>CM074857.1:20025000-30025000 GCA_037501455.1 Lantana camara | reverse complement strand
ATGTTTCTGTAATAAACCCTTCATTTACTTGTTTTTTGAATTCTGCGTATACGATTTGTCCTACTGGATAGGGTAGTTTGTTAAAGTATAAAGATAAATATTTCTCTCTGTTTTCTATTGATAGATCATAGTAGTACATATCGTATTCACAATTAAAGAGGTCTATAGCGCACATGTCTAGAATTTGTGTGTTTGCTAGATGATATGCTGCTCTATCTTGATCTCTTGCAGATATAGTTAATCCAGTATCTTGTAAAGGTACTCCAATGAATTCTGAGTATATTTTATGAGCTATTTTCCAAAAAGTTTCAATAGCATTTCCTCCGTCTAGTAATGTTTTCTGTTCATTTGTTTATGAGGATAAATAGTGTGACACATTTCCTATTGTTTTATATTGTACGAAATTAAATATTGTCTTAAAGTTTCCATGTTTTAGTCTATCTTCAGTTTCTATAATTAATCCTATTTTGTTTGCCCATTCCGTGATAAGTGTTGATTTGTTTGTTACGCAGTCTATATTTAGTATTCCATCAACTCCTAATATTCCTTTTGTAGGAATATATTGTTCAGGTACTTTAGTCCATCTTCCTTTTTTATTTGGAACATATCCTTTTTTGAAATTGTATTGTATACTTGTGTTTTTTAGAGGATTAGTATACTGTTCTTCTTGAGAGTATTCCCAGTCTCTTGCTTCGTTTCTATGACTTGCTTCTGGAATGTCTTTTTTATCGCTTTCTTGTTTTGTATCTTTTTCTCGTTCCATTCCTAGAACATCGTCTTCTGATGATTCATATCCATCTATTACTTCTTCGTTTTCTACTTCGGGTTTTATAGCTTCTAATGTATGTTCTTGTTTACTTTCGTTTTCAACTATTTTTAATGATTCTAATAAAGTGTTTAATTCTGCAATTTTGTCTTCTAATTCAAAAGATTCCATTATAAACGTGGAGGTTCTATTTGAAAAGGTTTAGGGTTTTTTCTTCCAAAATATATTTCAAGATCAGCGATGGTTATATGTCTAGTTTGTTCTTTTCGTATAATTACTTCTTTAAGTTGTTTTAATAATTCATGACAATTTACCATTGGAAGTATTATTTGTTTTTCGTCAGATGTTTCAGTTTGGTTTTCTTTTTCTTTTCCTTTGAATTCTCTTAGAAGTTTATTTAGAATTTCTTGTGTATTATCTATTTCATTTATAACATCTTGTTTTCTATCTAAAAGAATTTGTTGTAACATATCTATAATAGTGTTTAATTGTGGATTTGTAGTGGTATGGAATAAATGTGGATATTCTCCCCCTCCTGATGACAAGAAAAAATGTTTGGATTAATTTTATAATATGACTCTATTTCTTGAGTATTATTTATATTTTTTATAGTATCTTCTAATTGTGACATTTTTTCGTTTGTATTTTTTAGTTGGTCTGATAATGTCTGTACTATATTATTTAAAGAGTGTACTTGTTCATTTAATGTTTCTACGAATTTTTGTAATTCCTGTGTAAAATTCATGCTGATGAAAGTATATTTATTTTAGTTCTCAGTTTCTTGCACCAATTTATAGTATTTTCGGTTTGTTTTCTAGATTCTTCTATTTCTATATTACGTTGTTTTAACCATTTAATGTATTCTTCCAATTTTATTAAATTGACTGGAGTGTATATTTCATTTTTTATGAGTTGTCTTTCTTTTCGTTTCCTACTATTAAGAATTTCTTCTTGTATTTTATAGTTTGTTGAATTAGTTATTAAGTTTAACACTAAAGTTTCTTGTTTTATTATGCTCCGTATTAATCTTAATTCTGTTCGTTTTAACTGTTTATTATATTGATCCATTTTTATCCATTTATTTCTCGTTGATTTAGTTTGTCTATTAATTTTGTATTTATTATATCAATTTGTTTAGCATTATCTGTTATATTTTTTATTTCGTTGGGATATATAAAAATTTCTTTCATAATAGAATCGTATTTTGTTGCAATATCTAATTTTTTTTCCCAATTTTCTTATAACGCTTTTTATTTTTCTTTGTTTATCCATTTTATTTCTTATGCCTTTGTTAGTAAAATAAATCTTTGTATTTGATCTTGATAATTTAATAGCCAGTCTAAATGATATCTCATCATATACCAGTCTAAATGATATCTCATCATATACCAGTGCCTTTTATTTTTCATTTCTATGTATTTCTTATTATGATAATTATATTCTTCATATATTTCAAATATACATTCATTGTATATTTTTAGGAATTTTGATTTCAACATAAAAAGTGTTGTGGTGGAAAGTATAATTTCTCAAAAGTTATTGCATTGATTTGTAAGAAAATATCAACTGTGTTATGATTTTTTGGAAGACGTTTTTTACATCAGCGTTTTGTACCATTTTTGAAAAGTCATTTTCAATGTACACTATAAATAAAAAGTCTCCAAAATCTATAAAATTAATTTTATATCGGTTAGTTATTTCAGAAACTCCAAAAAATTGTATTAAATAAATCAAATGGTTAAATCAGTTAATTCAACCTATACTGCTATACAACAATACATTTAAAGCAAATTGATATAATGCTCTGGAATTTAAGCGTGAATGGGAAAAGCCGAAGGCAGAACTAACGGGTGTAGCTGGAATTGGGGATAAAAAAAGTAATAAGTTGAGCGGGTCGAAAAAACATGTCAAACGGATTCAAAAATGAGTCAAACAAGTCGAAAATAGACCGAACATGTCCAAAAATGGCATATAGTTCAAAACGGATCAAAAATAGATTGAGTGGGCTGAAAAAGGGATCAAATGAGTCCAAACCGAACCAAAAGGAACACAAATGGATCGAACAAGTTAAAAAATGGGATCAACGGGTCGAAAATAAGGGTATTTTGGACATTTAGGGATTTGAGTGAAGTATCCATTAAAAACCAAGTGTTAAATCCATGAATCATTCGATAAAACCCATTACAGTCCTTCAAAATCCATTATAATCCAATCCATTATGGACCTCCTAATATTTTAACCCATTTTGAATCCAATTCATATGGATCCAATCCAAATTCAATCCAATCCATCCGTTTGCCACCCATAGATAAGTTTAAAGTAAGTAAATCTCAATTATTCGTAACCATCTCAAAAAATTAATCCTCATACAAGTTCTTTAAAAAAAATTGAAAGAAAGAAAGAAAATTGAGAAGGTAAAGTAACTAGGTTTTACCTTGATCGATCAACAAACTCGGTCCAAGTGCCTTTGAAGAACGTTTGAAGAACAAAGTCGAAGATATATAAAGTGTATTTGTGACGATGAAACTTTAGTTCACAAGGCAAAATGGCTAGAAAGGGTCATGCTACTGAGAAGTTGTTTGGAATAGCCCTTGATGATGGCAAAGAGTTTGGACATTAGATATATTCACTCTGTGTTGGGGTTTGTCTATCTTCGTTTTAGGACCAAAGATCATTATATGGGTGCTACATATATAAAGCAAATAGACCGAGATATTATTAAGTTAGGAAATCATAGAAATAAAAGCTATGTTGCACAGATACGGACACAATACGATACTGATACGGCGACACGGATTTTTTTATGAATTTTCCACGTGAGAAGTGTCGGGCACGACACGACAAATTGATATTTTTAAAAGTATCGGTGCATTAGAGAATAAAAGAGTTTTTTGCTTGGATACCCCCTGTGTTATGCCTAATTAGCACTCCGAACCCTATGATTTGAAAATTCTCAAAGAAAACCCGGTGATTTTATAAATTAGCACTCAAAACCCTATGATTGTATTAAAGTTAGCACTCAAAACCCTACAACCACGGCTGTAGGGTTTGAAATTCTAATTGAGTGCTAATTTATACAATCACAAGGTTCGCTATGAGAATTTTCAAATCACAGGGTTCTGAGTGCTAATTAGGTATATCACAGGGTTTTTGGTGCAATAAACTCGAGAATAAAAGTTACCATGTCCGTTTTGATTTAGGGATTAGGAGTTATATATATACTAGCATATACCCCGTGCTATGCACGGTATTTATATGAAAGTTATAATATATAAGTGATATTATTGCATATTAGTTGTGAATATTATAAATTAAGATAATATTAAAAAAATTATGTCTAGATAAAAATAATAATTATGCAATATATATGAAAAGGAAAATCATCCATACATCAAGTTATAGAAAACATCTTTGAATACCAAATTTGAATTAAATACATAAAAATATGTAGAAGAGGAAAAATAAATTGTATATATGAATAGAGATAAGCTCAAACTATATGTTAAATTAAAAAAAAAAAAAAAAACTCAAACTATATGTAAACTAAATTTAAACAAAATGAATTATAGTTAAACAATCAAGAAAAATATTCATAAATCAAATAAATATACTTTTTGAGTTGAAGCAAATCAAAAAAATGTACGATACAAATAAGGTGAAGTAACAAAAAATAAAAAGTATTTATAATTAAAGAATTTATTTTAAACTTAATATAAAAAAGAATCAAAAAGGAAGAGGAAAAATATAGAAAAATATATTTAAAAAAAGATCCACTTAATTATAAAAAACTATTTTTAAAAATGGTAAAAGTCGAATAGTAAGAAATTCAACAAATAAATTTTAAAAGATTTAACCAAAAAATATCGATCCAACCAATTTACAAACTGTATGGAAAAATGTAACATACTTCCACAAATTGAGAAAATAATTTAGTTAACGGAAAAGAAAACAACTCTATCTTTACCAAAAAAAGAAGATAAATAAATAAGATAATAAAGATACAAAATAAATAAAAAATACTAACAAAGAGATATATTAATTAAAGAAATTAGATGAAATTAAAATATCAAAAAAAAAAAAAAACATTGATAATTAAAAAATATCTAAAAGAATCATAAAAATCATAAAACTAAATAGAATAAAGATTATAACAAAAATATATGTAAATTTGAAAAGAAAACTATTAGAATTTTTGTCTGATAAATCAAATAATACTCAAATATCATATATTTTAAATCAAAAGCATGATTATTGAAGAATAATCCAAGTGTATCAAATAAAGAGTCATTATAAATATTAATTTAAATATAATGGTTAAATACAATAAGTTCTCTTTAAATAAACAAAAAAATTAAGAAAAAATATTAAAAATTACTCAACAATAAAACGTTAAAAAATTAAACAAATCTACAATGCAATCGAGAAAAAAAAGCAGGAATACCTTAAACAAAATATCTTCGAAAACATAAAAAAAATGAAAAAAATGAAAATCAACAATAACAAAATATAAACAGAAAATATGAAACCAAAATAAAAGTGAAAACCAATAAAATTGTGTGTGGGCTAATTCATAAATCTTGAATCTCTATAATTATTTGAAATGCGATTTTCAACACAAAAAAGTAAGAAAAACAATTATATGTGTACCGTAGATAAACAGGAAAGAAGATGAATGGATGGAGCGTGTGAGGTGAAGAGAGCACCAAAGAGTCTAGAGCAAAAAATAATAAAATAAGAGACTTTATTAAACTCATATAAGAAACATCTATACTTTATATAATGTCAATAAGAATACACTTTAAAATTTTAAATTTTAAAAATAATGAACGTGATAGAAGAGGGTTTCTAAAAAGTAAAAGATCCCCTTAAGAATATCTAAAATTTTTTTTTTAATTAATTGGAATCAATCAATCAATTAAGATATTTATTTTTGGGATGTGTCTTTTATTTTATGAAATCAATTAAGTACTTAACATAAATAAAATACTATTAGTTGAATTTTCCTAAATTTATGAGATTAATATATTAATTAATATGATTTGTTAAATAATTAAAGTTTGCAAAATACTAAATATTGTGAAGAATTTATTAACCAATGGAATGATTTTTAAAGAATTAAAAATTTTAAAAAAGGAGAAAAAAGTATTCGGTCAAAATTGATACAATTAGGGTCAAACACACCATTCTTATATATTATAGTATTAGCGTATACCCCGTGCAATGTACGGTATTAATGATAATATAACTTATAATATTATATATGAATCTTGTAAGCAAAAATAATTTAAAATAAATAACTAAAATCATATATAATGAAAAATATTTTATATAATACATATTTTTTATAAATAATAAATAAATTATGGCTAAAGTATATCTTTATTATAATTTTATTTAAGTATTAATTAGAGACGTTGTAAAAGAAAAACAATTTTAGAAAGAATATATAATTATCATCCAGTTCTAAATAATAATAATAATAATAATAATAATAATAATAATAATAATAATAATAAAGTGTTGAAATTGTATAAAAATCACATCCTTTTTAAATATAAAATATGATAATTTACAAAAGTAAAAACAACTCGCACTTTAAGAGATTAAGCCTAGGATTACGAAAATCTTTTTAAGCCCGACAAGAATTTCAAACTTTGTTGATCTTGTCAACGAATCGAATTGCAACTTCATATTCTAAAATTAATTAATTCAAAACATAAGATTAAATTAATACAATTTGATGGGGCATAAAAAGACGCTCGTATCAGAGCCGTCCACATGTCACCATCAGTTGACTTGAAGACTATATATACGCTCGCATTGATGGGCTCGCGGGCCAACCCAGCCCACTCACTTGCCAACTAGTACAGGCCCTTGAGCCTCGGTCAACTATTCAGGTAAAGGGCCCGAACCGACAGGCTTGGCGCTCCCATCTCGGCCTTCAAGGTTACCCTTCTCAGGATGGCACCCACGCTAGGGTACGTTCCCGATGCTCGTGGTTTTGACGCTCAAGGATCATCAGCCGCGAGGAACCCATCCGTGCGTCCTTCGAGTGCCACCAGCGCTCGAGTATGATCCTTCCCCACCGTGATGGATTCAAACCCTAGCGAAGCGGACCTTGGGCCTTCCTCTCATGCGACCCTCGCCAACAACCTCTGACACCATGGCAGTGTGCACCTCGTACCTGGCACGCCGCCCACTTTTCAGAGCTATCACTCTCATGCCATCACAGACCGCCACGTGTTAGGGCAACACAGGTTTGGGACCACACGGTCAAATTACCCAATCTACCCTCACCCCTAACATATAAATAGGAGAGAACACCTACACTCTCTCCCAAGTCATCCTCTGCATACATACTACATACATTGTTCTGGGCATTTTCCCACATCTTCTCAAGCTTCAAATTGTCCTCACTAGAGTAGCATCATCACTGCATCTTACACTCTTGGTGTTATCCTAGCTGGAAGAACCCAGGCTCAAGAGGAAACCCAGATCCTGAGGCCCTCATGCCTGTGATGGTTTTTCTCTTTTTATATAAATATTAAAGTGTTGTTGCATTTTGGGAGGTCCGACTTCCAGCACCATCATTTTTGGTGCCGTCTGTGGGAAATCCATCACCACCGTCTTAATCATCATCAGTTTCTTCCCTAAAAAGCTAGTTGAAAAGTGACACCAGCGACTCTCACCCCAACCTTCGCCCAAAACGTTCCGGCCTCTCATCCCGGCATGTACTCCATGGCCATGCCCCCGCCGGGATATGCTTATATACAACCAGGGATGATGCCCGGAATGGTGCCCGTGGTCCAGCCCTATCAAGTGGGGACTCTAAACCTCCCCACGTCGCTTCCGAGGGAAATACAAGGGGTGGAAATGCCACAGATCACCCCTCAGCAGCTGCAGGCGCTCTACGCCCAGTACGAGGAGCAAGCCGTTCAGAATGCGTGGGAGCACTTCACCGCTGCTTATTTTCCCTCCCTGGCAGGCGGTCGTGCGGCTCCGCCCCTTGGAGGACTCCCAGCTCATCCCCTAACGAGGACGCAGCCTACGTTGAGGGCACAACAACCTCCCCCACCACCGATTTAAGAAAATGAGGCCCCGCCAAAGGTCCAGCAAGGGTAGCAACCAGTGGAAAATGAGAAGGCTGGAAACAACGAGGAGGTTCAGTTAACGGCCACAGAAAGGGCAAACCGTAGAGATGGCGGTGACCCTCAGTTGGCTGCTGTACAAGATCAGCTTAAGGGGCTCCAGAATGTGGTGGAGCAGCTCTCTCGAGCAAGGTCTCAAGTCCTCCGCGATGGCGGCGAGAGGTCCAGGGCCAGAGACGCTCGCAGACCACGTAGCCCAATTTCTCGCCGTCGAAGGGAAGCTAGTTATAAGGATCCCGAGGACAGGGATTATAGAATCGTGACGGGTGATTCCCCCCTCGTTGAGGAGGTACTGATGACACGCACGGGGAAGGGCAAAATCCCCACGTCCGTCAACAGATATGATGGGACCACTGATCCAGCAGAGCATCTGGATCACTTTGTGCACCTGATGCATTTGTATGATCATCCGAGCAACTATTGAGCCAAGGTGTTTGTCACTTCCCTCACTGGAATGGCTCAAGATTGGTACAAAAAACATCTCCCGCGCTCAATCCGAGGATAGTATGATCTGACTGACGCCTTCATAAGCCACTTCAACTCCTTGAAGGCACCAGCCCCAGCCATGACGGCTCTCTACAGCTTGGTCCAGGGGCCGAACGAGACGCTCCGGTCCTTCATGGGAAGGTTTAACAAGGAAATCTTGTTGGTGGAGAAGCCCTTGATGGATTTCTTGAGGCACGTTCTTTTTGGAGCCATCAATATGAAGCACTATGTCAGCAAAGAGTTCGTGGAGGAGGTGACCAAGAAAAAGCCACGCTCGTTGATGGAGATCAGGGACATAGCTGATTCGTTCTTTACCCTCGAGGATATGTACATCGCGAGGGATCAAAAAATGGCGAACGCCCCTCGCCCCAGCAAAGCCCCCGAGGACAGAGGAGATTCTAACAGGGGTCGTCGCCATAGCCCTATTCCCATTCGCCGTAATTCTTCGCCTCCGCGTAAGTTCGAGCGGATTTCCCTTAACCGCCCCATCGCCAAAGTATACTCTATGGCGGACAAAAAACTGTTCAAGAGGCCGCCCAAGCTGAGGGAGGCTGAGGCTCAGAAGCGCTCAGGAAAGTACTGCGCTTTTCATAAGCAGAAGGGGCATGATACCAACGAGTGCCGCCAGCTTGAGAGCGAGATTCAGAGGCTTATCGCTGGGGGGCACCTCAAAGAGTTTGTAAGGGTGCTGGAAAGATACGATGAAAACTGCGCTGAGCGAGCGCGTGGTAGAGGAAGGAGCCGATCACGCTCACGCAGCCCTCGCCACCATCACACCGAATCAAGCGACCACGGCAAGGGGAAGGCAGCGGAAGTTGAGAATCAACCTTTTGCGGTCATTCATATGATCGCCGGCGGACCCTCCGGGGCGATTCTAATGCTTCCCGATGCCGCCACATTCGGAGTTATGACCAACGTTCATCCCTGCCCAAGCCCGTACTCTCTGTCGACAACTCTCCTCGCTCGAAAGAGGATGACGTTGTAGGATTTACGGAGAAAGAACTAGAACACATTGTAACACCCCATGGGATCGGTGAAACCTCTGACTGTCCCATGGTGGTTAGTTTAGACATTCATAACCATGTTGTAAAGAGGGTTTTGATTGATAGTGGAAGCTCTGTGAACGTTCTCCTGTACTCAACGTTTCAAAAAATGAACATAACGAACATTCCTCTCGAACCCCTCAGAACAACCCTCGTTGGCTTTGGGGGTTCGGAGATTGTCCCTTGCGGACTGATTCGCTTGGCCACCTCTTTTGGTCGCGCCCCGCAGCGAAAAACTTTGAGCGTACTTTACACCGTCGTTGAGGTGGACCTCCCCTACAACATCATCATCGGGCGCCCAGCCCTCGTGGATTTCAAAGCCATAATCTCCACTTATCATCAGAAAGTCAAGTTCCCCACTCCCGAGGGCACGGGCAAGATTCTATGCAATGTCAAGGAGGCTTGGGAATGTTACGTCCTTTCCCTTCGAAGCTATAGGCCCAAAAAAGCCATTCAGGTAGGATCCACCAAAAAGTCGGTTGACTTCCCCAAATTGGACGAGGATGGTCCTGAACGCAAAAGGGCCAAGTTGTACAAAAAGAAGAATAAAAAGAAAACCCCCAGTGGAGCCCAGCGCCCGGAAGACGGGCTGCCTGGGGCCGTCGAAGGATCTTCCTCCGAGAACGAGGGTGACGAACCCTCGGGTGAGGAAAGGGACCGGCTAACTGGGAAAAAACGAGCGCTCGAGGCTCCAAGGCCTGAGATTCGTATCGAGCCCACCGAAAAGTTTTTGACCATCGAGTTGGAGCCGGGGAATCCAGATAAAACCACCCAGATTGGCTCTAACCTCGACGGTCCCTCCCAGGTTATGATGATTGATTTTCTCCGGGAGAACCTTGATGTATTTGCTTGGAAAGCTTCTGATCTCACTAGGATAGATCCGAGCGTCATAGTCCACAGGCTCAACGTGGACCCGGCCTTCAAGCCAGTCAAACAAAAGAAAAGGGATGTCCACGGTTTCAGAAGACGAGTCATTGAAGAAGAAGTGGGTAAGCTCCTTGACGCCCAGTACATTGAGGAAATTTTTTATCCAGAATGGCTCTGCAATGTGGTGCTCATCCCTAAAAGCGCCAACAAATGGCGAATGTGTAATGACTTTACGGACCTCAATAAGGCGTGCCCCAAAGACCCTTATCCCTTACCGAGGATCGACCAATTGGTAGATTCGACAGCGGGGTACTAGCTCATGAGCATGATGGATGCTTTCCAGGGATACTATCAGATCTTCATGGCACCCGAGGACCGCCCTAAGACCTCATTCGTGGTGCACATAAAAGTTTACTGTTTCAAAGTCATGCCATTCGGACTCAAAAACGCGGGAGCGACTTATCAGCGCCTCGTCAACAGAATGTTCGAGCGCGAGATAGGAAAATCTATGGAGGTATATGTGGACGATATGATAGTCAAGAGCGAGCGCCGACTTTCCCATCTAGAGGATCTCAGACGAACTTTCAACATCCTACGCCATTATGGAATGAAATTAAACCCCTCCAAATGCACATTTGGCATTCGGGGTGGTAAATTTTTGGGGTACATGGTCAGTCAGCGTGGCATAGAGGCGAATCCAGAAAAGATTAAGGCAATCCTTGATATCCCCTCCCCTCGAAATGTGAGGGAAGTTCAAGTGTTGGTGGGAAAGATTATTTTATTGAACAGGTTCATCTCCCGCTCGGCGGACATGAACCTACCATTCTTCAGGATTTTGCGCAACGCTCGCAACTTCGCCTGGAGTGGGGAATGTGAGAGGGCTTTGTAGGATATGAAGCAATACCTCTCGAGCGCACCACTGCTGACCAAGCCTAGCCCTGGAGAAAACTTGATTATTTACCTTTCAGTCTCCGCAGAGGCTACGAGCGCTGTCTTGGTGGCTGTCCGTGAACGTAAACACATACCGGTCTACTATTTGAGCAAAACTTTGCAAGGGGTGGAGAAAAGATACATGGAAATAGAGAAGTTCGCTTCTGCGCTCGTCAACGCTTCCCGAAGGCTAAGGCCTTATTTTCAGGCCCATTCTATCACAGTACTCACAGACCAACCCCTCAAGCAGGTTTTAGCAAAGCCAGACGTATCAGGAAGGTTAATCAAATGGTCCATTGAACTAAGCCAATTCGACATCTCTTTCGAGCCTCGCATGGCAATACAGGCCCAGGCGGTAGCGGACTTATTAGTGGAGCAATTCAATTTGGATACCGAGCCCCCGGTGGAGGAAGGATTGTGGCTCCTGTACACAGACGGCTCCTCGACCTCACAACGGGGGAGAGCCGGGGTGACCCTCAGAGACCCTCACGGTACAGAAGCGGATTACGCTATTAAGTTAGCATTCCAGGTCACCAATAACGAGGCTGAGTACGAGGCCCTAATCTAAGGGCTCTGGATAACCTTCTAGAATGGTGTCGTTCGGGTAACTGCTTATGTTGACTCCCAGCTGATCGCAAGTCAGATCGAGGGCACTTATGAAGCTCGAGAAGCCACTATGGTGCAGTATTTAGCACGGGCTAAGAATGTGATCGCCAAGTTCAAAGAGTTCCATTTGTTGCAGGTCCCCCGAGCAGAAAACGAACGTGCTGACGCTCTTTCCAAGTTCACCTCAGCCCTGGATGACTCATGCGAGCGCTCAGTCACGTTCCTCAGAACCGAGAAACCACTGATTAGTGAGGCAGAGCCCTCGAGCGGGGTGAACATGATTGACCCTGTTGAACCTTGTTGGGTGGATGACATCGTTAAGTTTATCAGGGACGGGACCTGCCCGAGCGATAAGGTAGAAGCTCGGAAGGTTAGGTGTAAGGCCCCTCGCTTTTCTCTCGATAGCGACGGTAGGCTGTTCAAGCGATCTTTCCAAGGTCCACCGCTGAGATGCCTACGACCCTCGCAAGCCAAGGAAGTGTTGGAACATGTACACAGTGGAAGCTGTGGGAATCATTCGGGCGGTCGAATACTGGCCAAGAAAGTTTTGAGAAGCGCGTTCTACTGGCCCTCGTTATTGCAAGATACTGTCAGCTGCTCCAAGAAATGCCCTAAGTGCCAGTTTCATTCTAATACCCCCCAACTACCGGCCGCTCAAATGATCCCTATTGACATCTCTTAGCCCTTCGACCAGTGGGGCATTGACATTGTGGGACCCCTTCCAATAGCGGTCGGACAAAAGAAGTTTGTAATACTCGCAGTGGATTATTTCACTAAGTGGGCCGAGGCCGAAGCGGTCGCCAAAATAACGTTCAAAGTTGTGAGGGATTTCATCTGGAGGAACATCATTTGTAGATATGACATCCCGAGGGTGCTCGTTTCGGACAACGGTTCCCAATTCATTGCTGATGACACGCGGGATTGGTGCTACGGACTGGGAATTGAACAGCGATTCACTTCCGTGGGCCATCCTCAAGCCAACGGTCAAGCTGAAGTGACCAACCGAACCATACTCCAGTATCTGAAAACGATGCTCGAGAGTAAGAAAGGGGAATGGGTAGAAGAACTTCAGGGCGTCCTCTGGGCGTACCGCACCACCCCGCGAGCGGCAATGGGGAAAACACCTTACTCCCTCGTATATGGCTCCGAGGCTATGATACCTGCGGAGATCGCTCAAGAATCCGCACGCGTTGCCTATTTCGAGCCTGCAATCAACGAATCCAACCGGACGTTCGAATTGGATTTATTAGACGAGAGGAGGAACATAGCTTGGGCTCGCATCCACAAGTACAAGGCGACCGTAGCCCACCAGTATAACAAACGTGTCAGGGAGAGAACCTTCCAGCTAGGAGACTTGGTTCTAAAAAAGGTGGAAGTCTCCAAACATGTGGGTAAATTGGATCCCAACTGGGAAGGCCCCTTCAAAGTCATTCAAGTACGAGCGAACAACACCTACTTGCTAGAGACTATGCAAGGCGAGCGTCTCCCTAGATCGTGGAATGCGTGCAATCTTAGGCGATTCTATGTGTAAGTGTCAACCTTTGTTATCGCCCGCTCGGGGCACTTTGTACTCTCATTTTGACAGAAAGCATGATGTAATCAACTTTAAATTGCAAGTATAACGGTAAGTATTTGATACGTTATTATATCATTTATTTGCTTTCCTTTTTGATTAATAACCCGGGTAACGGGAAGCCTACTCCGTGTCGAGCATCTTCCACGTCGAACGACTTAATTGATACCCCATTAACTCCTAGTTAACATTGGCGATCATAAGTGAATAAGCCGTAAGAACGAGCGTGTCAAAAAGGGGGACGCTAAACGCTTAATTTACACCAGCTGGCCATTCACCACGCCAGTTCGCTCTCGTAAACCACCGGCGACCCTCGTTTTCTTGGGCAAAAGTACGCTCGCAAGGGGCAGGCTCCAGGCAAGTCCTTTTCGGCATACCCAAGGATGAGGCCAACGTTGCAGCTATGCTCGCTTTAACCCATTACTTGGCAAATCCTACAGTTGATTTCTAAGTTCACTCAAGTAGATGAAACGCTCGAGATAAAAGTATGCATCGCATATTTAAGGCCAATACTTAGTCAAGTCCTTAGGGGTTTCCTAAGTACAAATCCGAGCCTCGTTGTGAATATGGCCAGGGTAACCTCGTAAGGAACACCCTCAGCCCACACATTCATCCGCCTCTCAAATGGTCAGGTGTTACCAAATCCTAAACTTAGAACGCATGGTGATAAGTGCCAGGGTACCCTCAAAAGAAACACCCTCGTACCCATACATTCCCATTGCGAATACTCAAGTGCCCAAGAAAACATGCATACATTTATCAAGCATAAAGAGGTAAACATGCTCGGCGTACAAAACTGAAAGGAATCAAACTTTAATAAAAGGGGCATCCCAAGGAGGGATAGGAAACAAGCTTAAATCCATTGTCAAAAATGCAGAGTTTAAGTACAAAAAATTAAAGTATTCACGGACAAAGATGGAAATTTAAACGAGCAAAATAGTGAAACGGCAGTTGGAGGAGCATCATTGGGCTTGATTCACAGGCTCTGGAGGAGCAGTAGAAATAGGAATGACGGATAGCGCAGGGGCATCGGAAGCGTGAGCCTCTCCAGGCTCCTCATCGACGGGCTCTTCCACAATGGTGCCCTCGTCGTCTATCTGAATGGGCTCGGGGTCAATAGGATTGGTCGCTATGAACTCCTGCTGAAGCATCGACACAAGTCCTTGATACTCCGGCTCCGCCAGACTGTCCGAGGGATCTTCATCCTGCACCATAGGCTCGCGGTTATCATCCCGATCCATGCGTAGGCGGTCATCGGTTCGAGCGCTCTCCGGGGCCAAGCCCACCTTCACCATCTGCCCAATCGCCTTGTAAAAGAAACGGCAAGCGTTGTCAAAGCAGTGCATGTTGGCAGCAAAAGCAAAGGCTTTTGAGTGCACGAACTTCAGCACTGCGTCCCATGCCACCCTTTTTTCCAGGCCTGCTACCTTCTCTTGCAGATCAGCGAGGGTCTTCTTGGCCTCTTCACTTTGGCGTGTGCTCTCGGCCAGCTGACGCCCCAACTCCCCATTCTGATCCCTCAACTGATCGCGCTCTTGTTTGAGCTTCTTGTGGCAATCGTCGAGGACCAAATATGCGTCGTCAGACCGCTTCAAATCCTCCTTCAGTCTATCCTTCTCAAGGTTGGCGTCAGTCAGTTGAGCGCTGACAAGGTTATAATCCTCCTGCAACTGACCCGGGTCCGAGATATGCAGAAACTTCTTATATTTGGCCTTATTTTCAGAATAGGCCTGCGCTCGACCCTGCAAGTTCTTGAGCCTAGGGATTACCTCCAGGAAAGCCAGACTCGAGGGTCAGTATCAAAGTTAGAGAACAGAAGGTTGAAATCTAACAAAAGGCACTAAAGACTAACCGTTAGGAGGGTGTGGCAAGCATCGTCGGCGACTCGCGCAGCATCATGCTCGTTTAGCTTGTCATGATCGCCGAAAAACTGAAGCTTTCCGACGATGTCTGAAACGAGGTTTACGGAGTACGCGCTCTTCCTCAGCAGTACTGGACCTTCAGTCCGTTGACGTTTATCTCGAGCGTCACCCCTGCAGCCTATTTTCCAGAAGTCCTCATCTTCCGAGGAGGAAGTATCGCCGCCGTCGCCACGGTGGCCCACGACCACCTAATTGCCTTTGCCAAAAATGGGGACGGAGTCCGGTAATCTTTTCCTCTTTCCCTGGGGGTCGGCCCGGGCTGCATCGTGGAAGCAGACCGCATCTCCCGAGCGGTTGCGGGAGCCGCTAGAGCTTAATGCGATGGGACCTTCGGGGGCATCCGGCGGAGGAGTAGCCCCTCGAGCACGGTCAACTGTCAGATCCTCGATGGGCCCCGCGAGCTGAGCCACGTTCCCGGCGCCGCCTCGAGCGCCATCATTGCCTCGGCGGGCCCCTCTCCGGATTCCTCTCCCCCTTGGGGCCTGGGGAGGGTGTGCCTGTTGCTGCTGTTGTTACTGGGGGTTGCCGCCAGCCCTTTGAGCGTTCATCATGCGAGCAAGAGCCTCGGCATTCATCCCTGATGTTAGTATCTGAATATCTGCAAACGGGAAAATACGAGCGTCAGAAATTGGTTGTTTGGATAACAACTACAAATGCATAACAAGTCAAATGAAGTCAGCAATGCTATCCTAGGTGTTAGAGCAGTTAGTTCCTAGAATCTAACCTTCAAGGGCCATGATATCTGCTGGAGGATTCGTTATCATGCTCGGGGGGCAGGATAGACCATAGCGGAATAACACTCCTTCGTTCTTCATCAAGACTTCTGCCTTAATCCATTTCTTCTCATTCCTCATCGCGAGGGCCAACCCCTTTGCCCAATCCTCAAAAGCTTTGTTCTTTGTCCTTTCCCTGATCAGAGGCCCCTCGCCATGTATAAACCACCCTCGGTGAACCCTAAAAATTCCCCCAGGAGCCCCTACAAAGAAGTACTTCTCTTTCCAATGCTCGCCGTAGGAAGAAGAAGGAGAATCTATCATTTTAAAGCCCGATTTGGCCTGGGCATAATAAAACCTATCTGTGGGAGACGAGCATGTTGAGCGGGCTACTTGTATCAAACTATCAAAATTGGTAAGCGAGGGTTCGTAACCTAAGGCCCTCATCAGTATTTCGAAAGAGTTGATTAGGGTTATGCCGTTCGACAGAATCTGAGAAGGACAAAGTCTTGTGGTGGCAGATGTCACAGACGACGGGTGGAACTAGAAACCTAAGACCCCCGGCCAGGACCGCATCCCAATAAACGGTCATCATCCCTGGCGGCGGTGAGTTTGCTCTCTCACCCTCCTCGGGAAGGCGCATGGGAAATACCGATTCATCCCAGTATGCTTTGGTCCTCAACTCCCTCAAATCTTCGAGCATTAGGATGCTCTCAATCTCATCCAGAGATCTATCGGTTTGGTGAAGGTTATCTTGCCTCACTCACGTTGCAGGCTCTTTTCCCCTTTTTTGGCGCTTTCTGGGAGGTTCAGCCTCAGCATGACGCTCGGAAGGCCCTGCATCGCCCTCAGGAGCCGCGACTGCCACCGTGATCCTATGATCTTGTGGTCTTACGGCACTATTCAACACCGGGAACACTCTCTCTCCCTGCCTCTGCATTTCCATTACGTTGTGCATCTCTTCAAAAAGGTTATTTACCCCTCCAGGAGCACGCTCGTTCATTCCTTGAACGGCGGCGTCCACCTCTTCATCCCTGGCATCAACCGGAGCCTGGGCCACTGGAATAGCAGTAGGAATCCCCTCGCCTGGGGAAGCCCTGGCCATTGGAACTGCTGTAGGCACATTACCATGAGGGGAAGAGCTCCCCACTGACATCTCATCTATTTCCCTCACATAAGCATCTGCATTCATGTCTGCCATATCTGGGTTTTGGTTATTGGAGATGAAGCTTTTCGCAAGAGATTCAGTGGAGAAGAAAATTTCTGGAATGAATTCAACGGCAGAAAGGATTCCACACTTAGAAAGATCACTGGCGCACAACCTAAATCTAAAAGTTAGTGTCAGAAGTATCAAGATTCATGGAAATTTTACCTAGAAACTGAAGAAGAAGCTTGCCGGAATACACAGAAGTTGCAGAAGGTTCTTTCCCTTTTCGGATTGCTGAGTGAGAAAAGATGAATGCGTGAAAGAGGAGCAAGGGCTCTACAAAACTCTATTTATAGGAGAGGGATTTGCATCACTTAGGTGTGGAAAATTAAAAAACGCAATCATTTCCCGCCTAGGAAATCCCCCCACTTTTGGTAACTGCCATACGTATCCCGGAGCTCACGCGCCCACGTTCCCACTCCGCATTAAATGCGGACAAGACTTCATTTAAGGCCAAGTCAGAACGTGCCCGTTACGGAAGCCAAACGGACACTCCCCCTTGTAGCATCGTGACACTCGGATATTCGAGATGTTCGAGGATCATCTCTCTAAATTCTACATTACGCTCAAGCTGTACTATAGAATTTGGGGGGAAAATGATGGGGCATAAAAACACGCTCGTATCAGAGCCGTCCACGTGTCACCATCAGTTGACTTGAAGACTATACGCTCGCATTGATGGGCTCGCGGGCCAACCCAGCCCACTCACTTGCCAACTAGTATAGGCCCTTGAGCCTCGGCCAACTATTCAGGTAAAGGGCCCGAACCGATAGGCTTGGCGCTCCCATCTCGGCCTTCAGGGTTACCCTTCTCAGGATGGCACCCACGCGAGGGTACGTTCCCGATGCTTGTGGTTTTGACGCTCAAGGGTCATCAGCCGCGGGGAACCCATCCGTGCGTCCTTCGAGCGCCACCAGTGCTCGAGTATGATCCTTCCCCACCGTGATGGATTCAAACCCTAGTGAAGCGGACCTTGGGCCTTCCTCTCATGCGGCCCTCGCCAACAACCTCTGACACCATGGCAGTGTGCACCTCGTACCTGGCACGCCGCCCCCTTTTCAGAGCTATCACTCTCATGCCATCACAGACCGCCACGTGTTAGGACAACACAGGTTTGGGACCACACGGTCAAATTACCCAATCTACCTTCACCCCTAACATATAAATAGGAGAGAACACCTACACTCTCTCCCAAGTCATCCTCTGCATACATACTACATACATTGTTCTGGGCATTTTCCCACATCTTCTCAAGCTTCACATTGTCCTCACCACAGTAGCATCATCACTGCATCTTACACTCTTGGTGTTATCCTAGCTGGAAGAACCCACGCTCAAGAGGAAACCCAGATCCTGAGGCCCTCAAGCCTGTGATGGTTTTTCCCTTTTCATACAAATATTAAAGTGTTGTTGCATTTTGGGAGGTCCGACTTCCAGCACCATCACAATTAAACTTTGAATTAATTTTCTAAAAAAAAATAAAATTGTACCTTATGAGATTGAGGCAAAAATCTTTAAACTCTTTTAAACTCTTTCATGGATTTTAAACTTTGTCAGTCTTATTAAGAAATCAAATTAAAATCTCAAATATGATACTTTATAAAATCAAAAATAACTCGTACCTTAAGATATTGAGTCAAAAATCTCGAAATTAACTTTTTCAGTCTCTGTAAGGATTTCAAACTTCAATAACCTTATTAAGAAATTGAATTGAAGTTTGATATTCTAAAAGTTTTAAACTAAATAACATCGTTAGTGAACATGTAATAACAAATATAAACACATACTAAGTCCTTAATAATCAATAAATTGAATAGTAGAACTTTGAAAATGTAAATGTAATGCTCGAATAACATTATAGATATTGATGGTAAATATTTGAGATAAATAGATTAATAAATAGCAAAGGTCAAGTATAAAAATTAATTATTGGTGACCAAATTTATATGGTATAAATACAAATTTTAAGAAACCAAATAAAGAAGAAAATAAATATACAATCAATACTAAAAGTTAGGTAAAATTTGAACATTGTGAAAAGATATTTCCATGAAATTGAAAAATACAAAATTAGTTGATAATAAAAATATATATACAAAATTAAAAGATAGGGTAAAATAAAATAAATAAAAAATAAACAAATAAGTCAATTAATAAGTGAAGAATAATGAATAATGAATTGAATTATTTTAATAGAAAATATTACAAAGATTAAACAAACCATATAAATGTAATGGTTAAATTAGTGATTAAATTCAAGAAGAAAAATAGAATAAATAAAATATTTTCAATTCTCTTATGTAAATTGTGTACATGATTTAGGTCAGTCTACAAAATCTTTATAATATTTAGAAAAATCAATACATCTACATTTAATATATTATATTTCGTATTTGCAAAATTAATCCCCTTGATTGATGTCAAATTTTTATTTACAATTTATTGGAATCAATAATTAATTAAGAGAAATATTCAAATGTTTCTTTTTAGATCAATTAACCACTTAACATAAATAAAATATTATTAATTAAACATTACCTAAATTTATGAGATTAATAAGTTAATTGCTTTGATTTGTTAAATAATTAAGTCATAAAAAATTTAAAAATCGTGTATTTAATTGACCAATAAATAATTATTAGTTAGATGTTTCTAAATTTATGGGGTTAATAAGTTAATTAATGTAGTTAATAGAAAAAAGTTAATTAATGTATTTGGTAATTTTAAAATATTAAATATCATACATAATTAATTAATTAATGAAATAATTTTATAAAATAAAACTTTTCAAAAAAGAAAAAAAAAAGGCGGTTGAATTAAAAGTTCAAATTACATAAAGTAATATTTCAAACAAATAATAAATAACATTTAGTTCAAATTGTATATTTTAATATATAAAAAAATTAACTCATTTAATTTAATTACCACCGTTTAGGATCATTCCATGCATATAGTTTTTTTTTTTCCATTTTTTAAATCATTTAGGCAAGATTTAAGGGATTAATTATATTGACACCCAATTAAAGCTCTTGAATTTATTTTATAATTGATAATTAGGATAAATAAAAAATAATTTATATATCATAAAAGAATTAATAATGAAATTATATCAAATAAGAAAAGATTTGTTTTGGAACTTGATGGGGTCACGATACGCTCGACACACGTTTTGACACGTGGCACCTCAGAGATGATGACACCTGTCTTCCCATGATTGCATCAGTCATACACGAGCGTTAAACCCCTCCAGCGCCAGTATCCTCCAAGAACACATGTCGTTTCTGTTGCATACGCACATGATCAATATTACCGCTTTCTCACGAACTCCATCCCCACTACATGGCCCACGTTCCAATCAATCAAGGGAAGCCCTCTTCAAGCGCTACACTGCCTCAGGGAGGCTTCCACTCCAACATCATTACACAAGCCTTGGCCCTCATCCCCTAGCGGATTTCTTGGTCTCCAAGGCTTTTGGTTGTCACGAGCTAAGCCCTCGTTACCAACCCCCAAACGGCTCTCTGACTCCCCGTACATGCCCGCGCACCTACCACTGTTGCCAACACCAACTTCCACCAGCTTTTGCAGAAAAGATTCCTCCTAGGTTTCTCTCGCAATGCCACGTGTTAGGGCAACATTCGGTCCGGACCACACTGTGCAAAGGACCAAAGGGTCCCTGACCCTCAACTATAAATATGTGAGGTCATCATCTCCACTGTAAGCAACTTCCATTACAGCAACTCTATACTTAACATTTTCTCTCAGATCTTCATCTGACTTGAGCGTCGGAGAGCCAAACTGGGAATCACCCCCAGTTCCCCCAGCTTGGCCTTCTGACTTGTGTCTGTGTGTTTGTCCTAGCAGGTAGAACTCCCATCTTTTCCGGCGATCAACGACTGGTTTCTTCACCTAAACAAATTCTAAAGTGATTGGACTCTGTATCACATATTCAGACCCATCATTTTTTGCGCCGTCTGTGGGAAACCAGCTCTCAACTCGTTTCTTCTTTTCTACTAGTTGAAAAGCAAACACCAAGAATCTTCTCAACCATGGTAGCTACAAGATTAGGAGCTGTGGGAGGAGGTTCTCACGATGCCAATATTGTTGTTTCCTCCGCCGCGGCTGGCGGAGCACCGCCTCCTTCCGTCGCCGCTGGTGGAGCACCACCTGCCGGAGGTGTGACTCCCCTTGTGGAATTGTACACCAGCACCACCAGTTTCCAGCACCGTGGGGGGTGCCTCTCTCCCCACCCTTCCTCAGCCTCCTCAGAACCCGTGGATTCCTACCCACGCTAATCCGGGAGGGCAGTCCTACATGATGCCGCCGCTGGGTTACACGCTTACCCCCACTATCATGATGCCGCCGGTTCATCCCTATCACGCCGGCCAGATCTAGCTCCCGGTGGTGATTCCTAGGGAGATTGAAGGGGTGGAGTTACCCCCTCTAACTCCTCAATAGTTGAGGGCTCTTTACGCCCAGTGTGAGGTTCAGGCAGCCCAGGGGGCATGGGAAAGATTCCATTCCATGTACTTCCCCTCTGGACAGGCCACTCAAGCTGCTGCTCCTTTGGGCGGACTGCAAACTTATCCGCTTAGGGAGGCTCAGGCCATCCTAAGGGCACAACCGCCACAACCGCCTGCCAAAGAGACGCCCCACCAAGGTGACAACGAGCGTCCCCCTGTGGACAGGAACTGGGAGCCCACGGAAAGAGTCAACGAAAATGAAGGGGACTCTCATGCCTCCAAAAGGGCCTCCAGAGCCACAAAACAGGGGGACAAAGAAGGAGATGTGAATCCTAATATCCTCGTAGCTGTGCAAGACCAGCTGCAGGGTTTAAAGGACATGGTTGGACAGCTCTCTCGAGCGCGGTCTCAGATCTCCCACAGCAGGGATGAATGAGCCGATGCCAGAGACGCTCGTCACAGAGACCGCCAGCTACGGGTCCCCCACCGTAAGGAGCAAGAGGAGAACTTCTGCACTTAGGAGTACCATCCCCTGGCGAGGGGCTCTCCCCTCGTGGAAGAAGTTCTGATGGCCCAAGCAAGAATGGCCAAAATCCCCACTTCCGTCAATCGCTACGACGGAACAACTGATCCAGCTGAGCACTTGGATCATTTTCTGCACTTGATGCACCTATACGAGCACTCGAGCAACTACTGGGCCAAAGTCTTTGTCACTTCCCTGGTGGGAATGGCTCAGGAATGGTACAAGCGACTGCCGCCACGCTCGATACATTCATATCAAGAGTTGGCCGACGCTTTCCTCAACCACTTCAATTCTTTGAAGGCCCCCGTCACTGAGCCCACTACCCTCTATAATATAGTGCAGGGCAAGAGTGAGTCTCTTCGCTCGTTCTTCGCCCGCTTCAACAAGGAGATCTTGTAGGTGGAGAGGCCTTCCATGGACTTCTTGATCTCAGTGCTCTTTCAGGCTGTGGATCACAAGCAATATGTAAGCAAGAAGTTTGCCGACGCCATCGTGGAGAGAAGGCCAGGAACCCTCATGGCCTTAAGGGAAGTTGCCGAGTCGTTCGTTGCCCTCGAAGATATGTATGGGACGAATGGGCCCCGACACCACAGCCCAGTGAGACACGAGCGTCACCAGGAGCGAGGCCGGGAAGTTGTTATAAAAAAGGAACGCAAGAAATCGCCCCCGCCCCCTCGACGTTTCGAGCGCATCCCACTTACCAGGCCAAACTCAGAGATTTATAACCTCTCTGACAAGAAACTCTTCAAGAGGCCCGTCAAGATGAGGGAAACGGAGGCATTACGGCGCTCGAACAAATACTGTGCTTTCCACAAGCAGAAAGAGCACGACACGGATGAATGCCGCCAGCTGGAGGAAAAAATTCAAAGACTCATCGCTGGGGGCCACTTGAAAGAATTTGTTAGGATATTGGAGTGTTATGATGAACGTTTTAACGAGCGCACCGGGGAGAGAAGAAGGAGCCCGTGGAGGCGAGGCCCCACGGAGAGTAGCCATCGAGGCAAAGGAAAGGCTCCTGAGCAAGAAAATACCCCCTTTTGCGGTCATCAACATGATAGCAGGAGGTTCCTCTGGTGGAGATTCTAACGCTGCCCGGCGACGGTATGTCCGGAGTTATGACCAACGCCCATCAATGCCCAAATCCGTCTACGCCATTCAGAAGGCAAATGATCAATGCTCGAAAGAGAATGATGTAATAGGATTTGACGATAGGGACTTAGGGTATATTGTAACGCCCCATGGGAACAGTGAAACCTCTGACTGCCCCATGGTGGTTAGCATAGATGTCCACAATCTCGTTGTAAAGAGGGTGTTAGTGGATAGTGGAAGCTCTGTTAATGTTTTGCCCTACACTACGTTCCAAAAGATGAATGCCAACATCCCGCTCGAACCCCTCCAAACAGCCCTCATTGGCTTTGGAGGTTCGGAGGTCGTCCCACGAAGGTAAATTCGCCTCGCCACTTCATTCGGCCGAGCCCCGCAGCGCAAAACACTCATGGTTACATATGCAGTGGTGGAGATTGATATTCCCTATAACATCATAATCGGGCGTCCAGCCCTCGTTGATTTCAAAGCTATCATCTCCACCTACCACCAAAAAATCAAATTCCCCACCCCCGAGGGCGTTGGAGAAGTATTGTGTAATGTGCGAGAGGCCTGGGAATGTTACATGTTGTCCCTCAGAAAGCCTAAGGCTGAGAAAACTTTCCAAATCGGGTCCACCAAGAAATCCGTTGACTTTCCTAATCTAGATGAGGATGGTCCCGTGCGCAAGAGGGCCAAGTTGAACAAGAAGAAAGATCCCAGCGCCAAAGGCTCCCTCGAAAGCGCTCCGCCAGAGACAGTAGAAGAATCCTCCTCAGAGGGAGATGAGCGCTGGGGTGACGAGCCCCTTAATGGTGGACGCTTGACAGGAAAGAAGAGGGCGCTCGAGCTTCCCCGTCCAGAAGTGAGGATTGAGCCCTCAGAAAAATTCCTTACTGTTGAGCTAGAACCAGGAAACAAGGATAAAACTACTTAGATTGGGTCCAACCTCTCTGGGCCCTCGCAGATTATGATGATTGATTTCCTCAGAGAGAACATTGACGTTTTTGCATGGAAAGCGTCTGACCTTACAGGGATTGACCCGAGCGTCATAGTCCACAGGCTAAATGTGGATCCCTCGTTTAAACCCATTAAGCAGAAGAAACGGGATGTACACGATTTTCGGAAGAGAGTTATTGAGGAAGAAGTTAACAAGCTCCTAGAGGCCCAGTACATTGAGCCCATCTTGTATCCAGAGTGGTTGTGTAATGTGGTCTTAGTGCCCAAGAGCGCGAACAAATGGCGCATGTGCAATAACTTTACTGATCTTAACAAGGTTTGCCCCAAGGATCCCTATCCATTGCCTCAGATAGAACAATTGGTGGATTCGACCGCCGGATGTGAACTCATGAGCATGATGGACGCCTTCCAGGGGTATTATCAAATCTTTATGGCACCCGAGGATCGCCCCAAAACTTCATTTGTTGTTCACCTAGGGGCATATTGCTTCTTAGTCATGCCCTTTGGGCTCAAGAACGCTGGGGCCACTTATCAGCGCCTTGTCAATAAGATGTTTGAGAAAGAAATTGGGGGATCCATGGAGGTTTACGTTGATGATATGATTGTCAAGAGCGAGCGTCAAGGTTCATATCTAGAGGATCTCAAACGCACTTTCTCAATCCTGCGCCAGTATGGGATGAAATTGAATCCTTCAAAGTGTACTTTTGGAGTACGAGGGGGAAAGTGCTACATGGTCAGTCAGAGGGGAATTGAAGCCAACCCAGAGAAAATCATGGCTATCTTGGAAATCCCCTCCCCTCGAAACCTCCGGGAAGTGCAAGTGCTAGTGGGAAAAATCATTTCCCTGAACAGGTTCATTTCACGCTCGGCAGACAAAAACCTTCCTTTCTTCAAGATTTTGAGAAACGCACGAAATTTTGCTTGGACTGAGGAGTGTGAAAGAGCACTGCAAGACATGAAGGCTTACCTTTCGAGCGCTCCACTCCTAACCAAACCCGTTGAAGGCGAAAGGCTATTTATGTATCTCTCCATTTCAACTGATGCAACGAGCGCGGTACTGGTAGCTGTACAGGAACGTAAGCACTTGCCTGTCTATTATTTGAGCAAAACGTTACAAGGGGCAGAGAAGAAGTATTTGGAAATCGAGAAATTTACGTTTGCCCTCATCAATGCATCAAGGCGGTTGAGGCCTTACTTTCAAGCGCACTCAATAACGGTCCTTACTGATCAGTCTTTCAAACAAGTTTTGTCCAAACCGGACGTGTCGGGAAGATTGATAAAATGGGCCATTGAGTTGAGTCAGTTTGACTTAAGTTTCGAGCCCAGAACCGCTATACAAGCGTAGGTAGTAGCGGATCTGTTGGTTGAACGCTTCGGTTTAGAACCTGCTGCTCAGGAGAACGAGGGGTTATGGGTCCTGCACACGGATGGTTCCTCAACCTCTCAAAGGGGAGGAGCAGGGGTAACCCTTAGAGACCCCAATAGGATTGAGTTAGACTTTGCAATCAGGTTGGATTTTCAAGTCACCAATAACGAGGCAGACTATGAAGCCCTTGTGCAAGGACTGAAAATTGCTTTTCAGAACGGAGCTTCCAGAATTACTGCTTATGTTGATTCACAGTTAATTGCGAGCCAGATTGAAAGAACTTATGAGGCTCGAGAAACCACCATGGTGCAGTACTTGAGCAAAGCTAGGGAAATCATTAGGAAGTTCAAAGAATTCCATCTTCTTCAGGTCCCACGAGCAGAAAACGAGCGCGCTGACGCTCTATCTAAATTTGCTTCGGCATTGGAAGGCACTTCTTAGTGTTCGGTCACGTTCCTTAGAACGGAAGAGCCTTTGATCAAGGAGATGGTCGCTATGATTGATCCGCACGAACCTTGTTGGCTTGACAATATTATCAGATTTCTTAAAGATGGCGTTTATCCCGCTGACAAGGTAGAGGCTCGGAAAATTAGAAACAAGGTCCCTCGGTTTTCTTTAGACTCAGAGGGGAGATTATTTAAGAAGTCGTTTCAAGGGCCTCCGATGAGGTGTCTAAGGCCCTCGCAGGCAAAGGAGACGCTCGAACTTATTCACAATGGGAGTTGTGGGAACCATTCAGGAGGGCGCATCCTTGCAAAGAAGGTCCTGAGAAGTGGATTTTATTGGCCCACAGTTCTTCAAGACGCCATTGAGTTCTCCAGGAAATTCCCTAAATGTCAATTCCATTCTAACCTCCCTCAACTGCCAGCCACTCAAATGATTCCTATAGATGTCGCATGGCCTTTTGATCAGTGGGGAATTGGCATCGTAGGCCCCTTGCCCATCGCGGTCAGACAGAAGAAGTTTGTCATCTTAGCTGTCAATTATTTTACCAAATGGGCCGAGGCTGAGGCCGTGGCAAAAATCACCTTCAGGGTCGTGAGGGACTTCATTTGGAAAAACATTATCTGCAGGTACGGTATACCAAGGGTGCTTATTCCAAACAACGGATCCCAATTCATAGCAACAGACACGCAAGAATGGTGTTCAGAGTTAGGGATTGAACAACGCTTTACCTCCGTGGGCCATCCCCAAGCCAATGGACAAGCAGAAGTTACCAACAGGGTCATCCTGTAACATCTGAAAACAATGCTAGAGAGCTAAAAGAGTGAATGGGCAGAAGAATTGCAAGGGGCACTTTGGGCTTATCGCACTACTCCACGAGCGGCCAATGGCGAGACACCTTTCGCGCTCGTGTATGGGTCAGAAGCAATGATACCAGCCGAGATTGTAAATGAATCAGCTCGTGTAGCCTATTTCGAGCCTCATCTTAACGAAGATAATAGGAGCCCGGAGTTGGACTTATTGGAGGAAAGAAGAGACCAGGCCTGGGCTAAAATACACAGATATAAGGCAACCGTGGCACAACAATACAACAAGCGTGTGCGAGAAAGAACTTTCTAACTAGGAGATCTGGTCTTGAAGAAAGTGGAGGTATCCAAGCATGTGGGAAAATTGGACCCCAACTGGGAGGGTCCGTTCAAAGTCATCCAAATCAGAGCTAACAACACTTACAGCCTGGAGACACTTCAAGGCGAGCGCTTGCCTCGCCCTTGGAACGCATGTAACCTCCGGTGGTTTTATGTTTAAAAGCTCTCTAGAAACGATGATGTAACCACCCCGTTAATGGGTTCTATGTACTTCAAATCTCAAGTAAGTTACAATACATTCTTTTCAATATCTCTATACTTCTGCTTTTTTAATTACATGAATGGATAAGACCCACGTCCCTCGTCTCTACGAGCGTGGTTGGTAGTCCATTCCAAGACGTACGCTGTTATTGCATATGGGTTATGCTTGCCAGCACCCTACTCCACGTGGGGGGACGCCCTCATAAGGATACACTGTTAACGCTCACAACCAACTTGATGAATAGGAAGAAAAATACGAAGGAAATCCTAGTAGGCCTTAGCCGTTTGTTACAATGCCTTGCGCTCGAAAACGGGATTGCTTGCAAGTCCTGAAATGTGACAAGTGCCAACACGCTCGTCCAATGGCAACGTCGTCAAGAAGAAATTTCACAAGTCTTGAACGAGGGCAATCTCTCAGTGAAGACCCTCGTAATCACTCAAGACTTGACAAAATTTCCCAAGATTAAGAAGGAATTTCACAAGTCTTGAACGAGGGCCGTCTCTCAGTAAGACCCTCGTAATCACTCAAGACTCAGCAAAATTTTTAAGGGCAAAATTTTACATAAGTCTTGAATGAGGGCAGCCTCACAGTAAGACCCTCATGATTACTCAAGACTTGGTAAAATTTTTCAAGTTCACAAGGATTAACAAAATCTTTCAGGTTTCAAAGACTTATCTGAGTAATGCAATTTTTACTAAGCATGTTACACACATTCTTATTACTACAAGATTTATTCACAACAAGCGCAAAGTAAAACTTCACAACCAAGAAAAAGGAGTACACTATGAGGAAAAAGAAGAAATTTTACTGATCAAGGCTTTCGCCAAAATTACAAAAGTAAGGGCTCAATGGCCCATGATATTATTACAAGAAGAAAGGCACTAAATTAGGAAAAGTTTCAACATAAGCTGGGGAAGAGGGACATCAAGCGGCACGAGCGATGTCTTCATCTAGAACCACCAAGATGTTCTGAGCCACAAGACCATGAACTGGGCCCTCCAGCTCCTGTGCGCGAGGGGGGGGTTCCTCTTGGTGTTCGGCTGCTGAAGGCTCAGGCTCATTGGCTCCAGGAGCTTGAGGAGCATTAGGCTCATTGGCATTGTTGGCATTTTCATCAGCTGGAACGGGGACATTCTCCGCAGCGGGCTCTGGGGGCTCATTTACAGGAGGGTCTTCAGCATTATTATTCCCCTCATTCTGAGCGGCCTGGGAGGCTCCTTCTGGAGGATGAGCCGCCACATACTCATCTTGGATAAGGGTGACCAAAAATTGTATTCCGGCTCAGAAATGTTGGCCTCAGGGTCCTCAGGATTTTCTTCATCCTCTTCGCAGCGCTCATTAAATACAAGCCCCATGCCTTGCGCACTGCGGATGGCCGGATCCGTTAAGCCCTTGAAAATGCCCTGCTCGATTGCCAGGTTGAACGCCTTTTGAGCCTCGTCCAAGCAATGCAAGGAAGCTGCAAAGTTGAAGGCCTTGGAGTGACAGAATTTGATGAGCGCCTCCTTATTAGATTGTTCAATATGGTGGGGGAGTTGGCTCATAGTATCTACATACTTCTGCTCCGCCTGCTCAGTCCTCGCCCTCCAAGCGTTGCGATCCTCAGTGAGCTTCTTGTGGTTCTCCTCCAACTGCCTGAATTCGTTGCGCCACCTCCTCCGAGGGTTCTCAGCATTTTTTAAGTCGTCTTGCAACTTCTTTATCTCAGCCTCCATTTTGTTATGCACCTACTTAAGGGAATTGTACAAGGCCTTTTCTGTGTCCAGCTCTTCCTGAAGCTGAGCGGGATCGTTAGAGCGCGCCATCTTCTTATACTTAGCCTTCCGGTCAGCGTAGACCATGGAGCGCATCTGTATATTCTTCGCCCTCGGGAGCACTTGCTGCACAGGCTCGAAAGAATAAAGGTGTTAACAAATTAATCAGAGAACAATACCTTCTGAGGAATGGAAATTACAAAGGAATGGAAGCTTACGGATATGAGGGCTTGAACCATATCGCTTGACACCTTCTCCACAGACTCGGAGAATAGGTGCTTGTGATCCTTGGAAAATTGGGCCCTCTCATACAGATTGTGGCTAATACCATGGGACAATGTTCCATGCCTTAGTAATACTGCACCCCCGTCTGTGGAGCCCTTGTATGCCCTGTCCCCCCGGCGGTCAAAGTCCCATAAATGCTCCTCTTCCGAGGAGGAAGTTTCGCCATCGCCACCCTTGGGGCCTTCCACAACTTGCTTGCCCTTGCCTATTATCGCGAAGGCATCAGGCATCCTCTTCCTCTTGCGGGAGGGTTGGCTGGAGCCCTCCCGAGGCTCGTTTATTACCACACTCGTTGGGGGCCTCGTTTGGTCGACGACATTAGGGTTGGCCCCCCTCGTTTCTGCAGTGGCTGGTGGCCGCACCACCAGGCGATTTTCAGTATTTGCCGCTCTGTTCTCCCCTCGCCCTTGCGGCAATTGAGCACCAGGTGTGGGGCTTGAGCTGGCGCCTTGTTAGCCGCCACGTCCATCACCCCGGCCTGCTCCGCGGCCTCGGGGATTTTGCTGGTCATCTTGCTGAGCCTGAAGCCTGTTAGCGTTGGCGAAACGAGCGGCTTGTCTGATTTCTCCAGCCATCTCCAAAATTTCTGCTCCTGCAAAGAAGGCGAAAACGAGGGTCAGAAGCCCTTAAATAAATTTCACAAAATGTAAATTGCAACAGCAAAGTATGGTTAGCATCCCTATCTAAGAGTTAGCACCCTAAGAATCTAACAATCTCTCTCCAAATCACGAGCGGGAGGGTTGTCAAGATAATGCGGGTCGTTAGTAAGACCGCAGATGAACATAAGCTCCGCATCATCTATCCAGTCTTTGGCTCGAATTAGACGGCCCTCATCCCTCAACGCCTTAGCCAATCTCTTGGCCCAATCCTTTGGGAAGGCAGGTTCTAAGCGATTATTTACGAGGGATCCCTTCCCATGCGTTATCCACTCTCGGGCCACCCCGAAATCATCGTCCGCGGGAGCCTTGATAAAAATGTACTTCTCCTTCCAATTTGGGCCATAAGTGGTTGAGGGGGAGTTGATCACTTTCAGGTGGGCCTTCGCTTGAATGTAATAGAAGTAACCCGCCTCAGGTGACGAGCGCGGTGAGCTGACCACTTGGAGAAGGGCATTGAAGTTTCGCATGAAGGGCTCGAATCCAGCACACCTCATAAGGATTATGAAGTTTGTTATTAAGGTAAGTCCGTTGGGCACTATTTGAGAAGGGCAGAGGTTCAAATCGTTTAGGATGCTGGCCACTGGGGCTGGAATCGGGAACCTCAAGCCCCCTGAACTGACTGCATCCATGTAGACCGCCATTTCACCGGGAGGCGGACGGTTGGCACGCTCATAATCAGCAGGGATCCGCCACGTGAAGCGCTCGTCCCAGTATATTGGTGCCAACATTGTCTTCACTTCTCCCAAGGTAATTCTACTGGGAGTCTCATCTGGAGTACGCTCGGTCGCTTGCATACCCGAGCCTTCACCCTCGTTGGGCCCTTTCGATTTCTTGGTTTTCTTGGTTTTCTGTGTTTTCTTGCCCTTCCCCTTGTCGCGGGGTCTTTCTAAAGGCCCTGCTACTTCCTCGGGTTCCGGAGCAGGAGCTACGATGGCCACCGTCATTGTATGGCAATGGGGGTGAGTTGCGCTCTCAGTTATCGGGAGAGTCACCCCCTGCCTCTCCGCCTCCATTACCAAATTCATCTCTTCGAAGAGATGCTCAACCCCACCTGGGTTTCTTTCATCCATGGCCATAACGGCCGCGCCCAACTCTTCGTCTCTAGGGGAATCCGAAGGAGATGAATTCTGGGTGGCCATTTCTTCGACTTCGCGAGCAAACTCTTCTACATGATGTCCGGCCATGGTGGTGTTGGAATTGGGAAGGGATATGTCGGTTTTAGAAGAGGAGCATTTTTGAAGAAAATTGGGATTTCTGGAGAAATAAAGCTTGGGGGACTACCAAATCCTAAATATGATTCTAAGGTTAGCAAAGTTAAAGAGTTTCACCGGAGATTACCTTGAATTTTCTAGAAAAGCTTGAAGGAAAGTTTGGGATACTCTGAAACTCGTATGCAAAGAAGTTTTTCGCAAGTATCTGCTTTGAAGATATGTTCGCCTAAAAGGGGGAATGGATGCAGAATCCCTTATTTATTGGGATGGAAGTTGGTACGTTTCTGGCAAAAATTCAAAATCGCAATCATTTCCCGCCTAGGAAGCCGTTCACTTTATTGAACCGTCGCATACTTCCCAAGTTCCACGTGCCCCACGCGCATCAGCATTAAATGCTTAGACGCTCCAAGTGGTCAGAAGAAAGGACTGCATTTAATGCTTGGACGTTACAAGCGGTCAGAAGAAAAGACCGCATTAATGGCATGATCAGAAGGATGATTGCTCAACACGCCATACCTTATACGAGCGCCACGCTTGGCGGATTGTATTAGTTGAATTCTACAGTCCTTATCACTAAAGACTATAGAATTGGGGGGCAAAATGATGGGGTCACGATACGCTCGACACACGTTTTGACACGTGGTACCTCAGAGATGATGACACCTGCCTTCCCGTGATTGCATCAGTCATACACGAGCGTTAAACCCCTCCAGCGCAAGTATCCTCCAAGAACACATGTCGTTTCTGTTACATACGCACATGATCAATATTACCGCTTTCTCACGAATGCCATCCCCACTACATGGCCCACGTTCCAATCAATCAAGGGAAGCCCTCTTCGAGCGCTATAGTCCGTCAGGGAGGCTTCAACTCCAACTCATTACACAAGCCTTGGCCCTCATCCCCTAGCGGATTTCTTGGTCTCCAAGGCTTTTGGTTGTCATGAGCTAAGCCCTCGTTACCAACCCCCAAACGGCTCTCTGACACCCCGTACATGCCCGCGCACCTACCACTGTTGCCAACACCAACTTCCACCAGCTTTTGCAGAAAAGATTCCTCCTAGGTTTCTCTCGCAATACCACGTGTTAGGGCAACATTCGGTCCGGACCACACTGTGCAAAGGACCAAAGGGTCCCTGACCCTCAACTATAAATACGCGGGGTCATCTTCTCCACTGTAAGCAACTTCCATTACAGCAACTCTATACTTAGCATTTTCTTTCAGATCTTCTTCTGACTTGAGCGTCGGAGAGCCAAACTGGGAATCACCCCCAGTTCCCCCAGCTTGGCCTTCTGACTTGTGTCTGTGTGTTTGTCCTAGCAGGTAGAACTCCCATCTTTTCCGGCGATCAACGACTGGTTTCTTCACCCAAACAAATTCTAAAGTGATTGGACTCTGTATCACATATTCAGACCCATCAGAACTACCAATAATAATATTTTTAAGTATTAAAAATAATTCAAAATTTTAAGAATTACACATTAGAAAAAAAAAAAAGTACACATAAAAAGTATATTATGAATTTTGTCAAATATAATTATTTTTCTTAATTACTATTTATTTTCATAAAATATTATACAAAATAAAGATAAGCCAATTATATTTTTTCTATTTAATTGAAAATCTAAAAAAAACTCAAAATATCATTCAGTCAAACTTGTCAAAGATAATTATTTTCCTTAGTTACTATTTATTTTCATAATAAAATAATATATAAAATAAAAACCAACCAATCGGATTTTTTTATTTAATTAAAAATCTAAAAAAATCCACAAAATTCCACGTAATCAATATGCACAAAAAGTCAAATACTCAAATATGGTTTTCAAATATATAATAGTATACATAGATATTACCTTTTAGTTTTAGGGTTAATATATGCCGAATAATTACGTTGGTATCTTGAATTATATAAAATATTTAACTATATATCGAGATCTTATTGAGTTAGGAATCATAGAAATATACCTTTTAGATTTAGGATTTATATATGGGTATAAATTGGGCTTAGAATTAATCTTGAGTCATATAGAGTTCAACAATACATCCTTTGCAAGATATAAATCATGTGGATGGGCTTCTCTACCCACTTAGAACGTCTGTTTTTGTTACCGGTAAGTTATTTTGCTTCTTTATAATTTATTTTCTTAAACAGAAATTAGCCCTCGAGTTGGGGTTGATTTGATTTTTGCGAGAAGATCGTATTAGTAATCTTTTTATGGATGATGCAGATGGAAGGATCGAGTCTCCCTCTTTGCCTTTTAGTATCAAACCAAAAGCACCCAGAGAAACAAACTGCGCTAACTTTCTATGGCTTATGTGAGGAAAGAGTTGAAACCCGAAATATTCCGGAACTGAATAATAAGTGTGTTTTTGTAGCACCCGAGCGTAAGGTACCACATCCCCCGCACCGAGACCCGACCCGTATATGAAATGGAAGTCCATACACGTGCCAAATCCACGGCGAACGGGGACACAACACACACGCTATGCTAGGCGGGACTAACCCTTAAACCATTCAAGCTCATGACAAGACCAAATCAGAGTTATAATGAAATGCGGAAGCAAGATCAACACATAATATATACAAGATCATTCACGTAACCAAGGCCACATGGCCTACAAAATCATAACGCTCCATACTATAATCGTATACAAAACAGCAATAAGTGTATGAGACTAAAAAGAAGTGCTAAACATAAATGCAAGACCTAGACGACTTGTATTCCCGCCTAGCACTCCTATACCTGCACAAAACAACTGAAGACAAACCGAGTTCAGTCTAAAAGAGACTGGTGGGTATAAAAGCGGGGCATAAGTATAAATATCACGGAATTGAAACATATACATGCAAGTCCTAATCCCATAGAAGTTTGATAAGAAATTTCCCAAGTGGCCAAAACAAATAAAAACATCAATGGGATTACGACTATTATATTCATTCATAATTAACATAGGTTTTAAGGCCCGGCGAGTGGGCGTGCATCATCTCCAACCTTCTCCTCGTGTAATCATATTCATAAATTCATAGGTTATCATACATAACATATGTGCACATACATAATGATCATAATCATTCATATACACCTTCTTCCTCCGGTGGTAGATGAGTTTGCAAGACTCGACCACCTCATACATAATGGCTAGTGAGGTACATGAATCCTCAAAAGCTCGACTAGCGTTTTCTCGTCAAAACTCCTGACGAGATCCGTTTTGACGTAAAATGGTTGGAACTAGTGCACGGGTTCACCGTCGGCCCTTGCCTCCCCGGCTCACCACAATACACTAAGCTCCGGGGTCCGTGATCATAACATACATGCAATCTCGCCAAAACATAAGGTAGGTTTCCATAAAAGAAAGGTTATACGTTTGCAATCATTTACTCTAGAAAAGACTCAATGTATATATATAATCATATTATTTTGGCTTAAAGCTTTTCACATAGGGAGATATATCGGGCCAATTTATCTATTTAGAAGAAAAACCCACCTTTACAAACAAAAGAAAGGTGCAAGCGTCTCAATGCTCGCCTTCATCTCCGACCAAACCCGAATCTGTACAAAAGAAAGGTATGAGACTCAAAACGACCATATATGACGCTCGGCAATGAAGCGAATATGACATGAATGCATAAAAGATAATATTAGGCCATGAAAATGTTCATGTGCACTATTAAGGAATTTAAAGCACATAATCAAACCATTCGTTCATACATTTCATTCAAATTCATAAATTCATAAATTCATATTTCATTTCAATTAACCCAAGAATTCATTTAATATCCATAACACATAATATTCATGGTTACAATTAGAATAAAATAAATAAAACGTTCAAGCAATAATCGGTAAATTGAATACGTGGAATAGTTATCAATTAATTCTAAAATTGATTTAAATCAAATAATACTTAAAAATATATAATAAATATAAATATATAATAATAATTATATATAGATATATAGATATATATATATATATATAATTACACGTATATACATATATATATATATATATATATATATTATACATGCATGCACAAATATATCTAACCTATACAATACATATATATTTATACACTTAACCATGCATGCATGATACACACACACACAAAATATATAAATACATATTCAGCAACACCCACATGCATGTAACACTTTCATGCACACACACTTGCATGCACAGCAAACACACAACACTTATGTATATACATATATACACACGCACACACTCTGAATCCAAGAAGAACAGCAGCAGCAGCGGTTTATAATTGAAGAATAGACACACACACACTCTCGCAGCAACACAAGGAAGGAAGAAGCAGCAGCAGAAGAAAGGAAAGAAAAAAGAAAGAAGAAAGAAGAACAGAAGCAGCGGCAGATTTTGCAGAAAAACAGGGGTCGTGGCCGCGACCCATTTTCTTCATGAAATGGTAGCGGCCGCTACCTATAATATTCAGAATTTTGATCCAATTTTCCAGAATACAAGAGCAACCTTACTGTTCAGTCGCGGGCGCGACTGAATTAAAGGAGAAGAAGGTCGCGGGCGCGACCTGCGCGATACAGCAAAAACTGACGCAGGGCATGGAAGAAAACAGAGCAACACAAATCAACTTCAATCCAACAAGATCAGCTAAGGCAAGGCAACAATTATGCATCAAAAATACTCCAAAACAACATTCAATTCAGCCCCAAGAAGGATCATACGTGAGATGAAGGCAAGGGTGTTCATTTCATGCTATAACCTCAAGGGTTCATTAATGGTAGCTCATGAATGCCTCAACTACCAGCTAATACATCACCATAAATGTAGAGAGGAGATCAAAACAATCATTTTCATACTTGGAATCATTCAAAAAGCTCAAGAATTGGAAGAGATCAATCAAAATGCCCAAAACCTAAATATATATTCATTTCTGCCAAAAACTCATGAAACCATGCTCAAATTTAGGGATAAATGAATGAAAATGACTCATATTGAATGTACATAACATATCCAAGCTTACCTTGTGGATTAATGGAGGTTTGGAAGAGATTTGAGCTTGAATCTCCAAGGATTGGCTTGAGCTACGGGATTTCTGGAAAACAGAGGATGTTTGGCCAATTTACTCCAAGTGAGAAGGGTTATCTCGGTTTGGGAAGTTAATGGCTGAGTAAAGGGTTGAGTTAGGGTTCCAAAGACTTAAACCATGGTTAATTTGGTCAACAAATGAATAAGTTATGATTTATTTGGTAAAAGGTGGCAGATTGAGTTCCCGTTGCATGTTTCGGTTGAATTTCGGAGGTTCAAATGATTCTGGAAAAATATAAGGCTAAATTTACTAAACTCGAATTTTCGTTGCGAGTTCAGAGAAGTTGACGAAACTCGAATCCGAGTTTCCTAGCTCAAGATATTAAATTCGGAACCAAGGGTATGCTAAGTGCTCGTTAGCCCCCCGATTTGGTTCCACAACTCAAATTAAATTCGTTAACATATCAAATGAATCCGAAAACATAAACCGAGCATATAGGCATGTTCATAACACATATATTTACGACATACTACAACTACACGACATTTCGATATCATTTCATATAAGAACGATGCACAAAATAAACAATCAAGCACATATTCATGCAATGCATGCACATTTCATTAATTAAAGCATGATTAATTAATTAAAGCATGATTAATAAATAAATCGAATTAAAGTATAAACATAAATTAAGGTCTCGTGATTAATTAATTAAAGCATGATTAATTAGCATAACATTTAGTTAGCATAATCATTAAATTAATAATAATAAAAGAAATATATATATATATATATATATATATATATATATATATATATATATATATATGTATATTTAATATACGAATTATTATTTTAAAATAATATTGAATTAAAATAAAATATAATAAAATAAAATAATAACGATCTATACTAAAATTAAATATAAAACACGTAAAGACAATTAATTTGCGCAAATTTGTAAACACATACGTCATACCTTTACGTCTGAAAAATCGGGGCGTTACAGTTTTAGTTTCAGTTTATGGGTGGTTGGTACTGATTGATGAAGACTCTGGCAACTTATCCCTTTGGAATCCTACTTCTAGGGAGATTATTGAGCTCCCGGAATTTGAAAGTTCGTTTATGTACAGATTATGTGTGTTGTCTAGACCTCCTACCGATCCGAATTGTCACATTTTATTTCACTGTGCGCACGTGATACGTATTCGTATCCGAAAGAGACTTAAGAGCAGTCTCCTGCCCTTAAGAATAAGGGGATGAGAGAGAGGGATAATCCAGAAGACCATCCGGCCGATTGAAGATTAGGAGAGAAATAGATTTGAGAGAGATAGTTTAGGAATTGAGATTATTATTCATGTTACGGTTCTGATGCCCCTTTCACAATATATTAAGGAGGCAACCCAAAGTTAAAGGACTCTTAAAGGAAAATACCAAACTAAACAATATATTAATAAAGTACTATTAATAAAAATAGAGAATCATGTCCTATTCCAACTAATGCATAACATATCACTTCAACGTCCAACCACTTCTTCGCAGAATAGATTACTTCCCAATTAATTTTGTCTTCATGAACCTGTACACTCCCATCCATATCACTCTCCCACCTTTCACAAACCACCTTGTCCTCAAGGTGTAACTCGGGAACAACCGGTCGAACATTGCCCCCCGGGTTCCCATGAGATGGCATCAAGAGACCCATGCGGAGTTATTTCTGAAATTACAGAAGTTGAATCTTTCGAAATTTGCTTGACAGAAGTTGGCTCTTTCGAAATTGGCTGCTCAGGAGGTGTGTAGCACCCAAACGTAGGGACCACTTCCCCCCACCAAGATCCAAATCCGGTTATGAAATGGAAGCTCCATACCCGAATCCGAACCTTAGCGAACGGGAGACCAACTCACTCACTATGCCAGACAGAGCTATCTAACCTAACTCAGAGTGCGCGGAAGCATTTAAAACAATTAAGAAGATGCATCACATAAATACTTATAGATACCATCACATATATATTCATAACATATTTACGTATAGGTACCAACATTTATACTGTACATCATAATCAATGGCCATCCCGGTCTCATCTAAACAGAATATAATAATTCTCCAAGTGAATAATCCATAAGTATACAAAATATGAGGAAATGTATGTAAAGATATGCAGCACGACCTAGACCAACAAGTGCATAAAGTAGACACAGTTCTCCGCCTAGCTCGGGGTCAAAAGAAGCACCTGAAACTGAAAGAGAAAAGAGGGGTCAGTCAACTGACTGAGTGAGGGGCTAACGCACACCCACAAATTATATAAATATAGCAAAGCATTTATCAAATAGGGATTTATGAACCGGAATAGGTTTTGCAATCCAAACGTTTCAAAATAAACCAATATATACTTAGAATCATTTCATAAACTCCTCATATCAAGCAAAACAGAAATCATAAACAAAATCCACCCTCTCCTTTGGTGATGGAAGAGCCACGCATAGCTCTAACCATCCTTAACTTAACCTAACAAACTCACGCGGGGTAGCTAACCCACAACGTGCCCTCCCCGATTTTCACACCGATGGCATCAAAATATCACACCTTCCCTAGCTCCTGGGGTCGTGTATGATATCTTGGATGGAGGCTATGCACAAGCCAAGCCCCGAGGACCCAACACCATCCCGGGGATTCCTTACCCATTGCTCGTTGGATCCACACATACATATACATATCATATCATATCAATCTTTCACGGCTTAACTCGCTACGGAACTTAAACCGAATCAAGCTTTGAAAAATGGCTTATATACACTTTCATAATTAACTTTTCCAAAAAAAACTTGGTTCATAAGGTCATAAACATATCGTATTCAACATTTATTTAAGTATATATATTTATACTTGCATGCACGGCTCGAAAACAACACATAAAGGCTTTAGGTTAATAACTATACAAATCCTAAACCTCACCTTGTGCTTGGAAAAAGTAAGAGTGTACAAGGATAACTTATGTCTCGGGCTCGTCAACGAGAACCTCCTCTGAAAAGAAAACACCAAAACCCAAGACTTAGACTCTAATGAACCAAAACGACGCACGACAAATGGGAAAGGATGCATGAGATGCAATGAGTGCCACATAATTTCCTTAAAATCCACGTTCAAGCATAAACAAGCTAAATAACGTAAAAGTGATAAATTAAGGATCATAGAAGACATAAGAACAATTAGGAAGCAAAGGAATCAAACCGAGAAAGTCGAAAAATCACAAAATGGACAGCAGGTTTGGAAACGGCCTTGTCGAGCTAAAGAAGAAACTCCACACGGGAGTTTTAAAAGCTACTGCCTCAAACCGAGAGCTTTCACACGGGCGTTTTGCGAAAACAGAACAAACACCAAACGCCCGTGTCAAAAGCTACTGACTCTCCCCTGAAGCTCGAAACGGGCGTTTCCCATTTTAGTTTAAACACCACACGCCCGTGTCCAAGACTAAAAATAAAAATTCCCGCTAATGCAAACGGCCGTGTGGAATTTTCAAAGGGGGACCACACGGGCGTTTGCCCTGGAATGTCAGAGCATATTTGAGTTCGGCAAAACAGGTGAACGAAACAATAAACCCAAAACCTCAACAAAACTCAACCAAATCAAGGGAAACTTATACACAATCATGCATATCACATAAGAATCATATATACATGCATAAATCTCAAGAAAAACAAGAGTTAAAGGCATATTGATCAAGTCCAAATATGAAGAGATTCATGCTCAAGGTTAGGTATATGCATTTAATTCAATCAAAAACCAATTCCATACAATAATTGTGATAAAGACAATACATAGATCTCATAAATGAAGTCAAGTATCAAATAAAACCATTCAAGGTCACATATTCATCAAAAAAGGCCAAAACCCTCACTATTCATGTGATTGATCAAATTCAAATGAAAACACCAAAAGAGAAGGAGTTTAGGGGATGAAATCGAAGAGCATAACACGAGGTTTCCAAAACTTACCCAAGCTCGAAGTTTGGCGAAGAAATGAAGGAGTTATGGAAGATTGAAGCTTGATCAAGAATGAAGGGTTTGGCTTGGCTTTCTTAGCTTGGAGCTGCTGCTTATCACGTAAAATGAAAAGGAAGAGAAGGGTTCAGCCCTTTAAGGCCTGGACCGATCGGTTCACGGGTTCGATTCAAGGTTTTCCGGTTCGGTTTGGTTTAGTTTAATCGGGTTAAGGTCCAACAAGTCAAATAATCACATAATTCACGTATAGTTCAAATAATTCAATTAATCCAAATAGATTCGAATAAGATCAAATAATTAAATTAAAGCCCAAATAATAATTAAATCACACATTTATCTGTACCAACTGTAGACCGGGGTGTCACAAGGTCCCCCCTTCAAAGAACCTGTCCCCAGGTTCACTACTCAACCCGAGAACAAAACCAGATATAACTCTTTCATCTTCTCTTCGGTCTCCCAAGTAGATTCTTCAGATTTCTGATCTCTCCACAATACTCTGACTAAAGGAATCTGTTTATTTCTCAACATTTATATCTTTCGGTCTTGAATTTCAACCGGGTGCCTTACTATAGTCAAATCTGGTTCAAGATGTACCTCTTCAACAGAGAGTATGGTTGCTTCATCAGGATAGTACTTCCGGAGTTGTGAAATGTGAAACACATTATGTATCCCGATTATCTCTGGCGCTAGGTTCAACCTATACGCCACTTCTCCAACTTTCTCAAGGATTTCAAACTGTCCGAGATATCGAGGGTTAAGTTTTCCACCTCGACCTATTCGAGAAAAGCCCTTCCTAGGCGATGCTTTCAAGAAAACCCGATCTCCTACCTTAAACTCAAGGGGTCTTCTCCTCTTGTCTGCATAACTCTTCTGACGATCTTGAGCTGCCTTCATTCTCTGTTGAATCAGCTTCACTTTAGCAGTGGTTTTGTCCAATTTCTCCTGAGGTATAGCTCTTTCGAGCTTATTCTCCTCTATCCACCGCCAATCTTCAATATCCCAGAAGAGATGCGATCTACACTTCCTTCCATAGAGTGCCTCGTAGAGAGCCATACCAATAGAAGCCTGATAACTGTTATTATAGGCAAACTCGACCAGAGCTAGATGCTTGTCCCGTTTCTCCTTGAAATCCAAAGCACACGCCCTTAGCGAGTCCTCCAAATACTTAATCAATCTCTCGGATTGTCCGTCTGTCTGAGGATGAAAAGCGGTGCTAAAGTTAAGCTTTGTACCTAACAGTTTCTGAAGATCTAGCCAAAACTTAGCCATAAATCGAGGATCACGATCGGAAATAATGCTAGCCGGAGCTCCGTGTAATCTCACAATCTCATTACAATATAATTCGGCTAGTTTAGGAGTCTTGTAGAACATCTTAACCTTGAGAAAATGAGCAGACTTGGTCAAACGGTCGACGATCACCCAAATTCCATCATAACCTCCTCTAGATCTCGACAAACCGGACACGAAGTCCATAGTCACTTGCTCACGTTTCCATTCTGGTATTGGAAGTGGTTGGAGGGTTCCTCCCGGTTTTTGATGTTCAGCCTTCACCAGTTGGCACGTGAGACATCGCCTTATAAAATTAGCAACATCCTTCTTCATACCATTCCACCAAAATATTCCTTCAAATCTCGGTACATCTTAGTACCACCGGGGTGAATAGAATATCCCGAACGGTGTCCTTCCTCAAGTACTAGCCTCTTGAGGTCTTCGGGACACAAACCCTTGTCTTGAACCTGAAAACACCGAAATCATCAAACCCAAACTTTGGCTCTGGATCCACTCTAGAACGGAGTATCCACTTCTGAATCTCTGCATCTGTAGCCTGAGCATCAATTATTCTCTGTTTCAAGTTGGGTTAAACCGTGATATTAGCTAAGCGAGCCACTGAAACCACAACTGCTGAACCACATGAAAACACACACAGAGTTAAATCCGGCTATAATGGGTATTATTAGGATCTTCTTAAAGCCTCCCTTATAACGATCTGCAAAAATATTTAAACAACATTTCCCACTAAACGACATTTCAACTACCAACCCAAGTTTAAATAGCAGAGCATATAAACATTGAATTTTTTTTTCCCCAAATCACAAAATAATATACCTAATTCAGAACCAGCCATACGGCTATAAAAATCCGAACCCGACCCATTGAGTGATTTCTGCACATCTATCAAAGAACCACTTCAAAGCAAATAATTGAGAATACTGAAATCATACCCATAGGCTAGGCAGTCGCAGAACCTCAAGCATATACTTGCACACTCATTTTGCTGACCGAATTGCCTCAGCGAAAAGCCCGAAATCGAACCCCGTGTGGTAGCATTAACCACGTTAAGCTTCAAAAACTCATCTTCTCTGATCTTATTATTATTCCTCTCGCATTTCAGTGGCGTCCTCCACAAACACCCACTACTCTAATTTCCAAAAGCCCATTCTGGGCTGGGTTGAATCCAAACAAACAAGCACAAATCGTTGAACCTTGCAAGTTGTAGATACCGTTGAACCTTGCAAGTTGTAGATACCGAAAGCTCCACATCTATAGGCGTTGCTCGAGGAAGTGTTGTTGCGTTGTGTTGTGGATAATTTTGGATGGAAAGAAGAGAAGATTGTAGTGGCTAGGAGAAGAAGAAATGTCTGATTCGTATTCATGAATAAGATCATGCGAGTGGTTTCTGTGGATTCTTTCTGACTGGGTCTTGGTTGCACGTGAATGCCATGAATGCATACTTACGAGTTGAGAAGTTGTCTTGATGGGAGGGTTGATCAAGTGATTAATCCTCATAAATCCTCAAGTAAATCACCCATTAGGTAGAAGAAATGAGAGAAAAGGTAAAAACCAGCGCCAGAATTAGCCTGAAATTAGGGTTCCGTCTTCAGTTAACGGCAAGGCTAACGGCGGGACCAAGTTTGTAAAAAAAGTGGTAGTTCAGTAACCATTCTTGTAAAATTGGGAAGTGGGGGACTAAAAGAGAATAAGTTGTATAGTTGGTTGACCAAAATTGTAATATTCCCTACCCAGGCACATTGCGAGAGTCCTATCCCGAACTCCGCTCGTTCAAATGTGAAATGAAAGCAAAAAAGGAACGATGATGTGGTCGAGATTGTTGACGCAATCGGCAAAATATGGAGTGAGGCTACCGAGGCTCTAAAAGATGTTGTCGATGCTCTCCGAACTAAAGTCAATACAAGGTTGATGTACAACATACTGCTAACAGAAGACGCCTTTACAATGCAATCAAAGTGTTGCCACTAACGATTACACAGACTGAATGTGTAAGGGCAACACGAGTCTTATGTAAGCAGCAAGTTGAGATGGATGTGTTCTTTCAAGTTCCGTGGAAGAAAAATGTAACATGACCTACCTAGCATTGGAGGGCAATGCACTTTGAAGGGCTGCAGTAAGTTTGATTTTATCTTTTTGACTGAAGATGGAATATGTTGCTATGTAACATGTATGCATCATTAATTAGTTGTAGTATTGTTGGCTGGAAACTGTGATTCAAACTTTAAAATTACCTGGGTTATGTTTGTTCTCGCCGACGCCTTATTGCCGACTACTTAAACCTGGTAGCAATTGTGATTTATGTTCCACCGGCTTAGGCTGGCGAACAAAATGAGGAGAGAAAGAAATGTTAAAAATTATGGTGGTGGATACAATACAGGCCCCAGATTGAATATATTTACCAAAAGGAATTCAACTTATGTGGGTAACTTACCGGACATAGAATATATCTATGCCCCTTGGTGGGATCAAACACTTCCTATTCAAGATTAGCTCTTGATCGCAATTAATGCGTAGCTGCCATACACACACTACTATGTTAATCCATTGCAATTAATATGCCCCCCTTGAACAGTGGTTGGTAAGTCTTGATGAGCATTTAATAGCACTTATTGCATTATTTCTCTCTCTAAAATGTCCCCAATACTGACTTGAGCGTCGGAGAGCCAAACTTGGGCCCAACCCCAAGTCCCCCAATTTAACCTTTCAGCTCATGCATGTTAGTGTTTTTCAGATGATTAAGAGCCCACAATTACAAATTCTTGACTGATCGACCCGAGATTGCTAGCTAGACCGCCATCTCAGCAAAACCAAATTTGGGCTGGATCAGTTTGGTGCCGTCTGTGGGAAACTCTCCTTCCATCTCCACTTCAATCTAGAGGAAAAAACACCCACACACCCTACTCACAACCATGGTAAACACCAGGCAGACCCAGCACGAAGAGGACTTGGAGGAGGTTGCCAAAGGCAGGCATGACATGAATGGGCCGCTTGGCAACGTCTCCACCGCACCTCCCACCGCCGAAAATTTTGGCACCACCGCCAGCGTCGTCTTGCCCCAGGAAGCGACAACCCTAAGGATCACAGTCACTCAGGCGGACCTGGACAACTTTGTTGACCAATGTGGGTCGAGATCGAGCTTGCCCACGCAGAGGGCCGCGAACCCAGACGGCCGGAGCTACCTCGCGCTAGCCCGACCACCATTCCAAGCCCCACCGCACCCAACATCGCGGGGCCCTCTGTCCCAACATTCAGACAACCCATTCCCTACTACTTCCAGTCGATCGAGGCCAAACACCCCAGGTCATTTGGGGCTTAACCCCGTAGACGGGCACGGGCAGACCACGAGGTTTGCGCCTCCACGTCGTCCCCCTCCTCCCCCCGGTGGGAAGCAAGCACGGCCTATTTGAAGGCCAAGATGAGCCAGACCACCCTAGCCGAACGAACCGCGGCAAAAATGTGGTCGATGAAAATAATAAAGAGTTCGAAAACTTACAGAACCGCATCCCAGCTCGATCTGCAAGGGAAGAGACGGCCAGGATCGCCGCGGACCGGCAAGGGTACGAGCCGGATCAACATGTCGACCCGCCGAGAAGGCGAGCCCAATACCGCCTGGGAGATGGAGGCTCATACATATCCCAGAGGTAAACTGATCTACGGGAGGGACTAAACCAATGTCCCTTACGCTTCAGGAGTGATAGGGAAGAAGCCTCTCCCTTCTCTGAGGATATCCTCCGCACGACCTGTGACAGAGAAAAGATCCCGATGGGGCTACCACACTACAACGGGACCACCGACCCGAGAAACATGTGATAGCCTTCGAGAATACCATGCTGCTTCATCCACATCCACATCAAATATGGGCCAAACTCTTTGTCAGACCCTGATAGGCCCGGCACAAGACTGGTTCATCCACTTGTTGTCTCGATGCATCGTCACTTACAACCGATTTGTGGATCGATTCCTTGAACACTTCTCCTCCATGACTGGAGAGAAGTTCTCGCCGTCTTACCTCAACAACCTCTGCCAAGAAGAAAACGAGCCTCTCCGGGATTTCTTCACCAGGTTTTCCAGGGAGGTGGTCCGGGTCGAGGACCCTACCATCGACCATCTGCTCCCGGTCGTCCATCGAGCCCTGCGCAATCGATCCTGGGCCGATGAGATCTTAAGGGCAGGCCCGTGGAACCTTACCGAGATCTAGGACATCCCCCACGGATTTGTGAGGGTCAAAGAAATGGCCCTCACTCACGGACCCCATCACGATCGAAGGGACAATACTTTAGGTTCGGCTCGAATCCCAACCGGAGAGGAAGCTAGCCCAAGAAGAATAAGGGAAAATTTGATCCACCGACCCAGATCGACCGATGAAATTATATCCCCTTGAACACGACCATCGAACAAATCTTCACGGTCATCGATGAGAAACTTCTGAAGCAGCCAAAGACCATACGCGAAGGTCCGAAGGCTTAGAAGTCAGGAAAATTTTGTGGTTACCACCAGCAGTAGGACCACATCATGGAGGAGTGCAATGCCCTTCATGATGAGATCAAAAGACTCATCCAATGCCGGTATTTGAAGGAGTTCGTCCGCAAACTTGACCACTTCTCCGAGAAGGCCGCTCGATCCAGGGAGCGCTCCAAATCCCGATCCAGGTCTCCGACTCGTCGATCAGAAAAGCAACCGCTCGAGAGGAAAGACAACAACAATGACGCAACCCACGGTATGATCTACATGATTGTCAGGGGTCATGTCGACGATGATTAGAACGCGACCCAAAAAAGAGCTCATCGGAGAGTGGCTCGAGAGTACGAAGGCCCGTATGAAGAAGTCTACCGGATCGAGCAGGGGGAGGATTGGGTAGGCCAGGAGGTTAGCTTTAGCGATAACGACAGACGCCCAGGCCCCCATCGGGAAGGCGATGCGCCTAGTTGTCCGATGGTGGTGACCTTAGGCGTGGCCAACTATAATGTAACCAAATGCCTTGTCGATAATGGAAGTTCCACCAACATTATCCTTTACTCTATGCCTGTTAAAATAAAACTAAACAACTTGAAATTCGATCCCACCCAAACTCCACTACAAAGATTCGGGGGATCCGAAGTTTTACCCTTAGGGCGCATTCGCCTACTCACGTTGATGGGAACTGACCCGTGTCGGGTAACCCGAGAGGTCGAATAAGTAGTCGTAAACATGCCCCTACCCTACAACATCATCATTGGTCGACCTGGCCTCATCCAATTCTGTACCATCATCTCCACTTTCCACCAAAAAATAAAGATGCCCACCCCGAATGGGGTCGGAGAGGTCGGGTACGACATAGTGGACAGTTGGGCGTGTTATCCCATCACCCTAAAAAAGCCCAAAGACAAGCAGGTCGATGAATGCCTCGACCTGCAAACCTACGTGGACGGTGAGATCGACTGCCCATCTCCCTACCCGGCGAGGAGGGTTCCCAAACAGCAAGGAAGAGGAAGCTCAGTGAGCGACCTGAACCCTCTGAGTCATCTAAGAAAATGTCGTTAGTACCCGGCGATGGGAGCAAAACAATGCGCCTTGGGGAAAACATGTACCCCAAACATAAAATCATGATGATCAAATTCCTCCGCGAAAATGTCGATATTTTAGCTTAGGCAGCGAAGGACCTATCAGGCATCGATCCGAAGGTCATCTGCCATCGCCTCAGGCTCGATCAAACTCACAAGCCCATCAAGCAAAAGCTGAGGGTCCAAAGCAATGAGAGAAACGAGATCATCGAAGGCGAGGTTAATAAGCTCCTCGATGCGGACTACGTGACCCCTGTTCAATACGTAGACTGGTTGTGCAATGTAGTTCTTGTGCAAAAGACCGGCGAAAAATGGAGGATGTGCAAGAATTTTACCGACCTCAACAAAGCTTGCCCAAAGGATCCATACCCGTTACCCCGCATCGATCAACTCATCGACTCGACAGCGGGATGCAAAATGCTCAGCATGATGGATGCCTTTCAGGGGTACTACCAGATCTCAATGGCGCCAGAGAATAGGCCTCACACAGCCTTCATGGTGGTGAAGGGCATCTACTACTTCAAGGTAATGTCGTTCGGTCTAAAGTACGCGGGTGCCACCTACCAGAGGTTGGTAAATGATGTTCAAGAACGAGATTGGGAAAACGATGGAGGTCTACGTCGTCGACATGATCATCAAAAATGAAAGAGCTCGGGATCATCTTGATCACTTGCGTCGAGCCTTCGATATATTAAGACAATACGGCATGAAGCTCAACCCGAAAAAGTGCACATTCAGGGTTGAGGGTGGCCGCTTCCTTGGCTACATGGTAAGCCAACGTGGGATCGAGGTCAACCCCGCCAAGATCAAGGCAATCCAGATCATACCCCGACCCCAATGCATTCGCCAGGTTCAATCCCTAGTCGGTCGGATCATCTCACTAAACCGCTTCATCTCCCGATCTTCGGAGAGAAACCTTCCATTTTTCAAGGTCTTATGCAATTTAAAGAAGTTTCAATGGAAAGAAGAGTGCAATAGAGCTTTTTGAACCATTTTTCAAGGTCTTACGCAATTTAAAGAAGTTTCAATGGAAAGAAGAGTGCAATAGAGCTTTTGAACAACTTAAAGAGTACCTGTCGTCTCCGCCGTTGTTGGCCAAGCCTAACGAGGGGGAAACCTTGTACCTCTTTCTCTCTCTCTCCCATGAAACCTTCAGTTCGGTCCTGATCGCGATCCAGGATCAGAAGCACCTACCAGTGTACTATCTAAGCAAAGTACTGCACGGAGCTGAGCTCAACTACTTAGAGATAGAGAAATTTGTGTTCGAATTAGCTCATTCGGCTCGCAAGCTAAGGCCCTATTTCCAGGCGCACCCGATAGTGCTCACCGACTAACCCCTCAGACAAGTTCTTCCCAAACCCGACGTTTCGGGTCGGATGATGAAGGTGAGCGGTCAAGCTCGAGCAACACGGCATCTCTTTCCAACCCCGAGCCGCCCAAGCTCAAGTTCTGGCTAACTTCCTAGTCGAAAAGAACGTTCCTCCTCCAAAATCGATCCCCTTGAGCTGGACAATGCACGTAGATGGCTCATCAACCTCTCAAGGGGGAGGTGTAGGGATATCCCTGGTCAACTCGGGTAATACGCAGTTCGATTTCGCCATCAGCCTTGATTTCAGAGCCACTAACAACGAGGCCAAATATGAAGCACTCCTAGCAGGTCTCAAATTCTCCCTTGAGCACAAAGTCGAAAGGATAGCCGTCGTGACCGACTCTCAGCTGGTATCGGGCCAGGTCAATGGAACCTACGAGGCTCGAGAAGAATCGATGGTCGCGTACCTTAAAATGGTGAAAGAACTGATAGTGCAATTCAAGGAGTTCAGGATCGAGCAAGTCCCCCGGAAAGAGAATAGTCGGGCCGACACATTGTCCAAATTGGCCAGTGGATTGCAAGGGACCCGGGATGGAACCATTGCATACCTCGTCTCGGGAGGTCGATCTATCGATGAACCCCAACCTGACGTTGCGTTAGTCGACCCGACCGAGCCATGTTAGATGGACGACCTCGTAGCATATCTCAAGGATAGCACCGTACCCCAAAATCGAACAGAAGCTAGGATCAAGCACTAAGATACATGCTCAACCCCGAGGGAAAACTGTTCAAAAAATCCTTCACAGGACCTCCCCTCAGATGTCTCCGACCCCGCCAAGCCCAAGACGTACTTGAAGAGATCCACGAAGGATGCTGTGGCAACCACTCAGGGGGTCGATCACTCGCTCATAAGGTGTTGAGAAGCGGTTACTTCTGGCCAACTTTGGTCAGAGACGTAAAGCTCCACTCCATGAAGTCCCCGAAATGGCAGAAACACAGAAATCTTATCCACTAGCCCCCAGCTGCAACAATAACGGTCAACGTCTCCTGGCCGTTCGATCAGTGGGGGATCGATATCATCGGACCGTTCCCTCTAGCCCCTCGTCAAAAGCGATTCGCCATCGTAGCGGTCGAATATTTCTCAAAGTGGGTCGAGGCCGAAGCAGCCCCAAAGATAACTGATGAAGTGATAAGGAATTTCCTCTGGAATAGCATAATCTGTCGTTTTGGGGTTCTGAGTGTCTTAATTTGCGACAACGGACCTCAATTCCGAAGTGAGAATACTAAACACTGTTGTCGAGACCTCGGGATCGACCTCCGATTCACTACCGTTGGCCACCCTCAAGCAAATGGCCAAGCCGAAGTCACCAACAGAATCATTATCCAAAACCTGAAGACCCGACTCGACACTAAGCTCGGCGCGTGGGCGGATGAGCTCGATGGGGTCTTGTGGGCCTACCGAACCACACCTCGCACTGTGATAGGTCAAACCCCATCAGAGTTACTCCATGAAACGACTCGAGTATCTCAATACCAGATCGAGCAAAACAACGAATGTCGATCTAACGACCTGGACCTAATCGACGAAAAGAAAGAGCGCGCCTACCAAAAGCTCATCCAGTACAAAGCCACTGCAACCCATTCCTACAACAAGCATGTCAGACCCCGATCGTTCCATATCGGGGATTTAGTGTTGAAAAAGGTCGAAGTCCTGCAATATGTCGGAAAGTTAGAACCCAACTGGGAAGGCTTTTACCGAGTGGTCAAGATAGGGAAAAACATGGCCTACTGACTCGAGGACATGGCTGGAGAACCCTTGCCCAGACCTTGGAACGCCCACAACTTGAAGAAGTTTTATGTATAAACTTTTCGTATTGATGTGAAAGCGGAATCAATTAGAGATCCGACTTCATTTCTAATTTTTTATACACATTTGCTGGGGTCCAGTTCGTACCAACCGACCCACCTCTAATGCAATTTAAAGTTCCTTGTAATTAATTGTTTGCATTTGATCACGATCACGCCTCGAAGGGGGAGAAAGACCCCCACTATCATTTAAGATAAAATCTAAGGGCAACGTCCAACGAGGTCAAATATCATGCGTTGATCCGATCCGCCGAGACTGCACACCCATCCAGTGAGATTAAGGCTTAATTGAAACTCAAATTAGACTAAGCTATCAATCGAGATCGATTTTCAAAAAGGCTAGCTTCACGTTTCAATGGGGTTCGGGTAATGTTACTCAATCCTAACGCAAATAACAAGTCTACGTCAATGACCAAAAACACACATGCACATCGATACGTTTAAACATGAAAACATTCATCCCAACTTGTAAAATTAAAACACAAGTATGGAAAATAAACTGGCATTCATCAATAAAACTGACCTCACCCTCGATGTGAGCCGGTTGACAGTTAAGCAGAAGACACTGACCTCACCCGCGGTGTGGGCCGGAACCTCAAAAGTGTTTAAACATTAAGAAACTAGAGTATTTACCCGGCCACAACCCAGCCAGAGGGCCGAATCGAATAGTTGAAGAAAGAAAAAGTCAGATGAGATTAAGGCTGGGAAGATTCAACTGCAGCGGGGGCCTTGTCCCTCCGGATGCAAGTCGGAGGTAGAAGACAATCGACCTAGATGGGTTGTGGCAGTTCACAGTTGGCAGGGCGCTTGTCCCGCTTCGAGTAGGCCATCTCGACTGTGAACCCATACTTGTGCTGAGGCCAGTCGATCTGGACTGGTTCCTCATCGTCCTCCTCCGGATCGGGATAGGGGTCAGGGAGGTGACAGCCTATGGATTTGAAGTTGAATCCCTTCGGAAATAATTTTTGCTCCTTGATCTGATTAATAGCCAAATTGAACCCAGCGCCCACATCGGAGGTGCCCATAACAGTATTGGCTTCCTCAAAGGCTGGCCCCTCGATAAATTCTCTCACAGCATACCTCTCAATCCTGGTCTTCCCGTCGCACACCGATCTCAAAACCACATCGATCTTGGCTTGAGCTTCCTCGTGCACCTCTTTCCTGCCCTCCTCCCGACTGTTAGCCTTAGCTTTCTGAACATCTTGGGTGGCCTTCACCTCGATGCGGCTGAGGTCGTCTTTCGTGAGCCTCTCGATCTCGTTAAGGGTGCTTTCCAGCTCGATGGCCCGGGTTTGAGACTCCTCCTCCTTGTGGCTCCTTTCTCACCTTAATTACTCTAGCTCCTTCTACATGGCCTCGACATCGACGACGTTGATCAACCTCAATTTCTCCTTGGTTGCCTGGTAATTCTCCTTGTACTTGGTCTTCCTATACTGGAAAACCTCCACTTGTTGGAAGCTATTTACCAAAACGGGAAGTAGGTCCTGTCCCGATGCCAGAGTGTTGGTTAATAAAGAAAAAAAAATCAGATTCAACAAAGCCAAAGAAGTCGATGCGAGAACACTTACGGAGAATATGGCTTTGCTAGCACGGGCACACTTGTGGTCGATCGAGTGAGTGTACAACTCTTTTTGCTCATCGATGACATACCTGGTATTGAACAGAGCAGTAAGTAGGTCGAGATCGGGCCGCCCCACCGCAAGGTTCCGCTCCGTGCCATCCTTCCTCTCGATCTCGAGCCCGCCTGGCCACTGAGGTGGGGGAGTCCTGTTAAAGTTCAAAAGCCTCTCCCCCTCGTCAGAATCTTCGGAGGTCTCATCAGCATCGAAGTGGGGCTGCATTCTTTTCCAGATCCCATACCGTACCTGGGGAACCTGGGGAATGGTCAAGTCATAAACTTCTTCGTGGGGATCGAAATAAATGTCTAACTCGTCCAAATTAATTACTTGCTCTTGACCCGATACCACCAGAGGGCTCGATCCCTGATGCGCCTGCGTCGATTGGTACTCCTTCATGGGTGGGCAGATTCTGCTGTAGAGGTACGACAGATTGGGTCTGTCTCCTGGGGCGTTGGGTTAAGATCTGAGCCTCTGAAGTTCCTCATTGATGGCGGCAATGTCTCGGTCGATCTGGGCTTCCTCGATCGCCATGATCGGCTCATCCCTGTTCCACCCTATGGTTGTATGAACCCTTCTCAGCCTAGCCATGCGGAGTATGTGCAAACCTACAAATGAAGTCAACCTCGAATCAAAATAACGGCAAGGCAAAAACAACTAGCAACAAATAAGACAAATGAATATACATGAATTGTAACACCCCGGACACGTGGAGGTGCCACACCCCCGCACTATAAGTCAATCCACATACGAAACGGCCAATCCGTACATGAACCAACCTATAGCGAACGGGTGACAATGCAATACATAACAGGCTAGGCGGGAAACTAAAACATGCAATAAAATAAAGCGGAAGCATAAACTAATCTTTATCAAGCATTTCCATTTACCAAGTCACGATGTATCATTTATCAATCTAAACATGCTTTACTATATTTATCAATACATTATCATCTCCAAATAAGCAATAACAATAACCTAAATCCCTTAAACAATAAATCAACAATTAAATAAAATGCACTGTGCAAGACTCGACTACCAGGACTGGACTCGACTCACTTCCCGCCTAGCGTGCACCTGCAATACCTGAAAGGTGGAGGCGTCAGTCTGTGAAGACCGAGTGAGGGATTTAAATACATATTAGCGCAGATAACATGCAAGTCATATTCTCGGGTAAAGGTTTATAAAAGATAAATATACAAGTTCAATAATAATATAGCTTCGCCCGAGAATACCACTATCAATCTTAAATACTTGTTCTTTCATGCAATAGCTAAACATACTTGCTTGCTTGTTAATCATTAGGCGATCACGCAATTCAATTATCGTGAAATCATGCAGTAGTGTAATCATATAACACGTTCATGGAATGGAGATCATGCAATCACTACATGGCTTGCTTGTAACACGATGGGTTGTTTCTCCTGTGGTTGGACGGACAACCACCGGCTCTAAGATCAGTCCAGCGCCCTCTCTAAGGAGAACCTGACCAGGAGAACACATGCACATGATAGGCCTTTGTTCTTCTTGTGGTTGGACGGACAACCACTGGCCGGAAGACCAGTCCAGCGCCCTCACTAAGGAGAACCTGGCCAAGAGAACACACGAACATGATACGGTATTGTTCTTCCTGTGATTGGACGGACAATCACCGGCCCGAGGACCGGTCCAGCGCCCTCACTAGGGAGGACCTGGCCAGGAGAACACATGGCTTGCTTTCATGACATGACATGCTTGATTTGTGCACACTAATATGACCTACTTGCTTGATTCATGAACAATAACATACTTGAAATGATAAGAGCTTTCATGAAATTATAAATATAAATACCTTTGGCCAAAAACCACGTAAAGGTTATACGGGTTCTATATAACTAGAAATTAAACCTCACCTGACAGGCGACACACGACTCTTAAATGCGTGAACGTGCTCGTGCTTGACAATCTCCTCCCTGGAGAGTAACTTGAAAGAAAATAAAAGAGGAAGAAGATGAAGCTAGCATGATGAATGAGCTCCCAAAATCATAATTTTCTTGGAAAACTTGATGAATTTGATGAAATCTTCCCTTCCCTTTTTGGAGATTTTGGTTCGGTGGAGCAAGGAAGCAATTATGGGATGATTGGCATGAAAATGAAGATGATTGAGGGAGAGATGCATATACCGACATTTCAAGAGGGAAAAATGTAATATTAGCAAGTAATCCTCCAAGTTCTCTAACTTATGCAATTGAGTATCAAAGGTTTGGAAATGACCACTTAGGTCCACAAAGCTTTCATGCAATTTGGTCCCTCGATTAAAATGAATGAGCATTTTAAGGACAATTTAGCAATTAAATCAAATTGGACAATTAATTCATGTAGCAATTAAATTCCATTCACACAAGGATTCTCAAAATGAAATGAATATCATATAATTTTCACGTAATCATGTTGAAAACAATTTATAAGAATTAATATAGCACGTTTAAATTAATTAAACGAAATTAATAAAATAAAATCCTACCGCTCGAAACCCACACGTGTCGAGCTTACCTGACTGTCTGAAAATCGGGGCGTTACAACTCTCTCCCCCTTAAGAGAATCCGTCCTCGGATTCCATGTCCTGAATTCTTGAAAATTAATTGGCTCTTCCGTGTTCATCCCACGCGGGTTAGCTACTCCCCGTCAGGGATTAGTTCAAAAGAGGTCTTCGATCCACTATGTCCTCCCATGTGTGAATTCACGTCCCTCAACTTTCTGGAATTTAACACTCGAAAGAAAATCTAACCTTCCACTAAAACAAGTTGACAAGTAATTAAAATAGCGAGAGTGCCCCGACCATCAAACAATTAACGAGAGAACCCCGCCTCTCGAGCAAGTAACAAGAGAGGCCCGTCTCTTGACAACCCTGAGAGAATCCCCGTCTCTCACGTACACGAATAAAACTCAAGCACACCTAGACAAATATTCATGCTTACCACACAAGGATCAAGTAAAATTATCATTTATGCAATTAATTGTTCACATTACAATTAATAGTAAACAAGAAATCATATACAAGAATAATAATAACAAATTAATAATCAACAATTAATAACAAACAAGGATTCATGTGTAGAAATAGCAAGATAATGATAATGATAAAATAATGATGCACGTGATATGCATGATTAAGTGCACCGTTCACCGAGGGTTGAAATTCTGGAACTGAATTAATTCGGTTGAATACTTGATTCCTTAGTTGAGATTTTCCCGCTTTGTACCACTACGGTTCGATATCCCCATTTCTGATAACCATCTCTATCCTTGTGCTCTTTTCTGACATAATCCGTAAATCATCATTAATCACCACATCTTCAGACCCGTTTTAATCCCAGATTTGCCGATTGAACCCTTTCCCGCACTTATTTTCACATTCACTTTCCGGTTTTGGAATTGAAATATACCCTAGATTTCTTGTCCTGAAGGGATTGTGTATTCAAGCTTAAAAGACTGACTTTGTGTTTCAAGCAAACTCTTGTCCAACAAACAGAGAGAACCGGTTTTACTATTTTCTCGACCTTCGTAATCAGAGTAAAACATCTTCCCGAAGCAAAGATCTTAACTCTTTTGTTTGAAACTTGAAAGTAGCACTTCTATTCCCTTAGAAGATAGTATAATGGATATTTAATACAGAAGAGAATCCAGGTTGTTATTCCATGAATTTTACGCAGAACCCGAAGGAATCAGGTCCTAGTGAAACGTCTTCCTTTGATCCCTGAAATTTGATACATACCCCACAATTCCCTGAAATATCTTGAAAGAGAGGATCGTTCAATCTTCAGTCTTCTTTGAAATGTTCCTGGTAAGCTGGTATATTTATGGGGCGACGGTGACCGCCCGGATAGAAGCACAGTATGTGTTTACAGGCATCTCTAAGGTATAGGTAGACAACTTCGTAAGAAAACTCTTGTCGGATTAAACTTGGTTATCCATTTTCCTTCTGCTTCCCACTTTCTTCCACTCCATTTATCGTAGACACTCTAATAGCAAGAGGGACTAAGATTCAAGATTTACTATCCAAATTTTGCCAGATCGAATCCCTGCTCCTATTTACTGAGTCAAATGATATCCTGAGGTTGTCGGAGAATTGCAGACAGTGTACCAACTTTCCTCCTTCACATGATTCTGATACAGGATTCCAGGAAGAATTGATTCTCTGAAAATTCCCAACTTCCTCTAGTGTTATCTAACTTCAGACTTGAACTTATTTTCAGACCGGCTCTCCCCCTTAAGAAAATAGAAATTTTCTTATCTTTTCCCACTTGCAAGCTTTTCTGCTGACTCAATTCCCGTAACCTTTTCCTCGTTCTACTTGTTATTAATCAAGATTTTGATTGATGATCCTTTTCGAATTCTTTCTGTTATCAACATACGCAACTTGAAGCTCCCTGACTATCACCACTTTGGTTTGATGTTAAAATTCTTCAACATCCTACACTCACCTAATGCTTTCCAGCGAATTGGCATTTACAAGTTCGGCACCATAGTCCGAAACAAGAAAGTTACTTTCTTAATCCCAAACGCATCTCCAAAGTACTGATTAATTTCTGAAGGTTGAAGGACCCACTGAACATTTATCTGCTTGAACTTATCAACATTTCCCTGTTCCCAAAATTTTCCCAAAATGTCTGTATCATACCTGCTCTTACTAAATCCTGGATCACTAATTCTCACAGCCCAAACATTATTAAACTTCCAGTAAAATAAGATGACCCAGTTACAACAGGATACCCGATGATTCAAAACTCTCTTCATAAATTCAAGTTGGTAGAAATAGAAGCAAGGTTTGTGCAGAGTGTAGGGAGAACCTATTACCAACAAACACTAAATAATGCATGATGGTTAAAATGTCAATGCACGTAGCAATCTACCAACAATTTAAAATGCAACACGTTGGAACATTTATATTAACTTAAAATATACCTGTAAGTAAAGCAATTTAAATACTTCAATTGATTTAAACATATATTTAATGCATCAAGTAAGTAATCTCGAGTCAGATCTACAACAGCATTTATAAATAAGAGGTTAATTTGATAATAAATGAGGTGCACGTGTTTATGAATGCATTGAAGAACCTGGCACCGTAGAAAGGTTAGACTCGATTCCAGCGTCCATTCCTTGTTGGCCAAATTGCAACTTTAGCCCAAGCGGTTGATCAGTCACTTTAATCTTCAAAATCCTCCAGCCTTGATTCATACATTTCCAAAACCTGTCACTCACAACTTGCTTTGCAAAAAAAATGCATGTGGGTGAAGCGTGTTCGTGTCACGTACTTGTCACATAATTAATACCAGCGAGAATTTAATATATAATGCAACAATTAATTTACCAATGCTTGGAATAAAACACGTCGAGCAAATAATTTCAAACGATTCAAAAATCAATTAATTAGCAATTAATAGCATGAATTAATAGAAAGTACAAGCTGTCAAGTATTTCAGGTAATTCAAAGAATCCAAGTAGCCAAGTAATTTCAAATAAAATGCAAGACTCTCTGATTGTCAAGTAATTCCTATGCCGTACGACCTAGACTCGACACGACACGACACTAGAACCTCGATTTTGCAATCGGGCTCTGATACCACCTTAGATGTAACACCCCGGACACGTGGAGGTGCCACACCCCTGCACTATAAGTCAATTCACATACGAAACGGCCAATCCGTACATGAACCAACCTATAGCGAACGGGTGACAATGCAATACATAACAGGCTAGGCGGGAAACTAAAACGTGCAATAAAATAAAGCGGAAGCATAAACTAATCTTTATCAAGCATTTCCATTTACCAAGTCACGATGTATCATTTATCAATCTAAACATGCTTTACTATATTTATCAATACATTATCATCTCCAAATAAGCAATAACAATAACCTAAATCCCTTAAACAATAAATCAACAATTAAATAAAATGCACCGTGCAAGACTCGACTACCAGGACTGGACTCGACTCACTTCCCGCCTAGCGTGCACCTGCAATACCTGAAAGGTGGAGGCGTCAGTCTGTGAAGACCGAGTGAGGGGTTTAAATACATATTAGCGCAGATAACATGCAAGTCATATTCTCGGGTAAAGGTTTATAAAAGATAAATATACAAGTTCAATAATAATATAGCTTCGCCCGAGAATACCACTATCAATCTTAAATACTTGTTCTTTCATGCAATAGCTAAACATACTTGCTTGCTTGTTAATCATTAGGCGATCACGCAATTCAATTATCGTGAAATCATGCAGTAGTGTAATCATATAACACGTTCATGGAATGGAGATCATGCAATCACTACATGGCTTGCTTGTAACACGATAGGTTGTTTCTCCTGTGGTTGGACGGACAACCACCGGCTCTAAGACCAGTCCAGCGCCCTCTCTAAGGAGAACCTGACGAGGAGAACACATGCACATGATAGGCCTTTGTTCTTCTTGTGGTTGGACGGACAACCACTGGCCGGAAGACCAATCCAGCGCCCTCACTAAGGAGAACCTGGCCAAGAGAACACACGAACACGATACGGTATTGTTCTTCCTGTGATTGGACGGACAATCACCGGCCCGAGGACCGGTCCAGCGCCCTCACTAGGGAGGACCTGGCCAGGAGAACACATGGCTTGCTTTCATGACATGACATGCTTGATTTGTGCACACTAACATGACCTACTTGCTTGATTCATGGACAATAACATACTTGAAATGATAAGAGCTTTCATGAAATTATAAATATAAATACCTTTGGCCAAAAACCACGTAAAGGTTATACGGGTTCTATATAACTAGAAATTAAACCTCACCTGACAGGCGACACACGACTCTTGAATGCGTGAACGTGCTCGTGCTCGACAATCTCCTCCCTGGAGAGTAACTTGAAAGAAAATAAAAGAGGAAGAAGATGAAGCTAGCATGATGAATGAGCTCCCAAAATCATAATTTTCTTGGAAAACTTGATGAATTTGATGAAATCTTCCCTTCCCTTTTTGGAGATTTTGGTTCGGTGGAGCAAGGAAGCAATTATGGGATGATTGGCATGAAAATGAAGATGATTGAGGGAGAGATGCATATACCGACATTTCAAGAGGGAAAAATGTAATATTAGCAAGTAATCCTCCAAGTTCTCTAACTTATGCAATTGAGTATCAAAGGTTTGGAAATGACCACTTAGGTGTTGGAAAACACGAATCAGAAAGCAGCGGAATTTAAAAAAATTTTCCCAACAAAAGGACCTTGAACTCGCAATCGTGTAACCAAATTCGTAAAGATAGAAAACTTACTTTTCTTTTATTCTTTCTTGAAGCGTTTCAAGCCACCCAAGAACGCTCTTCTCGCGGCTTGATCCCCTCTCCTTGGTAAAGCTCGAATCTTCAAACTTCTAACTTGAAGTCTCTAGAGAAAGTCCACCAACTTGATCACAATCTAACTAGTAAGGATACTAGTTCTCTAGTTAGTGTTTAGGCTTAACCTAGGGTTTAATTTAATCTTGGAGAAAGAAAGGTGTTCAACACATGAACCAAGAATTGTCAATTAGCTCTAAAGGGGAGCATGAGCTCCCCTATATATAGGAAAGGGGAGGGGCGGCCGAAACTAGTCCCTTTTGGACTAGGATTTGGTTCCTCTCTCTCCTATTACTTGATCATCAAGTATTTTCCAACTTTGACTTTGAATTCTAATTCTAGTCAACTTTTAAGAGAGCTTAAAAATATCCAAACTATTTTTGGATAATTTTATACTTTATTTATTATAAAATAAATAACTTATTTTTATCTAATTAATTAATTCATAATTATTTAACTAGATTATTTTCTCCAAAATTAGACTTTCTTTTTAATTCAAAATTAAACCAAAGTCTATTAAATAATTAACTAATTAATTATTTAATATATATAATATATATATATATACACACGTGTGTGACACGTGTCACAGTGACACGTGTCACTCACGTGAGCCACACGTGTGAATTCACACGTGTGGAACCCTCTTGGCCCGATTAACTCGTTTAATCATTTTCAAGCCTCAACTCATGTAACCAAGTTGTTGTGTGTGACCCTCTAGGTTCTCAATTCAATTAGCAGTGACCCCGATTAATTAATTCACTAATTAATTAATCAGTTCACAGATTAAACGACCATAGTCTAGCAACAGGTGTTTAACCCCTAGCTGAATTGGAATGTTCGGATTCGACAGAACCTTTAAGTCATTGATTCATGTGAGATACAATCCTCCTACTTACTATCTCTCAACCAAGATCTAGGGCAAGGGAATAATCAGAACCCTAATAATCCGGTCTTAAAGCTAAGTGCATTTCATATCCATTTGATCTCAATCCAAGAAACCCTTTTCTTGATGTCTTGATCTACTGCCTTGGCCAAGGACTCCATATGGCATATGAATGACTTACACAATAAGAGATCACCTTGCATATGCAAGTGTAGGTCCTTTCTTGATTCTCATTCACTTTCATGAATCACTTGTGCAGCCCCAGCATAAGCCTTGAATCAGTTGTCTAAGGCGACACCCTTTAAAGCTTATACCTAAGACTACAGAGTTAACTCATAAAGTAACATGGAACCTCAAGTCTAAGGATCAATTAATCACATCAATGACTCGTGAGATATTTCCTAATCTGGAAGTTTCCATTTCCTGAAATAGAAACTTCCTTTCCCATTTAGGAATGTTCTCACACGGGGCACCTCAGTGAACTTACTTACTAAAGTAATCACCCTCATGTATCACGCACGTATCAACTATACACTTTGCACCTCCATGAAACAAGGTGGTCCTTCTTAAGGGCGTGATCCCACAAGCAAGCCTTAGAGGAGTCAGGTTGACACTCCCACTGTCTGTAGGACTCATCGGCTTGGAGTATTTTACTAATCATGACTTATGTGATATAGGGCTCGTTTCATGAACCATTTCACCTAAATGGTAGAGTCCTAAAGTCATCAGGATTAGGGGAGTTCTCATACATGCACAGCTAAAGTAAACGCATACCAAACAAGAGCATATAAAGAAGTGTTGCCTCAATTCGTTATTTTATTCAAAGATTGTCTGTGATTACTATAAGGAAAAGCACAAAGCGGATATACAATCGGCTTTCTAGGGCACTATTCCTAACAATCTCCCACTTGCCCGTCAAAGCCATTCTAAAGCTACTCTAAGTCCCATCTTCTGAAGATGACCTTGGAAAGCTTCTCGACTAAGGGGTTTAGTAAGTGGATCTGCCACGTTCTCTGCTGATGTGACCCTCTCAATCTGCACATCTCCTCTTTTGATAATATCACGGATTAGGTGATACTTCCTCATAATGTGCTTGGTCCGTTGGTGAGATCTTGGTTCTCTTGCTTGAGCAACCGCCCCAGTGTTGTCACAAAACACAGTAATGGGGTCTTTCATGCTAGGAACAACCTTCAACTCTTGAATGAAGTTTCTAATCCAAACACCTTCCTTAGCTGCATCATTTGCAGCTAAGTATTCGGCCTCAGTGGTCGAATCTGCAGTGGTTGTTTGCTTGGAACTCTTCCAACTCACTGCTCCGCCGTTTAGGCAGAAAATGTATCCTGACATTGACTTAAAATCATCTAAGTCAGATGCAAAGCTTGCATCGCAGTATCCTTCGACAGTAAGATCTTTCTGACCTCCGTAAACTAAGAATAAATCTTTAGTACTTTTCAAGTACTTAAGAATATTCTTCACGGCAGTCCAGTGACCATCTCCAGGGTCAGATTGGAAACGACTTGTTACACTAAGTGCATAAGCCACATCCGGTCGAGTACATAACATTGCATACATTATGCTGCCTATTGCTGATGCATAAGGTGTATGAGTCATTCTTTCCTTCTCAAGGTTAGTCTTAGGGCACATCTTCTTTGAAAGACATGTTCCTACACTCATAGGAAGGTTCTTAACCTTTGCTGACTCCATATTGAATCTCTTCAATACTTTATCAATGTACATCGACTGTGATAGTCCTATTAACCTTCTAGATCTATCTCTATAGATTTTAATTCCAAGGATATAGGACGCATCACCAAGATCTTTCATCTCGAATTGGTTCGATAACCATAACTTAGTCACTTTCATGTCATCCTTCGAATTCCCAATAAGAAGGATGTCATCAACATAAAGTACTAAGAATTGCACTGAGGTCTCCAATTCCTTTCTATACACACATGATTCATTCGAAATTTGGATGAAGCCAAACGCTTTGACCGATTCATCAAATCGAATGTTCCAATTCCTAGAAGCCTGTTTCAATCCATAGATTGATCTTTGGAGTTTGCAAACCTTTTGCTCACTCCCACTGAATGTGAAACCTATGGGTTGCTCCATATAAATGTCTTTGTCAATGTCACCATTGAGAAAGGCAGTTTTCACATCCATTTGCCATATCTCATAGTCATAATATGCAGCAATGGCAAGCATGATCCGAATAGACTTTTGCATTGCAACTGGTGAAAAGGTTTCATCAAAATCCACGCCGGGTCTCTGAGTGAATCCTTTTGCAACCAGTCTTGCTTTGTAGGCTGCAATGCTTCCATCAACTCCAAGCTTTCTCTTAAAGATCCATTTGCAACCTATGGGTTTGACACCATCAGGCAAATCTACCAAGGTCCAAACTTGGTTGGAGTTCATGGAATCCATTTCGGATTTCATGGCTTCTATCCACTGTTCAGAGTCAGAATCTGAAAGTGCCTCCTCATATGTTAAAGGATCATTATCCTTTTGAGAGATTTCATGGAAGAATCCATACCATCTCTCTGGCTGTCTAGGAGTACGTTCAGAACGCCTTAGAGGAGGATTTTCGTGTGTATCGAAATTCGTGATTGGTTGTGGTTGATCAGAGTGGGACGTTTCTTCAGTGGGTGGTGTGGGGTCATTTTGTACTTCTTCTAATTCTATGATCTTGCCCTTCTTTTCTTTAAGGAACGGTTCCTCAAGAAAAGTGGCATTTCTAGAAACAAACACCTTTTGTTCAGATTGATCATAGAAGTAGTATCCTATGGATTCCTTAGGATAACCTACAAAGTAGCATAAGTTAGAACGAGATTCTAACTTATCTCCCACTGTCCTCTTCACGTAAGCAGGACAACCCCAAATTCTTAAGTAAGAATAACTAGGGATTTTACCATGCCACATTTCATAGGGCGTTTTAGGGACTGACTTAGAGGGAACTTGATTCAAAATCTTTGCTGCACTTTCTAGGGCATAACCCCAGAAAGAAGGTGGTAAGTCAGTAAAACTCATCATGGAACGAACCATATCAAGTAGGGTTCGATTCCTTCTCTCAGAAACTCCATTAAGTTGAGGAGTTCCTGGAGGAGTCCACTGGGAGATAATCCCATTATCCTTGAGATGATTAAGGAATTCTTCACTAAGATATTCGCCTCCTCGATCAGATCGAAGTGCTTTGATCTTGTGACCAGTTTGGTTCTCAACCTCCTTTTGAAATTCTAAGAATTTCTCAAAAGCTTCAGATTTATACTTCATTAAGTATACATAACCATACCGACTAAAGTCATCAGTGAAGGTTATGAAGTACTGATGATTGTTTCTAGTGCTTACACTAAGCGGTCCGCAAACATCAGTATGGATCAAATCCAAAACCTTAGTGGCACGTTCCACAGTTCCTTTAAAAGGGACTTTGGACATTTTTCCTTTGAGACAGGATTCACAAGAAGTTAACTCTTTGAGATCATTTTCAGAGAATGATCCTAAAGTGTTTATCTTGCTAATTCTCTTCTTGGAAATGTGTCCTAATCTAGCGTGCCATAAGGGAGCTGAAACTTTGTCATCTCTCTTACGCTTTGTTTCTCGTTGTATATTCATAATATTGATATTTTGAGTTAGGTAAAGTCCATTACTTAGAGTACCGATGTGAACGGAAGAGTTGTTCCGTTTGACAAAATATTTACCATTCTTAATATAAGTCTCATAACCTTCACAATCTAATATTGGAACTGAAATTATATTCCGAATAATGCTCGGTACATAAAGGACTTTATTTAATACTAACTCAAAACTACCTAAATCTAATCTAATTGTGCCTAAAGCTCGAGCTTCAACGTTTGAGCCATCGCCGATCTTCAAGACACATTCTCCTTCTTTGAGTTGTTGAACTTCACTTAGCATCTGTACATCATTACAGATATGAGTTCCACAACCGGTATCAAGTACCCAAGAACTAGAATTAATAGAAAGATTTACTTCAACGAGAAAGATACCTTTCTTTAGAGTAGCCTTGTACTCTGGGTAGTTTCTCCTCCAATGTCCCGCTTTGCCACAATGGAAGCAAACATCCTCTTTCTGATCACGCTTCTTCTTTTGGGCCTTCCCCTTCGAAATGCCACCAGTGGGCCTAAGGGGTTTCTTCTTCTTCTTTTGGGCTTTCTTGCCCTTACCTTTAGAAGGCCCAGAAGAGGAAGATGGAGCATTCACCATCAAAACCTTATTGTCCTTCTTGATCGTGCTTTCAGCAGTCACAAGCTGACTAATCAGCTCAGCTACAGTAGCACCAGCATGATTCATGTTGAAGTTAAGGACAAATGGGTTGAATGATGGTGGGAGCGAAGCTAGCAACAAATCCACTGAAAGTTCATCTTTCAGTGGCATGTCCATGGAAGCAAGTTTCTCAGTAAGGGCAAGAAACTTGAGTCCATATTCATGGACACTTGAACCTTCCCTCATTCTCAAGTGGAATAATTCCTTTGAAGTGTTATACCTTGTAACACGTTCATGAGGGCGGTAAAGTTGCTCTAAGTGGTCGTAAATCTCCCAAGCAAATTCCATGGCCTCATGTTGCCTTTGCAAGTCCGGAGACATGTTAGCCAACATAAGGCAACGGGCTTGGAGATTATCATCCTTCCACTTCTGAATCGCGTCCCGCTCAGCCCGAGTGGGAGCCTCCCCTTCGGGACTAGGCTCCCCTTCGAAGAGAACATAAGTTCTCTTCTCAGAATCTAAAATGATTTTTAGATTCCTCAGCCAATCAGAATAGTTGGGACCAGTCAACTTATTTGACTCGAGGATCGATACAAGAGGGTTTTTGGTTGCCATTTCAAAACACGTAGAGAATCACAGAATCTACGACCTAAATGGTAAAACAGAGAACTAGTGAGCATGCTGAATTATAACGATATACAAAAAATAAGGTCTTTAATCTAATGTAGCTCCCACTGTTTTTCAAAGATCTATAATTCCCAAAGATCTAAGAGGAACACGTTTCCCAATGGGTACTAAGATCCTAGGCATTTTACCTCGAACCCACGACTCGCGGACATTCTAAGTAAGAACCCTAGGTAGGTACAACTTACCAATTCTAACACCTTTAGAACTCTTAGTAATTGTTTTTGCATCACCTATCTTTCAATATGGACCCACGACTCGTGCGACATCCATATTTACTTAGGCGTTAAGCTAGACCCATCAATCATAAGATCATGACCAAAACTTAGTTTGAACGACCCACGACTCGCGGACATCGCCCTTGCTAAAATTGACCACGAAATATTGATCATTTAAAATGATTAATCAGGTAACTAAGAACTAATAAGCTCCACTAGCTATCCCACGACTCGCGGACAATAACTAGTTTTACTTACTAAACTTAAAACCTATTGATGGAATGCTAGGAATTTAATTCAAAACTTGCATCTCGAATTAAACACCTATTTGTTCGAAATTAGCTTAATATTTAATGGGAATTTTCGAATCAACCGGAGAGTTGTCCGGTTCGACCTCACCAACATATATGTTATCCAATTTTATTAGTCTTGATTAATGCAAGTACACTTAAATGCATTTCAAACAAGCACATAAACAGATAACATGTCCTAGCATGATACTAACATGTAATGATCATGGGTTCTACCTATCTTATGCGTGATATGTGGGAGCCACTCCACAATCACAAGTTCTAACATACATGCCACATAAACAGTTCAAATCACATAAGGGAAAGCAGTAACAAAATACGAGCCCTATCTCTATTACATTTAACAATTGAGATTCCCCTCCCTAACATTTTGAGGGGTCTTCACTTATGGCCTCCTTGTTACTTGAATGTGGTCCATCTTACTCCATGGGTGCATTGTCTCCAAAATGAAAATAAAACCTCACCACCTATCTCTACTCTCAAATTACAATAAAAGAAAAAGACATAAAGTAATAAGGCTCAATCTTCATATTGGCCTTAGACAATTACACGGGGCATACCCCGGCCTCAAAAACAGTAATATGGAAAGCCACATAATAAATCACATAACAGTACGCACATAAGTGAGGCTCCAACCTCAATTGAAAAACGCAACTATAGGGCTCCAACCCCAATTTAAACCATTCATGTGCATAAATTAAAACCATACATAGATCTAAACCCATGATCACCTAACATGCTTTTGCAAGAATTTAAATTTAGCCAATAAATTAAAATTCTCGTTTCAAGTCCTAATGACTCAAAACACGACTTAGATGCAATTCTTGTTCAAGAGCCTTTTCAATAAAACCCGAAAAACATTAAACTAATAAAATTCCAATTAATTTCCAAAATTAATAATTTTATTCTTTCATTATTTTCAGAAAATAATATTCATAATTTTCCCAAAAATCAAATCGCTTTAATTTTTCAAAAATCCCAATTTAATCAAAATTTTAAAATAATTTTATTTTAACAAAACTGATTTTAAAAAGATAAAATTAAAATAAAATTAAATCGGGATTTTACGGACCGAAAAACACGAAACACGAAAACACGAAAACGAGCCCGGAAAAGGTGCCCAGCCACGTGAGGTACTGCCGCGCAGCCGCGCGCGCAGACGCGCGCCAGCGGCGCGCACAGCGGGCGGGATGTTCCGCTCGCGTGCGCACGCTGGGCGTGCATCATGCGCGCGCCTGCGCGCAGCAGCGTCCGGCATGGCCTGGGCAGGCGTCCCGCGCGGTTGCGGGACGGACTGGGCGGGCGCGCCTAGGCGCGCCCGGGACGGCTCCCGCGCTGTTGCGGGAGGTGCTGGGCGGCGGCGACGGGCCTGGGCGTGCGACGTGCTAGCACGCCTAGGCTCGTTGCTTTTCGTGTTCGTTTCGTATTTCTGGGTTTCTCGAAAAACCAGTTCAATCCAAAAATCAAAAAATTCGATTTAAACAAATTTCAACTAAAACAATTTTCAAAAACACGATTTGAGAAAACAGTTTTAGAAATTCAGGAAAAATTACAGTTTCGTAATTCAGGCTTTCTAAAAGAACTCATGAATACCTAATTCGCATCTAAGCCTAAGAATTTCTACCAAATTCAGAAATAATTGAGACGAATCAGAAACACGATTAACGAGGTGGCTCTGATACCACTTGTTGGAAAACACGAATCAGAAAGCAGCGGAATTTAAAAAAATTTTCCCAACAAAAGGACCTTGAACTCGCAATCGTGTAACCAAATTCGTAAAGATAGAAAACTTACTTTTCTTTTATTCTTTCTTGAAGCGTTTCAAGCCACCCAAGAACGCTCTTCTCGCGGCTTGATCCCCTCTCCTTGGTAAAGCTCGAATCTTCAAACTTCTAACTTGAAGTCTCTAGAGAAAGTCCACCAACTTGATCACAATCTAACTAGTAAGGATACTAGTTCTCTAGTTAGTGTTTAGGCTTAACCTAGGGTTTAATTTAATCTTGGAGAAAGAAAGGTGTTCAACACATGAACCAAGAATTGTCAATTAGCTCTAAAGGGGAGCATGAGCTCCCCTATATATAGGAAAGGGGAGGGGCGGCCGAAACTAGTCCCTTTTGGACTAGGATTTGGTTCCTCTCTCTCCTATTACTTGATCATCAAGTATTTTCCAACTTTGACTTTGAATTCTAATTCTAGTCAACTTTTAAGAGAGCTTAAAAATATCCAAACTATTTTTGGATAATTTTATACTTTATTTATTATAAAATAAATAACTTATTTTTATCTAATTAATTAATTCATAATTAATTAACTAGATTATTTTCTCCAAAATTAGACTTTCTTTTTAATTCAAAATTAAACCAAAGTCTATTAAATAATTAACTAATTAATTATTTAATATATATAATATATATATATATACACACGTGTGTGACACGTGTCACAGTGACACGTGTCACTCACGTGAGCCACACGTGTGAATTCACACGTGTGGAACCCTCTTGGCCCGATTAACTCGTTTAATCATTTTCAAGCCTCAACTCATGTAACCAAGTTGTTGTGTGTGACCCTCTAGGTTCTCAATTCAATTAGCAGTGACCCCGATTAATTAATTCACTAATTAATTAATCAGTTCACAGATTAAACGACCATAGTCTAGCAACAGGTGTTTAACCCCTAGCTGAATTGGAATGTTCGGATTCGACAGAACCTTTAAGTCATTGATTCATGTGAGATACAATCCTCCTACTTACTATCTCTCAACCAAGATCTAGGGCAAGGGAATAATCAGAACCCTAATAATCCGGTCTTAAAGCTAAGTGCATTTCATATCCATTTGATCTCAATCCAAGAAACCCTTTTCTTGATGTCTTGATCTACTGCCTTGGCCAAGGACTCCATATGGCATATGAATGACTTACACAATAAGAGATCACCTTGCATATGCAAGTGTAGGTCCTTTCTTGATTCTCATTCACTTTCATGAATCACTTGTGCAGCCCCAGCATAAGCCTTGAATCAGTTGTCTAAGGCGACACCCTTTAAAGCTTATACCTAAGACTACAGAGTTAACTCATAAAGTAACATGGAACCTCAAGTCTAAGGATCAATTAATCACATCAATGACTCGTGAGATATTTCCTAATCTGGAAGTTTCCATTTCCTGAAATAGAAACTTCCTTTCCCATTTAGGAATGTTCTCACACGGGGCACCTCAGTGAACTTACTTACTAAAGTAATCACCCTCATGTATCACGCACGTATCAACTATACACTTTGCACCTCCATGAAACAAGGTGGTCCTTCTTAAGGGCGTGATCCCACAAGCAAGCCTTAGAGGAGTCAGGTTGACACTCCCACTGTCTGTAGGACTCATCGGCTTGGAGTATTTTACTAATCATGACTTATGTGATATAGGGCTCGTTTCATGAACCATTTCACCTAAATGGTAGAGTCCTAAAGTCATCAGGATTAGGGGAGTTCTCATACATGCACAGCTAAAGTAAACGCATACCAAACAAGAGCATATAAAGAAGTGTTGCCTCAATTCGTTATTTTATTCAAAGATTGTCTGTGGTTACTATAAGGAAAAGCACAAAGCGGATATACAATCGGCTTTCTAGGGCACTATTCCTAACATTAGGTCCACAAAGCTTTCATGCAATTTGGTCCCTCGATTAAAATGAATGAGCATTTTAAGGATAATTTAGCAATTAAATCAAATTGGACAATTAATTCATGTAGCAATTAAATTCCATTCACACAAGGATTCTCAAAATGAAATGAATATCATATAATTTTCACGTAATCATGTTGAAAACAATTTATAAGAATTAATGTAGCACGTTTAAATTAATTAAACGAAATTAAGAAAATAAAATCCTACCGCTCGAAACCCACACGTGTCGAGCTTACCTGACTGTCTGAAAATCGGGGCGTTACATGAATAGATCCCGAGCACGGGTCTAGATAGGCTCAGGTCGAGTAAAGTGGCGTACCAAAGCTGAAATTCTTCAACCTCAACCCCCTGACCAGGCCCGCCTCGACCAGATGCCCATTCCGTGTCAGGAAGGTGGGATCGAGCTCCCCCAAGTTGACCAGGAGATTGAAATGGTGTCGGAGCCATGCTTTGTGTGAACAAGGCAGCTTCCTGGGATCAGAGTTAGACTAGTTGACTCGAAAGGGCAGAGAAAGGGGGCAGTATAGGAAAAAAAACTTTTCTTTCCATTGCTTGTCGTTGGACGAGGTGGGGATGTCCACAAACTTGTTGTCAGCCTTCGCCTGCAGATAAAAGTATCCTGGATCGGACTTGGCTGAATGATTGAGTGTAAAGAACTACCCCAGATCCTCGATCCGTGGTTTGAACCCGAGACACCGGACTATGATGATCATACTATGTATAAGCGCGATCCAATTTGGCACTAGCTGGGCTGGGCAAAGGTTAAGCCGCTCGAAAAAAGTCGATACCGAGGAGGATAGGGAAAACCTGAACCCAAGTTGAACCGACGCGTAGTACAGGCCAAAGGAGTTCCTGCACCGGGGGGGCCCAACGATTTTGCCCTCTTCTGGGACCCTGACTGCGAACCCTTCCGGGAGATCGAATAGCCAATTTTGGATGTCTCTAAACTCGGCGTTAGACAACTTGCAAGTTCTATGCTCCACCGACGTCAGGGTGCGATAAATGTGCCTAGATTTTTTTTTCTTCTTAGGTCGGGGATCTGCAGCCACTACTTCCACCCTCGCAACTACCTTCTCAACCCTCTCAATCTCCTCTTCGACCTAGTCCGTTAGTTGAAACTTCTGCATCGAGGTCGAGGCCTGTCCGCCCCCTATTCGTCATAAGCTTCTGCGCCTCGACCTCATCCGATGTGTCCAACAACGCAAAACTCCGATCTAAAAACGGAGGTGCCGCCTCCCCGGGTCGATCCGGAGGGGGGTGAATGGCGGATTTGAGTTGTCACCCACATCGGACACTGCCGCTTTAGGGTTGTGTGTCATACTTATGCTGGAAAGGGGATGAAACCTCTGAATTCAAAATTACCTGAAATGAAAACTCTAAGTTGCTGCTCGAAATCAATCCGGAGAGCTAACAAGAGAGAGTCTGAGGCGTTTTGAGCTCGAGAACTCTAGCGCTGGATAGTGAAAAATGAAACAGGGGGAGCCTCCTATTTATAAGGGAGGAGCATTTAATTCCTCGAAACATTGAACGGCGCCATCAGGCGTGTGCCTGGTCGATCGCCTTAAAAGGCGCGCCCCATCAATGAACTCGGGGTCGATTACCTCAAAAGATGTGCCCCATCAATTGAATCGACGGATCGAACCCTCAAAAGGCGTGCCCCTTCAATGTAACACCAGATCGATTCCCTCCAAAGCTATACCTCATTAACCAAACGTTGGATCGATTCTCTTAAAAGGCACGCTAATTTAATACGGCGGCGGATCCAGATCGACGAAATCACCACCGCGAAATTTGACGCTGGTAATTTGGGGGGCCTCTGATATGGAATAATATTACTAGGCCACGTGTCGTGCCCAACCCGAAGCCACTTGGACCCCGCATCATCTTGACCGACCTGAGCTGAGGTTTGCGCCCCACGGGTCATTTCACCTCGACCTCAATTCCATCCCCAACTCGCATGCACCTAGATCGAGAGGCTATTGGGGGTCGGATCGAAACGGGTCTACTCCTACATAAGCCAAGTTCTATCTCTAAGGACCCAATCTCTTGGTGCCATTGGAAGAGCAAGTAAGGCTTAGAGGCTATCGACCCCGCTCATCAACGCTAAGCGATGATCTCCTCTCTGCACGCCTAAGACATGTCACTGTCAAGACACGTGGTCCGCTCTCATTCCCTGGTACGGACGCATGCCAGCGCATTTAATGCCAACTACACTAAGTCTTAACGAAAAGGGAAAATTGGCGCGCTCTACGCCCCTTGGTGGGATCGAGCACTTCCTATTCAGGATTAGCTCTCGATCGCAATTAATGCGTAGCAGCCATACACACACTACTGTGTTAATCCTCCAGGGCTATAAATATGCCCCCCATGAACAGTGGTTGGTAAGTCTTGATGAGCATTTAATAGCACTTATTGCATTATTTCTCTCACTAAAACGTTCCCAAAACTGACTTGAGCGTCAGAGAGCCAAACTTGGGCCCAACCCCAAGTCCCCCAACTTGGCCTTTTAGCTCACGTGTGTTAGTATTTTTCAGATCGATTAAGAGCCCACAATTACAAATTCTTGACTGATCGACCCGAGATTGCTAGCTAGGCTGCCATCTCCGTAAAAACAAATTTTGAGCTGGATCAGAGCAGGTAAAATTATTATGGTAAGGAAGCGTTAGTTATGAAATATTATTTTTTTGGGAGTTGCTCTCCATTATACTATTTAGTTGTGATTATGACTAAAAAGTATGATGGAGATTAACTATCAAAATCACAACTAGAATGTATGATGGAGAACAGCTCCCAAAAAAATAATATTACATAACTAACGTTTTCTAATTGTATATTTACTATTCAAGAATTTGAATACGAGTCATCAAACTAGATTAATATAGTATTATCAGTCAAATGGTAACTGCTAGCTTTAGATTGTTTTTGGCTTTTTGCGTTTACCTAATCACCTCGTGTACCCAAAAAAAACTTAGGTGGTACATGTTGCAACTCCGGTTCAACAATGAGTTTACCTCTATCAAAGCAAATATAATAGTATGTTCTTTTTCTTCAAATTTAAAGAGAACCGGGTGATGGGTGTCGAGGCCACCAAAAATAAAGTCCCAAGTACCGAATACAAATAAATTGTAAATAATGGTAAAAAAGGGTCGATCCACGACGAGATTGGACAATATTGTGACTTTCAAATAAACCAAGGAACAAGCTAAAACAATCGGGGGGGTGGAGATTTTTAACTAAACTAACAACAATTAAATTAAAACAAATAACCAACGATTAAAGTAAATACGAACTTGAATTAAACTCAAATAAACTCAATGGCCAACATCTAGTCAGGACTTCACTAGTCATGCATTAGACCACGATCATCGACTCAATTATTCTAACTAGTTTAGCATTAAACTAGCTATGGTCACCAATTACCTCTGGCCCCCTCGTTTCTTCTTATTTTTAGAACGATTAAAAGAAACTCCTAATAATCATCCCCTAGTTAACCGATAATCCTCTCGAAACTCTCTCAAAGATTCAATCGAATTAACCGCTTTAAGAATTAAAGAAACAATAGTCCTAATCAGTTTAGTACAAACTCATACCTCACACAATTAGACTAAATTATTCCTCAACACGAATTCAGACAAACATTATGCCCTAGTGTTGATTGCTACAATGTCAATTATCCAATTAACACCACCAAATAAATTAGCTAGCTATATGCGAATTAATAATTCTACGATCTGGCCACAATCAAAAAATTAAATCAACACACAATAACACGAAAATCGGGAATAAAAAGGATAACAAAAACTAGTCAAATTAAAGGGAATAATCTCACGAGTCTAATGCATAACATAGGAAAATCCCAACTAGAAAGAAACTTACCAACTCATAACGAAATTAAACTAACAAGGTTGGATAATCAACATAGTATTCTAAACAAAATAAAAGAAGGAAAGGGAAATACATTAGTGATGTCCCTCCAAGTGCTGTTGCTGCATTTCTGCCAGCTGTTGCTTTGTGCTTTTGCAGTGTAAAGGGGCTCTCGATTTTCCTCCCATGATCTCTCACTTCATCTCTAATAAAGGCCAATTAACTCCAGAATAATGCCCACCTTCTCCCATGATGTGTTGTTCCTTAAAAGTGAATTTAACTCTTCCTCCCAACACCTAATTAACGGTAAAAAACTGTTGCATGTTTTTTGTGAACTTAAATTCTTCCAATAACACGGCTGGTGGGTTTTATTTCATCTTGCATCATTGCAAACAAGAGCTTGGGCCATTTCCCCAAAATGTTGCCTGACCTACCTTTCAAAAGGCCTTTTGTAACGGTCTTCTTCAACAAAGAAATCTTCAAGACCATAAACTATGGGCCATCTTTCTTCAAAAATCGTCCAGCCACATTTTTCCTACATAAAACACAAAGTTGATCAATTATGCACAATCATTGTAAAATGTGGGCCAAATACAATAATTTAAGCTTCATTATTCCAATGGATATACCATGTATCAAATCCCCCCACACTTAGGTATTGCTTGTCCTCAAGCGTAAACTAGGATCAAAGATAAGAGAGAAATTCAACTCTATCCAATGAAAACAAGAAATGGGCAATGTAGCTAGGAATGGAAGCATAATTTTTGCCCTACACTACCAAACATCGAACCAAATGCAATGAGAGTCTTCACATAAGAAAACACAATACCCGGTCTCAATTTTAGGCACATGCACGATTAACCCGAAGTTGAATTATAAACCATTTAATCCTAGAAATCATATTCCACTTATTAGATGATCGGTATGCATAAGGAAGTTTCAAGTGAAGTGGTAGTTGTTGGGAATTCGGGTTATTCGCAATTAAATTATTTAGGAACTTTATCTAGGATTTGCTTGAATTGTCATTGGCCTTTTAACGCGAACGCGAAAATTTGTGATGAATGACATCCGATTACTCAACCAATCACAATACCAAGTAGCTTTAGCCTTACTCATAATTACCCGTATTATTGTGATAAATCACTTATTTGGTTGGGTAATTAGCGGAATATTAATAATTTGCCTCACTCGCCGAGATTATTTGGAACCGTTTTATGCGAGCACAAACATTTGTGATGAATGCGACCCGGTTACTAAGCCTCATTTAATCATTTTGATGGATTTTTTGCGCTGCACATAATAGATTATAGCATGTAATACTGGACTTATTCAATTCCCTAGCTCCATCACAATTTCCCACAAACAAGTAAAAATTCAAAATGCATATCAAACTCAACTTCTAAGCTTCATAAGTTTCTATTCAAGAATGGTGTCATTTTAAATCACACAATTTTAACTTTCTAACCATTTAAAACCGGGCATGTAATTTCCAAAATGTGAGAATATCATCAACAATTTAGCCAACTTCAAGTATGCAGAACTCAACCAAACTTCATATCCTTTTAAATGAATCCATCATTGCCTAAATCGTAAAAATGCATCAAATAAGAATCAAATATGGCCATATCTTATCTCCTAATCATGCATAAGAGGAGCACACACATCAAAACATACAGAAAAATCATCAAAAGTAGCGCATAGCAACAACAGCTTGTTCTCAAAACTAACAGCCCTGAAACACGAATTCAGACAAACATTATGCCCTAGTGGTGATTGTTATATAGCCAATTATCCAGTTAACACCAGCAAATAAATTAGCTAGCTATATGCGAATTAACAATTCTACGATTTGGCCACAATCAAATAATTAAATCAACACACAATAACATGAAAATCGGGAATAACTCTTGCTCCCAACACCTAAGTAATGGTAAAAAACTATTGCACCTTTTTTGTGAACTTAAATTCTTCCAATAACACGGCCAGTGGGCTTTATTTCATCTTGCATCATTGCAAACAAGAGCTTGGGCCATTTCTCCAAAATGTTGCCTGACCTACCTATCAAAAGGCCTTTTTTAACGGGCTTCTTCAACAAAGAAATCTTTAAAACCATAAGCTTTGGGCCATCTTTCTTCAAAAATCGTCCAGCCACGTTTTTCCTACATAAAATACAAAGTTGATCAATTATGCACAATCATTGTAAAATGTGGGCCTACAATAATTTAAGCTTCATTATTCCAATTGATATACCATGTATCATCAGGATATGCACTTATACCTAACTAATAAAAATATTGTAGTCTTCAAAAAAAAAAAAAATTGCAAAGTTTCTTTTTAAAAGTGAATTAAATATTAAAAAAATAGTAGTATAATCATTAATAGCAAGAGATGTATAATATTCCATAAAATCTCCACTTATGTTATTACTTCAAGTTTTTTTTCTTTTATAAGTGTAGACACCGAAAATTCGAAAATAAAATTATTAATTGATGGCCCAAATAAATTGGCTATTAATTATTAATTTCGATCATAAGCCCACAATAAATTTGGGCTTACATATTTAATTCAAGATAAGAGTTATAAACTTTATTCTTATTCTTTGAATTAATTAAATGGATTAAAGGAATGATCCATTAATGAAATAAAGCCCACTTATTTATTGTGTGGTCTTTAAATTCAGGCCCAAGCCCATGAAACCCAAAAAAAGAACCGAAAGCTATAAATGGAGGCCCCAAGGTTACAAGTTCACAACTACAACATCATAAATCACAAAAAGCTTAAGTCTTCAAAAAACTCTTAAGAGCAAAAGGCATTCACGCTCTCAAAGTCTTCGAGCCGTTGCCACTTGCTATCCCGAAGTGCTGTCCGTGCAACGAGTCAACACTTCCAACCAAATTCTACAAATTCAACCAAGTTCTACATTTGATTCGAGATCAAGCATCAAGCCCCCGAATCTACTATTTGAGAAGAATCAGAGGATATTCAGATACTGTAACACTTTCTTTTACAATTAAATCAATAAATTTCTTATTTTCGCTATTTTCTTGTATTTTGTAATAATTTATTGAGATTATTCAACCAAATTTTGGCACGCCCAGTGGGACATTCTCTGCCTCTCATCTCTTCATCCTACGGAAAATCTCAAATCTATCATAAAAAGCACTTCTATAGCACCGAAAAAGGATCAACTCGCGTTGAACAAGATGAGCATGGCTGATATCGTTGCCAACATTGTTCAATCCTCTACTGGGGGTAAGCACAACGGTTCAACCTCATCAGAGTCGGACAAATCCCATCCTTTCACTCCAAAAAGAGTCAATTTCACCAGCTTTGCCAATTTGCCTGCGATGACTACCGGAGTGGCGAACGTGGAAGAACAACTCGCTCAGATGGCTCAAGCCATAGCTGATTTGCAAAAGATCATTGAGGATAAAGATCTTCAAATTATGCAACTGATGAACAAAGTGGAGCAACAAAATGCTGAAGACTCTAGCCATAACTGTCCTTCTCCTCCAAAACACACTCCGAATGAGAAGTTGGTTGATCAGACACTTCACAAGTCAAATTTTGCACAAAAGACCATTCGTTCAACAAGTTCGGTAGCAACCTTATCCATGGAAGAGTTGCAAACAATGATAGCAAACACCATCAAAGCGTACTACGACGGGTCATCCCAAAATCGAGTCACATACTCAAAACCATACTTATTAAGAAATGATGATTTGAAGATGCCAAATGGATACCAGCCACCCAAGCTTCAGCAGTTCGATGGAAAAGGTAATCCTAAACAGCACATCACCCACTTCATTGAAACTTGCAACAACGCTGGAACGGGTAGGGACCTTCTTGTCAAGCAGTTCGTGCGATCGATCAAAGGCAATGCCTTTGACTGGTATGTTGATCTTGAACCCAAATCCATCAATAGTTGGGACAAAATGGAAAGAGAGTTCTTGAATCTCTTCTACAGCACGCACCGCACCGTGAGTATGATCGAGCTTACAAACGCGAGACAACAGAAAGATGCACCGGTCGTTGACTACATCAACCGTTGGCGAACACTAAGCTTAAGTTGCAAGGATAAGTTGTCAGAAACGTCTGCAATAGAGATGTGCACAAAGGGGATGCATTGGGGACTTCAATACATTCTCCAAGGAATCAAACCACGAACATTTGAGGATCTTGCTACTCGTGCCCACGATACGGAATTGAGTATCACAAATCACCAACCTTCATTTTCACTCAGAGAAGAGGGGAGAGAAAGGGAAGATAGTTGAAAGAATGAGAAGTTTGCCAGAACCTCTACTGAAGAGTCTAGGGCCATTTTGGTTGCTACAAAAGTGCCTCCAAATGTTGAGAAGAACAAAAATTTTGGAGTTTCACACAACTCAAATGATGGTCATTGGCCTACGCTAAGAGAAAGGGAAGAAAAGGAATACCCTTTTGCTAACTCTGATGTCCCGTATATTTTCAATGAATTAGTCGATAGAAGATTGATCAAACTAGCTGAGCCAAAACGCCCTGAAGAAAGTAGCAAAGTGACTCATCCCAAATACTGCAAATATCATCGGATCATCAGTCATCCTATAGAAGAATGTTTCGTGATCAAGGAAAAGATAATGTCATTGGCCAGTGAGGGCAAAATAATTCTCGACGAGGACGATAGCGACAATGAAGATGTTGTTGAGGTGCATCATGCTAGCTTCATTGCAACTAGGAACCCTTTTACAATTCTCAAAGCAAGAAGGTGATCCCTTCTCCCTCTACACTCTTTGGGCATCAACGATGTTTCAATTTGGAAGTTGAGATCCAGATTTGGCGAAGGCCTTATGTGCTGACCAAAGAATCAAGCAAATGGAAAATCCTCTTCACGAAGTTGTTGATAAGAGAACCAAGCAAAAATCAACTCCTTCCAACAAAACTATTGATGGCATTGGATGGATTCTTGTGACTCAACGAAGAAGTTCAAAACAACGGGTTAATCAAGTTTATCCGCCAATACCAAAGCAAAAGCCAAAGAAAATCAAGATCCATAGACGAAATCCACCAAGAAGTTCGAACAATCCTCGAGCAACTCAGAAGGAATTAGAAAAGATATGCAAGCCAAATCCTGCAACTCTTGGAGATTGCTTTCCACCTACATTTCTTGGAGAAGCCAATTACCCGTCTCCGAACAAAACCAACAAATTGACGGATAAAGCCAAGTTGCACATCAGCATCCGAAAGTCAAATTCCCCAAAAGGATCATCCTAAATGAAAGATTTTGCTCCTTATCGCACGAGCCTAAACCACATGTTACTCCTTGTTCGCATGAGTATAAAATGTAACAACAACAACAACAACAAAAAAAAAAAAACAACTTTGAACTACGTCATGACTTGATCCTCTTTTGGGGTACATAGATAATTTAAATACTAAATTTTCAAGTTCAGTCATATTTTCGAATAAATCCAAATTGTTCATGAGTTCCGATAAGTGCGTGAAATTCCAACACTGGGGGCATGCATTAGAGTCATTAAAGATCAACATCAAAGAGAAGAATGGCGGACAAATGCACAAAAAAGAAAAGTGACACGAAAAGAGGCACAAAAAAATATGAAAGAACAATTTTATTCCACAAATTGATATTCTTTTACAACAAAGTGACAAAATTGATACAAAAACCAAAGTTACTATATTTTGTCTAAAGTCTCATATGGTGTTTTCACTTCTTTCAACACCTAAATCTCTTGTCAAATTTTCCATCAAAGTCAACATCTGTTAGACGGCACAACAAATTCTCTTTCCTTGGAGTGATGATTCGCCTTTCCTCCATGTCAGAGCCAAAAAACATATCTTGAACTTCTCTTATCGGCGATCAGGAGGGTTTCGATATTCTAATGGTTTGATTCATCAACTCATTTTTTTGTCCTTCACCTGCAAAAATGAGAGAGAAATAAAAAATGGAGGAGGTTTCATTAGAAGAAAATGTTGCGCGACCGACATGTCAAGTTGAGTTTTTCCACTTCATCATATTCCATTACGGCGCATGTCTCCACAGCCCAAAATCATTTGGAAATGGATGGCATGTTGGGGAAATAGATGGAGTCCGGCAAGATGTGAAGTCGTTGACCTCCGCTACCATTTGAGATGCAACTCTATGATTCGAAGGATTGAGGATCACCAACAACTTGCAACACTGTGGCTTGATGGAGGTTTGGAGAATGTTCTGCAACTCTTTCACTTCATCGGGCGATGGAAAATGATGATTTGCAGAAGTTTGAAAGGGCAGATGTTGGAGTGATGCATTATGAACATGTCTCTAACGGCCTTAGCCACATAAAATATTCTTTGATGCCGTAATGATGATGCACACTGCGAGTCATAAAGTGGTAAATGAAAGGCCTCCATGGTTCTGAGTCGAGGTTTGAGAGCCAATTTGTCAGGATCTCGTCAATGCCGAGTAGTGAGAGCTCCGTGACAATGGTGTTTCAATCGGGGGCAAGAGTCTGATACTTGTCTGTAATTACAAAAATCTCAATAATGTTGGATGATGATCGCGCACAAGCTATGGATGATTGTTTTGTTTCCTGAGGTGAAAACTTCAAGTGAAGATCATTAAGGATGAGTTGATGGTTCAAAAGCAAAATTATGGCATATCGCTTCGATGCCGAGGAAGGATGGAATCAAGATAGAGTCTTTATTAAAACTTGTATAGTGGCTCGGTGGAGGTAAAAGTCAGGTTGAAGTGTCAGCAACGGTTGAAACTTCAATGATGTCCGGTTGCAGGAGCAAAAACACAACTTTTTGCATTGGTAGCTGGAAGTGAACATTCTTGATGAACCTCCATCAGAAATGAGGTCGATGGTGGGTGTGGCCCGAGATTTTATCTTGCACATGTTTTCGGCTGTCATGACGTGATTCGCAACGAGTATCCTTGTACTTGGCTTGGTCGCGAAAGGATCATGTGCACGTCTTTCTATTGAGGATTCTGTGAAGATATGGAGGAAGTCGTAATGATAAAGTTAGCCGACTCTCCAATGTCTGTTTGTTGGAGATTGAAGATGTTTCCTGCATAATAGAACAAAAAAACAAAAAAGGGAAAGAAAAAAAAAAAAGAATTCACTGGACCACAATTTTGCCATTTCCGTCACCAATGGAGCCTCCATGAAATGTGTTTGATGGTGTGAAGATATCGACTGCCCTGGAGATGCTTATAGCTGAGATCAAGTTTTGCTATAACAGCGGAAGATTGCTCATTCTTGTGCACAATCCCAACTGCAAGGTTCTGTTTGTTGGCACAGCTGTTGGGGTGGCGGCGCTCCTTCCCCGGATGGTCCCGACGGCAGAGTAGAAATCCCGTTGGCAGCTTTCCAGACATAAATTTATTCCTGCTAGCATCCAATTGATGCGGCAGCAACGGCGGCGGAAAGTCGCTCCCTATGCTGGATGTCCCTACAGCATCGATGGCTGAGGATAGAAAAATAAGTGGCAGAGCAAAGTGGAGAAGGCAAAATGGGTTATTCCGTCTCCGTCGAAGAAGTTATTGTTTGATATTGCAATGCATGGTTATGGAAAGATATAACCCTTCCCTCTCACTTCAGTCGCCAATCAGGTTGCAAGCTCAGGAACGGCGAAGAAAGGCTCGAGCATGGCCAAAAAAAAAAAGGGATTTTTGGGTTCGTGAGTCGGGGATGGTGGAGACAGTTTAGTGGGGAAGATGGGTAAAGACAAAGAATCTCGGTAGAGAAACATACTAGATCTAAGAAGCAGCAGGATAAATTAGTAGGTGGGGAGTGGGTGTCGCCGGAAGATCAAGAGCAGAGATCAGATTGGTGGTGGCGGCGGAGAAATGAAAATGGGGGAGAAGAAAATTAGGGTTTGGGGGGGGGGGGGGGGAGGGGGGTGTTTCACGCGTTTTAGTGTTTAGATTTAGTTATATTTGTTATTATCTGAAGGGAAAAGATTTAGATATTAGTTTTTGAAGAATATAATATGTGATAATTTAGACCATATATTATTAAGATAATGGATGTATATACTATCCGGCATGTACACATATGATATATATGTTGAAGCAACAATACATATTGATGTGGGCTGTTTTTACACATTATTTTATTGTTGAATTAAATATTCAATAATAGGATTATTATTATTGGAAGAAGGAAGAGAAGAAGTTGAGAAAATATTGGGAGAGGAAGTCAGTAATTACGTGGTTTTCAAATGGGAGAACGTGCCAAGACTTTAGGAGGAGAGAGAAAAGGGGAGAAGACCAGATACATTGAATCTAAGAGAAAACCCTAGACTTGATATACTTCTCTGAAAAAGGAGTCAAAGGAAGGATCGTCATTTTTTACAACTTCTACAGAAATCTCTAGCAGTCATATTTTTAGTCTTCTCTTCCCACCGTTCTTTTACTTCAATTTCCGTCGTTGTATTATCATCGAGATTACATCATTCAGAATTTTATTGTACACGGAAGATTCAAGAGACAGACGATTATCATCGATTTCATATTTTATTATCATTTACCATTATTCTTATTTCTTATTTTCTTTTCTGCAGTTTACGTTAATATTCATCTTATTGTCCATTTTTCTGTTTACAGCTTGATTAAATCCCCGAATTTCCCAAATACAAATCGTGTTGATATTTGGTCAATTTTTGGCAAATATCATCTGGCGCCGTCTGTGGGAAAGCGATTAAATCGAGCAAAAGGCGTGAGTTTTTGCGATTTTTCATGGCACCCAAGATCGGATCTAGCGGTGTGTCAACTCCAATCAACCCGTCTGCTCCGGCAACGACGAGCACTGAAAAAGCTGTTGGGAGTGCTTCAAATCCGCTATTCATCGGAAGTATTCCCGTGTTGACCGACTCCACCGTCGTTACGGTTACGGGAGGCGCGCCACCGTCCAAGGACTGCGCGGACCTCCCGGAATCCAGCTTGATGGGAGGTTTGAAGAATCCGCGGAGCGATAACCTCGAAGTTGAAGGAGCAGGCCGGCTGACCCCTCCAGGTGCAGGAGGCTCCTCACCTGGAAGGACGTCCCTGCCTGAAGGACTGAACCTGCCCGTGGGGGCAGACCGGCAGGCGGGCAGCCAGCCGTCTACGGAAGAGCTGGAGGCATTGCTGAACCTTAACTTCAACCCCCGGCAGACTACCAGGGTGGCACATATACCTGGAGGGGTGTCGTTGGGAAGCAGCGCCGCTGCTATGCAGTTTCAGGCTAAACGAGCAGCCGACGGGGCTGATGGATCAGGAAGTGGCTTTTTACCGCCAGATGCGCCCATTCACCTTACAGCTAAGGAGTTCCAGCAGTGGATTAACGCGGCTGTAGTTGCTGCTTCGGCGCAGCGAAACCAGCCGCTGGCACAGGGGCGCGGAACAGCCCCGCCGCTGCATGAAACAGAACCGACCATGAGAAGAATGATACCCCCTTCAACGGGAGAAGGCTTACCTCCAGTTGGGGACCCCTGGGTGCTGCCAGGAGCAGACGGGATAGGAAACGGGGCAGCAGGCAGAGCTGCATGGCAGCCAATGGCGCCACCGCCACCCGTAAATTACCAAATGGGAAGAAGAGAACCAGGCCTCCCTGAGCAGCCCGACTGGGCTGCCAGGTTACAGCAGAGGCTAGAAGAGATGGAGAGGCAAATGAGAGCAGGACCTGCTAGGGTGACCAGGAGAGGCGGACCCTTCAGCCAAAGGGTCCTGGCTGACGAACTCCTACCAGGTTGCAAGACGTCCGGGCTGCCGGAGTACAATGGTGCAACGGATCCCCAAAAGCATTTGGATCGGTTTGAGAACTTGGCCCTCCTGTACCAGTACAGTGAAGGGGTGAAATGCAGAGTATTATTGACCACGTTTACGGATAATGCGCAAGAATGGGCTCGGCAGCTTGAGCCCGGATCTATACATTCCTTTGACCAGTTTGTGGCACTGTTTCTACATCAGTTCGCTAGCAGCAGGGGCTACCAGAAAACTCCAAATGCTCTTTTCGCGGTAAGGCAGAGAGAGGCGGAGTCTTTAAGGAGCTACATCAACAGGTTCACCAAGGCCGTGTTGGAAGTCCCTTCTGCTACTGTGGAAGTGCGCGCTAGTGCCTTCCAAGAGGGCTTGAGGAAAGGAGCGTTCTTCACCTCGCTCTCCAAGAAGCCGCCCACCAGCTGGGATGATCTCCTAACCAGGGCGGAAAAGTACATCAATTCGGAAGAAGCAGAAGCGGGGAAGGACGAAGCAATAGCAGCTGACAGGAGGAGGGAAAGAAGGGAGGACGGGCGGCTGCCCGCTCCAGCTAAAAGGATCAGAATACCTGAAAGGAGAGAGCACCTTTTGAGCCTTGGGCCCCGGTATGACCGATATACCCCACTGCGTACGACACCCGCTCAAACTCTTATGCAGATCCAGGGAATGGGCCTCTTGAATTGGCCCCGGAATGCTGAAAATGGGCCCCTCAAGCCCCCCTCGGAGAGGTTTTGTCGGTTTCACAACGACTATGGGCATGACACGGATGAATGTCGCCACCTGCGTGATGAAATTGAGAGATTAATTCAGGAAGGCTACTTGCAGGAACTGATATGCCGAGATCGGGCAAAAGGCTGGGAGATGTTCCCAAAGAGGAATGCAGCAGGAGGGAGCCAACCTGCAAGAAATCCACCGGTAAGGAACGGACTTGGAAGGGTTACACCAGGAAGGAGGATACCAGGAGGGAATCCTCCCAGGCAGAACTACGGCAGAAGAGATCACCAACCAAGAGGAGGGGAGCAAAGAAGGCACCTCTCACCTCATAGGCCATTGATTGAGGCACCTCCAGCTGAAGCAGCAAGAGCAGGAAGGCGCGAGCAGGAGGAAGCCCCACAGCAGAAAGGCTTCATTCATATGATAATAGGAGGGCCAGCGGATGGGGACTCCCATCGGGCTAGAAGAGCACACACGCAGGAGGCTGCCCTTCACACGCAGGCAGGATCGTTCATCATGAAGGTCGATCAGGCAGGACCGCAGCCCACGCTTCAGTTTGGACCAGAAGACCTGGAGGGAATTCAGGCTCCTCATAATGACGCTCTGGTCATAACAGCCAGCATTGCTAGCTATGGCATGGGAAGAGTCTTTATAGACAGCGGGAGTTCAGCAGACATCCTCTACCGAGAAGCATATGAACAGATGGACCTAGGAAAGATTGAGCTTGAACCCGTGAAGACCGCCTTGTTCGGATTTGGAGGAGAGGTGGTGCGGCCTATGGGGATGATTTCCCTACCGGTTGCGTTGGGAACCAAGCCTAGGACGAGGACCCGGATGGTGAGGTTCCTAGTGGTGGACAAACCCTCAGCTTACAATGCCATACTCGGGAGACCAGCTATGAACTCTTTCCAGGCGGTTATCTCCACTTACCATATGAAGATAAAGTTCCCAATGCTGGAGGGAGCTGGAGAGGTGTCGGCGGACCAGCATTCCTCCAGGAAATGCTATGTCAAAGCTGTCCAGCAAGCAGACAGGAAGGAAGCTAAGAAGGAGGGAGAGAAAAGAGGTTGAAGTGATAAAAAAAGAAAGCTGGAAGAAACCGAGCAGGAAGATAAGCAGGAAGGACCTCACCCTAAAATAGAGCCCGCTGAAGAGCTATTGAGCATCGAGCTGGTCCCCGGAGATCCCGAAAAGACAACAAGGATAGGATCGCAGCTGGACCCCAACTTGAAGGAGGAGCTGACAGGTTTCCTCAGGAAGAATGTGGATGTTTTTGCATGGACCGATGATCAGCTGGAGGGGATCGACCCTTCTGTGGCGGTGCATAGGCTGAATGTAGACCCAAAGATCCGCCCGGTGAAGCAGAAGAAGAGGACACATGGACCTGAAAGGGATAAGATCATACAAGACCAGGTGGACATGCTGCTAGCTGCCGGTCACATCAAGGAAATTCAATTTCCTGAGTGGCTCTCAAATGTTGTCCTGGTCCCGAAGAAGGAGAACAAGTGGCGCATGTGCGTGGATTTCAGAAACTTGAATAACGCATGCCCCAAGGATTTCTACCCACTGCCTAACATAGATCAGCTTGTGGATTCCACCTCCGGGTGCGAACTCCTCAGTATGATGGATGCCTCGCAAGGCTACCATCAAATCCCTTTGGATCTGGCAGATCAGAGAAGAGTGAGCTTCATCACAGCTGGAGGAACATATTGCTACGTGGTCATGCCCTTCGGGCTGAAGAACGCAGGAGCAACCTACCAGCGCCTGGTAGATCGAATGTTCAAAGATCAGATAGGGAGAAACGTGGAAGTTTATGTAGATGACATGCTGGTGAAAAGCAGGAAGTCAAACACTCACCTGGCAGATTTGGAAGAGGCCTTCCAGGTCCTGCGCAAATACAACATGAAGCTGAACCCTTTAAAGTGCTCCTTTGGGGTAAAGGGAGGAAAATTCCTCGGTTACATTGTCACAGAGAGGGGGATTCAAGCAAACCCTACAAAAATCCAAGCAATACGAGACATGAAGGCCCCAACAACACCGAATGAGGTGCAATGCCTGACGGGGAGGATGGCAGCTCTGAGCCGTTTCATCTCGAGGCTGGCAGAAAAAAGCCTCCCTTTCTTTGGAGTATTGAGAAAGGCGTGCAAGTTTGCATGGAGTCCGGAATGCCAGAAGGCTTTCGAAGACCTGAAGGCGTACCTAGAAGGAATACCCCTCCTGGTCAAGCCCATACCAGGAGAGCCTCTATACGTATACCTGGCAGTATCAAGCCAGGCTGTCAGCTCCGTTCTGCTCCGGGAGGAAGGAGGAACCCAGAAGCCGGTGTATTATGTTAGCAAGGTGCTCAAAGGAGCAGAACAGCGGTATCCGGATATGGAAAAGCTGGCGTTGGCACTCATGGTTACAGCGCGAAGGTTGCGACCATACTTCCTATCGCACGCAATAGTGGTCCGCACGAATTATCCCATGAGGCAAGTGCTCGGGAAGCCGGAGACATCAGGAAGGCTAATCAAATGGGCCATGGAGCTGGGGGAATTTGATATATCGTATTCCCCAAGGACAGCAATCAAAGCACAAGCCCTGGCGGACTTCATATCAGAGATGACCATGACGCCCGAGCAGGAAGGGCGCAGGTGGCTGCTACACGTTGATGGCTCATCCACCAGCTCGGGGAGCGGAGCTGGAGTGGTGATAACCAGCCCCGAAGGAGATGAATTCGAGTTTGCTATCAGATTCAACTTCAAAGCATCCAATAATGAGGTGGAGTACGAGGCAGTGATCATGGGGCTGAAGCTAGCTAAAGAAGCTGGAGCGCAGCACCTGGTAGTGTATTCAGACTCGCAGCTGGTATCCTGTCAGGTGGAGGGAAAGTATGAAGCTCATGAAGAAAGGATGAAGGCCTACTTAACTAAAGTGAATGAAATGAAGACAGAATTTGTTACCTTCTAGCTGGAGCAGGTACCGCGAGATGAGAACAAGAAAGCAGATCGACTAGCCAAGATGGCTAGTTCGTTCGAGGGTGTCCATACCAGGAAGATTACGGTTCTGACACTCCCTGCTGGGGCGCTAGAGCAGGACGCGAATGCAGACCAGGAAGTACTGATAGGGCAGGAAGAGCAGGACTGGAGGGAGGAGATCCTTGATTACCTGTTACATGACATACTTCCAACTGACAGGAAGGAAGCGCTGAGAGTGCAACGAAAAGCTGCCCGATTCGTGGTGATGCGAGGTTTCCTATATAGAAGATCGGTGACCATGCCCTTGCTCAAATGCTTATCGTCGGAGGAAAGCCATTATGTGCTGCGAGAAATACACGAAGGAAGTTGTGGAAGTCATTCTGGCTGGACCTCGCTGGCGGGAAAGGTGCTGAGAGCAGGATATTTTTGGCCGACCATCAAAGCGGATGCTAGGGAGTTCGTTGCAAAGTGCGAGCAATGTCAGAAATATGCTCCCCTCCTGCACCAGCCAGCTGAGCCTCTCACGGCCATGTATTCACCATGCCCCTTCGCCAAATGGGGCATCGATATAGTTGGCCCGCTTCCCCCTGGAAAAGGGCAAACACGATTCATGATCGTGGCTGTGGATTACTTCAGCAAGTGGGTGGAAGCGGAAGCTCTAGTGAGGATCACGGAGAAAGAAGTGATAAAATTCTTACAACGAAATATCGTGTGCCGTTTTGGAGTCCCGAGAGAGCTGGTCTCGGATAATGGGAGACAGTTCATAGGAACGCGGCTGAAGGAATGGTGCCAGCAGCTAGGGATTCGACAATGCTTTTCAGCTGTCTATCACCCGCAGGCAAACGGGCAGGTGGAAGTAATGAACCGGCTCATCTTACATGGTCTCAAGACTAGAGTGGAAGGAGCTAGAGGAAAATGGGCTACCGAGCTACCCGCAGTCCTGTGGGCTCATCGAACCACCCCCAGTGTGACCACGGGGGAGACACCTTTCAACCTGGTATACGGTGCTGAGGCGGTCATTCCTGCTAAGATAGGCGTGCCCTCGCCACGAGTGGAAGCCTACAATGAAGAAGAGAACGAAGCATTAATGAGGGAAAACTTGGATACTATAGAAGATGCAAGGGATCGAGCACTTATACGAATGGCGAGGTATAAAAACCAAATGGTGGCAGCTTACAATAGGAAGGTGAAAGCGCGCGACTTCCAGGTGGGGGACTTGGTGCTTAGGAGGGCAGATGCCTTGAAACCTGTTGGCAAACTAGGCCCCAGCTGGGAAGGGCCTTACAAAGGCGTAAAGATCGTGGGTCGGGGAGCTTATGAGCTGGAGGATGCTAACGGAAAGAAGCTATCCCGACCCTGGAACGTGCAAAACCTAAAAAGGTTCTTCTGCTAAGCAGGCGCGCAGCCCGCGCCTGGAAGGAGAGCAGAAGGAGGAACGTATTATCAGAACTGCCAGTTTCCAATCAAAACCTGAAGGGGTTTTTTCTGTTAAGCAGACACGCGGCCTACACACCTGGAAGGAAAGCAGAAGGAGGACCGTGTTATCAGAATTTCCAGGTTCCAAAGTTGTTGTTTGTGCTTTTGATGGTTATTTACATAGAATTTTATACATTTTGATTCATGCGAATAAAGAAGAATATGTTTCATGCTTATGTCTATTTGAATAACTGACTTTATGGGATTTGTAAGAATGCATGATGATGAGAAAAAGAACCAGCTCGGGCTATGCCCTCGATGCATACGCGTTGTGATGAGAAAAAAGAAAAAATGACTTATGCTGGGTTATGCTCTGAGTGCACCATATTATTATTAATTTGACACTTGAGACAGGCACATGCAAAGCCTCCGCGGCTATATTACCGAAAATCTGAACATTTTCGATGAATGATTACCCGGGATAAAGGGGGCACACCAATAAGTCCCTCTTGGGAAGGCGCGTTGATTACGCATACGCCTTGGGAAGAGCTGGAAGAAAGGCTCTTGGGAGTGATTCTCCACCTGCTTCCACCAGTCGGGTTGGCCGCCTAGCTGGAAGGAGGCAGCTATTGCTAGGGTCGGAGAGAATACCCTCAGCACGAATGGCTCTGGCAGCCTTGAACCGTGAAAACCTGACATAAGGGACAAATTCTCAAATGGACAGGAAAGCAGCAAGCAGGGCAAGGAGAAGGCCCACAGCAGAACCGCATTCAAACCTTCTCCTTGGGTTGTCTACTCCCTGCTAGTGGGTTGCAAAGAAAATGAAAAACTAACGCAGCCAGATGCCCATACAATACAACAAACATGTGCCAAAACAACAAAATCAAGTGTTCAACCATATTTTCCATTCAAAAAGCCCTCAAATGTTCCGGGCAACCAGGAAAGAAAAAGTTCAGGTGCATACTCGAGGAAAATGAGCCAAAACATAGTCATCCAAACAAAAGGCATACCAAGGAAAACCAGAATCCAACGAGTCTAAGTCCCAAAAACGCTAAGTCTAGAGCCGGAAATATCAACGGCTCGCAAAAGATAAGTCAATAAAGAAAGAAAGATGTCCAAAGAGAGAGGCGTAAAGAGAGCTAAGTCTGTGGTCCTGGCGGGTCTACCTGCCCGACAGTAAGGGCAGCAGCAGGAATAGTAGAAGCAGCAGGTGCAGTGTCTGGAGGATAGCTGGCAGGAGCAACGTGAGCTGGCGGGATACTAGCAGGAGGGGCAGAAGCAGCAGGGCCGTGAACAGAAGTGGAGGCCCCTCCCAGGCTAGCATGCAGATCAGCAGTAACCGCCTGCTCCGACAGGCTGGTGTGATGTCCCTCCACGAGACTGGTGTCTCTAGCTGTCGGGGGAGCAGAGACCTCACCTGCAGCAAAAACAGGAAGAGTTGATCACTAACAGAAGTTGAAGGAAAATTGTGAAAAACGAGAAGAAGGAAATAATACGATGAAGTGTGAAGACCAACGGGCACACGCACCTGAAGGGAAAGACTGAGCATGGTGAATATCTGTGGCAGAAGGAGTTGTACCAGGAGCAAGAAGACCCCAAGGATACCAGGCGGGCATAACCGGCGCAAAAGCCCTGCTCGAAAGCAGAAGCGGAAGCTGCTGCAACCTTCTGCATAGAGGCCTCATCAACGGCCTGCTGGAATGCGGGAGAAGTCAAGTACTCGGCCTGACGAAGCAACAAGCGCCCATCCAAAAGTGCCCTCCCTGCTGTCGTCTTCAGGAACTGATCAACTGCCTGGAGGGAAATGGGCTGCGGGGCAGCTGCTGCGAGGCGCTCCCTCCGCTCCTGGTCATAAGAGTTCTGCAAGTCCTTCAATTTCCCTTCCGCAGCATTTTTCAAAACGTGGGCCGCCACGAGCTCATGGCGGAGAGTATCTGTCTCTCGCTGAAGATTGGTCAGCTCCTCGGCAACAGAAGGAGGGACGACAACCTCCTGGTCATGCCAGCAGCCAAGGAGCATCCCCGCCTGCGAAAAGGGGAATAGGTGAAGGAAAAAGACAAGAACGGCATCATAGTGGAAGCAGAAAGAGGAGGTGAAAAGCTGGATTTACCTGCGCGAGGTGGAGTGCAGCTCGGGCAGGAAGGGCTTCTCGGGAGAGCCCAGCCATGAAATCCCTGTCTGTTGCTGAAGGTAGACCCTTCAAAAGCCTCAATCCTAGATCACCCTGGGAATCAAAGAAGATACAATCATCCTGATCAGGCGGGCGCTGAGAGGAAGCAGTGGGACGACCGGAGGTAGGAACTGCAGACGATGTGCCGGTAGCAGGAGGGACGAATCTCTCCCTGCTCCTCCGGCCCTGGTCCTATCGCCCGGCAGGAGGATGAAGAGGCCCTTTCCCTTTAGAGGCTTGGATAGTCTGCTCATCGACGGGAGGGCTAAGGGACCTACGCCCCTCTCGGTGCCTCTTGCGGGGCTCGTCAGAGCGGGGAGGAGAACGCTTGCGGGACGCACGACCAGGAGGGTCAAGCTGGCGGCCTGCCCGGTGAGCAGGATGGGGAGGCCCCCAGGAGGATCTACCCCCTGCCTGCTGGTAGCCCGCAGCAGCACCAGAGCGTGGCTTGCGACGCCTGCGAGGAGGTGCATCTGGAGAATCCTCTTCAACATGAGCAGGAGGGGGCCGACGCTTCACGCGATATTGCCTCATAATTTCGTCTGCGAAGTAAGGAGAAAGCCAAACATCAGAAAGAAAGCAGGAGGCGTATGATGCAAGTTATCACACAAAGCAGATAGGATCATATAAAAGAATGAACAGGCTACCAATCGGCCTCTCAAGAGGCACGTGCTGGGGGATTAAACCGAAGTATGAAAGGAGGGAACTGGAGCATAGCTCTGCGGCGGTACATAAGTATCCCTGCAATATCTCCCGACGAGCTTTGGACTCTGAAGAAATATCCGTCAACTGGGTATGGGCAACAGAGGAAGGACGTGACCGCCAAGCGGTATACATCTGCCTGCCCCATCCCTCGATAGGAGGGCGCACAAAGAAATATCGGGTATCCCAATCCCATGGGGAGTCACGAAGTCGCAGGAAGGCGGGCTTCACCCGAGGGGCGATGTAATAAAACCCATAGGTGTTCATTCGCAAGATGAAATCATCCCGAAACTCCATAGGCCCTGTCGATACTCCTGTATAGCTCGTAAGGACGGCATAGCTAAGTAGTAGAGTCATGGCGTTGGGGCACAACTGACCCAGGCTCATGCGAAAGGTGTCAGATACCTCAGCCAGGAATGAAGGGACCGGGAAGCGTAGGCCGGCATCCACCTGGGCTACGAAAAAGCAGGCCGCCCCCTCAGGTGCACGGTCGGGCCCCTTACCTGGACCTGGAAGGAACGCCTCCCAGCCAGCAGGAAGCTCTAGCCGCCCAACAACTCTCTGTAACTGCTCCTCCGTCATGGTACAAGACTTATAATCATACTCCCCCTCATCTCCAGGGTCCGAGTCCGTCGTATCATCAGAATCAACCTCAAGGGCCCCTGTAACATCCGCGGGGAGACTTGCAGGAGGAGGAGGAGCAGAACGAGCAACTGACGGATCAGCAGAGCTGCTAGTAGCAAGATCAGGAGCAGAACGAGCAGCTGACGGATCAGCAGAACTGCTAGTAGCAAGATCAGGAGCAGAACGAGCGGCTGACGGATCAGCAGAGCTGCTAGTAGCAAGATCAGGAGCAGATCGGATAACTGACGGATCAGCAGGACTGCTAGAAGAGATATCAGGAACGTAACCAGAAGCTAGTGGATCAGCGGGAAGACCCTGGTCCGTAATAGGGCAAGGCTCAGCAGGAGGGCCCATGAGCAGGAGAGGTGTCGGACAGGCCGTAGGATATTCTTCCAGCTCTTTGTCTTGGGAATCCATACCTGGAGATTCCTGTAATTCCCCCAGCAGTAGGGATGAAAAAGAAAAAAAGATACCCGCAAGGAAACAAGACAGCAGAAAAGGCATGTCATACACGTGGCAAACAACCTCCCATAACACGCGCTCAACAACAACAAGGAAATAAGTAAATGGCAAGGGGAGGCAAATGTAATTTCCCAAGACAAGACAAAGATAAGAAGACCATTTCCCCGACAACAACCCAACAAGACATGCATCATAAAAGTTGTTTTCAATACACTTTTATTACAAAAATGCAATTTTCAACACTCAATACAGGAAGAAGACAGTCAATTATCTTTACTACAACCAAGCAACAATCCAGCCAGTTCAACAAGTGCACGAAGTACAAAGGAAAAATTGCAGTCTTCACCTTCAAGGATCTGGGACACGTCACGAGCATACGGATCCCACCGATTCAGCAATGGATAGCAGCATCAACATGTCAACAAAGTAACAGAAAATCAGAGAATCAATTTCTTTCCAACACAAACCTATCTAATACGTATCAGCAAATGCAATTCGTCCCCAAACCCGAAAATTTCGCAACACCTACCGATTGGCGAGTTTTCTTCAACGAAGGGCGGAGATGCTGAGTTGCGGCCGAGGACGGCGGCGCTACGGCGGAGGACGGCGACGCTGCACAAAACCACGGACAAATGCTCAGATCTGGAAAGCTCAAGTCCCGATTTCAGGGAAAAAGAACAAAAAGAGAGAAGAAAAGCAAAGGGGGGTCGAGATTCAAGAAGCTTCACCTCCTCGGATGATGCTACGGCGGCGGCGCGGTGGAACAACGGCGGCAGCGCTGCAAGAAACCGAAGAAGACGGTCAGATTCATCAGATCCAAACCGTGATTACTTGAGGAAGCAAGGGGAGAGTAGGCGTTGAGAGCAAAACCCTTACCGGCACGGCGGATCCTCGGCGGCGATCGGCGGCGCTGTGGTGGAACAGTGGTGGCGCTGTAAAAGACAACAAGAAAACTTAGATCTGCTTGGGCCAAGCCTCGATTCTCCAAGAAAAAAGGGAAAGCCGCTGAAAAACGAGAAGAAATTGAAGGATGGCTCAACACCCTTACCTGCGCGGACGGCTATGGTGGCGAACGGCGGTGATGGTCCCGAGACGGCGAGTCGCGACAGCGCTGCTCTCTATGACAGCCCAGGCGCAGATCTGCAAAAGAAGGGGGAAGTTAATCTCCCCCTGCCAAAGACCAAAAAAAAAGAAAAAAAAAAAAAGAGAGAAGAGGGGAAGAACTATGCGCCATCGAAGCAGCGCGGCGGCGGCGACCCCCCGGCGGCGGCGGCGACGTCAGAACAGGCGGGGAAGGGGCAAAAGCCCCATGTCCCTTACCAGCGAGAAAGAGGAGAGACGCCTGCTGCTGCTTTTCTCGTGGTAGAAAAGAAAAGGGGAAAAAGTCAGGAGTGGTCTTGAATTAATTCAAGAGAAGGAAACCTTATATGACTAGAGTTCTTCCAATCCCGGTGACATCCTCTCTTTTTCTTTAATTTATCGCTCTTTTTCATGAAGCTAGTAAATCGTTATATGATAACTTTGAATCAATTAATTGATTATATGAGACTCAGAGTTATCTTGATAAGATATCTCAATTCGAGAAAATAAGTTTGGCCGATTTTTAATAATTATTTTTACCATGTTGATTTCTGAAAATCTGTCATGTTGGATTTATTGGTTTATCTTGGAAATTTGGAATGATCGTGTTCATGACTTAAGATATGATCATATCTTGGAAATATATCGTATCTGGAGAATATGTGTTACAGGGATTCCCGCCGAACTTTGGAGAAGAAGAGGAATTGTTTATAATTAAGCTGGCGGGAAAGAAGAGCAGAAGGGAATTGAACTGTCAGGAAGAGAAAAGGAGAAAAGAGCACGTAAGAAGCAGTTAAGCTGAAAGTCAATCAAGCTGGAAGGAGCAGCAAGCTGAAGGAACAGAGACATTAAGCAGAAAGTCAGGAGGGTTCCAAGGAGCAGAACGTTGAGCCAATTGCAGAAGCAGAACCGAAAGTAAACCTTGGGTGCGGGACGCAACGGTTGCACTCTTTTTACTCGCGAGGGTTTTGTCCCACGTGGTTTTCCCGAGTGAGGTTTTTAACGAGGCAATCACCGTACCTAAGAAGGGAGTTCAACCGGTTTAACACATTCAACCGCCAGAGTTGTTCTCCAAGGTTTACTACTCTCACAGTCGTCCATACTGTTCGACTGTAAGAGTAGGGGGGAGTGATGATGTGGGCTGTTTTTACACATTATTTTATTGTTGAATTAAATATTCAATAATAGGATTATTATTATTGGAAGAAGGAAGAGAAGAAGTTGAGAAAATATTGGGAGAGGAAGTCAGTAATTACGTGGTTTTCAAATGGGAGAACGTGCCAAGACTTTAGGAGGAGAGAGAAAAAGGGAGAAGACCAGATACATTGAATCTAAGAGAAAACCCTAGACTTGATATACTTCTCTGAAAAAGGAGTCAAAGGAAGGATCGTCATTTTTTACAACTTCTACAGAAATCTCTAGCAGTCATATTTTTAGTCTTCTCTTCCCACCGTTCTTTTACTTCAATTTCCGTCGTTGTATTATCATCGAGATTACATCATTCAGAATTTTATTGTACACGGAAGATTCAAGAGACAGACGATTATCATCGATTTCATATTTTATTATCATTTACCATTATTCTTATTTCTTATTTTCTTTTCTGCAGTTTACGTTAATATTCATCTTATTGTCCATTTTTCTGTTTACAGCTTGATTAAATCCCCGAATTTCCCAAATACAAATCGTGTTGATATTTGGTCAATTTTTGGCAAATATCACATATATTATATATAATAATCATATTATATTTTAGATTATAATATATTTTTAAGATATGCATTAATACATTTATATATGTAACACAAAAGTGGACCATAATTAATAACTCCCTCCAAATGAAAAATAGTTTAGTTTACTTTTAAAAAAAAAATCAATACTAATTCTCATACTTATTTCTTTTTCCTTTCCATACTTCAGTTTTGATACTCTATTTTATAATTTCAATACTCTGTTTTATAATTTGAATACTTTATGGTTTCTAATTAATATTTCAAAATATAAATTAATAATTAAATTTTACCCCACCACCCACCTATACAAAATATATATATATATATATATATATTAATTTTTACATAAGAAGTATGAAAATTATATTTTGAAGTATCAACATACAAAATAAAAGTATAAAATCGTGTATATGAGGTATTATGTAAACAAAATGGTTTGTATGGGAGGGAAGAGTGATGTGTAATGTCATTTCATGTTTCTTCAAGGCTATTTGGTAATTTCGTCAAAAATAAGGAGTAAAATCAAATTACAAATTTGAATTGGGGAGTTAATATTGATAGTTTTTTTCATGGGGGAGTGATGTCAAATTTATCTTGTACCTTGGGGAGTTCTGTCACATTCCCCAAACATAATATAAGTCTACATTATATATCTCATAGGTTATATTTCATTTATTACCTATAAAATATATATTATATCATGTAAAAATTTATAAAATTATCTTTTTGAGTAGATGATTATATGTCACTGTTTACACAAATTTTCGTTGAATCTGCAATAAATGAATGCAAAATACAAGAAAATAGGAAAACAAAGATAATATTGATTTGATTTGATTTGAAAAATGGTACAATCTCTGAAATTCCTCTGATTCTTCAGAGTGGATTTATCCGAGTGCTTGATGCTTATTCCCGGATTGAGTATGGTTTGGTTGAATCGACGGTAGAATGGCAAGGCTCGAACTTGAGAGCCTGAATGCTTGAATTCCTTCGATTCCTTAGTGCTTGATGACTTGAGAGTTTTGTCCTTTGATTCTTGTTTCTTGCTTGTATTTTTGTCCTTTGTGCTTATGCTCGATTTTCCGAACCCTGATTTGTAAACCTCGGTGCTTTCTTTATATGCACGTGTTTGACTTGCTCAACTTCATGGGTTTGGACTTAGATTTGGGCTTGAATTTGAAAGTCCAATTGATTAACCCAACGGGGAATTCCCGAAAACTCCCCAAATGATAAGTCCAATTCCTTTTAACTCCCCATTTTCAAAAATGATGTATTAAAACTCAAGAATCGCGTATCTAAAACCCAAAATGATGTATATGAAATACAAGGAAAAAATCACGTATCTAAATCCCAGAATCGCGTATCTAAATCCCAGAATTGCGTATCTAAATCCCAAAATCGCGTATCTAAAACCCCAAATGATGTATTTGAAAATGGAGAGCTAAAAGGAACTTTTCAAACCCATGGGGAGTTTTCAAAAATTGCCTCTTAACCCAAAATAATAACAAATTATATTTATTATTTTGAATTAAATATAACAAAACCCAAATTTTGTATGGACTTACAATATAAAATAATCGATCAATAGCCAATTTTTATTTGGGCTATTAATTAACTATAATCTTCAAGTTTTCGGTGTCAACAGATGTCCCCACTTCAAGGTTCGTAACGATCGTCGAACATTCGGAAGGCCGGGCTTGAAGTAGGGATGCAAACGAGCCGAGCCGGCTCACGAGCCTGGCGAGCAAGCTCGAGCCAAGCCTGAACCCAAGCCCCTTTCAGTTAGGCTCGTGGCTCGCGAGCCGGCTCGTGAGCCAATATATTTAATTAAAAAAATAATATTTTAATTTTTATATATATAAATATTTTATTATTATATAATATTATATATATATTTATTTATTTTTATATAAAATTAATAAAAAAGTAATATTTTTATAATATATATTTAATAAATATATATTATTATATATAAAAATATATTAAATTATTTAAAAAAACTAATTTTTAATTAAAAATAATATAAAATCCATTTGGCTCGAGCTCGAGCCGAGCTCGAGCAAAAAAAAAAAAAAAAAAAAAAAAAAAAAAAAAAAAAAAAAGAAGACCAAGACTCGGCTCATTTGCATCCCTAGCTTGAAGTACTTGAATTTCCTTTATATATATATGACCATTGTTCATTGACGGCCTCATTTTGATTTGCCAAGCAACAAGTTGACCCCACAGCAGCCACACTTTGATACTTCAGGTGGGTCCCTTTCTTTTTTAGATGTTGGTAAAAACATTTTTTTTCTTTTCGGCCCATTTTCTCTGTCCAATATGATGGGCCTTGGAAATTGAGGCCTGCATAGCTGATGAAGGATTACCCACTCCAATGGGTTGATTAAGCAAATTGAGCGATTGAAATTTGCTTCGTGTGCTTAAGTCAAGACTCAACCCTTTCTTTTTTGCCCCTTTTTTTAATGAATCCACATAGCACATGCAGCATCATTGGCATACAAGGGTAAGGGTTTGACATTTAATGCTTGACGATTCCGAACTTCTCGCAATTTCAGATTCCGTAATAGCACCTAAAATTTCTCCAATTTTGTTCCGTTTTCGTTGGGTTGAGATATTCTTCAATTTTGGCCGAATGTATTCCATCTCTCTTCACGAGAAAGCATTGAGGTTGACCAAAAAAGGGAAGCATTGAGGAAAATAAATTAAGATTCCTCCAAATCATAATAGATGAAGTAAGAGAATAATAATCAGCTTCCTCTTTAACCAATAATTAAGATCACCATCGGGTCGGATAAAGTTTCTCCGCAATTGTGCGATCATACATCAGCACTTTCCAAATTAATCCAAAATCCTTGCCTATATAGAGACGAATCGAGCCTTTTATACTTCTGCAATTGTTGGGCAAAAAGCAGAGGCGTGGCTCCTCGGAATGACAGACTTCCGGAATCTCAAACAGCATCTTCTCGGAATCACAGGCGATTGCTTCTCGGAATCACAGATGGTGGTGGAAACCTAGGCTCGACTCGATCAGCCACAGAGACTTGAACACTCACCGGAGCTCCGATCAAATAGGACAATGTGATAGGGATAGCTGACATTTTTCTGGAACTGAGCAACATCAGGAATCGAATCAACACAACATTTTCCTGGAACACGGCGTCATCAACTTTTCTTGGAGGAAGACTGTTGCGGTGCTGATCCATGTTTGTATTTTTTTTCTCCTTTCTTCTTCTTTTATGCAGATTTTGGCAATGGGCATTGCAAATGCGGCCTTCCATTACCACCAAATAGGAAAATTTACTTTTGGAACATTCTCGAGGTCAATCTGCTTCTTATCATTGGGGAAACAAAAGCTTCACTCCACCATCAGAACCATATTGGGAAAAAGAGCACTTCGCCGCCACCACAACTCCAACATCAGAACCATACTGGAAAAAGGAATAATTCATGTTGGAGATCCTAATATCTTTGGAAAGGATTTTCCCTAATTTACCTTTCCTTGTACGTACCTAGATTAGAGGTGTGTGATTAGTAGATGTAAGCTATTTATTGAGGTGTAATCTCTGTATCTTTGTAACACAATACAATGAATTCATACAACTTTCAACCCCAAATGTCTCTTATTATTATCAACATGGTATCAGAGCGGGTTCCGATTCAATAAACAAATCGAATACTTTGCTCATCACCTACCAATGGCATCACACTCAAAATCGAACCCGATATCGGAGGAGTTTCTTGCCCAAATGGCAGAACTCCTCCGCCACAGACAACCCAAACCAACCAATCCAACCACCATCAACATCAAATTGAATGACAACAACTATGCAATCTGGTCAAGAACGGTTCAATTGGTACTACTTGGCCGAGGAAGAACGGGGTACATTACCGGGAAGACGGTATCCCCTGATCCAGATGACGCTGGATACGAGGCTTGGGAACAGACGGACGGATCTGTTCGAAGCCTTATACTCAACTCAATGGAACCCGAAATTGCTGCCCAATTCATCCTTTGCCCCAACACGAAGGAATTATGGGATGAAATTGAAGCCACCTACCACGACGGGGGTGACAAACTGAAACTTTATGAACTGAAGCAACGAGCATATCAAACCAACCAAGTAGATATGTCAGTTGACCAATATTACCGAACCGTCCAAGGGCTTTGCAGGGAGATTGACTACAGACAATGAAATGCACCGAAGACCGGAAAACATAAAATCTGGAAAAGCAGGAAGATCGGGTCTTCGCGTTTATGTGGGGCCTGGATGGGAAATTTGATCCGATAATGAGGGATTTACTCAGGGCTCAACAGGCACCCACCCTGGAGGAAGCATACAATGTCGTACGCCGGGAGGATCGGCGACTCACGGCGATGGCAGATCCGCACTCCGGTATGGGTATGGCGGCCAAGATGCGGTCAGATATGGGCTTATCATCCCGCGAAAACAAGAATCCGGCCAAGAAATTCAGCCAAGGGCCAACTCAAAAGTGCTCTATCTGTGGGGGGACAAAACACACGAAAGAAGGCTGCTTCCAGGTAATAGGATACCCGGACTGGTGGCCGGAGTATCAGGCGAGGAAGAAAGCTACCGGAGCCGCTGCCGGCGGCTCTCGAGCGCCACCGGCCTGCAAAGCACATTACATGACAAAGGAAGAAGGCGGCGGCATCATTGGAGACCAAGGACGAGCGGCCTTGATCCGGAGCACACACGCCGACGACGGCGCCGCCAACAGCCGCGATATCAGCGGCTGCGACACCACCGGTAACAAGGAACCCAGTAGCGGCAGCTTCACGAATGGTAAGGGGTCGGTGGAATTCTCATCAAGTAAAGAAATCTCAACCCTTAGCCACAAATGGGTTGGAAATGTTTATATGGTGGGTGGGCCGAGTAGCCCAATTAAAGCTCAAAAGAATGAAATGATTGAAAATATGTGTGGGCCAAATGAAATAGAAATTGGCAAAAGTTTCATGCAGCCCCATCACCTGTGTCAAGACACTGAATGGCTTATTGATTCGGGAGCCACCGATCACTTGACAAATGAAATCCATGATATCCGGAACTCTACCAATCCTCGAATAAAGACCGTAATTAATGCAAATGGTCTCTCTTATCCGGTCATTGGAGCGGGAAATGTGAAATTATCAGAGAAATTGAATTTATCTCACTGTCTAGTTGTTCCATCTCTTACCACGAAATTACTTTCTGTTAGTCAAATTACAAAAGAGCTCGATTGCACAGTATTGATGTTTCCCTCTTTCTGCCTCTTACAGGATATTCGTACGGGGGCGATCATTGGGCGTGGCATTGAGAGAGATGGATTGTACTACATCCAAGATACCTCACAAGTTGGCTCAAGTTGTTTGGTTCAGGGAAACAGTCAAAAGCAACTTTGGTTATGGCATCGCAGATTGGGTCACCCTTCCTTCTAATATTTGAAACAAGTGTTCCCGAAATTAGTGGCAGAATCAAATTCTTTCCAGTGTGATACTTGTATACTTGCAAAAAGCCACCGAACATTTTATCCAAGTTCTAGCAATAAAACAAATTTACCTTTTGAGTTAATTCACTCTGATGTTTGGGGACCCTTTCCAAGTCATGTTAAGTCCAGATTCCGGTGGTTTATTTTGTTTGTGGATGATCATACGAGGTTCACTTGGGTTTATTTCTTGAACCACAAATCTGATGCCCCAGGCACAATCAAGAACTTTTTCCAGATGATCCAAAACCAGTTTTCTACCTCGATCAAAGTCTTCCGGTCCGACAATGGAGGGGAATTTATCAACTAGAACTTACAAAAATTTTTCTCTCAGAATGGTGTCATTCATGAGACAACCTGTCCTCACACCCCACAGCCGAATGGAGTCGCAGAACGGAAAAATAGATATATACTGGAAAGTGCTCGATCTCTTCTGTTTGAGGCCCACGTCCCCAACTCCTTCTGGGCTGAGGCGGTCTCGACAGTCGTTTATGTTATAAATCGGCTTCCTACAAGGGCACTACAACATGGCACTCCCCTGGACGTTCTTCGCAAGTTCCACTCCATTCCGTCCGTGCTCCAACTCACTCCACGGGTATTTGGATGCATCGCCTTTGTCCATACTCCAAAGCATTTACGGACCAAACTGGACCCCTGCGCAGTCCGATGTGTCTTCCTTTGGTTTAACCCTACCCAGAAAGGTTACCACTGCTATGATCCAATCAACCAACGACACTATGTTACCAAGGATGTGAACTTTCTGGAAACTGATTACTACTTCAAGGCACCTTCCAATTCAACCCTTCAGGGGGAGAAAGACACGAGTGAGAAGACGAATTGGATGTGTGAATGGCTGGAACCACTACATGAATACACCCCGCCTTCTGAGCAGGCTGATACTCCACATCCATCTCTCTCACCTGCCCCAAATGAACCCCCGACATCGAATATCCCTGAGGTAAGTGATCCTGATTTCCGTATTTCCATTCAGAATACATATACATTACCTCCTCGACAGAACAGGGGAATTCCGCCAAATAGGTACAGCCCAGAAAGGGTGAGCAGGTCCAAGTATCCGATCGCTCACCATGTTTCTTCCAACTATTCACCAGAGCTCCAGGCCTTCTTCCATGCTGTTTACTCCCAGGAGATCCCCAGAACCATAAAGGAGGATCAAGCAAACCCCCTTTGGAGACAGGCAATGGAAGAAGAAATCAACGCCCTGTCCAAGAACCAAACATGGGAGATGTGCCCACTCCCAGTTGGGAAACGCTCTGTGGGGTACAAATGGGTGTACAATATCAAATACAGAATGGATGGGACGATCGAGAGATACAAGGCCTGTTGGAAAACACGAATCAGAAAACAGCGGAATTTAAAAAAAATTTCCAACAAAAGGATCTAGGACTCGCAATCGTGTATCCAAATTCGTAGAGTTAAGAAACTTACTTTTCTTTTATTCTTTCTTGAAGCGTTTCAAGCCACCCAAGAATGCTCTTCTAACGGCTTGATCCCCTCTCCTTGGTAAAGCTCGAATCTTCAAACTTCTAACTTGAAGCTCTCTAGAGATAGTCCACCAACTTGATCACAATCTAACTAGTAAGGATGCTAGTTCTCTAGTTAGTGTTTAGGCTTAACCTAGGGTTTCGTTTATCTTGGAGAAATGATGGTGTTCAACACATGAACCAAAAGAATTGCCAATTAGCTCTCTAATGCTCCCCTATATATAGGAAAAGGAAGGGGCGGCCGATCCTAGTCCTTATGGACCAAAGATTTGGTCCCTCTCTCCTATTACTTGATCATCAAGTAATTTTGACTTTGACTTTGAATTCTAATTCAAATCAACTTTCAAGAGAGCTAAAAATATCCAAACTATTTTTGAATAATTTTATACTTTATTTATTTTTAAACAAATAACTTATTTTATCTAATTAATTAATTCATAATTAATTAACTAGATTATTTTCTCCAAAATTAGACTTTCTTTTTAATTCAAAATTAAACCAAAGTCTATTAAATAATTAACACATTAATTATTTAATTACCAAATAAATAGTCACGTGTGGCACACGTGTCATGATGACACGTGTCCAGTCACGTGACCCACACGTGTGATTTCACACGTGTGGAACCCTCTAGGCCCGATTAACTCGTTTAATCATTTTCAAGCCTCAACTCATGTAACCAAGTTGTTGTGTGTGACCCTCTAGGTTCTCAATTCAATTAGCAGTGACCCTAATTAATTAACTCACTAATTAATTAATCAGTCCACAGATTAAACGACCATAGTCTAGCAACAGGTGTTTAACCCCTAGTTGAATTGGAATGTTCGGATTCGACAGAACCTTTAAGTCATTGATTCATGTGAGATACGATCCTCCTACTTACTATCTCTCAACCAAGATCTAGGGCAAGGGAATAATCAGAACCCTAATAATCCGGTCTTAAAGCTAAGTGCATTTCATATCCATTTGATCTCAATCCAAGAAACCCTTTTCTTGATGTCTTCATCTACTGCCTTGGCCAAGGACTCCATATGGCATATGAATGACTCACACAATAAGAGATCACCTTGCAAATGCAAGTGTAGGTCCTTTCTTCATTCTCATTCACTTTCATGAATCACTTGTGCAGCCCCAGCATAAGCCTTGAATCAGTTGTCTAAGGCGACACCCTTTAAAGCTTGTACCTAAGACTATAGAGTTAACTCATAAAGTGACAAGGAACCTCAAGTCTAAGGATCAATTAATCACATCAATGACTCGTGCGATATTTTCTAATCTGGAAGTTTCTATTTCCTGAAATGGAAACTTCCTTTCCCATTTAGGAATGTTCTCACACGGGGCACCTCAGTGAACTTACTTATTAAAGTAAGCACCCACATGTATCACGCACGTATCAACTATACACTTTGCACCTCCATGAAACAAGGTGGTCCTTCTTAAGGGCATGATCCCACAAGCAAGCCTTAGAGGAGTCAGGTTAACACTCCCACTGTCTGTAGGACTCATTGGCTTGGAGTATTTTACTAATCATGACTTATGTGATATAGGGCTCGTTTTATGAACCATTTTACCTAAATGGTAGAGTCCTAAAGTCATCAGGATTAGGGGAGTTCTCATACATGCACAGCTAAAGTAAACGCATACCAAACAAGAGCATATAAAGAAGTGTTTGCCTATGATATTAATCAATCGTATATTATTCAAAGATTGTCTGTGATACTAGGAAAGTCCCAAAACGGATTATGACTAATCGGCTTTCTAGGGCACTATTCCTAAACAGGCCAAGTTGGTGGCCAAAGGGTATTCTCAGACCTATGGAATCGGCTACACTGAAACTTTTTCTCCAGTAGCCAAGCTGGACACCATCCGCATTCTGTTGTCCATAGCTGCAAATCACGAGTGGCCCCTACATCAGTTTGACGTAAAGAATGCATTCCTACATGGTGACCTCGAGGAGGAGGTATATATGGACCCCCCGTCGGGATTTGAGGACCACACAGACGTACCTATGGTATACAGACTAAAACGGTCACTCTACGGACTCAAGCAGTCTCCCAGAGGGTGGTTTGGAAAGTTCACTCATGCCATGAAGAAATACGGGTACAGCCAGAGCAACGCAGACCACTCTCTGTTTTTCAAAAGGAAGGGCCAGCTAACTGATATGGTCATAACCGGGAATGATACTGAAGAGATAACCAACCTTCAGAAAAATCTATCACAGGAGTTCGAAATGAAGGACTTGGGGGGACTAAGATATTTCTTGGGCATCAAAGTAATGAGGTCAGACAAAGGTATCTTCATTGCACAGAAGAAGTATATCCTTGATTTGCTAACAGAAGTGGGATTATTAGACTGTAAACCAGCCGAGACACCCATGACTCAGAACCACCAACTGGGAATCTACCCAGAGCAAAAGCCGACAGACAAGGAGAGATATCAGAGGCTGGTGGGAAAACTGATCTACTTGGCCCACACTAGACCAGACATTGCTTATGTCGTCGGAGTTGTAAGTCAGTTCATGCACAATCCGAGCAAGGAACACATGGAGGCGGTCATGAGGATTCTGAGATACCTAAAATCCTCCCCAGGGAAGGGGCTGATGTTCGCTAGGAACGGGCATACTCGGGTTAATGCCTATACCGATATTGATTGGGCCGGAAGCATCATGGACAGGAGATCTACCTCCGGTTACTTCACCTTTGTGGGGGGGAATCTTGTCACTTGGCGGAGCAAGAAACAAAAGGTTGTGGCACTCTCCAGTGCCGAGGCAGAGTTCAGGGAGATAGCCAGGGGGATCACGGAAGTCCTGTGGGTTCAAAAGCTTCTAACGGAGATTGGCTTCCCTCCAGAAGAAAGCATTGACTTATACTGCGACAACAAAGCAGCAATAAGTATCTCCCGTAACCCGTTACAACATGACAAAACAAAACATGTGGAGATTGATCGTCACTTCATCAAGGAGAAAATCGAGTCAGGGATAGTTAAACTCCCATTTGTGAAATCTGAGGACCAACTTGCGGACATCTTGACTAAGGCAGTTAGTAGCCAGAAATTCCACACGGCATTGTCCAAGTTGAATATGCTCGACCCCCAGGATCCAACTTGAGGGGGAGTGTTGGAGATCCTAATATCTTTGGAAAGGATTTGCCCTAATTTACCTTTCCTTGTACGTAGCTAGATTAGAGGCGTGTGATTAGTAGATGTAAGCTATTTATTGAGGTGTAATCTCTGTATCTTTGTAACACAATACAATGAATTCATACAACTTTCAACCCTAAATGTCCCTTATTATTATCAACAATTCACCGTCGCACCTTCGCCTCACTCAGTTGTTGGCGAGAGTTCGAGATTCGCCAAACATTTCTCCATTTTTCTTCAATATCCGTTGGACTTGAGAATTCTTCAATTTTGGGAAGCCAAAGCCATCCTCTCTCACGAAAAAGCTTCAGCAGATTGCATGCTTTGAATTATTATTTTTTTAATGCAGATTTCCCTTAGTATTGGCGATAGACATTCCAGATAAGGCCAAGACCATCCATTCACACCAAAGTATGTCCACCAAATCAACAGAATTTGTTAGGATACACCAATATTATTCCCTTATACAGCCCACAAGAGCCAATTGGTATTCTTATATTTAACTGAACCGGCAGGACATTAAATCAGACCCACATCGGCATCCCTGGATAGGACGGAACACCACTCAGGCTGCTGCTATCGGCTCTCCGGACATGCCAACTTCCCAAATTATCAGACTAAGGTGAAGTCGAAGTGGATTCTATTCCGCCGTCGAAACTTCAATCGGGATAGAACATGACCTCGTAAATGCTTTTCTGGAATTGGGATCAGTTTTTGGGAACTCTTCATTCACGTCTATTTTGGGAATAGCCTCAACTTTTCACCTCTCCAATTCTTGAACAAACAAAGGCAATTTCAAGGATAAGTTCTACTATATCCTTCCTGAGTCTCGGTGTGCTGCATATCAGGCAACCACTTCTCCCCCATGGAATTGCCAACTGGAATTCCGATTTGCTCTTTCGTTCTGGAATCAGAACTTCGGTTTGTCTCAGAGGAGAGGTTCTTATCAAGCGTTTTTCTTTCTCCATAAATCATGAGAAAATGGCCAAAGAATTGAGAGGGCGATCAAAACCCAATTCCTTCAACACGTTCTTTTGAGGAGAGGAATTATGGAAAAACCTTTTCTTTTTTTTTCTTTTTTCGTAGGTAGCACTCTCACGGGCCATAAAAGTCATTGGTGACCAATAATTGCATATGGAAAGCCACCTAAGTTCACTGCTTGGAATTTCTCACTCCAATTTTTCAAAGGATCCGAAGATGCAAAATAATTGACCTCTTCCTATCATCATGGAAACTTTATACATCTAATGATCAGACTCAGCTCAAATTTTCAGATTGTCAACTCAACGCCAATCCAGATTCTTGTTGCAGACATTTTGGTGTATATCATGAGAGAAATGCATGCATGATCTTTGCCTCAACTGAGCCAATATACCATCAACATGTGTAAGGATTCCTTAGGGACATTCACTATATGCCAACAACATGCTCAAAATTTGTTTGCTTCCACAGTCAACATCAATGAAGTTCCAATCGTCGTGGACACTTCAACCTTCCTTTTGCCTCCACTGAGCCACCATATAAAATTCGATGGAAACTCTGACAATAGACTTGGAAGTTGATAGAATTGGAGACACTATATGAGGAATTTAGACAAAATTTATTAGTTTTGTCATGCTTTTGTATTCCTTTTTGGTACTTTGATATAAAAGAATATTAGTTTGTGAAATAAAATTGTCCTTTCATATCCTTTCGTGGCTCTTTCCTTTTTGTGCATTTGTTCGCCAACGGTTGATGTAATCAACAACCGGTTCATCTTTTTGTTGCCTCGCGTTCGTAAGCTCAATCATACTCACAGTGCGGCGAGTGCTATAGAAGCGATTCAAAAATTCGCTCTCTATTTGATTCCAACTATTGATGGATTGCAGCTCCAAGTCAACGTACTAGTCGAAGGCATTTCCTCAGAGTGATCTCACGAATTGTTTGACTAGAAGATCACCATAGGTCCCTGCGTTGTTGCATGTTTCGATGAAGTGTGCAATGTGTTGTTTTGGGTTACCTCTTCCGTCGAACTGCTGGAAGTTAGGTGGTTGGTATCCAAGTGGCATCTTCAGTGAGTCGATTCTCTTGGTATACACCTTTGAGTATGAAGATGATTTTTGAGCAGATCCGCCAATTGAGCTTTGATTGTGTTTGCAATCATATCCTGAAGTTGTTGAATGGATAGTGCTGCAGTGGAGGTTATAGAATGAACAAAATTTTGGACAAATTCCTGCTTGTGTGGCACTTTGCCAACTTGTGTTTCCTTGACAACGTGTTTTGGAGAAGAAGCAAGATTATGGCCAGATCCTCCAAAATCGGGGCGCTCATCCTTGCTCATTAGTTGTGCAATTTGAAGATCCTTCTCTTCTATGAGCTTTTCCAGATCTGCAATTGCTTGAGCCATTTGTGCGAGTTGTTCGTCGCGCCAGTAGCCATTGCGAGCAAATTGACAAAAGTAGTGGAATTGACTCTTTTTGGAGTGGAAAGATGGGAGTTGTCCGATTCGCATGAGGTTGAATCGTTGTGTTTGCCCCGGTAGAGGATTGAGCAATGTTGGCAACGATGTCAGCCATGTTTATCTTGTTCAATGCGAGTTGATCCTTCTTATTAGGTGCCATGGAAGTCTTTATGATGATGGATTTGAGATTTTCCGTAGAGTGAAGAGATGAGAGGCAGAGAAAGTCCCACTAGGCGTGCCAAAATTTGTTTACACAAATTTTCGTTGAATCTGCAATAAATGAATGTAAAATACAAGAAAATAGGAAAACAAAGATAATATTGATTTGATTTGAAAAATGGTAACAATCTCTGAAATTCCTCTGATTCTTCAGAGTGGATTTATTCGAGTGCTTGATGCTTATTCCCGGATTGAGTATGGTTTGGTTGAATCAACGGTAGAATGGCAAGGCTCGGACTTGAGAGTCTGAATGCTTAAATTCCTTCGATTCCTTAGCGCTTGATGACTTGAGAGTTTTGTCCTTTGATTCTTGTTTCTTGCTTGTATTTTTGTCCTTTGTGCTTATGCTCGATTTTCCGAACCCTGATTTGTGAACCCCGGTGCTTTATTTATAGGCACGTGTTTGACTTGCTCAACTTCATGGGCTTGGACTTAGATTTGGGCTTGAATTTGAAAACCCAATTGATTAACCCAAAATAATAACAAATTATATTTATTATTTTGAATTAAATATAACAAAGCCCAAATTTTGTATGGACTTACAATATAAAATAATCGATCAATAGCCAATTTTTATTTGGGCTATTAATTAATTATAATCTTCAAGTTTTCAGTGTCAACAGTCACAAATATAAACATTTGATTGGATGACGATTTGCGAATTAAAATAGTTTGTACCGTAAATTATAAAATACATAATAATTAGAATATTAAAAAATCATTATCTCTTACAGTTAAGTGAAGAGTTATATATAATTTTTATATTACAATATATTTTTAAGATGTACATTTATACACATATATAGACACAATGACACCCCATTGACAAAAACATTAATAGTACATAGTAATATACACAATTGCAAACACTATATCTATATTTATTTGGAATATGTTAACTTACAAATATTAATAAAAGATGATATATTTTTGTAAAATAAGTAGTGCAAGATTTATTATTAAATACAACCATATATTTGTTGAAGTTTTAATTTTGATAAACCAAAAAGATATATTAAGAACTCCTAAATTTCTATAATATATATTTATATTCATCTGAAATATGTTAATTTGAAGTTATTAACAAAAAAATGATGATATATTTAAAATAAAGAGTGAAAGGTATATTATTGAATATGATGATATATAGATGATATATTTAAAATAAAGAGTGAAAGGTATATTATTGAATATGATGATATATATTGAACTTATAATTTTAATTGTTTATATTAGGAATTTTTATTTATAAAAAATTAATTCAATAAAATATCGGATTCGGATCTTTAACGGATCGGATTCCTAAATTTCATATTAGCTCCATTTATTTCGAATATCGAATATTTATAATCGGATATGATCCATCGGATTTTTTTATCGAACGAATATGTTAAAAATCGGATCGGATTCGGATTAAAATCCACCTTATTGACAGCCCTATTCACAACTACAACATCATAAATCACAAAAAGCTTAAGTCTTCAAAAAACTCTCAAGAGCAAAAGGCATTCAAGCTCTCAAAGTCTTCGAGCCGTTGCCACTTGCTATCCTGAAGTGTTGTTCGTGCAACGAGCCAACACTTCCAACCAAATTCTACAAATTCAATCAAGTTCTACATTTGATTCGGGAACAAACATCAAGCTCCCGAATCTACTATTTGAGAAGAATCAGAGTATATTCAGAGATTGTAACACTTTCTTTTACAATTAAATCAATAAATTTCTTGTTTTCGCTATTTTCTTGTATTTTGTAATAATTTATTGCAGATTTCAACGAAAATCTGTGTAAACAATAAGCTCTCTAAATATGATGGATTTATATAGTAGCATTGAATGATTTTGCATGGGCGGAGTCAGAATTGAGATTTATGGAGGGAATAATAATAATAATAATAAACCATTACTACACAATTTAACGGACTTGGAAGACAGAAAAATTTATAGAAAATTTACAGAGTCAAAAACATATCCTAAGTAGGTATAATCCACGAACCGTCATGCTCTGTAAGACCGTAACATCTATGACTATTATAAATCCCGTCTACTGAATGATACATTTTAGTTTCCAATGAATAAAATATACTACTGTCACCATGGAATAGAGTAAAGTAGATGTTATTCGTCATACTTTTCGTGGGAGCTATCTTCGCAAACGACCATGTCCGACTCAAAAACAACATCTTATCTCCCAGATCTTCCACCAATTGCCATTTCATATCCGGTTCCACTAGCCTGTAAACACCGATCTTTCTCCGATCGTATGCAACAAAAACAGCAAGTATTGTTGCTTCTTCTTCTTCTTTCTTGTCAAGTTTTATCAAAAAATATTGTTTGATTTTACTTCGTAAGCAAGGGGGCGAAAGACAATTAGCATAAACCTTAAAACCAGATCGTTTCACAATATTAAAGGTTCCGACGTTTCCTTCAACATCTAAGAAGTACAATAATTCACCACGCAAAATCGGTGTGCATGAAGAATAATTAAATGACCTCTTGCAATCCCATTCGTAATGTTTCCATCTATACTCTGTCAACCTTTTTCTTCTTTGAAACTTATACTCTGTCAACCTGAGCATGCCTATATTTGCACTTGATTCCATACCAAAAAAGCCAACAATGATGCAATTTGAGGCTGTTGGTGGGTTGAAAAAAGTTAACGTGGTATAGCTTTCACGTGAAATTGGGATATTACTTATCTCACCTTTAAAAGGGTGGAATAAGAAAAGGTTGGTTTTGTTACAGGACATGAGCAACCACCCATATTTGGAACAAAGTATATCTGCACTGAGAATCTCCTCCGAAATTTGCATAGTGTAAAACTTGTCATACCGATAGAATTTCCAAAGATTGCTCTTTTGGTAAAAAGTTAGGCACGGGAATAAGTGATACGACGAGATTTCATTCCAAGATTTACATACTAGCCTGCAATTTTGTTTATCTTTACCAGATAGATTGGACAGTATCAATTTCAAAACATCGTTTGGAAGATCAGCCAATTCACCCATGATTACTGCATAATAAGAAAAGAAAATTCATCAATTACAACTTATTCAATACGAAAGTAGAGTCAAATCTTATTCAAGCATAAAGTAAACATTCAATTTTTTCTAGCAACATCTTGTTAAATATTCAATATTAACCTCATAAATAAAATTAAGAATAAAACCCTTCATAGTTTTACCTTGATCGATCAACAAACTCGGTCCAAGTAAGTGCTTTTGAAGAACGAAGATGTATACGTTGTATTTGTGACGAAATAGTGAATTTGTGAAGTAGAAACTGTAATTCACGAACATAGTTATATGGGTGCTCCATATATACAAAGCAAATAGACCAAGATACTATTAAATTACCTTATCCGTTTTGACTTAGGAATTAGGAGTTATATATATTACCTTTTAGTTTTAGGATTTATATATGCCTGATAATTACGTTGGTATCTTGAGTTATATGAAGAATTCAATACCTTTTAGATTTAGGATTTATATATGCGTAACAATTACGTTGGTATCTTTGAATTATATAAAGAATTTAACTATATATATCTAGATCTTATTGAGTTAGAAATTATAGAAACCAATTTTACCCTTGTCTGTTTTGATTTAGGAGTCTTCTATATTTTACCTTTTCTATTTAGAATTTATATCTGCGTATAAATTGGGGTTGATATCTTGAATTATATAGAGTGCGTAACTATATCTCAGATCACAACGTAGCCATCCTGTTTTTGTCCAAGATCATTGTCAATTCGAACGAAGCCAACACATACTGCTTCTGCTTTTCTTCAAGATCATTGTCAATTCTTTCCTACGTTAGCGGTGAGTTCATTTGTTTCTTCATATTGTGTTTATAGTATTTAATTTTCACGTTTGTCTCCGCCTCCGCTCCGCCACCAGATTCTGCGACATACAGACAAATTATCGGTGAACATTTTTTTTTTTTTAACACGATTGATGCATAATTTATTTTCTTAAATACAAATTACTCTTGAATTAGGGAATTTCGTATTAGTAATGTTTTATGTATCATGCAGATGGAAGGAATGAATAGGCCTCCTTGCCTTTTGGTATCAAACGAAAAACATCCGGAGAAACAAACTGCTCTAACTTTCTATAGCTTATATGAAGAAAGATTTAAGACCCTTATTATTCCGGAACTGAATAATAAGTGTGTCCTAATTTCTGCTTATGGGTGGTTGGTACTAATTGACCAAGACTCGGGCAACTTATCCCTTTGGAATCCTACGTCCAGGCAGATTATTGAGCTGCCAAAATTAGAAACTTCATTTAAGTACAAATTATGCGTATTGTCTAAACCTCCTACCGATGCTGATTGTCACATTTTATTCCACCGTAAGTACCAGCACGCTAAATTAGCCTTTTGCCGACCTGGAGATGATGAGTTTGTCATCAAGTCAATACATGATGGACTTGATAAAGGTCACCTATTAGAAATAGACCGATTTGTATCTCTTCAAGGAGAGATATATTGCTACGCCGAAGAAGATTGTTATTCTTGTTTTAAATCTATTCATTTTATAGGTAAAAACATCGAGTTGACACCAATATTTACGTGGAATAGGTTTCCCGATGCTTTTACAAAAGTGTGCACAGGGCTTCGTACACTGTACTTGGTCAATTCTGTGTGCGGTTCGAAGCTATTTTTACTTTCTGAAACAATGAGGTGTTTTTATTCATACGAGGCTGGCTTAAATTTCAGAATTTTTCGGGTTGATCTGGATAAAAAGGAGTGTATGGAGTTAGATAATATAGGCAATCAGACCATCTTTCTTAGTCATCAAGATGCTGGAGACAATATCTATTGTTGTTCCTCGACTAAATTAATTATGGCGAATTCGATATATTATACCTTGCCAAATAGCACGAATCTATATCACTATAGTTTGGAAGACCACTCACATACAAATACAATGTCGTTTAGTTCTGTTGCTCGGCCATAAAGCTACTGGGTGGAATGTGAAGTTTTCAAAGGACTTGTTAATTAGTGCTGGACTACCGCAGGCTCATCCGTAATCCTTGGAGCTGTGTTCTTCGCCATATAAGGAGAAGCGGGAACGGAGCTGCTGTCATGATCTCTAAGTATTCTGTGGTGAAGAATGACGAAAGATTAGCTACAGTGAAGAAGAAAGCCATGAATGCATTCAAGTGGTGGAAATAGAAGTGGAACGGCGTCGTTTTAATTATCGCATTTCTTACTTAAATAAGTGTCAGACTCTTTAAACGTGTTTTGGTTTGTTTAAGCACTTTTGGGGTGTCTTTGTAATTTCCCATAGCTGATAGTTCCTTTTTGTCTGTTTTGGAACAAGGTAGTTAGGCTGTGGGAGAGGGGACCATATATGCAGGGTATTTTTGCAGTATTGGATCAAGGAATGATGATGATTGCTTTACTATTGCTCTTTTCTCTCTCTACTTTTCTTCTGCTCCAAGCTGCTTTCTCTCTCTCGTTTTCTCTTCTCTAAATTTCTACATTTATACCTTTCCGCTGTGTTTATTCCTACTGGTTTTGGCAAATAAGTAACTGTTCCATTGTTCTATAATACTCACACGTAACAATTGGCCTCAGAGCTGGTTCGAGTACACACCTGGTGAGAACCATGACCAAAAATCAAGCTCAAAGGTTCGAGGAAATTGAATCTGCGATGAACCAACTGAAGGAAGGTTATGCTCTGCTTGCTGATGGACAGGAAGAAATGAAGAAACAGATGGAGGATTCATCTAAGCAAATGGAAGGGGTTATCAGTATGAAGATAGATGAGATCCTTAAGCTGATAAAGGCGAAACAGACAGTTCCTACGTATGCAACGGGAACTACACATCCTTCCTATGCTGATGTCGCAACTGGAGACGGATCAGGAGGATCTGGGGGAGTCGGGTCTGGTTCTAACATCAACATGAACCAGCACACACCTCCTGAGAATCAAAGTATGTTGAGAGCTAGGCACGACGCAGGCCTAATGCCAACACCTCCTGGGTTCAGAGGACCAGATCTGCAAGGTAATCACTCTCTCAAAAACAAAATTGAGTTTCCACGGTTTAATGGGGAGGAACCTAGGAACTGGCTCAGGAAGTGCCATAAGTATTTTCTGTTTAATCCCTTAAGCGATTACGAAAAAATTATGCTAGCAGCCATGAACATGGAAGGAGCCGCTGACCATTGGTATATACACTATATGGAAGGGAAGGAGAATATGGCATGGGCTTGGTTTGCTGATTCTGTGATGAAAAGATTTTCAAAGCAAGAGGAACAAAATCTGGTGGGCCAATTTAATAAACTAAAACAGGGGAAGAATTTGGAGGAGTATATCTCAAAATTTGAGGAGCTGAAATCGTTTATGAGCAGTAACAACAGGGCTCTAACTGAGGAATATTTTATTCAAAGTTTTATCAGTGGCTTGAAGGATGAGATCAGCCAAATGCTGGATATGTTAGGGCCTCAAACTCTGTCTCATGCTATTTCCCTAGCAAGGAAGCAAGATACTCATGTGGAAACCATGCAGAGGAATGGGAAAGCTCCTCAGAAGATATGGAATGTAAGGAGTAATGATGTAGGGATGAAGAGGAGTGTCAGTAATCATAGTGAGAAACCTCTACCCATTAAGAGACTCAATTATGAGGAGCTTGAAAGTAGAAAGAAGAGAGGGTTATGCTTCAATTGTGATGAACCATACCATATGGGACATAAGTGTAAGAAGCTCTTCGTGATAGTGGGGAAAGAAATGGATGAAGAGATAGAAGAGGAAGAGACTGAGTCACCAGTCATTGAGGTAGGTTGTGAGGAAACTAATGAGTGCAAGATCTCTTACAATGCAATAGCAGGACAAATCACACCTGAGACTCTCAAGGTAGAAGGTAGAGTCAAAGGGAAGAGTATCTCCATTCTCTTGGACACTGGGAGTACACATACCTTCTTGGATAAAGCAGCAGCTAAGAAGCTTAACTGCCAGATAGAGTGTACTAATGTCTTGGCAGTCACAGTGGCTAATGGTGGAAAGATGCATTGTGATGGGAAATGTAGTCAGTTTATGTGGAAAATGGGAGGACATGTTTTCAAAACTGATGTGAGAGTATTGGATTTAGGGGTACATGACATGGTGATTGGAGTGGACTTTATGAGGAAATTGGGTCCTGTAACGTTTGATTTTGACAATCAAACTCTGAAATTCCTGAGAGATCAGAGGGAAATTACTTTACATGGGAAGAAAAGTGAGCTATCATTGAAACTGATCACAGGAAGTAAACTTAAGAAGTTGTTCTCTAGAAAGAAGGAAGGAGCTAGATGTTTTTGTATGGTGACATCAGCTTCCCTTGAACAGCAGGAAGAGGTGGGAAGAGAGGTACAACCAACCTTAACCAAGTATGAGGCTGTGTTTGAAGAGCCAAAGGAAATGCCACCTGTCAGGTCCCATGATCACAAAATTCCATTGAAAGAAGGAGCCACAGCCTTCAAACAACATCCATATAGATACCCTCATGTTCAGAAGCAAGAAATTGAGAAGCTGATATCTGAAATGATGAAGAATGGGATTATACAGACCAGTAACAGCCCTTTTTCATCACCAGTTCTGTTAGTTAAAAAAAAAGATGGATCATGGAGGTTCTGTGTGGATTATAGGAAGTTGAACTCTATTACAGTTAAAGATAATTACCCTATACCACTGATTGATGAGCTGTTAGATGAGTTGGGGGGTGCTACACATTTTTCTAAGATAGACCTGAGGGCAGGTTATCATCAGATAAGGGTAGCTGTGGAAGATGTACCCAAAACTGCTTTTGTCACCACCTCTGGCTTGTATGAATTCAGGGTCATGCCCTTTGGGTTGACTAATGCACCTGCTACTTTTCAATCCCTGATGAATGATGTATTCAAACCATATTTGGGGAAGTTTGTGTTGGTATTTTTTGATGACATTCTTGTATACAACAGGAGTTTGGGGGAGCATTGTAGACACTTGGAAATTGTGCTTAACATCCTAAAGGAACACCAACTGTATGCTAAAGCATCCAAGTGCAGCTTTGGGATGGAGACAGTGGAGTATTTAGGTCATATCATATCAAAGGAGGGGGTGCAAGCAGATCCTAAGAAAATTGAGGCCATGGTGAATTGGCCTAAACCCAAGACACTAAAGGAATTGAGGGGGTTTCTGGGCTTAACTGGATACTACAGAAAATTTGTCAAGCACTATGGGGTCATAGCTAAGCCCTTGAATGAGTTAACCAAGAAAGGAAAATTTGAGTGGAATGACAAGGCTATAAGAGCATTTGAGGAGTTGAAAAAGGCAATGACACAAGCACCTGTTTTGTCATTACCTAATTTTGAGAAGAAATTTATTTTAGAAACAGATGCTTGTTACTCTGGTCTGGGAGCAGTACTCATGTAGGATAAGCATCCCATTGCTTATTTCAGTAAAGCTTTGGGGGAGAAGGCCTTGGGAATGTCTGTGTATGAGAAAGAGATGATGGCAATTATCCAAGCAGTTGAGAAGTGGAGAAATTATCTGCTGCATAGCACCTTCACCATTAAGACTGATCAATGTAGTCTGAAATATCTCTTGAATCAAAAAATATCTACCCCTTTGCAGCATAAGTATCTGACCAAATTATTGGGGTACAGTTATACCATAGAGTATAAGCAAGGGAAGGAAAACAAAGCTGCTGATCCTCTGTCTAGAAAAGGGAATAAAGAGATCACATGCCATGGGATGACTGTTGTTCAACCCCAGTGGATGGAGGAGCTGATAAAAAGCTATGAATCTGATGAGGAAGTGCAAGAAATGGTCTTGGAAAATGCAGCCATGCCATATGCAGTATCCTTCTATAACTGCAGAGATGGAGTGGTGAGATATAAAGGGAAGTTGTATGTGGGAAAAAGTGGGGAACTAAGGACAAGTATCACTGATTATGTACATAATTCTCACATCGGGGGACATTCGGGGATTCAAGCTACATTACAGAGGCTCAAAACCACTTTTATATGGCCTGATATGGTAGCTACTGTCAAGAAGATAGTGGAGGAATGTGATATCTGCCAACAGTGTAAACACCATACTGGAAGAGAGTATGGCTTATTGCAACCCTTGCCTGTTCCCACTCAGGCCTGGCAACACATAACGATGGATTTCATTGAGCAGCTTCCAAATTCTAAAGGTAAGAGTGTGATATGGGTAGTAGTAGACAGGTTCACCAAATATGCTCACTGCATACCTCTTTCTCATCCTTACACAGCTTCTGAGTTAGCAAAAATCTTTGTTGACACTATTTACAAACTGCATGGTCTTCCTAACAGCGTGGTGTCTGATAGGGATCCCATCTTTACCAGTTGTTTTTGGAAAGAAATGATGAAGTTATTGGGAGTTCAGCAACAACTTAGCACTGCCTACCACCCTCAAACAGATGGACAGACTGAGAGGGTGAATCAATGCATTGAAAATTACTTAAGATGCATGTGTAATCAAGCCCCTAAGAAATGGTTAGATTGGTTGGGAATGGCAGAACTGTGGTACAACACCAATTACCACACCTCTCTTAAGATATCCCCTTTTGAGGCATTATATGGGTATAAGCCCAGGTTGCTGCTCACTGAACCTCACTTGCAGCCTATTTCAGTTGGGGTTGAGGAGTTTATGAAAGAGAAACAGAGGATCCAGGAAGTACTGAAGGGACATTTGAGTGAAGCTCAGAATAGAATGAAACATTATGCTGACAGAAAAAGAGAAGAAAGACAATTTCAAGTGGGAGATTTTGTATTCCTAAAGCTTAAACCATACAGACAAGCCTCTATTAGGAATCACAAAATATGGAAACTGAGCCCTAAGTATGCAGGGCCATTTGAGATTATTGAAAAGATAGGGAAAGTTGCTTATAAACTCAGACTTCCAGCAGGATCAAGGCTTCATCCAGTCTTTCATGTCTCCTTGCTGAAGTTCAAAGTGGGAAAAGTGGATAAGGTTAGTTCTGAACTACCTAATTTTGACACTGAGACACAGGTACTTCTGATGCCCACAGGGATCTTAGCTAGAAGAATGGTGAAAAGGAATAATACAGCAGTACCTCAAATTCTAATCAAATGGTCTCACCTACCTGAGGAGGAAGCCACGTGGGAGGATTACTATGTCATTCTTAAACAATTTCCAGAATTGGAGTCTTGGGGTCAAGACTCAAATGAAGGGGGAAGTAATGTCATGATCTCTAAGTATTCTGTGGCGAATAATGACGGAAGATCAGCTACAGTGAAGAAGAAAGCCATGAATGCATTCAAGTGGTGGAAATAGAAGTGGAACGGCGTCGTTTTAATTATCGCATTTCTTACTTAAATAAGTGTCAGACTCTTTAAACGTGTTTTGGTTTGTTTAAGCACTTTTGGGGTGTCTTTGTAATTTCCCATAGCTGATAGTTCCTTTTTGTCTGTTTTGGAACGAGGTAGTTAGGCTGTGGGAGAGGGGACCATATATGCGGGGTATTTTTGCAGTATTGGATCAAGGAATGATGATGATTGCTTTACAATTGCTCTTTTCTCTCTCTACTTTTCTTCTGCTCCAAGCTGCTTTCTCTCTCTCGTTTTCTCTTCTCTAAATTTCTGCATTTATACCTTTCCGCTGTGTTTATTCCTACTGGTTTTGGCAAATAAGTAACTGTTCCATTGTTCTATAATACTCACACGTAACAACTGCTGATACTTTGGCCAAACTTGGTCAGTCGACGATGGAAAGCTTCAGTGTGTGGCTGAGTCCTCCGGATAATCTCGAGCTCGATGATAATGGAATTAACAATTAGTTGAGCTGTCTCGTTTTGCTACCAAAAAAAAAATTTATGTTTTCAAAGGATTTCTTAATTAATTATTCATGATTATGTTTTTGTAGCCAATTAGGTAAACAAAGTGTTTGCTTATTTATTTTCTACTTCGATTGTTACTATATTGTCCTTCCATTGCATGTATCCACTGCAACATATTTACAAAATCATAGTATCTGATTAGCAAAGAATGCTCATATATAAACTAATATATGGCTCGAATTAACAATTCATCTTCACATGGCCATTAAGTCCAAACACTTACTCGTATTTCCTTGAGTCCAAATAATCTTGCCATTCCAAACTTTGCAACATTAGGATTCTCTTTAACATGTAAGAATCTGGAATACCCCTATGATCTTGTATTGTCTACTATGATGCACGGATACAGACATGGTGATACGAACACGATACAGATACGGCGATATGAATTTTTTCTTAAATTTTTCACATGAGAAGTGTCAGATACGACACGGCAAAATAATATTTTTAAAAGTACCAATGCATCATAGATTGTCTATCACATTCCAGATATGTACGAATAAATTGAAACATTGATGAATTTATAAAAAGCATCAGCCATCTGTAAGATCGGCTCACTATGTAAGTAACTAAGCCGGCGTATGTTTATGTATGTTAGTGATATTAACCTAAACAACATTTACAGTTCATGTCAGATTAAGACCTGCAACTCATGATTTGTAATGTATGGCTGTTTATTTTTTATGTTCCACTAATCATGTTAAGGGTAAAACACTATTTTATTCTCAACTTTTTTTAACCCACTCAAGTATAAAAACACTCAGGTTAGCACATACTTTTTACTCATGTGTGTTGCTTGTTTGTTGTGGAAATTTCCTTCATAACCTTTCCCTTTGCTAATAGATGGTAGAACTTCATTTTCAGGTATGCATGCTTGTAATTAAGGGTAATTGTTATAGAGATAATCGATAGAAAAACCCCGTAAAATATCAAAAATGCAAGATATGATTTATAAAATTAAACATAAAAAAGTAAAAAACCCCTCACATATTTTTTGAGCCACATGCATTGCCTTTTTTAACAAAAATAAAAGCAAAAATTAGATAAAAATATTTATAAATAAAAAATTACAAAGAAATATAATAAAATATAAATAAATATAAAAAAAATAAATGAAGAATATAAATACCACAAAAATTCTTATTGAGAAACAAAAGATAAAAATAAAGACATAAATTAAAAGTCGGTAAAAAATAACATTAAAGAAAAACTAATAGATAAAAAATTACATTTTAAAAAAAATTATTTTATTGAGAAATTTTATAAATATTGAGGTGAAAATTAAAAGTATAAAAACTAAAAAACCATGCATATAAATACAAAAATAATATTTAAAAAAAAAAATCGCACAACTCGAGGGTATAATGTGATGGCCGGCCATAGGCTTTCTTTGCAAAATTTAGAAAACACGGCCATAGGTTTTCTTTACAAAATTTAAAAATCACAATATTTTTTATAAGATTTTACATTGCCGAAATTTTATATGTCCATTTCAAATAATACAAGGAAATTTGACGGATAGATCTCAAGTTTTATACAGAAAAATAATTTTCCAGAAGCTCGCAATAAATGTGGTAACTAACAAGGGCATTTGGACATGGCTAATGTATCTATTCTAATCTAATTTATGTCACGGGCTGATGCTTTACCCATAGGCCCACTTTACCCGTTGGCCCACCAACCACTAAACTAAACAATTTTCTATATTATATTTAAAAATTAGATTTCTATACATACCTAGTTAATCTAACTAGATATTAATTTGACACATATAAGTGCGGTGGTTTCGGCTGAGAACATTTTGATTGATTACATCAAATTCTCATTAAATTTCACTTTTTATTCCTTACATGTAAATTTGCATCGATTTAAGGCTGGGAATGAATCGACCTGAGCTAACTTTGCCCAAGATGGCCCGCTCAAATGCGAAAAATAGAAAGTGCGGTTTTGATTGCAATTGAGGACATTTTGATCGATTACATCAAATTCTCATTAAATTTCACTTTTTATTCCTTATATGTAAATTTGCACCGATTTAAGGCTGTGCCTGAGCTAACTTTACCCAAGGTGGCCAGCTCATATGTGAAGTGCAGCCCGAGCTTAACTAGAGCTTGATGAGCTCATTCATGTGTGGCTCTAAATCTACTCAGGTCCTGCGAAAGGTAAATTTGCACCGATTTAAGGCTGCGAATGAATCAACCAGAGCAAACTTTACCCAAGATGGCCTGCTCCAATGCGGATAATTGAAAGTTAGATAGAGCTGGATGGGCTCATTCATGTGTGGCTCTAAATCAACTCTTGAGTCAAGCTCGAGCTCGGCTCAATTCAATTATAATATATATATTATTGTATACAAAAACATATATTTTATACAATTATATAATTGTATAAATATTTAATATATTAATCATAAATTAAGTATATTACATTATATATAATGTACATATTACGCTCGCAAGCTGGCAACCTAGGCCCACAGGGCTCGAACCCTACTCGAAGTTTAACCCAGGCTCAAAGGAGCTCGACTCGAGATGGATCCAATTCAATTTGAAACCGGGAATCGCAAGATGGCTAGGCTAATTGCACTCCTACCGATCGAGACGTATTTTTCATCCAAAATTTCGTTCATGTGTCACTAGTGTGTTCAATTATTGAATAATTTTGTAGTTCATATAGTTAATACAAATAATTGACCCATAAGGGGGGGGGGAACACAACAAAAACAAAGAAAGAGAAACAAAATTTCCAGAGAATCCACTCCAGACTCGATGTGAAGATAGATGAGGATCCTCTCAAGACTGAAAGCTGAAAGCAGGTGAGAATCCACTACAGTGATCAATCCTGTGAAGAAGGTGAGAATCCACTCCAGCCTGTGAAGATAGGTTAGATTTAATCGAATTAGATGCATTTTCAATCAATTTCTTTCTTTAGGGTTAGAAAGGATTAGTATTTGGGGATTTTATGGATTTGCATTAAGATTCTAACCTTATCTAACCGATTCAATTTTAGATAATTCCTATTTGATAATCAAGATTTTTGTCATGGGCGGTAAAGATCAAAATTATCTCGAAGGAATAAGATTATCTCTATAAGATTATCTCAAAGGATTACCGATCAGAGAGAATCTCTTCATGAGCTATGTAAAGATAATTCCTATTTCCTAATTAGATGGGATGTACAGATTAAGATTATCTCAATCCTGATAATTCCTATATAATTCCTATTTTCTAATTCCTATATAACTCTTAAGACATTTTTGCAAAGTATGACTCTTACCTCCCTTCACATATAGAATATGACTCTTACTTATGATATGACTGAAGTGTCACTATACTATCTTGCACAGTTTCGAACTTTCGATAGTTAGATATGACTCTATGCTTACTTTTAATATGATATGATATGGGTTTAATATGACTCTTTGAAAGATTACTTTTAATTAAATCTTTGCAACAATTTGTTGAACAAACTGCAGATGGGCTAATTAAAGGTTCATCTTTGCTTCAATTTGTTGAACAAGGTTATTAAAGGTCCATCTTTGCAACATATTGTTGAACAAAGTTATTAAAGGTTCGATCTTTACCTTGAGCAGTTTTCTTCTCTTCGTCTGTGAGATCCGCGCAGAGGAGACTTAAGTGTGGCATATAAGCTGCATGAATGAAGGTATACGTCACAGCTTAGCTTAAGTTACCATATTCTTATAATCTTATATCATCAATTCCTGCTAATGATAAGAATAAACAGCGCTGAATATGTTGGACAAATACAGAGTTGACTTACGAGTTGGGTTCTTGTAGCCAAAATGAGCGCGGCAATGTGCACTAGTCTCCATGACCTGTTTGCAGAGCATAACATCAATCACAAATACCAAAAGTTCTGTTGGGTTGATTATATATGGATACAAGAAAATAAACCTCAGGAACAGAGCACGAATACAGCTGCGAATGCCTTAGGAGTATGCATTTCCGCCCCTTATATTAGATCTTTCTTTCAAAATTCAATTGATGCATTTCTTGCTTTTGGTTGTATTGCAATTTCTTCTATTATCAATGGTGGCTTAAGCAATCAAGCTCTAAGGGGGATCTGGATTATAAGGTATTGATAATGTGGTGTTATAGTGCACAAAGTTCAAAAAGCCCAAATGTCCAACAAAATCATGAACTTTGAGTACTAAACCGATCCAATCAACAAGGCTGATTCCCAATTTTATTTGATCAGTAAAAGGTGAACTGATCTAGATCGACTGTCCACTAGCTTCAATATACGAATTAACCTAGCATGATCGATAAGAGTGGAGATATCGAAACCTAGCTTTTGATATCTCTTAATGATAGAGAAACATATTTCTCTGATGTAACTCAAGACAGTTTTGCAAAATATGACCCTTACTTCTCTTGGTAGATAGAATATGACTCTTGATATGAGTTACTTCCAATTAAATCTTTGCAACAATTTGTTGAGCAAACTGCAGATGGGCTAATTAAAGGTTCATCTTTGCAAGCCAAGCCAACGATTGGTCCAAGTGGTTAAAAGGTTAGTTCTCGAAGACAAAGACCCGAGTTCGAATCCTTCTAGCCGCTTGGGGATGTGTGCGTTAAAAAAAAAAAAAAAAAAAAGTTCATCGTTGCAGCAAGTTGTTGAACAAAGTTATTAAAGGTTCATCTTTGCAACAATTCCTTGAACAAAGTTATTAAAGATTCGATCTTTGCAACAATTTGTTGAACAAAGTTATTAAAGGTTTCATCTTTGCAACAATTTGTCAAAAATCAATCACTCTGAATTTTTATCATCTTCCAAAAATCACCAGATCTACTTGAACAAAAATCATCCTGAATTTTTTAGATTAGATCTACCTCAAAGAAAAATCGCCCTCTAAAAAAGTTAAGTTAAGGTAGTTCTACCTTAAAGAAAAATCAATTTTAGATTACTTCTACCTTAAAGAAAAATCAACCACAGAAAAATCGAATTGGACATCTTACCAAGTTCAGCTTCTTCTTCGTTTAGATGTTGAGGGATCTTTTCCAGTCATCGAATAAGCTCCATCTATTCCAGAAGAAGATTAGATTCCATTGATTAGAAAGAAAGGAGAGAGAGGAGGGAGAAGATTGAAATCCCTACCTTCAATTAGTTAAGCCTGAAGCCTTTTTCTTTGTTCAGATGTTGAGGCCTACATGAGAACATATATCTTTTCGAGTCATCCAATAAGCCGTATAACATCATCTTAGAATAAGGTGAAGATGAAGAAAGAAAGAGGAGAGGGAGAAAATTAGGCTGAGTAATTGGGAAGGACAACCGGTGAAGAGATTTTTGTGGTTGGATTCATTCAACTTTCAACTTTCAAGAAAGAAAGGAGGAGAGAGAATTAGCAATTACAGATCGAAAGAGTTGTCAGTTGTGTGGTTTAGATTGAGTTAAGTACTTAGGTCTATGTCTGTGTCTCTGAAGTCTGAATGAGATCGTGTAAATTTCTGTTTTGGTTAATAGTATTATAGCGTTTAGTGTTAAATTTCCGAAAAATTTGCAATTTTTTTTAAAAAATAAAATAAAAATTCATGTAACATCAAACTAGGCTACTGTAAATTTTAATGTCCAAAACTTTTTAGTGCAAAGTCATGTGACGTGACGTTATGGAGTAGTATGATCTTAATTATTCGAAAAATATCAAATGATCTTTTTTCTTTTTTTCCATTTATTCACAGCCACAGGTTTGTCTCGTGGCCCTATTGTGATGATGTTGTAGGACAATTTTACGCTAGGGCCTAAAAGTAGTGTGTATGGCCCAACCCATTTATGAAGTAGTTGGGATAACGATTAGTTGTTGGGCAGAACAGTTAGTTTCAGCCCACTTAATAGAGGGCTGACTAACAGGTCCTTAAGCCTATCGTGAGAGTCCAAAAGATTAACTCTAACCCTGATAACTCCTTTTAATTTTTGGGGGTTGTTCCAATCAAAGAAAACGTGAAAAAGCTTTTGGATAGATGTTAGAAATTTAAATAACTAAGCCTCCCTCCTATTGCTTGATGCTTTTCATTTGCTTACTTGACCAGTTACTACCTCCTTTAATCTGCGATTCTCTGCTCCCTTCTGCTATAAAGAAGTTCCTATCAGGTCCATTCTCTCACTTTTGATATAGCACAAACTTATATATATTCAACAATACTTTTTGGTCAAGCTCTTAAGATTCTACATCCAGTGTTCCTCTACTTTCATTATAACTCTTTTTATTATTTTTACAATTTTTCTTATTAATCTTATGTGTTGATCATTATTCAAGAGTTAGTGATACTAAAAACGTACAAGCATTACCTTGGAAAGCGAAATTTAGACAAGCATCACCCACATGCAAGAACCTCTTAACCTTTTATTGTAGCCGAGTGAATTTCGACACATTGAACACGAGGGTTCTATTTGCCATCACATTCTACAATTGCCAAGAAATGAGGAATCTTGAAATGGGGTGTTTTTGCGAAGACATGATGTTGGAAATATGGTTGTAATTTGAGCCGTGGGGGGTATTCTTGGTTGAAACTACGAGCTTGGATGATGGGAACAATTGCCATCTTTTCTCAAATTTTATGTAATACATCATATCAAAACTCAACCACGGCAAGAAATATGCCAGCCACTGACAGAAAATTTAAAAATTCCACTGATTTTTCATTGAAAGAATAGGTTCAACCGGCGAAACCAGTCGAATAAACAGTATGCCCGACAAGACATGTTATGATGTTGTTCAATCAGGATTTAACTTTTATTTATATTGACAATTATCGATATCCCGAATTTTCTTTTATGTATACATTGATGCTCCGTCCGTATAATCATGCATAATTTTCTCAACAAAATACCAACTATCATATATTCATATTATAATATCGTGTTGTATTAAACACTATCAAATGATAAACTTAAGAAAATATTAATATTATCGTGTCGATGTTTGTGCGCATTGCGTTCCCCGCATGACAGCTTGAAAATGACCCAAAACACTCACATGAATTGAGTTGTCGGCGTGAGTTTCCGGTGCCTACAAAAGACTGCTAACAATTACTGTTGTCTATTGTAAAAGCCATAGATTGGAAGAAGGTTTTCTGTATATTCTGTATATTGAAACACTACGCAATACAAGGCTAAATACAATACTATACTCGGCTAATAAAGGAAAGGGAATATATGCACAAATTTACACGATTACAATAAGTCCTAATTTCTTGCTTTCCTTCTGTCAACACTCCCCCTCAAGTTGTATAGTGGGATCTCCGATATGCAACTTGCGTAAGACTTCTCCGAATATCCTTCCATTCACTGCCTTAGTCAAGATATCAGCCAACTGGTCCTCAGACCTTACGAATGGAAGCTTAACAATCCCAAGCTCGATCTTCTCTTTAATGAAGTGTCTGTCAACCTCTACATGTTTTGTTCGATCATGCTGAACAGGGTTCTCAGCTATACTAATCGCAGCCCGGTTATCACACATGAGATTACACACCCCGTCCACTGGAACACCAATTTCTGCAAGTAGCTTTCGCAGCCAGAGAATCTCAGCTACTCCTCGTGCAACACCTCGAAACTCAGCTTCTGCACTAGACAGTGCCACAACCTTCTGTTTCTTACTCTTCCAGGTTACCACATTTCCTCCGACTAAAGTGAAGTACCCAGAGGTTGACCTCCTATCCTCTGGACTTCCAGCCCAGTCTGCATCTGTATATGCTTCAATATTAAGGTGTCCATGCTTCTGAAACAGAATCCCCCTTCCGGGACACCCTTTTAGGTATCGACACACTCTGAGTGCCGCCTCCATGTGTTCTTTCTGAGGTCGATGCATGAATTGACTGAGAACTCCAACTGCATAGGCTATATCAGGCCGTGTGTGGGACAGATAGATCAACTTTCCTACCAAATGCTGATACTGTAGCTTATCAGTCTCTTTAGCTCCTTCTACTATGCCAAGGCGGTGATTCACTACCATAGGAGTGTCCGCTGGCTTGCACTCCAGTAATCCGGTTTCAGCTAATAGATCCAGAACAAACTTTCGCTGAGAGATGTATATTCCCCTCTTTGACCGCATCACTTCTATTCCAAGAAAGTACTTCAACTGCCCCAGGTCTTTCATTTCAAATTCTCTGAACAAGTTTTTTGTGAGTTTGGAGATTTCCTCTGTGTCATCCCCTGTTATGATCATATCATCTACATAAATGATCAGACATGTTACCAATCCGTCTCGTCTCTTGATGAACAACGTATGATCGGAGTTGCTCTGATGGTAATCATATTTCTTCATGGCAGCTGAGAACCTTCCAAACCATGCCCGGGGTGACTGCTTCAACCCATACAACGCCTTCTTTAGCCTGCACACTTCCCCATGACTGAAATCCCTCGCAAACCCAGGTGGGGGTTCCATGTATACCTCCTCTCTGAGTTCTCCATGTAAGAACGCGTTCTTCACATCAAACTGATGCAACTTCCAGTCTCGGTTAGCAGCTACCGAGAACAGTACCCTGATGGTGTCAATCTTGGCTACTGGTGAAAATGTCTCTGAGTAGTCAATTCCATACGTCTGTGTGTATCCTTTTGCCACCAGCCTAGCCTTGTATCGTTCAACACTCCCATCTGCCCGATGTTTAACTGTGAAGACCCAACGACATCCCACTACTTTCTTATCCTGGGGAATGATACACTTTTCCCATGTTCCATTTCTTTCTAGTGCCTCCATTTCTGTTTCCATTGCATGAACCCATTTCTGATCAGCCAGTGCCTCTTCCACTCGATTTGGAACCCTGATCGAGTGGACTGCTGCAGTATAGGCACGTGCTTGTTCAGAAAGATTTCCTTCTGCTAAACTGGCCAGGGAATACCTCGGAGTTCTACCGGTATGTTCCGGTTCATACCGTTTTGGTGGGATTCCTCTATTGGTGCGTGGTGGTAGCACATATCTTGCTTGTGTCTCCCCTTGACTTATCCCCTCTTCTGACTCACTTATATCTCGTTCTCCACTCTCCCCCTGTTCCTCTATCTCCCCTGCACTGTTAGAATCATAGGGAATGACTGATGTAGAGTTGTTATCAGTACAATTACTAACCTGAGGAATACCCATCGGGGTGACGGGGTCGCTGAAAGTGGGAGGTTGTATTGCAGGAGGCGGTGGCTCGGTGGTTCCGCCTACTTGTTCTGTTGGGACTGCGTCTGGCCATGACTGTGGGACTACCCCACTCAAAGGGTCCTGCTGACTCTCCCCCTGACCGGCGAGTGGGGTGTGAAAATAGAAATCTGTTTCAACAAAATCACAGTCCATAGTAGTATACAGACGACGAGTAGGAGGATGATAACACCTATACCCTTTTTGCTGAACCCCATACCCAACAAAGACACACTTGAGAGAGCACGGGTCAAGTTTAGTGCGAGTAGTTTTAGGGATATGGACAAACACGGAACACCCAAACACCCGCGGAGGAAGAGTTAAGACAGATGGGATACTAACTTGACCAGCAAAACACTTAAGGGGAGTATCAAAGTCTAGGGACCTTGTAGGGAGACGATTGGTCAAGTAGACAGAAGTAGCAACTGCTTCTGGCCACATTGACGAAGGACACTTAGACTCAATGAGAATGGATCTGGACATTTCTAGCAATTGTCGGTTCTTACGTTCTGCCACCCCGTTCTGTTGGGGAGTATGGGGACAAGAAGTTTGATGGACCATTCTATGGGTACGAAAGAAATCTTGCAAGGTGGAATTTATATATTCTCCCCCATTGTCTGACCTAAGCACCTGAACATGAGTTTTATACTGTGTCTGCACCATTTTAAAGAAATCAACAAACTTTGAGGGAACCTCAGATTTATTATGCAAAAAATATACCCAAGTCATTCTGGAATAATCATCGACAAAAAGAACAAAATACTTAAACTTATGATCCAAACCAACATTCGGGGCTGGTCCCCACACATCTGAATGTACTAAGGAAAACACAGTTTTAGTACGAGAACTAGACACTGAAAAAGACTGCCTATGACTCTTTGCAAGCAAACATGTCTCACAAGAGAATTTATTGTCTTGGGTGAAAAACTGGGGAAGTAATAACTGAAGATACCCTTGGGAAGCATGTCCTAAACGGCGGTGCCACAACCACTGTTGGCGGTTCACTGTCCCTTGAGCAAGCGCTGCAGTTCCTTGGTGAGCCACCTCGTCGACGTAATACAACCCGCCACTTTCAGTACCACGCCCAATCACTTTCCCCGAATGAATATCCTGCAATAAACAGAAGCCGGGATACATCAGCACCTTGCAATTCAAATCTCTGGTGATATGACTTATAGAAAGTAATTTGCATGACAAAGTAGGAACATAGAGACAATTCTTTAAGCTAAGTGCAGGTGATAAAGACACAGTTCCTGCACCAAGAACCGGAGAAACACCCCCATTGGCATTCCGAATTGAGCTTATTTTCGGAACCGTGTAATCACTCAAGTCTGCCTTGTCGTATGTCATCGTGTCTGTAGCTCCACAGTCAAAAATCCACCTGTCATTTTTCTTACTAGTGGTATACAATGTTGATCCTGTCTGATCATTTAATACAGGTTCTTTTTCATCGTTACAATTAGAAGCTAGATTACAAGGGGGAAATAAAGGTAGATACTGAATATTTAATTGCTGTGATTGAGAGTGGGAGGTGGAGGGATAAAAGAGACTTTTTCTCCCCCCACACTCAATACCTAATTTGTTCGTCCCTTGGAGATTTCCTTCTCCAGCAGCCAATCCGGCAAACCCACTCTGCTCTCCACCTTCAGTTCCTACTTTTTCCTCCCCACCGTCCGCCATCGCCGCCGTGCCCTGCGGCTGTCCGGCCCGTTCACGGCGTTGGCTCCGCCACCACTCTGGGAAGCCAATAATTTCGAAGCAGCTTTCCTTGACATGGCCGTCCCTCCCGCACTTACTGCACTTAGACGCCGGTCGGGTTCCGCCATCGTTCCGGGATGATGGCGTTGGGGGTTTCTTTGGCGCGCCTGACCGGGGCCTGGAGGCGAACCGCTGCGCCGCATGTGCGAGTCCCTGTTCCGATTCCAACCGGCTTTTGGCTACAAGCCCAGCCCCGATACCTGAGGCTCCGGCCGATGATGGTCCACCATCTTCCAGATCTGATCCCAAGATCCCTCTCCGAAACCCTTCACGGCGAATTGCTGCATACGCCTTTTCCACAGTAGGTAAGGGGCTCTCTTTAAGCAGATCTCGCCTTTATCCGTCGAACTTGTCACTGATTCCGGCGAGGAATTGGAACAGGCGGGTTTCCGATTTCAACCGATTAAACACTGCTATGTCGTTTTCACATGTCATGGGGTTGGGTTGTCTGGCATCAATCTCTCTCCAGATTCTCTGAATATCGCTGTAATAGCGTTCAATACTGTTCGTCCCTTGTTTTAGGTTATTGGCTCTGGTGGTGAGGTCGTATATCTGGAGACCGTCACCTCCTTGGCTGTATGTGGCTTGCAGACCCTCCCACAGTGCTCTTGCTGTTGGGTATTCAACATAGTATGTGATGAGATCCTGTTCCATGTTTTCTAGGAGCCAAGAACAGACTATTAGATCATCTTGTTCCCATTTGTGGTAGTTGGGTTGGCCGGGTGCAGGCGGTGGTGGATCGCCGGTGAGGTGACTGAGTTTGCCTCTTCCACCAATGGCTAACTTCATGAGGCGAGCCCACAGGGAGTAATTGAACTGATTAAGTTTGGTGCTGATTAAAACTGTTTGGGGTGTATGGCTATGATTCTGATGATTTGCTGGTTGGGTTTGCAGGTTTTGGAACTTGGTTTCGATGATACTTGCTAACTGTGTGGCTAAGGAATCGACTGGCTGTTCCGATTCCTTGCCGGAACTGGATACACTGCTGCCGTCGGCCATGGCCGAGAAAGGTACCGGTACGTGATGAGCAAGGGTCGATTCCGTCTAATGGATCATCGCCCGCTCTGATACCATGTTGTCTATTGTAAAAGCCATAGATTGGAAGAAGGTTTTCTGTATATTCTGTATATTGAAACACTACGCAATACAAGGCTAAATACAATACTATACTCGGCTAATAAAGGAAAGGGAATATATGCACAAATTTACACGATTACAATAAGTCCTAATTTCTTGCTTTCCTTCTGTCAACAATTACAACTAATAATTGACCATACAGAGATGTAATTTAACTCATGTGTTGTATGTGCTATTGGGAAAATAGGAATTAAGAGTGTGATGATGCATGAATATATACAATTTGCCTGCACCAGAATCGCATAGATAGCAACGACGAAGAGCTATCAGACCAAATCAAAGCCCACATCATGATATGATTTCGATTCCTTTTAAACGCAATGTTACAAATAAATCAAAATCGCTTTCATAATTCTTAGCTTGTTGGAAGTTGGGTTGTTGATGAGCTATATTTACTAATACTATAAGCAATCTTATTTTATATCTAAAGCAATAAGCTTTGTGCTTCGAATACAACAATTTCATATGGATGATGTCTGGAGACGGACACGACATGATATACGGTGACATATATATATTTTTTGGACTTCCCCATGTGAGAAATGTATAATACGGTGTACCTCACGACATGATATACGATGACATATATAATTTTAACATTAGAGCTAACCACATTCAGAAGTTGATCCAAGTGGTTAAAAGGTTCTTTTTTCAAGACAATGATTAGGGTTCGAATCCTTCTAACCACTTGAATGCGTGTGTTTAAAAAAATAATAAAAAGTTAATTATGTTCGTAAAGACGTAAACTATCTCTAAGTGTTATGTTGTATTTTACTAAGAATTTTAACTCACCATCGTTTACTACCCTAAATTGTTTCAATAGTTATAATTTATGGTATGTATATAGTGGTTCAAATCAGTTAAAATTATCACTTAATCGGCAGATGGAAACCTACGTATATACGTGATGATAAATATTTCGAATCACCACAGGGCATATCAAATTACAACTTATTAAATAATTACACATTAAAGTGCAAAATCTTATATAATTTAGATGGCAAAATCTTCTGAATATAAGATTTGGCACCCATATCATGAACACTTTTATTAATTCAACTCAATCGAATTGTGAAGATCATTTGACTCCGGAAGAAAGGAGACCATTCAGCAAAAAGCAAATCTGAGCAACACAAAGATTTGACTTCTTTTTATACATATGTATATTTTATTTTTTAGATGAATAGGTTGACTTTGAAAATGAACGCGTAATTAATTAAGCAATGCCATTAATTAGGGGAATGACGTGAATTTCCATTAACCTAAGCACGGAAATCAAGAAGCCAGAGACAGATATATTTTTAGCTTTCCCACTAATTTTACAAAGTTTAATTAATATATATGATTAAGGAGTAATTTAGGTCAAGTTTAAGAAATCAAAACTATGGAAATAATGACAAGTACGTAATTAGGCATGTGGATTGCACTCATTTCTCGTGAAGTGAAAACTTAAAACAATAATTAATGAACTGTTTAATTGCACAAATTCTTTGTTGATCCCTAGACGAGTGAAATTCGATGTATTTGGTTGAAGACTTGAAGCTTGCCGACAAGAAACGGTAATAATACGAGAGGGAGGAGAGGAAGAGGTAACTTGAAAGAAAATTTAAATCAATTATCGAGCAAAATATTTTAGTACATCCCTTTTGAAGGAATCCAATTATTATCTTTTTATTTTTTTTATCGCAATAGAAATCTAGTAAATTCATTTATCTTCGGCTCAATCGACTGCTCATTCCATATAACCACCTTCTCGGTGTTGTTGTGCCTCATACTAAAGCATCTACGCGCTTGTTTCTCGATCTGCATATGTATTGAAATCTAATTTCCCAAGGCATATTGAGATATCTCCTACGGTCCTCTGAGATCAATAATGGATGGTTGTCGACAATACTTCAAGATTCGTCATAAGTTATAACGTCAAAATTCCAAATCACAATTGTTAGTGGATTGGTATAATTAGGTCCGCAATTGACTTGGTTGGCTATTAATATTACTTCAAGATTCATTATTATAAGTTATAACCTCAGAGTCACAAATCACAATTGTTATTTGATTGGTTGAATTAGGTCGGAGTTGACTTGGTTGATTGTCGATATTACTTCAAGATTCATTATAAATTGTAACATTTGTCCTCAGATTTACGACTATAACCTCCATCCTCAATCAAATTTGAAGTAGAATTACCGAATTTGGAAGGTATCTAAAGAAATGTACTAACGAGTTATACATCTAAAGTTTTTGTTTAGATTAAATAAGTGCCAAATGAAGAACTTTCACGAGGATCACAAATTTGCAAATATGTAAAGTTCAACCAATAGGAGGTTTGACTAAGGAGCTTGAATCACGCTTACAACATCCATTGGGAAAACGCCACATTGAGCAAACGTAAAGGTTATCCCAGGGCTAGCATAAGAATCCTCATGAATTCCCATGAATTATGATGGCTTATAACATGCGATTCTTAACATATCACATGTGATCTCTTCCTTGGTCCTAACGGCTCGCTAACCGCCCACGCTCCATCTCACTCCATAGTCCACACACAATCTTCTTTAGTAAACACTTCTTCTCACACGTCTCTATTTCTTGTTATACTCACTTGCAAATTATAAATTTGGTTATCGACTCGACAGATTCATCCAGTGTTTTTAATATATTTCATTTTTCGATGATCAAATATAATCGTATCTTAAAAATCGAGTAATTTAACGAACTTTTTGATTGAAAAATTGATTTTGTCTGCCGGAATTTACATGTGGAAAATTCTTTAGTTTGCCACGTGTAAAACCAGATTGGATTTCTCGACGGTAAAATTAAGTTCCGGTTAAAAAGTATATTATTTTTAAGATAGGATCCTATTTTGTCGTCAAAAAATGAAATGTACCAAAAATATTAAATTAACCGAGTTGATATACTAAATCTATAATTTTCCCTCATATTCACCAATAAATACAAAAATGATGAATAATTCAGATATAGGAAATTCAAACTCTTTTCACCCTATGATATTACTTGTTAGTCTTGATCACCCGTCAATACACTTACATAAATAGAAAGTAAGATGCATACACTTTTAAAATCATTATTTTATTATGTTCTACGAATACTTCTTTCATACAAAATTAAAAAAGAAAATTTATATCCGTATTATCACATCTGTATCCGACTATCCCTCCACTCCACTCCCTGCCCTAGGTCCCCTGCACACGAAGAAACGATTACACTAACACACGCTACAAAGACTTGGTCTTCACCGACCCTCTCTCTATATATATGACTCCCACATATCTACAGTATCTATACACATATTCCCTCAAAAATCTCAACACCCACATATCTATAGCATCTCTGCACATATTCCCTCAAAAATATCTCAATATACCAAACCCAAACCCCACACAATTATAATCATTTCAAGTTTCTTGAAAATTAATCTCTTTACAGAAAATAGAGTTCCCATCTTCTTCTAACATGTTCTCTAGCACCACCACCGTTGGTGAGTACTCAATTTTGGAGTCCCCGCCAATGAGCTCATTGCTAATGACCAAAACCACCACCCCAACAAAATGGAAGTGCAACACCGCCACGGCCACCACCGCCGAGATAGCACCAAATTGCCCTAGATGTGCCTCCTCCAATACTAAATTTTGCTACTACAACAACTACAGCCTTTCGCAGCCCCGTTACTTCTGCAAGGGCTGCCGGAGGTACTGGACCAAGGGCGGCTCTCTGAGGAATGTGCCCGTAGGCGGTGGCTGTCGGAAGAGCCGCCGTGCTAGGGCTGCTGCCAGGAAAAGTGGAGTCCAGAGCTATCTGGGCTCCACTTCTAGCCCGGTTTCTGGGGGATCGTCCGCCAACGAATCAGAAACCGGCGCAGATATCGACCTGGCGGCGGTTTTCGCTAATTATGTGAATCAAAATGTGGATAATAACAAGGAATTTTCTAGCCCCGGAGCTAGCAGTGGATCTTCGGAAAACTTTCCGGCATTGGAAGATGATGCAATGTTTGAATACCAGAAGGAGGTGGATTTGATCAATGACGAGGGTTTTGATCAGATGCAACAGGTGCTCGTACCTGATCAGATCTCCATGCATGAAGATATCAACGGTCAAGAATTTGCGTCTGGTGTGTTTGAAATGCAGCATGATGAACTAGCTGCAGATATGTTATGGTTAGACAGCACAGATTTGCAAGATTTTGGATCAGAGAATGGATCAACGGTGCAGATTCAAGATTTTGGATTATTCTCACCTGACGATAATCAGTTAAGTGTATCTGCAAATCTTGTAACAGATAATTGGGGTTCATTCGATCTCTCTGCTTATGAACTCTTCTCCAGACCTTCATAATTGTGGCATCGGATTACGGGATTTTTTTTTTCTTTTCTTTTACAAACTTTGAGGCTCTTGGAAGTTGACTGTCACAAAGTCTCTCAAAGGGGCCTGTGGCAAAATATAACGATGTCATATATGAGAATTCTAATTATTATATGAGAAAATAATGAAATTTTGTCATTTTTATTCAATTGTTTCATGTAAATTGCTAGAGATGATGTGGGGGTAGCTTCGTGTTACACTTTGTAACATGTCAAATAGTTATGGCACATGGGAGTAATAATTGCAAGTAATTTCAAGCACGTTTTATATTGGAGTCGTTTTCTTGGCAGCCTAATCAAGATATAGTAGATTAGGGTACAAATAGTTAATTAATGCACTAGGGTTTTTAGGTAGGGCGAAGGCCAAAGGGGGTGTTTAAGAAAAAAAAAAATAAATATGAAACTAATAATCGGCTATACATAATGTTAAATACGACCTCATATAATTACAAACATTTTTAAAAATATAATTTACCGTACAATTTTCATGTGAGAAATAAAAAGTAAGAAATAAAAATTATCTCGATATTGTGTTTATATGCATGAAGTAGTGTTTATATGCATGCATCGTAGCCTACTTCATGAACTTTTAAATCAAGTGAAAGAATACAACTCATGGCCACAACCAAGTCTAAAACTTCTTACCACTAATTCATTTTATTCAACAAAAAATAAAGAGCAACAAAGTCATAAAAAAATACCTACATTAAAACCTATCAAATCAATATTTTAAAAATGATCTTCTCATCATTACATATATCCCCACACCCTAAAGTTGTGATAATTTAAGTGTCTCTTGGCATTGAAGAGCAATAGGTGAGATATAGCACTTCAATTACAAACTTCATCTACATCAATAAGTCATCATCTTTTGGCCGCCCCCCTAGCTATATATGGTGCTCCATGTCCATAATGTACATTTTAGCATGGGCATTGATTCATCCATGCCATGAAAATGGAATGTCGACAAAATTGGAAACATTATGAGAATCAAGGATCATAATCCACAAATATTGTGTCCATAGTACTATTTTGGGGGGTGGGGACTGATTCCATAATTGGGTCAGAGTTTATTGAGCCGGGTACAAAACCGAACAGTTCAGATTAAGCCACGTCATGTAGGTTAATATTTTCCCTTAAAACCGATTAAAGGTGCGACGCAATCTAAACCGTTCGGTGGATAAATGTATCCAGACTTGGTGCATTCAAGAATTGAGCACTGAACTTGCAATAAGAATGCATGATTATCACAATTCATTAGTCATAATAGGTATTAATAAGGATAAATTTGCTTAATTCTACTGAATACCATCCTAAATATATACCGATTTCTCACCAGAACGGTAACTATACATTTATACAGAATCCCTCAGATGCCAAATTGCATGGTATACCTCAACTTAGAGACTCTAACTAGACTTTATTCATGTGATATGTACACATAATAGAGTTACAAACAAGATCTATCTACACAATCTACAGTTAAAAATCATCAAAAAGATGAAAAAGTACAAAAATGTGACCAAATGTTCCACTCGAGGTAGCTGCATACCTGATACATGAAGATTTATCACCTTCTACTGATCTTTTCTTTACCTTCAAACATAACAAAAAAGAAATGAATTGCACATTCAATTTGGTGAATCTGATAAACTAGAAATGTATGAGAGAGAAACTAAAACCTCACCGAATATGTTTGCTTTCAGGGGGAATCGAACGGATGAACCTTTCACTTTCACATCCCTGAGTTGCTTCTTCTTCGGTTGTTTTTCTGATGTGGAAGCACGACTGCTGCTTTCTGCAGCTAATGTACTAACTCCCTTCTTTACTTTTTCGTGGTAAAGAGCTGGAGGTGCAAGCCTCAATTGCGGCATGTTTTCGAGTTGGATCAATTTCTGGTCTTTTTCAAGATTATACAAGAGCTCAAACTGTTGCAACCAAATTTGGGTAGAGCAAAGTTATTAGCCATTCACATACCTTGGAGAGCCCAAAAGGAAAATGGAGAAGGAAAAAGAAGTTGAAAACATTTTCCTGTCTACACTAAACCCGTTTCTGGATTTTTCTACTAAAACTATTTCGTCACACTTTACCATCTAAACTTCATGAATTTTGGAAACTGGACTCGACCTTATATTTTCTTTCCTTAGTTCACGGTAACCAAGAAAGGGGCATAGTTCAAAATGAAAAAAGAATAACAAACAAGAAAACCAATCCAGAATCAAAAGAGTATAACCACAAGAAAACTATGAAACGACGACATTACCCTTGAAGGTTGATGTGAACCATATGAGCTGTCGGAAAATTCATGATCATGAGGATACAAAGCAGGGGTCCCGCGTGCTGGTTGTATCCTCGTTGAGGATCTGCTCACTAATCCATTCTCTGCATGTTTAGATTTACCATGGGATCTTTGAGCTTTCTTCCTAGGGGTACAAATGGGACAGCCTAATAAGGTGCCCCTAAACGAGTCCACATTTTCCCGGTTTTCACAATGGATATGCATTGCATGACCACAACTGAACACTTGAATGCTGGAATCGGAGGAATATTTAGCAAGGAAGGAATTACAGATGCAACAGACAAGGGTACGGGGGGCATAACCATGAGAAGCGCCCTTTCTGAGTAAACTCATGGTGTAATATGTATCATCCTCAATCAAACTTTTTGCTGTATCCTACATTTGGAAAACAAATAGATAAAAAACTACACAACAATAAAAAGAAATTAAATGAGATGCCAATTGAATGATAAAATAATAAGTTTCGAATATTGAATAGTGGCCATGAGGGAAAGGAGAGAGGAGAGAGAGGAAAGAGATTGAGAAGGTGATGTAAAATATAGTTTAAATAGTGGGAGAGAGAAAATGCAGAGACCACTTGAAAGTCAATTTTGTCAATCTACTTCAAATACTGAAGGTAGTTACTTCATGACCCAGAAGTTAAAAAATAATAATGATACTACTCATTTAAACCATAAAGAGAAAATAGAAGATCATTCCTGCGCTCAAAAGTTTCACTTACCCCAACCTTTTTGAAAGAGGCACAGCCTCAAGGAGAGGTACAAACAATGTTTAATTTGAATACTATCATTAGGCAATCATTTTGATATAGTTAGAGGAAAAGTAATAAAGATGAAGAAAACTCACCAGAATTCTTTTTTCAAAATCATATATGCCAAGCATCCCCAGTATTGTAAGTTTAAAATCACCAAATTCTTGATCTCCACTATCAGAAAGAAGTTTCAACATGATTCGTGGGAGCCTAACATAACCAATCATTCCCTCAACAATTTCTTTAATGAATATAGAGAACATTTTCCTAATCATCTGTGCACCTCTCTGATTCTTGGAGACTTTCAATTTAAACTTGCCTCGTTCATCTTCTAACTTCCTTACTGATCCTTCAAGATTTTCCTTGCTGCGTTCTGAATCTGTTCTGGCATTTCCTGAATCCATCAACGGCTCACAAAACCTATAATGCAGGTGGAGCAAATCATTTGAGTGGTTAAGTAGTTCCAACAAGAGATGCATCAAAGTATTGTTACACAAAAACTACAACAGGACATGACGTGTATCATTCTATTAAGTACAATAGTCATTAAAAAACAGTGCTTTTTCTGGAGTTAATGAAGAAACATAAAAACAACAATTTGATGGATGACAAATGTGGAGACAAATGAATGAGCATATCTTTTGAAGTGATTGACTCACGAATCAAGCAATTGAAACCAGAGATATTCGGACTCTTCAGGTTCCAGACGAGGACTGTTTCTTTGACATAGTCCAATACAAGCATGCACGATATCTAGTATTTCACTTACCTGCAACAGAATTTTAAAATTACTGAGAGACAAGACAAAGGGGGAGAGTCTGAATCATAAAGGCCAGAGGTCAGAACAAAGTCAAGTTTCAATTACCACTTTCTTTTTCATAACAGCATTGAGGTTACCCACAACAGTATTCGAGAAAGTTTTTCGAATTTCAGTATCAAGCATAACGAATTTCTCACTAAGATTCGAAAGAATTAGAGCAAGGGCGCTTCCAACATCCCCAACCCTTTCTAACAAGAATGAGGCAGCATCAATTATTCCATATTCCTGGCATAAGTGCAAACAGTGTTCCACTCTATAGTTTTCAGAAGTCTCCAAAAATTTGAGAACTGATCCACGCTCATATCGACACAAGAGCTGCCCAAGTGAAAAAAAAGGAAGCTTAATACTTGTTCACTCTAAAGAAAATAAAATCAAACTAAAATAAACGAGATACACACTTGATAGAGGTATTAGGGTGACACAAAAAGGACAAATGGTAATACATGTAAAAATTCGGCAAACCTTTACATAATATTTCCAACAAGATGAAAGAAGACAACACTTATAAGTATTGCGCTTAAAGTCTTAACACATACATTTTCTCATTTTTTCATGCATAAGTTGAACAAGAAATAGTCCCCAGTGAAATTAAATCTGTCATGAAAGCAATTACTTTTAAAAGATGCAGAGCAAAACGAATTGCTTAACTACCCCTAAAGACCATATGCCTTTTACATTTGTACAAAGTAAGACTTATACAGAAAATTTTACCTCAAAATACAGCTCTGTCATTTCATCGGTCACATTGACTCGATAGTTGTGCAGAAGTTTTTTGGAGCTGGATATTGCTTCCAGATAAGCTTGGACACCAGTTAACTGCTGTTGAGCTCTTCTTTCACAAGGAAAATCTAAAACATCGACTTTCTCTAGACAAGAGAGGTTGAGGGTACCAGTTGTGTACACCTCAATAACTGTCTTTAGGTAACAGAAAAGACTTTCTGGCTGAGACTGAAGCTCAGACATAATATTCTGAGTTTTCCCAGAAAAATGGTCGATAATTAACAAATAAGTTCCTTCTCTGCAACACATCAAAAGGAAAAGAGGATCAGAAAAGAGAGAGACATAAAAAACTTTTCTGTAATAAAAAGGGTATTTAAATTAAAAAATGCTCAATTTCAAACCACATCACCTGCTCAGTTTAATAAGATCTGGAATTCGAGATATAACAGCTGATTCAAAAGTGTCAAATTCTTTATCACTAAGCAGCCTTAACATATCATGTATATAGGAGAATGCATATATTGGCTCATGTACTGCTTTCAGATAACTGTCAAGAGCAGCAAGGTATTGATGCCTGATGGAATGGATGTAACCACAAACCTAAATAAGAAAAAGAATCTCGTTACATGGCTGCATTCAGTGCTAATGCAAGATTATCTGTTTTCCATCACTGAGGTGGTTTAGTTACTACCATAGGTTTTTTCGATGCAGGAGAAAATCTAATAAAGGAAATTCAGGAAAAATCACTAGAACCAAAAAAACATTTGTCAGGGCACACTTCTGCAACACATTAGTGTTGACAATAAGTAGTAATATATGATTTAGTTATAATACCTGATGAAATTGAGCTCTCTCAGACAAATGTAACAAATATGGAGCATCCCAGTGAGTTTCTGGCACAGCTTTAAGTAGTGAAAGCAGTTGTTTCTCCTTGTGTTTTATGATTTCAATCATCGTCCCTGACACAGTATCTGAGATACTGACTTCTGAAGTCAAGTACTCCAATATTTGACTTAGGATATCTCTAGAGATATTAGCTCGTTCATAAGCCACATAGTAAGCTATAAACTCATACATGTGCCCTACATCTTTCTTTGAAGGCCAAATTTCTACTGAATTAATATCATTGCTGCAGCTAGGATTGGCTGTTTGGAAGTAGCTTGCATCAAGAATACCAGAAAGAATCTCCACAACTTTCTGAACCAACTTTTGACTTTCAGCTGACTCCATGTTGAATTTGGCTGTTTCATGAGAGGTTTGGGTCGATTCAGGAAGTTCAACATCAGTAAAAGCAAATTTTAAAACCTCTAGAGCGGCTTCTGTATCCAATTCTAATAGATGAAGCAGGTTTGCATAGGCTCCATTTGAAGGTAAACTTGTAACGGCCCAGGAATTTGGAGCACTAGAATCCTCCAACAAAAAATGCAAAAGCTCTTTTCTAAGAGAGGGCAGGCGTGTGGGAGAAAGATTTCCATGCCCTGCAAAAAAAAGTGAAAGCTCAGGCTGGTTATTGCACTGAAACATTTCAATTCTTTAACTTTTAAGTCTGGCTAGATCTATCCTTAATACAACCACTCTGAAATTTATTTTTCTATTCTCTATATCGCACAAAAGTATATTACTTTTCACTTGGTTGATCAATTTGTTGACAATTTCAAGTTATAGAACTTTCACAACTTAAAATTCGTGGAATCTTTAGTGTTACTCAAATATGTCTAAAACAATAAGTCCAAATTCACTTCTGCATTAGAAAAATAGCCTGGTCGGCTAACCGGCAGGAATAATTTTGAAGCGGAGGAACAGTTAAATTGAGAAGGTTAGAATAAACGAACATGGAAAAGAAACAAATTCATTTCCAATAAACTAAATTTAAGTGCCATTGTTATGAGATTTCTGTTCTACATCACAGTCTTCAACTCAACTATTGTCCTCTTCCCCAGTTTATCATTTATCTATAACTTTTGCCATTATTTTTCTTTCGAGCTACAGCTGTAAATATATTATGGTAAAATTCACAACATGAGTTTTAAACAAACCTGGAGGAAAAGCGAAACCCTGGAAGCAATACTTCAGATAAACAAGCATCCTGTACCTGTTTGCATTGGCTACAATGTAATTATTTTCTCACCGTACTTAAAGGGTAAGAAGGGGAAAGCATGCCAATTTTATATAAAGACAAAAGTTGATTGGGGCCTTGGACAACTTAGAAACAGATAAGATTACAAATTAGAGCAAATTACCCGACAGAGGACGCATTTTCTCTGGTACTATTTCGTAATACAACGAGGAGCTCCTCAAGAGGTGTCCTAAAATCATCTAAACCTTTGTTAAACAAGTATATCAACGCACAATGCAAGCTGTGCTCCCTGCATAAGCGGACAACCTACAATACAATTATGAGATATTATCACTTCCACAAACAGTTCAAGTTCAACTGAGCATGAAAAATATTCAAATGGAAAAAGTTCTTCTGGCACTTGTAAAACAACATTTTGCCACTTCATAATTAAAACAAGTTACTATGCCTGTGAAGCACAAATATCCACCTGATTAAAATCCAGCGACAATATGTCCATGTGGAGGACACATTGTTCAATCCGCTGTAACCAACCTCTCTTGCTGTAATGTTCCACTAATGCTTGCATGACCTTCAAGACATATCAATTAGTAAATAAATGACTAATGAAGGTGATTAAAAATGAATATAAAGCTGAACTATCAAAAATTAAAATACCTCAGGTGGAAGGGATCCTAGCATATCTTTCAAAATATATGGCTCCAAAAGCTCCAAGAATGTCTCTACAAGTAAGAGGATAAATCACCATTTAAAACGCAATATCCAGAACCGCTCACAATTAGACAGCAAAAATAATTTGGGTAACTGCAAAAATACACAAACAAGTAGAGAAGCACCTTTATGTTGAACATTATCAAATTTAGCCAGAATGTCATCAAAAAGGATGTCAGTTCTCTTAATATGAACACAAAATTCAACTGCGACCCCACCAACACTGGTGAATTGCTCCTTAATATCATCGGATTGCTCCAGCTTCGAGTTTTGGTTATCACATGCAACCGACATATAAGAAAAGACTTCGCTGACATACGACTGAAGCAACTCAACGAGATAGGGCATAACACTCCTTTGTATGTCATCCAAGTTTCTTGGAAGGTCTATAAAACCATGTGATTTTCCATCGTAAAGAGATATTGCCATGTTTAATGCACCCATCCAGTCGCCTGCTTTTCGCAAAACTTCAATTCGCTCCTTCCAGGAAAGAAGGCGACAAACAACGAGATGCTCCGGTCCAAGTATGTATATACTAGTGCCCCTAACAGCAACACTGTTGTGATAAGCTTTCTCAGGGTTTCCCAAAGCATTAGAAAAATAAATATGATAGGAAATTAGATCATCTCCTCGAAATCCATCTGCAGAAAAGCTTGTCCGGTGAATCAAATTTCCATCTTTTGCGTACAAATAGAGATGTTCTGGCAAAGTGAGGATGGCCAACATCTGAAATTTTAAGGAGAAAACTCAGGCTTCAAAAATCATACCAGCAAACAAGGATCAAACTCACAATAAATTTGTATAACAACTGATTAGCGATGCCATATAAACTAAACCTGATCTCCTAGCCATGCCAGGCCTATTGCTGCACTTTCAACAGTCCACTTATGAATTACTTTCAACTCTGACTTCAACAGCTTCGCAACCTGGATTTTCTGATCCCAAGCAATGGCAAGCAGTGAAACTTTATCTGCCATCTCATTAGGAGCATTTTCTGAGAGAAAAGGTGAATAAGCAGTCTGGCAAAAAAAAAAAAAAAGGAAAGAAACTTCTGAAAAAAGTTAAAATTTTATCTATACATACCCAGGGAAGAACCAGGTGACTGTGGCATACATCTCCATGCAGCATATGGCATGGAACCCTCTCTAACGCCATCAGGTTTGGGAATTTGTGCGTACACATCCACTGAAGGACTAACTTTTGCCTACAGAGATATATGATTCAGCAGGATAAAGAAATAAACAGAGCTAATTTCAGGCATGCAACAAACATCGAGATAAGCACAATCATCCCTGCAGGTCTCTGTAAAGAACCTTACCACCAGAGCAGATTGATGTGTGATAAATATGACAACACCTTCGTCAACCGCACCACCGCTCTGAGAGGACATCATGTTACCTCCATCGCCATAAAGCAATGGAGAAGCACACACTACTCTGCTAGTAGTTTCATCTAAAAGTTTCTGTTCCAGACATTAATACGAACACATCAGTTGAAAGAAGCACATATTGCTTATTAATTATTTCATCATCAAGTATCCAATCTATACCATCGGTTTTGTATAGGATATCCGATTCAGCCATGGAAACAATGTGAAACGAATCAACTTGACAACACCCTTGCTGTCACCACTAACCACAATAAATTGACGAGTAACTTGAGTGTCTTGGCCCAGATATAACATGTGAACTACTGGAGCTTTATGTTCGGTCACAACCTTTAGTGCTGAGGTGTTTTGCACATCCCAAACAGTGTAATGGCCATCACCATATCCTGCAAAGAGTAGGTCTCCTTGCTGATTAAAGCACATGGAAGTTACAGGAACATGAGATCTATCCCCTTGTAGTCCAAGGGACGTCATCTGGAAGCGCATTCATTTGCATCATTCAGTAGGCAATTAAAGTCAATATATAAAATTCCTGCTTTAATAACTAAACTTACGCACAATTACAAGAAGATAATAGCTATACGAGGCTAAGAACCATACAAAGGGAACCAAGGTCACATTAAGAACTTTAAGTAATAACAAGCAAAAAGGTGATTCAACAACTATCTTAGTTAAAGACGCATTGAAGTTGAAACAGTGAGTTCAAACAGAAATGGAAAAATAAATACTACATCGAACCTTTCTGTCCATATTTTCATCCTGATGAGCAGTATACTTGCTAGGCAAAATAAAAATTGATCCCTTCGACAGTCCAACGGCAATGTAGTTAAAATGTAAAGCCAGAACTTGAGGGGATCCATGATCTCGGTGGAAAGCTTGCGACGAAATTGTCTGAGTAATAGCATTTTTCGAATTAACATCAAAGTATCCCAATACAGTAGAGCCACTTCGCACACCCTCCAGCCTCATTGGTTGTGCTACTGCACCCTCTTCATAGTGCAAAGCAGTAAAAGCTTGCTTCTTTTCATTTTCTTCAGCCAAATCAAGTGGCTTAAATGAAGAATGAGATTTCTGCTGCAAATTTTCAGAGTCCCTCTCGTTCTCTGTTAGTGCAACCAAGTCTTCAGGAATATCTTCAGCATAAGTTTGTGAACTAGTATCATCAACATTTGCATGTTCATCCATTATATTATAAAATTCCCTTGCTTCTTCTCCTTCACTAGCATCTTCATTATAATCAACATCATTCATAATTGTAGCGAGTCCAATTTTAGCATTCTTTTCACCAGAATCATCAGCACAAGGAACCGCAGGAAGCTCCTCACTCTTTTCATCCAACAATTGAGACGAAACTTGCCCGTGATCTTCAATTTCATTCAAGACTAAATCCTTTTCATCTTCAAGACGGGAGCCATTCCGGCTATTAAAATGCCGCATTGCACATTCATCATCCTCATCAGCTGCCTCAATTCGAGTCTTGCTGGTTGACACTTCAGCAAGCTTATCAAGATTCTCCTGAAGCCCATTTTCAGCCGAAAACCCAGCACCATCATCTTCCTTTCCGGAGTCCGAATGGATACTTTCCAAATTAAATTGCTGCAATTTAACCTCTTCTCCTTCTGGAGACCTTCTCTCCTTAACAGCAGAATAAGCCAGGCCCTCCAAGTTACCAGCATCAGAACCATTCTCAGACAATCTGAAAGCAACATCCGACGGCGACAACGACGAATCATCACTACCTGCAATATTCTCCGCAGCCTCAGAAACCGACCGCCGAAGGTCACTAACCGTAGCTCTCCTCAACTTCATCGCTGTGGCATGTGGCGTCGGAATCGACCGAGATGCAGCCGCGGCAGCCGCCAGCGCGGCCCCAGGCTTAGCACTAGATCTAATCACACCACCACCGAACAATTGCGGCAAAACCCTACCCTCATAGTTAGTTCTACTCGCACCGCCAACAGAACCACCACATAAATTAGACTTAACAGACTCCACCAAGGAAATTGAATGCGAATGCACCAACCTCTGGCTCCTATAACTACCAAAACTACGTAAAACACCGTCTTCCCCCTCGCCGTCGCCGTCCTTCGGCGGCTGACGGACGTGGTGGCGATTGGAGTAGGAAGTAGACGGCGAAGACGGCGGAGAAGGGGAGGAAGACGAGTGGTTGAGGAGAATTTCATCGACGGTGCGGTGGTGGCGATCACCTCCGCCGGAATTTTCCTCATCGGAGTCGATTTCGCCGTGCGATTGAAGCAGCGCGTCGAGATCTTGTGCCATCTTTTTTGTCCTGTTGAGTTGAAATACAACAGACTTCGAAAGTATATAAGTAAAAAACAAATTGCCCCATAATTTTAATCGGGTCAGGATACTTATACCCGGCCCGTTTGAAATTCGGTCACCCGCCATTACATAAATAGCATCATTTGCATCTAAGTATTTGTATTTAGACTTAATTATAACTCAATTAATCTAAATCAAGAAATTATATTTTAGATCCAATAAATTTTGTTTGGCTTGAAATATTTAAGAGTTTATTACACCAAAAACCCTGTGATAGACCTAATTAGTACTCAGAACCCTGTGATTTGAAAATTTTCAAAGCGAACTCTGTGATTGTAATAAATTAGCACTCGATTAGCATTTCAAACCCTACAGCCGTGGTTGTAGGGTTTTGAGTGTTAATTTTAATACAATCACAGGGTCTTCAGTGTTAATTTATATAATCACAGGGTTCTCTTTGAGAATTTTCAAATCACAGGGTTCGGAGTATTAATTAGGTACATCACAGGGGATGACCGACTGACCGTGCAAAAAACTCAAATATTTAACGAAACTTATAAAAGTATACTTATACTTCTAACAGTTTGTATGAATATTACACTGAAGATATGATTAAAATTACAAAATCATGTTAAACTTTATAAATATAAATAAAACGATCCCTATAAATTTAATAACCGGTCCCTGAAATTACGAATCAAATTAAAAAAATCGAAAGTATTTTTGGAATAACACAATGGAATACTGTTAACGTCAAGAACCGCAGACGGTTCTTAAAAGTTAGGAAGTAAAATATAATTTTTTGATTTAAATGTATTGTATTATAATTAAACCTATATTATATAGGGTAATTAGAAGCAATTATTTTTATATAAATAATTATAAAATAATTTTAAGAAAAAAGAGGAGCTTCGAGCTTAAACCCCATTGCAAAACCCTTCATCTACTGCAAAGTTTCAAACTTTCCAACTCAAGCATTCATACCTTGAAATCTTGCGTCTGGCTTCGATTTCGCCTTCTTGCTTCAGAAGGTGTGTATTTTTATTTGTGATTTGTTTGTATTGTCGTTTACTTTGAATTCATGAATTGGGTTTTTCGATTTTGGGGAATTTGAAGTCGAATTGGTGATTTTGTTGATTTCTTCATTCTAATTTGTGTGTTTTCTGATACGGCTGTGATGGTAACTTGTTATGGAGTTTAAAGATTTGAGCTTTCTTAATTAGCAGATTACGAATTGCAGAAGAAACCTGTTTCAGAATGAAATAGAATCTAAGGAAATTTGTTGGGATTGGGTGTTTTGAATGTGTTATTGCAATATCTGACTGAAATGGTTGCCTTGTATCTATCTTCATCTATCTTGTGTGTTCGTGCAGGTTTGAATTACTATTGTGAGTGGCGTCTGCTGCTGCAGTCAAAATGTTTATTGGGTCTTACATTGCATGCCTTCTAGATTCTGTAGGCCGCCAAAAGGGATCCCCTTTCATGAGGTTGAGAAATGCATTCCTTTGAAATGGAAACGGAGTGTGAAAGAACCGTTGGATGTTCGAAAGAAAAGCAGGCCACGTTCTTATTCTTCCCCTGAAATTGTTATACAACTTAATGAGAAAACAGATAAGTGTATGGTGGATTGCCTTCTGGTAACCTTGAAAGATCTTGCAGGCAAAGGTCGCTTGTCTAACGCCTTCAGGATCTTTTCTACGATTCAAAGCCATGGATTAGCTTCTGCCTCTTGTGAATTTGTTGTGGATGCAGCATCGTCTCTGTTGTTGTCTTGTACAAAATTTAAGCTGCTTCAAGAAGGCAGACAGCTTCATGCCCGGATTATCACATGGGGTCTGCAAAAAAACCATCCATTGGTACCGAAATTGGTTTCTCACTATACAGCTTTTGGTTTTCTTGATGATGCTCATTTTATAGCTGCAGATTCGAACATACGGCATCCTTTGCCTTGGAATATCCTAATTTCATCATATGTAAATAAAGGACATTTTGAGAAAGCATTTTTAGTGTATAAAGAAATGTGTTGTAAGGGAATAAGACCGGATATTTTCACTTTCCCTTCAGTTCTTAAGGCCTGCGCCGAGCTATCAAATCTTGATTTGGGAAGAGAAGTTCATAATTCTATTAAAGCTGGCTCTCTGGAAGGGAACTTGTTTGTGCAGAACGCATTAGTTTCTATGTATGGGAAGTGTGGGGATCTCAAAACTGCCCGAGACTTGTTCGACAGAATGCCAGTTAGAGATGAAGTTTCATGGAACTCAATTATTTCCGAATATGCCTCTAGGGGCAAGTGTGATGAGGCTGTTGAGCTTTTCGAAAGCATGATAGCAAATGGTATAGAATTAAATGTCATTATTTGTAATACTATTGCTGGAGGCTTCTTGAAAATGGGGAACTTCGAAAGGGCTCTTAAATTGATCTCTCAGATGAGGACAGGTGGCAGTCGTCTAGATCCTGTTGCAGTAATTATTTGCTTAAGTGCATGCCCTCATATTTCTGCCCTAAAAACTGGGAAAGAACTTCATGGATTGGCGATTCGAAATTCTTTTATCGACTATGACAATGTGAAAAATGCGTTAATTACCTTATATTCTCGATGTGGAGATCTTAAGCATGCTTATCTTGTTTTCAGATTGATAGAAGCAAAAACCATAATTTCTTGGAACTCAATCATATCCGGTTTCGCTCAATGGGATTGGTCCGAGGAAGCCATGTTTCATTTCAGAGAGCTATTGCTTACTGATATCAAACCCAATTATGTCACACTTGCAAGCATTCTACCTCTCTGTGCCCGTGTGGCGAATCTCCAACATGGGAAAGAACTACACTGCTACATCATCAGGCGTGGAAAAGATTTTCATGGGTTCTTACTACTGTGGAATTCTATTATCGATGTTTATTCAAGATCAGGAAAAGTTCATCTCGCGAGAAAAGTGTTCGATTTTCTTGAGAAAAGAGATGCAGTGACTTACACTTCTATGATAGCAGGATACGGCATGCAGGGAGAGGGGAAAGTTGCAATTAAACTATTCGAAGAAATGATAAAATCCCAAATAAAACCCGATCACGTAGCAATGGTTGCTGTTCTCTCAGCTTGCAGCCATTCAGGCCTCGTTTCTCAAGGTCAGTTGATTTTCCAAAATATGCAGAGCGTTTACAATATAACTCCTCTTCCGGAGCATTTTGCATGCATGGTTGATCTGTACGGGAGAGCCGGTTTACTGAACAAAGCCAGAGAAATCATCTTCAAAATGCCTTATAAGCCGACATCCGAAATGTGGGCCACACTTCTTGGCTCGTGCCGCATACATGGAAACAACGATATTGGGGAATGGGCAGCTGAGAAGCTGCTCGAAACGAAGCCTTTGCATTCGGGGTATTACGTTCTGATTGCGAATATGTATGCTGCTGCTGGTTGTCGGAGTAAGTTGGCTGAAGTGAGGAGTTTTATGAGGGATTTGGGAGTGAGGAAGGATCCTGGCTGTGCTTGGGTTGATATTGGTGCTGGATTTGAGCCTTTCTTGGTTGAAGATACCTCTAATAGAAAGGTTGATGAAATCTATCTTTTGTTAGGGGGATTGAGTAAACTTATGAAAGATGTTGATTGTGTAACTTGCGGAAATTTTGATGGAGAGGAAGAGATATTTCTTGGAGTTTTAACTTTTTGAACAACATTTTTGAATATTTAATCTCTCGAAAAAGTTGCGCCCTTTCTTTTCTTTTTTTAATATTTTCATATGGGTTTGATTCGGGTCGAAACATTAATAGTAATCGTATATTTATGGATTCAAATACAAGTTATCTAGTTTTGCTGATAGTATTGAATGGGTAAGATGTACTAATATGATAAATATGTTCTTTTTTTTTTACCAAAAAAAAATATATATATATGTTCTTTTTCTTCAAATTTAAAGAGCACCAAGATATGCACTTATGCCTAACTAATATTTTATTATAAAATTTTTTTATTTTTTTTTCTAAAGTGAATTAAATATTAAATAAAGAGTAGTATAGTCATTAATAGCACGAGATGTATAATATTTTATAAAATCTCGATTAATGTTATTAGTTCAAGGTTTTTTCTTTTATAAACTCTCTAAATATGATGGATTTATATGGCAGCATTGAATTATTTTGCGTAGGCGGAGTAATAATAATAATAAATAGTAAATACCCATAACTCATCAAACCAAATGAAGTCTACAAAGTTCAACTGACATAAAAGATAGAAAATTTACACAGTAGGTCTATAATAAAGAGAGACAAAAACATAGTAAGGTTTCCAACTAGGTATAATCCAAAACATACGGAGGTTTCTAAGTAGGTATAATCCACGCAGCGTCACGCTCTACAAGACCATAACAACTACGACTGTTATAAACTCCATCTATTGAATGATACATTTTGGTTTTTAAAGAATAAAATATTTTGCTGTCACCATAGAATTTAGTAAAATAAATATTGTTCGTTATACTTTTTGTGGGAGCTATCATTGCAAACGACCATGTCCGACTCAGAAACAACATCTTCTCGCCTAAATCTTTCACTAATTGCCATTTCATATCTGGTTCCACTAGCTTATAGACATTAACCTGTCTTCGATCGTATGCAACAAAAACAGCAAGTATTGTGGCTTGTTCTTCTTCTTTCTCGTCAAGTTTAATCAAAAAATGTTGTTTGAGTTTACCCCGTAAACTAGAGGGCAAAAGGCAACGAGCATGAACCTCAAAACCGGATCGTTTCACAATATTAAAGGTACCAACATTTCCTTCAAGATCTAAAATATATAATAATTCACCACGCAAAATCGGTGTGCACGAAGAATACCTAAATGGCTTCTCACAATTCCTTTCGTAATATTTCCAATTATCCTCTTCCAACCTATGCACGTGTATACTTACACTTGATACCGAAGCAAAAAAGCCAACAATGATGCAATTTGAGGAGGTTGGTGGATTGAAAAAAGTTAAGGTCGTATATTTTTTACGTAAAAATGGGATATCAATAATCTCACGATTAAAAGGATGGAATAAAAAAACATTGCCTTCGTCACCTGACACGAGCAACCATCCATATTTCGGGCAAAGTATATCTGCACTGCGAATCTTCGGAACTTGCATAGAGTAGAACTTGTCATATTGATAGAATTTCCATAGAGTACTCTTCCCGTGAAAAGTTAAGCAAGGAAATGAATGATATGGCGATACTAGTACCGCATCGTTCCACGATTTACATACTAGTCTACAATTCTGTTTATCTTTACCCAACATATTTGACAATATCAATATCAAAAGATCCCTTGGAAGATCAGCCAATTCAACCATAACTCCTGCATAAAAGAAAGAAAATTCATAAATAAAATCAAATCTTAGATCTTATTCGATAAGAGAGTAAAATCAAATCTCTTTTTCTTCACTACCAAGAATAAACCTTCAATCTTAACCTCATGACTTGGATCGTGACAGGGTGAGTAGTATTGATGAATTATCTCGAGTATATCTCTAATATATTCTTAATCATCCCAAAAAAACTATCTCGATTAGAATAAATTAATGGAAGTGGACTTTTACTTACAAATATTAATCCTTGTAAAAAATTTTGGACAAATTGACATTAAGGAAGATAATTGAGAAAGTAAAGTAACTTGGTTTTACCTTGATCAATCAACAAGCTCGGTTTTGAAGAACGAAAACGAAGAATATAGTGTGTATTTGTGAGGCAGAAACTTTAGTTTACGAATATCTTTATATTTGGTGCTAGAATTGAAAGACTTTCACATATATAAAGCAAATAAACCGAGATCTTATCAAGTTAGGAATTATAGAAAATTAGAAATACAAGTTACCTCGTCTGTTTTGATTTAGGAATTAAGAGTTTTTCATATAAATACTCTGCATATAATACCCTTTTGATTTAGGATTTATATATGTGTAATAATTGTGTTGGTATATGTATATACACGACTTATAGATCGAGATCGTATTAGGTTAGGAATCATAGAAATACAAGTTCCCTTGTTAATTTAGGATTTTTATATATATAAATAAGGAATAGATATTTATACCATGATTATTATTATTATTATTTTTACTTTGTAACTTAAATTAAAAAATATTTAAAAGTTGAGTATAAATTTAAATATTTTTTATTTTAATTTACAAAGTGAAAAAAACATAAAACGTTGATAGTTTTACAAATATTTATCTCTGAATAAAAATAGAAGTTATTTTTTTTACTTTTTAGAAGGAACTAACGTTGTCATGTAGTATCATCGAAACAATTGCTGCAACTAGTTAAAAGCTCTAGTAACATTTAATATTAAAGCAAGACACTTGATGAATCCAATATAATCTTCTAAAGTTGAAAATAAAATGACAAAAACTCATCTTGAAAAGCAAAAGTCGCGAGGACCACAAATTATTTCCAAAACTTGTCAAAAGGAGAAGAAAATACAAGTTACCTTGTCTGTTTTGATTTAGAAGTTTCATATAGATAACCTTTTTGATTTAGGATTTATATATGCGTATAAATTGGGCTTGGAATTAATCTTGAATATATATTAACTAAAAATTAAAAAGTAATTTTTAAATAATGTCATATTTTTTATTTGATACTTATATTTTAAAAATAATGTATACATTTGGGGTTTTATATATTGTGTATTCATCAATATATTACTTAACCAGAATAAAAAGTGATATGTAATAATATTTTATTTAATTAGAATTAACAAATAAACATTAAATATGTCATAATGATATAATATATAATTATATTTATATTATAATTATAATAATTTTTAATGTATAAATCGAATAAAAGAAAGAAAGAATCAAGAGAAATTGCAGTAAAAATTTTGGGGTTTTAGAATTAAATGTTTCAAAATTGAAATGTATGGGACTAAAAAAAAAATAAAAAATCATGGATTAAAAAATCGACTTATTTCACATGAGAGTTGACTAAAAATATAATTTTCTCTCCTTTTTATATAGCCCATTAGCTCCCCCTTTTTTTCGAAATGATATCTTTGTAAAAAAGGTTTGTTATTACTCAAATACCACCGACATTGTGGGCCTGAAACTATGCAATGTCAGTATGTGCATTCAAATCTTGTCCAAAAAATTGCATTAGACTTGCATTAAAAATCCAAGTCTGTCTCCAAAAATTTTAACCAATCACGCATTAAATATAAAACACTCGTCCTGACTATATTGATTTGATCAATTTAGGCTCAAACTAGAAATTTTCAAATTTGTGTCAAATACATTTAAAGATAATAGGACTTGAATTCATTTATACAATTTCCAAATTTTGGGTCAAAAACCTAACTATCCTCGATCTCCTTCGTGTTTTAATCAATGTTTTTAAAACCGGACCGGAGGGCCAATCGGTAGCCTTACTGGTCACCGGTCGGATTGGTTCGATCGGTTCAACCACCGGTTGAACCGGTATGACATCATAAATAAATAATTATTATTTTATTAGATATAAGTGTATTTATATAATATTATAAATTATAAAATAAATATAGCATCCAAATATTTGAAAAAAAATAATATTTTTCAAGAAATATCTAATATATTTAAAGTTACATCTAAGAATATACATAATTTATCTTTTTGGAAATAGGCACAACCAATTTATTTGTCCTTTTATTTTAAGGATATACACGATTAAAAAGAGAATAAATAAAATTTAATTTGGAAGGATTACATATAAAAATAATTGAAGACTTAAATATCCAAAACTCTCATTCAAAAATTTACTTCCTAAAAATTAAAATTAAGGGATATGCATTTATATATTTGATTTATTTTCTAAAAAAATTGACCGTAAGTTTAGTAGATTTATGTAATTAATACACGATTTCCTTTTCCGATAAACTCGTGTATATATACATGTTAATCTGTTCCCAAATTTTTTTTTTTTTAATGTTCTTCCTCTCTCTTCTCCTTCGTCTTTTTATCTTCATCTTCTGGATGAATTTCTCAAATAAAAAATCTACTCTTCTATCTTTTGCCTTTTTATTTTCTTGGTGAATTTCTCAAAGAATCATATTTATTTTTTTTTCACAGCCTCTTCTGTGTGAATTTGTTAAAGAATAAATGTTGTATTCTTTTCTCATTGGCCAAGACGATGAAGATGTAGATGGTTGCGCAGTGGGGTAAAGAAACGGTTCTGCACACCTAGATTCAAGGAGCAAAATTTTTTTTTTTCTTTTTAAGGCTGATATTTCATTGAACCAGCGGTCCGGTCCGGTTATCAGGGCCAAACCGCCGGTTAACCGGCCGCTTTTTCCGGCCCTGTACCGGTCCGGCCCCAACTGGTTTTGAGTGCTAATTCGGACCGGACCCCTTGCCGGTCACCGGTTGAACCGGTCTGACCGGCCGGTCCGGTCCGGTTTTGAAAACACTGGTTTTAATTAGTAGAAAGAAATGATATTAATCCAGATTCACAGTGATACTCAGTCATGTTGGTCTCTTTCAACAGTTGAGTGAAACTCTCACTCTAATCCTTAGCACCTCCATCCTTTGCCCCACGACAACTCTTACAATACTCTCCTGGACGATCTAGAGGCTGATCCTATCACCAGTTCAAACTCCAATGACGACCGAATCAACGAGCTTGACGCAAACAAAGTAGCTGCTGTGAAGCCAGATCTTCATGAGCTGCTGCAAGATACTCCGATCACATGTATTTGCTTCAGTTTGGCATGAGCGCAAGGGGCCGAAACAAAACATTACCCAACGGTGAACTTATCAGGCTGGCCTCTCTACAAGCAAGCAATTGACACAGAATGGCATAATTTCTTCAATTCCTGGTCTCTGTTCCTCTCCCTATAATTATGTCACTTCGTCGATAATTCTCTCTCTATTCCTCTCGAAGCAAGCAATTCATTCAAGATTTTTGTGAGGGAGACTGTCTTTTAATTAGTGTCATTTCATCACTTTGGCCCCGGAGAATGTTGGACTGAATCTTGGAACAACTCCATCTCACAATGGGATAGTGAATTGAGCTGAAAACGAGCTCAATCCGGTAGAGGGAGTGAGCTGTACACAACCCAATCTCAAGTGACATGTGATTTAATGTTAGCAGAACCATGAGCTTAGGAGAGTTTCAATAGGAGTAACTTTGATCCGAATGATATCTGATCCTGTAAAATCTTTAAGGTATAAAGGTGAATATGATCAGGGAATCAGTTAGGGTTCGGATTCTAAACCTATAAATAGAGGTTTTGGGGCTCAATGTCAAAACATATTTACAAACCAAAATCAGAGAGTAAGGGAGAAAAAGATTTTTGTGATCAAAACTCAACAATACCCATTAACCCATTTTATCGAAACCAAACATAGAAGCTAAGTTGCATTAACTTCATTGGACAACTATACTAAGTTATATGCTCCCTGCAGCAATAAATACAATGATTCCTCAGACTCGAATCAATAAAAAATAAGATATGGACTAACTTAAACCAACTGAAATCGAATTTTTGAATTCAAGATGTTAAATTCAGTTAAATTAGACCTATTTTTCCAAAAAAACGTACTTCTACATCAAAAAAGCATAAAAATTTTTGGAAAGGGAGTGGATCGCGAGCAGTTTTAAATACAATGGTTCGACTTACATGACTCATACACCATTGAGGGCACCAATGTAATCAAATCTCCTCAAAAATATGCCTGGCCTGTGCATTTAAAAATACATTTTAGTATAATTCAACATTTTAACAAAAAAAAAATTTACATAATCAACCTATAAAAGAAAGAAAAAAATAGTAGAAAAAGATAATATAAAGACTAGCCAAATTACACAAAGCACAGAAGAGAGAAGAAGAGTAGAAGAAGAGAGAAGAAGCGCAGAGGAACAGTCGGCAAGAGAGAAGACAGAAAAAGAGGAGAGGATCAGGAAAGAGAAAGGTAATCCCAATTGAAAACGATAATCTATGGGAAGATTTCTAAATATTAGACGATGATTTCTTAGACGATAATTTCTATCGGATTTTGTTGGAATTTGTAAAGATTAGGCTAGGATTTCTATAGGATTTTGTTGGTGTGGGAATTTCTATTTCTATAAATTTCTATGGGATTTTGCGATTGGGATTTCTAAAGATTGGACGTGATTTAAGATTTCTATGCGATTAGACGATTTCTGAGAAGATTTGAAAGGATTTAGATAGGATGGATTCGATTTCTTACGAGATTTCCTGTGTTCCAGATTTCTTAATAGCTTCGATTTCTACTATACACTAATTCTACATTTCTGCTTCCAGATTTCTTACTAGCTTCGATTTCTACTATCCACTAATTCTACATTTCGGCTTCAGATTTATCGATTTCTACGATACAGTAATTCTACATTTCTGCTCCAGATTTATTACTAGCTTCGATTTGTACTATACACTAATTTTCTGCTCTACGGAGTTCTACTCGACATTTACTGATTCTTACCGGAATTCTGCTCAATTCTGCTCGACATTTACTGATTTTTACCTGAATTCTGCTCTATTACTTTTAATTGCAATCGTTTTTGGTTTACCTCTTACAGTTTTGCTTGTTCTATTTTTACTCAAGTTCTATGCATAGTTTTCTCTTGCAGTTTTACTTGTTCTATTTTTGCTCAAGTTCTATGCAATGTTGTCGAATGGGTAATGGATTTTGGCTTTATAAGTCTAGTTAAATGTATCATCAGGTTTGAAATCAGTTATCAATCATCAGTCTGATCCTTAGTTATCATCAGACATGTCCTGATCCTTATATATTCACATTGTCGCATTCAATCTGAAGAAAACCTTTTCCTCACTTACTGTATATTCAGTCAGTAGAATTGTATTGTAGAAATGGTTTTCCAGTCGACTGATCCTTACTGTATTTCATATCTATCTATGAACTCCTCTTATCCCTACTGTATATTTCATATCTAGAAATGGTGGTTTTCTTTTCAGAATGGGGGGAGGAAAGGGAAAAAGAAAAAGAGGGAAACAGGGGAAAGGAGCAAAGCAGAAAGATGCTGAGCCCAAGGGTAAAGTATTTTTAACACTTTGAATGGATATGTGTCTGTTTTCCTATACTAATAAAATAACAACAAGATTGAATTTTTAAGATGTAGGAATTTTTCAAATAGAAAATTGGATAATTGGACTTTTAACTCTAGATCTACGTCTACCAATGGAAGTGAGAAAATTGGACATCTTACCTTCAGTTCTTCCTCGTCGCTTCTCGTTCAGATCTAGAGGATGAAAACGTACATCAAACAAGCCCTCCGGTCATCGAACATCGAAAAAGCCTTGTTCGTTCAGATCTTGAGGGATCCTACAAACTCCAGAATAAGCCAAGCCAGAGGAGGAGGAGGATTGCAGGGTGTACATGACTCAAGAAAGAAAGGAGAATTAGGTTGTGTAATTAGAGAAAGAAAAAGAAAGAGAAAAGAGAATTAGGAATTACAGATGATCTGAACCAACCCTACCCTACCTACTTTTCAGGAGGAGAAGACGAAGGAAGTTCAAAGAAAGAGAGAAAGGACTTGTGGCTTAGATTGGAGAGAGGGAGTTCGAGTTAAGTGTCTGTGACGTAGTTTGGAAAGATTTTTATTTGGTGGGCTGGGCTAATATTAGGGCAGGCTTTTTTGGCCCGTTAACAACAAATACTTGGTAATTATACATACACAATTAACAATTTTTTGGAATTCGCTAATTCAACGTCGACTCGGTTTCAAAATGTTATATTCTTGCGAATACCAAACCATAACATTGCATGTATATAAGGTTAACAAGTATGACAATACTAAATTAAAAGGAATTATACCAATCGAGTGAGAACAAACAACCTATAATGTACACAATATAAGTCTCATTCATGACTATATTATATACAAATAAAAATATTTATATTTATCAATTTATTTAAAATAATCAATATTATAAATTTAAGTAAAATACATTCTTATCAAATTCAATATTTAAAGTTATTATAAATAACATTATTCTTCTTTGCGTGCGTGTTATGATATAATGAGAAAATTTCAAAACAAAAATGACAATAAAAAATTTAAATCAATAAAATATATTTTTTAATAAATTTATACAATTATTTTTTAATATATATATATATATATATATATATATATATATAATCCTACAGTTTTTATAAAAAAAGTTAAAAATACTTTTTTTGAGATTCTCATGTCCCCGCCATGTCCGACATGTGTCCCAACTGTGTCGGATTTTTTTTTTTTTAAATTCTAGACATTTTTTGCCGTGTCAAAATGTAATGATGCCGTGTCCGACACTGCACAAAATGAAAAATCGAAGCATCCATACACTAGAGAAAATACGTAATGTGGAACTGCATAAAAGTGCATATAGACTTATTAAAAATAATGTTTTTTAATCTTAAATGGAAAATTTTTGTCATTAATTGCATTCAAAACGCGACCTTCTTGCAATATTGTAGATTTTTGGTTATAAAATAATAATAATCGTAAGTTAATAAGGACTCTTCTTTGTTGATAATTTGCTGTTTTAATATTTAGATTTAGAGTAGTGCAATTCCATAGTGAATATAATTCTTACAAAAGTAAGAAAGCAATTTCACCTTCTCAAAATAATAATAATAATAATAATAATAATAATAATAATAATAATAATAAAGCAATTTCCCAAAAGGAGAGTCCTTATTAACTTAGGATAGTAAACAGATTCCTTTTTGATTTAGGACTTATTAGTTATATATATGCGTTGATTTAGTAATTATTTGAATATAGACCCGTCTATTACATACTTATATATAAACCTAATATATTGGGTTGGTATCTACGATCACAAACAGAGTTGAATATTCGTCTTCTTCAGAAGATCTTGTTAATTTCTTGTAAGTCCTTTTCTTTTATATTTACGACTCAATTCTTATAATATTCCATGATTTGTTGTTCTTTTGTTTTTTTTTCTATATTTCATTTATTTAGGTTCAATTAACTTATAATTTCCGCATATTTTGTTGCAAATTTTTCGACAGTTAATCTCATCTGTTGAAACAGTAGTAATCAAATGAATTAAGATGACCACTAATTATTGGTATTTGATGTTGTCAATTTGATTCTTTTTTACCTTATTTTGTTTTTCCAACCAAAATTGGTAACCTAATCTTGATTACTTTTTGATTTATATTGCAGCCATCAAACCAAAAACACAACGAGTTAAACTTTTTGCCTTTCGGATTTCCAACTATGTTTTAATTTTGTCCTTTCAAACAAGTAATCTTTTATGCATCATGCAGATGGAAGAAACGAGTCTACTCCCTGGCCTTTTGGTATCAAACCAAAAGCATTCGGAGAAACAAACTGCTCTAACTTTCTATAACTTATGTGAAGAAAGAGTTAAGGCCCTGATTATTTCCGAACTAAACAACAAAAGTGTTGCAACTTCTGCTTATGGGTGGTTGGTATTATTTAACAAAGACACGAAAAACTTTTCCATCTGGAATCCTACTTCTACGAAGGTTATTGAGCTCCCGGAATTAGAAAACTCGCTTATCTACAGTCTATGTGTATTGCCTAAACCTCCCACAGATCCCGATTGTTGTATTTTATTCCACTGTGGGTACCCCACTAAGTTAGCCTTTTGCCGACCTGGAGATGATGAGTTTGTCATCAAATCAATGGATGATGGCAGCCAAAATTCATTCATGAGTGAATTTGTATCTCTTCGGGGAGAGATCTATTGCTATGTCGAAGAAGGATGTTATTCTTGTTTTAAATCTGTTCGTTTTACAGGTAAAAACATTGAATTGACAACAATATTCAAATGGGACGAGTATCCCTTTCTTTATGTAAAAGCTTATGCAGGACGTTGTGAAGAGTATTTGGTCAATTCTATCTGTGGTTCGCATATCTTTTTAATTTCTGAAATAATGAGGTGTTCTTATTCATACGAGGCTGGCTTGATCTTTAGAATATTTCGGGTGAATTTTGATGGAAAAGAGTGTGTGGAGTTGGACAATATAGGCAATCAAGCTATCTTTCTTAGTCATCAAGAAGATTTTAGGAACAATGTTTTTTGTTGTTCCTCGACTAAATTGATTATGGCGAACTCGATATATTATACAATGCCAAATAGCAAGAATCTATATCGCTATAGTTTGGATGATCAATCGCATACGAATATGCTGCCGTTTACTGATATTAATAGTTCGACAAGCTACTGGGTGGAATATGAAGCTTTTAAAGGATTTATTAATTAGTTTTTTGTAATTGTATTCTTGTAGCCATGAAGATATAGTGCAAAATTAATTCTACCGTTGTAATTTCGTTGGTCTATTACGTTGACAAAGTGCAAAATTTTGTAATTCCTTTGGTCTGTTAGGGGAAGAACGTGCAAAATTAACTCTACCATTTTCATTTCCTTTGTCATTTAGGTAAAGAAAGTGTTTGTTCATTTATATTTTATGTTAGGAATTAATATTTCATCATCTCCCATGTTTTTACTAGGTTTTGCACCTTTTGTTCAAGTTGGCCAGTAGCCAATATCTATTTAAGCACTCGAATTAAATGAACTCTATCAATCAGATTATTACAAATATATATATATGAGCCCCCGGTTTACATAATTATCTCACGGTCATTTTGATTGGTTTGATTTTAACAAATCACATTATTACAAATATGCATTTGAGAGTTAATACAATTATAAAATTAAAATATATATTAGGAACGACATCTTTAAGGTTTGAATTACGATATTTTGTTAAGATAGTTGAAAAAATTAGTATTAAAATTTAAAAAAAAAAAAAAAAAGTTTGGGTTAGAATTCATACCTTGGCAAATTACATATTTTTCCAATATCTCATGATATTAAATCTCTCATGCCCCCGACTGATTCTACCATAGAGGCCAACGCCCGCTAAGCATCCAGGGCTTAATTGTTTGAAGCGCCCAACTCATAATTGACATTAAGATGTTGTTTTATTGAATTTGTTTCACTAATAGGCAATACGGTCCGTTTGCATGCCCATCTTTTTCTAATTTTTAGTGCAATTATCGCACGTTTAGTTCGCGCTTAAACTTGATATGAGTAAAGCTTATGATAGAGTTGAATGGGCTCTTCTTGAGCGGATTATGACTCGTTTGGGATTCCCTCCTCTCATGATTCGGCTGATTATGAAATGTGTCTCTTCGGTGTCTTACTCTTTTGTTCTTAATGGTAATCAGTTTGGTCACATCATCCCTGAGAGAGGTATCCGCCAGGGAGACCCTCTCTCTCCTTATCTTTTCCTTCTTTGTGCAGAACTCTTTAGCACTTTGGTTCAGTTGGAAGAACAGCGGGGCTTTTTGAAAGGAGTGGCAGTTTGCAGAGATGCTCCCCGGATTTCTCATCTTCTTTTTGCTGACGACACTTTGGTCTGCTGCTAGGCCTCTCCTGAGGCTGTCTCTTCTATTAACAGAGTTCTTTCCAGATTTGCTTTGATATCGGGTCAGGTGATCAATAAAGACAAGTCGTCCGTGGTCTTCAGCGGCAACGTCGATTGCTCTGATAGGCGCATCCTTGCAAGAGATTTGGGTATTAAATGGGTGAATCAGCATGAGTTATACCTGGGCTTACCTTCGGTGATTGGGAGGTCGAAGTGTGCAGTTTTTGCGAATTTATGTGATAAGGTGTGGAGCAAGATTTAGGGTTTCGCGGAGAAACTTCTTTCTATGGCCGGTAAAAAGGTTCTCATCAAGTCGGTCCTGCTCGCCGTTCCCTCCTATGCTATGGGGTGTTTTCGACTTCCTGACACGTTCTTGAGAGGACTTGAATCTTTGATTGCTAACTTCTTTTGGAATAATAAAAATCATAACAAAATACACTGGGTTGCCTGGAACAAATTATGTATGAGCAAACAATCTGGGGGACTTGGGCTCCGGCATCTTAAATCTTTTAATCGGGCCATGTTGGCTAAACAAGCTTGGAGAATCATCAAGAATCCGGACAGCCTCCTTTCCCGAGTTCTTAAAGCTCGTTATTTTCCCCGGACAGATTTCTTTGGGGCCTCTTTGGGCCGTTATCCGTCGTTCACTTGGAGAAGCATTCTCGGCTCTCGGGACTTAGTTGAGGCAGGGTCTAGATGGAGAATTGGGGATGGTAACTTGGTTAATATCTCTTCGGATAGATGGCTTCCAAGTCGCTCCTCTTTCAAGCCGATCATCATTGAGCCGTTGCCTCCTCACATTTCAAAGGTTAGTCATCTTATTGATTTGGATTTGAAGGATTGGAATCATACTCTCTTGGTCCGCTTCTTCTCCCCCGTGGATGCGGCTGCCATCTCTTCTATCCCGCTTGGTTCCCTTTCTTGGCCGGATGTTTTGGTTTGGCATGCTTCAAAGAATGGTTTGTTCACTGTTAAGACAGCTTATTTCCTTGACTTGGAATTGAATAGGAGAGCCGAAGCCTCAGTTTCATCTTTAGAAGCTGACCCACCTTGGAAAGACCTCTGGAAGGTGGACGTTGCACCTAAGATCCGCCTCTTCGCGTGGCGGGTTTGCCACAAAGCCATACCAACAGCTTCGATCCTCCATAACCGTCACTGTTTTGCTGATTTGACTTGCCCTTTCTGCGGGTCCCCTGAGGAAAATATTGAGCATGCCTTTCTCTCTTGCCCTTTTGCTCGCCAGGTTTGGGCTTGCTCTGCTATTCGGTGGTTTTCAGTTTCTAACTGGTCAGGCGACCCTTGTTTGTGGATCCTGAACACGATCAGGTCTTTATCAGAAGAAGAAGCAAGAAAATTTCTCACTACTATCTGGGGCATTTGGTGGACCCGTAATCGCTGCTTAATGGAAAAATCGAAGGTGAGTCCGCTTGATGTGGTTCTCTTTGTTGATTCTTTTATTCAGGCCTTTTGCAATGCTAAATTACCTCGCTCGGTGGGGCCTCGTGCTATTTCACCCCCTCTCTGGTCTCCTCCTCCCTCGGGTTTTGTGAAGATTAATGTTGATGGTGCTTGTTTTGCCCATCGTAATGAAGGTGGTTTTGGTGTGGTGGCCCGTGACTCGTCCGGTTCCTGCCTTGGATGGGATTGTGGTATTAAAGCCGGTCATTTTGAGCCCGAGTTTGTGGAGGCGTGGGCTGCTATACAGGGGTTGCGTTTGGCTTTGATTAATGGATGGCAACATGTCATTTTAGAAGGAGATTGCCTTCAGCTTATCTCCAGATTTCGCTGCTCCAAGGATGATGATTCGGACGTTGGTATCTTAGTGTATGATGTCAGACATCTTAGCTCTCTTTTCGCCTCTTGTAAGTTTAATTATGTTCGTCGGGAGAGTAATCGTGTTGCTCATTCCCTTGCTAGGCATGCGGCTTTGGCTTGCGTTAGTACCCGTTTGCTTCCGGCTGTTGTCTCTTCTTTACTACAGTTAGAGGCTGCTGTGGTTTGATGTTTTGTGTCGTTGTTGTTCAAAAAAAAAAATGCTGATAGTTACAAATACTTCTTGGACACATTGCATTAATTAGGTAGTAAATCATAATTTACGTATATGAATACGGTGATATGAACATATATAATAGGATATAGATGCAGTGATACAATCTTTTTTTAAAATTTCTCACGTGAGAATGTCAAATATAATATCGAACACAAATATCTAACACGATATTTTTGAATCCTAAGTAGTAAACAAAGAAAATATTCCCGTCATTTTATCTTTTGATGCTTATAAATTTATTATTATTACATATCACTAAATTATAAAATTCCTTATATCAACAATAATGCATTTCACGACTTCAACAAAGAAACATGAAAATCATACAATAAATTACGACGCTCAATACGACAATAATTTTCATTAGAACAAAACAAAACATAACACAAAATAGGATTTCACACAAAAAAACAGAGAAAGAATATCCAAACACATGAATAGAATTCCCATTAATTCCATCCAAATTATTTCACAATTAAATCACAACATTAAAATAAAATAGAAATATTGGTTAAGCCATGAAAGGACAGGTCGAGGTCGAGGTCGACGATCCATCAGATTTTTTAACATATATGTTAAAACGCGTACGTACAAGCGGCTGCCAGTCGCGTGCGTAGCTCGCATCCACTTCCACCACGTTGGTTCCAGTGTTAAACTCAATACCTGGCAGTCTCATGAAATAGCCGAACCTAGGGATGGCAACGAGCCGAGCCCTGGCCTTTTTTCAAGGCTCGGGATCGGCTCGACCAAGGCTCGAACCTGGCTCGGCTCGGCTCGAGGCTCGGCCGTTAATATTATTTTAAATTAAAAAATTAGTTTTTTTAATAATTTAATATATTTTTATATATAATAATATATATTAAATGAATATATATAATAAATATATTATTTTTTTATTCATTTTGTATTAAATTTAATGAATATATATATAATATTATATATTAATAAAATATTTATATACATAAAAGTTAAAAATATTATTTTTTAATTAAATATATGGGCTCGCGAGCCACGAGCCAAGAAATAAAGGGTTCGGGCTCGGATTGTGTAGCTCGCGAGCCGGCTCGGCTCGTTGCCATCCCTAGCCGAACCGGATAAATTTGCCCCTCATTGCTATGATTTCATGTTCCACCATATCCTTCGTTATATCCCTTGAAAACGTTAGGGCATATGTCGATCATGACACGTTTTTGTGAAGCATCTACTATATCGAAAAATCGACGGTGCACATCATTTCATCAAGTTCCAAGTCATCGAGGTACAGCCCCCGATTCACCCACACCCTCATCATGCGCTACGCCGCCTGTACTGTACGACCTGCTGTGGTAATGGCTGATTTTCATGGTTCTGATTCATTTTGTTATGGGGTTTCTACGTGTTTTGGTCTACCAATATGATGATAAATTGAAGCTTTATATTAACACATATGGACCCTTGGTTATTTGGTTATTTGCGTTCCAGCACATCAACGTGCACAATTCCCATGCTGGTCAAAGAAGGGGTGATGAATCACACATTGATGTCCTTTCCCATGCTGTGGTAAAAAAGGCTTGTTTTAGGCATTGATTACGCGGATGATCAGGCCATGCATTGATGCAGGCATCTTTGATGACCACACCAAGTCACCAACCAAATACAGACATAAAGGCTGCACATATATTCATGTGAAGATGTTTTTGTTTGTATTGTGCAAACCCACCATAGATAGGATTTTTTTTCATATTTTAAGTAATGGAACTATTCATTTGTCTATTTAAATATTATGTCAATCTAATTAAACATATATTACATACGTTAAATATATACATATCAACACATATATATGCACATATATATACAAATGTATGACTGCATATATGTCTACAAATCACATGTATTCATCCTGCTTCACTTTTTTTGCACCATAAATACTCCAACCTTGCGTTAGGGTCCCTCGACAACAATAATGGCTTCCTACCGTTCCAATAATCAGAGTCGGATAGGTGGTGTCTACCACGAACCGGTCCATCGTGTTCAACCAATGGCACAGCCTGGACTCCCTTTGGCACCCTTCGAGTATGAGGAATTCGTTAGGTGTTTGCATGTTTATTGCCATGTATATCCACCCGACCGACAACCGGCCTTCATACTTATGTGTGAAAATGTAGCTAATTGGATGTCGGATAAGTATGATCGTGATCTTAGTGTCCAAGATATCAAACAGGAAGTCATGGATCTACGTGCCCGTTTTTCTCATTTTCGCGATTGGCTCGTGATATCTGGTGTGCAATATGATCCCCGAACTAATTTGGTCACAGTATCGCATCGTTACATGTCGACAGAGTTGGCACGGGTACTTAAATTTCAAAATATTTCATTTTCAAAGTGTTCTATAGTGTAACCTATATACGCATGGCTAATATCTTGTCTGAATGTAACAGGAGACACCGTAGAGGCAACGTTTTGTAGTAGCGGGTTCCCCTCGTACGCAAAGGTTGAGTGTATCTTTAAATGTAAGAAAGATGCCCCGCTTCTAAATGAGGAGGACGTTTACATTGGTGGACCACTTTATGATCCACTTGGTTGTCATTATGACTAAATTTGTTTGTGGTTTCAAACAGTAAGAGTCAGCACTTGGGCAACCCCTGGTTAACGAATTCCATGTATGTACAAGTATGCATGTCCGATGTATTTTGTTTTTAAGGTGGTTTTATGAATGCAATTTTAATCAACATCATAACCTATAATATGGTGGAAGTCTATGTTGCATTATAACATATGTGTTAACCCTCAGAACTTGGCTTCCCAAATTCTTACTGCCAAGTTTCGAGTCGTGGCCTATAATTTTGAAATGTATAGTACAACAACATTGCAAGGGATGTTTATGTTTTTTGAATGAGTTCATAATTACCAAGAGAAGCACTTGTCGAACAATAAAAGATAATACATTGAAGGTTACAGATGGAACACGTGTTATTAGCCAATTAAAATTTTCAAAATGGTCAATTAACACGTGTTACCATGCAATCAGCACCTGTAGTTTTTTGGAATATAAATTTACAATATTTGTAGTGCATGCCATGCTATTCATGAATTGGACATATGGCCCTCAACAAGCAGTAACCTTTTATGGAAAATGTGATCTCATTTTGTTTTATAACCCTCAAATGAGTTCATGATTCTATGGTACAATATCTATTGACGACTTGGGAATACCTAATAATGTCCAAGTAGGAGAAAGTGGACAATTGTATATAGCTTTTTAGATAATTGGAGATACGCACTATCCCAATTCCCAATGAAGCATGCCCTGTCGGCGCCGGTTAAGGCCAGGGGGGCTTCCCAACACCCCCCACCCCCCCCCCCCCCCCACCACACCCCTCCCCTCACATTTAATTGTTAAAATACAAATATATATTATAAAAAATAAATTAATTAATATTTTGTAAGAGTACAAAATTTACCAGCTATTATATATAATAAATATTATATGTATATGTTATAATTCAAGTTTCGAAATGGAAAATAATTAAAAGCATGAACTTTTTGTTATGATGCGTCAATCACTTTATGAAAAAATCAATTGTATTGTATTTTTATGCAAAGAAAAATTAGTGTAATGTATCTTATTATATAGATAATGTATGATATAATATTAGAGAGATAAAAATATCATATAACGTAGGTAATTCTAATCAAAGCCTAACTTTGTCAAATTAATATCACAAAAAACTCTAATTTTCAATACATATTATTTTAATAAAATGTTGTGAATTCGAATCTTAATTTCGAATATAAAAGATTTAATAGTTTTTTTAATTTAACTGCTTATATTTTAACTTACCTATAATTTACCTAAAGGATTAATTACTACACTCCCGATAATGAATATTATAATCTCGAAATAAATTTTATTTTATTTTTTTTTAAATAAGGGACCATATTATTATCTGTAAGTGAAGACTTTAGTTTGAAAAACAATGGTGGGAGCAAATTGAAGGGAGTATGAATCGTCGAAAACAATTATAATCTATGAATTGTAGTGTCAAGTTATTATTATTTTTTTTAATATATTGAGACCTAGAAATTTTCAGCCCCAACTGATGAAAAATTCTGGATCCGCCCCTGCCTGTGAACAACTGCAGAGTACTTTGGCGATGCTTTTGTTGACAATAATAGTAGTGTCTTTCGCCCCATGATTATACTTGGACCATTACTTTTCTTTTTTGTTGTAATTCCAATTATTCACATGGATTATGAAAGTGTATATTCATGGAACAAATATTGCCACCATTGTCATCCACAACAAGTTTTTATGAATCTAACCGACATAGCGCAATTAGCAAAAAATCACCGCCAGGAAAATTTATTTTTTGGTGGCGGATGGACACGGAAGCTAGAGAATGATTTTTTGTCAATTTTGTTCCAGAGACGAAGAAATGGGGTGTGCATTGCTGGATATCCGCGTGAATGTGTCATGAAGGAAACTGCCTACATCATCAATAAGAAGCACGACACTAGTTACGATTCGAAATACATGGAATTTCGGACTAAGTTCTACATGAAAAGGTACGAGGTATTCAAGTGGTTGATCTCACAAGAAGAAGTAATTTACACCAAAAATTGGAATGAGGTTCGTGCACCAGCCTCAGTTTGGATTGCTTTGAATCAGGTAAAGATGTCTATACCAAATTAATGGTATGTGCGATTTACATTTACTCATTTGATCAATTATAACCAATTTTATATGTACGCAATGTTATGGGACATATCACAACTGCAGCGACATGGAATGGGCTTGATATACTTCGAGAAGGACGACGACAAATGGTTGCTGCTGAAGGATATCTTTGAAATAAAACCGTATTAACCAGCTACTTAAGTAGTGCCACGTCCGAATTAGATAAACATGATGCTACGCAAATGCACGTAGATGTTATACATGTATTATTATTTCAAATAATACATGTATGATCCAAGTGCATTATGACATATTTGCAAAATAAATCAATTAGCCTGATAAGGTGGAATCTTTGCAGCTAATTTTCAGAATATGTTATGTCAATTTACCATCTACTCAATGATCTTGTGGAATATTATTCATATTTTTTAATAAATATATTGTGTTAATAGTACAATGGAAGCAGACTATTTAAAGCGGGGTTGATTAATTCAAATTTGGCTAAGGAAACAAAACATACTCTTTAACACGCCCTTCTTTCAAAATTTGAATGCTAATTTCATTTAAAGAAATGGGACTTTCTACGACAAGTTGTGGACTTAAGACGTCGACATGTGCTTCATAGGGCACTTGCAATTCGAGGCATGTTTCTATCAACGTGTTGTAGAGAAGCATGACCTAAACTTTTTCATGGACGCACCTGAGGATGTGAAAATATTTACAAATGCTCCGCTGACAGTGGTCATGTAGCACCCGAGTGCGAGGTACCACATCCTCCGCACCGAGATCCGACCCGTATATGAAATGGACATTAATCGATACACGAGTTAAATCACGGCGAATGGGGCCACTATACACACGCTATGCTAGGAGATACAACAAAGATCAGAGTAAAAACGGTAAAGCGGAAGTATTAACTATCATATAACATTTACAACGAGCATCCAAGCTCCAAAAATAGAACATTTACAATATTAACATGCCATCATGGCCCAAACATGTATGCCCAAGTCATAAGTTAAATACAAGAGTCATAAATATGAGTATAAGTGTGTAAGACTCAAAATAAAAGAGCTAGAAACAAATGCGAGACACACCGACTCGAATTCCAGCCTAACTCCTCTTACATATGCACAACACAACTGAAAACAATTCGGGTTCAGTCTATAGGAGACTGGTGGGTATAAAAGAAGGCATAGTATATAATATCGCGGAATTTAAACACATACATGCAAGTCATAATCCCGTGTGAAGTTTTAGAACATTTTCCCAAGTGGTTAAAACAAAGAAAAGTATCAACGAGATTATAACTATCATTTTCAATCATTAAGTCATTCGTGAGCCCGGCGAGAGGGTAATGTCTCCAACCTACACCTCGTGTAATCATTAGAATTTCTTTAAGTTATCACACATTCAATTCTTTCGTGCACATTCATTTGATCATTCATAATCGTTCATATACAACTTTTTCCTCCAGGCGGTGGATGGGTTTGCAAGGCCCGGCCACCTCATTCATTGACCAGTGGGGTTTCATAAGTTCCCCAAAGGCACTCAGCTTCTTTTCCTCGCTAATCTCTTAGCGAGTTCCGGACTCTGTAAATTGGTGAAACTAGTGTACGGGTTCACCGTCAGCCCTAGCTTCCCCGGATAGCCATGTACACTAAGTCCCAGGGCCCCCATTCATGCATTCATTCAACTTGGCAAAACATTAGGTAGGGATTCAAGAAAGATTGTACGTTCGAAATCATTTACTCTAACAGACTCAATATACTTATATATATAAATCTTTGGTTTAAATCTTTTGCACATTGGAAGGTATATATCGGGTTGAGTAACTATTAGTAGAGAAACCTACCTTAGAAGACAAAAGAAACGGCAAGAACCTCACTGCTCGTCCTCGCCTCCAACTGGGCCCGAATTTGTGCAAACAAGGTGAAGTGAGACTCAAATGACTATATAAGATGCACGGCGGTGTAATGAGTATGATATGAATGCATAAGAAATGATATTATGTCATAAAAACGTTTATGTGCACGATTAATGCATTTAAGGTTTATAAACAAGTCATTCATTCATAATAAGAAGCGTTCATATCCGTTCGAGTTTATAACTTTCACATTTCATATCAAATAAATCCATAAATTTCATATAACGATCATAATGTTAGGAATAGTGCCCTAGAAAGCCGATTGTATATCCACTTTGTACTTTTCCTTATTGTAATCACAAACAATATTTGAATAAAATAACGAATTAAGGCAACACTTCTTTATATGCTCTTTTTTGGTATGCGTTTACTTTAGCTGTGCATGTATGAGAACTCCCATAATCCTGATGAATTTAGGACTCTACCATTTAGGTGAAATGGTTCATGAAACGAGCCCTATATCACATAAGTCATGATTAGTAAAATACTCCAAGCCGATGAGTCCTACAGACAGTGGGAGTGTCAACCTGACTCCTTTAAGGCTTGCTTATGGGATCACGCCCTTAAGAAGGACCACCTTGTTTCATAGAGGTGCAAAGTGTATAGTTGATACGTGCATGATACATGAGGGTGCTTACTTCAATAAGTAAGTTCACTGAGGTGCCCCGTGTAAGAAGATTCCTAAATGGGAAAGAAAGTTTCTATATCAGGAAATGGAAACTTTCAGATTAGGAAATATCTCACGAGTCATTGATGTGATTAATTGATCCTTAGACTTGAGGTTCCATATCACTTTATGAGTTAACTCTGTAGTCTTATGTATAAGCTTTAAAGGGTGTCGCCTTAGACAACTGATTCAAGGCTTATGCTGGGGCTGCACAAGTGACTCATGAAAGTGAATGAGAATCAAGAAATGACCTACACTTGCATTTGCAAGGTGATCTCTTATTGTGTAAGTCATTCATATGCCATATGGAGTCCTTGGCCAAGGCAGTAGATCAAGACATCAAGAAAAGGGTTTCTTGGATTGAGATCAAATGGATATGAAATGCACTTAGCTTTAAGACCAGATTATTAGGGTTCTGATTATTCCCTTACCCTAGATCTTGGTAGAGAGATAGTAAGTAGGAGGATTGTATCTCACATGAATCAATGACTTAAAGGTTCTGTCGAATCGAGACATTCCAATTCAGCTAGGGGTTAAACACCTGTTGCTAGACTATGGTCGTTTAATCTGTGGACTGATTAATTAATTAGTGAATTAATTAATTAGGGTCACTGCTAATTGAATTGAGAACCTAGAGGGTCACACACAACAACTTGGTTACATGAGTTAAGGCTTTAAAATGATTAAACGAGTTGATCATGCCGAGAGGGTTCCACACGTGTGAATCACACGTGTGGGTCACGTGAGTGGCACGTGTCCTTGGGACACGTGTCTCACACGTGTATATATATATATTTGTATTGTATGTGTTAAATAATTAATGTGTTAATTATTTAATAGACTTTGGTTTAATTTTTGAATTAAAAAGAAAGTCTTATTTTGGAGAAAAATAATCTATTTAATTAATTACGAATTAATTAATTAGATAAATAAGTTATTTATTTATTAATAAATAAAGTATAATATTATCCAAAAGAGGTTTGAATATTTTAGCTCTCTTAAAAGTTGATTTGAATTAGAATTCAAAGTCAAAGTTTGGAATTACTTGATGATCAAGTAATAAGAGAGAGAGACCAAATCCTTAGTCCAATAGGACTAGGTTCGGCCACCCCTCCCTTTTCTATATATAGGGGAGCTCGAGCTCCCCTTAAGAGAAATTGACAATTCTTTTGGTTCATGTGTTGAACACCATCCTTTCTCCAAGATCAAATAAACCCTATGTTAAGCCTAAACACTAACTAGAGAACTAGCATCCTTACTAGTTAGATTGTAGTGAAGTTGGTGGACTATCTCTAGAGAGCTTCAAGTTAGAAGTTTTAAAGATTCGAGCTTTACCAAGGAGAGGGGATCAAGCCGCGAGAAGAGCGTTCTTGGGTGGCTTGAAACGCTTCAAGAAAGATTATTGAAAACTAAGTTTCTAATCTCTACGAATTTGGATTCATGATTGCGAGTTTCGATCCTTTTGTTGGAAAATTTTTTAAATTTTCGCTGCTTTCTGATTCTTGTTTTCCAACACATAACACGTACTATAACATGTACACAACTCATATGAATCATAAAAGAGAAGATAAGTAAGCAATTAGGGTTCATAATGGTAGCAAGGAACCATGCATGCACGTACTTGGAGCAAAGATGACAAATTAGATCATAACTCGGAAAATAATCCACGAAATCATGTTATAATTCAAAACATACAAGTTAACATATAATATGACATATTAATGAAGTGTATGAACCGAAAATGAACCAAGAAATCCATTTGCAAAATAAGTTACATTTTCGAAAATTCATGCAGGGGCTGAGAGGGTTACGTCCGCGACCCATTTCCTTCATGAAATGGTAGCGGCCGCTACCTTTTTTTTTTTTCCAAATTTTCATGCAATTTTTTCAAAGTATGAGAGCAGCCCAATTTTTGGTAGAGACCGCGACATGAAATGCAAGCAATTCAGGTCCCGGGCGTGACCTGAAGTTTGAACCAAAACACACAGACAAGTCGCGGCCGCTACCAAGATTGTTCTTGGTTCGATTGCGGACGCGACCTGCTCAAACATGGAGTAGAACGCAACAAAAACAGGGGAAAACTCACAAAGCTTCAACCAACATGATGCCAACAAGATCAGGTAAGAATGAACATCATATATGCACTATTTTGGTCCCAAAACAACGCTCAAACCCTCAACAAAGTGATCATACGTGAGCAAGAAGGTGTAAGAGATCATTTTATCCAATTTCATCCAAGTTTCATTAATGGCATCTCATTAAATCTTCAACTACCACAAAAATGCATTTCCATAAATGAAATAAGGAAGTTAAGTTGATCACTTTCATGCTTTAAAACAATCAAAAGCATCAAGAATTCAATGAGATCAAGAAACTATACCAAAACTTAACTATTCATTCATGTCTTCCAACCTCCTTGTATATAAGCTCAAAATTAGGGATGCATGGTTCAAAATGATCACCAATGAATGTATATTACAATCCTAAACTCACTTCTTAAATTGGTTGAAGGTTGGATGAGATTTGAGCTCAAAATCTCTAAGTATGGAAAAGCGGCGAAATGGAACTGGAGAGCTGGAACTTGTCTGAGTTTTTCTTCCTTGTATCAGTTATGGCTTGAAATGGGAGTGGCTAGGCTGATAGTGGGTTAAGTTAGGTTTACAAAAAGTAAAACCATGGTTAATTTGGTTAAGTATGGGGAGAGCTATGGTAAAAATGGCTAAGGGTGGCATTTTCGCAGATGATGCAATTTTCAGTTAAATTTCGGGGGTCAATTAGGCTTAGAAAAATAGGAGGCTAGGTTCATTAAACCCGAATCTTCGATACGAGTCCAACGAAGTTGACGGAACTCGAATCCGAGTTCCCGAGCTCAAGATATCACACTCGGAACCAAGGGTGCGCTAATTGCTCGTTAGCCCCCGTTTTGGTTCCAAAATTCGAAATAAATTCAAAACTCAGTCAAACGAATCCGAAAATGTAAAATGAACATATATACACGTAACACACATATCTCCAACATATTAAATTTCCACGAAATTTCAAATTCAAATCATATAGAAATGACACACAAACTTGTCACACATGCCCATGTAGTTCAAGTATTCATATAAATTCCAATTCAATTAATTCGTTAATTCGTATATTCGAGAATTTCAAATAATAAGAAAAGTAAATCATATAATTATGTAATTATAAAAATTTAAACGTGCAATTAGGGAGCACAAAAGTTATACCTGAACAGCCGAAATATCGGGGAGTCATAGGTCAACTTGCTAAGGCGATTTGATTTGGCTACAATAAGGTTCCATGCGTGGAAATACATAATGGAGCAAGAAAACGTTATCTACGATGACAAAAACTACACAGCTTACGCTTCAGATGGCACATGGGAACGTATTTGCAAGGTTAAGTACCTAACTAATGCATACTTGTTTAGATTACGTGTAGTAGTCAATATACTTTATGCTTCGTGGGGCACAATGAGGAAGATAAAAATAATGGCCATGCATTATTACTCATTTATATCGCAACCTTGTAGGTATATAAGATAGCAAAGGTATACTGAAAGTCCCCGAAGAGGAAACATTGCTTGAATTGAATACAATTTTTAGCTATGACTCGCAAGGTCTGAAGAAATTGTGAAGAAAATTATGGCAAAGGGAAAGTTCCCACAAAAGCGTTTCAACATTGACGGGGAGGAGATGCCAACCATTGATGAGCTGCTCGAGGATTACGGTATGTTTCCTACTGATTTAATGTTGGAAAACAGGAATCAGAAAGCAGCGGAAATTTTAAAATTTTCCAACAAAAGAATCGAAACTCGCAATCGTGAATCCGAATTCGTTGAGATTAGAAAATTACTTTTCAATAATCTTTCTTGAAGCGTTTCAAGCCACCCAAGAACGCTCTTCTCACGGCTTGATCCCCTCTACTTGGCAAAGCTCGAATCGTTGAAACTTCTAACTTGAAGCTCTCTAGAGATAGTCCACCAACTTGACTATAATCTAACTAGTAAGGATGCTAGTTCTCTAGTTAGTGTTTAGGCTTAAGCTAGGGTTTATTTTATCTTGGAGAAAGGATGGTGTTCAACACATGAACCAAAAGAATTCAATCACTCTCTAAGGGGAGCTCGAGCTCCCCTATATATAGGGAGGAGAGGGGCGGCCGAACCTAGTCCTATTGGACTAAGGATTTGGTCCCTCTCTCTTATTACTTGATCATCAAGTAATTCCAAACTTTGACTTTTGAATTCTAATTCAAATCAACTTTTAAGAGAGCTAAAATATCCAAAACCCTTTTGGATAATTTTATACTTTATTTATTAATAAATAAATAACTTATTTTATCTAATCAATTAATTTGTAATTAATTAAATAGATTATTTTTCTCCAAAATAAGACTTTCTTTCTAATTCAAAAATTAAACCAAAGTCTATTAAATAATTAACACATTAATTATTTAATCACATATATATATATAGGGGACACGTGTCACTCACGTGACCCACACGTGTGATTCACACGTGTGGAACCCTCTCGGCATGATCAACTCGTTTAATCATTTTAAAGCCTTAACTCATGTAACCAAGTTGTTGTGTGTGACCCTCTAGGTTCTCAATTCAATTAGCAGTGACCCTAATTAATTAATTCACTAATTAATTAATCAGTCCACAGATTAAACGACCATAGTCTAGCAACAAGTGTTTAACCCCTAGCTGAATTGGAATGTCTCGATTCGACAGAACCTTTAAGTCATTGATTCATGTGAGATAAAATCCTCCTACTTACTATCTCTCAACCAAGATCTAGGGTAAGGGAATAATCAGAACCCTAATAATCCGGTCTTAAAGCTAAGTGCATTTCATATCCATTCGATCTCAATCCAAGAAACCCTTTTCTTGATGTCTTGATCTACTGTCTTGGCCAAGGACTCCATATGGCATATGAATGACTTACACAATAAGAGATCGCCTTGCAAATGCAAGTGTAGGTCCTTTCTTGATTCTCATTCACTTTCATGAGTCACTTGTGCAGCCCCAGCATAAGCCTTAAATCAGTTGTCTAAGGCGACACCCTTTAAAGCTTTATACCTAAGACTACAGAGTTAACTCTTAAAGTGACATGGAACCTCAAGTCTAAGGATTAATTACTCACATCAATGACTCGTGAGATATTTCCTAATCTGGAAGTTTCCATTTCCTGAAATAGAAACTTCCTTTCCCATTTAGGAATCTTCTCACACGGGGCACCTCAGTGAACTTACTTATTGAAGTAAGCACCCTCATGTATCACGCACGTATCAACTATACACTTTGCACCTCCATGTAACAAGGTGGTCCTTCTTAAGGGCGTGGTCCTTCTTAAGGGCGTGATCCTACAAGCAAGCTTTAGAGGAGTCAGGTTGACACTCCCACTGTCTGTAGGACTCATCGGCTTGGAGTATTTTACTAATCATGACTTATGTGATATAGGGCTCGTTTCGTGAACCATTTCACCTAAATGGTAGAGTCCTAAAGTCATCCGGATTAGGGGAGTTCTCATACATGCACAGCTAAAGTAAACGCATACCAAACAAGAGCATATAAAGAAGTGTTGCCTGAATTCGTTATTTTATTCAAAGATTGTCTGTGATTACAATAAGAAAAAGTACAAAGCGGATATATAATCGGCTTTCTAGGGTACTATTCCTAACATTTAATACATGCATTCCCTGATTACACAATAGAAACATCAAAACCTTCACACCGTAAACTATCTTTCAAAATCTTCTACACAATGGACTACACTTACTTAAAAAATGACAAATTTCTAACTAGGGGAGAAGAGGAATTACAGAAGATACGAAAGGGCAAGATAGTCAAAAACCAATCGTCAGACAAAATATATATTCCACGATCTGGTAGTAGCTCAACTAAATTTCCAAGGCAACTCATACCATTGTCGGATATTCGCATTGTGTCTCCAGAGTTTTAATGCTGAAAGGGTTTCAAGCAACAAGGGAGGGGAAAGTGGCGCATCAAAGGCCAAACATTTTCTGAACTTTTGAGCCTTTCACCATTTACATTGCACCTAATTACTATATTAAGCAGTAGACCAACAACCCGACTGTGGGATATTTTGAAGTAAAACGCCCAACTTAATGTCTGCATCTATTACATGTACTACATTATGTTATCTCCACTCTAGTTTGTGTACCCATTCAGCAAATATGTTAAATTATGTTCCCTTGATGCATACAGACTCAATTACAAAAAAAAAAAAAAAAAAAAAAAACACAATATATACATATTGACAATACAAAGTGAAGAAACAAAGCACACTAAAAGGGGGCAAACATGGGAAACAGATTGCGTGTAATTCCATACATCATTTGTCCCATAGTTCAGCAATACAAAAGACAACTTTGTATATCGTGAAGCCAAAATACATCATATATGGAACAACAATCCGAACAAATCCACATGTTCAACTATAACACTGCTTCTAATAACTTACAGACAATACATAGCATGATCACCACAAACACCAAACATAACATCACGAACACAACTGTGGCAGAGCACATAATGATAGCAGCTGATGCATGATTCATACCTGAACGGGATAAAAGAGATGTATTTTTCTGCTGGGGGAAAGGTGTGGCTGATGAATCGGGTTGGTCGCATACAATATTCGACGGATGCATGAGATAACTACCACGTGAAACATGTCTCTATGGCAATGCAGATGGTTGTGCAGTTGAGCCTGTGAACAAAATTGGAGCACTACCGATAGGGATTATGTAAGGATGTAATGCAGCATGCAACGATGTTAACAACTCATCTGTCCATACGAAAGTACAACCATTGATCTTGTAGGGATATTTGTAGAAGTAACGCCCGGGATGCTGTGCTCGTTGGGATGCTCTCAAAAACAACTTGTAGCCGAGACCACATTCACAGGGCACCAAGTAATGCTGCATTTTTTTGGTTGGTATGTGCTGTACTTCGTAAATTCCTTTGCCCCTACACAAATTTGACATAATGCATTGAGGGCATGTGTATTGGGAGTCAATAATTTCGGTAATTTAGAAAACAGGCACTCAAATTTATTTCTATTTCATACTAAATACTTTCAGACAGAACTCCAATCAAAAGCCAAATCACTGTGATGCCGCCACCCAGACATCGATGTTTACATGAATTGAAAGCATCCCAAACAATTTCGGAGAGAAAGACGATATCGGATCCATAAGAAAAAATACAACAACCTCCCAAAGAAAACACAAAAGAAAATTACAAATGCGTACCTACTGAAGTAAAGACTTTATCACACAAGACGCAGAGGCAAATAACTTCTTCATACCACGGCTACTTTGGAACCCACAAATTGGAAAATATTCTAACCCCTGTTGAATAAAGAAACCACAAGAAAGAAGTAAAGGGACAATGAGGTCAATTCAGCTTATTTACAATGGGCTTTAACAACCCAAGTAAACAATATGGCCATTAACCAAATTATATAAACAACCCAAGTAAATGATGGGCTGTTTATTTACATGATTATCCATCTATTGATAACCAAACTTGGATGGATTGCAAAATTGCCAAGTAAACTAGTTCTAAAGAGATAAGAGCTGGGAAAGAAAAACTAGAGTTAAGAGAAGAAACAGGAGTTGCGGAACAGTCGAGAGCGTCGAGAATCTAATCTGAGAAAGGAGAGATTTGGATCTAAAGGTAACTCTACTATTGGGTTTAGTTTTTACAAATTTTTAGATTCTTCGGATTAGGGCAAACTTTTTAAATTCTCTTGGAAGAATTAGGGTAATTTTTGTGAAGAGTTTTTTTTTGAAGAGTTAGGGCAAGCTATTTGCAGATTTTATGATTTCTTTTGAAGAATTTACTTTCAATTATCTGTTGTTATGCGTGATCATTTTCATGAGAACTCCTTTCGTTCCCGTTTATGGTTTTTTGCGTTTTCTTTGGTTGGTTTCCTGGCGATTTCTATGCATTTTCTTCGGTTGGTTTCTTGGGATTTCTATGTTTGGTTATCGCGATTTCTATGGTTAGTTTTCTGCAGGTTTTTTTTTCTCAGTGCAACTATTTGTTTTCTTAAATTTTAAATCAAGTTTGTTATACAATTTTTTTGTCTTATCTAAAAGCAATCAACCATGTCTGCTACACATTTAAAAATCAATTATATTTTTGCAATCACTGTCAATTGGGTAAATCAATTCTATTTTATATTAGTCAATTCTATTTCTGCCATTACATCAAATTCTTATTTGAAAGTCATCAAATAAGAATCAAACCTGCTTTTGAGCCTAACAAAGAGAAGAGTAGATGAACGGAGAGATTCAAGAAACAAGAAAACCAAAGAAAACATGACAGAGATGTTAGATTCATGAAAGAAAGAGAGAAATGAGAGAAATTAGGTTGTGTAATTAGGAAGGTGAAGAAATGGTTAGATTTAAGAAAGAGAGAGAAAGGAGAGAGGAGAGAAATTAGGATTAGGTTGTGTTGGGAAGGAGAAGATATGAGAAATTTCAGGCTAGATTCAAAAAGGAAAGAGAGAAAATTAGGAAGGAGAATAGAACAGATTTGTTGTAGAAAGAGAGAAAGGAGAGAGAATTAGCAAGTATAGATGAAAGTGTCGTTAGTTGTGTGGTCCATAGATTGAAGATAAGTACTTAGGACCTTAGGTTGTTTAGGTTTCGTGGCCAACGTACTTCTGTCTGTCTGTGACGTCCACAGTTTTGAAAGAAAATTAATTGGCCCAGTGGGCTTTATATTAGGCCAATATGTTGGGCCTTCTCGGCCCATTTTAAACTATAAATAAGCAACTTTGATTGGGGAATATTTCAGTTTTCGTCACCCAACTATACAACTAATCCACTTTTAGTCCCCCATTTACACATTTCATCAAAATTACCCTCCAACTATCAGTTTTGTTTCAAAATTGGTCACTCCGTTATCTTCTCCGTCTAAATGAAACGGAATATTCCTCTTAGTTAACATGTGAATGTCACGTGACCCTTCCAACCAACCCTAAGTCAGATTTATCCACCTTTCTCACACTTTCAACTAATAATCGATCCTCTCCCCAAAATCTCCTCACAAACCCTAAAACTGATTTTACGATTTCTTCCTAGAAAATCCCCTAAATTTCTTCAATTCAATGTAGGAAAGGGCAATTAGTTGTTACCAATCATGTAATCCACAAAGATTCTTGTTGTTTGAAGCTATTGACGCGATTTTTGCACTTGGTGTTGGGCTAGTTGAAGTGGTTGTTGCGGTTTTTGTTGCGGGTTGGGCGAGGGTTGTTCGAAGATGGCTCTAAGACCTCCTTAGCAACTTGAACAACCTAAGTATAGTGAGTACCTTCTCTTTTTCCTTGGCAGCTTGAACAACCTTAATACAACTCGAATTTTTGGAATTAAAAAAATTATAGTTTGTTAAAATTATTCTTTCCTTGTTGGGCATGCAATTTTTTGTAATAATATAGTGAGTTTTATTTTTCTTGTTGGGAATGCATTTTTTTTATGTTGAAAATATTGAAAATTTAAGTTCTTTGATTTCTAATTTCAATCTGTAATTTTGGTGTAGCGGAGTCTACAATGTACTCTATTAAACTTTACCATGATGGTATAATGATTCGGGAGCCCTGTAGGAGGTATGTTGGGGGTACATTTGATTACTTTGACCATGTTGGTTCTGACAAGTTTGGCCTCATTGAGTTAAAAGAAATGGTTGAGAAACTAGGACACGACGAACATTCTTGAGAATTTTGGCATTGATTCGATCCTAATTTATAGGCGGGTAGTAAACTAATTGAGAAAGATAATGATGTAGTTAATTTACAAGCTTACCTTAATGAGTTAATTTTCAAGGTGATAGATATTTATAGTTGAGCATTTTGGCCTTGAAAATCTCATACACGAGCCTGTTATTGTTGTTCAGAAAGATGTGGATCCTATTACAGCCACTCAAAATGAAAACATTAACCTTGAACCAGAAACTGACAGCCAAAATCATTCCTTGATTGATGTCTCTTTTCTTGACGATGTACCTGTTCATGAACCAATTGATAGCATGCATGATTCTTCTGATGGTAGTGATTGTGATTCATTCAGTGATAGCGACTATGACATGGCTGAGGATGGTCCAAAATGTGCTAAAAATAGTGATAGTGATGTTGAATTTTATGGGTGTGATGAAGAAACAAAAAAAAATAAAATAAAAATCAAAATGTTAATTTTGTAACTCAAGAGCAGGTAGAGAGGTTTGAGGCAGAGATATATGGAGAATTAGATGATAGTGATGATTTTGCTAGTTTAAAGGGGTCAGATGAGGAGAGTGGAACATCATATCCCAAATTCAATCCTAAAACCGAGGGTAAAAATCCTGACTTGCGTGTTGAATTAGTGTTTGCTAACAAAAAAGAGGCAAAATTTACAATTGAGTCACATTGTCTTAGGAGGGGTATTAGTTATCGGTTTGTAAAAAATGACAGCAAAAGGCTTCAGGTCAAATGTAGGAAAAAGGGCTGTAGTTGGGGTTTGTGGGTTTCTCCTGCTCAAGATGTTAAATCTTGGCAAATTAAAAGTTATAATTCTACGCATAGCAAGTGTCCTTGGGCCTACAACAACTCTAGCTTGAAAAGTGGGTGGTTAGCTAAAACATTTGTCAAAAAGTTGAAAGGGAATCCAAAACTAGCGGTGAATGAGTTTAGGAATGAGATGAGAACCACTTTAAAGGTGAATATTTCAAAGCAACAAGCGTACAGGGCATTTCAAAAGGCTAAATTGATTATAGAAGGAACTTTGAAAATGCAGTTTAGTAGGATCAGAGACTATTGTACTGAATTGTTAAGTACCAATCCTGGTTCCACTGTTGTGCTTAAACTAATTGACAATGGAGAGGGAAAACCACAGTTCCAAAGGGTTTACGTTTACTTTAAGGCATAGAAGGAAGGGTTTAAAGCGTATAGGAAGGTAGTGGGGGTGGATGGGTGTTTTCTCAAGGGACCACAGGGTGGTATGTTGCTCACTGCAGTTGGTGTTGATCCTAACAAAAATATTTATCCAATTTCGTATGATGTGGTAGAAGGTGAAACAAAAGAAACTTGGGTTTGGTTCCTGAATTTAATTGAGATTGATTTGGAGATTGAGTCTCAGTATGAGTGGACCTTTACGAGTGATAAACAGAAGGGTCTGATCCCAGCTTTTGAGTATGTTTTCCCTAATACTGATAATGGATTTTGTGTGAGACACTTGCATAGCAATATGAAGAAAGATGGGTTTAATGGTTTGAGCATTAAGAATGCTCTTTGGGCAGCAGCTAGGGCCACTAGAATTGAAGAGTTTAGGGGCAAAATGGAGCTTATGAAGGAGTTAGATGAAGATGCTTATAATTGGCTGATTAAAAAGGAGCCAAGTCAATGATCTAGGGCATATTTCACTACAATTTCCAAGTGTGATATACTCCTCAATGACATGTGTGAGAGTTTCAATGCCCTCATTCTATTTGCAAGGGATAAACTCATTCTCACAATGTTGGAGACAATAAGAAACTTGATTATGACAAGATTTCAAATAAACAGAGATAAAGGCAAGTTGTGGGATGGTCTTGTGTGTCCTAAAATATTGAAAATTCTTGAGAAGGACTCCAAGGAAGCAGGAGAGTGTATACCCATCAAGTCCAGTGACTCAAAGTATCAGATTCAAGGCCCTTTTGATCAGCATGTTGTGGATGTGCATAAAAAATCATGTAGTTGTAGAAGGTGGGATTTAACGGGCATTCCATGTAAACATGCCATTTCAGCCATTTGGTGTAAAAATGAAGAACCTGTTCATCATGTACACAATTTCTACAACAGAAACAATTATGTCAAAGCTTACGAGCCAGTCATCAATCCTATCCCAGGCCCTGAGCTTTGGCCAATGTCCAAACTCCCACCTCTTCTCCCACCAGAGTACGAAAACAGGCCTGGAAGGCCTAAAAAGACAAGGAAAAGGCAGCCAGATGAGCCTCCTGCAGCAAATCCTAACAAAATGAGAAGAATGCATACTAAGATGAAGTGTAGGAGTTGTGGTGTGCAGGTGTTGGAAAACTAGAGCAGAAACACAGCGGAGATTTAAATTTTTTCCAAAAGATTGATCATGGACTTGCAATTCTCGTATCGTATCTTAGGGTGTTTAGAAACTTACGTAGATTGAAGCTTTCTAGTGATGTCAGTACCGCCTATTGAACACTCTTCAAGCGGAATGTCCCTCGAACGGTTCTCGATAGATCCCAAAGCAGCGATCCTCTAAAGCGTATCCACACCAGTCCTAGAACACGATCAAGCAAGTGAGAATGCCAGTTCTATAACTTGTGTTAATGGCTAGCTAGGGTTTTACTTTGAAAACTTTTCTTTTATTTTTCTCAAAAACTTAACACTTCGTGAGTATTGGTCTAAAGAATAAGAGAAGCACCACCACTAGTATTTATACTAGTGTGGATCGAGCCCCTTAGGGTTTCCTAAACCTAATGGGCTTTGTTTTCTTGCTCACTAATTAACTAATTAATTATTTAATTTAATTGGAGAAAATAAGTTCCCAACTTGTTCTCAAAGTCTTGCAAGAATAACTTTCTCTCTCCTACAATAGGAAGTTAGACTTTTCAACTTTCCCAAAGCTAAAAGTCAAGATTCAATAAATAAATTAATTTTCAATTAATTATTTATTGGGTTAAGCTTGAGAAATAAAATCGTAATAATTAATTCAAAATTAATTAAAAAGACTTAAATTAATTAATTACAATTTAATTAATTGATTCTAGAAAAGAATTCGCGTGTAATAAAATTACACGACGAAACCACGTTACTACACGTGTACATGACACGTGCAGGCCACGTGTACATGACACGTGGCAGTCATGTTCCAAGCGTTACATGTGGCGGGGCGTGAGTCGTCTCGCCCTCTTCGATCAACATTTTGATCCTTCGTTAATCATATTAACATCCTACCATAACCCTCGTGTCCTGGCATTTGTGTGTGACCCTATAGGTTCATTATTCGATTAGCAGTGACAGTAATTAATTAATTCACTAATTAATTAATCACTTCACAGATCACACTATCGTAATCTAGCAATGGATGTGTGACCCCTAGCGGAATAACGAAATGAATCGAAGAACCTTTCAGTCAATAACATACAGTGAAATACGATCCTCCTACAACTCCATCTCTCAATCAAGAACTAAGGCATGAGATTATTCTTAGAGCCTAGATATTCTTGATCTTTAAAGTTAAGTTCGTTTCATATCCATTTAGACCTCAATCCAAGAAAACCCCTTTTTCTTGATGTCTTGATCTTTTATCCACCTTGGCCAAGGGTTTAAGTTTTAATGGACTACGAACAACTCAATCAGTAAGAGATCATCCTTGTTCTTGCAACAAGTGTAGGTCCTCTGTAGATCTCAACATAGGCCGTGGTTCAGGTGTCTATATGGTGACACCCTTTTGAGCCTATATCAAAGATTACAGAGTTAGCTCATATGAGACATTACAGAATCTCAAGTCTAAGGATTAATGAATCACGTTATTGACCTGTGAGATATTTCCTAATCTGGAAGTTTCTAGGAGACTTCCTTTCCCATTTAGGAATGTCCCCATACGGGACATCTCAGTGCTGAAGTTCTAGTAACAATCACCCTCATGTATTATGAACGCATCATCGTATGCACTTATCACTCCATGAAACTGAGTGATCCTTCAAAAGGACATAATCACATAAGCAAGTCTCAGCAGAGTCAAGGTCGACACTCCCACTGTCTGTCGGACTCTCGACTTGGAGAAGTTTCTAATCCTCGCCTATGGAGTTAAGAACTTGTTTCATGTGTTGTTCCCATAACAGCAAAGTACTTAACGGCCTCATCAGATTAGGGGAGTCCAATACATGCAAAAACACAGTCAACCCAAACATACACAAATAAGCACATAAAGAAGTGAATGCCTATGAACAAAATCATCTCGTTTATTATTCAAAGACTGTTTGTGATATTACAAGGAAATAGTAAAGTCAAAAGCTGCTTTAAGGGCACTATTTCTAACAGCATGGATATAATTCAAGGACATGCAAGGAGAAATCCAAGGGAAAATCATTGAATGTGAACTTGGATCAATTGATAAGTGGTGAATCTCAAGCACCAGCAGCTTCCTCTAAGAGTAAAACAAAGCAGACCGCTACAACTTCTACGACAAAGACAACCTCTTCAAGAAGAGAGAAATTGCCTGTAAGATTTTTCATTTTCTTGTCCTTTATGTTATAGGTCAGTTTATTATTGATGATTCATTAATATGTTTCAATATTAACTTCATAGGTTAGGAGTTCAAGGAAGAATGTTGGAATTAAAAATTGGTGGCTCTTCAAACACTGTGAGATCAGTCAATGTAAGTTAAAAAAGTAGAGTTATGTTTCATTTTATTCATTTTAGGTTGTCTTGTGATTTCATCATATTTTGATTTTTTGATATGCTGCAGCTCACTCAAAATTCGACATCTAGTACATCGATTATTGTCAAAGGAGGTGTAAACTTTATCACCGTATCCAACCTCCAAAAAGCAGGTCAAAAAGGAAAAGAGAAATCAAAGGAATAGAGAGGGGCTGCACTGATTTCTATTTAAAGAATATTTTCTGAAATATTCGATATGTTGTTTGGTTTTATGATGTAATTTGGTTATAGATTGTTGATGAATTTTGAATTAGGAGTTATGAATTCTATGTTGGTGTTGGATTTGATATTTGAAACAGACTGTTGTATGTTTGAATTTGGAAGTTTTTTGATCCTATGATGTTGCATTTAAAAATGTTAAAACAGGTTGTTGAATGATGTATTGATGAAAGAACTTGGTTGCAATTCTAAAAATGATGCTTGAAACAAACACTTTTTCTTGTTTATTGTTAAATATAAGAACAGGAAACTTTCTTGGCATTTGTCACATTCCTCTTGTTCCATTCAATTTGCCCCAAATTAAGTTTGTAATACCTCAATAAGCTGGAATATGATGAGAAAATGGAGGAAAGGAAGAAAAAGGAGCCAAAAATGTACCAAACATTAGGGTTCCGTTTCTTTTAGACGACGGAGAAGATAACGGAGTGACCAATTTTGAAACAAAACTGATAGTTGGGAGGGTAATTTTGATGAAAAGTGTAAGTGGGGGACTAAAAGTGGATTAGTTGTATAGTTGGGCGACAAAAATTGAAATATTCCCAAATAATTGTATTTATTAAATAAATATTTATTTCGTTGAAATCAACAAATAATAAGCGTGTTCAAATTTCTATTTATGGGTGGGTGGTACTCATCGATCAAGATGCAAACAACTTTGAGCTCCCGGAATTAAAAAGCTCATTTATGTACAATTTTGCGCGTGTTATCTAAATCTCCTATGAATTGTTATATTTTATTTTCATAGTGGGTAACATGTTAAGTTAGTCTTTTGTCAATTTCGAAATGGTAAATTTATCATGAAGTAAATACATGATGGATTCATATAGGCCAACCATTAAAAATATATCAATTGCTACGTTGAAGAAGATTATTGTTTTTACTTTAAATCTGTAATTCACACAAATATTTAACTGCTAACAAGTATAGCTTCTACAGGAGTTTGTAGACTGTACTTGGTCAATTTTGCTTGTGTTTTAGAGGTCTTTTTATTTATTTATTTATTTTATTTGTTTCTAACAATCGAATCCAACCAAGAGAGACACACTATACACTATCTAGATTATCAGTAGCTATGATGTTCTCCAATCCCTCCGGGCGCTCATGCCAAACTTTGAATCTCTATGTCAAGTTATGCCCACATCTCGCGCCATGAAATTGACGGCTAGTTTGAACTTTAAAATATTTCAAGTGTATCTTGATATGAAAGAGTGTTTGGAGTTGCACAATATAATAATAAGACCATCTTTCTTACTTATTAAGAAGATTTTAGAGGTAGTATTTTTTTGCTGTTTCTCGACAAAATTAATTATGGTGAATTCAATATATTATACAATACCAACTAGCAAGAATCTCTATCAATTATAATTTCAATAACCAATCACATACAAATATATTGCCGTATACTTTTATTATTTGTTCTAAAAACTATTGGATGGAATATGAAGTTTTTAAAGAATATATTAATTAATTATTCGTGATTATATTCTTGTATGTAGACACGGTAATAGTGCAAAATCAACACTACCATTTTAATTTGTTTGATCTTTTCGTTAGAATCTATTAGTCAAGCAAAGCTTTTGTTCATTTATGCTAAGAATTAATGAATTATTATTTCTCCATCTCCATGTTTCACTAGGTTTTGCACCTTTTGTTCAAGGTGAGCCAATAGGCCATAGCCCATATATTATAATGTACTGATAATTCTAAAAATATTATTTTGTCTTATCGTGTCGTATTGGATATTTGTATCTGACACTCTTCACGTGAAAAATTCAAAACTCTGTATCCGTATCGTGTCCATCATAGAACTCGAATTATTACAAATATCAATTTTTTTTATATTTGATCCAATTATAAGAAAAGATACATAGTGGATATTTTGTAATAACTTTCTAATGAATATTTTTAATAATCCCTATATAATATAGTAATTCCATGTCCTTTTCTTTTTAGCGCAACAATTACTTCACTCGGGCTTTAATTTTGGCATTTAATAAAGTCCCTATGTTGATAATTATAAATGAGATTTCTGTGGCTTAGGGTTTCAACTTTCAAGAAAGAGAGAGAAAATCGGAAGTAGTTGTGTGGTTTAGATTGAAGAGAGAGAGAGAGAGAGAGAGAGAGTCACAAAGTACTTAGGTTCGTGGTTACTTATGTTTGTATGTCTGTGAGGCTGTGACGTCAACAGTTTCGAAAGATTTTTATTTGGTGGGCCAACTGCCAAGGCTTTCTTGGCCCAAATAAGCCACCCTAACCCTTGGGCTATTTGAATAAAAGATATATTTTTGTTGTTTGATTTTGCTAAATATAAGTATGACTTTTTCTTTTCTTTCTTTTTAAACAAAATATAAGTATAACTGTGACGGCTAAATTTGACCATGAAATTATTTGATTTATCCTTTTGAATTTGATATGTGTAATAAGGCTAATTCCATTCAGAGAAAATGTAATTTGACCTAATTACTACGCTTTATTTATCTGAAAGCCCAAAACAGATCGGCCGTTTTCAAAAAGGGAAGAAAATAGATCTGTTCAATCTAAAGCGCGAATAACAAATATACCCTGCCTTGTCAAATAATGTTTCTCATAGTAAAAGATTGAACGTTACACTTTGTACCAAATCTGTCCCTCCAAAATTAATTGAGCACACCCTACCGACTTCAGATAATGTTCCTTGATCTTATTCATTTTAAGTAAAGGGCTCGACTATATATATTTTCTTGTGAATTATGAAGTTTCTTTTTAAAGTGAAATAAATATTGAAAACAGAGCAGCATAATCAGAGCAACAATAGTTGAAATTTCCATTTTTTAGATGTGTCCGTGCTTTAGTGCTAACCCCTGAAAGAGAGATAGCAAATATTCAAGGTGAATTGATAGATGAATTTCTAAAATTGGTGTTTTTTTTTTTAATTTTTTTATATTGTACTTTTGGTGTATTTTTTTGATGTATTGTAACTTAATCCACGCGGCGTGATAAGTAGGTGTAATCCACGCGGCGTCACGCTCTGCAACATCATAACAACTACGACTGTTATAAGTTCCATCTATTGAGCAATACATTTTAGTTTCCAAAGAATAAAATATATTGCTATCACTGAAGAATTTAGTAAAATAAATGTTGTTCACTATACTCTTCATGGGAGCTATCTTTGCGACCGACCATGTTCGGCTCAAAAACAACATCTTCTCGCCTAAATTTTCAACCAATTGCCATTTCATTTCCGGTTCCACTAATCTATAAACAATGACCTTTCTTCCATCGTACGCAACAAAACAGCAAGTATAGTTGCTTCTTCTTCTTCTTTCTTGTCCAGTTTAATGAAAAAATGTTGTTTGAATTTACCTCGTAAGCGAGGGACGAAAGACTATTGCTCGAAGAAATTGGTTCTACAGTAATCTACTCGAAAACAAAACATAAAAGTGATTCAAATAGTTTCACAAGGAAAATGGTTTTTAACTTTGTGATTAAGAAATTTGTAAGCATTACAAATTTGATGAGGCACATTGTACCGTCTTCTTGCATCTTTTATAAAGCCTATATACAACATTTGCGCCCAGAAAATAAGAGAGAACTAAAATCTTCCTACAAAACTAAAACACCTATAAAGAATGAAGCAAATATGTGTTTTTAAGCTCGGCGGAAAGCATATAAAGTTCTCTACTCAACCCTATTTTATCGATCGTCGTAGAAGATCAGTAGAATACCTGAAAATAGAAAAAAGAAGAAGACGATATTCTTTTAATCGGAAAAATCTTTTGGCAAAATTTTGTTTTAAGATAGAGATTCTTGACCAAATAGTTTTTTATTTCCATATAAGATAAATTAAATTAACTAGGGTTAAGAAAGTAGTTGAGTTTAATAATTATTTTAAATTAAAATTAATTTTCCTTATTTGCGGGCTCGGCCAAACTGGGTTTGGGGTAGAATTTCCTTGCAATCCCACAAGGAATATAATTCTTACGGAAGTAATAAAAGCAATTTCATAAAAGAGAGTCCTTATTGACTTAGGAAGTTACCTTCTCTCTTTGGTTTAGGATAGTAAAGATACCATTTTTGATTTAGGATTTATTATTAATTAGTTATATATATGCGTCGATTTAATAATTATTTGAATATAAACCCATCTATTATTAGTTATAACTTATATATATGCGTAATATATACTTTCACAAACAGAGCCGAATAGTGGATAATTTCTTGGTAAGTCCCTTTCTTTTATATTTTACAACTCAGTTCTTACAATATTCCAATGATTTGCTTGTTGGTACTGTTACAAAATCCTCTTCTTAATGCAAATTTATTTTCTTTTTTTCTCATGTATGATGCAGATGGAAGGAAATCAAGGAATGAGTCTCCCCCCGGGCCTTTTGGTATCAAACGAAAAACATTCGGAGAAAGAAACTGCTCTAATTTTTTATAGCTTATATGAGGAAAGATTTAAGACCCGAATTATTCCGGAACTGAATAATAAGCGTATTCTAATTTCTGCTTATGGTTGGTTGGTACTAATTGATCAAGACACAGGTAACTTTTCCTTTTGGAATCCTACTTCTGGGGAAATTATTGAGCTCCCGGAATTAAAAGGCTCATCTAGATACAATTTATGCGTATTATCTAAATCTCCTACCGATCCGAATAATTATATTTTATTATACTCTGGGACCTATAATAAGTTAGCCTTTTGCTGACCGGGAGATGAAGAGTTTGCCATCAAGTCAATATATGATGATTAAAAATACATAACTTTGTATCTCTTCGAGGAGAGCTTTATTGCTTCGCCGAAGAAGATTGTTATTGTTGTTTTAAATATGTTCGTTTTACCGGTAAAACTCTCGAACTCACACCAATATTTATGTGGGACGAGTATCCCACTGCATTTTTTTGAGTTTGTGTAGGAATTCGTAGGTGTGCTTGGTCAATTCTGTCTGTGGTTCGAAGGTTTTTATAATTTCTAAAATAATGAGGTGTGATCATTCGTATGAGGCTGGCTTGAACTTTAGAATATTTCTGGTAGATCTGGACAAAAAGGAATGTGTGGAGTTGCACAATATAGGCAATCAGGCCATTTTTCTTACCCACCAAGAAGATTATACACACAATATTTTTTGTTGTTCATTGACAAAATTAATTATAGCGAATTCGATATATTATACAGTGCCAAATAGCAAGAATCTCTATCGCTATAGTTTGAATGACCAATCACATACGAATATGTTGCCGTTTACTTCTATTGCTAGGCCGAAAAGCTACTGGGTGGAATCTGAAGTTTTTAAAGAATTTATTAATTAGTTATTCATGATTATATTCTTAATAGTGCAAAATTAACACTACCATTGTAATTTCTTTGATCTATTTGTTATGATCTAATAGTTAAACAAAGCGTTTGTTAATTTATGTTAAGAATTATTCTTTCTCCATCTCCATCTCGAGGTTTTGCACCTTTTGTTCAAGTGAGCGTAGGCCATATCTATCGAAGCACTTGAATTAATACGAACTCTCTATTACTCTTTTTTTTTTTTTTTAACACACACCCCTTAAATTGTCAGAAAAATTTGAACCCGAGTCATTGACTTCGAAAACTAACCCTTTAACCACTTGAATCAACCCCCGTTGGTATGAACTCCCTATTACTTAATTTGTTACAAATATACGTATTATTTATGATGTATGGGTACGGACACAACGACACTGACACAACACGACAAAGATACGACGATACGGATTTTTTCTTGAATTTTTTACGTGAGGAGGTACGGACACAACGACACTGGCACAACACGATATGGATACGACGATACGGATTTTTTCTTGAATTTTTTACGTGAGGAGATACGGACACAACGACACTGACACAACAAGACATGGATACGATGATACGGAATTTTTTTTGAATTTTTTACGTGAGGAGTATCGAACTTGGTGTCCAATAATTATATATGGATTATCAACACATGTCGATTTGAGATTTAATCCAACTATAAGAAAAGATACATAGTGGATATTTGTAATAACTTTCTAATGAATATTTTTAATAATCCCTATATAATATAGTAATTCCACGTCCTTTTCTTTTTAGCGCAATTATTACACTCGTGCTCTAATTTTCGCATTCAATAAAGTCCTGGGTTGATAATTACAAATATTTATCGGACATATTGCACTTGAGTAGTAAACTAAGAAAAATATTTCCATCCATTTTATATTTTGAGTAGTAAACTAAGAAAAATATTTCCATCCATTTTATATTTTGGTTTTAAATTAATTATATTAGATCACTGAATTATAATTTTTTTTTATTTTTTATTTTAACACACACAGCCCAAGTGGTCAGATGGATTCGAACCCGGATCAATATTACCTTTGAAAAAGAACCCTCAAACCACTTGGCTAACCCCTGTTGACAGATCACTGAATTATAAAATTCTTCATATAGATAATAACTGCATATATCTCATGAATTCGTATTGAAGTACAATAATTTTCATTAGAATAACACAAGACATAACATAAAACCAAGGATTTCACAATTGTAAATTCCTCAAAATACGAGAGAAAGAATATTCAAACACATGAATAGAATTCCCATTAATTCCATCCAAATTATTTCACAATTAAATCACAACATTTAAAATAAAATAGAAATATTGGTTAAGCCATGAAAGGACAGGTCGAGGTCGAGGATCCATCGGATTTTTTGCCCTTGATAAGCTCAGCCACAAGCTCTCCACGGTCACAAAAGAACTCAACCTTCACAACCTTGTTGTTTTCGTCCATCTATTTAACAAAATATAAAAAATATACCAATAAGTAAGTGAAAATTAAAATGTTTTAAACACATGAACTATAGTCGGATGATTATAAATTTTAAATTAAATTAAAAAAATAAAATAAAATTTATAATCTTTGTATATTAAATTCACACACACACACGTATAGATATATATATGTACATTTGATGAAGGATTATGTAACTAAAAATTTATAGATGGATAGGAGATTGCGAGTGATCTAAACATATACATAATATTAATAGACACAAGAAAAGAGAGAGAGGCGAAAGAACGATTAGATTGAAACGCGTCATATATATATATATATATATGTATATATATAATTATTTTAATATGTTACCTCAAAAATGGCCATTCCAAAGAACTCGATCAATTGACCAGTGGGAGGATTTCCTTGAAAAGGTGCCTCCATATAACCCCAGTGTCTAAATTTGTAGCAAATGTTGGGGGGTCCCGAATAAACTTGAAGGATTTCGAGAGCAAATCCTCGAGAAAATATTTTCTTGAAAGCTGTTTGTGAAGAAGTGTAGGTCTCTTCATCAGGATTGTAAATCCTAAACTGTGGAGGCAATGAAGTGTGCAAGAACACATTGTAGCTTCCTCCCACCTTTTGAACTTCATCCAATGTGAAGTACTTTTTTCCTGCATTATTATTTGTTGGTCATTCAATGAGATTGATTTTTCAGAAAATGAAATGGTATCTTAACTATTAATTTAGTGGCAAAATATTGAATTTTAAGAACAATAATGAAAGATTTTAATTAATTATAGGAAAATTTACATTTGGGGGTGTTTGGTGTATTTACCAAAAATATAAAGACGAATTATGATTATACGTACGTGGTTAGTTGAATTGACAAATTAATCGTGTTGGTTTGAGACATTATGGTGTATTGCTCGAGTTTTGCAAAAATGCTTGAAACTTCTAAAAGTAAATCTAGAAATACCCTCGTTGAAAGTAGGGATATTTTTACACATTTATTAAATAACTCATGATTATATGCAATTTCTCAAACTAGAGGAATTAATGTGTAAAGTCACCTAATTTCAAGATATATAGTAAAGGTAATTCGCCTTTAAAAAAACGGAATTTATTTTAAATTCCGTAAAGAAAGAAGAAATTAAAGAAATGACCTACCATTAATGCCAATAGTGAAATTCTTTGGATCAAGGGTTTTGTACTCATTTGGATCAGCTTTGTGGACCAATTCCATCTCCCAGGTCTTCACAAGATTCTGCACTTTCTCTTCCAATGATCCCCCAGGCCATACCTACCACAAAAAATCAACTTTTATTTAATTTAATTTACAAAATATGTATATAAGTCAAATTTAAGATAATTAGCATGTCATTATATATATTTAAAAGTTAAGAATATAAAGAAATAAGCATACACTTGTTCTCCCTTCTTCAAAGAGCTTATCGACGACGTCGTAATTAGGAGGACCATTGATCCATTTTGTGTTCTTGAGCTCTTCTGGGCTCAAGCAGGATCTGTATTTGTTTCCAATAACATCAGAAGTTGCCATTTCTCTCAAGTTAATTGGCTTCTTTACAGTATATTGAAGTTTCAATAATTGTTGTTGATGAGAAAGAATAGCTTCCATGGGGGCTTATATAGAAGAAAATGAGAATATTATTCTAACAACTTGTCTGCCAGTACAAGGATAAATTCACGACTATTCCTATATTTTAATCTCCTTGCACAAAGACCGGACAGTTAGAAAAATGGAAATTTCAACTATTGTTGCTTTCTTGAAAAATATAATACAGCAGCCTCATGCATGATATTGTATCATGCATGTTTTCTTTAAACTATATGATATATTAGCTGCCTCAATATTTTTTTTGGTGCTTCAAAAGTTCCAATATACAACGAAACAAATAACTCTAAAATTTAATATTCTATCTGTGTGATGCCGTATAGAACACTTATTACACGGATTAGTTAACCAAAAAAAAAAAAAAAAAAAAAAAAAAACATCGTAACTGATTTCTTCTTGTGACGGTCCTTCCTACCACAAAGCTAACCCGACGAAATCGAGTTTTTTTTTTTTTTCCCTAACCAATACCTAGAACTTCAAGATTTTGCTGGGGTTCATACATTCATTGATTCAATCGAAGAAAACCTATTTTTGTATTGTGTGGTGCATGTCGTAATCTTTCTGCACCTTAGTTTTGAATGGACCAAGGGAGAAGAATCTCTTACTTTTCATCAATTTTATTATCCTTAAGGACCAATTCGTAAGACAAACGTTTTCAAATCTGATCAGCATTACAAGAGGACGACCACTTTGTACTTTTGGTGTATTTTTTTGATGTATTGTAACTTAATCCACGCGGCGTGATAAGTAGGTGTAATCCAAGCGGCGTCACGCTCTGCAACATCATAACAACTACGACTGTTATAAGTTCCATCTATTGAGTAATACATTTCAGTTTTCAAAGAATAAAATATATTGCTATCACTGAAGAATTTAGTAAAATAAATGTTGTTCACCATACTCTTCATGGGAGCTATCTTTGCGAACGACCATGTTCGGCTCAAAAACAACATCTTCTCGCATAAATTTTCAACCAATTGCCATTTCATTTCCGGTTCCACTAATCTATAAACAATGACCTTTCTTCCATCGTACGCAACAAAACAGCAAGTATAGTTGCTTCTTCTTCTTTCTTGTCCAGTTTAATGAAAAAATGTTGTTTGAATTTACCTCGTAAGCGAGGGGGCGAAAGACTATTGCTCGAAGAAATTGGTTCTACAGTACTCTACTCGAAAACATAACATAAAAGTGATTCAAATAGTTTCACAAGGAAAATGGTTTTTAACTTTGTGATTACGAAATTTGTAAGCATTACAAATTTGATGAGGCACATTGTACCGTCTTCTTGCATCTTTTATAAAGCTTATATACAACATTTGCGCCCAGAAAATAAGAGAAAGAACTAAAATCTTCCTACAAAACTAAAACATCTATGAAGAATGAAGCAAATATGTGTTTTTAAGCTTGGCGGAAAGCATATAAAGTTCTCTACTCAACCCTATTTTATTGACCGTCCTAGAAGATCAGTATAATACCTTAAAATAGAAAAAAGAAGAAGACGATATTCTTTTAATCGGAAAAATCTTTTGGCAAAATTTTGTTTTAAGATAGAGATTCAAATCTGATCAACATTACAAGTGGACGACCACTTTGTCAGATTTAAATTAAGATTTATCAGACTATGATAAAGAGAAAAAGTGCACTAATCCCTGTGGCTAATTATGTCAATAGCCGAACGCAAGCAAATGAAACAAAAACATTTGATGCCCATCTACCAAACCTCGAGCAGCCCACTCGAGTATATTATGGATTAAATTACATATGACTATATGATATGGATATGAACATAATACGAATACAGTAAAATATTCTACATGACACGATAATAGAAACTTTCGTACATCAAAGCATATAACTCCGTATTAATTTGTGTGGAGAACTTTGTATGTTTTTAACTCAAATTCTAAATTCTACTTAGAAGAAATGTTTGAAGAACTCATCTACTCTTATTAGGCTGATCTTGTGCCCAGGAATCGCCGTCAGCCATGTGTGTTGTTGTATTGTATCCTTGAGGTGGGCCTAATTTAGATGTATGAGACCTGGAAAATATGAAGTGTATGGGATTTTATTCTTGTGGGCTGCGAGAAATTGGAAGCTAAATTAATTGGGAAGTCCACTGATGATTAGGCTTCAAGATATGAGCTTTGGACTTACTTTTAAGGCCCACTTAATTAATTATTTAATGGGGCCCAAATTGAGCAACTTGGGGAGCAAGAACAAAAATCCTTGGAAGATTAGAATTCCACCTTTGGGAAAGACGGCGGGAGGCATGTTATTTATTCAGCAACTTTGGGGAATTTTGGGGACATCTTTACACACGCACACGCATCTTTTGAGCAGCAGTTCGAGAAACTTGGAGGCGTGGAAGGCGCAGCTTCAAGACATGTTCCGAGAGCATAAATCTTTCTTCAAGAATTTTTATTTTAATTCCTTTAGTTAATGCTTTTGATTTATTTTATGTTTTTGGATTTTATGTCTTTGAGTAGCTAATTTCGTAATACTTAACTAGAGATTTATGATTCGGTTGAAACATCGTGAGACCTAATTGCTTTTAATTTTCAATATAATTAGAGTATTTATTAATTCTCCGAATATCTATTTATTGTGATTTGTTTACTTAGTGATAGTGCACGATCATCTAAGTAGATTTAATTGCATATAACCAATCTTGATTGCATGAAGTTTACGTAGTGCTTGATAGATAATTAGTGGCGCGTTAACGATAGGAAAGTCGTAAAGTCGAATCTGATTCGTTAAGGGAATTAATAATCGGGAGCATGTCGTTCGGACTCTGCAATGCTCCGGCGACTTTTCAGCGATGTATGGTGAGCATATTCTCTGATTTTGTCGAGCAAATAATTGAGGTATTCATGGACGACTTTACAGTTTATGGCAATTCCTTTGATGAATGTCTGGGAAATTTGGCTAAATTTTTAAAAAGATGTTCTGAACATGACTTGGTTTTAAATTTTGAAAAATGTCATTTTATGGTAGATAAGGGAATAATTCTTGATCACGTAGTTTCTAGTAAGTGAATATAGGTCGATAAATCGAAAATAGATGTTGTGAAATCCTTGCCTTATCCCGCAAGTGTGCGGGAGATTCGATCTTTCCTTGGCCATGCAGGTTTCTATAGGCGTTTTATACAGGATTTCTCAAAGATCACAAGGCCTCTTTGTAAGCTCTTGCAAAAGGATGTGTAGTTCGATTTCAATGAAGAATGTAAGGAAGCTTTCGATGTGTTGAAGGAAAAACTAGTCTCCACACCCATTATGCAACCGCCAAATTGGAACTATCCCTTCGAGATCACATGTGATGCAAGTGACTACGCGGTTGGAGCTGTTTTGGGTCAACGGATTGATAAAAACCCGCATGTCATTTATTATGCATCTAAGATGCGTGATAACGAGCAGATCAATTACACCACTGCGGAAAAAAAAACTCTTATCCGTTTTTTTTTTTTTTTTTTTTTTTTTTTTTTGCTTTAGATAAGTTTAGATCATATCTTTTGGGTACTAAAGTGGTTGTTTTCTCTGATCATGCTGCATTGAAGTTCCTATTGACGAAGAAGGATGAGAAACCAAGGCTGATTCGCTGGATCTTACTCCTTCAAGAGTTTGATCTAGAAATTCGCGATAAAAAGGCTCTGAAAATCTCGTCACTGACCATCTGAGCATAATTCCAGGAGAAATTACAGGTGCAATGCCAATATATGGCGAGTTTCCTGACGAGCAGCTTTATTCGGTGTATGACCGTAAGGTCTGGCCATACCTTACACCCACACCCTGGTATGCGGACATCGCTAATTACTTAGCATCAGGTATACTGCCTAACACTTCCCGCGTTCCAAACAGGTGGAGGGTTTGTATGGACTATAGAGGCTTAAATTTTTTAACTAAAAAGGATCACTTTTCCCTCCCCTTTATTGACTAAATGTTAGAATGTTTAGCCGGTAAATCTCACTATTGCTGTCTTGATGGCTATTCAGGTTTCTACCAAATTCCCATGGCTCCCGAGGATTAAAGTAAAATCACCTTCACTTACTAATTCCATGTTTTAGAGGGTTGATTTTGTGTTTGTTTTAGTGCAATTTTTGGGGGGTAATTGCTAACAGTTTTAGGGCTGTATTAAACGAATTTGAGGCTTCAGGTTTGAATTGATTTTACTTGTTAATTTCACTTGAAACCAAGGATGTTAGAAGTTATGAATAATTTGTTTCCATTTTGAATATGTTTGCTTAAGCTTGAGCTTTGAAACTTTGCTAGAACTTATTAGGCAATTGAATACGTGAACATTTGTGTGGACTTCGAATGATTAGTACATCTTCATGCCCTTATTTCTCGCGCACTAATTGAATAATTTATGTACTTTTCTTAGACGAGTTAGTTATGTTTTTCAATGAAGTGCTTAAAATTGATTAGAGTACACCTTAACTCCCTTCGAGGTGAAATAGATTGGTTGACAAGTAATTCGGGAAATGACTTAGGCATTCATTGTCGGTGTTTTGGCCTTTTATATGATTTTCACTAAATAACATAGCCGATTGACCCCGCTGAGCCTTAGTATTGTGCAAAATTTTGTTTCTTAGCCACGTTACAAGCCTAATGCACAATACAATTTCCTAAACTTTTCTTTGTTACACCTTGCTCACTCATTTTCTTTTTAGGATTGTATTGATTGATGTCTAGACTCCTTTTCCTTGGTTTGAAGTGCGAAAGTTTCATTATGTTGAAAAAAAAAATGATGAAAGTGATGAAACAAAAGGAAAAAAAAAAAAAGAAAAGAAGTCAGAAAGAAAAAAAAAAAAAAAAAAATGAGCAGAGAATAGAGAGCTGAAAAAAAGGAAAAAAAAAAAAGAAGCAAGAGTGAAAAACAAAAGAAAAGAAAGAGAGTATGAGTCTTGTTGTAAATTCAATAAAGGGTTGGGAATTGGTTGTGAAAAGAGGAGTCTTTTGGGGAAGGACTAAAAGGGAAACACTTGGGGGTTTATTATAAATGTGTAAGCTTGGTGTGTTAGCTTTTGATTCACTTTTTCCTACCTTGACCCAAGCCTACATTACAAGCTCGAAAGACCTTTCAATCCCGAGTTATGAGTTGATCAAATTAGTGGAGAATGAAGTGAAGGGTGTATTCGAAGCTGATAATTGGTTCTTATGCGAAAAATATTAACTTATTTGTCTAATCTTTGTACATGGATTTGTTCAATTCACACCACACACAATGGCATGATTTTTGTACTAATTGATTGAATTCCATATGATTAAGTAATGTGTTTAATTTGCTAGATTCTTTTAGGCGAAAATTCAAGGACCGCTTTAGTGAATGTGTTTGATGGGAATGATGTTTCATTGTTTTTATTTCCCTCGAGGATGAGTGAATGGGCAAGTGTGGGGGAATTTGATAATATGCTTAAACCTCGTATTTTTCGTGCTTATGCGACTGCGTTTTAGAGCTTATAATGTTGATAGAAAGTGATGCCTCCTATTGCGTTGAATTGAAGATTTTTGGGCCAAATTATGAAGTTTCATGTTGATGATTGTGCATGTGGAGTCTGGAAGCAAACAAATTATTTTTCCCAAATTTAATGTTGTGATTGTGGGCTTGAGTGTTGCTGGACCGAAACTTTGGGGAAGAGATAAGTGCATGCATGGGATGGTCATTAGTGTTTGATTTGTTTGGACGTGGGCTTTATGTTCCTGGCCCATGCGTGAGTTTGGATTGGGAGTTCAATTTTGATTAGGCAAGTCTTGATTAGCAAGTTGGCGTAAGGAATTATAGTCCAATTTGGACTAGGATTGCATGGACTTGGAGGCTATATAATCTCGTCCTTGGCAGCAGATTTGGACAGAAACTTTCATACATAATTCACTCACCTACTTGGCGAGAGAGTCCGGACGAGAAGAGCTCGAAAATTCTTCCGAGAGCAAAACCTTCCTGCCTCTTTAGTTAGCATATGTTTTTATTTTATTTCCTGCTTTCGAACACCATGAATACGAGTAAATAATTTCATAGTACTTAGTTAAGAATTTATAATTTAGTTTTGGCATCGTGAGACCTAATTGGTTTTTATAATTCAATTTTATTTCAAATATTTATTAACTCTCCGTGAGTCGTGTTATTGTGATTTATTTACTTAGTTGATTAGGGCCCAATTTTCTAAGTAAGTGATTGCATATTGCCATTTTTTATTGCATGAAGTATACATAGTGCTTGATAGATTACCAGTGGCACGTTAATGATAGGAAATCGTAAAGTCGAATTTGATTCGTTAAGGGAGTTAATAATCGAATTTAAATCTTGCACGTGTCGTGACTAGGTTAATTCGGATTAGTGTTTTCTTGATTCTTAATGCTGTTGATTCATTGAATCCTGTCGAGTGTCTCTAGGGGTTGTGAATTGATTAGGGAATAATTGTCGAGTGTCTCTAGGTTATTCTATTAATTAAGAGAAAACGAGGCGGAGTCGAGTGTCTCTATCAACTATAGCTAATCTACTTGAATACTTGAATTTATTTTTGCATCCATGATTGATGTCCTAAACTAAATTATAATTCCTTGCTAGGTATTGTTTTCCCACTGATTTATCAAACCTGACTTTCAAGTGATTTATTGTTTTCCCTCCAGTTTGTTTAATTGTTAGTTAGTTTGATTAATTTTTAAAACACCCGATTTTACTTGTTAATTTTAGTGATTTTTCCTGTGATTATGTTGGAATTAATTTCACCCGATCTATGTGGATTCGATCCATTTACACTGTACTTAATTCTAGTAGTAAACCGAATTACAATTTATTTTGACAATTTCGACACTTGTCAAAATTTGACAGGTGTCGAGCCCGTAAAAAATAAATATAAATCCGGTCTACGACTAATACAGAGTATAGTGTAAACGGGTCGAACCATAGAGATTGAGAGAAATTAACTCAATTAAAATCACAGGATAATTCACAAGAAATAACAAGTAAAATTTGGAGGGGGGGGGGGTGTTTGAGTTATCTAAACTAATTAACTAAACTAATAAAGCAATTAAAATCAACTAAAATAAATACGAAGAATCACGCGAAACTTAGGAGAATATCAATGGAGGAAACAACACTTAGCTAGAGATTATAATTCAGTTTTCACATCGATCACGGACGCAAAGATAATTTCAAACAATTCAAATATGTTAGCTATAGCAGATAGAGACACTGGACTCCGCCTCGTTTTCACTTAAATTCTCGAATAGCCTAGAGACACTCGACAACTATTTTTCCTAATCCGTTTCACAACCCCTAGAGACACTCGACAGGATTTAATGAATAGACAACATTAAAATATATGAAAACACTAACCCGAATTAACCAAGTCACGGCACGTGCAAGATTTAAATCCGATTATTAATTCCCTTAACGAATTAGATTCGACTTTATGACTTTCCTATCGTTAACGCGCCACTAATTATCTATCAAACACTACGTAAACTTCATGCAATCAAGATTGGCTATATGCAATTAAATCTACTTAGATGATCGTGCACTATCACTAAGCAAACAAATCACAATAAACACGACACCCGAAGAATTAATAAATACTCGAATTATATTGAAAATTAACAACAATTAGGTCTCACGATGTCTCAACCGAATCATAAATCCCTAGCTAAGTATTACGAAATTAGCTACTCAAAGCCATAAAAATCCAAAAACAATAATTAAGGAATTTATCAAAAGATTCTAACTAAATTATCTAAAAAGCAGAAAATAAAAATAAAGAAAGAAAAACTCTTGTGAAAAAGCTCCCCAAAGAATTCCCTAAAAGCTGTTGCATCGTGCCTCTGCAAAGTGGCGTGATCTCCAGGTATAAATACAACGTTCCAACACTCGTTCTCAATCTAGAATTCCTAATCCACGTCAAAGTGGAATCTGCTTCTTGTATCCCAAGCTTCTCTAACACAAATTAAGCCCAACTTAATTAAAGAGCACGTACAAGTACAAGCCCACCTCCAATTGTTTCCACTTTCCAAGAATGTATGTGCAACCCATCACAAAAGCAAATTGGGCTTCTCTTACTAATTCCAAACGCACAGCCCATTAAGAAACCTCAATTAAATTGCAAAGCAATCCCAGCCGGCCTATCTGCGATTGATCTGATCCTTATGCAGCTACCTACCAACACCATGCTCAATTCCAATTTCCAACTTCCTCTAGCATTCTTCTCAAAACGACCGAGTTTTGCTTCAATTCTGCATTCGAGCCCCGACTCTACGATAAAAATAACAAAGCATCAATTTCTTTCAAAATAATATCAATTAAAACACAATTTAAGGCAAAACTCAATCATAAAAATGGTAAGAAAACGAGTTATCAAGGCTTCTTGAACAAAAATTGGAACTATATTAATTCTAAATTCCGAAAAAAAATTTCCTCAAAATTGTACTGATTTTAATCGTATATTGGTAAGGCCCATAAAAACATTGGTCTACCAAAACTAATGATATGAAAATATGAATTCATATTTCTTGTCATAATTAAGCAGTATGACGCCCACTTAACTAAGGTGTCATTTTTTTTTTTTTTTTTGTGATTCGGGGTAAAAATTAACTGTGGCCCACTTAACTAAGTTAATCTTAATTCGAAGGCATATTATGGATACCCAAATATATCTATTTGTATTTGAAAAATTCTACTTCAAACCCGGTTCGATCGAACCCAACCAATTAAAAGCACAAGTGTATTATACTTGTTATTTGATTGGTCACTCTTCCTAAATTTTTCACCAACCACACGGCAAGTATAAAACATTCACCCCCTCGTTACACCGATTTGGCCGAGCCAGGCTCGGGGAATTTTTTATTTGTATATGTAGTACTATACTTAGAGCCCTAAATCTCTAACTAATTTGGTTTATTTTTAAGTACTAAATTAATCTCAATTACTTATTTTTCAATTTTCACTCTCTACAATCTACAATTCTCACTCCTATCTCATAATTTCAAAAGGAAACATCCATATTAATTTGTTATTAATTTAGAGGGTGCTTGTCTGAGCTTAACTATAATCAAGCTCTTTTAAACTACGTACTTATAAGCTAGCAAGGAGCTTATAAATATTTATAATGTATTTGACAAATTTTTCAAAAGAAGCTTACAAGATGTTAAAAGTTGGGTTTTACTGCTTCATGCAACAAGAAAATAAGCACTTTTCTTTAAGAGAATTATTACCGGTGATCCAATTACCTCCAATAATAAGAAAATAAACTTGAATACGAGCTTATAAGCTCCAATTTAATATATGTTGATGAATTCCGACTTATTTTAACATCTTAGGGCGAGTTTACAAGGATGAGTAACTCTATCTAACTTAGTTAAACCTCCGATTTTTCATTGTTTACTTTGACTTCTTCACAGCCCGCTCTAACAAGCCGAGCCCTTTGTTAACTCCCTTATGGGTCTTTATAATAGCGCACTCAAAAATCAGTTGTTACATATTGCTTTGCTTTTTTACTATCTTGTCCAAGATTTGATTGAAATTACTTTATTTGCCACCAACATCTCATTTTGTCTTTACGTGTTATTCAAGAGCTGATACAACTCTTTTCCAACTTCCCAAAATTTTGACAAGCAGATTTTTCTCTTTTAAATTCTATTTCTGAAAATTGTGGTTGTAATGAAGAGAAAGGAAGAGTTTCAGCAACCCACCATGTATCATTACTGCTTCTTTCCATCCCAACTCTAGCAGATTTCTACAATTTTCATGCCAAAAGTACAAAACTTCACAGTTTGCACACCAGAAAACGCCATACACGCCACCTACCCAACCACATTCACGGCGAAACTATGTTGGAAAGCGGCATTAGCAACTCCAGCAGCGACGTTAAGCCCAGAAATGCTGCTCACTGGTGAAATCGGATTTGAATATGAGAGATTTATTCTCAGTCAAATTCTAGACTTTGAAGGAAGAACTAGGAAAGAGTGTTAGAGATATCGGCCTCTCAGAACACGTGGGTTTGTTGAGGATTTTTGCCCCCTTTTTTAGCAGATGGATTTGTAATTTAGAAGGAAGGGGTATTTTAGTATTTTCAAACCATTTGAGTGAATTTTGAGTTATGAAGTAAACAACAGGGCAGAATTAATGTAAATAGAAGACCAATTCTTGACCAAAAAAAAAAAAAAAAGACGACCAATTAAAATGAAAAGGTAAACAATATGCTAATTAAGTAACTCGTTGTTTACTATGTTATATAACTTAAGCACTAAAATCATTCCAAAAAGTGAAGTAAATTCATTGTCTTTCTTTTTAATTGGTCATATTAGTTACAAGATTGTCATTACTAAGTGTAGACTAATTAATTTTCGTCTAGTAAAAATGTGACGCGTGTAAATGAATATTAATTATCAATATTAATTCTTTCTATTTTTATATTTTTTGGATAAATATTAAATCAAAATCCATAAAATATTTAAATAGTTGGTTTAATTGATAATTTTAATATTTATTTTCTCTCCAAATCAAGTATCGACACGTGTCAAACTGAAATGTTCCGGCGAATCAAATCAAATCTTGCAGCCCAGTTGGTTATGACCAATCAAATGATGACAAAACATGTGTTATTTATTTATTCATACTAAAGTGATAAATAAATAAATACATTTGATATTATCCTTCTAATAAACAAATGAAGAGATAATTATCAAAATATTAAACTACATATAGATAAGGGCTATGATGCACGGACACGGACACGGCGATACGGACACGACATGACACGGATACGGCGACACGGATTTTTTCTTGAATTTCCCACGTAAGGAATGTCCGACACGACACGACATGACACGACACGACACGGCAAAATGATATTTTTAGAAGTGTTTGTGCATCAGAGGATAAGGGTCATGGGTAGCACTTCAAACACACATCGACATAGACACCTAGAGACATGCCGAGGAGAAGAAGAAGAGAACGTCATCAGAGGGGTCTTCACGCCGTCAAGTCTACATACGTGCGCGAATCTTCACTTCGTCAAGTCTTCTAAGTCTTCATCAAGTTTTCTTCTCGTCATCTTCAAATCTTCCAAGTATTCAAGCCCCGCTGTTACGAGGAACCACAACCTTTGAAGGTTCTAGGGTTTCATCAAAGCTGCAGGTAAATCACGTGGTTTTCTCCATCAAAATCGGCAAAAATTGCACCTACGTATTCGGGAATAAGCTTCACGCCTTCGAATGCAAAGTTGAAGAGAAGAATCAGAGGAATAGACTTCATAGGATTTATGCCTTCAAATTCTGTTAATTTCTTTAAATTTCATATCTTTCTTGTTCATATATTTTGTCTTGTAATTTTATTTTGCAGGCAATAAAGTTTGTATGAACACTAACATCTTATAAGTCATCATCTAAATTCAAATTCAATTCGATTTGATATGTTCATTCAGAATCAATGAGCCGCATCCTCCCTTCACCCAGACCATTGTAACTGATCTATTGCGCTCGACTTCAATCTCCTCCCTCAAACCCTAATGGATTTCATTGTCTTCCCTCCCACTTCTCAAAACTTATTGATCCTAGTCAAACTATATACAAAGAGTATTTCTAGCTCGCGTTTAGTTCTATTGCATTTTGTAGCACTCAAGAAACAAAATAATGGAGCTTCCACGGATCCCAAACGCTAGGGGTATGATGTAGCATTACAGTCTCCCTTAATTAGGAATGGTTCACACAAGAAAATGAATACTTTCTCGAGTATTATTCATAATACTCGAGGGATTCTTTTGTAATTAACCAAAACCTCAAGGAATGCAATTCACCCAAAAGAAATTGGGGAGAAAAAGGGTTGACAAGATGATGAATTACGAGGGAGGTATGTGTAATTTTACGAGCTACAGTAGACATAAAAGTTGTGTCATGGACACAACTAATCACAAGGTATCAGTGGCAGAGCCACTCTTTCGTAAGGGGTACAATTGACCCCCTTCAAATTTTTATTTTTATTTTTTATTATTATGTAGATATATAGATATTTGTATATGTAATTTAATGGAATTTTTTATTATTGACCCCCCTCATCAAAGTTAAAATTAATACTAGTAAGAGTCAATATTTTAAATTATTGATCCTCTATTAATATTATGCTTTGATTGACCCCGCTAAATAAATATCATGAACTTATCATGAACTTTGTACAAAAATCTTCTTCAAAGAAATATGGCATACTTTTGTTCTTCCTTCTTCAAAGAACTTATCGACGACGTCGTAATTAGGAGGACCATTGATCCATTTAGTGTTCTTGATCTCTTCCGGGCTCAAGTAGGATCTGTATTTGTTTCCACTAACATCCGTAGCAGCCATTAAATTCTCTCGAGTTGGATTTTGTACAGTAAATTAAAATTTCAATAATTGTTGTTGATGAAAAAGGATGGCTTTCAGGGGCCATTATATAGAAGAATATGAGAACTTTATAAGCACCTTGTCTCCTGTCAATACTAGCATAAATTTGCGACTATTCTTATAATTTTATCTCCTTGCACAAAAATCAATAAACATGTAGAATTTTCAACTAGTTGTTTGATTTTTCTTGAAAAGTGCAGCTCGCATCCATAAATTTTTTTTTAACACAACTCTGAAGCTATGATGCACGAATACGGACACGATACGATACGGATACGACGACACGAATTTTTTCTTGCATTTTTCATGTGGGGAGTGTCGGATACGGTGTCCGACACGAGTGTTCGACACGACACGACATGACACGCCAAAATGATATTTTTAGAAGTGTCCGTGCATCATAGCTCTGAAGTGACCAAAGAGATTTTAATCCCATTTATCGTCGTAAAGAAAGAATTCTTAAACCACTTGAACTCCAGTAGGCTCCCTAAGACATTGAATCTACACATGAATTATACACGACTTTTGAATTGTAGTAATAATTGCGAATATCTCCTAGGAGGAAAACGCTTATAGTTGAAAATTTTTTAAAAATAATATTTAGATCTCAAAAGAATATAGAAAAAATAATTTGGTAGCACTTAGACAATAATATAGAAAATAACAATTAGGTACCCCTCATGAATTTAATAATTATATTGTACACCTAAAAATCATTTTTTTGGAATATTATTAAATCCATGAGGGGTGTAAATCTGTGAATGCAATTATTAAATTTATGAGGAAATATAAATATAATATTTGACTAAGTGACACCAAATTATAGTTATCTATATTCCTGGGGTACACATGTAATTATAGTCAAATTTTTAAAGTTTTTCTCGGTAACACTTACTAAAACTATAGAGTTTTTTCCGTAAATTTTTAACTATAATTTTTCTTTCCCGTAACTGTATTAAGTTTCAAGGGTATTTGTAATTATTCCCTAAACTGTATAATATAAATAAGCCGCCTCTATTATTTTTGTTGGCAGAAAAGTTTCAATATATAATAACATGAACACCTCAAAAAGTACCATCTTATCATTTCGTATCGATTACTTGTGTAACATTAATTTAAAGAAAAACCGTTATTGCTACATACGTGTGGTGTTGCGTTCATTGTGTTAGTGCACCTGGATTTGAACACACTGAAGAGAGAAAAGATTCTACTATTTTAGCAATTTTACTATTTTGTTAAAAAAAAAAAAACTAAAAGGACCAACTCACGAGATTTCATAAAGTATTTGATAATTTTTGTAAGATGTTGAAATAAGCTCTTAAAAGCTCTCGTTGCTCTACATCGTTTGGATGAAGCTCGTTTAGGTAGAGACGAATTAAAATGAGCACTTTTGAAAATGTCCATTCAATCTAGGATCAATTACAGTGGTTGCTTCAATAATATGTATATATAAGCAGATAATCTCTCTTAGTTTCGAAATTACATGTAACCCCCCTTATGATCATCGAGGTTTGGTAAGGGAGAAATATTACACTTACTTCCGGGAAAATTGCAAAAATTACCGCAATTAGAGCCATTTTCAGGCTTTTCTAATTTGGAAAAACTAACTTTGTGTGATTGTAATGTTAATCTTAATCATGGTTTGATATTGATAAGTCCAAATTTTCATGGTTTTATTGATGATATCTATAGGACTTATACTATATTTTCTAACTCTTTTGTGCTGAAATATTATCTTAATAAATCTTTTGGTTTAATTGTATGAAAGAGGAGGGAAAAAATATATTTTTTTTTGGTAAGAAAGAGGAGGGAAAATATTTAAAGACTCAAAAAAGTGCAAAATTTGAATATTTGCGGGAAGAAGTTGGGAAACTACGCAAGAGACAAAATTTGAAGAAATTCCCTGTAGTTTTGAGTATCTTCTCAAGAAAGTTGAAGTATCTACTCAAAAGAAAGAATCGTGTAGAAAAATCCCTGTACTTTTTGAGTACCTGCGCAAAGAATTTTGAGTACCTACTCAACTAACGGTTTTCAACTAAAGTGGAAGTTACTTGAGCTATTTTTAGAGGAGATACACGTTTTTAAAGGACCAAACTCAAATTTTCAGATCATTCATCATTTTTTATGCATATTCTAAGTATTAGTTCTCTAGTTTTAGCATCTCAACTTGGAAGAATCATTGGAGCAAGGATTTGGAGGAAGAAAGAAGATTGATCCGGAAGCGCCTCGCATTACGAGTTTTTCTTATCCTCTTCCATCTTTTTATCTTTTGTAAAGACGAATTCTATCATGTTGATGGATTTTAGCATGTTTAGTATGTTTTGTTAAGTTTATCTTGGATTGCAATGGATATTGACTCGTAATTTGATTTTCGTTTGTCGTATTCATGTTCCGTGTTGTTTTGATCGTTTAATTTGGTGTTGTTGTGATAATTGACTGACCATCGATTATTTTGAGAGATAATTAACTGAGTATTGACGAAGAAAGGTTAATGTCGGATGAGGATTAAACGATAAATGTTCGATTAATTAAGAATTGATTAATTGATTTGTTAGTAAGATAGACATATACTTGCTAGCCTTATATTGATGTAGGACCGGAACTTGAATGCATATTTAGTTAATTGATTACCATAGACATATACGAATCGTTAGCTAATTATAGGTTTATATGACTTCAACAGAAACTTATAGACAATATTGTTCTCTAATCTTTCAACCCAATTACGATGATTGAATTACAGTGAATGAGAAGTTGAGCTCGAGTTAAGTGAAGTTCTAATCCAATTCAGTTCATAATTGTTTGTAATTTCCTTATTTGCATTGTTAATTTAGTGTTCATATTACTGCTTGCTTAATTGATTGGTTAGAATTCAATTAGAGAGAATTATGTTGACATTTAACACGTTAATTTAGTAGTCTCTGTGGATACGACACTTGCTTACCTAATCTATAATTGTGACACACGTGCACTTGCGTGTTGTTTATTATTTTTTGTGAACAGATATCTCAACTCCCAAACTGAGGTTCTTGGAGTTATCACTTCTGAATTTTTTTAAAATGGCAGCCAAAATTAGAAGAGATTTCAGCTCATCAGCTCACCTCATTGAGGTATAATGGGTTTATACTTCGGAATGTGAAAGGTTGGATTGTCCTTCGCTTGGAGGAATTGTGCATTGATATGTGGAGAAGATGGGGAGGAGTAGAGGAAATAGATCGTCCTCTTGCACAAAAAAAGATTGGCCCCGAAACTGATCGAGCTACTGCAACTATTTGGAAATCATGCAAACTTCGTCACATTTTCGTTGAACACAATAGAGATATATTTTTTTTGTACATATTTTATCGTCTTTACATGTACATGACCTGGTTTTTGGCACCGTACATGCAACCTAGTTCTCGGTCAAATAGGTGTAACGAGGGTATAAAATTAACTTGTGGTTCATGAAAAATTTAAGAAGAGTGATAAATAAAATGTTAAGTGTAATATACTTGCCGTTTTAATTTATTGGGTTCAACCGAGTCGAGATTGAACTAGAATTTTTTCTTTGGATTCCTACTTTAGTACTTCTAATTAGTACTTAATTTTCTAATTCTTTGAGTTTCTCTTAATATATAAACGGAAAGCAGAACAAATCTGCATTTAGTGACGAGGAAATTTTTATCTAGGCTAAATTGTCAATTTAGTTCCACAGATGGAATTGACTACGTGTCGTCATGTTGTGCACTGAGTCAGATCGATACGTGGTCAATTCCGTTAGTTTTCTAACGTCTGTTAGTGCTTGGTACCACATTGGTTGAGAATTTTGAAATTTGGGACTAGATTGAATTCTGTCAAAAGCACGGAACCAAATTGGCGAGGGGCCAATCCTATGGGACCAAATTGGTAATTTGGCCTTTTATCTACTATATAGTTATCCGAAAAATTCGCCTAAAAAATCTACATTTAGTGATGAGGAAATTTCAAATTCGACGTACAAATTGGTGTCATTTTCCTATATTTATGTTTGAAGGGTAAATAACTCTAATTAGATGTATTTACACAAAATTCTTTTATTTTAAGAAATTACACCATGACCCCTTGCGATTCACTATAGATTATAACAGATTACCATTTACCAATGCCTTCTTTGCTGGCATTTAATTTGTTAGGGTTAAAATTGTTTCTCTTAATATTTTGTTACTTAGTAGTCGAGGTACTTATCAATGATTACTGCCAAAAGTTTTATACTTTTTGATATTTGTATAAATTTAATACTAATTTTATTAAGATCGGGTGATGAGACCCAAAATCACACTCGGATCGACGCCGTCCACGTGTCACCATCTACAGACCTAGAGCTTGGCCCTCGCATTACGGGGCTCGCAGACCAACCCAGCCCATTCACTTGTTGGCCAATCCAGGCCGATGCGCCTCGGCCCACTATTCGGGCAAGGGGTTCAGGCTGTCAAACCTGGCGCTTGTCCTACGGTCCCTCGAAGTCACCCTTCCCAGGGAAACGCTTCACGAGGGCACCTCCTTTCTTACGCTCGAATATTTGGCGCTCGTTGGTCATCTGCCAGAGGAAACCCTTTCGTGCATTCCTTCGAGCGTCATCCTCGCTCGGGTAAGATCTCCCCCAAGAGAAGCATCCGTACGCCTACATGATAGATCGTGAGCCTCCCAACGAGAGACCCTCGTCAACTTCCTCTGACACAGTGGCAGTGCGCACCTCGTACCTGACACGCCGCCCACTTTCAGAGCCATCACTTTCATGCCATCACGGTTCGCCACGTGTTAGGGCAACACAGGTTTGGGACCACTTGGTCAAAATACCCAAAGCACCCTCACCCCTAAAATATAAATAGGAAGAAACCCCTGCATTCTTCCTCAAGTCATCTTCTTCATACACACTGCACTTCCAAGATTGGGAGTATTTTTCCTCCATTTTCTCCATCTTCCCAAGCTCTGCATTACCTTCACCATAACTGCATCCTAACTGCACACCCTTGGTGTTTCTCAAAAGGAAACCCAGTTCCTGAGGCTCCGTGCCTGTGATGGTCTTCCCTTTCCAAACAAAATCTTAAAGTGTTGGTTGCATCTTAAGAACCCAATTCCTGCACTATCACCGGTCATTCTTGATTATTTAACTTAGGTCATTTTGAGAAATTTCGGTAGTATTCATAATTCCATAAGTATCAATTTGATACTCCATATCGACAACTCAATTTCATATATTATCTATATTATATATCAAGTTTATTTCTGAAATAGCATTTAAATCTCTACCGAAACCTAACGGATGCCTAACGGATGGGGGAGTTAATTTGTAATCCATCAATAAATCATAAAGAGTGAAAGGTGTAAATTTAAAACCAAGAGGGATCCAAAGCATAAATATGCCTAACTACATAAGGTCTTGAAATACTTTTTCCCCATGTTTCAACTTTGAAACATCCTTTTAATGCCATCATCAAGGTAAGAGAATGAGAGATCATATATATGTATATATATATTCAATGCATAGAGCAAGCTTTGCCCGGAATCATACAAGTTTTAACAATTATGCTTAATTATTATGGAAATATCATCAGATTCTTTGATTGCTTTGCTTCTGATCTTGCCTACGAAATCCCTATTACGTTTCAAGTCGGTCTGCAAAAGCTGGTTTGATCTAATCAAAAGCCGACATTTCATAAGCAAGCATTTTGATTCAATACATTGCAATATTCTTGTGAATTGGCTAGCACTGACACAGCCTGTAGAAACCGCGGAGACGACATCGTTCTAACTCTTGCAAAGATCCGAGAAGCCGAGACATCTTCAGCTGTCGTAGATTGCTTTAGCTACGCGTGTGAAGTACCTCTTGGGGCCTTGCAAAGGCGTATCCTGCGTTGCTACCGAGTACGATGAGAAAATCGTGTTATGGAACCCGGCGACGAGGACGATCAGGCTACTCCCGCATCATCCGTTAATGTGGACGCATGATGGGAATTACAGGAATGACGACAATCAATATGAGTGGCAAATTGGATTTGGGGAGGATGTGATAGGATCAAGATAGTATCACTCGTGGGAATAGGATCCCAATATGATAGAAAATTGATGCCTCGTTTCACTGTCTATACGTCGGAATATGATTCTTGGAGGATCGTAGAAGACAACCCGGTTTTCGGTTACTATCGTGGCATCACAACCTGTCGTTGGAATCGGACATTCGCGAAGGGAACTTATTACTAGATGTCATACAACACTGCCAATAAAGCTTTCGTTATCCTTGCATTCGACATGCATCAGGAAATCTTTTCGAAAATGGAGATACCAAAAGTTGTTCGTGAGGAACGCTTTGTGGAGCTAACCTCATGCAATTACTCCCTTGCCTTGTTAGCTTACCAAAACTTTGAGGAAGATGACTACAACTGTAGCACCCGGAACGCCGAGATGCCACACCCCCGCACCATAAGTCTAGCTCACACATGAAATGGGTAGTCCATATATGAACAGGACTCATGGCGAACGGGTGACAATAAAAAAAACGACACACTAGCTAGGCGGGACTAACCCTCAATTAAATACGATCATGCATAATCAATAAAATGGAAGCATAATATACATTCATGTCTTTAACATCTTTCAAGGTCATTTCCATTATCTCCATATATACAATATCAGTGTCCAAAGACAAATCATAATATACAAGAGTAACAAGTTAACTCATATGCATCAATAATATATATGACATTATGCTAGACTCGAAATTAAAGACTTGACTCGATCCCGCCTAGCATGCCACCTGTAGACCTGAAAATGTGAGGGTGTCAGTCAACCGAAGACTGAGTGAGGGGTTTAAATAAATATAAGCGCAATTACCATGCAAGCTATAATCTCGGGTAAGTTTTCATGAAAGAGACAATATAAGTTCAAATATTAAAGTAAACCTCGCCCGAGATTGCAGCTAATCAATTTAATAATTCAATCATTATCAATTCAATCCGTAGCCCGACGAGTGAGGGCAATTCTCCAACCTTTACACCAACAGTGAACAATCAATATTTAGGTTTCAATTCAATGGTTATCATGCAAGTTGTTACAGTGCACAATTAGCAATTTCATGAACTCCTTCTTCCTCCGGTGATGGTGGGATTGCAAGGCCCCACCATCTATGAACGGTGTATGTCGGGAACATGACTCCCACGTACGGGATTTCTTCCTCCACCAAACCTCCTGGTGGATTCAGAGGTGATCCCAAAATTGGTGAGGATAGTGCAAGAGTTACCCGTCAGCCCTTGCTTCCTCGGTTGACTCAATACACTACCCTCGGGCCCAAGTGAACATGCTTTACTCGCCAAAAATCAATCAATCACGATAAGTTTAATATGTCACGAGAAATCACTTGCAATCGTTAAAGGTTTTGAGAAAGATATATACATATATATACATTTTGGCCGAAACATCACGTAGGGTTATACGGGTTCTATATATCTAGTAATTAAACCTCACCTTTACTTTACCAACCAAAAGAAGTAAGGAAACACCCTAAGGAGCGTGCTCCTCGTCACTGGGAACGTGATCTGTGTACAAAGACAAGTGTACATGAAACTTGACTCTTATGAACCAATTAAGACGAACGACAAAGTCATGGATCAATATATCATGCAATAACAATCAAGGAATGTCAATTAGGAGCATAATCATCAATAAATCAGTTATATAACACATATAAGTCACATACGGGAGCCAAGGAAGTGAAAGGAAAGCAATAAGAAGGGTTTTGGTGAAGTTTGGCCAAAACCGACAATTTCCGAAAATACACATGCTGTGGAAAAATGGGAATATCTAAAGTTCTAGAAATTGGAATTGGGTTTTTTTTGTTAGTAATGAAACTAGATAAGTAGACCTTTAAAATGGTATATGGCTCGTTTTCTAGTTCAAAGCGAGGAGAAAATGGCGTAAGCTTGAAGTTAGGAGACTGCAGTTTGTCGGTAAAGCAGCGACACCAAAAAGAATTGATTACACTCACAAACTAGAAAATATATTGAGATGATTCCAATTATAGGTTGTTCTAGAGTTCAAGAGCTTTCCAAAGGTTTAAAAATCAGGTCATTTGAAGTTCGGATGAGGGATTACCCGTCCGGGTAAAATTGAAGGGAAAAGTTCCCCGACCGGGTAAAGCTGTCCAGAAGCTTTCGGCATAAAACTACCCGCCCGGGTACTTTTCATGCACAAAAAGTACCCGGCCGGGTACTATTCCAGGGCTGGAAAAAGGGGCAAAACGGGGGTAGCTTCGGGGAAGGAAGAAAAGGGATGAAAACCCAAAGCAAACTCAACCAAAATGCTCCAAAACAAACATATAACATGTATATAACTTAAAGACATCATTTAGGTAGCATATAAACCATGAAACATGCATCAATCATCAAGAATTCATCATTCAAAACCCCATATGCACATGTTTCCAACTTCCATATACTTCAAGGTATTCATGCAAACTTCCATTCTAATCATCCTAATCATGCTCCTAGCTCAAATATTGCAAGAATCCATCATATAACTCATGAACCCTACTCATTCACCAATCAAAAGATTCATCCAATTCCATGTTTACCTTGAATTCAAGCAAGAAATGAGATGAAGTGAAGAGATAATGATGATGATGCTTCTAGCTTCAAGATCCTTCAAGAATTTAGCTTGAAAATGAGATAAAATTTCCTCCTTCTCCTTGGTGTTTTAATCGGTATGTGGTGTGTGTGTGTGTGTGAAGAAATTGGATGAAATATGATGAAATGAAATATGGGGAATATGATATACATAAGATATTTACATGATTCTTCCACTAAATGAGACGACAAGACACTTCTTACACTTAGGTCCCTAAGCTTTATAAGTCATGCAATGAAGGATGTGATAGGAAGAAATGAATACTTAAGTCCAAGAATGGTTCATGCAATTAAGTCCATATGATTAGGAAATGATCAAGTAAGGTCAATTAATCAAATAAGACATGTTCGGCAATTAATTAACATAAATTCTCACGTTAACAATAATTTCATGGAAATAATTAGTAATATAATGTCACATAATATCAATTAAGCACATTATCAATTATTTCATGTAAATTTCACGTTAAGGATAATTCACATAAATGCATAGAAATATAATACATATAATATTATGAAATGTAGATAAATTATCACATGATGCATAAATTGAAAACGGGGCGTTACAACTCTCTCCCCCTTAAGAGGACCTGGTCCCCAGGTCCATACTCGAGTTCTAAATCTTTAAAGCAAGCGGTGAGAGAGCCCCGTCTCTCAAACAAGCAAAGAGAGAACCCCGTCTCTCAAACAAGCAAGGAGAGTACCCCGACTCTCACACAAGCAAGGATCCAAAAGAACACTTAATTAAACATTCATACAGAACTTCATGTAATGAACAAGTAGAAGAAGCCAAATATACCAACTAGTCATAGAAAAGTAATTTACAATTACAAAGAACCATACGTGGTGATAGTAAAATGTATATTGCACGTGATATGCATGTTTAGGTGTACCGTTCACCATGGTCTTAGGAAACTTCAGTGGCAGTGACTTGATTTAATACTTGATTCTTTGATCGGGATCCCTTCTAACCAAACTGCCAACCCTCAAACGCCTAACGCATGTATATACTTCAATAATTACTCAATCTTCATCCCTCGATCTAATTTTCTATCCTTTCTATCACCACAGTTTGAAGATTCAATTCTTGAATATGTACTTGATAGCAATCCGACCTACTCATTCTTCTCACAAATCATAGTTGACCTCCTCCAATGCCCGGGCTAATTATTTGATAACTCGAGGTCTAACTTTTATCCTTCATAATATTCCCGGTTCAAGTAACTCTCATGTGATCCTTTGCGATCGAGAATGTTCCCGTCAAATTGTTATTATCTAACACCATGGTAGTAGTGTCGCCCTTCTTTGGTCACTTCGAGCAAATCTTGAATGATAGTCGTTTTCCTTGAAAAATTCTTACCTTTGATCAAAGTAAACTTACTCAACTTATAAAAATCATGATCTCTCCCATTTCTCATCAAATTTGTTTCAATTTCAACTCGGCTCAAGATATGCCTCTTTATGACTTTTAGGAATCTCCATTTGAGAACTCTAGGCGCACGAAACTTAAGATATTGAAGACTTCATTCACCTAGTTCCGATAGAGAGTTTCCGAAAGAACCATTTTCCTTGAAGTTTCAACTCTCCCAAGTGAGATCCAAACATCGACTTTAAGTTGTTCCCCGATCAGCTCTCCCCCTTAAGAAAATAAGAATATTTTCTATCTAACTTCTGGAACTAGTTCTACCCTTTCTCAAATCCAAGCTTCTCTTCTTTCTGATTCTCTTGAAGTACCTCTAACTCTCGATCTTATTCCCGAAATATTTCTCTATCTCAATTGGAAATCCAACGAGCACTGTATCCTTCCTCATTTCTTGAATATCCATTCCATTTCTTGAAGCTCTTACCCTTTCCAAAATTATTTTCTAAATATCCTCATCCTGACCCTGGGAGGTCATCAAGCATCTCAATCTCCTAATTCATCCCTTGTTGTTGCTTTCAAGTAACCCCGTTATTTGTAACCCTTACATTTTTGTTGCTTCTAATACATGTAATCCATTTGAGCACAACCATAAATTTGAAGTCGTTTCCCCGGTCGACTCAACTTCCTTGATATCAACGATTTCAAATCTCGCCACTTGTTCGGACATTTCATCTCACGTTTATTTTTTTTGAAGTGACAACTTCTTCCATCCAACTCCTAACTATTTTTTTTTCGGCCTTTCAATTGTTCTTTCTCCTTTTTGTTCCTCACTTTGCAACCCAATTCTTTCCGTATCATACTTCAGTTGTGTCTCGGTTGAAGTAATGCTTGATAGATGAGGTGGAGAGATTTTCTATCAAGAAAACACTTAAAATGCATGTTGGGTTAAGATGTCGATGCACGTATTACACTTATAAATAATTAAAGATGCAACACATCAAACAATTAAGCTCAAATAAAGATGCATATATAAATAAAGGAATTTAAATAATTTAAACAACATATGATGCACGTGCCATGAATGCTTTGAACCTGTCACCGTAGTTACATCCTTTAGCTTGGCACTCCTTCCATGTTTGTTGAATTACAAGTTCATCTTGCATTTGTTGATCATTTCTTGTTATCCACGGTCTTCCAATTCTTCAAAAGTCTCAATACTCAACCCATACATTGCCATCGCCCGGGATTGAAATTTCTTGAACTCAATTCCATCCCCAAGTATTCCTTCCAATTTATAGATTCTAAGTGTGGTTCGAGCCTTCACCTTAAATATCTTCTTGTTCAAAGCTTCCTTATCTCGACTCGTATAACTTGGTAATCAAATTATTATTCTTGAACTCCAATGCTTCTACTTCCGTGAAATTGATAACTAGCCCTCCTCCAATTGCTTACACTCAAGCACATAGTTTCCTTCTATAAGCTCGTTACCTTCTTTCACCGTTTCCATTTGTTGCTCCCTTTCTTCCAATTCAACTTCTTCCTTACTCGAAATCCGTAGTGACTTCAATTTCCCTTTTTCTTAATCTCTTCATTATTCTTCATCAATCTAACCTCCTCCAAGATTTCCTTCGTTCCATCCCCCGGTTTGCACAACCCCGTTGAGTTCGGTTGACTAACTTAACTTTCAATGTGGTATGGTGTATCTATTAATCTTATGATGACTTAGCATCATCTACCCCAACTCCACCTCTTTGAACTTCTTCAACTTACCTAAAGCTGGTAGGTCATCCCACAACTTGATTTTCGATTCCAATAGTGGAAAATCCTCAACTTGCTCCTCAAATCCTAACCTTAAGTCCCTATTACCCTCGAGGCCTCCTTGGTGATTAAGACCTTGAAACTTAAAACACTTTCGAGATTTCTTCACTTTGCTTCTAAAATTAATTCGTCCATTCCGGACCTTATCACTCGAACCATAATCCATTAGAGAGAGAACCATAGCTCTTGAATTCTTGTGTGAAGTTCCCCGGTGCATTCCTTACTAGAAAAAGGAGCTTGCGATAAATGGAGGTTGTCATAGAAATTGGTCGTGGTTTGATATAATCTTTATAACCTATAACTCAAAATTAATTCAAAGCTAAATGCATGCGGTTAGTACATGCTCATGTCACATAATTAGCATTTAACCACATATTTGATGCAAAATGCAATAATTAATTCAACTAAATTAAAAAAACACATCAAATATATAAATTCCGAACCATAGAAGGTCAATTAATCATCAAGTAGTAACATAAATCAATGCTATGCAAAAGTCACCAAGTAGCTCAAGAATGTCTAGGTAAGTTCAAATCAATTCAAATAAGTTCAAGTAGTTCCAAATAAGATGCAAGACTCGCAAATTATCAATTAATCCTATGCCGTTCGACTTAGACTTGACACGATAAGACACTAGAACCGCGGTTTTGCAACCGGGCTCTGATACCACCTAAGATGTAGCACCCGGAACGCCGAGATGCCACACCCCCGCACCATAAGTCTAGCTCACACATGAAATGGGTAGTCCATATATGAACCAGACTCATGGCGAACGGGTGACAATAAAAAAAACGACACACTAGCTAGGCGGGACTAACCCTCAATTAAATACGATCATGCATAATCAATAAAACGGAAGCATAATATACATTCATGTCTTTAACATCTTTCAAGGTCATTTCCATTGTCTCCATATATACAATATCAGTATCCAAAGACAAATCATAATATACAAGAGTAACATGTTAACTCATATGCATCAATAATATATATGACATTATGCTAGACTCGAAATTAAAGACTTGACTCGATCCCGCCTAGCATGCCACCTGTAGACCTGAAAATGTGAGGGTGTCAGTCAACCGAAGACTGAGTGAGGGGTTTAAATAAATATAAGCGCAATTACCATGCAAGCTATAATCTCGGGTAAGTTTTCATGAAAGAGACAATATAAGTTCAAATATTAAAGTAATCCTCGCCCGAGATTGCAGCTAATCAATTTAATAATTCAATCATTATCAATTCAATCCGTGGCCCGGCGAGTGAGGGCAATTCTCCAACCTTTGCACCAACAGTGAAAAATCAATATTTAGGTTTCAATTCAATAGTTATCATGCAAGTTGTTATAGTGCACAATTAGCAATTTCATGAACTCCTTCTTCCTCCGGTGATGGTGGGATTGCAAGGCCCCACCATCCATGAACGGTGTACGTCGGGAACATGACTCCCACGCACGGGATTTCTTCCTCCACCAAACCTCCTGGTGGATTCAGAGGTGATCCCAAAATTGGTGAGGATAGTGCAAGAGTTACCCGTCAGCCCTTGCTTCCTCGGTTGACTCAATACACTACCCTCGGGCCCAAGTGAACATGCTTTACTCGCCAAAAATCAATCAATCACGATAAGTTTAATATGTCACGAGAAATCACTTGCAATCGTTAAAGGTTTTGAGAAAGATATATACATATATATACATTTTGGCCGAAACATCACGTAGGGTTATACGGGTTCTATATATCTAGTAATTAAGCCTCACCTTTACTTTACCAACCAAAAGAAGTAAGAAAACACCCTAAGGAGCTTGCTCCTCGTCACCGGGAACGTGATCTGTGTTGGAAAACAGGAATCAGAAAGCAGCGGAAATTTAAAAATTTTTCCAACAAAAGGATCTTAGACTCGCAATCGTGTATCCAAATTCGTAGAGATCAAGAAACTCACTTGGGTAGTAGCTTTCTTGACACGTTTTGAGCAGCCCTCAAACGCGCTTCATGCGGTAATGGCAACCCGTTCCTCGAAAATCTCTTTCTTCTTCAGAATCCATTGTAGGGATAACAATCCACACCAACCTAGATTCAAATTATGTTAGGGATGTTCTTAACAATATAACATAAAGAAAGAAACATGAAACAAGAAAAGCATGATTGAAACTCCCTTCGAAAACCAGTTTTGCGAAAGTAGAAAACTGCCAGTCACAAAACCCTCGTGAAAAAATTCATCCTTCAGGATATGGACGAACAGTTTTCGCCATCTGCTTTGGTTCGATTTTTTCACTCGTTTCATGTTAGGTTCAGAATCTTTTCATCATCCCTTCTGATCGTTTTGCTTGATCCCCACTTTTTGGTAAAGCTCGAATCTTCAAAACTTCTAACTTGAAGCTCTCTAGAGATAGTCCATCAACTTGATCACAATCTAACTAGTAAGGATGCTAGTTCTCTAGTTAGTGTTTAGGCTTAACCTAGGGTTTCGTTTATCTTGGAGAAAAGATGGTGTTCAACACATGAACCAAAAGAATTGTCAATTAGCTCTAAGGGGAGCTCGAGCTCCCCTATATATAGGATGGGAGTGGCCGAAAATCCTAGTCCTTATGGACTAAGGATTTGGTCCCTCTCTCCTATTACTTGATCATCAAGTAATTTTGACTTTGACTTTGAATTCAAATTCAAATCAACTTTCAAGAGAGCTAAAATATCCAAACTATTTTTGGATAATTTTATACTTTATTTATTTAAAATAAATAACTTATTTTATCTAATTAATTAATTCACAATTAATTAACTAGATTATTTTTCTCCAAAATAAGACTTTCTTTTTAATTCCAAATTAAACCAAAGTCTGTATTAAATAATTAATCACATTAATTATTTAACACAAAATAAATATACACATATATTTACACACGTGTCACTCACGTGAGCCACACGTGTGGAACCCTCTTGGCCCGATTAACTCGTTTAATCATTTTAAAGCCTTAACTCATGTAACCAAGTTGTTGTGTGTGACCCTCTAGGTTCTCAATTCAATTAGCAGTGACCCCAATTAATTAATTCACTAATTAATTAATCAGTCCACAGATTAAACGACCATAGTCTAGCAACAGGTGTTTAACCCCTAGCTGAATTGGAATGTTCGGATTCGACAGAACCTTTAAGTCATTGATTCATGTGAGATACAATCCTCCTACTTACTATCTCTCAACCAAGATCTAGGGCAAGGGAATAATCAGAACCCTAATAATCCGGTCTTAAAGCTAAGTGCATTTCATATCCATTTGATCTCAATCCAAGAAACCCTTTTCTTGATGTCTTGATCTACTGCCTTGGCCAAGGACTCCATATGGCATATGAATGACTTACACCATAAGAGATCACCTTGCATATGCAAGTGTAGGTCCTTTCTTGATTCTCATTCACTTTCATGAATCACTTGTGCAACCCCAGCATAAGCCTTGAATCAGTTGTCTAAGGCGACACCCTTTAAAGCTTATACCAAAGACTACAGAGTTAATTCATAAAGTGACAAGGAACCTCAAGTCTAAGGATCAATTAATCACATCAATGACTCGTGAGATATTTCCTAATCTGGAAGTTTCTATTTCCTGAAATAGAAACTTCCTTTCCCATTTAGGAATCTTCTCACACGGGGCACCTCAGTGAACTTACTTATTAAAGTAAGCACCCTCATGTATCACGCACGTATCAACTATACACTTTGCACCTCCATGAAACAAGGTGGGCGTGATCCCACAAGCAAGCCTTAAAGGAGTCAGGTTGACACTCCCACTGTCTGTTGGACTCATCGGCTTGGAGTATTTTAGTAATCATGACTTATGTGATATAGGGCTCGTTTCATGAACCATTTCACCTAAATGGTAGAGTCCTAAAGTTATCAGGATTAGAGGAGTTCTCATACATGCGCACGTAATGGAAACACACAAAACACGTATTGGCATATAAAGAAGTGTTTGCCTATAATGATAATCAATCGTATATTATTCAAAGATTGTCTGTGATATAAGAAAAGTCCCAAAGCAGATTACGTCGAATCGGCTTTCTAGGGCACTATTCCTAACAATCTCCCACTTGCCCGTAAAAGCCATTTAGGTACTGTAAGTCCCATCTTCTCAAGATGCACTGTGAGAGCCTATTGACTTTGGGCGTTTCCAAAGTGGATCTGCTATATTCTCTGCTGATGTGACCCTCTTGTTTACACATCTCTTAGGAAACACCTTTTCCTTATAAAGTGATTCGTAATCACGTGTTCAGTCTCTTGGTGAGGTCTTGGTTCTCTTACTTGAGCAACCATCCATTTTATCATACAATATGATAAAGGAGTTGTTTCATGCTAGGAACTTCATCTAACCAGTTAGATGGAGTTTCTTACCCAAACATTTAACTTAGCGTTATATAATACGACTAAGTTCTCAACTACGATAGTCGAGTTTTGTAATGTCCGTCCTTGGAACCCCTTTCCAACACATTGCATTACCATTCTGGTAGAAGTTGTATCCTTTCAATGATTTCATAATCATCTATGTTTGATGAACGGTTACATCAAATATCCTTCTAACAACAAGATCTTTTGGACTCCGTAAACTAATACATATCCTCATTTCTTCTCAAGTACTCTGATGACATCCTTTACAGAGATCTAATGACCTTCTCTGAGGTCATATTAGATTCGGCCCACTACGCTTAGTGTTGCGCCATATCTAATTTAGTACATAACATTTCATACATTCTGCACCCTTTCACTTAAAGGGATTTTGGACATTCTAACTTTCTTAAAGTTATTTTAGGATATATACTCTTCAAAAGAGATGTTCCATTGTCCATACTAAACTCCTTTTAGTACCATGGTTATGTACTCGTTTTGTGATAATCCATTTATGCTCTTAGATCTATCTTCTATAGATCTGAATGTCGAGAATTTAGGATAATCACTAAGATCTTTCATGTCAAATTATTTCTTAAACAAGAATTAGTAACTTTCGCATTATCCTTGACATTCCTAATGAGAAGGACATCGTCTTCTAAATAACCAAAAATTGACTCTTACATCACTAACTTTCATATGTACATTTTTAGACTTATTCGACTTCCATTTGTGTCAAACGATTTGACTATCCTATGGAATCGAATTGTCTAACTCCTAGAAGCCTTCATCAATCCACAGATTGACTTTAGGGATTTGCATACCTTATGCATACTCCCACTGAATATGAGATTTATATAAATACCTTATTTCAGTCTCTTTCAATCTCATATTGAACAAGATAGTTCTCATATTCATTTATCATATCTCATAGTCAGAATATGAGGATGTGGTAAACACAATCCAAATGGACTTTTGCATTTCAATCGTCAAGAAGGTTGTAATGCTTTCCATTTACTCGATGCTCTATTAGCTTGATCCTATCAGGCGGATCAACCAAGGTCTAAACTTGGTTTGAATATATGGAATCCAAATTGGATTTCAAGGCTTGCTTACACTACTCAGATTCTAAATCTGACAGTGTCTCCTCTTCAAGTAATTCCTTGGCTTTCTAGGAACGCGTTCTAAACACGTCTTAAGAGAAGGGTTTCATACGTGTACATACTCTAAAATTTGGCTAAGTTTTATCAGATGGGCTCGTTTCTTCTATATGTGGCGTGGATATTTATCCTCAAATTTCTTTGAGGTCTGCTTGCTTGCCTTTCTTCTTCTATACGAACAATTCCTTAAGAAAGATACATTCCTTGAGATAAACAACCTTTGTCTAAGGGAATCACAGAAATGATATCTAATATTGTTTGTATAAACTTGAACTCATTTCAAGCCTATCTCCCACTATCCTCTTCACTTAAGAGGATTCCACTAAATTCTAGGACAAGAATAATTAGGGAATTTAGTGCGCCAAATTGCATAGTGCATCTAAAGGACTGATTTTGGAAGGTGCAAAATTCAAAATCTCTAACTGCATATTCTGGGAGTTTATTCCTAGAATGATTATAAGTCAGTAAAGCTTGCTATGGAATGGACCATATCCTATAAGGTTTCATTCCCTCATTCGGAAACACTAAGGTGTTCTCGAATTAGTTTACTGAGAGATAATTCTATTATCTCTAAGATGACTAAGGAATTAGTTGCTAAGATATTGGCTATCTCGATCATATCGATTTACCTATAACTTATGACTACTTCGGTTCCTAACCTCCTTTTGAAGTTCCAAGAATTTCATATAAGTTTCGAATTTGTACTTTACCAAGTACATTCATTCATAATGTTTAAACTGACGATTGTATCTAGTGCTTACATTAAGCATCTTACACTCATCAGCATGGATCGAAATCCACTATAATTTTGGAACGTTCCACATTTCTTATAAACGGGATTCAGGAACACTTCCCTCAAGATAGGATTCACAGGAAGTCAACTCTATAGGTTTATTTTCATAGAATGATCCTAAGGTGTCTGACTTGCTAATCCTTTTATATCTCAACGTTCCAAAGTAATTCGAAGCTTTGTCATCTCACTTACTTTTGTTATCTCGTTGCATGTTCAGAACATTAGTGCCTTGAGTCTTTGCACAACGGATTATGCAGAATTGACTCAAGACTAGTGAATTCTATTCCTAGTAGAATTACTAAACGAGGTAACATTTCAGAGTACTCATACTCTTTGCAGTTCCCTTTCAAAGTCCTTATTTGCTACCATAGAAACAAACATCCAATTTGATCTCTAGTGTCTTTTGGGCGTACCCCTTACATGCCCCTCCATTGGGCTCTCAAGGGTTTCTTCTTCTTTAGGCCTTCAAGCCTTTAACTGAGTGAGTTTAGAAGAAGAATTAACCATCACAACCTTTTATTCCTTCTTAAGGATGCTATCAACCATTATCAACTAAATGATTAACTATGCTACATTAGCATCATTCTAGTTGAGCATAAAGGGTTTGAATGATGGTGGAAGCAATGTAAGCAATCAGTGCATTGAGAACTCTTTTCTCAGTTAATGACCATAAGATCTTCAAATAAGATCTTTAGACCTTGTTCGTGTGCACTTGTTTCCTCATTTGGAATATTGAATAATTCCATAATGTTATACCTTGTAACATTTTTATGAGGTGGTTCAATTGCTCTTAAGTGGTTTGGAGAAATCCATTCACCTCAGATTGCTTCTCTTTTGGCCCGGGTCGAATTTTCATATAATTGAAAATCTCGCGTTATAGAGAACCCTTTCTCTTGTCGGATTCTAAAATGAATTTTAGGATCCGAAGCCATTTAGAGTTAGTCAGGACTTAGTCAACTTGTTTGACTTAAGGATGGATACGAATGGGTTTGCATTTCATATTGTAGAGAATCACAGAACTACAACCTAAATGCTAAGCAGAGAACTAGGTGAGCATGCTTGAATAATAACGATATACATAAGATAAGGTCTTTAATCTAATGTAGCTCCCACTGTTTTTCAAAGATCTATAATTCCCAAAGATCTAAGAGGAACACGTTTCCCAACGGGTACTAAGATCCTAAGCATTTTACCTCGAACCCACGACTCGCGGACATTCTAAGTAAAATCCTAGGTAGGTACAACTTACCAATTCTAACACCTTTAGAACTCTTAGTAATTGTTTTTGCATCACCTATCTTTCAATATAGACCCACGACTCGTGCGACTTCCATATTTACTTAGGCGTTAAGCTAGACCCATCAATCATAAGATCATGATCAAAACTTAGTTCAAACGACCCACGACTCGCGGACATCGCCCTTGCCAAAATTGACCACGAAATATTGATCATTTAAAATGATCAATTAGGTAACTAGGAACTAATAAGCTCCACTAGCTATCCCACGACTCGCGGACAATAACTAGCTTTACTTACTAAACTTAAAACCTATTGATGGAATGCTAGGAATTTAATTCAAAATTTGCATCTCGAATTAAATACCTATTATTCGAAATGAGCTTAATATTTAATGGGAATTTTCGAATCAACCGAAGAGTTGTTCGGTTCGACCTCACCAACATATATGTTATCCAATTTAATTAGTCTTGATTAATGCAAGTACAACTTAAATGCATTTCAAACAAGCACATAAACAGATAACATGTCCTAGCATGATACTAACATGAGATGATCATGGGTTCTACCTATCTTATGCGTGATATGTGGGAGCCACTCCACAATCACAAGTTCTAACATACATGCCACATAAACAGTTTAAATCACATAAGGGAAAACAGTAACAAAATACGAGCCCTATCTCTATTACATTTTTACAATTGAGATTCCCCTCCCTAACATTTTGAGGGATTTTCACTTATGGCCTCCTTGTTACTTGAATGTGGTCCATCTTACTCCATGGGTGCATTGTCTCCAAAATGAAAATAAAACCTCACCACCTATCTCTACTCTCAAATTACAATAAAAAGAAAAAGACATAAAGTAATAAGGCTCAATCTTCATATTGGCCTTAGACAATTACACGGGGCATACCCCGGCCTCAAAACAGTAATATGGAAAGCCACATAATAAATCACATAACAGTACGCACATAAGTGAGGCTCCAACCTCAATTGAAAAACGTAACTATAGGGCTCCAACCCCAATTTAAACCATCCATGTGCATAAATTAAAACCATACATAGATTTAAACCCATGATCACCTAACATGCTTTTGCGAGAATTTAAATTTAACCAATAAATTAAAATTCCCGTTTCAAGTCCTAATGACTTAAAACACGACTTGATGCGAGTCTTGTTTATAAAAGTTTTCAATAAATCCCAAATTAACAAAACAAATAAAATTCCAATTAATTTCTGAAAATTAATAATTTTATCAAGATGTATTTTGCCAAAATATAAACCGTTTCTATTTCTAAAAAAATCCCAATTTTATGTTTTATTCAAAAATTAAAATAAATATTCAAAAATAAAATTTTAAAATTAAAAAAAAAAAAAATTGGGACTGGATTGCACGAAACACGAATTACGAAAACGGGGCCCGTACGCGAAAGGGACTGCACGCACAGCGGTGCGCGAGCGCGCGCGCGACAGGCTCGCTTGGCCGCGCGCTGCCGCCCGTGGTCCCATCGCCCAGCTTGCGGGCGGCTGGCCGGTCTGTCCCGGCCAGGCCTGGGGGTTGATGGCAGCCCTGGGCGGGCGCACCTAGGATCGCCCGGATCGCCTCCCGCGCGGTTGCGGGAGGGGTTAGGCGCACGGCCTACGCGCGCCTAGGACAGGCGGGCGGTGCGCACGAAAACTGCGCGCGCGACGCCTTGGCGCTCGGGGTTTCGCGTGTTCGTAATTCAGGCTTTTCGTTTCGTGTTTTCGTTCAAAAGCAAAACCAATCCAAAAAATCCAAAAACAGTTTATACAGTTTCAAATCTAAAATAGTTTTCAAAAATTAAATTTTGCAAAAACCAATTTTCAGAAACTTTCAGGTAAAAATACAGTTTCGTAATTCAGACTTTCTAAAACAATTACAAATACTCAATCGCATCAAGCCTAAGAATTTCTACCAAATTCATAATAATTGAGACGAATCAGAAACACGATTAACGAGGTGGCTCTGATACCACTTGTTGGAAAACAGGAATCAGAAAGCAGCGGAAATTTAAAAAATTTTCCCACAAAAGGATCTTAGACTCGCAATCGTGTATCCAAATTCGTAGAGATCAAGAAACTCACTTGGGTAGTAGCTTTCTTGACACGTTTTCAGCCGCCCTCAAACGCGCTTCATGCGGTAATGGCAACCCGTTCCTCGAAAATCTCTTTCTTCTTCAGAATCCATTGTAGGGATAACAATCCACACCAACCTAGATTCAAATTATGTTAGGGATGTTCTTAACAATATAACATAAAGAAAGAAACATGAAACAAGAAAAGCATGATTGAAACTCCCTTCGAAAACCAGTTTTGCGAAAGTAGAAAGCTGCCAGTCACAAAACCCTCGTGAAAAAATTCATCCTTCAGGATATGGACGAACGGTTTTCGCCATCTGCTTTGGTTCGATTTTTTCACTCGTTTCATGTTGGGTTCAGAATCTTTTCATCATCCCTTCTGATCGTTTTGCTTGATCCCCACTTTTTGGTAAAGATCGAATCTTCAAAACTTCTAACTTGAAGCTCTCTAGAGATAGTCCATCAACTTGATCACAATCTAACTAGTAAGGATGCTAGTTCTCTAGTTAGTGTTTAGGCTTAACCTAGGGTTTCGTTTATCTTGGAGAAAAGATGGTGTTCAACACATGAACCAAAAGAATTGTCAATTAGCTCTAAGGGGAGCTCGAGCTCCCCTATATATAGGATGGGAGTGGCCGAAAATCCTAGTCCTTATGGACTAAGGATTTGGTCCCTCTCTCCTATTACTTGATCATCAAGTAATTTTGACTTTGACTTTGAATTCAAATTCAAATCAACTTTCAAGAGAGCTAAAATATCCAAACTATTTTTGGATAATTTTATACTTTATTTATTTAAAATAAATAACTTATTTTATCTAATTAATTAATTCACAATTAATTAACTAGATTATTTTTCTCCAAAATAAGACTTTCTTTTTAATTCCAAATTAAACCAAAGTCTGTATTAAATAATTAATCACATTAATTATTTAACACAAAATAAATATACACATATATTTACACACGTGTCACTCACGTGAGCCACACGTGTGGAACCCTCTTGGCCCGATTAACTCGTTTAATCATTTTAAAGCCTTAACTCATGTAACCAAGTTGTTGTGTGTGACCCTCTAGGTTCTCAATTCAATTAGCAGTGACCCCAATTAATTAATTCACTAATTAATTAATCAGTCCACAGATTAAACGACCATAGTCTAGCAACAGGTGTTTAACCCCTAGCTGAATTGGAATGTTCGGATTCGACAGAACCTTTAAGTCATTGATTCATGTGAGATACAATCCTCCTACTTACTATCTCTCAACCAAGATCTAGGGCAAGGGAATAATCAGAACCCTAATAATCCGGTCTTAAAGCTAAGTGCATTTCATATCCATTTGATCTCAATCCAAGAAACCCTTTTCTTGATGTCTTGATCTACTGCCTTGGCCAAGGACTCCATATGGCATATGAATGACTTACACAATAAGAGATCACCTTGCATATGCAAGTTTAGGTCCTTTCTTGATTCTCATTCACTTTCATGAATCACTTGTGCAACCCCAGCATAAGCCTTGAATCAGTTGTCTCAGGCGACACCCTTTAAAGCTTATACCAAAGACTACAGAGTTAATTCATAAAGTGACAAGGAACCTCAAGTCTAAGGATCAATTAATCACATCAATGACTCGTGAGATATTTCCTAATCTGGAAGTTTCTATTTCCTGAAATAGAAACTTCCTTTCCCATTTAGGAATCTTCTCACACGGGGCACCTCAGTGAACTTACTTATTAAAGTAAGCACCCTCATGTATCACGCACGTATCAACTATACACTTTGCACCTCCATGAAACAAGGTGGGCGTGATCCCACAAGCAAGCCTTAAAGGAGTCAGGTTGACACTCCCACTGTCTGTTGGACTCATCGGCTTGGAGTATTTTAGTAATCATGACTTATGTGATATAGGGCTCGTTTCATGAACCATTTCACCTAAATGGTAGAGTCCTAAAGTCATCAGGATTAGAGGAGTTCTCATACATGTGTACGTAATGGAAACACACAAAACACGTATTGGCATATAAAGAAGTGTTTGCCTATAATGATAATCAATCGTATATTATTCAAAGATTGTCTGTGATATAAGAAAAGTCCCAAAGCAGATTACGTCGAATCGGCTTTCTAGGGCACTATTCCTAACAATCTGTGTACAAAGACAAGTGTACATGAAACTTGACTCTTATGAACCAATTAAGACGAACGACAAAGTCATGGATCAATATATCATGCAATAACAATCAAGGAATGTCAATTAGGAGCATAATCATCAATAAATCAGTTATATAACACATATAAGTCACATACGGGAGCCAAGGAAGTGAAAGGAAAGCAATAAGAAGGGTTTTGGTGAAGTTTGGCCAAAACCGACAATTCCCGAAAATGCACATGCTGTGGAAAGATGGGAATATCTAAAGTTCCAGAAATTGGAATTGGGTTTTGTTTGTTGGGAATGAAACTATACAAGTAGACCTTTAAAATGGTATATGGCTCGTTTTCTAGTTCAAAGCGAGGAGAAAATGGCGTAAGCTTGAAGTTAGGCGAGTGCAGTTTGTCGGTAAAGCAGCGATACCAAAAAGAATTGATTATATCTCACAAACTAGAAAAGATATTGAGATGATTCCAATTTCAGGTTGTTCTAGACTTCAATATCTTTCCAACGGTTCAAAAATCAGGTCATTTGGAGTTCGGATGAGGGAGTACCCGGCTGGGTAAAATTGAAGGGAAAAGTTCCCCGACCGGGTAAAGCTGTCCAGAAGCTTTCGCCATAAAACTACCCGCCCGGGTACTTTTCATGCACAAAAAGTACCCGGCCGGGTACTGTTCCAGGGCTGGAAAAAGGGGCAAAACAGGGGTAGCTTCGGGGAAGGAAGAAAAGGGATGAAAACCCAAAGCAAACTCAACCAAAATGCTCCAAAACAAACATATAACATGTATATAACTTAAAGACATCATTTAGGTAGCATATAAACCATGAAACATGCATCAATCATCAAGAATTCATCATTCAAAACCCCATATGCACATGTTTCCAACTTCCATATACTTCAAGGTATTCATGCAAACTTCCATTCTAATCATCCTAATCATGCTCCTAGCTCAAATATTGCAAGAATCCATCATATAACTCATGAACCCTACTCATTCACCGATCAAAAGATTCATCCAATTCCATGTTTACCTTGAATTCAAGCAAGAAATGATATGAAGTGAAGAGATAATGATGATGATGCTTCTAGCTTCAAGATCCTTCAAGAATTTAGCTTGAAAATGAGATAAAATTTCCTCCTTCTCCTTAGTGTTTTAATCGGTATGTCGTGTGTGTGTGAAGAAATTGGATGAAATATGATGAAATGAAATGTGGGGAATATGATATACATAAGATATTTACATGATTCTTCCACTAAATGAGATGACAAGGCACTTCTTACACTTAGGTCCCTAAGCTTTATAAGTCATGCAATGAAGGATGTGATAGGAAGAAATGAATACATAAGTCCAAGAATGGTTCATGCAATTAAGTCCATATGATTAGGAAATGATCAAGTAAGGTCAATTAATCAAATAAGACATGTTCGGCAATTAATTAACATAAATTCTCACGTTAACAATAATTTCATGGAAACAATTAGTAATATAATGTCACATAATATCAATTAAGCACATTATCAATTATTTCATGTAAATCTCACGTTAAGGATAATTCACATAAATGCATAGAAATATAATACATATAATATTATGAAATGTAGATAAATTATCACATGATGCATAAATTGAAAACGAGGCGTTACAACTACATCGACCTATGGCTGTTTGAAGAGAACAACAAATGTTGGACGAAGTTGTCATCTTCGATCCTACCTTTTGAGGTGATAGGAAAGGGATACACAAAAATCGAGTGCACGCAGCAGAAATTAAAACTCCTCTTCAAATGCCCAATAAATAATCAACCAAGTATTTCCACGAATAGAAAAATAATCAACCAAACAAGAATATATAATAGAGACAGGAGATTTAACGTGGAAAACCCCTTCAAATCGAAGAGTAAAAACCACGAGACTTACGAGACCCAAAAACAAATCCACTATAATACGAGGCAAAATTACAGCAGTTTAACACCAATAAATCTAACTGCAAACACGAACCAAACACCAATTCAATAAAAAAAGAACTAGAACTACAAAAGGAGAAAAGAACACAAAAACTAGTTGAAAATTCGTGCTATTGTTCACACGATAAAAACTAGACTTACAGTGCTCCAAATCCGATCTCCACCGTTCACTTTCAAGTTCAATAAGTTAGAAACTTGTTGGTCAAATTTCAGCTCAATCGGACCACAAATGACCTCCCGATCATCCAATTGAAAAGCTGTCGCCGCCCAAAATTCTGCTCCAACCGTGCAGAATATTCACGCCTCTCTTCATGCAAAAGCTGCTGCGTAAAATTAATGTTCAAGTCAAACCTATTCTAACTTGAAAAAGGTTTTCAAAATGGGCTTTTATATTATAATTGGGCCAGCAAATAGTTATATGGGCTAGACCCGACAAATCTCCTCCTCCAGCCCATGCGAGGAAGGAGACAAACCGCCATTTAATCATTCAAACTTGAGATTGGCCATTCCGGCACAAACCTCAAGTTTCTTACGACTCACCGCCTTTGTCAACATATCAACGCCATTGTCTTCAATGTGAATCTTTTCAAGCTCAATTAACTTGGAATTTAAAATATCTCGATTCCAATGATATCTCACATCAATATGTTTCGACTCACCATGAAAACTCGAATTCTTACTGAGATGTATTGCACTCTAATTATCACAAAACAAAACATACTTTGACAGTGAAAATCCAAGTTCTTGAACAAATTTATTCATCCAAAGTAATTCTTTGCATGCTTCAGTGGCTGCAATAAATTCGGCTTTTGTAGTAGACAAAGCAACACATTTTTGCAGTCTAGATTGCCAAGTCACTGCTCCCCCTGCAAAAGTAATCAAATAACTAGATGTGGATTTTCTCGAATCCAAATCTCCAGCCAAATCTGAATCTGTATAGCCAACCAATGTCGGTTTCCCAGACCCAAAACAAAGCTTCAAATCTATAGTACCTTGGAGATATCTCATAATCTATTTTACAGCATTCCAATGCTCTCTACCCGGATTTGAGAGGAACCTGCTAACTTTGCCAACTGCATGAGCCAAATCCGGTCTCGTACAAACCATGCATACATCAAACTTCCAACCCCGGATGCATAGGGAACACCTTGCATGTCCTTCTTATCTTCATCATTAGAAAGGGACTGTGCACTACTCAGGTTAAAATGTCCATCAAAAGGAGTACTTACAATTTTAGCTTTATCCATGTGAAACCTCTAAATCACCTTCTCAACATACTTCTCTTGAGACAACCACAACTTTTTGGCATTTCTATCACGTGAAATTCTCATGCCAAGAATGTGTTTCACTGGTCCCAAATCTTTCATAGCAAAAGACTTGCTCAACGCATTCTTCAACCTATTAATTCTGGAAGCACTATGGCCAATAATGAGCATATCATCAACATAAAGCAATAAAATGACAAAATCAACATCAGAGAATTTTTGAATGAATTCGCAATGGCCAACATTAGTCTTTGTATAACCATGTTGCAGTATAACTGACTCAAACTTCTTATACCATTGTCTTGGAGCTTGTTTCAAGCCATACAAGCTTTTTCTTAATCTGCATACGAAATTCTCTTTACCTTTAACAACGAAAACCTCCGGTTGCTCCATATAAATCTCCTCCTCCAAATCGCCGTGGAGGAAAGTAGTCTTATATTGAGTGTGAAATTTGCATGAATCTTAGCGTTAATAGGAGTATATTGTTGTGTCGTTTGATGTGTTTATGTGTTTATTTTGCTCCAATTAGGTAATTATTGAATTGGAGATGAGAAACGGAGTTCCAACGCGAATTCACGCGTTTTTGGAGGAAAAATGAGTAACCCCCGTTACACCTTGGAAGAACGAAGAGGTTAACCCCCGTTAAAGGACAGATGAGCAACACTTTTGGCGAATCATAGGGGTAACACCCGTTACCTCTGGGCAGAAGAAAAGTAGTAAAGCCCGTTACAACTTATAAAAGCGTTATTGCGATTTCAAGGCAGTAACGGGCGTTAAAGAGGATTGTGTATAGATAGGTAACGCCCATTACCTAGGGCGGCGAGACAAAATTTAAGGTTGCTATTTAAGTGCGTTTTGGAGTCTTTTTGGGAGAGTTCCTCTTCCGTTCGTGACCTAACCTGAGGAGAGAAGTTCTGGAGTTTTGAAGAGTTGTTCAAAGAAGTTCGAGAAGATGAAAGGATCGAGTTCTTTAGCAATTTTGGTTTTTCAGTTTATTTACTGCTTTAATTATCAAACTAATTCCTTTGAGTTTAAGTTTAATTAGTATTATGCTAGATTCGTTTTTCCAGATTTTTACTGAATGTTTATGAGTTTAATTTTGAGACTTTATCTTGATTTGATGAACATGAATTTCCTTAATGCAATTTATTTTAGTTTTATGAGTTTTGCTTTAATTATGAGTAGCTAAACCCCTAGGGTTAGGGGAGTGATGATGAATGTATGATATGTGTTCGATATGATGCTTGAATGACTTGTACTAATTCTTAGTATGAAAACTGGTTTGAATTGAATTGTGAAGGCTTGATCACCCTTAGCATAATCTAGAATTACTTGAGAATCGAGAGGTTAATAGTAATTGAGATGGTTTTCATAACTTGTAGATTGTATGAATGCAAAGAGATTTGGTTCTGGTCTATACAACAGTAAATCTTATTCCATGCCAAGCCGCTAGAATAGGAATTGCACTAGTCTTGGTCTTGTTAGTTTAATTAATACATTGATGATTGCGAGAGCAACGTTGAGCTTAATTAAATACACGGTTATACCTTGAGAGAGGGTAATTCATATATAAGTGACTAGGTTGTAGAATTGCACTTGTCAAACAAGTATTGTATTGAATCCTGAATGCATAAGTGATTACTTCCCTACCTATTTAGTCTACTGAGTTTAATCCGTGTTTACGTGTGTTATTGGTATTTTCCGAGAGTTAATTACTTCAATTTTATTCTAGTAGGTAGATATAACAACTTGAATTCATTCGGTCTTTAGATTAGAAATAAGTGTTGAGTAGTGATTGATTTCCCTTCCCTGTGGGTACGATCCTATTGTGTCAAGCGTATATTAAGTGTACACTTGCACGATTGGTTTTAACTTAGTGAATCTAAACCAACAACAAAGTTTTTTGGCGCTGTTGCCGGGGAAGGCGTTTTAAATCAATATTACTTAAATATTTTAATCTAGTACTTTAGACCATTACTTTACTTTGTGTTCATTGTCTTTTGTCACTGTGGAATTGGACTGAGGATTTCTTTTTCCTTTGTGCAGGTCTACGGTGCATGCGAAGATCTCAAGATCTGGAATTAGTACCATACGATCCGGAGATCGAGAGAACACTGAGTGCTATTAGGAGGAAGCGTAAAAAGAATAAGAAACCGACTACCACACCGATGGCTGACCCACCTCAAGATCCAGCACCATCGACTATAAGAGATTATAACATGCCGTAGGCTGGAGCGATTCAGACTGCAGCCCGTCCCCCGATCGCAGCAAACAATTTTGAGATCAAACCAACTATCATCAATCTGATACAAAACAATCCATTTTTGGAATTACCACTGGAGGACCCGATATCATATCTTGAGTATTTCCTTGAGGTATGTGATACCTTTAAGATCTACAATGTCACTACTGATGCTATCCGAGTCAGGCTTTTTCCGTTTTCACTAAGGGAACGAGCTTGCTTTGGTTGAGTACTGTCCCAAACGAATCTTTTCAGACTTGGGCAGCATTATCTTAGGCTTTCTTAGCCAAGTTCTTCCCACTTAGCAAAACCACAAAGTATAGGAATGATACTCAAGGTTTCAGACAGTTGGATGGCGAGTCTTTCTATGAAGCTTGGGAGAGATTCAAGGATTTGCAGAAGAAGTGTCCACATCATGGGATTCCCGGTTTGGTTATTAATTCAGACATTCTATAATGGGATGTCCCCTACTTTTAGAGGAGCGATGGATGCCGCAGCTGGCGGAGCTTTCTTGTCAAAATCTGAAGCGGTCGTTACTGACTTGTTAGATAATATCTCACAAAATGATGTATTTGTGCATGAGAGGAGCCATTCGCAACCAGCCAAGGTGCAAGCAGGAGTAATAGAGTAAAATGGCCTAACCGCCATCAATGCCAAATTTGAGGCCCTCAACGAGAAATTGGATCAACTTTCTGTCAATGCAGTTGGGATACCACCCCAACTAGTTCAGGTAACTTGTGAAATCTGTAGTGGTCCACATGTGTTTAATATGTGTCCTCATACCAATGCAGGAGAACAGGTGCAAGAGTAGGTGAATTATGCAAACAACTCCAAACCAGCAAATGATACCTACTCAAACACCTACAATCCAGGATGGAAGAATCACCCTCACTTTTCTTGGCCTAATAATCAGAATGTTCAGCAATCACCTCAACCTAGGCCTCAGTTTCAGCCTAGGCAGCAATTCCAACCAAGACCACCAGCCCCCTACAATGCTGCGCCCCCTCAACAGGAGCAAAAGCATGGATGGGAGGCTGCACTTGAGAAATTCAAAGCCTTGTCTACGGATCGACATCAAAAGTTGAAAGCTCAGGTAGAACAGATGGTGAATCAGAACAGAAATTTGGAGACTCAGATTGGTCAGATTTCCCAATCTTTGAATATGAGAGGCCCATGAATGCTACCAAGTCAAACCGAAAATAATCCTAAGGAGCATTGCCAAGCCATATTTGTAAGAAGCGATAGAGAGTATGAAGGTCCGAAGTTACTTGCAGATTCGGACATTGAGAAATTTGTTTGTGAAGAAGTTGAGGAGGTAGTTTAGATTGAAAAGGTGAGCATAGAAGAGAAGAAGGAAGAGTTACCGTCAGAGCCAAAGGTGCATGTGGCAGCTGAGTCATATGTGCCACCGATTTTTTCTCCCCAACTATTTCAGAAGCAGGAGTTAGAGAAAGGAGTGGTTTCAAGTAAAGGGAAGTCTGAAGACTTCACCACTATTGCAATTACTGAGGAATGCAGTGCTATTATTCAGCATAAGTTTTCCCCAAAGCTTAAAGATCCAGGGAGTTTTCAATTCCTCTAACTATTGGTTCTTTGCACTTTCATAATGTTTTATGTGATTTAGGAGCTAGTGTAAGTTTAATCCCTTTATCTACTTGTAGGAAGCTAGGAGTAAAAGAGCTCAAACCAACTAATATGACACTCCAACTAGCTGACAGATCAGTGAAATATCCTACAGGAATTCTTGAGGATGTGTTGGTAAAAGTTGGAAAATTCTACATTCCTACTGATTTTGTGGTTCTTGATGTTGAGAGTGATGATAGGATGCCATTGATCCTTAGAAGACCGTTTCTAGCCATGGCAAGAGCAGATATTGATGATCAGAATGGATGCCTCACGTTCAAAATAGGAGATGAAAGCTTAGAGTTTAGGAATTTTTGTTCCATACCACCACCACCAATTCCGGATAAATGTCGCATGATCAAGGAGATAAATGAGACCTCGAACGGAGTGGTGTTATTTTTGGAGAAAAGGGATGCAGTTGATTATGGAGGAGAACCGAAGTCCCGAAATTCAAGAGGAGATGATGTTTTGAAATTAAACACTTGGAGTTCAAGATCTGGTGTTGTGAGTAGCAAGAACGAGGTCACTCCTTGTGACGCGTCGCTTGGGGATTGCTAATCCCTAATCCTGTTCTTTAAGTCAAGCTAACGACTATAACTTAGAACTAATCCCTCTCTTTTGTTTCTTTTCTTTTCTTTTCTTTTTCGTTCCTTTCGTTCGCCTCTTTTTTCTCATCTACTTTAAGTTCTCTCTCTCCCTTTTGCAGGTTAAGTGAGGTGTTGTTAGAATATGGAGTTAAAGACCGTGATTTGAGCTTTAATGTCGGCATTAAGGTCAATTTTTGTTGTTTGTGAGCATGTGTACGCATGACTGAATTTGCTTTTGAGGAAAATGACTTGTTGTGATATTTTGCAATATGTGCTTTGAGATATTTGTGCGTTACGAGATTGGTGCACTATGGCTTGATTGCAAATTTTGGGTTAATCTGTGTGAATTAACGTGATTAAGCACCGTCCGAGTTAGCTTTTGGGTAAAGTTGAGTTTTGTAAGAAAACGTGAGTAATGGGCGTTACCCCACTTCTAGGCCTTTTCCGGTAATGCCCGTTAATGGAGTCAAGCGTCTCAAGAACTATTTGTAACGGGCGTTACACCTCTTTAAGTTCATTTTAGGTAACGCCCGTTAACGGGTACATGCGAAGTAGGACAGTAGGAGTAACGGGCGTTACTCCTGATAGGCATAATTAGGTAACGCCCGTTAACGGTCCGAAATCATTTTTTTAAGTTAAAATAGGAAGACTTGTGTATGAAGTTTAAATCCTAATTCCTCTCAACTTAGGTCCTACCCTTCCATAGCCTATAAATTTAGCCTGCCCTCTCTTCTTTTCTCACATAACACAATCTCTTAGAAGAGAAGCAAGAAATTCTTCCTATCTAAGATGAATTTTGGGCTAGAATTGTTGAGTTGGAGAATTTATGCATGTTAGAGATAGGATTAATGATTTGTAGTGAGTTCATCTTGAATTGAGTGAATTTTGGACCTAGTCTTTAGCTAGCCTTTGAATTTCAATTGGGAAATTGATTTTCGAGAATTTTGGAACTTGAGTCATAACTCTTTAGAGCCTTGTTGAGTTGTATTGGGTAGATTAAAGAATCTTGATCAAAGCTCAAACCCTAGGTTAGTGCATACAAGGAGTTTGATAAATGGTCTGAATGAATCATGATTGATTTTTATGTGTTTTTCCTTGTCTTATATGAATAATATAGGTACAATGGGTCGCACTAAGCACTCTAGAGTTCCTAAGCCCTTCACTACTTCATCCCGATTGGATCATCAACCATTGGAATCGGTCAATATAACGGTGAATGCTTTGGGCAATCCCTTTCAAAGGAATTTGACAAGGAACATTGTGTCCACTAGATTCTTTAAGGCAACATGGATGGAGAAGTTTGAAGCTTGAAAAGAAGTGGAAAGATTGTTTGATAACATTGGGTGGTTACTTACCTTACTCGGAAGGATTTGACATATGTCGAGATGACGACTGCTTTCTTCACCACAATGAACTTTAACCCGGTGGACAACACATTGATTTTTACTCTAGATGACATGGAAACTCGAGCATGGAATGCGGACCGGATAAGGGAGATTCTTCGTTCCAGCAAATGCCACTACTTCTTTGCCTAAGTGGAATGATGCTCAAAGAGAAGAAGTTCGGAGATCCTTCCCATTGCGCAAGGGTGTCCCGAGTTATTCCCTACGATGCACTCATGATAGCTATCTTGACTCATTGGCTTGCGTGCTAGTCCATAGGATCTTGGCTACAGGATTTTGTGCTAAATATGGAAGTGATAGTCACATCAATGAAACGGAGTTGGGAATAATGTATATGATGAAGGAAGGTATCAAGTTTGATGGTACGATTGAGTTATTATGAAAGCTTCAGGAGATTGCAGGACGAGCCACTAGGATGATTGCTCACGGTGCATATGTGACTATGTTTGGCCGTGAGATGAATTGGAGCCCTCGGGGTTCGTTGCCCGTTGATTTTGGTTATGATCGTGGTCCACAGTACTTGGAGAATGTAGGCTTGGCTATTGCTTGGGAGAGTGGACAACTCAAGGAGTGTATTTTACCATGGTGGCCAATTTGGGATAGAGATCGGCACTGGCAGATGTATAGCTGGGGTAAGGCCCATTTTGATGAGCTTTCAGTGATGTAGAAGGAGCTTTTAGCTAGGATTCCTGATAGGCCGGATGACGAGTTTAGGATTCTCCGTAGTGCCGCGTCGGTTGTTGATGAGGCTAATGATGAAAACCCGGTTACTGTGAGAGGCCTTCGTACAGAGTTGGCAGGATTAAGACTGATTTGACCACCGTGATCGCGAGAGTTGAGGATTTAGCACATTATGTTGATGAGCGATTTGATGCGTGGGAGGCTCAGGTGGAGGCGAAGTTCGAAGGGTTCTATGATCGTGTTGATCAGTATTTTGGAGGACCCCCATCGCCTTGATGATGCTATCTTTCTTTCCCCCAATGTTTGCGTTTATTTTAGACATTCTATTTGGGCATGTTCTTATTGCCTTAATCGGATATTTTGGCTACACTTAGATCTTTGCATATGTTTGAACTCCGTGACTTTTGTTTATGCAATTGTGCCCTTCTTTACGTGAATTTGTGATTTGTGTGTTGATTGTTGAATGCATGTTGATTGTCAATTACCTTGCACTTGATCCGTGTTTTCTAGTCACTTATTCAGGTTTTGGAAGCTTTGCTAGCACGTTGCCGGGTCTTCATGTGATCAGGAAGTTTTTATTGAATATTTGCATGATTAGATGTTTTGTTACATTTGTGAATTGCTTGGATTTGAAAATTTTTGAGAATTTTGAAAATTTTCCCCCGTTTTGAACTTTTTCTTCGAGTTTGATTGTTGAATTGATGCTAGAACGAGTTAGGCAATTTGAGTTGAGGAATTTGCATGAGATTGGATGACTTAGTATGTTGGTATGTCCTCCTATTTTGCGCATTTTTCGAACGTTATAATGTACTTTGCTTAGAATGATGAATTGATGATTTCCAAATAAGTCTATGAATTGATTAGGATGCATTTTAGTCCTATTGAGGCGAAATTTTGAGTTAATCAAAGATTAAGGAAGTGAAGTAGGCATTCGTTGTCGGATGATATTAAGCCTTTAATTTTTAGCCGTTTTTCACTAAATAACGTAATCTTATTGACCCCGCTGAGCCTAATTGTTGTGGAAAGATTTTTTTAGCCACATTATAAGCCAATTACACAACATAAGTATACCCACCTTTTAGTTTTACACCAAGGCTTGCTCATTTTCATATTGAATGTCTGTCCGTTGACCCCTTTTGATTATTCTTATGTTTGAATTTGAGAGATTCGTATGAGGAAAAAAAAAGAGAATGAGAAAGAGTGTGGAAAAGAAAAGATATGAAAGAAAAGCAAGAGCAAAAGAAAAGAAAAGAAAATTTATGCAAGAGTGAAATTGAGAATGTGGGATGCAATTGTCGAATTGTGGGCCAATGTGTTTAATGGCGAACTACGTGCCAGGAGTTTAAAGATTGAACGATGTAAGATTGGTGAGTAGTCACTTGATCCAAATTTCCATAACCTTACCCGAAGCCTACATTACAAGCTCGAAAGACCTACCGATCTCTATTCTCGAGTTAACTCCATTAGTGGAGATAGGTGCGAAGAGTGTATTCCGAAGTTGATGATTAGAACTAAGGAGGAAGTTGTGAATTTGTCATTCTAGTCGTTGTACATTGTTTTGTTCGAAATCACACACTACACAAGGGTATACTTCTCATATTATGTCTGACGATCTTATGTGCATGAATACTTAATTTGAATTGCTAGACTTGTTTAGGTGATGGTTCGATGATTGCTTTGAGGATGAGGTTTGATGGGGATGTGTTTTCTTTATTTTCGTATTACTCGAGGACGAGCAATAGGCAAGTGTGGGTGAGTTTGTTGAGTGTGAAATTTGCATGAATCTTAGCGTTAATAGGAGTATATTGTTGTGCCGTTTGATGCATTTATGTGTTTATTTTGCTCCATTTAGGTAATTATTGAGTTGGAGATGAGAAACGGTGTTCCAAGGCGAATTCACGCGTTTTTGGAGGAAAAATGAGTAACCCCCGTTACCCCTTGGAAGAACAAAGAAGTTAACCCGGTTAACAGACACAGGAGCAACGCTTTTGGCGAATCAGAGGGGTAACGCCCGTTACCCCTGGGCAGAAGAAAAGTGGTAACGCCCGTTACCACTTATAAAAGCGTTATTGCGATTTCAAGGCAGTAACGGGCGTTAATGAGGATTGTGTATAGATAGGTAATGCCCGTTACCTAGGGCGGCGAGACAGAATTTAGGGTTACTATTTAAGTGCGTTTTGGAGTCTTTTTGGGAGTTCTTCTTCCGTTCGTGAACTAACCTGAGGAGAGAAGTACTGGAGTTTTGAAGAGTTGTTCAAAGAAGTTCGAGAAGACAAAAGGATCGAGTTCTTTAGCAATTTCAGTTTTTCGGTTTATTTACTACTTTAATTATCAAACTAATTCCTTTGAGTTTAAGTTTAATTAGTATTATGCTAGATTAGTTTTTCCAGATTTTTACTGAATGTTTATGAGTTTAATTTTGAGACTTTGTCTTGATTTGATGAACATGAATTTCCTTAATGCAATTTATTTTAGTTTTATGAGTTTTTCTTTAATTATGAGTAGCTAAACCCCTAGGGTTAGGGGAGTGATGATGAATGTATGATATGTGTTCGATATGATGCTTGAATGACTTGTGCTAATTCTTAGTATGAAAACTGGTTTGAATTGAATTGTGAAGGCTTGATCACCGTTAGCATAATCTAGAATTACTTAAGAATCAAGAGGTTAATAGTAATTGAGATGGTTTTCATAACTAGTAGATTGTATGAATGCAAAAAGATTTGGTTTTGGTCTATACAACAGTAAATCTTATTCCATGCCAAGCCGCTAGAATAGGAATTGCACTAGTCTTGGTCTTGTTGGTTTAATTAATACGTTGATGATTGCGAGAGCAACGTTGAGCTTAATTAAATACACGGTTATACCTTGAGAGAGGGTAATTCATATATAAGTGATTAGGTTGTAGAATTGCACTTGTCAAACAAGTATTGTATTGAATCCTGAATGCATAAGTCATTACTTCCCTACCTATTTAGTCTACTGAGTTTAATCCGTGTTTACGTGTGTTATTGGTATTTTCTGAGAGTTAATTAATTCAATTTTATTCTAGTAGGTAGATATAGCAACTTGAGTTCATTCGGTCTTTAGATTAGAAAGAAGTGTTGAGTAGTGATTGATTTCCCTTCCCTGTGGGTACAATCCTATTGTGCTACGCGTATATTAAGTGTACACTTGCACGATTGGTTTTAACTTAGTGAATCTAAACCAACAACATCTTCACATCTATTAGTTCAACTTCTAAATCAAGACTAGCTGCTAAGCCCAAAACAAGACGGTTAGACGATATTTTCACAACAGGTGAGGAAATCTCTTCAAAATCAATCTCTTTCTTCTGACTGAAGCCTTTAACAACTAATCTCGCTTTATATCTCGGTTGTGAAGTGTTCTCTTCTTGTTTCAACCGATAAATCCATCGGTTCTTTAGAGCTTTTCTACCTTCAGGTAACTTGACAAGGTCAAAAGTATGATTGTCATGTAAGATTGCATCTCATCTTTCATTGCTTCAAACCACTTTTCCTTAAACTCACTATCCATAGCCTCCTCATAATAATCAGGTTCTCCTCCATCTGTCAAAAGCACATACTCACTAGATGAGTATCTAACAGATTGCATTTTGTTCCTGGTAGATCTCCTGGGTTGGATTAAAGGTTGCTCAATAATTGGAGTATTTTCGTCATTCTGAATTTCATGATCTTCCTCAGCATGATCATGATTAACCCCTGTCTCCACATTATTCTGATTGTTCAACTCAACTGCATCAGGAAAATTCACAATAGGTTTTGGATCAATATCTATCAAGTCATCACCACTTGAAGACTCCAAATTACTTGTTTTACTGATGTCTTCAATGGTTTGATCCTCCAGGAAGACTACATCACGCCTTCTAACAATTTTGTTTTCAATCACCGAAACCTGTAACCAAATTCATCCTGACCATACCCAAGAAATATACACTTTCGTGTCTAACTTAGACCTCTCATCCTTAGGTATATGTACATAAGCTTTACAACCAAACACACGTAAATGATCATAGGAGACATTCTTTCCATACCATACCCTATTAGGAACATCAGCATGCAATGCAACAGAAGAAGACAAATTAATTATATAGGCAGCAGTAAGTAAAGCCTCACCCCAAAAAGATTTAGGGAGCTTTGCGTCTGAAAGCAAACATCTGACTCTCTCCACCAAGTTTTATTCATCCTTTCTGCCAAGCCATTTAATTGAGGGGTTTTAGGAGGCGTTTTCTGATGCCGAATACCCTGTTCCATGCAATAAGAATCAAATGGACCACAATACTCACCACCATTGTCAGTACAAATACATTTCAATTTCTTACCAGTTTCTCTCTCAATTGATGCCTGAAAAACTTTAAAAACATCAAATACCTGATCTTTGGTTTTTAAAATATAAACCTAAACTTTTCTCGAACAATCATCAATAAAAGTGACAAAGTAAAGTGCACCAAGATGAGTTCGTACCTTCATTGGCCCACAAACATCTGAGTGTACAAGTTCAAGCAACTCCATTTTTCTTGAAGGGGGATGACTCTTGAATGAAACCCATTTCTGCTTCCCAGCCAAACAGTGAACACAGCTTTCTAACTTTTATTTTTCAGACCTGACAACAAATTCTTCTTGGCCAAACAATCGAGTCCCTTTTCACTAAAGTGACTAAGTCTCTTGTGCCAAAGGTCTGACAAGTTGTCACTCTCTGCTGCATTAACCGAGCTCACACTAATAGAAGCCTTCATCTTATATAAATTATGGAGTTTATCGCCTCGAGCCACAATTAGTTTCCCTTTTGTGAGTTTCCACTGACCATTACCAAAGAAATTGCAATAGCCATCATCATCGAACCTTCTTGCTGAAATCAGGTGCATGTCTGACATCATGAAGCACCAAACTCGACCCACTGTTGGTCTTCAAACAAACAGTCTCAATGCCTACTTATCCTTGATGTCACATGGAATGGGCACCACTGTCAATAACCCAATTAGAATAATCACTGGCTACGACAACAACATTGTCATCAAATGCAAGAATGAAATCATCATTGGAAGTAGTAGTAGCAACACAATCATTCTTATCCTGGTCTCTCTTTTCGTGCCCATCATGATTGCCTCTACGCTCTCTCTTCAATTTAAAACAATATTTCTTGATATGACCAGGTTCACCACAATGATCACACTTAAATTCTTTCCATCCTGACCTTGACTTGCTAGCTTCGACTTTTGCTTGTAACTTTATTATATTTATGTTGGCTTCTCCCTCTATTCTCTGAAACCAACAACTCAGGTTGAGACGAATGCTAAGCTTTTCGTCTCATCTCTTCATAAGCTCAACGGTAATACCACCATTAGACTAAGAGTTAACCAGTGAAACACGGAAAGCTTCCCAAGAATCAGGTAAAGTGGCAAGAATCCAGAGTCCAACAATTCCATCATCAAATTTAATGTCCATACCTGTCAATTGATCAAGAATACCTTGAAACTCATTCAAGTGATCAGTAATAGAAGTTCCTTCTTTGTATTTCAGTTGCATCATCTTCTTAAGCAAAAATAGCTTATTGTTTCCTGTCTTTGAAGCATACAAATTTTGCAACTTCTCCCACAACCTTCTCGCATGTGTCTCATGTTGAATATGGTTGTAAACATTCTCCTCAACAAACTTGTCTATGCTCAAAATCCCATTCTTCATCAATTTTAGACTAAGGCTTTTGAGTTGCAAAAACAAGCAAGTGTAAAGCTTTAACTGTTGGGAATAGTGCCCTGAAAATTCAATTTGATGAATTAATTAAAATGAATTTACAGCAAGTTGTGAGTATTTCACATATTAATAATTAATGACGTGTGGTGGTATTCTTATATGAAATGTGTTTCATAGGAAAAGACTTTGAATACCGAAATCACGTGTCATTAAAGTTCTAGTCGGTAAGATAAGAATATGTTCTTATCAAGACTATAACGTGGTTATATAAGATGATTAGTCTTTCGTCATAGGGAATGGTGATTCCAATTATAACATGTTGATGATTTTCAATAGGATTGGAAACATCGAACTGGACCACTGAGATTATTTATTTTATACTGCTATCTAAAATGAATAAAATCTCAGGAAGAATTGTACTCTTAATCCTGATAATATTTCGGCTTTAGGCATGTAGTGTTAGTCACTGTAATATACTCGAAGTGAGGTCTCGGTAACGGGTGGCCAAAATACTTTGTATGTTCGGTGATTACATGAAATGCGCTAAAGAGTTATATTGATCGAGGAATCTGTGGCTTTGCTGGAAGGTAAGAGATATCCTTGAAATAGATTTGTAAAAGTTCGAATTAAGACTTTGGTCAAAGCACTTCGTGTGATACGTCACCGAAGTTGTATGTTGAATGTGTTTCACATACAGAGAATTTGAACTTAAGGCAAATCAATAAATTTCAAATTAGAGATGAAAAATAAATGATAGTAGTTGCAATTTATTTTTCATGGATATCTACACAGAGGAGTAAAATGCAAAATTATTCTAGATCGAGAAATTCGTGAATAATTTAATTAATTTTAGAGTGCAACAATATTTGTTTTGTGGAATTAAATATTGTTAAACGGTAATTAATTATTGTCATGAGATGCTAATATATTAATCCGTTTGGAGCTAAAATTAATTAGTCCTGCAGGTCCCCCTGCAAGCCCCAATTAAAAACCCAAAGAGAAAATATTAAAAGGAGAAAGAGAAATGAATTTTTCAAATTGTTTGAAAATAGCCAAGGGATTTATTTTAAGAAAATAAATCAATTTTCAAAGAGTTGGAAATGCCCGGAATTTTATTTTGGAGAAAATAAAATTTTCATCGAAAAAAAAAATCGGTGATGACGTGGCATGCCACGTCAGCAAGGTGGGCCCAGGTGGCGTTGACTGGGCAGTCGGTGGCACGCAACGTGTGCGACACGTGGACGGCCCAGATTGCGCCACGTAGCCGCGAAGCAACGGCCCAGATTTGACAGGACCGGGTCGGTCAAACGGGTCACGGATCGGTCGACGGGTCAGTTTCCCGGATAAGGTCGGACCGGACCCGGACACGTGGCGGCATAGGAATCGGCCACATCGTGATTAAACCCTAGGCCGCGAGTGGAACACACGCGCCGCCTTGTGGCGGCGCGTGAGGGCGCGTCCGGCCGCGGATCGACGCGTTCTCGGCGGCGTTGGACTCGTGGTGACAAGGGCTACGACGTGGTCACCTCGGTTTTCATGTCCAAGTTGGCTACGCAAGTGGGGATGTGAAATGACCATTTTACCCTTGCTTTTGTATCCAAAATGACCGTTTTGCCCTCATATATTTGCCTATAAATAGGCTGATACCCACCTCATTTCTTCATAACATTTTTGGGATGGTTTTGGCCAATTTTTGGCTTTGAAATCAAGTCCCATTTTCTCCTAGTTAATTCCGATTTATTTTGGAATTAATTTTAATTAGGTGTTTATATAAAACGCCTAATTTCGGGAGAATAAACCCTGAAAAGAGTTTTCTAGTTTAAAGTTTATTTTCTCTAAGTATTTAGAGAAATACTTTCGGAGCCCACACTCCGAGGGTGTCCCTGGGGTTATTGCAGGGAAGCTTTGTCGGTTTCTCGAGGAGATCGGGTATCGGATTCACGGGAGGTGAATTCGGGAGCTGGAAAAATACCGTTAGATAGTCATGTTTGCAGTACGGTAATATTTTACAGTTGTTTTATTTTAAGCATGATAAATTATATGCTCTTAAGTGTTAATTGCATGTTAGATATTTATCTGCTTAAGTGATTTAAAATTTATTATCAATTGCATGTATATACTTGAGTAGATCCGGCTAAGTCTTCCGCTTTGTATTAAAATATTTTAGAAATATTTTAATACTTGTATTATAATAAAAAAAATTTAAAATGTGGTCATGGACCGCTACTATTCTGGGCCCGCCTACCAGCATTAACAAATAGGAGATCCTTCATCTTATTACTCCATAGATGATAATTTAGTCCATTCAAAGTTATCATCCTACTCGTACTCATATCCATGGTCACACTGGAAAAAGAACCAACGGGGCTCTGAAGCCACTCTGATAGGAAAGGGATACATCAAAATCGAGTGCACGTAGCGGAAATTAAAATTGCTCTCCAAATGCCCAATAAATAATCAACCAAGTATTCCCTCGGATAGAAAAATAATCAACCAAACAAGAATAATAGGGACACGAGATTTAACGTGGAAAACCCCTTCAAATCGAAGAGTAAAAACCACGAGGCCTACGAGACCCAAAAACAAATCCACTATAATACGATGCAAAATTACAGCAGTTCAACACTAATAAATCTAACTCCAAACATCGATTCGATAAAAAACGAACTAGAACCAGAAAAGGAGAAAAGAATACAAAAACTAGTCGAAAATTTATGTTGTTGTTCATGTGATAAAAACCCGACTTACAGTGCTCCAAATCCGATCTCCACTGTTCGCTTTCAAGTTCGATGAGTTAGGAACCTGCTATTCAAATTTTAGCTCAATCGGACTACAAATGACCTCCTGATAGTCCAATTGAAAAAGCTATCGCCGCCTAAAATTCTGCTCCAACTGTGCAGAATATTCACTCTCTCTTCACGCAAAAGCTACTACGTAAAATTGATGTTCAAGTCAAACCTATTCTAACTTGAAAAAGGTTTTCAAGATGGGCTTTTATGTGGGCTGGACCCAACATGAGGCTTATTGTACATTTGGATATTGGAAGGATTATAAGGTTTTTCTTGTGAACAAAGATGTTTCGTTTATTCCTAATGGTGCATTTGTTTGACATGGATTCGGGGAACATTCTGAGAACGCTTAGGAGTGATCAGGAGGAAGCATTTGTTGGTTTGGGTGTTGTTTACTTGTACAAGGAAAGTCTCATTCCGATTAAGATTGGATAAGAGAGGGATTTTGTGTTAGGAATAGTGCCCTAAAAAGCCGATTGTATATCCGCTTTGTGCTTTTCCTTATTGTAATCACAGACAATCTTTGAATGAAATAACGAATTGAGGCAACACTTCTTTATATGCTCTTGTTTGGTATGCGTTTACTTTATCTGTGCATGTATGAGAACTCCCCTAATCCTGATGACTTTAGGACTCTACCATTTAGGTGAAATGGTTCATGAAACGAGCCCTATATCACATAAGTCATGATTAGTAAAATACTCCAAGCCGATGAGTCCTACAGACAGTGGGAGTGTCAACCTGACTCCTCTAAGGCTTGCTTATGGGATCACGCCCTTAAGAAGGACCACATTGTTTCAGGGAGGTGCAAAGTGTATAGTTGATACGTGCGTGATACATGAGGGTGCTTGCTTCAATAATTAAGTTCACTGAGGTGCCCCGTGTGAGAACATTCCTAAATGGGAAAGGAAGTTTCTATTTCAGGAAATAGAAACTTCCAGATTAGGAAATATCTCGCGAGTCATTGATGTGATTAATTGATCCTTAGACTTGAGGTTCCTTGTCACTTTATGAGTTAACTCTGTAGTCTTAGGTATAAGCTTTAAAGGGTGTCGACTTAGACAACTGATTCAAGGCTTATGCTGGGGCTGCACAAGTGATTCATGAAAGTGAATGAGAATCAAGAAAGGACCTACACTTGCATTTGCAAGGTGATCTCTTATTGTGTAAGTCATTCATATGCCATATGGAGGCCTTGACCAAGGCAGTAGATCAAGACATCAAGAAAAGGGTTTCTTGGATTGAGATCAAATGGATATGAAATGCACTTAGCTTTAAGACCGGATTATTAGGGTTCTGATTATTCCCTTACCCTAGATCTAGGTTGAGAGATAGTAAGTAGGAGGATTGTATCTCACAATGAATCAATGACTTAAAAGGTTCTGTCGAATCTGAACATTCCAATTCAGCTAGGGGTTAAACACCTGTTGCTAGACTATGGTCGTTTAATCTGTGAACTGATTAATTAATTAGTGAATTAATTAATTAGGGTCACTGCTAATTGAATTGAGAACCTAGAGGGTCACACACAAAAACTTGGTTACATGAGTTAAGGCTTTAAAATGATTAAACGAGTTAATCGGGCCGAGAGGGTTCCACACGTGTGAAACCACACGTGTAGGTCACGTGAGTGACACGTGTCATTATGACACGTGTCTCACGTGAATATATATATTGTATATATATATTAAATAATTAATTTGTTAATTATTTAATAGACTTTGGTTTAATTTTGAATTAAAAAGAAAGTCTTATTTTGGAGAAAAATAATCTAGTTAATTAATTACGAATTAATTAATTAGATAAAAATAAGTTATTTATTTTAAATAAATAAAGTATAAAATTATCCAAAATTAGTTTGGATATTTTAGCTCTCTTAAAAGTTGATTTGAATTAGAATTCAAAGTCAAAGTTGGAAAATACTTGATGATCAAGTAATAGGAGAGAGAGACCAAAACCCTAGCCCATAAGGACTAGGATTTTCGGCCACTCCCTTCAAATAAATAGGGGAGCTCGAGCTCCTCTTGGAGCGAATTGGCAATTCTTTTGGTTCATATGTTGAACACCATCCTTTCTCCAAGATAAACGAAACCCTAGGTTAAGCCTAAATACTAACTAGAGAACTAGCATCCTTACTAGTTAGATTGTAGTCAAGTTGGTGGACTATCTCTAGAGAGCTTCAAGTTAGAAGTTTGAAGATTCGAGCTTTACCAAGGAGAGGGGATCAAGCCACGAGAAGAGCGTTCTTGGGTGGCTTGAAACGGTTCAAGAAAGATAATTAAGAAAGTAAGTTTCTAATCCCTACGAATTTGGATACACGATTGCGAGCCTAAGATCCTTTTGTTGGAAAATTTTTAAATTTTCGCTGCTTTTCTGAATCCATTTTCCAACATTTTGATTCTTTTTTTAGTTTTGATCGCTCCAGGATCACATCCAAAAGGGAATATGATTCTGCGATAAAAAAATGTCAGGTCAAAGAAGAAAGACAACTAGATCATAACACCACGTCTTAGATATCATTTTGTTTTTGATTTCTCATGTAATTTATGTGGATAGAATTATTTGAAAGTATCAATTTAGGGTTTATATGGGATAATTGCAAAAATGGTATACCATCTGCACCCATTCAGCAAAAATGGTACACGAAAAATTCCGATGACAGATCTACCTTATATCTCTCAAAATCATGCAAAATGATGTAACTTTTCGCCGGAGCACTTAAAACCGCCGGAATAATCCATCGTGGCACTATTCTCGCTTATGTGGCAATACAGCCATGCCATATCAGATATTACATATATAGGGAAAATTACAAAAATGGTATACCATCTGCACCCATTCAGCAGGATTGGTACACCAACTATGCATGGTGATAGATCTATCCCATATCTCCCAAAATCGCGCAAAATGATACACTTTTTCGCCGGAAAACATAAAACCCGTCGAAAACCGGACCCGTAATCCAACGTGGCACTATTCTCACTTATGTGGCAATACAGCCATGCCACATCAAATATTACATATATCTATATATAAATATTTTATGACTAATTATTATACAAAATAATTTATTTTGTCTACTATTTTGCCCCTCTTTCTACCCCTCTCTCTCTCCCTGATCCCTCACTGACTTGATTCCCAAACAAACCCTAATTTTCTTTTAATTCTCTCTCAACCTACCGATTCTCTCTCCCTCTCTCTCCTTGTAAGAACTTGCGAGTGGTGGCGGCAGCGGCGACCCTGGATATGGGTGGTGGTGGTGCCTCCATTGATTTGGTGGTGGCCTATTGTTGAGATCCCACAAAATACATTGGAAAATGATCAAACCTTGTGCTAGTTAATAAATGCGAAACCAACCCTCACCTCATGAGCTAGCTTTTGAGTTGAGTTAGGCTGAGCATATTATAAACTTTCACATGGTATCAGAGCAGGCTGCATCCTGTGCATCCTGTTAAATTGATCCAGGGACTGTTAAATTGATCCAGGATAGACCCCCGATTGTTCGGACCTGGGTTAGGTTTCACCTTTCAATGCACGCCAGGCCCGAACAATCGGTGAAAGGTGAAACCTAACCCTGATCACCTTTGTTCGGACCTGCCGTGCATTGAAAGGTGAAACCTAACCCAGGTTCGAACAATCGGGGGTCTATCCTGGATCAATTTAACAGGCCCTGGGTCAATTTAACAGGATGCACAGGATACAGCCTGCTCTGATACCATGTGAAAGTTTATAATATGCTCGGCCTAACTCAACTCAAAAGCTAGCTCATGAGGTGAGGGTTGGTTCGCATTTATTAACTACCACAAGGTTTGATCATTTTCCAATGTGGGATGTGGGATTTCAACAATAGGCCACCACCAAATCAATGGAGGCACCACCACCACCCATATCCAGGGTCGCCGCTGCCGCCACCACTCGCAAGTTCTTCCAAGGTGAGAGAGTGAGAGAGAATTAAAAGAAAATTAAGGTTTGTTTGGGAATCAAGTCAGCGAGGGATCAGGAGAGAGAGAGGGGTAGAAAGAGGGGTAAAATGATAGACAAAATAAATTATTTTTATATAATAATTAGTTATAAAATATTTATATATAGATATATGTAATATTTGATGTGGCATGGCTGTATTGCCACATAAGCGAGAATAGTGCCACGTTGGATTATGGGTCGGGTTTTCGGCGGGTTTTATGTTTTCCGACGAAAAAGTGTATCATTTTGCACGATTTTGGGAGATATGGGGTAGATCTGTCACCGTGCATAGTTGGTGTACCACTCCTGCTGAATGGGTGCAGATGGTATACCATTTTTGCATTTTTCCCTATATATGTAATATCTGATGTGGCATGGTTGTATTGCCACATAAGCGAGAATAGTGTCAGGTTGGATTATTCCGCCGGTTTTAAGTGCTCCGGCAAAAAATTACATCATTTTGCGTGATTTTGAGAGATATGGGGTAGATCTGTCACCGAAATTTTTCGTGTACCATTTTTACTGAATGGGTGCAGATGGTATACCATTTTTGCAATTATCCCGGGTTTATATAGAGTCAAAGAGTTGTCCAGAATCAATTACTTGTAATTATATATAGAATACGGATACAAATATATGTTGAAGCTCTACAATTAAGTCAGACACTCGGATTCTCATAATGTTGCCCTATTCGTTAATTAGATGTGAAAAATGTGTTTTTTCATGGGAATTTATGTGAGGAATTATTTCTATCTCAAACTCGAGGTTTTGTCCACAAAACAATTTCCACAACATATTTGCAAAATACAAGAATCGTTGTATGGTTTTAAATAAGCCCCTCATGTTTGGTTTCAACTATCCAACAACTTTCTTTTATCATGTGGGTTTGTTTGTGTATCATCACTCATCGGCCTCGTTAAGTTTGTTGTGCGGAAAAAGAAGTCCATCGAGTATTAAAAATTACACGGATTCCTGAAATTTCATTTTGGTGCAAAACACTAAGGGGTTTGATTATGTAGCATTATGATATTCCTTGGTGATGTTTTACACTAAAAATGAAATGTTTTTCAAGGTTATTCACAATAGTCAAGAGATTATTTGTAATGAAAAAATTGTTATGTTCGAAATATTTCATTTGAAACTTTCAGACGTAATTTTGAACCTTTGTAAACTTAGAACTTTAATTTTTTATGTGTATATATATATATATAATATACATATATACATATACATATACATATATATATATATATATATATATATATATATATATTCCTCCTTCTGCCCCCCAGCCCCACACCGATCCACCCAAACGGAGCACGGATTCACCCAAACCTCAAGGACATCAATTAGATGTATAATTCACCCAAAAGAAGTTGAAAAGAAAAAAATTGTTAATAATGTAAACGATATATGCTAGATCAAGTCGAGAAAGTTTATCCAGAAGACGAGCAAGATGGACTAACAACAGATCAAGTGGGAGGTGAATTTAAAGGGAGGTATGTGTAATTTTCTGAGCTACATTAGATGTAAAATTTGTGCCATGGACACAACTAACCATGAGGTATATATCATATTAAAAAAAAAAAAAAAAACACTCATGATTCAAGGGTTTTTTTCTTGATTATAAACAAGAAAAGGCGAGTATTTTACATACTTCAACTGTACACAATCTGCTACAGCTCTATGTATTCAACAAGCAAAACTCATGAACTTTGTACAAACAGCTTCTACCATGCATCACGGATCACATCCCCTTCAAGTGGACTTCAACTTGTCCAAGTCATAAGTTCTCTGCAAGGTACATATATGGGCAAAATAAACTTTTTAACTCAATATACGCAGCTATCGTGTCAATAAAACGACGAATAAACATGATCATTTCAGCTTACCAGAATGTCTTTGTTTTGCTCCAAAACAGGCATCAGCAAAGAGATGAGAGTTTGTATTTCATCCTTGAGCATGTCATGGTTTTCATCTTTGACCTTGAGAATATCAATTAGGGTTTGGCTATCCGGTACCAATTTGAGAGCTACCTATACATGAAAATTACACACATAAGGGGGGAAAATAATTGATATATCTTCTTTTATAAATTGAAATTTATAATTGACACATCTTCTTCTAATAACCTAGCATGTATAAAAAGAACTTAATTATGTACATTATGTAATAATAATATATAGTTTTAGTCCTAATAAAATATCAATTCATGGGTAGAATAAAATAGATAAATAAAGATATTGGGAAATTAGGTCAAATTTTACTTTATATGCAGCAGAAGAAATCCATCCATGCCATGGCTTTAAAGTATGGTTGTAAGACTCTTCCACAGCTTGCTCCATATTTCTCCCAAAATCCTTCACAAGCAATTGTAACAAAGCTAGTGAGAATTCTAGGGACCTGCATAGAGCTTAAATCATGTTAAATTTATGTAATTTTCATATACTCCGTTGTTAATTTTGACAAAAATTGAAGTTTTACGGGATACCTGCGAAATTATCTAACGAAACAATATATTTTGTTATTTTCGAACGTAACTATGCTTATTTTCAATATTTATTACTTACGTTAGTTTTTGTGATGGTATACTATTCTAACAAAATATAATATCGGGTTCCATCACACGATGCTACAAGAGGGAAATATAGTTTGAATCGCAAAGTATCATATGTTATTGTGTGATGGAATCTCGATTTTCTTGTGAAGAATCATTACCAAATATTCTGCTAGAATAAAGTCACATGACAAATTTACAAAAAGTAAAATAAAAAAAAATAGTGAAACTTTGTAAAGAAATTATTTATACATATATGTATGAAAAACACAGATTTGTTCAAATGGAAAAGTTTTTTTCTTTTTTTTCATGCTTGTCTAAAATGTTGAATAAATAAGAACTTTTGTACCTATTGAGCCAAACAAAGGCTTTACTGCAGGTGGCACCTTTCTTTGCTTTGCCTTCACTCACCTCTTTCTTCAAAATCTCGACCACGTCCCAATATACGCAGGGATTAGAGTCGTGAAATTTCTCTAATCTCTAAATATTTTAATACAAAAATTGCATAAGAACATCAATAATATTTTAAAAATTAAATGTATTAAACTAATAATTTTAAGTAAATTAAATAAGATCATAAAACTTTGGAACCCGGTAGACAGCTAGAGATCGTGTTGTAATTTTTTAAATACGATGGAGTAATTTGTAATTTCAACTAAATTGACGATAATTTTTAATAGAAATATCGAAGAAGATGACAAAAGAGAAGAGCATTTGGGTATCTACGAGAACTAGATCAATTAAAAACTTTAAATAATAATTAAATTTCTGCTGAAATAAGGAAATGGCCCTTATTGGATTAGCTGCGGATCGATTCTGTAATCAACGATTTAAATAGTCATTTTGGATAAGAATTCACTAATCTTGTCGGTTGATTAACTGTTGTTAATATTGATTAATATTAAATTATCTAGCTTAAGTAAGTGTGACGTGCATTAAAAATATTAAGTTTACTGTAGTTAGATGTCCATTGACTTCATAAAGATTTAACATATTGTACATGAAAGGGCAAAACTGTGAATTGACCTAGGTGAATAATTAGCCTTGAAGTCATAGAAATTTCATCTCGAACCAAATTCACTTAGGGAATTGGTGTAACACACATTATAAGAAAACAATCGTATCCTCAGAAAGAGAAGTGTATTTGGGATTCTTTTAAAATTCTTTCGGAATATGACATTTTCTCAAGGGATTCTTGCTTTTCCGAGGGCATCCCTTGGAATCCCCTACGTAATTGGGATTCCCTCGAAATTTTCTTAGAAATTCATTTGTAGTGATTTGTGGTGTGATTAGCTTGGAATTTAGGATAAGTGATCGACTGAATAATAAATGTATTAAACTTCTCGTGTAGTTGATTAGGATTTGGTTGAAAAGGATATGAGCTAAAATTTTGCGTAGAAATTCAAATGAAGGTTTGGCTAGTTCTTGGCCGTTGCAGGCGTGTGTTTTTGACACTCTTTGAAGATGACAAAATTGGACATGAATGTTGTGGTGAATGTCTTGTCTATTTAAATTTGTGAGTATCTGCAAATGTCTCATAAGTTACTGTACCTGAATGTTGTGATGAATGTCTTGTCTTAACACAGCCATTGTTGGCCCTATCTTATCTGCAAAAAGATTAATTCAATCATGTAAAGTTACATTATACACCACAGAATTATAAAAATTAAATTCTGTATAGTTTATAGTCTCTACCCCACCCCCGACCCCCGTATCATGATAAAATTTAATTTCATTTACACAAAATTTAGTTTATATCATAAAAATTATTAAACAATATTTATATTGAACTTTTACAAGATATAGAGACAATTTTTGTTATTAAGACAATATGATTAAGTTAAAACGAAGATGTCTACATTTATTGATCGAATTTGTTGATTTATATCGTGTTTGTGTGAGAGTGAGAGAGAGAGAGAGAGAGAGAGAGAGAGTACCAAGAACTTGAATGAGCAGATTGCAGAGAGAAAGAAAAGGCTTAATTGGAACATGGGCAGTTTTCCGATCAGCGGCGCCACCGTCGCCGCCGCGAGTGTTGATATTGACGGCCAAGACTGAGAGTTCCTCAACGGCGGACCTGATCTCCGACTTCACCATCTGATCCATCTCCGCCTCCGATCTCCGCCGCTTCATTTCTCCACCAATATATATATATATATCACCCACAAATACATATATATAACTCCAACATCACTTCTCTCTCTCTAAATGAAATGAATTCATGAAATTTTTTAGTGCATTAGAGACCAATTCTTTAGAGTTGAGAGCTTCTGTTGATGATGTCTGAGTTATGTACTTCACTCTTTTTCTTTATTTTTCTTTTCTTTTTTATATAATGATTATTCAACTTTATATTGTTTGCTTTGTATTTCTGGCTAAACATTGATGGTGACGCCTAAATTTGACCTTAAAATTATCTGATATATCCAGTTTGGGTAGTTTAATTTGATATATATAATAAAGTACAAAGCATAGTCGTTCAAATAATCGACCATTAATCCAATATTTCATTTGCATTTTCTCCTATTATAATATTTAAACACTCGCTTCATTAAATTATTAAAACGATACATTCAATTATGATTAATTAAGCCATAATTAAATGCTGAAGTCGAAGAAATTAAAATCAACTTATTCGAATATGAATTAATTTTATAATCTGACTAGCTTGAAATGCCGAATTTGAACAACCTAACACATTATAGGTTTAATATTGAATAAACTTTGATACTTCATACATTTAAAGGTTTAAATTCCCACACAAAAATAAGAAATAATGACTTCATATCTATATTTTTGTTCATAATCAACATCTATATCAGTATAGGCACGACTACAATGATACGCGCATATTATGATACGGATAGCCGGATAGGTATATATCTCACACGATGATACAATAAAATAATATTTTAAAAATGTTCATATACTAGATAATTAATTATGTGTATTTGATATAAATATATTTCTAGCGTTTCTCTATTAATTAATAATATGAAATTCTCGTCATATTTAGCATCCTTTCAAAGCCCAATTCTGAATATAAAAATAATTCCAGTTATTCTATGGATCTTGTTTATTTAATCATTGTAATGTGACTCTATATAAATAGCAAAACATTTTGCGTCAAGGCGTTCGTCACAGTTGTCATATAAAAAGATCATCACGACCCACACTCAATGGTGCTTCTTGAACCCAATAGCTAACAAATTTTTAATTAGCTAAGAAAAAGATATATTGATTTTCACCTGTGAATTCGAGGCAAATATCTTCCAAGGAAGTATTACTTTTTATATTAAACAAAAAAATTTAGAACACAAATTTTTAATGCAGTTTTGTGTTACATACGACGAATCAATCCCATCTCATTTGGACCCAAGTTTGGTATAATTTACTACCGTCATTTACGGACACAAATATGATGATAAGAACATGATATAATATGATGGGATGGTATATAATTTCTTCTTTAAATTTATCGCGTGGAATGTTTTACCCAACATGATGTACAATATTCTTTGAAGTGTTTCTCCATTGAGTATCATCAACTATGTACACGAATTTGCGACCCTTCGTTTTTAACGCAATTAACTCGAAAAAATGAGAAGAAAAGTGCTTGGTTGAATAAAAGAATAGGGACATTTAGTTTTCTTTTTCTTTTATAATTTTTTTTTTTTAAAAACTATAAGTTTTAATTCATATAATTTAAATTTTGGCTATTTTCACATCTATAACATGTGATTCCCCACCGTTCAACACTTCAACTGTTTAAATTTTAATATAGTTTAAAGTCTAGTCTAGGGCGGTCAATTCATTTTTCTCTATCTCGATTTTCACAAATTTTATATAAACAACAGAGTTTCGAGACTTATTATACGTAATTTTCCCTCCAGAATTTTCTTCTATTTTTTTGGGGTTAAATTTTCGACATGACAAGAGGACGAAGCAGGATTGCAATGGCAATTAGACGTAATTTGATGAAATATCCAACAAAATGTTAATTTTGTTGACTAAGAGATAATTATAGAAATTATTAAAATCCCTAAAAATCAGGAGTTAGATTAGCTCGATTGTATAAGGTTTCTATTTTATATATTGCGTCTCTGTAATCTTGTTCGTTATCAAGAAATCATAACAAAGAATATGAAGAAACCTTCTTCCCTTCCTTTATACGTTCCTTTTATCATGGTATCAGAGCCAAATGATCCTGAGGATTGGTGATTGGCATCATCATCTACCAATTCCCTAAAACTGACAATGGGCAACGAGGGAGAAGTATCATCATCCTCGTCGCCGGCACTGTCGGAGGCAACCGCCATATTATCCCAACAACTAGCCAAATTACTGGATCAACACAAAACACCAACTCAATCACATTCTGATGGTCAAGTTACTATCGATTTAAAATTAAACAACAGCAACTACGTTCTCTGAGCAAGAATGTTAGAAATTGCTATTGGTGCTCGCGGACGCCTCAGCCACCCGACAGGACATCCGGCACCGCCCCAAGAAACAGACGAATCATATCAAACCTGGAAACAACATGACCTCCAAGTCTTCGGATGGATCACACAGGCAATCGACTCATCCCTCGTAACCCAATTCATCCACTATCCCACTGCAAAGGATCTGTGGAAAGGGCTGTCAACCACTTACCAATCGGGTGAAGATAGCTTGCAAATTTTTGATCTAATGACAAAGGCGGACCGAATCAAACAAGATCAAATGAGTTTGGAAGAGTATTATAGTATCAGCCGGAGTATATGGGTAGAAATCGACCGGCGTCGGCCAAATCCGATGGAATCTCCGGCCGACATCATAAAGTATAATCAAATACAAGATGAACATCGCCTATTCAAGTTTTTATCGGGATTAAACCCTGAGTACGATGCTATTGTACGGGAAATCTTAAGGGAGACGAAGTCACCCTCAGTCGACGCCGCCTACGTCGTGGTCCGTCCGGAAGCCACCAGGAGGGTCATCTTAGGACCGACGGCAACCTCCTTCGAAACATACCTATCATCTGGTATTGGATCAGGGATGGTGGTACAGGGGCAAAGATCGCTTGGACAGAATCGGAGAATTCCCCGCCGGTCAGATCTGGCGAAAACCCCGCCGAATTCTTCATCCCGGGGTAAGTCCGACGTGACCTGCGACCATTGTGGAAAACCAGGGCATCTCGAGAAGGATTGCTTCGAGATAGTCGGATACCCAGATTGGTGGGATCTCAAGGGACGGAAGCCAAATCCGGAGAAAGGAGGAAAGAATAAAGGTGTAGCTGTTGGAAAACACGAATCAGAAAGCAGCGGAAATTAAAAAAAAAAAATTCCCAACAAAAGGATCTTGGACTCGCAATCGTATAACCAAATTCGAAGGAATTAAGAAACTTACTTTTCTTTTGTTCTTTCTTGAAGCGTTTCAAGCCACCCAAGAACGCTCTTCTCGCGGCTTGATCCCCTCTCCTTGGTAAAGCTCGAATCTTCAAACTTCTAACTTGAAGTCTCTAGAGAAAGTCCACCAACTTTATCACAATCTAACTAGTAAGGATGCTAGTTCTCTAGTTAGTGTTTAGGCTTAACCTAGGGTTTTATTTTATCTTGGAGAAAGGAAGGTGTTCAACACATGAACCAAAAGAATTGTCAATTAGCTCTAAATGCTCCCCTATATATAGGAAAGGGAGAGGGGCGCCGATCCTAATCCTTGTTGGGCAAGGATTTGGTTCCTCTCTCTCCTATTACTTGATCATCAAGTAATTTCCAACTTTGACTTTGAATTCTAATTCAAGTCAACTTTTAAGAGAGCTAAAAATATCCAAACTATTTTTGGATAATTTTATACTTTATTTATTATAAAATAAATAACTTATTTTTATCTAATTAATTAATTCGTAATTAATTAACTAGATTATTTTTTCCAAAATAAGACTTTATTTTTAATTCAAAATTAAATCAAAGTCTATTAAATAATTAACACATTTAATTATTTAATACATATATATATAATATATATATATTCACACGTGTCACTCACGTGAGCCACACGTGTGATTTCACACGTGTGGAACCCTCTTGGCCCGATTAACTCGTTTAATCATTTTCAAGCCTCAACTCATGTAACCAAGTTGTTGTGTGTGACCCTCTAGGTTCTCAATTCAATTAGCAGTGACCCTAATTAATTAATTCACTAATTAATTAATCAGTCCACAGATTAAACGACCATAGTCTAGCAACAGGTGTTTAACCCCTAGCTGAATTGGAATGTTCGGATTCGACAGAACCTTTAAGTAATTGATTCATGTGAGATACAATCCTCCTACTTACTATCTCTCAACCAAGATCTAGGGCAAGGGAATAATCAGAACCCTAATAATCCGGTCTTAAAGCTAAGTGCATTTCATGTCCATTTGATCTCAATCCAAGAAACCCTTTTCTTGATGTCTTGATCCACTGCCTTGGCCAAGGACTCCATATGGCATATGAATGACTTACACAATAAGAGATCACCTTGCGAATGCAAGTGTAGGTCCTTTCTTGATTCTCATTCACTTTCATGAGTCACTTGTGCAGCCCCAACATAAGCCTTGAATCAGTTGTCTAAGGCGACACCCTTTAAAGCTTATACCTAAGACTACAGAGTTAACTCAAAAAGTGACAAGGAACCTCAAGTCTAAGGATCAATTAATCACATCAATGACTCGTGAGATATTTCCTAATCTGGAAGTTTCCATTTCTGAAATAGAAACTTCCTTTCCCATTTAGGAATGTTCTCACACGGGGCCCCTCAGTGAACTTACTTATTAAAGTAAGCACCCTCATGTATCACGCACGTATCAACTATACACTTTGCACCTCCATGAAACAAGGTGGTCCTTCTTAAGGGCGTGATCCCACAAGCAAGCCTTAGAGGAGTCAGGTTGACACTCCCACTGTCTGTAGGACTCATCGGCTTGGAGTATTTTACTAATCATGACTTATGTGATATAGGGCTCGTTTCATGAACCATTTCACCTAAATGGTAGAGTCCTAAAGTCATCAGGATTAGGGGAGTTCTCATACATGCACAACTAAAGTAAACGCATACCAAACAAGAGCATATAAAGAAGTGTTGCCTCAATTCGTTATTTCATTCAAAGATTGTCTGTGATTACAATAAGGAAAAGCACAAAGCGGATATACAATCGGCTTTCTAGGGCACTATTCCTAACAATCTCCCACTTGCCCGTCAAAGCCATTCTAAAGCTACTCTAAGTCCCATCTTCTGAAGATGACCTTGGAAAGCTTCTTGACTAAGGGGTTTAGTAAGTGGATCTGCCACGTTCTCTGCTGATGTGACCCTCTCAATTTGCACATCTCCTCTTTTGATAATATCACGGATTAGGTGATACTTCCTCATGATGTGCTTGGTCCGTTGGTGAGATCTTGGTTCTCTTGCTTGAGCAACCGCCCCAGTGTTGTCACAAAACACAGTAATGGGGTATTTCATGCTAGGAACAACATTCAACTCTTGAATGAAGTTTCTAATCCAAACACGTTCCTTAGCTGCATCATTTGCGGCTAAGTATTTGGCCTCAGTGGTCGAATCTGCAGTGGTTGTTTGCTTGGAACTCTTCCAACTCACTGCTCCGCCGTTTAGGCAGAAAATGTATCCTGACATTGACTTAAAATCATCTAAGTCAGATGCAAAGCTTGCATTGCAGTATCCTTCGACATTAAGATCTTTCTGACCTCCGTAAACTAAGAATAAATCTTTAGTACTTTTCAAGTACTTAAGAATATTCTTCACGGCAGCCCAGTGACCATCTCCAGGGTCAGATTGGAAACGACTTGTCACACTAAGTGCATAAGCCACATCCGGTCGAGTACATAACATTGCATACATTATGCTACCTATTGCTGACGCATAAGGTGTATGAGTCATTCTCTCCTTCTCAAGGTTAGTTTTAGGACGCATCTTCTTTGAAAGACATGTTCCTACACTCATAGGAAGGTTCTTAACCTTTGCTGACTCCATATTGAATCTCTTCAATACTTTGTCAATGCACATCGACTGTGATAGTCCTATTAACCTTCTAGATCTATCTCTATAGATTTTGATTCCAAGGATATAGGACGCATCACCAAGATCTTTCATCTCGAATTGGTTCGATAACCATAACTTAGTCACTTTCATGTCATCCTTCGAATTCCCAATAAGAAGGATGTCATCAACATAAAGTACTAAGAATTGCACTGAGGTCTCCAATTCCTTTCTATACACACATGATTCATTCGAAATTTGGATGAAGCCAAACGCTTTGACCGATTCATCAAATCGAATGTTCCAATTCCTAGAAGCCTGTTTCAATCCATAGATTGATCTTTGGAGTTTGCAAACCTTTTGCTCACTCCCACTGAATGTGAATCCTATGGGTTACTCTATATAAATGTCTTTGTCAATGTCACCATTGAGAAAGGCAGTTTTCACATCCATTTGCCATATCTCATAGTCATAATATGCAGCAATGGCAAGCATGATCCGAATAGACTTTTGCATTGCAACTGGCGAAAAGGTTTCATCAAAGTCCACGCCTGGTCTTTGAGTGAATCCTTTTGCAACCAGTCTTGCTTTATAGGCTGCAATGCTTCCATCAACTCCAAGCTTTCTTTTAAAGATCCATTTGCAACCTATGGGTTTGATCCCATCAGGCAAATCTACCAAGGTCCAAACTTGGTTGGAGTTCATGGAGTCCATTTCGGATTTCATGGCTTCTATCCACTGTTCAGAGTCAGAATCTGAAAGTGCCTCCTCATATGTCAAAGGATCATTATCCTTTTGAGAGATTTCATGGAAGAATCCATACCATCTCTCCGGCTGTCTAGGAGTGCGTTCAGAACACCTTAGAGGAAGATTTTCATGTGTATCGAAATTCGTGATTGGTTGTGGTTGATCAGTAGGGGACGTTTCTTCAGTGGGTGGCGTGGGGTCACTTTGTACTTCTTCTAATTCTACGATCTTGCCTTTCTTTTCTTTAAGGAACGGTTCCTCAAGAAAAGTGGCATTTCTGGAAACAAACGCCTTTTGCTCAGATTGATCATAGAAGTAGTATCCTATGGATTCCTTAGGATAACCTACAAAGTAGCATAAGTTAGAACGAGATTCTAACTTATCTCCCACTGTCCTCTTCACGTAAGCAGGACAACCCCAAATTCTTAAGTAAGAATAACTAGGGATTTTACCATGCCACATTTCATGGGGCGTTTTAGGGACTGACTTAGAGGGAACTAAATTCAAAATCTTTGCTGCACTTTCTAGGGCATAACCCCAGAAAGAAGGTGGTAAGTCAGTGAAACTCATCATGGAACGAACCATATCAAGTAAGGTTCAATTCCTTCTCTCAGAAACTCCATTAAGCTGAGGAGTTCCCGGAGGACTCCACTGAGAGATAATCCCATTATCTTTGAGATGATTAAGGAATTCTTCACTAAGATACTCGCCTCCTCGATCAGATCGAAGTGCTTTGATCTTGTGACCAGTTTGGTTCTCAACCTCCTTTTGAAATTCTAAGAATTTCTCAAAAGCTTCAGATTTATACTTCATTAAGTATAAATAACCATATCGACTAAAGTCATCGGTAAAGGTTATGAAATACTGATGATTGTTTCTAGTGCTTACACTAAGCGGTCCACAAACATCAGTATGGATCAAATCCAAAACCTTAGTGGCACGTTCCACAGTTCCTTTAAAAGGAACTTTGGACATTTTTCCTTTGAGACAGGATTCGCAAGAAGTTAACTCTTTGAGATCATTTTCAGAGAATGATCCTAAAGTGTTTATCTTGCTAATTCTGTTCTTGGAAATGTGTCCTAATCTAGCGTGCCATAAGGGAGCTGAAACTTTGTCATCTCTCTTACGCTTCGTTTCTCGTTGTATATTCATAATATTGATATTTTGAGTTAGGTAAAGCCCATTACTTAGAGTACCGATGTGAACGGAAGAGTTGTTCCGTTTGATAAAATATTTACCATTCTTAATATAAGTTTCATAGCCTTCACAATCTAATATTGGAACTGAAATTATATTACGAATAATGCTCGGTACATAAAGGACTTTATTTAAGACTAACTTAAAACTACCTAAATCTAATCTAATTGTGCCTAAAGCTCGAGCTTCAACGTTTGAGCCATCGCCAATCTTCAAGACACATTCTCCTTCTTTGAGTTGTTGGACTTCACTTAGCATCTGTACATCATTACAGATATGAGTTCCACAACCGGTATCAAGTACCCAAGAACTAGAATTAATAGAAAGATTTACTTCAACGAGAAAGATACCTTTCTTTAGAGTAGCCTTGTACTCTGGGCAGTTCCTCCTCCAATGTCCCGCTTTGCCACAATGGAAGCAAACATCCTCTTTCTGATCACGCTTCTCCTTTTGGGCCTTCCCCTTCGAAACGCCACCAGTGGGCCTAAGGGGTTTCTTCTTCTTCTTTTGGGCTTTCTTGCCCTTACCTTTAGAAGGCCTAGAAGAGGAAGATGGAGCATTCACCATCAAAACCTTATTGTCCTTCTTGATCGTGCTTTCAGCAGTCACAAGCTGACTAATCAGCTCAGCTACAGTAGCACCAGCATGATTCATGTTGAAGTTAAGGACAAATGGGTTGAATGATGGTGGGAGCGAAGCTAGCAACAAATCCACTGAAAGCTCATCTTTCAGCGGCATGTCCATGGAAGCAAGTTTCTCAGTAAGGGCAAGAAACTTGAGTCCATATTCATGGACACTTGAACCTTCACTCATTCTCAAGTGGAACAATTCCTTTGAAGTGTTATACCTTGTAACACGTTCATGAGGGCGGTAAAGTTGCTCTAAGTGGTCGTAAATCTCCCAAGCATATTCCATGGCCTCATGTTGTCTTTGCAAGTCCGGAGACATGTTAGCCAACATAAGGCAACGGGCTTGGAGATTATCATCCTTCCACTTCTGAATCGCATCCCGCTCGGCCCGAGTGGGAGCCTCCCCTTCAGGACTGGGCTCCCCTTCGAAGAGAACATAAGTTCTCTTCTCAGAATCTAAAATGATTTTTAGATTCCTCAGCCAATCAGAATAGTTGGGACCAGTCAACTTGTTTGACTCGAGGATCGATACAAGAGGGTTTTTGGTTGCCATTTCAAAACACGTAGAGAACCACAGAATCTACGACCTAAATGGGAAAACAGAGAACTAGTGAGCATGCTGAATTATAACGATATACAAAAGATAAGGTCTTTAATCTAATGTAGCTCCCACTGTTTTTCAAAGATCTAGAATTCCCAAAGATCTAAGAGGAACACGTTTCCCAATGGGTACTAAGATCCCAGGCATTTTACCTCGAACCCACGACTCGCGGACATTCTAAGTAAGAACCCTAGGTAGGTACAACTTACCAATTCTAACACCTTTAGAACTCTTAGTAATTGTTTTTGCATCACCTATCTTTCAATATGGACCCACGACTCGTGCGACATCCATATTTACTTAGGCGTTAAGCTAGACCCATCAATCATAAGATCATGACCAAAACTTAGTTCGAACGACCCACGACTCGCGGACATCGCCCTTGCTAAAATTGACCATGAAATATTGATCATTTAAAATTATCAATTAGGTAACTAAGAACTAATAAGTTCCACTAGATATCCCACGACTCGCGGACAATTACCAGCTTCACTTACTAAACTTAAAACCTATTGATGGAATGCTAGGAATTTAGTTCAAAATTTGCATCTCGAATTAAACACCTATTTGTTCGAAATTAGCTTAATATTTAATGGGAATTTTCGAATCAACCGGAGAGTTGTCCGGTTCGACCTCACCAACATATATGTTATCCAATTTTATTAGTCTTGATTAATGCAAGTACACTTAAATGCATTTCAAACAAGCACATAAACAGATAACATGTCCTAGCATGATACTAACATGTAATGATCATGGGTTCTACCTATCTTATGCGTGATATGTGGGAGCCACTCCACAATCAGAAGTTCTAACATACATGCCACATAAACAGTTCAAATCACATAAGGAAAAGCGGTAACAAAATACGAGCCTTATCTCTATTACATTTAACAATTGAGATTCCCCTCCCTAACATTTTGAGGGGTCTTCACTTATGGCCTCCTTGTTACTTGAATGTGGTCCATCTTACTCCATGGGTGCATTGTCTCCAAAATGAAAATAAAACCTCACCACCTATCTCTACTCTCAAATTACAATAAAAAGAAAAAGACATAAAGTAATAAGGCTCAATCTTCATATTGGCCTTAGACAATTACACGGGGCATACCCCGACCTCAAAACAGTAATATGGAAAGCTACATAATAAATCACATAACAGTACGCACATAAGTGAGGCTCCAACCTCAATTGAAAAACGCAACTATAGGGCTCCAACCCCAATTTAAACCATCCATGTGCATAAATTAAAACCATACATAGATCTAAACCCATGATCACCTAACATGCTTTTGCAAGAATTTAAATTTAGCTAATAAATTAAAATTCTCGTTTCAAGTGCTAATGACTTAAAACACGACTTGATGCGAGTCTTATTTAAAAAAGTTTTCAATAAATCCCAAATTACCAAGACAAATAAAATTCCAATTAATTTCTGAAAATTAATAATTTCATCAAAGGTGTATTTTCCCAAAATATAAACCGTTTCAATTTCTCAAAAATCCCAATTTCAAGTTTTTATTCAAAATTAAAATAAATATTCAAAAATAAAAATAAAATTTTAAACTTAAAAATTGGGACTGGATTGCACGAAATACGAAAGTTCGGATCAGGAAAATGGGCCCCATACGCGAAACGGGGCGCACGCGTCGCAAGCGAGCACAGCGCGCGCATGCCGTGCGCTTGGCGTGCGCGTGCCCTGTCGGGCGATGGGCGGCCAGTCTCGGCCGCCCTGGACGGCGCGCCCGGAAGGCTCCCGCACAGGCGTGCGGGAGGTGCTGGGCGGGTGCCCTGCGCACGCCTAGGACAGGCGGGCGGCGGCACGCGAAGCCCGCGCGCGACGCCTTCGCGCGCGGGATTTCGCATGTTCGTCGTGATCCGGGTTTTCGTTTCGTGTTTTCGTCCAAAAGCAAAACCAATCCAAGAAATCCAAAAACAGTTTATACAGTTTCTAATCTAAAATAGTTTTCAAAAAAAAGAATTTTGCAAAAACCAATTTTCAGAAACTTTCAGGAAAAATACAGTTTTGTAATTCAGGCTTTCTAAAACAATTACAAATACTTAATCGCATCAAGCCTAAGAATTTCTACCAAATTCAGAATAATTGAGACGAATCAGAAACACGATTAACGAGGTGGCTCTGATACCACTTGTTGAAAAACACGAATCAGAAAGCAGCGGAAATTAAAAAAAAAAAATTCCCAACAAAAGGATCTTGGACTCGCAATCGTATAACCAAATTCGAAGGAATTAAGAAACTTACTTTTCTTTTGTTCTTTCTTGAAGCGTTTCAAGCCACCCAAGAACGCTCTTCTCGCGGCTTGATCCCCTCTCCTTGGTAAAGTTCGAATCTTCAAACTTCTAACTTGAAGTCTCTAGAGAAAGTCCACCAACTTGATCACAATCTGACTAGTAAGGATGCTAGTTCTCTAGTTAGTGTTTAGGCTTAACCTAGGGTTTTATTTTATCTTGGAGAAAGGAAGGTGTTCAACACATGAACCAAAAGAATTGCCAATTAGCTCTAAATGCTCCCCTATATATAGGAAAGGGAGAGGGGCGCCGATCCTAATCCTTGTTGGGCAAGGATTTGGTTCCTCTCTCTCCTATTACTTGATCATCAAGTAATTTCCAACTTTGACTTTGAATTCTAATTCAAGTCAACTTTTAAGAGAACTAAAAATATCCAAACTATTTTTGGATAATTTTATACTTTATTTATTATAAAATAAATAACTTATTTTTATCTAATTGATTAATTCGTAATTAATTAACTAGATTATTTTCTCCAAAATAAGACTTTCTTTTTAATTCAAAATTAAACCAAAGTCTATTAAATAATTAACACATTTAATTATTTAATACATATATGTATAATATATATATATTCACACGTGTGTGACACGTGTCACTTACGTGAGCCACACGTGTGATTTCACACGTGTGGAACCCTCTTGGCCCGATTAACTCGTTTAATCATTTTCAAGCCTCAACTCATGTAACCAAGTTGTTGTGTGTGACCCTCTAGGTTCTCAATTCAATTAGCAGTGACCCTAATTAATTAATCAGTCCACAGATTAAACGACCATAGTCTAGCAACAGGTGTTTAACCCCTAGCTGAATTGGAATGTTCGGATTCGACAGAACCTTTAAGTAATTGATTCATGTGAGATACAATCCTCCTACTTACTATCTCTCAACCAAGATCTAGGGCAAGGGAACAATCAGAACCCTAATAATCCGGTCTTAAAGCTAAGTGCATTTCATGTCCATTTGATCTCAATCCAAGAAACCCTTTTCTTGATGTCTTGATCCACTGCCTTGGCCAAGGACTCCATATGGCATATGAATGACTTACACAATAAGAGATCACCTTGCGAATGCAAGTGTAGGTCCTTTCTTGATTCTCATTCACTTTCATGAGTCACTTGTGCAGCCCCAGCATAAGCCTTGAATCAGTTGTCTAAGGCGACACCCTTTAAAGCTTATACCTAAGACTACAGAGTTAACTCAAAAAGTGACAAGGAACCTCAAGTCTAAGGATCAATTAATCACATCAATGACTCGTGAGATATTTCCTAATCTGGAAGTTTCCATTTCCTGAAATAGAAACTTCCTTTCCCATTTAGGAATGTTCTCACACGGGGCCCCTCAGTGAACTTACTTATTAAAGTAAGCACCCTCATGTATCACGCACGTATCAACTATACACTTTGCACCTCCATGAAATAAGGTGGTCCTTCTTAAGGGCGTGATCCCACAAGCAAGCCTTAGAGGAGTCAGGTTGACACTCCCACTGTCTGTAGGACTCATCGGCTTGGAGTATTTTACTAATCATGACTTATGTGATATAGGGCTCGTTTCATGAACCATTTCACCTAAATGGTAGAGTCCTAAAGTCATCAGGATTAGGGAAGTTCTCATACATGCACAGCTAAAGTAAACGCATATCAAACAAGAGCATATAAAGAAGTGTTGCCTCAATTCGTTATTTCATTCAAAGATTGTCTGTGATTACAATAAGGAAAAGCACAAAGCGGATATACAATCGGTTTTCTAGGGCACTATTCCTAACAGTAGCAGCCATCACCGACGGAAACACCGCCAGAGAGGACGATCAGAGGATAGGAAAGGTGGCGGCAGAGATCTCGCCACTGAGGAGCTTTGTCGAGGTGACCCCGCACCGACAACCCGGGTCAATTGAGAAATGACCCGGTTGTGCCTTATTCCCAACATCAGACTCCAGGTATAGGGCAAGAAGGGTCAAATTGCCCACTTGCCCTTTGACTTATGATTCCTCAAATTCAAATGCATTTATTTCCATCTGTCCGTCCTTGAATATTGTGAGCAAGTCATAGGTTGAAACAAATAAGAATTCTGCATGGATATTTGACTGTGGTGCTACGGATACTGTAACTTATGACTACACAGATATTATTTTCCCTCAAATTCCCCAACGGGATATTATGCAAACTGCTAGTGGTGAACTTGTTTCTGTTGAGGGTGGTGGGGGTATTGAGTTTAGTCCCACATTGAGATTGTCAAACTGTCTTCTTGTTCCCTCATTATCAAACAAGTTGTTGTCTATTAGTTATGTGACTAAAGAACTCAATTGCACCGTCGTAATGTATCCGACCTTCTGTGTATTGCAGGATATCCGTTCGAGGGAGATAATTGGGTGTGGCACTGAAAAGGATGGCTTGTACTATGTTGATGAGGTCACTTCTGAGGGACGGACTTTAATGGCGCAAGGATCAAATGACAGATATAGTTGGTTGTGGCATCGGCGTCTTGGGCATCCCTCTTAGGGTTATCTCAAAAAACTTTTCCCTCAGTTTTCTAGTAAACATCTTAATTGTGAGACTTGTGTTTTGGCCAAAAGCCATAGACAAACTTTTTCTCTGAATAATACTCGTGTTGAGGTTTCTTTTTCTTTAATTCATTCTGATGTTTGGGGCCCCGCCCCGGTTAATGGGGGTGGAGGTTTCGGTATTTTGTGTTTTTTATTGATGATTGCACCCCGTATGTGTTGGATACATTTTATGAAACACAAGTCCGAAGTCTTTGACAAATTTCTCCACTTTTATCGTATGAGTAAAACTCAGTTTGATTCCTAAATCAAGATTCTTAGGTCTGATAATTGGGGGGGAGTTTGTTACTCAGAAATTGCAAATATTCTTTTCCGAAAATGGCCTAATTCATCAAACCACTTGTCCCCACACACCTCAACAAAATGGGGTAGCTGAACATAAGAATCGATTTCTTTTAGAAATTACCCGAGCCTTGACGTTTGAGTCACACGTCCCTATGTACTTTTGGCCAGAAGTAGTTGCCATTGCTACCTATTTCGCTAACCGTTTGCCCATACCAAGATCCTAAACTTCCGTACTCCTATTCAAACTCTAAGTGACTTCACCAAAATCCCACCGGTCTTAACTCTAACCCCTAGAATTTTTAGGTGTTCGGTCTTTGTTCATATCCCAAAAATGAACCGTACTAAGCTTGAGCCTTGTTCAGAAAAATGTGTGTTTGTGAGGTATGGGGTTCATCAGAAAGGATACCGTTGCTATCAACCTCAAACTCGCCAAATGTTTGTCACAGTTGATTGTGACTTTGTTGAATCTGAATGCCCCAGCCCATTCTCGGGTTCAAGGGGAGATGGAAAACAGGAATGACCCTCTCGAATGGTTGGGTAAGAGATCTTTGATTGATTTAAATGGTCCACCTCCCTCGGGTCATCTCGAAAACATAGTGCAGGCCAATCAAAGCGTGCAGGAGGCCGCTTCATCTCCCTCAAACGATATCCCCGAGGTTAGTGATGTGTCTCATATGAGTTCTATTGCTTCTTCTACTACTTCTTCTACCCGTAATGACTATGCAGATAATACTGAGAGTACAAAAGAAAACCAGGTCGACAGATATGTACTTCTACCTCGGAGTACTCGCGGAATCCCTCCCAAATGGTACTCCCCGGAACGGGAACCCAGATCAAAGAAATACCCTGTGGCAGATTTATTCAGGGGGAGTTTGACAAACTCTGCGAAGGCCTTTGCAGCAGCTATCTATATAGATAATATTCCACGAAATGTGGAAGAAGCAATGGGAAAACCAGAATGGGTACAAGCAACGAACGATGAGATGAGTGCCCTAAAGAAAAATGGGACTTGGGAAAAATGTTTGTTACCATCAGGCAAGAAACCGGTTGGGTGCCTGTGGGTGTTTACAATAAAGAGGAAGGCTGATGGGTCAATCGAACGACACAAGGCCTGACTAGTGGCAAAAGGGTACACTCAAACCTACGGAGTGGATTATGGAGAGACATTCTCACCAGTAGCGAAGATTGACACAATACGGGTCTTGTTCTCTATTGCTGTGAATTTGGATTGGCCCCTCCATCAGTTTGACGTTAAAAACGTCTTTCTCCATGGTGAGTTGACAGAAGAGGTGTACATGGATTGCCCTCCAAGATTCTCCTGAGTTCGGACCCTAAGAAGTGTGCAGATTGAAGAAGGCACTGTACGGACTAAAGTAATCTCCTAGGGCATGGTTTGGGAGGTTCACCGCTGCGATGAAACGATACGGGTATAGACAGAGTAACTCAGATCATACTCTGTTTCTAAAGAAGAAAGGTGGGAAAATAACATGCCTTATCATATATGTAGATGATATGATTATCACTGGAGATGACGTCAAAGAAATAGAAAGTCTTCGGGAAAGTTTATTCAGGGAGTTTGAGATGAAAGATTTAGGACATCTAAAATACGTCCTTGGGATTGAAGTCATGAGATCAAACCAAGGGATCTACATCTCGTAGAGAAAGTACATTCTGGACTTGTTAACAGAAACGGGGATGATGGGTTGTAAGCCGGTTGACACACCTATGGTGCTCAATCATGGATTGAAGATAGAAGAGAAAGCTGAAACAACCGATCAAATGAGATATCAACACTTAGTTGGGAAACTCATCTACTTGTCACATACACGACCTGACATTGCGTATGCAGTAGGAGTGGTTAGCCAATTCATGCATAAACCACAGAAAGAACACATGGAGGCAGCCTTAAGGATACTGAAGTACTTAAAGGGGTTACCAGATACAGGGATACTTTACAGAAAAAATGGCCATTTGAGAATTGAGGCATACACAGATGCTAATTGGGCAGGGAATCTCGTTGATCGAAGGTCCACATCAGGGTATTTCACCTTTGTTGGAGGCAATTTGGTTACCTGGAAAAGCAAAAAACAGAAAGTTGTAGCGCTATCCAGCGCTGAGGCGGAGTTTAGAGGGATTGTTAAGAGGCTATCAGAGATTCTGTGGCTTAGGAGACTGATGGAAGAACTTGGATTTCCACCAAACGAAGCCTGTCCCTTAAGGTGTGACAACAAAGCAGCAGTGCAGATCTCTGAAAACCCGGTACAACATGATCGAACAAAGCATGTTGAGATTGATAGGCATTTTGTTAAGGAAAAGCTAGAAAGCGAAGTCATCACTCTTCAATTAGTGCGATCAGAAAGACCAACTAGCTGATATTCTCACAAAAGCCACTACAAGCCGGGTCTTCCATGAGTGTTTGGGCAAGTTAGGTATCGGGTGCCCCGTGACCTAACTTGAGGGGGAGTGTTGACTAAGAGATAATTATAGAAATTATTAGAATCCCTAAAAATCAGGAGTTAGATTAGCTCGATTGTATAGGGTTTCTATTCTATATATTGCGCCTCTGTAATCTTGTTCGTTATCAAGAAATCATAACAAAGAACATGAATAAACCTTCTTTCCCTTCCTTTATACGTTCTTTTTATCAAATTTAACTGCTCGTGTGATGGGTCATGACATATAAAACACGCCAAAAAAGCGTGTGATATATGTACACCTCAAACACATCCAACATACGGGCCAGTGGATATCATACGGGTTGTCGCACATGCTGCAACATAAACACGTGTTTTCGTCCGTGATTTATCACAAACACTCGTTAACACCAAAAGTAAACGAGCGCTTAGGGGGAATAAATTTCTCTAAACAATTCAACTTAGCCCTTATCTTAGATCAGAAAAGAACACAAATATTTCTCTTGTTTCTTAGTCGTGCAGCTTAATTTTTAGCTTGATATTGCTTTGACCTACCAAATTTCTAAGTATTTATGAGAATAACTCATGATTATTGTCGCAAGTCATGCCGGTTGCTAATCAAGCAAACATTACCATAACCATAATATTCTTGGCATACGAATCTTCATAGATACACACCTAAATCCCCGGGTCTTACTTCAGGTAAAGCCTAGCTATTAGATTAATTTTCTGTACAATATATTTGGTAATTTTATACATTAATTAATAAAATAACTAACTATATATATTTTTATATTTTCCACCGTTAATTCATCAATTTCTGACAAATTTCACGTCATGAGGTAGTTTCTTAAATCGACCATATATTACTTAACTTTGTTTTCGAACAAGTTGTATACCGCTCTACAGGAATTAAATGCTACAATATTAATTACCATATAATGAAATCTTTTTCTTTAAAACTCGACCGACTGAAATTTTGTTAAAAATTATAGAAACAATTCCAGATGCTTAATTCATATTTGATACGACTGGGTTTGATTAAATCGGGAATCTTTCTGATGCAGGATCAGGAATAAGTTTATTATTTAACATTAAGAGATAATGATTTTCACCCATCCGAATTATAGGCCATTTGGCAATTCACCATCCAAACTATTTCGCCTCCTAAACCACCATCTAAACTTTCAATTTCTAACAAACCACCATCCCACAACGATTTTGACCCTTTTTTGAGCGGTTTTGGATGTTTTAACATATGTAAATCTGTCTCTCTTTGTTATTTTTCCATAGATTATGTGTTAAAACATCCAAAACCGCTGAAAAAAGAGTCAAAACCGCTCAAAAAAGGGGGTCAAAACCGCTGTGGGATGGTGGTTTGTCAGAAATTGAAAGTTTAGATGGTGGTTTCGGGGACGAAATAGTTTGGATGGTGAATTGTCAAATGACCTATAGTTCGGATGGGTGAAAATCATTATCCCTAACATTAAAACTAATTTTCTTCTTACGTTTCCCATTATCGGGTAATGTGGGATAAATCCTCAATTGGGTGTCATATTTTTACTTAACCCCTCATTTGGGCAAAATGTCGTATGATTTTCATATAATGTAGTACTTAATATATCTCAAAATATGTTGTATAATTTTCACAAAATGTAGTACTAAAACGTTCTAATGTCGTATTTATATCCTATTATATAGTATAATTTTATGGGGAGTTAAGTAAAAATATTCCAAACTGATGGGGAGTTATTTCAAACTGCCCCTTAACTTATCACTCATGTGAAAAAATTAAATAAAAGTCGTCCCACTTATCAATTTTTTCAACAATTTTATATATATATAACCAATGCGGCCAAGCCAAAGCTGCAATTTTCGAGAGCGAATGGGGTACAGTCAGCTTCACGCCGAATAGACTTAAATTCCATAAGAAAAATATAGGGAAAAAAAATAAAAATAAACCTAAAAAAAGTACCTAAACTTCCATACGGAAAAAACAAAACTTTCATACGGAATAGATAAAACTTCGATACTGAATCAAAAGAAAACATAACTTAATAAAAGCAGTTGACGCAGATTGTCTTTACACCATAAAAAAACCAGCGGCGGAGCAGATTTCCGCTAGATTTGAGAGGATGACAGTAGATTTGGAAGAGTGGCGACGGATCTGAGAAGATGGCGGTAGATTCGAAAGAATGGCATTAGATGTGGACGAATTTTGACGGAACAAATTTGAAAAATTAGCAACGGAATAAAAGTGAACTAATCCGGCGGTGGAGTAATAATAGTATTTTCCACCGCCGGACCAAAACTTCAATTGACTACTTTTTTTTGAATCTAGTGCCGTAGATTAGGGTTTAGAAACCAGAGAAAAAATAGAAGGAGAGAAATTTTAAGTGAGATATAATTAGTATCCCCAGTCCGACATTATTCTAAAATAATTAAAAATATTTTATGATATTTTTTTCAAAAATATGGAAATTGCCCTTCATCGAACAAATTGTACATTTTATTGGTTCGATCATATTCAAATTACCCTAGTATCGAATAACTGAAATATGTTTAAAAAAAAAAAAAGAAATGGAAATATGTCTTGATTTAATGTGGGATGTGTGAACATGGAGATTCCTTAATGATAATTAAGGTCATAATTAAAATAAACTGTGTGTTGATGTGGGCAGGTTACCAGCCGCATCTTGATTCTTGATAGATATTATTATGGGTTTGTTTAATTAAAACTGCAAGCGTAATTAGATTAAGCATAGTTGGTCCTTTCTTTTAACTTATTTACGAACATATACGTAGATTAAGGAATCAAATTAATCATGCAATTTGCAAATAATTATTTTTCACCGCCATTTGAAGTTTGAACATTATAGGGAGAAATTAATTACAAATAAAGGTGTAAATGGATATCTCAAAATCCGATATTCGTCTGCATTCGAATTTATTTAATTTAAAGAGAATATTATCTGTATCTGATTATGGACATCCAAATTATAAACGGATAAGGATATGGTAATCACATATCCGACCCGTTCAACATCCGATCTGTTTATACATTCGTTAGATATACTCATTATCCGTAATCCGTATCTAATAATATATTTTTTATACCTTGATAAAACATATATTAGTTTATACAGTATATGATTATTTGAGAATTATAAAAGAAAAATAATAACACTAAACATATATCATATTATTTCTAATAATAAACTTCATTAATAACGGTGAACATATATTATGATAAATTATATATTATACTTATGAGTTAAAGTTTGTATATATATTTAGTAGATTTATAGTTAGTTATATTAATATTTAACTGTGTTATGAAATTTTAATTAATTTATTATTTTTTCAAAAAAATGAATGTAAAACAGATAAATGGATCCGAATTCGAATATTAGATAATTCACTAATCGAATATTCTCACGGATACTAATAATTCAATAGTCGGATAATATCCATTAGATCCAGATACGGATAGCATTCTCATTATCCGTCAGAAACGGATTGCGGATTGCGGATTGCGGATATACTGAACGGATAAGGAATGCAGATATGCTGATCGGATTCGGATTTAGATTTGAATACTACACATTCACTCCCTTTATTATCCATATACACCTCTAATTACAAACTAGTCATGTACAATTCAAAATATATAATACTATAAATTGAAGTCTGACACAATTTAATTTAGGTTTTATTTTCCTAATAATATTTGTAGAATGACTTTTTTCTTAGTATGTGTCCCTTCTCTTTTTTTTTTATAAAAAATACATGCGTACTTAAACAGGATTCCAAGTCGGGTTATTGTCTTAAAAAATAAACTTATTAACCAATTGAACCAACCCTGAAATATGTGTCCCTTCCTTATGCAATCACACTCACCCCATATTAGGTTCGCTTAGTGAAAATTAATAATCAATTACTATTACAATCCCAAAATTTTGTAAAATTATAAATTAATCTTTATTATTTGAGATATTACCGTGAACGCCGTAAATAATTTGCAATAATTGTATAATATTTTTAAAATATTATGCTTATGTATCAAAAAGGGTATTTCTTTTTTTTTTTTTAATAAAAAAGGGTATTTGTAGAGGTACGTTTTTCTATAAATTTTCATTTAAAGTGTAAAATATGGGGACTAATCGAAATAAAATTTTGGAATAACTTGGCATGGAATAATTTATAATTTCTTTTTTTCTTTCTGAAAACAACACAATAAATTATATATTAATTCATCAAGTTTAACCATTACAAGTTACAACTGCTCAAATAAATTTAGGAATATCAAAGTTCCATTCTTAAAATTTAATCAAATTCTTAACTAATTAATGCGTAATTCTATTATCCGATTTATTAACAAACGAAACGCTAACAATAAATATCAAAAAAAAAAATAGTATTCTTTAATATCAGAGAAAATATGAACGACAATTAATCCATCCTCCACTTGAATATTCAATCTATAAATAATATCATTACAATTTCCTTCAAAAATTACATGTTATCACAATCATCCTCGTCTCATAGCTCATTTATAATTTCATTTAGAGTAAATGTAATTTGTAATATCTTTTCCTCGAAAAGCCCAAAATAGATTGGCCCAATTTTAAAAAGTGGGTTGACAAATATACCCCTGCATTTTCAGATAACGTGAGAAAAAAACCCACGGTTGCGAGAATTTTCGAATTAGGGGACAGATTTTAACGGCGATGGCGGGTGTTTTAACGTCGTCATTCGCCGTCTCGCGGCGGTTGCCCGCCGCCCGCCGCTCTTTTACGTCCGCCGGAGATGGTTGTTCCTTGCTATCGTCTTCGAAATGCTTCTCGAGCATGGGGTGGAATCCCCTGCAGCAGCAGCGGAGGAAGACCACTGTGGCGCCGTCGAGGAAGCTCGTGATTCGAGCTGCTAGAACTGAGTCCAAAGGGGTCTCTCTTGGCTTCAGAGGACCGGATTTCGAGGTGAGTGTGTGTGTTTTTGAGAGAGAGAGAGATTATGAATTTTATGTATATATTTCATATATGTTTTTTTTTTAATTTCTGGTGGAATGTTTGATTTTTAGCTTGCGGAGCCTCTAACTGGGAAAATGTGGAAGCTGGAGGACTTTGAATCTTACCCAGCATTGTTGGTAATGATATTCTGATTCCTTTTCTTTGTTAAATTTTAGGTAAAGGGTTCAATTTTATATGTTTTCTGTTGTGAATCGACAAAGAGAATTAGAGAACTCTTTTACTAGTTTGTTTCATGTTCATGAAGCTTGTCTGATGAGAAATTAATGGCAATGACAAACATATAGTGTATTGTTTGTTCAATTCTATGATCACGACTAAGCAAGTTTGATCAAGACTATGATCATGTACGCTAGATAACTTTATGTGGAATCCTTCCTCTTTGTGTGGAATGGTCAAATTTTGCTATGAACACTGTGTTCTTGCAGGTAATGTTCATCTGCAACCATTGCCCCTTTGTCAAACATTTGAAGAAAGATATTGTGAAGCTTTCGAACTTCTATATGAAGGTAAGCTGTTATCTGCTTCGAGTTTTCCGTTACTTGTGTGTAAAGGAGAAGGATTGTTTCTCATGTGTGTAATTCTGGGGCAGAAAGGGCTTGCGGTGATTGCAATTTCTTCAAACTCTGTAATTACTCATCCACAGGTTCAGACAACCTTAATATCTTCAAACAATTTGAGAAGTGTTGAAGCCCACTTGAATGATTCCTCCAGCATTAACCTATTACTCACAGGATGGACCTGATTTCATGGCTGAGGATGCTAAGCTGTTTAAGTATCCATTCCCGTATCTCTACGATGAGGTATACATTCATCAGTTTCAGCTACTGTTTTATTACAACTTTATGAAAATAGGGATAGTTAGCAAAAAAGAGATCAGAAAAATGGGATTAATTACAGCTAGGCCCTGAGGTTTAGCCTAAATGCAGATTGTACCCCTTGGAGGCTGGGACACCCCTGAGATTGGGAAATTACATGTTCAATTCCTCAGGGGGTGTACACGTAATTGTACATACCTAAGATGGCCCTGGTCTGTGTTGTAACAAACCCTTTCTTTTATTTATCAAAATGTAAGAGTGTAACCGGCAATTCAATTTTCGTTACCTTTTTTAAATTTCAGCTATTTCAAGGGGTGTACATGTAATTTCTTAAACATTAGGGTAGATGTAGTCAGGCCAATTAATTTGTGTTCTTTCAGAATAAGTATTATTTGATTTGAGTATGCTGAACATTTTATTTGCAGACCCAAGAGGTTGCCAGAAGCTTTGGAGCTGTTTGCACTCCCGAGTTTTTCTTATTCAAGAAGGTGATATTTCTTTGATTTATGCCTACATTAATAACAAAAGATGCTAATGTTAGCTTAACCTATAACTTTAGAACATAAATTCAATCTGATTTGATCCTTTTTGTGGTGCTGTGACTTCCTCTTTTTTTACTCTTTGTGGCAGGATGGCCGTAGGCCATTTGAATTAGTTTACCACGGGCAGTTTGATGATTCACGTCCGAGTAACAATGTACGCATCACAGGAAGGTTGCTTCTACACTTTGTTATTCTTGAAAAATATGCAGAAAACAAAAAAGAAGGGTATTAGAACTTATATCATGTTCTTACGTTGATGCTTAATGTAGGGACTTGAGCTTGGCGATAGATAGCGTTCTTAGTGGACAACCTGTATCCTCCGATCAAAAGCCTAGGTATTTTTCCCATTTATTTTCATCGATTTTGAACCCTTTCCTAGTTTTCGATTCATAGCGCCTACCTTGATATTGCGTAACGTGATTGAAATTCGGGTTATTACGGATGAAACTAAGCTTGTATTCTCTCTATATATATCACAGTGTTGGATGCAGTATAAAGTGGAATCCCGAGTAGAGTGGAAGAATCGTTGATCTTGCCAGGAGTTGAGGTGTATGAGATTGATTTCCTTTGTATTATTCAATGTATATCTGTATAATATCGTCGAATGAATCTCTTCATTGACATCATATCTTACTCTCTATAACTCCTTTTGTTTATCTTCCTTTGTATTTGTTCTCAACTCAATTCGAAAAGTGAATTCAAGATGGAGGATTGTCATATACGATGGAACATCTCACACGCCCTTATGTTCCAGGGCACCGAGCACATACGCGACAATTGAAATGTGAAGTTTATAAGAATGTTCGGTGAATAGAGAGACAAATTTAAAAAAGAAACCACTTTGATACCATAAAAAAATAAAATAGAGTTTTGACCTGGTTCAATTTCCAAAAACTTAGTTTAAGAGACGAAAATTGTCAAACAATTATATGTCAAACATGCCTCCTTTAAATTTTCTAAGCAAAGACGCTTAACCATTGCTTGGACATAACCGTAACATAGAAGATTCAATTTTTTAACCTCTAAAATTCTGACTTGTTAAGGGAGTGCTTGGCTTAACTTGTAAGTTATAAGTTTTTTTTCCTAACGGTTACTAGCTTATAATTTATGATGTACGGACGCTTTTAAAGATATTATTTTGTCGTATCATATCGTGTCGTGTTCGATATTGTGTCCAACACTCATCATATAATGAATTTTTTTAAAAAAATTGATGTCGTCATATCCATGTCATGTCCGTATCCATATCTGTGCATCATAATTAATAATTTGGCACATAAATGTATATAACTTTTTTCTTAATTTTTTATTTTTATACACATCTCCAACTGAAATTTAAATATGGTTCATTACCAAAAAAAAAAATTTATTTAGACCAACCTCTATTGGCAGAAAATAGCTAAAGACTTACTTTTTTCTTGTTGATATGGACCATATTTTCCACATTAATTAAATTAGAATAATAAAAGAATCACGTTAGATGGAAGAAGGGAAGAAGTTGAGAGAAAATGGAAAAGAAGAAGTCAGCAAGCAGAACGTGTTCAGAGATTTTGAATTCAAAAGAGTCCCAGGTGCCTAAGATTGTGGAGAGAGATAACCAACTTCTGAAGAGAATAAAAGGGGAGAGAGAGAGAGGAGAATTTGATTACGTCATTCACATTTTCTACAGAAAACCCTAAAGTCCAAGTCTGAAGAACTATTAGCTTTTAGCAGTCATATTTTTATTCCCCCTTTATCATTTTTCTACAGGAATTTTTATTATTATTCTAGCATAGAGAGATTATCTTTTTTCATAATTCTATTGTATGCAGAAGATATTTGTTCCAGAAGACAGAAGATTATCAACAGCTTTTATATTTATCTTTATTTCATCGTTATTTCCATTCCTCGTTTATTTTTCTCATTATTTATCTTAGCAATTATTTTCTGATTAATTTTCCTTCACAGCTTGGTGTAATCTCTTTTTTCGATACAAATAAATCATTTTGGTGATTGTCGATTTTTCGACAAGTGTCATTTGGCGCCATCTGTGGGAAAACGATTAAATCGAGCAAAAGGCGTGAGTTCTTGGGAGATTCCATGGCATCCAAGACTGGATCTAGCGGCTTAGCAACTTCAGTTAACCTGTCTGCTCCGGCCATGACGGGTGCTGGGAAAGCGATTGGAAGTGCTTCAAATCCTCTCCTCATTGGAAGTATTCCCGTGTTAACCGACTCAACTCTTGTCACGGTAACAGAAGTCACACCACCAACCGAGGAAAATGAGGACCTCCCAGAATCCAGCTTGATGGGGGGACTCAAGAAATTCACGAGGATAAAATTTGGGAAGCAGGGGGGGCATTTCGCTGGTCCCCCCCAGGTGCAGGAGGCTTCTCACCTGGAAGGATTGCCTCACCTGGAAGACTGAACCTGCCTGCCATAACAGGCGGACAGGGGGACTACCAACAGTCTGCTGAAGAGCTGGAAGCATTGTTGAGCCATAACTTCAACCCCCAAGTGACTACCAGAGTGACTGATATACCTGGAGGGACGCTGTCAGGAATCAGCCATGCTGGAGGATTGGGAGGCGGCCTTTTACGGCCAGATGTCCCCATTCACCTTACAGCGGGGGAGCTCCAGGAATGGATTAACGCAGCCGTAGCCGCTGCCGTAGGGTATCGAGACCAGCCACCAGCTCAGGGGCGTGGAACAGCCCCGCCCCCATACATTGCAGAACCGACGATTAGAAGAATAGTGCCACCTTCAGCTGGGGAGGGCCTACCTTCAATTAGAGACACTCTGGTGTTGCAGGGAACTGGCGAGACCGGAGCTTGGGCTGTGGGTAGAACTGCGTGGCAGCCGGTGGCACCACCGCCACCTATGGACTACCAGACGGGAAGAAGGGAACCAGGCTTCCCTGAGCAGCCTGACTGGGCTGCCAAGTTGCAGCAAAGGGTGGAAGATATGGAAAGACAAGTGAGAGCAGGACCTGCCAGGGTGACCAGGAGGGGTGGACCCTTCAGCCAGAGGATCCTAGTTGATGAACTCCCACCAGGTTGCAAGACATCCAGGATGTCGGAGTACAATGGCGCAACGGACCCCCAAAAGCACCTGGATCGGTTCGAGAACTTAGCCCTACTGTACCAATACACTGAAGGGGTGAAATGTAGAGTGTTCCTGACCACATTCACGGACAATGCCCAAGAATGGGCCCGACAGCTGGAGCCTGGGTCCATACACTCGTTTGATCAGTTCGCCTCACTCTTCTTGCACCAGTTTTCTAGCAGCAAAGGCTATCAGAAGGCGCCCAACGCCCTTTTCGCAATAAAGCAGAGGGAATGGGAGTCTTTGAGGAATTACATCAATAAATTTACTAAAGTTGTGCTGGAAGTTCCTTCTGCTACTGTGGAAGTGCGTGCTAGTGCCTTCCAGGAAGGCCTGAAGACAGGAGCATTTTTTACTTCGTTGGCTAAGAAACGGCCTACCAGCTGGGATGACCTCCTGACCAGAACGGAAAAGTATATTAATTCCGAGGAAGCAGAAGCTGGAAAGAACGAGGCAACAACTGACAGACGAAGGGAAAGGAAGGAAGATGGACACCTGCCAGCTCCAGCTAAAAGGATCAGAATACCTGAAGGGTGAGAGCATTTCAATTCGGACCCCCCGATACGATCAATACACCGAGCTGCACACAACGCCATCCAAACTTTGATGCAGATTCAAGGAACGAGACTCTTGAATTGGCCTAGGAGCTCGGAGGATGGGCCCCACAAGCCCCCTTCGAGGAGGTTTTGTCGATTTCACAATGACTATGGCCATGATACCGATGAGTGTCGACACCTGCGAAATGAAATTGAAAGATTAATTCAAGAGGGCTACTTGCAAGAGCTGATCTACCGAGACCAAGCAAAAGGTTGGGAGATGTTCCCTAGGCGCAATGTAGCAGGAAGGAATGCACCAGGAAGAAATCCCCCCAGACAGAACTATAGCAGGAACGGATCAACAGCCCGGGGGGGGGGAGGAGGATCAGAGAACGAACCACTTACCAAATAAGCCCTTAATCGGGGAGCCCCTTGCAGAACTTGAAGGAGTAGACGGACGCGAGATGGAAGGAGCCTGAGCAGGAAGGAGAAAAAAAAAAGTACTGCATCAAAGCTGTTCAGCAGACAGACAGGAAGGAAGCTAAGTAGGAAGAAGAGAAGAGAACTATCTGTGACAAGAAGAGAAAGCTGGGAAAAACTGAAAAACAGGGCAAGGAGGACGGATCTCACCCAAAGATAGAACCAACTGAAGAGCTCTTGAACATCGGGATGATCCCCGAAGATCCCAAAAAGATGACGAGGATAGAATCAAAACCGGATCCCAGCTGAGAGGAAGAGCTGCCAGGATCCCTTAGGAGAGCAGAAGCACTGAAACCTGTAGGAAAGCTGGGCTACAGCTAGGAAGAGCCTCTCAAAGTGGTGAAAATCGTAGGACGAGAAGCTTATGAGTTGGAGGATGCTGACGGGATAAAGGTGTCACGACCCTGGAAGGCTCAAAACCTGAAAGGGCTTTTCTGCTAAGCAGGCAGGCAGCCTGCGCACCTGGAAGGCAGACAGGAAAAAACACATATGAGGAGACCTTTCAGGTTATACTATTTCTATTTTTTGAATTTAATGATCATACATGCACATTTTCTACTCTCGAAATGATGCCATAAAACTGAATCACGATTTTCCCGTACGACAAAATGACTTATAGTCTGTTGAATAAATGTCCTTATGAGAAATGAAAGCATGCGATGTGAACCATGTGCGCATTTTCTTGCTAAATTGATACTTGAGAGCAGGCACATGCAAAGCCACCGCGACTACATCGTTAAAAGATCAAGCTTTAACGATACCTGAAAACCCCGGGTTAAAGGGGGCACACAAATAAGTCCCTCTTGGGAAGGCGCGTTGATTACGCAAATGCCTTGGGAAGAGCTAGAAGAATTGCTCTTGGGAGTGAATCTCCACCTGCTCCTACCAGATGGATTGGCCACCTAGCTGGAAGGAAGCAGTTGATGCCAGGGCCAGAGAGAACGCCCTCAGCAGAGCGGGATCTGACAACCTTTTACTATGAAAACAACACCCTCATGAGCTTACGGATACTGCAAGGGACCAGAGAGAATGTCCCCAAAGATGCTAGCAGGAAGGGTTAACCTTCAGCTGAACAGGAGAGAGCAGGCTGCCCAAGGAGACTGCTCTTACAGCTACTGCACCAGAACCGCCTCCTTAGGCTACCTACCTCCTGCTAGCAGGAGAAATAGAAATCGAAAAGAATAAACAAAGACTGCATCGAACCAGATACCCTTGCAATATGAAAAACATGTGCCGAAAAATCAAGTGTCCAAGACATCCATTTCACTCAAAAGCCCCAAAATCTACTTGGGCAATTCAAAAGGAGATATCTAAATGAACGCTCGATGGAAATGAGCAAAAACAAAAATACAAAATGATGCTCAAGGGAATCGAGCTCAAAGTTGCAGGTTTAGAAAATTCAAAGGAGTTTAAACCTCTCCTCTATTGCTGGCTACACTGGAAGACTAGCTGCTCCGCCAGATGGAATCCCAGCAGATGGAACATTAGCAGAAAGAAAGGTGCCAACAGGCAGAGTACTGTCAGCCTGATCAAGTTTTTCAGCAGATGGAGTACTAACTGAAGAAGCGCCAGCAGGTGGGATGCTGAGTCTTCTCCCGACAGCTGTCCAGCTTTGTCCCTGCAGCTGCCCAGCCTTGCCCCACTACCTGCTGCTAAACCTGGAAGCCTCCACCTGGAGGGAAGAAAAGACTAAGTCAGAAAGCAGAAAACCAGAAAGAAAGCAGAACGGATATGAAAGTCTCACAAACCGAAATTATTTGAGACTCACTAAAACCTCAATTGGAAGACTTGCGGAGACATCAACTGGAGGATACGCTCGAACGCCAGCTGGATGGCTTGCTCATGTATCAGCTGGAGGGTACGCTTAAAACACCAGCTGAAGGACTTGCTCAAATATCAGCTGGAGGATATGCTCGAGCATAAGCTGGGCGATTTGCTGAAATCGCAGCTGGAAGATCAGCTGAAGGATTTGCAGTAAGCTTAGCTGGAAGTATGACAGAAAGTTCAGTAGGAGGAAGTCCAGCAGAAAAAAGTTGCAGCTGCTAATCCCAACCTCCTGCTGCAGATCTTGAGCACATATGCTCCTTGAAGAATACTAGGAGGAAAGCAACGACGTCAATATACCAACAAGCTAGAAACAAAATTGAAGCCAATGTTAATTAAAGCAAGAGAATGAAGCAAACAAATATCATTCCCAACACAAAGTCAACGAGACAATCCAACAAAGTTTGCATTATCAAAGCCAATTCGAACATATTTTTATTACAAGAAGGAAACAACAAGTGGTCTTTATTACAACAAAGCAACAATTCAACATATATACACCGAGATACAAGAGAGGAATGTTAGGAATAGTGCCCTAGAAAGTCGATTGTATATCCTCTTTGTACTTTTCCTTATAGTAATCCCAGACAATCTTTGAATAAAATAACAAATTGAGGCAACACTTCTTTATATGCTCTTGTTTGGTATGCATTTACTTTAGTTGTGCATGTATGAGAACTCCCCTAATCCTGATGACTTTAGGACTCTACCATTTATGTGAAATGGTTCATAAAACGAGCCCTATATCACATAAGTCATGATTAGTAAAATACTCCAAGCCGATGAGTCCTACAGACAGTGGGAGTGCCAACTTGACTCCTCTAAGGCTTGCTTGTGGGATCACGCCCTTAAGAAGGACCACCTTGTTTCATGGAGGTGCAAAGTGTATAGTTGATACGTGCGTGATACATGAGGGTGCTTACTTCCATAAGTAAGTTCACTGAGGTGCCCCGTGTGAGAAGATTCCTAAATGGGAAAGGAAGTTTCTATTTCAGGAAATGGAAACTTCCAGATTAGGAAATATCTCACGAGTCATTGATGTGATTAATTGATCCTTAGACTTGAGGTTCCATGTCACTTTATGAGTTAATTCTGTAGTTTTAGGTATAAGCTTTAAAGGGTGTCGCCTTAGACAACTGATTCAAGGCTTATGTTGGGGCTGCACAAGTGATTCATGAAAGTGAATGAGAATCAAGAAAGGACCTACACTTGCATTTGCAAGGTGATCTCTTATTGTGTAAGTCATTCATATACCATATGGAGTCCTTGGCCAAGGCAGTAGATCAAGACATCAAGAAAAGGGTTTCTTGGATTGAGATCAAATGGATAAGAAATGCACTTAGCTTTAAGACCAGATTATTAGGGTTCTGATTATTCCCTTACCCTAGATCTTGGTTGAGAGACAGTAAGTAGGAGGATTGTATCTCACATGAATCAATGACTTAAAAGTTCTGTCGAATCAAGACACTCCAATTCAGTTAGGGGTTAAACACCTGTTGCTAGATTATGGTTGTTTAATCTGTGGACTAATTAATTAATTAGGATCACTGCTAATTGAATTGAGAACCCAGAGGGTCATACACAACAACTTGGTTACATGAGTTAAGGCTTTAAAATGATTAAACGAGTTAATCGGGCCAAGAGGGTTCCACACGTGTGGGTCACGTGACTGGACAAGTGTCCTTGGGACACGTGTGCCACACGTGTATAATTATTTGTTCATTAAATAATTAATGTGTTAATTATTTAATAGACTTTGGTTTAATTTTGAATTAAAAAGAAAGTCTTATTTTGGAGAAAAATAATCTAGTTAATTAATTACGAATTAATTAATTAGATAAATAAGTTATTTATTTATTAATCAATAAAGTATAATATTATCCAAAAGGGTTTGGATATTTTAGCTCTCTTAAAAGTTGATTTGAATTAGAATTCAAAGTCAAAGTTTAAAATTACTTGATGATCAAGTAATAAGAGAGAGGGACCAAATCCTTAGTCCATAAGGACTAGGATCGGCCGCCCCTCTCCTATATATAGGGGAGCTCGAGCTCCCCTTAGGATTGATCGATTTTCTTTTGGTTCATTTGTTGAACACCATCCTTTCTCCAAGATAAAATAAACCCTAGGTTAAGCCTAAACACTAACTAGAGAACTAGCATCCTTACTAGTTAGATTGTACTCAAGTTGGTGGACTATCTCTAGAGAGCTTCAAGTTAGAAGTTTTGAAGATTCGAGCTTTACCAAGGAGAGGGGATCAAGCCGCGAGAAGAGCGTTCTTGGGTGGCTTGAAACGCTTCAAGAAAGATTATTGAAAAGTAAGTTTCTAATCTTTACGAATTCGGATTCACGATAGCGAGTTTCGATCCTTTTGTTGGAAAATTTTTAAATTTCCGCTGCTTTCTGATTCATGTTTTCCAACAGGTGGTATCAGAGCCATCTCGTTAATCGTGTTTTTGATTCGTCTCAATTATACTGAATTTGGTAGAAATTCTTAGGCTTAGATGCGAATTAGGTATTCATGAGTTCTTTTAGAAAGCCTGAATTACGAAACTGTATTTTTTCCTAAAAATTTCTGAAAAACATTTTCGAAAATTTGATTGAAATTATTTTGGATCAAATATATTTAAATCGTGTTTTAAATTTTGGATTGTTGTTGGTTTTTGAACTAAAAGTACGAAACACGAAATCGCGTTACGAAAACGCGAGCCTAGGCGTGCTAAGGCGTCGCACGCCCAGGCCCGCACCACCACCGCCCAGCAGTCCCGCAACCGCGCGGGACTGTCCGCCCATCCCTCCCGCAACCGCGCGGGAGGCCTGCCCGCCAGCACCTGGGCGCGCCCGCACATCCCTCCCGCAACCGCGTGGGGAGGCTGCTTGGTCACACCCGCCCTTCCCGCCCAGCGGCTGTCGGACATGGTCTCAGGCGGGCGTGCAGTCCGTTCCGTGCCATTCGTTTCGCGATCTTGATTTTCGTGTTTAGTCCAATCAAGTAACAAGGAGGCCATAAGTGAAGACCCCTCAAATTGTTAGGGAGGGGAATCTCAATTGAAAATGTAATAGAGATAGGGCTCGTATTTTGTTACCGCTTTCCCCTTATGTGATTTAAACTGTTTATGTGGTATGTATGTTAGAACTTGTGATTGTGGAGTGGCTCCCACATATCATGTATAAGATAGGTAGAACCCATGATCATCTCATGTTAGTATCATGCTAGAACATGTTATCTGTTTATGTGCTTGTTTGAAATGCATTTAATTGTACTTGCATTAATCAAGACTAATAAAATTGGATAAAATATATGTTGGTGAGGTCGAATCGGACAACTCTCCGGTTGATTCGAAAATTCCCATTAAATATTAAGCTAATTTCGAACAATAGGTGTTTAATTCGAGATGCAAATTTTGAATTAAATTCCTAGCATTCCATCAATAGGTTTTAAGTTTAGTAAGTGAAACTAGTTAATGTCCGCGAGTCGTGGGATAGCTTGTGGAGCTTATTAGTTCTTAGTTACCTAATTGATCATTTTAAATGATCAATATTTCGTGGTTAATTTTGGCAAGGGCGATGTCCTCGAGTCGTGGGTCGTTCGAACTAAGTTTTGATCATGATCTTATGATTGATGGGTCTAGCCTAACGCCTAAGTAAATATGGATGTCGCACGAGTCGTGGGTCCATATTGAAAGAAAGGTGATGCAAAAACAATTACTAAGAGTTCTAATGGTGTTAGAATTGGTAAGTTATACCTACCTAGTGTTTTACTTAGAATGTCCGCGAGTCGTGGGTTCGAGGTTGATGGGTCTGAATATGGGGTACAGAGTCCAATCACTTTAGAATTTGTTTAGGTGAGGAAACCACTGGAAGATCGCCGGAAAAGATGGGGGTTCTACCTGCTAGGACAAACACACAGACAAAAGTCAGAAGGCCAAGTTGGGGGAACTGGGGGTGATTCCCAGTTTGGCTCTCCGACACTCAAGTCAGATGAAGATCTGAAAGAGATAAAATACTGAGTATGGAGTTGCAGTAATGGAAGTTCCTTACAGTGGAGAAGATGACCTCGCATACTTATAGTTGAGGGTTAGGGACCCTTTGGTCATTTGCACCGTGTGGTCCTAGCCGAATGTTGTCCTAACACGTGGCATTGCGAGAGAAACCTAGGAGGAATCTTCCCTGCAAAAGCTGGTGAAAGTTGGTGTTGGCAACAGTGGTAGGTGCGCGGGCATGTACGGTATGTCAGAGAGCCGTTTTAGGGGTTGGTTTGTAGCACCCTAACCCCCAGGGCACCACATCCCCCGCACTATAGCCTCGATCCACGTATGAAATGGAAAATCCATACATAAACCAAAACTATAGCGAACGGGTGACAAATAAAAATGACGAGCTAGGCGGGACACTCTCCCCAACAAGACCAGAGCCAACAAGATAATGAAAGCGGAAGCAATTAAATCATTCATACATATAGGTACCATATTTACCGAATAGATACTTATAGATACCAATTTAACTATCAATACATTATCATCACTTGATAATATACATATTCAAGTATCCAAAACGTGACAATACTAATCATAACATGAAACTAGCATAAGACTATACAAAAGGGGGTATGAAACTAGACCCGTGGAAATGCAAGACTCGAACGACTCCCGCCTAGCACGACCACGCTCAAAGGGTACCTGAAAAGTGAAGTATCAGTCTACAGAAGACTGAGTGAGGGGCAATAGTATATATATCACACGTCACATGCAAGTTGTAGTCTCGGGTGAAGACTTTAGAATGAAATAGATATATAAGTCAAGAAGTTTAATCTTTGCCCGAGATTACAACCAATCATTTTAACACGTTTATTTATTCATGCTTGTCAATGTCATGAACATGTGGCCCTGGCGAGCAAGGGCAATCTCCAACCGAACTCCCAATCATGAACAATACGTGATCATGCGTGCTTGCTTGATAAATACGTGATCATGCAATTCCTTTAGTGCTCACATAAATACTTTCATGCTTGAAATCATGCAATAACCCGAGGATAACCCGACATGCCGGATTAATCCCCAGTCTCATTCTTCCTCAGGGTGATAGCGAGTTTGCAAGGCTCGACTATCCACGACATGGTGTGTGTAGAGGACATGACCCTCTAGACACGGAACTCCTTCCACCACTAATCTCCTAGTGGCTTCGGGGGTGATCCTAACAATGTGAGGATAATTCAGGAGTTACCCGTCAGCCCTTGCTTTCCCGTTTGGCTCAAGAATTACCCTTGGGCCCACGTGCAATCATGTACTCGCCAAACATACTTGAAATCATGAATTGCTTGCTTGAAATGTTCATGGTTTTGAAATCATTCATAAGTATAATACGTTTCGGCCGACAATTAGCACATAAGGGTTATAGGGTTCGTTTTACCAAAACAAAACCTCACCTTTTCTTGCAAAATACAATAATGTGGTGTTCTAAGGAGCTTGCTCCCCGTCCACGCCCTCGTGACCTGTGCAAATACGACGTATATTCGTGAGACATGACCTAAAATGACCAAAATATGACGAACGGCGGAAATGTATCGAGACGACCATGAAAATGCAATGTGGTATGATAACATGTCGTTTCACATCATATTAGCACATATTATAGCAATTCGGGGTCAAAGAAGTCGTCGGATCAAGGGGTCATTTTCGTAATTTTATGCAGTGAATTTTGTTCTGCATTCCAGGTGGGAACGGCCCTTCCGGCTCCAAGGCCAAAATGGGAACGGCTGTTCCCGTGGTCGGCCGCCTATTTTCATTTGAAAAGTGGGAACGCCCGTTCCCATAAAGCATTGAGGCTGGGAACGGCCGTTCCCTGTTTCTGCAATTTACAGAAACAGAGCAAAAACAGGGGAAAGCTACGGGAATGGCACAAAGCAACCACAAAAAATCCATTTTTAATCCACCAAGCTATTAACTTCTGGAAATATGATACATATATATTTAATAGACACTAATATAACATTAAAACACATAAAACATGCTATATCATCAAAGTTTCAAGGTATCATGTTCATGGCCAACTTGATCAATCAAGTTCAATTTTCCAATAAATCCATGAAAGAGTCATGCCATAATTCATGCTATGGTCATATAATCATGCTTTGCACAACCAAGAGTCCATCTACCAAGAAATTCACAAACCCTAGTCATGCCAAATATGATCCAACTCATCAATTCATACAAATCCCACCTTGGAATGAAAGAAATGGAGAAAATGGATGAAGATGATGATGAACCCTCCAATTCCTTGAAATATTTCTGGAAATTCTTGATGTTAATGATGAAAATCACCTCCTTTTCTATTCTTCTTGGAACCGAGAGTGAGGAAGCAAAGTTGTTGGGAAATCTTTGTATGAAATGAGCACCAAGAAGCTTGGGGATGATACTACGTAAAACCCATTTTTGAAATGTGTGAAATGTGCCAATTTGCCAATTAATCCCTCAAGTCTATGGCTTATGTAATGGAGTATACATAGTTTTAAATAGGATCAATTAAGTCCTTGGAAGATGATGCAATCAAGTCCCCAAAGTTTTAAATTGAATATTTTTAGGGACAATTTGGTAATTTAAAACACTCTCGGTAATTATTTCATGCAATAAATATTTTTCGTGTCATGAAATAATATTTTCAATGATATTGATTCAAAGAATTGATATAAATAATGTTTCATGAATTTTATAAAATTATGAATGCCACGTAAGAATATATTATAAAATTAAAGAAATAAAATAAAACCTACACTCAAACTCACACGTGGCGTGCTTACCTGTTCATCCGGAACCGGGGCGTTACAACTCTCCCCCCTTGAAAGAATTTGGTCCCCAGATTCTCTAGTCTTGCTCGAACAACTCCGGGTGGAACCGTTTCATTTTATCCTCTGTTTCCCACGTAGCTTCTTCGGTTTTATCGCTTTTCCACAACACTTTAACCATGGGAATTCTCCGGTTTCTCAACTCTTGAAATTTCCGATCCATGATTTTAACCGGTCTCTGAATAAATGTCAAATTCGGTTCCAGCTCAACTTCTTCCACGGGAAGAATCGTAGTCTCATCGGGGTAATATTTCCTTAGTTGTGAAACATGAAATACGTTATGAATCCCCGTAAGACTCGGTGGTAGGTCCAGTCGATAGGCTACCTCGCCTATTATTTCAAGAATCTCAAATGGACCTAAGTAGCGAGGATTAAGTTTCCCTCCTTTCCCGATCCGGGTGAAACCTTTCCTTGGTGACACCTTCAAGAATACCCGGTCACCAACTTCGAATTCTAGATCTCTTCGGCGCTTATCGGCATAGCTCTTCTGCCTATCTTGCGCGGCTTTCATCCGTTGTTGAATCATTTGAACTTTCTCAATCATAGCCTGAACGACTTTGGAAGGTCTTTCGAATCTTTCACCTCTCTTTACTCCTTCCTATTTTGACCATTTCCATTCTTCCAAGTCGAAGAACAACGGAGATCGGCACTTTCTTCCATAAAGTAACTCGTAAGGAGCCATCCCAATCGAAGCCTGAAAGCTGTTATTATAAGCAAACTCGATTAAAGGAAGCTGTTCTGCCCACGAGTTCTGAAAATCCATTGCGCAAGCCCGAAGAAGATCTTCCAAATACCTGATTAACCTTTCCGTTTGACCGTCTGTTTGCGGGTGGAATGTTGTACTGAACTTAAGTTTCGTTCCCAAGACAGCCTGTAATTCTTGCCACAACTTAGAAGTAAACCTCGGGTCTCGGTCTGAAACTATGCTCACCGGAATGCCATGAAGTCGAATAATCTCTCTGTTAAATTTCAGCCAACTTCGGAATCTTATAGGACATCCGGACCGGTAGAAAGTGAGCAGACTTTGTAAATCTATCCACGATTACCCAAATTCCATCAAACCCGCCTTTAACCTTCGGTAATCCTGAAACAAAGTCCATCGTTACTTGTTCCCACTTCCACTAGGGAATAGGTAACGGTTGTAGAAGTCCCGCGGGTTTTTGGTGCTCAGCTTTCACTTTCTTACAAGTCAAGCAATGTTTCACATATTCTGCCACGTCTCTCTTCATCCCGTTCCACCAATAATATTGTTTCAAATCCTTATACATTTTATTTCCTCCTAGGTGGATCGAGTAGGCTGACTTGTGAGCTTCTTCAAGTAGGACCCGCTTCAATTCTTCAGGTACTACTACTCTGTTTTTAAACCGAAGCAACCCGGTCTCATCAAACCCAAACGGACTCTCCGGGTCATCCTTAGCTTTACTTGTAAGCTTCTGCACTTCCGGATCTTTATTCTGAGCCTCAAATAACTGATACTTTAATTCCGGCTGAATTGTAATATTAGAAACCCGAGCCTTTAACACAATCGAGACAACTTCCTCACTTTCCTTTATTTCTAGACTCGATACACTCGCCTTTCTGCTAAGTGCATCGGCGACCATATTTGCTTTCCCGGGATGGTATTTAATTGTACAATCATAATCCTCTAGCTTTTCCATCCAACGCCGTTGCCTCATATTCAAATCATTCTGTGTGAATAGATACTGGAGGCTCTTATGGTCAGTAAAGATCTCAAAGGAAATCCCGTAAAGATAATGTCTCCATTTCCCGAGAGCAAAGATCACGGCTGCAAGCTCTAGGTCGTGTGTCGGATAATTCCTTTCATATTCCTTTAGCTTTCGGGAAGCATAAGCGATCACTTTTCCTTTTTGAGTCAAAACACAACCTAAGCCTTCTTTAGAAGCATCTGTGTACACTGCATATTCTTCTGAACCCTCGGGTAAAGTTAACACCGGAGCTGAGACTAACTTTTCTTTCAGAAAATTAAAACTTTGATCACACTTCTCGTCCCAGACAAACTTAACATCCTTCTTTGTCAATCGGGTTAAGGGTGCCGCAATCTTGGAGAAGTCCTGAACAAATCTTCTATAGTAACCGGCCAATCCCAAGAAGCTTCTAATTTCCGAGGCATTCTTTGGTTTCTCCCACTTGAGTACGGCCTCGATTTTCGAGGGATCGACTTCCAACCCTTTTCCTGAAATCACATGTCCTAAGAAAGAAACCCGATCAATCCAAAATTCACATTTACTGAACTCAGCAAACAACTGATGCTCTTTTAGTGTCTGAAGAACGAGCCTGAGATGTCTCGCGTGCTCCTCGGCTGATTTTGAGAAAACCAGAATATCGTCAATAAAAATTACCACGAACTTGTCGAGGAAAGGCCTGAATATCCGATGCATCATATCCATAAAAGCTGCAGGGGCATTCGTTAATCCAAACGGCATAACCACGAACTCATAGTGCCCGTACCGAGTATTGAATCCTGTCTTAGGAATATCCTCTGCTCGGATTCACAGCTGATAGTATCCCTGTCTTAAATCCAATTTTGAATAAACTTTGGAACCCTGAAGTATATCGAATAACTCCTCGATATGTGGGAGAGGATACTTGTTCTTGATAGTCATCCTGTTCAACTCCCTGTAATCGATACACATCCTTAAAGTCCCATCCTTTTTCTTTACAAATAAAACCGGTGCTCCCCAAGGCGAAGAACTCGGTCGAATGTACCCAACTTCTAATAATGCTTCCAACTGGACTTTTAATTCTTTTAATTCAGCTGGAGCCATCCGGTAAGGAGTCTTTGAATACGGCTCAGCATTCGGAAAAAGATCGATTACAAATTCAATCTCTCGTTCAGGAGGCAAGGAATCCAATTTTTCTGGGAATATCTCGGGAAATTCCTTTACCACTTCGGTGTCCTCTAATTTCACCTGATATTTTGGCTTGTTCAGAATATAGGCAATGAACCCTGTAGCCCCGTCTCTGACTAATCTCTGAGCCTCTGAAAACGAAAGTAGGGGTACGGTCTTTGAAGTACAACCCATAGTAACCTCTGAACCCAACTGAACCTTTTTAGCCCGACAATCCACGGTAGCACAATGCCTGTATAACCATTCCATCCCCAATATAGCTCCGTATCTCTCCATCGGCATAACAATGAAATCTGTCAGAAACTCCCGACCTTCAATCACCACTGGAACATCCCTGTAAACCTGATCCGTCTCTTGCCTACTACCGAAAGGAGTACTGACTATATAACGCACAGAAGTACACATAGCAGGCAAAGACAAAGTAATAGCAATAGAGTGCGCAAGAAAGGAGTGTGTAGCTCCTGGATCAAATAATGTATGGATGTTCGTGCCATGGATGCAAATAATACCTTCAACTACTGCGGCGGGGTCTATCTCTGCATCCTGCTCCTCTCCAGCGAGTGCATAAGCCCGAGCTCTCACCAGTGGCCTCTGTCCTGCAGGTGGTGGATCCTGACGATCCGGACAGCCGTCAACCATGTGCTCGTCACTCCCGCAAACCAAACACAAACCTAACCGGCGTCTGCAGTTGTCGTAGGTATGTGTAGGAAGTCCACACCATCTGCAGCCCGGTCTCTGAGGTGGCTGGGATGGTGCTGGAGCTCTCGGACCTCTCGGTAATGGCCCTGTCGCCTTAAGCTTCTTCCCGGGGTTCTTCTGGGCTAGAGGTGCAGAGTAAATCATCGGCCTCTTTCCCGAGCTCGATCCCTGACCTGCTCTCGAGCCCGAAGCCTGTCCAGTCCGCGAAGTAGCTTTCCTAGCAATATCCGAATCCTCAACTTTTAGAGCTTTAGTGGTAGCCTTTGCCCAAGTGCTCGTATTAGCTGCTTTCAGGGCATCCTGAATATCTGGCCTGAGTCCCTGGACAAACTGCATCGCCTTGTGAAAGTCATCATTCGCTATGTTGGGGGCATAGCGAGAAAGTCTCTCGAACTCGGCGATATACTGACCCACAGACCTACCTCCCTGTTTTAGCTCGGTGAACTCTCTCAACCTGCGAGTACGGGAAGCTGGAGGAATATACTTGTTTCTAAACTCCCGTACAAATACCTCCCAAGTAATCTCGGTCCCGGCTGCCTCCAAAACAATCTGTGTGCTTTCCCACCAAGAATAGGCCTCGCCCTGAATAAGAGTAAGTTTACAGCGAGCCTTCTCCTGACTGTCACAAGGGATAAGCTGCCAAATCCTTTCGATCTCTTTTAGCCACATCTCTGCCTGTATATCGTCTCCCTTATAGAACTTCGGGGGACGCTGGTTCTGAAACTCTCGTAAAATGGCAGAAATGGGGTTCTCCGGAGGTGCTACTGGTGCTGGAGGTGGTGGAGGAACCCTTTCATGTAGCCTCTGGTCAATTAGCCCCACTACCGCGTTCATAAAATCCTGGGGCTGTGCCTGAGCAGGCGGAGGAGGTGGTGATCTCTCGCGGCGATGATGTCGGCGGTGATGATGCCTGTGCCTCGAGGATCGGTCACTGGAACGTCTGTCGTGTTCCATCCTGAAATTAGATCACTAACCATGCGTCGCTTGATCAATAAATGCAAATGTGTGCATACAATTTCCATAATATCAAGTAGCACATGTTCAAGGAAGATCAAGTAGCTCAATTAATGCGAAGAAATGAGTAAATCAGGTAAGTCAACCAAATGCAGACTCCCAAATACCACATAATCCTATGCCGTGCGACCTAGACTGACTCGACACGACTCGAGAACCTCGGTTTTGCAACCGGGCTCTGATACCACCTGTAGATGTAGCACCCCAACCCCCAGGGCACCACATCCCCCGCACTATAGCCTCGATCCACGTATGAAATGGAAAATCCATACATAAACCAAAACTATAGCGAACGGGTGACAAATAAAAATGACGAGCTAGGCGGGACACTCTCCCCAACAAGACCAGAGCCAACAAGATAATGAAAGCGGAAGCAATTAAATCATTCATACATATAGGTACCATATTTACCGAATAGATACTTATAGATACCAATTTAACTATCAATACATTATCATCTCTTGATAATATACATATTCAAGTATCCAAAACGTGACAATACTAATCATAACATGAAACTAGCATAAGACTATACAAAAGGGGGTATGAAACTAGACCCGTGGAAATGCAAGACTCGAACGACTCCCGCCTAGCACGACCACGCTCAAAGGGTACCTGAAAAGTGAAGTATCAGTCTACAGAAGACTGAGTGAGGGGCAATAGTATATATATCACACGTCACATGCAAGTTGTAGTCTCGGGTGAAGACTTTAGAATAAAATAGATATATAAGTCAAGAAGTTTAATCTTTGCCCGAGATTACAACCAATCATTTTAACACGTTTATTTATTCATGCTTGTCAATGTCATGAACATGTGGCCCTGGCGAGCAACGGCAATCTCCAACCGAACTCCCAATCGTGAACAATACGTGATCATGCGTGCTTGCTTGATAAATACGTGATCATGCAATTCCTTTAGTGCTCACATAAATACTTTCATGCTTGAAATCATGCAATAACCCGAGGATAACCCGACATGCCGGATTAATCCCCAGTCTCCTTCTTCCTCCGGGTGATAGCGAGTTTGCAAGGCTCGACTATCCACGACATGGTGTGTGTAGAGGACATGACCCTCTAGACACGGAACTCCTTCCACCACTAATCTCCTAGTGGCTTCGGGGGTGATCCCAACAATGTGAGGATAATTCAGGAGTTACCCGTCAGCCCTTGCTTTCCCGGTTGGCTCAAGAATTACCCTCGGGCCCACATGCAATCATGTACTCGCCAAACATTACTTGAAATCATGAATTGCTTGCTTAAAATGTTCATGGTTTTGAAATCATTCATAAGTATAATACGTTTTGGCCGACAATTAGCACATAAGGGTTATAGGGTTCGTTTTACCAAAACAAAACCTCACCTTTTCTTGCAAAATACAATAATGTGGTGTTCTAAGGAGCTTGCTCCCCGTCCACGCCCTCGTGACCTGTGCAAATACGACGTATGTTCGTGAGACATGACCTAAAATGACCAAAATATGACGAACGGCGGAAATGTATCGAGACGACCATGAAAATGCAATGTGGTATGATAACATGTCGTTTCACATCATATTAGCACATATTATAGCAATTCGGGGTCAAAGAAGTCGTCGGATCAAGGGGTCATTTTTGTAATTTTATGCAGTGAATTTTGTTCTGCATTCCAGGTGGGAACGGCCGTTCCGGACCCCTTTGGAAAATGGGAACGGTCGTTCCCAAGCAACCCCAAACCGTGCTAACGTTTTCCATTTTTAAAACACGCCTAGCTGGGAACGGCCTTTCCGGCTCCAAGGCCAAAATGGGAACGGCTGTTCCCGTGGTCGGCCGCCTATTTTCATTTGAAAAGTGGGAACGCCCGTTCCCACAAAGCATTGAGGCTGGGAACGGCCGTTCCCTGTTTCTGCAATTTACAGAAACAGAGCAAAAACAGGGGAAAGCTACGGGAATGGCACAAAGCAACCACAAAAAATCCATTTTTAATCCACCAAGCTATTAACTTCTGGAAATATGATACATATATATTTAATAGACACTAATATAACATTAAAACACATAAAACATGCTATATCATCAAAGTTTCAAGGTATCATGTTCAGGGCCAACTTGATCAATCAAGTTCAATTTTCCAATAAATCCATGAAAGAGTTATGCCATAATTCATGCTATGGTCATATAATCATGCTTTGCACAACCAAGAGTTCATCTACCAAGAAATTCACAAACCCTAGTCATGCCAAATATGATCCAACTCATCAATTCATACAAATCCCACCTTGGAATGAAAGAAATGGAGAAAATGGAAGAAGATGATGATGAACCCTCCAATTCCTTGAAATATTTCTGGAAATTCTTGATGTTAATGATGAAAATCACCTCCTTTTCTATTCTTCTTGGAACCGAGAGTGAGGAAGCAAAGTTGTTGGGAAATCTTTGTATGAAATGAGCACCAACAAGCTTGGGGATGATACTACGTAAAACCCATTTTTGAAATGTGTGAAATGTGCCAATTTGCCAATTAATCCCTCAAGTCTATGGCTTATGTAATGGAGTATACATAGTTTTAAATAGGATCAATTAAGTCCTTGGAAGATGATGCAATCAAGTCCCCAAAGTTTTAAATTGAATATTTTTAGGGACAATTTGGTAATTTAAAACACTCTCGGTAATTATTTCATGCAATAAATATTTTTCGTGTCATGAAATAATATTTTCAATGATATGGATTCAAAGAATTGATATAAATAATGTTTCATGAATTTTATAAAATTATGAATGCCACGTAAGAATATATTATAAAATTAAAGAAATAAAATAAAACCTACACTCAAACTCACACGTGGCGTGCTTACCTGTTCATCCGGAACTGGGGCGTTACATGGTTACGAGGGCTCAAGAGCACGCTCGTGTCAACCAAGAGCCTTGGAGGCCAAGGAATCCGCTAGGGGATGAAGGCCAAGTGTAATAAGCTGGAGGGAAAGCCTCTCTGAGGGTGTGCAGCGCTCGAAGAGGGCTCCCCTGTCTGATTGGAACGTTAGCCGTGTAGAATGAATTTGCGCTCGTCGTAGAGAGGCGAGATTGGTCACTTGCACGCATAGCGGAGTTGACACGTGTCCTTGACGCTTGAGGGCCCGAGCGCTCGTATATAATAGCCTCAATCACAAAAGGACAGGGGTCGTCTTCTTGAGTTGCCACGTGTCCAAACGTGGAACAAGCGTATTTTGACCCCATCAGAGGTAAAATGCCTAGGATCTTAGTACCCATTGGGAAACGTGTTCCTCTTAGATCTTTCAAAAACAGTGGGAGCTACATTAGATTGAAGACCTTATCTTTTGTATATCGTTATAATTCAACATGCTCACTAGTTCTCTATTTTACCATTTAGGTCATAGATTCTGTGATTCTCTACGTGTTTTGAAATGGCAACCAAAAACCCTCTTGTATTGATCCTCGAGTCAAACAAGTTGACTGGTCCCAACTATTCTGATTGGCTGAGGAATCTAAAAATCATTTTAGATTCTGAGAAGATAACTTTGCTGGGAGACGGGCCCAGAACAGTAGCGGCCCGGAACCACATTTTAAAATTTTTATTATAATACAAGTATTAAAATATTTCTAAAACATTTTAACACAAAAGCGGAAGACTAGCCGGATCTACTCAAGTATATACATGCAATTGATAATAAATTTTAAATCACTTAAGCAGATAAATATCTAACATGCAATTAACACTTAAGAGCATATAATTTATCATGCTTAAAATAATATAACTGTAAAATATTACCGTACTGCAAACATGGCTATCTAACGGTATTTTTCCAGCTCCTTTCTCTTTCGTGAGACCGACAGAGCTTCCCCGCAATATCCCTGACTCGACCCTCGGAGTGTGGGCTCCTCGGGCATTTCCCTAAATACTCGAAAAAATATTTTCTAGAAAAAACTCATTTTTCTAGACTAGAAAATTTCCTAATTTTCTAATAATTAAGTGGATTATATATTAATTATATAATCACCTAATTATATAATAAATTAATCCTTAATTAAAAGGATTAAAGAAAAAGGGAGAAGCATCTCGCAGCAGCCCAAAAAGGTTGCCAAAATTGAATGAGAAAAATGAAGAAATCATCCCCTATTTATAAGGATAAAATTGAGGGTAAATTCGTCCATTTTCACGTTCAAAATCAGCCAAGTTGCTCCACTTGCTCCCGTCAGCGAATCAGAGTATGACACGTGGCAGAACATTCAACGGAGAACACAACGTCACGTGGCACGTGCCAAACGAGTCACGCATGCGCCTCCACATGGCGGCTGTGTATTGGAACGTGTTTCACACGAGCATCACCCAGTGGATGACACGTGTCCGAGTCGGCGGTCCGACCGGCGGTCCAGCCTTCCAGACCCGGTTCATGGTTGAACCGGTCGGCTTTTGGGTCTGATCCGGGGGACGCGTGGCCCCAGGTTATTGGTCCACGTGTCCGGTACTATCCGGCCCGAAACCGACCCGTTCGACCCTGTCCAAAAGCCGACCCGTTAACCTGGTTTGTTAACCCGTTGACTGGCCCGTTGACCAACTCTTGGGCCTTGATCCAAACCGTTCATGCGTGCTGACTTGTCGAGATCTGGGCCGTCCACGCGGCGAGCCACGCGGGCGCTGCATTAGCGCCAGCTGGGACCCGAACTGCTGACGTGGCGTGACATGTCATGTGTCACGTCAGCCTTTTTTTTTTTTTTTTTTGAAATTTTTTTTTAAAATTTTATTTTCTCCAAAATAAAATTTCGGGCATTTCCAACTCTTGGAACTTTGATTTATTTCTTAAATAAATCCCTTGGCTATTTTCAAACACTTTGAAATTCATTTTCTCTTTCTCCTTTTAATATTTTCTCTTCAGGTTTTCAATTGGGGCTTGCAGGGGGACCTGCCGGACTAATTAATTTTAGCTCCAAACGGGTTAATATATTATCATCCCATGATAATAATTAATTGCCGTTTAACAATATTTAATTCCACTAAATAAATATTGTTGCACTCTAAAATTAATTAAATTATTCACGAATTTCTCGATCTAGAATAATTTTGCATTTTACTCCTCCGTGTTGATATCCATGAAAAATAAATTGCAACTACTATCATTTATTTTTTATTTCTAATTTTGAAATTTATTGATTCGTCTTAAGTTCAAATTCTCTGTATGTGAAACACATTCAACATACAACTTCGGTGACGTATCACGCGAAGTGCTTTGGCCAAAGTCTTAATTCGAACTTTTACAAATCTATTTCAAGGATATCTCTTACCTTCCAGCAAAGCCACAGATTCCTCGATCAATATAACTCTTTAGCGCATTTCATGTAATCACCGAACATACAAAGTATTTTGGTCACCCGTTACCGAGACCTCACATCGAGTATGTTACAGTGACTAACACTACATGCCTAAAGCCAAAATATTGTCAGGATTAAGAGTACAATGCTTCCTGAGATTTTATTCATTTTAGATAGCAGTATAAAATGAATTATCTCAGTGGTCCAGTTCGATGTTTCCAATCCTATTGAAAATCATCAACGTGCTATAATTGGAATCACCATTCCCTATGACGAAAGACTAATCATCTTATATAACCACGTTATAGCCTTGATAAGAACATATTGTTATCTTACCAACTAGAACTTTAATGACACGTGATTTCGGTATTCAAAGTCTTTTCCTATGAAACACATTTCATATAAGAATACCATCACACGTCATTAATTATTAATATGTGAAATAATCATAACTTGCTACAAATTCAGTTTTATTAATTCAATAAATTGAATTTTCAGGGCACTATTCCCAACAATCTCCCACTTGCCCTAAATTCAATTTGGCCACACATCTAAGTCTTATTCCTTTCACATGAGTGTCAAAACTCATTTTGCACTCTTTTACGTCAATACTTTAGTGAAGGAATCTATTAGATATTTCTTTGAGCCAACAACTAGGAAATCACGAATCCAATACATCTAACTGGTTGCTTCTCAAGCTACCATGTATTTGACTTTCATGGCGGTGTAAGCAATACAAGTCTGCTTAACATTCTCCAATTAACGGTTCTCTTTCTAGAGTAAACACGTATTCTAATGTCAAAAATCTAGAATACAAATCAGATTGTAAATCCGAATCTGTGTATTCCATTGAAATGAGCTCACCATTGTGGTAGATAAGCATATAATCTCAAGTCCTTCTCAAGTACTCCAATATATGCTTTCACTACTACCCAACGTCAGATTCTAGGGTTTGACTAATATCTGTTGACTTAGACCTATTTCATAATAGACATCTGGCCTTGTACATAATATGACACACATAAAGCTTCCGCTGTGGAACTCTATTCATGTCTTCTATCTCTTCAGTTGTCACAGGACACTGATCCCGAGATAGATAAATTCTAAATCTAAAAGGTAATGAACCTTTCTTGGAATTTGTCATATTATACCTTACCAGCATCTTATCCATATATGCTTCTTGTGATAAACAAATGTCCTTATTCCTATGATCACGACAAAAGTCTGATCCTTGGAATAACATCGGTCTCACATAGATCTTTTCTTGTCAAAATGATTTGACGTCTGAATCTTGACTACTAACCAAATTCTTGTATCATTCCCAATGAGCAGAATATTATGTACAAAATGAAAATGTTACAACGCTATCATGATGTCATTTTGTATACTCATGGTTCATCAGGCATTTATACAAATCCAAAGAATCTAAATTGCCTTATAATTCTGATGCTCCATAATCTAGACACTTGCTTAAGATCATAAATCAATCTATTAAGCTTGCATTATATGCACCTGATTTCTAGCTGTGAAGCCTTCAGGTTGTACCATGTATCTCTTCTTCTTGAAATTGCCCGTTCAAGAACATAGTCTTTACATGCATTTATCTAATCTCATAATCGATAATGAGATAAAATGGAGAGGATAATGGACATAAGCATTGCGATAGGCGATAAGACCTCATAAATTATTTCTTCTTTTTGGGAAAAATCCCTTGCCATAAGCTTTGCTTTAAAGTCTCTACTTTTGTCCATTTCTCCTTTTATCATCTTGTAGAACCCAATTGTATTTAATAGGGTTTAATGCCTTCAGGCGCCTCTACAAGTTCAAGACTTTGTTAGAATACAGAGATTCTAACTTAGATTCCATGGATATTGACCAAACGGTCAGTGTCTATATCTTTCATAGCTTCATTACACGTGATAGGATCAGATATGTTAGATTCAACCACTTGGGTTAATCTTAGGTATCTTGTCAGGTGTCCTGACAATCCTTCTACTACAATGATGCTCTCGTGTACACGTCTCTACATCACATGTTGTATTTGGTACATCACATGTATCTAATACATTTTCAGTTATCACGGGTTTATGGAAATCAGTATCTAATACTGTTATTTCTTTTAACACTACTTTGCTTCCACCCTTTGTGGTTATCTATGTAATTATCTTTGAAATATTCACAAACATCTTTTGTGATTTCTCAAGTTACAAAATATACCACCTCTCGTTCTTCTAGGATAACCTTAGAACAAGTAAACCTTTGTTCTTTATTCTAACCCGTCAGTATCCATCCTTAACATGTGGACCAGGCTAACTCAAATCTGAAGATAAGAGATATAAGGTTTTCACCCTAACTACAGATCCATCAGTGTCTTAGGAACTGACTTAGATAGAACTAGGTTTAATGTACATTGTCGTTTTGAGCGCAAGACCCCAAAACGAACTTCGCAGGGTAGCATGACTCTTCATGAATCTTACCATCATTATCAAAGTTCTATTTCTCTTTTCTGTAATACATCTTTGCTAGGACGTATCTCATACAGATAGTTGAGATCTAATCTCATTTGAGAAATTCTATTTAACTCTGAACATAGATACTTATCACTACTTTGATCTAATCGAAGTCCCTTGATATGTTTTCTAATTTGATTCTTTAACTTCAGTCTTTTATTCCTTGAACTCTTCAAAAATTACAGACTTAAGTCTCATCAAATAAACATATCTATATCTAGAGTCATCGTTCAAATGAATGATGAAGTACCTAAAACTTTCTCTTGCTTGAACACTCATAATATCATATGTCCGTATGAACTAACTCAAACAAGTTTACGGCTTAAACACCCTTTGTCTCAAAAAGGCTTCTTGGTCATCTTAACTTTCTAAATAGGATTCGCAGATTGATACTGTTTTCAAGTCAATAGGACTCAACAATCAGTCTTTGGATCCTATTTAGATTCAATCGACCAATAGATAGGTGCCACGTAGAAGTTTTTCTTCTTAGATGGTAAGTCAAGCTTCTTAATGTTAAACTTAAATTAGGGTTTTCATTTAGGTATAAAAGACCATCTTTTATTGTGCCAGAGCAAATATATCTTTTATTTTGCTTAACGGTAACCCTTTGTTCAAAACAAACAGTTAAACCACTAGTTATTAAATAACTTACAAAAAATAAATTTTTGTATATATGGCACGTATAATATTAAAACCCTATTGCCAAAATACGAATTTATAGTCCTTACTGCTAATACAATTGCACTTGTATTATCCCCGAGCAGTAGTTGTATGTTAGCCGTTTTTCAAACTTTCTGGTTAGTTTGAATCTTTGCAACGACTTGCAAATATGATTAGGTGATCTCAAGTTCACACACTAGGATTCTGGTGAATTTCCAACTAAACATACTTTCAACGGGTAAGATATCTTCATATCTTATCTAAACGGCGTAACAAACAGACAAACTAAGTATTTTGGATAATTTCCTTTTCCAATACCCGTTACCACCGAAATAGAAACACTTTTCCATTGTCGGATTTGACTTTCTATTTCTGAACCTTCGATTAGGAAATTTTCCTTTTTCTTTCTTCCACTTACTGGCTCTCTAGGTCGTGGATATTGATGTCTGATTAAAGAGAACTTTTCTCTTAGTCTATATCACCATTTCTGCCATATTGAGGTCGTTCATTGGTTCAGGTTGGGTTTTTTAAAAAATTTAAAATTGATCTTGAACGTACAAACGACTTAGGCAGAGAGTATAGGATTGTATCCTATCTGTTAAGATTGTTTCTTTAAGCACAGAGGCTTTCAATCTCGTTTAGATTAGTTATCATATTCATAATATGATTCTGAGCCAGTGATCCTTCAAACATCTTTGTAACTAACAACCTTCTTATTGGCTCGTACTTTCGTACGATTCTGTCTTCAAAACATGTTCTTATCAGTAGACATCTCATGCGTCTGATGCTCAAGAACATCTAAAACAGATATCAGGATACAAGACTAGCCAGATCATCACACTTGATCCATTTAGAATAAGCGTCTTTCTAATCCTGACAGGTTGTAGTTTCCGAAATTTTCGGATAAGGTTCAGTGAGTACGTAAACTTTCGTGTCTCAACACGTTGTCAAGATTCATTTCCTAGTCAGCATAGTTGAACCCTTACTATCCTATTTCCTTATAGACATATAGTTTGGAGTGGGCTAAGATAGATCGTAATTATTATAAAACTGAAATAAATAAAATTATGCAAGTTATGATTGTGTATTTCACTTTCTTCTGCGTCTAACCAATAAATGAAATCCACATAAGCATTTTGATTTACGCAATAGTGACTTAACTAACTGCAGTTGACTCCCCGGAGGCGAGGTCGAAAACCGCTTAGAAAAGCAAGAACTATTCTTAATTAACATGTCATCTAGATAACTATTACCAAACAATGTTAATTCACCACGTCAACCCTTGGCCTCTAAGTAAATGTAACATAGCTCCGAAGGGAGGTTAATACATTACTTAGTCAAATGTGTACCATTACCTAGAAGTCCATACGAGTAGGTCAAGACACTCCACGGAGGCGTGGTCAAGCTGACTTTCCCGTATTTCATTCTATCCGTAGAAGTCTAATCTTGTATGCCGCAAATACATACCCGCCGAAGGGAGTAGTATATATTCACTATACTATAGACCGGTAATGGAGGCCGTGAGAATCCAACTCTTTTCATCTCGCTCCCACTTGAATTTTTAAAAAAGGTGTGGATTATCTGTTGATTATTTAATAATCACTTTTGGCGTCTTATTGTTGGAAGTGATTAATCTAATTAATACCCTCCCACTAGGATTACTAAATCATATTTAAAATCCCAATAATAATACTTTAAGGCAATTTAATAACTATTTATTAATTAGGCCGAAAAATATTAGTTCAATTATGCATCGCGTCTAATCTCTATTAAACAATACTATTTAATCACATTAAATAAAATATGCATAATTGAAATATCATAATATCTCATATTATCATGATCATGCCATAAAATAAAAATAATTAAGCATGCTTTCATATAATCATCACATAATTATCATGCTTAAAATAAATGGCATAAAGTAAACATGTTATAAATAAATTATCTCATAATTTAAATCATGTTTACTGATTCGGTAATTAACCAGGAAGATTATTGAAATCGATTCCACGTAAATCCCCAGGAAACACTGGAGGGGTCACAACGGTCCCACTTAAAAACCAGCCTCCTTTGATAGAATTTACGTGCACAGTAGCAGATTCAAAATTATGCATCGCATGCATCATATCAATGCATGTATATATCTAGAGCACGGCTCTGATGCCAGTTGCTGGGAGGCGGGCCCAGAATAGTAGCGGTCCGGGACCACATTTTAAAATTTTTATTATAATACAAGTATTAAAATATTTCTAAAACATTATAATACAAAAGGGAAAGACTAGTCGGATCTACTCAAGTATATACATGCAATTGATAAATTTTAAATCACTTCAGCAGATAAATATCTAACATGCAATTAACACTTAAGAGCATATAATTTATCATGCTTAAAATAATATAACTGTAAAATATTACCGTACTGCAAACATGGCTATCTAACGGTATTTTTCCAGCTCCTTTCTCTTTCGTGAGACCGACAGAGCTTCCCCGCAATATCCCTGACTCGACCCTTGGAGTGTGGGCTCCGCGAGCATTTCCCTAAATACTCGAGAAAATATTTTCTAGAAAAAACTCATTTTTCTAGACTAGAAAATTTCCTAATTTTCTAATAATTAAGTCGATTATATATTAATTATATAATCACCTAATTATATAATAAATTAATCCTTAATTAAAAGGATTAAAGAAAAATGGAGAAGCATCTCGCAGCAGCCCAAAAAGGCTGCCAAAATTGAATGAGAAAAATGAAGAAATCATCCCCTATTTATAAGGATAAAATTGAGGGTAAATTCGTCCATTTTCACATTCAAAATCAGCCAAGTTGCTCCACTTGCTCCCGTCAGCCAATCAGATTATGACACGTGGCAGAACATTCAACGGAGAACACAACGCCACGTGGCACGCGCCAAACGAGCCACGCACGCGCCCTCACACGCCTCCACATGGCAGTTGTGTATTGGCGCGTGTTTCACAAGCGCATCACCCAGTGGATGACACGTGTCCGAGTCGGTGGTCCAGCCTTCCAGACCCGGTTCATGGTTGAACCGGTCGGCTTTTGGGTCTGATCCGGGGGACGCGTGGCCCCAGGTTATTGGTCCACATGTCCGGTACTATCCGGCCCGAAACCGACCCGTTCGACCCTATCCAAAAGCCGACCCGTTAACCTGGTTTGTTAACCCGTTGAATGGCCCATTGACCAACTCTTGGGCCTTGATCCAGACCGTTCATGCGTGCTGACTTGTCGAGATCTGGGTCGTCCACGCGGCGAGCCACGCGGGCGCTGCATTAGCGCCAGCTGGGACCCGAACTGCTGACGTGGCGTGACATGTCATGTGCCACGTCAGCCTTTTTTTTTTTTTTTTTGAAAAATTTTTTAAAAATTTTATTTTCTCCAAAATAAAATTTCGGGCATTTCCAACTCTTGGAACTTTGATTTATTTCTTAAATAAATCCCTTGGCTATTTTCAAACACTTTGAAATTCATTTTCTCTTTCTCCTTTTAATATTTTCTCTTCAGGTTTTCAATTGGGGCTTGCAGGGGGACCTGCAGGACTAATTAATTTTAGCTCCAAACGGGTTAATATATTATCATCCCATGATAATAATTAATTGCCGTTTAACAATATTTAATTCCACTAAATAAATATTGTTGCACTCTAAAATTAATTAAATTATTCACGAATTTCTCGATCTAGAATAATTTTGCATTTTACTCCTCCGTGTTGATATCCATGAAAAATAAATTGCAACTACTATCATTTATTTTTTATTTCTAATTTTGAAATTTATTGATTCGTCTTAAGTTCAAATTCTCTGTATGTGAAACACATTCAACATACAACTTCGGTGACGTATCACGCGAAGTGCTTTGGCCAAAGTCTTAATTCGAACTTTTACAAATCTATTTCAAGGATATCTCTTACCTTCCAGCAAAGCCACAGATTCCTCGATCAATATAACTCTTTAGCGCATTTCATGTAATCACCGAACATACAAAGTATTTTGGCCACCCGTTACCGAGACCTCACATCGAGTATGTTACAGTGACTAACACTACATGCCTAAAGCCGAAATATTTTCAGGATTAAGAGTACAATGCTTCCTGAGATTTTATTCATTTTAGATAGCAGTATAAAATGAATTATCTCAGTGGTCCAGTTCGATGTTTCCAATCCTATTGAAAATCATCAACGTGTTATAATTGGAATCACCATTCCCTATGATGAAAGACTAATCATCTTATATAACCACATTATAGCCTTGATAAGAACATATTCTTATCTTACTGACTAGAATTTTAATGACACGTGATTTTGGTATTCAAAGTCTTTTCCTATGAAACACATTTCATATAAGAATACCATCACACGTCATTAATTATTAATATATGAAATACTCATAACTTGCTACAAATTCAGTTTTATTAATTTAATAAATTGAATTTTCAGGGCACTATTCCCAACAAACTTATGTTCTCTTCGAAGGGGAGCCTAGTCCCGAAGGGGAAGCTCCCACTCGAGCCAAGCGGGATGCGATCCAGAAGTGGAAGGATGATAATCTCCAAGCCGTTGCCTTATGTTGGCTAATATGTCTCCGGACTTGCAAAGGCAACATAAGGCCATGGAATTTGCTTGGGAGATTTACGACCACTTAGAGCAACTTTAGGCCATGGAATTTGCTTGGGAGGCATTTCGAAGGGGAAGGCCCAAAAGAAGAAGCGTGATCAGAAAGAGGATGTTTGCTTCCATTGTGGCAAAGCGGGACATTGGAGGAGAAACTGCCCAGAGTACAAGGCTACTCTAAAGAAAGGTATGTTTCTCGTTGAAATAAATCTTTCTATTAATTCTAGTTCTTGGGTACTTCATACCGGTTGTGGAGCTCATATCTGTAATGATGTACAGATGCTAAATGAAGTCCAACAACTCAAAGAAGGAGAATGTGTCTTGAAGATCGGCGATGGCTCAAATGTTGAAGCTCGAGCTTTAGGCACAATTAGATTAGATTTAGGTAGTTTTGAGTTAGTTTTAAATAAAGTCCTTTATGTACCGAGCATTATTCGTAATATAATTTCAGTTCCAATTTTAGATTGTAAAGGTTATGAAACTTATATTAAGAATGGTAAATACTTTATCAAACAGAACAACTCTTCCGTTCACATCGGTACTCTAAGTAATGGACTTTATCTAACTCAGAATATCAATATTATGAATATACAACGAGAAAATAAGCGTAAGAGAGATGACAAAGTTTCAGCTCCCTTATGGCACGCTAGATTAGGACACATTTCCAAGAACAGAATTAGCAAGATAAACACTTTAGGATCATTCTCTGAAAATGATCGCAAATAGTTGACTTCTTGCGAATCCTGTCTCAAAGGAAAAATGTCCAAGGTTCCTTTTAAAGGGACTGTGGAACGCGCCACTAAGGTCTTGGATTTGATCCATTCTGATATTTGTGGACCGCTTAGTGTAAGCACTAGAAACAATCATCAGTATTTCATAACCTTTACCGATGACTTTAGTCGATATGGTTATGTATACTTAATGAAGTATAAATCTGAAGCTTTTGAGAAATTCCTAGAATTTCAAAAGGAGGTTGAGAACCAAACTGGTCACAAGATCAAAGCACTTCGATCTGATCGAGGAGGCGAGTATCTTAGTGAAGAATTCCTTAATCATCTCAAAGATAATGAGATTATCTCTCAGTGGACACCTCCGGGAACTCCTCAACTAAATGGAGTTTCTGAGAGAAGGAATCGAACTCTACTTGATATGGTTCGTTCCATGATGAGTTTCACTGACTTACCACCTTCTTTCCGGGGTTATGCCCTAGAAAGTGCAACAAAGATTTTGAATCTAGTTCCCTCTAAGTTAGTCCCTAAAACGCCCTATGAAATGTGGCATGGTAAAATCCCTTGTTATTCTTACTTAAGAATTTGGGGTTGTCCTGCTTATGTGAAGAGGACAGTGGGAGATAAGTTAGAATCTCGTTCTAACTTATGCTACTTTGTAGGTTATCCTAAGGAATCCATAGGATACTACTTCTATGATCAATCTGAGCAAAAGGTGTTTCTTTCCAGAAATGCTACTTTTCTGGAGGAACCGTTCCTTAAAGAAAAGAAAGGCAAGATCATAGAATTAGAGGAAGTACAAAGTGACCCCACGCCACCCACTGAAGAAACGTCCCCTTCTGACCAACCACAACCAATCACGAATTTTGATACACACGCAAATCCTCCTCTAAGGCGTTCTGAACGCACTCCTAGACATCCGGAGAGATGGTATGGATTTTTCCATGAGATCTCTCAAAAGGATAATGATTATTTGACATATGAGGAGGCACTTTCAGATTCTGACTCTGAACAGTGGATAGAAGCCATGAAATCTGAAATGGATTCCATGAACTCCAACCAAGTTTGGACCTTGGTAGATTTGCCTGATGGGGTCAAACCCATAGGTTGCAAATGGATCTTTAAGAGAAAGCTTGGAGTTGATGGAAGCATTGCAGCCTACAAGGCAAGACTGGTTGCAAAAGGATTCACTCAAAGACCCGGCGTGGACTTTGATGAAACCTTTTCACCAGTTGCAATGCAAAAGTCTATTCGGATCATGTTTGCCATTGCTGCATATTATGACTATGAGATATGGAAAATGGATGTGAAAACTGTCTTTCTCAATGGTGACATTGATAAAGACATTTATATGGAGCAACCCATAGGTTTCACATTTAGTGGGAGTGAGCAAAAGGTTTGCAAACTCCAAAGATCAATCTATGGATTGAAACAGGCTTCTAGGAATTGGAACATCGATTTGATGAATCAGTCAAAGCGTTTGGCTTCATTCAAATTTCGAATGAATCATGTGTGTATAGAAAGGAATTGGAGACCTCAGTGTAATTCTTAGTACTTTATGTTGATGGTATCCTTCTTATTGGGAATTCGAAGGATGACATAAAAGTAACTAAGTTATGGTTATCGAACCAATTCGAGATGAAAGATCTTGGTGATGAGTCCTATATCCTTGGAATTAAAATCTATCGAGATAGATGTAGAAGGTTAATAGGACTATCACAGTCGATGTACATTGACAAAGTATTGAAGAGATTCAATATGGAGTCAGCAAAGGTTAAGAACCTTCCTATGAGTGTAGGAACATATCTTTCTAAGAAGATGTGTCCTAAGACTAACCTTGAGAAGGAAAGAATGACTCATACACCTTATGCATCAGCAATAGGTAGCATAATGTATGCAATGTTATGTACTCGACCGGATGTGGCTTATGCACTTAGTGTAACAAGTCGTTTCCAATCTGATCCTGGAGATGGTCATTGGGCTGTCGTGAAGAATATTCTTAAGTACTTGAAAAGTACTAAAGATTTATTCTTAGTTTACGGAGGTCAGAAAGATCTTACTATCGAAGGATACTGCGATGCAAGCTTTGCATCTGACTTAGATGATTTTAAGTCAATGTCAGATACATTTTCTGCCTAAACGGCGGAGCAGTGAGTTGGAAAAGTTCCAAGCAAACGACCACTACAGATTCGACCACTGAGGCCGAATACTTAGCTGCAAATGATATCAAAAGAGGAGATGTGCAAGTTGAGAGGGTCATATCAGCAGAGAATGTGGCAGATCCACTTACTAAACCCCTTAGTCGAGAAGCTTTCGAAGGTCATCTTAAGAAGATGGGACTTAGAGTAGCTTTAGAATGGCTTTGACGGGCAAGTGGGAGATTGTTAGGAATAGTGCCCTAGAAAGCCGATTGTATATCCTCTTTGTACTTTTCCTTATAGTAATCACAGACAATCTTTGAATAAAATAACGAATTGAGGCAACACTTCTTTATATGCTCTTGTTTGGTATGCGTTTACTTTAGTTGTGCATGTATGAGAACTCCCCTAATCCTGATGACTTTAGGACTCTACCATTTAGGTGAAATGGTTCATGAAACGAGCCCTATATCACATAAGTCATGATTAGTAAAATATTCCAAGCCGATGAGTCCTACAGACAGTGGGAGTGTCAACCTGACTCCCCTAAGGCTTGCTTGTGGGATCACGCCCTTAAGAAGGACCACCTTGTTTCATGGAGGTGCAAAGTGTATAGTTGATATGTGCATGATACATGAGGGTGCTTACTTCCATAAGTAAGTTCACTGAGGTGCCCCGTGTGAGAAGATTCCTAAATGGGAAAGGAAGTTTCTATTTCAGGAAATGGAAACTTCCAGATTAGGAAATATCTCACGAGTCATTGATGTGATTAATTGATCCTTAGACTTGAGGTTCCATGTCACTTTATGAGTTAACTCTGTAGTCTTAGGTATAAGCTTTAAAGGGTGTCGCCTTAGACAACTGATCCAAGGCTTATACTGGGGCTGCACATGTGATTCATGAAAGTGAATGAGAATCAAGAAAGGACCTACACTTGAATTTGCAAGGTGATCTCTTATTGTGTAAGTCATTCATATGCCATATGGAGTCCTTGGCCAAGACAGTAGATCAAGACATCAAGAAAAGGGTTTCTTTGATTGAGATCAAATGGATATGAAATGCACTTAGCTTTAAGACCAGATTATTAGGGTTCTGATTATTCCCTTACCCTAGATCTTGGTTGAGAGATAGTAAGTAGGAGGATTGTATCTCACATGAATCAATGACTTAAAGGTTCTGTCGAATCGAGACATTCCAATTCAGCTAGGGGTTAAACACCTGTTGCTAGACTATGGTCGTTTAATCTGTGGACTGATTAATTAATTAGGGTCACTGCTAATTGAATTGAGAACCCAGAGGGTCACACACAACAACTTGGTTACATGAGTTAAGGCTTTAAAATGATTAAACGAGTTAATCGGGCCAAGAGGGTTCCACACGTGTCAAACCACACGTGTGGGTCACGTGACTGGACAAGTGTCCTTGGGACACGTGTGCCACACGTGTATAATTATTTGTACACTTGACTTTGGTTTAATTTTGAATTAAAAAGAAAGTCTTATTTTGGAGAAAAATAATCTAGTTAATTAATTACGAATTAATTAATTAGATAAATAAGTTATTTATTTATTAATCAATAAAGTATAATATTATCCAAAAGGGTTTGGATATTTTAGCTCTCTTAAAAGTTGATTTGAATTAGAATTCAAAGTCAAAGTTTAAAATTACTTGATGATCAAGTAATAAGAGAGAGGGACCAAATCCTTAGTCCATAAGGACTAGGATCGGCCGCCCCTCTCCTATATATAGGGGAGCTCGAGCTCCCCTTAGGATTGATCGATCTTCTTTTGGTTCATGTGTTGAACACCATCCTTTCTCCAAGATAAAATAAACCCTTGGTTAAGCCTAAACACTAACTAGAGAACTAGCATCCTTACTAGTTAGATTGTAGTCAAGTTGGTGGACTATCTCTATAGAGCTTCAAGTTAGAAGTTTTGAAGATTCGAGCTTTACCAAGGAGAGGGGATCAAGCCACGAGAAGAGCGTTCTTGGGTGGCTTGAAATGCTTCAAGAAAGATTATTGAAAAGTAAGTTTCTAATCTTTACGAATTCGGATTCACGATAGCGAGTTTCGATCCTTTTGTTGAAAAATTTTTAAATTTCCGCTGCTTTCTGATTCCTATTTTCCAACAAGGAAGGCCAAGAGGCGACGCTCACCTGCGCGGATCGGCCGACGAAATCTGACGCGTGAAGGCGGTGAACGGCGGTGCTGCACCAAATCACAAGAAAATACTCAGATCCAGGGGATCTATGCTCTGATTTCTTGGGTAAGTTGAGAAAGAAGAAGAAAGAAATAAGAGAGGAAGGCGGAGAGACGAAGGCCTTACCTGCGTATGCGGCGAACGGCGGCGAAGCAGGGATGAGAACTCCGGCAAACGATCTCAACGGTGGCACAAGTGGTATAGATTTGCGAGAAGAGAAAACCCCCTCATTTTCTTAGTACAAAAAAATGGCAGAAAGGAACACGCCGATGATGCGGCGGCGGCACCCTATCGATGGTGGCGGCGAATGTCGAAAACGAGAAGGAAAGGGATGAAATCCCTTGGTTCAGTACCTAAGAGAGAAGCGGTCGTCCTGTTAATGTGCAAGGAAGAATGAAGTTTTTCTTTTGAAATATCCAAGAGAAGCACAAACCTATATCTCAAGACTTTCCAATTCCTTGTGCAATCATTCCTTTTCATTTTCCCTAGTTTATTTTCTTTCCTTTTTTAAAGTTATTAATCCCTTAATGGCGTAATGATAATCTTGAATCAAGGAATGTTGGAAGAAGATCTAGATATATCTTTCTTTGATAATTATCGCAACAAGTTTTAAAGAAACTTACTTAAATAATTTGGGATAATTATCTCCATGTTTAATAGTATAGTTATATTTAATTCTAGAGAAAATATTTTGCAGAAGTTACATTCTCGCCAAATTCCGGAAAAGAAGAAATATTAGCAGATATTTTGAGAATTTTTGCCGATAAAAGTAGCTTGGCAAAGAGCAGAGCCATGACGCGCATGGATAATGCAATAGAGCAGGCGGGAAAGAAAAGTAGAAGGGACACATAAGCAGAAAGGAGTAGGTGGAAGTTAATTAAGCTGAAGGAACTACTAGCTGGAAGGACAAAGACACTAAGCTGAAAGTTAGGAAGATCCCAAGAAGCAGAACGTTAAGCCAACTACAGGAAGCAGAACCTCAAATGAGCCTTGGGTACGGGACGCAACGGTTGTACTCTTTTTACTCATGAGGGTTTTTCCCACGTGGTTTTCCCGGGTGATGTTTTTAATGAGGCAATCACCGTACCCAGGAAGGGAGACCAACCATTTCAAGACATCCAACATCCAGAGTTGTTGTTCTCTAAGATTTTACTACTCTCACAGTCGTCCACACTGTTCGACTGTAAGAGTAGGGGGGAGTGATGATGTGGGCCATATTTTCCACATTAATTAAATTAGAATAATAAAATAATCACGTTAGATGGAAGAAAAGAAGAAGTTGAGAGAAATTGGAAAAGAAGAAGTCAGCAAGCAGAACGTGTTCAGAGATTTTGAATTCAAAAGAGTCCCATGTGCCTAAGATTGTGGAGAGAGATAACCAACTTCTGAAGAGAATAAAAGGGGAGAGAGAGAGGAGAATTTGATAACGTCATTCACATTTTCTACAGAAAACCCTAGCAGTCCAACTCTGAAGAACTACTAGCTTTTAGCAGTCATATTTTTATTCCCCCTTTATCATTTTTCTACTGTAATTTTTATTATTATTTTAGCATAGAGAGATTATCCTTTTCAAAATTCTATTGTACGCAGAAGATATTTATTCCAGAAGACAGAAGATTATCAACAACTTTTATATTTATCTTTATTTCATCGTTATTTCCATTCCTCGTTTATTTTTCTCATTATTTATCTTAGCACTTATTTTCTGATTAATTTTCCTTCACAGCTTGGTGTAATATCTTTTCCCGATACAAATAAATCATATTGGTGATTGTCGATTTTTCGGCAAGCATCACTTGTATTTCTAGCTTTTAAATTATTTGCATAACTAAATAAAGATATGTTTATTCTATAAAATATATCTTTCAACTCAATATCTTCCTAGTATTAAGTTTCTAACTTCTTTTTAAATAGGCAAAATTGCAATTTTGGTCCTGTAAGTTTGCAACTTTGGTAATTTTGTGCTGTCCGTTTCAAAATTTGCAATTAAATCCTGTAAGTTTGAAATTTTGACAATTTCGGTCCTGTCCGTTTCAAAATTGCAAGTTCTAAAAATTTTCAATTTATGTCCGATTTTCGCTGGAAAATTTATAAGTTGTCGGAATTAGCCACGTGACTCATTTCTTTGTTGACTTGGCGGGATAATATGACAAAAATATCTGACATGTATAAAAAAATTATTATACATATGGCGTAATAAAAGAAAATTTAAATAAAAAAAATATAATTATATTTGAACTAAAATGTCGTATCGTCCAACTGAGCTTATAATAAGATGACTCACTTAGACAGTTGACTCCTTTTCAATATAAAAGAATAGCCAAACCAACTCACCTAGTTGATCAATCTCAGATATCTTATCGGCCGGCAAACCACCCACGAAAATCTCTAAGTACTTGTTCTAATCTAGGACAAGTGAGATCTTCCGATTTGTATGCATGGGAGCAACTCAAACAAAGAAAAATTTGTTTAGATCTGAATTCACACACGGCCCGCACCATCTGAACTCGAACATAAATTGCAAAATTTTAGAACTTACAGGATTTAATTGCAAATTTCGAAACGGACAGGACCAAAATTGCCAAAATTACAAACTTAAAGGATATAATTGCAAACTTTGAAACGAACAGGACTAAATTACCAAAATTGTAAACTTACTGGATCAAAATTGCATTTTTGCCTTTTAAATATTTACCACTTACTAGTTACTACTATTATTATTCCACTCTCCTTCTACAGACGAGACTTTCTTTTTCTTTTCCTCTTTTTATAAACTAAAATAAAAATTCTAACTAAATAAAATTTTCATATAAATTCTAACTAAAATCTTGCTCTATTCTGAGACCACCGAGTCAATTAGACTATCTTTGTAACCTAACCCCTCTTTCTTTCTTCCTCAGTCATTCGCCGGCGGAAGTGCGGCGGCGGCGGCGGCGTCTTTTACAGGTAGAAATGTTATCTTTCTCTGATTATTAGCGACTTGCGGATTGATGATTTAGGGTTTTATCTTTTTTTACCGTGTCCCGTTTGCCGTAGGCATTACTGAGCTGTTAAAACCCTTCTGAAGTGATCTTGTTGTACTTTAATCTCACTAAACGTATTGAAACCCTTCTTTTTCCTCTGATAAATACTTCCTTTTCACTTTGAGAAGTGTTCTTTGAAGTGGGATGCGGGATTACGGTTGAAATTCGGGAAAAAAGAACTCTTTTTTACTGCTGATTTGTAAGTGGTCGATATTCAATTCTGTTACTCTTGGATTGGGGAATGTCACGTAATAAGCTGGTTTTTGTGTCGCTAATTGAGTCTTATTCTTGAATGATACTGTCTTTTGGTTATCCCTTGCCCATTGAAGGAGGACTGGATTTAGATTCTGTGCTTAGTTGCGTGATTCGTGGAGACGAAAAATATTAAATTTTTGTGTTTGCTTCTGAAATCTTGATAATTTAATTTGAGTAAAAACTTGGTTTTGAGCTGTTAAGTCCTTTATGCTTAGTTTCTTATCAGTTGGCTCTTATTAGGTGGGACTAATTTTGCTTGACTGGCGTAAAAAGAAGAAATCTTTATGACCCTGATTTCTCAATGGGTGAAAGAAGAAAACGCAAGTCGATGTGGGATATGGAGGAAGAGACCAGACATGCATCTAGAATGAATGACCATAGTTCTTGGACAGGAAAAGACCGCCATACTAGTCATGGTAGTAGGCGTTATCATGAATTTTCCGATCCAAGAACCACTTCTACTAGACAATCAAGGGATCATTCTGATTGGCCACCTTGGGACTCATTTGAGGAAAATCCTAGTGCACAAATCAGCAGTGTCTTCAAGAATGCTCCTGATGAAACAGACATGGGTGGGGGAAAAAGATATTACCAGAAAATGTCTCCTGGATTTGATGGAATGGAGCCTCGTAGTTATAACCATCATCTTCGTGAGAGAAGCCATTCTCAGAGGTTTGTCTATGATTATACCTTTTCTCTATTTTATAACTGTTGAGAAAGTGATACTATATATATATATGATGATGTTATATGAAGAGCTTCTCTCTGCATATCAATTTCAATGTTGTTGCACAAATAATTAAAGCAATCTTCAGTTTCAATTTGCGCTAATAATTGGCTCTGACAACAAACATTTTTTATGAGAGATCATACATTTCTTTTGCGTTATGTTTCTGAAAAATCATCTATACATTCTTTTTGTGCCTCTTTCAATTTTTCTTTTTCTGTGTCATTTCCCAAAATGCCAATTCCTTGCTTGCAGAGGCATGACTAGAGGTAGAAGCCGGAGCAGGAGCTTGAGTAGAGGCAGGGAAAGAGAAAGGGAAAGAGGAAGAGGCTTGAGTAGAAGTAGGAGCAGAAGTAGAAGCAGAAGTGAACTCACTGTGAATCACATAAGGAGTCGTAGTCCCATATCGGACTATAGACACCAATCTCAAGGATGGAGTGATAGAAGAAGTGGCTCTGAAAAACCATCTCAAATCTGTAGAGATTTTGCTGCAGGAGGCTGCAGGAGAGGCAGCCAGTGCAGATTTTTTCATCCTAATAGTACAAATCGCCGTGATGGGGCCCACATGGAAGATGACAGAGGAGAATCTTGGAGAAGTAGGGAAGAAGATCATGGCCGTATTCCAAAGCATTCCTATGGTAGAAATTCTGGGTTTGAATCAAGGCATGGTGTTTCTGATTCTTATAATGGAGAGGAAGAGCGTTATTTAAATAAAAGTAGAAATACGGTTACATGCAAGGATTTTGTGAGAGGTAAGTGCCGTTGGGGAGAGAGTTGTAGATTTTCTCACCATGTTTCTTCTGATGATGGCTTTGGCCGAGGCAGTAGGAACGAGTCTTTTGATAATGATGAGTTTGATCCCCCAAGCTACCGAAATGAGAAACCTCCTTGCAAGTTTTTTGCAGCTGGGAAGTGTGGTAGGGATAATTGCAGATTTGCCCATGTGGATCCTAACCTCAACAAGACCCTAGATGGCAGACGAGGTGAAATCAGTGAAAACCGCACCTCACATGAAAAAAATGACTCATGGAATGGGCCCACATGGGATGATGTAAGGGTGATGTCAGATGCTCCAAAGCCTGGTGGTTGGGAATCTTGGGATGCAACTGTTGTAACTGACAAAACTAGGGGTGGTAATGCTGGTAATGGACAAAATGATGATAGAGAGAGCAAGAGCAGGGGAATGCTAGAATATACAAATTCGGTTCAAATGGAAAATGGAAGTTATGGTGGACACACGGCTCCCACCAAATCTATTTCTGAGGACAATATGGCCAACAAACAAGAACCCCACCTTATGCTGCAAAATCCCGATGGGACTGCGAATGTTCATATACAGAACGCATTGCTGGAATACCAGAAATTCTCTTTGAAATCCTTGCAGCAGAATGTTTATCCTGCTCCCGGAGTAACAGAAAATAATGAAATGAGTTCCCTTAGGGCCAGTGGTCTTGATGAGGTAAAGGATACTACTATACAGACCACTCATCCACCTCTTTTATCTGGAGAGAACTTAAACGCAGCTGAAAGAGTAAAAAATATGCTTGATCGTAACACATCAAGTGGATTCAGCACTGATTTGAATGGATCTTTCAATGTGCGATTGCAAACAACGAACAATCAGACTGCTGTTCAGCTACCGGCATTTTTAGAACCGAGGGCCCCACAATTTCCAGCCAATCTAATGCAACCCCCTGAGAACACAAATCAAGATGCTGTTTCTCTTGATCCCTTGACTTCCAATGGAAATGGCATAGATAAAGCTCAGCATGAAAATCATCCTTCGTCCACAGTTATTACAGAATTTGATGTTTCAAAAGTGGAGCATCACGAAAGTCCAAAACCGAAGCAAGAGGAGGTCATTGTAAATTCAGAAACTACCAGGGCGAATAAAGTCGAAGAAAGCAAGGGTGTTGAAAACAATAATAAGGTTGAAGATGGGAACGGTACCAAGGATGAAAAAGGGATGCGTTTGTTCAAGAATGCGCTCGTGGAGTTTGTAAAGGAGATCTTAAAGCCTATATGGAAAGAAGGTAAAATGAGTAGAGAAGTGCACAAAACTGTTGTGAAAAAAGTTGTTGAAAAAGTCTCCAGTACAATACAAGCTGATCGCATTCCAAAGACGCAGGATAAAATCGAGCAGTACCTCTCAAGTTCGAAACCCAAAATTACCAAACTCATACAGGTACACTGTTTCTCACTTTGAAACATTCTGAACTGAATTTTGTACAAGAATGTCTATTTGTGTACATCTTGAAAGCTCGTATTTGATGTTCATGCACCAATGTGATAACCTAGTACTGAACCTTGTCTCTGTCTTTCGTTTGTTACTGCAGGCATATGTGGAGCGCTGTCCAAAGCCAGATTCTTGAATATGAGATTTAAGTTCTTGTGTTGTACTATGATAGCCAACTCTAAATGTTTTCTAGTTTGATTTTTTTTAGCACATATCTTTGAGTGATATACTTGAATTTCCAGGCCCTTAAACCTTCTGTAGATATCAAGAAACCTAGTCTAAGGGACTGGGGAGAGTCTTACATGAAGCTGGTCGTCCCCGCATACGAATTTAATGGTTTTGATTTCATCGCACTTCGAATTCCGATAAGTTTTCATCGGAAAGTGAATTATAGATGCGGCGAAATCTAAACCATTGGGTGCATGACGGAGTTTAGACTCGGTGTATGCAAGAATTTCCCGGTCGTAGGTTGACATTTGTCCGTAACATTTTTGAAATTCCCTCTTATCTCTGTCTGTCTGTGACTCTAATGTGAATTTAACCAGAAATATCAGTCTATTTGGAATCTATAAATTGCGACTCAATTGAGGGGTTCATAATAGTTTCTTCCTTCTTTTAATTTCTCTTAATAAAAGTATTTATTATTTTTAAATATTTTTTCACTTATTATAAGTTTGTAATTACAGAAACTTTTTGTACTTTGTTAAAACTTAGGGCTGTTGATGGATCGGGTTTTGATCCGGGTTCGATCTGAATTTTGACATGCTCAATCGATAAAAGAATTCGATAGATAAAATTCGTTATTAGAAATAAATAGATGAAATATGGATTAAGGAATTCAATTCCTTAAAGATACAAATTTTGTTAAATAAATTATTTTATAAATAAAGAATATTAATAAAAATACTTAAAATTAAAATTTCAACATTGCACTATTTATCTTAAAACAATATGATATCCTTTTATTAATAATTTTAAATTAACATATATTAAATATTAAATGAATATATTTATGAAAATAATAAAATTAGGAGCCCAAGCCCACTAACACGAAACGACGTCGTAAGATTTGTCAATTGTCATCCTCAGAAAAGTTTTCTCCTTTTCTCCATTTCTCAACCCAACCTCAGCCCCTAATCAACTGAACTAACGGTAATCATTCCGGACGAAACCACCCCCACAAATGAACTTAATTACCTCCACTTGCCATCCGGCCGTCCTCCCCCGCTGCGACGGCGCAGTGGTTCAAGCTCCGCCATCCACGGCGGCGGATTTCATTACCCGCTCTTTCCAATTTTATCCTCGCCATGCTGTGGAAATTCCCAGAAGGCCCCTCATTGCCTTTGCAAGGAAGAAGAAATCTCAACCGGAGCCAGTTTTAAAGCCTTCAGTAATTGAAGAAGTTTTCGTGGGTGGTGAAGAAGACGATGAAGACATGGAAGATGACCTTTTTCTTGAGGACTTTGAAGCTGGTAAATTTTTCTTACATATAACTCCATTTATTCCCAAAATTATATTTGTTCAGATACTTCAACTGGGAAAGTTGAAGCTCGAGAATTGTGTTGTGATTTCCTGGTTGCATATGATTATCAGCAAAAAAGAATGTTTTAGGAAGTTAGAATATCAAGATTGTATGAACTATATGCGTTTAGTCATCAAATATTTGTTTTTATCACAAAGATAATTGGGATAGTTACGCTGTCGTACCTTGAGGTTTGGTCTAGTTACACAAACTTTCCCTGAGGTTTGAGAAGTTACAAAGGGTTCCCCTGATGTACCTCGAAATGTGGCCTAACGCATTCTTTATCGTCATGAACCTAAAAGTTAGCATATTGGCTAGTAAGTGTCAAATGCAAGATAAGGTATTCATAAACATTAGAGATGAATTTGTGAAAGTTGCTCGATCCAGATATAATGTAAGTTCTTTGATGTTCTCAAACGTTAGGGGTAGTTTGTGTAATTAGGCCAAACCCCAGGGTATGTTGGTGAAATTATCCCAAAAAGACTTTCACTATGGCAGTATTGACAATGTCGTGCCAATGAATATTTCATTACAGATCATAGTGACAAATTCACTTTAGGGACAACTTGAATCTAAATCTTGCCATGCTTCAACCATTTGGTGTCAATATAATGATACGTAATTTCTTGGCTGCACAGATGAGCTTGCCGAAGATGAAGGTGATGGCTATTTTGAGGATGAGTATTTTGCAGAAGAGGCTGAACCCTCGGTAAGTTACATATTCATTTAGCAATATTTTCCATCGAAATGCTAGCACAAACTTTGTGTTGTAGAATTTGATTCGTTATGACCTGCGGATGGAATTTAAAATGATTTTCTTTTTCTTCTTTTCTCCCATGAAGATGGGAGATGGAGCTGGAGGTGGTGGAATATCTCTTGCTGGGACAATATGGGATAAAAAAGCTTTAGAAATTGCTGAAGAAGTTGCTGTTTCATTCGATGGGGAATTGGGCATTTATGCCTTTAAGACTATGCTAAATGATACTATTCAAGTTCGTATCGAGAGACTTACAAATAAGTAAGAAAAAAGTTTCTCCGGTCCTTCTTTCTGATTACAATGGATATTGTCTTGCTTGTAAGGGATAACTGTACTAACACACCGTGAGGTTTGGCATTACGCAAACTTACATGAGGTTCAAAAAATTACAAAAACTTCCCTTGTCAAACATTGGTGTTTGCCATTTTAATTATCCTCTTTACTAATGTAAAGTCTTAAATGTCTGATAATATCTTTGACAGGTCTGGATCTCCAAATATGGAAGATATCGAAGCTTTCTCAAGATCGTATAGAGAGCGTCTCGATGAAGCTGAAGCTACTCGATCTATTCCTGAAAACATCTCTCTGGAGGTTTATTTCTCATCTTGCTTCCTCCAATATTTTTCTAAATTTCGTGGGGTTTTTGTGAGATTTATTTTCTCACAGGACTTTTTATACTCTTTATTCTTGTAAACCAGGGAATGCAAACAATGCAATTAACTTAAATTTTTTCCTAAGTGCCACATTTTTTCGTTATCGTTACAAATACCTTAGTTTCATTACCTATTACCGATACTTGATCTAATATTTGTAGGTCTCTTCGCCTGGTGTTGAAAGGGTCGTTCGTATTCCACAAGATCTCGAGAGGTTCAAGGATCGTAACTTGTATGTGAAATATGCGACTGAAGTACTGGATTCCGGTTCATCATCGGAGCATGATGGCGTTTTTAGGCTTATATCGTTCGACGAAGAAGCAAGCTCTTGCACCTGGGGATTAGCAGATGTAAGGATAAATAGAGAAAAATCAGGTAAAGGAAGGCCACTCAGCAAAAAACAGAAAGAATGGAGATTGAATACTCCCTTCGATTCCTTACTTCTAGTTCGCTTATATTCTGAAATGTAAACTTAGTATACATAGTCCATACAAAATTTTGCGAACAAATTTTGTAGTATTAGTCCTAAATCATGTCGGTATTTGTGTCGTCAGTCGTGTTCGTGTCCAATGCTGCCCAGGTCAGAAGTTGTTCTTTAAAAACTTTGATTTATTGGATATATAAATTTTGCTTTTTCTTTTTTAATATTAGACATATAAAGATTTTATATGGAATAACTCCCCACATGTCATGCCAAATTTTAGTTCACTCCCCCCTTGAAATTCGCTCCTTACTAACTCCCCCATTCACTTAGCTAATTTTACTTCACTCCCTAAATTGTGTGATTTTATCAACATGCCCTTTGAAGGCTATGACTTTCCCTCCCAAACCGATCACTCTCATTATTGTTAAATCAAAAAAGAAAACGGCCGACGGTGGAGGGGATTTCTGAGCAAAATTCCGACGACGTGAAGAAGTGATTTTTGAGCCAAAAATCGACGGTGGTGGCCGGAGAGCTGGGTTTCAGTAACGGAGGTCAGAGATTTCAGTCGTTCAAGGAGTTTCGCTGCCTAACAGAGTCTTCCGCACTAGGGTTTCCGCCACCGAGGTCCGAAATCGACGTTCAGGGGTTTCCAATGCCGACGAGGACGATGACCACGTAAAACTAAAGGTATTTTCCCCAAATTTTTTTGCCTTGTTCCCCAGCTTCGCTCCAATACGAAATATCTCTTATTAGAGACTCTATTAGGTATTTTTTGTACACGAAAATGGTTGGGTGTTGATGGAATCTGAATGTCCTGCTTTGGTTGGGTGTTGATTGAACCGAAATGCTCAAATTTGTGGGTATGTTGTTTGAATCTAAAAGCCCTAGCTTTTCTTCCCCATATTATGCTTGAATATGATATTTCAGTTTTTAGGTACCTTATTATACCAATTTTGTACACGGAATTGTCATTTAGTTGAATAAATTGAAATATCCTGACTTCTTTTGAGGTTCCTTCAACCGAAATGCCCTTATTTGTTTGTGGGTTGTTTGAAATTGAAAACCCTAGATTTTTATTTGCCCTCTTCTACTCTAATACTATATTGTTGTGTTTAGATACGCTATGTAGTCTTTTTCGTACACGAATTTGTTATTTTAACTCTGTGTTGTTATCTTTGGCAAGAACTGATCGCCTTCAAACTCGTTGTTCTCCCGTGGCATTCTGCAAAGAAATGGAAGATAATCGGGTTTTAATGAGGCTCGTACACCATGAAGGCATTTCTAGATGTCCGTTTGGTTGTTTCTTGAACATGTTGCTTGTATATGCATCCAATTCTAGAATTAAGATATTGTTATCCCGATTTGACGTGTAAACCTGTTCTGTGACTGCGGGCCACGATATCGTTGTTCCCTTCACCGCTGTCGAATTCTGTATAGTTAATGGGCTGCGGCATTATGGTTTGAATGTTGATTTACACTCGAAACTGCCATCCTCGACACTTGAAGATTTTTTTGGTAACGATCCAAAGAGCTGTAAGAAGGACAACATTGCAGCCATTATGAGGGAGTTGCTCCAGAGTACAAATAAGGATGATGTGGAAGATTTTTGCCGGATGTATATTCTATTTGTACTCTCGACATTATTGTTCCCTCTGAGCTCATTTACTATTCATAGATCACTTTTTCGCTATGTGGATGACCTGTCTTGCATTGGAGAGTTTGCCTGGGGTGTGACTGCTTATAGGTTTTTGGTGGGAGCCATGAGGCATCATATGACCAAAAATTCAGTCTACATCAACGTTTTTTTTTTTTTTTTTTTTTTTGGTATGTTGTGGTGATGGGCTGTAATTTTTTGGGGTGTGCCCTTGAACATTTTGTTGTCTGCTGCTTAGGGATATTTAAGTGTTATTAGTTCAAATTATGGATATTATGATGTATGAATTTATCTTAACTTCGTATTAAAACCACGTAATGCAGTACTTGTGGCAGTTATAAATTCTTATAACTACGTAATGTAGTATTTCATGTGCAAATATGTGGTATTTAAATGACAAAATGATGTGTCTAATTGCCCATATGTCGTATAAATTCATGAAAAGTATCAGGTATAAATTTAGCAATATGTGGTATTTAAATGGAAAAATGATGTATCAGATTGTCCATATGTCGTATAAATTCATGAAAAGTATCAGGTATAAATTTAGCAATATGTGGTATTTAAATGGCAAAATGATGTATCTAACCCATATGTCGTATAAATTCATGAAAAGTATCAGGTATAAATTTAGCAATATGTGGTATTTAGATGGCAAAATGATGTATCTAATTGGCCATATGTCGTATAAATTCATGAAAAGCATCAGGTATAAATTTAGCAATATGTGGTATTTAAATGGGAAAATTATGTATCTAATTGCCCATATGTCGTAAAAAATTATGAAAAGTATTAAGTATGCTTTTATCACCCCCATGAGTTGGAATGACACAACATTCAAACCTATTATTGATCATTTTTTGTAGAATAAGATGACATAATAACATTTTTTGTAGTATAAGAACACATAATAACATTTGTGTATCAATTGGTACATTGTCACACAACATATATGTTCCTTTAGTATGTATCATTTGGTATAATGTCCCAAAATCTTCAATTAATCAATCTCATTTAGAATATTGATCACTTAATAACGTATTATAGTATCACACAACATATCATTTGTACTAATTCAGTATTTATACGTATCCTTTGTTGCAATGACACAAATTTCTTGTGGTTGTATAAAACTGGCGAAATGTGGTATACAGTAGTAACAATGACGTATCTAATTGTCCATATGTCGTATTAATTCATGAGGAGTATCAGGTATAAATTTAGCAATATGTGGTATATAAAAGACCAAATAATGTATCTAATCGCTCATATGTCGTATAGAATCATGAAAAGTATCAGATATGCTTTTAGCACCCCCACGAGTTGGAATGACACAACATACTTCATTTAGTATAAAACTAGAGAAATATAGTATAATAAAGTAAGAACAATGTATCTAATTGCCCATATGTCGTATAAAATTATGAAAAGTATGAAGTACGCTTTTATCACCCCCATGAGTTGGAATGACACAACATTCAAACCTATTAATGATCATTTTTTTGTAGAATAAGATGACATAATAACATTTTTTGTAGTATAAGAACACATAATAACATTTGTGTATCAATTGGTACATTGTCACACAACATATATGTTCCTTTAGTATGTATCATTTGGTATAATGTCCCAAAATCTTCAATTAATTAATCTCATTTAGAATATTGATCACATAATAATGTATTATAGTATCACACAACATATCATTTGTACTAATTCAGTATTTATACGTCTCCTTTGTTGCTTTCAAACAACTTTCTTCATGAAGTATAAAATCGTCGAAATGTAGTATGCGGGAGTAACAATGACGTATCTAATTACCCATATGTCGTATAAAATCATGAAAAGTAACAGATATATATTTAGCAATATGTGGTATAATAAAGACCAAATGGTGTATCTAATTACTCATATGTCGTATAAAATCATGAAAAGTATCAGATATATATTTAGCAATATGTGGCATAGAAATGGCCAAATGATGTATCTAATTACCCATATGTCGTATAAAATCATGAAAAGTATCAAGTATATATTTAGCAATATGTGGTATAATAAGGATCACATGATGTATCTAATTGCTCATATATAGTATAAAATCAGGAAAAGTATCAGGTATATATTTAGCAATATGTAGTATAGAAATAACCAAATGATGTATCTAATTGCCCATATGTCGTATAAAATCATGAAAAGTATCAGGTATATATTTAGCAATATGTGGTATAATAAGGATCAAATGACGTATCTAATTGCCCATATGTCGTATAAAATCATGAAAAGTATCAGGTATGCTTTTATCACCCCCATGAGCTGGAATTACATAACTTTGTTCATGTAGTATAAATTTAGCAATATGTGGTATAATAAGGACCAAATGATGTATCTAATTGCCGATATGTCGTATAAAATCATGCAAAGTATCGGGTACGAAAAAACCATTCCATTCCAACAAACACCAGTCAGCACAAACACCATTCTAGTCCAACAAACTAAATTGCATAGATTAATCATAAAGTACACACACTGATACATTTTGCAAGACATGTAAATTTAGGATTCAAGGGGTAGTGTGCAGCTACGACGATTATGGCCCTTTTGCTTGCACAGTGAACATGTACGCTTCTCTATACATAGCAACAGAGTAAGCTTCGTCCTACCCCATTTAAGCACATACTCCATGAATTCAGGGAATTTTTCACTTTTACCCGAAAATCAGCCGCATCTTTGAACACTTGTCCTACCCCATTTATGCACATACTCCATGAATTCAGGGAATTTGATTGCAAAGCATCAGATTGATTAGTTAGTGCCATTCCCACATCCTCCGCTCTGTGCCTAACAAGGCTGACAAAGAAAACATTGAAATAGAATAAAGTTGCAACATAATATGAAGGACGAGAATTCATTATTCAATTACCTGAAACTAGTCGATCCCATGTGCTCAATATCATCCCTATCGGTCGCCCTAAGGTCTGAGTATGTCAAATTGAACGTTCTATTAAGTTCAATCATATTATCAGCATCCTCATCATTCAATAACCTAACTTCATAATCCTTGCCATGAGGAGCAGTGTATGACAATATTAATTCGGTCAAATTTATCCCAGGCCAATAACTTGCAACAATGGTCTTTAATTTCATCAAATCGAAATCAGAAAACATGCAATTCATGATAATATCGAACACCACCCAGGAGACGTATAGGTGTGCTACAATCACCCTCTTCGCGTGAGCTAGCTATCGCTAAATCCGAAACCTTGCTTAAAAAATTAAACAACAAACTTGAGCTACGAAATGGTAAAAGTTAACGAAATGCCTGAAATTACAGACGACGGGAATGAAGACCCAGACCTGGAGTACATAGACGAGAGTTTCCGGAGCCAATTTACTTCAACACCGTCTTTCCCGTCTCGTGTGCGAAATGGGGTGCGCCGGTAATGGCGCAATGTAATTGGAAGAAAAAGATGGGAGCTTTCCGAAATACAAGACCGTTGCCGGCGATTTGGGGCATCGATAGCAGAGTTGCGCCGGCGAGTTAGGGAACATAATTTTTCCTCTTGCTTTCAGACAATAATTGTGGAAGATGGGTTTGTTGGTTGAAGATGATAAATGGAGGTAGGAACGCCATTTTATGTGCTTGGGGAGTAGACCAAAATTAGCAAAGTGGATTGGGGAGTAAGTGAGGAGAATTTTCAAAGGAGGGAGCAAACTAAAATTTGGGGAACCTCTAGGGAGTTAACTGAGACCCCCCCAAAGATTTTCTTTTTCTTTGGTTGATAGCTAGAATTCTGTTAGTTTTATTTTCCTCCGCTAACACTATAATTCGAGTATTAGATGAAGCATTAAGTGTACGAATTCTTCTAATAATATCATTTTATCGTATCGAATATTCGTGTCCGATACTTTTTATGCAGAAAATTCAAGAACTAATCTGCATTGTCGTGTCTTAACTGTATCTCCATGGTCATGTCCTTGCATAATAGATCTGTTGTAACTTTAGCATTTAGATTAATGAAAGAAAATGTGTTAAAAAAGTAGGTATGGCATATTTGAATTTGTAATTTATGTGAAGTTGGCTTTCCCTTAGCTGTCTCTACGACTTATATATACTATTAAAGTTAAACCTAACTTTCCTAATTTAGACTATATATATATATATATATATATAATATTTAAACTTTGAATAATGCATGGCCTTTTCTTTGATCTCAAAAGTACGAATTAAGACATATAATCTACTTGATTTGGGACCACGTCCTTTTGGCCCATTATATGGCTTTATGATTTTTGATTAATTAAGCGCCTAATCTTTTTGATTTCTTTATACTTTAAAGTTTTGGTTATTTTGTCAATCATCATGAGCATCTTGTATTGGTTGGTGCAAATATTTATTATTTTCCTATGTTTGGCCTCAAATTACTTTGGTATTTTATCCATTTGGAGGTAGCTCAATGTGGAGATGGATGGGTAGGCCTCTCTTCTCCCTTTTCCGCTTTATTTTAGAATTATTGACGGTTTTTTAAAACGGGTTTTTGACAGAATATCCATTTCCTGGTTAAAATTTTGTCTTTTTTAAAATTATTTTTCAATCCTGTCAATGTTATGTTCTAACAGGCATATGAATGACTCCTTCTCATTGAAAATTCGAGGAATTTTATTTTTTTCTATAGATTTTCAATAGATTAGTACTTCACATTTTAACAATTTTTTTATATTTTTTTATATTTTAATCCTTTAGATGACACCATAAGTTGGAAGTTTCATTTTTTCAACTTATGATTCGTTATTATGTTGCGACAAACATATATGAGACTGACTTTTTCCCATTGAAAACTCGTAGGAATTTCATTTTTTTCAATAGATTTTCAGTGGATTAGTATCTAGAATCTTGACAATTTTTTAATATTTTTCCCATTTCGATCCTTTAGATGACACCATAAGTCCAAAAATCACTTTTCCGACTTATGATCCTTTATTATGTTCTAACAAATATGTATGAGACTGACTTCTTCCTATCAAAAACCAGGCGAAAATTCAAACCTCCAACAGATCCATTCCTCGAATTTTGATTTTTTTTTTTTAGTGTTTCCCCCTCTTGATCCTTTAGATGGCACCATAAGTCATCTACAAGAAAAATTAAAATAAACTTTGGCACCACACATGACACACCTTTAGTAAACTATGGTCCATACTTTTATTGCATGAACAAGAGTCCATGATGAACCCCACCATAAAGCAAAAGGATATATAGTTATTTTTCAAATTTATTTGGCGTAGCCTCTTATTAATTTGAACAATCTAGCCGCTGACAAGCTGGAAATACTATATATATTAGTGTTTCATGTGACATTTATTAATTTAGAATTTCATAATCTTGTCTTTGGTGCTTTGTCAAATGAACCGTGACGAGGCCCACTTAGAGGAATTAAACCAAGAAATGTTATTAATAATTGCCTAATTAATTAATTAAGAAAATTACCTTTTTATTTTAATCACAGGATAACATTTTATGATAATTTATCTTGAGATCAACAAAATCTCATAATTGTATGCGTACAACCCGGCTCTTACAACTCTTATGTACTCTATTCTAGACTTCTAGTGAATTTTGCATGATATGCTAACATTTGTAAGTTTTTATTTCTTACGAACTTCAGCCGCGAGTCAAACACTTTATTATTTCTTTTTTATTACACTTTCGTCACTTCATCATCTCTCTTTCTATTATAACTTCATCTAAATCGATCAAAGGCTTCATTATACTTTCATCTACATCGGTCAAACACTTTTATGTATCTCTCTTTTTATTCCATACTTTTTTATAAATTTATTCATTGTTGTTGCGCCCACATCACTCTATGTACACCGATTTATCAATCCTGCCGGTCAATCCAAATTGAGCCATATAATCAAATTATTGTTAGTCATCATTGTTGACATATGAGACATGCACACTAGTTGCATCATACAAGGAGATCATTCAAGTATAATCAATTAATATTTAGATAATACTTTAATCTCAATTCCACTTACATTGGATAAATTCTAGAATTCCATTCTCACAATATCACAAAAGAAGAAACCTATGAAAACCCCAAAATAGCCCTTAAGTGGTCCAACATGGATAATCATACATAGGGGAAAAAAAAAAGGGAGCTTCAAGTTCTTGAAGGACACAACAAAGAAGAAGAAAAGACATCTTTCCAATCAATCTTGGTAAACGAAAGAGACCTAAACATTGCAAGTACATATGATTCTTTCTTCTTCTTGCCTTGCTCCTAATTGGACAATATTGAGGCCTTCATAGCCCAATATATTATTATTGTTTTAAATGTGGGTCCCATTTACATAAAAATAAATACCCAAATAAATATTTTATTTATTTTAGCGGAAAGAAGAAGACACCTTTTCTTTATTTTGACTGGTCCATGCAGTCATTATTATAGCCCCCCACACACGCCCCAACTTTAATTTTTGCCTTGAAAAGAGCCCTACTAGATCTACATTCATATTTCAGTGGACACAAATAAATAGATAATTAAATTATTTGTCAAAATTAGAATGAATTCTTTTGTTGAATTGGGATATTTGAAGCATTTTGATTCCCATTTATCCAATAATTATTTTGTATTAAAGAAATTCTCCTATATTGTTAAAGAATCTATGGGATAGAAATTTGATATTATCCAAATTAGTATATAATCACAAGATTCTTGGAGAATCTAATTTCAAACAATCCAACATAAATATCAACAAGATAATGGAGAATTAAAGTTGAAATTATCCCCAACTTTGTATCTAGACTTCAAAAGAAAGATTATCACCTTTTCAAATTTAAATTGTATCATTTCATCGATCAAGTCAATATAAAGATAAATTGTGGAATCTATGTAAATTTTAGATTAAATCAACAATCATCTAGGTAAACTTATGATAAAATCGAATTTTAACTAAAATTTTAGATTAAATCAACTATCGTCTAGATGAATTTATAAAAAAAATCAAATCTTGATTAGAATATTTCAATAGGGATCGGAGGACCCACGGACTAGCCGTGGTCCGTGTTCACACACACTGGTACTTCTGCTGCTTTACAACGTCTCTCTGATCATGTCCATTCCCTTTCTGCAACAAACTCTCGATATATAAAATGAGATAAGAACAAATCTGTCATTGCCATTGTACTTAGCCACAAAATTATCATCATCGCCGCAAGAAGCTTAAGCAGTTCGCATTTCTCATAATTCAGCTTTTTTTTTTGTCTGGATATATATACACGAACAAAAGGAAAGATAAACACCATTAATCCAAAGATTTTCTGGGACTTGTTTTTCGAGTAAAGTAATCCCAGAATTCACGTGCTTTTCCTTAACAGAATTCATTCTTTATAGCGATAAATAAATCTCTCCACACTTGCTTATATATACGCGCATATGTCTCTGCAGCCGCATTTAAATAAGGGCAGCCTTCAAAGATAGAATCTTGGCAGAGAAAAGGGCATTTTCTCGTGATGGGTTTTTCCGGGCTGAAGCTGTGGTGGAATTTGGCGGCGGTTGTGGTGGTGGGATTGGTCGTTGCCGGCGCATATGGGTTTCCGGCGGAGGATCTGGTGACTAAATTACCGGGTCAGCCGGCGGTGAAGTTCAGACAGTATGCAGGGTATGTGGATGTGGATGTCAGCCATGGGAGGAGCTTGTTTTACTACTTTGTTGAGGCAGCAGAGGATCCCGATCACAAGCCCTTAACTTTATGGCTTAATGGAGGTAAATTCTTGCACTTTTTTAGTTCAAATTTATGTTCTTTTTCCATGTAATGTTGAAATTTCAATGTAAAGTGATGTCTGGATTGATAAACTGAGTTTGAGGATGGAGTTAGAGGGAGGGGGCTGAGATGTAATTATTTTTGTGTAAAATGCAGACAACCTTTATCAGCAGGTGAAAAGATTGAATTTTTAATGGAAATTTGTATTAAATATTCATTTTATGTTGTAAGGAAAGTTGTTTTTACTGTTGTAGAATGTCGAATGTGAAATGCCTCGTGCTTCCACTCATTTCTGTCATGTTTATATAATAGTTTTTGTTTTTTTGTACCTCTTATTCTTTCACACATTCCCTTTTTTGGATTTTTATACTCCTTTTTCTTTGTTTTTCCAGATTCTTTCACCATTCAATTTAATGTGGATTTTTAGAATGCCACAATGATAAGAGTAGTGTTGGTTGTATATGGTCTTGAAACTGAAATGCATTTTGATATTCAGGTCCAGGTTGCTCCTCGATTGGAGGCGGCGCATTCACGGAGTTAGGCCCTTTCTTTCCTCGAGGCGATGGCCGGGGCCTGAGAATTAATTCGAAATCATGGAACAAAGGTAAGAAATAGTTGAAAACATGTTAATAGGGTCTCAAACAAGAATCAAATCAAAAGTAGATTTATGTTTTCGTTGTAACGGACATTTTTGTGTCTGTTTCGTTCTTGTATAGCGTCGAATCTTCTCTTTGTTGAGTCTCCAGCTGGTGTGGGATGGTCATATTCGAATACAACCTCGGACTACACTTGTGGCGATGCATCCACAGGTAAAGATTTCAACCTTTATCTGTCCATTTGCTCGAATTCTCAACATTTCAGCTGCCACTTTATGCAATTGTTTGAAATTACACATACATCCCTCCTAACTTATTTCGATTTTAAAGCGAACCCCCCATGTTACAATTCAAATTTTATAGTAAACCTTTTAGATGTTTACTGTTTAATAAACTTCTCATGATCTAGAGGGTTTGTTTGTAATCTCGAAACTATGACTTAAAGTTCATGTGAACTATACATAGTTAGAGGGGAGGTTAGTGTAATTTTCTCATTTTCTTATTACAGTAGACTAGAAATGTATGTGAGTTTTTTTCCTGAAACCAAGAGTAGGTTGAGGTAATTAAAGTTGAATTTCTTGATTTACTGTAGCAATGGACATGCACGTATTTTTGATGGAATGGTTCAAGAAGTTCCCGACATTTAAAACCAGAGACTTGCTCCTAACCGGAGAAAGTTATGCAGGTAAAATTCAATCATTCTAAGTTTTCCATTCATTTTCCCTTTCGCCAAATGAAATTCGGACATAAAATCTAATTGTTATTTTTCCATTAATATTTTACCTTTTTTATATAGGTCATTACATCCCACAATTAGCTGTTGCTCTTCTGGACCACAACGAGCATTCCACAGACTTCAAATTTAACATCAAAGGCGTTTTTGTAAGTAAACTCAAGCCGAAATATTGATAAAGATTTAATCCATTTACTCAAGTTGTCTTTTGTACTTATAATAATTTTGACTGTTTAGATCGGAAATCCACTTCTGAGACTCGACCGTGATGTTCCAGCAACATATGAGTTCTTCTGGTCCCATGGCATGATTTCTGATGAAATTGGACTCACAATTATGAACGACTGTGACTTTGATGATTATACTTTTGCTAATCCTCACAATGTGTCACAATCTTGCAACGACGCCATTTCCCAGGCCAACCAGATTGTTGGTGATTACATAAATAGCTATGATGTTATTCTTGATTTGTGCTATCCATCCATAGTAGAGCAAGAGCTGAGACTCAAAAAGATGGTATTATTAGTATTACCATATACTTATGTCCTAATTCACCTTTTATCGAAAACAAAAGAAGTATAAAATAACATGATATATACGGCAATCGCAGGCTACCAAGATCAGTGTGGGAGTTGACGTTTGCATGAGCTACGAAAGGCGGTTTTACTTCAATCTCCCGGAGGTTCAAAAAGCTTTGCATGCAAATCGAACCAATCTACCGTATAGCTGGTCTATGTGCAGTGGGTGAGTGTTATAAGTGTGCATCGAATACAAAATTAACTGATCTTTTTTTCTTTTGTCCCCCGTAAATTAACTGGTTTTACATCTTTTCTGTATATTATGGGCAGTGTTCTGAATTATAGTGAGACAGACGGGAACATCGATATTCTACCTCTACTGAAAAGGATAATACAAAATCACATTCCAGTTTGGATTTTCAGGTGAAGTACATACATATATTGATTTACGTTTCTCCTTTCTTTAACATCGAAAAATGACTCAATGTATTATATGTTATTTTGCAATTTTAGTGGTGATCAAGATTCAGTTGTGCCATTGCTTGGTTCGAGGACACTTGTACGTGAGCTTGCTCAAGATCTGAAGTTTAAGATTACAGTTCCATTTGGTGCTTGGTTCCATAAAGGACAGGTAACTATTCTTCTCTTCACCCTTATTGCTATGTTTTCTAGTACACATTGCACTTAATACATTTGTAAACAACGTTTAAGTCGATCGTTTGGTTTTGAACTCAACATAAAGGGATAATTACAACCGTGTACCTTGAAGTTTGAACTAATTGCACAAACTTCCCCTAAAGGTTCAAGAAATTACGAAAACTTCCCCTATCACATTCGGAGTTTTGAACTAACTAATGCTATTACAGTCGTGAATTTAAAATCAAATATTGCTCCATATGGATCTTTATTATTGCAGTACGACATTCTAAATGGTTACGAATCATTTTCTCTATAATTAATACCGATTAATTGTTATTTATTTGTTCTTTTTTGGATATTACAGGTGGGAGGATGGCAAACTGAGTATGGAAACTTGTTAACTTTTGCCACAGTTAGAGGTGCAGCTCATATGGTACCTTATGCACAGCCAGCAAGAGCTCTCCATTTATTCAGCAACTTTGTTCGTGGCCGTAGATTACCAAACAACACTCGTCCTTCCATCGATGATTGAACAAATGATCACAGAAGAGATATTTCGCTCTTCGATGTTTGTGATTTTTAATTTATATTCACAGTTTCTTGAACTTTTGTTTCATTCAGCCGAAGGCCACAAGTCCCATCTGTAATGACCATGAACAAAAATGTCGAAAAAGGAAAATATTGTGTAAATGGTTCATTCAAATTTGAAAGGGAATGAGAATTGATTGAAGACTTGGTATGTGTGTGAATTGTGATGTGTTGATGAAAAATGTTTTTGCAATATGTTTGGATTCACAAGAACTCAACCAGAGAGAGTACGATACAAATCACAAGAGACCTAATTCTCTAATTAGAGGTTAGAGGTTAGAAACTGTTAAAAAATTTCATTGGAGAGAGAACTTTACTTATCTACTCGAACTTAATTAAATAGGATATAAAACAAAAAATATATCATTATATTTGATTAGCAATATGCTATATCGGTGAATCATGATCAACAATTGTCAATTATTAGTGAATCACTCAAAAACAAAGGGACTACTTGTAGAGAAATGTAATGCAAAGAACGAAAGTTTGTTACTCCAAGTGAGAATATTAAAAACAAACCCTAAAGTATACCTTCCATCCAATCGATGTTGAAATCCTCTTGTTGTCCATACGAGCGTCAGTTCGTTTAATCTCTCGTTTTATGAGTTTGTATGTTTTATTTGAGGGTTTATATAAGGACTTCCACATATTTATCTCAAACTCTTTCGTATTCAATCAGTGACGGATATATTTTTTTTCTTGATTTCTCGTAATAGCCATTATCTCTCGTTTTATGAGGTTGTATGTTTTATTTGAGGGTTTTTATAAGGACTTTTACATATTTACCTCAAACTCTTTCATATTCAATCAGTGCGACGAATATTTTTTTCTTCTTGATTTCTCGTAATAGCCATTGTTTGGCTCACTCGCTCACGATTTTTTAATCGTCAAGAATGTACTTTATTTCCATACCCATCACACCAAAATTATATTCCTTCCTTAGAGATCACTCTTGCTTCTGACAAACCTTGTTGGCGACTCACCGGATTCTATGGAAATCCTGACCATGCAGGCCATCATGAATCATGGAAGACACTCACTCACCTTAGCAATCGGTATAATTTGCCTTGGATTTGTGGAGGGGACTTCAACGAAGTTCTCAACAACTCTGAGAAAAGTGGAGGAGAACCAAGACAACCTTACCTCATCAATGCTTTCCGCCAATGCCTCTCCTTCTGTGGCCTCGCGGACCTCGGATTTGATGGGCCCCCCTTCACCTGGTCAAATAACAAAAAATACCCTGCCACCGTACGGGCCCGATTAGATCGATGTTTAGCAAGTCAGGCCTGGATTGCCTCCTTTCCTGATTACCATATTACTCACCTTAAGGCTGTTAACTCTGATCATGTTCCCGTTCTCCTATCTCTCTCGGCCCCACAGCCTACCGTTGTCGGGAGAAAACAACACAACTTCAAGTTTGAAGTCATGTGGCTTTGCCATACAGGTTGCGATGAGGTAGTTTTGAATAGCTGGAACTCTTCCACTGAATCAGACAATGCTCGATCCACCTGGAGAAAATTGCAGGATGTCGCTCTACTCTTTCACGTTGGAAACAAAAGGAATTCTCTGAACCAAAGAAACACATCGAGCAGCTGGAAACCCGCCTGATTGAACTTCGTGATGGGCTGATAACAGATTATACCAAGCAAGAAGAGACGAAGATTAAACTTGAGCTCGATGAGTGTTATGCTAGGGAAGAAATCAAGTGGAAACAAAGAGCGAAGTCCCATTGGATAGCTGAAGGGGACCGTAACACTACTTATTTTCACTCTCGAGCCTCTAACAGGCGTAGGAAGAACAGAATTACCCGAATCAAAGACGAAAGCGGAATATGGGTGGACTCTGAGCAGGAGATTGAAGGGGTTGTGGAGAGATATTTTACCAATATTTTTGCCTCAAGCCTGCCTTCCTTGGAAGAGATCGATTCCATTATCGAATGTGTGGAGCGACGGGTAACGCCTGAAATGAATTCCTACTTGAGCTCTCCGTTTACTGCTGTGGAAATTGACAGAGCCCTCTTCCAAATGGCCCCCCTCAAATCTCCCGGGCTTGACGGTATGTCCTCGATTTTCTTCCAGAAAGTTTGGACTATTGTCGGTACTGACGTTGTTAATTGTGCTCTTGATTTTTTAAACCATGGTCGGCCGTCTAACCTTATGCATCACACTCACATTGTTTTGATACCTAAATGCAAATCTCCGGAGTCTATGTCACAACTCCGCCCTATTAGTCTGTGTTCGGTTATTTATAAATTGGCTTCAAAAGCTATTACAAATAGTCTAAAACCTCACATGCATCATATTATTTCTCTTTCCCAAAGTGCGTTTGTCCCAGGTCGCCTTATTACGGATAATATCCTTGTTGCTTTTGAGCTGAACCATTTTATTAAGCACAGGAAATAAGGCAGAAAAGGACTTTTGACCCTAAAGCTGGATATGAGCAAGGCATATGACCGCATGGAATGGACCTTCTTGGAACGAGTTCTCTTGAGGTTAGGGTTCTGTTCCCATTTTTTCGGAATTATTATGCGTTGTGTTTCCTCTGTTACCTACTCTTTTGTCCTTAACGGTTCTTATTTTGGCTATCTTTCTCCTAAACGGGGCCTTCGTCAAGGAGACCCAATCTCCCCTTATTTGTTCCTTTTCTGTGCTGAGGTGTTTAGCAGGCTTATTGAGATGGACCGCAGTATCCAGGGAGTGGCTATTTGTAGACTAGCGCCCCGTATTTCCCGCTTCTATTTGCAGACGATACCATGATCTTTGCAAAAGCAAATTCCGACTCAGTTGAGGGGATTCGAGATGTATTGAGAGTTTACAAACAAGTTTCTGGTCAATCAGTGAACTTCCAAAAATCTTCAATTGCTTTTAGCCCTAACGCCACCAGCGAAACTCGGGAGAGGCTTACCCAACGTTTGGGAGTTACTGAGGTACTCAAGCACGAGAAAAATCTGGGGCTACCGACTGTTGTTGGAATCAGGAAAAAGGAAGTCTTTGATAATATTCGGGAACGGGTTTGGTCTAAGATTCAAGGTTGGTCTGAAATTTTTTTTATCTCAAGCTGGAAAAGAAATTCTTATTAAAGCGGTAGTCCAAGCTATCCCGGCTTACTCCATGAGTTGTTTCCGGTTGCCGGAGTCCCTCTTGTCGGATATTAAAAGAATGACCAGAGATTTTTGGTGGAATAATGGGAACAAGGACAAAATTCATTGGGTCCATTGGCAACGATTGTGTGAAAGTAAAAGATCGGGGGGTATTGGCTTTCACGATCTTAGAGCTTTCAACTTGGCACTTTTGGCAAAACAGTGTTGGAGGATCACGTCGAACCCCAATTGTCTTCTTGCCCGACTACTTTCCTCGCTCGGATTTCAGTGTAGCCTCGCCTGGCTACAACCCTTCCCTTACATGGAGAAGTCTCCTTGCGGCAAGCCCGGTTTTCTTGGCGGGTTCTAGATGGAGGGTGGGTAATGGGGCAACCACTAGAGTTTGGGATGATCATTGGATTCCCCGTCCTAACAATTTCAAGCCGATTTCTCCCCTTCCCGATAACTCTCCGATTACGTTCGTTAAGGATTTGCTTGACCCGGATACGGGCAACTAGAAGCTAGAGCTTCTTCATTACTATTTTCTCCCGGTGGACATTGATTATATACTTTCTATTCCTCTTGGCAGTTCATCGTCCCAAGACCGCCTTATTTGGCACTTCACTAAATCGGGGCTCTTTACCGTCAAAAGTGCGTACCACGTAGCTCTTTCTCTGAGTCATAAGCGGAACTCTGTTGCTGGTCCTTCGGTTGGTTTCAATTGGTCTTTTATTTGGTCAGCTAAGGTTGCCCCAAAGGTTAAAGTCTTTCTCTGGCGGCTTTGTTCTAATGCTCTCGCTACCTCTCCAAATCTAGTTTGACGGCACTGCTCTTCGTCCCAGCTCTGCCCATTTTGTGGAATTGCCACGGAGGACTACTCTCACCTCTTTCTATCTTGCGACTTCGCCCGCCAAGTTTGGGCTCTCTCCAATCTCCCCTACTCATGCGTCTCTCTCGGGGGTAGTGATCCTCTCTCTTGGATTAATGCTGCATCTCAGAAGCTCGATCCCAATGAGGTTGCCCTCTTTTTCACTATCATCGTGACGATTTGGTGGTTTCGGAATTTAAAGGCTATTGAGGGCAATCATGTTCTTCCGGGGATGCAGTCTCTTTTGCACGAAATTTCGCCAACACTTTTCTTGCTGGAGCTCATTTGAATTCCCTAAAGCTTTCCCCTGTTCTTCAAACACGCTGGATTCCCCCTCCTTGGGATTCTATTAAAGTTAACTTCGATGGTGCGGTTTTCGCTAACTAAAGAGAATTTGGCATTGGGGTGGTGGCTCGGGACTCTCTTGGTGCTTGTGTTGGATGGCTTTCTAATCGATTACAGGGACGCTTTAGTGCCGAGGTTGTTGAAGGTTTGGTTGCTCGCGCTGCTGCGGATCTTTTGGTCAGATTTGGGTGGTTCTCGGTCATTTTGGAGGGTGATTGTATTAACATTGTTAACAAACTTGCCGGCTCAGAAGATGATTATTCAGAGACCGGGAATATTGTTATGGATACCCGACACCTGCTGTCTAGTGTTCCGAGTCTTTCCCTTTCACATGTCCGCAGATCAGGCAACAGGTAGCTCACCGACTCACTCGCGATGCACTCTCTCTCCAGCAAGGAACTGATAATCCACCCTCCGCTGCCCATCAGCTACTGCTCGCCGAATCCCCAACTTGAGAGTTTGTGCTTTTGGCTTTTTTCGTTGTCTGCTCTGGAGTGCTTTGTCTGTTTCTTTGTCCTGCTTGGATTTATGTTTGCTTGTGTTCTTCTGTTTCCTGACACCTGATCTTGGCGCCTGATGCTGTCAAAAAAAAAAAAAAGTTTCTTTAAAATAAAATAAACTTCCTCACCAACCTAACTAACAATGAGATAAATTTTACATTTAATAATCATTTTCTCAAAATAAAAAAACGCTCTCGACCGATGATTTTATTCATTAATTATGTCATATGTATATATTAATTTTAGATAATTTGCAAGAATAGTCGACATCTAAATTCTTGATCTACCATAAAAAATCTAATGCACCTGTCGCGTCATCTCAAATACCTTATAATTTAAGAAAATTCATGTTATCCTATTCATATCCTATTTTATTCATATCGCAATATTTGTTGTGGAAGCGGCGAACAATATTTAGAACTATAATGTCTAAAATTGCACAAAGGAAAAATTAGACAAAAATAAACTAAATATAATACAAAAATAAGGCTACTAAAGGCGTAACGAAAAGAATACCAAATTTAACGAAGTTCGGCCAATTTAGCCTACGTCCTCGGGCACTACTCAAAATATATTTCAGTCAAGAAATATTACAAAGTAGAGAGAGACTTTGTTTGGATACAATAAACTAGAAGGGGGAGGAGGCTATTTATAGTGTTAGCTCCTCCCCAAACTATTACAAAACTCCTATGTGGGACAAATAACAATTGCCCTATTCTAGGATTCCAATGTGGGATACAAATTATGTAGCACCCCGCACGTGAGGCACCACATCCCTCGCACTATGGCTCAACACGAGTAACAAAATGGTAAATCCGCACCCGTATCAAACCATAGCGAACGGGAGATAAATAGAAATCCCTCCTAAGCTAGGCGGAACTTAGACCCTGCAATAATAACCAATCAACAAAATATACTGCATTGGAAAACTAAAATTCAAACACACAAACCATAAGCAGAATTGGGCTCTTCAGGCCTCTTTTAAACTCGTAACCAAGCCCAACAAGAGCAATTCAAAAGCAAATAGACAAGATTCCAATTCATAATCTTACAAGGTTGAATCATTTACAATTGAAATACATAAGTGAATGCAGAGACGCTTCTAACTTAACTTGACCGACTCAAACTCAACATAACTCCGCCTAGCCCGAAACTCCAAAGCCAAACCTGCCCACTAAAGTGTTGGGGAGGGAGAGGGTCAGTCTCTAGGAGACTGAGTGAGCAGGAGGGATACATATATATATATATGAAACATGCACACGCAAGTCATAAATCCCGAGCAAAGGTTTTATTGGAAGTTAGTTCCCGCGAAGGGCAAGAAAATAAATAAACAATGCTCGAACTTTACGACTAATTCATATTAAATTCATTAGGTTCATAATTTAGACATAAACATAAAGGCTCGGTGAGTGAGCGTGCATCATCTCCAACCAAACTCCGACCGTGTACGACAAATATCAATAATACTTTAAGTAGGTGATCATGCAATATATCATAATACACGCAGATCATATATCAAATCATAAAACATATTCGTTTGGGCAATCCGTGTCCCGGCCTTCCCGCACGGTGCATAACAATCATATCATAACATAATCATTTTCATAAAACAAGTTCCAACCTTCTTCCTCCGGCGGTGGACGGGTTTGCAAGGCCCGACCACCTAAATATATCATTGTGGCTATGAGGTTCATGAGGCCTCAAAGCCCGGTTAGCGTTTCCTCGTCAAAAACTCCTTGACGAGGTCCGTTTCGCCGTAACATAGTGGAACTAGCACATGGGATCACCGTCGGCCCATGCCTCCCCGTATAGCCACATGTACTAAGTCCCTGGGCCCCTGCAATCATAATCATGTCTCGCCAAAACATATCAATTCATAAGAAACATAACATAATTCATAAGTCATTTGAAAAGAGTTTACTCGATCACATTTACTCGATAACTTTACTTTAAAGGTAACATACATATATATATATATATATACATAAGGTTTTTGGCTAAAGCTTGTCACATAAGGTTGTAGGGTTTAATATGTAACTAGAACGAAAACACCCTCACCTGGAACATGGCGATACAAGGGTACGAGTTACCGAGTGCCTAGTTGATCAAGATTCTCCACCCTGGAGATAAACTATACAAAAGACAACATGACGTGTTCGTGAGACTCGAGACTCTAATGAACCATATAAGACGCACGACATGCAATGAACATGATATGAATGCGTACAAGATGATATTATATCATGGAAATGTTCATGTGCACTATTAAGGAATTTAAAGCACATAATCAACTATTCGTTCATTCATTTCATTCAAATTCATAAATTCATAATTCATAACTCATATCAATTTAATCCAAGAATTCACTTAATAATCATAGCAACTAATATTCATGTTGACAATTAGAATAGGATAAATGAAATATTCAAACAATAATCGGTAATTTAAATACGCGAAATAAAAATCAATTAATTTCAAAAATTGAATTAAATCAAATAATATTTAATATTTAATAAACATATATAAATATATATAAAAATATATTCATATATATATATACATGCAACGTGCATCCCATGCATGTAAACCATATGCATGCAAATTTTAAATGTAATGAAATCTCCATGCATGCAACGTACACATCCAATATGCATGCAAACATATGTGTAATTATATATATATATATATATATATATATATATATATATATATTTTACATGCATGTAATTAAGATAATAAAACCATGCACACACAATCACACAGCCATGCATGCACAACAACACAACATGCATGTAATTAAGATAATAAAACCATGCACACACAATCACACAGCCATGCATGCACAACAACACACACAGCACATATATATATATATATATATATATATATATAGTAACATATATATGCATGCAACCAAGGAAAAGAAACGCAGGCAAAAGAATTTGGAATGAACAAGGTGACACCCCCCGTGTCACCACCCAAGCACAAACCGAGACACCCCCGTGTCTCGGTACAGAAATTCTAGCCCAAACTCGCACCCCCGTTCCTGCTGGAAAGAAGGAAAATGACACACCCGTGTCTCGCCTGCAACAGCCCCCTGTTTTTGACAGAAAAACGCAGTATGAATGGTCTGGAGAGAGAGGTGCACAATATGAATGCTCATCCGAATGTGGTAGCCGAAGGTATCAACTATATTTATGGCATAATCAACGGTGAACGGTACCCCTAACCATGCATATCACGTGCATCATGAATTCTATTGTGATTGCATTTAATTCTTATTAGTTGCAATTTTGGTTGTATAAAAGCATTAGTTATGTGATTAACGTGATGCCACCTGCTTTATGTGATATATACGTGAATGTTTTTATAATTTGCTCCCTTGATTTGTTTTCGTGTGTGTTTGGGAGACGGGGCTCTCTCATTTCTTGTTGAGAGACGGGGTTCTCTCATTTCTTGTTGAGAGACGGGGTTCTCTCATTTCTTGTTGAAAGACGGGGTTCTTTCATTTCGTGTTTAAGAGACGGGGTTTTCTTTTGGCTTGAGCATCATTTTTGAAACTCGGCAGTGGACCTGGGGACCAGGTCCTTTTAAGGGGGGGAGAATTGTAACGCCCCGTTTTCAATTATGCATTACGTGATATTATGTAAATTACATTACTAAGTGTTTTGTGAAATTATTATAATTTTCATAACATTATATATATTATACCTTCAAGCATTTATATGAACTATCATTAACGAATTTACTTGAACTAATTGCCAACATGATTAAATGTTCTTATATGTTCTTATTTGATCATTTCCTGAATTCATGGACTAAATTGCATTTCATGATTTGGGAGTTAAATGTTTATTTGTTAGAAATGATACTTGTGTGCATTCATTTAAATACATAAGGGACTAAAATGCAAATTGTGGTGATTCATCTAATTCTTGGAAGACCTACACTCACACATGCATTGTATATGTATATACATTAATAGAGCACTAAGGATCTTTTTATATATATATTATGCATAATATCTAACTTTATACATATATAATCTATATCTCTATAATTATGTTACATTACATACATTATATACAATATAACATATATGCAAGATATACACACATTCCACTCATCCATTCTTATCAAGACTTCACACATTCACACACTAAAAACCGATTCAAACACCATCAAGGGAAGGAAGAAAGGTTTCATCAAATTCAAGCCCAATTCAAGGAGGAATTATACAAGTTAGAAGCATCATCTTCATCATCTCATCATTTCATCCATTTCTTCTTCCATCTTGAGGTATATGGAGAATTTGATTGAATCCCTTGAGATATATTTGAGTAGGGTTTGGTAAATATGATATGATTCCTTGGTTATAAGTGCTTAGAAGCATGTTTAGGATCATTATATCTCATAACTTGCATGAATTCTTGAATTAGAGGAAAGTTGGAAAACATGAGTTTATATGGGATTTTGATGATGAATTCTTGATGATTTGATGCATGTTTCCTTGGATTATATGATGATTAATGGATATATATGATCATATACATGCTATATGTTGGTTTTCAAGTGTTTATTTGATGTAGTTTGGTGATTGATTCGTTTGGGAACCATTTCCCGCGACCTCCCCTGTTTTCTTGCCCTGTTTTTCTGTTACGCACAGTGACACGGGGGTGTCGCTTTTCCCCTCTTCAGCGTGACACGGGGGTGTTCGTTGGGTTGATTTTCTGTACCGTGACACGGGGGTGTCACGGCTTAGTGTATTTTAGTGACACGGGCGTGTCACCTTTTATTTTCCTGCATTTTGTCCAACTTCAAACCAACGCCATTTTCACCTCGGTTTGAATTAGAAAACGTTCCATATAGCGTTGGAAAGGTCTATGTGTCTACTTTCATATCCAACAAACAAAAATCGATTCCCACTTCTATAATTTAAGATATTCCAGTTTTCCCACAACATGTACATTTCCAGAAATTGTCGGTTTTGGCCAAACTTCACCAAAACCTTTCTTATTGCATTTCTTTCACTTCCTTGGCTCCCATATGTGAGTTATGTGATATATATACTTTCTTAATTGATAATCATGCTCCTACTTGACACTCCTTGATTGTTATTGCATAATATCTTGATTATGACTTCGCCGTGCGTCTTAATTGGTTCATTCGAGTTGAGTCTTATGTACACTTGTCCCTTGTTGCACAGATCACGGTCCACGAGACGAGGAGCACGCTCCTTAGGGTTTCCTCTTGCTTTTTGGTTGTTCGGTAAAGGTGAGGTTTAATTACTAGATATATAGAACCCTTACAACCCTACGTGATGTTTTCAGCCAAAATATATATATATGTATTTATCTTTCTCAAAATCTCTATCGATTGTAGATGATTTCGTGATCTATTGAATAATCGTGTTATCGTGATTGATCGTGTTTTGGCGAGTAAGCATGTCGTGTTCACATGGGCCCGAGGGTAGTGTATTGAGCCAACCGGGGAAGCAAGGGCTGACGGGTAACTCTTACACTATCCTCACCAATTTTGGGATCACCTCTGAATCCACCAGGAGGTTTGGTGGAGGAAGAAATCCCGTGCGTGGGAGTCATGTTCCCGACGTACACCGTTCATGGATGGTTGGGCCTTGCAATCCCACCATCACCGGAGGAAGAAGGAGTTCGTGAAAATGCTAAGTGTGCACTAATGATTGTATGATAATTATTGAAATAAAACCTAAAGATGGTATTGTTCACTAATTGGAGTAAGGTTGGAGATTGCCCTTACTCGCCGGGCCACTGATTGAATTGAATTGAATTGATAACGTTTATATTGATTGAATGGATTAGTTGTAATCTCGGGCGAGATCTAGTCTAGTATTGAACTTATGTTGCTTCCTTTATTAAAAACCTTACCCGAGGTTAGAACTTGCATGTTAATTGCGCTAATATTTATTTATACCCCTCGCTCAGTCCGTGTTGGACTGACACCTCAACCTTTCAGTGTTTTGCAGGTTCGTGCTAGGCGGGAGTCAGAGTCCTGTTCTGTTTTCAGTCGAGTCTAGCACTACACGTTCATGTATTGTATCTATTACTTTTGGATATGTTATGGATTTTGGAAGATGATAATGTTTTGATATATGGAGTTAGAAGATAGTATGACTGGGATACTTGAAAATTATTATGCTTCCGCTCGTTTTATTGAATTGTGGTTTTCCGGTTAAGGTTAGTCCCGCCTAGCTAGCTTGGTTCTTTTTCTTTGTCACTCGTTCGCTATAGTTTGGTTCATGTACGGATTACCCATTTCGTATGTGGCCTAAGCTATAGTGCGGGGGTGTGGCATCCATACGTGAAGGGTGCTACATCTTAAGTGGTATCAGAGCCCGGTTGCAAAACCGCGGTTCTAGTGTTGTGTCTTGTGAGTCTAAGTCGTACGACATAGGATTAGTTGATAACTTGAGAGTCTTGCATCTTATTTGAACATTTTGAACTCACTTGAACTTAATTGAACCTACTTGAATTACTTGCACTTATTTGAATTAATTGAGTTATGTGTTTTATTTGCATCTTATGACCTTAATTGTAATCATTTGCATCCACTAATCCAACATGCATATCTAATGTCTTGATTTCAGGATGCCTCGAGGTCGTCCTCGCCGTGAACATTCTCCAGGTCATAGGAGACATCGCCGTGATCGATCCCCTAGGGTTCCTCCACATCCACCCCCTCCGGCTCAACCCCAGGATTTCTTAAATTCCATGGTTCAACTCATAGATCAGAGGTTACGGGATTATGTGCCTCCAGCGCCGCCAGCTCCTCCACCACAACAACAGGCACCTATCTCCGCTATTTTAAGGGAATTTCAGAATCAACATCCGCCAAGATTCCTAAAGGGAAATGATATTCAAGCCGAGCAATGGCTTAAAGAAGTTGAGCGTATATGGGAACTTATTCCGTGTGAGTCTCGGGAAAAGGCTCGGTGCACTCTTACCCTCATTCAGGAAGAAGCGTATTCATGATGGGAGAGTACCAAAATTGTCCTTGATGCCGCTGAGGAGCAGGTTACATGGGAGGTTTTCGAGAGAGAGTTCAAGAACAAGTTTATCCCTCCATCTTCTCGGACTCGGAGGTTGAAGGAATTTACTAAGCTAAAGCAAGGAGAAATGTCCGTTTCTGAGTACATAGCCGAGTATGAAAGGTTGTCTCGCTATGCACCCAATATAGCGAGTGATGATTTTCACAAAGCTATGCAGTTCGTACAAGGACTCCGACCGGACATACAGAGAGCTTTGGAAGCGGTTAACACGAGTACTTGGGTCAAGGTTACCACGAAAGCTTTGAAAGTTGAAGACTCGGTGAATGCGAGAAGGCCTGTACCTCACTCCGGACAAAATTCTAATAATGGAAAGAGGCCTATTTCTTATCAATCCTCGCCACCTCAGGAAGGATCTCAGAAAAAGGCTCAATCAATAGGATCGGCCTCGAAAGCTCCAAGTGTACCAACTTCAACATCATCTTCGGGAAAACCTCTTTGCACCTATTGCGGACGTGATACACATACTTATGAGGCTTGTAGGAAACGTTTGAATCTATGTCTGCGCTGTGGAAGCAATGAGCACCTAGTAGACACGTGTCCGAAGCGACGAGAGTTGTCTGCCGGGGAACAGAGGCCCCTTGTTCAGGCTCGTGCATATGCTCTGGAGAGAGAGGTGCACAATATGAATGCTCATCCAAATGTGGTAGCCGAAGGTATCAACTATATTTATGGCATAATCAACGGTGAACGGTACCCCTAACCATGCATATCACGTGCATCATGAATTCTATTGTTATTGCATTTAATTCTTATTAGTTGCAATTTTGGTTGTATAAAAGCATTAGTTATGTGATTAACGTGATGCCACCTGCTTTATGTGACATATACGTGAATGTTTTTATAATTTACTCCCTTGATTTGTTTTCGTGTGTGTTTGGGAGACGGGGCTCTCTCATTTCTTGTTGAGAGACGGGGTTCTCTCATTTCTTGTTGAAAGACGGGGTTCTTTCATTTCGTGTTTAAGAGACGGGGTTTTCTTTTGGCTTGAGCATCATTTTTGAAACTCGGCAGTGGACCTGGGGACCAGGTCCTTTTAAGGGGGGGAGAATTGTAACGCCCCGTTTTCAATTATGCATTACGTGATATTATGTAAATTACATTACTAAGTGTTTTGTGAAATTATTATAATTTTCATAACATTATATATATTATACCTTCAAGCATTTATATGAACTATCATTAACGAATTTACTTGAACTAATTGCCAACATGATTAAATGTTCTTATATGTTCTTATTTGATCATTTCCTGAATTCATGGACTAAATTGCATTTCATGATTTGGGAGTTAAATGTTTATTTGTTAGAAATGATACTTGTGTGCATTCATTTAAATACATAAGGGACTAAAATGCAAATTGTGGTGATTCATCTAATTCTTGGAAGACCTACACTCACACATGCATTGTATATGTATATACATTAATAGAGCACTAAGGATCTTTTTATATATATATTATGCATAATATCTAACTTTATACATATATAATCTATATCTCTATAATTATGTTACATTACATACATTATATACAATATAACATATATGCAAGATATACACACATTCCACTCATCCATTCTTATCAAGACTTCACACATTCACACACTAAAAACCGATTCAAACACCATCAAGGGAAGGAAGAAAGGTTTCATCAAATTCAAGCCAAATTCAAGGAGGAATTATACAAGTTAGAAGCATCATGTTCATCATCTCATCATTTCATCCATTTCTTCTTCCATCTTGAGGTATATGGAGAATTTGATTGAATCCCTTGAGATATATTTGAGTAGGGTTTGGTAAATATGATATGATTCCTTGGTTATAAGTGCTTAGAAGCATGTTTAGGATCATTATATCTCATAACTTGCATGAATTCTTGAATTAGAGGAAAGTTGGAAAACATGAGTTTATATGGGATTTTGATGATGAATTCTTGATGATTTGATGCATGTTTCCTTGGATTATATGATGATTAATCTATATATATGATCATAAACATGCTATATGTTGGTTTTCAAGTGTTTATTTGATGTAGTTTGGTGATTGATTGGTTTGGGAACCATTTCCCGCGACCTCCCCTGTTTTCTTGCCCTGTTTTTCTGTTACGCACAGTGACACGGGGGTGTCGCTTTTCCCCTCTTCAGCGTGACACGGGGGTGTTCGTTGGGTTGATTTTCTGTACCGTGACACGGGGGTGTCACGGCTTAGTGTATTTTAGTGACACGGGCGTGTCACCTTTTATTTTCCTGCATTTTGTCCAACTTCAAACCAACGCCATTTTCACCTCGGTTTGAATTAGAAAACGTGCCATATAGCGTTGGAAAGGTCTATGTGTCTACTTTCATATCCAACAAACAAAAATCGATTCCCACTTCTATAATTTAAGATATTCCAGTTTTCCCACAACATGTACATTTCCAAAAATTGTCGGTTTTGGCCAAACTTCACCAAAACCTTTCTTATTGCATTTCTTTCACTTCCTTGGCTCCCATATGTGAGTTATGTGATATATATACTTGCTTAATTGATAATCATGCTCCTACTTGACACTCCTTGATTGTTATTGCATAATATCTTGATTATGACTTCGCCGTGCGTCTTAATTGGTTCATTCGAGTTGAGTCTTATGTACACTTGTCCCTTGTTGCACAGATCACGGTCCGCGAGACGAGGAGCACGCTCCTTAGGGTTTCCTCTTGCTTTTTGGTTGTTCGGTAAAGGTGAGGTTTAATTACTAGATATATAGAACCCTTACAACCCTACGTGATGTTTTCAGCCAAAATATATATATATATGTATTTATCTTTCTCAAAATCTCTATCGATTGTAAATGATTTCGTGATCTATTGAATAATCGTGTTATCGTGATTGATCGTGTTTTGGCGAGTAAGCATGTCGTGTTCACATGGGCCCGAGGGTAGTGTATTGAGCCAACCGGGGAAGCAAGGGCTGACGGGTAACTCTTACACTATCCTCACCAATTTTGGGATCACCTCTGAATCCACCAGGAGGTTTGGTGGAGGAAGAAATCCCGTGCGTGGGAGTCATGTTCCCGACGTACACCGTTCATGGATGGTTGGGCCTTGCAATCCCACCATCACCGGAGGAAGAAGGAGTTCGTGAAAATGCTAAGTGTGCACTAATGATTGTATGATAATTATTGAAATAAAACCTAAAGATGGTATTGTTCACTAATTGGAGTAAGGTTGGAGATTGCCCTCACTCGCCGGGCCACTGATTGAATTGAATTGAATTGATAACGTTTATATTGATTGAATGGATTAGTTGTAATCTCGGGCGAGATCTAGTCTAGTATTGAACTTATGTTGCTTCCTTTATTAAAAACCTTACCCGAGGTTAGAACTTGCATGTTAATTGCGCTAATATTTATTTATACCCCTCGCTCAGTCCGTGTTGGACTGACACCTCAACCTTTCAGTGTTTTGCAGGTTCGTGCTAGGCGGGAGTCAGAGTCCTGTTCTGTTTTCAGTCGAATCTAGCACTACACGTTCATGTATTGTATCTATTACTTTTGGACATGTTATGGATTTTGGAAGATGATAATGTTTTGATATATGGAGTTAGAAGATAGTATGACTGGGATACTTGAAAATTATTATGCTTCCGCTCGTTTTATTGCATTGTGGTTTTCCGGTTAAGGTTAGTCCCGCCTAGCTAGCTTGGTTCTTTTTCTTTGTCACCCGTTCGCTATAGTTTGGTTCATGTACGGATTACCCATTTCGTATGTGGCCTAAGCTATAGTGCGGGGGTGTGGCATCCATACGTGAAGGGTGCTACACACAAAGCCATGAAATTAACAGCAAAAGCAAAGAGGAATCACGACAGTTTGACAGCAACAAATCAGTTTGAAAAAACAGGGCAACCAATCCGCGAAAAAACAGGGTATGTCTGCTCTCAAATAATCCTAATCAGTTCAGGTCATTTAGGCCATCAAATACTCAGCCAAGCAACACAAATTCAGCATATAGTTCAGTTCCAAAAGAGCTCAACCAAGAAAAGAAAGCATACGTAACATTTCATGAAAATTTCTCAAAGTGCCATAAATGATATCTCATTAATACTTCAACCACCATGAAATCAATGATCATAAATGAGATGAGGATGTCAAAATAATCATTCTCAAGCTTGGAATCAATCAAAAACCAACAAGAATTGAATAAGATCATCAAATTGGCTCAAAACGTACTATTTCGAATTCAGCCCAGAAACTCTTGAAACCATGATCAAATTTGGGATTGAAAGGATGAAAAGGATCAGAAATGAACATATATTACAACCCGAAGCTTACCTTGTTGATTGGATGAGATTTGAGCTCCAAAATCTCTAAGGAATGTAGGGTTACGGTACTGACTATAATTCCAGGGGCTTTGGCTGATATTTGGGGATTGTGTGAGGATTGGTTTGGTTAGGGCATGATATATCAGGTTAGGTAGTTGAGTTAGGGTTCAATAGAATCAAACCATGGTTAATTTGGTTAAAGTTTGGATAAGATATGGCTATTTTTGTACAGCAAGGTCAGTTTGGTCGCCGTTTCGTTTTTCGGTTGAATTTCGGAGGTCCAAATGACTTAGGAAAAATATAAGGCTAACTTTACTAAACTTGAATTTTCGTTACGAGTTCAGCGGAGTTGACGGAACTCGAATCCGAGTTCCCGAGCTCAAGATATTAAATTCGGAACCAAGGGTACGCTAAGTGCTCGTTAGCCCCCGATTTGGTTCCACGATACAAATTAAATTCGTTAACATATCAAATGAATTCGAAAACATAAACCGAGCATATAGGCATGTTCATAACACATATATTTACCTCATACTACGATTTCACGACATTTTGATATCATTTCATATAAGAACGATGCACAAAATAAACAACCAAGCACATATTCATGCAATTCATGCACATTTCATGAAAATTCATGCATAATAAAATTTAAATAAATAAATCAAATTAAATTATAAACATAAATTAAGGTCACGTGATTAATTAATTAAGCATGATTAATTAACATAACACTTAATTAACATAATCATTAAATTAACAATAATTTAAGATAATTACTTAAAATAACGTAATATGTATAAATAATATTTATTTGAAATAAAATATAATATAATAAAATAATAACAATTTATAATAAAATTAAATATGAAACACGTAAAAACAATTAATCACATAATTAAATAATTTAATTGCGCAATTTATAAACAAATATGACATATTAATATAAATGAAAAACCGGGGCGTTACAAATTATGCCACAAACCAACAAATCTCCACCTTGGCACAATTTATGGTCCCACCAAACACAAACGAACTTCATCTATCCAAACAGATTGTAGTGCCTCCAAATGCGCCCGCAGACGCCAACTCAAAAGTGCAGGATATTAACCAAGTCTAAACAATGTTTAAACTTGGCCTTTGTCACCTCCTTGGCCATCATATCTGCAGGATTCTCCGTAGTCCGAATCTTCTGAAGAACAACCTGCTCTTCTTCGAGAATTTCCCGCACAAAGTGATAGTGAACATCAATATGCTTCGTTCTTGCATGAAATAACTGGTTCTTAGCTAAATGAATAGCACTCTGACTGTCACAATACACCGTAAAGGTATTTCTGGACAACTCCCAAGTCTTCAAGTAATCATTGAAGCCAATTTGCTTCCTTTACAGCTTCTGTAACGACCATATATTCTGTCTCTGTCGTATACAATGCCACCGTTGACTGTAAGGTCGACTTCCAACTAACTGGCATCTTTGCTAAAGTGAACAAGTAGCCAGTTGTAGATCTTCGCTTATCCAAATCTCCAGTATAGTCAGAATCACAGTATCCAACTATGGTTTCACCAAGTGTTTTATCCCTCTCAAACAATAAACCAACATCTGTGGTATCTTGAATATACCGTAGAATCCATTTCACAGTTTATCAGTGAGTTTTTCCTGGATCATGCATGTATCTGCTCACAACGTCAACAACTTGTGAAATATCTGGTCTTGTACACACCATTGCATACATCAAGCTACCAACTGCATTCGCATAAGGGACTTTTGCCATATATTCTCGTTCTTCTTCCGTCTTTGGAGATAACTGGCTTCTAAGCTTCAAATGAGGGACAAGGTAGTACCTATAGGTTTTGTATCTTGACATATACCAAAATGCTATAGTACTTTGTTCAAATACTACTTCTGAGTCAACCAAAGCTTGTCTCTCTGCCGATCCCTGCTTATCTCCATTCCGAGAATCTTCTTGGCTTCTCCCAAATCTTTCATCTCGAACTCTTTACTCAATGGAGCCTTCAACTTGTCAATTTAATCTTGGCTCTTTGATGCTATCAGCATATCATCAACATATAAGAGTAGGTAGATGCAGGTTCCATCTTGTAGCCCGCGCAAATACACACAGTGGTCGTACTTGCCCCTTGTGTACTTTTGACCCAACATAAACTTATCAAATCATATGCACCATTATCTCGGCGATTGCTGCAATCCGTACAACGATTTATCTAGTTTGCATACCCAATTTTCTTTACCAGCAACTTTATATCCATCTTGCTGAGACATATAGATTTCCTCTTCCAAATCACCGTGCAGGAACGCACTTTTCAAATCGAGTTGAGCTAGCTCCGAATTCAATTGCGCTGCCGATGCTTATCGATGTGCGGTGCCAACCGATGCTTGTCGATACACAATGCCAACCGAGCCTGCCGATGCGCGATGCCTGCGGAGCCCGCCGATGCATGATGCTTTTTGAGTCCGTCGATGCGGATGCCTGCTGACCCCGCCAATGTAAGGTGCCTTGTAGCACCCACACGTAGGACCACTGTTGGGATTAATGCCCTGAAAATCCAATTATATTGTAAATATTTTGGATTAATAAAACTGAAATTATCGCAAGTTATGAGTATTTTACAAATTTAATAATTAATGACGTGTGATGGTATTTTTATATGAAATGTGTTTCATAGGAAAAGACTTTAAATACCAGAAGCCACGTGTCATTAAAGTTCTAGTCAGTATGATAAGAAGATGTTCTTATCGAGACTATAATGTGTTATATAAGATGATTAGTCTTTCGTCATAGGGAAATGGAGTTTCCAATTATAACACATTGATGACTTTCAATGAGATTGGAAACATCGAACTGGACCACTGAGATTGTTCATTTTATACTGCTATCTAAAATGAATAAAATCTCGGAAGCATTAGACTCTTAATCCTGGCTGTGTTTCTACTTTAGGCATGTAGTGTTAATCACTGTGATGTACTCAGAAGTGAGGTCTCGGTAACGGATGGCCAAAATACTTTGTACGTTCGGTGATTGCGTGAAATGTGCTAAAGAGAAATATTGATCGAGGAATCTGTAGCCTTGCTGGAAGGTTAAAAGATATCCCTGAAATAGATTTGCAAAAGTTCGAATTAAATCTTTGGCCAAAGTACTTCGTGTGTTCGTCACCGAAGTTGTATGTTGAATGTGTTTCACATACAGGAAATTTGGACTTAAGGTGAATCAAGAAATTTCAGATTGGAAGTGAAAAATAAATGATAGTAGTATTGATTTATTTTTCATGGAGATCTGTACAGAGGAGTAAAATGCAAAAATTATTCTAGATCGAGAAATTCGTGAATAATTTAATTAATTTTAGAGTGCAACAATATTTATTTAGTGGAATTAAATATTGTTAAACGGCAATCAATTATTGTCATGGGATGATAATAGATTGACCCGTTTGGAGCTAAAATTAATTAGTCCTGCAGGTCCCCCCGCAAGCCCCAACGAAGATCAATGAGAAAATATTAAAAGGAGAGAGAGAAATGATTTTTCAAAGAGTTTGAAAATAGCCAAGGTATTTATTTTAAGAAAATAAATTAAATTCCAAAGAGTTGGAAATGTCCAAATTTTATTTTGGAGAAAATAAAATTAAAAAAAAAAAAAAAAAAAAAGAAGGTGACGTGGCAGGTGATGTGTCACGCCACGTCAGCGCGTCAGCGCCACTGGGCGCCATTTGGTACGCCACATGGACGGCCAAGATTGATCCGCGTCATCGCGAAGGAGCGGCCCAGATCATGTTGACTGAAAAGTCAACGGGTCGTGGAAGCGGGGCATTGGGTCGGGTCACCGGGTAGGGTTGGTACATGGATTGTCCGACCCGGACACATGGACGAATGGGAATCCGACACGTGTCCATGGGGCCAGGCCAAGTTGAACCGTCCGGTTCAATGAACCGGTCTGCGCGCTGAACCGTCCGGTCGGACCGGACCGGACCGCCACGTGGCAGGTGTTGGAAAACACGAATCAGAAAGCAGCGGAATTTAAAAAATTTCCCAACAAAAGGACCTTGGACTCGCAATCGTGTAACCAAATTCGTAGAGATAGAAAACTTACTTTTCTTTTTATTCTTTCTTGAAGCGTTTCAAGCCACCCAAGAACGCTCTTCTCGCGGCTTGATCCCCGCTCCTTGGTAAAGCTCGAATCTTCAAACTTCTAACTTGAAGTCTCTAGAGAAAGTCCACCAACTTGATCACAATCTAACTAGTAAGGATGCTAGTTCTCTAGTTAGTGTTTAGGCTTAACCTAGGGTTTTATTTAATCTTGGAGAAAGGAAAGTGTTCAACACATGAACCAAAAGAATTGTCAATTAGCTCTAAAGGGGAGCATGAGCTCCCCTATATATAGGTAAGGGGAGGGACGGCCGAACCCAATTCCTTGTTGGGCAAGGATTTGGTCCCTCTCTCTCCTATTACTTGATCATCAAGTAATTTCCAACTTTGACTTTGAATTCTAATTCAAATCAACTTTTAAGAAAGCTAAAAATATCCAAACTATTTTTGGATAATTTTATACTTTATTTATTTAAAATAAATAACTTATTTTATCTAATTAATTAATTTATAATTAATTAACTAGATTATTTTTCTCCAAAATAAGACTTTCTTTTTAATTCAAAATTAAACCAAAGTCTATTAAATAATTAACAAATTAATTATTTAATATATATACAATATATATATATATATAATCACGTGAGACACGTGTCACAATGACACGTGTCACTCACGTGACCCACACATGTGATTTCACATGTGTGGAACCCTCTAGGCTCGATTAACTCGTTTAATCATTTTTAAGCCTCAACTCATGTAACCAAGTTGTTGTGTGTGACCCTCTAGGTTCTCAATTCAATTAGCAGTGACCCTAATTAATTAATTAATCAATCCACAAATTAAACGACCATAGTCTAGTAACATGTGTTTTCACCCCTAGCTGAATTGGAATGTTCGGATTCGACAGAACCTTTAAGTCATTGATTCATGTGAGATACAATCCTCCTACTTACTATCTCTCAACCAAGATCTAAGGTAAGGGAATAATCAGAACCCTAATAATCCGGTCTTAAAGCTAAGTGCATTTCATATCCATTTGATCTCAATCCAAGAAACCCTTTTCTTGATGTCTTGATCTACTGCCTTGGCCAAGGACTCCATATGGCATATGAATGACTTACACAATAAGAGATCACCTTGCAAATGCAAGTGTAGGTCCTTTCTTGATTCTCATTCACTTTCATGAATCACTTGTGTAGCCCCAGCATAAGCCTTGAATCAGTTGTCTAAGGCGACACCCTTTAAAGCTTATACCTTAGACTACAGAGTTAACTCATAAAGTGACAAGGAACCTCAAGTCTAAGGATCAATTAATCACATCAATGACTCGTGAGATATTTCCTAATCTGGAAGTTTCCATTTCCTGAAATAGAAACTTCCTTTCCCATTTAGGAATGTTCTCACACGGGGCACCTCAGTGAACTTACTTATTAAAGTAAGCACCCTCATGTATCACGCACGTATCAACTATACACTTTGCACCTCCATGAAACAAGGTGGTCCTTCTTAAGGGCGTGAGCCCACAAGCAAGTCTTAGAGGAGTCAGGTTGACACTCCCACTGTCTGTAGGACTCATCGGCTTGGAGTATTTTACTAATCATGACTTATGTGATATAGGGCTCGTTTCATGAACCATTTCACCAAAATGGTAGAGTCCTAAAGTCATCAGGATTAGGGGAGTTCTCATACATGCACAGCTAAAGTAAACACATACCAAACAAGAGCATATAAAGAAGTGTTGCCTCAATACGTTATTTCATTCAAAGATTGTCTGTGATTACAATAAGGAAAAGCACAAAGCGGATATACAATCGGCTTTCTAGGGCACTATTCCTAACAGCAGGTGCTCACGCCTGCGTGAGCATCACACGTGCCAAACACGCAGCCACCACATGGGAGGCGCGTGCGGGCGCGTGTGGACCTCGTTCGGCGCGTGTCGGGCACCACCGTGTTCAGCTTGGAGTGTACTCCACTCCGGCGGTCTGTGATTAGCCATCAGGCCTTGGGAGCTACGGCAAAAATCTCGAAAATTGCCGCGGGGTCCTCAAAATGGTGTTATAAATAGAGCCATGGTTTGTTCTTTTTAAATCATCAGAATTGGCCATCAATTTCTCACCCTAAACAGCCATTTCGGCTTCTCTCTCTCTAGGTTTTAATTAATACTTAATTAATGATTAATTAATACTTAATTAGGTGGTTATATAATTAATATATAATCCACTTAATTATTAGAAAATAGGGATTTTCAGTTTTTAGAAAAAAAGGTTTTTCTGAAAAATATTTTCTCAAAGTATTTAGCGAAATACTGCCGGAGCCCACACTCCAATTTCTTAATCGGGGATATTGCGGGGAAGCTCTGCCGGTTTCACGAGAAAATATCGAGGTGCTGGAAAAGTGCCGTTGATAGCCAAATTTGCAGTACGGTAATACCGCTATGCTGCCCAAATTATTATTTGCATATTGTGATTATATGCTAGATGATTTAAAATTAAGTTATCGATGCCTGTTTATATTAGAGTTATGCTGCCCGATTTATTCCACTGCTTTATTAAAATATTTTTGAAATATTTTGATAACGAGGTTATGGCGAAATTTTTTGAATATTACGCTATACCATCACTCTGCTTCGGGCCCGCCACAACCAACAGCCACATCCCCCGCACCAAGATCCAAACTCGGTTATGAAATAGAGAGTCCATACCCAAATCCGAATCTTAGCGAACGGGAGATTAACTCACTCACTAAGCCAGGCGGAGCTAAATAGACTCAGAGTGCGCGGAAGCTTAAATAAACAAACAAGCGATGCATCAAAAAATACTTATAGGTACCATCACATAATATATACATATTGTATTTACGTATAGGTACCAACAGTCAAACCTATGCAGAATATTCAATGGCCATCCTGGCCTCAACAAAACATAATCGCTAAATCCACAAAATAAGAGCCATACATAATAGAAGATGTTAAAGTGTGAGAAAAATGCATCTAAAACGACCTAGACCGACAAGTGCACAAGAGAAAGACACACTCCACCTAGCTTGGTCAAGAAAGCACCTGAAACTGAAAAGGAGAGAGGTGTCAGTCCACTGACTGAGTGAGGGGGCTAACGCACACCCACACATTATATATATAACAAAGCACTTGACAAAAGGTGGACTTATGAACCGGAATAGGTTTTACAAGCTAAACCTTTAAAACATAACCATATACTTAAAATACTGTAAAAAGACTATCCCGATTCATACTTCCCATAGCAGAACAAACAGACATGCTCGGCGAGAACGAGCTTCCAACCTTACTTCCCTTACAGAACAAAACATAAATCAGAAATAAATCCATCCTGACCTCCGATGATGGAAGAGCCACACGCGTAGCTCAAACCATCTAACTAAACCTATAACAAACTCATGCGGGGTAGCTAACCCACAACATGCCCTCCCCGGATTTCACTCCAGAAGCATCAAAATATCATACCTTTCCTATCTCTCGGGGTCGCGTATGATACTTCGGGTGGAGACTATGCACAGGCTTTACCTCGACGGCCCGACACCGTACCGAGGGCTCCTTACCCATGTCTCCTTGGATCCACAAACACATAACAGAAACAACCACACCAATCTTTCATGGCACATCTCGCTACAGAACTTAAACAGACCGAATTCTACAAACTAGCTTACATATGCCTTCATAATACATTTTCCAAAACAAGATTGGTTCACAAGATCATAAACATAATATATACAACACTTATTTACATATATATATATATAGTATACTCGCATGCGCGGCATGAAAACATCACATAAGGCTTTAGGTCAATATCTATACAAATCCTAAACCTCACCTTGTGCTTGGCAAAAGTAGTGTAGACAGAAGGACTTAGGTCTCGGGCTCGTCAACGGGAACCTCCTCTGAAAAGGAAACACAAAAGCCTAAGACTTAGACTCTAAATGTACCGAAAACGACGCATGGCAAAAGAAAAGGATGCATGAGATGCCGTGAATGTCATATAATTGCACCGAGAATTTCACATAAGGCAAAACAAGTTAAACGATGCAAAAGTAACAAATCAAAGTTCAAGGAAGATATATAAGAGCAATTAGGAAGCAAAGAAGTCAAACCCGAAAAGTTGGAAAAATCGAAAACGGTCAGCGGGCTTGGAAACGGCCGTTTCGAGTCCTAGAACAAAATCGAAACGGGCGTTTCCTAAGCTACTGACTTGAACCGACAGCCTCGAAACGGCCGTTTCGGGTTGTAGTACAAACTCGAAACGGGCGTTTCGGAAGCTACTGACCTCCAGAGCGGGAACCGGAACGGCCGTTTCCATTTTAGTTCAAAACTCGGAACGGCCCTTCCGAGTCCCATTCATGTCTCCCCGCCTAACCGAAACGGGCATTTCCAATTTTCAAAAGGGGGCGAAACGCCCGTTTCGCCCTGGCCTGGAGCACAGTGATGGTCTCGGTAGAACAGGGGAACAAAGCAAAAAGGCATCAACAAGATCAAAATTGCATGAAACTCGAACCCAAGCATGAATGTAATGCAAGAACAATATAATCACACAAAAATTCCAAGAAAAACGAACATTGAAAGCATATAGATCAAGTTCATATTTAGAGAAAATCATACTCAAAGTTGGGTAAATGCAATCAATCCATTCAACCACCAAGCTCATGCAATAAATGCAACAAAGACAACATAAAGAACTCATAAATCAAGTCAAGTTGCAAAAGAAACCAACCAAAGATCACAAAATCACTAAAATGGCTCAACCCTTACTATTCATGTTCTTGGCCAAAATAAAATGAAACCATAATCTCAAAATGAAATGTTCGGATGGATAGAGAGAGGATGTTGTGGGGGTTCCAGAACTTACTTGGACTCGTGAAAAGACGGAGAAATAAAGAAGTTGTGGTTGATTGAAGCTTTGATCAAAGAAGGGTTTGGCTTAGCTCTTTTCTTCCTTGTCTTGGAGATGAAATCATGTAATGAGGAAGAGAGGGTTTGGTTCATCCTTTAAGACTAAACCGGGTTCGGGTCACGGGTTCGGTTCAAAGCTTTTCGGTTCGGTTTGGTTTGGTTTGAACGATTAAGATCCAACGAGCCAAAACAAATAATTCACTTAATCCACATAATTCAAAGAGTTCAATTAATTCAAATACATTCAAATAAGTTCAAACAATTAAATTAAAAGCGCACATAATAGATAAATCACGCATTTACCTGTACCACTGTATACCGGGGTGTCACATGCCTGCTGAACACGCCGATGCACGATGCCTACCGGTGCTCGTCCCTGCGAGATGCCCACCGAGCCCTCTTCGCCCGTTTCTGATGTGGAAGATCAGACTAAGCTGCAACCATAGAGCATACTCTGACACCTTTGGCTCTTGATACCACTTGTTGCAGAAGCGGTGAACAATATTTAGAACTATAATGCCTAAAATTGCACAAAGGAAAAATTAGGCAAAAATAAACTAAATATAATACAAAAATAAGGCTATTAAAGGCGTAACGAAAAGAACACCAAATTTAACGAGGTTCGGCCAATTTAGCCTACGTCCTCGGGCACTACTCAAAATATATTTCACTCAAGAAATATTACAAAGTGGAGAGAGACTTTGTTTGGATGCACTAAGTTAGAAGGGGGAGGAGACTATTTATAGTGTTAGCTCCTCCCCAAACTATTACAAAACTCCTATGTGGGACAAATAACAATTGCCCTATTCTATGATTTCAATGTGGGATACAAATTATGCCACAAACCAACAATATTCGTGTATTGGTGCATCATAGAATGAAACAAAGTTAATAGAAAAAGGAGTTGACCAATCAAACTGAGGGTGCACGTTTTATATTCTGCACCACAAAGCACCTGATCATTCCCTTCTGCGTAACAAGACAGTTGTGAGGCGTGTGTAATAAAATTCACCGACTAGCTAACAGCAAAAGCTCAATTCCCCATTATAGTTGCGACTTCATTCTCACAACCACCACATGAAATTACCGAAACACCCTCGTCTCCTTCCTCACTCCACCATCATTCTTGATTCAAACCCTCAACTGCAAACCAAGGGCGTTTATCAAGTATCAACAGAGCCCAGTAACTGGAAAAGTAAGATTCTTGACATATTAAGCTCATATTTTTGAATTCAGCGAAGTAGGAGCTGATTTTCTTGATGATGGCAGCTCATTCTTGTTTCCTGTAGCTGTGTGTGTGTGGGGGGGGGGGGGGGGGGGGGGGGATGAGTGCAGTTATGGATAGATTTCCGTGTTTTGATTTTAATACCCATTTGAAGCTTGCGGTGAAGAAATTCGACAAATTTAGCAGGTTTTTGTTAGCTGGGTACAAGAATAAAGGTTGGATCTTTCAATCTTTTCCGGCATTTCTCGTGGTCAGTTCATTGCTCTGTTTTCTGGTGGTTATGGGATCCAGCTATTTTTACATGTTTCCAGCTCCCGAAACGGTTGCTGAGCCTAGTAGGAAGAATCACGGTAGCAATCTTGGCGATTCTGTTGATATGTTGAAAAAGAACTGTAATGTGTTTGATGGGAAATGGGTAATTGATGAAAGTTACCCTTTGTATAATGCCTCCGAATGCCCGTTTCTCGAGCGTAGCTTCGATTGTTTGGGCAATGGGAGGAAAGATAGAGGGTATCTGAAATGGAGGTGGAGGCCCCATGATTGTGAAATTCCAAGATTTAATGTTCCTGACGTGCTGAAATCACTTCGTGGGAAGAGAATCGTTTTCGTGGGTGATTCGTTGAGTCGGACTCAGTGGGAGTCTATGGTTTGTATGTTGATGAGTGGGGTTGAGGATAAGAGGAGTGTGTATGAAATCAATGGTAATGAGATCACGAAGCAGATTAGGCATTTGAGAATTCGGTTCGACACGTTTGATCTTATGGTTGAGTTTTATAGGTCGATTTTTCTAGTGCAGCCGGGCCCTGTGCCTAGGCATTCGCCTAAGAGGGTTAAGACTGTGCTGAAGCTTGATCAGATGGATGATATCAGTGGAGAATGGGTTGATTCTGATGTTCTTGTTTTCAATTCAGGACATTGGTGGACACCAACTAAACTGTTTGAACTGTAAGACTTTTTCGTTGTTGTTCGATGGGTTTATGTGTTTTGAACTTATGATTGGTGTTGAATTTGAGCATGTTAACCTCATTTTTGGTGCCATATTTGGAATGTGATAGTTTTTGTAGCATTTGCTTTGCCTGTCTCAGATTTGATGCCATGAATTTCAATTTGTATCATTTTTGCTACATTCATAAAAACGAGATTTTTGTAACAGTTGAGACCACATGATCTGCTCTGTTAGCTTAAATCTCAACCATGAAATGTGTCTCAATTTTGGTGAAATCACTTTTGATCCACATGCATTTGGAAGGCTTGCAACTGATATTAGGGGTACATTGGATGTAGCAATGTGGAACTATTTAATGTTGAGTTTTTGTTATTTATTTGAAGAATTGTCACAAAATTATATTTCTAATTTGAGTTTCTCAGACAGGGGTTGGTATTTTCACTATCGTGGAAGGATAAGGCTTGGAATGCCAATAGGTAATGCATTCAAGCATGCGTTATCGACCTGGCAATCTTGGATAGAGAAATCGGTAAATCCAAACAGGACCCGTGTGTTCTTCCGGACATTTGAATCCACTCATTGGAGGTATGCTTTTGATTCGATAACAAGTGTGCGAGTGTGGAGGTCCCTTGCGTTCCCTGTAATTATACGTCCCTTGCGTTGCTTGTAATTTCATCCACCGTATGATTGCCCTCCCTCCTTCGCTCATTCTATATTGTCAAATATTCGTATTTGAAATTCGATAAAGTACGCAAACCTACTCTTCAATGAGTGTGCTTGCAAACTCCAAAAAAGGGTGTTTTCTGCTTTTAGCATAAATACTTAGAAGCTAGAAGTACCTTTGTGGTGCTTTTTTCAACCTCTAGGTCCTTGTATTTTTTAGAAATGATTTCGAATTATTTGCAAAATCACTACAACTTTAGCTTCTACAAAAGTATAAGTTTTTGCGAACACCCCAGTATACGGATCATGTTATTCAACATTTTTATTTAAATTTTATAGATTTTTATAAAAATACAAAGTCGTTCCTGTAGTTCATAAGGGGCATTTTGTAATTTTGAGAAAAATGAGGGGAGGTTTGTGTAATACATATAATTTTGTTATAAACAGAGTCGACTGCAATTCTTCCAAAATTGCACCTTAATGCATCACCATGCAATAAGCATACTCATTTTGTTGCTCAACCCGTGATCAGTAGCGGTCGCCGGAACTGCAAAGTAACGAAAGAGCCCATACAAAAAATCAAAGGAAAACAAAGGAGTTCAATATCCGATTCCATAATCAACTCTGTTAACAACGTATCAAACGTTCCAGTACAACTGCTGCATGTCACCCCCATGGGGGCGTACAGGAGCGATGCACACGTTGGCACATGGAGTGACAACCCCTCAGTTCCCGATTGCAGTCATTGGTGCCTTCCTGGAGTACCTGACATGTGGAACGAGCTTCTCTTCTCGTTCCTCCTATCAAAGTGAGTGAGAGTTTTTCTCAACTTCTCTAACCATTTTCAACTCTTCATTCTTTTCTTCGTTAATACAGATAAATTTGCCACGACAAGTTTTTTTTGCACGATGCTTTCGAAGCGTCGCGTGTTTTAGGTACCTAATAGGCTTTTTTGATGATCGTAGTGTTGAAAAGCGTCCCGTTGAGTGTGTCGAATAAGAATGTGTGTTTAGTGATTTGTTCTAATGTTCTTTATTCTTTATTGTTTGTGAAATACAGATAGGAAAATGTACATTGTGAACCAGAAATGGTGTAAATCTGTGTATTTGATGAAACTTTTTTTGGTTTATTTAATAATTGTTATATAGTCCTAAAGTATAATTACTGCAGACGACTGCTGATTATTTGTGTAGATTTTAGAATTCCAGAATATTAAATATAGACAGAGTGTTTTTCACTGCAATCTAATGCATCAAGACAAATCTTGACATGGGAGCTAAGTCTTGCAATTCTTGGAAGCATTGCAATAATCAAACATGAATCTACCACAAGAATATAAGGAGCCACATATCAATTCCCTTCATCATCCAACTCAAATCTTGATCATTTCAAAATGGCCTCATTCCCACATTTCCCCACCCCACCACCACCCTCCGGCCACCCCTTCCACCCACCACCACCGTCCCATTTCGTCCCCCCACCACCACCTCATGCCATTCCACCACCACCCCATTTCGTTCCACCACCACCTCATGCCATTCCACCACCACCCCATTTCGTTCCACCCCCATCGCCACCACACGTGACTCCACCGCCGCCCCACGTCTGGCCACCACCAGCACCCCATGTTAAGCCGCCGCCACCCTTCCATCCCATCACTCCGCCACCACCGTCGCCCTCTCCCCACCCTGGGCCCACCGTGATCATAGTGGTGTTCATTTCGTTCGGCTGCGTTTTCTTTCTCGCCTTCTGCATGTTCGCTCTGTGGTGTCTGATCAAGAAGAGGAAGAAGAAGATGGTCGAAGAAACGGATATCATCCGAACGGACGAACACCGGAGGATCAAAGAGGCCATCGTCGAGGGCCCTAATGGACCAGAGACTGTGGTGCTATCCATAGAAGATGATAAGCATATTGAAGAAGAGATTATCAAGAACGAGAAGGTGGAAGGAAAACACATGCATGCTGAATCTTCTGCAAATCCTAGTACTCACAATACTCACCATTTCTTGGAGCATAAGGATTGAAAAACATTGTTAAGATCGAAGACTATCTGAATTATAGTTGTGCACAAATTGTACAAGGTAATCAAGATCTACCAAAAAGACTATCATTCTTGTAACACCTTGATCTTTATGTTCTTTTTTCACTACAAACTACACATGTATAAGTAAATATACAAGTAAAATGTCTATGAAATGGCTTTGACTTTTCTGACACTATTGCCACTAGAAATTCAAGAGTAGTGTTTGGACAATTCAAGAATATCATTCCTTAGATGAGTCGAGCGAAAAATACTAATTCGGTTTTAATTAAATATTAAGAGCTCGTTTACTTTCCCAGGAAAGGTTTTGGGGAGATAAGATAATGGAGGTTTTCTCAATGGATTAACAGAACATTATGTATTGTTTACTTTTAAAGATAAATATCATGTTTTCTTGAATTAGTCGTTTACTTTACATGTGAAGTTAATTACTTTAACTAGTAATTTTACCAAAATAGTCATATAATAATCTCATTTAATATCTAATTTTTTTAATTATTTTTCCTTCTTTTAACAATCATTGGTATACACTTTATACATTTTTCTTTCTTCTAAATTCCACGGGCATTAAACTATCATTAATTATTATTAAACAAAATTAGAAGCACATTACATTAATTGAGTGCAAGTTTTTAAATTATTTTTTATAAATAATAGCAATTAATGATGCTTATTAATTAATAATAAATTATTGATAATAGTAATTACTGATACTTAGCTATTAATAATAAATTATTTATTTTTCATTTTTTGCTACTTGGCTATTAATTTTAAATTTTTGTGAATGTTAGATAAACAAAATATAAAATATTCCTAGTATAAACATCAATACAATCATAGTAGAAAATGTAATTCCTTTATTAATATGTTGAATTTAGAAAAAAAAAAAAGCAACATTCAATAATAGCAATGAAACGTAAAAATCTAAGTTATGGTGACCAAGAAAATAAAAAAAAAACGAACTTATTTAGCTAGAATCAGTTTGCGCCTCTATCAATTTCAATTATTTCATTATTCATCCCCATCGGCATCCCCGTCAGCATCACTGTTGTCGTCACTGGAAATCTCAATTATTTCAAACAAATTGGGTTCTTCTTCCTGAAAAATCCCCTCAAATATTCCAACTAGAGCATCCCATCGAGGATCTCCTTCAAAGTAATAGGCTCTTGCAATTGGAAAATCCTATAATATTTTTCAATTATTAATAAAAGCATATCGTAAAAAATATATTCAATAAGAAAGTGGGAAAAGTTACCTTAATTATGCTCTCCCAATCTTCGGGTCGTGCGACAAAAGAGTTACTCTGTGCATCCCATATTACACATGACAATGAATGTAATTTAGTAACACAAGCATAACGCTTTCTTAATTTACGGAGTCTAAAGTGACACTCCTTAAAGTCGAACTTAATGCCACACCGATCATTCACAAATTTTTGTGCCTTAGACAAAGCCCGAATAATTTAAATTAAATGAAATCAGTTTACCTTAAAACACTTCCAACGGTCATCACTGCAATCCGCCGGCACCGGTTCAGGCTCAGCAACAAACACACTAGAGCACCTTATTACGGCATTTAGTACATTATTGAAGTAACGACTTACTGTCCTTCCGGATCTACTAAAACTCTTCTTAACCACACGTACTTTCTCGTGGTGAGACAAAACACTTAAGAACAATGCAACTTGCTCAGGTATGGATACGCCTCTAGAGTTTACAAGGTCACCCCGTTGTTCTAAAACTAGACATAACCTTCCAAAAGCATTTCTACCTAATCTCAAAAGATCAATACAGTCTTGTTCTTTATCATAAATAAGGCCACTTAAATGCTCAATTTGAGATGGAATCCTACTCAACACACTGTAAGTTATACGTCTAGTCCTGTTCCTACGACGGAGTCTATCGTTACGCCTCCTTAGAACAACCAAGAATAAGAAGAGAATACACATGATTTGAATCCGCAGACATTCCAATACGACTACGGCCTCAGCTTCAAGTGATTCAACCTCCATTTTCTACGCACTTATGTCGACAATTACAGCTGTTAATCAATCACATAATCAGAAAGCTATACATGACAAATAGTTCTCGACATTTCATGGGAGTACAGGCCTCAAGAACACAATTTTTCAACACAATCAATACATAAATAGCAGGTCCTACAGCACACATGATACGGAATTTAGCGATACAATTTTCTTGGAAAACAAAATCACTGAGTTTAAGAAATACATTAGCTTGAGGCATATTCAGCAAACTAATCGAGATTCAGATAATCGAACTCCAATTTGGGATGAGAAGTTAAGATCGAACTCCAATTTGGGATGAGAAAGTGGAGGAATTTTTTACCTTCTTGCTGGGATTCAGATAATCGAGAGAATTCGCAGCAACAATCCAAGAAAGAATGGCTTCGCACAATGATTCTTCTCCTCTGATGAATTTCGAGCTCTGCTTCGTGGGTTTTCTTGACTCTGCGTAGTGGGTATGTCTGGCTTTCGTGGAACGTGAGAGAAGAAGTTATGTTATTTCTTTTTTTTAATAAATAATAATGGCAAATTTTTGTAAATAAATCAAAGATTTGGACAAATGAGTAAATTACCAATGCCGATAAAAATCATGATTTCTTAAACACGGTAATTTTCCATGTGAAAGAAAACCGACAAAATCTTCTCTATCCTACGGGTCGCAGAGATTTTGGCAGAAAAGCCAACATGAAAAGTAAATAACAGATTTTGATATTTAATTAATTTTATCTGCCAGATTAAGTAAAAGTAAACGCGCTCTAAGGTTTGATTTTAAGTGTAAAATAACTCTAAATTCTATGATCAGTTATACCACGTTTTCAGATACCTACGTACTAATCTAAACCACAAATAATTAAAGAAAAAAACACGCCATTTCTTCACCAGCAAATCAATTTACATCTTCATGAATCTACTTTAGAAAGTGACAATTTGATGAACCTAATTGAATGTAATAAAATCTTTTCTATGATCGATAAAACAATTTGGAATTTTTATTTTATTTTTACTCTTTTTCTAGAAACAATAATATGAGGCTCTTAGATGCTCTTACAATGGATAAAACAATCCGTTTAAAATCTAAATCGCATCATAATAATATAAAAATTACACTTGTCTCAATGATTTTCAGAAATTCATTTTGTCTTTTTTCCCATATAAAACTGAAAATTTTGATGGGGTTTTCTTTGAATAGTACCCATAAGTTGAAAAAATTCCCTTTAACTCACAATTTTTAAAAAAAGTTCCTGTTTGCTCCCCAGATGACAGACCAAATTCCCTTTAACTCCCCATTATTGTATAAAAACTCAAGAATCGCGTACTCAAATTCCCAAATCACGTAACTAAATCCCCATACATCATTTGGGGATTTAGTTACGTGATTTGGGGATTTGGGTACGCGATTCTTGAGTTTTTATACATGTCAAAAAAATGGGAGTAAAAAGAAAGTTTGATTTTTATTTGGGGAGTTCAGAGGAATATTTTTTAAAATGGAAAACAAAGAGGAATTTGAGTTTCCATGTGGGGATTTTTCGGGAATTGTCCGAATTTTGATATTATAACTTATAACAGAAAATATAATTGTCATTTTCGAGGAAGTCTACATCAAATTTGTCAATTTACCATGGCATAATTCATGACCTTATTTCACAATATGAGCCACTAGATTTATTTTTTTATTCTTTTTACAATTTTTTGAATGAACATAGTTCTGTTAATTATTTCTGTAACTTTCTACAAGCATCTATCCAATTTGTTAACGTGTGTAGAAGCCATTAGCCACAATCACAATCAACTGAATTTACATGTCTCTTAGTCCTCCCATTATTTGGATTCGTTGTCAATGTCATCACACAAAAGAGACAAAAATAAAATAAGATAATTTATAAATATAAATATTTACTATCAAAACTGAATAAATTTAAAACTTTCACAATTTCCTTTTGTTAGTTAAAAAGTCCAAGTCTCCTAACTTTTTGATAATTTTACTATTATTTGTTAAGTTTGATAAAATTATTATTATTTTTTAATACATATGCACCCAAACGAAATTCAAATTCGGGATATTGTCTTGAGGAACGAGCTGAATAACTATTTGGACCAACACCTATTCACAAGTTTGATAAAATTATGTTTGTAATTAAATATTCAAATAATGGCAGGGGACTGTCTCCATTTATGCACTATTATTAAGTTCTTCATTTCTTTATGTTTAAAAATATTATTTTATTATATCTTATTATATTGATATCATATTCGATATTTTATATGTGATAAATTAAAAAAAAATTATTATCATACTGTGTCTACATCTATACATCATAGTTAAAAACAAATAATCTAATAATTTGGGATGAAGTTAAATTTTCACAAAAACAAATATATATATTTCTAATACACACATAAAGTGGTGAAAGAATTCGAAAACAGAGTAATTAGTCCAGAGAAAAAATATTTAACCGTTTGAACTAATGATTCAATTTTTGCAAAAATGTGAAGATATTTTTTACTTTGAAATGTGAAATTTAATTTTATTAAAAAAAGAAATATACTCTGAATTAATAATCGACCGAGACAGCAGCAGTCGCAAGCGTCTCTGCCCACTCCAAAGCTGTATAAAGGAAGAAGTAGAAGAAGCTGAGATGCAGAAAAAGCTCATAGAAAGATCAAGATTCCTAAAGGAATGGAAATGGGCGCGTAAAAGTAGAGTCCCATTTGCTGAATTGCTGTAATAAACCGTTTGTTTCTTCCTATATCGACAAACTAGTGACCCCATTTGCCATTTCCCACCTTCTTGGATCAGATTTCAGCACCACGAAATCACACATCACTCTGTGAAATATACACACATACACGCACAGGATTCTTGTATGAAATTTGGAGGAAAAGACAATTCTTGCATCTCCCAGTTCATAGCTCACCATTCTGTAGCTTCTATATTGGTACGTTGAGCTTTTGATTTGTGGGTTTTTAATTGTTTTTTTGTTTTAGCTGGTTGATGAGATGTTCTCAAGAAGTAAGGGAATTCGTCAAGATTAGATTTTTTTTGTTGCCATGTTGGGTTTTGGTGAGTAATTTGATGTCTGATGTGAAAATGATGATGGGAGTGGGGGTGGGGGTATGGGGTAATTAATGGAAGTTGATGTCTTGACTGTGTTTGTGATGCTTTTAGGATAGCTGTAAATTAGACATGCACCTCTGCGTATTTCTCTTGAGGATTTATGCCATGATGAAGTTATTACTTCATCACAAATCACCTTCTTTAATCATCAAGAATTTGTGAGTAACAAAGACATAGTGCTGTGTCTTGAGAATGGTTTCGATTCATTAATTTTGTACTCAACTTTCTAATTTTGTATTTTTGTTGCAAATCACCATCTGAATTATGCATCTCTGCAAAATATCATCTGAAAGCACACTCCAGTAGAGAAAATACACATTTTCCCTTTACTTAACGCATGCGGATATGAAAACCAATGAGGGCAAATATGTTGTCTCTTTGCTGCTAGAATGGGCATTTAGATGGTGTTTCGCGAAAAGTACATACTTTCGATGGTTTTCTGCTGTGAAACAAGTTTAGGTGGTTTTAGTTATAGAAAAACATGCTATTTCTGATGGGAAGAATGATGAATCATCATATTATATGTACCATTTGATTATCCATTTTAGAATACTTCACTTTAGAAGCCAACATACTTGCTCCAAGTTCCAACGGTAAAAAACTTCTTAAAATTCATTTCTTTTCTCGAAATAGGTAAGAATCATCGCACACATGATCTATGTATTTCAGTTGGGTGGCTGGTTTCCCATCTGTGAACAGAGAGTTGTAACTTCTTCTCCTTCATAGTTAATCAATGGCTGCTTCATCATCCCTTGCGGATAAAATACCTCTGCAAAGTGGCAAATCATCTTTATGTTGTGCATACCTGCAAAGTTTGGAGTCGTTCTCATTTTCTCGACCACATTGGCGAAAAAATATCAATAACAAACTTAACTTGAAGAGAATTACCTTTTCTAGAAAGACAGTTTATAGGCCCGAACCGGTTTCTGCTTATTGCTCAGAAGATGCACACTCTTTCAATCAGGTATTTTTGTCAGCATCAAGTTAAAAAATCATTGATATTATATTGTGGCTTCGTAATGTAATAGGATCTTGTGATGGAATCGTACTGGCATTTTCAGTCGAATCTTTGCAAATGTGGAAAAGTATATATTTGGGATAATTATGCTACATGTGCTGAAGTTTGGACTAATTACAAACTTCCCCTGAGATTCGAATTATACAAAAACCTCCCCTATTAAGTAATTTTCATTTCATTTCGGTCAATGGAAGTTTATGATATGATCTCTGAGATTCTATGAATATGCTATTTTTTGACACTTACTAATCAATATTGGAATTGAAATAATTTATGACAATAATAGCCGGTATTCGGCCATATCTCAGAATGGGGTTGGGGTTGGGGTGGGGGGGAGTTTTGTAATTCCTCAAACCTCAGGGGAAGTTTGCGTAAATAGGTTAAACTTCAGGGTATGCCAGTGTAATTATCCCTATAAAATTATTTGGGGAAACTGTCCAAAAGGTACTTTGGCTTGATCAATGATTTTTTTTAAACTGTCACCTCTGCTGAAATCATTATTCTTTTCCTTTAGAAATTTGATCGTTTTCTTTATGTTACAATGCTGACTAACAAATTTAACGAACATGAAGGAATCGTTGCAAGTGGGAGTTGATAGTTTCGAAGAATGGGATTCACTGACAGCAAAGTTTGCTGGAGCTTCAAACCTGCCATTTCTCTTATTGCAACTTCCTCAAATCATACTCAATTCCCGAAATCTTATGGCTGGGAATAATTCTGCACTTTTGGCTGTTCCATGGCTGGTACTTAATGTTATGTGACAAATTATGTATTTATTTAGGCACACAATAGGTATGCCAAACTGTAAAAAAAAAAGGGTAATTTAATTAAAAATTGACCATATAATAAGTGTTTTCATCAGATTGTATTCATTAGTCAATTAACATAGATCTTTTTTGGGATAATTGAACTTACATACCATGAAATCTTGAGAATTACAAAAACTCCCCCTGATAAATTCAAATTCAACTTTTGATCTGAATGTTTCAAAGGTAAAATAGGGTATTCATAAAGAATTAGAGATGATATCATCAAAATTCCTCGATTCAGATGTAATGTAAGATCTTTGATGGTAGAGTTTTTGTAATTTCTCAGGCCTCAGGGGAAGTTTGTGTAATTAAGCTAAACCTTAGGGTATATTTCAATGTAACTATCCCCCTTGTTTTTGGCCACTTACGATAACACAGGGGATATTGGCATTCAACTCATATATATATGTTTATATATAGATATTATAAGATGACTTTGTTAATGGCTCTCTGTGTGCAGGGTATGTTTACTGGATTGCTTGGGAATCTTTCTCTACTCTCATACTTCATTAAGAAGAGGGAAACTGAAGCTGTGGTAGTTCAAATGCTTGGAGTCATATCCACATATGTGGTCATTCTGCAGCTCGCTATGGCTGAAGCTATGCCGCTTCCTCATTTTATTGCCACAACTGTAGTCATTGCTTCCGGTCTTCTTGTAAACTTCATGAAATACTTTTGCTTGCTCAATCGGAAAATCTGGCATTTTTGGGAGGAATTTATTACCATAGCCGGACTCTGTGCACTTCCTCAAGTAAAAATCACTTCTTTACAAATGTTTAGCTTTTACATCGTTATGGACTAAGAGGGTGTCGTCATTTTACGAATTTTTAATATAATCTTGACCAGAAACACCCTCCAAAGTGAAATTAATCCTTGTTTATGGTCTTCACTACGATCTACGCAGGTCATGTGGTCAACTTTTGTCCCTTACATTCCGAATACTATCCTTCCTGCCTTGATTGCCTTTGTTACTTCGCTAATTTCTGTTCTTATGGTAAGCTTGTATATTTCGGAGGCAACAATCTTAGTTTTTCGGATTCGTTCTAAGTTTGCATATTAATAACTCTTTTTAGGTCCGAAGGGGAAAGCTCTCAAAGAAAAGCATTAACTTTCTCGGATTGTTATCTGGTTGGACTGCAACTCTCCTTTTCATGTGGATGCCTGTCGCTCAAATGGTCATCTTTCTAATCTTTTGAGTTTTTTAAGCGCTTCTGTTGGAAATTTTATTATTTATTAAAAATAACTTCTTTTCTTTTCAGTGGACAAGTATTCTGAATCCTGAAAACATGAAAGGTTTATCATCTGCAACAATGTTGCTTGCCATGATCGGAAATGGACTTATGATCCCACGTGCTCTATTTATCCGGGATTTAATGTGGTATTTACGCTTGTTTTTAATCTTATTTATCGATGAAATTTCATCAGAAAATGGACACATGTTGCAAAAATGAGAGTTTTTAAGTGACCAAAGAAGAGATTTTTTCTATACTCATAGTATTGGAAACGAATCACATCATTTAACTGGAGTTATATGTAATAATTATTGTGTACGTAATACTTATCCTCATTCAAACATCAAAATTGAAATGGTAAAATATATGTTTTCAGGTTCACTGGTTCGACTTGGGCTACCGTTTTCTACGGATGGGGGAACCTTGTTTGCTTGTACTGGTAATTCTGTTCATAAATGGCAATGAAGGCTATTATTTTGACTTCTATTTTTCTTTCTTTCTCAGTATCAAAACTTTATAATGGTGATGTTGTTTCAGGTTCAATTGTATTAGCCGAGAGTTCTTCTTGACTTCAACCTTTGGTTTCCTTTCCTGGATAGGTATGTATGCCTGCATTCTGCTGTAAATTTTTATGTAGAATAGAAAATCTTACTAGCTTTCGCCAAAAGGGGGTTGTACACCAGCTACCCGACGTTCTGAAAAGTCCCTCAGGTCTTAAACATTATGATACGATCCCTGATATTCCATTAGTGGTGCAAAAACATCGGTGATGAATGCTTTTGCACCAAGAATGAAATCTCGGAGGTCCGCTGGTATCGTAATTTTGATGGTCGGGAGACCTTTCGTAAATACACCAGACCTTATTGAAATAAGTAATGGACAATGTGATTGTGGCTTGTAAGGGACATTGATTATTGTTGTCTCAGGAATCACTTTCTGGAGAGATGCACAAGTTCATGGATATAGTTCTCCGTTTGCTTCTTTAAAAGATCTGATTCCGGGAAGTTGACGTTTTGATTTACCGACCTTTTGTCGCCCTATAAGTTCCAAATGTAAGTATATCTGGTTTAGTTCCGTGCTGTGATGCACGGACATTTTTAAAAGTACCAATTTGTCTTATCCTATCGCGTTCATAACCCCCTAGCTTCTAGTAGTGATTAGTAAGTCAGAACCCAAGTTTTCTATTGCAATAGCTTGTAACTAAGAGCACATGCATGTTTAGGACAGTGAATTTGGAAGAGAAGGAAGCGATTATTTGCTATATATGCTCAGTGTATTTGTAATCAATAATTATGAATAACATTACTATGAACAATAAGCAATATCTAGAATTATTTTTTCTAGATCAGAGCATTCTATGTTACTATAGAGATTAGTAACTTCCCAATGAGCTAGTTCTGCGTGCATTACTCGTAATCTTTTTCAGAATACGAAAACTTGCAAAAATAAAACTTACCATCGAACCCTCTTTAGCTTTAGAAACATGGAATTGACTACATTCCTCATAACCCTTTTCAGCGTCGGAAACTCGGAATTGACTGTATATATATATAGAAACAATTACATGTGATTATCATTTATTTCGGAATTGACGATATATATATAGAAATAATTACATTTGATTATCATTTATTCAGGCTTAATTACAATAGTCCAATTTGATGATGACTATACAACAACAAATTCAATTATAATAACTAAAACTCTTCTAATTTAGACTGTCTATTAATACTCTTGGCGCGTGTATATGAACGAAACAGGAGATGAAACTCAAACTTGAAATAAGAGATCCGAAACCCTAAAATGAGTAGTAATTTTCTGACGAGTTAGTTTCGCAGTGCATCACTGACCAACCTCCTCTCTCCTTTCAGTATCGTAATCTCTTCCGGGGTACAAAAGCTCGGAGCATATGCAAAAACATGACACGACAAACCCTTTTCTTGATCATTGGAAATATGGAATTGACAACATTCTTTACCTTCCATCGGGTCGTAAAATGCCGCACGACTTTCACAAAACCGTTCTGAAAAAAAATGTATGCCTTAATTTCGCGTCAATGCCGCCGGAGAAAACATAGGAAAGTACGTAGTAATTGGAAACCAACATTTCAAAATAACCCTTTTCGTCCAAGACTCAGCCACACCGTACTCTTTCATCATTCATATTGTCATCTGAGACGAATCAGATCTGTCAACGAGGCACAAATTAATTATCACCTAATACGCGCAAGCTCATCTTACTCGTAAAATTTCCCACACCACGAGGCACATGTGTAATTGGGCCATCTTTCTCTTGACCAAGATCGAGTGTGTGTATCTTATCAGCCACAATCCAATGGAAAGCTCCATAGTAAGTGATCCCTCCTAAGCTGCAACTACGGCGTAATGTTAATGGGACTGAAATTGGATTGATCATTTCCACGTGCCTCCATTTTTCATCAACTCCGACAGTGAAAATATCAATCTCTACGTCCGACTTATCAAGTTTTACTCGTAGTACTTTAGGGTGTTGTCGTATCACTTGAAACAAGATTCGAACTACCTTGAACTGAACGGACAGAAAGCGAATTCGCGAATTGTGTCAGCCCAATTCGGTAGAGGTGGTGGGAGGGCAACACAGTCTCTCGTCATCGGATTGCTTACGAAAACCCGTTCGACTTTGGTAAGGCCAAGGGGTTCATTATATTTGTGAAAGTTCTCTTGGAACAAACAGATTAAACCGTTGGACACAGCGATATAGATGTGGGAGAAGCCGTATGTCGGGTGCCTATTGTCATATTCTGGGCTTGTATCGAGTCGAGTCTGTATGTAATGGCCGTTATCCGAAAATTGAAGCAAAGACAAGTTGAAAGGCTCCCTTTTTCTCCAGCGTCTCTCCACGACCAATACAGAGGTATAGGGAGAGTTTCTGGTGTAGTTGTTAGTGAAATTGGGTTCTGAGATGAGGTTGAGCCGTGATTTACAAACTATCTTACATCGAGCCACATCAGATATGGATAGTTTGTTAAAGATTTTAAGCAGAATAACTGTAGGGAGACTGTCTGAAATGTTGATATTGAGAACTTCAGACATCTTCTTAATTGGTGAACATTAGGATTTTGTCTTTGTGTTCTTGCAAGTGTTGCTAGAAATGTATATATGATCTTCATTATATAATCAACTTTTCTTGTTAATTAACAAATCAAAATAGTTAAATGCAATCATGCTTAGCATGAAGATGGGATATGCAAATCAAATCAAAATATTTTGTAAATATTACTACTTTTCACATGCTTTCATATTAATAAATTTAGGGCTAATCACAGAAACCCCCCATCCTTTGAGGGTTTTGACACTTTCCCCCCTATCCTTTCATTTTTGGCATTAAACCCCCTAATCTTTGAAAAATATTACACTTCTTGTAACAAACTTTAACAAAACAAATCTATACAAAGTTGATCTCAAATGTGTAGATATTATATATCAAATCGAAGCTCTCGATGCAAGGAACACAACAATGGTCTCGAAATCAAAATCCAACAACTGACGAAGTAGAAATAATCGGTTAAAGACGACGCACGACGAACGAAGCTTTTGGCTGCCAATAGGGTTGGCTGGGGCATGGGCTTTGTTCTCCTTGGAGAGACGAACACGATGGCGGTGGTCTTGAATCTTGGGTCGCTATAACGGAGGAGAAATCGATGATCAAAATTTTTTGAAGGGGTTAAGTATAATTTTTTTCAAAGGTTAGGGAGTTTAATGCCAAGAATGAAAGTATAGGGGGGAAAGTGCCAAAACCCCAAAGGATTGGAGGGGGGGGGGGGGGGGGGGTTTCTGTGATTAGCCCATAAATTTATGCAATTTATTATATTAATGTTTGTATTTAAGGCATATAATTTTGAACAATGTATATTAGGCCAAATTACATCATATTACCCGAGGTTAGACATAATTGCAAGTTATGATCCCTCAAATTTTATTTTTTAATTGGGAGAGGTGTGGCGGCAAATTTGGTAGTAATGAGTCGATTTGATGGAGGAGATGTTGGCAAATATGTTGGATGGCGGTGCGACTGATGGCGGTGGTGAAGTTGGTTGATTTGATGGTGGTCGCAGTGAATCAATTCGGAGAAGGTGAGCCTATTTTGGTGAGGGGGTGGTGAGTAAAGAAGGTGAGCTGACTTGGTGGTGGTGGTGTGTCGATTTAGAGGATTTGATGATGGTGGCCTGTTGAAAGTAGTGAGGGTGGCGATGGTGTCAGTGAATTGGTGATTAGGAATAGGCGGTGATGGTGAATCGATGCCAATGGCCAAATTGTGAATCTTCAACATTACAATTTTTATTTAATTTTAAATTTAAAAATTTAATATAATGTCTAATTTGTATGTTCATGAATATTTCATACAAATTAATTAGTATTTATTGATTGATTCAGAATATTTGCAAAATGGGAATATCGTCATACTCATAAAATCTATAAATGTTAATAAAATGTAGCGTTAACATATATTTGATATATAACATGATAATTCATTAGGGTATTATCAACAATGCAGAATACTAACGGATTATGAAAATCATATCTTAGAGAATATATGATAAAAAGTAAAAATGGAGGAATTGACTTATAATTAGGTAAATTACACTTTAGTAATGTAAATATGGCTCCACTCTAATGTTGCTCCTATATATAAGTCATGACCTAATATGTAAAATATAGATCACATTTTCCAGTTTTAGTCCTGCGTATTTATCACATTGAGTCCGGTTTAAATATTTTGGCCAATCATAGGATTAAAGGTATTAAAAATTATTAAGACCAACTAATGTGTTTAAAGATGATTACATGTGTTAAAAGTTACATATTTACATGGGCTAAATGTGCTTGGTATAAGCTTGTAAAACTATTGCTATCACATCTAGGTGGTGATGAGCTGATTTAAAGGTAGAGATGTTGGCGAATATGTTGGTGGTGGTGGCGAATCTAGGTGAAGGGCGACTAAAAACAACAAACGGCGGTGGTGGCAGTGCTGAATCTAGGTGATGTTGGTCAATTTGATGGTGCTGACAATGAATCAATTGAATGCTTGCTAGTTGCGGTGGTGGATTCGGGGAAGGTGATCCAATTTTGGTGTGAGGGTAGTGAGTAAAGAAGGTGAGTTAATCGGTGGTGTGTTGATTCGGAGGATCTATCACTGGTGGCTGGTTGAAAGTAGTGATGGCTAGTGGATTTGGTAGTGGCGTCGGCAAATTGGTGACTAGGAATCAGTGGTGGTGGCGAATCGGTGATCACAATTTTTTATTTAATTTTAAAATTAATAACTTAATTATAATATTTAATTGTATGTTCATGCATTTTTAATACAAATTAAATAGTATTTAATGGTTGTTTCAAAATATTTATATAATATTAACAAAATAGGTAACACGTCATCCTCACAATAGTTCGTAAAATCTATAAATCTTAATAAAATGGACCTTAACATTTGATATATAACAAGATAATATCTATAACCGTATTATCAACAATGCAGAAATATTATATCTTGGAAAAATTATAAAAAAATATTAACCGAGTCCCTAACATATTACAAAAATCAAATCGTAGAGACTATAAGACAAAACATGAAAATAGAAGAATTGATTTGTAATTAGGTAAAATTACACTTGTAGTCATGTAAATATGACTCCAGAGTCCAGTCCAATGTTGGTTCTATTTATAAGTCCTGACCTAATATTTAAAACATATGATCCCATTTTCTAGTTTTAGTCCTGCATATTTATCCATTGTGTCCGGTTTAAATATTTCGGCCAATTATAGGATTAAAGGTATTAAAAATTAAGACTAATTACTGTGTTTAAAGATGATTAAATGTATAATAAAATTACAAATTAATAGGGCTAAATGTGTTAACCGTTAGACCCATTCATTATTTACGATGAATAAATGGGACAGTTTGAAATAACTCCCCATCAATTTGGAATATTTTTACTTTACACCCCATAAAATTATACAACATAATAGGATATAAATACTGCATTAGAACGTTTTAGTACTACATTTTGTGAAAATTATACAACATATTTTGAGAGGTATTTTAAGTACTGCATGATATGAAAATTATATGACATTTTGTCAAAATGGGGAGTTAAATAAATTATGATGCCGTATTGGGGATTTATCCCACATTACCCGATAAATAAATAGAACCCGTGAGATAGATACGGCATCAAAAGTGCAATTGTGCCATTAAATTCATAAGTATTAAATAAAAATAGAAATCTTTATTTACATTATATAGATATGTATTATCGCTTAAGTGGGTTTCCTAAAGGAAATTTAGACTGCATCAAATGGTTGACTGATCAGTGAACAATTACATGATACAACAATAGAACAAATTTTAACATCAATTTCTTTAGTAAGGAAATTAAGGGCATACACTTGCAACAATTGAACTTGTAACCTCGTAAGAGACACATGATGCCCATTGATATAGTCCGATCATAAGTGCATAACACACCAACCTTATATTGCCACAGATCATAAACATATGGACACATACATATAAGTGATTCTTTCTTTATTTTAAATGATTAATATATCAAAGTTTAATTGGTCCTAATAATACGAATATTCCTAACATTAGAGGTTGCACCTTTGGGTACAACAACGGTAAGCACGCCGTTGTCCAACTGCGCCTTGATCCGATCAATCTTCACATTCTCAGGCAGCTCGATTTCTGTGGAGATATCCCGACCTCTAATCACAAGTATTTCCTCATCCTCCACTTGCACCTTTATATCCATCTTCTCGTACCCTAATTCATTAAGGATGGAATTAATTAACTTTAATATATCAATTAACTATTGATGAAATATATGTATAGGATGAAAGAAACTGACCAGGGACGTTGAGTTTGAAGATGTGGGCAGCTGGTGTTTCTTGCCAATCCAAAAGAAATGGCCTCTTTGATTTGAAGCTCCCACAACTGCATGAAATATATCTTTGATTGCAGCTATGAGCTATGGGTCTGAATGGGTGGTGAATCTGAATCATATCAATGATGAAGTTCTGGTGACAGAATACAAGCACGATAGCTAAAACTAACATGTACTGGTGGGTCTTTATCTGAGGCATCATGGCTTAGTTTGAGTGTTTGCATGTGATCGGTTTCAATAGTGTTTATATAACCAATTAAGATGTCAATGTTTGTATATCTGTGTGTTTGGAAGTTGCAGTGCTTAAGACTTTCTATATGTGTGGTCGGTGAACGAGACATCATCCAAGAATGGTAAAATTTTATCCTTATATACCATAAGTTGAAGCCCTAGCTTTTGTGATATATACACTTTGACGGATGATGAATATAAAAGTAAAGTAAGTAGTCCGAATTTCTCTATCCACTGATCTTGATTGGTTGGTACTTGGTAGGTTATTTTGAAATTTTAAAAAATTTGTAATTGGTAAATATTGTCCAAACTATATAATTTTACGAAGGGTCCGACAATGTCAATGCCTTGACTTTGAGGATTAAAATAAATTTTCTTTAAACAAAAAGTAAAATAAATTAGGGTTAATTACACCTAGCCCCTAAGATAGATGGGGTACTTACAAGTTACCCCCATTTTTAGATTAAATTACAGATACCACTTGTTATGAAAATATTAATTACACTCAACCCCCAAATTACTAGGGTTCCGTTAAAAAGTGAATGACGTCAGCAATTTTTTTATTGAAAACCTGAAAATACCCTTTTTGACCGAAATCTGACTTTTTTATTCCATTTCTGCCTCTGGGGGTTAAATGTAATTATATTACTTAAAGAGGGGGTTATATGTAATTTTTCCGCCCAAGTTTGCAACAACCATTTTGCCAGGAAATAGCCGTTACCAACGACTCTTTATGTAATAAATAGAGTTGTTGCCCTTTTGAAACTCTATAAAAGTGAGCTTATTTCACTATATAAACAAAATTTTCAATTATGGCTTCTAGCACCTCATTCTCTTCAAATCGTTCTTTGAAATATAGAAATAAGAGGTGTCGTAGCTGTGGAAATTATACGGCTATCAAGGTGGCCAACACTCTAGAAAATCGTGGAAAATTATTTTATTGTTGTCCGGTTGATGGATATGTCGGGTGGTGTGTGCCAATTGAAGAGGAAGAAGACGAGGTTTCTAATAAACCTATGTTCGATGCTCAATCCAATTTCGAAAGAAATGCCACGATGAATAATGGTGGTTCCATGGTTCAAAAACTAATAGCTTTGAACTTATGTTTGCTAGCATTTTATATTTTTGTTCAAATTGTAATCTTGATTGGGGGCAAGAATTAGATACCGATTGTACGAGCATTCCTTCATGTAATAATATTTGAAATTAAGTAATCTTTATTAAGATACATTAGCTTAAGCATTGTTATAAACCAAAAGCGAAACAAGATACTGTTATGATTCAAGAAATTTGAAGGTACTTATGAAAAGATAAATTCTGAACAAACTAGTTTTCACACTAGAAGAATAAAACATTGAATATGGTCATTCATCCAAAAATACTGAAACATTGAAGCTGTTCATTTGTTATTCATGTACCACTGAATATAGCTATTCATCCTTAAGACAACTTTGAAGTTGTTCAATTTGCCATTGATTGGCAAATACGTGCTAAATACAGCTAGTCATCCAAAAAGTTCATCAAAAAAAACCATACAAATAGAGTAGATCAAAGTATCAATAAACTTTAAACCATATCAATAGAGGGCAAAAGTATCAACAGATCTTCTGAACCCTTGAGCAAAAGTATCAACAGATCTTCTGAACCCTTGAGCGAAAGTATCAATAGGCCTAAACACTTCAAACCCTTGAACCTTGTGTTGGGATATGTTGGGAAAGCTCACCAACTCCATTTCTTGAACTGTTTGTTGGGGGTCTGCCTCTACCTCTTCCTGTTGGAATTCTAGTAACAGTTAATGTTGTGGTAGTGACTTCTGCAGCAGTGCTTGTTGTAGCAGTGGGTTGTTGTTGCATTTCTTGAGCAACAGTCCTTTGTGATCCTCCCTACGCATGACAAAAAGCCAATGATCAGATTCAATAATATAACCAAATTATAAAAGGATAAAATCATAATTGGTATAATGGTTTAATACCTGGTTTAATCCTCCTGTGCATGATCGCTTGTTGTGACCCTTACCACCACAAGTGCCACATCTGATATTACCTCTTTTTCTGGTGGGTATGACTCGAGGTGCTTCTCCAACCTCCCTCTTCCTGTGCTTCTTTGGCCTACCCGGTGGCCTTTTGTTTAATGGTGGCATAACCTTCATGGGATCAGTTTCCATTTCTGGCCAGAAACTTGGATCGGGGATACCTTTGATCTTATGATTGTATATCTTAAGAAAGACCTCTACACTATAGCTGTGATACACGCAATCCTCAATATTTTGTCTTTTGAATGCAATTGCGCATGCAGCATGTTTACATGGAATCCCACTCAAATCCCAAAACCTACAATCACAATGTCTAAGCCTGAGGTCGACAATATAATGCCTAAGACTATCATTCACCTGAAATTCATATGCACCCCCAACCAAAATATTACATTTTCCCCCCTCCTCTTTCACCAAATTCAGTATTTTTACAATCCTTCCACAAACATTATGTGTCCATCTTCTGGCCCTCTGATATCTGATCTCAATCCTATTCATTATTTTTGATCACAGACTATCTAACAACTTCTGAATAGGATACATCCTTAAATCCCCAATCCACACATTAAATGACTCACTTAAATTGTTGGTAACATGATCATATTCTAATGTCTAATGCAAAAGCATACCTAGCTCATAAAGAAAAATCACCCATATCGACCAAATACTTATAAGCAGCTGGTTTGACATCCTTTAATCTGTTCATTGCATTATTAAATTCTGACCTTGTGTATACCCTAAAAAGAATAATTCATATTAGTAAAAAACATGTAGTGGACAAATTAAAGACATGAATTGTACTACAGATTATACATTTCAACAAAATCCCCAATATCCAACAAAATATGGAAAATAGTTACCTTGCTGCAGCCCAAAAAAGTTTTTTAACCAATATCCCAGCGTGTTGGAGTCTCAAATTTGCATAGATGTGCTTGCAACATTTCCTATGTACTGCCATTGGTGCCACATCCGACATTGCTTCAACAAGTCCCTTAGAAATTATAAAAATCTATGTTAGCTAAAAATTTTATAAATGATAATTTACAAATTTTATAAAAGTATGTTTATTTACCTTCTGCCGATCCGTCATGAAAGTCCATGGTCTCCCATCTTGAAAACCTCCTAGCATTTGTGCCAGAAAAGTTAAAAAGAATCCCCAGTTGTCCTTGTTTTCACTTTTGACTATTGCAAAGGCCAGAGGATATAGTCCCATATTTCCATCAAGAGATACTGCTGGAAGTAGTAGTCCACCATATTTTCCCTTTGGATGGCAGCCATCTAGGCCAATAAATAACTGGCAGCCATCTAAAAAACCTTGTTTTAGTGCTTCAAGCCCTGTGACAACAATTTAAATGTCATTAATATAAAATATAAGAAAAAATAATATGCAATGCAAGTTAAAAAAATTATAGAAACTTAGAATCTTACCCATAAAGAATCTTCTAAAATGTGGCTCCCGTGGAATACTCCCATTTTCAGCAACATAAAATTGAAACCTGGTTGTGCTTCCCGGATTAGTCTTTCCAATCATTTCAGCATATTGTGGCATGATAGCATAGGACTCAGTAGGATTTCCTTGAATAATCTCATGTGCTTTACATCGCGCCCGATATAATTACATGTACTTAGGCTTCACTCCCAGTTTCTCCAACTCTTTCTTGAGATACATGTGTTTAATGTCAGGTTGAGCTCTCAAAATTGGAATTATTTTCTATGCTATCCAAATTACATTAGCTTCTTTAACATTGTCTACTCTTATACAAGAGTGATCAGGGACACACTTTTTGATCACAAATGTAGTCTTGTCAGTCCCTTATGTTATAGCAGATGCATGGATTGTCTAGGGACATCTTTGATCTGCACATCTCACAATTATCCTAGTCTTTTCATTTTTTTACTCTTTTGATCTTGATTCCGGCTCTGATAATATACTTCTGTAGTGTTGCTCTAAAATCATTTACCGAAGCAAAGATAGCATGCTCTTTCAAGTTGAACTGCTCATTGGGGTTCTCTGGAATTTGCACTTCTTTTTGAGCACTCCAACCTCTTATAGGATCATCCGGTAGGTATTCATCGCTATCGTTGAACCATTCGCAACCATCAGAGGATACATAATCGGATAGCTCATCGGTGGGAATATCTTCAAAACCTCCCAACGATGAATCTGATGTGGTTGTATCTTGGACTTGTTCGTTACAAATTTCTTCATTAATGGCATCCTGCTCAAGAACACAGAATATATAATTAATAATGTTACAATAATAAACAAGTATTCAGATGTCGTTTAATAATCAAACCACTTCTTTGATATTAATAATCAAAGCTAATATGAATAAAAATGATATATATGATACTAACAAACTTTCAAAGCTATAACATTAATGACAGAACCTTAATGACAGAACCTATTAATTATATGAGGAGCCACTATAACATTAATGACAGAACCTACTATGAGGACTATTTATTAAAATCTGAGGAGCCACTATTACATGTTACATTAATGACAGAACCTTGCAATTTACAGAATTTACAGAATTTGCAATTTGCCATTTGCCATTTGCAATTGCAATTGGAATAATGACAGAATTTATAGAATTTGCAATTGCAATTGGAATAATGACAAAACCTTACATAAATGACAGAACCTTGTAATTGGAAAATTATAGATTTTTACAGTTGTAAGCATCTCAGCTAGGGATGTAAACGAATCGAGCCGAGCCGAACCCTAGTGTTTTTTTAAGGTTCGAGTTCGGGTTCGTGTAAATTTTCACGAACCCGAACTCGAGCTCGAGCCTAACGAACTTATAAATTTTGGGTTCGAGTTCGATTCGAATCCAGATTCGGTTCGAGTTCGGCTTGAGGGTTCAAAAAAACGAGAGATTTCTAGATCTAGAAAAATCTGAACAACCAAAAAAAAAAAAACAAAAAAAAAAAGAGAAAGAGAAGGCAGGTGGTGGCGGCCGTCCCAGCAAGCAGATGAGTGGTAGTGGGGCTCCGGTAGATGCAACGGATGATGGTGTTGTAGATCTAAGAAGAGATGCTGGCGGCGGTGGTGCTCGGAGGCGGGAGTGTTCTTCGGAGACGGAAGAAATGATGTTGTGGCGGAGGAGATGGCAAGTTTTTTTGATGCGGCAACAAAGTGCAATGCGGCGGCATAAACGGTGGGCGGCGGCATAGAACGGTTGTGGGGTGAAGAGAAGGGGAAAAAGGGGTGGCGAAGGCCGGTGAATGCAGTACGACGGTGGTGGCCGAAAAAATAGTGGGCGGCTGAATTGTGAAATTGAAGATAGAAAATTGGGTTTCAGGTTCAGGTAAATTGACAATGAAATCGTTTAGATTTTAGTGGGAGACAAATAAGTGGGCGGTGGAAATGTTTTAGTATTTAGGTTTTGCATTAATAGTGTTTGAAGTTATAAATATAATATTATATAAATTATAATTATTAATATATGTATATAATAATATTACAAAATATATATATATATATATATATATATAATACTACATAATTATAATAATATATATAATAAATATATTTTTTTAATTAAATTGTTAGGGTTCGCGAGCCGGCTCGTGAACCAAAATTTAAGAAATAAAGGGTTCGAGTTCGGTTCGTGAAGGTTACGAATCGAGCCAGGGTTCGGTTCGGGTTCGACTTTCTCGAATTCGAACCCGAACCTTCATTGATTCGGTTCGTTAGGCTCGCGAACGGGCTCGTCTCGTTTACATCCCTAATCTCAGCTATACTAACATGTTACATTAATGACAGAATTATGTATTCAACTACACCAATGATACATTACAATAAAACCAGTTATACTAGCATGTTACATTACGATAAAATTGTTATGAAAAGTTAAACAATTATTAATCAACACTTACCTCTACTAGACCTTGTTTTGTGACAATAGGTTCGTCATGTACAAGTAACTCCTCTTCTTCACTCTCAAACATCTCCTCATAATATTTGGTAACGGGACGATCACATACTTCATCTTCTGACACTTCTTCAAGGTCACCATCCACTACTCTAATTTGCTCCTCAAATTCATCATCTCCCTCATTGCCACCATCCTCAACCTCTAATTCATCATCCTCATTTCCCACCCTTTCATTATCAATGCCCAATCCAAAATTTTGAAAGTCATCTTCTGTATCATCACATGCAACCTCATTCTCCAAATTTTCAGATTCAACAGTAGGACCATAGAACTTAGTATGGACTCGAATCTCATTAGTGGTTCTTCCAAACATTTGGACCATGTCTTCCTCGAGGATTAACCTATAGTTTACTATCTTATTCGAATGTAAAGCGTCGTAGCTCAAAAATATAGGGCCCTTTTTAAGCTCTTCACAATCAGGATATAGCAATTCTACTATATCAAGCATTAGTTCCTTTAGCTTATAGTACCTGGGATCCACTTTTTTCAGCCATTTCTCTTGTTTTCCATATAGTACCCTCAGGTTACGAACGTCACTCTTAAACAGACCTGTAACATAGCAAAAAAAATTTGATTAAAAGCCCATTCTTGCTGCTTAAAACACAAAATTACAAAAAATTGAAGAAAAGGTGAACATGCATACGATTTCAGTTAAAAAACCAAGAACTTACTAGGGTTTTCAATTAAACATAGGCTGGAAAAGCAAAAAAAAAAAAAAAAAAAAAAAATCAGAATCCCTAATGCATTAAGCAAGGGTTTTTGAAATACAACAGAGTACAATTAATAACTCAAAATCACACAAGAATATTCTAAATACTCATCTAATAGGAACGTAAAAACCCCACTAAGACAACGTAAGAGCAAAATTTTGAAAAAGCCCTAGTTTTAGGGTCAAAAATCAACTCAGTTGGGTGGGTTAGTTCACGAATGTCGTTCAAATGGGCAATACTAAAACAAAAAGGGAAAAAACGAACATCTATGACCAAAAATTCTGAGAAATTGAAACCTCCGTATCTTTCATGGCTCGGATGAACAAGGACGCTTTCACAGGTTCCTTTTTTGGGTGAAATCCACCTTCTTGCAGTGTAAACAACGATGAGAGACCAAAATCTTTGGAGAAAAACGATCAAAAATAAGTAGGAACAAAGGTTCTTGGGCAGCCGATCATTTTTGGAACAAGGGTTTTTGAGAGAAAGCAGGATTTCTTGGCGGTAAGTGTTGGGAAGTGCAAGACCTTTTTGCCCATTTTGTCTATTATGTTCATAAACACAGAGGGGCACAAACGTCATTTTGAATTATAAAATAATTTCTCTTTTTTTTAATAATTATTTAACAGAATCTAATAGGGACATAACGGGCAACTCAATCACTTTTTAGCGGAACCCTAGTAATTTGGGGGTTGAGTGTAATTAATATTTTCATAGCAGGTGGTATCTGTAATTTAATCTAAAAATGGGGGTAACTTGTAATTACCCCATCTATCTTAGGGGCTAGGTGTAATTAACCCAATAAATTATGATGTGGAACTGTTATCTAAGGATAATTCTTGGGATTATTACACGGGACCTCTTGTGTTAGCTATATGTAGCATAATAAACCTTGTGATATAAAACTTCGTAAAAAAGACCCTGTGTTACAAAAAACAATGCACCGAAGACCCTAAGCCCAAATTTTGTTGTTCACGCGCCATAAATAAGAGTAAAACATTGTTTTCTTAGGTGAAATATTTTTTTTGCCCTTATCTACTGTTGAACCTTCTCAACCTTGTGTTTAAAAAAACTAGCATGAAAAACCTGGTATTTAAAAAACTTGGAAGAAAAATAATGTCTACCATATAAAATGCACCGGAAGCGTATAGAATGCAAATGCATTTTCTCTAATTTTCCTCCCTTGCAATTTTTCTCTCTTTGTTCTAAAGTGAGTCGTGAACCCTAGCAATAAAGAAAGAGAATGAGTATGCAAAATTAATTCCCTCCTAGAAGACTTAATAAGGGCAATATAGATATACTATAATTTTATTAAAGTTTTTAGACCAGAGGGAGCGGTGTGCAAATGTTGGATAACACAAGGTTTTCGAAGTTATTTTCTTATAATAAAGGGTTTTCGGTGCTTGTTTTAGATAACAAGGGTTTTGGGTGTAGTTAACTTGATAATTCTGTTTTATTTGCAAACAAAATTTACAGTCTTACGATAGACGTATTATATTTAAGTGATTAAATTCAAATTAATTATATTTGTAAACAAATTCAGCCAATTAATTTATAAGCTATATTAAATCGGCATGTACATATTATGAATTAAAACACGATTCAATCAATATATGACCGATCGATACGAGTCCAAAGATACATGGATGCAAGTGTTTGGCAGGGTACTATTTGTACAAAATATTAATTATAAGTATAAAATCAAAATTAAAAAGAAAAAGAATAGGAATAAGAAATATGTATCATAGAGTAGGCTCGGAGAATACATGGTCAATAAAGTTAAAATGAATTTCAAAATAAATAAATTTATAAGAAAAGAGAAAATTTCACCTCATAATTATATATTTTTACGAAAAGAAAATTTTAAGCTACTCAAATTAATGAAGGAGATCTCGATGTGCTTGATGGTCTCTAAAAGTACATGTCGTCCACTTAGTCTTTCTATTATCTTAATATATGGGAATTCAAACACAATATATGTACGTAAAACATAGATTATAATTTATATATCCACATGCTATATATATTTTCGAGAGGTAAAGAGAAGACAAACAGTAGTTAAATCAAATTGAAATTACACTTTTAGTTATGTAAATATGACTCCAGTCCGATGTTTATCCTATATATAAGTCCTGAGCCATAATGTGTAAAATATTGATCCCCTTTTTGTCCTGCTTTTTAACACATTTAGTCATGCGTGTTTATCAAATTAATTGAGTCAGGTTTACTGGCATGTTTATATCACCTAGATGCCTCATTAGGATGTCGGGAGGGGGTTGCTGTATTTTTCATTTGGTTTTTAGGGTTTTCTCTCTATAGATTAGTCGGTAAAGGAGACATTATATGGAAGAATGGTGTTTATATTAACAAGATGCAAGGATATATGTGATGGTAGGTATCAAAGTCTCTTTTATTTTCAAACAACGTTTGCAGTTCTTAGTATAGTCATATTATATTGAAGTGATTAATTAAACTCAAGTTATTATAGTTGCAAACAGATTTGGCCAGTTAATTTATAAGCAATAATCCGTCTATATGACTAATTGATGCTGTGCTTGGTAGAGTGCTATTCTATAAAAGTAGCATAATAACTAATTATTACATAAAAGTAGCATAATAACTAATTATTACTTATATATATAATAGTCAATGTAAAGTCAAAATTAGTAAGACAAAGATCAATAGGAATAAGAATATATGTCGGTCCCCCCTCTTTGTTTTCCTTTCCTATACACAGATGATATCAATAAAATATATGCATCAATTTGGCTTTTGTTATCTCAAAACGTATCATACATATCAAGTAGACCCTTTGAATATTGGGCAATAGGGTTTCAGCCTTTGTGATATTGATACAATATTGTTCTAATGAGGAATTATAAAAGTTGATTCAACAATATATATATATATATATATATATATATATATATATATAGGACATTACCAACTCTTCTTTTTGACTCTTACTAGCTAGTTACTATCTATGGTATTGCTTGTACATCATGAAGTTGGTTCAAATATTTATATAATTATATCTATCCATCTATCTATGTAATAATTTACAATGTACAATCATGAACCTAACACACTTTTTATATTTTAAAGAACTCTGTAAATACAATTAATAATTATAAAGAAAACCCTAATTTGAGGTATTCTTAAGAATATATGTAGGTGCCTGTGAGGGTGTATCAGTATCACCCTTTCTAAGGATGTTATCTACTATACCTGCTACAAAAGTGAAAGTGTGACACTATGAAAACTATGTGGTCTTTCTTTCATTATATAAGCTGCATGCAACGCTTCATCTGCATATTGTGTTGAAGAAAAGATCATTTCTCAAAGCAAGTATAAGCACATCATGACTACTCTTAATTTTCTTCACTTCTTCTTTCTCTTCTTTGTTGCTGTTGACCCGACTTCCTTCTGCTCGAGCTCGATGATTTTCTTTGATGTAAAGGGTTCGGTTTATGACAAAGGGTATGTACCGCGTATATTACCTATCTATCTAACATTTATTATTTTAATTTATAGATTATAATTAACTCCTCTTAGTGCTGCATGTAGGGGTGTAAACGGATAATAAATGAATCGGATGTATGATTACCATATCCTTATCCGTTTATGATTCGGACGGATACGGATAATATCCTTTTAAATCGAATTCGGATAATATCCTTTTTATACGGACACAAGACGGACTCGGACGGATTCGGATTTTAATCGGATTTTCAACTATTCAAAATTTGACATAAATTATTTATTTATATAACTTCGAACTTTTAATCAAATTATCAACTATTTATTTATAGATAAATTATTTAACTTTGAATATATATATTTTATACGAATAGAGAAATAATAAGTATATCTATATAGATCATTTTTATGTTTTAGCGTATGTATAAATGTGGTGAAATTATAAATTTTATCATATAATTAATTTGAAATATAATACTTTTATTAATAACATAATATATGTTAATTATATTATCTCTATACGAATATTGACGTGAACATATAGTTACTAATAAAACCTAAGGTTTTTCTTTAATAAATGCGCTAAAAAATTTACTTAATACGAATAATCTATCATACATACACAGTTTTGTGTATATATTTTAATCTAATACATTATTCATCGGATACGGATTACGGATAAATCGGATAACGGATATATCTAACGGATAATGAAACGGATCGTTAAACGGATCGGATGCCTTATTACCATATCCTTATCTGTTTATAATTCGCATGTCTATAATCGAATACGGATAATATCCTCTTGAGACGGATTCGGATAATATCCTCTGTAAACGAATTCGAATGCGGACGGATATCGGATTTTCGAATATCCATTTACAGCCCTAGCTGCATGTACATTCCAGGGTCTTTCACGCAGTGATGAAGGTTGGAGATCCGGCTGAAGAGTACCATCTAACGTTGGACACAGGGAGTTCTTTGACATGGTTGGAATGCAAAGATGCTAATCCTGAGGTATATTATTATGCAATTAATTAAATACTTTTGCGTTAGTTTTTCATGATCAATTCATATATATATATATATATATATATATGTATAACTTATGCAGGCTCCGGAGAGGGCCTACGATCCCGAGGAAAGCAAGTTTGTCAAAAAGTATAGCCCCAAATCAAAATCTATGGAAAGATGTAGGTATTCGGTCCGCTACATGGATGGATTCTACACAGAGGGTTGTCTCGTTATCGACGATTTCCATTTGTTCGACGCCTACAGTCGATCATCGGAGCCAATAGTGCCAGTGGCATTAGAATTCGGTTGTGGTACACTAAGATCAGACAGGGAAGATGAACCTGCCACAGAAGGCTTGCTGGGAGTTGGGCCTGGGAGCAATAGCATTTCCAATCAGATGAAAGAGAAAGGGATCATTAAGGAAAACATGATAGGACATCGTTTGAGCAGCAAAGGGACGGGCTATGGTTTCATTGGCAGTGTTGGTCTTTTACCGTTGTCCTACCACACTGTCTGGCTCCAAATGGATACTTCGTATGTGGAAAATATAAATATATGAATTCGCTTAATTTAATCGATCCGCCATATATAGATATGTATATATATATGCTCTAATTAATTACTAAATGCTTTGATTCTCAGACGAAAAAGCAGGTATGTGGGGGGAGCTGTGACAATTGTTCTGGATGGCCACCCTGCACGAAAATTCAAGTATCAAGATATAATATTTGATAGTGGCACCACCTACACCCTCTTCACCACTTCCTTTTACGATTCTACAGTCGAAATGGTAAATTCAGTTATATATATGCATATGTATGTATTTTAATCCTAGTTTATTTTAATGATCATATATATGTTATATTGATTAAGGTTAAGACAAGTTTGGAAACTTCACCACTAACCTTCTACGGTCCTATGGGGGAGTTGTTCCACCATTGCTGGGAAGGACAGGAACCCATCTACAGGGTGGGGCAAGTTAGGAGTTATTTCAAACCCATTAAAATGGTGTTTCGCGATGGACAAATTATCACTTTGGAACCTGAAGATTATCTCCAAATCATAGTAAGTTTATCTCTATATACTTAATATTAATTAATTTATGCTGAGATACATACATTCATATATATATTTATGCTAATGAACTAATTTTTGTTATTTTCAGCCTCAATGGGGTATGGTGTGCTTGGGGATAATGGATGCAGAAAAATTCGGTTTCTCTGCTGGAGAGAACATCATTGGAGGTATATGCAAATTAAAATAAATTTAATTATTTTTTGAGGAGCCCCTCATATATTTTTATATATATTGTTTTAACTGATTTGTTAAGTTTTACCGTTTTCAACTTTTACAAGTAATTAATTTAATTATACTCCTAATTATTTTGTTATCTTGTCTTTTTCCAGATATTTCAATGATGGATAAATTGGTAGTACATGATAATGAACGTCGGCGAATAGGGTGGGACAAGCATGTTGATTGCCAGAATAGTTATGTTGTGTAAATAAATTAGCTTGTCAGTGATGTTAACCTTTCATTGTGTTTGCTGATATCCTTTCACATTGTATGGGTTGAATATAAACATTAATATATTATATATACATTACAAATATTAATATTGCATCATCATAATACCTTCTTAATTACTTTATGACTTGGGAAAGATTTGGAGTTAATTACGGTCATTTATTTCTAAACACGCAGAATATCGAGTTTTCTGTATATAGAAGTTAATGCACTAAAATATCATGAGATCACGACAGTACTAAATAGGGTCTTCTTCGAAAGCAATTCTGGAAATGATTAAAAATTAACATGATCGCAACTAATTATTTTGATTAAGCATGATTGCAATTGATTATATTGATTTGTGAGCAGTTAGCACGGAAAATGATTATATAAGGAAGATCTTATATACATTTCAAGCTACATACTTGCAAGTTGCATCCTTGAACACGAACACAAAATCCTAATTTCGACGGAGATGTCTAAATTTTCAGTATTAACATCTTAGACAGTCTCCCTACAGTTATTCTGCTTGAAATCTTTACTAGACTACCCCTACATGATGTGGCTCGATGCAAGGTAGTTCGTAAATCATTGCTCAAGCTCATATCACACCGCAATTTCATGAGCAATTACACAAGATATTCTCTCTATACCTCTTTATTGCTAGTCGACAGACGCTGGAGAAAAAACGAGCCTTTCAACTTGTCTTTGCTTCAATTTTTGGAAAACGGCCATTACATACGTATTCGTCTCGATACAAGCCCAAAACACTATATTAAGCACCCGACAGGCTTCATCTCCAACATCTATATCGTTGTGTCCAACGGCTTAATCTGTTTGTTCCAAGAGAACTATAACGATTTTGATGATCCCCTTGGCCTTAGCAAAGTTGAACGGGTTTTCATAAGGAACCCAATGACGAGAGAATACGTTGCTCTTCCACCACCCATACCGAATTGGTATAACACAATTTGCAAATTTGCTTTTTGTCCGTCTACGAATCAGTTCACGGTAGTTCGAATCGTGTTTAAAGTGCTAATGCAACGCTGCAAAGGACCAGTGCTAATGCAACGCCACAAGGACCTATAAGAAATGATGATAAGACGAAATTAGAGATTGATATCTTCACCTTCGGAGTTGATGATGTTGGTCTCTGAAACCTCTCAATGATGGATCTATATTTGTTTTGAATTGATTGACAAAAAGTCCTCACTGGAAAAATCCATTCCTATGGTTCATCAAAGAATTCAGATTGCATGATTAATGCACAATTCTCAAGACCCAACACACTTTCATCTCTAATCTAATTTATATATAAAGGTCTTTTTTGCACAAATACTCTCCAAGATTAGTTTAGACATTTGAATGAGTTGAGAGTCAAAAAGAGTTGTTGAAAATATCTTGGGTACATCACCAAGTGGGAATTCATATTACAAAGTGCAACAGCTATATGGTGGTCCTATAAATAGAACTTAAGACGCAACTAAATAAGTGATTTCTTTTAAACTCTCTTGTAGAAGCTATTTTGTGTTTACACTATGATGGAGATTGTGTGTTTATCTCTTGGTGGGTAGTTCTTGTAAGGAGGCTTGAGAATTCAGAAGCTGGTTTGAGTTGTTCCAGCTGGTCTTGAACAACTCCACTTTGCTGTTTTGTATCTCTGTTCTCAATAATATATCTGTTTTTGCAAATCCGAAGTTTGATAACTTAGGTAGAGGATTAATCTCTTTAGCTAGTGTTTTGTACAGCTCTAGGGGCCAAACCTCTCTAACTCCTTGTCTCAATGATCTTTATTGTTTATGCTTTGGTTGAGATTGATTGACTCTAGTGCTTAAAATATATTGGGTTGAAATTATTTCATATCTTTCTTGTGTAACTTAAGCTTGTTGAACTCTGAGTTTGAGATTGTGCTTGTTAAAATTCTGGGCCAGCTTGCTAAGCTAATCTAGCTTTCCATTCCTGTGCATAAATTGAACTTGTTAAGTTAAATGATTGAGCTCTTGAGTAAGCTTTACTAGATCTATTATCAAGTCTGAGTTCAAGGTAAATTTACTCAAGTTGTGTAGCTTACTACATATTCACTTGAACTCATGTTTGAGCTTGTGCTGTATTGAAAAGATTGCATTTGGAACAAAAAAGAACAATTCACCCCCCCTTGTTCCATAAGTGGTACCAGAGTCTTGTACTCTCTGTTTTATTTGGTGTAACCACCAAGAGTAAAAAGGTCTTATGGAGTCTGAAAATGAGACATACGCTGCGGGGGTGTCACACAGTCGACCTCCGCTGCTTGATGATTTAAATTATGCTACTTGAAAAAATCATATTGAAGAGTATTTCATATCCATAGATTATGATCTATGGGAAATTGTTATTGAAGGTGCCAAGATTCCTATGAAAACTGAAGGTGGTACAAATGTTCCTAAAGAAAGAAGCGAATATACCACTCAAGATAAAAAGCTGGTTTCAATGAATGCAAAGGCCAAGAACATTCTATCATGTTCACTGTGTAAGAGTGAATAAAATCGTGTGAATATATGTGCCACGGCTAAGGATATGTGGGAGACGCTACAAGTGACTCATGAAGGATCATCTCAACTGCGTTAAGAATGATTAGCCCTTCTTACTTATCAGTATGAGATGTTTCGATGAAAGAAGGAGAAACCATTACCGAGATGCACTCAAAGTTCATGGAAATCGTCAACAAAATGTTTGCTCTCGGAAAGGCTGTATTTGAAGAGGATCAAGTAAGAAAAATACTCCGATCTCTTCCCAAAGATTGGACTCCCAAGGTCACTGCAATACACGAAGCAAAGGATCTCACGTACATGTCAATTGCTCAACTAATTAGATCATTGACAGCACATGAATTGATCATGGCTTCTGTTAGGATAACTAAATATGGGAAATATTAGAATCCCATAAAATCAGGGGAATTAGTTTTGACATGCCAATCTAGTCCGTGTATGTATAGGATTCCTTGGTTTATTAATACAGCATCTCTGTACCTCTTAGGCATAACAGAATAATCAATAACAAGAATGAATTCCATACTATCAATCATGTTTCTGTGTTCAAACTATCATGGCATCAGAGCCACACGGTCTTGAGGATCCGTGATTGGCATCATCATCTGCCGTACAACTAACCGGACATCATGAGCGACGAAGAAGTTTCGTCACCAGCACTGTCCGAGGCGGCAACGGTTCTATCCCAGCAGATTGCTAAAATCCTGCAACAACACAAACCACAACCCCAATCAAATTCCGATAGTCAAGTGACTATCGATCTGAAATTAAACAACAACAATTATGTTCTATGGGCACGAATGCTCGAAATCGCCATAGGGGTACGAGGACGTCACAGTCATCTAACCGGACATCCAGCGCCGCCGGCGGAAACAGACGAAGGATATCAGTCTTGGAAACAGCGAGATCTCCAGGTCTTTGCTTGGATCACACAAGCAATTGAACCGTCTCTTGTCACACAATTCATACACTACCCAACTGCAAAAGATCTTTGGAAAGGTTTATCAATTACATATCTGTCCGGAGAGGATAGTTTGCAGATCTTCGATCTAATGACTCGGGCCGACAGAATAAACCAAGAATCACATACCTTGGAAGAATACTACAGTACCAGTAAAAGTATTTGGGCCGAAATCGATCGTCGGAGGCCGAATCCGATGACATCCCCGGAAGACATCCTCAAATTCAACCGAATCCAAGAAGAACACTGCCTCTTTAAATTCCTCTCAGAATTAAACTCCGATTTTAACCGTATTGTGAGAGAGATACTCCAAGAAACTCCCGTACCCTCAGTCGATGCGGCTTATGCCACCGTCCGCCGGGAAGCTGCCCGGAAAGCCATTCTTGGGCCAACGACAATCTTCACCGGAACGGACCCATCATCGGGCATAGGGGCTGGATTGGCGGTGCACGGGACAAAATTTCAGGGACCCCATCGAAAACCCTCGCGAAGAACAGATCCGGTCAAGACTCCATCAGAACCTTCCTATCGGAAGAAATTAGACAAATCCGACACCGAGTGTGACTATTGCGGCAAGAAGGGTCATCTCCAAAAGGACTGCTTCGAAATTGTAGGGTACCCGGAGTGGTGGGACCTCAAGGGGAGACAAGATCCAGAGAAGGGGAAGAACAGGGGAGTCGCCGCCGTCGCCAGCTCCACCAGAGAAGAAGAGAGGCGGATGGCAACAGCGGCTGTGAGCATAGCGAGAGGCGGAGGATCTGGAAAGGAAATGACCCGGTCCAACGACCCGGATAGGCAAGCAAATGACCCGGCTGCGCTACAGAATCAGTACTGGAGTCCAGGTATCGGGCAAGAACGAGTAAAATTACTCCCTTGCCCCTTAAGCCATGCTCCTCCCTCATACTTTAATACTGCACAGTGTAATTCCTCATTAAGTATTATGGAGATTTGTGCTGAAAATTCGAAAAATTCTCGATGGATATTTGATTGCGGTGCAACGGATACGGTCACTTATGATCCAAATGATATAATTTCTGCTCAAAGTCCTAAAAAACAAAGCTTACAAACGGCGAATGGTCAAGAAGTTGATGTGATAGGAGGGGGAGTTATTGCAATTAACCCCAATCTTAAATTATCCAATTGTCTTGTTGTTCCGTCTTTGTCAAATAAATTGTTGTCTATTAGTCATGTGACAAAAGAACTCAATTGTACGGTTGTAATGTATCCTACTTTCTGTGTATTGCAGGATATCCGTTCGAGGGAGATAATTAGGCGTGGCACTGAAAAAAATGGTCTGTACTATGTGGATGAAGGGAACTCTGAGGGGCGGACTTTTTTGGCAAAAGGGTCGGATGACAGACAAAGTTGGTTGTGGCATCGTCGTTTGGGCCACCCTTCTGAGGGTTATCTTAAAAAACTCTTTCCTCATTTTTCTAGCAATCATTTATCTTGTGATACTTGTACTTTAGCTAAGAGCCACAGACAATCTCTTTCTTTGAATAATACTCGTGTTAACACTCCTTTTTCATTAATCCATTCGGATGTTTGGGGACCAGGCCCGATTATTGGAGGTGGTTCAGTATTTTGTGATCTTTATTGATGACTGCACTCGTATGAGTTGGATATATCTTTTGAAACACAAGTCAGATGTGTTCAATAAATTTGTCCACTTTTATCACATGATTAAAACCCAGTTTGCAGCCCAAATTAAGATACTTAGGTCCGATAATGAGGCGGAATTTATTTCTCAAAAATTACAAACCTTTGTTTCTGAAAATGGGCTTATTCATCAAACCACTTGTCCTTATACACCTCAACAAAACGGGGTAGCTGAAAGGAAAAATCGGACTCTCTTAGAAATCACCCGAGCACTGATGCTAGAATCTCATGTCCCAACCTCTTTTTGGCCCGAAGCTGTTACCGCTGCCACATACCTAACCAACCGCCTTCCCACTAAAATCCTTGGCTTCCGCACTCCTATCCAAACCCTGAGTGACTACACTCAAGTACCGCCCACCTTGGCTCTCACCCCCCGTATCTTTGGGTGTTCGGTGTTTGTTCACATTCCCAAAATACACCGCACTAAACTAGAACCTTGTGCTGAAAAGTGTCTTTGTGGGGTATGGGGTTCACCAGAAAGGGTACCGCTGCTATAACCCTCGAACCAAACGCCTCTTTGTCACGGTCGATTGTGACTTTGTTGAAACAGAATACTACTTCCTTGCACCTACCAGTTCTAGCGTTCAGGGGGAGAGAGAAACACAACAGGATCCACTAGAATGGTTATGTGCACTACTATTGACCGAGCTAAAGGTTCCGCCCCTCCGTCTTCACCGATCCGTCCCAAAGTGCACGCCCCTATTGTATCTCCCTCGACAGGTATCCCCGAGGTTAGTTCTAATGATTTTGTACATGATTCTCCTATATTAAGTCCCATTGCTGTTAACAATGAAAGTACAGGAGATACTAAGAGCACAGGTGAAACTCAAGAGCAGAGATATGTACTCCAAGGCGGTACAGTCCGGAAAGGGAACCTAAATCACAAAAGTATCCAGTGGCTAATCTGTTCAGGGGGAGTCTGACTAACTCCGCTAAAGCCTTTGCAGCAGCTATCTATACAGATAACCTGCCTCCAAATATGGAAGAAGCACTGAGAATGCCAGAATGGAAAGAAGCAATGGACACTGAGATGAATGCCCTAAAAAGGAATGGGACTTGGGAAAAGTGTCTACTTCCACTTGACAAGAAACCTGTTGGTTGTAAGTGGGTATACACGGTCAAGAGAAAGGCCGATGGATCAATTGAACGATATAAGGCTCGTTTGGTGGCAAAAGGATACACTCAAACCTATGGAGTTGACTATACAGAGACTTTTTCACCAGTTACAAAGATCGACACAATACGAGTCTTGTTCTCTGTTGCAGCAAATCTGGATTGGCCTGTTCATCAGTTTGATGTCAAGAATGCATTTCTCCATGGTGACCTGACAGAAGAAGTATATATGAAGTGTCCACCGGGATTCTCTCATGAGTTCGAAAATCATGAGGTGTGCAGGTTGAAGAAAGCCTTATATAGGCTGAAACAATCTCCGAGAGCGTGGTTTGGGAGGTTCACGGTTGCTATGAAACAATATGGATACAGACAGAGTAACTCAGATCATACTCTGTTTTTAAAGAGAAGAGATGGAAAGATCACATGTCTCATCATATACGTGGATGATATGGTTATCACTGGAGATGATGTTGAGGAAATTAAGGAGCTTCGAAAGAACCTGTTCGAAGAATTTGAAATGAAAGATTTGGGACATTTGAAATATTTTCTCGGGATTGAAGTCATGAGGTCAAACCAAGGGATTTACATCTCACAAAGAAAGTATATTCTGGACCTTCTGACAGAGACAGGTATGCTAGATTGTAAACCAGTTGATACACCCATGATCACCAACCATGGGTTAAAGTTGGTGGAAGGAGCCGAGGGAGCGGAGCAGAGAAGATACCAACACTTAGTAGGAAAGCTCATTTATTTGTCACATACCCGACCTGATATTGGGTATGCAGTGGGAGTGGTCAGTCAGTTCATGCATAAGCCACAAAAGGACTACATGGAAGCAGCGGTTAGGATCCTTAGATACTTGAAAGGATCACCGGATACAGGGGTTCTTTACAAAAAGAATAAACACTTGAGAATCGATACATACACAGATGCAGATTGGGCAGGGAACTCTGTTGACCGAAGATCAACCTCGGGGTATTTTACCTTTGTTGGAGGTAATCTGGTTACTTGGAAAAGCAAGAAGCAAAAAGTTGTAGCACTCTCGAGTGCTGAAGCGGAGTTTAGAGAAATTGCAAAGGGGCTGACAGAAGTACTATGGCTGAGAAAGTTGATGACAGAACTTGGGTTTCCACCAATTGGAGCGTGTCCCTTAAGGTGCGATAACAAGGCTGCAGTTCAGATATCCGAGAACCCTGTTCAGCATGACCGAACGAAGCACGTGGAAGTTGACAGGCATTTCATCAAAGAGAAACTAGATGGTGGGGTTATCTCTCTACCGTTTGTGCGATCCGAAGATCAGCTTGCAGACATCCTCACGAAAGCTACCTCCGGACGGGTGTTTCATGATGTTTTGTGCAAGTTAGGCGTGCGATGTGCCCCCGGCCTAACTTGAGGGGGAGTGTTAGGATAACTAAATATGGGAAATATTAGAATCCCATAAAATCAGGGGAATTAGTTTTGACATGCCAATCTAGTCCGTGTATGTATAGGATTCCTTGGTTTATTAATACAACATCTCTGTACCTCTTAGGCATAACAGAATAATCAATAACAAGAATGAATTCCATACTATCAATCATGTTTCTGTGTTCAAACTATCAGCTTCGAGAGATGAACCAAGTCCAAGAAGAAAGAGATGGGTCTAAAACTAAATTCAGAATCTGTGTCTCCCAGCAACAACAATGACAATGAAGATGGAGTTGATGTAGAGGTTGCACTTCTCTCCAAGAGGCTAGTTCAGCTTGTAAAAATGAAAAAACAGCTTTGTCGGAATCACACTGGTATAAAGCAACCTTTAAATTTAGCTAACAATATCACTATATGTTATCATTGTAAAAAACCAGGTCATATCAAGTCAGAATGTCCAAAGCTAAATGTTGATCAAATGATGGATACGAAAATCTCTTCCTTCAATACTACATGGAGTGACACAGAATCTGATTCACGGAATGAGGAAGAAGTCTCCGTTGATTTCATGGCCAATAGTCAGATACTATCTCACTCTAACTCAAATGAATCAACTTCCAGTTAATCTAAATATGAAGGCGTAAATTAAAATTTTTTCTTAAAGTGTAATGAGAATATTGAAAACCTAAGGAAGAGGAATAAGTTCTTATAAGAGAATTTGTTGAGAACACTTAAATTGAAATAGGACCTGGAAAACAAGATTAGAGAAATGTCTAACTTGATCATTAAAATTCAACAAGATAACAGCGACAGTGCTCACAAATTGTTTTTGTCTTAATCGAAATATTCGTAAACTCAAAGCTGAAAAGCTTCTCAAACCCACGAGAGTTAGAAAATGTCAGTGTTGTGGAAGAACTGAGCAACTTGATATTGAATGTTGGTTTAATAAAAACAATGGAACAAAGTCAAGAAAATGGTTTTGGGTGAAAAGGAAAACAATTTTGTCTAACACTGAAGGACCTAACACAAAAAGGGTACTTGGAACTGAATTAAAATTTGCAGATACCAGAGAGCATATCCAGAGACATGAAATAAACATCAGATGGGTTCCACTCCACCCAAGTTCCTGATACAGATAATGTATGTACCATTGATAACATCGAAGGTAAGATTATCAGTGGAAGTGTTAGTGAGCACTAATCAAGTTTTCCTTACAATATATTCATATTGAAAAGCTTGAAGTATGGTATCTTATGTCAAAACTTACTTTGTGCTTGTACTCATGTTGTCAAATTGTTCTTTAGACATTAAGATATGCCAGTGAGAGAAACATAAATTGAAGAATTTGATTTCTGATATGAAATGTTGGTTGAGTAATGTGAATACATGATAATTCTTTTGAAACGTTGCAAAAAAAATCTTGGATATATGCCCATATTAGTGTCCTTTCATTTCTTTTTCAAAAATAAAAATGTTTGATCTTGTTGAAAATTGTTTCATTAGATTTGCGTTTATTAGATTGAGTGAGTTGGTAATCAACTTTGAAAAGAATGGTTAAAGAACTCTGTTTTCACAAAAGAGAGCTCATCTCTTAGCTCTTGTTTCAAGCAAATTTTTTTCTCCAAACTGTGAAGAAGAACTTTAATATAACTCAAAACAATGAAAGTTGACTATGATTTGTCTTGACCAGTAAGGAATGTCTTGTAAACCTAATCAGTAAATTGTTAGTGTCATCTTTGTTGTTTTTTAATCTCCTTTACAAGAAACCCTTGAGCACTAATTGCGGGTTTTTCACTTCTCCTAAGAAAATTGAATCAATGAAATGATCAAGATTATGAACTTTCAATGATGGACTTTTATATGTCAAGAAAATCAGGATTCTCCGAAGTGCCTCAAAGTTACATACTGAGATGCAATGGAAAATTAAGAGTCAAGACACATAATCAAGTCATTCTCAACCTAATATGAAACATACAATGAGCTCAGCACCTGATAATCACATCTGAAAACTTGCTTTTTGCCTAAAAAATCAAACCTCTTGGCCAAGAATGTCTTGGGCACTCAATTTGCAAGAAATCCAAGCACTCCTTAAAGTCATATGTTGAGAATGCGATTAGAGCTGGTTTCTTATCAAAAAAATTGGAGAACCAAATGACTGACTTGGACAACTGAATGAATCAGGTAGTGATTATCATCTTGACTACAAATAATGGTTACTCCATCAAAGGTACTCTTTAATGAATCATTCACTCATGTTATCTCAATTTGGAGTCACCTACTTGATACCTTTCTTCTCTATCAGTTAATATTTTCTCGTTACAAATTGATTGACTCAATCATCTCTTACGTGATCATATTCAAATTCTCTGTATGCAAATAAGAGTTAATTCTCCATTCAGAATGAGAAAATTACATATGAGTAGGTTCTTAAAATAGTTTCAAAACAATTTGCTTGAAAATTTATTTCTAAATCGGAACAAACGATAGCACTATGCAAATTTGATTGTAACAGCTTATTTGAATGATGTCAGACATGACTTGAAAGTTCAAGGACTACTGTTAGAGTGCATTATTCTCTAATATTTATGTTTTCTTGGCCACATTTTAAGTGTTTTTAATTGATATAAATTGGTGCCATGATGTATTTTCGTGTTTTTAGTTCAGCAGGACTATTTTATGAATTATAGGAATATTTGGGCTGGAAATAAGGATAATTTTATGCCGCTGGTCCAAGCTTATGCATGTGGGTCGTTCTACACCGTGAAGCATTACTGCAAGGAGCCCAATTTGGGAAGGTTTGGTTTTATTGTGACAGCAGGCCTGAATACCTTTTTGGGCTAAAGAATTGAAGATTATGGAAGTAATTAGATGGAAGTCCAATTTAGTTAGTGATCACGTGTAGAGTTGGAGTCCTTTTTGGACTTGATATTGACTTTGGAATTGGGCTACATCTTTTGTTCTTGGTTTTAGTTGTGCCCTGCACATGTCGTTGGAATCAAGTGAAATTGGGTCAAACTTGGGGAGCACGCATTGAGAATCCAATTTGGATTAGGAGTCCGCTTTTGTGATGAACTTGTACGTGCTATTTAATCAGCTTTGGAGCACCAGATTTGGGGACAACTTTTCTACACCATCTCATACGCAGCAATTCGAGAGTTCGGGGCGCCGCTTTTAGGGAGCAGCGGCTTGAAGACTTCCGAGAGCATCGAGATCAATTCTTCTTCTTTTAATTAGTTTATGCTTTTAGACATGATTTTCATGAGTAACTAATTTCCTTAGTACCTTGTTAGGAATTTACAATTTATGTTTTTGACATTGTGAGACCTAATTAGTTTTTCTAATTCAGTTTTAATTCAAGTATTTATTAATTCTCCGAGTGTCTTGTTTATTGTGATTTATTTACTTAGTTGATTACGGCCGAATTTTCTAAGCAGATGGTTGCATATTACTAATCTTGATTGCATGAAGTATACGTAGTGCTTGATAGATAATTAGTAGTACGTTAGTGATAGGAAGTCGTAAAGTCGAATCTTACTCACTAAGGGAGTTAATAATCAAATTTGAATCTTGCACGTGTCGTGACTAGGTTAATTCGGACTAGTGTTTTCTTAATTCTTAAGGCTGTTGACTCATTGAATCCTGTCGAGTGTCTCTAGGGGTTGTGAGTTGATTAGGGAATAACTGTCGAGTGTCTCTAGGTTATTCTATTATTTAAGAGAAAAAGAGGCGGAGTCGAGTGTCTCTATCTGCTATAATTAGTCTATTTGAGTAACTGAATTTATTTTTGCGTCTATGATCGATGTCCTAAACTGAATTGTGATTCCTAGTTAGGTATTGTTTTCCCATTGATTTATCAAAACCCGACTTTCAAGTGATTATTTGTTTTTCTTCTAATGTGTTTAATTGTTAGTTAATTAGTTAGTTTAGTAAATCTCAAACCCCCTTGATTTTACTTGTTAATTTTAGTGAATTTTCCTGTGCTTAATTAGAAATATTTTCAACCAATCTTTGTGGATTCGACCCGTTTGTACTATACTCTATTTTAGTCGTAAAGCGGATTATAATTTATTTTTGACGGATTCGACACCTGTCGAATTTTGGCGCCGTTGTCGGGGATTGGTGCTAATCGAATTTAATTCTTTTTATGAACAGGAGCGTTCGTGGAGTTGACGAGCCGATTTTCGATCCGGAGATCGAAAAAACCACAAAATCGTTAAGGAAACAGACTAAAACACACAAGAAGCTAGCGGAAAAATCCAATCTGAACCAATCTGAAGAGTCCAGCACTGAGTCGGAACATCCAGAAGACGAACAGAAGGGTTTGACCGTACCTTAACGATGGCAGTAGTAGAACGTCAGACCATGGAGGATCTGGTGCGCCCCGATAACGCACAACAGCCCCTCTGTATCACTTTTCCAGAGGTGGATGTTGGCTTCGAGCTGAAGACGGGAACAATTCACCTACTCCCCGTCTTTCGCGGTCTGGAAAACGAAAACCCTCACCAACATCTGAGCAAGTTCCACATGGTCTGCTGCTCAACAAAGCCTCATGGAGTTACCGAGGACCAAATCAAGCTCCGTGCCTTCCCGTTCTCTTTGCAAGATGCAGCGGAAAAATGGTTGTATTCTCTACCGTCAGCAACCATTACTACTTGGCAGCAGATGCACGATAAATTTTTGGATAGGTTTTTCCCAGCTGAGCGATACCTGGATCTCCTTCAAGAGATAATTACCTTTAAGCAAAAGGAACATGAAGGCCTGCATGAGTATTGGGAACGATACCGTAATTTGCTTGCATTGTGCCCACATCACAACCTGCCGGAAAATTCAGTTGTTCATAACTTTTACAGGGGCCTGATGCCTGCTGACAAAAGGCAGTTGGATGCTTCGAGTGGAGGTTCCATTATGACCAAAACACCTGCAGAACTGACGGAACTAATTAGCAGAATTTCTAGGGCCTCACAAAAATACTATGCCAAGTCCGACATGACAAGACAGGTAAAAGAGATAAGTTCTTCCCAGTTTGATGAACTCAAGAATATGATATCTGCTTTAGCATCTAACATGAGTGCAGGAATCCCACAAGTAGCGACAGTTTTCCAATTACCTCCACAACCCCAACAATACAACCAACAACCAAACCAACCTCTCAACCCATAAGACATCCAAATAATAGCTTGGAAAACCAAGTTAAAAATTTGGAAACTCAATTGGCATAGATTGCAGCAGCGTTGGGTAGGATTGAGAATCAAGGAAAATTGCCCTTGCAGACCGAGGTTTCGAGGCATAATGTCAGCGCCATCGTGCTTCGAAGTGGCAAAGAACTGCCACCACCTCTGGATAAAGATAAGGGACGGAAATCTGGGTCTGCAGGCGATCAGGCAGACGGTGCGACTTCTAAATATGACCATACACTAAACTCAAACCGCGATAATGAGACGGAACTCATCGTGAAACCTAAACCCTTGATGGTCCCGCCTCCATTACCTCAACGTTTAGCAGAAACAAAGAAACAAAAAGAAGAAAAGAGTATTCTTGACACGTTTCGTAAAGTTGAGGTGAATATTCCCTTGTTGGATGCAATCTAACAAATTCCCAGGTATGCAAAATTCCTCAGGGTGCTCTGCACGAATAAGAGGAAAATGCTTGGCAATGAAAAGGTAAGTGTGGGGGAAAACGTGTCCGCCGTTTTACAAAAGAAACGTCCCCCAAAATGCCATGATCAAGGCATGTTTTCCATTCCCTGCAAGATTGGGAATTTAGGCATTAAAAAGGCGATGTGTGATTTAGGTGCAAGTATTAATGTTATGCCACTTTCTGTATATAATGCACTTAATCTTGGCCCCTTGAAAGGTACAGGTGTCATCATTCAGTTGGCGGATCGCTCTATTGTTTATCCGGAAGGTGTTTTAGAAGATGTCTTCGTTCAAGTCAACGATTTAGCCTTCCCGGCTGATTTCTTCGTGTTGGACATGGAGGATAATTATTCTGAGAAATCCTCTGATATTTTTTTGGGTCGCCCATTTTTGAGCACTGCTAATGCTAAAATAGATGTTAAAAAAGGCTTGTTGACTCTATAATTTGATGGTGATGTTGTGAATTTTAATGTTTATGAGTCAAGCAAAGGTCCTAAAAAATTTTCTAGTGTTTTTAGCATTCATGTGATAGAAAACCTGACTAATAAGCTGAACAATGCAGAGAAACTAAGTCTTGAAAATTTTGGGAGTAAGCCGAAACATATTGGGTTGTCTATTGAACCTTGTGAGGTGGTTGTACCATTAGAGGTCTTTAAGTCTATGAATAGGGACGTTTGGATTTTTGATGTTCCTAACGCTATAACTGAACTGAATTCCTTTGTTTTGCAGGGTACCTATTGTGGAATTCAAGAAGATTTTGGATAATCTGAGTTATACCTTCAAAGGTAGTGGAAAATTTACAGATTCAAAGCTTACACAATCTGCATTGCTAGATGACCAATTTTTCGGGACACGTGACCGTAAGATGTGGCCACGCTTTGAGGTCAAGCACTGGTATGCTGACATTATTAATTATTTAACCACTATTTTCTTCAGATCTCACATATTTTTTGAATTTAGGAACCCAAGAGCTATTGTGAGGGTCGTGGAAATTTTTTTTATAAGTGTCGAATTGTGTTGAGAACCTCTAGGAATCATCATCCCCAATCTAGAGGGCATAATGGATTAGAAGATTCAGCACCACATAGTCGAGGGGATCTATATGGAGGTTCTACCTCCATTTGAGTTGGTCACTGCTCTTGATTATCTTTCAGGCGCCCCTTGTTTGCTCAAACTTTGCCGATTTGCTTCTGTTAAACTGCTGATGCTTCCGTGATTGTTTGACCCTTGGATATGGCCATGCCTCGACCCCATACAATTTTTGCAGGAAAAAAAAAAAAAAAACATCCCCAGATTTGCACTTCAGGGAAGTCCTTTTTTCTCTCGATTTTTTTTTATGCCTTGAGGACAATGCATGATTTTAGGGGGGGAGGGGGGGGGGGGGAGAAGGGATAAGCCTGTTTACTGTTTGGCTTACGTGCTTGAATTCGATTTTTTTTTCTGCATCAACTGTTTTAACTTGGTTTTGACTTGTTGTTTACTTGAATTTGAGGATGTTAGAAATTGTGAATGATTTGCTTCCATTTTGAATGTGATTACTTAAGCTTGAGCTTGGAATTTTTGCTAGAACTTATTAGGCAATTGAATGCGTGAAAGATTGTGTGAAATTTGAATAATTAGTATGACTTCATGCCCTTATTTTTTGCGCACTAACTGAATAGATTTATGTACTTTGCTTAGATAGGTTGGTTATGTTTTTCAATAAAGGTCTGAGAATTGACTAGAGTACACTTTAATTCCCTTCGAGGCGAAATAGATTGATTGACGAATGATTCGGGAGATGACTAAGGCATTCATGTCGGTGTTTCTAGCCTTTTTAATTGATTTTCACTAAATAACATTGCCCTGTTGACCCCGCTGCGCTTTATATATTGTGCAAAAATTTCTTTTGTAGCCAAGTTACAAGCCTAATGCACAATACAATTTCCTACCCTTATTTTTTATCACACCTTGCTTACTCATTTTCTTTTCGGGATTGCATTGTTGATGTCTAGACTCCTTTTTCTTTGGTTTGAAGTGCGAGAGTTTCATTATGTTTGGAATATAAACAATTGTGAGAGTAACGAAAAAAAAAAGCAAAAAGAAAAAAAGATGTCAAGAAGAAAAGAAAAGAAAAATGAGCAGAAATTGAGTTGAAAAAAAAAAAGAAAAAAGAAAAAAAAAAGCAAAGAGTGAAGAAAAAATACGAGAGATTGAACATTATTGAAAATTCAATAGAAGGGTTGGGAATTAGTTGTGAAAAAGAGGAGTCTTTTGGGAAGAAATAAAGGGAAACACTTGGGGTTTAATTTTAAATGTGTAAGCTTGGTGTGTTAGCCTTTGATTTACTTTTTCCTACCTTGACCCAAGCCTACATTACAAGCTCGAAAGACCTATCGATTCCGAGTTATTAGTTGACCAAATTAGTGGAGATTGGAGTGAAGGGTGTATTCGAGATTGATAATTGTTTCTTATGCGAAAAATATTAACTTATTTGTCTAATATTTGTACATTCTTTTGTTCAATTCACACTACACACGAGGGTATGATTTTTGGACTAATTAGTTGAATTCCATATGATTGAGTAATGTGTTCAATTTTCTAGATTCCTTTAGGCGAGAATTCAAGTTTCGCTTTGGTGATTTTTATTTCCCTCGAGGACGAGTGAATGGACAAGTGTGGGGGAATTTGTTAGCGTGCATTATTCTCTAATATTTCTGTTTTCTTGGCCACATTTTAAGTGTTTTTAATTGATATAAATTGGTGCCATGATGTATTTTCGTGTTTTTAGTTCAGCAGGACTATTTTATGAATTATTGGGGTATTTGGGCTGGAAATAAGGATAATTTTATGCCGCTGGGCCAAGCTTATGCATGTGGGTCGTTCTACACCTTGAAGCGCTGCTTCAAGGAGCCCAATTTGGGAAGGTTTGGTTTTATTGTGACAGCAGGCCTGAATACCTTTTTGGGCTAAAGAATTGAAGATTATGGAAGTAATTAGATGGAAGTCCAATTTAGTTAGTGATCACGTGTAGAGTTGGAGTCCTTTTTGGACTTGATATTGACTTTGGAATTGGGCTACATCTTTTGTTCTTGGATTTAATTGTGGCCTGCACATGTCGTTGGAATTAAGTGAAATTGGGTCAAACTTGGGGAGCACGTATTGAGAATCCAATTTGGATTAGGAGTCCGCTTTTACGATGAACTTGTACGTGCTATTTAATCAGCTTTGGAGCACCAGATTTGGGGACAACTTTTCTACACCGTCTCCTACGCAGCAATTTGAGAGTTCGGGACGCCGCTTTTAGGGAGCAGCGACTTGAAGACTTCCGAGAGCATCGAGATCAATTCTTCTTCTTTTAATTAGTTTATGCTTTTGGACATGATTTTCATGAGTAACTAATTTCCTTAGTACCTAGTTAGGAATTTACAATTTATGTTTTTGATATTGTGAGACCTAATTGGTTTTTATAATTCAGTTTTAATTCAAGTATTTATTAATTCTCCGAGTGTCTTGTTTATTGTGATTTATTTACTTAGTTGATTACGGCCGAATTTTCTAAGTAGATGGTTGCATATTACTAATCTTGACTGCATGAAGTATACGTAGTGCTTGATAGATAATTAGTAGTACGTTAGTGATAGGAAGTCGTAAAGTCGAATCTTATTCACTAAGGGAGTTAATAATCGAATTTGAATCTTGCACGTGTCGTGACTAGGTTAATTCGGACTAGTGTTTTCTTAATTCTTAAGGCTGTTGACTCATTGAATCCTGTCGAGTGTCTCTAGGGGTTGTGAGTTGATTAGGGAATAACTGTCGAGTGTCTCTAGGTTATTCTATTATTTAAGAGAAAAAGAGGCGGAGTCGAGTGTCTCTATCTGCTATAGTTAGTCCATTTGAATAACTGAATTTATTTTTGCGTCTATGATCGATGTCCTAAATTGAATTGCGATTCCTAGCTAGGTATTGTTTTCCAATTGATTTGTCAAAACCCGACATTCAAGTGATTATTTGTTTTTCTTCTAATGTGTTTAATTGTTAGTTAATTAGTTAGTTTAGTAAATCTCAAACCCCCTTGATTTTACTTGTTAATTTTAGTGAATTTTCCTGTGATTAATTAGAATTATTTTCAACCAATCTCTGTGGATTCGACCCGTTTGCACTGTACTCTATTTTAGTCGTAAACCGGATTATAATTTATTTTTGACGGATTCGACACCTGTCAACTACAAGCTAAATTTGAAATTTGAGAACAAGATTTTTTTTTTTGAAGAATCTTCTAATAAGTTAAATCTACAATTACTGAACTAGTCATTTCACTTTCTTTTTAAAACTCAATTCAAGCTTCGCTCAAATTGAATCCATCATCCTACCTTATGATACTCCGTGAAAATTCATTGGTTAAATGATTGCTTCCTGAGAACCCAAATTTGGCATTCAACTCTAATCTCCTGTATAAGCTATTGATTGATATGTGTAGAAGTGTGATTGCTATGAGCAGTGAGTTATCTATATGTTATGAAACTATTTTGAGCATGCATCATGCAATGTACTTGGAAGTACCAGTTTCAAACATCATTCAAAAGTCAATTACTATGGGGATGAGAACTATCTGAACAAGGTAATGTGATAAATCTTCATCATGAATCAAGAGGTAACCTTGCAAACTTAAATCCTTTTTGAATATCTACCTATGGTTCTTCTTGTTATAATCATAGATAGTTGAATATCAGCTGGGGGAGTCAGAATAATTCAAAATCTTAAATCATGTCTTGATTGCATTACATGCTTATCTACAATGTCTTTGAAAAATAAAGTCTTGATTCACTCTCATGACCAAGCTATGGGATTATTCTTGCTAAATATGTGATTTAAAGTATTATGACATTAATCTCTCATTGTTATCATGGTTGAGCTGGTTATGGTTAAAGTTATTAAAACCTTGTTTTACAGCATGTTGCATGAGTGTGATCACAACAGCTCCCCTGATATTATGGTCCCTAATGTTGTACGTTTTCACTTCAGACTGGAACTTCATTGATTTCAACCGTCATATATGAGTTTCTGACACTTTTCATTTTAGTGATAATCCTTCGTTAACTTTTCAACGAAAGGTTCTACATGTATGTGAAATTGCTTTACTTGTACCAACATCTCATTAAACAGCTTGATATTCTTTCAATTCATCACACCTATCCAACTCATCCTTATCTTTGAAAGAGGTTCTCGGTCTTTGTTCAAATTTTATCCAAACTTTAAGTCTGCACTCATTCTAAAAACCTTCACTTCACTATGCACTTCACTAAGTATCTTGAGTTGAGATTCCATATCCTTTAATTTCATTCTCAAAAGTTTCAACTCTCTCATTCTCATAATAAGTCAGCTTCTCGTTTTTCATTAAACGCAAAAGTCTTTTCACAACAGGATGTAGATCATGATATATTAGATCTATCTATCGAAATCCTTGATAGCCTCGTAATGTTCGTATTGGCTGAAACTCTTCATATTTTGTTTGACAAACTTTTGGTCAGGAAATGGAATAGAGGTAAAGCTGTTACTTTCCCTGAATTTTATCAATCTGACGTGGTTAATAAGTTTGATAAACTTTGATGGCTTAGATTCTTACAAATCAATGAGTCTGTTTATCCAATGTTATGCACATTGGTCTATACCAGTACCATATTCTTCAATGAAATAAATTGATCTTGCGCTCTTGTAGAGTCATATGCTCTTAGTTATGAAACTTGCTTCACCACTGAGTTCATTAACAAGCAAATGGTTGTCCTGACAATGGAATCAAAATATTTTGAGCTTTACAAATTTCCATTTTTTGAGAATGGAAATGATTATACTAAAAATTGGGATACTGTTCTTAAATCTCTTCAACCTCATCATGTCGTTATCCTTGAAATCATAAATTTCACAATATTGTTTGAGTCTCTCTACCAAGGAAAAAGAGGCTGCTCAACGTGCTCAGCCTAATTTGAGTCACAGTTCTGGGAACAATTCTGTCCATACCGTTCTTGATGATGAAGGGGGAGATAAGTATTTCCTGTTCTAGTATGTTTTTTATTGAACAATTTGTGAACACCTTGGCAATATGCAGATTATGACAGGATCATTGCTACAATTACTCCATATGATTTTGTTAGCTTAATGACGTGGGGAGTATCTTGGTAGGGGTATCTTGTTTACTCCATATTATCTTACTTGGTGACAGGAAAAGTTTCTATGCCCAATGACCGGGGAATTCTTTGATTTTTCACAGCAAAGGAAATACTTTTTGTCATCATCAAAAAAGGGGAGACTTGATCGCTGAAACCTCTCAATGATGGATCCATATTTGTTTTGAATTGATTGACAAAAAGTCCTCACTGGAACAATCCATTCCTATGGTTCATCAAAGAATTCAGATTGCATGATTAATGCACAATTCTCAAGACCCAACATGTTTTCATCTCTAATCTAATTTATATATAAAGATCTCTTTTTGCAGAAATACTCTCCAAGATCAGTTTAGACATTTGAGTGAGTTGAGAGTCAAAAAGAGATGTTGAAAATATCTTGGGAACCTCACCAAGTGGGAATTCATATTACAAAGTGCAACAACTATATGGTGGTCCTATAAATAGAACTCAAGATGCAACTAAATAAGTGATTTCTTTTAAGCAACCTATTTTGTGTTTTATACCATGATGGAGATTGTGTGTTTATCTCTTGGTGGGTAGTTCTTGTAAGGAGGCTTGAGAATCCAGGAGCTGGTTTGAGTTGTTCCAGCTTTGTTACAGCTGGTCTTGAACGGCCCCACTTTGCTGTTTTGTATCTCTGTTCTCAATAATATCTCTGTTTTTGCAAATCCTAAGTTTGATAACTTAGGTAGATGATTAATCTCTTTAGCTAGTGCTTTACACAGCTCTAGGGGCCAAACCTCTCTAACTTCTTGTCTCAATGATATCTTTGGTTTATGCTTTGGTTGAGATTGATCGACTCTAGTGCTTAAAATATATTGGGCTAAAATTGTTTCATATCTGTCTTGTGTAACTTAAGCTTTTTGAGCTCTGAGTTTGAGATTGTGTTTCTTAATATTCTGGGCCCCTTGCTAAGCTAATCTAGCTTTCTATTCCTATGCATAAACTGAACTTGTTAAGTTAAATGATTGTGCTCTTGAATAAGCTTTACCAAATCTATTATCAAGTCTGAGTTCAAGGTAAATTTACTTAAGTTGTGCAGCTTACTACATATTCACTTGAACTCATGTTTGAGCTTGTGCTATATTGAAAAGATTGCATTTGGAACCAAAAAGAACAATTCACCCCCTTCTTGTTCCACAGATGAAAAATGGAGGAGCATAGAGATTACTGATCCAATTTCAGTCCCATTATTATCACGCTATAGTTGCAGCTCAAAAGGGATCACTTACAATGGTGCTTTCCATTGGATTGTGGCTGATAAGATACACACACTCGATCTTGGTCGAGAAAAAGATGGCCCCATTATACATCTACCTCGTGGTGTGGGAAATTTTATGAGTAAGATGAGCTTATGCGTATTAAGTGATAATTTGTGCCTTGTTGACAAATCACATGTAACGCCCCGCTTTCTCGACAAGTCAGGTACGTGCGCCACGCGTGTGAGTTTTGAGGTTTAGGGCTATTTAATTTTTTATTTGCGCAATTTAATTTATTTATTTGAATTTTTGTGATTATATGAGTTCTAATCTCTTCTTTCTTGAATTTCATTACGTGAATTATATGTTCAATTTTCCCGAACATGCTTAAGTGTTTAATTTTATATAATTGCAAGAATTCATGTTCATTCGTTCTTAATTGAAACTTTATAAAATTCTTGGACTTAATTGATAATTTGATAAGGACTTATTGGTAACATTCATGAAACTTGGTAGCTAATTGCATCTACTTAAATTCCTTGAGGACTTGATGGCAATTTTCCCTCATTCTTTCCCTTCTCTTCACGATATACATCATATATACACATATACATACATCTCTTCTCATTTAGAACACAAACATAAAACACAAGCATACCATTTCCTCTCCCTCTCCATCAGTTGATCAAGCCAAGAAGCCAAGAGCCAAAGATTTAATTCCATCTACTCCAAGAAATCATCTTAGCTTCATCTCTTCCTTTCCCTTTCATTTTCTTCAACAAGGTGAGCATGAATATCTATATATATATATATATATATATATATAATGAGAATTTAAACTCTTGTTAGGGTTTGGTGATTATATGAAATGTTTGGGAGTATATGTAGCTTGTTTGAAGATTTGAGACGATTTCATACAGTTATAACTTGAATTCATAGAGTTTGGTGCATGATTGATCACTTGATTTCATAAGGGTTTTATGTTGGAAATTTCATGAATCAAAGCATGTTTCCTTGGATTATATGAAGCTTAATTGATATATATGAACCATATACAAGTTATATGTTAGTCTTAAGTTGATTTCTTACCTTGGTTGGTTGTGAGAGTGATTTGGGAGCCAATTTCCGAACTTTTCCCCTGTTTTCCCGACACTTTTGCTGCTGCTGGACTTGGATGTCGCGCCTGTGACCGTTTCGTGACCATTTTTGTCCGCGGCAACTTGCTGTTTTTCCTTCGGGGCCGGGACTGCTTTTCAGTACAATTTTGTCACGGCCGCGACACCCTCATCCGAGCCCCGATTGACCTTATTTTTGAACCGACGGAAACCTCTTGAAGTCTAGAATGCTCTCCAATTGGAATAATCTCAATATATTTTCTCATTTGTGAGATATAATCAATTATTTTTGGTGTCGCCACTTTATCGGAAATCTGCATTAACCCAACTTTGGACCTAAGCCATTTTCATTCCACTTTGAACTAAAATACGAGCCATATATCACTGAAAAGGTCTTCGTGTGTACTTTCATACCCAATAAGAAAAACTCAATTCCAACTTCTATAACTCAAGATATTCCAGTTTTCCTAGAGCATGTACGTTTTCGAATATTATCGGGTTTTGCCCAACTTCACCAAAACCTCTCTTCTTGCTTTCCTTTCACTCTCTTGACTCCCATATGTGAATTATATGATATATATGCTTGGTTAATTGATAATTATGCCCTATGTGACACTTCTTGGTACTTAATTGCTCAAACATGATTGTGTGACTCCATGCTTTATATGAATTGAACTTGAAATAATTGAATGATATGTATACATGAATCCTTGAGATTAATTTCATCTCTTAGATGTTAATTGGTTTTCATACATGCTAAGTGTCACTCAATTGCTAGTTTTATTTATTTACATGATCGTTGCCGTGCGTTATACTTGGTCTCATATTGAGTCTTGTCTCACGAGTTTGCATTGTTTCCTTTCTTGTCCAGTTCTTCTCCAGGGCGGAGATCATTGATCGAATAGACATTATCTTGTATCCTTGTCTTGTTCCGTCGCTCTTCAGGTGGGGTTTAATTTCTAGATATATAGAACCCTTACAACCCTATGTGATCTTTCGGCCAAAATGTATCAATATATCTACAATTTTTCAAAACCTTATTGATTTTCAATTGAATTACCGAATTGTACCGATTGATTGATTGATTGTTCTGGCGAGTATATTGTTCACTGTGGGTCCGAGGGTTAGTGTATGAGCCAACTGGGAAAGCACGGGCTGACGGGTAACTCTGCACTCACCTCACATTGTTGGGATGACCCCTGAATCCACTAGGAGATTAGTGGAGGAAGGAGTTCCGGGCATAGGGACTCATGAACCTTATGCCCAGATTGATTGGGTGGTGGGGCCTTGCAATCCCACCATCACCCGGAGGAAGAAGGGGTTATTGAAACTGCTAATTGTGCACTGTAATTGATTGCTCGATCACTTAATCATTGAATAATTGAATTATTATACACGGTCAGAGAAAGGTTGGAGATTTGCCCTCACTCACCGGGCCACTGATTGATTGAATTGAATTGATTGAAATTGTAAATTGGATAGTTGTAATCTCGGGCGAGAATTACTTTAATATTTGAACTTATATTGTTTTCTTTATAAAATCTTACCCGAGATTATAGCTTGCATGGTAATTGCACTTATAAATTATAAACCCCTCACTCAGTCTTTCATATACTGACACCTCACATTTTCAGGTCTTGCAGGGTGCGTGCTAGGCGGGATTTGAGTCTTTCATTTTGGGTCCATTATAGCTCATGTAATTTCTTGATGCATTTCTATTACTTATGAACGGTTTTGGTACTTATGTATATTATAAATTGTTTATGGATAATTGATATGGTATATGAATAAAAGTGATGGTCATGGACTTGAATGATGTTGATGAAGTGAATGTAAATTATCATGCTTGCGTTTATCTTTATGCATGTTGGTATTTAATTGAGGGTTAGTCCAGGCCTAGCTAGTGTGTCGTTTTTTATTGTCTCCCGTTCGCTATAGGCTTGTTTCATGTATGGGTGTTCGTTCCATATGTGGATTGAACTATAGTGCGGGGGATGTGGCTACTTAGCATTGCGGGTGCTACATCACAGATCTGATTCTGATTCGTCTCAGATGACAATATGGATGATGAAAGAGTATGGTGTGGCCGAGTCTTGGACGAAGAGGGTTATTAATTTACAATGTTGGTTTCCTCATGCTTCGCTCTTCGTTTTTCATACATTTTCTCCGGCCGCATTGATGCGAAATGAAGGCGTACTGCTTTTCTCAGAACCGTATTGGGAAAAGGGTGCGATGTTTTACAACCCGATGGAAGATAAGGAATGTCGTCAATTCTTTGTTTCAGATGCTAAAAAGGATTTCATGTGTAATAGTATTTTTGCATACGCTCCAAGCTTTTGTACCTTGGAAGAAATTACCATGCTGAGAGGAGAGAGGAGGTTGGTCAGTGATGCATGGCGAAACTAGCTTGTCGGGGTTTATAAATTATCATCCCATAATCGGGCACTTGTTATGATAATTTTAAATAATTTCAACGAGCAAGTTATATAGTTTGATAGTAATCTTTATAACTGTTATGAAATGGGGGATATGTGATATTTGCAGTTCATAATTGGAAATTTGGCAAAAACCTCTCTTTTATATTAAAATAACGAAAGACATCGATCTATTAAACAATAACTATAGAATTGGTGGTATATTAGACTTCTCAAATCGGGGATACAATAATAACTTCATGTACATAATATTTGTCATGAATTGTAACTACCTTCATATAAATGAATTTAGCGTGCGACACTTTATATATTTTTACCTATATATTATTGAAAGGAAAAGGTTTGGGTAAATCTCATGGTGCTTTTATACCTGATTCTCATCCTAAAACGTTCTACTTTCACCTGTTATAATATGTTAATAGGAGTAAAAATTTAATTTTTTCCCCGTGATATTTAAAATATTTAAAAAATCTATTTGAAAAAAATTTATTTTAATTTAACTCCTTGTGGTATCTAAAGAAATTCACACTGATAGGGTCTGATCAGGTTAGGGTCAAACTCCGATCACTTTATATTTTGTTGAGGTAGGGGAAACAGAGGGTGAAGCTCAAAAAGGGTCTTCGGAAAAGCTATGGACTCTACCTGCTAGGACAAACACCAACAAAGTCAGAAGGCCAAGCTGGGGAAACTGGGGGTGATTCCCAGTTTGGCTCTCCGACGCTCAAGTCAGATAGTGATCTGAAAGAGAATGTAAGCAATGATATGAAGTTACAGTAATGGTGAATGCTTACAGGGATGAAGATGAATTCCCATATTTATAGTTGAGGGTCAAGGACCCTTTGGTAACTTGCCTCGTGTGGTCCTGCCCTAATGTTGCCCTAACACATGTCGCAACGAGGAGAATCCTAGGAGGAATCTCCTGCAAAAGTTTGTAAAAGTTAGTGTTTGCAACAGTGGCAGGTGCGCGGGCTTGTACGGGTGTCAGAGAGCCATTTTGGGGGTTGGTAACGATGGCGGGAGGCATGCTCGTGTCAACGAAGATTAATGGGCTTGAGGATCCGCATGGGGATTAGCGCCCAAACAGTGCAACGAGGGGGAGCGGGACCCCTCTATTCTGCTGTTGCACGAGGGTATGTCCGAAGGGACATGACGCTCGTTAACGACTTTATTAGAGCCATGGAGGTGTGTATGGCAGTGAAGTTGGCGCTCGTTAGCGAGCCTATCGTTGAGGTGCTCGTTAGTGAGCTTTGGGTGGTCATGTGTTGGTGATGATCTGGGACGCTTGGGGGACCGTTGAATCCACGTGTCACGCTTGACTGCGCCACGTGTCAAAACGTGGGTCAAGCGTATTTTACCCCCTCAATTCTACAGTCCTTGGTAAAGGCTGTGGAATTTAAAACTTCCCAATGTCCGAGGGAGACACTCGTGCTTGAGTGCCTTGCATGTTGCGGAAGCTTCCTCTGTCAAGCAATTAATGTAGTCATTTCAAGTGACCGCTCGTTGAGCCCCGCATTAAATGTTGATGTGCGAGTGGGGGCTGATATCAAGGAAACGACACATGAATCTTGGGAAGTGGGTGACGGTTCCCAAAAGTGGGCGGTTATCAAGGGGGGAAATGATTGCCTTTGAATTTAATATTCCCAAATCTCATCCTATAAATAGGGGATTCACCATTCTTCTTTCTTTTTACGCGAACCAAAATTCAGAAATCCCTTTGTGCTAGCAATTCTTCAGAGCAAATTTCAAAGAGCTTTACCAAACTCTAAGCTTTTCTTCAAAATTCCAAAGGTAAATCTTTCGCACTTCTTCTATTTTCTGACTTGCTAACCTTAGTACCTATTTAGGATCTCAAATCCTTCCCAGAATTCCACCTTTTCTCCAAAATTCCCAGACTCCTTGAATGTCCCACATCCTCAAAAGTCCCCACATTTCTTTTAAGCTTCCTAACAGCCATGGCAAGAGATCACGTGGAAGAGTTTACCTGTGAGGTTGATGAAATGGCAACCTAAAATTCATCCCAACCGGGTTCCCCCAGGGACGAGGAACTAGACGCAGCAGTTTCTGCCATGGAGGAGAGGAGCCCAGAGGGTGTTGAACATCTATTCGAGGAAATGGACATGGTACTCGAGGCGGAAAGACAAGGGGAACTGTGGGCCTTGACGGAGAGGTCAACCCATTCCCATCGCCATACTGTAACGGTGGCCATTTTCGCTCCCCGTTCTTGAGGCAGAAGGAGAAGCTGGGCCCTCGGAGAAAGCCCCTGCTAAGGGCAAAAGAAAGAAGGCCCAGAGACCCCGAAAATCCAAGAAAACCAAGGGGTCAAACGAGGGTGAAGGTTCTGGCATGCAGGCGACTGAAGTTCCCCCAGATGAAATCCAAAGCATAATCACACGAGGGGAAATAGTATCAATGCTGGTCCCAATATATTGGGACGAGCGTTATCAATGGAGGATCCCTACTGAAAATGAGCGAGCGAATAATCCCCCTCCCGGGGAGATGGCCGTTTACTTAGACTCCGTAGTTTATGGGGGTCTGAGATTTCCCATACCCGAACCTGTAGCCGAGATCCTCAATAACCTTAACCTGTGCCCTACCCAAATTTTGCCCAACGGTTTATCTTTAATAACCGTTTTCGTAATTCTCATGGGGTGTACCGAATATCCACCCTCATTCCGAAACTTTAATGCCCTTTTTCAAGTTGCCCGCTCGCCTCGTTCATCCTCGAGGGCAGGTTTTTTCTATATTCAAGCCAAATCCGGCTTGAAATTGATTGATTCTCCCACAACCTATGGCATAGAATGGAAAAAGAAATTCTTCGTCGTGAGGGCTCCTGAGGGTGAAGATTTTGGGGTACCCCGAGAGTGGGTTTCTCATGGGAAGGGACCCATAGTTAGGCATCGTTTACCCCACACCTTTCCGGAAAATTGGCCCAAAGACCTTGCTGGTGCCATGAGGGACGAGGGTTGGATAATCCAAGCAAAGGATTTGACTGATGATGCGGAAGTCATGTTTCTTTGCGGAATTACAAATGACCTTCATTTTATCAAAAATCCACCTGCTCGAAATTTGGAGAGAGACGGTTAGCTTCTAGGGACTAACTTTAGATAGGAATTCTGACTGCTTGATAGTACTTTGTAGAAATATTATGTACGAGCATTAACCCTCTTTTTTTTTTTTTTGATTTCTTTTCAGGTGTTGCTATCATAATGGCTAGTGCCAACATGCGTAACGTTGCCAACTTCGTCAACTGTCGTCAGCTACAACAGGGAAACCAAGCGAACCCACGTGGTCAAGGAGCCGGACGAGGGGCAGGCCGTAGTGACGGTCGAGGGGTTCATGCTGGAGCAAGCTCAAGCACTGCCTAACAACCAAGGGGATAACCGAGCAGCCAATACGGAAACCAGAATAGTCATGAGGCCGGCAGACCCCCCCGTGGCGGGGGGGGCACTCCTCCTGTTACAGAAAGTACAAGGCCGCGCTTGGATGTGGTCATCCAGGAGCACCGAGGGGATGGCGCTCAACCCTCTAGGAAAAGAAGAAGGATGCCTGATGATATCTCAGTAACAGGCAAGGGCAAGCAGGTGGTTGAGGGCCCCAGAGGCGAGGGCGACACTTCCTCTTCCGAGGAGGAACGCTTATGGAGTTTTGAACGAATAGGGGATAGGCACTTCGAGCGTTTCCCTATCGAGGGCCCCATTCTCTTGTCCGAGTGCCCGCCCTCAAGGGCCATCACTGAAGGGCTCTAGGAGAGGGTGCAATTTTCGGGGGACCATCAAGCTCTGTTCTCCCAAAATTCTGAGAAGGTGGCCGCAGATATGGTCCACAGCCCTGATTTCAGTAAGTTTCCCTCTATCTCTTCCTTTACTTGTTATTTCCTTAATTCCTTAAAAAAGATTCTAAGTACAGAATGCCTTCCTTATTTCCCTCGAAAAACACAGCAAGTACTCCCAAGGGCGAAAAACCTTCAAATGGGGGCTACCATGTACTCCGAGCGCAAGGCCAAGTACAAGAAAATGGCTCGCTCGAATGATCCGGCTCAAATCCAAGAGGAGCTGGACGTGGAGAAGGCAAAGTTCCTCTTTCTTAAGACGGACACAAAAAGTTGGAGGCCTACGCCAAGAAGCTGGAGGATGATTTCAAGAGATGCGAGGCTTCTAAGAAGAAGTACCACACGGATTACACTAACCTCAGCGAGAACCATAAGAAGCTGATGGAAGACAGGAACGGATGGGTCACCCGGTCCAACGATGCTGAGAGAAAATATGCAGATGCGATGAGGGAGCTGCCCGAGCATATTGAGAGGGCAAATAAGGAGGCCCTTATCAAATTCTGCCACAGCAAGGCCTTCTCATTTGCTACCATGCTCCACTGCTACTACGAGGCTAAAAAAGCCTTCAATTTGGCTATTGAGCAACTAATTCACAAGGGCCTGGCAGATGCCTCCGCTCGTGGGCGTTTAGACATGGGGTTGAGGCTCAACGAGCGTTGTGAGGAGGAGGAGAAGAGGGATGAGGATCCCGAGGCGAGCTTAGCTGAGCCGGAGTATAATTTTCTGGTTGAACTCCTGCAAGACGAATACATGGCGGCTCATCCTGTGGAGGAAGTGCCTCAAGCGGAGTAAAACGAGGGGGCTAATGATGCCGTATCTGCCCTCGAAGGCCCTCAGGACGCCGTGCCTCAGGAAAACGTCCCCGTTCCTACTACTGAGAATGCCCCTGCCTCGAAAAATGCTCCTGCTCTGCCGGTTGAGTGTGTTGAGCCCGTAGCTCCACAAGCCCAAGAGCCTGTTCCACAAGCACAAGAGCCTGTTGCCCCTGCTCAGCACGAGGTGGTGAATCTTGAGGAGGATGTTGCTGCTGCCGCTTGAAGTTCCTTTCCGCCTTCTTTAAAAAGCTTCTTATTTTGTAATCTTTAATTTCTTGATGGGTTCCATGGGCCATGGTGCCCTTGTTTTGCAATTTTTGTACCCCTTGCTTTATTAATGAGAAATTTCCTTTCCATGATTGGGTGCCTTTTATTTCCTGCAATGCTTGTTGCAAACTTTTTACTTTGCGCTTGTTGTATCAAAATCTTGTGATGTTAAGACTCTGGGCAACATGCTAAGTAAAAGATGTAAAACTTGGAAAATTTTGCTCAGTTTTGGGTAATTACGGGGGTCTTACTTGAAAGCCGCCCTCATTCAAGACTTGGGAAAATTTGCTTGAAGACTTGGAAAATTTTGCTAAGTCTTGAGTAATTACGAGGGTCTTACTTGAAAACCGCCCTCGTTCAAGACTTGTGAAAATTTGCTTGAAGACTTGGAAAATTTTGCTAAGTCTTGAGTAATTATGAGGGTCTTACTTGAAAGCCACCCTCGTTCAAGACTTGTGAAAATTTGCCTAAGTCTTGTGTGGCATTCTTGGTAAAATGCGAGGATCCTGCGTGTGGGTACCCTGGTTAGGGACTTGCAGAAACCTGTCAAAAAGTTTCTTTGCTTGTAGATTGCCATTTGTATTGGTGTGAGGGGCGTGGTCCCTGAACCCTCGATTTTCCCTTGTCACCTGATCAAGCTTTTCCACAGGTCCTATTTTCGAGCGCCGGGTGTCTTTGTTAAAGGCTACCCGGGCCTACTAGGACGCAAATGCCTTGTATTCTGGTTCACTCTTGGTGCTTGATCATACTTCATTACGGTTCCATTTTCGAGCGCTGGGGGCCTGTTTTGAAGGCGACCCGGGCCTACTAGGATGCTCATGTATACTGATGGGGCCCTACGGATTTCCCGAGGTGCTGAATAGGCACGCTCGTGAAGTCATACCGTAGATTTTGGGCCCTTGTTTTTTGAGATGAGGAAGGATTCCATAAGCACCCTGGACCTGGGTGGTTTGCACTAAGGGTCCCAAGGGGGAATTTTTAACAACTTGCTCATTCGAAAATTAGATAAATACGTGAAGCCATTTCTATTATAGTTTTCTAGAGAAATAGTAAATACATCAGGCCCCATTATGGGCTTTTTACAAGGTCATTTCAAAAATAAAACCGTCTAAGGTTGCACGCGTTCCAAGGGCGGGGGAGACGCTCGCCCTGCAATGATTCGAGTGTGTATGTGTTGTTTGCCTGTACTTGTATAATCTTGTATGGACCTTCCCAGTTGGGATCTAACTTGCCCACGTGTCTTGAGACTTCCACTTTCTTTAGGACTAAGTCCCCCAGCTGAAAAGTCCTTTCTCTAACTCGTTTGTTGTATTGCCGAGCGACGGACGATTTATACTGATGGATCTGTGCCCATGCCTTGTCTCTCTTTCCTTCCAGAAGTTCCAGTTCCAGCGCTCTACTCTCCTCGTTGGCTGCAGGCTCGTAGTACGCCACACGAGCGGATTCCTGCGCAATTTTCGCGGGTATCATCCCTTCTGAGCCATAGACGAGCGCAAAGGGGGTTTCGCCAGTGGCCGCTCGTGGAGTGGTGCGATAAGCCCACAAGGCTCCTTGTAATTCCTCTGCCCATTCGCTTTTCTTGCTTTCGAGCATTGTCTTTAGGTGTTGCAAAATGGTCCTATTGGTGACTTCCGCTTGCCCGTTAGCCTGGGGATTACCCACAGAAGTAAAGCGTTGCTCAATTCCCAATACTGAGCACCATTCTCGAGTGTCCGCTGATTTTCCATTAATTCGATTGTTTTGGCTACTATGAACTGGGACCCATTGTCAGAAATAAGGACCCTCGGTATGCCATATCTGCAGATAATGTTCTTCCATATGAAGTCCCTCACGACCCTGAAAGTGATCTTTGCTATGGCCTAGGCCTCGACCCACTTGGTGAAGTAATCAACGGCTAGGATGACGAACTTTTTCTGTCCGACCGCCATGGGCAAGGGGCCCACAATATCAATTCCCCATTGGTCAAAGGGCCACGAGACATCTATAGGGACCACCTGGGCAGCCAGCAATTGAGGGAGGTTCGAGTGAAATTGGCACTTGGGACACTTCTTGGAAAACTCAATGGCGTCTTAGAGGATCGTAGGCCAATAGAATCCGCTCCTCAGGACTTTCTTTGCAAGGATACACCCCCCAGAATGATTTCCACAGCTTCCATTGTGAATATGTTCAAGCCTCTCTTTGGCTTGCGAGGGCCTTAGACATCTCATTGGCGGGCCTTGAAAAGACTTCTTGAATAGTCTCCCATCGGAGTCCAGAGAGAATCGAGGGGCCCTGTTCCTGATTTTCCGTGCCTCCACCTTGTCAGTGGGACAACCACCATCTTTGATAAATCTGACTATGTCATCGAGCCAACAGGGCTCGTGCGGATCGATCACAGCTACCACTTGTTTGGTGATCTTTTCCTTTATCAATGGCTCTTCAGTTATAAGGAACGTGACAGAGCGCTCGCTGGTACCTTCCAATGCTGAAGCAAATTTAGAAAGAGCGTCAGCGCGCTCGTTTTCTGCTCGTGGGACCTGGAGTAAGTGGAATTCCTTGAATTTCCTAATGATCTCTTTTGCCTTTTTCAAATACTGCACCATGGTGGTTTCTCGAGCCTCATAAGTTCCTTCAATCTGGCTCGCGCTCAATTGTGAATCAACATAAGCGGTAATTCTGGAATCCCCATTTTGAAAAGCAATTTTCAGCCGTTGTACAAGAGCTTCGTACTCCGCTTCGTTGTTGGTGACTTGGAAGTCCAATCTGATCGCGAAGTCTATTTCGATTCCTTTGGGGTCTCTGAGGGTTACCCCTGCTTCTCCCCCTTGAGAGGTTGAGGAACCATTCGTGTGTAGGATCCAAAGGCCCTGGTTGTCTAGAACCATGGGCTCCAGACCAAATCGCTCGGTTAGTAAATCTGCAACTACTTGCGCTTGTATGGCGGCCCTGGGCTCGAAGTTTAAATCAAATTGACTTAATTCTATGACCCATTTTATCAGTCTTCCAGATACGTCTGGTTTGGACAAAACTTGTTTCAATGGCTGATCCGTGAGGAGAGTGATTGAGTGTGCCTGGAAGTATAGCCTCAATCTTCTTGATGCATTGATGAGGGCGAATGCTAACTTTTCGATTTCCAAATACTTTCTCTCTGCCCCTTACAATGTTTTGCTTAAATAGTAGACGGGCAAGTGTTTACGTTCCGTTATGGCTACCAGAACTACGCTCATAGCTTCGCTAGAAACGGAGAGATACACAAACAACCTTTCACCCTCTATTGGCTTTGTCAGGAGTGGAGCGCTCAAAAGGTAAACCTTTATGTCCTGTAACGCCTTCTCACACTCCCTAGTCCAAGTGAAATTTCGAGCGTTGCGTAGAATTTTGAAGAAAGTGAGGTTCCTATCTGCCGAGCGTGAGATGAACCTGTTCAAAGAGATGATTTTTCCTACCAACACCTGTACTTCCCTGAGATTACGAGGGGAAGGGATGTCCAAAATAGCTTTGATTTTTTTCCGGATTTGCTTCAATCCCCCGTTGGCTGACCATGTAGCCCAAGAATTTTCCCCCTCATACTCCAAAAGTACATTTTGAGGGATTTAACTTCATGCCGTATTGGCGCAGGATGGCAAATGTGCGCTTGAGATCCTCGAGGTGTGAGCCCTGACGCTCGCCTTTTACAATCATATCGTCCACGTATACCTCCATGGACCCTCCAATTTCTTTCTCAAACATCCTGTTAACAAGGCGCTGGTAGGTGGCCCCCGCGTTTTTGAGCCCAAAAGGCATGACTAGGAAGCAGTATACACCCAAGTGGACAATAAATGAGGTCTTGGGATGGTCCTCAGGAGCCATAAAAATTTGATAATACCATTGAAAGGCATCCATCATACTCATGAGTTCGCATCCGGCCGTCGAATCTACCAGTTGATCAATGCAGGGTAAAGGGTATGGATCCTTGGGACAAGCCTTGTTGAGATCAGTGAAATCGTTGCACACCGTATTACATCGTTCTCTTTCAAGCGTTGATCTTCTGCTTCTTGGATGACATAAACTGATTTGGACCCCGAGGGACGTTGATCTTAACTCCGAACATATCGGCGTCGAGAAGCGTTGGAATCCCCTCCTGATGAACCACCCGCTATCATGTTGATGACCGCGAAAGGGGCATTCTATTGTTCTATGGACTTTTGTTTGCCACGAGCGCTGTTCTCGGGACGGTCCCGCCTCTACGGGCTCCTTGATCGTGAAGGGCTTCTCCTCCTATCCCTTGAACGCTCGTTGCATCGCTCGTCATAACGCTCCAGCATTTTTACAAACTCCTGTTGGGAATAGTGCCCTGAAAATTCAATTTATTGAATTAATAAAACTGAATTTGCAGCAAGTTATGAGTATTTCACATATTAATAATTAATGACGTGTGATGGTATTCTTATATGAAATGTGTTACATAGGAAAAGACTTTGAATACCGAAATCACGTGTCATTAAAGTTCTAGTCGGTAAGATAAGAACATGTTCTTATCAAGACTATAACATGGTAATATAAGATGATTAGTCTTTCGTCATAGGGAATAGTGATTCCAATTATAACACGTTGATGATTTTCAATAGGATTGGAAACATCGAACTGGACCACTGAGATTATTCATTTCATACTGCTATAAAAAATGAATAAAATCTCAGGAAGCATTGTACTCTTAATCCTGATAATATTTCGGCTTTAGGCATGTAGTGTTAGTCACTGTAACATACTTGAAGTAAGGTCTCGGTAACGGGTGGCCAAAATACTTTGTATGATTCGGTGACAACATGAAATGTGCTAAAGAGTTATATTGATCGAGGAATCTGTGGCCTTGCTGGAAGGTAAAAGATATCCTTGAAATAGATTTGCAAAAGTTCGAATTAAGACGTTGGCCAAAGCACTTCGCGTGATACGTCACCGAAGTTGTATGTTGAATGTGTTTCACATACAGAGAATTTGAACTTAAGGCAAATCAATAAATTTCAAATTAGAGATGAAAAATAAATGATAGTAGTTGTAATTTATTTTTCATGGATATCTACACGGAGGAGTGAAATGCAAGATTATTCTAGATCGAGAAATTCGTGAATAATTTAATTAATTTTAGAGTGCAACAATATTTATTTAGTGGAATTAAATATTGTTAAATGGCAATTAATTACTATCATGAGATGATAATAAATTAATCCGTTTGGAGCTAAAATTAATTAGTCCTGCAGGTCCCCCTACAAGCCCCAAATTGAAAACCCAAAGAGAAAATATTAAAAGGAGAAAGAGAAATGAATTTTCAAAGTGTTTGAAAATAGCCAAGGGATTTATTTTAAGAAAATAAATCAAATTCCAAAGAGTTGGAAATGCCCGAACTTTTATTTTGGAGAAAATAAAATTTTAAATTTTTTTTTTTAAAAAAAAAATATATATTTTTTACTGACGTGGCAGTCCACGTGGCATGCCACGTCAGCAGAACGGGCCCAATAGGTGCTGACTGGGCTGCCGCGTGGCGAGCCACGTGTACGGCCGAGATGGAGCCGCGTCATGGCCCGCGTGCGGCCTAGATGAGAGCTGGAATGGGCGGGTCAACGGGTCGGATTATCCGGCCCAAGGACCAGACCCGGCGCGTGTGAAACACGCGCCAGCAAACCTGACCACTTGCAGAGGCGCGTGGGCGCGCGTGACGCCACGTGGCGGAGCGTGGTTGGTGGCGGCGTGTTCACGGCGGAGAATCCTGCCACGTGGCGTGATCAGATTGGGCAATTCGTACGCGGTTTGTACACGGTTTGCATTATGACCAAATTGCCCTTCATTTTATGTTTAAAATGACCAAAATGACCTCATATATTTGGCTATAAATAGGGGTTGAATGCCTCATTTCAATTCATTCATTTTTAGCAGCTATTTCGGTCCTTTATGGCTGAGAATGCTCCCTCTCCCTTTTAGTTTAATTAATCCTCAATTAAAGGATTAATTAATATATAATTAGGTGGTTATATAATTAATATATAATCCACTTAATTATTAGAAAATTAGGGAATTTTCTAGTCTAGAAAATTGAGTTTTTCTAGAAAATATTTTCTCGAGTATTTAGGGAAATACTCGCGGAGCCCACACTCCGAGGGTCGAGTCGGGGATATTGCTGGGAAGCTCTGCCGGTCTCACGAAAGGGCAAGGAGCTGGAAAAATACCGTTAGATAGCCATGTTTGCAGTACGGTAATATTTTACAGTTATTTTATTTTAAGCATGATAAATTATGTGCTCTTAAGTGTTAATTGCATATTAGATATTTATCTGATTAAGTGATTTAAAATTTATTATCAATTGCATGTATATACTTGAGTAGATCCGGCTAGTCTTCCGCTTTTGTATTAAAATGTTTTAGAAATATTTTAATACTTGTATTATAATAAAAATTTTAAAATGTGGTCCCGGAACACTACTGTTCTGGGCCCATCACCCAGCAACTGGTATCAGAGCCGTGCTCTAGATATATAGATGCATTGATATGATGCATGCGATGCATAATTTTAAATCTGCTACTGTGCACGTAAATTCTGTCAAAGGAGGCTGGTTTTTAAGTGGGACCGTTGTGAACCCTCCAGTGTTTCTTGGGAATTTACGTGGAATGGTAATTTTCTGGGAATCGATTTCAATAATCTTCCTGGTTAATTACCGAATCAGTAAACATGATTTAAATTATGAGATAATTTATTTATATCATGTTTACTTTATGTCATTTATTTTAAGCATGATAATTATGTGATAATTATATGAAAGCATGCTTAATTATTTTTATTTTTTGGCATGATCATGATAATATGAGATATTATGCTATTTTCAATTATGCATATTTTATTTAATGTGATTAAATGATATTGTTTAATAGAGATTAGACGCAATGCATAATTGAACTAATATTTTTCGGCCTAATTAATAAATAGTTATTAAATTGCCTTAAAATATTATTATTGAGATTTTAAATATGATTTAGTAATCCTAGTGGGAGGGTATTAATTAGATTAATTACTTCCAACAATAAGACGCCAAAAGGTGATTATAAGATAATCAAAAGATAATCCACAATTTTTTTTTAAAAATTCAAGTGGGAGCGAGATGAAAAGAGTTGGATTCTCACGACCTCCATTACCCGTCTATAGTATAGTGAATATAAACTACTCCCTTCGGCGGGTATGTATTCGCGGTATACAAGATTAGACTTCTACGGATAGAATGAAATGCGACGAAAGTCAGCTCGACCACGCCTCCGTGGAGTGTCTTGACTTACTTGTACGGACTTCTAATTAATGGTACACACTTGACTAAGTAATGTATTAACCTCCCTTCGGAGCTATGTTACATTCACTTAGAGGCCAAGGGTTGACGTGGTGGATTAACATTGTTTGGTAAGAGTTACCTAGATGACATGTTAATTAAGAATAGTTCTTGCTTTTCTAAGCGGTTTTCGACCTCGCCTCCGGGGAGTCAACTGCAGTTAGTTAAGTCACCATTACGTAAATCAAAATGCTTACGTGGATCTCATTTATTGGTTGGACGCAGAAGAAAGTGAAATATTTAATCATAACTTGCATTTATTTATTTATTTTAGTTTTATAATTACGATCTCTCTTAGCCCACTCCAAACTGTATGTCTATAAGGAAATAGACCAATAAGGGTTCAACTATGCTGACTAGGAAATAAATCTTGACATCGTGTTGAGACATGAAAGTTTACGTACTCACTGAACCTTATCCGAAAATTTCGGAAACTACAACCAGTCAGGATTAGAAAAAATGCTTATTCTAAATGGATCAAGTGTGATGATCTGGCTAGTCTTATATCCTGACATCTGTCTTAAAAGTTCTTGAGCATCAGACACATGAGATGTCCACTGATAAGAACATGTTTTGAAGACAGAATCGTACGAAGGTACGAGCCACGAAAAAGGTTGTTAGTCAAAGATGTTTCAAGGATCACTGGCTCAGAATCATATTATGAATATGATAACTGATCTGAACGAGATTGAAAGCCTCTGTGCTTAAAGAGACAATCTTAACAGATAGGATACGATCCTATACTCTCTGCCTAAGTCATTCGAACGTTCAAGATTATTTTAAATAATTTTTTTTAAAATACCAATGGACAACCTCAATATGGCAGAAAAGGTGATATAGACTAAGGGAAAAGTTCTCTTTAATCATACATCAATATCCACGGTCTAGAAAGCCAGTAAGTGGAAGAAAGAAAAATGAAAAGTTCCTAATCTAAGGTTCAGAAATAGAAAGTCAAATCCGACAATGGAAAAATGTTTCTATTTCGGTGGTAACGGGTATTGGAAAGGAAATTGTCCAAAATACTCAGTTTGTCTGTTTGCTACGCCGTTTGGATAAGATATAAAGATATCTTACTCGTTGAAATTATGTTTAGATGGAAATTCACCGGAATACTGGTGTGTGAACTTGAGATCAACTAATCATATTTGCAAGTCGTTGCAAAGATTCAAACTAACCAGAAAGTTTGAAAAAACGGCTAACACACACCTACTGCTTGGGGAAAATACAAGTGTAATTGTATTAGCAGTAAGGAGTATAAAGTCGTATTTTGGCAATAGGGTTTTTATATTATACGTGCCATATATACAGAAATTTGATTTTTGTAAGTTATTTGATAAGTAATGGTTCAACTATTTATTTTGAACAAAATTTTACCATTAAACAAAATAAAAGGTTTATTTGCTCTGGCACAATAAAAGATGGTCTTTTATACCTAAATGAAAAACCTATTTTAAGTTTAACATTAAGATGCTTGACTTACCATCTAAGAGGAAAACTTCTACGTGGCACCTATCTATTGGTCAATTGAATCTAAATAGGATCCAAAGACTGATTGTTGAGTCCTATTGACTTGAAAACAGTATCAATCTGCGAATCCTATTTAGAAAGTTAAAATGGCCAAGAAAGTTCCTTTTGAGACAAAAGGTATTAAGCCATGAACTTGCTTGAGTTAGTTCATACGGACATATGATACTATGAATGTTCAAGCAAGAGAAAGTTTTTGCGTACTTCATCATTCATTTGAATGAATACTCTAGATACAAATATGTTTATTTGATGAGACTTAAGTCTGTAATTTTGAAGAGTTCAAAGAATATAAGACTGAAGTCAAAGAGTCATGCTACCCTATGAATTTCATTTTGGGGTTTTGCACACAAAACGACAAACCTAGTTCTATCTAAGTCAGTTCCTAAAACACTGATGGATCTGTAGCTAGGGTGAAAACCCTGTATCTTTTATCTTCGGATTTAAGGTAGCCTGGTCCACGAGTTAAGGATGGATCCTGACAAGTTAGAATAAAGAACAAAGGTTTACTTGTTCGAAGGTTATCCTAGAAGAACAAGAGGTGGTATATTTTGTAATTTGAGAAATAAAAAAAGATGTTTGTGAATATTTCAAAGATATTTACATAGATAACCACAAAGGGTGGAAGCAAAGTAGTGTTAAAAGAAATAAACAAGTATTAGATACTAATTTCCATAAACCCGTGATAACTGAAAATGTATTAAATACATGTGATGTACTAAATACAACATGTGATGTAGAGATGTGTACACGAGAGCATCATTGTAGTGGGAGGATTGTCAGGACACCTGACAAGATACCTAAGATTAACCCAAGTGGTTGAATCTAACGTATCTGATCCTGTCACATGAAATGAAGCTGTGGATGATATAGACGCTGACCGTTTGGTCAAAAGCCATGGAATCTGAGTTAGAATCTCTGTATTCTAACAAAGTCTTGAGCTTGTAGAGGCGCCTGAAGGCATTAAACCCATTAGATGCAATTGGGTTCAACAAGAAAATAAAGGGAGAAAGGGACAAAAGTAGAGACTTTAGAGCAAACTTATGGCAAGGGATTTTACCCAGAAAGGAGAAATCATTTATGAGGTCTTCTTGCCTATGGCAATGCTTAAGTCCATTATCCTCTCCATTTTATCTCATTATCAATTATGAGATTAGATAAATGGATGTAAAGACTATGTCCTTGAACGGGAAATTTCAAGAAGAAGAGATACATGGTACAACCTGAAGGCTTCACAGCCAGAAATCAGGTGCATATAATGCTAGCTTAATAGATCGATTTATGATATTAAGCAAGCGTTTAGATTATGGAGCATTAGAATTATAAGGCAACTTAAATTCTTTGGATTTGTATAATTGCCTGATGATCTATGAGTGTACAAAATGAAATCTTGATAGCGTTGTAACATTTTCATTTTGTACGTAATTAATATTCTGATCATTAGGAATGATGCAAGAATTTTGTCGGTGGTCAAGATTCGGATGTCAAATCATTTTGACAAGAAGAGACCTAAGTAAGACCGATAATATTCCAACGATCAGACTTTTGTCGTGATCATAGGAATAGGAAGATTGATTTATCACAAGAAGCATATATAGATAAGATGCTGACAAGGTATAATATGACAAATTCCAAGAAAAGGTTCATTACCTTTTATGTAGCACCCCTTACACGTGGAGGTGCCACACCCCCGCACTATAGGTCAATCCACACACGAAACGGTCAATTCGTACATGAACCAACCTATAGCGAACGGGTGACAATGCAATACACGACAAGCTAGGCGGGATAACTTATACATGTGACAAAATAAAGCGGAAGCATAATTCAAACAGTATCAATTTATCATATCATGATATTTCTCAGGTACCAAATAAAATATATTCTAACTTCATATATCAATACATTATCATCTTCAATTAAACAATAACAATAACTACAATTCCATAATTAACAGTAATAATTAAATACACGAACCACGGATGACACGACTACATGAACTGGACTCGACTCGACTCGACTCCCGCCTAGCGTGCACCTGCAATACCTGAAAGGTGGAGGCGTCAGTCTGTGAAGACCGAGTGAGGGGTTTACATACATATTAGCGCAGATAACATGCAAGTTATATTCTCGGGTAAAGTTTGATAAAAGATAAATATACGAGTTTAATAACAATATAGCTTCGCCCGAGAATACAACTATCAATATTAAATACTTGTTCTTTTCATGCAATCGATAATATGCTTGCTTGCTTGCTAATCATTAGGTGATCACGCAATTCAATTATCGTGCAATCATGCATAAGTACTCAATTAGCAAATTCATGGGATGGAAATCATGCAATCACTACATGGCGTGCTTGTAACATGATGGGTTGTTTCTCCTGTGATTGGACGGACAATCATTGGCACGAAAACCAATCCAGCGCCCCCACTAAGGAGGACCTGGCCAGGGGAAACTTAGGTACACGATAGGGTTTTGTTCTTCTTGTGGTTGGACGGACAACCACTGGCAGGACCAGTCCAGCGCCCTCACTAAGGAGAACCTGGCCAAGAGAACACACGTACACGGTAGGGTATTGTTCATCTTGTGATTGGACGGACAATCATTGGCACGAAACCAATCCAGCGCCCCCACTAAGGAGGACCTGGCCAAGAGAACACACTTGCTTGCATTCATGAACATGGCATGCTTAGATGCGTGAACACTAACATGCTTTACTTGCTTGATTAATGAACAATAATATAACTTGGAACGATAAATGATTTCATGAAAATATAACTATAAATACCTTTTGGTTAAAACAGTCACGTAAAGGTTATACGGGTTCTATATAACTAGAAATTAAACCTCACCTGACAGGCGACACACGACTCGTGAATGCGTGAACGTGCTCATGCTTGATAATCTCCGCCCTGGAGAATAACTGGACAAGAAAACGGGACATCGTGCACTTGTGAGACAATAACTCGATAATGGTACCAAATATGACGCACGGCATGATCAAGTAACGAGATGACATGCATTCACGAATGTAGCATGATATATTCATATTATGACATATAATTGATCATGTAATCACAAATTGGGATCAATAAAACCATTGGAATTGAAAGTGTAAATCTCAATTTTTATGCAGAAAATTTTCAACATGCGCACGTTGTATTCAAATAAGCATAACTCTTTCATCGGAATGAATTTTAACGAACCGCAAAATTCCTAGGAAACTAGACAAACATATCTTTACAAAAATATAAGGCTCACGTTCTAATTCATCCCGAGCAAATACCAGTTTTCGTTTGAATATGACCCAAAGCAGAAAATTTCCTGCAGCGCTAGTAGTGAAAAATGATCGTCGTTCCCTTATCAAACGAAGTCGAAACGATCTGAAAATTGGAGGAAATACTTATAACATATCCAGAAATACCCCCGTAAAACAGTTTTAAAAACTTCCACCATTTAGTCTCTCTGATCATGCCAAAACCGAAATATGAAAACAGGGGACAGCAGGGGATGTTGCTATTTTTCTCGGGGTTCAAATCAATTCGGATTGACACCAATTTTTGCAGAGAACATCTATAATATATCAAGATTATCCCCATAAAACAGTTTTGAAAAACTCCAACTCAACAAGCCACAATTCGATTTTAAATTGGGTTAACGCAGATTCGCGACAGTTTGGCGGCACCAAATTAAAACGGCCATAACTCACAAAAGAAAATAGATATTGACGAACCGTAAAAAGGAGAGTGCTCTACACTTCAAATATTTGCTACAGTAGAAAAAACAGAGCAATTGGAACAGGGGAGGGGAGTCGGGAAAACAGGGGAGCTACAACCCATAACCAAAGCTCACCAAAATCATCATAATTCAACTCTAAATGCTATAATTCATGAAAAGAAATACATATACATGCTCAAAGTGTGATAAACTAGTATAAACACTCATCTCACACATTAATCACCAAGAATCATCATCATCATTTCAAATATGAGTTCATCAAATAACTCCATGATTCTCATGATATATGCAAGGAATTCAAGTTCAAAACTCCTAATCATGCTTCTTGCAATTAGAACACATAATATCTAGCTCAAATCTCAACCCTAGTTCATCACCTCAATTCAAGAATTCCTATATCACTCATGTATACCTTGAAAGAAAGGATGAAATTATGGAGATGATGATGATGCTTGCTTCAAAGTATGAGATTTTCCGGAAAATAGCTTGAATTTGATGAAATCCTTCTTCTTCTTCTTGTGGTGTTTGACCGTGAAAATGAAAGACAAGGAAGCAAATGTTTGTATGTCTTGTATGAAATGAAATGGAAGGAAGAGATGCTTCTACGTTATTCATTTAATCAAAGAGATGATTGGCCATTAATTGCTATTAAGTCCTTAAGTTTAGTAAGTCGTGCAATTAGCTTCTACATCAATGAAATGATGCCAATTAAGTCCAAAGAAATTTCATGCAATTTAGTCCTCTCAATTAAAGAAATGATCCAATAAGGCCAAATTGTCAACTAAGTCACGTTTGGAAATTATTTCATGTAGCAATTAAATCCAATTCGCTCAATAATTCTCACGTTGACAAGTATTTCATAAAATTTCACGTAAACATGTTGAAATACAATTTATAAAATTAATATAACACGTACAAAGCGAATAAACAAGAATAATAAAATAAAGTCCTAACGCTCGAAACTCACACGTGTCGAGCGTACCTGACTGTCTGAAATTCGGGGCGTTACAACTCTCTCCCCCTTAAGAGAATCCGTCCTCGGATTCCATGTCCTGAATTTCTGAAATTAATTGGCTCTTACGTGTTCATCCCACGCGGGTTAGCTACTCCCCGTCAGGGATTAGTTCGAAAGAGGTCTTTGATCCACAAGATTCTCCAATGTGCAATCACGACCCTCAACTTTCCGGAACCTAACCACTTGAGAGAATCTACCTCCCACTAGAACAAGTTGACACGTAATGAAAATAACGAGAGTGCCCCGGCTCTCAAACAACCAACGAGAGAACCCCGTCTCCCGAGCAAGTAATAAGAGAACCCCGTCTCTTGACAACCCTGAGAGAATCCCCGTCTCTCATGCACTCGAAATAAAAGTTCAAGCGAGCACTTAGACAATTATTTACAAGTAACACACAAGAATCAAATAAAATTATTACTTATGCAACCATTAGTTCACATAAACAATTAGTAGTAACCAATGAATCGTATGCAAGAACAACGAAATAATAAAATAATTAATATAAAACAAGGGGTCATGTACCAGAATAAAATAATTAGCAATAAGCAAAGAATCATATATGAGAATAACAGCTAACAATAATAAATAATAAAATAGTGATGCACGTGATATGCATGATTAAGTGTACCGTTCACCGAGGATTGAGGTTCCGGTGTTGAAATAACTCGGCTGAATTCTTGATTCTTTTAGTTGCGATCTTTCTTGCGTGGTACCGTCGCAACTCAACATTCCCATTTCTGATAACCGTCTCTGTCTTTGTACTATTTTCTAACATAATCCGTAAATCATCATTAGTCACCACATCTTCATACCCGTTTGAATCTTCAGGTTTACCGGTTAAACCCTTCTTGCACTGATTCTCGCATTTACTTTCTGGTTTCAGAAGTGAGAGTAACCCTGGTTTTCTTGTTAGAGAGTAATTGCCCATTCAAGTTTGAAAGACTGACTTTGTGTTCCAAGCAAGCTTTTATCCGTTTTACAGAGAGAACAGCTTTTACCAGTTCCTCAACCTTCTAATCGAAGTGAGGCATTTCCCGAAGCAAAGATCTTAAACTCTTTATTTGAAATCCAAACGTTGGGCTCTTATTCTCTTAGTAAATAGCAAGGCGAATATTTACTATAAAGGAATCAAGGTCGTCATCTCGTGAGAGTAATTCAGCACGCACACTCGTATAGATACCGAAGAAATCAAGTCCTAGTGAAACGTCTTCCATTTGATCCCTGAAATTTGATAACATACCTAACACTCTGAGAAATATCTTGAAGGAAAGGATCGCTCTATCTTCCGTCTTTCTGAAGTGTTCATGGTAAACGGGTATATTTATGAAGGCGACGGCGACAGCACGGATGAGAGCACGGTGTGCTATCACAGGCATCCCTAGGGTATAAGTAGTAACTTCGTAAGAAACTCTTGTCGGAGTTAACCTACCAAAACTTGAGATTGATTCCGGATATCACCCAAACTGAATCCCTTTCTATTTACTGAGTCAAATAATATCCTGAGATTGTCGAAGGATTGCAGACAGCGTACCCACTTTCCTGAAAATGATAATAGAACAAAGGTACTGTCGATGATGGGACTTTTCTTGGTGTAAGAGGGAGAAAAGTTTAAATTATTGACAACTTCTTTCACATGGTTCTGATAGAGAATTCCAGGAAAATCGACTTTCTTGAGGTTTCCAACTTTTCCTGGTGCTTTCCAACTTCAGACTTAAACTTATTTCCAGACCGGCTCTCCCCCTTAAGAAAATAGGAATTTTCTAATTCTTTAAATTCACCCTGTCCTTCCCCACTTGCAAGCTTCTCTGCTGATTCAACTCCCGTAACCTTTTTCTGTTAATGACATACCCAACTTGAAATTCCCCGACCGTTACCACTCTGATTTGATATTAAAATTTTCAACATTCTACACCTCTTCTGCTATTCATGAAAATGTCCTATCCTGTATTTACCCTCTACTACGTCTAAAGTTGATATCTGTCAAGTTAGCACCCTGATCCAAAGCAAGAAAAGTTCTTTCTCCTACCCTTACTGAATTCCCAAAATGCTAATTAGTTTCTGAAGGTGGGAAAGCCCACTGAACATTTATCTGCTTGAACTTATCAACTTTTCCCCATTTTCCAAAATTTTCCAAATCTCTATATCGTACCTGCTTCTACGGAATCCTGAATCGACAAATTCTCATAGTCCCCAAATCTTATTAAACTTCAAGTCAACTCAGACGACCCGGTTACAACCATGATACCAGGTGATTCAGCAATCTTTTCTTTAAATTCAAGTTGGTAAGAATAGGAGCAAGAATTGTGCAGAGCATAGGAAGAGCCTATTAACAACAAACACTAAATAATGCATGATGGTTAAAGTGTCAATGCACATATTATCACCAATTTAAAAATGCAACATATTAGAACAATTATATTAATTTAAAGAAATACTTAGAAGTAAAGTAATTTAGATACTTCAACTAATTTAAGCATATACTTAATGCATCAAGTAGACAATTTCAACAACATCTATACAATATTTATAAATGAGAAGCAATTCAATTAACAATTATGATGCACGTGTTTATGAATGTATTGAAGAACCTGTCACCGTTGTAGTGATGGACTTTAATCTGGTACTTGTTCCTCGTTGGTTGAATTATAAGCTTGTCTCAATCTGTAAATCATCAATCTAGTTTTTCCACGGTCTTCCAATTTCCAACATTTCCCGGCCTCAGCTCAGACATTCCCATAAATTGATTTGGAAATTTCTTGAACCCAAATTTTTCCGAGTTTTATTGTCTAGGCAATTTCCAAACCTTTGCTATGATTAGTTTCTTGATTAAAACCTTTCTTGTAATACCTTGTGTAACTTGATGACCCGAGATTGTAATTCTTGAATTTGGTCACTTCTACACTCATGCCGTTGATATCTCGATATTTCTTAGAATTTTAATCTCCAACGATAGTACCGATATTCCCTCCAATTGTCACTTTGCTTTTCCTTGTTATCTCCATTTGTTGCTCCATATCTTCCAATTCAATCTCACAATGAAACAATTTAGCTTGCATCAGAAGAAGAACTCACTTCACCCGAATATAGAATTCCTAGCCTCTTGACTTCCCACAACTGGTTGTTCATTCTTCTATTGGTTGAGTCTTGAATCTCAATTTGATTGATAGTTCAACCTTCCCAATCAATTAGAGCCCTGTTTCAAGGTCCGAGGTATTTCCACTTCTCCTGTATGTAATTCCCAAAATTTTTACTTTGATTGGAATTACTTGAGTTGCTTCCTTCTCACGCTTGAATTTCAGCTCCCACTATTTGAAAATCCTCAATTTACACCAAATTCCGAACCTTGGATCATTAGTAGCTTCAAATCTTCCTTCACCTCTTCCCAAGTTAGAAAAGAAATCTTGTAGTAGTCCGAAATTATCGAATGATTGGCCGTGGTTTAATATCATTCTCACAACCTGTAACTCACAACTTATTTTGAAAATAAATGCATGTGGGTAAGGCGTGCTCATATCACACTAAATTGTCACATAATCGATACCGATAACAAGAATTTAATATAAATGCATCAACTATTTCATCAATGTTTGAGATAAGACATGTTGATCACATAATTTCAAACAACTCAAGATCAATTAATTGACACTTAATAGCATAGATCAATGCGGTACCCAAGTTTTCAAGTAATTCAAAGAATTCAAGTAGATCAACGAATTCAATTAAATGCAAGACTCTCAAATTAACAGGTAATTCCTATGCCGTACGACCTAGACTTGACACGACACGACACTAGAACCTCGGTTTTGCAACCGGGCTCTGATACCACCTTAGATGTAGCACCCCTTACACGTGGAGGTGCCACACCCCCGCACTATAGGTCAATCCACACACGAAACGGTCAATTCGTACATGAACCAACCTATAGCGAACGGGTGACAATGCAATACACGACAAGCTAGGCGGGATAACTTATACATGTGACAAAATAAAGTGGAAGCATAATTCAAACAGTATCAATTTATCATATCATGATATTTCTCAGGTACCAAATAAAATATATTCTAACTTCATATATCAATACATTATCATCTTCAATTAAACAATAACAATAACTACAATTCCATAATTAACAGTAATAATTAAATACACGAACCACGGATGACACGACTACATGAACTGGACTCGACTCGACTCGACTCCCGCCTAGCGTGCACCTGCAATACCTGAAAGGTGGAGGCGTCAGTCTGTGAAGACCGAGTGAGGGGTTTACATACATATTAGCGCAGATAACATGCAAGTTATATTCTCGGGTAAAGTTTGATAAAAGATAAATATACGAGTTTAATAACAATATAGCTTCGCCCGAGAATACAACTATCAATATTAAATACTTGTTCTTTTCATGCAATCGATAATATGCTTGCTTGCTTGCTAATCATTAGGTGATCACGCAATTCAATTATCGTGCAATCATGCATAAGTACTCAATTAGCAAATTCATGGGATGGAAATCATGCAATCACTACATGGCGTGCTTGTAACATGATGGGTTGTTTCTCCTGTGATTGGACGGACAATCATTGGCACGAAAACCAATCCAGCGCCCCCACTAAGGAGGACCTGGCCAGGGGAAACTTAGGTACACGATAGGGTTTTGTTCTTCTTGTGGTTGGACGGACAACCACTGGCAGGACCAGTCCAGCGCCCTCACTAAGGAGAACCTGGCCAAGAGAACACACGTACACGGTAGGGTATTGTTCATCTTGTGATTGGACGGACAATCATTGGCACGAAACCAATCCAGCGCCCCCACTAAGGAGGACCTGGCCAAGAGAACACACTTGCTTGCATTCATGAACATGGCATGCTTAGATGCGTGAACACTAACATGCTTTACTTGCTTGATTAATGAACAATAATATAACTTGGAACGATAAATGATTTCATGAAAATATAACTATAAATACCTTTTGGTTAAAACAGTCACGTAAAGGTTATACGGGTTCTATATAACTAGAAATTAAACCTCACCTGACAGGCGACACACGACTCGTGAATGCGTGAACGTGCTCATGCTTGATAATCTCCGCCCTGGAGAATAACTGGACAAGAAAACGGGACATCGTGCACTTGTGAGACAATAACTCGATAATGGTACCAAATATGACGCACGGCATGATCAAGTAACGAGATGACATGCATTCACGAATGTAGCATGATATATTCATATTATGGCATATAATTGATCATGTAATCACAAATTGGGATCAATAAAACCATTGGAATTGAAAGTGTAAATCTCAATTTTTATGCAGAAAATTTTCAACATGCGCACGTTGTATTCAAATAAGCATAACTCTTTCATCGGAATGAATTTTAACGAACCGCAAAATTCCTAGGAAACTAGACAAACATATCTTTACAAAAATATAAGGCTCACGTTCTAATTCATCCCGAGCAAATACCAGTTTTCGTTTGAATATGACCCAAAGCAGAAAATTTCCTGCAGCGCTAGTAGTGAAAAATGATCGTCGTTCCCTTATCAAACGAAGTCGAAACGATCTGAAAATTGGAGGAAATACTTATAACATATCCAGAAATACCCCCGTAAAACAGTTTTAAAAACTTCCACCATTTAGTCTCTCTGATCATGCCAAAACCGAAATATGAAAACAGGGGACAGCAGGGGATGTTGCTATTTTTCTCGGGGTTCAAATCAATTCGGATTGACACCAATTTTTGCAGAGAACATCTATAATATATCAAGATTATCCCCATAAAACAGTTTTGAAAAACTCCAACTCAACAAGCCACAATTCGATTTTAAATTGGGTTAACGCAGATTCGCGACAGTTTGGCGGCACCAAATTAAAACGGCCATAACTCACAAAAGAAAATAGATATTGACGAACCGTAAAAAGGAGAGTGCTCTACACTTCAAATATTTGCTACAGTAGAAAAACCAGAGCAATTGGAACTGGGGAGGGGAGTCGGGAAAACAGGGGAGCTACAACCCATAACCAAAGCTCACCAAAATCATCATAATTCAACTCTAAATGCTATAATTCATGAAAAGAAATACATATACATGCTCAAAGTGTGATAAACTAGTATAAACACTCATCTCACACATTAATCACCAAGAATCATCATCATCATTTCAAATATGAGTTCATCAAATAACTCCATGATTCTCATGATATATGCAAGGAATTCAAGTTCAAAACTCCTAATCATGCTTCTTGCAATTAGAACACATAATATCTAGCTCAAATCTCAACCCTAGTTCATCACCTCAATTCAAGAATTCCTATATCACTCATGTATACCTTGAAAGAAAGGATGAAATTATGGAGATGATGATGATGCTTGCTTCAAAGTATGAGATTTTCCGGAAAATAGCTTGAATTTGATGAAATCCTTCTTCTTCTTCTTGTGGTGTTTGACCGTGAAAATGAAAGACAAGGAAGCAAATGTTTGTATGTCTTGTATGAAATGAAATGGAAGGAAGAGATGCTTCTACGTTATTCATTTAATCAAAGAGATGATTGGCCATTAATTGCTATTAAGTCCTTAAGTTTAGTAAGTCGTGCAATTAGCTTCTACATCAATGAAATGATGCCAATTAAGTCCAAAGAAATTTCATGCAATTTAGTCCTCTCAATTAAAGAAATGATCCAATAAGGCCAAATTGTCAACTAAGTCACGTTTGGAAATTATTTCATGTAGCAATTAAATCCAATTCGCTCAATAATTCTCACGTTGACAAGTATTTCATAAAATTTCACGTAAACATGTTGAAATACAATTTATAAAATTAATATAACACGTACAAAGCGAATAAACAAGAATAATAAAATAAAGTCCTAACGCTCGAAACTCACACGTGTCGAGCGTACCTGACTGTCTGAAATTCGGGGCGTTACAACTCTCTCCCCCTTAAGAGAATCCGTCCTCGGATTCCATGTCCTGAATTTCTGAAATTAATTGGCTCTTACGTGTTCATCCCACGCGGGTTAGCTACTCCCCGTCAGGGATTAGTTCGAAAGAGGTCTTTGATCCACAAGATTCTCCAATGTGCAATCACGACCCTCAACTTTCCGGAACCTAACCACTTGAGAGAATCTACCTCCCACTAGAACAAGTTGACACGTAATGAAAATAACGAGAGTGCCCCGGCTCTCAAACAACCAACGAGAGAACCCCGTCTCCCGAGCAAGTAATAAGAGAACCCCGTCTCTTGACAACCCTGAGAGAATCCCCGTCTCTCATGCACTCGAAATAAAAGTTCAAGCGAGCACTTAGACAATTATTTACAAGTAACACACAAGAATCAAATAAAATTATTACTTATGCAACCATTAGTTCACATAAACAATTAGTAGTAACCAATGAATCGTATGCAAGAACAACGAAATAATAAAATAATTAATATAAAACAAGGGGTCATGTACCAGAATAAAATAATTAGCAATAAGCAAAGAATCATATATGAGAATAACAACTAACAATAATAAATAATAAAATAGTGATGCACGTGATATGCATGATTAAGTGTACCGTTCACCGAGGATTGAGGTTCCGGTGTTGAAATAACTCGGCTGAATTCTTGATTCTTTTAGTTGCGATCTTTCTTGCGTGGTACCGTCGCAACTCAACATTCCCATTTCTGATAACCGTCTCTGTCTTTGTACTATTTTCTAACATAATCCGTAAATCATCATTAGTCACCACATCTTCATACCCGTTTGAATCTTCAGGTTTACCGGTTAAACCCTTCTTGCACTGATTCTCGCATTTACTTTCTGGTTTCAGAAGTGAGAGTAACCCTGGTTTTCTTGTTAGAGAGTAATTGCCCATTCAAGTTTGAAAGACTGACTTTGTGTTCCAAGCAAGCTTTTATCCGTTTTACAGAGAGAACAGCTTTTACCAGTTCCTCAACCTTCTAATCGAAGTGAGGCATTTCCCGAAGCAAAGATCTTAAACTCTTTATTTGAAATCCAAACGTTGGGCTCTTATTCTCTTAGTAAATAGCAAGGCGAATATTTACTATAAAGGAATCAAGGTCGTCATCTCGTGAGAGTAATTCAGCACGCACACTTGTATAGATACCGAAGAAATCAAGTCCTAGTGAAACGTCTTCCATTTGATCCCTGAAATTTGATAACATACCTAACACTCTGAGAAATATCTTGAAGGAAAGGATCGCTCTATCTTCCGTCTTTCTGAAGTGTTCATGGTAAACGGGTATATTTATGAAGGCGACGGCGACAGCACGGATGAGAGCACGGTGTGCTATCACAGGCATCCCTAGGGTATAAGTAGTAACTTCGTAAGAAACTCTTGTCGGAGTTAACCTACCAAAACTTGAGATTGATTCCGGATATCACCCAAACTGAATCCCTTTCTATTTACTGAGTCAAATAATATCCTGAGATTGTCGAAGGATTGCAGACAGCGTACCCACTTTCCTGAAAATGATAATAGAACAAAGGTACTGTCGATGATGGGACTTTTCTTGGTGTAAGAGGGAGAAAAGTTTAAATTATTGACAACTTCTTTCACATGGTTCTGATAGAGAATTCCAGGAAAATCGACTTTCTTGAGGTTTCCAACTTTTCCTGGTGCTTTCCAACTTCAGACTTAAACTTATTTCCAGACCGGCTCTCCCCCTTAAGAAAATAGGAATTTTCTAATTCTTTAAATTCACCCTGTCCTTCCCCACTTGCAAGCTTCTCTGCTGATTCAACTCCCGCAACCTTTTTCTGTTAATGACATACCCAACTTGAAATTCCCCGACCGTTACCACTCTGATTTGATATTAAAATTTTCAACATTCTACACCTCTTCTACTATTCATGAAAATGTCCTATCCTGTATTTACCCTCTACTACGTCTAAAGTTGATATCTGTCAAGTTAGCACCCTGATCCAAAGCAAGAAAAGTTCTTTCTCCTACCCTTACTGAATTCCCAAAATGCTAATTAGTTTCTGAAGGTGGAAAGGCCCACTGAACATTTATCTGCTTGAACTTATCAACTTTTCCCCATTTTCCAAAATTTTCCAAATCTCTATATCGTACCTGCTTCTACGGAATCCTGAATCGACAAATTCTCACAGTCCCCAAATCTTATTAAACTTCAAGTCAACTCAGACGACCCGGTTACAACCATGATACCAGGTGATTCAGCAATCTTTTCTTTAAATTCAAGTTGGTAAGAATAGGAGCAAGAATTGTGCAGAGCATAGGAAGAGCCTATTAACAACAAACACTAAATAATGCATGATGGTTAAAGTGTCAATGCACATATTATCACCAATTTAAAAATGCAACATATTAGAACAATTATATTAATTTAAAGAAATACTTAGAAGTAAAGTGTAGCACCCGGGACGATAGGCGCCACATCCCCCGCACTATGAGTCTAGTCCACACATGAAATGGATAGTCCAAGCATGAACCGGACTCATAGCGAACGGGAGACAACATAAAAACATCCTTGCTAGGCGGAACCTAACCCCATACCAAATAACTCAAGAAAAACCCAATGTGCAATGCGGAAGCAATAACATATAATTCATACTTTCAACAATTGCTGCAAGCCCAATAATTCCCACACATAATTTAAATCCATCATGCATCCTAACAACGGGTTCAGCTAAACATACAACCTGTCCCGAATCAATAATCAACAATGAATCATAGTTGGCACACAGGCCCAATTACGGCAGGAGATATAATTATAACATATCAATATGAAATGTGACTCGGGTGTACAAGTGTGACTCGATAAAGAATGTAATGACTCGACTCCCGCCTAGCCAAAACCTGCAAGAACTGAGAAATAGGAAAGAGGGGTCAGTCTCTAGAAGACTGAGTGAGCAGGGGCGATACATATACTATAGAAACATGCGCATGCAAGCCATAAATCCCGAGCAAGATTTTATTTAAAGTTAGTTCCCAAAAAGGGCAAAAGAATGACTAGGCAATGCTCGGATTTTATGACTATTCATATTAAATTCATTAAGTTCATAATTCATACATAAACATCAAGGCTCGGCGAGTGAGCGTGCATTATCTCCAACCAAACTCCGACCGTGTACGACAAATATCATCAATACATTAAATAGGTGATCATGCAATATATCATAATACACACAAATCATATATCATATCCTAAGTCATATTCGTTTGGGCAATCCGTGTCCCGGCCTTCCCGCACGGTGCCTATCAGTCATAACATATTCATAATCATAATCATAATCATAATCATAAAATGAGTTTCAACCTTCTTCCTCCGGGTGGTGGACGGGCTAGCAAGACCCGACCACCGGTCCATACATAGACCAATGGGGGTACATGAATCCCCCAAGGGCACTCAGCTCCCATTCCCCGCTAAACCTCCTAGCGAGGGCCGGTATCTCCGTAAATGTGGTGGGACTAGTACAAGGGATCACCGTCGGCCCTTGCCTCCCCGGATAGCCGCTTGCACTAAGTCCCTGGGCCCGTGCAATCATAATCATATCCATAATCATATTCTCGCCAAAATCATTTGATTCATAAGAATCATACCATATCCATAATCCATTTGAAAAGGGTTTACTCGATCAATCAGTATTTACTCGATAACTCTCCTTTTAAAAGTAACATATATATAATCATAAGGTTTTGGCCAAAGCTTTTCACATAAGGGTTGTAGGGTTTGATATGTAACTAGAACGAAAACACCCTCACCTGGAATTCCACGAGACAAGAAACAAGAGCAATACGGGTGCCTATTCAATTTGGAAGTCTCCGCCCTGGAAACAAACTGTACAAGAGAAGGAACAATGTGTACTTGTGAGAAACGACTCAATATGAAACCAATTAGGACGCACGGCAATGTTATGAATATGATATGAATGCATAAGAGATGATATGGTATCATGGAAACATTCATATGCACAATTCATTACTTAAAGTCATGTAGACAAGTCATTCATTCATTCCAAGAGACGTTCATATCCGTTCGAGTTCATAACTTCCATATTTCATACCCAATAAATCCGAGAAATTCAAATAATAATCATAACACATGATATAACATGTATACATATCATACAAGTGATAAACTAAGAGTTACATAAGCAATTAGGGTGTACATTAAGAGTCAAGATCCATGCATGCGCATATTAGGAGCAATTAAGACACGTTGAGGCATAACTCGTAAAATATTCCATGAAAAATCATAAAATTTCATAATAAATAAGATAACACATTATAGAACATGTTAGTATCTCAAAAAAGTCATAAAAGAGGTGGAGGAAGATCAAACAAACGAAGAAAAATGGAATCGGAGTAAAAAAAACAGGCTGGACAAAATCCACCTCCATGGATTTTTCCAAAGGGAAAAATCCACCCCCATGGATCTGGTCCAGTCCCACTGCCTCAAATCCACCCCCGCGGATTTTTCCAAAGGGAAAAATCCACCCTCGCGGATTTAGGTCAGTGGCGAAAAAACATACAACAAGCAGGGCAAAACTCATGCCAAACCAAATAAACATCAAACTAACACATATAGGTAAGTTAAGGTAGCAAGAATTCATGCATTTCAAGCCAATTAATGGTCCAAAGTTGGAACAACTCATGCTAGGAAAGAAACTGGAACAAAATCAATCCAAAAGCATACCAAATCAACTCCAAATCTTATGAAACTTGATATACAACATATTTAGCATGTTAGGAGCATATTTCATTTAGAGTTCAAAGTCTAAATCACACGTTAAGGGCACCAAAACCATGCAGCAAGTCTAGGGCGCCAAAATCGCACATAAGAGTTCAATTGTTCAATCATGCCTTGATCAAGTACTTAGGGCATGAATTTGGATCTGAAACTTTGGGGAATGCATGCTAACATACTAAACTACTAATATACATCATATATATGCAAAATGGTACAATTTAAAGCACATTAGAATGACCAACAAGTTACAAAACGAAACAGCAACAAGTCTGTCATGGAGCACGCATAAAAACAGGCCATGTATTTCGGTTTTAAGGCTTAAAATGGATCCAAATACTTAAAACATGAATGCTAACATATAAAACAATGAGTGTACATCAACTCCATGCAATTTCACACGAAGAGAAGGTCATATGATCAAGCTACAACACAAAATTTCACACAGCAGTTCGAAAAACAGGGGAATCAATTTGATCATCAAGTTTGGAGCTCCATAACTCATAATTTCATTAAAGGGTCAAGAGATGAAATCCTCCTAACATCATATACTATCAGTTAGGAAAGAAATGGGCCAAGAAACAAGTTCATATGATCATGTATAAGCAAGAAAATCAGTCACACATACCACTAGGTCACAAGAGCAAAAATCCCTAAAAGTTCATACCAAACTCAACACTCAAACCCTAATCAAATCTGATCTAAATCATGATGTAAGTAGATGAAATCAAGCATAATAGATTAGAGAAGACATAAATATTCATACCTTAAAGATTTGGGAGAGAAAGGTGGTGGTTTGAGCTCCAAAACCAAAAAAATGGCCAAGGTTTCTTCTCCTTTCTTCCCTCTTCCTTTCTCGATCAGACCCAGCAGAAATGAGGGAGATATGGTTCGGTTTTTGCTGCTAAAAGGGGGAGGAAGGGGTTAACTCAAGGTACAAAAGTCATGGTTAAGGTATGGTTAGGTTAAGAGGTGTTATGGGTCCCACCCTGAAGACTAGTCAACCAAAAGGAGCTCTTCTTGCACGAGTTGTCCGTTACGGTTGGGTTTCGGAGGTCTTAATGATTTCAAAAAGGTATGAGGCTTGTTCCATTGTCTCCGAATCGTCGATACGAAGGCAACGGAGGTGTCGGAATTCGAATCCGAATTCCCGAGCTCAAGATATCACATACGGAACCAAGGGTGCGCTAATTGCTCGTTAGCCCCCGACTTGGTTCCACAAATCAAAATAAATTCATAAACACGTCAAATGAATCCGAAAACATAATCCGACCATATAAGCATGTTCATAACACACACATTTACGACATACTAAATTTCCATACCAATCCGATATCATTACATATATGAACGAAGCACAAATAGAACACTCATGCGTATGAACGAATTCAAAACGTTATAAATTAATTACTAAAACCTAAATTCCATTTTAAATAAATTTAAAGCCAACTTATAACATGTTGAAATTAATTAACAAAATTACTGAAATAGTTAAGGTAACATGAAACATTAATTAAGAACTTAAACACTAAATATCAAAGTAAAATAAAATGAATTACTTAAAATAACCATAGTCTATAGTTTAAATCAAATGTAAACACTTATAAACAATTAATCATATAATTAAATAATTAATTTGCGCAATTTATGAACAAACACGCCACATTAATAAAAACTGAAAACTGGGGCGTTACAATCTCTCCCCCTTAAAAAGAATCCGTCCTCGGATTCACACACGCCTGAAAGCAAACAATGAGAGATTCCCCGTCTCTCACAAGCAACAAGGAGAGAGCCCCGTCTCTCGAGCAGTAATGAGAGAACCCCGTCTCTCCAACAACAATGAGAGAACCCCGTCTCTCGCAAGCAAAGAGAGTACCCCGTCTCTCAAACAAAATAAGAGAATCCCCGTCTCTTAACCGTAAATAAAGCAAGGAAGTCTCCAATATTCCCAAGCAACTCACACAACACCAAATTTAAAATCACGTAAGGCACTCAAAGCAAGTGATAGATGTCGCCCACATTGGTTATCAATTACTCCCAGTAATTATCCCGATAAGAAATTGGAGCACATAACAAAGAAATTATTTAAATTAAATTTGCATGAATGCATGTATCATGAATGCTATAAGTACCGTTCACCGTAGTTGCAAAAATTCAAAGTGGTGAATTGTCGTTGTCCAAGGTATGATCGGTCCCGAATGTAGCTCAGTGCCCAGTTTGTCTTGAATATCTTCAAGGTTCCTCGGTGAAGCAATTGATAAATCTTTTAAGGATCATATTCTTAGATCCGTTCTGACTTGTACTGTTTCCAGTCTTCACCATTTCCTTCAATCCTCATTTGCCCAACTAACTCTTTTTAATTAACCGAATTTGACTTCCCGAATGCCCTTAGACCACCCGTCTCGAAGTTAAGTCCATAGCTACTATCTTACCCATATCGGAGTTTAAAATACCCTCAAGGATAACTACTCCTGACAACCTTGACGATTCAATCCCTACCTTGAGGTATTCGTCATTAGGATCTACCTTAACACGAATCCTTTTCCAACTTCCGTTCATGGTATCCATTCATTCCCTTTTGCCCCTCAAGGTTATATTTGGCATCTAACTCCATATTTCTTGAATCGAAGATAAAATGTTCTTGATGCGTGTTGAAGTTTGATGTAAATCCTCCATTGATCATCTTTTCCGATTTGGTTTCTTCTTAGATTTCCTTCCGAAGTATCGTGGGACTAACCGAAGACTTGATAATATTGTCATTATTGAACCCCCCTTTTTGTGCCCTATTGGATTACTCGTGATCGCCATCATTCCCTCATATGCCAACTTGATTCGCCACTCTCTCTTGTCAATTCTGACTTAGGAGTTTCCAGAAGCTCCCTTATAATTCTGTTATCCCCAGATCCCTGTTCTATACATAGAAATATTCTCCAAGCCATTTCCGTTATACCTAATGAGGGACTCCAACCCGAATTGAGTAACTTAACTCTCCTCTTAACAATTTAACTATTCAAGCCGTCTTGTTTATTTCTGATCACCACTAATAGGACTCTCAGGTCTTCCTTAATTTACACTTTCGTTATTCTTACTGAAATATTTCTTCGAGCACCCTTTCAATCGTCCAATTTGTTCCTCGGTCGTGCTCTCCCCCTTAAATTTCTGTTATCCCGGGTTGAACTGATACTTGATAGTTGAGGCGAAAGGACTTCCTATCAAGTAAACACTAAAATGCATGTTGGGTTAAATGACAATGCATGGGTCACATTTACATCAAGCCATTATACCATACATTAGCGCAACGAAATTAATTAGAAATGCACGGATAACATAAGGTCAAAAGAGTAAATAATTAATGCAAAATATGATGTACGTGCTATGAATGCTTTGGAACCTGTCACCGATGTGGGAAGTTATTAGCTAGGTAGCTCTCCTCGTTCTTCCGATCCCAAGGTCACTTGACCTAGTAATTATTCCTTGCCTTTCCCACGGTCTTCGAGACTTTCATGCTTCTTTGTAAGTCAACTTGTATCTTCCACTGTCCGAGATTGCAATTTCTTGACCCCTACTTCTTCCACGTCCACTGAGTTAGCATCCACACTTCTCCTCGCAATTCGACCTTTACTTCTAATCGTCAGCTTAATCAAGAATCCCGTACCTATCCTTTGTGAATTGAATTCACCTCCAATTGCTTACATTTGAGCGCATGATATCCTTGCAAGGAGTGATTGCCTTTCTTTACCGTTTCCATTTGTTGCTTCATATCTTCCATTTTACTTCACAACATGGCAATTCAGCTTGATTTTGGAAACACGAACTCATATCCCAATCAACACCTTGATCAAGATTCCCGCGACTATTGTTTATGAGTTTCCCATCACGATCGAAATCCAGAACACCCAAGTCCAGCTCTTCCCGGTTTTTAACTTCGACGGACTTGATTTCAATTCACCAGACTTAATTAGAAATCCTTCTTGTCGCCCATGATACACAGCTCCTACCGAACCCATTTTATCTTAGTCTCTCCTAATTATTGAGACCTCTTCAACGATTCAATCCGGGATCAAAATATCTTCAAGGTTCGTTCACTTCATCCTTCAGGTTGAAAGATCTTGCTGAATCCAATTAAAATACTCCAAGTAGCAGATTCTCATAAATTAGTCTTTTGAGTCCCAACAATCCCATGATTAACTCCTATTCCGATTTCACCAAATGTCTCTCTGCCATCGCATCTCTAGATTCAACCTTCCCATTCCGAATTCTCATCCTTGACTCTAGCTCCATTTGGGAAGTCTTACATCTCTAATTCTCTACATTCTTCCCAGAGTATCCTGCCCATCTTCCATGCCTCAGAAAGGTTTGCAATCAATCTTCTTCGTCGTAGAACTTGGCCGTGGTTTGATATTATCTCCATAACCTATAAATCACAGCTTACTTCAAGAGTAGATGCATGCGATTAGTGCATGCTCATGACACATTTTCAACAATTAATGCAAGGATCCTTATGTAAATGCAACAGATAGTCCCACAACATTCAAAAAAAGAAAGCCAAATTCATGTTCAAGATTAATGCAATGCACACATTGTCATATAATCCCTAAGCCGTACGACCTAGACTGACTCACACACGACACGAGAACACCGGTTTTGCAACCGGGCTCTGATACCACTTAAGGATGTAGCACCCGGGACGATAGGCGCCACATCCCCCGCACTATGAGTCTAGTCCACACATGAAATGGATAGTCCAAGCATGAACCGGACTCATAGCGAACGGGAGACAACATAAAAACAACCTTGCTAGGCGGAACCTAACCCCATACCAAATAACTCAAGAAAAACCCAATGTGCAATGCGGAAGCAATAACATATAATTCATACTTTCAACAATTGCTGCAAGCCCAATAATTCCCACACATAATTTAAATCCATCATGCATCCTAACAACGGGTTCAGCTAAACATACAACCTGTCCCGAATCAATAATCAACAATGAATCATAGTTGGCACACAGGCCCAATTACGGCAGGAGATATAATTATAACATATCAATATGAAATGTGACTCGGGTGTACAAGTGTGACTCGATAAAGAATGTAATGACTCGACTCCCGCCTAGCCAAAACCTGCAAGAACTGAGAAATAGGAAAGAGGGGTCAGTCTCTAGAAGACTGAGTGAGCAGGGGCGATACATATACTATAGAAACATGCGCATGCAAGCCATAAATCCCGAGCAAGATTTTATTTAAAGTTAGTTCCCAAAAAGGGCAAAAGAATGACTAGGCAATGCTCGGATTTTATGACTATTCATATTAAATTCATTAAGTTCATAATTCATACATAAACATCAAGGCTCGACGAGTGAGCGTGCATTATCTCCAACCAAACTCCGACCGTGTACGACAAATATCATCAATACATTAAATAGGTGATCATGCAATATATCATAATACACACAAATCATATATCATATCCTAAGTCATATTCGTTTGGGCAATCCGTGTCCCAGCCTTCCCGCACGGTGCCTATCAGTCATAACATATTCATAATCATAATCATAATCATAATCATAAAATGAGTTTCAACCTTCTTCCTCCGGGTGGTGGACGGGCTAGCAAGACCCGACCACCGGTCCATACATAGACCAATGGGGGTACATGAATCCCCCAAGGGCACTCAGCTCCCATTCCCCGCTAAACCTCCTAGCGAGGGCCGGTATCACCGTAAATGTGGTGGGACTAGTACAAGGGATCACCGTCGGCCCTTGCCTCCCCGGATAGCTGCTTGCACTAAGTCCCTGGGCCCGTGCAATCATAATCATATCCATAATCATATTCTCGCCAAAATCATTTGATTCATAAGAATCATACCATATCCATAATCCATTTGAAAAGGGTTTACTCGATCAATCAGTATTTACTCGATAACTCTCCTTTTAAAAGTAACATATATATAATCATAAGGTTTTGGCCAAAGCTTTTCACATAAGGGTTGTAGGGTTTGATATGTAACTAGAACGAAAACACCCTCACCTGGAATTCCACGAGACAAGAAACAAGAGCAATACGGGTGCCTATTCAATTTGGAAGTCTCTGCCCTGGAAACAAACTGTACAAGAGAAGGAACAATGTGTACTTGTGAGAAACGACTCAATATGAAACCAATTAGGACGCACGGCAATGTTATGAATATGATATGAATGCATAAGAGATGATATGGTATCATGGAAACATTCATATGCACAATTCATTACTTAAAGTCATGTAGACAAGTCATTCATTCATTCCAAGAGACGTTCATATCCGTTCGAGTTCATAACTTCCATATTTCATACCCAATAAATCCGAGAAATTCAAATAATAATCATAACACATGATATAACATGTATACATATCATACAAGTGATAAACTAAGAGTTACATAAGCAATTAGGGTGTACATTGAGAGTCAAGATCCATGCATGCGCATATTAGGAGCAATTAAGACACGTTGAGGCATAACTCGTAAAATATTCCATGAAAAATCATAAAATTTCATAATAAATAAGATAACACATTATAGAACATGTTAGTATCTCAAAAAAGTCATAAAAGAGGTGGAGGAAGATCAAACAAACGAAGAAAAATGGAATCGGAGTAAAAAAAACAGGCTGGACAAAATCCACCCCCATGGATTTTTCCAAAGGGAAAAATCCACCCCCATGGATCTGGTCCAGTCCCACTGCCTCAAATCCACCCTCGCGGATTTAGGTCAGTGGCCAAAAAACATACAACAAGCAGGGCAAAACTCATGCCAAACCAAATAAACATCAAACTAACACATATAGGTAAGTTAAGGTAGCAAGAATTCATGCATTTCAAGCCAATTAATGGTCCAAAGTTGGAACAACTCATGCTAGGAAAGAAACTGGAACAAAATCAATCCAAAAGCATACCAAATCAACTCCAAATCTTATGAAACTTGATATACAACATATTTAGCATGTTAGGAGCATATTTCATTTAGAGTTCAAAGTCTAAATCACACGTTAAGGGCACCAAAACCATGCATCAAGTCTAGGGCGCCAAAATCGCACATAAGAGTTCAATTGTTCAATCATGCCTTGATCAAGTACTTAGGGCATGAATTTGGATCTGAAACTTTGGGGAATGCATGCTAACATACTAAACTACTAATATACATCATATATATGCAAAATGGTACAATTTAAAGCACATTAGAATGACCAACAAGTTACAAAACGAAACAGCAACAAGTCTGTCATGGAGCACGCATAAAAACAGGCCATGTATTTCGGTTTTAAGGCTTAAAATGGATCCAAATACTTAAAACATGAATGCTAACATATAAAACAATGAGTGTACATCAACTCCATGCAATTTCACACGAAGAGAAGGTCATATGATCAAGCTACAACACAAAATTTCACACAGCAGTTCGAAAAACAGGGGAATCAATTTGATAAACAAGTTTGGAGCTCCATAACTCATAATTTCATTAAAGGGTCAAGAGATGAAATCCTCCTAACATCATATACTATCAGTTAGGAAAGAAATGGGCCAAGAAACAAGTTCATATGATCATGTATAAGCAAGAAAATCAGTCACACATACCACTAGGTCACAAGAGCAAAAATCCCTAAAAGTTCATACCAAACTCAACACTCAAACCCTAATCAAATCTGATCCAAATCATGATGTAAGTAGATGAAATCAAGCATAATAGATTAGAGAAGACATAAATATTCATACCTTAAAGATTTGGGAGAGAAAGGTGGTGGTTTGAGCTCCAAAACCACAAAAATGGCCAAGGTTTCTTCTCCTTTCTTCCCTCTTCCTTTCTCGATCAGACCCAGCAGAAATGAGGGAGATATGGTTCGGTTTTTGCTGCTAAAAGGGGGAGGAAGGGGTTAACTCAAGGTACAAAAGTCATGGTTAAGGTATGGTTAGGTTAAGAGGTGTTATGGGTCCCACCCTGAAGACTAGTCAACCAAAAGGAGCTCTTCTTGCACGAGTTGTCCGTTACGGTTGGGTTTCGGAGGTCTTAATGATTTCAAAAAGGTATGAGGCTTGTTCCATTGTCTCCGAATCGTCGATACGAAGGCAACGGAGGTGTCGGAATTCGAATCCGAATTCCCGAGCTCAAGATATCACATACAGAACCAAGGGTGCGCTAATTGCTCGTTAGCCCCCGACTTGGTTCCACAAATCAAAATAAATTCATAAACACGTCAAATGAATCCGAAAACATAATCCGACCATATAAGCATGTTCATAACACACACATTTACGACATACTAAATTTCCATACCAATCCGATATCATTACATATATGAACGAAGCACAAATAGAACACTCATGCGTATGAACGAATTCAAAACGTTATAAATTAATTACTAAAACCTAAATTCCATTTTAAATAAATTTAAAGCCAACTTATAACATGTTGAAATTAATTAACAAAATTACCGAAATAGTTAAGGTAACATGAAACATTAATTAAGAACTTAAACACTAAATATCAAAGTAAAATAAAATGAATTACTTAAAATAACCATAGTCTATAGTTTAAATCAAATGTAAACACTTATAAACAATTAATCATATAATTAAATAATTAATTTGCGCAATTTATGAACAAACACGCCACATTAATAAAAACTGAAAACTGGGGCGTTACATAAAGTAATTTAGATACTTCAACTAATTTAAGCATATACTTAATGCATCAAGTAGACAATTTCAACAACATCTATACAATATTTATAAATGAGAAGCAATTTAATTAACAATTATGATGCACGTGTTTATGAATGTATTGAAGAACCTGTCACCGTTGTAGTGATGGACTTTAATCTGGTACTTGTTCCTCGTTGGTTGAATTATAAGCTTGTCTCAATCTGTAAATCATCAATCTAGTTTTTCCACGGTCTTCCAATTTCCAACATTTCCCGGCCTCAGCTCAGACATTCCCATAAATTGATTTGGAAATTTCTTGAACCCAAATTTTTCCGAGTTTTATTGTCTAGGCAATTTCCAAACCTTTGCTATGATTAGTTTCTTGATTAAAACCTTTCTTGTAATACCTTGTGTAACTTGATGACCCGAGATTGTAATTCTTGAATTTGGTCACTTCTACACTCATGCCGTTGATATCTCGATATTTCTTAGAATTTTAATCTCCAACGATAGTACCGATATTCCCTCCAATTGTCACTTTGCTTTTCCTTGTTATCTCCATTTGTTGCTCCATATCTTCCAATTCAATCTCACAACGAAACAATTTAGCTTGCATCAGAAGAAGAACTCACTTCACCCGAATATAGAATTCCTAGCCTCTTGACTTCCCACAACTGGTTGTTCATTCTTCTATTGGTTGAGTCTTGAATCTCAATTTGATTGATAGTTCAACCTTCCCAATCAATTAGAGCCCTGTTTCAAGGTCCGAGGTATTTCCACTTCTCCTGTATGTAATTCCCAAAATTTTTACTTTGATTGGAATTACTTGAGTTGCTTCCTTCTCACGCTTGAATTTCAGCTCCCACTATTTGAAAATCCTCAATTTACACCAAATTCCGAACCTTGGATCATTAGTAGCTTCAAATCTTCCTTCACCTCTTCCCAAGTTAGAAAAGAAATCTTGTAGTAGTCCGAAATTATCGAATGATTGGCCGTGGTTTAATATCATTCTCACAACCTGTAACTCACAACTTATTTTGAAAATAAATGCATGTGGGTAAGGCGTGCTCATATCACACTAAATTGTCACATAATCGATACCGATAACAAGAATTTAATATAAATGCATCAACTATTTCATCAATGTTTGAGATAAGACATGTTGATCACATAATTTCAAACAACTCAAGATCAATTAATTGACACTTAATAGCATAGATCAATGCGGTACCCAAGTTTTCAAGTAATTCAAAGAATTCAAGTAGATCAACGAATTCAATTAAATGCAAGACTCTCAAATTAACAGGTAATTCCTATGCCGTACGACCTAGACTTGACACGACACGACACTAGAACCTCGGTTTTGCAACCGGGCTCTGATACCACCTTAGATGTAGCACCCCTTACACGTGGAGGTGCCACACCCCCGCACTATAGGTCAATCCACACACGAAACGGTCAATTCGTACATGAACCAACCTATAGCGAACGGGTGACAATGCAATACACGACAAGCTAGGCGGGATAACTTATACATGTGACAAAATAAAGCGGAAGCATAATTCAAACAGTATCAATTTATCATATCATGATATTTCTCAGGTACCAAATAAAATATATTCTAACTTCATATATCAATACATTATCATCTTCAATTAAACAATAACAATAACTACAATTCCATAATTAACAGTAATAATTAAATACACGAACCACGGATGACACGACTACATGAACTGGACTCGACTCGACTCGACTCCCGCCTAGCGTGCACCTGCAATACCTGAAAGGTGGAGGCGTCAGTCTGTGAAGACCGAGTGAGGGGTTTACATACATATTAGCGCAGATAACATGCAAGTTATATTCTCGGGTAAAGTTTGATAAAAGATAAATATACGAGTTTAATAACAATATAGCTTCGCCCGAGAATACAACTATCAATATTAAATACTTGTTCTTTTCATGCAATCGATAATATGCTTGCTTGCTTGCTAATCATTAGGTGATCACGCAATTCAATTATCGTGCAATCATGCATAAGTACTCAATTAGCAAATTCATGGGATGGAAATCATGCAATCACTACATGGCGTGCTTGTAACATGATGGGTTGTTTCTCCTGTGATTGGACGGACAATCATTGGCACGAAAACCAATCCAGCGCCCCCACTAAGGAGGACCTGGCCAGGGGAAACTTAGGTACACGATAGGGTTTTGTTCTTCTTGTGGTTGGACGGACAACCACTGGCAGGACCAGTCCAGCGCCCTCACTAAGGAGAACCTGGCCAAGAGAACACACGTACACGGTAGGGTATTGTTCATCTTGTGATTGGACGGACAATCATTGGCACGAAACCAATCCAGCGCCCCCACTAAGGAGGACCTGGCCAAGAGAACACACTTGCTTGCATTCATGAACATGGCATGCTTAGATGCGTGAACACTAACATGCTTTACTTGCTTGATTAATGAACAATAATATAACTTGGAACGATAAATGATTTCATGAAAATATAACTATAAATACCTTTTGGTTAAAACAGTCACGTAAAGGTTATACGGGTTCTATATAACTAGAAATTAAACCTCACCTGACAGGCGACACACGACTCGTGAATGCGTGAACGTGCTCATGCTTGATAATCTCCGCCCTGGAGAATAACTGGACAAAAAACGGGACATCGTGCACTTGTGAGACAATAACTCGATAATGGTACCAAATATGACGCACGGCATGATCAAGTAACGAGATGACATGCATTCACGAATGTAGCATGATATATTCATATTATGGCATATAATTGATCATGTAATCACAAATTGGGATCAATAAAACCATTGGAATTGAAAGTGTAAATCTCAATTTTTATGCAGAAAATTTTCAACATGCGCACGTTGTATTCAAATAAGCATAACTCTTTCATCGGAATGAATTTTAACGAACCGCAAAATTCCTAGGAAACTAGACAAACATATCTTTACAAAAATATAAGGCTCACGTTCTAATTCATCCCGAGCAAATACCAGTTTTCGTTTGAATATGACCCAAAGCAGAAAATTTCCTGCAGCGCTAGTAGTGAAAAATGATCGTCGTTCCCTTATCAAACGAAGTCGAAACGATCTGAAAATTGGAGGAAATACTTATAACATATCCAGAAATACCCCCGTAAAACAGTTTTAAAAACTTCCACCATTTAGTCTCTCTGATCATGCCAAAACCGAAATATGAAAACAGGGGACAGCAGGGGATGTTGCTATTTTTCTCGGGGTTCAAATCAATTCAGATTGACACCAATTTTTGCAGAGAACATCTATAATATATCAAGATTATCCCCATAAAACAGTTTTGAAAAACTCCAACTCAACAAGCCACAATTCGATTTTAAATTGGGTTAACGCAGATTCGCGACAGTTTGGCGGCACCAAATTAAAACGGCCATAACTCACAAAAGAAAATAGATATTGACGAACCGTAAAAAGGAGAGTGCTCTACACTTCAAATATTTGCTACAGTAGAAAAACCAGAGCAATTGGAACAGGGGAGGGGAGTCGGGAAAACAGGGGAGCTACAACCCATAACCAAAGCTCACCAAAATCATCATAATTCAACTCTAAATGCTATAATTCATGAAAAGAAATACATATACATGCTCAAAGTGTGATAAACTAGTATAAACACTCATCTCACACATTAATCACCAAGAATCATCATCATCATTTCAAATATGAGTTCATCAAATAACTCCATGATTCTCATGATATATGCAAGGAATTCAAGTTCAAAACTCCTAATCATGCTTCTTGCAATTAGAACACATAATATCTAGCTCAAATCTCAACCCTAGTTCATCACCTCAATTCAAGAATTCCTATATCACTCATGTATACCTTGAAAGAAAGGATGAAATTATGGAGATGATGATGATGCTTGCTTCAAAGTATGAGATTTTCCGGAAAATAGCTTGAATTTGATGAAATCCTTCTTCTTCTTCTTGTGGTGTTTGACCGTGAAAATGAAAGACAAGGAAGCAAATGTTTGTATGTCTTGTATGAAATGAAATGGAAGGAAGAGATGCTTCTACGTTATTCATTTAATCAAAGAGATGATTGGCCATTAATTGCTATTAAGTCCTTAAGTTTAGTAAGTCGTGCAATTAGCTTCTACATCAATGAAATGATGCCAATTAAGTCCAAAGAAATTTCATGCAATTTAGTCCTCTCAATTAAAGAAATGATCCAATAAGGCCAAATTGTCAACTAAGTCACGTTTGGAAATTATTTCATGTAGCAATTAAATCCAATTCGCTCAATAATTCTCACGTTGACAAGTATTTCATAAAATTTCACGTAAACATGTTGAAATACAATTTATAAAATTAATATAACACGTACAAAGCGAATAAACAAGAATAATAAAATAAAGTCCTAACGCTCGAAACTCACACGTGTCGAGCGTACCTGACTGTCTGAAATTCGGGGCGTTACATTTTAGACATGGAATTTATCTATCTTGGGATCAGTGTCCTAAGACAACTGAAGAGATAGAAGACATGATTAGAGTTCCGCAGCGGAAGCTTTATGTAAGTCATATTATGTACAAGGCCAACTGTCTATTATATATATAGGTCTAAGTCAGCAGATATTAGTCAAACCCTAGAATCTGATACTGGGTAGTAGTGAAAGCATATATTAGAGTACTTGAGAAGGACTTGATATTATATGCTTGTCTACCACAGTGGTGAGCTCATTTCAAGAGAGTATACAGATTCAGATTTACAATCTGATTTGTATTCTGGATGTTTGACATCAGAATGTGTGTTTACTCTAGAAAGAGCAACCGTTAATTGGAGAATGTTAAGCAGACTTGTATTGCTTACACCGCCATGGAAGTCAAATACATGTTAGCTTGAGAAGCAACAAGTTATATGTATTGGATTCATGATTTCCTAGTTGTTGGCTCAGAGAAACGTCTAATAGATTCCTTCACCAAAGTATTGGCGCAAAAAGAGTGCAAAACGAGTTTTGACACTGATGTGAAAGGAATAAGACTTAGATGTGTGGCCGAATTGAATTTAGGGCAAGTGGGAGATTGTTGGGAATAGTGCCCTGAAAATTCAATTTATTGAATTAATAAAACTGAATTTGCAGCAAGTTATGAGTATTTCACATATTAATAATTAATGACGTGTGATGATATTCTTATATGAAATGTGTTTCATAGGAAAAGACTTTGAATACCGAAATCACGTGTCATTAAAGTTCTAGTCGGTAAGATAAGAACATGTTCTTATCAAGACTATAACGTGGTTATATAAGATGATTAGTCTTTCGTCATAGGGAATAATGATTCCAATTATAACACGTTGATGATTTTCAATAGGATTGGAAACATCGAACTGGACCACTGAGATTATTCATTTCATACTGCTATCTAAAATGAATAAAATCTCAGGAAGCATTGTACTCTTAATCCTGATAATATTTCGGCTTTAGGCATGTAGTGTTAGTCACTATAACATACTTGAAGTAAGGTCTCGGTAACGGGTGGTCAAAATACTTTGTATGATTCGGTGACAACATGAAATGTGCTAAAGAGTTATATTGATCGAGGAATCTGTGGCCTTGCTGGAAGGTAAAAGATATCCTTGAAATAGATTTGCAAAAGTTCGAATTAAGACTTTGGCTAAAGCACTTCGCGTGATACGTCACCGAAGTTGTATGTTGAATGTGTTTCACATACAGAGAATTTGAACTTAAGGCAAATCAATAAATTTCAAATTAGAGATGAAAAATAAATGATAGTAGTTGTAATTTATTTTTCATGGATATCTACACGGAGGAGTGAAATGCAAGATTATTCTAGATCGAGAAATTCGTGAATAATTTAATTAATTTTAGAGTGCAACAATATTTATTTAGTGGAATTAAATATTGTTAAACGGTAATTAATTACTATCATGAGATGATAATAAATTAACCCGTTTGGAGCTAAAATTAATTAGTCCTGCAGGTCCCCCTGCAAGCCCCAAATTGAAAACCCAAAGAGAAAATATTAAAAGGAGAAAGAGAAATGATTTTTCAAAGTGTTTGAAAATAGCAAAGTGATTTATTTTGAGAAAATAAATCAAATTCCAAAGAGTTGGAAATGCCCGGACTTTTATTTTGGAGAAAATAAAATTTTAAAATTTTTAAAAAAAAAAATATATATATATATTTTTTGACTGACGTGGCAGTCCACGTGGCAGCAGAACGGGCCCAGTAGGTGCTGACTGGCCTGCCGCGTGGCGAGCCACGTGTACGGCCGAGATGGAGCCGCGTCATCGCCCGCGTGCGGCCCAGATGAGAGCTGGAATGGGCGGGTCAACGGGTCGGATTATCCGGGCCAAGGACCAGACCCGGCGCATGTGAAACACGCGCCAGCAAACCTGACCACTTGCAACCGCGCGTGGGGGCGCGTGGTTGGTGGCGGCGTGTTCACGGCGGAGAATCCTGCCACGTGGCGTGATCAGATTGGGCAATTTGTACGCGGTTTGTACACGGATTGCATTATGACCAAATTGCCCTTCATTTTATGTTTAAAATGACCAAAATGCCCTCATATATTTGGCTATAAATAGGGGTTGAATGCCTCATTTCAATTCATTCATTTTTGGCAGCTATTTCGGTCCTTTATGGCTGAGAATGCTCTCTCTCCCTTTTAGTTTAATTAATCCTTAATTAAAGGATTAATTAATATATAATTAGGTGGTTATATAATTAATATATAATCCACTTAATTATTAGAAAATTAGGGAATTTTCTAGTCTAGAAAATTGAGTTTTTCTAGAAAATATTTTCTCGAGTATTTAGGGAAATACTCGCGGAGCCCACACTCCGAGGGTCGAGTCGGGGATCTTGCGGGGAAGCTCTGCCGGTCTCACAAAAGGGCAAGGAGCTGGAAAAATGCCGTTAGATAGCCATGTTTGCAGTACGGTAATATTTTACAATTATTTTATTTTAAGCATGATAAATTATGTGCTCTTAAGTGTTAATTGCATATTAGATATTTATCTGATTAAGTGATTTAAAATTTATTATCAATTGCATGTATATACTTGAGTAGATCCGGCTAGTCTTCCGCTTTTGTATTAAAATGTTTTAGAAATATTTTAATACTTGTATTATAATAAAAAATTTAAAATGTGGTCCCGGACCGCTACTGTTCTGGGCCCATCACCCAGCAACTCCTTCAGGTGGCCCCCAGCAATGAGCCTATGAATCTCGGCTTCCAATTGGTGGCATTCATCCGTGTCATGCCCTTTTTGCTTGTGGAAGGCGCAATATTTGTTCGAGCGTCTTAGCGCCTCTGTGTCCTTCATCTTTGTGGGCCTTTTGCAGAGCTTTTTATCTGAAAGAGCGTACACCTCCGAAATGGGCCTGTTGAGAGGAACGCGCTCGAACCGTCGTGGGGGAGGCGGCGACTTGCGACGTTCTCGGTGTGGCTCTTCTCGCCCTCGTTCGTTCTTAATAGGTCCAGAATACCGGGGAGCATTGAACCTACACATATCTTCGAGCGCGAAGTATGGCTCGGCGATCTCTCTCATTGCCATGAGGGACGTGGGGCGCTTCTTCACGATTGAATACGTAAACTTCTTGCTCACATACTGTTTGTGATTACAAGCCTTGAAGAGTACATGTATCACAAAATCCATTGAAGGCCTCTCCACTAAGAGTACCTCCTTGTTGAACCGAGCGAAGAATGACCGAAGGGACTCATGCTCGCCTTGGATCAAGTTGTACAAGGCAGTAGGTGCGGTGACGGGAGCTTTCAATGAATTGAAGTGGTTTAGAAATGCGTCGGTGAGTTCACCATATGAGTGGATTGAGCCGGGCGGTAGACGCTTGCACCACTCTTGGGCCATTCCCACAAGGCAGTGACAAAGACCTTAGCCCAATAATGACTAGAATGCTCGTATAGGTGCATCAGGTGCAGAAAATGGTCCAGATGCTCTGCGGGCTCTGTGGTCCCATCGTAGCGGTTGACAGAGGTAGGAACCTTGCCCATTCCATCTTGGGCTAATAACACTTCTTCCACGAGGGGAGAGCCCCTCGCAAGCGGATGATGACCGTAGCATCCAAAGTTTTCCTCCTGCTCCAAAGGGCGTGGAACATGCTGCTGGCTTGCGGGGCGACGAGCGTCTCTGGCATTGGCTCGTTCGTCCCCAACGTAGGGGACTTGAGACCGCGCTCGAGAGAGTTGTCCCACCATTTCCTGTAACCCCCTGCAGCTGGTCTTGCACAGCCGCGAGAAGGTTGGGATCTTCCCTTCTTACTTGGCTCCCTCGTAGGGAAACTTATGGCCCTCGTTTCAAGGCTCTGGAGTGGACCTCCTCGTCCACATTGATTCTTTCCGTTGCTTCTCTGCCCCGGTTATCTTGGGGGCGCTTTCGTTCATCCCCTCCTCGTGCGGGGACTTCCTTCTCCCTTACAGGCAGATGTGGAGGTTGTGCTCTCATGTAGCACCCGGGACGATAGGCACCACATCCCCCGCACTACAAGTCTAGTCCACACATGAAATGGATAATCCAAGCATGAACCGAACTCATAGCGAACGGGAGACAAAATAAAAGATATCCTAGCTAGGCGGAATCTAGCCTTGTACCAATAAAGCAAGAATACCCAGAATGCAATACAGAAGCAATAATACCATGCATGAATTCCAATAGTGGCTACATGCCCAATAATTTCATAACATAATTAAAACTCCAACATGCATCCTAACAACGGGTTCAACTACGCATGTAATCTGTCCCGAATTCATAATCAAGAATCATAAATAGCACACAGGCCTGAATACCTAAAGAAATACAATTAAATCATAATAATGTAAATGTGACTCAAGTGTACAAGTGACTCGGACAAGAAAGCTAAGACTCGACTCCCGCCTAGCAAAACCTACAAGAAACTGGAAAAGTCGGGAAATATGGGTCAGTCCCTAGAAGACTGAGTGAGCAGAGGCGATACATATATATATAAAAACTGGCACATGCAAGTCATAAATCCCGAGTAAAGTTTAATTTAAAGTTAGTTCCCACGAAAGGCAAGAAAATAACTAAGCAGTGCTCGGACTTTACGACTAATTCATATTAAATTCATTAAGTTCATAATTCATACATAATCATTAAGGCTCGGCGAGTGAGCGTGCATAATCTCCAGCCAAACTCCGACCGTGTACGACAAATATCATTATTATATTGAATACGCGATCATGCAATACATTATAATACTCGCAAGCCATATAGCATAACATAAGACATAGTCATTTGGGCAATCCGTGTCCCGGCCTTCCCGCACGGTGCATAACAATAACATGATCATAATTATGAAATAAGTTCCAACCTTCTTCCTCCGGGTGGTGGACGGGTTTGCAAGGCCCGACCACCTAAACATATCAATGTGGCAATTGAGGTTCATGAGTCCTCAAAGCCCGGTTCGTTTCCTCGTCAAAAACTCCTTGACGAGGTCCGTTTCGCCGTAGTTCATGGTGGAACTAGCACATGGGATCCCCGTCGGCCCGATGCCTCCCCGAATAGCCACATGTACTAAATTCCTGGGCCCGTGTTCATAACTTGCTCTCGCCAAAACATTTCAATTCATGAGAAACATAATACATTATAACATAATTAATACATTTCATAATCCTTGAGAAAAGATTTACTCAATGACTCCATTTGAAAACAACATATAGATATATATTAGGTTTTGGCCAAAACTCATCACATAAGGTTGTAGGGTTTGATACATAGCTAGAACAAAAACACCCTCACCTGGATTGCCACGAGACATAAAGCATGAGTAATACGGGTGCCTATTCAATTCGGAAGTCTCCGCCCTAGAAACGAACTGTACAAGAGAAGGAACAATGTGTACTCGTGAGAATTGACTCAATATGAAACCACATAGACGAACGACATGTTATGCGCATGATATGAGAAGCATAAGAAGCATGAATCATGTGATGAGGTCATATAATCATGTAATTCATTCAAAACGTTCAATACATGGTGGTTTCATATTCATGTGTTTCATATCTTTCATATTTTGTATCAAATCGATTCATAAGCTTTATACAATAATCATAACTCATACTATAACATGTTTACAATGCATGCGAGTCAAAATGAAGCGAGAAGTTATCATATGAGACCAATAAATGAAGGAACAATTCATGCATGTAAGCTAGAGAACATTTTAAGGCATATTGGATCATAATTCACAAAATGTATTAACAAAATCACATTATGATTTCATAATATACAAGTTAACACATAATATAACATATTAACAAAATATATGTCATGAAAGAAGTTATACACAACATACAAAACAATTAAACGAAGCAAACCATTCATGTATGCATAAAAGTAGCACATAAACGTTTTCAATTTCTTTTCAAGTTTGTACAATGAATTCATAATATAAAATTCATAAACTTAGAAAAATATAACATATATTATCAATTAATCAAGCCTATATATCATATAATTCACATATGGGAGCCAAGAGAGTGAAAGGAAAGCAAGAAGAGAGGTTTTGATGAAGTTGGCCAAAACTCGACAATATTTGGAAACGTACACGCTGTAGGAAAACTGGAATATCTTGAGTTATGGAAGTTGAAATTGATTTTTGTTTGATGGGTATGAAACTAGACTCAAAGACTTTCCAGTGATATATGGCTCGTTTTCTGGTTCAAAGCGAGGTGAAAATGGTGTATGCCCAAAGTTGGATGAAAGCAGTTTTCCGGTAAGGTGGCGACACCAAAAAGAATTCATTATATCTCACAAACTAGAAACGATAATGAGGTTATTCCAATTGGCGAATATTCTAGACTTCAAGAGGTTTCCGTGGGTTCAAAAATTAGGTCAAACGAAGTTCGGACGAGGGAGTTGCGGCCGTGAAAAAATAGCCGCGACTGAAAAATGGCCAGTTCTCGAGTTGTTGGTCGCGGCCGCGACCAAAAATGGTCACGAAACAGTCGCGGGCGCGACCACCACTCCAACAGTAGCAAAAGCTTCGGGAAAAACAGGGTAAGCACGAATTTTGGCTCCCAATCCACTCCAAAGCAATTAAATCACTCCAAATCAACATATATCATGCATATAACTCATATATATCAATTAGGCTTCAATTAATCCAAGTATTCATGTAGAGATTCACCAAAACTCTCATGTAAAACCTCAATTCATAAGTAATCATCCATGCTCCAAATTTCATGATCTCAAGATATATATATGCATGAAACTAACTCTAAATTATCATATAAGTTCATATCATGTCATGGATTTCCTAAAAATCATAAACCCTAACATATGTCAATAATCACCAAAGATATATGCATATGTATGAAATTCACCTTGAAGAAGAAGGAGAAGAGAATGGAGTGATAAAGTCTTGTGGTGGTTTCTTGGAGAAAAGTAGAAGAAAAACTTAGCTTCCTTGTTTGCCTTGTGGATCGAGATGGAGGAGGGAGAGATAAGAGTGTCTTGTTCTCTTGTTTGTGAATGAAAGTGAGGAAGAAATGCATTTGTATACATACATGTATGTTATATCGTGAGAGTGTGGGGAAGAGAATTGGGGATTTGCAACTTAATCCTCTAAGAATTTAAATGAATGCAATGAGGTATGTAATTTACAAATGTTACAATTAGTTCCACAAATTATTATCACCCAAGTCCACAAATTACAATGGGTTGCAATTAAGGACAATTAAACATGTAATTCTCACAATTGCAAATAATTTAAACACTTACTCATGCTCGGGAAATTAAATACACAACTCACGTAATTGAATTCACGAAAATTAGAGATTTAATCATATGATTCATGAAAGGTTACAAGTACTTAAATGAAATTGCGCAAATAAAATAACGTAAAGGAAGTAAATAAACCCTAAACCTCAAACTCTCCCGCGTGACACGCGTACCTGAACGTCTGAAAAAAAAAAAACTGGGGCGTTACAATCTCCCTTAAGAGGACCTGGTCCCCAGGTCCATTGCCTCGAGTTCTGGATTCCTAGCAACTCTTCCGTGTTCATCCCACGCGGGTTAGCAACTCCCCGTCAGGAATTAGTTCGGAAAAGGTTTTCAAGCAACAAGGGTCTTCAATTGCTGCCAAGTCACGATCCTTGACTCACCAAAGCCTAAGCACTCGAAAATCTAAGCAGGTAGTAGGTAACGAAAGAACCCCGTCTTTCGAACAACTAGGAGAGAACCCCGTCCCTCACAAGCAACAACGAGAGAACCCCGTCTCTCAAACAACAACGAGAGAACCCCGTATCTGAAACAGACAAAGAAGGAGAAACTCTCAACTCTCAAAACAACAATTAAATAAACAATCATACCACAACCACACAAGAAACAAGTAGGAGATATCAATTACATCGAGAATCAATCATACAAAAGCAGTTAATATAACAAGTAATCCAAGCATTTAGCATCATAAAATTATTTGAACTAAAGTTGCATGTATGCATATGCCATGGATGCTTGATGTACCGTTCACCAATGTTCGAGAATCTTCCATTGTAGTGATCCGATTCAACACTTGATTCCTTGTTGGAGGTTCCTCTGCCCATAGTGTCAGATATTGTAATCCCCGAAGTATCTAATACTTAAATAACCACCCGATCTTCATTACATAATCTTTTCTCTTATCTTTTCTAAACACCATAATCCGAAGCTCTAGTTTTTAGTGTGCACTTGATCTTAACCCAATTAGCTAATTGTCCACCTCAATTCGTATTCGACCTTCTTGGTTGTTCCAGCTAGCCTTTAATTACTTGAGCTCTAGTCCCCAACTTGAATACTTGAGCTAATCTTTAGCAGCTTAAATTTCCATTCTCCAATCCTAATAACATCCCTGGTTAATCAAGGAAAACGCCCGACGAGATGGTAACCCATCTTTCATGTTGTGTGTTTTCCTTTTAAGTATTCCTCTTCCAATTTAACTCTTATTTTCTACACTTGAGTTGATTCTAACTTCGTCTATCACGGAATATGATGATTCGATCGGGCCTCTTTGCTCATTATCCTCCTTACCAATTCTTGAAATTCCTACATGGTCCTATCATCTTCCAGGGATACACGTGATATAAACATGATCCTTCCAATATTGGGGAATTAAGTTCGAGCATGTCTTGTAGTAAGAATACTAACGGTGTTGCCCTTACACTCTAGATTATTATCGATCAACCTTTTCCCTCTCTTGTTATTTTGATTCCCAAATACTCTTTAGTCTTTAGATACTTCTCTTCATTTCTTGAAGTAGTGTCTCTTCCATATTATTCTCAAAGTCTTATCCCACCTTGATCTCGAAGTCCCTCGGATGTTAAAATCTCTCAATTCATCCCGTAACATTGCTTTGTAGAGTTTCATTACTTGCTGATTCTTACATTTCCATTGTTCCTTTTTGAAGTTACCTGTTCAAACATAACCTTGGATTTAAATCATCTCCCGGGTCGGCTCTTCCCCTTAAGAATTTTAATTCTAACTCTTTGAACTTATTCTACCACCTCTCGGATCAAAGATTCTTGACCTCTTCAACTTAGCTCCCTCCTCACTCACATTCACTTAGAAGTGATTGGTAGGGATAACAACCTACTTCCTTCATTTTAAATTCCAGTTCTCCTTTTCGGAGCCTCAATGTTTTTCTTTTCTTTTGATAACCACTTTGCAAACCAAATATTTCTTTCTTTTCTTGATCCAGGTAAGACCCGGTCGGAGTAACACTTGATGAACGAATTGGGAGAAATTTCCTATCAAGTAAACACTAAACAATGCATGTTGGATTAAAATGCCAATGCACGTAGTAAACCTATCAAGTAAACACTAAACAATGCATGTTGGATTAAAATGCCAATGCACGTAGTAAACAATTAAAGATGCAACATATTGGAGCAATTATCGAATAGAAATGCACACACACATATATATAAAGGAAATTAACTAATTTAATACGATGTATGATGCACGTGCCATGAATATATTAAACCTGTCACCGTGGTGGTAAGCTTCAGCTCGGAAGTTTGGTCTCCATTTCCTCATGTACAGGCTTGCCTCGAACTTATTGATTATGGCTTGTCTACCCACGGTCTTTTAAATCCATAAAGTGCTCTTGTATCAACTTGTGTGTTGCCATGGCCCGATATTGCAATTCTTGATTCCAAAGTTTCCTACGGTCACAGAATTGGATATTTCGATCCTTTTCCGAGCATTCCTTCCAAAGTATCGATTTCTAAGTATTGCTCGAACCTTCACCTTAAACGTCTTCTTGCTCAAAGTCTCCTTGCATCACTCGGTAATCAAAGTTATGATTCTTGAGCTCCAATGCTTCTACTTCCATGAAATTGATACCTTGCCTTCTTTATCGATTCCATTGTTCTCCATATCTCCCATAGGTTTGCATTCGCCGTGTTGGATTGCTTTTCTTTAACTCTTTTAAATTCTAGCTTCTTCCCGAACTCAGCTTCTGAAACTTGATTTACTCGGAAGTTCTACTTTGGCAATGCGCCTCGTTCGCCATTCACAAACCCTAGTATATCCCAAATCTTCTACCCCGAACTTGAAACTAATTAGCTTGCTTCAATTGAAAACTCATCCTCGATGGCTTTTATTGCTCGCTTCTCAGAAAACCTAGTTTGCCTTGATTTCTCTTGGTTGTCATCGCCCTTTATCGATCCAAACCTCGAAATGAAGTACCTTTTAGGTTTTTCTTTAATCATTTATACCGAACGATCCTTTGTACAACTAACTCGATCCCAATTAAACATCTTGTAATTTTTCCACTTGCTCGTACATTAAAGCCTTGAATCTTGATGTCTTCAGGATTTCCTTCACTTTCCCTTTGAATTAAACGCCTCTTGGTCCCGGTTGATCAACTCCATTTGTGTCGTAGGTACGTGGTTTTATCCTGTGGGTTATAGACATTCCACACCCACTTCACGCATGAGTTAATCCCTATCTCGAGCTTGAACTCCCAACACATAGCTTTGTCATATGGACCCTCGAACACCCAAATTTTCTCTAAATCTCCGGAGCCTTTTTCCACTCATTCGTACCCGAAAGAAGAGCCCTTGACAAGTTGTTGTAATCTTAGAAATTGGCCGTGGTTGGATGTTGTAGTAATATCCTACACTCACAGCGCAACTCAAGTATAAATACATGTCGGTTAGTAAGTGCACATGACACATAATTAACATCAAAAGCACGTATTAATGCAAAATGCAACACGTAAATTACCAAAATTCAAGTTAAACACATTTAATAATATATTTTCCATGTCAAATTTCAATAATAAAGCTCGTAATCAATGCGGTGCACACGTTGATATGTTGTTCCTAAGCCGTTCGGCCTATACTTGACAAGACACGACACAAGGAACCCCGGTTTTGCAACCTGGGGCTCTGATACCACTTAAGGAAGTAGCACCCGTGACGATAGTCACCACATCCCCCGCACTACAAGTCTAGTCCACACATGAAATGGATAATCCAAGCATGAACCGAACTCATAGCGAACGGGAGACAAAATAAAAGATATCCTAACTAGGCGGAATCTAACCCTGTACCAATAAAGCAAGAATACCCAGAATGCAATACGGAAGCAATAATACCATGCATGAATTCCAATAGTGGCTATAAGCCCAATAATTTCATAACATAATTAAAATTCCAACATGCATCCTAACAACAGGTTCAACTACGCATGCAATCTGTCCCGAATTCATAATCAAGAATCATAAATGGCACACAGGTCCGAATACCTAAAGAAATACAATTAAATCATAATAATGTAAATGTGACTCAAGTGTACAAGTGACTCAGACAAGAATGCTAAGACTCGACTTCCGCCTAGCAAAACCTGTAAGAAACTGGAAAAGTTGGGAAATAGGGGTCAGTCTCTAGAAGACTGAGTGAGCAGAGGCGATACATATATATATAAAAACAGGCACATGCAAGTCATAAATCCCGAGCAAAGTTTTATTTAAAGTTAGTTCCCACGAAGGGCAAGAAAATAACTAAGCAGTCCTCGAACTTTACGACTAATTCATATTAAATTCATTAAGTTCATAATTCATACATAATCATTAAGGCTCGGCGAGTGAGCGTGCATAATCTCCAACCAAACTCCGATCGTGTACGAAAAATATCATTATTATATTGAATACGTGATCATGCAATACATTATAATACTCGTAAGCTATATAGCATAACATAAGACATAGTCGTTTGGGCAATCCGTGTCCCGGCCTTCCCGCACGGTGCATAACAATAACATGATCATAATTATGAAATAAGTTCCAACCTTCTTCCTCCGGGTGGTGGACGAGTTTGCAAGGCCCGACCACCTAAACATATCAATGTGGCAATTGAGGTTCATGAGTCCTCAAAGCCCGTTAGCGTTTCCTCATCAAAAACTCCTTGACGAGGTCCATTTCGCCATAGTTCATGGTGGAACTAGCACATGGGATCCCCGTCGGCCCGATGCCTCCCCGAATAGCCACATGTACTAAATTCCTGGGCCCGTGTTCATAACTTGCTCTCGCCAAAACATTTCAATTCATGAGAAACATAATATATTATAACATAATTAATACATTTCATAAACCTTGAGAAAAGATTTACTCGATGACTCCATTTGAAAACAACATATAGATATATATTAGGTTTTGGCCAAAACTCATCACATAAGGTTGTAGGGTTTGATACATAGCTAGAACGAAAACACCCTCACCTGGAATGCCATGAGACATAAAGCATGAGTAATACGGGTGCCTATTCAATTCGGAAGTCTCCGCCCTAGAAACGAACTGTACAAGAGAAGGAACAATGTGTACTCGTGAGAATTGACTCAATATGAAACCACATAGACGCACGACATGTTATGCGCATGATATGAGAAGCATAAGAAGCATAAATCATGTGATGAGGTCATATAATCAAGAAATTCATTCAAAACGTTCAATACATGGTGGTTTCATATTCATGTGTTTCATATCTTTCATATTTTGTATCAAATCGAGTCATAAGCTTTATACAATAATCATAACTCATACTATAACATGTTTACAACGCATGCGAGTCAAAATGAAGCTAGAAGTTATCATATGAGGCCAATAAACGGAGGAACAATTCATACATTCAAGCTATAGAGCATTTTAAGGCATATTGGATCATAATTCACAAAATGTATTAACAAAATCACATTATGCTTTCATAATATACAAGTTAACACATAATATAACATATTAACAAAATATATGTCATGGAAGAAGCTATACACAACATACAAAACAATTAAACGAAGCAAACCATTCATGTATGCACAAAAGTAGCACATAAATGTTTTCAATTTCTTTTCAAGTTTGTACAATGAATTCATAATATAAAATTCATAAACTTAGAAAAATATAACATATATTATCAATTAATAATGCCTATATATCATATAATTCACATATGGGGGCCAAGAGAGTGAAACGAAAGCAAGAAGAAAGGTTTTGGTGAAGTTGGCCAAAACCCGACAATATTTGGAAATGTACATGCTGTAGGAAAACTGGAATATCTTGAGTTATAGAAGTTGAAATTGATTTTTTCTTATTGGGTATGAAACTATACTCAAAGACCTTTCCGGTGATTTATGGCTCGTTTTCTGGTTCAAAGCGAGATGAAAATGGTGTACGCCCAAAGTTGGATGAAAGCAGTTTTTCGGTAAGGTGACGACACCAAAAAGAATTGATTATATCTCACAAACAAAAAAGATAATGAGGTTATTCTAATTGGAGAATATTCTAGACTTCAAGAGGTTTCCGTGGGTTCAAAAATTAGGTCAAACGGAGTTCGGACGAGGGAGTCGCGGCCGGGACAAAATTGCACTGAAAATCAGTCGTGGCCGCGACTGAAAAATAGCTAGTTCTCGAGTTGTTGGTCGCGGCCGAGACCAAAAATGGTCACGAAACGGTCGCGGGCGCGACCACCACTCCAATAGTAGCAAAAGCTTCGGGAAAAACAGGGCAAGCACGAATTTTGGCTCCCAATCCACTCCAAAGCAATTATATCACTCCAAATCAACATATATCATGCATATAACTCATATATATCAATTAGGCTTCAATTAATCCAAGTATTCATGTAGAGATTCACCAAAACTCTCATGTAATACCCCAATTCATAAGTAATCATCCATGCTCCAAATTTCATGATCTCAAGATATATATATGCATGAAACTAACTCTAAATTATCATATAAGTTCATATCATGTCATGGATTTCCTAAAAATCATAAACCCTAACATATGTCAATAATCACCGAAGATATATGCATATGTATGAAATTCATCTTGAAGAAGAAGGAGAAGAGAATGGAGATGATAAAGTCTTGTGGTGGTTTCTTGGAGCAAAGTAGAAGAAAAACTTAGCTTCCTTGTTTGCCTTGGATCGAGATGGAGGAGGGAGAGATAAGAGTGTCTTGTGCTCTTGTTTGTGAATGAAAGTGAGGAAGAAATGCATTTGTATACATACATGTATGTTATATCGTGAGAGTGAGGGGAAGAGAATTGGGGATTTGCAACTTAATCCTCTAAGAATTTAAATGAATGTAATGAGGTATGTAATTTACAAATGTTACAATTAGGTCCACAAATTATTATCACCCAAGTCCACAAATTATAATGGGTTGCAATTAAGGACAATTAAACATGTAATTCTCACAATTGCAAATAATTTAAACATTTACTCATGCTCCGGAAATTAAATACACAACTCACATAATTGAATTCACGAAAATTAGAGATTTAATCATATGATTCACGAAAGGTTACAAGTACTTAAATGAAATTGCGCAAATAAAATAACGTAAAGGAAGTAAATAAACCCTAAACCTCAAACTCTCCCGCGTAACGCGCGTACATGAACATCTGAAAAAAAAACTGGGATGTTACACCTCAAAATGGTCTGAGCCTCCAAAAGCGGACGTCCCTGCAATCCCCTCAAAGGAGGGGCAGCTTGAGTGATCTGCCCAGAGGGGAAGTATAGGGAATGGAATTTTTCCCATGCACTCTGGGCCGCCTGAATTTCACACTGAGCATAAATAGCATGTAGCTGTTGAGAAGTCAAGGGGGTAACTCTACTCCTTCAATCTCCCTCGGAACTACCGCCTGAAGTTGGGTCTGCCCGACGAGATATGATGGAACCGTGGGCATCATGATGGCAGGAGTGAGTGTGTACTTAGGGGACGACATCATGCAAGGGTGTCCTCCTGGGCTGACCGGGACGTTAAGGCTCTGGTTCTGGGGAAGATTTGGAAAAGAGGGAAGCTGAGGGCCCCCAACCGCGGTAGAGGAGGGTGGTTCGGGAAGCACTGGCGGCGGTGCCATCGGTTCCGTAGGCGGAAGCGTTCCTCTGGTGGGGGGCGGCGCTCCGCCGATCGCCGTCGAGGGAAGGATGGTGACGTTGGTATCACGGGGAGGGTCATCTCCTCCCCCCACTGCCCCTGATCTAGTAGCAACCATAGTTTGAAAGGCAAAGGGTGTTTGTTCTCCAACTAGCAAAAGAAAAAGGTGAGCTGAGAGTGGTTTCCCACAGACGACACCAAAAATGATGGGGTCCGATCAGGTTAGGGTCAAACTCTGATCAGTTTCTATTTTGTTGAGGTGGGGAAACAGAGGGTGAAGCTCAAAGAGGGTCGTCGGAAAAGCTATGGGCTCTACCTGCTAGGATAAACACCAACAAAGTCAGAAGGCCAAGCTGGGGAAATTGGGGATGATTCCCAGTTTGGCTCTCCGACGCTCAAGTCAGATAGTGATCTGAAAGAGAATGTAAGCAATGATATGAAGTTACAGTATTGGAGAATGCTTACAGGGATGAAGATGAATTCCCATATTTATAGTTGAGGGTCAGGGACCCTTTGGTAACTTGCCTCGTGTAGTCCTGCCCTAATGTTGCCCTAACACGTGTCGCAACAAGGAGAATCCTAGGAGGAATCTCCTGCAAAAGTTGGTAAAAGTTAGTGTTTGCAACAGTGGCATGTGCGTGGGCTTGTACGGGTGTCAGAGAGCCGTTTTGGGGTTGGTAACGAGGGCAGTAGGCACGCTCGTGTCAACGAAGACTGATGGGCTTGAGGATCCGCAAGGGGATTAGAACCCAAGCAGTGCAACGAGGGGGAACGGGACCCCTTTATTCTGCTGTTGCACGAGGGTATGTCCGAAAGGACATGACGCTCGTTAACGACTTTATTAGAGCCATAGAGGTGTGCATGGCAGTGAAGTTGGCGCTCGTTAGCGAGCCTTATCGTTGAGGCTCTCGTTAGTGAGCTTTGGGTGGTCATATGTTGGTGATGATCTGGGACGCTTGGGGGACCGTTGAATCCACGTGTCACGCTTGACTGCGCCACGTGTCAAAACGTGGGTCAAGCGTATTTTGCCCCCATCACACACCGCCTTCCTAATTAATTTTTAGTCTAATTTTATATTTTTAAAGCTAAAATACCCACTTATAATTAGATTTAAATGAGTATTACAAGAGAATTTTATATTGGGTATGTAACGCCCCGATTTTCAGACAATCAGGTACGCTCGACACGTGTGGGTTTCGAGCGTTAGGATTTTATTTTATTAATTTCGTTTAATTGATTTAAACGTGTTATATTAATTCTTATAAATTGGTTTCAACATGATTACGTGAAAATTATATGATATTCATTTCATTTTGAGAATTCTTGTACGAATGGAATTTAATTGGTACATGAATTAATTGTCCAAATTGTATTAATTACATAATTGTCCTTGATTGTTCATTTCCTTCTCTTTGAGGGACTAAATTGCATGAAAACCTTTTGGACTTAATTGATCACTTTCCAAACCTTTTATACTCAATTGCATGACTTATAAAACTTGGGGGATTGAATCATAATTATTACATATTTTCCCAAATAAACCGATATATGCATCTCTTCTACAACCATCCCTCATTCATCAAGATTTATCATCCCTTTCCTCTCTTTTCCACCGAACCAAAACCTCCATGAAGGAAGAGGAAGATTTCATCAATTCATCAAGGTTTTTCAAGGAAATTCCATGCTTAGGAACTCAATCATCTAGCTTCATCATCTCCTTCTCCCTATTTCTCATTCAAGGTATATATATGAGCATATGTGGGAATTCTTGAATTATGCATGAAGCTAGGGTTATGATTTTGATATGGTAACTTGGCTATATGATGTTAGAAACATGATCAAGAGCCTTAGGCTTGAATTCCATGTGTGATTCTTGAAGAAGATGAGATTATATGATGAAATTGTATATATGCTAAAGTTGGTAATTATGGAGATTAAAGCATGATTTATGTGTTTTGGTTGCATACTAATGTATATTGAACATGTATACTTGCATATTTCCAAGAATCCTTGCATGTTGTGATGAATTTGGTAGGTTTGGGGATGCTTGGTTTTGTCCCGAGAGCATCCCCTGTTTTGCTCTGTTCTTTGTTCTTCCTGCGTAACGGGAACGGCCATTCCCGTTCCCTTTGCAAGTAGGGAACGGCCGTTCCCATTGTTTGAATGCTTTGCTTGGCGGCGAGGACGGGAACGCCCATTCCCATTTTGGCTTGCAAGCCGGAACGGCCGTTCCCATCTTCGGGAGCCGCTTCGGGACTGGGGAACGGCCCTTCCCATTTTTGTACTAAAGCCCGGAACGGCCGTTCCCAGGCCACTGGAAGTGCAGAAAGTTTCTGCACAAAATTACAATTTTCACCCCTCGTTCCAATGGCTTATTTGATCCCGAATTGCTATTATATGATTGATTATATGTCGAAACAACATGTTTTCATGCTACATTGTGTATTGCTCGATGTTTCATGTATGATTGTGCCGTGCGTCGTTTATGGAATAACATGCTTGAATGGTTGTCTCATGCACGTACATTGTCCCGTTTCGTGTCCAGTTATTCTCCAGGGCGGAGATTGTGGATCATGAGCACGTTCACGCATTCACGAGTCGTGTGTCGCCTGTCAGGTGAGGTTTAATTTCTAGTTATATAGAACCTGTATAACCTTTACGTGACTATTCTAGCCAAAAGGTATTTATACTTATACTTTCATGAAATCATTTATCGTTCCAAGTTACATTATTGTTCATTAATCAAGCAAGCAAGGCATGTTAGTATTCACGCATCAAAGCATGCCATGTTCATGAATGCAAGCAAGTGTGTTCTCTTGGCCAGGTCCTCCTTAGTGGGGGCGCTGGATTGGTTCTCGTGCCAATGATTGTCCGTCCAATCACAAGATGAACAATACCCTACCGTGTACGTGTGTTCTCTTGGCCAGGTTCTCCTTAGTGAGGGCGCTGGATTGGTCCTCGTGCCAATGGTTGTCCGTCCAACCACAAGAAGAACAAAGCCCTATTGTGTACCCGTGTTTCCCCTGGCCAGGTCCTTCTGAGTGAAGGGCGCTGGATTGGTTTCGTGCCAATGATTGTCCGTCCAATCACAGGAGGACTAAACCCTATCATGTTACAAGCACGTCATGTAGTGATTGCATGATTCCATTCCATGAATGTGCTAATTGATTACACTACCTGATTGCATGATAATTGAATTGCGTGATCACCTAATAAGTAATAAGCAAGCAAGCATGTTTATTGATTATATATAATGAACAAGTAATTAATAATGACAGTTGTGTCCTCGGGCGAAGAATACTTTATTATTGAACTTGTATATACTCATCTTTTATAAACCTTTACCCGAGAATATGACTTGCATGTTATCTGCGTTAATATATATGTAAACCCCTCACTCGGTCTTCACAGACTGACACCTCCACCTTTCAGGTTATTGCAGGTGCATGCTAGGCGGGAAGTGAGTCGAGTCCAGTCATTAGAGTTGAGTCAGACACGGTGCATTTATTTGATTATTTATTTATTGCCCGAGAAATTATGTTTACAGTTATATGTTATTATTTTATTTAGGAGATGATAATGTATTGATATGTAAAAATTGGTAATATATTTTAGTAGGTAAATGAGAAATGAAATGAAATACTAAGTGGAAATATTTGATATTGATTACTTTGTGCTTCCGCTTTATTATGTCACATATTCGAGTATCCCGCCTAGCTTGTCGTGTATTGCATTGTCACCCGTTCGCTATAGGTTAGTTCATGTATGGATTGCCCGTTTCGTACGTGGATTGGCCTATAGTGCGGGGGTGTAGCGCCTCCACGTGTCAAGGGGTGTTACATCTAAGGTGGTATCAGAGCCCGGTTGCAAAACCGAGGTTCTAGTGTCGTGTCGTGTTGAGTCTAGGTCGTACGGCATAGGAATTACCTGGTAATTTGAGAGTCTTGCATATTATTTGAAATTATTTGGTTACTTGGATTCCTTGGATTACCTGAAATACTTGATGCCCGGTACCTTGTATTGATTCATGCTAATGAGTGCCAATTGGGTGACCTTGAATTGCTGGAAGTTATGTGACCAACGTGTTTATTTTAAACATTGAGGAAGTATTTGTTTTAATTTATATTAAATTCTTGTTATCCGCATTAATTATGTGACAATCACGTGACTCGAACACGCTTCACCCACATGCATTTATTTGCAAAGCAAGTTGTGAGTGACAGGTTTTGGAAAGATATGAATCAAGGCTGAAGGATTTGAGGACTTAGGAGACTGATCAATCGCTTGGATCAAGTTGCAATTCGGTCAAGCAAGAATGAATATCGGGATCAAGCCCAACGTTACTACGGTGCCAGGTTCTTCAATGCATTCATAAGCACGTGCATAATAATTGTTAATTAAATTGCTTCTTATTACGAAATATTATTATAGATGTTGCTGAAATTATCTACTTGATGCATTACGTATAAGCTTAAATTAGTTGAAGTATTTAAATTGTTTTACTTACCAGGATATTTTAAGTTAATATAAATGTTTCAACGTGTTGCACTTAAATTGCTAATAGGTATGTGATGTACATTGACACTTTAATCATCATGCATTATTTAGTGGTTATTGTCAATAGGCTTTTCGGACGTTCTGCACAATTTTTGCTCCTATTTCTACAACCTGAAATTTAAGGAAGAGATTTTGAATCAGTGGGTACCATGGTGGTAACTAGGTTGTTTGATTTGGATTGAGAGTTTAGCAAAATTTTGAGGTTGTGAGAAGTATTGGTTCGGGATTTGGTAAGATCAGGAGGTGTGAAGTAGATATTGGAAAAAAAAAAACTTTGGGAAACTGGAAAATGATGATAAGTTCAAGCAGATAAATGTTTAGTGGGTCTTTCAACCTTCAGGAATTGCTTAGCATTTTGGAATTTCAGTATATATAGGAGAATGAACTTTTTCTACCTGGGATATTGGGAAATTTAATATCAAATCAGAGTGGTGACAGTTAGGGAATTTCAAGTGGGATATGTCTTTAGCAGAAAGATTAGAAAGGAACCACTAATCCCAAAATCTTGATCAATGACCAGTAGGACGAGGAAAAGGTTACGGGAATTGAGTCAGCAGAGAAGCTTGCAAGTGGGTAAGGACAGAATGAACCTAAAGGATAAGAAAATTTCCATTTTCTTAAGGGGGAGAGCCGGTCTGGAAATAAATTAAATCAGAAGCTAGACAGCACTCGGAAAGTTGGAAATTTGAGAGAATCAATCCCTCCTGGAAACCCCTATCAGAACCATGTGAAAGAAGTCTTCAATAAGTTAAGCTTTCCTCCCTCTTACACAAAGAAAAGTCCCATCATCGACAGTACCTTTGTTCTATTATCATTTTCAGGAAAGTGGGTACACTGTCTGCAACCCTCCGACAATCTCAGGATATCATTTGACTCAGTAAATAGAAAAGGATTCAGTTTGGGCGATAGCCGGAACCAATCTCAAGTTTTGGTAGGTTAACTCCGATAAGAGTTTTCTTACGAAGTGGTTACTTGTACCCTAGAGATGTTTGGGAATGCTCATCATGCTTCCATTCGTGTGGTTGCCGTCGCCTCCATGAATACACCAGTTTACTATGAACCTTCAGAGAGACGGAAGTTCGAGTGATCCTCTCTTTCAAGATATTTCGTGGAATTGTGGGGTATGTTATCAAATTTCAGGGGCCAAAGGAAGACGTTTCACTAGGACTTGATTCCTTTGGTATCTGTGCAAGGGTGCTTGCTGAATTACTCTCACGGGATGACGACCTTGATTCCTCTATTGCAAATATCCGCCGTATTGTTAACTAAGGGAGTAAGAGCTCAACTTTCAGATTGCAAACAAGAAGTCAGGAATGTTGCTTCGGGGAAAAGGTTTACTTTAATTACTGAGGTCGGAGAAATGGTAACACCTGTTTTCTCTGCTCGTTGGACAAGAGCTTGCTTGGAACACAAAGTCAGTCTTTTAAGCTTGAACGGGCAATTACACTCTCACAAGAATATCAGGGTGGTTTCAATTCTAGAATCGGAAAGTAAATGTGAGAATCGGTGCAAGAATGGTTCAACCGGCAAATCTGTAATTCAGACGGGTCTGAAGATGTGGTGATTAATGATGATTTACGGATTATGTTAGAAAATAGCACAATAACAGAAATGGCTATCAAGAATGGGAATATCGAACTGTAGAGGTGCAAAGCGGGAAAATCTCAACTAAAGAATCAAGTATTCAACCGAATTAATTCGGTCCCAGAATTTCAATCCTCGGTGAACGGTACACCTAATCATGCATATCACGTGCATCATTATTTTATCATTATCATCATTTTGTTAATTCTATATATGACTCTTTGTTGTTATTAATTGTTTATTATTAATTCGTTAATCTTGTATATGATTCCTTGTTTATTAATAATTGTTACATGAACGATTAATTGCATAAATGATAATTTTACTTGATCCTTGTGTGGTAAGTGTTAATATTTGCCTAAGTGCTCGCTTGAATTTTATTTCGTGTGCGTGAGAGATGGGGATTCTCTCAGGGTTGTCAAGAGGCGGGGTTCTCTTGTTACTTGCTCGAGAGACGGGGTTCTCTCGTTAATTGTTTGAGAGACGGGGCACTCTCAGTGTTTTCAACTACTTGTTAACTTGTTTTAGTGGAAGATTAGATTTTCTCTCGAGTGATTAGACTCCGGAAAGTTGAGGGTCGTGACTTCACCTTGGAGAAACTTGTGGAATGAAGATCTCTTTCGAACTAATCCCTGACGGGGAGTAGCTAACCCGCGTGGGATGAAAACGTAAGAACCAATTAAATTCTAGGAATTCAGGACATGGAATCCGAGGACGGATTCTCTTAAGGGGGAGAGAGTTGTAACGCCCCGATTTTCAGACAATCAGGTACGCTCGACACGTGTGGGTTTCGAGCGTTAGGATTTTATTTTATTAATTTCGTTTAATTGATTTAAACGTGTTATATTAATTCTTATAAATTGGTTTCAACATGATTACGTGAAAATTATATGATATTCATTTCATTTTGAGAATTCTTGTACGAATGGAATTTAATTGGTACATGAATTAATTGTCCAAATTGTATTAATTACATAATTGTCCTTGATTGTTCATTTCCTTCTCTTTGAGGGACTAAATTGCATGAAAACCTTTTGGACTTAATTGATCACTTTCCAAACCTTTTATACTCAATTGCATGACTTATAAAACTTGGGGGATTGAATCATAATTATTACATATTTTCCCAAATAAACCGATATATGCATCTCTTCTACAACCATCCCTCATTCATCAAGATTTATCATCCCTTTCCTCTCTTTTCCACCGAACCAAAACCTCCATGAAGGAAGAGGAAGATTTCATCAATTCATCAAGGTTTTTCAAGGAAATTCCATGCTTAGGAACTCAATCATCTAGCTTCATCATCTCCTTCTCCCTATTTCTCATTCAAGGTATATATATGAGCATATGTGGGAATTCTTGAATTATGCATGAAGCTAGGGTTATGATTTTGATATGGTAACTTGGCTATATGATGTTAGAAACATGATCAAGAGCCTTAGGCTTGAATTCCATGTGTGATTCTTGAAGAAGATGAGATTATATGATGAAATTGTATATATGCTAAAGTTGGTAATTATGGAGATTAAAGCATGATTTATGTGTTTTGGTTGCATACTAATGTATATTGAACATGTATACTTGCATATTTCCAAGAATCCTTGCATGTTGTGATGAATTTGGTAGGTTTGGGGATGCTTGGTTTTGTCCCGAGAGCATCCCCTGTTTTGCTCTGTTCTTTGTTCTTCCTGCGTAACGGGAACGGCCATTCCCGTTCCCTTTGCAAGTAGGGAACGGCCGTTCCCATTGTTTGAATGCTTTGCTTGGCGGCGAGGACGGGAACGCCCATTCCCATTTTGGCTTGCAAGCCGGAACGGCCGTTCCCATCTTCGGGAGCCGCTTCGGGACTGGGGAACGGCCCTTCCCATTTTTGTACTAAAGCCCGGAACGGCCGTTCCCAGGCCACTGGAAGTGCAGAAAGTTTCTGCACAAAATTACAATTTTCACCCCTCGTTCCAATGGCTTATTTGATCCCGAATTGCTATTATATGATTGATTATATGTCGAAACAACATGTTTTCATGCTACATTGTGTATTGCTCGATGTTTCATGTATGATTGTGCCGTGCGTCGTTTATGGAATAACATGCTTGAATGGTTGTCTCATGCACGTACATTGTCCCGTTTCGTGTCCAGTTATTCTCCAGGGCGGAGATTGTGGATCATGAGCACGTTCACGCATTCACGAGTCGTGTGTCGCCTGTCAGGTGAGGTTTAATTTCTAGTTATATAGAACCTGTATAACCTTTACGTGACTATTCTAGCCAAAAGGTATTTATACTTATACTTTCATGAAATCATTTATCGTTCCAAGTTACATTATTGTTCATTAATCAAGCAAGCAAGGCATGTTAGTATTCACGCATCAAAGCATGCCATGTTCATGAATGCAAGCAAGTGTGTTCTCTTGGCCAGGTCCTCCTTAGTGGGGGCGCTGGATTGGTTCTCGTGCCAATGATTGTCCGTCCAATCACAAGATGAACAATACCCTACCGTGTACGTGTGTTCTCTTGGCCAGGTTCTCCTTAGTGAGGGCGCTGGATTGGTCCTCGTGCCAATGGTTGTCCGTCCAACCACAAGAAGAACAAAGCCCTATTGTGTACCCGTGTTTCCCCTGGCCAGGTCCTTCTGAGTGAAGGGCGCTGGATTGGTTTCGTGCCAATGATTGTCCGTCCAATCACAGGAGGAATAAACCCTATCATGTTACAAGCACGTCATGTAGTGATTGCATGATTCCATTCCATGAATGTGCTAATTGATTACACTACCTGATTGCATGATAATTGAATTGCGTGATCACCTAATAAGTAATAAGCAAGCAAGCATGTTTATTGATTATATATAATGAACAAGTAATTAATAATGACAGTTGTGTCCTCGGGCGAAGAATACTTTATTATTGAACTTGTATATACTCATCTTTTATAAACCTTTACCCGAGAATATGACTTGCATGTTATCTGCGTTAATATATATGTAAACCCCTCACTCGGTCTTCACAGACTGACACCTCCACCTTTCAGGTTATTGCAGGTGCATGCTAGGCGGGAAGTGAGTCGAGTCCAGTCATTAGAGTTGAGTCAGACACGGTGCATTTATTTGATTATTTATTTATTGCCCGAGAAATTATGTTTACAGTTATATGTTATTATTTTATTTAGGAGATGATAATGTATTGATATGTAAAAATTGGTAATATATTTTAGTAGGTAAATGAGAAATGAAATGAAATACTAAGTGGAAATATTTGATATTGATTACTTTGTGCTTCCGCTTTATTATGTCACATATTCGAGTATCCCGCCTAGCTTGTCGTGTATTGCATTGTCACCCGTTCGCTATAGGTTAGTTCATGTATGGATTGCCCGTTTCGTACGTGGATTGGCCTATAGTGCGGGGGTGTAGCGCCTCCACGTGTCAAGGGGTGTTACAGGGTATTCTCTATATTATTATCTTCAATATAAATATAATATTATATATCTATATCTATCTATCTATATTATAAAAGTCCGAGTTGAGTTTTTGTTTTCTTACAAAATATGAATCGCCTAAAATATCCTCATAATAATTATTAGTTAGGGATAATTATGTAAATATATATTATAAAATATTAATTTAAATATATTTTAAAAGTACTTATTGACTTAAAATAGGACTCTCCATAAGGTAGAATTAAAACTTTTTTAACTTACCAAAAACAAAGATACATAGTTTAATAAGGATTGTTTTAATACTAATATATTAATTAATTGTATTCAAATTTTATAATATAAGTTGTTCGTTTTTAATTTTAAGGACTTCTACCAAAAACAAAGATACATAGTTTAATAACGATTGTTTTAATACTAATATATTAATTAATTGTATTCAAATTTTATAATATAATAAGTTGTCCATTTTTTAATTTTAAGGCCTATAATTTAAAATGTTATAATAAGATATATCTAAGAAATTGGAAAACAACAAATTGATTCACTTTATTAATTTTAATACATTCTGGTAATTATCTAATATAAAATATTATTTAAATTGAATGAGTTACATAAGATAACTTTCAATAAATCAATCCTAATGTAAGTCCAAAATTCTAATTATCTAAGTTTATAAACTTTCTTAAATAATTATAATCATGTCATATTTCTATAAATTTATCTAATTAACAAAATAATATAATTAAATGAATTACATAGAATATTTTTATATAAACTAATTAATCCTAATGTAGTATTTTTCAATTAATTAATACTAATATAATTGTAATTATCTAAATCTGACCAATCATATAATCTTCCTTTAGAAATAGTTCACTTTATTAGAAGTTGGTGTGTTAGTTATTTAACACCCCAATTTTTATATTTATTAAAATATTGTAAAGTCCTATACTATTGGCAAAGTTCAAGAACTTATAAGAATACATTATACTATTTAACAATTCCAAAAATGAATTTTAGTTGGGGCTATCTATATTATAGTAAACAAATTAAATTGGGTATCTAACAAAAGTTTAACATGACTATATTAAACCTAGCTAAATAACATACCAAAAAAGTAAACATTATCTTAGTTTATATAATAAAATATAAATTAAATACGTAAATATTACTTAGATAGGATGGTTCACTTAATCTATATATATATTATAAAGAGGGACATCTTTATGGAATGACAGATGGTTATCACAAGACAAACTAGTGGACATATTTGGAGATAACATTTATGAGGAGGATAAAGATCGTATGATATGTAATCTCATTGGCATAAATAAAAACTGAAACCTGGATAAATTGAAAACAGTATTGCCTAAGGTGGTGGTTGATGAGATACTTAGTGTCTTAATCACGTTGCATGATGACAAAGATAAGACAGTCTGGACTGGGTTAACTAACAATAAATTCTCCTATAAAACGGATGTAATCTGCTTATGGTGTCGAATGAGACATGTGAGAAAATTTGTCCCTTCCCCCCTCCCCTCTAAAAAAAAAAAAAAAAGAAACAAGTTCAAGATTTTCACGTGGCTTTGCCAACATGAGAACTTGCTCACGAATCTACTGAAGTATGATAAAAAATTTAGGAATAGCGATGTATGTACACGCTATTGTACAAGACATGAATATGTGGACCTCATGATGAGAAGTTGTCCATTTGTACTCCGAGTGCACGATAAGATTGTTGATGCACAAACTGAATGAAATCTTTGTGGTTTGCGAGTGTCGGACGAGCTCAAAGAGAGCTTTAATAGAACAATTTCAGAGTAATATATTACCAGAATATCATGGTGAATTGTCTTGATCTTGACGCTTTGAAAACTTTGAAAAGTATGGAAACGATAGAGCTTTTGAAATGTTTTGAAACTTAGAAGTGTCATTCTTTGCCATATAAAAGAGTTATTTGAGACCTCAATGCCAATCAGTGAGGACAAAAAACATAGGCAAAAGAAAATTTGTATTAAGTTGTCGTGGAATAAACCGAAGAAGGGATAAGTGAAACTAAACTCGGATGTAAGCTTTTATACCACACCAACAATGCTTTGGCCAGGGGCGTCATTGGAGATGACAACTGAAGATGGGTGCTAGGATACACTATGAATATTGATAGAGTTTCAATAATGTAGTGGAGCAATGGACTTACTGAAGGATTAACACTAGATTGGGAGAAGCTCTTTACGAAGATTAATATGGGGGCTGATTCGGAGATGGTCTTGAAATGGATAACCGCTGAGGATATTGAAAAGCAACCAATGAAAAATGTAATATTTGATTGGCTATGTTTACTCCGAAAGCCCTGAGAAACTTGGAGAATATTAACATAAAACATAAATGCAAACGGGTTCATTCTGTTCCTAGAAGCCTATCCCAAAAATTCAATTACATAAAATAAACAATACAAACATTCGTACTTATACAAATTCAGGAACATATGAAATGCAACGGACCCGAACGAAATAAAAGACACGACAGACTCCAAGGACTCGACACACGCGCCTAGCTCGAACTCCACACAACACCTGCACACTAAAAATAATGGGGAGGGAGAGGGGTCAAACGGTATCCTTTCCATTCGGATCGGATTTTAAAACGGTAGGGCGATCAAACGGCTTTAGAAAAATAAAAGGTTAATCCATTGAATTTGAATCGTCGAAACGAACTCAATGACAAGGTTGGAATTCGAATTCGAATTCCCGAACTCAAGGTAGACACGAAGGCTAAAAACACCCTAATTACAATTAGGTCCCTAACTTGAAAATATTGGACTATTAAGTCCAAGCACATTTAGTTAAATTCTAACGTGCACATAATTAAAAAATACAAATTGACACGTAAGGCATGCGAATAACCCATAATTCACGAAAATACAGAATTAAACTCTCTCGTGATGTCTTACCTGGTTCGTCGGAGAAACGATAGAGAACCCCCCCCCCCCCCCCGACGGGCGGCCTTCAAGCTTCAGAGCTCGAGCTTGTAAGATCCGACCACTTGATCGAAGATCTAAGGTAAGCTTTGTATTCCCCTCGTTACGTGCTTCAATTTAATACCTATTTCCTATCTCGGTTTTGTGTTATGTGGCTTGTTGGGGAATATGATGAATAGTGTTGAGTTTGGGCTTTGGTATGTTTAAGCTCGTTTCGTGAGCTCTTACTTGCGAATATGTGTTTTACGTGTTGTGTATGCCTTATGGTATGATTTTTGTACGAATAGGGATTGTAGTGTGGTGTGTTTGTGCTTATGTCGTCGTTGTTTGTCTGCCATTAATGACGGACTTGGAGCTGCCTCGGGGGGGGGGGGGGGGGGGGGGGGGGAGACACGGGCCATGTGTGAGACACGCCCATGTCTCCCTTGATGTGTTGGGTGTCTGTACTGAGACACGCCCGTGTCTCATAAATTGACACGTAAGGCATGCGAATAACACATAATTCACGAAAATACAGAATTAAACTCTCTCGTGACGTCTTACCTGGTTCGTCGGAGAAACGAGATGTCACTCCCTCCCTCCGTAAAGAATATATTTTATGGAGTTGTACTTTGTCACTTTTATTTGTTTGTGGAACACATAATATATATTAGAATTAATTTATTCAAAAGCTCATAACAGTATGAAAGTATAATTATATATGACGTAACTCACATGGTTTTCCTACTCCTAAACATAAAAGACATTATATTGGAATTAATTTATTCAAAAACTTATAAGATTATAATTATATAGTGTTTTATAATTGAAGACTTATATAATTATATTTTGAATAGAATTACATGAAAATAATTGAGAGTTTGATTAGAATGCATGAAATATCTTGAAATAATAATATTTATGTATCAATTTAGTATTTTACAGAATTATCCTTAACTTTATTTTACTAAAAAACTTGCAATGAGGGTATTTTGGCCGATAACAAAGTTTCAAGAAACCAAAAACTCAACTCGTGCTTTTATATAATTATAATATAAATAAATAATTACAATTGTAATAATTATAATTAATATAATAATAGTTATAATAAAATAATATATATATATAGAGAGAGAGAGAGAGGGAGAGGGACAGAGCCAAGGGCATGTTTGAAAATTTCTAATATTTATATATATATTTTTGATATATTTATATTTTTGCGCCTTAATATTTTAATATTTTAATTTTTTGGACCCCCTAATTAAAAATTTTATCCTTTTACTTTTAATATTTTAAACTTTTGTCCCACACACCATTAAATTTTGGCTTTGTCCCCGTATATAGATTAGCAAATTATAATAGAGAAAAGTACAATTTCTGAAATGGATACATGTATAAGACATGTGTAAGTACAATGGGAGATTTACCAAACTTCTTCTTTTTCAATAAAATATACAAAAAGTGTTACAAATCCTTTTATATATGCAAGTAATCACAAATATTATTTTAATTTCGTTATGTTATTATTGTACTCCAATGACTTAAGAAGTCTAATTCCAACAATTATGTAGTTTTTTTTTTTCCTAATAACTAGATAGATTTCTCCAATAATGAAATGGAAACGTCATTCTATATCTTCATTCCATTACAATTATAAAGATTACTATCAAACTATATAATAACTTATTCGTAACTAAATTTTTTTATGATTATCATAACAAGTGTCCAATTGACCATAAATTATAAAACAATGAACTCAATTATATCGATTAAAATAAGTAGTAACTTCCCACCGAGCTCTCTCCTTTCAGCGCCGTAATCTCTTCCAAGGTGCGAAAGCTCGGAGCATATGTGAAAAAATCATGACATGACAAGGAACCTTTTTCAGCATCGGAAATACGGAATTGACAACATTCCTTACCTTCCATCGGGTTGTGAAACACCGCCCACCTTTTACCGTATGCTACTGAAAAAAGCAGTACGCCTTCATTTCGCATCAGTGCCGCTGGAAAAAGCGTATCAAAGATTGAAGTATGAGCTAAACAACATTGTAAAATAACCCTTATTTGTTCATCATCCATATTGTTATCTGAGACGAATCTGATCTGTCAAGGAGGCACAAATTATCACTTAATACGCGTAAGCTTATCTTACTCGTAAAATTTCCCACACCACGAGGCAGAAGTATAATTGGGCCATCTTTCTCTCGACCAAGATCGAGTGTGTGTATCTTATCAGCCAAAATCCATTGGAAAGCTCCATTGTAAGTGATCCCTTCGGAGCTGCAACTATAGCGTGATAATAATGGGACTGAAATTGGATCGGTCATCGGCACGCTCCTCCATTTTTGGTCAACCCCGACGGTGAAGATATCAATCTCTAATTTCGTCTTATTATCATTTCTTATCGGTCTTTTGGGGGGTTGCATTAGCATCGGTCCTTTACACCGATGCATTAGCACTTTAAACACGATTCGAACTACCTTGAACTGATTTGTAGACGGAGTACAGAAAGCGAATTCGCGAATTGTGTTATACCAATTCGGTATAGGTGGTGGGAGAGCAACACATTCTCTCGTCATTGGGTTGCTTATGAAAACCCGTTCCACTTTGCTAAGGCCATGGGGATCATCAAAATAGTTATAGTTTTTTTGGAAAAAACAAAGTAACCCGTTGGACATACTGACATAAATGTTGGAGATGAAGCCTCTCGGGCGCTTAATATCGTGTTTTGGGCTTGTCTCGAGACGAGTCCGTATGTAATGGCCGTTTTCTGAAAATTGATGCAAAGACAAGTTGAAAATCTCCTTTTCTCTCCAGCATGGCTCGACGAGCAATAAAGAGGTATAGGGAGAATATCTTGTGTAATTGTTCATGAAATTGGGTTGTGATATGAGCTTGAGCCATGATTTACAAACCACCTTGCATCGAGCCACATCATGTATGGGTAGTCTAGTAAAAATTTCAAGCAGAATAACTGTAGGGAGACTGTCTAAGATGTTAATATTGAAAACTTCAGACATCTTCTTCCTTGGTGAAAATTAGGATTTTGTCTTTGTGTTCTTGTAAGTGTTGCTAGAAATCATGTATCTATGATCTTCATTATATAAACAAATTTTCGTGTTAATTAACAAATCAAAATAGTTAAATGCAATCATGCTTAGCACGACGACGGGATATGCAAATCAAATCAAAATATTTTGTGGATATTACTACTTTTCACATGCTTAATTTCATGGTAATAAATGTTTGTAATTTATATTATTATTTTATTATTATTATTTTTTTTTTATCTCTCAAAGTTTCCTCTTATTCAATTGGGTGAAGGACTATAGCTGAAGGTGCTTATTGTTGGGAGACCCGAAGGACTAATCTCCCGAGGTAGCTGAAGGTGTTTATTGCAGGGACTTCTCCCTACGTAGTTTTTTACATCCACAAGGATCGAACTCAAGACTTTACTTAAGTGAATTCAAGCCCCTATCCACTTGAGTCAACTGTCCGTTTCGTAATTTATATTAATATTTGTATTTAAGTTATATAATTTTGAACAATATATATTAGGCCAAATTACATTTTACTACCTGAGTTTAAACCTAATTACAAGTTATTCCTTCAAATTTTATTTTTTATTGTATAATCTCTGGTGGTGGGAGCGGTGGTGAATTAATTGGGAGAGGTGGGCCAATTTTGTTGTGGCGACAAATTTGATAGTGATGAGTCGATCTGATGGTGGAGATGTTGGCTAATATGTTGGTGGTGGCGGCATATTTGGGTGGAGGGCAGTTCTAGATCCAGGTGGTGGTTGCAGTGAATCGATTCGGGGAAGGTAAGCCTATTTTGGTGCGGGGGTGGTGAGCAGACTTGGTGGTGGTGGTGCGTCGATTAAGAGGATTTGATGATGGTGGCCGGTTGAAAGTAGTGATGGTGGCGATGGTGAGTGGATTTAGAATTGGTGATTAGGAATAGGCGGTGATGGCAAATCGATGCCAGTGGCCAAATTGTGAATCTTCAACATTACAATTTTTATTTAATTTTAAAATTAAAAACTTAATATAATGTCTAATTTGTATGTTCATGAATATTTCATACAAATTAATTAGTATTTAATGATTGATTCATAATAGTTCTTAAAATCCATAAATGTAAATAAAATGCACTCTTAACATTTGATATGTAACAAGGTAATTCAGTAGGTTATTATCAACAATGCAGAATACTAACATATATATATCTAATGCATATTTTGGGAAAACTGTAAAATACTAAATTACGAAAATCAAATCTTAGAGGATATATGATAAAAAGAAAAACGGAGGAATTGACTTATAATTAGGTAAAATTACACTTTTAATCATATAAATATGGCTCAGTCTAATGTCGGTCTGATACGGATGGATATGGATGTTAGGTGTAGTTTAGCAGAGATATGATTTGATTTACTTACTGCTCAAGTTGTTACTTAGTTACATTTTCCTTATCGTATTCCTTAGTTAAGAGCCCTAGTATTAGGTAATGTCTTTTAATATATATATTGTCACGTAGTGATAGGATTTATTCAAGCAAAAATAATCATTCAGTTGTCTTTAACCTAATCTCTCAAGTCTCTCTCCCTTCCCAAATTTACCGGTCGATCGGTCTTATCGGTAAAACCTCCCTTTTCCCCTATATTTCTTGAGTTCGAGACTACTCTGAAGTCTCATTCGATAAGTTTGCAATATCGTTCTTATCACTGGTGCTTTCGTTGAGAGGATGGCTCAAACGGTTAGTGTGTCCAGTTTGCAGTGAATCGACACGAATTTGAAGGAAGCTCTGAACCAGATTGAAATCATAATGACCTCGATACAGGCTATGAGACAGACCGTGCAAAATTTTCGTCCCTTCGTGGCTAAGACAGAAAAGTCACGTGCAAAGCCTGAAACGGCGATTGCACCTACGGTTGGGGAAACTGCTGCCACGTTTGATAATAACCCGGTCGGTCCTACAACTGTTGTTAGCGGTAATGGGACGGAAACTGATCAGATAATAGTCTCGGCGCCGAACCCCAACAACTTCTCGCCCAAGCAAAACCCCCCTGCTGATATTTCTTCCTCACTTTTGCCGTTTTTATCACCACAGTCGGCAAAGCAAAAGACATTGGACATATCAAGAGATGGCAATCTTAAGGTCAACAACAAGGACAAGACCTTGGTGTTTCGGTTTTCTGTCAAGCATGAGTAGAAACTAGACTGTGGTGGTGGATACATGAAGAAGTCGATCAGAAGAAATTTGGTGGTGACACTCCATACAGTATCATGTTGGGTCCCGACATACGTGGCTACACCACTAGTACATGCCGCGCTCTGATTTCTGATTTGGGAAGTGCAAAAATCTCAGTCCGCTATGAGCTGCTTGTTCTTCCACCGAAGCCGCCTTGGGAACGACGAGCAACATTAAAATTTTCCACCTTACACCTTGAGGACAAGGTGGTTCTCGAAGGGTGGAAGAGTAATACGGCTCCGATAGGCCATGATCCAGCGCCAATTCTGGCAGAATATTTGATCGTGATAGAGTTTAGAATAGATTGGTATTCTATTAAGGTTTTCCTTATTAATGCAGAGTCCTAATTTAGAATAGTATTTCATTAAGTGATTTCCTTCCTTGCAAGAGTCCTAGGCAATTAGGTTGTCTTTTATTTATTTAGTCTGTGTCGTTGTTGAGGGAATTATCAATCAAGTAAAGCAATTATCTTTTCTCCTAATCTCTCAAGTCTCTCTCCCTCCCCAATTTCCCCGGTCGGATGGTCCTCCGGATTATCCTTCTCTTCTCCCCTATTTCTCTAACGAGCCTGAGACTGCTCTAAAGTCTCTTACGATACGAAAACCGTATCACGGTCCTATATATAAGTCCTGAGCTAATGTGTAAAACATCGATCAAATTTTCCAGATTTAGTCCCGCGTGTTTATTGTATTGAGTCCAGTTTAAATATTTTGGCCAATTATAAGATTAAAGGTGGTAAAAATTAAGACCATCAATTAATGTGTTTAAAGATGATTAAATGTGCTAAAAATTACATGTTTACAGGGCTAAATGTTCCTCGCCATCCGAAGGAATTCTATTATTTTATGTTGGATTTATATGTCTCCAGATCTCCGACGTGCGATAATGGTTATGATAGTTTGTACATCCAGTTCAATCCACAGCTGATTATATGAAAGTTCTGAAGCTATCATCACTCCTTTAATCATGGTCGTGATCTCCGCGATCGTATTAGTAGTGATACCAATCCCTTCGCTAAAGGCCCAAACCACTGAACCTGAATTGTCTCGAATGACACCTCTGACCATGGTTCGCCGGAACGGCATCATAACGGCTGGAACGGCCGGAACGGAACCGGAACGGAGGCTGTCGTTCCGCTGTTCCGGGGTGGAACGGAAGCTAACCTGGAACGGCGCTTTTATGCCTTGGAACAGCGTTCCTCGCCGTTATATCGGTGGAACGGCCGCTTTCACGCGATGGAACGGCGGCTTTCTGTTGCAATCTTCAGAACAATGAAGACGATGGATGCACGATGGATGCAATTAGGTTTTTCATTAAACTAATAGAATTAATTTAAAATTAATATAACTAATGGGCTAAAATATGAAACTAACACATGGGCCACATTTCTGTTAATGGGTTGATTCTTTTTAATTAGTAACTTAGTAATTCTTAAATAGATTCAAACATTTTGGGCTAACAAATAAGTTCATCATTTTTATGTAATAATAAAATAAAATTAGATTATATGTGTGCATGAATATCATAATTATGAATTAGTATTTTATATTTTAAATTTTAAATTTTTATTAAAGTTTCTTTAAACTAAATCATGATATTTTTATCAATGAGCAATTTATTTTATCAATTATTATGTTGTTGAATGAGAATTTATTTAAATCAAAATTAGATTAATAAATTATATTTTAACCTTTGTCCGCGTTTTTGTCGCGACCGTTCCGCATCATTGCAACGGAACTGGAACGGTAGCCCCCGTTCCGTTCCCCGCAACCGCGATGGCGAACCATGCCTCTGACCCCAGCCGGCCCTGAGTTGCCTCTTGAGGCGCCATCAGAGTTAAGTTTTAAGACTCCCATCCGGAGACAAATCCATTTAACAATCTTATATATAACTTCTTTATCCTTCTGGAGCCTAATACCAAATTCTTTAGCCAATCTGATGTCACCTTTCCAGGCTCTTCTTTGCATATGCTTAGTTAATCCCCACAGAAAAATATGCCCACGAACTTGCCGAAAAGTATAATTTTAATTTGATTTAACTGTTTGTCTTCTCTTTACCTCTCAAAAATATTGAGTTGTTTACACCATACCCCCTGTGTTAGGTGAAATGGGGAAAAAAACTCTGTATTACAAAAATTAACATAGAAAACCCTGTGTTTTCAAAATATTTGTATGCCGAACCCTAAAATTTTTTGGTGTTGGTGGAACACTAATTTTCTCCATTTATTGGATGCGAAATAACTAATTTAACCTTTTATATTCTGATATAGATCATCTCGCATCTCTCGATATACCCTTTTTTATACTTGTTTATCTGGCTCTTCATGTATTTTATATTTTGTACAGGGGTCGGTGCATATAAAAAAAGGGTTTTGGTACATATAAAAAAATATTGAACAATATAGAGAGATTTGAGATAATATATATCAGAATATAAAAGGGGTAAATTAGTTATTTCGCAACCAATGAATTGAGAAAATTACTGTTCTACCAATACCATAAATTCTCAGGGTTTGACATGCAAATATTTTGAAAACACAGGGTTGCCTATATTAATTTTTGTAACACAGTATTTTTTTTACCCATTTCACTTAACACAGGGGGTATGATGTAAATAACTCCAAAAATATATATATATAGCATGTGCATATATAAATTATAATATATGCTTGAATTCCCATATATAAGAATAATAGATAGACTAAGTGGGCCACATGTACTTTTAGAGGCCATCAAGCACATCGACATCTCCTTTATTAATTTGAGTAGCTTAAAAATCTCATTTCGTAGATTCGCTAACGGTCCCACTTGATACCTACGACTTTATGGTGATTATCAGTGGTATCCCTCCAGAGTATCGGACTAAAGAAGTTGTTGAATTGGTGGCCAACCGTATTGGTGCATTCCGGGATTGGCCACATGAACATGAGCGGCGGTATTGAGAGTGAGGGTCGTGTTGAGGATTCTGGACCCTTTAATCCGCTGTGTCAAGCTCCGTTTTCCAAGAGGGATTGTCGTTAATGCTACCATTACTTATGAACGGCTATCTAACTTCTGCTATTTGTGTGGAATCTACGATCACGTCGACAAATTTTGTTTACTCCGGTACGAAGAAGACTTCCAAGACCCATCACCTTATTTCCCCTATGGTTCGTGGCTTCAAGAGAAGGAGATGGGAGAAACGCAACAGAACCAACACTACCTTAACTCCCTATCATCCGGAGATAAAGTTATCCCAAACCCCATCCTATCCCTCCAAGAATCATTCCCATAATAGGCAACCCCAAGCCATACCCCTTCTGTCCCTCATTATAATTCTCCCCATTCTAAGCTGAAAAATGCCACCTCCTCCGTACACACCATAATAACCATGGCAAACGACTCCCTGCCCCTGATATATGCTCCACAAGATAATAACCCCCCAACCCACCCTACCCCTACTCTCCAGCCTAAGAATTATCAAATACCGTCCACCACATACATCAGCTCTCGAAATGATATCTCATAAAAGACCTTACCATTATCCTTCTCGCTCTGAATCCCCTTCCCCCGCTGACATCAACATGCCCCTACAAAGTACCAAATCTAGTGCGGAAACCTTATCTCTCAGCCCAGTGCGCCAAAGACCTAAACTCAATCTCGAACAACCTCAAAACTAGCAACACAGCTCAATTCAGACCTCATCAATGTCTCTCTCCAACTCACCATACAAAACCCCCATACTAATCATAGCCCCATAACTAAATCCAAACCTCGCAAATTCCGTACCAGAAACCAACAACAGTCAACAAAGAAGTCACATATCCATAATCCCCACACTGAAACTTCACCTCTACCTATCCCTCAATCTGGTTACCTGGTTTTTCTAGATATCACAAATTATTGCAGTCTCCACCGAAATCAATAAGTTGCATCAGTTGGAACTGCCAGGGCACGGGGGGTCGCTAGGGAGCTCACTGTAACACCCCGACTTTTCGGTCGTACAGGTACGCTGTATCGAGAGTGCTAAGTGCGTATTTTAATTTATTTAGTTTCGTTATTCTATGTTTATTACATTGATTATGTGATTATTTGAATTACTTGAATTAATTGTTATACATTGAATATGAGTTTTAATACGTTTATGCTCGTTATGCTTGTACTTGACCCGTATATGGCCGTATGTGATTCTGATTCTTGTGCCAACTTGTCGTGCATGAATTATATGATTTATGAACTTGTGTATGTGCTCATTTCTCATTTTAGAGTTCATTTGATATGGTTCTTAAACCGTTTTATTTGTTAAGGGACTCGAGGGCCTAACTCGTTTTAGCGCACCTTGGGTTCCGAAAGCCTTAACTTAAACTCGGGAATTCGGATTCAAATTCCGGAAGAGGCGTTGGACTCGTAATGAAGAGTAGGAGCTTAGAAACCCAACCTTGTATTTTTCTAAGCCCGTTTCAACCTTCGAAATTTTCCCGAACGCGTAACTGCCACCTTTTAAGGTTTTTGACATAACTCCTTCTTTCCTTGACCAAATTAACTCAAAATTTGACCCACTTAACCATGGTTTAATGCTCTATCACTTCCTTAACCCCTCATTTCATCCACTTGAAGAAAAAGGGAGAAATATCTGCTGCAAACCGAGATCCATGGAAGAAGAAAATCTATATTATTCACTTTGCCAAGTTTGAGCTCAATACTACTCCATCTCTCATCCAACTTGAAAGGTAAGATCATGAACTTATTCTCCAGCTTCTTGTGGTTATTTGGACTCTTAATTTGCTCATTTTAATCCATGTTTGGCCATGCTTTGCTCATATACATGAATAGTTAGGTTATATGCGAATTTGAAGAGTTCATGCCATTCCTTGCCTTCTAGTTCGAATTGAAGCATGATTGATGATCTATTTAACTTCATATGTGCATATATAACCTAAGATTTCATGGTAGATGAGTATAGAGTGACCCGCCATTGTTGCATTTCATGAAAACTTGGAGATAAGATGGAAAACTTGAACTCATACCTTCATGTGTTGATGCCTTCATGTTTGTTGCGATTTATAGCTTAAGTTTGGAGTGTTTCTTGCTTGTTTTCATGCCTTTTAGCTTCTGCTTTGATCCCTTCCTTCCCTCCCCTACTTTTGCTTTGCCTTGTTGCTGTTTCTACGTTGTTAAGTCCAGTGGAGCGACCGCGATCGCGCCAGGAAGGAACCTCGTCCCGGCCGCGACACGCCTGGAGTTTCAGTTCTGTCTTGCCGTCGCGCCCACAACGGCTTAGCTCTCTCTTTTGGTCACGCCCACGATGGGCATCCAGGAGGTGGCTTGGAGTTGCGGCGCCTTCTTGCATGGCCGCGACACCCCCGTTTTGCCGTGACTGTGACAGCGTCGCGGCCGCAACCTTCCCCTCCTGCCTTGCTGTTGTTGTCTTGCCTTTTCCTTGCTTTGTATGGTCTTATATGCCTCCTATATGTTTAATGCATGAATTTAACTTGTTATCTTGCATGTTATGACTTTGAATTTGAACGTATGGTGTGATATATGTGCATATATACAACGTGTGATCTTCATGCTACTTCATGCACTTCGTTTAGTATTCTGTTGGTTGTTTCTTGATTTAATTGCCTTTTTTTTATTCATGAACTTGGTTAAAGTAAAGTATTATGTGTTATGTGCTTTATCATGGATTTATAATGTGATTTCGATACGTTTATACGCCTTATATGACAAGATATTCCTTAATTGTTCTCTTTAGGTGCATGAATGTACTTATGTCTTGCTTCCTTACCTCGTATGATATTTCTTCGTTTCTTTTATGATATGTATGCATCATTAACATGATTTATAATATGTTATGCTCGTTATATGAGTTTCATGGATTTAATTGACGAGAAATATGTTCGTATGACTCGATATGAAGTGTCATGGTTTGAAATGACTTTGATGCTTCCTTGTTGCATTTCGTATGCATTATTCGCATACATATGCATATGCCGAGTGTCTAATTGGTGCATATTGAGTCTAAGTTGTCTCTTATGCTTGTTTTGTTCAAAGATTCGTCCCGAGGGTGACGAGGGCGTTTCGTAGGCGTCCGTTGCTTCCTTTTTTGTCTTCATTGCTTCTTGAAGGTGAGGTTTTATTTCTTTAGTTATATTGACCTAAAACCCTATGTGTTTTGAAGCCCGTATGCGATATATATATATATATATACTATATGATAGATATGTGCATGATAAGTATTTGAAGGCTTGCCCTGCTTGTGAAAGATCATGAAAAACGCTTTTATATGTATATACGCTACGTTTTGCTTTGTTTTGAAAAAGGTTTTTGGTACGTTTTGAACTCGTCGCGAGCTATGACCTTGAAAGATAGGTCTTTTGAACTTATACATGATATGATGGGCCCCGAAGATTGTGAGACAGAGCACCCCGGTCGACCAAGGAGTCATCGGACACACCTCTCGTTCATGATCTTCACACGTAGGATGTACTGGAACCCACTAGGAGGTTGGTGGGGAAAGGAGTCCGACAAGCGTGAGTGTCGTGAAACTCACATCCTACTTGCTTACAGGGATGGTTAAGGGTGTCCACAACCCTTCCATCACCGAAGTATGAGGTGGGATTGTTTTGATTTGAATTTGTTTGATATGTACTTGTCTTGACATGGAGAAACTCGTACTCGTCGAGTGGTATGTCTAGTTCTGTCTTGAATCTATGAAACGGGAATGAATTTCCAATTATCTAAAAAATTAGTTATTTTGGCCTTCAGCCCTTAAGTTCTCTTAAGTATATCTATGTTATCACGGGAAATATTTTGGCGTGCAAAAACCATCCCCGGTTCATGGACTATTATGCTCTTGATACTTGCTTTGCTCCATATGTATACGGTTGTGTGTGTTAGCCCCCTCACCAGTCTTTAGGACTGACCCTCGTTGCTTCTTTTTTTTTCCCCCTTGTTTCTTGAGTTGAAGGTGCAGGAGTGGCTCGTGCTAGACGGCGGTCTGTCTTTCGAGTCTTTGGAGTCGTGTCGTTGAGTCTCACGCATTCTTTTTTGTGTATTTTATATCTTCTAGCTTTGGAAAGCATGTATTATGATTTATTTGGCCAAGTGGCATGACATATATAATTGTTTTAAGTTATGCTAATGTATTTCGTATATGTATGTACACTTGAATCTTGCGATCCTGTTGCTTCCGCACTTATGTTTTAATTTGTTGCGCACTTTAGATTAGGGTCTAAACCGCCTAGCCTAGGGTTTGTTTTGTTTATCTCTCGTTCGCTATGGTTTGATGCATGTGCGGAGTCCTTGTTTCGTTACACGTGTCGAGGTATAGTGCACGGGATGTAGTGTCTACTGCTTGGGGTGCTACATTCACAATCTCCAATCCCTGAATAGGGAGCACAACCCCTCGATTTTTTTTTTCTTTCTGAGACTAGGTGGGAGAAAAAAGGGATAGAACGTCTGAAAATTCAGTTGAATCTGTTCGGTGTGAGTGTCGATTCTATTGGTAAATGTGGCAGACTTGCGTTGCTTTGGCGTAGAGGCGTGGATGTTCAGTTACAAAGCTTTTCTAATAACCATATCGACGTGGTTATATCAGGTGAGAATAAGTCTGGAGATTGGAGATTTACCGAATTTTACGGGGAGCCTGAACGCACTAATAGACATAAAACTTGGGACCTCCTCCACAATTTAAGCAACCGTTCTTCTCTCCCATGGCTAGTCCGTGGTGATTTCAATGAGATTCTCAAAAATAATGAGAAAAAGGGAGGCAATGATAGATCTTGGTGATAGATGGCCGCTTTCGATCAATTATTTAAGCACTCGGGGCTGACAAATTTGGGTTTTAAGGGGCCGCTATTTACTTGGTTGAAAAATAGAGCCTCTTCAGATACTTTGAGAGTGAGGCTCGACCGCTCAATTGCTACGGACACCTGGCGCGTCAAGTTTCCCAAGGCAGAGGTTCTGCACGTTAATTCATCATGCTCGGACCACTAGCCAATCATTACAATGCTGAAGAGACCAACCATAAATCGAAGAAATAAACGGAGACCATTCCATTTTTAGGCTATATGGGTGAAATCGGAGGATGTCCATCGTATAATTAGTGATGCTTGAGAAGGAAACCTTTACTTACCTCCTAACGACGCCATCCTTATGAGTATCGAAAAGTGTCGAATTGGACTCATGAAGTGGAGAAGAGATGAGAACAGACGGGGAACGCTCAGTATGGATGATCTTGAAAGAAAACTCATCGAGCTGAGGTTAGCAATGATAATCGAGGTGTCGAAAAAAGAGGAGGAGTGAATTAGAGAATTGATGGAGAAGATGTTAAATGAGGACGAGATAAGATAGAAGCAGCATGCAAAAGAGCAGTGGTTGCGAGAGGGAAAACACAACACCAAAATTTTCCCCTTTAAGGCTAAACAACGGGAGAGGAATAACCATATTGAAGCTTTAAAGGATGAAATGGGGAATTTATGCAAATCGGCTGAGGGGATCGGAACCATTGTTGAACAGTACTTTGGAGGTTTATTTTCTTCCCAGCTGTGTGAGGACTCAAAGATGGAGAAGGTACTTAGGACGGTGCAGTCGAGACTCAGTGACTCAATACGACAACATCTTACTATTTTGTTCTTGTCGGACGAGGTAATTAGAGTCTCAAACAAATGTAGCCCCTTAAGTCCCCTGAGCCCGATGACCTTCCCCCTTAATTTTTCCAACATTATTGGGATCTCGTGGGTAGAAATGTTATTAGTTTTGCTTTGGATTTTTGAATTTGGGTAGACTTGATAGGAGGATGAATTTTGCTCATGTTGTGCTTATTCCGAAATGTAAAAACCCGAACTTAATTACGTAATTTAAGCCTATTAGTCTATGTAATATTGCTTATAAGATTGCTTCCAAAGCCCTTGCTAATCAGATTAAACCTATTATCTATAATTTAATCTCCCAAAATCAGTCAGCGTTTATTACTAACTGTCTTATTACTGATAATGTTTTAGTGACCTTCGAGATTAATCATTTTATTAAGCAGAAAAGAACAGGAAATGAAGGTGTGTTTAACCTGAAGCTCGATATGAGCAAAGCTTATGATCGCATTGAATGGCGGTTCCCCGAGCTGTTAATGGTCAGGTTTGGTTTCCCTTCCCCTTTTGTTACTAAAGTTATGACTTGCTTTTCAACTGTTTCGTACTTGTTTCTCCTGGATGGTTGTGAGTTTGGATATTTGGTCCCAGAGAGGGGAATTCGCCAAGGCGACCCCCTTTCCCCTTATCTGTTTATCCTTTATACAGAAGTCTTGCCGTTTCTTTTACAGGATCAAGAGAGAAGAGGCAATCTTATGGGCATCGCGGTTTGCAAGGGCACACCCCGTATCTTGCATCTGGTGTTTGCTGATAATACGATGATATGTGGATCGGCCTCAACACTAACAATGCAATGTATCAAGGAGGTGTTGGACAAGTATGGAAGAGTTTCAGGACAGATCATTAACGGGCAGAAGTCGTTGCTAATGTTTAGCAAGAATTTGAGTTTGGCGAATCAGGGAGAAATGACGGATATTTTAGGTGTACGTAGAGTTGATAAGCTGGAGTTCTATCTCGGTCTTCCTTCGGTGGTTGGGAGATCTAAGAAAGAAGTGTTCTCGGGTTTGGTGGATAGGATATGGAAAAAAATTAGGGGTTTCTCGGAGAAATTCCTATCGAAAGTAGGTAAGGAGGTCCTTGTTAAAGCTGTCCTCTAGTCTATACTATCTTACACCATGAACTGCTTCTTACTCCCGGAGTCACTTATCCAAGAAATGGAATCTGATCTAACAAATTAATTTTTGGTGGAATAATCGCGATTCCCAGAAATTGCATGGGTTATCCTAGAACAAGTTATGTAAACGCAAAGATAATGGTGGCTTGGGCTTTAGACGTTTGAGATTGTTTAATTATGTTATGCTGGCAAAACAACTTTGAAGGATGATTAGATATCCGGATAGTCTTATGAGCCGGATTATCAAGGCTAAATACTTTCCCTTACTCGGAGGTTTGGGATGCACCGTTGGGGCGCTCTCCTTCATACACTTGGAGGAGCATGCATGCAGCGAGATTCCTCTTGGTCGAAGGTACACGTTGACGGGTGGGGGACGGCTTAAATATTCACATTTTGAGGGATCGTTGGTTGCTGAGGGCCCGAATTTCAAACCCAAATTTAATCAAGGGGTGACTTTGAGGCCAGAATGGGTTTCCGATTTGATTTTGACGGGTACCAGAAAGTGGAATGAGGATTTGGTGTCGAATGTGTTTAATGAGAGAGATGCCAAACTTATCCTTAGCATCCCCCTTGGAACTATAAGAACACGGGATACTATCATTTGGCATTACTCTAAAAATGGTTGTTTCACTGTGAGAAGTGCATACCACTTGGCTGTTGAGCGAACGATTCAAGAAGGAGGGTCATCAGCTAACTTGGAGGGACATAAGGTATGGAGTAAAATCTGGCACATTGATACCCAACCAAAAATCAAAGTGTTTTTGTGGAGATGTTGTCAAGATATTCTTCCTATCGGTATTAATTTACTACGGCGCCATTGTCAAGTGGAGACGAAATGCAGTATTTGTGGCATGGAAGATGAAGATCTACCAAATGCGATTTTCTTACGCCCCCCGGCTAGGCAAGTTTGGGCCCTTTCCAACTTACCTTAGCGAGTGGTGCAGCACATGTCGGTGAATTTCATAGAGGGGTTCATAGAAGCTTGCAACTCACTGGATATAGATGATGTAGGCAATTTGGCGGTCATTGCTTGGTCCATTTGGAACCATAGAAATAAAAGGTTGATGGAGGGGGCAGGAGATGGAGCCTGCCGCGATCTTGGAGATTGCATTACGATGCTCCAGCTGTCTGGCGGTGCTTGAAAATGATCCCCCACATTCGAGTGAGGTGGAAAATATTACGAGGTGGATTAAGTCGGACATCGGGTGGATTAAAATAAATTTTGATGGGCCGGTTTTTAAGGAGGAAAACGCCATCAGGATCGGAGTGGTCGCTAGAGATGATGAGGGTAATTGCGTTGGATGGGAAACGAACAAGAAACGGCACTTCTCGGACCCTCTCATTGCCGAGTGTTATGCTGCTCTTGCGGCAATCCTCTTGAGACGTGATTTCGGATGGCACAAGATTATTCTCGAGGGTGACAACATCAATGTAATTAATAATCTTTCTGCAGGTTTGGACTGCTTCTCGGCTGCGGGGAACATCTATGTTGAGATTAGGCAGCTTAGTGCTTGTTTTGATAGTTGTCGTTTTGTTTCGATTAGGAGTGGTGCAAATGTGGTTATTCACACTTTGGCTAGGAATGCGGCTTCGACTTGCATAGATTCCTCAGATATTCCAGACTTTGTCTGCGAACTTTGTTGCTTATGATATAAATTAATTCCCCGTTGGAGGGCGGTCTTCAAAAAAAAAAAAAATTTCTTTTTTCGTAAAAATATATAATTTATGACAGATAATGTGGGATAAATCCCTAATTTGGCATCATATTTTTACTTAACTCCTCATTTTGGCAAAATATCGTATAATTTTCACATAATGTAGTACTTAAAATACCTTCAAAATATGTCGTATAATTTTCACAAAATATAGTACTAAAACGTTCTAATGCAGTATTTATATCCTATTATATTGTATAATTTTATGGGGAATAAAGTAAAAATATTCCAAACTGATGGGGAGTTATTTCAAACTACCCCTAATTATAAGGTAAAATTTTCTCTTTTCTTATAAATTTATTTATTTTGAAATTCATTTCAACTTTATTGACCATGTATTCTCCGGACCCACTCGATGATATATATTTCTTATTCCTATTCTTTTGCTTTCTAATTTTTATTTTATAATTTTTAATTAATATTTTGTACAATAGTACGTAATCCTGCCAAACACATGCATCCATGTATATCTTTCAACTCGTATCAATCGGTCATATATCAATTGTCAATTGAATTGTGTTTTTGTACCAAAAAAAAATTAAAAAAAATAAAATTGAATTTTGTTTTAATTTATAATATGTATATGCCGATTAATTAATATAGCTTATAAATTAATTGGCTGAATTTGCTTATTACAACTATAATTAATTTGAGTTTATTCACTTGAATATAATATGTCTATCCTAAGACTGTAAACGTTGTTTGCAAATAAAAGAGAATAATCGTTGGATAAGAGTTCCATATCATCATTTTTATTTTATATTTTGTATAAAGAAAATTAATTTTACTCTTCAAAGTGAGGACATTGTCGGTCCCTTCAAAAATTACATAGTTTGGACCATATGTAGCAATTACAAATTTTTTAAAATTTAAAAATAAGCTACCAACCAATCAAGATCAGTGGAAAGAGAAATTCAAACTACTTACTTTACTTTTATGTTCGTCATTCGTCAAAGTATATATATCACAAAAGCTAGGGTTTCAACATATAGTATATAAGGATAAAATTTTACCATTCTTGGATGATGTCTCGTTCACCGACCACACATATAGAAAGTCTTAAGCACTGCAACTTCCAAACACACAGATATACAAACATTGACATCTTAATAGGTTCTATATATATATATATATAAACACTATTGAAACTGATCACATGCCAACACTCAAACTAAGCCATGATGCCTCAAATAAAGACCCTGGTAGGAAAGGAATACACCAAAACCGAGTGTACGCAGCGGAAATTCAAACTCCTCTCCAAATGCCCAATAAACAAACAACCAAGTATACCAAGGATAGAAAAATAATCAACCAAACAAAAACAAGAATAGAAACACGAGAATTTTAACGTGGAAAACCCCTTCAAATCGAAGAGTAAAAACCACGAGGCCTACGAGACCTAAAAACAATTCCACTATAATACGAGGCAAAATTAAAGCAGTTCAAACACCAATAAATCTAACTCCAAACACGAACCAAACACCGATTCGATCCAAAACGAACTAGAACACAAAAGGAGAAAAAGAACCCAAAAATAAGCCGAAAAACGCGTCACTGTTCACGCGCCCAAAAACCCGACTTACAGTGCTCCAAATCCGATCTCCACCGTTCACTTTCAAGTTCGATGAGTTAGGAACCTACTGTCCAAAAATCAGTTCGATCGGACCAAAAATGACCTCCCGATCGTCCACGCAAAGTTGCTGTTGCTGCCCAGAAAACTGCACAAAATATGCAGAATATTTCCTCTCTCTTTCGTGAATCACGGCTGCTCAAAAAGTCATAAAGAGAAAAGCCTAAAACCTATTTCTATATGGGCTCAAACTCTTTCTTTGGGCCAACAAAATATGTGGGCTGGACCTAACAAATCTCCCCCTCCAGCCCAAGTCGAGAAAGGAGACAAACCACCATTTAATCATTCAAACTTGAAACCCGCCATCCCGGCACAAACCTCTAGTTTATCACGACTCACCACCTTTGTCAACATATCAGCACCATTGTCATCAGTGTGAATCTTTTCAAGCTCAATCAACTTGGAAATCAAAACATCTCGAATCCAATGATATCTCACATAAATATGTTTCGACTTACCATGAAAACTCGAATTCTTACTGAGATGTATTGCACTTTGATTATCACAAAACAAAACATACTTCGACTGTGAAAATCCAAGTTCTTGAACAAACTTCTTCATCCAAAGTAATTCTTTGCAAGTTTCAGTGGCTGCAATAAATTCGGCTTCTGTAGTAGACAAAGCAACACATTTTTGCAGTCTAGATTGTCAAGCCACTGCTCCCCCTGCAAAAGTAATCAAATAACCAGAGGTAGACTTTCTCGAGTCCAAATCACTGGCCAAATCTGAATCTGTATATCCAACTAACATCGGTTTCCCAGACCCAAAACAAAGCTTCAAATCTGTAGTGTCGCGGAGGTATCTCATAATCCATGTTACAGCATTCTAATGCTCTCTACCCGGATTTGAGAGAAACCTGCTAACTTTGCCAACTGCATGAGCCAAATCCGGTCTCGTACAAACCATGGCATACATCAAACTTCCAACCGCGGATGCATAGGGAACACCTTGCATGTCTTTCTTATCTTCATCATTAGAAGGAGACTGTGCACTACTCAGCTTAAAATGTCCATCAAGAGGAGTACTTACAACTTTGGCTTTATCCATATGAAATCTCTGAATCACATGCTCAATATACGTCTCTTGAGACAACCACAACTTCTTGGCATTTCTATCACGCGAAATTCTCATGCCAAGAATGTGCTTCGCTGGTCCCAAATCTTTCATGGCAAAAGATTTGCTCAACTCATTCTTCAACCTGTCAATTCTAGAAGCACTATGACTAATAATGAGCATATCATCAAGATAAAGCAATAAAATGACAAAATCAACATCAGAGAATTTTTGAACAAATACGCAATGGTCAGCAGCAGTATTCGTATAACCCTACTGCAGCATAACTGATTCAAACTTCTTATATCATTACCTTGGAGCTTGTTTAAAACCATACAAGCTTTTCCTCAATCTACAAACAAAATTCTCTTTACCTTTAACAACGAAACCCTCCGGTTGCTCCATATAAATCTCATCCTCCAAATCGCCGTGGAGGAAAGCAGTCTTCACATCCATCTGTTCAACTTCTAAATCAAGACTAGCTGCTAAGCCCAAAACAAGACGAATTGACGACATTTTCACAACAGGTGAGAAAATCTCTTCAAAATCAATTTCTTTCTTCTGACTGAAGCCTTTAACAACTAATCTGGTTTTGTATCTCGGTTGTGAATTGTTCTCTTCTTGTTTCAACCGATAAATCCATCGGTTCTTTAGAGCTTCTCTGCCTTCAAGTAACTTGACAAGGTCAAAAGTATGATTGTCATGTAAAGATTGCATCTCATTTGTCATTGCTTCAAACCACTTTTCCTTAAGCTCACTATCCATGGCCTCCTCAAAACAATCAGGTTCTCCACCATCTGTCAAAAGCACATACTCATTAGATGAGTATCTAACAGATTGCATTATGTTCCTGGTAGATCTTCTGGGTTGGATTGAAGGTTGCTCAACAATTGGATTATCTTCCCCATTCTGAATTTCATGATCCTCTTCAGCATGATCATGATCAACCCCTGTCTCCACATTATTCTGATTTTTTAACTCAACTGCATCCGGAAAAGTCACAATAGGTTTTGGATCCAAATCTATCAAGTCATCACCACCTGAAGACTCCAAATTACTTGCGTTACTAATATCTTCAATGGTTTGATCCTCCATGAAGACTACATCACGACTTCTAACAAGTTTCTTTTCAACCGGATCATAAAACCTGTAACCAAATTCATCTTGACCATACCCAAGAAATATACATTCTCTCGTTTTAGTGTCTAACTTAGACCTCTCATCCTTAGGTACATGCACAGAAGCTTTACAACCAAACACACGTAAATGATCATAGGAGACATCCTTTCCATACCATACCCTATTAGGAACATCAGCATGCAATGCAACAGAAGGAGACAAATTAATTATATAGGCAGCAGTAAGTAAAGCCTCACCCCAAAAAGACTTAGGTAGCTTCGCATCTGAAAGCAAACATCTAACTCTCTCCACCAGAGTCCTATTCATTCTTCCAGCCAAACCATTTAACTGAGGTGTCTTAGGAGGTGTCTTCTGATGCCGAATGCCCTGTTCTCTGCAATAAGAATCAAATGGACCACAATACTCGCCACCATTGTCAGTACGAATACATTTCAGTTTCTTACCAGTTTCTCTCTCAACTGATGCCTGAAAAACTTTAAAAACATCAAATACCTGATCTCTGGTTTTTAAAACATAAACCCAAACTTTTCGCGAACAATCATCAATAAAAGTGACAAAATAAAGTGCACCACGATGAGTTCGTACCTTCATTGGTCCACAAACATCTGAGTGCACCAGTTTAAGCAACTCCATTTTTCTTGAAGGGGGATGACTCTTGAATGAAACCCGTTTCTGCATCCTAGCCAAACAGTGAACACATCTTTCTAACTTTGTATCTTTCAGCCCTGACAACAAATTCTTCTTGGCCAAACAATCGAGTCCCTTTTCATTAATGTGACTAAGTCTCTTGTGCCAAAGCTCTGACAAGTTGTCACTCTCTGCTGCATTAACCGAGTTCACACAAATAGAAGCCTTCATCTTATATAAATTATGGAATTTATCACCTCGAGCCACAATTAGATTCCCTTTTGTGAGTTTCCACTGACCATTACCAAAGAAATTGCAATAGCCATCATCATCGAGCCTTCCTGCTGAAATCAGGTGTAAACGAACATTAGGTGCATGTCTAACCTCATGAAGCCCCAAACTCGACCCACTGTTGGTTTTCAAACAAACAGACCCAATACCTACTATCGATACCACCGTATCCTTCCCCATCTTCAAAACTCCAAAATCACCAGAAGTATAAGAAGTGAAGAAATCTTTCCTTGATGTTACATGAAATGAGGCACCACTGTCAATAACCCAACTGGAATCATCACTGGCTACGACAACTACATTGTCATCATATGCAAGAATAAGATCATCATTGGAAGTAGCAGTAGCAACACGATCATTCTTATCCTGGTCTCTCTTATCGTGCCCATCACGATTGCCTCTACGCTCTTTCTTCAATTTAAAACAATATTTGTTGATATGACCAGGTTCACCACAATGATCACATTTAAATTCTTTCCATCCTGACCTTGACATGCTTCGACTTTTGCTTCTACCTTTATTATTATATTTAAGTTAGCTTCTCCCCCTATTCTCTGAAACCAACAACTCGGGTTGAGACGAATGCTGAGTTTTTCGTCTCATCTCTTCATTCAAAACACTACTCTTCACAAGCTCAACAGTTATACCACCATCAGACGAAGAGTTAACAAGTGAAACACGGAAAGTTTCCCAAGAATCAGGCAAAGTGGCAAGAATCCAAAGTCCGACAATTTCATCATCAAATTTAATGCCCATATCTGTCAACTGATCAAGAACACCTTGAAACTCATTCAAGTGATCAGCAATAGAAGTGCCTTCTTTGTATTTCAACTGCATCATCTTCTTAAGCAAAAACAGCTTATTGTTTCCCGTCTTCGATGCATACAAATTCTGCAACTTCTCCCATAAACTTCTCGCATGTGTCTCGTGTTGAATATGGTTGTAAACATTCTCCTCAACAAATTGTCTGATAAACCCACAAACTTGTTTGTGCTCAAAATCCCATTCTTCATCGGTTTTAGACACGGGCTTTTCAGTTGCAAAAACAGGCAAGTGCAAAGATTTAACAAAGAGGAGATCCTTCATCTTATTACTCCATAGATAATAATTCAACCCATTCAAAGTTATCATCCTACTTGTACTCATCTCCATGGTCACACCGGCAAAAGAACAATACAGCTCTTGATACCACTCTGATAGGAAAGGGATACACCAAAACCGAGTGTACGCAGCGGAAATTCAAAATTCTCTTCAAATGCCCAATAAACAAACAACCAAGTATACCAAGGATAGAAAAATAATCAACCAAACAAAAACAAGAATAGAGGCACGAGAATTTTAACGTGGAAAACCCCTTCAAATCGAAGAGTAAAAACCACGAGGCCTACGAGGCCTAAAAACAATTCCACTATAATACGAGGCAAAATTACAGCAGTTCAAACACCAATAAATCTAACTCCAAGCACGAACCAAACACCGATTCGATCCAAAACGAACTAGAACACAAAAGGAGAAAAAGAACCCAAAAATAAGCCGAAAAACGCGTCACTGTTCACGCGCCCAAAAACCCGACTTACAGTGCTCCAAATCCAATCTCCACCGTTCACTTTCAAGTTCGATGAGTTAGGAACGTACTGTCCAAAAATTAGTTCGATCGGACCACAAATGACCTCCCGATCGTCCACGCAAAGTTGCTGTCGCTGCCCAGAAAACTGCACAAAATATGCAGAATATTTCCTCTCTCTTTCGTGAATCACGGCTGCTCAAAAAGTCATAAAGAGAAAAGCCTAAAACCTATTTCTATATGGGCTCAAAATCTTTCTTTGGGCCAACAAAATATGTGGGCTGGACCCAACAAATCTCCCCCTCCAGCCCAAGTCGAGGAAGGAGACAAACCACCATTAATCTTTCAAACTTGAGACCCGCCATCCCGGCATAAACCTCTAGTTTATCACGACTCATCACCTTTGTCAACATATCAGCACCATTGTGATCAGTGTGAATCTTTTCAAGCTCAATCAACTTGGAAAACAAAACATCTCGAATACAATGATATCTCACATCAATATGTTTCGACTTACCATGAAAACTCGAATTCTTACTGAGATGTATTGTACTTTGATTATCACAAAACAAAACATACTTCGACTGTGAAAATCCAAGTTCTTGAACAAACTTCTTCATCCAAAGTAATTCTTTGCAAGCTTCAGTGGCTGCAATAAATTCGGCTTCTGTAGTAGACAAAGCAACACATTTTTGCAGTCTAGATTGCCAAGCCACTGCTCCCCCTGCAAAAGTAATCAAATAACCAGAGGTAGACTTTCTCGAGTCCAAATCACTGGCCAAATCTGAATCTGTATATCCAACTAACATCGGTTTCCTAGACCCAAAACAAAGCTTCAAATCTGTAGTGTCGCGGAGGTATCTCATAATCCATTTTACAGCATTCTAATGCTCTCTACCCGGATTTGAGAGAAACCTGCTAACTTTGCCAACTGCATGAGCCAAATCCGGTCTCGTACAAACCATGGCATACATTAAACTTCCAACCGTAGATGCATAGGGAACACCTTGCATGTCTTTCTTATCTTCATCATTAGAAGGAGACTGTACACTACTCAGCTTAAAATGTCCATCAAGAGGAGTACTTACAACTTTGGCTTTATCCATATGAAATCTCTGAATCACATGCTCAATATACGTCTCTTGAGACAACCACAACTTCTTGGCATTTCTATCACACGAAATTCTCATGCCAAGAATGTGCTTCGCTGGTCCCAAATCTTTCATGGCAAAAGATTTGCTCAACTCATTCTTCAACCTGTCAATTTTAGAAGCACTATGACCAATAATGAGCATATCATCAAGATAAAGCAATAAAATGACAAAATCAACATCAGAGAATTTTTGAACAAATACGCAATGGTCAGCAGCAGTATTCGTATAACCCTGCTGCAGCATAACTGATTCAAACTTCTTATACCATTGCCTTGGAGCTTGTTTAAAACCATACAAGCTTTTCCTCAATCTACAAACAAAATTCTCTTTACCTTTAACAACGAAACCCTCCGGTTGCTCCATATAAATCTCCTCCTCCAAATCGCCGTGGAGGAAAGCAGTCTTCACATCCATCTGTTCAACTTCTAAATCAAGACTAGCTGCTAAGCCCAAAACAAGACGAATTGACGACATTTTCACAACAGGTGAGAAAATCTCTTCAAAATCAATTCCTTTCTTTTGACTGAAGCCTTTAACAACTAATCTGGTTTTGTATCTCGGTTGTGAATTGTTCTCTTCTTGTATCAACCGATAAATCCATCGGTTCTTTAGAGCTTTTCTGCCTTCAGGCAACTTGACAAGGTTAAAAGTATGATTGTCATGTAAAGATTGCATCTCATCTGTCATTGCTTCAAACCACTTTTCCTTAAGTTCACTATACATGGCCTCCTCAAAACAATCAGGTTCTCCACCATCTGTCAAAAGCACATACTCATTAGATGAGTATCTAACAGATTGCATTATGTTCCTGGTAGATCTTCTGGGTTGGATTGAAGGTTGCTCAACAATTGGATTATCTTCCCCATTCTGAATTTCATGATCCTCCTCAGCATGATCATGATCAACCCCTGTCTCCACATTATTCTGATTTTTTAACTCAACTGCATCCGGAAAAGTCACAATAGGTTTTGGATCCAAATCTATCAAGTCATCACCACCTGAAGACTCCAAATTACTTGTGTTACTAATATCTTCAATGGTTTGATCCTCCATGAAGACTACATCACGACTTCTAACAAGTTTCTTTTCAACCGGATCATAAAACCTGTAACCAAATTCATCCTGACCATACCCAAGAAATATACATTCTCTCGTTTTAGTGTCTAACTTAGACCTCTCATCCTTAGGTATATGCACAGAAGCTTTACAACCAAACACACGTAAATGATCATAGGAGACATCCTTTCCATACCATACCCTATTAGGAACATCAGCATGCAATGCAACAGAAGGAGACAAATTAATTATATAGGCAGCAGTAAGTAAAGCCTCACCCCAAAAAGACTTAGGTAGTTTCGCATCTGAAAGCAAACATCTGACTCTCTCCACCAGAGACCTATTCATTCTTCCAGCCAAACCATTTAACTGAGGTGTCTTAGGAGGTGTCTTCTGATGCCGAATGCCCTGTTCTCTGCAATAAGAATCAAATGGACCACAATAGTCGCCACCATTGTCAGTACGAATACATTTCAGTTTCTTACCAGTTTCTCTCTCAACTGATGCCTGAAAAACTTTAAAAACATCAAATACCTGATCTCTGGTTTTTAAAACATAAACCCAAACTTTTCGCGAACAATCATCAATAAAAGTGACAAAATAAAGTGCACCACGGTGAGTTCGTACCTTCATTGGTCCACAAACATCTGAGTGTACCAGTTTAAGCAACTCCGTTTTTCTTGAAGGGGGATGACTCTTGAATGAAACCCGTTTCTGCATCCTAGCCAAACAGTGAACACATCTTTCTAACTTTGTATCTTTCAGCCCTGACAACAAATTCTTCTTGGCCAAACAATCGAGTCCCTTTTCACTAATGTGACTAAGTCTCTTGTGCCAAAGCTCTGACAAGTTGTCACTCTCTGCTGCATTAACCGAGTTCACACAAATAGAAACCTTCATCTTATATAAATTATGGAATTTATCAACTCGAGCCACAATTAGATTCCCTTTTGTGAGTTTCCACTGACCATTACCAAAGAAATTGCAATAGCCATCATCATCGAGCCTTCCTGCTGAAATCAGGTGTAAACGAACATTAGGTGCATGTCTAACCTCATGAAGCACCAAACTCGACCCACTGTTGGTTTTCAAACAAACAGACCCAATGCCTACTATCGATACCACCGTATCATTCCCCATCTTCAAAACTCCAAAATCACCAGAAGTATAAGAAGTGAAGAAATCTTTCCTTGATGTTACATGAATGAGGCACCACTGTCAATAACCCAACTGGAATCATCACTGGCTACGACAACTACATTGTCATCATATGCAAGAATAAGATCATCATTGGAAGTAGCAGTAGCAACACGATCATTCTTATCCTGGTCTCTCTTATCGTGCCCATCACGATTGCCTCTACGCTCTTTCTTCAATTTAAAACAATATTTGTTGATATGACCAGGTTCACCACAATGATCACACTTAAATTCTTTCCATCCTGACCTTGACATGCTTCGACTTTTGCTTCTACCTTTATTATTATATTTAAGTTAGCTTCTCCCCCTATTCTCTGAAACCAACAACTCGGGTTGAGACGAATGCTGAGTTTCTCGTCTCATCTCTTCATTCAAAACACTACTCTTCACAAGCTCAACAGTTATTCCACCATCAGACGAAGAGTTAACAAGTGAAACACGGAAAGTTTCCCAAGAATCAGGCAAAGTGGCAAGAATCCAAAGTCCGACAATTTCATCATCAAATTTAATGCCCATATCTGTCAACTGATCAAGAACACCTTGAAACTCATTCAAGTGATCAGCAATAGAAGTGTCTTCTTTGTATTTCAACTGCATCATCTTCTTAAGCAAAAACAGCTTATTGTTTCCCGTCTTCGATGCATACAAATTCTGCAACTTCTCCCATAAACTTCTCGCATGTGTCTCGTGTTGAATATGGTTGTAAACATTCTCCTCAACAAATTGTCTGATAAACCCACAAACTTGTTTGTGCTCAAAATCCCATTCTTCATCGGTTTTAGACACGGGCTTTTCAGTTGCAAAAACAGGCAAGTGCAAAGATTTAACAAAGAGGAGATCCTTCATCTTATTACTCCATAGATAATAATTCAATCCATTCAAAGTTATCATCCTACTTGTACTCATCTCCATGGTCACACCGGCAAAAGAACAATACAGCTCTTTATACCACTCTGATAGGAAAGGGATACACCAAAACCGAGTGTACGCAGCGGAAATTCAAACTCCTCTTCAAATGCCCAATAAACAAACAACCAAGTATACCAAGGATAGAAAAATAATCAACCAAACAAAAACAAGAATAGAGGCACGAGAATTTTAACGTGGAAAACCCCTTCAAATCGAAGAGTAAAAACCACGAGGCCTACGAGACCTAAAAACAATTCCACTATAATACGAGGCAAAATTACAGCAGTTCAAACACCAATAAATCTAACTCCAAACACTAACCAAACACCGATTCGATCCAAAACGAACTAGAACACAAAAGGAGAAAAAGAACCCAAAAATAAGCCGAAAAATGTGTCACTGTTCACGCGCCCAAAAACCAGACTTACAGTGCTCCAAATCCGATCTCCACCGTTCACTTTCAAGTTCGATGAGTTAGGAACCTACTGTCCAAAAATCAGTTCGATCGGACCACAAATGACCTCCCGATCGTCTACGCAAAGTTGTTGTCGCTGCCCAGAAAACTGCACAAAATATGCAGAATATTTCCTCTCTCTTTCGTGAATCACGGCTGCTCAAAAAGTCATAAAGAGAAAAGCCTAAAACCTATTTCTATATGGGCTCAAACTCTTTCTTTGGGCCGACAAAATATGTGGGCTGGACCCAACAGACCCACCAGTACATGTTAGTTTTAGCTATCGTGCTTGTATTCTGTCACCAGAACTTCATCATTGATATGACTCAGCTTCACCACCCATTCAGACCCCTAACTCATAGCTGCAATCAAAGATATATTTCATGCAGCTGTGGGAACTTCAAATCAAAGTGGTCATTGCTTTTGGATTGGCAAGAAACCCCAGCAGCCCACATCTTCAAACACAACGTCCCTGGTCAGTTTCTAATTTCATCCTATATATTTCATCAATAGTTAATTAATATATTAAAATTAATTAATTCCATCGTTAATGAATTAGAGTATGAGAAGACGGATATAAAGGTGCAAGTGGAGGATGAGGAAATACTTGCGATTAGAGGTCGGGATATCTCCACAGAAATTGAGCTGCCTGAGAATGTGAAGATTGATCGGATCAAGGCGCAGTTGGACAATGGCTTGCTTACCGTCGTTGCACCCAAAGGTGCAACCTCTAATGTTAGGAATATTCGTATTATTAGGACCAATTGAACTTTGATATATTAATCATAAGAAAGAATCACTTATATGTATGTGTCCATATGTTTATGATCTGTTGCAATTATGAACTTATGATCGAACTCTATTAGGCATAATGTGTCTCTTACGAGGTTACAAATTCAATTGTTGCGTGTGAATGCCCTTAATTTCCCTATCTGTTGTTCTATTGTTGTATCATGTAATTGTTCACTGATCACAAAACTATTAGATACAGTCCAAATTTCCTTTTGGAGACCTACGTAAGCGATAATACATATATTTTTTTTTTTTTGGTGCAAAGCGATAATACATATATAATGTAACTAAAATTTCTATTTTTGTTTGGATTTAATGCCACAATTGCACTTTTGATGCCGTATGTATCTCACGGGTTTCATTTATTTATGGTAAAAAATGAATGGGTCTAACAGTTAACACATTTAGCCCTATTAATTTGTAATTTTTATACATTTAATCATCTTTAAACACATTAATTAGTCTTAAATTTTAACATCTTGAATCCTATAATTGGCCGAAATATTTAAACCTGACACTATGGATAAATATGCAGGACTAAAACTAGAAAATGGGATCCATATATATTTTAATTTAAATAGTAGGTCAGGACTTATAAATAGGACCAACATTGGACTGGGGTCATATTTACATGACTACAAGTCTACAAGTGTAACTTTACCTAATTACAAGTCCACTCTTTCATTTTCATGTTTTTGCCTTGTAGTCCCTACTATTTGATTTTCATAATCTATTAGGGGCTCCGTTAATATTTTTATAATTTTCGCAAAATATCCATATGAAAAATGTATGTTAATATTTCTACATTTTTTATAATGTCCTAATAGATTATCTGGTTATATACCAAATGCTAATTAAGGGCCCACTTTATTAAGATTTATAAATTTTAAGAACTATTATGAGCATGACGTGTTACCCATTTTGCTAATACTATATAAATATTTTGAATCAATCATTAAATACTAATTAATTTGTACTAAAAATGCAAGAACATACATTTAAATATTATAATTAAGTTCCTAATTTCAAAATTAAACTAAAAATTTGTAATGTTGAAGATCCAAGACGTAGCCATTGGCGTTGATTCGCCATCTCCATCATCACTACTTTCAACCAGCCACCGGTGTCAAATCCTCCAAATTGACACACCATCACCACCACTACAAAAACATTCTCGTGACAAATAAAGTTGTCACAATAAAACAAATTTTTGTCACCTAAACCCTGTTATGACGGGCCTATTATGACAACAGCAGTGACAAAAATATTTGTCACAATATCACCACCCGCACACCAAAAAATATATAAACATGAAAGCATGTGAAAAGTAGTAATATTCACAAAATATTGTGCTTTCATAACAATTCTAATGATTCAGTAACTTCGGAACGTTTTGAGTTAAATGCGGTCATTTATACCTACACGCGAAGAATATCGGGTCGTCATGGCATGATTGCATTTAACTATTTTGAATTGTTAGCACAAAAATGATTATATAAGGATGATCTTATATACATTTCTAGCAACACTTACACGAGCACAAAGGCAAAATCCTAATTTTCACCAATTAAGAAGATGTCTGAAACTTTCAATATTAACCTTTTAGATAGTCTCCCTACAGTTATTCTGCTTGAAATCTTTACTAGACTACCCTTGCATGATGTGGCTCGATGTAAGATAGTTTGTAAATCATGGCTCAACCTCATATCACAACCCAATTTCCTTAACAATTACACAAGATATTCTCCCTATACCTCTTTATTGCTCGTCGAGGCATGCTGGAGAACAAAGGTGAATTTCAACTCGTCTTTGCTTCAATTTTCCGACAATGGCCTTGACAGACGGACTCCTCTCGAATCAAGCCCCAAACATGATAATAAGCACTCGAGAGACTTCATCTCTGATATCTATATCAGTGTGTCCAACGGCTTAATCTGTTTGTTCCAAATAAACTTAAACAAAGTTGAACGGGTTTTCATTAGCAATCCAATGACAAGAGAGAGTGTTGCTCTGCCACCACCACCACTAGTACCAAATCGTTATTACAAAGATCGCGAATTCGCTTTCTGTCCGTCTAAGAATCAGTTCAAGGTACTTCGAATAGCGTTACAAGTGCAGACAAAACGCACTGAAGTTGGACCAAGAATTTGTAAGTCGAAATTAGAGATTGATATCTTAACCGTTGGAGTTGATGATAAATGGAGGCGCATTATTACTGATCCAGTTTCAGTCCGATTACCGCGCTATGGTTGGCATTTAAAAGGGATCACTTACAATGGAGCTTACAATTGGATTGTGGCGAATAAGATACACACACTCGATCTTAGTCGAGAAAAAGAAGGCCCCATTATACATCTGCCTCGTGGTGCTGGAGATATTAGGAGTATGATGAGATTACACGTATTAAGTGATAATTTGTGCCTTGTTGGCATCTCTTTCTCGTCTCAGCTAACAATATGGATGATGAGAGAGTACGGGGAGGGTGAGTCTTGGACAAAGAGGGTTATTTCACAATGTTGGTTTCCAGCTCATACTTGGCCCGATCATACATTTTCTCCAGCGGAATTGATGCGAAATGAACGTGTGCTGATTTTTTCCGAAGTGTATGGGGATAATTGTGCATTGTTTTACGATGAGATGAAAGGTAACGAATGTCGTCAATTCCGTGTTTCTGATGCTAAAGAGGGTTCCTTGTCTTGTCAAATTTTTGCATACGTTCCGAGCTTTCGTACCCTAGAAGAGATTACGACGCTGAAAGGAGAGAGGAAGTTGCTCTGTGATGCACTGCGAAACGAGCTCTTCAGGGAAGTTACTGGTCATTTTAATGGATAGTGAATGCATTGTTTTATAAGTTATCATTAGATGGGTATGATAATATTAAATAATTTTAGTAACGAGTTATAAGTTATATAGTTTGGTAGTAATCTTAATAATTGTAATGGAATTAATGGAATATGTTTCCATTTTCATAACAGGATCGGAGAATCGGCAAAGTTCTCTGTTTTATATTATAATAATAACAACGTAATCTATATATGTTGAGAAAATGGTAGGAATGGGATCAGAATGACACGGGGTAATATCTGTCCTTAAAGTGTTAATCGCCCCTACTTTCTGAGTTTGCTAAAGGTTGCAGACGATTTACTTTTAGGATATATGTCAAGCTGGTATAGGTGAATTCGGACAATAGCAATTTGCCAGAATTCAGGTGAGGGTTGCTATCTGTTTTCAGGTGGGGAAGGAGCTATTTGTAGCTCTCAAGTGTGGGCCAAAAATAAAACTGAAATTGGGAATTTGAATGGATTAATTTCAGGTGTAACAGCCTGAAATTCAATCCCAATGAATGCCCACTACTCAACTGTTACAGATGCCAATTGATTGATTGAATGTATCTCGACATTGGTTCAAAAGTTTGAACTTTTGGATTGGACTAGGCCGGCTCTGGGCTCGGAGGCGAGGCTCCTAGCGACGATGCGCACGTGCGAAGTGCAAAGTACGCCATCAAACGCCACATTCGCCCATGCCCAAGCCCGTGCGCGGGCCGTGCGGTGCACCGCACCGCGAGTGAGCCCATTAGTCCTCTCTTGGGTCCCATAATTTAATAACACATACAACATTTTAATATATAAAGCTGCCTACTTAGTGTTATTTTTCCAATGTGGGACACAATAACCAATGCACATTTTCCAAACAACCTTTGATATGCCTTTGTATATTCACTTATTAATTCTCCAATAATTAATATATAAATACATGGCATATTCAACAATCCCCCACTTGTTTGGAAAACTACTCTTTTGCCAGACAAGTCCCTGAAAGGTTTTTTTGTCAAAGATCACATGCCTAGAGGAAGGTGTGACGAACATTAAACCTTCCCTTAGTGTAAATAAATCAAAATTGCATCAAAGTTAATGGTGTCCGTAGATTGAACCTCAACTCCTTTGTGATGCAATCGGATTTATCACACACACGTGTTCTTTCTCTCACAGCAAGCACTCCACTGCTTTGCGCTTATCAAGCCATACGCCATATCCCGTTTCATGATCCTTTAATAGAGTAAACCACAACTCTCTATAAGAAGCAGCTTCACTTCTTGTTCATATAGGCAAAATGTTTCTCGAGCACTTTTTGCATTAGTGCAACATTTTGTTAAGAGCATAGCTCAACCTTGTCACTTTGCAACTCACTGAGCTATTTTCTACTACATATGAGACCACTTGATAACTCTAACCAACTCGTGACTTGTTTTTCCCATTGAACCTATAATCAGGGGAAACCTAGATTATGTTAGGAATAGTGCCCTAGAAAGCCGATTGTATATCCGTTTTGTACTTTTCCTTATTGTAATCACTAACAATCTTTGAATAAAATAACGAATTGAGGCAACACTTCTTTATATGCTCTTGTTTGGTATGCGTTTACTTTAGCTGTGCATGTATGAGAACTCCCCTAATCCTGATGACTTTAGGACTCTACCATTTAGGTGAAATGGTTCATGAAACGAGCCCTATATCACATAAGTCATGATTAGTAAAATACTCCAAGCCGATGAGTCCTACAGACAGTGGGAGTGTCAACCTGACTCCTTTAAGGTTTGCTTGTGGGATCACGCCCTTAAGAAGGACCACATTGTTTCATGGAGGTGCAAAGTGTATAGTTGACACGTGCGTGATACATGAGGGTGCTTACTTCAATAAGTAAGTTCACTGAGGTGCCCCATGTGAGAAGATTCCTAAATGGGAAAGGAAGTTTCTGTTTCAGGAAATGTAAACTTCCAGATTAGGAAATATCTCACGAGTCATTGATGTGAATAATTGATCCTTAGACTTGAGGTTCCTTGTCACTTTATGAGTTAACTCTGTGGTCTTAGGTATAAGTTTTAAAGGGTGTCGCCTTAGACAACTGATTCAAGGCAGTGAATGAGAATCAAGAAAGGACCTACACTTGCATTTGCAAGGTGATCTCTTATTGTGTAAGTCATTCATATGTCATATGGAGTCCTTGGCCAAGGCAGTAGATCAAGACATCAAGAAAAGGGTTTCTTAGATTGAGATCAAATGGATATGAAATGCACTTAGCTTTAAGACCAGATTATTAGGGTTCTGATTATTCCCTTACCCTAGATCTTGGTTGAGAGATAGTAAGTAGGAGGATTGTATCTCACATGAATCAATGACTTAAAGGTTCTGTCGAATCGAGACATTCCAATTCAGCTAGGGGTTAAACACCTGTTGCTAGACTATGGTCGTTTAATGTATGGACTGATTAATTAATTAGTGAATTAATTAATTAGGGTCACTGCTAATTGAATTGAGAACCTAGAGGGTCACACACAACAACTTGGTTACATGTGTTAAGGCTTTAAAATGATTAAACGGGTTGATCATGCCGAGAGGGTTCCACACGTGTGGGTCACGTGAGTGACACGTGTCCCGTCTCACACGTGTATATATATACAGTATGTAATAAATAATTAATGTGTTAATTATTTAATAGACTTTGGTTTAATTTTTGAATTAAATAGAAAGTCTTATTTTGGAGAAAAATAATCTATTTAATTAATTACGAATTAACTAATTAGATAAATAAGTTATTTATTTATTAATAAATAAAGTATAATATTATCCAAAAGGGTTTGGATATTTTAGCTCTCTTAAAAGTTGATTTGAATTAGAATTCAAAAGTCAAAGTTTGGAATTACTTGATGATCAAGTAATAAGAGAGAAGGACCAAATCCTTAGTCCAAAAGGACTAGGTTCGGCGTCCCCCTCTTGCTATATATAGGGGAGCTCGAGCTCCCCTTATTAATTGATGATTTCTTTTGGTTCATGTGTTGAACACCATCATTTCTCCAAGATCAAATAAACCCTAGGTTAAGCCTAAACACTAACTAGAGAACTAGCATCCTTACTAGTTAGATTGTAGTCAAGTTGGTGGACTATCTCTAGAGAGCTTCAAGTTAGAAGTTTTTAAAGATTCGAGCTTTACCAAGGAGAGGGGATCAAGCCGCGAGAAGAGCGTTCTTGGGTAGCTTGAAACGCTTCAAGAAAGATTATTGAAAAGTAAGTTTCTAATCTCTACGAATTCGGATTCATGATTACGAGTTTCGATCCTTTTGTTGGAAAATTTTTAAATTTCCGTTGCTTTCTGATTCCTGATTTCTAACATATTATAGGTAGGGTTACCATCACTTATGATTCGGGTGGTTTAAGTCCCATATCTCTAGTAGTTGTAGCTACTAATTCTCTCGTCAGAGGCTTAGTAAACGGATCAGCCAAATTCTTATTTGACCTCACATAGACAATTGTTTTGATACCATCTTGTATCAATTGTCTCACAAACGCATGTCTAAGACCAATGTGTCTAGACTTACCATTATAGGTACCACCGTATGCTTTTGTAAACGTTGCTTCGCTGTCACAATACAACGAGATCGAAGGCATTGGACTTGGCCAAAGATCTATATCTAACAACATATTTCTTATCCAATCAGCCTCTTGTCCAGCTTATGCTAAGGCTATAAACTCAGATTTCATGGTAAAGTAAGAGATTATTGTCTGTTTCTTGCTTGCCCAAGAAACAGCCCCACCGGCAAGAGTAAAAACCCACCCACTTGTGGATTTGTTATCTCCCACGTTAGTTATCCAACTCGCGTCTAATTACCCTTCCAACACACTAGGGAATTTGTTATAGAATAAACCAATGCTAATAGTTCTCTTAAGGTACCCAAGTACCCTACTAATAGCTTTCCAATGATCAGCATTGGGACTGCTAGTGTATCTGCTAAGTTTTGAAACTACAAAGTAAATATCTGGTCTAGTGTAACGCATTGCGTACATAAGGCTGCCAATAGCACTTGCATACTCAAGCTGTGCAGTAGCTCTACCAGTATTTTCTTTAAGTTTCAGTCCGTTGTCAGATGGAGTGTTCACTTCCTTGACCTCGAGGTGATTAAACTTAGTCAGAACTTTCTCGATATAGTGAGATTGGTTTAGTGAAAAACCCCCACTATGTTTTTTAACTTTAATGCCTAAAATAGTATCTACTTCACCTAAATCTTTCATCTTAAAGACCGAGGATAGATACTTTTTAGTCTCGTTTACTCCAATCATATTCGTCCCGATGATCAACATATCATCGACATATAGACAGGCTATCACCATAAAGTCAGCCGTATTTTTGGAGTAAATGCATCTGTCAGCACTGTTATACTTGAACCCGAATTTCAGGATGGCAGTGTCAAACTTCTCGTGCCATTGTTTTGGTGCTTGTTTCAGACCATGCAGAGATTTGACTAACTTACACACTTTGTTTTCTGTTCCCGGTGCTACAAAGCCCTCAGGTTGTTCCATATAGATTTCTTCTTTTAGATTTCCATTTAAAAATGTTGTCTTTACATCCATTTGATGAACAAACATATCATAAAGAGAAGCTAGGGCAAGAAGAATTCTAATGGAAGCAACTCGAGCCACCGGTGCGTAAGTATCAAAGTACTCAATCCCTTCTACTTGTCTGAACCCTTTGGCAACTAATCTAGCTTTGAAAGCTGAGATAGTGCCATCGGTGTTCCGTTTTCTTCTAAATACTCACTTGTACCCAATGGGTTTAGAACCACGAGGTAAGTCTGCTAATACCCAAGTATTATTACCCAAGATCGAATCCATTTCATCGTTTACAGCTTCCTTCCAGAAAGAAGCATCTCGAGAAGCAATGGCTTCTGAAAATGTTTTAGGATCCGTCTCAAGTGTAAATACAATTGGTATTTCACTTACCACTTTATTATCTTGGTCCCCCTCCACCAAGAACAATAAAGCTTCAGAAGAGATAAAGTCTTTGTCTAAACTTTTCTCTTTCCTTGCTCTAGTACTCTTTCTAGGCTCAGTTGGTTGTGTAGAAACGTTATTTTCCACAACCGGCCTTATAGGACCTCTAGGCTCAATTTGGGGTGGCTCAGATTCATTTCCAACATCTTTTGAAAATATATTTTCGAAGAACTCAACATCCCTGGACTCAGTTATCACATTAGACTCCAAATCAAGAAGTCTATAAGCCTTGCTAATTAGAGCATATCCAACGAATACACTTTTAATAGCTCTGGCTCCTAACTTAGTCCGCTTGGGATCAGGAACCCGAAAGTAAGCCACACACCCCCACACTTTCCATATTTCATAGGGACTAGTCTTCACAACAGTACTAGGCATCCTATTCAGAATATGGCATGTAGACAGAAGGGCTTCACCCACAAGTTGTGAGGTAAGTTTGCATGATTCAACAAGCAATTTACCATGTCCAGAAAGGTACGATTTTTCCTTTCAGCTACACCGTTCCGCTGTGGTGTATAACCGGCAGTTGTCTGATGTATGATACCACTTTCTTCGCAAAGTGTATCAAAAGCATTCAAACAATATTCCATGCCTCTATCAGAACATAGACCTTAATCTTCTTCTCAAGTTAGGTTTCTACTTCTGATTTATATTTCACAAACAAGCTAAGTGCTTCATCCTTAGTTCGTAAAAGATATGCATAACAAAATCTGCTAGCATCATCAATAAAAGTAATAAAATACCTTTTTCCACCTCTAGTTAAAATCCCATTTAACTCACAAATATCTATATGAATTAAATCTAACAATTGTGATTCTCTTTTAACACTTGGAAAAGGTTTTCTTACAATTTTTGATTTTGCACAAATTTCACACTTGTCATGTTCATTTTTACCAATATCAATTAATCCCATTGCATGCATATTTTTCAAATTCTTTGCACTAACATGTCCTAATCGACTATGCCATAAAGAAATTGAAGAAATCATGTAAGCAGAAACGGAATTCATATTATTGATTGACATCTTATACATCCCATTACAAGCATAGCCTTTGCCAACAAATTCACCATTTTTCATGATGATAACTTTTCCAGACTCAACAGAAACCTTACAATCTTTCTTATCTAACAAATCAACAGAAATTAAAATTTTCCTAACATCTGGTACAAACAAGACCTTGATCAAAGTTAATTTCTTCCCGGAGGTAAAGTTGAGTTCAACGGATCCTTTGCCTCCAACCTTGGATTTGGAATTGTTTCCCATCTGAACCTCTTGCCCAACAGTTTCTTCAAAGGTCTTGAAAAGCCTTCGATCGTTGCAAATGTGAACGGTAGCTCCAGAATCTAACCACCAGCCAGAAAGTTCACTTGCCATGTTTATTTCAGAAATTATAGCCACATCGAGGCTAAGATCAGTCACCATGGCAATTAGGTTCTCCTCAACCATATTTGCAACTCCGGATCCACTCTTCCGTTGTGGGCATTCTCTCGCATAATGTCATGTTTCTCCACAAACATGACACTTGCCTTTTCTTTTGTTAGTAGCATTGTTGGTTTTAGGTTTCTGTCCGATTTTCTTAAATTGTCCAACATTCGTTTTCACCCCGAAAGGCTTTCTTTTCGAAGAATTTCCAGATTCAACATAATTCACACTCGATTGTCCTTGAACCAAATTCTTTCCATTGCGTTTCCGAGCCTCCTCTTCAATACGCAGATGTTTTTGAATTTGTTCCAAGGACATATCCTCAGATTTATGCATCAATCTCTTTACATAATCTTTCCAGGCAGGAGGGAGCTTTGAAATTATACCTCCTACCTGGAAGGCTTCTGGAAGGACAATTTTCACCATCCGTAGTTTATTGACAATTACCTGGAGCTCATGCACTTGCTCCAGGATTGGTTTATTATCAACCATTTTAAAATCCAAATATTTAGAAACCAAATATTTGTTTGAACCTTCTTCCTCAGCCTTGTATTTGTACTCTAAGGCCTCCCACAGTTCTCTAGGTGACTACACGTTCGTGTAAAGATCGTACAGTCTGTCGGACAAGGTATTCAGAATGTGTCCACGAGCCAACTATTCATCTTCTGCTCTCTTTTTTCTTTGTTGTTGAAGAGTCTCTACGATCTCCTGGTGGATCTGGAAGGCATTCCTGGAGGGACCTATTGCTGCAGTGTTGGCAGGAGGAACACCACCTGCTGTAGGAGGATTGGCAGGAGGAGCACCACCTGCTGTAGTGGGATTAGCAGGAGGAGCAACACCTGCTACAGTGGCTGGAGGATCCAAATCAATGGGCTGCTGGGGAGCAGGAGGATCTTCTGGAATTGGTGGCAGACTAGGATCCAGAACATAGGCCAGCTTCAAGACGGTAAGCAGGAACTTCATCTTGTCTTGCCAGCGGCTGAAGTTGTTTCCATCGAAGCGATCCAACTTCTGCTGGTTCATGATACGGAAGGATTCTGATTCCATTTTTGGATTAACACTTTAAGATTGTTGAGAAAATGGTAGGAATGGGATCAGAATGACACGGGTAGTCCCTGTCCTTAAAGTGTTAATCGCCCCTACTCTCTGAGTTTGCTAAAGGTTGCAGACGATTTACTTTTAGGATATATGTCAAGCTAGTATAGGTGAATTAATACAATAGCAATTTTCCAGAATTCAGGTGAGGGTTGTTATCTGTTTTCAGGTGAGGAAGGAGTATTTGTAGCTCTCAAGTGTTGGCCAAAAATAAAACTGAAATTAGGAATTTGAATGGATTAATTTCAGGTGTAACAGCCTGAAATTCAATCCCAATGAATGCCCACTACTCAGCTGTTACAGATGCCAACGGATTGATTAAATGTATCTGGATATTGGTTCAAAAGTTTGAACTTTTGGACTGGACTAGGCCGGCTCTGGCTCAAAAAGTAGGCTCTGGGCTCGGAGGCGAGGCTCCTAGCGACGATGGCCACGTGCGAAGTGCAAAGTACGCCATCAAACGCCACATTCACCCATGCCCAGCCCCATGCCCGTGAGCGGGCGGTGCTGTGTACCGCACCGCAATTGAGCCCATTAGTCCTCTCTTGGGTCCCATAATTTAATAACACATACAACATTTTAATATATAAAGCTGCCTACTTAGTGTTATTTTTCCAATGTGTGACACAATAACCAATGCACATTTTCCAAACAACCTTTGATATGCCTTTGTGCATTCACTTATTAATTCTCCAATAATTAACATATAAATACATGGCATATTCAACAATATAGTTATTAGGGAAAATAAAAAAGTATATAATTGTCGGGATTAGACGTCTCATGTCATGGGGATACAATAATAACGCAGCGAACATAATAATTGTAATTACATGCATATATATAGATTTGTAACATTTTTTATATGTCTTATTCAGAGAAGAAAAAGTTCCCCTAAATCTCATGGTGCATTTATACTTTTTTTTTTTTTTTGAAGAGAAGCATGACAAGCATACATCAATCAACTAAGAAAGAGTCTCTAACAAGAGCTGAAGCAACATAACCAGGGACATTAAAGTTCCCTTCCTAGAGCAAACCAACCTTCCTAGCGAGGATGTGTGCTACAAAGTTGGCGCACCTAGGCACAAAAGAGAAGCGAATAACAGGAATTTCAAAAAGGGCCTCACGCGTTGCTTGGACCAGGAATTTCAGGAATTTATACATTCATCGATTCGATTTCAAAAATTATATTTCCACCTGTTATAATTTGTTAATGGATTATAAATACCACGGTTATTAAAGGGAAAAATGTTCAATTCATCCGCCAAATTAGTCCAACTTGAAATCTCTAGACATGATTTTGAGATTTGGCAAATTGAGGGTAATTTTGGAAATCATAAAATTATAGGACTTTGCCCCACCGGAGTGCCTCCTCAGTCGTCTGAATTTTCCGACGTGGCTGCCGTATAGACACTTTGGCCTCCATCTGTCAATTTTTTGTCATGTGGGATTACATGTAATCCTTTTCCGCCACTGTGGAATTTTATATTTCTTATAAAACAAAAAAAAAATATATTTATTAAACATCATATGATGCCTTTGTTCACCCTTTTTTTTTTTTTTTTTTTTTTCCCCCAATTGGAGGGAAAATTTCCCCCAAAATACCTTCTAAAATCTAATTCTTCAAATTAGGGTTCTTACATCTGTTGGGTGACGACTGAGCAGGAGCGAAAAAATCGGAAATCCAAATCAACCAAGACTGCTACTATGGAAGACCTGCGGTTTCGAGCACTTCATGAACTGATAAGAACCCAAGCCAGAGATTTAACACATGCATGTTTGCGATCAAGGGTTAGTTTTGGTTGGTAATTTTTTTGTTTTTGTTCCTACACATAAATAATTGAAATTCTTATCAAGTTTTTTTCTCCTATTGTGTGGGTTAGAGAGGTGGATGTTCTTATTTCTCATGGCTTGATCCACCCATGTGTGAGAAGGTAAAAATCATAACTCTGGGACTTCTGTGAAAAATATGAGCTTTGTATGAAGAGATGTTGTGTTGGCTCTTAAAAAACGTCAGAAGAAGGCATTCAAGTGGTTGATTATGTCTTGGGTGCTAACCCTTTATTTTTGTTTTTCAAGTTCTCCGTTGCTCCAGATTTGAAAACACCAGTGGACTGAATTTTATGTTAGTGATGTAGTTTTGATGGGTCTAAATTACACTCGGACCATCCCCGTACACGTGTCGAAACCTGGACGACTCGTTCAGATCAACTTGGAACAATTGGGCTTAGGCGCTCGAGAAGATGGGCTCGCGATAGTAGATCCAGCCCATCTGCCTATAGCCTTGCTGCCCAAAGCCGCCTTCCAGAGTGCATCCTTCGAGCGGGAGTCTTTCTCCAACTCCCACCTGACGCTCGCAATATTGCCCTACAAGAACTATTACCACTCAAGACTTGCGTTGCAGGCACAAGGTACTCCCTTGCTTGTTCCATGCTCGAGACCATCCTGGTGCTCGCCTCCCTCGCAGCGCTCACGTGACCATCGAAGCATATCTCATCCGTCGGGGTCCACCTCAGCAGGCCACAGGGCCCTCTTGAGGGAACGAACGACCTCATGGCTGAAGCTTCACCCGAGCGTCCCAATGCTCGGACAAGATGATCTGGGGAATCCTTCCCCTCGAGCATCCCGACGCTCGTGGAAGGTCATCTCTGAGACGCGCCCTCAAGCGTCCTTACGCCCGTGTAACCCTCTCTGGGTATCCCTGCGCTCATACAGCTGTTGTGTGACTGCCACTGACACACAGGTAGTGCGCACACAAATACCTGACATCCACTATCACCTGTACGTAGGTATATTTTAGAGATGTCACTCTCACACCATCACACGCTGCCACGTGTCTAGGGCAACACTGGTTTGGGACCACACGGTCAAATTTACCAAACAGTCCTTTCCCTCAACCTATAAATATGGGAATTTACACTCACATTCCCTAAGTGATCTAAGTCTTCTTCTACACAAGATACTGCACATTCATAGCTGGGCATTTTCTTCCATTTTTACTCTGGGGATGCTCCGCATACTTCACCATCTTTGCATTCTTACTGCATTTTTCCCCTGGTGTTATCCTAGCTGGAAGAACCCACGCTCTTCGGACACCCAGTTCCTGAGACTCCAACGCCTGTGATGGTTTTCCCCTCAAACAAATCTTAAAGTGTTAGTGCTTTAATCCCTTTCCAGTTTCTACACCATTATTTTTTGCGCCGTCTGTGGGAAACCATCATCTCCATCTTTTTCATTCGTTTCTTCCTTCATAGTTAGTTGAACAGTAACACCAGCAAACCTTCAAAAATGGATACGGCAACCCGATCTGGAGCTTTGGAAAATAGAGGAACCCTTCCTCCTGTTAATGAGTAAAATCCAGAGAGAAGTATACACAACCCGCCGGTTGACGGCGAGATCCCACCTACTACCGAGAACGGGGGCAAAGAGGCCTTGATAAGGTCTCTTCCGGCAGGAGGAACTGAGGCTGGAGGTTCTGGCTCAGCTGTTTCTCCTGAGGCGCTCGTACCCGCCGCCGCTTACCCCATGGCGATGCCACCTCAAGGATACATTTGCATGCAACCCGGCATGATGTCAGGTATGATGCAGGGCATGATGCCCATGATTTAGCCCTATCAAGTGGGCATGCTACAGCTCCCAGTCTCCATTCCCAAAGAAATCCAAGGAGTGGAAATGCCACAAATGACCCCGCAACAACTCAGCGCTCTATGCTCAATGTGAGGTACAGGCCGCCCAGAATGCATGGAAGCATTTTACTTCTGCCTACTTCCCCTCGGGCGTGGGCGCTCAGATGGCACCCCCGATGGGAGGGCTACAAGTGCACCCTCTGACGGCTGCCTAGAATGTGCTGAGGGCTCAGCCGCCGCCTCCACCACCAGCATCAGGGAAAGAAGCCCCACCTAGGGCTGAGCAGGCTCAGCTGCCTGCTGAGAAGGAGAAAGCCCCTCAAGAGAAGAGGGCTGAGGAAGAGGAGGTCCAGTCAAGGATATTTAGAAGAGCAAGCAGGAGAGACGGGGGCGACCCTCAGCTGGCGGCTATACCAGACCAGCTGAATGGGCTTCAAAACACAGTGGAGCAGCTCTCTCGAGCGCAGTTTCAGGTCCCCCACGCTGGGGACAAGGGAGCCATGGCCAGAGACACTCGCAACCCACAAAACCCAGTCCCTCGCCGCTGGAGGGAAGAGGATTATGAAGACCACGACGACGAGGGCGGGAACCATAGGCCTTTGACAGGCGGTTCGCCTCTCATGGATGAAGTGCTAATGGCTCGCGCCGGAATAGGCAAGATCCCCATGTCCGTCAACCGCTACGACGGAACCATTGATCCGACCGAGCATCTGGATCACTTTGTGCACCTGATGCATCTCTACGAAAATTCCAGTCATTACTGGACCAATGTCTTTGTCACTTCCCTCGTAGGAATGGCATAAGACTGGTACAAGAAGCTGCCCCCTCGCTCCATCCGGGGATACACTGACTTGACGGACGCTTTGTTGAACCATTTCAACTCCCTGAAGGCGCCAGCGCCCGCTGCTACGGCGTTGTACAGTTTGGTACAAGGACCAAACAAGATCCTCAGATCCTTTCTGGGTAGATTCAACAAGGAAATCCTGCTGTTGGAAAAGCCCTCGATGGACTTTCTGAGGCATGTGCTATTTAGGGCTATCAACATGAAGAATTACTTCAGCAAGGAATTCGTGGAAGAAGTGGCAAAAAAGAAGCCACGCTCCCTGATGGAGATAAGAAAGATCGCTGACTCATTCTTTACCCTCGAGGACATGTATATTGCACGAGCGCAGAAACTAGCCAATGCCTGTGATGGTCTTCCCCTCGAAGGTATGAGCGCATTCCCCTCAATAGACCAATTGCAAAGGTCTATTCCATGGCGGATAAGAAACTGTTCAAGAGGCCGCTAAAGATAAGGGAAACCGAGGCCCAGAAGCAGAAAGGGCATGACACAAACGAATGCCGCCAACTCGAGAGTGAGATTCAAAGGCTCATTGTCCCGGAGGGGGGGGGGCACCTTAAGGAGTTTGTGAAGGTGTTGGAGAGATACGATGAGCACTACGCCGAGTGCGCCAAGGCAAGAGGAAGATGTTATTCGCGCTCAAGGAGCCCTCGCAACAATCGCCCCGAGGCCATCAGTCATGGCAAGCAAAAGGGCCCTGAAATTGAGAACCAGCCTTTTGCCGTCATCCACATGATTGTCAGAGGACCCTCGGGGAGGAGATTCCAACACCTCCCACCGTAGTCATGTACGCAGCTACGGTCAGAGATCCTTGCAATCCAAGCCGGTTTACTCTGTGGAAGGCCCCCCTCGCTCGAAGGAGAATGAAGTTGTAGGATTCACTGAGAAAGACCTAGAGTATATTGTAACACCTCATGGGGTCGGTGAAACCTCTGACTGTCCCATGGTGGTTAGCTTAGATGTTCACAACCACGTTATAAAGAGGGTCTTGATTGATAGTGGAAGCTCTGTGAATGTTCTCCCTTACTCCATGTTTCAAAAGATAAGCATAACTAACATTCCCCTTGAACCCCTCAAAACAGCCTCGTTGGCTTTGGGGGTTCCGAGATCGTCCCCCGTGGACAAATTCGCTTGGCTACCTCTTTTGGTCGCGCCCCACAGCGAAAAACTTTAAGCGTTCTTTATGCAGTGGTCGAGGTGGATCTCCCGTACAACATCATTATTGGGCATCCAGCCCTCGTTGACTTCAAAGCAGTTATTTCAACCTACCATCAGAAGGTCAAGTTCCCCACCCCCGAAGGAACGGGGGAAGTACTTTGCAACGTTAAGGAAGCATGGGAATGCTACATCCTTTCTCTTTGCAGTCACAAGCCCAAGCAAGCGGTCAAAGCCGGATCCACCAAAAAATCTGTAGATTTCCCCAAGCTAGATGAAGACGGCCCCGCGCGAAAGAGGGCCAAGCTTTATAAGAAGAAGAACAAGAAACGAGAGGCGAGCACCACCTAGGATGTAGGAGACGGTCCCCCAAGGGCCGTAGGAGGATCTTCCTCGGACAGCAAGGGGGACGGACTTGTTGGAAAACAGGAATCAGAAAGCAGCGGAAATTTAAAAAATTTTCCAACAAAAAGGATCGAATACTCGCAATCATGAATCCAAATTCGTAGAGATTAGAAACTTACTTTTTAATAATTCTTCTTGAAGCGTTTCAAGCCACCCAAGAACGCTCTTCTCGCGGCTTGATCCCCTCTCCTTGGTAAAGCTCGAATCTTCGAACTTCTAACTTGAAGCTCTCTAGAGATAGTCTACCAACTTGACTACAATCTAACTAGTAAGGATGCTAGTTCTCTAGTTAGTGTTTAGGCTTAACCTAGGGTTTATTTGATCTTGGAGAAAGGATGGTGTTCAACACATGAACCAAAAGAATTGCCAATTACTCTCTAAGGTGAGCTCGAGCTCCCCTATATATAAGTAGAGAGGGGCGGCCGAAATCCTAGTCCTTATGGACTAAGGATTTGGTCCCTCTCTCTTATTACTTGATCATCAAGTAATTCCAACTTTGACTTTTGAATTCTAATTCAAATCAACTTTTAAAAGAGCTAAAATATCCAAACCCTTTTGGATATTATTATACATTATTTATTAATAAATAAATAACTTATTTGTCTAATTAATTAATTCGTAATTAATTAAATAGATTATTTTTCTCCAAAATAAGACTTTCTTTTTAATTCAAAATTAATCCAAAGTCTATTAAATAATTAACACATTAATTATTTAATATATACAATACATATATACACGTGTGGGACACGTGTCCCAAGGACACGTGCCACTCACGTGACCCACACGTGTGATTCACACGTGTGGAACCCTCTCGGCATGATCAATTCAACTCATGTAACCAAGTTGTTGTGTGTGACCCTCTAGGTTCTCAATTCAATTAGCAGTAACCCTAATTAATTAATTCACTAATTAATTAATCAGTCCACAAATTAAATGACCATAGTCTAGCAACAGGCGTTTAACCCCTAGCTGAATTGGAATGTCTCGATTCGACAGAACCTTTAAGTCATTGATTCATGTGAGATACAATCCTCCTACTTACTATCTCTCAACCAAGATCTAGGGTAAGGGAATAATCAGAACCCTAATAATCTGGTCTTAAAGCTAAGTGCATTTCATATCCATTTGCTCTCAATCCAAGAAACCCTTTTCTTGATGTCTTGACCTACTGCCTTGCCAAGGACTCCATATGACATATGAATGACTTACACAATAAGAGATCACCTTGCAAATGTAAGTGTAGGTCCTTTCTTGATTCTCATTCACTTTCATGAGTCACTTGTGTAACCCCAGCATAAGCCTTGAATCAGTTGTCTAAGGCGACACCCTTTAAAGCTTATACCTAAGACTATAGAGTTAACTCATAAAGTGACATGGAACCTCAAGTCTAAGGATCCATTAATCACATCAATGACTCGTGAGATATTTCCTAATCTGGAAGTTTCCATTTCCTGAAATAGAAACTTCATTTCCCATTTAGGAATCTTCTCACACGGGGCACCTCAGTGAACTTACTTATTGAAGTAAGCACCCTCATGTATCACGCACGTATCAACTATACACTTTGCACCTCCATGAAACAAGGTGGTCCTTCTTAAGGGCGTGATCCCACAAGCAAGCCTTAGAGGAGTCAGGTTGACACTCCCACTGTCGTTAGGACTCATCGGCTTGGAGTATTTTACTAATCATGACTTATGTGATATAGGGCTCGTTTCATGAACCATTTCACCTAAATGGTAGAGTCCTAAAGTTATTAGGATTAGGGGAGTTCTCATACATGCACAGATAAAGTAAACGCATACCAAACAAGAGCATATAAGGAAGTGTTGCCTCAATTCGCTAGTTCTATTTTTCGCCTCTCAAAAGAAAAAACGACTACTCTCACTTTGTCACGAGCCGGATCGAACCAGCACTTTGACCTTTATCAAAAAAAAGCCAAGGCTTATTTTCGGTAACCTTGCCGTGACTTTGGTGACTCGGTTCGACTAAAAGTCTACGTCCGAGGATGGGATATGAAAGGACTGTATGTTTTATTAAACCTGATTTACGAGGACAGATTCTTGCCTCAATTTTTCATTCAAAGATTGTCTGTGATTACAATAAGGAAAAGCACAAAGCGGATATACAATCGGCTTTCTAGGGTACTATTCCTAACAATCTCCCACTTGCCCGTCAAAGCCATTCTAAAGCTACTCTAAGTCCCATCTTCTGAAGATGACCTTGGAAAGCTTCTCGACTAAGGGGTTTAGTAAGTGGATCTGCCACGTTCTCTGCTGATGTGAATCTCTCAATTTGCACATCTCCTCTTTTGATAATATCACGGATTAGGTGATACTTCCTCATAATGTGCTTGGTCCGTTGGTGAGATCTTGGTTCTCTTGCTTGAGCAACCGCCCCAGTGTTGTCACAAAACACAGAAATGGGGTCTTTCATGCTAGGAACAACATTCAACTCTTGAATGAAGTTTCTAATCCAAACACCTTCCTTAGCTGCATCATTTGCAGCTAAGTATTCGGCCTCAGTGGTCGAATCTGCAGTGGTAGTTTGCTTGGAACTTTTCCAACTCAGTGCTCCGCCGTTTAGGCAGAAAATGTATCCTGACATTGACTTAAAATCATCTAAGTGAGATGCAAAGATTGCATCGCAGTATCCTTCGACAGTAAGATCTTTCTGACCTCCGTAAACTAAGAATAAATCTTTAGTACTCTTTAAGTACTTAAGAATATTCTTCACGGCAGTCCAGTGACCATCTCCAGGGTCAGATTGGAAACGACTTGTAACACTAAGTGCATAAGCTACATCCGGTCGAGTACATAACATTGCATACATTATGCTACATATTGCTGACGCATAAGGTGTATGAGTCATTCTCTCCTTCTTAAGGTTAGTCTTAGGACACATCTTCTTTGAAAGACATGTTCTTACACTCATAGGAAGGTTCTTAACCTTTGCTGACTCCATATTGAATCTCTTCAATACTTTGTCAATGTACATCGATTGTGATAATCCTATTAACCTTCTAGATCTATCTCTATAGATTTTAATTCCAAGGATATAGGACGCATCACCAAGATCTTTCATCTCGAATTGGTTCGATAACGATAACTTAGTCACTTTCATGTCATCTTTCGAATTCCCAATAAGAAGGATGTCATCAACATAAAGTACTAAGAATTGCACTGAGGTCTCCAATTCCTTTCTATACACACATGATTCATTCGAAATTTGAATGAAGCTAAACGCTTTGACTGATTCATCAAATCGAATATTCCAATTCCTAGAAGCCTGTTTCAATCCATAGATTGATCTTTGGAGTTTGCAAACCTTTTGCTCACTCCCACTGAATGTGAAACCTATGGGTTGCTCCATATAAATGTCTTTATCAATGTCACCATTGAGAAATGCAGTTTTTCACATCCATATGTCATATCTCATAGTCATAATATGCAGCAATGGCAAGCATGATCCGAATAGACTTTTGCATTGCAACTGGTGAAAAAGTTTCATCAAAGTCCACGCCGGGTCTTTGAGTGAAACCTTTGGCAACCAGTCTTGCCTTGTAGGCTGCAATGCTTCCATCAACTCCAAGCTTTCTCTTAAAGATCCATTTGCAACCTATGGGTTTGACCCCATCAGGCAAATCTACCAAGGTCCAAACTTGGTTAGAGTTCACGGAATCCATTTCGGATTTCATGGCTTCTATCCACTGTTCAGAGTCTGAATCTGAAAGTGCCTCCTCATATGTTAAAGTATCATTATCCTTTTGTGAGATTTCATGAAAGAATCCATACCATCTCTCCGGCTGTCTAGGAGTGCGTTCAGAATGCCTTAGAGGAGGATTTACGTGTGTATCGAAATTCGTGATTGGTTGTGATTGATCAGAAGGGGACTTTTCTTCAGTGGGTGGCGTGGGGTCACTCTGTACTTCCTCTAATTCTATGATCTTCCCTTTCTTTTCTTTAAGGAACGGTTCCTCAAGAAAAGTGGCATTTCTGGAAACAAACACCTTTTGCTCAGATTGATCGTAGAAGTAGTATCCAATGGATTCCTTAGGATAACCTACAAAGTAGCATAAGTTAGAATGAGATTCTAACTTATCTCCCACTGTCCTCTTCACGTAAGCAGGACAACCCCAAATTCTTAAGTAAGAATAACAAGGGATTTTACCATGCCACATTTCATAGGGCGTTTTAGGGACTGACTTAGAGGGAACTAGATTCAAAATCTTTGTTGCACTTTCTAGGGCATAACCCCAGAAGGAAGGTGGTAAGTCAGTGAAACTCATCATGGAACGAACCATATCAAGTAGAATTCGATTCCTTTTCTCAGAAACTCCATTGAGTTGAGGAGTTCCCGGAGGAGTCCACTGAGAGATAATCCCATTATCTTTGAGATGATTAAGGAATTCTTCACTAAGATACTAGCCTCCTCGATCAGATCGAAGTGCTTTGATCTTGTGACCAGTTTGGTTCTCAACCTCCTTTTGAAATTCTAGAAATTTCTCAAATGCTTCAGATTTATACTTCATTAAGTATACATAACCTTACCGACTAAAGTCATCGGTAAAGGTTATGAAATATTGATCATTGTTTCTTGTGCTTACACTAAGTGGTCCACAAACATCAAAATGGATCAAATCCAAGACCTTAGTGGCACGTTCCACAGTTCCTTTAAAAGGAACTTTGGACATCTTTCCTTTGAGACAGGACTAGCAAGAAGTTAACTCTTTGAGATCATTTTCAGAGAATAATCCTAAAGTGTTTATCTTGCTAATTCTGTTCATGGAAATATGTCCCAATCTGGCGTGCCATAAGGGAGCTGAAACTTTGTCACCTCTCTTACGTTTAGTTTCTCGTTGTATATTCATAATATTGATATTTTGAGTTAGATAAAGACCATTACTTAGAGTACCGATGTGAACGGAAGAGTTGTTCTGTTTGATAAAGTATTTACCATTCTTAATATAAGTTTCATAACCTTCACAATCTAAAATTGGAACTGAAATTATATTACGAATAATGCTCGGTACATAAAGGACTTTATTTAAAACTAACTCAAAACTACCTAAATCTAATCTAATTGTGCCTAAAGCTCGAGCTTCAACATTTGAGCCATCGCCGATCTTCAAGACACATTCTCCTTCTCTAAGTTGTTGGACTTCATTTAGCATCTGTACATCATTATAGATATGAGCTCCACAACCGGTATCAAGTACCCAAGAACTAGAATTAATAGAAAGATTTACTTCAACGAGAAATATACCTTTCTTTAGAGTAGCCTTGTACTCTGGGCAGTTTCTCCTCCAATGTCCCGCTTTGCCACAATGGAAGCAAACATCCTCTTTCTGATCACGCTTCTTCCTTTGGGCCTTCCCCTTCGAAATGCCTCCAGTGGGCCTAAGGGGTTTCTTCTTCTTCTTTTGGGCTTTCTTGCCCTTACCTTTGGAAGGCCCAGAAGAGGAAGATGGAGCATTCACCATCAGAACCTTATTGTCCTTCTTGATCGTGCTTTCAGCAGTCACAAGCTGACTAATCAGCTCTGCTACAGTAGCACCAGCATGATTCATATTGAAGTTAAGGACAAATGGGTTGAATGATGGTGGGAGCGAGGCTAGCAACAAGTCCACTGAAAGCTCATCTTTCAGTGGCACGTCCATGGAAGCAAGTTTCTCAGTAAGGGCGAGAAACTTGAGTCCATATTCATGGACACTTGAACCTTCCGTCATTCTCAAGTGGAACAATTCCTTTGAAGTGTTATACCTTGTAACACGTTCATGAGGGCGGTAAAGTTACTCTAAGTGGTCGTAAATTCCATGGCCTCATGTTGCCTTTGCAAGTCCGGAGACATGTTAGCCAACATAAGGCAACGGGCTTGGAGATTATCATCCTTCCACTTCTGGATCGCGTCCCGCTCGGCCCGAGTGGGAGCGTCCCCTTCGGGACTAGGCTCCCCTTCGAAGAGAACATAAGTTCTCTTCTCAAAATCTAAAATGATTTTTAGATTCCTCAGCCAATCAGAATAGTTGGGACCAGTCAACTTGTTTGACTCGAGGATCGATACAAGAGGGTTTTTGGTTACCATTTCAAAACACGTAGAGAATCACAGAATCTACGACCTAAATGGTAAAAACAGAGAACTAGTGAGCATGCGGAATTATAACGATATACAAAAGATAAGGTCTTTAATCTAATATAGCTTCCACTGTTTTTCAAAGATCTATAATTCCCAAAGATCTAAGAGGAACACGTTTCCCAATAGGTACTAAGATCCTAAGCATTTTACCTCGAACCCACGACTCGCGGACGTTCTAAGTAAAACCCTAGGTAGGTACAACTTACCAATTCTGACACCTTTAGAACTCTTAGTAATTGTTTTTGCATCACCTATCTTTCAATATGGACCCACGACTCATGTGACATCCATATTTACTGAGGCGTTAAGCTAGACCCATCAATCATAAGATCATGATCAAAACTTAGTTCGAACGACCCACGACTCGCGGACATCGCCTTTGCTAAAATTGACCACGAAATATTGATCATTTAAAATGATCAATTAGGTAACTAAGAATTAATAAGCTCCACTAGCTATCCCACGACTCGCGGACAATAACTAGCATCACTTACTAAACTTAAAACCTATTGATGGAATGCTAGGAATTTAATTCGAAATTTGCATCTCGAATTAAACACCTATTTATTCGAAATTAGCTTAATATTTAATGGGAATTTTCGAATTAACCGGAGAGTTGTCCGGTTCGACCTCACCAACATATATGTTATCCAATTTAATTAGTCTTGATTAATGCAAGTACAACTTTAATGCATTTCACACAAGCACTTAGTAGATAACATGTCATAGCATGATACTAACATGTGATGATCATGGGCTCTACCTATCTTATGCGTGATATGTGGGAGCCACTCCACAATCACAAGTTCTAACATACATGCCACATAAACAGTTTAAATCACATAAGGGAAAGCTGTAACAAAATACGAGCCCTATCTCTATTACATTTTCAATTGAGATTCCCCTCCCTGACATTTTGAGGGGTGTTCACTTATGGCCTCCTTGTTACTTGAATGTGGTCCATCTTACTCCATGGGTGCATTGTCTCCAAAATGAAAATAAAATCTCACCACCTATTCTACTCTCAAAAAAATGAAAAGGTACTGAAAAGTAATAAGGCTCAATCGTCATATTAGCCTTAGACAAATACACGGGGCATACCCCGGCCTCAAAATAGTAATATGGAAAGCCACATAATAAATCACATAACAATACGCACATAAGTGAGGCTCCAACCTCAATTGAAAAACGCAACAATAGGGCTCCAACCCCAATTTAAACCATTCATATGCATAAATTAAAACCATACATAAGTCTAAACCAATGATCACCTAACATGCTTCTTGCAAGAATTTAAATTTATTCAATAAATTAAAATTTCCGTTTCAAGTCCTAATGACTTGGAACACGACTTGATGCGAGTCTTATTTATAAAAGTTTTCAATAAATCCCAAATTATTAAAACAAATAAAATTCCAATTAATTTCTGAAAATTAATAATTTTACCAAAGGTGTAATTTCCCAAATTACAAACCGTTTCTATTTCTCAAAAATTCCAATTTTAATTTGTATTCAAAATAAATTAATTTAATTAAAAACAAGTTTTAATAAAATAAATAAAATTGGGACTAGATTGCACGAAACACGAAAAAGGATTACGAGGAAAAACGGGGCCCGTAAGCGAAAAGGGTCGTGCGTGCCGCAGGCGCTCGAGTGCGGGCGCTGCGCGCGGCCCTTCCGGCCAGTGGCGGGCGATCCCGGGTGGGAGGGACTGGGCGCAAGGCCCTGCGCACGCCTAGGACAGGCGGGCGGCGGCGCGCGACGCCGTCTCACCCGCGGTTTCGCGTGTTCGTAGTCCAGGCTTTTCGTTTCGTGTTTTTGTTCAAAAGCAAAACCAATCCAAGAAATCCAAAAACAGTTTATACAGTTTCAAGTCTAAAACAGTTTTCAAAAATAAATTTTAACAAAAACAATTTTCAGAAACTTTCGGGAAAATTACAGTTTTGTAATTCAGGCTTTCTAAAACAGTTACAAATAATCAATCGCATCAAGCCTAAGAGTTTCTACCAAATTCAGTTTAATTGAGACGAATCAGAAACACGATTAACGAGGTGGCTATGATACCACTTGTTGGAAAACAGGAATCAGAAAGCAGCGGAAATTTAAAAAATTTTCCAACAAAAAGGATCGAATACTCGCAATCGTGAATCCAAATTCGTAGAGATTAGAAATTTACTTTTCAATAATCTTTCTTGAAGCGTTTCAAGCCACCCAAGAACGCTCTTCTCGCGGCTTGATCCCCTCTCCTTGGTAAAGCTCGAATCTTCTAACTTCTAACTTGAAGCTCTCTAGAGATAGTCCACCAACTTGACTACAATCTAACTAGTAAGGATGCTAGTTCTCTAGTTAGTGTTTAGACTTAACCTAGGGTTTATTTGATCTTGGAGAAAAGATGGTGTTCAACACATGAACCAAAAGAATTGACAATTACTCTCTAAGGGGAGCTCGAGCTCCCCTATATATAAGTAGAAAGGGGCGGCCGAAATCCTAGTCCTTATGAACTAAGGATTTGGTCCCTCTCTCTTATTACTTGATCATCAAGTAATTCCAACTTTGACTTTTGAATTCTAATTCCAATTAACTTCTAAGAGAGCTAAAATATTCAAACCCTTTTGGATATTATTATACTTTATTTATTAATAAATAAATAACTTATTCGTCCAATTAATTAATTCGTAATTAATTAAATAGATTATTTTTCTCCAAAATAAGACTTTCTTTTTAATTCAAAATTAAACCAAAGTCTATTAAATAATTAACACATTAATTATTTAATATATACAATATATATGTACACGTGTGGGACACGTGTCCCAAGGACATGTGCCACTCACATGACCTACACGTGTGATTCACACGTGTGGAACCCTCTCGGCATGATCAACTCGTTTAATCATTTTAAAGCCTCAACTCATGTAACCAAGTTGTTGTGTGTGACCCTCTAGGTTCTCAATTCAATTAGCAGTGACCCTAATTAATTAATTCACTAATTAATTAATCAGTCCACAGATTAAACGACCATAGTCTAGCAACAGGCGTTTAACCCCTAGCTAAATTGGAATGTCTCGATTCGACAGAACCTTTAAGTCATTGATCCATGTGAGATACAATCCTCCTACTTACTATCTCTCAACCAAGATCTAGGGTAAGGGAATAATCAGAACCCTAATAATCTGGTCTTAAAGCTAAGTGCATTTCATATCCATTTGATCTCAATCCAAGAAACCCTTTTCTTGATGTCTTGATCTACTACCTTGGCCAAGGACTCCATATGGCATATGAATGACTTACACAATAAGAGATCACCTTGGAAATGCAAGTGTAGGTCCTTTCTTGATTCCCATTCACTTTCATGAGTCACTTGTGTAGCCCCAGCATAAGCCTCGAATTAGTTGTCTAAGGCGATACCCTTTAAAGCTTATACCTAAGACTACAGAGTTAACTCATAAAGTGACATGGAACCTCAAGTCTAAGGATCAATTAATCACATCAATGATTCGTGAGATATTTCCTAATCTGGAAGTTTCCATTTCCTAAAATAGAAACTTCCTTTCCCATTTAGGAATCTTCTCACACGGGGCACCTCAGTGAACTTACTTATTGAAGTAAGCACCCTCATGTATCACGCACGTATCAACTATACACTTTGCACCTCCATGAAACAAGGTGGTCCTTCTTATGGGGGTGATCCCACAAGCAAGCCTTAGAGGAGTTAGGTTGACACTCCCACTGTCTGTAGGACTCATCGGCTTGGAGTATTTTACTAATCATGACTTATGTGATATAGGGCTCATTTCATGAACCATTTCACCTAAATGGTAGAGTCCTAAAGTCATCAGGATTAGGGGAGTTCTCATACGTGCACAACTAAAGTAAACACATACCAAACAAGAGCATATAAAGAAGTGTTGCCTAAATTCGTTATTTTATTCAAAGATTGTCTGTGATTACAATAAGGAAAAGTACAAAGCGGATATACAATCGGCTTTCTAGGGCACCATTCCTAACAAGACTCACCGGCAAGAAACGGGAACTCGAGGCCCCAGTATTACAGGTTCACATTGAGCCCACTGAAAAATTTCTGACCATCCAATTAGAGCCTGGAAATCCAAAGAAAACCACTCAGATAGGCTCCAATCTCGACGGTCCCTCTCAGATTATGATGATCGATTTCCTACGAGAAGACCATGATGTATTTGCATGGAAAGCCTCGGATCAAACTGGAATAGATCCGAGTGTCATAGTCCACCGGCGTAATGTCTCAGATCAAAGGGACGGTCATGGATTTCGGAGACAAGTCATTGAAGAGGAAGTCAACAAACTCTTCGAGGCTCAGTACATTGAGGAAATATTGTATCCAAAATGGCTTTTCAATGTGGTGCTCGTGCCCAAGAGCACCATCAAGTGGCGCATGTGCAACGATTTTACGGATCTCAACAAAGCATGTCCCAAAGATCCTTACCCTCTGCCCAGGATTGATCAGTTGGTAGATTCGACGGCTGGATGCGAACTTATAAGCATGATGGATGCATTTCAGGGGTATTACCGGATTTTCATGGCCCCCGAGGATCACCCAAAAACATCCTTTTTGCGGTCCATGTAGGCATTTACTGTTTCCTGGTTATGCCATTTGGGCTCAAGAACGCTACAGCCACGTATCAATGCCTTGTCAACAGAATGTTCGAGCTTGAAATTGGGAAGTCCATGGAGGTCTATGTGGACGACATGATCATCAAAAGCGAGCGCCAACACTCACACTTGGATGACCTCAGACGAGCCTTTCATATCTTACGCCACTACGGTGTGAAACTAAGCCCTTCTAAATGTACCTTTGGAGTCCGAGAGGGCAAATTTTTTGGATACGTGGTCAGTCAGAGAGGCATTAAGGCAAATCCGGAGAAAATCAAGACAATTATGAATATCCCTTCCCCTCGAAATATCCGAGAAGTCCAAGTATTAGTGGCTAAGATAATCTCTCTGAACAGATTCACTTCACGCTCGGTTGACAGAAATCTGCCTTTCTTCAAAATTCTACGTGACATTCAGAATTTTGCCTGGAGTGCAGAATGTGAGAAAGCTTTACAGGATATGAAAAGATATCTCTCGTGTGCTCCGCTGCTAACAAAACCAATCCCAGGAGAGAATTTACTTGTTTATCTCTCAGTTTCTTCAGAAGCCACGAGCGCCGTTCTTGTAGCAGTACGCGAGCGTAAGCACTTACCAGTGTACTACCTAGGGGTGTTCAAACGGTTAAAAATCTAAAATTCGTTTAATCGGTTCGGTTAACCGAATTTTTGGTTTTTGAATTCTGCTAACCATTTACCGAACCGATTAAGGGCTATTTTGGTTCAGTAAAAACCGAAAAATTTAGGTTCGGTAACGGTTAAAAACCGAAAAAACCAAACATCATTAAAAAATTTTAAAAAAATAAAAGAAATGCTGTAAACCAAAATTCCAACGGCTTATAAGTCAGAATAATGTCCACAGCACATATCACTACCCAAACATTAATCTATACCGTCAAAATCAAGAAAAAACCGAGGTTTGGAACATAAGTTTTGAAGTTTTTTCTAATAAATACACAAATTCTCATACATTTCAAAAGAAAACTGACACAAAAAAAAAAGTGAAGGGGGCTTATTGGAAATTAGATAGTGGGCGTCCATTGGAGGTTCTCGGAGGCCGGAGCTGGCGATTGGTGTTGGGGCAACATTGAAGACTCAACATCATCTTGGGCGAGGTCGGGAGTCGTCTTCTTGGCTGGGTACAGCATCGTCTTGGTGGCTGAGGGCCTGAGGCGCCGCGTGAAATGTGAGAAAGAAAAAGCAAACTAGGGCTTATCTAAATTCTAGAATGGAAATTGGGAAAATATCCAAGGCCTCAACAGTTAAAAGTCATAAGTGTAAAAAGAAAATAAAAGCGTGTTTTGACTCCTGAGTGATTGAGTGCAAGTGTAAAAAACTAAAAAACTTAAAAAGTGAAGGCCCATGGTTCGGTTTTGGTTTTTACTGATAATCGTTCGGTTTTTATCGAAACCGAACCGAAACCTAATTTTCAAAATATCAATAACCAAAACCGAACCTCTTTGGTTCGGTTCGGTTCTTTTGTGCACCCCTAGTACTACCTAAGCAAAACTCTGTAGGGCGCCGAAAAGCGATACATGGAGATAGAAATATTCGCCTTCGCCCTCGTTAATGCTTCAACGAGACTGAGGCCATATTTCCAAGCTCATTCCATCACTATGCTCACGGATCAACCACTCAAACAGGTCCTCTCGAAGCCAGATGTCACTGGAAGACTAATAAAGTGGTCAATTGAGCTTAGTCAGTTTGGCATCAGTTTTGAGCCCAGAACGGCTATACAGGCTCAAGCAGTGGCGGATCTGCTGGTAGAACGTTTTGATTTAGATCTCGTGCCCTCGTTGAAGGAAGGCTTATGGCTTTTACACGCAGATGGTTCCTCGATCTCACAAGGGGGAGGAGCGTGGGTGACCCTCAGAGACCCCCAAGAAATCGAGATTGATTATGCAATCAAGCTAGCCTTTCACGTCACCAACAACGAGGCCGAGTATGAGGCTCTCATCCAAGGGCTCAGAGAATGGAGCCTCCCGGATCACCGCCTACGTTGACTCTCAGTTAATGGCAAGCCAGATTGACGGTGCTTATGTGGCTCGAGAAACCACCATGGTGCAATACCTGGCAAAGGCTAAGGAAATAATTTCCAAGTTCAGGGAGTTCCATCTACTGCAGGTTCCACGAGCGGAGAACGAGCGTGCTGATACCCTCTCTAAGTTTGTATCCGCTCTGGAAGGCTCCTGCAAGCATTCAGTCACGTTCCTTAGAATGGAATTTGCCGAGCGACAAAGTGGAGGCACGGAAAATTAGGAGTAAAGTCCCTCGTTTTTCACTTGATAATGAGGGTAGGCTCTTTAAGAGGTCTTTTCAAGGTCCACCATTAAGATGCCTGAGACCCTCGCAAGCCAAGGAAGTATTAGAACACGTACACCGCAGAAGTTGTGGGAATCATTCTAGCGGTCGTATTTGGCCAAAAAGTACTAAGGAGCAGATTCTATTGGCCATCGGTATTGCAGGATGTCATCAATTACTCCAAGAAATACCCCAAGTCTCAATCTCACTCCAACATTCCTCAACTGCAAGCGGCCCAAATGATCCCAATTGACGGTTCCTGGCCCTTTGATCAGTGGGGCATCGACATAGTGGGACCCCTGCCAATGGCAGTCGGAAAGAAGAAATTCGTGATCCTCGCTGTGGACTACTTTACCAAGTGGGCAGAGGCCGAAGCGGTCGTGTAACAGCCCAAAACAGGGCCTGGACGAAAATGGTAAACTAAGGGCATTGGTAAAGCGTTTATAGACCGTGATCCAACTTTATAAACCTTCATGCATTGCATTCTTACATGAACTTTGTGGTCATATGTGATCTGACATGTTTTAAGGGGGAATTCTTGACCTTTGATACAGTTTACTATTCATTTCCCAAGCCTATATTACCCAATGCTTCAACGGAACCCTATAGGTTCATATCACATGTTTTCCTATCCTTTGAACTTGTTTTCCAAGCTCCGAAAACCTTCCTTGAACCATAAGGGCATTTTGGGAACTTACCGACCAAAGTTACTATTCTTCTGAAAATGAGCTTTTGATTCTGATATCTTTCCTACCCAAGTTTACAGTCAAATCGATCCTTGAGTCGAGACGAATCTATTGAAATCATTCTTGACTTGAAAATCTATTCCGAGCTTTGTTTTATTGAAAACGTTTTCGAAAACCCTAGTTCACTATTCCTTCTACGAACGGTTTTCATTCGGAAAATGTTTTCTCTTCGGATTTGCACTACTCGAGCTATTTCAAGATTTTTGAGATGTTTTACAGCCCTTAATTCAAACCCTATCTCGAAATTTTGAAGCGTACACTTGTACGTAAGAATTCACTATTCATTCTACATTTTCAACTTTTTAACGGTAAAACGTTTTATAGTCGATATTGGATTCAAAACGCTTCTCGATTTGTTTCTTGAATTTTGGAAACAATCCGGACTTGAAAATCATTCTAGAAAGTCGTTTTTCACTCATGTCGAGTTTCGAGCTCAAAACTTTTATTCATTAAAACTAATGTATCTTTCAAACGGTAAATCCGATTTCGACGTATGAATATGCGTTTCGAAGCTAATTTTTGCCCGGTCGGAATGGTTATACTTCCAGACACTTACCTCCACGTTTTGGCAGTGAAAATACCGAAATACCCCCCAGCAGTCCCATTTTAGCTTCAAGAACAAAGTTAGCTTCCAAGAGAAGTTTTACCATTTTGCTCTCCTACCCTTACTTACAATTTATTTCCAAGGTGAGGGGCTTCCCAACACCTATAAATACCCCCCTCATGCCATTGAATTCCTTGCTCATATGTTGTGTTAACAACTCCCTTTCTTCCTCCCTCTCTCCCCCTCTTGCCGTGAGGCTCCCCCCCTTGCTAGGTTAGATGTTGTTTTATTTTATGTTATGTTTTTATGTTATGTTTTAGTTTAGTTTATGTTTTTATGTTATGGTATGTTTATATTATGTTTAGGCTGGGTCTTAGGGTCTTCCCTAAGCCATATAGGATTTTATTTTATGCATTTATTATATAGTTTTTATGATATGTTTGTTAGTAGTGAATTATGATTTAATTGTTTAGTATATGCTATGAAATGTTATGAATTGCTTTAGTATATGGTATGATCATGTTATGGAGCTATTATATGATGATAATTGATGCATGATTATGATATTTAATTTATGTTCAAGCATGTTATGCAATGGAATAGTAACCTATGATCAATTATATCATAACTTGTTACATGTTACTATATGGTCTCAATTGATAAATATTACATGATTAATGGTCTTGATGTGCTATGACTTATGTCTATGATATGTTATTACATTGTTACAATGTTACATGACTCATATGTTATGACTTGAGCTTATGATATGATATGGATTAATGGAATAGAACTTGATCATATGTTATACACTTTGATAGTGTCACATGTTATAACCTAAGATAGAATAGTGTTTCATAACTTGATGTTATGCTTTAATTAGACCTCTTAAGCATAGGTTATGCCTTTAACCTAGATCACACTTGCTTATAATAACATGAACTTGAAACTATAGGTTATAATCAAGATCATAATTGAATTAGGGTGTGTGTATGTGTGCATGCCGTGTGTGTGTGAGTGTGTTCGTGTGTGTTTAGTGTGTGGGTTTGACCCGACCCTTTGACCCGACAAGTGAATAGTAACCTGTGAATAGTAATCCGTGAATAGTAATCTGGAATAGTAACTGTGAATAGTGCTTTTGAATAGTAAAAGTGAATTAAAACTTGTGCTTTCTTAATAGACATTTGCACTTAGGGTTTTCAAATCCGGGGTCTAAAATGTGATTTCAAAATGTGTTTTCTTTCGAGGACTTGTTTTATAACCTAAGGTTTTGCGATAGGATTCATAATTTGATTAATTCCTAATCGATTATAGTAAGATCATAGTCCCACGTTAATGATAACTCACTTTAAGGATTCCTTTATGTGTTATCCTTCTCTAATACCTTAAATGGTATTACTCTCTTGTCATTACATGTTCTGTACTTGTTTTATATGTTTATGTGCATCGTGATAGAAGTGTGTCTTAGCTCACCTTAGTACACACTTACAGGAGTTAAGGTTGAGCACTGGAATCCCCAGGGCACTGCATAATCTATCCTACCTACTGTTACTATTAGGTGAGGTTATAAATGTTTTCAACTGGAACTATGAATACTTAAAGATTCGATTGTTTTGAGACTCTAAGCCTAGTGCTTTACATTCTTGTCTTGAAATACCCTTTATAAGGGATGATTCTTCAAAGAACCCAGACCTATCCATATTCATTGATCAAGGGCACATGTTTTCAAAGTACAACATCAATGGTTCATGTTTTCAAAGTAATGCATCAATGGTTCATGTTTTCAAAGTACAGCATCAATGGTTCATGTTTTCAAAGTAGTGCATCAATGGTTCAATGTTTTCAAAGTATTGCATCAATGGTTCAATGGTTCAATGCATATGTTCAATGGTTCATACATTCGGATTTATTCTGGATGTCATCAATGGTGCAAGCAATCAATGGTTAATGGTATGGGCCCGGCGGTTATGTGTAGAGGTGATGCTCGGGAGGTGAGCGCCAACGACATCACTAATACCGGCCGCCACACTAGGCGATTGATACCGACTTTAATCAGGAGGTTTGGTTAAGTCAGGACAATTATCGGGAATGGACCGCAAATCTATTCCCAAATCAATGGTTAATGGTCACCTAGGGGTCGCTCCCCGAAGTGAAACTTGGTGGAGGATGGTGCATGTGTGTATGTGTTAGGGTGTTGTTGATCTCGGTCCGACACCCTATTAATGGTCATGTTTTCTGGAGTAAGGATGGAGAAGCCTAGCTTGCGGGCATCAATGTTTTCATAAAGTTGGTTCATATCTTGCAAAATTGTTCCCTACCCTTACCCCGTTTTATGAAAATCATATGAACCAAATCATAGCATATGTGTACGCGTGTGACAGCATTCATGAAAGTGTTTTGAAAACTCTCATTTCTTATAGCATTGCATCAAAGGGTTTTATCACTTGAACTTATTCTTAAGTTCTTCATTAAAGCTTTGCATTAAAGGTTTTACCTTATGAACTTCACTTCAAACGTTTACTTTAAGTACTTTCTTTTAAAGATATCCCTCACTTAGTCACTTTGACTAATACCTCTACCTGTTTTCTGGCCTCATGGTTTCAGGTCTTGCAGCCGCAGTCTAGAGGTATCTTGAAGCTCTAGAGTGTTCATTTTGTTTGAGTCAGGACTTTACTTTATTAATCTATTTTGTGTCCTGCATATGTTATATGGCTGCATTGATACTTTACCTTATGCTTTTGTAATAATCCTTCTGCTACTTGGATACTGCTACAATTGCTATCATGTGCTCCTGTGATAATGTTGATATAGTAATGTTAATAGTCTCTTCTGCTTAACGATCAGTACTTGCTTGTTTATATGCCATCACGCACATGTTTTGAAAAGTTTTAAAATACTCTGATTTTCCGCTGCATAAGCCACATAGTTAAACACTATTTGTTAATCGTTAATGGATATGCCGTTCGCTGGGGTATTTCTTGAGTGATGGCTCACACCATTACTTGAGGGGTGCTTCAGTGCGGGGGTTGGGGCGCCGCTCTCTACCAGCAAAGTGGGGGCGCTACAGCCTGAAGTGGTATCAGAGCACCAGGTTAAGTAAGAAGAGACTTGACCTGGATTGCTCACATCATGGCAGATTGTTTGGAGTTGCATGGTTCTAGCTTCTGGCATTCATATCTGTGGTTCTCTGTATGGCCATGGCAGTTTAGCCACATCTTGATCCTAACTAGCAGCAGATAGACGAGGCCTTTTTCAAGCAGTTCGAGGCTTCACGTACTGTGGTTGTTTCTCACCGAGGAGGTACTCACTTCTATACTTGACGTCAACCAAAGAACAGAGGCAGGACTAGGAGCAGCCTAATGGAGGTAATGATGGATCTGATAATGATGAGGCTGATCTAGCAGGGCATGGACAGGATTGTTTGGCGAAGGGGATGTATAGCTTTGGTAGAAGATCCCCGAATTTTGGCACCACAGATGATGGATTTCAGACAACATGGAAGCACAAGAGGTATTTTGTACTTGGTTTGGACGTGGTAAGGCCTGAATGGGAGTCGACTCGATGGTATCGGGTCCTCCTTATTTTAAATTTTGTTTAAAAATGTGGCCTAATGTAGAAAATTTTTTTCCAAAACTTACACGTTTATGACACGTTCGGCTTTATGTTGGATATCTGTTTACTGCTTTGCATAACTGTCATTGCATGAGTCTTAGAGTTGCTTCAAGATACCATTAGGGCCGTTATAGGATCATGCCATTTCATTTATTGTTATCATACTTGATATGTTGTACATGTTTGTGAATTGTCAATGGTAATGGATAATGGATAATGGAATAATGGATCAATGTTGATATGCTGTTCATGCTTATAAGTTGCTCTTGCCTATGTGGTAATGTGATAATGGATTATTTTTGATATCTTGTTGTGGGAATGTGTTATTCTCATGATTATATGTGACTACGTGGAAATGTGAATACGTGGTTACCAATTATGTGAATCATCCTTACTGTCATGCATTATACACATGTCTAAATGCGTGAAACTTCAGTATCATCATGCCACCAAGAAGAGCACCACGTAATCGCGTACCACCATCGCCCACCCAAAGAGAAGTCACGCCACAACGGGATCTTACACCGCCAAGGGATGTTACGCCACCACCTCCTAGAAGGGAGGAAGTTCCTGATTTAGCTGATGTGTTGCGACAATTCGTGAGGGCTTGTAATTCTCCTAATGGGAAAACACTAGAAAAGTTTCTAAGAATGAACCCGCCTAAGTTTTATGGCAAACCCAACGACTTGAAGGCTGAAAATTGGTTAACTAGTCTCGAAAAGATCTTTGAAGCTATGGATATCAACCCTGAAGATCGTGAACGAGTTCAGTATGCTGCATTTCTGATGGAAGGAGCGGCGTTTAACTGGTGGAGGCATACTCAACACATGTGGACAGAGAACAACGTTGATGGAAATTGGACTGAGTTTGTGAAGGAGTTTTAGCAGAAATACACTCCTCAGGTAACACGTGATGCAAGAGAAGCTAAATTTATGAATTTGGTCCAAGGATCTATGAACGTGATGGAGTACGAAGCTAAGTTTGTTAGGCTGATCAAGTATGCACCCCACATTCTGAGTGATGAACGTCATAAGACTAAAAGGTTCATTGATGGTCTGAAACCTGAGCTCCATTGGGCACTAGCTTCTTTGGATGATGAGACCTACACTAGAGCAGTTGATAGAGCATTGAAGGTCGAGGCAACCCATAAGGATATCTGGATGACCGTTAGTCGTCAAGAGCCTTCTAACCCTAAGACTTTTCAAGGAACAAAGCGACCTGCCGGATCCTCCTTTCAAGGAACCGGGAAGAAACCAATGATGGCACCGCAACAACAACAAAGGGCACCCCAACAGTATGAAACAACTCAGCCCACTCAAGAGGAGATAGTCTGTGACTACTGTAGCCGTAAAGGACACACTGAGGAAAATTGTCGTAAGAAGAATGGTCAGTGCTATTGGTGTGGTTCCCCTGAGCATATAAGGGAACACTGTCCTACTAGGATTAAAAGATTTGGGGCTCAAGACAAGGGTAAAGTGGTGGTGGGTACGATGAGCACACCAGTGGTTAAAGGCAGAGCATATGTAATGGATGGTAATGAGGAGGTTGATCCTTCGTCTGACGTGGAAGGTACTGTGCACATTCTTAACACGCCAGTTAAGGTCTTATATGACCCTGGTGCCATGCATTTATTAATTGCATCTAATTTATGTGGGCAAATATAATTTCCACTTGAATAATTGTCATATAAAATTGAAGTAAGTTCTCCTTTGGGGACTTACCTCGTTACGGATCAAGTATATAAACGTTGCCCTATATGCATTGGTAATCGCTGCTACCCGTCAAATCTCATTGAGTTGCCTATGACGAGATATGGAATTATCCTTGGAATGGATTGGTTGTTTAAGTACCATGTTAATCTGGATTGTTACAAGAAGGAAGTCATCTTGGAAGAGTTGAGAAAACAATTGGACGACATTTTGGTGTTCTTAAAGACACCAGAGGAGCACGCCGAGCATATCCGAATTGTGCTGAGCACTTTGCTGGATCACAAGCCATATGCCAAGATCAACAAATGCGAGTTTTGGCTAGAAAGAGTTACATTTCTCGGACACATCATTTTCAGAACTGGAGTTGAAATAGATCCATTAAACTTGAAACAGTGATGAAGTGAAAGACACCGAAGAAAGGGTTTACTCGAATTGAGAAAGGTGGTAAATTAAATCCAAGATATGTTGAATCCTTCAAGATAATGGAACGAGTTGGAGAAACTACTTATAAATTGGATTTACCTGCAAGTCATACAAGAATCCACAACGTATTCTATGCATCGCAGCTTCGCAAGTGCTTTTTGGATGAGAAGGAGATACTACCAGTGGAAGAATTACCGATAGAACCAAACTTAACTTATGAGTTGAAACCGGTAAAAGATTTCAGAAAGAAAGTGTCAGAAGTTAAGGAATAGGAAGATTCCTTTGGTAAAAGTCCTTTGGAAGGGACATGGTACAAAAGAGGCAATGTGGGAAATAGAGGATAAGATGCATAAACATTACCCCGAACTGTTTGCAGAAGAATCTGAGGACAGATTCTCTTTAAGGAGGGGTGATTGTAACAGCCCAAAACAGGGCCTGGATGAAAATGGTAAACTAAGGGCATTGGTAAAGCGTTTATAGACCGTGATCCAACTTTATAAACCTTCATGCATTGCATTCTTACATGAACTTTGTGGTCATATGTGATCTGACATGTTTTAAGGGGGAATTCTTGACCTTTGATACAGTTTACTATTCATTTCCCAAGCCTATATTACCCAATGCTTCAACGGAACCCTATAGGTTCATATCACATGTTTTCCTATCCTTTGAACTTGTTTTCCAAGCTCCGAAAACCTTCCTTGAACCATAAGGGCATTTTGGGAACTTACCGACCAAAGTTACTATTCTTCTGAAAATGAGCTTTTGATTCTGATATCTTTCCTACCCAAGTTTACAGTCAAATCGATCCTTGAGTCGAGACGAATCTATTGAAATCATTCTTGACTTGAAAATCTATTCCGAGCTTTGTTTTATTGAAAACGTTTTCGAAAACCTTAGTTCACTATTCCTTCTACGAACGGTTTTCATTCGGAAAATGTTTTCTCTTCGGATTTGCACTACTCGAGCTATTTCAAGATTTTTGAGATGTTTTACAGCCCTTAATTCAAACCCTATCTCGAAATTTTGAAGCGTACACTTGTACGTAAGAATTCACTATTCATTCTACATTTTCAACTTTTTAACGGTAAAACGTTTTATAGTCGATATTGGATTCAAAACCCTTCTCGATTTATTTCTTGAATTTTGGAAACAATCCGGACTTGAAAATCATTCTAGAAAGTCGTTTTTCACTCATGTCGAGTTTCGAGCTCAAAACTTTTATTCATTAAAACTAGGGTTAATTACACCTAACCCCCAAATTAGATGGGGTAATTACAGTTGGTATACCACTTTTAGATATAATTACAGACACCACCCCTCGGGAAAAATAAAATTACACTTAACCACCAAAATTCTAGGGTTCCGTTTAAAATTACTTGACGTCAGAAAAAAAAAATTATGAAGTTCCAAAAATACCCTCATTAACCTCAGACAATTATATAATTTCAATTTTGCCCTTGGTAGTTAAATGTAATTATATATTTTAAAATGGGGGCCAAATGTAATATTTTATTAAAAGTTTGCAACCGTCTTATGGAACATTAACTAGCCATTATACTGGCAAAGTTTCCACTAAACCAAGTGAATCAACCTTAGGCATTCTGGCTTTTAATACATTCTATCAAATTGTGATTTTAATTGCCAAGAAGTAAGAGTCAATAGCAATAGCTATGCAACCTGTAATATTTCTGCCTAATGTAATAAACCTTTGCCATACATCATTGGTTCATTAACAGTACGTATGTTTGCTGCTACAAGCTGAATAACACTTGACATACATTGGCAAGACGAATCTGAAGACCCTAAACCAATACAGTTTTATACAGTTTAATTGGTTTAAGCAAAAGATAATTGAAACAATAATAGGCATACATTAGCCTTTTAAATCAAAAGTACTTCCTAGCATCCCTCAAAATATATAGCCATTGAAACAGCCCTACACTCCAGATGCTTGAGTTGGGGCTGTTTGAGAATGTTGTTCTGATCCAGCTCTTGCAACCTATCTAGGAGGCTTGCCCCTTCCCCTCTTCCTTGAAAATGCTGTTACACTTGATTGTAGAAGCATATTAATAACAGCATTATGAAAACATAAGAACATAAAAGGTTAATTGCAACAGAATAGCATAAAACAGTCAATATTTTACCTGATTTATTCCTCCCCTGCATCATCTTTTGTAGTAGGGATTCACTCCCGATTTCTCCAACTCAGCCCTACGGTAAAGAAAGCACCTAAAATAACAAGCTCATGCTATTGTAATAAACCTCAAAATTTTTGTTCAGGTCACTAAACATAAAAAACGAAAAAACCGTTGCAATATCATCACTAAACTGATGCACAAGACAAAGCCCATCACCTTAAAACCCATCACTAAATAAATCTAAAAAATAACATACAAAACCCATCATCTTAAAACCATCTGCAGTACTAGGGCTTTTAAGGATATGAAATCCAACCAAAAAACGAAAAAAGGTGCAGAAATTCACAATGAATGATGCTAGGGTTTAAACAAAAATTATACCAAAAAAAAAAAAAAAAAAAAACATTATTCCTACATATGTCTCCAAAATCATCACATCAGACCCCGGATTCAGTAGTAAAACAAAAAATAACCTCTACAACCGAAAGCCCGAAATTTTGAAGATAAAAATTGACGCAAAAAGTTGTAAGGGTCAAAATGTTGTTTACTAACAACAATATTAAGTTCACGCATCCAAGAACGAGGAGATCAGAGCGCAATATTGGCGGAAAAGGAAAAAAAAAGAAAAAAAAACCTGTCATGGTTGCACAAACCATAAAACCCTTCACCAATGTGTTGCAATGTTGAAATTGGCCCAATAATCTTGTAAAGTGGAAACCTCACGCAAGAATATAAGTTGAATTTTGTCCAAATTTCTAACCAAAAGCAATTTTCAAAGGACTTCTTCAAGGGTTTTGCACCCCTCTTTCACCTTCAACCAGCTGGGTTTTGCGTGGATCTTGGGGAAATGAAGTGTCTTTTTTGTTTAATACACTCAAAACACTGTTTATTTCTATAAGGGTAAAATTGGAATTTCAAAAATATATTTTTTTCTGTAAGAAAACTAATATTACTTTAACGGAATAAATGTGGGCATAACGGGAAGTTTAGGCCAAATTTAACAGAACCCTAAAATTTTGGTGGTTAAGTGTAATTTTATTTTTCCCGAGGGATGGTGTCTGTAATTATATCTAAAAGTGGTATACCAACTGTAATTACCCCATCTAATTTGGGGGTTAGGTGTAATTAACCCAATTATATATATATACACACTAAAATGTGGCAATTTCAATTCAACAATCTTTTTTTCTTTTTCTTTTTTGAAAAGTTTTATTTTATAAAATTTATTTCATTAATTAATTAATTATCTACGATATTTAATATTTTGAAATTACCAAATACATTAATTAACTTTTTTCTATTAATTACATTAATTAACTTATCAACCCCATAAATTTAGAAATATCTAATCAATAATTATTTATTGGTTAATTAAATACACGATTTTTAAACTTTTTAAGATTTTAATTATTTAACAAATCAAACCAATTAACTTATTAATCTCATAGGCAATGTTCAATTAATAATATCTTATTTATATTAAGTGGTTAATTGATCTAAAAAGAAAATTCCGAGTATATTTCTCTTAATTAATTATTGATTCCAATAAATTGTAAATAAAATTTTGACATCAATTAAGGGGATTAATTTTTCAAATAAGGAATATAATATATTAAAAGTAGATATATTAATTTTTCTAAATATTATAAAGATTTTGTAAACTTACCTAAATCATGTACACAATTTACATAAGAAATCATTATAATTTTAAACTTGAATCTAAACCTTCCAAAGTAAACGAGATTAATTAGGTTGCTTAAATTACTCTTTCAAATAGAATTTATTACTAATATAAGTATTTACTTCTTTACTCTAAAGTATAGGACTAATCTTTTTTATCTGTTTTCTTTTCAATATTTCTTCTTTGCTTTGTTTTTCTTCTTTAATGTTTCGATTGAATTATTTATGTTCTTGAAAATTTTATTCACATTCAAATAATTATCTCTTTTAATCTATTTTTTTGATGTGCAGGTTATTGATCGATTTTCTATTCCGTTTTTGGTATCACATCAACCAACACAGACAAGCCACGTTAATCTTTTGAAGAAAAGTTCAATTTATTTTATAAGAAAGGTTAGAAGATGCGTATATTTATTTATTTTTTAAAAAATATACTCATTATTTGTGTATCATTCAAATCATACACAATATAAATATTTTTAAAATTAATAGTTATTAATTATTTTGATTTTTCCGTATTTGTTATTAAAGTATTTTTAGATTTATGAGAGATTGGAAATAAATGGATCATGTTTTTTATGGAATCTAATTTTTTGTGAAAATCTAAAACTCAAGCATATATGATATATCCATAGTTATTTATTGTAACTTTTATTCTCTATTTTCTATGATTTTATTTCCAATTCTTCTTCTTCTTCTTCTCCTTTTATATTTCTATTATTTTTTCCTTTATTTTAGAAGTTGTATTGTCCTTTTGATTTTCTTTATGTAATTCTCTTTAACTTCTATTTGTCATCTTTATATATTTTAGTTTTTAAGTTCAGTTAATTCTATTTATATTTGTATAGAAAGCTTACTGAACCACTTAAAAATACAAATAATTTATGAGATTGTTCATTTGTTATAAATATAAAATTTCAACTACTTAATTTACATTTTTAATAAATATTTAGAAGTAAAATTTTAACTATATAAGATAATATGTTTATATTTTCGTAATAATTATATTTATTAAATTGATATAATGTTAGAATTTTTTTTTAAACACATTATTTTAGATTTATATGTTCTGATCCATGAGAGTAAACTAGAAAAATGTCTACCGGTTTCATTATGAAAATTAAAAATATTTTATTTATTCCATTTTTCTTCTTGAATGTAATCACTAATTTAACCATTACATTTACATGGTTTGTTTAACCTTTGTAATATTTTCTATTAAAATAATTCAATTAATCGTTCATTATTCTTCACATATTAATTGGCTTATTTATTATTTTTTTTATTTATTTGATTTTACACCATCTTTTAATTTTGTATATATATTTTTATTATCAACTAATTTTGTATTTTCAATTTAATGGAAATATCTATTCATGATGTTCAAATTTTAAATAACTTTTAGTATTGAATGTATATTTATTTTCTTCTTTATTTTGTTTCTTAAAGTTTTTATTTATACCGTATAAGTTTGGTCACCAATAATTAATCTTTATACTTGACCTTCGCTATTTGTTAATCTATTTATCTCAAAATATTTATCATCAATATCTATAATGTTATTCGAGCATTACATTTACATTTGCAAAGTTCTACTATTCAATTTATTGATTATTAAGGACATAGTATATGTTTATATTTTTTATTACATGTTCGCTAACGAGGTTATTTTAGTTTGAAACTTTTAGAATATGAAACTGTAATTCGATTTCTTAACAAGGTTATTGAAGTTTGAAATCCTTCACGAGACTGAGAAAGTTTAAATTTTTTTTGATATTTTTGACTCAATATCGTAAGGTACGAGTTATTTTCGTTTTTATAAATTATCATATTTGAGATTTTAATCTGATTTCTTAATGAGGCTAACAATATTTAAAATCTCTAAAAGAGTTTAAAAGAGTTTCAAGATTTTTGGCTCAATCTCATAAGGTACGATTTTAAAAAAAAAAATTTAATTCAAAGTTTAATTGTATTAATTTAATCTTATTTTTTGAATTAATTAAATTTAGAATATCAAGTTGCAATTCGATTCGTTGACAAGATCAACAAAGTTTGAAATTCTTGCCGGACCTAAAAAGATTTATGCGATTCTGAATTTAATCTCTTAAGGTATAGAGTTATTTTTATTTTTATAAAATATCTTATTTTATATTTAAAAAGAATGTGATATTTACACAATTTCAACACTTCATTTTATTATTATTATTATTATTATTATTATTATTATTATTATTATTATTTAGAACTGGATGATAATTATATATTCTTTCTGATTTTTTTTTCCCAACGTATCTACTTAATACTTAAAATAAAACTATAACAAGAAATACTTTAGCAGCAATTTATTTATTATTTATAAAAAAATATGCATTATATAGAATATTTTGTATTGTATATGATTAAGTTATTTATTTTAAATTATTTTTGTCTACAAGATTTATACATAATATTATAAATTATATTTTTGTCAATGTCGTGCATAGCACGGGACATACGCTAGTAATTATTATAGTTGAAAACAGATTCGGCCAGTTAATTTTATAAGCAATAATCCGTCTATAATCTATATGACTAATTGATAGTGATGAGTTGAAAGACAAGTGAATGCATGTGCTTGGTAGAGTGCTATTCTATACAGAGACGGAGCCAAGGGGGGGGCATGGAGGGGCCACCGCCCCCCCTAAATTTTTTAAAAAATTTATTATTATATGTAAATTTTAAAATTTTTATTATTTCGCCCCCCTTAAATTTATAAATTTGCCCCCCTCCCCCAATAAAATTACAACTCGTTAATCAATACTTTTTCTCGATCCAACCCCATATAAAATTACAACTCATTAATCATAATAGGATTCTATTTCTCGATCCAAATTAAATTTTTATTTTTACGAAAAAGTCTTTTCATTTTCTTTTGGACATTAAAAAATTTCAAGTTAATTTTTCTCTTCCTCTCTTTACATACGTCTTCTTCCAATTTGTTCTTTTTTTTTTTTTTTTTTTTTTTTTTCAGATCTATCTTCTTCTCAACTTAAATTTTTTATTTTATTAATCTTCAAAATCTTATGGAGAAGAGAAATTGATCGTGCCTCAACTTATCCATAAAACCAAGGTAATGTCATCTTATGGTTTTTATTTTATAGAATAAATTATTTAGATAAGTTAATTTTTTTTTCTTTCTCTCTAAAGATACATCTTCTTCCTATCTGTTCTTCTCTTTTCTTCAGATTTCATTCTTCTTGTCAACTTAAAATTCTTAATCTTCTCTCAACTTATCCATAAAACTAAGGTAATGTTATCTTATATTCAATTTTGATTTTTATTTTATAGAATAAATTATTTAGATAAAATTTATGATTAAAGATTGTGTTAAGGATATGTTAAAGATATTGTGATCTTTGTTTAATTTTGTTAGATTGTGTTAAGAATATGTTAAAGATAACTATAATTTTTAGATAATATATTGTGTCTAAAGATAATTATGATTGATTAATTTTAGATGATATATGCGTCTAATTTTAAATAATTGTGAATTTCTTTTTTAAAGAATAATTCTGTATTTAAGAAAATGTGCATTCTGTGTTTAAAAAACATCGTATCTTTATCTCTCTTAAATAAAAATTTTATTTTTTCTTTTATTATAGATAAAACATTTATAATTAATTTGTTAATTGTATTTTAGTCTATTTATTTTGAATAAACACCGTATCTTTATCTTTTATGTTGTTTTGTTATTTTACTTTATTATTTTATTTTAAATCATGTTAAATTGAGATTAATCCATAATTATTTTTTTTTATTTATATAGGCTAAAAGGAATTTAGAGTTTTATTTCAAAAAAACCTCGTCAAAATAATAGCAATGCATCTATTATTAAAATAATTGGATAATAACAATGCACCTATTATTAAGCATCTATTATTAAGATAACTGTGTTAATTTTAATTTTTATTATAAAGATTATTTAGTTAAAAGATTGTATCAAAATAGGAATTTTAGTTGGTCTTTTATTATGCAAATAATTGTGTTAATTTTTGTTTTTCTTTTATTATGGATAAATTATTTAGGTAAAAAATTATTTCTTAAATAGTAATTTTAATTTTTTTTTTTTAAAGTTATGAATAACATTTATAATTAATTTATTACCTATAGGTATCTTTATCTTTATGATTATCAGAATAGGTTAACAATAAAAAAAAAATTTAATTTTTTTATGTCATTATGTTATTTGACTTTATTATTTTATTTAAATTATGTTAAATTGAGTCCATAATTTTTTTTGTACTTCAAGAAACCTATAATAACAATGGAACTATACAAATATGAGTTAAAATGTTAAGTTATATATTTGTTTTATTTATATATATCGAATAAAATAAATTTTTTATTTTTAATAAAATAATATTTATTTTTAAAAAATATTATAAATATTTTTAATTTTCGCCCCCCCTCCCATGAAATCCTGGCTCCGTCCCTGATTCTATAAAAGTGGCAAAATAACTAATTATTACTTATATATATAATAGTCAATGTAAAGTCAAAATTAGAAAAACGAAGATCAATAGGAATAAGAATATATATCGGTCCCCCCCCCCCCCCCCCCCCTTTCTTTTACTTTCCTATACACAGATGATATGCATTAATTTGGCTTTTGCAATCTCAAAACGTATCATACATATCAAGTAGACACTTTGAATCTTGGGCAATAGGGTTTCAGCCTTTGTGATATTGATACAATATTGCTCTAATGAGCTAGGAATTATAAAAGTTGATTCAACAATATATATATATATATATAGAATATTACCAACTCTTCTTTTTGACTCTTACTAGCTAGTTACTATCTATGGTATTGCTTGTACATGCATGAAGTTGGACGTTCAAATATTTATATAATATGTATAATTATACCTATCCGGCCAATTATAATTTACAAGTTAAAAATTATGAACGTAACATATTTTTTATGTTATAAAGAACTCTGTAAATTGGATTTAAGTATAAAGAAAACCCTTTTGCCATGGCAATATTGTTAAGAATATCTGTGTGCATAAAATGTCGGTGCATGTGAGGGTGTATCACCTTTTCTACCTACTACGAAAGTGAAAGTGTGAAAATTGTGTGGTGTCCTATTCCTATGTCTTCCATTATATAAGTTGCATGTAGGCTGTAGCACTTTATCTGCATGCATCGATATCATTTGTTGAAGAAAAGATCATTACTCAAATTAAAGCAAGGATAAGCACATCATGACTACTCTCAAATTTCTTCACTTCTTCTTTGTCTTCTTTGTTGTTGCTGCCCCGACTTCCCAATCTCTTAGGGCTTTCTTCGACGTAACTGGTTCGGTTTACCCCCATGGGTACGTATATATCTACTGCGCACATTAGCTCTCTATCTAACTTACATTATTTTAATTTGTTGATTATAATTAACTCCTCTTAGTGTTGCATTCATATTCCAGAGTCTTTCACGCAGTTATGAAGGTCGGATATCCAGCTAAAGAGTACCATCTAACGTTGGACACAGGAAGTTCTTTGACATGGTTGGAGTGCAAACATGCTAATCCTACGGTATATAATTATGCTATTAATTAATTACTTTTGCGTTTGTTTATCATGATCAATTCATATGAACATAACTTATAACACAGGGTGTGAGTGGTTACGTTCCTGATGACAGCAAGTTCGTGAGAAAGTATAACCCTAAATCAAAATCGATGGAGAAATGTCGATACTTTACAAAGTACGCAGACGGATCCTCCATGGATGGGTTTCAAATTAGAGGCAATTTCCATTTGTTCGATCCGGAAACTCGGTCATCACAGCAAGTGGCACTCATATTCGGGTGCGGATCCCTGGAATCAAACAGGGAACATGAACCGTTGACAGACGGGCTGCTTGGGTTGGGGAATGGGAGAAGCAGCATCGTCAATCAGATGAAGGATGAAGGCATCATTGAGGAAAACATGGTCGGACATTGTTTGAGCCGCCACGGGACGGGCTATGCTTTCATCGGGGGCAGTGGTGTTCTACCATTGTCCCGTGACACTGTCTGGCTCGACATGGACACTTCGTACGTGAAAAATGTTCACTTAATCAAATAGATTCATAGATGTATATATATGTATGTATGCTCTAATTAATTGTAAAAATGCATGCTTTGATTGTCAGACGAGTAAACGAGTATGTCGTGGGAACTGTGACAATTGTTCTGGATGGCCACCCTACACGAAAATTCAAGTATCAAGATGTAATATTTGATAGTGCCTCCACTTACACCCACTTCACCACCTCCGTTTACGATTCTACAGTAGAAATGGTAAATTAAGTGTGTTTGAATGTATTTTAATCCTAGTTTATAATATTAATGATCATATGTTATATTGATTAAGGTTAAGAGAAGTTTGACAAATTCACCACTATCCTTGCACCACGGTCCTGTGGGGTTGTTCGACCATTGCTGGGAAAGAGAGGAGCCCATCTATAGGGTGGGGCAAGTTAGGGATTACTTCAGGCCAATCAAGCTGGAATTTCGCCATGGAGAAATCATCATTTTGGAACCTGAAGATTATCTCCAAATCGTAATAAGTTTATCTATATATATTGAATATTAATTTATGCTGCCAAAATACATATATATATATGAACTAGTTTTTGTGATTTTCAGCATGCAACAGGCAGGGTGTGCTTGGGGATAAAAGATGCAGCGAAATCAGATTATACTGCTAGACAGAACGTCATTGGAGGTATATGAAAATTAAAACAAATGTTTTTTTTAATCAAACCATGTCGAAATGATCGGGGTTTTTAACAAGCTCCCTTAATATTATATATATGAACTTTTTCAAGTAATTTATTAATTATACACCTAATCTTGTTTTCTTTTCTTTTTTTTTTCAGATATTTCAATGATGGATAAATTGGTGGTTTATGACAATGAAAGTGGGCAGTTAGGGTGGGACAAGCATGCTGATTGTCAGCAAAGTTATAAATATGTTGAGTAAATAAATTAGCATGTCAGTGATGTTGACCTTTTATTGTGTGTTTGCTGATATCCTATTTCACATTGTGTGGCTTGAATATAAACATTAATATATTATGTATATATTACAAATATTTAATTACAACTTTACAAGCATGTATTAATATGAAAAACTCGCCAATATGAGTGATAATCTCACAGAATATTGGGTCTTCTTAATACCTTCTTAATTACTTTATGACTAGGGAAGAGTTGGAGTTAATTATGGTCATTTATCTAAACACGCAGAATATTGAGTTTTCGATCACAATAATTCTCTTTTATTTTCTGTATATAGAAGGTAATGCAGTAGAATATATATCATGAGATCACGACGGTACTAAATAGGGCCTTTTTCGAAAGCAATTCTGAAAATGATTAAGAAATAACATGATTATTGCAATTAAATATTTTGATTTGTTAACAGTTAACACGGAAAAATGATTATATACGGAAGATCTTATAAACATTTCACGCAATACTTGCATCTTTGAACACGAACACAACGAAGATGTCTGAAGTTCTCAATATCAACATCTTAGACAGTCTCCTACAGTTATTCTGCTTGAAATCTTTACTAGACTACCCATACATGATGCGGCTCGATGCAAGGTAGATTGTAAGTCATGGCTCAACCTCATATCACAACCAATTTCATGAACAATTACACGAGATATTCTCCCTATACCTCTTTATTGCTAGTCGAGAGACGCTGGAGAAAAAACGAGCCCTTCAACTTGTCTTGCATCAATTTTCGGAAAAGAGTCATTACACACGAACTCGTCTCGATACAAGCCCAAAACACGATATTAAGCACCCGAGAGGCTTCAGTTAGAATTTAGATTTAGGAATTTTCTGTATTCATTGAATTCAGAATAAAAGGTCTACAACAGATTTACAATATATAGATACACGGAGCTACAAAAAAGGAAAAGATATACACAAATCATAATCCCCCTAATTACAGTGTTATAACCTCCCAAGTTTAGCCGTAATCTCCAACAATTCCCCTCAAGTTGAGATCACACACATTCAACTTGCTAAAAACACTTGAAAACACACTTTCTGATATGGCTTTGGTAAGAATTCTGTCAACTAATCCTCCTACCGTACAAATGGTAGTGACACTACTCCACTCTCAAGCTTCTCTTTGATGAAATACTGGTCTACCTCAACATGCTTGGTTCGATCATGTTGAACCGGATTCTCTGAGATACTTATGGCCGCTTTATTGTCGCACCATAGTCTGCATTTCCCTCTCACGGGGAAAACCAAGCTCCTCAAGCAACTTCCGTAGCCACAGGTCTTTAGCCAGTCCTCGTGTAATTCCTTGAAACTCAGCTTCTGCACTGGAGAGAGCAACCGCTTTCTGCTTCTTACTCTTCCAGGTGACAAGGTTTCCTTCAACCTTGGTGAAATATCCGGAAGTGGAACGACAGTCATCTTGATTACTGGCCCAGTCTGCATCTGTGTAGGCTTCAATAGACAGATCCCCGTGTTTTTGGAACAACACTCCCCTCCTGGAAGTTCCCTTGAGATATATGACCACTCTAAGCGCTGCCTCCATATGATCCTGATGTGTCCAGTGCATAAACTGACTCAACACGCCTACTGCATAGGCAATATCAGGCCTCGTGTGTGACAAGTAGATCAACTTCCCAACAAGATGTTGTGGCCACCCGGGCTTTTTACAGTTTTTTCTAATGTCGTGGTAGATATTTCTCATCCGTTCGCCCATTTTCTCCATGAACGCGATGTACATGTGTGCTTCTGCTTCAGGCTCCCAGTACACAAATTTCTGTCAAAAAAAGACTTTTTATTTTATGTTTTAAAAATTGAAATACATTAAAACTATCATTGTTTACCTTCCAATCGTCAAACCAACTGTCCCTCACTGGCTAAGGAACATGACTCCACTTGTGATATGGTCTTGTAAGCCCACTTTTGAGGACGTGGATAATGGCATTAGTTCCGTCTTTGTTGTCATGATAGCTGCCAAAATATCAATTTACAATCTTTAAGAACCTTTCATAGCAAAACACGAGTAAACATTGTCATAAATATCACTTACGCTCTCTTTCCAACCGGTATTAATAGCTTTTTACCGTAGGGAGCAGCGTTGGTGGGATCAGATGTTGTTCTTTGGGTGTCTAAACCAAGGACTCCCTGGCTGGACTCACCGGGTGTGCCTTTGAGTGTATGTAGATCAGTTGTGGTTGGGACATGTGTGGGTGTGGCTGATGGTTCCGATGTATGAAATATGGAGGTCGCAGGTGACTCAGTATTCTGGTGAATATGTTGTTGTGTGGGTCTGTGGGAGAAGTTTCCAGCAGGTGGGTAACAGGAGAGTTGAGAGACTGCATCGGTCGAATACCTCTACCCCTACCTTTATTAGCACTCCTAGCACGCACGCCTTATTCGGAATCCGCGGCTGCTGGTCCATCTGCAATAATATGCAAAAGAATTTGTTAAAACGTGGATTATAAAAATGAAATCAACTATGTAAGATCAATATAGAAAATTCGTACATATATTACCATATCAATCACTACCACTATGTTCATCATCAGATTCTTCATCAAACGTATTAATATCAGCCTCAACAATATCATGTAACTTATTATTTAGGCTGGCTAAGGGCTCGAGCACATCATCTGATTCTATTATGTTGATAATTGCTTGGTCATCATTTTGGTATGCAACCTCAAGCGATTCGCCCAGCTCTACAATTCCTCGTGGTTTGGCTTTAATTACAGCATACCAATGAAGCTTATCTTTCATTCGACCAGGATATGGAACATAATAAACCTGACGGGCTAGTTGTACATACATGAAAGGATCATACTTCTTGTATCTTCCCGTAGCTTTTACCTCAACGATCGAGCTCTCTGGATTACCTATACGGGTACCCCGCCGCAGAGTGGGATCAAATCATTCGCATTTAAACAAGACAACCTGCTTTAATGGAGAACCTGGATATTCCAGTTCAATGATCTCTTCCAACGTCCCATAATAATTGTCTTCTATGTTTGCTGCATCCGAACTTCCTTTAACCCAAACTCCAAAATTCATTGTTTTTTTTTTCCCTGACCCCAAGACTTGGTGTGGAATTTAAAACCGTTGACAAAGTACTTTTGAAATGTCCTAACTTTAGTATTCAGGCCCCAAGACAAGTGTTGCAAAAAAGGATCACTGATTTCGTTGTCGGGGTTTTGTACCTATTCAATGTAATTATGACGTTGTTGAAGTATTTGACAAAATTTTAATCTAAAGCTTAGCATTTGTAGTTGTAAACTTACATGACTGTTGAACCAACAAACAAAGTTCTTTTCGATGTTGTAGTTGTTATCACTGTCTCTCGTGCCACTCCGTGTGTTGAATTGGCTTTATGGTTAATTATCAGGTTAGTAAATTGAATACATTTAGGTATGTACTTATTATTTAACTTCTTACTTGTAATAGGGATTGACCTCGTCACAATTTAGCAGAACATGAAGACAGGCTGTATTATACTCCTTCGTAGTGGTGATATGACGTTCCTTAATCGCACCAGATCCACGTCCGGGTTTATTGAAAATGGATAATTTTGATATATTGATTCATCATCATCCCCACCATCGTCATTTCTACCAACCCTTGTTCGCATGGAACAAACTCTTGCGGTCTCGCGGCGTAGATAAGCTTGGCAAATTGACCCCTCCACTTTCACTTTGTTTTTCACTGTCCTCTTAATTTTCCCTAAGAACGTATATTAAAAATGGTACAATGTATGATTATTTAAATATACATAATTTAGATAGTTCTTGAAAAGTTTATATGGGGTGTTCAATTTACCTTTCGAATGCATACATCCATCTAAATTACACTGGGCCACCATTTCGAGCCTTCTCGATCAAATGAATCGGCAGATGTTCCATGACGTCGAAAAAAGACGGTAGGAATATCCTCTCAAGTTTGCAAAGAATGATAGGAATGTTTTTTTCCATTTGGTCAAGATCTTCTACTCGTAGAGTACTTGAACATAAATCCTTGAAAAATTTGCTCAATTCCACTAATGGTTTTCAAATATCGTCAGGCAATTCTTTAAATGCAATCAGTAACAACTGCTCCATAAAAATATGGCAGTCATGACTCTTCATTCCATGTATCTTTACCGATTGAACGTTAACACACCTCCCCAAATTTGAGGAATAACCATCAGGCATACGAAGTTGTTTTATCCATTCACAAATTATCCGTTTTTGTGCTGACATAAGAGCATATTTAGCCTCGGCTTTACCCAACGCCCATTACCTGCAGAGGTTAATTATAGTTCAGGCCGCCTACACAGCTCTTGCATATCTAACCTTGCATTTACATTGTCCTTTGTCTTTGTTGGGAAATCCATGACCATGTTGAAGATATTATTGAAAATATTCTTCTCGATATGCATCACGTCTAAATTATGGCGTATCAAATGATCCTTCCAATAGGGAAAATCCCAGAAGATACTTTGTTTCTTCCAGTTATAAGACTCACCGCACCCCGGGATTTTTGGATTATCGGGATGATCCGTTATTTTTGGGAACCCTTCAACTTGTTCCCACAGTTCATGTCCATTCAACATTCGGGGTGGAGGATCATATTCAGTTCGGTTTCTCTTGAAATTGACTCTGTTATTTCTGTACGGATGATTTATGCCAAGAAACATTCGATGACAATCAAACCAACTGAATTTTCTTCCAATTTGCAAGTAAGTTGCCTTACTTTTCCCCAAGCAATACGGACACGCTAATCTACCATGAGTGCTCCAAGCAGAAAGCATAGCATACGCCGGGAAGTCGTTGATAGTCCACATTAGTGCAGCTTTCATTTGAAAATTTTGCTTCATCGAGGCATCATACATAGGCACACCGAATTCCCACAACTCTTTCAACTCATCAATTAATGGTTGTAAATATACATCAATGTTCTGTTTCAGATTACTAGGCCCAGGAATGATACATGTCAAGAACAAATAGGGCATCGTCATACACATTTTCGGGGGAAGGTTATACGGTATCACAATGATAGGCCAACATGAATATGATGCGGCTGATTGCGAATACGGAGTAAAACCATCAGCGCATAATGCAAGTCTAGCACTCCTAGGGTCACTTGCAAACTCTGGAAAAGTTTCGTCAAAATGTTTCCATGCTTTTCCATCTGATGGATGAGACATTGTCCCTTCTGGAAGTTTATTCCTTGCATGCCATGTCATGTGTGGCGCCGAGCTCATTGATGCGTATAGCCGTTTTAGCGTTGGAATTAGAGAAAGATAGTGCATTCTGGAGACAGGTGTGAATTTTCTCAATCCTCCTTGACCTTCTTTTTCCTCATAGCGAGCCGCACCACAAAATTTGCATTTCGTTAAGCCTACATCACCCTTGTAATACTACATGCATCCTTTCACACAATAGTCGATCTTTATACTCTCTAATCCTAATTTCTGAACAAGTTTTTTGGCTTCGTAAAAGTTCCTAGGCACATTATGACCCGGTGGGCGTATATCTGACATTAACTGTATAAATTCATCGACGAGGTCGTGTGTTGCATTGTAATCATTTTGGATACTCAATATCCTAGCTGCAAGTGACAAGGGTGAATGTTTATCGCACCCATCCCATATAGGTTTGTTAAATTCATTTAACAGATCGTAGAAGTTTTGTGTTTCCGGGTTAGGTGGCTCACCGTGACCTGACATTCCACCAACATCTTGCATGGCTGCATCGAAACATATCTCTTTGTATTGACCTAAAGGATCTACATTGGTTTCATGATTTTGGCTGATAGGGGCACCTAGATCATTAGCACTCCTAACAATCCCATGATCAATATGCGGCGCTTCCTCACCATGATCAGTCCAATACCAATAGTTAGGTTTGAACCCATTGGCGTATAAATGGCATCTCAAATCATCAGGTTTCAGCAAGTCATACTTCCTTACGCATTTCTTGCAAGGACAAGGTATGACCCCTTCTCTGATAAATGGCTCTAACTTACTTGCATGCTCAATGAATGTCTCGATCCCTTGAACGTATTCTACCCTACAACCACCCCGTTTAGGATTGGTACGATTATACATCCAAAGTCTATGAGGAGGAATATCCATGATCTACAATTAGATTAAATTTAATAGATTAGAAAAGATATATTTTGGTAAGGATAACGATGTTAATACTATAATCGTCATCAACATTGAATCTGTAATAATTGTATTGTAGCTGGCAGTATATCGAGCCGTAGTTGTAAATATGTGTTGTATTACGTAGCCCAAAAAAAGTGTGTTAACAGGGAAGTTATTGTAAATTTCAAAAACCGAAACAAAGTCTCATATAAGGGAGGTTCTACTAATTTTCAAAAGCTGAAACAAATCCTCATATAGGGGAGGTTCTTGTAATTTTCTCAAGTTGAACCAAATGTTCATACAAGGGTGGTTCTTGTAATTTGGCAAAAGCTGAAACAAAGTCTCATATAAGGGAGGTTATTGTAATATTCATTAGCTAAATACAGTTGGCACAAAGGGGAGCCATATGTCATACATCAAAGTTGCATTTAACAAACATATCAAACTGCATATATGGTTGTATGAAAACTGGTGTTACATACATCAAAGATGCAAATATCAAATTGATGAAACTGAAATTCACTTTGAGTAACATACTATTTTCTGCATATAACCAACACAAATAGCCAATTTCCATGTTTTTAGCAAAATGCATAGCATGAACTGATATTCAATAAAAATTATCCGCATTCAGGCAGGCAGTTTGGTGCTTATTTTGCCAATACATCTTCCATGAAAACCAACCAAGGATGTTTGATTGCTTTTCGACACTTCGGTATTACTTAAGGCTGACATATTCAGTCGAACTTAAGTAGATAATACATACTTTAGATATATTTTATTCAAAATATACATCAGTTTACTTATGGCTGTTAATCTGAGTCCCTATTAAGGACTTAGGACATACTTTTTCCAAATATAAGTACATATAATCATCAGTATTACTATGTCCTGTTTTATGCACCATATATTACGTACTATTTATATACCTTAAGTAAATTTACGTAATACAAACAGTTTTCCAAAGGGCGAAGTATTGTGTCTAAGTTCAGGTTTTATGACTTAATTTAGGAATATTTTAATGCAAAAAACAACAGTATTACTTAAGGATGTTATACTATTTAGGGAACCGTTTTTTAAAACTATAACACAGTCTAAATGAATGCTATCATAGGCAGTCAACATAAGGCTGTTTTATTCATACTAAATTAAGGTTTTAGATATGATCGTAATATCATACAAACTGTCAGAAATGTCTAATTGCTCATATTGTAAACAAAACAATATGTAAGCTTTTGCCTTACGAAGAAAGGCAAATTGTAAGTGTTCAGTTCTCATTACTTTTTGTTTTATTATCTTTATGGGTCAGAAATGTATACTTTAAGGTTTTGGAACCTTTGCCTCACCCTACATTACAATATCAACACATAACACATGAGCATATCAAAAGATAATTAAGTCATAATAAATTAATCAAGCCACAGCATACTATGTCCAACTTAATCAATTGCATAACAGTTTAATCTTTGGTACAGCCGAAATTTGTATAACTTTAATCAAATTTCATATCCAATTAAACACAACAAGTTCACATTACCAACATGGTGCAAATAACAAAAATTGTTTTCATTTAAATAAAACAGAATGTGGGAGATCTTACTTGTTTCAACTTCAGAACAGCCCAGAAGTATGGTGCAACAGCTTAATCACTCCCTCCGCCTATAACTGCTTGCTTTCCTAATATGAGATCAGATTCACGAGCAAATTAAAGCATAATTAGGTTCATTACAGCTCCAGTAAAGGGACCATTACAGCTATTTTAATCAAATTCAAGAACAAATTAAGGCCTTATTACAACTACACACAAATCAATTTTCTCAATTCAGAAGAAAAAGGAAAGCCCAGAGTATAAAAACTGAATCTTTACCTCAATTTCTCAATGCAGTAATTGCAATTCAAGTTTCTTTCTTGATATACAACGGTTACGTAGCTGTTAGGGACAAGACAATAAAATACAAAGCATGAGATTAACATAAGAAAGCAATCCTAAATCATTAGCTTCCAAAACAAAAAATTCCCAAAACCCTACCAGGTATCGAAATGAAGCTCACACGAAGACGATGATAATCGTACTTACCGAGTATCGAATCGTCGGATACCCTAGGTATCTCCTCTCAACACCAGGTATCTGCTTTCGCAATGCAACCCTAACCCTATCCACCACAAATGCTGCTTTCGCCGGTAAACAACCACAAATTTGGTCGGGTTCACAAATACAGCACTTCCCCAAACTTTAATTCTTAAAATCACTGCAACGAAACAACATCGACTTCATGGGAAAAAGGAAAAATAATAGATAAACAAAAAGAAACAAAACAGCTAGCAGTGGTTACAGAGCGCTCACCTGTTTACAATACTCCCCAAGAATGGTGAATACACCTCCGCCACTGCTAGCCCCAGCCGCCGCCCAAAGCTTCGACGGAGAGTTCAACCCCTGCAAAATCGCCTACACCTTCACTTCCTTCAACACTTCCGGTTTCAAAGAGCTCCAAATTCAGCTCCAAGTTATTCAGTTGAGCAATTGGAGAAATGGGGATTTGTTAGGCAAAAGGGGAAACTCAGCTAAAAGGGCTTCTTCAGATGGAAAGGTGAGGGTTTTTTCAAACATCGTTTTGATAAAGTAAGATCTGAAATTTTTTCACTAAAATTCTCGACAGCACACCGACGGCTTCAGACCGTTGGTAATCAAACAAAATAATCGACGGACAAAGCCCGTCGGTATACCGTTGCTTGGTTAAACACAGTGATGGAAAACCGACGGCCAGATGTCGTTGGTACGACATTACAAAATTTTAACACTTTACCGACGGGAAAGCAACGGCTACATCCTGTCGGTATTTTTAGCATCATAAAATTTTTTATCTTCTGAAGGTAAACCAACGGACATATACCGTCGATTTTTATGGTGCGTAGCCCGGGCGAAAATATCCAACGGTAGTCCGACGGATTGCCCGTTGGAAAATTTGCCACTTTTTTTTTGTGAGCCCGCCAACAATTTCCAACGACGCACCGATGGAATTTCGACGGCATGTCCGTTGGAAAATGTCTTTTGGGTATGTCAGTAAAGCCGTTGGTATGCTGTCGGTATGTCGTCAGTCTGCCGTCAGAATGTCCGATGGGAAACCGACGGATTGTCCCGTCGGAATTTTTCTTTCGGTTTTCGGGTAATTTCTTGTAGTGAATCTCCTCACGATCATCTCCAGTAATGATCATGTCATCAACGTAGATAATGAGGCATGTCACTAGTTCTCCTCTCCTTTTCGAAAACAAGGTGTGGTCGGAGTTGTTCTGGTTGAACCCATACTTCTTCATAGCAACAGTAAATCTTCCAAACCACGCTCTCGTAGGTTGCTTGAGTCCATATATAAAGGGCTTATTTTAGCTTGCAAACTTCCCCAACTTGAAACTGCTTAGAAAATCCTGGTGGAGGTTCCATATAAACCTCCTCTTCTAGCTCTCCATGCAAAAACGCATTCTATACATCAAACTGGTGTAGGGCCACTCCTGGTTAGCAGCTACGAAAAAGAGAACTCGGATGGTATCTATCTTAGCTACCGAAGAAAAAGTCTCTGAATAATCTACTACATACGTCTGTGTATACTCCTTCGCCACCAGCCTCGCCTTATACCATTCAATAGACCCGTCAGACCGATGTTTAACCGTGAACACCCATCTGCATCTCACTGGTTTCCTTCCTGGTGGTAAACTACATTTATCCCAGGTCATATTCTTTTCAAGAGCCATATCTCTGTTTCCATAGCCAATTTTCACTCTGCTTTCTTCTAAGCTTCTTCAACTGATCTAGGAAGTTTATCTGCATACATAGCTGCTGAATATGCTCTAGCAGCTTCTGTTAGATGTTGTTGAGCATAATTCGCAACCAGATACTGGGATTTCCGTGGCTCATACTTCGGTTCGTACCTCTTGGGCGGTGTACCCCTAGTGCTTCGTGGTGGAAAGGTATACCGACCTCCTCCTTCCACGGACTCCCCCTGAACCTGTATCTCCTGATCCTGTACTTCCTCAGAGACAATGTACTAGTACTATCAGGAGAGGAAGTTTCAAGTGTTACCTCAGGATTATTCAGTGGTTCAGATCCTGGGACTGGTGCTAGTGTAAAGGGTTGTGCTACGGGCGACGCCGGCTCGGTGGTTCTGCCTACTGGATCTTTTGGGTCCGGATCTGGCACAGTGTATGACACTCAACTTAGTGGATCCATAGTCTGCTCCCCCTGGCCAATAGGTTGGGTGTGATAAAGAATTCGGTCTCAAGGAAGTTACAATTTATGGTAGTGTAAAGCCGCCAAGTGGACGAACAATAGCAACGGTAACCCTTCTGATTAATCTCAAATTTAGTACATTCCTGTTTAGGGATGTGGACAAACAGGAATACCCAAAGACACGAGGCTGCAAAGTCAGATGTGTCGAGATACTAGCATGCTTGGAAAGTTCGGCAAGAGGTGTTCTAAGATCAAGAATCTTAGTGGGTAGTTTATTAAAGAGGTAAACAACTGTGGCAATGGCTTCGGGCCAAAAAGACTTAGGAACACACGAATCGAACATGAGTGCCCTAGTGATTTCAAGAATTATCCTATTTTTACGTTCAGCGATACCGTTTTGTTCTGGTGTATGAGCACAGGTGGTTTGGTGAACGAGACCCTTATCCGAAGCAAACTGTTTAAAGGCGGAATTAATATACTCCCTCCCATTGTCTGATCGGAGAATCTGGATTTGAGCATTAAACTGAGTTTGGACCATATTTTAAAAATCAATAATCTTAGAAAACACCTCAGATTTATTTTTCAAAAACTATACCCAAGTCATGCGTGTGCAATCATCAACAAATAGAATAAAGAACCTAAAACCCAATTGCGAACCCCGTATACGGAGCTGGGCCCCAAACATCTGAATGGATAAGGGAAAAAAATTTATTCAAACGAGTTCTAGAATACTAATATGACTGTTTGTGACTTTTTGCAAGAATACATGTCTCACAGGATAACTGAATCTTAGAGGAAAAGTAAATGCAAGTATCTAGCTGACAGGTATCCTAACCGACGATGCCACAACCTCTATTGTCTTTCAATGGTCCTGTGAGCCAGTGCTGCAGTTTCGTTTTGAGCTACATCATCCACATAGTACAGCCCACCACGTTCAGTGCCACGCCCAATCACTTTCCCTAACCAAATATCCTGCAAAAGACAGAAACCGGAATAGATTACCACCACATAATTTAATTCTCGGGTAACATGACTAACAGATAGCAATTTGCAAGATAAATTTGGAACATAGAGATAATTTCTCAAGGTCAAGGATGGCGAAATATCAATCGTCCGAATGCCCTGAGCTGAATAGATCCCCATTGGCACTCTGAATGGTTGGTTTGGCAGACTTTGATACTACAGTCAAGTCATTCCTGTCATAAGTCATAGTATCGGTAGCCCTACAATCAATAATCTATCTGGTCTGTCGGATTTTGTGAGCTAAACACGTAACTCCACATTTTGAGGGACGAATCTGCAAAGTACTATCAATTGGGTGGCCAATCTGCAAAGCGTTAGAACTTTGGGGACCAAACTAACTAATCTAAGAACTTGGGGGAGGGGGAACTGAAAATAACAAGAACTTGTGGGGTAAAATTGAAAAGACTCATTTAAAAAGGGTTGAGGGTGTAAATCCCCAACCCTAATACCTTGTGTCTAGGTTGATTTACTCCATTCACAAGCATTATCCGCCGCCTCACTCCAGTTCTCTCCCACTGCGCCTACCGTCGCTGTCCAGCTGTTGTCCGGCAGGAGGCGGTCCAATCCTTGTGGTGGCCGACGGCACTGGGTTCGCCATTACCGGTGGGTTCTGCTATACGCGACCGAAACCCGTCGCTCTCCTCTCAAACCCCAGCGGCACTGCTCTCGCCACCGGCGGTGGTTGCTTTTTCGGACCAAGGGCCAGTGGTGGTCTCGTCGCCGGCGCTACGAACGCGAACCCTACTCCGCCATCTTCTTCCCCATTTTCTGGTGTTTCTGTGTCAGTGGCTATGGCGGCGCTACTGGCGCTACTGGCGCTGCCGCCACCGTCACGCCACTGCCGCCCTGTGCTTGCCGCCTGCCGTCTGCTCCTCCATCCTTCAGGAAACCCGATTAGTTCATAACACTGATCTTTAGTGTGATTTGGTTTCCCACGATGTGCACATTTGGGTTTGTTCTCATCACGCTGTGATGATTCCGACAGTCTGTCTGAGCACGGTTTGGGGTTGCGCTCGCTAGTCCCTGATTGAGTTTGCATAACAAATCCGGCCCCAATCCCTGACATTCCAGCCGATGATGACTTGTCTGAGGGCATGATGTTCTTGCGATCTCTTTCTTTCCGGATTATACCATATGCGCTCTAGACAGTGGGTAATGGTGTAGTCCGTAAGATCTCCCATCAGTCAGAGTCAAATTCCTTCGATATGCCTTGAAGGAATTGATATAGCTTGTTTTCTTGCCATAGTTTATTGAAGATCACAATATCTTCGAGATTGGTTATAGGATTGAGTTGTTGGAGTTCGATTTCTCTCCACAATTTTTGAATATTGCTATAAAAAGCTTCCAAGGTATCACTCCCTTGTTTCAAACTATTTGCTTTAACTGTGAGATAGAAAAATTGAATCCCATATACTTATTAATTGTATGTTGCTTCCATTCCTTCCCAAAGATCCTTTGTAGTGGGATATTTTGCGAAATTACTCACCATGTCGGGTTCTATTTTGTCCAGTAGCCAGGAACAAACGATGAGATCCGTTTGTTCCCGTCTTGAGTGTTCAGGGTTCACTCAGCTGGTGGCGTCGGTGTCCCGATGTTATGCCCGAGTTTTCCCTGGCCTCCAATGGCGATTTTCATAAGTCTAGCCCGAAGGGAGTAATTTTGTTGATTCAATTTCGTTGATATTGAAATTGATGTCATAGGCTGATATTAGTTTTGTTTCTGTAGGAGCGTGGCGATCTGGTCCGCCAAGGTCCCGCTGTCGACCTTGGAACTCACACTCGGTTCAGTCATGATGGCCGATGATGAGGCCAGAAAATCGTCGGAAAGCTATAAACGATGAACCTGCTCTGATACCAAGTTAGAATTTAGATTTGGGAATTTTCTGTATTCATTGAATCCTGAATAAAAGGTACGTACTACAGATTTACAATATATAGATACACGGAGCTACAAAAAAAAGAAAAGATATACACAAATCATAATCCCCCTAATTACGGTATTATAACCTCCCAAGTTTAACCGTAATCTCCAACAGCTCCATCTCCAACATCTATATCGTTGTGTCCAACGGCTTAATCTGTTTGTTCCAAGAGAACTATATATAACGATTTTGATGATCCCCTTTGCCTTAGCAAAGTCGAACAGGTTTTCATAAGCAACCCAATGATGAGAGAATGTGTTGCTCTCCCACCACCAATACCGAATTGGTTCTATACAATTCGCAAATTCGCTTTCTGCTACGAATCAGTTCAAGGTAGTTCAAATCATGTTTCAAGAGCTGCGCCACCGCACTGCAGTAAAACTTGATAAGTCGATCATAGATATTGATATTTTCACAGTCGGAGTTGATGAAAAATGGAGGCACTTGGAGATGATCGATCCCATTTTAGTCCCATTATCACTGTATAGTTCAAAAAGGATCACTTACAATGGAGCTTTCCATTGGATTGTGGCCGATAAGATACACACACTCGATCTTGGTCGAGAGAAAGATGGCCCATTATACATCTGCCTCGTGGTGTGGGAAATTTGACGAGAATGATATTATTACAGGTATTAAGTGATAATTTGTGCATCGTTGACACATCTGATTCATGATGTTAAAAGAGTATGGGGTAGCCGAGTCCTGGACAAAACGGGTTACTTGACGATTTTGTTTTGCTCATGCTTCAATCTTCGATTCGTTTTTCCCAGTGGCATTGATGCGAAATGAAGGCGTACTGCTTTTTTGAGTAGCATATAGTGAAAGTGGTGTTTTGCCACCCGATGGAAGGTAAGGAATGTCGTCAATTCCATGTTTCCGATGCTAAGAAGAGTTCCTTGTCGTGTCATTTCTTTGCACATGCTCCGAGCTTTCGTACCCTAGAAGAGATCACGATGCTGAAAGGAGAGAGGAAGTTGGTTAGTGATGCACTGCGGAACTAGCTCGTGGGAAGTTGCTACTCATTTTAGTTGATATTGAGTGCGTTGTTTATAAGTTATCATCAATCGATCACTTGCTATGATAATTTTAGTAACGAGTAAGTTATACGGTTCGATTGTAATCTTTATTAATTGTAATGGAATGAATGAAATAGTGATAAAGAACTGTAACGCCCCGTTCTTCCAGTGTACGTATTACGCCACGTGTTGACTTTCTTGTGTGCTTGTTTATGTAATTATGTGATTTATGTGGCCTTATTTGCAGCTCCTTCTGAGTTTAGGGGTCTTTTTGTAATTTTCTTCTTTTAAGGGGTTTTTCCATTCACTTCTCGTTCGGTTGAGGTTTTGACCTCTTTGATCCCTTTAACGCGTCCGGGGCAGCGAAACGAGTCCGTAGACTCTAAGTTTGCCCAATTCTGACTTCGTTAGCCTGTTCTTCCGACCGTTTTTGCGTACGAGGACCCGAAATTTATACCCCGAATCCTCGTTTTGCGTGCCAGAACATCAACTCCAGCCCTCATCGTCTTCTTCCCCGCGATCAACACTATTCACATGCAGTGAAGGTGTGAAAACACACACATGCCCGTTCTCCCTCGTTTCTCGACGGAATTCGACGAACCATTAGTGGAAATTTATCAGCTCGACGAGCCCGTCACAACCGTACCAAGATCGTGGCCAACCGAAGACCGACGGCGGCGCATCGGCGGCCTGAAGGTGGCGGGTGGCGCCACCTTTTCGCCGCCGGCGATCCGGCGACTTTCTCCAGCCAATCTGTACCCTACCCTACGTTTTTTACCCTTCCCGTTCCATTTCCGACCTCAAATCAAGCAACCGGTGACCGGAGATGGCTGAATCGGCGGTGGAGCAGCGGCGGGACTTCGGCGGCGAGTTGGGCCCTTTTCCCGGCCGGTTTTGGTGGTGGAGCCTTTACAAAAGTTGCTTAGAACGATGTAAACTAGCGAATGGCGTTGGCCCCGACTCGAGAACCGGCCGGCGACGGCGGACCGGTGGCGGACCGGCTGTGAACCGGCGGACTTTTTCCGATGATTTGACTTAGGGCTTTTGAAGGGCTCATTACAAGCTTTCCAACGGTATGGCCGGATTTCATTTTCGTTTTACGGTTAGCGTTTAATTTCAGTTTTCGTCGTTGGAATTTAGTTCGGTTTTTCGTCAACAAAGTCTGGTGTGTTTGGTATTTTCTGAAATTGTTTGAGGGCTTTTGTCGGACAGGCCGAGGCGCACGTTTCTGTCCTTCCGGGGATTTTTCTGACCACCGGAGACGGTGTTCCGGTGGCGGCCGGTGGCTGTTCGACCGACTTCGGTAGCGGCATTCTGATACCTTTCGGACAGTGTGTTCCTTTCGTCGTGGTGGGTCTATCACCGCTTTTCGTACGTCAATCGGACACTTGGTTGATTTTATATGAATTTCTGAAGTTATTGCATATTATACGTTAATTGTTTTAAATTGTAATTAAAATCTTGTACGCTCAATTAATCGATGATTATGAACTGTATAATGTATGATAATGTGATATGATATGTGAAAACTCGAATTCTTAACTCATTGATTTTATGGACCTCGTTTCATGTTGATTATTTGTCTTAATTGATTTAATTGAGAATTGTTTGAATATATAGGAATTGGCATAATTATTCCACATGCTTATTTAATTTGAAATACGAACTTAACGTTCATGAATCATACATGTAGCTTTAATTGTATGTTTAATTGTTATTTGGAAACTTGAATGTACACCCGAACATTACATGACTTTTATAATTTATTATATATTGGATTATTGCATAACTTATTGATACCATTTCATGAACATTGCCGTGCGTCTTATTTGGTTCATATTGAGTCTCCTCTCACTGGTACACATTGTTCCCTTTATTGTACAGTTCTTCTCCAGGGTGGAGACGTCTGGATCGAATAGGCAACCGTAGTGCTCTTGTTCTTGTTCTTGTCTCGTGGTATTCCAGGTGAGGTTTAATTTCTAGATACATAGAACCATTACAACCCTTACGTGAACTTTCGGCCAAAAGGTATCTATATATCTATAGTTTTCTAAACTCTATTGATTTTCCAATGATCTATTGAAATTGTACTGTATTGATTGATTGAATGTGTTGGCGAGTATTGTACCGTGCACTGTGGGCCCGAGGGTAGTGGCTTGAGCCAACCGGGAAAGCAAGGGCTGACGGGTAACTCGAGCGCTATTCTCACCAAATTGGGATGCCCCTGAATTCCCTAGGAGATTAGGGAAGGAAGGAGTTCCGGGCATAGGGACTCATGAATCCTATGCTCAATGAGACTGGGTAGTGAGGCCTTCTCCTGGTGGTTCCCTTCGGGGTTTGGTTCCCACCAGCGAGAAACAAAACCGTGAGGGTGGTTTCCTTCGGGGTCTGGTTCCCACCCAAAGCGGACAATATCGACGGGGGCCTTGCAATCCAAATTGATTAGGTGGCGTGAAGGAGCTATTGAAACTGTTAATTGTGCACTGTAATTGATTGCTTGATCACCTAATTATTGAATAATTAAATTATTGTACACTGTCGGAGTAAGGTTGGAGAATTGCCCTCACTCGCCGGGCCACTGATTGATTGATTGAAATTGATTGAAGTGTCTAATCTGATAGTTGTAATCTCGGGCGAGTTATAAGTATTCTTGAACCTATTTTGTTTCTGTTATAAAACCTTACCCGAGGTTACGACTTGCATGTCATCTGCGCTTATATACTATTATGCCCCTCGCTCAGTCTTGTGGAGACGGACACCTCACTTTTCAGTTTTGCAGGTGGTGTGCTAGGCGGGAATCAGAGTTGTGTCTTGTCTTTCCTTTCGAGTCTTGTTCCAGTCTCTCCACTTACACTCACTGCATATTGTATTTTAATTACTTTATTGAATTTGTTATTGGATTAGTATGCTACTTACTTAATTGAATTGAACTCGGGACAGGTTTCTAGGGCTTTAGTGGAACCCGTTTTATGTTATTGTAATGAATTGATTCGGGACAGGTTAGGACAGGTTTATTGAATTAGTAGAACCCGTATTTACTTTCATTGAACTTGCATTCATTTTATTGATATTAAATAGATAATTGCCTTACTTCCGCATCGTGGTCATTGTTGATTGTTTCAGGGTTAGATTCCGCCTAGCTAGGACTGTCTTTTTTCATTGTCTTCCGTTCGCTGTGAGTTTAGTTCATGTATGGATCATTTCATTTCATATGTGGACCGAACTCATAGTGCGGGGGATGTGGTGCTCTCGTCGCGGGTGCTACAAGAACAATGTTTCAATTTCATAATTGGAGAATCGGTATCTCTTTCGTATTATAATAATGAAAGAAATCTATATAGTTATTAGAAAAAAGCTATATAATTGTTGGGATTTTACTTTTAAAGTGAGGGGATACCTAATTAAAGATTATTTTTTTCAAAATAATAACATATGTGGCCACCTTGAGGGTGTGTGTTCAAGTCATGGAAGATACAATAATAACGTAGCGAACATAATATTTGTTATTACATTCATATATATGAATTTGTAGCACATTTTATGAATGAAAAAGTTTCGGTAAATCTCCAAATGTATTTATATATGTATGGCTTTGATTTTAGAAATTATACTTTAGCGATTTCACCTATTATGGTCCGCTTAATAGATTATAACATCCTAGAAACAAACAAAAAAAAAAAAGAAAAGATTATAAAAATCCCACTCATTATATTAATTATTAGGAATTAAAACAATCCCATTGAGATTTAGATTGCAGTGGATTTTATTAGGAATTAAAACGTTTTGGATTGAAATTTACATTGCAGCGTCATAATATCTCACCACTAGTATCATAAGTTATATGATTATCTCAAGTAGTGGCATGACTCATACTAATTTCGATAAAAATTTAGTTGTTTCAAACAAGCTATTTTCGGAGATTTTTGTGGTGTTCATGTTATTTCACAAAGATCGACTTGAGGAGTGTCAATTGTGTGTGAATAGTTTCATATTGATTGGTTTTTTCTCTAAATCTTAACATTAAATGTTAAAAATTTTAATAAAAAATCATATATATGTAACAGATCATATGTAACTATATATAACTATATGGATTTAGATGTAATTTGCCTTAATTTATATTCTCTTGGTGATTTTCATCTCTCGTTTTCTTTTTCCTTTTAATCCACTTTAGCAGCGATTAAATTTGTGATAATTATATATTAATAAAACAAATTATAATCACTTACTAGTGAAACTTGATAGTCACAAATTATATATTAATAAAATCAGCTTACTGGTTTAAGATTTTAGAATTTTAATCCTATTTTAATTTATTTTTTTGAAGAGAACTTAAATATTCTTAGAATCACATGACATAAAATCACATAATTTTAAATTGAAAAACAATAATACCTTTTTATGAATAGACTCTGTTAAATTACCTTGTTTTGGTTTCGATGATTAACATATCGTGATCTTTCTTAAACTTCTTTACTGTTCAAAATTCTTTTTGCAGCTCTGAAAGACTTAAAAGACAGCTTAGTGTGAAGTTCAAAATCTAGGAAAAGAAGTCTTGAAAGTTGAGATAAGGAATCAATTCATCTAGTACCAAAACACCAGTTGAGATGTATTGCTCTTTCTCCTCAAAAGGGAAGCTCAGTGATAGTGTGCATTATTCTCTAATATTCGTATTTTAATGGCGGCATTTTAGTGCTTATATATGATGTAAATTGGTGCCTTGATGTGTTTTGTGTATTTATTGCAAGATTGGTCCAGTTTCCTTATTTTTGGAGTCTTTGGGCGGAAATTGAAGACTGTTGTGTTGATCTTGTGTCCAAGACTTGCTATCAGCCATGTGGGTTGTTGCTCGCGTAGAAGAGGACCAATTTAAAATATAAGATGATTGGATTAGTGGAAGCTTTTGGGCTAATTATACTACTGGGCTGCATCACTATATTCATGGGAAGAGACCCAAATAAAATATGCAAGGTGCTTAGAATATTGGAATTGCATTGGAATTCATGGTCATGGGCCTGCGTGGGAATTGATTAGAACAAGTCCAATTTGGGACAACTTGGGCAGCAAGTCTTGGAGTGTGCAAAGGAGAGTCCGTTTTGGACTTGAATTCAATTAAAGGGTTGACTTGATGATTGCTATTTATTGAACTTTGGGCAGTAAGAATTGGCACCTTCAACACAGGCAACTTTGGACGCAGCTTTGGACGACAAGAAGGGGCGGCTTGGAGACATCCGAGAGCATCATTCTTCTAGAGTTTTTTATGCTTTTCGTTTATTTTATATTTTCGTATTTTAGAACTATGAGTAGCTAATTTGTTTAGTACTTAGCTAGGATTTTATAATTTAGTTTTGACATCATGAGACCTAATTTGCTTTTATAATTCAATTTAATTTCAAGTATTTATTAATTCTCCGAGTGTCGTGTTATTGTGATTTATTTGCTTAAGTGATTACGGCCGGATCAACTAAGTAGGTTTATTGCATATCGCCAATCTTGATTGCATGAAGTTTATGTAGTGCTTGATAGATAATTAGTGGTACATTAACAAGAAGGATTGGTTGCAGTTCTCAACTTGTTAAGGGAGTTAATAATCGGATTTAAATCTTGCACGTGTCGTGACTTGGTTAATTCGGATTAGTGTTTTCTTGATTCTTAACGCTATCGATTCATTAAATCCTGTCGAGTGTCTCTAGGGTTGTGAATTGATTAGGGAATAATTGTCGATTGTCTCTAGATTATTCTACAATTTAAGAGAAAACGAGGCGGAGTCGAGTGTCTCTATCTGCTATAGCTAATCTACTTGAATATTTGAATTTATCTTTACGTCTATGATTGATGTCTTAACTGAATTATAATTCCTAGCTAGGTATTGATTTCCCATTGATTTATCAAAACCAACTCCCAACGTGATTTATTGTTTTCTTCTAGTTTATTAATTTTGATTGCTTTATTAGTTTAATTTAATTAGTTTAGTTAAATCCAAAACCCCCTATTTTTAGTTGGTTAGTTAGTTGCACGAATTTCTTGTGATGAATTGAATTAATTCAACCAATCTCTGTGGATCGACCTGTTGCACTATACTCGTAATTGTTGCACCGGATTAATATTTTATTTTGACGGATTCGACACCTGTCAAAGTTTGGCGCCGTTACCGGGGATTGGTGCTAATCGAATTTAATTCTTTTTGTGAACAGGAGCATTCGTGGAGTTGACGAGCCGATTTTCGATCCCGAGATCAAAAATACCGCAAAATCGTTAAGGAAACAGACCAAAACACGCAAGAAGCTAGCGGAAAAATCCAATCTGAACCAATCTGAAGAGTCCAGAACTGAATCGGAACATCCAGAAGACGAACAGAAGGGTTTGACCATAGAGTTTGACCATACCTTAACGATGGCAGTAGCAGAACGTCGGATCATGGAAGATCTGGTGCGCCCCAAGAGTGGATGCTTCGATTGGTGGTTCCATTATGATCAAAACACCTGCAGAACTCACAGAACTAATTAGCAGAATTTCTAGGGCCTCACAAAAATACTACGCCAAGTCCGACATGACGAGACAGGTAAAAGAGGTAAGTTCTTCCCAGTTTGATGAACTCAAGAATATGATATCTGCTTTAGCTTCTAACATGAGTGCAGGAATACCACAAGCGGCGACAGTTTGCCAACTACGTGCTAGCCCCTCTCACCCAACCGATGCATGCCCATCCCTCCAAGAGGAAACTGTAGAGAACGCGAACGCTGCAGGCTTCCATCCACAAAACAACCCCTACTGTAACACATACAACCCCGGATGGAAGAATCATCCTAGCCTTAGCTATACCCAAAACCCTCCACCAAACTTCCAGAATTTTGTACCCAGACCCTCGCAGCCTCAGCAACAAAACTCACAACAAAACCTTAATCCCCAAGCTATCCGTTTCAACAACCTAGAGTCCACCGTTCAGAACCTAGGCTCTACGGTTAAGAACTTGGAAACCCAGCTAGGGCAGATCGCTGCAGCCTTGAGTAGGATGGAGAACCAAGGTAAACCACCCTCGCAAACGGAAGACCCCAGGAAGAATGTCAGCGCCATCACGCTTCGAAGCGGCAAGGAACTACCTCCACCAGTGGAAAAAGATCAAGGACGGAAATATGGGTCCAAAGGCGGTCAGACAGGTGGTGCGACTTCTGAATATGACCATACTCTAAACTCAAACCGCGACAAAGAGACGAAACTCGTCGTGAAACCTAAGCCCCTTGTGGTCCCGCCTCCATTCCCTCAACTTTTAGCAGAAACGAAGAAGCAAAAAGAAGATAAGAGTATTCTCGACACGTTTCGCAAAGTTGAGGTAAATATTCCATTGTTGGATGTAATCCAACAGATTCCCAGGTATGCAAAATTCCTCAAAGAGCTCTGCACGAATAAGAGAAAACTGTTAGGCAATGAAAAGGTAAGTGTGGGGGAAAACGTGTCCGCCATTTTACAAAAGAAACTTCCCCCCAAATGCCATGATCAAGGTATGTTTTCCATTCCGTGCAAGATTAGGAATTTAGGCATTAAAAATACGATGTGTGATTTAGGTGCAAGTATTAATGTTATGCCACTTTCTGTATATAATGCACTTAATCTTGGCCCCTTGAAAGGTACAGGTGTCATCATTCAGTTGGCGGATCGCTCTATTGTTTATCCAGAAGGTGTTTTAGAAGATGTCCTTGTTCAAGTCAACGATTTAGCCTTCCCGGCTGATTTCTTCGTGTTGGACATGGAGGATAATTATTCTGAGAAATCCTCTGATATCCTTTTGGGTCGTCCCTTTTTGAGTACTGCCAATGCTAAAATAGATGTTAAAAAAGGCTTGTTGACTCTAGAATTTGATGGTGATGTTGAGAAGTTTAGTGTTTATGAGTCAAGTAAAGGTCCTAATAAATTTTCTAGTGTTTTTAGCATTGGTGTGATAGAAAACCTGCCTAATGAGCTGAACAATGTAGAGGAACTAAGTCTTGTTGAAAACTTAGAGAGTAAGGCGAAGCATATTGGGTTGTTTATTGATCCTTGTGGGATGGTTTTACCATTAGAGGCTTTTAAATCTATGAATAGGGATATTCTGATGCTTGATGCGCCTAATGTTATAACTGAACTAAATTCTTTCGTGTTTCAGGCACCTATTTTAAACTCAAGAAGTTTTGGAATAATCTGGAGTATGCCTTCAAGGGAGGAGGAAAATATGCAGATTCAAAGCTGATACACGATGATTTCTGGAATGAGCAGTTTTTCAAGGTGTACGACCTTAAGGTTCGGTCATACCTGACTGTCACGCTCTGGTATGCAGATATTCTCGACTACTTAACCACTATTTTATTCAGATCTCACATATTTTTTTAGTACAGGAACCCAAGAGTCATTGTGAAGGATCATGAAAAAAAAAATTATAAGCGGTTGACGAAGTCTGTGCTGAGGAAGTGTCAAATTATGTTGAGAACCTCTACGAATCATCCCCAATCTAGAGGGTGTAATGGATTAGAAGATTCATCACCGCATAGTCAAGGGGATTTATATGGAGGTTCTATCTCCATTTGAGTGGATTGATGCTCTTGGTTGTCTTCCAGGCGCGCTTTGTTTGCCAAATTTTTCCGAATTGCTTCTGTTACACTGCTGATGTTTCTGTACAGGTTTGACCCCTAGGTGTGACCGTACCCCACGCTCATACTATTTTTGCGGGAAAAAAAAAAAAAAAGCCCCCAGATCTGCGCTTCAGGGAAGTCCTCTTTTCTCTCAATTTTTTTTTATGCCTTGAGGACAATGCATGATTTAAGTGTGGGGGGAGGGATAAGACTATTTACTGTTTGGCTCACGTGCTTAAATTCGATTTTTTTTTCCTGCGTCAACTGTTTTGACTTGTTGTTTACTTGAATTTGAGGATGTTCGAAATTGTGAATAATTTATTCCTGTTTTGAATGTGTTTGCTTAAGCTTGAGCTGTGAATTTTTGCTAGAACTTATTAGGCAATTGAATTCATGAAAGATTGTGTGAAGTTTGATTAGTTAGTACTTTGTTATGCCCTTATTTCTCGCGCACTAATTGAACAGTTTATGTACTTTGCTTAGATAGGTCAGTTATGTTTTTCAATAAAGTTCTGAAAATTGATTAGAGTGCACTTTAACTCCTTTCGAGGCGAAATAGATTGGTTGATGAATTATTCGAGAGATGACTTAGGCATTCTTGTTGGTGTTTTTAGCCTTTTTACTGATTGTCAATAAATAACATCACCCGATTGACCCCGTTGAGCGTTAGTATTGTGCAAAATTTCTTTCTTAGCCGCGTTACAAGCCTAATGCACAATACAATTTCCTACCCTTATTTTTATTTACGCCTTGCTTACTCATTTTCTTTTTGGGATTGCATTAATGATGTCTAGACTTCCCTTTTGGAATTGGTTTGAAGTGTGGAAGTTTCATTGTGTTGAATAGAAAAAATTGTGAGATTGATGAAACAAAAAAAAAAAAAAAAAAAAAGAAGTCAAGAAGAAAAGAAAAATGAGAGAAGAAAAAATTGAGCTGGAAAAAAAAAGAAAAAGCAAGAGTGAAAAACAAAAGAAAGGTTAGAGAGTATGAGCCTTGTTGAAAATTCAATAAAGGGTAGGGAATTGATGGGAAAAGGGGAGTTTTTTGGGGAAGAACGAAGGGAAACACATGAGATTTATTTAAAATGTGTAAGCTTGGTGTGTTAGCCTTTGATTTACTTTTTTCTACCCCGACCCAAGCCTACATTACAAGCTCAAAAGACCTTTCGATCCTGAGTTATGAGTTGATCAAATTAGTGGAGATTGGAGTGAAGGGTGCATTCGAAATTGATGATCGACTCTTATGCGAAAAGTATTAACTTGTTTGTCTAATCTTTGTACATTCTTGGTTCAATTCACACCACACACGAGGGTATGATTTTTGTACTAATTGATTGAATTTCATATGATTGAGTAATGTGTTTGATGTGCTAGATTCGTTTAGCCGAAAGTTTGAGGTTCGCTTTGGTGAATGTGTTTGATGGGAGTGATGTTTCATTTGATTTTTATTTCCCTCGAGGACGAGTGAATGAATAAGTGTGGGGGGATTTGATAGTGTGCATTATTCTCTAATATTTGTATTTTAATGGCTTCATTTTAGTGCTTATATATGATGTAAATTGGTGCCTTGATGTGTTTTGTGTATTTATTGCAAGATTGGTCCAGTTTCCTTATTTTTGGAGTTTTTGGGCGGAAATTGAAGACTGTTGTATTGATCTTGTGTCCAAGACTTGCTATCAGCCATGTGGGTTGTTGCTCGCGTAGAAGAGGACCAATTTAAAATATAAGATGATTGAATTAGTGGAAGCTTTTGGGCTAATTATACTACTGGGCTGCATCACTATATTCATGGGAAGAGGCCCAAATAAAATATGCAAGGTGCTTAGAATATTGGAATTGCATTGGAATTCATGGTCATGGGCCTGCGTGGGAATTGATTGGAACAAGTCCAATTTGGGACAACTTAGGCAGCAAGTCTTGGAGTGTGCAAAGGAGAGTCCGTTTTGGACTTGAATTCAATTGAAGGGTTGACTTGGTGATTGCTATTTATTGAACTTTGGGCTGTAAGAATTGGCACCTTCAACACGGGCAACTTTGGACGCAGCTTTGGACGACAAGAAGGGGCGGCTTGGAGACATCCGAGAGCGTCATTCTTCTAGAGTTTTTTATACTTTTCGTTTATTTTATATTTTCGTATTTTAGAACTATGAGTAGCTAATTTTTTTAGTACTTAGCTAGGATTTTATAATTTAGTTTTGACATCATGAGACCTAATTTGCTTTTATAATTCAATTTAATTTCAAGTATTTATTAATTCTCCGAGTGTCGTGTTATTGTGATTTATTTGTTTAAGTGATTACGGTCGGATCATCTAAGTAGGTTTATTGCATATCTCCAATTTTGATTGCATGAAGTTTATGTAGTGCTTGATAGATAATTAGTGGTACATTAACAAGAAGGATTGGTTGCAGTTCTCAACTTGTTAAGGGAGTTAATAATCGGATTTAAATCTTGCACGTGTCGTGACTTGGTTAATTCGGATTAGTGTTTTCTTGATTCTTAATGTTATCGATTCATTAAATCCTGTCGAGTGTCTCTAGGGGTTGTGAATTGATTAGGGAATAATTGTCGAGTGTCTCTAGATTATTCTACAATTTAAGAGAAAACGAGGCGGAGTCGAGTGTCTCTATCTGCTATAGCTAATCTACTTGAATATTTGAATTTATCTTTGCGTCTATGATTGATGTCTTAACTGAATTATAATTCCTAGCTAGGTATTGATTTCCCATTGATTTATCAAAACCAACTCCCAACGTGATTTATTGTTTTCTTCTAGTTTATTAATTTTGATTGCTTTATTAGTTTAATTTAATTAGTTTAGTTAAATCCAAAACCCCCCTATTTTTAGTTGGTTAGTTAGTTACACGAATTTCTTGTGATGAATTGAATTAATTCAACCAATCTCTGTGGATCGACCTGTTGCACTATACTCGTAATTGTTGCACCGGATTAATATTTTATTTTGACGGATTCGACACCTGTCACTCAGTTCAAAGCCAAAATGAAGGAATCAATGAAGAAGGCTGAGATGGGAGACGAAATCATAAAAGACACAAGTTGAAGAAAAAGTTGATCAAAAGGAGCAATATGTCTGGTACCAAAACTAGGGGTGTCAATTCGGGTGGGTCGGGTGGGTTCGGGTCGGGTTGAGGTAGGGGTAGCCAATTCGGATCGGGTTCGGGTTCGGGTTGACCCGAACAGTGTTCGGGTCACCCGATAACCCGGCCAACCCGAATAACCCGAACCCGACCCGACCCGACCCGAAACGATTTTATTTTTCCTTTTTTTTTTTTTTTAAATTCTAATTTATGTTTAAAGTATTTTAAAACTTGATAACAATATATAAAAATATATAGTTTGTAAGGTTTGACATAATTGCAATTAATATAAGATAAAAAAAATTAATATATAAATATTATTAAGTTCTAATTCTAAGTGTAATTATAACTAAGTTCTATATCAACTCTATTTAAATTCCTATTTATATAAATTCAATCAATAAGGTAATTATGTAAAATAAAAATTAGATACATAAACATTATTTAGATCGAATAATATATTTTCTACTAAACTAATCATAATGCAATTCAAATTTTTTAAGTCCAAATAAGTACATCTCTTTTTGTCCATAAACTCCATTTAATTCTAATCATATTATAGTCATATATGTCTTTCTAATGAACAAAACTATACAATTTAGACAAATTATATAATATTGACATTATAAATCACATTTTTCTCAAATAATAATCACATGTCTATAAAAAAAAATATTTTACTAGCCCCTTTTTTAATAGTCTATTATATTATATTATAAAAATACGAGTTGATTTTTGGATTTTTTTTTTTAATTTATTGGCCGCCAAAATATCCTTACAATAATGATTTCACTAATGTTTAATTAAGTTAATTATGTAAACCAATATGTATTATAAATTATTATTGAAATTTTATACGTACTTAATTATGGATAGGAATTTGGTTACAAGTCTAATCTTAATCGAATTCTAAATCTAACTCTAATAAACTGTACCCATATTAAAAACTTGTTTATAATCTTAATTAAGATCTAATTCCAAGTGTAATTATAATTAAGTTTTATATCAACTCTATTTAAATTCTTATTTACATAAATTTAATAAACTTCAATCAATAGGGCAATTATGTAAAATGTAAATTAGATACATAAAAATTATTTCGATCGAATAATATATTTTCTACTAAACTAATCATAATTCAATTCTAATTGTTTAACTTTAAATAAACACATCTCTTTTTGTCCGTAAACTTTTGTTTAATTCTAATTATATTACAATCATGTATGTCTTTCTAATTAACAAAATTGTATAATTTAGACAAATTATATAATATTAACATTATAAATCACGTTATTCTCAAATAATAATCACATATTTATAGAAAAAAATTATTTTACTAACCATTTTTTTAATAGTCTATTATATTATATTATAAAAATACGAGTTAATATTTGAATTTTTTTGAAATTTATTGGTCGCCAAAATATCCTTACAATAATGATTGCCCACAAATTTGTTAGAATTGCAGTCTCGAGCCTGCGTTACTTTGATTGTCCCTTTGTGGGTAAAATGGATCCAAAATAGGTAAAATATGGATAAAATAGATTAAAATGGGTAAAATGGATCCAAGTAGGTAAAATGAATCCAAAATGGGTAAAATGTGGGTAAAATAGATCAAAATGGATATAATGGATCCAAATGAATAAAATAGATTCAAAATGGATAAAATATGGGTAAAATGGATCCAAAATGGGTAAAATGAGTCCAAGTAGGTAAGATGGGCCCAAAATGGGTAAATTGGATCCAAATGGGTAAAATGAATCCAAGTGGGTTAAATACATCCAAGTGGTAAAATGGATCCAAATGGGTAAAATATAGATAAAATTGATTAAAATGGGTAAAATGGATCCAACTTGGTAAAATGGATCCAAAATGGGTAAAATATGGGTAAAATGAATCTAAGTGGGTAAAATGAACCTAAATAGACAAAATAGATTCAAAATGAGAAAAATGGATCCAAATGGATAAAATGAATCCATAGATCCAAAATGGGTAAAATGGATCGAAATGGGTAAAATTGATTCGAAATGGGTAAATATGGGTAAAATGGATCCAAGTGGGTAAATGGATAAAATGAATCGAAAATGGGTAAAATGAGTTCAAGTGGGTAAAATGGATCCATAATTGGTAAATTGGATCCAAATGGGTAAAATGGATTCAAGTGGGTAAAATGAACCTAAATGCATAAAATAGATCCAAAATGGGTAAAATGTATCCAAAATGGGTAAAACAGATCCAAATTGGTAAAATGGATCCAAATGGGTAAATGGATCCAAAATGGGTATAATTGATCCAAGTGGGTAAAATGGATTCAAAATGGGTAAATGTGGGTAAAATGGATACAAGTGGGCAAAATTGATCTAAATGTGTAAAATGGATCCAAAATGGGTATAATTGATCCAAACGGGTAAAATTGATCCAAATGGGTAAAATGAATCCAAGTTGGTAAAATTGACCCAAGTGGGTAAAATATATCCAAAATGGGTAAAATTGATCTAAATAAGTAAAATGGATCCAATTGAGTAAAATGGATCTAAGTGGGTAAAATAGATCCAACTGGATAAAATAGATCCGAAATGGGTAAATTGGATCCAAATGGGTAAAATGAGTTCAAATGGATAAAATGGATCCAAAAATGGGTAAAATGCATCCAAATGTGTAAAATGGATTCAAAATGAGTAAAATAGATTCAAAATGGGTAAAATGTGGGTAAAATTGATCCAAATGGATTAAATGGATCCAAAATGGGTAAAATGGATACAAAATGGAAAAAAATTGATACAAATTGGTAAAATGAATCCAAGTGAGAAACTGGATCCAAAATAGGTAAATTGGATCCAAATGGATAAAATGGATTCAAAATACGTAAATTGGATCCTAATATGTAAAACGGATCAAAGTGGGTTAAATATGGGTAAAATGGATCCATTTATGTAAAATGGATCCAAAATGGGTATAATTGATCCAAATGGGTAAAATTGATCCAATTGGGTTAAATTGATGCAAATGGGTAAAATGGATCCAATTGAATAAAATGGATCCAAATGGGTAAAATTTATCCAACTGAGTAAAATGGATCCAAATGGGTAAATTGGATCCAAATTGGTAAAATGAATTCAAATGGGTAAAAATGATACAAATGGGTAAAATAGATTCAAGTGGGTAAAATGGATCCAAGTGAATAAAATATGGGTAAAATGGATCCAAATGGGTAAAATAAATCCAAATGGATACAAAATAGGTAAAATAGATTCAAAATGGGTGAAAAGGTCCCAAAACGAATCGAACGAGTCCAAAATAAAACAAATTGGTCAAAAAACGAGTTAAAAGAGTCCAAATTAGGTCGAAGAGGTCAAAAACGGGCCTAAAACAAGTAGAACGGGTCTATTTAAATTCTTATTTATATAAATTTAATTAAAATTCTTAATTAAGATCTAATTCTAAAAGTGTAATTATAATTAAGTTTTATATCAACTCTATTTAAATTCTTATTTATATAAATTTAATAAAATTCAATCAATAGGGCAATTATGTAAAATATAAATTAAATACATAATAATTATTTAAATCGAATGATATATATTTTACTAAACTATTCATAATGCAATTCTAATTGTTTAAGTTTAAATAAATACATCTTTTTTTTTTACGGGAACTCCGTTTAATTCTAATCATATTACAATCTTATATATCTTTCTAATTAATAAAATTATATAATTTAGACAAATTATATAATATTAACATTATAAAACACGTTATTTTCAATTAATAAATTAATTATTATTTTTTAAGTATATTTAATCCTAAACTAATTATCATTTCATAAATTTTTATCTAATTATAATACACCATATAATTTAAATATATATATATATATATATATATATATATATATATTATTTTTTTTTAATTTTCGGGTCGGGTCGGGTTGTTGGGTCACCCGCATGATTTTTCGGGTTGACTCAGGTCAACCCGAAACCCACCCGAACCCGGCCTCTCTCCTTCGGGTCAATTTCGGGTCCGACCCGAAAACCCCCAACCCGAACCTGATATTTTTCGGGTTGGGTCGGGTCGGGTTGAGAATTGACAGCCCTAACCAAAACAACTTGCTCCACATTCAGTTCCATCTCTTTAAATCAAGAGGAGCTCAACAAAACTCACAGCTATATCTTCAAAGCAAAAAGAATGGTGAAAGAAGCAGTTCAGATTGTCAGAAGCAAAGTTTGTCCAAGGATCAAAAGAAAAATGATTCAAAGAAAAAGGATCAGAAGAAAAGATTCATTTGGTACCAACGAGTACAAAGCATTCCAAGGTCAACATTGAATCTAAAGTCAACACTTCCTTAAGCTGCTCAAACTCACAGATCTCAAAAGGAAGTTGAAGTCAGAGCTCACATTTCATATTTTTATATTTTTGTCTCTTAATTTTTAATATTTTAATTAATTTTTTGTCCCCTTAATTAAAAATTTTGTCCTTTCATTTTTAATATTTTAAATCCTGACTCCATCCCTATTGATACTCATGTATCAGATATAACATATAAGTGGTCACTACATAGGGAAGAATGATTAGTTTCCCAAGTTTGTTATATATATGGAGGGCTATGATGTATCGATACGAGTACGGCGACACGGACATTACATGTTACGGATATGACGACACGAATTTTTTCTTAAATTTTTTATATGAGGAGTGTCCGATACAAGTATCCGACATAACACGACACAGCAAAATAATATTTTTAAAAGTGTTCGTACATCATAAATGGAGGGAAAGCTTAAATCCATTTGTTTATAATTTTCACCTAATTAAGCTGTCCGGTGAGTCCCACAGAACAGTACATATCAAATGAAAACAGTTAAGTTCCTTAAGAAAACCATCAAAGCACAAAGGATTTATTAGCAAGTGGTATTGGTTGTGGAAACTTTATGTCCAAATTTTCACCTTATATGGGAATTACTATGTTCAACTCTATTTTACCCTAAAATGTAATTACTATTACTTAATTAGCCATGTTAATACTTGCACAACTAGAAGAAAAAAAAAACTTCACGAATTTACGAAAAACATCATATGATTTGATCAGAAACACAAAAAAATATATTGACAAACTACAAACAACACCTTTCTTATTTATTTGTTTTTTTTTTTTTTGAGTTAAATGTACCTAACCCCCTGTGTTAGTTTCAATTTGCAGAAAAAACCCTCAGTTATGAAAATTAGCTAAAAAAACTCTGCGTTATTTTAAATTTTGCACACCGCCCCTCGAACTCATTTGGTCAAATGTAAAATGTGATAACCCTAAAATACCCTTACTTTATATATTAAAATAATATTAAAAATGTAAATATTTAATGTGTTAAGAATAAAAATATTATAACTATATTATTTTTTAAAATATAGATATTTAATATATGCATATTATATTAAAAAAATATATAAATATTAAAAATCATTTTTAATAATTTTAAATATATATTAAAATATAGATATAAATGAATAATTATTTTTAAAAATATTATTAATAAATAAAAATATACATCGATATTATTTATATATTTTCATTAAAAAATATATTATTTATATATATATATATATATATAATTACTTATACATATATATACCAAATAAATATATACATAATATAATATACAATATTTTATATTTATATATTATATTATATGTGTATAATGTATTTCTATTATTTAAAAATATTATTAATAAATAAAAATATACACCGATATTATTTATATATTTTTATTAAAAAATATTATATATATATATATATATATATATATATATATATATATATATATATATATATATATACACACAATTACTTATACATATATATACGAAATAAATATATACATAATACAATATACAATATTTTATATTTATATATTATATTATATGTGTATAATGTATTTCTATTATTTAAAAATATTATTAATAAATAAAAATATACATCGATATTATTTATATACTTTCATTAAAAAATATATTATTTATTACTTATACATATATATACTAAATAAATATATACATAATACAATATACAATATTTTATATTTATATATTATATTATATGTATATATATATATATATATTATATTTATTATAATATTATATTATATTATATGCTAATTTTCATAACTGAGGGTTTTTTCTGCAAATTGAAACTAACACAGGGGGTTAGGTGCAGTTAACTCATATATATATATATATCATTAAGGGCATAAGTGACATTTCACTCCCAAAAACCCTTCCACACACGCAGTCAACGCGCGTGAGGGCCACACAACGTGCTCAGGGTTTTTTTTGCAAACTTTTAGAAAATACAGGGTTCTTTAGATGATATTCCATATGTCAGGGTTTTTTCTGCTCTTTTCGCCTAACACAGGGTAGGTTCTTGCATTTTTCTCGTTTTTTTTTTATAATTTCTCAATTACAAGAATATTTTTTATAACTGGAACATACTTGAGGGATATTCGTAATTACACTTAAAATTTTCTTCAAAAATATAAGAAGTCTGATTGATTTTATTATTAATCTTGTATCATCCAACAAAATTGTATCTCTACCAGCATGGATATTGTTTAGTGGTTCGAAGTTATACTAGTTTAATTAGAGGTCTTGAGTTTGAATTCTTGAAAACGCAATTACTATTGGTAGGGAAAGTTTTACCACCTAAGTGACCCATCCTGACTAAACCCATAGAAATGGGCTATAGAAAGAAACAAAAACAAAAATAAAAACAAAAAAAACAAAAAAAAAAATAAAAATTGTATCTCTACATTGACATTTGACAATCAATAGCCAATACTATGAATTCCAACCAAAAGCGTACTAAACTGGAATAAAAGAATAATGCGAGGGTCCCATGACAAATAAAGTTAAATCAATTTGCGTAGATATACTCTTTCTTTTTGTGCTTAAAAAGAGTAAAAACAATCGAAAGTAAAAACAAACAGCCAAAACCGGATGCAAGAATTCCAGGTTTCAAAACCATGGAAGAACATCAAACGTCGGATTGGATTCAAGACGAAGCATCTTGTATTTCATAGGCTGTTTCAATCAAATCAGCAGTATGATTCTACATGTCATCATAATCCCTCGTATAAATATCCTCAACGGTAATGAGAACTTCACAGAAAGTTCAAGAATATATCAAGCTATAGTTTCTCGACATAAAGAACAGATCTTTTTGGAAGACTTTGATCACTGATACAGGATGTCGTGCACTGCTGGGAAGGTCATCAAATGCAAAGGTATGATTTTTGTGCCCTTAGTGTTGTTAATCTGAGATGGTTTTCAGACGGGGGGTTTGTCTGCGAATGAAATGGGCTGCATTAGGGAAATGATGTAATGTAGATTGGTGGGTTCTTTGTTTTTTCAGCTGCGGTTGCATGGGAAGCCGGAAAACCGCTTGTGATTGAGGAGGTGGAGGTGGCTCCGCCGCAGAAAATGGAGGTCCGGTTGAAGATTCTCTTCACCTCACTTTGCCACACTGATGTTTACTTCTGGGAAGCTAAGGTAATTTGAAATCAAGAATCTTGTGTGTGTGTGATAGAGAGAGAGAGAGAGAACTCAACTCATTATCATGTTCTTGATCTTTTCAGGCCCAAGACTCTGTTTTCCCTAGAATCCTCGGACACGAAGCAGCAGGGTAAGTTTAATTTCGATCCCATACTTGAAAACTTTCCAAATACCTCAATCATCATGTAAAGTTTCAATCTTTGAGGCCTAATCTATCTAATTGTACATACATATTTATATAAACAGGATTGTGGAGAGTGTGGGAGAAGGTGTAGTGGATCTCTCCCCGGGCGATCATGTCCTCCCCGTCTTCACAGGAGAATGTGGGGACTGTGCTCACTGCAAATCAGAAGAAAGCAATATGTGTAACCTTCTAAGGATCAATACTGAAAGGGGAGTGATGATTAATGATGAGAAAACAAGATTTTCAATAAATGGGAAACCGATTTACCACTTTGTTGGAACATCGACGTTTAGCGAATACACTGTGGTACATTCTGGTTGTGTTGCCAAGATCAATCCTCTTGCTCCATTGGATAAAGTCTGTGTTCTCAGCTGTGGGATTTCAACAGGTATGGATCAAATTAATTTGTCTGAATTTGGGTGATCTTGAATTATTTAGAATGATCAAATATTACAATCAAGCCTGAAGGTTGTGAATTAATGTGAAAATTAATTTCTGAGTGCAAAGATGAATTGTCATGTTGCCTTTGGGCAGACACTAGTTTTTTTCTGTCAGCAGAACTGCTGATGGGTGGAATTTGTAAGAGAAGAGCAAATATTGGAGTGGTTTCTGTAATTTCGATTATAGAGTGTGTTTCTCATGTAAATAACCAAACTTTAGAGGGTTCAATTGTTATCCTATTTCTTTTGCTTTTCTTGATATAAAGCATAATTAGGAGTGAGTTTCCGTAATTTTCTTGAGTAGAGGGGTTTTTTTTGTAAATAACCAAACATTATGGAATTTGGAAGTTGGCCCCTTTTCTTGCTTTTTATTGCTATAATGCATAATTTGGAATGATCTAAATCTTGGTTGCTCTTTATATAGGTCTTGGTGCTACGCTGAATGTTGCAAAACCGACTAAGGGTTCATCCGTGGCTATTTTCGGACTTGGAGCAGTTGGTCTTGCTGTATGTTTCCCTTGTCCTACATAGTAATTTTGTTTGTTTTGAGGTTTGTACAAGAAAGAAATGAAATGATGTATTCAATGATCATGGTTCTCGTTATTTTCAGGCTGCAGAAGGAGCAAGATTGGCTGGGGCTTCAAGAATCATTGGTGTGGACTTAAACTCTGGCAGATTCGAAGAAGGTACAGAAACAGCATATATTTATCTATGTTATTATTATTATTAGCTATCCGTTTGTTCGAACTCGACTATCATACAATGCTGAACAATGTTGTTACTTTTATGCAGCAAAGAAATTTGGTGTGACTGAATTTGTGAACCCAAAAGACTATAACAAGCCCGTTCAAGAGGTCAGCGGAACCATTGATAAGTTGATATCTATATCTATATGATATATACGGATAACTATAATGACATGCCCTGAGGTTTGACATAATTACGCAAACTTCCCCCCGGTTTTGAGAAATTACAAAAACTTCCCATGAGAAAGAATTTGTATCACATCTGCACCCATCCTTGATGATTCCATCTCTAATTATTTTATGAGTACCTTATTTTTCCTTTCATGAATATAATAGCATGTGTTGGTCTAAAGTTTAGAGTATGCCAGGGAGGTTTTTGTAATTAGGCCAAACTTTAGGGTATGTCGGTGTAATTATCCCTAATATACATATATGATATATATATAGAGAGAGAGAGAGAGGGATTGTTTTTATGTGCGACTTTTAACAGTTTTTTTTTTGGTTTTGAATTGTATGTATTAGGTCATAGCTGAGATGACTGATGGCGGAGTGGATCGAAGCGTTGAGTGTACCGGCAACATCAACGCGATGATTTCTGCATTTGAATGTGTTCATGATGTAAGTTAGAAAAGATCATATTGTAACTCTATTGCTTATATTATTCTATACGTTACATCTCAAAAAGGCTGATGTGTTGTGAAATCTGATTATAGGGATGGGGTGTTGCTGTTCTCGTTGGCGTCCCTCATAAAGAAGCTGTTTTCAAAACTCATCCTATGAATTTCCTGAATGAGAGGACACTCAAGGGTACTTTCTTTGGGAACTATAAACCGCGCTCTGATCTTCCAGATGTTGTAGAAATGTACATGAAAAAGGTTTGTGTTTTTACATTTTTTATCATAATATCGAAATGCTTGGTTCACTGTCCTCGTGAGAGGGGTACAAACTGTAATTTTGAATTTTTTGAGGGGTACCGATGTAATCAACACTATTGCGTGTGTGTGTGTGTAGTTTTGTTGTCTGATGAGATGTTTAATTCTTGGATAGGAACTAGAAGTGGAGAAGTTCATAACTCATCAAGTACCATTTGCTGAGATTAACAAGGCATTCGAGCTGATGTTGAAAGGGGAAGGCCTTCGTTGCATTATCCGGATGGAGTGAGGGAATGATGCTAAAAATGTGGTGATAATAAGAAATTTGTTGTGGCGTTTCTCCATGTTTAAAGAGCTCTAATCATCTTGCTTGTTATGCTATTCACAGATTTCCTCTCTTCATATTGTATCATGTGTGTATAACAAGTTTAATTACATAAAAGTTCCAACTTTGTCGTGTATTTGCGCTCTCTTCCTTTGAGCATTTTCCGTAAATTATTCGCAAAAATTCTAACTCAAACTTCATCGGATAAAATATTTTAAGTCAGATTTAAGTTGGTTAGACCCAGTCAATTATAATGACAAATATATTATCCTTATTATTTGATTGATATTTTTTTTTATCTTTTTTTTTTTTTTTTTTTAATTGAGAGGAAAAAACAACCAAATTCCTATCTGAATAGAGATAAATCTCATGTAAGAAACATGTCACGACCCTTCCTGGCCAGAATATCAACACAATAATTCTCTCTCTCTCCGAATATGTTGTAATTTACCCTTGAATATCAACACAATATTTCCCTCTCCAAATATATTGTAATTTTTCCTTCTACGGCCGTCCAAAGATAAATTTATGATCTGCAATAATCGCACCAAATGGGCAAGGCTTGGTGTGTGCCTCCCACATAAACTCAATGACTTGAAAGCTATGTTACACGGATACGAATACGGCAATATCGACACGACACGACACGGATATGACAATACGGATTTTTTTGTGAATTTTCCACGTGAGAAATGTCGGACACGGTGTTCGACACGAATGTCCGACACGACACGACAAATTGATATTTTTAAAAATATCCGTGCATTAGAACTTGAAAGTCAACTGTCCAGAGATCTTCAATAGTAACAACAAACGGGTGAGGTTCAGTGTGCGCCTCTCATATAAGCTAAACTATGGGTCGACCTCAAACACAATCCGTTCAATCCCAGATTCCAGAGTCATTTTCATCCCCTCACTCAAACACAATCCATTGCTTTCACCATGCATACAAGTATGGAAAATTCTTGGATGAGCCGGGTGTGGGCCCCGATCCCTACACCCGGCTCTAATAGATGAATAAAAAAACATATATATTTTTTATATTTTTTTTATTCACCTGTGAGAGCCGGGTGTAGGGATCGGGGCCCACACCCGGCTCAGCCAAGAATTTCCCTACAAGTATAAAACACATGCCCATTAATTACAAATTTGACCAGGCTTCAATTAGAATTACCCATTACAAAATTGGTCACGAGCATCAATGAACAAAATAGCTTCAGATTAATAAGACAGGAATTAGAATAGTGATAAAGAATACATTAGATAATGATGATTAGAACTAACTGATGAAGGATACTATACTATGAAGCAGATAAGCTAAACGAAATCTAATGGACATAACAAAAGATTTATACAATTGAACATTCAACTATGACAAAACAGACCACCTCCCATCTTTCCAGCTACATAAATATACATCTCTATTAGGTAAGCGAAGCATCCAATATCTATTTTATCGAAAAAAAATTCATATACGTGTCATGACAGACTTTACATATAATTCAAGTCCCCCCGTTTCTACTCTAAGTTCTATACTAGACCAGAACCCACGATGAATCATTTACCAGATTCCCGGCCCAACAACGTGAGCCTGTTACAGAAACAAAGCAGTAGTATTGTTTTCTGGCAACAGATTCTTGGGGCTGAAATCAGGCTTCTGTCTTTCGTCATGTCTGAACGAGTTTTGCCAATATAACCATGTCTAAGATTTTGACATCGAGAGTATCATCAACTTTGACGATTCCATCTGTGCCGTCGATACCAATGAGTTTTCCAGTGGCACCACGGTGGGCCCCACCCATGATCTTAATTTTTTCTCCCTTTCTCGGAGTAACTACCTCGATTTCACTGGGAAGGGTGGTTACGGTTTCACCATTTCCATTTGATCCAAGAGCTACCTTACAAGAGCCATCCTAAAGAACAATAAAAAATGCATTGGGTTTTAGGGTTATTTATCCTCTTGCTATTTGTTATAATTCTATAAACGGAAATTTTGTCTATTAATAAGGAGATATTAAAGGACTTTCTAGAATGCCACAACAGACACTTTTTACCAACGCTATTGTTTGGTCTAAAATTTTGCCGAAGGTTAATACTAATACTAACACTAATAACTCTGAGAAACTACTCAGATAATCGATATTGGTACGAGGAAGTAAACGAACTGATTATTGAGGGGATCAAAAGAATATATTTACCGGGAGGACTTCTCTTATAACTCCCATAGAGTTATCTTCACCAGACCGACGAACACTAACCAAAATGTCTGGCAATAACCACGGGCCTTCACTGTCTCCACCTGCAACATGGCAACTCTTGTTATGAGCCAAAGCTCCATAGACAAATGAGCTACAGTGATCGATACATAAACTGAGATAAAATAGCATGACAGACCTACGACAGGTGACATCATATCCAATCCACCGCTGCCAGGTGTCATTGGCTGCCCACCAGGAGTACCAGGTAAATATGCTGAACTAGGTGTCATAGGTGGTTGCCCACTGGGCGTAGAAGGCAAATATGGGCTTGGAGCATTTGCTGACACATCAAAATAGTAAATGCTAAGGTAAAATATTTAAAATATTGCATGAATATTAAACAAAATGAGGGTAATATAAAATTACCATAGGCAGATCCACTATCTCTAGGCGTGGGTGCATCGTTGTAATTGCCACTTGGAGTATTTGTCCAACCAGAACCAGGTGTAGGTGCTTCATATGCTCGTGAAGGAGGGCTTCCAGGCTGAAAAGCAGGATATATGTTTATAAAACAAATAAAAAGCTAGTAGAGTTGAGGAAACAAAACATTTTAGAGAGTTACCTGATATTGCGGACTGGTTCCCCAAGAACCAGGGTTGCCATCTTCCCAATTGTCCCTGACATATCATTCATAATGAAGTTCTATTAACATAACATAAATCCATTGTTAATTAGAGAAACTACAAAATGATAAATCCATTGTTAATTAGAGAAACTACAAAATACAAATTATATAATCTTTTGACTTGCTTAGTATCTTCAACCAGATAAAACAAGAGAAAGTTAATGACAATGGATGGTTTCTTAACAGTTGTCTTTTGGAAGTTCCAGATTCCAGGTTCACAAATAAAAAAGATTAATTTAGTCCATCTTCAGAAAAAAATATATTACCTTGGGGGACTCATTGGTGTGTAAGGATTCCATGCTCGGTCACGCATAGGAGTCCTCATACCATCATGGTAAGGTGTTGCTGCATAACAATTAATAACAAAAATATATTGATTGTTGGTGGCCATATATAATTACTCGGTGAGACTACCCAATCAAAAGTTCAGAATAAAGTACCAGTATTATCTCTCATGGGAGTCATATATGGATGAAGTGGAGTCCTAGAAGGATGCATAGGGGTCTCGCTTCCCATACCATATCTTGATGTTTCCCTGGCAAGAGAAGCCAAATCAGGAAACTTAAAGGTGCAAAAGTGGAAACAAAAAAGCAGCCAACAGGATTAGTATCCTTACCTGAATGGTGTAGAAACATTAACATTATCCGAAATGTAACTACGATCGACTGCAGAGAAAACGTTCCAACCAAATATTAGGTGGACAAAAAACAAATTAAGTATAATATCTTCTTATAGAAAAGAAAAACTTGCCTGCTACGATTTTCATTTGAGACTCTAATTCAACTCGGACCATCGAACCTTTGACATCTTTAACTCGTCCCTTGCATCCCTTATAATGGCCAAGACGAATTTTAACAGAAGCTCCAATTAAAGAATCATGACCTCTTCCACCTCCACGTCTTCCTCCAACTGTTCATTTTCAAGTTATTAGCACTATAAAAAATGCAACACAACAACAAGCATCCATCGAAGACGCCTTAACAAATACAAAAAGACTCACAATTCATCTGACCACCTCCTCTAGGTGGTCTCATGGGGGATTGGGGGACACGAGGTGGAGTTCGGAGATGGGAAAATCTTGAATTGAATGTATCATTACCCTACATCGAAGTGATAGTTGTATGAATAGAATCACAGAAGAACTGAAAAATACTATGTCAGTGAGAACTTGAGAAAAGCACAGTTTAGGTCCATACATTCCTATCACCATTTGTGCGCGATCCACCCACCATCATACAAGACTCAGATTTAGCACAAATATAACCAGCGTGCTCAAGGTGATGACGGTCATAGATAAACAAAATCCCTTTGTAAATATGTTCAACAGAGCCTTGTTTTCCCTGATGTAGAGTGAAATAGTATCTAGTTAAAAAATATTAACGGAATAGAAAATCCAGAAAAATAATAATAATAAAAATTTGGTAGAGTTAGAGAACGAACCCTACAGGGACCCTCCAGAATTTTTACAACATCTTTTGCAGATAGAGTGTTCTTGTACCGATCTTTTGCAAAAATCTTCTTGTCAATCTTGTATTTGATCTCTCTTAACCTCACAAGAGCAACATCAGGTCTTTCTGGAACACCCTTAAGGACCTGAGTAGCCAATAAAGCAAGTTTAGAATGACACAGCAATTTACTGCATGGGCTCCAAGTTTACAGCGCTTACCTGGAAAGCTTCGCTCTCCACACGTATAATCATGCCAAAACTGTTATCACTGCACATGGAAAAGTATTAATTGGAAGCACTCAAAAGGGGAAATCTGGAAAAACAGAATTTCAATACAGAACTTACTCTAGTAGCACAAGGTCATGAAGCTCATAATCACCAATTCGAGTAATTCCAGAAGTTACTTCAGAGCTTTCCACAACATTGTCTGCAAAGACTCGGAGCTACAAACACATAGATCGTAACAAAATGAACACTTTATTGGGACAAAATCACAAAATTATAGCTTAAAAGATAATGACATACGAGTTCCTTGGTTGTGTCAGACACTATGTTCACCACATGACCTTCAACTGAAACAACCATACCAGTTGCACCTTCTGTAGCCCCAGATACAACCTTTACATGATTTCCAGCTTCAAAATACTTACAAAGCTCTTTGTCACTAATAGCAAGAGGCCCCTGAAATTAACACACAACTTTTATGATCAACAGGTTTGCTACCCAAAATTAAATTTGAAATACCACCTGGAAGATCTACTGGGTTATACTCACAGGAAGATCTTTTTCCTTTGTTTTGATATACACAGTATCTTCTTCGACTTTTTCCACCCATCCTTTCAAGTTTCTAAGATCTCCCTTGACAACTATAACCCTGTCACCCTTCATGAAATGACCTTTCTTTCTGTTTGCAAAGAGTGTTGACAAACTTGACATGTCACCATCCCCGGTTTCACCAGGATGCCTAAATTTCTCGAGCTCATCAAAAGTGGGCTGCACATTTTGAGTGCTGAGGGACTTCTTCAATGATACATTTTTGTACAAAAAACCATCCTTGAACTTCATCCCCTCAATTTGTTCAAAATAATCACCGGTGGTGGGATCTCGTCGACGCTCAACGCGGATATGCAGCTCTCTGTGTCAGAGAGAGATTCAAAAATCATATTATGAAGCTATGGAATATAAGATTGGACAATAAATGGGGAAAAAGAAGTGACTTTACCTAGCTTCATCAATGTTCATCAATCGTGCGGGTGGTGTAAATGCCTTCTTCTTTGGAACTTCCCTCCCTTCCTGAAATAAGACAGCAAAACTTGCCATAAATTTATACAATTACCTTTCATACAGTTGGAAACTATATGCATTTTTTTATCAAAGTTATATTTAAATAAAGGACACAACCAAAGAAAAATCTTCTGGAAGATACCCCCTACTTGGTGAGGAATTTTTGCTAATTACTAATTACATAAAAATATTGGATAAAGATAGCCATGTTAAGCAGGGTCAATCAATTTAAAAACATAATCCATGTGGAGGATGGTCAAACAATTAAAAACATCAAATACAGATACAAACCAATTTGTTAGCCACGGCCTGCAGGTCGATCCTTGGAATTAATTTCACAGTTGCTCGCAGCCGCACGTTATCAACATCTACAACCTTGCATTTACCAAAAGAAAAAATTAATGCTAAAGATGTAAGATAATAAGAAACCACAAGCTTGAAAGGGAGAGAGAATTCCAGAAGTTATGCATACCTTTGCAAGATCCCCTTTATATGCCCCTATCTTTAACCTAACCCAAGTATCCCTAGCTATATCAATTGCTTTGCTCTCAACGGAAAGAACATCTGTCATCTCCTTGATTGGGACAAGCATTACTTTAGTTGATGCATATATATTACGCATGCCCTTGATAGCCTGCATCAAAACCAAATCATGGAATATCATATTATCGCCCAGTCGACAACCAGAACTATATAGTTGTATCCTTTAGAAGTTCAAGAAGAGAGGGCGAAAAAGAGAGTTACGCATACCTCCCTAACATGAGACTCCTTGTCTGCCTCTATGTATATGAAGTTTTTTAGATGATCTAGTGCTATGGCAGATCTAATTTGCAATTCAGGTCCCCTATCAATGCACTTCTGCATAAGGCAAACAGCCACCTCCCTTTCATGACCAATCTACAAAAGCACAAACTTAACTAAATTAGAGGGCAAAGAGTGGAAAGCTCAGACTGTCTTTCAACTGTTTCTCACTTAATTTAAATATATTAAAGAATCTTATTCACATACCGCACATTTCACCATCCACAATTTTGGATCCCTAACAGATGGCAGTAGAGCTTGCTGTTCTACATCTGTAGCCTCTTCATCGTACTCTACATTGAGGCTCTTAGCATATCTCTCCTGGATTCTTCTCTCAATTTCCTCAACGTCCTCTTGTTCTTCCTCACGTGGAAGCAATGGACGGCGATGCATTCTCCTATCATCCTCATCAGGAATATCAGCTCCAGTATCAATGAAATCTGTACATCCAGATCCCAGATCATCAGCACAGAAAGTTACAGAATTAGATATTCCAATAGGATCACCCACTCGGCAAGCAAAACGCAAAAATAGCTACAAATTAAACTAAAACATATAATTCGTTTACAAAGAAACCATAAGGATTCTAAAATACATATTAATAATTTGAATAGGACATCTTCATGTGTTCCATAAAAGTTTTCTTCGCTCCAAACTTAGCCAGAAAAGTTGAGGACAACTGCTGCAGTAGCACATGATGATTAGCACCTCAGTAAGTCGATTAATAGACAAGCAAAGGTAAAAACTTAATGGTCGTCATTTGAAGAAAAGTAATTTGAAAAGGCTCTAAATCTAGGAGACTGAACACTATAGCCATTACAAAAGATAAGGGCAAACTTTATATACAACTTTCAGCAGTGCAATCTTTTTCCCAGTTAAGCTCACAAATGTTATTTCCAAATGTCCATGCTCACATAGAACTCCTCAACTCTTAGTTAGAACAAAGAGAACTATTCATAAATCAGTGTTTAATTCGTTAAGAAATTAAACACAGAAGGCAGAAAAACCCGAACTACCCAAAAGTTCGCTTCTCTTTTTGAGCAAGAGACATCACACTTCTTCTCTTCCCTTTCTCCATTTAGTCGAATTAACCCAATTTAAATTAATAATTAGGTCAAATTAACCCAAACCCAAAGCTTGATAAATAAAATGAACATTATAGATTAAGTAAACCAAAACAAAATTTCAGAAATTAAAGCAATAATAAGGCAAAGAAAGAACCCTAACCGTCTTCCCCTTCCTCCTCCTCCTCATCCTCATCGCTATCCACCGCCGCCTCCTCATCAAAAAACTCGGACGCCGCCTTCCTATGCCGCTTCCCACCACGTCCCCCACCTCCAGCTCCACCCCCACCATACTCGTCGTCGTCATCCTCCTCGTCATCCTCCTCCGCATAATCATCTATAAAATCCGATCTACCCCTCTTCCGCTTCGTCTTTCCGCCGTCATCGTAGTCCTCATCCTCCTCATCAACGGCGTCGTACTCCTCCTCTTCGTCCTCCGCGTCGTCCTCCTCGTACTCGTTCCTCCGGCGAGGCATCGCAACTGACTATTAGAATTCAATTCGATGCAGAAATCGTTCGATACTTGAATGAATTGGATTGGGGATAGTAGCAGGGATGCGAGCCCTATTTATAACTTCCACGGAGAGCAGTGCGTGTGCCACTGTGTGTGAGAGAAAGCCCTAGACAAGGTGAGGAGAGAGAGAATGGAGAAGGGAACGAGGTGAACAAAGTTTTGATCTAGAGAAGTGACGAGGGAACAGGGGAATTTTTATTTGGGCTTCAGGCCCAATATTTATTGGGTTTGAAAGCCCAAATAATTGGATGAAGACTTTCAAAACCACGTAAACTTTCACCCCTCAGGTTTTATTATTGACGATCATCGTACTCTTCTCAACTTGTTTGGACAATATCTTCGTATAGATGATATAATACCAAACAAATATTTATAGAGACGATAACTCTATTTTACTTAAAATTAATTAAAAAAATTTTAATAGGGTGGAATGGACTAGTTTCCTCTCTTATCAATTTTGAATATCTTAACCAACAACATAATATTTCAGATGTGGGAAACCCCAACATTTTTTTATTTATTTTTTTTATTATTTTTTTTATTTTTTGTTTTTTCTTATCAACACTATTAGATGTTGTTTATTTTTAGGATGGGTGAGTTATTTTGCAACCCATAATGAATTGTTTACTTTATCAGGTGATGGATCTGTGGTTTAAGAGCGAGTCCGTTAGATTTAAAGGAATAATATGAGATATTTGCTCTGTGCAAATGTCGTTGTTAATTTGTCTATTTCTTGACATCATTAATCCAAACTTGCTTTTTATTTTGATGAATATGAACTTATTTAGTGGGTAGGATTTAGGAAGTAATATTTGTTAAGTCTTATTTATTTGATAAATATGAATGCTGACCCAAAAATATATATATATGAACTGCTTTTGTTTCAATTTAAAAATGTGCAGTTGTCAATTTTATTTTTTTTTAATCCTTGTTGATTGTTTTTTATTATTGAATATAAGTTCGAGTAAATAAAAAAAAAAAACTAAATTAGTTCGAATTACGAGAATGAACTTATCAAAATTCGAATATGCAAATGAGTATGAAGTGAAAAGAAGAAATTGAAATTCTGAATACAAAAAGACAAACTTCAGTCGGAAATTAAGAAAAGGGGAAAATTGAGACAAACTACAAACAATAAACAAGTCATTTTTTATCTTTTGGTCAATTAGTCCAATTTTTATATTTTACTAACCAGAACTCTCTAGTGAAGTAAACGACCTCTTATATTAGGCACCAGAAACTCATTTGATGTCATGGACTCTTTTTTTTTCTATTTGAACAGTTTTCTACTATGTTTTGAAACCAAAACCAATTGTCTGGCGGACCAATCTGGCCCGCTAGAAACCGATCGAAAACCGGACCGGACCGTTTTACAGGTCAGTTGGCCTGGATTTTTGTGTTTTTTTTTTCAAATCTAAAACAAAAATTGTGGTGCCATCGGTTTTGAACCCATGACAGTAAAGTGTGCTCATACCAACTGATCTATCGCCCCAGTTGACAATTTTTTTCTTAATTTATTAATAACTTTATTAAATAATAAACTCTCTAAAATTACATTAAAATTTTGAATAAACTAATGTAAAATATTTTATTTTTAATAATATATATTTATAAAAATATAAAGGTAGGTGTGATAACTTTTTTTTTTCTCACAACAAATAGGATGATATTTTTTTATTTTTATCTAAATTTTTTGTAGATTTATAATTTTGAAAACTTATTATTGGAGAATGTTATTTGAAAATTAATGACTATTTGTAAGTAATTTAAAATTATATCTATTTTTTATATTATTTAACTTTTTTGTATTATTTTTAGTTAATATTTGTAATATTATATAAATATATATAATTAAATATAATTATTACGTAATTATGACATGTCACCGGTTTGACCGGTGGTTGAACCGATCGAACCAGTAACCAGTAAAGCTTTCCGGTTCGACGTCTGGTCCGAGTTTCAAAACATAGGTTTTCTACTTAATCTCTTCCACATTCATTGGACTCTCAAATTATTTTCTTTTTTATTTATTTATTTTATTACTTATTTGTATTTAATTCTTTTTTCTCCCACCTCATTCTAATTTTTTTAATTATATATATATTTTAATATTTTTAAATTTCTACTTGAACTATTACTTTATACTAATTTTGATATTATCTTATTTGATTTAATCATTTATTTATCAAAAAACTTTAATTATATTAAAAATAATTATAAATTAAATAATAATATGAAAATTTTAATTTAACATTTTTTTTTGACACACGCAATGAATGTACAGAATCACTAGTTTAGATTAAGTATATATCAAAAGTTGTAAAATTATGCTATCAAACTCTTCTCCTTTATCTACGAGTTATAAAATAATATTTTTAAAAATATTATCGATCCCATTAATAGAGCCAAGAGTTTGTGTTTGTCGGGTTATTTCAATTAGATCTCTTTTATGACCATTTGAGCAGCAACATAATTGGGACTTAATATGGGACTAGCAACCTTGCACACCTGACGTATGTGCAAAAAAAATAATTAAATTAATTTTTTCATGTTATTACTTAATTTATAATTATTTTTAATATAATTATAATTTTATGATGAATAAATTAAATAAGATAATATCAAATTGAGAAAAAAATAATTAAAAATAAATAAGTGATATAAATAAAAAATAAAAGAATTTAAGAGCCCCGTAAATATAGAAGAGTTTTAGCAGAAAACTGTAAAAGTAAGTGACTAGAATTTATGTTAAAAAATAAAGAAAAAAAAAAAGGAAAAAAAGAGTTCATGACTCCAAATGGATCTCTGGTTTAATATAATAGTAATAGATAGCATCACTATGTGTGCAAACAAAAATTAGACAAAATGATAAAACAACACAAAAATTAGATAAAATGATAAAAAACAAAACTGAAGGACTCCGGCATGTCGAGACATTAAATTTCTCTGGAATTTAATATTATCCTTATAAATTAAGTAATTGGATCGAAAGAGTCTCCTCCACTTCACTTCTAGTCCCCCATCCGAAAAAAATTAGAATGGAAAACCAAAAAACAAAAACAATATATTTCCTTTAAGTACCATTTTTCCCTTTTCCCAAACTAATTACATAGAACTAACAAATGCTACGTCCTTGCTAGTCGCAACAACCTCAATTAATTGCACTACAAGTTCTCAGTGCTGAGCGCGCGTATTGATACATTTTTATACAAAAAACCATCCTTGAACTTCATCCCCTCAATTTGATCAAAATAATCACCAGTGGCGGGATCTCGTCGACGCTCTACACGGATAAGCAGCTTTCTGTATTGAAGAGAGGAAGTCGAAAAATAGTATTACGAAGCTGTCGAATATTGTTTGGACGGTAAAGGGAGGGAGAAGGAACCGACTTTACCTAGCTTCATCGATATTCATTAGTCGTGCGGGTGGTATAAACGCCCTCTTCTTTGGAACTTCCCTCCCTTCCTGAAATAAGACAGCTGAACTTGGTAAATTTATATGCAATTATCTTTCATGCAGTTGACACTACATGCATGTTTTCATCAAAGTTGTATCTTAATAGATTCCGGGACACAACCGAAGAAAATCTTTCGGCGGAATATACCTGGTACCAGTTGGGAACTTTGGTTATAACTAATTACATATAAAAAATATAATTTAAACAAAGATAGCGATGTTAAGCAGGTCAAACAATTTAAAAACAAAAGCCATGTGGAGGATTGTCGAACAATTGAAAACATTGAATACGGATACGAACCAATCTGTTAGCCAGGGCCTGCAGGTCGACCCTAGGAATTAATTTCACAATTGCTCGCAGCCGCACTTCATCAACATCTACAACCTTGCATTTAGGAAAAGCAAAAATGAATGTTAAAGATGTATGATAATAAGAAACCACAAGCTTGAGAGGGAGAGATAATTCCAGAAGCTATGCATACCTTTGCAAGATCCTCTTTATATAGCCCAATCTTGAGCCTAACCCAAGTATCCCTGGATATATCAATTGCTTTGCTTTTAAGAACATCGGTCATCTCCTTGATTGGGACAAGCATTACTTCAGTTGATGCATATATATAACGTATGCCCTTGATAGCCTGCAGCAAAACCAAATCATGGAATATCATATTATACCCCAGTCAACAACCAGAACTATATAGTTGTATCCTTTAGAAGTTCCAGAAGAGAGGGCAGAAAAAGAGAGTTATGCGTACCTCCCTAACCTGGGACTCCTCGTCTGCCTCTATGTATATGAAGTTTTTTAGATGATCTAGTGCTATTGCAGATCTGATTTGCAATTCAGGTCCCCTATCAATGCACTTCTGCATAAGGTAAGCAGCCACCTCCCTTTCACTATGAATCTACAAAGCAAAAACTTAACCAAATTAGAGAACAAAGGGAAAAGCTAATCTGTCTGTCAACTGTTTCTCACTTAATTTAAATATATTAAAGAATCTTATTCACATACCCAACATTTCACCTTCCACAATTTTGGATCCCTAACAGATGGCAGTAGAATTTGCTGTTCTACATCTGTTGCCTCTTCGTCGTGCTTTACATCGAGGCTCTTAGCATCTGTCTCCTGGGCTCTTGTCTCTTGTTCGTCCTCACGTGGAAGCAATGGACAGTGATGAAGTCCACTATCATCCTCGTCCCGAATATCAGCTCCAGTATCAATGATATCTGTACATCCAGATCCCAGATCATCAGCACAGAAGGTTGTAGCAGCAGATGTTCCAATAAAATCACCCACTCGGCAAGCAAAACGCAAAAATAGGAATTAAGCTAAAATATACAATTTGTCTACTAGGAAACCACAGAGATTCTAAAATACATATTAATAATTTGAACAGGACATCTTCACGTGTTCCATAAAAGTTTTCTTTATTCCTATCTTAGCCGGAAAAATTGAGGACAGCTGCTGCAGTGACACATAATGATTAGCACCCTAACAAGTCGACTAAGAGACTACCAAATGCTAATCTTAATGTTAATTCTAAATGTTCACGCTCAATATAAAACTCCTCAATTCTTAGGTAATGTCAGAACACAGAAAAATTCACTAATCCGTGTTCAATTCATTACGAAATCATAGACAGAAGGCAGAAAAACCAGTACTCCCCAAAACTCCGCATCAACATTACACTTCATCTATTCCCTATCTCCATTTACAGTAATTAGCACGAATCAACCCTAACCCAAACCAAACCTTTGATCAATAAAACGAACATTATAGATTACGTAACCCAAAACAAAAACTCAGAAACTAAAGCAAGAACAAGGCATTATTCATCATCATCATCCAACAAAAGAAAGAACCCTAACCTTTTACCCCCTCGTCTCTCTGGTGAGGCATGGCGATTGACGTTTAGAATTTCTCAAAGGGCGGATGAAGAATTAGAAAATGTTCGTGGCCTTTTCGAATGAATGGGATTGGGAGAGCCCCTATTTATAGCTTCCTCATAGAGGAGTGCGTGTGCCACTGTGTGAGAGAGAAATTGGATAAGGGAAATATTTGGGCTTTAGGCCCAATACTTGTGTGGGCTTTTAATTGTTTCTTTGAAATGTGTATTTCGGTTCGGCCCAAATACTTGGATGAACCCTTATTTTTCTTTGTTTTGAACGATATTTTCGCATTATAAATCTAGTTTTTTCTTGTCGATTTTGGCTATCTTAAAGTATGAATCAAAAAATATAAGATTTTGCTATTTGAACTTAGTTACAAGTAATCAAACTATACGTTATTTTAGTTTGAAGTTAAACTGGGTGTAACCAACCGCTAATAAAAGATAAAAGTAGACGAAAGGTCGACCGACCTAGTGGAATAAGACACTTGATGGGGCCCTACCCACCTACGACACGTGGCCAGCCCTAGAAGAGTTAAAGACATACACAACTAACTTATGACGAGCTGTGGGAGGAGCTCGCTGTATGAGCTCGCTCTGTCAGAGTCGTGTGAGTTACAAGCACTGTTCTCTGGACGAGCTCAAGTATAACGAGCTGTATTGGGAGCTCGTTTGATACGTTTGCTCCGCGAACTCTGTTTACGGAAGGACACTTAGGTAATTACGGATAGTGGGGATGACTTGATGGAGAAGGGAAGGAGTCTTGAGGATAGAGACGAAGGAAGACGAAACGATAAGATAGAATCCAATACGGAATCGGAAACGAAGTAAACCCTAAGGGGACTCTGGGTCTATATAAGGAGAAGTTTAGTCGCTAGGAAAACAGAACACACGATACGAGAGAAAAGAAGAGAGAGGTAGATAGATTCGGCGAGTACTCATCATTGGCGCCGTCTGTGGGAACGAAAAACTTCTTCGTTCCTTTTTTTTTAGTACTGGTCGAATTTAATCTTCTTCTTTGCAAAAAGATGAAGAGGGAACATATCAACCAAGTATTGGACCAGATTGATCAAATAATGGCGAACAATCGCGAAGATGGTGGTAGTGGAAAGGTCGATTATGACACCCCGGAGAGCATGAAACAAAAAAATGTTCAGGGGGAAGAAAGTCAGACACCAGCCGGACTGCCTGCTAACATGACGATGGATCAGCTTCGGGCCCTGGTGGAGATGATCGTTGAGAAGCGAGAAGCTCGGGCAGGAGCTAGCCATACTAGGAGCCAGCGGAGAACGGTAGGAGATGAGGCCGACACCGCGGCCAAGGGAAAGCGAACAGAGGTACCTCATATTGATCTGGAGGACAGCTCTGAAGACAAGGACTACTATGAGGAGGACGATCAAACAACAATCCAGACGACATCAAGAAACAGAGGCCCAGTTAATAGAGGGGCTAATAACTGGGAAGAACAGATGCAGGATATGGGAAAAATGATAGAGGAGATGAGGAGGAATTTGCAAGGCCCCATCCCGGAGAAGAAAAAAGGAAGTGCATTCACAGAAGAAGTCTTAGAAGAAGACCTCCCGTATAACTTTAGATCGGTGCAGGTGGCGGATTATGATGGAACGGGAGACCCTGCGGAACATATAAGCGAATTCGAGCACGTAGCAATGTTGCATAAGCTGTCAGACAGGATCAAGTGTCGAGTGTTCGTAACAACACTCAAAGGGCCGGCTCGCAGATGGTTTTCATTGTTACCTCAGAACGTAATAAGTGGTTTCGAGGATTTCTGTAGATTATTCACGAACCAGTTTGCTAGCTCCCTTCACTATAAAAGGAACGCGATTAGTTTGTTCACAATAAAACAAGGGGTCGGAGAACCACTTCGTGCTTACGTACAGAGATTTAACAGAGAAGCCTTGGATGTACCTTTTGTGTCACAGGAAGTCAAGGCGAGTGCTTTCACCCAAGGTTTACAAGGCGGGGAGTTCTTTCAATCATTAGCACTAGATCCGGTGACGGATTTTGACGACCTACTGAGGCGAGCCGGGAGATACATAAACTTAGAGGAGGCGTTGGCCGCGAAAAAGACAGCTATTGGAGAGGTTAGCAGGAAGAGAGGAATCCAGGAGACATTCCAACCGAGAGAATTGAACAAGAGAGGCGGAGTAGGAAATCGCAAGTTCGCAAAGTATGACTCATACGCGAGTTTAAAGAAAACACCACATGTTATCTTAACAACGATCAAACAATTGGAGGGGTTCCGATGGCCGCGGACCCGAGCACCAACACCAAAGCGGCCTCCGTCAGACACTTTCTGCGAATATCATAATGAATACGGGCACCAAACAGATCGCTGTGGACATTTGAAGGACGAAATCGAGAGGCTGGTACGGGAAGGAAAGATACCAGAACTGGTAGAGGAAAAGATTGAGTCCGAAGGAAATAAGGATATGCAGACAGATGGAAGAAGACGAGCAGAGATGAACGAGCAACAAGAGGAGCCTCAGGTTCGAGGGGTAATTCAGATGATTGTTGGAGGACCTACTGATGGAGACTCGCAACGAGCCAGGAAAGCATATGCCCGAATAACGAATAAGGAGGAAATGCTATCGGTGCACCTAGACAACACTCCGCAGATTCGTTTTGGCCCAGAAGACTTGATAGGAGTACAACAGCCCCATAATGATGCACTCGTTATCACGGCAATAATTGCACACCACCAGGTATCGAGAGTTTTGGTGGATGGAGGTAGCTCGGTGGACGTGTTGTTCCTAAATGCTTTTCAGCAAATGGATATTGGAACAGTGCAGTTGGGGACGGTCAACACAGCTTTATATGGTTTCGGAGGTGAAATGGTGGAACCTATCGGACAAATCACATTGTCAATGGCTCTAGGAAGAGGGGATCATGTGAAAACAAGGCAAGTCAAATTCATGGTGGTCGATGCGCCTTCCTCGTACAATGCGATATTAGGGAGACCGGCTTTGACGTTATTCGAGGCCATCGCTTCACCTTACCATCTGAAATTAAAATACCCTGTCGGACAGGAGGTTGGAGAAGTACGGGGCGATCAAGTGGCAGCACGGAGGTGCTACGTAGAGGCAATTAGAAAGGAGAAGCGGAAATACGAGCCCATTAATCTGAGCTCGGGTGGCGAGCTTAGTGGAATGAAACGACGGGTGGAAGACACGAAGACTATGGAACCAGAAGGAGAATTGATGACCATTGAGTTGGTACCAGGGGATCCAACCAAGACGACCAGGATCGGCGGACAGCTCCCTGAGGAGATGCGGGAAACATTGGCAGCAATGCTACGAGCAAACGTGGATGTGTTCGCTTTCGGTACGCATGATTTGGTAGGACTGGATAGGAGCATTGCTGAGCATCGTTTGAATGTCAAACAAGGGGTACGACCAGTAAAGCAGAAGAAACGGCATTTTGGGCCTGAGAAGGATGCAATTATCCAAGCTGAGATTGCAAAATTACTCCAAGCAGGACACATCAGAGAAATCCAGTTCCCGGAATGGTTATCCAATGTGGTGCTTGTACCTAAACCTGGGGGCAAGTGGCGCGCATGCATTGATTTCAGAGATTTGAATAAAGCATGTCCGAAAGATTTTTACCCATTGCCAAGGATTGATCAGCTCGTGGATTCAACAGCAGGTTGCGAGCTGTTAAGCATGATGGATGCATCTCAAGGGTACCACCAAATACCATTAGCCCGAGAAGATTGGAACAAAGTAAGTGATGGGGCCCTACCCACCTACGACACGTGGCCAGCCCTAGAAGAGTTAAAGACATACACAACTAACTTATGACGAGCTGTGGGAGGAGCTCGCTGTATGAGCACGCTTTGTCAGAGTCGTGTGAGTTACAAGCACTGTTCTCTGGACGAGCTCAAGTATAACGAGCTGTATTGGGAGCTCGTTTGATACGTTTGCTCCGCGAACTCTGTTTACGGAAGGACACTTAGGTAATTACGGATAGTGGGGATGACTTGATGGAGAAGGGAAGGAGTCTTGAGGATAGAGACGAAGGAAGACGAAACGATAAGATAGAATCCAATACGGAATCGGAAACGAAGTAAACCCTAAGGGGACTCTGGGTCTATATAAGGAGAAGTTTAGTCGCTAGGAAAATAGAACACACGATACGAGAGAAAAGAAGAGAGAGGTAGATAGATTCGGCGAGTACTCATCAACACTAATCTCTTAAATAAAATCCATAAACCTGTGACCGACCAACTCAATTGAAAGGATCCTCTATTGTTAGACTTTCGTTGGCTATAATCGTATGAATGAAATAATTGGACCGAAAAGGTTAGTCTCTTATATTGGGCTTCCACATATATATCTTGACCTTTTGAATGAATCAGTTAGGTTAAAAGGGTCGTACTTATATCAATATCTTGGCCTTGTGAATAAAACAATTAGATTAAAAGGGTGGTCCTTATATTATACTTCTATTGTGTCCATGTGAATAAAACAACTAGGTTGAAACGGCTTATATTAAACTTTCATAATGTCGGAAAAATTAGATTAAAAAACCCGTGAAAAAATAAAAGCTTTCATAATGTCGGAAAAATTAGATTAAAAAACCCGTGAAAAAATAAAAGATTCTCTTTTCCCTTTTTACATTATCTTTCATATACTATCTTGCTTTTCTTTTCAAGTATGGATTTTCTTCTGCAACATTAGTGACACAAAACTAATTAATAGCACTACAAATTCTTCTAATCTCACCATCACCTCCAATCTTGGCCCCCATCCGACCCATTTTAACCATTGCCACTGCAAAATCTTGTCCAAACATTACACCCTTTGTCCCATCAACATAGGCGTCCACAACTTGCTTAGTAATAACATCATCGTATAGCCTAGCATCCGACGCTATCACTGCAATCCCATTCTTGATGTTGTGCAGAATTTGATCATCAAATTTGTCAACAGTCATTACATCAAGTGGGATTCTTAAGTTCACGTCTCCATTGCTAGGGCACGCGTTCTTGAGCTCGATTAGGAAATTAGGGTTGATATCAGGATCAGAGTCGTTCTGTCCCGAGAAATTGTACAACCTCTTAGGCATGAAGAAGCAAGCCGTTGTACCGATGGTGTGGGCTCCTGTCAAATGCAATTGTTTTACTTACTTCCGAATAAATGACAGATATATACATAGGATTTTAGATGCATTAAACTCAATATAGATATAATTGGAACTTTATAAATGCGGTAGAGTTATTTTTACTACTAAAAGTACCACTTAGTAGGACGAGTTCTTTTTCCGAAAGCCCTTTGTCTCTGAACTTAGCTTTGAGAGTCTCGATTGAATCGTTAACATCAGGCATATTATCTGCTAGTGATACGCTCGAAACTCGACCATCTCTTCTCCCAGTTTCGACGTCATAAAATGGCCCACCAGCCTAAGTCACGTAGAAAGAAAAAGGAACACAAAATTAATGAATTGGTGCATAATATAGTCAATGATCTCGAGGAATTTGAGGAACATAGTAAATATTGCATTGAAATGCCATCATCAAAATGGAGCAAAACATATCTATATATATATATATATATATAAATCACATAGTTTTGAAAAGAAAATAAAAAGAATTGAAACAAAATCATTTTATTCCAATTTATTGCATAAGCTTGAGGAAAAGTCAAGAAATGATATCACTATTGTATTCTCAAGAATTTCATGATCAATGCCGTTTTCTTTTTTGATTTTTTTTCACGTATATATTATATATACATGATCAAAATCATAATTTAGAGAATTACTAATCTATATTCATTAAAACAACAATAAATACAAAATTAAATAAATTATAATAATTACCATGGTAACAGCATCTCTAGCAGCCATTGCAACAATATCAGCACAAGACACCACTCCAGGACACTCAGCCTCCAGCAATCCTTTGGCCTTCTCCACCTCTTCAAACCCTCCAACCCCTTCATTCTCAAATGCTGCCTTCTCACCACTTGCTCCATTGTCAATCAATATTGAACCATCACAACCCTAAAAGAATTCAATTCACTTTCTTTAACTAAATCTATCATAATTATGTTAAAAAAGAAAACGGGGCCGACGAAACTACGAAAATGACCTCGACGAAGCAGTCGTGGAAGTGGAGCCTGAGCAGCATGGGGGGCACTCTGGGGTTTCCGAGTGTGGCTTCTCGGACGACGTTGCGGATGATGGACTCGGCGTTGGGGCATGTTTGGGAGTAGAATCCCACTTGAAGCTGTGCTTTTGAGATGTGAATAAGAAGGAATATTACAAAGGGAAAACTCAGTGAAGTGTTCATGGTTTTTGAAGGAGAAGGTTGAGGGAGAAAGATGGAGGAGGGATTGGGAATATTGTTTAGGTCAGGCTTGCATGTGTGAGATGGAGTTATATATTAAATAAGAGGAAGTATGTGGGAGGTGTCAAAGTATTGCATGAATGCTTTTTGTTGTGTTGTGAGGGAAAATTAATAGCAAGGGATAATGGGATTGAAGTGTCCTTGATGATCTGGAAAATTAAAATGACCTAACAAATTTAGGGTAATTTTCGATACGATTCTAGCTCGGTTTAAATCATTGCGGCGGGGGAGGGAATATTTTGTGTTTGTCGTGTGAATGAAGTAAAGGTTAGGAAAGTGGTCTGATTTAATAGCATGTCTGCTAATACTACTTGTACGTATAATTATTAGATTTGGACTGTTTGACTTAACTCAACTCTATACTATAGTATAATTTTTTCAAATTTAGTTGTAAATAGGTGATGAGATACTTTCACGGGATGTCATTTTACCTCTCAAGAATCTCCCGATTTTTATCGTTCAACTTGGTACATCTCAAAGTTGACATTTACTTCATGTAAAACAACTCCTTAGCCCCCAACTCATATAAAGGCTTGTTCAAAATTGCACTAAAGGTAGGTCAAATTAAGATGGGAAAATCTTTGAATAGTACCAAAAAGTTGAAAAAATTCCTTTTAGGTCCCCAATTTTGAAAAAGTTCCCATTCAATCCCCAATTGAAAAACAAAATTCCTTTTAGGTCCCCACAAATAGTACAGGTTCGTATAATTTTCCAGCAATTCCTGGAAAATTATACAAACTTGGGGAGTGAAAAGAAATTTTGTTTTTCAATTGGGGAGTGAACAGGAACTTTTTCAAAATTGGGGAGTGACAAGGAAATTCAGTTTACACTTGGGGATTTTTGAGGAATTGTCCGAATTAAGATATCATAATTTGTAAGATAGCATTAAAGGGCACGATTTTGTGAAATTCTTGTGCCTATAGGCTATAATTAATCCTATGTATATTATTTTGGAAATTCGTATAGGTCTGTCTATCCATGACCAACTAATGTAAAATATTTGGAAAAATGTCCAAATTTGTATAAACGAGTAAAAATATCCGAGCAATTATTATGTCTATTTAAATGAAACTTCATATTATGCCAACCATAAAGTAATTTCTCCATATATAATTGCAAATAATTGAATTATGGGTAAATATTTGTACATAAAATATATGGAAATGATTACCAAATTTGTTGAGAGTTGAGGCATCGGGAAATAACAAACCTAAGTATGGGCAATTTAATTTTGTTTTAAAGGGAATAATTAGTAATTATTGTTACTTTGCTGGATGAAACTACCAAATTAATGGGGACAAATTGGAAAGTGCCAAAACATTAGGAACATGTTGATTTCATTACCCATAATCCTAGTTCAGAACTAGTAGACTAGTACCATAGTACGGTGAAAAGTATTTTACGATTATTGCTGAATAATTCATAAAAAATTTTGAAAAAATATCAATCAAATAATAAGTGTAATACACTAAAAACTTATTGATTTTATAATTGGTACTTTTAACCTAAACTTAATCCTAGTTCAGAACTAGTAGACTAGCACCATAGTACGGTGAAAAGTATTTTACGATTATTGCTGCATAATTCATAAAAAAAATTGAAAAAATATCAATCAAATAATAAATGTAATACACTAAAAACTTATTGATTTTATAATTGGTACTTTTAACCTAAACTTAATTCGGTCAAAACAGTAAAATGAGTAGGACAACGTCTAATTTAACGTGTAAATGATATAAAGTTCAGTAAAAGAGATCAATCAAACAGTAAACATAATAAATATGTCAATAGTTTTGGTTTGGTTCGATGGAACTATGCTCGGATTAGAATTTTCAATAACAGATGAAATATTTTTATATTTATTATTTTCAGAAATTGGATTCAGAGATGCCATATTAATTTTTGAAATTTTGGTATACCGTTTTAATTTACAATTTCCTTCGCATTTTACGAGGGTATCATTGTTACAAAAATCGAACATATTATTTTGTTAGAACATAAAACTAATTTATCAAAAAGATATAATACAGAATTAAAACTTGAAATTCACGTGGATCGGATCCTCCCCAAACGACGTCGTTCGGATCTTCTTCCCCACAAGATCTTTCTTCACTCCACAACTCCACACACACACACTCCACCTCCGCCATCAATGGCGACCTTGAACTCCGGCAACAAGGGCAACCGTCACTTCCTTCCTCACTCCCACCACAACGCCGCCTGCACCCGCGTCCACCAGATCGCCGCCCTCGGCTTGGTTGTCACCACTTTCTTCCTCACCAGACTCTTCGACCACTCCCTCGGCCCTTGCTTGTCAAACTACCGCAATTCCTTCTCCGGTGATGCAGGAAATGACGACGTCGTCCGATTCGGTGGCGCCGCCGGGTATGGGGCTCACCTGGATTTGAAGATCTACGTGTATGAAGAGGACGAGATTGAGGGTTTGGAGCTGCTGCTGCACGGACGCCAAAGGAAGATTCCTGTGGATAAGTGCCTTAAAGGCCAGTGGGGCACTCAGGTAATTCTTGCTCGGATCAATGCTTTTTTTTTCTTGATGAATTGCTGAAAAGATTGTGTAATGTGTATTTATATCATCCCATTTCATGTATACCATGCTTATTTGTTGAAATTACTACCAAGTGTAAAGGGATTACATATCCACCTTAAGCATGTTAGCAACTGTACCTTTTAAGTAGATTGAAGCAGCTGCTAATTAGTACAGAACTAGAAAATTGAGATGATGGTGAAGGAACAATAGTTTGAGCATTTTCTTTGGAGCATTCTCTTGCAATATTGTGTTTTTAATATGATAATTGATTCCATTTAGGTTAAAATACATAGGTTGCTTTTACAATCAACATTTAGGACGCGGAAGAAAGAGGAAGCGGATCTGTTTTTCGTGCCGTCTTATGTAAAGTGTGTTCGAACTATGGGTGGATTGAATGACACAGAGATCAACCAAACTTATGTCAAGGTAATCAATTCTTTATCCGAAAAGATAGTTGATTTCGAATACATTATGCTGCTGATGCAAGTGTTGTTTAAGTTGGCACTATTTGGTTTCAGGTTTTAAGTCAAATGCCATATTTCAGGTTATCTGGTGGCCGTAACCATATATTTGTTTTCCCAAGGTATGATATCATGCTCTCTATTTCATAGGAAGAATAAGTTAGGTGCTTATATATCCATTTATGCTCAGCAAATCTCCTGGAAAATAGAGACAATGTTTGATATACCAAAGTTAGATGTTCCTAGGATCTTGTATAAGCATAATGAAAGCCCGATTATTGTGTATTCTTCTTTTCAGTAACAGACTGATTTCTGAACTACTAGTACTTTCATTGTTTCAGTAGTATCTTTTCCACAGTTTCATAAGAGCAAGACTGTTTTTCCCTATCTTATCACATATAAGAACAGAAACCCAGATACAGTTGTAATCAATGAGAGTCTTGTCTTGGTTTTCATCAATGTGGTAAACTGAAGTGAAGTTATGTCATTCCCCATTGCAGTGGTGCTGGAGCTCACTTGTTCAAGTCTTGGGCAACATACATAAACCGCTCTATCATTCTGACTCCGGAGGTATCTTTTTCACAAACTAGCATTTCTCTTGTTCGGGTAGTAAGCAACAGTTTACCCTAATAAATATTAGTGTTAGCTTTAGTTACAAGATCATTTCCCTTATTAATGTTTGATATGATTATGACTGTTTCTTCTCGTATTCATGCAGGGAGACCGCACAGATAAACGAGACACAAGTGCTTTCAATACATGGAAAGATATCATCATACCTGGCAATATTGATGATGGGATGACAACTCACAAGCCTAGGCTGGTTGAACCTTTGCCTTTATCGAGGAGGAAGTATCTGGCAAATTATTTAGGTCGAGCACAGGAAAAGATTGGCCGTTTGAAATTGATAGATCTAGCAAAACAATTTCCTGATAAGGTACATCTTTCATTCCCATATTGTGATAAACTTCCTTTTATAATCTTCTCATCATTACTAATTGGTATGCTAGAAAATTTTAGCAAGATTAGATTATACAAATGGTAGATTCTCTGAACAGACTAATGTTTGATGGATATAGTTTTCGTTACATTTTACCAAGAGTCGAAATTTCTTTTCCAATTAAATGTAAACTAATAATTGGTAGTGAATCTTTGACAATGTTGGATAAACATTTCTACCCATGTTTTGATTGGGAAGCCATCCATGATAGAGCTTATGGTTGTTTAAGTTGATTATTTTATATGAAACCTTATTCATAATGCATGTCAATGGCGTTAAATCATAGGAATTCAGACACTCAGCGTTCTGAATATATCGGCAGTGATAACTGGAATTTTCATTATTCTTATTTTATGTTAATTCTTTCCAAAAGTATTTGATTCTGTAAACAGTTGGAATGTCCAAAGTTGGATTTCAGTGGCCCTGACAAACTTGGGAAGGTAGATTACTTTAAACATCTTCGCAATGCAAAATTCTGCCTGGCCCCACGTGGACAGTCATCTTGGACCCTTCGCTTTTACGAGTCATTCTTTGTGGTCTGTATCCCACCTTTGGACTTTGATATCCGCATTATACAAACACACAAATACATTCTGTTGAACTCATTGCTGCTATTCAGGAGTGTGTTCCAGTTATCCTATCAGATCAAGTGGAAGTGCCCTTTCAGAATATAGTTGACTTCACACAAATTTCAATTAAATGGCCATCCACGAGAATCGGAACAGAGCTCTTGGATTACTTGGAATCGATCCCAGGTCATACTGGTGGACTCCTTCTTGCATTACTATTTTTATCCTTTTCTTTTCTCTTTAGTTCTTTCTAGTTTAAAATCACAAAATCACTATGCAATGAGATATACACCTCCCCATTTTTGGCAAAATCCACTTAGATGGTTTAGATGGTTTAAAACTATGTTTGAAACAGTCATCTGCAGGCATAAAGAATGTTTAGATGGTTTAACTCTGAAAAGCGTGATACTTCAAATGATCAAGTAGTTGTTCCTTGTATATATGGCGGCCAACAATTTTATTTTATTTTCCAGATAAAACCATAGAGGAAATGATTGCTCGGGGCAGACGAGTGAGGTGCTTATGGGTTTACGCTCCAGAATCTGAACCGTGCTCTGCCTTCAGCGGAATATTATGGGAACTCCAGAAGAAAGTGAGGAAGTTCCATCAGTCAACGGAGACGTTTTGGTTGCACAATGCATCTATAGTCAACAGAGATTTAGTAGAGTTCACAAAATGGAAACCACCCATGCCTTTGCCTTAGCATGGTATGAACTTGATGCCTTTGCCTTTCATATGTAGTTCTGTACTATTCATTTACACATTCTTAAGATTTGTTGATATATACATATATATATGTTAGTATTATTGAAATTTCTAACATGTTTAGGCATAGATGTTCTCCAACCAGACTGGCAAGAAAAGGAAGTTAAACAGCATTGAAAAATTCAGTCAGTTGTCCCATAATTGTTGTAAAGTTTCTTGAAAATAAAGATGCCCAAAGTCTGGTTTGGAGCAGTGGTAGGCACTTACGTTGGACGAATTACGTATACTATTCCCGAGTTTAGGAGGAATTACATATTAGTCCTTCTTATATTATTAATTACCTCAACTCCCCTGAGAATTTCATTTTCAGTGCAAAAACATCCCCAACGGAAATTGCAATACGGCAATAACCCCCTAATATAAGTATGTCGGTGCACCAAATGAAATGTTAGGATTCAATTCCCACGGCGTGCAATGTGGGAGCATCATTCTTGAGCTCAATATGGGTTTTGAGGATGGACTCCTTATAGGCTTGTGGGAGACACATCTCCCCCTTAACGAGTCGCTGAGTACTTGATTTATTTTCCTAAATTGTTTCATCAAACTGGGGTGTAGGGAGCTCTTAGGGTAAGAGATTCAATCTTTTGATATAAGGGTTCTTGGTTTAGACTAATTTGTAGTTATCCTGAAACTTTAGTTTGGGTGATCTAAAGTAATTCGTCCTAATAAATAAATAGGGGACTATACCAATGGAAAAGGCTGTTTTAGCAAGGCAAATTACACTGGAGATGCATCAGAATGGAACTTCCAAAGTCATTTTCAATGAAACTAAGCTACAAAATTTTGAGAAACGAATTTGGTCACGATTCTTTCAGCTTGACGACGTCTATTAATTCTATTTGTCGTTATGAGGATGTAAACAAATCGAGCCGATATCGATAAACGTTGGATCTCAAATTCGAGTCAAATAATTTTATGTTGAGTAAAAATATACAAAAAATATAGTTTCTATATGTGTCTTTCTACGTCATTTTGAATGAAATTAGGCTGCTTAAAATTAAGCATCAAGATTCATTGGACGTTGGGCTTGTATGATTTTGACCTATGATATATGGATATAGACACGGTTATACGAACACGACACGATATGGATAAGGTGATATAATTTTTTTTTTTGAATTTTTCATGTACAAAGTATCGAATATGGTATACGACACGATATGATATAATAATATTATATTTTTAAATGTGTAAGATCATCATATGTAGATTTTGACTTATGATTCCTTCCTATTTGTTATTTACTTTTAAGGGTAGATCTTTTAGAAATTATGAACTCTATTACTCTAATTTTTATGAAAACATGAAAATTCATTCAGTAATTTCATGGGGATAAAATTAAGGAAGTTTTTAATAAATGATGAATGTTAAGAAATAAAAACCAAAATTTTGTCTAAAAAATTTGGGTTTTTATTTCAGACTCCTTTAAAATTTTATTTTATTAAAAAATAACTATTTATAACATTCTAAACTAACTATGATCGAAATTTTTATTCCTTTTATTAATCACACTCTTTTTGAATAAAATTTTAACTCTGCAGCATGGACTATAAAAACTAATCATGTGTATTATCGAAAGATCATTACTATGCCCTCCTGGCTCCAAGCCTATGTTGTTATTTATTTATTTAAAGAATTAAAGGGATTAATGTTGGTGCTTAAATTATCCCCAATGAAATTCAAAGCAGTAATCTATCTGTTTACTGATACAAATATTATCATTAAGTTATCTATTTGTCTCCCTCCCGACCTAAAGTGTAATTTGTAATAAAAGTGACTATTAGTTTAGAAATATTTGTAATTAATTAGAGGTATTAAATTCTTTTAGGACGTTATAATTAGGTAATCTTGGTTCTTGAATCATGCTCAAATTCGACTTCTCTAGAATTATATTATAATGTCACTTCCTTGATTACTTTACTTTACAAACCATAAATTAATAAAGTAGATTTTGCTTAGACATACGTCATGCTGCTTGAAATATTGATACATATTTATTTGGATTGTGACGGATTAAAGTACAAAATGATGATATGATATCAATATATCACAAGGACAAAGCCGAAAAGCACTTTAAATCTCTTGCGGTAGGCAACATATCCTATAGCCCTCTAACAAATTAACATACGTCGTATGTATATATCAACAGTTGAGATTATAAAAATGAAAATTCGAAATTAAAATTGTCTGTGAAACAGATCGACTCCACATTAACATCATAACATGTATTGATGAGTGTTATTAAAAATATACAAAATAATATTACAGAAAATTTAACCTATTTCTCCACACACGGGTATTTTGAAAATCAAATTAACTTATATATTTTTCCATTTCAGCTCTCTCTCTTGAATTTCTATTTCCATTCTTATATTGTTGTTCTATATTGCAATGGACGGTATCGCGATGAGTTGAATACTATCCGTATCAAAATATGTATCAAATTATAAATATCAGAAAAAAACTTACGTAGTTCTATCCATTTCATATCAAGCTAGCGTTTGAATCCACGCATCAGATGCCGTAATATTTTTGTATTCTTTTCAAGACAAAAAGAATGACTACAATGATTAGATCCAATAACCTATAATCATGATAAATATTTATCAAAAAGCACTAATTCCCACATTGAGAGGACAATGACGACCATACCACAATCCCATCATTCTCATGCTTTTGCACGTCAGCATATAAATTTCTACAAATATTATTTTCTCGTATCGTGTCATATTATACATTTATATTAGACACTCGTATTGAATATCGTATTTGATACTTTTCACTTGAGAAATTCAATAAAAAATTATTATGATGAACCGTGGCGTGATAAGTGGAATAATATCTATATCAAACATCTATCACGTGATAACTAAAAAAAAATTATATCGCTTTAGTTATACCGCGTATTAAACATTAATATTTCTGCATTATATATCGTGATATTTTTCTTTTCCGAGACAAAAAGAATGACTACAATATACCATAACCTATAATCATGATAAATATTTATCAAAAGGCACTAATTCCCACATTGAGAGGACAATGACCATACCACACTCCCATCATTCTCATGGTTTTGCCCTGAAGCTATGTTTTAAAACCCGGACCGGACGTCGAACCGGAGCCCTTACTGGTTACTGGTTTTATTGGTTCGACCGGTCGGACCACCGGTCGAACCGGTGTGACGTCATAATTAAATAATATTTATATTTAATTATATAAATATATAATAATATATATAATTATATAAATATTAACCAAAAATAATAAAATAGGTTAAATGATATTAAAGTACTAATTAATTTTCAAATAACATCTCGAATAATAGACTTTCAAACCATAAATCTACAAATATATAGATAAAATATTTAACTAAATAGCAAAATAATCAATATCAACCAAATTAATAATATAGATAAAAGATTGATTTAACAAATAATATACTTTTATTGTGAAAAAAAATAAAAAACACATCACACATACATTTATTTTTTATAAATATATATTATAATAAATAAAATATTTCATATTATCTTATCCATGTTTAAATTGAATTCTTATAATATTTGTAATCATAATTAATATTCTTTTAGAATTTGGATTTGGTGAGTAATGGTTTATTATTAAAACTTTTTTTCAATGGATATCAACCATCTAATTAGCCTAGATGGTCTCAAAGGCCACCTTTTAAGACAGAGGTTGTGGGTTCGAATCCCACAACCCCCAAATTAAAATTTGATTTTTTACAATTAAAATTAAAAAAAAAAAAAAAAAAAAAAAAAAAAAAAAAAAAAAAAAAAACTGGGCCAACCGGCCCGTGGAACGGTCCGGGCCGGGTTTTTAACCGGTTTTGGACCGGTTCGCCCCGGTCAGCACTGGTCCGATTGAGGATTGGTTTTTGGGGGCTAACCGGGCCGGATGGACGGCCGGTCACCGGTTAAACCGGTCCGACCGGCCGGTCCGGTCCGGGTTTTAAAACATAGCCCTGAAGCATATAAATTTCTACAAATATGGGGTTTTGGTCTCGTGTCATATTGTATATTCATATCGGATATTTGTATTGAATATTGTATCCGATATTTTTCACGACGATATAAAAAATTTATATCGTCGTATCCGTATCGTATCGTGTATGTATCGTCGTATCTGTAACCATACATCATAGTTTTGCGCATTATTTTCTTTCTTTGTAGGACAATAGTAGGTTAGGGTTGGGGGAAAAGTTGTGTAGCCATGTTCCCCACAAATATTGGAGGGTAAAGGGTTCCTTTCTACTTCCACATTCAGATAATTGAGGAGTATGATTTCACAATATTTGTCTCACTTTTAACATGCTTCATTAGGACAAGAATTGAAAGAGAAATTGCCAGATTTTGTCCCCATTCTTCAATAGTTATTTATGGGTGTGACATCAATGAATTGCCATGTGAACCTAGGAACATTTGTAATAACATTACAAGGTTGTATGGTAATGGCACACAGGAATTTTTTGGACCATGGGATTGTGAAATGACACTACTTGCAATAAAGAAATCAACATTGGTGATGATCATGAGAATATTTAAGTGTAAATTTGTTTTTTACTGTAGTTTATTACGTTTTTAATTATCATCAACGGATACAAATATAACGATACGAACACGATGCGACACAGATATAATGATACGAAATTTTTTCTTGAATTTTTTATGTGAGGAGCGACGGACACGAGTTTTCGATACGATAAAAATATGACAAAGTGATATTTTCAAAAATATTGATACTTTTGAAATGTTAAAAAATTTAAATATAAAATATCTGATTAAACTATTATAAAGTGGAGTTGTGGAATTACACCATTTCTTGGTTACATTACATAGTATCATAATTAGGTAATTGAAGTGCAAATAAATAGACCTCTGTGAGAAGGTGCTTTTACAACTATTAATTTCCCCCCACTATTTTAATTTTTTACACCTTTCTTTTTTCTTTTGGTTATAATTGAGAAGTTTTCGAAGAACCTTCTTGTGTGAAATGACACTACTCGCAATAAAGAAATCAACATCGGTGATGATCATGAGAATTGATATGCCATAATATGATTGGGTCATGTGGCATGCCCAACACGGAGCCATGTGGATCCCGCGTCACCTGGACCAACCCGAGTTTAGATCTGTGCCCCTTGGGTCATATCGATCTCAATCTCAGCTCCGCTCCCACCTCGCATATGCCCGGATCGAGTGCTGTTGGGGGTCGGATTTGTTAGGAGTAGTGCCCTTAAAGCCGATTGTATATCCATTTTAATACTTTCCTTTTGTAAATCACAGATAATCTTTGAATAATAAGCGGACTTTGACAACACTTCTTTATATGCTCTTGTTTGATTGTTTGATTACTTTAACTGCGCATGTATAAGAACTCCCCTAATCAATATAACTTATATGACTCAACCATTTAGGTAAAATGGTTCACGGAACGAGCCCTATATCACATAAGTCATGATTAGAAATTACTCCAAGTCGATGAGTCCTAAAGACAGTGGGAGTGTCGACTTGACTCGTTCAAGGCTTGCTCGTGTGATCACGCCCTTAAGAAGGACCACCTTGTTTCATGGGGTGAAAAATGTTGTTGATACGTGCGTGATACGTGGGGGTGTTTGCTTATTCTAAGTAAGTACACTGAGGTGTCTCGTGTGAGAAGATTCCTAAATGGGAAAGAAGTTTCTATTTCTAAAAATAAAAACTTCCAGATTAGGAAATATCTCACGAGTCATTGATGTGATTAAGTGATCCTTAGACTTGAGGTTCCATTGATACTTTGTGAGCTAACTCTGTAGTCTTAGGTATGGGCTTTAAAGGGTGTCCCCTTAGACAACTGATTCAAAGCTTATGCTGGGGTTGCACAAGTGACACATGAAAATATATGAGAATCGATAAACGACCTACACGTGCATTAGCAAGTTGATCTCTTATTGTGTAAGTCATTCATATGTCATCTAGGAGTCATTGGCCAAGGCAGTGGATCAAGATATCAAGAAATGAGTTTCTTGGATTGAGATCAAATGGATATGAAATGCACTTAACTTTAAGATGAAGATTATTAGGGTTCTAATTATTCTCTTGCCCTAGATCTTGATTGAGAGATGGGACGTAAGAGGATTGTATCTCACATGAATTAATGACTTAAAGGTTCTTTCGAATTGAGACATTCTTATTCAGCTAGGGGTCATACATCTGTTGTTCGACTATGGTCGTATGATCTGTGGACTGATTAATTAATTAGGGTCACTGCTAATTGAATTAAGAACCTAGAGGGTCACACATAACAACCCGGTCACGTGGGTTAAGGCCTGAAATCGATTAAACGAGTTGATCGGACCAATAGGAGATTGGTGGGGTCCACACGTGTCCCTAGTGACACGTGTCACGTATGTGTATTTGGTTAATTAATTAATCTTGATTAATTATTTAATGGACTTTAATTTAATTATGAATTAATATTAAAGTTCTAATTTGGATAAATAAAGTTTAATAAATAATTAATTGAGAATTAATTAATTATTAGCCTTCAAATTATTTTTTATTAAATAAATAAAGTGAAATAAAATATCTAAGAGAGTTAGATATTATTCTTGCTTGACAAGTTGGTCAAAAGGAGATTTTTGTTTAAAGTAAGAGTCTTTCTCTCCAAGCAAGAAATCCCTTATCAAAAAAGTTTTGGAATTCTTGTCCAACAAGGAAAAGGGGTTCGAACCCCTTATGCTATAAATAAGTGGGGTTCGAACCCCATTAAGGGTGATAGAAAAAATTCTCCTTCTCTAAGATTATACACTAAACCCTAAAGCCTAAAAACCGAATATAGAACTAGCATCCTCCCTATTAGGATCGTGATCGAGGTTGGTGGACTAATTCTCTAGAGAGCTACTATCGTGAAGTCTTGAAAGATTCGAAGGAACTTTTGGGGACAAGCTGAATGAAGAACGTTCTTGGGCGGCTAGAACGTGTCAAGAAAGCTTCTATCTAAGTGAGTTTCTTGATCTCTACGAATTTGGGAATAGGAATTGCAAGATTCGATTCTAACTTATTGGGAAAAATTTTAAATTTTCGCTACCTTTCTGTTTCGTTTTCCCAACAGGATCGATGCGGGTCTGCCCCCGCATGTGCCAAGTTCCATCTCCAAGGGATCCAACATCTTGGTCCCATTGGCAGAACAAGTAAGGTTTGGAAGCCATCGACCCCGCTTACCGACGCCGCGCGTCGAGCCCCTCTCCGCACGCCCAAGACACGTCGCTGTCAAGGCACGTGTCCCGCTCTTATTCCCCGGTACAGGCGCAAGTCGGCGCATTTAATGCCTATTGCGCTAGGCCTTGCCAAAAGGGGAAAATTGGCGCGCTTTATGCCCCTTGGTGGGATTGAGCATTTTCTATTCAGGATAACCGCTCCGTAATTAATGCATAGTTGCCGTGCACGCACTACTGTGTTAATCTCCTAAGGCTATAAATACGCCCTCTTTGAACAGTTGTTGGTAAACACTTTATGAGCATTTAATTGCCTCATTTGCATTATTTCTCCCACTAAAACGCCCCCAATACTGACTTGAGCGTTGGAAAGCCAAACTTGGGCCCAACCCTAAGTCCCCCAATTTGGCCTATCAGCTCACGCGTGCTAGTATTTTCAGATCGATTAAAGAGCCCACAATTATAAATTCTTGACTGATCGACCAGAGATTGTCAGCTAGGCCGCCACCTCAGCAAAACCAATTTTGAGCCGGATCAAGAATATTTAAGTGTAAATCTTTTTTTTTTTACTATAGTTTATTATGTTTTTAATTATGATGAACGGATACAAATATAACGATACGAACACGATACGAACACGATACGATAATGATACGGATTTTTTTCTTGAATTTTTTATGTGAGGAGGGATGGACACGAGTTTTCGATACGATAAAATTATGACAAAGTGATATTTTAAAAAATATTGATACTTTTGAAATGTTAAAAAATTAAAATATAAAATATCTGATTAAACTATTATAAAGTGGAGTTGTGGAATTACACCATTTCTTGGTTACATTACACAGTATCATAATTAGGTAATTGAAGTGCCAATAAATAGACTTCTGTGAAAAGGTGCTTTTACAACTATTAATTTCCCCCCTATTTCAATTTTTTACACCTTTCTTTTTTTGTTATAATTGAGAAGTTTTCGAAGAAGCTTCTTGTGTGAAATGAGTCAATGACCCTACTTGCAATAAAGAAATCAACATTGGTGATATCATGAGAACATTTAAGTGTTAATTTTATTTTTTTTTACTATAGTTTATTTTGTTTTTAATTATGATGAACGGATACAAATATAACGATACGAACACGATACAACACAGATATAATGATACGAAAATTTTTCTTGAATTTTTTATGCGAGGAGCGACGGACACGAGTTTTCGATACGAAAAAATATGACAAAGTGATATTTTCAAAAATATTGATACTTTTAAAATTTTAAAAAAATTAAATATAAAATATCTGATTAAACTAGTATAAAGTGGAGCTGTGGAATTACACCATTTCTTGGTTATATTACATAGAATCATAACTAGGTAATTGAAGTGCCAATAAATAGGCCTCTTTATTATATCACAGCGAAAGCAACAAAGGTCAACTAGCTCTGCTACAGTGCATTAACGTTTTTGTTTCTGCTCTTGTTGACTTTCTCCCAAGAATATATATATTATTAATTATTTAATTGCCACCAAAAAGACAAAAGCTAAAACCTTTCAATAAATTGAATCTGTATTGTTAATTATAATAATTATTTTTAGTATAAATTATTATCTATTTATTTATGCTGGTTCAGTAATTTCATTTGAACTTGAATAGATATCCAATTTAAGTTGATCCAATATTTGGTAATTCTAATTATTGTCGGGAGATTGGGAGTAAAGTAATTATTAATATTACATTGGATAAGTTGGTATAACAATGAAGGACGGTGCACTAGTAAATTCCCTCAAGCAAGAATTACTTCCCAAAACGTGTAATAGGGAAAGTGCGACTTTACGCGTTTTAGAATATTCATTTATATTTAATTTCACCACAAACACTGATATTTATTTCATTAACCCAAATAGTAGTAGCTTGTACGCACATATTTCTGAGAAAATCTCGTAACGTGATCCAACGGTGGAGCCACGTATAAGATATTAGGGGAGGCGCTCTTGATCCTCCTTCCAACTTAATATATATATATATATAGGATTGATGACATTAATGTAAGCATTAGATATAAACACATACTCGATTGCTAGTTACACGTCTAATTTAATAATTTTGAGACTTGACCCCACCGCTACAATTATATCTTAAATTGTAGCTATAACTCAAATTACTCGGAATTACAAATCGAAGCAATCACATCTCAATAAACAAACATGGGATCAATCAACATGTTCTCGAGTTTCATAATTTTAATGAACAATCACACCGTACAATCAACAAAATTATGAGCAGTCGAACACCCACTAACATCCTTCACCAACCCTACATACGTATAAAAGTAATATTGAAGTTTCAATAAATAAACACGGGACCAACCAGCTAGCATGTTCTCGAGTCTCATAATTAATTTTAAAGAAAATGATCAACCACACCATCCGATCAACAGGACCACCAACAGTCGAACACCTATGACATCCTTCATCAACCCTACATACGTATAAAAGTAATGTCGAATTTCGGAGACCCGATCTCATCACTTACGTATAGCTCCGTCACTGACCACAAGAGAGAGAATGGAGGAAGGTTTAGGGAGAGAGTTATTATTATGGATAAGGACGCAATGATCTGGTGTATCCATTTACTGCAAAAGCAGAGAGTTAGTTCAGGTTTTTGGTTCTATATATATCCCCTCCTTCTTTTCTCCATCACCGCTTCCCTTCCTCACCAAACTAACTTTATATATATTTATTTTCTGTGTTAATTATATACTTTTCTCCTCAGAATAATTCAAATTCTGTGAAAAATATGGGTGCAGGAAAGGCCTTGCATTTGGTTTTTGGCATTTTTGGTATGTTTTTGCTTATTTTTCTGGTATATTATTCACATTAACCATAGTTTTATCTTTCATAATATATGTTTTAATTCCAGTAATTAATATAATTTGTGTTTAATTCATACAGGGAATGCTACTGGTTTGTTTCTATTCCTGTCCCCAATGTAAGTATTATTAGCTATCCTTTTCTTTTCTTTAATTAATAGTTTATATGTACTGGAAGATTATAAATGATAATATTGCTAATATTTACCGTATTTTAAGTAGTTAATATTAATAATTTGTGAAAATTATGAAGGGTGACATTCAAGAAGATTATCATGAAGAGATCAACAGAACAGTTCTCCGGTGTACCATATGTGATGACCTTGCTCAACTGCTTGCTTGCCGCTTGGTAACTTTTCTTGATATTATTATTTACTTATTTACATGTGAGGAATAAAGGGGCAATATAATTAATTGGGTGTCTCAAATAATTTTACGTGGACATGATTAAATTTTATTGTAATTCTTATTGCACACGAGTACCGCCATAAAATTAATTAATTACATTTTATTTATTTTACACACATACAGAAATACCATACTAAATATAGTTAATTAGGTGATGTGAAATAATATAGTTACACAGATATCAATAATTATTTGTTTCAGAAGTCATAATTTAAATATGATTGAATATTATTTTAATTTTATTCGCACACATATCGAAATACCATACTCATAAATAGTTGCAGAAGTAGTTATCTCGGATATATAATCAAATTTAATTTTCATTTTTCACACATATCGTAATACGCTGCTACTTGGTACTTAACTTGCACCAACCACCCAGCTTAATCATAGGAAATTCTTGCATACATCTGGGTTATTTTATTCTAAAAAAAAATAGATAAAAGAATGAAAAAAAAATCAAAAACAAAAGAAAATTATTTTTTTAACATTTAAAAAATAGAGAGTGGTCTCGGTGCATGCAAGAATTTCCCCTTAATTATACAGATCACTAAGCAATTCCAAAACTTCTTTAACATGGCAAATAATCTCACATAACACTATGCTAATTAAGAATAATTATTCATTAATTAATTAATCACATATATTAATTATTTAATTTATAAAAGTCTATACTATTATATTAACTGATATATAGAGATATATGAGATTGGCTTTTATATCTTTGTGTACTCTTTTTTTTTTTTTTAATTTTATTTATTAATTATTATTTTTTTTGTATTTTTGTATTTTATTATTCTAACAAGTGCTTCTTAATTTTTCTTTGCTCTCAGCCCATTTTAAATTTTTTCTTGTTCACATAATTTTTATCATTTTTTTCTCATATTTTCAAAAAAATTAATTAATGTGACATTCCTTCTTTCATATTTACTTATTTATCATAATTTAATAATTATATTAAAAATAATTATAAAATATGTATTGATATGAAAATTAATTTCAATATATCTAAATAACAGTACTTTTTTTTTATTTGCATATGCAAGGAGAGTGCGTAAATTACTGATAATTATTAATCGTGCATGCAGGTATGGTTTGCCCTTCATATCCCCAAACAACCTCTTGGTCACTGCGATCAACGGCACAGGCGCAGTGATCGAATCAGTTTATGTGTTGATTTTCCTCATTTTTGCCCCAAAGAAGGAAAAGGCCAAGATTTTAGGGCTTCTCATTTGCATTCTCACCATATTTTCCACCATTGCTTTGGTCTCTATCTTGGCCTTCCATGGCCGCAAAAGACACTTGCTTTGTGGGTTTGCTGCCACCATCTTCTCCATCATAATGTATGCTTCTCCGTTGTCCGTCATGGTAAGATGATATTCTTTAGTTTTGTCGTAATTTTTAATAGTCGATGAAACCTTTAATTTTTAGCATGTATAGCTGGCCTTGTATTGTTGTTTGTAATATATAGTTAGAGGGACATTTTTGTAAATATGTCAAAAATTAGGCTTCGTGTCATAATTTTGAATAGTTAATTAGAGGACCTTTCGGTAAATATGAACTCAAGGATAACAGGTGGGAATAGTAGTTTTTTATGGTTAGAGTGACTTTTTAGTAAATATATTAGATATGGAGGATAACTGATGTGAATTGACTCTCGTATCGTAATTTTTATTAGTTAGAGGAACTTCTCTCTACATACATCAAATTTCGAGGGTAGTTGATGTATATTGACCCTCGTATAGTGGTTTTTATTAGTTAGGCGAACTTTTTAGCTTGTATTATTACAAAATTAAAGGAATTTAATTGTTATTTACCGTGGATTTGCAGAGGATGGTGATTAAAACCAAGAGTGTGGAATATATGCCCTTCCTTTTATCACTATTCGTCTTCCTATGTGGGACATCTTGGTTCATCTATGGTCTCATTGGCAAGGACAAATTTCTCTATGTAAGTCGAATATTCTCATGATTTTACTATTTTAAGAAAAATATTCTATATATAATTCGTAATTTTCGAATTAAATGGCGTAATCCAATAGTTTTGCAACGAATTTGCAGGTTCCTAATGGATTTGGGTGTTTGTTAGGAGCAGTGCAGCTGACTTTATACGCGATTTATCGCAATAACAAAGGAGACATCAAAAACCCTATCAAAGATGAAACCCTAGAAATGGGTCTTGCTAAGCCTAATCAACAAAAGCAATCTACTAATAGCTCATAATAAACTACTATAGAGCCTTATTAATTCTCATTAAGCTTAAGATAATTGAAACTTAATTAATTTCATCTTTCATTCTCCTAAGTGTATATCATCTTCTTAAGATGTTGGCTTAATGCTTTAATCTGTATTAATAAACTAAGGAGTATTAATGAAGTCTTGGCATTTGCTTTATAATTTTAGTTGTTCTTTGTTGGGCCTATGGGCCTTCATTAATGGACCTCTTGAATGGGCCTAAAGTTGATTTTGTGGCCCAAGCATAGTCCATGTAAATGTGCATATACTTGAATTTGTAAATCTATTGGGATTTTAAAATATTTGGACGGGAGCGAAAATTCTAAAATAAAGTGCTTTCTACAACTATCAAAATTAAATTTCTAAATTTAGATATTTATTATTCATGAATAAATCATGATTTACTGTATATATCTATCGACTCGTATGATACACTTATCTCGGATACTTGTCATGTAATAGAAAAAAATCATATCCAAAAATTTATATTTTATTATGTCGCGATCACATTATTATATCCTTATCTGTATATCCTCTTTCTCGTCTCGTTTTACTTGGTCATATCTGAAAATTAATTATATTGTAATATCATTGTTTATTGCTGATTATTTTCAAATTGTACGATATTTAATGAATATTTTAAGAAAATATATTCATTTACAATTTTTTGATACAGTTTCATACTACTTAAGCCTCGTTACCTAATCATATTTTTATTTGAAAGACATATGTTGAGTATGCTAAAACAAATAATTTAATTTAATTAATTGAAAAATAAGAAAGGCAAAAACAGTTGCATGTCGAGGTCCCAAGGCTTTGTCTCACCGCTGCAATAAATATAACTTGTTACCTTAAGCCTAAGGCACTCAATTGTCGTCGTTTCAACATTAATTAATAATTTATGAATATTGTACTTAATATTTTCAACAGATATGAGTATTGTATTTAATGATGCTTATCCAAAATCTTATTTCTCAGATTCTTTAGGCATAAAAGATTTAATTTGGCTCAGAATCTTAAAATAAGTACAAGTAATCACTAGACATTACAATTACACTTATCATGATATGATGGGTATTAATTTTTCTTTAGTTTCGAGTTTGAACTCGCCCTCAATTATTATTATTAGGAGAAAAATTTTACATAATGATACAGTTGAGTATTCATTCGATCCACCACCCGAAGCTAGGCCGATCAAACCTATCTTGGATTCGATCCAGCTAGTAATTCCCTTCCCAAAATAAGGATAACCGTTAGGTCATTAATTAAATGCAAAGAAGAGCGAGGGATTAATAACCTACTTTCATCGAATTGTCCTGAGTAAGGAAATATTGGCGGGTAGTCGAATTGAACTAATTGATTCTAAGGTGGGTGATAAGCAGTTTTATCTATATCAAACCTACGGTCTCTTTTCATGATAATCTTTCATAATCTGATCCGCATCAACCCATGAAAATGAGATATAAAACTCGATCTAGTACAATTTTTGTAAAATTCATTTATCTATCGGTTATTATATTAATGACATTTTAATTGACATCATCAAACCTAGGAAAATGAGCTATAGCCTATAAGTGTTCAAATTTATCACGATAAATGACTTCATAATAAAGATAGATAAAATTACTTAAAATATCATAATTTCAAAATAATGTAATAATAATGTCGAATTATAAATTACAAATTTAATCCCTCTCATTTAATTCTGATATTTAATAATTTTGTAAAATCATGAAAATTTTCCCTGAAAGACCCCTTTTTGATAAGTGAGTAATTTTCAAAAAATTTGCTCATTTAATGGAAATGATAGGAAACTATGTTCCTGTCTGCCAAGTGCCAACAGACTACAAAATTGGTTCAAATGGTTAAAGGGTTGGTTTTCGAAGGTTCGAGTCCTTCTAATCGCTTGAGGGTGTGTGTTAAAAAAAATAAAAAAACCCATATTTCGGTCTAAAACGACCATATACAATTGGTCAGAATTCGACAAATATTGAAGTAAAATATTCCTACTAATAATAATATTTCAAAGTAGTTGCAATAATCCATTGCACCTACCTCCAATCTGAGCTCAAAAGGCTGCACAAAGAGTAAGAAAATTCATCAGAAACACAACACACACACTACATACACTACTACTTTTTTTTCTTAACAAACACATCCCAAGTGATCGACGAGATTCGAACCCAAAATCATTGTCCTGAAAAAAGAACTCTTCATCACTTGAAAAACCTCTTATTGGCAATGAAGATGGCCAATAACACTTGTTATTTAATTAATTAAATATCTGATTGTAGACGTGAGCCCTAATTATGTTCACTCTGCATACACACAACTTGATCATATACATCAGCAATTTTATGATACGTATCACATTATTGAACAAGAACTCTATCATAAATGCTGGTCACTATATATGTGGAGGCTGATGAATCTCACACACACACACAGAGACACTAATTTCTGCATTTGTTGAAACCATTGAAAAACAAGAGATGAAGAGCCCTTGTCTCCAGGGCAATGTATGTACTTAAGTGTAATATTCAAAACCTTCAATGCTCTCTTCTCCAAGTTCCCTTGTTATTACACGTCCTGATTGCGATTGCACAATGCATGCCGTGTCTCTCTTCGTGCTGATCCATAACAGTATCCCTAACACTACTAGAAAAAACATGTTTTTGCAAACGGAATTTTGTCAAATTCGTTGCGAAATGGATGTTTTCTAGTAGTGTAAAATTGAATGTTTTATACTATTCTTCAAAGAGCTATAGCGTCGTATATATAGTTTTGCTTCAAAGAACATATAATCGGAAATCTTGTCTACGGCTAATCGGTTCCTACACAAATGATGAAAAGATATATTGAGTTTTAACCACTTTGATACAATTGGGCACCCTTTACGCACGTGAAGAACTTAAGAAAAAATTACATGCCAATATGTTTGTATCATGTAATGTCTGATCGTCTGTGTCTGTGCATCAAAGATAGAATTACGTGGGCAATGTATATTCTCGATATATTTTAGGGTTTTCTATTGGGTGATGGTGCATGTTTTGGACTTTTGGTGAAGAAATTCGTGTTCATGCATGCATTTTTGTTTTCGATTTATTGAAATAGCTAGACATAAAGTTTTTAGAAAGTTTTCTTTCTAAAATTCGACTTATAGTATTTCATGTAGTTTCAATTATATTGGGTCATTTTTTAATTGAAGTACTATTTCATTATGTTGTGTTAGATATATATCATGTGATAAATTTTTAAAAGAAATTTTCATACCATTGTATTCATATCCACATGTGTATTTGTATCTTTATACATATATACATTTTATGATGTATGGATAATTTTAAAAATATTATTTTATCGTATCATGTCGTGTCGAATATTCGTATCGGATATCGTGTCCGATACTCCTCATGTGAAAATTTTAAAAAATTTGTATCGTCGTATCCGTATTGTGTTATGTCCATAACACTGTGTCCATATCCGTGCATCATATATATATATATATATTCATGCAAACCTTGATAATTTAAAGATGAATTCAGTTTCCTTTAGGGAGAGGAAACAATTAAACTGGAAAAATGACTAGTTTCAAGATAATGATACGCCTCGTCTGATAAAGCTCCAAAATTGTTCTGTACGTGTATGTCGAAATCAGTAACACACGTATCATATTTATATATAAAATAATATATGTATAAAAATATGGGCGTACATTTTTCTTTTGGATAGATATACATACATGCATATTACACAAAATTTAAATATTCAACAATATTTTTACCTCACCACTTAAACTTTTAGATTAATTAGGTGATCGTTTAATACAGTTGAGATCAAAGAGGCCCTAACTTCGAATCCTTACCACATGCAGATGCAGGTCAAACAAAACAAAAATAAGAATTCCGGCATGCACGTTAAGGGCGTGTTAGAGAATTTAAAATTTTAATGATATAAAAAAATCCCTTTTAATGAAAAAAAAATCTCTTCAGAGACCTCAGATTCTAGACTGTACTCTTAGTATTATCTTAAACTTTTAAAATAGGTGTTCATTCAATATATATATATATATATATATATATATACACACAGTTATGTATAAATTCTGAGAAATGATTTCACTTATTAACAAACTTTTCACCTAACAGCTTTAGCAATTTCTAGCCGGTTGCAGAAGAGTTTACTCAGATCCCTTCTCCAAGCAACTAATATTGGAGAAAATCCAATTATTTCAACAAATTCTTGAATTTCTTAATTAAAATCCAAAATATATATCAGAGCAAAAAGGAAATCAAAATTAAAAAATAAAAGTTGATAATTGACGGTAAATATTGTTACGAAGTGTACCTTTTTAACCCGTGAATATAAGTTGCATCCGAGAGTTTGTTTGGTTTCAGAGAGAGTGACAGAAGCAAGGCAGCAACAGTTCCAGTTTCTGCTCCATCATAATAAAAACTACAAAATTTTCAAATACAATTACTGCCAGCTAGCTGTAATTCTTTCTGCAATTTTTTCATGAGAAATTCCCCCTTTTTTTACGTCATTTTGTGTGTGTATATATATGTATATATCTTCGTTAGGTGTAGTATATAACACACGCACAGAACGTGTTCTTGAGAAGAGAAAACGGAAAAGAAAGAGGGAGCATTTGGGGTTTTGGAGAGTTTCTAGATCAGGGTTTCTGGTTAAACTCTCTCATTTTCTTGGGATTTGTGTGCTGAGAAGGGTGTGAAGATATGGATAATATTGCGCACTTTGTGTTTGGGATTTTTGGTGGGTTTTTTCGTCTTCGTTTTTTCCATTTTTTGATGGCTTAATGTTGTTCTGTTGTTCGTGAATTCTGATTTTCTGTTTTATTTCTTGTTGGTTTTGCTGGTGCAGGGAATGCTTTTGCTCTGTTTCTGTTCTTGGCGCCATTGTGAGTCTCCCCTAACTCCATGAAAATGCCTGTGTTTGTTCTTGTGTGTGTGTGCGTGTTTCTAGCTTGAATATGAGCTTTTGTGCTGTTTCTTTTGTTGGCTGCAATCTGGGTTTTCTCGATCTCTGGAAGAATTGCTGCGTCTGTAAGTGTGTGAGTATGCGTTTCAAAACACGCTTCAAAATGAGTTTTGAGAATGTGTGTGTGTGTGTGTGTGTGTGTGAGATTGCGAGTGAAAGAGTGCGCTTCAAGCACACAGTAGCTTGCAATTGAGTGTGTTTGCTGTGTAAGTGTTTATGTTCCTGAAAACCATTTGGGTGTTCTCATTCTCAATCTCCACTAGGTTTCGTCTCTCCCTCTGTGTGTGTGTGTGTATATGTTTCAACATTCAGGAATCAGGACATTGAAATTGCAGTCTTAATGGTGTCCATTTCTGGTTTCTGGGATCGAAATATGGGTTCATTGTAAACATTTAAAAGAACAAGAAAAAGAAAATTATGAGTTGTAGGATGTCATTTCAGGAAGCCACGCACACACCATTTCTCCCTAAACCTTTCAGCATACTCAGAAAAATGTAAATTATAACCATGGCAGTAATGATGGGGACGTTTTCTTGGCCAAATGTTGGAAACATACTCTGTTTTCTAGTACCTTCATTAGCTCAACAGTTAAGCTGGTTATCTGATTTATAATCACAATATAATTTTCTTGATAGGATTACTTTCAAGAGAATTGTGAAGAAAAGGTCTACAGAGCAGTTCTCTGGAATCCCATATGTCATGACCATGCTCAACTGCTTGCTTTCAGCTTGGTGAGTTCATTTCCCTACATTTTCTTTACATTTCAGAGTTTTAAGTATGTTATTTTCCATATTTTTTGAAATAATGATTTCTGCTTCCATGATTATATATTCTAATAATCCCCCTATAAATTAGTTCATTATATTCATAGCAATCATTAATACTGAAAACAATCTATATTTGATGAAGGCCTTATAAGAATAATCAAGAACATGCTAATTCTTGAAGTTTTTGCTTTCTGTTATGATTGTGAATTGGAATTAAGTCATTAACCTTATAAATCCTAGAAATGTTCTGTTTCTAACATAGCCCTTATGATTAAATCAATAATATGCTGATTCTTGGGTCTTGTGATGATGATTGCGACTATATAGGTACGGTATGCCGTTTGTGTCCCCTAATAATCTGCTCGTATCAACCATAAACGGGACGGGAGCTGCTATTGAGCTTGTTTACGTGATAATCTTCCTTGTCTTTGCGCCAAAGAAGGAGAAAGGGAAGATTTTGGGACTCTTCACTCTCATACTCACTGTTTTCGCAATTGTGGTGTTTGTTTCTCTGTTTGCTCTGCATCACAATGGCAGAAAGCTTTTCTGTGGTATTGCAGCCACCATCTTCTCCATCATCATGTATGGATCCCCTTTGACGATCATAGTAAGTCTTTCTTTTCTTTTTTTTTTAATGTAGGTAGTGCACTTTGAAAAATGTTGAATATTGTAGTTGGATATGGCTTGCTGAAATTATAATTTTGTGATTTAAAATTTCTGAAAAACAAAAATTCTTGCAGAGATTGGTGATCAAGACAAAGAGTGTGGAATTCATGCCATTCTTCTTATCTCTGTTTGTGTTCTTGTGTGGCACGTCGTGGTTCGTCTTTGGCCTTCTTGGGAAGGACCCTTTCGTTGCTGTAAGTCTGTAAATTCACATGTTTTTCTATTGATTTCAGTGATCTTGTGTTCTTATAGGCAGAGAAAATACACAATAATCGTCACACTTTTGTCTGTTTCCTTTCTCCCAATCCTAAAACATGTTTATAAAATATCAGAAACCTCCCTCTCCCCCCACACATATATACATCTATATAATCATCTTGGATGAAAACTTGAGAGGAGGTGGGGGTGGTGGCCCCTTTCTTGCATTAATCCAAATACGGGAACGTTTGCAGGTTCCGAATGGCTTTGGCTGCGGATTAGGAGCTGTTCAACTGATACTCTACGCCATATATCGCAATAACAAAGGCGAGACGAAGAACAGTGGAAATCAGTCGCTTGAAATGGAGAAGAATAATGGGAAAGTCGAAACAGAGAAGAAGAACAAGTCTTCAAACAATGTTGAACAAGTTTGAAGTTTTGGATGAAAGATTCTGTGCTGGTTTTGATGATTCTTGCTAATTTTCTGTATTTGTCTGCTTTTAGTTTCCTTTAGATGTTGCTTTTGAACAACCAACTGATGCTGTTGCCAATTGTAGTGATTTGTTTGGACTGATGCTTTTGATATGCTAAGTTTCATGTTTCACCTTCAATTTGTGTTCTTTTTTTTTTTTTTTTTTTTTCCTTTGAGAAGTTCTTGTCATCTGCTTTGAGAAGTCAATTTGTGTTCTCTTTATTATTATTAATTTATTATTATTATTAGCCAATTAGTTCCAAATTAACTTTTAAAAAGAGTATTCTAATATATCTATAATATTGGTTAAATTTGTATCGTTTAATTTGAAAATTTATAATTTAATCTAATATTTAGTTTTTGCCCATAAATATAAATCAAAATAGATATTTTATGCATATTTATTTCTATTTTATATGATAAAAAATTACAAATTTTACATTATGTCTATCTCTTAGTTTGAATTATATATATTTTGCATAAGCTCATTTAAACTTTGCTCGTTTGAAATAATAAGTTTTTGCTCCGAAATAAAAAATCATAAAAAACAAATCAATATCAATCAATACATTAATAAATTCAATATTTAAACAAATATTTCAAACATTGGTGAATTTTTTTATTTTTTTTTGACAACCAGCCACAAAGACCACAACTAACAAGACTCACTAAGCACAACGTCCGAAACAAAGGACGGAATATCAGAAGACCCTACGCAGGCTGAAACCGCATTACGAGCTAAAAGGCAATGTTTTCAAAACCGGACCGGAGATCGAATCGGTAGGCCAACTGGTTACCGGTTCAACCGGTTCGATCGGTTCAACCACCGGTCGAACCGGTATGACGTAATAAATAAATAATTATTATTTTATTATAAATATATAAAATAAACTTATAATTTTAATATTTAGGAAAAAAAAAATAATATTTCTTTATACACATTTAAAAATATATATTACATTCACGAAATAAAATTACATTATTTCCAGCCATGCAACATTTGTTTTTCCATAAAATTTAAAATGCTTCAAAATAAAAAATGCAAAAAGCAAAAAAAAAAAAAAAAAAGAAAGCTTGTATATTATAATTTTTACCCACTTAAAAGATAGCCCAAAAATCCAAAGCCCAATAAAGAATTATACAAAAAGTTAAGAAACCCTATCAAAGCCCAATAAAGAATTATACAAAAAGTTAAAAACCCTATCAAATTTGTGCAATAGCATTCTTGAATCACACAACAGCGGCGGAGAGCTCTGCAACTCTAACGTCCTTTTCTTCTATCATGCTGCACTATTGCCCCTGTTCTTCCATCCCGATCCGGTTTCCACGGCAAAAACCGCCGGTTAACCGGACGGTTTTGCCGGTTCCCCACCGCTCCGATCCCTGCCGATTTTGGGTGCCCTACCGGACCGGACAGGCCTCCGGTCACCGGTTGAACCGGTCCGACCGGCCGGTCCGGTCCGGTTTTGAAAACACTGCTAAAAGGTGGGTAGCACCATTTGCACCACGCTGAGTAAACGAGAATCGAATATCATTAAAGCACGAACAAAGGAGCTTGACATCTGAAATGAGGTTATCAATGTCCGAACAATCTTCATCAGCAGCCAGAATACGGTTCACCACGTTGAGACAATCCCCTTCTATGATCACGTACTCCCAGCCGAAATCCCGAGCTAAACGGACAGCAGCAACCGCCGCCGAGGCTTCGGCCACCAAGGGATCAACACAATTTCTCAATCTATTAATCTCCCAACCAACACAACTCTCGTCTTCATCCCTCGCAATCACTCCTATGCCAATAGAATTATCAGCAGAAAACACCGCTCCATCATAATTGAGCTTAACCTAGCCCTTATCAGGCTTACTCCACCTACTCACCTCCGGAACGCATTGCTGCCAATATAGTTCTTCATCGATGAACAGGCCCTGTAGCAAATTTGCCTTAGCAACCTCTACTATCGCATCCGGAGAAATACAGATCTCCTCCTCTCTCTTTCTATTCCGATAATTCCATATTTCCCACATTAACACTGATATTAGTTCCCCAACATCCGTTGGCTGCGTGCATAGCAACTGAAGAAGCGAGCCCACAAAGTTACTCTGGAGCTGATTAATCAGGCTCCAAGGGATAGGCGAGGCGCGCCAAACTTGTTGTACCCAGGGGCAACTAAAAAGAGCATGTGTTGTGTCTTCCCCCTTCGAATTACAGTGAATGCAAGACATATTGCTCACACAATGGCGTCTCTGGAGATTATTCCCAGTTGGAAGAATATCGTGTACAACTCTCCAAATGAAGTGTTTGACTCTCGGATCACTTTTTCTCGACCCGCCCTTTCTCTTGCTTGGTTGAATGACATAAGAGAGCAACCTGCCCGAGGTGGGAAATCAGGTTCTTTCTGATGATGAAAAGAGCTTTTATCTTATGTGAAATTTATGAAAACCCGAAATGTAAACTCCAACTCCCTAGACAAGTGATAGGCACTTTTCACTGAAAACAACCCGTTCTCAGTGAAGTGCCAGACGATCATATCACTCATCGGAACCGACCCCAAAGGGATACTCAAGATGTTGCCCGCGTCCCTTTCGTTGAACACCGAAACCACCAGCTCCTCGTTCCATTGCATCAGCCCAGGTTTCAAAAGCTCGGCCACCATTTTCGGGATAGACTGCGGATCCCTCCCGCACCTGAGGCTTAAATCCAACACTATTCGGTATCCATTTGTCCCGCCAAATGTGTATCGAGCTTCCATCCCCCACCTCCATCTAGTGCCCGCCGCTAACAGATAACGTGCCCCGAAAAGACTTCGCCAAGTGTAAGACGGGGATCTTCCTAACGACGCTTGCCAAATATCCGTATTAGGGAAATATTTGGCCTTTAACAATCTCCCCAACAGACTATCCGGAAACTTAATGACCCTCCAGAGCTGTTTTGCAAGCATAACATCATTAAAAGACCGGAAATTACGGAAACCCAATCCTCCTCTACTCTTGTTCGTACTCACTTTATCCCACGCCAACCAGTGCAATTTCTTGGCTCCCCCATTATTCCACCAAAAGTTGCTGATAGTGGAGTCAATATCGTAGAGAACATTATCCGGGGAGCCTGAAGCAATTCATAGCATAAGTCGGGATGGCTTGGAGGACAGCTTTAATAAGGATCTCCTTACCGGCTTTAGACAAGAAATTCTCTGAATAACCCTGTATACGTCTCCTTATCTTATCCAGAATCCCGACAAACACCACTTTACGGGATCTTCCCACTACCGACGGGAGACCAAGACAGAGATCCAACTTCTCCACTCACTTCACACCTAACAGCTCGGCTAGTCCTCTCTGGACCTGCAAACTAACATTATTACTGAACATAACTGAGGACTTCTGAATATTAATTGTCTTTCCCGACTGTTAGTGGGGCGGGCCCGAGACAGAGTGACGGTATAGCGCAATATTTCAAAAAATTTCGCCACAACCTCGTTATCAAAATATTTCTAAAATATTTTGATAAGCAGCGGAACAAATCGGGCAGCATAACTCTAATATATACAGGCATCGATAACATAATTTTAAATCACATAGCATATAATCACAATATGCAAATATTAATTTCGGCAGCATAACGGTATTACCGTACTGCAAAATTGACTATCAACGACACTTTTCCGGCACCTCGATATTTTCTCATGAAATCGACAGAACTTCCCCACAATATCCCCGATTAAGATTTTGGAGTGTGGGGCTCAGGCAGTATTTCGCTAAATACTTTGAGAAAATATTTTCTAGAAAAACACTTTTTTCTAAAACTAGAAAATCCTTATTTTCTAATAATTAAGTGGATTATATATTAATTATATAACCACCTAATTAAGTAATTAATTAACCTTTAATTAAGGATTAATTAATAAACTAGAGAGAGAGACTCCCGGACCTTTCAAAACTGAAGAAAAGCTACTGAAATTGTTGTTTTCAATTGAATGGAGGCGTGGCCTATTTATAGGCATCAAACAGGGACTCATTTGTCAATTTCGGACTTTAAAAGTGCTGCCCAAGTTTCTCCTATTTTTGGAGTGCACACCAAGTCTTTCAAGGGGCAAAACCGTCTTTTCCGAGTCTCAGACTTGCGCCCCATGACCGAACAACGAATCTGAGAGCGCCACGTGGAAAATCAGGCCGAGACGAGTCGGTCGCCGCCGACCACGCGCCAATCGGGCGCCGCACGCGCCGCCACATGGCGGCTGTGTGGCTCGCTCGTGCTTCCTACGCGTCCCTGCACCAGATTGTGCCACGTGTCCAGATCCGGTCCGAACCGGATCCGATCCTATTCAGGTAGGGTCCGACCCTACCCCTTTGACCCGATTCGACCTGCGTTGACTTGGACCATTCGACTCGTTGACCGACCCGTTTCCAAAACGAATCTGGGCCGCTGCCACGCGCTGACGCAGCGAGATCTGGACGGTCCATGTATCGCATACTGTGGCGCCCAGTCAACGCTACTTGGCGACTGACATGCTGACATGGCATGACACGTCAGCTGACACATCATCACTGCCACGTCAGCAAAAAAAACCTTTTTTTTTTTAATTTTTTTTTGAAAAATTTTATTTTCTCTTTGATCTTCGTCGGGGCTTGTGGAGGGACCTGCAGGACTAATTAATTTTAGCTCCAAACAGGTCAATCTATTATCATCCCATGACAATAATTGATTACCGTTTAACAATATTTAATTTCACTAAATAAATATTGTTGAACTCTAAAATTAATTAAATTATTCACGAATTTCTCGATCTAGAATAATTTTGCATTTTACTCCTCTGTACAGATATCCATGAAAAATAAATCAATACTACTATCATTTATTTTTCACTTCCAATCTGAAATTTCTTGATTCGCCTTAAGTCCAAATTCCCTATATATGAAACACATTCAACATATAACTTCGGTGATGCACACACGAAATACTTTGGCGAAAGTTTTAATTCGAACTTTTTGCAAATCTATTTCAGGGATATCTTTTAACCTTCCAGTAAGGCTACAGATTCTCGATCAATATTTCTCTTTAGCACATTTCATGCAATCACCGAACGTACAAAGTATTTTGGCCACCCGTTACCGAGACCTCAATTCTGAGTACATCACAGTGATCAACACTACATGCCTAAAGCAGAAACACTGTCAAGATTAAGAGTCCAATGCTTCTAAGATTTTTGTTCATTTTAGATAGCAGTATAAAATGAACAATCTCAGTGGTCCAGTTCGATGTTTCCAATCTCATTGAAAATCATCAATGGGTTATAATTGGAAACTCCATTTCCCTATGACGAAAAACTAATCATCTTATATAACACATTATAGTCTTTATAAGAACATTTTCTTATCATACCGACTAGAACTTTAATGACACGTGATTTTTCTGGTATTTAAAGTCTTTTCCTATGAAACACATTTCATACAAAAATACCATCACACGTCATTAATTATTAAATTTGTAAAATACTCATAACTTGCTATAATTTCAGTTTTATTAATCCAAAAAATGTACAATATAATTGGATTTTCAGGGCATTAACCCCAACATCAACAGCCGCTCATACCGTCCCAGCACATCCTTGATACAAAAAACAGCATCCAAATCTGCTTTACCACAAACCATCGTATCATCAGCAAACAGCAAGTGAGAAATCGTCGGTGCCCCGTTACACACCCTTACCCCCTTTAACCTCCCACTTTGTTCCTCAACCTGCAAGAAAGTAGACAAGACTTCTACACACAAGAGAAACAAATAATGGGAGAGGGGATCCCCTTGACGAAGCCCCCTCTCCGGGACCAGAGAGCCAAACTCGCACCCATCGAGCAAAAAAGAATAAGTAATTGAAGAAATGCAGGTCATGATACTGGAAATGAAAACAACAGGAAAACCTAACCTAACCAAGAGTCGTTTGAGGAACCACCATTCAACACGGTCGTACGCTTTGCTCATGTCGAGCTTCAGGTTAAAGAAACCTTCATTTCCTGTACTCTTGCTCTTCAAGAAATGATTAATCTCAAAGGCCACTAGAACGTTATCACTAATAAGACGACCAGACAGAAAAACAGATTAATTAGGAGAAATGATGTGATTAAGGAGTGGTTTGATGCGATTAGCAAGCACTTTGGAGGCCAGTTTATAGATTACATTACAGAGGCTAATGGGTCTGAATTGAGTAATAAGTTCCGGAGATTTACATTTAGGGATAAGGACAATGTGGGTAAAATTGAGTTTCTTATCGAACCGACCATTATTCAAAAAATCCAACACGCAAGCAACCACATCCCGTCCCACAATATCCCAATAATGCTGAAAAAAGTACGGGAGGAGACCATTCGGGCCAAGGGATTTAAGGGGATACATAGATTTTAAATCACAAGTTACCTCCGAGGCCTTGAAACGGGAAAGGAGACGGCAGCTCATGTCATCACTAACCCTCCTTGTAATAACCTGAAGTCCCTGGTCTAACTCAGCATCCGAACACCGATTAGAAGAGAATAAGCTACCAAAGTATCTCTCAATTATCTTCTGTATATCCTCCAAATTACTACACTTCACATCATTCTCATCATAAAGGAAATCAATGTGGTTGTTCCTTTGCCTCTGCTTTGCCTTAGAGTGAAAGAACCTCGTATTTCTATCGTCTTCTTTAAGCCAATGCTCCTTTGATCTCTGCTTCCAAACAATCTCTTTATTGGTCAACACATTTTCAATTTTCCTTTTAATTTCCTGAATTTTGGCCTTAGCATCGTCTGTGATAACACTCTGTTGGAGCATTTGTAACCGCTTCTCCAGCTTAGGGATATCCGTATGCCCTATCTCTGTAATAACTGCCTCCAATTAATTAACCCAACCTTGCGATTCTCAGCGCTTGCGAGCACCAAACCCGCTGTCGACCGGGCTACGGAACCCTCCCACATCTCCGAGATGATTCTCCTACAATCATCCGTCCTAGCCCAATGCGATTCGAATCTAAAGGTACTTCTCTTGTTCTGCTGTTTGGAGCTCGGTCTCTGAAGAACGGTTAAGATTGGGAGGTGATCGGAACAAGAAGCATGCAAGTGCTTCACGTGTGCCTGTGGGAACAAAGACCGCCACTCATTCGACGCAACAGACCTGTCGAGCCTTTCTCTCAATGTATGTGGTGCGATACAGTTTTGGATCCAAGTAAACGAAGGCCCAGAGGAAAACCCGATATCAGATAATCTGGTATCATTCAACGCATCAGCAAAGTCCTGCATGAGTCCCAACGGGAGAGCATTACCTCCTTCTTTTTCATCGTTACTGATAATCTCATTTAAACTCGCTGCTTACCAGCCATGGCAAAGAGTGGTGACTCCTTAAATCTCTGAGTAAATTCCAAGAAAGCTTCATATTCTACCACTCTGGATATCCATAAAACCTCGTAAACCGCCAAGGCACACTCCCACCAACGTCTGTAACTTCCACATCAATATGGTTTTGCGAGTAACTGATAAGCGAAACATCAACATCCTTCTTCCACAACATGGCTAGGCCGCCACTACGACCAATAGCATCAACGCCAATACCATTCAAATCCAACTATTGTTTTAAGCTGTCTATCCTCCTCTATTTGCATTTCGTCTCACAAAGGAAGATAATCGAGGGGTTATGATCCCGTAACAGAGATCGAAGGCTATGAACTCTCCAGGGACCCCCCGAGCCCTGGTAGTTCCAACTTAAGCAACTCATTGGGATCGGTGGAGCCGCTGCGCGACTTCCGCCGTTATATTAGTAATATCAGAAAGGGAAGAGACCTGAAGAGAAGAGTTAGGCTGCTGGGACGGGGGTTGAAGCGAGGGAGAAGAGTGGTCAAAGGATTTCGGTGTGTGAGAAATTAGGTGTGATTTCTTGCTACGAAACTTTCGGGTTTTCTTAGGGCTGGTATGGGGAGTATCCGGCAGACTAAGTTGAAGAAGAATATTAACCAGATTGGTATCCCAAGTAGTAGGAGAGAGAGGGGAAATTTGGTGGTGAAGGGAGCTCCTGATCATTGGTGAGGGGAGGTCGGGTAGTATGTCGGACGAGACAGGTGGTATACTAGGTTTGTGGCGCTGCTTTTTTGGGCTAGAAATATCAGAAGGGGGATGGGGACGAGGATTTTTAGAGATTCCCAACTCCCGACTAAGTCGAGTAAGATTAGAGACGGCAACAGGATAAGTTGTGGCGGCAGAGGTGGTAGAGGATAACGGAGTATGAACCAACGTTGTATCGGGGAGTTGATAACCGAGTTATGGTGCTCAGATTGCGGAGTCGGGATATACTGTGGGGGGGAGATAGGTATGAGTGTTGAGGATCCGATTGCGTTATGTAAGTGCCTGTCAGAGGTAGCTGAGAGAGGATGAGTGAGCTGAGTTTGGCTTGGGAGATGGGGGGTAATGGATGGGCTGGGAGTAGTGGGGAAAGGAGGAGGGGGAAAGATTAGGAATATGCTTCGAATCAAAAGGATTCGTCCGAAGTCAAGGGCCATAGGGATAGTTGGGGGAGGGATCAATAAAGTCTTCTTCGTACATGAGCGGACAAAACCTATCCACATGATCACATATGCCGCAAAGATAACAAAAGTTTGATAGTCTGTTGTAAGAGAACGACACTGTCACATTCTTCCCCGATGGAGGACGAAGATTGAGAAACCTGATCAATGGCTCCGATATCAGAATACCAACGCGGATTTTAACTGTACCACCCAACGAGTTAATCAGCGGCTCAGTTTGAGAATCCTTATACTGCCCAATCCTACGGGCCACCAGTTTTGCAGCCTCTGCGTTCTGATAGCAGGCCGGGAGACCGTGTATTGTTACGAAAAAATCACATCGATCCAACTCCACTGTTATAGGGTTCTCATCATCACCTAGAGTCCGGAGAATTAAGGGATATTTCTCGTATGTCCAAGGCGTGGTCTCCAGCGCTCGTCTGAGATCCAACTTGTGGTTGAACGCAAACAGGAATCTGTCCTCTGATATCTTAGTAATCTCGAGCCCCTTCACAGGATTCATCGCTCTAATCATAGTTAACCGGAAGGTTTCAAATCGTATAGATCGGCGGGTACAGACTCGCCCTACCAATGACAGAGAATAATCGGTGATCGATCCATTCCTTAAAGCCACTGGAAGATCCAAACTATCGACTACCCTCGAAGTAAGAGATAGAGATGAGGAAAACCTAGATAACGCCTTATCCGATAAGCCCGATGGTGGTGGAGCATCAGAACTGGAAGCAGCCATGGTTAGTGATGACACTATTCTCCTTCTCGACCTGGTGGCGGCCCCGAGAGGAAACCCTGACATAGAGAAACAATGAACGAAAATTAGACAAAAAGGAACGAAAGAGAAAACCAATCTTGGAGAGAAAGAGTTCAGGAACAGAGGGCGGCCCAGGCGAATGACGCGCGGTGAATAGCAGCACTCTGGCGTCTCCGGTCCACTCGTTTTGCGGCGAAGTAGGGTTACAGCGAACGGCGGCTCTCATACGAGAGTACAAACTCTCTCATGCGAGGGAAAAACCTAGTCCAAACACCCGGATTGATTAACATTGGTGAAATTAGTTCCTCATGAAAATATCGAAATATTATTAACATTTTTTGCACAAAAAAAGAAAAAAGAGTTAAAAATACTAAGTAGGTATAAAACTCAAATACTTATATTACCCCATAAGAATCTCAATACTTGCATTAACCCCTTAAATTTGGACTTTTTATTACATATAACCTCTTGAGTTTCAGAATATAAAAGATAAAATAGTAAAATTGCACATTCAATTAAATTTAATGAATGAGATAAAGGATCAAGGAAAAATTCGCAATTTCTCAAACCTTAGTTGGAAATTTGTAATTTCACCATATCTCCGGGTTTGTTCGTAATTATGCCTAATAATAATTGACTTACTTAAGGCTACCGCATACGGACCAAATCTATATATATATAATTTAGAACCCTCATGGCTATCCACATGTATACTGATGTGGATAGTTAAATTTTATTATATTATAAAAATAAAAAATAGTTTTAAAATATTTAATGTTTATCCAAACTTTTTTTTTAATTAAGTTATCTAAAATTTAAAATTCTTTAAATTAAAACTATACGTAGAAATCTCAAAATTTGTTGTTATATAAATCTCAAAATCTGTTAGAAAGAAATCTCATAAAATTTATTATATTATGCGGACACATCACACTTCCGTTTAATATTTTTCAATATTTTATATTTATCTAAAATTTTAAAATTGTTTAAATTAAATTATTATAAAAATCTCAAAATTATCTATCATAAAAATCTCAAGATCCGTTAGTAAGAAAATTTTGAATTCAAAATCAATTCTCAATCATAAATCTAATTCAATCTAATGCAGTTAAAATAATTTAAAATTTAAATTTAAATTAGTAGGTTGATATTTGATAAAGTATTCAAATTTAAAAATCTTTTGATATTTGGAATCCTTATCCATTTGGTAGTTCCTAAAAAAAGAAAATAGTTATAAAGTTTGGTACAATTCACACTTTAAGTATGTCTTCCAAAAATTTTACATTTTATTTTTCTATTTGATAGGGTCAAAATGCGCTTGTCCCACGATTGGACACGTGGCACTTCGAAGATAACGACACATGTCCTGTGACACGGTAATCACCCACGAGCGCTGAAACCCTTCAAGCGCCTGTATCCTCCAAGGACACGTGCCTTCTCTGTCACGACTGCACGTGATCACTGTTACCGCTCTTTCACGAGCGCTCTTCATTGCAAGGCTAACATTCCTACCGATCAAGGAAGCCCTCTTCGAGCGCTACACTCCCTCAAAGAGGCTTCCATTCCAACACAAGCCCTGGCCTTTATCCCTCCAGCGGATTCCTTGACCTCCAAGGCTTTCGGTTGTCACGAGCGCGATCTTAAGCCCTCGTTACCAACCCCCAAAACGGCTCTCTGACACATCGTACATACCCGTGCACCTGCCACTGTTGCCAGCACCACCTTTCACCAGCTTTTGCAGAGAATATACCTCCTAGGTTTCTCTCGCAACTCCACGTGTTAGGGCAACATTGGGCCAGGACCACACGATGCAAATGACTAAAGGGTCCCTGACCCTCACCTATAAATAGGAGTCTTCGTCTCCATCTCTGTAAGCAACCTCCATTACAATAACTCCTTACTTAGCTTACATTTTCTCTCTCAGATCTTCATCTGACTTGAGCGTCGGAGAGCCAAACTGGGTATCACCCCCAGTTCCCCCAGCTTGGCCTTCTGACTTTGTCTGTGTGTTTGTCCTAGCAGGTAGAACCCCCATCTTTTCCTACGAACTCCGACTGGCCTATTCCCTCTAAACAAATTCTAAAGTGGTTGGACTCTGTAATCCACATTCAGACCCATCATTTTTGGCGCCGTCTGTGGGAAAACCAGTTCCTAATCCCTTTCTTTCCTTCTGCTAGTTGAAAAGCGAACACCCAGAATCTTCTCAAACATGGTAGCTACAAGATCCGGAGCTGTAGGAGGAGGGGACAACACTTCCCATGATGCCAACCTTATTGTTCCACCGCCGCTGGCGGAGCCCAACCTCCTTCTGTCGCTGCTAGTGGAGCACCACCCGCCGGAGGAGTGACTCCCCTGGCAGAATCTTCCGTTCCGCCGCTTGCGCCACCGGCACCACCAGTTTCCGGCACCGCTGGAAATGCTTCTCTCGCTACTCTTCCACAACCACCCCAGACCCAGTGGGTTCACACCCATGCGAGTCCAGGAGGTCCTTCCTTCTTGATGCCGCCTCCAGGTTACACACTTACCCCCACCGTTATGATGCCGCAAATCCAACCTTACCAGGCCTGGCAAATCCAGCTCCCCGGCGGTGATTCCAAGAGAGATTGAGGGGGTGGAGCTTCCCCCTTTGACCACTCAACAGCTGAGGGCTATCTACGCCCAATGTGAGGTTCAGGCGGCCCAAGGGGCATGGGAGAAATTTCACTCCATGTACTTCCCCTCTGGGCAGGCCACTCCAGCCGCAGCTCCTTTGGGGGGTTTGCAAACATTTCCACTTAGGGAAGTTCAGGTCGTCCTGAGGGTTCAACCGCCACCACCCCCTGCCAAAGAAACGCCTCGCCAGGGCGACAACGAGCATCCCCCTGTGGACAGAAACAGGGGGCCCACCGAGAGGATCAATGAAAATGAAGGAGACTCTCATGTCTCCAAGAGAGCCTCCCGGGCCACCAGGCAAGGGGACAAAGAGGGAGATGTGAATCCTAAAATCCTCGCGGTTGTGCAAGACCAGCTGCAGGGTTTAAAAGATATGGTTGGACAGCTCTCTCGAGCGCGGTCTCAGATCTCCCACAACAGGGATGAACGAGCTGATGCCAGAGACGCTCGTCACAAGGACCGCCAGCCAAGGGTCCCCCGCTGCAAGGAGCAGGAGGAGAACTTCTGCACGTATGAATACCATCCCCTGGCAAGGGGCTCTCCCCTCTTGGAAGAAGTTCTGATGGCCCAAGCCGGAATGGCCAAAGTCCCCACCTCCGTCAATCGCTATGACGGAACAACCGATCCAGCTGAACACTTGGATCATTTTCTGCACCTAATGCACCTGTACGAGCACTCAAGCAACTACTGGGTCAAGGTCTTTGTCACTTCCTTGGTAGGAATGACCCAGGAATGGTACAAGCGGCTGCCGCCACGCTCGATACATTCGTATCAGGAGTTGGCCGACGCTTTTCTCAACCACTTCAATTCTCTGAAGGCTCCAGTCACAGCGCCCACTGCCCTTTACAACATAGTGCAGGGCAGGAATGAGTCTCTTCGCTCGTTCTTCGCCCGCTTCAACAAAGAGATCCTGCAGGTGGAGAGGCCGTCCATGGATTTTTTGATCCCAGTGCTATTTCAGGCTGTGGATCACAAACAGTACGTGAGCAAGAAGTTCGCTGATGCCATTGTGGAAAGGAGGCCAGGAACCCTCATGGCCTTAAGGGAAGTTGCCGAGCCTTTCTTCGCGCTCGAAGACATGTATGGAACTAATGGTCCCCGGCATCACAGTCCAGTAAGAAATGAGTGCCACCAAGAGCGGGGCCGGGAAGTCATTGTCAAAAGGGAGCTCCACAAGGAACGCAAAAGATCACCACCGTCCCCTCGACGTTTCGAGCGCATCCCGCTCACAAGGCCGAACTCAGAAGTCTATAACCTCTCTGATAAGAAACTATTCAAGAGGCCCATCAAGATGAGGGAAACCGAGTCATTGAGGTGCTCGAACAAATACTGTGCTTTCCACAAGCAGAAGGGGCATGATACGGACGAATGTCGCCAGTTGGAAGCTGAAATTCAAAGACTCATCGCTGGGGGCCACCTGAAGGAATTTGTCAGGATTTTGGAGCGTTATGATGAGCGCTGTAACGAGCGCACCGGGGAAAGAGGAAGGAGCCCATCGCGCTCTAGAAGCCCGCGGAGGCGGGGCCCCACGGAGAGTAGCCATCGGGGTAAGGGAAAGGCTCCTGAGCAAGAAAATACCTCTTTCGCGGTCATCAACATGATAGCATGGGGTTCCTCTGGTGGAGACTCTGGCGCTGCCCGGCGACGATACGTCAGGAGTTATGACCAGCGCTCGTCCAGGCCCAAATCCGTCTACCCCATTCAGGAGGCGAATGATTAACACTCAAAAGAAAACGATGTAATATGCTTTGATGATAGGGACTTAGGGCACATTGTAACGCCCCATGGGGTCGGTGAAACCTCTGACTGCCCCATGGTGGTTAGCGTAGATATCCACAATCATGTTGTAAAGAGGGTGTTAGTGGATAGTGGAAGCTCTGTCAATGTTTTGCCCTACACTACGTTTCAAAAGATGAATGCCAACATCCCGCTCGAACCTCTCAAAACGGCCCTTATTGGCTTTGGAGGTTCGGAGGTCGTCCCACGAGGGCAAATTCGTCTGGCCATTTCATTCGGCCGAGGCCCACAGCGCAAAACGCTCATGGTCACATATGCAGTGGTGGAGATTGATATTCCCTATAACATTATAGTCGGGCGACCAGCCCTCGTTGATTTCAAAGCTATCATCTCCACTTACCATCAGAAAATCAAATTCCCTATCCCCGAGGGCGTTGGAGAAGTACTGTGCAATGTGAGAGAGGCTTGGGAGTGTTACATGCTGTCCCTCAGGAAGCCTAAGGCAAAGAAAACATTCCAGATTGGGTCCACTAAGAAAACTGTTGACTTTCCCAATCTGAATGAGGATAGTCCCGTGCGCAAGAGGGCCAAATTGAACAAGAAGAAGAACAAGAAGAAAGATCCCAGCGTCAAAGGCCCCATCGAAAGCGCTCCACCAGGAACAGTGGAAGAATCCTCCTCAGAGGAAGACAAACAAGAGGGTGAAGAGCCCCTTAGTGATGGGTGCTTGACAGGAAAGAAGCGGGCGCTCGAACTTCCCCGCCCGGAAATAAGGATTGAGCCCTCAGAAAAATTCCTCACCATTGAGCTAGAGCCAGGGAACAAGGATAAAACTACTCAAATTGGGTCCAACCTCTCTGGGCCCTCGCAGATCATGATGATTGACTTTCTCAGAGAAAACATTGACGTCTTCGCTTGGAAGGCATCTGACCTTACCGGGATTGACCCGAGGGTCATAGTCCACAGACTCAATGTGGACCCCACGTTTAAGCCCATCAAACAGAAGAAACGGGATGTACATGGGTTTCGCAAGAAGGTCATCGAGGAAGAAGTTAACAAGCTTCTGGAGGCTCAGTACATTGAGCCCATCTTGTACCCAGAATGGGTATGCAATGTGGTGTTGGTACCCAAGAGCGCAAACAAATGGCGCATGTGCAATGATTTTACTGATCTTAACAAAGCTTGCCCTAAAGATCCTTACCCGTTACCCAGAATAGACCAGTTGGTGGATTCGACCGCTGGCTGTGAACTCATGAGCATGATGGACTCCTTCCAAGGATACTATCAAATCTTTATGGCGCTGGAGGATCGTCCCAAAACTTCATTCGTTGTTCACTTGGGGATTTATTGTTTCCTAGTCATGCCTTTTGGGCTCAAGAACGCTGAAGCCACGTATCAGCGACTCGTCAACAGGATGTTTGAAAAGGAAATTGGAGGATCCATGGAGGTTTACGTTGACGACATGATTGTTAAGAGCGAGCACCAGGATTCACATTTGGACGATCTCAAGCGCACTTTTTCCATTTTGCGCCAGTATGGGATGAAATTGAACCCTTCAAAATGTACCTTTGGGGTACGAGGGGGAAAATTCTTGGGCTACATGGTCAGTCAGAGGGGAATTGAAGCCAACCCAGAGAAAATCAAGGCTATCTTGGAAATCCCTTCCCCTCGAAATCTTCGGGAAGTACAAGTGTTAGTGGGAAAGATCATCTCCCTGAACAGATTTATTTTGCGCTCGGCGGACAGAAACCTTCCCTTCTTCAAGATTTTGAGAAACGCTCGTAATTTTGCTTGGACGGACGAATGTGAAAAAGCGTTAAAGGACATGAAGGCTTACCTTTCGAGCGCTCCGCTCCTGACCAAGCCCGTTGAGGGTGAAAGGCTGTTTATGTATCTCTCCGTTTCAACCGAAGCAACGAGCGCGGTATTAACAGCCGTACGAGAGCGAAAACACTTGCCTGTGTATTATTTGAGCGAGACTTTACAGGGGGCGGAGAAGAAGTATTTGGAAATTGAGAAATTTGCGTTCGCCCTCATCAATGCGTCAAGGCGATTGAGGCCTTACTTTCAAGCGCATTCAATAACGGTCCTTACTGATCAGCCCTTGAAACAAGTGTTGTCCAAACCGGACGTGTCGGGAAGATTGATAAAATGGGCTATTGAGTTGAGTCAGTTTGACTTAAGCTTCGAGCCCAAAACCGCTATACCACTACAAGAAATCCTGCAAATTCCGACGGAAAATTCCGAGGGAAACACTCCGTCGGAATTCCGTCGGAAATTCCGAGGGAAATCCGATGGATTTCCGACGGACTTCGATTTTTTTAAAAAAAATAAAAATTAAATAATTCTGACTGGATTTCCCTCGGAATCCCGTCGGTATTTTTATATTTTAGAAAAAATAATTATTTCCGACGGGATTTCCCTCGGAATCCCGTCGGTTTTTTTAATAAAAAATTTTAAAATTATATTAAAATTTTCTGACGAAAATAGTGTCGGAATTCCATCGGAGCGTTTTAAATCATTTTATAACAAAGGATATAAACTATAAATATAATATTATCTAAATTAATATTAAAAATAATAAAATGTAAAATAAAAGATTTCCGACGGGTAGACCGTCGATTGTCCGTCGGATTAAAACAATTAAAACTTTTCCCAGCTAGGGTTAGAATTCATTTGCCCATTTTTTTCTCCCCAATTTGTCTGCTCCGCTTCAGCCCACCTCCGCCCTCTTTCGCTCCACCCGGCTTGTCGACGTCCTCCTCTGCGCGCGCCTCAGCCCAACGTTCCTTCTCCTAGCGCCGCCTCTGCCGGCCACCGCCTGCTTTTGCCGCCGTGAAACACCTCTCTCTCTCTCTCTCTTCGTCCATGGGATTTCTGAGGATCACAAGGAGATTCCATGGATTCTACAGCACCGGAGCAAGAAATACTTCTTTTTAATGTGGTTTCAACTTACAAAGGAGAATATTATCAGAGTATTCCCGTAAAATCGACGGCGATGATTCTGTTCTACCAGTTTTGATTGTCGGTGCCGGACCGGTTGGCCTCGTCCTCTCTATTCTACTTACTAAGCTAGGTGAATTTTTTAGACCTTAATTTCGAGATTTTGGAGAAAAGTAATGGTTAATGGTTATCTCATGCGTGCTCATTTTGATTTGGTATTTAGTTTAACAATGGGGCCTATTTTTTAAGGGAGTTTATTCTTTTAGAGCCTGAATATGATTGTTCATTGAAAATGGATGAATGCTCCTCTGCGTTGTGTGAATTTGCTTATACTTTGGATTTTATTTGAATTTTTTTTTTGGGTTGAAGTGATTAAGTTAGTAAGTTTTGGTGGTTTCATGAGGATTTGTTGCTATAGAAATGTTCATAATGTTAAATTTTGTTTGATGTGATCTTCGGCAGGGGTGAAGTGTGTTGTACTGGAGAAGAGCAGTGTTTTCTCGAGGCACCCTCAAGCTCATTTCATCAACAATAGATCGATGGAGGTTCTTGTCTTCTCCTTTATTTTGTTAATGTTGAACTGTGGTCTGTGTATGCAAATGTGCAGTTTTACTTAGAATCATGGAGGCTTGATTAATTAAGTAGAGCTTTTGTTTTGATTAGATTTTTCGTGGCAGGTATTTTGGAAAATAAATGGCTTGGCTGATGAGATTCTGAGGCCTCAACCTCCGGTGGATTCGTGGAGGAAGTTCATATACTGCACTTCACTCATTGGTCAAGTTCTTGGTTCAATTGATCACATGCAATCTCAAGGTGATTCTCAAGGTGCAAAGGTTGAGTATTAAATAAATTGACGTTCCTTAAATTGAGAATCAAAATGTATATCCATGCCCATCAATAATGACAACTTGTTAGCAATGTACTCGAGAGTCTATTAGTTTACTTAAATAATTATTGTGTATGTGATTTTGATTTGTCAAATGTGAAATTTTTTTCTCGACCTATGGGCAGTATTGTCAAAATGTCAATAGGTGCACAAACTAAACATTCTTTATGGTTCTATTTGTAGTTGTCCTAATCATTGTTTTATTTTACCTTTTTGTTAAATTTATTTTTTATATCAGCTATAGCATTAGAATAATGTAATCGCTTTGTCTGCTGATGCATTCCATCTTATATATGTCATCTCATGATTCTATCTTATCATGCTCGTATCCAGGGAATGCTTTGGCCCAGATTCAGATTTTCTTTATCAGCTTCTTTTCTTCTTTAACCCAAGATATGTTGCTGATTTTTCTGCCCTCGTGGAGACATGTCGATTGTTTCTTGAATTTGTTCGGGATAATGGTGCGTTTGCGTTTCCTTGTTTACCTTCACATTTATTTCTTATGTTGTTTGTGTCAACGTTTTCCTTTTCTATGTGATATCGTTTTGGGGATAAGTCTATTGTAACACATCCAAAATACCACAATTATAGGGTACATTTCTTTTTGTTTTATAAATCCGTTGGTTTTTAGTGCTTATGAATCTTATGATCAATTACTTGATTTTTGTTTAATATCCTAAGCAGACTTTATCTAATAATGTCCATATTTGTAAGAATAAAGACCTGTGGGGATTTGTCGAATCTTGTTCCTTGAAATATGGATTTTCACTTTCTTTATTTTAAACTCAAGGTTCTATTGTTTTGATGCAAAAGTGTTCAATCTTTAATATTCAGCTAGTGTATTTAATTGGATGCCGACCGTTCTATTTGGGATCTTTTCGATGAAGAGCAAATGGATTGTTGCTGTTATTATTATCATTTTTTTGACAGGGGATTGTTGATGTTATTGTTGATGTTAGGGATGATGAAATATTTGGGTCCAAGCTTATACTGGAACACAAATAAAGAGAACTATATTTGATGGCTTCATAACTACTCTCATTGGTTAATCCGCCACTGATCTAGCATCTGAAATATATATAACATTCTAATAGTTCTTTAGGCTAAAAAACCATAGGTGGGAGTGGGATGTACTTTGTGTTTTCCAATTGTGCTTGATCATGAGCTCAACAATATCCCATTAATTGTGCTTGATCATGAGCTCAACTTCCTGTAACCTAATATGATTTTTTTTCTTTGCATTTATAAATACTCCAATAGCATAATAATTTTCTCATTTCTTGGTAGTTAACAGGTTTGAAGCAAAGAAACAGAGTTCTCTAAGAAAGAAATGGAAAAAGATTGAAGAGTTTGATGCTGGCAGATTTGAGTTGGAATCAATTTACAATGCATTACTTAAGGCAAACATGGTATGATCTTTCACTCACTCACAAACATGAAACCTTGAGGCTACTTGACTGTTTTAATTGATGGAGATGAAGCTTAGATATACTAGGCATGTTTTATAATTGTCCCTTGCATGAGTTTTGACATTTTAGTTGGAAATTTGGTACTTGAAACTGATCCAAACCATGTTAGCAAACCAATTATATGAAACTTTAAGCGTGATTTAGTTTTAAAGCAAAGCATGACATTTTGCTTGATTTCGATAACTCTTGATGGATTAAATCATGAACTATTGAATGTGTGTTTAATTTTAAAGGTTAAAGAATACTTAAGGTATGTTTTTGCATGAGTTTTTATGGTTTTGGCTATGTCTATGCCTATGTGAAACTATGCCTATGCCTATGTGAATATTTGGCTAAACTTTAATGTGTTTCTGCACAATTATGCCTATGCCTATGCCTATGTGAATACTTGGTGAAACTATGCCTATGTGATCGAATAATTGGGTGAAACTTTTTATTTTCTTGAATCTGACAAATGATAATTTGGTGAAACTTCTGCACAACTATGCCTATGCCTTATGATTCCCATTTGCTGCTTTTTTGTTGTAGCTCTTCTCATTCAAGGAGCAACTGACAGCAGGAGTGATCTCATAGTTTGTCAAAATACCATTTTGTAATAGATTATAAATAGATAATTTTTGTATTAATTAGTGTTTGTAATATTATTTGATGCATTGGTTTTGAATAAATATTTTGAATGGTTGTAAAATATTTTTTTTTTAACTTTTTTTTTAAATTTTAACAAATCCGACGGGATCCCGAGGGAATTCCCGTCGGAATTGTTTAATTTTATTTTTTTATTCTAAAAAAATCCGACGGGATTCCGAGGGAATTCCCGTCGGAATTGTTTAATTTTATTTTTTATTCTAAAAAATCCGACGGGATTCCGAGGGAAATTCCGTAGGATTTTTTAAAAATAATCAAAGTGAAAAAAATAAATTACACTATTCCGACGGGATTTCCCTCGGAATCCCGTCGGAAATATTTTATTTTATTTAAAAAATTCAATTTTATTTTCCCTCGGAATTCCATCGGTTTTCCCTCGGGATTTTGATTCCGAGGGAGGGTTTTTCCTACGGACTCATTCCCGTCGGAATTCCCTCGGAATTCCGATGGGCCTGTCCGTCGGATTTCGCAGGATTTCTTGTATTGTACAAGCGCAGGTGGTAGCGGATCTGCTGGTTGAACGCTTCGGTTTAGAATCCGCTGATCAGGAGTGCGAGGGGTTATGGGTCCTGCACATGGATGGTTCCTCAACCTCCCAAGGGGGAGGAGCAGGGGTAGCCCTCAGAGACCCCAATGGGATTGAGTTGGACTTCGCAATCAGGTTGGATTTTCAGGTCACTAATAACGAGACAGAATATGAAGCCCTTGTGCAAGGATTGAAAATTGCTTTTTAGAACGGAGCTTCCAGAATTACTGCTTACGTTGATTCACAGTTAATTGCGAGCCAGATTGAAGGAACTTATGAGTCTCGAGAAACCACCATGGTGCAGTACTTGAACAAAGCCAGGGAGATCATCGGGAAGTTCAAAGAGTTCCATCTACTCTAAGTCCCGCGAGCGGAGAACGAGCGCGCTGACGCTCTATCTAAATTTTCTTCGGCATTAGAAGGCACTTCTGAGCGTTCAGTCACGTTCCTTAGAACGGAAGAACCTCTGATCAAGGAGAAAATCACCCCGCAAGTGGTCGTTATGATTGATTCGCACGAGCCCTGCTGGCTTGACGATATTATTAGATTTCTTAAAGATGGTGTTTGTCCCACTGACAAGGTAGAGGCTCGAAAAGTCCGAAACAAGGCCCCTCGGTTTTCCATAGACTCAGAAGGAAGGTTGTTCAAGAAGTCATTTCAAGGACCTCCGTTGAGGTGTCTAAGGCCCTCGCAGGCTAAAGAGACGCTCGAACTTATTCACAGTGGGAGCTGTGGGAATCACTCAGGAGGGCGCATCCTGGCTAAGAAAGTTCTGAGAAGTGGGTTTTATTGGCCCACAGTTCTCCAAGACGCCATTGAGTTTTCTAGAAAGTGCCCTAAATGCCAGTTCCACTCCAATCTCCCTCAGCTGCCAGCTGCTCAAATGATCCCCATAGATGTCTCTTGGCCCTTTGACCAGTGGGGAATTGACATTGTTGGCCCCCTGCCAATCGCGGTCGGACAGAAAAAATATGTCATTTTAGCTGTCGATTATTTCACCAAATGGGCTGAGGCTGAAGCCGTGGCAAAAATCACCTTCAGGGTCGTGAGGGACTTCATTTGGAAAAGCATTATCTACAGGTACGGGATACCAAGGGTGCTCATTTCGGACAATGGATCCCAATTCATAACAGCAGACACGCGATAATGGTGTTCAGAGTTAGGGATTGAACAACGTTTTACCTCCGTAGGCCATCCTCAAGCCACCGGACAGGCAGAAGTCACCAACAGAGTTATTTTACAGCACCTGAAGACCATGCTAGAGAGCAAAAAGAGTGAATGGGCAGAAGAACTACAAGGGGCACTCTGGGCTTATCGCACTACTCCACGAGCGGCTACAGGCGAGACGCCTTTCGCGCTCGTATATGGGTCAGAAGCGATGATACCGGCCGAGGTAATAAATGAATCCGCTCATGTAGCGTACTTCGAGCCTCAGCTTAATGAAGATAACAGGAGCCTGTAGTTGGACCTATTGGAGAAAAGAAGAAACAAGGCCTGGGCCAAAATACACAGATATAAAGCAAACGTGGCACATCAATACAACAAGCGTGTGCGAGAAAGAACTTTCCTGCTAGGAGACTTGGTTTTGAAGAAAGTGGAAGTATCCAGACACGTGGGAAAACTGGACCCCAACTGGGAGGGACCGTTCAAAGTTATACAAATCAGAGCTAACAACACCTACACCCTGGAGACACTTCAAGGTGAGTGTTTGCCTCGTCCTTGGAACGCATGCAACCTCCGACGATTTTATGTTTAAAAGCTCTTTATAAGCGATGATGTAACAGTCCCTGATGGGTTCTATGTACTACTTCGAATCTCAAGTAAGTTATAATGCATTTTTATATTCCTTTACTTCTGCTGATAAAATTGCGCGAATGGATATAACCCACGTCCCTCGTCTCTACGAGCGTGGTTGGCAGTCCATTTCGAGAAGTATGTTGTTATTGCACATGGGTTACGCTTGCCAGTACTCTACTCCACGTGGGGGGACGCCCTCATAAGGATAGACTGGTAACGCTCACAATCAACTTGATGAACCGGAAGAAAAATACGAAGGAAATCCTAGTAGGCCTTGGCCGTTTGTTACAACGCCTTGCGCACGAAAACGGGATCACTCGCAAAGTCCTGAAATATGATAAATGCAAGCACGCTCGTCCAACGGCGACGTCGTCAAGAAGAAATTTTCACAAGTCTTGAACGAGGGCAGTCTCCCAGTAAGACCCTCGTATTTTACTCAAGACTTAGCAAAATTTCCCAAGATTAAGAAGAAATTTCGCAAGCCTTGAACGAGGGCATTCTCTCGGTAAGACCCTCGTAATTACTCAAGACTTAGCAGAATTTTCTAAGTATAAAAACAAAATTTTACACAAATCTTGAAGAAGGGCAGCCTCACAATGAGACCCTCACAATTACACAAGGCTTAACAAAATTTTCCAAGATAAGCAAAATTTACACAAGTCTTGAAGGGAGGCAACCCAGCAGTAAGACCCCCATGATTACTCAAGACTTAGTGGGATTTTCAGATTATAAAGACTTATCTGAGTAATGCAATTTTTGCTAAGCATGTGACACATAATCTTATCATTACAAGATTTGTTCACAACAAGCACAAAGTAAAAATTCACAATCAAAGAGAAGGAAATGCTTTATTAATAAGAGCTTTCTTCCAAAAGTTACAGTCTAAGGGCTCAAAGGCCCATCGTATTATTACAAAAAAAAGAAAGAGAAAACATTAAATTGGAATAAGAAGGCTGGTAAGATAAATCTGGCGAGGAGGAACTTCAAGTGGCGAGGGCGATGTCTTCATCCAGAACCACCAAGATGTTCTGGGCCACTGGACCATGCACCTGGCCTTCTGGCTCTTGCGCCGGAGGATCATTTTCCTCTTGGTGATGGGCAGCTGGGAGCTCCGGATTGTTATCCGCGGGTGCTGGAAAAGCGTTTGGGTCGTTGGCATTGATGGCAGGAACATCTTCAGCAATTTGAGCGGGGGCATTCTCCTCGGCAAGCACTTAGGGCTCGTTTGCAGGAGGGTCAATCTGAGCCGGTTGAGGATGGGCCTCCATATACTCATCCTGGATAAGGGTGACCAGGAAATCGTATTCTGGCTCAGCAATGTTGGCCTCAGGATCCTCAGGATTTTCTTCATCCTCCTCGCATCGCTCATTGAACATGAGCCCTATGTTCTCTGCCCCACGAATAGCCGGATCCGTCAGCCCTTTATGGATGCCCTGGTCGATGGCTAGGTTGAAGGCCTTTTGAGCCTCATCCAAGCAGTGCAAGGAAGCCGCAAAGTTGAAGGCTTTGGAGTGACAGAACTTGATGAGCGCCTCTTTGTTTGCCCGCTCGAGACTCTGGGGCCACCGGTTCATGGCGTCAGTGAATTTCCTTTCCGCCTCCAGAGCCCTCGTTCTCCAGCCATCACGCTTGGCCTCCAGCTTCTTATAGCCCTCGCCAAGTTGTGTAAATTTGTCGCTCAAATTGTTACAAGCGTTCTCCGCAGCTCGCAAAGTCACCTCGCAGTTTCTCCATCTCCTCCTCCATTTTTCTATACACTTCCTTGAGGGATTCGTACTTGGCCTTCTCAGTGTCCAGCTCCACTTGGATTTGAGCAGGATCATTCGTGCGCGCCATTTTCTTGTACTTGGCCTTGCGATCGGCATAAACTGAGGCGCGCATCTGAATGTTCTTGGCCCTCGGGAGCACTTGCTGCATGGGCTCGAAAGAATGAAAAGTGTTAGTAAGAATGTGGGAAAGTGATACCTACCAGAGATAATGGAATTGCAAGGGAATGAGAACTTACGGAGATTAAAGCGTGCAACATATCATAAGCCACCGTCTCCACGGACTCAGTGTACAAGTGCCTATGGTCAGCGGTAAATTGGGCCTTGTCGTACAAATTCTCGCTGACAGTCTGAGCGAGCGTCCCAGACCTCAGCAAAACCACACCCCCATCCGCGGAGCCGGAAAAGTTCCTATCCCCTCGGTGTGCGAACCTCCACAGATGCTCTTCCTCTGAAGAGGAAGTTTCTCCGCTGCCCTTGGGGCCTTCAACCACTTGCTTTCCCTTGCCCGTTATTGCGAGGGTGTCGGGCATCCCCTTCCTCTTGCGGGAAGTCCAGTCAGCGCTCGACTGAGCCCCACTCATCACCACATTTGTTGGGGGCCTCACCTGGTTGCCTGAACGAGTGTCGGCCACCCTCACATCCGCCGCAGGAGGTGGCCGCACTACTATTCTATTCTCCGTGCTGGCTGCCCTGTCTTCCCCTCAACCTCGTTGATTTTGGGCGCCAGAAGCCGCACTCGAACTAGTGCCATGACCGTCCCCCCTGCCCGCTCCTCGGCCTCGGGGGTTTTGCTGTTGCTCCTGTTGGTTTTGGCGCCTATTAGCGCTGGCAAACCTGGCAGCCTGTCTAATTCCTCCAGCCATCTCTAAGATTGTTATTCCTGCAAAGAATGCAAAAACGGGGGTCAGAAACCCTTGAACAAATTCTGCAGAATGCAAGTTACAAATACAAAGGGGCAGTCAGTATTCCTATCTACAAGTTAGTGCCCTACGAATCTAACCATCTCTCTCCATATCACGAGCGGGAGGGTTGTCAAGACAATGAGGGTCGTTAGTGAGACCACAGAGGAACATAAGCTCCGCGTCGTCAATCCAATCTTGGGCGGGAATCAGGCGGCCCTCGTCCCTCAAAGCCCTAGCCAAGTTCTTTGCCCAATCTTTGGGGAAGGCAGGTTCCAGGCGATGCTTTACGAGTTAACCCTTCCCATGCGAGATCCACTCTGATGACACCCTAAAACCTTCACCTGAGGGGGCCTTGACAAAGATGAATTTCTCCTTTCAGTTTGGGCCGTAAGTGGTGGAGGGAGAGTTGATTAACCTCGTATGGGCCTTCGCTTAGATGTAATAGAAGAAGCCCGCTTCCGGTGACGAGCGCGGCGAGCTGACCACTTGCAGGAGAGCGTTAAAATTCCTCAGGGAGGGCTCGTAACCAACGCACCTCATGAGGATCACGAAGCTCGCTATTAGGGCAAGGCAGTTGGGCACGATTTGGGAAGGGCAAAGGCCCAGATCATTTAGAATATGGGTCACGGGGATTGGAATCGGGAACCTCAAGCCCCCAGAACTGGCTGCATCCATGTAGACCGCCATCTCCCCGGGTGGTGGACGGTTGGCACGCTCGTGTTTAGCAGGGATCCGCCATGGGAAGCGCTCATCCCAATAAATTGGGGCCAATATTGTTTTCACCTCTCCCAACGTGATTGTGCTGGGAGTCTCATCTGGAGTGCGCTCGGTCGCTTGCATGCCCGAGCCTTCACCCTCGTTGGGCCCCTTGGTTTTCTTGGTATTCTTGGGTTTTTGAACTTTCTTGCCTTTGCCCTTGTCACGGGCCCTTTCGGAGGACCCCGCTGCCTCTTCTGTTTCCGGCGCCGGAGCTGCAATTGTCACCGTCACAGCATGGCGGTGGGGATGAGTCGCACTCTCAGTTATCGGAAGAGTCACCCCCTGTCTCTCCCCCTCCATTACCAGGTTCATCTCCTCAAAAAGAGGTTCAACCCCTTCTGGGTCCCTTTCATCTATGGCTATCACGACCGCTTCCAACCCTTCATCCCTGGAAGAACCCGAAGGAGACGAATTCTGGGTGGCCATCTCTTCGACTTCACGGGCAAACTCTTCTACATGTTGATCGGCCATGGCGATGTTGGAATTTGAAAGAGATTTGGGGATTTTTTCTGGGAAATGTTGTATATCTAAAGAGACTTGAGATTTCTGGGGAGTAAAAGCCTAAGGAATTGCTGAATCCTAAATATGATTCTAAGGTTAGAAAAGTTAGAAGGTTTCACCGGAAATTACCTTGAAATTTCTGGGAAAAGCTTGAAGGAAGATTTGGGATGCTCTGAAACTGGAATGCAAAGAGTTTTTCTGCTAAAGGATGCTTTGAAGATTTGTTCGCGTAAAAGATGGAATGAATGCAGAATCCCTTATTTATAGGGATGGGAGTGGGTACGGTTTCTGGCAAAAATTCAAAAATTGTAATCATTTCCTGCCTAGGAAACCGCTCACTTTATTGAACCGTCACGTACTTCACGCGCCCTACGCGCATCAGCATTTAATGCTTAGACGCTCCAAGTGGTCAGACGAAAGGACTGCACTTAATGCTTGGACATTACAGGCGGTTAGTTGAAGAGACCGCATTTATGGCACACTCAGAAGGAAGATTACCCAACACGCCAAAACCTCATACGAGCGACACGCACGATGGACTACATTGAAAAAAATTCTACAGCCCTTATCACTAAAGACTACAGAATTGGGGGGCAAAATGATAGGGTCAAAATGCGCTCGTCCCACGATTGGACACGTGGCACTTCGAAGATAACGACACATGTCCTGTGACACGGTAATCACCCACGAGCCCTGAAACCCTTCAAGCGCCTGTATCCTCCAAGGACACGTGCCTTCTCTGTCAGGACTGCACGTGATCACTGTTACCGCTCTTTCACGAGCGCTCTTCATTGCAAGGCTAACATTCCTACCGATCAAGGAAGCCCTCTTCGAGCGCTACACTCCCTCAGAGAGGCTTCCATTCCAACACAAGCCCTGGCCTTTATCCCTCCAGCGGATTCCTTGACCTCCAAGGCTTTCGGTTGTCGCGAGCGCAATCTTAAGCCCTCGTTACCAACCCCCAAAACGGCTCTCTGACACATCGTACATACCCGTGCACCTGCCACTGTTGCCAGCACCACCTTTCACCAGCTTTTGCAGAGAATATACCTCCTAGGTTTCTCTCGCAACTCCACGTGTTAGGGCAACATTCGGCCAGGACCACACGATGCAAATGACTAAAGGGTCCCTAACCCTCACCTATAAATAGGAGTCGTCGTCTCCATCTCTGTAAGCAACCTCCATTACAATAACTCCTTACTTAGCTTACATTTTCTCTCTCAGATCTTCATCTGACTTGAGCGTCGGAGAGCCAAACTGGGTATCACCCCCAATTCCCCCAGCTTGGCCTTCTGACTTTGTCTGTGTGTTTGTCCTAGCAGGTAGAACCCCCATCTTTTCCGGCGAACTCCGACTGGCCTATTCCCTCTAAACAAATTCTAAAGTGGGCGGACTCTGTAATCCATATTCAGACCCATCACTATTCATCCCAAATTATTCTTCATCTATTACATTCTATTTTACTAAGCATTCCGCACTGTATTCTGAATTATGTCTCTACGCTTTTTTCTACCCTTCTTCCTCTATGTGTAAGTTCTTCATTCCATTAACTAACTTATGTATTCTATTTTTCTATCCATTAAAATTTTTCTTTATCTATGTGTTTGTTTGTACTTTAAGTATCTCGATTATTATATTTGCCTCTTATTTATTATGTTTTTCATATTTAATATTTGACGTTACTTTTAATGTTTTTTTAATATTTTTTTTCTGTATATTATTTTTTGTTTACATTAAGTTTATTTCATCACTTATATATATATATACCTTGCGCTGTTATGGTTTTATATGTATTTTTGAGTTTTGAGTTTTTAGATTATATATATATATATATTTCCTTAAAGGATTTTAATTTTTTTATTTATATAAATTTTCATATTTATAATTCAATACCTTTTGAGATGATTACATATAATGTTTAATGTATGTGATTTTTGAATTTTTTATTTAATTTTTGCAAATGAATTTTCTAAACATGATTTATGTGTGTTTTTAAAGATAATTTATTTTTTTAATTGAATGTATCCCGTGCCTTGGGCCCGGGTTTAGAACTAGTTAGAACAGAGTTTGATACTTCGATAGTTCGATTCCTTTCTATCACAATATTCCAATTTTCATATTTTAAAATATATTTATGCAATACATAAAATAATACTTTTAGAAAACTTGATTATACCTGTAATACTTTAATTAATAAATTATTTTATTTTATATTTTTAAAGGGACAAATATTCTAATTCAATATATATATATATATATATAGATTGGCGCGTGCTATTTGAGAAGTTAGTTATTTAGTTAGTTACTCTTCCCCTGCAACTGGATATAAGTTTGAGAGATAGAGCAGAGAACAAACTCGCCAGATTTCTTGAGAACGATTTGGAGTGGTTATTGATCTGGGATTTTCGTTGGGAGCTGGAGCTCTGATTTTCGCTGAGAAGACATGGATAATATGCTGCACTTTGTGTTTGGAATTTTTGGTGGCTTCTTCTTCTTCTTCTTTTTCTTCTCCACTTTTGATGACTCGATGTTGTTCTGTTCTTCTTGAATTCTGATTTTTTTTTTTTGTTCTTCTTTTCGGTGATGCAGGAAATGCTTTTGCTCTGCTTCTGTTCTTGGTTAGCGCCAGTGTGAGTCTCCCTTAACTCCATGAGAATGCCTCTGTGTGTTCGTGTGTGTGTGTGTGTGTGTGTGTGTGTTTCTAGCTTGAAAACCGGGTTTTGTGCTGTTTCTTTTCTTGAGTGCATTTTGGATTTTCTCAATCTCCAGAAGAATTGCTGTGTGTCTAGTATGTGAGTACGTGTTTCGTAACACACAGTAGCTTCAAAATGAGTTTTGAGAATGTGTGTTTGTGTGTAATTGCAAGTGAATGAGTGCTGAAAGTGAGTGTGTTTGCTCTGTTTCTTTTCTTGAAAACCATTTGGGTGTTCTCTCTCTCTCTCTCTCTCTCTCTCATTCAGAGAAATTGAAATTGCCGTCATGAGAGTGTTCGTTTCTTGTTTCTGTGATCAAAATATGGGTTCATTGTATACTCTGTTTTTTGCTACCTTTATTAGCTCAACTGCTTTCAAAATATAATTTTCTTGATAGGATTACTTTCAAAAGAATTGGGACGAAAAGATCTACGGAGCAGTTCTCGGGAATCCCATATGTCATGACCATGCTCAACTGCTTGCTTTCAGCTTGGTAACTTCATGGTGAAATTTTAAAAATAGCGCACTGTTCACTTGCATAGTGTAAAAATGGTGTACTTTTTCAGAATATTTTAATTCTGGTGCAAGACGTGTTTTGGGAAAACGTCTTCACTGTTCATATGATGAAGACGTTTTTTCGGAAAACGTCTTTACTAGGCTTTCTCGTTGACCAACTTGTTTGGTCTGACTACGGATTAGTATTGAAGACGTTTTTCAAAAAAAAGTCTTTATTAATGAAGACGTTTTTTTGAAAAACGTCTTCAATAAGGCGTCCAGATATATTACAGAGAGTTACGTTCTCTGCAACAGAGAACACTTATTTGAAACACGGCGCGAGAAAGAAAAAAAGGGCGAGAGAAGGACGGAAGAAATACTGCCGTGCCGACGAGAGAGGAGGGTTTTGCCGAAGAGATTGGGTCGTTTTCCGACGGGAGAAGGAGTTTTCCGGTTGAGAGGCTTGGTTCTTCAGATTAGGTTAAGTTTTGGAACCCTTTTTTTTGTGTTTAATGTTTAACTTCCAATTTGATTCGCTTCTTAGATTTTCTCTATTGTGATGGTAGTGTGATTAATGTAGCTAGCTCAATTGTTGGTTAACTTCAAAGTTGTTACAAATTCGATTTTGTTGAGAAACCAATTTTGCCAAAAAAATTGAATTTGGAGTATCAAGTATGAAACCAAGTTACGAGTCTCAGAAAATGTAATGGTGGTTAATGTTGAATTGCGAAAATTTTCAGAATATAAATTATGGCCCGAAAATGGTGTGTTGTGAATTCTTGCATTGGCAAATTGGGTACAGTTATGGAAGGTGGCATCAATTAATTTCGTGGTAGGATTAGATTCCGTTGGGTATAGTTATGTGAATTGTAGCATTGGCAAATTGGGTACAGTAACGTTTATTCTATAAACTGAGTGTTTAAATCAGGTTATGTTGGTCGAACCGAATTTTGTCTCTTCCCATCTATTATCAGTCGTAGAGGTGATTTATATTATGGTTAAACTCTTGATCTGGAAATTCCTTACAATATGGCTGTGCGACAAATTTTTGTAAATCGTATACTTTAATTATGATATTGCTAATTGAATTGTTATGCATATGAAGTGATAATCTCATATTCTGTGCAATATATGCGAACAAATTTATGCTCTGCGAAATATGGTTTGGAATTAGAATTAAAATCTACATGGGTATGTGTATGTGTATTACTTGGTGCCTATGAATTGCTCGTTCTACGTACAGTGGCTATACGGTGAATACTTGGTTAGAAAACCCATCTTAACGATCCATTTTGATGGCTACTTTTCCCCGGCTGTTTTGAACTCATATGACACCCATTTGGAGGGTAATCAATATCATAGGAAAGCCAATTTTCCTGCTCTTGAGGTGCTCCACTCAAGAAATAAACCATTATGTTCAAAATATGTAAAAGGTAGTAATAGTATTGACAAACATTTTCTGGCCCGGAAGATAAAGAGGTGCTTAGAATAATTGCTCTGTCCTTCATATGCAGTTGTAGCTTGTAGGAGTTATTTTCAGTAATTATGCCTTGAGTAGAGTACCATTTCGCTTTTGAAACTGCTGAACTGCATTTTCTCATGATGGACAAAGAGAGGAATGTGATGTAACACCTTTCTTATACTTTATTTGCTAGCATTAACATAGCATGTTGGTCGATCAGTCAAGCGAGCTTATGCCATCACTTGGCATGGACTAGTATGGCTATATATTTTTTTTTCAAGAGTTGAATTTTTCCGAGCATTATTTCTTGTACGAGTCGGGCTTATTGTGAAGCTAAGTTTGGTCTTAATTCTTAATGTCAAGTCACAGTAAAAAATTCCTAATCATAAGTATGGTTATCTTAATCCTTATACAAATGGATGATGCAATATAATGTCTATCAGATGTTCTTACAGTTTGAATACATGCTTATAAATTCGGGAATTTATTTAATTTCTATGAAGTTCCTCATTCAACTGATTATTGCACAGTGCTATTGGTTTGAGCTTAAATTTAATTCAGGCCAAGTACATTTTGGCCCATCCTTGGTTTGAGCTTGATTTGTTCAACTCCTCTTGTTAAGCTCGGCCCGAGAACTATTAGTTGCTGTTCATGAACTCAACTCTACTTGAGCTCATTGATAGTTCTAAATATGAAACAATTTTGTATAAAATGATTGTTTGGAATTGTTATTTGGAAACTTTGAATAAGGTTATGAAAAAATGAGATAGAATAACTAATGAAATGTTCATCAGGATTAAAGTGGGAGTACTTTATATTTTGTTGATTTTGTTGTTGTTTTTCTGTAGGGTACATGGATCGTTTATATGGACCTGTCAATCCTAGCGTCTTATATGCCCAAGAATCTCATCGGAGCAACAATGTAATGGATATTAAATCTGGAGCGTTGGATTTCTGTTTGCAAGTCCGTAATGGGAAGCCTGGATTCTACGCGAAGGAAACTAGTAGTTTCTATTTGGAAATGCACGATCGTGTCCTGCATTGCCTTTACGAGATGGGATTCTACGGGTTGTACAGGGTTGGGGAGATGGAGGTGGATCACTCCTTGATCACTGCGTTAGTTGAGAGGTGGAGGCCGGAGACTCACACCTTTCATCTTACCGTCGGGGAAGCAACGGTGATGCTTGAGGACGTAGCCATTCTGTGGGGACTCCCAATAGATGGGAAGGCAGTTATTGGTGATGATGTGGGGGATATTGATTGGGTAGATGCTTGTGTAAGACACCTAGGGTTCGCGCCTAATTTACAAGGGGGGAAATTGAGACTGAAACAGCTCCGTGCTTATATGCAACAAAATCAAATAGTGGATGGTAGCTCAGAGGAAGAAGTACTTAGATGGGCCCGTTGCACAATCCTGTTGATGATGGGAACAATGATGTGGCCAGATGGGACCGGTAGCACTGTTTCGTTGGTGTACTTGTTTAATCTTGGGTACAAGCCGAGACCTTCGGACCCACAGGTGGCTTTTGTTGAGGATGTGAAAGAGGTGTTGGAAGAGGTCAGAAGTTATAGTTGGGGCAGTGCTGTACTGGCCTCATTATACCGGGCCCTTTGCAATGCAACGAGCAGGGATACGGTGAATATTGGAGGAGCATTACAGTTGCTGCAGGTTAACTTTTTATTTTTAAAATCGATAATTGTTTTAATTTCAAATTTTTTATTTTTTAGGGGTGGTTTCTGCGGAATTTGTTGTGTAAAAACATTGTATTGCTCCAATATTGTCTTTGCTAGGTCTGGGCTCTTAGCAGGATAACAAATCTCGCTCCAACGTGGACGGAGGAGAAAGTTTATATTGGACCACGAACTGCACTTGGGCGTGAGTTGCATCCGGCACCGTATGCAGCACAGTACGTACACAGTTCTGTCTTTCATACTACCTTAGAAATAAGCACCCGTTAATTTAGCTTGTGTAATCCTTTTTGTATTGCAGTTGGATGCATTACAATAGCTGGGTGAATACCGTGTCGCACAATGTTAGGATGTTCAGGCAGACCCTTGATCAAATGAGGTTTGAGGAGGTAATATGTTGTAAAGTTAATATACATTTCTTATTTATATGATTGGATGAAATTCTATTACAGCTTACAAAATATTTGTAATTGTAGTTTACCTGGATGCCATACGACACACAGCAGGTGGAGTATATTGGGCTGCCCGATTATGCTGGTGCTGATTTTTGGAAGTGCAGAGTCCCTTTGATAAACTGGTAGTGCGTCGAGTGGCACTACCCTGATCAGGTTAGCAGACAGTTCGGCTACGTGCAATGTATTCCCTTGCCGGTGGAACAACGGATGACCGATAATTTGCACTCCTTTTCTGGGAGGAGAGGGATGGTTGGTCGGCGTTGGCTGAAAATACATGCTCATCACATCGAACTCTGGGATAACAGATCAACTTATAGAGTCCAGTTTAACAGCGGGATTGGCATTGGAGTGACTCGTGATTATTGGACTTGGTACGAGCAGATTACCAGGAGATTAATCACGCCGCCAATGTTTCTGAACGACTTCACCAATCCTGAGGATGTGCAACAGTTCGACGGATACCACCCTCCTGACGTGCATTTTGCGTATAGTGTGGTACGGGCTTTATGTGTTATTTTTTAAAGTTTACTTCAATCTCGATCAATATAATTTTGTCCTAATTGTTCGACATCATTTACGAAATACAGGATGACATGGCATCACGTATGTTAGAAAATTCACTGAGGATAACCGACTACAATGATCCAACTGTTTTCCAGTCTTACCGGCAAAATATGATGCATGACACGCAGCAGTTGCGGGACCTTACTAGACGGTCTATCGGGCTGGATGACTTGCATCGTCATTTCGAGGCGCAGATTGGCACACAACCAACACAGAGTGTCCGGCGTGCTGAGTTTATGGATCCCATAGTACCCCCTCCCCCCCCCCCCCGAGTTGGGCATCGACGACGTCGAGGGATTCGAGGAGGTGTTCGCCTCCGGGACGATGACGGTGGTGAAGTTGAGCCAGATATTGCTGAGCTGGATACTAGCCATGCCCATGAGGTACCGGTCCACGCCCAGCCACAATGTACCAATTTTGATGCGGGAACGTCAAGTGCAGCTCATGATATGGGCGAACCAGCATATAATTTTGAGCAAGGAGATTTCCCACTGCATTCACCTATCTACTCCGAACATTATGAGTCCCCTGCAAGCCAGCAACATCCGTATGGTATTGATGAACTGACTCCTGAATTGCATGATCTTCGAGCACCAACGACCCAGACTGAGTATCAGCCGGATGGCATACTTCAGCTGCCCCTAGAGCCCTTTGAAGGAGACGATGTACAGGCCCAACACCCAACCATGACCGTACCAAGTCAAGGGGCTGTGTATGTGAGAAGGGGTAATCGTGCTAGACGTGGCCGAGCGTGTGGTACCGGAGGTAAATTAGGTGATCATAGGCATTAGTATATTTTCAGAAACTTTCATGTACGAAACGATTATTGGACAGGTTGTTGTGTTATTTGTTCTGATTTTGTCGGTCCCAGCTGTACTGGCATTTTTTTTTTAAAAAAATCGCATAAAGGCGTTTTCTTGGAAAACGTCTTCATTGTAATAGACGTGTATCCAGAAATCGTCTTTAAAGTGAAGACGTTTTTTGGGAAAACGTCTTCAAAGTAAAGACGTTTTCTCGAAAAACGTCTTCACTGTGGACACAGTATAGACTACAGTGAAGACGTTTTCCCAAAAAACGTCTTCAATACAATCCGGCCCCTACCACAACTGTCTGCCTGAGTGACATTTTCACACTACAATATAGGCTTTGCAGACACCTTTTTGACTAAAAGAGCTGAATTTCACTACCTTTTCTGCTATATATGGACGGAGTGTGCAAAATCATTTCACCACTACAAGAAGCCCCACTCAAATTGTTTACGTTAATATTATTCATGGAGACAATTGGGTTTCTAGTGCATCACGGCGGTGAGGTCACAGAGAGAAATTACACCATAAATTGCTCCGTTCCTCCTGTTGGTTTGTTAAGTATTTCCCGATCTGCAACTCTCTCTGATTTTCTATCCGAAATCTTCTCTTTTCTACATCTTCACCCAGAGTTATACAAAGTAAAAATATTGGCTGCTTGCTTAATTTCACGGAACCCGCCAATGGAGAAACTCGTTCAAATTTCGAACGACACCGATCTAGCTTACTTCACGAACCGATCCTTGGGTTTCGAGTGCGTGCCCATCTACGTTCAGTCAGATTATGGGACAGAGATGGGGAACTACACTTCCATGCTATCGCAACCGAATTTCCCTTATTTAGAAGAGATTACGCAGGGCCTCAACACCATGAGCGTCGGCGTGCATGACTTCAGTGGTGCATCTGCTTCTCAAGCACACTTCGATCTGAACCTTCCGTATTCCCCACATATCGGGCCTTCAGATAATCATTACACATCCAGAGATGATGACGGAGCAAACCATGGGCAACAGTCCGATTTCATGCCCGAGGTGGAAGCACCAGCAACACAGCCATAACCATGCAGGCCATCTATCTTACCGGATCCATCGGCTAACTCATTCTTGGCCGAAGAGCTACACAGTTCAGACGATGAAGAAGAAGCTCAGGACGACGATGGCCCCCACCCGGTTGATAACAACCAAGGAGAGGATGCAGAGGAGGATACCTTAATAAATGAAATGCAGGAAGCATTGCAAGCGCCTGCACCAGATACTCCGGTGCTCCGAAACGTGAACCCATACCTATCAGCCATGTATCCAGAGGTTGTCGCAGACACGATCGATGTGCCCGCAAATCGGGGAAGAGTTGTTTATAATCGTAATGACGGTGTGTTATCGGAAGGGATGACATTCACAGACAAAGCACACGTAATTGCGGCTGTGAAGGATCATTGTATACGATGGAGTAAACGTGAGTACACCGTCTTCGAGAGCAAACAAAAAATGTGGAGAATCAAATGCAAAGACATAAACTGCAATTGGAAACTTCGCGCCAGCGCGAAGGCAAATAAGGGGTACTGGAAAATTACAAAATTGTCACCTCGCCATTACTGTCTCCCAAACCAACGCACGAACGATCATGCAAATTTGAGCTCTGCCTTCATTGCAAGCTTAATCCTGCCTTTCGTTAGAACTGATTATGGGTACCGGGTCAGTAGTGTTCAGACACAGGTTCACGCGACGTACGCAATTAACGTCTCGTATTCAAAGGCTTGGCAAGGTCTGAACAAGGCTCGAGGCGTTGAGTTCGGCACGTGGGAGACTTCTGCGGCTAAACTACCTCGGTTCTTCGAAGCCGTTAAAAAATGGAGTCCAGGTACCCCTTGCTACCATAACTCGTCATAATATAGCAATATTAAGATAACATGTGCTTGAGTATAGAACTATTTATTGCAATGTAGGTACCGTCGTGGAGTGGTTACATAATCAACAATTCAGGTCTCCGGACCCAAATACGTACATGCTGAAACACGTCTTCTGGGCATTCAAGCCCTGCGTTGACGCCTTCCAACATATGCGTCCCGTGATAAGTGTCGATGGCACACATCTGTACACCAAATACCGCTACAAATTGTTGATTGCTGTGGCAGTGGATGGTAATCAGAATGTCCTGCCATTGGCGTATGTATTAGTAGATGAGGAGACCGACGTATCTTGGAAATTCTTTTTACATCACCTTGCAAAAAACTTTTGCCAATCAGAAAGACGTGTTTGTCTGATATCGGACAGACACCGTGCAATAATATCGGCTGTTCGCTCAACTCCAGAGTTCAATGAACCTGCTGGTTGCCACAGATACTGCCTAGGACATATCTGCTCCAACTTTTACAAGGCCCATCATGATCAAAAATTGAAAGACTTATGTTGGCATGCCGGGGAGACAATGGATCAGGCAACATACGCCAGAATAATCAAGCGAATACAAGTAAGTGACTTGAACGCCATAACATGGTTCGACGGCTTGCAACCTGAAATGTGGACTGCTTCATATGATGATGGCATGCGATGCGGGATGATGACGACCAACTTATCTGAATGCTTCAACGGTGTTCTCAAAAATATTCGCCGATTGCCCATCGTCCCCATCGTAGAAGCCACTTTAAAACGCACAGCACAGTACTTCGTCGACCGACAAAAAAGTGGAATGCACACAAAGTCAATTTCCCACGCATGGACGGATTACGCCTGGACAATTTTTGAGATGAATCTCGAGAATTGTGGCCTACATAATGTAAGGCTATTTGACCATAGAGAACTCAGGGCTGAGGTTGTCACACAAAATCCAGAATCCCCCGGGAGATCGAGAAAACATATCGTGCACTTGGTGAACAAAACATGTTCATGTGGTTTTTGGCAGCAACACGGCATCCCTTGTTCACATGCCAGTAAGACCGCCATTTCATTTGGGATTACGCCGTCAAATTACGTTGCCTGGTACTATGAAATCAACCACTTCCTTGCAACTTACGAGGGAGGTTTCGCTCCGATTTGGGATGAAGAGTACTGGCCAGAAGCTTCTTTTAACCTGGTCAATACGACCGATGAAAGGCCACGAAGACTTGGTCGACGGAGGGGGAATGCCGGTAGGCCCCGTACTACTCGGTTCCCTATGGAGATGGATCGTGCACAGACTCGTTTGAGGGCAAGTATTTCAAGACGCGGTGGACTTTGAATGTATTTTTGTTTTATGTATCCCTGTTTTTGTAGTATTGAATAATAAAAACCTTGATCTTATTTGAGACTCGCATTAAACAAATTTCACAAGTCACATGTACTTAACATAACACACGTCACTGGAATAAAATTCACATGAATTGGCATGCACTAAATCCAAAATATTAGAATGGAATCTGTTGCAGAGAACGTAACTCTCTGTAATATATCTGGACGCCTTATTGAAGACGTTTTCAAAAAAACGTCTTCATTAATAAAGACGTTTTTTTGAAAAACGTCTTCAATACTAATCCGTAGTCAGACCAAACAAGTTGGTCAACGAGAAACCCTAGTAAAGACGTTTTCCGAAAAAACGTCTTCATCATATGAACAGTGAAGACGTTTTCCCAAAACACGTCTTGCACCAGAATTAAAATATTCTGAAAAAGTACACCATTTTTACACTATGCAAGTGAACAGTTAAGGGGGAATGTTTGAAAACTCCCCATGGGTTTGAAAACTTCCTTTTAGCTCCCCATTTTCAAATACATCATTTGGGGTTTTAGATACGCGATTTTGGTATTTAGATACGCGATTCTGGGATTTGGATACGCGATTCTGGGATTTAGATACGTGATTTTTTCCTTGTATTTCAAATACATCATTTGGGGTTTTAGATACGCGATTCTTGAGTTTTAATACATCATTTTTGAAAATGGGGAGCTAAAAGGAATTGGACTTATCATTTGGGGAGTTTTCGGGAATTCCCCGTTTTAAAAATTTCACCTAACTTCATTTATTTAAATTTTCAAATTTTTTATATTTATGAAATAATCTTTTCTGCTTCCATGATTATATACTCTAATAATCTCCCTATAAACTAGTTGATTATATTCATAGCAATCATCGGTTCTGGAAACAGTCTATATTTGATGAAGCCCTTATAACAATAATCAAGAACAGGCTAAGTCTTGAACTTTTTGCTTTATTTGTGATTGTGAATTGGAATTAAGCCATTAACCTTATAAATCCTTGAAATGTTCGGTTTTTAACGAAGCCCTTATCATTAAATCAATAATGTGCCAATTCTTGGATTTTGCTATGATGATCATGAATATATAGGTATTGTCTCGCGTAACAATCTGCTCGTATCAACCATAAACGGGACGGGATCTGCTATCGAGTTCGTTTACTTGATAATCTTCCTTGTATTTGCACCAAAGAAGGAGAAAGGGAAGATTTTGGGACTCTTCACTCTCATACTCACTGTTTTCGCAATTGTTGTGTTCTTTTCTCTGTTTGCTCTGCATGGCGATGACAGAAGGCTTTTCTGTGGTATTGCAACCATCATTTTCTCCTTCAATATGTATGGCTCTCCTTTGACAGTCACAGTAAGTATTCCTTTTTTTCCTTTCCTTTTCATTTAGAGTAGGTATTAGACATGGGAAAATGTTAAAATTTTGATTTAAAATTGCAAAAAGGATAAAAAATAAAAAATAATCTTGCCGGCATTGATGATCAAGACACAGAGTGTGGAACTCATGCCATTCTTCTTATCTTTGTTTGTATTCCTGTGTGGTACGTCGTGGTTCGTCTTTGGCGTTCTCGGGAAGGACCCTGTCGTTGCTGTAAGTCTGTAAATTCACATGTTCTTCCATTGATTTCAGCGATCTTGCGTTCTTATAGGCAGAGAAAATACACAATAATCTCCACACTTTTGTCTGCTTCCTTTCTCCAACTCCTGCAACATGTTTATAAAATATCAGAAACCTCCCTCCACACACACATATATACATCTTTATAATTATCTTGATTCTTGGATGAAAACTTGAGACTAGGAGCAATTCAGCTGAATTAATCCGAATGCGGGAATGTTTGCAGGTTCCGAATGGCGTTGGCTGTGGATTAGGAGCAATTCAGCTGATACTCTATGCCATATATCGCAATAACAAAGGTGAAACGACGAAGAACAGTGGAAATCAGTTGCTTGAAATGGAGAAGAATAATGGGGAAGTCCAAACAGAGAAGGAGAACAAGGCTTCAATCGAAGTTGAACAAGTTTGAAGTTTTGGATGAAAGATTCTGTGCTGGTTTTGAAGATTCTTGCTCATTTTCTGTATTTGTCTGCTTTTTGTTCCTTTTAGATGTTTGCTTTTGAAAAACCAACTGATGCTGTTGCCAATTACAACAATTGTAGTGATTTGTTTCAACTGATGCTTTTGATATGCTAAGTTTCAGGTTTCACCTTCAATTTATGTTCTGTTTGTTCACTTTTTCCAAATATTGTTGATATATATACTTTTTTTTTTTTTTTTGGTTGAAAATGTTGATATATATACATACACACACATACATATGTGTTCAAGAGAATCAATCGGGTTAATTGCCAATTAGTTGCAAACTAATTTTTAAAAAGTATTCTAATATTGTATTAATACTCTTAAGTCACTTTTAGAATATTAAAGATAATTTTACTCTTCATAAGTCCATATGGATATATATATATTCTATCTTTTTTTTTTTCCCTCGAAAAATTGAGTTTTCATTAAACACTTATAATACATAAATATTTTTAAAAATATTATTTTATCGTGTTGTGTTGGATACCGTGTTTGAAACCCCTCATGTAAAGATTTTTTTAAAATCATGTAATCGTATTTATATTATATTGTCAGTGTCACTGGGTATGTATTCGTGCATCATAACTGAACATATAAGATTCATACCAAATTTGTTTTTTACAATTCAACCATTTATATATACTGAGACAAAATAAAATCATAAAACGTTTAAATGAGATGCTTTAATTGAGAATATTGATTTAACCTTGATTATACTCTTAATACTATAATTAATAAAGTATTATAGTACATGAGAATGTACGTAAACCAGAGATGAACTTATAATATAATATAGATTTGGGTGATTTTGTAAATACATAACTAGTTCATTAACTTTTGTACATAGTGGTAAATTACACCAACTTGATAAGATCTTTGCTATTTAGTAACAACATATATAATAGGCTAAGATAAATTTATTATTAGATAAAATTATTTTATTAGATAAAAATCCATAGTCTAATAATGTAATGAGTCGATGTCATTGAATATTATTAGATAGAAATTATTTTATTTATGTCATCTTTCATGTGAAATTAACAATTCAATGCAACATTTCCATGGTTATAAATCATAACACTTGATCGATCCTATTAACCAATAGTATCATTTCATTTAAGGCATAAATGCAAATTTGGTTCTATAAGCTTGTAATTTTGGCAATTTAGTTATGGTCGTTCCAAAATTTGCAACTAAGTCTTGTAAGTTTGTAATTTTGATAATTTTGGTCACGTTCGTTTCAAAATTTGCAATTAATTCCTATAAGTTTTAAAATTTACAATTTATGTCCGAATTCATACGGCGCGGATCGTGCCTAAATTCAGACGGAGTCAAACTCTTGTTTGTTTTAGTTGTTCCACGCACGTAAACCAGAAGATCTCACTTGTCCTGGATTGGAACAAGTACATAGAGATCATCGTGGGATCGTAGTCGTCCGTCTCTGGTTTACTGACCGACAAGATTTCTGAAATCTCACTTAGTTGCTCGAGCGAGTAACCTTCTTATAAGCTCTGCTAGACAACACAATATTTTCGTTCAAATATAATTATATTTTTTTTATTTAGATTTTCTTTTATTAGATACGTCACACATATAATAGTTTTTTTATATTAGTCAGATGTTTTTATCATGTCATCCTACCAAGTCAACAAAGAAATAAGCCACGTGACCAATTTCGGCAACTAGTAAATTTTCCTGCGAAAATCGAGCATAAATTACAAAAGTTTAGAACTTACATGACTTAATTGCAAATTTCAAAATGAATAAGACTAAATTGCCAAAATTATATACTTATAAAACCAATTTTACATTTTTACCTTTATTTAATTTTGAATTGAATTGCATGCCCATTTGCTCGGAAACTCAAATTTATAAAAATTAAAATGACGCGATTGTTTGCTAAAATTAAATTCTTAGTATTAATTTATATAAAAACTTAATTGAATTATAAAGTCAAACTAAAAATAGTCACTATAAGAAGAAATTGATATTTTGGCGCGTGCAATTTTGAGAAGTTAGTTACGTTACTGCAGCAAAAGTCTGTTCAAGATTTTCAAATATATTCTAAACAAAATAAAACGGACAATGGACAATTCCTCAAAAATCCCCAAGTGTAAACTGAATTTCCTTGTCACTCCCCAATTTTGAAAAAGTTCTTGTTCACTCCCCAATTGAAAAACAAAATTTCTTTCCACTCCTCAAGGTTGTATAATAATTCAGGAATTGCGTACATTTTTTAGGGAATTGCGTATAAAAATCCCGGAATCTCGTACGAGATTCCGGGATTTTTATACGCAATTCCCTAAAAAATGTACGCAATTCCTAAAGACAATGTACGGACCTGTACTATTTGTGGGGACCTAAAAGGAATTTTGTTTTTCAATTGGGGATTGAATGGGAACTTTTTCAAAATTGGGGACCTAAAAGGAATTTTTTCAACTTTTTGATACTATTCAAAGATTTTCCCAAAATAAAATTGATATAAAATTAAATTTGTGGGATAAATAATATTGGCAAACTTATAAACTTAACTACAACGTAGTTTATTTAGATTGAGAAATTACATTTTAGTTCTTATAAACTTTATTTGGTCTGAGACCCTAAGCGAAATTTATAAAATTACATTTATGGTCATGACGATTTGTATAAGTATTATATTGGATACATGACAAAAATTATAAAATCATCCATAAAATTTACAAATATAAACAAAATAATCCCTGTAAATATAAATTCAACAACACATTTCCGGGAGTCACAAATTAATTAAAAAAAATTAGTAATATTTTTGGAAATACATAATGGAATTTTAACGGACGTCGGGAAGTACAAACCGTTCTAAAAAATTAGAGATTAAAATATAATTTATAAATATATATGGTGTGTGATCGTGTCGGATTCCGGATTGATGACTTGTCCTGAGATGATCGACTCGAATCACTTGAAATTTGTTGGTGTGGCAGAGCTCGATATGGAATTGACCTGGGGTGAGTGACAAACGTAAACTTCGGACCGACAAAGGACGGGAGGGGTGATTCCCTTTGTCGGCACTCCGACGCTCAAGTTAGTGTCGAGTGGCTGGGAGCTTATCGAGTAACTTGTGCGCTTTTAATGTGGTAGTTGTGTGTTAAATGGCATTTATGGGGGGGGGGGGGGGTATTTATACCTATTGAGGTAATGATTACCTGTACAGTGCGACTTGCAGGTACATTAAATGCGCCACCTGCTTCGTACGGCCTGTCAGGCCTCATTAAATGCTGGAAACGGCGGAGTGGGCCCCCGGGATGGTCGACCCCAGAGCCGACCTAGGAACTATACGGTCGAGTACTCGCCGACTTGTCTTGGGCACAGTCGATGGTGTTTCGACTATTCCTGAGGGTAGTCGAGTCGACACGGTTGAATGGTCAGTACTTACCTTTTTGAAGGGTTTGCCGTTGGTTGTGCCTGATTGGGAGGCTTGCGTGGCTCCTTTGACCGGTCTACCGCTCGTCGTGGCTCGTGGATAGTGGTCCACGTGTCGCCAGCGTGGCTGTTCTGGATGGGACCACGTCATTAGCCCCCGGAAAGGCGGTGCCACGATGACGTGGCAGTGTCCTTTCGGTTTTCGAGAAGTGGGCCCCAGGCGTAATGATGGCGACGGTTCACCTTCGATTTTCCCGCCCAAGGTAACCCCTATAAATAGCCTCTTACGGCCTTCATTTGCACCCTTCACTTCTATAGAAATTTCCAGAGCAGTTCGAGTCCTTAAAAGCTTTTCGAGACCAACCTCCGGATACTTCGAGTCGACCAAATCATCTGCGAAATTTTCCGGTAAGCCTTTTTCGACTCAACTTCTTTCTCTCTTACTGCTTTAATTTCTTTATTTTTCTATCTGTTGGAGAGTCCGGAGTCGAGTGAGAAGAACCCCATCTCGAATCGCTTTCGACTCGATCCCTGACACGAAAACCTTAACCCTTATTTCAAGGAGAAGGCGAACTTCAAGGGAATCCAGTCGAATAACTGTTGAGCGGTGGGATGACTTCTTCTACCTCGACTAGTTCAGACCTGTCAGATAAGATCCCGGGCCCTGGGGATGATGTACAATCGCTCTCCTCGACGTCGGGTGAGGAGGAGTCGGTTAGATCGCAGGACTCCGATAGGGTAGAGGTATCGGAAGCATCGGGGGACTCTGAGGACAGGCAGTCGGCCTCTCCTTCGAGTCTCGTAGCCTCTGCAGAACCCATAACGGCAATTCCACCAATTGGGATGAGCCTCGGCCCGGCATTCGTGAGTCGAGTAGGAGGCACGGGGCCGTCAACCTCGGATAATCAAGGAGAGGGTGGCATACATATCCCTTATGGTAGGAAATCCCCCAGCCGAACTTTGAATAAGGACCCTAGGCTAGTCGAAAGCAAAGTATCGGCCAAGATGTTTGAAGAAATGAGAGAGATTTTGTTTGGGGGAGATGTTGAGCTGGGGGGATACAGTTTAGTTCGACCTCGAAGGGGGGAATCCATGATCGACCCCCCGAGAAATTGCATCACTGTAACTTGGAAGATGATCCAAGCAGGGTTTCGAATCCCGATAGATGATGACGTCCTCGACATTCTGAACCACTTGAATATCAGCCCGGTCCAGTTAATGCCGAACGGTTATGCGATGCTCAATGGCATCCGAGTTCTGATGAAGTATTTCGGGATTCCCATGCTTGGGGTAGCCAAGGACCTTTTTAATGTAAGTGTGACCAAGGAGGGGTCCGGATCGGGCTATGGGTTCGTGCAACTTTCGTTTAAACAGAAACGCAAACTAACAACGTCGCCGACTTCTTCAAACGGACAATCTTGGAAACACCAATTCGTATATGTCGAGAGCGAGTCGGGTTGGCCGAATTTATGGAACAGAATGTGGTGTTGGAGGCCGAGCTCGACATTGCCGGTTGTAGCTACGCGGTGGTCCAATACTTTCATCCGAGACATGTTATCCCTCGGCCAGTTTGACTGTAAAAAATTGATCGAGACGAAAGTACTGGTCGATTTTGGTTTAGCCCCCGGCCATAGGAGTCGGATGTTCGACCCTGGTAAATCATGTGGTCGAGTCAGGCTGATCGTTTTACACTCATAATTGCATTTCTCATCTTTTTAGTCGATTCTAACATTCGCCTTTCTTCTTCTCAGATAGAGTAATAATGAGTCGCTTGGCGAAGATGAGGGCCGACATGGAAGAGCTCGCAGCTAGACATGCTCTTGCGAAAGCGGCCGAGGTGGCACAGCCCCACAAAACCATGGATGCCGTTCTCCCGAGGGGGGCGGATAAGGCAGGGGCCGAGCCGAGTCAAACGCCGCAGACCCTAACCTCGAAAAGGAAAGACAAAGCCCCCCTCCCTGAGCCTGATAGGAAACGGTCGAGAAAGGACAGGGATCCGAAAGGAGCGTCTGTCCCCAAGCCGGCAGGCAACATCGAACCTAGTGCTGGGGGTAGCCAATCGAGGGGCACGAATTCCACCGGCTCGATCCCGTCGACTCCTTCAGGGACCGAAAAGGCGCCGGCCCCCTTCTCCTCAGAGGCCATTAGATCGGCCCACCTTCCATTCCACCCCCCAGCGGAAGATCTAGCCGACTTCTTCAAAATGCTCAAGATCTCCGAGCCGCATCTTCCTGGGGGCCATAAGCTGATTGGGGATGATGGTAAGCCTCGAAGGATAGGGTCGATCCCAAGGGACAACCGTGCTGCCGGGGCGGTGTATCATTGTTGCCAGGTCCCAGTCGACCATGAGTCGAGATGGAAAATGTCAAAGGTGGAGCTGGAAATGTCGGCTGCGGTGAAGATCATTGGGGTAAGAATCCGAGCTCTTCCCCATCTATCGGTTCGCTTTAAGTCCGACCATTAACCCCCTTTTCTTTTCGTGTCACAGCTTGCTCAGGATGTTTATCACATGAGTCGGAGGGCCCAAATCTATAAGGAGGGGAGGACACGTTTGGAGGCCAAGGCAGGGATCGACTCGGAGGTCGAAGGTTTGAAGAGGAGGGTGCAGGAGTTGGAAACGGAGAAGGCGGGACTCAGTTCGAGCGCGAAGGCGGCGACCCTGGGGAAAGAGAAAGCGGAGAGGGCCCTCGATGAAACCAAAAAACAGCTGGAGGCCAAGAAGGTGGAACTGCTCAAGGCTCTCCAGAATCTCGACAAAGAGGCCGAGAAGACCCTTAACGCTTTCAAAGACGGGGAATCGGCAGGGGAGGTGAAAGGTGCAAGGGCTGCCATTGAGCGATGCCAGCGAGTTTATGACCAGATCATCGCCGACTCGGAGCGGTTCGGGGCCTACCGATTCATGAAGTCGACGGCCTTCAAAAGATCGACTGCCACCTTTGGGATTTCGGACATGAGGGAGGGGTTCGAGTTATGCTTGGCCCAATGTCGTGCTGAGGGCTATCTCCCGGTCGATTACGATACGACCAAGGTTGGCCTCCTATGCCCAGATCCGCGTCCTCAGACCGAGCAAGCTGCTGAAGATCTCGAGGAGGATTGGTCGAAGCATGAGTTTGGGTTCGCCATCCCTCTGGCACAATCTATGGTCGGTGGAATCGAGGAGGATGCCAGTCGGATGCCCCAAGGGGTCGACCCTATGGTTCTGAACCACGCCAAAGTATTCCCAGAGCTCTTCTTCGAGAAATCCGCGAACACTCCCTCCGATGAAGAAATAGACTAGGCCTCCCGATTTCCTGCACCGTTTCTGTTAATGTAATTCTTTTCCTATTTTAAATTTTGAATTTTGATGTAGTAAGTCGACCCAGGGTGGTCGAACAATGTTCCCGCTGGAAAATCCAAATGTAATTGTTTTACCAATCTCAATGAAATTTGCTTCAAGGTTAAATTCGAATTAGCATTTTCGAGTATGCATGTTCAAATCAAACAATACCCTCAAGTCGACAACATAAATTGCTCTAGCCCCTTGCGAGAAGGACGTCAAGCAGTTAGGTTGATTTTAAGAGATAAATTTTGGTCGAGGATATCGATTAGGCTATTTAACCCATTAAGGATATGACAACCTTTTAGGTCGAAAAACTACTCCAATTTTATTGATTGACATGTTGGAGACTACATCTTTTCAAACATAAAAAGCCCTAAGGTTGTGGGCGTTCCATGATCGAGGTATAGGATTGCCATTCATTTCTTCGAGGTGGTAGGCATGGTTTTTCCCGACCTTGGAGACTCGGAAAGGACCATCCCAGTTGGCGTCGAGCTTTCCGACATGTTTCGTCACATCGACCCGTTTCAGGACGAGATCACCGACTCGGAATCCTCGATGAAGGACCTTTTTGTTGTAGCTTCTGGCCACCGCGGCTCGATACTGCTGCATCCGTCGGAAAGCCCGATCTCTTGCTTCTTCAATCATGTCTAAGTCGAACTGTCGATTCTCTTGATTGCGATCGAGTTGATAGTGGGACACTCTATCGGTTTGGTGTATCAACTCGGCGGGGACCACCGCCTCGGAACCATAGACCATTGAAAATGGTGTCTTCCCGGTACCGGTTCGAGGGGTGGTTCGATAGGCCCATAGGACGCCATCAAGTTCCTCGGCCCAGGCTCCTTTGCTCCCGTCGAGTCGGGTCTTCAGATTCTGCACGATTATCCGGTTGGTGACTTCGGTTTGGCCATTGGCTTGAGGATGGCCGACCGAAGTGAAACGCAAACTGATGCCGTACTTGGAACAATAATCCTTGAACATCTTGCTTCGGAATTGGGGACCATTATCGCAAATCAAAGTCTTTGGCACCCCGAATCGGCATATGATGTTTTTCCACAAAAATCGAGTCATTACTGTATGGGTGATCCTGGGGACAGAGACTGCTTCGACCCATTTAGAGAAATACTCCACGCAGACAATAACGAATTGGTGTTGTCTTGGGGCGAGGGGAAAAGGCCCGACAATGTCGATTCCCCATTGATCGAAGGGCCACGAAATGTCGACCGGGGTCATTTCCCTCGGGTGTTGGTGGGTGAGGTTCGAATATTTTTGGCAGCTGGGACATTTCTTTACCAGATTGATCGAATCTCGCAGGAGGGTCGGCCAGTAGTAGCCGGCCCGAGAGACCTTCTTAGCGAGTATTCGGCCTCCCGAGTGGTTTCCGCAGGATCCGGCGTGCACCTCTTCGAGGACCTCCTTGGCTTGGGAGGGTCTTAGACACCTCCTGGCCGGTTCCTTGACGGACCTCTTGTATAGCACGCCTTCTGGGTCGAGTGAGTAGCTTGCTGCCCGGGCTATCAATCGACGCCTCTCTGTTCTGTCTTCGGGCAAGAAGCGGTCCCTTAGATGTAAGACCAAATTGTCTAACCAACATGGCTCGACGGGATCGATGCTGTGTACCGGCTTTCCCCCTTCCTCGATCGATCTAGCTGTGACTGTGAGGAAGGTAATCGACCTATCCCTTGTTCCCCTGAGTCCATTGGCCACCTTGGAAAGGACATTGGCTCTCTCATTCTCCTCCCTAGGTATCTGCTCAAGCCTAAAGTTTTTGAATTTCGCGGCCCATTCCTTGACCTTCTGCAAGTATTTGGCCATCGATTCCTCCCTTGCTTCATAAGAGCCAGCATATTGGCTGGCAACCAACTGTGAATCGGTTAAAGCCGCCAGGCTCTCGATGCCTTGTTCTCGGGCGATTCTCATGCCCGCTAAGAGCGCCTCGTACTCGACCTCGTTGTTTGTGGCGGGGAAGTCTAGACAGATGGCGAAGTCGAGCTCATCGCCGTCAGTACTTCTCAATGACACTCCCGCACCTCCGCCGGATGAGGTCGATGAACCATCGATTGATAAAGTCCATCGACACGCATTTTCCTTGAGCGGGGCCAAGGGTTGCTTCTCGACCAAAAAGTCTGCCAAGACTTGGGCTTGGTATGCTATCCTCGGTTTGTAGGATAAGTCATACTGGCCCAATTCGACAGACCATTTAACAAGTCGACCCGAACTGTCTGGTTTGGACAACACCTGTTTGAAAGGTTGATCGGTGAGCACGATGATCTTGTGGGCCTGAAAATACGGCTTCAGTCTTCTGGCCGTGTGCACAAGAGCAAGAGCAAACTTTTCGATTTCCAAATATCGTGTCTCTGCCCCGTGCAGAATTTTGCTAACATAGTAGATCGGCAGGTGCTTCCTCTCCCTTACAGCAACCAAGACCGAGCTGATCACTTCATTCGACACGGCCATATAGAGGTATAAAATTTCTCCCTGTTTTGGCTTAGCTAGGAGTGGGGGGGACTCGAGGTATTTTTTCATCGCCTCGAAAGCCTGGTCGCATTCCTCGGTCCACTTGAATTCTTTAACATTCCTCAAGATTTTGAAAAAAGGAAGGTTCTTTTCGGCTGACCTGGAAATAAACCTGTTAAGAGAAATAATTCGTCCAACTAAACATTGTACCTCTCGAATTGTTTTCGGGCTGGACAAGTTGCGAATAGCATCGCTCTTCTCGGGGTTTGCCTCGATCCCTCTCTGGCTAACCAGGTAACCAAGGAATTTTCCCCCTGACACCCCGAAGGTGCACTTATTCGGGTTGAGCTTCAGGTTGTACTGCCTGAGCAGCTCGAACGATCTCGTTAGGTCTTTGAGGTGGTCGCTCGACCGTGTCGACCGTACAATCATGTCGTCGACATAAACTTCCATGGTTTTACCAATCTCTTCCTCGAAGATTCGGTTGACCAGCCTCTGGTATGTAGCCCCCGCATTTTTGAGTCCGAAGGGCATCACTCGGAAGCAATAAACACCCTTCACCACTATAAAGGCGGTCTTATCTTCGTCCTCGGGTGCCATGAAGATTTGATAGTAGCCTTGAAAGGCATCCATCATGCTCATTAGCTTGCATCCCGCAGTCGAGTCGACTAGCTGGTCGATATTTGGGAGGGGATAGGGGTCCTTCGGGCATGCCTTATTTAGATCTGTAAAGTCGTTGCACATACGCCACTTCCCTCCTGACTTGGCTACCAGAACCACATTACAAAGCCAGTCGACATACGTGGCAGGCGTGATGTATCCAGCGTCCAATAGCTTGTTCACCTCTTCCTCAATTATTTCATTCCTTCTACCGCTTTGGGTTCGCAACCGCTGCTTGATTGGTTTGAAGGATGGGTCGACATTGAGGTGATGCATAATCACGGAGGGGTCGACTCCCACTAAATCGTTGGCACTCCATGCAAAGACATCGGCGTTCTCTTGAAGAAATTGAATTAGGAGTACTTGCTCGTGTTCCTTCCCCGGTTCGGGGAGCCCCACATGAGTGATTTTCTCTCTTTGTCCTGGAAGGAGCTCGACTTCCATCGTCTGAGTGGATGCCTCGAGTCGATTATCCGAGACCTTTTGCTTCTTCTTAGCTTTCTTCGATTTGCGGATAGGCTCGTCACTAGGAGCCTCCATGTCCTCGATCTGATCCTCTTCTCCGTCGGGCAGGCCCAAAACGGGGACGACCCGGTGGTCGGGCAGCTTCACCTTCTCCATGGAAATTGAGTAACAAGCCCAGGACACGGGCACATCGCACCTCAATTCGCCTATCCTGGCGGGGGTGGGGAGCTTAATCAATTGGTGGTAAGTGGAAATAACTGCCCTGAAGTCGATTAATCCAGGCCTCCCTAAAATGAGGTTATATGCTGAAGGCTGATCGACTACAAGATATTCCAGTTCGAGAGTCGATCTCTTAGGGAGCGTTCCCATGGAGGTGATCAGTCGGACTCGACCTTTAGGGTATACCTCGGACCCTCCAAATCCTGTTAAAGGGGTTTTGAGAGGCTCCAAGTTCAAACTTTTGGCAAGATTCATGCGATTAAGAGTCGAGAGATAAATAATATTTACAGAGCTTCCATTATCAACGAGGGTTTTTGATACAGCATAATTGGCCACGTCGAGCGTAACCACCATCGGACAACTAGGCGTATCGCCTTCCCGTGGTGGCATGCCGACTAGGTCCTTATTGTTAAAGCTAATATCCTGATCTGCCCACTCTCTACCCGACTCGATCTCCATCACCTCGTAGGGGCCGTAGCAGTTTCTCTGGGCTTCTCTGCGGGTCCTCTTTCGGGCAGTTTTTGTGTCACCCCCAGCTGGCCCGCCGGCGATCATGTCGATTCGACCAAGGCAGGGGAGGTTATGATCGTCCCTCTCGGTCAGGGGTTTAGCCTCCCTACGTCGAGGCGGACTGCGATCGTCGGCTCGGGTGGCTAACTCATCTAGCCTTTTAACGAACTCTTGGAGCTCCCCTCCTCTGATCAATCTCTCGATCTCATCCCGCAGGGCGAAGCACTCCGAGGTATTGTGTCCGGACTGTCGATGGAAATGACAGAACTTCCCCGAATCCCTATTCTTCTGAGTTTCCTTGATGGCTTTGGGACTCTTGAACAGCTTTTTGTTGGCGATGTTATAAATCTCCTCAATCGACCAATTTAACGGCGTATAATGCCTTTTAGAGCTGCTTCCGGAGGTGTGGTCGACTCGATTCTTTTGGTCCTTCTTGAGCTCACCCTTCGTTGGCCGGATGGTTTCCGATTTACGATTCGCGGCCCCTTTTTGTGCCAACTCGACCTCCTCCACCCTCATCCAGGAGGAGGCGATATCCAGTAATTTAGATATCGAGGCGGGGTTTTTCCGGACAATGTGTCGAGTACATTCTCGGTCTCTTAAAGCGGCGTGGATGGTAGGTATAACCATGTCCATACTTGGAGATTGAACTTGTACCGCCGCTCGAGAGAATCGAGTGAAAAAATCTCTCAGGGTCTCCTCCTCTCTCTGCACAATGTTGTAGAGGTAAGTGGCCGGCAACTTGTCGCCTTTTACAGAGGAGAAATGAGCCACAAAGCGCTCGATCAACTCATCGTATGATTGGATACTTTTCGGAGCCAGCCTTGAGAACCAGTCCTGGGCTGACTCGACGAGAGTGGTGGCAAAAATCTTAGCTCTCACATAGGACGAATGGCCGAACATACTTATCTCAATTTCAAAGCGATCTACGTGCCGCTCGGGATCGGACACGCCATTATACGTTGGGAGATTGGTGGGCATCTTATCCGCGGCCATGGCTGCCAAGATCCTTTCACAAAAGGGGGATCGTACCTCGCGGGAACTTCGATAGTGATGAGTCGGCTTCCTCTTGGGCGGAGGTGAACGATTGCTATGGGATATTTCCTCGTCTTCCTCGACCCGTGAGGGGGTCTTACCTTGCCGGGACCGTGGGGGAGAATCCCCTCTCCGGGGAAGGCGGTGTCTTAGATCCTTGCGTCCAACAGGGTACCCTCGGTTCGACAACCTGGGGGCGTCAGGGGAAGCCCTAGCCCCTAGTCGGTCGAATACTCTAGAATTTGTCGGCCGTTGCTCCGGGTGGGGCGGGCTCCTCGATCTTCTCACATTCCTCGACCTCCGAGCGGTATCCGGCTCTTCCTCCCTTCTCTTGGAGCTTGGCCTCACCCCCTGAGGCTCCGGATCGATCGGACGCTTACCCCGGCGACAAGCCGACTGGGCCTCCTGGTCCTGAGGCAGCACCTCGGTCTGTTGCGGCCCTCGACCTGCCCCTTGCCCCTGGTTTGGACCAGGCGGTGGGGGCAACCCGTAAGGGTCTGGATGATAGACTATAGGGCCGGGCTGGTACCCCCAATGGGGAGGGGGCGGATACCCATAATGAGCGGGCAGCCCGCAGTAGTATGCATACTGGCCTGTCGGCGGGACGGCCGGTGTTGCTTGAGGTTTCTCTGGGAAGACTGGAGCTCTACCCTCGGCCGCCGCCGCTACTGCCTCGGCTTGACACTTCTCTAGGTAGGCGTCTAAATCGGGAGTTGCGTACACCATTGGCGCAGGGGCGGCCATTATCTCAGCCCTCGGTCGCCTCGGGGTCTGACTCGGTCCGTCCACCCTGTTTTGGGTTTCCGTATCGGGGTCGTCACCCCCCAGAGTACGATGACTGCGTAATTCCATTTCTCTTCGACTTCTCGTTCGTTTCCCACAGACGGCACCAAAATGATCGTGTCGGATTCCGGATTGATGACTTGTCCTGAGATGATCAACTCGAATCACTTGAAATTTGTTGGTGTGGCAGAGCTCGATATGGAATTGACCTGGGGAGAGTGACAAACGTAAACTTCGGACCGACAAAGGACGGGAGGGGTGATTCCCTTTGTCGGCACTCCGACGCTCAAGTTAGTGTCGAGTGGCTGGGAGCTTATCGAGTAACTTGTGCGCTTTTAATGTGGTAGTTGTGTGTTAAATGGCATTTATGGGGGGGGGGAGGGGTATTTATACCTATTGAGGTAATGATTACCTGTACAGTGCGACTTGCAGGTACATTAAATGCGCCACCTGCTTCGTACGGCCTGTCAGGCCTCATTAAATGCTGGAAACGGCGGAGTGGGCCCCCGGGATGGTCGACCCCAGAGCCGACCTAGGAACTATACGGTCGAGTACTCGCCGACTTGTCTTGGGCACAGTCGATGGTGTTTTGACTATTCCTGAGGGTAGTCGAGTCGACACGGTTGAATGGTCAGTACTTACCTTTTTGAAGGGTTTGCCGTTGGTCGTGGCTGATTGGGAGGCTTGCGTGGCTCCTTTGACCGGTCTACCGCTCGTCGTGGCTCGTGGATAGTGGTCCACGTGTCGCCAGCGTGGCTGTTCTGGATGGGACCACGTCAGTGTGCATGGTAATTAGACATATATAAAAGATACTAAAATGTAAATCTCTCATTAATAATTTAAGAAAAAAAAAGAAGATTATTTTAGCTGGCACTTTTTATATATAGGTCTGTGTTCCTACAAGCTAGTACATAACACACACGGCCACACGCACTATATAAGCTCTCACAGAAGGCCTCTGCTACATGCTAACTTCACGGACAACGTGCTCTCTAGAAGGATTGGGATTTGGAGATGGAGAATATGCTTGGGAGCTTTGGTGTGTTCTTCTACTACACTTTTCATGGCTCAATGTTGTTCTCTTCTTCATCTACTCTGATCATTTTCTGTTTTTTTCCCCTCGTGATACAGGAAATGCTTTTGCTCTGTTTCTGTTCATGGTGGCATTGTGAGTTTCGAATCCTTTCGATGTTTGTGTGATATTATTTTTCTCTCTCTCTCTCTCTCTGTTAATGCGTGTATGAGTGTGTTTATTTGGTAGGGGTGTCAATTCTTGACCCGACCCGCCAACCCGACCCGACCCAACTCGAAAAATATCAGGTTCGGGTTGGGGGTTTTTGGGTCGGGTTGAAATCGGGTCGGACCCGAAATTGACCCGAATGAGAGAAGCCGGGTTCGGGTGGGTTTCGGGTTGACCCGATTCAACCCGAAAAATTAGGTGGGTGACCCAACAACCCGAACCCACCCGACCCAACCCGACCCGAATTTTTTTAAAAAAATATTTAATATATATTTAATATATTTAAATTATATGGTGTATTATAATTAGATAAAAAATTTATGAAATGATAATTGGTTTAGGATTAGATATACTTAAAAAATAATAATTAATTTATTATTTGAGAATAACGTGATTTATAATGTTAATATTATATAATATGTCTAAATTATAAAATTTTGTTAATTAAAAAGACATACATGATTGTAATATGATTAGAATTAAACGGAGTTCAAGGAAAAAAAAAAAAGAGATGTATTTATTTAAACTTAAACAATTAGAATTGCATTATGATTAGTTTAGTAAAAAATATATTATTCGATCTAAATAATTATTATGTATCTAATTTATATTTTACATAATTGCCCTATTGATTGAATTTTATTAAATTTATATAAATAAGAATTTAAATAGAGTTGATATGACAATTAATTATAATTACACTTAGAATTAGATCTTAATTAAGATTATAAACAAGTTTTTAATGTGGGTACAATTTATTAGAGTTAGATTTAGAATTTGATTAAGATTAGACTTGTAACCAAATTTCTATCCATAATTAAGTACTTATAAAATTTCAATAATAATTTATAATACATATTGGTTTACATAATTAACTTAATTAGACATTATGAAATCATTATTTTAAGGATATTTTGGCGATCAATAAATTTCAAAAAAAATTCAAAAATTAACTCGTATTTTTATAATATAATATAATAGAATATTAAATAATGGTTAGTAAAATAATTTTTTTCTATAAACATGTGATTATTATTTGAGAATAACGTGATTTATAATTTTAATATTATATAAATTTGTCTAAATTATACAATTTTGTTAATTAGAAAGACATACATGATTTTAGAATTAACCAAAAGTTTACGGACAAAAAGAGATGCGTTTATTTAAAGTTAAACAATTAGAATTTCATTATGATTAGTTTAGTAAAAAATATATTATTCGATCGAAATAATTTTATGTATCTAATTTACATTTTACATAATTACCATATTGATTGAATTTTATTAAATTTATATAAATAAGAATTTAAATAGAGTTCATATAAAACTTACTTATAATTACACTTCGAATTAGATCTTAATTAAAATTATAAACAAGTTTTTAATGTGAATACAATTTATTCGAGTTGGATTTAGAATTTGATTAAGATTAGACTTGTAACCAAATTCCTATCCATCTCACCCCATCTCACCCGTTTTTCAACCTGTTCGACGTATTTTGGACTCGTTCTACTCGTTTTAGGCTCATTTTTTACCTTTTTACCCACTTATATCAATTTTACCCATTTTGAATCCATTTTATCCATTTGGATCCAATTTACCCATTTTGGATCCATTTTATCCATTCGGATCCATCTTACCCATTTGGATCTATTGTACCCATTTTGGATTCATTTTATCCATTTAAATCCATTTTATCCACTTGTATCTATTTTACCTGTATTTTACCCATTTTGGACACATTTTACCTACTTGGATCCATTTTACCCAATTAGAACCATTTTACCTATTTTAATCAATTTTATCCATATTTTGGATCCATTTTACTCATTTTGAATCCATTTTACACATTTGGATCTATTTTACCCATTTACTTGGATCTATTTAACCAAATTGGATCCATTTTACCCATTTGGATCCATTTTACCTACTTGAACTCATTTTAGCCATTTTGGATTCATTTTATCCATTTAGATCCATTTTACCTACTTCAATCCATTTTACCCAAATTTACCCATTTTGAATCCATTTTATCCATTTGGATCCAATTTACCCATTTTGGATCCATTTACCCATTTGGATCCATTTTACCAGTTTGGATCTGTTTTACCCATTTTGGATCCATTTTATCCATTTGAATCCATTTTACTCATTTTGGATCTATTTTGTGCATTTAGGTTCATTTTACCCACTATTTTACCCATCTGGATTCAATTTACCCATTTTGGATCCATTTTACCCACTTGAACTCATTTTACCCATTTTAGATTCATTTTATCCATTTAGATCCATTTTACTCATTTGGATCCATTTTACACATATTTACCCATTTTGAATCCATTTCACCCATTTGGATCCAACTTACCCATTTTGGATCCATTTACCCATTTGGATCAATTTTACCATTTTGGATCTGTTTTACCCATTTTGTATTCATTTTATTCATTTGGATCCATTTTACTCATTTTGGATCTATTTTGTGCATTTATGTTCAATTTACCCACTTGGATCCATTTTACCAAATTTTAGCCATTTTGGATCGTTTTAACCCACTTGGATCAATTTTACCCATTTGGATCCAATTTACCCATTTTTGAACAATTTTACCCATTTTGGATTCATTTTATCCATTTAGATTTATTTTACCCACTTAAATCTATTTTACCCACATTTATCCATTTTGAATCCATTTTACCCATTTGGATCCAATTTACCTATTTTGGATCTATTTACCCATTTGGATCCATTTTACCAATTTGGATCTATTTTACCCATTTTGGATCCATTTTATTCATTTGAATTCATTTTGGATCTATTTGGTGCATTTAGGTTCATTTTACCCACTTGGATCCATTTTACCATATTTTAGCCATTTTGGATGCAATTTACCCACTTGGATCCAATTTACCCATTTTGGATCCATTTTACCAACTTGAACTCATTTTATCCATTTAGATCCATTTTACCCACTTGGATCCATTTTACCCACATTTACCCATTTTGAATCTATTTTACCCATTTGGATCCAATTTACCTATTTTGGATCCATTTTACCAATTTGGATCTGTTTTACCCATTTTGGATCCATTTACCCATTTGGATCTGTTTTACCCATTTTGGATCCATTTTACCCATCTTGGATCTATTTTGTGCATTTAGGTTCATTTTACCCACTTGGATCCATTTTACCCACATTTTATCCATTTTGAATCCATTTTACCTACTTGGATCCTTTTTACCCATTTTAATAAATTTTATCCATATTTTACCCATGTTGGATCCATTTTACATATTTGGATCCATTTTACCCACAAAGAGACAATCAAAGTAACGCAGGCTCGAGACTTCAATTCTAACAAATTTGTGGGCAATCATTATTGTAAGGATATTTTGGTGACCAATAAATTGTAAAAAAAATCCAAAAATCAACTCGTAATTTTATAATATAATATAATAGACTATTAAAAAAAGGGGCCAGTAAAATATTATTTTCTATAAACATGTGATTATTATCTGAGAAAAATGTGATTTATAATGCGGGAAATTCCCGAAAAATCCCCATATGGGAACTCGAATTCCTCTTTACTCCCCACTTTCAAAAAAGTTCCTCTGAACTCCCCAGATGAAAATCAAAGTTCCTCTTTACTCCCCATTTTTTTGGAAGGTTGTATAAAAATCCAAGAATCGCGTACCCGAATCCCGAAATCACGTACTTAAATGCCCAAATGATGTATTTGGGGGCAAATACATCATTTGGGTATTTAAGTACGTGATTTCGGGGTTCGGGTACGCGATTCTTGGATTTTTATACAACCATGGGGAGTTAAAGGGAAGTTGACCTGTCATCTAGGGAGCAAATGGGAACTTTTTTAAAAATGGGGAGTTAAAGGGAATTTTTTCAACTTTTAGGTACTATTCATAGAAAACCCCATAATGTCAATATTATATAATTTGTCTAAATTGTATAGTTTTGTTCATTAGAAAGACATATATGACTGTAATATGATTAGAATTAAACGGAGTTTATGGACAAAAATAGATGTATTTATTTGAACTTAAAGAATTTGACTTGCATTATGATTAGTTTAGTAGAAAATATATAATTCTATCTAAATAATGTTTATGTATCTAATTTTTATTTTACATAATTACCTTATTGATTGAATTTATATAAATAGGAATTTAAATAGAGTTGATATAGAACTTAGTTATAATTACACTTAGAATTAGAACTTAATAATATTTATGTATTAATTTTTTTTATCTTATATTAATTGCAATTATGTCAAACCTTACAAACTATATATTTTTATATATTGTTATCAAGTTTTAAAATACTTTAAACATAAATTAGAATTAAAAAAAATCAAAAAAAAAAAAAGGAAAAAGAAAATCGTTTCGGGTCGGGTCGGGTCGGGTTGGGTTGGGTTCGGGTTATTCGGGTTGGCCGGGTTATCGGGTGACCCGAACAGTATTCGGGTCAATCCGAACCCGATAAGGTCGGGTTCGGGTTGGGATTTTCGGGTTCAAATTCGGGTCGGGTTGGGAATTTTCGTGTAATACCCCTACCTCAACCCGACCCGAACCCACCCGACCCACCCGAATTGACACCCCTTGGGCGCAGATGAACTCCTCTGTGAATGAGTGTGTGTGTGTGTGTATTTGCTCGCAGATTAACGCCTCTGTGAATGTGTGTGTGTTTGCGATGATCTCCTTTGTGAATGAGTGTGTGATACTGTGATTGTGTGTCTGCGTGTGTGTGTGTGTGATTGTGTGTTTGCGTGAGCACTGGGCGTGTGTGTTTTTTGTGACTCAAAGTTCAATTGGAAAATGAGTGTTTAATTTGCTTCGTTTGTCTTCTAAAAATTGTAGTAGGTTTTCCAATCCCCTGATGAATTCCTCTGTGAATGCGTGCATGAGTATGTGTGTGTTTGCGCCTGCATGAACTCTGTGAATGTGTGTATGAGTGTGTGTGTGTGTGTTTTTGCGCCTAGATGAACTCTGTGAATGTGTGTATGAGTGTGTGTGTGTGTGTGTGTTTTTGCGCCTAGATGAACTCTGTGAATGTTTGTATGAGTGTGTGTGTGTTTGCGCCTAGATGAACTTTGTTAATGTGTGTGTGTGTGCGCGATGAACTCCTCTGTGAATGAGTGCGTGATTGTGTGTTTGCGTGAGCTCGCGTGAGCACTGAGCGTGTGTGTTTCTGTGATCGATTCAAAGTTCAAACACAGTTACACAGTTCAATAAATGACGAAATAGTGTAGAAAGTTGAACGATGAAATGTGCAATGAAATCGCTTCAGTTCTTATTTCTTAGCCATGTTTCCAGACTCCAACACTGTGGGTAGATTCTCTCTCTCTCTCTATTTTTTCTAATTTCTATATCTTCCTTTATCACGTATTGACTTCATATTTACTGGAATAACGGATTCCTGTTACTTAATGAAGGAATTTCTTATAGCGAACTTTGCTCCATGTTTCTGCCATAAATCATCAAGTTAATCTTCCACTTATTTTCTGGAAACATATTTATGGTAATATGAGGGTTTTTACAATTCGTTTTACCCCTTGAGTGTGTCTGCGTGTATATTTATTATTTAACAGCAGGCCACTTGTGCATTTATCTTGCTTCGTACAAATTCTTCAATTCCTCTGTGAATGTGTGTATATATGAGTGTGTGTGTGTGTGTTTGATAGTGGTCAGCAAGATACTGGGTAGTCATGCCCTGGAATGATGCTTTTAAGCTATTTAAATAGTTTATAGTAAATGAATATGCTAATTACTGATCAATTTTCTATGATCATAACTGTATGACTTTAATTTCTTGGTAGGTTCACTTTCAAAACAATGGTGAAGAAGAGCTCTACAGGGTATTTCTCTGGGATTCCCTTTGTCATGAGAATGTTCAGCTACTTGCTTTCGGCATGGTACGTTAATTTGCTTATATTTTCTAACTTTGATTTTGGACTTATTTGGGTGATAGTTTTGGGTGTTTGTGAGCCTGACAAGTAATAGTGAAACTTGATTTGTTTGATTAAATTAGTAATTAAGTTAGACTAGGTGGTGTTCTAATACTAATGAAGTTTAGAGTCATTTGAATGTGAGTTGTTATTGGAGGAGTGGCTCCATCCATGTTTCCCATCTCCATGAAATATTTGTTTCTGTTCCCATAATTATCATGGATATAGCACATATATATAAATATGCTAAGGATTACAGTTACACACAATGTTTTAAGCTGCAATCATTGATCCTCTTGTCCTAATTCTTGGATTTTGTATAGGTATGGTATGTCATTTGTATCACCTACCAACCTTCTGCAGGGGACGGGTACTGCGGTTGAGTCCATCTATGTGATGACTATCCTGATATTTGCACCAAAGAGGGAGAAGCAGGAGATTATGAAGTTGCTCTGTCTTATCCTTGCTGTTTTTTCAGCTATGGTGTTCGTCTCTGAGCTCTTTGCTCTGCATAGCAATGGCCGAAAGCTTTTCTGCTGTATCGTGGCCTCCGTATTCTCCATCATTATGCATGGGTCGCCTTTTAAAGTCATAGTAAGTTAATTCTTTGCTTAATTCTTGTAAGTGTGTTGTTTAAAGGGTATCAGTCTAGCTGTGTTTTTTTCTGTTCTTCATGTCATTTATTCCATCTGCTGCAAAGATGAAGCATCAACATGAAAATAGGAATACTAGCTAGATTTTTCTTGTTGAGGTTGTATATCAGTTTGTGGTATTGTTTTTAATGTTGGACTTTGGGAATATAAAATATTGCAGCGGCAGATGATCACTACAAAGAGTGTGGAGTTCATGCCTTTCTTCTCAACTTTGATTGCCTTCTTGTGTGGTTCATCATGGTTCATATTTGGCCTTCTTGGAAACGACCCTTTCGTTGCTGTAAGTATATAGCTCTGTAAATTCACATGTTTTCAATAATTTCAGTGATCTTATGTTCTCAAACTTCACTTTTTCTTTTTGCTGCTGTAAGTATTGAACTCTGTAAACTTGTCTCTCTAGGCACAAAATGCAGAATACATACTGTTATGTCTCTTTGCCTTTCCTTCCTTCAAATTTTGAATCAATCGAAATACTGAAATATATGCAGCTTCCCAATGGATTTGCCTGTGTCTTAGGAGCAATTGAGCTTGCGTTATACATCAAATACCAAAGTGATTCTCGACATACGGATATTGATGATCTGCCTATTGAGGTGATGGAGGTGATAGCACAATATCTTCTTGATGAAGATCATTTATCGTTCAGTTTAGTTTCCAAGAAGTGGAATCAAGTTCCGGCCTATCGGGAGCATTATCCGTATCTACTGAAGACGTGTGCGAGTCAGAAATGGTTGGTTCGGTTTAATTCCTCGTCTTCAGTTTTAGTACGGTAGTACCCACATCGCTGGTTCAAGTCCAAGTCCTTTACTCACGAGGGACGTGGGTACTCGTAAGAACTCCAACATTTTAATTATTACTTTGTTAATCCTTTTGACAGAGTAATAATGCATATAGATATAGATGATGCTGATCGTCATTTCGGTCCGTGTCAAATGTTCTGTTTTTCTCATCCACCCACATCCAATGAAAACGTCATCTTGGGACTGCTTGACAGCGAAATGCATTTCGAGCTTCATGTTCATGGACCGACAGGAACTTTCGCTATCTATCTTCGACATGATCAGTCGAGTTTTGAACCATCAAACTCATCACCCCTCATTGTTGGCAAAATAGCATATTTTGCAAATAGAAAAGGGGATATTGGGACAGTGAGTATCAATCGGCCGATATTAAGAAATGGGCTGCCAGCAAATGTAGCTTTTAGGAGATTATCTTTGTTTAAAAATTGTCTTGAGCCGAGTTTTGCTATAAGAGCCCTTTACCTGGTTTACTATGAGCAGGATGACATGATTCTTGGGGTATTTGTCTGTCAAACCTCGAGTAAGGTCCTAGTATTCAAATTGTTGACAGAGGAAAGGAAGTGGGAGAAACTGGAGGATATTGGAGACAAGGTATTTTTTGTGAGTAATACATCTGCGTTCGTGACACAGGCTGCGTTGCCGTACTTGCAGAAAAAAATCTTCTTCGGTTCGTCTGTTTATTACTCTTTTGAAACGGACCGTTTCTACCGGTTTGACGGAAGCTGCCTGGATGGAGGAGAGCTCCCTGGGGATTCCGGGAGCTGGCTGTGGTTCTAGGTACTTTTATAATATTAATGTTTTTACTTTTCAGCTAATTCCTTTTCAATATATTAATGTTCGAACAAAATTTGTTTTGCAATCCATGTGATGCAGTCTGTGTACAGCTGATACTCTACGCCATATATAGCGGTAACAATGGTGAAAGTCACGATGAAACAGTGGAAATCAGTCGCTTGAAATGGAGAAGAATAATAGGAAAGTCGAAACAAAGAGAAGAAGAACAAGGCTTCAAAGAATGTTGAATCACAAGATGAACAAGTTTGAAGTTTTGGATGAAAGATTCTCTACTTATTTTTTGTTATTTGTCTTCTTTTTGTTTCCTTTGAAGATGTTTGCTTTTGAAGAACCAACTGATATGCTACTGCTGCCAATTCCCAGTGTAGTGATTTGTTTGAACCGATGAAAGTTTCATGTTTCACCTTCAATTTGTGTTATGTTTATTATTATTATTATTATTATTAAAACAAATTAATGATATAACTTTCTTTTAGTGGAAAAGACAAAAAAACTAAAACTATTATCTTTATATATATATACATATACACACATTCATATTCTTGGGGTTATTATTCTCAGTTTTTTTTAATTATATTTTAAAACTGACTTTTGAGTATCACTTTATTCGTACGGACCAAATTTGATATTCCATCACTTTCTTTTTCTTTTTTTTTTGCGTCAAGGGAATAGTAAATAACAAACTATTTTCCCAAACGGCAACCTCCTCGCTAATTTCATGACGCTTCTTAACCAGAGCGATTCCTTTCTATCACAACATTGTTATTTAAGCGGTGCCCTCCCGTCTGAGGGCTTTCCCTGTCAAAAAAAAAAAAAAAAAAAAAAAAAAAAAAAAAAAAAAGAAATGGGTGTGTTACCATAATTAAAGTAAACAATGTTTACCATAATTAATAATGTTTCAAAAAAAAGAGAATGTACGATGAAGGTATAATCTAATATAGATTTTGGTTATTTTGCAAAATCAACTTTGACATGGCATAATGGTACGTAGCCACGTGGCACCCCTCGTAGGAGCCATATGGCCATTAACGCTAGCCTAGGCAGATCAGATCGACAGACCTATTCACCGGATCGAGGCAAGCCTACTTGACATGGCATAGTGACACACAGCCACGTGGATTCCTTCGCCCACCTGGATAAACCAGAAACGACCTTTTGGACAGAATCGTCAGATCGATATCAGGTCCTCAGATCATCAGATCTACATGAGGACATCAGATCGATTTACATATCGCCCGATCATCAGATCATCAGATTTGCCCCCTCCAATGAGGAAACCCAAACAGTATTAAGGATCCCGGTAGGCAATATCAATCTCCAGATCGATGGCATACGTCACCGGACACCTGAATACTGTAAAGCACTCTTGTCGGGACACGCGTAACCTTCTCATTCCCTGAGACAGGCGTACTGCGGCGCATTTATTGCCCGCCAGTCCCAGTCTCTACCCAAAGGCCAAATAAGGTACAATCGATCCCACTTTAGCCCGCTCCATCGTCCGACACCCAGATCGACGACTGGCAACGCCATTAATGCACACTTGCGGGCCAAGGCTATAAATACTCGCCTATTGAACAGTAGTTGGTAAGCCTTTACTCCGCATTAAATTGCATTTATTCTCTCTTTAAAGAGCTCCATTACTGACTTGAGCGTCGGAGTGCCAAACTTGGGTAAAACCCCAAGTTCCCCAAGCTGGTACTTAGCTCACGTGTGTTAGTGTTTTCAGGTCGATAAAGAGCCCACTCAAACAAATTCTTCACTGATTGACCCATATCTGACAGCCAGATCGACCATGTCAGATCGACCAGATTTGAGCCAGATCAATTTGGCGTCGTCTGTGGGAAACCTTCTTTTCACGTCGATCTAGATAAAAGCCCTTTCACACCTTTCTTTCCAACACCATGGTTAACACAAGAAACACCCATCGCGACGAGGACATGGAGGAGGTTGCCAAAGGCAGGCATGATTACAACGCGCCGCTTGGCAACGTCTCTGTTGTCCCTCCGGTCGGGCCTAGCACCAATGTTTCCATGCCTCCGCCTGAGGCCACTCCCAGGATCACCGTCACCCAGGCGGACCTGGATGCCTTCCTCGACCAGTGGCGGGTCGAGATCGAGAGCACCCAAACGGAGGGCCGCGAGCCAAGGCGCCCCGAGCTACCAAACCCCAGCCCAACCACCACCATCCCAAGCCTAGTGTTGGGCAACGCATTGGGCCCACCAGTCCAAGCATACGGGAACCCAGTTCCCTATGTCTTTCAGCTGCTCGACGGGAGTCCCGCCCACATCATCTGGGGCCTTAGTCCCCAGATCGAAGCGGACCAAGTTCAAGGTTTCGCTCCACCGCCACCTCCCCCCGCGATGAGCAAAGAGGTCCCGCGCGAGGGCCACAGGGAATCAGATCACCCCAGCCGCAACAATCACGGTAAGCGCGCGGTTGACGAAAATCACCAGGAGTTCGATGACATCTGCACACGGATCCCCGCTCGATTCGCGAGAGGGGAGGCTGCCCGAATCGCGGCTGCTCACGTTGAGAACGAGCCAGATCGTTACGCAGACCCCCCACGGAGACGGGTCCAAGACCGCTTGGGAGATCGAGGATCTCAGATCACCCAGAGGCAGGTCGACCTGCGAGACGGGCTGAACCGGCGCCCTCTCTGTTACCGTAGCGACAGAGAGGAAGCCTCCCCCTTCTGCGAGGACATTCTCGGTACAACTTGCGATGGAGATCGAATCCCAACGGGTCTGCCCATGTATAACAGGACCACCGACCCTGAAAAACATGTGACGGCCTTCCAAAATCGCATGTTGTTGCACTCCTACCCATAACAAATTTGGGCCAAACTCTTCGTCACCACGCTGACGGGCCCTGCTCAAGATTGGTTCATCCGCTTGACGCCGCGGTGTATATCGACCTACAACCGGTTTGTAGATCGGTTCTCGGTGCACTTCTCCTCAATGACCTGGGAGATGCTGCCACCCTCTTATCTCAACAGCATCTACCAGAGGGAGGGGGAGTCCCTGCGAGATTTCATGACTCGCTTTTCGAGGGAAGTAGTTCGGGTCAAGAACCCGACGATGGACACACTGCTCTCTGTAGTCAATCGAGCTCTCCGCAACCGATTGTGGGCAGATGAGATCGTCAGGGCCGGGCCTCGTAACCTGACAGAGATACAGGATATTGCCCATGGTTTCATGCGCGTAGAAAAGATAGCCCTCGCACACGGACCTCCGCCTCGATCTGAGCGGCAGGCTATCGGGTCGAGCTCACCCCTCGTCCGGAAGGGGAACTAGCAGAAGAAGACCAAGGGGAAAGTCGACCTACCGACCCAGGTCGACCGATGAAACTATGTCCCCTTGACCAAGTCCATCGACCAGATCTACGTAGTCATGGACCAGAGCCTTCTGAAGAAACTAAAGCCCATCCGAAAGGGCCCGAAGGCTGAGAAATCGGGAAAATTCTGCGGTTACCACCAACAATGGGGCCACACAATCGCGGAATGCAATGCCCTCCGCGACGAGATCGAAAGACTCGTTCAAGGAGGGCACTTGAAGGATTTTGTTCGGAAGATCTACCACTACTCTGAAAGGGCGGGAAGACCGAACGACCGCGACCGTTCCAGGTCAAGGTCTCCCCCGAAAAGATCTGGGAAGCAACCGCTGGAAAGAGCTGAAGACAATCCCCCCACCAACGACAAGATCTACATGATAGCCGGGGGGCATGAGGGCGGCGACTCCAATGCAGCTAGAAAGAGGAACATCAGACGAGCAGCTCGAGAGTTGAACGGTCCACATGAAGAGGTCTTCCAGATCGATCAGGGTAGAGAGTGGGAGAGGCAGGAGGTCAGTTTTAGTGAGAGTGATAACCGCCCGGGCCCCCCATCGGGAAGATAGAGCGCCTAGTTGTTCGATGGTGGTGACCTTAGGCGTAGCTAATTATGATGTAACCAAATGCCTAGTTGATAATGAAAGCAGCTCGAACATTATCCCTTACTCGACTCTTGTAAAAATGAAATTGCATAATCTAAAACTCGATCCGATCCGAACACCGCTCTCAGGGTTCGGGGGATCGGAAGTTATTCCACTAGGGCGCATACGACTCCTCACCTCGATGGGAATATCCCCCAAGAGGGTGACCCAGGAGGTCGAGTACGTCATCGTCAACATGCCCCTAGCGTATAACATGATCTTCGGCCGACCTAGCCTCATATAATTCAAGGCAATCATCTCGACATATCACCAGAAGCTGAAAATGCCCACCCCAAATGGGGTCGGAGAGGTGACTTGCGATGTCATGGACAGTTGGGCCTGCTACGCCATCGTTCTGAAAAAGCCTTCTAGAAAAGAGGTAGCTGGAGATCTCGACCTCCAGACCTACGCCGATGGGGAGATCGAGCTCCCTGTGAAAGAGAGCGAGGCCGAGAGGTCCCCTACGGCTCGAAAAAGGAAGGCTAGCGAGCTGCTCGAACCTGCCGAAGAGCTTAAGGAAATTGCCCTTGTCCCCGGAGATAGCAACAAGACCACCAAGATTGGGGCGAACATGCACCCCCAACATGAGATCATGATGATAGAATTCTTGCGGGATAAGTCGGACATCTTTGCGTGGGCCGCCAAAGATCTGATCGGCATCGATCCGAAAGTGATTTGCCATCGGCTTAGGATCGATCCATCAGTTAAACCGATCAAACAAAAGCTAAGACCTCAAAGCCGGGCAAGGAATGATATCATTGAGGCCGAGGTCAATAAGCTCCTCGACGCAGGATACGTTACTCCAGCTCAATACGTCGACTAGTTGTGCAATGTCGTCCTTGTGCAAAAAATAGGCGGGAAATGGAGAATGTGCAACGACTTCACTGACCTCAACAAGGCTTGCCCGAAAGATCCATACCCGCTGCCCCGCATCGATCAGCTCGTCGACTCGACAGCTGGATGTGAGATGCTCAGCATGATGGATGCTTTCCAAGGCTATTACCACATCTCTATGGCCCCCGAAGATCGAAAGCACATGGCCTTCATTGTGGTAAAAGGGATATACTGCTTCAAGGTCATGCCCTTCGGGTTGAAGAATGCAGGAGCTACGTTCCAAAGGCTGGTCAACCTGATGTTTAAAGATGAGATCGGAAAGACCATGGAGGTCTAAGTCGACGATATGATCGTGAAGAATCGTTGGGCGTACCATCATCTAGATCACCTACGCAGATCGTTTGAGATCTTACGGCAATACGGGATGAAGCTCAACCCCGACAACTGCACGTTCGGGGTAGAATGAGGGAAGTTCTTGGGGTATATGGTGAGCCAACGGGGCATCGAAGCCAATCCTACCAAGATCAAGGCTATCCAGATCATACCTCGACCCCGGTGCATTGACCAAGTGCAATCACTCGTAGGTCGAATAATCTCCCTCAATCGGTTCATATCACGATCATCGGAACGAAACCTCCTGTTTTTCAAAGTTTTGAGGAACCTAAAGAAATTCGAGTGGAACGAAGAATGCGACCGAGCATTAGATCAATTGAAAGAGTACCTGGCCTCCCCACCATTGCTGGCAAAGCCAAATGAGGGTGAGACCCTGTACCTCTACCTGTCCCTTTCTAACGAAACCTTCAGCTCAGTCTTGGTCGCCATTCGAGATAAAAAAACACCTACCGATCTATTACCTAAGCAAGATCCTGCACGGCACAGAACGGAATTATCTCAAAATCGAGAAGTTCGTGTTCGCTCTGACACATGCAGCTCGGAAGCTACGTCCGTACTTCCAAGCTCATCCCATAATCGTCCTAACGGATCAACCCCTTAGACAGGTCTTATCCAAACCCGATGTGTCGGGTCGAATGATGAAATGGGCGGTCGAGTTGAGTCAGCATGACATCACCTACCAACCTCGAGCCGCCCAGCAAGCTCAAGTTCTGGCTGACTTCCTAGTCGAAAAGAACACTAGCTCGATGGAGATCGTTCCCACCTCGCCAAGCTGGACCATGTACACGGATGATCGACCTCTCAGGGAGGGGGAGTGGGCATATCCCTTACAAGCTCAGATGGACTCCAGCTCGATTTCGTTATTAAACTCGACTTTAAAGCAACTAACAACGAGGCTGAGTACGAAGCGCTTGTGGCAGGACTAAGATACGCCACGAAAAACAAGATCGACAAGCTATCCGTGGTAACTGACTCTCAGCTCATCGTCGGCCAAGTCAATGGCACATACGAGGCTCGGGAAGAGTCCATGGCAGCGTATCTCAAGATAGTGAAAGAGCTGGTCTCGAAGCTAAAAGAGTTCAAAATTGAACAAGTCCCCCGCGAGGAGAACGGTCGAGTTGATGCCCTGTCAAAGCTAGCAAACGGATTCCAAGGAACAAAAGACGCGACCATCTCTTTCATGGTCTCGGGGGGCCGAGCGATCGACGAAGGAAAGGTCAAAGTCGCAGCCATCGATCCGCCAGAACCCTGTTGGATGGACGATCTGATAGCTTACCTAAAAGACGGTATATTGCCCCAAAATCGAACTGAGGCCAGAAGAGTCAAATATCGATCTCTGCTCTACATGATAGATCGCGAAGGCAGGTTGTTCAAAAAATCCTTCACTGGTCCCCCTCTAAGGTGCCTACGACCTAGCCAAGCCCGAGATGTCCTGGAAGAAGTCCATGAGGGATGCTGCGGAAACCACTCCGGAGGGCGAGCTTTAGCTCGAAAGATCTTGAGGAGTGGGTATTTCTGGCCAACTATGGTATGGGACGCGAAGATCCACTCTAGGAAATGCCCCAAGTGCCAAAAGAACGGCAACCTAATCCACACTCACCCGGTATCCATGATACCGATCGATGTTTGCTGGCCCTTCGACCAATGGGGGATCGACATCATCGGTCCCTTCCCCTTGGCACCCAGACATTAAAAGTTTGTCATAGTATGCGTCGAGTACTTCTCAAAGTGGGTTGAGGCCGAGGCAGTCCCCAAGATTACCGATGCAGTGATAAGGAACTTCCTCTGAAAAAATATAATATGCCATTTTGGGGTTCCGAGGGTACTCATCTGCGACAATGGTCCTCAATTTCGATCTGAGAACACTAAGAGCCATTGTCGAGACCTCGGGATTGACCTCAGATTCACTAATGTTGGTCATCCGCAAGCAAATGGCCAAACTGAAGTCACCAACCGAATCATCATCCAAAATCTCAAGACCCGCCTTGACGCCAAACTGGGCGCGTGGGCGGACGAACTCGACGGTGTGCTATGGGCTTATCGAACTACTCCACGGACAGCCACTGGGCAAACCCCTTACTCTTTGGTTTACGGATCCGAAGCCGTGATCCCATAGGAGCTATTACATGAAACAGCTCGTGTATCACAGTACCAGCTCGAGCAAAACACGAAAATCAGAGCTGAAGATCTAGATGTGATTGAAGAAAGCAGATAGCATGCCTACCAGAAGCTCAAACAGTACAAAGCAGCAGCGGCTCGATCATACAACAAACACGTGAAGCCCAGATCGTTCCAGATCGGTGACCTAGTGTTAAAGAAGGTAGAATTCTTGCAGCATGTTGGAAAACTTGAGCCTAACAACTTGAGCCTAACTGGGAAGGACCCTATCGCGTCACGGAGATCGGGAAAAACATGGCTTATCGGCTCGAAGACATGACCGAGGAACCTTTACCCAGACCGTGGAATGCGCACAACTTGAAGAAGTTTTACACTTAGCCTTCGAATTATTTCAATTTGTAACGGTTACAGAGGTCGAATTCTCTTGAGAATCGATCTTTATTCAGTGAATTAATGAAAATGTTTTTGGGACGACAACCGATTGGAGTCAATCCGTAATCCCACACCAGGTTACTATCCCCTCGATTAAGCTCTCATTCGACCTACGGTCATGAGTCGAGGGGGAAGCGAACCCCCGCATCCGATCGTTAGAGATCGAGATCCAATGAGGTCGTTTTTAGACCCAAAGAGATCTAAAAATCCTAACGTATTTACTGCTTCCAAATCTTTGTTAGAGATCGAGATCCAATGAAGTCTTTTTAAGACCCAAAGAGATCTTAAAAATCCTAACATATCTAATGCCCACATCCGATCGTTAGAGATCGAGATCCAATGAGGTCGTTTTTAGACCCGAAGAGATCCTAAAAATACTAACGTATCTAAGGCTTTCAAATCTCCGTTAGAGATCGAGATCCAATGAGGTCGTTTTTAGACCCGAAGAGATCCTAAAAATCCTAACGTATCTAAGGATTTCAAATCTCCATTAGAGATCGAGATCCAATGAGGTCGTTTTTAGACCCGAAGAGACCCTAAAACGCTAACGCACCTAATAATCCAGACCCAAGGAGATCGATTTAGATCCAGAGAGGTCCAGAGATTAATGATTTTCAAAAAATTTATGATCCAGAGATCCGAGGAGATCGGTGTAGATCCGATGAGATCCAGAGATTAATGGCTTTCAAGAATTTATAGTCCAGAGATCCAGGGAGATCGACTTAGATCCGATGAGATCCAGAGAGGACGTCAGACCTAAAAAAGCTAACGCATATCAGAGATCGCTATCGATCCGATGAGAATGTGGCAAATGGTAAAACGACTAAGGAAAAATACGAGCACCCGACGAGAGTAGATAAACGTCCAAACGAGATCGAGAGTGTGATGCGCCTATCGATCCGAAAGCAATAAAAATCTAGCTAAGGGGTAAGTTAAACCTAGATCGACAAACCACATGCATGCCAAATCAAATAAGTACTCAACTTGTAAAGAGAAAAACACACAAGTATGGGGAATTCAAATTCACTCATGCGGAAAACGACCTCCAAAATTCAAAAGAGATCGAATATACCTAGTGCATCGAGCTCACCACGCGACGTGGCTCGATGGGCAAATTGTTCAAAAAAGAGAGAAGAAAATAGAAATAAGAACACAAGTATTCACCTAGCCACAACCCGGCTAGTAGGTCGAATCAGATGTTCTTAAAACAGGGTAGGAAAGCAAAGAGTCAGTCGGTATCAACATGGGACGAGCGAGATTCCTGATCGGATCGAGCCATTGCTCTCTCGAACTCACGAGCAGTAGGGAGGAAATGCTCGACCTAGACTGGCTGAGGTAGCTCGCCCACGACCGGACGCTTTGACTTTTTGGCCTTAGCAATCTCTATGGCGTGACCATACTTGAAGGTCGTCCAATCGATGTGAACCGTCTCTTCTTCTTCGGGTAGGTCCACGGCACCAGGATCAGGGAGCATGGAGCCAATCGACTCAAAATTGAAAGGGGGGGGGGGGGGGGGAAGACATCTTGAGCCTTTAGCTGGTTGATGGCTATTTGAAACCCTTCTTTTAGATTGTTCTCCCCCACGATCAAGCTGGCTTCCTCAAACGCGGGCCCCTCCATGAACTCCCGAACCGCATACCGCTCGATCTCGAGCTTGCATTTCTTCATCTCCTCTGCGGCTTTGTTGATCTTGGCCCTAGCGAGATCGAAGACCTCCGATCTGCCCTCCTCCTTGGCAGCAGCCTTAGCATTCTCAAGCTATCCGGCGAACTCCATCCTTAACCCAGCAATGGTATTTTCATGTTGCTTCTCAGCGTGCGCCAAAGCCTCCTGGGCGCTCTTCATTTGGGCTTCCATTGAGTCCCTCTCCTCAACCCGGACCCGCTTCACCTTCCTGGCGTTGCGGAGGTCTTCCTCGAGCTGATGGATAATTTGAGGGTCCATCGAAGCAAGTCGTGCCTTCGCGCTCTGGTACCTCTTCTTGTACCTCTGTTTGCCGGCTTTAAAGACCTCCGCTTCCTGGATCGAGTTCACTAGCACGGGGAGGACGTCCTAAGAAAGCAACAAGCAGATCGATCAGTGACAAATAGATCGATCAGCAATAAGTAGATCGACGGAAATTGGTACTTCGAAAACAAAAAAAAATAAAGTACTTACGCAGAAGAGTCTTCGAGCAGCTTTGGCCCTCTTCTGATCCGCCGATCTAGCTCTGGAAAACTTCCTTTGCTCATCAATGATGCAGCCAGTGTTGAACAAAGCGGAGAGCAGGTCGATATCAGGATTGCCGAATGCCAAGGCACGCTTCGTGCCATCTGGTTGTTCCAGTTCGAGCCCAGCCGACCATTGCAGAAGTGGCGTAGTGGGGAAATCTAACAGTTGGGCCTCTTCGTCCGAATCCTCAGACTCCTCCATCAAGTGGGCGGTTTCCCTGAACGGCCTCTTTCCCATGCCATGCCTTGCCTGAACAAACTGTACATAAAGGTCAATGTCTTCATCAAAATGTAATTCTAAGTGATAGAGATTTATTACTTGTTCGAGGTCGTCCTCGACCTGACCCCCTGAGGACCCTGCCAGATCGACGAACTCTTGACCTCGAACTGGAGGCATCGCCGCTTCAGGCCCAATCTGTTGAGCACCTTGGTCATGTAGCTCCTTCTGGAACCCCTCTTGGTGAGCACGCTGCGCCTCAGGAAGGGCGTTGAGTATCGAGCGAGTTGCATCGATCACAGGTTGCATCTCAGCAGCAGGAACCTCCCTTTGGTTTCTTGCTCTCATCTTGGCAGCTCGAGACATGATTAGCACACGGAGATCTGCAGATCGAAAAAGTAATGATTAGATCGACATTTAAAAGGGGAAATTTGCAAAAGGCTTTAAGGGACCTTGATCGAGGTGGGATCCGGTCGAAGTAAGAGCATACCAAGGCGGAAGTTCCTCCGTCGATTTCCGAGGATTATGCCCGCTTCGACCAGATTCCCCATCCTCGTCAGGTTCGTATGGTCTAGCAGGCCCAGGTGGGGAAGCAGATCGAAGTTGTTGTGAAGCCAGGAGGCAGATCTAGTCGATAAACGTTTCGGGTCGTTCGAACCCCAAGTAGTTCGAAACGAAGGAGTAACAGGGAGATCGACGAAGAAAAACTTGGACTTCCAATCTACCCCATGAGACGTCGACGGAATCGAAACCATCTTCCTATGAGGTTTCGACTGGAGATTGAAATACCCGGGGTCGGACTTCGCGGCACTATTCAAAGTGAAGAACTCCCCAAAATCCTCGACCTCCGGCACGAACCCAAGGCTCTTCACGATAATTATCAGGCAATGAATCAAAGAGAATGAGTTCGGAGTCAGCTGGGCCGGGCACATGTTGAAACGAACTAGGAGATCGGAGACGATCGGGGGTAATGGGAGCTTGAATCCATACTTGACCGCGTGATAGTAAACTCCAATCGATCTGGGTCTCAGGGGGTTTCCCACTGTCTCTCCCGCCAACGGCATTCGAACTACGTACGGCAGGTCTAAAGCAAGCCTCCTCCTCGCCTCCGCGAACTTAGATTCCGTTATCTTTGACACCCTCTGGGTCACATGGGACAGGGTCCCGTAGATATGATGCGGCCGTTCCACCACTGGGGGATTTATGACAGGTTCTTCGATCTCCCCTTCTTCTTTGACCTCCTCCGGCTCATCTACCAACCTCAACGGTCCCTTCCTTCTCGAGGTCGAAGCGAGCCCCCCACGATTTGCCATTTCCACAGTTCCCACAAGCGATCCAAAGCTAGTATCTGGGAGCGGGGGGACGTTCGGATTGACCTCCCGATTCGGTGATGGCGTGAAAGCAGCCTCCCTCAGATCCACTCCCGTTTTGATCTGTTCATGGGCCATGATAGATGGTAGGAGAAGTAAAAAATTTACCTTAAGAGCAGATCGAGCAAGCCTCGAAAGATGTAGGACAAGAAATGCGGGTCGGGTCAGCTCGACGAAATATATGTGAAAATGGTGAATTATGGCTTGAAGGTGACCCCCTATTTATAAGAGTTGAAAAAGTAGCGTCTCGAAATACGAAGTGACGGCATAATTACCCCGGACACGCCACCTCTCTCAAAGGTCACGTCGCATTAAATGCGGCGTCAGATCGGTAAAATCAAAAGTCGCGCCTCATTATTGTGGCGGCAGTTCGATTTCAACGGTCACGACGGTTCCCCTACCCAATGCCAGACCGACGAAATTACCATTGCGAAATTTCACACTGGTAATTTGGGGGGCCTCTGACATGGCATAATGGTACGTAGCCACGTGGCACGCCCCGTAGGAGCCACGTGGATTCCTTCGCCAACCTGGATAAACCAGAAACGGCCTTTTGGACAGAATCGTCTGATCGATATCAGGTCCTCAGATCATCAGATCTACATGAGGACATCAGATCGATTTACATATCGCCCGATCATCAGATCATCAGATCTGCCCTCTCCAATGAGGAAACCCAAACAGTATTAAGGATCCCGGTACGTCACCGGACACCCGAATACTGTAAAGCACTCTTGTCGGGACACGCGTAACCTTCTCATTCCCTAAGACAGGCGTACTGCGGCGCATTTATTGCCCGCCAGTCCCAGTCTCTACCCAAAGGGGAAATAAGGTACAATCGATCCCACTCTCCATCGTCCGACACCCAGATCGACGACTGGCAACGCCATTAATGCACACTTGCGGGCCAAGGCTATAAATACTCGCCCATTGAACAGTAGTTGGTAAGCCTTTACTCCACATTAAATTGCATTTATTCTCTCTTTAAAGAGCTCAATTACTGACTTGAGCGTCGGAGTGCCAAACTTAGGTAAAACTCCAAGTTCCCCAAGCTGGTACTTAGCTCACGTGTGTTAGTGTTTTCAGGTCGTTAAAGAGCCCACTCAAACAAATTCTTGACTGATTGACCCATATCTGACAGCCAGATCGACCAGATTTGAGCCAGATCAAACTTATATATGAAATTTTATTTTCTTTAAAAAAACAAATATTCTATTTTCAGCAGAAAACCAACCAAAATTCTCTTTCTAATCAAACCTTATCGAAAATTCAATTTGGCCTGAACAGACAACACAACCACTCTTAGAGCTCGTTTACTTTTGTGTTAACAGCCAGATATCAATGTTAAACATCCATTGTCGATTGTTTAATTTCCTAATACTCCGACCGGCGTTATTTGGTCAGGCCCGTAGGCTAAGTGGGATAATGGCGAGGCCACTAAACACAGCAAAATGTCATGTTTAATTAATCATGGCCTTTTCCCTGCACTGAGAAATTATGTCTCATCCCTGACCTTCAAATAATATACATTTTTTTTTTTGTTGGTAAACTAACACACAACAGAACAATTAAGTCATCAAGGCTTCACTCCGAACAGCTTCCAGCAAGTCTGAAGGCGGTTCTAGCCAGAAAAACATGGCACGCGCCTCGTGCCCTTTCTTTGCCAAGATGTCAACACAAACATTCAGCTCTCTTTTGATGTGTTTCAGTTTAACCTCCCAAGGTTTTCTCATAAGTTTCTTGCAGTCATCCACAATGTTTGCTAAAGGATGTTCCATGACAATGTTGTTTTCCAAAAGCCCAGCTACAACAGCCGAATCCACCTAAATTTCGATCTTGGGTATACGTCTTTCCCACGCCAACCGTAGCCCTTCTCTAAGACCAAGTAATTCCGCAACAGTAATGGTGGAGCTGCCAATCTTTTTAGCATATCCCAAGATCCACTCACCTTGAGAGTTTCTAACCAAGCCGCAGATCCCCGTTCCTTGAAAACACTCCCATCCGTATTGAGTTTGCACCAACCCTCTGGAGGTCTATTCCATTTTCCATGGACAACTCTCTTCTCTTTCAAATTGTTCTCCATGAAATTGTTTTTCAAATCTAAATCAAGGTTCTTGATATTGTTAATCTCCACTCTAAACGGGAGTTTCTTCACCTGAAACACCCAAAGATTGCGAGATTTCCAAATTGCCCAGATGGCAGCGAGGATCCAGGGACACTCAGGAATGATGATATTGCGAAGTTGCAGCCTGATGCATTCCTCGAATACCAATCAGTTTCCTATAATATACATGCTAACACTGTCATCGAATCATTTTTGTGTTGAATCATTTTTTATTGTTTCGGCTTCTCTGATTTTATACATGAGAGTCATGTGTTGAATCATTTTTTATCGTTTCGGCATCTCTGATTAAATACATGAAAATTGTGTAATACCAAGCACTGAAATTTGTGCTATAAGACAGAATTGATGGGGAGGATTCATATTTTAATATGAGTGGCAACTGACATTGACGGATCATATTTTAATATAAGTCGCAACAACTGAGAAGGAATAGGCTAAATATAAACATGGTTGCTTATCAATTCAAAACAAGAATTACTAACTAATCTCTGGTTTTCTCACTAGAATAGAATTTGTTGTTGTTCTTCTTCTTCTTCTTCTTCTTACGAGATACTACTGGAGTAAATCCATCTTCATCAACTTCCATTCCAGACTGCTGCCTATCATCTTCTTCGGTGCCATCAACTTCCATTACAGACTCATCATTCTGATTCACAACCAAAATCATTCACTCAAATTCAGAACACAAATCATTCACTCAAATTCAGAACAAGTATAATGTGTGTGTGAAATACCCGTCTAGTCTCTGTTTCCTTCAACCTCCTTATTGACTCAAAATTACCCTCCGAGCATTCTTCATGCATCACCATCAGTTTATAAGCTATCTGAATCCAATTTTCTGTTAATTTCAACTGAGAAAACACTAGCGAAAATTCAAGACAGACTTACCTCCTCAATGCTGCCATCTTCTGCATCAATAGCAAGAAAATCCGTGAATTCATCCAGCATATCCTCTACTTCATCAAGATATACTCGATCTGACAACCACAACAAACAAATTAAACCAAAGCAAAGCTTTTTTATGTGCAAGAGAATTGATATATGTATGTATACCTTTGGATTTGGTGAGGAGATCAAAAAGATCCTCAACGATCTGCTCAGATTTCTTCTCAGGGTTGCGGCCGCAATGCGCTTCACGGAAGGCACCTTGAAGAGCAGACCACCGTGATATCATCAAAATTATTCCATCTCTCAACTCCGCCGCCGCCGCCGCCGTCAGAATATTCATCTTTCCGCCACTTTTCTGATTAGATCTCCACGGATGCTGTCTAGGTTAGCCATATGTTATTCAACTGCGAGTAGTTTTGGGCAGGGTCCTTAATAGGTTGAATATGGGCTCAAGCCCAATTCTTAATACTAATATGAAATATTTATTTACTATTGTACTATTTACTAATAGTCTCTACTCTCTAGTAATAAAGGTTAAAAAATAAAAAATCATCCAGTGATATAGCTTAACAGTTGGTTTGACATTGACGTTATGTTAATTTAATCGAATGTCTCATAAGGTACTATGCTTCGAGCCTTTACGAATACATTTACCGTTGATGGGAACAACTTCAATTATATATGTGGATTTGCTGGACTCCGGTTTTTAAATTTTAGTTTGCTAAGTAATTTTTTTCTTTTTATTGGAGCCCTAGGGAAAATCCGGTTTGTTGGTTTTAGCTTTGATCAAGTTTTTGTTTCTTATTATTATTATTATTTTTTGGCAAGATTTAGGGTTGAATTTGTTCATGTTTTTGTGAAGTGGAATATAGGTCTTTCTAGTTTCTTACGGCATGATTGGTATGAATGAATGGAATGAGATAGGAAATGAATGAACTTTGTAATGGAATGAACAAAGGAATGGAATGATTTTATTATGGCATTGCTATGATTGGTACGCCTAGTAATAAAGTTAGGAATGAAATAAAAATTTTAAACTTATTTCATTATTAATAATAATAATAATAATAATAATAATAAAAGTGTATAATTAAAAATATTTTTATATCAAATATATATTTTAAATTTTTTATTTTGAGTAACTATATATTTTCATATATAAATATATTATTACTATTTTATATCGAACGTGTTATATATATGACATTAACTATATGTACTATATATATGTGAGTGCGAGAGTGAGTTTGGGATATATATATACTATTTTTTTTTATTGATGCATAGATTATGTATTAATTAATTATTAGATTATGTATTAATTATTTATTATATTTAATATATTTTTTGACATTTAAAAATAAAATTTAAGATAAACATCAAAATTCGTTCTTTATAAAATATTTGAATTTATAAAATTTTATAAATAAAATAATATTTTGAACATGTTTTTTAAATATATAATATATTTATATTTATATATATTTAATATAATTTATTAAATTTTCAACGTGATTAATAGTATTTAATTTTTATTTATGAAAATAATAAAATATAATATGCATTTAACAAATATGTAACGACAATATAAAATAATAATAAATTTTAAACATTGGGAATGGTTAATACCATAGGGGACCAAAGGAATGAGTAATCTCATGCTTGTGGGAATGGGCATTACCAAGGGAATGAGTATTCCTAATCATGTTTTGGTACCAATCATGGGTTTAGGAATGGACGCAGTAATGTCCATTCCATTCCCACCCCATTTCATCTTACCAATCATGCCGTTAGTGCTTCTAACTATACATTATGAGTGTATTTAACTCTATATTATGAGTGTATTTGAATAAAACAAAGTGTATAATAACAACTTCTACCTCGCTAAACTAGAATTGTGATTAATACGAACTAGAATTATTGACTTTCATGGTTTTTTTTTTTTTTTTAACAACGAATCTTGTTTAAACTATACCATTTGGACGGTGCATATGGACTATGGAGGGTTTTTTTTTTTTTTTTCACTCCATAATCGGGATCGGAGTCCCCTTTTTCATGGCAGACCCAAGGTATATTACAATACGAAACCATAAAGTTTACAAAGGGGTTTTTAGGACCTAAGTAAACAACACAAATCCGAACCCACTAACATGTCGAGCCGGATACCAAAAGCCGAACCGAAATCTAAATTGGGCCGGAAAACCAAACAAGAGAATTACAAGAAATAAAACTACGTACGAAGCTCAAAAGGCCACCTACAACGAGCCAAAAAATTAGCTCAAACCAACAACGCCGCCCAAGTCCTCCTGGGTATCGCCTAGACTCGCCCGCAACAGCTCACTCCAATACGCAAGCATTCCACCCAACCACCCTCCGCATACACCAACTGCCTAAGTTAATGTTTAGGCAATCCCACGCCCTAGCGCGCTCACTCTCTTCTATAGTAACCTCCTCTAACTCCTCTAGAACGCCCTCCTCTATAGTAACCTCTTCGTGTAGCACTCCGTGTCTTTTGAGGTGAAAAATCGTTGTACTCCGAATTATCTTGTTGAATCGTAAAAGGAATAGACTCACCATCATCAATTTTCTTAACCGTTTTCACGATAATGGCTTTGAGGGAGTCCTCAACACTGGGATTTGGATGCTTTGGTCTATCACACGTATCCCTGTCCAATTGGAAAGGGGTCGTATCTGATCTATTCAAGGGCATTCCATATTGGTTTTCTGAGTAGCCTGAACAATTGCTGCTTTGGCTTGTTGTATGCATTCTCAGAAGATCTCAAATCAATAGCCTCAATCTATTCCCGATTCACCTCTGTCTGAGCCTCCGCATCATCCTCACTTGCTGACACAAATCCGCTGTCTTCCTTATTAGACATATTATCATTCCTCGATTCCTCTTCATAGCTCTTCTTATTAGTCTCTTCATTCTCACTATGCTCGTCGGTCGGGGTTGACTCCTTATCCTCATTATTTCTATCATCCTGATGTTCCGATTGACGGTCCTCTTCCTCTTCAAACATATCTTTCTTATCGCCTACCCCTGAGTTTTCACCTATTCCCTTGACCACATTCATGTGGACATTCAAATGATCAACTGGGTTTTCATGCACAACAATATTATCCTCTTTTTTCTTTAAAATTTTCACTTTCCCAAACTCAAGGTCTAATTTCATATTTTTCTCGGTTGCTTCATCCACCTTCTCTTTGTTTTTATTTTTATTTTTCTTTGCCACCCAAACTCCATTCTTTCCCGAGTTATCCTTCTTTTTCTCGATGTTATCCCGCAAATCCTTTTGTTGCGCGCGAACCTCATCCTTAGATTGATGCTCATGCACGCCTCCTTCTTTCCCACCATCATCACCCTCGTTTTCCTTGTTGTCCTTATCAGCCTCATCCTTCCCATTTTCATCACCTTCATCTACTTCTATTACAGACTCATCATTGTTCACCTTCTTCTTCTTCTTATTATTATTATTAGATACTGCTGCAGTAAATCCACCTTCATCAACTTCTATTGCAGACTCTTCATTGTTCATGGTCGGCTTCTTCTTCTTCTTTTTCTTCTTCTTCTTCTTCTTCTTCTTTCTGCTGGAGTAAATCCAGTTTCATCAACTTCCATTACAGACTCATCATTGTTGCCCCACTGACAAGCAAAAGCAAAAACAGAAAAAGGATTAATATACTGTAGTTCAGAATAGGTACAATTTCAGAGGAGAATTATTACTACCTGTTGGACATAAGAAGCCCGTCCTAGTCTTCCTAATCTTCTTCAATCTCTTCACTGAGTTGAAATTACCTTGCGACCATTCTTCGTGCATCAACATCATCATATACGCTATCTGAATCGAAACTTGTATTAATTTCATCTCAAAAACTAGCAAAAAATTCAAGACTACAGATTACAGACAGATCTACCTCCACAAAATTGCCACCAATACCGAGAGCATTGGCAGAGCAAGTAAATGTCTATGAATTCAACCAGCATATCCTCTACATCATAGACATTTACTTGCTCTGCCAAACACAGAAAACTAATTAAATCAAACCAAAGCCTTTTCATATTCATGTTTTCTGGAGAATCGGGATGACATAAACAAACATACCTTGGGTAAGGAGGTTAAATTAGAGACCCTCACAGAGCTGCTCAAACTTCTTCTTCTGAGGGTTGCGGCCGCCTTGGTCATCGTCGAAGGCATCTTGAAGAGCACCCCACCCTGAAAATCATCAGAAATATTCCGTCTCTCAACTCCGCCGCCACCGCCACCGTCTCTCAACTCCACCACTTCCTTTTTTCTTTTCTGATTAGATCTCCTGCATGCATGAAATATGCTATTTTAATTAGGGTTGTCAATGGGTCGGATTCGAACCGGATCAGGGGATTCCGGATCCGAATCCGACAAGAGGATCCGACAACCGGATCCGAATCCGTCATTTATTTTGAATCCATGCATAATCGGATCGGACTATATCCGATTAAAGATCCGACCCGATTAGCAATAAAATTTAATTTTTTTTATTTAACAAATTTAATATAAAGAATAAATATAATTACATAATATTAATAAATTATTATTATTTAATGGATTATTTGATGATTTTATTTATATTTGTTTAAAATAAGTTAGTTTAAACTTATTAATAAAAGAAAATATATACTTTTAGAGTAAATAATTCAAATTTTATTGTTGTTTAAAGTGATAATTATGTGAAAATTATAATTTTAGTCATTTTACTTAATATTATGTACTAGTATATAATTTATTTTAATTAAATATTATATATATAATCGGATTCGGATTCTAAACGGATCGGATTCGTTAATTCCATATTCGCTCCATTTATTTTGGATAACGAATATTTATAATCGGATATGATTCATCGGACATTTTTATCGGACGAATATGCTAAAATTCGGATCGGATTCGGACCGGATTCGGATTAAAATCTGAACCATTGACAGCCCATTTTTAATAGGTTATATATGGGCTCTAAATGGGTCAGGCCCAAATCCCAATTGCTTAATATTAATTTTTTTTTTGGTTGGAAGAAGTAGCCCATCAAACTAGGCTTCCTCCTTCAGAACTTAATATTAATATGTGTGTACTATTTTACTAATATATATATATATACACGAGTTTTGACAAAGAAAAACATAGGTTCATATTTATTGCGAGGTAAACTCAAACAATATTTATTAATCTTGACAAGAAAGAAGAAATCTATAGAATTGAAACAATATTTATATAATTATATTCAGAATTGAACTTTGAAAGGATTCTAAATATGAAAAAAATATCATATTATTTTGTTTCTGTTATGAACGATAGATTTAGTAGAGAAAAATATCAAAAATATTACATTGTATACGTTGATATTTATTACACAGATACTTTTAAAAATATTATTTTATCAATACAAAACATGTCACCTATGATGCACGGACACTTCTAAAAATATCATTTTACCGTGTCGTGTCGTGTCGGACACTCGTGTCCGACACCGTGTCCGACACTCCTCACGTGGGAAATTCAAGAAAAAATCCGTGTCGCCGTATCCGTGTCGTGTCGTGTCCGTGTCGCCGTGTCCGTATCCGTGCATCATAGCATGTCACGTGAAAATTTTAAAAAAATATAAATATCGTCATATTTATATTGTATTACATTATTATCACCGTATTTGAATCTATATATTGATATTGGTGGTGATTTTCAATAAAAGTTAGATGGTAACATTTTCGTATCATGCGTCACTTCACTAGTTGTAATGCGCGATTTCACGAATGACAACCAAATACAAGTCAGAGGTTTTTCGGGGCGTTCATCCTCAAATTATGTCAGAAAAATTAGAGTAAATTATAAGACAAAAAACCTGTGTTTTGAAACCCGGACCGGACCGGCCGGTCGGACCGGTTCGACCGGTGGCCGGCCGCCAATCCGGTCCGGTTAACCCCCCAAAACCAGTTGGCTCCTGGACCAGTTTGGCCCGCTAAGAACCGGTCAAAAACCGGTGTTGAGACCGGACCGGACCGGTAAGCGGGCCGGATGGCCCGGATTTTTCAATTTTTTTTTTTTTTTTTTTTTGCCAAAAATATGTATTTGGATTGGGAATGCTGGGATTTGAACCCAACACCCTTTGAATAGAAGGAGAGCACTCAAACCAAGTGTGCTACTTCAATTGTTAGTTCATTAAATTCAAACTAAAATATAATTCCTTTCATTTGCCAAGATAATTGAATTCATTTAACAAATCAAGAAAATAGTGTTTAATATTTATTCTATTTTTTATAATATATATTTATAAAAATATAAATTATGGATGATATTCTTTTTATTTATTTTTCTATAATAAAAGTATGATATTGTTGAATCAATCTTTTATTTATATTGTTAATTTGTAAGATATTGATTATTTTTCTATTTAATTAAATATTTTATTATGCTTGTAGATTTATGATTTGAAATTTTATTATTACATATGTTATTTGAAAATTAAAAGTGATTTAAAATCATCTCTCCTTTTTATATAATTTAACTAATTTGATTATTTTTAATTCATATTTATAATATTATATAATATATATAATTAAATATAATTATTATATATTTATGACGTCATACCGGTCCGACCGGTGGTCGAACCGGTCGAACCAGTAAAACCGGTAACCAGTAAGGCTTCCCGGTTCGACGTCCGGTCCGGGTTTCAAAACATAGCAAAAAACTGAAATGAATAAGTTTGGAATAATTATAATTTTCTAAATAATTGGATTGATATTTATACCGAACGATGTTTAACCTTCTTATGTTTCCATTCCATGTGTCATACTTCTATTTGTTATCCCAATAAACTCAATTGCATATGGGCTTTAAACATGACCAAAGTTGTCCCTCTGGACTTGAACCCAAATTTTGCTCAGCTTTGGACCTGGTATCCCTAAGTCTATTAATTCCATCACCGCCCAAGTAATAACAGGAGCGGCCCATATCAATATCAAAATTCAAATCAAAGTATCCAAAAGGGATAAATCAGATAATTTCAAGGTCAAGTTTAGACGTCGCAATGAATAATTATTATTATGTAAAGAATAAAAGAAAAAAATAAAGAAAAGAAGATCTAAACAAACTGCCACAAAGTTTGATTTTTCGGGTTTTTAGGGAAAATGATGTTGGCCATATCGAACATAATGGTAATCTTATAAATAATAAATACTAGTAACTCCGCACATTCGATGCATGTGCAAATAAAAAATTATTAGTATTTAAATATATTAAAATAAAATTTTCATTAATACATATTCTATAATTATTTTTAATATAATAACTATTTACGATAAATAAATAGCGTAAGATAGTGTCACATTAATAATTAAAATTTAAAATTTAAAATATAAGCGAAAATAGATAAAAATTATATAAAAAAGAAAAGAAAAGAGTTGAAATGATGGGAGAGAAAAGAAAAAAAAAGTTAGAAAACATGGGAGTTATGAAATAAAATAAATAAATAAGAAAAAAAAAAGAAAGAAAAGAGATTAAGGGGGTGTTAGCAAAATCTACTGGATAATCAGAATTTAAAGCAGAAGTTAAATCTGTAAAAATTTGCAGTAGTAAAAGCAGTGAGTATTTGAAAAAAAAAAGTGAAAAGCAGAAAAATAATCAGTTGAGTGTTTGCAGAGAAAAGCTGAGAATCACTTTTAACTTTTATCAAGTTACCGAATTAACCCTGAAACTTTCTAATCATTTTTGTTATTATAATGTTATTTAAAATAAAATATTAATATAAAAATTAGTTTAAAATAATTATGTTTTGTATAATATTATTAATAATTAATAAAATATATTATACTATACTATTTTATATATATACCCTTAGGTTATACTAATTATTTTACGTTTATAAATAATAAAATAATACATAATATCATTCTAAAAAATTTAATATATTTATTATATAGAATGAAATATAGTATAAATTAATATATTTATATATAATTATAAATATATTTTTAAGATTGAGACATTACATCATATATATTTTTTTTTTTTTAGTTTTTGAGATTTTAATGGAGATTTTTGAGATTTTCAAATTCTTCTGTTTGAGATTTTAATGGAGATTCTTGAGATTTTTAAATTCTAATCGTAATATGAAAAGAAAAGATATGATTTAAAAGGTTAACTATATAATGTTAATAAATTAATGAGATGGAGATTTTTGAGATTTTTAAATTCTAATCGGAATTTGAAGAGAAAAGATATGATTTAAAAGGTTAATTATATAATATTAATAAATTAATGAGGATATTATTGTCTAAATAAAATATTGAAAACCGTATAATCTATAAGCAGAATCCAGAAGCATGCCTTGGGGTGCTTCTGGATTCTAGCTTATATCTGCTTAAAATAATCAGAAATTGGTTTTCCAAACACTCAAAAACGACTGAAAATAATCACTTATCCCATAATCACTTAATTTTAGAGTTTGCAAATACCCCCTAAGGGTCCATGACACCACAATGGGTTCTAACACTTAATATATATATATATATATATACATATATATATATATATATATATATATATATATATATATATTATATATATATATATATATATATATATATGTATGTATATAGATATATACTAACAACCCAACACATTGTGTGTGCAAAAAGAAAAATATTAAATTAAAATTCTTATATTATTACTTAATTTATAAATATTTTTAATATAATTATGATTTTATGATGAATAAATTAAATAAGATAATATCAAATTGAAAAAAAAAAAAAAAGAATTAAAGATAAATAAGTGATATAAATAAAAAAAAAAAGAAAAGAATTTGAGTTTAAGCAGAAACTGTAAAAGTACGTGGTTAGAATTTATGTTAAAAAATAAAGGAAAAAAAAAAGTTCATGACACCAAATGGGTCTCTAGCTTAATATAATAGTATAGATTATGAATGCCCATTGATTGTGTACTTGATCGATTAATGGGATTAACATCCATGATTAAAATTAATTAATTAGTTAACTTTTCATTTTACTTTGTATTGTAGTGCCTATAAATTAAGGGTTATCGATACATTGTAAATGCACCCAAGAATGAATAATATCCTTCTTTTCACCCTCAATTTTCTTAGTATTACTTTTATTGTTGTTATTTCTGCTTTCGGTTAATAGTTTCATAACATATTATCAACATGATTAGCTTGAAGGTTGGAGATAGAATCAATTTGACAAAAAGATCCACATAAAAGCACAACAATCGAATTCACTTCCTTAAAATAAAAGAAAAAAAAAAAGGATTAGTCTGATTACGTAATCCTACAATGATATCAGAGCCTAAATTGTTCGTTTTAAACATCTGTTATCAAAACTATAATTAACAAAATTATATGTTAATCGTTGCTTCAATTATGCTCAAATCATATGTTAATCTTTTGTGAGATTATACTCGGATTAAACAGTAATCTTTACAAGATCTGTGTAACTTTTTAATGCTCTTACGGTAATATGAAATTATGCGAAATATGCATTACATTAATGAATAATTATTTGTTAATTATGTGATTTTGTTATTTTGTGAATATGTTGTTAAGTTAATTGTTTACTATATATGTTGCACTATTCCTGAGATATCCAAATGATAATAATAAATATTTGTTTGTTGCGATGATGATTTATTCTATATTTGTTGTATAAATATTTGAATGCCTTTTCCATCAATTCCTTAATGAAACAAAAAGCATTTTGGCTAAAAAATATTAATATGATATCAAGTCCCAATGTGTGTTTACCATTTTACTTTATCTTATTATATGATTTCAAAAAGAACTAATAAGTATACATAAACTCCCTAATCCTTGTTCGAACAATATAGATAACTCTATAAATGCATATAAGAACGATTATATGTGTTCTCTTTATGTTTCAACTATTTTATGTTATTGTTGATATGAAAATCAATTTTGATTCATGTTCCTACATACATAACAGTACATGATAATTATCTTAAATTTTCAATATCAATAGCACGTAAATATTTCATGTTGCATTGACTTTAGTGGATATACAGTATTCTCATACAAAACCGTACATGATAATTATCTTAAATTTCAATATCAATAGCATATTTTGCTGCACTTAAAAATTTCATGTTGCATTGACTTTAGTGGATATACACGTATTCTCATATTGATGTCAAAGTTTGTTAATTTATTGGGTAAATATAGACTATATATTATATATACGCGCCGAATGATTTGTCTTGATTAATTTCTTCGTGACACCAAAGATAATTCAATTCGAATAGAATTTTTTATAAAGGGGATTGGATGGCTATGTGAGATATATATTATGTTCTTAAGTTTTGCTTCCATAATTTTTCAATGATAATCCATATTATTGAACCTATGATTAGTTGAGCAATTTATTTGATTAATTATTTAATATATCATTTGTTCGTAGTGATATATATGTTTTTTCAATGTGAAATATGAAATCTGTGAAATTTTAGTTTTTGACGCTTAACATGATCGATTGACTACTTGATATCAATATCATATTTCTTGATATTTGCTTCCTTAGTATATTAGTGTTTTATCATATCAAATATATATTGATGTGAAATGAATAATATCAATATGTCGACATCATTATATATCTTTCTAATTATTAGAAGCTTTTTGGTTTATATATGTCAATCAAAGTTTATTGGAAAATTTAATTTTGATTATTATAATGCTTCCGAAGTAGCAATTTTGATGAGAAAGATGTGAACAATATTTTAAGTTGTTTGGTGCAATTTTGATGAGAAAGATGTGAACAATATTTTAAGTTGTTTGGTTGAAATATTAATAAGTTGTTAATAAATCATAAATGATTGACCACTAAATCATCTTCAATCCCTGAAGTGAATGAGACAGTGCAACAAATAAATCATAAATAAAGAAGATAAATGAGTCTACAAACACGAATTGAGGTAGGAGTGTTATGATCCTCTCATGATTATAATTATAATTTTCCACACCACCAGAAGTGGTATAAATGATATAAAGGAGATACTCCATTAAAATAATTATAAAATTCGACTTTATCCCCATAACGTGAAAGATGACTCACGTATTTGTAGTACGTCGGATTGAGTACTTAATTAAATTATCAAGTTTTCAATTATATAAATATCTGTAATAATATTGTTATATAGACAAGTTTACTTCAATGACACTTATATATCGATATGAATAGCTCCTTTTAAATCATAAGTTAATTAGTTATTGAAAGAAATAAAGTGTTTTTTATATAAATTTTATCTTTTTTTACTCCTTTTATCATGGTTTCGAATTTTTTTTTTTTTTATGTTAACCCACTACTTGTTTATTTTATTTGTCAATTAAAGATTATGAATACTCTCCAACATTTAATTTGATCCATGGCGAATGAAAAATATACATATCTTGCAGATAGTGCTACAACAAAAATAAAAGATATTCTTATTTACTTATGAAAGAAGTAAAGGTAGAACAAAATAATTACGAATAGTTTGGGAAAGATAATATAATGTTCCCTGAAGGAACGAAACTTATTATAGAAGATGTTTTATTTTCTAGGAAACCTCAAAGAAACTTATTAAGTTTCAAGGATATTCCCTGAAAAGAATATCACATTAAAACTTCTAATAATGTTAAGACTGAATATTTTTATATTACTACAACTCTGTCGGGTAAAAAGTATGTGTTGTAAGAATTACCCGTACTTTCTTTTGGTTTGTACGACAACAAATATTAGCATGATTGAAATACATGCGATAGTAAACTAAACGTTTACTAATCCAAATACATTTATTATTTGGTATGATTGATCGAGTCATCTTGGATCAATTATGATGCGAAAAATTACTGAGAATTCACGTAGGCATTCATTAAAGAACCAGAAGATTATTCAAGATTCCCATGTGCTGATTGTTCTCAATGTAAATTGATCATGAGACCATTATTAACTAAAGTTGGAATTGAATCACCTGTATTTTTGGAACGTTTTTAGGTGACATATGTGGGGCCTATTCATTCACCATGTGGACCATTTAGGTACTTTATGGTTTTAATTGATGCATCAACTAGATGGTCATATGTGTGTTCATTATCAACTTGCAACCTAACTTTTGCAAGATTGTTAGCCCAAATAATTCATTCTTGATTATGCAGGCGAGCTTATGTCTGAGCCTTTTAATAATTATTGTATGTCTACGGGAATAAAAGTGAAAAAGTCTGTTGCTCATGTACACATACAAAATGGTTTAGCAGAATATTTATTTAACTTTTCCAATTAATAACTAGACCATTACTTAAGAGAACAAATTTCCCTATCTCTACATAGGGATATGCTATGTTATATGCAGCAGCACTTATACGCATCAGATCAATAAATTACCATGAATTCTCCTAATTACAATTGACTTTTGGTCAGAAGTCTAATATTTTCCATTTCAGGATTTTTAGATGTGCGGTTATTGATCCTATTGCACCACCACAATGTACCAAAATAGGTTCTCAAAAGAGATCAAAAAAATATGTTGGATATGATTTCCCTTCTATAATTCAATATCTTGAATTAATCAATGAGGATTTATTTAAAACAATGTTTGTTGACTGTCATTTTAATAAAATAATTTTTCCAATATTAGGGGGGAAAAAATAAAAGCTGGGAAGCAAAATTACTTGGAGTGCATTATCTTTGAATCATTTAGATCCTCAAACAAAACAACATGAACAAAAGATTTAAAAGATAATTTATTTATAAAATATTACAAATCAACTGCCAGATGCATTTACTGACCCAAAAATAATTACCAAGTTTTATATTTTAGCTGTAAATGCTTCGATTAGAAACGAATCCCAGAAGGAAAATCTATTTAAGAAAATGAATCTAAACCACGACTAAAGCGTGGAAAACCAATCGGTTCCGAAGATAAGAATACTAGAAAAAGAAATGAGCAAATGATCAACAAAATCAACAATGAGAATGTTAATGCTCAACAAGATATAATTACAAATAAAGCTACAAAAGAAGTATAGGTACCTGTAAATATGGAAAATGAAGAGATCTCAGTAATTTATGTCACCAATAGAAAGAAATGGAACTGAAGGAATACAATTGTCAACAACTTCCTTGCATATAATGTAGCTACAAATATTTTATAAGAAAAACGAGGTCCCTGAATTAATATTTGTTGAAAAATGCAGAAATATAAATGATTGGCCAAAATGGAAAGATGCAATTCAAGAAGAACTTAATTCACATTCTAAACGTGAGGTTTATGGATTAGTAGTCCAAATACCTGATAATGTAAAGCCAATTGGGTACAAATGGATATTTGTACTAAAATACAACGAACGAAGTAAAGTTGTAAGAATATAAAGCATGACTTGTGGCACGAGGATTTTCACAAAAACCTGGCTTTGATTATAAAAAAACTTATTCTACTGTGGTGGATGCAACCACGTTTAGATATCTCACTAGTCTGGTAGTAGATGAAAAACTTAATATGCATCTAATGGACGTTGTTGCAACATATTTATATAAATCACTTGATAATTTATTTCAAAATACCTGAAGCACATAAAAGTTCCCGGGAAAAGTATTAAATAAGATAACAAAGATCATTAATATATAAATTAAAATAATCCCGATAGATGTGGTATAATGCCTTAGTGAATACTTAATAAAATAAGGATACAAAATGATCATATTTGTTTGTGTCTTCATAAAAAGGTTTGTTTTAATCGTTGTGTATGTCGATAACTTAAATATCATTGTAACTCCCGAAGAGTTATCAAGTACAATAAATTACTAAAAAAAACAATTTGAAATGAAAAAATTTGGAAGGACAAAATTTTGCTTCGAATTAGAAATTGTGCATTGAAAAAGTGGAATATTTATTCATCAACTGCATATACGAAAAGATTTTAAAGCAATTTTATATGGATAAGGCACACCCATTGAATACTCCGATGATTCTGAGATCACTTAATATAATGAAAGATCCATTTTAATGAAGATGATGAATAAATCCTTGGTACTGAAGTCTATACCTTAGGGCTATTGGGGCATTAATGTTTAATGATACAAGGATAAACATAGCGTTTTTAGTGAGATTATTGTCAAGGTTTATCTCATTCCCAACTCGAAGGCATTATGAATATCTTTGAGGAATATCTGATATGCGCTTATTTTTATGATTATGTTCCTCAACTAATTAGCTATGTAGATGCAGGATATCTATTTGATCCCCATAAAGCTTGATCCCAAATGGGCTATTTTACAAGTAGATAGATCATTGCAATTCACGAGGCAAGTCGTGAATGTGTTCGGTTAAGATCAATGACTTGAGAAATTTAAGAAATATGTCATTTATTCCGAAGAGAGAAGGTTCCAATAAGTGTTATATAAAGACAATACTGTATGCATTGCCCAATTAAAGGGAGGATATATCAAAAGCGACAGAACAAAACATATTTCACCAAAGTCCTTTTTCACGCATGACCTTCAGAAGATGGAGACAAAAATATCCAACAAATACGTTCAAGCAGATAACATGACCGATATTTTCACTAAAGCATTACCTAGTGCAATTTTTGAGAAGTTGATATACAAGATTGGGATGCATCGATACAGAGATATTAAGTAGCGCCACCATGAGGGGGGGTGGATACATGTTGTACTCATTTCCTTTACTAAGGTTTTGTCCTATTGGGTTTTTCTAGTGAAGGTTTTTAATGAGGCAGCCTAACATGCGTATTCCATGGATATATACACATTTAGCAAGATGCATCAAATCTCAATGGTCATTCAAGGAGAAGTGTTATAAATAATAGATATTATGAATGTCCATTGACCAGAACCAATCAAGAACTTAATTAAAATACTAATTCAAACTTAACAAAAATGAAAAAATCATAATAATTTTATACACGATTTTATTAGAACTCCGCTTCGTAAAACGACATTATATCTCCTCCACCTCTTAGCACGCTTTTATTAGTAACTTCGTTGCATAAAATGAGGTTGTATCTCCTCAACCTCTTAACCATATAACGTCTATGCTAGTTAGTAATACTTTCACTTCCTTCTTCTTCCTTTTCTTTTTTCACCTTCTTCTCTTTTTTTTTTTTCTTCTTCGTCTTCTTCTTCTCTTCTCTACTTCTTTGCTTCTTTGTCTTTTTTTTTTTTTTTTTGCATATCTTCCTGCACAGGTTCTTGACTTCTTTTCTTGACAAGGAACTCAATTTTTTAGCTCACTGAATTCTTGATTATATATATGAATCAGGTGAAGAACAGGTAGATGCAGTGGTAGATATATATAAGAAACCTTTACACTTAGAATCTAGAGATGAGTCAAAGAAACGAAAGGAAAATTGAATGAGATGACTGGTGGTTAAAAAAAAAACAACTGCATTACACTTTGAATGATCAATTTTGATAAATAAAAGAAAGAGTTAGTTACAAAGGGACATGATGGGTATATGTACATGTATGTACACTGCTTAAGTAATGCTTTTTTTTATCTCTAAATACATTGAAGCGTATAAAATAAGTAAAATACTTTGTTTGTCTGATAGACTAAAGAAAGAAATTACGTCAATACGGATAGACAAACACTTGATTTACCTAACAGAGCAAAAAAATTTCATTTATAATATTAATATTTGCTAATTTTTGAACCATCATCGTGGCTATAAGGATATAATTATTCCACCCAGTCGTTTTTCGGGCGAGCAGCAGAAGTAAACGATTCGTAAATGATTAATATTCTAAAGTGTAGTGATAGAGATTTAATTCTTGTCTATTTGGCACTGTATAATATATCGAATTTTTTCATAATTAAATTAGTCGAGGAACAACATATTGTCTTCAAAATCTTGATGACTAAGAAAGATGACTTGATTGCTATACTGTACGGATACTTCTAAAAATACTGTTTTTTTCATATTGTTTGATTACTATATTGTATGGATACTTCCAAAAATACGATTTTTTCATGTTGTTTTTATTGCGTACTATCGAAAAAGGTTAGAGTTTATAGGCTAATGAAACTGGATATAAAATGGCAATTGGTAGAAGTTTTAAGTGGGAAGATTTTGTTCTTGAGTCCCATGTTACAAAGATAACTCCTACGAATAGTATGCTGAACAATATTTATCTTACTATTCTATTGTGAAAACGCATACACTGTTAAACATCTACAGATTCTCAATATAGCAGCCGAAACAGAAAAGAGATAAAGTTGTCCAGATAAAGAAAAACAAAAAACTAAAGAAGAGAGACACCTGGGGGTGTGTATTAAAAAAAAAAAAAAATTAAATAATGGGTTGACCATTGATGGAATTTATGATCCCATATATGTCTTTTCTCTCACAAAAGTGGAGAGAAAGACATTATGCATCTATTCCTAAGGAACTATATAGGCAGAGAAGACAATGTGCATGTATCTTTCGCCTCGTTTACTTCTCAGAATAGGGCATGTTTGCGGTCATAAACATGGATTATCTCACATTTACTATGAGTGGGCAAAGGCTCGTATGGTAGACCTGCGCCCGTGCTTGTTGCGTGTTAAAGAGTGTATCATATCACACACAAATGAGGTGTGTGATATGAAAAGTAACCATAACATGGCTGGTGAAATTACATGTGTTCCCAGATTTTGTTGAGATTTACGACAATGTCATAGTTACAGTCTAAAATGTTTTCCGCCAGCCCTCATTTCTGTTTGCGGGAAAATTTATTTTGGTTCGGGGGAAAATTTTCGTTGAAATCTATGGCGCCAATTGCCCTTTGTAATCTGCTCTTTACTCAGATTCTATACTAATCTAAATTTGAGCAAGTAATCTGGAATACTAACCCTGTGTTCAGTTCTTTACTAATCTCCTCTTTTCTCAGATTCTTTACTAATCTGCTCTTTACTCAGATTCTTTACTAATCTATTCTTTACTAAATCTTTACAAATCTGCTCCTTACTGAGATTCTTTGCTAATCTAAATTTGAGCAATTAATCTGGAATACTAACCCTGTGTTCAGTTCTTTACTAATCTCCTCTTTACTCAGATTCTTTACTAATCTAAATCTGAGCAAGTAATGTGGAATACTAATCCTGTCTTATTATCGATTTCACTTTTCCTAAATCTGAGTAAACTAATATAGAATACTAATCCTACGATTTCAGTTCTTCTTTTACTATTTCAGGAAAAATGACAGAGAAAACGGAGTGCATACAAATCGCTGAGAAATTGAGAAATTTCCGGAGAAAATTTTGAAAAAATCACAAATCCCAAAAAAATCGAGAAATTGCCCATACCTGATCCTGCGAAGAAGAGAAGCTGTGGAGTGGAGATCATGTGCAGAGCTGTGGAGTGGAGAAGAAGAAATGATTAGATTGTAATCTGTTTTTATAATCTTTTATTTGTATATATGATTGTAATTGCAAAATAATTCGTGCGGTGCTTAACATAATTTTACATGCAAAATCAATTGAATTATAACAAATGCTGATAGGATAAATAAATAAATTTTGTTTTGCCAATCTTTTCGTACTTAAAACTATTATTTCTAAATTTATGTCGTACTTAAAACTGTTATTTCTAAATTTCCCACATACTATCTTTCTTATTTCTTCTAAATTTTCTAAATTCTATAGAAGTACTATAATGTTCTTAAGAAATTTAAAAAAACTCCAACCGAAAAAAGAAATTTCAGAAAGATATACACATTGCGTGTACGAAAAAAAAACTTATGATTTAAATATATTAATGATAATTTTTATATAAATATATATTTGATAATAGTTTTTAATATATTTATTAAACTATATAAATAAATAGCATAAAAGAATAATATACCAATCAACATTATATTTAGAAGAGGATAAAAATCATAAATAAAAAAAAGAAAAAGAATCAAAATGAGAGGAGAGAAAAGATGAGCTAGAAAAATATTTTTGAAGGGATTATAAAACAAACAAATAAAGAAAAGAAGAGAAAAGATCGCAAGAGAAAAAAACAGATAAAAATTGTAACAGCCCGAAAATCCACCTGTCGATATTGTCCGCTTTGGTGGGCTAAGCGACACCACCCTCACGGTTTTGTTTCTCCCGGTGGAATTTAAGCCCGAAGGCACCCACCCAGGAAAAGGCCTCAACAGGGAAGAGGTATCCACCCCCTTATAAGGAAGGCTTCGTTCTCCTCTTCTTCCGATGTGGGACAAGCACTTTGAGCTTTACAGTCCACCCCCCCATAAGGGCCTAGCGTCCTCGCTGGCACACCGGACCGGGTCCCAGCTCTGATACCATTTGTAACAGCCCGAAAACCCACCTATCGATATTGTCCGCTTTGGTGGGCTAAGCAACACCACCCTCACGGTTTTGTTTCTCCCAGTGGAATTTAAGCCCGAAGGCACCCACCCAGGAAAAGGCCTCAACAGGGAAGAGGTATCCACCCCCTTATAAGGAAGGCTTCGTTCTCCTCTTCTTCCGATGTGGGACAAGCACTTTGAGCTTTACAACATATAGTATGTTCTGTATAAGATGATGTTTATTCTTTGTTTATGTGAATTTTCGGGACAGGTTAGGACAGGGCTTGGATTAGTTGAACCCGTCTTTGTTGTATGTTTGAATTCGGGACAGGTTAGGACAGGTTCGTAGAATTAGTTGAACCTGTTTATTTATGTTTGTTGATTAAAGTTTTTGTTAGTTCGTATTTTGCATCGCTTCCGCATTCGGGTTTTTGCATATTTGGCTTGTACAGGGTTTAGGAACCGCCTAGCTTTGGTTGGTTTTTTTTCGTTTGTCACCCGTTCGCTGTGACTTGGTGCGTGTGCGGACTTTCCATTTCGTACCACGTGTCGGGTCATAGTGCGGGGGTGTGGTGCCTCACCGTTGGGGTGCTACATCTTCAGTGGTATCAGAGCCAGGGACCCGGATTCGGTGTGCCAGCGAGGACGTTGGGCCCTTATGGGGGGAGGGGGGTGGACTGTTATAGCCTAAGGTGTTTGTCCCACATCGGATTGGAGAGTGGTTTGAAGCTGCTTTATAAGTAGTGGATCCCTCTCCCCTGAGTAGAGGCCTTTTGGGTGCACTGGGTTATACCAGTGGCTCGAAACGTAAAACCGTGAGGCGCTTGGGGTCTACCCTTGGCCAAAGCGGACAATATCGAACGACGGGTCTTTGGGCTGTTACAAAAATGAATAAAGAAAATATTATTTTTTACACACTCAATGCGTGTGCAACGAAATAAAAATCCGTTACAACTGTTGGTGAAAGAATTGCGTGAATCGGTTTAAGAGAAACCAAAAATGACAGGAGAGTAGAGTCCTACGGGATTGGAACACCCAAGAATCTGGGGATTGTTGGAAAACACGAATCAGAAAGCAGCGGAATTTAAAAAATTTCCCAACAAAAGGATCTTGGACTCGCAATCGTGTAACCAAATTCGTAGAGATAGAAAACTTACTTTTCTTTTATTCTTTCTTGAAGCGTTTCAAGCCACCCAAGAACGCTCTTCTCGCGGCTTGATCCCCTCTCCTTGGTAAAGCTCGAATCTTCAAACTTCTAACTTGAAGTCTCTAGAGAAAGTCCACCAACTTGATCACAATCTAACTAGTAAGGATGCTAGTTCTCTAGTTAGTGTTTAGGCTTAACCTAGGGTTTTATTTAATCTTGGAGAAAGGAAGGTGTTCAACACATGAACCAAAAGAATTGTCAAATCGCTCCTAGAGGAGCTCGAGCTCCCCTATTTATAGAGAGAGGGTGCCGCAATTCCTAGTCCTTAATGGGCTAGGATTTTGGTCTCTCTCTCTCCTATTACTTGATCATAAAGTAATTTTGACTTTGACTTTGAATTCTAATTCAAATCAACTTTCAAGAGAGCTAAAATATCCAAACTATTTTTGGATAATTTTATACTTTATTTATTTAAAATAAATAACTTATTTTATCTAATTAATTAATTCATAATTAATTAACTAGATTATTTTTCTCCAAAATTAGACTTTCTTTTTAATTCAAAATTAAACCAAAGTCTATTAAATAATTAACACATTTAATTATTCAATATATATATACAATATATATATTCACACACGTGTGGAACCCTCTAGGCCCGATTAACTCGTTTAATCATTTTTAAGCCTCAACTCATGTAACCAAGTTGTTGTGTGTGACCCTCTAGGTTCTCAATTCAATTAGCAGTGACCCTAATTAATTAATTCACTAATTAATTAATCAGTCCACAGATTAAACGACCATAGTCTAGCAACAGGTGTTTAACCCCTAGCTGAATTGGAATGTTCGGATTCGACAGAACCTTTAAGTCATTGATTCATGTGAGATACAATCCTCCTACTTACTATCTCTCAACCAAGTCTAGGGTAAGGGAATAATCAGAACCCTAATAATCCGGTCTTAAAGCTAAGTGCATTTCATATCCATTTGATCTCAATCCAAGAAACCCTTTTCTTGATGTCTTGATCTACTGCCTTGGCCAAGGACTCCATATGACATATGAATGACTTTCACAATAAGAGATCACCTTGCAAATGCAAGTGTAGGTCCTTTCTTGATTCTCATTCACTTTCATGAATCACTTGTGCAGCCCCAGCATAAGCCTTGAATCAGTTGTCTAAGGCGACACCCTTTAAAGCTTATACCTAAGACTACAGTTAACTCATAAAGTGACAAGGAACCTCAAGTCTAAGGATCACTTAATCACATCAATGACTCGTGAGATATTTCCTAATCTGGAAGTTTCCATTTCCTGAAATAGAAACTTCCTTTCCCATTTAGGAATGTTCTCACACGGGGCACCTCAGTGAACTTACTTATTAAAGTAAGCACCCTCATGTATCACGCATGTATCAACTATAAACTTTGCACCTCCATGAAACAAGGTGGTCCTTCTTAAGGGCGTGATCCCACAAGCAAGCTTTAGAGCAATGTTTTCAAAACCGGACCGGCCGGTCGGACCGGTTCAACCGGTGACCGGAGGCCTGTCCGGTCCGGCAAGGCATCAAAAACCGGCGGAGTTCGGACCGGTGTGGAACCGGAAAAACCGGCCGGTTAACCGCCGGTTTCGGTGTTGAAACTCGGACCGGACCGCCGGTTTTTGGATTAAAGCCTTTTTTTTTTTTTCGTTTTTCTTTCTTCCCTTTCCAGCTTTTTCTGTTGGCTTTTCTGGCTTCCATGGCTGTTCTTCCATTTTAGGCGGCACCTTTTCTCTTCTTCCATTTCAGGCGACATAAGTTTACTTTTATCTTGACGTGGGTATTTAGAGGGAGAGTTGAGAGAGCCCATAATTATTTGATGATGTTTACAACAAAAATATGAAATAAATCTTTATATGAGAAATTAGATATAATTAGAAGAAGATAGAAGAAGTAATTATTAGAAGAAGATAGTAGACGAAGGAGAAAGAACACTCTGCCGCAGAAGAAAGGGAAAACTCTTCACTTCTTCAACGGATTAGATTTCCTAGGGTTTCCAAAGATTTATGTATAATATTTTTTGGGCCTTGGGCTTTTGTGGTTAAGTTTTTAGGTGGGCTAAAAGTATACCATATAGTTTATTTTTTCTTTTTTCTAATTATTTATTTTGAAATATTATAGATTTTATGCAAAAATAAATATTAGTATGCTCTTAAAGAATATAATTTTGTGTCTTGTAACATATTTTATTAAATATTATTTTGAATTTTAAATATTAAAAATTATAAGTTTATTTTATATATTTATGATATATATCTTATATTTAATTAATAAAATAATAATAATTTATTTATTACGTCATACCGGTGGAACCGGTGGTTGAACCGATCGAACCGGTTGAACCAGTAACCAGTAAGCCTTCCGGTTTGGCCTCCGGTCCGGTTTTGAAAACATTGCCTTAGAGGAGTCAGGTTGACACTCCCACTGTCTGTAGGACTCATCGGCTTGGAGTAATTTACTAATCATGACTTATGTGATATAGGGCTCGTTTCATGAACCATTTCACCTAAATGGTAGAGTCCTAAAGTCATCAGGATTAGGGGAGTTCTCATACATGCACAGATAAAGTAAACGCACACCAAACAAGAGCATATAAAGAAGTGTTGCCTCAATTCGTTATTTCATTCAAAGATTGTCTGTGATTACAATAAGGAAAAGCACAAAGCGGATATACAATCGGCTTTCTAGGGCACTATTCCTAACATGGATAACAAAGAAAAAGGTAAAGGCCAAACTTCGGGAAGTTCTAAACCGACAAATAATACCAGCAAGGCGAGAGTTACGCAAAAAAAAAACGAGAACAATCAAGTACTTACCAGCCAAAACAATCTGAGAACAAACCAGTTTTTCAGTAAAAAAATTAATTTCGAAATCTACAGTAGCTGTTAAAACAACTCAAAACTCAGACAACTGTGATGGAAATGGAAACAGGAACACCGGAACATATGAGATTATATATCTAATTTTAGATGACTTCTTCCGATTTCGAATTGGAGTGGATGGAGATAGATGCGATAAAGGAATACCTGGAGGAGGCGAAATCTTGGAGAGGTACGACCTGACCAACGACTTCATCCGCCTACTAACAGTGAACCCTCTATTATGGCAATTGAGGGTGAGTTACGAAGTCAGTTTGCATGGGAACCCGACTCGTCGAATGAGTTTCTTGGAGATAGATGTGCCGAGCAAGAGATGAGGAGACAATGCATGTTGACCTCACTGATTTAATAACAGATGCTCTCGGCTACAGCGGGGATTTGGATTGAAGATCTGGTATTGATCAATTCTCTTATGATGACTCCAATGAAGATTATTTCTTGGAACTGTAAATGAACGGGAAATGCAGAATTCCGCCGTAATTTCCTGGATATTACAAGAGAATATCAACTGGATGTCGTTTTCCTTCTGGAGACTAAATTTGATGAAGCTCGAGCTGATGCATGAGGCTAGGCTATCCGAATTCTTGTAAGGCCCCCACGGTTGGCCGGAAGGGGGGGTATATGGCTCCTATGAGATAGCGATAAAATTCAGATAGAGGTGCTCAGTGTTTCTCATCAAGCCATACATGGAATCATAGAACCGCGGAGTCCCTCAAAGTGGTTATGCTCAGGAGTTTATACAAGTCCACTTCGAAGTAGACAGATAGAGCTTTAGAGGGAATTGGAATTCATAAGTAAAGAGCAACAGAGACCTTTTCTTCTCACGGGCGACTTTAATGACATCATGGGGCATAGTGCGAAATAAGGGGGGGGCGTGAGGTGGATTGGAACAAATGCCTTGCGTTTAAAGAGAATATTGAGAACTGTAACCTTCTTGACATGGGAGCTTTGGGACCATGCTTCACGTGGAGTGGTATAGTACAAGGTGGGATCTAGGTCAAGGAGAGGTTGGATAGAGTTCTGATAAATTCCGGGTGACGGGTTCGTTTTCCAGAAGGGGTAGCCCTTGTGTTGCCACGTACACACTCAGATCATCACCCTTCTTAACTTATTGTGATGGACTGAGTCGACCGCCGGTTAAATGCCCGTTCAGATTTGAAATAGCGTGGAAGGAACATAAAGGCTGTCGGGATCTGATAAAAAATCATTGGGATGGCTAGGCTAGAGTGCTTCGAAATCTGTCGAGGCTGCCAAAAATCTTAAAGGACTAGAACCAACGCACTTTCAGCAACGTGTTTCGCAAGAAACAGTTGTTGAAAGCTCACATAAATGGGATTCAAAGGTTAGCCTGAAGCTTTTTACATGCCCATTTGATTGAGCTTGAAAAACAGTTGGTAAAGGATTTTAATGAAACTTCAAAACAAGAAGAAATGATTTGGTTCTAGAAATCTCGTATAAACTGGTTTAAATTTGGAGAGAATAACACTTATTTCTTTCATCTCTCCACTATTAATCGCAGGTGCAGGAACAAAACAAATGCTCTGAAAATCGATAATTGTTGGATAACGAACGACCAGCGCCTTCGCAAGCATGCATGGGAATACTAGTCCACAATTTTTCATGAGATCCCTGAATAGAGGGGCGTTGGATCGTAGTGGCTTGCAGCGGTCTCTGAAATCTGACGAGAAAAATAATCTTAGCTAGCTGGTGACAAGCGAGGAGGTCAAAAAGGTGGTGTTCTCAATGAATCCCACCAAGGCTCCTGGTCTGGATGGGTTTTAGGCTTTCTTCTACCAAAACTTTTGGAGTACAGTGGGTGAGTCAGTAGTTCAATTTGTTAATAGTTGTTTGGGGCAAGGGAGCTTTCCGGAAGAGTGCGGACGGGCGTTTCATCTGTCTTATCCCGAAAGTACGTCAACCGAAAAACATAACTTAATTCAGGCCATAACTTACTTCCCTCCATATTCTTGACTAACCTTTTGTTCTAAAGTCCTTGCCCGGGGAATTTTCATGTATATTCCATCCCCGCCCGTGGATCAATTACAGTAGCTTAACCCCGAGACCCCGGAATGGCCGTTCCCATCTCAGCACTAACATGGGAAAGGTCGTTCTCATGTTCGCCCTAGTAATTCCTTTCCGACACTCGGAATGGCCATTCCCGCATCAGTCCAATCTCGGAATGACCGTTCCCATAGGCGGCCAGTTTTAAAAATCCAAAAAGAACTTTTGGTACTCTGTTTTCACAAAACCATAAAACGCAACACACTCTCTCCCTTTTAATAAAACAAAACGTGACTTTCTTTTTTACAAAACTAAAATCGCGATTTCACCCCCAATTCTGAAATATTAAAACATAACGTAACGAACCCATTTCCCCAATTCAAACATAATAGAAACCTTCCCCATGCGACAACAACAACTCTCTCTTCTCCAGTCCGACACCACTCAACCCCAAAGTTCCGGTGGCCAACAACGAAATTCCTCTGCCATTTCCCTTCCAGTTGAGTAAGTCTTAGCCCACTTCACCTCTTGTCCAGTTTTCCCCAAATTCCAGCCCCTTACCTTCTTATCCGAAACTTGGAGAATTTTTGCTCGATTTTTTGCGTAATTTTGTGGATTTCGTGCTTTAATTTCATAATACTTGAACTTTGAGTTTTTATTGGTCATTTCTCACACCACATTCTCCAAAAACAGCTCTTCCACACATTGCCTACGAGGTGTTTGATCATTTGCCTCAACCAAAATTTCAGTCCGTTTCACTCCATTTCTTTGCCAAAATGATTCGTAAGTTTGCTAGAACTAATCCTAACGAGCCTCAACATCCCACCCTCCACTGGAAGTTGAAGAAGAGATAGAAAGACCCCCAAGGCGCAATCTTTTCGGTCATAAGCTCATTTCCACCAAGTATTTGGATGAGCCAATTCTTAGAGAGCTCCGACTCTTCCTCCAAGTTCACGAATTGTTTGAGAATATCGGGTGGTGGAGTTCCATTACCAATTGGGTGCATACTTATCCCCAGCTCTCAAGAGAGTTCTTCGAAACCTTGCAATGGAATAAGCATTCGGGAGTAGCTATTTTCATGCTTTATGGAAGGGAATACACGCGCGATGCTGACTTTATTTGTTAGACTTTTGGTTTCCCCGATGCTACCGACCGTGAGTTGCCCGTTGAATGGGAGAATGTTCATCACTTGGACAACGTTTGGAGATCATTTGATGTGATTGACACCGGTGCCATGTACACTTCCCGTTCCACCAAGAGCACTTGCATCAATGATCCTTTATGGCGTATTGTCCACAAGCTCCTCACTGCATTTATCTCTGGCCATGCCATGAGCACCGATAATATCACCACTTGGGAGCTTTATGTTCTTTATTACATGCGGGAGCAAATTAAGATGAATGTTACTTACTTGTTGATGGATAGGATGCTTTATGCTGCTCGTCGTGAGAATACGAGTCTTGTTATGGGTGGATTTGTAACGACCGTTGTATTGAAGTTAGGTCATGAGCTGACTAAGCACGAGGCTCCCTTGGATGAGTCTATTGCGGTGAATGCGCGTGTGTTGTTCAACATGGATTTGATTAGACTTTGGGGAGAGCCATTGAACCATTATGTTGTTTGTTGGCCGAAGGAAGACCGAGCTAGGCTTGATAGACTTTATACAGAGGGCATTCTTGATCGTAGGCACGTAGAGGAGGTAGAGGTGCCACCATTTGTTGCACCATAGCACGTTGATGAGCATGAGCCTCATGTTGATGATAATGTGCCACATGTTGCCGACCCAGAGCCTCAGGCTGATTTTCCTGACGCGTTTATTTCGTGGAGCAGTTTTAGAATATGGAACTGCATATGGCTAGCCTGGAGACGTGATACACTGAGCATACCACTTCCGTAGATGAGCACCTTACTACGATGTAGACTGATATCACCGTTGTTCGAGGTGATATTCGAGGGATTTACGAAATGCTCAGGACTTTTCAGCCACCCCTCCCCCATGATTCCCCCTGTGTTTGTATGTTATATTCTGTCTTAGGATTTGCATTTTATTGTTTGGATACTTTAGTTCATTTTGAGACTTTGGATGTGGTTGTTGGATATTTGTACTTGATTTGGCTATCTTATGTTAGAATTCGGCATGTATGGTGTTGTTCTATATGGTTATGGCATGTTTTAGATTCGTATTGACTTACTCGTTCATTTTTATTATTACTTCTATGCTTTTTGTGTAGTTGTGATTGTAGGATTCAGGATACGTTGTGCATGCCCCATTGCCGGTTTTTTCGTAATCAGGGAGTCTCTTTGAACTTTATATCTATTTGCATTAGGACATTGCAAATTCTTAGTTGGGGGGGGGGGGGGGGGGAACTAGTTCGATTTTTTAGTTATATGTTATGATTAGACTTTGCTTGTTATTGAGTTTTGCTTTGAATACGCGAATTGACTCCATTTTTTGAACATTTTGGCTTAGGATGATCGTTGAATTGTTACTTAATCGAGTTAGGCTAATTGATTGCGCGAAAAATTGTGTGATTTTTTATAAAGATAGTGTGTTAGCATGCCTTCATTTTTTAGCACATTTGAATGTTTTAATGCACTTCGATCCCTTAGAAGAAGTTTATTTCTTTTAAATAGGCCTAAAATACGATTAGAGTGCACTTTAGTGTCTTTCGAGACGAAATTTTGAATTGATAAGAGATTAGGGAAATGACTTAAGCATTCGTTGTCGGTGGATAAAACATTTCATTTGCCTTTCTCACTAAATAGCATAATTCGTTTGACCCCATTGAGCCTTATTGTTGTGCAAAAAAAATTTTTAGCCACATTACAAGCCTAAGCACAACGAAGTTTACAACCATCCTTTTTATTTTATCACACCATGCTTGCTCGTTTGATTATATTTTGTTGTATCTTTTTACACATTCTTGATGATTATTGTGCGAAAAGAGAGAAAAGATGAAAAGAAAGAAAGAAGAAAGAGAAATTGAGAAAAAGTCGAAAGAAAAGAAAAAGAAAAGAGCATAGAAAAGAAAGAAAAATATGCAAAGTGTGAAAAAAAGTGAGGATATTTGTAAACATCTTAGTGCGGGGGATGTGTATTAGGCGAAGAAAGTGTTTGGTCTTGTATTGTAAAACAACGTGAGTTTTGGTGTTTAGCCACTTGAATCCAAATTTTCATAACCTTAACCCAAGCCTACATTACAAAAGCTTGAAAGACCTTTCGATCCCAAGTCTTGAGTCAATTCCATTAGTAGAGATAGGCACGAAGAGTGTATTTTGAAATTGTAGATTAGTGCTTAAACAAAAAATATAAACCAATCCGAGTGATTGTTGTGCATTATTTCATTCAAATTCACACAATACACAAAGGCATGCTAATTATACTATTTTTGTTAAATTTTATACTTGTGATTAGTGCTTGCGATAGGCTAAAGTTGATTGTAGTGATGATTTGATGATTGACCTTCGCGAATTTGTTCATTGGTGGATTGAATTTTCAAGTGTTTGGCATTACTCGATGACGAGCAATAGTTCTAGTATGGGGGAGTTTGTTAGCATTATTGTATACCTTTATTTGAGCATGTTTTATGTCATGTTTTGACGGATTCTAGGTCTTACATTGTTTTAATTGCTCTTATTTCAGGTATATTATGCTCGGAGATGGTTCATGGTGAAAACGAGGCAAGAAATGAGACTTTAGATGCTGAGAATGATCAATACGTGTGGAGATTTGAAGTTTCAGCTTCTGGAAGCTGGGAACAGCCCTTCCGGTCCATGTGTATTTTGGGAAGGACCGTTCCAAGAAGTCAGCAGAAGATCCTTGACCGAGGATGGGAACGGTCGTTCCCGTCCCAAGCCTTTCCTGGGAACGGTCGTTCCCACAAGCGCTGGAGTGCAGTTTGAGCAGGGCCGTTCGCGAGGCCATTCAGAGGTCACTACAAGAAATTCCCGGAATTCCGATGGGACACAGTCCGTTGGAAAAACCCTCCTCGGAATTTATAAACCGACGGAAAACCGAGGGACAAAACCAAAAAAAAAAATTTAAAATTAAAATAATTCCGACGGGATTCCGAGGGAAATCCCGTCGGAATAGTCGTATTTTTGAAAAAATAAAATATATCGGAAATTCCGTCGGAATTTGCTTTAAAAAAAATTTTTAATTAATTATTTCCGACGGAATTTACTGGAAAAATAAAAACTTAATGAAACCTCGCGGTAGGAAGATATTATGGAAACCAAGGAAAACCAGTTGAGCTAGATCAATTCATTGGTTTAGTTTGATACAAATATTTATATATCATTTGAAATAATAAAATCACAAATTTTGTAGACTATATTTAAAATTGAGTTCTAAGAAAATATTAATTATAACTACAAATATTATAATACGTCATAAGAATTCAATTTAAGCATAGATAAAACCGACGGAATTCCGACGGAAATCCCGTCGGAATTATTTAATATTATTTTTTATTTTTATTTTTAAAAAATCCGACGGAATTCCGAAGGAAATCCCGTTGGAATTATTTAATATTATTTTTAATTTTTATTTTTAAAATATCCGACGGATTTCCGACAGAATGCCCGTCGGAATTATTTAATTTCTATTTTTATAGTTTATAATTAAAAAAACCGACGGGAATCCCATCGGAATTCCGTCGGAATTATTTAATATTATTTTTAAATTTTATTTTTTAAAATATCCGACGGAATTCCGACGGAAATCCCATCGGAATTAATTAATTTTAATTTTTATATTTTATATTTAAAAAACCGACGGGAATTCCATCGGAATCCCGTCGGAATTATTTAATATTATTTGTTAATTTTATTTTTTTTAAAATCCGATGGAATTCCGACGGAATTTCCGTCGGATTTATTTAATTTTTATTTTTAAAAAAAAAAAAACAAATTCCGTCGGAATTTGCAGAATTTCTTGTAGTGGGTGTTTGCTTGGACTATATAAGAAGATTTTTAGCACTTTATTGGGGAGACTCGTTTTAGGGCTAAAATTAGGGTTAATTAGGAGTCTCTTCTAGCTTAATTTTTTATCCTTAGAACATAGTTTAGATTGTAATTGTTAATTCCTTTCTAGAACAATTCCTTGTCTTTACTATTTTCCTAGTTTGATTTAAGGGTAAATCACAAATCCCCCCCCCCCCCCCCCCCCCCCCCCGCGCGTCCTTTGTCCCTTAGGGCGGATTGCCCCCTAACCTTTGAATCCAGGTGATTTGGCCCCTAACCTTTGAAAAATCGCTCACTTGACCCCTTTGAAAAAACTTTAACAAAGCATATTTGTATGATGGTGATATCAAATGTGTTGATATGATATATCAAATTGAAGCTCTCGACACAACAATGGTCTCAAAATCAAAATCCGACAACCGACGAAGAAAAAATCATCGGTCAAAGGTGACGAACGACAAACGAAGTGTTTGACGGCTAATAGGGTCGGATGGAGTATGAATTTTGTTCGCCTTTGAGAGACGAGCACGATGACGGTGGTCTTGGAACTTGGATCTTTATGTCGGAGGAGAAATCGATAGTCACACTTAGTCAAAGGGGTCAAGTGAGCGATTTTTCAAAGGTTAGGGGGCAAATCGCCCGGATTCAAAGGATAGGGGGCAATCCGCCCAATGGCCCAAAGGACGCCCGCGGGGGGGGGGGGGGGGGGGGGGGGATTTGTTATTTACCCTTGATTTAATTGCTTTAAGTTTTGATACTGAGGTCTCTAGCTTTGGGATTTGATCATGATTTTAAGATTTATGTCTTGGATACTTGATATTTGGTTTAATTCAATGAATATGCATGTTTATAGTATGATTTCTACTCTTTCCTTGCTTTCTAATGTTAATATGAGTGGCTAATTTCTTAGGTAAAGGGGGGTGATGAATTATGCAGGTAAGTGTTTGATGAAATGCTTAGGTGGGACTACTTGATCTTATGCTTGTGAAATTGATTTGTTTGCATAATTAAGCTTGATCACCTTAATTATGAACTTAGATTTGCATATTAATTGAGAAATTATATGTAAATTGGATGAGGCTTCACAACACTTAAGGGTTAAGTATAAAGAGATTTAACTTAGACTAGAGCAATTAAGCAATTGATTAACCGAGCCAAGCCGCTAGTTAGTTTCTTGCACTAATCTTGTTTGATTGATCTAATTATTGAGCTAATGACCACGAGACCGGCGTCAGACGTAAGTAGGTACACGTATTTGACTTCAAGAGGAGCTTTTGTATACTTTTGTGATTAGAATTGTGAGATCCTTGTTCCACCAAAGTACTAATTGAACACGAACCTTGCATGATCATTACTTTCCCTTGCTACTTGCCACTTATTCGTTTTCTAGTTGTTACTTGTTTATAGCTCATTAATCTTAATTAACTTTCATTTCCGTAATTAGTTAATTCACTCTTGCACTCGACTTGGTCTATAGATTAGTGAATACATTAGGTGATTGATTGATTTACTCCTCCCCGTGGATTGGACCCCTTTTACTACATTGATTTATTGATGCTTGCACTTGGGCTTTATTAAAACTCTAATTTGGAAAACAACAGTCCGAAATGCAGATGGAAAGTGGCTTGTCGGTTATGCCATGAGACTTGGACGAGTTTCTATTGATGTTGCTGAATAACTTGGGCTCTGAAAGGGGCTACAAGTAACGTGGGAGAGGCGGTATCCGAAGTTTGAGGTCGAAGTCGATTCCGAAGTATTGCTTTAATGGGTAACTATGGAGGAGGTTGAAAAACACCTCTTGAAAAACATTATTGAAGATTGTCGTAGACTCTTATGAATGCCATGGGACTCCAGTATTAAGCATGTATTCAGAGAATGCAATGAGAGCGCAGATAGTCTAGCGAGGATGGGCCCTGATCTCCAAACGGATTGCGTGGAGTGGGATTCGCCGCCGGTGGGTGCGTTGAGGATATAACCGTCCTCTTTGACTCGTGTGAGGGTCTCTGACGGACCAAAAAAAAACCACATTACTTAATATAATAGTATAGATATAGATAATATAGATAACAACCCATGTTCCTTTCTTCTTCATCCCCTTTAAAATACCACACGCTTCTCTTAACGAAAAGATCATTGCGGGCGAATTTTTTTTTTTTTGGAGACAAATTGAAGTCCCTACAATACTCAACCCAACGCTTATCTTATTTTATAAAACATCTCACCTATTTTCTCACTCAAACGACCTCACTACCAGACGAGTAGTAATCCTCAGTGATTGTTAATTTTTATTCCACCTCGCAACTTATGAATGTTATTATTCTCTTTTAATTATCGCACGAAAAGCAATACCAAGGTAATTTTTTTCTCCATCAATCAATCCGTGCTCGGCGAGAAGAAGGTAACTATTTTTTTTCTGTGTTCTAGCGAGAAAAATGTTGACTGATATGTTATTATTTTATAAAAAAATTTCGTTTCACTTTTTCTTTAATTTTTTGATTTAATTTATTGAATTCACGAATATACTATAATTAAGTTGTTTTATTTCGATAATGATTTATTTTTATTCGACGATCGAAACAAATAGTTCGTTTACCCTGAGGGATTCGATATTTCTTTAACTCTATCAAGAAACCTTTTAATACCAAATGAAATATATATTTACTCAACAAACATAATATATTGTTATTTGTTTGTGTCCATTAATTAAAAAGCGATTAGCATTTTTTCCCATAGTTTGACCCTCTGAAATTCCAGTGGTCATATCGAAAGGCTGTGACCGTGTAAGTATTTTAATTAGTGTCACCAATGGCATGCCTCAAACTCTTTCTTTCATCTGTCATTTCTTTCTTTCTTTCTTTTTTTTTATCCAAAAAAACCCTTCACTCTCTTTGTTTTTCCATCACATTTCGTTGAAAAATCATGAATTGTAGTAAACCAACACCCATTCTTGGTGAAGCCGAGGAGTATATGGTTGAACAACTCCATTAATATGCAACAACTAACAACATTGAGGAACAACCGGGTATGAACTTAGCTCTGCTTCAGGTGGCTAAGGGTATGACTGGGCGATTCGATGGCCTGTATGATCCCAAGACGCACACTACTTGAAGAAACTGTATAAAAGATGTTATAATTTTTGTAGGTTTTTAGACTCTCTCAAGCCCATATGATGCCCCCTAGCATAAAAAGATGAAAAGTATAAATTAGTTTTAAGAATAATTTACATTATTATTATTATTTTTTTGGTTAATATACGTACACCCAAATGGGGTTCGAATTCGGGATCTTGCCTTCGAGAATGAACCCATTAATCACTTGGACCAACCCTGGTGGCTTAAGAATAATTTACATTGACATCCTAAAAGAAAAACATTAATACATTTTAAAATGTCACCCAAAAAATTAATACATTTTAAACATATATTAAAAATTTAAAATTCATATTATTATTAAACCCGACCCATCAACAACCCTAGTTCTATTAAACACATCACGTACATACGCATGCACCATACATACATACATGATACATACATCCACATATAAATATCAATGGTGAAAGAAGAAGATTTGACTTTGAATTAGAGAGAGAGAGAGAAAGAAGTTGAAGAAAGAATGAAATGGGATTGAAAACAAAAATTAAATCCGATCCAATACAACTTTCACGTCCGCTATAAAACCCTGCACACACACCACAAATACTTTCTTTCTCTCTCTTCCTTGTTCATCTTTCTTCCTCTAAAAAACTTCTGCGTAATAGCACTCTGTTTTCTCTTCTGATAGATATCATCTATAGATACACTTAATGTATCTATCTGTTTATATGCTTATGCTATTGATTAAGGGCGCTGCTCTGGGGAGTTAATTCGATTGATTTGAGCTTGAATAAGAGCTGCTTGTAGTGGAGAGTGGAGTGCTTTAACTTCAATTCTGTGGATTTGACGGATGCAGTTTTGAAATTTTAGTTTGGTAAGTACAATTTTTGTACTTTTTATTGGAGCCCTAGGGAGAATCTGGTTTCTTTGCTTTAGCTTTGATCAGGTTTTTGTTTCTGGTTTTTGCAAGATTTAGGGTTGGATTTGTTCATGTTTTTTGTGAAGAGGGATATTGGTTTTTCGAGTTTACTCGTGCTCGTGTGTAGATTTAGTTTACTCTTTTGACTTTAAAGAATAGATAAATCAGCTTCTGTCCGTCTGATTAATCGTAAAGCGATATTTTTGTGTTTCCCTTGTCTCTTGTTCGGCTGAATTGTGCCTTACGGCTAGATTTATGGTTTTTACTTGCTATTCATGAATGGAGATGAGGACTTTGACTTGAATTGACTGTTTTATGCAGGGATTAATTGGGCAGGGTGTGTGAGTTGTGTTCGAGTAGGAACAGACCAAAATTTTGTGATATTTTGAATAAAGTTAGCTACTTTGAGATTTAGACCTTTCAGAGTTCCAACATTGCTTGATTCTTGTGTAAACTTTTGCAAATTGTAGCATCGTTGTTCCTTTTTTTCTTGAGGATTGGATTAATGTTATTTAGGAATCCTAATCTCAATTATATCGAGGATCCCGTAGTTTAGAGTTTGTTGCTTTCTGCTAAAATGGTGCCACAAGGGCCTCCCCCTCCTCTAGGTGGAGGCCAGCCAGTTCCACCTTCTTTGTTAAGATCGAACTCGTCACAGAGTGCATTTCCGTCTTTAGTCTCGCCACGCAATCAGTTCAACAACATGACTATGCTCGGGAATGGGAATCTTCCGGGTGCTTCTTCTTTGCTACATCATCAGTCGTTTGGAAATGGGGCTCCAAGTTCTAGTGGGGCCGAGTCTGATCCACTCTCTAATGGGATGGGATTTAATCATGCTTCCTCATCTTACATGTCATCTCCCAGTGGGCCCCACCCAAATTCATCGGGCCAAGTTCAAGGACAGCAACAACAGCAATTCTCAAATGCATCAGGTAGCCAGATGTTGACAGATCAGCAACAAGGGCAGCAGATTGATTCCCACAATTTTCAGCAAAATCAACAGTTTTCTGTTCCTAGCAATTCCCAGCAGCAACAGTTTCAAACGATGCGAGCTGGATTAGGAGGTGTGGGACCCGTTAAGATCGAGGGACAAGTTAGCAATGAGCAAGCACCACATCTGCTGAGGAGTCTTGGTTCTGTGAAATTGGAACCACAACAACTACAAAGTATGAGAAGCTTGGGTTCTGTGAAAATGGAACCCCAGCATTCTGACCCATCAATGTTCTTACATCAGCAGCAACAACAGCATCAGCAACAACAGCAACAGATGCTGCTTTCGAGACAGTCATCTCAGGCTGCTGCAGCTGCACAGATTTTTCATCAACAGAGGCTGATGCAACAGCAGCAGCTCCTGAAAACTATGCCTCAGCAACGAGCTCAGCTGCCGCCACAGTTTCAGCAACAGAATTTACCTATTAGGAGTCCCATGAAACCGGTCTATGAGCCTGGGATGTGCGCCAGAAGGCTGACGCATTATATGTATCAGCAGCAACATAGGCCTGAAGTAAGTTAATAATGTTATGGAATTCGTTATTTTTTTAAGAAAAGGATTTTGTTTGACTGATCACTTTATTTTATATAGGACAACAATATTGAGTTCTGGAGGAAATTTGTAGCGGAGTATTTTTCGCCTAGCGCCAAGAAAAAATGGTGTGTCTCAATGTATGGAAGTGGTCGCCAAACTACTGGAGTATTTCCTCAGGTCTGTTAGATTACATGCTCAATAATGGGTCTACTTCGTTATACCATTACTGGGACTAACAACTAGTGTAGGTTTCATGTCTATGCCGTTATTGGTACTTTTAACAATCACAATCCATTTCGTGTTTTAATTAAATAGTTAATCGAAATGTCAGCTTAAAATTGATCTCTCGACAAATTTGAAATTGTTTTACATTAGAATTTTATTAACCTTTTTGTTGTTTATCAGTATCCAATTATATTTATGCGCCTATTTGTCGTTCATCTATTCACAATGTAGCTATTTGGCTATGCATGTAGGATGTTTGGCACTGTGAGATTTGCAACCGCAGGCCTGGGCGTGGATTCGGTATGTCTTTTAATTTTTTATGTTTTTTGGGTGATGTCATCTTTTTTAATTTCTAGTGTTTTCTCTGGTTTGTTCCATGCTGTGTTTACTCCTTTGTTCTCTTGCATATTCTTATATATGTGGAAAATGTGGAACGGATTAGTAAATATATTGAAGCAAGTATATTTGTACATCTAACGGTATTTTGTATGATCTATCAGAGGCAACTGCTGAGGTTCTGCCCAGGCTCTTCAAAATAAAATATGAAAGTGGTACTTTAGAAGAATTACTCTATGTTGACATGCCCCGAGAATATCAAAATTCCTCTGGGCAAATTGTTCTGGACTATGCAAAAGCTATACAGGAGAGTGTGTTTGAGCAACTTCGTGTTGTCCGTGATGGTCAGCTTCGGCTGGTGTTCTCTCCTGACCTTAAGGTTACAATATAGAGCAGCTATTCTCTCTCTTTCTTATTTTTTCATGACGAGATGCAATTTGCTCATTCTCTTTGTTCGATATTTTTTAAATTAGATATGCTCCTGGGAGTTTTGTGCTCGGCGTCATGAAGAGCTTATTCCAAGGAGATTGCTGATACCCCAGGTTAGCTATTTTGAACTAAACTTGAACAACTATTCCGTTTAAATTCAAATCAGTGGATATCAAAAGGTTTTATTAAGTGAGGCCATACATTTTGTTTATTAATAGTTAATCTTTAATATTGTAGGTTAGCCAACTTGGTGCAGCTGCCCAAAAATGCCAAGCGGCTTCCCAGAATGCATCTTCAAGTACCTCTGCTTCCGAGCTACAAAATAACTGCAATACGTATGTTCATGCTCTTGCATACCATATGAATCTTGATATTCCTCTATGCACTTAATGTTACATTGTCTAGCTACTGTGTTCTTTTTTATCTTAAAGTTGAAAAGCATTCCTATTTCAATGTACTATTGTTCATATGATGGTTTGTATTATCTATATGCCAAAAAGAAATATGTATGCTTTATTTCCATCTTTAGGTGGAACAATGCTATTCGGTGAAATCTGTTTTTGATTTTAGTTAAATTAATAAAAGAATAGCTCTGTAAGTTAGTTCAAAGTCTTCTGTTACATACATTATTATCCCTTTCGGTTTATCAGAGAAAAGCTTGGGTTACAATATATGTCTGAGGCACGTGTTTGAATGAGGAAAGTTTAGCATTTGTGATCATTTACAGACGTCTTAACAAAAATTTACCAACTTATCCTATGTTGTCTCTTCGCTTCTCGTATAGATCTTCTAGTTCTGGATTTTTTTCCCTTGATTTTCTTCTCAGAATTGCCACTTTTGTGTGTTTGAAATAACTAGCGATGCTGATTTTGTAGGACACAGTATTGCCTTCTTTTATACTCCAAACTAAATCTTACAGAACCCGACATGCTTTTCTTACTTGTTCTATCCCCTTTGCTCTATCAGGTTTGTTGCTTCAGCTCGTCAGTTGGCTAAAGCATTGGAAGTTCCACTTGTAAATGATTTAGGATATACAAAGAGATATGTGCGATGTCTTCAGGTAGTGTGCTGTTTGTCTTCCATTCTTATGTTCCCGCTCAAGGAATTGATATTGTGTTTCAATTCAACGACCAAACATGTCTATTTGTCTCTGTTATGAGATGATTATTTGCCTTAAAATTTGTTTACTGTTAAAATTGCAGATATCTGAAGTGGTGAATAGCATGAAAGACCTTATTGATTACAGTCGTGAAACGGGAACAGGTCCTATGGGTAAGCTCAATTATTTTCACAATGCATTCAAGTTTCAGCCTGTTTTCTTATTTAGCACTAGTAATCAGGCACCTTGGTGCGTGCGTCAGTTAAAGTCAAAATATAAGTTGGTTAGATGCTTACATTTGAAACAAGAGTCATCATATGAATATATAATATCAATTACTTCTGATATAACTATTATCTTTATGATTAAGTAAAAAGTAATTTGAAATAAGATAAAATTATGAGAAAAATGGTAAGGAGAAAAAATATTTTGAAAATAGTGAGCTTGTGGAGAGGAGAAAACGATATTGAGTTGAGAGGAAAAAAGGAGAGACAGAAAAGGGAGTAGCATTGTTGATGTTGGAGGACGGGGAATCGATTTAGATATATCAAGACACCCAACAAGTTACTAAAGGAGGCTCGTCTTTTATGTACAAATGGTGAGCTAGTAAGTGAACCTCTTGAGCTGGATGAAGTAGAATAGTGCATAATCTAAGACTTAAGAACCTTAAATATGTCGACTTCCATGTGTCTTTTTACGATTTTTTGTAGTCTTCAAATTGCTCTCTTCCATTATGAAAGATTTTCCAAGATTCATTTCACTGTTGCATGCCTAGGTTCTTTTATTTTTATATATAACCAGTTTTGCTAATACGTTTTTTTCAGAGAGCTTGACCAAATTTCCTCGACGAACAAACCCATCGCCTGGATTTCAAGGTCAACCTCAACAGTCAGATGCCCACCAACAACAGCATCAAAAAACAGGCCAAAACTCAAACGCTGATAATCATTCCCAGAATATTAACAACCCTATGAACTCAATGCCTGCATCTTCATCCTCTAATACAACTGCAGCTTTGCTTCATCAAAACTCAATCAACTCGAGACAGACAAACAGCCCTTATGGACCGAATCCCGTTCAGATAACTTCTCCCGGCTCTTCAAACACTGTCCCACAAAATCAAAGTAGTCCATCTCCTTTCCAATCCCCAACCCCGTCCTCATCCGCTAACCCACACCCAAATCCACATGGGCCCCACATGAATAACACAGTAACTTCACCAAACGTTTCATCACAGCCTGCAAATGATGCAGATGCAAACGACTCGCAAAGCTCTGTCCAGAAAATCATCCACGACATGATGATGTCATCACAGGCTGGTGGGGGTAGAATGGGTAATAATGATGGTAAAAACAGTTCGAACGGCAGCAATATTCTTGTCGGAAACGGTGTGGCAAATTCGACCTTCGGAAACCAATCTGTAATGGTGAACGGGATACGAGCAGCACTTGGCAATAATTCTATGTCTATGAACGGGAGAGTAGGAATGGGAATGGGACAAGATCAGAATATGAATCCCCAGCAACAAGATATGAGTAATCAGCTGCTTAGTGGCTTAGGTGCTGTCAATGGCTATAATAACCTCCAGTTTGATTGGAAAGGATCTCCATGATTGGATATAATTGCTGTTTATGCAATGTAGAAAATTGAGGGTTCCCATTGATTGCGAAGATCGACATGCAGAAGAACAGGAAAAGGGCAAAATGGTCAAATTGTGTCGGCTGTCATCGCAGATATACCAATTCTTCATTGGGTTGTTGCTATAATTTGCAGTGGATTGTGACAGCTGGCTTGTATCTGCTCTGAAACTGTTGAGGGGAACAACACGATTGGAAGTGGTTGACTGTAACATCTGCAAAGTGCTCTCTCATGGCCCGGGCTCACGAATCTGCTTCTAGTTTCCCTCATATGTGAGTGTATATATAGTATGGATTTCATGAGTTGCTAGAGCTGAAATATACTATGTCATTCGTTTACGCCTCTTTTACTAGTTATAGGAGTGTCTTCTCCTACAGAGTGGTTGGAGTGTGAGGTGAGAAAAAGAAACAAATAGGAGAGAGAGGGGGGCCATTTGGAGCTCCCTAGGTGTTGAGAGTCCACTTTGTTACGACTATATTATGGTGATGCTCATGAGTTGAAATAGAATACACAAGCAGTTTATCTACAGGCTGGCTGTATCTGAATTGATGCATTTGTTATTAAAGATTTTGATGCTGCTATTATTTGTGAATTTTCATTTCTTATTTTGAATTAGTCCATGTTTTTGGTGAAAATCGGATACACACAGTTCCTCTTAATTTTTTTTTTTCTTTTAATTTTAACACAGCAGCCTCAAGTGACTTGCGGGGTTTGCTCGGGTCATTGTTCTGTAAAAAAACTGTTTTAACCACTTGGATCAGAAGAAGCTCTTTAACTACTTGAATCAACCCTTTGGTCACGTTCAAATGTCAGCTCAAACATTAAGATTCAATTCTCATACACACTTGTTAGAACTTAAAACCTCTACAATGAAGCATGAAACGAAATGATTCAGCAGCCAAAACCACAGTAAATGACAAAAGTCATTTTTGCACAATCTAACCATTCACAACCTAATTGAAGTTCCTGCAGCAAAACCAGGACTGATATAGCAAGAAATTGTCAAACTCCTCGAATTCGTCTGTATTAAGATATACGGCCTATACATGACCGGAGGAGAGGACCATAAGCAAAAAATCCACAAAGAAAGGTGCTCTACAGTGAAAAACTCCTACGCTAAAGACCAATTCAAGTCGTCATAGTACAAAACAAACAATATTCACTCATCATATTCACTGCCTACTAACCGTACCAAAAGAGTTGACCCAAAAATTGAGTAAACACAAATTCCATCCCGACACAGATGCTCAGAAAGAATATTCTTTCAAGTCGGCCCTCGAGTCACCAATTTCCACATCAGCCAAGCATTCCTCAGCAGAAAGGGGAGGCAGTTGTCTGGTCTTTCTTCTCAGGTTATGTTTGTGCCAGTCACTCTTGAAGTGCTCTCTGTATGCTTTTGCATCACCAACAAAAGCATCACAAGTGCTACATTTTTGCTGCTTCCCCTCGGAAGTGCTTTCTTTGTTAGAAATGGCTTGTGTTTTCAGTTTCTCACTCAGTTGAGAAATTGGGCCAGGGCCTGCGGAATCTTTTTGCATGCTTGACGATTCATCCTCCAAATCATCGTAATGATCCCCATGAGTTTCACTGTGCATGTGCACGTTCACTGCAAGAATGTCTAGTCTTCCTTGTAGACTCCTAACTAGAGCGTCACAGTCACGGAAAAGACTTGGCTCCAATTCACAAACCTGACAGCAATAAGGGTAGCTTTTACTTAAGAGCATTCTTTTTATTAGACATACTATATAATATTGTACGTGTGGAATTGATTCGATAGCTTATGTATATAAAAGATAGAAAAACAATGGCAGACTTACGACAGTGTGCTGACTTTCGGATTCATCTTTTGAAACAACTGTGGAATTCCAATCTTTGAGCTTTTCCAAGAGAGAGGAGATGTTCTGCTCAGGTACAGTTAATCGCAGTCTCATAGGGGACCTTTTGATGGGATAGTGCTTCTGAAGCTCGCGAATAACGTCTAATGCCTGTAAATATTGGAATTGAATTAGCAATATAAGAATCGCAATAACATTCCAGGCAACAATTTTCATGAATCTGTTTCTTTGAAAAATCTAATGAGAAGTATTCAAAGTAAAAATATCTTACAAGAAAATCAAATAAGAACTAAACGAACAGTGGACGGGGAAGTAACTGAAAATGTAGCAGTTCAGCAAAAGTATATCTGGTACAAATGAAAGAAAACTTCAATGAACCTGTTTCTTTGAGCTGCTACTTGGGTCAACAGCAAAATGGATGTCATGCATTAGTCGCTCAATCATGCTTATAGTATAAGGTCTTTGAGTTTCAGTATTAATAGTCTTCTGCATGACTATAGTTGCAATATCCCTAAATTGACTTGAAAATTGTGATTCTCTCTCCTTCCCTGCAACTTGTAGCTCTCCCTTCTCCAAAATCTACAACCAGAAAGCAAAACATTGTTTAGCACAGATACATGCCAGAAGCTGATGCACATACAAATTCAATTGAAACAAACCAATCAGTACATCCTTGGCATCTTTACAAGAATAGCTCGAATCATAACACAATGGCCAAGACCATGGCTCCTGTTATTCTTTTTCTCTGCAACCATCGTTTTCCCCTCTCCTCTAGTTTCTTGGATTACATGCTCAAATTCATAAGAAAATAGACATCACCTTCTTACTTGTTCAAATGGTAGAATCCACCAGTGCACATGTGCCTATCCTCGTTTTATTAAGCTGGTCTACAGAGATTAATACACTCATTTCGTGTATTCACATTTATCTATACAGTTATTAATAAGACCTAAATTTAAGTAATGCCCGAGGTTGAGTCATTCTAATCACCTTTTCATTGGACAAACAGTGCAGATTGACCAATTTAAATTAAAAACACCACTTAACATCTCTCATCACATTTCCCGATGTCAGACATTCTTCGATTTTTAGCACACAAAATATGGCACTATATAACACAGTCAAAATCTCAAAATAGTGAATGCAAAGCTGAATTTACAAACCTCCAAACATATCTTAGTTTGATCATCAGTCCCAAACGCTGCCACTAGATCCTTTGATTTAGCAAGAACACCTTTCGAAACATTCGTATAGACAGTGTGAGACTGCAACACCTCATCCAAATCTTTTTCTCTGCATTAAAACCTAATCCATATTAATACTCCACTAAAAACCTTAATCTCATCTGGCAACCAAACTTCAATCACGCACAATAGCTCTCTTTTTCTAGGTCAGTTACGAAAGAGCAAACGCGGAATTCAGAGCGAATAGCAACACAATCAACACTCCTACTGTTCATCAAATGCACTTAAAACATAATTATACTCAAAATTCCAAGTCCTAAAATCCTCGATCAACAATCAAACCAATAAAAAAACACAAGACGTATACTGCATACATATACAAACATATACGTACACGCGAGAGCGCCAGGATAGGACTTTGTTCTTATAGCAAGCGATTTCGAATCTGTTTCCGTGCTTCTTGAGGCGGACAACAGCTACGTTCGTCAGCCTCTTCTGGCCGACCGGCTGCACCAGCGTCTTCGACATCTCTCCGCGTCTCCGCGGCGGCGCTGGATGGTGGCGATGGTGGTGGTCGGTGGCGCTATTCTAGAATTTAGGGGGAGATTGCGTGGAGAAACTAATAGATGGGAAATTGGGCCGAGTATAAATAGAAGTTTACATGATGACAATGGGCTGATATTTTACAGATATTTGGGCTTCAATTAATTGGAGCCCAATTATTAATTCAATGAAAATAATTGACATTTTAATTACCCCATCAATACATAAAATTGTTAGATACAATTGATTAGGCATTATTATCTGATTTAATTTTGTCTAATCTCGCATTAGTCAGTCATAGTCATTCGAGCTTGAATCACTTAATTTCCAGTGCACGTCAAACCCGCTACTATTGGTTCATCAATTTATGTTATGAATTGGGAGGAAGGATGTGATTTAAGTGAGATTATAAGTTATTGAAGGAAAATGTAATTTTACATATTTCAAATAATATTAACTACAACTTCATTGATATTTTTTCGACAACCTCGAATATTAGACGCAAGATTACTTGTTATTAACTTAACATAATTTAAAGTTTATTTTGGATTCTTTTGGCCCATTTTAGACCTATTTTATCGAATTTTTTATATGTTTGAATTATTTTACACCCATTTGATCCGTTTTTTGACTTGTTCAACCCATTTTCGGCTTGTTTCACCTATTTTTCAATATGTTTGATTTATTTTGAGCCCGTTTCACCCGTTTTTCGATTTGTTCAACCTATTTTGGACTCGTTTGACCCATTTTAGACCATTTTTACCGATTTTTTGACCAATTTTAGACTCGTTTGACCAATTTTGGACCTCTTTCACTCGTTTTTCAACCTATTCGATCTATTTTGGACTCGTTTGACCCATTTTAGACCTATTTCACCGATTTTTTTATGTGTTCGATTATTTTAGACCCATTTGATCCGTTTTTTGAATTGTTCAACCAATTTTTAGCATGTTTACTCTAACGTATCATATATATCCAAATTTGGTGAATATGATCTAAAATGGGCCAAATAGATCCAAAAAAAGTAAAATGGATCCAAATGGGTAAAATGGATCCAAGTGGGTAAAATGGATCCAAATGGGTAAAATATGGGTAAAATGGATCCAAGTGGGTAAAATGGATCCAAAATGGGTAAAATGAGTCCAAGTGGGTAAAATGGATCCAACTGGGTAAAATGAATCCAAATGGGTAAAATGAATCCAAGTGGGTAAAATGAATCCAAATGGGTAAAATATGGGTTAAATGGATTCAAATGGGTAAAATGTGGGTTAAATGGATCCAAATGAGTAAAATGAATCCAAAATGGGTAATGGATAAAATAGATCCAAGTGGGTAAAATGGATCCAAAATGGGTAAATAGATCCAAATGGGTAAAATGGATTCAAAATGGGTAAAATGAGTCCAAGTGGGTAAAATGAATTCAAATGGGTAAAATGAGTCCAAGTGGGTAAAATGGATCCAAATAGGTAAAATGGATCCAAATGGATAAAATATGGGTAAAATGAATCCAAGTGTGTAAAATGGATCCAAAATAGGTAAAATGAGTCTAAGTGGATAAAATGAATCCAAAATGAGTAAAATGGATCCAAAATGGAAAAAATAGATCCAAATTGGTAAAATTGAATTGAAATGGGTAAAATGGTTCCAAATTGGTAAAATTTGGGTAAAATTGATCCAAATGGGTAAAATTGATCCAAGTGGGTAAAATGGATCCAATTGGGTAAAATGGATCCAAATTGGGTAAAATGGATCCAAATGGGTAAAATGGATCTAAATGGATAAAATGGATCCAAAATGGGTAAAGTAGATCAAAAACGGGTGAGATGGGCTTAAAACAAGTAGAACGAATCCAAAATAGGTCGAACAGGTTGAAAAACGGGTGAGATGGGCTTCGAATGGTTCCAAACGAGTCTAAATAGATTTAACAGGTCCAAAAAAGGGTTAAAATAGCCCAAAATGGGCCAAACGAGTCCAAAATAGGTCAAATAGTTCGAAATACGGGTTGAAATGACAAAAAATGGGTCAAACGAGTCTTAAATAAGACAAACAAGTTGAAAAACGAGTGAAACAATCCCGAAATGGGTCAAACGATTCCAAAATAGGTCGAAAAACGGGTGAAAGAGACCCAAAACGAGTCGAACGAGTCAAAATAGGTCGAACAGGTTGAAAATTGGGTGAAATGGGACCAAAACGGGTCAAACGAGTCCAAAATAGGTCGAACAGGTTGAAAATTGGATGAAATGGGTCCAAAACGGGTCAAATGATTCCTAAAAAGGTCGAATAGGTCAAAAAACGGGTGAAAGAGGCCCAAAACGAGTCGAATGAGTCAAAAATAGGTCGAACAGGTTGAAAATTGGGTGAAATGGGTCCAGAACGGGTCAAATGATTCCTAAAAAGGTCGAATAGGTCAAAAAACGGGTGAAAGAGGCCCAAAACGAGTCGAATGAGTCAAAAATAGGTCGAACAGGTTGAAAATTGGGTGAAATGGGTCCAGAACGGGTCAAATGATTCCTAAAAAAGTCGAATAGGTCGAAAAACGGGTGAAGCAGACCAAAAATGGGTTAAACGAGTCTAAAATAAAACGAACATGTCGAAAAAAGAAAAAACGGACTCAAAATAGACCAAATGGGTTGAAAATATATTAATTGGGTCAAATAAATCCAAAATAAGTTAAATATATTAATGAAGGATATATTGGACATTGAAGTACTTGAATTGAATTGGAACTCATTAATAACTCATTATTGAACCCATTAGCAAACCATTAAAACCCATCACAACCCATTAAAAATCCATTAAGAACCCAACCCATTAGTATAGAACCCATTTTTTACCCAATCCATTTAGACCCAACCCATATGAACCCAACCCAAACCCAGCCCAACCCACCCATTTGCCACCCCTAAATTTAAACTAATAAATCCGATTGAGATTAGCCCAAAAAACCATCTTGTATCACTTACACTTTCTAACAAATCTATATATTTATAGTATTAGTAAGATATAAATTAATATATTATCATATATTTGTAAGAGATAAATTTGGGAGTTAAAAACCTTAAAATTTATTGGTTATGTATTGAACGTGGGCACGTGGCTCACTAAATTGTATATCATGTTGGATATAACATGATTGAATTTGACAAGATTAGAAATTGAATAAAATCTTATAAATAGTAGCCAATAGTATCGAACTGAGAGATTAAATGTTAAAGTCCATTTAATTTAATTTTACTATCAAACTGATCGTTTGGCCTAATCAAGCCTAATTATGCATATCAAATGTTTCCTTAAGATATTACAGGAAATATACTCATGCCGTTCGAAATATTAAAATCTCATTGGGTCACGCATCTTTTTTTTATCACTGTATTGGTAAAAAGAAATCTGGATTTCTATTTTCTTTTTATGTTATTTCTCTTTTTTTGATTGTTTCTCACTCTCGTATGAGAGTTGTTTTTCTCTCTCATATAAGAGTCATTTTTTTTTTTCTCGAATGAGAACATTTTTACTTCCTTATGTTTAATGCACGGTACTCCGGTGCTTCAAGCGTCCGTCTCTCTCATCACTTATGGATGGTTGCATCTACTTCAAAATCAAATCAGACGGAGACACGCTGGATCACGAGTCGATCTATATGACTCGAGTTTTAAGTGTTAAAGAAGCTGCAATCGTAGAAATTCCGGTAGTGGTAGTGAAATTAATTTTGATTACCTATTCAAGTATTAATTCGATTGTTAGGTTTTGTTCTATTAGACGTGGAGCAACTATGATCGTGCACAAATTTGTTAAAATTGCGGGATTGCGGCTTCGAGCCTGCGTTATCTTTTCGTTTGTTACTTTGTATGTTTTGATTTCGTTTGATTTAATAAATTTTCCCTTGGGAGTTTGCTTTAAAAAAAATTAAAAAAAAAAAAAATCATTGGGTTAAGTTTTACAATATTTAGAAACTCAAGAGTAACAGTGGTTACGAGGAATTTTCGAAAATAATATTTAATTTAAAACGGATTCGTAAAATGTTATTGAAAAAGAATGGGTTAATATTTTGTTATAGATGTGGCGTTCTTGTATTTTTTTAATAATTTTTTTAACGGGGTCGCCGAATAATACGGCGACCCAATCCACTTTTTTTTTTTTAATTAATATTTTAATTTTGATCGCCGAATAATACGGCGACCCAATTAAAAAACTATATATTTTTTTAATAATTTAATGAAGATACGGCGATCTTAATAAAAAAACTATTTTTTTAATTTTTTTTAATAATTTAATAAAGGTCGCCGAATAATTTATTTTTTCGGAGATCCAAATAATATCGAAAAAATACGAAGTTTATTTCATTGGATTCGAATCGTCGAAACGAGTTCAACGAAAAAGATGGAATTCGAACCCAAATCCCATAACTCAAGTTATAGCTGAAAAACAAATCAAATAGGGTAAATGGATCATATGCACTGAAATTTATTTCGTCGGAGGTTCAAACGACATCAAAAAGATACGAGATTTATTTTATTGGATCCAAATCATCAAAACGAGTCCAACAAAAATGACAAAATTTGAATCCAAATGCCGTAGCTCAAGTTATAGCTGAAAAACGAATCAAATAGGATAAATGGGTCGTATTTTTGTTGGACCCATTTACCCTATTTGATTTGTTTTTTAGCTAAAACTTGAGATACGGGATCCGGATTCGAATTCTGTCTTTTTTGTTGGACTCATTTTGATGATTCGGATCCAATAAAATAAATCTCGTATCTTTTTGATGTCGTTTGAACATCCGACGAAATAAATTTCAGTGCATATGATCCATTTACCCTATTTGATTCGTTTTTCAGCTATAACTTGAGCTACGGGATTTGGATTCGGATTCCGTCTTTTTCGTTTGACTCATTTTGACGATTTAGATACAATGAACTAAACTTCGTATTTTTTCGATGTCGTTTGGACCTCCGACGAAGTAAATATTAGTCCATATGACCCATTTACTCTATTTAATTCGTTTTTCAGCTATAACTTGAGTTACGGCATTCGGATTCAAATTCCTTCATTTTCGTTGGACTCGTTTTGATGATTCGGATCCAATAAACTAAACTTCGTATTTTTTCGATGTCGTTTGGACCTCCGACGAAGTAAATATTAGTCCATATGACCCATTTACTCTATTAGATTCGTTTTTCAGCTATAACTTGAGTTACGGCATTCGGATTCAAATTCCGTCTTTTTCGTTGGACTCGTTTTGATGATTCGGATCCAATAAACTAAACTTCGTATTTTTTTGATATCGTTTGGACCTCCGACGAAGCAAATTTTAATCCATATGACTCATTTACCATATTCGATTTAATTTTCAGTTAGAACTTGAGTTATGGGATTTGGGTTCGAATTCCGTCTTTTCCGTTGAACTCGTTTCGACGATTCGGATCCAATAAAATAAACTTTGTATTTTTTCGATATCATTTGGATCTCCGAAAAAGCAAATTATTCGGTGACCTTTATTAAATTATTAAAAAAAATTAAAAAAAATAGTTTTTTATTAAGGTCACCGATATTATTCGGCGACCTTTATTAGATTATTAAAAAAAAATAGTTTTTTAATTCGTTCGCCGTATTATTCGGCGACCAAAATTAAAATATTAATTAAAAAAAAAGTGGATTGGGTCGCCGTATTATTCGGCGACCCCGTTAAAAAAAATATTAAAAAAATACAAGAACGCCACATCTATAACAAAATATTAACCCATTCTTTTTCAATAACATTTTACGAATCCGTTTTAAATTAAATATTATTTTCGAAAATTCCTCCACCGGTTACTCCAACTCGCTAAAAATTCTCTCTCTAAAATTCTCTCAATCCAAAAGTCATTTTCTTTGTTGATATCGGCTTAGGGATCTAGATTTCTTTGAGATCTAAATCTCTATTTTCTTATTTTCTTGTTTGTTTTTCTATTTTATTTTACTTTTGTTGTTTCTCTCGAATGAGAGTACTTATTCTCTCGCATGAGAGCAGATATTGTCTCGAATGAGAGTGTATTTAGTTTGTTTTTCTTTCAAGTTCGTAGATCTAGACGGTTATCATTGGCCCAATATGATTCAATTACAAATGATTGCATCTGTTTCACGAATTAAAATGGTTGCATCTGCTTCGGGAAATAAATCACACAGAGATAGGTCTGATCATGAGAAGTCGGAAGGGGATTGGGCAAAAGTTCATTTAAATGGAGCAGATTTCAAAAGCAAAAACGTTGTATGTAATACCAAGAGTATGGAAGAATCTTTTCTCACTTGACAATATTTTCTTGGAAAGTGAATTTAGTACCATAATAGATCATATTAAGGTGATACTTTCGCATTTTCGGGATATTGAATTTAAAGTGACACTTAGTACTTTGATGGGGACTCTGAACTCCCTGATGTAATTTCTTTTTGTATTGTTTTAGATTTATATATGTCAAAAAAAAAAAAAAAAGAAAAGTTACACCGGTTTGGTCTATCTAAACTTAGGGTAGAATTACCCCCATTAAATATGTAATTAAACTTCAAGTCCTCCAAATACTTTCTTATTTCATAAAACACCCCAACTATTTTTCCCTCTCAGAACAAACTCCCTTCATAAAGCCCCATAGTGAGCAAAATTCTCATTTGTCTATTTTTATTGCGCATCTTAAGAACAACATCACCTATGGCATTTTGGCAGTTAATAATGGGTCTGCTGCATGACTGCAAAGCACCCACCATTCCCCTATAATCTCCCTTATACACACTAGTTTTTGCATCTTTCATAAACCCCACAATATCATGGTAAATACTCTCACACACCCCATACAATTCCCTCAACTTTGGATCCTTTTCAAAAGCCTTTGCATCTTGGATGAATGATTCTATGCCTTCTGCAAACCCTAGTGATAGTTCAATGGTTCTTTTAGTGAGATCAACAAAATTCGAAGGGGGAGGAGGGCCCTCATTTAAGATTATGAGGCAGAACCCGAAATTCTCCGTGTGCCGGCAGACCTGCTTGATCAGGGACTGCGCGGAATCGCACGAAGAAGGGGAGAGGAGATACGAGGCCACGATTAGCGAGACGAGGACGAAACAGTAACTTATTTTCATTTTGAGAAGAGTAGGGATGGATTTGTTGTGGTTTTTGTGTTGGTGTAGTTTTGGATTTAAAGGGGGTCATGAGTGCCATGTTTGGAAGGTAATAATGTGTGCAATTTTCATTAACTAGTGTAGTACATTTTTTTAGAATGATATAGTGCGTGATAATCTTGTTGAGTGTGTGTGTGATTTTGTAGAAATAATTGCTTTAGTTTTCTTATCAAGTAAGACATATTATAAGTTGTTATGTAATATACTTATATTTATTTTTGGCAAAACCCTAAACTGGTGGTGGAAATGAATCGAATTTGTAGAAACTTCTAGATTCTAGTTTAAACTTATTTCAAAATATTTGAATTTGAGCCAAAGATTCAAGTTTAAACTCATCTCAAAATTTCTAATTTAAAAAAAAAAAATTCAATTTATAATTTTACCCTCAATATCATACGTCACATACACTTAGTAATATATGCTACTTAAGTACAAAAAATCCTTTTAAACAAACTTTTGAAATTAATTTTAGTATAGTTAACGAAGTTTCCTAGAATACTAAATATAGTTAGAAATTATTTCATGAAATTCTTTTAAACAAATATAAAAAATTAGTCTAATATAATTGACAAAATTTTCTGGAAAATAGACTAAATCTAATATAAATTTTATCGTTCTTGTTTAGAAATTGATTCATAGTATCATCTAAAAATTACTATTATATGCTAATTAAATAAGACCAATTCTTCTATTAAAAAAAAGACTTGTAAAAAAACCGTAAAATTTTCTACAAAAACATACTAAACTATGATGTAAGGATATGAATACGACGACATGGACACGACACAATATGAATTCAACGATATAATTTTTTTCTTAAATTTTTCACATGAAGAGTGTCGAACACAGTGTCCAATATAAGTTCGACACGATATGATAAAATAATATTTTTAAAAGTGTTATTGCAAAGTAGATACTAAATTACTTTAATTTAATGCAATAATCCCCAATTTATGATGCATGAATATTTTTTTTTTTTTGACAACCAAAACCCTCAAATAGGAATATTATAGCAAATCATGAGTAACAATAAGAAGAATACAAAAAGCAACAACAAAAAAATTAACCCAGGCTGAGGCCGCAATTAATTCCAACAGATTTGTGAGCTATTATATTAGCATCACAATTAGTAAAAGAAAAGGAGTCTTTGAAGATTGGTCCTCTCAAGTTGATCTCGATCTGTTGCGGCTGGAGTTCCACAGTCGCTTTTTCTCCGAATTGAGCACAGATAGCAGGGCCTACAATAGATAACTAGGCCAGAAAATTTCCCGGATAAACACAGGAAAATATAAAACTAAACTTCCAAAGGGAAGGGGCAAAACTTCCAGATCTGGGAGGAAACTAGTAGATCTGAAAGATTGGTGATGAAACTTACCGTAGATCCGTAAGCGTGGCAACAGATCTGGGCGGATCCCGATGACCAAAAAAAAATTGAGTAAAACAGAACAAATTTGAGCCGATCCGACAGTGGAACTGTGTTCTCCACCGCCGGATCGGAGTTGAAAGGAAAGCTTTTGCCTTACTCAGAGAGAGAACAGGAAGAAGAAGGCTTTGTCAACTTAGGGTTTAGAGAGAATAGAAAGAGAGAGGCCATCAAAAGTCCGATGCACGAATATTTTTAAAAATATTATTTTTTTCGTGTTGTATCATTTCGGACACTCTATCGAATACTATGTCAGAAACTCCTAACGTGAAAAAAATAAAAAAGAAAAAAAATAATGTTATCATATCCGTATCTTGTTGTACTTGTATAATCGTATTCATATTCGTGTATCATACTCCCCGATCCAAAGCCATGGATGTAGTTCAGAAGACAATTCAGCATCCACTATTAAATATTTATTTAAACTTCAATCCTCCAAACACTTTGTTATTACATAAAACACCCCGAGTATTTGGGGGGGTTCGGTTAAAAGGGACGCCCAAGTCTTTTTTTAGTTATGTAACCCCTAGTTTCAAAAGAATTGGTTATATAACCCTTTGCTTGATTAGCTCTTAATTAATTACTCAGCTTAATTAAATAGTTGCCACGTCAGGATTTTGCAGACTCTTTTTGGCCCCAAAATTTATACAAAATTAGAATCTGGCCCCAAATCACAATCATCCAATTCTCTCAATTTCTCTCTCCTTCCTGTATGTGCGACGAAAACCCTATTTTTCTGATATTTCTTCTCCGATCGAAGTGCTGTCCAGTGTTCGTTTGATTCTTCAAAAACCCTAAGTATCACCCACCTCTCTCTGATTACATGTACAATGGCAAACAACAACGACATCAATCAAAGGTATTGAAAGGTTTCGGTTTGTTTGAATTTTTTCTGAACCCTATTTTTTGAACTGCGTTTTCACTGAATGAGTGAACTGAGTTTTTTCTGAACCCCATCTATTCTGGGTTTAATGCATTACATTCCCTAACCTGTTATGGACGCCAATATAACGCCAATACATAGTGATCGCGCACTCGATTTTATTAATCGTTTGCGCGATTTCTATAAATCGCTCACGCGATTCATTTGAATTTTTTCTTAAACCTATTTACTGAATGATTTAACTGAGTTTTTTCCGAACCCCATCTATCTGGGTTTAATACAGTACATTCCCTAGCCTAAATTGGACGCAAATATAAGGACAATACAACGTGATCGCGCACTCGATTTTATTAATCACTTCCCCGATTTCTCATAATCGCTCACGCGATTCTTTAATCGCGCACGCGAATTTGAGGAATCGCCCACGCGACTTTATCAATCGACCACGCGATCAAATTTTTTGTTTCTCAGTTTTGTACTGCATGCATGGTTAATTTTTTTTTTTTTTTTTTTATTGTTTTAAAGGAACGGCGACTGGGTTATGTCAAAATTTGTTATTGGATTTGCACTTGGAGTGTGGGAAGAAGAAACCACGTGTTTGAATTGGGTTGCGGAGAGCAAACAAACTTCTGCTATTCTTGTGAGCAATCAGACTACATTCCAAATGTTGATAAGTGATATTATAGAACAAGCAGGACTTACTTGCTCCCATGATGATGTGCACGTGAAATATTTTCTTACAAGTGCACCTCCAACCTGTTATCCAACTGAAATAAAGACTGATCACGACCTACAAGTTTATTTTGCCGATATCTCTCCTCAAGGTTGGAGGCCCGTTTTGAATGTTTCCTTGGATAGGAAGGAGAGTGGAACAGAATCCGAACATGTTGGTACAAGCGGGTTTACTTCTCAGGGTGAAGATCAATACCAGCATCAGTATGAAGACTTCAGTCTCCCTAATATCAACGATCAAGAATTCAATCTTCCCGATAACACCCTTGCTATAAACGAAGAAATGGTAGATCGTTGTAATCCTTCTGAAAATGTGGTCGAGGAAGAAGTGCCCGATCAATGTATTAATCAGGAGGAAGCCATTATATGTTATGATAATCCAGAGGCCAGGATTGAAAGTCATACATGGGATGATGGCTCAGGTTTTAATGAGGATGAAGAGTTTATTAACAAAGAAGATGCCATCATGAAGATCAACCTTGTTGCATGTAAGGGAAGCTTCCAATTACGAACGATAAAATCTACAAAGTCCCTTCTTGTTCTGGGATGTTATTCGCAGGATTGCAAGTGGTGGTTTCGGTGTGTTAAATATGTTAATTCTGAAAGATTTATCCTCAGAAAGTATAACCGGATGCACACTTGTGGGTTGGAAGAAGCAAGTACCACTCATCAACAGGCTACCGCAAAATTGATTGGGGACTTAGTGAAGCAATTGTTTTTTGACAAGAAAGGTCCCACACCAGGAGAAATTAAAAAGTACGTTGAAGCTCAATTGGGGGCCAAGGTTAGTTACTGGAAATGTTGGATGGGCAGAATACATGCCAAAAATATTGTCAGGGGATCACCTGAGCATGAATATGCAATTATAGATGCATATCGTTATATGGTAACTCTTAAGAATCAAGGAAGCGTCACTGAATTGGTTCTTGCCAACGAGAACAGGTTTCTTCATTTTTTTGTTGCATTCGGACCATGCATACGGGGTTTTACGTACATGCGCAAGGTGTTAGCCGTTGATGGTTGTTTCTTAACCGGTAAATACGATGGTACTCTCCTTTTGGCTACTGCACAAGATAGTGAGAACCATACCTATCCGATTGCATGGGCAGTGGTTGATTCCGAAAATAATGCATCATGGGAGTGGTTTTTTATAAATTTAAAAAGGATAGCACCGGATAGTGACGATCTCTGTATAATATCGGATAGACATGTCTCCATAAAAAATGCGGTTGCTAAGATTTATCCTAAGGCTCATCATGGATTTTGTTCGAAGCACTTATCGGAGAACTTGAGACAACGGTTTAAAAAAAGTGCAATCCTTGAGCCATTTTTTAGGGCAGTTAAAGCATATACCGTCGAAGATTTCATGGAGCACTACAAAGAGATCGAACGTATTCACAAACGTGCTGCAGAGTACTTGAAGGATGAAGTTGGTTTTGAGTTATGGAGCAGGGTGCATTCTAAAACAAACAGGTATGATGTTCTGACTAGCAACATCGCCGAGTCTATTAATTCTAGGATTCGATTTGAAAGGGAGTATCCTATCCCTGCTCTGTTTGAGTCTATCATAAGAATATTGGCTGATTGGTTCCACGCCCGGAGAACGGACATGATCAACTGCAGTACAGTCCTGGTGCCATCCAAAGAGAAACTTCTCCGGAGTAATCTGGAGAAATCCAAAGGATGCATTGCACAACAGTTCAATGCTCATGAATTTTCTGTTCGTGGAATTGGAGCAGAGGTTATGGTTGACTTGAACAATATGACGTGCACATGTGGTGTCTTCCAGATGGATAAGATCCCCTGCCCCCATGCATTATCGGCGTTAAGGGAGCAAAACCCAAATGGGTTTGGACAAGGAATATATTCCCTATGCTCCAAATTTTACACTGTTGAGTACTACATACTTGCATATTCTGAGACAATTTTTCCTACACCTCCAGAGTTACAGTGGGAATTGCCTGATGATATAGGTATAAAACAAGTACTGCCACCTCCACTGAAGGTGCGTGTCGGAAGAAAAAGGATGACTAGATTCCGGGCACCTTCTGAGGGAAGAAAAAGGTACAATACCTGTTCAAAGTGTGGAGGAAAAGGTCACAAAAAGACTACTTGTGATCAGAATGTCATTTAGATAAATAATTGTGTAATAAATTGTATAATACATCTTTGATTTTTAATTAATCGCGCAGACGATTTAATGAATCTCTTACGCGATTTTATGGATCGCGTACTCGACTTAATCAATCGCGCAAGCGATTCTTCAGCCAAATGGGCATCTTTCTCTTTTTAGTTAATCGCGCACAATAAAAAGACACAAAAAGTCTACATGTGATCAGAAAGTCATTTAGATAAATAACCGAATGTCATTTAGATAAATAAATTGTATAATACATCTTTGATTTTTAATTAATCGCGCAGACGATTTAATGAATCTCTAACGCGATTTTATGGATCGCGTACTCGACTTAATCAATCGCGCAAGCGATTCTTCAGCCAAATGGGCATATCTCTTTTTTTAATTAATCGCGCCATTACTTTATTTTTTAAATAATCGGGCTCAAGATTTAGTGAATCGCTCACAAGATTTAATGAATCGCGCATGCGATTCTTAAGCCAAGGGGGTTTATTAACATTATGGATATTAACAGATCTATCTGTCTTCCTCCTTAATCACAAAATCTGTCGTATTTGATTGAAATGTTCATGAAAATCGTCATTTCCGTAGGACTTGTTGCCAAACAGTAACAATCAATAGATTTCTTTGTTTGGCCTTGCAATAGATCATTAGACATTGTAGAAGAACTATAAAACGTGCAATACAGGAGAGAGCTTTGAGAGTTTTGTGCAGACCGTTCATAACAATGGAAAGAAACCATCGAAAATGCAAATGAAGATTTATTATAGATTTAAAATCTATAATAAATCTTCATTTGCATTTTCTATGGTTTCTTTCCAATTGTTATGCACAGGACGCATAAAACTCTCAAAACTCTCTCCTGTACTGCCCATCGTATAGTTCATCTACAACGAGTAAACACTACACCGACCAAACAAAGAAACATCTATTGATTGCTACTGTATGGCGGAAATCATACAGCAAACATGATAATTTTCAAGAGCAATTCAAACTAATAGGGCAGACTCTTACAGATCTGCGAAGGATTTTTCCTTTGGATTGGAGAGGGCGGCGGCGGAAATATTCAACATAAGATGAGAGGAGAGGATGGAAGATAAAAAAGTGAATTAGGGTTTGGCCAAAGGAAACAGAACAAATTTATTTTATATTTGAGTAGGAGGGGCAGTGCGTAAATTTCTGAGTTTGCAAAAGAGCCCCTGGATGATGATAATATTACAAAATATTATAGCCGTTATAATATGGCAGTTATACACTATTTATATCCTAATTATAGCCGTTGGTGGGGATCACTATATAATTCTTCTGATTATCATTAAGGAATTTAAAGATCATGGCAAGCTCAAATAGCTCAGCTTTTACACGCAAAAGTTCTCTTAGATATAGAAAGGAGAAATGCAGGGATTGCGGTCAGTGGGCTACAATCAAGGTGGTCGATAGAGCAGATAATTCCAACAGGGGAAGATTATTTTATTGTTGCAATTTGCATGGCTTTTCTCAATGGTGTAATCCAATAGAAGAGCCACAGAACGATGAAGGTGAAGTCTCAAGCAGGAGGACACCACTCATTCCAGAAGGAAGAGAACAAAATATTGTGAACAAGTTGATAATAGTCAATTTGTTGTTTTTAGCAGTATTTTTATTGATTTGTATCTTGAAATCCATAACGTAACTTGTCTTAATGATTTGTATTTAGAAATTTAGATTGTAATCATTTAAGTTACTAAATCGCCTAACATCATCTTTGATACCATGTAGAAGGGATTGTGATTGGTACATTCAAATCAAGCTTCGCTATAACCAACAATAAAATGACCCCATTACAAATGTGACTCGATTCTCATAAGGTGATCTTGATTTTGGCCACAAAACGTATTAAATCGCGTGGGCGACTTCAAGAATCGCCCACGCGATTCTTACGGTAGTTCGCACTTAATATGGGTTTATATTACTTTTCTAGTCCCCCAGCATGTTTCTTTCGCGTTTGATATGAGCCCCATAACGATTCTTATATGTGTAGTACAATGTATTGCAAACCTTAGTCATAATCCCAAACAAATCCTAACATCATCTTTGATACCATGTAGAAGGGATTGTGATTGGTACATTCAAATCAAGCTTCGCTATAACCAACAATAAAATGACCCCATTACAAATGTGACTCGATTCTCATAAGGTGATCTTGATTTTGGCCACAAAACGTATTAAATCGCGTGGGCGACTTCAAGAATCGCCCACGCGATTCTTACGGTAGTTCGCACTTAATATGGGTTTATATTACTTTTCTAGTCCCCCAGCATGTTTCTTTCGCGTTTGATATGAGCCCCATAGCGATTCTTATATGTGTAGTACAATGTATTGCAAACCTTAGTCATAATCCCAAACAAATCCTAACATCATCTTTGATACCATGTAGAAGGGATTGTGATTGGTACATTCAAATCAAGCTTCGCTATAACCAACAATAAAATGACCCCATTACAAATGTGACTCGATTCTCATAAGGTGATCTTGATTTTGGCCACAAAACGTATTAAATCGCGTGGGCGACTTCAAGAATCGCCCACGCGATTCTTACGGTAGTTCGCAATCAAATTCTCTAAAATTAAACCTCTTGTAATATACATGTCCGGTAAGGCGGCAACAATTGTGTACATTATATTAAAATTTTTCATTTTTTGTCTGGCAGTTATTTATATTTAATATATATATCACCACAAGAGTCAAACCAATCACATCATTAATTAATTCTCTCCAGTTATAAGCAAACTTTTAGCGAGAAAGCGGAGAAAGGTAAAAAAAAAAAAGGAAAGTAAAGTAAAGGAAGGAAAGGACTGTTCTTCTTCTTCTTCTTCATCTTCCTCACAAGCAAAAAAACTAGGGTTTTCATCCATTTCCTCTCTCCTATATTCAGATTATTATCACATTTTTACGATCAACCAAACAAGATGTCATCAGCGGGAGCAAACCAAAGCCCAGTAAGGGAAGGAGAAGGCACTATTGATCCCATGCAGATATCCCAAGAGGCCGATTACAACGTAATGGTTCTTTGTTTTTTGTTTTCAACTTTCGTTCTGGAGTTGATACTATATTCTCTTGTTTATATACTGTGTTTTTTGGGTTGTTTATACCGGAAGTATCTAGTACTCGCTTAATCGATTGATTGAGTCGCGTACGCGATCAAAATGGCGCCTTATGTGTATTTCAAATCTTTTATATTGACAAATGGTATTTTGATCATATACATCTCAGGAGTTCAGAGATGATGAACACACCGGAGATGAAGCGCAAGAAGAGGACTGGTACATAAGGGAAAATAGGAGTAAGCGAAGACATTCGAACAATATGGGTATGATTGGGTTATTTGATGAGGCGGAGGATGATGACAATGAGTTACAGGAAGAGTACGAAGAAGAGGTCACCCGGAGCATTGATTTTTCAAAATTCAACATGCGCCCTTTCTGGGAAAGGTACTTCTTCTCTTCAACTGTGAGGATCACAGTCCGGTCATCATGGGAGCGTCTTTCCCCAGTAAAAGAATTCCTTCAGGAGAACGAAATGAATTTCGAAGGAGTATTTAGAAAATATACCGAAGAGCTGCCTTCTGGTTGGAAGCGGTTTTCAGGCAGCCTCCTTCATTATCTTATGATGTACTCCCTACCCACCAAGAAAGAGAATGAGCTGTGGGTCCTGATAGGCCAAAAGCCAGTTAGGTTTGGCTTAAGGGAGTTTGCTCTTGTCACTGGGCTTTATTGTGGAGGAGGTAAGATGCCCGATAGAGCTGATGAGTTGAGTGTTATAAATAATGCCGAGGATTTTCTTAAGAGGATCCTCCGAAATAAATGGAAATCAAAAGTGAAGGACACTGATTTGGAAATTTTATTATTCAATAAAAAGATTGCGGTGGAAGACCGTTTGAAGATAGCACATGTGCTTTTTGTACAAAACATGTTGCTGGGTATTGAAAAGGGGAGAGTTGTAAATAGGGATCACCTTTGTTTTGCAAGTGACTTGGATTTTTTTTATTCATATCCTTGGGGACTAGTGTCATTCAAGGCGACAATGGATTCAATAAAAAAGAGGGAAAAGGATATTGCTAAATGGCTGCCCCCTACAGAATCTGACTCTAAACCGAAGACCTATCATGTTTCAGGTTTTCCATGGGCGTTGCAGGTGATTATGATCATCATATTTATCTTATTCAGCTTAATCGCTTACGCGATTTAATGAATCGCTCACGCGACTTGTTGAATCGCTCAAGCGATTTAATGAATCGCTCACGCGACTTGTTGAATCGCTCAAGCGATTTAATGAATCGCTTACGCGACTTGTTGAATCGCTCACTCGATTTAATTGAAACAAAATCTATAATACATCTTTTTTTCTGTTTGTTCCTTATAGGCGTGGGCTTACGAAATGTGCCCAACTATAGCAAGTTCTTATGGAGGCGGCCTAGAACATGATGATTCCCACATGTCCAAACTACCACTCCCCAGGATGTTCAGATGGATGCACAGTAGAGGGAACCCAATCGATATTGAAGAATTGCGGCAAAAGTTAAATAACCATGGACCTGAGGTTAGAACAAAATTTATATTATTTTCTTTGCCATGGATCATCGAATACCTTTAACATCTATTATTTTTTGATGTAACAGGATCAGGTACGTCCATTTTTGTTGCCCTCCAGCATTGAAAAGGATATGAGTTACATCAGGGACCTTCATGAACAAACAACTTCAGAAGAAGAGGATGCACCCATTGATTATCTACATCAGTGTTTGAAAGGGTGCACCCTTTTGATCATTGGGGATGAATTGCCCCATCCAGTCCGAGAAGATGATAATCTCATGAATTCTAACATGGATTGGTTCCCCTCACCATCACATCCAACTACAGCACCACCTACCGCAGGAATTGATTGGGGCACCGCACCCCCAACGTCCACAGCACCACCTACCGCAGGAATTGATTGGGGCACCGCACCCCCAACTTCCACAGCACCTGACACATCACCATCACCTGCACCAGCTGCTGCAGTGCAAATCCCTTCTGAAATTCAACAGTTTATCCAGAAAGCGGAAGCTAATTCTGAATCTTTGAATGCAACTGTTGAGAAAATATGGCTGCATTTGGAGAAGGAGAAAGAAGACCAAGCTGAAGCTCATTCTGAATATGTGAAGGCAACTGTTGAGAAGATATGGCAGCATTTGGAGAAGGAAAAAGAACACCAAGCAGGCCGTAGTGTAATGGTGCAGGAGGTTGAAGGGTCTAAACGTCAAAGACCAAAGAGAAATAAAAGAAGGCCCGCCTACCTCCTGTCACCTTATACGCTGCAACTTAAGAGGCTTTGCACAGCTACAGCCAGAGCTAGAGTCAAGGCTAAAGAAGCAACACCTGCCTTAACGGCTCAGCCCCAACTGCCTTGTCCGCAAACCGCAGAAACCATCTCTCAATCTCACAACAGATGGTTATCCAAAAATACGGACAAATCTGGTTCTAGCTACTTGTACAACTGGGTTCTTAGTGCAGGGCCGAAAGACCGAATTCCTGGACAAACTGCGGATTTCGACGCGGAATTCTTCCTAACCATCCTCAGAAATGGGAAATGGTTGGTATCCGAGGTAAACTTCCTATATAGTTTATGTTAGTCAATACCTGTATGATGCATAGTTGATCTTTATTGTTTTTTTTTTTTGGTTCACTCGTTGCAGCATTTGGAAGAGTGTTTGGCCAATATAAGGCTTAAACAAAAAAGGCTCCCAGATCAATATGCTCAGGATTGTTTGGTCCTCGATGAGACTTTCTTCCAACATCTTAAAACGAATTATTATCTATCAAGGGGTCTCATTACAGAGGAAGATTCAGTTTGCACAGGTGAAGATGGCGATCTCGTTATTACAAATAAGCCAGATACTGCTGCCAATGCTCCGAGGGGTGCCAAGGCTGGAGTTAGGTTTGGTGTCAAGAGTGCCAAGGGTGCCAAGGGTGTGAGGCCTGTGAATGAACACAAAGAAGACATCCGGACTGCCTCGCATTCATTTGATGTGATGCGAAGGATCTGGAATGATCCCATCAAATGGAAGGAGGACACTGTTCTGCCGTATACAACTGGTTCTCTACCATATTTCCATGGCCGTGCATGGGAAGGAGCTACAAAATTTTATGGCATTGTCAACTCAGGAAATTCCCATTGGGTGGCCGTCGAGATTTTGCCCCAAGAGGGAGTCATCAAAGTTTACGACAGCGGTGGTGGTTCCCTTGACCACAGGAATTACCAAATTGCTTTGAACCATCTGTGTGTTTTCTTTCCCAAATTGTTGGCCCACACAGGAAAGTTCAGGCAATTAGGTGACAGCCTCAAGCACATGTGGAAGCTGCAACTTGCTCCGTGTCCAAAAAATAAACGAAGGTACATTTAAAGTTTACTAACTCTAAAATTTTTTATTATATTTTTATTTAATTTCTATTTTTTTTTTTTTTCAGTGGCGATTGTGGACTCTATTCCTTATATTACATTGAGCTTCTCATGCGTTGGGAACCACTGGATATTCTGGATGACGATAATACCTCTTTTTTAAGGTTACGTTTAGCATCCGAAATATTTTTTGGAGTTGATAAATACAATATTTAAGTTACACAGTATGTATTCATAATATTTATGTCCAATTCTTTAATAAATCGCGCAAAATGTACAATTCCCTAATAAATCGCGGAAGCGATTTAATTAATCGCTCACGCGATTCTTCATCAACATCTATTTATTTATTTTATTTAAATATTATTTATTTATTTTCTTCATCAACATCAATTGAATGCATGTTGAACCGAATAATATTGAATGCTAACTAGAATTATTGAAATATTGAAATTTGTGTTTATGTGTTTCGAAATATTAATTTTTTTAATTTAATCGTTCACTTGATTTGATGAATCGCGCACTAGATTCATCAACTAACTAGAATTTAATAAGATAAATAGAAATATTTATTTTTATTATTTAATCGCTCACGCGATTCTGTAAAAAAATCAAAATATTAATTTTTCCTAAATTAATCGCTCACTGATTTGATGAATCGCGCACTAGATTCTTCAGCTATATCAAATTATTTATGTTTTAATTGAATCGCGCACTTGATTTGATGAATCGCGTACAGGATTCTACAGCTAAATAGAATTATTTATTTTCTTTATTTAATCGCGCAAGCGATTTAATGAATCGCACTTGCGATTCATTAATTAATCTCCCGCGCGATTCATTCTTGTTCTAAATATTAGATACTATAAATAATTTGTTGTATTTTCATTGGATCGTGGACTCGATTCGGTTAATCGCTCACGCGATTCTTCATCAACGTCTAGTCCTTTATTTTATTTGAAGAAGGGACATAGATGTCCATTGTCTTCTTCCCGCGTCTGACAGATGTTCTCGATGAGATGCTTGAATTTAATGAAAAGCTGCCTGCACTCATCCCGGAATTTTGACCGTCACCTTTACAATGCGACCAAGGAAGGAAGGAAGGGGTGCGACTGTTGGTTGGTTTAAGGCCCAATCACCTTTATTAGCATCCTCAATTCTGCTCTGTTCTCAGATTTCTGCAAAATTTTCATCACCTGCAAGAAGCCTTGCTTCTCTTTCTCTGTCCTATATCTCAATCCTTGACAAATAAAGTCATGAATAACCCTCCAAGACCTATTCTGGCAGGGGTGGAAGAGTACATGGTTGAACGTCTTCGTATATATGCCGGAGACAACGAAATCGATCGGCTAGAAGTCTTAGACACGATGCTAGCTACTGTGTCGCGTGAATTGACTAAGCGATTCAAAACCAGATTCTGGGCACGAGATGTTGTAGCAGCAGTGAAAGGACTGCGGATAAATTTTTACGCTTTCCGTAGATTATTGGCGTGTCCTGGAGTTAAATTGGCTGCTAATCGTATTAGTGCCGAAATTGATCCCCTAGAATATTATGGTGCGAATACCATTGAGGTAAGTCGAATTCATCAGTGGCACTTTTTTTTTTTTTTTTTTTTAAATCTTTGTTTGTTCATTTTTCAATGTTTAATATTGCATAGGTTATTCAGCGGGATTTCGGCGCCAGAGTATTTGGATGCCGTTATTACGACGACCTAAGGTATATCTTCAAAGTGCGGCAGGCACACCTTTTGGAGGGCGAAGAGGAGCACCTCCACGCTTTCCACATAAGTGATAGGGACTCAGACCCCGAGTCCTTTTACGACGTTGTTTACCTTGAGTCCTCTGAGGGGAGTGTTAATTCCATTATCCCTCAATATGATCCGGAGGAGGTTAACCAGTTTCCTCCTCCCCCATAAAATATTTAGTTTGATTGTAATGTATTTTATTGGTTTTGTAATGAAAGCAGACTGAATGTTGTTCTATTTTTATATATCTAGTATGCTGTATTTTACAGTTTTAATGGTTTTACTATTCTTCATTGAATCGCGTGAGCGATACATTGAATCGCGTGAGCGATTAACCAGAATCGCTCACGCGATTTGATGAATCGCGCACTAGATTCATCAGCTAACTAGAATTTAATCAGATAAATAGAAATATTTATTTTTAATATTTAATCGCGTGAGCGATTTATAAAATCGCGTGAGCGATACATTGAATCGCGTGAGCGATTAACCAGAATCGCTCACGCGATTTTATGAATCGCGCACTAGATTCATCAGCTAACTAGAATTTAATCAGATAAATAGAAATATTTATTTTTAATATTTAATCGCGTGAGCGATACATTGAATCGCGTTAGCGATTAACCAGAATCGCTCACGCGATTTGATGAATCGCGCACTAGATTCATCAGCTAACTAGAATTTAATCAGATAAATAGAAATATTTATTTTTAATATTTAATCGGTCAGGCGATTAAATAAAGAAAATAAATAAATAATATTTAAATAAAATAAAGGACTAGAATCGCGTGAGCGATTAATTAAATCGCTTCAGCGATTTATTAGGCCTACATGCATTCAATATTATTCGGTTCGTAGTTTGCAGATGCATTCAACTATACCAAATTTTTAGGGTTTAGGGTAAAAAATAAATCAAATAAATATTTAAAACAAATAAAAAACTAGCTCTACATGAAGAATAGATTGCGCGATTCATTAAATCGCTTGTGCGATTTATTTATTAAATCCCATTCTTTTTTTATTTATTCCTCAACAACCAACCGTCATAGTATTGAATGCATGGTAATTTAATTGAATGCATGTACACCTAATTCTTCTATAAATATTCCAATTATCACTTGTCATCCTCACACCTTACTTCAAGCAAAACCCTAGCCGCTTTCTCTCTCTCTTCTTTTCTTCTTCTTCTTCAATAGAGGCCGACGAACGCGAAAACAAATCACCGTTTTGGAGCTTGGAGTCAGCTTCTAAGGACTGGGGTTCATGTTCTTAATAGTTGTTCATTGCTCATGAAGCCCAGTCCTTAGATGCTCGACTTCAAGCCCTAAAACCGGTGATGCTGATATGATATGCGAACAAATGGACAGATCTGAGGGATGTAGCCGAAGAAGGAGAAGAACGGGAAAAGAGCGGAAGAGGAAAGGAAGGAAAAATGGATATTTATGTTGGGTTTTTTTTTGCTTTGTTTATAACTTATAAATTTATTTTATTTACAGAAGGGCCCCTAAAATTTCTTCCTTTTACAAAACGAGTTAATTGCAACTTGATTAGTATATAAAGATACCACGTCAAAAAATATCGGGGAAAGAAAACGGGAAAAGAAATGGAGGGTTATATCCCTAAAAAAAGACTTGGGCGTCCCTTGGGGCCTAATTCTCTCGAGTATTTGCCCTCTCAGAATAAACGTCCTTCGTAGAGCCAAAAATCTCATCTTTCTAACCGTTGATGATATCAGAGTCAAAAGGGGCTCAAGAAGGCGGCCATATAAATTCACCCAAATTTTAGTATATGAAGAAAAAGTAGAACAGAAAAGTAGGACTGTGAGATCAGAGATGGGTTGCTTTGCTTGCTTCAATGGCGGAAGCAAGCAGCGGAGACGAGAAGAGGAGCGTTTGGCCTCTGAGGAGGCTCGTGCAAGAGCCGCAGAAGCCGCCCAAAAAAGGTTCAATGTTTGTTTTTATCGAGTTTAATTTCCGTTTTTTGGTGTAGATTTTGTAGGGTTTTTCCTGGATAGAATAATTTTTACATTTATCTCGATTCGTTTCCCTGTGGATAAAGAAAGATCAAGTCTTTTGGTTTTTGATGAATAATTTTCCCTTTTTCTTGTGAATGAATAATCTTCCATGATTTATAAAATTTCGTATGGATCTTCACTTGATGAACTGACTGGCAATATGCTGCTGTACTGGGATCAAACAATTTAGGGAGAAAAGGAGAAAGACTAGGTAAAAGTGCAAAATGTAGAATTAGAAAACTACTACATTTGAAGCTTGAAATGTAGAAACCAAACACCAATATAGGGCAAGGAACTATCAAAGTGAGGAAGGAATGTCACAAATTGTAAAACGCAGAGTAACAAAAATGTGATGCAGAAAGATCAAATATATAAATTTGTTGTGTTGTTATACTTTGTCCTCAAGAAGGAAAGATCAATTCTTTTTCCTCCTCACCTTCTATTTAATTCTTAATAAAGAGCTTTATATTCTTACCTTCTTGGTTTTCTCTTTATGACATAAAATGAAGTTTCCCTCGAGAAATTCACTTTTGTTTCCATAGGATACACAATATAGCTATTGTGCTTCAGATGAATATCTTAGAAGAGTTTACTAAGCGTATTATGAAATGCAAATGTTTTCTAAAGGGAAGACAAGTTTGCAATGTTGTGGCAAGAAATGGGTGATTTTCTCCTGTTCATTTGTTCGAGCAAGAATGGGCATAGTGAACAACAATGAGGTTAGGGACGGGCGGAGGGATTTGCAGTAGAGGGGGGTGGGGGGGGGGGGGGGGGGGGAGTAATTTTATTGATTTTATGCACAATAATAGAATATAGTAAAATCTGTCAAGAAATAGGCTATTACCCTCCGGAGACGAGAAGAAATTTTAAGGGAGAATATCTTTTGGTAGTGAGGTGGGAGAGTTGAGTGGAAATTAAACTATGTTTTTAAGGTAGATGTGATTTCTTTTAAGTATTTCATTAAGTGATGTCACTTCAGTTTTCTTCTCATTATAGTTGGATATGATAAACTTTTACTATAAAACTTGCCCCACAGTCTTAAGGATCTCTTAACTTTTGAAATTGCAGGCAGGAGCAATTTGAAAAATCTGCAGCAGGAAGGGCTGCAAAAGCACAGATAGCAGCTGCAGCTAAACAGAATGCTAACACCAATAAAGGCGAACCAGTTCTTAAGGTATTATGACCTCTTCATTGTGATATAATGTTTTCCTTGCTCTTGGATTTCTCCCTGTTTATTTTTTGTTCTATCTCTTTTCCTGCAAAACTTATATGGAGACTTTATTATTTGTTTGCCGTTCTCTCCTGAATATTTCTGCATTTTTTAGCTTAATTTTCCATTAATTGCATGCAGTATTTTACTAGAAATGGAACGAAATGATCTTTAAACAAAAATAGAACTCTGATTGATTTTGGTTTATTATGTCAATGCAGTGGCAGATGGGATGAGATTTATTTGCTTTAACTTCCAATTGGGCCCTTGTAAGTATCATGCACATTTTATTTTCACATTTCATATTTTTGACCATTTTCTTTGTAAGAATTTCCATCATTTTTCTGATAATATGGAAACCTAAGACAGTTGAATTTCTCCTGATTTTTGAAGTGCCACATAATGAAAAGGTTAGTTAAGAACATACCAATGAAGCTGATTTGACTAATATATTTAACAAGGCATAAATTACTACGTGCTGTTGCAGGATTTGCTTAAGAAGTAACAGATATCAGCAATGTAATTATGGAGAAATTTGAGAACTTCCGAAATTTGATTCTTGAAGTAGTTTCAATCACAAAGACAATATAAAGAGCAATATAATGAGATATGTGTGTGTGTGTGTGTGTGTGTTTATCCGTACATTGTGTGTTTTTTATACTTTTGCTCGTTGATCAACTTAATATGCTTCTGTATGTTTAGCATAATCGGAACTGAACATAAATGTATAGCTCGTTCTCATAAAAGTTCAATTCTCTTTTCCTGCAGATTCGTGACAAGATTGTCGTTCGACCATTGTATCTGGAGTTCGTCGTCTTCAACTTGGTTATTCTAGGTACAACATGTGTGTTAAAGAACTGCAGAAGGATGAATAATTTGTCAATAGTTATATTTCATCTCTTTTCTTAAATTTCTTCCTTTGTATTATTGTATATAATAAGCCAGCTATATTGTGGTAGTAGCTTTCAATTGTGTGTTAGCAAACTTTGCTCACTTGTACACCATATAACCTTTAAATAAAAGAGAGAGTCCTCGGTGGTTCTTGTAAAGCAGCCTCGCCTGACTGAAATTTCTCTTTATATGAATGATAATATGAGAAAGTATTGGTCTTGGTTATTCTCAAGAGTAGTATATATTTTGGGTTAATTCACATTCTTTATTTATTTTTCTATATTTCATTGTGGATTCTAATTGGTCGGACGACTAAGGTGTAAAGTTTTATCTACTAATAGTAGTTACATGTCCAGAAATTCTGATCGAGATCTTTGATTAGACTAACATATTGTTGAAATGCAAAATTATACGCTTTGCTCCCTGGACGAAGGATTCTATGCCTTCTGCAAACTTTGGTGATACTTCGATGGTTCTTTTAGTGAGATCAACAAGATTTGAAGGGGCCCTCGGTCGAGATTATGAGGCAAAATCCGAAATCCTCCGCATGCCAGTAACCCTGCTTGATTAGAGACTGCGTGGGAATAAACGAAGAAGGGGAGAGGAGATATGAGGCCACAAACAGTGAGAGGAGAATGAAATACGAAGAAGGGAGGCCACAAACAGTGAGAGGAGAATGAAATAGTAGTCCATTTTCATTTTGCGAGGAGTAGGAGTTTTTTGAGGTAGGAAATATCGGATGTGAGTTGTCGTTTCTGTGTTGGTGTAGTTTTCAATTTAAAGGGAGCCATATTGCTGTTCATTCGGGTGGTTTCTGGCCGAACCAAATCATTCAGTTTTGGAAAACTAAAACTGAAACTGAACCGAACTCCTACTCAGTTTTGATTTTCATATTGGAAGGTAATCATGTGTTGCAATTTTATCGACTAGTGATATTTTTTAAAAAATATCGTGTGTAAATTTAAGTTAGGAGTGTAAATAAGCCAGTCTAATTCGAGTTTTCCAAAATTTCTAAACTCGAGTTTAAGTTCATCTTTAAAAAAATTCTTTGGTTCCATAGTTTAATCCTTAGTATCATATTTCACACACTCTTACTAATAATATATGCTAGGCAAGCCCATAAAATCCCTTTTAACAAATTTAAAAAATTAGTTTAATATTATTAACAAAATTTGTAGAAAATATACTTTTCTTTTCTAGAAAATATATATATTTTGGTAAAGAAATATACTTGATATATAGTTATATGAGATTCTTCTAATCAAATATAAAAAAACTACTTTAATATAATTGACAAATTTTCTAGAAAATATACTAAGTACAATATAAATTATTTCTAGAAAATATACTAAATATAATATATAAATTATTAACAATATCATCTATGACATAAAATCACTATTATATGCTAATTAAATAAGTCCAATTCTTTGTAAAAAAACCTAATATTTTATAGAAAAACATACTAAATTAATTTAATGTAATAATCCCCAATGAAGAACCCTGTATGTAGTAGCAGCCAACCTCCAACCCTAGGTTTGATTTTCTTGAACTATCTATTTTCACATAAATTTGAATTGAATCGGTTTTTGCGCGAAATTGAAGTTTAGGTCTTCGCCAGAAATAAATTGGGACACCAAAAATCGCCATGAGTTCTACAGACGATGAAACCGGAACGCATAATGAAGGGAAGTCTGATGCCAGCAGCAATGCAAAAGCCTTCTTTGATATCTACGGCCCGGAGGTTTTGTTCTTCTTAAATTTTGCAAATTTGGGACTTTCTTGATTTTGTTCCGTGATTATTTCAAGATTTCATGTTTGTATGATCTGACATTAGTTTCTTGGCAGCATGACGACCTGATAATGTTGCTGAAATTTGCTTCGTTTCTGACGAGTTTTTCGGGAATTATTTTGATTGGGTTATGGGTGTCTTGGGTTTTCCTAAAAGCTTGTTACTTTGCAAAAATTATGTGGCTTGTGCACAAAATGGGTGTTTCTATCTTATACGTGTGTGTGTGTGTTCTACTGTACCTTGATACTGATTGTCTCTCTGTGTGTGTGTGATTTTTTTGAAACCCTTTAAGTTTCTGCAGCACAGAGCTGAGCTGTATTTATGTCTGTTAATTAGAAACTTGCTGATTTGTTTAACTGATCTTGTAAGCCATTAGCCTCATTAATCACTTTTAACCTATGCTTGAGCTGATTGTGATTCTTGAGTACTAAAGTGTGACACAATTTAAGATTTGGGTATGGTGCAGGCACGAGCAGATGTTGAATTCAAGCAGCCAGAAGCAAATTCAACCTTGAGTCTCCAAGTATGTATTAATTTTCTACTTGGATTTCTATATTCTCATCGCTTCATTTTAAAATCAGCATTACGCATTCTGTTCCTGTTTTTATTACAGGACGTTCAAGGACTTGCCACTTGGGTGCTCGCTGAAGGCTTCATGCCTTCGTGGGTTTTTATTAAAGTAAATACCTTTTTGGTTCTTCGTCAAAAGCTAATATATTTTTTCTATTACTTTGAATTTAGAGCTTATCTTTGTTTATTTAACTCAATTATTGCGCTTATTATGTGCAGAACAAGCCTTTAATTCCCAAAGTGGTCATGCTTTACATCCCTGGACTTGATGCCGCACTGTATTTATCACAGTCGAAATTACTAAAAAATTTTAAAGCGTGTTGTGGAATTCCTAGGGCAGTTATGGCTCTCAGGTAAATAGTTTACTGTTTTTTTGTTTAAACAATTTCACATTTTGTGGATTTTTTTGTTATTTATAGCTACTATACTTACCTTTTGTGTTTTGTGCTAGCTGTGTATCAGATGGAATGCAGACTGTAGATGCGCTTCTTACATGCAAAGTAAAAAGAAAAAGGGAACAAGCTGAACCCGTACAAAAGAAAGCTGCCCAAACATGTCAAGGTTTGTGAAACATCCTCGGGAATAAATTCCATTAGCTTAAAACCCTTTTCGCCGTATTTACAAATTTTAAGAGAACATCTATTGTGTATCGGTATCCTAGTCAATACAAAATTAAATGAACCTTAATGTCATATTTTCAGGTTTATCTTATTGTTGATATATACCTTGTGATCATCATATCAATATCATATGTGAAAGAAAGAATATTAATGAAGGAAATTAAGAAGGAGAAATTCTATGATCTTTTTAAGCATTTTAGAACATAGTTGCTCCCATCTTGATTGCAATTGCTTATTTATGTTAGTAGCAGGAAATGCCGACTGTATTACTGATTTAACGAAAAACTTGCCATTCCCAATTACTTACTACACGCTTACTGCCAAAGAATTGGAAGATAATGGATATTGCTGTAAAAATCCAGGTAATGCCATGGTCTACAGAGAAAGTCTTTTTTCTAAGCTGTTCTCGTTGTAATTATTTATTTATTTAATGTTTTTTAATGAAATAGGTTGCCTTATTTAGTTCTTGAATTATTTGGTTGTTGCAGAATTTCTTCCAACGCTTCCTGCTCCTTCTGGTACTCCGTCCCACGATATTTTGGCACTTGACTGTGAGATGGTATGTACCGCAAATGAGCTTTTCTGTGCTTATTGACGATGTAAACTCCTGCATGAGGATTTTATTGACTGTTCATTTAGTAAATTGGATCGTTGCTTTTACAAATGACCAAGTGTTAGCCTAAATTGAGCTTTTCTAACAGTGCATTACAAAGAATGGGTTTGAGCTCACAAGAATTACCTTGGTGGATATTACCGGTCAGGTAGATCTGTCTGTGTGTGTGTGTGTGTGTGTTTGTGTGATGGCATTTTGATGGGGATACATGTTAGGCTAATAGTGTCAGTTCTGCAGGTATTGTTAGATAAACTTGTGAAACCAGCAAATGCAATCACCGATTACAACACAAGGTAATTCCTCTCTTGGACTTTGTGTCTAAAAGTACATTAATGTTATTTTGAGAAAAATATCGAAATCATAGAAAGCTTGGGATTCCAACTGGTTTTCTTGAAGCTTGAAGTCAGGTTTGAACAAGGACCTGAATAACAATGCATTACACATAAATGCGGTTTAATTGTCCTCATTTTTCTGGTTGTGAACTTTTGTGTATTTTCATTAATTTCCTTCCATTTTGTGATAATGCAGATACAGTGGAATTACACGTGAAATGTTGGAAAACGTGACGACAACTCTTGAAAACGTACAGGTTTGGTTTCGGCCCCTTTTTTCCTTTCCTCTAGTTATTTATTTATTTGTTTTTTCGCTTCAACTTAATGTTTGCTAGCTTGATTCTATTTTATTTATTGTACCAATTGCCCCTTTGTTCAGGAAGATTTTCTAGGATTGGTTCAGAAAGAGACCATCCTCGTGGGACATTCATTGGAAAATGATTTATTAGCATTGAAGATCCGTCATGATTTAGTGATCGATACAGCAATTTTATATAGGCATCCTCGAGGTCGTTCTTACAAAACAGCTTTGCGTGTTTTAACAAGGAAATTTCTTTCCAGAGAGATACAAGATTCAGGAAATGGGCATGATAGTGTTGAAGATGCAAGAGCAACAATGGAATTAGCATTGCTAAAAATTAAAAACGGTACAAAACTTTTCTGCAGTGTATCATTGATCTCATTCATATTAATGAGTATTAACTTTCTATGCTACGGTCTACTTCATATTCTTGGCCTGTTTTTATATATACAGGACCTAGTTTTGGCTTGCCTTCTTCAACATTAATACGAAAGAAGCTTCTGACATTATTAAGTGATTCTGGAAAAACATCATCTCTTATAGATAGTGTTTCTATAGTGAAACGATATGCCTCCGAGTCATCTCATTCTATCCCAGTTTTCTCTGACGATGAAGCTGTTTCAAAGGCCAAAAAAGAGGTAAGTTTCACCTTTTTCCTAAATGTCTTGTGGGATAAGTTTTTTGAAGAAATTCCGAATTTCTCCCTCATTTCTCTAGTAATACTTTATTTTTGGTAATTTTTCAGGTGAAAAATGAGAAGGTGCATTTTGTGTGGACCCAATTCACGGAACTCTTCTCTTATTTCAAGAAACAAGCGAACGATGATGGGAATCTGAACCAGAAGATAGCCGAGATGATCTCGTTGCTCACATGTAGTAAATCTACTAGCAGAAAAAGCATTAGTTATAATGTTACTTCAGAACTAAAGGAAATTCTTGGTCGGATTGATAACAGAGTTAAAAGCCTACATTCGTGTCTACCGCCTAATGCCATGCTTGTTATTTGTACCGGCCATGGAGACACCGCAATCGTGCAAAGGTAAGCTGTCATTACAGGATACTTATTTATGTTTTTCTAAATAAAATTTTCCCACACACACATATTCAATAGCTAAAGATATGCAAAAGATTAACCGACTAAGTTGTTTATGTTGAAGGTTAAGAAAAATGCTTTCGGAGCAGAGAGAAACCGAACTCTGTCGCGAGAAGATAGTGAAAGTGCTTGAAGAACTGCAGGCCCAAGCTGAAGTTGGCTTATGTTTTGTTGGAATCAAACACTGAATCCCTCTGTATTTGTTGTAATATGTAATTGACACTTAGAGGTTGCCATGTAGCCTTTTTGCTGGCAAATTTTGAAGTTATATTGAAGATCCTGTGCCCTTTCACCTCTTTTCAAACTTATTGTGATATTTCTGATCCAACTTGGAGGAATAGCTCAATTCATTTCTCAAAATATTATCCAAAACTACCAGCACCTGTTACACATGTAGCATAGTCACAAAGGTTCATCAATCTAACACAAACTAAAGCTTCCAATTCCTAAGTTCTTACAACATTAGATACATTAGATAACTCTAAGTTGAGGATCAGATAAAACATAGTTAAAAACAAAGTCATATATTACAGGAATCAAGTTATTCCATCTCCTTGTTTTCTCACTTCACCTCCACGCCGAGCAAACGATCAAGATCTTGTCTTCCCACCCGAACTGCAACGCGCCGTTCTCCTCCTTCATCTTGTACCGATCTGAGTACCGTCTTATGAGCTCCTTCATCTCGTGGCTCACGTTTTGACCAACCGGGTACGAGCTAAACCCAGCCATGCTCATTCTGGCCCTCCATTTCCCAGCCACCTCGTACCTTTCGATTCTCTCCTCGCCCTCGCACGCAACGACGTTGATGATGTCACGCGCCAGACAGTGTTTCTCCACGTTCATCCTGTCCTGGCTGTCCCTGGCTAGAGTCGCGTCGATGGACTCAAAAACGGCCGCATAGTAGTCGTACGCCTCCGCGAACCTCGTCAGGAATGGGGCAGTGTTGGTGTTGATGTCTTGCTCCACAACGGTCACGAGCTTCGGTCGCAAGCTCTTCACCATCCGGAGGAGACGGTCCCTCAAATTTATGGTGGAGACGCTCTCATCTGGCATGTGGTGGAGCTGGAAGGCAAAGTTGACCACTAGGGCTTCGCCAGGGCGGCAGTCAAGCATGGAGGGGGAAACCAGGGCGGTGTCGGCCGCTAGGGAGCGGAACTCAAATGAGAGGTTGAGGTCCTCTGCGAGTTGTTCGAGCCTTAGACCTATGATGTTTAGGCCCCCCACGGGGCGTTGGACCGTCTCCGGATCGTCCACGCCAGTTACTTTTATGTGGGGCCGATTGCCAGGGATTTGGGCTAGGGTTTGGAGGAGGGTGTAGTACTGACTCCCTTGGTTGATATCGAAGTCTATTATGTGGACTCGTTTTTCGTTCTTGCATGCTTCGAGAATCGCCCCATTTGCAGCCATGAAGCCAAATCTAAAACACGGGCACACCTCGAAGAGGACCTGCATAGCAGAAATTTGGCAGACGGGTCAATTGCGGTTTGATTCATAAATCCAAGCCATCATTTCATTGATCGTGAATGTATATCAAAGTTTTAAAATGCTAAGTTTAGAAGTTCCCCATATGATTCCACTTGTTAAAATATCATAGTTGATATCAAAGAATCCCTCGATAGAAATATATGTAAGGGAAAAAAAAAAAAAAAATTCGACCTGCATTGCAGAAAGCCGGTCGGAATCCGGTGGCACTTTGCACTTTAGTGCTTTGTAGAGACCTCGTCCGGAAGTAGCCATACGCGCTGCGAGAGCTTCCACCATATAGGCTGCAATCCGATCGGAAGGTTCTCCTTGAATCGAGACCCTTTGACGGAGCACATCGATCATGTGCGATGCTTCCTCATAGTTTCCTTTATGGATATTAGCTGCACACTCGAAGAGCATGCTCCTTGGAGTCGGATGAGTGGTGGAATTGGAATCCGAGGAGGAATATTCCTTTGGCGAGTCGTGGAGCAATGTGGTCCCCGACCATGATGCCCCATCGACTTCCATGCCATGGTTGTGATCATCGCTGTCCTCATGATCACCGTTAGTGGAAGTGATGTTATCATCGAGAAGTGCCTTCTCGAGTTCCCGAAGCTTCGACCTCACCTTATCTTCATCATAGTCAATGTCATAAGATGGCGATCGGACAAGAAGTTCGTCAGAAGGGGAGTCGAGGAAATACTTCACATCGTAACTGTCACTGCTGCAGTATTCGCCGCTGTAGAGAACTGCACGGTTTTCAGAGTTGAACAGAGGACAGGTGGTGTTGCCATCCTTATGAGAGTAAACCTCACAGTTTCCATACAATGCAGCAGGTCTAACTAGAGACATTTTTTTACTTCAAAGTCTCTGTAGCGAAACAACGAACTTCAAATTCTCCGAAGTTATACGATGAAAGTGTCCCTCCTGCAAGAAAAGAATCGAGCGCGTCTATCTGAAAAAGGAGAACAAAAGAAAGCAAAAAGGAAAAAATTCAGAAATTTGTGAAAACAAAGACGGAGAATAAAGAATCACATGGTCGGAGAACCCCCCAATCAAAATACAACATTTAAACGACCCTGGTTTCGTTTTCAACATCGCTATGAGCTATTTCGTGCCAGATTAAGAGTTCAATCCACCCTTTTCAGCTTCACATTTATGTATCTTCATTCAAACTCAAATCGGGGTGTGGAATTATGCAAGATTAAGAAAAGGGAAGGCGAAAAGCAGTCTCAAAATTCTTTTCAGATTACAAGAAAACAACTTCCATTCATTTAATCAATCATGGAACTCCCAGAAAGTTCATTTTCACAGAAATCAATCTCAAGCTCACATAAAATAAACATATCATCTAAAATTCAGTTTTAGACAATCTTGTTCCAATCAAAGCTAGTTATATTTGCAGAGTGCGGGCACACAGCATCATAGTTGTAAAACTGACTTCTTTCAAGCAATCTTGTAACAGCAAAGAACATGGATTGCAACAAAAATCTCAACAAACACTAAAAATGGCAAAATAAAAAATTACCTGTTAAGCCCAAAACAGGGAATAATGAAACCAGAAAGATCCCAGAAAAACAAACTCAGCAGCAACAATCTGCAAATCCCAGAAAAGAAGAAACAGATGTTTATCACCTTCAAGAATATGCTTTCAGGGTTAACAAGAAACAGTCAACCTTCTTATTATAAAATTTTAGGAGATTTTCATGTTAGTTTGGTGAAAAAGCACAAATGGGCACACGAGGAACAAATTCAAAAGTCCAAAGGAAGACCACTTAATAAAGATCGAAACTTTAAATACTATAAAGATTAAAACTTTCACAAGAACAAGACGGGAATCAAGACAAACCCTTCATAGAACAAAGCAAAAAGGGGTTCAAGACTTTGGTGCCAACTATTCCTCGGAAATCACAATTTATATAAATATGAACTGCCCCAAAATTCCAACGATTATAGAACATTCCAAGAAAATTATTAAAAAACAACCAAAAAGAATCAAGTCTTTCTGGAAAATCTAAGAAACTTACCACCGATATACTCCTGTTTTCAAGCAGAAACTTCTTTAAACTAAAAATACCATTTTTATTATTGCTTGTCTTGTCTGCTTTCACTCCACCTGCTCCAACCCTCTGACTCAAGACTTATACATTTGTTGTGTACATCAACAAAAAATAAAAAAATATTATTTATTTTTCCCCCAAATATTAGAAAAAGCCCTTTTATGTAAATTAATTAAATAATAAAATTGTGAATTAATCTTGACCATTGAACAGCAATCCGAATATATGTACCATGATATGAGCTCACGAGTGACTTCACTTGGCCTAAACTCGACATCTCACTCAACCCTTTCTTGGAGGGCATTATTACTATGTTAATTACTATAATTTTTTTTTTCTTGGAGCTTATGTTAATAACTTTAATCATAATTTGAGGACTTTTGGCAAGGCATTTGTCATGCCACAACATGATGTTAAGTTTTTATTTTAAAATAAATTAAGGATAAGATAGTAAAAGATTGCTTAAAAGTTATTCATAATTTTAAGTAGATGCTATTTGAATCGAAAATTTAGTTAAACTCAATTCGACAAATTCAACAAATTATATTTTTTTGATTGATGACTAGTAAGATTTACATCAATCAAATCAAAATAAAAGATAAAATATAAATGTAATTATGAAGTGATGAAAATTATTACAAATGAAAGTCAAAAGTTAGGTTCCCCACACTACCACTCGAAATGAAGCCGTGTTGTATCTGAAAAAAAGACAATCACTTTCCTTGAGTCGGATAGAAATTTCCAAACCGTGTTAATGTGGAATGACCATTATACCCTTGTGGGGGTGGAACATAAAGAGAGAGGGAGGCAGGGCAAATAAGTCATTTAAATAGGTCAGTAAACTAGTTGGGAATAGTGAAATACTGAAATGCAAATTGCATCTTAGGAATATTGAAATTTCGGAAGCGTGCTGTTGGAGAACGACCATTTTGCCCCTATGGGGTGGACTCAACGTTGAGAAGTAGGGCAAGGGTGAATAAGTCATTTTCACCAAGAGTAAAAAATCGTTGTAAATACGGAAATGGAATTCTCGCTTCGACCCATAATAAAATATATATAAAAAAACACCGAATTCAAATAAAAGTCATGAATAATAAATCTCTCTCTCTAATTTTAGTCGTAACTTTTAGTTATGATTCACTAATACATCACGATATCTTATATATGGTTTTATTATTATTATTTATAGTAAAGTATGATCGTATATGGATATAGACATGACGATGTGAATTTAATGATATAATTTTTTTTTCTTAATTTTTTTAGGTGGAAAGTATCTTACGTGGTATTTGTTTGCACTAAAAAATCGCGTTTATTGATTTTTAGTCAACACCGAATAGATAATAAAAATTATTTGAAAATTCAAGTAAAAGTAGGTCTTCAGTCTTGACTTGATCCTCTGATTCTTCCTTCGAATTTAAAGCTGTTGAAATCTTCAAACGCTCCTTGATGGATTTGGTGGTTTGATCTTCTTCAACTTCGAATTGGACTTGAATAACGTTAATTCGTAGGTCTTTTGACTTATTTACGAATCAAACGCTGGATTTTGGAGAATTCCGCCAAGAATGTCGATGAACTCGTCGGTAACTCCGTGGATTTAGCTTGAATATAACGCCGATTCACCTGTATAACGCCTTGATAGCGGATCAAACGCCTAGATTTGATAACTTCGGGGAAGAACGTCTTTAAATGCCTTAGAACTTCGTCTTGAACTTGTAGAGAGGTTTTTAGTCTTTCTTGAACTTGTATTGTGTATTGAATAAACTACACATGACCCCTTTATAGAGGTGTAGGATTAAAGACTTGTTGTTCAAGTCAAAGTTTATTTAATAATTATCTCTTTATTTTTTGAAGAGATAATATCAAATAAATCATATAAATATATATCTCTTTAATATTTTATTATTTTTTTAAGGAGATAATATCACATAAAATCACATAAGTATTTATCTCGCCATGTCACCATATGATTTGTTGATAAAATAAAACATTATAATATCAATTTAATTTAACTATTTAACTTTAAAATTAAATTTAGGATAATTACAAAATATTAAATAGTCAATTAAATTAATAATCTAAAGTTTATTTATCCGTTTACAAATGCCCCCACTTCAAGGCTCGGCGAAAAACATACTGAGTATTTGAGTGGTGACGGGACTTGAAGTACTCGAGTTTGCTCACTTGCCAGAGAAATATTCTTTTCTTCAATATGTGACTGAACTTGAAATTTAATTCAAGTTGCCTACGTACCCCATTAAAAGGATCAAGTCATGACGTAGTTCAACTTTTATTTTGTAAGCTTGAAGACAATTTATACTCGTGTCAAGGAGTTTTTTTTTTTTAGACATTTTATACTTGAATTTAAAACAGTTTATTCTCGTGTTAAGGAGTAACTTGAATTTGATTTTGAACAATTTATACTCGTGTTAAGGAGTATATTTGACATTTGATTTTAAACAGTTTATACTCGTGTTAAGAAGTGTTGCACTTGAATTTGGCTTTGAAACAATTTATACAGTTTATACTCGTGTTAAGGAGTGCATTTGAATTTGATTTTAAACAGTTTATACTCGTATTAAGGAGTAACTTGAACTTGATTTTAAATAGTTTATACTCGTATTCAGGAGTCCTTTTGACAGTTTATACTCTTATCGAGGAGTATTTCAACTTTCACTTGAATTTTAGTTGCCCCCGGTATTTTTCCGACGGTCTGAATGCACTTCAGCTTTAACTTTTCTACTAGAGAGCAAGTTCGAAACTAGCATCAACTCTAAACTTCCAAACTGGATTGCTGTGGATGCCCCCAATGGTGTTGGTGGCGCTATCGTATTCTTGTTGCTTTTAACCATACTGGCATTTGTTGAAGCTACTATACTAGTGACATTTGCATTAGCTGCGTCTTCACTTTCAAGAATAATTTTGCCTTCTCTTGCTAGAGCCATGGTCTTATCTTTTAGAACGAAACATTTCTCTATCGGGTGGCTAATGACTCGATAATATTTGCAGTACTTCGGGTCATTCACTTTCCCACTCTCCTCGGGGCGTTTTGGCTCCGGTAATTTTATTAAATTTTTTGCCAGTAGCTCATCAAATATGTGTGAGACGTCTGAGTTTTGAAATGGGTACTCTTTTTCTTGCATCTCCTTCAGTGTAAGTCGACGCATTTCATCCTGCGCAAGTTGACTTCTTGTTTTAGTTTCAACCTTCTTTTCCATGGAGGTGATTTTAATAGGTGTTGTCTTTATTGCCATAGACTCCTTTGTAAAGGGCTTGAAGAACTTCTCACTCCCCCGCACATCATTTTCATCATTCCTTTGATTTTCAGTAGAAGAGTTAGTACCATAGTGAGTAATACTTAGTTCCATATCATGAGCTCGCGTAGTCAATTCTTCAAATGTACGAGGCTTGATACCTTGTAAGATATAAAGTAACCCCCAATGCATGCCTTGAATACACATTTCTATTGCAGATACCTCTAAAAGTATATCCTTGCAATTTAAACTCAACGCTTGCCAACGATTGATGTACTCGATGATTGGTTCGTCTTTCCATTGTTTAGTATTAGTGAGTTCGATCATACTTACTGTGCGGCGCGTGCTGTAGAAACGATTCAAGAACTCTCTTTCCATTTGGTTCCAACTGTCGATCGATTCTGGCTAACTCTAAATCAACATACCAATCGAAAGCATTTCCTTTAAGTGACCGCACAAATTGTTTCACCAAGTGATCACCATATGTCCCCGCATTGTTACATGTTTCCACAAAGTGAGCGACATGTTGCTTTGGATTGCCCTTTCCATCAAATTGCTGAAAACTTGGTGGTTGATAACCCATCGACATCCTCAAAGAATCAATGTGTTTAGTGTATGACTTTGAGTATGTTGGAGAATTTTGCGAGGGTACACCATACTGAGCTCTAATTGTATTGGTTATCATATTTTGCAGGTCTTGCACAGATAGAGCGGCGATGGATGAAGCAGAGTTATTTGTCCTAGAGTCATGCTTCTGAGGAAGAAAATTCACTTGTTTTCCATCAGTCACTTGAGTTTGAGGGTTACGAGTAGACTGACTAGGATCGCCATTTTCTAACTTATTCATAAGTTCAATTTAGAAGTCTTTATCCTCCAAAGTCTTTTACAAGTTAGCCATTGCTTGAGCCATTTGAGTGACTTGCTCTTTGAGAGTCATAGTCTCCGTCTCTTCGGTAAAAAGAGTTTCCTTTGATTTAGTTTCCTTGGGGGTCGAAGGAGTTGAACCAACAGATGATTTCGAGTCACGACCGTCTGTAGAAGATTGCACAGTGCCATCCACTTCTTTGTTCTTTAGATTATCAACTCCCTTATTCTTCGGGTTAGGTTGGATTTTAGGAGCCATTGAGTATTTGTTGAATTTTGGTATATGAAAAGGAAGAGATGAGAGGTAAGATCAGTCCCACTGGGCGTGTCAATCTGTTTGCACTAAAAATTCGCGTTTATTGATTTTTAGTCAACACCGAATAGATAATACAAATTATTTGAAAATTCAAATAAAAGTAGGTCTTCAATCTTGACTTGATCCTCTGATTATTCATTCGAATTTAAAGCTGTTGAAATCTTCAAACGTTCCTTGATGGATTTGGTGGTTTGACTTATTTACGAATCAAACACCGGATTTTGGAGAATTCCTCAAAGAATGTCGATGAACTCGTCGGTAACTCCGTGGATTTAGCTTGAATATAACGCCGATTCGCCTGTATAACGCCTTGATAGCCGATCAAACGCCTAGATTTGATAACTTCGGGGAAGAACGCCTTTAAATGCCTTAGAGCTCCGTCTTGAACTTGTAGAGAGGTTTTTAGCCTTTCTTGAAATTGTAGAGAGGTTTTTAGCCTTTCTTGAACTTGTATTGTGTATTGAATGAACTACACATGACTCTTTATATAGGTGTAGGATTCAAGACTTGTTGTTCAAGTCAAAGTTTATTTAATAATTATCTCTTTATTTTTTGAAGAGATAATATCAAATAAATCATATAAATATATATATCTCTTTAATATTTTATTATTTTTTTAAAGAGATAATATCACATAGAATCACATAAGTATTTATCTCGCCACGTGTCACCATATGATTTGTTGATAAAATAAAATATTATAATATCAATTTAATTTAACTATTTAACTTTGAAATTAAATTTAGGATAATTTCAAAATATTAAATAGCCAATTAAATTAATAATCTAAAGTTTATTTATCCGTCTACAGTATTCAATACGAGTATCTAATATGATATCATACAACAAATATTATTTTTATAAGTATAGGATCATGAGAGTTTAAATATTATCTTTCTTTCATGTAATGCCCGACAACAATTAAGAAAAAAACCACTGAAAAATGTAGAAGCAATTGACCAAGTTTCCAATAGTAGGGTTGAAAGGGTCAAGGAGAACATCTAGCAAGTGGAAATTTAGGGTTTTAATAATTGGATTGGGAACATTATCTTAAATATGTGCACCAAAGACGTGTAATTTCCAATTTATAAGGTCTTCTCCTTTCTTTCTTATCCACAAAACAGGTGTCTCCATTTTCCTATCTCACCTGGAATTTGGAATTTGGGACCTTCTACAAATAAATTATTCTCAGATGCAGTAATTTAAGGAAAAAATTATACTAATATATTCTCGGATTTGTCATAATTACAAAATTATAAAAACTTTCGTACCATATTCTATTAGATAGTCCAAAGTACAATTATGAATTTATATTTAGACAATGATTGATAAGGGTCTTATTTTTTTGGTTGAGCCATATCTTACCCGAACCTAACAGGCAGCAATAGATGGGCGGGCTATGCCTGAAATTAGATCAGACTAAAAAACGCTCCACCAGTGAAAAAGGAGAGTAATAGGGTAGTTAAGCAAACCGATCTAACTAGCGCTGGATGTCTTACTCTATACGACCCCCGATTAAGAGTACGAAGGAGGGGTAATCCACTGAAATACTGGTCCGAAAGGAAAGAAAAATAATAGATTTGAGTTTTCCGGCCAGAAAAGATCAAATAGAAAAGAGAAAAATTAAAAGGACAAGATAATCGAACACTTCTGAGTCATTTTTCTGTCTTTTAGTCTTTTTTAGTGTATATTCTATGATGAGATATTCGATCTAGTTATCAAAATGGCTATAAAGTCGGATTCGGATCGAGTCAAAAAAGTTCGAATCAGAATCTAATGAGAGATCCTAGAAAGAGGATGGGATTAAATCCGACCCATCGACAGCCCTACACTTACGTCGTAATTAGGCTAGGGAAATGGGCTGTAGCCCGAACTTCTGTGGAGAACTGGGCCGAAGCCCAGAACATCTCTCGGACTGCGCGATGAAGATAGACTATTATATGAAGTTGAGAAAAATTAATGCTTATTTTAGAACAATTAACTTTAATATTATCGTATTTATAATCAATAAGTTTCCTAGCTCATGCAGGATACAGATAATACATGGTCGTCTTTCCAAATTATTTAAACTATGTAAAACTAGTATGATATTTGTATCTGTATGTCACTAACTTTCTAATTTTAAATAGCTAGGGTAGTTTATAATATTTAATACAACAATATTATTTATATACGAAAATATCATTATCACCCTAAGAACTCCATAACTTTATAATTAATTATCGATAATGTAATAATATATTTAATAATGATGGCAGGAGTTAGGATTTTTTGAATGCTCGTTATCTTCTTGATGGGGTCCCACCAGAATACCAGATAACGCGTGGTTTAGTGGTAGCTCGGGAGCCCGCAAGAAATGCGAACTCCATTAAGACGCCTAGCTAGAAAGAATGTACCCATGAAAAATAAAACCTACATGACACATTAATAACAAGATAGACAATCTAAAGGATAAAAACTTCTTTTTTTTTTTTTTAAGGAGGGATAAGAACTTATTAAACTACACAAATATATTGACAATCAGAGAGATAAACCTAAAAGAACTCTGCTCTATATAAGCAAAGCCTAGGCCTAAGGGAAAAGTCGGAACAAATACGATGGAAATAGAAGAGAGGAGGGAGGATAATTCGGAAAGTATTCATCATTCCTGAATTAAAATTAATTGTATATATTATATAAGGTTAATTCCGGACACTCTTCATTCTTTTATTCTTAACGTACTTTGTTCCTAATTATTTTTAGATTAGTGCGATTGACCCCTAACCGATGCGTAAGAAATTAGATTCAAAAGAAAAAAAAAAAAAAGGAAAAAATAATTTTAAGATGAATCAAGAAACGTAGTAATCCCTAATTATGAGATTAATAATGAGACTGTTCTTGGAAAGAATGATGAGAATTAACAAGTTAGCTAAAGTGTCACGATCTTAGTTGCCATATACTTCACCTTAAATTGAGAATTTAAAGGTATTGTTAACCGAAAACGAGTTGCAATCTCTCGAAATGATAGATACAAAAATGCCAACTAACTGTACTTAGACACATTTATTTAAAAAAATAATAATAAGAGGGGGTTGGTATTAACTAAATTTCAGCAAGAAATGTCTAATCTAATCCTAAAAAACAGACATTTAATTCTTATGGTTTACTTCATTTCAAAATCTTATTTTAATTAATTTTTAGGGTTTACGTTTGTCGACAACACGTACGCCCACGGTTATGTTCTGTACAGGAGATTTGGTTTAGGGTTTTACTAAGAATATCGGCTGCTGCTTAAGAGTTAATTAATCTCATAATTACCTAATTAACAGATCAACTAATTATGTTCACATATTTCGGTCAATTTATAATCTATGATGCACCCAAAACTTCTCCATACATCGAGACAGACACGACATGATACAAATACGTCAACATGTATATTTTTCTTGAATTTTTTACGTGAGAAGTGTTTGATACGACAAAATAATACTCGCAAAAGTATCTGTAAATTAGAGTTTGTAATATTAGATCTTAGGGTGGATAGAGCGCTATCATATCTTCTCATCAACGAGTGATGTGGTTTAGAGGTTCTGCATTCTTTTGATACGAAGCTGTATCATAATTGTGAGAGATCGAGAACTTTACATATTAGTTATATGACCAGATTTGAACTCAGTAATAAATAACAAGAATATAATCAAATTAAAACCCTATAATTTGATTCCAAAAACAATATTTACCTCTATAAATTAAGTAAATATAATTAATTAATGAAGTGAATATGGTAAAAATAAATGATTGGAAGGAAAAGTAGGCGTCAAAGTTTGTTTGTTGAGGGTTTATCAGCGTTCGTTGATGTGTTGCTAATAAGGTTTTCTTGGAGAGATGAGATACTTAAAAAGGTATGTTATTCTTTTCACTACAAAGACACTTGGATCATATGCATTTATATTTTTAGTCTTGCAAGTTAACTGATTTCCCCTTCAAAAATTCACCTTTTTGTATAAAAAAAAGAGTAAATTTTGGCACATAAATTCACTTATTGAAAGCTATTTAAAATCTATCTCTAAAAAAAAGAAAGAAAGAAAGAAAAAGCAATTTTTGTGATAATCCAATTAATCACTGAAATAGTAAAAATGGGTCATTGAATGAAGTCGTTAGTGACTGATCAATGTGATCGATCTAGTGCGATTGATAAAAGCATGATTGTTAATCGGTGACGGATAATGCAGTGATTTAAAATCAGTAGAAAACCTTAGTAATGTGATCGATTAAGGAGTTTCCATGACAAACATAAGGTAGACTCATGAATCTTAGTAATGATTTTAATTATCTGCCATTAACAGATAAAGAAGCATATTAATGCAAACAAATGCATTTAAAATTGAAGAGTTATCTTTAAACTACCATCAGATATATGGAAATTTCTAGTCCAAATATATTCCATCCATCATAGAGTAAATATAAAACATTCGCTACTTCATTATATTAATTTGATCGAATCAGACTTAGATTAGAATTACCCACCTATATTCTGTTGGCTGTATGAGTTTTATGCACTTAAGTCTCCAATCATCATTACTAATTTTGAATTGGATACTTTATTACGATATTGAAACCAATTTTGTATATAGATCACGTTTTTTTTTTCATTTTTAATAAGAAATTTACATTTTTAGTACTCTTCCAAGATTTGATGTAGTTATACAATATTAAATAAGTCTCTTAGTTTAGAAATTATAAAATTTTCCTTAAGGTCCCATTGTTCATTTAAAACATTCATCGCATTACGTTTTCACCAACCCGAAGCATCCTGTCTCCTATAATTCTAAGAATTAGGTTTAAAACCTCGTCTACATTAGTTTTAAAGCTTCTGTTCGCCTGCACTCTCCTCAAATTTCATCTACTTAATTATAAAGTTTTTCTCAGCCACGATTTGGTACGATTCATTTATTTTTGAAAAATTAATTTGTAATTACACCAAAACTCGAGATCAATAACGTACCTATACTGCGGAATTATTATTTGATTTTATGATAAAGCGATTGAGACAAAAGCTCCAACTACTCATGAAGTATAGCACTTAAAACACTAAATCTCAACAAGTTCACATATATATTGATTACAACACTTTTAAGTTTGATTAGACAATGTTTTTTTATATGATGGGAGAGACGTAGCACCACAAAACCTTGATTAAGGGTTAAAATTAGACGCTGATTTTACACCCACCGTTGGAGATAGATGTCTTGTGTGCTTTGATAAATATACATTATTGGTGATGTTAATGGATAAACTATATTTAAATTTATTTATTTTTAATTAAACCACTCAGATTAATGCTTAATTTCGTGGGGTTATGGAATAATCAGTCAGTTAAGAAATCAATATTATAAGGTTTTATTTGCATTATCATGTCTTTCTACGTTTGCTTTTGACTCTTCTGCATGGAAAGTACATGTAATTAAGCAAGGAAATTAGTTTGTTTAGTCACTTACTTAAACTAGAATTTCTTTGACTAATTAATATTCAGGCGGCGTGGAAATGGAGAATTATAAATAAAATTTGCTTAACGGGTTTTATTAAATACTGAATTTTTTTTCTATGAGAAAAAGCGATTTATTTCATGTTTCTTTAGTTTTTATCTGCCGGGCTTAACCAATTATACTTGAAATATAAATAAAACACAGTTAATTTTTTTAAAAAATTACGTCCGACTATTGTGTATCTATGTCTAATTACAATGCAATCAATTTAGATCGAGAAATTATATTTTAGTTCTTAACTTTTGAGAACTATTTGTGACGTCTATTAGAATTCCGTTGTCATTCTAAAAGTACCTCTAATTTTTTAATTTGATTTGTGACTTCAGGAATTGTATTGTTTAATTCATAATTTGTAGGACTCGTTTTGTTTATATTTGTAAACTTTAGGGATGATTTTGTAATTTTGTTTATATATATATATTAAATGTAATACTCATACAAATTATCAGGGACATAAGTCTACTTTTATAAATTTCGTTAGGGACTTCAAACCAAACAAAACTTAATACAGAGACTAAAATGTAATTCCTCAATTTAAATGGATTGTATTGTAATTAAGTCTAAATGCAAATATAAATTGCCCTTAAACTATGATGCACGGATAATTAAAGACATGAATAAGGGACAAATTTTTTCTTGATCATTTCTCAGTTTACAAGTGTTTGATACGAGTGTATAACACGATACAATAAAATGATATATTTTTAAAAGTGTATGTGTGTTCGAAATTTTAAACATTATTTAATTATTCTTTTCTCTAGAAGTTAATGAAAAGGGAAAAAATTAAAAAGAAAAACATGAACATCTTAAACCAACTAATTAATGTTTATCTAATCAAGTTTAGACCCGATGGCTTGTTCAAACAAATGAAATCTAATTTGAACAAGTATACATAACGATATAGTTCTCTTGATTATATTGTTAGTAATTAAAGATCAGTTTTATATATATATATATATATATATATATATAGTTTTCTTGAAAACCTATATGTCTTCAGCCAACATATATGTCTTGTTGAAGACGTATTTACATATCCAATAATTTAAAACTTTCAAACTATAAATATATGGAAGTGATCAACATGGAAAGGTCACCAACCATTACAATAATTGCATAACAATCTCTTCATTCCTGACCTACTTGATTAATAGTTCTGCAGATCAGTTTTCTTCCCACCGATCAACCTTCGATTATATACTTCGATTAATGTTTTAGGCAAGAACGTTGTCTGCGATTCGTAGAAGTTTTCGTCGCGATTTTTGATTCAGATTCTTATTTCTCTTCTCTGGTAGTTTCCCTCCAGAATTTCTTCTGGTACGTTACATATATAATGGTTCCTTTTCATATGTCCTGTGTATGATCCCATTTTTCATGAGATTAATTTAGTGAATTGTCTAATATATGTGATTGGCAAAGCCATTTGTGCATGATCTTTATAATCTTTACAAAATTAATTTGTTTTCTGAAACCTCGTCAATCTTTTGTATGTTATATTGAAAAACATTTGAAACTTTATATACTGGATAAAGAGCACTTTTTTTTTTTTTTCGAGAAATCAAAGTACTTCTCCATGTATATGAAGTTTTGTGCATGCATAAGTAACAGAACTATGTCATATATTTATTTCGAAAAATAATTAATTTTCTTTCACTCATATATTATTAATTACCATAGTTTAATTTAATCACATATCATGTTGGTGGTTGAGATATTATAAATATTTCAAATATGATATATGTCCTCATCCATGCATAAAAATATAAAAACACACACATATATAATGTTAAAGGTTCATATCATGACTTTAGATACGAAGTAATGTCACCCTTTGAGGTGACTACAAATAAATGAGAAAATTAATTATTATAGCCAACGGTGGATATTATTATGATATAGAAATAAGAGAAATATAGATATCATAACTTTGGTTTTATTTCCCTTAATTAAGTTACTCAGTTATTTCTCACAATAATCATTATAAAGTTAATCATATACCATTTGGTTGTACCACAATCACTAAAGAGAAGACAGTTTTATACAAAAGTAAACAACTTTGCACTATTCATGGACCATTAGCCAAGAATTTAACTAAGTGGTCGAGAAACTTTTCTAAATGTTGAACAAATTAGTCTATACAGTGGTGCAAAACCAGCAACTTTCTCTGAATACATATCCTTTTCTTTTCCCATGAATTGATCATCATGTGCTAACTTTCAAGATTTAACTCTTATTTTCTCTATAGTTATTTTGATCAGCTGGATATAATTTCCAATCCTTCTTTCCCCGATGGATGAGATGATCGATACAGCGGATGATCCAAGAAGTTGTCCTCGAGGCCACTGGAGGCCAGCCGAAGATGAAAAACTCCGGCAGCTTGTCGAACAATACGGCCCGCAAAACTGGAATTCTATTGCTGAAAAGCTTCAAGGAAGATCAGGTGCATAAATATGTGTGTAAACCTTCAGAAATCCATTTTAGTGTGTGTAAACCTATTCAAAAGTTAGGGTTTAACCATTTGAATTTGAATTGGATCGAACCACTACGATATAATACTCTCTATCAAAGGTAGTTGTGTATTCAAGAAATCGAACACGAGACGTTTAGTTAATCTAGTATTACGTCGAATTGCTGAGATTGTGATCTAAGAAGTTAACTTGCTGATGCTTGTATTTATATATTATAACTGTTTTTAAGTATTATTACAAGTATATTTGACAATTTTATATGTGCAGGTAAGAGTTGCAGATTGAGATGGTTTAATCAGCTTGATCCCAGAATAAACAGAAGGCCATTCTCAGAAGAAGAGGAAGAGAGGTTGCTAGCAGCTCACAGAATCCATGGCAATAAATGGGCACTTATTTCAAGGCTTTTTCCAGGTAGAACTGATAATGCAGTCAAGAACCATTGGCATGTTATCATGGCAAGAAAACAAAGAGAAAAATCCAAGCTTTGTGGCAAGAGGTTAACAACTCGCCATCATCATGATCATCACATTAATGTTGCTAATATTAGTCATGATCACCACCCCAAATCTCCTAATAATTATATTTTCCGACAAAGGAATGATCTCAGGCATAATCAAGATCAGGATTATGGCTCGAGAATCAGTTTTGAGAATGGCGGGAATAGTATTTTCGATTTACATAGCGAAAGCAAAGATAAAATCTTCTCGTTGTCATCGTTCTCTAGCCCCTACTCCTCGTGGCCTAATAGTTTATCTTCTTATTACCCTCGTGATTTATTTGCGCAAAAAAATAACTTAGCAACTACTTCTTCTGCATCCGTGATTAATTCACATAATCAAGGCAAATTTTCGATATTTAGTCCGTATGGGGATACATTTGATAGCAAAAGGAACGTTTCAAATCCTTTTAATTTCTTGGAATATGGAACGAGGATGACTACTGCAGTGCAACAACGGGAGGAGAAAACCGTCCAAAAGAAGGATGTTCCTTTCATAGATTTTCTTGGTGTGGGAATCTCCTCTTGATACAATGATGATCATGGTTAGAACATTGATTAGTTGATTCTTACTTCTTATATAATGTTGTTGATTGAGGGAAATTGTTGTGGCGATATTGGAATTAGGGCTAATAGTATTTTGGTGTTTGTTTGAAGGGATATAGCTTGTGAATTGATTTAGTTGTTAAGGTTTATATTAGATGATAATATATAGTGGAGTAGGTTAGGGTTTGCATTCAGAAATGTAGGGTTTTGAATGTTTTGAAGCTCTCAATATTCATGGGAAGCATTTTCTTTTATTTTTAATATAAATATGAAAACTACAAAATGGTGATTTTTTTATGTTTTATATGATTGTTTTGCTGGCGTAGAGAAGGGAAAGTTCGTCGTTTTTCTATTGTTTCTTTGGGAAAAAACAAATGTATAAATGTCAAGATAGGTTTTAACTAGAATTTCTGCATAGTTACAGTACTTGTTGCATTACGTCTCAACTGGCAACCAATGCATTTATGATCATTGGCAAAACACAAAAAGTAATGAGATCTATTATAATCCCACAATCCACATATATATATGATACATCTAACATATATATAGTTAAAATCAATGCATAATTAGCATTGTTTTAATTTGCCGGCCTAGTACGTGGAAGTAACAAGGTAATCTTCTTAACAATCATCCATTTCTTTATATCCCTTCTCTATCACACACTAATTAAACACATCAAATCATTCATCATTATGGACAAAGAACAAGAAGAACTGCAATTCCTCAGTCTCCTCGGCATCTACACAGTAGCCTGCAAACTCATAATCAAATGGAGGAAAATCTTCACCCAAATCACCCTTGCTTTGATCCTCCCTCTGTTCTCCTTGATCTTGCTAGAACACGAACACAAGTCCGTAACAATCTTCGGTTTGAGGATCGGCGGGTACACCACCAATCACGCCCGATCCTATGCATGTCCCCAACACAAACAGGCTAGATACATCTTCGAGGCAGCATACGTATCTCTCCACCTCGTTTTCTCACTCCTATCCACCTCCGCTGTCGTCTGCACCATCGCATGCATATACGCTTCCCGTGAGACGACCGTCAGAAACATCACAAGTGTTGTCTTAAAGGTTTGGAAGAGACTCTTCATCACTTTCTTGTGCAATTACTTGACCTTCTTTGCATACACCGCTGTTTTTGCCCTAACCGTCTCGGGGGTCGGGCACACTTTCTTGTGGGGGATCTTGCTGTATTATCCAATAGGGATTGCGTATATGGAAGTGATGTTTCAGTTGGCTGGCGTGGTGACGGTCTTGGAGGGATCTTATGGTTTTGAGGCAATGATAAGGAGCAAGGATTTGATCAAGGGGAAAATGATGGCCTCCATTGTTGTGTTCTTGAATGCGTACTTGTCCTTGGTGGTGATTGACTTTGTTTTCAGAGTATTTTTCATGGAGAGATTGATGGAACTCGGAAATGTGCAGGTTGTTGGGATTGGGATTTTGCTTCTTTTGTTGAGGACTGTTGTGACTGTGTTTGGATTGGTTTTGCAGACAGTTTTGTACTTTGTTTGCAAGACGCATGATCGCAGCAAGAACATCGATAAATCGGGCAGCTCTTTCGGAGCGTTTGGAGGTTTATTTGTTGGGAGAGTGTTACGTTCCTTTGAGGAGAAAGGGTGTCCTGATGGAGGAGTTCCATGTCTGATCTTATACTTCTTCTTCTTCCTTTTCTCATACCTCATGCGCCGTGTAAGATTGCTGAGAATGAAATTAGTAAGATTTTGGCTTAAGATATCACAATAGTTAAATTAGAGGGAATTATAGTCGAGAATCTAATTCAGTCAAATTAATTGTATGATAAGGATTAAGGAGAGTGTTTACGCCTATGGTACGAATGATGAAACGTAATTTATCAAACAAGTACAAAATATTTTGGCCGGAGGTATGAATTGATAAGTATAGAATCTTGTTTGTACAATTAGTTAAGATCCTGTGATATGTTCAGTTGGCAATAAAATATTATTCTAGATCCCATTATTATCACTACTATATAGTTTATTTATTTATAGTTCATTTAATTAGATATGCATATATATATTATTTTTATCTTGATAATATAACAGCAATCAGTTTTTTGTTTACTTAGGGTCTGTTAGGGATATATGTGATGGAACATTAATGATATGGAATCAGTGAACTTCGTGCCCACACATGTTTTATCTAACAAAATAATTGTTATTTATATCAATGCTATATGTTTACATATTTTATGTTTTTTCATTTTTAAAATATATATTTCAGTTAGCCTGTCAAAATCTAGTTTTACTAGGTACATATACGTTGTCTGTCAAAAAAAGAGAGAATTTATTATTTAATTTTTTAAAGTTAAAAACTTTGTTCTTATTTATTTGAAAACAATTTATTTAATTAAATATTATATATACATTCGATTCGGATTCTTAACCGATCAAATTCTTTTATCCAATTTTGATCCATTTATTTTGGATAACGAATATTTAGGGAAAAATGCAAAATCGGTATACCAACTCCAACGATTTAGCGTTTTTGGTACTTTAAATTTTCCGGTGAAAAAAAAAACCCACAACTCTTAAAATAAGCAAAAAAGTGCCAATTTTGCCCAGATAAGCCAAAACCTGTCGGATATCCGACCCGGATGCTGACGTGTCTCGCCGGAGTCCCAGATGGCAAATAAAGCTCTTCCACCTCAGAAAAGCACCCGTCCAGGATGTAAACACAAGGCATTTACAGTACCAAAAACGCTAAAATTTTGGAGTTGGTATACCCATTTTGCAATTTTTCCTACTATTAATTAGGCATTGAAGTTAATAATCAAAGATTAGGGATAATATTTATAAGGCCTATAATTGCTCCATCCCAATTAACCACGTACATCTTAATTTGTAATTCAATTCTTCAATTAATTTCAAGGGTTTAGGTAATTAAATGTTGAAAAATAATACATCCCGACATTATTGTAGTAGAATTCCTCCCGAACCCTCTGATATGGTGGAGGTATATTTTTTAGAAAGATCGACAAACATTTAAGGCAAATTAAACTTGATATTTGCATCCCTATGTGCGTGTCAACATCAAATAAGGCTGTATTTTTATAAGTGGATGCTGACGAATGAGACTCTTGTATTTAAAAATTTGGATTAATTATCTTTGTTAAGTAGATTAATTAGGAATATATAGCGTAAAATACTAATTTTGGCCCTCCATTGCTAACACCTACATACTACTCTCTGATCTACTTCATAAAACTTTATAACTTTCTCTAATTATTAGCAATTAGAATTAATGGGAAAAGCTCGTTGTTGTGACAAAAACGGACTCAAGAAAGGGCCCTGGACCCCTGAAGAAGATCAGAAGCTCATTGATTATATTCAGAAGAATGGTTATGGAAATTGGAGAACTCTCCCCAAGAATGCTGGTTAGTTTAATATTTCATTTTTGCATGGATACATATATATGTCTATATATATATATATATATATATATATGGTTTATTGAATTTTTTGAAAAAATGTATAGGTCTGCAGAGGTGTGGAAAGAGCTGCCGCCTGCGGTGGACGAATTACCTCCGCCTGATATCAAGAGGGGAAGATTTTCATTTGAAGAAGAGGAGACAATTATTCAGCTCCACAGCATCCTGGGAAACAAGTACGTTTATAATTTGACTAAATTTAAATGTTTCGTGTATGAATGGTACTTTATAAAGTTGTAATTTTTGCCTTTTTTGACTGAAAACAGGTGGTCTGCAATAGCTGCGCGTCTCCCAGGAAGAACGGACAACGAAATCAAGAACTACTGGAACACGCACATAAGGAAAAGGCTTCTCAGAATGGGAATCGATCCCGTCACTCACAGCCCTGGCCTCGATCTTGTTGATCTCTCCACAATCCTAAACTCTTCTCTCTACAGCAACTCACAGTCCCAGATTAATTTGTCGAGATTATTACCTAAACCCTCGAAATTAATTGAAGAATTGAATTACAAATTAAGATGTACGTGGTTAATTAGGATGGAGCAATTATAGACCTAATAAATATTATCCCTAATATTTGATTATTAACTTCAATGCCTAATTAATAGTAGGGAAAATTGCAAAATCGGTATACCAACTCCAAAATTTTAGCGTTTTTAGTACTGTAAATGCCTTGTGTTTACATCCTGGACGGGTACTTTTCTGAGGTGGAAGGGCTTTATTTGCCAGCTGGGACTCCGGCGAGACATGTTAGCATCCGGGTCGGATATCCGACGGGTTTTGGCTTATCCGGGCAAAATTGACACTTTTTTGCTTATTTTTAAGAGTTGTGGGTTTTTTTTTTCACCGGAAAATTTAAAGTACCGAAAACGCTAAATCGTTGGAGTTGGTATACCGATTTTGCATTTTTCCCCGAATATTTATAAGTGAATATGACCCATCAGACATTTTATTGGATGAATATGCTAAAATTTGAATCGAACTCGGGAATTCAAATTAAAGTTCGACTCATTGATAGCCCTAATTGAAGCTCTTCTTGAACTTCACACCTATCGCGAGTTGGATTTGCTATTTGGGCTTTTCAAGCTGGGCTTCCTGCATATTAAATCTTAGGCCTAAAACAATAATAAAACCCTTAAGCTAGGATTGTCAACGCATCGGATTCGGGCTGAATCATGAGATTACTGATCCGAATTTGATAAGAAAATCCGATAATCGGATTCGAATCCTAATCCTAATCCTATACATAATCGGGTCGGGTCCGATCAAGGATCCGATCAAAGATCCAATCTGATTAGCAATAAAATTTATTTTTTAAATAAAAAATTTGATATAAAAAATTAAATGTAATTATATAATATTTAATAAATAATTGTTATTTAATGGATTATTTGATAGTTTTGTTTATATTTATTTAAATAGGTTAATTTAAACTTATTAATAAAAGAAAATCTATATTTTAGGGTAAAAAATTTAAATTTTATTATTGTTTAAAGCGATCAATATGTGAAATTTTTAATTTTAATTATTTTATTTAATATTATGTAATAGTAAATAATTTATTTAATTAAATATTATATATAATATCGAATTCGGATTCTTAACGGATCGGATTCGTTAAATCCATATTAGCTCCATTTATTTCGGATAACGAATATTTATAATCGGATATAATTCATCGGATATTTTTATCGGACGAATATACTAAAATTCGGATAGGATTTGGATTAAAATCCGACCCATCGACAGTCCTATTTGATAAATAATCTATACGTGAACATTAACCCTTACAAAGAAAAATCCAAAATTGTAATCACGGTGTTATCAAGTTATTAAAACAATGAAGGCAAAAATTATGTCATTCTTTGAGTGGATTAGGTGCAATATCAATTTTTAAGTTAAGATAATCCAAACAACTAAAAACCACAAATCGCACTATAATTGCAAACTGCTTTAGAATCACACGAAAGCACCTTTTGTATTATTTTACGTGACAATTCAATTTAAAATTCACGAATGAACAAATTATTTATAAATTTTATGTACAAAATAAAATATTGTGAAAATAATTAATTAAAATTTAAAAGAGTGATAAAATTTTGAGGCGGCGCATCTGCGTAGGCCCCCTTCCCAACCGGCTCATCATAGTCGAATTTCAAGTATGTTTCACCCTATCATCCTATCAATATTTTTAAAAATATTATTTTAATATATCATGTTATATTAAATATTTATATTAAGCATTTCGTCTGATACTCTTTACGTATAAAATTTAAAAAAATATCGTATCATGTTCATACTACAATATTCGCATTATAGATTTTATCTTATATTTTATTTATCCAGTACACATATCGACTATATCGATAGGCGAGAGTCGCATCGAATTTTCTTGCTGCATCTCCAATTTCATCGACCCACACACGCTAAGTGTATTAGTAGGCGCATGACATTAAGAGAGACTCTTTTAATATTTTTTTATAATATAATTATTTTTCTCTTCTTATCTCAACCGTCCACCAATATACGTGACGTGTGTATATGAACAAAATAGGAGATGGAATCGAAAAAATAGCTAGAAATTCGAACCGAGCAAGATTGTATTGATAGACAAGAGACACAAGTCTAGGAATTCAAAATACAATTCAACAAATTATATATACACAAGTCTAGTAAACAAAAGGAGATTCCTTTTGTTTCGGATAACGAAGTTAGCACGAAACCCCCCTTACCTCATGTATAACTATCACCAAGTTGTACAATAAACCCTACGTCCCTACCAAAACACTCGTACTAAAATATATTGATTATTGACCATTATATATAACAATTGTAAGACCAAAATTTGAAAAGTCAACCTCGGCAGGTGAGAATATAAACAAAGACTTTTATTTTTCCCAATTAAAACCAAATCAAAGGCCATATCTTGACAAAAAAAAAAAAAACTAAGCGTGTCTGCTAATTAACATCTTCCTTCCTTCCTTCCTATAAATGCAGAGCTTCTCCACAAATTACGTAGAAAACTAATAACAACTTCCAAAGTTCATCTTCTTTGCAAAACACACACAAAAACCTCGTATTTTCTTGTCTGAAAACCAAGAATTGTTGGCCTTTTCCGGTTAATCTAAGTCATTCATTTCTGCAAAAATTAACAGAGATCATGTCGATCATCAACTCTTTCATTACATTTAGCCTCGTTACGAAGACCTCCCATGGTCGGATATCGTTGCACTCTCCCTCGGGATTTGGTAAAGTCGATGGAAAAGATCGTAGTCTTGTATGGCGCAGTGACAAGAGATGGAAAGGCGACGAAAGCAGTAAGAGGTACGGATTCTTACAGTTTGGTGATATGCTAGTTTAATGAAATGTTTCGTGTTTGAATTTTGGGTTATGCAACTACTATCGAGGAGGGTTTTATGTCTTAATATCACGACCTGATCACTCGACCCCATAATAGATGTGATAGAGAACAAAGTAAAATGTAATTCTGCAATTGATTTTGACAATTGTTGCTTTATTTTCAGGAGATTTCTTGTACATGCTGTTGAGCCTGGAGTTCCACCTCCTTCCGGGCCTTCTTTTAACGTCATGTAAGTCGTTTAAATTATATTTATATATAAATAAATTTTGGTCTCAATAATTATTAACATTTTTGAGAAATTTAATTATAATGCAGAAATTGGCTAGTGGGAGTAGCTATAACGGTAGTTCTACCTTTCTTCAGCCACAAATGGGCTTCATTACTCAAACTCAAAAGTAAGATTCTTTTTTTTCGCATTTTCTTGATTGTTTTCTACTGATATATTGTTTTTCTCACAATAGTTTATTATAAATTTAATTATTCAGACGAAGTTGAGACAGCGGTGCAGACTGCGGAAGAAATAGTGGAGGCGGTGGAGAAGGCGGCAGAAGGGGTGGAGAAGTTCGCCGAAGACATCATCGAGGACCTCCCGGAAGGAGGAAGGCTCAGAAAAGCCGCTGAATTTGTCGAACATGTTGCTGAAAGAGCAGCAAAGGATGCTCATGCAGTCGATGATTTTATTGATAAGGTGTGTTAATTAAAATTATAATATATTCGAGATAGAGTCAGAAATTGTAATTTTTTTATAATAATTGAAAGAAATGTTCATCAAATTTAATTAGGAAGGATGAGATATATAAATTTTGACAATTGATGTATAAAAGGTTGACTTTGTGCATGGCTGGGATCTTTATACAACTATATGTAAAACTTACTTGGTCATTAATCTAAGTTAATTCGGCTTGAATTACAGAAGGTCAACGTTGTTACATGGGGATCAACAAAAATATTAGTGACAAAAATTGATTAATATATGTTATTTTCTTTTCATATATATGTAAATGCAGGTTCAGGAAGCCGAGGAGAGAGTAGAGGATTACGTTGAATCTTTGGCGGAGGAAGCAGTCTCGCACCATCACCAGCACAAAGACGAAGAGCGCCCTACAGAAGAAAAAGAGAGTCCTATAGAAGAAAATAACAACAACAACGAAGAAGAAGAAGAACGTTACGAGGAAGAAAATAATGAGGGATTTCAAAGCAAGCAATAGTAAAAATATTAATGGAAAAGCAATGGAAATGTATAGTGCAATTACTGTGATACTGTACATGTAATTGATAGAAAAATACATTCCTTTATTAATTAAATTCACTTCGTCAAAAAGTATAAATGCAAGGTTGATCATCACAAAATTGCAGTGTTTTAACATCACTTAGTCATATATTATTATTAATCTACAGATTCTATTTATACACATCTGGACCTTCTTTTTTCTTATTTTCTTGTAAATCCAAAAAGATTGAATTTTAAGGGGCGGCTAAAGGGCTACCCACTTGCATGTGCATGATCATTAACTTACATAATTTGAATTCAGTAATAATCTTGACCACATAACAATCGTATTAGTTATCTTGTTAAAAGTCAATCGAAATTGATTTAAATGGTTGAGAATTTTTTATTCAAAATAATAAGTTTGAATTCAAATATAATCATCTATGAAAAGTTATTTATAATTTCAAAAAACTTGCAGTGATTAATATTCCGAATAGAATCTCGTAAATCTCGAGAAATCGGTGACAACCACTCTTACTCACATCCCTAAATTAAAGCGAACTGTTATTTGTCTTCTTCTATATTTGTTATGTAAGGTAAATTCTTTAGAAAAAATTAAGAAGTTAGGTACATTCATAACCAAATCCTCGAGGGCCAAAGTCACATGCGTGAATATATATAACGTATAAGACAAACTGATATTAATAATTAATGTACCGATCTTGGGGATCTTAATGTTAAGTTTTATTAATTTATTATTCGACATTTTTAATAATATGTGGGTGGCAGCATGTACTCTGTAGTCACATAAAACTAAAAGAAAATATTCCAATAGGGCAGTAGATATAATACATGAAATAAACATGGTATTGGAGGGCGAAAGGCAGCCAGGTTTGAACTTTGAAGTACTAAGGCATAATTTGTATGTCATTTTCTTGAAACAATTGCACTGAATTGAGAAAAAAAAAAAGAATAATAAAGTTAAATCTTAATATTTTGAAGTAGTCATTACAAATTAGAGTTGCAATTAGAATTTTCGATTATTAAGAACATAAAAAGCGATGCATATATATATATATATTGAAGACATGGAAATGGATCAGCTTTTAGATGTTGATGATAAGATTCAGAATATTCGTAGACATGATTTGGCATGATGTGCTGAGTTAGCAGATATATATTGACTCCATTTATGTGCGATGGCTAAGAAAATTAAGAATCTCTTTGCCGAACAATGCCAATTATAGATCAGTTCTTGTTCTGTTCATCAAGAATCGTGTGCGATTTCACGAGGAATGGAGCCAAATTAACATTCACTGTTTCAAAAGAGTTTAGGTTCGTTGAATATTAAAAGGGTAACTTTATCGGTCTGTTAAATGTCCAATGTCAAAATTTAAAAAACGTAGTTCTCGGTATTTGACAATAATCTTCTCTAAAATTGGTTTTTGAGGTTGAATTAGGTCAGATTCATTCTAGGTGTTTAGTCGTACAAAACTTCACATTCCAGTGGCCATAAATGTGAGGATGTGCGTTAAATATCCCACGTTGAGATTTAAAGAGTTGATATATATTAATTATAAAATATATAATGACTTGATAAAACCAACTTTTGAAATTGAGTTACTTGGATCCGCCGTGTGCAGGAGCGGAAGAGAAATATTGATGGAAATTAAAACATCAAACGCTTAGAAACTTGTCCCTTTTCAATTCCTTCCACGTTTTGTATGTGTAAAATGTAAATATATATGTAATGTTACCGTATTAAAAACATGATGTTTTCAGACATAAAAGTTGACTTTTAAATCGTCTATCTTCCCTCCAAACGCGTCCACGAATCAAACATAATTTCTACGAAACCCTCAATATTCTCAATCTCTCCAAGATTCTACGCCAAAACAGTTCCTATATATATGTACACTTTTTCTTCCTGAGAAGCTTATCATTCTATACTTTAGTGCAACTTCATTGATGCAATAACCCTTGCTTACTCTTATATATATATATATAATCCACAAATTATAAACCTTCTTTAACTACAACAATTTTAGGCTGCACAATGTCATCATCAACTAGGAAACTCATCGTTTCGATTACGAAACTGTATTTCCCACGTTATATGCATCGATTTCTCTCTTCAGATGCTCGACTGCTCAAACAATCGAGCGTTAATCAAAGCATGGGATATCGGTATCTCAGCAACTACGAGAAAATGCAGAGCTATAACATTCATAGAAGGTGAGTTATAATTTAAATTTCATTTTGTCAATAGTTTTCTGACTTTATCAATAGTTCTCATTAGATGCATTTGGGGGTTTTTTTTCTTCAGAAATTTTTCTATCTATAATAGTGTTCAACCAGGTCAACCATTGCCTCCTCAACCTCCATCTTCACCCACGTAAGTATTTTGAGAAATTAAAATTATATATGCCAAATATTCAAATTCAATTAATTCTATATATGCATCTAATTAATTGTTTTTAATTTTAATCATGCAGGAAGTGGATTCTTGGATTGGTGCTGTCAATTATTTTACCTTTCGCCGGCAACAAATGGGGGCCATTAATCCAATTCAAACGTAAGCTCCAACATAGATACACACAATATCTTGTAAAAATTAAAATTAGGGTTTGATAATCTTGAAATTAATTATAAAAGTCCATATGTTTGGAAAAAATATATATTAACCCTAGCTCATGTATTCTAAATAATAATATAGAGGAAGTTGATAATGCCGTGGAGACAATAGAAGAAATCGTCGACGTAGTCGAGAAAGTATCGGAAATAGTGGACAAGGTGGCGGAAGGCATCTCCGGCGACCTGCCGGAGGGCGGAAAGCTGAAGAAAGTGGTGGATATTGTGGAGGATGTGGCCGAGAAGACAGCTAAAGATGCTCGTAACGTTGGAGACGCCATTGATAAGGTAATTAATTAATTAAGTATTAATTTAATTATTTGATTTTGCATTAATCTATATATAACCTTGCTGGTTGCATTAATTTATATTTTAAAGGGTTAGGTAAGAACAAGACATAACTTATGGATATGTTTTAACGTGACCGGGTCAGTTATTAGCTAAATTAAATTAATCAACATGACTAATTAATTATATCTAGTCAAGTTCCATGTGCCTTGCTGCTTAAGATGTGATTTAGTCAATTATTTGACTTTTAAACTCAATAATTTCGTTAATTAATTTTATGTATGCAGTCAAAGGTAAAAGATGAAGATTAGCATATTGTTTATTAGGTTTTTTTTTTCCCCCTATAAAAACCAGCAAAGAAATCGTAGTGTCATTACTGGGCTTTCATTTTTTTTTTTCTTTTATATTATTTCCGATATATTTCTTATTATATGATTTCATCATTTCAGATTCAGGAAGTCGAAGATAAGCTGGAAAACATCGTTGAAACTCTCGGCGATAATGATGTTGCTAAAGAGGCGAAGGCTGCATGAAATAGGAAATGAAACTACAATTTTATGTCAATTGATGAATTAAATTTGGCAAGAAAAGGATTTTATAAAATTAGGGTTATAAATTAACTCTCATTTGGTTTTTTTCCTTCAAACTTGCAATCAAATTATTGTACTTCCTCTAATCGTTTATAGCACCAATTAATTTGTATATATAATTAAGAAGCAAGTGTATGTAATAATTCTCTTTTTTATCATTTCATGTTAATTACAATATAATGAGCTTATAGTAATTATTACCAGTTAAAAAGATTATATTCATAAGGCAGATTTAATTTACGAGTTAATTGCACCAAAAACCCTGTGATATGCCTAATTAGCACTCACAACCCTGTGTTTCAACAATTAGCATGAAAAACCCTATGAATTTTTAAATTCACTCACCGCCCCCTTTAACCCTTAAGCCGTAATAAAGGACTGAAAATGTCTGTTTTGCCCTTTTTAAAATTATTCAAGGATAAATCATCCCTCATCTTCATAAAAAGTTAAAAATACATATATATAATGAAAATAATATATATATAATCATCCCTCACCTGTGATATATATATAAATTTATAAAAATAATATTTCACATGTATATTATGTATATTAGTAATTATATATATATATATATATATATATATATATATATATAATACAAATTATAATAATTAACTTAATACATATATATAATGAATTTATAAAAACCATTTAATATATATATGACATTAATATATATAATGAATTTATAAAAATCATTTAATATATATATGAAATTAATGTAAATAATTATATATATATATAGAATAATAAAATATAAAATGAGAATTAAAAACTAAAAATAAAAAACATTATTAAAGGATTAATCCCACCCCACCCAGTCACCCACCCCTCGTTCTGCATATCCAAAAGTTTGGCTATCTTCTCCAAGAACATCGTCTTCTCCGATGGAGACCCACCCTCGCACCACCGCAGCCGCCGCCACCCTGGGCCACCATCACAATCGCGACACCACTTAAACGGCCACGATAATCCTTGCGCCACCACCGTCATAATCAGACCACCAAAATCGTGCTGCCTCCGCCACAATCGCGCCACAAACCCAGATCTGGTTTATTCGACGAGCAAATCCGCCGCCCTTCATCGTGATGAGGCCCACCACCACACGGCCTCCCCATCTGGGTTGATTTCCCCACACGATTCACGCCCGAATTCTCCGCTTCTGTTTTACTTTTATTTCTCAATTTTGGTGCAGATTTCTTAACCCAGACTTGGGTTTGGAATTTTCTCCATCTTTGTCTTTAAATATTTGGAAATATTTCATTATTTTCTGGAAGAATTGCTCCACGATTGCCTCTTTTCCACACTTCAACAACTGATCTATGATAACACGATTGTCCCTCAACACAGCAATGCAGCCGGGTTGGAATGGGATTTCTGCAATGGGATTTATGTAGATTTGCAGAAGGTCCGGATTCCCCCTTACGGGTTGATGTAAGAGGCTGTGATGATTTCTGTTCTTGTTTTCTGAGCTAATGGATCGGGTGTGGGGAGATTATACCCGTATCTTGGCGGGGCGGCCGCGGCGGCGCTGTGGTTTTCGCCAGCGCATGTTGTCGGCGGTTCTGCAGCCATGGCGGCATTGCTTTCTCTGTGCCTCGTGCATGTCACAGATCTGAGCCTCAGTTTTTTTTTTTTTTTTGGAAAATATAAATCAAAATCATTATTTTAGCTTTGGGTTGGAGAGCTGCCATAGCTCGTTTTTCTGGAGGTCTACGACGCGTTTTTTCTCTTGTTTTTTCTGGAAATGGAGCTGGATTATGGTGTTTAGGGGGGCAATGTGGTTGTGCAACTGGTGGTGGTGGTGGTGCTGTGCGGTCTGCGACGTGGTTGTGCAACTGGTGGTGATGCAAGTAGTGGTGGTGTGCGTCTGTGGCGGCGGTGGAGGTTGTGGTGCTGGTGCTGGGTTGTGGTGGATGGGGTTTACATTTGCTGGAGGAAGAAGAAAGGGGAAAAAAAGAAAAAAAAAGTAAAACAATTTTGATTGAATTTTGTGTCTCTCCACGTTAAATGAAAAAAAGAATTAAAAAATGATTAAAAAAATCGTTAATTATAAATTTTTTTGTAAGAACATCAAACATGAAAATTTACATAATAATGTTTAAATTTATATAATATATTATATATTTAGATATTTTTTTAATGTAATGTAAATTTTAAGAGTGAAATATATTTTAAAATTTTTTTAATTCATTTTTTTATAATATTTGAATTGTATTTTTTGGAATTCAAAAAAAATTAGAAAATATGAGTTTAATATTATTAGGTTGGAGAGGGTTATAAATGTCATTTAACAGCCAATAAGTGCAAGAATTCGCAATCCCAATTGCATTTAGAGCGCGTGTGACAACAAGCGCGGACGGAGGGTTCTCAGTGATAATTAAAGTAATTCACAGGGTTTTTTACGCTAATTGTTGAAACACAGGGTTCAGAGTGCTAATTAGGCATAACACAGGGGGTTTCCGTGCAATTAACTCTTTAATTTACACATGTAATTGCTTCAAATTTTCACACGAATCGAGTGTAAAGATGTCAAATGGGTTGGGCCGGGCCAAGCCCGCTTAAGCCCACCAGTATAGCAGGGTGGGTTGGCCAGGGACCGTCATGAAGTGTGTTGGGCTGGGCTTGGGTTGAAGTTAATTTATAGTGACCCAACTCGGCCCAGGAACCCACTATTAATGGACTGGGCCGGTTCTTGATAAGCTGGGTCTAATGAGTTTATCGGGTTTGGCCTATTGAATATGGTGGGCTTTACAAGTGAATCTAATTTTTTTCAATTTTTTATTATATCAAAATTTAATATTCCTTTTAAGTTATACTAATATTATTTTATTATTTTATTATATTTATAAATTTTATAATATTTTATTTTTTATTACTATGTTAGTAACTTTTTTAAGTTAATATTATATATATAAGTATAAGTTATGCTAGTACATTCATCAGAGATGTACTGCTTTATGAATATTATTAATAACAATTTCCATACAAATTTTATATACAGAAATTGGAAGGTTTATTTTTAAATAATAAAATATTTATGAAACAAAAAAAATATTTTTACTTGGGTTCAGTCATAGAAGCCGATTAGCCCATGGTAGTCCATTTAGTTATTTGAAAATTGAATTAAAACGATATGGATTGGGTTTCTATTAAATATTTATATTTGGGCTTGATTTTTTTGGTCAGATGAATAAAAATAAAAAATACATATATGGGCTTATGTAATTAACGAGCCTGAGCCGGGCTTTGGCTGGTCCTGTTTTGCAGGCTGGTTATGGGTTTAAGTGGGTAGGTTCATGGGTTGGTTGGGCTTAAGAATTAAATCCGATAGGGACCCAAATTATTACCCCAAACCCAGCCCAACCCCGTCTCATAGCATTCATGGGCTAGGCCTGGGCTGGTTCTAGTCTGGGCTAGTTCACGGTTTAGTGGGCCGGCTTGACCCGTTTGACATCTTTAATCGAGTGTGATCGAGCAGCGAATTATTGCTTAATTTATATGTTAAAGTTTGAACTAATTAAGGAGTGGCATGTGATTAAGGATTTATATATATATACAACTTTCAGCTTTTGACTCCCACTTATCCTACACCTCTCAAGTCATTTCATAAAGTTGGACTAAAGTTAAGCTCAACTTTCCCCGCTGATTCTGCTAAGCCCGTTCTCTTGGGTATGGTTTTGTTGGATAGTAGACAGGGACAGTAGGAATCTCGTTAATCAAATTCATGAGCGTCATTAATTAGATGACGAGGCATTTGGCCACCTTAAGAGAGTCATATATAGTTACTCCCGTCATTTACCTGAGCTTGGTTGAATTTCTTCACTTTGACATTCAGAGCACTGGGCATAAATCGCATTGTGTGAGCATCCGTAGGGACCATCGCAATGCTTTATTTTAATTAAACAGTCGAATTTCCCTTGTTCGTATTAGTTCAGAGTCAACTATTTGACGCCCGGGGAAGGTCCCCCAGGGAGCCATTCCCAGTCTGTCCCCCGGTCGGCACGCGACGACTCGCTTCGTAACCCAACTTTTGGTTCATCCCGCATCGTCAGTTCTACTTACCAAAAATAGCCCACTTGGAGCTCTCGATTCCCTAGCGCGGCTCAACAGAGCAGCCATGCGTCCGACCTATTTAAAGTTTGAGAATAGGTCGAGGGCGGTGCGCCCCTGATGTCTCTAATCATTGGCTTTACCCAATAGAACTTGCACTCGAGCTCCAGCTATCCTAAGGGAAACTTCGGAGGGAACCAGCTACTAGACGGTTCGATTAGTCTTTCGTCACTATACCCAAGTCAGGCGAACGATTTTCACGAAGAATGATTTACTGAACTCTTATTTATAAAGGGTAGAAAGGGAAGAATCGGGAAGGTGAAACTGTTGGAAAACAGCAGAGTTAAAGCAGCAGAAGTTTTTTAAAATTTTTTTTCCAAAAGGGATCGTGATCTTGCAATGTTTATTTCAAAACTTATGGGATTACAATAAACTTACAACAATTGAAGCTTTCTTGAAACGTTTTGAGCCGTCCTCAAACGTTCTTCATGCAGCATGAATTCCCCGTTTCTTGATCGATTCTTTCTTCGAGATTCCAAAGTAGAAATCCTCTAGAGTATTAATCCACACCAACCTAGATTCAAATCATGTTAGTGAGTATGCTAGTACTATAACATACGTATTAAAGAAACTAGAAACGAGAAAAGAGAGCAAGAGAATTATTCCCAAAATTCCATGAAGGTTGGACGTGATCTCAACATCACGCGTAAGCCCTTATTTTTGAACCCCTAGTCCCTTTTATAGTGAAGGGTTCGAACCCCTCAGGTCTTGTAGGAGATGGTCTCCTACTTTGACTTTTCTCCTATTCTTTCTTTCTTTCCAAGTAAATAATATCTTATCTAAAATAAGATATTTATTTTTCTAGAGAAAAAGCTCCTAACTCATTTAGGAATACTTAATTATTCTAGTAATAATTAAATATCTTATCCTAATAATATTTATTCTAATCATGTTAGAACCAATACTTTATTAGAATAATAAAACAGAACATATTTATTTATTTCTTTATTCTAATCAAATTAGAACAAGCAAATAATTAAATACTTAGAATTAATTCTCCAATTAATTTTATCAAGGGCTTTAGAATTAATTCACTAATTAATTCCAACGGGCTAAAATTAATTCTTCTTTTAATTTTATTTGGCTATATAATTAATTCTCCAATTAATTATATTTAGGATTTATAATTAATTCTCCAATTAATTATATCTTGGCTTTATAATTAATTCTCCAATTAATTATATTTGGACTTAATAATTAATTCTACAATTAATTAACACATGATCCAATTCTATAATTGGAGTCACGCGTCCAAACGCGCTCTTGACTCCCACACATGTACCATACACATGTGGTCTCGTTTCGATCAATTACTTGATCTTTCTAACAATACCCTTTGAATCCGGTATTTGTGTGTGACCCTCTAGGTTCAATTTCAGTTAGCAGTGAGCCTAATTAATTAATACCCTTTATTAATTAATTACCTCACAGATCACACGACCATAGTCTAGCAACAGGTGTGTAACCCCTACCCGAAATGTGAATGTATATTCGAAAGAATATTTCAGTCAATGACATCATGTGGGATACGATCCTCCTACCTTCCTATCTCACGATTAAGACCTAGGGCATGGGAATATGGAGAGCCCTACTAATCTTAATCTTAAAACAAAGTTCCCTTCATATTCCATTTGATCTCAATCCAACAAAACCCCATTTTCTTGATGTTTTGATCTAACCACATTGCGCAAGGATTTTAGGATGGAACATGAATGACTTGTGTAATAAGAGATCATCTTGCCTACAACAAGTGTAGGTTCTTTATTGATTCCAACAATTCTCATATGCCACTTGTGTAATCCCAACACAGGTCGTGGTTCAGGTGTCTATATGGCGACACCCTTTTGAGGCTATATCAAAGATTACAGAGTTAGCTCATATGAGACAATGTGGGATCTCAAGTCTAAGGATTAATTCCTCACGTCATTGACATGTGAGATATTTCCTAATTTGGAAGTTCTAGTAACGTCCTTTCCAATTTAGGAATCTTCTCACGCGGAGCACTCTCATTGAACTTGTTCTTACAATAAGGACCTTTGTGTATTGTCTACGCATCAACTTATGCACTTTACACCTCATGAAACAGGATGATCCTTCTTAAGGACACAACTACACAAACAAGTCTCAACAGAGGCAAAGTCGACAATCCCACTGTCTGTCGGATCATTGACTTGGAGAAGTTTCTAATCCTCGCCTATGGAGTTAAGAACTTGTTTCATGTGTCATTCCCATAATGACAAAGTTCTTAACGGCCTCATCGGATTAGGGGAGTTCTAGACATGCACACGTAATGGAAACACACAAAACACGTATTGGCACATAAGAAGTGTTCGCCTACGATTACAATCATTCGTATATTATTCAAAGATTGTCTGTGATATAGGGCAAGTCTCAAAGCATAACAGCTTTCTAGGGCACTATTGTTGGGGATAGTGCCCTGAAAATTCAATTTATTGAATTAATTAAACTGAATTTACAGCAAGTTGTGAGTATTTCACATATTAATAATTAATGACGTATGGTGGTATTCTTATATGAAATGTGTTTCATAGGAAAAGACTTTGAATACCGAAATCACGTGTCATTAAAGTTCTAGTCGGTAAGATAAGAATATGTTCTTATCAAGACTATAAAGTGGTTATATAAGATGATTAGTCTTTCGTCATAGGGAATAGTGATTCCAATTATAACACGTTGATGATTTTCAATAGGATTGGAAACATTGAACTGGACCACTGAGATTATTCATTTTATACTGCTATCTAAAATGAATAAAATCTCAGGAAGCATTGTACTCTTAATCCTGATAATATTTCGGCTTTAGGCATGTAGTGTTAGTCACTGTAACATACTTGAAGTGAGGTCTCGGTAACGGGTGGCCAAAATACTTTGTATGATTCGGTGACAACATGAAATGTGCTAAAGAGTTATATTGATCGAGGAATCTGTGACCTTACTGGAAGGTAAAAGATATCCTTGAAATAGATTTGCAAAAGTTCGAATTAAGACTTTGGCCAAAGCACTTCGCGTGATACGTCACCGGAGTTGTATGTTGAATGTGTTTCACATACAGAAAATTTGAACTTAAGGCGAATCAATACATTTCAAATTAGAGATGAAAAATAAATGATAGTAGTTGCAATTTATTTTTCAAGGATATCAACACGGAGGAGTAAAATGCAAAATTATTCTAGATCGAGAAATTCGTGAATAATTTAATTAGTTTTAGAGTGCAATAATATTTATTTAGTGAAATTAAATATTGTTAAACGGTAATTAATTATTGTCATGAGATGATAATATATTAATCCGTTCGGATCTAAAATTAATTAGTCCTGCAGGTCCCCCTGCAAGCCTCAATTAAAAATCCGAAGAGAAAATATTAAAAGGAGAAAGAGAAATGATTTTTCAAAGTGTTTGAAAATAGCCAAAGGATTTATTTTAAGAAAATAAATCAAGTTCCAAAGAGTTGGAAATGCCCGGAATTTCATTTTGGAGAAAATAAAATTTTAAATTTTTTTTTTTTTGGGGAAAAAAAAAAAGGCTGACGTGGCATGCCACGTCAGCAGACGGGTCCCAGGTGGCGCTGACTAGGCACCACGTGGCGCGCCGCATGGACGGCTAGGATCGCGCCACGTCAGCGCCCGTGTACGGCCCAGATGAGATCAGGGCGGGTCAGTCAATGGACCGGATAGTCCGGTCAACCGGGTCGGCAAAAGGGTAAGGATCCGGGTCAACGGGTCGGGTTGATGGATAGGGCTGGACCGGACCGGACACGTGTCGAACCGGACCGGTCTAAGCCAGAAACCCTAGAGCCGCGTGTACAGTGCACGCTCCACCTTTAGGCGGCGCGTGAGGGCGCGTGCTAACTCCGATTGGCGCGTGGTCGGCGGCGTTGGATTCGTGGCAATGAGAGCTTCAACGTGGTGCTCTCATATTCCGTCAATTTTGCAAGTGGCAGTGCGAAATGACCAAAATGCCCTTCCACTTGTGCTTAAAATGACCGTTTTACCCTCCGGTTTTTGCCTATAAATAGCTGACCACCTTGCCATATTTTCTCATTCTATTTTTTAGCCAACTTTGGCTTTGGAGAGAGCTCTCCTCTCTCAAATTAATTAATCCCTAATTAAGGGATTAATTAACATATAATTAGGTGGTTATATAATTAATATATAAACCGCTTAATTATTAGAAAATTAGGGAATTTTCTAGTTTAGAAAATTACCTTTTCTAGAAAATATTTTCTCGAGTATTTAGGGAAATACTCGCGGAGCCCATACTCCGAGGGTCTAGTCGGGGATATTGCGGTGAAGCTCTGTTGGTCTCACGAAAGAAAAATGAGCTGGAAAAATGCCGTTAGATAGCCATGATTGCAGTACGGTAATAGTTTTCGGTTATTTTATTTTAAGCCTGATAAATTATGTGCTCTTAAGTGTTAATTGCATGTTAGATATTTATCTGCTTAAGTGATTTAAAATTTATTATCAATTGCATGTATATACTTGAGTAGATCCGGCTAGTCTTCCGCTTTTGTATTAAAATGTTTTAGAAATATTTTAATACTTGTATTATAATAAAAAATTTAAAATGTGGTCCCGGACCGCTACTGTTCTGGGCCCACCTCCCAACAACTGGTATCAGAGCCGTGCTCTAGATATATACATGCATTGATATGATGCATGCGATGCATAATTTTAAATCTGCTACTGTGCACGTAAATTCTGTCAAAGGAGGCTGGTTTTTAAGTGGGACCGTTGTGACCCCTCTAGTGTTTCCTGGGAATTTACGTGGAATGGTAATTTTCTGGGAATCGATTTCAATAATCTTCCTGGTTAATTACCGAATCAGTGAACATGATTTAAATTATGAGATAATTTATTTATAACATGTTTACTTTATGCCATTTATTTTAAGCATGATAATTATGTGATAATTATATGAAAGCATGCTTAATTATTTTTATTTTATGGCATGATCATGATAATATGAGATATTATGATATTTCAATTATGCATATTTTATTTAATGTGATTAAATAGTATTGTTTAATAGAGATTAGACGCGATGCATAATTGAACTAATATTTTTCGGCCTAATTAATAAATAGTTATTAAATTGCCTTAAAATATTATTATTGGGATTTTAAATATGATTTAGTAATCCTAGTGGGAGGGTATTAATTAGATTAATTACTTCCAACAATATGATGCCAAAAGTGATTATTAAATAATCAAAAGATAATCCACACCTTTTAAAAATTCAAGTGGGAGCGAGATGAAAAGAGTTGGATTCTCATGACCTCCATTACCCGTCTATAGTATAGTGGATGTATACTACTCCCTTCGGCGGGTATATATTCGCGGTATACAAGATTAGACTTCTACGGATAGAATGAAATACGGGAAAGTCAGCTCGACCACGCCTCCGTGGAGTGTCTTGACTTACTCGTACGGACTTCTAGGTAATGGTACACACTTGACTAAGTAATGTATTAACCTCCCTTCAGAGCTCTGTTACATTTACTTAGAGGCCAAGGGTTGACGTGGTGGATTAACATTGTTTGGTAAGAGTTACCTAGATGACATGTTAATAAAGAATAGTTCCTGTTTTTCTAAGCGGTTTTCGACCTCGCCTCCGGGGAGTCAACTGCGGTTAGTTAAGTCACCATTGTGTAAATCAAAATGCTTACGTGAATTTCATTTATTGGTTGGACGCAGAAGAAAGTGAAATACATAATCATAACTTACATTTATTTATTTATTTCAGTTTTATAATTACGATCTCTCTTAGCCCACTCCAAACTGTATGTCTATAAGGAAATAGGCTAGTAAAGGTTCAACTATGCTGATTAGGAAATGAATCTTGACATCGTGTTGAGACACGAAAGTTTACGTACTCACTGAACCTTATCCAAAAATTTCGAAAACTACAACCAGTCAGGATTAGAAAGACGCTTATCCCAGATAGATCAAGTGTGATGATCTGGCTAGTCTTATATCTTGACATCTGTTTTAGATGTTCTTGAGCATCAGATGCATGAGATGCCCACTGATAAGAACATGTGTTGAAGACAGAGTCGTACGAAGGTACGAGCCATGAAAACGGTTGTCAGTTAAAGATGTTTGAAGGATCACTGTTTCAGAATCATATTATGAATATGATAGCTAATCTGAACGAGATTGAAAGCCTCTGTGCTTAAAGAGATAATCTTAACAGATAAGATACGATCCTATACTCTCTGCTTAAGTCGTTTGAACGTTCAGGATTAATTTTAAATAATTTTTTTTAACCTAACCTGAACCAATGAACGACTTCAATATGGTAGAAAAAGGGTGATATAGACTAAGGGAAAAGTTCTCTTAAATCAGACATCAATATCCACGGCCTCAAGAGCTAGTAAGTGGAAGAAAGAAAAAGGAAAAGTTCCTAATCGAAGGTTCAGAAATAGAAAGTCAAATCCGACAATGGAAAAGTGTTTCTATTTCTGTGGTAACTGGTATTGGAAAAAGAAATTGTCCAAAACACTTAGTCTGTCTGTTTGCTACGCCGTTTAGATAAGATATGAAGATATCTTGCTCGTTGAAAATATGTTTAGTTGAAAATTCACCGGACTCCTGTGTGTGAACTTGAGATTAACTAATTATATTTGCAAGTCGTTGCGAAGATTCAAACTGACCAGAAAGTTTGAAAAAACGGCTAACACACAACTACTGCTCGGGGATAATACAAGTGTAATTGTATTAGCAGTAAGGACTATAAAGTCGTATTTTGGCAATAGGGTTTTAATATTATACGTGCCATATATACAGAAATTTGATTTCTGTAAGTTATCTGATAATTAATGGTCTAACAGTTTATTTTGAATAAAGGTTTACCATTAAATAGAATAAAAGGTTTATTTGCTCTGGCACAATAAAAGATGGTCTTTTATAGCTCAATGAAAACCCTAGTTTACGTTTAACATTAAGAAAGCTTGACTTACCATCTAAGAAGAAAAACTTCTACATGGCACCTATCTATTGGTCAATTGAATCTGAATATGATCCAAAGACTGATTGTTGAGTCCTATTGACTTGAAAACAGTATCAATCTGCGAATCCTATTTAGAAAGTTAAAATGACCAAGAAGCCTTTTTTTGAGACAAAGGGTACTTAAGCCATGAAGTTGCTTGTGCCAGTTCATGCGGATATGTGATCCTATGAATGTTCAAGCAAGAGAAATTTTTTTGGGTACTTCATCATTCATTTGAATGATTACTCTAGATACAAATATGTTTATTTGATGAGACTTAAGTCTGTAATTTTGAAGAGTCCGAAGAATATAAGAGTAAAGTCAAAGAATCAAATTAGAAAACATATCAAGGCACTTCGATTAGATCGAAGTAGTGATAAGTATCCATGTTCAGAGTTAAATAGAATTTCTCAAATGAGATTAGATCTCAACTATCTGTATGAGATACATCTTAGCAAAGATGTATTACAGAAAAGAGAAAATAAAACTCTGATAGAGATGGTAAAGATTCATGAAGAGTCATGCTACCCTACGAAGTTCGTTTTGGGGTCTTGCCCTAAAAAACAACAAATACACTAAACCTAGTTCTATCTAAGTTAGTTCCTAAAACACTGATGGATCTGTAGCTGGGGTGAAAACCCTGTATCTCTTATCTTCTGATTTGAGGTAGCCTGGTCCACGAGTTAAGGATGGATCCTGACAAGTTAGAATAAAGAACAAAGGTTTACTTGTTCTAAGGTTATCCTAGAAGAACGAGAGGTGGTATATTTTGTAATTTGAGAAATCACAAAAGATATTTGTGAATATTTCAAAGATAATTGCATAGATAACCACAAAGGGTGGAAGCAAAGTAGTGTTAAAAGAAATAACAGTATTAGATACTGATTTCCATAAACCCGTGATAACTGAAAATGTATTAGATACATGTGATGTACCAAATACAACATGTGATGTAGAGACGTGTACACGAGAGCATCATTGTAGTGGGAGGATTGTCAGGACACCTGACGAGATATCTAAGATTGACCTAAGTGGTTGAATCTGATGTATCTGATCCTGTCACGTGTAATGAAGCTATAGAAAATATAGACGCTGACCGTTTGGTCAATATCCATGGAATCTAAATTAGAATCTCTGTATTCTAAAAAAGTCTTGAACTTGTGAAGGCGCCTGAAGGCATTAAACCCATTAGATGCAATTAGTTTCTATAAGAAATAAAAGGAGAAATAGACGAAAAAGTAGAGACTTTAGAGCAAAGCTGATGGCAAGGGATTTTACCCAGAAAGAAGAAATCATTTATGAGGTCTTCTCGCCTATAGCAATGCTTAAGTCCATTACTCCATTGTCATCTCCATTTTATCTCATTTAATTATGAGATTAGATAAATGGATGTAAAGACTATGTTCTTGAACGGGCACCTTCAAGAAGAGGAGCTACATGGCATAACCTGAAGGCTTCACAGTCAAAAATCAGGTGCATATAATGCAAGCTTAATAGATCGATTTATGATCTTTAGCAAGCGTCTAGATTATGGAGCATCAGAATTATAAGTCAATTTAAATTCTTTAGATTTGTATAATTGCCTGATGAACCATGAGTGTACAAAATGACATCATGATAGCATTGTAACATTTTATTTTGTACGTAATTAATATTCTGATCATTGGGAATGATGCAAGAATTTTGTCGATGGTCAAGATTCGGATGTCAAATCATTTTGACAAGAAGAGACCTAAGTAAGACCGATAATATTCCAAGGATCATACTTTTGTCATGATCATAGGAATAAGGAGATTGGTTTATCACAAAAAGCATATATAGATAAGATGCTGGTAAGGTATAATATGACAAATTCCAAGAAAGGTTAATTACCTTTTAGATATGGAATTTATCTATCTCGGGATCAGTGTCCTAAGACAACTGAAGAGATAGAAGACATGATTAGAGTTCTGCAGCGGAAGCTTTATGTATGTCATATTATGTACAAGGTCAGCTGTCTATTATGAAATAGGTCTAAGTCAGCAGATATTAGTCAAACTCTAGAATCTATTAGTAGGTAGTAGTGAAAGCATATATTGGAGTACTTGAGAAGGACTTGAGATTATATGTTTGTCTACCACAGTGGTGAGCTCATTTCAATAGAGTACACAAATTCGGATATACAATCTGATTTGTATTCTAGATGTTTGACATCAGAATACGTGTTTACTCTAGAAAGAGCAACTGTTAATTGGAGAATGTTAAGCAGACTTGTATTGCTTACACCGCCATGGAAGTCAAATACATGGTAGCTTGAGAAGCAGCCAGTTAGATGTATTGGATTCATGATTTCCTAGTTGTTGGCTCAGAGAAACGTCTAATAGATTCCCTCACTAAAAGTATTGGCGCGAAAAAGTGCAAAACGAGTTTTGACACTCATGTGGGAGGAATAAGACTTAGATGTGTAGCCAAATTGAATTTAGGGCAAGTGGGAGATTGTTGGGGATAGTGCCCTGAAAATTCAATTTATTGAATTAATTAAACTGAATTTACAGCAAGTTGTGAGTATTTCACATATTAATAATTAATGACGTATGGTGGTATTCTTATATGAAATGTGTTTCATAGGAAAAGACTTTGAATACCAAAATCACGTGTCATTAAAGTTCTAGTCGGTAAGATAAGAATATGTTTTTATCAAGACTATAACGTGGTTATATAAGATGATTAGTCTTTCGTCATAGGGAATAGTGATTCCAATTATAACACGTTGATGATTTTCAATAGGATTGGAAACATCGAACTGGACCACTGAGATTATTCATTTTATACTGCTATCTAAAATGAATAAAATCTCAGGAAGCATTGTACTCTTAATCCTGATAATATTTCGGCTTTAGGCATGTAGTGTTAGTCACTGTAACATACTTGAAGTGAGGTCTCGGTAACGGGTGACCAAAATACTTTGTATGATTCGGTGACAACATGAAATGTGCTAAAGAGTTATATTGATCGAGGAATCTGTGGCCTTGCTGGAAGGTAAAAGATATCCTTGAAATAGATTTGCAAAAGTTCGAATTAAGACTTTGGCCAAAGCACTTCGCGTGATACGTGACCAGAGTTGTATGTTGAATGTGTTTCACATACAGAAAATTTGAACTTAAGGCGAATCAATAAATTTCAAATTAGAGATGAAAAATAAATGATAGTAGTTGCAATTTATTTTTCATGGATATCAACACGGAGGAGTAAAATGCAAAATTATTCTAGATCGAGAAATTCGTGAATAATTTAATTAATTTTAGAGTGCAACAATATTTATTTAGTGGAATTAAATATTGTTAAACGGTAATTAATTATTGTCATGAGATGATAATATATTAATCCATTTGGAGCTAAAATTAATTAGTCCTGCAGGTCCCCCTGCAAGCCCCAATTAAAAACCCGAAGAGAAAATATTAAAAGGAGAAAGAGAAATGATTTTTCAAAGTGTTTGAAAATAACCAAGGGATTTATTTTAAGAAAATAAATCAAGTTCCAAAGAGTTGGAAATGCCCGGAGTTTTATTTTGGAGAAAATAAAATTTTAAATTTTTTTTTTTTTTGGGGAAAAAAAAAAAAGGCCACGTGGCAGTCCACGTGGCATGCCAAGTCAGCAGACGGGTCCCAGGTGGTGCTGACTGGGCGTCGCATGGCGCGCTAGGATCGCGCCACGTCAGCGCCCGTGTACGACCCAGATGAGATCAGGGCGGGTCAGTCAACGGACCGGATAGTCCGGTCAACCGGGTCGGCGAAAGGGTCAGGATCCGGGTCAACGGGTTGGGTTGATGGATAGGGCTGGACCGGACCAGACACGTGGCATCACCAGGACTGACCACGTGTCGAACCGGACCGGTCTAAGCCAGAAACCCTAGAGCCGCGTGTACAGTGCACGCGCCACCTTTAGGCGGCGCGTGAGGGCGCGTGGCCGGCGGCGTTGGATTCGTGGCAATGAGAGCTTCAACGTGGTGCTCTCATATTCCGTCAATTTTGCAAGTGGCAGTGCGAAATGACCAAAATGCCCTTCCACTTGTGCTTAAAATGACCGTTTTACCCTCCGATTTTTGCCTATAAATAGCTGACCCCCTTGCCATGTTTTCTCATTCTATTTTTCAGCCAACTTTGGCTTTGGAGAGAGCTCTCCTCTCTCAAATTAATTAATCCCTAATTAAGGGATTAATTAATATATAATTAGGTGGTTATATAATTAATATATAATCCGTTTAATTATTAGAAAATTAGGGAATTTTCTAGTTTAGAAAATTACCTTTTCTAGAAAATATTTTCTCGAGTATTTAGGGAAATACTCGCGGAGCCCATACTCCGAGGGTCTAGTCGGGGATATTGCGGGGAAGCTCTGCTGGTCTCACGAAAGGAAAATGAGCTGGAAAAATGCCGTTAGATAGCCATGATTGCAGTACGGTAATAGTTTTCAATTATTTTATTTTAAGCCTGATAAATTATGTGCTCTTAAGTGTTAATTGCATGTTAGATATTTATCTGCTTAAGTGATTTAAAATTTATTATCAATTGCATGTATATACTTGAGTAGATCCGGCTAGTCTTCCGCTTTTGTATTAAAATGTTTTAGAAATATTTTAATACTTGTATTATAATAAAAAATTTAAAATGTGGTCCCGGACCGCTACTGTTTTGGGCCCGCCTCCTAGAAACTATTCCCAATAGAAACGACATAGTGATTGTTGTGAGGCCCTCCTCAAAATTCAAAACGATGCCACCACGTCAACCTTAGCTGGCGACATTTCGGGAGGCTAATGACATGGCAGGACCCAACTCGATGACGTGACGTATTCCCCAACAGACACGTGGATCAACTATCCATCTCAACCTACCCCTTTTCCAACCTATGGCTCGAGAAGGCAACCTCCACCAGCCTCAGACAAGAGTTTTCTCCCCTCGAATCACGACTTGACCAAAGGCACTCGACGATATTCCTCGACCTCCCCTTGACCTCGAGACGCTACGTGGCCACTCAAGATTTATAGAGATAGTGCCGACCAAGCATTTAATGCACCTTTATAGTGGGGCAGCTGACAGCTGGAGCGTTCATTTCATGAAAATCAAAATTGAAGCCTCAAATTTGCCAAATCCCAAAATGGTGCCCAGGGATTTCAAGTCGGACTAATCAAACGGATGAATCCAATATTTTTCCCAATATAATAATATAATAGTATAGATATGGAATGTTAAAAAATTCTAACACAAACTTTGTTGTATTGAATCCCAACCAATCATGACAGGTATATTAAACTTGTTATTTAATTAGTTACTTTTCGTAAAATTATCACTAATCACACAACAAGTTCAAAATACTTATCTGATTATTATACTAGCTCGGTTGAGTTAGGTTCAAATTAAAATTACCCACGTTGTCTTGTTATGGAAGAAAGGCGTGAATGTGTGAATTGTATGTTTCTTACCTAAACTAGAATCTGTGTCTTCAACACGACATAATTATAGGTAATCTTAGTCCAAACTTAGTTCAACCAAACCAGTATAATAATGCAGGAAATGTTTTACACTTGTCGTGTGACTTGTGAAATTTTTAGGAAGAACGGTGAATTAAATAATAAATGTAATACACTTGTCATTATAATTGTTTGTATTCAATTGAGTCCTATCTAAGCTAAATTTTTCTCATAATTATTAGTTCGTAACTTATGCTTTTTTTTTTTTTATGTTAGTACAAGAGTAAAAAGAAGAAAAAAATTATGTTAATTATGAATGACCTAGTTAAGTCTGAAACTTTCTAGATTAATTTATGTGATATATGGAAACTTTTAAAAATATTTTATTGGGGTGAGGTACTATATCGACTATCGTATTAGAGACATATCATGTATTAAATTCAAAAATAAATTGTTGTCTTTGAGTCCGAGTGTACATATATATATATATATATATATATATATATATATATATATAATTATGAACAACCCCCTAAAGTATGACGAAAATACAAATTGCCCCCTAAAGTTTGAGAAATTACGAACACACTCCTCAAGTTTACACTCTATCTCACAAATTGTCCCAACCGTTAATAGCAATGTTAAATTTTGATGACATCAGGGAAATTATTTTTAGAAATTTCGGTCCTACCCTTAGAGGGTAAATCGTAACAATATTGAAAATATGATAATATATTTGTAGTATTAGTTAAATTTGTATTTTTTAATTTAAAAACATATAATTTAATATAATATTTAAATTTTATCGATAAGTATAGTGCATTGATTGACGTTGATATTTCATGCATATTCATTTCATACCTTATGTTTATATTTTAGTTTTATGTATATTTTCATAATTCTATTTAAACTTATTTGTTTGAAATAACAAAATTTTCATTTGAAATAAAAAACTATAACAAACATACCAACATCAATCAATGCATTAGTAAATTCACAGAAATATTCATCAGAGTTATTTAAACAAATATTTCAAGTATTGGTGATCCCTAATACATCTACCTTACATACAAAGAATAACATTTCAATATAAACATGCATGCCCAATATAAATATATATATTGACATTCATAAACTCTAAGTATAAAATTAATTTATCATATAAATATTAAAATATCATTAAGTAGCATTTTCTGAAGAAAAAAAAATTTAAATAGTTGTAAAACTCAAGTACTTACATCAAATCCCCAAATATTTCAATACTTGCATTAACCTCATTGTTGTTAAATTTTTCTTACTATATCTCTTGAGTTTCAGCATATGAAGGGTAAAATAGTAAAATCGTACATTTTGTTAAATTTATCGGAGGAAATAACAGGTTAGGGGGGAATTCGTAATTTCTCAATCTCGGGGGAATCTATAATTTCGCCATAACTTAGGGGATGTTTGTAAATATCCCTATATAGAGTATATATTTTTACATCTACACCCTTTGCAAGATTGGGTAATTACAAGTCGTACCCCCTTAGATGAAAATATTACATAACCTACCCTTCCAAGTTTGAAAAATTACAAATGAACCCATTTCGGTAGGTTTTTTCACGAAGTTTTCTTGAATTGATTATATTTTACCACTAATTAGTTCCTCATCACTAATTAAGGGGAAAAAAGTTATTATGAATATCAATTTACAAACGGATCATGTGTTAATTCTTCAAAAATATTCGTAAATTACGTGTCTGTCACTTGAGAATGATGTGTGAGTCGTTGTGGGAAACTAATTAGTGGTAAGATATAGTCAATTCAAGAATGATTTTGCAAAAAATCTAATCAGAATGGGGTCATTTGTAATTTTTCAAACTTGAAAGGGTAGGTTGTGTAATATTTTCATTTAAGAGGGGTACGAATTGTAATTATCCAATCTCATAAGGGTGCAATTCTCTCTCTCTCTCTCTCTCTATATATATATATAGAAGTTGAAATTTTATGGAAGAATGCAGTTACACGCATCAGCCAAGAATATTCAAACTATGTCTCCACAATATCTTCACCGAAGCTCTCTGTCTCAATATATGGCAAAATTGCAAAAATCGTCCTGTAACTTACACCTTTTCGGACTTCAGTTCTTTTTGATATCGTGTTTTTAATTTTGTCCTTTAATTTAATTTTTTTTGTAATTTTCGTCCGATTTCGGCCCCGAAATTGAAAATTCCCCAATTTTTGCTGACATGGAAAGATTTCGGGCCTAATTTGAGGATTTTTTGGCTAACTGGATCAATTAAAGACACATGTACATGACTTGGCGCATGACTGTGCAACACTTCATTAGTTGTGTTAAAAAATAATAAATTAATAAATATATATAATATTATAATGAAAATTATATATGTATATATGATATTTCCCTTATATATATTATACATAAACTAATATTTAATACATACATATATGACTCTCATCTCAGGTAATCTCTCATCGCCTGTGATGTTGCCGCCTCCGGTCATCGCCTCCATCGCCGGCTACCTTGTTCCACTAGCTACACCGCCGGCCTTCTCTCTCTCTCTCTCTCTCACACACACACACACACATACACACTGGTTCTCTCCCTCTCGGCTCGATCTCAGTGTCGGCAGCCCTCCTCCAGTCGCTACTACAATTCCCATGGCCGACCACCGCTAAGCAGGCCGCCATCCCTCTTTTTTCCCAACTCCGATTCTCCTCTCTTTCCCCCTGTTTCTCTATCCTCCTCTTTTCACCTTCACAGACGGCGACCTCCTTCGCCGCCGACATCCACCACTCCGACAACCCAAGGACCAATACTGGACCTCATTCCTTTCCTTTTCTCCTTCCCCTGCCTCTTCTTTCTTCTGCCTCTTCCCAGCTCTCGGACACAATTCCTCCCCATTTCAGTCACACTTAGCTTCTCTTATTGTTAGGATCCAAATCCCAAATCTGGATCTGAGTGTTTTTGTGTGTGTATACAGAAGGCGGGGAGGAGAGGGGGTTTGACGGGTTACGTGCCTGGTGATAGTGGATGGTGGTGGCGACGGCGGCGGATTTAAGGAGGGGGGTGACAGGATTGTTTTCTGGTGGTGGTGGACTTAGGGGATAGAGGTGGTGGTGGTTGCAATGGCGGCGGCTGCGATAGTGGCGGCGGTGGAGGTGGAAGGGAGATGAAGATGATGACTTTTTTTAATTTAATTTTAATGAACGGCAAATCAGATGATGTATTGTGATAGCATATTATAATAGCATATTTTTTCTTGTATGTATATATACATATATATATATATATATAACTAGAATATGCCCGTGCGATGCACGGTATTTATGTACAATATAATTTATAATATTAATTATTTTTTATAATATTAAATATAAATTTTGTTAAATAAGATAATTTTAAAATAAATAACTAAATTATATAAATTGAAAAATAATCTATATGATTAATACTTTTTATAAATAATAAATAAGTTAATGTTAAGGCGTTTCTTATTATAGTTTTCTTTATTCATTAATTCTAGACGTTGTAAAAGGAAAGTAATTTCAAAGATATTATATAATTACCATCCAATTTTAAATACCTACCATACACATCTTGTTATGCACGAATAATATAATTTTATGATAATTCTAAATTTAAAGAAATAACACTAAAGAAATTATTTTTCTTAAAAAATCATCTAGCAATTTCTTCTTCCAAAGTATTCAAACTAAAATACATTTTTTTTTTTTTGAAATAAACATACACTTTTTCTACATGAAAAAACTTTTAATTGAAATCTTATGTCACAAATTAGTTTATTCCTCTATATTAATTATATTTATACTTGTAAAATATGTTACGGAAATCTTATGTAGTAAATTTTCCGATGAATACAAAATAATGTAAAACAAACTTTCTAGCTACAAATTTTATAAACAAAAATAAAATGGGTGATGAAATCCTAATACTTCCCTGATGGATGAGATTAATATTGAACTAAATAAACTAAGCATATATGGTGAAGGATGAAAATAAAATTTTAAAGAAATTAGTATAAAAATACAACGATAAAAAATAAATAACTCGTTAAAGAAAACTATTTCTAGATATTTGTTATACAAACGATTTTTATAATATTTTGGTAAGTGATAACAATATTAAGTAAATAATGATAATAACAAATGAAACCATGTGATATAATAACTACATTATGCATTATATTTTGAGTATAAAGACTATAACTCACGAATAATTATTACGTTTGAATTATTTGCTGCAAAATAGTTTTCTACCCATAATATAAGACAGTGAATTAATTAATATAAAAGATTGACAATGTTGGATTTAGTCACTCTTAAAAAATAATTAAGAAAAAGGTGGAGAAATAAAAATATAAAAAAATGACAAAACCGGTAAAAATAATAAAATATTTTACGTAGATGCTCCGTAAATTCCATAAAAAATAATTATAAATATAATGCTCGAGGAAAAAAGGGCAAAGAATTGGATCAGGAAAAAACAATTCGATTAAAAAAATTATTACATAAATAAAATAAAATAAGTAATAAATGGAATATTTGATAGTAATTAATTTATGATATAAACAAAAAATGTTAGACATTAAAAAAAAAATTATACAGAGAGTTAATATAAATGAAATAAAACTTAAATTAGCGATAAAAACAATTATAATGATGAAACAAAGGGTCAATTATTTTGAATAATTTTATATAGCTAATTATCTGTACCAAAAATATTTTAAATAACTAATCATCTTAAAATATCAATGGAAAATAAAACTAATATCAAAGCGATGAAACTCAAATTATATAAAAAAAAAAAACCCTAACTCATCGAGAACTAAAAAATATTTAAAAGATAAACAACAAAAATCAAAGGTAATAAGATTGACATACAACACAAAAAGATATTTTATAAAAAATTAACTCGATCATCTTTCATTATAGAAATCAAACAACATTGTAAGTATCTAAATCTTTTAGAGTAATTTTGGCACACGTTGAACACTCTAAAAAAGTTAACCAGAAATTATATTATTATAACTACTATATAAAACTAAATTTAAAGGAAAACTAATTTAACAATATAGTTGTATAACTGTATAAGTAATAAAAATGAGGATAGAATATAAGCAATTACATAAAAAACTAAAATTTAATGTTATGAAGTATGGAGGTCAATGATTATACATTTGAAAATTGTAATAGAACACAAGAAGAAAAAAAATGAGAGTAGATCAAAAGCAAGAGAAATCTATGAATATTTGCTTGAAAGCTACAATATCACTTAAGAACAAATACATAAGAATAGATTGAAAGCATATGTCGAAAGGAGAAAATGAAAATATGTAATGTAGGTTTTGTGAGTTGTTTATATAGAATATGCAAAGAAACCCTAAAAGAGAAAATTAAGGAGAAAAAAAAAATTAAGAAAAAATAATTAAATTGAATGCTCTCAAGAAGATAATTAGTAAGATCCATTTACATTTAATGATGATAACCGACCTTGAAGAGAAAATTAAGGAAAATAATTATTAATGTAATATTTGGATATCGATTTTCGTTATTTTGTACAAAATTAATGGAATAATTTAAGTATACTAATTAAGAAATACAAATTTGAATTTGAATTTAAAACTTTAGTGGGTTATTTTGGAAATTGTGTTGTATTTTGTACATTCAAAATATAGTTTACTATAAATTGATGTTTTAATTGAGGATAACTTCCAAAAATTAAGGGATATATTAAATTTATACATACAAAAATTAATTTAATAAGAATCAACCAATCAAAATTTTTAGTTTTAATTAAAAATTTCAAAAAAAACCACAAAATTTCATTTAGTCAAAATTGACACAATTGGGTCAAAAGACACCCTTCCTATATATTATAGTATAGATATAGATCAAACGTTTGTTATGACGAAATTTAGAGACAATACCTTATATTATGATGGAATAAAGCATCACATTAAGTGATATTTTGACGGAATGAAGCGTCACATTAAGTGATATTAGGACAAAATAAAATGTCATTAAAACTTATATTTTCCCGAATAATTGTAATTCTATTCTAGTAATTTAGTCTCAACAAACAAATGTAAATAACAACATAATTAAAAAAACCAAATCAAATAACATAATAATAATATGTTCACGAAATTTTCAATCCAAAATAATATTAGGTACAATTTGGACCTAATATATGATATTGGCCACAACAACCAAACTGACAAAAAGGTAAGTATCAATGACGGCTACTTACAGTACTTAGAGTACGTAGTTGAGAATTAAACTAAAACAAACCAAACCTCACAAATGGTGTCAATCGTGAGCCATAGCAACCTATATAAAAAATCCATTATTGTAGTCTATATTAAATAGGTATGAAATAAAATTTCGTAGAGCTAACGAATGATCCTTACCAAATTTTTTGGCCATGCAACAACCTCCCCAATTGCATCTCCAATTTTTCTGAAATGTGATGTGTGGGTCGAACTAAATCTTCTTCAACTTCCACTGCAACATTGATAACCACCTCAAACCAATTATTTCCCAACAATACTTGCCCAACTCTTTTTGATGGATCTAAACTTTGAAGACAACCAATCGCCATGGTTTTAGATGGATCAAACATACTTTTTAATAACACTTTTGGTCCAACCTACATAATTTAGAGAAACCAATAAATAAAATTAATAGCAAAACTGTCTTGACAAACAACCACAAGAAAAAAATTTTGATTTAAAAGAATGCAACCGAAATACCACTAACTAAGCATTAATAATTCATAAGTACTCCTGTAAAAAAGTTTTGAGAAATTTATACATTTAGCAACTTTTCTGAAGCTATTATTCCAAACCAGTAAACACGGGACTGCTGTGATGTTTTGAATTTTTCTCGGGTATCAAATGGACTCAGATTAGCATAAAATTTAATAGGCCTAAACCTTAATATATTAGTAATACCCAGTTAAAACAGTTTTTAAAACCGAGATCGTATGAGTGCGGAATGTACGTCTGAAGTTTCTGCATGCATGTTGTCACAGTTTTGTTTATACATTCAACTCTATTGATCATGCAATACTCATCCAAAAACATCAAAACCCATGACACAACTTTGCCTACAATATTCCTAAACATATTTAACACATAAACACTCATGTTTCCATGCTTCAATACCATCAAATCAGCTATTCAATCAAAAGTTCTTCATATCAGACAAGGCCAAGAGAACCAAAAACCAAGAAATTTTTGCCATTGAAGCTTTAGGTTAAGAAAACCAAAAACAATATTCTGCCTATATTTGTTCATCAATTTATATGTCTAAAAAAAACACAACAATTTTGTCCCAGAACTCCATTTCCTACATTAGTGGAATATCATTTTCATAATTAAACCAACTTACGTTTATTCAGTAAAAACTTGACTAATAAATTGGCTGTAACTTGAAAGGGAGGAAATTTTAAGGGTATATATTAGAAAAGGTTGTGTGATTCTACTTTTACCTACCATAAATTGTTCAATAAATCAAGACATAAAGCATCGAACGAAAAGTTAAAAAAGCCAATGTTAAAAAATGGTGATGTATTGTTCATGACTCATTTGGATCAGCCCACTGCGTATTAATATTAATAGAGATGAAGATGTCAAAAAGTATAATATAATCGAATTTAGAATAAATTCACTAATAATTATCCAAGTTTCATACCTGCGGTGACTGGCCATTACACCCCAACCAGCACGCTTTGACATTCTTACAGCTTCAATACCCTCAGTCACAGATCCAATTTGATTAACTTCGAGGAGAAAAGCATTACAAGTCTTTTCCTTGATTGCCTTCTCAACTCTCTGGATACATGAATAACAAGGAAAGTAAGGAAAACATTGATTGTGCTAATTATGAACCCTCCACTCTTGTTCCATATCAATAAATGATAATCAATCACCTTCGGGTTTGTGACAAGTAAATCATCTCCCACGATCTGTACTTGAGCACCAATTTCTCCAGTCATTTTTGCGTAGTGCTCCCAGTCGTCTTGGTCAAATGGATCTTCCATTGATACAATTGGGTACTCTGACACGAAGGACTTGTACAGATCTTTGAGCTGGTCACTTGAGATTTTTGTGAACCGTTGTTGTTCTGATAAAGCAACAAACAAAGGTTGTAATTCCAACAACACTACTAGAAATTATATGATGATGTAATAACTTATTTGGGATTTCACAGAAGTAACTTGCCTTTTCCTTGAAGTTCAACTCGTAAGTCTTATCTGTTCCATAAAATTCAGAGGCAGTAACATCCATTCCAATAACAACCTAGGCAGAAGCAACACGCATGTCTCAATACCTTTTAATTGGTGACATGTATATAAAGAAGCATAGCAAGGGGTGATAAAGGAATTAGATCTCACTTTTCCTGTATAACCTGCTTTTTCAATAGATGTCTTGAGCAATTCAAGCCCTTCTTTGTTTTCCTGGAGAAGCAATCAAGTATAACTAAATATCCTTGTACAACAGAATATGTAGAGTCTAAATCTAAATGCAACCCAAATATTTATTAACTTGAATGTTGGGAGCAAAGCCACCCTCGTCACCAACATTGGTGGTGTCCTGGCCATATTTCTTCTTAATAACAGCCTGAAATCAATGAAGATCAGAAAGCTTAACAGCCTGAAATTGATGAGCATAGTCATAAACGGGATAAAGAACTAAATAAGATATATGCCTTCAAATGATAGAAAACTTCCACACCCACCTTTATGGCTTCCTTAAAAGAGGAAGCTCCAACAGGAAGAATCATAAACTCTTGCAACAAACATAGTATCATGTTAGTTGAGATGTTAAGGAAATAGTTAACACACCTATGCCAAGAGACATGCCTGCATGGCAAGTTTGTTTCCAGCATGAGATCCACCATTAATGACATTGAAAGCAGGAACGGGGAGCACCAACTTCTTGTTACCTGCTAGATTGGCAATGTGTTGAAAGCAGAAAAAGGCATAATGTCAAAACACCATAATATTACTAAAGCTGTTTTTCATAAAAATTGATTAAGGATTATTGATTCTAATGGACTTCATGATACCTTGTACAAAGGGATATTCAGGACAGCAGCTCCAGCTTTGCATACCGCTAGAGAGACAACCAAAATGGTATTTGCACCAAGCTTTGAAATGAAAATTTGTATTCTGGTTAGTGTAATATGCTCCAAGAAAGGGTAACTCTCGCAATTAAATGTATTAATGTTTTAATATACCTTTTGTTTGCACCATCCCCACTCGTTCTGAGTCCCATCAAGTTGTTGAACCATGAAGTTGTCAATATCAGTCTGATCTGTTGGGTTCTGTAATATTACTAACAATTAGCTTAATAGGATGAAGTCATACCTACAATGTTAAGAAACATTCTTGAGTAAACAGATTCCATACTTCATCTTATAGATACATATAGAATTCTGCGAAAAGCCATATTCGATGAAAGTCGTATGTACGGCTTGGAAGGAGATCTTTCATATCTTTCGAGATCCACCCTACAATATGGGGTAAAAAAGCTAAAATAAGTGATTTTATATGACCATTACTAAAGTTTGCCAGAGACCGAGTCCTGTAAAAAAATTTCTTTGCTCAACCCATAATTGTCACATATGCTAATATCAACTGGGAGAACTAGTTTGAATCATTCCCTTATTAAGATTTAACGAAAAAGAACAACTAACATAGATAACCAGCTGACCAACTAGTATACTGTTATTGAAAAGTTATAAACCCCCATTTTACAAGCAGCACAGAATTAACTAACTACAAGATTCAATGCAGTACTTGCTGAGTTAAAAATCGACCAGATTCAGCACAGTCTCGGCTGAGTCACCTAACTACCACCATCACTACTGCATTGGTTGGTGAAAGGTTGGGCCCAACAAATTAAGTTGTTTCAAGTATATAATAGTCTCAACTCGGTAAATCATGATTAATTGCACCAGCAAACATACTCTGATTGAAAAAAAGACAATTACCAGAATCCAAAAGGTCACGTAAAGTTCAAACTGAATTGAAAATTCTAAACCAACAAGTCTTTTCCTTTCTCAAGTTTGCCAAAGAAAGTGATCAAGTAATCATACTGAAGTGGATAACCGAATCGCAGGTGAGTCTATCAATACAAGCACCAATTTGGCCTAAAAATACAATAATTTTTTACACATTTACAATAACTAACAGATGCAAAGCAATCAGATGTTGCAGACAAAATGGGCAATTCGAAAGAGGACTAAAACCCAGCAAATTTAATTTGAACCAGCACATATCAACTGATTAGTGGAACTACGGATACGAGAACTAACCTGAAGCGTTAGTTGTGCGAACGACTAGTGGAAGAAATCGACTGACTTCGTCTGTCGAAGGTGAAAGGGCAGAAAATTAGGATCTGTACCAACCTAAAAAAATAATATTTTTATAAAAGGGAAAAAAACCCGTTTACGAGTTCAATAGCTCCTGTCAGACTGTACAAACCTCTTCCATAGTGAAAATCCAAAAAATACGCGATCTTAATTTATTGAGTGAGCAGCTTATAAATTTGAAACTAGAAAAAGGTCCTTCCAGCTAAACATGCTGTGGAAGATCTAATTCCAAAAACTTCCAGTCAATTGCTATACCAGCTTCACCAAAATACAACAATCGAACTAAATCTAATTAATAACAAGATCAATTTATACCTGATTAAGGAGGCGGTGTGGCAGTTTTGACGGAAGAAGATGGTGGCGATTCTCTTCGGAGCTCCTTAACGACGGTGGCCAATTATTCTGGGTTGAGACCCAATTCACAAATCGCAATGAGAACCGAAAGCGTGTGGCGATCTAGGCCTGTTTCTAAAATGTTTGACATGTGAAAGACTAAGTCCAGCGAAACCCTAGCAGTTCTAGCGGCCTCCGGATCCATAATATTCTACAAAAGAAGTTTTTTTTTGAAGCATTGCGAAAACGGAATTGAAGTTTCCAAAATTTGAACTCGATTTACCTGTCTAAAGCTTGAACTGGAGAAGATTGACGGCGGAGTATTAGTAAGTTTTGGGGGCTGACAGCGGAAGAATGTGATGGTTTGATTTTGTTTCAAAAACGTAATCTTGATTTTGTGATGGTTATCAGATTGGGAATCTCTTCTTGAATTCACCACAGTAGTTTGTTCAATTTTCAGTGTTATTGATGTCTCTCACCTCTGATGCCTCAATTTTCTTTGTTTGATAAAATGCAAATGTGCTTCCCGGATGCTTCCCTCATTTCTTTTTCGTCCAAGAAATATTTCCCTTAATTTTTTCGGCCCGCCAAAAGTTACCGCCCAAAAGCCAGCCTCCTCTAATAAAATTAAAGAACGAATGATATTTTATAAAATATATAGAATATTGAGACGCTTATATATTAAAGCGTCACGATATATCTATTATATTGTGACGCTTTTAAGAAAAATGTCTCATTATTATTAATTTAATTGATGAATAATATAATAATAAAAAAAAAATAGATCTAATTTAACGGATTTACAAAAAGCGTCACAATAGGTGGTCTGTTATGACGCCTTTTCAAAAGCGTCATATTAGAGCGTCATAACAGACTGTTTTTCTAGTAGTGGTGAAAATACAATTAGGTCAAATTACAATTAAGTAATGTAATCTAACATAATCAACATAATAGTAACAATAACTCATTGAAATTAATATATCTAACATATTAATATTAACTATAACTTATTGGAACCTTTATTACAAATTCAAGTAACAAACAAAAAACTATATGTTCAATGCTTATATATAAATACAACATAATCTTACCTAATAAGCCCCATGGGAATTAACCCCAAAAAACGCATAACTAATATTTTATAATAATATTGAAAGTGTAATGGTATATTTATCATGTTACTTAAATTTAAACTTTTGATTTAAATTTTGAGAAAATTGCATTTTTAGTCCCATAGGAAATAGGCCGATTTTTTTTTTGTTCGCGTAGTTTTTAAATCGTCCCGCACTTTTAGTTATTCAACAAATGTAGCCCCAAAGTGTACAAAAATTATTTTTGACCACAATTCTATTAATTCATTTTTAATTCTGTTTTTTTAATAAAAATATATAAAATTATTATAATTATAATATAAATATAATTAAATATTATTATAATGAATTTTTATTATGCTACTTTTATTTTTAATTAAATATGATATTTTTAAATTTTATTTTTAATTCTATTTAAATATTATATTAATGAACTATTATAATTATAGTATAAATATAATTGCACGTTAAATTATTATTGTGTTTTAAAATTTTGATGTTATTTTTTAATTCTCATTAAATATATATGGCTATTAATTATTTTTTAATTTTTAAATAATATTATATTATTGAATAAAAAATATATAAAATTTCTGTTATTTTCAATTTTAACTAAACCCAACGTTAATTATTTTAAATAAATGCAATGTTATATATATAAGAAATATTTAAATATTATAAATATTAATTATTTTCAATTTTTTATTTTACATATTTTTAACTAAATGCAATATTGAAGATTATTTTATTAATTATGTTATCATGTATAATGTTTTTATTTTATAATTTTAAAGTAATATTTATACTTTAAAATATAATAATTTATTATTTATTATAAAAATAAAATGCATATCATGTGGTTGGTATTCTTTTAAAATTTTCTTAATATTTGATATGTATTTTTTAATTAAGGAAAAATATTATAAATATATATTTCTAAATTTGTTGGGACTAATATTGAAATTTTTTCATTTTGGGACTACATTTATCAAAAAACTAAAAGTGCGGGACGATTTAAAAACCACGGCACCAAAAAAAAATTGACTTATTTCCTATGAGACAAAAAATATAATTTTCTCTTTAAATTTTTGTTATTTAGTTTAATATTTAGATATTTCATACGTATTTACTCAGTGGCGGAGCCACTCAAGGACAAGGACCAACCAAATAGGGGTGTAACGCCCCAACGAGGGCATCCACGCCTATCCCGCGCTACGGACCTAGCTTGTATATAGAATTGCTATCCATATACCCGCCGGGTTCGAAGCAAGCGGTGACAAACGGACATCCTAGCTAGGCGGGGTCTTTTGAGAGTCTTGTTTAAGTGGTCTAGTTTGTACTTGTTATGCATGTAGCATACTTTGTTACTTATGTCTTATGCTTTGTTTTGGGGATTATGGACTTAATATGTATGATGTTTTATTATGCTAGTTTGGACCGTGATGGTCATTAGGATGATTTTACATTCCGTACTTTGAGCACTTCGTGTTGGACCGTGGTGGTCACTTCGTGTTGGTGAATGAATGAATTTATGCACTTGATATGTTATGATTTAAGCTTCCGCATACTTGTGACTGTTTACTCGCTTGGTGTTTTCTCGATCAAGGTATACTTTGGTACGAGAGTGAACGATTTACTTTTCTTTGCATGAATTATGTGAATAATATGCCTTAATTGACCGTTATACTTGAACTTATGTGAAATATATACTTTAAATGAGTTATGTGACTATTTGATATGGTAATTATGTGTTCATATTGTTTTCATTTGGCTTCGATGGCATGCTTCGTGTTTAATCGAAACTATGTGCTTATTTGGACATTAAAGTATAATTTAGGGACTAAATGGTAAATTTATTTTCTAAGCTTGGAACTGGACAGAACTTAATAAAATTGAGTAGATAATTTGATTACGAGTTCGTGGGTTTTTGAATCGCTCGATTTGGAGTTCGGACGAAGAAGTTATGGCCATTTTACGAAAAGTCAACCTTTTTATAAGACTTATGACCCAATTCCGAATTTGGCCTAATTTGAGACCCAATTTAACTTATGACCTGCTCTAATTGACCCGGTTCGTGACCCTAATAGCTGACCCAATTTCCTAAATCAGATTTTAACACCCACAAGCCATTTTACTTTATTTCACAAATATTCAAACACAAACTCTCTCTAGCCTATTCATCTTCTCCAAGAACACCTCCAAGCATCTTCAAGAGGCAAGAGTGGAGATTGAAGCTGGGAATTCGAGACTCAAGACCAAGTTATTCTCTTCTATTTTCAGCTCTCAAGGTAAGCTTTATGTGCTACTTCCATGGTTTTATGTTCTTGAGCTTCTTGACTTGAATTTGAACTAGGGTTCTTGTATGTTGGATTGAATTCGAATTTCTTGTTGGAAATATGATTCTTATGGTGTTAGGAACAATTTTATGTAAGTATTTCTTGATTTCATGCTTGTTTGAAGAATCCACCATTGATGACCTTTGAAGCTTTCTTGAGAAATCCTTGCATGTCTAAGATTTACTTGATTTCTTGCAATCTTGATGTTGTAGAATGATTATGCTTGAGTTTTTATGAGGTTTGGAATCAATTTTAGTTGAATTCATGCTAGGATTAGAGATTCACCATTGAAGAGCATGCTTGAACTATGAAGCTTTTATGCATATATGTAATTCTTGCTTAAATGATTTAATTCTTGGATTTTATGCTTATGTTATGTTCTTATATGATGTATGAATGTTTTATGATGCTTAATTGAGGTTTTGGAATCTTAATTTCATGTTTTGGGGTGTTTAGAACTCATTCCCGTCGAGTTCGAAGTGGCTGTCACGTTTTTTTTAAGTTCTGGGCAGAATCCACTAGGGTGGATTTTTGCTGTGTAAAAATCCATGGGGGTGGATTTGAGGCAGTAGCTTCTGGACAATCCGCGAGGGTGGATTTTTTGTGAAGGAAAATCCATGGGGGTGGATTTTCCCCAGCCTTGTTTTCTTGACTTGTTTCGCTTGTTTTGACTCTTGTATGTCCTTTTCTTGTTTCTATAATACCTTTAATGAGTTGTGGCCGTATTATATGTGGTGGAACTTCTTGCATATCACTTGTTATGATTTTATTGCCTTGATCAACTTGACACAACTTCTACGAGCCAAGACTCTATGACACACAGCCTAGTAAGACTCCAGAAAACCTGCAGACAATACAGAGGTTGAAGAGTCAGTTCAAAAGGAACCGGTGAGGATTTACTCTAAGGAATATAATAAAAAGGGGGTACAATGCATGCGATATTCAAGGTGTTTATGATCCGTTTAACTTTCCAAAATCAATGCAAAGGGGTTTTCAAAACAACGGATCACAAACTAGAAACATAACCGGCTCGGCGAGAATGAGCCCTCCAACCTTACTTCCTAAACCAAAGAAATCAAACCAATCCATCCATCACGCCATTGATGTCGAGAGTGTGCACCCCCGATCATCCATAACATAGAAAATTCGGTCCATGAAACCTAGCTCTCTCCAAGAAGACTTCAACCCTGAAACCTCCTCGGAGTCTTAGTAATCCTGTCCACAGTGGGAACTTTGGATGAGGACATCCGTCGGCCCTTGCCTTCCCGGAATATCACTCACCTCCATCCCCGAGCTCAAGTTCGATTTCCCCAAGCAAGCGTCCCTGCAAGGTACATCAATCTCCATACCACTTTCGTAGCATGGTCCAAGACATCTCGCCACATACGTACATATATATCCTTTTCAAAACCAAAACATTTTGGGTACCTATCCCGTATACCAAGATTCATACTATACTTGCAAACCGTTTTCAATAAGCAACGATATAAGTATAATGAGCCAAGCTCCCAAAATCCGGCATACTATGCCTATACATATAGTTTTCAAAACGGGAATTTGAGAACCAAATCATGAAGGCTATACGGTATTGTCCACAGTTTGAAAATATTTTCATAATATAACTCCTCACCTTTACCAAGAACCTCGAAGATCAAGCACGAACAAGGAAGGTTACACGTCCGGAGACTCACCACCTAACAAGACAATGTACCAACAAAGGTAAGACTCGACTCGAAACCCAACAAGACGACGCACGGCTTTGACATGAATGCAAATATGCTAATGATGTGCAAGGAATGTTCGACGATGGTATATATTGGGAATTATGATCACATTGCATCATATAAGTCATGTATCAAGTTATCAAGTCATATGTAATAAGCGACCTATGAATCATACTTAACACAATTTAATTAAACGCATAACTTAGTCAATTAAGATAACTTAAGCATGATTGAGGTATAAAGATCATAATATAAGGTATGCACGAGATTTCACAACATATAACGAGGTCACAATACATTAGAGACATAATATAAATAAGTAAGGAACAAACGAGAGGCAAAACAAGTGAAACGAATCAAGAAAACAAGGCTGGGGATAATCCACCCCCATGGATTTTCCTTCACAAAAAATCCACCCTCGCGGATTGTCCAGAAGCTACTGCCCTAAATCCACCCCCATGGATTTTTACACAGCAAAAACCCACCCTAGTGGATTCTGCCCAGAACTTAAAAAAAACGTGACAACAACTTCAAATTCGACGAGAATGAGTTCAAAACACCCCAAAACATGAAATTAAGCTTCCAAAACCACAAATAAGCATCATAAATCATCAAGTTACATAATAAAGCATTTAGAAACATATAAACATCAAGAAACCTAGCAATTCATACAAGAACTTCATCTTCTACAAGTTTCAAGAAAGCTTCAAGCATAACAATGGTGAAATCAACAATCATTGCAAGAAATTGTAGGAAATCTATCACATTCTCCATAAAAACGCATAAGGAACAAGAATCCATCATCAAATCAAGCTAAAACAAGCTAGAACATGAACATGCAAGAATTCTTCATAAAAGCTTCAAAGGTCAACAATGGTGGTTTCTTCAAACAAGCATGAAAATGAGAAATTTTTACATCAAATCACTCCCAACATCATAAGAAACATATTTCCATCATAAAATTCGGACTTAATCCATCTAACCAAGAACCCTAGATTTCAAACTCAAGCTTCAAGCAAGAAGAAGACCCACATAAGCATTCAAGCATTTCTTACCTTAAGAGCTGAAAATGGAAGAGGGAATCTTGTTCCTTAGTCTTGAATCTCCAGCTTTAGTGTCCACTCTTGGCTCTTGAAGATGGCTTGAAGTTCTTGGGAGAATATGGATGGTCTCTTGAGAAAAGTGAGGGAGAGAGTGTGTTTTAATCTTGAAATAACGTAAGAATGGGTTTTGGAGTGTTAAAATCTGATTTAGGGATTTGGGTCAGCTATTAGGGTCACGAACCGGGTCAATTAGAGCGGGTCATAAGTGAAATTGGGTCTCAAATTAGGCCAAATTCGGAATTGGGTCATAAGTCTTATAAAAAGGTTGACTTTTCGTAAAATGGCCATAACTTCTTCGTCCGAACTCCAAATCGAGCGATTCAAGAACCCACGAACTCGTAATCGAATTATCTACTAAATTTTATTAAGTTCTGTCCAGTTCCAAGCTTAGAAAATAAATTTACCATTTAGTCCCTAAATTATACTTTAATGTCCAAATAAGCACATAGTTTCGATTAAACACGAAGCATGCCATCGAAGCCAAATGAAAACAATATGAACACATAATTACCATATCAAATAGTCACATAACTCATCTAAAGTATATATTTCACATAAGTTCAAGCATAACGGTCAATTAAGGCATATTATTCACATAATTCATGCAAAGAAAAGTAAATCGTTCACTCTCGTACCAAACTTTACCTTGACCGAGAAGCGGGGCGTCACAACCTCCCCTCCTTAAAGAAATCTAGTCCCCAGATTTACCATCGGAAAATAACTCTGGGTGAAAACTGCGCATCTTCTCTTTCGTCTCCCAAAATGCTTCTTCGGACTTGAGATCTCTTCGTAGAACCTTATCTAAAGGAGTTTAGCAGAACCTATAATCCCTGGGTATTCCATCTGAAATCTTCCCCGGTTGTGGTACATGTGTCAAGTCTTGATCCAAGTGTATCTCGTTCATCGATATAGTCTCCATCTCATCTCGGAAATACTTCCTCAATCTGTTCCACAACTCCAGGCGGCTCGCTAGATCTCGAGTTTAGGTTACTGCTTGCATTGATTTGGGGGAAACTCCTTCTTGTTGCCTCTAGGAAAACTCGGTCACCATCTTCGAATTCAAAGTCTTTCCTCCTTTGCTTGGCATAACTCCGTTGCCGGTCTTATACCACTCCCACATGTGGTTTAAACTTCACTCTTTGTCGATGCAAAAGATCTTAGTTGTTGTATACACCTTCGGTCCATCTTGATCTCGCTTAACCTCTTCAAAAGATCCCTTCTGATCGGAGCAATCTGAGCGCGCTAGCCAACGAGACGAGACATACAACAAGAGAACCCCGTCTCTCAACAAGCAACGAGAGAACCCCGTCTCTCAACAAGCAACGAGAGAACCCCGTCTCTCATCCTAAGTTCGAAGGAATCCCGCATCCCTCAAACATCTAAGTTTGAAAGAGTTAACATCTCACAAACTCCTAAATTCGGGAGGATGTAACATTCCCAAATGACTAAAACCGAGGGGACCCAACATCCCCCGAACACAAAAGAGGAAGAACCCTACAACACCCGAGCACAAAAGCACATGCACAACTACTCGGATCCAAAACATGCAAAGCACAAACAAGACACACGACAAGGGACCGCTGTACGGTTGAGTCGTTCTCCATCGGTGAGGTAAAGGCTTCGTCGCATCAAAGGCGTCCCACATAGCTCACCGTAACAAAGTGCACAAAATCGAGCATGTACAACATCCAAGGTTACAAAAGTCACATGAATTAACTCATACTTACATCATACAAGTTCACCAAAGTATCCAAGATCATGCGATTCGGTTACGAAGTTGAGTTTTAGTACCGCATTTCATCCGCAAACTGATGGACAATCCGAACGGGTGATTAAGTTTCTTGAGGATTTATTAAGGGCTTGTATATTGGACTTTTCGAATGAGTGGGATAAAGAATTGACTTTGATCGAATTTGCCTACAATAATAGCTACCAATCTTCGATCAAGATGGCACCATATGAAGCTTTGTATGGCCGTAAGTGTAAGTCTCCTCTTTATTGGGATCTTGAGGAATGGAAATGGACCGAGGAAAATGGTTTGGAAAGAGGAACCGAGCCCGATTTGATTAAGGGAGCAATTAAAAAAGTGGAAAGGAATAAGCAACACATGAAAGCGGCACAAGATCGGCAAAAGAGTTATGCCGACCGGAGAAGGAAAGATTTGAAATTTGAAGTGGGTGACCGAGTTTTCTTGAAGGCAACACCGAGAAAGGGTTTCTCACGTATTGGAAAGGGGGGTAAGTTGAATCCGAGATTCATTGGTCCGTTTGAGATTGTGGAACGTATCGGGGAAGTTGCTTATCGATTGGATTTGCCTCCGAATCTCACGGGAATCCATAATGTGTTTCATGTGTCACAATTGAGAAGGTATTTCCGGGATGAGATGGAAACTATGCCGGTTGAAGAGGTACAATTGGAATCAGATTTGACATTTAAACAAGAACCGGTAAAGATCTTGGATAGGAAGGTTCAAGAGTTGAGGAATCGACAAATTCCATTGGTTAAGGTACTTTGGAAAGATCTTAAGTCCGCAGAAGCAACATGAGAGACGGAAGAGAAGATGCGGAGATATCATCCTGAGTTATTTTTCGATGGTAAATCTGGGGACCAGATTTCTTTAAGGAGGGGAGGTTGTGACGCCCCGTTTCTCGATCAAGGTAAGCTTGTTACGAGAGTGAACGATTTACTTTTCTTTGCATGAATTATGTGAATAATATGCCTTAATTGACCGTTATGCTTGAACTTATGTGAAATATATACTTTAAATGAGTTATGTGACTATTTGATATGGTAATTATGTGTTCATATTGTTTTCATTTGGCTTCGATGGCATGCTTCGTGTTTAATCGAAACTATGTGCTTATTTGGACATTAAAGTATAATTTAGGGACTAAATGGTAAGTTTATTTTCTAAGCCTGAAACTGGACAGAACTTAATAAAATTGAGTAGATAATTTGATTACGAGTTCGTGGGTTTTTGAATCGCTCGATTTGGAGTTCGGACGAAGAAGTTATGGCCATTTTACGAAAAGTCAACCTTTTTATAAGACTTATGACCCAATTCCGAATTTGGCCTAATTTGAGACCCAATTTAACTTATGACCCGCTCTAATTGACCCGGTTCGTGACCCTAATAGCTGACCCAATTTCCTAAATCAGATTTTAACACCCACAAGCCATTTTACGTTATTTCACAAATATTCAAACACAAAGTCTCTCTAGCCTATTCATCTTCTCCAAGAACACCTCCAAGCATCTTCAAGAGGCAAGAGTGGAGATTGAAGTTGGGAATTCGAGACTCAAGGCCAAGTTATTCTCTTCTATTTTCAGCTCTCAAGGTAAGCTTTATGTGCTACTTCCATGGTTTTATGTTCTTGAGCTTCTTGACTTGAATTTGAACTAGGGTTCTTGTATGTTGGATTGAATTCGAATTTCTTGTTGGAAATATGATTCTTATGGTGTTAGGAACAATTTTATGTAAGTATTTCTTGATTTCATGCTTGTTTGAAGAATCCACCATTGATGACCTTTGAAGCTTTCTTGAGAAATTCTTGCATGTCTAAGATTTACTTGATTTCTTGCAATCTTGGTGTTGTAGAATGATTATGCTTGAGTTTTTATGAGGTTTGGAATCAATTTTAGTTGAATTCATGCTAGGATTAGAGATTCACCATTGAAGAGCATGCTTGAACTATAAAGCTTTTATGCATATATGTAATTCTTGCTTAAATAATTTAATTCTTGGATTTTATGCTTATATTATGTTCTTATATGATGTATAAATGTTTTATGATGCTTAATTGAGGTTTTGGAATCTTAATTTCATGTTTTGGGGTGTTTAGAACTCATTCCCGTTGAGTTCGAAGTGGCTGTCACGTTTTTTTTTAAGTTCTGGGCAGAATCCACTAGGGTGGATTTTTGCTGTGTAAAAATCCATGGGGTTGGATTTGAGGCAGTAGCTTCTGGACAATCCGCGAGGGTGGATTTTTTGTGAAGGAAAATCCATGGGGGTGGATTTTCCCCAGCCTTGTTTTCTTGACTTGTTTCGCTTGTTTTGACTCTTGTATGTCCTTTTCTTGTTTCTATAATACCTTTAATGAGTTGTGGCCTTATTATATGTGGTGGAATTTCTTGCATATCACTTGTTATGATTTTATTGCCTTGATCAAGTTTAAGTTGTCACATTTTGCTAAGTTATGCATTTACTTGAACTTGTATGACTTCCTACGTTATGTGTGACCTTGACACGCTATACATGCTCATGATTGATCCTCACATTTCATTAAGTGCATGATATGACTCCATAAGCATACATAACTCTCATAAGTGACTTGTTACTTAAGCCGTGCGTCGTTCACTTGGTTTGGGTCGTGTCTTACCTTTGTTAGTACGTTTGTCTTGTTAGGTGGTGAGTCTCCGACCGAGTAGTCCGTTGCTCATGGTCGACCTTTGAGGTTCTTGGTAAAGGTGAAGAGTTATATACTTATGAAATGATTTCAAAACTGTGGACACCTATAGCCTTTCATAATTGTTGGTTTTGAACTCCCGTTTTGAAAACGTATATTTAGGCTTTATAAGCTAAGTTTTGTGAGTTTTGCTCGTATTATGAATATTTGCTTATGGAAAACGGTTTACAAGTAAAACTGAAGTTTTGGTATATGGGATAGATACCCAAAATGGTTTCGGAACTTTCATTTGAATATTATGTATGTGTGAGTTGTGTAGCGAGGTTATGGTGTACCTCGCAAGGACGCTTGCTTGGGGAAATCGAATTTGAGCTCGGGGGTGGAGGTGAGAGATATTCCGGGAAGGCAAGGGCCGACGGATGTCCTTATCCAAAGTTCCCACTTGTGGACAAGACTACAAAGACTCCGAGGAGGTTCGGGGTTGAAGTTTTCTTGGAGAGAGCTAGGTTTCATGGACCGAATTCTCTATGTTATGGATGATCGAGAGATGTACACCCTCGGCATCAACGGTGTAATGGATGTTTTGAGTTGATTTCTTGGTTTGGGAAGATCGGATGGAGTGCTCGTTCTCGCCGAGCCGGTTATGTGTGGTTTATGATCCATATTTTCTAAAACTTGCATTTACTTCGAAAATGAGTTGGATCATGAACATCTTTTTTTTGAGCATGCATTGAACCTTATATACCCTATATATATTGTGAACTTCTCCTCACCGGTTCCTTTGAGCTGACTCCCTTTATCTTTCGTGTCCGCAGGTCGCGTTTTGGAGTCAAGCTAGGCGGGGTCTTTTGAGAGTCTTGTTTAAGTGGTCTAGTTTGTACTCGTTATGCATGTAGCATACCTTGTTACTTATGTCTTATGCTTTGTTTTGGGGATTATGGATTTAATATGTATGATGTTTCATTATGCTAGTTTGGACCGTGATGGTCATTAGGATGATTTTACATTCCGTACTTTGAGCATTTCGTGTTGGACCGTGGTGGTCACTTTATTTGGTGAATGAATGAATTTATGCACTTGATATGTTATGATTTAAGCTTCCGCATACTTGTGACTGTTTACTCGCTTGGTGAGTCTAGTGCCGCCTAGCTAGGATGTCCGTTTGTCACCGCTTGCTTCGAACCCGGCGGGTATATGGATAGCAATTCTATATACAAGCTAGGTCCGTAGCGCGGGATAGGCGTGGATGCCCTCGTTGGGGCGTTACACCCCTATTTGGTTGCGCCTCCACCCCTACCCCCACTAATTTCCCTAAAGTTGATATTAAATTATATATACTAAATTTACTAGATATTATATATAATAAATATTTTATATTTTATATATTATATTAGATATAACGCAGGTCTAACTCGAATACGAAAATAATTAAAAGAGTGTGATTTTTGTTATGGTGTACAAACACTTTAAAAAAGAATTAATGTATTGTGTTTTTATGCAAGAAAAAATTAGTGTGGTGAATCTTATTGTATAAATAATGTATCATATAAAAAATATCATATAATGTGGGTAATTCTTATAAAAACTTAATCTTGTCGAATTAGTGTAACAAAAAATTCTAATTTTCAATACATATTATCTTAATAAAATATTGTGAGTTCGAATTTTAATTTCAAATGTAAAACACTTAATAGTTTTTTTATTCAACTGTCTATAGTTTAACTTATACTTATAATTTACCGAAAATATTAATTACTATACTCGATAGTGATAGTGGATATTTTATAAAGGACCATATTAGTATTTATACGTGAAAATTTTAGTTTGTGAAAAAATAATGGGAGCAAATTGAAAGGATGACTGTGAAAAAATAGCGGAAGCATATTGAAAGGATGACGAATCGTCCAAAACAGCTATGATCTATAAGTTTTAGTCTCATAAAAATTGTAAAAACATTTTATGTAATTTGAATATTTTAATTAATTTCAAATTATTATTATTATTATTATTATTATTATTATTATTATTATTATATTGAGGTCTGAAAATTTTTAGCCCAAGCTATTAAAAAATTCTGGATCCACCCCTGTGTTTACTCCTAAATAAATTTCTCTAGTTCCTTGATCCTTAATTGATTCAATGGCAGCGCTGTAACCAATTAGTTCATCGTATAGCACAGACCACAACGTCAGCCCACCACACTTGTCAGATCTCTGAACCTCCGGCAGAATCTTGGCTTCTCATCACCTCCGGTGGGATGAACCCACGGATGCCGGAGTCCGGCGACGCCGTTAGACATAGAAATATCTTCCCACCATTAACTGATCTTGTCCATTGTTCCCATGAATTCAGCAAATTGTCTGTATTTCCAGAGCTGTAATCGCACCGAGGATATTGTAGAACTGTACCCAAACGTAATCGAACATGCTGGTATTAAGCGCAGCCCCCAAATAGAAATCGGAAACGAGCACTGCGGAGCACCTGATATACGCACTTCTCTGCCGCCATTATCGCTATAGGATTTCAAAAATCTTACCAGATCGGCGTAATACGGCGACGGAATTTCCCTCTCGATATCCAAGTCTATGTCGTCCAACACCGCATCTCCTAGCTGAGGACGACAGCAGGGAGGACTCTTTTGGAGGGGCGCTTGATGCTTCATCAGGCCGAGTACTTGACTTCCCCCGCATTCCAGCAGGCCGTTGATGAGGCCTCCATGCAGAAGGTTGCAGCAGCTTCCGCTTCTGCTTTCGAGCAGGGCTTTCGTGCCGGTTATGCTCGCCTGGTATCCTTGGGTCTTCTTGCTCCTGGTACAACTCCTTCTGCCACAGATATTCATCATGCTCAGTCTTCCCCTTCAGGTGCGTGTGCCCGTTGTTCTTCATACTTCATTGTATTATTTCCTTCTTCTCATTTTTCACGATTTTCCTTCAACTTCTGTTAGTGATCAACTCTCTTGTTTTTGCTGCAGGTGAGGTCTCTGCTCCCCCTCCAGCTAGAGACATCAGTCTCATGGAGGGACATCATACCAGCCTGCCGGAGCAGGCGGTTACTGTTGATCTGCATGCTAGCCTAGGAGGGGCCTCCACTTCTACTCACGGCCCTGCTGCTTCTGCACCTCCTGCTAGTATCCCGCCAGCTCGCGTTCCTCCTGCCAGCTATCCTCCGGACACTGCCCTTGCTGCTTCCACTATTCCTGTTGCTGCCCCTACTGTCGGGCAGGTAGACCCGCCAGGGCCACAGACTTAGCTCTCTCTATGCCTCTCTCTTTAGACATCTTTCTTTCTTTATTGATTTATCTTTTGCGAGCCGTTGATATTTCCGGCTCTAGACTTAGCGTTTTTGGGATTTAGACTCATTGGATTCTGGTTTTCTTTGGTATGCCTTTTGTTTGGATGACTATGTTTTGGCTCATTTTCCTCGAGTATGCACCTGAACTTTCTCTTTCCTGGTTGCCCGGAACATTTGAGGGCTTTTTGAATGGAATATATAGTTGAACACTTGATTTTGTTGTTTTGGCACATGTTTGTTGTATTGTATGGGCATCTGGCTACGTTAGCTTTTCTCTTCTTTCATTTTCTTTGCAACCCACTAGCAGGGAGTAGACAGCCCAAGGAGAAGGTTTTAATGCGGTTCTGGTGTGGGCCTTCTCCTTGTTCTGCTTGCTGCTTTCCTGTTCATTTGAGAATTTGTCCCTCCTGTCAGGCTTTCACGGTACAAGGCTGCCAGAGCCATTCGTGCTGAGGGTATTCTCTCCGACCCTAGCAATAGCTGCCTCCTTCTAGCTAGGTGGCCAACCCGACTGGTGGTAGCAGGTGGAGAATCACTCCTAAGAGCCTTTCTTCCAGCTCTTCCCAAGGCGTATGCGTAATCAACGCGCCTTCCCAAGAGGGACTTATTTGTGTGCCCCCTTCATCCCGGGTAATCATTCATCGAAAATGTTCAGATTTTCGGTAATATAGCCGCGGAGGCTTTGCATGTGTCTGTCTCAAGTGTCAAATTGATAATAATACGATGCACTCAGAGCATAACCCAGCATAAGTCATTTTTTCTTCCTCACAACGCGTATGCGTCGAGGGCATAGCACGAGCTGATTCTTTTTCTCATCATCATGCATTCTCACAAATCCCATAAAGTTAGTTATTCAAATAAACATAAGCATGAAACATAATCTTCTTCATTCGCATGAATCAAAATGTATGAAATTCTATGTAAATAACCATCAAAAGCACAAACAACAACTTTGGAACCTGGAAATTCTGATAAGACGTTCCTCCTTCTGCTCTCCTTCCAGGTGTGTAGGCCGCGTGTCTGCTTAACAGAAAAAACCCCTTCAGGTTTTGATTGGAAACTGGCAGTTCTGATAATACGTTCCTCCTTCTGCTCTCCTTCCAGGCGCGGGCTGTGTGCCTGCTTAGCAGAAGAACCTTTTCAGGTTTTGCATGTTCCAGGGTCGGGATAGCTTCTTTCCGTTAGCATCCTCCAGCTCATAAGCTCCTCGACCCACGATCTTTACGACTTTGTAAGGCCCTTCCCAGCTGGGGCCCAGTTTGCCAACAGGTTTCAAGGCATCTGCCCTCCTAAGCACCAAGTCCCCCACCTGGAAGTCGCGCGCTTTCACCTTCCTATTGTAAGCTGCCACCATTTGGTTTTTATACCTCGCCATTCGTATAAGTGCTCGATCCCTTGCCTCTTCTATAGTATCCAAGCTTTCCCTCATTAATGCTTCGTTCTCTTCTTCATTGTAGGCTTCCACTCGTGGCGACGGCATGCCTATCTCAGCAGGAATGACCACCTCAGCACCGTATACCAGGTTGAAAGGTGTCTCTCCCGTGGTCACACTGGGAGTGGTTCGGTGAGCCCACAGGACTGCGGGTAGCTCGGTAGCCCATTTTCCTCTAGCTTCTTCCACTCTAGTCTTGAGACCATGTAAGATGAGCCGGTTCATTACCTCCACCTGCCCGTTTGCCTACGGGTTATAGACCGCCGAAAAGCATTGTCGAATCCCTAGCTGCTGGCACCATTCCTTCAGCTGCGTTCCTATGAACTGCCTCCCATTATCCGAGACCAGCTCTCTCGGGACTCCAAAACGGCACACGATATTTCGTTGTAAGAATTTTATCACTTCTTTATCTCTGATCTTCACTAAAGCTTCCGCTTCCACCCACTTGTTGAAGTAATCCACGGCTACGATCATGAATCGTGTTTGCCCTTTTCTAGGGGGAAGCGGGCCAACTATATCGATGCCCCATTTGGCGAAGGGGCATGGTGAATACATGGCCGTGAGAGGCTCAGCTGGCTGGTGCAGGAGGGGAGCATATTTCTGACGTTGCTCACACTTTGCAACGAACTCCCTGGCATCCGCTTTGATGGTTGGCCAAAAATATCCTGCTCTCAACACCTTTCCCGCTAGCGCGGTCCAGCCGGAATGACTTCCACAACTTCCTTCGTGTATTTCTCGCAGCACATAGTGACTTTCTTCCGACGACAAGCATTTGAGCAAGGGCATTGTCACCGATCTTCTATATAGGGAACCTCGCATCACCACAAATCGGGCAGCTTTTCGTTGCATTCTCAGCGCTTCCTTCCTGTCAGCTGGAAGTATGTCATGTAGCAAGTAATCAAGAATCTCCTCCCTCCAGTCCTGCTCTTCCTGCCCCATCAGCACTTCCTGGTATGCATTCGCGTCCTGCTCTAGCGCCCCAGCAGGAAGTGTCAGAACCGTAATCTTCCTGGTATGGACACCCTCGAACGAACTAGCCATCTTGGCTAGTCGATCTGCTTCCTTGTTCTCATCTCGCGGTATCTGCTCCAACTGGAAGGTAACAAATTCTGTCTTCATTTCATTCACTTTAGTTAAGTAGGCCTTCATCCTTTCTTCATGAGCTTCATACTTTCCCTCCACCTGGCAGGATACCAGCTGGGAGTCTGAATACACCACCAGGTGCTGCGCTCCAGCTTCTTTGGCTAGCTTCAGCCCCATGATCACTGTCTCGTACTCCGCCTTATTATTGGATGCTTTGCAGTTGAATCTGATAGCGAACTCGAATTCATCTCCTTCGGGGCTGGTTATCACCACTCCAGCTCCGCTCCCCGAGCTGGTGGATGAACCATCAACGTGTAGCAGCCACCTACGCCCTTCCTGCTCGGGCGTCGTGGTCATCTCTGATATGAAGTCCGCCAGGGCTTGTGCTTTGATCGCTGTCCTTGGGGAATACGATATATCAAATTCCCCCAGCTCCATGGCCCATTTGATTAGCCTTCCTGATGTCTCCGGCTTCCCGAGCACTTGCCTCATGGGATAATTCGTGCGGACCACTATCGCATGTGATAGAAAGTATGGTCGCAACCTTCGCGCTGTAACCATGAGTGCCAATGCCAGCTTTTCCATATCCGGGTACCACTGTTCTGCTCCTTTGAGCGCCTTGCTAACATAATACACCGGCTTCTGGGTTCCTCCTTCCTCCCGGAGCAGAACGGAGCTGACAGCCTGGCCTGATACTGCCAGGTATACGTATAGAGGCTCTCCTGGTACGAGCTTGACCAGGAGGGGTATTCCTTCCAGGTACGTCTTCAGGTCTTCGAAAGCCTTCTGGCATTCCGGACTCCATGCAAACTTGCACGCCTTTCTCAATACTCCAAAGAAAGGGAGGCTTTTTTCTGCTAGCCTCGAGATGAAACGGCTCAGAGTTGCCATCCTCCCCGTCAGGCATTGCACCTCATTCGGTGTTGTTGGGGCCTTCATGTCTTGTATTGCTTGGATTTTTGTAGGGTTTGCTTGAATCCCCCTCTCCGTGACAATGTAACCGAGGAATTTTCCTCCCTTTACCCCAAAGGAGCACTTTAAAGGGTTCAGCTTCATGTTGTATTTGCGCAGGACCTGGAAGGCTTCCTCCAAATCTGCCAGGTGAGTGTCTGACTTCCTACTTTTCACCAACATGTCATCTACGTAAACTTCCACGTTTCTCCCTATCTGATCTTTGAACATTCTATCTACCAGGCGCTGGTAGGTTGCTCCTGTGTTTTTCAGCCCGAAGGGCATGACCACATAGCAATATGTTCCTCCTGCTGTGATGAAGCTCACTCTTCTCTGATCTGCCGGATCCAAAGGGATTTGATGATAGCCCTGCGAGGCGTCCATCATACTGAGGAGCTCACACCCGGAGGTGGAATCCACCAGTTGATCTATGTTAGGCAGTGGGTAGAAATCCTTGGGGCATGCGTTATTCAAGTTTCTGAAATCCACGCACATGCGCCACTTGTTCTCCTTCTTCGGGACCAGGACTACATTTGAGAGCCACTCAGGAAACTGAATTTCCTTGATGTGACCAGCAGCTAGCAGCATGTCCACCTGGTCTTGTATGATCTTATCCCTTTCAGGTCCGTGTGTTCTCTTCTTCTGCTTCACCGGGCGGATCTTTGGATCTACATTCAGCCTGTGAACCGCTACAGAAGGGTCAATCCCCTCCAGCTGATCATCTGTCCATGCGAAAAGATCCACATTCTTCCTGAGGAAACCTGTCAGCTCCTCCTTCAAGTTGGGGTCCAGCTGCGATCCTATCCTTGTTGTCTTTTCGGGATCTCCGGGGACCAGCTCGATGCTCAATAGCTCTTCAGCGGGTTCTATTTTAGGGTGAGGTCCTTCCTGCTTACCTTCCTGCTCGGTTTCTTCCAGCTTTCTTTTTTTATCACTTCGACCTCTTTTCTCTCCCTCCTTCTTAGCTTCCTTCCTGTCTGCTTGCTAGACAGCTTTGACATAGCACTTCCTGGAGGAATGCTGGTCCGCCGACACCTCTCCAGCTCCCTCCAGCGTTGGGAACTTTATCTTCATATGGTAAGTGGAGATAACTGCCTGGAAAGAGTTCATAGCTGGTCTCCCGAGTATGGCATTGTAAGCTGAAGGTTTGTCCACCACCAGGAACCTCACCATCCGGGTCCTCGTCCTAGGCTTGGTTCCCAACGCAACCGGTAGGGAAATCATCCCCATAGGCCGTACCACCTCTCCCCCAAATCCGAACAAGGCGGTCTTCACGGGTTCAAGCTCAATCTTTCCTAGGTCCATCTGTTCATATGCCTCTCGGTAGAGGATGTCTACTGAACTCCCGCTGTCTATAAAGACTCTTCCCATGCCATAGCTAGCAATGCTGGTTGTTATGACCAGAGCGTCATTATGAGGAGCCTGAATTCCCTCCAGGTCTTCTGGCCCAAACTGAAGCGTGGGCTGCGGTCCTGCCTGATCGACCTTCATGATGAACGATCCTGCCTGCGTGTGAAGGGCAGCCTCCTGCGTGTGTGCTCTTCTAGCCCGGTGGGAGTCCCCATCCGCCGGCCCTCCTATTATCATGTGAATGAAACCTTTCTGCTGCGGAGCTTCCTCCTGCTCGCGCCTTCCTGCTCTTGCCGCTTCTGCTGGGGGTGCCTCAATCAGTGGCCTATGAGGTGAGAGGTGCCTTCTTTGCTCCCCTCCTCTTGATTGGTGATCTCTTCTGCTGTAGTTCTGCCTGGGGGGATTCCCTCCAGGTATCCTCCTTCCTGGTGTACCCCTTCCAGGTTCGTTCCTTCCAGGTGGATTTCTTGCAGGTTGACTCCCTCCTGCTGTATTCCTCTTTGGGAACATCTCCCAACCTTTTACCCGATCTCGGCATATCAGTTCCTGCAAGTAGCCTTCCTGAATTAATCTCTCAATTTCATCACGCAGGTGGCGACATTCATCCGTGTCATGTCCATAGTCGTTGTGAAACCGACAAAACCTCTCTGAGGGGGGCTTGAGGGGCCCATTTTCCGCATTCCGGGGCCAATTCAAAAGGCCCGTTCCTTGGATCTGCATAAGAGTTTGAGCGGGTGTTGTACGCAGTGGGGTATATCGGTCAATATCGGGGCCCGAGACTCAAAAGGTGCTCTCTCCTTTCAGGTATTCTGATCCTTTTAGCTGGAGCGGGCAGCCGCCCGTCTTCCTTTCTTTCCCTCCTCCTGTCAGCTGCTATTGCTTCGTCCTTCCCCGCTTCTGCTTCTTCCGAATTGGTGTACTTTTCCGCCCTGGTTAGGAGATCATCCCAGCTGGTGGGCGGCTTCTTGGAGAGCGAGGTGAAGAACGTTCCTTTCCTCAAGCCCTCTTGGAAGGCACTAGCGCGCACTTCCGCAGTAGCAGAAGGGACTTCCAACACGGCTTTGGTGAACCTGTTGATGTAGCTCATTAAAGACTCCCCCTCTCTCTACCTTACCGCGAAAAGAGCATTTGGAGTTTTCTGGTAGCCCCTGCTGCTAGCGAACTGATGTAAAAACAGTGCAGCAAACTGGTCAAAGGAATGTATAGACCCGGGCTCAAGCTGCCGAGCCAATTCTGGCGCATTGTCCGTAAACGTGGTCAAGAACACTCTGCATTTCACCCCTTCACTGTACTGGTACAGGAGGGCTAAGTTCTCGAACCGATCCAAATGCTTTTGGGGATCCGTTGCACCATTGTACTCCGGCAGCCCGGATGTCTTGCAACTTGGCAGGAGTTTGTCAGCCAGGACCCTTTGGCTGAAGGGTCCGCCTCTCCTGGTCACCCTAGCAGGTCCTGCTCTCATTTGCCTCTCCATCTCTTCCAGCCTCTGCTGTAACCTGGCAGCCCAGTCGGGCTGCTCAGGGAGGCCTGATTCTCTTCTTCCCATATGGTAATTTACGGGTGGCGGTGGCGCCATTGGCTGCCATGCAGTTCTGCCTGCTGTCCCGTTTCCTATCCCGCCTGCTCCTGGCAGCACCAAGGGGTCCCCAACTGGAGGTAAGCCTTCTCCAGCTGAATGGGGTATCATTCTTCTCATGGTCGGTTCTGTTTCATGCGGCGGCGGGGCTGTTCCGCGCCCCTGGGCCAACGGCTGGTTTCGCTGCACCGAAGCAGCAGCTACAGCTGCGTTAATCCACTGCTGGAACTCCCTAGCTGTAAGGTGAATGGGCGCGTCTGGCGGTAAAAAGCCACTTTCTGATCCACCAGCCCCGTCAGCTGCTCGTTTAGCCTGAAACTGCATAGCAGCGGCGCTGCTTCCCAACAACACCCCTCCAGGTATATCTGCCACCCTGGTAGTCTGCTGGGGGTTGAAGTTAAGGTTCAGCAATGCCTCCAGCTCTTCCGTAGACGGCTGGTTGCCCGCCTGCCTGCCTGTCCCCACGGGCAGGTTCAATCCTTCAAGCAGGGGCGTCCTTCCAGGTGAGGAGCCTCCTGCACCTGGAGGGGTCGGCAGGCCTGCACCTCCAACTTCGAGGTTATCGCTTCGCGGATTCTTCAAACCTCCCGTCAAGCTGGATTCCGGGAGATCCGCGCAGTCCTTGGTTAGTGGCGTGCCTCCCGTAACCGTAATGACGGTGGAGTCAGTCAACACGGGAATACTTCCGATGAATAGCGGATTTGAAGCACTCCCAACAGCTTTTTCAGCGCCCGTCGTTGCCGGAGCAGACGGGTTGATTGGAGTTGATACACCGCTAGATCCGATCTTGGATGCCATGAAAACTGCGAAAACTCACGCCTTTTGCTCGATTTAATCGTCTTCCCACAGACGGCGCCAGATGATGTTTGCCAAAAATTGACGAAACACCAACAAGATTTATTTCCGGGAAATTGGAGACTTAATCAAGCTGTGAATAGAAAAATTAATAAAGAAAAATAAGTATTGACATAAGTTACAGAAAAAGTAAATGAGAAATACGAATAATGGTAAATGAGAATAAAATATGAAATTGATGATAATCGTCTGTCTCTTGAATCCTCCGTGTACAGTAGAATTCTGAATAATATAACCTCTATACTAGCACAACAATGGAAATTGCAGTAAAAGAATAGTGGAGATAGGATGCCAAAAATGTTATCTAGAGTTTTCTGTAGAAGTTGCCGAATGACGATGATTCCCCCGACTATCTTTTCAGAGAAGTATGTTATGTCTAGGGTTTCTTTCAAGTTCAATGTATCTGGTCCTCCTCTCTTCTCTCTCCTCCTAAAGTCTTGGCACGTTCTCAAATTTGAAAACCACGTAGTAACTGTTGACTTCTTCTCCCAATATCTTCTCAACTTCTTTTCTTTTCTTTTCCAATAATACCAATAATCCTATTATTGAATATTTAATTCAATCATAAAATAATGTACAAAATTAGCCCACATCAATATGCAACTTTGATCAAATAGAATTTATGTGTTTTTTATTAGGTTAGAAAAATTCTTGTTAGTTGGTTCATTTAGAATCATCATTATTTATTTATTGACATAACTAATATCGAATAATCACTAATTTATTGTGATCTTTTATGCACATAACTTTTTACAAAGTAAAAAGTAAGAAAATATCATATTAATTATATACTTTTCTTTGGTTATAATTATACATCTAATTTAAATTAGTTGGAGTAAAAAAAAAAAACGGTTATTTCATGTTTTGCCCTACTATTGTTCTCTTGTTTTCAATTTCACTACATCACTTATTTCCTCTCTCTGTTCATGACACACAGCTTTTCTTTTTTTGAAAAATATTAGACTATTTTATTAATTTTCAATATAAATTGCTTTCTTATTCGCTTTTCATATTATTATTTTTAATTTATGTTTTTAGTTATATTACTGTTATGATATTTTATTGTCGACCTTTTTTGCCCTTTATTTTGATTTTGTAATATTTTATTTATTGTTTCGATTATATATTATCTTTTGTGTGGGTGAAGGAATTTATTTTTAAAAAAAATAAAAGAAACATAAATAATTAAAAAATAAATAACACAAAGAACAATGAAAAGTTAATCCTTCTACTTTGAAAGTTTTAAAAAAAAAAGATAAAACAATATAATTTACATGTAAAATATATTAATATTGAATAATATGCGAACAAAAAATTAAATCAATTTAGAAAATCACTATAGATATCGAGTAAAATTGAACTTCAACATTTTCTTTTTCCTATCTTCCTAGAATTATTTGTTGCATTTGATCGAGAATGTATAGATAAAATAAGAGATTGAACCCTTCTTTTCTCAAGATTTTATTCAAGTAAGAGAGAGATCTATTATTACTTGAATCCTCATATCTCAAGGGCCATATTCAAAGATTCTCGGGACTTAGGGTTTCTCCTAGTTTAGTTATGAACGTTACCTTTTCCTCTCACGATTCGTGGATCTACTCTCTGATTTGTTACTTGCACAACATTCCTCCAAATTCCTTTCTTCTCCATGGTCTCCACATCAACTAGCTACATCTGCGAGATGATCCATTTTGTTTGTTTATGCTCCCAACAAACTCATCTATTCGTCCATTCTTCTAAAGAACTCATTTGTTCACCTTATACTATCAATTTGGTGACTCGGGTCTCTGGCCTTATCCTCGTGTTCAGATAGACCTTGGGCTAGATGTGTAAGACCCCAACACTACTCATCCCCAAGTCTGATATGTTCGTAGAACAGAGGGGACTGATAGAAGATTTACCCAATTGTTCGGTTTGGATTCGCTGGGCTTGTCATCAGTTAAGAGAGGATTGCTCTATGTGTCTAGTTCGACCCATCTTCCTTCAATATTCCTTCCTTACGACAATGTTTTCCTCGTGTTGTTCGTCAGCATTCTCTCATATTCGTCTGTGCGCGATAATTTCCTCCTCAACTCTTAATTCATCATTCGAGCAGGGCCATCACGGGCCTTTTAGTATCCCGGGATTACGTCTTATTCTTTTCAAGTATCATACTTCAATCGAATCATTTTTGACATTGTAAGAATATTAGGCGATCGGAGGGAGTGGGTCGTCAGCCTATTGAAGTCGCGGAGTGGGTTGGGCAAATGGCAGCTCCTATTCTAGCATTGGAATATGGCTTGGTTGGTTTAGGTGCGCCTACTGCGGTGGAGAATCTAAGCCTGATGCGGGGTGGATCAAGCTAAACTTCCATGGAGTGGTCTTCGGGGCGGAGAATGCTTTAGGAATTGGAGTGGTTGCCCGGAATGATGAAAGCTCTTGCATTGGGTGGGAACGGACAGGAAGTTACATAAGTCCGATATGTCGGTGGCCCAGGGATTAGCGGCTCTTTCCGCGGCTAGATTGGGTTGGGATTTCAAGTGGAAGAAAGTTGGGTTGGAATGAGATAATTCTAATATTATTGCTCATATGCAAAGTCTAGATGAAGATCTCTCCATTGTGGGAAATATCATCGTCGATGTTAGATCAATTTGCTCATCCTTCGAGGATGTTCGTTTCTCTTCTATTCGTCGTGGTGCTAATCGAGTAGTCCACAAGTTAGCTAGAAATGCATTTTCGACCTGCGTTGTTTCTCCTGATTTTCCATTCTTTTTTTCAGAGTTGCTTACTTCGGAGTTATCGTAATGTAGCCCTTAGGCATCTGGTCTTAAAAAAAACATTTTATGTTTCCTAAATTGAATAAGTTGTACAATCTAAAATTTAAGTGGATATACCTCAAATAATGTTGGAATTTAATTGGAATTTTTTTATTTTCTTTTTGCTATTTCTTATGATTTCTTCTTCCTCATAATATTTTTTTTCCCCTCCTTTTCTTTTAGGGCTTCCTTTATATGTGAATTTTTTTATCACAATTAAAATTTTATAGCTTGAGAGTTCATATTGAAGATGATTTCTTTTATACATCAAAGATGAGTATTGAAAGAAGATGAAGTATGGAAAGAAGATAGTTTTTCTATGCATAAAAAACTATGGTGAAATTTTGATTAGTATCGAAAGAAAATGTAAGAATTGAGAAAATAGAGAAAAGAAAGAAGATTTGAAAATTAAAAAATAAGGTAATTATTTAGAGAGAGAAAACGACATTAATTAACTTTAAGAAATAGAAAAATGATCTAAACTTTTTTTTTTTTTTTTTTTTGAAACAAATCAACGGCAATTACAAGGGAATCAAATCGTTCTCAAGCAAAAGCCTAACGTCATCAGGGAGCTCATAGTCCCCGTAAGAATTTAAACCAAGACGCGCCAAAGTGTGCTACTCTATTCCCCGCACGTCGCACAAAGCTGAATGAAGAAGAATGAACACTTGCTAGAGCAGTCCTAATATCTTGAGTAATTGGTCCTAGAGCTGAGCAATCATCACTTTCCTCTCGGAGCGTTGTCAGAAGTGGGAGGCAATCACTCTCCATAATCACATTAAGGAAGCCTTTTTGCTGTACTAACTTTGCTGCCTCCCTCATCGCCATTCCCTCAACCACTTCCACTTCAAAGCTGCCCCTCATTCTCATACTGACCCAACACACACACTTACCCTTATCATCTCGCACAATCACGCCCAATCCAATCTCCCCAGATTCCCTGAAAATCGCCCCATCCGTATTAACTTTATAGAATCCTGTCTGGGGAAGAGTCCAACTTGCCGCCAATGTGACAGACTCCGGTGGGATGTCAGCTATCCTATCTACACGACTTGCTGCAAAGAAATGCCCAGCAAAGAGCGCCAAACTCCCGGCATCCATCCCCTCCTTCGCCGACCACTGTTTATTTCTGTTCCTCCATATCGCCCAGACCGAGATAAGGAATCGGTCGCCATCTTCTGAATTCAATTTGCCCAGGACGAAACGTATCCAATCCTCACCACTTCCTCTCCAATCCGAAATGATGGCCCAAGGGAAGTTAGCACGGGCCCAGAACTGCCGAACCATGCTGCATAGAAGGAAGGCATGTTTCAGGCTCTCCGGTTCAGTTTGGCACCATGGACACACCACCAATTCTCTGCTCCTTCTTCTCGCCAATGCCTCTCCAACTCCCAAGGCCCCACGACAGAACCTCCAAATAAACACCTTGATCTTGGGCGCTACTTTCCTATCCCACACAACATTCCAGGAGCGACTTACCGAAGGTTCTCCACTTGCAAGCTCCTATCTTTGTGCTGTCAAAGCCACAAGATAAGCACTTTTAACATTGAAACTGCCATTCTTGCTAAAGTGCCACACCCGACGATCAATGGAACCGGAAACTCCTAAAGGAATACCCAGAATAACTTCCACATCCGGAGCAATAAAGGACTCCCTAACTAACTCCTCATCCCACTTCCCATCCGGCGTAATAAGTTGTTTCACGTAGACCAAGCCACTGGACTCTTCCGAACCCACCAAAGGCTGAAAACGATAAGGACGGGGAAGCCATTTGTCTCTCCATATTTGAATACACGCCCCATTTCCAACTCTCCATCTCACCCCTTTCTCGAGTAGCCTTCTAGCATTCCAAATACTCTGCCACGTGAGTGATGGGTTTGCTCCTAAATTTGCTTCAAAGAAACTACCACCTGCAAAATACTTAGCCCTTAAGCGCCTAGATAACAGGCTGTGCAGTTCGGTAACCAAACGCCAACCTTGCTTAGCCAACAAAGCTTCATTAAAGGCTCTAAGATTCCTAAAACCCATTCCCCCTTCACCCTTCGGAATGCAAAGCTTATCCCAGCTAATCCAGTGAATCTTATTCTCATTCTTACCACTCCACCAAAATCTAGCCAACATAGAAGAAATTTCACGTAGTAAAGATTCCGGGAGCTTAAAACAGCTCATCGCATACGCCGGGATTGCCTGCAGGATTGCTTTGATCAAGATTTCCCGCCCCGCCTGAGATAACGCCTTGTCTCCCCAACCATGTATACGCTTTCCAATACGGTCCCGTATGCTAGCAAAAACCTCATTTTTCGACTTTCCCACCATCGCCGGGAGACCAAGATATTTATCGTGCTTCTCCACCACCCACACCCCAAGCCGTCCTGCCAATTCCTTCGCCAACAAAGGGGCCACATTAGGACTGAACACTATGGTTGATTTTTCATAGTTAATTAACTGCCCCGAGACTGCTCCATAACTGTTCAAAACTGCAAGAATCCCCTCGACTACATCCCTCGAAGCGGTACTAAAAACCATCGTATCGTCCACGAATAAGAGGTGTGAAATGACCGGTGCCTCCTTACAAATCCGAACTCCGCCCACTCTACTTTCGTTCTCCAACAAACAACTTAAAACCTCTGCACATAAAAGAAACAAATAAGGAGATAACGGGTCGCCCTGTCTAAGGCCACGACCCGGAGACAACTGCCCAAAGCGCGCACCATTGAGAACAAAAGAATAATCCACAAGTGAAATGCAACGAATAATTAAACTAACGAAGGAAGCATGAAAACCTAACCTCAACATAGTACACTCCAAGAACCGCCATTCCACCCGATCATAAGCTTTACTCATATCCAATTTGAGGGCCAAGAAGCCCTCTGCGCCTTGCTTTCTATGTTTAATGAAATGATTGACTTCAAACGCACACAAAACATTATCAGTAATAAGCCTACCCGGAACAAAAGCACTTTGGGTAGGAGAGATTACTGATTTCAAAATAGGTTTAAGACGCAAAGAAATAGTTTTAGAGGCAATTTTATACATAACGTTGCAGAGACTAATAGGGCGTAAGTCAGACATGCTAGTGGGGTTTTCGACTTTGGGAATTAACACAATATTCATAGCATGCATGACTTTCTCAAACCGCCCATGATTTAAAAACTCAGTGGTACAATTAATAATATCATCCCTAATAAAGCTCCAAAATTTTTGAAAGAAAATAAGAGGCATACCGTCCGGCCCTGGGGCCTTAAGGGGAAACATGGATTTCAATGCCTTCTCAATTTCCAAGGGAGAATACGGTGCGAGAAGCAAATCATTCATCTGCGGAGTCACCTTATGTTGCAAGTGTATCAACATACTATCAATATTCTCCACCGGAGTCAGGTTAGATTTGAAAATCTTCTCAAAGTAAGCCTCTATCACAGACTGAATCTCTTCCGGCTCAGTGTGCAAGAGCCCCTCCCCATCCATTAACTTATCAATCTGATTTCGTTTTTCTCTGTTTTTAGCTCTAGAGAAAAAATATCCCGTATTTCTATCTCCATCAGACATCCAGTGCGCTTTAGCTCTCTGCCTCCACCAGGCTTCTTCCCTCACATACCACTCTGACACTTTCGCACGGAGAGAACTCTCCACCGCTTTGCTTTCTGTCGTTATCGGCCCTTTCTGATCTCATGTAGCTTATCCTCAAGTTTCTTTATGCGAATCTTCGGAACCTCAAATATATCCAGAGACCAAGCTGAGAGATCCATATGAACTTGTTCAATCTTGCGCCACGCTAAACTCGCCATATCCCCTAGAGAGGTGCTACCCCAACTTTCCTTCACAATACCCTCGCAATCCTCATCCCGCAACCAAGCTGATTCGAACTTAAAAGAGCTCCTGTTCCCTCGAGGTATTTTTTTCTGTTCCGTCTGAGATAATCTTAGAAGCAGAAGCTTGTGATCAGATGTGTTAGAAGAAACGTGCTTAATAGAATAATTCAGGAAGAGGTTCTTCCATCCTCTATTGCCCACCGCTCTGTCCAGACGTTCCTGAATAGTGAATGGGATGGGGCTATTGTTGCACCACGTGAACTTATCTCCCATAAAGCCCAGGTCTACCATACTACTGTCGCTTAACCAGTTACGAAACGCCTTCATCTGGTGAGCTGGCCTGATTCTGCCTCCTTTTTTCTCATCTGCCCAAAGGATCTCGTTAAAGTCTCCTAACACAAGCCAAGGATTCCATGGAGAGCTACTCAAGGAGCTAAGAAGGTTCCAGGTAATGTGCCTCCTTGAAGCATCAGGATGCCCATAAATGCACGTGAGGTGCCAACTAACCGGAGAACTTGGTGTATGAATCATAACGTCGAAATGGTATTTGGAGTAGCTGAGAAGATCAACAGGAATGTCCTTACGCCACATCAGAGCCCTGCCGCCACTTAGCCCAGCCGCATCCACACTAAGCCCTAAATAACCCCAATTGTCCATCAATCTCTCCATACGTCTCCGTTTGCACTTAGTTTCAGAAAGAAAGACCAACAGTGGATCGAATTTGTGGAGAAAACTCTCCAATTCCTGAACTGCCCAGGCCCGACCCAAGCCCCGGCAGTTCCAAGCATAAAGATTCATAATGCGCAGCAGCCCCGCCGAACCAAGAAGCTCTGTAGACTCCGTCAGTGAAAGCATGGGTTTTTTCAGAGGGCGAGAATATGTGAGAACTTCAGAAATAACAATAGCGTTCCTTTTTCCATAATAAAAATTATCTACACTTCAAATTTTATATTTGTAATTTAGTTGGACACTTACACTTAGCAAAATTCTAATGGTGTAGCAGGAAATAGAAGCAAGAAAAATAGTATACGAATATTATCTCTTTGAAATGTAATGGTAAAATTCATTTGGGAGATTTTTCCAAGAGAAGTTTCCAATCGACTTGTAGTTAATTGGAATATAGTAAAAAAAAAATGGACTTTTGTAATTTTCATTTGTAAAATTCATAAAATATGACAGCTTATTGTATTATTATTATTATTATTATTATTATTATTATTATTATGTGAAGGATGCATACTTTTGTTTGACAAAATTTAAAGGAATACGCATGAAATCAACCCCAAAATAATGGAAAGTTGATTCAAATTTTGAAAAAAAAAAAAGTTTTATATTTCAATTTGTTGAAAGTATTCATACGACCTGTTATTCTCTTTTTTCTTTGCCAAAGTCTTATGAAAACCTACGACTGCTCCAGTAGTCAAAATTCCTTTGAAAATTCTGTGAGAACCAAAATTTTGTAAATAAAAAGTCTCATCCTTTTTGTTGTCTCGCAAGCCGCCGTTATATATATATATTAATACGTAGGAATTTTTTGGTCAATCCAAATCACTATCTTGTGATTATACAAAAATAAATTGCTAGAGAATAATGATGGTTATATAAATTAAAGTATTTATTTTTTATTGTGACAGGAATTTTCCTTCTATTCCTAGGATCTTAGAATCTAAGACAACCACCTCCAAAATTGAAAAGAAACTTTCATTCAAGTAAGGAGAAGTCGAGCCAACGGGGACTGGTTTAAGTGGTTAATGGATTCATTCTCTAAGATAAGGTACTGGGTTCAAATCTCGCTTGGGGTTGCATGTATTAAAAAAAAAAAGGTAAGGAGAAGTTGAAATAAAATTAAAAAGAAAAACAATAAAAGAAAACTCTCACAAAGCATTTAAAGAGTCAACAAGGATTGATTCAAGTAATTAATAAGTTCATTCTATAGTAAAATGTCCCGAATTCGAATTCCGTTTAGATGTACGTGTGTTAAAAAAAAAAAAAAAAACATTCAAAGGGAAGCTCCCACAGTTCTCATAGAGGTCATCCAATTGAGATTTTTAATTTGTAATCAAGTGTCAAGCTCGTGTTTAATGTCATTAGGGGTGGACGTTCGGATCGGGAAATTCTAAATCCATCCTGATCCAATCGGGATTTTCCTAATCGAGACGGAAAATCAAGTGTCAAGCTCGTGTTTAATCTCGATTTTTCCAAATCCCGAAAATCCGTCCCATACCCGGCCTGACATCTCATTGACAAAATTTAAGGCGTTTTTCATAAGAGCATCAAAATTCAAATCAACTGTGGGCCAATCCTAGAACAGCCCAACTCGCAGTCCGATAGAAAATTGGGCTGGAATCAGACTTAGTCTAGCGAAAAGGAGTGACTTGGAAAAGTCCAATCTCGAATTGATCTGTAATTTCGTGAGGTTTGTTTTTAATCCGCAATTACATGACAAGGACAACTAAATAACTTAAAAAAAAAACGAATCAAAGTCAAGAGAAGAGAAGATCGTACTATCAAATCAGTCGATCGGTTCTTCATGTTACCAGCCAATTCTCCTTTTTGGCACTCGAATTTTAGCGTTTTTTATAACCCTGCGGAACAAATTATTTTAACTTACAAACTGTTTTTGTATTTGTGATATACTACCATCTAAACTCATTTTTGAATGAGTTTAGCTTAAAAACTAGCCGTGTTGGCTCATGATCATCGTATCTGTCCATGCTGTTGCAGGTGTTTCCCGAATATCACACACAAACATATACATACTACATACATGTTCTGTATTCTGAAAGACTCAAATTGTGTAGAACATTGCGGAAGAGAAGTATCTAATGTACATTAACAAAAGATTCGTCTTCATGGTGTGTTATTATGTCTCCATCCAGCAACCAGTTAAAACTAAAAATCACATTAAGGAGGGGCTAAATGGTCGCTAAAAACAACTCTGTGCTGAGGCCCAGAAACTTCACTGTATGATGGTGAATGAGATGTCGGCAACTACACAGCCAAAATCACAATGGGATCTCAAATATCTAATTATTCTAACTTAGAGCGCGTTCTATTTCCTCCAAGGATCGGCCCTTCGTTTCCACAACATTACCAGCTACATACAGGACTGCCACAAGACAAACAGATGCAAATCCCAGGTACACCATACTGATTCCGAACTTATTCACAACACTCAAGAAGTACAAGCCGATGACGAAATTGGATATCTGTTCCAAGCAGGGAGACATCATAGTTTGTAAAAGAAGTATGGTAGCATATTCATTTTCATAATATGTCTTTTATGTAGTGATTCAAATAGCATTATCATGTTAAACGAGTATAATAAGCTTAGGTAAAATCTTCTTGCTAATGGAAGCACTTACACAAGATCAATCAATCATGGAGAAACACGATGATAAGAAATAACTACAGATCAACAAGTAAATATTTTCTGACCAGTGAAGATTGTTGGTCATGTTCATTAAAGATGAAAAGAACAATGTCATTCTCAAATTATTTCTTACCCAATGCATGCCCAAAGACAAAGCCACCGCTTTCGCTCTGATTCTAGAGGCAAAAATCTCTGGTAGTAGAAGAGCAGGCACGGGCCCAGCACCAATTGAAAAGGATAATACATACCTGAAGTAAGAAATATCAAATAATTTTTAGTCATCATAATCCATACAGATATTAAAAAGAAATTGAAAGACTAAATGCATTGCTAGGAACCTAAAATGCTCGTCAAAAAAATGCTCAGGAGGTGCCGGCATAAAACAAATACTCACAGAACAGTTCCAAGTACAGCAAGTGTGCCTGAATAAGGTGCCCGAGCTGTCCAAGTGAAGGTCATGGATAGCAGCAACATAGAAGCAGCCTGTCAAAACAAATAAGGATAAAAATACAAGCAATCCAATTTAAACAAGCTCAAGTTCATAAAGGGACACACAGGGTCAAAGCCCATTAATATACTAAAATAATCCTATGAATATTGGATGGCATGTTAGCCATTCGAAACCCAGCAACCTAAGCACAATAAAAGAACTCCTTTTTTGCTCAGCATTGTGAACCAATCACAACACTAAGTGGCATGGACATAGATATCAATCAATACACAGTGATCAAGGAATAAGTGTTGAAGTACCACCTGCTGTTGTGTCTTTCTCATTCTCTCACTAACTTAAATAGCGGCCAGGTTACTAAATTATTGATATTACAAGCTCTCAATTCTCGTCGAGACTAATTATATCTTACCCAATGATCATCACAGTGAAAAACAACAAAAAGGGCCACGAAAAGGCAAAAGATAAACAAATTACATGAAAAACTAACTACTGTTGCTTAGTGACAAGATGTCAAGTGACTTATACCAACAAGAAATAATTTCACAAATAAAATTCAGCAAATTATTCAGGATTAGTTGTATAATTAAATCATACCATTCCTGCAAAACTTGTGAGCAGAAGACTTTTCCTTCCTTTCTTATCCATCAACGAGGATGCAATAGTTGTACCTGGAAAATTTTTCACATCCAGTAAGTAAAATTTAGTATAACAATGTTAGTTACTTCTCATTTTCTGGAACCTCCAACATAAAACTAACCAAAAACGTTTGCTACTCCAACCAGAGCACTGGCAGCAACATCAGATGTAATACCAGCACTTCGGAATACAGAAGCAGAGTAGTAAAAAACTGCATTTATCCCAGCAAGCTGCTGCAACGAGAAAAGTGCTGCTCCAACACTAACAACTGCAGAAATGAAAGTTCATTACTTCCAATGAGTTCAGTTTTAATATAAATAGGATAAAAAGTTATAAAAAAAGGAAAGAAAGAAAAACCAAAGACAAAACGAATAACAAACTTGACTAAAAGGTGTGATCTCTCATTGTGCTGATTTTCAACTATAAGGCAAAACATAATTATCTTGTGTGGAAAACATATACCTTTGCAGTAACGGTTGCTAAAAAGATCAAACCATCCAGCTTCAGGTTCAGAGGAACCTTGAGCTGCTGCCTCCAAATCACCCATAACCTCAGCAACTCGTTCTTTGCCAAATAGCCTTTTTACGGACACTTCAGCTTCAGATACTTTCCCTTGCTTCAGTACAAATGGGGGCATTTAGCATAATTTACCACAAGAACCATGCAATGTTCTATCAACCAAATCAAGATAATAAATGAAGCCTTTGTGCTAGCTGAAATAGCTTTGAGATTAAATTCACAATGGAACCTGATAAAGCCAGCGTGGACTTTCAGGAGAGAATGCCATTCCAAGTGCCAATAATACAGATGGAACTAGTGCAACAGCAAACATTGTCCTCCACCTGTCACAATAGGAAACAGCATAAAATAAGCATATGATAAAAAGGAAATTTACTTCTGAAAGCTCATTTGTAATATATAGTTAAAATACAAAGCTAATAATGATTAAAAAAGAAATAAATAATATCAATCTCAAAACCAGCAAGAGGTTGCGAATCAATGCAATACTTCTTAAATAATACATATCCTAAAGGAAGAGATCAATTGAAGTGACTTAACCTTTTCCATTTATGATGGAGTTTATTGGCCCAGAAACTAATAGATTACCATTTGAAAATTGAGTACTTTCTTATTTACACAAGGCGTAACAGAAAACTGGCACAACATCGTGGATGACATCTTCTTCAGAAATTACAGTTATTGAAAAATTTTCTCACTAAGAGTTAGGTGATCTCTTCAGCCAAGAGAAAATACCATAAAGGATTTCCTGCTAAAGGCAATCCAGCTACCAACGCTGCAAGAATTCCCGCGCATATAAATAACTGGTTGACAGATCCGAGGGTGCCACGGATTTCAGTAGGTGAGATCTAGAAACAGAATGAGTGTTAGATACATGATATGATTTATCTTTGATACGGAGAAGTAAGATAAAAAAGTTTACAAAAGAAAGAATATGTAACAAGGAGATGGGTACCTCAGATATGTAAAGTGGCACAATAGTTGATGATATGCCAATTCCGACTCCAGCAAGTAGGCGACCGACTATCATTGTTACTATACTTTGTGCTGTGGCACTACAAAAAATTATCACATTTAAGACACCATCTCCTTCTTTTGTCAAATACAAACACAAGATTAATATATTAATACAAACCAAAGATATGCTCCAACAGCAAGTGGAATTGCATCCAACATGAAAGTCTTCTTTCTCCCAAATTTATCAGCTAGTGAGCCTCCAGTGAAAGAACCAACAGTGGCACCAGCCAGAAGTGAGCTAACAACCCAGCCTGATTCAAGAACAGACAGCTCTAAACATTAATTGCCTCAATAACAAGGGAACAGACATCTTGAGTTCTAACAAATAGTCAAGTAGTGACTTCTTAAGGAAATAAATCAGTGCCTGACATTATTGTATGAGCATTGATCCCCTAGAGTATTTATATGTATAAGGAAAACACTACAGGAATAGCAACAGTTTTCAACAGTAGGAAAATATGATTTATTGAATATTATGCAAGAATACATCAGCCTAAGGGCCCATTTGGCAGGATGAACAGGAGGCGGATGGAATAGGAAGAAGAAATTATAAACTTTCAACACTTTCAGAAAGGAAATCCACTTCCTTATGTTTTTCTTCTCTTAAATTTTACAACATCAGAACAATGGAAAGAATGGTGCATTTCTAAGAGGACTTCAACTACAACTTGCCTTGCAAGGCTGTGTTGTCAGCAATTCCAAGATCCTTGGCGAGATACTCTAAAGCTCCATTAACCACCCTGAATAAGAAAATCATGAAGGCAGAACATGAATACATGAACTTCTCCAGTTCATCTACCTAAACAACAAGTGAGACAACATTCAAAGATTACTGCAAGAGAATTATTAAGTTGCATTTGTTACTTCATGTTTCAAAGTATAATAATAACTCCAAGATTTCAATAGCCAAACAGGAAATAGTAGCTATCAAAGTGCATACCCCAGATGATATCCGAGAAGAATAGCCCCTAAGCAAGCAACACCCACATATGGTAACACTGGTGCAGACAGTTTCACTTGGATTTTGGCAGGTGAAACATCCTCAACATCTACATCTATTACTCAAAAAGATAAATGTTAATTGTTATTGTCAGAAAACAAGTTGTATACCCCAACGTGAAAAAATTGAAATAAACTAAACTCGAATTAAAAAATCTTGAACAAAACTAAGGAGTAAGGAGAAAATAGCAGATAAGTCTGCGACTGGAGTCTGGCCAAAATTTTACTTGAACAGTTATAGAACTCTGATGGATCTACTGCTTCATCTTTTAGACACAGTTTTAACATCCAACTAATGCATGACAACCAGGGAAATACAACTTCTCCTCCTACAGGTAAGGATGCAACGAGCCAAGGAAAATGGTTTTCCAATTCAGCTCAGCTAGTTCTGGTTTGAATTAGTCTTCGAGCTGAAGCTCAAAAATCACAACAATTATAGTCTCAAGTCATAAGCTACGAGGAAAAGTCCAATTATTTTATTATAATCATAATTGTATATTTCTAAAGCTAATATATAAATAAAATACTTCAGAGCCAGCATCTACGCCTATGAACAAGATGATTTTTTCCTCAAAAACTATAGAAAACCAAGCTCAAACTTCAATTCTCTCAATTCGAGGTTACAACCACACTGAATCTACCTCATTTATTTGATAATTCACCATCTCCAAATGCAGTTTAACTCAAGCAGCCTGAAAAAACACATTGCATCTTGCAGCCAAAATGTGTCAAATAAGTGACTATAACAGTTGACCTCACCAAGTATGGAAATAGCATATTATACCCCATCTAAAACTTGGACTATAATCACTTTCTCATTATTAATTTTGCTTCCTGCACTCCTTTTTGAAATTAAATCCATAAAACTCACTATTTACAAATTTTAACAAAAATTACAACTCCGCTGAACTATATGGAAAAATTCATATATTACAGAGCTGTGAACAGAAAAAACTAGACATTAGAAACACATAAACACAAACCAGAAGCTTGAATTCCGATTGATCTGGGCTTTGCCGAAAATCCAAACACATTTTGAATACTCCCCCCGGCTCCCGTTGAATCCATGTCTAATCCAACTCCAAAGCAATCGGTCCTCTTCAATTCCAAGCTATGTTTCTTCAAACGAGTCGCGTTTGACGAAAGCGTACGGTTTCAGAGGCCAAACCCATTTTGCGCTGACTGCATCTGCATTTTCCCACTGCTATACCTGTCAACCCTTAATTAAATTCATCCCCCAAAAAATGTCAATAAGCACTAATTTAAATAAAAAGTTAAACCGTGAAGCACACGACGCGGAGCTATGCATTTCAACGCGGTACTTTAATACAAAGTCAGAAGCGTAGTTTAATTGCGATTAACGCCATCATTATGACGCCATTATTGAGAATCTAAACTGCAAAAGGGATTCTATTAATCGTGAAATAATCCAAATAAACAGCTCGTAAATGCAAAAGAATTGATAGAGAATCGTACCAGAAGCGATGCCGGTGCAAGACATTAGACATGCGACGGTGGTTCCAGGTCATGTTGCTGTTTCTTCACTGCATGTGTGGTTGGAGTTGAGGAGGAGATGAGTGTTTGCTCGTTAGTCATCATTGACGAGCTGAAGTTTCTGGAGATTTCAACCTTAGTGTTCGTGTGAGTTCTTCTATTCTTGCCAACAGGATTCGTCCGTGCCCATGACACGTGTAAATTAAATATATATTAAATATTAAAATTATATTTTTTATTTTAATTTTAAGTATTTAATCAAATAAATTTCTATAATTAAATAGTTAATTAATTAATATTTTTTATATATATTTAAATATATCAAAATTTATATTTGGCAATGAAATCATATCTTGCCAAATAATGGAAAAGTCAAATGTAATATTTTAGAAATCAAATTCTATCTTTTGATTTATAGAACATATTACAAAATCGACCAGAAGCAATCATAATGAAGCCTTCTCGATGATTATGGAAAGGATTGCCTCTCCTACACTTATAAATATGAAGCTCCTTCACAAGCCAAAAACACAAAACGAGGACAAATGGAGAGCACACAACATGGAGAAAGAAAGGAGCAAGCAACAAAGCAAGGAGACAAGAAGTTCTTCAGCATCTTCGGCATTTTTGGGTATCTTCGACGGTGTTCTTTGTGAAAGTCGGCATCTTCAGCATTCAATCCGGAATCGAAACATCGACGTAGTATTTTGGTGTTGCTCTCCTCGACAAATTCAAACCAAGCTCGAATCGATCGAAAGATTCAAGGCGTTCTTTGTGGAAAACACATCAAAGTTTTCGATCCATAACACGACATCAAGTTCCAAATCTGGCGTTTCTCTTCGAATCAACTTCGAAGGTACTCCAAGCGTGTTCTTCGGCGTTCTTCGTGAAAGTCAGCAAATCGAGGTGTTCAATCCGCAATCGAAGTATCAAATCCAGATTTCGGTGTTGCTCCTCAACAAATCCATTTCAAACTCAAATCGATTAAGGCGAGATTCAAGGTGTTCTTCGCGGAGATCAACAAATTGAGGCATTCGATCCTCAACAAGTCATCAAACCCGCGAGTTCGGCGTTTTCTTCAAGCTAAAATCAAATCAACTTCAAAGGTGTTTATCGACGTTCACCAAAATCAAGGCGTTTAATTCGCGATTAAGTCGAAAGACCCGCAATTAACGTTTCCTGAAAGCAAATCAAATCCAACAAAAGATCGAAACTCCAAAGTCAACGAAGGCGTTTCAAACCTTCTGAAATTCAACAAATTATTGTAGGAAGAATCAGAGGAATAAATAGAGATTGTACCCGCAGTTCATTTGTGATCATTTCTCGTGTTTGATTAATTAATTATTCACGGAAATTGAGTTAAAGCATGATTCGAATTCGAATTCGAATTCTTCTCGTCGTTTGATTCAAATGATTAATGAATTTATTTTTGAGAGCAATATCTCAAATTCGAATCCCATTTATGTATATGTGTTTTAAAAAAAAAATCTCCTATCGTTGTTATTATCCATGAATTATTAGACATTTCATTTATTGTAATAACTAAATTAATATTAAATGTGCTTACTTAACTTTTTTTTTATTTTCATTCATAAATTTAAATTATTATACCAAAAATATATTCATTTGTCGTATGCAGAGGCTTTTGGTAGGGATAGTTGACTAGATTACAAAAAACGAACTTTATTTGATTTTCTAAACAGATATATCCGACAAATCTAACCAATTATATGATCAAATATATTATACTTGTTATATTAAAATATTTTTTTTTGGTTACATTAGTTTAATTAAACACGGTCAGATTAGTATTACTTGATAAACAAAATTTATAGTCCATCAAAATTAACCATGCATATAAACCATAAGTAACTCCAATTAAGATCAAATTCCTAGGACCCAAAACAATCAATTCCGCCCTCAATTAGGTTTTATTTTATGGAACACCAACTAAGAACAACATTGAATTATAATTAATAAATATTTTTTTAATTCAAGAATTACTTGTCATGTTGGGTTATATCATATAATTATTTGTTGATAAATTTTAGAAATAAGTTAGTATCACCATGTTTTCGTGTCCATATTATAGTGTCGGATATGTTCATTTCTTGCTTTTGTGTTCAAACTTTAAGGAAAAAGATTTGTATCATTCTTAAACCTTGCCTCAAAGGGTTTGGCAACTCACCTCAAAAACTGATCAGTGAAGTGAGAGTCGTCCAATCAAGTATGCACTTTATAAGATTTATCATGTTGTATAGTTTTATCGCATACTATACAAACCATACATTTAGTCTCGCAGTCATCATAAATTACTCTACAAATTTTAGTTTTAATTCTACGTTTCAGGGTGCACGATCATACTACATAGGCCATACATTTAGTCTCGCAATCGCCATGAATTACTTTACAAACTTCAATTTTAGTTTTACGTTTCAGGGTGCACGTCTATACTATGCAAACCATACATTTAGTCTTGCAATCGCATGCAATTGCAATTCACCACAAAAGGTACAACCAACAGTTAATTAGTACAAATCATAGTTCATTAGTACGAATAGCAAATCAGTAGTACAAATAGCATAATATTCCCAACTAACGACAACCCTATTCCAATATGCACTCGTCAATATGTAAACGGTAATCTGCAATGGGGAATCCTTATGCAAACTGGTTGAACTCTGTAGTGTCTTTTGCAAGTGACTCCACATAGTGGCAAACAAAAGCCCCACAGTCTAAGCTTTCTGGACCTTGACAGCGGGAGTTAGTGGGGTACAAGTATTTATCTTCAGTCGCAATTTTTGCGATACTCGTATATTCCCAATATGCTTTCATGAAACAACGTTATACCTTCTCCGCGCAACGTGTTTTAGTCGAACCCATGGAGTTGTATAAAAAGAACTTCATCTCCCTTGTGTGTATACCACCAAATGCCAATGGTTAGTAGTGTATGAGAATATAATGTACCAGCATTGGTTAATGACGACACTATTGAGCATTTCCAGCTACACTGACGCATATTTAATCAACTTCCGGTATTCAAGGAATGTACCTATATTGTTCTTCGACAGATAATGGTTTCCTCTGGATCCCTTCACTAAATCTATTATACGTTTCGTGAGAAATGAAGAAGCGCAGTAGATTTTGTGGGATTTTTGGGGATTGTATTCACTACCCATCAAAATATCAAAAAATGCCTCGAACACCCGTTGATTCATAGTCTGACCCCATAGCAATTCCAAAATATCACTGACAGACACCCGAGTATCATCGCTATTGACATATACCACCTTATCACTGGAAAAAAAATATTATGCATTGATACAAAATTGATGTGCAAATTACAAAAAAAATTAGGCATTAAGAACAACTTACTCCAACGTCGCATAGTAGGTATCAATCAACCTATCGATCATTGTAAGGCTTTCATCATTCAAAGACGCACGCGCATTGAAGTCCTTTCTACCCAGCCGCGTCTTCAAATCCTTGTCAACATAATTTTTTTGGGCAACAAAATATCATTAGCATTTTCAGCAACATCGACTTCTTCTTGAGCAAAATCTGCAGCATCTTACGTAGCATCATCAGCAACATCTAGCTCAACATCATCAGCAGCATCTTCAGCCAACTGATTAGTACCATGCATAGCCTCATCAACCAAACAAACTCCCCATTCAACTTCCAAATCAATTAAAACCAAACTAATGGTTTCATCAACATAATCTTCCATGAAATTCTTCACAACCTCTTCAGCATAATAGTAGGTATCAATCAACCTATCGATTATTGTAAGAGTTTCATCATTTAAAGAAGCACGCCCATTGAAGTCCTTTCTACCCAGCCGCATCTTCAAATCCTTGGCAACAGAATTTTTTTGGGCAACAAAATCATCATCAACATCTTCAGCAACATCGACTTCTTCTTGAGCAAAATCTGCAGCATCTTGAGCAACATTATCAGCATCTTGCATAGCATCATCAGCAATATCTCGCTCAACATCATCAGCAACATCTTCAGCCAACTGATTAGCATCATACATAGCCTCATCAACCAAACAAACTCCCAACTCAACTTTCAAATCAGTTAAAACCAAACTAATGGTTTCATCAACAGAATCTTCCATGAAATTCTTCACAACCTCTTCAGCCTTCTCCTCACCACCGTTTCCGTCAACACCTTCTACATCAAACAGCTCATCAACCTTGTTCTCTTCAACTACATGATCAGCAGCCTTTTCTCCCTAAGTATATTTCTTTCTCTTAGCAACTATCTTTTTCTCGGCCACCTCATTTTCTTCACTGATATCATCACTACTGGTACAGGGACCCGAAACGGTACTGTTCCGGGACCGTACTTTAAAAATTTTCCTAATATACAGGTATCAAAATATTTCTAAAATATTTAAATACAAACAGCGGAAGACTAGCCGAAACTACTCAAGTATATACATGTAATTGATAATAAATTTTAAATCACAAAGCAGATAAATAAAGCATGCAATTAACACTTAAGAGCACCTAATTTATCATGCTTAAACAAAAATATAATATAAAAATACCTTTCACCGAAGATGGCTATTGCGCCCGGAATTCGCCTCCCGAGAACCCGATTCCCGATCTCCTCGCGAAATCGGCAGGGCTTCCCTGCAATAACCTCAGGGACACACTCGGAGTGTGGGCTCCGAAAGAATTTATCTAAATACTTAGAGAAAATAAAACTGTGAACTAGAAAACCCTTTCCAGGGTTTATTCTCTCGAAATTACGCATTTATATATAAACACCCAATTAAAATTAATTCCAAAATAAATCGAAATTAAGTAGGAGAAAGGGATATGGTTTCAAAGCCGAGAGCTCAGCCAAAACCTCTCCCAAAGTTGGATGGAAAAATGAAATGCCAAGCTCCCTATTTATAGGTAATTTCACACCCCACTTGCATGTGCAACTTGGATACGAAAACCAAGGTGACCACGTCGTAGATCTCAGCATCACGAGTCCAAAGCCGCCGGCCGCTCGCCGATCTGAGCCCTCACGCACCCGCACGAGCGGCCACAAGGTAGCGCGTGTGTTGCACCTTCGGCCATGTAGGGTTTCTGTTACACGTGGCGCTGAGTCAACGCCACCTCACCCTCAGGTGCTGACGTGGCCTGAAAAGCCAGCTGCCACGTCAGCCACTTGCCACGTCAGCATGCCACGTCATCATTTTTTTTTTTTCGATGAAATTTTTATTTTCTCTAAAATAAAATTTCGAGCATTTCCAACTCTTTGGAACTTGATTTATTTTCTTAAAATAAATCCCTTGGCTATTTTCAAACACTTTGAAATTTTTTTTCTTTCTTTCCTTTTAATGTTTTATCTTCGAGTTTTCGATTGGGGCTTGCAGGGGGACCTGCAGGACTAATTAATTTTAGCTCCAAACGGGTTAATATATTATCATCTCATGATAATAATTAATTACCATTTAACAATATTTAATTCCACTAAATAAATATTGTTGCACTCTAAAATTAATTAAATTATTCACGAATTTCTCGATCTAGAATAATTTTGCATTTTACTCCTCCGTGTAAATATCCATGAAAAATAAATTAATACTACTATCATTTATTTTTCACTTCTAATCTGAAAACTCCTAATTTGCCTTAACTTCAAATTTCTTGTACGTGAAACACATTCAATGTACAACTTCAGTGACGCATCACATGAAGTACTTTGGCCGAAGTTTTAATTCGAACTTTGCAAATCTATTTCAGGAATATCTTTTAACTTTCCAGTAAAGCCACAGATTCCTCGATCAATATTCTCTTCAGCACATTTCATGTAATTACTGAACGTACAAAGGTTTCGGTCATTTGATATCGGGACCTCACTTATGAGCATATTACAATGATTAACACTACATGCCTAAAGTCGAAATACTACCAGGATTAAGAGTTCAATGCTCCATAAGATTGGTTCATTTTAGATAGTAGTTTAAAATGAACTATCTTAGTGGTCCAGTTCGATGTTTCCAAATCTATTGAAAATCATCAATGTGTTATAATTGGAAACTCCATTCCCCTATGACGAAAGACTAATCACCTTATATAACACATTATAGTCTTGATAAGAACTTATTCTTATCTTACCGACTAGAACTTTAATAACACGTGATTTCGATATCCAAATTCCTTTCCTATGAAACACATTTCATATAAGAATATCATCACACGTTATTAATTATGTTAATATACTCATAACTTGCAATAATTTCAGTTTTATTAATCCAACAAAATACGAAGTTTTTACAAAGAAATTGGATTTTTAGGGCACTAATCCCAACAATCTCCCACTTGCCCTAAATCCAATTAGCTACACATCTAAGCCCCATCCCTTCTACATGAGTATAAAACTCTTTTGCGCCAAAGTCTTAGTGAAGGGATCTGTCAGATTGTTTACCGAGTCAATCATTACTACTGCCACTTCTCCACGTTCCACATAATCTCGAATAATGTGGAACTTTCTCTCGATGTGCTTTGCACGTTTATGACTTCGAGGTTCCTTGGAGTTGGTCACCGCTCCAGCATTGTCACAGTACAATGTGATTGGTGTAAGTCCATCTTTGATGACTTCCAAATCTATCAGGAAATTTATAAACCAATACGCTTCTTTGGTTGTTTCCGAAGCTGCCACGTATTCGGCTTCCATAGTGGAGTCAGCAATGCAACTTTGCTTAATACTCTTCCAACTTACGGCTGCCCCTCCCAGAGTAAACACGTATCCAGACGTCGAACGTCTAGAATCTAGGTCAGATTGAAAATCTGAATCTGTGTATCCTATGGGAATGAGCTCATCACTGCGATAAACAAGCATATAATCCCGTGTTCTTCTCAAGTACTTCAATATATGCTTTACAGCTATCCAGTGTTGGGGTCCAGGGTTTGACTGATATCTGCTGACCATACCTACAGCATAACAGATATCTGGCCTTGTACATAACATGGAATACATGAGGCTTCCGACTGCAGAAGTATACGGAACATTTTTCATTTCTTCTGTCTCTACAGCTGTCTTGGGACACTGATATCGAGACAGATGAACTCCATGTCGGAAAGGTAATGAACCTTTCTTGGAGTCAGCCATATTGTATCTTGCCAACATCTTATCTATATATGCTGCTTGTGATAAACCAATCATCTTATTTTTTTGATCACGACAAAGTCTGATCCGTAAAATATAACTGGCCTCACCTAGGTCTTTCATATCAAATTGATTTGACAACCAAATCTTGACTGCTGACAATACTCCTGTGTCATTCCCAATGAGCAAAATATCGTCCACGTATAAAACTAAAAATGTTACAATACCACTCCGATGTCTTTTGTAGACACATGGTTCATCAGGCAATTGTATAAATCCAAAGGATTTAATTGCTTCATTAAATCTGACGTTCCATGATCTAGACGCTTGCTTAAGACCATAGATTGATCTATTAAGCTTGCATACCATATGCTCCTGATTTCTGGCTATAAAGCCCTCAGGTTGAGCCATGTATATCTCTTCTTGAAGGTGCCCATTCAAAAACGCAGTCTTTACATCCATTTGCCAGATTTCATAATCATAATAAGCGGCAATGGAGAGAAGAATTCTTATGGACTTAAGCATTGCTACGGGCGAGAAGGTTTCATCGTAATCGATAACTTCTTTCTGGGTATAACCCTTTGCCACAAGCTTTGCTTTAAAGGTTTCAACCTTTCCGTCCACTCCTCTTTTTCGCTTGTAGACCCATTTGCATCCAATAGGTTTAATGCCCTCAGGCGCCTTTACAAGCTCCCAGTCTTTATTAGAATACATTGAATCTAACTCAGATTCCATGGCTTTAACCCAACGGTCAGCGTCTATATCTTTTATAGCTTCATCATATGTGATAGGATCATATATGTCAAATTCAACCACTTGGGTTAATCCTAAGTATCTGTCAGGTGCCCTGACAATCCTCCCACTACGACGGGGTTGTTGTGTACTTGTCCCTACATCATATGTATCCATCACATTTTCAGTTGTTATGGGCTCTTGAAGTTTAGTATCTGATACTGTCATTTCTTCCAACACTATTTTACTTCTACCCTTGTGGTCATTTACGAAATTGTCTTCGAGATATTTAGCATTAGTGCTTAGAAACACTTTGTGATCTCTCGGATCATAAAATATCCCACTTCCTGTTCCTTTAGGATAACCTATGAACAAACAAACCTCTGTTCTTGATTCCAACTTGTCAGGATCCTTTCTTAACACATAGGTTGGGCTTCCCCATATCCGAAGATAGGAGATACTAGGCTTCCGCCCTCACCATAGTTCCATTGGTGTTTTAGGAACTGACTTGGATGGAACATGGTTTATTATGTGAGTTGTCGTTTCGAGAGCAAAGCCCCAAAATGAACTCAGTAGGGTAGCATGACTCATCATGGATCTTATCATTTCCATTAGAGTTCTATTTCTCCTTTCTGCAACACCATTCTGTTGGGGTGTACCCGGTGAAGATAACTGAGATTTAATCCCATTTGCAGTGAGAAATTCTAGAAACTCTGTAGATAAATACTCTCCACCACGATCCGATCGAAGTGCCTTGATACATTTTCCAATTTGATTCTCGACTTCAGCCTTATATTCTTTGAACTTTTCAAAAGCTTCAGACTTATGCCTCATCAAATAGACGTATCCATATCTGGAATAATCATCCGTAAAAGTGATGAAATACTCAAAACCTCCTCTTGATTGAACACTCATAGGACCACACACATCCTTATGAATTAGTTTAAGCAACTCTGTGGCTCGATTACCTTTAGTCTTAAAAGACCTCTTAATCATTTTTCCTTCTAAATAGGATTCGTAGACTGGAAGTTCTGTCAAGTCCAAAGGACTTAATAGTCCATCCGAAATTAGTCTTTGGATCCTATTCGAATTAATATGACCAAGCTGTAGGTGCCACTTATAAGCCTCGTTGGGCATAGGAGCTTTTCTCTTGGATGGTAAGTCAAGTTTAGTAGTGCTAAGTTCGGAATTAGGGTTTTTATCAAGGTATAATAAGAAAAGATCATCGCTTATTATACCAGAGCAAATAAACCTTTTATTATGCTTAATGGTTAAACATCGTTCAAAATAAACACTAAAACCATTATTCATTAAACAACTAACAAAAATCAGATTTCTGCGTATAGACGGTACATATAAAGTGTCTTTCAAAATCAAAACCCTACTGCCAAAATATAATTCTACAGTCCCTACTGCTAATACAGATATATTGGTATTATCTCCGAGCAGTAGCTACATCTCGCCGTCTTCAAGCTTCCTGGTTAGCTTGAATCCCTGCAATGAATTGCAGATATGATTAGTTGAACCTGAGTCCACACACCAGGAATCTGGTGGACTTCCAACTAAACATACTTCTAATAAACAAGACATCATCATACCTTGTGCAGACAACTTAGCAGGAAGACTGGCTAAATATTTTGGGCAATTCCTTTTCCAGTGCCCATTTCCTCCACAATGGAAACATTTTCCTTTGCTTGGCTTAGCTTTCTTCTTCTGAACCTTACCTTTAGGATTGGAAACTTTTCTCTTTCCTTTCTTCCACTTATTGGCTTTTGGAGTCGTGGAAGTCGATGCCTGTGCCAGGAGAACCGTTCCCTTAGTTTTCATTACCCCTTCTGCGACCTTGAGTTCATTCATTAGTTCAGGCAGCGTGAAATCCAATTTATTCATAGAATAATTCTGCCTGAACGTATCAAATGATTTTGGCAGAGAGCACAGGATCATATTCTGTTTGCTGAGATTATCCATCTTAGCACCAAGGCTCTCAATTTCGTTCAAATAAGCCATCATGTTCATAACATTATCCTGAACAGGTGATCCTTTAGACATTTTAGTTACCACCAACCTTCTCATCAACTCGTGCCTACGTGCACGATTTTGTCCACCGAACATCTGATGAAGATGTTCCATTATGTTCTTAGCAGTACATGCATTTGATGTTTAAGAACATTTGAGACAGATGCCAGGATGTAAGACATAGCCAGATCATTATGCTTGATCCACTTGGCATAGGTGTCTTTCCAAGCCTAGGTGACTGTGGTTTCTGGTACTCCCGGACAAGGTTCAGTGAGCACATATTTCAAACCCTCGTGTCCAAACACGATGTCAAGATTCATTTTCCAATTAGCATAGTTTGAACCTTCAAGCCTATTTTCCTTAATAATTGATTGAAGCGGGTTAGTGGACGTCATTATTCTAAAACTGAAATATTTAAAATACGTGCAAGTTATGAATCTGTATATTACTACTTTAGCGTCTAACCATTAAATGAAATCCACATAAGCATTTTGATTTACGCAATGATGACTTAACTAACCGCAGTTAGCTCCCCGGAAGCGAGGTCGAAAACTACTTAGAAAAGCAAGAACTATTCTTAATTAACATGTTATCCAGACAACTCTTACCAAACTATGTTAATCCACCACGTCAACCTTTGGTCTCTAAGTGAGTGTAACAGAGCTCCGAATGGAGGTTAATACATCACTCAGTCAAGTGTACACCATTACCAAGAAATTCATACTAGTAGGTCGAGACACTCCACGGAAGCGTGGTCGTGCTAACTTTCCGAAGAAGTCCAATCTTGTATATTGCGAACACATACCCGCCGAAGGGAGTAGTACGTATTCACTACACTATAGACGGGCAACGGAGACCGTGAGAATCCAACTTTTTCATCTTGCTCCCACTTGAATTTTTAGAGTTGTGGAATATCTTTGATCATCACATAATCTATTTGGCGTCTTACAATCGGAAGAGATTAATCTAATTAATATGCTCCCACTAGGAATAATAAATCACATTTATAATCTTAATAATATTTTTAAGTCTATTTAATAACTCTTTATTAATTAGGCCGAAAAATATTATTCCAATTATGCATCTCGTTCAATCTCTATTAAACATTATTTATCTAATCACATCAAATAAAATATGCATAATTGAAAATAGCATAATATCTCATATTATCATGATCATGCCATAAAATAAAACAATTAAGCATGCTTGCAAACAATTATCATATAATTATCATGCTTAAAATTAAATGGCATTTTAAGTAAATTTGTTATAAATTATCACATAATTTAAATCATATTTACTGATTCGGCAATTAACCAGGAAGATTATTGAAATCGATTCCCAGAAAATTACCATTCCACGCAAATTCCCAGGAAACACTAGAGGGGTCACAAACGGTCCCACTTAAAAACCAGTCTCCTTTGACAGAATTTACGTGCACAGTAGTAGATTTAAAATTATGCATCGCATGCATCATATCAATGCATGTATATATCTAGAGCACGGCTCTGATACCAGTTGCTGGTACAGTGTGACACCCCAGTTTTCCAGCAAGCCAGGTACGAGGTCACGTGAGAGTTTAATTCGGTAATTACATGATTTAAATGAATCACATGCCTACGTGTCAACGTGTAACTCTATTTAATTATGTGCGCTTTAGAATTTATTTAAATTGTTCTTAGACTCAATTGTCTAATAATTGCTCGTTAGGGACCTAATTTTAATTAGGGTGTTTTGGGCCTTCATAGCTACCTTGAGCTCGGGAATTCGGATTCGAATTCCAACCTTAACATTGAGTTCGTTTCAATTATTCGGATTCAATGAATTAACCTTTTAATTTCTAAGCCATTTGATCACCCTACCATTTTAAAATCCGATCCGAATGGACCGGATACCGCGTGACCCTACCCGTACAACCCGACCCGTTCAACTCAGCCCCAAAAAGGAGCCAAGTTCATCTCTCTCCCTCATTTCACGTACAAGCAAGGAAGAAGAGAGAAGAGAAGGTTTTTTCCCCCTTTTGGCCATGAACCCTTGAGCTCGGGTTTTCGAGATCCAACCGTCCGATCAACGACCTAAGGTAACCATTGTATTCCTCTCGTTACTTACTTATTTTCCTCCCGATTGTATCTTGTTTTTCTTGCTCAGATTCATACCTTTCATGAAGATGATGAATAGTGATTATAAATGAGAATTTGCTCCTAATGTGTTTATATGTGATCTATTTGAGCTAGAATTTTAGTATGTTGCTCCCGTGAGTGTGCTTGTCGTTTATTTGCTAGATTTGTGCCCGTTTCTTGCCCCGAACTTGAAACACCATTGTTGCATCTTGCTTGAGCTTTAATGGCAACTTGTTATATACTTGGTTTCATGGCTTGAATTTGAGATATATGATAGAGCATGTTTACATGAACTCATGCCTTCAATTTTGAGTGTTTTGGTTGAGCTTTGAGGTGGTTTTTGCTTCCTTCTCCTTCCCCTTCGAGCAACCCCTATTTCTGTCTCTTTTTCTCGCCCAGAAGGTCTACCCGGGCGGGTAGTTTAGTACAGAAGGTTTCTGCACCTGCTCTCCCCGGCCGGGTAAATTTCTGCCTTGTTTTTCCCCGGCCGGGTACTCCCTCATACGACCTCCGATTGAAATGATTTTTGAGCCGTTGGAAACCTCTTGAAGTCTAGAACAACCTATAATTGGAATCAACTCAATATATTGTCTCATTTGTGAGATATAATCAATTCTTTGTGGTGTCGCCACCTTACCGACAATCTGCTTTCACCCAACTTCGAGCCTACGCCATTTTCACCTCGCTTTGAACCACAAGTCGAGCCACATACCATTTTAAAGGTATATGTGTCTAGTTTCATTTCAAATAAACAAAACTCAATTCCAATTTCTATAACTCAAGATATATTCAATTCTTTACAGCTTGCGCATTCCCGAAAACTGTCAGCTTTTCCTAACCTTTGCCAAAAACCGTTTTATCGCCTTCCTTTCACCTCCTCGACCTCTTATTTGACTTACATGAATTGTATACATGTCTAATTGAATGATTAAATCATTTATGTGTCTAAATGACATTACTTGTGCTCATAAACACGATCACACCATTTCATGACATAATTATGATTTAATACTTATTGAATCATGCCATAACATGATGCACCACTTCATGAACAACGCCGTGCGTCCTACTTGGTGTCATTATTGAGTCGTGTCTCACAAGTACACCGTGTTTCCTTTCTTGTACAGTGTTCTCCTCGGTGGAGATGTTTGTGGTTCGTGGTCTTTCTTTCTTGGTCCTTCTTGCACACTTGGAGGTGAGGGTTTTCTTTATAAACGACCTATAACCTTGCATGAATTAAAAGTATGCCAAATGGTTTTCATATTAAAGTTAACCATATCTTTTGTACCGGCTATGTACCGGAAATGATTTATAAACTGCATAGTGTTAATCCTGGCCTGTTTTGCGAGATATTCCTGATTGCCCACGACTTTCCTAGCGCTGGGCTAGCCGGTGTGGATCTTGTACCTGTTCCTGGGGCCCAGGGGCTTGTGTATTGAGGGAACCGGGGAGGCATCGGGCCGACGGTGAACTCTTGTACAGGTCCCATCCTGTTGGACAACCCGGATACCCACCAGGAGGTTTGGTGGGAGATGGGGCTCCGATCTGAGGGAGTCATGAACCCGAAGATCACCCTGATGCGCAGATGTGGAGGTTAGCTACCGGCCACATTGCACCCGGAGAAAGGAGATTAATCTGTACTTGTTTTTCCCGCCTGATAATTAATTATAACTCTTGTTTCCTGCTTGTTTCCTGATTACCTGCTTGTACCTGTCATTTAATAAGTGAAAAGAGGAGTCCAGGATGGATTAATTACCCGTTCTCGCCGGGTCCCCTAAAATGTTAAGCATAGATATCCGTAACCTCTGGTATGTCTCAGTCCCTGTTCAGCACCGGAGCTCGTGGATCGTATAGGTAAAGTGGGCATCAACAGAGGCGTACGGATATCGACACATGCATATTATATCTCGTTTACGTGACTTGCATGCCCTGACATAATTCCACCCGTACTTATTGATTTAATCTTGATTCATGTCTCCTATTTATTTAATCCTAAAACGTATAGTGGAATTATGCCTGCCTGATTTCCTGATCATATATGTATATGTGTGTGTACCGACTTCACTCAGTCAGTTGGTTGACCTCTGCCTCTCGTTGTTTTTAGTGTCTGTCTTGCAGGCTCTGTGGTCGTTAGGCGGGAGTCTTTTGAAGTCTTTGATTGAGTCTTGGTCCTGTTTGCATTGCATCGTACCGTACCTTTATTTCCTGCTTGTAACTGGGCTATGTAAGCCACTCTGTATAGTTATTACTTTATTGAACTCGGGACAGGTTTCTAGGGCCCTAGTTGAACCCGTTTATATGTTATTGCATTGTATTGATTCGGGACAGGTTAGGACAAGATCTTGAACTAGTTGAACCCGTATTTACATTCTTGTATGAATTGAAATTTTATATTGGATTGTGATTGCATGATTGCATTGCTTCCGTATTCTTGGTTTTGTTGAATTGATTGGTACAGGGTCTAGTCCCGCCTAACAAGTTGTTTTGTTTTTTATTTTTCTGTCTCCGTTCACCGTGAGCTTGGTTCATGTATGGACTTCCATTTCATGTGTGGACCGGGGTATCGGTGCGGGGGATGTGGGGCCCTCCGTTCGGGGTGTCACATACAGGGACCCGAAAGGGTACTGTTCTGGGAGCGTACTTTAAAATTTTCCTAATATACAGGTATCAAAATATTTCTAAAATATTTAAATACAAATAGCGGAAGACTAGCCTAAACTACTCAAGTATATACATGCAATTGATAATAAATTTTAAATCACAAAGCAGATAAATAAAGCATGAAATTAACACTTAAGAGCACCTAATTTATCATGCTTAAACAAAAATATAATATAAAAATACCTTTCACCGAAGATGGCTACTGCGCCCGGAATTTGCCTCCCGAGAACCTGATTCCCGATCTCCTCGCGAAACCGGCAGAGCTTCCCTGCAATAATCCCAGGGACACCCTCGGAGTGTGGGCTCCGAAAGTATTTATTTAAATACTTAGAGAAAATAAAACTTTAAACTAGAAAACCCTTTTCAGGGTTTATTCTCTCGAAATTAGGCTTTTATATATAAACACCCAATTAAAATTAATTCCAAAATAAATCGGAATTAACCAGGAGAAAGGGATATGGTTTCAAAGCCGAGGGCTCAGTCAAAACCTCTCCCAAAGTTGGATGGAAAAAATGAAATGCCAAGCCCCCTATTTATAGGGGGAAAACCGAGGGTAAAATAGTAATTTCACACCCCACTTGCGTGTGCAACTTGCACACGAAAACCAAGGTGACCACGTCGTAGATCTCAGCACCATGAGTCCAACGCCGCTGGTCGCTCGCCGATCTGAGCCCTCACGCGCCCTCACGCGCCCGCACGCGCGGCCACAAGGTGGCGCCTGTGTTGCACCTTCGGCCATGTAGGGTTTCTGTTACACGTGGCGCTGAGTCAGCGCCACCTCACCCTCAGGTGCTGACGTGGCCTGACAAGTCAACTAACACGTCAGTCACTTGCTATGTCAGCATGCCACGTCATCATTTTTTTTTTTCGATGAAAATTTATTTTCTCCAAAATAAAATTTCGGGCATTTCCAATTCTTTGGAACTTGATTTATTTTCTTAAAATAAATCCCTTGGCTATTTTCAAACACTTTGAAAAATTATTTCTTTCTTTCCTTTTAATGTTTTATCTTCGGGTTTTCGATTGGGGCTTGCGGGGGGACCTGCAGGATTAATTAATTTTAGCTCCAAACGGGTTAATATATTATTATCCCATGATAATAATTAATTACTATTTAACAATATTTAATTCCACTAAATAAATATTGTTGCACTCTAAAATTAATTAAATTATTCACGAATTTCTCGATCTAAAATAATTTTGCATTTTACTCCTCCGTGTAGATATCCATGAAAAATAAATTAATACTACTATCATTTATTTTTCACTTCTAATCTGAAAACTCCTAATTTGCCTTAAGTTCAAATTTCTTGTACGTGAAACAAATTCAACGTACAACTTCAGTGACGCATCACATGAAGTACTTTGGCTAAAGTTTTAATTCGAACTTTGCAAATCTATTTCAGGAATATCTTTTAACTTTCCAGTAAAGCCACATATTTCTCGATCAATATTTCTCTTCAGCACATTTCATGTAATCACTAAACGTACAAAGGTTTCGGTCATTCAATATCGAGACCTCACTTATGAGCATATTACAATGATTAACACTACATGCCTAAAGTCGAAATACTACCAGGATTAAGAGTTCAATGCTCCATAAGATTGGTTCATTTTAGATAGTAGTTTAAAATGAACTATCTTAGTGGTCCAGTTCGATGTTTCCAAATCTATTGAAAATCATCAATGTGTTATAATTGGAAACTTCATTCCCCTATGACGAAAGACTAATCACCTTATATAACACATTATAATCTTGATAAGAACTTATTGTTATCTTACCAACTAGAACTTTAATAACACGTGATTTCGATATCCAAAGTCCTTTCCTATGAAACACATTTCATATAAGAATATCATCACACGTTATTAATTATGTTAATATACTCATAACTTTCAATAATTTCAGTTTTATTAATCCAACAAAATACGAAGTATTTACAAAGAAATTGGATTTTCAGGGCACTAATCCCAACAATCACAACTATTAAGATCATAATCCTGATTTTCAAAGGCAGACTCTAGTATAGTTTATGACACAATCTAGAAACTTGAGCTCCCTTTGATTAGTAGGTTTAATTTGATTTAGCTGCAAGCAAGCGATTCAATTTTATAATATGAGCTTCTAGTTCCGCATATTACAAGTATACATCATATTTTCAATCATAATGCATACTTACGTTGGTGTTGGTCAGCTTGCTGAAACGCTTTTCAATTTTCTTCTTCTCTACCGGTAAATTAGTCTTCTGCTACTTAAAAAACGCATGCACAACCACAACATGCCCACATGAGGGAAAATGCTTGTGGAACTAAGCCTGGATTTAAAACATATATAGGGGGATAAAAAAGAATACACAACAATTTAGATATAAGTATAAAATAACAATATATATTCTTACCATGAGCCTCATGGTACATCCGTCAAGAAACTCCTTGTTACTATCTTTGAACTTTGCAATTAACAAAATCAAAAAGTTATAAACAACAGTGCCCCAAGCAAATCGGTTGATGTGCTCTAAGTCATCTACATAGCATATCCAGACCAATGGGCAGCTTAAGGCTGCTGCGAGAAACAACAATGTAAAAAAAATAAACAAGATGAATATTTTTGCAAAATTATCAATGCCTTCGGCATCACTCCTAGAAGTCAATCCCCGTAACCTTTCCAATATGTTAGTAGGTGTCACCCTACCATTTTTGTTATCAAAATACAGACGCCGGAATCGTAATTTCACTCTAATATAGGGTGAACAGGCTGACCCGCACATTGTAGACTCAACACAATTGAGAACTCTTTCTCAGTAAAGGGTACACTGACGTGCCCAAGTTTAATGTCCGTTGGACCCAGTTAAAGTGATTCAGAAGGAAACCAAAGCGTTTGTACCTGGAAAGCCCGACACATGAAGGAATGCCCCAAATGGAGTTCATTGTATCCTTTTTCTTTGGACATTATTTACCGTACCAACTCCGACCAATTTATCAGTGAAATATGATAACGAACAACGACATAGTATGTCGTCGTTGATGGGGTCAAAATACGCTCGTCCCACATTTGGACACGGGGCAACTCAAGATAACGACACCTGTCCTCTTGTGATTAAGGTAATTCTACACGAGCGCTCGGACCCCTCAAGTGTTAACGTTCCTCAAGGACACGTGTCATCTCTGCTACGCATGCACGTGATCAACATCGCGGCCTTCTAACGAGCGCGATTCATACTACATGGCTAGGGCTCCAACCAGTTAAGAAAGCCCTCTTTAAGCGCTACACTCATTCAGGGAAACTTTCACTCCCCCTTATTTTATGAGCCTTGGCCTTCATCCCCTAGCGGATTCCTTGGTCTCCAAGGCACTTGGTTGACACGAGCGTGCTCTTAAGCCCTCGTTACCAATCCCTAAAACGGCTCTCTGACACCCCGTACATGCCTGCACACCTGCCACTGTTACCAACACTAACTTCCACCAGCTTTTGCAGAAGATTCCTCCTAGGTCTCTCTCTCGCAACGTCACGTGTTAGGGCAACATTCGGCCAGGACCACACGGTGCAAATGACCAAAGGGTCCCTGACCCTCAACTATAAATACGCGAGTTCATCTCCTTCACTGTAAGTAATCTCCATTACTGCAACTCCATACTTAACATATTCTCTCTTTCGGATCTTCATCTGACTTGAGCGTCGGAGAGTCAAACTGGGAATCACCCCCAGTTCCCCCAGCTTGGCCTTCTGACTTTGTCTTCGTGTTTATCCTAGCAGGTAGAACCCCCATCTTTCCCGGCGAACATCAACTAGTTTCCTCACCTAAACAAATTCTAAAGTGATTGGACTCTATACCCCATATTCAGACCCATCATTTTTGGCGCCGTCTGTGGGAAATCAGCTCTCAGCTCATTTATCTCTTTTTGCTAGTTGAAAAACAAACACCCATCACCTCCACAACCATGGTAACTACAAGGTCAGGAACTGCGGGAGGAGGAGAGGATCTTCCCCATGATGCCAATACCACCACCATCCCACCCGGCATCGTTGACGGAGCACCACCGGTCGGAGGAGTGTCTCCACCGACAGATCCTATGATTCCGCCGCCAGCGCCACCGGCACCACCCGTTTCTAGCACCGTCGGAGGCGCTTCTCTCCCCACTCTGCCACAACTTCCCCAAAATCAGTGGATTCATGCCCATGCTAATCCGGGAGGGCAGCACTACATGATGCCGCCGCCAGGATACACGCTTACCCCCACCGTCGTGATGCCGCAGATTCAGCCCTACCATGCCGGCCAGATCCAGCTCCCGGTGGTGATCCCCAGGGAGATTGAAGGGGTGGAGTTACCCCCTCTAACCCCCCAGCAGCTGAGGGCTCTTTACGCCCAGTGTGAGGTTCAGGCGGCCCAGGGTGCATGGGAAAGATTTTATTCCATGTATTTTTCCTCTGGGCAGGCCACTCAAGCTGCCCCCCTTTGGGCGGACTGCAGACCTATCCGCTTAGGGAGGCTCAGGCCGTCCTAAGGGCTCAACCGCCGCCACCGCCCGCCAAAGAGACGCCCAACCAAGGCGAAAATGAGCGTCCCCGCGGGGACAAGGGGAGAGAGCCCATGGAAAGAGTCAACGAAGATGAGGGAGACTCTTATGCCTCCAAAAGGGCCTCCCGAGCCACAAAGTAGGGGGACAAAGAAGGAGATGAAAATCCTAACCTCCTCGCGGCTGTGCAAGATCAGCTGCAGGGGTCAAAGGATATGGTTGGACAGCCCTCTCGAGCGAGGTCTCAGATCTCCCACAGCAGGGACGAACGGGCCGATTCCAGAGACGCTCGTCCCAAAGACCGCCAGCCACGGGGTCCCCCACCGCAAGGAACGGGAAGAGAACTTTTGCACGTACGAGTATCAGCCGCTGGCGAGGGGTTCCCCCCTCGTGGAAGAAGTTTTAATGGCCCAAGCAGGAATGGCCAAAATCCCCACTTCCGTCAACCGCTATGATGGGACGACAGATCCAGCGGAACACCTGGATCATTTTTTACACTTGATGCACTTGTACGAGCATTCGAGCCATTGCTGGGCCAAAGTCTTTGTCACTTCCCTAGTAGGAATGGCTCAAGAATGGTATAAGCGACTGCCGCCACGCTCGATACATTCATATGAAGAGTTGGCCAACACTTTCCTAAACCACTTCAACTCTTTGAAGGCTCCCATCACTGCGCCCACAGCACTTTACAATATAGTGCAAGGCAAGAATGAATCTCTTCGCTCGTTCTTCGCCCGCTTTAACAAGGAGATATTGTAGGTGGAGAGGCCTTTCATGGATTTCTTGATCCCAGTGCTTTTTAAGGCTGTGGATCACAAGCAATACGTGAGCAAAAAGTTTGCCGATGCCATCGTGGAGAGAAGGCCAGAAACCCTCATGGCCTTAAGAGAAGTTGCCGAGCCGTTCTTCGCGCTCGAAGATATGTATGGGACAAATGGACCCCGGCATCACAGCCCAGTGAGGCACGAGCGTCACCAGGAGCGGGGTCGAGAAGAGGTTATCAGGAAGGAACGCAAGAAATTGCCCCCGCCCCCTCGTCGTTTCGAACGCATCCCACTTACAAGGCCGAACTCAGAGGTTTATGCTTTGTCTGACAAGAAACTCTTTAAAAGGCCCACAAAAATGAAGGAGACGGACACTTTGAGGCGCTCGAACAAATACTGTGCTTTTCACAAGCAAAAGGGGCACGATACGGATGAATGCCGCCAACTGGAGGTGGAAATTCAGAGGCTCGTCGCGGGAGGCCATTTGAAAGAATTTGTGAAAATATTGGAGCGCTATGACGAGCGTTGTCATGATCGTTCAAGGGAAAGGAGGATGAGCCCGTCGCGTTCAAGGAGCCCGCGAGGGAGAGGCCCTCCTGAGAGCAGCCATCGCAATAAAGGAAAGGCTCCTGAGCAAGAAAATACCCCTTTTGCAGTCATCAACATGATAACAGGAGGTTCCTCTGGTGGAGATTCTAACGCTGCCCGGCGACAGTATGTCCGGAGTTATGATCAACGCCCCTCAGCACCCAAATCAGTCTACGCCATCCAAAAGGCAAATGATCAGCGCTCGAAAGACAATGGTGTGATAGGGTTTACTGATAGTGATTTGGAACATATTGTAACACCCGATGGGGTCAGTGAAACCTCTGACTGCCCTATTGTGGTTAGCTTGGATGTCCACAATCACATTGTAAAGAAGGTGTTAGTGGATAGTGGAAGCTTTGTTAACGTTTTGCCCTACACCACGTTCCAAAAGATGAATGTTACCAATATCCCGCTCGAACCCCTCAAAACAGCCCTCATTGGCTTTGGAGGTTCGGAGGTCATCCCACGAGGGCAAATTCGTTTGGCCAGTTCATTCGGCCGAGCCCCACAGCGCAAAACGCTCATGGTCACCTACACGGTGGTGGAGATTGATATCCCATATAACATCATAATCGGGCGATCGGCCCTCGTGGATTTCAAAGCGATTATCTCCACTTACCACCAGAAAATCAAATTCCCCACCCCCGAGGGTGTCGGAGAAGTCTTGTGCAACGTACGAGAGGCCCGGGAATGCTACATGCTATCCCTCAGAAAGCCTAGGGCAGAGAAAGCCTTTCAAATAGAGTCCACCAAGAAATTCGTTGATTTTCCCAACTTGGACGAGGATGATCCCGTGCGCAAAAGGGCCAAGTTGAACAAGAAAAAGAACAAGAAGAAAGATCCCAGCGCCAAGGGCTCCCTTGAAAATGCTCCACCGGGGACAGTAGAAGAATCCTCCTCTGAGGGGGATGAGCGTGAGGGTGACGAGCCCATTAATGATGGACGTTTGACAGGAAAGAAAAGGGCGCTTGAGCTTCCCCGTCCAGAAGTGCGGATTGACCCCTCAGAGAACTTCCTTACTATTGAGCTAGAACCAGGGAACAAGGATAAAACTACTCAGATTGGGTCCAACCTCTCTGGACCCTCGCAGATTATGATGATTAACTTCCTCAGAGAAAACATTGACGTTTTTGCATGGAAAGCATCTGACCTTACAGGGATTGATCCGAGGGTCATAGTCCACAAGCTCAATGTGGATCCCTCGTTTAAACCCATAAAGCAGAAGAAACGAGACGTACACGGTTTTCGGAAGAAAGTTATTGAGGAAGAAGTTAACAAGCTTCTAGAGGCCCAGTACATTGAGCCCATCTTGTACCCAGAGTGGCTGTGTAACGTGGTATTGGTTCCCAAGAGCGCAAGTAAATGGCGCATGTACAATGACTTTACTAATCTTAACAAGGCTTGCCCTAAGGATCCATACCTATTGTCCCGGATAGACCAGTTGGTGGATTCGACCGCCGAATGTGAACCCATGAGCATGATGGACGCCTTTCAGGGGTACTATCAAATCTTTATGGCCCCAGAGGACCGCCCCAAAACTTCATTTGTTGTTCACTTGGGGGTATATTGCTTCTTAGTCATGCCTTTTGGACTCAAGAACGCTGGAGCTACTTATCAGCGTCTCGTTAACAAGATGTTTGAAAATGAAATTGGAGGATCCATGGAGGTTTACGTTGATGATATGATTGTCAAGAGTGAACGTCAGGGCTCACATCTGGAGGATCTCAAGCGCACTTTTTCCATTTTGCGCCAGTATGGGATGAAATTAAATCCTTCAAAATGTACTTTTGGAGTACGAGGGGGGAAGTCCTTAGGCTATATGGTCCGTCAGAGGGGGATTGAAGCCAACCCTGAGAAAATCAAGGCTATTTTGGAGATCCCCTCCCCTCGAAATCTCCGGGAAGTGTAAGTGCTAGTAGGAAAAATCATTTCCCTGAACAGATTCGTTTCACGCTCGGCAGACAGAAACCTTCATTTCTTCAAAATTTTGCGAAACGCACGAAATTTTGCTTAGACTGAAGAATGTGAAAAAGCATTGCAAGACATGAAGGCTTACCTTTCGAGCGCTCCGCTCCTGACCAAACCCGTTGAAGGCGAAAGGCTATTTATGTACCTCTCCATTTCAACCGAGGCAACGAGCGCGGTACTGATAGCTGTACGGGAATGTAAGCACTTGCCTGTTTATTATTTGAGCAAAACGTTACAAGGGGACGAGAAGAAGTACTTGGAAATCAAGAAATTTGCGTTTGCCCTCATCAACGCATCAAGACGATTGAGGCCTTACTTTCAGGCGCACTCAATAACGGTCCTCACTGATCAGCCTTTGAAACAAGTGTTATCCAAACCAGACGTGTCTGGAAGATTGATAAAATAGGCCATTGAGTTGAGTCAGTTTGACTTAAGTTTCGAGCCCAGAACCTCTATACAAGCGCAGGTTGTAGCGGATTTACTGGTTGAACGCTTCGGTTTAGAACCTGCTGCTCCAGAGAACGAGGGGCTATGGGTCCTGCACAAGGATGGTTCCTCAACCTCTCAAGGGGGAGGAGCAGGGGTAACCCTTAGAGGCCCCAATGGGATTGAGTTAGACTTTGCAATAAGGTTGGATTTTCAGGTTACCAATAACGAGGCGGAATATGAAGCTCTTGTTCAAGGGTTGGAAATTGTCTTTCAGAACGGAGCCTCCAGAATTACCACTTATATTGATTCACAATTAATTGCGAGCCAGATTGAAGGAACTTATGAGGCTCGAAAAACCACCATGGTGCAGTACTTGAGCAAAGCCAGGGAAATCATTGGGAAGTTTAAAGAATTCCATCTACTTCAGGTCCCACGGGTAGAAAACGAGCGTGCTGACGCTCTATCAAAATTTACCTCGGCGTTGGAAGATACCTCCGAGGGTTTTGTCACGTTCCTTAGAACAGAAGAGCCTTTGATCAAGGAGAGAATCGCCAAGGAGATGGTCGCTATGATTGATCCGCACGAGCCTTGCTGGCTTGACAATATTATCAGATTTCTTAAAGATGACGTTTGTCCCACTGACAAGGTGGAGGCTCGGAAAATTAGAAACAAGGCCCCTGGGTTTTCTATAGACTCTGAAGGAAGATTATTGAAGAAGTCGTTTCAAGGACCTCCGATGAGATGTCTAAGGCCCTCGCAAGCAAAAGAAACGCTCGAGCTCATTCACAATGGAAGCTGTTGGAACCATTCAGGAGGGCGTATCCTTGCGAAGAAGGTCCTGAGGAGCGGGTTTTATTGGCCCACAGTTCTTTAAGACGCCATTGAGTTTTCCAGAAAATGCCCTAAGTGTCAATTCCATTCTAACCTCCCTCAACTGCCAGTCGCTCAAATGATCCCTATAGATGTCTCATGGCCCTTTGACCAGTGGGGAATCGACATCGTAGGCCCCTTGCCCATCGCGGTCGGACAGAAGAAGTTTGTCATTTTAGCTGTCGATTATTTTACCAAATGGGCCGAGGTTGAAGCCGTGGCAAAAATTACCTTCAGGGTCGTGAGGGACTTCATTTGGAAAAACATTATTTGCAGGTATGGTATACCAAGGGTGCTCATTTCAGACAATGGATCCCAGTTCATAGCACCTGACACACGAGAATGGTGTTCAGAGTTAGGGATTGAACAACGCTTTACCTCCGTGGGCCATCCCCAAGCCAATGGACAGGCGGAAGTCACCAACAGGGTCATTCTGCAGCATCTGAAGATAATGCTAGAGAGCAAAAAGAGTGAATGGGCAGAAGAATTGCAAGGGGCACTCTGGGCTTATCGCACTACTCCACGAGCGGCCATTGGCGAGACACCTTTCGCGCTCGTATACGGGTCAGAAGCAATGATACCAGCAGAAATTGTACACGAATCCGCTCGTATAGATTACTTCGAGCCTCAGACTAACGAAGTTAACAGAGGCTTAGAGTTGGACTTACTGGAGGAAAAAAGAGACAATGCGTGGGCAAAAATGCACAGATACAAGGCAGTTGTAGCACAACAATATAACAAGCGTGTAAGAGAAAGAACTTTCCAGCTGGGAGACTTGGTCTTAAAGAAAGTGGAAGTATCCAGGCATGTAGGGAAATTGGACCCCAACTGGGAGGGTCCCTTCAAAGTTATACAAATACGAGCAAACAACACCTACACGCTCGAATCACTGCAAGGTGAGCGTCTCCCACGACCTTGGAACGCATGCAACCTCAGGAGGTTCTATGTTTGAGTTTATTTTGTAAAGCATGAAACCCATGTTATTTCTCAAGGAAATTTATAATGAACATTATTCCTCTCATTTATTTTGTCTAAGTATACAGGTTATTGAGAATTCTCCCTTGGGATCTTAAACCCAAGGGGCACGAATTTCCTCGTAATTTAAGGATGGGTATAACACCATAAGCGTGCTCGCCCAGCACCTCTAAGGAAACACCCCCAAGTCCGTACGCACGAGAATCCTAGTAGGCCTGGGTAGCTTATACTATGGGTACCTAGCGCACGAAAACGGGACTCGCTGCACAATTGCACTTCGCAAAGGGAGAAGCGTTCTGGCCAAATCCAGCCTCCATACGAGATCTCAGAAGTGCCAAAAAGAAGCAAAATTTTCACAAGTCTTGAACGAGGGCAATCTCTCAGTAAGACCCTCGTACTTGCTCAAGACTTAGTAAAATTTTCCAAGTTAAGAAGAATTTTCACAAAGTCTTGAACGAGGGCAATCTCTCAGTAAGACCCTCGTAATTGCTCAAGACTTAGTGAAATTTTCTGAGTGAAGAAGAATTCGCACAAGTCTTGAACGAGGCAATCTCTCAATAAGACCCTCGTAATTACTCAAGACTTAGTGAAATTTTCTAAGTGAAGAAGAATTCGCACAAGTCTTGAACGAGGGCAATCTCTTAGTAAGACCCTCGTAATTACTCAAGACTTAGTGAAATTTTCTAAGTGAAGAAGAATTCGCACAAGTCTTGAACGAAGGCAGTATCTCAGTAAGACCCTCGTAGTCACTCAAGACTTAATAGAATTCTCTAAATTTTAGAAACAAAATTTACACAAGTCTTGAATGAGGGCAGCCTCACAGTAAGACCCCCATGATCACTCAAGACTTAGTAAAAAATTTTCAAGTTTTAAGACTTAGCTAAACAATACAATTTTTACTAAGCATGTTACATACAATCTTAGTATCACAAGATTTTGTTACAACAAGCGCAAGATAAGATTGCACAATCAAGGAAGTAAAAGGAGAATATTATGAAGAAAAAGAAGAATTTCATTAATTTGAGGCTTTCGCCAAAGTTACAAGACAAGGGCACAAGGGCCCCTAACATTCTTACAAAAAGAGTGCTAAGTCAAAAGAAGGAAATCGCAATATAAACAGATTGAAAGGGAGCATCAAGCGGCCGGAGCAACATCCTCATCCAGAACCACTAAGACATTCTGGGTCACGGGTCCATGTACGGGGCCCACTTGCTCTTGAGCTTGGGGGGCATTTCCACCTTGGTTCTGGGCTGCGGGAGGGGACACAGGATCGTTATTCCCTGGCGCTTAAGGGGCATCTGGCTTATTGGCTTCATTAGAAGGAGCAGGGGCGTTCTCAGCAGTAGGAGCGGGAGCGGGAGCGTTAGTGACGGGCTCGTTTGCCAGAAGGATGGAGGAGGAGTTAGTGGCAGGATGGAGGAGGAGTTAGTGGCAGCATCCGTACCCTCATTTGGCCCTGATTGAGAGGCTTCCACCGGAGGATGAGCCGCCATATACTCGTCTTGGATAAGTGTAACCAGAAAGTTGTATTCCGGCTCAGAGATGTTGGACTCCGGATCTTCAGGGTCTTCATCATCTTCAACACAGCGCTCGTTGAACATGAGACCCATGCCCTGTGCCTCACGAATGGCAGGATCGGTCAAACCCTTATGGATGCCCTGTTTAATCGCCAAATTGAAAGCCTTTTGAGCCTCGTCCAGACAATGTAGGGAAGCCGCGAAATTGAACGCCTTGGAGTGGCAGAATTTGATGAGCGCCTCCTTATTTGATTGCTCAAAACGATGAGGGAGTTGGTTCATGGCATCAGCGTATTTCTTTTCCGCCTCCATGGCCCTCGTCTTCCATGCGTCACGGTCGGCTGTGAGCTTTTCATGATTCTCGTTGAGGTTATTGTATTGGTTACGCTAACTCCTTCGAGCGTTTTCAGCGTTCGTGAAATCATCTTGCAACTTCTTCATCTCGGCCTCCATCTTGTTGTACTCTTCCTTGAGGGAAAGGTACTTGGCCGTCTCTGTGTCCAATTCCTCTTGAAGTTGGGCCGGATCGTTCGAGCGCGCCATCTTCTTGTACTTTGCCTTCCGGTCAGCATAAACCGTGGCGCGCATTTAGATATTTCTTGCCCTCGGGAGCACTTGCTGCGCGGGCTCGAAAGGACAAAAATGTTAGCAAATATATTGAAAAATAACACCTTCAAAGGATAATGGGACTACAAAAGGAAGGGAGACTTACAGAAATTATGGCGTGCACCATATCGCCGGCCACCTTTTCAACCTACTCAGAGTACAGATGCTTATGATCCGCTGAGAATTGGGCCCTTTCAAACAGATTTTGGCTGACAGCTTGGGCCAATGTCCCGTGCCTCAGTAATACGGCACCCCCATCTGCGGAGCCCTTGTAGCTCCTGTCCCCCCGACGGTCGAAGTCCCACAAATGTTCTTCCTCTGAAGAGGAAATGTCTCCGTCGCCGCCCTTGGGGCCTTCAACAACTTGTTTGCCTTTGCCGGATATGGCGAAGGCATCAGGCATTCTCTTCCTCTTGCGGGAAGTTTGGCTAGCGCTGCCTTGAGGCCCGCTTATCACCACGTTTGCAGGGGGCCTCGTTTGATTGACGGCGTTAGGATTGACCACCCTCGCATCTGTTGCGGTTGGTAGTCGTACCATTATTCAATTTTCCGTATTGGCCGCTCGGCTCTCCCCTCGTCCCTGCGGCACTTGAGCGCCAGATGCGGCGCTTGAGCTGGCACCTTGGTGGCCGCCACGACCGTCGCCCCGGCCGGCTCCACGGCCTCGGGGATTCTATTGATCTCCCTGTTAGGCTTGACGCCTGTTAGCGTTGGCGAACCTAGCAGGGTTTCTCATGCTTCCAGCCATCCTTCAAATGTCCGCTCCTGCAAAGAAGGCGAAAACGAGGGTCAGAAACCCTTAAGTAAATCTCATAAAATACAAGTTGCAAATGCAAAGTATAGTTAGCATCCCTATCTACAAGTTAGTGCCCTAAAGCCTAACCGTCTCTCTCCAAATCTCGAGCGGGAGGGTTGTTGAGATAATGAGGGTCGTCAGTAAGTCCGCAAAAGAACATGAGTTCCGTATCGTCTATCCAGTCCTTGGCTCGAATTAGTTGGCCCTCGTCCCTCAACGCCCCAGCCAAGTCCTTGGCCCAGTCCTTAGGGAAGGAAGGTTCTAAGCGGGTCTTTACAAGGGATCCCTTCCCATGAGATATCCATTCTCGGGCCACCCCGAAATCATCATCTTCTGGGGCTTTGACAAAAATATACTTCTCCTTCCAATCTGGGCCATAAGTGGTTGAGGGGGAATTAATCAATTTCAAGTGGGCCTTCGCTTGAACGTAGTAGAAATAACCCACCTCAGGTGACGAGCGCGGTGAGCTAACTACTTGGAGAAGGGCGTTGAAATTCCGCATGAAGGGCTCGTATCCAGTGCACTTCATGAGGATCACAAAGCTGGTTATCAAAGCGAGGTCGTTGGGCACGATTTGCGAAGGGCAGAGGTTCAAATCATTCAGAATGTTGGCCACTGGGACTGGAATTGGGAACCTCAAGCCCCCAGAACTGACTGCGTCCTTATAAACCGCCATCTCACCGAGTGGCGGACGGTTGGCATGTTCGTGATCAGCGGGGATCGGCCATGTGAAGTGCTTGTCCCATTATATTGGTGCTAGCATGGTCTTTACCTCTCCCAAAGTAATTGTGCTGGGAGTCTCGTCAGGAGTGCGCTCGGTCGCTTGCATACCCGAGCCTTCACCCTCATTTGACCCTTTGGCCTTCCTAGCTCTTCTGGGCCTCTGGGTTTTCTTGCCTTTACCCTTGTCATGAGATCTTTCTGAGGGCCCCGCTCCTCCCTCGGATTCCGGAGCCGGGGCTGCGACAGCCACGGTCACGGTGTAGCAATAAGGGTGAGTTGCGCTCTCTGTTATCGGGAGAGTCACCCCCTGCCTCTCCGCTTCCATCACCAGATTCATTTCTTCAAAGAGATGTTCAATCCCATCTGGGTTCCTTTCATCTATGGCCATAACGGCCGCGTCCAACTCCTCGTCCCTAGGGGAACCCGGAGGAGATGAACTCTGAGTAGCCATCCCCTCAACCTCGCGAGCAAATTCTTCTACGTGATCTCTGACCATGACTATGGTGGAATCTGGAAAGGATATGAGGATTTTGAAAGCGAGGGATGTTCAAAGAAATTGGGGATTTCTGGGGAGGTAAAGCTTGAGGGATTACTAAATCCTAATGTGATTCTAAAGTTAGCAAAGTTAAAAGATTTCACCGGAAGGTTACCTTGGGTTTTCTGGAAAAGCTTGAAGGAAAAGTTTTGAATGCTCTGAAACTTGTCTGCAAAGAGTTTCTAGCAAAAGTCTGCTTTGGAGATGTGTTCGCGTAAAAAGTGGAGTGGATGCAGAATCCCTTATTTATAGGGATGGAAGTTGGTACGTTTCTGGCAAGAAATTTGAAAATTGCAATCATTTCTCGCCTAGGAAACCGTTCACTTTATTGAACCGTCACGTACTTCCCAAGAATCACGCGCCCCACGCGCATCAACATTTAATGCATAGACGTTACAAGCGGTCAGAAGAAAGGACTGCATCTAATGCATAGACGATTCGAGCGGTCAAAAGAAAGGACTGCATTTATGACACAATCAGAAGGACGATTGCCCAACACACCATGCCTCATACGAGCGCAACACTCGATGGATTACATTGGAAGAATTCTACAGCCCTTATCACTAAGGACTACAGAATTGGGGGGCAAAATGATGGGGTCAAAATACGCTCGTCCCACATTTGGACACGTGGCAACTCAAGATAACGACACATGTCCTCTTGTGATTAAGGTAATTCTACACGAGCGCTCAGACCCCTCAAGCGTCAGCGTTCCTCAAGGACACGTGTCATCTCTGCTACGCGTGCAGGTGATCAACATCGCGGCCCTCTAACGAGCGCGATTCATACTACATGGCTAGGGCTCCAACCAGTTAAGAAAGCCCTCTTCAAGCGCTACACTCATTCAGGGAAACTTTCACTCCCCCTTATTTTATGAGCCTTGGCCTTCATCCCCTAGCGGATTCCTTAGTCTCCAAGGCTCTTGGTTGACACGAGCGTGCTCTTAAGCCCTCGTTACCAACCCCTAAAACGGCTCTCTGACACCCCGTACATGCCCGCGCACCTGCCACTGTTGCCAACACTAACTTCCACCAGCTTTTGCAGAAGATTCCTCCTAGGTTTCTCTCTCGCAACGCCACGTATTAGGGCAACATTCGGCCAGGACCACACGGTGCAAATGACCAAAGGGTCCCTGACCCTCAACTATAAATACGCGAGTTCATCTCCTTCACTGTAAGTAATCTCCATTACTGCAACTCCATACTTAGCATATTCTCTCTTTCAGATCTTCATCTGACTTGAGCGTCGGAGAGTCAAACTGGGAATCACCCCCAGTTCCCCCAGCTTGGCCTTCTGACTTTGTCTTCGTGTTTGTCCTAGTAGGTAGAACCCCCATCTTTCCCGGCGAACATCAACTGGTTTCCTCACCTAAACAAATTCTAAAGTGATTGGACTCTATACCCCATATTCAGACCCATCAGTCGTGTCGCCAAGGTTTATCGCAAATGAGGGGTTTCACGGCATTGGACCTTTCTTTGGGTGTGAGTATTCTGGAACTTTGCTTCAATCGAGCCATCCCCACTAATTGACAATAAAGACTGCAAATCTGCAATGAACACAAAGTTTGTATAATTGCAAGCCTTAATGTCGAATCGAAAATTTCTAATTTGGAATTGAAAATCTAAAATGCCGATTCACAAAGGTTATAGAAAATATGTGAGATTAAACTTAGGAGAGGTAGACGACACAATGACTTCTTCTTCTTCAACAATGATCAACGGCGGTGGTCGGATATCAGAAAACGATCAGTGAAGAGACGGGAAGTAAGAAGTAAGAACAAAGATATGATTAAAGGAATAGGGTGACATTCTTCAATTCATCAAGGACATTACGGTATTTTTATGTATTTAGGAATGTTTAAAAAAATATATTGTATATTAGGGATATAAAATAAACGAATTTCAAATTGAGTGATTTCGTAAGTTTTTTTCCCTTATCAAGATCAATATTAACTTACCCTTTTTTTAATTAAAGAACGGAATTTGACTTCCTAGTCCCCGCATATAAATAAGAAAAGAAATCTCATACAGATATCATTTTGTTAAACCCCTCAATATTAATTTCTGTTTCTTCTTCTTCGACTGCTATCAGTGTAATCTTGCATTCTTGCTACAGGCCATAAGCGGAGGAGGCCGCTGCTCAACCGCCCACAGTTCAGTTAAGCCACCATTTGGAAGCAAAAAGATAAAGGTCTGCGCCTAATCCTCGTTTTGTTTGCTTGTTCGATTTTAATGGTGTTGTTGATTAGGTTCAGGATTTTGTCTATGGCTGTTTACTCAAACTTATTGTGCTCTTTGAATATGTTGCATCTTTCTTCTACGCTGCCCGTTTTCAGTTTTTGAATTCAGTTGCGCCAATAATTTGGCCGGCTTAGCGTAATTTCTGCTAATTCAAGTTTGTTTTTGCTTATATTGATGTGGAATATGTGGGGAAGTTATCTGATACAGTATTTATATATTCAGGCGAATGTCGTATGCAGTTTCTTCGCCTACAACTAGTACGGGTAGCATCTCTTTTCCTAGAACTGGGAGCCCATGCTTTCGTCACAAGCATTTAGTTTCAACGAGGCTCCGGGTTGCAGCTTCGTCTCATGAACGTAATGGGATGAAGGTTGAGTACACACCATGGCTGATTGTTGGGTTAGGAAACCCAGGAAACAAATATCATGGAACCCGACACAATGTATTTGCTTCTACTGTTTTACGTTGTTGATTATGGTTTGATGTTATTTTTTCAGTTATTTTTGTTGCCCTCAAAAAGGATATAGATCTGATCTGGGTAAATTTTGGGAACTTATGAAATTAGGTTGGTTTTGAAATGATTGATCGCATCTCGCAAGCGGAAGGGATTTTGATGAACACAATACAATCCAAAGCTTTGATTGGCATAGGTGTTTATATAAATTTAGTGATGCAGTAAATGTTTCGTTCTATGATATGGTCGTTGTTGCTTAAGTACCGTGGTTAAATTCAATCAGTGCAGGTTCCATTGGAGAAGTACCAGTGTTATTGGCCAAACCTCAGACGTATATGAACTTCAGTGGAGAATCGGTCTGTGCTCCTCATTATTTCTTATGGTTTCTGTATTTTCCTTGAGTGTTATGTATTTCTTGTGTGTGATGGAAACTATTCCGTGTTAAAATGGATTATGTTGTGTGAGATTTGAGATAAAAATTTGCTAAGCTTGTATGTTTGAAGCATCTGTCATCATCATTTATTTGCTTCTTTAGGTCTGTGATATAATTAGATACGGTGATAAAATATAAAATTGAAACATAATATCAGAGATAATGTCTATTAGTAGATCTTCTCTGTTTTTGTACTGGACGCTTTCACATAGTCTGTTTGTTGCCTGGATTTGGTGTTTTGTCACCCGGAAAGCTATCCTCTTTACTGAGAAGTCATAAAGTGAAGGATTCACTGTCCAACTCATCTTATTGGTGAAAACTGCTAGAGTTTGGTAATTTTACATTTAAAGCATGATTTTTCTTGCAAGAATCTGAAGCACCAATACTTTAACATACCTTAATAGTATTTCAAGATTTTAATACTTTTCCGGGACATGGCATTGCAACATGATAAAATCATGTACGATACATATTAATAGTAGCAATCATCATCACATATTCAGATTACAGTTTGTGTTAACCTCTGATCAGTTATATCAGTACATTTGGTTAAGAATTTATTTATGTCTAAACTATGATTTTGTATAAGTCAAATGAACTGGTGCAGTTTGTTTGAAGGTTATAATTGGGGCCACGCAAAGTTTGGTTTCCTTAGCAACTAGTCAATGAGTTCTTTAGATACTTCTTGCCTTGTGAAAGTATTAGCAAATTACATTCGCATGTTTTTGTTAGTGATTTAATATTACTCACTTGTACATTTGACATACATTTGGTTTAAGCTACATAAAGTATCCTTTTTATCTTTCCTATTGTACCAGGTTGGGCCACTTGCTGCATATTATCAAGTACCCTTGCGTCACATTCTACTGGTTGGTTCTTACTCTAAATTTTTCCTTAGAATGCAAATTTCATGTTTGACTTGTTTTTGTAAACCCAGGACTTTTCTGAAATAAAATCATGCTTACTCCAGTAATTATTACCAATTCTTGGATGATCCTTGTAGGTTTATGATGAAATGAGCTTACCTAATGGAGTTTTAAGGCTTCAGCCCAAAGGAGGACATGGTCACCACAATGGGTATTGTCTCTCTATAAACCTTGTGCAAATAATGTTGTCAAAGCATGAAAGCAATTACTCTTATGATTGAAGGATCGACTCAATATTTTGCATGCTTGCCATTGGGCCTGAAACAAATACAATAATCAAACTGTCTTACCTTCACCAATTTAAACTTGAAACTCTGCCTAAAGGGCCTCTCATCTAGTGACTAGCTTGTATTTTTCTGAAGATGAAATATTGTTTCATGCTGTATTTACTTATTTGAATTTAGAATTATTTGGAAAACCCATAGGCTGTAGAAATATGGAAGCTTAATTCTTGAGGTATATGAACTTCCGAAATTCTTCTTGTTATGAAGTGAACAGTCTAGTTTGCAGTCTTTCGGATGAATGTGAATCCTTTTTTGAGCCCTCCCTATCTTTTTCGTCTCTACTAGTGGTATGAAAATTACTAGGATGGCCCTTATGTGTTTCCAATTTTCATTTGGCTAATTGTTTTAGTTTTGTTCTGTTAATAGGATAAAGAATCTCTTAATTGTAGTCGGCACAATCCTGGCTGCATAAGAAACCCAAATTAATCAGCTTGTAGCCCTTTTGTGTTTGACTATCATGAGTTGAAACTTATGCTGGAAACCAATCAAGTTATCCGGTCATTTTCCAAAATTTAACACTTCTGTAAGAGACTATACGGTAGCTTCTTCAGTAACGCAAACAATTTTTGTCTTGTACCACAGAGTGAAGAGCGTTATGGAGCATTTAGACGGTCGTCGTGAATTCCCCCGGTTTTGCATAGGTAGGTTTCCTAACTACACGATCTGCTATCAAATAAATAAATTAACTCCTTCGGTTTGTATAATTATAACCTTCATGTCAGAATTTTGGAATCCACGGCTTAATTTATCAGTCCATGTTTGCAGGTATTGGGAACCCACCAGGTACGATGGACATGAAGGCTTTCCTTCTTCAGAAATTCAGTTCTTTGGAAAGAAAACAGGTAAACTTAGCACATTCACATTCGTTCTCTCGTACTTGCTACTGAATATAACACCCAAATTTACGGGCGCAGATCGATGCTGCACTGGAACAAGGTGTCGGGGCTGCGAGGACCCTTATATTAGAAGGATTCAGCACTCGGGTAAACAGATTCAATCTTGGCCAGAAGTACAAGTATCATCAAGTTCAATAATCACCATTTTTAGTCAAAACAACAACATTTTATACGGGGACAAGGTTTATTGACTTTATTATTATATACTATCAATGTGCAAGTTTCTTGATGTCTTGTAGAGGCATCTTAATATATAAACCAAGAACAGAACCGGTCAATACATATATCAATGTGCAAAAACACCGTGATAGAATGATTAAAAAAAAAAGAAAGTAAAATTAGAATGGTACTTAAATAAAGTGGTGTTGGGCGGCAATTCCTCCCATATTTGAAGGAAATCAAACCATTTGGAAGGTAATTACCTAAATCGTTGCTGAATGAAGTCTCTTACTAATTATTATTAAGATATTGTATGCGTGTTGACTTATATATTTTAGGATTTTTTACATTTTCAGGTGGGGTGATTATATAACTTGCACTCATTAAGAAGAAACTATTACGAACTCTGTTAGAGTACTGAGAATTACAAATTAGCTCATTTCGTAGGGTTAGGTTCATTTCTTAATTATCCTTCGATTTGAAAGCCAAGAGAAAAAAAAATGAATATTTAATTTTAGTCTAAATTTATATTTTAGTGATAATAAGTCCGATGGTCATAGAAATAATGAAATCTTGATTTTCTTTGTGTTTTGTTTTCACTTAAGAGAATAAAATGATATTTTGTTTCCATCTCCTAATCGCTTGGTTAACTTCTAATTTTGAAAACTCATAGGAGTGAAGTCCGTAATGTTTATATGCAAGGGATACGAGAAATCTTTCAAGAAATGTATACATAACAACCCTATATCTTATATTTAGATGATCTAATACCTATTTTGGATAACCAACTCACAAGGCATTGTAGTTGGGATTATTCTTTGTTTTTTATTTTGAATAAAAATCATAGAATAGTGGTTGGTTTAGAGATTTATAGCCAAATTAGAAATATATTGTGATGGGGTTCTACACACGTGGTTAGCTGCTTAAGTGATACATGAAAGATAGATGGGGAACTTTGCATGGGCTCGGGAGCTTGCTTATAGCTCAGGTATAAGGGAGGTCATAGATAATCCTAGTATCTTAGGTAATGGGAGATGACGTGGTGGACAAGATAAGAAAATTTAGGGATAGAGAGGAATTGGGAAGAACTTAGTCAAGAGTATACCAACAAATAAAACTCTATTAGATTTCCATCTCTTTAAAAGGCAAACGTTACATTAATCACATAAATCAAACCATACATAAGAAAAAAGAATATAAATATAGATCAAGAAATACACGAAATAATAGAACAAAGAGAAAACGCACAATAACATTCAAAGTATTTTGTATTCATCCATTTCAACTAGAACTCATGCAATGCTTACCCAACGGAAAAATATATATATATATATATAAAATCAATGTATTATTTGAAAGGTGCACCTTCTTCCACATTGAATTCAAGTGTTGATCCTAATTACCTTTTTAAGGCAACCAGATTGACTTATGACACCTAGCAAAAAGGCCCTTTGAATTAGGGAAGGAGGGTTAATTTGATTTGTCGAGTTTAATAATAATGTTGTCTAAATTTAAAAAGGTATGATTTTGCAATCAAATAGGAATCCAATAAACTTCTTTCCAATTAATAAAATAATACTAATAATGACAGACTTGGTTAATTAAAGGGGCCCACTTCAATAAGAAGAACGTTGGAATAACTTTCATTTTCCGCTCTTCCCTTTTTACCCTTCTCCTTTATTAGACCGTTGCAAGCAGCAAATCTTTTAAAAAAACCAAACGCCTAAACCAACACAACCCCAGCCCAGAGCCAGAAATCGCATCAATGGCGGAGAATCAAGCGACTCTGCACTCTCTCCACGCCGCCCTGGATCCCCGATCGATGTTGCTGTCTCAATTCTCCGATTCCCATGAACCCCAATTCCTGGAGCTCACAACGGAGGGTTTCATCATGGAGAGAGGGCCCAGATTCAACGAGTACTCTGCTCTCAGGGACAAGAGGCTGAGGGAGAAGAGTCTTACGGAACAACGAAGCCCGGAAAAAGAAGTACCCGAAAAGCTTCCGAATCGGTCGATTTTGACTCCGCCCAGAAAGCAGGTTAAATTCAGTTCGAATTTCACGACACCGCCGAGGAGGCCGAAAGCCGCCTCCGCTCTGGCCCAATCGGTGCCGGATTTCTCCTCCGCTCTGAGGAAGGAGAACAGGAAGCCGGTGACGGCGCTGCCACCTCTGGCGGAGAGGTCAATGACGCCGCCGGCGGGGTTCTCGAAGGGAGCGAAGGTTTACGGGAAGATCGGAAGTAAATCGACGAATTCGGCGGAGAAGAGGAGCGGTGGAGGATTAATGGCGAGGAAAAGCTACGCCAACATGGATGAATTGAAGGGTTTGGCTTCTGCTGCGCGGACTGCGATTGCTGGAGAAAACAGGGGAGGGAGGAAGACTGTGTTGGGGTCCAGACACTTTTGAGTTTGATCAGTTTTTCAAAAAAAAAATTATTATGATTTTTTTGAGTGTTTTTTTTATTTTTTATTCTTTAAATTCTTGATATTTGGTGAATTTTCTTGTTGAAGATTGACTACACTTTGTATAGAAAGGGGAGCTTTTGCAAATTGGGGTGTGATTTCCAAGGTATTGGAACTGGAATACATTTTTGCCAGTGAAATAATAAAATTAGTAGTCTTGTTTGCCCACATTTATTCTCTTTAAATTAAAATTCTAATTCAACCTTACTCGATCGTATGGATCCCTTTTCCTACACTTTATACTAAACTTAAAAATACATTCTCTCATTGTAATAGTTTTGGATCCCTTTTCCTAGACTTTATACTAAATATAAAAATACATTCTCTCATTGTAATAGCTTTGGATTGGTCGAGTCAGATTTGTGCTCGTATCGTGATCAAGATAAAGATAAATAGTATAATTACGGGAAAAAAAAAATAGCATAAAAGTTGCATTGAGAGAGAGAGAGAGAGAGATAACATAATTAATAGCTATTGCAAGTAAAATTAAGGGAAAACAATCTGAATTCTTTGATTTTGAGAGGCAGGATGAACCAAAAGATACAACATCCATCAATTTTTACAAACTTTGTTCTTGAATTAAACCTAACTAACAGGGACAGGGTTGCAAAAGATCAATGATGATCTCATCCACAAGAATCTCTAACAAATATCTACTAATCTCCACCCCACTCTCAAAGCCTTCACTCTCACACTCTGTCCATTCTCCTAAAGAAACACTCATTTCCCTGTCAATCAGCTCATCAACACTCAACCTACACAATTCCTCCCACCTCTTAACAGCTTCCACAATCTCAAAGATCAAGATATTACCGTTCATCATCCGGGCCGGTAGTTTTCCCGACACTTTTGACCCGATATGAGGAGGGCATCTTCCGAATCTCATATCCAAATACTCCATAATTGAATCCAAAACAAATGTTTTAAGTTGATTCACCTCTTTACCGTCCTCAACTCCGACTGAGGAACCAAAGTTCATCCAAAGAATGCTCGCGAGTGTTTCCAATTCATCAACGAGCAAATGCTTGATGGAAAAGCCTGTTTTTGTGTTATGGCACACCAATTCAGCATTCAAAAGTACTTCCTTTGCTCGGTCGAGCTTGTTTCCTTTAAAATTGCCAAGATCGCTGCAGCTTAAGAGTTCAGAAACATTGTTAAGGATATCAAGGACCGTTCCATTGCTTCTCTTGAATGTATTTACCGAGGCTGCAGAATCCAGAAGCTCTGAAGATTCAGTTAGCACTTTACAGCCTGAAAAAAAGTCAGTTTTAGCAAAATGATGACTAAGACCTAATTACATCTACACCCCTTTGGACAATGCCATATTATTCGATGGTACCTGCAAGTATGAGAGCATTACAAATTACCATCACCCTATACCTGTATACCAGACGTGGTTTGTGTACATTTTCCAAATTCCTACGGGGGTTCGTGTAGGGAGTGGTTTGTAGTTCTCTCAAACTTGCAGGAACCAACTATAATGTTGAGATCTCAGAGGGATATAGATGTAATTGACTGATAACAATTTGGAGCAAAACGGATTTTCTTGCAAAGAAATTTCCCTACCTATGCTGTCATCGATACTGCTGGAAACACAACTCTCAGTAGAAAAATAAGGATCAAGAACAGATCCCGGGCTTAGGTGCTCTATATCAGGCAGTTGGTCAACATGCATCTTCACAGCCATTTCATTTGCCTGAATACAGAGAGAAACTAAGTTTGAATGAATTAAACTTAACAAAATTAGCTACATAAGCAGTTTGAGAAGCTTTTAAACTCTTCCAAAGTATGTTTTAATTGTTTTAGTAAAAGAAACTATAAGCTCGAAAATAATAAGTTCAGAGCTTATGCACTTTTACGAAAGCACAAATGTAAGCTCCAACACAACTTAAGACAGCCTATATGCCGACTAAGTCCAAACACTACACATGAATAGCCTTAATTTTCTCTCAGTATTATAGTTCAATCATTTTAAAAGATAATTATTTACTGACATTAAATTAGTATTAATATTTTATTTTTCATCATCCTGGTAAGAAAAATAACTTATAGGCTATTAGATCTTATTTCATCCCACACACTTACAACTTTATTCTGAGAATAAGATAAGGAGCTTATGAGCTCCAAGTACGTGTTGCAAGCTCCAAAAATAGTTATAAGCTCAGATAAATACCATCTACGTTTGAACAAACAAACCGCATTGGATGTTAAATCTGCAGACTGCAATATATATGAAATTATTTAGCAAACCTGTGAACTAGAGGAAGATGTTGAATCAGACAGAGCCCGCATATTATCTTGCTCAAACGGTACCTCTGATGTTAAGGCAGATATTAGCTCCTGCAGAATTGTGGCGGTAGTTTTTTTAGGGACATTGCCCCCTATATCCTCCCCTTGAGAAGTCAATTCTTTCAATTTTTGCTCCAGAATTGCCCCCAATGCATCTCCACTTAAAGGCAACAGATTTACCATCTTTTTCCTACCATTTTCTCCCAAAGCTAATTTCTCAGCACACTGGAGATCTTTTTCTTCCTTGTGCTTCACTGAGGAATGAAATGCCAAAGAAACAACATCATTGTTATTTCTATTGCATTGTTGGTTGACATTATATCCCAATTGTTTCCCGAACGTTGATGCATTAGGAGAACCAAGACTTTGCTTATTGATGTTGAAACCAGAACTCTCTCCTTGTTTGGAGAGATTAGTTGTTCTCCTCTTTCTCCCTATTGGGACAGGTTCGTTCAATCTGTTAGCGATTCTCTTCTCAGGTTCAAATTTACCATTGTCCACTCTGACAGGCACCCTCGACCTTGTACTACTACCACGACCACCGAAGGTTTGATTTGCTGAAACAAAATTCTTTGCACTGTTCATCTTTGGCCTGTGTGGGGCCCGTTGCATACCTTTTGGAGGCTTTGATTGTTGGTTATCTAAATTCTGATGAATCTGCTCATTGAGGGGACTATTATAAGATCTAATTTTCAGAATTGGTTGAAAATTGCCATGGTAGTCATGCAATTTCTCTAACTCTTGATAAAATGCAGTTTTGTCCGGGTTATTTCTTTCCACCCTGTGACTTGAGGATCCCACACGATGAGAGAATGGTGAAGAAAAAATTACTGGTTGATCTTCGCAAGTTAGTTTGGTTTCCAAATATCCACAATTTCTGTAAGAATCTTCCTCCATAACCGCATTTTGAGGAGGAGGATGCAACGTGTTTGAGTAAGTGAGGGCGCATTTTAATCTACTCGTTTGCAATCCAGGCTCTAGAATCCTAGTTGCAGCACCAATCAGTTTGGATGAGTTTTTCCTTGAAAGATTTCTGGGACTTTTCACGGGAGAAGGGAGCTTAGGATGATGATGATGGTGGTGGTGTTTTCTCGATTTTGACAGAACATTCTTGAAGGGAAGATTTTCAACTGGCCCGAATCTGGTTATTGGCTGCCTTTCACAAACACTCGTTTTCTGAAGCTTTTGAGGCCTCAATTCGTGCTTAATCCCTCCTTTTTCCACATTCAAACCTTCCTCGGAGAGATTATCAATGGGTTTTTCCTGTTTCCCACTTGCAAAACTGGATGCTCCAATCTTTTTGGATTTTTCTCTGTGTAGTAATGGCATGGATTCAAGGCCCATGAGCCTGGCAACCAATCCTGGAACTCGGTTTTCATTCTTTTGCTCAGAATCAACATTATTAACCCCGTTATTATTCTTGGAGGAAGGAAATCCGCCACTATTTTCATCCGCAATCTGTATCATTAAACACATTCACAGAAAACGTGAGTTTCGAGACGCAAATAAACATCTATAACACTATATAAACCGATCATTAAGCTTTTGTTGATAAATGCTTATACCAAACGGAGCTTTGGCTGCTTCTCATCCCCACCAAATTTCTTTGAAGCTTGTTTCAACCGAACTACACACGAAAATAAACCACAAAAACAGACTATAACAATGAATTTCCACATCAAAAGGTAGATATTATCACCAAATATCTCGCATATTTCCAGAAAATTGAGGCATTTAACCAAAATCACTAACCTGGTGGAAGCAATTTCCTGGAAAACAGCTTCTTCTTGGCCAATCTACGGTTCCAATCAAAGAGTTGAAAGAAAATACCGGCACATCCTCCAGGCCTCTGTGGTTTCTTCTCTACAACAGCTAAAGACGACGCCGTTTTCTCCAGTCTATCATTCATTGCCATTCCTCCAACAACCCAGAATTTAAAGAAATATATAAAGATAATCTGACCCCAAACCCACCTCTCAACAAATTTCTTTCTCACCAACCCAAACCATTTCTCTTCACAAATTTTTCGACCCTATCCTCCAGAAGAAATACCCAAATCCTTTCCGGACAAACACTCCAAAACAAAAATACAGAATACGTTAGCGACGCTCTCTCTTTTCAACAGTCACATTTCCTTCCCCCTCCCAGAAAACAGTATCAAAAGGGAGCGAAAAGAAGTGCCGAAAATGAAACCCATTGGCGACAGCGGCATGTGCCATGGCGTGAGAAGGTTTCCACTAAACAGCAGAGAGAAATTATTCTGAGACGATGAATAGAGAGAAATCACGCAAAGGGCGAGTGTTGGAACAGAGGTGTGAAACTGACAGCAGATGCACAGATAGCGAAAAACAAGGAAAGAGAGTTGGAACACTCTGCATTTGATTAAGAATCATGGGCTGAAAAGCACAATGATATGGAAAGTAAATGCAGATAATAGAGAAATGAACATTGTTTGACAGTACAAGAAAAGAATGCAACAGTATAATGGAGAAAATCGAAAATGAAGATGGAGGTTTAAGGGATATTTCATATTTGGCTGACAAAGCTGTGGTGGTGAAAACGGCAGCTCTCTGAGATTTGACTGCTGTGCGTAGGATAAGAAGGCGGAGTGGGCAGAAGGATGACCACCCACGCGCACTGTTATATTTATTTAGGTCAAATAATTAATTTTTAAAGAAATAAATTAGTGTTGGGCTCTGGACCCTTTTTGTTTGCACTCGGAATTTCATTTTTAGGGAAGTTTCTTCAATTAATTCAATTCATATACATTTCATAATTTAATAAAATAAATAAGTGGTTGATCCCGACTCACATTCATAAAAATGGCTATGGATAATAATAATTTAATAAAATAATAAGTCAACTGCGCTTAGTTTAATTGATTAAAAATTTTATTCTCAAGATAATAATCTAAAGTTGGATGGGGTAATTTCAAAAAACTCCCCATCAATTTGGAATAGTTTTACTTTACTCCCTCATAAAATTATACAACATAATAGGATATAAATACTATATAAGAACGTTTTAGTACTACATTTTGTAAAAAATATACAATATATTTTGAGAGTTTTTTTAAGTACGATATTTTATGAAAATTATACGATATTTTTCCAAATTTTTTAGTTAAGTAAAAATGTGATGCACATTTCCCATATTACCCGAAGTTGGAATACCTTTTAACTAGTTTGAGGGATGTATATTTTAGGAAAAGATTAATAAATTTTTTTAAGAAGTTCGTTTTATAGAGACAATATTTGCAAATATTTGAAAAGAAACTATATTTGCAAATTCTTGAGAAAAGACTTTGGTGTATTTCGTGTGTCATATACTATGATGCACGGACACTTCTAAAAATATCATTTTACCATGTCGTGTCGTGTCGGATACTCGTGTCCAACACCGTGTCCGACACACCTCTCGTGGGAAATTTAAGAAAAAATCAGTGTCTCTGTATCCGTGTCGTGTCGTGTCGTGTCGTGTCCGTGTCCGTGTCCATGCATCATGGGTCATAAATTACCTATACCGATATATTAAGTGGAGAGATCCAAATAATAATTGTTTTGATCTTTTGGTATTCTCTTTTTATTTTTATTTTTATTTTTCATCTTTTTCTTTCTTTATGTTCTTTTCTTTTCTTTCTTTTTATTTATTTATTTTACTACTCCAATAATATTTTTGTAATTTGTCTTTTATCGCATCTCTCTTCGATTCTTTTTCTTCTTTTTTTTATATAATTTATCTTTTTATAAAAATAGTGTTGTTTAGTAGATTATTATTTTCTTGCTATTTATTAATTTATTATAATTTAATAATCATATGAGAAATAATTATAAAATATATATTAATATAAATTTTAATTTTAATATATTTAAATAATATTTTTTTTTATTTACACGATGATGAGGTATGATCTGAGTAATCACCACAACACCACTCAAAATTTGTACAGAAAAAGGAAACCAATGGAACAGAGCCCCTGTGGATGGAGAGGATTTCTTAGGCGCGTCTGGGTTCTACGTTGCTAGGCAAACACAAATAAAACATTTTAGAAAGCCAATCCGGAGAATGTGGGGGAATGCCCAGTTTTGGCTCTTCGACGCTCAAGTCAGTAATACAAGAAAATTCACGTGAACTAGAGAGAAATTGCGGTGAGGGTGCTTGTAACGTAAAGTTTGCTTACTAAAGAAGATGATTCTTGGAGTATTTATAGTTGAGGGTGAGGACCCTTTAGTGATTCCGCGTTATAAGGGTATAGATGATACGTTGCCCTAGACACGTGGCCCAATGAGGGGCATTTGAGGGACAGGATCCGCAGACCTACCAGAAAGGTAGACATAAAAATACATGTAGCGGTTACACCGTATTGTGCTATGTGTTAGAGAGCACTATTGGTTGTTACGAGGGATACGCGCACTCGGTGTGTAAGGGGGCAGAGGTATCCCAATGTTGGGGATCCCGAACGAGGTCTGAGAAGCCCTTTAAGAGATCCCAGTTTCGTGTCACTTCATAGGAGACCCTTGGCCCTGATCCCTATTCCCCTCTGACCGCTTTGGCTCCGAGGGCGGCCTCGGGTCGAGGGGAGATTTGGATACCACACTCGTTCATTGAGGGGAGACTTGTAATTTTTCAAGTGTTGTGTTCTATTAACTTTGAGGAGTTCATGAGGAATATTGAGTTGGCTCTGAAACCTACATGGAAAATTTTAAAGGTCCACATGTTAGGGCGTGACCTTGTTATAATCAAGCCCCATCACACATATAATGAATGTGTGGGCATTACTAGTACTTACTATGAATTTGAACTGTACCACTAAAAATTGAATTATTGCTCAATTATAATAGTTGTATGCAGAGAAATCCAATCATGAGATATTTAATTAAGAGTATATAATTGCGGAGCTACACCACTGGTTTAAGTATAATTTACATATTATTGTATTCTTGTTATTGAATCTTAAGAGCTTAATTAAATTTAGATCTAATGAGAATATTGACAACTCCAAGTCTCCAGCTACAAATTGCATTCACTCTTAATCAAGTAAATTCAGTTATATACGTTCATGATTTGAACAATTATATTTTACACCTATGAATAAATAGGTTATAGATTTGAGTATTATTGATAGTTAGGAAACTAACAACAATAGTCTCTTGCAAAAATATATGATATTCCTAATTTACTTTTTTTTTTAAATTCTCGTTGGTTTATTTTGTAATTTGTTAATTTTATGACATATGTGGGGTAATTATCTCACTAAGATGACTAGGAATGGTAGAATTGAATACTCTCATAAAGATCCAAACATAATTAATTGATTTTTAGTAAAATAGAACGGACAATTTATATTTTTCAAAAAATATTTTTAAATATTTTAACGAATAAGAACGAAGTTGGGCTCAAAATAGGATTAATTATATACTTGCCATATTATAATTTGACGGTGTAATTTCAATTTGGCATTATTTTTTAACATTATCCTAGTTTACTTAAATAAGTATTTTTAAGGAATTTAGAAAATGTTTATTTTCTTGGTTTATTATCTAGTTGGATTTAATATGACATGTTAAATTTTTTTGTTAAATACCCAATTCATTTTGTTTATTGCAATAGATTATCCTAATTAATTAAAATCTCATTTTTAGAGTTATTAAATAACATAGTGTATTCTTATATTTTATTGGGTTTTGCCAATAATATTGGGCTCTTACAATATTTTAGTAAACATAAAAATTAGTGTGTTAAATAACTAATACATTTATTTCTAATAAAGGAAACTATCTCTTAATACTTTATAATAAATACTTAATATTTGTTTTTTTTTTCTCGAAAATAGATGCTTAACATTTAAATTAATTCTAAAACATGGAAACTATAATTTGTATCATACGACTAAAGCTGCAAATTATCTTTATTAAATTAAAATATTATAAACTCGTTCAAATCAAATCAAATCTTAACTAAAACAGTTCAATATTAAAAGTTTTGTTAATTATGTATATGTAAGTGCATTCTTTCTTATATTTGCATGAAATTTTATATATATATATATATAAATTAAAAGTTTGTAATTTTTTTAATATATAATTAATTATTATTTAATAATTATTAGCAATTAACTTATATCTATACAAAAATAACTTAACCTTTAATTTTGAATTACTTTCTTTAGTAAGTTAATAAAAAATTCAATAATAAAATTACCATAATTAATTATATTTTTAATTGATCTTTAATCATGATTAATTAACTCTTACTTTTTACCTCAACATTAATTATAAAATAAATTTCAATTTATATTAATAAATTATAGTTGAAAGGAGAATATAATTATTATAACGGATATATTTTATCCAAAAATAATAGTTATAAAATTTTATTAAAAAAATTTATACTTAACCCCATATTAGTATAATCAATTACAATTAACTTCCAAGAGCAACAGGCCAACAGGGGTTGGCCAAGTGGTTTGAGGGTTGATTCTCGAAGGCAAAGACCCGAGTTCAAATCCCTCTGACCACTTGGGGTGTGTGTGTTAAAAAAAAAAAAAAAAAAAAAAAACTTCCAAGAGCAACATAGAAAAAAAATAATAAAAATTGACCAAAGTCAACAAATGATATTTTTTGTTTTTTATTATTAAATTTTTTAGTGACGTCTTATTTCTAAATAAAAAATGAGAATTAAGTATAATTACTTATTTTTTGAAAAATAATATTTGTAATTTAATTTGAAAATTATTATAAGTTATAATTACCCGATCTAATACTGGACTATGTATAATTAACCCCGTAAAATATAACTATTTAAATGGTAAATGAATATAATTATAATTATTTAGTTAACCTAATCCATCCTTAAAAACATGCCTTGTCTTGTTATTATTTAAGTATGACAAAAAGGTATTGCCAAGCTTATGAAAGGCCCGAGTGTTGGAGCTGAGCACCGTCAAGTCTACGTCTGTCTGCTATCTTGCGCTGTCGTGATGTGTTGACGAGCTTAGGTAGGGAGCGTGTGTTTCGAATTTCGAACTATAGAGTAATCCCCACTCGCAGAGTACTAAAAATTCCCTACTCGCGATACCATTCGCGATATATGAAACGTGAACGGTTCTATTAGCGAGTGAGGAACAGTGGGCCCTTGGAGAGTAGATTGACAAGTGAGTTTTGATTACCCGGGAAATTTTCGCACCGATTGAGAAATTTTGTCTGTAAAAGAATTAAGTAATTAACCATTAATTTAGTCAAAAAAAAAAAAAAAAAACCATTTATTTCTCAAAATTTTAGGCGTTTTGAGACAATTCATACGTTGGTTTTGTTTTTCCAAGAAAACTTTGAGTGATGTAGTAAATTTTAAAATTATCCTGTATTTATGTCAAATTATAGTGTAATCTATTATTATAAAAAAAAAAGGCCAATTTTTTAAAAGGATCAATAATCCCTAATTTTTATTCAAAAACCCTCAATTAGAATTTTATACATTTATAATCCCTAATATACAAAACATTACCAGTGTTTCTACAAAAAAACAAGCAGATCCCGATAATAAGTCAGAGCCTCACCCTCAAAACCCACACCTCAGCCCTGAAACCTAATACCATATCCAGTGACCCGACCCAACCACCACTATTCGAACCAAAAAACACAAAAATTGGACCTGGCAAGAATCTGCCACGCCTCATACCAACAAAGGATCTTATTTTCTCCATAGGCCAAAATACTAAAATCCTATCCCACTCCCATGCAATCAAAAAGGAGAAAAACCAAGAGAAGCGCAAATTCAAGAGCAAGAAGCTTATTACCAGTGTTTCTACAGCTGACGGAGAGATGTTGGTAGATCACTCTATACAGATTGGTGACTCACTGTTTCAGTCTGTTAAACGTCCGTTAAACCAAATTGGAGATGTGGAGTCAGATCTTCGACCCTTGAAGAAAAATGCAACTTCATCGTCAACAATCGACGGCACGTCTAGTCCGGCGGAGGCTGCCCAGCAGCCCCACCAGTCACAATGAGTCTTCTATCTGGGAATTGTCGGGGGTTGGGTCGCCCCTGGGCAATTCGAGAGTTGGAGAACCTTCTCCGTATTCACGATCCGATTTTAGTTTTTCTTTCTGAGACTAAGAGTAAGAGTAGACGTATTGAAAACTTGAAGAACAGATTGGGATTTTCTGGTTTGAGCCTTGATTCTGTTGGACGAAGCGGAGGGTTGGCATTACTTTGGCGTAGTGAGGTGATGGTGGATTTACTAAGCTATTCTAAGTACCATTTTGACGCTATGATTGGAACGTCTCACTCGTCGATCACTTGGCACCTTACCTGCTTTTATGGAACCCCAGAAACTAGTCGTAGGCATGTCTCGTGGGAGCTACTTAAGTCTCTAAGTAGTGCGTCGAAGAATCCATGGGTGGTCTTGGGAGATTTTAACGAAATAGTTTGTAATAGTGAGAAGAGAGGTGGCAGACCAAGACCTCCATGGCAGATGCGGGCGTTTAGAGAATGTTTAGATGACTGTTGTTTATCTGATTTGGGGTATGTCGGATTTTCGTATACTTGGACGAATAACCAAAAGGAACCTGATACAGTAAGACTTCGCTTGGACAGGGTGGTTGCTAATAAAGCTTGGCAGAAATTATTCCCTAACTCTAGAGTTACTCATTTGCAATCTGGTGGTTCAGACCATCTCTCTCTATTGATGGAATTAGAGCATCATGAAAAACCAGAAAGAGGTGAGTACGTTCCTATGTCCTTCGAGTTCAAAGCGGCTTGGCTTCGGGATGAGGAGTGTGAGAGGATAGTAAAGGATTGTTGGAATTCGGGGGTGGAAGTGGAAGTGAGTAGAGCTGCTCGTGCTTGGAGGAAAATTGAAACTTGTCAAAATGAGTTGTTGTCATGGAAAGAAGAAAAGTTCAAGAATCATCGCATTCGAATCAAAAAATTGGAAAAAGAGTTGATAGATCTCAGAGAAGGAATAGTTACAGAAACCAGCAAAACTGAGGAGAGAAGAATTAGAGCGGAGATTTCAGAATGGTACACAAGGGAGGAGATGTGGTGGTGTCAAAGGGCTAAGGCGCATTGGTTACGGGATGGAGATAGAAATACTAATTATTTCTTTTCCCGTATGAAAAGTCGAGAGAAAAAAAATAAAATCGTTAAGCTTGAAAGAGAGGTGGAGTGGTGTGCACCAAATCTGAGGAGATTCGTGATATTGTACAAAACTATTTTAAGGGAATTTTCACTTCAGAGGTGGAGTCGGTAGAAGAGATTGAAAGTGTGATTGGAGCTTTACCTCGAAAGATTACTCAAGAGATGAATGGCCAACTTCTGGCCCCTTACTCTGCGCTGGAGATTGATAAGGCCTGAAAATCGATGTTTCCACTCAAAGCCCCGGGGCCTGATGGTATGCCTCCAATTTTTTTTCAAAAGTTCTGGCAATTCATTCATAACGATATCATTGATTGTACTTTAGAATTCCTTAATTGTGGACGTTTTGATAAATGTATGCACTCAACGAATATTGTGTTAATTCCTAAATGTGATGATCCGAAAAATATGTCTCATCCGCGCCCCATCAGTTTTTGCAACGTTATGTACAAAATAGCCTCTAAAGCCATAGCAAATCGGTTAAAACCAATTTTGAAAAATATTATCTCCCAAACTCAAAGTGCTTTTGTTCCCGGGAGGTTGATTACTGATAATGTGCTTTGTGCTTTTGAGGTTAACCATTTTCTTAAGAATAAAAAACAAGGAAAAGAGAGTTTTTTTAGCTCTAAAACTGGATATGAGTAAGGCGTATGATCGTGTGGAATGGTTGTTTCTGGAACGTGTGATGATTAAGCTAGGTCTTAAGTGTGAGTTTGTCCATTTGATCTTGAGTTGCATATCTTCGGTCGATTACTCCTTTATTCTTAATGGTATTAGCTTCGGAAGGTGTATCCCAAAGAGAGGTTTGAGACAAGGGGATCCTCTTTCCCCATACTTATTCCTTTTCTGTGGTGAGGTGTTAAGTATGTTAATTGAGCAGGAACAAAGAATCAAAGGTGTTCGAATATGCAAAGAGGCACCAATAATCTCGCACTTATTATTTGTAACACCCTGGAGCGAAGGGTGCCACATCCCCCGCACCATAGTCCAACACGGGTATCGAGAGGGGAACTCCATCCCCGCATCGAACCATGGCGAACGGGTGACAAACAAAAATCAACTCTAGGCTAGGCGGTCTAGACCCTGAACAGAGTGCGCCACAGAATAAAATCGAAAGTGCGGAAGCCACAGGATCAACTAACATAACCGATTACAGATATAAAAGCTCAGGAAGAGATATACGTAATTCAACATGCTATGCCCACCCTGGGCTAAAGAAATATTCAAAGCTTCGAATTACAACATAACTTATATTTATTTATACATAGTACCAAATATACGTAGTACCAAAGCGGAAAAGTAAATATGTGAATGCAAGGACTCTACAAAGACTCGAACTACTCCCAAGACTCGAAAGATAACAGCCGCCTAGCCAGACTCCCAACCGGGTACCTGCAAAGCTCAAATCAAAGGGGAAAAAGAGAAGAAGCAATGATGGTCAGTCCTAGAGACTGGTGAGGGGGCTAACACACGCACCCCTATATACATATAGAGCAAAGCACTTAGCAATTTAAAGAGAATCCATAAACCGGGGATGGTTTTTGCAAGCCAAATCATTTCCCGTGATAATAAATATATAGGAAAAGGGAGGGGGTTAAAGGCCAAAGGCCAAAACAACCAATTTTAAGTATTTAAGAGTCCATTCCCGTTTCATAGATTTATACATAATCACACTAACTCGGCGAGTACGAGTTCTCCTTTCCAACTCCACTTATAATCAAAGACATAAATCATAATCAAAACATAATTCATAATCCAACCTACTCCGGGTGATAGAAGGGTAGCAAGCCCTAGCTATCCATACACAGAAGTGTGACAAGGTTTAATTACTACCTTGAAACCTTCGGCGGTTGCCTCCGCCGGCTCAAGAGAAACACCCTTCCTCAACCTCCTAAGGTTGGGTGAGACTCTCAAATGGAGGTGTTGATGGAAGAGCTCGGCGACCCCTCGGCCGACCCGAGATTGCCATACCACACTCCGGGGCCCAAACATATCACAAAAGTCACACAAACTTATCTCAAAGCTTATCTTTCAAAGCCAAATCTCGCTACACACTCACACATATTCAGAGCTTTCCAAAAGAATATCGAAATAGAGCTATATACATATAAAACCTTTTTAAAGTCTTATACAAAATGGGACTGTAGCACCCGCACGTGGGTCACCACATCCCCCGCACCAAAGTCCGATCCACATACGAAATGGAGAGTCTGTACATGAACCAAACAGTGGCGAACGGGAGACTGACAAACTCACACCTAGGCTAGGCGAAACTTAGACCCTAAACAACAGAACCAAACAGACAACAAAAATGCGGAAGCGAAATAAGTCACGCAACAATCAAACATACATAAACAGTTGACGGGTCCAACTAGCATAAATACCTAATCCCGAATATCCAACAATAATCATAAATCCAACGGGTTCAACTAATTCAGGCTAACCTGTCCCGAAATATACATATCAATTCATAATTAAATTCCAAATATCATATTCAAACATACTTTATACATAAGCCGAATTAAAGAAATGCGAATGCAAGACAACCTACTAGACATAGACTCGAGAACCAGACTCTAAAGGATAGACACACTCCGCCTAGCCCGAACTCCAAGCAAAGCCTGCAAACTAAAAGTAAAAGGGGAGGGGTCAGTCTTAACTCGACTGAGTGAGGGGTTAACGCACTCACACTATATATATATAGGAGCAAAGCACATATCAAATTCATAGTGTTCATGAACGCAGGGATAGTTTTTGCACACTAAATCGTTTCCCGTGATATATACATATAGGGCTTACTTTAGTAAAATCAAACAAACCAAAATAACTTTCCGAACAAACTTAGCAAAGCTTATTAAATCTTAGCATATTCAAAACTTAGCTTATCTTATAAAACTCCCTTTTAGTTTAACTTAGAATCTATCCCCGTTTCATAAACCTTAACAGAACATACATATCAAATCATATAGAACTCGGAGGGTACGAGCTCCGACTCCCCCAATCTCCTCATAACATATCATATCAGAATCAAAACAGAAAACTTACATACATATCATATCATATCATCCTCAACTCCGGGTGATGGAAGGGTGTATACGCCCAAACCATCCAAACAAACGAGGGGAGCGCCTTGCGAGTACTCAAACCCTCAGGATTCCTTCCCTCACCAAACCTCCTGGTGAGTTCAGGGGTGATCCTCTGCAAACATATGGAGACTATGCACAGGCTTAACCTCGACGGCCCTATGCCGTCCCGAGGGCTCCTTACCCATAGCTCCGGGGCCCAGCAAACACATATCATATCATATCCCGCTACAACAGAGACAGACAGACAGACAGACTTGTACATATATACGTATACATACCACTTTCCGTTTCAATCCACTTGGTCCTTGCCAAACATGGCTCATGAGAAGTATACGGTTAGAAGCATAGCTTCGCGTGGCAAAACATAACAAATCATTCCAAATCAAGCATACATAGGCTTGTACATTGCTTAACATACTTGCAAATCTTTGACGTATCAAACAAATACGTATCCCACACCTATTTACGTACATATAAGGCTTTATTAAATCACATGCATTAAAACCGAGCACATTTTATTAAGGAATAACTATATCCTAACCTCACCTGACACCGAAGAGGCCGAAGACACAACAAATGATCCACCCCGGAATCAACACGGCCCACAAAACACCACCCCGGGTGTACCTGAACAAACTGAATACAAAACAGGACTTAGACACGTGAATGAACCAAATAAACGCACGACGTATGCTTATGATTGGCATGAAGTCATGGATCACGTATACATGCATAAAATACTCATTCGTTAATATTAAAATACCATTCAAGCACCAAACATAGCATATAATGCAAAGTCATATCAAAACATGCAATACAATTAAGATATAAATCAATAAGCGGCAAAAGAAATCAATTAAAAGCATAAAAAACCCAAAACCACACACTGGACCACGGGAAGGGCCGTTCCCAGACACAAGGCAAAACGGGAACGGCCGTTCCCACACGCGGATGGGAATGGCCGTTCCGGCCCCAAGGCCAAAACGGGAACGGCCGTTCCGGACCGTCCTGCTCACTAAAACAGAGCAGAAGCAGCAATGGCGTCGGGAGCCAACACCACCACACTCACACAGCCACAACCAACAACCAAATCATGCAAAATTAACACAGTAAAGCATATATAACATATATAGCACATAATTACACTTAAGAGCTCAAAAAACGAGCTTAATCACGCCAAACCCCCGACCCACTACTATTCATCATCTTCCCCAACAAAGCACGTAGGCACATATCCGAGGCACGAAAGAGACGATAAATTAAAGCACGTAACGAAAGGGTCACAAATCTTACCTTGGGTTGTTGATCGGACGGTTGGATCTTTCAAACCCGAGCTCAAGGCTTGATGACCAAAAATGGGGAAAAAGCTTCTCTTCCTTGTTGCTGCTGATCGATCAAGTGAGGAGGGAAAAAGCTTGGCCCTTTTTAGGGCCGGGCAAACGGGTCGGTTAAAACGGGTAGGGTCAAACGGTATCCGGTCCAATCGGATTTAAAACAGTAAGGCTATCAAATGGCTTTAGAAAATAAATGGTTAATTCATTGAATCCGAATCATCGAAACGAACTCAACGATAGGGTCGGAATTCGAATTCGAATTCCCGAGCTCAAATAGCCACGAAGGCTCAAACGTCCTAATTATAATTAGGTCCCTAAATTGCAAATATTGGACAATTGAGTCCAAGACATTTAATTAAATTCTAAAGCACACATAATTAAATAAATATCACATTGACACGTAAGCATGTTAAATCATATAATTCACAAAATTACTGAATTAAAATCTCTCGTGATGTCGTACCTGAAATGCCGAAGAGGCGGGGCATCACAATCTCCCCCCCTTAAGAGAACCTGGCCCCCAGGTTCTACCGCTCGTAACAAAACTACGAGCAACTCTCTCGTATTCACCCAAGTTCGGAGCTCGCGACACTCCGACAAAGGTTAGCCCGAGAAAGGTCTTCCAAGCACGAAGGGGGTTCAATCATCACTTCAAGCTTCACACGAACTCGATCCCTACTAGGAGTAGTTCAGACTCATCGCACGATAGGGGGCTCACAAGTGATTCAACTCCCACCGCTTGAATCAATCCAAACCAACCCATAATTCGGGACCACGAGTGGAGTTGCTAAAGAACTCCCACCACTCGTTCTCCAACCCAAAAGGGCCTTCAATCTTGTAGTTCGAAATTGACCTTCGAACGTTGCTCACCTTAACTGCAAGCTCTAGGGAACTCGTTGAGAAGACCATTGCAAAGCACGACCCTCAACTTACCGCAAGCAACAACACACGAACTCTCAAGTCACCCCAAAGGGTAACCAACAACTCACAACAACAACACACACACCCCAAAGCAAAGCAGAACAAAAGATTGATGATGCACGTGATATGTACCGTTCACCGAAGCGTTGGAATCTTATCTTTATGAAGAATTGATCGACGCCAAAATTTCTTGGTTCCAGGTTATGCTCTGAAATTCCCAACGTGGCTCGAGCTTCGAATATCACCCTGATCTTTATCCCACGGTTGACAATTATCCCTGCTAGTTTTTCGAATTTAATCCTTCACTCTTAACTATCCTTGTTTCTCCAATATATATGAATTCCTTAGACTTTGATTAATCATTATAATTCCTCGCAGATCTGATGTGCTCCATAATTTATTCCAAATCTCATGGCCCGAATTCTTCTTTCTCAAAATATTTAAGAAGATTGCATCGTCGATTGATGACTCTTATTGGCTTCCTTTTAAAGTCCGGGGATAATTTCTTGTGTGATCCATTCTCCCCGGTAGCTAAAGGACTCCGAAATCTAATTCCCGTATCGAGACGCTCCATAAGTTTCTCCTGATCCCAAATCTTCCATTTAAAATTTCATTTACTTCCTTTGAAATCCATTAAGGGTTCTTCCAAGTTCCAAGAAGGGCTTGCTATAAAATTATAATTTCTTCCCATAAAATCTTTTGAGTGTAGCATCGATTCCCAACTCCCAAATCAATTCCTGTTCTAACCCTTGTTATTCTTGTTTAAATTCCATCGGTAGAGAATCTTGATGTCTTCTTCTAATTATTTTCAAGAATTAACTTCATTCTTCTTCATATTCTCCACGTTTCCAGAAACTCAACCCGATCTCCAAAAGAAATCCTTAATTTTTGTTCCAAACCCAAACCATCTCTTCCAATTTCTCTTGAACACCACTTGGTACTTGAATGAAGAAATATCCTAAAATAAAACACTAAATATGCATGTTGAGTCAAAGTGCGAATGAGATGCATCACTTAATCGTCACTTAGACACATAATGGCATCAACAATTAACAACAATTAATAATGAATAACAATTAATGACAATTAACAATTACGGCACGAAAATAAATAATTGTAATATTTAAAATGGAGGATGAATGCTCGTGCCATGAATGCAATTACCTCAACTTTCGGGTGCCTGTTGGTTTCCAATTTGAAGTCGTTGATCCCGTGCCTTTTGCTTGTTAGCTCTCGGTCGATCACACTCGGAAATCTTGTGCTCCGTTGACCCGCAAATGTAGCACCTCTTCAATCTGTCCCAACAAGCTTCGTAGGTATGAGTGGTACCTCCACAATAAGCACATAATTGGGGCCTTTTCCCCAACCTTGAAGTATTCCCGGTCTTGTGTTTCTTTCCTCGAATTCTCTTAGCCCGAGTTCCATGTTGAGGAGATTCTTCTTCTACTTGTAAGCTTGAGCATAAACCCAACTCGACCTTAGACCCCGATACCTCTTCTTCCTTGTCCTTTATTAGGATCCAAGTCTCGACCCTTAAAACTTTCTTCGTGGCTTTATCCCACGTAGTCGTATCCTTTGCAGCTAGGGCTTCCTTGAATTCATCCCGAAGACCTTCCATGAAGTATTTGGCCTTCATCTGATCGTTACCGATAATGTGAGACACATATAAGCCCAACCTTTCGAATTCTTCTATGTATTCCACAACGGGTCTATCTCCTTGCTTCAAGGTGAGAAATTCTTCAAGTCTCCGTTCTTGTACAATAACCGGTGTAAACCTCCTTCTGAATTCTCGGACAAACGCTTCCCAAGTTAATACTTCGTTTGTAGTTTCTAGTTGTTGAGCAACCCTTTTCCACCACTGTCTTGCTTGTCCCTGCAGGAGAAATGTAGCAAGGCGAGCCATATCTTGAGAGTTACGTGGCCATATTTCAAAAATTCCCTCTATCTCCGAAATCCAATCTTCAGCCTTTACATCATCTCCTTCTCGAAATTGGGGAGGCTTGAATGCTATGAATTCCTGGTACATCATAGCCATCGGATCCATTATTGGTAACTGGGTAGAAGAGTGTCTTTGATATCCCTAATTTAGGTGAGAAGATTGACCGCAGAGTTGTTGATAGGAAGTACTCTGAAATTCTCCACAACTACAATATAGGTATATGCATGTTGATTAGTAAATGCTCATGTCACATAATAAATCAAGTAAGAGCATCAAAGAAATGCAATGCATCACATAATATAAATTCAACAAAGTATTGAAATTCAAATACATAGCTTATCAAATTGTGATGCAAATGCACACATAATCAAATTATCCTATGCCGTTCGACTTAGACAGACACGACCTGACACTGAACCCCGGTTTTTCAACCTGGGGCTCTGATACCACTTAAGGATGTAGCACCCGCACGTGGGTCACCACATCCCCCGCACCAAAGTCCGATCCACATACGAAATGGAGAGTCTGTACATGAACCAAACAGTGGCGAACGGGAGACTGACAAACTCACACCTAGGCTAGGCGGAACTTAGACCCTAAACAACAGAACCAAACAGACAACAAAAACGCGGAAGCGAAATAAGTCACGCAACAATCAAACATACATAAACAGTTGACGGGTTCAACTAGCATAAATACCTAATCCTGAATATCCAACAATAATCATAAATCCAATGGGTTCAACTAATTCAGGCTAACCTGTCCTAACCTGTCCCGAAATATATATATCAATTCATAATTAAATTCCAAATATCATATTCAAACATACTTTATACATAAGCCGAATTAAAGAAATGCGAATGCAAGACAACCTACTAGACATAGACTCGAGAACCAGACTCCAAAGGACAGACACACTCCGCCTAGCCCGAACTCCAAGCAAAGCCTGCAAACTAAAAGTAAAAGGGGAGGGGTCAGTCTTAACTCGACTGAGTGAGGGGTTAACGCATTCACACTATATATATATAGAAGCAAAGCACATATCAAATTCATAGTGTTCATGAACGCAGGGATAGTTTTTGCACACTAAATCGTTTCCCGTGATATATACATATAGGGCTTACTTTAGCAAAATCAAACAAACCAAAATAACTATCCGAACAAACTTAGCAAAGCTTATTAAATCTTAGCATATTCAAAACTTAGCTTATCTTATAAAAACTCCCTTTTAGTTTAACTTAGAATCTATCCCCGTTTCATAAACATTAACAGAACATACATATCATGTAGCACCCACACGTAGGGCCACATCCCCCGCACCATAATCCGAACCCGAATACGAAATGGAATGTCCGTACCCGAATCCGAATCATAGCGAACGGGAGACCAAACACACACACTAGGCTAGGCGGAGCTAAACTAAACAGAATCAGAGTGCGCGGAAGCTATTAAATAAAAGCAACAACCAAAACATCACAGATATATATAGATACCAACTCACACCTATCCATATAGTATTTACATATAAGTACCAACACGTCCTGTACAAAAGCCATCAAGGCTCGAACAAAATAATCAATAAGTGTATACAAATCCAGGCTGTACAACTACAAAATAATAAAGTGCAAGTATGTAAATGCACCTAACGAGACCTAGACTGACAAGTGAAAAAGGAAGACACACTTCTCCGCCTAGCTCACGCTCCCAAAAACCTGCAACTAAAAGAGTAAACGAGGAGTCAGTCCACTGACTGAGTGAGGGGGCTAACGCACACCCACACCCTAAATACGTATAGAGCAGAGCACAAAGCAAAGGGCGAAATTATGAACCGGAATAGGTTTTACAAACTAAAACTTTCCAAAACAAATACATATACGTTAAAACATTTCACAAACACTATCCCGATTCATACTTCTCAAACATACACAACAGACAAATGCTCGGCGAGAACGAGCTTCCAACCTTTACTCCTCAGAACAAACAAAACAGAAATCATACACTCTTCTCTACACCAATGATGGAAGAGCCACCGGCGGCCCTAACCATCCAAACATATACAGACTCACGAGGGGTAGCGAACCCACATCGTGCCCTCCCCGGTTTTTACACCGAAGGCATCGAAATATCACACCTTCCCAAACTCCCAGGGGTCGCGTGTGATATATCGGATGGAGACTACGCACAGGCCGAACCTCGACGGCCCGAACCGTCCCGAGGGTTCCTTACCCGTAGCTCCTTGGATCCACACATACAAATCATATCATAACAAATGCCAAATCTTTCATGGCGATCTCGCTAACAGAATTGTAAAGTCTTTTTCAAAACATAGCTTACATAGGCTTATTTAATATCTTTTCCCAAACAAAGTTGTTCACAAGATCATAAACGTATTCTAATCAACACATACATATCTATATATAGAATATATAGTCACATGCACGGCTTGAAAACATCACATAAGGCTTTAGGTCGCTTAGCTAATAAAATTCCTAAACCTCACCTTGTGCGTGACAAAAAAACGAGCAGACGTGAACAAGCTACGCCTCGGGCTCGTCAACTGGAACCTCCTCTGAAAAGAAAACACGAGAGCCCAAGACTTAGACTCTATATGAACCAAAGATGACGCTCGGCAAAATGCATGGTTCATGTTCACATGTAAAATGTCACAATTAACTCATAAAATTCACAAATTATAGCACATATATTTAATTTACAATTGATTATGCAAAACAATCAAATTATAACAATTATCATGCAAAAGAAAAGCATTAAAGTCATAAAAATGCATAATTAAAGCAAAGAGAAGCAGTGGCAGCTTCTAGGTTTTGAAGGGAAAAATCCACCCCCACGGATTTTTCCAAAGGGGAAAATCCACCCCCATGGATTTTTCAGAAGCTACTGCCTCAAATCCACCCCCGCGGATTTTTCCAAAAGGAAAAATCCACCCTCGCGGATTTGACCCGGTAGAAGGGTTCCGGCCATGGGAACGGCCGTTCCCGTTCCCAGTACAAACTGGGAACGGTCGTTCCCACTCTCGGTCCATGAACAGTAAGGCCTGGGAACGGTCGTTCCCAGTTTAAAACTGGGGCGGGAACGGCCGTTCCGGCCTGGTTCGAAAGCTGGAGCAGAAAATTTTTTACAGAAACAGGGGAAGCTCCAAAATGGTGCCAAAATGGCCAAAATTCAATCCCAAGAGTTGCCGCAACCTCTCAAAATGCACACACAATACATATAAATCATGCTTGACAAGTTGGCACTCAAATAACTCAAGAAAACGGAATTAAAATGCATGATCAATGAAATGCAAAATCCTAGCTAAAATCATGATCATCAATTAATGCTCAACTAACCATGGATCAAATGCAATAAATGCAACACATATAACCTATATAACTCATATCTAAAGCTAGGAATCAAACACAACAAGCAAAGAGCAAGTATTCACATTTTTCATTAAACCCTTACTATTCACGTAGGGAAGCAAAGGCATACAAAACTCACTCCAAACTCAGAAATTAGACCATGGAAACGAAGAGCATGACGAGGGGATTCCGAAACATACCTAAGTTCAAGAAAAGGCGAAGAAACGAGAGAGATATTGGCTTGGGAAGTTGGATGATCACTTGAGGTTTTAAGCTCTCTTGCTTGGCTTGATAATGCTGAAATTGAACGTGAATGAAGGAGAAGAAAAATGGTTCAGCCTTTAAGGCTGGACCGGTTCGGTTCACGGGTTCGGTTCAAGGTTCCCGGTTCAAGTTGGTTCGGTTCAACAAATACGGGTTCAAATAAGGCCAACTCAAATTAAAACGAATAAATCACGTACAACAATAATTCACATAATTCATATGAGTTCAAATAATTCAAAATAATCCTATACAAATAATCTAAAACGCAAATAATATTAAATCACATAATTTACCTGTACCGACTGTGAGTCGGGGTGTTACAACCTCCCCCCCTTCGGAGAACCTGGTCCCCAGGTTAACTGTCTGACCTGAGAACAACTCTGGGTACAACTGTCTCATCTTCTCCTCAGTCTCCCAAGTAGACTCTTCAGATTTCTGATCTCTCCAAAGAACTCGGACCAAGGGAATCTGTTTATTCCTCAACACTTGTAACTTCCGGTCTTGAATCTCAACCGGATGCCTTACTATCGTCAAATCCGTCTCAAGTTGTACCTCTTCCACAGGGAGAATAGTTGATTCCTCGGGATAAAATTTCCTGAGCTGCGAGACGTGAAACACATTATGTATCCCGGTCAAACTCGGCGGTAGGTCCAACCTATACGCCACTTCTCCAACTCTCTCAAGGATTTCAAAAGGTCCAAGGTATCTCGGGTTAAGCTTCCCACCTCGACCTATTCGAGAAAATCCCTTCCTCGGAGATGCTTTCAAGAACACCTTATCTCCGACTTCAAACTCAAGGGGCCTTCTCCTCTTATCCGCATAGCTCTTCTGACGGTCCTGAGCTGCCTTCATTCTCTGCTGAATCAACTTAACCTTAGCAGTGGTTTTATCCAATCTCTCTCGAGGAGTTGCTCTTTCAAGTTTGTTCTCCTCAGTCCACCGCCAATCTTCCATATCCCAAAATAGAGGCGATCTACACTTCCTTCCATATAGCGCCTCGTAGGGAGCCATACCAATAGAAGTCTGGAAACTGTTGTTATAGGCAAACTCAACCAGAGCTAAATGCTTATCCCACTTTTCCTTGAAATCCAAAGCACACGCCCTCAACAAATCTTCTAAGTACTTAATCAGTCTCTCTGATTGTCCATCTGTCTGAGGATGAAAAGCAGTGCTGAAATTAAGCCTCGTACCCAACCTACTCTGAAGATCCTGCCAAAACTTAGCCGTGAACCTCGGATCTCGATCTGAGACAATACTAGCAGGCGCCCCATGAAGTCTCACAATCTCATTACAATACAATTCGGCCAACTTCGGAGTCTTGTAAGACATCTTCACCTTGAGAAAATGAGCAGACTTGGTCAATCGGTCGACTATCACCCAAATTCCATCATAACCTCCTCTTGATCTCGGCAAGCCGGACACGAAGTCCATAGTCACTTGCTCCCACTTCCACTCAGGAATTGGTAGTGGTTGGAGAGTTCCTCCCGGTTTCTGGTGTTCTGCCTTCACCACTTGACACGTGAGACACCGCTTCACAAAGTTAGCGACATCTCTCTTCATGCCATTCCACCAGAAATATTCCTTCAAATCTCGGTACATCTTCGTACCACCGGGGTGAATGGAATATCCAGAACGGTGTCCTTCCTCAAGTATTAACCTCTTGAGGTCTTCTGGGACACAAACTCTGGTCTTGAACCTGAACAAACCGGAATCATCAAACCCGAACTTCGTCTCGGGGTCTATCCTAGACCGAGTCACTAATCTCTGAATCTCTGTATCCGAAGCCTGAGAATCCAACAACCTCTGTTTCAAATCCGGCTGAACTGTGATGTTAGCTAACCGAGCCACTGAAACCAAAACTGTCGAATCCTGTCCGGAAGACTCTGCACTCAAACCTGAAACACTTGCTTTTCTGCTCAAAGCATCTGCCACGACATTAGCCTTGCCCGGATGATACTGAATCGTGCAGTCATAATCCTCTAAGAATTCCATCCAACGCCTCTGTCTATTATTAAGCTCCTTCTGAGTAAATAGATACTTGAGGCTCTTGTGATCCGTGAATATCTCGAAAGTCGTCCCATAGAGGTAATGACGCCACTTCCTCAAAGCAAACACAACCGCTGCAAGCTCAAGATCATGAGTGGGGTAGTTCTTCTCGTGTTCCTTCAACTTCCTAGAAGCATAGGCCACCACTCGGCCATTTTGCATCAATACACATCCGAGTCCTTCTTTAGAAGCATCTGCAAAAACCGAATAGCCCTCAGATCCCTCGGGTAGGGTAAGAACTGGTGCTGAAGTTAATCTTTCCTTCAAAGCTTGGAAACTTCTCTCGCACCCATCATCCCACTCATACTTCACCTCCTTTTTGGTTAACCGAGTCAACGGGCAAGCAATCTTGGAGAAGTCCTTCACAAATCTCCTATAGTAACCCGCTAACCCGAGAAAACTTCTTATCTCGGAGGCATTCTTCGGTCTTTCCCACTGAACCACGGTCTCAATCTTAGAAGGATCAACTTCAATCCCCTCACCTGAAATTATGTGACCCAGAAAAGACACTCTGTCGAGCCAGAACTCACACTTGCTAAATTTGGCATAAAGCTTGTGTTCTCTAAGTGTCTCCAAAACGATCCTGAGATGCGTTGCGTGCTCTTCTGCCGACTTAGAATACACCAGGATGTCGTCTATGAAAATGACCACAAACTTGTCAAGATACTGTCTAAACACTCGGTGCATCATATCCATGAACACGGCTGGAGCATTAGTTAACCCAAACGGCATCACTACAAACTCGAAGTGTCCATAACGGGTATTGAACGCAGTCTTGGAGATATCCTCCTCCCGAATACGAAGTTGGTAATACCCTTGCCTCAAATCTAACTTAGAGTATACCTGCGACCCTTGCAAGATATCAAACAACTCTTCGATATGAGGTAAAGGATATTTATTCTTCACTGTCATCCGGTTCAACTCGCGGTAGTCTATACACATCCTCAAAGTCCCATCCTTCTTCTTCACAAACAACACAGGAGCACCCCACGGGGACGTACTCGGACGGATGTAACCGCAAGTCAAAAGCTCATCCAGCTGAGTTTTCAACTCCTTCAACTCAGCAGGAGCCATCCGATACGGTGTCTTAGAGAAAGGCTCAGCTCCAGGATAAAGGTCGACTACAAACTCGATGTCCCTATCGGGTGGCAAAGAACCCAAATTCTCAGGGAACACATCGGGGAACTCACTCACGACCTCTGTCTCCTCAAGTTTGGCCTGATCCTTCGGTTTATTCAAAAGATAGGCCACAAAACCTGTCGCACCGTCCCGGAGGAGCTTACTTGCTTCCATAAAAGACACAAACGGGCTGGACTTCAACCTCTCACCCGTAAAGACCACTGACCCCAACGAAACCTTCTTCTCACGACAATCCAACTGAGCTCGGTATCTGAAGAGAAAATCCATACCAAGAATAACCTCATACTTCTTCAACGGTAGAACGATCAAATCGGCAGGAAAAACTCGGCCCTCAAACACCACTGGACACTTCCTGAACACCCTGTCAGCTTCCAAAGATCCTCCCAAAGGAGTATTCACCACATACACATGCGCAGATAATTCATCAAGTAAAGGCAAAGAAGCAACAATATCCCGGGAAATAAATGAATGCGTAGCCCCGGGATCAAACAATGCATGTAGTGATATGCCATGAATGTTTATCGTACCTTCTATCACGGCATTTGGGTCGACATCAGCAGCTTCCTCCTCTCCCTCCAAAGCAAACACTCGAGCCTGCACAACCGGTCTCCTATTCGGGCAAGCATCAATCAAGTGATCAGAAGACCCGCATGCATAGCATTTACCCAGAAGTCTCCAACACCTCTCCACTGGATGTCTCCCCTGACAATGAGAACAAACGGGTGGTCCCTGAGCTGGAGCCGGTCGAACTGGAGCAACAGGAGGTGCTACGGGACCGGTAATACGGGGCTTCTTGTTCCCTAAGCCCTGGGGACGAAAAGCCGGTGGGACAGGAGCTCGTGGAGCATAAGAAATGGGTCTCTTACCCAATCCAGATCCGGATCCCGATCCTCGAGTAGAAGAGAAAGGTGGAGGCTTCAACCGAGCCATTTGGGCCTCAACTTGTATTGCCCTCTTTGTAACTTTGGCCCAGGTACTCACATTGACAGCTTGTAAAGCTTCTTGAATATCCCGACGAAGTCCATGAAGAAATGCTCGGGCCTTATGATCATCATGATCGGTAATGTGAGTAGCATACGGAGCTAACCTCTCAAACTCCAAAATATAACCCTCCACCGTCCGGTTACCTTGCCTCAAATTAGTGAACTCTTGGAGGCGACGTTCTTGTGCACTATGAGGGATGTATTTCTCATGGAATTCCTGCACAAACGTCTCCCAGTTGAATTCCATACCCATCCTCTCAAGCTTGGATCTCACACTCCTTAGCCAAATAGCCGCTGGTCCTTGAATGATACGCCCGGTGCAAATAGCCTTGTCCTGGGAAGTCCCTGGACATATCTCCCATATACCTCGGATCTCGGACAGCCACTCTTCCGCCTTGATATCATCACCTCCATACCACTTTGGAGGGTTGTTGTTCCGGAAATCCCTATAGACGGCGGAAATATCTTGTCCTTCACCCGGATTTGCATTGCCCCGTTGATTCTGTTGGAGCTGATTGAGTAGGGCTTGGACAATATTCTCCGCATTCATAGGTGGTGGCGGAGGCGCATTCTGTGGAGCCGGTTCGTTCAAATCAGGGGTTTGTTCACGATAATTATGTCTTCTTGGAGGCATCCTGAAACTCACAAATTCAAGCAATATGGATGCATGTAATTAGTGTATGAATATGTATACAGTTTAAGAATATAACCAAGTAATCAAGTAATCAATTAGCCAAGTAATCACATACTCAAATCACACATGCACATAATCAAAAGTCACATTGTCCTAAGCCGTACAACCTAGACAGACCCACACGACACTAGAGCCCGGTTTTGCAACCGCGCTCTGATACCACTTAAGGATGTAGCACCCACACGTAGGGCCACATCCCCCGCACCATAATCCGAACCCGAATACGAAATGGAATGTCCGTACCCGAATCCGAATCATAGCGAACGGGAGACCAAACACACACACTAGGCTAGGCGGAGCTAAACTAAACAGAATCAGAGTGCGCGGAAGCTATTAAATAAAAGCAACAACCAAAACATCACAGATATATATAGATACCAACTCACACCTATCCATATAGTATTTACATATAAGTACCAACACGTCCTGTACAAAAGCCATCAAGGCTCGAACAAAATAATCAATAAGTGTATACAAATCCAGGCTGTACAACTACAAAATAATAAAGTGCAAGTATGTAAATGCACCTAACGAGACCTAGACTGACAAGTGAAAAAGGAAGACACACTTCTCCGCCTAGCTCACGCTCCCAAAAACCTGCAACTAAAAGAGTAAACGAGGAGTCAGTCCACTGACTGAGTGAGGGGGCTAACGCACACCCACACCCTAAATACGTATAGAGCAGAGCACAAAGCAAAGGGCGAAATTATGAACCGGAATAGGTTTTACAAACTAAAACTTTCCAAAACAAATACATATACGTTAAAACATTTCACAAACACTATCCCGATTCATACTTCTCAAACATACACAACAGACAAATGCTCAGCGAGAACGAGCTTCCAACCTTTACTCCTCAGAACAAACAAAACAGAAATCATACACTCTTCTCTACACCAATGATGGAAGAGCCACCGGCGGCCCTAACCATCCAAACATATACAGACTCACGAGGGGTAGCGAACCCACATCGTGCCCTCCCCGGTTTTTACACCGAAGGCATCGAAATATCACACCTTCCCAAACTCCCAGGGGTCGCGTGTGATATATCGGATGGAGACTACGCACAGGCCGAACCTCGACGGCCCGAACCGTCCCGAGGGTTCCTTACCCGTAGCTCCTTGGATCCACACATACAAATCATATCATAACAAATGCCAAATCTTTCATGGCGATCTCGCTAACAGAATTGTAAAGTCTTTTTCAAAACATAGCTTACATAGGCTTATTTAATATCTTTTCCCAAACAAAGTTGTTCACAAGATCATAAACGTATTCTAATCAACACATACATATCTATATATAGAATATATAGTCACATGCACGGCTTGAAAACATCACATAAGGCTTTAGGTCGCTTAGCTAATAAAATTCCTAAACCTCACCTTGTGCGTGACAAAAAAACGAGCAGACGTGAACAAGCTACGCCTCGGACTCGTCAACTGGAACCTCCTCTGAAAAGAAAACACGAGAGCCCAAGACTTAGACTCTATATGAACCAAAGATGACGCTCGGCAAAATGCATGGTTCATGTTCACATGTAAAATGTCACAATTAACTCATAAAATTCACAAATTATAGCACATATATTTAATTTACAATTGATTATGCAAAACAATCAAATTATAACAATTATCATGCAAAAGAAAAGCATTAAAGTCATAAAAATGCATAATTAAAGCAAAGAGAAGCAGTGGCAGCTTCTAGGTTTTGAAGGGAAAAATCCACCCCCACGGATTTTTCCAAAGGGGAAAATCCACCCCCATGGATTTTTCAGAAGCTACTGCCTCAAATCCACCCCCGCGGATTTTTCCAAAAGGAAAAATCCACCCTCGCGGATTTGACCCGGTAGAAGGGTTCCGGCCATGGGAACGGCCGTTCCCGTTCCCAGTACAAACTGGGAACGGTCGTTCCCACTCTCGGTCCATGAACAGTAAGGCCTGGGAACGGTCGTTCCCAGTTTAAAACTGGGGCGGGAACGGCCGTTCCGGCCTGGTTCGAAAGCTGGAGCAGAAAAATTTTTACAGAAACAGGGGAAGCTCCAAAATGGTGCCAAAATGGCCAAAATTCAATCCCAAGAGTTGCCACAACCTCTCAAAATGCACACACAATACATATAAATCATGCTTGACAAGTTGGCACTCAAATAACTCAAGAAAACGGAATTAAAATGCATGATCAATGAAATGCAAAATCCTAGCTAAAATCATGATCATCAATTAATGCTCAACTAACCATGGATCAAATGCAATAAATGCAACACATATAACCTATATAACTCATATCTAAAGCTAGGAATCAAACACAACAAGCAAAGAGCAAGTATTCACATTTTTCATTAAACCCTTACTATTCACGTAGGGAAGCAAAGGCATACAAAACTCACTCCAAACTCAGAAATTAGACCATGGAAACGAAGAGCATGACGAGGGGATTCCGAAACATACCTAAGTTCAAGAAAAGGCGAAGAAACGAGAGAGATATTGGCTTGGGAAGTTGGATGATCACTTGAGGTTTTAAGCTCTCTTGCTTGGCTTGATAATGCTGAAATTGAACGTGAATGAAGGAGAAGAAAAATGGTTCAGCCTTTAAGGCTGGACCGGTTCGGTTCACGGGTTCGGTTCAAGGTTCCCGGTTCAAGTTGGTTCGGTTCAACAAATACGGGTTCAAATAAGGCCAACTCAAATTAAAACGAATAAATCACATACAACAATAATTCACATAATTCATATGAGTTCAAATAATTCAAAATAATCCTATACAAATAATCTAAAACGCAAATAATATTAAATCACATAATTTACCTGTACCGACTGTGAGTCGGGGTGTTACATATCAAATCATATAGAACTCGGCGGGTACGAGCTCCGACTCCCCCAATCTCCTCATAACATATCATATCAGAATCAAAACAGAAAACTTACATACATATCATATCATATCATCCTCAACTTCGGGTGATGGAAGGGTCTATACGCCCAAACCATCCAAACAAACGAGGGGAGCGCCTTGCGAGTACTCAAACCCTCAGGATTCCTTCCCTCACCAAACCTCCTGGTGAGTTCAGGGGTGATCCTTTGCAAACATATGGAGACTATGCACAGGCTTAACCTCGACGACCCTATGCCATCCCGAGGGTTCCTTACCCATAGCTCCGGGGCCCAGCAAACACATATCATATCATATCCCGCTACAATAGAGACAGACAGACAGACAGACTTGTACATATATATGTATACATACCACTTTCCGTTTCAATCCACTCGGTCCTTGCCAAACATGGCTCATGAGAAGTATACGGTTAGAAGCATAGCTTCGCGTGGCAAAACATAACAAATCATTCCAAATCAAGCATACATAGGCTTGTACATTGCTTAACATACTTGCAAATCTTTGACGTATCAAACAAATACGTATCCCACACCTATTTACGTACATATAAGGCTTTATTAAATCACATGCATTAAAACCGAGCACATTTTATTAAGGAATAACTATATCCTAACCTCACCTGACACCGAAGAGGCCGAAGACACAACAAATGATCCACCCCGGAATTAACACGGCCCACAAAACACCACCCCGGGTGTACCTGAACAAACTGAATACAAAACAGGACTTAGACATGTGAATGAACCAAATAAACGCACGACGTATGCTTATGATTGGCATGAAGTCATCGATCACGTATACACGCATAAAATACTAATTCGTTAATATTAAAATACCATTCAAGCACCAAACATAGCATATAATGCAAATTCATATCAAAACATGCAATACAATTAAGATATAAATCAATAAGCGACAAAAGAAATCAATTGAAAGCATAAAAAACCCAAAACCACACACTGGACCACGGGAAGGGCCGTTCCCAGACACAAGGCAAAACGGGAACGGCCGTTCCCACACGCGGATAGGAATGGCCGTTCCGGCCCCAAGGCCAAAACGGGAACGGCCGTTCCGGACTGTCCTGCTCACTAAAACAGAGCAGAAGCAGCAATGGCGTCGGGAGCCAACACCACCACACTCACACAACCACAACCAACAACCAAATCATGCAAAATTAACACAGTAAAGCATATATAACATATATAGCACATAATTACACTTAAGAGCTCAAAAAACGAGCTTAATCACGCTAAACCCCCGACCCGCTACTATTCATCATCTTCCCCAACAAAACACGTAGGCACATATCCGAGGCACGAAAGAGACGATAAATTAAAGCACGTAACGAAAGGGTCACAAATCTTACCTTGGGTCGTTGATCGGACGATTGGATCATCCAAACCCGAGATCAAGGCTTGATGACCAAAAATGGGGAAAAAGCTTCTCTTCCTTGTTGTTGCTGATCGATCAAGTGAGGAGGGAAAAAGCTTGGCCCTTTTTAGGGCCGGGCAAACGGGTCGGTTAAAACGGGTAGGGTCAAACGGTATCCGGTCCAATCGGATCAGATTTAAAACAGTAAGGCTATCAAATGGCTTTAGAAAATAAATGGTTAATTCATTGAATCCGAATCATCGAAACGAACTCAACGATAGGGTCGGAATTCGAATTCGAATTCCCGAGCTCAAATAGCCACGAAGGCTCAAACGTCCTAATTATAATTAGGTCCCTAAATTGCAAATATTGGACAATTGAGTCCAAGACATTTAATTAAATTCTAAAGCACACATAATTAAAATAAATATCACATTGACACGTAAGCATGCTAAATCACATAATTCACAAAATTACTGAATTAAACTCTCTCGTGACGTCGTACCTGAAATGCCGAAGAGGCGGGGCGTCACAGGGACAAGCCCTCAAAATACATATCATACACATATTTATCATATAGTATACATAACTCGCATGCGGGCTTCAAAACACATAGGGTTGTAGGTCATATTATCTAAAAGGAAGAAAACCTCACCTCCGAGAAGCAACGGGAACAAAGGAAGCAAGTCGGACGTCTAGAAGACAACCTCATCAACCAAGGAACGAACCTAAAGGCAAAACAAAGGCAAAAGACAACCTTAGACTCAATATGAACCACATTAGACGCTCGGCACATGTGGATGTATGTTTATGATGCAAAGAATACGAAATGAATGCACATTAGGTCAAATAGAAGCATTCAAGGCATATAAGGTTCTATCTCATAACCGAGAGCAAAAAATATACCATAAATTCACGAGGTCAAGCTTAACACATCATACAATAAGTTAATCATGCATACACATTATAAACAAGGCAAGAAGAACCAACGAAAAGCAACGAAACGACGAAAGAAACTCCTCCCGGCCAAAACCTACTGGGTGGACATGACCTCGTCTAGAATGCAAAGGAATCGGACACGGCCGTGTCCGGTTTAAATTAATTCAGGGCCCAAAGTCGAGAGCTTGACACGGTCATGTCCATTTCCAGCTAAAACATGACACGACCGTGTCATGCGTTCGGGACAGAAAAAATACAACGCAGCAGCAGCAGTTTTTTGGCAAGAAAACAGGGCATTTCGGTTCTTGCTTGAAGGAGTCTCTTAGGCCTAAGAAAGCACACTTAACATATATAAAAATAACACCAATCCAACATATATTCATGCCATAAAAGTAGAAATAATTTCAGCTCCAAAAATTACAAGAAACAAAGCAAGGAAAGGGAAAGAATGTATCAAGCTATATCATCAAGTTCCCAAGCACTCATCAAGGCCAATCACTCATAAACTCAACTACCAAGGAAGAAGATGCAATAAATACTTAGAATCATGTCATAGGAGCAACATATAAACATCCAAACTCAAGGGAATCAAGAAGGAAGCAAGAATCATCAATTTCATCCAAACTCCACTATTCACATGCTTGCCAAATCTCAAGAACCAACCAATGAAATAAGCTCAAATCCACATATAAGAGAGAAGAGAGAGTGTAGATTAACATCATAAGCTTACCTTTTGAATTTGAGAAGATTCGGATGTGATTTGAGCTCAAAATCTTCAAAATGGCCAAGGGTTTCTTCCTTTCTCTTCTTTCCTCTTGGAGCTGATCCTTTCTTGTGGGGGAGAGGGAAATGGATCGGTTTTGGCAGCATAAGGGACAAGGGAGGGCTTAACTCAAGGTATAAGTCATGGTTAAGGCTTGGTTAGGGTTTAAGTGGGGTCCACAAAGCTCAATTAAGTCAAAAGGTAGCTCTTAGGCAAAAAGGGCTCATTTCAGATGAAAAACGGGGAATCAAATGAGCTTAGAAAAATATGAATCTTAATTCTTTGTCTTTCTTTCTTCGTTACAAATCCAACACATCTTCCGGAATTTGAATCCAAATTCCTGAGCTTAAGTTACGCCTTTCGGAACACAAGGTGCGCTAAGGCTCGTTAGACCCTTATGTCCCTAAAACATAAAACGGTTTCAAAACCGTATCAAACGAACTCAAAAACAAGTAACGAACATAAAGACGCATCCATAACACGTATAAGTCATGCATAACACGTAGTCGCAAGAATCGAAAACGAAAACGAACTCAACGGAGCAAGAACGAAACAAGGAAAACAAATACGTACAAATAAGTCACATAAGGTCAATTAAGTTCAAGTAATTCAAATATATCACATAAAAAGTATAATAACCACATAATTAAATAATTAAAAACACACATAGCTCACCTGTGAAGGCGTACCTGGAAAGGTCGAACGGGCGGGATGTTACATTATTTGCAGATGATACTATGATTTTTTGTGCAGCTTCTGAGGAGTCAATTGATGGAATTTTGGAGGTCTTGCAAAGATATGGGCGTGCTTCGGGCCAACTTGTGAACTATGACAAATCGATAGCAGTGTTTAGTCCAAATTTGAGAACGGAGGATAAGGTGGCATTAGGGAGGCGATTAGGGATGACGGTGAAAGAAAAACATGATAAATATCTAGGTTTACCGACAATGATTGGGGCCTCAAAAAAAGAGGTTTTTGCTAATCTCAGGGACAAGGTGGCGAAACGTATTCAGGGGTGGGGCAACAAAATGGTTTCACAAGCTGGTCAGGAAATCCTCATAAAAGCAATTCTTCAATCTATCCCGGCTTATGCAATGAGCTGCTTTAAGGTGCCTGACTCACTTCTACAAGAAATCTCATCTATGATGGTGGAGTGGTAAATCTAGAAATAAGATTCATTGGGTGAATTGGAGGAAAATGTATGAATCGAAGAAAGATGGAGGAATGGGATTTCGAGATCTTAGAGCATTTAATTTGGCTCTTTTTGCTAAACAAGGGTGGAGACTTATCACGGATCCTAATAGTTTGCTTACAAGACTCTTGCGAGCTAGATATTTTTTGGGAGGGAATTTCTTGAATGCCACCCTTGGATATCGACCATCCTCGACTTGGCGAATTCTAATCCAAACAAGGCCTGTACTCGAAGTAGGAGTTAGGTGGCGAGTGGGAAACGATTCTTGCATACAAATTTGGAATGATAAATGGATTCCTCGACCGACTTCATTCCAACCTCTGGAAAGATTTGGAGAAGCAAATGGCCTACTGTATGTAAGTCAGTTAATAACGCAAGATAGAGTATGGGAAGGGGATTTATTGGAACAAAATTTCTGTGAACAGGATGTGAAGGTTATCTCGGCAATTCCAATAGGAGAATTCATAATTGGGATAAAAGGGTCTGACACTATTCCAAAACAGGGAGATTTACGGTTAAATCAGCTTACGAGGTGGCTCGGAGGATTAATTTGCCGGAATAGTCCCGTGCCGAATCATCAAACGGGCGAGATTGGAAGTTTATTTGGAAGCTAAATGTTGCGCCAAAGATAAAAGTCTTCTTGTGGCGCCTTTGTAGAGATATTCTACCAACGACAACAAACCTTAAACGTAGGCATAGCAATGTAGCTTTTGGATGTCCTTGGTGTAATGAAGAAGATGAAGACGTGGAGCATGCATTCCTTCTATGTCCGATGGCAAGACAGTACTGGGCATTAACAAACCTTTCCTGGGATGTTGTTTCGAAATGGGAGGGATGCAGCGAACAATGGTGTCATGGAGTTCTACAGAGGCTAGAAGGTGAGGATGGTGCGTTATTCGTAATCTATGCTTGGACATTGTGGTATCACCGTAACAAGAGATGGACGGAGAGTGAACAGATTGAAACAATACGGATTATCGAAGAAGCGAGGCAGACATTTAATGCAGGAATCACACATGATAGAGAAGCAACTCCATCAAATAATTCACTGCTGCCAAGAAATTGGATGGCTCCACCAATGGGAAGCATAAAATTCAACTGTGATGAGGCTGTCTTTGAAAGTGAGAATAGCGTGGGAATTGGAATTGTGGCTAGAGATCATTTGGGCAATTGCTTAGATTGGAGGAGTGTTCATAAAAGAGGCTGCTTTGACCCAGAGATAGTTGAGGCAATGGCGGTAATCGAAGCGGCAAATATGGCAATGGTGAGAGGGTTTAGCAAAGTGATTTTCGAGACTGACTGCTTAAATTTGGTTCATAAACTCCATTAGGTGTAGCAAGATTTATCGCCAATAGGTCCATTGATAGACGATGTCAGAAGGAAGGTCTCCCAATTTGCAGAAGTTGAGTTCAAATTTGTTCGTCGTGAAGGGAACCGAGTAGCTCATACGTTAGCACGTTTGGTGCTGAATGCTAGTGATGGGGATCTAGAGCTCCCCGATTCTGTAATTTTTTGTTTGATTGACGATGTTGCTATTGTGTAATGCTCGTTTTTAGCTTAAAAAAAAAAATATACAAAATATTTTTTCTAAACCCCCTAATCACTTAAAAAGTCTATTTTGTCCCTATTTTTTTACTTTTTCCACACCCTTTCTGTTTCCTCCACACCTCATCTTCAACATCATCTTCTTCCTCCATTCCCTTTGCCGGAGCGCCGCCCCCACCACCACTGGACCGCCGCCGGAGGTGGTCCAAAAAATCCCGAAATATTCATCGAGAACGTACTCCTTGTCCTCGTTCCATATCTTTGGTTAATTTTTCAAAATTCGAATCCATTTGTCCCCAATTTCAAATCTAAAAATTTTAGATCTAAAAAAAAAAATTCATAACTCACAAACCGCATAACGAAAATCAATTCCGTAAATTGCAATGGACTCTCCGTGTCGAGATCTTCAAGATCCATACAAAAATCATCCAAAAATGTCGTCCGAAAGCCGACGATGAAAAACCCATTTTGTTAGGAAAAAACGCAGATTTTCAGGGGGGCTCCGGCTCCTTCTTCGGCCATTTTCGTGAGACGGGGCTGCCACGATTGAAGTCGTGTCATCGAGTTGAGTTGAAACAAGTAGGTCCCGTCTCCGAAAAGTGGCCGGAGATGCCTCTGGCGATGGCGACGAAAAAGCTGCGTTTTAAGAAAAAATGGAAGAAAAAATAAGGGGTATGGGGGTAATTTCTCAGATTTTATTAAGGGTATTTTAGTATTTTTGCACGATTTAGGGGGTTTAGAAAATGTTTCATGAATAATTGATCCTTAAAACATACAAAAAACCAAATGGGGGGTTTAAGATAAATGTTATGGTATAGTGGGGATCTTTCATTAATTATCCGTAAAAAAAACTACATTTTAATTCCTAATTTTGAAAATTATTTGTAGTCTCAAAGGTTTCGTTATGTGATTTCAAAAATACCCTTAATTTGTTGTTAAGTTCATAATTTGTAGGGATCGTTTTGTTTATATTTATAAACTTTAAATATATGGGTTGGGTTAAACTTAATACAGATGAGAGCCTCTTCGATCATAGCAAGACGGAGGCAGCAGGTGGGCTTGTAAGAGATGCAAATGGGAGTTGGGTCTGCGGGTTTTCGATGAAGTTTGGTAACCTCTCCACAACCCTCGTGGAACTCTTTGGACTTCGGGAGGGATTGAGAATGGCTTGGGAGTGACAGTTCAACAAGATCATGGTCGAATGTGATTCGGAAGTGGTCACAAAGCTTGTAAAAGAAGGGGATGTGGGAAACCATCCCTATGGAACCATTATCCTGGACTGCCGTAACTATCTTAGGCTCCCATGAGAGATCACCATTGAACACATTTACAGAAGCGACAATGAGGAGGTGGACATTCTCGCCAAGTTAGGGCACCATATTGATGCACAGTATATGTTGTGGAAGGAAGAGCCTTGGGAGCTTCAAGAGCTGAGAGTTAAAGACAGCAGATAACGTTGCTGGCCTCGGTGGTCGACCAAAAAAAAAAATAAATAACTTTAGTTATAATTTTATAATTTTGGTCATATATTCAATGTAACATTCATAAAACCGTCAGAGGCATAAGTGTTCTTCTATATATTTCATTAAGGGATTTCAAACCAAATCAAATTTATAGAGACTAAAATATAGAGTTTATTGCACCAAAAACCCTGTGATATATCTAATTAGCACTCCGAACCCTGTGATTTAAAAATTCTCAAAGAGAAGCCTATGATTGTAATAAATTAGCACTCAATTAGCATTTCAAACCCTACAGCCGTGGTTGTAGGGTTTTGAGTGCTAACTTTAATACAATCACAGGGTTTTGAGTGTTAATTTATATTATCACAGGGTTCGCTTTGAGAATTTTCAAATCACAGGGTTTGAAGTGCTAATTAGGTATATCACAGTGGGTGACCGTGCAAAAAACTCCTAAAATATAATTTCTTAATAATAATGGACCGTATTATAATTAAGCCTAAATACAAGATAGTTAGACATAAATAACCCTAAATTTTATCTTTTGACCAACATACTTACTGTCAAATTTGTGAAAGTTACTAAGATGTTCATTAATGTGATATGATTATCATATTCGAGTAAGAGTTTGCATTTGGGGCAATTTGAAATAACTCCCCATTAGTTTGGAATATTTTTACTTTACTCCCCATAAAATTATCGGAGAATTAATGAATCATCCCTAATAAGGGAATGAAGTTATCCTAAAACCCCCCAATTTGAAATCCAACTATTTTACATCCCCAATATATTACATATTTTTTTCAAAACCACCTAAATGACGTAAAATTACCAAATTATCCTTGCTGAAATTGAATAATAACAATCCATACCCCAAGCATCACACTCCTTCAGCGCGTGGGAATTTTCGATTCTTCACCATCTCCCACCACCCCCCCACCACCGTCAACACCGCACACGACCGCCGAGAAGTGCGGAAGAAGTAGTTGGAGAGTCAACGGCTGACACACCCACGTTAGAGGAGAAACTCCTTCCAGTTAACAGCCACTCCCCTACTATGCTCACTCTGTTTCAACTCGTCGGATGCAATGGTAAGGTCTAAGAGGAAGGTACATCGCACCCAACCTGTCCAAGTTAGATTTCTTTCATAAATTGTCCGAAATTGAAGTTTTTTCCATTGGATTCCAGTTTCTACTTGGTAATTGATTATTTTAACTCAACAAATAAGGGTTTCAGTAGTTTGTTAAATACTGAATATTAAATCCATTTTTTTACGATAAATGGTTCGCTCATTGCCGACGACGCCTTTGATGATTGTTCCTTCCCCTGCTGAAACAAGCAGGGGAAAGAGAAAAAGTTCAGAGGTAAATATCCATGAGGATGCTGAGGTCCCGCTTGCGAAGATGCGGGTGTTTTCCATTTTGCATCAAGCATTTTAGCAATAAGGGAAGCAATGTCTCCCAAGCCAACATCGAGCGTAAACTACACGATTTCGTCGAAAGGAGTGATGACGATGGGATTGACGATTTTCTACGGATGTACATTTTATAAAATTTTTAATTGTTTGTTGTTCCCGCATAGCAGTTTATGTGTGCCTGTTGCGCTTGTTTGGTATGTTGATGATTTGTCCAGGATTGGATAATACGTGTGGGGCACGACGACTCATATGTTTTTTATCAAAGGTATTCAGAAGCATATTGTGGATAAACATGATTTTGTCGATAGTTATACTATGGGTTTGTTGGTAAGTCATTGGCTTGGTTTTGCTAGATTGTGTCACTTTATACCTATATATGCACGTGCTTAAGTTATTGTTTATGTCAGGCATGGTTTCATGAAAGAATTCAGAAGTTCGGCACCTTGAGAAGGTTGATAACATTCCCTCGGTGGTTCAAATGGAAGGGAAGTGCACTGCCTAATATGAAAGCCGGCTTTGGAAAGTATTTGCCGGTCAGATGTAAGTCCATAATCTTTCGAATTTATTGAACCAATATGCATTTTTTATTCAACTAATTTGTAACAAAGCCTATTGATTTAAAAATACGCAGATTATTCCCTTACGAGTGGCTAGTGAAATGGAGAGAAGTTTGTCCGAAGCGGATGAACAAGTTTTTGTTGTCGAAGGGGTTTAAGTTGTTTATGTAGAAGAGAAAGCACAAGGTGTCGATGTAGGAGTTCAAACTGATTTTGTGGAAGAGGAAGCTGAATGTGTCGATGAAGGAGTTCAGACGGATTTTGTGGAAGAGGAAGCTGAATGTGTCGATGAAGGAGTTCAGGCTGACTTGAGTCAGGATGGGGAAGGTGATCGGGATGGAGACTGTGACGGTGATAGTGATTCCGGACGAGATGAGTTTAGATCGAAGCGGAAGATTGATGTGAGGGAGCGTGTGGAAGAAACGGTGAGACAATATGACTGTGGCTTTGTTTATGTGTGTGTATTTGATTTGTCATTGGATATTTGTGTATTAGGTTGTGCAGGTCGGGGCTCACGTGAACAGTATGCCTAAGGAGCTCCCAGGTTGTGAGGTGGTCACTGAGGAGCAACGTACAAGGGCATTTAACTTGATTATGAGCTACACGGAGGACCAAAAGTAAGGGTTCTTACTTCATTCAATGAGTTGAGTTGACTGGAGCGTGTTGATTGTTTTATTATAATCTTTTGCAGATCTAATATTGTCTATCAGAGTAATAAAAAGAATTTTATCCTTGGTGAGGATCTACGAGATCTCATTTTAGGGAAAGATACCAATGATGGCGTTATTCTGGCTTAATACGACCCGCGCTAACCAGTCCTGGTTACATTGTGCCCAAATTCCACAATGTACATTTTTCAACCCTCATGTGACAAGTGAGTTTGTGAGCAAATTGAGGAGCAGGACTGTAGCAAAGTCAAGGAAGAAGATTGTCCCTTATATTGTCTCATCTGCAATTGACCATTTTATGCTGCATGGAGTGAAAAGCGATTATGCCATGGTCCTGAACGAAGTGTCTGCATTTGTTATGTACTCATGTCGTTATGTTGTTTTCCCTATACTGACACAGTCTCACTGGCATATGTTAGTATATGAAACCGAGCCCAAACGTTTATTACTACAACTCGATACATACAGAAGAAGCTTCCATCGATGTCGAAATATATGCAGCTTTCCTCTGGAAGTTGTGGATTGAACAATGTTGTCAGGGCTTCAAAAGAAAGGGCAATAGTGCGGGCACGAATGAGAGTTCAGGATAAGAGAAGCAGTGACTATGGCGTATTAATGTGTCTGTATGGTAAGTTGCTTGTTTGAGAAACTGATGCGTTCAAGACATATGCAGTGACGTTCAGTAGCGCCGAGTACCATTTTAAGTTAGCCAGTATTTTTCTAGACAGACAATCTTTTTCATCTGTATAATTGAAGTTGTATTTAGTATTCCATGTTCTTAATGACTGTTTCTCCCTTTTTTTTTAAAAAATTTATTTTGGGTTAAAAGTGCGTAATTGAAGGCAGACTTTGTCCAGTGAAAGGTTAAAAGCGCGTAATTGAAGGCATATTTTGTCCAGTGAAAGGTTAAAAGTGCGTAATTAAAGACAAACTTTGTCCAGTGAAAGGTTAAAAGTGCATAATTGAAGGCAGACTTTGTCCTGTGAAAGGTTAAAAGTGCGTAATTGAAGGCAGACGTATCATTATTTTAATGTTGTAACGTTGTTGTCATGAGTCAATAAATCTTGAGCATCATTATTGTGTTGTTGTATGGTTGTGGCCATGATTCAATAAATCTAAATCTTGATTATCATTATTGTAATGTTGTGGTGTTCTAGCCATGATTCAACAAATCTTGAGTATCATTGTTGTAAGGGCAAATTACATCCACCACCCCCGAGGTTAGGCCTAATTACAAATTAATCCCTCCAGTTTAATTTTTTACCAAATAGTCCTTGAGGTTTGATTCCGTTAGTAACCCGTTTCATCCATTAAGCTTCTGTTAAATTTTTTTATACTTTTTCCGAAACACCCCTTTGAGATATGAGATATTTTTGCATTGTCAAAAATGACCGTGGGGACTATTTTGTTATATGTGAAATGATAAAGGCTCATTTTGTTACTACTTAATAAATTTTAGGGACTATTATGTTTATTCTATCACATTCAAATATTAATATTTACTTGTTATGCATATAATTTATAAATTATCTTTATATATATATATATATATTGAGGAAAATAATATATAATTTATAATAAATTAAAAACTGATGTAGCTATTAATTAAATAAATCTTTGAGTTAATCATTGATCCATATTGTCTAAAAAAAGTGCATAAAAATACAGAAAAATGCGATAAATCTACAAAAGTTAGTTTTATGTATCAAAAGATTTAAACGGTGAAGTCAAAATTTCAAATCTTAACATACAAAAAAAAATAAATAAATAAAAAAAATAAAAAATAAAAAATAAAAAAATATATAATAAAGCCAAATCGCCGCCACCACTGTCGCCGGTCGATCAACGCCCGCCTCCACCAAATCTTCTCATCCCCCAGATTTGCTGCAACCACCACCGCCCAATTAACTCTCCGTCACCACCACCAAATCAACTCACCTCAACCAGAGCCACCACCACTACCAAATCTGCAAACCACCATGACCTGGTCACTTTCAGTCACCATCCTCCCAAAACCTCCATCGTTCGCCACCACAAATCCACACCGCCGCCGCTATTCACCACCACAAATCTAATTAATGATAGAAAAAGAAAGAGGGCAAGAATAAATCGATAAAGATCAGAAAGAGGAGAAATAATGGAGATAACTATTTTCACCCCACAACCCACCGGCTGGCCCGAGATCCCCCGCCACCAACATCCCCACCAACTTCTACTGCTACCTCTGTGAAAGAGAGAAACAGAGAGTTGAGAGGCATGGGGAGAGAAAAAAGAATTAATACATAAGGACACATTTGAGAATTTTTATTTATTTCTTTTTCTTTTTTCTTTTTGCACAAAAACTATATTAAAACCGTTAGGGTATTTGGGTCATTTTACATTTTCTGTTAAGGACTGCTAGGAAAATAGTAATGTGAGGGACTAATTTGTAAAAAATGAAACCGAAGGGACTAATTTGTAATTAGGCCTAACCTCAGGGGGTGTGGATGTAATTTGCCCTTGTTGTAATGTTGTGGTGAAGATTCAATAAATCTACGGAATAACGTAAGTGTCCACAACATGTAACTCAATATTGTGTGTCATTGTTTATACGTAATGGAGGTTCACAACATGTAGTGGTAATGGTAACCTTTATAAACACTAAATACGTACTTAAGATTCACATTGTTTAACCTTTCACTGGACAAAGTCTGCCTTCAATTACGCACTTTTAACCTTTCACTGTACAAAGTCTGCCTTCAATACACACTTTTAACCTTTCATTGTACAAAGTTTGCCTTTAATTACGCACTTTTAACCTTTCACTGGACAAAGTATGCCTTAAATTACGCATTTTTAACCTTTCACTAGACAAAGTCTGTCTTTAATTACGCACTTTTAACCTTTCACTGGACAAAGTCTGCCTTTAATTATGCATTTTTAACCATTCACTTAGGCCTGGCAATGGGTGGATTTTATCCATCCCATACCTCAATATTTATCATCCAAACCCAAATCCAAACCCAAAGTTATTTAATTTTATCCAAATCCAACCCAAACTCATAACTCATTTGTAAATGGGTTTGGGTCAAGTCTAAATCCAATGGGTATCCAAACCCATAATTATCCAATATTTTTTTTTTAAAAAAATAATAATTATTTTAATTTTGTCTTACTATTTCAAATATATTTATCTAGACATACAAAAATTATTTTAGACCCATTTTCGATCCAATTTACTATTTTAGATCTGTTTGACTCATTTGTTCTGTTTTTCGACCAGTTCGACATATTTGGACTCGTTTTACCCGTTTTTGAAGCGTTTGACCCATTTTTGACCTATTTTACACATTATCGATCCGTTTCAATCGTTTTTGAATTTGTATTTTTAAATGAATTTTATAATTATTAATTTTTGAACATTAATAAATAGAATATATAAAACATGAAATTAATATTGTCATGCCTACAATCATCCAATGGATTTGAAACTTTTAAATAGGTTTGGATATCCAATCCATTTAAATGGGTTTAGTTTGGGTAAAAATCTGCTGGGTTTAGTTATATTGGGTTTGGATTTTAGAATATTGGATAATGTTTAGACAAAATATGCCTTCAATTACGCACTTTTAACCTTTCACTGGACAAAATATGCCTTCAATTATACACTTTTAACCTTTCACTGGACAAAGTTTGCCTTTTATTACGCATTTATCTACACAGACATACAAATACAACGACAAAAACCCAAAAATAATTTAAAAAAAAAAAAGGAAAAAACATTCATTTAGAAGATAGAACAATTCTAAATACAAAGTCAAACTAGACTTATTCCAAAGACAGAGTATTTTGCAAGGTCCATCATCACACCAAACTTTTATGCATCCTCCGAAATCTCGCCCACACTTCATTTTCTGTGCGAAAAAAAATCACAGAAACGTGATTAGAATCCCGAATTCAACAATATACTCAGCAGCATATAAACAGTCAATTTAACACAGGTCTCCTGCATGTTCTCTTGTTATGCTCAGGCCTTTTACATGATGTGCACACTGTAATAGCTTTGACGAACTGTGACGGGAACCTAGTTCTCTTCGGTAGACCAGGTTGAGGCTTCACATCCGGCGGCCTGATCTGAACATCTATATTTGAGTCCATATCAGCATTTGGTACAGGGAAAATAATATTTTCATATGCTTTTTTATACGTTTCGATTGAATAAGCTTCATCACAAAAATCGTAAACCGGCTACCCTTTCTTTTCAATGCACGCACAAGCATGCTTGCAGGGAAGCTTTAAGACCTGTCAATAATTACAAGAACATTCTCACTTGCCAAGGTCTACTGTGTGTCGAAATTTCCCTTCATTCACCTCAAATGTCACTGATTCGGCTCGCACGACATCCAGGCTTTTCCCTGCTTCAAATACAGCCTTAACAATTACCTCTATATCCATACAAAGGTGCGTTTGCCATTCATGACTTTGATCCCGTCTATTGCACATCATGGTCATTATCTACTGCCTTATTCGGTCAACCAAAGCTACAATTGGGAGTGATCTGGCATCCTTCACCCAACTGTTCCAACACTCTGCAATATTGTTGTTGATAATACCAAATCGATTACCATTAAATAATGAATTGACCCAATTTTCAGGAGAGGAGTTTTTTATGAAATATGCGGCCAAAGGCATTGCTTTAAGGATTTTGTTGATATGCAAGGAGTACTCGGCCCTAGTAGGAGCGTATGCTGCTGCATTGAATACATTGGCACAATGTTTTTTTGTTGAGTTTGGGATAACGCTTTCTAAGGACCTGCGATAATGACATCCAACTGCCACTTTAGTAACAAGAAAAGGATCAAATATATCAACTCATCATAGTAATCAGTAAACAAATACTTGAGTTCTGAAGTTATCCACCAAATGTCTGAGACAGAAGGCATGTTGGGAGCCTGGAAATACCCGTGGCACATGGTATGGAATTTTCACATTGTGCTCCCTTCTGGATATAAGAAACTATATCTTTCGGTATATATTTAGGATTTGCCATGATATGAGCCTTCATTACACTCGCAACCCAATTTGAATCGGCATTGGAGTGTGACCTTTTATTCGTAACAGTTTCCAAATCACAAACATGGTCAAGATTTAACTTTCTTCTGGCAAACTCACCATCTCTCCTACAGTAAGAGGCATATAACCTCCAGTTGCAGTTCTGATCCGGGTAAATAGTTATAATCTTATCAGTATCATTCTTCAAATATTTAAACTTTCGATTCACAGTAATATGATAATTTTTTAAATGAACCCTGCAGTCATTAGCACCCTTAAAGGTTTGACCAACGTGACGGATGCAACGACTCCTGGATTCATTGTTATTGGTAGAGTGAACGACTAGGGCTAGTGTTCGATCGATTACGTATTGGTATTAATCAATATTGGATTGATTGGTATTCGATTGATTTGTCTAAGGTTATCGACAAAAAAGATTTGTTTAAGACATTTCGTTTATTGTCTCGTTTCTTTTGGCCCAAGTTACTTATTTTTTTGTCCAAGTAATCTCATTATTGCCTATTCTAGCAAAACCACCCATCAGAGCCTTCGTTAACCATTGGTCCTTAAGGTGTATTCTCAAAATCCCTATATCTACAACTGTCGCAATAGGAGCATGATTTGGTAAGACACCAATTTGACCACTATTCGTAGATAAAATGATTTATTTCACTTCTGAATCCTAAACAATTTGATTCGGGGTCAGTACACAAAGATTTAAGGTTATTTCTTCAAATTGCTCTCCATTTCTAAGTTTATAGCCTTCGCGGTAGCTTCATCATTACCTACCAAATAAAAAACCTGTTCAGGAAGACCATCTAATTCTCCGGAAAGGATCAATTGAAACCCTCTAATGGTTTCTCCCAGACCAACATATTTCCTTGGAGAACCGGTAAATACTTCGGCTACAAAAAAGGGTTGTGATAAGAAACGCTCAATTTTTTGCGGTCTTGCTATGGTTAAACGATCCTCCTCGGATAATTCGTCTAATCCAAGGATAACTATAATGTCCTGAAGCTCCTTATAACGTTGTCAAGTTTGCTTAACTCTTTGTGCCGTTTCATAATATTCCTCACCAACGATCCGAGGTTGAAGCATGGTTGAAGTTGTATCTAAAGGATCTACTGCTGGATAGATCCCTTTGGCAGCTAATCCTCTTGATAGTACGGTAGTAGCCTGTGGGCTGCGGGTACATAAACTGCTTGAATCGAGGTTATGGACCATTTTTTGGTAGAAGTAATTCTTTCTTGTAACGAGCCTATTTCAGTACTCAGGGTGGGTTGATAACTGACAACGAAGGCATTCTACCCAATAAGGCTGATACTTCGGATCCTGCTTGGACGAAACGAAAGATGTTGTCGATAAATAGAAGTACGTCTTGTTCATTAACATCTTAGAAATATTCCGCCATCGTGAAGGTAGTCAAACCAACTCTCATACGAGCTCCTGGCGGTTCATTCATCTGGCCGTAAACTAGAGCCACTTTTGATTCTGCAATATTTTCTTCATTAATCACCCCAGATTCTTTCATTTCCATGTAAAAATCATTTCCTTCACTAGTCCGTTCACCCACCCCACCAAATACGGATACGCCCCAATGGGCTTTGGCAAATAAGCTTCACGACCAGGCGGTCTTCGTAATAGAAGAGACATTTGGCGATAAGCTTGGGCTTGTTTGGAGAGATCATCATAAATGATTAAAGTGTGTTGTTTACGGTACATAAAATATTCAGCCAAAGCAGCTCCTGTATAAGGAGCGAGGTATTGTAATGTAGCAGGGGAATCCGCCATTTCAGCTACCACAATAGTGTACTTGTCGATGTCATTCCCTGGTCATCCCTTTTCAAATAAAACACAACCCGATCGAATAACGCATCAAAGACATATAACAACTACAAGAAAAAAAAAGCAATTAAAATATAGGGACCACCTTCTCTGAGATGAACTTGAAGGGGGTTGAATTGCTCTCAATTTTGCAATGTGTTGTTTTGCTAGACCATGCACTGACATCATACTCTCCACATCACTATTTTTCTTCAAACTAATCCACGATTCATCTTCCATATGGGCAGCCTTGTACTACACCATATATGCATCAGGATCGAACTCGGGCCAATAGTTCCCAATTTCCGAAAACACTTTTGCAAGCGTCTCGCTCTCCCGAAGTTGAAAGACATGATGTTCGCTTTCAAAAAATACACTACACCATATCGAACCAGTCACCAAGCCGACGAAATCCATCTCCACAAAGTGGGTTTTCTAGATTTTGTATCAAAAAAATGGTGTGCTCTTCAATTATCAAATCAATTAGGCATTAGGAACAATGGGGGGTGCTATGATATAAGGATAATGGTTGTGGCGGCGACGGCGGCGGACTCAGAATCGGCGGAGGCAGAGGAGTGACTTTAGTTGGAATGTGGTGAATTGTATGTGGTATCAATCTTAGAATAAAACTAGAGGGTAAAAAAGTCTTTTTATGTGATTGGGGGGTTTACAAAAAATATTTTGAATATTGGTGATAAAAAATAAAGATTTTTCAAACTAGGGGGTTTTGGAAAAGTTTTTGGAAAAGTTTTCAACATAGTTGGTCCTCTTTAATAATTCCCCCTAAAATTATACTATGTAATAAGATATAAATACGGTATGAGAACGTTTTAGTACTACATTTTGTAAAAATTATACAACATATTTTGAGAGGTATTTTAAGTACTACATTATGTGAAAATTATATGACATTTTGCCAAAATGGGGAGTTAAGTAAAATATGATTCCCAATTGGAAATTTATCCCATATTACCCGTTTGCATTTTGAAGTTTAAAAGATTATAAAAGAGCAAGACATCACTTATTCAGTTATTTGAGTAAATAATATATTTCATTGGCGGTAAAATTCTTAAGCATTTAAGTACAAAAGTTTTCATTAGACTAACGATGCACCCTATTTCGCATTATTTTGGGTCGCGATACATGTTCGGATGAACCCATTAAATGAACAAGAGGATACGATCTTAAAAAACTGAATTGGTTCATATATAAGACGCTAAATGGATTTGTGAAAAATGAATGAGATTCATTATTAACGAATCCTAGTAATTTCATGTGTCAAAATATTGAAAATTCAGTTGGATAAGTTTGACCCCAAGTCACATAATCAAACCTCTAAGAAATAGTTTACAGGATTAGAAAATAGGTGTTAGTATTAGTCGCTAGTTGAACCGTGTCCAGTAGACTCCCTGTTCCGCTCATCCCCTTCGTCAGTTGTTTGATTGGGATACTATTACCTAGGTTCCTAAACTTGGAATGGATGGCCGAGCGTAGGTGGTAAACAGAAAGTGCTCAGTAGAATCCGATTCAGTCAGTAAGTATCCCGGTTCAGAAGAGGCGGTTTAAGCTTACAGGAGAGGGTAATACTCTTCACCGATCGCCAAAGTCAGTCTTGTGTTCAATTCCGCCGGTTGGAAGGATTTTTTTCTGCCGTTTGTCTTTCCCTTCTCTCTCTTCTCTTAGCAAAGTAGGTTCAAGTCAAACTTTTGGCTTGCTGCCAACGAGAATAGAAGCCAGTCGCTTCCGGCTTTTATTAATCGGTGTTTACCACATAATATATAAGTCCTTGTGTCAATAGTTACCCCTTAGATAATGTCAAAAAATATTATGTTATATAGCAACTCCCCGAGAGAGTTGCTAAATAACCCAAATTTTGGGTAAGGTGGAAAATGACGTATTTGTCCGGACTTTTACCCTCCCAATGAAAGTAGACCTGGTAATTAAAGGCATAATGGGAAATGATTAAAAATAAGATGGATAAATACATTCTCAAGTAAACAAAAAATAGCTTATTAAACCAAATACTCTAACTCTAACTAATGAGGTAAACATTGTTTATTAGGTAGTATAACAATAAATTTACTATTAATTTGGTGAAGTAAACTGATTCTGAGTATAAAAAATTCAATCAAATGAGTAGACATAATTTGACAAGACATGTCCAAAATCACAATCTCTCCCACTGTCCTACATACTTACTGGGTAGTTGTCAAGCAGCCAAACAAACGAGGACTTTGGGGACCCCTACAATTTAGCATAGTTGCACTATGTATCTAGATATTAGTTACGAATTGGAGATACTTTTAAATATATTATTTTATCATATCATATCGTGTCGGATAAGGATATATTTGTATTCGATATTGTGAATGTTCGATACTAATTTAAGAAAAAAATATTTATGTTATGTCATGTCTGTATCCAGATTATTACAGATTTTTCAAAAAAGAAAAAAACTAGTTATACATATTTACTGGTCCGTACTATTGATTGCCGCAATTGGCTCAATTAAGGAGTGCATCATTGCATGATCCATAGCATTTTGTTGTTGGGTCCTATGAGTCTGTAAGTGTACTTGGGTGATAATTGTGTGCCGCAGAATTTAAAAATCTTAAAATATTTTGGGATTGAATTATGAGCAATAATAGACGTGTAAGGGTGGAATTTACACTAATTATACATGTCGCCTAAAGTAATGATGTTCATATTATGTAAATTATTCTACCTATTCGCAGAGAGATGTACAATTATAAAAATATTACTTTATCATATTATATTGTATGAGACATCTCTCATATATTAAATTTAATAAAAAATTTATAATATTGTGTTTGTATTCTATCGCATATATACCTATATTTGCATTCATGTATTATAATCCCAGATCGAAAAACTATTCTTAGAAAATGAAAACTATTATTTTAACTTGGCCTAACTAATATAGTTAAAGGGACAAAATCATCTTCACTTTTTAATAATAATAACTTAAATATGCGATCGTGCAAAGGGAGGCAGACCATATTTCAATGATCTAATTAATTCTTTAAGAATTCCACGATTTTAGGTACTTATTTTAAAATGTTGATCTTCTGCTAATCATTTAGCAAATGAATGAGATTCGTTAACCGTCGTAGCATTAATTAAATTAATATAGTATCAGAATTCATAACACAGGTATTTAACTTTATACCTTCTAAATTGATCACCCGGGTCTAGGCGTGCAAAAACTTTGTTAAACATCCTATATTAATTAAATAATAAACTATTTAATATTTAATAGGGTTAATTACATTTAGACCCCATGGGAGTATATAAAACTACAATTTGGTACCTCTTAGTCAGAAAATTACACTTACACCCCCTCACAAATTTAATAATTACATATAACACCCAATATTGTAAGATTCTATTAAAAATCTAACAGAATATTCCTTAAAATCATGAAAGTCCTCTTAATATTGTAAGAAGCTTTTCTCGTCACCACCAACCGCCAGATGGTAGATTAAGCTTCCAAAAAATCAATTTTTAGAGATATTTTGTTGGTTAGGTAGGTGGGAACACAAAGGAATCATGGTATTCTGATGAAGGCGAGAGGGAGTACTGTTGAAAGAGAAAAACGACTTTTTTTACACGATATAAAGTGAGCAAAAATAAGGGGTATTTTAATCATTTGCTAATAAATTTTTTTATATAATTAAAATTATTTCAGTTTTAGAAGGGACATAACGGGACTTTAACAATTTTAAGGAATATTCTGTTAGATTTTTAATAGAATCTTACAATATTGGGTGTTATATGTAATTATTAAATTTGTGAGGGGGTGTAAGTGTAATTTTTTGACTAAGAGGTACCAAATTGTAGTTTTATATACTCCCATGGGGTCTAAATGTAATTAACCCTATTTAATAATGATAAACAATACTTTTTTAATTAAGTTTTGAGTGAGTCAATCCGAACATATATTACTTAACAAGATTTTTTTCACATTTAAAGATTTAGGATCTCTTAATAAATGAGTTAGAAAATGGTCCCCTCATTGTAACTAGATTAAAGAATAAATTAAGTTATTCCATACGTAAGTTAAGATCTTAATCAATTTTACAGTACCCCCTTTAAATTTAATTCATTGAATATAATATATTGGATTTGATATATTTTTTTATCTAAGATTTCAGTATTAATTTTATTTCAAGTTCTCCATTTATTTATCTATTTTTGTGACGCTTCACTCGTTCAATAATCAAAGAAAGTAATTATAAAATTGATTAAATCTATAAATTATATATATATTTGATATCAACAAGAAACGGATAAAACTTCACATGGGTACATACATTTTAAGATGGGTCACATGGTCCATTAATGGAGTACATGGACCTGGTCCAGGACCACATAAATGTCTTAAAATTTAAATTAGTCCAATATTTAGGTAGCTTGTCTTAACTTGTTTGTGTGACACCGTGCTCCTCCAACAGGTTAGGTATGACGTTATTGGGTGCGTTTCTCGAGAGTTATGTTTTTTATTTATTTAATTCTATAATTTAATTGCTCGTTCGCATGCTTTATGTGCCTAACTTGGATTACGTACCTTTATTTGTCACATTTAGAGCTTATAGGACTTAATCGGAATAATAAAGGTTGAGCCTAATTGAATAAATTGAAAACTATGTGGGTAAATTTGTAAGAAATAGAAACTAGGGACTTGTTTGCAAAGTTATCACATGAGCACTTATTTGCATTCCCAAAACTCTCTGTTCTGTTCCTTGTATTTTTACGAGACCGTTGACTACCCTTGTACCCATTTCGGAGCTCGTCGCCTTTGAAACTAATATTTTAAATTAACCGTAAATTAAACCAATTTACTCGGAAATAACTCAAATCACCTTTGGCTTGAAAATATCTTTCTTGGAGGGATACCGATTCATCACCACACACTTGACACTCCCCACCAATCTCTACTTAACAAGTAAATTTCTCGTTTTCTTTAATTTGGGTATTTTAAAAAAAATAATAATAATAAAAAGGTTGAGAGTAAAATAGTTAATTTACTCAAAAATCCATGTAAATTCTAATAGAATGGAGTAATTTATAATTTTTAAAATTTCTAGGGTTTCGGTTTGTGGTTTTTTTATTTAAGCGACTTTTTTGACATTTCACCACTGTGTTTGACCTAATTAATATGCTAAAGCCTATATTATAAAATATCATATATAAAATTTTATGTGTTTATAAAACACTGCACAAAAAATCCTATATCTGTTGCTTGGTTCTCAAGCACTTCTCGTGTGATTCAAATATTACTTTTTCTTTTAAATTCTTTGTTCTCATGATATTTTGTTCTTAAAAAAAAAAAAAAGGCTGAGGATAAAATAGTTAATTTACGCAAAAGTCCATGTAAATTCTAATAGAATGGAGTAATTTGTAATTTTTAAAATTTTTAGGGGTTTGGTTTGTGGTTTTTTTATTTATTTAAGGGACTTTTTTCATATTTCACCACTGTGTTTGACCTAATTAATATGCTAAAGCCTATATTATAAAATATCATATATAAAATCTTATGTGTTTATAAAACGTTGCACAAAAACCCTATATCTGTTGCTTGGTTCTCAAGTGCTTTTAAATTGTTTGTTCTCATGATATTTTATTTTATATCCAAGAGAAATATTATGTTATAATATATATGCACCAAAAATCTTATATTTATCAAATTTTGCAATATAAACCCTGCTTACAAATAGTTCGAAATACAAATTTATTAAGAAACCTTTAACACTAATGTTTCAACTTTGTTATCTTCAATTTACAATAAAATCATGGCTCTCGGGAGATTGTGGTTAGGATTTATGATTTGGAGAAAATCGTCTGAGAGCATCCTTTACGTTTTGAGACAAATGATGATCTGCTGGTAAGAGAAATTGAGAACTTTCATTTTCTTTGTGTACAATTAAATAAGGGTAAAAGCTTAAAATTGGGCAAAAATATATTAACACAAGGTTTAATAAGTTAATTTTTATTTCACAGAGTTTGGAATGCTACTTCGAGTTAACACAAGGTTTATGATGCAAATAATAATAATAAAAAAAAGGAGGATTTATTACTAAGAGTAAAATAGGAATATGAAGTCTTAAATATAAATGTTACGGGCAGAATGAAATAGGTTTAGAACACAAAATTTTTTATATGATTTTTTGTAACACGAGATTTATCTTATTATTTTTGCGGTCTTTGATCGGTCACTGATTATTATATATATGTAATATCGATCATTGATCTATGTAATATCAATCACTGATCGGTCACCAACAAGGGCGACGCCACAGCTTGTGGAGTGGGGTCAATTGATCCCACTCAAATATATATATATATATATATTATATTTTTAGATTTGTAATTTTAGAAATAAGTTTTTTGACCCCAAAAAGGAAAAATTATATTTACCCCTTAAATTTTAGAATTGTGTCTAAAATTGAAAAAAATCGTAACCTAAAAATAAAATTGAAAACCTATTTAATTATGCCCTAAATATTAAACACTTTAAAAGAATATACACTTTGTACTTTTCTTCAGTTTCAAAAGTTATTATTACATATGGAAAAGTATTTTAAAAGAAAATCACAAGTTTTAAAGGAGCATCTAGCACTAGATTATCAATTGGATACTTTTATAATTAATATGCGGTCAAGTGTTAACTTGTTAGGATTATTTGGAGTTGCAAACCTTGCAGAAAATTAATTTGTAGAAAAAAAAGGAAGACATTATATATCATCTAGTTTATTTTCTTTGTTTGTTAAATTATCTCTAATTTTACCTGTGGCTACTGCAACGTTGAAAGGACATTTTCAGCGATGAAGACTATAAAGCATCGACTACGAAAACATATTGATGATCAATTTATGCATGACTGTTTACTTACATATATTGATAAGGATGTGTTCAATACAATTAATAATGATAAAATTATATTGCGATTCCAAAATATAAAAAATCGTAGAGAACAATTGTAAAATAATATTTTAAATAAATTACTCTTTTGAATATTTATTTATTATGATTTAAATTTTTTTGATCCCATGTCTCATATTTTTGGAGTTGCGCCTGGTCACCAATCAGTGACAGATAAGGCGCGCGGTCACCGAAAATCGGTCACTAATCTAATTTTTTTAGTAGTAAAAGTTTATGGTTCATATGACTCTTTATTTAAGTGGGGGTTGATCCGGTCCAAAGAACCAGATGATTTAGTATTTGATTGCTCTTGTACAAATTTAGTTCCGCAAGCATTCAAGTTGAGATTTTTTGTTATAAAACTGGAAATGTAAGAAGAGGCAAATTAAGTGTAAGAATATACTAAATCATTATATTGTAAACGTAAGAAGGGAGTTTCTCTGCCTTAATATATTTATGTATTAATACAATATGGTATTAGAATGCACTTATAATCAATCACAGTGGTGTGGGAGCACAGTCGACTGAAGAAAATGTTGCACTTGAGGTCGGAGCATAAGCTTCTGCAGATGAAGGACCAAAAGTTGCAGAAATAGGAGCAGAAGCTGCTGCACCTGAACTTTGGAGCTGAATGGCAGAACGACGATTGCTAGCTCTTTGCGACTTGCATAGTTCGGGCAGAAGTACACCTACAGTCATGCAACAAAACCAGCATTCTCTTGTGTTTGAGAATTAAACATGCAAAATTCGATCAAATGTGTTTAGACCTGAAAACTTGTAGGACAAAATGCTTTAAGTTACAACTTGTAGGACTAAAATTATAATTGGCCCAAATTGCATCATGACCTTATCTTTTACATGCCACTGTTGCAGCAATATTCATTTCATGTTATGTGAAATTATGTATTTTAGATATGAAAAATGAATGATAAATTCTTGTATGAAGCAACTGAAAAAGAGAATAATATATATTATACCTTCGGCGAGAGCCAAATTATAGTAAAGATCAACGATGTTAGGGCATGCGTTGTAGCATTGCGGGGAGCATAGCTTGAAGGTGAATTGAGTCTCCAATAGAGAGTCTGATGAGATGCCGATAGAATCTCTATCAATGCCACACGCACTCACACACTCTTCGCTCTCAATATATTCATTCATCTTCGTCCCTGCCATCACCTCCGAAGTCTTGCACTGAAGTTCCATTTTGCCACCATCCGACTCGAAAGTCTCCAACAAGCATCGCTTGCCGGAAGACGAGATGGAGAAGGAGCACATTTGAACCGGCAATTCCTCGCACACCAATTCTCCTACAAGAGAGATGGGTTGATGATTTACAAAAAAAAAAACACAACAACAAATAGTTTCACCGACAAAATTATATATCTTCATTGGCGAAATGTGTATCTAGATGGTGAAAAGCTAAAGATACATTTTCATAAAACAAATAAATAGTACAATAAACATATTATTGAAGCTAAAGATATACCAAAAACGCCTTGGAGGATGAGAGCCAAAGCGAGGAAGAGGAGTACTGTTAGCCTCATTTTGTGCAGATATTAGCAAATGAGGGAGGAGAAAGATGGTTAGTTTGCTAATTGTGTTGATCAAATAAGGGAAAAGGGCTAATATTTATAGTGTCGCATCGCTACAAGAAAATTAAAAGTAATAACAATGTTCCATGAATAACAACACAATAGCTGTAATCAATTTTGACTTGAGAGATAACATATATACATTTGGAATTTTGTAATTTGCTAGTGTAAATCTATCTGTAACTAAAATTCCTTAATTTTATCAACAAAGTACTTTAATTACGATGATGATTTTTATGCTCTCTATCTACATGGTCACATCCCCATTGTTGTTAATTCTAATTTCTAGCTACTTTTATATCATTACAAGTTTTGTCGGAGCTTAAATAAAAGGTATTTTCATTTGATTAACACGTGTAACAGAAATTAAAGAAATTCACTACATTTTATTAATTTAGTTTTTAAGGTTAATATTATTGATTGATTTCTTTCTTTCATGTGAAAATTTTGGCAAACATGAAGACTGAAGAGTGAAGATGCCGCCTGGAGGTATTGTTTTTAGCTTGAGAAGCATTAGAATTCGGAACGGTGAAATGTCCGTCCTTTAGTTTGTCTCTGTGTATTTCTTTCGTTAATTAGTGAAGTCCGAGGTGTGCATGTGTTGATCATGCGGCACGCATGCTAATTTTGATACTCTTTTGTTTGATCTTTGTTTTGTCTCTTAATCAATTTTTTTTTTCAATCACCCTGATTAGCACTTTAAATCTTGTAAATTGAAATATTTTAAAGCGAACCCTGTGATCAAAACCCTATGGTCGGGACTACAACAACAACTGTAGGGTTTTGAGTGCTATTTTAATACAATTATAGTGTTCGCTTTGAGACATTTCAAATCATAGGATAGGTATATCACAGAGTTTTTGGTGCAATAAACTCGTTTTTTAATATTGTTTTTAGGACTGTTGTTGTTTGTGCTTAATTTCGTTTATTTTGTTCACGGTTCTTATTTATAAATATTTTTAAATATATTATTTTATTGTGTTATATTATATCCAATATTTCTTATTAATTACATTTTTTCCAATATTAATAAGTTTATTTACTCAAAATTTGTGGTATTGACTTTGAATAGTAAAGGGAGTACTCGTCCTAAATAATATTTTTTTCTTGATTTTTCTTTTCAGATTAGAAACGGGTTAAATTATTATGATTTAAAACTCGTCCTATTAATATATTTATAAATATGAGATATTTGATTAAGGTAATATAGTATCGAACCAATAAGCTACACTATTTGAGGATAATACTCTTATAAGTACCTTACTTTAATTGATTTAGCTTACTCTAATTGTTTGTGGTGAATGGGCTCAATTACCACACGTATAAAATTATTTACTCCATTTATTATGTCTTGGTTTGGTCTTAGAAAATGAGCTTGATGAATTAGATGAGATTTTTTTGTTACAAAATTTGAAGTTATTAATTAGCCTATTTGTTACTTGACAATGTAATTTACATCGTTGCTCACAGTATTATTTGTCACTTTTTACTGCTCAAAGAAACCCAAAGGGAGAAAAGAAGTCTCAATCGGATGATTAAAATAAATTTACTCGATCGGGTAGAATAATTAGAAAGATTCAAATACATTAAAGTAAACAAGTTCAAAATTAAATATTGAACAAATAAATTTGTATATTTTCATAACACAAATCAATTGAGTTACTACACATTTCCTAAAATCTTAGAATGTTACGAGTGTTTCAAATGGAAATAACTTTTATTCATATGCTTAATGACACAAAAGTACCTAGAACTAAAAACAATGGTTATTATTATTATGCAGATATAGAGCATAAAAATCGTCATCATAATTAAACTTAGTTGATAAAATCAAGGACGTCCTTAATTACAACAATTAGTTAGTTAGTTACAGATTTACACAAGGAAAATTACGAAATTCCATATTTCTGACCAAATGTATATATGTTATCTCTTAAGTCAAAATTGATTACGGCTATTGTGTTGTTATTCATGTAACATTGTTAGTAATTTTAATTTTCTTGTAGCGATGCGACACTATAAATATTTGATCGACACAATTAGCAAAGTAACCATCTTTCTCCTCCCTGATTGCTAATATCTGCACAAAATGAGGCTAACAGTACTCCTCGTCCTCGCTTTGGCTCTCATCCTCCAAGGCGTTCTTGGTATATCTTTAACTTCAATAATATGTATATTGTACTATATATTTATTTGTTTTATGAAAATGTATCAATTCTCTTGTAGGAGAATTGGTGTGCGAGGAATTGCCGGTTCAGATGTGCTCCTTCTCCATCTCGTCTTCCGGCAAGCGATGCTTGTTGGAGACTTTCGAGTCGGATGGTGGGAAAATGAAACTTCAGTGCAAGACTTCGGAGGCGAGGACAGGGACGAAGATGAATGAATATATTGAGAGTGAAGAATGTGTGAGTGCGTGTGGGATTGATAGGAATTCTATCGGCATCTCATCAGACGCTCTATTGGAGACTCAATTCACCTTCAAGCTATGCTCCCCACAATGCTACAACACCTGCCCTAACATCGTTGATCTTTACTACAATTTGGCTCTCGCTGAAGGTATGTTGTTCTATTTTTCCTTTGTTTTGTACAAGACTAATATTTTGCCACCTAAATTATTTTTCACACCACATATACCAAGATAAAGTTAATGTTGCAATTTGTTCCTCTAAGTAGGACCGATTTAGATTTTAGTCCTATAAGTTGTAGCTTTACGCATTTTGTCCTACAAGTTTTCAAATGTCTTAACACATTTGATCCAATTTTACATGTTTAATTCTCCACTTCAACACATTTAGTCCCTTTATACAAAATAGTTATTCGATCTGAAATTGGTAAACTTAAGATTACTAAATGTGTAAAAACGGATGCAATTTTGTTAATAATTTGAATCTTATAGGACTGAACGCGTTAAGCTGAACTTTATAGGACTATAATTAGAACCGGACCTTTTTAGAGGACCAAAAATGCAATTTATGTCAGCAGCTCAGAATGCAAAACAATCTTGTTTCTTTGCCTGCCTAACAAAAATTACACAAACTAGCACAAGATAATGTTGCTTTTCTTGCATACCTATAGGAGTACTTCTGCCCGAACTATGCAAGTTGCAAAGGACGAGCAATCGTCGTTCTGCCATTCAGCTCCAAAGTTCAGGTGCAGCAGCTTCTGCTCCTATTTCTGCAACAACTTTTGGTCCTTCATCTGCAGAAGCTTATGCTCCGACCTCCAGTGAAACATCTTCTTCAGTCAACTGTGCTCCGGCGCCACTGTGATTTATTTAAGTGCATTCTTCTGATACCATATTGTATCAATACATAAATATATAGGCAAAAAAACTCCTTATGTTCACAATGTAATGATTATTAAGAAATATATTATATTCTTACACTTAATTTGACTGTTCTTACAATTTCAGTTTTCTCCCAAAGCCTGTAACAAAACTTGCTCAACATCAGAATAATCTATTCACAAACAATCTCAAGTTGAATGCTTGCGGAACTAAATTTGTACGAGAGCAATCAAATACTAAATAGTCTGGTTCTTTGGACCGGAACTCAACCCCACTTATGCATTCAACGGTCAACATCATGCCAACTTCTATATATATGTATCGTGTTTTAGACATCTACACCTCATGAGAGATATCAAAATTAACAACTCGTACCAGGTTAAATGAAACTACAAACCAGACCCCTAGGAATTTAAAAATTTACAAATTACTCTATTGCATTAGGATTTACATAAATTTGTGAGTGAACGAACCATTTCACCCTCAACTTTTTTTTGGAACACCCAGATTTAAAGAAAATCAGAAATGTACTTATCATTGGAAAATATCGAGATTAAAAAATCAGAAATTTATTTTTTTGGGAATATCCTGAAACTTTTTTTAAAATTTACATTACACTTAATTTTTTTTTTATATTTTGGTTTTTGGACCTAAAACATACCAAGAGTGAATTAATTGTAATTTTCATAACCTAGAGGGATATAATTTGTAATATTTTCATGTAATCAGGTACGAACTATAATTATGCAATTCCTCAGAGATGTAGATGTAAGAAACCCTATATTTTTTTATCAAACACATGTAATCTTGACAGTGGTGCACGGATAGGGCCAACAACCGTTCGTACCAGAATATTCCTCCTCAAGAGATCAAAAAGTTTCTATGCTTCAACCACTTTTTGAGATTTCTGCTTCTTTTTCTTACTGGCTTTCGCCGTGTCAGCATTTGTGTTTAATTCAGTTTCCAGCTCAATTCTAGCAAAAACAGGTTTCGGCTGAGCTGTGATATGACCATGCTTCAGCCCACCCCACCTCGTCTCATCCTGAAAAAATATTAAAAAATTAGAAAAAAATTGTGATAGCTTAAGGAAGCTGCGGCAAAAGACTCGAAACATATAGAATGCAACAAACTATGTCTGCATGTGTCAAAGATAATAATTTCAATTACTACAAAAAAACCTTCCCCTCTTAAATACAAAATTTAATCAAGACTAGGGAACTTCATTAAGGATATTGAGTGGCGTCATCCTTATATTTGTGAAGGATTTCAAGAGTACTCAGATTTGACTGTAACATCATTTAGCTATGTGTAATAATCAACAAAAAGAGGTAGTGTGAAGTGCAAATAAGTAACAAGGGACTGAGGGAGGTGTGCGTAAGGAATAGTTACACTAACATACCCTGAGATGAGGTTTGGCTTGATTACAAATACTTCCTGGCATACTCCAAGATTTTGCCTAACACATGCTATTGTAGTCATTTTAAAGTCAAATATTGATTAAGTGCCAAGCACAGAATAGGACATTAATAAAAAAAAATTAGAGATGAAATCAAAATGAATTGATCCAGATGTAATGTAAATTCTTTGGCATGGGAAGTTATTGTAATTTCTCAAACCCCAGGGGAATTTAGTGTAGTATGCCAAACCTCAGAGTATGTCAGCCTAATTATCCATTTATATAAGTACATGTACTTATGGTAGAGGTGATGCAAGCGTTATATAGAAAATATAAAAATATATATGCATGAGAGAGAGAGAGAACCCAGGTGACAGCATTGAACAGGTCTTCAGAGTAACCGAGTTGGGTGTATATTCTCAAAGATAAACTTGGAGTAATTGGGGAAAGTGCAACTGCTACAATTCGTATGGCCTCCAATACAATTACTAAGTCCTACATACAGAATAGAAGAAACTAGTCAAGCAATTTACCTATTAGGCAGCAGAAAGAATGGTTGAAAGCATCGTTCCGTCCGTACATAAATAACTATGGAAACTTGCACAAACCATTTGAGAAGATTAATGAAAATTGTCGAATTCACAAAGGCCACAAAGCAGACTTGATTTTATGAGAGAATAACATGTTTTAAATGTTCAGTTGCCTGGTTTTCTGTGTCTCCAGCTTAGGTTGTTGCTCCAGGTTAGAAGTTTTTATATATCTAGATTGTTATTTGGGATAATTACGATCACCCTCTGAGAGCTTAACCCAATTACGGAAAATAACCTAATCGTTGAGAAATTACAAAGCGCACCCTGAGAAGGGTGTTATTTGTAATTTCTGAGGGTGTTTTCATATCCCTTGTTCAAATCTAACGATACTTTTTGTAATTTCTCAACTATTATTACATATTATCAGATATTATCGACTCAGTTTGAGTAGTTCAAATTTTGTGGGAAATCTATTGGGTATCCGTAGCTAAATACCCTTCTTATTGTTGTGTCTGATGTACATTCAATAATCAGTAATATTCTCTTTTAGATTCAAGTATTCAATCAAGTCAAAGGACATTATTCCGAAACGAGAAGAATAAAAGAGTAGAAGAGGAAAAGATGACAAAAAGAAACCTTAGCTGCAGTTTCAAAACCAGATTCTCCTTGCTTAAAAAGAGACCATGGTGCTTTTTCATCAATATATGCATTCCCAGCGCTACCAATCTCTAATACAGCCACACAAGCTGATGACAAATCAAGATTCTCATAGTGCTTTTTGGCCTTCTCAACCTACAATCAAGTCAGAATTAAAGGTTAAAACCTGACTCTTAGACTTAAGAGGGTGTTAGGCTAAGCTTTCACGAATAAGATGCCAGTAACAGATATTGTGTAATTAATATGAACAAAAATAAGGTTGGTATTCCCCAACTTAATTAAGGAGCTTATAAAGATCGATCTTATTTTAACATCTTACAAGCTCTTTATGTAGAAAGTTTGCCAAACCTTTATGAGTATTTATGATCTCCTAGACAGCGTATAAGTTGTTTAGAAGAGCTTACAAGCCCAACCAAACACCCTCTTAGTGTCAGTAATAGGATCCCCCATAATCAATAAAAGCGTATAACAAATATAAACATGCACTTTTTTTTCCTTTTTCACTTTTTACTTGTTTGTTTTTATGAATAATAAACAAGTTGGTTCGATTTAGATTCAGTAGAACATTCTAATGAGTGGCAGATTAATGGTTGTTGCGCGAATGTGTATCGTATAACTTCTTTCAACTTGCTAACCTTGTTTCTCACACACTCCATCAAGGCTTAACCAATTCAAAGTGCAAACATATTACTTTGTTGAAGATCTCACATCTTACAAGTCATACAGTCTTATACGTTATGTCATTATTAGAATCTTATAAGTCGAAAAAAACTTAAGCAAAACACTGTCTAACTTTGTTAGTGAATTTTACCAGTTTTTCCACAGTATCCTTCAATGCATTTCCTTCAGCTGCAATTGTTGAATCTACAGCAATAATTGATTGGCAATTCTTTCTCAAAAGTCCAAGTGTACGATTAAGAAGATTACCTGAGAGGAAAGTCATGATTAGACAACAACAAAGATTGAATATAAATGTATGTAAAATATATAAATATACGTGTGTGCGTACGTATATCTATAAATTCAGATCTAATGTTATGGTAAACAAACTGAGCTATTCATTAGAGGTATTCTCGACCCCTAACTGTATAAAGATTAACACTCTTCTTTTTCTCTTCTTGCTTGCCAAAATATTTTTCCAATCTTAAATACAAATGCTATAGTCGAAGTTTATAAAGATTTAACAAATTCGGAATTTTATATTTCAATAATTCTAGTATCACATTTAGTTTCTTGGTACACCCGCTATCTGAATATTACACCTTTTTTTTTCTCATTGAATCTTAAAAATCTAAATTATATACAGATGATATATATATATATAGGTGTTAAAACATCTACATGCATGAGAAAAAAACCCAAGGAAACTCAATAAGGGATGTGTGTATTGGGGTAGATAGAATACCAATAGTATTGGCAAGATGTGCATTAATAATATTGATGAAACGGTCCTCTGAGTAGTCCCCATCACTACCAAATTCCACCTCCTTAAGGAAGAAATACCTGACTGCATCAGCTCCAAATTTCTGCAACAAGTCAGCAGGTTCAAGGGTATTTCCCAGTGACTTCCCCATTTTCAAGCCATCCTGACATACACAAAGCAAATCTCAGATAAAATTCAAGGAAAAAGAAAAAATAAACATGAAATACAAAAATAAGAAAAAGGATGAAATCTGGAATTAAGACAGGATGGCTTGAAACTGGGGAAGTATTTTATCAACAGGATGTATTTCAGCAGCATGGCTTAATAAAGCAGAAATCTGGAATTTCTGTTTTATTTTTATCAGCAGGATGTATCATGAATAATTTCTGGCATTTCTGTTTTATGAATAGAACTTAGGGAAGTATTTTATCAGCAGGATGTATTTCAGCAGCATGGCTTGAAAAAGCCAAAATAATTAAGATCTGGAATTAAGACATGATGGCTTAATTATTCATATAAGTAGAAATACATCCACATCTTAAGCAAACTTATTTTTTTGGGTAAAAATAGCCTTAAGTTCTATTGAGTGATGCAGAATCCAAGTGCAACTTTGTAATACAAGTACCAGAAGTAGCATTTCATAGAAAATTCAACAACTTTAACAAAACTGTGGCCATATCACCTACAAAAGGGGATCACTATGAACCGAGCAATATGGTATAGAAGATTAAAGACCAAATTCAATTGGCTATTGCTAAGTGGTTTGAAAAACACAAGTAATGCTGGGGCCTTTGAATACTAACTACAACGGGATAAGCTGTTTGGCATCTCATCTCTCATATAGTTTTGTGAGAAAAATTGTTCTCTGAAACGAGGTTGATTTTCTAAGAAGGTGTCAGGATGTGGAAGTAAAGTGCTTGAGATGTCTTTTCTGTGAGATGCTTCTTGGTTATCAGTATGTTTGAAGGATGTTTTCTGGATAACTTCTTTGAGTTGTGGAAAAATCTTGCAAGAAATATTTGAGATTGTCGTTTTTATATTTATTCAAGTAAGAGTATCTGTAACTTAAAAAATTAATAGAAACCTTCATGAGCAAGCTGAAAACTTAATTCGATATCTATTTTCCTTTTTATGAAAAACGGCATTTTTTAATTTTATGCTGTGTTTATTTTTACCTTTTCAATATTTTCCTTGGATTTTACATTTGTAAACAATAATGGAGACAAATATACAACAGCTGGTAATTGAAATTTCATCATATTAACTATCCTTTTTGTTTAAAATAATTATAAGATTAACCAAAATATTGGACCAAAGTTCTGAAAAGGAATTCCATGATATCCAAATCGAATCAATAACTTTCTTAGTGTTCAATATGGTATTTAATTTCCCTTTAACTTTACAAAATAACATGTAATAATATTTGAAACTAACTTGAATACCTTTGTCAAGAATCCATGACCAAAAACCTTCTTTGGGAGGCTTACTCCAGCTGACATCAGCATTGCTGGCCAATAGACAGCATGAAACCGCAATATGTCCTTCATGTTATTCAAAGTTGAAATTTTACTAGAAAGAATACATGAAGTAAATTGGAATAAGACTAAGCGCTACCCATATAGCATGAACTAGAAAAACTAGGTCATATATGAGGTTAATTACATATATCTATCTTGAGCTTTTTCCTCAATTTCTAACCCATTATCTTACATGCCTTCATCGTTTTCCCAATAAACTATGAATTTACAAAGTTTGTGTTAAGTTATTTGTCACGACATTTTGGAGAAAGCCACTTTATTAGGATAATACCCTTTTGGAGGTCTGGATTTGCAAATTCTTGCTAGAACCTCGTTCGGCCACCCCTCACCAATCAACCCCTCCACCCCACCCCCAATTATTGAAAGGTTATTCAGTTAGTCATGAATTACAACTTCTGAAATTTACTTCAAGCAACTCCAAACCACAGTATGTCCAGATCAAGACTACCTTCCCAATCAAGTGTAGTGATGCAGGCCAACCAGAAGAAAGGGCAGTTTCTAAGTTAGGCTGCTCTGTATCCTCCAAAAGAGCAGACATGTAACTGTTTGACAAGATAAAAAATAAAATGGAGAAAATGCTAAGTAGATAGACTTTGATAATAATAATAAAAAGAAGAAGAAGAAACATAGAATAAGACCGTAGGCAAGCAGTTAAATATAGATAGCCACGCTATCTTGCCACATTCTGTGTTGGGAAATAAAGTTGCTAGGTTAAAATCTGCAATTTTGTGATTTTAAAAAGTATCGGACTAAAGGTAAACTCGACTGATCAAAGCATACTATGCTTCTATCACTGAGAGATGAATAGAAGAACATGCACAATTTCTAGTCCATTGGCAGAATAAAGCCATTTGAATCTAGTGACAGGATTCAAATGACAGTTTTAACATGATTAATGATTGTATAATCATTTAAACGGCCCTAGGTTTAAGCTTGACTTGTTAACATGGTTCTTCTTGATTTTCCCCCAAAAATATATTAAAAATTGCATTATTAACCCATACGTTGCAATTTTACGCCACGCTATGCCTAGATCATAGTCTTCATCATTGTTAAAGAACTTTTATTTGCCTAAGTAAAATAGTCTATCCAAAACTTACAAAGCAAACATGACGCAAGTGAAAATGATCAGCCATATGATAAGAAATTCAGCTAGGCGACCATCTTCTCCTAAGAACATAAAAATAATACCGAGGAAAGAAGACGGACCAAAGAAAAGTAGTTTCCGAATGAGAAATTCAAGTTCGCTGGAGAGAAAATATTCTCCAGATCAATTAAAAAATAAATAATAATTAAGAAGTCCTTGAGGATGCACAAAATTACCCCAATAAAGCATCAAACCATACGTAGATAGTCTGATTAGCATCATCAGGCACTGGGATGCCCCAATTAACTGATGCTCGAGAAATAGAGAAATCTCTCAGGCCACTTTTGACCCAACCTTGAACCTAGAAAAATTTATTAAAAAAAGTGTTGAGGAAGTGAAACCACCAGTAAGAATACGAAGAAATGATGACAGACATTTGAGTAAAATTTTCATAAGAATCATACTTGAATCAAATAACTAAATTTGAAGGGAAACCTTAAAGTTCAAAATCTTTGAAAAAGTCGAACCTCATTCAATCGAAAAGAAGGCTGCACAAAATCCGGATTCTCCGCTAAAATCTCTTCTAATTTCTTTTGGTACTTGGATAGTGCAAAGAAGTAATTGTCTTCCTTCCTGTGCACGCATGGCTTCAGGTGCATGGGACAACAATTATTTTCCAACAACTCCTTTTCATCCTAAAAATAACAAAGGCAAAGACACGCGGCTTTACTGTTAGCAAGAATAAAACTTTGCACTAATTTACAAACCCACATATATTATTTACACACAGCAATATGTAATGCCATTCATCATTACATTGCTCAGTATATTTAGAAAGCCATATTGTATATATTTATCAAATTAAACATTTCACGACCCATAAATTACAAATTTACCTTTGATGTATTAGAGAATTTCCCCTTCCACCCTCCCACTGACATTCCTGGCTAATTTAATCTAGTCATAGCCAGGTATTTTGAATTAATGACAGAAGCACATAAACAGCAACCATATCTCCTCCATTCTTCTTTGCTAATGACTTAATAATCTCGCTCAATCCCAAAAGATAACAATAGTACCAGCATAATTAATATAACTTAGTAAGCTTATAAAATAGTATCTCCTGATGCATGCATGCAGCAGTACAACTTTTGTCCCTCTTTACATGAAAGTGTTTACATAGCTAATGGAAATGACAAAACGGGAAACAGCCATGAAAAGACATGCTTCAACTCTAGATGATACCTTGTATTCTTCACAATTGACACAATATAGTCCCTCATAATCAGCACGGTAGATATCACCGTTTGCAAGAACCCTAGAGTAGAATTCCTTTACAACAGCTGCATGATTTGAACCCGTTGTGCGAATGAACTTGTCATAAGATATGTCTAACTGCCAATAATATGAGACAAACAGAGGGAACCAAAGATATCATCAGACATAGAAATTATCAATGTTTAGAGATATGAGGAGGATACTTACCTCTTTCCACAATGCCTTGTAAGCTTGTGAAATTGCATCACAATGATCTCTTGGGCTGGAACCATTGGCAGCTGCAGCACTAGCAATCTTCTCGCCATGCTCGTCAGTGCCAGTTACGAATATGACTTTCTTCCCCGTAAGCCTCTATAGCTCATAAAGAGAGTACATAAATATTTATCCTGTAACAGGCTCCACATCTTTAAGCAAATACCAGTTAAGAAGATTAAGCCCACTGTTCTCACGGCTCCAGCTTAATAATTTTCTTAAGACACACCACACTGCTAAGCAATCATCTATAACTACATGGGCACCTTTTTCTTTTCTTTCTTCCTGTTTTTCTTATTTATTCCATTTTTTCCCTTTTTGGTGTGTGTATATATATGGGTGTTTGGTACAGACTATAGAAACATGCAGCAATTAACTTATAATAGTTGTTTGAACATCGTAAATCATCCTAAATACTAGGAAATACAACAAAACAATTATAACGATTCTGATTTTATTTTTTTTCCATGTTACAAAATCCTATTCCAGTGATAGAAGTCATCAAATTACTTCTTGCTTTAAATTCTACGGATATTAGCTAACAGTTATCATTGCACAAAGCTAACAGTTATCATACCTATCAAGTAAAATGGAAAAACCGTTCCACGAAAAACACAAATTTCTCCCATCAAGTGAATACATATATGAAAAGGTTAAATGCACACATCTACACACTGAGAACACTCTCCCCCACTCAAGTGCAAATTTCTGCCAACCCAATCAGCAATTCAACCCCAATAATCAAACTTCCTTTCAGTATTACCTGAAAACGTGCTATGGCGTCGGCGGCAATGGTGGTGTAGGCGCTGCCCATGTGGGGAGGGGCATTGACGTAGTAAAGCGGAGTGGTGAGGACAAAAGGGTCCGCCGCATTCGAAGCGCTGCAAGTGCAATAGAGAGCTCCTTTTGAAAGCGAAAAATACCTGGAGTTTCTGAAACGAATTCTATGGGATTTTACAGAAGCGTGGAAGTTGGGCGATAACGAAGAAATGTAGCGGAGACTGCTTTGCAGGGAGTATTGGAATCCGCTCGCCATTGATGGACTCGTTTGTATTTAGTTGATTTTCTGCTGCAACTGCAAGCATTCGGAGATGGAAAAGAGGATTGGGAAAAGGGTAGTTTCGTCATTTCACTTCAGGTACTGGAACGAGCCCAAATGGGTATTGGCCCATACAAATAAGGCTTTCATATCCCAACACCTCACAACCCTTTCATTCTTGTTTCAATTCTGTATTACAAACTCTGAGAGAGAGAGAGAAGCACATTACGATTCGAGATGAGGAAGTTCGATCCGTGGCCGGTGTTCTTCAGAAGGGAGTGGAATCGCAACTGGCCTTTCCTGGTTGGATTCGCCATTACTGGAACCATCATCACCAAGATGTCCCTCGGCCTCACCGGTTTGTTTCCGCCGCCGATTTCCTCGTTTTTACCTTGATTTCCCATGAATTTGTACCCTGATTTTGCTGTTTGTTCGCAGAGGAGGACGCGAAGAACTCCCCGTTTGTGCAGAGGCACCAGCGGAAGTAAGTTTCCACCAATTTTTATTTTGTTTGCAAACCCTAGAAGAATTTATTCGAATGTCGATCTGTGTTCTTGTTGATGATGTTTCTAATTTTTTAACACGCGATTTGTTGTTGGTAAGCATCGTGCATACTGGGTATTAGACGCTTGAATCAAGCTTGTTTGTTTGTTCATCCATATTAGTTGTTGTCGTGAAGCTTGTTTACTGATCTGAGGTAATTCCGAAGGTCAAGTTTTCTTGTGAGCAAATCATTGCTTTTCTTTGAATTGTTTCTATGAAAATGGTATTGACATGACTTTGGTTATATATAAACTGGCAACCCATTGCTGAATTTGGTGTTTAACATGAATAAAATGCAGAGTTATATTTAACTCACATAATTTTCAGTCGATCGATGCTTTTATGTATCAATGAAAGTAAACCACTCAAACCTTTTTGATGTTTTCGGTGGTCAGAAAAGTGGAGTAAATTACTGTGATGCTGAGTAGAATTTGTAGATAGGTTATGCATGTTATTCTTAATACTTCTATGACATTTGTGAAATCATGTGTATCACTGTCGAGCTTTATTGTTTGAGAATTGGAGTTGTTAATTTATTATTAGTGATGCTACAAGATGACTCATAAGCACCAAGGGAGATGAATGGGCAATCTTTCTGAGTTGCTTCAGCTTTTCAAATTTGCACTTTATGAGTTCCATTGTCATATTTCAGTTTTATTAACAAGGTGAATGCTGGAAGTTCTCCAACTGATTCTAAAATTTGTAATTCTTGTTTTCGTTTTGTTGAAAGACAAAATCTCCCCTATCTTTTGTGATTGTAGCTTTCTTTATTAATCTGATAAATTTAAGCTAAGATCCTAATATTTATTCCATCATCACCTTTTGATATTTGAGCTTAACTAGGTTCCAAGTTAGGATTATCTAGAGATAATTGTAACTAATATTAGTGATTAATAACCAAGAAAGAAACAAGTGCGAGTTTACTTATATTGTTATAAATATACCCTTGCAGTATAATTGACCACATTAATCTATTTGTCCTCGAAGTTTTTGTAGGCAATGTCCAGTTTGACCTATATAAATGCTTAGTGGATCACTATTAATATGCAGCAGCCTCTGTGTCAGTGTGGTACTTTAAAACTTTGTCCTACTGGTTAGGCTAACCCCATGTGGCCTAAGGAATTCAAACATCTCACAACATGTGTATAGATGGTAGGCCGTAGGCCTGTTTTATATAAATTGTCTTGTTTTAATGCCTCATGGAATTTATTTTACATGAGTTGTATCACAATGAAGGATTGTAAGTAAAAGAATGAAGTCGGAGATTTTAAATGTTTTGTGTATTTCAAAGCAGGTTTTCTTTGTAATGGATGTCGTGCTTGGGTTATTTTACCTCATTTGTCCTTCATATTGTTAGTCTATGAGAAGAATCTGTCACTTAAATGTAGAAGATCCTTTTCTCTCTCCCTCTTTCGTAATTCTTGTAACTTTACATCTTCACCTTTCTTCCTATTCAGACATCACATGGTAATTAGTTGTATTCAAGCCTAACGTGCTCGTATTCATCCATCTCACTTTTGCAGATGAAAACGTTGGTACTGGATTAGCTTGGTGACGAAGAAGTCCTACATGGTGGAGATGACTTTGATTTTTTGTTTACTTTCCTTCAAATATCAGTTATCACCTGGATGATAGTGTTGAGGCTGTGCATACTCTCTCCAGTGTCTGGTACTTTGAAATAAAAATAACATGACAATAAGCTTTGTTTTTTGGACATGAATGGACATTATTGCTTACTTTGCTACTGATATTTAATCCGTGTACTGGGTGTATATGTTATTTATATTGTGGTCTCTTGAATTTGATCTTTCTTTTTTTATTTAATTTATTTATTTTTCGCTGTCATGTAGAACGTGTCTCCAATTAGTTATCTATACTATTATATTAAGAGTGATAGGACATCCATTTGGTGTTACGGAATTTTTTTTCTTTATTTTTTGAAAATAAATTCTGCCCACGTATTTTACAACTCTTCCACTTTCACATGATTTCGAAATTCTTTTCTTCTTTTTATTTATTTTTTTATTATTTATTTATATTTAATTTTTTTGTCTCATCTTATTTCAATTTTTTTTAATTATATATTTTTTTAATAGTTTTTAATTTCTAGTTGAATTATTATTTTATATTAATTTAATATTATTTATTTTGTTTGTTCATTTATTTATTAAAAAATAATAATTATATTAAAAATAATTATAAACTAAGTAATAATGAAAATTTTAATTTAATTTTTTTTTCCCCATATACATGGAGTGTGTAAGGTTATTAGTTTATCGATTAATCCCATTTTTCTTTCATCTTACTTATATTATTTTTATTTTTATTGCTTATATTTTTTAAAGAGTTAATTATGTGAAACTACTAACTCATATCCCTCTTGGTCAAAAAATTATACTTATACCCATCCATGAAATTGGTAATTATTAAAACCACGTTGATGGGGTTAATTCAGAGTGGTAAATTCCAACACTTTAGAATTTGTTTGTGTGTGAGGACAGAGATCAGGGCTCAGGCAAGGATCGCCAGAGAAGATGGGTTCAACCTGTTAGGGACAAACACCAAACGGTCAGAAGGCCAAGCTGGGGGAATTGGGGGTGACCCCCAATTTGGCTCTCCGACACTCAAGTCAGTCGTCAGTTGAAGAAGATGAATAGTGTAAAACAGAGCTTGAATGAGTAAAGCTTGCTTACAGACCATGTGTGAGATCTGAGTATTTATAGTTGAGGGTCAAGACCCTTTTGGTAATTGTTATCATGTGGTCCTCCATTGATGTTGCCCTAGACACGTGGCGTAATGAGGAGTCTCTGAAAGGGATCTCCTACAAAAGCCTGTGAAAAGGTCGGTGGCGCAACAGTGGTAGGTGCAAGGCATGTATTATGTGTCAGAGAGCTTTTTGGATTGTTACCGAGGGCCAAGCACGCTCGGGTTTGGATAAGGGCTTTGTGGGCTCTCTTGGTCCGAGGGGACGCCTGGGCTAAAAGCATGATCATGAAGAGAATAACTTTACTCTTGTGATGTCAAGGGAGTGCTCTCGAGGGTGAAATCAGGGATTGCCCCGAGGGTCATGGTGAATTCTTGTTGCTATCCTTATTCCTCCGCTTGGGGAAGGCCAGGGTCCCTTGTGAGGGTGAAATGACTATTCCCTCGAGGGGAACACTTTACACGCAAAGGGGGATGTGAGATATCCCTAAGTCGCCACCGTGTAACGCTGTTATGAGTTCATGTGTCGCGAGCGTAATTTAGCCTCATAATTTGCCCCCCAATTCTGTAGTTCACAGTGGTGTGGACTGTAGAATTCAAATTTTCAAACTCCGAGGGTCAGTTTTCGGTGGGAAATTATGCGCTCGAGGATGTTGTTCTGAGACCGCATTTAATGCAGTCCTTTCACTCTGACCGAAATGTCAGGCATTTAATGTTGTTGGGGCAAGTGGGTGCACCTTTTCAGGGAATGACGCGTAAATCTCGGGACGTGTGCGACGGTTCACAAAAGTGGGCAGTTACCTAGGCGGGAATGATTGCAACTTTTGAATTTATTGCACAAATCCCACCAACTCTCTTTCTTATAAATAGGGATTTGCCTTCATTTCCATTTCCTCTTCACGCAATCACTTTCAGAGCATACAAAATCTCAGAACCTTCTTTCGTATCCTTCAGAAACCCAGGCGATTCCAAGAACTTTTTAGGTATACCCTTAAACCTTTCTAACTTTCTTGTTTGGTAATTTTAGATCTGTAAGTGTTCCCTTCTTCTACATCTCCATTGCTGTTTCTTCTACCCATCTCCTTTTCACAATGTCCAAAGAAATCATTGATGAAACGGTGAGGGAAATTGAGGATATGACAAGTTCCAGTTCCTCTTCTCACAATCCCACTTCCCACCACCAAATTGTAGAGGAAATTTTTGGTGATGCTAGGGATGAGGACCTTGACGCCGCAGTATCGACTATGGGGGAAAGAAATCCCGGTGGAGTTGACCACCTCTTTGAAGAGATGGACTTGGTAATGGAGGTAGAAAGGCAGGGTGTGGCGCCCCGACCCGGGGCCTCCATATACCCACAGATCCAGGGGTCAGGTGATACCAGTCACTCCGCAAAACCTGTTTAAGCACTAATACAAAAACCATATCTAATTCAAAAATATATTACATTAAGGATATTCAGGGTCAACACACTTATTTACAACTCTTATTATCCAAGATTATAAGTACTGTAATATTATTTGTCACCCTAGGTTGACTAGACTATCTCAGCCACCAATATTCACACCTGAGATATAGTCACTACTTTATTCAAACCAGTATGTACACTATCCACAACATCATCCTTAGCTCAATTCCCATTTCCAGCATCGCATCCTCTAATAACACAGTCTGGAGAACAAAACGAAACAGAGGGAAATATAGGGTGAGTCAAATGACTCGGTGGGAATTATCACAAAAATCAAGAACAGAAAGATACCAGAGCAAATCAGAAAAGTAACGATAAAAACGATAACAGAAATGAAGAACAGGGTAAACAGATAATGTTCACTGAGGGTCAAACGTTATAGGTCCCGCCTTGTATCGGCTTCCCAAATGATCAGTCCAGGCGTAGTCAGTGGCAGTGGACAGTACAGAGACCAGCGACGCACGCATGGTCATTCCCAGGGAGCGACCCTAGGAACTAACGAACTTTGGGGTCCCCGCGGTCGTTATTCTCCTTCAAATCGACTTACAGAATCGGTTACAGAATCAGGCTTAGGTAGATTTAGGGTAGGCTTGCAACTAAAAAAAAAATGGCTATCAATCAGAAGCTCAGAACACAAGGCTGTGAACATGCAGTAGGCAGTACAACAACAGTTCAATGAATAGATCAACAGTCAGTAACAGATTAGCAAACAGTTCAGAAGATAATTCAGAGAATAGATCAATAAACAACTCAAAAGGTAATTCAGACAATTTAAGGAGCAATGCAAAAGATAAGCCAAGGAATCATTTAAGAATAATGAAACAGATAGGATAATAGAAGTAAAGAGAAAGAAATCATGATACGAGGATTGTGTTTTGTCTCTAGCAAGAAGAGGTTATTCCCACCTGTCAGTCTGGGACGTTGAGCTTCGTAGTTCCTTTACTGCTGCTCTAAATTACCTGACAAGAATAAGGTAATTGGCTAAGCTCATATTCTATTATTCGTGATTAATAATTTTCTAAATATTAATTTCCATAATATTTTGACATCAATTGATTAATCTTAGCTCGTTTAATAATAAGTCTGTTTATCACTAACTTATTCTTAACGCAATTTATAATAATTAAGTTAATAAACAATTTTATAAAACTATCGTATATATTTGTTAACAATTATATAAGTTCTGATAGATATTTACACAATATTATCAAATATCACTTAGTCCTTGAAATAGTCTAATTGTCCAATAGATTCCATCGTGTGGGGCCCACGTCAAAGTCTAGGTCAAACATACTTCAAAGTCATAATTAAACTTAAATTATTCTTTACAATTATTTAATCACACTCATTATTATAATGACATTAGTCATTATAAATGTTACTGTACTAATTTAACAATCAAGGTCAAAGTTTAATTAATTCTTATAATTATAATAATAATTATAGCCATTAATATATTTATAATGGTAATAATGATTACCGAGAGCAATTCATATCATTGTTGAAAGTTTAATGTTACAGTGACTGTTATTATTATTATTATTATTATTATTATTATTATTATTATTATTTAATTTAGGCAAAATTAAGGAAAAATTAAGATCGATCTGATTATACCGATCGTCTAACAGATTCTTAATATTACAACACGGTGAGTTCAGAAAGGTGAGAGTGACATCCTATCTTTTCTTCGGCGAGTCGCCGTAGCCGGACCACCGCCGGACTGCCATATACCGCCCTCGACCGCCACAGATTGTTACCGGAAAATTTCCCAAAAATAACCGGAACGAACGCCTTCTTATGCTCATTAACAATTTTCAATCAATTTCAGCAGATTAATTCAGATTAGGGAGAGATTCAAGAATCCCCTTTTTAATCCTAACCCTAAACCCTAGAAATTAGAACCCAAATTAAACATGATTTAGCCAGAATTAATTCAAATTGATTTTAGATATATATTACCCAATTCGAACCCTTTAAACCCACCTTTAATCTGCCGGAAAAGTCACCGGAAAAAGCTAAGCTCGGTTCACCGTTGCTACTTCACTGTCACTCTTCCACCACCGTGATTTTCAACAACCAGCCACCAATTATAGACTTACCTCACTGAGCTCTTCAAAAGGCCTAAGGTTGCAAGTTATTTCTCCGGTTAAATCGCCGTCGTTGGTGAAGTTTTCGACTAACCTTTCGGCTTCGTTTTCTCTCTCGTCTCCGGACGAAAATTAAAGATAGTCGTGGATTGGCGTTCTCCTCGTCAAGACGATCGAAAAACACTATGGGTTGTTGAGGTTTGGCTGAGAATAGCCTGCGTAAGAAATTGGCGGTGAAGGCTTTCTCGTCTGGGGGGGAGGGTTTGTGTGTTTCTCAAGGTGTTTGAGTGTGTGAGGCTTTAGGTTTAGGTTAAAATGAATTAAAAGAGGGGTGGGGTTATTTTAAATCAGACGCGTTATGCGTCTGATTTAGGTTTTTTTTTTTTTTTTTTAAACCCCAAACTTTCCTAAATTCTATTTTCACCGCCAGAACTTCTAATTTAATTTATCTAGATCCAATAACATAATTTCGTACCTGTATCGTTGAATAACTCAGGATATTGTTTTTGCATTACGTCCTCTCGTTCCCACGTCGCTTCCTCTACATCGTAATTTCTCCACAATACATTTACTTAAGGGATCTTCTTGTTTTGGAGTTCTTGAAATTTTCGATCTAGAATACGTACAGGAAACTCTTCATAGGTTAGGTTTTCTTCTATGGGTACGTCATCGAGTGGTATGATGTGATTTCCATCCGGGTAGTACTTTCGTAGTTGCGATACGTGAAACACGTTGTGGATTTTGGTGAGATTAGCAGGTAAAAGAAGATGGTAAGCTACAGGGCCTATTCTATCTAGGATCTCGAAAGGTCCCATGTATCTTGGACTCAACTTTCCTCCTTTTCCGATCCTCGAGAATCCTTTTCTAGGAGAGACACGCAAGAATACTTTATCTCCAACTTCAAATTCTAAATCTTTTTGTCTCTTATCTGCATAACTCTTTTGTCTGTCCTGTGCCACTTTCATGTTTTGTTTGATCGCTTGGATCTTTTCCGTCGTTTCTTGCATCAGCTCGGACCAGGTCTTCTCTTTTTCCAACTTAATTAATGACTTTTCTTCTCTTAAATCCCAATGTTTGGGGGATCGGCATTTTCGTCCATACAACGCCTCATATGGAGCCATCTTGATGGTCGATTAATAGTTGTTATTGTAAGCAAATTCCACAAGAGGTAAGTGTTTGTCCCATCCTGCACCAATGTCAAGTACACATGCTCATAGCATGTCTTCTAATATCCGAATAGTCCTTTCAGACTGGCGATTAGTTTGAGGATGAGCAGCAGAACTAAAACACAAGTTCGTTCCCATTTGCTTTTGGAGGTTTTTCCACAATCTGGAGGTAAACTTTGGGTCTCTATCTGACACAATACTCATCGGTATACAGTGAAGTTGCACAATCTCATTGATATATATAGTTGCTAACTTTTCTACCTTATACTTCGTTCCTACAGGTAGAAAATGAGCCGACTTGGTGAGTCTGTCAACGATTACCCAAATGCTGTCATAGCTGCCTCTAATAGTTGGTAAGACAGTGACAAAGTCCATTGTGATATGATCCCGTTTCCAGTCGGGTATCGGCAATGGTTGCAACATTCCAGACGGTCGTTGGTGTTCTGCTTTAACTAATTGACAAGTCAAGCATTTTTGCACATAATCTACAATATCTTGCTTCATCCCGCTCCACCAAAAGTGTTGCTTAAGATCTCGATACATCTTGGTTCTGCCGGGGTGTACAACATGATGAGTTTTGTGTGCCTCTCTTAACACATCTTCTTGCAATTCCTTCGGCACACAAATTAGTTGTCCAAACCAAAGAATCCCTATATCATCAATTTCGTATTCTCATCATCTCGTAGGGTTCTTTTTAATTGTTGAATTTCTTCGTCTCCTGGTTGAGTATCTCTTATCTTAGTATATATCTCAGGATATATTATCAATCCCGTAACCTGACAACTAGTCATTGCAGTCACTCGTTCTCTTTGGAGATTTTGGGCTTCTGAAATCTCCTGCCCTCTTAAGTGTGATATTCCACTTTTCCTGCTCAGGGCATCTGCCACCACATTAGCTTTACCTGGATGGTAGATGATGTTGCAATCATAGTCCTCCAGGAATTCCATCCATCTCCTTTGTCGCATATTTAATTGCTTTTGGGTGAATTTGTACTTTAAACTTTTATTATCAGTATACACATCAAAGGTTGCACCGTATAAATAGTGCCTCCATTTTGCCAACGCAAAAACTATTGCAGCTAGTTCCAGGTCATGTGTGGGATAGTTTTGCTTATATGACTTGAGCTTTCTCGATGCATAGGCTATAACTCGACCATTTTGCATGAGTACACAACCTAATCCTTCCTTCGAGGCATCTGTATATACTACAAATCCTTCCAAGCCTTCTGGTAATGCGAGCACTGGTGCTGAAGTTAGCTTTCTCTTGAGCTCTCCATAACTCTTTTCACAGTCTGCTCCCCACTCGAACGGTTGATCCTTGTGGGTGAGTCACGTCAAAGGTCCAGCTAGTTTAGAAAAACCCAATACAAACTTGCGATAGTATCCTGCCAATCCCAAAAAGCTACGAACTTCAGATACGTTCTTGGGTTGTCTCCAATTGGTTATGGCCTCGATCTTGGTAGGATCTACCTCAATTCCATTTTGAGAAATGATGTGACCCAAGAATGTCACTCGATCCAACCAAAACTCGTATTTACTGAACTTTGCGAAAAGTTGGTTGTTTTTCAACGTTTGCAATACCATTCGTCAGTGCTCTTCGTGCTCTTCCTCTGATTTTGAGTAAATCAGGATATCATCAATGAATATCACCACGAATCGATCCAAAAATGGTTGAAAAATTCGATGCATCAAGTCCATGAACGCAGTTGGTGCGTTAGTTAATCCAAAAGGCATCACTACAAACTCATAGTGACCATATCGAGAGTTAAACGCAGTCTTGGAAATATCTCCTTCTCGAACCCTTAGCTGGTAGTATCCTTATCGCAAATCCAACTTTGAATAGACCTTAGAACCTTGAAGTAAAGAGTTCGACAATATGGGGCAATGGATAGTTTTTTTTGACTGTCATTCGATTTAACTCCAGATAATCAACACACATACGCATTGTTCCATCTTTCTTCTTGACAAACAACACTGGAGCTCCCCAAGGTGATGTGCTAGGCCGAATGAATTGTTTATCTGTTAAATCTTGGAGTTGTTTTTTCAACTCCTGTAACTCAGCTGGTGCCATGCGGTACGGGGTTTTAGAATAGGGCTCTGCACCGGGTGTTAATTCAATGACAAATTCGATTTCTCTTTGGGGCGGTAAAGATTCTAAATCCTCAGGGAATACTTCCGAAAATTCCTTCACAATCCTTATTTCCTCCAACTTAGTCTTATCCTTAGGCTTATTAATCAAGTAGGCCAAAATTCCTTGATTCCCTTTTCTGATCAGTTGTTTTACTTCTCCAAATGACGCTAAAGATACAGACATCGGTCCACTATCGGGTTTTATAGGGATAGTCACTGGGTTTTCAATCTTAATTTTCTTATTAAAGCAATCAATTTGTGACGAGTGATGGTATAACCAATCCGTCCCCAAAATAACATCATAACCTCCAATAGGAAGCTTAATAAGATTGGCTAGATATTCACCTTCACCAATTCTTACTGGGCATCCTGGGTATATCCTATCAGTCATCATACTAGCACCTACTGGAGTTTGTACCTCAATTTGGTAAGGCGTATCACAACGCAAATTTAAATTTACCGCAAAGTTCGAAGACACAAAGGAATGAGTAGCTCCAGGATCAAATAATACTTTACCTTTACTTCCAGAAGTATAGAACATACCTTCTACCACATCGTTGGGGTCTGGTGCTCCCTTTCCGGCTATGGCATAGGCTCGTACAGGCACTCGAGGTTTCCCACCAGGTTTCACTGGTTGTTTTTGTGCTCCTCTAGCTACATTAGTCGTCATTTCTTTCTTCTCCGGGCAGTTGCTAATAAAATGGTTAGGATTACTGCATCGAAAACACGAATGGTTTTTCTTCCAACAATCTTCCTTCTTGTGATGAGGATTTTCACAAGTTCTGCAATTTCCCGTTGTATTTGGTCGTCCTCCAGGTCATCTCCCAGCATTATTGGGGCGATTTTTAGAAAACTTGTATTCCACCTTTTGAAATTTCTTCATAGGACCTCCTTGCATAACTGCCTTACCCTTTCGCACTCCGTCCTCAATCCTGTGTATCTCCTGTAACTCAGACTCGGCTTCTAAGGCTTTGTTCACCACTTCGACATAATATTCAAAGTTGCAGGCAATCAAATGGCATCGAATCTCGGTCCGAAGACCATCCACAAATTTTCTCATCATCCGTCTTTCATCTGCTTGGATGTGAGACACATATTGGATCAGATGATTGAATTGAGCCTCGTATTGAGAAACTGTGGATGTTCCTTGAATCAACGCCATAAACTCTCGCTCTCTAGCATCCTTTACTACTTGGGGTACATACTTGTTGTGAAAAGTCCGAGAGAAGTTCTCCCAAGTCCATGGCGTTCCTTGTCATTACCATTGGCTGGAGGTTAATCTCCACCAACTTCTAGCTGCATCTGCGAATAGGAAAGTGGCGTAACGTATCTTCTGAAGATCAGTGTAGTTTAGTGCATGATAGATGCTTTCGATATAGCTAAACCAGGCTTCTGCCACTCGATTGTTTGGTTCACCAGAAAATTTAGGCAGAACGTCACCAACTGCGTACCCTTGTTGTTGGCAAAATTGCATAAATCGTTGCATCATATCGGGCATGTCTCCTGCCGCACGTTGTTGATGAGCTTCTTGATGTAGAGAACCATGTGGGTAGTTGCCAATGCTATGCTCTTCCTCTGTGCGTTCCCTTTCGCTTCTTTCTCGTCCACGACCTCTAGAGGCTGATGCTCGTGAAAGTGTAAGTCTTCCTCTCTCGAGCCGAATGATCAGGAGAGTTAGTTTGAGAATCTTGTTGTGATGCCATTTCTATAACTCAACCATACGCGCAATTGTCAGTAATTAGAAAATTAAAGGCAATGTTGGCATTTCCCACAATCTCATATAATCCAACCAATACCCTAACGTACATTACAAAGACAACGATGCATAAAGAAAATTTAGAATGTTGTAACCTAGTACCAGACATATTATAAACAAAGCTTCATATATATATATACAAAGATTTACATGTAATGTACATAGCGGATCCCACTATCCAGATATAACCTATCTACAATTTGTGCAACCATGTCCCCACCAGTCAAAATAAGGCCTCACCGTGTCAGGTATATACACCTCAAAAGCATGGTCACATAACCTATCAGTCTAACTATGCCATGCTAAACAACCTATGAGCAAAAAGGGTTGCTATCACTACTATCTGATAATCTAGGTAATCATATAAAATTTTAGCCACATGGGTTAGTACCCCATCTACCCTGCTTAAATGTCAATGTCCTCATCAGAAGACTCAGTATCATCACTAGAAAACTCGGTGTCACTACTAGAGGAACTGCAAATCGTAGTCGAAGTGATCCCTGATACAGCATCCTCTGTTGGAAAACCAACACAGAAACGCAACGGAAATTTAAAATTTTTCCAAAAGATTGATCATGGACTTGCAATTCTCGTATCGTACCATAGGGTGTTTAGAAACTTACGTAGGTTGAAGCTTTCTAGTGATGTCAGTACCGCCTACTGAACACCCTTCAAGCGGAATGTCCCTCGAACGGTACTCGATAGATCCCAAAGCAGCGATCCTCCAAAGCGTATCCACACCAGTCCTAGAACACGATCAAGCAAGTGAGAATACTAGTTCTATAACTTGTGTTAATGGCTAGGGGTTTTGCTTTGAAAACTTTTCTTTTATTTTTCACAAAAACTTAACACTTCATGAGTGTTGGTCTAAAGAATAAGAGAAACACCACCACTAGTATAAATACTAGTGTGGATCGAGCCCCTAGGGTTTCCAAAACCTAATGGGCTTTGTTTTCTTGCGCACTAATTAACTAATTTAATTATTTAATTTAATTGGAATAATAAGTTCCTAACTTATTCTCCAAGTCTTGCAAGAATCAACTTTCTCTCTCCTACAATAGGAAGTTAGACTTTTCAACTTTCCTAAAGCTAAAAGTCAAGATTCAATAAATAATTTAATTCTCAATTAATTATTTATTGGGTTAAGCTTGAGAAATAAAATCTTAACAATTAATTCAAAATTAATTAAAAGACTTAAATTAATTAATTACAATTTAATTAATTAATTCTAGAAAAGAATTCACATGTAATAAAATTACACGCTTGGAGACACGTACGTGCCACGGGGACTGCATGACACGTGGCAGCCACGTGTGCTCGACACGTGGCAGCTACTCAAGGCCTTCCTTGCTCCGTTTCGATCAACAATTTGATCCTTCGTTAATCATATTAACATCCTACCATAACCCTCGTGTCCTGGCATTTGTGTATGACCCTTTAAGTTCATTATTCGATTAGCAGTGACAGTAATTAATTAATTCCCTTAAGTGATTAATCACTTCACAGATCACACTATCGTAATCTAGCAATGGATGTGTGACCCCTAGCCGAATAACGAAATGAATCGAAGAACCTTTCAGTCAATAACATACAGTGAAATACGATCCTCCTACAACTCTATCTCCCAATCAAGAACTAAGGCATGGGAATATTCTTAGAGCCTAAATATTCTTGATCTTTAAAGTTAAGTTCGTTTCATATCCATTTTGACCTCAATCCAAGAAAACCCCATTTTCTTGATGTCTTGATCTTTTATCCACCTTGGCCAAGGGTTTAGTTTGATGGACTACGAACAACTCAATTAGTAAGAGATCATTCTTGTTCTTGCAACAAGTGTAGGTCCTTTGTCGATTCTACTAATTCTACATATGCCACTTGTGTAATCCCAACATAGGCCGTGGTTCAGGTTTCAGTATGTCGAAACCCTTTTGAGCCTATATCAAAGATTACAGAGTTAGCTCATATGAGACATTACAAAATCTCAAGTCTAAGGATTAATGAATCATGTCATTGACCTGTGAGATATTTCCTAATCTGGAAGTTTCTGGAAACTTCCTTTCCCATTTAGGAATGTTCTCACCCCGGACATCTCAGTGATGAAGTTCTAGTAACAATCACCCTCGTGTATTATAAACGCATCATCGTATGCACTTATCACTCCATGAAACTGAGTGATCCTTCAAAAAGGACATAATCACATATGCAAGTCTCAACAGAGTCAAGGTCGACACTCCCACTGTCTGTCAGACTCTCGACTTGGAGAAGTTTCTAATCCTCGCCTATGGAGTTAAGAACTTGTTTCATGTGTCGTTCCCACAACGACAAAGTTCTTAATGACCTCATCGGATTAGGGGTGTTCAGTACATGCATCACACAGTCAAACCCAAACAGACAAACTAAGCACATAAAGAAGTGATTGCCTATGAACAAAAATCATCTCGTCTATTATTCAAAGATTGTTTGTGATATTACAAGAAAATAGTAAAGCCAAAAGTAGCTTTAAGGGCACTATTCCTAACAATCTCCCACTTGCCCGTCAAAGCCATTCAGGAGCTAATCTAAGTCCCATCTTCAGAAGATGTCCTTCGAAAGCCTATTGACTAAGGGCCTTAGTAAGTGGATCTGCCATGTTCTCTGTCAATGTGACCCTTTCAATTTGCACATCTCCTCTCTTGATGATATCACAGATTAAGTGATACTTCCTCAAAATGTGCTTGGTCCTTTGGTGAGATCTTGGTTCTCTTGTTTGAGCAACCGCCCCGGTGTTGTCACAAAACACTGTAATGGGGTCGTTAATGATAGGAACTACACCCAACTCGTGGATGAAGATTCTTACCCAAACACCTTCCGTAGTTGTATCGTTTGCAGCTAAGTATTGGCCTCAGTGGTCGAACCTGAAGTGGTCGCTTGTTTGGAACTTTTCCAACTCACTGCTCCGCCGTTCAGGCAGAATATGTATCCTAACATGGATTTAAAGTCATCCATGTCTGATGCAAAGCTTGCATCATAGTATCCTCTAATGACAAGATCTTGGCCTCCGTAAACCAAGAACAAATCCTTAGTTCTTCCCAAGTACTTAAGGATGTTCTTTACAACAGTCCAGTGACATTCACCAGGGTCAGATTGGAATCGGTTAGTCACGCTAAGTGCATAAGCCACATCCGGTCGAGTACATAGCAGCGCATACATTATGCTTCCTATAGCTGATGCATAAGGAATTTTGGACATCCTGGACTTTTCAAGTTCAGTCTTGGGACACAGCTTCTTCGAAAGAATTGTTCTCGGGCCCATTGGAAGTTTTCCACGCTTGGATTCTTCCATACTAAATCTCTTTAGCACTTTGTCTATGTAAACCGACTATGATAATCCTAACAATCTCTTAGATTTATCCCGATAGATCTTTATACCGAGAATGTAGGATGCATCACCAAGATCCTTCATCTCAAATTGGTTCGATAACCAAGACTTTGTTACTTTCATGTCATCCTTCGCATTCCCAATGAAGAGGATGTCATCTACATAAAGTATCAGAAATTGAACCGAGGTTTTCAATTCTTTCTTGTACACGCAAGACTCATTCGGATTTTGAATAAAGCCAAACGATTTGACTGCTTCATCAAATCGAATGTTCCAATTCCTAGAAGCTTGTTTCAATCCGTAGATTGAACGTTGAAGCTTGCAAACCTTTTGCTCGTTCCCACTGAATGTGAAACCCATGGGTTACTCCATGTAAATGTCTTTGTCAATGTCTCCATTGAGAAAGGTAATTTTCACATCCATTTGCCATATCTCATTGTCATAATATCAAGCAATGGCAAGCAAGATCCTAATGGATTTTTGCATTGCAAACGGGGAGAAGGTTTCATCAAAGTCTACACCTGGTCTTTGAGTAAACTAATCTTGCTGTAAAGGCTACCACGCTTCCATCTACTCCAAGCTTGCGCTTATATATCCATTTACACCCTATGGGCCTGATCCCATTAGGTGGATCAACCAAGGTCCAAACTTGGTTAGAGTATATGGAATCCATTTGGGATTTCATTGCTTTTTTCCATTGTTCAGAGTTCGAATCTAACAGTGCCTCCTCATAAGTTAATGGATCATTATCCATTTGAGATGTTTGGTGGAGAAAACCATACCATCTCTCTGGTTGTCTAGGAATGCGCTCAGAACATCTTATTTGAGGAGGATTTTCGTGTGTATCACTCTCTTGGGTAGGGATAGAGACGTTATTCTCTAAGCTAGGCGTGGGACCTTAGTCTCGAACCTCTTCGAGTTTTGCGATCTTGCATTTCTTTTCTTTAAGGAACGAGTCCTCAAGAAAAGTGGCGTTTCTTGACACAAAAACCTTTTGTTCAAGAAGATCGTAGAAATAATATCCTATTGACTCTCTAGGATATCCTACGAAGATACATAAGCTTGATCTAGCTTCAAGCTTATCTCCCACTATCCTCTTCACATAAGCAGGACAACCCCAAATTCTTAAGTAAGAATAGTTAGGGATTTTGCCAAACCACATCTCATATGGGGTTTTGGGTACAGATTTGGAGGGAACAAGATTTAGAAACTTAACTACTGATTCTAGGGCATAGCCTCGGAATGAAGGTGGCAATTCAGTGAAACTCATCATGGAATAAACCATATCAAGTAGGGTTCTATTCCTTATCTCCGAAACTCCATTTAATTGAGGAGTTCCCGGAGGAGTCCACTGAGAGATAATTCCATTATCTTTGAGATGACTAAGGAATTCGTCACTTAGATAACCTTGGTTGATCCACCTGATGGGATCAGGCCCATAGGGTGTAAATGGATATATAAGCGCAAGCTTGGAGTAGATGGAAGCGTGGCAGCCTTTAAAGCAAGATTAGTTGCTAAGGGGTTTACTCAAAAACCAGGTGTAGACTTTGATGAAACCTTCTCCCCAGTTGCAATGCAAAAATCCATTAGGATCTTGCTTGCCATTGCTTGATATTATGACTATGAGATATGGCAAATGGAAGTGAAAATTGTCTGTCTCAATGGAGACATTGACAAAGACATTTACATGGAGCAACCCATGGGTTTCACATTCAGTGGGAGCGAGCAAAAGGTTTACAAGCTTCAACGTTCAAGAAAAGTGGCGTTTCTTGACACAAAAACCTTTTGTTCAAGAAGATCGTAGAAATAATATCCTATTGACTCTCTAGGATATCCTACGAAGATACATAAGCTTGATCTAGCTTCAAGCTTATCTCCCACTGTCCTCTTCACATAAGCAGGACAACCCCAAATTCTTAAGTAAGAATAGTTAGGGATTTTGCCAAACCACATCTCATATGGGGTTTTGGGTACAGATTTGGAGGGAACAAGATTTAGAATCTTAACTGCTGATTCTAGGGCATAGCCCCGGAATGAAGGTGGCAATTCAGTGAAACTCATCATGGAATGAACCATATCAAGTAGGGTTCTGTTCCTTCTCTCCGAAACTCCATTTAATTGAGGAGTTCCCGGAGGAGTCCACTGAGAGATAATTCCTTTATCTCTGAGATGACTAAGGAATTCGTCACTTAGATACTCGCCACCTCGATCAGATCGAAGTGTCTTAATCTTGTGACCAGTTTGGTTCTCAACATCCTTCTGAAATTCCAAGAATTTCTCAAAGGCTTCGGATTTATACTTCATTAAGTACATATAACCAAAACGACTAAAGTCGTCTATGAAGGTTATGAAATACTGATGATTGTTTCTCGTACTTACACTAAGTGGTCCACAAACATCAGTATGGATTAAATCCAATACTTTAGTGGCACGTTCCACTTTGCCATTAAAGGGAGTTTTGGCCATTTTTCCTTTAAGACATGATTCACAATGAGTTAACTCTTTAAGTTCATTATCATAGAATGATCCTAAATTAGTTAACTTAGCAATCCTATCTTTAGAAACATGGCCTAAACGTGCGTGCCATAAAGAAGCCGAGATCTTGTCATCTCTTTTGTGTTTGTTTGATTGTTGTATATTCAAAATATTGGTGTCTTTGGTTGTATAAAGTCCATTAGATAATGTACCAAGCAAAACGGAAGTTTTATTCTTCTTAAGATAGAAGTTCCCATTTCTAGAAAATGTTTCAAAACCTTCACAATCAAGTATTGGAATGGAAATGATATTACGAATAATAGAAGGTACATAAAAGACTTTATTCAAGACTAGAGTAAAGACACCTAAATCTAATCTACACGTCCCGATGGCTTGAGCTTGAACGCTTGATCCATTCCCAACCTTCAAGACGCATTCTCCTTCTTCGAGCTGCCGAACCTCATTTAGCATTTGTACATCATTACAGATATGAGCTCCACAGCCGGTATCAAGTACCCAAGAATTAGAATCAATAGATAGATTTACTTCAACAATAAACACACCTTTCTTTAGAGTATCCTTGTACTCTTGGCAATTCCTCTTCCAATGCCCTTTCTTGCCACAGTGGTGGCAAACGTCCTGTCTTTGATCCCTTTTCTTCTTGGCCTTTCTCTTCTTAACCCCTCCATCAGGTTTAAGAGATCCCTTCTTCTTGGGAACTTTCTTCCTTTTGCCTTTAGAAGGCCTAGAAGAGGAAGTGACCATCATTACTTTGTTATCCTTCTTTATCGTGACTTCAGCAGTCACAAGTTGACTAATCAGCTCAGCGAAAGTAGAATGAGCATGATTCATGTTGAAGTTCAGCATGAAAGGATTGAATGATGGTGGAAGCGATGCGAGCAACAAATCCACGACGAGGTCCTCGCTTAGAGGTATCTCCATGGAAGTAAGCTTCTCGTTCAAAGCGAGGAACTTAAGTCCATGTTCGTGGACACTTGTACCTTCTTTCATTCTGAGATGAAAGAGCTCCTTAAAGGTGTTGTACCTTAGAACACGCTCTTTGGGGCGGTACAATTGCTCGAGATGGTCATAAATCTCTCAAGCGTATTCCATAGACTCATGTTGCCTTTGCATGTCCGGAGACATGTTAGCCAACATGAGGCAACGGGCTTGAAGATTGTCTTCAGACCATTTCGCAATCGCGTCTCTTTCGGCCCGAGTCGGAGCCTAACCCTCAGGGGTAGGCTCTCCCTCGAAGAGAACATACCTTCTCTTCTCAGAATCTAAAACTATCTTTAGATTCCGAAGCCAATCAGAGTAATTGGGCCCCGTTAACTTGTTTGATTCAAGGATGGATACCAAAGGGTTTTTGGTTGCCATTTCAGTTTGTAGAGAATCACAGAACTACAACCTAAATGGAAAAACAGAGAAATCATGAGCATGCTGAATAATAACGATTATACATATTATCAAGGTCTTTAGAAATATGTTCTCCCACTGTTTTTAGAAAGTCTAGAAATCCCAACGACTTTAGAAGAAACTTATATTCTCAGTGGGTACTAGGATCCCAAGCAATCTTAGTTCTGGACCCACGACTCGTGAGACATCCAAAGGTCTAAGAATCTTAGGTAGGTACTATTTACCAATTCGATCTCTCATTGAATTCCTAGTAATGTTTTTGCATCACTGATCTTTCGACTATGGACCCACGACTCGTGAGACATCCATATCTACTTCAGTGTTGAGCTAGACCCATCAATCATAAGATCTCAACCAAACTTAGTTCGGAACGACCCACGACTCGTGAGACATCGCCCATTCTAAAATGGTCAAGAAATATTAATTACTTAAAGCGATTAATCAGGAAACTAAGAGTTAACAAGATCCATTAATTACCCCACGACTCGTGAGACAGCAATTAGGTTCACTTATTAAGTCCTAAATCCTATTGATGGAATGTTAGGAATTTTATTACCATGATAAAATACCTATTTATTCGAATTTGGCTCAATATTTTAAATGGGATTTTCGAATGACCTCACCAACATATAATGTTATCCAAATTTTAATTGTCTTGTTAATGCAGTTTCACATAAAGTGCATCACAGAAGCAATTAGCAGATAACATGTCCTAGCATGATACTAATTATGTGATGATCATGGGTATCCTATCTTATATGCAATTATGGGAGCCACTCCATAATCACTAGTTCTAACATTCATGCTACATAAGACAATTCACATCACATAGGGGTACAGAATTTAATGGATAAAACGCTCTATCTATTACATTAATAGAAACCCTCCTAAACATTTTGAGGGATCTTCTTATGGCCACCGTTCTTCAAGTGCTCCTTGTGGACCATTCTTATTCCATGGGTGCTTGTCTCCAAAATGAAAATAAAAGCCTCACTTCCTAAGTTCTAGTCTCTTTACATAAAGTAATATGGCTCAATTTTCATATTGACCATGGACAAGTACACGGGGCATACCCCGGCCCAAAAACAATAATAAGGAAAGCCACATAATAAACACATAACAGTACGCACATAAGTAGGGCTCCAACCCCAATTGAAATCATCCATGTGCAGAATTTAAAACTATACATAAGACTAACCCATGATTACCTAAACTAGCATGATTCCGCTTGAATTTAAATTTACCAACTAAATTTAAAATTCCCTTGACTTCAAGTTACAATTAACTTAAGTAATTTGAATATAGTTCATTATAAACGAATTTATTCAAAATCGAATTCACCGGATTATGACAAAACAACAATTAATCCAAAATTAAATTTTTGTCAAATAAATCATTCAAAGTGATTTTCGTATTTTCTCGAAAAATTAGAACTGACTTTAATTCACTAAAATCCAAAATTTTATAATTATTTCAAATAAATAATTTTATAAAATTAAAATCAAATTTTAAAATAAAATAAGATTTTACAAAGCGGGATTTTAACGAAAACCAAAAAACACGAAACGGAAAAAAAAAACGGGGTTCCGGAATGCACAAGTGAGGCGCGCGGGGACCGCCCGCAAGCAGGCAGTCACCCACGCACACGGCCCGCAAGGGTTTCCCGGGACGTCCTAGCACGTCCCGCACAGCTGTGCCCGGACGGTGCTAGGCGCTGCTAGGCAGCGCCCGATTGTGGGCGGGACGATGCAAGTGGTCGTGCTAGGCGTGCATAGGCGCTGCGCGTGCGGTAGCGCGCTCGGCCCTGGCGCGTCTGGCCGGTCCGCCCGCACGGCTTGCATACATGGCGGGGCGGCACTCGCCGCCCCATGCGCTGATCGCGCTAGGCCGTGCACAGACTCGCGCGGCTATGCAATCTGTTCCGACTTCGTTTCGTAATTTCACAAATTCCAAGATTCAATTTTCGAATTAAAACAGTTCAAATCAATCTGAATTAAAACAATTTAAAACCAGATTAATCAGGAAACAATTTTCGCAAAATTTTCAAGAAACAGTTTTGATCTGTCAATTTCGTATTTCAAACTTAAATCATGAATACACAACATACACTCAAATTCAAGAATTTTCATCAAAATTTGTAAAGCTGTAACGATAAAATACGAGCGTTGCAAGGTGGATCTGATACCACATGTTGGAAAACCAGTATAGAAACGCAGCGGAAATTTAAAATTTTTCCAAAAGATTGATCATGGACTTGCAATTCTCGTATCGTATCGCAGGGTGTTTAGAAACTCACGTAGGTTGAAGCTTTCTAATGATGTCAGTACCGCCTACTGAAAGCCCTTCAAGCGGAATGTCCCTCGTGTTGGAAAAACGAATCAGAAAAACAGCGGAAATTAAAAATTTTCCAACTAAGCAAGATCGAAAACTCGTAATTCTTATTCCCAAATTCGTAGAGATTAAGAAATTCACTTGGGTAGTAGCTTTCTTGACACGTTCTAACCGCCCAAGAACGCTCTTCACGCGGCTTGATCCCCAAAAGCTCCTTCGAATCTTTCAAGACTTCATGATAGTAGCCCTTTAGAGAAATAGTCCACCAACCGCGACCACGATCCGAATAGGGAGGATGCTAGTTCTATATTCGGTGTTTAGGCTCTAGGGTTTAGTGTATAATTATGGAGAAGGAGAAATTGAGTATCATCCATCCATGGGGTTCGAACCCCTCTATATATAGAGGTAGGGGTTCGAACCCCTTGTCCCTTTTGGACAAGGATCCCAAACTCCTTTTGGAAAGGGATTTCTTGCTTGGAGACTAAGTCTCTAACTTTGAACAAAAGTCTCCTTTTGATCAACTTGGAAAGCAAGAATTATATCTAATTCTTTTAGATATTTTATTTTACTTTATTTATTAAATAATAAATAACTTAAAGACTAATAATATAATTAATTCATAATTAATTATTTATTAGACTTTATTTCTCCAAATTAGAACTTTAATATTAATTCAAAATTAAATCAAAGTCCATTAAATAATTAACACATTAATTATTTAATATATACACACATACACGCACGTGACTACATGTGTCAATGATGACACGTGTGACTCACACGTGTGGACCCCACCATTCACCTAATGGTTCGATCAGCTCGTTTAATCGATTCAAGCCTTAACCTACGTGACCGGGTCGTTATGTGTGACCCTCTAGGTTCTTAATTCAATTAGCAGTGACCTTAATTAATCAATTCTCTAATTAATTAATCAGTCCACAGATCAAACGACCATAGTCTAGCTACAGGTGTTTGACCCCTAGCTGAATAAGAATGTCTCGATTCGACAGAACCTTTAAGTCATTGACGTATGTGAGATACAATCCTCCTACATCCCATATCTCAATCAAGATCTAGGGCAAGGGAACAATTAGAACCCTAATAATCTTGATCTTAATGCTAAGTACATTTCATATCCATCAGATCTCAATCCAAGAAACTCTTGTCTTGATGTCTTGATCCACTGCCTTGGCCAAGGACTCCTAGATGACATATGAATGACTTACACAATAAGAGATCATCATCTTGCTAGTGCAAGCGTAGGTCCTTTATTGATTCTCATATACTTTCATGTGCCACTTGTGCAGCCCCAGCATAAGCCTTGAATCAGTTGTCTAAGGCGACACCCTTTAAAGCTTACAACTAAGACTACAGAGTTAGCTCATAAAGTATCAATGGAATTTCAAGTTTAAGGATCACTTAATCACATCAATGACTCGTGATATTTCCTAATCTGGAAGTTTCTATTTCCAGATATCGAAACTTCCTTTCCCATTTAGGAATCTTCTCACACGGGGCACCTCAGTGTACCTACTTATGAGAAGTAAGCACCCCCATGTATCACGCACGTATCAACTATACACTTTGCACCCCATGAAACAAGGTGGTCCTCCTTAAGGGCGTGATCATACGAGCAAGCCTCGAACGAGGCAGGTTGACACTCCCACTGTCTTTCGTACTCATTGGCTTGGAGTGATTTCTAATCATGACTTATGTGATATGGGGCTCGTCTCATGAACCACTTCACCTAAATGGTTGAGTCCTTCAAGTCATATTGATTAGGGGAGTTCTCATACATGCGCAGTTAAAAGGAAACACACAATTAAACAAGAGCATATAAAGAAGTGTTGCCTTAATTTGTTTTATTCTAAGATTGTCTGTGATTTACAAAAGGAAAGAACTAAAGCTGAGTATTACATCGGCTTTCAGGGCACTATTCCTAACAATCTCCCACTTGCCCGTCAAAGCCATTCAGGAGCTAATCTAAGTCCCATCTTTACAAGATGACCTTCGAAAGCTTCTCGACAAAGGGGTTTAGTAAGCGGATCTGCCACGTTCTCTGCTGATGTGACCCTCTCTATTTGCACATCACCTCGTTTGATGATATCACGGATTGGGTGATACTTTCTCATAATGTGCTTGGTCCGTTGGTGAGAGCTTGGTTCTCTTGCTTGAGCAACCGCCCCAGTGTTGTCACAGAACACAGTAATGGGGTCTTTCATGCTAGGAACGACATTCAATTCTTGAATGAAGTTTCTAATCCAAACACCTTCCTTAGCTGCATCATTTGCAGCTAAGTATTCGGCCTCAGTGGTCGTCTGCTTGGAACTTTTCCAACTCACTGCTCCGCCGTTAAGGTAGAAAATGTACCCTGACATTGACTTAAAATCATCTAAGTCAGATGCAAAGCTTGCATCGCAGTATCCTCCGATTACTAGATCTTTCTGTCCTCCGTATACTAAGAATAAATCCTTAGTGCTTCGTAAGTACTTTAGGATATTCTTCACGGCAATCCAGTGACCTTCTCCAGGGTCTGATTGGAAATGGCTCGTTACAGTAAGTGCATAAGCCACATCCGGTCGAGTACATAGCATTGCATACATTATGCTACCTATTGCCGAGGCATAAGGCACATGAGTCATTCTTTCCTTCTCAAGATTCGTCTTAGGACACATCTTCTTCGAAAGAGATGTTCCTACACTCATGGGAAGAACTTTATTCTTCGCATTCTCCATACTGAACCGTTTCAGTACTTTATCTATGTACATCGATTGTGATAGTCCTATCAATCTCTTAGATCTATCCCTATAGATCTTTATCCCGAGAATGTAGGACGCCTCACCAAGATCTTTCATCTCGAATTGGTTCGATAACCAAGATTTGGTAACTTTCATGTCATCCTTCGAATTCCCAATTAGAAGGATGTCATCAACATAAAGTACCAAGAATTGCACTGAAGTTGCCAATTCCTTTCTATACACGCAGGACTCATTCGAATTTTGAACGAAGCCAAACGCTTTGATTGCTTCATCAAAACGAATATTCCAATTGCTAGAAGCCTGTTTCAATCCGTAGATTGATCTTTGGAGTTTGCAAACCTTTTGCTCACTCCCACTAAATGTGAAACCTATGGGTTGATCCATATAAATGTCTTTATCAATGTCTCCATTGAGAAAGGCAGTTATCATATTCTTTTGCCATATCTCATAGTCGTAATATGCAGCTATGGCAAGCATGATCCGAATGGACTTTTGCATTGTAACCGGTGAGAAGGTTTCATCAAAGTTCACACCGGGCCTTTGAGTGAAGCCTTTTGCAACCAGTCTTGCCTTATAGGCTGCAATGCTTCCATCTACTACAAGATTTCTCTTAAAGATCCATTTGCAACCTATGGGTTTAACCCCATCAGGCAAATCTACCAAGGTCCAAACTTGGTTAGAGTACATGGAATCCATTTCGGATTTCATGGCTTGTTTCCACTGTTCAGAATCCGAGTCTGACAGTGCCTCCTCATATGTTAAAGGATCATTATCCTCTTGAGATATTTCATGGAGAAAACCGTACCATCTCTCCGGAGTGATTCAGAACGCCTTAGAGGAGGATTTTCACGTGTATCGACGTTTGTGATTGGTTGAGGGGTGTCAGAATGGGACGTGTCCTTTAAATGTGGCGTGGGAATGTCTTGAATTTCTTCGAGTTCTGTGATCTTGCCTTTCTTTTCTTCTAGGAACAATTCCTCAAGAAAAGTTGCATTTCTTGAAACAAACACCTTTTGTAGTTTGATCATAAAAGTAGTATCCTATGGATTCCTTAGGATAGCCAACAAAGTAGCATAAGTTAGAACGAGCTTCTAACTTATCTCCCACTGTCCTCTTCACATAAGCAGGACAACCCCAAATTCTTAAGTAAGAATAACTAAGGATTTTACCATGCCACATTTCATAGGGCGTTTTGGGGACTGACTTAGAAGGAACAAGATTTAAAATCTTGGCTGCACTTTCTAGAGCATAGCCCCAGAAAGAAGGTGGTAAGTCAGTGAAACTCATCATGGAACGAACCATATCAAGTAGGGTTCGATTCCTTCTCTTAGAAACTCCATTAAGCTGAGGAGTTCCTGGAGGAGTCCATTGAGAGATAATGTCATTATCTCTGAGATGATTAAGGAATTCTTCACTAAGATACTCGCCACCTCGATCAGATCGAAATGTCTTGATCTTGTGACCAGTTTGGTTCTCAACCTTCTTTTGAAATTCTAAGAATTTCTCAAAAGCCTCAGATTTGTACTTCATTAAGTACACATAACCAAAACGACTAAAGTCATCAGTGAAGGTTATGAAGTACTGATGATTGTTTCGAGTGCTTACACTGAGCGGTCCACAAACATCAGAATGGATCAAATCCAAGGTCTCTGTGGCTCGTTCTACACTTCCTCTAAAAGGAGTTTCGGACATCTTTTCTTTGAGACAGGATTCGCAGGAAGTCAACTGTTTAAGGCCATTTTCAGAGAATGTCCCTAAGGAAGTTAACTTGCTAATTCTGTTCTTAGAAATATGCCCTAATCTAGCGTGCCACAAAGATGCTAAGACTTCGTCATCTCTCTTACGTTTTGTCTCTCGTTGTATACTCAAAATATTACAGTTTTGAGTTAGATAAAGTTCATTGTTTAATGTACCAAGAAGTATTGAAAAATTATTCTTTTTAAGGAAAAAGTTACCATTCTTAATATTAATTTTATAACCTTCGCAATCAAGTATTGGAACTGAAATAATATTACGAATAATGTCTGGTACATAAAGGACTTTATTTAAAACTAAAACAGAATGACCTAAATCTAATCTAATTGTGCCTAAAGCTTGAGCTTCGACCATTAAGCCATCCCCAATCTTCAAGACACATTCTCCTCCTTTCAGCTGTCGGACCTCACTTACCATCTGTACATCATTACAGATATGAGATCCACAGCCGGTATCAAGTACCCAAGAGTTAGAATTAATAGAAAGATTTACTTCAACGAGAAACATACCTTTCTTTAGAGTAGCCTTATACTCTTGGCAGTTTCTCCTCCAATGCCCCGGTTTCCCACAATGGAAGCAAACGTCCTCTTTCTGATCACGTTTCTTCTTTTGGACTTTTCCCTTCGTGATGCCTCCATTGGGCCTAAGGGACTTCTTCTTCTTTTGGGCTTTCTTGCCCTTGCCTTTGGAAGGCTTAGAAGAAGATGGAGCAGTGACCATCATAACCTTATTGTCCTTCTTGATCGTGCTTTCAGCAGTCATAAGCTGACTAATCAGCTCAGCTACACTAGCATTTGCATGATTCATGTTGAAGTTAAGGACAAAAGGATTGAATGATGGTGGGAGCGAGGCTGGCAACAGATCCACTGAAAGCTCATCTCTCAGTGGCATGTCCATGGAAGCAAGTTTCTCAGTGAGAGCAAGAAACTTGAGTCCATATTCATGGACACTTGTACCTTCCTTCATTCTCAAATGGAACAATTCCTTTGAGGTGTTATACCTTGTAACACGCTCATGAGGTCGACAAAGTTTCTCTAAGTGGTCGTAAATCTCCCAAGCGAATTCCATGGACTCATGTTGTCTTTGCATGTCTGGAGACATGTTAGCAAGCATGAGACAACGGGCTTGGAGATTATCATCCTTCAACTTCTGGATCGCATCCCGCTCAGTCCGGGTCGGAGCGTCCCCTTCGGGAACGGGCTCCGCCTCGTAGAGAACATAAGTTCTCTTCTCGGAATCTAGAACGATTTTTAGATTCCTAAGCCAATCAGAATAGTTGGGACCAGTCAAATTGTTTAACTCGAGGATCGATACTAGAGGGTTTTTTATTGCCATTTCAAAACACGTAGAGAATCACAGAATCTACGACCTAAATGGAAAAACAGAGAACTAGTGAGCATGCTGAATAATAACGATATACATGAGATTAGGTCTTTAATCTATGTAGCTCCCACTGTTTTTCAAAGATCTATAATTCCCAAAGATCTTAGAGGAGACTTGTCATCCCAATGGGTACTAAGATCCTAAGCCCTTAACCTTGAACCCACGACTCGTGGCCATTCTCAATTAAGCCTAAGGTCGGTACAACTTACCAATTCCAACACTGTGGAATTCTTAGTAATGTTTTTGCATCACCTATCTTTCAATATGGACCCACGACTCGTGCGACATCCATATTTACTTAGGCGTTAAGCTAGACCCATCAATCATAAGATTATGATCAAAACTTAGTTCGAACGACCCACGACTCGCGGCCATCGCCCTTGCTAAAATTGATCACGAAATATTGATCATTTAAGATCAATTAGGAAACTAAGAACTAATAGGTTTAACATAGACACCCCACGACTCGTGGCCAGTATCTAGCTTCCCCTATTAAACTTAAATCCTATTGATGGAATGCTATGAATTTAATTCGAAGTTTGCACCTCGAATTAAACACCTATTTTCGAAAATTAGCTTAATATTTAATGGGAATTTTCGATGTAACCGGAGAGTTGTCCGGTTCGACCTCACCAACATATATGTTATCCAATTCAATTAATCTTGATTAATGCAAGTACAACTTAAATGCATTTAACACAAGCACTTAGCAGATAACATGTCCTAGCATGATACTAACATGTGATGATCATGGGTTCTACCTATCTTATGCGTGATATGTGGGAGCCACTCCACAATCACAAGTTCTAACATACATGCCACATAAACAGCTTAAATCACATAAGGGAATTGGAAATAAAACGATGTCCTATCTATTACAATAATAGTAATCCTCTCTAACAATTCGAGAGGTCATCACTTATGGTCTCCATCTTGTTACTTGTTGTGTGGATCCATTTTACTCCATGGGTGCATTGTCTCCGAAATGAAAGAAAATGACCTCACCACCTATCTCTACTCTCAAATTACAATAAAAGGAAAAAGACATAAAGTAATAAGGCTCAATCTTCATATTGGCCTTAGACAATTACACGGGGCATACCCGGCCTCAAAAACAGTAATATGGAAAGCCACATAATAAACACATAACAGTACGCACATAAGTGAGGCACCGACCCCAATTGAAAAACGCAACTATGGGGCTCCAACCCCAATTTAAACCATCCATGTGCATAAAATTAAAGCATACATAAGACTAAACCCATGATCACCTAACATGCAAAAATTGCAAGAATTTAAATTTAACCAATAAATTTAAATTTTCGCTTTAAGCCCTAATAGCTTAAAACATGACTTAAATGCAATTCTTGTTTAAGAGCCTTTTCTAAAAAACCCGAAAAACAATAAACTAGTAAAATTCCAATTAATTTCTGAAAATTAATAATTTTATTCCTTCAATATTTTCATAAAATAAAGTTTATAATTCTCCCAAAATTTAAATCGCTTAATTTCTCAAAATCCCAATTTAAACAATTATTTCAAAAATAACTTTAATTTAATAAAACAAAATTTTCAGAAAAATTAAATCGGGATTTCAAGAACCGAAAACACAAAAACGTGAAATCTGGGCCCGGAACCGCCCGGAACGAGCAGCTGCTCGCCGCGCTGCGTCGCGCGCAGCTTGCTGCTGCCGACGTGCGGGCGAGGCCGGGCGGGTACTCCCCGCGGTTGAGGTTACGGTTGCGGGAGCGTGCGGGTGGCTGTCCCGCACGGTTGCGGGACAGGCGAGCAGGAGCGCGTAGGACGGCGTTGTGCGCGGCTGCGCGACGGTGGCGCGCGGGGTTGGGGCGTGCTATGCGTTGGCACGTTCCAACCTCGCGTGTTCGTTTCGTGTTTCGTTTCGTATCACAGGCTTCTCAAAAACCCTGTTTAATCCAAAATCAAAATTACGATTTAAACGAGTTTCAACTAAAACAGTTTTTCAAAAACAGATTTAAGAAAACAGTTTTCAGAAATTTTTAGGAAAAACACAGTTTCGTATTTCAGGCTTTCTAAAAGAACTCAAGAACACTCAATTCGCATCTAAGCCTAAGAATTTCTACCAAATTCAGAATAATGGAGACGAACCAAAAATAAGCGTTACTAGGTGGCTCTGATACCACTTGTTGGAAAAACGAATCAGAAAAGCAGCGGAAATTAAAAATTTTCCAACTAAGCAAGATCGAAAACTCGTAATTCTTATTCCCAAATTCGTAGAGATTAAGAAATTCACTTGGGTAGTAGCTTTCTTGACACGTTCTAGCCGCCCAAGAACGCTCTTCACGCGGCTTGATCCCTAAAAGCTCCTTCGAATCTTTCAAGACTTCACGATAGTAGCCCTCTAGAGAAATAGTCCACCAACCGTGACCACGATCCGAATAGGGAGGATGCTAGTTCTATATTCGGTGTTTAGGCTCTAGGGTTTAGTGTATAATTATGGAGAAGGAGAAATTGAGTATCATCCATCCATGGGGTTCGAAACCCTCTATATATAGAGCTAGGGGTTCGAACCCCTTATCCCTTTTGGACAAGGATTCCAAACTCCTTTTGGAAAGGGATTTCTTGCTTGGAGACTAAGTCTCTAACTTTGACCAAAAGTCTATTGGAAAACACGAATCAGAAAGCAGTGGAAATTTAAAAATTTTCCAACAAAAGGACCTTGGACTCGCAATCGTGTATCCAAATTCGTAGAGATAAGAAACTTACTTTTCTTTTATTCTTTCTTGAAGCGTTTCAAGCCACCCAAGAACGCTCTTCTCGCGGCTTGATCCCTTCTCCTTGGTAAAGCTCGAATCTTCAAACTTCTAACTTGAAGCTCTCTAGAGATAGTCCACCAACTTGATCACAATCTAACTAGTAAGGATGCTAGTTCTCTAGTTAGTGTTTAGGCTTAACCTAGAGTTTTGTTTATCTTGGAGAAAGGATGGTGTTCAACACATGAACCAAAAGAATTACCAATTAGCTCTAAGGGGAGCTCGAGCTCCCTTATTTATATTAAGGGAGGACCGAAAATCCTAGTCCTTTATGGGCTAGGGTTTTGGTCTCTCTCTCTCTCTCTCCTATTACTTGATCATCAAGTAAATTTTGACTTTGACTTTGAATTCAAATTCAAATCAACTTTCAAGAGAGCTAAAAATATCCAAACTATTTTTGGATAATTTTATACTTTATTTATTTAAAATAAATAACTTATTTTATCTAATTAATTAATTCATAATTAATTAACTAGATTATTTTCCTCCAAAATAAGACTTTCTTTTTAATTCAAAATTAAACCAAAGTCTATTAAATAATTAACAAATTAATTATTTAATATATATATACAATATATATATATTTACACGTGTGGGACACGTGTCACTCACGTGAGCCACACGTGTGGTTTCACACGTGTGGAACCCTCTTGGCCCGATTAACTCGTTTAATCATTTTCAATCCTCAACTCATGTAACCAAGTTGTTGTGTGTGACCCTCTAGGTTCTCAATTCAATTAGCAGTGACCCTAATTAATTAATTCACTAATTAATTAATCAGTCCACAGATTAAACGACCATAGTCTAGCAACAGGTGTTTAACCCCTAGCTGAATTGGAATGTTCGGATTCGACAGAACCTTTAAGTCATTGATTCATGTGAGATACAATCCTCCTACTTACTATCTCTCAACCAAGATCTAGGGCAAGGGAATAATCAGAACCCTAATAATTCAGTCTTAAAGCTAAGTGCATTTCATATCCATTTGATCTCAATCCAAGAAACCCTTTTCTTGATGTCTTGATCTACTGCCTTGGCCAAGGACTCCATATGGCATATGAATGACTTACACAATAAGAGATCACCTTGCATATGCAAGTGTAGGTCCTTTCTTGATTCTCATTCACTTTCATGAATCACTTGTGCAACCCCAGCATAAGCCTTGAATCAGTTGTCTAAGGCGACACCCTTTAAAGCTTATACCTAAGACTACTGAGTTAACTCATAAAGTGACAAGGAATCTCAAGTCTTAAGGATCAATTAATCACATCAATGACTCGTGAGATATTTCCTAATCTGGAAGTTTCTATTTCCTGAAATAGAAACTTCCTTTCCCATTTAGGAATATTCTCACACGGGGCACCTCAGTGAACTTACTTATTAAAGCAAGCACCCTCATGTATCACGCACGTATCAACTATACACTTTGCACCTCCATGAAACAAGGTGGTCCTTCTTAAGGGCGTGATCCCACAAGCAAGCCTTAGAGGAGTCAGGTTGACACTCCCACTGTCTGTAGGACTCATCGGCTTGGAGTATTTTACTAATCATGACTTATGTGATATAGGGCTCGTTTCATGAACCATTTCACCTAAATGGCAGAGTCCTAAAGTCATTAGGATTAGGGGAGTTCTCATACATGCACAGCTAAAGTAAACGCATACCAAACAAGAGCATATAAAGAAGTGTTGCCTCAATTCGTTGTTTCATTCAAAGATTGTCTGTGATTACAATAAGGAAAAGCACAAAGCGGATATACAATCGGCTTTCTAGGGCACTATTCCTAACAATCTCTCCTTTTGATCAACTTGGAAAGCAAGAATTATATCTAACTCTTTTAGATATTTTATTTTACTTTATTTATTAAATAATAAATAACTTAAAGACTAATAATATAATTAATTAATAATTAATTATTTATTAGACTTTATTTCTCCAAATTAGAACTTTAATATTAATTCAAAATTAAATCAAAGTCCATTAAATAATTAACACATTAATTATTTAATATATACACACATACACGCACGTGACTACACGTGTCAATGATGACATGTGTGACTCACACGTGTGGACCCCACCATTCACCTAATGGTTCGATCAACTCGTTTAATCGATTCAAGCCTTAACCCACGTGACCGGGTTGTTGTGTGTGACCCTCTAGGTTCTTAATTCAATTAGCAGTGACCCTAATTAATCAATTCTCTAATTAATTAATCAGTCCACAGATCAAAACGACCATAGTCTAGCTACAGGTGTTTGACCCCTAGCTGAACAAGAATGTCTCGATTCGACAGAACTTTTAAGTCATTGACATATGTGAGATACAATCCTCCTACATCCCATCTCTCAATCAAGATCTAGCGCAAGGGAATAATTAGAACCCTAATAATCTTGATCTTAATGCTAAGTACATTTCATATCCATTTGATCTCAATCCAAGAAACTCTTCTCTTGATGTCTTGATCCACTGCCTTGGCCAAGGACTCCTAGATGGAATATGAATGACTTACACAATAAGAGATCATCATCTTGCTAGTGGAAGCGTAGGTCCTTTATTGATTCTCATATACTTTCATGTGCCACTTGTGCAGCCCCAGCATAAGCCTTGAATCAGTTGTCTAAGGCGACACCCTTTAAAGCTTACAACTAAGACTACAGAGTTAGCTCATAAAGTATCAATGGAACCTCAAGTTTAAGGATCACTTAATCACATCAATGACTCGTGAGATATTTCCTAATCTGGAAGTTTCTATTTCCAGATATAGAAACTTCCTTTCCCATTTAGGAATCTTCTCACACAGGACACCTTAGTGTACCTATTTATGACAAGTAAGCACCCCCATGTATCACGCACGTATCAACTATACACTTTGCACCCCATGAAACAAGGTGGTCCTTTTTAAGGGCGTGATCATACGAGCAAGCCTCGAACGAGTCAGGTTGACACTCCCACTGTCTTTCGGACTCATTGGCTTGGAGTGATTTCTAATCATGACTTATGTGATATAGGGCTCGTCTCATGAACCACTTCACCTAAATGGTTGAGTCCTACAAGTCATATTGATTAGGGGAGTTCTCATACATGCGCAGTTAAAAGGAAACACACAATCAAACAAGAGCATATAAAGAAGTGTTGCCTTAATTCGTTTTATTCAAAGATTGTCTGTGATTTACAAAAGGAAAGTACTAAAGCTGAGTATTACATCGGCTTTCAGGGCACTATTCCTAACACCTCGAACGGTTCTCGATAGATCCCAAAGCAGCGATCCTCCAAAACGTATCCACACCAGTCCTAGAACACGATCAAGCAAGTGAGAATGCTAGTTATATAACTTGTGTTAATAGCTAGGGTTTTGCTTTGAAAACTTTTCTTTTATTTTTCTCAAAAACTTAAACACTTCGTGAGTGTTGATCTAAAGAATAAGAGAAGCACCACCACTAGTATAAATACTAGTGTGGATCGAGCCCCCAGGGTTTCCAAAACCTAATGGGCTTTGTTTTCTTGCTCACTAATTAACTAATTTAATTATTTAATTTAATTGGAATAATAAGTTCCTAACTTATTCTCCAAGTTTTGCAAGAATCAACTTTCTCTCTCCTACAATAGGAAGTTAGACTTTTCAACTTTCCTAATTCTAAAAGTCAAGATTCAATAAATAATTTAATTCTCAATTAATTATTTATTGGGTTAAGCTTGAGAAATAAAATCTTAACAATTAATTCGAAATTAATTAAAAGACTTAAATTAATTAATTACAATTTAATTAATTAATTCTAGAAAAAAATTCACGTGTAATAAAATTAAACGCTTGGAGACACGTACGTGCCACGTGTGCTCGACACGTGGTAGCTGCTCACGCCATCCTTGCTCCGTTTCGATCAACAATTTGATCCTTCGTTAATCATAATAACATCCTACCATAACCCTCGTGTCCTGGCATTTGTGTGTGACCCTTTAGGTTCACTATTCGATTAGCAGTGACAGTAATTAATTAATCACTTCACAGATCACACTATCATAATCTAGCAATGGATGTGTGACCCCTAGCCGAATAACGAAATGAACCGAAGAACCTTTCAGTCAATAACATACAGTGAAATACGATCCTCCTACAAATCCATCTCTCAATCAAGAACTAAGACATGGGAATATTCTTAGAGCCTAAATATTCTTGATCTTTAAAGTTAAGTTCGTTTCATATCCATTTAGACCTCAGTCCAAGAAAACCCTATTTTCTTGATATCTTGATCTTTTATCCACCTTGGCCAAGGGTTTAAGTTTAATGGACTACGAACAACTCAATCAGTAAGAGATCATTCTTGTTCTTGCAACAAGTGTAGGTCCTTTGTCGATTCTAATAATTCTACATATGTCACTTGTGTAATCCCAACATAGGTCGTGGTTCAGGTTTCAGTATGTCGAAACCCTTTTGAGCCTATATCAAAGATTACAGAGTTAGCTCATATGAGACATTACAGAATCTCAAGTCTAAGGATTAATGAATCACGTTATTGACCTGTGAGATATTTCCTAATCTGGAAGTTTCTGGAAACTTCCTTTCCTATTTAGGAATGTTCTCACGTGGGACATCTCAGTGATGAAGTTCTAGTAACAATCACCCTCATGTATTATGAACGCATCATCGTATGCACTTATCACTCCATGAAACTGAGTGATCCTTCAAAAAGGACATAATCACATAAGCAAGTCTCAACAGAGTCAAGGTCGACACTCCCACTGTCTGTCGGACTCTCGACTTGGAGAAGTTTCTAATCCTCGCCTATGGAGTTAAGAACTTGTTTCATGTGTCGTTCCCATAACGACAAAGTTCTTAACGGCCTCATCAGATTAGGGGAGTTCAGTACATGCATCACACAGTCAAACCCAAACAGACAAACTAAGCACATAAAGAAGTGATTGCCTATGAACAAAAATCATCTCGTCTATTATTCAAAGACTGTTTGTGATATTACAAGGAAATAGTAAAGCCAAAAGTAGCTTTAAGGGCACTATTCCTAACATCCTCGTCTCCCTCAGGCTCCTCAGGATCTGCCATAAGAACGTCTAAGAAGAGCTGCTCAATCTACTGTGCCGTCTATATCTTCCATAACTGCAATAATATCTTCAATATCCTTATCTACTGGCACCACTAGTCCCTGATTCAGCTCCTCACCCTCGGGTGCCGCCTCCTCCCTCTCTGGTTCTATTTCCTCATTTTCGTGACCCTCATTCTCACCAGCTAGATCAGCAACCCAGTGTCTCTCCTCATTGTCCCCAGGCCCCGTTAGATCTTCTATCGGCTCCTCCTCCCTAGCTATATCCTGTGCCAACCCCACTGGATGTCCTACCATACGATCCTCACTCACTACCATCGGTACTGTCTTACCCCCAGCTGGTCCACAACCTGGTGGCCAGTCTCTAATGGCACTGACTATACCTCTACCCCTAGGTATGATCGGACTACCTGGAATAGGGCGTACCCCCGATGATCCTGCCTCCTGAGTATTGCCAGCAACCTTCCTGGACTGGCACTAGTCGAACTCGCGGTAGAAGAAGTCAAGGTCCAATTCCATATCCGAATGTACTTCATTAAGCCGACGAATTGACTCTTGGCACTGTGCCACTAAATCCTCGAATATTTTCTTTAAATTTTCTTTTCGACTTTCAGCGTACTCCCGTATTTCTTGTACTCTTTTTGCTATTTTCGCATCTATTGGTTCTTTCCCAGCCCCTAATCGCCTTAACCGTTCAACCTCTCTATTTTGCTCTTGCAGCTCATGACTTAATTCCTTAGAAAGAATTCAATCACTACTAATTGGTATCTTTATTTATGCATCAATGACGATAGATGCATTCGCCATAGTTTCATCATTACGGCAAACCCGTGTCAAATATATAGCGGATTTGGACTCTCTATACAAAACGAATCCTATTTTGGCTATTACCTTAAGAATCTTTCTTTTTTAAACCCCTTGTTAAAAATTTTAACAAAACAAGGAAAGAAATAAAAAAGAAGGGGTTACCCCGCCCTGCTAAACATCGATGAATAATATTATTTCCATGCAAAATTTTATAAACTTATCTTAATTTTAAATTATCTTCAATATCCTCATCTACTGGCACCACTAGTCCCTGATTCAGCTCCTCACCCTCGGGTGCCGCCTCCTCCCCCTCTGGTTCTACTTCCTCATTTTCGTGACCCTCATTCTCACCAGCTAGATCAGCAACCCAGTGTCTCTCCTCATTGTCCCCAGGCCCCGCTAGATCTTCTATCGGCTCCTCCTCCCTAGCTATATCCTGTGCCAACCCCACTGGACGTCCTACCATACGATCCTCACTCACTACCATCGGTACTGTCTCACCCCCAGCTGGCCCACAACCTGGTGGCCAGTCTCTAATGGCACTGACTATACCTCTGCCCCTAGGTATGATCGGATTACCTGGAATAGGGTGTACCCCCCGATGGTCCTGCCTCCTGAGTATTGCCAGCAACCTTCCTGGACTGGCACTAGTCGAACTCGCGGTAGAAGAAGTCAAGGTCCAATTCCATATCCGAATGTACTTCATTAAGCCGACGAATGGACTCTTGGCAGTGTGCCACTAAATCCTCGAATATTTTCTTTAAATTTTCTTTTCGACTTTCAGCGTACTCCCGTATTTCTTGTACTCTTTTTGCTATTTTCGCATCTATTGGTTCTTTCCCAGCCCCTAATCACCTTAACCGTTCAACCTCTCTATTTTGCTCTCGCAGCTCACGACTTAATTCCTAAGAAGGAATTCAATCACTACTAATTGGTATCTTTATTTATGCATCAATGACGATAGATGCATTTGCCATAGTTTCAGCATTACGGCAAACCCGTGTCAAATATATAGCGGATTTGGACGCTCTAGCCAAAATGAATCCTATTTTGGCTATTACCTTAAGAATCTTTCTTTTTTAAACCCCTTGTTAAAAACTTTAACAAAACAAGGAAAGAAATAAAAAAGAAGGGGTTACCCCGCCCTGCTAAACATCGATGGATAATATTATTTCCATGCAAAATTTTATAAACTTATCTTAATTTTAAATTATTACTTTCACTTAATAGTAAATCAATAAAAAAATTATAATTGGAAAAAAGTATATAGAAGAGAGAGCCATAGCAGAGAAATAAAAAAAAAAAAAAAATTAAAAAAAAAATGGATCATGAAAAAGGGAAAAAGAAAATCAAGAGAGAAAGCCAACAGAATAATGAGACAAATTAGTAAAAAGAAAAAGGCACATATTACAAAATAAAAAATGAATATTTTTTATTGTATAATATTTTAACAGGATTAGTTTTGGGCTTGAATACTTTCATGGGTTTTGACCCAACTCAAATCACCTATAATTGAGTAGTTGGTTTTGGTAAAATTAATCAAGTATGAATTTGGATTGGATTTGGATAATGAATTCAAACGTGTGGATCGAATTTTATCCATGATCTGAAAATGCATGTTTATGAAGCATCACAGACATGCGTTTTTTTTTTTTTTTTTTCTTTCCATTTTTCTTGTCTTTGTGCGCACGTAATTGGCTGATAGCTGTGGTTTATTTTTGTTGTTGCTTCCTCTTTCACTGCTCTGCCGTCAATTCGCTGTGCAATTCTTCATGTAAGAGATGCTCTTCTTAATTACTTAGCAATTTGTTTCGTATTGTATGTCTGATTAATATGTCATCGACTTTTTTGTTAATACATGTATAAAAATTTCCCTTTTTTCTTGCTTTGGTTTGAGGTAGCATAATATTCTTTCATTAGTTTTTCTCAAAGAGTCTACGGTCTGTTATACTCATCGCGTTGGGGAACATGTTGGTTGGTGCTAAAGGCGTTTTTCAGCAACTAATTTGGTGTTACAAGCTTACTCAGTGAAGGTTTACTTGACGGAAACCTAGATTCAAATTTTGTAACCAAAAATTCAATATGAGATAAATTTCAATCAACTTCGCAAGCGACAACACTCTGAATGAGCATTGAACGGTACCCTCCAATTTCTCGTACATATAGGCACCATTTCTGGCGGAAGCAATTTTCGCACCAAAAAAAATTAACACTTCCCTAGCGAAACGCAAAATGAACATAGGTAAATTTTGGCTGAAAAAATACTGATAATGAACCATATATAAAGTGAATAATTGGATAAAATTATAATTTTATTCTCGTAATTAATACTTGTGGATATTGTGAGAGCAGTCGATCATGTCACCGTTGTAGTGGTGACATGATTTGATGACCCACGCAAAGAAAATAAGGCAAGTCTTTAAGAAAACATCAAACGTCATAAGAATCCTTTTACAGATTCTCCAAGTCAGTAATTATGCTTTAATAATGTTGTTAGTTGCTATAAATAGACCACTTACGACATCTAAACTAACTTTTTTTTTTTCCTACCGAATAAAGGCCAACCAACTTTTCTAACCTTTTTCAATGTTCTAATAGAATTCATCACACATTATTTGTTCCCAACTTTCCACCTTCTATTTTATGAAATAATAATTTACATCTCTGGTGTATTTATTTGTTTTTTAATTTATGTAAGCATGGTGTAATTTAAATGTTGTCAATGTTATCAAGTATTAGTTCTGACGCTATACTAATTTAACTAAATGTCTCGAGTTTGAATATCTGAGAACGCAACTATTATTGATAGAAAGAGTTTTACACATTAGTGATCCAATTTGGGTCGATACATATAAATGGGCTATAAAACAAAACAAATCTTGTCGGGGTATTATTTGAATTATTGGTAATAAACATAGAAAATAATACAAGTGGTAATGTGATATGGAAGAGATCATTAGATATTATAGTAGCTACAAATAGAAAGGAGATAGAAACCAAAAAGAAGAATATAATGAAATTTAATTTGATTTTGTACTATTTAAAATTGTCGGAGAGTTTTTTCACCTTAAATGAAACTATGCCACCTGAAATGCAAAATGATAGGTGTGTCATCAGAGATTCAACTGATCCCAAGACCGAGGGCAACTACCTAGGCCAAAGGAGCCGTCTTTGAGATCCACTTGGAGGGAGTTTACGGTCTATACTCGATCGCCCTCCGAAGTGTAGAGCGCCACTACCTCTTAGCCAGCAAAGCCCTCATCTGGGGCTGCATTCTAAAAGCATTTAATGAGGGATCTCATGGTTTGATTCACCCTTCAAGTATCATCCTTCTAATGATTCATACACTTTGAGGGCGAACCCAATGATGCCTAAAAATATGACTTAAACATCATCCTGTCCATTAACACTCATCTATAATTGCCTCAAATAAAATGTACTAAAAGTTACATATTAAAATTCTCTCCCTCTCCACACATCATGAGTTATCTTTGCCTTCCTATTTCATGTTTCACATAATTGAGCATTCGAGACCTACTTCGGGTGAAACACCCTACTCGACTTCTTAATCTTGTTTGCTCATTTCTAACGGGAAGACGACCCTCAAAACTCTATCTTCAACCCTACATTCGATTAACAACCGACCTGAACCCCAATCATGTCTTAAGCTCAAAAGGTATATGGAAGAGTGTGGATACTACTTAGTTCCAAACAACTTCTTGGCCCAGCGCTCAAGTGGCAGCAAATAAATTTAAAAATTGGGGAAATTAGTAATTTCCAATTATTTGAGAACAATGGTCAATATTAATACTGAAATATGAGAAGACTGGCTAAGGGCTAACATCACCGCTCAAATGTACCGATGAGAATTCCTTAATGTCTCTGACAGAATCAGAAGAAACCACAGACAACAAACTATATACCAACAATTTCACAAGAATATGTGTTACCACTTACCACTTACCACCCTTTAAATTAAATAAAAGGATCCAAAATATATATAAATTAAAGAATTATTTATTGTACCTGTTATTTGGCATCCCATATGGCCTGTCTTTTCATCTTCAATCATGGCATATGTCAATGGATCTTAGATTTTATATTTTATTTTATTTTATAATAGATCAGTAGACTATTAAAATTATAAGAAAAAAATAATTAGAATAATATGTCATATTTAAAGATTTTATCTTCTAATTGTAAAATTTATTATGCATGAATACATAAATAATATTTTTTATTTTTTTACATAAAAGAATATATGATATGAAGTTAACACAATAAAATAATATTTTTAAAAAAATACATGATTAAAATAGAAAATTAAAGCCGGATTTTATCTGAGTTGTTTTTCACTTCACACTCACATTAATTACAGTATTAATCACCACCACCGAAAATCAAAGTTGTTAAATCAAGAAATCATAGCAAAAATAAAAAAAGAATTAACTCAGTAATTAAAAGGAAGCAAATAGAATATTTTTTTTTGGTGAAAGAAAGGAAGCAAATAGATGTTACTTAATTAATACTTCTTCTTGCTCCTATCCTTTCCGCCGGAAAAGATGGAGCCGAGTCCAAACAGATTCGCCGGCGGCACATTCAACACCGGGTTGAATTTCAGCCCTCCGCCGTAAGAGCCATAGCTCTGCTTCTTCAATGGCGGCCTGCTCCACGAACTATAATTACCCGATTGCCCTTGCTTCTGCGAAGTACTGCTCGAAGACGAAGAGCTTTTCAAAAAGCTCTGCTTCTGATTACTCGAGCTCCGCCCTTGCTTCCCGCTGGCCGCCGAGCCGGTGGAATTGCTCCTCGACAGAAGCGGCAATGGGCAGAGTGTGCGCCCGTAGCCGCTGCCGCAGTTTAAGCTCGAGCTCCGCTTGAACCGCCAGAACGACCTCTGCTTCTCCTCCGCTGCTTCGGCGGTGGGCTTACTGGGTTTCTGCGGCGGCGGCGGAGTTGTTGTTGTAGTTTGGGTTGCTCTGGGCGGCGGGGGGAGTTTCCTTTTGATTTCTATGGGGAGGATTTTGCCGTCGAAGAAGAGCTCGTCGGCGGAGGAGGATTGGTGGTCGAAGCTCTCTCGGAAAACGCAGAAGTCGAAGTCGATGGTGGAGGAAGAAGTGGTGCGGATGTACTGTTCGACGGGAACGACGTCGGATTGGGCGAGGTCGTGGGAGAAGGAGATCCGGGGGGATATGCCTAGGCTGGGGCTGTCGGGGAAGACTTCGATCGCCATGGATATGCTTAATCTTGTTGCAGGAGTGAGTGAGTGATTAAAAAGAAGCAGTTGGGGTTTATTGAAAGGTTGTGTAAAAACTAAAAAGTATTAAAAGGCATCAAAGACCGTACCAAGACTGAAAATTCATGAAAATGTGGTCATTAAAGTCCAAGTACTGGCTGGACTCTTTGCATGCAAATTTGATTATTTTATTTAGTGAGAGACAGAGAATTATTAAGATATAAAATAGGGTAGCATTTAGTTTGATTTGATTTGAGGGGTAATTCTACTTTTAAATTAGTTCGGTCAAATCAATCAAAACGAGGGGAGAGATCTTTTTATATTTATCGTATTACTAAGGTAAGGTAAAGTTTAGAAAAATTGATTAATAGTAAATGTAATGCATTTACTTATATGATTGGTTTGAATCGATCAAATTAGATTAGGATAGAATTTTCGAATATAACATTAGCTGTGGGGAGGTTTGTAAAGTAATTGGGTTCAATCTAGTGGGATATTGATCATCGAATTTGTTTGTTTGCTTGTTTTATTTGAAATTGGAAGCTCAAGCTCGATTTAAAAAAGGAGAATCATGATTAGTGGATAATCACTCCAGTTGAAAAATCGAGGTTTAATTTAGTAAAATCAAGTCAAATTCGAATAGTTTGTGATCAATATCATACATATAACATTTTTTTTAACAAATTCAGGCTATTCAACAATGAGAAAAAAACTAAATTTTAGCAAAAAAAAAAACTAAACTTTCATGATAAAACTTTTACATGGAATAGACAAAACTTTCATATAGAAAACCTCGATAAATAATTTAACTTAAAAAATAATAATGGTAAGTAGTGGTGAATGCACATATATGAAAAAAACATCTTTACTGTAATGGCTAATTCAATCAAAAAAAAAAAAAAACTCAGAAAGTTTAGATCTGAGAGGATAATGACCGAGCAAATTTGGGAGAATAAGAGTAGATCTGAAAGGATAGAAGCAGATAAGATAAGACAACGACTGATTCGAGAGAATGGTGGTAGATCCGAGAGGATAGCGGCAGAATAAAATTGAAATGCTGACGGTGAAGCATTGCTAAATCGATCCGACAATGGAATCGTGTTTTCCATCATCAGATCAAAGCTTCAATTGGCTCTTCACAAATACCATTATTGCTATGTAGTTAATGAGTCAGGTTGAATTAAAGGTGTCAAAAGTTTACCTGACTCAATAACCTAATCCGACTCACCCGCCTGAATATCAAATTAAGGTCAGGGATTTTCAGGTTCGAATCAAATCAGGTCGGACCTGATAACAACCTGACAAGGAGAAAGAAAAACAGGATGGATCTTGGATTGACTCAAAAATTTACGCAAGTGACACAAAACCCACTTGACCCAACATCACCACCCACCTGAAAATATGAATATAATAAATTAAAAAATCTTAACCCTAACCAACCATGTTTCACTAGTTCACTCTCTCAGAGTCGTTTCTACTCTCCACACTTACCGTCACTCTCTGCCACCATCTATATGACATGCTCCGCCGCCTATGATGCACAAATAACACTCCTCACATAAAAAATTTAAGAAAAAATCCGTGTCACTGTATCCATATCCGTACATCAAAATTCGCCGCTCCATCTCCAGCGCCACCCACCATACCATCTCCGCGGTGCCATCTCCAACTCAATCTCCCAGTGCCACGCCACCATTATCTTCACCACTCTCCGCCGCTCCATCTCCGGCACAAACTCTCATTTTCAGCTTTTGTTTTTAAGTGATAAAATTTTCATCTTTGTACTCTTTTGCTTTTCAAGGTTAGATATGTTGTTTGATTAAATATGCTTCTCGTTGTACGTAGTTGAGATGAAATATGGATGACATTTAATTTTTCATTTTGAGAATGTTAAATATGCTCATATTTGATTTTTTTTTAATCGTGGATAGGTGTTTAAGGAAAAATGGTTAATCCAAATTCAATACTTTTAAGTTAGGAATGAATTTTCGTATTCAATTTCAGGTTCGAATTGAGTTCGAATTCAAACTTTTTATATAGTACCCTTATCTCAACCTGATCCAAACTCAGTCAACTCTTAGGCCGAAGCAAAGTTTCAAATCTTCCCATTCGAAAACCAAAGTCTACTACATTCCTCAATTATTTGATTATGTTTACAACCTCTTAACTGTGGGGGCCCTGGGGGTTAGGGGGTGGGATTTGTTGTGACTTGTGATTGTGGGGGCCGTGGGGGTTTGTTGTGGGGGTGAAGAAATGAAAAGAGGGAACGCATGTTTTTTTTTTGGCACAGTGCATAATGCTGAAAGAAACCGAAACACATTTAGTGGCGGCAATTTGTCACATATCTGGCAACAAAGCCCACTTCCATTGCAAAATATAAACTTTATACACTCACAATTCTAATTCTATGTGCTTCTAAGATAAATACAAAGTATATAACTCTCCATTCTTATGCTACCTTTATTTTTATCTAGAAATTTGAGATCCATTAATTATATGTCCTCAAACTTATGCGTAAATGATTGCTTAAGTTAAATCTTAGCTTTTTAGGTATGAAATGATCATATACAAGATTTTGATAATTTTATATATTATGTCTTGGAATATTATGCACCAATAAGGAGATACCAGGAGCTAGCGGCATTCTTGTTTTTACTTTGTCTTTTATTCTTTTTTATTTCGATTTTTTGGATTTTACATGAATATTTTTTATGAGATTAAATAATTATGACACGTATCCACTTTGTCAAGTATCTCATATCGAATAATAAAAAATATGGAGTTCAATATATAATGACTTGATAATTCTCTCCTCAATGGCTAGCATTTAAGGGTAAGTTAGGTCAAACACATTATTTATCATGATATCAAAAAATATTCACGCTCCAGTTTGTCTCGCATCCTACGTCCTTGGGCGTGGTGGGGATGTGAACAACTAACTTTTGGGGGAGAGTTAGGCCAATCACATTTCGTTACGTAATCTACTCTCTGACTAAACTATAATCTCGTATTATACTCAACTTAAAAAAAATATAACACAAACTATTCAAAATTAAATTAAATTCAAAATGTAAATTCAACATAAAATTAAATTTGCATATTTCGCAAAGTGAATAGGTTTCAATATTATTATTATTTTTTTAATTTTAAGTTGTTGTAAAATAATCAGTTTATTCATAAAATCTGTTAAACCTAGCGGAAATGAGCAGTTTTTAATTTTTGAAACTCTTGAAGTGGATTTTAATATTTTTATTATAGTGGATATGAATTATAATTATACACTCTTGTAAGAGTGCCGAATATAGATTTAAAAAAAACACCCTACAATATTCTTTGTTCTTTTTTTTTTTTTTTTTTTTTACGATCAGCCAAAGCGGCTAATTAACTAACATCCGCCAAAACAGAGTCTAAAACAAAGGTCGGAACATCCGACGAACCACCGTAGGGCGAGACCGCATTACGAGCAAGCTTATGGGCCACTAAATTGGCACCACGCCTAGTAAAGGAAAAACGGACATCGGAAAAACAATTACAAATGAGCTTGATATCCGAGATAATATTCCCAACACCCGAAAGGTCTTCTTCTTCCTTGAGTAAGCTGTTTATCAAGTTGAGACAATCGCCTTCAATAACAACCTTACTCCACCCGAAATCACGGCCCAGAATTGCTGCTAAGCGGGCAGCCCTTGCCTCCGCCTCCAAGGGGTTAACCGAAAAACTCTTAGTATCCGTTTCCCAACCTGCGCAATTTCCTTCAGAGTCGCGAGCAATCACTCCAATATTCTTTGTTCTTTGAACTTAAAAGAGAAAGAAAAAAAAAAAGGGGAAAGATGGATGTAAGTTGTTACTTGAGTTGTTTCTTGCCCCGCCCATGGGGGTTGATCTAACCGATTAAAAAGTTTTATTATAGGGTAATGGCCCAAGTTTGGAGGTGTGTTAAAAAAAATGTTGTATTGCTTGCCCCGAATTTACTATTTTATAGTGGATTTCAACATTTAAATTTAACACATGCTCGTTGTTCATTTGATTTTGTAAATAAAATATAAAATGGAACAAGAAAAATAAGATAAAATATGTGTGAACTAATTTAATCATTGCACATCAATGATTTGAAAGGATGAAAGAGTTTCCAAATGCCAAAGCAAAGGTTATGTAGAGTGAAAATGAAGAATTAAAATAGGAAATAAGTAAACAATTAATTACTTGCCTCCAAAGAAAATGCATTTAAACTAAGAAGCGGGAGATGTAGAGTAAAGAGGAAACAATCCGTGAAGGAGGAAAAAATCAATTGACATAGCCGAAGTGGAGCTATCTATACTGACAAACAATTTTGACAGCTATTGAGGGCGATATTCTTTTTTTTTTTTTTCCTTTAAATTAAGAGGATCAATATTGGTTCTCCAATTATCCCCCATAAGATTCGAATCCATGACCTACCAATTCACAGGTACAGATGTTTACCACTTAAACCATCTGCTTGTCTTTTTTTCACTAAGAGCAGCTATTGAGAACGATATTCTATTAACCAAGTTTTTTTTTTTTTCCTCCTGCCGTTCTTACAGAAATGTTAGAATTTATTAAAATTTACATTTCAGAATGTATAAAATACTTTTGAATTTTCTGATTAGTCATCTTATTTTTTGATTTTTTATTATACAATGAAAAAATCAATTATTGAAGTCCACTATAGATAAATATAATTTAAATTAGAAAGCATATGATAGTCTTCTAAGTAAAAAATAAATAAAAAAACATGCTACGGAAAAAATTTACATATATTTTAATCGAAAATTTAATGTGTTATAACGAGCCAATCATATCATATTAGGGATTTCATACTAAACAATGGTTGATTAAAAAACTTGGTTGATTATAAGTGAAAAGAAAAACCTTGGTTGATTAAAAAACGAGCCAATCATATCATATTAAGAAATAAAATTCTCAATCGTCCAAATTAAGAGTCAAGCATACATGCATATTTTGGCCATTACTTGAAAAGAAATCATCTGAATTTCCTAAGTTAATTGTATATTATTTCATCATAGCTTAATCATTGGCTTTCCCTACGATTCACCCTATGATTATACAAATCAAGTGTGTAATACGTAATTACATAAAATAACATAATCTGGAAAACCATCTAGATGTCTATCATGTCATGTGACCAATAATTATGAGGGCGTAACAGCGAATTATATCTCACTATCCTATATTTAAATCTAATTATAATGTAGTTCACTAAAATTGAAAATTTATATTTTATTTCATATAAGTTTTGATCCGGCTCAAAATTGGTTTTCTTGAGGTGGAGATCTAGCTGGCAATCTTGGGTCGATCAGTCAAGAATTTGTAGTAGCGGGCTCTTTTATCGATCTGGAAACACTCAAGCACACGTGAGCTCAAAGGTCAAATTGGGGGACTCGGGGTTGGGCCCAAGTTTGGCTCTACGACGCTCAAGTCAGTACAAGGAACGGGTTTAGAGAGAGAAATAATGCAAGGGAATGCTATTAAATGCTCTTAAATTCGCTTACCAACTACTGTTGAAGAAGGATGTATTTATAGCCCTGAGTGATTAACACAGTAGTGCGTGTACTGCAGTTATGCATTAAATGCGATCGAGAGTTAATCCTGATTAGGAAATGCTCGATCCCAACAAGGGGTATAAAGCGCGCCAACTTCCCCTTTTTGGTAAGACCTAGCATAGTAGGCATTAAATGGGTCGGCATGCGTCTGTACCAGAGAATGAGAATGGAACACGTGTCTTGACAGCGACGTGTCTCGGTCGTGCCGGATGGGCTCGATGCGTGGTGTCAGAAAGCGGGGTCGATAGCCTCTAAGCCTTACCTGTTCTGCCAAAGTAATCAAGAGGTTAGATCCTTGGAGATGAAGATTGGCTCATGTGGGAGTTTTTCTCTTTTTTTTTTTTTGTCATTTTTTCATCAATGTTGGCCCAGTCGAGTGACTTCGTTCCTGATGGGCAAACCTTCGATTTGCCTCTAGCTATTTTTTTTCTTTTGTTTGTTTACCGCGGCACGAAATCATAAAGAAGCTGGAATAACTCAGAAAGAGCAGACCCGCATCGATCCGACCCCCTACAACCTCTCGATCCAGGCATATGTGGGGTGGGGTCGGACTTGGAGGTTGAGGTCGGGATGACCCATGGGACACAAACCTCAACTCAGGTCGGTTAAGACAGACGAGGGGTCGACGTGGCTCCACGTCGGGCTTGCCACGTGACCCAATAATATTATGTCATATGAAGTTTTATTTGGTATGAAATCCCTAATGGAATTTGTAAAGATTCATTTATACTCTTGACGGTTTGTATGAGTATTATACTATTATATTAAATATATGATCAAAATTACAACATCATCCTTAAAGTTTACAAGTATAAATAAAACGATCCCAATAAATTATAAAATTAACAGCATACTCCCTAAATTCAGAAATCAAATTGAAAAAATTGAGGATATCTTTGGGATGACATAATAAAATCCTAATAGACGCCAGAGACTACAAACGGTTTTCAAAAGTTAGGGATTAAAATATAAAATTTCAATTTAAATGGACTTTATTAATATTATAGACCTAAATACGAGATAATCGGATATAAATTCCTACAATTACAATCATAAAATTAACTTTCAAGAAATAAATTACTACTATTTAAAAAGACCCATTATTTTTGCGTACTAAAGCTGGTGGAACATGGGTCCATTTCTTTTCTAGAGTTTGTCCGATTAATAATTTTAAATAACATTTACATTTGAGAAATAAATTGCTATTTACTAAGATATTGTTGAACCTACCATGGAATTATGGAAACAACCAGACCATGTGGAAGATGGTCCAGTTATTTTCTCAAATTCCTGTGGTTGATGATTTCATAACAAAAACATTTGCTTTTAAGAAATAAACTATTATCTTAATAGTTTGGTTTTTCAATGATATGCTCGTGTAATCAATAATATTGTTTTAGAACTTTTGAAACCGAAACACAATTATTGAAAAAAAAATTATTTTTTTATTGGTTCGATAATATTTTTAAAATCGGAACACGATTATTATCGATAGAAAAAATTAGATCTGATTTTAAATCGCTATGAAAAATTTGGTTGTTCCTTTGCCCTTCTTAACACTGAAACCTTTACATTCCCAAGTTTTTCATTGTAATTACATATTCACTATGTAGTATGGTGTAAATATGTATACAAATATATAATATACCGATATTAATCAAAAGTTTTCAAAAGAGTGATTGTCCAAAATATCATTATGCTCTTGATTCGTTTGTGGGTGTAAAAAGAATTGTGGAACCTTAGGCATGAAGGACCCAAATTAATTAAAAGGCAAAGGAAACACCACATATAGTCACATACCATATGTTCACATCAATGTGTACTCTCAATTTATTATTTTTTTGTGGCTCCATGATTTGGTGGTCACAACAAGAACAAAGTTAGGGTCCATCAAGTTTGAGGATATATACCAATAATTCTTCATTATATAGCGAACTTTCTTTTGTCAACAATTATCAAAAGAGAAAAGCCCTTAATAAAAATTATATGATATACAAGTATCAATACGAACATGATAAAATATAGATATAATAATAAGAATTTTTGCTTAGAATTTTTAAATAAAAACGACACGTTACAACAAAATAGTATTGGTAAAATTTTCAAGAAAGCTTTTCCATTTGGCTCCCTTTTGGGATGTCCCGTTTCCAAGTCATCTATGGCCACCTTCCCATGTGAGCAAACACATAAAGAAGTGACTCACAACATCAATATTGTAACATCCTCCACTTACAATGGGCCCATCTTCTATGCTTTTCCTTTCTTTTATTTATTTATTTATTTTTGGGTGTGTGTTCTAATCGTAAAAATTATCAATTACTAATATACTTAACATATTAACTATTTGATTCGGTTCTTGAGTAAAGCATGTGCCATCGATCTTAATTAAACTACCAAAGAATTGATTTTCAGCTTGTTTTTGGAGTTCTTTATGTATATATGACATATTTGTTACATTTAACATGATTTCATGCATTATGTGAGCTTGATGTATATTAAAATAAATACTGATGCGTCCCTCTCTAAATAATTCTCTCCGTCTCCCTTCCTCTCCTTCTATGTTATTGTGTTCTTATGTTTTGTCTCTTCTTATGCTTAAGTTTCTTATTTATAGTTAAGTTTTAGGGTTCCTCTCTTGATTCGCCCTAGATTCGTTCTTATTCTTCCCGTTCTTTTCATGCACAACACTCTTGAGAGCTCTAGATATCCTTCCATCTTAATGTTCTCAACCCTGGTAACTCTGTATCCCGCATTCCGCTTCGCCTCAGTCCCCTACTCCCAGCAAAAACTCCTTTATCTCTCTCCCCTTCCGCTCATTTTCACTCTCTTTCCTGCGAACAGGTTCTCACCCTTTTTACCCGAACAGGACTGTCAGGTATATTACCCCAACAAATACCAATATTGGTGTAATTCCAAACATTTAAAGAATCAGTTGGCTAAGTAAGACGTGACACTAAAATTTCCTAATCAAGAGTTAATGAGGATGCAGATCCGATCATATTTTTGAATGAAGTAATCGGAATGGAAGAGTTGTCTATATATCGAAATTTTAGAGTACTCAAATTAAAAAAAGAAAAAGAAAAAATGACATATAAATTTGTGAAGTTAATATTTTTTTTAAACACACACCCCTAATTGGTCAGAGAGATTTAAAATCGAATAATTATCTTGGAAAAAGAACCATTTAACCCTTGGTCTCATATCCAATCGTTTCGATCTTGTCTTACTTGAACCAATCCTAATCGGCAAATATTTAAAGTTAATTAATACTATGAAATTTCATTTATTAATTAACCTTTTATAATTTAGAGAAAGTGCACTAAATATATTTTATGGGGTCAAATTGGCTTTCACCCCATATCCTGAAACTTGAACCTCTCTTCCTTAATTGTTCTACGAATTTTCAAAATAATATTAATAATAAATAAATAAATAAAAAGAAAAAGGAATGGAAAGAAAATGGATAATGCTGTTGAAAGCGACAACAGGAGCGGGAGACATTTTAGTGTTGTAAAAAGTCCGAAAAGTATATGTTAAAAAGTTAAAGAAGGAATGAGAAAATGTTAGACATGTCATGCATGAATGTTCGTACACATACAGACATGTGACATGGACATATAGAGATGTTTTACTTTCTAAGTTTCGAGGATTTGTACAAATTCTTGCACATATAGTTTGTATTTATATCGGTAGCGAAAGAAGTTGGACAATCAGTGATAGTTCAAGTGATTAAAGTTTACTATAATAGCAATAAATAATTTGATATGAATTAACTCCAAAAAAACAAAAGATATGTTGAAAGGATAAACTTAGCAATTACCGACTTGATATGAATTAACTCTAAAAAATCAAAAAGTACATTGAAAGGATAAACTTATCACAGTAACAATTACTGATTTGATATTAATCAACACTTAGAAAACAAAAAGGTATATTGAAAGGATAAATTTATCACAATAACAATTACAGATCTGATATGAACCAACTCCAAGTAGCAATTATTGATTTGAGATGAACTAATTCCAAGAAAAAAAAAGGTACTTTAAAGGATAAACTTATCAAAGTTGCAATTACTGATTTGATATTAACGAAGAAAACAAAAGGTAAAACAGAAAAGCAAAGAAAGAAACATGGAAGAGAGAAGAAGATGAGTAAGAGAAGGAGAAGATGAGTTTTTTATTTGATTGTTCTTGTATTTCTGCAATAGCCAAATTTGGCTTTTAACTTAATACACAAATAGATAAACATTAAAAATAAAACAAGTTTAGCAATTTCAATGATTTTACACGTTTTTGTTCCTTTCGATCGAGCCCTCTATTTTCCATTTTATACATTAAATTCGCCCCTACCAGGAATTGTAGTCATGACATTTTGTCCTCAAGGATCTGTTCACATCTTTTAAGATTCAAAAGCCCAAGTGCAAGTATAAACTAAATAATTATAGTATAAGGAGTCGTGTCCAAGGGAGAGGAGTATCAAACAATTACTTAACGCTTTCACTAATCGATAGACCGATAACAAGTAAGGTTTAATTAACTACTAACTAAATTAAGAAATACAAGTAAAAACAAACTAAAGAACGAATCATTCTCCACCCTGTCTTGGGTTGATTCGTGACCGATTTAATAAGCGTTACTCTCCCCGCGAGGTTCAGGTTACGTGACTTCCATCCCGACAGTCTAGCTTCAACCTTTTCCAGCATTGATCCAAATAGATCCCGCTGATTTCTACCAAAATTCATCTTCTCTCCCAAGTACTTACCAAGGTTTGCGGTACTGGCAATACCAAGAATAGTGCAGATGTCACGCTGTGCAGCCATAGGGATGCAATGGCCAAACATAACTTGGGATTTGCTGTGCTTTAGAGTCAGCCCCGAAGCCTCACAAAATGTTTGAATTACTTGCTTAATACAGTTGGCTTCTGAAGAAACCCTAACTATAGCGGCTGAACTAAACGAGAGAGAAAGGAAGCAATTAGGGTCTAATCTGCAGAATTTTATTAATCAGTGAAAACGTAAAGAAAAAGAGTACAAAGGGAGTATTTATACTAGTAACGTGTCTAACGGCTAGTCAGGAAGCGTGGAAAAAACGCTACTCACATATACAATTGGTACACGACTCTATAAATAGAAAACAAAAACAAAAAATAAAATTCCAACACCCGCCCTCAAGTTGGAGCTTCGTTGAAGAGAAACCCCAACTTGCAAAAGATTCGTCTAAAATGTGGACCACCAAGTGACTTGGTAAAAACATCTGCAAGTTGATCTGAGGTAGAAATGTACTTTGGCAAAATAAAACCTCGCTTGAATTGATTTTTGACTATATGGCAGTCAATCTCCAAGTGTTTTGTGTTGGGAATACGCGATCAGAAAGCACAGCGGAATATAAATTTTTTTCCAAAAAGCAAGATCGGACTTGCAATTTCTATTTCTAATCTTAGGGATTCAAGAACTTACAAGAATCGTCGCTTTCTTGACACATTTTGAGCCGCCATCAAACGCGCTTCATGCGGTAATGGCAATCATCGTCCCTCGAAAGATTCTTTCTACTTCAGATTCCAAATTAGGTTTCCTCTAGAGTAATAATCCACACCAACCTAGATTCAAATCATGTTAGAGAAAGTGCTAGCGATATAACATGTGTAAAGAAAGAAACATAAAACGAGAAGAAATAGAGCAAGAGAATTCTCCCAAATTCTTGAAGCCATGTAGATTGGGCGTGAATCCCAAGTCACGCAAAAGTCCCAAAACTCGAACCCCTTAGCCTATAAATAGGCTAGTGTTTCGAACCCTAAGTCTTGTTGGAATTGGACTCCAACTTTGACTTTTCTTCTATTTCCTTTCTCTCCAAGTAATAGGAGTCTTATTCAAAATAAGATATCTATTCCTTCTAGAAAAGAGCTCCTAATCAAATTAGGAATATTTAATTATTCTAACAATAATTAAATAACTTATTCTAATCATATTAGAATTAATATTTACTAGAATAATAAATAGAAGATATTTAATATTTATTTATTGATATTTAATATTTATTTATTTATTTATTCTAATCAAATTAGAACAACTAAATAATTAAATACTTAAATACTTAGAATTAATTCTCTCAATTAATTTCATGAAGGCCTTTAGAATTAATTCTTAATTAATTCTAGGGTAAATTACATCCACATCCCCTGAGGTTTGCCATAATTACAATCTAATCCCTGCTTTTTCGTTTATTACAAAAAAAACCCTAATCGTAACGTTCCGTTTGAGGTCCCTGAGAAACGTTATGGTTCCGTCAATTTTTAGACCTGATTTTCCCAGATTACCCTTGATTATTTTAATCGTTTATTAAATGACATAAATGCCCTCGAGGACTAATTTGTAAGACACAATTAGTTCAGGGGTCGTTTTGTTAACATATTAAAAGTCTAGGGAGTTTTTTTGTCAGCATTACCCCTGACGGTTGGATTGATTTTTTACCCAAAAAAAATTTCAATCAGACTTTTGTATTTAGAATGTCCGAAATGCCCCCAATTTTGTGTCGTTCTATTTGTCTTGAGTTGGCATTTTACAATCCCAAAATTCTCAAAGTCCCAACACTTCTCTCTTTGCCGCGAGAAAAAAAACCCTAACCAAGACAACATCTCCCTCCATTGAAGACCATATTTCATCTGTAAATCTTGGAAGCTTCGGTGATTTTGTGGTCGGAAATGCTATCCCGCTGACAAACTTGCAAAAATTTCCAGAGTAACCCTGTGTAGGTAAGTGATAAGTGATACATGCATGGGGGTTTATCTATCTCTTTTCTTGACGAACCCTTTTGTCAGCTAAATCTCATTTCTCGACGTCGAAAATGGTGGATATTTGTTAGATATGAAACATTTTCATGTTTTGTTTTGATTTTCAGAGTAACAAACCCTACATTTTTTTCATCAGACGATTTTGTTCGATTTAATGGTACAAAAACCCTTATTTTTGTGGTGTTTGTAGTGGACACTGATCAAAACCATAGATTTTCGGGTGTTGATGAAACCCCCAAACTCTTCCATTAGGGATTTTCTTTTTTTTTTTATTTTTTTATTTTGCAATTCGCTTTTGCTGATGGGAATGTCTTTTCAGTATTCATCATTTCTCCAGTTTAAGACTATGCTTGATTATAAATTTTTGTTTTTTTCAGCAGGAAAAATGGTTGATAAAAAATACACTGTGGTTGTGCATTGGAAGGACAACATTGCAAGTTTGTATGACCTCGACCCAGATAAGTATAGCATAATGATTTTTGTGCTGATCTTGTGGGGTTATTTGATGTGGATCTTGATTCACACACAATTATTGCGTCAACTTTTGTTTCAAGGGTCCGAATGAATGTGGAGACTGACGTAGATGTGATTAGAATGTTTGAAAGAAATGTAAATGTGTCTGAGTTTGATGTGTTTCTTGTACGTAGCTCACATCAGCCTTCTGTGAATGTTGTACAAGTTGATGCTTCAGTGAATGTGGGAAATATTGAGGGCAATGTGGGTGTTTTGGGTCATGGAAACACAAGTAAGGGTGGAAGTTATAGTAACTTAGAGAGCAGTAGCCGGGGTAATGGAAAAAAACACTCTGGATCTAAAAAAAATGCTAAAAAAACTGTAAGTAGAGGGAAAAACAAGGCTGTTGTGGATAGAAATTTAGATGTTGATGAGGATTACAACTCTGATGACAGTCTATTTGTACCTGAAATAGATGTTGAAAATGTAGATAACATTAATCTTGATGATGCAAATGATTCTGATGATATCTCTAATTATAACTCTGATGACCACTGTGAAGCTGCTAATATGTCTGATGAAGAACTTGATGATGATCCACTGAAAGGAACATTCAATTATCCTGCTTTTGAGTTTGATGAGGGTAGTGGTAGGGTTGAGTTGAGGGTGGGGAAATACTTTGAGGATGTTTATTATTTGAGGAGGAGGTTGAAGGATTATGTCATACATGAGGGTTTTACAATGATAAGGAAGAAAAATGATTTAAGTAGGGTCACTGTTGAGTGTGAGAATAGAGGATGTTTATGGAGAGTGCATGCCTCAATGCTCTTAGATGGCAAAACTTTTCAAATAAAAACCTATAATGGGGTGCATACATGTCTCAGAAGTGACTGCACTAGAGAGACTAGTGCAAATTGGATAGCTACGAAATTAGTGAAAATGCTTAGGAAAACACCTGATCACACACCTAAGGACATTGAGGCTAAACTGAAAAAGTACGACATTAAGCCAAGATACATGCAGATTTATAGAGCAAGGTTAAAAGCCAGGGATGAGATAGAGGGCAATCACACAAAGTCTTATGGGAAATTACCCTATTATGCTAGAGTTGTCCAACAGTTAATGGAAGGCAGTGTTATTACTTTGCAATCAGACAACCAGAGGGACCCAATCTGAATTTAACTCCTACATTTTTTAGGATCTTTGTTGGTCTTGAGCCCTTGAAAATGGGTTTTTTTGCTTGATGTCCCCCATTCATTGGGTTTGATGGATGTCACTTGAAGGGTGAGTATGGTGGAGTACTATTAGCTGCAATTGCCTTGGATGGCAATAATGGGTTGTATCCACTGGCCTATGCTGTTGTTGAAATGGAGAACAAAGAAAGTTGTAGCTTTTTTTTTGAAAATCTGGGCAGAATGTTAGGGGGATTTGATTCAAACATCCCTTGGACTTTCATGAGCGATAGACAAAAGGTTAACTAATTGAATTTAATGTTGTATTTATATTCTTGTTTTTTATTGCCTTTCTTTCTTTATTTATTTTATATTTATTGATTCTAAACTACCAAAATGTCTGATTTTGTAGGGTCTAACAGAGACTATCAATGAGTTGATTCCACATGCACACAATAGGGGGTGTGCAAGACACATATTTGCTAATTTCAGACTCAAGTTCCCGGGTCATGCATTGAAGAAGTATTTTTGGGAGGCTGCCAGGAGTTACAATAGAAGGGGATTTAATTTTGCCTTGAACAAAGTCAAGGAAATCAACGCAAGAGCTTATGCATACCTGCTGGACATTCCACCTTCAATGTGGAGTAGACATGCCTTTGATACATTAGTGAAGAATGACCATTGCACCAACAACATTTTCGAGTCATTCAACCACTGGATTGGTAAGCTTAGAGGTAAACCTGTCCTTACTTTAGTTGATGGTTTGAGAGCAAAAATCATGAGTAGACTGAATCAGGGGAGAGTTAGAGGAGAAAACTGGAAGAATCATGTTGTTCCTACAGTGGTAAAAAGATTGAATAACATAAGAAATGACACTAGAAATTGTTCTTTGCTTATTGCTGGAGATGATAAGTTTGAGGTTCAAGATGGCCCAGTCCATTATGTGGTTGATATGTTGGGCAGAACATGTGAATGTAAAGAGTGGGATATAACTGGTATCCCTTGCAAGCATACACATCATTGCATAGCTTACAAAAGGCAGAGATTGGAAGACTATACAACCAATTATTTCACAAAAGAGACATACATGAACTGCTATGCACATATGATTACTCTTGTACAGGATGAATCCTTTTGGGATAGCATGCCTGGTGTTATCCCACAAGATTTGCTGCCACCTAAGAAAAGGAAACTTCCAGGTAGACCAAGGAAGAACAGAAAGAAAGAAGCAGGAGAGAGTCAAACCATGGCCAGATCTTATGTTGTGAAATGCAAGATTTGTCAAAAAATTGGCCATAACAGAAGGACTTTCCCATCTAGATTCCAGGTTTATTTTCTTAATTTTGTAAATATTTTTATCAAGAAATTTTCAATTTTAATAATACTTGCTAAGTTCTTTCTGTTGCAGCAAACTGGTGAGCAACATGACACAGTTGAGGGAGCAAGAGAACATGAAAGTGAAACAAATTTCAATACAACTGGAGATGAAGGGAATGAAGCAGATTTGGATGCAGTATATGCAAGTCTTTACCTTAATGAAGCTGACTTGGATGGTTTGGAAGGAAACCATGAATTTCACCTTGACAATGATGTTCCAAAAATGGCTACAACCAAAAAGAGAAAGGTTTCTGAACTAACAATGATGCAGTATATGCAAGTTTTTACCTTAATGGAATATCTCAACTGTTTATTTAAGTTAAGGGTAGTAATATGGTCATTCTTGAATGAACCTTTTTTTTGTCTGAAGTTGTTTGATGCATTTTGATACATTGATGGTAGAAACAATTGATGCTGTAAGTATCTTTTGGGTGCTGAACAATAGTTGGTGTAATGGTGGAAATGTGTATGCTTTTTGGTATCTTTTGAGGGTTGAATGTTGCTTATTACTGTAATGGGGCATACAAACTCAATTTAAGTTGATAAAAATAGAATATTTGTATAGTTTGTGTGATTCATATCTAGAAACATGTTAAAAACAAGTAGTTATTGCATTACATTACATAAACAACTGCATTACATGGATGAACAACAATGCACCTAACATACACAGGTTCAATATTAAAAGCTTGTACACCACAACTGGATTAAGTTTGTCTTCTATGTTGGGCGTGGATCTTGTGGCTGCACTTGTCACTTCCTCTCCTAGATAAGATGGTTTTTCAAGTGGACGAGACCAATGTGAAAAACCATGAGCCTCGCAGCAACAAAAAAGCTTACCTTTGTTGGCATTGTTTTTCTCAACTTTGATAGTTGTCCAAAGATCACAATTTCCGGCCCTACACCTCTCTTTTCTATACTTTAAAGATCTATATTGTGTATAAACTGAGTTGTGTGAATTTGACATGATTTTTAGGAGTGAAATTGGTGAAAATACACCTGCTATATATAGACCCTCAAGCATAACGGCTATAAACGACTATTTTCCAAAAAAAAAAACAAATTATTACAATAAACTCCCTAGACTTTTAATATGTTAACAAAACGACCCCTGAACTAATTGTATCTTACAAATTAGTCCTCGAGGGCATTTATGTCATTTAATAAACGATTAAAATAATCAGGGGTAATCTGGGAAAATCAGGTCTAAAAATTGACGGAACCATAACGTTTCTCAGGGACCTCAAACGGAACGTTACGATTAAGGTTTTTTTTGTAATAAACGAAAAAACAGGGATTAGATTGTAATTATAGCAAACCTCAAGGGATGTGGAAGTAATTTACCCTTAATTCTAATGGGTTAAAATTAATTCTCTAATTAATTTTACTTGGCTTTATAATTAATTCTCCTAATTAATTATATTAGGGATTTATAATTAATTCTGCAATTAATTAACACATGGTCCAATTCTACAAGTGGACCACACGCCCAAACTCGAGCTCACGTGCCACACGTGTACATTTACACGTGTGGTCTCGTTTTGATCAACTACTTGATCTTTCTTTCAATACCCTTTGAACCCGACATTTGTGTGTGACCCTCTTGGTTCATTTCAGTTAGTAGTAAGACTAATACGCTTTATTAGTTCACAGATCATACAACCATAATCTAGCAACAGGTGTATAACCCCCCTACCCGAACAATGAATATATATATTCAAAATAACCTTTCTGTCAATGACAGCTATGAGGTACGATCCTCCTACCAACCCATCTCTCGATTAAGATCTAGGGCATGGGAATAATGAGAGCCCCACTAATCTCAATCTTAAAGCTAAGTTCATTTTCATATCCATTTGATCTCAATCCAAGAAACCCTTTTCTTGATGTCTTGATCCATTACTCGGCCGAGGGTTTAGGATGGCATGTGAACAACTTATGCAATAAGAGATCTTCTTGCACTACAGCAAGTATAGGTCCTTTGTTGATTCTCATATGCTTCCATGTGCCACTTGTGCAGCCCCAGCATAAGCCTTGAATCAGTTGTCTAAGGCGACACCCTTTAAAGCTTATACCTAAGACTACAGAGTTAGCCCACAAAGCATCAATGGAATCTCAAGTCAAAGGATTAATTTACTCACGTCATTGACCTGTGAGATATTTCCTAATCTGGAAGTTTCTATTTCTAGGTATAGAAACTTCCTTTTCCATTTAGGAACCTTCTCACGCGGGACACCTCAGTGTACCCGTTTTAATAACGAGCACCCTCATGTATTGCATACGCATCAACTATGCACTTTACACCCCATGAAACAGGATGATCCTTCTTAAGGACGCAATCCCACGAGCAAGTCTCAATCGAGCCAAATGAACACTCCTACTGTTTTTTGGGCTCATCAACTTGGAGTAGTTTCTAATCCGGCCTTGAGTTAGGGCTTGTTTCACGTGTCATTCACCTAATGACAAAGTCCCTAACAGCCTTATGGATTAGGGGAGTTCTAATACATGCGCACGTAATGGAAACACATAAAACACGTATTGGCATATAAAGAAGTGTTTGCTTATGATAATAATCAATCGTATATTATTCAAAGATTGTCTGTGACACAAGGAAAGTCCCAAAGCAGATTTCGATGAATCGACTTTCTAGGGTACTATTCCTAACATTTTGTCCTTTCATGGAAAACTGGGTTCTCTGTTATGTGCAAAGCCGCCTTATTGTCGCACCATAATGTTATTGGAAGTTGAACTGGAACTTGTAAATCTTCCAGCAAGTAACTAAGCCATAGTAGCTCGCACACCGTAGCACCCATGCTTCTGTATTCAGCTTCACATGATGATTTACTGACTGTGGGCTACTTCTTGCTCTTCCAGGAAACAAGTGCAGTACCTAAAAGAACACAAAAACCAGTTAGTGATTTTCGTGTAAGAGCACAGGTGGCCTAATCTGCATCACAGAATGCAGATAAGACAAGGTTGTTTACTGCTAGAAAAAAAAGTCCAGCAGTCTTAGTTCCTGCTAAATAACGCAAGACATGTGTAGCAGCTTCCCAATGAGTCTTCATAGGATTAGATACAAATTGGCTCAATTGTTGCACTGGAAAACTGATATCAGGCCTTGTGAGATTTAAGTAAAGCAATCTCCCAATCAAACGCCTATATTTTGCAGGGTCCGGAAAAGGTTCATCCTTTTCATTATGAAATTTGTAACCTGTACATAAAGGTGTTACAACCGGCCTACTATCATACAACCCAGTATCTGAAAGCAAATCATGTATATATTTCTTCTGAGTTACCACCATTCCATTGGAACATCTAAAAATCTCAAGTCCCAAAAAATATTTAGAATTACCTAAATCCTTGATAGTGAATTCAGAATGTAAATAATTTTTGATGTCAAAAATAACTGTGTCATCAGAACCGGAGATGAAGACATCATCTACATAAACAATAAGCATGATAAAACAATTATCTTTAGTAAAAGTAAACAGACAGTGATCATTGGAGGACTGGACAAATCCATAAGCTATCAGTTTATTTGTAAACTCCAAATTCCATTGCCTAGAAGCCTGTTTGAGGCCATAGAGAGATTTTTTAAGTTTGCAGACCTGTCCTGGTTTGGCCTTATAATAAACTTCAGGTGGCTTTAAATAAACATCTTCATCCAGGAAACCATGTAAAAAGGCATTGTTTATATCCAGCTGATATAAACCCCATCCTTTAGCTGAAACAAGAGCAAGGAAAACTCTAACTGCAACAAGTTTAGCAACTGGGGAAAAACTATCATAATAATCAATGCCAAAGGTTTGATTGAATCCTTAACCACTAACCTAGCTTTATATCTATCTAAGGAACCATCAAAATTGAATTTTGCCTTAAAAATCCATTTAGAGCCGATGGCTTTCTTCCTAGGAGGCAAATTTGTTAGTTCCCAAGTCTGGTTTAACTCCAAAGCTTGAATCTCCTGATCCATAGCCTCAACCCATTCTGGAAACTTAATAGCTTGGGCATAGGTAATTAGCTCAGGTATAGGGGATGATATGGCATAAAATGGCCGAGCCACGTGGCACGCCCTAAGAGGAGCCACGTGATCACATCGCCACCTCAAGCACTTCGAGATCCCAACCCGCCTCCGAGGACATGGGAGATCGAACCGATAGGGATCGGTCAAAGTTCGATTAGTGCGCGCCGATGGGATTGAACCCGATCGCTGTCCGCCAGTGGGATCATCAGACCGATCCCTATGCGCCAAAGGGATCGAATTCGATCCCTATCCAGCCAAGGGATCGAGTCGATCCCTAGCCGCCTATGGGATCGAATTCGATCCCTATCCGCCTATGGGATCAAAATGATCTCTATTCACCAAAGGGATCGAATTCGATCCCTATCCACCCTAGGAGCTCACGATGGTGCTAAGCCCATCAGGATCGATATCGACCCCACTGATAAGTTCCCTATTGCAGACATGTTTTATCACGATTTACTTGATCTCGACCTAGTGGATCGAGACACTACGTCACCTGGTAACAAGATGCCATAAAGCATCTTTGTCGGGACACGTGTAGCTCCCCTATTCACCATGACTAGATGCGCTACAGTGCATTTAATGTCCCCGGTAAGTGTCTACGCCAAAAAGGGAAACAAGGTACACTCGACCTCAAGTCACCTGCTCAGGCGTCCGACAAATGGACCGATCGACTGCAGAGCAATTAATGCCTAGTCGCGGTACACGCACTACTGTGTTAATTGCTTGTGACTATAAATACCCATGCATTGAACAATGTTTGGTAAGCAATTTAAGAGCATTTATTTCGCTTCCTCAGCATTTATTTCTCTCTCTAAGAATCCTCCGCTAACTTGAGCGTCGGAGAGCCAACCTTGGGCAAAACCCCTAGTTGGTCCTTTAGCTCACGTTTGTTGTTGTTTCCAGATAGATAAGAGCCCACGTATACAAATACTTGACTGATCGATCCGATATTGCCAGCTAGACCCCCAACTCAGCAAACCCAATTTCGAGCCGGATCAGGGGAAATTTGAGCCATAAAAACTCTATACTCATTGGAAAAAGGAAGAACATTATTGTCAGTCATATATTGACCTTCATGATTATCAGTCAACACTTGAAAAGAAGCATTACAATCGTAATCTTTCATCCAAACTGAGGCACTTCTAATTCTTTGACTGCCTTTGGAAATTTGCTCCACTGCAGGCTCACTAAGATTTGGAGGATTCAAGTTCTCAGAAGATTCAGTTGTCAAATTGTCCCCAACAATCTCAGTGGCCCTCTCAGTGGGAAAATGTCCAGAGGTATCAGAATCATCAACATATATCTTAGGAGATTGGAGAACAAAAGTATTAGTATCCAGGAAAGGGAAAGCATTTTCAAAAAATTTGACATCCCTGGAAACTAAAACTGTTTCAGAGTCCAAATCAAAGAGTTTATAGCCTTTTTTACCATCAGCATAGCCTAAAAACACACATTTAACAGCTCTAGGGGAGAATTTATCCTTTGCAGGACCAGTATTCACAGCATAACATAAGCACCCAAAGGTTCTGATATTGCCATAAACAGGTTCCTTATGAAACAACCTGAAGTAAGGAGTCTGCCAAGCAATAACCCTGCTAGGAAGCCTATTTAGTATGTAGGTGGCTGTTAAAATAGCATCCCCCCAGAATTTTATAGGTAAATTGGACTGAAACATTAAGGCTCTAGCTATTTGCAAAAGATGTTTGTGTTTTACTCCACAACCCCATTCTGTTGTGGAGTATAAACACAAGATCTTTGATGTATGATACCATTATCTTGGAAGAGAGTTTTGCAATTGAAATTTACAAACTCACTTCCATTATCGCTTCTCATAGTTTTAATGGTTTTTTCATATTGGGTTTTAACAAAAATGATAAAGTTTTGAAGAACTGAAAACACATTGTCTTTGTAAGGTAACAGATAAGTCCAAACACATCTAGTGTAGTCATCAACAATTATCAGAAAATATTGACAACCAGAATGGGTTTTAGTCTTATAGGGACCCCAAAGATCTATATGAATGAGATCAAAGGGCCCCTGAGTAGTAATAGCACTAGTAGGGAAAGGTAGTATATGTTGTTTAGACTTCCAACAAACATCACACAATATATCATCAGAATCAAAACTCATAGGAATATGCAGATGTTTCAGGGCAGTAATAGATGCATGTCCCAAGTCTTTGATGCCACAAATTACAGGCAGAAAAAGTAACAGATAAACAATTGTCATCCCTGCGACAAACATCAGAAGGATTATTCAAATGGTTATCCTTGAGGAGATTTATGTTTTTCTCAAGGATACCAAAACCTTCTGAAACAACAGGCATGGTGTACAATAGTTTTTGCTGAGTCAAAAAAAAATAGAGACAGTTACAAATGTGTCCAGAGGCAAGAGTATCTTTAGTTTTTTGGACCTACAAAGTCCAATGGTGTTTAGAAAACACAGACTCACTGTTAGTAGCATTAGTCAGCTTACTAACAGATATCAGGTTGTACTTGAAAGAGGGAATGTAGAGAACATTTTCTTAAAGAACTTTGTCAGATAATTTCATAGTACCAATATATTTAACATCATAAGAAGTACCATCTGGGAGAAATATTGGTATCTTAGTCTTAGGTTCAATGTAATGTTCAAACATGCACAGTTTTGAGCAAATATGGCTTGTAGCCCCTGAATCTATGATCCAACACTGACTAGATAACTCACTGGAGCAAGCTAAAGCATAATTGTAAGACATACCGAGTACTCAGAAGTGAAGTGCAACTGCTTTGAGAGCCTCCAGACTTATTCTCCTTAAAGAACTTAAGAAGTTCATGCCTTATCAAATCAGAGATGTTAGAACTGGACTGGGAAGCAGATGGTGCAAGCTCATGGAGTACTTCCAGTGGAGATTTTGCCATCACATTGGCCATATTTCTAAACCCTTTGTTGGAAGTACTGGCTCCACTGGATTTACTCTCCTTAAAGGCCTTGTACCATTCTGGTTCCCCATTAAGTTTAAAGCAGGAATCAGTATTGTGTGTGTCATGGTTACAAATATCACAGTGTCGATTGGCCTTATCCTTCTTCTTATTAGATCCCCTTCCCATACCAGTCCCTCTAGCATTTACATTCTTAGAAAACATAACAGTATTACCAGGGACATCACTAAAAGCAATATGCACATCCCTCTGGGATTCAACCCTAGAAATAATAGAATAGGCTTTATTAATAGAGGGGAAGGGATCCATAACGAGAATTTGGTTCCTAACAGCATTATAGGAGTCATTAAGGCCCATTAAGAACTGGATAAGCATATCAGAAAACTGTGAATCATGGATATAACGCAGGACAACACAAGTAGCACCAGTAGTGCAAGTAGGAGGGTCATTCAAATTGGCCAGTTCATCATAAAGAAGTTTTAATAGATTAAAGAGGCCAGCAACAAATTACCTTGCGCGATTGAACTTATATCGCGTTTTAACTGATAAAGAAACGGACCATTGCACTGACCATACCTCTGGTCCAAATCCTCCCATAGTTCCTTGGCCGTACTCATATAGAGAAAGCTCTGGTGGATCTCAGGGGACAAGGAGTTCAATATCCACCCCTTGACGGTGTTATCGACTCTCTTTCAAGTTTTGTAACTTGGATCCTCAGGAGGCGGTGGATCTATAGATCCATCCACGAATCCAAGTTTCATATTGGATTCCAGGGCAATTTTCATGGTCCTGCGCCAGGTAAGGTAGTTCTTACCCTGCATCGTGACCGTGACAACAGAAAGCAGCGAGGAGTCGCTGTTAGAGTGAAGCGGAGACGACGGCCTGTTGCTTATCAGCATCGGAGGCCATCAGAGAGCAAAATCCGAGAAATCAATCGGTTTAAACAGTGGAGAAACAGAGGAAAGCAACAACGGAAGCGAACGAAAAAAGCAAAGCAAACCAAGATCTAGAGGATCAAACACGCTCTAGATACCATGAAAAAACCCTAACTATGGCGGCTGAACTAAACGAGAGAGAAAGAAAGTAATTAGGGTCTAATCTGCAGAATTTTATTAATCAATGAAAGCGTAAAGAAAAAGAGTACAAAGGGAGTATTTATACTAGCAACGTGTCTAACGGCTAGTCAGGAAGCGTGGAAAAAACGCTACTCACATATATAATTGGTACACGACTCTATAAATAGAAAACAAAAACAAATAACAAAAATTAAAATTCCAAGAGCTTCCGAGACCGTTGCTTTGGCTCCTAAGATGATGTCATCCGCAAACAAAAGGTGCGAGATTGCAACCCCGTTCTTGCTTGCTCTAACCGGCCGCCAATCTCCATTCGTCACCGTCTCCTCTATTAGGTACGTCATCCACTCCATACATAAGACGAACAAGTACGGCGAAAGTGGATCCCCTCGACGGATCCCACACAAAAGTTTAATTTCCTCTGTCAGCGTACCGTTCCAAAGGATTGTTGGGTTGATGCACTCCACGCCATTCATGATCAATTGAATACTCTGTCGCGGGAACTCGAAGAACTCCAAAGTTTCTCTCAAGAATATGCTTTCTCTAAGTCCAAATTTTATTACTAGGTCCTCCAAAATATAGACATATCGAGAAACCTTAATCGGGCTATATGTTTGGGCCTTGTGTAGTTGAGCCCAATTTTGATGCAAAAAAGCCCATTTTAGGCCGACCTAGTAAATAACAAGTCGTGTAACATTTTTCAATTTTTTAATTCATCTTTTGACTTTTAGTCTTTTACGAAAGAAACGACAAAGGTCTGTTTGGAAACTTGCAGAATGGAAGCAACCAATTACCGTAGCAGGTCGTGCCAGTTAGGACACCAACTCTACTTCCGCGTAACCTGGACACGTTCAAGCGTTAGAAAAAATCAAAGAACGCGAGAATTCAAAAGAAATCAACAATTACAAATCCCTGGTAATTTACATCCGTCTCCTCCAATTGGCTTCTGGGTTTTCCACGTTTGATATCCTTCTATTCGAAATCCTCGTTTTTTTCTCGACTTGTTTTCTTAAAACTTCCTTCCCTTTTTGTCTTTTTGGAAAAAGAGTGAGGGAAGTATGAACCCGAATTGGGAACTGAAGAATTGTTGTCAGCATGATCAGACCGTGTTTCTCGTCACCATTGGCGTCTTCACCCTTGTTATTCTTGCCGTGAGTTTTCGATTTTTGCTTCATTCTTCTGAGTTCTGAACAGAGCAGACTGTTTTGAACTTTTAATACATGATGTTGCTTTTGGCTGTAGCTATTGTTGGATGAACTTCTTTTTTTTTTTTGTCTTTCTATTAGAATTCTTGTGCAGTGAATATACCCCTTTTATTGAAATTGTTGAATTTCTGGAATCTTGTTATTGGAGTGCTGTTTGGTCGATTTCTTAAATTTGTGTAAGTTTTGGTTCGCTGTCATTTAATGAAGGGTTTTTCTTGTTTGACTTGCTGCATATATGAAAGCTAGAAATTTGAGGAATGGAATGATTCAGCAAAAGGCGTACTGATATTCTGGCACCCTAGTATGTTTTGAGAATCGTATTGATGATTCTAACTGGGATTTCAATTATTGTGTTGATCTTGATTGTATTAGAGCTTTCTACTTTCCCAAGTTATTCATAACCTGATGTTATAAAAGATCTTCCTCGTTTCCTGAAATTGCAAAGCATCTGATAGCATCATTTGTCTCTGTCTTTTGGTTGTATCATTATGTGAAATGTATCCAACCTATTGAAAGATCAAGATCCTGTTCTTTATTTTTCTTTTCGTTGTTTTCATTGTAGATGTGAACAAGATTTCATGATATTGTTCCCTGAGTTTCCATTTGTATCTCATTTATTCTTGTGATGATATGACAGCTATGGAGGACATTTCTACTTACGCCTTTTAAGCTGATCACCGTATTTCTTCACGAGCTTAGCCATGCAATTGCCTGTAAGCTTACATGTGGAGATGTAAGAAAGATCTTTTTTGATATACAGTTAACTCTGTGGACTTGCAGCTTGCTTACTTGTTAAATATGTTGATGTTGAAGTACACTTGTCATATCAGGAAATCCATTTGTACCCTTTACAAACCATATTGTGGTGCATTGATTTTGTGTTTGGTGTTAAGAGTTTCTCTAGTTTTTGTTCGTTCTTTCCAGTAAAAAGGTAAATATTGTGTTTGTATGAATGTTCATACGATAAATTTATCGTGTGGTACTAGTATTAAGTGAAATAGGACCATTTGCATCCGCATTTGCGCCTCAAAATAATGAATCTTAGCAGATGAAAACCATATGACCGAGATATAACTATGTCAAATAAGCCATCTGGAATTTTCAAAAATGGCATTTAACTAACATTATTTTTCTAACAGCCTTTGGTAAAAGTAAAGACTTTATTTTTATCGTCAATAGCTTTATAATTCCTTCTTCAAGAAAGGTTTGGTTTTGTTATCAAGCATATTTGTGGAAATTTTCTCTAAAAAGCTCTGCAATTGTGTGTAAAATGAAAAGACATATTGGTTATATTATTTGGGAAAATATTTCCTCTTGTCAAAATCTATTATTCATGCAAGTTTTTGATATTATTATGTAATATATTATATTATAGTTGTATAATAATTAAAACCTATATGTGTATACTAATATAAGGATTGGATGATATAAGCATGTCATTTAAGGTGCTGTAATGATACATTCAAATAATTTGAGAAAAATAAAGGTTTAAGAGGAAATGCCTGCCTTACAGAAAAGAAAAGCATTCTGGAGAACCATAACCAAACATTGCTAGATTGCCATTCTTACTTAAATCCCCAATGCCAGGATTCTTATCTCCGTTTACATTCAGGTCGAAGGAATCCAGGTTCATGCTAATGAAGGTGGGGTCACTCAAACACGTGGCGGTATATATTGGTTGATCTTGCCGGCTGGATGTAATGCTCGTTTTCCTTTCTCGTTTTTCCTTGTTTTTTCAAAGAATGCTCCTTGTCTTCATTCTCTTTTCAGCCTTTGCATTTATCTTTTTTTGTTTAATTATTTTTATGTTATTTCTTCACTATCGTAGATCTTGGTTCTTCGTTTTGGGGTATGGTTCTCATACTTGCATCTACAAATCTTATTACTGCACGAATTGCATCTGGTTGTCTTATCTTGGCTCTCTTTATCGTGCTTTTCATCGCCAAAAATGTAAGAATTTTCAAAAATGATTTCTTATAGTATTAATTTCAGCAATGTATTCTTTAATTAATGTTTCGTTTGATTATCAACAGTGGACACTACGTGGGCTCTGTATTGGTAAGTTTCTTCGGCAACCAACCTACTTTGCATTCAATAGCTCATGAGAAAACTGAAAATCCTAATATTAGTACAATGTTCTTGACAGGATTCATTATTTTTGTTGCTGCTATTTGGCTGCTACAAGAATTTACTAAAGTTCGAATTCTTCGATACATTATTCTCTTCATCGGTATGGCTTTATTTACCTTTGCGTAGCCATTTAATTATCTATAATCCAACTTCATTCATTCTGCTATATTTTATGCTGCTCACACATTTTTCTCTGAACGACAGGTGTTATGAACAGTTTGTTTTCAGTTTACGGTATGAATGACACTTTTATATTAAGTTAATCAAATCGATCGATGAAGAATGGCGATAATAATTGTATGTTGTCATGCAGATATATACGACGATTTGATATCTCGAAGAGTTCACTCGAGTGATGCGGAGAAGTTTGCTGAACTTTGCCCCTGCCCTTGTAATGGAGCTTCATGGGGTGTTATTTGGTATGCATTGTCGTGAAATAGAGTTTGAAAATTTTGAATGTCAGGGTATTCACATATGATATTACAAAGAAACGTGAAAAATAGGGATAATTACGAAAATCCCCCCTATTCAAAACTCGGGGTGTTTTTCGTTTTATGAGGATTTTTTCCGTAATCGGATTAAACTTCAAGGGGTTATCTGTAATTATCCCTGAAATATAACATTTTCTTTTTCGACAAAATATCGAATTATTATTTTTCTTTTTAAAATTGCAGGGGAATGATATCATTCATATTCCTTGGTGGAGCAATATATCTAGGTCTTGTCATCTTATCTTGAGGTAATTTTTAGATTACATCATCAGCATTGTTACAATGAGCAAATTCAGAACTGTATTCATGCAATAAAATTGCATCGTTTTTCTTAAGGATCTTTGTTGTTTTGACAGGTGAATCCGAGGTCTGTGCTGATTATGCCTACGTATATTATTACTCAAGAGAGACATGTCTCATGTACAGATATTTGATTGATGCCTCAAATTTCAGATTCATTTTTAGGTCTCATTCTTTCTACACTTTTAATTGTGTGGTTACTTCCCAAGACTATATATGTGGGACATGATTTATAATATGAACTTGTAAGTTGTAACAGTTATTTTGTTGATTATATAGTACTAGGTTTATGATTGAAGACTCGTGTTTTTACTTGCATATTCTGATGCTTAACCTAATCAAACAAACACTTCTTGATGCTTGAGAAAGTACGAGATTATTGATGGTACGGCTTGAAGTTTGACCTAATAAATAATATTAAAGTTGTAATTGTAAATTCGAAAATTGATCGACAAGTGTCGAGGGCAAAATAGAATACTCGTGATAAATTAGAGATGGTATTATTAAATTTTATGGATCCAGAAGTAGTAATGTAATACTTTGGCCAATTTTTAACTTTAGTGTGTATTTCTAGGTGTAGTACAATTGTAGTGTGCTTTTCATATGTATTACAAAATTGGTGTGTTCCGCTTTTGTGGAATGCAACTTCCATGTTTATATTTTGTTTTTTTTGTTAAATTTTTTATGTTTCGCATATTCTTCATTTAAGACCCAAGTTTTATGATTGTTTTCAATTTGGTCCATTAATTTCTCTTTCATGTATTTTTTCTATAAATTTATTGTTTATGTGATTTATTATTTTTCCTTTTTCTTTTATACCTTGTATTATTGTATCTCTATTTAATATATTTTTATTTATTGTTTTTTCATAATTTTTCTTATATATTTCTTCTTTTTGTAAAGATGTTTCCAAATTTTTTCCCATTTGTTTAATATTTTTGGTTTTCATAATTTCTTTTACTCGTTGTTTTTCTTTCGTTATAGTGTCTATTTCAATTTTCGGTTTATAACTCATAATTAAGCGTGTGACATTTGATATGTTGTATCTCTTTTTCTTTTGGTATTTTTTAAATCATCGTTTGCCATATTTATCATTATTTCTTGAGTTCTTAATGATATATCTTTATTGTGGTTTAAGTTATGGTATGTCATTTTAACAAGATATTCGTCTATAATAACTTGTTCTTCTAATTCTTGTATATCACGTGTTATTCTTGATTTGTAATTAAATCTTTCCATTATGTTATAGTTAATTGTGTAACTATTTGTTTTGATTTTTCTAAACTAATAATGTTTTTCAAATGTTGTGTCTCATCTGTTTTCCGACCTTCGTTTTTAGCTTTCAAGTAAAGTTTTACTTCTTTAGCATAACCTTCGTTTATTGATTTTTTATTGTCTTTATAAAATTTTTGTCTATTATATTCATACATATTGTAAATCTGTGATTTTCAGTATTAATGTTTTGAATCGTGTACGGGCTCTGATACCAGAAAGTAATCAGAGTGTTTCCTTGATAGTTGAGGTTAATTTAGCTATTTGATCAGCTAACTGTGTGAATTCGTTTTCAGTTATTTCATTAGAAGATCCCACTTCTTTAAAGTTTTTAATAGAGGCCCGTGTACCAGTTTCATTAGTTCTTTGATTTGGTGGTAGATATGTATAACATGTGCTTTTACTTTTTAAAAGTTTAGGTGTTCTATTTTGAAAAACATTAGTATTAACATATTGTATAATAGGTGTCTTTGGTATATATTTTATACGAGAAACTTCTCGAAATATATCTTCCATATATATTTTATCTGTGTTTTTAAATTGTATACTATGATGGTTGTTTGTTAAAGCATATCCAATGGTGTATGTTATTGAAAATGGATAGTCGTTTGTTTCCATTAAATCTTGTCTTTCAAATTTATATGCAATGTTTAAAGATTTATCCAGTTTTTCTGTTACAAGTGGTATAGCATAGTGTAAAGCTACATTAAAAAGTAGTTTAGTATAAGCAAGGTTTCCTTCAATTATTCCAAGTATTTTATCTTTTATGTTCATAATTCTGTCATCACATATAGCTAGTTTTATGGGTGAGTTTATTCCTTCAGCAAATGTACTCTTAATTAGTATCTGTATTGTAGAAATATGTATATATCCTATTTCACTAGGTGTATATTTAGCTTTTTTAATTTTCTGAATTATATCAGCTTTGTTTATCAATGAAATAGCCTGTGTTCCTTTTGTTGTAGAAATTTCAATAGGTGTTTCACATGTAAATTTTCCATATAGTATAATGTTTTTTCTGCTCAGTTTTGTTTTTAAATCTGTTTTCATATCTTGTCCATCAATTAAGTTTAACTCTTTTCTTCTAACTTTGTTTAATTTTTTATTGTCTATAACAATATCTTGAAAAAAGTATCCGTATTCTTCAGTTGTTTCAAAATTTTCAATCTGATCTATTAAACTCGTCTCCATGTATATAATTTCTAGTATACAAAAGTATTAATAACAATTTCATAATAAAGTTTGTATTGTTTACCTGTTTGTGTATTCATATCTACTGTCTTCATGCACTCCATGTTACCTGTTCATCTTTCTTCAAAGTATGTGTTTATTTTTGGTATGAGATTTTTTCGGTTGTGTATGGTTGTTTTTTATATATGGTTCTGCTATTCAGGCGTGAGGCCAACAGAAAAGAAAAACTCAAAGGCTTAAAACTCAGAGAGTTTTTTGATCAACACATGATCTTTTTCCTTCTATTCAAGTCTGAATATTACATACGACATTGAGGCCAATATATAGGCACTCGACTCACTGTTACAGACGCGTTTTCATTTACAAAAAGTCAAAAAGGTAGAAGACTTAAAGTAAAAGATAGTAATGGTGCTCAACAACTGCAACTAAAAAGCAGACAAAGACATAAAGTCTGCATTATTGAGGTGTGTTCGTCATTGCATACGTATTTCCTTGAGTGTTTGACGTCATTGCATGCGTCAGTTTACATTACTCTTCAGTAACAGTGTCTTCCTTTATTGACTCGTTTGAATTATGGGACCCTGTTTCTTCAGCTTTGTCTTCTGGTTTGTCTTGGCACATTGCACAGCTGTGTTCATCAATTAATTCACTGTATTCACAGAAAATGAGCTTGATTTCCTTAGGAAGTGTCTTCAGGCTGTGTTCTTCGATCTTGATAAAAGTTTTCTCAAAGTTTTCCAACGTTTTTAGCTGTAACGGTGGAATTGTGTATCTCGAGGATCCATATATCAGATGATAATTAGATTTATAGTTTATTTTGACATTACTGTCTTTGTTTATCTCCTGTGATGCATAAAATATTTGATTTAGTTGTTTTGCGACTATCTCATTTATGTCATCAAGTGTCTTCATTGTGTCAATGCAGGGGTATTCTCCATTTGAAACTATCAGTTTGATAATTCCATGAGAGTATACTGATACTCCTTCTTTGTTGAAGAGAGGGTACGAAAGTGTAGATTTGAAGACTATTTCTTTATCCATGTTTCCTTTTGAGACTCGTCTAGCATAGTCTTGAAGTGTCGACATTAGTTTTGGGCTGAATTTTCGAAAGCAGTTTGGGTTTTTGAAGTATAGGGTGTCAAGAAATCCATGTATGAAGAATCGGTATATCAAATCTGGGTCTGCTTGTTCAAATATAACGACTTTTGGGCCGTTTCTGTTTACTGGATACCAAAAAAGGTTATTTTTGTCTGTCTCTGGGTTGTATTCAAAAATGGATTTCAGAAGTTTGTCAAATTTTTCTTTTGATTTGGGCCTCCTTTTGGGCTGATGTTTAAACACGGTCCATTGGGTTTACCGTGGGTATATTTCCAAGGACTCTCATCTTTTCTTTAAAACTGTTTTGGGCTTGGAGTGTTGGAGTGGTTTGAAGGGAGTTTTGTAGGTTTTTGTTTCTTCAAAGGCTTGTTTGGCTTCTGAAAGACTGTTGTATGTTTTGTATGATATTGCTGGGTTTCCTTGTATATGAACATTGGCTTTTGACCATTGATCATATATACCTCGGCTTGAGCCATTGAATATAACATACCATTGTTTAATTTGTTTTCTGTCATCTTCATCGTTTTGTGTAGCTGCTACTGGTGATGAAGTATTTCCTTCTGCTGCTGTTTGTGGAAATGTTTTGGATTTTGTGAATGTTTTGGATGATGGATCCACCACGCTTGCTGGGAACTCTGATGGTGGAAGTCCGGCTGCTTGTTGAACAGCGTGTAACGCGGCAAGAAGCTCTTGACGTTGTGTCATCTTAGATTCTGTGAATCTTTGTATCTCCAAATATTTAGCCTTCGTGAATTGTTGTATCTCACGATCAATTGTTTCAATGTTTTGTTTCATCAAGGCTATCGCGGCCTCCATTCTCGTGTGAGTGTGTCTGCAAGAGCGTTCTCTTCTGATTTTATGTATACGATGTGAAATTGGTATCTTCTTATCTCGAGCTGCCAACGTATCAATCTTCCATGATTATAGTTGTCTCGGAGTGTGTACCTGTAGAAGTTTGTTAAGTATTTTGAGTCTGTTCGAAGTTCGAATTCTCGAGGTAAAAGCTCGAGTTTCCACTTCCGAAGTATCTTTAGACATGCAAGTGTCTCTTTTTCATGGACTGTATAATTTTTCTGGGTTTCTGTAAATGTCCCAGATATATATTTACAGAGTTGTGTAATTTCGCGAACCTTTTTGGTTTTTGTATTCATATGACCTTCAAGGTCGTTTGTATTCATTTTTTCGGCTGGTATTGCAAGCATGCAACCAGACCATGTATCATTTGAAGCATCTGTCTCAATGATAATAAAATCATTTTCCTTTGGGTTGTATAAAACAGGCAATGTTTCACACAATACTGTTTTATTTTCTGCACTTGTATCGAATCATCAATTCGCCAATTCCATTGTATTTTCTCAGAAAGTTTCTTTTATAATTGTGTTCTTTCTTTAGCAAGGTTCTTTATGAATCCATGATCAGAAATGTAGTTTAAACATCCAAGAAATCTTTGTAGTTGTTTTCGATCAGTAATTTGATCTGGAAATTCGTTTAATTTTTTCAAAATGTTGTCTTGAAGAACTATATTTCCTTGTGAATCAAAAGTATTTCCAAGAAAATCAATTTTTTGTTTACATAAGACTGCTTTCTTTTTAGAAAGAATTAGTCCTTTGTCTTTACATTGTTTCAAAACTATTTTTAGTTTTTTCAAATGATCTTCTTTATCTTGATTACTAAAGATGATAATATCATCAATGTAAGCAAGACAAATGTCTTCTAAACCTTCAAGGTTTTTATCCATAAATCTCTGGTATATTCCAGGTGCTTGTTTCAATCCAAAAGGTAAAACATTCCATTGGTAATGTTTTTGTGGAGGACATGTAAAAGCTGTTAGTGGTTTTGTATCTTCATGCAATCTTAATTGTCAATATCTTGATTCAGCATCTAATGTACTGAACCATGTTTGTCCTTTTAACCTATCTTTGATATAATCAATTCTAGGAAGTTTATTTGCATCTCCAACAGTTTTTTCATTTAATTCTTTATAATTTATAACCATTCGTCGTTTTCCTCGTTTTATTTCATTCTTATTTTCTACATAAAAAGCAGGTGCTGCGTGTGGACTTTTGCTTTCAGAAATTAATCCTTTTTCCAAAAGTTGTTTACATTCTTCTTTAAATTCATCAATATCTTGTTTAGAATAAGGTATATTATTTTTTACATTTACTTCGTCTAAAGGATTTTTAAGTTTAATTTCAACTATCATATGATTATTGTTCTTATGTTTATCTAAAGGATCTTCACTAGTGACAGAGTCTAAAATTTCTTCTATTTCTTTTTCAAGATTTGTTTTTATGAAAAATATTAATTCATGATTGATTAAATAATCTATTTTGTCTATGAGATTACTTTTGTCTTCAATCTTTACTATTGGTATTTCAACAGTTTCACTCTTTTGGGATAGTTTTTCATTAACAGGTGATTTTAAAGTGATGTATTTTAAATCTTGACAAAAAGGTCTGTATAGTTTCAAAAAGTTATTTCCTAGGATAAATGGTAATCCTGTTTCGTGTCTGTATATAGATGGTATAGTAAAACAATATCCCTGTATCCAAGCTTTTTCTAAGTATGTAGCGTACCATATATAATAATGACTTGCATCTGCTATCATTATTTTCAACGGTTGTTTAAGTTTTTTCCATTTGAATATCGTAAGAGCTGGTGAAGCAAAACATAAACTTGCCCCTGTGTCTATAAATGCTTTAATTGTTTTATGTTTTATTTTTACTTCTATGAATGTAGCGTTAGAGTTTTTCATTTAAAAATCATCAGCACTATATTCACTTTCTGATTCTGTAACTGTTTCTAATTCATATATGTTTTCCAAATCAGAACAGTCTTCTTCTATTGGTTCTAAATCGTACGTTTGAGCTATTTGAAGTATATGTAAACTTTTTCCAGATTGTTTTTGTTGTTTAGGGCATTCTCTTGCATAATGTCCTTCTTCGTGGCAAAGCTAACATTGACATTTTTTCTTTCCTTCTGGACAGTATTTTTGTTTTGGTTTGTATTCTTTCTTTTTAAAGAAACGTCTTCTTCTTTTTTGAAATTTATGTTTATTATTGTCTATCCATCTTCTAGGTTTCTTTCTCCATCTATATCTTTTATCCTTTCTCCTGTATTTTCTTTTTTTGTTTGGTCGAATTATGTATTGACTTTCTCCATATTGTTGAGGTACTAAAGGATTTCCCTCACAACATATCGTAACCTTGTTTTTAACTGCATTGTGTAAGTCTCTTTCATAACATTTGTCTCCTATAAATTGCTCTACTACAGTTTGCGCTCCTCCTAGTGTCTCTGAAACGAATCCTTCATTTACTTGTTTCTTAAATTCCGCATATATTATTTGACCAACTGGATAGGGTAATTTATTGAAATATAATGATAGATATTTTTCTTTGTTTTCTTTAGATAAATCATAGTAATACATATTGTATTCACAGTTAAAGTGTTCTATAGCGCGCATGTCTAATATTTGTATATTAGCAAGATGGTATGCTGCTCTATCTTATTCTCTTTTATTTACGAAGAGTCCTGAATCTTGCATAGGTATTCCAACGAATTCTGAGTATATTTTTGCAACTATGTTCCAAAAAGTATCTATAGAATCTCCTCCTATCAAGAGTGTTTTCTGTTCTTCTGCTAATGAGGCTAAGTAATGTGTTACGTTTCCTGTTGTTTTATATTGTACAAAATTGAATATTGTTTTAAAAATTCCTAATCTTAATCTATCTTCAGTTTCTATAATTAATCCTAGTTTATGTGCCCATTCGGTAATAAGTGTTGATTTGTTTGTGACACAGTCTAAATTTAATATTCCATCGACTCCTAGTATTCCTTTTGTAGGTATATATTGGTCAGGTATTTTAGACCATCTTCCTTTTTTATTTGGAATATATCCCTTTTTAAAATTGTATTGTATGCTTGAATTTTTTAGAGGATTAGTATATTTATCTTCTTGATAAGTTTCCCATTTAATTTCTTCTTCCTTTTTTGTATTACTTGCTTCTGGGATATCTTTCTTATCTTTTTCTCGTTTTAAATCGTGTTCCATTCCTAACACATCGTCTTCTGATGACTCATATCCATATATTACTTCTTCATTTTCTACTTCTGGTTTTATAGCTTCTAATGTATGGGTTTGTTTATTTTCTTCATCAACTATTTTTAATGATTCTAATAAATTGTTTAATTCTGCAATTTTTTCTTCTAAATCAAAAGATTCCATTATAAACGTGGAGCTTCTATTTGAAAAGGTTTAAGATTTCTGTTTCCAAAATATGTTTCAAGATCAGCAATAGTTATATGTCTAGAATATTCTTTTCGTATAATTAGTTCTTTGAGTTGTTTTAATAATTCCTGACAATTTGACATAGGAAGTATTATTTGTTTCTCTTCTGATGTACCAATTTGGTTTTCAACTTGTTTTCCTTTGATTTCTCGTAGAAGTTTATCTAAAATTTGTTGCTTATTGTCTATTTCATTTATAACATTCTGTTTTTTATCTAAAAGAATTTGTTGTAGCATATCAATAATAGTGTTTAATTGTGGGTTTGTAGTAGTATGAAATAAATGTGGATATTCTCCCCCCTCCTGATGACAAGAGAAAATGTTTTGATCAATTTTATAATATGTTTCAATTTCTTGATTATTATTAATGTTTGTAATAGTATTTTCAAGTTGAGACATCTTTTCATTAGTATTTATTAATTGTTCTGTTAATGTTTTTACTGTATTATTTAGAGAATGTATTTGTTGATTTAATGTTTCTACAAAATTTTGTAGTTCATTCATGCTGATGAAAGAATATTTAATTTAGTTATTTCTTCACGACACCATTTTATTACTTGTTTATTTTCATTTATAAGTTCTTGTATTCCTTCCTCTGTTAGTCTTATGAATTTATTTGATAATTTTATGAATTTAATATATTCTTCTAGCATTGTAATAGTAGTGGGTACATGTATTCTATTTTTTACAAGATTTTCTTCACTCCGTCTTATGCTTTGAATAATTTTTTCTAGCTTTTCATATTCTGCTGGATTAGTTGTTTTATTTAATATGTCTATTTTTTGTTTAATTATGTCTCTTAACATTCGTATTTCTTGACGTTTTAATTGTTTTTTATATTGATCCATATTTATCCATTTATTTCCCGTTGATATATTTTTTCTACAAACTTTTTATTTATTATTTTAATTTGTTCATCATTATTTGTTATATTTTTAATCTCATTTCTTTCATTTGGACATATAAAAATCTTTTTCATGATAGACTTGTATATTATTGCACTTTCTAGTCTTTTCCCTGATTTTGTAATATCTGTTTTTATTCTTCTTTGTTTATCCATTTTATCTTTTAAATCGTTTTAGTAATGAAATAGTTTTTTGTATTTGTTCTTGATAATATTCTGCCCAATATTTATGATATCTCGTGATATACCAGTGTCCATTATTTTTTGCCACTAAGTATGATTTTTTATGATAATTATATTCGTCGTATAAATCTGTTAAATATTCATTATATCCTTTCATTTTGAAAAGTATTGTGGGTCAAAATATAATAATCAAAAGTCATTGTATTGATTTATAAGAAAATATCAACTGTGTTATGAAAAATGGGTTCCGCTTTCCACATTCACGGATAACACCACTTTTTTAGTATGTTTTCAAAGTGCACTTGTTTTACAATATACATTTATTTTTACACTATTTTTAGAAAATGACCTAATACTTTGATGGGGAAGCGACTGTAATTTCTCAAACTTGAGAGAGAGGTACTTGGATATTCACATCAAACCTCAAATATGTTAGTGTAATTATGTTATTGTGAACTTATTTCAGAGAAAGGTGAGTTTAGCAAATATGTTAGGTAACTATGCGGAGATGATTCTTTATTGAGTTGGATGAATTATTAAACCACTTCACACATGACTAGTAAGCAAACCGAATTCTAACTAATTAAAAGTTCAAAATAAGTTATACATCATGGGCTCATAACAATTATACTCAATATATAATGTTTACACTACAGTTACATATGATTTGACGACCAAACAGATAAAGATTTTTTGTGCATAACAATGATTCAAATTCGAATCCGCGTGGAAAAAATAAAAAAGTAGTACATATGATTTGAAGCAAAAGCAAATCATGTAGAGGAGGGTGGGTATAGGTGAGGTGTAATGTCAGGGCTAAAATAAAGTTTACAGCTTAGTAAAATTGTCCTTTTTTTAGACAGTGATTTAAGTAGACAAAAGCACATGGGTGTGTGACCTCTCTTGCGCTGGAACATCCCATTCCTACTTCCTACCACAGTGAAACTAATTTATGATGTTTGAAACCAACTTATATTAAAAAACTTCAACTACTCTAGATCCTTCATAATCATGCACAGGTTCAACTATCAATTTAGAAGTTGTTATTTGCCTATACTTGAAAGGCCCACAAACAAATTTAATTTAAACGGACAAAAATATACAGTTGGTTTTGTATCCCATCTTCAATTCAAAATAACGAAGAAGTTATGACACACGTATTATACTGATATATAAAGTTTAAATTTTATGAGAATACGACCGCGGAATAGTAAAATTTAAAAATTTCAACCCTCGCCACTAGATTATGATTTTTTCGGCTCTACTATATAATTATTATTTCATAACTTATGCGGATAAGACCAAGTTCAATTACTATGAACAATAGGTGAGTTCGATAGATCAAATCGATCAATTATCACAAACAAGTAATAAATACGAGTTGATTCGAAATTCCCAAACTGTTGGGAACTAGGAAGAATAATAATGAATCCGGGTAAGAGAAAAACAAATTAGTAGTTAGATAGAGAAAAACACAAGCAAGATCTATTATGAAACCCTAAATTACTACGCATCCCAACATTATGCTTAATGTTGCCCAACCTATTTTATATTTTAAAACCAACTGAACAAATTAAATACCATAAAAACACAAAAGAAATTATATTTTCATATGGGATGAAAATTGTAATTTGCTCAAAATTAGGAGAATCACAGAGGTGCGAGGTCGTTCTCAGGAGAAACACGCTTTCGTACGAATCGTCGATTCGGAATCTGAGAATTATTGGAAGAGCGACTTGGATTTCGTGGACGGTAACGTTGGAACAGAAGTGCATGTGCAATGTGCTCAGCTCTTTCCAATTCTTAAAAGTTAAAAAGTCATCTGATGCTAACGTTGCACCACTGCGTAGAGCGAGAGCGAGAGGTACGGCAGCATAATAAATCGCACATTCTATTTATTTTAATTTAATTTAATGGGATACGTCAACACCACGTTTATTTCCTCAATTAATTATTTATTGTGGTTGAGATTATACGATCGATGATGACCATATACCGGAATCAATGTGGGCGTATTTTGACTTCTGGGTGTCCGTATATTAATAGCAATTAAAATATTGTGATTATATCTATGTGGTGATGTTTGTATTTTTGTTTTCCATTATATTTCTTATGTGTGTGGGTGTATGGTTGTTGAAACACCACTAAAATTTATTCCCAAAATTAAAAGGATGGGGATATTCCCAACGAGAAAAACAATATGTATGTATATACTCATTTCCAATGGTGATTTGTGAATTGAATGTGAGTCTTGTAATACACCCAGCTTCCAAGATTTCATCACAAATTTTATTTTATTTCTAAAATATGAATATACAAAGGGTAATTAAATTTAGAATTCGATTTCTACTTTCCTTTTGTTTATTTTTTTGTCTAGAGGACAACGAATATATTATTGACGGCAATGATTAGTTTACTAGTTAAATTAGAAGTGTCAACACAAGACACAACTCCCGTCTGTTATTTTCACGTTTTATTAATCTAAGCAGGTTTAAGAACCCACTCATTAGTTGATTTGTTGGAGATTTGGAGCTAATCTCATCTCATTCGCGCTTGTGCAGCCCTCGTCGCCAAGTATGGGGTTCATCTTCTTATCCTTGTCTAGACCGATGTCATCAACATACACTTCCTCGCATAGAGCACCCAAGTACTTAAGCTGATGGCAACCCCCGATCAAACGCCTCCTTAAGCTAAATGATTGACTTGAGGATGCATACAATGGTGAATATTAGGCTCCTTAAGAAGTGCATGACCCCCTCAACAACATTCCTCTTGGCCCCGATGGCCTCAGTACCCAAACAAACCTGCCCATTCTCATTCATCTCAACACGAGCACCACTAATCGTGCTCTTAACGATCCCCTCAATCCAAGCACTTCGCTCATCAACAATAGACCAAGCGCCCCTCTCGGTGTTCGCTCGCACCCACTCCATTACATTCTCTTTCTCTCTCAATCTTGACATATCCCCAAAATTATACGGACTCAAAGGACGGGGCTCTAAATTACCTCAAAAATCGAGCGAGCGTATAATAAGCAGAAGGACAAACATCGATACTGAGCCTCGAATAGTTTTGCGCCTGCGAAGCCGAACAGGATTCGGTTTTGGAGAAAGCTAATTAAAGTGAAGGGCTTTGGTGGGCGAGCAGTGGAGTTTGCCACAAAATATGGTTGCATAGCTAAATAGGCTTAACTTAAGGCGCTCGCGACTAACCTCTGTAAGATGCACACAAATGAACAAGAATGCTCGAACTGCAAAAGAAGGCGTGAAAGAACCCAGGAATTGAGTAGAACTGGAAGCCTCGAATGGGACCTGTGCTTGAGAACCACAAAATATCGAGCAGATAAGTGGGTGTCTATGACTGCACAAAAAATCGAGCACGGCCGCTCAAGAAGACCGAATAGGATTTGTGACACCAAACCCGAGCGAATACCTTAGATTGAATGGCAGTCAAGAAACGAGTGGGTCTAGCTTAACCACAACAGGTCTACTCAAGCGGTTGTGGTCCGAACAGGATTTGCACTCAAAAATTCGAGTAGCTGCATTCGAAAACTTAGCTGAAACTTGGTTTAACCCTAAAACTTGATTGAACCCTAGCTCGAAGTACGTAAGAGCGAGTAAATATGGTTTAGAAGTTGAACGGGCGCAATAAATTGAACGGATGCCTTAGCAAAAAATAATTAGACTGTGTTATCATTTCTCTTGTATCTCGCTCACTCAATACTCGGGAAGAGCGGGGGCAAACGATAGTGCCAAAAATAATATGCCCCAAAATGATTAAGACACGCACTTAACCCATTGCGCTTGCTCAACCTCGTGCACTCAACCCATTGTGCTCAGCACGTTGCTCTTGACCTAACTCACTCAAGTCATTGCACTCGCTCATCCCGCTCATCCTATCTTGTTCAACCATCGTGTTCATCCTATGCCACGCTCCACTCATCCACTCTGCTCTGCTCAACATGTTCCCCTCGACGTCGAGCAAACCTCTCTATTCAAAGTCTCCCCGTATGAAAGTTACCCATGTTCATTCATCACTTAACCAACTAATACGCATGATCCCGTAATATTTGCATGAATCCCAAGATATGAGAAAACCATAACTGTAGCGCCCGGAGCGGCATCCAAACGAGCACGGATACTAGACCACCAACTATATGCTTGCCCTTGCACCATTGTGATAGTGCACCTCGCCTTTTTTATAGAACCACAAGGAATTAGATCCCAAATCCGCTCTATTTGAATAAGCCATTCCTCAGATTGAATATCATTTCCACCTTCGAACTTTGGAGGGTTTTGATTTCAGAATTCCCTTAGAACATGTGTAATTTGGCCCCCTTCTTGATTTCTGACCGGGGGTGTATTTTGACGATAACGTGAGTCAAGAAATGTGCATAATCTCTCCATGAACCCTTCTGGTTCCATTTGAGGTGGGGGGTTGTTATTCTCCGGTTAAGGTGAGTGATCTCGTCGATGGCGGCGATCCGGAGATCTATCACGGCGGTGTTCTCTTCTTGGAGGCATCCTACAAGATCAAAAAATTCCAATATTCATGCTTGTGGGTTAGTACATGTTCATATGAACAATTAATAGAAATATAAACAAATAGTCACATAAAACCACATAACCACGTTGTTCTATCCCATACGACCTAGACAAACCCGACTCTACACTACAGCTCCGGTTTTACAACCGAGAGCTCTGATTCCACTTTAGGATGTAGCGCCCGGAATGGTGGGCTACCACATCCCCCGCACCTAAACCCGAACCCACATATGAAATGAAAATCTATACATGAGTCCAAGTCAAAGCGAATGGGGACCTACACACACACACTAGGCTAAGCTGGGCTAAAACACGGACAGAGCGCGCAAAACAAGAAATAAAATACTGAAGCAATATACAGGATCCAAATAAGAGCTCATCATGAGCCTACATTAACATATACATGGCCACACGGCTCAAAAGTACATCAAATCCTCCAAATATACATGTCATATTCAAATACATATCCAAAGTATCCAAAAGATGTAAGTATGAAATGCAGACTCGATCTAAACACGTAAGTACGACTCAACCACGACGTACTTCTCGGTCTAGCTCGAGCAACCTGTAACTAAAGTGTTAAAAGAGAGGGTCAGTCTAAGCTCGACTGAGTGAGGGGGTTAACGCACACCCACACACGTATATAAGTATAGAGCATAACATATAACAAAGTGTGTTATGAATCGAGCTAAAGTTTTACATACCAAATCATTTTCAAAAGCTTATCATATAATAAGTAAAAGAAAGACTAACTCGATTCATAATCCACCAATACATAAACAGAAACAAATGTGTGGTAAGTACGGACCTCCACCAACTCCTCATAACATAATATAAAACCAAATTCACAAATACCAATCCACCAGCACAACCTTGGTGTTTCAGGAGTCAAACCCACTCCACCTACAATATAAATACATACGGGGTAGCTAACCCACAATATGCCATCCCCGGTTATCCACCGAGGGCTCAAAGTACCACGCCTTCTCAACCTCCAGGAGTCGCTTTCAAATACTTCAAATGGGAACTATGCACAAGCCAAAACCGACGGTCCTTGCCATATCGGGTATCCTTACCTATATTTCAGGGCTTAACTCGCTCATACATAACATATACGTACAAAAGGTTTCAAATCATAAGCTTACTTATACTCATACTTATACTGATTTTATAAACTTAAAGCATATTCATAAGATCATAAACATAGCTTAAACACATATATTTAACTATATAATAAGTATATAGTCGCATGCGGGGTAAGAAATCAATATATAATAGGCCATAGGTAGTGTAACTAAAAGAAGGATCCTAAACCTCACCTTATAGCAAAAGTAGGTTGAGTCCGGTGCTAACACAAGCAAACGAACACCTAAACCTCGGGTTCGATGACGTCCAGAAGTGGCATTAAACAAAAGAACACAATACCCGAGACTTAAAATCAATTATGTACCAATTAGACGCTCGGCAATGCTCATGAATGCAATGTATGCATATGAAGTGCATAAACGTACGACTTAAGGCATTTAGGTTCATAACTCATGCAAATCATATCAAAATGATCCAAAATTTAATACAAACAAGTTAACACATAATATAACATATTAATAACAATTAGAAGTCATAAACGAAGCAAGGAATTAACGAAACAAGAAAAGTGCAGCAGTCACGTAGGGTGAAAAGTGACACGGGAATGTCACCTCCCATGCACAAAATGGGACACTCTCGTGTCTAAGGTGTGAGACCCCGTAATTTTTGAATAATATCTATTATAGTAGATGTATGCTTAGTATTACAATACCCGTATTCTTTATTCAATTATTTGTTTCTATTACTTACCAAGTTATTTATTTTACATGTTTCATGATAATAATAGGGATGAATAGATAAGAATAATAATACTAACCGTTTATAGAGAGTTGTGGGGAAGTGGGTGTCCCCCCACTAAGGTTGTGAAAGATGACTTACATTTACCTCAACCCTATCAGAATTCTTCTCACATATTATTTTATATCGTGAGAAAAGAGAGAGAGGGACGGTTCTAGAAATTAAGAATTAAAACAGAGGAAGAGACGAGAAAAAGGAGGAGAGAAGTACTTATAGAATGAAGAGACAGTTTTCTTCTATTTGATAAAAGAGAATGACACACTCGACAATCGACCCTACTTGCAATATCGGTGTAGATCTCATACCTCAGCTCGCAGGTGAGTTTAATGGAATATTGCTTGGGTAGTGTTAGAAAGTTTAATTACTATAGTGTAATAGAGGTAGGTGACGCACTACTCATGATTGGAGTTTAGAGATGGATTAATATATTTGTCCTTCTGTATCTTGCATTAATGAGGGTAATAGTAGATATTGGTAATTATGTTTGGAAATATGGAAAAGTTATGGAAACCGTCAATGTCTAATTGGCCTTAGCTATTAAATTGGTGATCCAAACATATTATTATTGAACATGAGTATAAAGCGAGCAACGAGGTTAAAAAAAAAAAACTAAGTATAGTGATTAACTGACCTAGTTCGGTAATAGCATGGAGAATTGTTATGAACATGGAGAATTCGTCAATTGAAATTGCAGCTAATTATGACTTCTATGACTAGATAAACTTTCATCAATTTAGAGCTTTGGTTTGTTACCTATCAAGGTTTGCTAGAACTTTGGATACATCGAGGTAAGAAATTTTCAGGCTTTTCTGTTGTTTCAATAAACTTAATATTGAATATGTAATTAGATAATTTTATGATTATTGAATTATTGTATTTATGTGAATATAAATTGTTGTGATAATATTTAAAGATTAAATTAAGAAAACTCTCATAAGTTTTTTGCTACAGTATGATATGTTATTTGATTCCATTGAGTATGTATGTATGTCTGTCTCCGGAGTTATCTGCGTGCCTTGGTCAAGGCTCATCTGTTTCGTCCCTCAAGAGGGTCATCTGTTATGTCGTCCCTCAAGAGGGTCATCTATTATGTCATCCCTTAAAAGGGTCATCTGTTCCGTCCCTCAAAGGGTCATCTACTCCGTTTTATGTTTCGTCCCTTAAGAGGGTCATCTGTACATACCCTCTGACCAAGGGTTCATCTGTTAAGTTTTGTACTCAATGGAAAATATGGTTTTGGAAAAATCTCTGTTATATGTGAGTTTACGACTATGTAATGAGTTGCATGATATGACTATGTCAACTGTCTAATATGTTAATGTCCAATATGTCATGATATCTATTTGAAAATCATATTTGATTCAATAAACTGGTTTTGAGAATTTCTTATTGAGTATGCGGCTCACCCCTCGCAAATATTTTTCAGATAATTAGTCGGCTTTGGAGTTATCGGAGATCGATGAGAGAAATATTTTATTTTATAGCACTTCATTTCCTACTTTCATGTTTTGAAGCTTTTAGTTCTATAGGCTAGAACAGTTAGTATTGATTACGATTGAAACCTTGAGAAAAGATTGTAATAGTTAGAATTTTGTCGTTGCCACGTTTTAAGGGATTAATTTATGTATTTTATTTTGGATTTTAGTCGCTCTGTTTATCGAGGCTTAGTGCATTTGTGTCTTTCGAAGACTCAGGGGCACTGCCGTGTTGTGTCCCGGAAACGGGGCGTGACATAAGGTCAATGGCAAAACACCCTTATGACACGGGAGTGTCTCCTCCCAAGTACAAAAGGTGACACTCCAGTGTCTAAGGTTAGTAGCATGCCCAAACGAAACAAAAACAGACACGGGGGTGTCATCTCGGGCACACGGGAGTGTCAGCAGCCCTGCTGCTTTTCTTTCGTGAGAATGGTAGCCAAAACCCCAGTTTCCAAGCCATAACAATTGCAACAACAGAGGAGGAAGGAAAGGATCAAATAAACCATGAAAATGAGGCACAAGAATCATGCAAATCCGCCCTTAAGTTCATCAATCTATCGGTAAAAGAAAGAGATAAAAGAAGCAAGTGTTATCCTCCATTTTTTTTCATGAAAGCTTAAGAGCATTAATGGAAAATCATTCCTCATCCAACTACCATGAAATAGGACTAAGGAATAGCAATAAATGCGCATCAAAGATCATCATACAAGTCTCAAAATTCAAAATAGGCAAGAGATGATCATAATCTTCAAATTCTTCAAATAACCCTAACTATTCATCATGTATGCCATAACCAAGGATTCTCTAACATAAAACATGATTCAATAGGTGAAAAATGATCACAATAATGTGGAGAAAAAGAATTCACTCTTACCTTTGAAGTTGGAGCAAGAAATAGCTTAGTATGAGCTCAAATGGACAAAAATGGAGGTTTGCTCTTGTTTGCCCTTCTTCCTTGCTTTGGTTGCTGAATGGTACATGTATGATCAGCTAGGGAGAGATGAGGGATGGTTTAGGATGAGTTTTGGTCAAAGAAGGTACAAGAGATAGGGTTTATAGCTCAAATATAGGTCTTAGGGGCGTATAATAGGCTACGAGTGGCCGAAATTTGCTTTGTCGGGTGTCGAAATGGTATCGAAAAATTACAAGGCTTATTGTATTGGATCCGAATCGTCGAATTGAGTCCAATGGCGAAGACGGAACTCAAATCCGAGTTCCCGAGCTCAAGTTATGAATAAAAGACTTAAGGGTGACCAATTTGCAAAAAGACCCAAAACTTTAAGAAAAAGTTCAATTGAGTCCACTAATGTTCAAACAAGTCCAACCCCCCGATTGATAGTTTCACGTTTCAGTAATTTTAGTGGGTTAAAGAACCTCCAATATTTGTTGATTTGCTGAAAAATTGGAGTTGATCTCATTTATTACGAAGCGAACCAATTTCTAACATCATCCACTTAAAAAAAAATGAACAACTCACCATCAATTTTTAAATTACGTTCATACTCAAAATTAAAATTAAATCAAACACCTCGCATTTAGTTAATTATGAAGTTTAGACATCATGACTCACGAATCATGAATATATTGGGTCCAGTTTTTGGACCAAAAAGAAAATATATATTGGGTCCAATTTAAGCAATAAATATTCCCGCGTGTAATAAATTAGGATAGCATGATTGGCATCTCTTCGTCTTCTCCCCATGGCCTTTATGATTACTGTTTTGTAGAAACATGAATCACCTGACAAATACTATTTTCATGTCAACTTTATTCCCAAGCAAAGGTATGTTATAATGTAACCGACAATGTATAAAATGTAGCAAAATTTTCATTTCTATTCATAAAAATTATTAGAATCGAATTAGTCGCATAAAATGATAAATATGCTAATCTTGGGAGTTTGAGTTTACTTGTTAATTTTTAATGGTGCTTGCTAGAGGAAAAATGATAATCTATTATAGTTGAACTAACATGCTCTAATATCATGATGAATAATGTGTTTGACCTAACTCATTTCCAAAAATTACTTTTTAAGTGTGAATTAGGCAAAATACATTATTTTTCATTATTGAATTATATAACCGCATTTAGATCTAACATTTCAAGTTCCTCACAAATCCAACACCTTGACAAAATCATACGATTATAAATTTATAATATTTATAGTGATTGTGTTGTGTCATATTGTTGTTAGTTTTACGATGTGCACATATTTACCATTAAACTAATCGGAACTTGAATTCATGATTCATCTGAACATATGTTTATCACTAATTCTAAACTAATTAGGACTAACCCATAATTTATTTATTCACTAGTGTAAATAATAACTACTAAATTATTTGTCGCTATGCTAATTTAATCAAAAATATTGAATTTGACACTATGAAAATATAACTATTATCGGTAGAAATAGTTTTGAACTTTAGTTAGAAAAAAAAAAAAAAAAAAATAGTATTTGATATCAGAAAGCAAATGTGATGTGGGATGATTTGGGCCCAAGAGAAGAGACACAAATAGTTTTTTAATTAATTATTATTATATGTGGAAAAAGTACCCACAAACTGTCAAAACCCCGCTATCACTCCCAACTGCCACCTTTTTCACGACGGATCGCACCGACGCCCTTCCTTCCGTCACCATTTCCCCTCAAATTCGTCACTTTTCTGCAATTCTTTGATACGATTCCTCCAACAGTAGCGATGACGTCGATTAAAATGGTGAAAATTCAATTTTTATCGGTAAAAAGTAATTAATTAATTGTTCTTGATCGCTGCCTTCAAAAGGGCGAACCCCATTTCTCCAATGGGCGCAATCGTCGCCCTCCTCGCTTTCGCTCTTCTACTGTTGTTGTTCCTTCTGCCGGTCCTGTTGCTTCTTGCTAAGCCTCGGCATTGCGTTGCGATGGGTGCCGACGGGGTTCCGGGAATTGTTAAGCTGAAATGCTCAGTGAAGAGGTATCAGTGGGGAAAGGTTGGGAAGGATTCGGGTGTTGCCCGCCTTTACGCGCACAATAAGGGGGGTGAGATCGACGATGATGAACCCTACGCGGAGTTCTGGATGGGGACGCACGAATCAGGGCCGTCTTACGCCATTGTGCCGGCCGAGGGGAATGGTGAATTGCCTAATGGAGATTTGAAGCGGAAGGATGGATTTAAGGGTCAGTACTGTGATTTGGTGAGTTTGAGGGATTGGATTTGGAAAAACCCTAGTGTGCTTGGGGATAAGGTGCTGCGGAAGTGGGGTCCTGATCTTCCTTTTCTCTTCAAGGTAACTGTGGACAATTGACCTTTGCTATTGTAGTTTGGTGTGAGATAGTAATGCACAGATATGTTAATAGGGGTTTTCAAGTGATTGTGCATAATTCAAGGATTTGGGACTCAGATTTTAACTGAATTTGGAGGAATCAAGATCTGTGTGTATTGCATCACTTCTTTGTCTTGAAAAACAAGGCTGATTTTATTTGTTTGTGATTTTTCTTTCATCTCTTTCGAAACTGTATGATTACTACATTAAACTATCCATCTAAATGATGACAATTGAAATTTGAAAGTATATCTCTGTATTTTAGGTGCTTTCAGTATCAAAGGCACTGTCGATACAGGCACATCCTGATAAGACTTGGGCAGCCGTCCTGCATAAGCAACACCCAGAAGTGTACAAGGACGATAATCACAAGCCGGAGATGGCAATTGCTCTCACCGAGTTAGAACTTTTGTGCGGGTTTATTGGTCTTGAGGTAGTGTAATTTACTTTGCAGCAAATTATATTGTTTATTTGATTGATATCTTTCATTTTGAATTGTGGAATCGATTGTTTCAAGGAACATTTCAAATACAGAACAAGTGGTATTGAAAAGTTTGATGTTTAACTTCTCTCTGATTGACTGGTGAGAGGGTGTCGATAGCTGTAAACTTTTAAAAATTTCTACTAAGCAGAATTAGAGTTAACTTTTTCTGGAAGAAAACACTGATATATTAATTTATTTCCATCAAGTGGTATAAAGATTTTTCAACTTGATAGAATAGCCCAACATTGTTGAGTTAGATTTGAGGAAATATTTTTAACTAAGAAATGACATCGAATTTTCTCTGTCATTTAAATGTAAGATCCTTCTTTTTGTGAAAGATATGTTGGGAATTTTGCTTTGAGAGTAGAAGTTGTTTTGGAGTAGATCTTTTGGGGGACCTTAAGTGAGGGTCACCAGTTCGTTGCCTACCTCCAATGGGAAGGGCCCCTCTATATATGTAAAAATGCCGACGATTGCCTCAGAAACATCTAGCCGGAATGAATTTAGTGGTACTGTTAAAATAGTAAACACCGAACCAGGCTAAATATTTTAGTGTGAACTTGTACGTCCTGATAATTTGAAAATCTTGATATATTTGCTGAAGAAATTTTGTCTTGTTTCAGGAATTCAAGAGTGTTATTCAGAATACACCTGAGATCTCTCAAGTGGTTGGTTGTGCATCTGCTGATCTAGTTTTACACCTAAGCAAAAAGGATGGCGAGAAGAAGCTGAGAGAGGTTTTGCAACCCCTATTTACTAAACTCGTGTCCTCTAGCAAGACCATAATATCTGATGCCGTCTTCAATTTGATAACTCGACTGAACCAAAAACGACAGGTATATTCTGCTTGAAATGATTGGCTTTTTTCCTGTTCTCATTTCTAGTTGCAATGTGCAGTCCTGTTGCCAGTGTTCATTTTGATTTACAATTGGGATTATTCTCTTTTTGTATATCATATTTTTGAATGATTGGGCTGTATCCTTCTAAGGAAAGAGTTACATAGATAGGGGAATATTCATGGTGCTTATTCTGTATTATTCTCCTCTAGTATAACTTTCTCGACGAACTTTGCTAAGATATGCATGCATTAATACATTGAAAAAATTTAGCAGCTCATTCTCGTGAAAGTTCCAAATCCTGTCGGTTTTTTCAGATTATTCTCCATGCCAAAATACTAAAAAATGGAGTTAGTCTGACAGTTGTATTTCTCTATGCATTTCTTTTCTTTCTTTTCTTTTCTATTATTTATTTATTTATTTGTGGGGTGGGGTCGGGTGGGGGGGAATATAATGCTGTATATGTCAACTGGTGATATAAGACAGAATATGTATGCTAGATCATTTTGAATTCGTATATATTCATGTTAAATTAAGCATCCTTCTTTGCTACTACCATGTTTGCTTATCTGAATGGTTTTTTTTAGTTTCTACTTTAAATTGCCTTTAAGAACTAATTTTAGTTTCTGGTAGGTGAGAGAGCTGACAGAGAAGGAAAAGCTCGTATTGCGACTTGAAAAGCAATATCCAGGAGATGTTGGTGTTATAGCAGCATTTCTGCTAAATTATGTGAAACTTAATTCTGGTGAAGCCCTGTATATAGGTGCAAATGAACCTCATGCATATATACATGGTGAATGTGTCGAGTGCATGGCAACATCAGACAATGTTGTACGAGCAGGGCTTACTCCAAAGACCCTTGATGTGCAAACCCTCTGTTCCATGCTCACATACAAACAGGTGATGATGACATGATTGACTCTCATTTCTTTTACATTACTTTTTCCTTGATTCTTTAATTGGCTGTTACCTTTGTTCTCCGTTTATATTGATGGTATTACAGTAGAAGTTCAAGGGAACAATTTAATATGTGTATAAAATAGGCTCAGTATGTTTTTGGTTAAAAATCAAATTCATTGTCTAGGACTAACTTTTGTTGAACAAAACCCAATTCTTATTGCAGGGTTTCCCAGAAATCCTTGGTGGAGTTCCTTCAAATCCTTACACTTTTAAATATCTCCCACCCTTTGACGAATTTGAGGTGGACCGATGTATTCTCCCTCGGAAAAAATCAACTGTGTTTCCTGCTGTTGCTGGTCCTTCTGTTTTTGTGGTCGTATCGGGAAAGGGGTCAATCAGACAAGAGAGGGTTGTTGAAGGGGACGTATTGTTTACACCGGCCAACACTGAGATCACCATAAAAACAAAATCAGGTTTGCATTTATATAGAGCAGGAATTAGCAGCAGGTTCTTGGACAAGTGACCGAATACATTAACCTTAAATTTGGAGAGATTTTTTGTGTCTCATTCTTTACCTCGTATGTATTTGCTGCTTGCCCCGTTTGTGTAATATTAGCATTTTTACTTGTACATCATGTACCACTAGTTGTACACAGATCACATCACCCAAAGAAATGATCAAATAATGAGAAAAATACTTGTGCCGGTGTGCCTTAATGAAATTCTTTATGTTATTCATATATATCTTGGGAGCTTTTGTCTGAATAACAGACAGGATCATGTCAAGTTTATTCGCAATAATTTTGTTCATTTTCATTTAAAGTGTGTGGTTCGGTCGTAATAGAGATAAATTGCGAAACCATCCACTAGAAATGGAATTCTGAAACAATTTTACTATCAACTATAAACATAGTGAAGAATGAAGGGGTAGCAGTAGCATGGATTATGGATACTCATACAACTAATGATTCATAAACTAATGGAAATATTGGTGTAACGATACAGATTTTTCAATTTTAATTTTAACGCATCGGAGGGGTAAAAATTGTGTGTGGTTGGGAAAACAGGAGGTAAGAAGGAACAAAGAACGAACCACAAAGACAGATAAAACTGAATGAGAGAAAAGTCGCAAATTCCTGCAACAAGAACATTAATAATACAAAGGGAGGTCTACAATGGGAAATGGGAAAAAAACCAAACATTAGAAAAACTCAAAATCAGGAAAAATGGAACTCATCTTAACCACAAGCAGCAATTCATATATGACTAGAGAAATAATGCAGATAAAACTGAACCTCCATTAAAATCACAAAAGAGTTAAACACAAAACTTAAGACATTGTAACTAAGACATTGGCAGAAAAGGAGAATAAGAGTCGCATACAATCCAAATCTCTTGGTCAAAATTTCAAACAGCCCATACTAAAAAGTAAACTTTAAATTAAATAAGCAATTGCCATAACACTAGATTTGCAGATTTTCAAGAATCTTGGAGGGGAAATTCAAAAACGACATCTTTCCCAGAAAGCTTCCTGTAAACTCCAGCAAATGTCTCCAGCTTATTCTCAGTGTCATTCTTTGCTTTGGGGTCCAAGAAAACCTATAAAAGCACAGGAAACAAGATTAGAACCCAAGATTAAAAACCCCATGTTGCCACAAATGGTTGATATATTCTCTGTCGACCCCTCAAAAAGGTTGATATAAGGTAAAGAAGAAGGAATAATATAAACCTTCATGATCTTTGATCCATCGAGTCTGTATCTAGTCCGTTTTCCGACAATCTCAGCTGGATAAACAATATCCTCGAGCATAGCATCATGTACTGCAGTTAGAGTACGTGTCCTTGGCCTTTGAACAGCAGAACCCTTCTTTGGTGGCCGCACAATCCTTCGAGTAGCAATAACAACAACTTCCTGTATGCATACAAATAATTAAAGCAAATAACTGTCAAAAACTTAAACCAGTCTGCATTGTAACTAAAGTGCAATTGAGGAGACAACCATTAGAAGTAAAAATAAGTGTACAAACGGCATAATACAATGAATACAGCAAAGCTGCACAACCAAACATCAAGGGAAAATAATTATTTTTTTTTAGTGACATCAAATTAATATTAGAGGCAATTACCTTTCCGCTGAACTTTTTCTCAAGCTCCCTCACAAGCCTAGGATGAATCTTGCGGAAGGCTTTCCTCAACCGGAACGGGACATGGATGACAACAGCCTTCTTGCTTCCAGAAACATCAATTTGCCTGCAAAAGATTTAAAAAATTATAGCTCAACATAAATTTGCATGAAGAAATTTTGAAACAACATATATAGCTCCACCCAACCAAAAGGAGGACAACGGAACAGGCAATCAAATAACAACTTACAAGGCAGAGTTAATGTAGAGATCTTTCAAGTCGCTCTTAATCTCTTGGTTTGTGTTTTCCAAATCAAACAAAGCCTGAAGCAAAAATTCAATCACTCAATTACACATTACAAGCTTTGATATTCTTTCATAAGTAGCATGTTTGCCAGCATTTGCAAAGAAGATACCTGAGCAACATTCTCCTCAAATTCAGTGGGCTCGGCATCCTTGTCCTTGTGAATCTTTTGCGAGGCGGTATACATCTTGCACTGCACAAAACGAAGATCAGCAATCACAAGATTACCACCTTGCTAAAAAAACTTCAGCTGGAAACTTCAGGAAAAGAAAGATAATAAAGCATGAAAAAAGAGGCTAGCAATAATAGAAAACATAACGCAATTAAATAGAAGGGACATTCTACAGACAAAACATACTTCCATTGCACAATCAATAGACTCACACTTCCTCGGTCAAAATGAACTCTTTCAAATGACAATCATGATACGCTATCAACCTACTCGTGAAATATGTAGATATGCCAAAATTAATGTAAATTATAATTTCGACATGGAAGGTGTATAAATTTACCATATTCAATCTTATAAAAGATTAAATGTTAAAGAACTCACCTACATAAATTACGGCTAACAAACAATCATCCGTTTGCGCCTATTACTATAAGTATATCATAATCAAACAGAAAGCAAATAAACAGAAGAACGAAATGCTTATAGGTATTCCACAATGAAGCTGCCAACACTTGAATTCTAAACAAAAATTTCCAGAAAATTGATATCAAAAGTTAAAGTACAAGCCCAAGCAATCCCAGTTGAAATTCTCACAAACAGTTCTTAAATTAATTCTACATGGAAACAAATCGTTGATTCGAACATGTGTGACACAAGAACCTGTCGGTGTAGAAAGAGTACCTTGGTCGAGACAAGCTTCGGCGCCGGTGGCCACTGATGTAGGGTTTGCAGAAGATTAATGGAGTTGGAAGGTTGGAAAAATGAGGGTTTTATTGGGAAACCCTAACTGAGCGACGGCTGCGATGTATAGAATGTCAGTTGAACAAATCTACACCGTCAAATAATTTGGATCTGGGATTGCTATATCAGGGGTTTAGATTTACGATATCTTGTGTTGGGCCTAACGTGTGAAAAGGCCCAATAAAATTCTGATATATTAATCTAATTTTTAAAATGATTTTTATAGCAATCTATATATATATATATATAATTATTTTTTTATTTATTATATATAGTTAATTAATTGATACATAACTATTCAAAAAATAAAAGGCAACTTTTGTGCATAATTAGCAAGTTCACCTCCGATCAGAGAAGCTTGAATAAAGATTAAGCAAAAAAAAAATAAAAAATGGATGTTGCATGTAAAAACTAAAAACTAAAATTAGGAAAAATAGAAGATTATTTTATTTTAAAATTTTCAAAACATATTCGTTATGCATTTGATTGTGCCAAAAAATTAACTCAACATTTGAGCATCCCACCTCAACTACACCGCCTAGTTATTTTCCATATGTTGCTACCAAAATTGGGTTGAGGCATTCGTTCATTCGATTACGCATTTCGCTCAGCAATTACATGTTGCGCCCGAACTCTTCGTTCAACCATTCTGCTTGGTATATGGTGCGTTTGATTCAACTAAGGCGCTCGCCTCTACCATTGCGTTCCACCCAATTATTGCGCTCATCTAAATGTTAGTGTTAAAATATTCTAAAGCATCCACTCGACCCAATGCCTTCAACGTCAACCTACATTCATTCGGTTTTGCTCATATACTCCGCTTCACTCAACCTACGCATTCCGCTCCGCTCATCCTTATGTGTAGGTCTAGCATTGAGTGGGAAATCCCCAACCCAAACCCTAAATTTTAATTATTCAATCCAAATTTAAACTCATACTTTTATATCGATGCTTGTCTTTAATATCGAATGGGTTTTACGAACTTTGGGCAGGTTTCTAAACCCACTCAGAAATATTGAGTTTTATTTGACTGAAAATTTATTGGGTTTGGATTAAGTTTGAATATAAAATATTTGGATTTTGTTTGGACTTGGGCATGGGTTGGGGATTTCCCACCAAAGGTCAGGCCTACTTATGTTCGTCTCATTCATCCTAGTGTGTGTTCAGCTCGTGACACTCAACCTAGCACGTTCAGCTCGTGACGTGGTGCGTTCTACTCGACTAAGGCGCTTTACCATTGCACATTGAACTTGGCCCATGATACTCGTCTAAGTGTTAATGCTAAAATATTCTAAGGCATCCACTTGGCCAAACGCGCTCAACCCGCACTTCGCTCCACTTAACCTCCGCTTTGTTCGCCCCATTCCCCTTGAGGCCAAGCGGAGCGTGCTTAGTACCCTCGCGTGTGGCAGTTACCAAGTCCATTAAGTTCATCGGACAACTATCTGACCTAATTCGAATGGTATATATATATATATAAAGTACGGCGTACGCACAATTTACATTTTAAAACTCTGTAGAAATTTACATTCACCGCTTTATTTCACCTGAAACAATCCTCGCCTGGTATTCCCGCCTTTTGTTGTTCTTAGCCGGTCAAAGAACCAAAGTTTTGGCTGATTTGCTGGAGATTATGAGCCAATTTTCATCCGTTCTCAAGTGACCCGGACCCAATATCCAGCGCCATCAGCATTAAATAAATTGTTCCAAAACTTAATTAGTTACAATGTTATATATATATATATATATTAATTATTATTATTATTATTTTTTTGTTAACACACGGACATCCAAACGGGATTCGAACTCGGGACCTTGCTTTCGAGAACAAACCCATTAACCGCTTGGACCAACCCCTGTTGGCAATGTTATATATATATGTTGGGTATTATTTAGAAGCTAAATTAATATTATGTATACAATTGGAACTCAAAATAAATATTTTAATACATACTAAAACTCACGCCAATAACAAGGCCGCTTTTCAGCCAATATTAGAATGTAGTTGTTCATATTACAAATGAATATTTATTAAGGCTAACTTCATATTATTCGAAAGAAGTTTGAAACCCCATACACATTTGTCCAAATCGAACACAAAGCTTCTGATCAAACTTGTATAAAACTAACATAATATCGGATTATTAAACCAGAGAATTAATATATCATTCCTAATAAGGCACAATTATTTTCCTAAACACCCCAATTTGAAATTCGCCTATTTTACATCCCTAATACACAACATATTTTTTGTAAACCCCCCTAAAATGTGTGAAAAGACCATAATGCCCTTGTTACATTGAAAAAGCAGAAGCACTCTCTCTCTCTTCTCTCTCTCTCCTCTCTCCCTCTCTGTCCTGCGTGTGCCGACATTCCTTCACCCCAAAAATTACAACTTTTTCGTCCGACAACCGATTTACGCAAACGAATAGTCAAAATCGAAGATCTCGAGACAACGATCACAATGGCTAAGACGGAATCGAAATCCGACCAACGACGAAGGAGATATGGTAGATCAAAGTTTTGAAATCGTGACTAAAAATTGACAGCAACTTCGACAGCCTTGTTCAGCCTCATTCGACAACGGAATCCAGCGAAATTGGTATGCAAATCGAACTTCTCGACGAGATCTACAACTTGGAGGTGATCTCAAGGCCTGAAACGACCTGGTGATAGAGATATCGACCGACGAAGCTAGCAGCGGCGAGCGCGATAGTGGCAGTGCACGTTCCAACCCTTTTTCCAGCGATTTCGGTGGCTAATCGAGACAAACAAGGCATGGGCATTGTAGTACTCTTCAAGAGAAAGATTTCGGTTGTGGTAGCAGGTGCTAAGACAAAGTCTGCTTATTATTACTAGTATTTAACGTTTCACTTAACAAAGTCTGTTTTTTATTACTAGTTTTTAATGTTTGACTAAACAAAGTCTGCTTTTTATTACTAGTTTTTAACGTTTCACTAGACAAAGTCTGCTTATTATTACTAGTATTTAATGTTTCACTGGACAAAGTTTGCTTTTTATTACTAGTTTTTAACGTTTTACTAGACTAAATTTGCTTTTTATTACTAGTTTTTAACGTTTCACTTAACAAAGTTTGTTTTTTATTACTAGTTTTTAACGTTTTAATAGGCAAAGTTTGCTTTTTATTACTAATTTTTAATGTTTCACTTAACAAAACCTATTTTTTATTACTAATTTTTAATGTTTACTAGACAAAGTTTGCTTTTTATTACTAGTTTTTAACTTTTCACTAGACAAAATCTGTTTTTTATTACTAATTTTTAACGTTTCACCAGACAAAGTCTGTTTTTTATTATGCATTTTTTAATTTATTACTCCATAAACAACATTATTATTTCCCCATTTATTTCATCACTCTACAAACTGCACATTTAGTTTCGCATTTTTAATTCATCACTCTACAAACTGCACGTTTAGTTCCTCATTTTTAATTCATCACTCTAAAAATTGATTAAAATTCCTTGCTCATTCGTAAATTACAACGAGAATCGAACAAAATAAACATAAATACCAAACTTGATGGGGTCAAAATACGATCGCCCCACATTAAGACACGTGGCACCACCGAGATGATGACATCTGTCTCCCCAAGGACGCACCTATCAGCACCCGAGCGTTAGGTCCACGAGCGCTGGGCTCAACAAGCGCAATCCATCTTCAGGAGTTAAGCCAACGAGCGCTGTCTCCCACGAGCGTCCTACAACTAAACAGTTGGTACGCCCACGTGCCAAGGGAACCCTCTTCGAGCGTCACACTCCCTCAGAGTGGCCTTTCCTTTGGTTCGTCGCCTGAACTGAAGCCTTCGTTCCCCTCAGCGGATGTCTTGGCTTCCAGTACTCTAGGTTGTCACGAGCGCGCTCTCAAGCCCTCGTTACCAACCACCCACATGGCTCTCTGACACAACGTACATGCCCGCGCACCTGCCACTGTTGCCAGCACTAACCTTTAGCCGCTTTTGCAGAAGATTCCTCCTAGGTTTCTCTCTCACAGCGCCACGTGTTAGGGCAACATTCGGCCAGGACCACTTGAGGCAAATTACCAAAGGGCCCTTGACCCTCAACTATAAATAGCTAAGGTCATCTTCTACCTTGGTAAGCTTTTCTTCACTTCTGCAACTGTGACTGAACTTACTCAACATACTTTGAACTGACTTGAGCGTCGGAGAGCCAAACTGGGTATCACCCCCAGTTCCCCCAGCTTGGCCTTCTGACCTATTTTGTGCTTGTCCCAACAGGTAGAACCCATCCTCACTTTTCCGGCGAAGCTCCGGTGGTTTCCTCCACGAGTATAAATTGTAAAGTGATCGGATTCGGACCCACCCTTCTCCGGACCCATCAAAACTAGAATTCTGTAACTCAAAAATGGATCTTGTAACATGGCTCATCATCATAAAATGCTCATGCATCCTCCAGAAGCTCGATTACTCTTCAGTTTTCTGTGAGAAAACAAATCATTACAATAGGTGATTATAATCTATTTATGAGAACAAATACAGCAACAGATAATCAATCAATTTATACAAAATATATTCAGAAATATGTAGAAATCCCACAACCAATTTATGCAGACATATATTTAGATACATATTGAAGTCTTACAGTAAATTTATACAGAAATATATATGTAGATTAGTTTACACAAAAATATATTCAAATATACATATATTTGTATATATCTCAAATATATATCTCTATATATCTCTACAGAAATCTCAGAAATCCAAAATGATGCAGAGATATATTTAGATATATATTGAAATCGTACAGTAAATTTATATAGAAACATATGCAAATTAGTTATACAAAAATATATTCAGAAATTTCAAATTACAAAACTCTCAATATATGTAAAAATCACAAATCACAAAAATGTCTTCACACGTATATACAAAAATCTCAAATCTATAGCTCCCAGAAATCTCTTTAGATATTCACAAAATTACATGCAGAAATCAAATTTGCAAAAATTTATTCAAATATATACAGAATTCTGAAATTTACAGAAATTTTAAAAGTTTGAATCTAAAAATATCGAATCGAAAAAATTACAAAAAATACCTGAAATTAAACTTAGGCGTGTCAACTTCTTCTTCTTTTTCAACAACTATGAGGTGGTCGGATTTTAACAGCAATGAGGTGATTGGATTTGGAAAACAGATCGGTAAAGTGAACGAGAAGTGAGAAGAAAGATAATTAAATGAATATGAGATTGGAAGAAGTAAAAATGGTGTGGTTGTATTAAAAAATAAGGGCAAAATAGACTTTTTAGGGTTTTAGGGGGTTTACAAAAAAATAAGATGTATATTGGTGATCTAAAACATACTTTTTTCAAACTAAAGGGTTTTAAATAAGTTTTGAAAATATTTGGTCCTTTTTCTTAACCGCACCTTATCAAACTACATCTGGAGACATAGAACATTCAAATTGTACATTAATAATAAATAAATAAAACAACACTTTAGGGGAAAAGAAAGATGAGGAGAAACCACATCTTTAACAGTAAAACATCAGTAGCAAGTGTTCAAATTAGCTAGTAACAAAAAACAAAGAACTCAAAACTTGTGCTTATATAGTTCCAGTGGAAGGCAGTGCTATGTCTTACAACCAATGCAAGAAGTGCTCAGAATAGTTTTACAAATTTAGAGTTATTTAGTTTGCACTCTATCCAAACCATGCAGCCATGATAGGATAAGTTGTGCACCTTTTCCCCAAGAGCAATCCAACATTATGTCATGAGCAACCCCTTCAATGCAAACAGGTGAAACTCCATAAAACCTGCCTGTTTCATTAAGGCCCTCGGCGTCCTACATCACAAGATTTGTAATTTAGGGACCTCTGATTTGTACCCACTTTTTTTAAAATGATATTATTTTTCCTGGCATCAGAGCAGAGATGGAAAGAAGGTTACCACTATGAAATCATCATTTGCGCCCAAAACAAGGATCTTGATAGAAGAATCTTTCATGGGCGGAACAGGAAGAGAAGCGTTGAGCTTCCTTAGATCAAATAACGGCATCCTAGAACTTTCTGTCATCAGCTTCTGATAACTGGCATAAATTCAGAATTAAAATAAGCTTATTCTTAGTTCTACAGAGAATAATGGAAACTTCTATGGGAAGACAACTCTAACCAAGACAGTGTGATGTACTAACCGAAGGACCAGATGATCTTCCATAGCTGAAGAGAAGAAAGTTTCCTTGCAAAGAGGCAAGGAAGTTTGAAAAGCTTTAGCAGCTAAACTCCATGTAACCTGCTCCATATTACAGTTTGTGATCATTTAAACTAAGATGCAGGTATTTGTAAATAAACAGGGAAAAAAATAGCTAACTGAAACAACATTATATTTCATAGTGTGTTTTACTCTTTACAAGTTACAATAGAAAGTACCTTAAATGCAGCAATAGGTTTGGAGAACAGATAGCGCCAAACTAGGCCGCTGAATAAAAAAGGGTAAAAAACTACATAAATTTTGCAGAAGAAGAAAGAAATAAACATAAAATGAGATCATTATATTGGGAGGTAACCTATTTCCTGATGGAGGAACAGAGCAAACAAGAACACCTCCGGCTAGACAAGGGTTTGACTCTTCCTTTTCTGAAATAATATACAGTTGCAGAAAAATAAGTTGCACCACAAATTACCTAAGAAAGCCAAATAAAAAGTTTCACATCACAGATCTTCCGGAATATACGGCTAAATCTGAAATGAAATCAATTTGTCAAGTATGAAAACGGTGCCTAGATCTAAACTTTTGTTGTCATTGGAAGAAATTGAAAAGACTAGTAAATCCTATGAAAGAAGCAATATGTGCAATTTTGTTCTTTATGAAAACATGGACTTAAGTAATTTTTCTTCCAAGCTTTGGTTCCGAAGAAATAGTTTTTCTATGAGAAATTATACAATTGACAGGAATTCAAGAGTTTGATCCTCCTCAATATCCTGCTTTTCCATCAAACAAATATATCAATCAAAATCACAGTTTGACAATAACCTTGTAATTTTCCATTTCCTACATTCGCGAGATAGTACTGAACAATAAGCCCACCAAAAGAATGCCCCAACAAGACTGGTGGTAATTGAATCTCCTTCTGGATGAAGTCAGCCACATCAGCGGCATGAGTCTACTGCATATACAGGGTTACCAGTGTTAGAAATGTACAACATATACTATTGAGATAATACACTGTTAGAAATTTAATTTGTTGAAAAGCAAGGATACCTGGAGGGTACCTCCGAATGAGCCATCAGGTGAGTCACTTTCTCCCTGAAACGTAATCGAATTCAAAATCGGGAATCAAACTTAAGCATGTAATGGTTCAAGATCTGGTGGCATATATATTCATAAACACAAGAAAATGGGTCGACGAAATATGTAGTAGCTTAATTAGAAGCCATCTTGACAACTGCTCCTTTACAAAATCACATTCCACCCCCTTTTACAACCCAACTAAATTTTCTCCAAGCTCTATCAACAGAGAAAATTGAGGAGCAGAAATGCCACCACCACAAACTTAACTAAAGCTCCCCCAAAAAGTACATAACTGTACAAGAAGCATTCTCAGCGGTCAACATTTAACATTTAATAAACATATCTGTAAGAATTGAAGTTTTATATTTGTTCCGAGGTGTCGTAATCATTCCATTGAAGAAACCTTACACACTGAACTTCCAAAAATTGATGCTTATTGTTGTCATTATAATACACTCTATAATACTAATCTAAACAGCAGAAGTGCTAATCGATACTGCATAAGTACGGATTTAGCAGAGAAAGGGGAATACCTGACCGAGCAAGCTGAGAGCATAACAATCAAAACCATGCTGCGAAAAGAAGGGCAACCAGTGCTCCGCCCAGCACCAAGCCGCGTGGAAACTTCCATGAACGAATACTAACGGTGGCCTCTCACGTTCCGCTTCTTTATTCTTCTCCTGACCTTTTTGGAAAATAACCTCCATATTCAAACCAGATGGGAGCTTGTGGAATTGGCGGGATTGCCCCTGCTTCAGATCGTAAGGCACCTGCATTTTGTAGCTGCTTCTGGTGAGAGCCGCCGCGGGCATTACGCTCATTCGGCGGTGGGGAGTGGTGGTAAGAATTATGGTACAGAGAGCCGCCATTGTTGGCAATTGGGGGTGAAAAGGATAACTTGGAAGCTCTCCCCAAATACTTTTGGTTTTGGAGTGTGTATTTATCTCTTCAATTCTTTTTAATTTTCAGTTTACACCCTCGAATTGTAGACAATTTGCAATTTTCACCTTAATTGTTAAAAATAACATATTCACCACACCATACAGCTCTGTTACAAGCACATAGCAAATCGAAGAGTTTAAGGGCCGGTTTACTCCACATTGTAAGGATGGTTTCCCTTGTTATTTTTCCTAGTAAAAATTAATTTTGTTAAATTAAAGTATGTTTACTTTAATTCCCATTAAAAAAAAAAAGTATGTTTACTTTAATATATTTATTTCCTCTCTTAATTAATACCTTATAAATAATTTGAACAAGTAATCGTATATATTCATTGTATGTGAAAATAAAAGAATTATTATCATTATAATATATATTGAGTTAAAATTTATATTATTATAATTTCTTTAATATTCAAAGGCGGAGCTAGGGGCATGGAGTGACCCCCACCCCCCGCCCTAAATTTTTAATATTATATGTAAATTTTAAAATTTTTATTATTTCACCCCCCATAATTTATAAATTTGCCTCCCTCTCCCCTAAAATCACAATTCACCAATCATAATAAATAATAATTAGGATTTATTTTTAGATTAATTTGAGTTTCAATATTAGTTTACTTTAATTCCAAATTTTTTTTAATTCAAATGCACTTTTAACTTCGCTTCCCAATAAAAGTCTTTTGATCTTTTTTTTATTCTTTCACATGTTAAAAAATCTCAAATCAACCTTTTTTTCCTCTCTCTTTACCTTCTTCTTCCTTTTTCATTTTTTCTTCTCCTCAACTTATGACTGTTATTTTTCTAATTTTCAAAATCTAAACTAGTTGGGAAAAAGAATTGATCGTGGTCCAAGTTATCCAATAAAACAAAAAGGTAATATTAATTTATATTTAATTTTAGTTTTTTTTTTATAGTTTTATTATGAATAAATTATTTAAATAAATTTATAATTAATTTATTAATTATAAATTAGTTCAATATTTTGAGAAAAGATTGTATATCTGTCCACGAGAATAGGTTAAAGATAAGTAGATAAATATGTTTAATTTTGGATAATTTAGTATGCTTTGGCAATAGGATAAAGATAATTGTTTTTAATTATAGGATAAAGATAATTGTGTTTAATTTTAAAAAAGATATTGTGTTTTAAATTTAGATAATTTAATGTTGATATATATGAGTTCTGTATATTAAGAAAATATTGTTTCTTTTATCTATTATTATTAAGATAACTATACTAATTTTAGTTTTTCTTTTATTATGGATAGATTATTTAGTTAAAATATTGTATGCAATTTTAGTTTTTTAGTTTTTTTTTTTATTATGGATAAAATTTATAATTAATTTGTTAACTATAGTTCAGTATGTTTATTTTGAATAAATATTGTATTTTTATCTCTATGACTATCAGAATAGAATAGATTAAATAATAGATAGAATATTATAGTTATAATATGTAAAGATTTGACACTGTTTTAATGCATTATTAATCAAATTAAAGTTTTAAGTTATACTTGTTTTATTTATATATCGAATAAAATAATATTTTTATTTTTAATAAAATATTATACATATTTTTAATTTTTGCCCCCTACCTGAAATCCTAGCTCCGTCTCTGTTAATATTAAAAAATGAAAATATATAAAATAAAAAAAGGATTACAGGGGGGGGGGGGGGGGGGAAGATAAATGAAAGCCAAATCTTCGGTCCCGCACTTATTTTGCTATAAAGCTCGACAGATCTTGCAAAAGATGCATCGTTGACATACTTCTAATTTTGATATAATTGTTTATTTGAGTATAGCGCGAAACCGTTTTGGAGGTGCTTTTTTAATAATGGTATAAAAATATATGCCATATTGCATAGTGGGTGTACTATTTGAAAATAGTTCAAAATAGGTGTAAGACGTTTATATGAAGTCTTTCAGAATTCATTTTACAGTTGGTGTTTTTTATACATTAGAGCTTCAACTCTCTAAAAATTATATTTTTAGTCCCACTATTTTTATTCCTTGTTAATAGTCCTGAACTTTGAGAAATTTGTTCTCTAAGCCAAGAGATTTATAGTATTGATAGTCAGGTCTTAATTTTAGATCCTTTTAGCCTGATTAGGTACTGTGTATTGAGTAAAGACTAGACTAGAGTTGGTGAGGTCCTTTATGGATAATCAATTAGAAAATCAAAAGTATTATTGTTTAGGATCTACGCTTTCAGTAGTTTGTGGGCATACAACGCATATGTGATGGGTTCCGAATAGATGGGTCCGAATCCGATCACTTTACGATTTGTTTTTGAGGGGAAATCGCTGGAAGCTCGCCGGAAAAGGAAAGGGGGTTCTACCTGCTGGGACAAACACAAGAAAAGTCAGAAGGCCAAGCTGGGGGGAACTGGGGGTGGTTCCCAGTTTGGCTCTCCGACGCTCAAGTCAGATCGGTATATCAAGGAAACTTGAGTTAAGTAGCAGTTGCAGTAATGGAGAATGCTTACCATGTAGAAGATGACTTTACCTATTTATAGGTGAGGGTCAGGGACCCTTTGGTCATTTGCCTCGTGTGGTCCTGGCCGAATGTTGCCCTAACACGTGGCGCCATGAGAGAGAAACCTAGGAGGAATCTTCTGCAAAAGCGGCTAAAAGTTAGTGCTGGCAACAGTGGCAGGTGCGCGGGCATGTACGGTGTGTCAGAGAGCCGTTTGGGTGGTTGGTAACGAGGGCTTATGAGCCCGCTCGTGACAACCAAGAGTATCGGAAGCCAAGATATCCGCTGAGTGGGATGAAAGCTCCAGTCCAAGTAACGAGCCAGAAGGTGAGGCCGCTCTGAGGGAGTGTGACGCTCGAAGAGGGCTCCCTTGGCTCGTGGACACGCCAGTTATACAGTATGAATGGCGTTCGTGAGAGTATCAGCGCTCGTTGGGCTTATCTCTCGAAGAATGAGTGCGCTCGTTGGGCTTAGCGCTCGGGTGCTAATGGGCGCGACCCCGGGGAGACAGACGTCATTATCTCGGTGATGCCACGTGTCCTAGCGTGGGACGATCGTATTTTGGCCCCATCATTTTGCCCCCCAATTCTGTAGTCCTTAGTGATAAGGACTGTAGAATTTTGACGCGTTCTAACTTTGCACGTAGCGCTCGAATGAGGCTTGGCGTGTTGAGGAATCTTTCTTTTGATTGCGCCATTAATGCGGTCTTTTCAACTGACCGCTCGTAACGCTTCCGCATTAAATGTTGTACTATTCTGAAGCATCCGAAACGTCAAAGCATTAAATGCGGGTGCGCGTTGGGGCGCGTGAGTATTGGGAAGCGTGTGGCGGTTCCATAGTGTGGACGGTTTCCTAGGCGGGAAATGATTACCATTTTGAATTTCTAGCCGAAAAAGTACCAACTCCCATCCCTATAAATAAGGGATTCTGAGATCTTTCCATTTTTTTTACGCATTCTTATCTTCCAAGCATCCTTTGCAAAAAGAATTCTCTTGCACATCAACTCTTAGAGCATCTTCAACCTCTTCTCCAGTTTTCTCAGAAATCTTCAAGGTAAACTTCCAGCTAAATCTTCTAACTTTGCTAACTTTAGATTCGGACTTTAGGATTTCGTAATCACTTAGGTTTTGCTCCTTTAGGAAACCCAAATTTCTTCCAGAAAACTCCCGTTCTCTAACCCAGACTAAATCTCTCCCAAATCTCAGTTTCTGCCATGGCTGATCAACATGTTGAGGAATTCGCCCGTGAAATCCACGAAATGGCCACTGAGAGTTCCTCTTCCCCCGATTCTCCCAGAGACGAGGAGTTGGGGGCGGCAGTGATGGCCATGGAGGATAGGAATCCAGGTGGAGTGGAACCTCTCTTCGAAGAGATGCATCTTGTAATGGAGGCAGAAAGGCAAGGGGTTACTCTCCCCATAACTCAGAGTGCCACTCACCCTCACCGCCATGCTGTGACGGTGGCCGTCGCGAACCCGCTTCCGGTGGCTGAAGTCCTAGCAGAGCCTTCAGAAAGGACCCACAATAAAGGCAAGGGCAAGAAATCCAAGAAATCCAAAGGGCCTAACGAGGGTGAAGGATCAGGCTACCAGGCCACCGAGCGTACTCCTGAGGAGACTCCCAGTACAGTTACTGTGGGAGAAGTGAAAACGATGTTGGCTCCTATCTACTGGGACGAGCGCTACACATGGAGGATTCCTAAGAGTCACGAGCGTGCCAACAATCCTCCCCCGGGCGAGATGGCGGTTTACGTGGACACAGTGAGCTCAGGAGGCTTGAGGTTCCCTGTTTCGATCCCAATGGCCCACTTGCTGAATGATCTGGGCCTTTGTCCGTCGCAAATCGTGCCCAATGGCCTGGCTCTTCTGACTTGCTTCACAATTCTGATGAGGAGCATGGGTTACGAGCCCTCCGTGCGGAACTTCCATGCCCTCTTTCAAGTGGTCAGCTCATCCCGTTCATCCCCTGAGGCGGGTTTCTACTATGTCCAGGCGAAGGCCCATCTGAAACTAATCAACTCGCCCTCGAGCACCTATGGCACCAACTGGAAGGAAAAATTTATTTTTGTCAAAGCCCCCACAGAAGAAGGCTTTGGGGTGTCCTCGCACTGGGGCTCGTTTGCAAAGAGCCGCCTGGAGCCTGCACTTCCCAAAAATTGGGCTAAGAGTTTGGCGGCAGCGTTGAGGGACGAGGGCCACCTCATCCAGGCAAAAGATTGGATAGACGATGGGGAGCTCATGTTCCTGTGTGGCCTTTCCAACGATCCCTATTTCCTTGACAACCCTCCGGCTCGTGATATAGAGAGAGATGGTTAGATACTTAGGGCGCTAACTTTTAGATAGGAATGCTGACTACCTTTTTGTACTTGTAATTTTGCTCACTTAATAATTCTGTTTAAGGATTTATAACCCTTGTACTTTTCCTTTTTGCAGGAGCCGCTATATTAGAGATGGCCGGAGGAATCAGACAAGCCGCTCGGTTCGCCCATGCCAACAGGAATCAAGCCCAGCAAGGGGACCAACAGCGCCCCCGGAACCGAGGCAACAGGGTGGACGCTCGTGGTGGGCAACGAGGCGCCGGTTCGAGCGCAGCTCCAGAAGTTCCACCCCCCCGGAACCGGGAGGGGATCAGGGCGGCCCTTCCAGACAACAGGATAGTGGTGCGGCCCTCTTCTTTATCTGACTCGAGGGTGGCTGACCCTCGTGCGGCTGCTCAGGTGAGGCCACCCCCCAATTTGGCCATGAACGAGGCCAATCCGAGCGCAAGTAGACCTTCCCGTAAGAGGAAGAGGATGCCCGACACTGCTGCAATCAAGGGCAAAGGGAAACAAGTTGTAGTGGGCCCCAAGGGCGAGGGGGAAACTTCCTCTTCAGAGGAGGAATACCTTTGGGAGTTCTCCCGTCGAGGGGATAGGGACTTCACAGGTGCCTCTGACGGTGGGCCAGTCCTACTAAGGCCTGGCACGCTCGCACAAACCATCAGCGAGAACCTCTACGATAAGGCCCAGTTCTCGGCGGACCACCGGCATCTCTTCAGCGAGTCCGTGGAGAAAGTGACCTATGACGCGGCCCACGCCCTGATCTCCGTAAGTCTTCACTTCCTTGACATACTGTCATCTTCTTTCTTGCTAATATCTTTTTGCTAATATCTTCTTTCTTTCGAACCCACGCAGCAAGTGCTCCCCCGTCTTAAGAATATCCAAAGGCGAGCCTCCATCTACTCTGATCGCAAAGCCAAGTATAAGAAGATGGCTCGTTCCAACGATCCGGCTCAGATTCAAGCGGAGCTGGACGCTGAGGTAGCTAAGTACGAATCCCTTAAGGATTTGTTCAAGAAGACGGAGGGGGAGCTGGGAAAATTGAAGGAGGATTTTCAAGCGGTGGAAGGCGCTCGAAGCAGCTTGAGCGACAAGTTGGCCCAGGCTGACGAACGCTGCAAGAAGGCGGAGGCCGAGCGGGAGAGCTGGAAGACGAGGGCTCTGGAGGCTGAGAGGAAATTCACTGAGGCGATGAACGAATGGCCCCGGAGTCTCGCTCGTTCAAATAAGGAGGCTCTCATTCAATTCTGCCACTCTAAAGCCTTCAACTTTGCTGCTTCCCTTCATTGCTTGGATGAGGCTCAGAAGGCTTTCAATCTAGCCATCGATCAGGGCATTCATAAGGGGCTAACGGATCCCGCCATGAAAGAGGCCGAGGGCACGGGGCTCACATTCAACGAGCGCTGCGAGGAGGAGGATGACGAGGGGGATAACCCTGCGGATTCCATTGCGGAGCCAGAGTACGAATTCCTGGTCAAACTCCTTCAGGATGAGTATATGGATGCTCACCCATCAGGAGATGCTGCTCAATCCGCTCAGAATGACAATCCTGAGGATGGACCACAAGCGCCCATCATGGAGGACGCTCCTGCCCCAGATGTTGATGGTGCTAACGCCCCCGCTCCTGGTGCCAATGAGCCCGACGATCCCCAAGCCCAACTTCAAGAGCCTGAGGGCCCAATTCATGGCCCCGTGGCCCAAAACATTCTGGTGATCGTTGACGAGGATGTGGCCCCAGCTGCTTGAAGCCTTCCCTCTATAGATTTTCTATGTACTTCCTTGTTTTGATGTCTTCTTTCCTTCTTTTGAAGCAATATTTCATAGGCCTTTGAGCCCTTTGTTTTGTAATATTTTTTGCAATGAATATACATTCTGTTCTTCATAAATCTGTTCCTTTGCTTACTTGTGAATTAGAACTCATACTTAGAGCTTGCTGGAACAAATCTTGTAATAATAAGACTGTGTGTAGCATACTCTGTGGATGTTTTATTTCTCTGACAAGTCTTTAGAACTTTGCGAAATTTTGCTAATTTCTGTAAATCTTGAAAATTTGCCCAAGTCTTGAGCGGTTGTGAGGGTCTTATTGTGAGATTGCCCTCCCTTTCAAGACTTGTATAAATTCTTGCTTCTGCTATAAGACTTGAAAATTTGCCTAAGTCTTGAGCGGTCGTGAGGGTCTTATTGTGAGATTGCCCTCCCTTTCAAGACTTGTATAAATTTTATTTCTGTTATAAGACTTGAAAATTTGTCTAAGTCTTGAGCGGTCGTGAGGGTCTTATTGTGAGATTGCCCTCCCTTTCAAGACTTGTATAGATTTTGTTTTTGTTGTAAGTCTTGAACGATCGTGTGGGTCTTATTTTGAGACTGCTCTCGTTCAAGACTTGTGAAGTTCCGTCTGCAAGGGATCCCCTTTCGAGCGCAAGGCGTTGTAAGAAACGACCAAGGCCTACTAGGATTTGTTATAAGTCTTGAACGATCGTGAGGGTCTTATTTTGAGACTGCCCTCGTTCAAGACTTGTGAAGTTCCGTCTGCAAGGGATCCCACTTTCGAGCGCAAGGCGTTGTAAGAAACGGCCAAGGCCTACTAGGATTTTCCCCATCTCGTGCAATTGGTTATGAGCGTAACCAGTCTATCCTTATGAGGGCGTCCCCCCAAGCGGAGTAGAGTGCTGGCCAGCGTAACCCGTGCGAAATATCAGCATATATACAGGAAGGGATTGCCAACCACGCTCGTGAAAACGAGGGACATGGGTCTCATCCATTCAAGCGATCAAAGAAACATAATGTTAGAACAATTAAGAAAAAGTTATACTGGAACTTACTCACAATTGGAAGTACAAAGGAATCCCACAAAGAGGGTTGTTACATCATGTTCCGCAAAGAGCTTTTAAACATAAAACCGCCGGAGGTTACACGCGTTCCAAGGGCGAGGCAAGCGCTCACCTTGAAGTGTCTCCAGGGTGTAAGTGTTGTTAGCTCTGAGTTGTACGACCTTGAATGGGCCTTCCCAATTGGGGTCCAATTTCCCCACGTGCCTGGACACTTCCACTTTCTTCAAAACCAAGTCTCCCAACTGGAAAGTTCTTCCCCTCACACGCTTGTTGTACTGTTGGGCCACAGAGGCTTTATAATGGTGGATCTTAGCCCAAGCTTTGTTTCTCCTTTCATCCAGCAAGTCCAACTCCAAGCTCCTGTTGCCTTCGTTGAGCTGAGGCTCGAAATAGCCGACACGAGCGGATTCATTTACTATTTCCGCTGGTATCATCGCTTCTGAACCATAAACGAGCGCGTAAGGTGTTTCTCCCGTGGCCGCTCGTGGGGTAGTGCGATAAGCCCAAAGCGCTCCTTGCAGCTCTTCAGCCCACTCACTTTTCTTGCTCTCAAGCATGGTTTTCAAATGTTGCAAGATGATTCTATTGGTAACTTCTGCTTGTCCATTGGCTTGAGGATGTCCTACAGAAGTAAATCGCTGTTCGATCCCCAATTCGGAACACCATTCTCTCGTGTCAGCTGCTATGAACTGGGACCCGTTGTCGGAGATAAGCACCCTCGGGATGCCGTACCTGCAGATGATGTTTTTCCAAATGAAGTCCCTCACAACCCTGAAAGTGATTTTTGCAACGGCTTCCGCCTCGGCCCACTTAGTGAAGTAGTCGACGGCTAAAATGACAAACTTCTTTTGTCCCGCAGCCATGGGCAAGGGGCCTACGATGTCTATTCCCCACTGGTCAAAAGGCCAAGAAACGTCTATTGGGATCATCTGCGCGGCTGGCAATTGAGGGAGATTTGAATGAAATTGGCACTTAGGGCACTTCCTCGAAAATTCAATGGCATCTCGGAGAACGGTAGGCCAATAAAACCCACTCCTCAGAACCTTCTTTGCCAGGACACGCCCTCCGGAATGATTCCCACAGCTTCCATTGTGGATGAGTTCAAGCGTCTCCTTCGCTTGTGAGGGCCTTAGGCATCTCATAGGGGGTCCCTGGAATGACTTCTTGAATAACCTCCCCTCGTGATCCAAAGCGAAACGAGGGGCCTTATTTCGGACTTTCCTAGCTTCAACCTTGTCAGTGGGGGGAACTCCATCCCTAAGGAAAACGATGATATCGTCGAGCCAACAAGGCTAGTGTGGATCAATCATGGCGATTATCTCAGTGGCGACCTTTTCCTTGATTAAAGGTTCCTCAGTTCTGAGGAACGTGACAGAACGCTCAGAAGTGCCTTCCAAAGCTGACGCAAACTTTGACAGAGTGTCCGCACGCTCGTTTTCTCCTCGCGGCACTTGAAGTAGATGAAATTCCTTGAACTTCCCGATGATTTCTCTGGCTTTACTCAGGTACTGCACCATGGTGGTTTCTCGAGCCTCATAAGTTCCTTCAATCTGACTCGCAATTAACTGTGAATCCACATAAGCAGTGATTCTGGAGGCTCCATTCTGAAAAGCAATATTCAATCCCTGCACGAGGGCTTCATATTCTGCTTCGTTATTAGTGACTTGGAAATCCAATTTGATTGCAAAATCCAGCTCAATCCCATCGGGGTTTCTAAGGGCCACTCCTACTCCTCCTCCTTGAGAGGTTGAGGAACCATCTGTGTGCAGTACCCATAACCCCTCATTTTCCGCAACGGTGGGCTCTAAACCAAAGCGTTCGACCAACAAATCAGCTACAACCTGAGCTTGTACCGCAGTCCTGGGCTCGAAACATAAGTCGTACTGGCTCAACTCAATGGCCCATTTGATTAATCTTCCAGACACATCTGGTTTGGACAACACTTGCTTCAAGGGTTGGTCGGTAAGGACTGTTATGGAGTGTGCTTGAAAGTATGGTCTCAGCCTTCTGGAAGCGTTAATAAGGGCAAACGCAAATTTCTCAATCTCCAAATACTTCTTCTCGGCTCCTTGCAAGGTTTTGCTCAGATAATAGACAGGTAAGTGTTTCCGCTCTCGTACAGCGATCAGAACCGCGCTAGTGGCTTCGGAAGAAACAGAAAGATACATAAATAGTTTCTCTCCTTCGACGGGTTTGGTCAGCAGCGGTGCGCTCGACAAGTAAGCTTTCATGTCTTGCAGTGCCTTTTCACATTCGTCTGTCCAAGCAAATTTACGCGCGTTCCTCAAAACTTTGAAGAAGGGAAGGTTCCTGTCCGCCGAGCGCGAAATAAACCTGTTCAACGAGATGATTTTTCCTACTAGGACTTGCACTTCCCGCAAATTTCGAGGGGAGGGGATCTCCAATATGGCCTTGATCTTCTCCGGATTGGCTTCAATCCCCCTTTGACTGACCATGTACCCCAAAAACTTTCCCCCTTGTACCCCAAAGGTGCACTTTGAAGGGTTCAACTTCATCCCATACTGACGCAGGACTCAAAAAGTATGCTTGAGATCTTCCAAATGTGAGTCCTGACGTTCGCTTTTGACAATCATATCGTCCACGTAAACTTCCATGGACCTGCCAATTTCTCTTTCAAACATTCTGTTGACGAGCCGCTGATACGTGGCCCCGGCGTTCTTGAGTCCGAAAGGCATGACTAAGAAACAGTAAACCCCCAAGTGGACAACGAATGAGGTCTTGGGGCGGTCTTCTGGAGCCATAAAGATCTGATAGTATCCCTGGAAGGCGTCCATCATACTGATGAGCTCGCAGCCAGCGGTCGAATCCACCAATTGGTCTATCCGAGGCAGCGGGTACGGATCTTTAGGGCAAGCCTTGTTGAGATCTGTGAAATCGTTGCACATGCGCCACTTATTTGCGCTTTTGGGCACCAAGACCACATTACACAACCACTCCGGATACAAGATGGGCTCGATATACTGGGCCTCTAGGAGTTTATTAACTTCCTCTTCAATGACCTTCTTTCGAAAGCCATGTACATCCCGCTTTTTCTACTTGACGGGTTTGAAAGAGGGATCCACATTAAGCCTATGGACAATGATGCTCGGGTCAATCCCCGTGAGGTCGGAGGCTTTCCACGCGAATATATCACTGTTTTCCCTGAGGAAGTCAATCATCATAATCTGAGACGGCCCCGAGAGGTTAGATCCTATCTGAGTAGTCTTATCCTTGTTTCCGGGTTCCAGCTCAATGGTAAGGAACTTCTCCGAGGGTTCGATCCTTATCTCAGGGCGAGGGAGTTCGAGCGCCCTCTTCTTTCCCGTCAAGCGATCACCAAGTACTGATTCACCCTCTACTGGCTCGTCTCCTTCCGAGGACGATCCACCAACGGTCCCTGGTGGAGCACTTTCGAGGGGATTCTCCACGTTGTCGCCTTTCTTCTTTTTATTCTTCTTCTTGTTCAATTTCGCCCTTTTCCGTGCTGGGCTGTCCTCATCTAGATTGGGAAAATCCACAGATTTCTTTGTGGACCCAACTTGGAAAGTTTTTTCCGCTCTAGGCTTCTTCAGGGACAACATGTAGCATTCCCAAGCCTCTCGTACATTACACAGTACTTCCCCCACGCCCTCGGAGGTGGGGAATTTAATCTTCTGATGGTAGGTGGAAATGATGGCTTTGAAATCAACGAGGGCAGGGCGCCCAATTATGATGTTATAAGGAATGTCGATCTCCACTACCGCGTATGTCACCAAGAGCGTCTTACGCTGGGGGGCTCGACCGAATGAAGTAGCTAAGCGAATTTGCCCTCGTGGGACAACTTCCGAGCCTCCAAAGCCGATGAGGGCTGTTTTCAGGGGCTCGAGCGGAAGGTCAGAATTCATCTTTAAAAATGTAGAATAAGGCAAAACATTAACGGAGCTTCCACTATCTACCAACACCCTTTTTACAATGTGATTGTGAACATCTACACTAACCACCATGGGGCAATCGGAGGTTACACCCTCCCCATGAGGTGTTACAATATGCCCTAAATCCCTATCATCGAAGCCTATTACATCATTCTCTCTTGATCGCTGAGCGCTCGAGCCTTGGATGGCATAGATAGGTTTGGGCTCGGTTGGGCGTTGGTCATAGCTCCGGACATACCTTCGCCGGGAAGCGTTGGAGTCCCCTCCAGATGAACCTCCTGCTATCATATTTATGACCGCGAAAGGTGTGTTTTCTTGCTCAGGGGCTTTCCCCTTGCTGCCCCGACAGTTGCTGCTTTCAGGGGGTCCTCTGCCCCTCGGGCTTCTTGATCGGGACGGACTCCTCCTTCTCCCTCCAGTACGCTCGTTGCAGCGCTCATCATAACGCTCAAGCACCCGGACGAATTCCTTCAGGTGGCCCCCTGCGACGAGCCTCTGAATCTCAGCTTCCAACTGGCGGCACTCATCCGTGTCATGCCCCCTCTGCTTGTGGAATGCGCAGTATTTACTCGAGCGCCTGAGCGAGTCCGTCTCCCTCATCTTGATGGGTCTCTTAAAGATCTTCTTATCGGAGAGGTTGTAGACTTCTGAATTCGGTCTAGTGAGCGGGATTCGCTCGAATCGACGAGGAGGTGGTGGCGACCGTTTGCGCTCTTGAGGGCGCTCCTTTTTTACTACCATATCTCGTCCCCGCTCGTGATGGGGCCGCTCGTTCCTGGCCGGACTGTGGTGCCGGGGACCGTTCGTCCCATACATGTCTTCGAGCGCGAAGAACGGCTCGACTACCTCTCTTAAGGCCATGAGGGTCCCTGGCCTTCTCTCCACAATGGCATCGGCAAATTTCTTACTCACATACTGCTTGTGATCCACAGCCTGAAAGAGCACGGGGATCAAGAAATCCATAGAAGGCCTCTCCACCTGCAGGATCTCCTTGTTGAAGCGGGCGAAGAACGAGCGCAGAGATTCGCTCTTGCCTTGCACCACATTGTAAAGGGCAGTAGGTGCGGTGACTGGCGCTTTCAAAGAATTAAAGTGGTTGAGGAAAGCATGAGCCAGCTCTTCATATGAGTGAATCGAGCGCGGCGGCAGTCGCTTGTACCATTCCTGGGCCATTCCTACCAAGGAAGTGATGAAGACTTTTGCCCAATAATTGCTGGAATGCTCGTAGAGGTGCATTAGATGCAAAAAATGATCCAAGTGTTCAGCTGGATCCGTCGTCCCATCGTAGCGGTTGATGGAAGTGGGGATTTTGGCCATTCCTGCTTGGGCCATCAAAACTTCTTCTACGAGAGGGGAGCCTCTCGCCAACGGGTGATACTCATACGTGCCGAAGTTTTCCTCCGGCTCCTTGCGGTGGTGGACCCGGGGTTGGGGGTCTTTGGTACGAGCATTTCGGGCATCAACCCGTTCATCCCGACTAGGGGAGATCTGAGTTGATCGCCCTCGTGAGAGCTGTCCCACAATATCCTTTAAACCCTGCAGCTGGTCTTGCACAGCCGCGAGGATGTCAGGATTCACGTCTCCTTGTTTGTCCCCTTGTCTGGGGGCTCGTGACCCCCTCCTGGAGCCATGTGAGTCCCCTTCATTCTCGTTAACTCGTTCTGTGGGCTCTTTATTCCTGCCCACAGAGGGACGCTCGTTGCCCTCCTGCTGGGGCGCTTCTCTGGCTGGTGGTGGTGGCGGTTGTGCCCTCAGGACAGCCTGGGCTTCCCTGAGGGGAAAATTTTGCTGTCCGCCCAAAGGGGCAGCAACTTGAGTGGCCTGCCCACAGGGGAAGTACATGGAATGGAACCTTTCCCATGCTCCCTGGGCCGCCTGAACCTCACACTGGGCATAGAGAGCCCTCAACTGCTGGGTGGTTAGTGGAGGTAACTCCACTCCTTCAATCTCCCTGGGGATCACCACCGGGAGCTGGATCTGACCAGCATGATACGGCTGGACCGGCGGCACCATAACAGCCGGGGTGAGGGTATATCCTGGTGGGGGCATCATGTAACCCTGCACTCCGAGATTCATCTGGGGATGGACCCATGGGTTCTGAGCAGGCTGCGGAGGAGCAGAGAGAGAGACTCCTCCAGCGGCGGCGGGAATTGGAAGTGCTGGCGGTGCAGGTGGAGGTATTGAAGACTCTGCTTGCGGAATCACTCCTGCGGTGGGAGGTGCTCCACCAACGGTGACGGAAGGAGGCGGGGCTCCACCAGTAGTGATGGAGGGAATAATGATATTGGCATCCTGGGAGGCGTTATCTCCTCCCCCCACGGCTCCAGATCTTGTAGCAACCATATCTGAGAAAGTTATAAGTGTTTGTTTCTCTACCAGCAGAAAGAAAGAAAAGGATTGCAAGCTGGTTTCCCACAGACGGCGCCAAAAATGATGGGTTCCGAATAGATGGGTCCGAATCCGATCACTTTACGATTTGTTTTTGAGGGGAAATCGCTGGAAGCTCGCCGGAAAAGGAAAGGGGGTTCTACCTGCTGGGACAAACACAAGAAAAGTCAGAAGGCCAAGCTGGGGGGAACTGGGGGTGGTTCCCAGTTTGGCTCTTCGACGCTCAAGTCAGATCGGTATATCAAGGAAACTTGAGTTAAGTAGCAGTTGCAGTAATGGAGAATGCTTACCATGTAGAAGATGACTTTACCTATTTATAGGTGAGGGTCAGGGACCCTTTGGTCATTTGCCTCGTGTGGTCCTGGCCGAATGTTGCCCTAACACGTGGCGCCATGAGAGAGAAACCTAGGAGGAATCTTCTGCAAAAGCGGCTAAAAGTTAGTGCTGGCAACAGTGGCAGGTGCGCGGGCATGTACGGTGTGTCAGAGAGCCGTTTGGGTGGTTGGTAACGAGGGCTTATGAGCCCGCTCGTGACAACCAAGAGTATCGGAAGCCAAGATATCCGCTGAGTGGGATGAAAGCTCCAGTCCAAGTAACGAGCCAGAAGGTGAGGCCGCTCTGAGGGAGTGTGACGCTCGAAGAGGGCTCCCTTGGCTCGTGGACACGCCAGTTATACAGTATGAATGGCGTTCGTGAGAGTATCAGCGCTCGTTGGGCTTATCTCTCGAAGAATGAGTGCGCTCGTTGGGCTTAGCGCTCGGGTGCTAATGGCGCGACCCCGGGGAGACAGACGTCATTATCTCGGTGATGCCACGTGTCCTAGCGTGGGACGATCGTATTTTGGCCCCATCAATATGGTTGAAGGAGATTATAATTACAAATATAGGAAAAACCCTAAATTATTTAGTAGATTTGACAAACCGTCTATATACGTTGACTGATACTATAAATGATGATCTTTTTAAAATAGGTAGGATCGAAAATATCGGCTTACCTGAAAAAACAAAACAAATTATGGAAGAATTAGTCAAAAAAAACTTACTTGAGAAAGACAAAAACATTGTTATTCAAGAAGCTAATGACAAAGTTAAAACAACTTTGTTTAAAGGAGCCAAAAAATTTCATGAACATATCTTAACCATAGATATGGAAAAAGAAAAAAGACAAAAAGATTTCTTAGTTTATAAAGAAATTATTGAATATTGGAGATTAAGATATAAAGAAACAGATGATATATCTGAAAGAAATAAGTATCTAAATCAGATACAATCTCTATATGAGCATCACGAAAACATTTTCAACGAATTTGAATATGTCTTAAATATAGACACTGATGATGAAAACTCTGAATCTGAAGAATTCTACGCAACAAGCGTGGTGAATTCAGATTCCGAAGAAAACAATTCTGAGGAACATGAAGATACATTTATGATTTTTTATTCTAATCCTGATAGAAAACCTATGGATGAAGCAAGACCTTTCAATATAGAAAACATAAATGTTAAAAAAGAGATACCGAGAACCTTTTTTAACAAACAAGAGTCACACAAAAATGGCATCGTGGCTCATGGTACATAGTTAGATTTTAAGGATAATCACCCAAAAGACTATGAAAAGATCATAGACGAATGGGCTCAATCGTTAACATTCGTAGTAAACAATTACGAAGTAATTTGGACAAAAGAAAAATTCTTAAATTACATAGCAGGAACCCTACAAGGGGATGCTCTAAATTGGCTAAAAGCTTGGGAAGAATCCGAGGAAGGCCAAACTGAAAAAACAGACTTATTTAGTAAAACAGATTTAAGAACTGTTTTACAAGAATTTGCTACTCTAATAAAAATAAATTTTATTGGAATAACAAATTCCGATACCTATTATAAAGATGTTAGAAATGCTTTAGCAAAATTAAAGTTATGCAGTATCTGCGAATATCCTACATATGCTACAAAATTCCAAAGACATTTTTGGAAGCTTAAGCATTATGATATGAAACATTGGTTGGAACAATATTTTCATAAATTCCCATCTCCATGGGATGAATTATGTGAAAAACAACATCCTGAGTATCTTGAAAAAACCAAAGGAAAAGATACTTTAGGAAATAGAATTACATTTGGTTTAAAATGAATAGACGAACATTGTTTGCAAAGAAAAGCCCAAAAGCAAGTTAAAACTCAACTTGCTAAAACTATTGCTGGGCCAAAATATTGTGATAAAATATTAAAAGAAAATTTTAAGATTGGGTGTACACCAAGTACATCATACAAAAGGAAACAAAAGAATTATAAATTCAAACCATGGAAGAAAAATAGGAATAAACCTAAATTTTTCTCCAAAAAGAGATATGTCAGGAAATTTAGCAAAAGAAAACCAAGTACTTTTAAGAAAAACTGTACTTGTTATTTTTGTAATAAAAAGGGACATATAGCCCCCGAATGTCCTAAAAGAAAATACTAAAATGATAAAATTTCTGGAAGAAAATGAGATAGAAATATGTTTAGGGGAAGAAATCTCTGAGGATGATGAGATTGTTTATAAGCTCGAGTCAAATTATTCAGATGAAGAAATTGAAGAACAAGTGTTTATGATGAACACTGAAATTGAAGAAGAGGGTTTTGAGTCTGTCCCAAATGAAGAACTAAGTCAAATCAGACTTAGTGATGTTGATATGGTATAAAATGGCAAAGCCACGTGGCACGCCCTAAGAGGAGCCACGTGATCACATCGCCACCTCAAGCACTTCGAGATCCCAACCCGCCTCCAGGGACATGAGAGATCGAACCGATCGGGATCGGTCGAAGTCCGGTCCGTGCGCGCCAACGGGACCAAACTCGATCCCTGTCCGCCAATGGGATCGGACCAATCCCTATGCGCCAAAGGGATCGAACTCGATCCCTATCCGCCCAAGGGATCGAACCGGTCCCTATCCGGCCTTGGGATCGAACCGATCCCTATCCGCCCACGGGATCGAATCCGGCCTTGGGATCGAACCGATCCCTATCCGGTCATGGGATCGAATTCAATCCCTATCCACTTCAGGAGCTCGCGATGGTGCTAAGTCCATCGGGATCGATATCGACCCCATTAAAGGGGTTCCCCTTTACGGACATGCTTCATCATGACTCGCTTAATCTCGACCTCTCGGATCGAGATCCTACGTCACCTGGCGACAAGATGCCATAAAACATCTTTGTCGGGACACGTGTAACTCCCCTATTCACCACGGCTAGACGCGCTACAGTGCACTTAATGCTTCCGGTACATGTCTCCGCCCAAAAGGGAAACAAAGTACACTCGACCTCAAGGCACCCGCTCAGGCGTCCGACAAACGAACCGATCGACTGCAGAGCATTTAATGCATAGTCACGGTACACGCACTACTGTGTTAATTGCTCTTGACTATAAATACCCAAGTCTTGAACAGTAGTTGGTAAGCAATTAAGAGCATTTATTTCGCTTCTCCAACATTTATTTCTCTCTCTAAGAATCTCCCACTGACTTGAGCGTCGGAGTGCCAAACTTGGGTCCAACCCCAAGTCCCCAATTTGGCCTTTGAGCTCACGTTTGCTTAAGTGTTTTCAGATCGATAAAAGAGCCCACGTTACAAATTCTTGACTGATTGACCCGAGATTGCCATCTAGACCTCCAACTCAGCTAAACCATTTTCAGGCCGGATCAGTTTGGCGCCGTCTGTGGGAAACCTACTTTCCTTCTTTACCTCGATCTTGAGTAAAAAACACTTTCTTCTTTCTTGCAACCATGGCGAATACACGGAAGACCCGGCAGGAGGAGGTCACCAAAGGCAGGCACGACACTAAAGCGCCGCTTGGTAACCCCCCCCATTGCTCCCCCCGTCGCCAGGAACGTCGGCCCCAGTACCAGTGTGATCATGCCTCAACCTGAGGTCGCGCCGAGGGTCGCCATTACGCAGGCCGACCTTGACACCTTCCTCGACCAGTTGAGGGTCGAGATCGAACAGGCCCAAGTAGAGGGCCAGGAACCGAGACGCCCTGAGCTGCCAAGGGCGAGCCCAACTACTATCCCCAGCCCAGTAATAGCCAGCGGTCTGGGACCCACGACACAGACTTACGGGTCTGCTGTCCCCTATTACCTCCAGCCATTCAATGGTGGACCCGCTCAGGTCATCTGGGGCCTCCCCCCCCCGACAGGCGCAGGCCAGGTACCAGTCCAAGGATATGCACCTCCCCCGCCGCCCGCGGGAGGAAGCAAACAGGTCCCGTTAAAGGGCCATGGGGATTCGGAACATCCTAGCCGCGCGAATCACGGCAAACGAGTGGTCGACGACGACCATGAAGAGTACGATGACTTGCGGAACCAGATACCCACCCGATCGGCCCGCAACGAGGTGGCAAGGATCACCGCAGCCCGCCAGGACAACAGCCCGGATGGATATATCGATCCGCCAAGAAGACGGTGTTGGAAAACACGAATCAGAAAGCAGCGGAATTTAAAAAATTTTCCCAACAAAAAGGACCTTGGACTCGCAATCGTGTAACCAAATTCGTAAAGATAGAAAACTTACTTTTCTTTTGTTCTTTCTTGAAGCGTTTCAAGCCACCCAAGAACGCTCTTCTCGCGGCTTGATCCCCTCTCCTTTGGTAAAGCTCGAATCTTCAAACTTCTAACTTGAAGTCTCTAGAGAAAGTCCACCAACTTGATCACAATCTAACTAGTAAGGATGCTAGTTCTCTAGTTAGTGTTTAGGCTTAACCTAGGGTTTAATTTAATCTTGGAGAAAGGAAGGTGTTCAACACATGAACCAAAAGAATTGCCAATTAGCTCTAAAGGGGGGCATGAGCTCCCCTATATATAGGAAAGGGAGAGGGGCGCCGATCCTAATCCTTGTTGGGCAAGGATTCAGTTCCTCTCTCTCCTATTACTTGATCATCAAGTATTTTCCAACTTTGACTTTGAATTCTAATTCAAGTCAACTTTTAAGAGAGCTAAAAATATCCAAACTATTTTTGGATAATTTTATACTTTATTTATTATAAAATAAATAACTTATTTTATCTAATTAATTAATTCATAATTAATTAACTAGATTATTTTCTCCAAAATTAGACTTTCTTTTTAATTCAAAATTAAACCATCTATTAAATAATTAACAAATTAATTATTTAATACATATATATACAATATATATATATATATATATATATATATATTCACACGTGTGATTTCACACGTGTGGAACCCTCTTGGCCCGATTAACTCGTTTAATCATTTTCAAGCCTCAACTCATGTAACCAAGTTGTTGTGTGTGACCCTCTAGGTTCTCAATTCAATTAGCAGTGACCCTAATTAATTAATTCAATAATTAATTAATCAGTCCACAGATTAAACGACCATAGTCTAGCAACAGGTGTTTAACCCCTAGCTGAATTGGAATGTTCGGATTCGACAGAACCTTTAAGTCATTGATTCATGTGAGATACAATCCTCCTACTTACTATCTCTCAACTAAGATCTAGGGCAAGGGAATAATCAGAACCCTAATAATCCGGTCTTAAAGCTAAGTGCATTTCATATCCATTTGATCTCAATCAAGAAACCCTTTTCTTGATGTCTTGATCTACTGCCTTGGCCAAGGACTCCATATGGCATATGAATGACTTACACAATAAGAGATCACCTTGCAAATGCAAGTGTAGGTCCTATCTTGATTCTCATTCACTTTCATGAGTCACTTGTGCAGCCCCAGCATAAGCCTTGAATCAGTTGTCTAAGGCGACACCCTTTAAAGCTTATACCTAAGACTACAGAGTTAACTCATAAAGTGACAAGGAACCTCAAGTCTAAGGATCAATTAATCACATCAATGACTCGTGAGATATTTCCTAATCTGGAAGTTTCCATTTCCTGAAATAGAAACTTCCTTTCCCATTTAGGAGTGTTCTCACACGGGGCACCTCAGTGAACTTACTGTTAGGAATAGTGCCCTAGAAAGCCGATTCGACGTAATCTGCTTTGGGACTTTTCTTGTATCACAGACAATCTTTGAATAATATACGATTGATTATAGGCAAACACTTCTTTATATGCCAATACGTGTTTTGTATGTTTCCATTACGTGCGCATGTATGAGAACTCCCCTAATCCTGATGACTTTAGGACTCTACCATTTAGGTGAAATGGTTCATGAAACGAGCCCTATATCACATAAGTCATGATTAGTAAAATACTCCAAGCCGATGAGTCCTACAGACAGTGGGAGTGTCAACCTGACTCCTCTAAGGCTTGCTTGTGGGATCACGCCCTTAAGAAGGACCACCTTGTTTCATGGAGGTGCAAAGTGTATAGTTGATACGTGCGTGATACATGAGGGTGCTTACTTTAATAAGTAAGTTCACTGAGGTGCCCCGTGTGAGAACATTCCTAAATGGGAAAGGAAGTTTCTATTTCAGGAAATGGAAACTTCCAGATTAGGAAATATCTCACGAGTCATTGATGTGATTAATTGATCCTTAGACTTGAGGTTCCATGTTACTTTATGAGTTAACTCTGTAGTCTTTGGTATAAGCTTTAAAGGCTGTCGCCTTAGACAACTGATTCAAGGCTTATGTTGGGGCTGCACAAGTGACTCATGAAAGTGAATGAGAATCAAGAAAGGACCTACACTTGCATTTGCAAGGTGATCTCTTATTGTGTAAGTCATTCATATGCCATATGGAGTCCTTGGCCAAGGCAGTAGATCAAGACATCAAGAAAAGGGTTTCTTGGATTGAGATCAAATGGATATGAAATGCACTTAGCTTTAAGACCAGATTATTAGGGTTCTAATTATTCCCTTACCCTAGATCATGGTTGAGAGATAGTAAGTAGGAGGATTGTATCTCACATGAATCAATGACTTAAAGGTTCTGTCGAATCCGAACATTCCAATTCAGCTAGGGGTTAAACACCTGTTGCTAGACTATGGTCGTTTAATCTGTGGACTGATTAATTAATTAGTGAATTAATTAATTAGGGTCACTGCTAATTGAATTGAGAACCTAGAGGGTCACACACAACAACTTGGTTACATGAGTTGAGGCTTTAAAATGATTAAACGAGTTAATCAAGCCAAGAGGGTTCCACACGTGTGAAACCACACGTGTGGCTCACGTGAGTGACACGTGTCATTGTGACACGTGTCACACACGTGTATAAATATATGTGTATATTTATTTATGTATTAAATAATTAATGTGATTAATTATTTAATAGACTTTGGTTTAATTTTGAATTAAAAAGAAAGTCTTATTTTGGAGAAAATAATCTAGTTAATTAATTACGAATTAATTAATTAGATAAAATAAGTTATTTATTTTAAATAAATAAAGTATAAAATTATCCAAAAATAGTTTGGATATTTTTAGCTCTCTTGAAAGTTGATTTGAATTAGAATTCAAAGTCAAAGTCAAAATTACTTGATGATCAAGTAATAGGAGAGAGAGAGACCAAAATCCTAGCCCATTAAGGACTAGGAATTTCGTCCCTCCCCTTTCTTATATATAGGGGAGCTCATGCTCCCCTTTAGAGCTAATAGACAATTCTTGGTTCATGTGTTGAACACCTTCCTTTCTCCAAGATAAAATAAAACCCTAGGTTAAGCCTAAACACTAACTAGAGAACTAGCATCCTTACTAGTTAGATTGTAGCCAAGTTGGTGGACTATCTCTAGAGACTTCAAGTTAGAAGTTTTGAAGATTCGAGCTTTACCAAAAGTGGGGATTAAGCAAAATGATCAGAAGGGATGATGAAACGATTCTGAACCCGACGTGAAGCGAATGAAAAAATCGAACCAAAGAAGATGGCGAAAACCGTTCGTCCATATCCTGAAGGATGAATTTTTTCACGAGGGTTTTGTGACTGGCAGTTTTCTACTTTCGCAAAACTGGTTTTCGAAGGGAGTTTCAATCCTGCTTTTCTCGTTTCATGTTTCTTTCTTTATGTTATATTGTTAAGAACATCTCTAACATGAATTGAATCTAGGTTGGTGTGGATTGCTATCCCGACAATGGATTCTGAAGTAGAAAGAGACTTTCGAGGGACGGGTTGTCAAGCCGCGAGAAGAGCGTTCTTGGGTGGCTTGAAACGCTTCAAGAAAGAATAAAAGAAAAGTAAGTTTTCTATCCTTACGAATTTGGATACACGATTGCGAGTTCAAGATCCTTTTGTTGGAAAAATTTTTAAATTCCGCTGCTTTCTGATTCGTGTTTTCCAACAAGTGGTATCAGAGCCACCTCGTTAATCGTGTTTCTGATTCGTCTCAATTAAACTGAATTTTGAGAAATTCTTGAATCTGAATTACAGTTAGGTATTCTTGAATTTGTATCGTAATCTGAGCTTTTGAATCTGAGAGGTTTCCTGATAAATTGAGAAAATCGTTTTCTGGAAAAAGGGTTTTATTTTAGATTTATTAAAATCGCGATTTTGATTCCCGAATCGAGACGAAAATTTTTCTGAAAATTTTGCACGGAAAACGGTGCGGGACGACGAGGACCAAGCGAGTTTGTCGCTCGTCGTCGCCGCACGCGGACGGGTCCGGACGAGGCCGGAACAGCCTGTGCGGGATCGCCCGCACACCCCTGTGCGGGACTGCCCGCACGCGTCCGGAACAGCCTGTGTGGGATCGCCCGCACACCCATGTGCGGGACTGCCCGCACGCGTCCGGAACAGCCTGTGCGGGATCGCCCGCACACCCTGTGCGGGACTGCCCGCACGCGTCCGGAACAGGCTGTGCGGGATCGCCCGCACACCCCTGTGCGGGACTGCCCGCACGCGTCCGCCCAGCCCTGTGCGGGACTGCCCGCACGCGTCCGCCCGCACACCCTGTGCGGGATCGCCCGCACACCCTGTGCGGGACTGCCCGCACACGTCTGCGCGGGGCTGTGCGGGATCGCCCGCACGCTTTCGGGCGGAAGTGACGCGATGCGATTTTTCGTGTTTTTGGCCCAAATTTTATTTTAAAATTATTTTAAAAATCTTTTTTACTGAAAATATTTTAATTTTGAAATAAAATTATAATTTGGGAATTTCGGGAATCAAAGTCAATTTTAATTTTTCGGGAAAAGTATAATTATTATTTTTTGAAATAATGATTTTAATAAAATTGTTAATTTTTGAATTAACTTGAATTTTATCAGATTCTAGCTTTTGATTTTGAAATTATTCTTGAACAAGGAACTGTTTTTCAGATTACTTTGAGTTAGTCGAACTTAAAGTTAAAGGAATTTTAAATTTATTGGTAAATTTAAATTCTTGCAATTTAAGCATGTTAGGTGATCATGGGTTTTAGATCTATGTATGGTTTTAATTTATGCACATGGATGGTTTAAATTGGGGTTGGAGCCCTATAGTTGCGTTTTTCAATTGAGGTTGGAGCCTCACTTATGTGCGTACTGTTATGTGATTTATTATGTGGCTTTCCATATTACTGTTTTTGAGGCCGGGGTATGCCCCGTGTAATTGTCTAAGGCCAATATGAAGATTGAGCCTTATTACTTTATGTCTTTTTCTTTTTATTATAATTTGAGAGTAGAGATAGGTGGTGAGGTTTTATTTTCATTTTGGAGACAATGCACCCATGGAGTAAGATGGACCACATTCAAGTAACAAGGAGGCCATAAGTGAAGACCCCTCAAAATGTTAGGGAGGGGAATCTCAATTGTTAAATGTAATAGAGATAGGGCTCGTATTTAAACTGTTTATGTGGCATGTATGTTAGAACTTGTGATTGTGGAGTGACTCCCACATATCACGCATAAGATAGGTAGAACCCATGATCATTACATGTTAGTATCATGCTAGGACATGTTATCTGTTTATGTGCTTGTTTGAAATGCATTTAAGTTGTACTTGCATTAATCAAGACTAATTAAATTGGATAACATATATGTTGGTGAGGTCGAACCGAACAACTCTTCGGTTGATTCGAAAATTCCCATTAAATATTAAGCTCATGTCGAATAAATAGGTATTTAATTCGAGATGCAAATTTTGAATTAAATTCCTAGCATTCCATCAATAGGTTTTAAGTTTAGTAAGTAAAGCTAGTTATTGTCCGCGAGTCGTGGGATAGCTAGTGGAGCTTATTAGTTCTTAGTTACCTAATTGATCATTTTAAATGATTAATATTTCGTGGTTAATTTTGGCAAGGGCGATGTCCGCGAGTCGTGGGTCGTTCGAACTAAGTTTTGATCATGATCTTATGATTGATGGGTCAAGCTTAACGCCTAAGTAAATATGGATGTCGCACGAGTCGTGGGTCCATATTGAAAGATAGGTGATGCAAAAACAATTACTAAGAGTTCTAAAGGTGTTAGAATTGGTAAGTTGTACCTACCTAGGGTTTTACTTAGAATGTCCGCGAGTCGTGGGTTCGAGGTAAAATGCTTAGGATCTTAGTACCCATTGGGAAACGTGTTCCTCTTAGATCTTTGGGAATTATAGATCTTTGAAAAACAGTGGGAGCTACATTAGATTAAAGACCTTATCTTTTGTATATCGTTATAATTCAGCATGCCCACATTTTCTCTGCTTAGCATTTAGGTTGTAGTTCTGTGATTCTCTACAATATGAAATGCAAACCCATTTGTATCCATCCTTAAGTCAAAAGAGTTGACTAAGTCCTAACTAACTCTGATTGGCTTCGGACCCTAAAATTCGTTTTAGATTCCGAATAGAGAAAGGCGTTCTCTAAAAGGCGAAGTTTTCAATTGTGAAAACTCGACCCGGGCCAAAAGAGAAGCAACCTGAGGTGATAGGATTTTTCCAAACCACTTAAGAGCAATTGAACCACCTCATGAAAATGTTACAAGGTATAACATTATGGAATTATTCAAATATTCCAAATGAGGAAACAAGTGCACATGATCAAGGTCTAAAGATCTTATTTGAAGATCTTATGGTCTCGATCATCAACTGAGAAAAGAGTTCTCAATGCACTGATTGCTTACATTGCTTCCACCATCATTCAAACCCTTTATGCTCAACTAGAATGATGCTAATGTAGCATAGTTAATCATTTAGTTGATAGTGGTTGAGAGCATCCTTAAAAAGGGAATAAAAGGTTGAGATGGTTAATTCTTCTTCTAAACTCCCTAAGTTAAAGGCTTGAACGCCTAAAGAGGAAGAAACCCTTAAGAGCCCAATGGAGGGGCATGTAAGGGGTGCGCCCAAAAGACACTAGAGATCAAATAGGACGTTTTCTTCTATGGTAGCAAATAAGGACTTTGAAAGGGAACTGCATAGAGTATGAGTACTCTGAAATGTTACCTCGTTTAGTAATTCTACTAGGAATAGAATTCACTAGTCTTGAGTCAAATCTGCATAATCCGTTGTGCAAAGACTCAAGGCACTAATGTCCTGAACATGCAACGAGATAACAAAAGTAAGTGAGATGACAAAGCTTCGAATTACTTTGGAACGTTGAGAGACAAAAGGATTAGCAAGTTAGACATCTTAGGATCATTTTACGAAAATGAACCTAGAGACTTAATTTCCTATGAATCCTGTCTTGAAGGGAAACGTTCCCGAAACATAGTTTGCGTGAAACGTGGAACGTGCCAAAATTCTAGTGGATTTCGATCCATGCTGATGAGTGTAAGATGCTTAATGTAAGCACTAGATACAATCGTCAGTTTAATCATTATGAATGAATGTACTTGTTGAAGTACAAATTCGAAACTTATATGAAATTCTTAGAATTTCAAAAAGGAGGTTAGGAACCGAAGTAGTCATAAGTTATAGGTAAATCGATATGATCGAAATAGCCAATATCTTAGCAACTAAATCCTTGGTCATCTTAGAGATAATAGGATTATCTCTCAGTAAACTAATTCGAGAACACCTTAGTGTTTCCGAATGAGGGAATGAAACCTTATAGGATATGGTCCATTCCATAGCAAGCTTTACTGACTTATAATCATTCTAGGAATAAACTCCCAGAATATGCAGTTAGAGATTTTGAATTTTGCACCTTCCAAAATCAGTCCTTTAGTTGCACTATGCAATGTGGCATACTAAATTCCCTAATTATTCTTGTCCAAGAATATAGTGGAATCCTCTTAAGTGAAGAGGATAGTGGGAGACAAGCTTGAAACGAGTTCAAGTTTATACAACGATATTGGATATCAGTTTTGCGATTCCCTTGCACAAAGGTTGTTTGTCTCAAAGGAATGTACCTTTCTTAAGGAATCGTTCCTATAGAAGAAGAAAGGCAAGCAAGCAGACCTCAAAGAAATTTGAGGAAAAATATCCATGCCACATATAGAAGAAATGAGCCCATTTGATAAAACTTAGCCAAATTTTAGAGTATATACACGTGTAAAACCCTTCTCTTAAGATGCGTTTAGAACGCGTTCCTAGATAGCCAAGGAATTACTTGAAGAGGAGATACTGTCAGATTTGGAATCTGAGTAGTGTAAGCAAGCCTTGAAATCCAATATGGATTCCATATACTTAAACCGAGTTGTGACCTTGGTTGATCCACCTGATAGGATCAAGCTCCTAGAGCTTCGAGTAAATGGAAAGCATTACAACCTTCTTGACGGTTGAAATGCAAAAGTCCTTTTGGATTGTGTTTACCATATCCTCATATTCTGACTATGAGACATGATAAATGAATATGAGAACTATCTTGTTCAATATGAGATTAAAAGAGACTGAAATAAGGTATTTCTATAAATCTCATATTCAGTGGGAGTATGCATAAGGTATGCAAATCCCTAAGTCAATCTGTGGATTGATAAAGGCTTCTAGGAGTTAGACAATTCGATTCCACAGTCAAATCGTTTGATACAGATAGAAGTCGAATAAGTCTCAGAGTGTACATATGAAAGTTAGTGATGTAAGAGTCAATTTTGGTTCTTTAGAAGACGATGTCCTTCTCATTAGGAATGTCAAGGATGACGTGAAAGTTACCAATTCTTGTTTAAGAAACAATTTGACATGAAAGATCTTAGTGATTATCCTACATTCTCGACATTCAGATCTATTGAAGATAGATCTAAGAGAATAAAAGGATTATCACAAAATGAGTACATAACCACCGTACTAAAAGGAGTTTAGTATGGACAATGGAACATCTCTCTTGAAGAGTATGTGTCCTAAGATAACTTTAAGAAAGTTAGAATGTCCAAAATCCCTTTAAGTGAAAGGGTGCATAATGTATGAAAAGTTATGTACTAAATTAGATATGGCGCAACACTAAGCGTAGTAGGCCGAATCTAATATGACCTCAGAGAAGGTCATTAGATCTCTGTAAAGGATGTCCTCAGAGTACTTGAGAAGAAATGAGGATATGTATTAGTTTACAGAGCCCAAAAGATCTTATCGTTGAAAGGATATTTTGATGTAATTGTTGCATCAAACATAGATGATTATGAAATCATTGAAAGGGTACAACTCCTACCAGAATGGTAATGCAATGTGTTGGAAAGGGTTCCAAGGATGGACATTGCAAAACTCGACTGTCGTAGTTGAGAACTTAGTCGTATTATATAACGCTAAGTTAAGTGTTTGGGTAAGAAACTCCATCTAACTGGTTAGATGAAGTTCCTAGCATGAAACAACTCCTTGATCATATTGTATGATAAAAAGGATGGTTGCTCAAGTAAGAGAACCAAGACCTCACCAAGAGACTGAACACGTGATTACGAATCACTTTATAAGGAAAAGGTGTTTCCTAAGAGATGTGTAAACAAGAGGGTCACATCAGCAGAGAATATAGCAGATCCACTTTGGAAACGCCCAAAGTCAATAGGCTCTCAAAGTGCATCTTGAGAAGATGGGACTTAGAATACCTAAATGGCTTTTACGGGCAAGTGGGAGATTGTTAGGAATAGTGCCCTAGAAAGCCGATTCGACGTAATCTGCTTTGGGACTTTTCTTGTATCACAGACAATCTTTGAATAATATACGATTGATTATAGGCAAACACTTCTTTATATGCCAATACGTGTTTTGTATGTTTCCATTACGTGCGCATGTATGAGAACTCCCCTAATCCTGATGACTTTAGGACTCTACCATTTAGGTGAAATGGTTCATGAAACGAGCCCTATATCACATAAGTCATGATTAGTAAAATACTCCAAGCCGATGAGTCCTACAGACAGTGGGAGTGTCAACCTGACTCCTCTAAGGCTTGCTTGTGGGATCACGCCCTTAAGAAGGACCACCTTGTTTCATGGAGGTGCAAAGTGTATAGTTGATACGTGCGTGATACATGAGGGTGCTTACTTTAATAAGTAAGTTCACTGAGGTGCCCCGTGTGAGAACATTCCTAAATGGGAAAGGAAGTTTCTATTTCAGGAAATGGAAACTTCCAGATTAGGAAATATCTCACGAGTCATTGATGTGATTAATTGATCCTTAGACTTGAGGTTCCATGTTACTTTATGAGTTAACTCTGTAGTCTTTGGTATAAGCTTTAAAGGCTGTCGCCTTAGACAACTGATTCAAGGCTTATGTTGGGGCTGCACAAGTGACTCATGAAAGTGAATGAGAATCAAGAAAGGACCTACACTTGCATTTGCAAGGTGATCTCTTATTGTGTAAGTCATTCATATGCCATATGGAGTCCTTGGCCAAGGCAGTAGATCAAGACATCAAGAAAAGGGTTTCTTGGATTGAGATCAAATGGATATGAAATGCACTTAGCTTTAAGACCAGATTATTAGGGTTCTAATTATTCCCTTACCCTAGATCATGGTTGAGAGATAGTAAGTAGGAGGATTGTATCTCACATGAATCAATGACTTAAAGGTTCTGTCGAATCCGAACATTCCAATTCAGCTAGGGGTTAAACACCTGTTGCTAGACTATGGTCGTTTAATCTGTGGACTGATTAATTAATTAGTGAATTAATTAATTAGGGTCACTGCTAATTGAATTGAGAACCTAGAGGGTCACACACAACAACTTGGTTACATGAGTTGAGGCTTTAAAATGATTAAACGAGTTAATCAAGCCAAGAGGGTTCCACACGTGTGAAACCACACTTGTGGCTCACGTGAGTGACACGTGTCATTGTGACACGTGTCACACACGTGTATAAATATATGTGTATATTTATTTATGTATTAAATAATTAATGTGATTAATTATTTAATAGACTTTGGTTTAATTTTGAATTAAAAAGAAAGTCTTATTTTGGAGAAAATAATCTAGTTAATTAATTACGAATTAATTAATTAGATAAAATAAGTTATTTATTTTAAATAAATAAAGTATAAAATTATCCAAAAATAGTTTGGATATTTTTAGCTCTCTTGAAAGTTGATTTGAATTAGAATTCAAAGTCAAAGTCAAAATTACTTGATGATCAAGTAATAGGAGAGAGAGAGACCAAAATCCTAGCCCATTAAGGACTAGGAATTTCGTCCCTCCCCTTTCTTATATATAGGGGAGCTCATGCTCCCCTTTAGAGCTAATAGACAATTCTTGGTTCATGTGTTGAACACCTTCCTTTCTCCAAGATAAAATAAAACCCTAGGTTAAGCCTAAACACTAACTAGAGAACTAGCATCCTTACTAGTTAGATTGTAGCCAAGTTGGTGGACTATCTCTAGAGACTTCAAGTTAGAAGTTTTGAAGATTCGAGCTTTACCAAAAGTGGGGATTAAGCAAAATGATCAGAAGGGATGATGAAACGATTCTGAACCCGACGTGAAGCGAATGAAAAAATCGAACCAAAGAAGATGGCGAAAACCGTTCGTCCATATCCTGAAGGATGAATTTTTTCACGAGGGTTTTGTGACTGGCAGTTTTCTACTTTCGCAAAACTGGTTTTCGAAGGGAGTTTCAATCCTGCTTTTCTCGTTTCATGTTTCTTTCTTTATGTTATATTGTTAAGAACATCTCTAACATGAATTGAATCTAGGTTGGTGTGGATTGCTATCCCGACAATGGATTCTGAAGTAGAAAGAGACTTTCGAGGGACGGGTTGTCAAGCCGCGAGAAGAGCGTTCTTGGGTGGCTTGAAACGCTTCAAGAAAGAATAAAAGAAAAGTAAGTTTTCTATCCTTACGAATTTGGATACACGATTGCGAGTTCAAGATCCTTTTGTTGGAAAAATTTTTAAATTCCGCTGCTTTCTGATTCGTGTTTTCCAACACTTACTTATTAAAGTAAGCACCCTCATGTATCACGCACGTATCAACTATACACTTTGCACCTCCATGAAACAAGGTGGTCCTTCTTAAGGGCGTGATCCCACAAGCAAGCCTTAGAGGAGTCAGGTTGACACTCCCACTGTCTGTAAGACTCATCGGCTTGGAGTATTTTACTAATCATGACTTATGTGATATAGGGCTCGTTTCATGAACCATTTCACCTAAATGGTAGAGTCCTAAAGTCATCAGGATTAGGGGAGTTCTCATACATGCACAGCTAAAGTAAACGCATACCAAACAAGAGCATATAAAGAAGTGTTGCCTCAATTCGTTATTTCATTCAAAGATTGTCTGTGATTACAATAAGGAAAAGCACAAAGCGGATATACAATCGGCTTTCTAGGGCACTATTCCTAACAATCTCCCACTTGCCCGTCAAAGCCATTCTAAAGCTACTCTAAGTCCCATCTTCTGAAGATGACTTTGGAAAGCTTCTCGCCTAAGGGGTTTAGTAAGTGGATCTGCCACATTCTCTGCTGATGTGACCCTCTCGATTAGCACATCTCCTCTTTTGATAATATCACGGATTAGGTGATACTTCCTCATAATGTGCTTGGTCCGTTGGTGAGATCTTAGTTCTCTTGCTTGAGCAACCGCCCCAGTGTTGTCACAAAACACAGTAATGGGGTCTTTCATGCTAGGAACAACATTCAACTCTTGAATGAAGTTTCTAATCCAAACACCTTCCTTAGCTGCATCATTTGCAGCTAAGTATTCGGCCTCAGTGGTCGAATCTGCAGTGGTAGTTTGCTTGGAACTCTTCCAACTCACTGCTCCGCCGTTTAAGCAGAAAATGTATCCTGACATTGACTTAAAATCATCTAAGTCAGATGCAAAGCTTGCATCGCAGTATCCTTCGACAGTAAGATCTTTCTGACCTCCGTAAACTAAGAATAAATCTTTAGTACTTTTCAAGTACTTAAGAATATTCTTCACGGCAGCCCAGTGACCATCTCCAGGGTCAGTTTGGAAACGACTTGTCACACTAAGTGCATAAGCCACATCCGGTCGAGTACATAACATTACATATATTATGCTACCTATTGCTGACGCATAAGGTGTATGAGTCATTCTTTCCTTCTCAAGGTTAGTCTTAGGACACATCTTCTTTGAAAGACATGTTCCTACACTCATAGGAAGGTTCTTAACCTTTGCTGACTCCATATTGAATCTCTTCAATACTTTGTCAATGTACATCAACTGTGATAGTCCTATTAACCTTCTAGATCTATCTCTATAGATTTTAATTCCAAGGATATAGGATGCATCACCAAGATCTTTCATCTCGAATTGGTTCGATAACCATAACTTAGTCACTTTCATGTCATCCTTCGAATTCCCAATAAGAAGGATGTCATCAACATAAAGTACTAAGAATTGCACTGAGGTCTCCAATTCCTTTCTATACACACATGATTCATTCGAAATTTGGATGAAGCCAAACGCTTTGACCGATTCATCAAATCGAATGTTACAATTCCTAGAAGCCTATTTCAATCCATAGATTGATCTTTGGAGTTTGCAAACCTTTTGCTCACTCCCACTGAATGTGAAACCTATGGGTTGCTCCATATAAATGTCTTTGTCAATGTCACTATTGAGAAAGGCAGTTTTCACATCCATTTGCCATATCTCATAGTCATAATATGCAGCAATGGCAAGCATGATTCGAATGGACTTTTGCATTGCAACTGGTGAAAAGGTTTCGTCAAAGTCCACGCCGGGTCTTTGAGTGAATCCTTTTGCAACCAGTCTTGCTTTGTAGGCTGCAATGCTTCCATCAACTCCAAGCTTTCTCTTAAAGATCCATTTGCAACCTATGGGTTTGACCTCATCAGGCAAATCTACCAAGGTCCAAACTTGGTTGGAGTTCATGGAGTCCATTTCGGATTTCATGGCTTCTATCCACTGTTCAGAGTCAGAATCTGAAAGTGCCTCCTCATATGTTGAAGGATCATTATCCTTTTGAGAGATTTCATGGAAGAATCCATACCATCTCTCCGGCTGTCTAGGAGTGCGTTCAGAACGCCTTAGAGGAGGATTTACATGTGTATCGAAATTCGTGATTGGTTGTGGTTGATCAGTAGGGGACGTTTCTTCAGTAGGTGGCGTGGGGTTACTTTGTACTTCTTCTAATTCTATGATCTTTCCTTTCTTTTCTTTAAGGAACGGTTCCTCAAGAAAAGTGGTATTTCTGGAAACAAACACCTTTTGCTCAGATTGATCATAGAAGTAGTATCCTATGGATTCCTTAGGATAACCTACAAAGTAGCATAAGTTAGAACGAGATTCTAACTTATCTCCCACTGTCTTCTTCACGTAAGCAGGACAACCCCAAATTCTTAAGTAAGAATAACTAGGGATTTTACCATGCCACATTTCATAGGGCGTCTTGGGGACTGACTTAGAGGGAACTAGATTCAGAATCTTTGCTGCACTTTCTAGGGCATAACCCCAGAAAGAAGGTGGTAAGTCAGTAAAACTCATCATGGAACGAACCATATCAAGTAGGGTTCGATTCCTTCTCTCAGAAACTCCATTAAGCTGAGGAGTTCCCGGAGGAGTCCACTGAGAGATAATCCCATTATCTTTGAGATGATTAAGGAATTCTTCACTAAGATACTCGCCTCCTCGATCAGATCGAAGTGCTTTGATCTTGTGACCAGTTTGGTTCTCAACCTCCTTTTGAAATTCCAAGAATTTCTCAAAAGCTTCAGATTTATACTTCATTAAGTATACATAACCATACCGACTAAAGTCATCAGTAAAGGTTATGAAATACTGATGATTGTTTCTAGTGCTTACACTAAGCGGTCCACAAACATCAGTATGGATCAAATCCAAAACCTTAGTGGCACGTTCCACGGTTCCTTTAAAAGGGACTTTGGACATTTTTCCTTTGAGACAGGATTCGCAAGAAGTTAACTCTTTGAGATCATTTTCAGAGAATGATCCTAAAGTGTTTATCTTGCTAATTCTGTTCTTGGAAATGTGTCCTAATCTAGCGTGCCATAAGGGAGCTGAAACTTTGTCATCTCTCTTACGCTTTGTTTCTCGTTGTATATTCATAATATTGATGTTTTGAGTTAGGTAAAGTCCATTACTTAGAGTACCGATATGAACGGAAGAGTTGTTCCGTTTGATAAAGTATTTACCATTCTTAATATAAGTTTCATAACCTTCACAATCTAATATTGGAACTGAAATTATATTACGAATAATGCTCGGTACATAAAGGACTTTATTTAATACTAACTCAAAACTACCTAAATCTAATCTAATTGTGCCTAAAGCTCGAGCTTCAACGTTTGAGCCATCGCCGATCTTCAAGACACATTCTCCTTCTTTGAGTTGTTGGACTTCACTTAGCATCTGTACATCATTACAGATATGAGTTCCACAACCGGTATCAAGTACCCAAGAACTAGAATTAATAGAAAGATTTACTTCAACGAGAAAGATACCTTTCTTTAGAGTAGCCTTGTACTCTGGGCAGTTTCTCCTCCAATGTCCCGCTTTGCCACAATGGAAGCAAACATCCTCTTTCTGATCACGCTTCTTCTTTTGGGCCTTCCCCTTCGAAATGCCACCAGTGGGCCTAAGGGGTTTCTTCTTCTTCTTTTGGGCTTTCTTGCCCTTACCTTTAGAAGGCCCAGAAGAGGAAGATGGAGCATTCACCATCAAAACCTTATTGTCCTTCTTGATCGTGCTTTCAGCAGTCACAAGCTGACTAATCAGCTCAGCTACAGTAGCACTAGCATGATTTATGTTGAAGTTAAGGACAAATGGGTTGAATGATGGTGGGAGCGAAGCTAGCAACAAATCCACTGAAAGCTCATCTTTCAGTGGCATGTCCATGGAAGCAAGTTTCTCAGTAAGGGCAAGAAACTTGAGTCCATATTCATGGACACTTGAACCTTCCCTCATTCTCAAGTGGAACAATTCCTTTGATGTGTTATACCTTGTAACACGTTCATGAGGGCGGTAAAGTTGCTCTAAGTGGTTGGAAATCTCCCAAGCAAATTCCATGGCCTCATGTTGTCTTTGCAAGTCCGGAGACATGTTAGCCAACATAAGGCAACGGGCTTGGAGATTATCATCCTTCCACTTCTGAATCGCATCCCGCTCAGCCCGAGTGGGAGCCTCCCCTTCGGGACTGGGCTCCCCTTCGAAGAGAACATAAGTTCTCTTCTCAGAATCTAAAATGATTTTTAGATTCCTCAGCCAATCAGAATAGTTGGGACCAGTCAACTTGTTTGACTCGAGGATCGATACAAGAGGGTTTTTGGTTGCCATTTCAAAACACGTAGAGAATCACAGAATCTACGACCTAAATGGTAAAACAGAGAACTAGTGAGCATGCTGAATTATAACGATATACAAAAGATAAGGTCTTTAATCTAATGTAGCTCCCACTGTTTTTCAAAGATCTAGAATTCCCAAAGATCTAAGAGGAACACGTTTCCCAATGGGTACTAAGATCGTAGGCATTTTACCTCTAACCCACGACTCGCGGACATTCTAAGTAAGAACCCTAGGTAGGTACAACTTACCAATTCTAACACCTTTAGAACTCTTAGTAATTGTTTTTGCATCACCTATCTTTCAATATGGACCCACGACTCGTGCGACATCCATATTTACTTAGGCGTTAAGCTAGACCCATCAATCATAAGATCATGACCAAAACTTAGTTCGAACGACCCACGACTCGCGGACATCGCCCTTGCTAAAATTGACCACGAAATATTGATCATTTAAAATGATTAATTAGGTAACTAAGAACTAATAAGCTCCACTAGCTATCCCACGACTCGCGGACAATAACTAGCTTTACTTACTAAACTTAAAACCTATTGATGGAATGCTAGGAATTTAATTCAAAATTTGCATCTCGAATTAAATACCTATTTGTTCGAAATTAGCTTAATATTTAATGGGAATTTTCGAATCAACCGGAGAGTTGTCCGGTTCGACCTCACCAACATATATGTTATCCAATTTTATTAGTCTTGATTAATGTAAGTACACTTAAATGCATATCAAACAAGCACATAAACAGATAACATGTCCTAGCATGATACTAACATGTAATGATCATGGGTTCTACCTATCTTATGCGTGATATGTGGGAGCCACTCCACAATCACAAGTTCTAACATACATGCCACATAAACAGTTTAAATCACATAAGGGAAAACGGTAACAAAATACGAGCCCTATCTCTATTACATTTAACAATTGAGATTCCCCTCCCTAACATTTTGAGGGGTCTTCACTTATGGCCTCCTTGTTACTTGAACGTGGTCCATCTTACTCCATGGGTGCATTGTCTCCAAAATGAAAATAAAACCTCACCACCTATCTCTACTCTCAAATTACAATAAAAGGAAAAAGACATAAAGTAATAAGGCTCAATCTTCATATTGGCCTTAGACAATTACACGGGGCATACCCCGGCCTCAAAACAGTAATATGGAAAGCCACATAATAAATCACATAACAGTAAGCACATAAGTGAGGCTCCAACCTCAATTGAAAAACGCAACTATAGGGCTCCAACCCCAATTTAAACCATCCATGTGCATAAATTAAAACCATACATAGATCTAAACCCATGATCACCTAACATGCTTTTGCGAGATTTTAAATTTAGCCAATAAATTAAAATTCTCGTTTCAAGTCCTAATGACTTAAAACACGACTTAGATGCAATTCTTGTTCAAGAGCCTTTTCAATAAAACCCGAAAAACAATAAACCAATAAAATTCCAATTAATTTCCAAAATTAATAATTTTATTCTTTCATTATTTTCAGAAAATAAAATTCATAATTTTCCCAAAATCGAAATCGCTTTAATTTCTCAAAAATCCCAATTTAATCAAAATTTTAAAATAATTTTATTTTAACAAAACTGATTTTAAAAGATAAAATTAAAATTAAATTAAAACGGGATTTTTCGGACCGAAAAACACGAAACACGAAACCACGAAAACACGGGCCCGGGACGACGCGGGATCGCCCGCCCGCCGCGCAGGAACGCGCGCGCGCGCCAGCGTTGGGCACAGCCAGCAGCGATTGCCGCCAGCGTGCGCGCGCCAGGCGCGCCCTTGCACGCAGACATGCGGCGCGGGCAGGCAGTCCCGCCCATCCCTGGGCGGGCGCTCCCGCGCGGTTGCGGGAGGAGCAGGTGGCTGTCCCGCACGGTTGCGGGACAGGCGAGCAATGCGCCTAGGCGGGCGAGAGGCCTCCCGCGTGGATGCGGGACGGCTGGGCGGCAGTGATGGGGCTTGGGCGTGCGACGTGCTAGCACGCCCAGGCCCGTTCTTTTCGTGTCCCGTTTCGTATTTTTGGGTTTCTCCAAAACCCGGTTCAATCCAAAATTAAAAAATTCGATTTTGATAAATTTCAACTAAAACGATTTTCAAAAACAGTTTTAGAAATTCAGGAAAAATTACAGTTTCGTATTTCAGGCTTTCTAAAAGAACTCATGAATACCTAATTCACATCTAAGCCTAAGAATTTCTACCAAATTCAGAATAATTGAGACGAATCAGAAACACGATTAACGAGGTGGCTCTGATACCACTTGTTGGAAAACACGAATCAGAAAGCAGCGGAATTTAAAAAATTTTCCCAACAAAAAGGACCTTGGACTCGCAATCGTGTAACCAAATTCGTAAAGATAGAAAACTTACTTTTCTTTTGTTCTTTCTTGAAGCGTTTCAAGCCACCCAAGAACGCTCTTCTCGCGGCTTGATCCCCTCTCCTTTGGTAAAGCTCGAATCTTCAAACTTCTAACTTGAAATCTCTAGAGAAAGTCCACCAACTTGATCACAATCTAACTAGTAAGGATGCTAGTTCTCTAGTTAGTGTTTAGGCTTAACCTAGGGTTTAATTTAATCTTGGAGAAAGGAAGGTGTTCAACACATGAACCAAAAGAATTGCCAATTAGCTCTAAAGGGGAGCATGAGCTCCCCTATATATAGGAAAGGGAGAGGGACGCCGATCCTAATACTTGTTGGGCAAGGATTCGGTTCCTCTCTCTCCTATTACTTGATCATCAAGTATTTTCCAACTTTGACTTTGAATTCTAATTCAAGTCAACTTTTAAGAGAGCTAAAAATATCCAAACTATTTTTGGATAATTTTATACTTTATTTATTATAAAATAAATAACTTATTTTATCTAATTAATTAATTCATAATTAATTAACTAGATTATTTTCTCCAAAATTAGACTTTCTTTTTAATTCAAAATTAAACCAAAGTCTATTAAATAATTAACAAATTAATTATTTAATACATATATATATATATATATATATATATATATATATATATATATATATATATTCACACGTGTGTGACACGTGTCACAGTGACACGTGTCACTCACGTGAGCCACACGTGTGATTTCACACGTGTGGAACCCTCTTGGCCCGATTAACTCGTTTAATCATTTTCAAGGCTCAACTCATGTAACCAAGTTGTTATGTGTGACCCTCTAGGTTCTCAATTCAATTAGCAGTGACCCGAATTAATTAATTCACTAATTAATTAATCAGTCCACAGATTAAACGACCATAGTCTAGCAACAGGTGTTTAACCCCTAGCTGAATTGGAATGTTCGGATTCGACAGAACCTTTAAGTCATTGATTCATGTGAGATACAATCCTCCTACTTACTATCTCTCAACCAAGATCTAGGGCAAGGGAATAATCAGAACCCTAATAATCCGGTCTTAAAGCTAAGTGCATTTCATATCCATTTGATCTCAATCCAAGAAACCCTTTTCTTGATGTCTTGATCTACTGCCTTGGCCAAGGACTCCATATGGCATATGAATGACTTACACAATAAGAGATCACCTTGCAAATGCAAGTGTAGGTCCTATCTTGATTCTCATTCACTTTCATGAGTCACTTGTGCAGCCCCAGCATAAGCCTTGAATCAGTTGTCTAAGGCGACACCCTTTAAAGCTTATACCTAAGACTACAGAGTTAACTCATAAAGTGACAAGGAACCTCAAGTCTAAGGATCAATTAATCACATCAATGACTCGTGAGATATTTCCTAATCTGGAAGTTTCCATTTCCTGAAATAGAAACTTCCTTTCCCATTTAGGAGTGTTCTCACACGGGGCACCTCAGTGAACTTACTTATTAAAGTAAGCACCCTCATGTATCACGCACGTATCAACTATACACTTTGCACCTCCATGAAACAAGGTGGTCCTTCTTAAGGGCGTGATCCCACAAGCAAGCCTTAGAGGAGTCAGGTTGACACTCCCACTGTCTGTAGGACTCATCGGCTTGGAGTATTTTACTAATCATGACTTATGTGATATAGGGCTCGTTTCATGAACCATTTCACCTAAATGGTAGAGTCCTAAAGTCATCAGGATTAGGGGAGTTCTCATACATGCACAGCTAAAGTAAACGCATACCAAACAAGAGCATATAAAGAAGTGTTGCCTCAATTCGTTATTTCATTCAAAGATTGTCTGTGATTACAATAAGGAAAAGCACAAAGCGGATATACAATCGGCTTTCTAGGGCACTATTCCTAACAGGCGGGTGCAGGACCGACTGAGGGATCGAGGTTCCATAATCTCCTAGAGGCAGGTCGATCTACGCGGTGGGTTGAACCACCGACCACTGCGCTACCGATCCGATCGGGAGGAAGCCTCCCCATTTTCTTAGGATATTCTCCGCACAACCTGCGACGGGGATCGCATCCCCTCAGGGTAGCCTCTATACAACGGGACGACCGATCCCGAAAAACATGTCACTTCTTTCGAGAACAAAATGTTGCTGCACTCCCACCCACAACAGATTTGGGCCAAGATATTTGTTACCACTCTAACGGGCCCGGCGCAGGACTGGTTCATCCGCCTGCCGCCACAATGCATCCGAACCTACAACCATTTTACAGATCGGTTCCTTGCTCACTTCTCCTCCATGGCTGGGGAAAAGCTGCCTCCTTCTTACCTCAACAACCTCCGACAGGAAAAGGGGGAATCCCTTCGAGACTTCTTCACCCGGTTCTCAAGGGAAGTGGTTCGGGTCGAGGACTCGACGATGGACACACTGCTTCCGGTCGTCCATCGAGCGCTACGCAACCGCCTGTGGGCGGATGAGATAGTCAGGGCCGGCCCCAAGAACCTGACTGAAACACAGGACCTCGCCCATGGATTCATGCGGGTCGAGGAAATGGCGTTGGCGCATGGGCCGGCTCCTTTGCCCGCTCCCGAAAGTCATCACTACGGATCGAGCACAACTCCGACCCGGAAGGGGTTCGAGCCCAAAAAATCGAAGGGCAAAGTCGATCCGCCTGCCAGTGTCGATCGAAGAAACTACATCCCCCTCAATACTACCGTCCAACAGATCTTCACGGTCATGGACAAAAAACTTCTAAATAAGCCCAAAACCATCAGGGAAGGCCCCAAAGCCCAAAAGTCGGGGAAGTTTTGCGGGTACCACCAGCAGTGGGGCCACACCACTGAGGAATGCAACGCCCTTCGTGATGAAATCGAGAGACTCATCCGAGGAGGGCATTTAAAGGATTTCGTTCGCAAAATAGACCACTACTCCGAGAAAGCCGGTCGAAGCCAGGACCCACCTCGGGATCGATCTCGATCCCCGTCCAGAAGATCCGGGAAGCAGCCCCTTGAAAGGACTGAGGACAACCCCCCAACCAATGGCACTATCTACATGATCGCCGGGGGGCACGAGGGTGGAGACTCCAATGCTGCGAGGAAGAAGAATATCCGGAAGGCGGCTCGACAATACAACGGACCCCGTGAGGAGGTCCTCCAGATCGAGCACAACAAAGAGTGGGAGAGGCAAGAGGTTAGCTTTAGTGAGGATGACAGCCGCTCGGGCCCACATCGGGAGGGTGAAACGCCTAGTTGTCCGATGGTGGTGACCTTGGGAATGGCTAATTACAATGTAACCAAATGCCTTGTTGACAATGGAAGTAGCACGAAAATTATCCTTTACTCTACGCTTGTAAAAATGAAATTGCATAACTTGAAATTAGATCCGATCCGAACGTCCTTGTCCGGCTTCGGAGGATCCCAGGTTGTCCCGCTTGGGCGCATCAAACTACTCACTTCGGTGGGAACATCGCCTCAGCGAGTTACCCAAGAAGTCGAGTACGTTGTGGTAAACATGCCCCTCGCCTACAACATGATTTTTGGTCGACCCGGCCTCATTCAGTTCAGAGCAATAATCTCCACTTATCACCAAAAGTTGAAAATGCCAACCCCTAGCGGGGTCGGAGAAGTGGAGTGCGACGTCCCGGACAGTTGGGCGTGTTATGCAATTACCCTCAAGGAGTCGAAGGAGAAAGAGAAGGATTTGGGCGAATGCCTTGATCTCCAGACTTACACGAGCTCGGATCTCGATCTCGCAGCGCCGAAGGTAGACGCCGAAGGATCACGCGTAGCTCAAAAGAGGAAAGCTGTAGGTCGGATCGAGCCTTCCGATTCTTTGAAACACATACCCCTCGACCTAAATGATAGCAACAAGTCAACAAAGATCGGGGCGAACATGAACCCCCAGCACGAGGTTATGATGATTGAATTCCTCCAAGAAAATACCGATGTTTTCGCCTGGACTGCGAAAGACCTCGTAGGGATCGACCCTAAGGTGATCTGCCATCGCCTCGGTCTCGATCCCACTCACAGACCCATAAAACAGAAGCTGAGAACTCAAAGCAAAGAACGGAACGAAATCATCGAAGCCGAGGTCAACAAATTGCTCGATGCGGGTTACGTGACCCCAGCCCAATACGTCGATTGGTTGTGTAATGTAGTCCTGGTACAAAAGACAGGGGGCAAGTGGAGGATGTGCAACGATTTTACGAATCTGAACAAGGCGTGTCCAAATGACCCGTACCCGCTCCCTCGGATCGATCGGCTCGTCGACTCGACAGCTGGTTGTGAGATGCTTTTCAGGGATATTACCAGATCTCCATGGCACCCAAAGATCGACCCCACACAGCTTTCATAACAGTCAAAGGCATCTATTGCTTTAAAGTAATGCCGTTTGGTCTCAAGAATGCGGGGGCGACCTACCAGAGATTGGTAAACAAGATGTTCAAAGAGGAGATCGGTAAAACAATGGAAGTCTATGTGGACGACATGATCGTGAAAAGCAAACGGGCATGTGATCACTTCAACCACTTGGGTCGTGCGTTTGAAATCCTCAGGAGGTATGATATGAAGCTAAACCCGGACAAATGCACTTTTGGGGTCGAGGGAGGGAAATTTCTCGGGTATATGGTTAGCCAGCGTGGGATCGAGGCGAACCCAGCAAAGATCGAGGCTATCCGGGTCATACCTCGACCCGATTGTATAAGCCAAGTCTAGTCTTTGGTAGGTCGGATCATTTCCCTAAATCGGTTCATATCCAGATCATCCGAACGGAACCTCCCCTTCTTCAAAATATTACGAAACTTAAAAAAGTTCGAATGGAATGAAGAGTGTGATAGAGCCTTTGAACAACTTAAAGAGTACCTGGCATCTCCACCGCTGTTGGCCAAGCCCAATGAAGGGGAGACCTTGTACCTCTATCTCTCCCTTTCCGACGAAGCTTTTAGTTCGGTCCTCGTCACCATTAGGGATCGAAAACACATGCCCATCTATTATCTGAGCAAAATCTTGGATGGGGCGGAGCGAAACTATCTTGAGATCGAGAAGTTCGTCTTCGCGCTGACACATGCGGCTCGAAAATTACGCCCCTATTTCCAGGCGCACCCGATCGTGGTACTAACCGATCAACCTCTCAGGCAGGTCTTATCCAAACCCGACGTCTCGGGTCGAATGATGAAATGGGCGGTGGAGCTGAGTGAACACGACATCACTTTCCAACCCCGCGTCGCCCAACAAGCTCAAGTTCTGGCTGACTTCTTAGTCGAAAAGAACACGAAGCCTTCAAAGAACGCCCTCAATCCCTTGAGTTGGACAATGTACGTTGACGGCTCATCGACCTCCAAGGGGGGAGGGGTAGGGATATCATTAGTCAGCTCGGATGGAACGCAGTTCGATTTTGCCGTCCGCCTCGACTTCAAGGCCACTAATAACGAAGCAGAATATGAGGCACTCATCGCGGGACTGAGGTTCGCATCGGATCATCGGGTCGACAGATTGGCGGTCGTGACTGACTCCCAGCTTGTCGCAGGTCAGGTCAATGGCACGTATGAAGCGAGGGAAGAATCGATGGTGGATTACCTAAAGATGGTTAAAGAGCTAGCCTCAAAATTTAAAGAATTTCAGATCGAGCAAGTCCCCCGTGAAGAGAACGCGTGAGCGGATTCGCTATCCAAGCTCGCGAATGGCCTCCAAGGCACCCGAGACGGGACCATTTCGTTTCACGTCTCACCCGGTCGGGTCATCGACACGGATCGGATCGAAGTCGCGGCGATCGACCCGGAGGAGCCGTGTTGGATGGATAATTTAGTTTCCTACCTAAAGGACGAGACGTTACCCCAAAACCGCTTAGAGGCAAGGCGGATGAAATATCGCTCGTTGCTTTACCTACTGGACCACGACGGGAGATTGTTCAAGAAATCATTCACAGGTCCGCCGCTGAGGTGCCTCCGCCCGAACCAAGCCAAAGATGTCCTGGAAGAAATCCACCAAGGAAACTGTGGAAACCATTCAGGGGGTCGAGCCCTAGCCTGCAAAGTCTTAAGAAGCGGATATTTCTGGCCGACCCTAGTCCGGGACGCAAAGTTGCACTCGATGAACTACCCCAAGTGCCAAAAACACGGCAACCTCATACACACGCATCCCGCAACCATGATCGCGATCGATGTCTCATGGCCCTTCGATCAATGGGGGATCGACATTATTGGACCTTTCCCCCTGGCCCCTCGGCAAAAACGGTTCGCCATAGTGGCCGTCGAATACTTCTCAAAGTGGGTCGAAGCTGAAGCCGTCCCAAAGATAACTGTTGCGGTAATAAGAAATTTCCTTTGGAAGAGCATAATCTACCGCTTTGGGGTCCCGAGGGTCCTCATCTGTGACAATGGGCCTCAGTTCCGGAGCGAGAACACCAAAAGCTACTGTCGAGACATCGGGATCGACCTCAGGTTCACCATTGTCGGCCACCCTCAAACAAATGGCCAAGCCGAAGTCACCAACAGGATCATCATTCAAAATCTGAAGACCCGTCTCGATGCCAAGCTAGGAGCATGGGCGGACGAGCTCGACGGGGTCCTCTGGGCTTATCGAACGACCCCCAGGACGGCAACGGGCCAAACCCCCTACTCCTTGGTATACGGGTCAGAGGCAGTGATCCCGTCAGAGCTACTACATGAAACAGCCCAGGTCAGTCAGTACCAGCTCGATAGGAATAACGAGAATCGTTCCGTTGACTTGGATCTGATTGAGGAAAAGCGAGAACGCGCATACCAGAAGATTAAACAATACAGGGCGGCCGCAACCCGATCATACAACAAGCACGTCAGACCCCGTACATTCCAGATCGGGGATCTAGTGTTGAAGAAGGTAGAGGTCCTCCAGCATGTGGGAAAACTCGAACCCAATTGGGAAGGTCCCTACCGGGTTACTAAAGTAGGCAAAAACATGGCGTACAAGCTCGAAGATATGGCCGGAGTACCCCTACCAAGACCCTGGAACGCGCACAACCTGAAGAAGTTTTATGTTTAAAATAACCTATCTTGTATAGTTGATCGAACCGGAGCACGTTCAAAGCCCGGTCCCGATCCCATCTTCGGATCGAGTTCGATCCTTTCGATAAAATTCAATAATCATCTTTACATCTTATGTATTAGTTATGCATCCTATCCACGATCGTGCCGTCTGGATGGAGTGACCACATTTGCTGTAAATTTCTTGATTACTTTCTCGTACTTACAAATCCCCAAGTCCAACGAGGTCGTTCAACGACCCGACGAGAACGGGACCAACAATACCTGGGACCGGGGGAGTCCAAACTCGAAACCCGTGCGTGTGGGGATCCAAGTTGACCCCTACGGTCCGATCGGATCGGACCGCTCCTTCGTTGGAACGTGCCCAATCCCACAGAACATAAAGGGATCGAAATCGATCCCACAAGCATGTTGGGATCGAGCACAGTCCGCTCACAGAAGCGGATCGAACTCGATCCCCCTACACATGGGGATCAGACATGATCCCCGCACCGTATATGAAATCCAAAGAATATTGTGCGAAAGATAAAGATAAGCTCGTTGAGATAAGATAATGCGATGATAATACGGTGACATCCCCAGCCGTTGAGTCGAATAAGATTGTCTCAAGATAACTTAAGAAAAGAGGAGGGAAGAACAACAACAGATATCAATACTGCGAAGGCGGAGAAGAGCCCTAGGCACCAGACTTATTACGACCCCGTCGGGTCGGTGGTAGGAAGCTCTCGATGTCGATCGGAGGAGGAAGCTCGTACTCAGGGGCTCTCTTGTCCCTTCTTGCGAACGACATGTCGACCGCAAACCCGTACTTGTGGTTGCGCCAATCGATATCGACGAGAGGCTCAGGGTCCACCTCTTCCGTGTCCGGATAAGGGTCGGGGTGCTGAAGGCCAATGTCTGGGTCGCTGAAGCCTTCGGGGATGATACCTCGCTTCCTGAACTGATTACAAGCGAGCCTAAAGCCAACCTCCAAATCAACCCCGCCCATGACCGAGTTCGCTTCGTCAAAAGCTGGTCCCTCGATGAACTCCCGGACGGCATACTGCTCGATCCCGGTCTTGGCATTGCGGAAGGACTCAATCATAGCATCGATCTTTGTTTGTCCTTCTACCAAAGCGGCCGCTCGTCCCGCGTCCCAACCCTCGGCCTTCGCCTGCTGAACTCTCTCCTTGGTTTCAGCTTGGATTGCCCTTAGTTCGGCCGCATGGCTCGCCTCCATGGCCTGGATCCGTTCCAAAGTGCTCTGCAACTCTACAGCACGCACCCGGGCCTCCTCCTCCCTGAGGTTCTGCGTCGACAACACCTCGTCGAGCCGACTCTCGAGCTCAGCCAACCTCTCCGCGTTGGTCGACCTCAACATAGCTTTAGCGGCTTTGTATTTCTCCTTGTACTTGATCATTTCGGACTCAAAGACATCCTCCCTTTGAAAAGCATTGTAGACGCTCGGCATCAGTTCCTGTTGATGAGATCGGATCATTAAATCGACACAAAACTAGATTGACAGAAGGAAATGGATAAAGGGGTACTCACGCTGTAAACGGCTTTGTAGACGCGATATCTTTGATGATCGTGAGGCTCCTTGAAGAGCACCTTCTGTTCCTCGATCATACAATTTGTGTTGAAAAGTGAGGCCAGCAGGGTGACATCGGGTTGACCGACCCCGAGGTTCCGTAGCGACCCGTCTTCTTTCGAGCCCGCCCGGCCACCTCGGTGGGGCAGTCTGTTGGAAATCGAGCACCTTTGCTTCAACGTCCGACCCGCTGTCAGGGTCGATTTCAGGATCGACCTCCTCCGCCGGGCCCTTCTTTTTCCGTTTGAGCAAGCGCCTACCGGCCCCTTGTTGTGCCTCCTGAAGAAGAGTCAGATCATAAAGATTGATGCTGGGGTCGAAATAAAGATCTAAGTGATCCAAATTAATTACTTGATCGGGGTCCGCAAGATCGGGTTCGAACGCGTCTGATGCTTGCCCCGCCCCGTATGCTTCTTCAGGGACTTGATCTTGAGGTCGAGGGATCGAGGGAGCCTGCCGGCGAGACCGCTGGGACAAGTCTTGGGGCTCTGGCAGAGAGTCATTGATCGCGGATATCGATCGATCGACCACCTCCTGCTCGACCCGAGGAATGGGGTCATTCTTATCCAACTTCAAGTTTTTCCGTAGCCGCTCCAATCGACTCATAGCTAAGATGTGCAAACCTGCAAATACGGATCAATTAGTTCTTTGAAAAGAGAAGAGTGCTTAATGAACGCATAAAGAAACAGAATCGAACTCGATCGGACACCAAACAATCGATCACGATCCGATGCATACGGATCGAACTCGATCCGTAATCTAAAAAATAATAATAATAAAAAATGGGAGAGTTGAATACGGATCGAACTCGATCCGATCCCAAGGAACCGATCTCCAAGACAGACGAAGGTACGACGCGCAACCCGATCGGGCGGGTCCGGCCTGAGGCGGAGGCTCACCAAAGTGGAAATTGCGCAACCTCATCCCCAAAACCAAACCCGCCTCGACCAAGTGTCCCGTCCTCGTCAAGTAGTCGGGGTCAAGTGAGCCCAGGTTGGTCAAGAGCTCGAAAATCCGTTTCTTATGTAGAAAGGTGTTTTTCCTCGTGGGAAGTTTTTTGGGCTCTTTGGTGGTCCACGTCGAACGGAAGGGAAGGGATTTCGGGCAGTTAATGAAGAAAAACCTCTCCTTCCAACCCATCCCATGAGAAGTGACCGGGATATCCACGAGCTTCCGACCTTGCCGAGCCTGTAGATAGTAGTAACCGGCCCCAGACTTGGGGGAATTAACAAGGAGGAAGAACTCCCCCAAATCCTCGAACCGAGGTTCAAGTCCCAAGCACTTGATGATAATGATCGCGCTATACATCAGAGCGAAGGAGTTCGGAACGAGTTGCGCCGGGCATAGATTCACCCTATCGAGAAATGCGGATACAAGAGGGTGGGTCGGATATCGAAAACCGTGTTTCATCGTCGCATGGTAAAGACCGAAGGCATACTTGGACTGTGGAGCCCCTACCGTCTCCCCATCGAAAGGCAATCGAGCCATGACACCCTCGGGCATCCCGCTACACCAGTTGCAAACTTCTCGAAATTCTTTGACCGACAACGTCGAAGCTCTCTCGGCGACGTCAGATAGAGTCCAGTAGACATGCTCGGAACGACCCTGGGGTTGGCTAGAAGTGCACGTCTCCGGCTCCGCATCCTCCTCTTCCTCCAACTCCTGGATCTAGCGTGGGCGTCTCGAGGTCGAAGCTTGACCCCGGTTCGAGAAGAATTCGTTGACCCTTATCTCATCGGAAGAATCGAAGAAAGACCCGAAATCCATGTTCGGTAAAAGAGCCCACGTTACAAATTCTTGACTGATTGACCCGAGATTGCCATCTAGACCTCCAACTCAGCTAAACCATTTTCGGGCCGGATCAGATGTTATTAAAGAGGATCTAACCTTAGATAGTAGTAAATTAGATAAGCATAAAAATCTAAGGATAGAGGATTTATATAAAAATTCCAAGTTTAGACCTTGGCAAGCAGAACATTTTGAAATGTGTGAGGGAATTACCAAAGCGAGGGAGACATCCAATGGTCAAATAGAAATCCAAATATTTGACAAAAATAAAATAAAAAAACTAAAGGAAAAATATCCTAAAGTCAGATTTATACACATAGGAATAATACAAATAAGTATTACTCTTTTGTTCAGGTTAGAAATAGATTCTCCTATCCTTTGTATTATACAAGATAAGAGATTTCATGATCCTATTCAATCCCTGATAGGAGGAATACAATCTAACTTAGTTTCTGGAGAAGGAATGTTCAGAGTTAAGCCAAATTACTTTGTCTCAATTCAAGACAAAGGAATTTAGAATACCATTGTTTTGAGAATTTAAACCCAAAATATTAAAATCGGTGGTATTCATAACGATTTAAGAGTATCTTGGAAAGCTGTTCACCAGCTCACAAGTGATACTATGGTAAAAACAAAAAATATTGATTCCAATATTATAGAGCTTTACGAACCAAAACCTTTTGATACTGAGATTCAACCAAGATTTATAAATTGGAAGGATCTTAGTTTACCAAAGGACTGGTTATTTGAAAATTTCACAACAGAAAAAGCTGAAAAACAGCATAGCCAAATAGAATTTCAAGCTTCAGGAAATAACCTTTATTTCTAGGATAATAGAATTGCCGCTAGCAGAAAATCATTTTCTTATGATTATAGAAAAGAAGCTAGCAGTTCTAAGGAAAATGAACAAGAACCCATTGGTATAAAAACAATTCAATTTCCTATTATGCTTGGTAGTAGGAGGTTGGAATAACAAAAGTCTATAAGGTTTGAACAAATGGACATTGATTCCGAGATAATTTTATTTTTTTATAACCAGAATAAGAGAAGATATTGTTATATAGAAATAATTTTTGAATTTTTAGGATACAAGCCCTACAACATACATGCTCTTATAGATACAGGAGCTACATCATCGGTATGTCAACCAAATGCTATACCATATGAACTATGGCAAAAGATGAAAAATCCAATTGCCTCTAGAAATGCTAATAATTCTACAAGCCTAATGGAATATAAAACAAAAGATATTCATTTATAATGACAACTACTAAAGGTAAAAGAACCTTTACAATCCCAAAATTATTATGTTTTCCTCAAATGCATGGGGATATGATTTTAGTAAAAAATTTTCTATCTCAATATTTTCCAATAAGCTTGACAAATGAAAATTTCATTATTACTGATAAGAAAAAATCTTATACAGTTCCATGGATACAATCACACTCATTTCTATGTAATAAAGGATTTGCGCCAGTCAAGCGTGGTGATACAAGTCCAATGTTAGATCTAGACAAAATAGAAACAAAAGAGTTAGAAAAATCGCCTTGGGTTTATAAAACATTAAGCCCTAATTTTTCAGAAAATCCACTATTACTTTGGAAAAAATCTCCGAGGTATTGTGAATTGAAACTAAAGGATAGTAATAAAATTGTTAGGGTAAAACCTATGATCTAGACTAAACAAGTTATAGATGAGTTTCAAAAACAAATAAAAGAATTACTAGAAAAAGGACTGATAGAAGAAACAAAAAGTTGTCATTCCAGTCCAGCCTTCTTAGTGATGAATCACAATGAGGTAAAAAGAGGAAAAACACGAATGGTTATAAATTATAAAAAGTTAAATGAAAAATTAGAATTTGACGGGTACTTTATCCCTAGAAAAGATGTCCTAGTTAATCAAACTAGAGGAACAAAAGTATTTAGTAAATTTGATTGTAAATCTGGATTTTGACAGATTAAGCTAACAGAAGAATCAAAACCATTGACTGCTTTTTCAGCACCTTATGGGCACTATCAATGGGTAGTGTTACCATTCAGGATATGCAATGCCCCACAAATATTTCAAAGATGGATGGATGGTGTAACGCCCCGAATTTTATTTATTAATATTTTATGTTTAAAATAATTTTATAAATTATACTTTATAATACTTTCATGAAATTTTATGAATTTATATCAAACTGAGGATTTTTTTCATAGCTTGAAAATATTCATTTCGTAAAATATTCACCGAGTATGGTTTAATTACGAAATTATCCCTATTTGATTTTCTTCCTAACCTTTAGGGACCAAATTGCATAACATTTTCAAGGACTAAATTGATCATATTTCAAAACTATGCATACTTAATTGCATGACTTGAGTAATTGGAGGATTAAAGGGCAAATTGAATATTTCACATAAATAAAAAATGATGAATCACGGTATTAATCCATCTCCAAGCTTCTTTCTTCATTTTGATCCAAATTCATCGATCATTTGCTCCCTTATCTTACCGAACCAAAACCTCAAGCAAGGAAGAAGAGAGTTAATCATTTCATCAAGATTTTCCCAAGAAATAATTCAAGTTTGGAGCTTGAGCGTCATCTTCATCATCTTCATCCATTTCTTTACCTTCAAGAGCATGTAAGTGGATATATATGGTTTCTTGAGCATATTTGATTGAGCTAGGGTTTAGGAATTATATGCTAGATGAGTTAGTTGTAGATGGAAGCATGATTAGGAGATCATTTCTTGAAAGATGGCATGATGTATTCATGGAATTGTTGGAAATTTGAGCTTGAATGACCCTTATGAGCATGAACTTGAAACCTTGAAATCTTGATGATACTTCATGTTTTATGTGGTTAAGTGTGCTTTTATCATCTTATGAACATATATGCATGAGTAGTGCCAGAAATAATAGCATTTGGGGATCAAAATTGGAACTTGGTGGCTTGGTTGTTGCTTCCCGTAGCTATGCTCTGTTCTTCTCTGTTTTCTTCATTTGCAGAAACTGGGAACGACCGTTCCCATCCTTAAGGCATTGTGGGAACGGGCGTTCCCACCTTTTCAAACAAAACAGGCGGCCGAGCATGGGAACGGCAGTTCCCATTTTGGCCTTGGTGCCGGAAGGGTTGTTCCCATCCAAGGAGCGTTTCTTAAATTAAAAACGCTGGCACGTTTTGGGATTTACGGGAACGACCGTTCCCATTTACAAAGGGAAGCCGGAACGGCCGTTCCCACCTGACATACAGAGCAAAACATTCTGCATAAAATTACGTTTTTAGCCCCTCGATCCGACGACTTCTTTGACCCCGAATTGCTATTACATGTGCTAATATGTACTGAAACAAGATGTTATCATGCCACATTGCATTTTCCTCGTCATCTCGTTGCATTTTCGCCGTTCGTCGTATTTGGTCCATTTTAGAGTCAAGTCTCACATGTACATGTCTGTTTTGCACAGACCAGCTTCGTAGGGTCGAGGAGCAAGCCCCGTAGGCCATGCCCTACTTGTCTTTTGTTGGTAAAGGTGAGGTTTAATTTCTAGTTATATAGAACCCGTATATCCCTTATGTGATATTTCGGCCAAAAAGGTATTTATATTTATAATCTCTATAAATCATTGCTCATTTCAAGTCGTGTTCAAGCAAGCAAGCAAGCCATGTATTGTTTCGTGCATGTCTAGGTGAGTAGCATGACCGTTTACGTTTGGGCCCGAGGGTAGTGACTAGAGCCAACCGGGAAAGCAAGGGTTGACGGGTAACTCTGGCGCTATCCTCATCATGTTTGGGGTCACCCCTGAATCCGCTAGGAGGTTAGTGGAGGAAGGAGCTCCGGGCTTAGGGATTCATGTACCCTCTGCTCAATGAGATTGGATGTTGGGGCCTTGCAATCCCATCATCAAACCGGAGGGAGAAGGAGACTGGGGACGAGTCCGGCACCACGGATGCGCCTCGGGTTATTGCATGATTTCCATTCCATGAACGTGTTATATGATTACACTATCGCACGATTGCACGATAAGTGAATTGCATGATCACCTGTTGACTATTAAACAAGCAAGCATGTTCATGTACATTTGGAGTTCGGTTGGAGACCACCCTCACTCGTCGGGGCCATGTATTGATTGATTGCATGAAACGAACCAGTAATTAATATTGATAGTTGTAATCTCGGGCGAGTTCTCTATTATTGTGAACGTATAATACTTTTAATTATAAAACCTTACCCGAGGTTATAACTTGCATGTTAACTGCGCTAAAATATATGTATTGCCCCTCACTCAGTCTTCCATGGACTGACGCCCCACCTTTCAGGTTGTCGCGGTCGTGTGCTAGGCGGAAGTCGGAGTCATGTCTTGTCGTCCAGTTGAGTCTAGCACTTCATGCACTTTCATGTTGTTGATAGTGGTATCTCAGAGAAGTCTATTATTGTTATTGTTATAATCTGGAGACTTTTATCTCTATATTGTAATTGGAGATGATAATGTATTGATACATGTTGGTACCTATTAGTATTTATACTTTTGATGTAAATATGGTACCTATAAGTAATGTAGATATTATGCTTCCGCTTTTAACTTTAATGTCTTGGTTTTGTATTGCTTTGGGGTATAGTCCCGCCTAGCTCGACCTTTCTTTTATTTGTCACCCGTTCGCTATAGGTTAGTTCATGTACGGATTGTCCATTTCGTATGTGGACCGGCCTATAGTGCGGGGGTGTAGTATCTCTACGTATAGGGGTACTACAGATGGAATCTTTAAAGATCTTAAAGATTTTTGTCTAGTCTATATTGATGATATTCTTATCTTTTCAAAAACTGAAGGGCATAAGAAACACTTAGAAATTGTTTGCAAAAAGTTTAGAGAAAATGAGATAATTTTAAGTCCCAATAAAATAGAGTTGGAGAAAAGTGAGATAGATTATTTAGGAATAATCTTAAGTTCTACAGGAATAATTCTCCAACCACATATCACTACCAAGATCAATGAATTTCCAGAAAAGCAGGAAACATTAAAAGATCTGCAAAGTCTTTCAGGTCTACTCAATTATGGGAGACAATTTGTTAAAATCTTTCTAAGTTGGAAAAACCTTTCTTAGAAAAATTGAAAAGTGCTCAGAAAAATCAAAAGAATAATAAAACTAAGATAGAGTAAACTGAGTTAGATACAAAAAGGTTACAAGAAATAAAAAGTTTCTTTAAACCAAATTTAAAAGTTTATTTTCCAAAAAAAACTGATTTGACGATTTTGGAAATTGATGCTTCAAAAATGTTTTGGGGTGTAGTACTTAAAGCAGTGAGTTTACCTAATGATATTTTACAAAAAGAAAACAATCTACAACAATTACTCAAGAACCATAAAGATTCGAAAGAGTTAATTTGGGGATATACTTCTGGCAAATTTAAACTAAGTGAGTTGAATTATATTATTTTTGAAAAAGAGTTATTAGCCATGAAAAATGGTATTAAAAGATTTCAAATTTATTTAGCACCAATTAAGTTTCTCATTAGAACTGATAATAAAGCTGTTAAAGATTTTCTTAATAAGAAGAAAGTCGAAGATAACCTTAGAAGAGTGAGATGGTCAAATTATATATCAGAGTACTCTTTTGAAGTTGTTCATATTAATTCTGATAAAAATGTTCTTGCAGATTATCTTAGCAGACATCATAATGGATTTTAAAATAAATTATATTTTGTCTATGCAGAGAAATCCAGGTAAAAGACCAATGAACTCTAATCTGAGTGGATCACGAAATCCTACTCCGAGACCTGCACCAGCAATGGTACCAACCAACCAATTTTGGTATCCACCAAACTTTCCTCAGTGTTGGTACGTTCCAGAAAATCAGTTTTGGCACACACCACAGAGTTATTCAAATGCAGTTGCTAAACCAGCTCTTGAGAAAACTGAAGAACCAAAGGATTTCTACAATCTGGGAATTCCAAAAAATCTTTATGAGCCTCTTAACAAAACATGGAAAACCCATGTCATGGCAAAAGATCTGATTTCAGAAGAACTATGACTCAATTGACACAAGAACTAAAAAAGACTTGTGGTCAAATTGATATCATAAAAGAATGTGCAAAAGGAATTTTGGAAAGCATAAATTTTGAAAAGGAAACTCACAATTCTGCACTAATATTCCAAACCAGGAAACTTTTTGAAGCTCTGGAAATTGAAGCAAATAACCCTCAATTAAACAAGTTAGTGAGGGCAACCATGTTCGAAGAAGCTAAAGAAAAATTACCAAAAGAAGCTTTTGAAAAAATCAACGCAAGAATTCATGAATTAAGAATTAAAGAAATTCTTGATAATTCAACTTTTCAATCATATTTTCCTTAATACCACATTAGAGTAATCAAATATGATCTTCAATTACATAATTTTTCATTGGGAATTATTGGGAATTTCCAGCCATGATCAAACAAATGATCATATAACATCCCTGAAGAATATAAAAGGATGCCTTTATCCTTTAAAATTGTCTCGTCAACCGGATGGAGAGAAAAAGAAAGATTTTTCCAGCCATATAAAATATGGACCCTAGAACTATATGTTTATGAAGAAGAGGATGTAAAGGATGAATATCATGGAGAAGCCAAAAATGAAGAGGACATTCTCTTGTGGTCTTGGGTAAGATTGGTGGATTATGCTTCGAGATGGGAAAAAACTATCAAAGAAGATCAAAAAATTATTACAGATGGAAGAAGGATGTTTAAAATCGCATTATTTGATCCATCAAAACAGAATTCAGATGAAGCAAAAAATGTTTTGTCCAAAATAAACAAATTAGAAGATGTTCTAGAAATTGTAATAGAAAAATTTGAAGAATACTGGTGTCAACTCGAAGTGGGATCAGCATGCCCTGATAATGAGCCAGATGATGGAAGTGATTACTGGAACAACCTGGATGAAGAAACCCTGCACAACATCGAAAACATGATGGAGGGATGAAAAAACAGAGAAGCATGGTGGACCCATCAAAAAAGGAAAACACTGTTCATCCACTACTTAAAGATTCTGATAAAGAAAATATCAGATATCTTTAATTTCCAGCCACAACTTTTCATAAACCAGATTGAAGGAAGGTCTTGAAGTCCGAATTTCCAACTATAAATAGGCTTCAAATTTCACAAGGAAGGACACCAAAAATCAGAAAAGCATTCCTACTTCTACATTTGAGAATCTCTCAAAACTTTCCACTTCTAACTTTCTTTCCAATTCTTAGTAAATTTTTATATTTAAATTGTAATAAAGAACACAATCAGTGTTCTTTTTTCAATTATGTTGTAAATCTTTCAATTCATTTTCATTGTACGCGCACTCTGGTACTCTGGTATTAGAGCCTCGAAAGAGGCCTGATCTAGGGGAAGTAGCAAGTTTGTAGCTGTGTAGCAGCTTGAACCTGTTTGTAGCTGAAACCCAACAATTATATCTAAGGTACTATTTTAATGTTAATAACGTTGTAATTATCTTTATTATTAATCGTGTTTAATTTTATTATATTGTCTTGTTTGTGTTTATGTAATTATATTTGCTTTAATTTAAGTTTTGACATTATTTTGTATGTTTTATTTATTTATGGACTGAATTTTATATTTCATAAAATTTAGGGTATCATATGTAATATCAATAGTTGTTCCCAAGAGAAAAAAGAATCTCTAGTGAAAACGTTTCCTAGAAAAGCGTCTAACCCCATTTTTCAAATATCTACAAAAAGTAGACTAATTTTATAATATCTGGCAAAAAGTGCCATATGCTTACAATTTCTCCCGTTTTGGACAATTTTCATCTGTGTACTAACCGTTTTTAGTAACCGATAATGTAATTGAGGGTTTAGAATTAATTGTGATCGAGCTAAAATCCAGTTGACGGGTTGAACTGAATATCCGGTTGATCACTTGAATTGTTGACTGGGGAATCGTTGCACTACTGCTTAAAATCTGCGAGGATCGAAGGAAACAAACTCAGGGAATGTGGGGGTAATACCCGGGTTGGCGCTCCGACGCTCAAATCAGGATCGAGTGATTACGATCGAATGATTGAGCGGTAAAAGTGGTAGGTGAGAAGACTTACCGTTGTAATAAATGCGAAGCCTTTATATAGGGTGAAGAGAGAGGAGTTACCGCCTCGACGTGTTGGTGCAGAAAGCTGACAGGTGCCCCATTATCATCTTACATTAAATGCGTGGTCGGCCACTCAGCTCGGAGAGGGATAGTGGGCCGACTCGATAATGGTCGAGAGATACGGATCGACCTACTCGATCCGGAGCGGCAGTCGTCGGGTCGAAGTATGGTTAGTAAAATTTAGAGCGTTAACTGAGAGACCGACCTGAGGGTTGAAGTGGATTATTCGACCGGATAAGTGGCATGTAGTGATTGGTCCGAAGGCATGGCGGGTGGGACCTATCGTAATCATGGCGACATTTCACCTTCTCGATTCCCGCCAAATTCACCCCTATAAATAATCCTCTCTGTAAATTCATTTTACTACTTCGCGAAAGAACCTGAAGAGAATTCTCGAGTTGTTCCGAGCCATTCCAGCTTTGTGCATCGATCATCTATCGTTTGTTCCGAAAGAAGTAAACTTCAACTTTTCTTCATACACAAAGGTACTATTTCGACTCATGTCTCGACTCAATACCATTTTTTTCGTTTTGTTTTTCGACTGCTTCGAGGGAGAGATTCGCCACTTCCTTCTTCGAAAGCTCACTCTCTCTCTATTTGCTCGAATCTGTTTCACCAAAGCGTAAGTCTTAGCTGTTTTTTGTCAACTGTAGGATGTCGACAAATCAAGAGGAGGTCGAGCCCATAGGGATGGAAGTGGGAACCATCAGTATGGGGTCAAGTTCCAGCTCGGCTTCGAGTTCAGACTCGTCTGATTCGGGGGTCTCCATAGAGACTAGATCTACAAATCCCCAAGGGAAAGAGGAGGATGTCGATATTGAGGGAAATTCCGACCCAGTACCCGAGGTAGAGAGGGAAGAGATGGTTGTGTCCCGAGTTGAACGGGAAGAGGTGTCGACCTCAGGTCGAGGTGGAGAGGAGAAAGAAGAGGAGGAGGAGGAAAACATTAAACCGGAGGGTCGGTTGGTGAAGGATCCTCGAGCTATTACTCCCGAGATTTCTTGGGATAAGGTTAGGGAGATTCAGGATTGGTTATTTGGAGAGGGTCCCCGAGTTTGGAGGTTATCGGGTTATTAAGCCCAAGATGGGAGATAGAATGACAAACCCGCCCAAGAATTGCATTGCAGTGAATTATAAGGCTATCGAGAATGGGTTCCGGGTGCCTATACCCGAGGAGTTGCTTGAGTTCTTTAACACCCTTAGGATCAGCCCCGCTTCAGTTGATGCCCAACTCCTATGGGATAGTGAATGGGTTGAGGGCCTTGTTAAAGTGTTTAGGGATGAACACCAACGTGTTCTGCCTATCAGAGGTTATCCAGGCTTCTCTGACGACTGAGACCTCGGAGCCTGGTCCGGGGTACATTCAGGTTCAGTTAAAAAGAATTATCGACTGGTGAGATCTCCAACCACCTCGAATGGTAAAGGTTGGAAACAAAGGTTTCTATATATCGAGTGCGAGAAGGGGTGGCCCAATTTGAAGTATCCGGGATGGAGTTGGATCCCTCGATCAAACCTTCCGAGAGGGAATCCAAGCTGGCTGAATACATTGATGGCTGCTTTAAGAGACTTGGGGAGTGTCGAGTCGAAGGACATGATCGATCCCCAAATGCTTGTCGAGTTAGGGATGGCCCCAGGGGTCCGTAAATACTTTGACCCCGGTATATCGAGTGATCTTTTTGACGCAGTCTTCAATTCTGATTTCTTGTTTTTTTGTACAAGTGTTTGATCGATTTTTCTTTCTTTTCTGCAGAGAAATACATCATGTCTGTCCCATTGTCTGCTCGGAGGAAGGAGATGGCCGAGTTGAAGTAGGCCGCAGAAAAGAAAAATCAGCCTTCCCCAACCAAAAAGGAAATTACTGCTGCCAATAAGGCCACGGTCGAGGCGTTGCCGAGAGTCCTCGAGAAGAGGACGGTCGATGCTCCAGAAAAGCGAGGGGTGGCTCTGAGCGGGGAGGATGATCCAGAAGCCCCCAATTCCAAAAGGCAGAAAACACAATCGAACCGCCATTCTTCCCAATCCTCTAAGTCCAGGGTCGAGGCTGACAAACCTGGTGGGAAAGGTCGAGGAAAAACCCCAATGCTCCCGATGCCGCCCTCTATGGGACCCATAGTCGAGGTACGGGCCGTCGAATTCTCGGAGCCCCCGAACCAAGGTCGAGGGACGATCGTCCCCAGGAATATTGCAAGTGTTCTGGCTGGGGTTCAAAAGCTCGTTCACAGTGCCCGACCTGCTACAGCAGTCCCTTGGAAGCCTAATGAAGAGGACATGAGGATCTTCTTCGATTATCCGATCGTCCAGGAGCCCCACTTTCCGGGCTGAATTCAAAGCCTGAATGACCAAGGTGAGCCTCGACGGATAGGCACAACCCCCCGAGACTATCCAGTGATCGGAGCACTGTACAGCTCGATCCAAATGGTGGTCGACCACAAGGAGCGGTGGGTTCTCTCGGATGACGAGATCGAGGCCTCATGGGTCTAAAAATACATGGCAGTAAGTGTTTTCAATCCAGAAATTATTTTTGACTTTACTCTTACATTTACCAAGTTGTAGCTCGAATTTGGTAATCGGTCCATTCCTTTCAGGTGGGTGAAGACTTCTTCCATGTTGCTCGACGGGGATGGGTGCATCGGCAACAAAGAATGCGTGCCGAGTAGGCGGTCGAAAGGATGAGGGCAGAGCTCGTCGAGAAGGATAAGAAACTGGTGGCGGCCAATAAGGACAAGGAAGATCTCGACAAGAATCTTCTCGAGGCGATTGAAAAATTATCTGACACCGAGAAGAAGCTTAAGACCGCCGAGGATCAAGTTTCCAGGGCAAAAAAGGAAGAGCTCGACGCAAAGAGGCGGAGTCAGGTCGAGGGGGAGAGAAAAGGGGCAGCCTTGGCGATCAAGAGGTGCAAGCAGGACCTCAAGGAGTCAGTTTTCAACCTGGAGACAAGGGCCGTATATCGCTTTATGAACTCGAAACCTACGCCAAGGCCTGCTCGATCACCAGCTTTAAAGATCTCGAAGAGGGCTTCAACTTGTGTTTAGCCCAAGCGCAGGCGGCCAACTATCTCCCAATGGACTACGACCAGGAAAAGGTCGGCCTGCACCAAGACGATCCTCGCCCTGCCAACCCTGTTACCCGACCTCCTTCCCCAGAGCGAGATTGGTCCAAGGATGAATTCGGGTTCGCTTTGAACCTGGCTCAATCCAGATATGCAGGGGAATCGAAAGATGTAACAGTGTCCGAGCTCGATCTGGATGCCTTCTTCGACCCAAAAGACATCTGCCCGGAATATTTTGGCGAGGCGGCACTAGTACCCATCGAGGAAGGAACCGGCCCAGGTCCCAACAATAATTAAGCCAGAGAAAATGTGCCAGCCTTATCTATGTGCTCGGGACTTTAGCTGAATGTTAACCTCCTTTCTTTGGGATCGACTGTTGGGGTCGAGTCTATGTAATGTTTTAGAAACTCGACTGTTAGGGTGAGTTTCCTTAGTTTGTTAGCTCGGAATCCGTTGTAAATAGGTAGGGATTCGAGCATTAGCTGCTCTCGTTATGAAAATCCAAATTTTTTTCAAGTGTACGGTCGAATGTAGTTCAGTTCGAGAAGTATGCACAATTTCTTTATGTAATCTTTTAAGTTCGAGTCAATGAAAGTGTTTCCTTTTAATGTTCCAAATACATATTCCCTTGTTGTTCGATATATGTTAATTATTGAGAAGATATCGAGATAAAGACCCCTTATCTTTCGAGTTTATAACGTTTATTGAATACGAGCGACGTAATATGAAAACGTGTTATAGTATATGATCGAATAAAACATCAAAAGGAGAAACAACTTTATTTCATTGGTCAAAATATGTACAAATACAAAATTTTACATGTAGTACTTCTTCAGGTTATGTGCATTCCAGGATTGAGGTAGAGGTTTTCGATCAAGGTCTTTGAGATGATAAGACCGGTTCTTGTCTATTTTGGATATCCGATAAGGTCCTTCCCAGTTTGTATTGAGTTCGCCAACATGTTTAGTGACTTCAGCCTTCTTGAGCACCAAATCTCCGACTTGGAAGTGGAGTGGTCGGATGTTCTTGTTGTACGCTCGAGCTGTAGTAGCTCGATATTGATGTATTCTCTGATATCTTTTTTCTCTGGTTTCCTCTATCGTCTTGAGGTCGAACGCTCTTTGCTCATTATTTCTTTCGAGTTGAAATTGGGCAACTCGAGGAGATTGATGAAGAATCTCAGCTGGTATCATGGCTTCCGAGCCATATACTATGGCGAATGGGGTTAGACCTGTTGGAACTCTTGGGGTGGTTCGATAGGCCCAAATGACTCCTTCTAGTTCATCGACCCAGAGCTCTTTCTTTGCTTCGAGCCACGTGCTAAGGTTGTTGGAAAACACGAAACAGAAAGCAGCGAAAATTTAAAAATTTTCCAACAAAAGGACCTTGGACTCGCAATCGTGTATCCAAATTCGTAGAGATAAGAAACTTACTTTTCTTTTATTCTTTCTTGAAGCGTTTCAAGCCACCCAAGAACGCTCTTCTCGCGGCTTGATCCCCTCTCCTTGGTAAAGCTCGAATCTTCAAACTTCTAACTTGAAGCTCTCTAGAGATAGTCCACCAACTTGGCTACAATCTAACTAGTAAGGATGCTAGTTCTCTAGTTAGTGTTTAGGTTTAACCTAGGGTTTTGTTTATCTTGGAGAAAGGATGGTGTTCAACACATGAACCAAAAGAATTGTCAATTAGCTCTAAGGGGAGCTTGAGCTCCCCTATATATAGGAGTGGGAGAGAGACGCCGAACCTAGTCCTTATGGGGCAAGGATTTGGTCCCTCTCTCCTATTACTTGATCATCAAGTAATTTTCAACTTTGACTTTGAATTCAAATTCAAATCAACTTTCAAGAGAGCTAAAATATCCAAACTATTTTTGGATAATTTTATACTTTATTTATTTAAAATAAATAACTTATTTTTATCTAATTAATTAATTCATAATTAATTAGCTAGATTATTTTCTCCAAAATTAGACTTTCTTTTTAATTCAAAATTAAACCAAAGTCTATTAAATAACTAACACATTTAATTATTTCATATATATACAATATATATATTTACACGTGTGGGACACGTGTCACAAGGGCACGTGTCACTCACGTGACCCACACGTGTGGTTTCACACGTGTGGAACCCTCTTGGCCTGATTAACTCGTTTAATCATTTTAAAGCCTCAACTCATGTAACCAAGTTGTTGTGTGTGACCCTCTAGGTTCTCAATTCAATTAGCAGTGACCCTAATTAATTAGTTCACTAATTAATTAATCAGTCCACAGATTAAACGACCATAGTCTAGCAACAGGTGTTTAACCCCTAGCTGAATTGGAATGTTCGGATTCGACAAAACCTTTAAGTCATTGATTCATGTGAGATACAATCCTCCTACTTACTATCTCTCAACCAAGATCTAGGGCAAGGGAATAATCAGAACCCTAATAATCCGGTCTTAAAGCTAAGTGCATTTCATATCCATTTGATCTCAATCCAAGAAACCCTTTTCTTGATGTCTTGATTTACTGCCTTAGCCAAGGACTCCATATGGCATATGAATGACTTACACAATAAGAGATCACCTTGCAAATGCAAGTGTAGGTCCTTTCTTGATTCTCATTCACTTTCATGAATCACTTGTGCAGCCCCATCATAAACCTTGAATCAGTTGTCTAAGGCGACACCCTTTAAAGCTTATACCTAAGACTACAGAGTTAACTCATAAAGTGATAAGGAACCTCAAGTCTAAGGATCAATTAATCACATTAATGACTCGTGAGATATTTCCTAATCTGGAAGTTTCTATTTCCTGAAATAGAAACTTCCTTTCCCATTTAGGAATGTTCTCACACGGGGCACCTCAGTGAACTTACTTATTAAAGTAAGCACCCTCATGTATCACGCACGTATCAACTATACACTTTGCACCTCCATGAAACAAGGTGGTCCTTCTTAAGGGCGTGATCCCACAGGCAAGCCTTAGAGGAGTCAGGTTGACACTCCCACTGTCTGTAGGACTCATCGGCTTGGAGCATTTTACTGATCATGACTTATGTGGTATAGGGCTCGTTTCATGAACCATTTCACCTAAATGGTATAGTCCTAAAGTCATCAGGATTAGGGGAGTTCTCATACATGCACAGCTAAAGTAAACGCATACCAAACAAGAGCATATAAAGAAGTGTTGCCTCAATACGTTATTTTATTCAAAGATTATCTGTGATTACAATAAGGAAAAGCACAAAGCGGATATACAATCGGCTTTCTAGGGCACTATTCCTAACAAAGGTTCGGTTCGATTTGTAACCTCGACCGGTCCGTTTGCTTAAGGATGCCCGACTGATGTAAATCTCTGACTGATCTTGAAGTTTGAGCAATAGGCTTGTAGTTTTGAGCTTCGAAACTGAGGACCATTATCACACAGAAGAATTCGAGGAATTCCTAATCGAGTAATGATGTGCTTCTAAATGAAATCCTGAACAACGTGGAATGTGATCTTCGGGACTGCGAAGGCTTCGACCCATTTGGAAAAATAATCAATCGCGACAATAATGAATTTCCTTTGTCGAGTAGCAATTGAAAAGGGCCAAATGATATTGATTCCCCACTGTTTGAATGGCCTTGTAGACTCGATCGAAATCATCTCGGTAGGGTGTTGATGTGTTAAGTTGGCATGCTTCTGGCATCGATCACATTTCTTCACAAATTCGAACGCATCCTTGCGTAAGGTGGGCCAAAAGAAACCAGCTCGATACGTCTTTTGAGCAAGGGATCGGCCTCCAACATGATTTTCACATATCCCTTCATGGATTTCGGCTAGCACCTCTTGGCCTTGGGATGGTTGAAGACATCGCATTGTGGGGCTGAGGAAGGAACGTTTGTATAATCGGTCTTCTTGATCGAGGGAATAGCTCAGAGCACGATGTTTGATCTTTCTTGCCTCGGCAGGATCTTCAGGTAAGGTACCATCCCGGAGATAGAGGACTAACCCATCAAGCCAGCAGGGTTCTGTGACATCGATAGAATTGACTTCTGGGTCGGGCGTGTCAATCGATCTTCTGGGGGATGTCATGAAGGTGATGGATCGATCCTTTGTTCCAAGTGATCCACTGGCGTATTTTGAGAGGGCGTCTGTTCAAAGGTTTTCCTCCCGAGGCACTTGATAGAGCTTGAATTCTTTGAACTCCGCAGCGGCTTTCTTTACAAGGGCAAGATACTTGATCATCGATTCTTCTCGAGTTTCATAGTCTCCGCTGACATGTCCAGTGACCAACTGTGAGTCGGTTATGGCAGTGAGTTTCTTGATGTTTTGCATTTTTGCAATTTTCAAACCTACCAAGAGGGCTTCATATTCCGCTTCATTATTTGTTGTTGGATACTCGAGCGCGATGGCATATTCGATCTCTTGTCCGTTGATGCTCGAGAGGGATATGCCGAGGTCGAAGAGACATCGACTGCTAAGGTCTAAACTGTGTCATCATGTTCTGGTGTAAGAGGGAGATTTTTCTCGACCAAGAAATCAGCCAAGATCTGAGCCTGATATGATATCCGAGGGCAGTAAGAGACTTCAAATTGCCCGAGTTCGATCGCCCGCTTGGTGAGTCTTCCTGATATTTCTATTTTTTCCGTAACCGCTCTGAGTGGCTGATCGGTTAGGACTATAATGGGGTGAGCCTGGAAGTACGGTCGAAGCTTCCAGGAAGTGTGAACCACTGCGAGGACGAACTTCTCAATCTCTAGGTATCGGACTTCCGGTCCATGGAGAATGGGAAGATGTTTTCGATCTCTTACTGTGACAAGCACCTAGCTGATCGTTTCGGATGAGACAGCCAAATACAGGTACAGGGTTTCTCCATCGACCGGTTTTGCTAGCAAAGGCGGAGAAGTTAGGTACTTCTTGAGGTCTTCAAGGGCTAGATCACATTCGGGAGTCCACTCGAAATCTTTGATGTTGCGGAGGATCTTAAAGAATCGGAAGTTCTTCTCGGATGACCGTGATATAAACCGATTCAGGGAGATGATTCGACCTACGAAGCGTTGTACATTACGGATCGAGTTGGGTTTCGGAAAGAGTTCAAAAGTACATTTTGCAGGATTAAGCTTAAGGTTGTACTTCCTGAGAAGGTAGAAAGTTCACTTCAAGTGGTCGAGATGGTCAATAGCTTTCTCACTCTTGACGAGCATGTCATCGACATATACTTCGACAGTGTCGCTGATCTCGGACTCGAAAACCTTGTTCATCATCTTTTGGTATGTTGCTACTGCATTTTTGAGTCCGAATGGTATAACCTTAAAGCAGTATATTCCATTGAAGACTACAAACGCTGTTTTTGGCTGATCTTCGAGGGCCATGAAAATTTGGTAGTAACCTTGAAAGGCGTCCATCATGCTCAGTGGTTCGCATCCTGCTGTGGAGTCGACCAGTTGATCGATCCTGGGCAGCGGATATGGATCCCTTGGGCATGTTTTGTTTAGGTCGGTGAAATCCTTGCACATGGGTCATTTTCCACCTGGTTTTGGCACGAGCACCACGTTGCATATGCTAGGTGATGGGCCCAGAAGTGTAGCGGTCCGGGACCACATGTTAAAATTTTGTTTATAATACAAGTATTAAAATATTTCTAAAATATTTTAATACAATAGCGGAAGACAAGCCGGATCTACTCAAGTATATACATGCAATTGACAATAAATTTTAAATCACTTAAGCAGATAAATATCTAACATGCAATTAACACTTAAGAACATATAATTTATCATGCTTAAAATTATACAACTGTAAAATACTACCTTACTGCAAATATGGCTATCTAACAACATTTTTCCAGCTCCTTTCCCTTTTGTGAGACCGACAGACCTTCCCCGCAATATCCCCGATTTGACCCTCGAAGTGTGGGCTCCGCGAGTATTTCCCTAAATACTCGAGAAAATATTTTTCTACAAAAACTCATTTTTTTAAAACTAGAAAATCCCTATTTTCTAATAATTAAGTGGTTTATATATTAATTATATAACCACCTAATTATATAATAATTAATCCCTTAATTAAGTATTAATTAATAAAAAAAGGAAAAGAGAAGTTCAACCATAATTAGGTCGAAAATGCTGCACAAAAATCGAATGAGAAATGAGGCAAGGGGATCATTTATTTATAGCAAATTTGAAGAGGTATAATGGTCATTTTATTTATAGCAAATTGGAAGAGGTATAATGGTCATTTTACCATCCCGCGTATAAACCACGTCCCGGACGGCCAATCCGAATATACCATGTTGTAGCATTCTCCACCGCGGAAACAACGCCGCCAACCACGCGCCGACAAGTGGTTGGCGCGTGTTCTTACACGCAGATGCACCAGATCGTGACATGTGTCCGGGTCTGGTCCAACCCGGACCGGACCAGGTTCGATCCTACCCGAATAGGATCCTATCCCACCCGTTGACCCTGCCCATTCCAGATCTCATCTGGACCGTTGGCCAATGATCATGTGGTGAAATATCAGCCGCACACGCGGCCGCTGTGTCAGCGCCAACTGGGTGCTGACCTGTGACATGGCTGACACGTCAAGTGCCACGTCAGCAATTAAATTTTTTTTTTTCAAAAAAAATTATTTTCTCCAAAATGAAATTTCGGGCATTTCCAACTCTTTGGAACTTTGATTTATTTTCTTAAAATAAATCCCTTAGCTATTTTCAAACATTTTGAAAATTCTTTTCTCTCTCTCCTTTTAATATTTTCTCTTCGGGTTTTCAATTGGCGCTTGCAGGGGGACCTGCGGGACTAATTAATTTTAGCTCCAAACGGGTTAATATATTATCATCTCATGATAGTAATTAATTACCGTTTAACAATATTTAATTCCGCTAAATAAATATTATTGCACTCTAAAATTAATTAAATTATTCACGAATTTCTCGATCTAGAATAATTTCGCATTTTACTCCTCCGTGTAGATATCCATGAAAAATAAATTGCAACTATTATCATTTATTTTTCATCTCCATTCGCCTTAAATTCAAATTCTCTGTATGCGAAACACATTCAACATACAACTTCGGTGACGTATCACGCGAAGTGCTTCGGCCAAAGTCTTAATTCGAATTTTTGCAAATCTGTTTCAGGGATATCTTTTACCTTCCAGCAAGGCCACAGATTCCTCGATCAATATGACTCTTTAGCACATTTCATGTTATCACCGAACGTACAAAGTATTTTGGCCACCTGTTACCGAGATCTCACTTCGAGTATATTACAGTGACTAACACTACATGCCTAAAGCCGAAATATTGTTAGGTAGGGGTGTACATAAACCCGCACAACCCGCTAAATCCGTCCGAACCGAATCAAACCGCCCGAAAACCGTCGGTTGAAATTTAAAAAAAAATAACCGCGGTTGAAAAATATTACAACCCGTTACTTTCGATTCGGGTGGTGGGTCTAATAATTCAAATCCGCCTATCCGCTACCCGACCGCTATACATATATTTATATTTTATTCATAATTATAATTATATAAATACATGATACACAATACAATTGTCATGTATATTATACAAATTATACATATATATAAGATATATTTTCGTGTTAAACTAATATTATACAAGTTCTTTAACAAAAAATAAATTTATATTTATAATATGATATTATTTATTGAATAATATATATATATATTCATCTACTTTGAAATCATTATGTATTAGCTGTAATAAGTGATAAACTAGAATAAATTCTTATATTCTTTATATCTTTTTGATTATTGAGTTAAAATTATGAGTATAAAATATTTTTATTAAAAAAATACATATAAAATTCATTTAACCGCCAATCCGCCCGCTATAAAACTATACCCACCCAACCCGAACCGCTCGGTTTGAAAAAATAATTATGTATCTACGGTTTATATTTTTACAAACCCGCATACTTCAGGTCGGGTGACATTTTACTTAGAAACCGCCCATACCCGACCGCGTACACCCCTATTGTTAGGATTAAGAGTACAATGCTTCCTGAGATTTTATTCATTTTAGATAGCAGTATAAAATGAATAATCTCAGTAGTCCAGTTTGATGTTTCCAATCCTATTGAAAATCATCAATGTGTTATAACCGGAATCACCATTCCCTATGACGAAAGACTAGTCATCATATATAACCACGTTATAGTCTTGATAAGAACATATTCTTATCTTACCGACTAGAACTTTAATGACACGTGATTTCGGTATTCAAAGTCTTTTCCTATGAAACACATTTCATATAAGAATACCACCACACGCCATTAATTATCAATATGTGAAATACTCATAACTCGTTGTAAATTTAGTTTAATTAATTCAACAAATTAAATTTTCAGGGCACTATTCCCAACAACATAGCCACTCAACGTATTGAATCGGCATAATGTATCTAGCGTCGAGCAGCTTGTTCACCTCCTGTTTGATGATGGCGTTTCGGGACTCACTCTGTGGGCGGAGCTTTTGTTTGACTAGTTTGTAGGATGGGTCGACATTTAGGGGATGTTCGATCACCTTCCTGTCGACTCCTACAAGATCGGAAGCACTCCAGGTGAATACATTGATGTTATCCGGAGGAACTGTATCAGCATGCATTGCTCCTTGCCTTTCTGACCAGCACCGATGCGAGTGATTTTCTCGGTCTGTCCAAGGATTAACTGAATCTCCTCGAGTTCTTCGGTCGATTCAAGCTTTTTTTCTTCTTGTTTTTTCCTTTTTGCAGCGTGGGACGAGCTCATTTTCTTAGAGTTTTCTGGATCGACGGCCTCGGGGTCCTCGAACTCGTCCTCGATCATCGGGTCATGGAGGATGATCGGGACTTGTTTTCCGCTAGGTGGTCTAGGTTTTTCCATCGATATCGAATAACAGGTCCATGTCATTGGAATGTCACATCGTAACTCTCCGACCCTAGCGAGGGTGGGTAATTTTACCATTTGGTGGTAAGTTGAAATGATGGCCCGAAATTCGATTAAACCTAGTCGACCGAAAATAATGTTGTAAGCGGATGGCATTTCGACCACAAGGTATTCGATCTCGCGAGTGGCGTGTCGAGGGAGTGTACCCATCGAGGTCACGAGTCGGACACGGCCTTTCGTATAGTATTCTGCTTCGCCAAAACCTGTAAGAGGAGTTCTAATAGGATCTAATAGCAATTTATCATGTAAATTCATTCGAACGAGAGTCGAGTAAACGATAATATTGCTTGAGCTTCCATTATTAATCAAAGTACGTGATACAGCAAAGTTAGCGACATCGAGCGTGACGACCATAGGATAACTAAGTGTCTCGCTCGAGTGCGATGGTACATTGATTACATCACTTTCACTAAAGACTACTTCTTCATCGATCCAGGAATCTGCAGGTCGGACGTCCATCACTTCTTGGGGGCCATAGAAACTCTGTGATGCCTTTCGCCTTGTCTTTTTTCGAGCTGACTTTAAGTCTCCACCCGAGGGTCCCCCAGCAATCATATCAATGCGACCAAGGCATGGTCGATTGTGGGGGTCGCGCTCGGTCGGGGGCTTAGCCTGGTGCTGCGTTGGCGGTGATCTATCATTATTGTCTCTATTTCGGGCATTGTCGTCGATCTTCTTGACAAACTCGAACAATTGTCCCCCTTTGATGAGTCGTTCGATCTTTTCGCGTAGGGCATTACATTCAGAAGTGTTATGTCCTTTCTGTTGATGGAAATTACAGTACTTATTGCTTTCTCGAGTTTTGGGAGTCTCCCTCATCGGTTTGGGTTTCTTGAGAAGTTTGGGATCAATGACATTGTAAATTTCATCGAATGGGCAAGTCAACTGTGTATAATTCTTTCTGGGAGCTGGCCCGCTGGGAGCATCAGCCTTGGGTCGGGGATCGGGTTTAACGAAGCGAGTCGGTTCATTCCTCCTGCCACGTATGGGACTGACTCGAGAGTTCTCGAGCTCTTCTAGCTGCATCCAGTTACAAGCTACTGCTTGTCTTTCGGCTAAGTTCTTGGGCTTCTGCAAGAAGATATATCGAGCGTAATCATTGCTGATCAGAGCTTGATGTATTATGGGCACCAAGAGGTCGATGCTGGGTTCGTCTGTTTTGATCACAGCCTGAGAAAATCGGGTGAAGAAATCTCGAAGAGATTCTTTCTGCCCTTGTTTGATGGTGTAGAGGAAAGTCGATGGCAATTTGTCCCCTTTCACCGAGGAGAAGTGGGTGACAAAATTTTCGACCAGTTTCTTATAACTGGGGATGGATCGAGAAGAGAGTCTCGAGAACCAGTCTTGAGCAGGTCCATCTAGAGTGGTAACAAAAATTTTGGCCCAGATGTTGGGAGAGTGTCCAAACATGCTGAGCAGTATTTCGAGCCTGGACACATGCTTTTCAGGATCGGTTGACCCATTATACGTCGGCAGTCCGGTAGGAATCTTTTCCTCAGTGGTCGTTTCTATGATCTCGTCACAAAAGGGGGATTGAGCTTCCCTCTCGCTACGGTATCTCCAAGGTCGATCATGATGCTACCCAGAGCATTCGTGGCGGGGCGATCGGGATCAACTACGAGATCGGCTCTGGGATCCTTGACCTTCCTCCTAACATCTAGGGTTCTGTTGACGGTCTCGAGGAGGGATTTGATTCCTTAGGTCATCTGATCTTACAATTTGGCCCCTGTTAGACCTTCGATTCTGGTTGGGTCGGCCATCGGGCCCAAGGCGGTCGAAAACCTCGCTTGATCCATGGCGTGAAGCATTACTTCGACGACTATCGTGTTCTCTCCTCGATTCTGACCTTCGGGAGCTGTCATTCCTTCTTCGGGATTGAGTATGTCGAGATCTTTACTGGGAATCCTCTCGACCCCTAGGATCAGCGGCTCTGTGAATGTGTGTATCCGTGGGGGTTTGAGAGTCAGCTTCGTCGTCTGCTCGGAAGAAAAGTCGCTCATGGACAGGTCTCCGGGCATTCCATTGGACAGGGGGTGGCAGTCGATACTAAGAGGGCTGATAGGTGGGGTGTCCGACCTCGGCCCAATATCGAACAGGCTGATGATAAGGTACTTGCTGAACATACCCTGGGTAGTTTGTCGCAGGTTGAATTACTTTAATGGGTCGAGTTTGAGGACACTCGGGCATCCGAGGTTCTCTTCCCTCTGCTTTGGGGGCTATTGCCTCGTCCCTGCAAGCTTTTAGGTACTTGTCCAACTCGGGCGTTGAGTACACAAGTTGAGGTGGGACAATAGCCGTGGCCGCAACATGTACAGGAATTTGAGGGAAGATTTCCTGGCCATTCTCATCGAAGATGCGAGTGCTGGTTAGATTGCGAGCAGCCATACTTAATGGCTTGTTGTTGCGTGTTCCCACAGACGGCGCCAAAATGATCGAGCTAAAATCCAGATGACGGGTCGAACTGAATATCCGGTTGATCACTTGAATTTGTTGATTGGGGAATCGCAGCACTATTGCTCGAAATCTGCGAGGATCGAAGGAAACGTGAGCTCGAGGCCAACTCGGGGAATGTGGGGGTGATACCTGGGTTGGCGCTCCGACGCTCAAGTCAGGATCGAGTGATTACGATTGAATGATTGAGCGGTAAAAGTGGTAGGTGAGAAGACTTACCGTTGTAATAAATGTGAAGCCTTTATATAGGGTGAAGAGAAAGGAGTGACCGCCTCGACGTGTCGGTGCAGGAAGCTGACAGGTGCCCCATTATCATCTTGCATTAAATGCGTGGTCGACCACTCAGCCGGAGAGGGATAGTGGGCCGGCTCGATAATGGTCGAGAGATACGGATCGACCTACTCGATCCGGAGCGACGGTCGTCGGATCGAAGTATGGGGCAGTAAAATTTGGAGCGATAACTGAGAGGCCGACCTGAAGGTCGAAGTGGATTATTCGACCGGATAAGTGGCGTGTAGTGATTGGTCCGAAGGTATTGGCGGATCCGGGCCACGTCAAATTGAATTGGTTTAAAAGTGTTTTTACAATATCATAATGAATGTGTATGAGAAAAGAGTCGTAATGATTTCTTACTCTTCTCTCTCTTCTTTCTACTTTTCATGAAAAGAAAGTGATTTAAAGAAATCATTTTTTTTTTTCCTAACACACACACCCCAATTGGTCCAAGGGATTCGAACTCGGGATCTTGCTTTCGAGAAAGAACTTCAAACCACTTGACCAACCCCCTATTGGCGTGATTTAAATAAATCATTAAATCATCGATATTTCAAAAAAATTGTGCACTAGAAACAAATTTATATATATTAATAAACTATTTGTCTTTTCTAATAAATTATTCGTCTTTCCAAATATTTCATCCTTAAATTCTTGTTTTTTTATTTTTATTCGATGTGATCCTTATTTTTTTTTTTCTTTTTATCTACATTTAAGGTGATCCTTAAATTTTTATTATTTTATCTATATTCAGCACGCGATTAATAGTATAATTCGTTCATTCTCTAAAAATATTGTAATTTTGGCTATGTGTATCTTTAACATTTCGGTTTAAGCCGTGTTATTTATAAGGGATAAATATTTTTTGACATCCGAACTATGCCCGTTTTTGCAATTTATCATCCAAACAATTTTTCATTACAAACCGCCATCCAACCTTTGCATTTTTGACAAAACGCCATCTAAACCAATTTTTTTGGTGGTTTTGGGGAAAAAAATTGACACGTGGTATTTTCCTAAAACATACACGTCGGACCAAACCGCCTTCAGATGGCGTTTTGTAAAAAATGCAAAGGTTGGATGGCGGTTTGCAATGAAAAATTGTTTGGATGGTAAATTGTAAAAACGGGTATAGTTCGGATGCCAAAATTTTTTTTTCCCTATTTATAATCTCAAAGTTCTTTTTTTTTAAATTCAAAGTTGATTGCTTAATCTATAATACTTTTTTTGGTGCAAGCTTAATCTATAATACTGTTTGGGGGTTGCCTATTATTAGGTTGGATTCGTACTGAACTTACGTTAGGTCGGTCCGTACTTATCTGTACTAATTTTATTTAATTTAAAAATATGTATTTTTAAATCAACCATCATGTTAAAGTTCCTATTTTTTCTCTAACCAACTTTGTTAATTTAATATATTTATTTTAAATTAAAACATTATTTGCTATAATTCTTTTACTTTATCTCTAATAATTTATTAAAAAAATATAATCTATAATTGATAATCATTTTTAAAAACTTTTAAACTCCTATTTTTTCTCCAATCATTTTCTTTAATTAGAAAGTTTTACGTATTTTAATATTAAAAATTTTGCACCAAAAAAATATTAAAAATTAATTAAAAATATGCATGCAAAATATGTTATTTGTGAATATATCATCTTATAATTGATTTTCTCTAGTCCGACAAATACCAAAATTTTATTAGATTCTCATAAATTATGTTTCTACTAAATAATTACTAAATTTCTAATGAAATTTAATTTTTTATAAATTTGAAATACAATTATGTGTGTTTAGCAATGAAGCAAACATAGAAAATTATTAGTTTCATGTAGAGTCAAATAATATCGACTGAATTGAATTTATAAAATTGATTTAAGAGAGAGAAAAATTAATAAAAATAAAAAAATTAAACAAACGTGTTCTAAAAAAAACGGAGAGAAAAAATATAGATGAACATGATCTGAAACGTATACAATTGAAATGATTAAAAAATAATTATATATTTTAAATCAAATAAGATACACAAAATTATAAAATGTTCTATAAATAATTTAATTTTAAGAAAATTTTAGTATATTATGCACATAAGGTGGGTGTGGAAAAAATATTTTATTATTATTTTAAAATAAACCTATTAATTATTATTCTATTTTAATTTTATTTATCTAATTTTTTAACATATATGTGTATGTGTAGTTATGTATTCGATAAATGAAAAATATTTAAAAAATACAAAGAATAATAAAAAATAATAATTAAAATGGATGTCATATTATAGCTTACATTCACTTTAATTAAACAAAGCAAATATTAATTTTAAAAAACTTACTAAATTTATTAAAAATGTCAATTAAAAATATAATGATTTTTTTAAAATAAAATATTAAAGAGAAGTTGGGTGATTGTATATATATAATTTAAAATTACATAATATTAAAAATTTATTAAAAAAATAATATAGTACAATCTTGTACAGACTGACCTCACGTAAGGTCAGTACAGATTGAACTTTTGTTAGACATTCCCTACTGTTTTTTTAAAAGAGAGAGAAAGAAAAGAAAGAAGAAGAGTTTCTTATCTTTTGGGATTAATTATGGCAATTTTAAAATTTAAAAGGGCGAATGCAAATAAATACAACATTTTACGGGGGGCCAAAATATAATTCCTGAAAACCAACCAGCTTATTGACATTTTGGGGACGATAAAACCAGAAATTAGAAATCAAGAACTGCCGCCGACGCCGTCGACCGTGGTAATCACACAAGAAATGTTACCACCGCCATAATTCCGGCCCTCCACCGTGATTTCTTCTCTCAGCCCCAAATGAACTTATCTCAACCACCTTTACCTTCTCCAAAATCTCTTCCCTTCCACCACCGCCACTTGGAATTCCGATTTCCGAGAAAACCCATTAATTTTTCTTGCAGCTTCAACAGTCCAAATCAAACCCGGAAAAGGGAAAATAGATTGCATTTCCTTCGACGAGAGAAACTCCTAAGTGATCTCAGCACATGGGGCATTGGCGGCCCGTGCAACTACTTCGTTCAAGTATTTGATCAACACCAACTTGTCTCTGCCATCAGGTTTAATTCAATCAAACTGTTCCAAAAACCACAAATTTGCAGTAACTGTAATTCATGTAACGGGTTTGCTCTTCACCAATGCAGGTATTGTAATGAGAAATCCATGAGATATATTATCATTGGTAAAGGTTCTAATTGTCTTTTCGATGACTTGGGATTTGATGGTTGTGTTATTCTGAATTCCACTGTGTTCTTGGAGAGGATTGAACCTGGTTTATACAGAGCTGGAAGTGGATATCCTATGAATCGTCTAGGGCTGCAGAGTGTGAACGATGGGTTTACAGGGCTGGAATTTGCTGGAGGAATTCCAGGGACTGTTGGTGGTGCTGCTTACATGAACGCTGGAGCTAATGGACAGGTTTAAACCCTGATTTGTTTGCTTGTAGATTGATTGAAAATGGTTGAAATTTGGTTTTTGTGAAGAAAAGCTTAATTTTTTAATGAAGGAAACAGCTGACAGTGTTGAATGTGTTGAGATTATCACAACTGAAGGGGAGCTTCAGATTTTGAATAGAAGTGACCTCTGTTTCGGCTATCGGTTATCGCCGTTTCGAAGCATGAATAACTTTGCTGCCATTGCTGCTGTTACTTTCCGGCTCAAAGCCTCACAAACTGCAAAGCAGCAGCAGCAGGAATACTTAGAAAGGTAACCCTTTTTACCTGGTTAGGTTGAAATTGAAGTTTTACAAATTACACCTGGACCCCCTGAAACACAAGAGATTGTATGTGTAATAATCCCTTATGTGTCCCTCGAGAGTGGTTGAAGTTGTTGGTTTATAAATTCCAAATGGTACTTCTGTATTTTGGAGGGTAATAATTTGAATTTTGAATAAAGTAAAAAGATATTGCTTCTTTTTAAATTCAAGGGACGAGATGACTATCGCTACCAAACCTGAGAAAACAAAAAATGGATACCAACGATCGATCGTCTCGTAACTTAAAAAAAAAAGTTCCCATTTTTGGCTCAATTGTGTGGAAAAAAGTTTTAATGTTTTTATGGTAATCCTTTAATATCATGTATAAATTTTTAAAATTCGGTGATTTTGCTTCCGTCTAATCCCCCTCAATATAAATCCTGGCTCCATTGTTGTGCAAAACTATTTCACCATATTATTTACAGGAGGAAACAGACTCAACCATTGGGGGAAAGAAGCGCTGGTTCGGTGTTTCGAAATCCATGCGGGAAAGGAGTCTCAGCAGCACAACTAATCGAGATGGCGGGCTTGAAAGGTTGTAGAGTGGGTGGAGCTATGATCTCGAACAAGCACTCTAATTTCTTCATAAACTGTGGTGGTGCGACTTCTCGAGACATGCTCCAGCTGATTGACTTGACAAAGGAGGCTGTTTATCAGCAATTTGGTGTAAAGCTAAAGGAAGAAATCTTATATGTGGATCCATGTAGTGGAAACTAGAGATTGAAGTGAAGAATTTGTAGCTATTAACATTATAAAACTAGTGTTCATGAACCCCTCAATAAAATTCAAGTCCGTACCAACATTTTATACTTGTTGTTTGATTTGTGTATAGTTTAAACTTTAGAGAGAGCGCGGCCATCTTCAAGAATTAGGATTGTCGCGTGATTGGTTGGGTTCGATTCGGTATATGTACCGTATTGTGCTTCTGTTCTAAAAATTATTCATCTGACATTTTCTTTAAGCCTTCGTAGGGTAATGATAAATTTTCATTTTTACACCTTATTTTGTAAAATTAACATATTACATCTTTGTAATTACAAATCATATAGAAGTCTAGGGGTGGCAAAATGGGTTGAACCCAATAAGTGGGTTGGGTTGGTTTGGTTTTGGTGAAATTTAAATTGGGTTGATTTGGATTGGTCGAAAAACGCGTGAAACAGGTCCAAAACGTGTCAAACGAGTCATAAATAGGTCGAATAAGTTAAAAAATGGGTGAAATGGACCCAAAACGGGTCAAACGAGGCATAAATAGGTTGAACAAGTTGAAAAACGGGTGACACAGACAAAAAACTGGTCAAACTAGTTTAAAATATGACGAACAGGTCGAAAACGGGCCCAAAACGTGTCAAACGAGTCATAAATAGGTCGAATAAGTTAAAAAACGGGTGAAATAGACCCAAAATGGGTCAAACGAGGCATAAATAGGTCGAACAAGTTGAAAAACGGGTGAAACAGGCCTAAAACGGTCAAATGAGTTTAAAATAGGACGAATAGATCGAAAAATGGGTGAAATGGGCCCAAAACGTGTCAAACGAGTCATAAATAGGTCGAACAGATTGAAAAATGGGTGAAACGGATACAAAAGGGGTAAAACGAGTCTAAAATAGGTCGAACAGGTCAAAAAATGAGTGAAACGGACAAAAAATGGGTCAAATGAGTCATAAATAAGTCGAACAAGTTGAAAAAGGGGTGAAAAAGACCCAAAATGGGTCAAACGAGACATAAATAGATCGAACAAGTCAAAAAACAGGAGAAACGGGCCCAAAACGGGTCAAACGAGACATAAATAAGTCGAACAAGTCGAAAAACGAGTGAAACGGGTACAAAATGGATCAAACGAGTTTAAAATTGATCAAACATATCGAAAAACGAAAAAACGAGCCCAAAATTGTCCAAACGATCAAACGTGTTCAAAACATGACAAACGAGTCATAAATAGGTTCGTTGGGATAAGTTGTTTTAAATTTGGTCAAATGTATTAGTGAATAGTAGCTAAAAAAATATATACATAAAAATATTAATGAAGGGTATATTGGACATTTAAGTACTTGGATTAAGTAGGAACCCACAAAAAACCTATTATTAAACCCATTAATAAACCATCAAAACCAATCATAACCCATTAAAACTCAAACCATTTAAAACCCATTATAATACAACTCATTTTGAAACCAAACCATTTAAACCCAGTCTACGTGAGCCCAACCCAAAACCAACCCAACCCACCTATTTGCCACCCCTATATAGAACTAAGTAACATTGGGAAACTCCTTCTTTCCAAGATTAGTGGTGGTCTGCAAATACTTCCCAAGACTCGAATTCAAGGGTCAGGGGTAGTCTGCAAATACTTCTCTAATAAAAATAAGATGCTCTATGAATGTAATTGGATATTTAATTTAAGAAGAATTTTGATAGCAGAAATTTCTCTAAACATTTAGAGCATTGTACTCTATTTTCGTGTTAATTTTTGGTTTCGTTTCTAATTTAAACTAATAATTCTCACACACTCTTGCGTGTGCAAATAAAAACATTATATTATTTAAATATATTAAAATTAATTTTTATATTAAAATATTTATATTCTATAATTATTTTTAATATAATTATTAAGCTATATAAATAAATAAATAACATAAAAAAATAATACACCAAACAATACTATCTTTAAGAAAAGATAAAAATTATATAAAAAATAAAAGTATAAGAAATGAAGTGAGGTGAGATAAAAAGTAAGTTAAAAAAAATATTATTGGAGTGATAGAATAAATAAATAAAAGAAAATAAGAGAGAAGAACACAAGAGAAAAAGAAGGATAAAAAAAACAAAAAAAATACTAAAAGACCAAAACGGTTACTATTTGAGTCTGTCGCTTAATATATAGTATAAATAACAATTATAGTAATAGATGAAGATTAAGCGTCGCCCCTAATGCACATGTGCACAAGTAGTAGATAATAAGTATAGCGTCCGAAACGGTGGAGGATCATATTCCCTGACCATAACATAAGTTACAAATATATATCATTGTATGTGACCATATGCATAAATATAAATCTACTTGAGCTAAACTCAAAGTAAGACTTTAGACACAACTCATTTTGTCGCCTAATTCGTTCCTTCAAGAATACTGCAGTCTGCAAGGCACAAAAGAAAAAGGGAGGAAAAGAAGAAACATCAGGACGGTCAATCTTAAAGATTGGTGAGTGGACTGACATACGCACCCGATATACATATAAAGGATTATTGTCATCCAAACCATCATCAAAGCCATATCACACAAATCCTAGTCGAGAAACACATATATATACACAAACCTTAACAAAAATGGAGTCCAAAAAGAGAGGAGAAGAAGAAGACGCTGTTATCTTACCTACGAAGATCAAAGAATGGAAGGTTGGGGCTTGTATTTAGCTTATGTCTTGAAAAATCCCCAAAGATTTCCTTGTCTTGGAGAGAAGAGGGAGAGAACGTGTGGGGAGGGAGAGAACGTGAGGCATCGGTGCAAAAAAACAAGATTGATTACTAGATTAATTCGTGTAATAACTAATCCATGCGAACTGATTTTAAAAAATGATTAGTTTAAATAGGTTAAAAAATATATATAAGGTTAATGACTAGTCCATTGGTGAAGTTAGATTTCGAAAATTCAATCTCGAAGTCAAAATGGCTGGAAATGGCCCAAAAATGACTTAATTTCAATTAAGCTCCAAAACTTACAATAAGATCCAATAGATTGAAAACATACTTTCAAACCCCTAAACTTTTAAATACTTTGCAATTGGGGACATATTGACACCTAAAGTCATAGTTAACCATATACTTCAGAAGTCAAATGCATAATTATAAACATTTATTACAATTTGGCCACATTAAACATAATCATGTCAATTAATAGTATAATTAAATCATATAATTGCGTAATTAAAATCCATTCATGATGTCTTACTTGACTCGTTGAAAAACTGGGATATCACAATAAAACCACTTAATAATATAGGGAAGCGTTTAGTACGCTTGTGAAGTTAATTTCATTTAATATAATTCGGGCTTATTAACTAAAATTAGGTAGCTCTAGTAGCACCTAATTTTGTGTTTGGTAGTAGATATTAACCACATACTAAGAGTTGTGTCCTCTAATATTACGTTTGGTATGTGTTCACATAACTAATACTAACTTGCAAGTTTTCTAAACTACCCTCAATTTATCTAGAATTTTATTCAGTGTTGGGCAATTCATTGTGCAGTGTTGGGCATAATTTGTAACCGTTTATAAATCCTTGTCCAGTAATGTATCAGCCACTATTCGCATCATTCACCCAACTAATCATGGGCATTACAATTTTAGAAAAAAAAATATCAGCCTTTCACACAAGGCTACTGATGCATTACAATTCCAAAAAATCTTCAGAAACAGTCCTAAACTCCTGAACCTTGAGTTGAGATTTGTTGGGAAGATTCATCTGCTGCAATTCTTCCTCTGTTTCTTGTGGGTTTGCCCTTCCAGCCTTCCTCTTCTAGTTGGAATTCCTATAACGGTGGAAGTTGTTGTCGTAAACTCTGCTGCAGAGTTGCATACAAGCTGTTGAATTGGCATTTGAGCTTCCTCACCAAAATTTCTTGATATTTTCCTGTGCAATAACAATAAAAATGTGCAAATTAATAAATTCTAAGAATTTAACAAAAGAGAACTCTAACATAACATAATGTGCAATTGAATAACAGAACTTTAACAAATGAAGTAATAGTCACAATGTACCAAACAATTTGTATATTCCCATTAATTTCATATAATACCAAACAATTTCATAGAATCTTCACAATTTCATATTATGCCAAACATTAAGCAATGCACAACAGATCAGATCAGCAATTCCATTAATCTCTTTTGTTAGGAATATCTCATCAGATCAGATAAGCAATTCCATTAATCTATTTCATTATGCACATCACATCAGAACAACCATTTCATAATCTTTGTATAACACCTTGAGATTATGCACCTCAGGCTTGAAGAAACCTAAACACGTAATCTGAAAATGAGCATTCTGATAAAAGCACATGAAATCAATTGAATAAATGATGGCAAATTACTAAGGTTTCTAGGGACTCAAAGATTACAACATAACACAAGATTACGGAATGCAGGACGCAAGGATTTCTGCAAAAGCCCTGACCAGCCATAAAAACACCAAAAAACAGCTAAAATTCCAGCCATAAGGTTACTGAAATGAAATAGAAACATCAGTTTTAACCATAAAAAGTTGTAAATCCTTAGCTGTAAAATTCCAAGTGTATTTGTAGTTTCAAATAATAAAATGACAGCTTTGGAAGATAGAAACAAAGAACATTGAATTTTTCTCATAATTAATTGATAAGATTAGAGATAAGAGCCTAAATTAGGTGCAGGATGATATCAAAAGTTAGATGAATGCTCTAGTGCTACTCTCTCTTGCATACCTTTAACTAACAGTCTAAAACTTAAGCAAGTGTAAGATCTCCACATGATCAATATTTGCCGATTTAGTACTTTGGGACTATATCCTACACAAAAGGAACGACTTGCAGTTGTAAAAGACTCATACATCATCATCTCTGTAATCCCTTCATCCATGAAATTTATGTGTGAAGTTGTGCTAAATTTAGTCAAAAACCCAATCACACAACTAATAACCAACTATCGATGAGCATCAACCATATAATACATTAATGCCTTCTAGTTTAACAGCAACATCCTTCAATCACTCCATCATAGTGCTAAATAATTATGAACTGGCTTTTTTTTTTTTTTCTCCCTCTAAATCTAAATCATAAGGACCCTAGGCTAACATGAAAAACCTGGCACCGGTAACTTACAATCACCCCTAAAACTAAAACTAAAATAGAAACTTAGATAAAATGGAACGTGAAAATGCAATATATCAAATCCTCCAACAAATGCAAAAGCCCTCTTCTCTTGCTACCTTAGTAACTCAAGTCGTTTGCCTGTTCCTCTACATTTGCAATTCCAGCACAAAATTGAAGCACAAACCCATATTAACAATATAAACAAACAAATGAAACCCTACCCATTAGATAAATTTCACCGAAATCGAAAAACCCAAAAACTCAAATGGGAACACCAGATAACGACTCGTGACTAGCAAGAAACCAAGAAAGAAAACGCGGCAGAAAATCGACTTGCACAACCTCCCTAAATACAAGAAATTATTCGAAGATGGCACCGTTTTACCTGCTCAGATTAGTGATTGCCCCTTATAGATTGAACTCACGCCCCGATCCTGCAAATCATGCCACAACAACACGACCACGGCGGAAATCAGAATACAAGCCTCTGCAACAACGACAAGGCATTTAAGGGGGGAGGGGGGGTTTACCTGCTCAGGTTAGGCGCTGCACCTTCCAGCTATAACCGCGCAACGTACCTGTAATTCACACCACAATCGTCAAGGACTGCATTCCAAAATTACAAACTATAAACTTCAATTGCGCAGTAAACAAGAACGACCCTCAAACCCTTCGGCTCTGCCTCAATCTCCTTGTTGATGTGCAGTTGTGTTTGCCGCCGTAAAAATCGCCCTCAAATCACCAACCCTAGAACAGTATAAGATTGACATGAACTTAACGAGATGAGAAGGAGGGTAATTAATGGAAACGAAAAAAATCTACAGTACCTAAGCACCTTGACTCCAACAACAACGAGACTTAATATCACCTAAAATGGGAGATGAGCAAGAAGGGTTAATCAATGAACAGTTGTGGGCTCTGCCGGGCCAGATACTAAGTTGGGCGGGCCCATACGAGTTAATATTTGATACCAAACTGGAAATTAAGTCTCCTACCGTGTATCTATGAGACCTAGTAACCCTACCAAACACTTTCTAGCTAAACTTTCAATTTATCAAAAAAATAGCGTACTTAAATTCATAAAAATACTATCATTATTAACAAGGAGAGTTTTACCCCTAGACTTAAATGATAGGATGTTACTTAAATTTTCCCCACACTTTGTTAAGAGTGTACAATTGATCCCCTCAAAAAAAATTTATTATTATGTACATATATATATATATATATATATATTTGTATATGTAATTTTATGAGATTTTTTATTAGTGATCCCTCTCGTCAAAGTTAAAATTAATATTAATGAGGGTCAAATATAATAAATAATTGAACCCCTTTTAATATTATATTTTGATCGATCCCCATAACTATGTTGACTTTAGTTTTATAAATTAGGAAAGGATATCATGTCCCTATCCTTGTTTCCTTTGATTAAGGGTTCTTAGCCTATAATTACAACCCTAGAATGTAATTCTTGGAATCAATTCAATACAATGAAATCAATTATCTCTATTACCGTTTCTTTTCTCTTAAAACAACATGGCATCAGAGCCACACGATCTTGAGGATCGTTTGGTGGCATCATCATCTGTCGTACACGTACCTGCCGAAAACATGAGCGACGAAGAAGTTTCGTCACCGGCACTATCCGAGGCGGCCACTGTCCTGTCTCAACAGATTGCCAAGCTCCTGCAACAACACAAAACCCAACAAACCCAATCAAATTCCGATAGTCCAGTTTCTATCGACATAAAATTAAACAACAGTAATTATGTTCTATGGGAAAAAATGCTCGAAATTGCGATCGGCGGGCGAGGACATCTCAGCCATCTAACCGGACAACCCGCGCCACTAAAGGAATCTGATGAAACATATCAGTCCTGGAAGCAACGTGATTTGCAAGTATTTGGATGGATCACACAGGTGATTGAACCCTCTGTAGTTACCCAGTTCATACACTATCCCACAACAAGAGAATTGTGGACAGGTCTCTCTGTAACATATCAATCTGGCGAAGACAGTCTCCAAATCTTCGATTTGATGACTAGGGCAGATCGAATAAAACAAGAACACACCACCCTAGAAGATTATTACAGTATGAGCAAAAGCATCTGGGTCGAGATTGACCGGAGAAGACCAAATCCCATGGAGCTTCCATCGGATATCAGCAAGTACAATCAAATCCAAGAAGAACACAGGCTTTTCAAGTTCCTATCCGGATTAAACCCGGATTATGACTCGATTGTAAGAGAAATCCTCAGAGACTCACCCTTGCCCTCAGTCGACGCAGCCTACGCCAAGGTTCGTCGGGAAGCCGCTAGGAAAACCATATTTAGACCTTCGGCAGCCTCCAACGATGCGAACACATCATCGGGCATCGGAGTTGGAATGGTGCTTCAAGGTACCAGATCTGTCGGCCAAAATCGCAGAAACCCACGCAGGTCAGAATCGGTGAGAAAGGCACCGGAGTCATTATCCCGTAACAGATCTGATCTTGTATGCGATCATTGCGGCAAACTCGGCCACTTGGAGAAGGGCTGCTTTGAAATCATAGAATTTCCAGAATGGTGGGAGCCAAAAGACCGCCGGAACGACCAAAGAAAAGGGAAGAGTCGTGGAGTCGCGGCTATCGCCGACGGAAATCACGTCGGCAACGTCGCCGGCGAAGAAGATCGGAAGCCAGGACTGGTCACGACTACAGTCGCCAGAAATGGAGAAGGAAGAATGGCAAATGGGATGAATACGGCGCAGTAAATGTCAGGTATAGGGCAAGGTGGGATGAAATTACCCCCTTGTCCTTGAAGTGTTTTTTCTTCCCCAAACACTTTTAATACAGAATGTGGTAAATTGAATAACGTGCACATTTCCCATAACCAAAAGAATGCTGAATGGATATTTGATTGTGGTGCAACTGACACCGTTACCTATGATTCGTCGGATATAATTTCACTTCAGGCTCCACAGAGAAAAACACTACAAACTGCTAATGGTGAACAGATTCCAGTTTAGGGATGCAAACGAGACGAGCCAGCTCGCGAGCTTGTCGAGCTGGCTCGCAAAAGGTTCGCGCTCAGATTCAAAAAGGCCGAGCCGAGCCGAGCCAAGGCTCGGTTCGTGAGGTTTCGAATCCAAGCCCGAGCCATTCCCCCCTCAGCTGCTCGCGAGCCACAATATATTTAAATTTAAAAAAAAATATATATATATATATATATATACACCATATACGTTTTTTATTTTTCATTTCACACATACATATAATTTCCCCTATATATACATGTATATATATATATTTATATACAAACCCTAAATAAACCTATCCCATTCACACCCCACAAAAATCTATTTCTTCAACACTAAGAACGGCCGCCTCTTCTCAAAGTCACCAGTCACCACCACAAAAATCTCTTCAACACGGGAAGCAACTACCACCAGCTTCACCAAGACGCCACTACCACCGGAAGCAACTACCACCAGCTTCACCGAGACGCCACCACCATCGCACCATGTTATAGGAGTGCCACCGCCGACAACACCTTGAAGACGGCACTACACAGGGTCTTCAACCGGTGTCTTGACCAATTTTCTTTCAAATTTTTTTTCTCCTTTGTTTAAATCTAGATCTGATTCAGATCTGTATTGTTTAGCATTCTTTTTTCATTTTTTTTTTGGTTATTTAATTGATTTTCTTCTTTCAATTTTCTTGCTTTGTTGTACTTAATGATTCTTGAATTGTAAGTGGGTGATTGTATTTTAGCAGTTTTCAAGGGGCTTTTTTTCGCTGGTTTTCTTGCTCTTCAGCAGTTTACATGAGATTTTCGCTGCTGCCTGTTTGGGGTTCGGCTCGGCTTGACAGGCTCGCAAGCCGAGCCGAACCCTAGTGCGAGCCAAACCGAGCCGATTTTTTTGTGGCTCGCTGGCTCGCGAGCCAAGCCCGAGCCAGGGTTTTGAGGCACGAGCCCAAGCTCGAACCATGAAAAAACACGAAAGCTCGGCTCGTTTGCATCCCTGTTCCAGTTCAAGGGGGAGGGGTTATTGAATTTACCCCAAAATTGAGATTGTCTAATTGTCTGTTTGTTCCCACTTTATCTCATAAATTGTTATCCATCAGTCATGTAACTAGAGAGCTCAATTGTACAGTTGTAATGTATCCGGGTTTTTGTGTCTTGCAGGATATCCGTTCGAAGGAGATAATTGGGCGTGGCACTGAACGTGATGGCTTATACTATGTTGATGAAGTGGCAGCAGGGGGACGGACACTACTAATTGAGAGTTCAGATGATAAGCAGAGTTGGTTATGGCATCGCCATCTGGGACATCCCTCTGACGGTTACTTGAAGAAATTTTTTCCTCATTTTTCTAGTACTACTTTATCCTGTGACACTTGTGTGTTAGCTAAAAGTCATAGACATTCATTTACTTTGAATAATACTCGAGTTGATATCCCTTTCTCTTTGGTTCACTCAGATGTGTGGGGCCCAGCCCCGGTTACTGGTGGGGGTGGTTTTCAATACTTTGTGACTTTTATTGACGATTGCACACGTATGTGTTGGATTTATTTTTTGAAACATAAGTCGGAAGTCTTTGACAAATTCACTCACTTTTTCCGTATGGTTGGTACTCAATTTAATGCTCCAGTTAAGATACTCAGATCTGATAATGGGGGGGAATTTGTAATCTTAAAATGCAAACTTTCTTCTCCGAAAATGGTCTCATTCACCAAACCACTTGCCCATACACACCACAACAAAATGGGGTAGCTGAATGCAAAAATAGGTTTCTTCTTGAGATCACTCGGGCTTTGATGATTGAGTCTCATGTTCCCTCCTCTTATTGGCCTGAAGCCCTTGCCACTGCTGTCTATTTAGCTAATCGCCTTCCCACTAAGATTCTTAACTTCCGCACGCCGCTACAAACTCTGAGTGAGTGTAGACCTGAACACATCACTCTGTCCCTCACACCTAGAGTGTTTGGATGCTCTGTCTTTGTCCATGTCCCCACTATGCACAGAACTAAACTTGAGCCCTGTGCCGAAAAATGTGTCTTTGTTGGGTATGGGATTCATCAGAAGGGGTACCGCTGTTTTAATCCTAGGACTCATAGGATGTTTGTCACGCTAGATTGTGACTTTGTGGAAACTGAGTATTTCTTCTTGGCCTCACGCCAATCCAGTGTTCCGGGGGAGGTTGATCATCATAAGGATCCACTCGATTGGCTGTGTCCAACACCTTTGTCCAGTGACAGTACTCCGTCCCCCACCTTCAACACAGAGGAAATTGCCATGCCCCCATTATCTCCCTCTACCGGTGTCCCTGAGGTTAGTACAATTGAAGTTGGTACAAATGATAATACAGATTTCTTGTCTAGTACCGCTAACACTGCAGGAGAAACAGAGGGAGAAAGGCGTATACTCCCTGCGAGGAGTACTCGTGGAATACCGCCCAGACGATACCTTCCCGAACACGAACCCAGAGTTCAGAGGTATCCAGTGGCCAACTTAGTCAGGGGGAGTCTGACCGAGTCTGCTAAGGCCTTCTCAGCGGCTATATATACAGATGAGATACCTCGAAATGTGGAGGATGCACTAGGAATTCCCAAATGGAAACAGGCAATGGAAAATGAAATGGAAGCCCTCAGAAAGAATAACACATGGGTAAAGTGCGAGAAACCACCTGATAAAAGGCCAGTTGGGTGTCATTGGGTCTACACAGTTAAAAGAAAGGCGGATGGATCTATTGAACGGTATAAGGCCCGTCTAGTTGCGAAGGGTTACACCCAGACCTATGGGGTGGATTATGCAGAAACATTCTCCCCAGTGGCTAAGATTGACACCATTCGGGTTCTTTTCTCAGTGGCTGCTAACCAAAGTTGGCCTCTTTATCAGTTCGATGTCAAGAATGCCTTCCTCCATGGTCACCTTACAGAGGAAGTATATATGGAGGCTCCACCAGGATTTTCTCACGAGTTTGGCACCAACGAGGTATGCAAATTAAAAAAGGCACTGTATGGCTTGAAGCAATCTCCTAGGTCGTGGTTTGGGAGATTTACAGGTGCTATGAAACGGTATGGGTATTCACAGAGTAATTCAGATCATACACTGTTTCTGAAGAAGATAGGCGGGAAAATTACATGTCTAATTATATATGTTGATGACATGATCATTAGTGGGGATGACACTGAGGAGATAAGAGATCTTAGGGAGAGCTTGTTCGGAGAATTTGAGATGAAGGACTTAGGACATCTAAAGTACTTCCTTGGGATCGAGGTATTGAGGTCGAATAAGGGAATATACTTATCTCAGAGGAAATATATTCTTGATTTGCTGGCAGAAACGGGAATGTTGGATTGTAAGCCCAGTGATACAGCCATGGCAAGTAATCACGGGCTCCGGATCACTGAAGGGGCTGAACTAGTTGATCGAGCAAGGTATCAGCACCTTGTTGGAAAGCTTATATACCTCTCACACACTAGACCGGATGTTGCCTACGCTGTTGGGGTGGTCAGTCAATTTATGCACAAGCCCCAGAAGGAGCACATGGAGGCAGCATTACGGATACTGAGGTACCTGAAGGGGTCTCCTGATACAGGAGTTCTGTTTAAGAAGAACGACCATCTGCGGATAGAGGCATACACGGATGCAGATTGGGCAGGGAGCCCACTTGATAGAAGATCCACCTCAGGCTACTTTACCTTCGTGGGGGGGAACTTGGTTACTTGGAGAAGCAAGAAGCAGAAGGTAGTTGCACTCTCTAGTGCTGAAGCCGAATTCAGAGGAATCGCTAAAGGGGTGGCAGAAATCCTTTGGCTCAAGAAGCTAATGACCGAATTGGGGTTTCCTCCAGTTGATGCCTGTCCTCTAAAATGTGACAACCAAGCAGCTGTTCACATATCCGAGAATCCAGTACAACATGACAGGACGAAACACATGGAGATTGATCGGCATTTTATCAAGGAAAAGCTAGAAGCAGGGGTTGTGTCTCTTCCGTTTGTGCGATCAGAGGATCAGTTGGCTGATATTCTCACAAAGTCTGTCACCGATCGTGCTTTCCATGATATCCTAAGCAAGTTAGGCGTTGGACATCCTCCGACCTAACTTAAGGGGGAGTGTTGACTTTAGTTTTATAAATTAGGAAATGATATCATGTCCCTATCCTTGTTTCCTTTGATTAAGGGTTCTTAGCCTATAATTACAACCCTAGAATGTAATTCTTGGAATCAATTCAATACAATGAAATCAATTATCTCTATTACCGTTTCTTTTCTCTTAAAACAACAAACTAAAATTTCTGGCTCCGTTACTGTTTATAATAATTTTTTTTGGTACACTGTTTATAATAATGCATGGATATGATGTGGGGGCTCATGCGACGTACCACAAGACACGATCAAATCATATTCTTTCAATTAAATGATAAAACACATGGCTGAAAAAAAAAAAAAAGTTCATGTTCTTTTGAATTATGCAGACATTCTTAATTTATGCGCAGTAAACGATTATCAACAAAGGTCAACTTTTCAACTAAAACACAAGGATTACTGTATTAGGTTGGGGATGAGTTTCAAAGGAATTCAACACTCATCATTTTTCCCTAATTTTCCCATGATTTGAGATCTAGTAAAAGGCTGAAACCTCGATTTTTTCTTTTGAATATGTACTTTTGATTGCAAAATTTGTTGTTTCAGTTGCTTCAGCTAGCTTATCTTTTCAAAATTTTCGAGTATCAGAGAAGATGAGGAGACGAGCGGCGTTGGATTGGGTCGCCGCAATCGTATTTTTCCAAGTGTTTAAGTTAGTTATTCCGGCAATTCCTCAGTCCCGACAAAACCATCATTTCGCCGATCAACGCGAATTCTTCGGTAATTAATAATTTGTTGAACTCATTTATCAATTCTCAGCATTTTTGTTAGTTGCTGTTAATGCTAATGATTTGTCTGAATTTGGAAACTTAGTAATAGTGCAATCGATGTATCACTTTTGTGTTTCCAGTTCTTTTAGCTCACTTGCTTTTTCCTTAGAATATTTTTTTGGGACCTTTTTGTCAGGAATGCCGAATACTTTGAATGTGATATCCAACTTACCCTTCTTCTTTGTTGGTTTGACCGGCCATGTACTTTGCGATTACCGAGACTTCTTCAAGTTAAGGTATTATGAATTTTCTTCTCTTATCAAATCAGGCTATTTATGGTCATATGCAGAAACTTTTCAATTGTGTAATTTTTCTCTGCGTAGATTCTGTAGAAGATTGCCCCGTGAGCGTTGGGGTTGGGTGGTTTTTTTCGTCGGTGTGGCAGCAGTCGCTTTTGGTTCCTCTTATTATCACCTCAAACCGAATGATGCTTGTCTTATTTGGGACGGGCTTCCGGTATGTTTTTGTGCATTGTGCATTGCAAAATTTGCGTTGTTTATTTATTTTTATTACGGTGAGGTTTATTGATTGACTCTTGAAATGTGATATGATCATAGATGACTGTGGCGTTTACATCTATGATTGCAATCTTTATTATGGAGAGAGTAGATGCGCGTATGGGGACCTTTCCCATTTCTTCCGTCCTCTTGGCAGGTATAGTCGCCATTTTATATAGGAGGTAAGCACGCAATGGTTAATCTAAGAACTAAGAAGTATCCTTGTGGATAATTATTGACAAGTATAGTTGCACTAACATGTCCATTGTCCAAAGATTTGGCTTTCTTGCACAGACTTTCCCAAAAGTTTGAAAAATTACACAAACTTCCTTGTCAAAGAATTTGTATTACATCTCGATCATAAATTTTGATGACATCATCTCTAACTTTTATATGCAAGCCCTACTAATTTGCCTTAACACTTACTGATCAATATTTGGTTTTAAATTCATGACTGATTGACTATCATAGCATGCATTTATACCCGTGTATGTCAGGTGAAGTTTTTGTAATATCTCAAACCCCAGGGAAAGTTTGTGTAATTAGGTCAAACCTCGTGGTATGCCATATGCAGGTGTAACTATCCTTAACAATATGATGATATCTTCTATATTCTAGTTGGTGAAGCATGTGTCCGACATTGTTTTCCTGGAATCTGCCAATTCTACAGTGAGGAGTTTACTTGACTTTCGCCTTTTGTAGGTTCATTAATACAGGGGTCCAGTATCTTCTATGCATAGCAATCTCAGTATTGGCTCTATTATTGCCTCCTATGTACACACATTCTAAGTACTGGCTTTGGGCAGCAGGTTTTTGTTTATTAGTTGCTGCAGGCTATGCTGCGAGTTTATAAGATGGTGAATAAGGTTTGATTTTACATGTAGGATTCTCTCTGTTAGCAAAGATTGAAGAAGGAGCTGATGAATATATTTACAATCTGACTCGCCATATTGTGAGTGGACACACGCTTAATCATCTATGTGCTGCTGTGGTTCCAGTGTTCTTAGCACTTATGCTTGCAAAGCGGGAGATTGCAGAAGACAGGTATCAATTTCTTCTTTGGAAACTATGATGTTCGACCCTGAGAATATTGCTTGTTTATTATGGTTACTTGTCTTCCTTACCATTTTTAAACTAATTTAAAACCGAATTTCAGGAAAACTCATTAATTTTTCTTAAAGCTTTAACAGCTTAAATCAAACCCAGAAAACGCAGAATAGATTGAATTTCATTCGAGGAGAAAAACTTCTGAGTGATCTCAGCACATGGGGCATTGGGGGACCCTGTAAATACTTTGTTCATGTCTTTGATCAACATCAACTTATTACAGCCATCAGGTTCAATCCAACTTCTATAAAAATGTTTTTTCAATGTTTCTATATTGCAGTAATTGCAAATCATGATATGTGTTTGCTTGTTACCAATGCAGGTACTGTAATGAGAAATCCATGAGATATATTATCATTGGTAAAGGCTCAAATTGTCTTTTCGATGACTTGGGATTTGATGGTTGTGTTATTCTGAATTCCATTGTGTTCTTGGAGAGGATTGAACCCGGTTTATACAGAGCTGGAAGTGGATATCCTATGAATCGTCTAGGTGTACAGAGTGTGAATGAAGGGTTTGCAGGGCTTGAATTTGCTGGAGGAATTCCAGGGACTGTTGGTGGTGCTGCTTACATGAATGCTGGAGCAAATGGACAGGTTTAACCCTACTCGTTTTCTTTTGCCAATTAGACTGATGAAAATAGTTCAAATTTGGTTTGTATGCTGAAATAGCTCAAGTTTGTTATTGAAGGAAACAGCTGATGTTGTTGAATCTGTTGAGATCACCACAACTGATGGAGAGCTACAGATTCTGAAAAAGAGCGACCTACACTTTGGCTATAGATTATCGCCGTTTCAGAGCATGAATAACTTTGCTGCCATTACTGCTGTCACCTTCCGGCTGAAGGACTCACACTTAGCAAAGGAAAAGCAGCAAGAATACTTAGCCAGGTAACGTATATCAGCTACAGATTAGAAACTCTATTATGAGGGTGAAATTGGAGTTCTGTGAATCATAAATCATAAATGTTATTTTTTTGCAGGAGGAAATTGACTCAACCATTGGTGGAGAGAAGTGCTGGTTCGGTGTTTCGAAATCCATATGGGACGGGATTTTCAGCTGCGCAATTAATCGAGAGAGCAGGGTTGAAAGGGCATAAAGTGGGAGGAGCTATGATCTCAAACAAGCACTCTAATTTCTTCATAAATTGTGGCGGCGCAACTTCTCGAGACATGCTCGACCTCATTGCCTCGACAAAGGAGGCTGCTTATCAGCAATTCGGTGTTGAGCTAAAGGAAGAAATTTTATACGTGGATCCATATTGTAAAAACCAGAAACTAAAATGAAGGTAAGACTGCCAATACATTAGTAGTTGCTGAAGAAGCATAAACATTCCATTTCTAACTCATTTTTCTGGTAAACGATGATTCTAAGCTCCACAAATAGTTGAAATCAATACAATTGTTTCTCTAAAATTTCTGTTTCTGTTGGTGGATTCTGTGTTCTCTTTCTTCTTCCCTGCTTCTGGTTAGAGCTTTAGTAATGAAATGAGCTAGAATTCCAACTGGACAAAACAGCAGGCAAAGTGAAACCGAATGCCTGGTCTCTATATCGTCCTGCAGTCCGTCGTAATAAACTTGCCTGGTTGAACATAAAATGCAAGAGTCAGAATAATCCATAAATGAATGCCTAACGGATCGCATGTCTGATTATCCGTTTATGATTCGGATATTATTAAACAAAAAGAAACAATATCCACTTTAAAAGGATATGGATAATATCTGTATTAAATCGAATATATAGCCGATAGGCGATATGGATAATAACCGGATCTTCATCGGATTATGTGTCTGTGTGTTAGAGATAGACTGGAGGGAGGGTGAGAGGGAGATACTGACCTAGCAGCAAAAAGATCTACAGCCAATAGATGAATCCAAGCAGAGGCCAGTGTCATCTCAGCGGAGAACATCTTAGCTATACCGGGCAGCTAAATAATTTACGAAAAATAGATTAATTAATTAGCATTTGCATCAGAAAATTCCCTAGTTCTCTACTTTTAAACAAAATTAGCTGAATTTATACTCATCGGTTAAAAGCAGACCTCCGGCAACCAGTATTTACTCGCAAACATCATCCGCATTGTGTCCGGTGTCCAGGATAGATATAAAAGATATGCATATAATACCCCAAGGCTCATATACGGTAAGCTACTCGACACCAACTTTTTAGTCTGCATAACAAAGAGCAGCAACGAAGCAATTTAGACCAATTCGTATTATATATTGAATTCGTATCTGTCAGATTCAGGTTCTATAAATGCTTGTAATACTTACTAATTCAGCTCGAGGCGCTACAACCATGAAAGTATAAAATGGAAGAACTGCTACTGTTCCCAGTGTAAAAGCACTGCTAGCAATCTGAGAAGCTGGCATCACTGCAACAGAAGCAGAAGTCGAGATTTTTATTACAGTTCAAGAAAAATATACGAATACACAATATTAATTTGAAAGAAATAAGGGAAGTCATAGAGATTTGGGAATGATGAAAGAATAATTACATGAAGCATGTACCACTGAGGTTTTTCTGCATGGGATTTTCCCACCAAGATTCTGTCTTTTGATGGTTTTTGAACCTCCTAGAAAACCCGGATCAAACAGTTGAGGATTATTCATTTTCCGAGCAGACATACATCGTTGGCTAAGGACGCTGGTGCACGACGTGTTAGATGGAAATCGTGGCCGGTCTATCTGAGAATAGAACGACGACAGATTAAAAGACCCCGATGTTTGATCTAATTACACGAACCTCCCCTTGTATACTCAAAATAGAGATTCCAAAACAGGGTATTCCAAAAAATAGAGATATGTATCATCATAATTCATAACTCATCGGGCGTCAAAATCAAATATTGAAAAGTAAGTGATTTTTGGGCATTCATTCAAAATTATAAAGGCAATGTCATTTTTATCAAAAGTCGTTATTGATCCAGATGTAATGTAAATTCTTTGATTGGAAAATATTATTAACGACCTTGAGAAAAGTCTAGTCTGAGTCTAACTCGATTAAAATAAGGGATGAATATTTTAGTCTTACCGCGTGATTAATAAAAAATTTAATGAAAATAACAAATTAGGTGACAGACACATACTATTTTAATTGATTGGGGTAAAACTTTTCTTAACCCTGATAAAAGTTACAGAACAGAAATGCAAGAATAATCATAAAAAAAAACCAGCCCGAAGACTCAAGAGTCAAGACAGGGCAATTGAAGAAAGGCCAGATCACGAAGAAACTCGTGGAACTAAACCGCCAAAAATATCAGAAGAATTAAGAGCTTACCCTGAGAGGAGCAGAGACAGAGGAGCTGAGAAAACAAGAGAGCGACGCCATATCTGAACTCAAGAAAAACACAGAAAACAGCCCTCTTGAAAAGAAACAGACACAATCACAATCACAATCACAATTGGTGAGTAAAATTACAGAGAAATATTAATGGGGAAAGCTAGCATACAGAACACAGGTAGATATGATATATAGTGGCTTGTTGTTGGGGCATGGAATTGAAGGGAGCTCGCATTTGAGGACACGAAGACACGGTGATGGTTGCGAGTGAGTGTGGATTATGGGGTACTGCATAAGCGCACTAATTTCAGATTTTGTTAATTATTACACACTTTAAAAGTTAGGTTCAATTGTTTGCGTTTTAGAATTTAGATACAACCAACGTCATTGGGCTGTGTTTCTGCTTTTGTTGGTCAACCTAATTTATTTATACGTTCCAATAAGAGGGCGCCGTGTGTCGTGTACACGTGGTGCACATGCAGGGCCAGGGCCATATATAGTCATAGAATCATTATTTAGAAATATGTAACAGTGCAAGTTATAAGAACACGGGACGGGACGGGAGGATTGCTACTGTGCTAAATATAATTATAATCAATTACCTTGTCCTTGTGTCATACTTACAAATTTCCAAACTTATTAAGATTGTTTCACAGGATTTCTATCTTTAAAGCTTGTAAACAGTTGGAAGGAAGGATATTTTAAGGAGTTGTAGTTGTCGAGTCAAACACGTTGATAATGATATATTAAAAGTGTGCAAAAAATCATCATTAACGGTATTGGGATTTAGGATGGACTCCACCAACAGTATGCATTGAAACTTGGTGTGTATGTTGTGGCATTGTATGAGGCATACACGCAACATATTCATCCTAAACAAAAACTGAAAACAATAAAGAATAAAACATCATTTTGGACTTTGATTCAGTGTGGGACTGGGAGAGAGAGAGATTGTGATTCCCAGTTTGCCACCTAGTCTACTAAATAATCCCATCATTTTACTGTTTCTCTTTTCGTCCAATGTGACATTTTCAAAGTTGAAACACCTTATTTTTCTTTGTTATCGTGAAAGATGACCTTTTTTTTTTTGGGCCCAAATACTATCTTATAGTTTCGAATGTGCTTATTTACCGTAAATTCTAACGGCTCGAAAATTATACTTTCTTTCCTTTATCATTTAGTAATAAAGATGAACGAATACAAATATGGTAATATAAATATAATTTTAAAATTTTCATATAAAAAATATCGATTTTATTCGATACGACATAATAAATTAAAATTATATTTTTAAAAATATTTGTGTATCATAATTTAGTAATGAATTACAAATGCCTCTTGTTCATTTATGTTAAAGATTAAAATGTTTTCCTCTAAGATTTTAATGTGTAATACTGGAACAATACCTTTTAAATGGTGATAGCGAACCTATACTAATTTTAATAAGATTTAACAAGTTTGAGTTTTTAATACAAACTATTTTGAAAAGCTTGGGTGGTATTTACTGATTTCAAAAAAATTCATTTAAAAAGGGAGTTTATTGCTCTAAAAACCATATGATATACCTAATTAGCACTCCAAACCTTGTGATTTGAAATATTTCAAAGCAAACCCTGTAATTATATTAAATTAGTACTCAAAACCCTACTGATGGTGCAGGAATTTCGGTTTCCTAAATGCTACAACACTTTAGTATTTGTATGAATAGGGAAAGACCATCACAGGCGTGAGTGCCTCAGGAACTGGGTTTCCTTGTGAGTGTGGGTTCTTCCAGCTAGGATAACACCAAGAGTGCTAGGAGTAATGGTGATGCAACTGTGGTGAGGTTGATGAAAAACTTGAGAAGTTCAGTAGGAATGCCCAGAACGATGCAGTGTGTGTGGAAGATGACTTGGGGGAGAATGCATGAGTCCTCCTATATTTATATGTTAGGGATGGGGGTAAATGGGTAAATTGACCATGTGGTCCCAAACCTGTGTTGCCCTAACACGCGTCAGCCTTTGGTGGGGTGAGAGTGACATCCTAGAAAAGGAGACGGCGTGTCAGGTGCACTGCGCACTGTACCTTTGTGTCAGAGGTTGTTGACGAGGGTCGCGTGGGATGAGGGACTAATGTCTCCTCCTGAAGGCCAGGATCCACCGTATGAGAGGTAGAGCCATCCTGAGCGTTGATGACGCTCGAAAGATCCACGGATGGGCTCCCCACGGTAGATGACATTTGAGCGACGATATCCCGAGCGTCAGCATGGGACCCCCATACAGGCGCTTCAATGAGGAGGATAACCCTGAGGGCCGAGACGCGAGCGTCAAAACTCGCCGGGCCTGGGCTTTTACTGGAGTAGTCGTCCGAGGCTTGACGGTCTATCCTTGCTTGCAAATGAGTGGGCTGGGAAGGCCCACGAGTCCGTTGAGGCGAGCGTCCAGGGTTTAGTCAGCGGCATGCTGACACGTGGACGGCTCTGATTCGAAGGTGATTTTAGGCCTCATCATTTTTGCCCCCCAAATTCTGTAGTATCGCTTCGAGCGTACTGTAGAATTTATAAAGAAGGAACCTTAAATTTCGAATATCCGAGGGCCAGGCCACTACCAGCGAGGAGACTGTTGGCCTTCTGTAACGGGCACAAACTGACACCGCATTAAATGCTGTCAAGTCCGCATTTAATGCTGAGTGGGAACGTGGGCGCGTGTACTCCGGGAGGCGTGAGGCGGTTACCAAAAGTGGGGGGTTTCCCAGGCGGGAAATGATTGCGTTTTTGAATTTTAACCCTAATCCATGTTCCATGCCCCCTATAAATAGGGGTTTGCAGGGTCTTGGTACCTCTTTCACGCATCCAGACCTTTTCAAGCACATACGTAACAAGAGATCTTTGCCAGTTCTACAAGCTCCGGCGAACTCCTTCTCTTCAAATCTTAGGTAAAAATTCCTTACCTTTCTTCTTATTTTCCCCGCGCTAACATTAGTTTTAGGTTGCGTGAGTGAAAAACCTTGTGGGAAGAGCCACCGCCTACCATTGAATTTGTTTCCGAAACCTTACCCTCCATAGAGCTTGCTGTTGGAGAACCCGTTTCCAGAAATTGAAAACTGATCATGGCCGGAAATCAAGCTGATGATTACGTACGGGAGATTGAGGAGATGTCAGTGGGGAGCTCTTCCCCTCATGGCGATGTCCCCATAGCTGTTCCCCTAATTAGGGCGCACCCCGGTGAAGGTATTCCCATGGCAATATCGGTGGCCCAGGCTCCGGTTGACGCCGGGGAGGAAGAGGTGAACGCTTCCGTTCAAGGGATGAACGAGCGTGCTCCCGGTGGGACGGACGATCTCTTTGAGGAGATGCATAATGTGATGGAGATGCAGAGACAAGGGGAGAGAGTACTCCCAGTTTTGAACAGCGCTGTGAGACCCCAAGATCACAGGATCACAGTGGCGATGGCGGCTCCCGAGGGTGAAGCGGGGCCATCCGGGCGTCCATTCGAGGCTGAACCTTCCAGAAGGCGTCAGAGGAGGGGCAAGGAGCCTGCCACTCGAGTAAGGCAAGACAACCGCCATCAGACTGACAGATCTCCGGACGAAATTGAGAGTATTTTGACCCTCGGTGACTTGGAGGAGTTGAGGGCGAAAGCGTATTGGGATGAAGTTGTGTTTCCCATGAGACTTCCTGAGGAAGGGGAGAGGGCCAATCGACCACCGCCTGGGATGATGACTGTCTATTGGGATGCAGTTCTTGCCGGGGGCCTGAGGTTTCCAATCGCTCACGACGCCGTCATCATTTATCACCATCTAGGGCTTTGCCCTTCACAAATTCTACCCAACGGCATAGCCCTAATCAATACGTTCATCATAACAATGAGGGCTTTGGGCAAATCACCCTCGATAATCAACTTTGACAGCTTGATACAAGTAGCCCGCTCGCCACGCTCGTCGCCTACAGATGGATTTTACTATGCCCAGGCCAAATCAGGATTTAAGATGATAGATTCTCCATCTTCCTCCTACGGCGAGCACTGGAAGGAAAAATACTTTTTCGTGGGGGCTCCCGGGGGGATTTTCGGAGTTCACCGGCAATGGATGATTCACGGCGAGGGTCCTCTGATTAGGGAAAGGATGAGGAACAAGGATTTTGAGGAGTGGGCGATGGGGTTAGCCCTCGAGATGAGGGCTGAAAAGAAGTGGATTAAGGCGGAGACATTGGTGAAGAATGAAGGGGTGTTGTTCCGCTACGGATTATCTTACCCCCCTGACATGATACTCAACCCTCCAACTGACATCATGGCCCTCGACGGTTAGATTCTAGGAACTAACATCTCTAACCTTTAGAATAGCTCTCTGACTTACAGTTATCAATGTTTTCTTGTTTATACGCTCCAAACAACCAATCTTCTGACGCTCGTTCCCCTTTACTTGCAGGCATCCAAATACTTTCTCGAGGTATGAATGCTGAAGCCCTTTCACGTATGCTGGGTGCCCAAGGGCCCGCAACCGATCCCCAACAAACGCAAGCGCAGCAGAACCGCCCTCCCAATGCTCCAAGGGGGAGGGTAAACCGACGAGGTGCTGGCCGAGGGCAGAACAACGCTCGGGGTGGAGCAGGGAATGTGGCTCCTCCCAGGGGCCCGATCGAGGATCTAACACTGGAGGGCACCCACGAGGCCACTCCTCCGCCGGCGGGTCCCGTGGGCCCAATCTCTCTGAGTTCAAGCGGGTCGCGGAACCGCTCGGGGGAGCCCGTCCGCTTTCATGAGATTCTCCGGGCCGAGCGCCAGGGGAAAAGAAAAAGGATGCCGGACTCCCTCCCTATTTCAGGCAAGGGCAAGGAGGTGGTCGTGGGCCACCGTGGCGAGGGCAACGACACTTCATCTTCCGAGGATGAAGAATTTTGGAAGATAGGCTGCAAGGGCGACTCCCGCTATAAGCGCCAGCGGACTGAAGGCCCAGTACTCCTAAAGAAGAGCGCCTACTCTGTCAACCTTGTCTCCGACATCGTTGGGAAGCTACAATTTTCCGGCGATCACGACAAGCTGAACGAGCATGACGCCGCTCGGGTGGCTGATGATGCCTGCCATGCCCTTCTGACGGTAAGTCTGTACTCCTCTTTACCAAATTCTCTCTTCTTCTTTCCACCCTCAGATTATGACCCTCGTTTACGGCTTCCCAGGAGGTAATCCCGAGGCTGAAAAACTTGCAAGGGCGAGCGCAAGCATATTCTGAGCATAAAGCCAAATACAAGAAGTTGCTGCGCATCTCAGACCCTGTTCAACTACAGGAGGATTACAACAACATCAGCGCTCAGCTGAACTCCGCCAACATTGAAAACACTCAGCTGAAGGAAAATCTGAGGAAATCTGATGACGCCTTTCTGGCGCTAGATGAGCGTCACAGGAAATTGAAGGCTGAGCGGGACCAGTTGAGGGCACAAAATGCGGAGCTAGGTGAGCAGCTGGCGGAGAGCACTCGCCAGAACGAGGCAGCCAACAAGGCCTTTGCTGACTTGCAAAGCAAAGTACAGGGCTTAGAAGCGAGGGTATCCTGGGAGGCGGTGAAGAAATTCGTGCGCTCAAAAGCCTTTGTGTTCGCGGCCAACATCCAGTGCTTTGACAATGCTCGACGCTTCTTCCATAAAGCGATTGGGCAAATGGTGAGGTTGGGACTGGCCCCTGAAAGCGCTCGATCCGATGCTCGCCTGCGCATGGATCTTGATGAGAATTGCGAGCCAATGGTTCAGGAGGAAGATCCCACGGACAATCTGGCGGAGCCTGAGTATCAGGAGTTGGTGGAAACACTCCAAAGGGAGTTCATTGCTGCCAACAGGGTAGATCCCGAGCCTCTCCTGATAGAAGATGAGGGCACTGTCATGGACGTCGCGGATGCTGAGGAGCCTGGTGAGGCCCAAACCTCGGACGCTAATGTGTTGGCTCCGGTTCCCCTTGCAACTGCTCCTCCCGAGCCCAACGCTCCGGCCCAATGAAACTCTCCCTATACTGATCCCTTTCGTTGTTGGCTTAACTTCCGTGTCACCATTATGAACAATTTATGGTTGTACTTAATTTTCCGGTTATTCTCTTGATATTTTGAGTTTCTTTGCATACTTTAGCCCTCTTTTTCTACTGGTGTGATGTCTGAATATTTTTTCCTTTTCTCTTGGATGGTGAATGATGTTAATTTGTTGAGCTTTGCCACCTTTACATTGTCTCTCTCATTTGGAAGTTTGCGATGAGCGTGTTTTGCACGAGGGCGCTTCTTGCGAGGGTGCCCTGGCATTCATCACCATGCGCCATTAGTTCAAGAATTGGCAGCGTCCGTCGATGCGAGGAGCGTAAATACGGGCGCGAGGGTGTTTCCGAGGGGTGTCCCCGAGCAGTATTCGCAACTAGGCTCGAATTTGAACTTAGGAGATCTTTAGGAATTTGCCTAAGTATTGGCCCAGTAATGCGTACCCTCGTTCCGGACGCCCCAATGAGTCATACGCACTTTAGAAATCAACAGTAGGATTTGCCGAATGCAAGAAAGAATAGAGCGTAACCATAGGGTTAGCGTTATTCCGAGGAGCACATGAAGGGACTGAGTTAAAATCCATTGTTTTATGAGTGTATTTTTTCTCAATAAGTTGAGGGTCATTCGGGTTTTTGCGAGCGCGAGCTGGAGTGGTTAGCGCTCAGCTGGCTACAAATGGGCCTTACGCCCCCCGTTGTCTGACACGCTCAATTTTAGGACTTTATATTACCAACCGTTCAAACTGTTATAGGTGGATGGTTATCAACACCTGGACAGTGTTGCTTTGAAACGATTGATGTATCGCGTAGACCGTTCGACGTGGAGGATGCTCGACACGGAGTAGGCCTTTCGTCGCTCGGATCTTTTGACCAAGATAGCAGAGCAAGCAAATAATAAAAACAAAGAGTTAAATACTCACTGTTATATAAATGCATTTTTCGGAAATGATTACAACACGCTTTCCGTCAAAGGAAAACCCTTTACGCCACAACCGGGCCATTACAAAGAAACTGATGTCTACACGTAGAACCTTCTGAGGTTACACGCATTCCATGGCCTAGGGAGTTGCTCGCCTTGCAAAGTTTCCAATAGGTAGGTGTTGTTTGCTCGTACCTAGATGACTTTGAAGGGGCCTTCCCAGTTAGGATCCAACTTACCTACGTGTTTGGAGACTTCAACTTTTTTGAGGACCAAGTCCCCTAGCTGGAAAGTCCTTTCTCTAACACGTTTATTGTACTGGCGAGCAACGGTTGCTTTGTATTTGTGAATACGTGCCCAAGCAGCATTCCTCTTCTCATCCAGCAAATCTAATTCGAGCGCCCGATTGGCCTCGTTGACGACAGGCTCGAAATAGGCAACGCGTGCGGATTCTTGCGCAATTTCCGCAGGTATCATGGCCTCGGAGCCGTACACGAGGGAATAAGGGGTTTCCCCCGTTGCCGCTCGCGGCGTAGTACGGTACGCCCACAGAGCTCCCTGAAGCTCTTCAGCCCATTCTCCCTTCTTACTCTCGAGCATCGTTTTCAGATGCTGGAGTATGGTTCGGTTGGTCACTTCCGCTTGACCATTAGCTTGGGGATGACCCACGGAAGTGAATCGTTGTTCGATCCCCAATTCATAACACCAATCCCGCGTGTCCGCAGCGATAAACTGGGAGCCGTTATCCGAGATGAGCACCCTCGGGATGCCGTATCTGCAGATGATATTTTTCCAAATGAAATCCCTTACAACTTTGAACGTTATCTTGGCGACTGCTTCGGCCTCGGCCCACTTGGTGAAGTAATCCACTGCAAGTATTACGAACTTCTTTTGCCCGACCGCCATGGGGAGAGGTCCCACGATATCAATGCCCCATTGATCGAAAGGCCAGGAAACATCAATAGGAATCATTGGAGCTGCCGGTAACTGAGGGGTGTTGGAGTGGAACTGGCATTTGGGACATTTCTTAGAATATTTAATGGCATCTTGCAATACCGAGGGCCAATAGAACCCACTCCTTAAGATTTTCTTTGCCAAAATTCGTCCGCCTGAGTGGCTCCCACAACTTCCACTGTGTACATGCTCTAAAACCTCTTTAGCCTGCGACGGTCTCAAACATCTCAACGGTGGTCCCAGGAAGGATCGCTTGAATAATCGACCCTCGGCATCCAACGAGAAGCGAGGGGCCTTGCTTTTGATCTTCCGAGCTTCAACTTTGTCGCTCGGACAGGTTCCGTCTTGGAGGAATCTGACAATTTCATCAAGCCAACAGGGCTCGGAGGGGTCAATCATGTGCACTTCTTTCGAAGGTTCGCCTTTACTTATCAGTGGCTCCTCCGTTCTCAGAAATGTAACAGCGCGTTCACTGTGGCCATCCAGGGCGGACGCAAACTTTGAAAGAGCGTCAGCATGTTCGTTTTCTGCCCTCGGAATTTGCAAAAGATGGAATTCCTTGAACTTGGCTATCTCCTCCTTAGCGCTCGACAGGTACTGTGCCATGGTGGCTTCTCGAGCCTCATAACTACCGTCAATTTGACTCGCAATCAACTGCGAATCAACGTATGCTGTGACACGAGTGGCCCCATTTTGAAGCGCAATCCTGAGCCCTTGGATGAGAGCCTCATATTCAGCTTCGTTGTTGGTGACTTGAAACGCCAGCTTGATTGCGTAGTCGACCTCTGCCCCAAGAGGATCCCTGAGGGTCACCCCGGCTCCTCCCCCCTGTGAGGTCGAGGAGCCATCTGTATGCAAAAGCCACAGACCCTCGTCCGCCAACGGCACAGTCCCCAGATTGAAACGTTCAACCAACAAATCGGCCACTGCCTGAGCCTGTATGGCTGTACGGGGCTCGAAGGAGATATCAAACTGACTAAGCTCAATCGCCCATTTAATCAACCTTCCCGAAACATCCGGCTTAGATAGCACTTGTTTGAGTGGTTGATCTGTGAGCACTGTGATAGAATGAGCCTGAAAATATGGCCTCAGCCTTCGGGATGCGTTAACGAGCGCAAAGGCGAATTTCTCGATCTCCATGTACCTTTTCTCTGCTCCCTGTAGAGTCTTGCTCAGGTAATACACTGGCATATGCTTGCGCTCGCGGATTGCTACGAGGACGGCGCTCGTGGCTTCCAAAGAAACTGATAGATAGATAAACAAGTTCTCCCCCGAGACTGGCTTGGTCAACAAAGGCGCGCTCGACAGGTACTGTTTCATGCTCTGCAGGGCCTTTTCGCAATCCTCGTTCCAGGCAAAGTTACGAGCGTTGCGCAAAATTTTAAAGAAGGGCAGATTCCGGTCCGCTGAGCGGGAGATGAACCTATTTAGTGAAATGATCTTTCCCACGAGCACCTGGACCTCTCTCAGATTGCGAGGGGAGGGTATGTCCAGGATTGCTCTAATCTTCTCGGGGTTAGCCTCTATGCCCCGTTGACTGACCATGTATCCCAGGAATTTTCCGCCTCGAACGCCAAAGGTGCATTTTGATGGGTTCAACTTCATTCCGTAGCGACGAAGGACGTCGAAAGTCTGCTTGAGATCCTCCAGATGGGAGCGCTGGCGCTCGCTTTTGACTATCATGTCGTCTACATATACCTCCATAGATCTCCCAATTTCACGCTCGAACATTCTATTGACGAGTCGCTGATAGGTCGCTCCCGCGTTTTTAAGCCAAAATGGCATGACTTTGAAACAGTAAACACCCAAATGCACAATAAACGAAGTTTTGGGGCGATCTTCGGGCGCCATAAAGATTTGATAATATCCCTGAAAGGCGTCCATCATACTCATGAGTTCACACCCGGCTGTAGAATCTACCAACTGATCGATCCTCGGTAGCGGGTAATGGTCTTTGGGGCACGCTTTGTTGAGGTCTGTGAAATCGTTGCACATACGCCATTTATTGGTGCTCTTTGGGACGAGCACTACATTGCAAAGCCATTCTGGGTACAAGATTTCCTCGATGTACTGAGCATCAAGCAACTTACCAACCTCTTCTTCGATAACCCGTTTCCTAAAGCCATGAACGTCCCTCTTCTTCTGTTTAATGGGCTTGAAGGTTGGATCCACGTTCAGTCTGTGGACAATGACGCTCGGATCTATTCCGGTGAGATCAGAAGCTTTCCACGCAAAAACGTCTAGGTTCTCCCGTAGGAAGTCGATCATCAAAACCTGCGAGGGCCCATCCAGACCCGAGCCTATCTGGGTTGTCTTATCCGGGTTCCCAGGCTCCAATTCAACGGTCAAAAACTCCTCAGTGGGCTCGATCCGAACCTCCGGTCGCGGCGCCTCTAGCGCTCGTTTTTTCCCTGTGAGCGTACCCTTGGGCTCATTGCGCTCGTTTTCTGAAGACGAGCCCTCGACGGCCCCCGGTGGCCTATCCTCTGAACACTGAACATCTCCAGGGGTCTTCTTTTTATTCTTCTTCCGGTACAGCTTGGCTCTTTTGCGCTCGGGGCCATCTTCGTTTAATTCGGGGAAGTCCACGGACTTCTTAGTAGACCCAAGTTGAATGGACTGCTTGGGCTTGTGGCTGCGAAGTGAAAGTATGTAACACTCCCAAGCTTCTTTGACGTTACACAGGATTTCTCCGGTACCCTCGGGGGTTGGAAACTTGACCTTTTGATGATAGGTGGAAATTACGGCCTTGAAATCCACGAGGGCTGGGCGCCCAATGATGATGTTGTAAGGGAGATCCACCTCGACGATGGTGTAGAGGACGCTCAAAGTTTTTCGCTGTGGGGCGCGACCAAAAGAGGTGGCCAAGCGAATCTGTCCGCGAGGGACGATCTCGGAACCTCCAAATCCTACAAGGGCAGTTCTGAGAGGTTCGAGGGGGATGTTTGTTATGTTCATTTGTTGAAACGTTGAGTACGGGAGAACGTTCACAGAGCTTCCACTATCAAATAAAACCCTCTTTACAGTGTGGTTATGAACGTCTAAACTAACCACCATGGGACAGTCAGAGGTTTTTCCCATCCCATGGGGTGTTACAATGTGTTCAAGATCTTTCTCAGTAAACCCTATAACATCTTCCTCTTTCGAGCGCGTCGAGCTGTCCACGGAAAGCACTGGGCGAGGGCGGGACGTGCTTTGGTTATAGCTCCGTACATGGCGGCGGCGGGAAGCATTGGAGTCGCCTCCAGAGGGCCCACCTGCGATCATGTGAATGACCGCAAAGGGCTGGTTTTCCATATCCACCCCTTTGCCTTTGTTGCGCTCGCTCGTCTCAGGGCGCTGGCGGCGAGGACTTCGGGAGCGCGAGCGGCTTCTTCTTCTCGCGAGCGCTCGTTCTGCGCAATGCTCATCGTACCCCTCTAGTACTTTCACAAATTCTTTAAGATGCCCTCCGGCGATCAACCTCTGAATTTCACTCTCAAGCTGCCGGCACTCGTTGGTATCGTGCCCTTTCTGCTTGTGAAAAGCGCAATATTTTCCCGAGCGCTTCTGGGCCTCGGTTTCCCTTAGTTTCGACGGTCTTTTGAACAGCTTTTTGTCCGCCATGGAATAAACTTCAGCAATTGGGCGGTTGAGGGGGACCCGCTCAAGCCTTCGCGGAGGAGAGGAACGACGGCGAGCGGGTATCGGGCTACGGCGGTGACTCCGGTGGGGCTCCGCTTTTTCCTCGTTGGCTCGGTTGGGGCGAGGGGCATTCGCCATCTTCTGATCCCTTGCTATGTACATATCCTCGAGGGTAAAGAAGGAATCTGCTATCTCTCGAATTTCCATCATCGAGCGCGGCTTCTTCTTAGCTACCTCCTCCACAAACTCCTTGCTGACATAGTGCTTCATGTTGATGGCCCCAAACAGAACGTGCCTCAGAAAGTCCATCGAGGGCTTTTCTACCAACAAAATTTCTTTATTAAATCTCCCCATGAAGGACCTGAGAGTCTCGTTCGGCCCTTGGACCAGGCTATAAAGAGCGGTCGCGGCCGGGGCCGGTGCTTTCAGCGAATTGAAGTGGCTGGCAAAGGCATCCGTCAGGTCATAGTATCCTCTGATTGAGCGTGGGGGGAGTTTTTTGTACCACTCTTGGGCCATTCCGGTGAGGGAAGTGACAAACACCTTGGCCCAGTAGTTGTCCGGATGGTCGTATAGGTGCATTAGGTGCACAAAATGGTCCAGATGCTCGGCTGGGTCCGTAGTTCCATCATACCTGTTGATTGACGAGGGAATTTTACCCTTCCCTGCGCGAGTCATCAGGACTTCCTCAACGAGGGGGGAATCACCCGCCATGATCCTGTAATCTCGCTCGTCGGGATCTTCATAACTGGCTTCTCTCCTTCGGCGCGACACTGGGCTGCGTGGTCGTCGAGCGTCTCTGGCCTTGGACCTCTCGCCCCCATCGCGGGAAGCGTGAGACCGTGCTCGAGAGAGCTGCTCTACCACGTTCTGGAGCCCTCGAATTTGGTCTTGTACTGCTACCAGCTGAGGGTCACCGACTTTTCTGCGGTTTGCCCTCCCTGTGGCTCTTGACTGAACCTCTTCATTAACTCCGGCCGCCTCATTTCGAGGGGTCCTCTCATCCTCTCCAACTGGTCGCTCTTGCTGGACCCTCGGTGGGGCTTCATTCCCTTGATTCGGCGCTGGGGGGGGTTGTTGTGCCCTTAGCGCATTTTGGGCCATTGTTAAAGGATGCGCTGGGAGCCCGCCAAGTGGTGGGGCCAGACGAGCGCCGGCCTGTGAGGGGAAGTACGCGGCCATGAAATGCTCCCAGGCATTCTGAACGGCCTGGCTCTCACACTGCGCATACAGCGCCTGAAGTTGCTGGGTTGTAACTTGAGGCATCTCCACCCCTTGTATCTCTCTGGGTAACGATGTGGGGAGATTCAGAGTCCCCACCTGATACGGCTGGATCGCCGGCATCATCCCGGGCATCATCCCAGGCTGCAGAAATGGGTACCCCGGAGGGGGCATGGCCATGGGATACACCCCTGAGTAAGGGTAGGAAGCGTGGCCAGTGTGAGCTGCTGGTGGAACAATGGAGCTAGGTCCTCCCGCAACGTTCCCACCTAGTGGGAGAGTTGTCCCCGCCGGCTCTGTGTTCTCGTCCCCATTTCCGGCAGCTGGGGGGTTTGCTTCTCCGGTGGGGATGTTGCCTTCCGCGTTCTCCTCGTTGACGGGGGGAACGACGCCTTTCTCTCTGATTGCTCCAGATCTCGTCGCAGTTACCATGATTAAAGACTTTGATGTCACTTTTCAACTAGCTTTTGGAGGAAGAAACTGACAATACCAAAGATGGTGGTGATGGTTTCCCACAGACGGCGCCAAAAATGATGGTGCAGGAATTTCGGTTTCCTAAATGCTACAACACTTTAGTATTTGTATGAATAGGGAAAGACCATCACAGGCGTGAGTGCCTCAGGAACTGGGTTTCCTTGTGAGTGTGGGTTCTTCCAGCTAGGATAACACCAAGAGTGCTAGGAGTAATGGTGATGCAACTGTGGTGAGGTTGATGAAAAACTTGAGAAGTTCAGTAGGAATGCCCAGAACGATGCAGTGTGTGTGGAAGATGACTTGGGGGAGAATGCATGAGTCCTCCTATATTTATATGTTAGGGATGGGGGTAAATGGGTAAATTGACCATGTGGTCCCAAACCTGTGTTGCCCTAACACGCGTCAGCCTTTGGTGGGGTGAGAGTGACATCCTAGAAAAGGAGACGGCGTGTCAGGTGCACTGCGCACTGTACCTTTGTGTCAGAGGTTGTTGACGAGGGTCGCGTGGGATGAGGGACTAATGTCTCCTCCTGAAGGCCAGGATCCACCGTATGAGAGGTAGAGCCATCCTGAGCGTTGATGACGCTCGAAAGATCCACGGATGGGCTCCCCACGGTAGATGACATTTGAGCGACGATATCCCGAGCGTCAGCATGGGACCCCCATACAGGCGCTTCAATGAGGAGGATAACCCTGAGGGCCGAGACGCGAGCGTCAAAACTCGCCGGGCCTGGGCTTTTACTGGAGTAGTCGTCCGAGGCTTGACGGTCTATCCTTGCTTGCAAATGAGTGGGCTGGGAAGGCCCACGAGTCCGTTGAGGCGAGCGTCCAGGGTTTAGTCAGCGGCATGCTGACACGTGGACGGCTCTGATTCGAAGGTGATTTTAGGCCTCATCACCTACAACTGTAGTTGTTGTCATGACCGTAGAGTTTTTGAGTATTAATTTAGTGCTAATTTAATACGATCACAAGATTCGCTTTAAAATATTTTAAATCACAGGATTCTTAGTACTAATTAGATATATCACATTAGGTGACCGAACAAAAAATTCTTTAAAAAAGAATGATATCATCAAACTGTAGTGATATAGATAATTTCATATTATTGAATTTAATAAGTTTTAGTACCTTATATCAACTTTTTTTTAATAAACTAACATTTTATTTCCTCTGAGAGCGGTTTTTTCCTAATTTGGGGGGTGTTTTCTCAGGTGTATTGTATTTTTGGTGTATTTTTTGGGTGTGTTGTAACTTTGGGGTTTTCCGCTTTTTCAAAAAAACGAAAAACCCCAAAGTTGTAATACATCCAAAAAATATACCAAAATACAATCTCTAAAAAAAATACTCCAAAATTAGAAATTCACCTGTGAGAGCCTAATCCATTAACAAATTATAAAGAACAAATGTGAATTAAATATGTCTAACACTAACCATGTAATTCAGATGTTTCAATATATATATATATAAATTCAGATGTAATTACCCTTTCTCTGTAAAAACATCTTAAAATTAAATATTTTGCCCTTCCTACCTTCCCTCTACAACACACACACACACACATCCTTCTTTAGTTTCATAGCACTTCACCATCACCTTGAAGCCAGTAAACATCGAGTCTGTTTCTTCTAAACATACATAATATAGAAGTACAAACACTTCTATAAATATTATTTTTTTTTCATATCGTGTCGTGTAGGACACTTGTTTCGTATACCATGTGATACTCCTCAGGTAGAAAATTTAAAAAAAGAATTTATGTTGCCTTATCCATATTGTATCCTTATGTCCGTATCCATGCATCATAATATAAAACTTATTCTAGAGTTGCATCCAAATATAAACAGTGTTTTCTTCTAAAGATAGAACTTGTTCTAGAGTTGTATCCAAATATAAACTGATAAGTAAACAAGCTTGAGAGACAACAGAAATTCTGTACAGTTTCTTCTACTAACACAGAAAGTGCCTAATGTCAACCACATTTGTAATTCCATTGCAATACATTGAGGCTTTTCTACACATTCAAGCTTCAAAATTCTCCCACACAAAAGAAATCAGATCCCTTCTTCCCAGTTGAATATGAAAATAATCTTAAATTGCAAGAATAAATATCTCGGCATCGCCCCAAACCTCTCAACAACGGTTGTCAAGCCAAGAAATGATATCATCAAATATTTTGAGCGTGACATCGTCGGGCTCACCTTCTAGAAGAGCATGATAGGAATCATAGTACAGGTTGAGCATCTTGTCTGTACTGCTAGCCTTATCTTGCAAGGTCTTACTCACAGATGGATCGGTTACTTTGTCTGACTTTCCATGCAAGATCAACAATGGAAGAGTAACCTGAAAAAATAAATCTTAACATAAATATATATTTGACATAATTACCTCAACATACCCTGAAATTTGACATAGTTACAGAAACTTCCCCGAGGTTCAAGAAATTCCAAAAGCTTCCCTCCCAACGTACTTTAAGATTTGGCGTAACAAATGCTATTATATTCATGAATTTAAAGTCAAATATTGATCAACTAGTGTCAAGCGAATTGTAGGGTATTCATATAAAATTAGGGATGAAATTATCAAAATAGATGAATCCAAATACAATTTAAATTCTTTGATTGGCGATGTTTTAGTAGTTTTTCAGACTTCAGGGGAAGTTTGTGTAATTATGCCAAACCTCAGGATATGTTGTGTAATTATCACTATACATTCTTAGGACAAGACATTTAAAATTTGGCGTCTATGTCAAAACGAACCCTAAATCCTAATACCTTTTCCAGTTGCTCTTCTATGTCTTTTGTGGTTCTCAGCAGCTCCAAAGCTGTTCCCAACCGTGGTTTATGATTGTAAGCAATAATGTTGTACTTACACTACATAAAAAGCATGTAAATCAGAAGTCATATTCTTATCAAGCCAGAGAGAGAGTGAGAGAGAGAGAGAAGGAAAAGAAATCTAACTTGCTCTCTCTTCTTCACTTCTCTGAATGCCATCTCAGCCAAATCCTTTGTTGGAACGAGCTTACTAGTAGGAAGAAATTTGGCGACTCCGGTTAAAAGTTGGACCAACAACCATGGAGGAACCATGTCATCTGCAATCTGAATAAAAACTTGATCAATCATGCAAAGGATATGCCAAAAGGGATGCTTATATATACCTGAAAATAACGAGCCTGAGAAAAGAAAGTACCTTACACATGGGTGCAACAAGAATGGCACCCTTCCAAGAATCGGGTTGTTTCAGATGCATCTTGAGGGCTACTGCTCCTCCCATAGATTGACCAAAGAGGAAACTAGGTAACTCTTTGAAATTTGAGTTTTCTGCATATTGTAAACATCATCGTATATGTAAAAGCGTAAAAGAAACAAAAATTAAAAGCTAAATTAGGCATAGAAAGGCAGATAAATGAACCTCTTGGCAAAAACGAAATCCATTCTTTATTGAAAGATCACCCTCTAAAATATGGTAGTTTTGCAAAACACTATCCGAATGCACATTTTATTAAACGAACACCTCATCTAACAAAGATTCATTTTCTCATAAAATGAGGCGCAGTGAGGATTTAAACATTGACCACCTCAATTATAAACTTAAGAAGTTTGAGAAACGAAATATTTAAGTATCTCAGGACATCTCCTCGAACGAGCAGGCGAACTTATTTATGTGATCTCTTGGACATGAAAATTCTCTTTTTTGACAAATGTTCAAGCTGTTAGGCACAAGAATCATCAAATATTTAAATATCACAACACATTTACCGAAGGAAAAGACATATTTGCCTTAACTAGACCAACGTCTCCATGCGGGGGAAGAAACCCAGTGAGGGGAAAAAAAAAAGTGTTTTCGGTTGCAATGTGCATTCAAAACTCATATGTAGTTTTGCAAAATCAGTATACTTTAAACGGTGATCAGCAACAAAAATGCTTAGATAGTTAACTTTTATAAACAGCATACTTCAGATAGCCAAGTGCTTATTCCCTATAAGAAACTCGAATTACCTCGTGTATCATACCTTTTACTTTAGAATAATGCTCCATCACATCATCAACTAAATTGTCAAAGTTTGGAATATAGCCATGTAAACCTTCTGATAGACCAAATCCCGGGTAATCCATGGCGAAAACTCCATAACCAGAAGTTGCTAGCTTTCTGGCAATTCCTACAGAAATTGCATAAAATTAGCTAATTTCTCAAATACACTCAAAATAAAGAAGTTGAATAAAGTAATCTAAAAGGCACGTACCTTCAATGAAAAATGTGCAGGTATCTCCATAACCATGGCAAAAACAAATCAATGCTTTTGGAGAACCGCTCTCCGGAAGCCAACTCTTCGAGTAAATTTCCAACCCTCTCGAATTAACTTCATAAGACTAAAAAACATATAAAATAAGTACACTTCACAATAAACATAAGACACTTATCAAATTAAGTGCAATTATACATTTTTGGTAGAACTGAACAAACTGAAGGCTAAAATTATACAATTTCTACCAAAACATTTTTAACCGAAAAAGGGTAAGAAAAGATATATAAAATGTTACCTCTGTCATCTTCAATCCATCAGAGGGCGTCTGCAAGATAAGTAAAATAAGTTTATAAACCTTTCAAGTTCAAATATACTTAAAGATGCACATTTCAGCAGATTATTGACCTCTCTCTCTCTCTCTCACACACACACACACACATCAAATTCATCAAAAAGAAAATTGATTACATGGTCCACTCTACTACGAAGTATCCAATTCTTTAAGATGAGCAAATACATATAGCAATCTAAATTCAATAGGCATTAAACTGCAGAAATCACCAAGTCAATCAAACAAGAAATCCCAACTCCTTTTTCAAGCTTCTACCATCATAAAAAATTGCCAAAAAAAAAAAAAAACTCTCTTGAAACAATCTATTCAACGAAAAGATAAAAATAGCAGCAAATTTTCGACTTTTAAATACCTTGAACAAGATGTGATCGATGTTGAGCTGAATATCCTTGAAGGCCTCACGAGCTCGACGCCTGGGCCCCACCTGCGCCATGTCAGCATCCAAAATCTTCTGCAACTCATCATCAATACCCTCAAATTTCGCAGTTTTTCCCATCAATTTCACAGCCCTCTTGCACTTTGCAGGAAAGATCTCAGGCTTCGGCTCTACTTCGAAAAATTATTAAAACCCCACAAGAAAAAAAACAAGAAATTCGGCTAAAGAGAGTCAGAAGGAGGATAGATTTAAGGCAGTAGTTGCACAACGTCTACCATTGAAAGGGTGCCTCTTGCACAGCTGACAGCTCTGAAGATTTCAAACCATGCCTATTTCCATTTCTGACGGCTGAATTTATTATCATTAATTATTGTCTTCTCGAAATATAGAGACAAACGTACGTGAACAACAGCAGAGATGCGAAGTTGTGGGACAGCGGTTAAGTAGGATTTGACGAAGAAACGCGAAAATAATAAGATAATGGTTTCATACTCTCTTTGTCGTGAAATTCTTTTTCCTCCTTTTTTTTTCATGATCAATTTGCGTTAGCGTGTCGTGAATTTCTTATTTGAATATTGTAGTTTTTTTTTTAATTTATAAAAATAATTCATTTAGACAAAGCAAAATTTCATTTTGAGTTTTTTCTGTATTACCTCCCGTGATATACCTAATTAGCACTTTAAACCCTATGATTTAAAATGTATCAAAGTAAATTTTATGATTGTATTAAATTAGCACTCAAAATCCTTCAGTTAGTGCCTTAGTGGCGAAGCCACAAACACTTGAAGGGGTACAATTGATCCCCTCAATTTTTATTTTTTTTAATTATTATATAGATATATATATAGGGTGACTTAATCAACAAAACAAAAAGGAGCTTAAATTACATACCATAGTGTACGTTCATAACAGAGCAAACTTAGCAAACATATCAGATCACATTTTATTAGGATGAAATATACCAAATTTTATCTTAATTTAAGAATCTATCCCCGTTTCACGAACTTATGACAGAACAGACAGAACACGCGGCGGGTACGAGCTCAAACTCCAACCAACTCCTTAGATTCATATCAAATTCAAAGTGAAGGAAACAAAATAAAACATACCATATCATATCAAACATACTAACATCTTCTCCGGGTGATGGAAGGGTTGCGCGACCCTAAACATCCAAATAGATGAGGGGAGTGCTCAATGCTTCTCCAACCCTCAGGACTCCATCCCCCAAACAAACCTTCTGGTGGGTTCCGGTACATCCTTTCAGACAGATGGAGACTGCACTCAGGAGTAAACCCGACGGCCCGACACCGTCCCGGGGCTCCTTTGCACAAATCTCCGAGGCCCACAGACAGACAGATTCATATTCATAACCCGCTATAAACAGATATAACTTACATACCATACATATCACATGCATACGTATCACACATACTTACCACATGCATACGTACCATACATACATACTTACCACATGCATACGTATCATATCCAAAAGCAAGCATACATAGGCTCATACATAGCATTCATACTTTCAAACGTATAACAAAACCATCAAAATACATACCTCGCACATATTTACATATATATAAGGCTTATAAGTCGCATGCATTAAAAAACGAGCACGTTGCATTAAGGTTTAACTATATCCTAACCTCACCTTACACCGACGAAGCCAAAACACGATGAATGATCCACCCCGAAATCAACACGGCTAACGAAACACCACCCCTGGTGCACCTGGACAAACTGAAGACAAAACACAAGACTTAGACTCAAGAATGAACCACATAGACGCACGACGTATGTTTAAGCACTTGAGAGATGCAATCACATAGGCAAAGCCCATATGCATATCAATTTCATGCAAGAAAAGGCATCTTATGACTTAACATATTCATTTAATATCATATAACACGTTAAGAAGTAGTTCATGTGCACAATTAAAGCAACAAGGGCAAGTGAAAGACTTATGCTGACACTTAATTATATATGAACACATATCACATTTAAACACTTAAAACCATAACATATAAATACAAAACACACCTTATTACATGAATTCATATTCATATTAGGTCATAAAACAAGTTAGGATCATGATTGGGGTGGGATAAAAGTGTAAAACGAGCATACGAAACAAAACCGGATGAAACAATACACATGTATACACAAAGAGGGAGAGACACGGGTGTGTCTCAGTACAGAGGTTAAGCTCTCCAAGGGAGACACGACTAACTTGAGACACGGTCGTGTCTCAAGTCAGACGCTCAACATCTCAAATCCCACGGCCATACACGGCCGTGGCTTGGGCAAGGCCTACGGGGAGACACAGATTATCACCCAAGGATTAAATTTTCTTCCTTCAAGTCTCCTCGTAGATCTCTAGCTCGTTTGTCCTCTAGGACTCTCAATATTCTCTTCTTCAATCTTTTTAGTTCGGACATTGGATCTTAATACCTTCTAGGCTTTCCTTCACTTCTTCCTTGGATTAAACGAGCCTCTTGAACCCGGTTTATCCACTCCGTTTGTGGTGTAGGCACGTGCGTTTACCTTGTGGGTTATAAACATCACACACCCATACCATTACTTTATCCATACCAATCTTCACGCATGATTTAATTCTCATCTCGAGCTTAAACTCCCAACCTATAAACTTGTCATAAGAACCACCAACTATCCAAATTCCTCTTAACTTCCGGAGCCTTCTTCAAGTCATCCATATCCAAAAGGAATGCCTGTAGTATATGGTCATTATTGTGAAAATTGGTTGTGGTTTGACGTTATGGTAGTAGCCTACAAATCACAACTCAATTTGAATATGAATGCATGCGGGTTAGTGAATGCATATGTCACATAATTTACACCAAAAACACGTATTTGATGCAAAATACAACACATGATTCAACAAAATTTAAATAAAACACATTAATCAATACGATTTCCATCAAATTTCAATAAATAATGCTCATGAGCAATGCAATGCACACGATGACAATTAGTTCCTATGCCGTTTAACCTAGACTTGATACGACACGACACAAGAAACCCGGGTTTTCCAACCTGGGGCTCTGATACCACTTTAGGATGTAGCACCCACGACGATAGGCACCACATCCCCCGCACTACAAGTCTAGTCCACACATGAAATGGATAATCCAAGCATGAACCGAACTCATAGCGAACGGGATGACAAAATTATTGGAAAACGGAATCAGAAAAGCAGCGGAAATTTAAAAATTTTCCAACAAAAGGATCTTAGGCTCGCAATCGTGTATCCAAATTCGTAGAGATTAGAAACTTACTTTTCAATAATCTTTCTTGAAGCGTTTCAAGCCACCCAAGAACGCTCTTCTCGCGGCTTGATCCCCTCTCCTTGGTAAAGCTCAAATCTTCAAACTCCTAACTTGAAGCTCTCTAGAGATAGTCCACCAATTTGACTACAATCTAACTAGTAAGGATGCTAGTTCTCTAGTTAGTGTTTAGGCTTAACCTAGGGTTTAAATTATCTTGGAGAAAGGATGATGTTCAACACATGAACCAAAAGAAGATCATCAATTAGCTCCAAGGGGAGCTCGAGCTCCCCTATATATAGGAGGGGGAGGGACGCCCAAACCCTAGTCCTTTTGGGCTAAGTATTTGGTCCCTCTCTCCTATTACTTGATCATCAAGTAATTTTGACTTTGACTTTGAATTCAAATCCAAATCAACTTTGAAGAGAGCTAAAATATCCAAACCCTTTTGGATATTATTATACTTTATTTATTTAAAATAAATAACTTATTTTATCTAATTAATTAATTCACAATTAATTAACTAGATTATTTTTCTCAAAAATTAGATTTTCTTTTTAATTCAAAATTAAACCAAAGTCTATTAAATAATTATTTAATATATATATATATATATATATATATATACAATATATATATTCACGTGTGAGACACGTGTCACTCACGTGACCCACACGTGTGGAACCCTCTTGGCCCGATTAACTCGTTTAATCATTTTCAAGCCTCAACTCATGTAACCAAGTTGTTGTGTGTGACCCTCTAGGTTCTCAATTCAATTAGCAGTGACCCTAATTAATTAATCAGTTCACAGATTAAACGACCATAGTCTAGCAACAGGTGTTTAAGCCCTATCTGAATTGGAATGTTCGGATTTGACAGAAATTTTAAGTCATTGATTCATGTGAGATACAATCCTCCTACTTACTATCTCTCAACCAAGATCTAGGGTAAGGGAATAATCAGAACCCTAATAATCCGGTCTTAAAGCTAAGTGCATTTCATATCCATTTGATCTCAATCCAAGAAACCCTTTTCTTGATGTCTTGATCTACTGCCTTGGCCAAGGACTCCATATGGCATATGAATGACTTACACAATAAGAGATCACCTTGCAAATGCAAGTATAGGTCCTTTCTTGATTCTCATTCACTTTCATGAATCACTTGTGTAGCCCCAGCATAAGCCTTGAATCAGTTGTCTAAGGCGACACCCTTTAAAGCTTATACCTAAGACTACAGAGTTAACTCATAAAGTGGCATGGAACCTCAAGTCTAAGGATCAATTAATCACATCAATGACTTGTGAGATATTTCCTAATCTGGAAGTTTCCATGTCCTGAAATAGAAACTTCCTTTCCCATTTAGGAATGTTCTCATACGGGGCACCTCAGTGAACTTACTTATTGAAGTAAGCACCCTCATGTATCACGCACGTATCATCTATACACTTTGCACCTCCATGAAACAAGGTGGTCCTTCTTAAGGGCGTAATCCCACAAGCAAGCCTTAGAGGAGTCAGGTTGACACTCCCACTGTCGGTAGGACTCATCGGCTTGGAGTATTTTACTAATCATGACTTATGTGATATAGGGCTCGTTTCATGAACCATTTCACCTAAATGGTAGAGTCCTAAAGTCATCAGGATTAGGGGAGTTCTCATACATGCACAGATAAAGTAAACGCATACCAAACAAGAGCATATAAAGAAGTGTTGCCTCAATTCGTTATTTCATTCAAAGATTGTCTGTGATTACAATAAGGAAAAGCACAAAGCGGATATACAATCGGCTTTCTAGGGCACTATTCCTAACAAAAATAAAAGATCACCTAGCTAGGCGGAATCTAACCCTGTACCAATCAATCAAGAATACCAATGTGTGGTGCGGAAGCAATAACATCATACATGAATTCCAATGATAGCTACAAGCCCAAACCATATCATAAACATAATTAAAATCCAACACACATCCTAACAACGGGTTCAACTTAGCATGCAACCTGTCCCGAATTCATTCCAGCAATAATTCATAATTGGCACACCGGCCCAAATACATAAAATAATACAAATAAATCATAACAACGTGAAATGTGACTCAAGTGTACAAGTGTGACTCGAACAAAAATGCTAAGACTCGACTCATGCCTAGCAAAAACCTGCAAGAACTGAAAAGTGAAAAGAGGGGTCAGTCTCTAGAAGACTGAGTGAGCAGGAGTTATACATATATATAAAAACAGTGGCGGAGCCAGAAATTTCTTTTAGGGGGATCGATCAAAGTATAATACTAAAATCAAAATAACAAGTGACCTTACTAGTATTAATTTTAACTTTGGTGAGGGGGGTCAATAATGAAAAATTTCATAAAATCACATATACATATATTATATATCTATATAATAATAAAAAATAATAAAAATTGAGGGGGGGGGGGGGGGTCAATTGTACCCCCTCATTCCTTGGTTGCTCCGCCACTATATAAAAACATGCACATGCAAGCCATAAATCCCAAGCAAAGTTTTATTTGAAGTTAGTTCCCGCGAGGGGCAAGAAAATAGCTAAGCAATGCTCGGACTTTACGACTAATTCACATTAAATCCATTAATTTCATAATCCATAAATAATCATTGTGGCTCTGCGAGTGAGCATGCATAATCTCCAACCAAACTTCGACAATGTACAATAAACATGATTAATACATTTGAATACGCGATCATGCAATACATAATAATACATACAAGCCATATAACATGAGACATGATCGTTTGGGCAATCCGTGTCCAAGCCTTCCTGCACGGTGCATAATAATAATAATAATAATAATCATGTACATAATCAGAATCATGAAATAGTTTCAACCTTCTCAAACCATAATGGTCAGGCCTGCAGACCCGAACCATTCCATAATAATATTGAGATGGGGGCTCATGACTCCTACCCGCTACTTCGATGGGTTAACCTGTAACATCCCGCTCGTCCGGCCGTACAGGTACGCGGTTCGAGAGTGCTAGGTGCGCGTTTAAATTATTTTATTTACGCAGTTTACGTGTTTATTTTATACCTTATGTGAAATACTTGAATTATTTGATTTAATATTTGAATTTTTATATGAAACTTATATGAACTATTTGAACATTTATGCTTTATTTGCCCGTTTTGATCCGTTTATGCCCGTTTTTAATTCTAACTTTTGTGATTACGTGACATACATGATTTATATATGTTGTGAACTTGTTTATATTCTCGTTACGTGTTTTAGGGTTCGTTTGTTACGGTTTTCAAACCGTTTTATTTGTTAGGGACTTAAGGGCCTAACTAGTTTTAGCGCACCTTGAGTTCCGGAAGGCGTATCTCGAGATCGGGAATTCGGATTCGAATTCAGGAAGTGACGTCGGACTCGTAAAGAAGAATGGGAGCTAGAGAACTTGGCCTCTTAATTTTCTAAGCCCGTTTGATACCTCGTATTTCGCCCGAAACCGAGCCCTTGTGATAGATTTGCGACGCTCGCCCGTTTTGCTCATATCCGACCCGTTTCTTATCCAAATCGACCCGTATTTGAACCACGTGACCCTTATTCAGCCCTTTATCTCTATATCTTTCCCTCATCTCGGTTCAACCCAGGGGAGAAAAGAAAAGAATCAGGAAACGTAGCAGCCAAGGGGAGAAAAGGAGAAGAGGGCAACCATTATTCATCCTTGCAATCTCTTGCTCGTTCGTCCCCCGTTTCTCATCAAATTCGAAAGGTATGCCCAAAATTTGAACCTACATCTCCTTGCCTTTCTTTTAAATATGATTTTGTTCATTTTCATCCATTTTTGAGCATGATATGAGAAGCTATGTGAATAGTTAGGTCTTGTGACTTATTTGATGAATTCTTGCCATTCTTTGAACCATTTCTTGATCTTAAGCTAGATATTTGAACCTTAGGCCCCCTTCTATGATTATATGACACCAAATTTCATGATTTATGGTTGTAATTCGAACCACCATTGTTGCATTTTATGAAATTTGAAGAGATGAGTTCATATGTATCTCTTTGCTTCCTTGAATCGTTTTTGGTTGCTTGCTGCGTGTTATGGATGTATTTTGTTGTCCTTACCTTGCCCTTTTGTTTCCCTTTCGTGCTGCTTTGGTTGCTGAGTTTGGAGATGAAGAAAACAGGGGCTGAACTCCATTTCCGCGACTGCACAGTGCAGTCGCGGCCGCGAGCGGGAAATGAAGGTTGGCGCGACCCCATTTTGGCCCAGTTTCGACCTGAGTTTGCTGCTTTGGCTGGAGATGTGGTGGTCGCGCCCGCGACCACCTTTGCACTGGTTTGGGGTTGCGACCGCGATCCCTTTTGGAGCCAAGTTCGAGCTGTTGCTGCTGTGGTGTTTTATTTTCCGTTTCGTTTGTGTTTTTCGTGTTTTTCTTACTTCTTTCTTACCTAGTATGTGTAGGTAATTTGTTATATTATATGTTACGTGCGATATTATGAATTTATCTCATGAATTCGATGCTTCTACGTGGAATAAATGACCTATGTGCGTCATATGTGCTTAGATGTGCATGCATGAACTAATATGATATTTCTTTGATTCATTTGATGTTTTCTCGTTTCTCTTCTTTTATGCATGCAATATTAATGTGTAATATTATGTGTTACATGTTCTATTATGAATTTAATGTGTGAATTTGATGCTCTTATGTACAATATTTGGCCTAATATGCTATATATGTCCTCCTATGTGCATGCATGGATCTATATGACGTATAAGTGTTTCGTTTAATATTTTCTTGTCTCTTTTCTTGTATGCATGCATGTCTAACGTATGATATAATGTGTTATGAGTAGTATATGAATTTTATAAATTTATTTAACGTGTCATATGCGAACCGTGACTTGATATGATTAAATATGGCATAAATGAACCTAAATGACATCTCATTGCATTTTAATGCATTATTGCATACATATGCATTTGCCGAGCGTCTAAGTGGTTCATATCGAGTCTAAGTTTGTCTCTTGTATTTGTTTTGTCCTTAGGTTCATTCCGTGGTTGAAGAGGTGGTCTCTTAGGAGTGTTTTGAGTTCGTTTCGCCCGGTGTGGTCGACAAGGTGAGGTTTTTCTTCCTTTTTAATTAAGTGACCTACAACCCTACATGTATTTTAAGCCCGCATGCGATATACCTATATATATATATATAATTATGTAAATACGTGTTCGATTAGTATTTTGTGGGATTTGTCCCTTTTGCTATGAATTATTGGAAAAACGCTTTTATATATATATGTAACCTATTTTATGTTTATTTGATTTGAAAAAGGGTTGGTGTGTGTGAACGTTTTGAAATAGCGAGACTACGACTTTGAATATGAAGTCGAAAAATTCTGAAATTTCAAAATTACTAAGATTATGATTTATGAATTATGAAATGGGCCCGGAGGTTTGTGTGAAGGAGCCCCGGGACGGTGTCGGGCCGTCGGGTCTACTCCTAATCATGGCCTCCGTATGTTGGAAAGGATAAACCGGAACCCACCAGGAGGTTTGGTTGGGGGATGGAGTCCGAGGGTTGGTGAAGCATTGAGCACTCCCCTCAACTGTTAGATGGTTAGGGTAGGAACCATCGCCGGAGAAGTGGTAGGTTTATGTTATTTGATTTCATTTGAATATGAAAGGAGTTGGTTGGATTCTGAACTCGTTCTCGCCGAGTCTTTTGATTTTGATTTTGGATACGGTTCATGAAACGGGAATGGATTATAAACTACTAAAATTGGATGATTTTGGCCTTCGGCCTTAAACCTTTTTCTTATATATATAGTATCTCGCGATAAAATGATTTAGAATGCAAAAACCATGCCCCGGTTCATGAACTATTCAATTTTGAATATGCTATGTTCTTACGTTTATGTACGTGTGCGTGTGTTAGCCCCCTCACTTGTCTTTAGGACTGACCCCTCTTCGTTGTTTTCTTTTCCCCTAGTCTCTTTTGAGTTGTAGGTTTCCGTGGGTGTTGTGTGCTAGGCGGCGGTCGTTTGTCGAATCTTGGGTTTTATTCTTTTAGTTTCATGTATCTTTCTAGTTTATTCTGTATCTTTGAACCTATGGAAGTTATGTATCTGCAAATATGAATTGGAATTTAAGAAAATATATAGAAACGTTTAAATTTGAGATTTGATACTTGCATATCTTGTTACTTATGGGTATGTATGTTTGTATATTTGAACTCCTGGGGCTTCTGCTTTTGTTCCGTTTATTATTGCGCACTCTGATTTAGGGTCTAGACCGCCTAGCATAGGAGAGGTTTTGTTTGTCACCCGTTCGCTATAGCTTGATACGTGTGCGGAGTTTCCATTTCGTTACACGTGTCGGGCTTTGGTGTGGGGGATGTGTGCCCTCCACTCCGGGGTGCTACATAACCACCGGCTCAAGAATATCCCACCTCCTGAGCCTCCTGGTCGCGAGAGGATACTCTCAAAGGGTACTTTGTTCAATGGTTTAGCTATACGTCGGCCCGATGCCGAACCGGTGTCCATTCACACATTTTCCCAGGGCCCAATAACATGTGCATAACAATAATACATGATCTCGCCAAAACATTTCAAGTCATGAGAATAATAATTCATTTCAAATCCTTGAGGAAAGATTTACTCGATAACTCCACTTTGAAAACAATATGTATATATAATTGGTTTTTGGCCAAAAACTTGTCACATAAGGTTGTAGGGCTTGATACGTAGCTAGAACGAAAACACCCTCACCTGGAATACCACGAGACACGAAACATGAACAATACGAGTTCCTATTCTTTCCGGAAGTCTACTCCCTGGAAACGAACTTTACAAGAGAAGGAACAATGTGTACTCCTGAGAAATGACTCAATATGAGACCAAATAGGACGCACAACATTGATATGAGGTGTTTGTGGCATGATATGGAATGATAGGGCATGCATACGAGAATTATAAAATAATATGCTATGTCATGATAGTGTTCATGTGCACAATTAATGTCCCACATATCAAATAGGCATATAATTCAAGTGTACGGGTGATATGTGGTCGTGCAACAAAATATTAGAACATAATTAGATCACTTAGCACATAAGGCAAGCAAATTGGAATCAATTAAATCATGTAGGCACGCAAGACAACAAACAAACTCAAATTATAATTTAAACATAACATTTAATCGAAGCTAATGTAATTACTTGCCATGGACTAAGAATTCAATCACCATCAAATAATTAGACATGCATAAAAAATCATATAAGTCACGCACGGGGGCGGGAAAACGAAGGGGAAGCACGGAGATGGAGTTTAGGGTAAGGTTGAACAAAAGTTGGAAGTTCCAAAACGCACAAGCTATAAAGAAATGGAAATATCTCGAGTTCTAGGAATTAGAAAGGGGTTTCGTTTGTTGGATATGAAAGTAGAAAAATAGATATTTTTGATGGTATATGCCTCAAATTGTCGTTCAAATGTATCCGAAAATTGCGTAGGCTTGAAGTTGGACAAAAGCAGTTTCGCGACAGCTTGGCGACACCAAATTAAAACGATCATATCTCACAATCTAGAAAAGATATTGACAAGCCGTAAAAAGGAGAGTGTTCTACACTCAAAGAGGTATCTACAATTCAAATTTTAGGCCAAACGAAGCACGTTAAGGGGGGTCGTGGGCGCGACCAAAATTGTAGTGGCTGCGACCAAAGGTCAATGGCGTTTAGCGCGGGAGAGCCCAAAAACAGCCTGCGGGACGTCACGGCCGCGCCCCTACTACTTGGGCAGCAAAAAATCATCGTGAAAAATAGGGCAGCGACGAAGATCAACCCGGGAACGTTGATGACACACCGAAATCAAACAACAACGACAACAAACATCAAACAAACAATTATTAACCACCGAAACACGAATCAGAGCACATTAAAGCACAAACCCACCAAATTAAACAACATATACATACAACATATATACACATTCTTGCTCAATAATTCAAGATCCAACAATAAAATTCATAGATCATCATATATCCATGCATATACACACAAAAATTGAAGTTATTAAACAAGAACTACAAATCCCTAACTTACACATACAAATTCACACACATATATACACACATGTATACACACACCTTGAATGAAGAAATGATGAAGAAAGAAGAGTGGAGGTGGAGGTGATGGCAGTCCGGTAGTGGTGCCAACGGACAGTGGTGGCGGTCCGGTGGTGGAGCTTCTCTTCTCCTCCCTTCTCTTACCTTGACCGAATGGGTGTATATGCAAGAGTGTGTGTGTTTGTGTCTTGCATGAATAGTGCATGTGTGTGTGTCTGTATATAGATATTTTGTATACGTTTTCAAATAATGCAATTAGGTCTCTCTAGTTAATTAAATACAATCAAGCCCCTAAAATTAATAATTAGATCAATTAAGTCCAAGTTGAAATGCAATTAGAATGAAATTAGGCACTTAGATCATGCTCGGAAATTAAATTTCAAAAGTATACACGCACGAAGGTATAATATAAAATGAAGACAAGTTCACATATTTGAAATTAAATCATACGATTAATTAATTTAAGTACATAAGAGCACTCAAGTCGCGTAATTAAATAAATAAACACGTACCCTCGGCCTGACCTCACTCGTGACGTCATACTTGATTAGCCTTGAAAACACTGGGTGTCACAACCTTTCCCCTAGGGATGTAAACGAGCCGAGCTTTGGCATTTTTTACAGGTTCGGGCTTGGGCTTGCACTTTAAATACATGGCTCGGGTTTGGCTCACGAGCCAGCGAGCCACTAAAAGGGTGGCTCGTAGGGGTGTTCAACAAAACCGAAAACCAAAAAAGCGAACCGAACCGACCGAAAACCGAACCGACTGAGGGGTGTTCGGTTCGGTTTTCGGTTTATCCTTTTCAAAAATTCAGTTTTTTGGTTTTTTCGGTTCGGTTGAACGGTTAAACCGAACTGAACCAAAAATCGAAGTTCATATATATATATAATATATTGAAAAAAAATATATATATATATCTATATATATATAATATTTATATTTATATATGTGTGTGGAGCTAACAACCCCAAAAACCCTGTGTTATTCGAAATCATCATAAAAAACCCTAAGAAAAAAATAATGATATAGAAAACCCTGAGTTTTTTAAAATAAACTCACCGTCCCCTCATTCCAAATGGTCAACAAAAGAAGATAAAATTCCTATTATACCCCTATCTACTATTACAGACATATTCAATGCATTTTCATTATAATAACATTAAAATATTCTTACTTTACGTACTAAAGAAATATTATATATATATATTAGATAAGTTTTAAATACATATTAATAATTTAAAAAAATATATACACTATACATACATATATACATATATATATATATATATAAGTTTTAAATACATATTAATAATTAAAAAATATATATACGCTATACATAAATAAGTTTTAAATACATATTAATAATTTAAAAAATATGTATAGTAAATACATATTAATAATTTAAAAAAATATATACACTATACATAAATAAGTTTTAAATACATATTAATAATTAAAAAAATATGTATTGTAAATACATATTAATAATTTATAAAAATATATACACTATACATACACACACGTATGTGTGTATATATATATATATATTATACACTTAAAAATAAAAAAATAAAAAAAAAATAAAAAAAAAAGAAGAAGAAGAAGGTCGTCTTCTTCCCCATATACACAGCAGCCGAAGTCTTCTCCCCAAATACCCAGAAGCCGCCGCGAAATAGAACCCAACAGAAGCCGTCCGACAAAGTGAACCCAGCAGAAGCCGATGTCTTCTCCGATTAAGACGAAATTGTTGTCATCTTCGATCAAGGCGGTAATGCCACTCTCACGCCACCGCCATCGCCATCGCAACCTCCGCTACCTTGGGCCACCACCATTGCGGCCACCGCCGTCCTCGCGCTACCCCTGCCAAAATTGACCTACCGCCGCCACAATCGCGTCTCTACCCCTAGATCTAGTTCCACGAGGAGCAGATCCGCCGCCCACCACCCCGACGAGCTCCACCACCGCACTCAGATCCGCCGCCCACTGATGCCTTGAAGACCCACAACCACCGCACTCAGATCTGCCGCCCACCGCCGCCTTGAAGACCCACAACCACCGCTTCTCCAACTTCTTGATTTTTCCGGCGGGTTTGAGTTTTCAGTATATGGGGGAGAAGAAAGCTTCTCCCCTCTGTTTCCGTCTTCTTCCCATTTTTTTTTTTTTTTGTAAATTTTTCAATTTGTTAGAATAAATTATGTATACATTAAACGTTATTTATAAAATTTATTGTATATGTCAATTTTTTTTGTTTCTCTCTCTCTCTATATATATATACACTAAATATATTACTATTTTTTGGCTATGGCACAAAATATATATATTATATCTGATCAAAAAAATATATTAATTAATTAATTTTATATATATATATATATATATATATATATAATCCATGGGTAAAATAGTAATTTTAGGCCAAAAAGTGAAAAAAAATTTAATCCTACTTGCAGTCAACGCGTGTGAGACACACGAGGGTTTTCTGTATACAATTTTAAAAACATAAGGGTTTTTAGAGTATTTGTTTTTTGATAGGGTTTTTTTTGATAATTTCGTATAACACAGGGTACCTGGATGCAAATTACCCAATGTGTGTGTGTCAATAAAACGTTGTTTAGGATGAAAACGTGTTCATGTTTTTGAGATCAGACATTTCCCCAATATCACAATTCTAGGCCAAAGTTCAGAATCCTTGAAGCAAATCCCTAGATCCGCAAAAAAGAAAAACACCAGTTCCCCAATTCGCCAGTCTCCAGACAAAGCCAAATAGCCAATCGCCACACCGCGACAGCCACCTCGCCGCCGCCACTCAGCCCGTCGGTTCCCTCTTTTCTCCGACAGACACAACTCAGCTCGTTAGCCCCCTCTCTTCTTGCCATGCAGCCCGTCAGCCAATGAGGCAAGGACCAAGGTGTTTTTTCATGGTTTTAATTTATGGATTTGTTAGTTTTCATGGGTGATGATTGATGATTGTAATAGATAATTAGATATGGTTGTCCTGGTTCATGGTTGTTTGCAGAATGTTTGATTTTAATTCCATCGGAAATCTCTTCATGTTTTTCTTTATTTTTTTTATATATTATTTGAGTTTCGGTTTTTCGATCGAAAACCGAAACCGAACCGAAAATATTTGGTTAAAACCGAACACGATTCGGTTCGGTTTAGGTTTTTTGAAAATTGAAAGTTCGGTTAACCGAACCGAAACTTCGGTTCGGTCGAAAAACCGAGCCGTGAACACCCCTAGTGGCTCGGACCTGGCTCGCGTGATTCGAGCTCAGCTCGCGAGCCGTGAAATAATTTATAGAAGGCAAAAAAAATTCAGTTTTAAGCAACATGAATCCCACAAATATAGCAGCAAAACAAAAACCCAGTTTGAACTTTGAAGCGATACAATCAATTCCAAAAAATATAGCAGCAATATTGATGGCGGAAAAGAAATTATCTATACACATCCAACAACACAAACACACATCCAACAACCCAAACGTTCCAAATCCCTTTCCTTCGTCAATTTTTTGAAGAACATAAAAAAAAAAATCACAGATCTAAACTTTAATTTCTAGATTTGATCTATCCAAATCCCTTTTCTTCGTCAATTTGTTGAAGAATATAAAAAAAAAAAATTACAGATCTAAACTTTAATTTCTAGATTTGACCTATTCTTGTGTAGAACTCAACTTAAATTTACAAATCTGACCTATTTTTGTAGATCTCTAACTTAAATTTGTAGATAACAGTGGAGGACGAGACGAGACAACCATGGAAGCTTTGTATTGTAGGTGATGGATGTGGCCGGCGGATCTTGAAAACGGTGGCAAGATGGTCCCGTGGTGGTGGGAGGCGACGAGAGACAGCGGCGAGATGGTGGTGTTTGGCGAGGTGTGTTGCGGCGCTGCGTTGCTTCTCTCCAAATAAAGGGAGGGGCGGGGTGTAACGCCCCGATTTCTCATTTATACTAATATGTCGTATTTGTTTATAAATTGTGCAATTAAATCATTTAACTATGTGATTAATTGTTTATAAGTGTTTTAAATATTTAATTTTAATATAGATTGTTATTATTTTATTTTATTTTATTTATAATATTGCATTTCGTTAATTTAGTGTTTTATTTTGTTAATTAAGTGTTTAATGTTAAATAAATTATAACCTTAATTATCTGAATTATTTTTTAAAAAATAAAATACGTTGACTTTGCTTTAATTTAAAATAGAATTTAAATGTTAGTTTTAATTTATAATGTATGAATTTATTAAGGTTATGCGCATGAATGTTTATTTGTGTTTCGTTCTTATATGAAATGATATCGAAATGTCGTGGAAATTTAGTATGTCGTAAATTTATGTATTATGAACATGTCTATTTGCTCGGTTTATGTTTTCGAACTCGTTTGACGTGGTAACGAATTTAATTTGAATTGTGGAACCAAATCGGGGGCTAACAAGCAATTAGCACAACCTTGGTTTCGTATGTGATATCTTGAGCTCGGCAACTCGGAATCGAGTTCCGTCAACTTCTTTGAACTCGTATCAAAGATTCGGGTTTAATAAACTAAGCTTTATATTTTTCCGAAATCATTTGAACCTCCGAAATCCAACCGAAAAATGAAACGGCGCCAAAACTGCCACATTTTACCAAAATGGCTCTAACTTGTTCAAACCTTAACCAAATTAACTATGGTTGGAGTCCTTGTAACCCTAGTTCAGCCCACTATCATCCCATACACTCTCTCAACTGAACCAATCCTCACCCAAGCAAGAAAACTCAGCCAAAGCTCCTGACTTCCAGTTCATTCCCGTAACCTTGCATTCCTTGGAAATTTTGGAGCTCAAATCTCTTCCAACTTTCATCCAATCAACAAGGTCAGTTAGGATTATGTTATACATGCATCTCTGGTCATTTTGATCCATTCATCCCTAATTTTATGTCAGTTTTCATGGAGTTTGGATGATTTGAGTGAATAGTTAGGTTTAAGAGTGTTTTGATGAATTCATGAATTCCTTTGGCTTATAACTTGTTTCGGTGATATATATATATGATTGTTTTCCCTCATTTATGACTGAGTATGCTTGTATTAGTTGGTGGTTAAGAGTTGGGTGAGATATCATTAATGAATTTGTTATGGATTGAATGAACTTCAAGCTGATTTTTCTCCCTCCTTCACGTACCGAACTGCTGCTAGTTTTAGGATTCATTTTGAGGTTATATGCTGTGTCTTTTTACCGTATTTGCTGAAGGATTGATGGTTGATTGATCATGTAATGCCTTGCACTGTTTTGTGTTCGATTTTGCCCTGTTTCCTGCGTGTGAACTGCTGCTATTTCCTCTGCTGTGTTGCTGACCATTTTCAGTTCAATTGTAGGAGTTAAGGCCTGTTATGCTGCTGTATTATTACCTTAAGTGTTGACATGAGTTTGGTTGAAGTTTTGTAGTTGTCTTGGCCTGTTTTGCTTCCTTCTTTTCCTTCCCCTGTTTTGGTGCGAACTGCTACTACTGTTTGCTTCCCGCTGTAACACTCTCCTCGGGCAGGGAGAGTTTGTGTTGGAAATGTCCCCGGGCGGGAACATTTATGCCGTTTGCTTCTGTATCTCCTTCCCCGGCCGGGGAAGGTTGTGTGGTGCAGTTTACCCGGGCGGGGGAACCTTCTTTTTGAACTATAACTGCTGCTGCTCTTACTTGCTGTGTAGTGTTGTTTCGTGGTGGATTTGCATGGTAACATGACTGCTTTATTGCTTCGTGAGCTGCCAACTTTGGCTTGTGTTTAGCTGCCGTAAATAGCTGACATTACAGCCCCTTCTACGCATGAATTCTTGGTTAATTGTTGATTACATGCATGTGATTTGAGTATACTTTATATATATAAATATTAATGCATGTATAGGTAATGCATGCATGCACGTATACGTGTGTATGTATATATATATATATATAATTGCATGCATGGAATGTTTCCCCAATTTTATTTTGTTGTAATATACGAATATATATATATATATATATATATATATATATATATATATATATTATGTATTTAATAGAATGTATGCATGCATATGGTTAAATATAAATATTTGCATTCCATGGTTTTACGTAAGTATATATATATACAAATTTGGTTGCATGCATGTTATGTATATATATAAGTAAATATTTGCATGCAAGTAAATTAATATTTTATGCATGATTATATATATATATATATATATATATATATATATATATATATATATATATTATATTATATTATATTATATTATATTAAGTATAATGTGATTTAATTGAATTATGGAAATTAAATTGTTACCTAGTTCATATTCCTTTCTAATTTCCAATTTTGGATGGAATGTAATTATTTGTTTATTTTATAATTATAAACATGTTATGGTACGTGATATGTTCGTTATTTGAATTCTTGTATTGAATTCCTATGAAATATGAAATTCATGACTTAAATTATTAAGAACGCTTCCTTGAATGAATGAATGGCTTGTTTATGAGATTTAAATGCATTAATAGTGCACATGAACGTGTTCATTACATAATATTATTTCTTATGCATTCACATCATGATCATACATTGCCGTGCGTCATATATGATACATTTGGAGTCTTGAGTCTCACAAATTCATTGCATTGTCCTTGACACAGTTTATCTCCAGGGCGGAGAAATCTTGATCAACTAGGCACTCAGTAACTCGTTTCCTTGTATCGACTTGTTCCAGATGAGGGTGTTTTCGTTCTAGTTACATACTAAACCCTACAACCTTATGTGACAAGTTTGGCCAAAACCTTATGTATAAATATATGTTACTTTTAAAGTAGAGTCATCGAGTAAATTATGATAGAGTAAACCCTTTTCAAATGAATTATGAAATATGTTATGTTTCTTATGAATCAAATGTTTTGGCGATACTATGTATGTATGTTATGATTGCACGGGCCCAGGGACTTAGTGCAAGTGGCTAGCCGGGGAGGCAAGGGCCGACGGTGATCCCTTGTACTAGTCCCACCACATTTACGGTGATACCGACCCTCGCTAGGAGGTTTAGCGGGGAATGGGAACTGAGTGCCCTTGGGGGATTCATGTACCCCCATTGGCCTATGTAAGGACCGGTGGTCGGGTCTTACTAACTCGTCCACCACCCGGAGGAAGAAGGTTGGAACTTATTTTATGATTATGATTATGTTATGATTGATATGCACCGTGCGGGAAGGTCGGGACACGGATTGCCCAAACGTCTATATCTTATGATATGATATATGATCTGTGTGTATTATGATATATTGCATGATCACCTATTTAATATATTAATGATATTTGTCGTACACGGTCGGAGTTTGGTTGGAGATAATGCACGCTCACTCGCCGAGCCTTTATGTTTATGTATGAATTATGAACTTAATGAATTTAATATGATTAGTCGTAAAGTCCGAGCATTGCTTAGTTATTCTCTTGCCCTTTTGGGAACTAATTTTAAATAAAACCTTGCTCGGGATTTATGACTTGCATGTGCATGTTTTTATATATATGTATCACTCCTGCTCACTCAGTCTTCTAGAGACTGACCCTCCCCCTCCACAACCTTTTAGTGCGCAGGTAGCGTTGGAGTTTCGAGCTAGGCGGAGTTTTGGTTGAGTCTTTGAGTTGGTCAAGTTGTTAGGAGAGTCTCTGCATTCACAGATGTATTTAAATTGCGTATGATTCGACTCTGTAACATTATGAACTTGAATCTTTATGTATTTGTTATTGAATTGCCTTGCTGGGCTTTGTTATGAATTAAAAGAGGCCTGAGGAGCCCAAGTCTGCTTGTGGTTCGTGTGTTTAATTTCTGCAGGCCCGTAGCCAATGCATGTGTCTGGGTTTTAGTTTTACGATGCATTATGTTTTGTCGGTTGGTTACATTTGCAGGGTCTAAGTTCCGCCTAGCTTAGGAGGGCTGTTTTGTTTGTCTCCCGTTTGCTAGGGTTTGATACGGGTGCAGACTTCCCATTTCGTTACTTGTGTTGAGCCATAGTGCGGGGGATGTGGTGCCTCACGTGCGGGGTGCCACATCCTTAAGTGGTATCAGAGCCCGGTTGTAAAACCGGGATTTGGGTGTTGTGTTTGAGTCAGTTTAGGTCGTACGTCTTAGGAACTACGTGATAATGTGTGCATTGCATCGATTTTGAACGTGAAATTGTTTTTCTTTTTGAATCTTATCGAATTACCTGTTGCATTCTAATATTGGATCCGTGCCTTTCGTGTTGAATATGTGCCATGAGCATGCACTAATCGCATGCATATATTCTCGAAATGAGTTATGATTTCTAGGTTTTGAAGATGATATCAAACCACGGCCAAGTCCTATGATCACAGCAATCTATTACAAATTCTTCTGAGGTCCGAAAGATAGGAAGAACCACCGGGGGAAAAATATAGAGAATTCGGGATGCGTGGCCCTCATAGATGGAGTTAGATTTAAGGGCTAGGAGTCAGAATGGAGGACCGTTGTGGAAATTTAGGGTAGAAGGACATTTGATGGAATAAGAGCTGTTCGAGGAATGTCTCGGACTCCTAAGATTTATGTACATAGCTCTCCTAGATAGGACGCGATAATCGGATTCAATTGGGCCATTCCATTTAAGGAATGAATCTTGAAGGTATTTTTGTTGAGGGCTCGGATTATTCAAGAGTCAAGATAAAAAGGGGTCCTGTGGGAGTCTGACACCAAGGGTCATCAAGAAAGCGTTTCTGAATAAACCTATTGATTAGAACATGAGTTGTAGAAACCACGATCGAGAAGAGTTCGGATTCGGGTGTCCTAGATTTCGATTAAGATGGAAGACACGTCAGGAAGGGATTGAAGAAAGGCAAGTAAGGTGATAAATACAAATTCATGGAAGGTAACTATACTATAGACAAGATTTGAGTTCTTTTCTCTCAAATCTAAGCTGAATTGTCGTGTTGTGAGGTTGAAATGGGAAATATGGAGTAACAAATGGAAGCGGCAAAGAAAAGCAAAGACCTTTTTGAAGGAAATCATACGCTCAAGTGGAAGCAATCGGAAAACAAGTATAATTCACTAATCTCCACTTATAACGGATAAACACGGGAAATTTGATCACGGTGATGATGAGAAATAGGGTTCATTGGTATAAGAGAACTTGGGCAAAGTTGAATAGTGATTCTCGGGGAGAAATTCAAGTGTTAATTCAGTGGATGTCGAAGGAATCAGGGATCGCGAAATTTCAATTTCGGATCATGGAAGACACAAGTGATGCACCAAGATTCATGGGAAATTTGAAGACCGTGGGAAAGACAAGGCGTGATTAGCAAGTCAAAGTAATCTTGTGATGGGAGGAACAAGGAAAAGCTATTGACCTAACAGTTTACTACGTTGGTGACAGGTTCAAAACATTCATGGCATGTGCATCATATTTTGCATCAATTGTTTATTCTCTTTACTTTGGTTCGTGCCCGTATTTCTATCTGATTTTGTTGCTCTAATGTGCTACATATTTAATTGTCGTAAGTGTGTCACGTGCACTGTCATTTTAACCCGACATGCATTCTAGTGTTTATTTGATAGGAAGTTCTGTCATCTCATATATCAAGTATCTCTGTAAACGGCCCGCATTTGAGTTAAGAGGAAAAGAATTAATGGGATGGAGCGTTTTAAGGAAGGTGACTTTGAGAAATAACGAACTTCAAGTAAGGGATAGGTTGGTGGGAAAGAAATTTCAGAAGGAAAAGTTCAACCAGAGTTGGCTTTGGAGTGTCCGGATCGAACAAGAATGAAGAAAAAAGGTTTAGAATATTAATAGAGTTAGGGGGAAGCGGAAAAGACAAGTCTTTGGGTTGCTATGTTATTTAAAACCCTCCCCAATGAAATTTCCATCAAGAATTTCGACGAAAGAAGGATCGACGGAGTTCAACATGTAACGGCAGAAAATTTTTAAGGGGGAGAGCTGACAAGAGACGAATTAGAAATTAGAGGTCATGCCAAAGAAATAATTAGTAGAAATAATAGAAATGTAATTAAGAAAGATCGGGGAATTTTATGGTGGTGAGCAAAGAGGAATAATACAACCTTAAAGGTTAATCATTAAAGTGAGGGCTAAGTCACTAAATTCGGGTTGAAGATTATCATGAGGACTAGAGAAATAGCTTATCGAATCTTTCCATATATGCAAGTGCGATTTGGAGGCAAAGAAGTTATGAAGAAGTTAAGGGAAACTCTCTAGTTGAATTGTCGATAGGGAATCGATTCAAATTAGCATAGAAAGGGATGTTGTCAATAAATCTTGGTTCAATGAGTTCAGAAGGAGTTAAGAAGAAACAAAATCAGAGAGGATGAACATTGGAAAAACTAAATTAGACTCTAAGAATCATCAAGGTTGTCAAGAGTGGTTATCCTCGGGGATATGTTAAACACCTATATGGGTAAGGATGGAAGATATGGATTGGACATCGGAACAAATATTCTAAAAGCAAAAGTGAATGTCAATTGGATTACTTGGAAGAGTTAGTCCGACTGAAAGAATATAATAGGGATTGAGGAAGGATCGAAGAAGTTGAGTAGCAATAAAAGTCAGAAGGGATCTAAGAGTGTAATCCTTAAAGGATTCATCAATTGCTTCACCGGGGTACCCTGAAGAGGTCAAAGACAAGCTGAGCACTGAGTTTATCTTCGGGACAGATCATACACTGGACAACGACAACTCACAATTCTAAATTTCGCAACTATAGTGAACGGTACTTATAGCATCCATGATACATACATTCATGCAAATTTAATTCAAATAATTTCTTTGTTATGTGCTTCGATTTCTTATCAAGTTAAACTACGTAAAGTAATTGATGATCTACGTGGATGATATCTATTACTTGCTTTGGGGTGTCTTGCGTGATTTTAATTTCGCGTGTGTTGCTTGGGAGTAATGGAGACTTCCTTGCCTTATTTTTGTTTGAGAGACGGGGTATTCTCGTTGTTTGTAAGAGACGGGGCCTCTCTTATTTTTGTTTGAGAGACGGGGTGCTCTTGTGACACCCCGCTCGTCCGACGTATAAGGTACGTTACTTTTCAACCTTTTTATGTGTTTAATTATGTGATTTTATTTTTCGTGGCCCTATTTTGAACTCTTTTAGAGTTTAGGGGCCCCTTTGTAATTTTCTCTTTTAGGGGTTTTCCGGTCACTTCTCGTTCGGTCGAGATTTTGACCTCTTTGACCCCTTCAACGCGTTCGGGGCATCGAGACGAGTCCGTAGACTCTAAGTTTGCCCAATTCGGATGTTGTTAGCTCGTTCGTTTGTTCGTTTTTGCGTACGAGGACCCGAGATATATACTCGGATTTCCTCGTTTTGCGTGCCAAAGATCAGATCTCAGCTCCAGCGTCTTCCTCCAGCGAACAGCACTGTTCACACGCACTCGAGGTGTGTTTACACACACATGCTCGTTCTCCCTCGTTTCTCGACGGAATTCGACGAACCATTAGTGGAAATTTATCAGCTCGACGAGCCCGTCACGATGGTACAAGAATCCCGGCCAACCGACGACCGACGACGACGGGATCGGCGAATTTCAGACACAACGGCGGCTAGGCGGAACCCCTGCCACTTCGCCGCCTCTTCGCGGCGGTCTCCGGCGTCCTTTCTTCGACACGCGCCACTCCATCGGATAGGAGACATCTCGATGCAACCCCAGCTCAAGCGGCGTGGCCAACGGTGGCCGGACGGCGGTGCACACGCCGCCCGAAGTGGCGGTGGCGGACGCCCGCTACTGTAGCACGGCGGCTCCGCGGTGTTCCGGCGAGTTTCGCGGGCGGAGCTTGACCCTATCCGACCTCTTTCGACCTCCTGAGTCCATTTCTGACCTCAAATCAAGCAACCGGTGACCGTAGGTGGTGGTTCCGGCGGTGAAGCAGCGGCAGAAACTTCGGCGGCGATTTGGGCCCTTTTCCGGGCCGGTTTTGGTGGTGGAGTCTTCACAAAAGTTGCTTAGAATGACGAAACGTAGTGGATGGCATCGGCGGCGTTCCGAGAACCGGCCGTTGGCGGCGGACCGGCGGTGAACCGGTGGTGAACCGGCGGGTCTGAACCGGTTACTGTTCCAGCGATTTTTTCGGTGATTTGACTTGGGGCTTTCGTAGGGCTCATTACAAGCTTTCCAACGGTATGCCCGGATTTCATTTTCGTTTTGCGGTTTGCAGTTAATTTCAGTTTCCGTCGTTGGGATTTGGTTCGGTTTTTCTTCAACGAAGTCCCATGTGTTTAGCTTTTTCTGAAATTGTTTGAGGGCTTTTGTCTAGTAGGCCGAGGCGCTCGTTTCTGTCCTTCCGGGGATTTTTCCGACCACCGGAGGCGGTGTTCCGGTGGCGACCGGTGGCTGTTCGGCCGGCCGCGGTGGCGGCATTCCGGCGACTTTCGGACAGTAGGTTCCTCTCGTCGTGGTGAGTCCAACGCCACTTCCCGTTCGTCAATCGGATGTCCGGTTGATTTTATATGAATTTTTGAAGCTATTGTATTTTATTCGTTAATTGATTTTAATTGTGCAATTCGATCCCGTATGTGCTATAAATTGAAATTATGAGTTGTATGATACGTGGAAGTATGCTATGATGTATGAATATTTTATTCATGATTTATCGAATTTATTTGTCTCGTTTTACGCCCATCTATTTGAGAATAATTATTGTTTGAAGGGGTGTTAGTGTAATTTTGGAAACTAAATTGATTATGAAATTTTATAAAAACATAAGAAATGAATTATGAAAAGATACGTTGTATTTAATTTGAATAAATTGATCAAGTATGCCAATTGTTATTATATCGTGAAATATGCCAATGTGTAATTTATATATTTATTGTTATGTAATTCATGTTAATTTCGTGAGACTTGGTGCATGATATGATTTGAATTCTTAATGTCCTACTTTATTTTATATAATTAATGTTATGAATTTTATAAGTTATGCATCTTTTGATATGGAATATGAATTATAATATGCTCTGAATGACTTGATTGAATAGATATGGATTATATGTTGCATCATTTGTATTCGTGAGCATGGCCGTGCGTCTTTGTGGTTGTCTGCTTGAGTCTGAGTTCCGTGCTGTGTTTGTGTGTTCAGTTGGTACAGGTGCACCCGGGGTGGTGACTTGAGGTCGTGCAGGTTCCGGGGTGGACCTTCTGCTTTGTATTTGGCTCCGTTTGGTGTAAGGTGAGGTTTTAGGATTTTTGTTTTAGTTACAGCGACCTACAACCCTCTGTGCTCGTTTTCAAGCCTGCATGCGATTATTCTATTATATTTATATAATAGATATGTGTGTTTATATGATATGCTTATGAATTTGTTATACGATTAAAGGTTTTCGAACTGTATATGTACGAGCATATGTAAGTTTGATACATTCTAATTATGTTAAGTTGCGAGTTTTGGTATGTTAAGTCTTGTTCAGATTTGCCGGACCGGGGAATCGTGTGTTCTGCGTGGATGGGTGCTTACGGGCTTAAATTCCATCGCGTGAGATTTGCGTGGATGGGCGTCTAAGGGCTTAAATTCCATCGCGTGAGATTTGCGTGGATGGGCGTCTAAGGGCTTAAATTCCATCGCGTGAGATTTGCGTGGATGGGCGTCTAAGGGCTTAAATTCCATCGCGTGGGTTCTGCGTGGATGGGTGCTTACGGGCTTAAATTCCATCGCGTGGGTTTTGCGTGGATGGGTGCTTATGGGCTTAAATTCCATCGCGTGAGATTTGCGTGGATGGGCGTCTAAGGGCTTAAATTCCATCGCGTGGGAATGTATATATAAATTCAGTTGTGTTATATATGTGATTTGGAAGTAAGGTTGGAGACCCGTATTCGCCGGGTATATGAATATGATATGTTATGTTGATTATGAAACGGGATAGGAGCTTTCTCTTTCGATATGTTACGAGTTTGTTCAGTCTGATATGATTTGATTAAGTGTAAGTTTGGTTTGAAAATTGTGTAAGTTTGATTTGAAAATGGTTTTGGTATGTAAAACCCTATTCCCGGTTCATAGTCTTTCTTTTGATACGTGCTCTGCTCCTTATTATGTATAGTGTGTGTGAGTTCAGCCCCCTCGCTCAGTCAGTGGACTGACCCTCGCCCCACTTATGTTTTTAGTTGCAGGTATCAGTTGTTGGAGTTTGAGCTAGGCGGCTTTGAGTCTGGTCTGTCGAGTCTGCGTCGGTCCGTTTGATTTTGTTAAGTATTTTGTTCTGATTATTTATGAAAATTATGTATATAGTATGTTCTGTACAAGATGATACTTATGCTTTGATTACTTGAATTTTCGGGACAGGTTAGGACAGGGCTGGAATTAGTTGAACCCGTTTACTTATGTTTGTTGATTAAAGTTTTGTTAGTTCATATTTTGCATCACTTCCGCATTCGGGTTTTGCTTATTTTACTTGTACAGGGTTTAGGTACCGCCTAGCTTTGGTTGGTTTTTCGTTTGTCACCCGTTCGCTGTGACTTGGTGCGTGTGCGGACTTTCCATTTCGTACCACGTGTCGGGTCATAGTGCGGGGGTGTGGTGCCCACCGCTTGGGGTGCTACATCTTAAGTGGTATCAGAGCTACCAGGTTCAGAACCGGTGCTCTGGAGTCGTGTCGTGTCAGTTTAGGTCGTACGGCATAGGAATACTTGTGCATTGCATTTGTCTGACGTGAAAATTTGACTTCTCTGTATGAATTTGTCTGAGCTTATGTGATTGTGTGCACACTTTGATTACGATTTTTGCAAAAAATTATCATTGTTATGCTTTAAATTTTAGTAAATTACTTGTTGCATCTGCATTAATTAGGTGCTCTTAATTGCTTTCATTACTTGACATACCCACGTACTAACCCTCATGCATAGATAATTGTCCAATTTGTGAATTGTAGGGTGACATCTCGGCGCCGAATTACAATTGATCATTACTACACTCCCCGCTTCTACAAAATTATGAAGGAAGATTTGAAACTTCTGTTTTCTGACTACTTGGAGGAGAAGCAAATGGACCTCTACAAGAATTTATAACAAGGAATCAATGCTACTGCTATGAAAACGGGTATTATGCATACATGGCACGTGCATCAAGCATTGAAGTAAATTTTAATTATTTTGGGCATTTGTTCTACGTGCTTGACTGCTTTCTTTGCTGGATATGAGTGCACGCCATTCACATCTCTAACCCCACATGCATTAGCTCTGTGGTTATATTTAGGTGACTTCTTTACCTGTTCCAATGAGGATCGATTTTAATGGAAGCAACATTGGGATTCGAACAGAGGTTGACCAGATGATGTATGACCAAGCTAACACAGTCAGGGTAGTGAGTGGATAAAAGAAGATACTCGAATATGAGAGAGACAAGAGATCCTTTAACTATCAGGGTGCCCTCAGGGTAGGTACGTATTACTTGGAGGTGCTCGGGAGTACATGTTTTATAAGAAAGCCAGAATTTCTAACTCTGGATGGCGTGAAGTGACAATGGAGAGATCAAGACACTTGTATCATTGAGAGAATTCCAAGCAGGAAATCGGGTTACTATTATAAAGACACTCACCAGAGTAGTTACACTTGCACAAAGGAAAAAGGGGAAAATTGTGCAAGCAATGGAATTTTGTGCCGAGGTCATTGAAGATCAACTCCACCAAATATTGAGGGTAAGGTCATCTTTTACAACGACGGTGTACTAAGCAAGACGGTGTAAAGATTCTTCATTTATTTCTCCATGATTGTCCTGAGAGATTTCACATTTGAAAGAAATGGTAATTTCCGATTACCGAGGATCCTATTGGGATTTCAAGAGATTACACGGATTACTATACCCCGAGAATCAAGTGAGACAATCCAAGATCAGTCGAGTACCCGAGAATCTGAAGGAATACTAAAGAATGCAAGTTTGAACGGGAAGTTGAAACTATGGCCAGTTAAGGAGTTGATTAACCTTTCAAGTTAAAGAAATTGCCAACCTCAACTCCACTACTACGGTGAACGGTACACTGAATATTCATGGCATTTGCACACATACATTTCATAAGTAATTGTATTTTATTTTATTCTGCTTGACTATTGTGACAACGTGGAATGCGTGTTGCTGCCTTGATTTTTTTTAACGTGACTAACTGCTTCAATTTTCATAACTTAAAATTTATTGTTGTTGTGAATTCTTGTAAGCTAAATGGATTACATGCTTGCGTGGATTGTTGTGCTTCAGTGTTTATAAAATTTCCTTAATGGCTCACTAACCTTTCATGCACCTACAAGCATAGTGTGATTTTATTTTATAGAGATTCCATCGCGATATCCCCCTTGAGTTAAGCATGGATGATGAGTCTATACTCTAGGGACACCGATATCAGTCGGGTAAAGGTACACTACACATGCATCCCATGTTTTGCATTTGGCGCTACTTTAACGTCTGTATGTTTGAATGCTGAGTAAGTGAACTTGTATGCTAGAGAGTTGTTGAGATCTCTCAATTTGCGTGTTAGGGAGATGTGGGATTCTCCCTATTTATGTGATAGAAAGATGTTGGATTCTTTCTAATTATGTGAGCAAGAGATGCTGGATTCTCTTGGAGTTAGATATTTGGGAGATACTGGATTCTCTCGAATTTAGGGGTTTGAGAAATGCTGGATTTTCTCAAACTAGAATGTTTGGAAGATGTGGGAGTCTGCCAGACTTAGGTTGAGAGACGGGGCTCTCTCGATTACGTGGTTGAGAGACGGGGTTCTCTCAATTCTGTGCCTGAGGGACGGGGTTCTCTCTTTTGATGTGCTGGGAGACGGGGCTCTCTCTTTCTTGTGTGCTGAGAGATGTGATTCTCTCTTGGTTGTTGATAGTGTGTAATTTGTGCTACAATTGCTTTGTTTTTCCCCCTTGTGATTAACTGAAAATATACTTAATTTGGCTTAATTATGGCTTTACAGGTCTACTGGAGCTAAAATGAAGGATTAATACAAACCTGGACTAAAAGAATCGCCAAGTGCAGAAAAAGAACTGAGCCATGACCGTAAGCCATGATCATCCCTTAAGCTAAGGGCGACGCAGCAGACACCAAGTCAACAGTGGCGGCTGACTTTCTATTTTTGGCGAATTGAGCCAACTTGCATCAGCTTTATTCAGTTTTGTGCGTCTCAAGGCATGCAATCATCATACTTAGACTTTCTAAAGGAATCTTGGTCTTAAAATGTGTGCCCAACTTGCAAGACTTGGTCTTATAAGCTAGATTTAGAGGCAAAAGCAGATAACTCAACCTTGGGGGGCTGGAGAGGAAAAACGTAGCAGCTGCTACTGCTGGAGCAGAGCAAGAACAGGGGCTGAATCCCCTGTTTCGGCCAAGAGCAAGAATTCCTCCTTCTTTCCCTCTTTTACTTGAATTTCATAGATAGTTTATGGAGTAGTTTAACATATGTTTTGTAGACAAGCTTAGCTAGTTTAAATTCAGTTCTTTACAGTTTGTTAGCTCTCTATTTTCTGTAAATATGAACAACAGTTAAGCTCTTTATTTCTAGTTAAGTTATTTAGTGATTCATGCTATGATTTGTGAGGTTTAATCGGTTCTTACATCTTCGAATTCCTTGGTATATGCATGCTTCTTGTTCGAACTGTATGGACTTGTTTTAGGATAATTTTCTGATCAACTATTGTCTCGATACTTGCTTCATTTGACTGCACAAATAACTTGATCCGTAATTGTCATGTTAGATGTGCCTAAGAGTTACACATCATTGAAGGCTTACCACCATGTTTGCTTGATAATGATGAGATGCATGTATAATAACTTAAACATTCCAAGCTTCTTGAGTTTGTTGGTTAGGATTGGTGTCCTTTTCATGATTAATGCTGTCACAAAGTTAAATCTTAGGATCGTATCTTTAAGACTGCTTTTGTGATAAGAAGATGGTTAATGAGCTTCTCATGATCATTATAAACTTAAGAAAGGACTAGGGTGTGCAGAGCTTGTTGTCCGCCGCAGCCAATCTATCAAATGAAATTGAAGTTTATTATTGCACCTATGATCGAATCATTAGTTTGAATCATACAAATAACTTGACTAGAGTATTATTTCCTAGCTACTTTAATTTTATGTTCATTAGTTAGTGTTTACTTTCAGCTTGTTATTTAATTTCCCGCACTTAGTTAATTACGTTAACCTCCCCCCTCCTTTAATCTTTGTTGCTTGTTTGCTAGGCTATCGGTGAATTATAGAACCAACCAATCTCTGTGGGATCGACCCTTTGCCACTATACACAATTTATTGTGTTTAGTAGTTTAGGATTATTATTTGGTGGATTCGGCACCCATCAGTTGTCGCGGCTGAGTTTCGCGTGGCCTGTTGTTGGTTTGCAACCGGTGAAGAAGCGACGGTATCGAGCTTCGGGTGCAGTGGTCTAGTGGTGATCGAATGAGTTGAAGCGACCAACGGTCAACTGTTTGAACAAACTTCTGTGACTACGGAACTCTGAAGGAAGTTGATGTAAACAATGGGAGTAAACTTCACAGCCAGGGCAATGACTCTACACGATTTCAGGAGATGGATTGAAGTATTCCAGTTTGAAGCTTTACGACTCCGTAATAGGACCTGAGGACAGGTCCTTTTGAAGGAGGGGAGATTGTGACACCCCGCTCGTCCGACGTATAAGGTACGTTACTTTTCAACCTTTTTATGTGTTTAATTATGTGATTTTATTTTTCGTGGCCCTATTTTGAACTCTTTTAGAGTTTAGGGGCCCCTTTGTAATTTTCTCTTTTAGGGGTTTTCCGGTCACTTCTCGTTCGGTCGAGATTTTGACCTCTTTGACCCCTTCAACGCGTTCGGGGCATCGAGACGAGTCCGTAGACTCTAAGTTTGCCCAATTCGGATGTTGTTAGCTCGTTCGTTTGTTCGTTTTTGCGTACGAGGACCCGAGATATATACTCGGATTTCCTCGTTTTGCGTGCCAAAGATCAGATCTCAGCTCCAGCGTCTTCCTCCAGCGAACAGCACTGTTCACACGCACTCGAGGTGTGTTTACACACACATGCTCGTTCTCCCTCGTTTCTCGACGGAATTCGACGAACCATTAGTGGAAATTTATCAGCTCGACGAGCCCGTCACGATGGTACAAGAATCCCGGCCAACCGACGACCGACGACGACGGGATCGGCGAATTTCAGACACAACGGCGGCTAGGCGGAACCCCTGCCACTTCGCCGCCTCTTCGCGGCGGTCTCCGGCGTCCTTTCTTCGACACGCGCCACTCCATTGGATAGGAGACATCTCGACGCAACCCCAGCTCAAGCGGCGTGGCCAACGGTGGCCGGACGGCGGTGCACGCGCCGCCCGAAGTGGCGGTGGCGGACGCCCGCTACTGTAGCACGGCGGCTCCGCGGTGTTCCGGCGAGTTTCGCGGGCGGAGCTTGACCCTATCCGACCTCTTTCGACCTCCTGAGTCCATTTCTGACCTCAAATCAAGCAACCGGTGACCGTAGGTGGTGGTTCCGGCGGTGAAGCAGCGGCAGAAACTTCGGCGGCGATTTGGGCCCTTTTCCGGGCTGGTTTTGGTGGTGGAGTCTTCACAAAAGTTGCTTAGAATGACGAAACGTAGTGGATGGCATCGGCGGCGTTCCGAGAACCGGCCGTTGGCGGCGGACCGGCGGTGAACCGGTGGTGAACCGGCGGGTCTAAACCGGTTACTGTTCCAGCGATTTTTTCGGTGATTTGACTTGGGGCTTTCGTAGGGCTCATTACAAGCTTTCCAACGGTATGCCCGGATTTCATTTTCGTTTTGCGGTTTGCAGTTAATTTCAGTTTCCGTCGTTGGGATTTGGTTCGGTTTTTCTTCAACGAAGTCCCATGTGTTTAGCTTTTTCTGAAATTGTTTGAGGGCTTTTGTCTAGTAGGCCGAGGCGCTCGTTTCTGTCCTTCCGGGGATTTTTCCGACCACCGGAGGCGGTGTTCCGGCGGCGACCGGTGGCTGTTCGGCCAGCCGCGGTGGCGGCATTCCGGCGACTTTCGGACAGTAGGTTCCTCTCGTCGTGGTGAGTCCAACGCCACTTCCCGTTCGTCAATCGGATGTCCGGTTGATTTTATATGAATTTTTGAAGCTATTGTATTTTATTCGTTAATTGATTTTAATTGTGCAATTCGATCCCGTATGTGCTATAAATTGAAATTATGAGTTGTATGATACGTGGAAGTATGCTATGATGTATGAATATTTTATTCGTGATTTATCGAATTTATTTGTCTCGTTTTACGCCCATCTATTTGAGAATAATTATTGTTTGAAGGGGTGTTAGTGTAATTTTGGAAACTAAATTGATTATGAAATTTTATAAAAACATAAGAAATGAATTATGAAAAGATACGTTGTATTTAATTTGAATAAATTGATCAAGTATGCCAATTGTTATTATATAGTGAAATATGCCAATGTGTAATTTATATATTTATTGTTATGTAATTCATGTTAATTTCGTGAGACTTGGTGCATGATATGATTTGAATTCTTAATGTCCTACTTTATTTTATATAATTAATGTTATGAATTTTATAAGTTATGCATCTTTTGATATGGAATATGAATTATAATATGCTCTGAATGACTTGATTGAATAGATATGGATTATATGTTGCATCATTTGTATTCGTGAGCATGGCCGTGCGTCTTTGTGGTTGTCTGCTTGAGTCTGAGTTCCGTGCTGTGTTTGTGTGTTCAGTTGGTACAGGTGCACCCGGGGTGGTGACTTGAGGTTGTGCAGGTTCCGTGGTGGACCTTCTGCTTTGTATTTGGCTCCGTTTGGTGTAAGGTGAGGTTTTAGGATTTTTGTTTTAGTTACAGCGACCTACAACCCTCTGTGCTCGTTTTCAAGCCTGCATGCGATTATTCTATTATATTTATATAATAGATATGTGTGTTTATATGATATGCTTATGAATTTGTTATACGATTAAAGGTTTTCGAACTGTATATGTACGAGCATATGTAAGTTTGATACATTCTAATTATGTTAAGTTGCGAGTTTTGGTATGTTAAGTCTTGTTCAGATTTGTCGGACCGGGGAATCGTGTGTTCTGCGTGGATGGGTGCTTACGGGCTTAAATTCCATCGCGTGAGATTTGCGTGGATGGGCGTCTAAGGGCTTAAATTCCATCGCGTGAGATTTGCGTGGATGGGCGTCTAAGGGCTTAAATTCCATCGCGTGAGATTTGCGTGGATGGGCGTCTAAGGGCTTAAATTCCATCGCGTGGGTTCTGCGTGGATGGGTGCTTACGGGCTTAAATTCCATCGCGTGGGTTTTGCGTGGATGGGTGCTTATGGGCTTAAATTCCATCGCGTGAGATTTGCGTGGATGGGCGTCTAAGGGCTTAAATTCCATCGCGTGGGAATGTATATATAAATTCAGTTGTGTTATATATGTGATTTGGAAGTAAGGTTGGAGACCCGTATTCGCCGGGTATATGAATATGATATGTTATGTTGATTATGAAACGGGATAGGAGCTTTCTCTTTCGATATGTTACGAGTTTGTTCAGTCTGATATGATTTGATTAAGTATAAGTTTGGTTTGAAAATTGTGTAAGTTTGATTTGAAAATGGTTTTGGTATGTAAAACCCTATTCCCGGTTCATAGTCTTTCTTTTGATACGTGCTCTGCTCCTTATTATGTATAGTGTGTGTGAGTTCAGCCCCCTCGCTCAGTCAGTGGACTGACCCTCGCCCCACTTATGTTTTTAGTTGCAGGTATCAGTTGTTGGAGTTTGAGCTAGGCGGCTTTGAGTCTGGTCTGTCGAGTCTGCGTCGGTCCGTTTGATTTTGTTAAGTATTTTGTTCTGATTATTTATGAAAATTATGTATATAGTATGTTCTGTACAAGATGATACTTATGCTTTGATTACTTGAATTTTCGGGACAGGTTAGGACAGGGCTGGAATTAGTTGAACCCGTTTACTTATGTTTGTTGATTAAAGTTTTGTTAGTTCATATTTTGCATCACTTCCGCATTCGGGTTTTGCTTATTTTACTTGTACAGGGTTTAGGTACCGCCTAGCTTTGGTTGGTTTTTCGTTTGTCACCCGTTCGCTGTGACTTGGTGCGTGTGCGGACTTTCCATTTCGTACCACGTGTCGGGTCATAGTGCGGGGGTGTGGTGCCCACCGCTTGGGGTGCTACAGCTCTCTTTGCTTGCGAGAGACGGGGTTCTCCCATTGCTGCTCAAGAGACGGGGCTCTCTCCTTGTTGCTTGCGAGAGACGGGGAATCTCTCATTGGTTGTTTTTAGTCGTGCAGTGAATCCGAGGACGGATTCTTTTAAGGGGGAGAGATTGTAATGCCCTGGTTTCTCATTTATACTAATATGTCGTGGTTGCTTATAAATTGCGTAATTAAATCATTTAACTATGTGATTAATTGTTTATAAGTGTTTTCAATATTTAATTTTAATATAGACTGTTATTATTTTATTTATAATATTGCATTTCGTTAATTTAGTGTTTTATTTTGTTAATTAAGTGTTTAATGTTAAATAAATTATAACCTTAATTATCTGAATTATTTTAAAAAAATAAAATGCGTTGACTTTGCTTTAATTTAAAATAGAATTTAAATGTTTGTTTTAATTTATAATGTATGAATTTATTAAGGTTATGCGCATGAATGTTTATTTGTGCTTCGTTCTTGTATGAAATGATATCGAAATGTCGTGGAAATTTAGTATGTCGTAAATTTATGTGTTATGAACATGTCTATATGCTCGGTTTATGTTTTCGAACTCGTTTGACGTGGTAACGAATTTAATTTGAATTGTGGAACCAAATCGGGGGCTAACGAGCAATTAACACACCCTTGGTTTCGTATGTGATATCTTGAGCTCGGCAACTCGGAATCGAGTTCCGTCAATTTTGTTGAACTCGTATCAAAGATTCGAGTTTAATAAACTTAGCTTTATATTTTTCCGAAATCATTTGAATCTCCGAAATCCAACCGAAAAATGAAACGGCGCCAAAACTGCCACATTTTACCAAAATGGCTCTAACTTGTTCAAACCTTAACCAAATTAAATATGGTTGGAGTCCTTGTAACCCTAGTTCAGCCCACTATCATCCCATACACTCTCTCAACCGAACCAATCCTCACACAAACAAGAAAACTCAGCCAAAGCTCCTGACTTCCAGTTTATTCCCGTAACCTTGCATTCCTTGGAGATTTTGGAGCTCAAATCTCTTCCGACTTTCATCCAATCAACAAGGTCAGTTAGGATTATGTTATACATGCATCTCTGGTCATTTTGATCCATTCATCCCTAATTCTATGTTAGTTTTCATGGAGTTTGGATGATTTGAGTGAATAGTTAGGTTTAAGAGTGTTTTGATGAATTCATGAATTCCTTTGGCTTATAACTTGTTTCGGTGATATATATATGATTCTTTTGCTGGGAGGCAGGCCCAGAACAGTAGCAGTCCGGGACCACATTTTAAAATTTTTATTATAATACAAGTATTAAAATATTTCTAAAACATTTTAATACAAAGCGGAAGACTTAGCCGGATCTACTCAAGTATATACATGCAATTGATAATAAATTTTAAATCACTTAAGCAGATAAATATCTAACATGCAATAAACACTTAAGAGCACATAATTTATCATGCTTAAAATAAAACAACTGTAAAATATTACCGTACTGAAACATGGCTATCTAACGGCATTTTTCCAGCTCCTTGCCTTTTCGTGAGACCGGCAGAGCTTCCCCGCAATATCCCCGACTCGACCCTCGGAGTGTGGGGTCCGCGAGTAATTCCCTAAATACTCGAGAAATTTTTTTCTAGAAAAATCATTTTTCTAGAACTAGAAAATCCCTATTTTCTAATAATTAAGTGGATTATATATTAATTATATAACCACCTAATTATCTATTAATTAATCCTTTAATTAAGGATTAATTAAACTAAAAAGGAAGGGAGCAATTCTTCAACCATGCAAGGCCGAAAATTTGCTGCCAATTCTGAATGAGAAATGAGGGAATGCATGGCCCTATATATAGGCAAAAACTCAGGGGCAAAATTGTCATTTTAGGCATAAAATTGAGGGGCATTTTCGTCATTTGTACAACCGCGTACAAACCGTGTACCGACCGGCCAATCAGATCACGCCACGTGGTAGATCTCTCCGCCGCGGACACAACGCCGCCAACCACGCGCCTACACGTGGCTGCACGCGTCTCCACCCGCCGCCACAAGTCGGCTAAGTGGTTGGCGCGTGTGAAAACGCGTAGCTTCCACCAGACGTCGACACGTGTCCGGGTCTGGTCCTACCCGGACCGGACCCGGTTTGACCCTATCCGAATAGGATCAAATCCTACCCGTTGACCCGATAAACCGACCCGTTGACCCTGCCCATTCCAGATCGCATCCGGACCGTTCGGGGCACTGACGCGGCGTGAGCTACGCCGTCCACTTGGCGCGCCACGCGGCGCTGCGTCAGCGCCAGCTAGGGCCCAACCCGCTGACCTGGCGTGACACGTCAGCGCCACGTCAGCAAAATGCCACGTCATATATATATATTTTTTTTTTAAAAAAAAAATTTAAAATTTTATTTTCTCCAAAATAAAATTCCGGGCATTTCGAACTCTTTGGAACTTGATTTATTTTCTTAAAATAAATCCCTTGGCTATTTTCAAACACTTTGAAAAATTCATTTCTCTTTCTCCTTTTAATATTTTCTCTTTGGGTTTTCAATTTGGGGCTTGCAAGGGGACCTGCAGGACTAATTAATTTTAGCTCCAAACGGATTAATATAATATCATCCCATGATAATAATTAATTACCGTTTAACAATATTTAATTACGCCGTCCACTTGGCGCGCCACGCGGCGCTGCGTCAGCGCCAGCTGGGGCCCAACCCGCTGATGTGGCGTGACACGTCAGCAAAATGCCACGTCATATATATATATTTTTTAAAAAAAAAAAATTTAAATTTTATTTTCTCCAAAATAAAATTCCGGGCATTTCCAACTCTTTGGAACTTGATTTATTTTATTAAAATAAATCCCTTGGCTATTTTCAAACACTTTGAAAAATTCATTTCTCTTTCTCCTTTTAATATTTTCTCTTTGGGTTTTCAATTTGGGGCTTGCAGGGGGGCCTGCAGGACTAATTAATTTTAGCTCCAAACGGATTAATATATTATCATCCCATGATAATAATTAATTACCGTTTAACAATATTTAATTCCACTAAATAAATATTGTTGCACTCTAAAATTAATTAAATTATTCACGAATTTATCGATCTAGAATAATTTCGCATTTTACTCCTCCGTGTAGATATCCATGAAAAATAAATTGTAACTACTATCATTTATTTTTCATTTCCAATTTGAAATTTATTGATTCGCCTTAAGTTCAAATTCTCTGTATGTGAAACACATTCATCATACAACTTCGGTGACGTATCACTCGAAGTGCTTTGGCCAAAGTCTTAATTCGAACTTTTGCAAATCTATTTCAAGGATACCTTTTACCTTCCAGCAAGGCCACAGATTCATCGATCAATATAACTCTTTAGCACATTTCATGCTATCACCGAATCATACAAAGTATTTTGGCCACCCGTTACTGAGACCTCATTTCGAGTATGTTACAGTGACTAACACTACATGCCTAAAGCCGAAATATTATCAGGATTAAGAGTACAATGCTTCCTGAGATTTTATTCATTTTAGATAGCAGTATAAAATAAATAATCTCAGTGGTCCAGTTCGATGTTTCCAATCCTATTGAAAATCATCAACGTGTTATAATTGGAATCACCATTCCCTATGACGAAAGACTAATCATCTTATATAACCACGTTATAGTCACGATAACAACATATTCTTATCTTACCGACTAGAACTTTAATGACATGTGATTTCGGTATTCAAAGTCTTTTCCGATGAAACACATTTCATATAAGAATACCATCACACGTCATTAATCATTAATATGTGAAATACTCATAACTTGCTGTAAATTCAGTTTTATTAATTCAACAAATTGAATTTTCAGGGCACTATTCCCAACAATCTCCCACTTGCCCTAAATTCAATTTGGCCATACATCTAAGTCTTACTCCTTTCACACGAGTGTCAAAACTCGTTTTGCACTCTTTACGCCAATACTTTAATGAAGGAATCTTTTAGATGTTTCTCTGAGCCAACAACTAGGAAATCATAAATCCAATACATCTAACTGGCTGCTTCTCAAGCTACCATGTATTTGACTTCCATGGCGGTGTAAGCAATACAAGTCTGCTTAACATTCTCCAATTAACAGTTGCCCTTTCTAGAGTAAACACGTGTTCTGATGTCAAACATCTAGAATACAAATCAGATTGTACATCCGAACCTGTGTACTCTATTAAAATGAGCTCACCACTGTGGTAGACAAACATATAATCTCAAGTCCTTCTCAAGTACTCCAATATATGCTTTCACTACTATCCAGTGTTAGATTCTAGGGTTTGACTAATATCTGCTGACTTAGACCTATATATAATAGACAGCTGGCCTTGTACATAATATGACATACATAAAGCTTCCGCTGCGGAACTCTAATAATGTCTTCTATCCCTTCAATTGTCTTAGGACACTGATCCTGAGATAGATAAATTCCATATCTAAAAGGTAATGAACCTTTCTTGGAATTTGTCATATTATACCTTGCCAGCATCTTATCTATATATGCTTCTTGTGATAAACCAATCTCCTTATTCCTATGATCACGACAATAGTCTGATCCTTGGAATAACATCGGTCTCACATAGGTCTTTTCTTGTCAAAATGATTTGATAATTGAATCTTGACTACTAACAAAATTCTTGCATCATTCCCAATGAGCAGAATATTAATTACGTACAAAGTGAAAATGTTACAACTCTATCATGATGTTATTTTGTACACTTCATGGTTCATCAGGCAATTATACAAATCCAAAAAATCTAAATTGCCTTATAATTCTGATGCTCCATGTTTAAGACGCTTGCTTAAGACCATAAATCGATCTATTAAGCTTGCATTATATGCACTTGATTTCTGGCTGTGAAGCCTTCAGGTTGTACCATGTATCTATCTTTCTTGAAGTTGTCCGTTCAAGAACATAGTTTTTACATCCATTTATCTAATCTCATAATCGATAATGAGATAAAATGGAGAGCATAACGGACTTAGGCGTTGCTACAGGCGAGAAGACCTCATAACTGATTTCTTCTTTCTGGGTAAAATCCCTTGCCATAAGCTTTGCTTTAAAGTCTCTACTTTTGTCCATTTCTCCTTTTATCATCTTGTAGAACCCAATTTTATCTAATAGGGTTTAATGCCTTTAGGCGCCTCTACAAGTTCAAGACTTTGTTAGAATACAGAGATTCTAACTTAGATTCCATGGCTTTTGACCAAACGGTCAGCGTCTATATCTTCCATAGCTTCATTATATGTGACAGGATCAGATACGTTAGATTCAACCTCTTGGGTTAATCTTAGGTACCTTGTCAGGCATCCTGACAATCCTCCCACTACAATGATGCTCTCGTGTACATGTCTCTACATCACATGTTGTATTTGGTACATCACATGTATCTAATACATTTTCAATTATCACGGGTTTATGGAAATCAATATCTAATACTGTTATTTCTTTTAACACTACTTTGCTTCCACCCTTTTGTGGTTATGTATGTAATTATCTTTGAAATATTCACAAACATCTTTTGTGATTTCTCAAATTACAAAATATACCACCTCTCGTTCTTCTTAGGATAACCTTAAAACAAGTAAGCCTTTGTTCTTTATTCTAACTTGTCAGGATCCATCCTTAACTCATGGACCAGGCTACCTTAAATCCGAAGATAAAAGATACAGGGTTTTCACCCTAGCTACAGATCCATCAGTGTTTTAGGAACTGACTTAGATAGAACTAGGTTTGTCGTTTTGTGTGCAAGATCCCAAAACGAAATTCATAGGGTAGCATGACTCTTCATGAATCTTACCATCATTATCAGAGTTCTATTTCTCCTTTCTGCAATACATCTTTGCTAAGACGTATCTCATATATATAGTTGAGATCCAATATCATTTGAGAAATTCTGTTTAACTCTGAACTTAGATACTTATCACTACTTCGACCTAATCGAAGTGCCTTGATATGTTTTCTAATTTGATTCTTTGACTTCAGTCTTATATTCTTTGAACTCTTCCACAATTACAGACTTAAGTCTCATCAAATAAAAATATATGTATCTAGAGTAATCATTCAAACGAATGATGAAATATCCAAAACTTCCTCTTGCTTGAATAATCATAGGATCACATATCCGTATGAACTGACACAAGCAACTTCATGGCTTAAATACCTTTTGTCTCAAAAAGGTTTCTTGGTCATTTTAACCTTCTAAATAGGATTCGCAGATTGATACTATTTTCAAGTCAATAGGACTCAACAATCAGTCTTTGGATCCTATTCAGATTCAATTGACCAATAGATAGGTGCCACGAAGAAGTTTTTCTTCTTAGATGGTAGGTCAAGCTTCTTAATGTTAAACTTGAATTAGGGTTTTCATTGATGTATAAAAGACCATCTTTTATTGTGCCAGAGCAAATAAACCTTTTATTTTGCTTAGTGGTAAACTTTTGTTCAAAACAAACAATTAAACTATTAGTTATCAAATAACTTACAGAAATTAAATTTCTGTATATATGGCACGTATAATATTAAAACCCTTTTGCCAAAATACGACTTTATAGTCTTTACTGCTAATACAATTACACTTGTATTATCCCCGAGCAGTAGTTATGTGTTAACCGTTTTTCAACCTTTCTGGTTGGTTTGAATCTTTCCAACAACTTGCAAATATGATTAGTTGATCTCAAATTCACATACCAGGAGTCCGGTGAATTTCCAACTAAACATATTTTCAACGAGTAAGATATCTTCTTATCTTATCTAAACGGCGTAACAAACAGACAGACTAAGTATTTTGGATAATTTCCTTTTCCAATACCCATTACCACCGAAATAGAAACACTTTTCCATTGTCGGATTTGACTTTCTATTTCTGAACCTTCGATTGGGAACTTTTCCTTTTCTTTCTTCCACTTACTGGCTTTCTAGCCCGTGGATATTGATGTCTGATTAAAGAGAACTTTTCCCTTAGTCTATATCACCCTTTTTGCCACATTGAGGTCGTTCATTGGTTTTAAAAAATTATTTATAATAATCTTGAACGTTCAAATGACTTAGGCAGAGAGTATAGGATCGTATCCTATCTGTTAAGATTGTCTCTTTAAGTACAGAGACTTTCAATCTCATTCAGATTAGCTATCATATTCATAATATGATTATGAAACAGTGATCCTTCAAACATCTTTAACTGACAACCGTTTTCATGGCTCGTACCTACGTACGACTCTGTCTTCAACACATGTTCTTATCAGTAGACATCTCATGTGTTTGATGCTCAAGAATATTTAAAACAGATGTCAGGATATAAGACTAGCCAGATCATCACACTTGATCTATTTAGAATAAACGTCTTTCTAATCCTGACTGGTTGTAGTTTCCGAAATTTTCGGATAAGGTTCAGTGAGTACGTAAACTTTCGTGTCTCAATACGATGTCAAGGTTCATTACTTAGTCAGCGTAGTTGAACCCTTACTAGCCTATTTCCTTATAGACATACAGTTTGGAGTGGGCTAAGAGAGATCGTAATTTTAAAACTGAAATAAATAAATAAATGCAAGTTATGATTATGTATTTCACTTTCTTCTGCGTCCAACCAATAAATGAAATCCACGTAAGCATTTTGGTTTACGCAATGGTGACTTAACTAACTGCAGTTGACTCCCCGGAGGCGAGGTCGAAAACCGCTTAGAAAAGCAAGAACTATTCTTAATTAACATGTCATCTAGGTAACTCTTACCAAACAATGTCAATCCACCACGTCAACCCTTGGCCTCTAAGTAAATGTAACATAGCTCCGAAGGGAGGTTAATACATTACTTAGTCAAGTGTGTACCATTACCTAGAAGTCCGTACGAGTAGGTCAAGACACTCCACGGAGGCGTGGTCGAGCTGACTTCCCCGTATTTCATTCTATCCGTAGAAGTCTAATCTTGTATACCGCGAATATATACCCGCCGAAGGGAGTAGTATACATCCACTATACTATAGACGGGTAATGGAGGCCGTGAGAATCCAACTCTTTTCATCTCGCTCCCACTTGAATTTTTAAAAGGTGTGGATTATCTGTTGATTATTTAATAATCACTTTTGGCGTCTTATTGTTGGAAGTAATTAATCTAATTAATACCCTCCCACTAGGATTACTAAATCATATTTAAAATCCTAATAATAATATTTTAAGGCAATTTAATAACTATTTATTAATTAGGCCGAAAAATATTAGTTCAATTATGCATCGCGTCTAATTTCTATTAAACATTACTATTTAATCACATTAAATAAAATATGCATAATTGTAAATATCATAATATCTCATATTATCATGATCATGCCATAAAATAAAATAATTAAGCATGCTTTCATATAATTATCACATAATTATCATGCTTAAAATTTTAAATGACACAAAATAAATATGCCATAAATTAAATCAATTAAGCTTGTTGTTATAATTATCACATAATTATCATGCTTAAAATAAATGGCATAAAATAAACATGTTATAAATAAATTATCTCATAATTTAAATCATGTTTACTGATTCAGTAATTAACCAGGAAGATTATTGAAATCGATTCTCAGAAAATTACCATTCCACGTAAATTCCCAGGAAACACTAGAGGGGTCACAACGGTCCCACTTAAAAACCAGCCTCCTTTGACAGAATTTACGTGCACAGTATCAGATTTAAAATTATGCATCACATGCATCATATCAATGCATGTATATATCTAGAGCACAGCTCTGATACCACTTGCTGGGAGGCAGGCCCAAAACAGTAGCAGTCCGGGACCACATTTTAAAATTTTTATTATAATACAAGTATTAAAATATTTCTAAAACATTTTAATACAAAGCGGAAGACTTAGCCGGATCTACTCAAGTATATACATGCAATTGATAATAAATTTTAAATCACTTAAGCAGATAAATATCTAACATGCAATTAACACTTAAGAGCACATAATTTATCATGCTTAAAATAAAACAAGTGTAAAATATTACCGTACTACAAACATGGCTATCTAACGGCATTTTTCCAGCTCCTTGCCTTTTCGTGAGACCGGCAGAGCTTCCCCGCAATATCCCCGACTCGACCCTCGGAGTGTGGGCTCCGCGAGTAATTCCCTAAATACTCGAGAAAATCCCTATTTTCTAATAATTAAGTGGATTATATATTAATTATATAACCACCTAATTATCTATTAATTAATCCTTTAATTAAGGATTAATTAAACTAAAAAGGAAGGGAGCAATTCTTCAACCATGCAAGGCCGAAAATTTGCTGCCAATTCTGAATGAGAAATGAGGGAATGCATGGCCCTATATATAGGCAAAAACTCAGGGGCAAAATGGTCATTTTAGGCATAAAATTGAGGGGCATTTTCGTCATTTGTACAACCGTGTACCGGCCGGCCAATCAGATCACGCCACGTGGTAGATCTCTCCGCCGCGGACACAACGCCACCAACCACGCGCCGACACGTGGCTGCACGCGCCTCCACACGCCGCCACAAGTCGGCCAAGTGGTTGGCGCGAGTGAGAACGCGTAGCTATTTTCAAACACTTTGAAAAATTCATTTCTCTTTCTCCTTTTAATATTTTCTCTTTGGGTTTTCAATTTGGGGCTTGCAGGGGGACCTGCAGGACTAATTAATTTTAGCTCCAAACGGATTAATATATTATCATCCCATGATAATAATTAATTACCGTTTAACAATATTTAATTACGCCGTCCACTTGGCGCGCCACGCGGCGCTGCGTCAGCGCCAGCTGGGGCCCAACCCGCTGATGTGGCGTGACACGTCAGCGCCACGTCAGCAAAATGCCACGTCATATATATATATATATTTTTTTTAAAAAAATTTAAAATTTTATTTTCTCCAAAATAAAATTCCGGGCATTTCCAACTCTTTGGAACTTGATTTATTTTCTTAAAATAAATCCCTTGGCTATTTTCAAACACTTTGAAAAATTCATTTCTCTTTCTCCTTTTAATATTTTCTCTTTGGGTTTTCAATTTGGGGCTTGCAGGGGGACCTGCAGGACTAATTAATTTTAGCTCCAAACGGATTAATATATTATCATCCCATGATAATAATTAATTACCGTTTAACAATATTTAATTCCACTAAATAAATATTGTTGCACTCTAAAATTAATTAAATTATTCACGAATTTATCGATCTAGAATAATTTCGCATTTTACTCCTCCGTGTAGATATCCATGAAAAATAAATTGTAACTACTATCATTTATTTTTCATTTCCAATTTGAAATTTATTGATTCGCCTTAAGTTCAAATTCTCTGTATGTGAAACACATTCATCATACAACTTCGGTGACGTATCACTTGAAGTGCTTTGGCCAAAGTCTTAATTCGAACTTTTGCAAATCTATTTCAAGGATACCTCTTACCTTCCAGCAAGGCCACAGATTCCTCGATCAATATAACTCTTTAGCACATTTCATGCTATCACCGAATCATACAAAGTATTTTGGCTACCCGTTACTGAGACCTCACTTCGAGTATGTTACAGTGACGAACACTACATGCCTAAAGCCGAAATATTATCAGGATTAAGAGTACAATGCTTCCTGAGATTTTATTCATTTTAGATAGCAGTATAAAATAAATAATCTCAGTGGTCCAGTTCGATGTTTCCAATCCTATTGAAAATCATCAACGTGTTATAATTGGAATCACCATTCCCTAAGACGAAAGACTAATCATCTTATATAACCACGTTATAGTCACGATAACAACATATTCTTATCTTACCGACTAGAACTTTAATGACACGTGATTTCGGTATTCAAAGTCTTTTCCTATGAAACACATTTCATATAAGAATACCATCACACGTCATTAATCATTAATATTTGAAATACTCATAACTTGCTGTAAATTCAGTTTTATTAATTCAACAAATTGAATTTTCAGGGCACTATTCCCAACATCTTTTCCCTCATTTATGACTGAGTATGCTTGTATTAGTTGGTGGTTAAGAGTTGGGTGAGATATCATTAATGAATTTGTTATGGATTGAATGAACTTCAAGCTGATTTTTCTCCCTCCTTCACGTACAGAACTGCTGCTAGTTTTAGGATTCATTTTGAGGTTATATGTTGTGTCTTTTTACCTTATTAGCTGAAGGATTGATGGTTGATTGATCATGTAATGCCTTGCCCTGTTTTGTGTTCGATTTTGCCCTGTTTCCTGCGTGTGAACTGCTGCTATTTCCTCTACTGCGTTGCTGTCCATTTTCAATTCAATTGTGGGAGTTAAGGCCTGTTATGTTGCTGTATTATTACCTTAAGTGTTGACATGAGTTTGGTTGAAGTTTTGTAGTTGTCTTGGCCTGTTTTGCTTCCTTCTTTTCCTTCCCCTGTTTCGGTGCGAACTGCTGCTGCTGTTTGCTTCCCGCTGTAACACTCTCCCCGAGCGGGGAGAGTTTATGTTGGAAATGTCCCCGGGCCGGGACATTTATGCTGTTTGCTTCTGTATCTCCTTCCCCGGCCGGGGAAGGTTTTGTGGTGCAGTTTACCCGGGCGGGGGAACCTTCTTTTTGAACTGTAACTGCTGCTGCTCTTACTTGCTGTGTAGTGTTGTTTCGTGGTGGATTTGCATGGTAACGTGACTGCTTTATTGCTTCGTGAGCTGCCAACTTTGGCCTGTGTGTAGCTGCCATAAATAGCTGACATTACAGCCCCTTCTACGCATGAATTCTTGGTTAATTGTTGATTGCATGCATGTGATTTGAGTATACTTTATATATATAAATTGTAATGTATGTATAGGTAATGCATGCATGCACGTATACGTGTGTATGTATATGTATATATATATATATATATATATATATATAATTGCATGCATGGAATGTTTCCCCAATTTTATTTTGTTGTAATATACGAATATATATATATATATATATTTTATATATATATATATATTATGTATTTAATAGAATGTATGCATGCATATGGTTAAATATAAATATTTGCATGCATGGTTTTACGTAAGTATATATATAAACAAATTTGGTTGCATGTATGTTATGTATATATATAAGTAAATAATTGTGATGGGTCTGAATATGGGGTACAGAGTCCAATCACTTTAGAATTTGTTTAGGTGAGGAAACCAGTTGATGTTCGCCGGGAAAGATGGGGGTTCTACCTGCTAGGACAAACACAAAGACAAAGTCAGAAGGCCAAGCTGGGGGAACTGGGGGTGATTCCCAGTTTGGCTCTCCGACGCTCAAGTCAGATGAAGATCTGAAAGAGAGAATAACCTAAGTTTGGAGTTGTAGTAATGGAGATTGCTTACAGTGGAGAAGATGAACTCGCGTATTTATAGTTGAGGGTCAGGGACCCTTTGGTCATTTGCACCGTGTGGTCCTGGCCGAATGTTGCCCTAACACGTGGTGTTGCGAGAGAGAAACCTAGGAGGAATCTTCTGCAAAAGTTGGTGGAAGTTAGTGTTGGCAACAGTGGCAGGTGCGTGGGCATGTACGGGGTATCAGAGAGCCGTTTTAAGGGGTTGGTAATGAGGGCTAAGAGCACGCTCGTGTCAACCAAGAGCCTTGGAGACCAAGGAATCCACTAGGGGATGAAGGCCAAGGCTCATACGAAGAGGAGGGGAAGCTTCCCTGAGGGAGAGTGGCGCTCGAAGAGAGCTTCCTTGACAGATGGGGGCTTAGCCCGGTAATTACGAAGTGCGCTCGTTGGGGAGCGGCATTGTTTGATTACGCAGGCATGTAGCAAAGACGACACGTGTCTTTGAGGAGCCTTTACGCTCGTGGGGGTTTGGGCGCTCGTGTATAATTACTTTAGCCCAAGAGGACAGGTGTCGTTATGTCGAGTCGCCACGTGTCCAAACGTGGGACGAGCGTATTTTGACCCCATCATTTCGCCCCCCCCCCCCCCCCCCAATTCTGTTGTCCTTAGTGATAAGGGTTGTAGAATTCTTCCAATGTAATCCATCGAGCATTGCGCTCGCATGAGGCATAGCGTGTTGAGCAATCGTCCTTCTGATTGTATCATAAATGCAGTCCGTTCTACTGACCACTTGAAACGTCCATACATTAAATGCGGTCCTTTCTTCTGACCGCTTGTAACGTCTGGCATTAAATGCTGATGTGCGTGGGGCGTGTGATTTTCGGAAAGTACGTGATGGTTCAATAAAGTGAACGGTTTCCTAGGCGGGAAGTGATTGCAATTTCAAATTACTTGTCAGAAACGTACCAACTCCCATCCCTATAAATAAGGGATTCTGCATCCATATCCTCCTTTTACGCAAACATATCTTCAGAGCACATATTTGCAAAAAACTCCTTGCAAACAAGTTTCAGAGCATTCAAAAACTTTCCTTCAAGCTTTTCCAGAAAACCCAAGGTAACCTTTCGGTGAAATCTTTTTAACATTGCTAACCTTAAAACTGATTAGGATTTAGTAATTCCTTAAGCTTTATCTCTTCCAGAAAACCCGAATCTCTCCGAATATATATCGCTTCCCAAAAATCCTCATAACCCTTCCAAATTCCACCACAACCATGGCCAGAGATCATGTAGAAGAATTCGCCCGTGAAGTTGAAGACATGACTACCCAGAGTTCATCTCCTCCGGGTTCCCCTAGGGACGAGGAGTTGGACGCGGCCGTTATGGCCATAGATGAAAGGAACCCAGATGGGGTTGAGCATCTCTTTGAAGAAATGCATCTGGTGATGGAAGCGGAGAGGCAGGGGGTGACTCTCCCGATAACAGAGAGCGTAACTCACCCTCATCGCTACACCGTGACCGTGGCCGTCGCAGCCCCGGCTCCGGAATCTGAGGGAGGAGCGGGGCCCTCAGAAAGATCCCATGACAAGGGTAAAGGCAAGAAAACCCAGAGGCCCAAGAAAGCCAAGAAAACCAAAGGGCCAAACGAGGGTGAAGGCTCGGGTATGCAGGCGACCGAGTGTACCCCGGACAAGACTCCCAGCACCATCACTCTGGGAGAAGTGAAGACCAAGCTGGCACCAATATACTGGGACGAGCGCTTCACATGGCGGATCCCTGCTGATCACGAACGTGCCAACCGTCCACCACCCGGCGAGATGGCTGTTTATAAGGATGCAGTCAGTTCTGGGGGCTTGAGGTTCCCAATTCCAGTCCCAGTGGCCAATATTCTGAATGATTTGAACCTCTGCCCTTCGCAAATCGTGCCCAACGGCCTCGCTTTGATAACCAGCTTTGTGATCCTCATGAAGTGCGCTGGATACGAACCCTTCATGCGAAATTTCAACGCCCTTCTCCAAGTAGTCAGTTCACCGTGCTCGTCACCTGAGGCGGGTTATTTCTACTACGTTCAAGCGAAGGCCCACTTGAAATTGATTAATTCCCCCTCAACCACTTATGGCCCAGATTGGAAAGAGAAGTACATTTTTGTCAAAGCCCCCGAGGATGATGATTTCGGGGTGGCCCGAGAATGGATATCTCATGGGAAAGGATCCCTTGTAAAGAGCCGCTTAAAACCTTCCTTCCATAAGGACTGGGCCAAGGACTTGGCTGGGAAGTTGAGGGACGAGTGCCAACTAATTCGAGCCAAGGACTGGATAGACGATGCAGAACTCATGTTCCTCTGCGGGCTTACTAACGACCCTCATTATCTCAACAACCCTCCCGCTCGAGATTTGGAGAGAGATGGCTAGACTTTAGGGCACTAACTTTTAGATAGAGATACTAATTGTACCTTGCATTTGTAACTTGTATTTTGCGAAATTTGCTTAAGGGTTTCTGACCCTCGTTTTCGCCTTCTTTGCAGGAGCGGACATTTTAAGGATGGCTGGAGGCATAAGAAGCGCTGCTAGGTTCGCCAACGCTAACAGGCGTCAAGCCCAGCAGGGAGATCAACAGAATCCCCGAGGCCGTAGAGCAGGCCGGGGTGACGGTCGTGACGGCCACCAAGGCACCAGCTAAAGCGCCACATCTGGCGCTCAAGTGCCGCAGGGACGAGGGGAGAACCGAGCGGCAAATACTGAAAACCGAATAGTGGTACGACCACCAACCACAACAGATGCGAGGGTGGTCAACCCTAACGCCATCAATCAAACGAGGCCCCCTGCAAACGTGGTGATAAGCGGGGCTCAAGGGAGCGCTAGCCAAACTTCCCGCAAGAGGAAGAGAATGCCTGATGCCTTCGCCATATCCGGCAAAGGTAAACAAGTTGTTGAAGGCCCCAAGGGCGGCGACGGAGACACTTCCTCCTCGGAGGAGGAACATTTGTGGGATTTTGATCATCGGGGGGATAGAAGTTACAAGGGCTCTGCGGATGGAGGTGCCGTATTACTGAGGCACGGAACGGTCGCCCAAACCATTAGCCAAAATCTGTATGAAAGGGCCCAATTGTCAGCGGATCATAAGCATTTGTACTCCGAGTCGGTGGAAAAGGTGACCGGCGATATGGTGCACGCCATAATTTTCATAAGTCTCATTTCCTTTTGTAGTTTCATTATCTTTTGAAGGTGTTGTTCTTCAATATATTTGTTAACACTTTTGCCCTTTCGAGCCCGTGCAGCAAGTGCTTCCGAGGGTGAGAAATATCCAAATGCACGCTACGGTTTATGCTGACCGGAAGACAAAGTACAAGAAGATGGCGTGCTCAAACGATCCTGCCCAACTTCAGGAGGAATTGGACACAGAGAAGGCCATGTACATTTCTCTCAAGGAAGAGTACAACAAGATGGAGGCTGAGATGAAGAGTTTGCAAGATGACTTCACGAACTCTGAGAACGCTCGAAGGAGTTGGCGCAACCAATTTAACCAGCTTGAGGAGAATCATAAGAAGCTCACTGCCGAGCGCAACGATTGGAAGACGAGGGCCATGGAGGCAGAAAAGAAATATGCTGATGCCATGAACCAACTCCCCCATCGTTTTGAGCAATCAAATAAGGTGGCGCTCATCAAATTCTGCCATTCCAAAGCGTTCAATTTTGCAGCTTCCCTTCATTGCCTCGATGAAGCCCAGAAAGCGTTCAATTTGGCGATTGTGCAAGGCATTCATAAGGGCTTAACAGATCCGTCCATCCGTGAGGCGCAGGGCATGGGGCTCATGTTCAACTAGCGCTGTGTGGAGGATGACGACGATCGTGATGATCCTGAGGCCAGCATCTCCGAGCCGGAATACAATTTCCTGGTTACGCTCATCCAAGATGAGTATATGGCAGCTCATCCTCAGGAAGAGGCCTCTCAAGCAGAACAGACTGAGATAAATAACAATGCTAGTGTCGTTTCCGAAAACCCTCCGTCAAACGAGCCTCCAGTGCCTGTCGCAGAGAATGCCCCTTCCTGCTGTCGAGGCCAATGAGCCCAATGCTCCGCAAGCGCCAGGAAACAACGAGCCTGCGCCTCCAGCTGCCCAGAACCAAGATGAAAATGGCCCCCCCCCAACACAAGAGCCGGAGGGCCCAGTTCATGGTCCCCTGGCTCAAAATATCCTGATGGTTCTGGATGAAGATGCTGCTCCGGCCGCTTGATGCTCTTCCTCATCTGCTTATGTTGAACTTACTTTCTCTTCCTTATGTTGAAACTTCTTTTGTAAGAATGTTAAGGGCTCATGAGTCCTTGTTTTGTAACTTTGGCGAAAGCCTCAAATTAATGAAATTCTTCCTTTTCTCCATAATATTCTCCTTTTATTTCCTTGATTGTGAAACTTTACTTTGCGCTTGTTGTAACAAAATCTTGTAATACTAAGATTGTGTGTAACATGCTTAGGAAAAATTGTATTACTTAGTTAAGTCATTAAAACTTGAAAAATTTTACTAAGTCTTGTGTAATCATGGGGGTCTTACTGTGAGGCTGCCCTCATTCAAGACTTGTGTAAAATTTGTTTCTAAAATTTAGAGAATTTCATTAAGTCTTGAGTGACTACGAGGGTCTTACTAAGAGACTGCCCTAGTTCGAGACTTGTGAAAATTCTTCTTCACTTAGAAAGTTGTACTAAGTCTTGAGTGATTACGAGGGTCTTACTGAGAGACTGCCCTCGTTCAAAACTTGTGAAAATTCTTCTTAACTTGGAAAATTTTACTAAGTCTTGAGTGATTACGAGGGTCTTACTGAGAGACTGCCCTCGTTCAAGACTTGTGAAAATTCTTCTTAACTTGAAAATTTTACTAAGTCTTGAGTGATTACGAGGGTCTTACTGAGAGACTGCCCTCGTTCAAGACTTGTGAAAATTCTTCTTAACTTGGAAAATTTTACTAAGTCTTGAGTGATCACGAGGGTCTTACTGAGAGACTGCCCTCCAAGACTTGTGAAAATTTTGCTTCCTTTTGGCACCTCTGAGATCCCATATGGAGGCTGGATTTGGCCAGAAAGCTCCTCCCTTTGCGAAGTGCGATTGTGCAGCGAGTCCCGTTTTCGTGCGCTAGGTACCCATAGTATAGGCTACCCAGGCCTACTAGGATTCTCGTGCGTACGGGCGGATTTTGGGTGCACCCTTAGAGGGGCTAGATAAGCACGCTCGTGGAATTACGCCAATTCCTTAATTTATGAGGAAATTCATGCCCCTTGGGTTTAAGATCCCAAGAGAGAATTCTCAGTAGCCTGCATACTCAGATAAAAAGAATAAGAGGAACGAATTTTCATTATGAATTTCTTGAGAAATAACATGTGTGTCATGCTTTACAAAATAAACTCAAACATAGAACTTCCTGAGGTTGCATGCGTTCCAAGGGCGCGGGAGACGCTCGCCTTGAAGCGATTCGAGCGTGTACGTGTTGTTTGCACGTATTTGTATGACTTTGAATGGACCTTCCCAGTTGGGATCTAATTTCCCCACATGTTTAGATACTTCCACTTTCTTTAAGACCAAGTACCCCAGCTGGAAAGTTCTTTCTCTTACACGCTTGTTATATTGTTGTGCCACGACTGCCTTATATCTGTGTATTTTAGCCCAAGCCTTGTCTCTTCTTTCCTCCAGTAGGTCCAACTCCAGGATCCTGTTATCTTCGTTAAGCTGAGGCTCGAAATAGGCTACACGAGCGGATTCGTTTACAATTTCCGCGGGTATCATGGCTTCTGACCCATATACGAGCGCGAAAGGTGTCTCGCCAGTGGCCGCTCGGGGAGTAGTGCGATAAGCCCAGAGCGCCCCTTGCAATTCTTCTGCCAAATCACTCTTTTTGCTCTCTAGCATTGATTAATGTGAGATACAATCCTCCTACTTACTATCTCTCAACCAAGATCTAGGGTAAGGGAATAATCAGAACCCTAATAATCCGGTCTTAAAGCTAAGTGCATTTCATATCCATTTGATCTCAATCAAAGAAACCCTTTTCTTGATGTCTTGATCTACTGCCTTGGCCAAGGACTCCATATGGCATATGAATGACTTACACAATAAGAGATCACCTTGCAAATGCAAGTGTAGGTCCTTTCTTGATTCTCATTCACTTTCATGAATCACTTGTGCAGCCCCAGCATAAGCCTTGAATCAGTTGTCTAAGGCGACACCCTTTAAAGCTTATACCTAAGACTATAGAGTTAACTCATAAAGTGACAAGGAACCTCAAGTCTAAGGATCAATTAATCACATCAATGACTCGTGAGATATTTCCTAATCTGGAAGTTTCCATTTCCTGAAATAGAAACTTCCTTTCCCATTTAGGAATCTTCTCACACGGGGCACCTCAGTGAACTTACTTATTAAAGTAAGCACCCTCATGTATCACGCACGTATCAACTATACACTTTGCACCTCCATGAAACAAGGTGGTCCTTCTTAAGGGCGTGATCCCACAAGCAAGCCTTAGAGGAGTCAAGTTGACACTGCCACTGTCTGTAGGACTCATCGGCTTGGAGCATTTTACTAATCATGACTTATGTGATATAGGGCTCGTTTCATGAACCATTTCACCTAAATGGTAGAGTCCTAAAGTCATCAGGATTAGGGGAGTTCTCAAACATGCACAGCTAAAGTAAACACATACCAAACAAGAGCATATAAAGAAGTGTTGCCTCAATACGTTATTTTATTCAAAGATTGTCTGTGATTACAATAAGGAAAAGCACAAAGCGGATATACAATCGGCTTTCTAGGGCACTATTCCTAACAATCTCCCACTTGCCCGTCAAAGCCATTCTAAAGCTATTCTAAGTCCCATCTTCTGAAGATGACCTTGGAAAGCTTGTCGACTAAGGGGTTTAGTAAGTGGATCTGCCACGTTCTCTGCTGATGTGACCTTCTCAATTTGCACATCATCTCTTTTGATAATATCACGGATTAGGTGATACTTCCTCATAATGTGTTTGGTCCGTTGGTGAGATCTTGGTTCTCTTGCTTGAGCAACCGCCCCATTGTTGTCACAAAACACAGTTATGGGGTCTTTCATGCTAGGAACAACATTCAACTCTTGAATGAAGTTTCTAATCCAAACGCCTTCCTTAGCTGCATCATTTGCAGCCAAGTATTCGGCCTCAGTGGTTGAATCTGCAGTGGTAGTTTGCTTGGAACTCTTCCAACTCACTGCTCCGCCGTTTAGGCAGAAAATGTATCCTGACATTGACTTAAAATCATCTAAGTCTGATGCAAAGCTTGCATCGCAGTATCCTTCGACAGTAAGATCTTTCTGACCTCTGTAAACTAAGAATAAATCTTTAGTACTTTTCAAGTACTTAAGAATATTCTTCACGACAGCCCAGTGACCATCTCCAGGGTCAGATTGGAAACGACTTGTTACACTGAGTGCATAAGCCACATCCGGTCGAGTACATAATATTGCATACATTATGCTACCTATTGCTAATGCATAAGGTGTATGAGTCATTCTTTCCTTCTCAAGGTTAGTCTTAGGACACATCTTCTTTGAAAGACATGTTCCTACACTCATACGAAGGTTCTTAACCTTTGTTGACTCCATATTGAATCTCTTCAATACTTTGTCAATGTACATCGACTGTGATAGTCCTATTAACCTTCTAGATCTATCTCTATAGATTTTAATTCCAAGGATATAGGACGTATCACCCAGATCTTTCATCTCGAATTGGTTCGATAACCATAACTTAGTCACTTTCATGTCATCCTTCGAATTCCCAATAAGAAGGATGTCATCAACATAAAGTACTAAGAATTGCACTGAGGTCTCCAATTCCTTTTTATACACACATGATTCATTCTAAATTTGAATGAAGCCAAAAGCTTTGACTGATTCATCAAATCGAATATTCCAATTCCTAGTAGCCTGTTTTAATCCATAGATTGATCTTTGGAGTTTGCAAACCTTTTGCTCACTCCCACTGAATGTGAAACCTACGGGTTGCTCCATATAAATGTCTTTATCAATGTTACCATTGAGAAAGGCAGTTTTCACATCCATTTGCCATATCTCGTAGTCATAATACGCAGCAATGGCAAACATGATCCGAATAGACTTTTGCATTGCAACTGGCGAAAAGGTTTCATCAAAGTCCACGCCGGGTCTTTGAGTGAATCCTTTTGCAACCAGTCTTGCTTTGTAGGCTGCAATGCTTCCATCAACTCCAAGCTTTCTCTTAAAGATCTATTTGCTGTTAGGAATAGTGCCCTAGAAAGCCGATTGTATATCCGCTTTGTGCTTTTCCTTATTGTAATCACAGACAATCTTTGAATGAAATAACGAATTGAGGCAACACTTCTTTATATGCTCTTGTTTGGTATGTGTTTACTTTATCTGTGCATGTATGAGCACTCCCCTAATCCTGATGACTTTAGGACTCTACCATTTAGGTGAAATGGTTCATGAAACAAGCCCTATATCACATAAGTCATGATTAGTAAAATACTCCAAGCCGATGAGTCCTACAGACAGTGGGAGTGTCAACCTGACTCCTCTAAGGCTTGCTTATGGGATCATGCCCTTAAGAAGGACCACCTTGTTTCATGGAGGTGCAAAGTGTATAGTTGATACGTGCGTGATACATGAGGGTGCTTACTTTAATAAGTAAGTTCACTGAGATGCCCCGTGTGAGAACATTCCTAAATGGGAAAGGAAGTTTCTATTTCAGGAAATAGAAACTTCCAGATTAGGAAATATCTCATGAGTAATTGATGTGATTAATTGATCCTTAGACTTGAGGTTCCTTGTCACTTTATGAGTTAACTCTGTAGTCTTAGGTATAAGCTTTAAAGGGTGTCGCCTTAGACAACTGATTCAAGGCTTATGCTGGGGCTGCACAAGTGATTCATGAAAGTGAATGAGAATCAAGAAAGGACCTACACTTGCATTTGCAAGGTGATCTCTTATTGTGTAAGTCATTCATATGCCATATGGAGTCCTTGGCCAAGGCAGTAGATCAAGACATCAAGAAAAGGGTTTCTTGGATTGAGCTCAAATGGATATGAAATGCACTTAGCTTTAAGACCGGATTATTAGGGTTCTGATTATTCCCTTACCCTAGATCTTGGTTGAGAGATAGTAAGTAGGAGGATTGTATCTCACATTAATCAATGACTTAAAGGTTCTGTCGAATCCGAACATTCCAATTCAGCTAGGGGTTAAACACCTGTTGCTAGACTATGGTCGTTTAATCTGTGGACTGATTAATTAATTAGTGAATTAATTAATTAGGGTCACTGCTAATTGAATTGAGAACCTAGAGGGTCACACACAATAACTTGGTTACATGAGTTGAGGCTTTAAAATTATTAAACGAGTTAATCGGGCCAAAGGGTTCCACACGTGTGAAATCACACGTGTGGGTCACGTGCATGTGCGTGAATAATTATTTGGTGATTAAATAATTAATTTGTTAATTATTTAATAGACTTTGGTTTAATTTTGAATTAAAAAGAAAGTCTTATTTTGGAGAAAAATAATCTAGTTAATTAATTATGAATTAATTAATTAGATAAAAATAAGTTATTTATTTTAAATAAACAAAGTATAAAATTATCCAAAAATAGTTTTGATGTTTTTAGCTCTTTTAAAGTTGATTTGAATTAGAATTCAAAGTCAAAGTTGGAAAATACTTGATGATCAAGTAATAGGAGAGAGAGGGACCAAATCCTTGCCCAACAAGGATTGGGTTCGGCGTCCCTCTCCCTTATCTATATATAGGGGAGCTCAAGCTCCCCTTTAAAGCTAATTGGCAATTCTTTTGGTTCATGTGTTGAACACCTTCCTTTCTCCAAGATCAAATAAACCCTAGGTTAAGCCTAAACACTAACTAGAGAACTAGCATCCTTACTAGTTAGATTGTGATCAAGTTGGTGGACTATCTCTAGAGAGCTTCAAGTTAGAAGTTTGAAGATTCGAGCTTTACCAAGGAGAGGGGATCAAGCTGCGAGAAGAGCGTTCTTGGGTGGCTTGAAACGCTTCAAGAAAGAATAAAAGAAAAGTACGTTTTCTAACTCTACGAATTTGGATACACGATTGCGAGTCCAAGATCCTTTTGTTGGAAAAAATTTTTAAATTCCGCTGCTTTCTGATTCGTGTTTTCCAACATTTGCAACCTATGGGTTTGACCCCATCAGGTAAATCTACCGAGGTCCAAACTTGGTTGGAGTTCATGGAATCCATTTCGGATTTCATGGCTTCTATCCACTGTTCAGAGTTAGAATCTGAAAGGGCCTCCTCATATGGTGAAGGATCATTATCCTTTTGAGAGATTTCATGGAAGAATCCATACCATCTCTCCGCCTGTCTAGGAGTGCGTTCAGAACGCCTTAGAGGAGGATTTACGTGTGTATCGAAATTCGTGATTGGTTGTTGTTGATCAAAAGGGGACGTTTCTTCAGTGGGTGGCATGGGGTCACTTTCTACTTCCTCTAATTCTATGATCTTGCCTTTCTTTTCTTTAAGGAACGGTTCCTCCAGAAAAGTGGCATTTCTGGAAACAAACACCTTTTGTTCAGATTGATCATAGAAGTAGTATCCTATGGATTCCTTAGGATAACCTACAAAGTAGCATAAGTTAGAACGAGATTCTAACTTATCTCCCACTGTCCTCTTCACGTAAGCAGGACAACCCCAAATTCTTAAGTAAGAATAACTAGGGATTTTACCATGCCACATTTCATAGGGCATTTTAGGGATTGACTTAGAGGGAACTAGATTCAAAATCTTTGCTGCACTTTCTAGGGCATAACCCCAGAAAGAAGGTGGTAAGTCAGTGAAACTCATCATGGAACGAACCATATCAAGTAGAGTTCGATTCCTTCTCTCAGAAACTCCATTAAGCTGAGAAGTTCCCGGAGGAGTCCACTGAGAGATAATTTCATTATCTTTGAGATGATTAAGGAATTCATCACTAAGATACTCGCCTCCTCGATCAGATCGAAGTGCTTTGATCTTGTGACCAGTTTGGTTCTCAACCTCCTTTTGAAATTCTAAGAATTTCTCAAAAGCTTCAGATTTATACTTCATTAAGTATATATAACCATATCGACTAAAGTCGTCGGTAAAGGTTATGAAATACTGATGATTGTTTCTAGTGCTTACACTAAGCGGTCCACAAACATCAGTATGGATCAAATCCAAAACCTTAGTGGCACGTTCCACAGTCCCTTTAGAAGGAACTTTGGACATTTTTCCTTTGAGACAGGATTCGCAAGAAGTTAGCTCTTTGAGATCATTGTCAGAGAATGATCCTAAAGTGTTTATCTTGCTAATTCTGTTCTTGGAAATGTGTCCTAATCTAGAGTGCCATAAGGGAGCTGAAACTTTGTCATCTCTCTTACGTTTAGTTTCTCGTTGTATATTCATAATATTGATATTCTGAGTTAGATAAAGTCCATTACTTAGAGTACCGATGTGAACGGAAGAGTTGTTCCGTTTGATAAAGTATTTACCATTCTTAATATAAGTTTCATAACCTTCACAATCTAAAATTGGAACTGAAATTATATTACGAATAATGCTCGGTACATAAAGGACTTTATTTAAGACTAACTCAAAACTACCTAAATCTAATCTAATTGTGACTAAAGCTCGAGCATCAACGTTTGAGCCATCGCCGATCTTCAAGACAAATTCTCCTTCTTTGAGTTGTTGGACTTTACTTAGCATCTGTACATCATTACAGATATGAGTTCCACAACCGGTATCAAGTACCCAAGAACTAGAATTAATAGAAAGATTTATTTCAACGAGAAACATACCTTTCTTTAGAGTAGCCTTGTACTCTGGGCAGTTTCTCCTCCAATGTCCCGCTTTGCCACAATGGAAGCAAACATCCTCTTTCTGATCACGCTTCTTCTTTTGGGCATTCCCCTTCAAAACGCCACCAGTGGGCCTAAGGGGTTTCTTCTTCTTCTTTTGGGCTTTCTTGCCCTTACCTTTACAAGGCCCAGAAAAGGAAGATGGAGCATTCACCATCAAAACCTTATTGTCCTTCTTGATCGTGCTTTCAGCAATCACAAGCTGACTAATCAGCTCAGCTACAGTAGCACCAGCATGATTCATATTGAAGTTAAGGACAAATGGGTTGAATGATGGTGGGAGCGAGGCTAGCAACAAGTCCACTGAAAGCTCATCTTTTAGTGGTATGTTCATGGAAGCAAGTTTCTCAGTAAGGGCGAGAAACTTGAGTCCATACTCATGGACACTAGAACCTTCCCTCATTCTCAAGTGGAACAATTCCTTTGAAGTGTTATACCTTGTAACACGTTCATGAGGGCGGTAAAGTTGCTCTAAGTGGTCGTAAATCTCCCAAGAAAATTTCATGGCCTCATGTTGCCTTTGCAAGTCCGGAGACATGTTAGCCAACATAAGGCAACGGGCTTGGAGATTATCATCCTTCCACTTCTGGATCGCTTTCCGCTCGGCCCGAGTGGGAGCCTCCCCTTCGGTACTAGGCTCCCCTTCGAAGAGAACATAAGTTCTCTTCTTAGAATCTAAAATGATTTTTAGATTCCTCAGCCAATCAGAATAGTTGGGACCAGTCAACTTGTTTGACTCGAGGATCGATACAAGAGGGTTTTTGGTTGCCATTTCAAAACACGTAGAGAATCACAGAATCTACGACCTAAATGGTAAAACAGAGAACTAGTGAGCATGCTGAATTATAACGATATACAAAAGATAAGGTCTTTAATCTAATGTAGCTCCCACTGTTTTTCAAAGATCTAAGAGGAACACGTTTCCCAATGGGTACTAAGATCCTAGGCATTTTACCTCGAACCCACGACTCGCGGACATTCTAAGTAAAACCCTAGGTAGGTACAACCTACCAATTCTAACTCCTTTAGAACTCTTAGTAATTATTTTTGCATCACCAATCTTTCAATATGGACCCACGACTCGTGCAACATCCATATTTACTTCGGTGTTAAGCTAGACCCATCAATCATAAGATCATGATCAAAACTTAGTTCGAACGACCCACGACTCGCGGACATCGCCCTTGCCAAAATTGATCACGAAATATTGATCATTTAAAATGATCAATTAGGTAACTAAGAACTAATAAGCTCCACTAGCTATCCCACGACTCGCGGACAATAACTAGCTTCACTTACTAAACTTAAAACCTATTGATGGAATGCTAGGAATTTAATTCAAAATTTGCATCTCGAATTTAACACCTATTTGTTCAACATTAGCTTAATATTTAATGGGAATTTTCGAATCAACCGGAGAGTTGTCCGGTTCGACCTCACCAACATATATGTTATCCAATTTTATTAGTCTTGATTAATGCAAGTACACTTAAATGCATTTCAAACAAGCACATAAACAGATAACATGTCCTAGCATGATACTAACATGTAATGATCATGGGTTCTACCTATCTTATGCGTGATATGTGGGAGCCACTCCACAATCACAAGTTCTAACATACATGCCACATAAACAGTTTAAATCACATAAGGGAAAGCGGTAACAAAATACGAGCCCTATCTCTATTACATTTTTACAATTGAGATTCCCCTCCCTAACATTTTGAGGGGTATTCACTTATGGCCTCCTTGTTACTTGAATGTGGTCCATCTTACTCCATGGGTGCATTGTCTCCAAAATGAAAATAAAACCTCACCACCTTTCTCTACTCCCAAATTACAATAAAAAGAAAAAGACATAAAGTAATAAGACTCAATCTTCATATTGGCCTTAGACAATTACACGGGGCATACCCCGGCCTCAAAAACAGTAATATGGAAAGCCACATAATAAATCACATAACAGTACGCACATAAGTGAGGCTCCAACCTCAATTGAAAAACACAATTATAGGGCTCCAACCCCAATTTAAACCATCCATGTGCATAAATTAAAACCATACATAAGTCTAAACCCATGATCACCTAACATGCTTTTGCGAGAATTTAAATTTAGCCAATAAATTAAAATTCCCGTTTTAAGTCCTAATGACATAAAACACGACTTGATGCGAGTCTTATTTATAAAAATTTTCAATAAATCCCAAATTAACAAAACAAATAAAATTCCAATTAATTTCTGAAAATTAATAATTTTATGAAAGATGTAATTTCCCAAAATATAAACCGTTTCTATTTCTCAAAAATCCCAATTTTAAGTTTTATTCAGAAATTAAAATAAATATTCAAAAATAAATTTTTAAAATTAAAATAAAAAAAATTTGGGACTGGATTGCACGAAATACGAAAACAGATTACGAAGGAAAAACGGGGCCCGTACGCGAAGAGAGCCGCGCGCGATGCAGGCGCTTACAGAGCGCGGCCAAGGCCGTGCGAGTGTGCGCGCTGCTGTGCGCGGCACATCCCGGCCAAGTGCGGGCGACGATGGGCGGGCGTGCTTAGCAGTTGCGGGAGGGTGCTGGGCGGTTGCCCTTGCGCGCGCCTAGGAGAGGCGGGAGGTGGGAGGCGGGGCGCGACGCCTTCGTGCGCGGGGTTTCGCGTGTTCGTCGTAATCCAGGTTTCCGTTTCGTGTTTTCGTTCAAAAGAAAAATCAATCCAAAAAATCCAAAAACAGTTTATACAGTTTCAAATCTAAAATAGTTTTTCAAAAAATTAAATTTTGCAAAAACCAATTTTCAGAAACTTTCAGGAAAAAAATACAGTTTCGTAATTCAGGCTTTCTAAAACAATTACAAATACTCAATCGCATCTAGGGGGTGCAAACAAGCCGAGCCAGCTTGCGAGCTTCGCGAGTCGATCTCGAGCTGGCTCGGCTTGAAATCGTATTGGCACGAGCTCAATCCGAGCTCCAGCGAGCCCGATCCTGTCCTCGAGTCAATCTCGAGTTTCTTGTGTCTGGGCTCGCGGCTCGCGAGCCTAGGTATATATATATTTTTTTTTAATTTTATATATATGTATATTAGATTTTATATCATATATAATATACATATAAGATATATATAATATATACATTAAAAATTTATAACTATATATTTTATTATATATTTTTATGGCTTCAAATTTAAAAATATAATAAATACATATCATATATTATATATAAAATTTATTAATTGTATATGGTCCAACATTATATTTTGTAAATGTACATTTATATATCATATATATTATACATACATATATATATATATATATCTTAAAATTTTAAAAATATATGATTCACCAATGTATATAGTTTGACAATATAATATCGATCATGCATTATGTATGTGTCCTTTAATAATATATAAGCTAATAATGTATTTGATTCAATAGTTAACATAATATAATATAAATATAATATATATATCTTTATAGGTTAAATCAATATTATTTATGTGTACATGTGTTTTTTAATAATGGACCAAATATATCTCATATGTTCTTTATATAAATATATATATGATGTGTTTGTTTCTTAAATGCTTAATTATATAGTTTACTAATTTGTATGGTACAATAATTTGTATGTTATTATGTATCATATATTATAATAAAATATGCATGTATTTTAATAATATATGAGCTAATAATGTATTTGGTTTGAATTTCTATAAAATTTGGTTTATTGATTCCTTAAACTTTAATAAGAGCTAATAATATTCATTATGCCGAATAATATTTAATTTATTGATGTATATATTATGATATATAAGATAATGTAAAATATATTATATTTTGTAACAGGTTTATGTTATATTATATCATATTTGGTTTTAATAATGCACTGAGCCACCAAATATATTTTAATAGTGTGTGATTAAATTTTAATATATGTTCTTTAATAATATAAAATTTATATATATGTTTTTGCTAATGAACCAAATACATTACATATGTATGTGTCCTAAATTCTTCATTATATAGTTTACATGTATAGTATTATGGTTTAACAAGATAATATGTATGATTAATATAAATTATGTCTTAATAATATATAGTTTACTAATGTATAATTTCTTTTTTGGTGAAATTTATTGATGTATGTGACCTAATATATAATATATAAGGTATATCATTATAATATAATAGGTTTATAATTTATATTATATACATGTATGTTTTAATAATTATGCACACGTCCATACTTATATATTTAATAAATTTTATTTGTTATATTTAATTACTTAATATTACATATAATATAAGATATTATATGTAACGCCCCAGTTCTTTTTATCAGTACAGCATGACGTATATGTTTACTTAATTGCGCAAATTAATTGGTTTTAGTGTTTTCTATATTAAATTTCATTGTTTAATTGTTAAATAAGTGACTAATTGAAATATATGCAATATTTGAAATTGAATTTATGTGAATAACTTGTGTGCTCCTTAATTGCGCGAATAATTATTTATACGTGTTTTATGTATTTCATTTTATTTTATATGTATTAAATGTTAGTTATTTTATTTAATGTTATTAATATTAATTATATTTATATAATATAAATAAATAAATAAATATATATATATATATATATATATATATATATATTGTAATAGTGTACGTATGCATGAATTTGTAATGCATACATTTTACAAGTTCAAATTAATTATGCATGCATTTTATATTTATAACTTATATATATTGCATGCATGTAGTTATAATATATATATATACGTATGCATGCATGTGTAATTATAAATTAAATTTTCATGCATGTATTTATAATATATTATATTAGTATGTAAATGTTGCATTAGTTGTTAATATTTTGAATTTATTTGTTACTTTGTCCATGAGTGATACTTACGTACTTCGTTTCTATTTGGATTGATATCGGAATTTTGTGCGAATTTAATTTGTTGAACGTATACGTGTCTTGTATATGAATATTTGTTCGTTTCGTATTTTAGAATTCATTTGCATGTGTTTCGGATTTAATTTGAATTTTGGAATCCAAGTCGGGGGCTAACGAGCATTTAGCGCACCCTTGGTTCCGTATTTAATATCTTGAGCTCGGGAACTCGGATTCGAGTTCCGTCAACTTCGCTGAACTCGTAACGAAAATTTGAGTTTAGTAAACTTAGTCTTATATTTTTCTAACGTCAATTGAGCCTCCGAATTTCAACCGAAAAACGAAACGGCGACGAAACTGACCTTGTTACACTAAAATGGCCATAACTTATTCAATTGTTGACCAAATTAACCATGGTTTGAACCTATGGGACCCTAACTCAACCATCTATCTGATCATTATCCTCCCCAACCGAAATAGTCTCTCATACTTAGAGAAAATCAGCCCTCTTTCCTCTGTTCCAGAAATCCCGTAGCCAAGCAAACCTCTTGAGATTCAAGCTCAAATCTCTTCCAAACCTCCATTAATCCACAAGGTAAGCTTGGTTATGTTATGTACATCCATTATGAGATATTTTCATTCATTCATCCCTAAATTCGAGCATGAATTCGTGAGCTTTTGACAGAAATGGATATTTATAGATTTAGGTTTGAATTTGGTTGATCTCTTTCCATACTTGAGCCTTTTGGATGATTCCAAGCTTGAAAATGATTGTCTTGAACTCTTCTTGGCATTTATGGTAATGTTTTAGCTGGTATTTGAAGCATTTATAAGATATCATTCATGAGATATTGAAGGTTGTTGTGTTGCTCTGTTTTCGCTGCTACGTACTGTGCCAGTTCTGCTGCTGCTTTGAGAGGTGTTTGAGGCTCGTTTTTGCTGAGTTTTGTTGTCTATTTCATGTCCATACTTACCTGATATTGTTGGGAGAAATTGGATTTGGTTATGCTCTGTTTCTCTGGGCTGCTGCGTCAGTTTTGTTGCAGTCGCGCAGGTCGCGCCCGCGACCTTGTTTGCTTGCAAATTGGGTCGGGCCCGCGACTGCACAGTTCGCTGCCCTCGTATTCTGAAAATCGGAGAAATTGCTGGAAATTAAGGGTAGCGGCCGCTACCATTTCATGAAGAAAATGGGTCGCGGCCGCGACCCCTGTTTTCTGAAAAATTTCAGTTCGAACTGTGTGTATGTGTTTAACTGTAATTCTAATTTCCTTCCTTTATTTGCATGCATGGAGTGGACGTATATATATATGTATATGTAGCTATATTATTGCATGCATGAATTATTTGGTTGAAATGCATGGCCTTTTCATACATAAATCATGATTTAAATGATAGAGTGCATGCATGGTTTAATTATAAAGTTCCATTTTTATAATGCATGCATGATTCTCATGCAATACGTGCTATATATGTATATATATATATATATATATATATATATATATTAATTATGGTTTAATTTGTTTAAATTTTAGAATTTAATTGTTATCTAATTCATGTTTTATTTAATTTCCTAAATTTAATTGAATGTAATTACTTGTTTATTTTCTAATTGTAAATGTGATTGAATGTATTTAATTATCGAATTCCTAATTTTATATGTGATTTACTTTATGCTAAGATTTAATTGAAATTCTTGAATTAAGTTGATTGAAAATGTGAATTATGATTTGAACGAACGTGAATGAATGATGGAATGACTTGATTATATGAATTAAATTTCTTAATCGTGCACATGAACATTTCATAACATAATTTTATCTTTTATACGCTCATGTCATAATCATTTCATTGCCGAGCGTCTTAATTGGTCATTTTGAGTCTCACTTTACCTTTCTTGCACAGATTTCGATCCCGTTGGAGACGAGGCCAATCCTTGAGGCTTTCGTATCTTCTTTTGTCGGTACAAGGTGGGTTTCTCTTCTACTTAGATAAAACGACCCGATATATCTCCCTATGTGAAAAGCTTTAAGCCAAAGTGATACGATATATATATATATATATATATATATATATATATATATATATATATATATATTGAGTCTTTTATCGAGTAAACGATTGCAAACGTAACGCCTTATTTCTTGAACCCTACCAAATGTTTTGGCGAGACATGTTTATGATTGTACGGGCCCCGGGACTTAGTATATGTGGCTAACCGAGGAAGCAAGGGCTGACGGGGATCCCATATACTAGTTCCAACTTACGGCGAAACGGACTTCGTCAAGGGAGGTTCTTGACGGGGAAACGCTAACCGGGCTTTGAGGCCTCATGAACCTCATAGCCGCATTGATATGATTAGGTGGTCGAGCCTTGCAAACTCGTCCACCACCCGGAGGAAGAAGGAGTATATGAATGATTATGATCATGTTATGTATGAGCACAAAAGATTTATGTATGATAACGAATGATTGAATAATTGATTATGATTACACGAGGAGTAGGTTGGAGATTGTGCACGCCCACTCGCCGGGCCATAACCCTTATGAACAATTATGAATGAATATGAACGTCGTAATCCCGTTGATGTTTTCTTTTGTTTTAACCACTTGGGAAATTCTTATCAAACTTCACACGGGATTAGGGCTTGCTTGTATGTGTTTAATTTATGCGATATTATATCATATGCCCTGTTTTTATACCCACCAGTCTCTTTTAGACTGAACCCGGTTGTTTTCAGTTGTTTTGTGCAGGTATAGGAGTGCTAGGCGGGAATACTAGTCGTCTAGGTCTTACATTTATGTTTAGCACTTCTTTTCAGTCTCATATACTCATACCCTTATTGTTATTTTGTAATTGATCATAGTATAGCTTGGAGCGTTATGATTTTGTAGGCCGTGAATGCCGTTGAATTTGAATGCTTTTGTATATTGATGGTTGGAGCTTGGTGGCTCATTGTATATATGCTATGTCGTTCTTGCTTCCACATTCTATTTTAACTCTGATTTTATGTTATCTTGAGTTGAATGGTTTAAGGGTTAGTCCCGCCTAGCATAGTGTGTGTGTTGTGTCCCCGTTCGCCGTGGATTTGGCACGTGTATGGACTTCCATTTCATATACGGGTCGGGTCTCGGTGCGGGGGATGTGGTACCTTACGCTCGGGTGCTACATCCTTATGTGGTATCAGAGCTACGGGTTGCAAAACTCGGGCTCTCGTGTCGTGTGGGTCAGTCTAGGTCGTTCGGCATAGGAACTACATGATAATGTGCGCATTGCATCGATTTTGAACATGAAATTATCTTTCTTCTTAATCTTGTCGAATTACCTATTGCATTTTATACTGGATCCGTGCCTTTCGTGTGGAATATGTGCCATATGCATGCCCTAATCGCATGCATGTACCTTCGAAATTAGTTATGATTTACAGGTTATAAAGATAATATCAAACCACGGCCAAGTTTCACGATAAAGACGATCTATTGCTAGTTCTTCCTGAGGCATGGAAGCTAGGAGGGATACACCCGGGAAGAATGTAGAGAATTCGAGATGTGAGGTTTTCTAGATGGAGCTAGAGTTCAAGGATTAGAATTCGGAATGGGAGGTTCGAATTTAGAGATGCGGTGGTAGAAGGACACTTGGTGAAATAAGGATTGATTATGAGATGGTTACGACTTAGAAGATTGACATATACGGCTCTGCCATATAAGGTGCTTTTGATTGGAAGCAACGAGATTTTTCAACCTAATGAGTGAAGTGAACAAACCTTGAAGGTATTTTGATTCCGGATTTAGATCATTGAAGAAGTATCAATAATAAAAGGAGTTAAGATAAAATGGGTCCGGTAGGAGTTGTGCACCAAGGGTCGACAAAGAAGGATTTCTGACTAAGTCCAGTGATTTGAAATCAAGTTTGTCGAAGTTAAGACTGGGAAGGTGGCGATATTAAGGACGGGGTCTGAGTCGTTTTTCCATATCCAAGCTGAATTGTCATGTTGTGAAGTTGAATTGGAAGATATGGAGCAACAAATGGGAACTATAAAGAAAGGCAAAGACCGGCTGAAGGATTATTCTCGGGGAGAGATTCTTTGCAAGGAAATCATGCGCTCAGGTATAAGCAATCGGAAAACAAGCTTAATTCGTCAATCCAAGTTCATAAAGGATAAGGACGGGAGTCTTGATCACGGTGACGGCGAGGAGTAGGGTTCAGAATTATATTGGGGATTCATTTTGTAAGAAAGTTGAGTAAGGTTGAAGGGCGATCCTTGGGGGTAAATGCAGAGGCTAACTCAGTGGATGGCGAAGGAATCAGGAATAGTGAAATTTCAATTCCGGACAGTGGAAGATATAAGTGATGCACAGGATTCTTGGAGATCTTGAAGACCGTGGGAAAGACGAAGCATGATCAGCAAGTCAAAGTAACCTCGTGTTTGGAGGAACGAGAGAAAGCTACCGAGCTAACAACTTACCCCATTGGTGACAGGTTCCAAAGCATTCATAGCACGTGCATCATATTTCGCATTAATTATTTATTCTTCTGGCCTTATGATTATCCGTGCATTTCTATTTGGTTTCGTTGCGCTAATGTGATGCATAGTTGCATGATGTAAACGTGACACATGCATCGTCAATTTTAACCCGACATGCATTTTAGTGTTTATTTGATAGGGAGTTCCTTCATCTCACCCATCAAGTATCATTTTAACCGAGCCACCTCAGAATTCAGATGAAAGGAAACAACGGAGTTGCATAGGTAGGTAACGTTGGAGAAAATAAAGAACCTCAAATAAGGGGCAGGTTGATGGAAATGGGATTCAGAAAAAGAAGCGAAATTAGAGTTGGCTCTGGGGTGTTGGATTGAACAAGAATAGAGAAGGGGGTTGCTATGTTCGTTAAATTCTTCCCCCCCCCCCCCCCCAAATGAAATTGTTTTATCACGAATTTCGGTGAAAGATGGATTGATGAAGTTCAAGGTATAACGATAGAAAATTTAAGGGGGAGAGCGTAACCAAGAAGCAAAAATTAAAACTTGAAGTTGTGGCTGAAGGAATAAATAATAGAGATAACGGAAGTGCAATTAGGAAGATCCGGGGTTATGTAGTGAGCAGAAATGAATAAGACGACTTTAACGATTGGCCATTAAAATGAAGGTTAGGCCACTAAATTCGGGCTGAAGATTTCCACGAGGAATTGGGAAGATATGTAACATCCCGTTCGTCCTATAAATAAGGTACGTCACTTTTAAACCTTTTTATGTGTGTAATTATGTGATTTTGTGCTTTGCACGGCCCTATTTTGAACTCTTTAAGAGTTTAGGGGCTTGTTTGCAATTTTCTCTTTTTAGGGGTTTTTCGGTCATTCCTCGTTCGATCGAGATTTTGACCTCTTTGACCCCTTTAACACGTTTAGGGCAGCGAAACGAGTCCGTAGACTCTGAGTTTGCCCAATTCTGACGTCGTTAGCCCTTTCTACCGATCGGTTCTTCGCGCGAGGTCCGGGTTAAATATCTATCTTCATCGTTTTGCATGCCAAAAACTCCAGCTTCAGCTCTCTCTCCCTCCTCCAGCGATTCAAACACTGTTCACACACACTCGAAGGTGTATTTTCACACACAATCCAAACTTGCTCATTTCTCGACGGATTTCGATGAACCAATAGTGCTTTTCGACGAGCTCGACGACGCGGTCTCAATCATACCAAGATCATGGCCCGAAGACAACCGGAGGCAGCCCTTTTCGCCGATTTCAGACGCGGCGGAAGAGGAGTGGCGGAGCCGTCACTTCGCCAGCGTCCCGCGGCGGCTTCCGGCCACTCTCCGGCTACACGCGCCACCAACCCAGGTAAAGGAGCTCCCGGCGTAATTTTCTGGACAGACGGCGCCGCCATCGGGGCGGCGAGGAGGCCGCACGCGCCGCCTGAAGCTCGCGGCGGCGGTTACTGTAGCGACGTGTTTCGCCGCTTTCCGGCTACTTTTTTCGACGGGGTTTGGTGGTTTCCGGACATTTTCGACCTTCTGAACCCATTTCCGGCATCAGATTGGGACGAATCGAGGCGTAGGTGGCGGTTCCGGCGAGTGGCGCACCGGCGGACGTTTGGGGGCGGATTTGGCCCTCTTCCGGTGGGCTTTTGGGGGTGGTTCCTTCACGGAAGTTGCTCAGAATATTGGAACGTAGCGGATAGCGTTGGCCCCGACTCGAGAACCGGCCGGCGGCGGCGAACCGGTGGCGGACCGGTATGGACCGTCGGTCCGATTTTTTCCAGCGACTTTTTCCAGGTTTTGGCTAGGGGCTTTCGAAGGGCTCGTTACGGGCTTTCCAACGGTATGTCCGGATTTTATTTTCGTTTAGCGGTTTGTATTTAATTTCAGTTTTCGTTCTAGGGTTTTGGTTCGGTTTTTCTTTAACGAAGTCCTGTGTGTTTGGTATTTTCTGAAATTGGTTGAGGGCTTTTGTCGAGCAGGCCGAGGCGTACGTTTCTGTCCTTCCGGGAAATTTTCCGACCACCGGAGGTGGTGGTCCTGCGGCTGCACGTGGCGGTTCGGCCGGCTACGGTGGCGGCATTCCGGTGACTTTCGGTCAGCGGGTTCCTTTCGTTGTGGTGAGTCCAACGCCAATTTCCGTTCGTCAATCGGATCTCTGGTTGATTTTATATGAATTTTTGAAGTTGTTGTATTTGCTTTCGTTAATTGTTTTAATTGTAATTTCGGCCTTGTATGAACTATGAAATGGAAATTGTGAATTGTATGATATATGAAAATATATTGTGTTGTATGAAAGCTTAATTCGTGATTTAGTGAATTTAATTGCCTCGTTATTTGCCTACTTATTTGAGAATAATTCTTGTTTAAGGGGTGTTAGTGTAATTTTAGAAAACTAATTGATTATGAATTTTATGAAATGTAAGAAATGAATTATGATAGGCTAAGTTATATTTAATTTGAATAAATTGATCAAGTATGCTAATTGTTAGAATATCGTGAGAATTGTCAATGTATAATTTATGTATATTGTTATGTAATTCATGTTTAATTTCGTGAGACTTTGTGCATAGTATGATTTGAATTCTTTATGTCTTAATTTATTCTATGTAATTAATGTTAGGAATTTTATAAGCTATGCATCTTTTGATATGTATTATGAATTGTAATATGCTCTGAATGACTTGATTGAATAAATATGGATTATATGTTGCATCATTTGTATTCGTGAGTATGGCCGTGCGTCTGTTTGGTTGCTTCTGGAGTCTGAGTCTGTGTTGTGTGTTCAGTTGTTCAGGGGTTATCCAGGGAGTGTCTGTCAGCTGTCTGGGTTTCAGTGGGACTTCTTGGCCATTGTTTCCGTGCTCGTCGGTGTACGGTGAGGTTTTCTTTCTTTTAGTTAAAGCGACCTAAAACCCTATGTGTATTTTGAAGCCCGCATGTGAACTATATATATATATATATATATAGATATATGTTCGGATATGTATTTTGTGGGAATTGGTCCCTTTTGTTATGAAAGAATTGGAAAATGTTTTGTATATGTATATAAGCTATTTTACGTTTGTTTGGAAAAGCTTCGACAAGTGTGAGTGTGCGTGAATGTGTGTGTGAGTTTAAGCAGGGCATGATTTGCGGATAAGCTTCATATGGTAAGTGTGATATGTGTAAGTGTGTGTGTATCTGTGTGATGGGCCCCGGAGATTGTGGGTAAGGGAGACCCGGGACGACCATTGGGGTCGCCGGTTACGACCCCTGTGCACTTCTCCACCAACGGGAGACTTAGTTCTCCTATGCTGACGGAGTGCATTTTGGCTGGCCGTCGAAGGAACCGGGCGGGATCCTCCGGTTCACATGTTTCGTTCTGTGGAGGGTTGAGAGGGGCACCTCTCTTCCCCAATGGTATGGCGGTGGGATTGTTTATTGGATTTACTTCTGTTTATGCTTTGAGCAAGTGTGAGTTAAGCGTGAACTCTCCGAGTTAGTTTGATTTCGATTCTGAACTTGGTTCGTGAAACGGGAATGGATTAATAATTAATAAAATTGGTTGATTTTGGCCTTTGGGCCTTAAACTCTTTTATATATTTACTATCACGGGAAAATGTTTTAGATTGCAAAAACCGTGCCCCGGTTCATGAACTTTTTAATTTGTTATATGCTCTGCTCGTATGTATATGTATGGGTGCGTGTGTTAGCCCCCTCACCAGTCGTTAGGACTGACCCGTTCCTCGTTGTTCTTTTTCCCCCTTCTTTTGTTTGAGTTGCAGGTTTGCTTTGGGAGCTCGTTGGTGCTAGGCGGTTGAGTCGAGTCTTTCGTTTTGTTCGGGTTGAGTCGGTCTTTGGATTTGTATAGGTTTTGCATTCGTTTGAATTTGATTTAATTTGTTTAATGTATAAGTTTAATTTATTCGCTTTGTTATGCCACTATGAAAAGATTTATGTTTAAGTTTTGAATATATGAATTTTCGGGACAGGTTAGGACAGGGCTTGAATTAGTTGAACCCGTTTTGATTGTATACATTCGGGACAGGTTAGGACAGGTGAGTGGAACTAGTTGAACCCGTTTAGTTGATGTTTATTTATTTTCTGGATTGTATGAATTCGGTTCGTTGCATGAAGTTTTTGAAAGTTCATATTTTGAAATACTTCTGCATTCTGCTTTTGTTTTCTCTTGCGTACTCTGTACAGGGTCTAGACTGCCTAGCTTTAGGTTGGATTTTGGTTTGTCACCCGTTCGCTGTGACTTGGTGCGTGTGCGGATTTCCCATTTCGTACACATGTCGGGTCATAGTGCGGGGGTGTGGCGCCCCACCGCTCGGGGTGTTACAAGATAGTTCATTGAATTTTCTACATGTGTAAGTCGATTTGAAGATGGAGGAGTTATGGAGAAGTTAAGGAAACTCTCTAGTTGACTTATCGAGAGGGAATCAATTTGAATTAACACAGAAAGAGATGCTGTCAATAAAGCTTGGTCTAATGAGTTGGAAGGAGTTAAGAAGAGACAAAACCGAAGATGATGAACATTGAGAAATCTAAATCAAAACCTAGGAATCGTCAAGAACCTTCTGTCTTCGATTTAAGAAATATGGGATTAATTATCTAATATAACCTTCAGGGGGGTCAAAGGGAATGAACGTGTAGCACCCACACGTAGGGCCACATCCCCCGCACCATAATCCGAACCCGAATACGAAATGGAATGTCCGTACCCGAATCCGAATCATAGCGAACGGGAGACCAAACACACACACTAGGCTAGGCGGAGCTAGACCAAACCAAAACAGAGTGCGCGGAAGCGAATTAAATAAAAGCCACAAGCAAAACATCACATATATATATACGTAGGTACCAACTCACACCTATCCATATAGTATTTACATATATGTACCAACACGTTCTGTACAATAGCCATCCCGGCTCGAACAAAATAAACAGTAAGTATATACGAATCATAGCTGTACCAATACAAAATAATAAAGTGCAAGAATGTAAATGCACCTAACGAGACCTAGACTGACAAGTGCATAAGGAAGACACACTTCTCCGCCTAGCTCACGCTCCCAAAACCTGCAACTAAAAGAGTAAACGAGGAGTCAGTCAACTGACTGAGTGAGGGGGCCAACGCACACCCACACCCTACATATATATATAGCAAAGCACAAAGCAAAGGGCGAAACTATGAACCGGAATAGGTTTTACAAACTAAAACTTTCCAAAAACAAATACATATACTTTAGAACCTTTCATAAACACTATCCCGATTCATATTTCTCAAACATACACAACAAACATAATGCTCGGCGAGAACGAGCTTCCAACCTTTACTCCTCAGAACAAACAAAACAGAAATCATACATATCAACCTCAACACCAATGATGGAAGAGCCACCGGCGGCCCTAACCATCCATACATATACAGACTCACGAGGGGTAGCGAACCCACATCGTGCCCTCCCCGGTTTTTAAGCCGAAGGCATCGAAATATCACACCTTCCCAAACTCCCAGGGGTCGCGTGTGATATATCGGATGGAGACTACGCACAGGCCGAACCTCGACGGCCCGAACCGTCCCGAGGGTTCCTTACCCGTAGCTCCTTGGATCCACACATACAAATCATATCATATCAAATGCCAAATCTTTCATGGCGATCTCGCTAACAGAATCGTAAAGTTTTTCCAAAACATAGCTTACATAGGCTTACTTAATATCTTTTCCCAAAACAAAGTTGTTCACAAGATCATAAACATATTCTAATCAACACATACATATCTATATATATAATATATAGTCACATGCACGGCTTGAAAACATCACATAAGGCTTTAGGTCACTTAACTAAATAAAATCCTAAACCTCACCTTGTGCGTGACAAAAATACGAGCAGACGTGAACAACCTACGCCTCGGGCTCGTCAACTGGAACCTCCTCTGAAAAGAAAACACGAAAGCCCAAGACTTAGACTCTATATGAACCAAATAGGACGCTCGGCAAAATGCATGGTTCATGTTCATATATAAAATGTCACAATTAATTCATAAAATTCACAAAATCATAGCACACATACTTAATTACAATTTAATTATGCAAAACAATCAAATTATAACAATTAATATGCAAAAGAAAAGCATTTAAAATCATACAAATGCATAATTGAAGCAAAGAGAAGCAATGGCAGCTTTCAGGTTTCAAATTTTCCAAAGGGGAAAATCCACCCCCATGGATTTTTCCAAAGGGGAAAATCCACCCCCATGGATTTTTCCAAGGCTACTGCCTCAAATCCACCCCCGCGGAATTTTTTCAAAGGAAAAATCCACCCCCGCGGATTTAGTCCAGAAGAGGGGTTTCCGGCAATGGGAACGGCCGTTCCCGTTCCCAGTACAAACTGGGAACGGTCGTTCCCACTCTCGGTCCATGAACAGTAAGGCCTGGGAACGGTCGTTCCCAGTTTAAAACTGGGGCGGGAACGGCCGTTCCGGCCTGGTTCGAAGGTCTGGAACAGAATTCTTTACAGAAAAACAGGGGAAGCTCCAAAGTTGGCCAAAAATGGCCAAAACCAACCTTAAAATTTGCCACAACTTCTCAAAATGCACACACAATACATATAAATCATGCTTGACAAGTTGGCACTCAAATAATTCAAGAAAACGGGATTAAAATGCATGATCAATGAAATGCAAAATCCTAGCTAAAATCATGATCATCCATTAATGCTCAACTAACCATGGATTAAATGCAATAAATGCAACACATATAACCTATATAACTCATATCTAAAGCTAGGAATCAAACACATCAAGCAAAGAGCAAGTATCCAAGTTTTTCATTAAACCCTTACTATTCACGTAGGGAAACAAAAGCATACCAAACTCACTCCAAACTCAGAAATTAAACCATGGAAACGAAGAGCACGACGAGGGGATTCCGAAACCTACCTAAGTTCGAGAAAAGACGAAGAAACGAGGAAGATATCGGCTTGGGAAGTTGGATGATCAACTTGAGGGTTTAGCTTCTTGCTTTGGCTTGGAGTTGCTGCTGTTTCACGTAAGAAAGGAGAAAGGAAGAATGGTTCAGCCTTTAAGGGCTGGACCGGTTCGGTTCACGGGTTCGGTTTAAGGTTCCCGGTTCAAGTTGGTTCGGTTCAACAAATACGGTTCCAAATAAGGCCAACACAAATTAAAACGAATAAAATACATGCAACACTAATTCAAATAAATTCATATAAGTTCAAATAATTCATATAAGCCATATACAATTAATTCATAACGCAAATAATATTAAATCACATAATTTACCTGTACCGACTGTGAGTCGGGGTGTTACAGAACGGATCATAGGAACGGAAGATGGGAAAGGATTGGTGTTCAGAGAGACCATAAGAATAAACATCTTAAGGTCAGGATTGAATCATCAAGGTTGTCCAGAGTGGTTATCCTCGGGGATATGTTAGACTTCGATATGGTAAAGGTAATAACTACAGACCTGAGTTCGGGACAAATGATTTAGGGGTATTCGGGGAAGTCAAGCTCGGTCAATTAAAAAGGAGTTAGTTGGTCGAACAAAGATTATGGGAAATGGTGAAAACTGGAAACAGTACAAGTCATAAGGGATTCAAGAGTATAATCCTTAAAGGATTCATCAATTGCTTCACCGGGGTACCCTGAAGAGGTTAAAGCCAAGTTGAGCACTAAGTTTATTTTCAGGACAGATCATGCACTGGACAACGACAACTTACAATTCTAAATTTCGCAACTACGGTGAACGGTACTTATAGCATCCATGATACATGCATCCATACAAACTTAACTCCAATAATTTTTATATTATGTACTTTGATATCTCATCATGTTAAATTACTGGGAGCAATTGATAACCAACATGAACGATGTCTGTTACTTGCTTTGGGGTGTCTTACATGATTTTAATTATGGTTTTACGTGTGTGGCTTGGGAGTATTGGAGACTTCCTTGCTCTTATTTTTGTTCGAGAGACGGGGTGCTCTCGTTGTTTGTAAGAGACGGGGATGCTCTTATTTTTGTTCGAGAGAGGGGTGCTCTCTTTGCTTGCGAGAGACGGGGTTCTCTCCTTGTTGTTTGAGAGACGGGGATTCTCTCCTTGTTGTTTGTGAGGAACGGGGTTCCTTCATTAATTGTTTTCAGGCAGATAGTGAATCCGAGGATGGATTCTTTTAAGGGGGAAAGGTTGTAACGCCCCAGTTCTTTTTATCAGTACAGCATGACGTATATGTTTACTTAATTGCGCAAATTAATTGGTTTTAGTGTTTTCTATATTAAATTTCATTGTTTAATTGTTAAATAAGTGACTAATTGAAATATATGCAATATTTGAAATTGAATTTATGTGAATAACTTGTGTGCTCCTTAATTGTGCGAATAATTATTTATACGTGTTTTATGTATTTCATTTTATTTTATATGTATTAAATGTTAATTATTTTATTTAATGTTATTAATATTAATTATATTTATATAATATAAATATATATATATATATATATATATATATATATATATATATTGTAATAGTGTACGTATGCATGAATTTGTAATGCATACATTTTACAAGTTCAAATTAATTATGCATGCATTTTATATTTATAACTTATATATATTGCATGCATGTAGTTATAATATATATATACACGTATGCATGCATGTGTAATTATAAATTAAATTTTCATGCATGTATTTATAATATATTATATTAGTATGTAAATGTTGCATTAGTTGTTAATATTTTGAATTTATTTGTTACTTTGTCCATGAGTGACACTTACGTGCTTCGTTTCTATTTGGATTGATACCGGAATTTTGTGCGAATTTAATTTGTTGAACGTATACGTGTCTTGTATATGAATATTTGTTCGTTTCGTATTTTCGAATTCATTTGCATGTGTTTCGGATTTAATTTGAATTTTGGAATCCAAGTCGAGGGCTAACGAGCATTTAGCGCACCCTTGGTTCCGTATTTAATATCTTGAGCTCGGGAACTCGGATTCGAGTTCCGTCAACTTCGCTGAACTCGTAACGAAAATTCGAATTTAGTAAACTTAGCCTTATATTTTTCTAACGTCAATTGGGCCTCCGAATTTCAACCGAAAAACGAAACGGAGATGAAACTGACCTTGTTACACTAAAATGGCCATAACTTATTCAATTGTTGACCAAATTAACCATGGTTTGAACCTATGGGACCCTAACTCAACCATCTAGCTGATCATTATCCTCCCCAACCGAAATAGTCTCTCATACTTAGAGAAAATCAGCCCTCTTTCCTCTGTTCCAGAAATCCCGTAGCCAAGCAAACCTCTTGAGATTCAAGCTCAAATCTCTTCCAAACCTCCATTAATCCACAAGGTAAGCTTGGTTATGTTATGTACATCCATTATGAGACATTTTCATTCATTCATCCCTAAATTCGAGCATGAATTCGTGAGCTTTTGACAGAAATGGATATTTATAGATTTAGGTTTGAATTTGGTTGATCTCTTTCCATACTTGAGCCTTTTGGATGATTCCAAGCTTGAAAATGATTGTCTTGAACTCTTCTTGGCATTTATGGTAATGTTTTAGCTGGTATTTGAAGCATTTATAAGATATCATTCATGAGATATTGAAGGTTGTTGTGTTGCTCTGTTTTCGCTGCTACGTACTGCGCCAGTTCTGCTGCTGCTTTGAGAGGTGTTTGAGGCTCGTTTTTGCTGAGTTTTGTTGTCTATTTCATGTCCATACTTACCTGATATTGTTGCGAGAAATTGGATTTGGTTATGCTCTGTTTCTCTGGGCTGCTGCGTCAGTTTTGTTGCAGTCGCGCAGGTCGCGCCCGCAACCTTGTTTGCTTGCAAATTGGGTCGCGCCCACGACTGCACAGTTCGCTGCCCTCGTATTTTGAAAATCGGAGAAATTGCTGGAAATTAAGGGTAGCGGCCGCTACCATTTCATGAAGAAAATGGGTCGCGGCCGCGACCCCTGTTTTCTGAAAAATTTCAGTTCGAACTGTGTGTATGTGTTTAACTGTAATTCTAATTTCCTTCCTTTATTTGCATGCATGGAGTGGACGTATATATATATGTATATGTAGCTATATTATTGCATGCATGAATTATTTGGTTGAAATGCATGGCCTTTTCATACATAAATCATGATTTAAATGATAGAGTGCATGCATGGTTTAATTATAAAGTTCCATTTTTATAATGCATGCATGATTCTCATGCAATACGTGCTATATATGTATATATATATATATATATATATAAATATTAATATTAAGTTAAATATTGATATATATATATATATATATATATATATATATATATATATATATATATATTAATTATGGTTTAATTTGTTTAAATTTTAGAATTTAATTGTTATCTAATTCATGTTTTATTTAATTTCCTAAATTTAATTGAATGTAATTACTTGTTTATTTTCTAATTGTAAATGTGATTGAATGTATTTAATTATCGAATTCCTAATTTTATATGTGATTTACTTTATGCTAAGATTTAATTGAAATTCTTGAATTAAGTTGATTGAAAATGTGAATTATGATTTGAACGAACGTGAATGAATGATGGAATGACTTGATTATATGAATTAAATTTCTTAATCGTGCACATGAACATTTCATAACATAATTTTATCTTTTATACGCTCATGTCATAATCATTTCATTGTCGAGCCTCTTAATTGGTCATTTTGAGTCTCACTTTACCTTTCTTGCACAGATTTCAATCCCGTTGGAGACGAGGCCAATCCTTGAGGCTTTCGTATCTTCTTTTGTCGGTACAAGGTGGGTTTCTCTTCTACTTAGATAAAACGACCCGATATATCTCCCTATGTGAAAAGCTTTAAGCCAAAGTGATACGATATATATATATATATATATATATTGAGTCTTTTATCGAGTAAACGATTGCAAACATAACGCCTTATTTCTTGAACCCTACCAAATGTTTTGGCGAGACATGTTTATGATTGCACGGGCCCCGGGACTTAGTATATGTGGCTAACCGAGGAAGCAAGGGCTGACGGGGATCCCATATACTAGTTCCAACTTCCGGCGAGACGGACTTCGTTAAGGGAGGTTCTTGACGGGGAAACGCTAACCGGGCTTTGAGGCCTCATGAACCTCATAGCCGCATTGATATGATTAGGTGGTCGAGCCTTGCAAACTCGTCCACCACCCGGAGGAAGAAGGAGTATATGAATGATTATGATCATGTTATGTATGAGCACAAAAGATTTATGTATGATAACGAATGATTGAATAATTGATTATGATTACACGAGGAGTAGGTTGGAGATTGTGCACGCCCACTCGCCAGGCCATAACCCTTATGAACAATTATGAATGAATATGAACGTCGTAATCCCGTTGATGTTTTCTTTTGTTTTAACCACTTGGGAAATTCTTATCAAACTTCACACGGGATTAGGGCTTGCTTGTATGTGTTTAATTTATGCGATATTATATCATATGCCCTGTTTTTATACCCACCAGTCTCTTTTAGACTGAACCCGGTTGTTTTCAGTTGTTTTGTGCAGGTATAGGAGTGCTAGGCGGGAATACAAGTCGTCTAGGTCTTACATTTATGTTTAGCACTTCTTTTCAGTCTCATATACTCATACCCTTATTGTTATTTTGTAATTGATCATAGTATAGCTTGGAGCGTTATGATTTTGTAGGCCGTGAATGCCGTTGAATTTGAATGCTTTTGTATATTGATGGTTGGAGCTTGGTGGCTCATTGTATATATGCTATGTCGTTCTTGCTTCCGCATTCTATTTTAACTCTGATTTTATGTTATCTTGAGTTGAATGGTTTAAGGGTTAGTCCCGCCTAGCATAGCGTGTGTGTTGTGTCCCCGTTCGCCGTGGATTTGGCAAGTGTATGGACTTCCATTTCATATACGGGTCGGGTCTCGGTGCGGGGGATGTGGTACCATACGCTCGGGTGCTACATTATATATAATATAAGTATATGTTTTTTTTATTTATTAATATATATTTTTTTATAACCGTAACACGAGCCCAAGCTTTTAAAACTTAAGTAACCCAATAAATAAAAAATATAGCCCATTAATTACACAAATATTTAAGCCCATTATTTCTTCTAATTAAATTAGGAAAACCTAGAAACTCCTATGTTTTTCCTTTCAGTGATGGTGCAACACAAAGCAGCCGCATCAACCATCTTTCTCGCACACAGCAGCCATCTTTCTTGCCGTTCCATTCCGACGTTCCGGTGAATCTTACCTCCGCATCGCCAGTCCTCAACACCACCACCGCCGCCCTCTCGTATCCCGCCGCCACTCTCTTTCTCGCTCATTGGCCTCCGCATCTCCAGTCGCAAAAACCACCACCACCGCCCTCCTGCGTCCCGCCGCCAAAAACCACCACCACACATAAAAATTTCTAGATCTCTGGGTGATTCTCGAAGAAGAAATACATGGATCTAAGGTATGGGCAAGCAGATCGGAAGTTCATTTTCCAGATCTAAGGATTGCAGAGGTATGGCAAGCAGATCTGGAGATTGCAGATTTCTTTTCAATTTTTCTCCAAGAATTGCTGAGGCATGGCGAGCAGGTTTGGAGATTGCATTTTCTTTTCAATTTTTCTCCGTTTCTCCCCAAATTGAGAACTCATGGCTCGCCGAGCCGAGTCAAGCCGATCCCCATCTTCCTTCAAGCATATCTCAAGCTCTGAAAAGTGTAGCTCATCGATCTCGATCTCAAGCTCAAGCCAAGTTTTTCATTTTCGATCTCAAGCCCGAGTTTGATTTTTTTGGCCAAACTCGGCTCGGCTCGTTTGCAGCCCTAATCGCATCAAGCCTAAGAATTTCTACCAAATTCAGCATAATTGAGACGAATCAGAAACACGATTAACGAGGTGGCTCTGATACCACTTGTTGGAAAACATGAATCAGAAAGCAGCGGAAATTTAAAATTTTTCCAACAAAAGGATCTTGGACTCGTAATCGTGTATCCAAATTCGAAGGAATTAGAAACTTACTTTCTTAATTGTCTTTCTTGAAGCGTTTCAAGCCACCCAAGAACGCTCTTCTCGCGGCTTGATCCCCTCTCCTTGGTAAAGCTCGAATCTTCAAACTTCTAACTTGAAGCTCTCTAGAGATAGTCCACCAACTTGACTACAATCTAACTAGTAAGGATGCTAGTTCTCTAGTTAGTGTTTAGGATTAACCTAGGGTTTTGTTTATCTTGGAGAAAGGATGGTGTTCAACACATGAACCAAAAGAATTCTCGATTAGCTCTAAGAGGAGCTCGAGCTCCCCTATTTATAAGAAGGGAGTGGCCGAAATTCCTAGTCCTCATGGACTAAGGATTTGGTCCCTCTCTCCTATTACTTGATCATCAAGTAATTTTGACATTGACTTTGAATTCAAATTCAAATCAACTTTCAAGAGAGCTAAATATCCAAACTATTTTTTGGATAATTTTATACTTCATTTATTTAAAATAAATAACTTATTTTATCTAATTAATTAATTCACAATTAATTAACTAGATTATTTTTTTCCAAAATTAGACTTTCTTTTTAATTCAAAATTAAACCAAAGTCTATTAAATAATTAACAAATTAATTATTTAATATATATATAGAATATATATATATTCACCTGAGACACGTGTCATAATGACACGTGTCACTCACGTGACCCACACGTGTGGAACCCTCTCGGCCCGATTAACTCGTTTAATCATTTTAAAGCCTCAACTCCTATAACCAAGTTGTTGTATGTGACCCTCTAGGTTCTCAACTCAATTAGCAGTGAACCTAATTAATTAATTCACTAATTAATTAATCAGTCCACAGATTAAACGACCATAGTCTAGCAACAGGTGTTTAACCCCTAGCTGAATTGGAATGTTGAGATTCGACAGAACCTTTAAGTCATTGATTCATGTGAGATACAATCCTCCTACTTACTATCTCTCAACCAAGATCTAGGGTAAGGGAATAATCAGAACCCTAATAATCCGGTCTTAAAGCTAAGTGCATTTCATATCCATTTGATCTCAATCCAAGAAACCCTTTTCTTGATGTCTTGATCTACTGCCTTGGCCAAGGACTCCATATGGCATATGAATGACTTACACAATAAGAGATCACCTTGCAAATGCAAGTGTAAGTCCTTTCTTGATTCTCATTCACTTTCATGAATTACTTGTGCAGCCCCAGCATAAGCCTTGAATCAGTTGTCTAAGGCGACACCCTTTAAAGCTTATACCTAAGACTACAGAGTTAACTCATAAAATGACAAGGAACCTCAAGTCTAAGGATCAATTAATCACATCAATGACTCGTGAGATATTTTCTAATCTGGAAGTTTCCATTTCCTGAAATAGAAACTTCCTTTCCCATTTAGGAATCTTCTCACACGGGGCACCTCAGCGAACTTACTTATTAAAGTAATCACCCTCATGTATCACGCACGTATCAACTATACACTTTGCACCTCTATGAAACAAGGTGGTCCTTCTTAAGGGCGTGATCCCACTAGCAAGCCTTAGAGGAGTCAAGTTGACACCCCCACTGTCTGTAGGACTCATCGGCTTGGAGCATTTTACTAATCATGACTTATGTGATTTAGAGCTCGTTTCATGAACCATTTTACCTAAATGGTAGAGTCCTAAAGTCATCAGGATTAGGGGAGTTCTCAAACATGCACAGCTAAAGTAAACGAATACCAAACAAGAGCATATAAAGAAGTGTTGCCTCAATATGTTATTTTATTCAAAGATTGTCTGTGATTACAATAAGGAAAAGCACAAAGCGGATATACAATCGGCTTTCTATGGCACTATTCCTAACAGATAATGTTTTTCCAAATGAAGTCCCTCACTACCCTGAATGTAATCTTTGCAAAGGCCTCAGCCTCGGCCCATTTGGTAAAATAATCGGCAGCTAAAATGACAAACTTCTTCTGTCCGACCGCGATGGGTAAGGGGCCTACGATGTCGATTCCCCACTGATCAAAGGTCCATGAGACATCTATAGGGATCATTTGAGCGGCTGGCAGTTGAGGGAGGTTAGAATGGAATTGACACTTAGGGCACTTTTTGGAAAACTCGATGGCGTCTTGGAGAACTGTAGGCCAATAAAACCCACTCCTCAGGACCTTCTTCGCAAGGATACGCCCTCCTGAATGGTTCCCACAGCTTCCATTGTGAATAAGCTCGAGCGTTTCTTTTGCTTGCGAGGGCGTTAGACATCTCATCGGAGGTCCTTGAAACGACTTCTTGAATAATCTTCCTTCAGAGTCTATAGAAAACCAAGGGGCCTTGTTTCTAATTTTCTGAGCCTCCACCTTGTCAGTAGGACAAACACCATCCTTGATAAATCTCAATATGTCGTCGAGCCAGCAGGGCTCTCGAGGGTCAATCATAGCAACCATTTGCTTGGCGATTCTCTCCTTGATCAAAGGCTCTTCTGTTCTAAGGAAAGTGACAGAATGTTCGGAGGTACCTTCCAACGCTGAGGAGAACTTAGAGAGAGCATCTGCACGCTCGTTTTCTGCCCGTGTGATCTGGAGTAGATGAAAATCTTTAAACTTCCCAATAATTTCCTTAGCTTTGCTCAAATACTGCATCATGGTGGTTTCTCGAGCCTCATAAGTTCCTTCAATCTGGCTCGCAATTAACTTTGAATCAACATAAGCAGTGATCCTGGAGGCTCCATTTTGAAAAGCAATTTTCAATCCTTGCACAAGGGCTTCATACTCTGTCTCGTTATTGGTGACCTGAAAATCCAACCTGATTGCAAAGTCTAACTCAATCCCATTGGGGTCTCTAAGGGTTACCCCTGCTCCTCCCCCTTGAGGGGTTGAGGAACCATCCGTGTGCAGGACCCATAGCCCCTCGTTCTCTAGAGCAGCAGGTTCTAAACCGAAGCGTTCAACCAACAAATCCGCTACAACCTGCGCTTGTATAGCGGTTCTGGGGCTCAAAACTTAAGTCAAACTGACTCAACTCAATGGCCCATTTTATCAATCTTCCCGACACGTCTGGTTTGGATAACACTTGCTTCAAAGGCTGATCAGTGAGGACTGTTATTGAGTGCGCTTGAAAGTAAGGCCTCAATCGTCTTGATGCGTTGATGAGGGCAAACGCAAATTTCTCGATTTCCAAGTACTTCTTCTCGGCCCCTTGTAATGTTTTGCTCAAATAATAAACAGGCAAGTGCTCACGTTCCCGTACAGCTATCAGTACCGCGCTCGTTGCCTCGGTTGAAATGGAGAGGTATATAAATAGCCTTTCGCCTTCAACGAGTTTGGTCAGGAGCGGAGCGCTCGAAAGGTAAGCCTTCATGTCTTGCAATTAAGTTCACCAATTGGTTTATCCGGGGCAATGGGTATGGATCCTTAGGGCAGGCCTTGTTAAGGTCAGTAAATTCATTGAACATGCGTCATTTATTTGCGCTCTTGGGCACCAATACCATGTTACACAGCCACTCTAGGTACAAGATGGGCTCAATGTACTGGGCCTCTAGAAGCTTGTTAACTTCTTCCTCAATAACTTTCTTCCGAAAACCGTGCACATCTCTCTTTTCTGTTTGATCAGCTTGAAGGATGGGTCCACATTGAGCCTGTGGACTATGACGCTCGGGTCAATCCCGGTAAGATCCGAGGCTTTCCATGCAAAGACATCAATATTTTCTCTGAGAAAGTCTATCATCATGATCTGCGAGGCTCCAGAGTGGTTGGACCCAATCTGAGTAGTTTTGTCTTTGTTCCCTGGTTCTAGCTCAATAGTAAGGAATTTTTCAGAGGGCTCAATCCTCATTTCTGGGCGGGGGAGTTCAAGCGCTCTCTTTTTTCCCGTCAAGCGTCCATCATTAAGGGTCTCATTTCCCTCACGCTCATCCCCCTCAGAGGAGGATTCTTCTACTGTCCCTGGCGGAGCATTTTTTAGAGAGCCCTTGACGCTGGGATCCTTCTTTTTGTTCTTCTTTCTGTTCATCTTGGTCCTCTTCCGCAAAGGGCTGTCTTCGTCTAAGTTGGGAAAGTCAACGGATTTCTTAGTGGACCCAATCTGAAAGGCTTTCTCTGCCTTAGGCTTTCTGAGGGATAGCATGTAGCATTCCCAGGTCTCTCGTACGTTGCACAAAACTTCTCCGACACCCTCGGGGGTGGGGAATTTGATTTTCTGGTGGTAAGTGGAGATAATTGCTTTGAAATCCACGAGGGCCGGTCGCCCAATTATAATGTTATAGGGAAGATCAATTTCCACCACTGCGTATGTGACCATGAGCATTTTGCGTTGTGGGGATCGGCCAAATGAAGTGGCCAAGTGAATCTGCCCGCATGGGACGACCTCAGAACCTCCAAAGCCAATGAGGGTTGTTTTGAGGGGTTCGAGCGGGATGTTGGTAACATTCAACTTTTGGAACGTGGAGTAGGGCAAAACGTTAACAGAGCTTCCACTATCCACTAACACCCTCTTTACAATGTGATTGTGCACATCTAAGCTAACCACCATGGGGCAGTCAGTGGTTTCACTGATCCCATGGGGAGTTACAATATGTTCCAGATCACTATCAGCAAATCCTATTACATTATTCTCTTTTGAGCGCTAATCTTTTGCCTCTTGGATGGCTTAAACTGATTTGGGCGCCGAGGGGCGCTGATCGTAAAAAGAGTATTCTTGCCTCCAGTTGGAATCCTGATGGTTGTCGAATCCACCAAATAATATTCCTAAACTACCAAACACATTAAATTGTGTATAGTGGCGAAGGGTCGATCCCACGGAGATTGGTTGGTCTCGTGAATCTCCTAATAGCCAAGCAAACAACAACAAAAATAAAAGAAGGGGGGGAGGTTAACGCAATTAAAACAAACTATTTTAAAGCACAAAATCAGATTACTCAAATAACTAAGGCTGAAGATAAAGAGAGTTGTAAAGGTTGATTATGAGAGAAATACCCTAGCTAAGTTGTTACTTCATTCCATACCTGTATCTAATCCTTGATGCAAAAATCAAACCTGATCGAATGGTAGATTAACTTACAATAGACAAGAAGCTCATCTATATCATCCTTTCTTATTTTTAACTTAATCAAGAGAAGCTCATCAATTAAATTCTTACCACATAGCAGTCCCGCGAACAAGTATCTAGGATTTAACTATATGATAGCATTGAGCACCAAAAGGACATTAATCATGATCCAAAATCTCAAGAAGCTTGGATTTATGAAATCATATTATGCATGCCTCACCATATTGTTGAGTAAACATGGTGGTAAACTCTCAATGATGTGTGGTTCTTATATACCTTTACAAGACTATTACGTATCAAGTATTGGTATAACCTTATCAAGCTGTTATCTAGGCATCGATTGATCAGAAAGATGATTCGAAAACAACTCATATAGATACGTTCAAAGCATGCATAAATACCATGGACTAGATTCGCATTCATTCATTTAGATCTCATAAATATTGGCAAGGAATAAAGATACAACCTAACTAAGATAAATATGTTCAGCCACGGATCATATTTACAGAATATATAAGGCTAATAAACTGTAAAGAACTGAATTTAAACCAACTAAATTAAGCTACAAAAGATATACTAAAGTATCCTATGATCTAAGCATGAAATTCAACTAAAAAGAGGAAAGGAAAAGGGATTTCTTGCTCTTGGCCGAAACAGGGGATCAGCCCCTGTTCTTGCTCTGCTCCAGCAGTAGCAGCTGCTGCGTTCCTTTTCTCTCCTTTTTGAATTATCTCCTTCCTTCTCCTCCTCTCTACTTAAGATAATGATCCAGGGGGACAAAATAACTTTTACAAGTCCCAATAAACATGATTAGGACTCTTGAAACTTCCAAAAATGCAGGATCAATTCTTGCATGTCAACCATGTTAGCAAGCTGTTGCATGTGTGCCACCTGTCCCAACAAGAGGATTCAGCCGCACTTGTTGACCGTGGTCTGCTTTACGTGAATTGGCCTTAGGGATGATCATGCATTGGGGTCATGGCTCAGGCATTTTCAACACTTAGCATCTTTTCCTTCATAATTCTGCCAAAATCCTTCATTCATCAATATGTTTCTGCAAAAGCCAAATAAAAGCAAATTAAGTAGAAATCTAATCCAATTCAGGGGGAAATAAAAGAGATTTTCATGTAATTTATGCATGCTATCAAATCCCCCCACACTTAGACTTTTGCTTGTCCCTAAGCAACAACTTCTATTCTAATAAACTGCAAGATGATTCCCATCAAACCACCTCAGCCCCATAGATTCTCAATGAGAAAATGTGAACACTAAAATAAGCATCATAACAAGTCTCCACAGCCTTCAAGATGGAAAAGAACAAATCTTAAGTGTTTAACTTGCTAGAGAATGTTAAGGAATTTAGAATTCATTTAAACATGCACATTTACCAAGTAGCAATTACAACATATGATCAAAGGGTGCTTGTTCTGGACTGTCTAAATTCCAATAAAACAAAAGATAAAGTGAGGGTTCCAACATAACACTTATACCAAAATTCAAAACGTTGTCTATTTCGGGTGTCATAATACCGCTTTGGAAATATATGACTATCCCTAGACTGCACTAAGTGCATCACTCATGGTCACCCATTTTTCAATTTATGATTTGTATTTAGCCATTAGGTAACCAGCGGAGTGAAACGAGCGGATTGCATCAAGCAAATGGCTGAAACAGCCTTATTCAGAGAGCAATGGCTTTAAAAGCCTTATTCAGAAACTAAATGGCATTACAGCCTTATTCATAACATAATCCCTCAATCAACATTAACATTATCATTCAGCATCAATAACATTCCTTTAGACAGTCCAAAAGTCGCACACTTTTTCACACATGAAGGTCCAATTTCAGCATGCAAATTTTAGTTTTCAACCATTAATCCAAATTCAAAAACATTCTCTATCAGAGCCAAAGAACTTATAAATTTGATCAATTCCAAGAATCAGACATGGAAATTCATGTTATTTCAACCTATTTTTCATGTTCAAAAATTCTCAAATCAAAAAATGTTGCACATGGTCAGGTTCAAACTAACACAACTGCACAAAAACACCCCAAAAGGAACTAAGGACCTGAGCAAAAAGAGCTAGAAAGACTAACAACTAGGCTATCAAATTAGGCAGAAATAAAATAAGACCAATCAAACAAACATGCAAAATAGTCATCTTTACATGCTTTTCATCCTCTACTAATCCAGCCAAAATATTCATAAACTACCAGAATATCTCCCCCACACTTATTCCACATTATCCTCGATATATAATAAAAGAAAAGGTAAGAGCATGAGGACTCCCCTGAATGTATTTATTGAAACTGTCAGGGATTCATGAGGCTAAGGGATGATCATCCTTTGCGGTCTAGGTCCTGGAAGCCCTGTTTCTGCCAAAATCCGAAAATTACACAAAAAAAGGGTCCTTAGTCAAGAAACACACTGAAACACGAACTAATTAACAGCAAATCAAAAAGTATTGGGTTGCCTCCCAAAAAGCGCCCTTGTTTAACGTCCTAGGCTAGACAATATGTGACATCACTTGACTTCAATTAAAATCCTTCACATCTTTCATGGGAAAACCTGCATAAAATAGTTTCAAGTAATGTATGTTCAGAATTAACAGGTTTTCATCCTGGCTGTTGAAATCCCCTATATGACAAAGATATATGTGAGTGCATAGAAATGCTTTCTTCCATTTAAAACTCAACTTATTAGGAAATTGACTCAATAAGGCTTGATAAAACAACCACTTAGCTTCAACAAAGCAGGATTTCCTAAAAAGCGAATGAAAGTGAGAGCTAAAAATATCTTTATCATTGTAGTCCAACTCAAAAGATGCATCACATGGAAGGGGACTAACGAAACCCATGTCATTTAAAGAGAATAACTCACTAGGAGATTTTATGGAATCAAACATAGCAAATTTAACAACATGTCCATTAAATTCCATCATGAGTGTGTGATCAAACTCATTGATTTTTGTCTTAGATATATCAAGAAAAGGCTGTCCTAACAAAACATCATATGAGTTATCAACAACAAAGAAGTCCATGGGGAAGATCATGCCATCAACTTGAATTAAAATACTTTCCAATATGCCCTTAGGATAAACAATTGTTCCATCATCAAGTTTAATGATCATTCCTGTTTTTCTCATGGAATTAATATGCAGTTGTGAGCAAATAGACAGAGGCATCAAATTTATAGAGGAACTATAATCACATAAGGCTCTATCAATTCCAACAGTTCCTATTTTACATGGAAGAGCAAATAAACCTCTAACATTACTCACTTGAGGTATCTTTTCTTGAAGGATATCAGAGAAATTCTTTCCAATTCTTACCTTCCCATAACAAGGCATGTTTTCTTTAGTTGCACATAATTCTTCAAGAGAATTCATATATTGAGGCATAGATTTAATTGCATTAAGTAATGGAATGTTTACCTCGACATTATAAAGTGCCTTTAGGAACATTGATTCATCATTTTGGAACTCTGATTCATCTTTTTGAAACTCAACATACCTCTGTACAGTTGGCTTTGGGCTGATCAAAGGTTGAGATTGTACAGCAGGTCTGGATTCCTCGTCTAACCTTAAGTCATGGTCATACCTTATGCTCAGGTCCGTTGTACAGTCCTGCTCTGTTTCAATTCCAGAAATTTGTACTGCTGTATTATGCTCTGTTCCAGCCCCTGTTTTCTGTACTACTTTTTCATTTCTTGATTGGTCATCATAACTCGTCCATTTTTCTGCAAGTAGCTCAAGTTTTGATTCTTTATCTTCCAATCTTCTCACCGAGGAAGCTAATTCTCCAATTTGATTTTCCAACTTCTTTTGAAACTGTTGCATGTTATTACGGGTCTCTTGTTGGAATTGCCACATTTGTTCCATGCTTGTCCGAGTTTCCTGTTGAAATTGTTGTGCATTAATCATAAAGGCTTTAAACATATCCTCAAGAGACGTACCTGAATTGGAAGATGATGGATATTGTTGTGGAGGCTGAATTGCACTTGATGTGCGATTAAAATGATAATCATTCCGTGCGGGCTGAAGTTCCTCTTCAAGTAATGGACACTTATCAGTTTTGTGAGGTCCCGTACACACTGCACATTGCTCGGTTATAGGCTGCAAATGAGAAAAAGGATCACCAAGGAGCAAAGGACATACATTGGTTGGGTGGCTTCCCATACAAATACCACAAATATCACTTTGAGAGCTTAAATCCATTGATGACAGCATGTTGATTCTTTCAACTGACTTCTCTGCACAAAAAGAAACACTTAGCTATCAAAAGAAAAACAAAACCAATTATAACCAATCCCCGGCAACGGCGCCAAAATTTGATGGTTGTCGAATCCACCAAATAATATTCCTAAACTACCAAACACATTAAATTGTGTATAGTGGCGAAGGGTCGATCCCACGGAGATTGGTTGGTCTCGTGAATCTCCTAATAGCCAAGCAAACAACAACAAAAATAAAAGAAGGGGGGGAGGTTAACGCAATTAAAACAAACTATTTTAAAGCACAAAATCAGATTACTCAAATAACTAAGGCTGAAGATAAAGAGAGTTGTAAAGGTTGTAGTATAGTGGTAAGTATTTCCGCCTGTCACGCGGATGACCCGGGTTCGATCCCCGGCAACGGCGCCAAAATTTGATGGTTGTCGAATCCACCAAATAATATTCCTAAACTACCAAACACATTAAATTGTGTATAGTGGTAAAGGGTCGATCCCACGGAGATTGGTTGGTCTCGTGAATCTCCTAATAGCCAAGCAAACAACAACAAAAATAAAAGAAGGGGGGGAGGTTAACGTAATTAAAACAAGCTATTTTAAAGCACAAAATCAGATTTCTCAAATAACTAAGGCTGAAGATAAAGAGAGTTGTAAAGGTTGATTATGAGAGAAATACCCTAGCTAAGTTGTTACTTCATTCCATACCTGTATCTAATCCTTGATGCAAAAATCAAACCTGATCGAATGGTAGATTAACTTACAATAGACAAGAAGCTCATCTATATCATCCTTTCTTATTTTTAACTTAATCAAGAGAAGCTCATCAATTAAATTCTTACCACATAGCAGTCCCGCGAACAAGTATCTAGGATTTAACTATATGATAGCATTGAGCACCAAAAGGACATTAATCATGATCCAAAATCTCAAGAAGCTTGGATTTATGAAATCATATTATGCATGCCTCACCATATTGTTGAGTAAACATGGTGGTAAACTCTCAATGATGTGTGGTTCTTATATACCTTTACAAGACTATTACGTATCAAGTATTGGTATAACCTTATCAAGCTGTTATCTAGGCATCGATTGATCAGAAAGATGATTCGAAAACAACTCATATAGATACGTTCAAAGCATGCATAAATACCATGGACTAGATTCGCATTCATTCATTTAGATCTCATAAATATTGGCAAGGAATAAAGATACAACCTAACTAAGATAAATATGTTCAGCCACGGATCATATTTACAGAATATATAAGGCTAATAAACTGTAAAGAACTGAATTTAAACCAACTAAATTAAGCTACAAAAGATATACTAAAGTATCCTATGATCTAAGCATGAAATTCAACTAAAAAGAGGAAAGGAAAAGGGATTTCTTGCTCTTGGACGAAACAGGGGATCAGCCCCTGTTCTTGCTCTGCTCCAGCAGTAGCAGCTGCTGCGTTCCTTTTCTCTCCTTTTTGAATTATCTCCTTCCTTCTCCTCCTCTCTACTTAAGATAATGATCCAGGGGGACAAAATAACTTTTACAAGTCCCAATAAACATGATTAGGACTCTTGAAACTTCCAAAAATGCAGGATCAATTCTTGCATGTCAGCCATGTTAGCAAGCTGTTGCATGTGTGCCACCTGTCCCAACAAGAGGATTCAGCCGCACTTGTTGACCGTGGTCTGCTTTACGTGAATTGGCCTTAGGGATGATCATGCATTGGGGTCATGGCTCAGGCATTTTCAACACTTAGCATCTTTTCCTTCATAATTCTGCCAAAATCCTTCATTCATCAATATGTTTCTGCAAAAGCCAAATAAAAGCAAATTAAGTAGAAATCTAATCCAATTCAGGGGGAAATAAAAGAGATTTTCATGTAATTTATGCATGCTATCAAATCCCCCCCTGAGGAACCTCCTGCTATCATGTTGATGACCGCAAAAGGAGTATTCTCTTGTTCTGGGGTCTTTCCTTTGCCTCGATGGCTACTCTCCGTGGGGCCTCTCCTCCGCGGGCTTCTAGAACGCGACGGGCTCCTCCTTCTCTCTCCGGAGCGCTCGTTGCAACGTTTATCATAACGCTCCAACATCCTGACAAATTCTTTCAGGTGGCCCCCGGCGACGAGCCTTTGAATTTCCACCTCCAGTTGGCGGCATTCATCCGTATCATGCCCCCTTTGCTTGTGGAAAGCACAGTACTTATTTGAGCGTCTCAAAACCTCAGTTTCCCTCATCTTCGTGGGCCTTTTGAAGAGCTTCTTGTCAGAGAGGTTATAAACTTCTGAATTTGGCCATGTAAGGGAGATGCACTCAAAACGACGAGGGGCAGAAGGAGATTTCTTGCGTTCTTTCCTGCTAACGTCTTCTCGTCCCCGTTCTTGGTGACGTTCATGTCTTATCGGACTGGGGTGTCGGGGCCCGTTAGTCCCGTACATATATTCGAGCGTGAAGAACGGCTCGGCGACTTCCCTCAAGGCCATGACGGTTCCTGGCCTTCTCTCCACGATGGCGTCGGCAAACTTCTTGCTCACGTATTGCTTGTGATCCACAGCCTTAAAGAGCGCTGGGATCAAGAAATCCATAGAAGGCCTCTCCACTTACAAGATTTCCTTGTTGAAACGAGCGAAGAATGAGCGAAGAGATTCATTCTTGCCTTGCACTATATTGTAGAGGGCAGTGGGCTGTGACGGGGGCCTTCAAGGAGTTGAAGTGGTTTAAGAAAGCGTTGGCCAACTCTTCATACGAACGTATCGAGCGTGGCGGAAGCCGCTTATACCATTCCTGAGCCATTCCTACTAAGGAAGTGACAAAGACTTTGGCCCAGTAGTGGCTCGAATGCTCGTACAAGTGCATCAAATGTAAAAAATGATCCAGGTGTTCCGCTGGATCTGTTGTTCTATCATAACGGTTGACGGAAGTAGGGATTTTGGCCATTCCTGCTTGAGCCATCAAAACTTCTTCTACGATGGGGGAGCCCCTCGCCAATGGATGATATTCATAAGTGCAGAAGTTCTCTTCCTGCTCTTTGCGGTGGGGGACCCGTGGCTGGTGATCTTTGTGACGAGCGTCCTGGCATCGGCTCGTTCATCCCTACTGTGGGAGATCTGAGACGGCGCTCGAGAGAGCTGTCCAACCATATCCTTGATCCCCTGCAGCTGGTCTTGCACAGCCGTGAGGAGGTTAGGACTTCCATCTCCTTCTTTGTCCCCCTACTTTGTGGCCCGGGAGGCTCTTTTGGAGGCATGAGAGTCTCCCTCTTCTTCCACATTGATTCTTTCCGTGGGCTCTCTGCCCCTGTCCACATGGGGACGCTCGTTCTCGCCTCGGTTGGGCGTCTCTTTGGCGGGCGGGGGTGGTGGTTGAGCCCTCAGGGCGGCCTGAGCCTCCCTAAGCGGATATGTCTGCAACCCACCCAAAGGGGGAGCAGCTTGAGTGGCCTGCCCAGAGGGAAAATACATGGAATGAAATTTCTCCCATGCACCCTGGGCTGCCTGAACCTCACATTGGGCGTAAAGAGCCCTCAGCTGTTGAGGGGTCAAAGGGGGCAACTCTACCACTTCAATCTCCTTGGGGATCACCACCGGGAGCTGGATCTGGCCGGCATGATAGGGTTGAATCTGCGATACTCAAGTCAGATGAAGATCTGAAAGAGAGAATAAGCTAAGTATGGAGTTGCAGTAATGGAGATTGCTTACATTGGAGAAGATGAACTCGCGTATTTATAGTTGAGGGTCAGGGACCCTTTGGTCATTTGCACCGTGTGGTCCTGGCCGAATGTTGTCCTAACACGTGGCGTTGCGAGAGAGAAACCTAGGAGGAATCTTTTACAAAAGTTGGTGGAAGTTAGTGTTGGCAACAATGGCTGGTGCGTGGGCATGTACGGGGTGTCAGAGAGCCGTTTTAAGGGGTTGGTAACGAGGGCTAAGAGCACGCTCGTGTCAACCAAGAGCCTTGGAGACCAAGGAATCCACTAGGGGATGAAGGCCAAGGCTCATACGAAGAGGAGGGGAAGCTTCCCTGAGGGAGAGTGGCGCTCGAAGAGAGCTTCCTTGACAGATGGGGGCTTAGCCCGGTAATTACGAAGTGCGCTCGTTGGGGAGCGGCATTGTTTGATTACGCAGGCATGTAGCAGAGACGGCACGTGTCTTTGAGGAGCCTTTACGCTCGTGGGGGTTTGGGCGCTCGTGTATAATTACTTTAGCCCAAGAGGACAGTTGTCGTTATCTCGAGTCGCCACGTGTCCAAACGTGGGACGAGCGTATTTTGACACCATCAATTTGCATGCAAGTAAATTAATATTTTATGCATGATTATATATATATATATATATTTATTATATATTAAGTATAATGTGATTTAATTGAATTATGGAAATTAAATTGTTACCTAGTTCATATTCCTTTCTAATTTCCAATTTTGGATTGAATGTAATTATTTGTTTATTTTCTAATTATAAACATGTTATGGTACGTGATATGTTCGTTATTTGAATTCTTGTATTGAATTGCTATGAAATATGAAATTCATGACTTAAATTATTAAGAACGCTTCCTTGAATGAATAAATGGCTCGTTTATGAGATTTAAATGCATTAATAGTGCACATGAACGTGTTCATTACATAATATTATATCTTATGCATTCACATCATGATCATACATTGTCGTGCGTCATATATGATACATTTGGAGTCATGAGTCTCACAAATTCATTGCATTGTCCTTGACACAGTTTATCTCTAGGGCGGAGAAATCTTGATCAATTAGGCACTCGGTAACTCGTTTCCTTGTATCGACTTGTTCCAGGTGAGGGTGTTTTCGTTCTAGTTACATACTAAACCCTACAACCTTATGTGACAAGTTTGGTCAAAACCTTATGTGTATATATATGTTACTTTTAAAGTAGAGTCATCGAGTAAATTATGATCGAGTAAACCCTTTTCAAATGAATTATGAAATATGTTATGTTTCTTATGAATCAAATGTTTTGGCGAGACTATGTATGTATGTTATGATTGCACGGGCCCAGGGACTTAGTGCAAGTGGCTATCCGGGGAGGCAAGGGCCGACGGTGATCTCTTGTACTAGTCCCACCACATTTACGGTGATACCGGCCCTCGCTAGGTGGTTTAGCGGGGAATGGGAGCTGAGTGCCCTTGGGGGATTCATGTACCCCCATTGGCCTACGTATGGACCGATGGTCGGGTCTTGCTAACCCGTCTACCACCCAGAGGAAGAAGGTTGGAACTTATTTTATGATTATGATTATATTATGATTGATATGCACCGTGCGGAAAGGCCGGGACACGGATTGCCCAAATATCTATATCTTATGATATGATATATGATCTGTGTGTATTATGATATATTGCATGATCACCTATTTAATGTATTAATGATATTTGTCGTACACGGTCGGAGTTTGGTTGGAGATAATGCACGCTCACTCGCCGAGCCTTTATGTTTATGTATGAATTATGAACTTAATGAATTTAATATGATTAGTCGTAAATTCCGAGCATTGCTTAGTTATTCTCTTGCCCTTTTGGGAACTAATTTTAAATAAAACCTTGCTCGAGATTTATGACTTGCATGTGCAAGTTTTTATATATATGTATCACTCCTGCTCACTCAGTCTTCTAGAGACTGACCCTCTCCCTCCCCAATCTTTTAGTGCGCAGGTAGCGTTGGAGTTTCGAGCTAGGCGGAGTTTTGGTTGAGTCTTTGAGTCGGTCAAGTTGTTAGGAGAGTCTCTGCATTCGCATATGTATTTAAATTGCATATGATTCGACTCTGTAACATTATGAACTTGAATCTTTATGTATTTGTTATTGAATTGTCTTGCCGGGCTTTGTTATGAATTAAAAGAGGCCTGAGGAGCCCAAGTCTGCTTGTGGTTCGTGTGTTTAATTTCTACAGGCCCGTGGCCAATGCAAGTGTCTGTATTTTAGTTTTATGATGCATTATGTTTTGTCGGTTGGTTACATTTGCAGGGTCTAAGTTCCGCCTAGCTTAGGAGGGTTTTTTTGTTTGTCTCCCATTCCCTAGGGTTTGATACGGGTGCGGACTTCCCATTTCGTTACTCATGTTGAGCCATAGTGCAGGGGATGTGGTGTCTCACGTGCGGGGTGCCACACGGGGTTAGGTGTTCGAGGGTGAGATGGTGGCCACCAGCGAGATGGGAGGCAGATGGTGAGAACTGAGATGTGCATGGAATGACGACATGGCGTGAATGTTGAAGATTGAAGAAATGAAGAAATGGGGTTAGATGGGGTTAGGTTATATATATGTTTAATGTATAATGTATTTAATATATTATATATATATAAATATATATATGTTTAATGTGTAATTTATATGATATATTATTAATATATATATTTTATAAAATAGTAATGTGATTCGCGAGCCACGAGCTGTGAACTATATGGCTCGGGCTTGGCTCGCATGGTCTACGAGTCGAGCCGTGGCTCAATTCGACTCGCCAATATCGAACCCAAACGCGAGCTTTGGTCGAGCCAGCTCATGAAGCTCGCGAGCTGGCTCGTCTCATTTACATCCTACTCTCCCCAATAAGATGGACTTGTCCTTAGGTCCAATGCCTCGAGTCCCGGACTCTAAGCATAACTTCTCAGTGTTCATCCCACACGGGGGTTCGCGACATCCAGATAGGAATTAGTTTAGAAGAAGGTTTTCGTGCAACAGGGGTTCTTCAATTCATCGTAGAGGGACTCATCCTCGAACTTAAATCCGGTATTAAGCGAGTAGCTCGATCGGACCCGTACAATAAGAGGTCCGAAGGATTCATCTCTTATCGCTTAAGTCCATTATGACCTAACTCTTAGGGCTTGGTTTGAAGGCGAGTATGGTGTCTTAGACAACCACTAACGCACAACCATGAGCCTAACCGAATTCTTCAATGCTTCCAAGTTAGATTCGATGTTGGGAAGATCGAACCATCTTTGATTAGGTACTCCGAAATATTGTTGACAACTCAGGGCGTCACGAACTCTTCACGACCCTTAACTCACCGTGAAACCTAAACACTCATGAAGTCTAAGCTACCTCCAGTGGCTAGCTAGCCAAAAACATGCGGACTCACGCACACGGCATGCGCAAGAAATAATCATCAAGCACATGCAATCACTAACGGGAAATCAAACATTAAATGACGATGTATGCGTGAATGTGTCATGAATGTTTTAATGTACCGTGCACCGAAGAATGAAGTTGGAATTTGATGTTGATGATCCAAGCTTGCACGAAGAGAGGAATTCAATGCTTACCTTGGATCGTTGATCGGGCGAGAGACGGAGTCGGAACTTGAGCTCAAAGGTTGAGGTGAATAGTGACCATTCTCTTCTCTTCTTCTTCTCTTTGAAACCGTGCAGCACCAAAAGAGAGAGAGATGGGGGGAGGGTTCGGTCCTTTAAGGCTAAGAAAAACCGGTTTGGTTCGATTCACGATGGGTTCGGTTCAATCGGTCAGAATTTAAATCGGTAGAGGGTCCAACAGCTTCAGAAAAATGTGAGGCTTGTTCCGTTGAACCCGAATCATCGAAACAAATCCAATGGTGAAGTTGAATTCAAATCCAAATCCCCGAGCTCAAGTTAGCCGAAGAACGGTCCAAAAACCCTAATTTACAATTAGGTCCCTAATATTTCAAACATTGAACATTTGAGCCTAAACATTTTAATTAAATTCTAAAGCGCACGTATCTTAAAATAAACTCACAGTGACATGTAAGGCATGCGATGTTGGAAAACAACAGAGTAAACGCAGCGGAAGTTTAAAAAATTTTCCACAAAGTAGATCTAAAAGACTTGCAATGTTCGTATCGTAACGTTGGGACTCGAGAAACTCACACGAATTGAAGCTTTCTTGAAACGTATTGAGCAGCCCTCAAACGTTCTTCATGCGGCATGAAAATCCCCGTTTCTTGATTCTTTCTTCGAGATTCCAAAGTAGAAATCCTCTAGAGTAATAATCCACACCAACCTAGATTCAAATCATGTTAGTGAGTATGCTAGTACTGTAAAATGCGTATTAAAGAAATAAGAAACGAGAAATAGAGAGCAAGAGAATTATCCCCAAATTCCATGAAGGTTGGACGTGATTCTCAAATCGTAAGTGAAAAAACCGAACCCCTTAGTCCTTTTATAGGGAAGAATTCGAGCCCTATTAGGTCATGTAGGAGTCGGATTCCTACTTTGACTTGTCTTCTATTCTTTCTTTCTCTCCAAGTAAATAATATCTTATCTAAAATAAGATATTTATTTTCTTCTAGAAAGAGAGTTCCTAACTAAATAGGAATATTTAATTATTCTAGCAATAATTAAATATCTTATCCTAATATTTATTCTAATCATATTAGAATTAATACTTTAGAATAATAGAATAGAAGATATTTACTTATTTATTTATTCTAATCAAATTAGAACAAGTAAATAATTAAATACTTAGAATTAATTCTTTCAAGGACTTTAGAATTAATTCACCAATTAATTCTAACGGGCTAAAATTAATTCTCCAATTAATTTCATTTGGTTATATAATTAATTCTCCAATTAATTATATTAGGGGTATATAACTAATTAGCTAATTAATTATATCTTGGCTTTATAATTAATTCTCCAATTAATTATATTTGGACTTAATAATTAATTCTTCAATTAATTAACACATGATCTAATTCGTTAATTGGAGCCACGTGTCCAAACGTCGCTCTCGATGTCCACATGTGTACTTTACACTGTGGTCTCGTTTCGATCAACTATTTGATCTTTCCTTAATACCCTTTGAACCCGGTATTTGTGTGTGACCCTCTAGGTTCAATTTCAGTTAGCAGTGAGCCTAATTAATTAATACACTTATTAATTAATTACCTCACAGATCACACGACCATAGTCTAGCAACAGGTGTGTAACCCCTACCCGAAATGTGAATGTATATTCGAAAGAACCTTTCAGTCAATGACATCATGTGGGATACGATCCTCCTACCATCCTATCTCTCGATTAAGATCTAGGGCATGGGAATATGGAGATCCCTACTAATCTTAATCTTAAAACAAAGTTCCCTTCATATTCCATTCGATCTCAATCCAAGAAAACCCCATTTTCTTGATGTCTTGATCTAACCACCTTGCGCAAGGATTTTAGGATGGAACAGGAATGACTTGTGTAATAAGAGATCACCTTGCCTACAACAAGTGTAGGTCCTTTATTGATTCTAACAATTCTCATATGCCACTTTGTGTAATCCCAACATAGGTCGTGGTTCAGGTGTCTATATGGCGATACCCTTTTGATCCTATATCAAAGATTACAGAATTAGCTCGTATGAGACAATGTGGAATCTCAAGTCTAAGGATTAATTCCTCACGTCATTAACATGTGAGATATTTCCTAATCTGGAAGTTTCAGGAAACTTCCTTTCCCATTTAGGAATCTTCTCACGCGGGGCACTCTCAGTGATGAAGTTCTTGTAACTATCACCCTTATATATTATGAACGCATCAACCCATGCACTTATCACCCCATGAAACCGGATGATCCTTCTCCTACAAAAGCAAGTCTCAACAAAGGCAAAGTTGACACTCCCACTGTCTGTCGGCCTCATTGACTTGGAGAAGTTTCTAATCCTCGCCTATGGAGTTAAGAACTTGTTTCAAGTGCCATTCCCATAATGACAAAGTTCTTAACGGCCTCATCGGATTAGGGGAGTTCTAGACATGTACACGTAATGGAAACACACAAAACACGTATTGGTACATAAGAAGTGTTCGCCTGTGATTATAATCATTCGTATATTATTCAAAGATTGTCAGTGATAAAGGGTAAGTCCCGAAGCATAACAGCTTTCTAGGGCACTATTCCCAACATGCGATACATTTAATTCACAAAAATACGGAACTAAACTCTCTCGTGATGCCGTACCTAGATTGCCGAAAAGACGGGCCATCACAGTATTCCACTCCATCATACGTAACTTTAACCTATATAACTTCTTATGTAACTTGCGCAATCCTACTCCCTACATGGGTAACCTCCAATTTTCCTCGATCGTTTTTTCAATTGTATGATGTTTTAGCCACATCTGTTGAAATCGGAATGAGGAACACATAATTTTCCGCCCATTTTCACAGTATACCAACAATGGTGCATGGTCTAAAGTGTTTGGAGAGAGGTGCCTTATGATTGAGGCCACCAGTTTTCTGAAACTAAGACCCTGTCCAACCTTTGCCAAAGGGAATAATTAGTCCGAGCGTAAATCTAGCCTTGGAACAATGGTTCAACTAATCCGCAGTCTTGTATGAAATCATTAAAGTCTCTGTAAAAGTTTTTGCTTAACTTCTCTTTTCTAATATCTCTCATCTCACTTAAATTTTTTTTCTTTTCTTTTTCTATATAAATTTCAGTTTTCCCTTCATATTTTTTAATGGTTATTTTTATTAATACGATATTATATTATACTTGATGGGGCTAAAACACGCTTGACTCTCGTTTTGATACGTGGCATCATCAGCATGCAACATGCGGAAGCCAGGGCCCCGCACAGTTCCCCCTCGGAACGAGCCTTGCCCTCGTTCCCTAAGGATGCTCCAATCCTTCAAATGAGTTAACGTCTGAGCGTGAGGGGCTGGGACCCTCAGTGTCCCTTATATACTCACCCTCGGAGGAACCTTCCACATGAACGAACAAAGGAATAGATTCTCCCCTTGGGTTCTATGGCATTGGCCCAGGTGCCCCTCGGACCTACGAGCCTCCATGGCCCATACTAAACCCGAGCATGCGTCCTGTAATGCCCCGACTTTTCGGACGTAAAGGTACGACGTATGTGTTTACCAATTTGCGTGAATTAATTGTTTTTACGTGTTTTATAATTAATTTTATTATAAATTGTTATTATTTTATTTTATTATATTTTATTTTAATTTATTATTATTTTAAATATATTTCGTATTATATATATATATATATATATATATATATATATATATTTATATTTATATATATATTTATATTATTGCTAATTTAATTATTAATGTTAATTATGTTGTTAATTTAATGATTATGCTAATTAAATGTTATGTTAATTAATCATGCTTTAATTAATTAATTACGTGACTTTAATTTAATTTATTTAATATTAGATTTAATTTATTCATTTAAATTTTATTGCATGAACTTTGATTTAAATTTTTTGCATGGAATTTATATTATGTGCATGAAATTCCATGAATGAGCTTGGTTGTTTATTTTGTACTTCGTTCTTATATGAAATGATATCGAAATGCCATGAATTCGTAGTATGTCGTAAATATATGTGTTATGAACATGCTTATATGCTCGGTTCATGTTTTCGAATTTATTTGGTATGTCAACGAATTTAATTTGAATCGTGGAACCAAATCAGGGGCTAACGAGCACATAGCGTACCCTTGGTTCCGAATTTTGTATCTTGAGCTCGGGAACTCGGATTCGAGTTCCGTCAACTCCGCTGAACTCGTAACGAAAATTCGAGTTTAGTAAACTTAGCCTTATATTTTTCCTAAGTCATTTGAACCTCCGAAATTCAACCGAAAAACGAAACGGAGACTAAACTGACCTTGCTGTACAAAAATAGCCATATCTTATTCAAACTTCAACCAAATTAACCATGGTTTGATTCTATTGATCCCTAACTCAACCCCCTAACCGGATATAGCATGCCCTAACCAAACCAATCCTCACACAATCCGCAAAACTCAGCCAAAGTCATTGGAATCACAAGCAGTCCCATAACCCTTCATTCCTTAGAGATTTTGGAGCTCAAATCTCATCCAAACTTCTTCCAATCAACAAGGTAAGCTTAGGGTTGTCATATATGTTCATTTCTGATCATTTTCATCCTTTCTTTCACGAATTTGAGCAGGGTTTCATGATTTCTGGGCTGTTTTCCGAAAATGGAGAGTTTTGGGCATATTGTTGATCTCATTCGATTCTTGTTGGTTTTGATTGATTCCAAGCTTGAGAATGATTATTTTGACATCCTCATATCATTTATGATCATTGATTTCTTGGTGGTTGAAGTATTAATGAGATATCATTTATGATACTTTGAGAAAATTTCCATGAATGTCACGTATGCTTCCTTTTCTTGATTGAGCTTGTTTGGAACTGATATATAGGTTGAAATGGTGTTGCTTGACTGAGTATTTGTTGTTCTAAACTGATATGGATGTGTGGAGTTGAAGTGAATCGTTCTTGCCCTGTTTCCCGTAAGCTTTGTACTGTTTTGGCCTGATTTTCTGCTGTCATAGCTGCTGTAATTCCTTCTTCTTTTGTTGTCCATTTTCATGGCTTCTTGGTGTGTGTTTTAGCTGAGTTTCTTGCAGCTTTTCATGCTTAATTTTGCTGCCTTTCTTGCCTGTATTTCTTGCGTGGAGTTGCTGCTTTTTCTGCTGCGTTTTCTGTCCAGAACAGGGGAGGCTGCTGCTGCGCGACATGGGGGTGTCATTTTGCTCGTTCCAGCGAGGAACGGGGGTGCGAACTGGGCCTGAGGTTGCTGTACCGAGACACGGGGGTGTCTCGGTTTGGGCTTGGGAGGTGACACGGGGGTGTCACCCTGTTTTTCCCGATTTCTTACCTGCGTTTCTGGGTTGCTGCTGTGTGTGTATGCTATTGTTGCTGCTCCTAATTTATGCAGAGAATGTGTTGCTGTAATTATATATATATATATATATAGATGCTTATGTGTGTAATTGCATGCCTGTATATATATATTATATATTTGTGTTGTGTGTACGTGAGTGCATGGTTGTTATAATATATTGCATGCAAGTATAATATGTACTATATATATATATATATATATATATATATATATATATATATATATATATATATATATATATGCATGGCTGTGTAATTATATATATAAGTCTGTGTGTGTGCATGAGTACGTGAATATATATATATATATATATATGTATTACATATATTATATAATTCTTACATGTTTGTTATATTATATATTTATTATATATTTTAAATATTATTTGATTTAATTCAATTGTTGAATTAATTGATTTCTATTTCGCGTATTTAATTTACCGACTATTGATTGAACGTTTTATTTATTTTATTCCTAATTGTGAATATGAATATTACTTGCTATGATTCTTAAATGAATTTTAGATTAATTGATATGCATTATGAATGTTATGAATTTATGAATTTATGAAATTGAATGAAATATACGAACGAATGGTTTGATTATATGTTTTAAATTCCTTAATAGTGCACATGAACATTTTCATGATATAACATGATCATTTATGCATTCATGTCTTATTCACTTCATTGTCGAGCGTCATATGTGGTCATTAAGTCTCATAAGTTATACCTTTTCTTTTGCACAGATTCGGGTTTGGTCGGAGACGAGGGCGAGCATTGAGACGCTTGTGCCTTTCTTTTGCTTTGGAAAAGGTGAGTTTTTCTTCTAATAGTTAAAGTGACCGATATATCCCTTATGTGAAAGGTTTTAAGCCAAAATAGTATATTTATATATATCGAGTCATTTTGGGTAAATGATTTCAAACGTATGACCCTTTTTATTTATGAAACCCTACCTTATGTTTGGCGAGACATTTATGATTTATGATTGCACGGGCCCCGGGACTTAGTATATGTGGCTAACCGAGGAAGCAAGGGCTGACGGGGATCCCATATACTAGTTCCAACCAACTACGGCGAAACAGACTTCGTCAAGGAGTTTTTGACGAGGAAACGCTAACCGGGCTTTGAGGACTCATGAACCTCATAGCCACATTGATATGATTAGGTGGTCGGGCCTTGCAAACCCGTCCACCACCCGGAGGAAGAAGGTGTATATGAATGATTATGATCATGTTATGTATGAGCACAAAAGATTTATGTATGATAATGAATGATTGAATAATTAATTATGATTACATGAGGAGTAGGTTGGAGATTGTGCACACCCACTCGCCGGGCCATAAACCCTTATGAACAATTATGAATGAATATGAACGTCGTAATCCCGTTGATGTTTTCTTTTGTTTTAACCACTTGGTAAATTCTTATCAAACTTCACACGGGATTAGGGCTTGCATGTATGTGTTTAATTTATGCGATATTATATCTTATGCCCCGTTTTATACCCATCAGTCTCTTTTAGACTGAACCCGGTTGTTTTCAATTGTTTTGTGCAGGTATAGGAGTGCTAGGCGGGAATACAAGTCGTCTAGGTCTTGCATTTATGTTTAGCACTTCTTTTCAGTCTCATATATTCATACTCTTTTTGCTATTTTGTATATGACCATAGTATAGCATGGAGCGTCATGAATTGTAGGCCGTGAGTGCCGTTGAATATTTGAATGCTTTTGTATATCTATTTTTGGAGCTTGGTGGCTCATTGTATCTATTATATGTCATTCTTGCTTCCGCTTTTTATTTTAACTCTGATTTTATATTATCTTGAGTTGATTGGTTTAAGGGTTAGCCCCGCCTAGCATAGCGTGTGTGTTGTGTCCCCGTTCGCCGTGGATTTGGCACGTGTATGGACTTCCATTTCATATACGGGTCGGGTCTCGGTGCGGGGGATGTGGTACCTTACGCTCGGGTGCTACATCCTTATGTGGTATCAGAGCTTAGGGTTGCAAAACCCGGGCTCTAGTGTAGTGTTGAGTCAGTTAGGTCGTTCGGCTTTAGGACCAACTTGTCAACGTGTTGCATATGCATTGTTTACGTGCTTGTGTGCTCTAAATTCTGAATTTTGATCGAATTAATTGCACTTGCATGCATGGACTAAAAATAGCATGCGTTTCAGTGTTTCTTGAACAGGATGCCTCCACGTAGACACCGTGAGAGATCTCCAGGACACCGTCGTCATCATGATCGATCCCCTACGCCTCCACCCCAACCACAAGTGCCTCCAATGGACATGGGAAATTTCATGGAAGTGGTTTTCAATTATGTCGAGCATAGAAGGGCTCAAGCTCCCCCACCACAACAAGCAGAACAACAAGCTCCCCCACCAAACCATAATAATAGAGATCCTCATGGGGTGTTTCTGAGCTACAACCCCCCTCGGTTTTCTGGTTCTATCGATGATGCTGTCTCGGAGGGTTGGTTGATTCGATTAGAGAGGATATTTGGAGTCCGACAGTTTACTACGCAAGAGAAGGCTCAATTTGCTATATTCCAACTTGATGGAGATGCGTATGAATGGTGGGAAAGAACGAGAGAGAAACTTGAAGTGGATGAAGAGGAAGTGACTTGGGAGGTTTTCAAGAGAGAATTTAGAGAATGTTTTGTACCAGAGGTAGTGAGAGAAAGGAAGGAGCAGGAGTTTATGGATTTAAAGCAAGGTGCGCGTACGGTGACTCAATATCTCACCGTATTTAATAGACTTGGGAAATATGCTCCTCATGTCACCCGGGATGAGAAGAGAAAGTCGAGAAAATTCATTGCGGGATTAAGACAGGACTTGAGACACGGTCAGACGGGTCACAACTTCGAGTCATTTGCCGACACTGTGCAAAGGGCTTTGGTTCAAGAGGAAGAATTCAAGAAGAAGGATCCGACTTTTAGAGCTCCAATGGGAAGAGGTTCCGGATGGAATTCAGGAAAGAGGCCGATGATTCAAGCTAGTCCACCTTCTAAAGGTCCTTTTAAGAAGCCTCGGTTTGGAGGACAAGGTTCTCAGGCCGCACCGACTCGACCAAAGGCTCTACCTATGGCACCGGCATCTACAAATTCATGCCCGGAAGTACCTCCATGTACTTATTGCGGGGGACCGACCCATACCTTCAATAATTGTCAAAGAAGGTTGAATTTGTGCCTCATATGTGGAAAAGGCGACCATATGGCGGAGACATGTCCCTACAAGAAACCCGGATTTCAGAAAGGAGTTCAAAGGCCAATGATTCAGGCTCGTGCTTACGCCCTCGAGGGTGAGGAGCAAGATGCAGAGATCGATCCCACAGCTGTGGTAGAAGGTACCCTATGCATACATAACATGAGCATTCATGCACTCTTTGATCCAGGTGCCACACATTCCTTTATTTCTTGTAACTTAGTTGCTACTCTGTGCTTGCCTGTTATTTGTCTTTCTTCTTGTTATTTGGTGAGTTCGCCACTTGGTGGTAGTCTTCAGACAGATCAGTTGGTTCGGGAGTGTTCAGTTCTGATTGAGGAGAAAGAGTATCCGGCTGATTTAATTGTTATGCCTATGAAGAGGTATGAAGTTATCTTGGGTATGGACTGGTTGTCCAGGCATCGGGCCAATGTTGATTGTTTTGCGAAAAAGGTGATTTTGGGTAATTAATTGGTGATTGGTAGTGGATCAAGAACGGTATCTCTCTTGTCTTATATGGAAGCTCACAAGTTGATGAGAGAAGGAGCAACGGGATTTATTGCTTACCTTCTCAATAGGCCGAAAGATCAAGTTAAGTTGGAGGATACCGCAGTTGTGAAGGATTTTTCCGATGTGTTTCCGGAAATTTTGAGTTCTTTACCACCAGATCGTGAGATCGAATTTGTTATTGACTTATATCAAGGATCCACACCGTATTCTAAGACTCCGTATCGGATGGCACCGGCCGAATTGAAAGAGTTAAAGATTCAATTGGAAGAATTACTCAAAGTTGGATATATACGGCCAAGTTCGTCACCTTGGGGTGCTCCGGTTCTCTTTGTTAAGAAAAAGGATGGAACCTTAAGAATGTGTATAGATTACCGGGAGCTTAATCGAATGACTGTAAATAATAAGTATCCTTTGCCCCATATTGAGGATTTATTCGATATGTTACAAGGTTCGGGGGTATACTCAAAATTGGATTTGAGATAAGGATATTATCAATTGAAGATCCGGGATGAGGACATTCCGAAGACGGGATTTAACACCCGGTATGGACACTACGAGTTCGTCGTGATGCCTTTTGGATTGACTAATGCTCCGGCTGCTTTTATGGATATGATGCACCGAATTTTCCGGCCCTATTTGGATAAGTTTGTGGTAATATTCATCGATGACATCTTGGTTTATTCGAGAACTCCGGAGGATCATGCCAGGCATCTCAGAATTGTGTTGGACACCTTAAGAGAACATCGGTTGTATGCTAAGTTTAGCAAATGCGAGTTTTGGATTGATCGGGTAGCATTTTTGGGCCATATTATTTCAAGGAAAGGTTTGGAAGTAGACCCTTCTAAGATTGAGACGGTTATTCAATGGCAAAGCTCGAAAAATGCTTCAGAAGTAAGGAGTTTCTTGGGTTTGGCAGGCTACTATCGGAGATTCGTTCAGGATTTCTCGAAGATTGCGGCTCCTTTAACCCGATTGACTAAGAAAGCGGTTAAGTTCGAGTGGGACGAGGCATGTGAGGCTAGCTTTCAACTTTTAAAGGAAAAGTTGACTACCGCTCCTGTATTAGCACTTCCCGAAGGTACAGAAGGTTATACAGTTTATACGGACGCCTCAAAGGAAGGTTTGGGATGTGTGTTGATGCAGAATGGAAGAGTAATCGCCTATGCCTCAAGGAAATTGAAAGAGCATGAACAGAACTATCCCACTCATGATTTGGAATTAGCGGCAGTGATCTTTGCTTTGGGTAAGTGGAGACACTATCTTTATGGAATTTCGTTTGAGGTCTTTTCCGATCACAAGAGTCTCCAATACTTATTCTCACAAAAGGAATTGAACAAGAGACAACGGCATTGGATGGAACTTTTGACGGATTATGAGTGTACAATCCGATACCATCCTGGCAAAGCCAATTTGGTCGCGGATGCGCTTAGTAGGAAAGCTAGTGTGTCCAATGTGAAAGTGGAAATAGGAGATGAGAATGAGTTGTTCAGACTGAAGGCTAGTATTCGGAATATCACGGTTCAACCAGATCTTAAACCGAGATTATTTGATGCTCAGAGGATTGATCCCGAGGTTCAGAAATTAGCTGAGAAAGCTCAAGCTGATTCAAAGTGTCCGTTTGGGTTTGATGATACGGGACTTCTAAGATTCAAGATAGAGTTGTTGTGCCGGAAGAGTTAAAAAGGATTATTCTTGAGGAAGCCCATCGGTCAGGGTATTCGATACATCCCGGAGGGAACAAAATGTATAAGGATCTCAAGCAATTCTATTGGTGGAATGGATTGAAACGGGATGTTATCAACTTCGTGAAACATTGTATGACCTTGTCAAGTGGTAAAGGCAGAACATCAGAAGCCATCGGGGCTACTTCAACCATTGCCTATCCCGGAATGGAAATGGGAACAAATAGCCATGGATTTTGTTTCGGGATTACCAAAAGTGAGAGGAGGTTTCGATGGAATTTGGGTTATAGTGGACAGGTTGACAAAGTCAGCTCATTTTCTTGCTATCAGGATGTCCGATAAAGTGAGTAAATTGGCCAAGAGATACAACGATGAGATTATCAGGCTTCATGGAGTACCTGTTAGTATTGTCTCGGATCGGGATCCCAGATTTGCTTCACGGTTATGGCAAGAATTACATAAGTGTTTGGGAACAAAGCTTCAATTCAGCACAGCTTTCCATCCTCAGACCGACGGACAATCAGAAAGGTTGATTAAGTATCTGGAGGATCTGTTGAGAGCATGTGCATTGGACTTTCAAAGCTCGTGGAATGAACAGTTGCCGTTAATCGAGTTTGCTTACAACAATAGCTATCAAGCCTCGATTGAAATGGCCCCTTATGAAGCTCTTTACGGACGTAAATGTCAATCACCGTTGTTCTTTGACTTGGAGGAATGGAATTGGACCAAGCAAGAAGGGATTAAAAGAGGGGAAAAGAAGGAAAAACCCTCTAAGGCTGTACAAGAGGCTATTGACAAGGTCCAGATAATTAGACAACGGATGAAGGCCGTTCAGGATCGACAAAAGAGTTATGCAGACCTTCGAAGGAAGAATTTGGAGTTTGAGATTGGAGATAGGGTTTTCTTAAAGGCTTCTCCACGAAAAGGGTTCTCAAGGATTGGACGAGGAGGAAAATTAAACCCTCGGTATATGGGACCATATGAGATTCTAGAGAATATTGGGGATACGGCTTATCGATTGGACTTTCCTCCGAGTTTGACTGGAATTCATAACGTATTTCATGTTTCACAACTCCGAAAATATTATCGAGATGAGTCCGAAGTTCTACCGGTGGAAGAAGTGGATTTAGAACCGGATCTCACCTTCGTTTAGAAGCCGATTAAGATATTGGATCGAAAATTTCAGGAACTTCGAAATCGGCGTATTCCACTAGTCAAGGTTCTTTGGATAAGTGATAAAACCGAAGAGGCTACGTGGGAGACAGAGGAAAAGATGAGAAAGTTTCACCCCGAATTATTTCCGAGCGAGCAGTGAATCCGAGGACGGATTCTTTTAAGGGGGAGAGATTGTAACGCCCCGACTTTTCGGACGTAAAGGTACGATGTATGTGTTTACCAATTTGCGCGAATTAATTGTTTTTACGTGTTTTATAATTAATTTTATTATAAATTGTTATTATTTTATTTTATTATATTTTATTTTAATTTATTATTATTTTAAATATATTTCGTATTATATATATATATATATATTTATATTATTGCTAATTTAATTATTAATGTTAATTATGTTGTTAATTTAATGATTATGCTAATTAAATGTTATGTTAATTAATCATGCTTTAATTAATTAATTACGTGACTTTAATTTAATTTATTTAATATTAGATTTAATTTATTCATTTAAATTTTATTGCATGAACTTTGATTTAAATTTTTGCATGGAATTTATATTATGTGCATGAAATTCCATGAATGAGCTTGGTTGTTTATTTTGTGTTTCGTTCTTATATGAAATGATATCGAAATGCCATGAATTCATAGTATGTCGTAAATATATGTGTTATGAACATGCTTATATGCTCGGTTCATGTTTTCGAATTTATTTGATATGTCAACGAATTTAATTTGAATCGTGGAACCAAATCGGGGGCTAACGAGCACTTAGCGTACCCTTGGTTCCGAATTTTATATCTTGAGCTCGGGAACTCGGATTCGAGTTTCGTCAACTCCGCTGAACTCGTAACGAAAATTCGAGTTTAGTAAACTTAGCCTTATATTTTTCCTAAGTCATTTGGACCTCCGAAATTCAACCGAAAAACGAAACGGAGACTAAACTGACCTTGCTGTACAAAAATAGCCATATCTTATTCAAACTTCAACCAAATTAACCATGGTTTGATTCTATTGATCCCTAACTCAACCCCCTAACCGGATATAGCATGCCCTAACCAAACCAATCCTCACACAATCCGCAAAACTCAGCCAAAGTCACTGGAATCACAAGCAGTCCCGTAACCCTTCATTCCTTAGAGATTTTGGAGCTCAAATCTCATCCAAACTTCTTCCAATCAACAAGGTAAGCTTAGGGTTGTAATATATGTTCATTTCTGATCATTTTCATCCTTTCTTTCACGAATTTGAGCAGGGTTTCATGATTTCTGGGCTGTTTTCCGAAAATGGAGAGTTTTGGGCATATTGTTGATCTCATTCGATTCTTGTTGGTTTTGATTGATTCCAAGCTTGAGAATGATTATTTTGACATCCTCATATCATTTATGATCATTGATTTCTTGGTGGTTGAAGTATTAATGAGATATCATTTATGACACTTTGAGAAAATTTCCATGAATGTCACGTATGCTTCCTTTTCTTGATTGAGCTTGTTTGGAACTGATATATAGGTTGAAATGGTGTTGCTTGACTGAGTATTTGTTGTTCTAAACTGATATGGATGTGTGGAGTTGAAGTGAATCGTTCTTGCCCTGTTTCCCGTAAGCTTTGTACTGTTTTGGCCTGATTTTCTGCTGTCATAGCTGCTGTAATTCCTTCTTCTTTTGTTGTCCATTTTCATGGCTTCTTGGTGTGTGTTTTAGCTGAGTTTCTTGCAGCTTTTCATGCTTAATTTTGCTGCCTTTCTTGCCTGTATTTCTTGCGTGGAGTTGCTGCTTTTTCTGCTGCGTTTTCTGTCCAGAACAGGGGAGGCTGCTGCTGCGCGACACGGGGGTGTCATTTTGCTTGTTCCAGCGAGGAACGGGGGTGAGAACTGGGCCTGAGGTTGCTGTACCGAGACACGGGGGTGTCTCGGTTTGAGCTTGGGAGGTGACACGGGGGTGTCACCCTGTTTTTCCCGATTTCTTACCTGCGTTTCTGGGTTGCTGCTGTGTGTGTATGCTATTGTTGCTGCTCCTAATTTATGCAGAGAATGTGTTGCTGTAATTATATATATATATATATATATATATATAGATGCTTGTGTGTGTAATTGCATGCCTGTATATATATATTGTATATTTGTGTTGTGTGTACGTGAGTGCATGGTTGTTATAATATATTGCATGCAAGTATAATATGTACTATATATATATATATGCATGGCTGTGTAATTATATATATAAGTCTGTGTGTGTGCATGAGTACGTGAATATATATATATATATATGTATTACATATATTATATAATTATTACATGTTTATTATATTATATATTTATTATATATTTTAAATATTATTTGATTTAATTCAATTGTTGAATTAATTGATTTCTATTTCGCGTATTTAATTTACCGACTATTGATTGAACGTTTTATTTATTTTATTCCTAATTGTGAATATGAATATTACTTGCTATGATTCTTAAATGAATTTTAGATTAATTGATATGCATTATGAATGTTATGAATTTATGAATTTATGAAATTGAATGAAATATATGAACGAATGGTTTGATTATATGTTTTAAATTCCTTAATAGTGCACATGAACATTTTCATGATATAACATGATCATTTATGCATTCATGTCTTATTCACTTCATTGCCGAGCGTCATATGTGGTCATTGAGTCTCATACATTTTCTTTTGCACAGATTCGGGTTTGGTCGGAGACGAGGGCGAGCATTGAGACGCTTGTGCCTTTCTTTTGCTTTGGAAAAGGTGGGTTTTTCTTCTAATAGTTAAAGTGACCGATATATCCCTTATGTGAAAGGTTTTAAGCCAAAATAGTATATTTATATATATCGAGTCATTTTGGGTAAATGATTTCAAACGTATGACCCTTTTTATTTATGAAACCCTACCTTATGTTTGGCGAGACATTTATGATTTATGATTGCACGGGCCCCGGGACTTAGTATATGTGGCTAACCGAGGAAGCAAGGGCTGACGGGGATCCCATATACTAGTTCCAACCAACTACGGCGAAACGGACTTCGTCAAGGAGTTTTTGACGAGGAAACACTAACCGGGCTTTGAGGACTCATGAACCTCATAGCCACATTGATATGATTAGGTGGTCGGGCCTTGCAAACCCATCCACCACCCGGAGGAAGAAGGTGTATATGAATGATTATGATCATGTTATGTATGAGCACAAAAGATTTATGTATGATAATGAATGATTGAATAATTAATTATGATTACACGAGGAGTAGGTTGGAGATTGTGCACGCCCACTCGCCGGGCCATAAACCCTTAAGAACAATTATGAATGAATATGAACGTCGTAATCCCGTTGATGTTTTCTTTTGTTTTAACCACTTGGTAAATTCTTATCAAACTTCACACGGGATTAGGGCTTGCATGTATGTGTTTAATTTATGCGATATTATATCTTATGCCCCGTTTTATACCCACCAGTCTCTTTTAGACTGAACCCGGTTGTTTTCAATTGTTTTGTGCAGGTATAGGAGTGCTAGGCGGGAATACAAGTCGTCTAGGTCTTGCATTTATGTTTAGCACTTCTTTTCAGTCTCATATATTCATACTCTTTTTGCTATTTTGTATATGACCATAGTATAGCATGGAGCGTCATGAATTGTAGGCCGTGAGTGCCGTTGAATATTTGAATGCTTTTGTATATCTATTTTTGGAGCTTGGTGGCTCATTGTATCTATTATATGTCGTTCTTGCTTCCGCGTTTTATTTTAACTCTGATTTTATATTATCTTGAGTTGATTGGTTTAAGGGTTAGCCCCGCCTAGCATAGCGTGTGTGTTGTGTCCCCGTTCGCCGTGGATTTGGCACGTGTATGGACTTCCATTTCATATACGGGTCGGGTCTCGGTGCGGGGGATGTGGTACCTTACGTTCGGTTGCTACAAGTCCAGCCCTCGGTATCAACCCCTAAAACGGCTCTCTGACACAAGGTACACACCCGCGCACCTGCCACTGTTGCCCACCACCAACTTTTCACCAGCTTTGTAGGAGATTCCTCCTAGGTTTCTCCTCATCACGCCACGTGTTAGGGCAACATTAGGCCAGGAACACACGGTGACAATTAACAAAGGGTCCCTGACCCTCAACTATAAACAAGGGAGTTCATCTCCTTCACTTTAAGCAAGTCTTCCATATTTTTGAGCACTGCAAATTACTTCATTTTCTTCAGATCATCATCTATTTGAGCGTCGGAGTGAGCATCACCCCCCGTTCCCCCAGCTTGGCCTTCTGACCGTTTGCTTTTCTTGGTGTTTGTCCTAGCAGGTTGAACCCACCATCTTTTTCGGCGAACACTGTTTAGCTTCATCCCTTGTTTCCCCGCATTAAACAAATCTCAAAGTGATTAGATTTTGGACACCTCAGATTCAGACCCATCATTTTTTACGCCGTCTGTGGGAAACCACCCTTTTCCTTTCCTCATTATTAGTTGAGAAACAAACACCATCTTCACCATGGTCACCACCAGATCTGGGGCGGTGGGAGGCGGCGATGACCTTCCACACAGTTGCAGCAACAACGCCCCACCCCCTTCCACCACGGGGGGTACGCCGCCAGCTGACGAGGCTCCCCTCATGACAGAGCAAGTTTTGCCTGCAATGGAGATCAACGCGGAGCAGCCCGTCGCTACGGTTGTGGGGGGGATCTGGGACTCGAATTTCCCAAAACCAACATCATACCACCCAAGTCCACCCTGGATGATACCCTTTATTGATGCCGCCACCAGGCTACACATTGGCGCTCTCCGCCATGCTTCCCATGGTCCTGCCATACCACGCCGGCCAGATGCAGCTCCCGGTGGTGGTTCCTAGGGAGATTGAGGGGGTGGAGATGCCCCTAATGACATAAAGACAGCTGCAGGCTGTGTACGCTCAATGCGAAGTTCAAGCTGCCCAGAAAGCTTGGAATAACTTCATCGCCACCTATTTCCCCTCGGGGCAGGCCGCTCAGGTCGCCCCTCCCATGGGAGGATGGCAAGTTCACCTGGTCATGGCAGCTCAGGCTGTGTTGCAGGCCAGGCAGCCACTGCCACCAGTAAATGAAAGAGAAGCTCCCCCTAGGAAGGAACTCCCCTAGGAAGGAACAAGAACGCCCACATGTGGGTAAGGGGAAGGAGCCTGTGGAAAGAATTGATGTTGACGCCGAGGCTCACTCTCAAACCTCGAAACGGGGAAATAAAGCAGGAGGACAAGATCCCAACCTACTCGTGATTGTGCAAGACCGGTTGCAGGGGTTGCAAGACATGGTTGAACAGCTCTCTCGAGCGCGGTCTCAAGCTCCCCAAGTTGGGGGCGAGAGAGCCATGGCCAGAGACGCTCGTCACCATGTCCGGCGATATCAAGCTCCATGACACCAGGAGCAGGAAGAAAACTACGAGAATTATGATCACGAGAGGGGATACCACCACCCCCTGGAGATGGGCTCTTCCCTCGTTGAAGAAGTCTTGATGGCCCAGGTTGGAATGGGCAAAGTACCATCTTCCATCAACCGCTATGATGGAACCACCGACCCCGTTGAGCATTTAGACCATTTCCTACATTTGATGCACCTTTATGAGCACTCCAGCCACTATTGAGCCAAAGTTTTCATCACTTCCCTCGTGGGAATGGCCCAAGAATAGTACAAGCGACTACCGCCTCGCTCGTTAAGGTCATACGAGGATCTCGCCAACGCTTTCCTGAACCATTTCAACTCCTTGAAGGCTCCCGTCACCGCACCTACTGCCTTCTACAACTTGATCCAGGGCGAACACGAGTCCCTGCAATCTTTCTTCGTTCGCTTCAATAAGGAGGTACTCCTAGTGGAAAGACCCTCGATAGACTTTCTAATCCATGTACTCTTCAAAGATGTCAATCACAAATAGTATGTAAGCAAGAAGTTTGCGGACGCTATTGTGGAAAAAAGGCCAGTATCCCTCATGACCATGAGGGAAATTGCCGAGCCGTACTTTGCTCTCGAGGATATGTATGGGTCCAACGCCCCCAGACAGCCCAGCCACCAAAAGAGCAAGTGCGGGCGAGAGGAACCCCACAAGGAACGACGCAAGTCATCCCCTCTACCTCGCAGATTCGAGCGCATCCCCATAGGCAGACCCCTCGCGTCTAATGTTTATAAAATACTTTTAGACAAGTTTTCATAAGTCTTAACCAGGGTACCCTCGAAACAGGACTCTCGTGTTTGTCAGAGACTTAGCATAATTGTACAAGTATTTATGTCAAGGGAACAAGCGTAAAGTAAAATGCATAAAAGACAAGCACTGCAGAAAAAAAAACATTCATTCGATTAATGGTGGGAAAGGGAGTTGACGCTCAGAATACAAAATGTCAAAAACATATTAAAAGTACGCAGATATCAAAGGAAAAGATTACAAAGTTTTCAAGGGAATCACATCAAGGCTGGGCATTTTACACTTGGCCATCTTCCAAGTCCACCACTTCAGTTGGCGCTTGGGCATTGGGAGCATTTGGGGCTTGAACATTGGCATTTGGGACGTCTTGGGGCTCAGGGGCCTCGACCGCTGGGACGGGGGTAGTCTCACATCTTGGGTTGTAGCAAAGTTGTCAGCTTGGCCCTCGGGGATTGGTGCAGCCTCAATGACCCCCTCGTTGTTTCCCCCATTGACAGGCACCTCCTCCTCCTCCTCTTGAGCCCTCATGAATTCATCCTGCAAGAGAGCGACTAAGTCGTTGTACTCAGGCTCGGTCAAGTTAGCCTCGGGGTCCCCACCGTCCTCTTCAGGAATCTGACAACATTCGTCGAATCTAAGACCCGTGCTGGCATGCCCTCGGGAAGAGACTTCTGCCAAACCCAAGTGAATGAGCTGTTCGACCTCAAAATTGAATGCCTTTCGGGTCTCATCAAAACAGTGTAAATTGGCGGTGAAACCGAATGCCTTAGAATGGCAGAATTTGAGCAGAGCCTCCTTGTTGGCCTCAGCAATACGGTCGGGGAGCAACCTGTTGAACTCTTCCTCGCAGGCCCTCTTGGCAGCCTCGGTGAATTTCTTTTCAGCAGCGCTGAGCTGCATGCTCCACTCGTTCACCTCTTTCATCAGCTTTTCATTGGACTCTTTGGCGCTCGTCAAGTCCATACGGCACTTTTCCCAGGATGCTTCTGACTTCTCCAGCTCCTTCTTCACCTTAGCATGCTCGGCCTCAAGAGATTCAAGTTGGGCTTTCACCACGTCTAGTTCCTCCTGGAGCTGAGCGGGGTCCACTGAGCGGGCCATTTTCTTATACTTGGCCTTACGCTCAGAGTAGACGGCCGAGCGTTGTTGAAGATTTTTCAACCTCGGGAGCACTTGCTTCATTAAAAAAAAAAAAAAAACCTCTCCAACACTTAGCATTTTTCAGAAAAACAAGGAAAACACTTGAAAGGAATAAGAGAAGGAAAACCTACAGAAATAAGTGTGTGGGCGAGATCCTCAGCCACCTGGTCAGCGCTTTGGGAATATAATCACCTGTGGTCCCCCGAAAACTGGACCCTCTGATAGAGCCCGTAGCTGATGTTCCGGGCATGAGCATGGTTGCTCAACATGGTGGTGCCCTCATTAGGGTCACGGTGGAACGCCTTATCACCGGTGCGCTCGAAATTCCACAAATGTTCTTCCTCATAGGAAGAAGTCTCCCCGTCACCCCGGTCACCCTCGATCACCTACTTACCTTTGCTAATTATAGGAATGGCATCAGGCATCATTTTCCTCTTTCTTGAGGGCTGAACTTGGCCCCCTTGGGGCTCTCTTATTACAATGTTCGAGCATGGCCTCTGCTGATTGTCTTGAGGGGTTGATGTGCCCCTCTGGCTCGAAGAGTCCCCTTGTCTGGGGACAATACGTGTTTTCGGGGTGGCTGCACGGTCGTCCCCTCGCTCTCGGTCGGACGTGCTTGAGTTGGCCCCTTGATGGCCTCCACGACCTGCCCCTCCGCCTTGGTTCGGCCCTTGTTGATTTTGGGGCTGCTGTTGCCGTTGGTTTCGAGCGCCCAATAACTTGGCCACGTTCCTCATCCCGCCTCTTCCTAACATCAGTATTTGAACACCTGAAACAGAAAAGACACGAGGGTCAACTCTTCCTCGGGAAAGCATACAAAACACAAGTATGAAAGTTAGTGATCCTATCTAAAGTTAGCTCCCTAAAGGATCTAATCGTATCTCTCCAAATTTCGAGCGGACGGGTTAGGGATCATATCAGGGTCATTCATAAGCCCGCAAAAGAATAGGACTTCCTCATCATCCATCAATTCCTTGGCCTTAATAAGCCACCGAGCTCTCCTCAAAACGAGGGCCAGTTCTTGAGCCCAAGACAGGGGAAATGAAGGACCTAAGCGGGATCTTACGAGGGATACCTCCCTGTGCCTAACCCACTCTCGGGGAACCCCAAAATCTTCACCCTCGGGGGCCCTCACGAAGAAGAATTTCTCCTTCCAGTCAATTCCATTAGACTTTGAGGGCGAGTCTATCAATCTCAAATTGGACTTGGCTTAGATATAGTAAAAACCCACCGTAGCGGATGAGCGGGGTGAGCGGACCACTTGAAATAGTCTGTTGAAATTGTGAATTGATGGCTCGTTCCCAGTGCATTTCATCAGGATTACGGAGGTGTTGATGAGGGCTATGCCGTTGGGGACGATCTGAGAAGGGCTCAGATTCAAGAGATTGAGGATGCTCGCCACGGGGACCGAAATGGGGAATCTCAACCCCCCAGCATCAACCGTGTCTTTGTAGACCACCATTTCTCCAAGAGGGGGGTTATTAGCCCTCTCGGCTCTCGTGCGGTGCTGAAATCCTATAGGTAAATCGCTCGTCCCAGTACCTTGGAGCCCTCATTGTCACCGAATCCCCCATAGTTATGGTGCTGGGGGGTTTCGTCGGGTGTCCTCTCAATGGCTTGCATACCCGAACCTTCACCCTCGTTGGACTTCTTGGATTCCCTCGTCTTCTTCCTACCCTTAGCAGAGGGATCTTCCGAGGGTCCAGCCTCCACTTCTTTTTGAGTGGGACCCGGAATGGCCACCGTCACCGTGTGGCGATGGGGGTGGGTGGCACTCTCCGTCAATGGCAGTGTAACCCCTTGTCGTTTCGCCTCCATCTCCTTAAAGATACGGTCAACACCACCTAGATTTCTCTCACCCATTACAGACATAGCGGCGTCCAAATCCTCAACCCGGGCTTCTCCGAACATCTCCTCCACCGTTTGGTGGTGAGAAGTAAGGTTGTGAGAGGAGGAGCTTGAACTAGCCATTTCATCAATTTCCCTCATAGTTTCCTCTATGATTCTTTTGGACATGGTGGTTTGAAGGCGGTGGAACAAACAGAAACGGGAAAATGGGAGGAATGAGACCTACTAATCTAGGGTTAGCAAATCAGAAATTTAAGAAAAAGTAAGAAATTACCTAAAGATTGGAAAAGCCTGGAGATTGCTTGGAACTCTTTGAAGAAGTGCTTCGAAGGTTTTATAAAATGTCAAATGCTCTGGAGTTGATTTTGTAAAGGAGAAGAGAAATTGAATCGCATCCCTATTTATAGGGGAAGGAGTTGGTAGGATTTAGGCAAATTAATTCAAAAGTTGTAATCATTCCCGCGCCATTTCCTGAAAAATCGCTCCCACTCGCCCTGCAGCATTTAATGCCTGACGTTTGGAGCGGTCAATGTGAAAGGACATCATTAATTACTTGTTCAGAAGAAAATTTCCAAGCAAGTAACCTCTTTAAACGAGCATCACCCTCGAAAGTTTGAAATCAGGAATTCTACAGCCCTCATTATGAGGGCTACAGAATTGCGGGGCAAAATGATGGGGCTAAAACACGTTTGACCCTCGTTTTGACACGTTGCTTCATCAGCATGCAACACGCGAAAGTCAGGGCCCCGCACAGTTCCCCCTCGGAATAAGCCTCGCCCTCGTTCCCTAAGGATGCCCAATCCTTCAAATGAGTTAACGTCCGAGCATGAGGGGCTGCGACCCTCAGTGCCCTCATATACTCACCCTCGGAGGAACCTTCCCATATGAACGAACAAAGGAATAGATTCTCCCATTGGGTTCTATGGTATTGGCCCAGGTGCCCCTCGGACCTGCGAGCCTCCATGGCCCATACTAAACCCGAGCATGCGTCCAGCCCTCGGTATCAACCCCCAAAACGGCTCTCTGACACAAGGTACACACCCGCGCACCTGCCACTGTTACCCGCCACCAATTTTTCACCAGTTTTTGCAGGAGATTCCTCCTAGGTTTCTTCTCATCACGCCACGTGTTAGGGCAACATTAGGCTAGGACCACACGGTGACAATTACCAAAGGGTCCCTGACCCTCAACTATAAATAAGGGAGTTCATCCCCTTCACTGTAAGCAAGCTTCCATATTGTTGAGCTATGCAAATTACTTCATTTTCTTCAGATCATCATCTGACTTGAGCATCGGAGAGCCAAACTAGGCATCACCCTCCGTTCCCCCAGCTTGGCCTTTTGACCGTTTGCTTTTCTTGGTGTTTGTCCTAGCAGGTTGAACCCCCCATCTTTTCCGGCGAACACTATTTAGCTTCATCCCTTGTTTCCCAGCATTAAACAAATCTCAAAGTGATCGGATTTTGGACACCTCAGATTCAGACCCATCAATACTATTTATTGATTTATTTATTACAATTTAGTAATATATTAATAGAATATATATTTGATGATACTAGAGGAAAACTCTATACCAGAGTCCAATGGTATTAGGTATGACCTAACTCATTTAGAAAGCACTTGGGGTCATGGATAGTTGTTGGACACAACAGGAAGTTTAGACCCACTTAACAGACGGGCTGACCAACAGGTCACTAAGCTCATCGGGAGAGTTCAGAAGGTTAAGTGTAGCACTAATGGTTCCCCTTGATTCTGGGTGATTATTCTAGTTAATGGAAACGCGGGAATGCTTCCAGATAAACGTTAGAATTCAAACAGTTCAACCTTCCCTAGAAGGCGGCACTCATTGCATGGCGCTTCTGAACTGCTTACTCGGCTAAGGTACCACTTCCATGATCTGCGACTCCCTGCTCCCTTCTACTGTAAAAGGATTCCTAGCAGCTTCATTCTGCTACTTTTGGGCAAACCACAAGTTCACATATATTGATAGCATTCAGAAATATTTCCTGCTCAAGCTTTTAACATTCTCCAATGCTCTCTACTCAACATTCAGCATTCCTCTTCTTTCATTGTAGATTTTTTTTTTCATTATTTTTAGTGGTGTTAAAAACAACAAGTATTAATATTAATATAAAAATAAATTTTAATTTATTTAAATAATAATATTTTTTTATGTATACACTTATTGAGTATCAGAATTACTAGTTATTTATTATGCTTATTACTAAATGCTTTTATTTTATTAAAATCATTTTTTTAATTAAATTTAACTTATACATTTCTAACTTTTATTTTGCACACACGTATATTCGCAACATATTACTTTTTATTTATCTTTTTTAACTTTTTTCTTTCTTTAGCGTCACTCTAATTTTTTCTATTTTGTTTTCTTTTATTCTTGTCTATATATCTTTTTCTATTTTATATTATTTTTTACTAATATAATATTATCTTATTTTATTTATTCATTTTATCATAACTTCATAATTATACTAAAAATAACTATAAAATAAATACCAACATGAAAATTTTATTTTAATATATCTATACTATATTAAAAAGAAACTCTCTTTTACCTCACAAAGGGAAGTTATTCCATTCAAATTACAAATTTATCCTCTTAATTGTATATAGAAGCTCTATAGATTTATAAGATTAAGGGTAAAATAGAATTTTCCAATTAGATTTGAGCAGTTCTCACACCAAAATAAGGAATGCCCCAAATTACCCCTTACCTTATTAAAAGTTATACCACGCAGTGAGGATTTAATGGTAATATCATAGGGTTCACGAAACCCACGATCTCCACTCTCTTGAGAAACTTCCTATTTCTTATTCCTCCAGACAACTCTACCGTCACTTTTGAGAGAGACAAATCCATTCCCTTCTTCTTCTTCTTCACCGAATCTTCAATGTCGATCCAGAGTCAGTTGTTGTCGTCCCCTTATCAAGCCCAGAATCAACCGTCTTACTCTCGCCTACTTCGTGGTCTCCGGCTTCGACATCCTTGGCGGCCTCGATAGAGTATCTTCTCCTCCCTAAATTTCTATTCTCTTCTTCAATGTGGGATCATGTCTGCTTGGATTACTTTATTTCTTTCTTTTCATTCTGTAGAGGTAGGAATTGAGATTTAGAATACAGAGTTTATATGATAACTTACTGAATTTTACCCATGAGTGAGTTGATGTTATTAAATTCAGTTTATAGTACATCACATCATTCATCTGATATCTTTGTTGTTTGTTGATACTTTAGAATTATGTTGTTGTGATCGAAGAACCGTGACTCCACCAATAAAGTAGATTTCTACTGAAAATCAAGGAGTACAACTTTTCAAGACATTGGTCGAGGATCCGGATGTAGCTTAGAATTGGGTTGAGGCTGCGTTTCAAAAATTGGTCCAGGTTAGTACCTTCCAAGTATTCTCTGTGCTTAAACCCGCGCCTCAATTATTTGGTGATTTTCCTTCCACCACATTCAAGATTCTCATAAAAGGGTTTGTCACTCTATTCTCAATTACATCTTTAGAATGGAGAACTTTAGCACGCAATTCAGGTGTTCGATGAAATTATTCTATGACATGTGGTATCTTTATTGTTACTGTGGGTATGGATAATGCTAATGGTTTAGATTGACTTCTGTACCTAACTTGGTCTGTTTATGTATTTTGGGACTTAAAACTATAAATGTTGGAGTACTTTCTTAGAATATTCAAAATGTGTGGAATATTTGATTTTTTTAGTAGCAGATATTGTTTGAATTACTTTTTTGGGCTTAAATTCTAAGTTCCCGAAAATATGAATTAATTTATGACTTAGGAGAAATTCTTTTTATTAGTTCATAATGAGTATATTTTGGTATGACTTTTTTTTTTTATATTGACGCATAGGCCGTAGTGGCAACGAAAACAGAGGAAGGACGGCCATTATTTTATGAATTGTGAATATTGAAGGGCAGATCGAATGCAGGTTTTATAGGCTGGATAAAAGGTAAGAATTTAACTATGTAACAACATTAATTCTCTTCCGCCAATGGAATTGTTGTCGAAGTTGATTTTAGTTCATGTGTTCCAATGGCTCTCTCGCAAATTTCTTTGGTTATACAATCTCTTAGTTTGGTGGTGTTGGTTGCTGCTTTACAATCTCTTTTTATTTTGGTGGTGTTGGTTAATGGTTGTATGAACAGAACTTGAAATGGACGATACAATTTCAAAATAGCATAAACAAACAAAAACTAAAATTTGGGCGCTTTTTGATGGAAAATATTGAACATGAACAAGAGAAACTTTTGGCTGCTCATATTTATCCAATTTCAGATTGTATGTTCATTATAAGCTGTTATAAAACTTGGCAGTTTTTGTACTTTTTGCCCAAACATAAAGTTAATCCAACTGAAATGGTGGAAGCTTGGTTTGTTCGTTTTCATGTTTAGATGAGTTTAATACTCAAGAGAGGGATTATCTGCTTTAAAGAAAAAAGAAGGCTAAGTGTGTGTGGTGTGTTGGTTGGTTTCAGATTATCAAATTTCTTTTTTGATATTCTTCTGAGCTCCTCAACGGTGAATCGTGCAAAATTCCTTTTTTTTGGAATTCCTTAAGAGTTTAGTAGAAGATTCACCTTTGAGTTTATAATAAATTCCTTTTTTTGATATTGTTTTACCCTTGCAAGATTGTTCCAGATATGTTTGTTTTATATTTACAATTCCAATGCTAAATGTATCTGTTTAGATTGCTAAATTTACACAACCCCATATCATTCACACTTGCATGATTCACCTTTGAGTTTTTAATCACTGAAATCTCCATATATAGTTATGAAACACCTAAATGAAACGTATCTGTTTAGATTGATTGAATATAGTTTTCTTTTTTTACAGGGCAGTGTCAGTGTTTTGTGATTATACGAGCTACATCTTTATGTTTCTTTTGATTGATATTCCGATTTGATTACTACATTTCCTGCTAAACAGGTTCGTATATTCATGTTTATTTGTATATTTCCAATTCCATTGTGTCCAATTCAGGATACTTAGGTATTTTCATATGTTTAACTCTCTAAATACCTTCATTTTTGGACGCTTTTGGTATTTTCATATGTTTCCTTCTCTAAATACCTTTATTTTTTATATCAACTCTATATTTTTGGTGTTATGGCATGGAACAGAAATGTTTTTGGAATAACATTACATACAATATTTGTGTGGAAGAGGTTGATGATTAAAAGTACACTTACAGGTAGTCTTATTTTCTAAATATTCAACTTGATTAGAACCTTTTGTTTGTTTTGTTAAATGACATTGGATTTTCTCTCTGTTAAAAGTTATGGGTGGAGATGACTGAACTTGAACTTATTCAATTTGTCACATAAGTCATTGGTGCAGATCAAGTATACAATGCAAAAGAGGGACTATACTCGCTAGCTCGATATGTTTCTTCATGATAGTGTATAGTTCTTCCGAGATAAATATAACCTTTACTGAGAGTCGATCCATTGATAATGAGTTTACTCTATTCTGTATCCGGAGCTGACGCAGATTCATCAAAAAAATCATTATAATGCCTACCTCAAGTATTGATATATTGAAGAAAGGAAATGAGAGAGAAGTTCATAAATTCCGAGGTATTAGAGTGGTTGCATGTTAGTAATACTATAAAGTTTTTGTTTTTGCTTAATAGTAGGATATAATTTTCTGTGGTTCGATTATAATTTAAGCCTATTGTTTGATATTAATGTCATTTATGTGTATGTATGAGTAAAAAAATGGTCTTATTATTTCGTGAGTGAGTTATGTAAAGATAGTATCTGTACTTGATTGTAATATTGCGATTAAGAAAGTTGTAATATGTTTGGTTAGTGTAAACTTATTTTGTCATTTTTGATACAAATCATTTCATATTGTATTCATTTATATATAATGGTTTTTGTCTTATAAACTACATTTTTATGTTTTATGAAATGAAATTCATCGAAATAAATATTTTAGTTAGAGAATATGTGAGATATTTATAATTTATACAAATATATCTTTTAAGAATCCAAACATATTTAATTTTTTTTTTTAATATGACAAATAACTTACTTATACATTATTTTAAATTTATATTAAAAATACTTATGCTCGCGGGGACCGCGTGCGGGAGTTACTAGTATTTAATCAGTAAATTTATTTTTTTTTTTACCCGCATCGAGGCGGAGGATTACTAGTTTGCATGAAAAAAAAGATTTCCAAAAGTGGTTTCCAAGTTTGCCCCCTAAAGGTGCCTTTATTTTGCGAAGTTCTCCTTGGTATATAAGTGTGCATTAACTTGTCGTCTCCTCAGAAATTTGGGCATTTGCCTTATTTCTCTCATAAAGTAGAGATTATTATTATTTTTTCTTCGAATTTTACAGAGTTTCAATCTGATTCTGTGAGGATTCTCATCACAATGACATGTCAAAATTTTGAACGCATAGCTTGTTGTGAAACCCCAATTGCATTGGGTCGGGTTGTTTGCCCCAAGCCTCGTAGAGCCTCTCCTTCCGATTTCACCAATTCCATAGTGCCGTTGAGATTTCACATCCGGTAATGTTTCTCCTCCATTGTTGTTGTTGATGATTTTGTTTGCGTTTATTTTTGTTTTTAATTTTTTTTCCCCAATTTAATGCCGCAGTAACGACGTTGTGGCGTTTGATTCGAAGCCCGAGGATGAATTGCATGATCTAATCCTGCGAAAGGTGAATATCGTTCGTAATTTGTCGATCGCTTTCGTTATTGTGATTTCTGTGCGTAATTGATGGGAAATCGTTGCCATGATGGATGCGGAGTTCCTCTTTTCTTTTCGTGTTTTTTTTCTCTGTTATGGATATGATTTCGTTTTGTTACAAAAATATACATTTGATTTTTATGTCCGTTGGCGGATGTGGATTGAGATCTTATATATTTTCCATGCATGTCGTCGTTGTTAATCTTTGTTTGGATTTTCTGGTTTATGAGTTTTGGTGTTTTGACTGTCACTCTATTGGTAATGGCGTTTTAACTCAGTTTCTGGCAGATAATTACTGTTTATTATACCTAGCTGAAACAGCTTGTTAATTCAGAATGTACTTCTGTTTCATATTGTCTGGATATGGATTTTGACGATTTTGCGTTTATCTAAATTTTGGGTGGTTTCATGTTGTATTGTGCATTGAATCTTCTTTTCTGGACAAAGGGCTTGGTCTATTATGTCTGAGAGAGATCAAATTTCTTAATATTGCATCTTCTGCCCACAAGTCTGTCTGCTTTCGAGATTGAATATATTATGGATAACGACTAATTTATTGATTAAAAACGGACTTAAGTTGTGTTTATAATTTAAACAATTGAGTGAGTTACTACTGGATGACAGGATAGTTGTTTGTTTTTAGTGCATTTTTTTAAGGTTGTTAGGATACACCATTCTCCTCCTCTTCTTGTCCCTTTCCAAGGTTGATCCTTGTGAATGCTCTGTGAATTTCTTTCCTACTTTCCATCCAACACGATAATTATTATTGCATTCGCCTGTAAAATCTCCGTCAGCATAAGTTGCAATACGGTATGAAGACTGCGGAAATGGAAGAATAAAAAGATTGTTTGTGATACCTTTAACAAGTTACGTTCTGCCTACAAGTGCTAACTATTCTTTTTGTTTTTCAATATTCAGTTTTCGTCCCTATCTTGTTCTCCATGGTTTTCCATTAGTACAAGAATGCACTCCCCTGATTACCCAACGTCTGCCTTGTTAATGTTTTATCATCTTACTTTGATGAGCTAATTCATTCAAATGTACTCTTGTTGCTTTGACAGGAGATTTTTGAAACAGAGCGAAGTGGAATAAGATCATCATCCCCACCGTTTTTCTTTGGGTCTCCTCCGTGCAGAACCTCGAATCCTTTAGTACAGGATGCATATTTCAAGGTGGAAAAGCCTAACACCGCACTTTCATCTCCTTCTGATTCATCCCATTCACGGGTAAAGTATGGGAACAAACAAGCAGCCGTAACAATCGAAGGTTTTGATTGTCGAAGTTCTCGTGTCTCTGCCATGGCTTAGAATTTTTTCTTGAGTTTTATATGCAGAAATAATCTTCTGTCTTGAAGCCTGCGGAGGGGGGAAGAAAAGAATGAACAAGCTAAAGAAGTAAAAATCTCTGGAAATTTTGACTGCGATCAACTAGATTGATTCTCCATTATAAGGTAAATACTAAATAGATGAATTTTTTATGTGTACACCCATTTTTGGGCATGACAGATGGAAAGAAAATAAGTTGGTGAGCTTTTACATTTGAGTTAAATAATTTTGCGAGGGGGTTTGTTGAAATTGAGTGGGTTTTCTTAACGATTTCCCATTGTAAAGAGTGGAATTGTAAATATAGAAACAATAGTATGCAAGCTTCCTCAGCTACCAATAATTTTTGCTTTTAAATAGCAGGAGTGATGCTAGAAATCATGCTCTCTCTCTCTCTCTCTCTTTGAATGTTGTTATGACAATCGAGTGCATTAGCTATTATGTTTTGGAGACGAGTTATTCTGAGATAATCAGGAGATGCAAAATATGTTAGACGTAATAAAAAGGATCATAATGTGCAAAGTTATGATTCACGAAAATAACGAGACGATAGAACATTTTGTTTGTATCAAGTTGGATTTGCTGGTGTAGGTCGGGTGACGAGCCTTTTTTCTTTAGGTTTTTTTTTTTTTTTTCCCTTAAAGGGGATTTTATAGAGCATCCCACTTCAACTGAAGAAATAAAACGAGAACAAAACCGCAACATGAGATCTAGAAACAAAGAAAGGAAGTACTACTTTTCAAACAATAAAACATCTAGATCGAAATCGTCTTCATCTAAATTTTCTTTATTAAAATCTTCACTGTCTCTATCTTTTTTTTTATCATGGTTCTCAATATTTATATTTGTATAATTTAAAGATCTATCGAAACGTGCTTCTCCGGACATAGGTAGGGTGAGGAGTGGTATTATTCAACCTACACTTTAATATTTATTATCTAAATTTAAATCCATAGTTATATAATTTTATTCAAACCTATAACTCAATTGTAAATTCTTTTGTTGGGTCTAAACCTGATGGGCGTTCAAACTCAAAAATTATTCAATTAATTTGTTTTATAAAAAAACACTAATTATTTTGATTTTGGTCTATTATTGCAAATATATCTAGGCATGCTAAGATATTTTTATACACATTTATATGCACTATCATACATTTTCACATACACTAACTCATTTTTACATCATTAACAAATATTTACAAGTAATATCACGTTTTTACTTTTTACGCACATTAAAACTATTCGATCCATTTTTAATCCATTTTCGACCCATTTGATCAATTTTATCAATCGATTTTAGTTTTGTTTGACTCGGTTTGGACCGGTTTGCCCCGTACAACCTGTTTTGGGTTCATTCAATCAATTGTGAACCATTTTCAAACGGTTTGACCTGCTTTCGATTTGTTGACTCTTTCAATCAATTTTGGGCTTGTTTTCGACCGATCGATGAGTTTTGGACCTATTTTCAATCGATTTGACCTGTTTTTTCATTTGTTTGATCCGTTCAACCAATTTTGGGCTTGTTTTCGACACATTTGATATATTTGAATTTGTTTCGACACCTACTGATGCGCACCAAAATCGTAGTACGACTAAATTTGCAAATGGGTTTCGAGTTATTCAAGCGAAGAAGATCCAAATTCGTCGAAGGGGGAAGATCTGCAAAATAAGGGTTAGCACTCCACTGAATTAAGTCAGTAAATACTCTATAAAGATAACTAATGTAATTTAAAGAAAACAATAGTGTAAATGGAGAAGAAGAAGAAAAAGTAAGAAAGAAATGAGAGAGAGACAGAGAGTAGACTCACGTGTTGTTGATCGTTTATGAGAGCAAATAGCAGAAATCTTAGTAATATGGGAGTGTGTGAGCCTAAGATAGCCAAAATGCAATTAGCCTCTTCAAGAAATGACCTTTCCCCCTTTTATAGCCACGTATCCCGCTAGCTATCAGTCAGGCTCAGGCAGATAAGTGATTTCTACTTTCCAGTTAGGGTTTGTTGGGAGTTGAGAGAAAAGTGATTGAAGTTATCCCCACTATTTGAATATGAATCTCACTTATCCCCTATGACTCTCATCCTCCTCAGACATGCCTTGACCAGGTAAAACCGTAATGAACTCGTTTAGACTTATCCAGAGTCCGATCGGACTTAATCGAATTTGATTGCCCTCTTGATAACCTAAAGCGTTTCTACTGCTACGTACCTTCCAATTAGAAGGTAAATTGCTCCTACATGCTATTTATTATAGGTTAGGTCTTTATGGATTGGATTGTTGTCATTTTTATGACACATCACCTACCAATTTTTTTTATGTATTTAATTAATGAAATGCAAAATGTGGAAGTCTATTTATAATAAACAAAAAGTTGTGTCATAAATTCGAAAAAATGAAAATTGCACTGGCTCCGCCAAGCCCAGATATTGATTTGCCTGGCTCACCTCGACTCCTGTGCAACAGCTATGAAAGTCGAACCCATGTGATAGTTAATTTTCATTTCGGACAATTACTCAAAAATCTCCAAGTGTAAACTGAATTTCCTTTTCACTCTCCCATTTTGAAAAAGTTCCTGTTCATTCTCCAATTGAAAAACAAAATTTCTTTTCACTCCCCAAGGTTGTATAATAATTTAGGAATACATACGAGATTCCGGGATTTTTATACGCAATTCCCTCAAAAATGTACGCAATTCCTAAAGACAATATACGAACATGTACTATTTGTGGGGACCTAAAAGGAATTTTGTTTTTCAATTGGGGATTGAATGGGAACTTTTTCAAAACTGGGGACCTAAAAGGAATTTTTTCAACTTTTTGGTACTATTCAAAGATTTTCCCTCTTCATTTTCAATAGATAGTGGTTTGGATTTCGTCACTAATGCGGATCAGTTGACCCACATTTTGGAATCAAAAAGAATAATTGGATCGATCCAAAATCCACACCCGGTCCAAGCTCAGGGTCCAAACTAAATTGTCCAACTTGAGTTTTATATATAGCACAAAATATTCTCAAATTTTCAATTCGAGATAGACTGACTTTTCATACAGTGCTCCACCACTAATCTCCAGTATTTGGATTCACATTTTAATGTGTTCCGAACGTATTATCAAAATTTCAGCCAAATCAACTACAAATGACCACCAATCATCCGCTTAATCCAACTGCCGTAGTTAAAGTAAAAAATGCTTCAAAAGTCTCTCATAAAAGAACAGAGAAGCCATATATATGTGTGTGTGTGAACCTATACGTTCTTTTTTTTCTTTCGAATTCATGAAATTTATTGTTCAAAAAAAAAAAAATTTTTCATGAAATTTATAGAGACGTACACATGTGTCCTCATCTTTGTAGCGTCAGTTTTGAGTTTGGATTCTGCAGTCTCAACACGGCAACGTTCAAAATATCAAAAAAAATTCCCAGTATTCAATGATGAAATAAACCTTTAATGATATTAGTGACATCGATTATATTTAATCATAAATTTAATAGATCTAGTTTCAACAATATTTATTTTACAACAATGTTAACTGAAACGGTTTTACGTCAACACTTGTTAATACTACCTTTGTTATCCTTCACGTTTTTGGCTAATTTATATTATGATTTGACTAATCAACTATATTATGCTTGTTTGAGTTTCCGATTTTTTATTTTAGTATTCAAATTTGTTAATTGTCTACAAATTACATTTTAGGGTTTTTTTTTTATTACCTATTTTTATAGGTCGAGTCGAGTTGAACTATTAAGGTGTAAAGTTCTCCCTGATAAATACATGATTAGGAACTCAAATACGAAATTTTTGATTAATCTAACATATCGTCCAACCGTTAAATTATAATTTTAGGATTCTATATTATACCATATCACAGTTTACATGTTATAATTCTTACTTCTTCTGATCATCAATCATTTCGTAATTTACGATGATTAAAATTAAAACAAGATCCTAATTTCTGCTTATGAAAATAAAAAAACGAAAAACCTAATTTCTGTACTTTGATGGTATTGGGTTGGATTTCGTTCATTGAATAATAATTTTATTTATATTTTAATTGATGCAACATGTTTGGAACCATAGGTACACAAATTAAAGAGATGAATGAGAAAACACTCACCGATTACATGACACTTGTTTTTTAATTCTCCAAAAGATAATGTTGTGAATGAACAACTCTCTCCATAGCCCCATAATAAATTATAGCAAATTTTGCAGTTTTGGGTTTAGTAACTGTTGCTTTTATTCAATTATAATTCGAAATCTAAAATTTATGTTACGAACACTTTTATTTTTTATTTTTTGAGTATAACTCTTCTTAAAGAAATTCTCATCATGTGATGCCACAGATGATACATATCTAATAATTTTAACAATACCTAACAATCGCATATTAACGTTTTTTCAAAAAAAAAAAAAAAAACCGTTATTTACAATAATTCACTCAACATATTCAGTTAAATAATTTACATTTTCATTTGTCTCCTTAAGTTGGTTGATTTTACGCATTTAATTCTATAACATTTTTGCCCAAGCTCTTCCGATCTTAGGCCTATCAAATTCCAATTAATGACCTTCGAAATGCAAAGTCAAATCATGACGATTGACGAGACTATGACAGTAAGATCAAAACAAAACCAATGTATAAATAACAGTAACTAGAAGGACCGAAATGGAAAAAATCGATAAAATAAAGGGGCGAAAGCATAGATAAGAGGAGTTGAATATTAGTTGGAAAGATTGATTGATTAATATTGAAGTTGGAATCCGAGCTTATGGGATAAGCATGAGTGAGGTGACGTGACCCTTTCCGGTGGCCCATAGTTGTTGAAAACCACAAAACCACTTGCCATAAAACCACACAACCCCGCCGCCTGTTTTGTCAGCAGGCGGTTTTCCATAAAACCGGGAAGAAGTGGATGCGGGACCCACCTGCTGTGTCTTCGCTTCCACGATATGTGGCGATTCGACCGCTGTCTGACACCTCCACGTGATACCCACGCGCTCGCCTCCTTCCAAGGATATTTGTGCGATATCTTTTCTTTTTGAAACCAAACAAAATAAAGAATTGTTCGATAATTCTAGAGCTTTGAGATTAATATAAGAGGTTTTTTTTTTTTTTTTTTTTAATATTTATTTGAATTTGTATGGAATTGCATCATTCTCCGGAGGTAGCTGAATACGTTTATTGCAATGACCTCTCTCAATATGGATTTTTATATAGATTCAAACTCGAGACCTTACTTAAATGAATTCAAGTCCCTATTCACTTGAACCAACTGTCTGTCGATATAAGTTAAATAATATTATCAAACTTTTAAAAAATTTAAATGACTATCTCTAAGTTATTTTTGTACCAATTTTTTATTAGGAATTAATTATATAACATTATAACGGCTTAGTAACTCGGAATGTTTCTATGTTTAATTGAGAATTTAAGAGAATGACTATAATTTGGAAGTCAAATTACCTTTTTCTCTACAATAGAAGAACAGAAATGAGATGAGATAAAATAAATAACTAGGAGTGAATATCAATAAATAAATAATAAAAAAATCTTAACCGCCATATAGGGATGAACATAAAAAAATAAATATAAAGAGCTCTTATTCTAACGATTTCGTCCTTAATATAATTATATAGATAATGATGTCTGGCTTAAATATTTATAATCAAATGCCTTTTTTTTGTTTCTTGATTCCGTCACTTTTTTCAAAATACTAATTTGGTCCCCATAAAATAAAAGGGTACTAAATAAATCTTCCAAATAGTAAAAAACGGCAAATTAATGAACACCCCCTAGTAAGATTCAAGACTTTTGCTAAACCCCAAATTCAATAAATAGGTATATTTCATCCCTATTATCCTTTTCATTTTTTGTAAACCCCCCAAATCTTATAAAAGTACCTTAATACCCTTAATAAATTGAAGGACAAGATGTCCATTATCTTCTTCCCGCGTCTGATCTTTACTTCTTCTTCCCGCATCTGATCTTTCCGGCGACTCTATTCCGGCAACCAATTTCCAGTGAGTCTTTTCCGAATGGTCTTTTCCGAATGGTCTTTCCGGTGACTCTTTTTCGAAACGGGTTTCCGACAACTCTGTTCCGGTAACCCATTTCTGGTGACAAACAGGAAAAATTAACAATGGTGAATTTTATTTCCAGTAACCCATTTCCGGTGACAAACAGGAAAAATTAACAATGGTGAATTTTATTCCGGCTAGATTGTTGTACCCACAAAAACTACCCGTCGACTTTCTAAACGTTATTTTATAATTTCTAAAATTATTTTTCTTTATCTAGACAAACAGACCTTTCAATAACTAATAAAATAAATATTTACACTACAAACTTAATAGATTGTTATGCATTCCCGATGAGACGCTTGAATTAAATGAAAAGCTGTCTACACTCTTTCCCGTAATTTGACCGGCCAATCACCTTTACACTGCGACGAAGGGGTGCAACGGTTGGTTTACGGCCCCATCACCTTTATTAGTATCTTCAATCTTGTCATGTACGCAGACTTCTACAAAATTTTCATCTCCATTTCATCACCTGCAAGAAGCCCTGTTTCTCTTTCTCTCTCAGATCTCAATCCTTGACAAAAAAAAGCAATGAATCCCCCTCCAAGACCTATTCGGGCCGCGGTCAAAGCGTACATGGTTGAATATCTTCGGATATATGTCGGAGACAACAAAATCGATCGGCTAGAAGTCTTTGAAACAGTGTTGTTTAATGTGTCGTTTGATTTGTCTCAGCGATTCCAAATAAGATTCTGGCCCCTAGATGTTATAGCAGCGGTGAAAGAACAGAGGATAAAATTTTACGAATTCCGTAGATTATTGGCGTGTCCTGGAGTTAAAATTGGTGATGATCGTATTCATGCCGAAATTGAGACCCTAGTATATTATGATGTGAATACCATTGAGGTAAGTCGAATTCATGCGTGTCCTTTTTTTTTTATATATATTTGTTCATTATTCAATGTTTAATTTTACATAGGCCATTCGTCGGGATTCCAACGCCAGGGCATTTGGATGCCGCTATTACGATGACCTTAGGTATATCTTCAAAGTGCGGCAGACACACCTTTTGGAGGGCGAAGAAGAGCACCTCCACGCGTTCCACATAAGTGATAGGGACTCGGACCCCGAGTCCTTTGACGGCGTGGTTTACCCCGAGTCCTCTGAGGAGAGTGTTGATTCCAATATCCCTCAAGATGATCCAGAGGAGGTTAATCAGTTTCCTCCCCCATAAAATATTTAGTTTGATTGTAGTGTATTTTACTAGTTTTGTAATGAAATATTTATTGTTGAGTTTTGGGTTAAATATGCGCAATTGAAAGCAGACTTCTTAAGCTTTGGGCTAAATATGCGTAATTGAAAGCATAGTTTGTCCAGTTTTGCGTTAAATATGCGTACTTGAAAGCAGACTTCGTCCAGTGAAGGGTTAAATATGCGTAATTGAAAGCAGACTTTGTCCAGTGAAGGGTTAAAGTTGCGTAATTGAAAGCAGACGTCGTTGAGTTTTGGGTTAAATATGCGTAATTGGAAGCATACTTTGGCCAGTTTTGGGTTAAATATGCGTAATTGAAAGCATACTTTGGCCAGTTTTGGGTTAAATATGAGTAATTGAAAGCAGACTTCGTTGAGTTTTGGGTTAAATATGCGTAATTGAAAGCAGACTTTGTCCAGTTTTGGGTTAAATATGCGTAATTGAAAGCAGACTTCGTTGAGTAAAGGGTTAAATATGCGTAATATGCTTGTTCTCATAACATGGTGACTAATATGTTTGATCTCATAACATGGTAAATAATATGTTTATGTTCAATTACGCATATTTAACCCTTCACTGGACAAAGTCTGCTTTCAGTTATGCATATTTAACCCAAAACTCAATAAAGTCTGCTTTCAATTACGCATATTTAACAAAAAACTGGACAAAGTATGCTTTCAATTATGCATATTTAACCCAAAACCCAACGAAGTCTGCTTTCAATTACGCATGTTTAACCCAAAACTGGAGCAAAGTCTTCTTTCAATTACGCATATTTAACCCAAAACTGGACAAAGTATGCTTTCAATTACGCATATTTAACCCAAAACTCAACGAAGTCTGCTTTCAATTATGCATATTTAACCCAAAACTGGATAAAGTATTCTTTCAATTACGCATATTTAACCAAAAATTGGACAAAATCTGCTTTCAATTACGCATATTTAACCCAAAACTCAACGAAGTCTGCTTTCAATTACGCATATTTAACCCAAAATTAGACGAAATCTGCTTTCAATTATGCATATTTAAACCAAAGCTCAACGAAGTCTGCTTTCAACTACACATATATAACCCTTCACTCGACAAACTCCGCTTTCAACTACACATATTTAACCCAAAACTCAACAAAGTATGCTTTCAATTACGCATATTTAACCTAAAACTCAACGAAGTCTACTTTCAACTACGCATATTTAACCTTTCAGGCCTTCACTTAAAAATTTGAGAAAACAACATCAAACAATTTATTAACGTAGTTTCAAACAAACAAACAAAAACAATCATAAAAGGGAGTGTATACCATTGCAACAACAAATAAAATATGTCTTAAGAAAAAGTGAATAAAATCAAATCAATCCTCAACTCCAGAAAAGGCAGTGGATCTGGTCAATCCTCAACTTCAGAACGAACAATAGCCAAGCATGAACCATAGTCGTAGGGGTTATATCTTCTCTTCCTGACAAAGAATGAGATTACTGACCAGAAGTAATATAATGTTAATACCTTCTCATAGAATAAATTTAAAATCTCATACCTTCTCTTCGATGTCTGCTTCCCAACTAATTAATAGGCAGGAGGCCGAATCGCTCTCATCTCAACAATGTTGAGCTTAGCAAGTTCATATAGTTGGATCATAGTCGGAATCTGCCCGTCGCATCGCAAACTAACCCACAAACCTTTTTTATGGGGTGCAAGGTATTGTACCACGTAAGCAGCAGAGTTAAAGTCTGACCACTCTTCACCAAGTTGCACGTGAATCTCTTCCCAATTGAAAATACCGTGATTCGCCGTTAAACCAACAACGTCCTAGGATTTTCTTGTCTTGAGCTTCATCACCGGCCAACACCATCTTCAGAGTACTAATTTGAACTCTCAGTTTCCAGAGGATCAGCAATTTGATTCAATAGAAATTTTCAGTGAAATATACTGTCTAATTGACATAATTAACATTCAATTAACGCCAAGAATACATTCAATTAACATTCATACGCGGACAATACCTTAGAGCAACACAAGAAATAGGGCACGATGACTAAATCGATTCTCGTTGCCGTCGCTTATCGATGTCCGGCTGTCTTTGTTGTTGTTGCCGCCGCCTCCTTTATCCTGCAGTCGTCGCCGTTAACTCTCGTTGTCGACGAATGGAAATGTGGTTGCAGGCTTGCCCAAACCAAATTGGGAATGAATCAATTCAGCGAGGTTGGGGGGGAAAAAAAAAGAAAAAAAAGGGGCAAAATATACTTTTCAGGGCTATGGGGGGTTTAGGAAAAATAAGTTCTATATTGGTAACCTAAAACATATATTTTTCAAAATAGGGTGTTTAGGAAAACTTTTGACCATATTTGGTTCTCTTTAATAATTACCCCAAAAACTAGAATATATAGAAAGAAAATATACTTCATCCATACATTAAAATAGGGGTGTAAACGGATAATAAACGGAGCGGATGTGCAGTATGCGAATCCGAATCCGTTTAGCATATCCGCTATCCGAATTCGTATCCGTTATCCGACGGATAATGAAAATGCTATCCATATCTGAATTCGACGGATATTATCCGAATATCGGATTATCCGTATCCGTGAGGATATCCGATTAGTGAGTTATCCGATATTCGATATTCGAATTCGAATCCATTTATCTGTTTTAAATATATTTTTTAATAAAAAATAATAGATTGAAATTTCATAACACAATTAAATATTAATATAACTTACTATAAATCTATTAAATCTATACACATTAACTCATAAGTATAATATATAATTTATAATATATGTTTACAATAATTAATGGAGTTTATTATTACAAATAATATGATATAACTGTTTTTTTTTTTATAATTCTCAAATAATTATATAATGTGTAAATTAATATATGTTTTATCAAGGTATAAAAAATATATAGATATATATGTTATCGGATACGGATTACGGATAACGGATATATCTAACGGATGCATAAACCGATCGGATGTTAAACGGATCGGATATGTCATTACCATATCCTTATCCGTTATAATCCGGATGTCTATAATCGGATACGTATAATATCTTTTTTGAACAGATATGGATAATATCCTCTTTAAACGAATTCGGATATGAATGGATATCGAATTTTCGGATATTCATTTACGACCCTACGTTAAAAGAGGTTAACAATGATGATATTATTATTTATACGTATTTTTGCAAACAGCCACAATGTTTTGTTTGTTTGTGGTTTCATGACAGCTCCCATAATGCTCCCTATGGCGCTTCACGTGCTACTCATATGTCTTTCGCCATTTCAGTTCAACATTATTCATATTTCCCCCCATAAACTCAAATGTTTTATCTAGCTCCACAACCAAACACGAAATTTGCCAAAATTAAATAAAAGAAATAAGAGGGTCAAAATTTATATTAATTAAGAGAAGTAAAAATTTATGTCAAAATTTATATATATATATAAGTAAAATTTGAAATTTAGGAGAGGCGTAACCACCACATACCTCTTCTTACCTCCATCACTGTGCACAACGCACACTTAGACGTGAAACTAAAATTTAAATAAGAGGAGTGGGAAAGTAAAAATTAAATAGTAGGAACAAAATTTTTAATTAAAAGGGTAAAAATATAAATGTCTTAAAATATATATATTTTAAAATTTTAAATTTTAAGCAGAGTAGAGGCCACTTCCAACCTTTTCTTTGGTTTCGTTTCTGTGCATACACACGCACCTAATAGTAGCATATAAATTAAAATTTTAGTGTTACAAAAAGAGACTTATATTTAAAATTTCGAATTTATAATGAATTATACAAGGAAAATAAAAGGCCATTATAGAGAATATAAATCAATATTTCAAACAAATGAAGAAATATGAATTCAGGTTGAGGATATCAACACCTTATTCTTAATTAATGATATCGATAATAATTTAAGAAATTCCACCCAAAAAAAAACAATAATAATAATTTAAGAAGGAAAGGGAAAAAGATCATACATATTTGAAGCTACTCAGCCACGTTTACCCAAGTTTTACAAAACTACACTCTTTATCCCTTCAACTAAAAAGAATTTGTGTGTTGGGAGTTGGGAGATCAGTTTGGCACATTGGCTTGAAGTTAATAGTACAAACCTCTGGGACCCAAAAAATAAAAAAAAGTACAAACCTCTTAATTACTAGAGTAGTTATTAAATTTTGTAACTAATTAACGTTACCCTGTTTCTAATTACGTGTGACTTTTTTGTTAAACATAATTATAAAAACTTAGGGTGAGTTTATTTTAGTGGTTAGCAAACCATTGAGAGACGGTTAGGAAATATAAAAATTCTGGGTATATAACACAGATTTCTATTTACTTAAGTTGATAAGCATCCATTTAAATAACCTTAATTTCTCATATTTTTACTTTTTTATTTGAGATAATGATTTTTTGCCATCGGAACTATAGGCCATTTGGCAATTCACCATCAAAACTATTTCGCCCCCGAAACCACCATCTAAACTTTGAATTCCTGACAAACCACCATCCCAAAACGGTTTTGACTATTTTTTCAGCGGTTTTGACTCTTTTTTCAACGGTTTTGAATGTTTTAACACATGTAAATCTGTCTCTCTTTGTTATTTTTTAATAGATTTACCCTTAAAACATTCAAAACCGCTGAAAAAAGAGTCAAAACCGTTGAAAAAAGAGTCAAAACCGCTTTGGGATGGTGGTTTGTCAGGAATTCAAAGTTTAGATGGTGGTTTCGGGGGCAAAATAGTTTGGATGGTGAATTGCCAAACGGCCTATAGTTCGGATGGCAAAAAATATTTATCCCTTTTTATTTTATGATCATTATCCTTCCATAGTTACCCTTATCTTATTTCACTAAAATAGCGCTATTGATATCTAAATATCCTATGCATATTAACGTTCTTTTGCTAACCACATCTCCCACATGCTTGAGTTTAATGAAATTTTATAAATCATAGTAATTAATGATGCCCAACAATTAATAATAAAATTATAAATAATAATAATTAAATGTTCTTAGCTATTAATAGTAATATTATATTTTTTCGTCAAAATTAATAACAAATTTTTGAAAAGCAGATTTGTTCTTACATAGCTACTGCTGTGGAAGAAAAGCTGATTTGTTCTTAAATTTGGGAATTGGAAGGAGAAGAAAAACACCAGAAAAATTATGCGGGAAAGTAAAACAGAAAAAAATTTGAGCGAAATTATGAGGAAAAAAAGGGATATTACCGTAAAAATACCTCTTCCAGAAAAAGTTGGGTATTTAGTGGCTACTTTCAATCCAGATTAAATACTCAACTTTTTTTCGTCTTAAACCCGGGGCTCCAAGAAAATATCAGATTTATTTTCTATTAAAGTAAAACGTAGAATATGGGTCTTTATTTTACCAAAACCACTTATTCTGCTAAAGTAAACTCACCCTTAATTCTTGAAGATACCGGACAATTTGTCCTAAAAAATTTCATTGAATTTAAGCTTAAAAGATATGATATTTTATCAAATGCATAAATTTGCCTTTTCTCACCATACCACTGGTCAATACTAACATTGAAAGATCAAAGAATTTTGGTGAGTTGCTCTAAAATTCCTTTTTCTGATTTAAAATTTTAATCGTGTCAGAATCTTGTTGTTTGTGCTCGAATCGAAATTCGGTTGACCATTTAAAAATTTATTTTTGGTGAATCTGTTGAATCGGGTGTTAGTTGTAAAGAAGGAGCAAACGTGAATCGGAAGCCTTCCTAGGAACTTAGGGTCGACACTCTGGCTCTCAAGTCAGTGTTTCGTGGGTAAAAGATTAAGATCGAGTTGAAAGGGCACAGTTAATGTTTACCTCCTAGAGTAAATAAAAGGGGTATTTTATACCCTTGGGTGTTTTGTGGTGGCACACGACGTACGAGATGCATTTAATGCACATCGGTACTCTATTCAAGCACATTTAATGGCCAACAATGGTCATGGATCCTATGTCCGTACTGGCTGTCAGAGGTTTGCGACGGATTGGCCTCTTGTTGCTATGTCTCGACCTTGACCTAGCCACGTGGAATAACCTTATTCGAGGTTCGACCTATGCTCATGGGATCGTAGTTCAACCTCATGATCCGACAAAGACTCTTGGTGATAGTGAGGGTGACTTTGAGCCGTGATGAAGCTGCCCTATTTGACATGTGCATCGATCGTTGTCCTATTCAATCAAAACTGAAGTTACCACGTGAAAAATTGAGATTAGGTCAGGCTAGATATGATATTTTATCAAATATATAAATTTGTCTTTTATCACCACACCACTCATCAAGACTAATATTTAAAAAGATCAAAGAATTTTGGTGAGTTGCTCTAAATTTCTTTTTCCATCTTTAGATTTTGAATCATTATTAAGAGTTACTTAAGATCACTTAAGTAAAAACAAATTTCACGAAAACTTACCTCATTTCTTTTTTTATGACAAAATTTACCTCATTTTAATCAACTATAAAAGCTTTTACGCATTTTAACTTAAATTGGTCATTTTGCATTTAATGTAGTATAGCGTACGAGTGATACCTGACACCATTTTGAACTATTTGATACACAACATGTGGTCGACGATTGAAAAATGATATCGAAAGACGTCTAATACGAATATGTGAGTTCAATAGTTTAAGAATTAAGAGTTTCCAACCCAACTTATCAATACATCCGACCATGGAGAAAGTTTAAGAATTAACAGAATCACTATCATTACATGTTGCATTTAATGCTTGATTGTGTGTTCTCTATTATAAATAGCCACAATATTTCTTACAAATTCTCTTAACTACTTACGATTCAATTTTCATTATTATTTATTGATTTAAACACTGAATGATGTACATTGAAGCTATTCCATAAATTCACCATTCCATTTTTCGTCCTATTTTCATATCTCAATTCCCACTATAAATAAACACTTCAATATTCGTCAGGTCAAATGAGATCATGTCAGCAAATCTTGATTCCAACACACACAATAATTTCAAAGTTACTGCATTCCGCTTAACTTGGACGGCGGAAATGGAATGAATACATTATACATTATATTATTCAAGGGGCCAAAGATGGCAAAAGTTACAAGTGAAGGGCGCAGTTATAAATAAGCTGGAAAGTGAGCTGCACGCGTTGTAGATGGAAAGTGAGATGGCCATATATTGTGGATTAGACAAATGGGCTATCATGGTTTTAGGGGGGAACATAGTTTAATGAATACACCTCCCATTTCCACGAATGTGGCAACCTGGTATTCCCCAAATACCAGAATACCACTCTCCCTCTCCCTTCCACAAACATGAAACAGCTGCATGCGACCCTAGTTTCAAACCTTTTTACATTTTCAAACCCAAAAACCCATTAAATACACCAAGAAGATTTATCATTTCTAACACATTTATTTATATATACACACATAGAAAGTAGACTTATCTCCACCACCATCATCTTCTTCTCCGTTCTTGCACAGACTTCTTCTATCAGAAATTAAAAGCACAGTCAAAATGCGCATGAGCTGTAATGGATGCCGCGTCCTGCGCAAAGGATGCAGCGAAGACTGCAGCATACGCCCCTGTTTGGAGTGGATCAAAACCTCCGAATCCCAAGCCAACGCCACCGTCTTCCTCGCCAAATTCTACGGCCGCGCCGGACTCATGAACCTAATCAATGCCGGCCCCCAACACCTCCGCCCTGGTACGATCGATTAACCCTTGTTACATAACTACACGATATGATATCCTTCATTCTAACAGATTTTTTCGATTTCTTTTCTGCAGCTATTTTCAAATCTCTGCTATACGAGGCGTGCGGTCGGATCGTCAACCCGATATACGGTTCGGTCGGGTTAATGTGGTCGGGGAGCTGGCACCTCTGTCAGGCCGCCGTCGAGGCGGTTCTCAAAGGGGCTCCGATAACCAAAATAGCTTCCGATGCGGCGGAGGCCAAGAACGGGCCGCCTCTCAAAGCTTACGACATAAGACATGTCAACAAGGAGGACAACTCTTCCGGTTCGAATGATCTGCACCGGGTCAGGACGCGGTGCCGGTTCAAGCGGTCGGGGGCGAAGCTGAAAAGGAACTCTGCACGGGCCGGGTCGGTTGAGGAGAGTAGAAACGAGGAGGCCAACCGGTCGCCGAGCCATCAGTCGTCTTTGAGCCACCAGTCTGAGGCCGCGGAGCCGATCGTGAGGAGTGAGAGCCTCGGCTCGGCTGAAACCACCGAGCCGGAAGCCGATCACGAGCTTGTTGGAGCTGAGGGGAATTTGAATTCGGATAATAGTTTTACCGGCGATAGTGATGGGATTACGCTGGACCTGACTTTGGGATTGGAGCCGATTAAACGCAGTTTGAAGCCGAAAGAAATGACGCGGCTTGGAGTAGGCGGCTCGGCTGGGATGGGGAGAGCTTGTAAAATGGAGCTGGGGCTTGATTATCTGGCGGCTTCGTGTGAAGCCGAGAGGCTGAAGATCAACTTGGATCGACCTCTTCATTGATTTTCTTTTTTTCTTTCATTTTCCCTTTTTCTTTTGTTTTAGGAAATACTATTATTTTTTTCTTTAAAATTAGAATTAGAACAGAGCAAATTTTATTTTTAAAAAACAATGCCCTTGATACGAATATATGTACAAAATGTGATACATGAGTTTGTAGATGTGGAGCGGGGTACTCTAGCCCTGGATTACCTCGAACCTACGTTTTGAAACTTGGATCGAATGTCGAATTGGAATCTCTTACTGGTTATTGGTTCGATCGATCGAATCGGTATGATGTCATAATTATGTAATAATTATATTTATATATAATATTAAAAATAACTAAATAAGTTAGATTATATTGAAAATAAATAAAATTATATTAAAAATATAATTTTAAATAATTTTAAATTATTTATTAATTTTTAAATAACATATGTAATAACAAAATTTTAAATTTTAAATCTACAAACATATAGATAAACTATATAACTAAAAATAGAAAATTAACTATATAAATAAAAAATTGATTTGACAAGTGTCATACTTTTATTTATATAAATAACTATAATTAATATTTTTTTTAAACTTAATTTTTAAATATAATCTATAGATTTAATGAATTTATTTATTTACGGAATTTTTCTTTTGAATAACCAATAAGAACTCTTACATTACCTCTAATATTTAATTTCGAGTATAACTATCAACAATTCATGTAGTATTGTTGGTTGGCGCACCTAAATTCTTCCCAGGCAATGCAGGTTCGAACCCTGCATCTCACAAATTTTGATTGATTTTTACAATCTTTTAGTGGAAAAACCGGGCCAACCGATCCGTGAAAACTGGTCCGATCAGTTTTTGATCGGTTTTGAATTGGTTTACATCGGTTCAGATTGGGCCAACCGGGAACTGGTTTTAGGGGTATAACCGAACCGGACAAGCGGTCGGTCACCGGTTGAACCGGTCCGACCGATCGGTCCGGTCCGGGTTTCAAAACATAATCTCGAACTCGATCTAAAACGGTGTATCTTTATCCAAATCAATGTACGGAGATGAAATGTGAGAACTCAGCTCAAAATGGATATATCTAGCTAATAAGGAGTTCAATACATTTTTATATCTAGATATTTCCATATGTTCAATGAAATTAAAGAGTTATCAGCTCAAAATCAGTGCGTCTAGCCTGATCTCGATCCAAATCAGTGTATCAAATGAAATCTTTAGAAAACCTGATTCAATTTGGTGTCTTCAAATCAATGTAACGAGATGAAATCTTTGGAAAACTCGATTCAAATAGGCGTGTTGAGACCGAAGGTGTTTGAACTTGAGATTTTGAATAAGTTTTTATTCATTTGAATTAAATGCTTGGTATTAGTGTTCGCTAAAATAATAGACAATAACACGTAAGTGCACGTGTGACAATTGTAGATTAGGCAAGCAAGTATCGTATCCACAGAGACTATTAAATTATAATGCTAAATACCAACATAATTTTCTCTAATTGAATTATAACCAAACAATTAAGTGAGTAGTGATAGCGAATGCTAAATTAACAATGCAATGACAACAAAGTACTAACAATTATGAGCTAATTGGATCACAACTTCACTCAACTCGCACTTAACTCTCATTCACCGTATTCAATCCTCGTGTTAGGTTTTGAAAGACTAGAGAACAATATTGTCTATAAGCTTCTGTCGAAGTCATATAAACCTATATTTAGCTAACGATTCCTATATGTCTATGGTAATCAATCAACTAAATATGCATTCAAGTCCCGCTCTTACGTCAATACAAGGCTAGCAAGTATATGTCTATCTTCCTAGCAAATCAATTAATCAAATCCTAATTAATTGAACATGTATCGTTTAATCCTCCTCCGACATTAACCTTTCTTCATCAATACTCAGTTAATTATCTCTCAAAATAATCGATGGTCAGTCAATTATCACAACAATACCCAAATTAAATGATCAAAACAACATGAATCATGAATATGACAAATGAAAATCAAATTACAAGTCAAGATCCATTGCAATCCAAAAGAAAACTTAAGTAAACATACTAAACATGCTAAGATCTATCAACATGATAGAATTCATCTTTACAAAAGATAAAAAGAGAGAAGAGGATAAGAAAAACTCGTAGACGCGATGCGCTTCCGGGTTAGTCTTCTTTCTTCCTCCAATTCTTGCTCCAATGATTCTTCCAAGTTGATATTCTAAAAACTAGAGAACTAAAACTAAGAATAAGCATAAAAAGTGATGAATGATCTGAAAATCTGAGTCTTGGCCCTCTAAAAACGTGCATCTCCCCTTTAAAAACTGCTCACGTAACTTCCTTTTTAATTGAAACCGTCAGTTGAGTAGGTACTCAAAATTATTTGCGCAGGTACTCAAAAGTACAGGGAATTTAAGGAAGTTTCGGCACGCTCCTTTCTTCTGAGTAGGTACTTCAATTTACTTGAGTAGATACTCAAAAGTACAGGGGATTCTTCAGATTTCACCTCTTGAGTAGCTTCCTAAAATTCTTCACGCAAATACTCGAATTCTGCACTTCTTTGAGTCTTTTGGTGCATTTCCTCCTCTTTCCTACAATTGAACCAATTGATTTATTAAGCTACCATTTTCGGCACTAAAGAGTTAGAAAATGTAATATAAGTCCTATTAATATCACTAATAAAACCATGAAAATCCGGACTTATCAATTAGAAATATATATTGATGGATTGGAGGGTTAACTTCAATTAAAGGATCAAGTTAAAATCTTAACGATATACATGTTGGTTTTGGGGAATGAGAGGTTTGAACTCTCCCCGTATCCATATTTTACACTTTCTCAGTTTTGGTACCAAACTTAATTATAAATACAAAATTTAGTCACACGTAGAACTTTGTGTTGCAAATTTCACCAATGGAAATCTTATTGCTCATTCAACTATGGTTTAGTTCTTAGTGATTTTGTTCTTTGAAGTATAAATTAACAAAAATTTTCTAGTGAAATGCTGAGGTTCATTTAATTATACGACTATTGCGAGGTAGTGTAATTTAGTTGTTTATTGGAATGTTAACGTAATCAAAATGTCTTATTTTTTTAATCCCTAATATTGATATTGCAAGCATAAATTAACAATGTGTTATTATTTGTTGCAACATTCACTTAATCAAATGTCTTATTTCTCGTGTTTTTATTATTTGCTGATATAAATATAAATTCACATGTTTTTAGTATTAAAATGCTGATGTTAATTGAATTACTTAACATCATACAACAATGTTATGTTTTTTTTTTTGGCCTTAATTACACTCTTTTAAGTTTCAAATATTACAATTAAATCCCTCTTGGTTATTTTATCGTATTTGACCCATTTTTTAACTTAGAAATTACATCAAATCAATTTTTCATTAACTGTAGACTCTAGAGTGATTTCATAGATTTTGGAACTTGAATTTTTCGTTTTATCAGTCACGCCCTGGGCCCGCGGGCTTGTTGGACTCGAGCGCAAGTCTCCAAGCCCACCGAGTATAACCTGAAAATGGGCCTAAATCACTGCCCAAAAGGGATATCCATTGATTATACTTGGACTCTTTAACTTATATACTGAATTTAATTCTCATATTTAGCTTCGCAAGGGCCTCGAGCTTGCGTGGGAGAGACGCTTCCCCAAGATTGAGTTTGAGGTTGCCTCGGAGCTTGTGCTTCATTGGGTAACTAAGGATAATATTGACGATCATCCTATGAGAAATATCATCATGGATTGCCGGAGACTTCTCCATATGCCTTGGGAAGCTACTATTAAGCATGTGTTCAGAGAAAGAAATGATTGCGCGGATAAGCTAGCGAAGATGGGGCACGAGCTTACTGAAGATTTCATGGTGTGGGATTCGCCGCCGGACGAGTTCAAGACTTGAGTTGTCTTCTGCCCCCACCCCCAAGAAAAAAAAGAAAAGGAATGGGTGAAATAGAAAATTCAAGTTCCCAAATCTATGAGTTTATCCTACATTTAATAGAAAACTGATTTAATGTAATTTATAATTTTTAGAATAGATCAAAATGTAATAAAATAACTAATAGGGCTTCAATTATAATATTCAAAATTTTAAAGGATGCTAAATCTAATTAACTTATGTTTTTACCCCAAAAAATAAAAAAACATTACGTTCAAGTTTGATACAATGTTAGCATAATAAAAAAATCTAATTTTCAATCCATGATAATACCACCACAGATTTCCCAAATAATCTTTTCTTTTTTGAAGGAAAAGGGGGTAATAAACAACATTACCCAGACAAAGACAAGTAATACAAAATACAATCTAAGGAAGAAGAAGGTACCATATCGATACCTTTGCAGACCGAAGTCGCATTACGAGCTAAAGAGTCGGCAACACAATTTGCACCACGTTTGACAAAAGAAAACTCACAACAAGAGAAATGGAGACTAAGCTGCTTCACATCATTCACCAAATTGCTAACAGTAGAGCAGTCATCCTCAATTGAGCGGAACTTGTTAATCAACCCAAGGCAGTCGCCTTCCAATATAATACAAGACTAGCCCCTTCGGCGAGCCAAGAGAATAGCCTCGAGCGCCGCTTCAGCTTCAGCATGAAGAGGATCAATAGAACCCCATTTTTGAGCACTTTTCCACCCAACACAAGCTCTATCAGAGTTTCGAGCCACAACACCAATACCCAATTCAAGAGAATCACTGAAGGTTGCTCCATCAAAATTAAGTTTAATAAAGCCTGGCCTCGGTTTTTTCCAGATGCAGATGTGAGGGGGGTTGAAGGGGGCCACAAGGTATAACACTTGCTTCGATATATTTTTTGGAAAATAACTTCACAAAATGCGCCACAAGATCAGGAGGAGAGCACCGGTTTTCCATAAGTTTTTTATTACGATTCCACCAAATAGCCCAAATAAAGGTGAGGAAGGTGCTCTTATCAAGGGAAGACAGTTTAGAAAGGGAAGAATTAATCCAGGATCGCAAACAAGAGCCAAAGTCAGCCACAATCTTCTAAGGAAGGTCCAAGAGGACCCAAATCTGACCGGCAAACGGACAGAGGATAAAAGCATGTTTGGTGTCTTTGTCGGTCGAGTTGCAATGAGGTCAAGTTGCGTTCGGGTTGATACATCGGTGGCGTAGCAAAGAAGCAGTTGGGATAATGTCGTGCGCAACCCTTTAGACAAGTAAACAAACCTTTGGGCAGAAGAAGTTTTTCATATTTTAGTCTAAGACAATGACAAGATGATAGGCACTTTTAACAGAAAACTTTTTGTTCTTCGAGAAGTGCCAAACACGACAATCCGGCCGACGAATGAAGCCTAGAGGAATATTAAGAATCAATTTAGCATCATCTTGGTAAAAAAAAGTTTCAACAAGATCACAATCCCAAGCAAGAGAGTATGGAAGAAATAGTTGTGAAACCCGAGCATCCTCATCCAAAATCTGATGAGAGAGAATTGGACGATATGAGAAAGGTCTTGGGATCCAACAATCTTTCCAAATGCGAACTTGGTCCCCCTTTCCAATTTTCCATCTAGAACCCGCTGAGATAAGGAGTTTAGAGGATAAGATGCTTCTTTAAGTATAAGAAGGTGACCATCCCAAAGATGCTTCAAAGAAATCACAACGAGGGAAATAACGAGCCTTTAAGAGTCGAGATAGGAGTCCATCCGGGACAGAGAGGATACGCCATGCTTGTTTCGCTAACATAGCCGTGTTAAAATGCTTTAATAATCCAAAACCAAGGCCTCTCTCCTATTTTTTGGTACACACTTTACGCCAAGCAAACCAGTGGATCTTTTTATTTTCACGATTGTTCCACCAAAAATTAGAAATCATAGACTCAATTTCTTTGAGAAAGGTGTCAGGGAGCCGGACATATCCCATAGAGTAAGAAGGGATAGCTTGGATCACCGATTTAATAAGGACCTATTTTCATGCCCAGGACAGGAATTTCTCCGAATATCCCTTAGTCGTTTCCAAATTCGATCCCGAAAAGAAGAAAAAATTGTTTTTTTAGAGTGCCCCACAATCGATGGAAGTCCAAGATAAAGATCAAAATGATTCACCAATGCCACACCCAATCTACTGGACAGATCACTTCTCATGGAATTCTCAACATTCCCACTGAAAAAGATAGAAGACTTCTCACAATTAATGACTTGCCCTGAGACCAAAGCATAAGTATGGAGGACATCCTTGATTCCTTCAATTGCCCGCGCAGTAGCACGTTCTCAAATAAGAGTGTCGTCAGCAAAGAGCAAGTGAGAAATAGTAGGGGCATTACGGCAAATGGAAACACCCTCAAGATTACCCCTTCTTTCCTTATCCTGTAGGACCACACTGAAGATTTCTGCACAAAAAAGGAAAAGATAAGGGGAGAGGGGATCACTTTGGCAAATGCCCCTCTCCGGGACCACAGAACCAAACTCCTCACCCTCAAACAGGAAAGAAAAGGAAACACTCGTAACACAAGACATAATAAGGGAAATAAAGCGGGAGGGAAAGCCAAAACGAGCAAGAATCTGTTCCAAAAAATGTCATTCAACCCTATCGTAAGCTTTACTAAGGTCAAGTTTCAAGGCAAAAGAACCATCATTTCCTTTCTTCTTACTTTTCAAAAAATGATTGATCTCATAAGCAATGAGCACATTATCAGAAATGAGACGACCAGGAATCAAAGCCGATTGGGAGCTGGGGATAATCCGATCAAGAAAGGGTTTGAGTCGATTTACAAGGCATTTCAAAGCAACTTTGTAAATAATATTACACAAACTAATCGGCCTAAAATGAGTAATAACTTCTGGTTTACGAGTTTTCGGGGATTAAGACAATATGCGTACAATTCAACTTGCGAACTAAATGATTAGAGTTGAGAATATCAAGAACACAAACAACAACATCATTCCCAACAATATGCCAGTAATGCTGGAAGAAAAAAGGGGGAAGGCCGTCCGGCCCAGGGGACTTAAACGGAAACATGCTAAAGAGGGAGTATTTTACCTCATCGTTGGTGAAAGGTCTCGAGAGTTATCAGAAATGAGCAACCACTGTTATGAGGGTTACTATTAACACCCTCATGATAATCTTGAAATTAGACAATTAGTACACGTCGGCAATTTGACATACCTACAAGTTATTTGGAAATCTCAAAAATATTTAATCTCCATGTCCCTTTAGGACATTCCATATTAATAGCATATCGTACAACACTTGCAAGCTCAAATTCCCAAAACTTCCCTTTTTTTGGAGGTCAATTTTGACAAATACTAACAAGTTGGGGGGTCTAAGTGAAAAATTGAACAAAGTTGGGGTGTCATTGCAATTTCCCAAAAATGATAAAATCGCCTGCCTTTTAGTTTTTACCTACAGAATTCACCCAAATACAGCACAAAAAGAAATTACAAAATCAAATAAATTTTCCCTTCTACAGTCGTCGCCCCGTTCGTGCTCGGGTTCTCGAGACGATATGCAGAAGAAGCAAATTCTCTCCAAAACCCCACTCGTGTAATCAGAGATTGGTTCGTTCTTTTCTGCAAGCTTTTATGTGTTTGCTTGGTTTTGGTTTCTTTCGTTCATGTTCTCTGCCCATCATGGAAAACCTAATTTCCTACACCTTCTGCCAAAATGTGATTGGAATTTAGCACGGGATATGTTCGCCTTTTTTTTTTTTCGATTAATTATGATGTGTGAATGGGGCAACTAGTGTAGAATGTGTGCGCGTGGAAATTCTTTGTAATGTTTTGAAGTGCAACAGAATTTTGGTGTTTGTTTATATGTGTTTTTGAATTTTGATAGCTATTAACGAGGGCATGAACTTATTAGATTGAAGGGCCTCAGTTTTGGTTGATGATGGTGCTAATGGAGGATAGCGTTTTTGCTTATGTTGTTTGCTATTATGGCAGGGCTATGTTGGAGATGGTATCGAGTTGTAGAGATTGCTTGAGAAAGTAACCCGGGCTGGTTCTCAAGAGAGCCATAACTTGAAGGTATTTAACAATTTTTGGTTCTTGGACTTCCATCCTTCTTTACTTTGTTATGTGGAATTGATGGGAGTTTGTCAAAGGTGAAGTTAAAAATTATAAAAAGGTAGTTACAGAGTGTGCGATTAACTCAGTTTCAAATAAAATAGAGATAGTTTGACGTGAAACATAGACTGAAATTGATCTTGATCCAGTTGAGGAGGCTTTTTGTAATGGAATTATTGTTAGATAAGGAAAGCTTCAGTTTATTTAATATCTACTTTACTTGCGCTTAAAATATTATGAGTATACTTTTTATATTGCAATAACATGAAGCTGTGTGCAATAGTGGGGTTCTGTAATGCCCTTAAAAGATGATTTCTTATTATTATGGGATTCTGTCACATATCCTCGTGATGCTAATTCTGAGAGAACCGGGTATGGCAAGTTACATTTTACCAGATGTGCATGTAAAGGTAGTTTAACCTTAGGGAGTTAGGGTGTTCAACTAATTATTAGAAATGCAAAAATTATACTTAATGAGACTTCTTTTGCTGCAACTATTATTATTTAGTCAGTGGTGCTCAAGTTTAATTAGAAAACAATTACTTATCAACACTTGTATTAACTATTAACAATATATGCCCTATGTGCATAGCTATTGGGATGAAAAATAGCTAGTTGTTCCATATTAGTCCACCTAAAAAGGGACATAAAAGGATAATTAGTATACTCATGTTCACATTCACAAATAAAGTAAAAGTTAGAGATTGAGATCTATAGTGAATAAAATTGACATTCATAAAAGGTGAGTGAAGCTGAGTTAATTATGAAACATGTCCGATGCTTAGAATACTCATGTATAAACACACAAACATATGTTTGTCTGAACTGACTGCCTATTTTGGTTTGGGAGGCCAGTCATGTCGTAAGCAGTCATGGAAATTAGCTTGATAGAATGGTCGCTTAAGGCGTTTTCCGTTTCCTTTGGTCATGACAATTTATAGATCTATTGAAGACGGGAAGTATTTTTCATAGAAATCTATATAACCTGATTGTGGGCCAGTCTTCCAACAGAAAGAGGAAAAGAAATGGGAATTATGGCATGAGGCGCTTGATATACATTAAAAAATATAAAAGCTAATGTTTAAAAGACTCTCTCTCTCACTTCACTTGGTATAAGGCTAAACCCGTTCTAAAGTGAAGGAAGAAGTCCTAGTCCTTACAAAAGTTGAAATGTAAATGCGTTCACTCTTAAGGATTCTTTGGTAAGATGGAAAGACCATTCAAAAGTAAAGCTTGAAGAAGTGAAATAAGCAGCAAATCACAATACATGAGTCGAACAGATATTTGACTTGCTTGAGGCCACCTTGATAATACCTAGCCAGAAAAAAACTTGAAGTTTTTAAAAAATATAAAAGAGCAAAAGAAGTGCAATTCTTAGGAGTGATTAACCGTCCACCCCCTATTCCATCTGTCTCCGGATAAGGATTTCAGAAAGCTGAATGGAGAGATCAAATTGATGGTGTGGGATGTAACATGTACTTAATACTAAAGGGAAAGTAACTGAAAGATTTGCTTGCCTGTAGTTTCAACTGAAAGAAGAATTGATATGTTATAATTAATATAGGAAAAATAAGAGCTGGAAACTTTTTAGGCACTGGTACTTTTGGTTGACCTCACTGTGCCGCATGCTTCTTTTTGTTTAAGCTGTAGCTCAAATCAAGTTCTCTGGACTAGAGGCTATTTTTTGGACTCTGCCTTTCCCTTTCTGTTTCCTGTGATATTGGCTGCAGACTGAGTTTGACTTGTTGAATTGTAGATTCCATATGAATTAGATGATTCAGATATCTTTTACTTGACACCTTCCAATTGTATGGCTGATGTTGCTTCTACATTTTAGGTGTGACTGTTCATCCATTAGTTTTGATAAACTAGAATAACAATAATCAGCAGGATTGCTAGATTTGGTCAAGTATTCATGGAAGGACACAGAAGATACTTCCTTAATCGAAATTCTACTCCTCATTTCAAGAAAGCAGGACCTAGGAACGGAAAACAACATTATTCTGTTCATGAAGAATATTCTGAAAACTTTCACTCATCAGATACTGTTTACCGAATTCTTTGCCAAGCTAATAAAATTGGTAGCGTAATTGGAAAAGGTGGTACCATAGTGAAAGCCCTTAGAGAAGAGTCTCAGGCAAAGATTACTGTTTCAGACTCTGTTCCTGGCTCAGATGAGAGGGTGATCATAATTTTTAGTCCTTCTGACAAAAAGGCAAGAAGACCTCCAAGTGGAAATAATGCTGACAAATCCGAGAAGGGATATGAAGCCATAGAGCCACATTGTGCAGCCCAGGATGCTCTCCTAAAAGTTCATGACAGAATAGTTGAGGAAGATCTTGGTGGAGCAGGAAAAAGCAACCTGGATGGAACAGCAGTCAGTGCTCGCCTTCTAGTTTCAAACAATATGGTCGGATGTCTTTTGGGAAGGAAAGGTGATGTAATCCAAAGATTACGCAGCGAGACTGGTGCAAACATACGTGTTCTTCCTGCAGATCATGTGTCTGCTTGTGCTGTGAGAACTGATGAATTGGTGCAAGTAAATTATCTATCCTTCTTTTGCAATTTGTGAATATTTTTATATTTGGAGCTATAAAACAGGTGTTGGAACTTGGATGGAAAACATACCTCGACACAGTTTAGGGTGCCATTCAGTAATTATGCATCTCGTAGGAGTAGTTTTTGTTCTGGATTGCCTGGTTCGTATTTCTATATGGTGTACACTTCGATTGGGTTTTGCATAAGCATAATAAGATAGTCAAGCTCTTTACATCTTTTGTAACCCTTCCCTGTGATATTCTTTTTCGTTGATTTAGCGTTTTATTATTCTTTTGAAATGGAGTTTATATTGAAGTAAAACAGAAATATGATTAGTTTATATTCTGGGCTATATACTCTTGCAAGCTATAGCATTTGTAGAAAAGCATGGGATATAATATATATATTCTGCTGCTTAATCTATTTTTAGTGGCTTGAAAGATTTTTAACCTGTCTCAATCTTTGCAGAATTTTGTTTGTGGAACCTCGATATTAGATCCATTTTAAATATTTAGAATGAGATTTGTTATTGCTTTTACATGTGTGACTACGATGCTGTCAATGAAATTCACATGTATATTACTTTTTATGCATCTGATGGGTTATTCTTGCTATTTTCTCATGGTGCAACTGATATTGATGAATGATGCGTCCTTTTCCCAATCAACAAAGTTTAAGATTCTCATTGGTGTTCAACCAATTACGGATACTATTTTTACTTTTCTATTCTCATACTTCAGTTAAAATGATTGCTTACTCATACAAGTGGTTCACATCTCTTAGTTTTTTATTGTGAAACCACAATAAAATTGATATTGATATTCTGTATTATAGATATCAGGTAAACCCGCAATTGTAAAGAAGGCTTTGTATGAAGTATCAACACTTTTACATCGTAATCCACGGAAAGATAAGCCACCGTCAAGTTTCACACCTCCATACGCCACTCAAGGATTTCATACTCCTGGTCCTCCAGTGAGAGAGATGTTTCCTCCAGGAAATTCACCATGGTTGGAACGCATGATTGATGCTGAAAGAATGCAACCTGTGCCTTTCGAGGGAGGATATGGAATCCAGCCATCTGCATTTAGACCTGAAGATTTTGATGTTGTTACACCTCCACATGACAGGGAAGCTCCAAGTGAGTTCATGTTAAAGATACTCTGCTCTTCTGAAAAGATTGGTGGTGTCATTGGTAAAGGAGGCTCTAATGTCAGGCGGCTAGAGCAGGACACGGGAGCTAGTATCCATGTTGATGATGTATCTAAAGAATCAGATGAAAGAGTGATTCGTATCTCTTCTCTTGAGGTTGGTTTTTCTTTTACTGGCTTTGACTAATTTCTACTGGCATAATATTGTCTCTTGCTTAGTCGAGTATCTTTACAGGCTCTTTGGGACCAAAGATCACCAACTATCGATGCCATTCTTTTTCTTCAATATAGAACCAGTGAATATTCTGACAAGGGAACTGTTACGACTAGACTTCTTGTTCCCTCAAGTAAAGTAGGCTGCCTTCTTGGACAAGGAGGCCAGGTCATCAATGATATGAGGAGGAGGACACATGCAGACATTCGTGTTTTCTCCAAGGAAGACAAGCCGAAATGTGCATCAGAAGATGAAGAGCTTGTTCAGGTGCCTATTTGTTTTGAGTTTTTAAATTGTTTTAGCAAGATATAAGCCTACGAATAAGTGAGCCTCTTTTTTATTGTCAGATATCTGGAAGTCGTGGGGTTGCAAAGGATGCCCTGGAAGAGGTCGTATCACGACTCAGAACAAGATGTCTTCGTGATGCAAATGCTAGAGAGGAACCTGCTCCGCATAGGTCAATCCCAGGATTCAGTCCTGAAGGAAATTTACGTGGTCGTGGCCTCCCTCTATCGAGTAATATTGTATCTCGAAACTTGGAAAGATATGAACATTTACAGGTATCAATTCCCTATTCCATATCATGATGTACCTTGAATCTTTGGCTGTGGATTTTTGTTATAGAATGTTGTTTTGTATCTCAGTGGTTCTTCTATTGTCAAGTAGTCAGATATGTTTAAAATTTGCTCACCAGCACAAAATTGATCCTGCACTTAAAACACTGCCATGTACGGAAGCATAGGTAGATTTGGTCTTATTTGATATAATAAGGAATGGCAAAACAAAACTAAAATCTAGGAGGTTAACCATTTCTTGATTTGGTTGTTTTTACCGTACATGGGACTGAAATTTGCCATTTTGTTTCACAATTGCAGTAACAGTTCCCATTTTTCTGTCCACAAACCTGCAATATTACTGTATGCATGTAGTTTTGCAATATTATTGCATCTAGCCTTAACCATTTCTTGATTTGGTTTTTTCTGGCCGTAAATGGGACAACATGTTTCAAGGAACTGTTTATAATGTTGAAGGCCTGGAAAAATTGTACTAATTTCCTATGGAAGTTCAAACCCATTCCGTGCAGCTTGTAGATCTGATATAAGTATTAAATGAGAGTTTAAAAATTATATCGGTAGGAGCCTAGCAGTTCCACCAACAATACAGGTTCATTTGAAATAGTATAGTTCAGGCAGTATGACAATATAACTTGTTACCATCTGATCTGGCATCTGCAATATTATATAAGCCACTCCTTTTGTATTCTTTAGGATCTTTCGGGCATAGGAGTGTGATAGACTTCAACTGTATGTATTGTTGAGAGTGAAAAAGTGCTTTTTCTGTTTGTACTAAAGGCAAATTTTGTGGTGACTATATAATTCCTTCAATACATTCTATCAGGGAGGTATCATTATTCAAACCAAACATATTTGATTTACTTCCAGTTAAAGCGAAAGGACCAGAAAGATGGGATGTTTAGGTTCCTATGTTCGCATCTATTCTGATTTGCCATAGTTGCCCTTATGCGAATTTTATTTTCTGTTAACACAAATTTCTGTATTAAGTCATAAAATTTATGTTTGCTCTGCATTATGTTACAGAATAATATATTCTCATCGTCTTTGATTAGGATCTTGCAATCATTACAAGATTTATGAATGTTAGTTTAACAGTTCTTATGCTAACCCTCAGGACCGTTTCCGTGAGTATGAATCTCCAAAATTTCCAGGTCCTCCACGGCATATTGGGTAATGATCTCTCCTACTAAATTATTCCTATCATTACATAATTTTATGTATTATATTGTAAACCTAACTGTATATACGCCTACAAGTATTTTTTTAAAAACCTTTTGGGTGTATTTAGAATGCCTGGCTTATTTTTTTTTGAAAATTTAAATTTAAATATTGTTTCATGATGTATGCTGTTAACAAAAAAATTTTCACATTACCACTATAAATAAACAATACCATTTATTTAGCCCGGTTCATATTAAATCTCTTCATTTGTATCAGTTATTTGGATGCCGATGAGGCTAAGATGGGTTCTTTTCCAGCATCAGCAGGTGGCCGCGTCTCTGAGGTGAGATATACTCGTCTTCTTAGTATAGCATGAGATGTTTCAAACCCAAAACTTCAATTGCTAATTTTGTAATGTTGTGAATTTAAGTTTTCTGGACCAAGAATGAAGCCCCACGATCCATATTCAACTGGTTCTGATTTCGGAACTTCAGATCATTACCATTCTTCAAGACATATGTACGAGCCATCTGCCTCATCGCATGGTCCAAATAACTATCCCGATACAGATAGCTACCAAAGATATGATTCTCAGCGTCTTGGTGCATATCCTTATAATAATAATGCTTCTCCTGTCCCCTATCACAGCTCTAATCCTCGCCGCCCAATTTCCTATCAAGACGATGTTTATGCACAGCAAGGTTCATACCAGAACATAAGACCACATGGTTCCTACCATTATTAAGATTCCTTGATGTGGTATGATGTTGTTGCATTTCATATCTGCATTAAATAGTGGTGAACCTATCTGCATAGCGCGGATGGTTTAAAGGAAATTTATGTATCTACTTTTGAGTAGTTGGGTTTATGTCCATGCTCTGTTTCTGCTCAGGAGGGGAGAATTTAACCATCGATATTTTGGGTTTCAAATGTTATTTTGTCCCGGATTAGGCGAGTAAGTGAAGAGTCTTACCTCTCTGTAGTACTATGAGGAGATGTAGATAATCCAAATCCGAAAAGAAAAAAAGAAGTCGTTTTGGTTGGGTTTAAGTTGTTAGTTGTTACTGTAAATCGTCAAGGACAGAGGCAAGCCTCCATAACCATCCTGAAAGATTTATCATTTGTTGTTGGATTCCTTCGGGATCTAATGCGTGTTAGCAGTCTTATCTGTTTGACGTTTTACATGATAGGATTAATTGGGCCGTGAGTGGGCAGATATGTGACGCGTAAGCTTGGAAACCAGAAAGTACGTAGATAAAGTCGAAGTCTTCAAGTTTTGAGGAATTATATCTATCAGTTTTATATGTCAAGTTCTCAACAGTATCATCTAATTTGAATCCTAAATAAATGAGAGGGGTTAATATTTTTTTTCACCCAAACCTTTGAGTTGTCTTGCACTGTAATATCTAACTTTTAAAATTTTACATTTTGGTACTTAATCTTTTAATTTTGTTGCATTTAAGTGTCCGATTTAAAATACAGCCAATAAAAAAAATGGGATATATCATTTTCTTAATGGTTGGGGGCACTTAAGTGTAATAAAATTCAAAGGTTGCGTATTAAAGAGTAAAATTTCAAAGGTTGGGTAATACAGTGCAAAACACCGTAAAGATTGGGGTGTAAAAAAAAGATTAACCCTAATGAGTTATGGAAAAAATACAATAAAATATTGTGTGATGTAGATGCTTTTTGGTTGGTCAACTCTAATGCAAAGATATTTAAATATATTATTTTATCATGTCGTGTTGTGTTGGACATCCATGAGTAATTTAAGAAAAAAATCCTTATTGTCATATTTGTATATCATAGTTGGTCACACTAACAGTCCATGTGTGATGCCCAGAGTGGTGGGCCACCACATCCCGTGCACTTAAATCCGAACCCATATATGAAATGAATTTCCATACATGAGTTCAAGTCTAAGTGAACGGGGATCTACACACACACGCTAGGTTAAACGGGGTTAAGACACCGACAGAGCGCGAAAAACAATTAAACAAGTATGCGGAAGCAATAATCAAGATCCAAAAGATCTCATCATAAAGCATACATTAACATATATTCACATTGGCCACACGGCCCAAAAATTTCATCATAATGCTCCAAAATATACATATCAATATCAAATGCATAACAAAGTATCCGAAAGAGTGAAGTAATATGCATGCAAACTCGAGCTAAACTCAAAATACAACACGACGACGAAGTACTTCCCCGCCTAACTCAAGCCAACCTGAAACTAAAAGGGGGAAAAGAGAGGGTCTGTCTAAACTCGACTGAGTGAGGAGGTTAAAGGCACACCCTCATATAAATACGTATGGAGCATAACATTTATCAAACGGGATGGTCATGAATCGAGCTAAGGTCTTTCATACCAAAATATTTTCAAAAGCATATCATATATTATGTAAAAGGAATCCTAACTCGATTCATATTCTATCTAAACATAAACATAAACTAATGTCCTGCGAGTACGGACTTCCTCCAACACTCCTCATAACATAAAATAAAAACCAAAATCATAAATCAAATCCATCCCCCACAATCTTGGTGTTTCGGGAATCAAACCCTCTCCACCTAGTTATCCAACATACACGGGGTAGCTAACCCACATTGTGCCTTCCCCGGTTATCCACCGAGGGCTCAAAGTACCACGCCTCCTCAACCTCCAAGAGTCGCACGTGAGTACTTCAAATGGAATCATACACAGGCTTAACCCGACGGCCCTTGCCGTCCCGGGCGTCCTTACCCACAATTCCGGGGCCCAACATACTTTACCAAAACCAATTTCCCATGTTTCAGGGCTTACCTCGCTCATACATAACATAAACGAATTCAAAACACAAGCTTACGTATGCTCGTACTTATACCGATTTCATAAACTTAAAGCTTATTCATAAGGTTATAAACATAGTTAAACACACGTATTTAACTATATATAAGATATATAGTCGCATGCGGGGTGAGAAATCATTACATAATAGGTCTTAGATCACTTAACTAAAAAGAAGAACCTAAACCTCACCTTAAAGCAAAAGTGTAGAAGTAGGAGGACCAACAACCACCTAAACCTCGGGCAAGACCTCATCCGGAAGCGGCTCTGAAACAAAAGAACACAAGACCCAAGAATTAGACTCAAATATATACCAATTAAACGCCTGACAATGCATATGAATGCAACTATGCACATGAGATGTCAAGAAGGTAGCACCTAAAGTATTCAAGTTTCAAGCTCGTATAAACATATCAAATTCTCAACATAATTCTAATATTTCAATCATGACACATAATAATACATGTTAGCAAAGCATAGGGATCATATTAGGAGTGGGAGAGGTCATACAAAGCAAGAAACGAAGCAAAACCACACAAGTACACAAGCTAAGCCACGAACGGCCGTTCAAAAATGCAAGCACAAAGGTGAAACGGCTGTTCGGAGCTGGGGGGGGGGGCGAACCTGTACCACTGAACGACCGTTCACTCCTACCAAAGAGAGCTGAGAACGGCCGTTCAGGCTTGGACTCCTTCTCTATACAACAGAACGGCCGTTCGGCCAAAATCAAGGGGGTGGGCGAACTGCCGTTCAGGCCCTGCGACAACAACTTCAAGCTGGAATTTGGACCTTTTCTTCCCTGTTTCTTGCCCCAAACTTATGCCACAGTACACACAACATATAGGAGCATGAAATGTCTGGAAATTGACACAAAAACAAGGCTCAATCTCGTCCGAAACAACCTCAAACCGAAGCACAAGTGTAGAGCATCATCAAGGCATATCTTCATCAAGTTCTCAAGCTTCAAACTTGAAAAGAATTAATGGAACTTTAATAACCACCAACAAAATTAGGTTCATATATTCATAAATGAAGCTCATGTGGTCATATTTCATGCATCAATTCAAGAAAAACATAAGAGAAGGCATATGATTCCACATATGAGCATAAACCCTTACTATTCATATCAATATTCATATCTCCATCAAAACCAACTCAAAATCTGAAATTCATGGATCAAAATAACCACAAAAGGATAGAGAATAAACTCATACACTTAACTCTTGAATTTGATGGAGTTTGGAGAAGATTTGAGCTCAAAATCCTCTCTAGGTAAATACTGATGGGAAACGTTCTTTTCTTTTCTCTTCTCTCCTTCTTTTCTCCAAAAACACGATCAGAAAGCGCAGCGGAATTTAAAAAAAAAATTTCCCAAAAAGCAAGATCGGACTTGAAAATTCTATTTCCAATCTTAGGGATTTAAGAACTTACAAGAATCGACGCTTTCTTGACACATTTTGAGCCGCCCTCAAACGCGCTTCATGCGACAATGGCGTCTCGTCCCTCGAAACGATTCATTCTACTAGATTCCACGATAGGTATCCTCTAGATTAATAATCCACACCAAATTATTTGAGTGAGAATGCTAGTACTATGACATGTGTAAAGAAAGAAACAAAATGAGAAGAAAATAATAGCGTAATTAAATTTCCCTTTGAAACCCAGTTTGACGAAGACAGAAATCTGCACGCCAAAAACCCTTGTGAAAAAACTGTTCGTTCTTCGTATGCACGAACGGTTTTCGCCATCTTGTGTGGATCGATTTTTTCACTCAAAATATTTTGGGTGCAAATCGTTCCACCAGCCCTTGTGTTATTTATATGGGATTTCTTAGATCCCAAGTCTGTGTAGGAATAAGATTCCTACTCTGACTTTTCTTCTATTTTTCTTTCTTTTCAAGTAATAACATCTTATCTAAATAAGATATTATCCTTCTAGAAAATAGCTCCTAATCAAATTAGGACTATTTAATTATTCTAATATTAATTAAATATTAGATCCAATAATATTTATCCTAATCATATTAGAATTAATATATCTTAGAATAATAAAATAGAAGATATTTAGTATTTATTTATTTATTTATTCTAATCAAATTAGAACAACTAAATAATTAAATACTTAAATACTTAGAATTAATTTTCTAATTAATTCCATGAAGAGCTTTAGAATTAATTCTCTAATTAATTCGAACAGGCTAAAATTAATTCTCCAATTAATTTCTTTAGGATATATAATTAATTCTCTTAATTAATTATATTAGGGATTTATAATTAATTCTCTAATTAATTATATTTGGGCTTTATAATTAATTCTCCAATTAATTAACACATGGTCCAATTTTACAATTGGACCACACGCCAATCCATGCTCACATGCCACATGTGCGGTCTCGTTTCGATCAACTATTTGATCTTTCCTTCAATACCCTTTGAACCTGACATTTATGTGTGAACCCCTAGGTTCATTTTCAGTTAGCAGTGACCTTAATTAATTAATACACTTTATTAATTAATTAGTTCACAGATCATACGACCATAGTCTAGTAACAGATGTCTGACCCCTACCCGAACAATGAATATATATTCGAAAGAACCTATCAGTCAATGGCAACTTGTGAGGTACGATCCTCCTACCATCCCATCTCTCGATTAAGATCTAGGACATGGGAATAACGAGAGCCCTACTAATCTTAATCATAAAGCTAAGTTCGTTTCATATCCATTTGATCTCAATCCATGAAACCCTTTTCTTGATGTCTTGACCCACTACCTCGGCCGAGGGTTTAGGATGGCATATGAATGACTTATGCAATAAGAGATCTTCTTGCATTAAAACAAGTGTAGGTCCTTCGTTGATTCTCATATGCTTCCATGTGCCACTTGTGTAGCCTCAGCATAAGCCTTGAATCAGTTGTCTCGTGAGACATCCTTTAAAGCTTATACCAAAGACTATAGAGTTAGCTCACAAAGCATCAATGAAATCTCAAGTTAAAGGATTACTTTACTCATGCCATTGACTTGTGAGATATTTCCTAATCTGGAAGGTTCCTCTTCCGGAAGTGGAAACTTTCTTTCCCATTAAGGAATCTTCTCATGCGGGACACCTCAGTGTACCCGTTCTAACAACGAGCACCCTCATGTATTGCGTACCCATCAACTTATGCACTTTACACCCCATGAAACAGGATGCTCCTTCTTAAGGACGTAATCCCACAAGCAAGTCTCAATTGAGCCTAATCAACACTCCCACTGTTTGTTGGACTCATCAACTTGGAGTGGTTTCTAATCCGGCTTTGAGTTAGGGCTTGTTTCATGTGTCAGTCACCTAATGACAAATTCCCTAACAACCTTATAGATTGGGGGAGTTCTAATACATGCGTACGTAATGGAAACACACAAAACACATATTGCACATAAAGAAGTGCTTGCCTATGATAATAATCAATCGTATATTATTCAAAGATTGTCTATCATATAAGGAAAGTCTCAAAGCAAATTATGACTAATCGGCTTTCTAGGGCACTATTCCTAACAGGCTGCTGCAGAAATCCTCCCCAAATTGCGTTTAGAATTACGTGTTAAATTCTTCAAAGTTCTTCCCAATAGTTGCGTAATTCCTCCTTAAATAAGAAATCTCCTCCAAGAATTAGTTTCTTACCCTCCAAGTCTCTACAAAAAAAGGGCTCCTTTTCAATTAATTCAAGGACCGTGTGTGCAGGTCCAGCTGACATTAGGGTTGTCAACGGGTCGGATTCGGGCCGGATCAGGGGATTCCGGATCCGAATCCGACAAGAGGATCCGACAACCGGATCCGAATCCGAATCCTATAGGATTCAGATTCATTTATTTTGAATCCATGCATAATCGGATCGGACTATATCCGATTAAAGATCCGACCCGATTAGTAATAAAATTTAATATTTTTATTTAACAAATTTAATATAAAGAATAAATATAATTACATAATATTAATAAATAATAATTATTTAATGGATTATTTGATGGTTTTATTTATATTTGTTTAAAATAAGTTAATTTAAACTTATTAATAAAGGAAAATATATACTTTTAGAGTAAATAATTCAAATGTTATTGTTGTTTAAAGTGATAATTATGTGAAAATTATAATTTTAGTCATTTTACTTAATATTATGTACTAGTAAATAATTTATTTTAATTAAATATTATATATATAATCGGATTCGGATTCTAAACGAATCGGATTCGTTAATTCCATATTCACTCCATTTATTTCGGATAACGAATATTTATAATCGGATATGATCCATCAGACATTTTTATCGGACGAATATGCTAAAATTCGGATCGGATTCGGACCGGATTCGGATTAAAATCCGATCCATTGACAGCCCTAGCTGACATAATTAGCCTAAAGATTCCTTGAAATCTTCATAAAGTCGGCCCATCAAGTCCCATATCCAGCCAAAAGAGATAGGTTGCGCCCTTCTTGTGCATCTTTGGCCCAAATAGCTCCAATTTCCTTGAAAATGGCCCAACTACTCAATAAACATAAAAGTTCATCAAGGCATCAAATTATATCAAATAAAAATACTAAAGCAATTCCACAAATTCACAAAATATCGAGAATAATGCACACTATCAACTATCTCTGAAGTAAATATTGAAAAAATCTGTATTGTCTATGCTTGTTAATTATTCATTGATATGGTCTAATATTGATTGCTTAACCACTCTCTGCAGCTACGAAATTTTAGTTGTTGATACAACCTATGTTTTTTAAAACAACTGTAGCCAGTGCCATTGAACAGTATTTGAGCTAACATTAAAATAGGACTCCGAACAAATATGTTAGGTTAGATTATTTACTTGTTAATGTCTTTCTTATCTGAGCCATTGTATGTTTATGTTGTTTTCCATTATTGTTGGTAGATTGAGATGGATGAACACTTCAAAGTTAAGATTCTCCTTTTAGCACTCCTAAATACAGGATGTGTAAAGGTACATTGCTGTCAATATTCTGGGGGTTTGTAACATTCAAATGAACTTTATGTATGTTCTATTTGGGTAGAAAGGCTCCACTGCCGATAAAAGGATTCTACGGGAAGCAGTAACCAGACAAAATGACCTACGTGTTCCAGCAGGTTTGATTAGTCTACTATTGAATGTTAAAAAAGTATTAATTTGATTTTAATGAAGAATAATAGGGTTTCATATTGTATCGGTCATTATTATCTAGCCAATTGTGGGTACACCAACGCAGATGAATTTTTAACCTCATATCATGGTACCAGGTATCATCTAAAGGAGTTTAAAAATGGTATAGTGGTACTACAGAACCCGAAGGAGTTATTAAACTTAAGACACAACTGAGCACGCACTGTTATTGAGTGTTCATTTGCTCTTTTGAAAGGTCATTGGGCAATCCTACAAAACTGGACGATCCTGACGTGTGCAATGTTGTACAATTTTATTCGAACTCAAATGGAGATTGATCCCATAGACGTTGAGATTTTACGTGAGGATCATGAGATCAACAGGAATGACATGGAGTACATAAGGTCAATTAAAGCAACACCTATGTGGTCCAATTTTAGGGATAACATGGCTTCTCAAATGTTCCAGGCCCGAAACCATCATTGATGGTTATTTGACTGCTTTTCAACTATATGTGTATTCATGTTATGATATTTTCTAGCTGGACTTCGTATTTACATATATAATATCGAACAACATATGAGGCCTTTTGAGTACTTATTTGAATGTGATATCTTTCCAGCCTTATACCTTATCAATAAATAGGTGCGTTTGTATTTTAGATCGGAATAGATGTGATTGTGAACATGAATTTACCTTTAAATTCCCATTTATGTTGAATTGTGCTTGATAATATGACATACACAGTTTAAAACTCCATTTGATAACATATTTTCAATGGAGTTCTTATCATTGTTAATGATTCATTCACATTTATTGTATTCATTTGTTTGCATATAGGAGAATGGATAAGCCTCGTGTAACCTCCTGTATTTGTACAAAGAGAGAGAGGTAGAGGTATGAAAGTGCCGCGCTATTTCGGACAGCTAAAGAGGAGGAATGTTTGGTATAAATCATGAAAATATTGCTTGCTGACGACATGAAATTAGATGGTTCACTTAGGGGTCGCTATGTAAATCGTGTTGTTAACTTCATGGAAGAGAAACTACCAGGTTGCGATATCATGCCAACTCATGTTAAATAGAAATTAGTGTTTAGCACAAAACATATAGTGCTTGCCTGATCATACTCGGTGCTCGTGGTGCAAGTGGGTTTGGTTTCGATCCCTTACCAACATGTTTCAATCCCGTCGTGTCGCTGATTCAAGGGGAATATATAGTACAACTACCCTGGGTTAAGGCTGGATTTGGACCTACGAAGTACCATCTTCTTGTGACCAAGGGGCCAATACGGAGGTGCATGATGATGGATTGTTGATGATACTTTACTGGATTATTGACCAAAAGAGAAAATATATGATTAATAACGGAAAATTGGTGGAGTATACACATCAAGCTTTCTTTTATCAAGAATATTGAAACAGTGGGGACATTAGTAGTGCAATTCATGAACAATGTTTTGGAGAAAAGGAAATTTTTGGAGAAGATTGGTCGGCCCTTCATTTGCCTCATCCTGAAGGTCCCCCCAACCGGAGTACATTAGCTAATTCCAACCCATTGATTTATGTAATGTGCTTATGAAAATCATGATAAAACTTCTAGTGTTACGAATCAAGCCATTTATTGCTCAGCTGGTCAGTCCGAATCAGAACAACTTCATTCCGAGTCGGAGTACACATGACAACATACTTGTCCTTCAAGAAGTGATGCACACCATTCATCACTGGAAAGATAAGAAAGGGGGAATGATCCAGAAGCTTGACTTAGAAAAAGCTTATAACGATAAAAACCATTGGGAATTCTTACGGGAGGCTCTGAGCATGTTTGGCGTGTAGTGTATCCGGCCAGGGATCCTCTAGAACGGGACGCCAACTGATCAGATTGTTACATCTTGTGGAATATGGTAAGGTGAAACGTTCTCTCTCTATCTCTTTGTCCTATGTATGGAGCGACTTACTTATTTAATCGAGAAGGCAGTGGGGGTAGGAGACTGGTAGCCGGTTCGTGCGAGTAGAGGGGGACCGAACATCTTTCATCTCTTATTCACTAATGACATTATCCTGGGTGCTCGGGTTAACCAAAGAAACGCCATTGGAACTAAGAAAGTCATTGAGACTTTCTGCGTAGCCTCCAGGCTCAAGCTTAACTATGGGAAATCAGAAGTCTTTTTTGCTCCTCACGTTTCAGCGGATTCAAGACAAGCAATTAGTGACATTCTTGGGATCCCTATTACGGAAAAGCTAGGCAAGTATTTGGGGGTTAAATTAATGTTTGGAAGAAATCAAAGGGAAGTCTTTGAAATGATCATGGAAAAAGTTGAGAACAGGCTTTCGGGATAGAAGACAAGGAACCTGAATTTAGCAGGAAGGGCAACGCTAATTCAATCAGTCACAAATTCGATGCTGGTCTATCTTATGCACACTAACTGGCTCCCTAATTACGTGTATGATAAGCTAGACGACTTAATAGGACTTTTCTTTAAGCCATGGATTTGTCAAAGAAAATGATACACTTGGTGAAATGGGATAAGGTTATTAAAAGAAAAGAATAGGGCGGACTGGGTATCAAAGATTCATGGAAGATAAATATAGCTATGCTCGCAAAGAAGGGCTGACGTATGATTCACGAGAAAGATACCACTTGGAGCTAGAGGTGTGCAAGAACCGAACCTAAATCGAAAATCGTGCTGACCCGAGACCAAACCGCTGATAACCGAACCGAACCAAAGCTAGTTTTTACCGAACCGAGACCAAACTGCTGATACCACTTGGGTTTCAGTTCAGTTTCGGTAAAAATCGACAAATTCTCGGTTTTTACCGAAAAAACCGAACCCAAGCATAAGTGATAATACATTTTTACTTTAGAATCTGGAAACGTATTTGACTTTCGGGAAGAAAAGCATAGTTCAACTTCAGAGTTCAGACATCGATTCAAGTCTTCATTCTTCAACCCTAAAAAATCACCGCTCAAGTCTCAAGCTCATTGCCACCTCTACCCACCCAGCTCCGTAGCTCCGCTAGTTGCTCGCCACCACCAAGTTCATCACTGATGATCACCGCAGCGGCGCCGCCTCCACAGATCGGTAAATCATCTTTCTTTTTATTTTTCTCCTTTTCTTATTTTGATAAAATACCTACCAATCTAGCATATAATCAACCAAAATAGATTTTTTTTTTCTTTTCAGTATTCTTGTTGTTCTAATTTCTAGAATTCTAGAAAATTTTGAATATTTTTGTGAAATTTAGGCATAGTGATTAAGCAACTTGCCGAGCTGATTTTCTACTTTTCTGAAGTGCTTAGTTCTAGTGATTTTGGGAAAAATAATTAGTAAAAAGTTAGCTTTGTGTTTGAAAATAGAATTTGCTAACAGTTGCAAAAGATTAGTAAAAACACATAGTGTGTGTTCAAAAACTCCTGCTTTTAGAGAAGCTGCAATAGATAAAATAAAAATATAGAACTACAAATTAGATAAAATAGACCTACAGAATTTGCTAATAGAATTTAGTTTAGATAAAATAGAATTGAAGATTTATTTTAGTTAAAATATTTACAGTCTCATTTTAGTTAAATAGTGAAGCAGTTATAATATTTGATGAATTTTAAGTTCACCACTTTGAGTTTATTTCAGAATATGGAGCTAATACCAGAAGATGTTGAGGCTGTAGCACCCCGGAGCGCAGAGCACTACATCCCCCGCACCATAACCCGACACGTGTAACGAAATAGAGACTCCGCATACGCATCAAGTCACGGCGAACGGGTGATAAACAAAATCTCTCCTAGGCTAGGCGGTCTAGACCCTAAATCTGAGTGCGCCAAATAACAAATATCGAATGCGGAAGCTACCAGGATTCAAACATACACACATATACATGCTCATCATTTAAACAAGATATACATATTACGCCCACCCCGGAGCGCAAAAATTCATACAGTTTTCAGAATTCAAATTTCTAAACCATAACTTATACATAATCATGCATAATACAAATGCAGAAAACTAAAGATGCAAAAGACCCGAACTAGACTCGAACAACTCAAAAGAAAAGCACCGCCTAGCTCGAACCGGAACCTGAACCTGCAAACTCAAAGAACCAAAAAGGGGAAAAACAAAACAACGAGGAGGGGTCAGTCCTAAAGACTGGTGAGAGGGCTAACACACTCACACGTACATATACATAAAGCAGAGCATATTCAAAATAGAAAAATTCATGAACCGGGGCGTGGTTTTTACATTCTAAATCATTTTAGCCCCGTAATAATACATATAAAGAAAAAGGTTTAAGGCCGAAGACCAAAATCCATCAATTTTATTAATTAGAAGTCCACTCTCGTTTCACGAATTAAGTTCATAATCAAACACACAATTCGGCGAGTACAAATTTCAAACCACCTAACTCCTTTCATAATCAAAATCGGAATCAAAATTCAAACGAAAACATAATTCAAATGCACATACCTCTTCTCCGGGTGAAGGAAGGGTTGTTCCTACCCTAACCATCGTTCTCATGTCAGGGTCGTGAGTTTCATGACACTCACGCCCAAGGATTCCATCCCCCACTAACCTCCTAGGGGTTTCGGGTTGATCCTAAGTGTGGAGACCGTACTCGGGAGTGACCCGATAGCCCAACACCGTCCCGGGGCCCTTCTAATTAATCAAATTGTTCGAAAGTTCTAAATTTTCATAATCAGACTTATTTTTCAACGCCATAACTCGTTAGTTTCAAAATCACACACACCAACCCTTTTTCAAAACAAATAAACGAAAATATAAGTTACGTATACATAAAAGCGTTTTTCAAACGTTTCATAACAAACGGGCTAATTCCCACAATATACGTATCAAACACATATCTATATACATATATATACTTAGGTCGCCTGCAGGCTTCAAAATTCACACAGGGTCATAGGTCATATTAACTAAAAGAAAGAAACCTCACCTCGGCGAACAAACCGAACAAAACGGGCAAACAGACGCCTAAAGAACCACCTCCTTTCCAACGGTGCAAACCTCTGAGCAAAACAAACGACAAAGACATACTTAGACTCAAAATGAACCAATTAGACGCTCGGCAAATGCATATGAATGCAAATGATGCAATGCACTTTACATAATTTCATACTTAGGCATATCAAGGCAAATAACGAAATATTAAACAAATAATTAACAAATTAAACTCATAATGCATCCATTAAACTTCTAACTTATCATATAATGTCATATTAAGAGCATCCATAAATTTAAAGTTCTTAAAGAGAGTAAGAGATGCATGTGAGTTGAAATAAATTAGCACTTAGCGCATATAAATTCATATCACTTCATAAGTCACATATTTTACGTCAAACGGACTCATAAATTTCATATAACGAACATAACACATCATATGAACATCATATATATCATATCATATCATATCATAACTCATGCATATATAAACATAGAATGCAACAAGCACAAGAAGGTAGCACACGTATCACTTAAACGCATATAAAGCATATTTTGTCATATATTGCATAAAAGAGCATCGAAATCACGTCGAATAAATTCATAGATTTAACATAAAAAGATTAATACATCATATTATAACATACCATGAGCATTCATGAGCATTCATACGAGTCATTTAAACGTTCATGCATTCAAGTCACGTTTTCACTTAATAAACAAAACCATAAAATTAAAATAAATAGCAAAACATGACATACTACAACATATTAACATATTAGGATCATAATTGGGGTGGGAGGAATCGAATATTATTGAAAACGGAACAAGAAAACACACGTAATCACACAACACGCAATGGAAAGCCAAACACAAGCCCCTCACGTATTAGCCATTAATAGCTGAAAATGTGAGGGGTAATGGGAGTTAACCTCCCTAGGAGAAAAGGGGGTAACCCCCATTAACAAGCACAGCAACACTCCTGGGGGGAGTAACGGGAGTTACTCCCCAGAACTCAAACTAATAGTTCACGATCCTAACTAAGATGTTTTTGTTCTTCCATGCTTGGACTCATCAAAATCTTTCTCTCGAGAGATTGAAATAAGGATACGCGGTGTTTAGATCCAGCCTAGAAGAAAAACTAGTCTCCGGATCGATATATCGTACGACGTAATGGAGCTCTTGATCTAGATCCGGTAGTTCACAGAATTCTTTCAACACTGGACGAATAGGAGAGTCAGAAGGGCTTGTGGACTAGTCCAAAGATTCTAAACCAGTAACGCCCATTACCTTCGCGCGTAGCAGCTTCTTCCTCGCGAGATTGCTGCTGTTGCCCCTATTCCTCACCAATACATAACAACAGCAGCAACAAGCAAGTAGCAGCAGCTCCCAACAGCAAAAACAGCAACTAAAGGCAGCAGAAAACACACAAAAACGCAGCCCATAACACCCCAAAAACGCAACACACACGTAACAAAGAAAGAAAAGAAAGAATAGCCCCAAAACACCAAAAAAACTCACATCATCAGCCATGGTCGAATCATACACACATTATATAAATAAAATTCATGCTTATTGTTGGGAAAACAGAACGAAAACGCAACGAAAATTTAAAATTTTTTCCAACTAAGCAAGGATCGAATCTTGCAATTCCTATTCCCAAATTCGTAGAGATCAAGAAACTCACTTAGTTAGTAGCTTTCTTGCCGCGTTCTAGCCGCCCAAGAACGCTCTTCAAGCGGCTTGATCCCCAAAAGCTCTTTCGAATCTTTCAAGACTCCACGATAGTAGCCCTCTAGAGAAATAGTCCACCAACCGCGACCACGATCCGAATAGGAAGGATGCTAGTTCTATATTCGGTGTTTAGACTCTAGGGTTTAGGTATAATTTAGAGAAGGAGAAATTTACTATCATCATCCCATGGGGTTCGAACCCCCTTATTTATAAGGGTAGGGTTCGGACCCCTTCTCCCTTTTGGAAAAAGATTCCAAACTCTTTTGGAAAGGGATATCTTGCTTGGAGACTAAGTCTCCTACTTTGACCAAAAGTCCACCTTTTGACCAACTTGTTGGGCAAGAATAATATCTAACTCTTTTGGATATATTATTTTACTTTATTTATTTTACAATAAATAACTTGAAGACTAATAATATAATTAATTCATACTTAATTATTTATTAGACTTTATTTCTCTAAAATTGAACTTTAATTTTAATGCAAAATTAAATCAAAGTCCATTAAATAATTAACACATTAATTATTTAATATATACACATGCTTGTACGTGACTACACGTGTCCATAAGGACACGTGTCATTCACGCCTCCCACACGTGTGGGTCCCACCATTCTCTTAATGGTTCGATCAACTCGTTTAATCGATTCAAGCCTTAACCCACGTGATCGGATTGTTGTGTGTGACCCTCTAGGTTCTTAATTCAATTAGCAGTGACCCTAATTAATTAATTCCCTAATTAATTAATCAGTCCACAGATCAAACGACCATAGTTTAGCAACAGGTGTTTGACCCCTAGCTGAATAAGAATGTCTCGATTCGACAGAACCTTTAAGTCATTGACATATGTGAGATACAATCCTACTACGTCCCATCTCTCAATCAAGATCTAGGGCAAGAGAATAATTAGAACCCTAATAATCTTGATCTTAATGTTAATTGCATTTCATATCCATTTGATTTCAATCCAAGAAACTCTTTTCTTGATGTCTTGATCCACTGCCTTGGCCAAGGACTCCTAGATGGCATATGAATGACTTTCACAACAAGAGATCATCACCTTGCTAATGCAAGCGTAGGTCCTTTATTGATTCTCATATACTTTCATGTGCCACTTGTGCAGCCCCAACATAAGCCTTGAATCAGTTGTCTAAGGCGACACCCTTTAAAACTTAGACCTAAGACTACAGAGTTAGCTCATAAAGTATCAATGGAACCTCAAGTTTAAGGATCACTTAATCACATCAATGACTCATGAGATATTTCCTAATCTGGAAGTTTCTATTTCCAGATATAGAAACTTCCTTTCCCATTTAGGAATCTTCTCACATGGGACACCTCAGTGTACCTACTTAGAATAAGTAAGCACCCCCATGTATCATGCACGTATCAACTATACACTTTGCACCCCATGAAACAAGGTGGGTGTGATCATACGAGCAAGCCTCGAACAAGTCAGGTTGACACTCCCACTGTCTATAGGACTCATTGGCTTGGAGTGATTTCTAATCATGACTTATGTGATATAGGGCTCGTCTAATGAACCACTTCACCTAAATGGTTGAGTCCTATAAGTCATATTGATTAGGGGAGTTCTTATACATGTGCAGTCAAAAGGAAACACACAATCAAACAAGAGCATATAAAGAAGTGTTGCCTCAATTCGTATTATTCAAAGATTGTCTGTGATTTACAAAAGGAAAGCACTAAAGCTGACTATTATGTCGGCTTTCAGGGCACTATTCCTAACAATCTCCCACTTGCCCGTCAAAGCCATTCAGGAGCTAATCTAAGTCCCATCTTCACAAGATGACCTTCGAAAGCTTCTCGACTAAGGGGTTTAGTAAGCGGGTTTGCACGTTCTCCGCTAATGTGACCCTCTCAATTTGCACATCATCTCTTTTGATGATATCACAGAGTAGGTGATACTTTCTCATAATGTGCTTGGTCCGTTGGTGAGATCTTGGTTCTCTTGCTTGAGCAACCGCCCTAGTGTTGTCACAAAACACAGTAACGGGGTCTTTCATGCTAGGAACGACATTCAATTCTTGAATGAAGTTTCTAATCCAAACACCTTCCTTAGCTGCATCATTTGCAGCTAAGTATTCGGCCTCAGTGGTTGAGTCTGTAGTGGTTGTCTGCTTGGAACTCTTCCAACTCACTGCTCCGCCGTTAAGGCAGAAAATGTATCCTGACATTGACTTAAAATCATCTAAGTCAGATGCAAAGCTTGCATCGCAGTATCCTCCGATTACTAGATCATTCTGTCCTCCGTATACTAAGAATAAATCCTTAGTGCTTCGTAAGTACTTTAGGATATTCTTCACGGCAGTCCAGTGACTTTCTCCAGGGTCTGATTGGAAACGTCTCGTTACACTAAGTGCATATGCCACATCCGATCGAGTACATAGCATTGTATACATTATACTACCTATTGCTGAGGCATAAGACACATAAGTCATTCTTTCCTTCTCAAGGTTTGTCTTAGGACACATCTTCTTCGAAAGAGATGTTCCTACACTCATGGGAAGAACTTTGTTCTTCGCATTCTCCATACTGAATCGTTTTAGTACTTTGTCTATGTACATCGACTGTGATAGTCCTATCAATCTCTTAGATCTATCCCTATAGATCTTTATACCGAGAATGTAGGACACATCACCAAGATCTTTCATCTCGAATTGGTTCGATAACCAAGACTTGGTAACTTCCATGTTATCCTTCGAATTCCCAATTAGGAGGATGTCATTGACATAAAGCCCCAAGAATTACACTGAAGTCTCAAATTCCTTTCTATACACGCCGGACTCATTCGAATTTTGAACGAAGTCAAACGCTTTGACCACTTCATCAAAACGAATGTTCCAATTCCTAGAAGCCTGTTTCAATCCATGGATTGACCTTTGGAGTTTGTAAACCTTTTGCTCACTCCCACTGAATGTCAAACCTATAGGTTGATCCACATAAATGTCTTTATCAATGTTTCCATTGAGAAAGGCAGTTTTCACATCCATTTGCCATATCTCATAGTCGTAATATAAAACAATGGCAAGCATGATCCGGGCCTTTGAGTGAATCCTTTTGCAAGCAGTCTTGCCTTATAGGCTGCAATGCTTCCATCTACTCCAAGCTTTCTCTTAAAGATCCATTTGCAACCAATGGGTTTAACCCCATCAGGCAAATCTACCAAGGTCCAAACTTGGTTGGAGTACATGGAATCCATTTCAGATTTCATGGCTTGTTTCCACTGTTCAGAATCCGAGTCTGACAGTGCCTTTTCATATGTTAGAGGATCATTATCCTCTTGAGAGATTTCATAGAAGAAGCAATACCATCTCTCAGACTGTCTATGAGTGAGTTCAAAACGCCTTAGAGGAGGATTTTCACATGTATCGAAGTTCGTGATTGGTTTTGGGATATCAGGATGGGACGTGTCCTCTAAATGTGGCCTGGGAATATCTCGAATTTCTTCGAGTTCTGTGATCTTGCCTTTCTTTTCTTCGAGGAACGATTCCTCAAGAAAAGTTGCATTTCTTGAAACAAACACCCTTTGTTCAATTTGATCATAGAAATAGTATCTTATGGATTCCTTAGGATAGCCAACAAAGTAACATAAGTTAGAACGAGCTTCTAACTTATCTCCCACTGTCCTCTTCACATAAGCAGGATAACCCCAAATTCTTAAGTAAGAATAACTAGGGATTTTACCATGCCACATTTCATAGGGCGTTTTAGGGACTGACTTGGAAGGAACAAGATTCAATATCCTGACTGTACTTTCTAGAGCATAACCCCAGAAAGAAGGTGGTAAGTCAGTGAAACTCATCATGGAATGAGCCATATCAAGTAGGGTTCGATTCCTTCTCTCAGAAACTCCATTAAGGTGAGGATTTCCCAGAGGAGTCCATTGAGAGATAATTCCATTATCTCTGAGATGATTAAGGAATTCTTCACTAAGATACTCGCTACCTCGATCAGATCGAAGTGTCTTGATCTTGGGACCAGTTTGGTTCTCAACCTCCTTTTGAAATTCTAAGAATTTCTCAAAAGCCTCAGATTTGTACTTCATTAAGTACACATAACCATAACGACTAAAGTCGTCAGCAAAGGTTATGAAGTACCGATGATTGTTTCTTGTGCTTATACTAAGCGGTCCACAAACATCAGAATGGATCAAATCCAATGTCCTAGTGGCGTGTTCAACACTACCTTTAAAGAGTGTTTTAGACATTTTTCCTTTGAGATAGGATTCACAAGAAGTTAATTGTTTAAGGTAATTTTCAGATAATGTCCCTAAATTACTTAACTTGCTAATTCTGTTCTTAGAAATATGTCCTAATCTAGCGTGCCATAAAGACGCTGAGGTTTCGTCAGCTCTCTTATGGTTTGTCTCTCGTTATATATTCAAAATATTACTGTTTTGAGTTAGATAAAGTCCATTGTTTAATGTACCAAGAATTATTGAAAAGTTATTCTTTTTGAGGAAAAAGTTACCATTCTTAATATTAATTTCATAACATCCGTAATCAAGTATTGGAACTGAAATAATATTACAATGTCTGCTACATAAAGGAATTTATTTAAAACTAAAACAGAATGACCTAAATCTAATCTAATTGTATCTAAAGCTTGAGCTTCGACCGTTGAGCCGTCCCCAATCTTCAAGACACATTTTCCTCTTTTGAGCTATCGGACCTCACTTAGCATCTGTACATCATTACAGATATGAGATCCACAACCGATATCAAGTACCCAAGAGTTAGAATTAATAAAAAGATTTACTTCAATGAGAAACATACCTTTCTTTAGAGTAGCCTTGTACTCTTGCCAGTTTGTCCTCCAATGCCTAGGTTTTCCACAATGGAAGCAAACGTCCTCTTTCTGATCACGTTTCTTCTTTTGGACTTTTCCCTTCGTGATGCCTCAATTGGGCCTAAGGGACTTCTTCTTCTTTTGGGCTTTCTTGCCCTTGCCTTTGGAAGGCTTAGAAGAAGATGGAGCAGTGATCATCATAACCTTATTGTCCTTCTTGATCGTGATTTCAGCAGTCACAAGCTGACTAATCAGCTCAGCTACACTAGCATTTGCATGATTCATGTTGAAGTTAAGGACAAAAGGGCTCAATGATGGTGAGAGCGAGGCTAGCAACAGATCCACTGAAAGCTCATCTCTCAGTGGCATGTCCATGGAGGCAAGTTTCTCAGTAAGAGCAAGAAACTTGAGTTCATATTCATGGACACGTGTACCTTCCTTGATTCTCAAATGGAATAATTCCTTTAAGGTGTTATACCTTGTAACACGCTCATGAGGGTGGTAAAGTTGCTCTAAGTGGTCGTAAATCTCCCAAGCGAATTCCATGGACTCATGCTGTCTTTGCATATCCGGAGACATGTTAGCAAGCATGAGACAACAGGCTTGGAGATTATCATCCTTCCACTTTTGGATCGCATCCCTCTCAGTCCGGGTCGGAACGTCCCCTCTGGGAATCGGCTCCGTCTCATAGAGAACATAAGTTCTCTTCTCGGAATCTAGAACGATTTTTAGATTCCTAAGCCAATCAGAATAGTTGGGACCAGTCAACTTGTTTGACTCGAGGATCGATACTAGAGGGTTTTTGGTTGCCATTTCAAAACACGTAGAGAATCAAACAATCTACGACCTAAATGGAAAAACAGAAAACTAGTGAGCATGCTGAATAATAACGATATACATGAGATTAGGTCTGTAATCTATGTAGCTCCCACTGTTTTTCAAAGATCTATAATTCCCAAAGATCTTAGAGGATACTTGTTATCCCAATGGGTACTAAGATCTTAAGTACTTAACCTTCAACCCACGACTCATGGTCATTCTCAATTAAGCCTAAGGTAGGTACAACTTACCAATTCCAACACTGTGGAATTCTTAGTAATGTTTTTGCATCACCTATCTTTCAATATGGACCCATGACTCATGCGACATCCATATTTACTTAGGTGTTAAGCTAGACCCATCAATCATAAGATCATGATCAAAACTTAGTTCGAACGACCCACGACTCGCGGCCATCGCCTTTGCTAAAATTGATCACGAAATATTGATCATTTAAGATCAATTAGGAAACTAAGAACTAATAGGTGGCCAACATCTAGCTTCCCCTATTAAACTTAAATCCTATTGGTGGAATGCTAGGGATTTAATTCAAAGTTTACACATCGAACTAAACACCTATTTTTGAAAATTAGCTTAATATTTAATGGGAATTTTCGATGTAACCAGAGAGTTGTCCGGTTCAACCACACCAAGATATATGTTATCTAATTTAATTAGTCTTGATTAATGCAAGTACAACTTAAATGCATTTCACATAAGCACTTAGCAGATAAAATGTCTTAGCATGATACTAATATGTTATGATCATGGGTTCTACCTATCTTATGCGTGATATGTGGGAGCCACTCCACAATCACAAGTTCTAACATACATGCTGTAGCACACCAAGCAGAGAGGCACCACACCCCCGCACTATGACCCGACACGTGTACGAAATGGAAGGTTCGTACACGCACCAAGTCACAGCGAACGGGTGACAAACGAAAATCCAACCTAGGTTAGGCGGTACCTAAACCCTGTACAAATGAAAATATGCAAAACCTAAATGCGGAAGCGATACAAAATACGAACTATCAAAACTTTAATCAACAGTCATAATTCATGTATTCCAGAAAGTAAATCAACATCAACTAAACGGGTTCAACTAATCAAGTAAACCTGTCCTAACCTGTCCCGAATTTCATACATACAAATCACAAGTACCAACCGGCATAATATTTATCATATACATAGTTTCCTACACAAATCGAAACAAAGTACTTAACAAATCAAACAGACCTACAAAGACTCGACAGACCCGACTCAAAGCCGCCTAGCTCGAACTCCAACAACCTACACCTGCAAACTAAAAACATAGGTGGGGTGAGGATTAGTCCACTGACTGAGTGAGGGGGCTGAACACACACACACTATACATAATAAGGAGCAAAGCACGTATCAAAAGAAAGATTATGAACCGGGAGTAGGGTTTTACATACCAAAACCGTTTTTAAATCAAACGTATACTTATACTTATTCAAATCAAAACAGACTGAACAAACTAGTAACATATCGAAAGAGAAAGCTCCTACTATCCCATTTCATAATCAACATAGCAGAACGTATCTTATACCCGGCGAGCACGGGTCTAACTCTAACTCCTCAATTCTTAACATAATTACAAAATGGAAAGCATAAATCAGAAACAATCCTTCCCCATCAAAGAAGTAGTTCGGGGATCAAACCTTTACTACACATTACCAGTACCGAAAATACACGGGGTAGCTAATCCACGTTGTGTTCCCCGACTATCCATCGAGGGCTCAAAGCACCACGCCTCCTCAACCTCCACGAGTCGCACGTGAGTACTTCAAATGAGAACGTGCACAGGGGTCATAACCGACGACCCCATGGTCGTCCCGGGTCTCTCTTACCCACGCCTCGGGGCCCAACACATCACAACAAAACATATCAGATCATAACTCGCTACTTATCAAACTTATCATATCGTATTAAAATCATAACTTACAAACCTTATTGGAGCATACATTACCTTGCAACTTAGCATATGCTATAGACGTGCCTCTCCGTGTCATCCTAATCCGTAGCTAGCTTGAAGACACACGGTTTGGAGCATAGCCTCGTTGCAAAACATTTCAAGCTTACATACGCTCGTATATATAGTTCGAAAACCCTTAATTGTATGACAAATTCATAAACATATCATATAAACACATATCTATTATATAAATATAATAGAATAATCACATGCAGACTTGAAAACGAGCACAGAAGGTTGTAGGTCGCTTTAACTAAAACAAAAATCCTAAAACCTCACCTTACACCGAAGAGAACGGGAAAACACGGCAAAGGAAGTCCCACTGAAACCTAAACAACTGGCAGACACTCCCTGAAGGAACCCTGAACGACTGAGCACACAGAACACAACACAGGGCTCAGACTCAGGCTCAGACAACCACACAGAGACGCATGGCAAAGCTCAAGTATTGAAGAAATGCAATCATATAAGCAGGGTTCAAATTCATGTCGATTACATACAAAACAAATCATTATATAATTCAGTGAAATCATATTACATATTAGGACACGTTCATGTGCACCATTAATGCAAACAATAGAAATAGAAAGACAAAGCAATTCAAATTATTTTATACTAATTCATATAGCGCATACCAAATTCATATTCGTACAATTAAACTATTCTTACATGCAAAAGTTACTAATTAAATCCTATAAGTTTCATTCAAGTCATATATCGCATAATAGGTTCATATATTGCACATTTACAAAGCAATCAAATCAAATTCACATGTCATAAAATTGCACGTAGTACCAAGCCAAACAAATCATATAATAGCATGCTACGAATTTTATTTAAAGATCACGAAGTTACATATCAAATTCCAACTGAATCATAGAATGCACAAATGAAGAATACTAAGTTATTTAATTATGCAAGGTTTCATATAATTTTATAATGCATAACGAATTTACATTTTACATAATAGATTAAATCCCAATTTACGTGGTTTAAACCTTAATTCAAAGTTTCAAGGTTAGGCATATTAACTTCTTATAACGAAATCATAATTAGCATATTTGTTTATCAATCGACAAGGATTAATTAGTTCAATCCATACAAATTTACATATTTAGGAAAATTACACAATCCCCTCTAAGTTAAACAAATAGCACAAATTTAACATAACGGGATTCAATTTATCAGATCAAAGCCTCCATACATATCACATTTCATTTCATACACATTGGATTACACATTGGTTGACAAATTTAAGCATATCGCAATTAATTAGCCTTTCGAACAATTAAATCAAATAATCACAATTACACAAATAAATTCGCAACAAATAAACCGAGTGTCCGATTGACGAACGGAAAGTAGCTTAGACTCACCATTACGAGACGGACAAACTGTCCGAAACCCGCCGGAACGCCGCCACCGGAGCCGCCGGAACAGTGGCCGGCCGATGCCCAATCGCCGCCTGAACGTGTAGGAAAAATCCCGAAAAAACACTCGTGCAAGTACTCCTCATGCTCGTTCCAATTCCTCGATCAATTTCTGAAAATACCAAACCAATCGTCTCCAATTTCAGATCTAGCAATACGAAACCCCAAAATCTTCAAAATCAAATTACTTCCAAACCGGTTAATGAAAATCGAATCCGTAAAAGGCATTGTCTTACCCGTGACGAGCTCTTCGAAACCACTATAGTGGTCGCCGAAAAAAATCCCCGGAGCTGACCTCCACCGCGAGCCACCACTGTGCCGACGCCGTTCCGCTGCCTACAGCCACCATTTGGTCAAACTGACACCGAAATCAGACTCAGGGGGTCGAAAACAGTCGGGAACCGTCAAGAGTCGTCGGAAAAACCGCCGGAACCAGGCCGGAGCTAGGCACTACAGTGATGCGCGGCCGCGACGGGAATTTAAGGCGGCGCGTGTGTAGACGAATTAATTTTCATCGAATTAAAATGTGACACGTGTAAAATTAAATATTAATTATCAATATTAATTCCTTCTATTTTTATATTTTTTTGGATAAATATTAAATCAAAAAAATCCATAAAATATTTAAATAGTTGATTTAATTGGTAATTTTAATATTTATTTTATCATCAAATCAAATACTGACACGTGTCAAAGTTGAAGTGTTCCGGCGAATCAAATCAAGCCTTGCAGCTCAAATGGTAAAGACCAATCAAATGGCGACACGTGGCATATCTCAACACGTGGACCAATCAAAGTCAAGACATATATAATTTATTTATTTTCTTTAATATAAATCAATATTAAAGTAATAAATAAATAAATAAGTTTGATATTATCCACCCTACGCCTATAAATAGAGGCATTCTACCAACACAATTCACAACTTGGAGATACGAAGGAGCAAGCCACAAAGCAAGGAGAAAGAAGCTCTCCGGTGTTCTTCAGCATCCTCGGTGTTCTTCGGTATCTTCAACGGCGTTCTTCGCAAAAGTCAGCATCAACGGTGTTTGATCCGGCATCAAGGCATCAAAGTGGTATTTCGGCGTTGCTCTCCTCAAAGATTGAAGCGAGATTCAAGACGTTCTTCACGTTCTTCGTGGAGTTGACGAGCCAATTTTCGATCCCGAGATCGAAAAAACAGCGAAATCGTTAAGAAAACAAGCTAAAAAATGCACGAACGTAGAGGAAAAATCCAACCTGAAGGATCCAGCACTGAGTCGGAACATCCAGAAGACGAACAGAAGGGTTTGACCGTAGAGTTTGACCGTAACTTAACGATGGCAGTAGCAGAACGTCGGACCATGAAAGATCTAGTGCTCCCTGATAACACCCAGCAACCCCTCTGTATCACTTTTCCAGAGGTGGGTGCTGGTTTCGAGCTAAAGAGGGGTACAATTCACTTACTCCCCATCTTTCGCGGTCTGGACAACGAAAACCCTCACCAACATCTGAGCAAGTTTCACACGGTCTGCTGCTCAACAAAGTCTCATGGAGTTACCGAAGACCAGATCAAGCTCCGTGCCTTTCCGTTCTCTTTGCAAGATGCAACAGAAAAATGGTTGTACTCCCTACCGTCAGCAACCATCACTACTTGGCAGCAGATGCATGATAAATTCCTGGACAGGTTTTTCCCAGTTGAGCAATACTTAGATCTCCTTCAGGAGATAATTACTATTAAGCAAAAGGAACATGAAAGCCTGCATGAGTATTGGGAGCGATACCAGAACTTGCTCACAATGTGCTCACATCACAACCTGCCAGAAAATTCGGTTGTCTATAACTTTTATAGGGGACTGATGCCCGCCGACAAAAGGCAGTTGGATGCCTCGAGTGGCGGTTCCATCATGGTCAAAACACCTGCGAAATTGATGGACATGATTAGCAGGATCTCTAGAATCTCACAAAAATACTATACTAAGTCTGACATGACGAGACAAGTAAAAGAGGTAAGTTATTCCCAGTTTGATGAACTCAAGAATATGATATCTGTTTTGGTATCTAACATGAGTGCAGGAACACCGCAAGCAGCAACAGTATGCCAATTATGTGCTGACCCATCTCACCCGACTGATGCATGCCCTTCCCTACAAGAGGGCACATTAGAAAACGCGAATGGCGCGGGCTTCCATCCACAAAACAACCCCTACTGCAACACGTACAAACCCGGATGGAAGAATCATCCTAGCCTTAGCTACGCCAAAAAACCTCCACCAAACTTCCAGAATTTCGTACCCAGACCCTCGCAGCCTCAGCAACAAAACTCACAACAAAACCTTAATCCCCAAGCTATCCGTTTCAACAAACTAGAGTCCACCGTTCAGAACCTAGGCTCTACGGTTAAGAACTTGGAAACCCAGCTACGGTAGATCGCTGCAGCCTTAAGTAGGATGGAGAACCAAGGCAAACTACCCTCGCAAACGGAAGACCCCAGGAAGAAAACAAGACGGAGTCGAGTGTCTCTATCTGCTATAGCTAGTCTATTTGAATAACTGAGTTTATCTTTGCGTCTATGATCGATGTCCTAAACTGAATTGTAATTCCTAACTAGGTATTGGTTTCTCCACTAATTTATCAAAACCCAACTTCTAAGTGATTTATTGTTTTTCCTTTAGTTTAATTTAATTGTTAGTTAATTTATTTAGTTTAATTAAATCCAACCCCCCTTACTTTTTCTTGTTAATTCTTGCGAGTTTTCCTGTGATTAATTAGAATTATTTTCAACCAATCTCTGTGGATTCGACCCGTTTACACTATTTTAGTCGTAAACCGGATTATAATTTATTTTGACTGGATTTGACACCTGTCAAATTTTGGCGCCGTTGCCGGGGATTGGTACTAATCGATTTTAATTCCTTTTTATGAACAGGAGTACTCGTGGAGTTGACGAGCCAATTTTCGATCCCGAGATCGAAAAAACAGCGAAATCGTTAAGGAAACAAGCTAAAAAACGCACGAACGTAGCGGAAAAATCCAACCTGAAGGATCCAGCACTGAGTCGGAACATACAGAAGACGAACAGAAGGGTTTGACCGTAGAGTTTGACCGTAACTTAACGATGGCAGTAGCAGAACGTCGGACCATGGAAGATCTGGTGCGCTCTGATAACACCCAGCAACCCCTCTGTATCACTTTTCCAGAGGTGGGTGCTGGTTTCGAGCTAAAGAGGGGTACAATTCACTTACTCCCCATCTTTCGCGGTCTGGACAACGAAAACCCTCACCAACATCTGAGCAAGTTTCACACGGTCTGCTGCTCAACAAAGTCTCATGGAGTTACCAAAGACCAGATCAAGCTCCGTGCCTTTCCGGTTCTCTTTGCAAGATGCAGCGGAAAAATGGTTGTACTCCCTACCGTCAGCAACCATCACTACTTGGCAGCAGATGCATGATAAATTCCTGGACAGGTTTTTCCCAGTTGAGCGATACTTGGATCTCCTTCAGGAGATAATTACTATTAAGCAAAAGGAACATGAAAGCCTGCATGAGTATTGGGAGCGACACCAGAACTTGCTCACAATGTGCTCACATCACAACCTGCCAGAAAATTCGGTTGTCCATAACTTTTATAGGGGACTGATGCCCGCCGACAAAAGACAGTTGGATGCCTCGAGTGGCGGTTCCATCATGGTCAAAACACCTGTGGAATTGACGGACATGATTAGCAGGATCTCTAGAATCTCACAAAAATACTATACTAAGTCTGACATGACGAGACTAGGGATGCAAACGAGCCGAGCCGAGCCGAGCCTTGGCCTTTTTTTTCTGGCTCGAGCCAAATGGATTTTATATTATTTTTAATTAAAAATTAGTTTTTTAAAATAATTTAATATATTTTTATATATAATAATATATATTTATTAAATATATATACATATATATTATAAAAATATTACTTTTTTATTAATTTTACATAAAAATAAATAAATATATATATAATATTATATAATAATAAAATATTTATATATATAAAAATTAAAATATTATTTTTTTAATTAAATATATTGGCTCACGAGCCGGCTCGCGAGCCACGAGCCTAACTGAAAGGGCCTTGGGTTCGGGCTTGGCTCGAGCTTGCTCACCAGGCTCGCGAGCCGGCTCGGCTCGTTTGCATCCCTAGACGAGACAGGTAAAAGAGGTAAGTTATTCCCAGTTTGATGAACTCAAGAATATGATATCTGTTTTGGTATGTAACATGAGTGCAGGAACACCGCAAGCAGCAACAGTATGCCAATTATGTGCTGACCCATCTCACCCGACTGATGCATGCCCTTCCCTACAAGAGGGCACATTAGAAAACGCGAATGGCGCGGGCTTCCATCCACAAAACAACCCCTACTCTAACACGTACAACCCCGGATGGAAGAATCATCCTAGCCTTAGCTACGCCCAAAAACCTCCACCAAACTTCCAGAATTTCGTACCCAGACCCTCGCAGCCTCAGCAACAAAACTCACAACAAAACCTTAATCCCCAAGCTATCCGTTTCAACAAACTAGAGTCCACCGTTCAGAACCTAGGCTCTACGGTTAAGAACTTGGAAACCCAGCTAGGGCAGATCGCTGCAGCCTTGAGTAGGATAGAGAACCAAGGTAAACTACCCTCGCAAACGGAAGACCCCAGGAAGAAAACAAGACGGAGTCGAGTGTCTCTATTTGCTATAGCTAGTCTATTTGAATAACTGAGTTTATCTTTGCGTCTATGATCGATGTCCTAAACTGAATTGTAATTCCTAACTAGGTATTGGTTTCTCCACTAATTTATCAAAATCCAACTTCTAAGTGATTTATTGTTTTTCCTTTAGTTTAATTTAATTGTTAGTTAATTTATTTAGTTTAATTAAATCCAACCCCCCTTACTTTTTCTTGTTAATTCTTGCGAGTTTTCCTGTGATTAATTAGAATTATTTTCAACGAATCTCTGTGGATTCGACCCGTTTACACTATACTCTATTTTAGTCGTAAACCGGATTATAATTTATTTTGACGGATTCGACACCTGTCAAATTTTGGCGCCGTTGCCGGGAATTAGTACTAATCGATTTTAATTCCTTTTTATGAACAGGAGTACTCGTGGAGTTGACGAGTCAATTTTCGATCCTGAGATCGAAAAAACAGCGAAATCGTTAAGGAAACAAGCTAAAAAACGCGCGAACGTAGCGGAAAAATCCAACCTGAAGGATCCAGCACTGAGTCGGAACATCCAGAAGACGAACAGAGGGGTTTGACCGTAGAGTTTGACCGTAACTTAACGATGGCAGTAGCAGAACGTCGGACCATGAAAGATCTGGTGCGCCCTGATAACACCCAACAACCCCTCTGTATCACTTTTCCAGAGGTGGGTGCTGGTTTCGAGCTAAAGACGGGTACAATTCACTTACTCCCTATCTTTCACGGTCTGGACAACGAAAACCCTCACCAACATCTGAGCAAGTTTCACACGGTCTGCTGCTTAACAAAGTCTCATGGAGTTACCGAAGACCAGATCAAGCTCCGTGCCTTTCCGTTCTCTTTGCAAGATGCAACGGAAAAATGGTTGTACTCCCTACCGTCAGCAACCATCACTACTTGGCAACCGATGCATGATAAATTCCTGGACAGGTTTTTCCCAGTTGAGCGATACTTGGATCTCCTTCAGGAGATAATTACTATTAAGCAAAAGGAACATGAAAGCCTGCATGAGTATTGGGAGCGATACCAGAACTTGCTCACAATGTGCTCACATCACAACCTGCCAGAAAATTCGGTTGTCCATAACTTTTATAGGGGACTGATGCCCGCCGACAAAAGGCAGTTGGATGCCTCGAGTGGTGGTTCCATCATGGTCAAAACACCTGCGGAATTGACGGACATGATTAGCAGGATCTCTAGAATCTCACAAAAATACTATACTAAGTCTGACATGACAAGACAGGTAAATGAGGTAAGTTATTCCCAGTTTGATGAACTCAAGAATATGATATCTGTTTTGGTATCTAACATGAGTGCAGGAACACCGCAAGCAGCAACAGTATGCCAATTATGTGCTGACCCATCTCACCCGACTGATGCATGCCCTTCCCTACAAGAGGGCACATTAGAAAACGCGAATGGCGCGGGCTTCCATCCACAAAACAACCCCTACTCTAACACGTACAACCCCGGATGGAAGAATCATCCTAGCCTTAGCTACGCCAAAAAATGTAACGCCCCAGATTTTCAATTATGTATTTCATGGTATTTGTGAATTATTTGATCAAGTGTTTACATGAAATTTTATCATCTTGTAATTTATGGCATGATTTATATTTAATTGATTTGCGTCATTTAATTTTCTTGAATTGAATACCTACAATTTTGATTTAAATCATAACTTCGTGAATTCAATTTCGTGAGTGTGTATTTAATTTTCCAAGCATGATTTAAGTGATTTAGCATAACATATATATATTCAACTCCATTTCATCATATTCTTTTAGAAGCTATATATATATGTGTGTTTATATAATCATCTCCCATACATGTCAAGTTGATACATCTCTAACTTGTAAATTCCTAAGAGACAAGGGCTTATGTGCAAATAAGTTTTAATGCCAAGACTTTTCATCACACATTAATTATATCCCATATATACATATATACATATATACATATATTACCTTCTTCATTTCATTCTTGAGACAAGCTAAAGATATTTCCATTTCTCTCTCCCTCTATACCGATCAAACCATGGAGAAGAAAGCCAAGTTTTATTCCTTTTTCTTAAGGAATTTGAGCTCCAAGACTTTATTTTTCTCTTTCTCTTTCCCTTCATCTTCTCCATCTTCAAGGTAAGAGCATGCATATTTCTTTGAGGATTTATGATAGCAAAGTTAGGGTTTATGACTCTTGTGATGTCTTTGTGGCTATATGGATTTTATATGTTGGTTTTGAGCTAGTTTCATACATTTATAACTTGGGTTCATGAAGTGTGAAGCATGATTGATCATTTGACTTCATATTAGTTTCATGGATGAATTCTTGATGAGCTATGCATGTTTCATTGAATTAAATGGTGGCTAATTGATATATGTGAGATATATTCATGATATATGATAGTTTTGGGGTGAATTCTTGCCTTGGTTTGATTTGGGAAGGCTTGGGAGCCAATTCCCGTAGTTTTGCCCTGTTTTGCCCTGTTTTCTTCTGCTGCGTACAGTTGACACGGGGGTGTCAACCTTGCCTTGTTCCGCGTGACACGGGGGTGCAGGTTGGTTTGATTTTCTGTACCGTGACACGGGGGTGTCACGGTTTGCCTTGTAATGGTGACACGGGCGTGTCACTTTCCTGCATTTTGTCCAACTTCGGACGAACGCCATTTTCACCTCGGTTTGAATTAGAAGGCGTGCCATATAGCGTTGGAAAGGTCTATGTGTCTACTTTCATATCCAACAAACAAAACTCGATTCCCACTTCTAGAATTTAAGATATTCCAGTTTTCCCACAACATGTACATTTCCAAAAATTGTCGGTTTTGGCCAAACTTCACCAAAACCTTTCTTATTGCATTCCTTTCACTCTCTTGGCTCCCATATGTGAATTATATGTTGTGTATACTTGATTAATTGATAAGCATGCTCTTACTTGACACTTCTTGGTACGTAATTGCTCAAACTTTATTGTGTAATTCCATGCCCTATATGAATTGAACTTGAAATGATTGAATGATATAAATATGTGACTCCTTGAGATTTATTTCATCTCTTAGATATTGATTGGTTCTCTTACATGCTAAGTGTCACCTGATTGCTAGTTTTACTTATTTACATGAGCATTGCCGTGCGTCATACTTGGTTTCATAGTGAGTCTTGTTCCACGAGTTCACATTATTTCCTTTCTTGTCCAGTTTTTTTCTCCAGGGCGGAGATCATTGATCGTTGGGCACTTTCTTGTATCCTTGTCTTGTTCTGTAGCTCGTCAGGTGAGGTTATTCCTATTTGTAAAAGAACCCTACAACCCTATGTGATTTTGGACAAAAACAAATAATTATATCTATAGTTTTCCGAAAATTGAATTGTTACTTCATTTACCGATTGATATTGTACCGAGTAATTGTTATTGATATTGAATTGATTTATTGATTGTTTTGGGCGAGTAAAGCGTGTTCACTTTGGGCCCGAGGGTAGTGTATTGAGTAATCCGGGGAGGCATCGGGCCGACGGTGATCTCTTGCACTATCCTCACTTATTGTTGGGGTCACCCCTGAATCCACCAGGAGGTTTGGTGGAGGAAGGAGCCCGCCGGGCGTAGGGACTCATGAACCCTATGCCCAGATTGATTGGGTGGTGGGGCTTTGCAATCCCACCATCACCCGGAGGAAGAAGGATGGATTGATTGAAATTGTCTAATTGCGCACCGAACTGATTGCTTGATCACCCAATTGATAAAATTGAATTATTGTACACTGTCGGAGAAAGGTTGGAGATTTGCCCTCACTCGCCGGGCCACTGATTGAATTGAATTAAATTGAGTGTATTGTTAAATTGATTAGTTGTAATCTCGGGCGAGTTATCTTTTACTATTAAACTTATATTGTTTCTATTTTATGAACCCTTACCCGAGATTATGGCTTGCATGTTACTTGCGCGAATATTTATTTATAAACCCCTCACTCAGTCTGTGGTAGACTGACACCTCACACTTTTCAGGTACTGTCAGTGGCGTGCTAGGCGGGAGTCCGAGTCGTGTCCAGTTGTCGAGTTGAGTCTAGCATTGCCTTTTCATGTTCTTGGTATTTTTGGCTTATCATGTTAGTGGTTTTGGGTTATTTGTACATGTAGGATGTATAGGAGATGATAATGTATTGATAAGTGTTGGTACCTACTATTATATAAATGTTGGTATCTATAAGTAAATATGTAAATATGGTACCTATAAGTATTGATTGCTATTGCTTCCGCTTTTATTGTTCTGAATTATTTATTGGTAGTATTTGAGGGTACCCGCCTAGCTTTTGAGTTTTTTTTTTTACTGTCACCCGTTCGCCATGAGTCCGGTTCATATATGGACTACCCATTTCATGTGTGAGCTAGACTCATGGTGCGGGGGGTGTGGCATCTCAGCGTTTCGGGTGCTACATCTTAGGTGGTATCAGAGCCGGGGACCCGGATTCGGTGTGCCAGCGAGGACGCTGGGCCCTCTTAAGGGGGGTGGACTGTAATAGCCAAAGGTGCTTTGTCCCACATCGGATTGGAGGTGGGCTTGAAGCCACTTTATAAAGTGGTGGATCCCCCTCCCCTTGTAGAGGCCTTTTCCTGGGTGGTTCCCTTCGGGGTCTGGTTCCCACCTGGGAGAAACAAAACCGTGAGGGTGGTTCCCTTCGGGGTCTGGTTCCCATCCAAAGCGGACAATATCGAACGGCGGGTTTTCGGGCTGTTACAAATGGTATCAGAGCCGGGGACCCGGATTCGGTGTGCCAGCGAGGACGCTGGGCCCTCTTAAGGGGGGTGGACTGTAATAGCCAAAGGTGCTTTGTCCCACATCGGATTGGAGGTGGGCTTGAAGCCACTTTATAAAGTGGTGGATCCCCCTCCCCTTGTAGAGGCCTTTTCCTGGGTGGTTCCCTTCGGGGTCTGGTTCCCACCTGGGAGAAACAAAACCGTGAGGGTGGTTCCCTTCGGGGTCTGGTTCCCATCCAAAGCGGACAATATCGAACGGCGGGTTTTCGGGCTGTTACAAAAAACCTCCACCAAACTTCCAGAATTTCGTACCCAGACCCTCGTAGCCTCAGCAACAAAACTCATAACAAAACCTTAATCCCCAAGCTATCCGTTTCAACAACCTAGAGTCCACCGTTCAGAACCTAGGATCTACGGTTAAGAACTTGGAAACCCAGCTAGGGCAGATCGCTGCAGCCTTGAGTAGGATGGAGAACCAAGGTAAACTACCCTCGCAAACGGAAGACCCCAGGAAGAATGTCAGCGCCATCATGCTTCGAAGCTGCAAGGAACTGCCCCCACCAGTGGAAAAAGATCAGGGAAGGAAATCTGGGTCCAAAGGCGATCAGACAGGTGGTACGACTTCTAAGTATGACCATACCTTAGACTCACACCGCGATAGCGAGGCGGAACTTGTCGTAAAACCCAAACCCTGGTGGTCCCGCCTCCATTCCCTCAACGTTTAGCAGAAACAAAGAAGCAGAAAGAAGAAAAGAGTATTCTCGACACGTTTCGCAAAGTTGAGGTGAATATTCCCTTGTTGGATGCAATCCAACAAATTCCCAAGTATGCCAAATTCCTCAAGGAGCTCTGCACAAATAAGAGAAAACTATTAGGGAATGAAAATGTGAGTGTGGGGGAAAACGTATCTGCAGTTCTACAAAAGAAACTTACCCCCAAATGCCATGATCAAGGTATGTTTTCCATTCCGTGCAAGATTGGGAATTTAGGCATTAAAAAGGCGATGTGTGATTTAGGTGCAAGTATTAATGTTATGCCACTTTCTGTATATAATGCACTTAATCTTGGCCCCTTGAAAGGTACAGGTGTCATCATTCAGTTGGCGGACCGTTCTATAGCATACCTGGAAGGCGTTTTGGAAGATGTCCTCGTTCAAGTCAATGATTTAGCCTTCCCGGCTGATTTTTTTCGTGTTGGATATGGAGGATAATTATTCTGAGAAATCCTCTGATATCCTTTTGGGTCGTCCCTTTTTTAGCACTGCTAATGCTAAAATAGATGTTAAAAAAGGCCTGTTGACTCTAGAATTCGATGGTGATATTGTGCAGTTTAATGTTTATGAGTCAAGTAAAGGTCCTAATAAATTTTCTAGTGTTTTTAGCATTGATGTGATAGAAAACCTGCCTAATGAGCTGAACAAGGTAGAGGAACTAAGTCTTGAAAATCTTGAGAGTAAGCCAAAATATATTGGGTTGTCTGATGATCCTTGTGGGATGGTTTTACCATTAGAGGCTTTTAAATCTATGAAAAGGGATGTTCTGATTCTTGATTTGCCTATTGCTATAACTGAACTAAATTCCTTAGTGTTTCAGGCATCTATTTTGAAACTCAAGAAATTTTTGGACAATCTGAGTAATGCCTTCAAATATGGAGGAAATTATGCAGACTCAAAGCCAACACAAGCTGAATTGCTGGATGAACAGCTTTTTGGGACATGTGACCATAAGATGTGGCCACACTTTGAGGTCACACACTGGTATGCTGACATTATTGATTATTTAACCACTATTTTCTTCAGATCTCACATATTTTTTGAGTTTAGGAACCTAAGACCCATTGTGAGGGATCGTGGAAATTTTTTTTATAAGTGTCGAATTGTGTTGAGAACCTCTAGGAATCATCATCCCCAATCTAGAGGGCGTAATGGATTAGAAGATTCAGCACCACGTAGTCGAGGGGATCTATATGGAGGTTCTACCTCCATTTGAGTTGGTCGCTGCTTTTGGGTATCTTTCAGGCGGGCCTTGTTTGCCCAAATTTTGCCGATTTGCTGTTGTTACACTGCTGATGCATCTGTAAAGGTTTCATAGAAAGGTTGGGCCATACCTGGACCCCATACAATTTTTGCAGGAAAAAAAAAAGGGCCCCAGATTCACACTTCAGGGAAGTTCTCTTTTCTCTCGATTTTTTTTAATGCCTTGAGGACAATGCATGATTTAAGTGTGGGGGGAAGGATAAGCCTATTTACTGTTTGACTTACGTGCTTAAATTCGAATTTTTTTTCCTGCATTAACTCTTTTTACTTGTTGTTTACTTGAATTTGAGGATGTTAGAAATTATGAATGATTTGCCCCGTTTTGAACGTGTTTGCCAAAGCTTGAGCTTTAAATTTTTGCTAGAACTTATTAGGTACTTGAATACATGAAAGATTGTGTGAAATTTGATTAATTAGTATGACTTCATGCCCTTATTTCTCGCGCACTAATTGAACAGTTTATGTACTTTGTTTAGATAGCTCGGTTATATTTTTCAATAAAGTGCTGAAAATTGATTAGAATCCACTTTAGCTCCCTTCGAGGCGAAATAGATTGGTTGACAAGTAATTCGGGAGATGACTTAGGCATTTGTTGTCGGTGTTTTTGGCCTTTTATTTGATTTTCACTAAATAACATTGCCCGATTGATCCCGCTGAGCCTTATTATTGTGCAAATTTCTTTCTTAGCGCGTTACAAGCCTAATGCACAATATAATTTCCTACCCACATCTTTGTTACACCTTGCTTACTCATTTTCTTTTTGGGATTCTATTGTTGATGTCAAGACTCTTTTTCTTTGGTTTGAAGTGTGAAAGTTTCGTTATGTTTGGAATAGAGAAAATTGTGAGAGTGATGAAAAATAGCAAAAAAAAAAAAAGAAAAGAAGTCAAGAAGAAAAGAAAAGAAAAATGAGAGAAGAAAAAAAATTGAGCTGGAAAGAAGAAAAGCAAGAGTGAAAAAAAAAGAAAAAAAAGAAAAAATAAGAGAGTATGAGCCTTGTTGAAAATTCGATAGAAGGGTTGGGAATTCATTGTGAGAAAGGGAAGTCTTTGGGAAGAAATAAAGGGAAACACTTGGAATTTATTTAAAATGTGTAAGCTTGGTGTTAGCCTTTGATGTACTTTTTCCTACCTTAACCCAAGCCTACATTACAAGCTCGAAAGACCATTCGATCCCGAGTTATTAGTTAATCAAATTAGTGGAGATTGGAGCGAAGGGTGTATTCGAAGTTGATAATTGGTTCTTGTGCGAAAAATGTTAACTTATTTGTCTAATCTTTGTACATTCTTTTGTTCAATTCATACTACACACGAGGGTATGATTTTTGTACTAATTGGTTGAATTTCATATGATTAAGTAATGTGTTTAATTTGCTAGATTCGTTTAGGCGAGAATTCGAGGTTTGCTTTGGTGAATATGTTTGATGGGAGTAATGTTTCAATTGGTTTTTATTTCCCTCGAGGACGAGTGAATGGACAAGTGTGGGGGAATTTGATAGCACACTTTATCCTCGTATTTTTAGTGTGATTTGTGACTGCATATTGTGCTTAATGTTGATAGAAAATGGTGCCTTGATCAACTTTGTGTTTATTAGTGCAGCTTGGATTCTTGTCGTTAAATTGAGGATTTTGGAGGCTAAATTGTGAGATTTCAGTGCTGGGCTATGCGTGTGAAGTGTAAGAGAGAATTACCTTCCTTGTTGGGTTGATTTTGTTAATATTAGAGTAGCCTAGTACGTTGATGGGCCATTATTCTTCGAATTGGGCTGAGCTTTAGCTGGGCCAAGAGTGCGCTTTTGGGAAGGAGTCCAAGTGCAATTGATTAATTGATGATTGCTGACCTAAAGACTAGTGGACCGAGAAGTTAATTAGCAGAATTGGAATTAATTGTGAGAGTCCACTTTGAAGCCCTATCTTGGAAGGAAAGTCTTGAGCAGCAAGATTTGGACGTGTGAAGGCAGCAAGTTCTTTTAGGACTTGGATTCTTGAAGGTGTGTTATTTATTTGACGAGATTAGAGCAGAATAGGCAACCGAATAATTCCTTTTCACGTAGCAGTTAGCCGGCGGGATTGGGGCACGCAACTCGAAGAGCAAAATCATTCCTTTAGAGTTTTTCTTAAATTCTTGTTTTTAATTAGTTTATGCTTTTTATTTATTTTATGTTTTGGACATGATTATGAGTAACTAATTTCTTTAGTACCTAGTTAGGAATTTACAATTTATGTTTTTGACATCGTGAGACCTAATTGGTTTTTATAATTCAGTTTTATTTCAAGTATTTATTAATTCTCTGAGTAGCGTGTTTATTGTGATTTGTTTGCTTAGTGGTAGTGCACGATCATCTAAGTAGATTTAATTGCATATTGTCAATCTTGATTGCATGAAGTATACGTAGTGCTTGATAGATAATTAGTGGTGCATTAGTGTTAGGAAGTCGTAAAGTCGAATCTGATTCACTAAGGGAGTTAATAATCGAATTTGAATCTTGCACGTGTCGTGTCTTGGTTAATTTGGATTAGTGTTTTCTTAATTCATAATGTTGTTGACTCATTGAATCCTGTCGAGTGTCTCTAGGGGTTGTGAGTTGATTAGGGAATAACTGTCGAGTGTCTCTAGGTTATTCTATTATTTAAGAGAAAACAAGGCGGAGTCGAGTGTCTCTATCTGCTATAGCTAGTCTATTTGAATAACTGAATTTATCTTTGCGTCTATGATCGATGTCCTAAACTGAATTGTAATTCCTAACTAGGTATTGGTTTCTCCACTAATTTATCAAAACCCAACTTCTAAGTGATTTATTGTTTTTCCTTTAGTTTAATTTAATTGTTAGTTAATTTATTTAGTTTAATTAAATCCAAACCCCCCTCCCCCCCTTACTTTTACTTGTTAATTCTTGCGAGTTTTCCTGTGATTAATTAGAATTATTTTCAACCAATCTCTGTGGATTCGACCCGTTTACACTATACTCTATTTTAGTTGTAAACCGGATTATAATTTATTTTGACGGATTCGACACATGTCATGTCCATAAGGACACGTGTCATTCACGCCTCCCACACGTATAGGTCCCACCATTCTCTTAATGGTTCGATCAACTCGTTTAATCGATTCAAGCCTTAACCCACGTGACCGGGTTGTTGTGTGTGACCCTCTAGGTTCTTGATTCAATTAGCAGTGACCCTAATTAATTAATTCCCTAATTAATTAATCACTCCACAAATCAAACGACCATAGTCTAGCAACAGGTGTTTGATCTCTAGCTGAATAAGAATGTCTCGATTCGACAGAACCTTTAAGTCATTGACATATGTGAGATACAATCCTCCTACGTCCCATCTCTCAATCAAGATCTAGGCCAAGAGAATAATTAGAACCCTAGTAATCTTGATCTTAATGTTAAGTGCATTTCATATTCATTTGATCTCAATCCAAGAAACTCTTTTCTTGATGTCTTGATCCACTGCCTTGCCCAAGGACTCCTAGATGGCATATGAATGACTTATACTACAAGAGATCATCACCTTGCTAATGCAAGCGTAGGTCCTTTATTGATTCTCATATACTTTCATGTGCCACTTGTGTAGCCCAGCATAAGCCTTGAATTAGTTGTCTAAGGCGACACCCTTTAAAGCTTACACCTAAGTCTACAGAGTTAGCTCATAAAGTATCAATGGAACCTCAAGTTTAAGGATCACTTAATCACATCAATGACTCGTGAGATATTTCCTAATCTGGAAGTTTCTATTTCCAGATATAGAAACTTCTTTTCCCATTTAGGAATCTTCTCACATGGGACACCTCAGTGTACCTACTTAGAATAAGTAAGCGCATCAACTATACACTTTGCACCCCATAGAACAAGGTGGTCTTTATTAAGGGCGTGATCACACGAACAAGCCTCAAACGAGTCAGGTTGACACTCCCACTGTCTGTAGGACTCATTGGCTTGGAGTGATTTCTAATCATGACTTATGTGATATAGGGCTCGTCTCATGAACCACTTCACCTAAATGGTTGAGTCCTATAAGTCATATTGATTAGGGGAGTTCTTCTACAAGCGCAGTCAAAAGGAAACACACAATCAAACAAGAGCATCTAAAGAAGTGTTGCCTCAATTTGTATTATTCAAAGATTGTCTGTGATTTACAAAAGGAAAGTACTAAAGCTGACTATTACATCGGCTTTCAGCGCACTATTTCTAACACTTATAATAAGCATAAGGATGCATCAAGGATCACATAACACTTCAAGATTCAAGAAATGGTGCAAGAACAAGCAAGACTTCATCAAAAGTTCATTAAACCCTTACTATTCACATAAATATTCATATAATGCTCAAATCATGCTCAAAATGAAAGATTTATAGCTTGAAAATTGTCTCAAGATGTGGAGGAAAAGAAATATGCTTCCCTCTCGGATTTGACAAAGATCGAAGGTCGAACGAGTTTGAAATCCTCCATGGGTGAATAGTGCCGAGATCCTTTTATTTTTCCTCTTTTCTTCCTTCTCTCTCGGTCTCTACAGTTGCTGGGTGGGGAAAAAGAATATGGGTAGTTAGGGTATTGAGTTCGGGTCATATAGGTTTGAAAATCGGGTCATTTGGTCAAGAAACAAATAAGTTATGGCCCAAAACCGTAAAAGGTGGCAGTCACGCACGAGGTTCACATTTCGGCCGAAATTCGGAGGGCCAACCGGGCTTAGAAAATTACAAAGCTAGGTTCAAAAGCTCCCAAATTTCGTTAGAGTCGGACGCTTCTTTCAGAATTCAAATCCGAATTCCCGAGTTTAAGATATAAATTCCGGAACACAAGGCGCGCTAAAACAAGTTAGGCCCTCGAGCCCCTAACAAATAAAATATGGTGTGTTCCCATATCAAACAAGTCCGAAAATGTAAAACGAGCATATAGACAAATTTATCACACACATATTTCGTGCATATCAAATTTTCACAAAATTTGGAAACAAGTCGGAATTCAAACGGATCGAAAACAAGTTCAAAAGGTTAAAAATATTCAAGTATTCAATCATATAATTAACAAATAATTCAATTAATTTCAAGAATATCACGTAAACATTAAAATAAACATATAATTACATAAATAAATAATTTAAATGCACACTTCACTCTCGTAACGACGTACTTATATGGCCGGGCGAGCGGGATGTTACAGAGTCACATTCCGAGGATAACAACCCTCACGAGGAAAAAAGTAACTCAACAAGCAACGAGGAAGATCAAGCGCAAAGTTCTCGCAAAAAGAAAAAGAGAAAACAATCAGGGGATGACACTGAAGATTCAAAGAAAAGGTCTGAGGTATAGAAACACTTTGATGAGTTCTATGATAAAAATGGGAAACATAGAGCTAGATGCAAACATTGCAAAAAGGATATTGTTGTTGATCCTAAAAAAAGATGGAACTAGTGGTATGAACAACCATAAGAAAAGTTATAAAAAAAAATCCCGAGAATAGGATTGAGAACTACAATTCTTGACAGTTACAGTCAAAGTGCATATTTAAGAGATATGTCCTCTCATGTTCAGTACGTCGGGTCGTGCGATAGATGATTTTAGAGCTTCTTTGACTCCAAGAATGGCGCAAGCTCTCATTTGTACCCAAGGTTGGCTTCGCAATGAGCCTCCGAGTGAGAGACCAATTGAGGAAGATTATGATGAAATTGAGTCAATTGAAAAAGGTATTGTTATGGATTATAATTCAATAAAATTTAAATTAACTAATATATATCTTACAAGTTACAACTTGACTTTAACAATTATCATATTTGTTGTGTTTTGTAGAGGAGATCTCAAGTGTCAACATACAATATAATTTTTTTAGCCTTTGAAAGAGTTGATGATTGGATGGTAATGATAAGATATTTGTATTTTGTAATGAATTTTTTCTTCTGAATTTATTTACAATGAGTTTTTTTTTTTTTTTTTTTTGCTGCATTTAGTAGGTTGTTGAATGAAATGAATCTGTGATGTGCCTGGTGTGGTTTCTAGTCAGTGGATCAAGAAGGTTGCAAGCTTGCAATTGTGATGAAATCTTATTAGAATTCAGAAATATTGTGGTGGCCAGTGGACAATTTTATTTTGTATTTGACAATTGACATTCTGTTGTTGCCTTGTTGGACTTGGATGTGTGTTGGACATTTGCTTTGCTGCTAATTTGCTATTGTTATTGACTTATTGTATTTCGACTCTCTGTTTTTCCAAATACAGGGAGTTGAAATGAAATTAGTATATTTTGAACTTTTAAGACTTTGTTTTTTATTTTGTAGTTCAGTTTGTTTTCTGTTTGTTTGAAATCATTATGGAATTCGTTATCAGTTATCACATATGTTAGATTATAGACTTGTTTTTTATTCGGTTTTTTCCATATTTTATTTTTTTTTTAAATTTTATATACAAATTCGGTTTTACGATAAATAACCAAAACCAAACCGAAATATTTCGGTTTTTACCGAACCGAAACCGAGCTACTTCGCTTCGGTAAATGGTTTGTAAAACTGCTAATCGAAATTTCGGTTAACCGAAATTTCAGTTTTTAACGAATGCTTACCCCTACTTGGAGCCGCATTTTTTCGTACAAAGTACCTCAAGGAGGAGGACATCTTAGATCACCAACCGGGACCGAACTCCTCAAGGGCCTGGAAGGGGATTAGCCAAAGTATTAGGGAGCTTGAACCTATGTGCCAATGACAGATATTCGACAAGGGTGATAATGTATGTCTTTGGGATGATCGATGACTGTCATCTAAAACTATCCGGGAGCACTTGGAGAACCAAATTGATCCCGAAGACGCGGACAAATTGGTGAGTGATATTATTAATGAGGACTGCTAATGGGATTTGAGCAGGTTAAAAACGCAGCTGCCGGAAGATATCATTTTGGAGATTTGGGGGAGGACGAAGATGGGATTTTCTGGGCGGCTACGCCTCATGGGAAGTTCACTTGTAGCTCAGCGTACAAACAACTGATGAATATGGAGCCAAATTCAGTGGAGACGAATTCGGAAGGCTCCTTGCCCACAGAAACTGAAAGCTTTCTTGTGGCTGTGCAAACACAAAACCTTGCTCGCTAATGCTTTGAAGTTTGATCGCAAATTTGGGACGTCGGACTGCTGCACTAGATGTCGTCTTGGAAGAGAAGATATTGAGCATCTTCTTAAAGGTTGCCCCCTCGCAACTGAAGTGTGGGATGAAGTTGCGGATGCTGAAAGCTGGAGACATTTTGGGAAACTGAATGATGTTGATTGGGTAGAAAAGGTGATCTATTCAAATTACAAGCATCGGCTGGATGCAAGATGGCCATGGTGGGTGGTCTTCTTGGCAACGATTTGGAGTATTTGGAAAGCTAGGAACATGTGCGTGAGCCTCGACATATTACGATAAGCAACATCAAGCATCTTGCGACTGATATGATGCAAATAATGGATAGAAAGCCAAGAAAGGTGGGGACGGATAGAACTCATCTAGTTTGGTAGAGCCCCGCGGAAGGGTGGGTGGGTCAAGGTGAACTCCTATGGCAGCTACTACAGCTACACCAAGAAGGCGGCGGTGGGTGGCATAATTCGGGATGCGGAGGGAAGCTGGCTTGTGAGTTACACCATGAAGCTTGGAGAATTATCCATAAATGTTGCGGAGCTATGCCCGGACAGCGAAAGGGACTACAAATTGCACGGGAGAGACGCTACCCGAAAATCGAAATTGAAATTGATTCTGAAACAGTGCTGTAACGAGTGACCATGGAAGATATCAAGGATCACCCGCTGAGGAACATAATTGAAGATTTTCCGGCTTCTGCGGCGGCCGTGGTGGGATTTGAGAATATCTCATGTTTTTAGAGAGTGCAATAATAGTGCCGACAAGCTCGCCAAAATGGGACATGATATTTATACGACGTGCGCGATTTGGGATGTGCCGCCTGCTGCTTTCTTGAAGTTGTAGGCGTGTTCTTTGGCTTGGTAGAGGCCTCTGCAGGACCCAAAATAAAATAAAATAAAATAAAATAAATTACTTCGAGTTAATAACACACAAAATCAAAATAGGAAATAAATAAATATAAGATTGAGCAATAATAGGGGCATGAAAGAGAACAAAATTGTCTGAGTGTTGGAAACCAGAGCGGAAATACCCAATATTTATACATACACTCTAGCACTAGTCAACGTAATCCAAAATAGCCAATGTTGGAAACCTACGAAAATACCCAATACTGAATTGGTAGATCCAATTTGAGCAATCATCGACATCGTTATCCAAATTAACGATACAACAATTACAATTGAAGCGAATAACATATATCTTTCCATTTTCAAACAATCAAAGGTTTTACGTCGGGAAGTCATATTTCGAGTTCAAAATATACATACAAAAATAATATCCAAGATTAATGTGTTTAGACCAACCTCAGATAAGTCTTGGTGTTCCGCACGCTGGTTTCTGTCGCGATAGTTGCAGTGGAAGGTAAGAACCCTAATTCTCAATTTTTAGTATTGAGAATGGCCAATGCCTCTGTGGTTTGGAGATGGATGAAGAGGGTAGAATACATTTATTCCAATAGACATAAATCCATTGAATTTGGGTATTTTACAGGGACAATACGGTAATTACCGACACACATTATTATCTTCACTATCAAACATGAAAATAGCTAGAACTAAGCAGCAAAGTCATCACCACCCAATTATATCAAACAAAAAATTAAATTGTATTTACACGTACTTTAGTTTTACTTAATACTCCAGATTCGAATTAAGTGATTTTAAACAATCGTGACTATCAAACGCACCCTTACAATATCCACTTTTGAGAATAAAAATGTTCAATCAATTAATCATCCCCATTTATTTAGTATTTGACAAGTTGAGAAGAGGGACAAATTAACGAAATCCCAAAACGTTACACGAGAATTTCATATAAAACTCACATGGTTACCCAAAACCACTTGTAAATTAAATATGTATACGTATATATAGGGTATTATACATTATGTATGTGCGTATATATATATTGTTAACCAGGCTTCATAGTTAATTAGAGATATAATACGCATTGATATAAATGCGATTTTATCTGTTGAAAATAAAACTAAAGTATGGTATATGCATATAAGTATATTGTTATTATATCTTTCACTTATATAGTTATATTGATTCTAAAAATACTTACTAATTATACTGTCATTATTAACACCATCACATACACACGTATGTGTATATACACATTAAATTTCCCCATTTGAAATAGTAGCAAATTTGGTTTCAATGTTTACCGAAAATTGAAAATATTCAATAAACTGAAAACCCACCTAACTTATGTCAAATCTAAGTCTACATATGTTTTTTTAAGTCAAGTTATGGATTTCCAATCGAAATTGATCCCAAAAACTCAGACTTCTAGAAGAAATTGACAAAGTTATATAAGACGAAGTTCTAAAAATGTGAAAAGTTATGGGACCAAGTATTAATGAATATAAAATAAAACTAGATAATTTATAAGTCAACATAAAACTCGAGATAAACAAGTATTAATGATTCAATGATACGGAGACAATGATACTAACACAACACGATATAGATATGGAGACACGTATTTTTTTTTAATTTTTTATATGAGAAGTGTCGAATACAGTATTTGATACAAGGATTCGATACAATACGATACTATAAAATGATATATTTAAAAGTATTCGTGTAGTAGAGACAAACATTTAACGGACCTCATTGTGAAGAAGCTCAAATTTGATCTCAAATTTCGAAATTGAATCGAGTTTTACTCTAACCACCGCAGTTAGAGAATGAGCGTAGCGTAGTTGCAATTAAATACGTGGACCTAATAGTTTGTCCTTGAAATCCAACAAGTAATTAATTAATTGATAGTTATAAAGTATGAACTAATTAATGAGGTTGGTAATAACATTTATTAACATTCTCACTATTTCTATACTAAAAAAAAAAAAAAACGATCCAACAAGAGTCATGAGTCAATAAGAGCAAACCCTTTTTTTGCAGCAAAAGTATGACAGCAACACTTCATAAAAGAATTCATGTGTGGTAGTTGAATGCTACATCACGTGTAAATATTATTATTATTTATTTATTTTTATTTTTTTACTAAAAAATATATATTTATGGTCCACTTTCCAATTAAATTCTGCACAGCTGGGCTGAGGGAGAAATAGCAACATTGATGTAGTTAATTTTCTCACAAGAACAAATGGACCAAACTGTAATAACCAAAATAAATTAATTTATAATTTATTTTATTGTAGAAGCAGTAAACATAATTCACACAATAAATAAATGTAACTACCACCACCACGTAAGTACAAACATCTTTAATTTTCGAGAAAAAAGAGTAAATTCTGTGTCTTTGATTCATAATTTTATCAAATGGTACAAATCATGTAATAATCAACTGATGATGATGATGATGAAGTCGAGCTCACGGTGTTCCCAGAAAGATTATAAAAAAAAAAAGAAAAAAATAAAAATTCAACTTACAGACAATTTATCTCACAATTAACCTCATGCAGTCCAGGAGTAAATGCATGCATACCCTTTTGCAGACACATTTCCAAAGAACTTAAAACCCCCCCACAACCCCCCAAAACAAAAAAAAAAAAAATTCGAGCTAAATCACCAGGATGAAGAACATGAACAATGACACGATGATTGTGAGGATTCTTGAATTAATTTACCCATAATAAATATATATATAGCCAAATCTATATATATATATATGTATTACGGAATAAATCAATTAAAGTTTCACTATTTCTGGGATGTGCACCGGATACCTATCAATGCAGTCATCCCAGGGGCCGTCGACCGGAGTTTTGATCGTTCGGTTACACTTCCAGACGGCGCTGTTACACTTGAATCCGCTTCCAAAGGCGATCTGCCAAACCCTATCACCTTTCTTCATTCTCCCTTTGGCTTCGATGTACCCCATTTCATACCATAGTGAAGACGACGAAGTGTTGCCGAAGCGGTGGAGTGTCATTCTGGAAGCCTCGACGTGCTCGGCGGAGAGCTGGAGGTTCTTCTGCAGCTCGTCGATCACCGCGCGGCCGCCGGCGTGGATGCAGAAGTGTTCGAAGGCTTGCTTGAAGTCGGGGATGTAGGGTTTCCATTTGGGGTTGAAGATTTTCCGGCCGATAAGGGTGAACAGGAAGAGGAGCTGCTCCGACGCGGGGAGGACGAGGGGGCCGATGGTGGTGATGTTGGATTTCAGGGCTTCGCCGGCGATGACCATGAGGTCTTTGGAGAGGTTTATGCCGACTTTGCCTTCTGGGTCTTCTTGCTCGTAGACGCACTTGTAGGCTTTGTCGTCGGCGCCTTTGTGTGTGCGGACGACGTGGACGAGTTTGTACTTGGCGCGGCGGTTGTCGCGGCGTTTGTTGGAGAGGAGTATGGCGGCGGCGCCCATGCGGAAGAGGCAGTTGGGAAGGAGCATGGCTCTCTCCGAGCCCTTGTAGTAATTCGGGGTGATGATCTCCGTGCTGATAACGAGAGCGTGGGAATTAGGGTGGATTTGAAGTAAATCTCGAGCCAAATCGATGGAGATCAATCCGGCGCTGCAGCCCATGCCGGAGAGATTAAAGCTCTTGATATTGCTCCTCAGCTTGTACTTGTTGATAATCATGGCGGAAAGCGACGGCGTCGGAGAGAACAAGCTGCAATTCACGATCAAAATATCGATATCCTTCGGCTTCAGCCCCGTTTTCTCCATGAGCTTATCGATGGAGGAGAAGATCACCACCTCGGCCTCGCCTCTCGCCGCCTCCATCGTCGGCGTCGGAGGAATGTAATGAATCGCCGGCGGGAGACACGTTTCTTCGCCGAGTCCCGATCTTTCAAGAATCCTCATCTGGAAGTCGACGCTCTTGGGATTATCCTTAAGAATGAGCCTCGAATGCTCCATAAAGGTCGAGAACGGCACCCGGCACGTCACCGGCGGCTTGTAGCAGGCGTAATCGACGAGGTAGATCGACCGCGGCTTTGACATGAAGTAGACTGTGGCAATGAAGACGACGAGGAACATGGAGCAGAGGACCTGAACGAAGTCAAAGTGGAGCGATTTGACGATCGCGAGCAGTTCCTCGGGGCCGAGGCGGAGCACCTCCACCGAAACTCCGGCCATGATCGGGACGAGAAGAAAAGTAAGAATGTGGTTGACGAGGTATTGGTAGCCCAGCTTCACGTACTTGAGCTTTACAGAGCTCGAGAAGCTGGGCAGCATTTGCGGCATCTTTCTTTACGCTTTTTGAAGAGAAAGAGTATGAGGGTCAGCGGCGTTGGCCGGCGGTGGCTTCGGCAGCGGTGGTGGAAGAATAAGAAGAAGAAGAGGAACAAGTGTGAGGGAGGAAGCAAGAGGTGGGAGGGTTTTAAAAGAGAAAAAAAGTGATCTGCGTGAGCAATGAATGAAGGCAGGTAGAGGATTTAATGAACATCTTCATTTCACACAACGCTCTCTTAGCTGGAGTTTTGTATATGCTGTATATATGTTAGCAATCTACATTTCAATATTAAATCGAATTAAATAATTTCTTTTTTTTTCCATATATATATATATATGTGCACAAGAATTAATATATATTTTTTTATGATATGTCGATACACTTGGCATAATATGTAAGCAGCAAAAAATGGGTAGCCTGATTTGGTTTGTGACATAGTGGAATGTTTTTGGTGACTAGACAATATTTTGAGCAGACTAATATTTTAGCAAAATCGTGAACTTGGCGGTGTAATTAATTGGGGTTGTCTAAAGTTAGGTAATTATTGTAGTATTGTAAACTGAGTATTAATATATGTGGGAGTACCATAGCATCTTTGGAGATTGTAATTCCCTCTAGCCAAAGGAGGGCAAGCCTCGACTGTAAGGTAGAGTTCTCATAAAGGCTGTGAGTTAAGAATTTTCAAAATATGTTTGTTGTTTAGTTTTATACTAGTTCACTTGTGCCTAAAGTAGTAGTTGGTTGTACTTGAATGATGATTGATGATATTGTAATAATTTAATTTTTAATTAATTAAAATATTGTATTCATCCACGAGTAACACTGAAACTCTTTTCTATCGGTATCTAATCTTGCTGTCACCAACACCATCCTCTAGTTAACACTCATTTCTTCAAGTTTTCTTTCATAGTCTACCCGTTGTACGTTGTCGTCCACGCTTAGTTATCTCCACTAGTTGTTAATTTTGGCCGTTGGTATTGTTATAGTTGTTCCACTACCAACCATTTCTCCCTTCCTTCCCCCCCTACCTTCCGCTCACACTTTTCTCTCTCAAGTATGCTCTCACATATTTACTCATTGACCGATACAACTCGTGCCTCGTTGTCGTCACTACCTCTTCGTTTTAGCCGCTAACACAATCGTTGCCCTAAGTTTTTTATTTTCAATTTTGTTTGTCTATTTGTATGAAATTTTGAGTATCAGATTCTCACATTTTATATCATTCTTTGAAAATCTTTATAGTTGGAAGTGGTAATGTTTACTTTATTGCCTTTCTTCTTCTTGTTTGTTTTTTTGTTTTTATTAAATTTAGCTTGATAGGTAATGCAACTTCGATTTACATAAATTCTTATTGTTATGCTCTTTTGTACTTCCTTCTGATATTAAAAAAATTTGTTGAAATGTCCTGAAGTTTACTGAAATTAATACATTATATAGAAAAAAAAAATCTCATTTTCAAACATGCGATCTAGACGTAGAAAACAAGTGTAAGACCCTTTAATTCGTTGTGCATACATGTTTTCTAATAACGTAGAACTTGTTATTTGCATACAAGTTAAATATTGATGGAAATATTTGTGGTGCATTAAGCCTCATTTATTATGTCCATTCATTTAGTTATTACATTAGCTTGTTTTAAATGTATTTTGCTATTAATTAGCATATAAAAAATAATTACCTCATATTTGATTAAAATCAGTGATCAGAATAGTTTAAATTATCTCTTAGATTATTTATTATCGACTGAAAGTGCTTATATATTTTAAATTTCAAGAATTATTTTTTGAACGCAGAGAATACATGTCTTTGTTTTAAAATAAAATTGAATAAACAAGTATCTATGATGTATGAATTGAACACAAATACAATAATACAAACTTTTTTTTAATAAATTAACAAAACCTATTGAATTATATTAATAAAATGACATGACATGGTTAATAAGCATAACATGACTGAATTATTAACATGACATGGTTCAACATAACATGACATGAAACGAAAATAAGACATTTTTAAAATTATTAATAAAACCTATTGAATTATATTATGTTTTAGAATTAACAACAAATGTTAAGGTTAATAAGCATCAATTTGTTTTTAAATTTTTTTTTGTCGCAACAAAAACAGCTAGACTAGTTTTCAATCCCCTCAAAACTCAAGCTCTTCCGGACGACTATTCCAAACACGTCTGTCTTCATCCATTTTCTGACTGAATTTCGTTTCCCAAGCTAACCTCATACCCAAGATCTTGGTTGTAGTGATGGTAGCTCTCCCAAGCTTCATCGTAAAACCTACCAGCCAAGTCCCTTTATCGTCACGGATGACACCACCGACAACCTCGGTTTTACTATAGTCAAAGAAGCTTCAATCTATATTAAACTTCACCTAATCTGGACTAAAATTTTTCAATGGTAACTGATTAGATTATAAGAGCTAAACTTATATGATTTTCTAAGAGGTCAAGCATTGGAAAGAAGTCCTTTCTAAAGAGTGTTCCTCATTTCTCCATCGGTGACCATACTTTATGCAGTAAAATAAAAATGAAAAAAAATTAACTTATGGTTTATGTATATATATATTTTTTAATTCATACACACATAAGTAGTATTTGAACTCGAAATTTTGTCGTGGGGAGTGAACTCATTAACTATTTGGAGCAACCCCTATTTGCAAAAATAGTTGACAACTTTCATTAAACTAGTGAAATGAACGTGCGTTGCACGTTTATCATTTAATTTTATTTAAATAAGTTTAGTTATTATATTTATTGAATAAATTAGGATATTAAAAATATCTAATTTGGTTAAATAAATATAATAACATTTTTAATAAACTATTTTGATCTTAAAAGCTACACATATTGATGGTGCAGAAACTTAGAGTGTGCTAAAACACCAACACTTTAAGACTTATTTGAGGAAGGGAAGACCATCACAGGCGTTTGAGCCTCAGGAACTGGGTTTTCCAAAGAGCGTGGGTTCTTCCAGCTAGGATAACACCAGGGATGGAAGTGCAGTAAGAATGCAAGAATGGTGAAGTGTGCAGAGCTTGGGAAGAGAAAAAATGGAGCAAAAAGTGCCCAGTTCAGTGCAGGTCCGTTTGGAGAAGACGAATTGGGGAATAAGTGTGTGCATTCCCATATTTATATGTTAGGGGTCATGGTATTTTGGAAAAACCGACTAAGTGGTCCCAAATCCTGTGCTGCCCTAGACACGTGGCGTCATATGATGGTGTGAAAGTGATGGCTCTGAAAAGCCTGTGGGAGGACAGTACGAGGTGCGCACCACTGTGTCAGAGGTGGTTGGTGAGCGACGAGCGTGTAGGTATCTACCTATGCCTCCCGTACCTCTGAAATACCATTGGGTAGGACACCTCACACTGTTGGGACTGACCCTCGAGGTGGACAGTACCCTTAACTATTAACCCGAGAATTGTTGATGCACGAGGGGGCTTCCCTGCGGAAGGTCGTGAGTGTTGAGGGTCCGAGTGTTAGAGCATCAAGGAACCCGAGTGCGATTGCCGAGGGGATCCCTGGCGTAGAAAAGGGAATCCGGATACAGAGCATCCCTTAAGACCATAACGCGAGCGTTCAAGGGGATTATCGGAGGGATCCCACACTCGTGACTTGGGCCGAGGCGCGCAAGTGTAGGTTGGATGGGTGATGAGGGAATGGGCCGGGTCGGATCCACGAGCTATTACCGCGAGCGTTAAATCACTGGGTCCTTCAGATCCTAACACGTGTGCGGTGTTGATCCGAGCGTAATTTGGGCCTCATCATTTGTCTTCCAAATTCTGTAGTTACGCTTGAGCGTACTGTAGAATTTTAAAAACTGAGCCTTGGCCTTGGATGTTCGAGGGTCAAGCCTTTCGAGGGAAGTGACTGTCCGTCTTCAGCAATGGACAACTTCTGACACGGTAATATATGAAGTCCCATCCATATTTAATGCTGAGAGGCGACGTGGGCGCGTGTATGTGGGGAGACGTGTGGCGGTTACCAAAAGCGGGGTGTTTTCCAAGAGGAAAATGATGGCGGTTTGAATCCCAAAACCCTAATTGATGCCAGCTTGCCCTTTATAAATAGAGATTTGCAAACCTCCCTTCATTCTTTACGAATTCGAATATCCCTAGAGAGAATCCGCAGCAGAATCCTTGCCATTTTTGTGATTCCCAGCGACTTCTCCAGAAAACTTCTTCCTCTTTCGGTAATCTTCTGTAATTCCTGATTTTCTTTTGTGCTTACCCTAGATTTAGGCTGTGCTGAGAGTGATTCTTGAGTGAGAAGCCTTCTCAGCCCTTAGACCCGTACTATAATCCTTCTCCCCCACTGAATCTCTGTTGAAAATCCCATCTCCAGGAGCAAAGATCAGCAATGGCGGCAAACGTCGTAGATCAAATGGTAAGGGAGTAGATGAAATGTTTGTAAAAAGCTCTTCTCCTCCTGGAAATGTTCCCATGGCGGTTCCGGTAGCGAGGGTTCCTGAAGAGACCGGTGATAAAGATCTAAACACTGCAGTTCATGGGATGAAGGAGCGTGATCCCCAGGGGGGTAGACCAGATTTTCAAATAGATGGGTCATGTGATGTAAATGCAGAGGTAGGGGGAGAGAGTACTCCCCGTACTAAACAGTGCTGTAAGGCCCCAGGATCACCAAGTTACAGTGGCGATCGCGGCTCCAGAAGGCGGTGCAGGGCCTTCCAAGCGTCGGGCGGATGGTGAGCCTCCCCGGAAGCGCCAAAAGAAGTTGAAGGAGCCTGCAACGCGAGTGAGGCAGGATAATCCTCACCAAACAGATAGATCACCGGACGATATAGAGAGCACACTGACGCTCGAGGATCTGGAAGATTTGAAGGCCAAGGCGTACTGGGACGAGGCAGTGTTCCCAATTCACCTCCCTGTGGAGGGAGAGAGGGCCAACCGTCTGCCACCGGGGATGATGACCATCTACCAAGACTCTGTCCTGGCTGGAGGTTTGAGATTCCCAATTCCAATCGCCGTCGCTGACATCTGCAATTATCTCATTCTTAGCCCTTCCCAAATTCTTCCAAACGACATAGCCTTAATAAACACCTTTGTGATCCTGATGAAGGTTACAGGCCACGAACCCTCAATAGACGATTTCAACAGTTTAATTCAAGTGGCCCGCTCGACACGCTCGTCTCCGACAGAAGGGTTTTATTATGCCCAAGCCAACTTAGGGTTTAAAATGATTGACTCGCACTTGACGTCGTACGTTGGGAATTGGAAGGAAAGATACTTTTTTATGGGGACGCCTGGGGGGATTTTCGGAGCTCAGCGAGCGTGGATAATACATGGAGAGGGGCCTTTGGTTAGGAACAGATCCGGGGATAAGCTTTTCGAGCATTGGGCGAAGAACTTGGCCCTCGTAATGAAAAATGAGAAGAAATGGATAAAGGCCAGTGGCAGAGGCACTCGCCGGGGTGGCGGAAATGAGGGCCTTGGCGCTGGCCATATTGAAGACATGACGCTCGATGGCGATCGGGATGTCACTCCTTCGGCTGCCCCCAAGGGGCCGATAGCATTGAGCTCGGGTAATTCCCACAACCGCTCGGGGGTGGTGGTCTAGCTCCATGATGAGGAGCGGACCGAGCGCTCCGGAAAGAGGAAGAGGATGCCGGATTCAATCCCCATCTCTGGCAAGGGCCAACGCGGCGAGGGCGGTGATACCTCATCCTTTGAAGATGAGGACTTCTGGAAGATTAGGTGCAAGGGGGACGCACGTTACTAACGCCAGAGGAAAGATGGCCCGGTCCTTTTAAGGAAGAGTTCATCCACCCGCAACTTGGTTACGGGGATTATAAGCAAACTTTAATTCTCCGGCGACCATGACAAGCTAAACGAGCAGGATGCCGCTCGGGTTGCGGACGACGCCTACCCAGCCCTCTTAATGGTGAGTTTTTAAGTTCCTTTGAAAAGTTCCAACCTTTGAGTAAATCTGGTAGTAACTTTGGTCGTTGGCCCTTTAGGAAATGATCCCCAGGCTGAAGAACTTGCAGGGGCGAGCGCAGACTTATTCCGAGAACAAGACCATGTACAAGAAGTTGTTGCGCATCTCAGACCCTGGCCAATTGCAGGAAGATTATAACAACGTCTACGCTCAGCTCACGGGGTCTGAACTTAAGTAAGAAAAATTGAAGAAGTCCCTGGAGCGGTCGGAGAATGCGTACTTGGTCCTGGATAGGGATGCAAATGAGACAAGCCGGCTCGCGAGCTAGACGAGACAGCTCGGAAAAAGCTTGAGTTCGAGTTCGAGAATGGCGAGCCGAGCCGAGCCGGGGAGAATCGAACCCAAGCCCGAGCCATTAGTTCCTTGGCTCGCAGCTCGCGAGCTGGCTCGCAAGCCAAGTTATTAAAATAATATATATATATATATATATATATTTATATTATTATTTATATACAAAATACCTAAACAAAACCCTACACATTCCTTTCCCCAATTCATTTTTCCCCTCCAGGAGTTCAGCCGCCGCAAGACGCAGGTAGCCAGAACCCTCCACCACGCCTAAATCTACCCTCTCTCACCGTCTCGCACCACCGTCAACCACCCCACCACCTCCGATCTGGTACAATCCCGCCGTCTCGCACCCACCACGCATCTCCCCTCTCACGTGAGTTCGCGGTCTTGCGCCACCGCCACCTCCTCCTTACTCAGTCGCAGCGCACCTACCACCTCTAGAGGACACAAGCTCCGGTTTGATTCTCTCTCTCTCTCTCTCTTGTTTTGATTTATTTGGGTGAATTTTAACTTTGAGACTTGGAAGAATTTAGAGATATTAATGTTTTGGAATACTATGGATTGAATTCAGCTGAATCTCAGAATTCATTTGTTGATTTGATCTTTTATGTTCTCGTGCTCTGTGTTAAGTTTGTATATTTGATGATTTTAACTCAAGTTTTCACGATTGAAGCACTTTCTAATCTAATCTGGATGCTGACTTGCAATTAAAATTAATATTATCTGAAGTTTTATAGTATTTACTAAATTTGAGAATGGTTATTGAACTTATATCTGTAATAAATTTGAGAATGGTTATTTTCTGGAATTTAAATTCATATTTGTTCAATTGCAGTAATATGTTTTGGTTTTTAGTTTTTCCTTGTTCAAATTTGCAGATATTGATTGTTTATTTTCATTTTGTTTAGTTTATGTAATTTTACTAATCTTGTTTTTAAAATTGCAGGAAGAACAAGGTCCAGTTAGAAGGCTTTCTTAATGGTGGAAGACTTGAAATTGAGGAATGTACTAACCTAACTTGTAATTTTCTTTGTTGGACTTGAATGGGATGTTTTTATGATATGTGGTGTTGTAATTTTATGGTTTATGGATTGAATAGCTTTGTTGATTATAGAGTCTGGAGAGAGTCTGATAGCAGGTTTTTTATTAAAAAAAAAAGAAAAATTGATGTTTGAATAGCAGGCTTTATAATTTTGAAATTTGGGTTGCAATGCAGTTCTTATTTTTAAAAATAATAATAAAATGTAATGTTTGGCTCGCAAGCCGAGCCGAGCCACCCTCGAGCTAGGTACGAGCCAAGCCCGAGCCCGAACCCTCAAAAAATGCCAAGGCTCGGCTCGGCTCGGCTCGTTTACATGCCTAGTCCTGGATGAGCGTCACAAAAAACTCAAGGAGGAATGCGACCAATTGAGGGTTGCCAACGGGGATCTTAGCAGACAATTGGCTGAGAGCACCCAGCAATCTGAAGCAACTAAGAGGGAGCTTGCCAATTTACAAGAGAAGGTGGCTAGCTTAGAGTCGAGGGTGGCCTGGGAGGCGGTGACTAGGTTCGTGCGCTCCAAAGCCTTTGCCTTCGTGGCTAATCTCCATTGCTTTGACAATGCCCAGCGCTTCTTTTGAAAAGCTGTGGGCCAAATGGTGAAGTTGGGGATGGCACCTGCCAGCGCTCGAACGGATGACCGCTTGCGCATGTACTTGGATGAGAATTTGGAGCCAATCGTCCGCACTGGGGATCCATCAGATAACTTGACGGAACCTGAGTACGATGAGCTGGTGATGATGCTTCAGAGGGATTTTGTGGCGGTCAATCTCGTGGACCCCGGGCCTATTACCATAGGGGACGATGGTACCACCATCGACGCTCAAGATGGCGCGGGCCCAAGAGATGCTCAAACTTCTGATGCCCATGTGCTGGCCCCTGTTCCAATCTTAACTGCCCCTCCAGAACCCGAGAGTCAACCCCAGTGATGCTCCCTATCTGCTTCTTCGTACTTGTAATTTTTATTTCGAGACTTGTAGCTTTTCCTTTTCTGCATTTGTATCCTCCTCTATCTACTTTGAGCGAATGAAATGAACTTCCCTTCTGTACCATGATGTCTCAATCGTTTGACGCTGGTTTCTCCTCTGTGCGTGAAATTTTGTGATGCATGATCGTGTAGGCGCGAGGCTGCATCCCTGAGGGGTCACCCCGGCTACACTTTAAAGGCTCAAAACTTGAACTTAGAAACCCACCAAGGGTTTTGCTAAGTGTTTGCCTTTGTTGAAAACCAACTTGAGAATAGAATTAGCGAGCGTAGCAATAACATAAACGGGAACTTAGAAATCAACGTGAGGATTTGCCAAGTGTTTGTCCTTGATTAATAAATAATCCGAGCGTTGCAAAATAATGAATGTAGCTGGGGTTTGGACTTGAACTTAGAAATCAGCACATGGATTAGCTAAGTGTTTACCCTTAATGAGCGTACGTACATTCAATGGCCTGAGGGCTTTTAACGGATTTACAAGTGCGAACTGGGATCCTCGGTGCCCAGTCGGTGTAATGGGATATGTGCTACCCTTGGTATTGACCCGTTCGTTTTTAGAAGGGTTCTTATGATTTTGAGCGTCAAGGAGATTAGTCATCAAGCCGTTCGACGCGGAGTACTCTCAACATGGAGTTGGCGCTGATTTGACTGATAGCGTAGTTTATAATAAATTGAACTAGTAAATAAACAACAATGTATGAAAATGCTTACTGATGTACTTGTATTTCTACCATAAGAAGATACAGTGTGCCCCGAGCGGGGGGGAGGGTTACAAGATTTGCCTTTAAACAAAGAATCTTCTCAAATTACAGGCATTCCATGGGCGAGAGAGACACTCGCCTTACAAAGTTTCCAACAGGTAGGTGTTGTTCGCTCGTACCTGGATGACTTTGAAGGGGCCTTCCCAGTTGGGATCTAATTTACCCACATGCTTGGACACTTCAACCTTTTTTAGGACCAGATCCCCCAATTGGAAGGTCCTTTCTTTGACGCGTTTGTTGTATTGATGGGCCACTGATGCTTTGTACTTGTGCATTCGGGCCCAAGCAGTGTTTCTTTTTTCATCCAGCAGGTCTAATTCGAGCGCCCGATTACTCTCGTTAGCGGTAGGCTCGAAGTAAGCGACGCGCACGGACTCTTTGGACAATCTCTGTGGGTATCATGGCCTCAGAGCCGTAAACGAGGGAGTAAGGTGTCTCGTCGGTTGCCGCTCGTGCGGTTGTGCGATACGCCCAGAGGGCCCCTTGGAGCTCTTCAGCCCACTCACCCTTCTTACTCTCGAGCATCGTTTTAAGATGCTGGAGTATGGTTCGGTTTGTGACTTCAGCTTGACCGTTGGCTTGAGGGTGGCCCACGAAAGTAAAGCGTTGCTCGATGCCTAGCTCCTAACACCATTCCCGTGTGTCGACAACAATAAACTAAGAACCGTTATCCGAGATGAGCACCCTCGGGATTCCATATCTGCAAATGATGTTCTTCCAAATGAAGTCATTTACAACCTTGAACGTGATTTTTGCGACTGCTTCAGCCTCTGCCCACTTGGTGAAGTAGTCCACAGCGAGGATAACGAATCTCTTCTGCCCGACCGCCATTGGAAGGGGTCCCACTATGTCAATGCCCCACTGGTCGAAGGGCCACGAAACGTCGATTGGGATCATTTGGGCTGCCGGCAATTGAGGAGTGTTGGAGTGAATCTGACACCTGGGACATTTCTTGGAGTATCTGATGGCGTCCTGTAATAACGAGCGCCAATAGAACCCGCTCCTCAACACCTTCTTAGCCAAAATCTGACCGTCTGAATGGTTCCCACAGCTTCCGATATGTACATGTTCCAATACGTCCTTGGCTTGCGAGGGTCGCAGGCACCTCAATGGTGGGCCTTGGAACGATCGCTTGAAGAGTCTGCCCTCGCTATCCAATGAAAAACGGGGGGCTTTACATCTGACCTTCCGTGCTTCTACTTTGTCGCTAGGGCAGGTAACGTCCTTCAGGAATCTGATGATGTTATCAAGTCAACAAGGCTCGGACGGATTAATCATGTTCACCTAACCCGAGGGTTTTCCCTCGTTTATCAACGGTTCCTCTGTTCTGAGGAACGTGACGTGACGTTCGCAGGATCCTTCCAGAGCCGATGTAAACTTAGAGAGGGTATCAACACGCTCGTTTTTCATTCGTAATACCTGCAGCAAATGAAACTCCTTGAATTTAGTGATCACCTCCTTAGCCTTGGCCAGATACTGCACCATGCTAGTTTCTCGAGCCTCATAAGTGTCGTCCACTTGACTAGCAATTAACTGAGAGTCAACGTAAACAGTGACCCGAGAGGCTCTATTCTGAAGGGTAATTCTGAGTCCTTAGATGAGGGCTTCATACTCAGCCTCATTGTTGGTGACTTGGAAGGCCAGGTTGATCGCGCAGTCAATTTCAATCCCCCGAGGGTCCCTGAGGCTCTCCCCCCTCCCCCTCCCCTGTGAGGTCGAGGAACTATCCGTGTGCAGAAGCCATAACCCCTCTTCTTCCGAGTAAACTGGGTCCAAGCCGAAACGCTCGATAAGCAGGTCAGCTACGGCTTGAGCATGTATGGTTGTTCTAGGCTCGAAGCTGATGTCAAATTGGCTGAGTTCTATGGACCATTTGATTAGCCTGCCTGAGATGTCCAGTTTCGAGAGTACTTACTTGAGCGGCTGATCCGTAAGCACAATGATGGAGTGAGCTTGAAAATAAGGCCTTAATCTCCTGGAAGCATTGACGAGGGCAAAAGCGAATTTCTCTATTTTCATGTATCTTTTTTCAGCGCCCTGCAGAGTTTTGCTTAGGTAAAATGCCGGCAGATGCTTATGCTCGCACACGGCTACAAGGACTGCGCTCGTGGTCTCCATGGAAACGGAGAGATAGACAAACAGATTTTCTCCTGGGACCGGTTTCGTCAATAGGGGTACGCACGAGAGATACTGTTTCATATCCTGTAGAGCTTTCTCACACTCCTGGGTCCAAGCAAAGTTGTGAGCGTTACGCAGTATTTTGAAGAAGGGTAGATTTCTGTCGGCAGAACGGGAGATGAACCTATTGTGAGAGATGATCTTACCCACCAACACTTGAACCTCTCTAACAGTTCGATGGAAGGGTATGTCCAGAACTACTTTGATTTTCTCTGGGCTGGCCTCAATACCTCATTCACTAACCACGTACCTTAAAAATTTTCCCCCTCGAACTCCAAATGTTCACTTTGAGGGATTTAGCTTCATACCGTAATGGCGCAAAATGTCAAAGGCCCGTTTGAGATCGTCCAAGTGGGCATGTTGGCGCTCACTCTTGACGATCATGTCATCCACGTAAACCTCCATGGACTTTCCGATTTCGCGCTCGAACATCCTGTTGACGAGGCGCTGATAAGTGGCTCCCACATTCGTGAGCCTAAATGGCATGACCAGAAAACAGTAAACTCCGACATGGACCACAAAGGATGTCTTGGGGCGATCCTCGGACGCCATGAAGATCTGGTAATAACCCTGGAAGGCATCCATCATACTCATAAGTTCACAACCGGTCGTTGAATCCACTAACTGATCAATCCTTGGCAGAGGGTAGGGATCCTTGGGCCACGCTTTGTTGAGATCCGTGAAATCATTGCACATTCGCCATTTGTTTGCGCTCTTAGGCACAAGGACCACATTGTAGAGCCATTCTGGATATATGATTTCTTCTATGTACTGGGCCTCGAGGAGTTTATTGACCTCCTCTTCTATGACTTGCCTTCTGAACCCGTGAACATCCCTCTTCTTTTGCTTGATCAGTATGAAGGCTGGGTCCACGTTGAGCCTGTGAATGATGACACTCGGATCTATGCCAGTCAAATCAGAGGCTTTCCAAGCAAAGACGTCCACATTCTCTCGCAAAAACTCGATCATCATAATCTGTGAGGGACCGTCGAGATTGGAGTCTATCTGTGTGGTCTTATCTGGATTTCCTGGCTCCAATTCGATGGTTAGGAAATTTTCAGTGGGTTCGATGTGAACTTTAGGCCGAGGTGCTTCGAGCGCTCGCTTCTTTCCTGTGAGCCTATCATTGGTTTCTCTTGAGGGATCACTGCCCTCGCTTTCCGAAGATGAGCCCTCGACTGCTCCGGGAGGGCCATCTTCAGTACCCTTAATCTCGTCCGAAACTTTCTTCTTATTCTTCTTCTTATAAAGTTTGGCCCTTTTGTGCTCGGGGCCGTCTTCATCTAACTTGGGGAAATCAACCGACTTCTTGGTGGAGCCTACTTGAATGGTTTGCTTGGGTTTGTGGCTGCTAAGCGAGAGGATGTAACACTCCCACGCTTCTTTGACGTTACAGAGCACCTCGCCCGTTCCCTCGGGAGTGGGGAACTTGACTTTCTGATGGTATGTTGATATTACTGCCTTGAAGTTAACGAGGGCTGGGCGGCCAATAGTGATGTTATATGGGAGGTCCACCTCAACCACTGCATAAAGGACGCTCAAAGTCTTCCACTGTGTGGCACGACCAAAAGAGGTGGCCAAGCGAATCTGTCTGCGAGGGACAATCTCGGAACCCCCAAAGCCAACAAGGGCTGTTCTGAGGGGTTCGAGGGGAATGTTTGTGATATTCATTTTCTGAAACGTGGAGTAGGGGAGAACGTTCACTGAGCTTCCACTATCAATCAAAACCCTCTTTACAACATGGTTATGAACGTCTAAACTAACCACCATGGGGTAGTCAGAGGTTTCACCGACCCTATGAGGTGTTACAATGTGTTCTAAATCCCTTTCAGTAAATCCTACAATGTCATCCTCCATCGAGCGCGAGGATCTTTCCAATGAGTACACCAGTTTGGGTCTTGAAGATCTCTGATCATAGCTGCGGACATTGCGATGGCGGGAAGCGTTGGAATCACCCCCCGAGGGTCCGCCAGCTATCATGTGAATGACAGCAAAGGGTTGGTTCTCCTCCTCAGCAGCCTTATGTTTGCCGCGGTCGCTCGTTTCAGTATGACGGTGAACGCGAGCGACTTCTTTCTCTTACCTTGGCGCGCTCGGTGCAATGCTCATCATATCTCTCCAGCACCCTCACAAATTCCTTGAGGTGCCCCCCGGCGATGAGCCTCTGAATTTCGCTTTCCAGCTGGCGACACTCGTTGGTGTCGTGCCCTTTCTGCTTGTGAAAAGCACAGTATTTACCCGAGCGTTTCTGAGCCTCGGTATCCCTCATCTTTGGCGGTCTCTTGAACAATTTATTGTCCGCCATGGAATAGACTTCAGCGATGAGGCGGTTGAGGGGAATGCGCTCGCATCTGCAAGGGGGCGGAGAGTTTCTCCGAGCGGGCTCTGGGCTATGGCGGCGATTCTTGGGCTCTCCTCTGTCCTCCGGGCCCCTGTTGGTTCGAGGGGCATTTGTGAGTTTCTGATCCCTCGTGATGTACATGTCCTCGGGGGTGAAGAAGGAGTCAGCTATGTCCCTGATCTCCATCAGTGAGCAAGGCTTTTTCTTTGCCACCTCCTCCACAAACTCTTTGTTGACATAGTTTTTCATGTTGATTTCTCCAAAGAGCACGTGCCTCAAGAAGTCCATTGAGGGCTTTTCTACCAGTAGGATCTCCTTGTTGAATCTGCCCATGAAGGATCTAAGTGTCTCATTAGGTCCTTGCACCAGGCTGTAGAGGGCCATGGCAGCAAGCGCTAGTACTTTTAGAGAATTGAAATGGCTCATGAAGGCCTCAGTCAGATCCCCATACCCTCAGATGGAGCGCGGGGGCAGCTTTTTGTACCATTCTTGTGCCATTCCCACGAGGGAAGTGACAAAGATTTTCGTTCAGTAATGACTGGAATGCTCATACAGGTGCATCAGGTGCACAAAGTGATCCAGGTGCTCGGCCGGATCGGTGGTCCCGTCGTAGTGGTTGACGGACGTAGGGATTTTGCCCATCCCCATACGGGCCATCAAAACTTCATCAACGAGGGGCGAACCGCCTGTCAAAGGCCTACGGTTCTCACCCTCGCGACCATGCTCCTCGTAATCTCCTTCCCTCCAGTGGCAAGGGACTTGGTTGCACAGATTACGAGCGTCTCTAGCCTTGGACCTCTCACCCCCCCCCCCCCCGTATGGGATTTGAGACCGTGCTCGAGAGAGCTGCTCCATGATGTGCTGCAAGTCCTCCAGTTGATCTTGGACTGCAGCTATCCGATGGTCGTTCCCTTCCCTCCTGTTAGTTCTCCCAGTGGCCCTGGATTGGACCTCCTCATCTACATCCCCCCTCGGCTAAAGGGCTTTCTCATTCTCCAAAGTGCGTTATCTTTGGACAGCCCTCGGGGGATCTTCTTTTTCCTGTGCTGGGGGTGGTGGTGGCGGCTGGGCCCTTAGTACATTTTGGGCAGTGGTCAATGGATGAACTTGTAACCCCCCCAAATGGGGAGCCATCTGGGCGCCCACTCCGGAGGGGAAGTAGGCGGAGGTAAAATGCCTCCAGGCTTTTTGAGTGGCCTGTACCTCGCACTGAGAGTAGAGCACTTGCAATTGCTGCGAGGTCATTTGTGGCATTTCCACCCCTTGGATATCCTTAGGAATAGAGACCGGAAGCTGCAAAGTGCCTACTTGATATGGCTGAATCGTAGGCACCATGCTTGGCACCATCCCAGGTATAATGCTGGGTTGTACATAAGTGTATCCCGGAGGCGGCATCGCCATGGGATAAGCGGCGGTGTGGATTGTGGTTGTGGCTGGTGCGGGAGTTACCTGTGGGATGGCTGAGCTAGGGCCTCCGGCCTTGGTTCCCCCTGCCGGCAGAGCACCTACCAAAGCCCCTTTACCTCCGTTTCCGCCCCCAACCACAGGTAGGACTTCGCCTCCAGCTGGAATGTTAGGCATATTTCCCTCCAGATTCTCCTTATTAACAGGTGGAAGAGCACTCCTGTTATCCAGAACTCCAGACCTCGTCGCAGTAACCATGATTGAAGTTAATGGTGTTATGCCTCAACTAGCTCAAGAAGGAAGAAATAGATGAAGATCTAGAGAAGATGATGACGGTTTCGCACAGACGGCGCCAAAAATGATGGTACAGAAACTTAGAGTGTGCTAAAACACCAACACTTTAAGATTTGTTTGAGGAAGGGAAGACCATCACAGGCGTTTGAGCCTCAGGAACTTGGTTTTCCAAAGAGCGTGGGTTCTTTCAGCTAGGATCACACCAGGGATGGGAGTGCAGTAAGAATGCAAGAATGGTGAAGTGTGCAGAACTTGGGGAGAGAAGAAATGGAGGAAAGAGTGCCCAGTTCAGTGCAGATCCGTTTGGAGAAGACGACTTGGGGAATAAGTGTGTGCATTCCCATATTTATATGTTAGGGGTCAGGGTATTTTGGGAAAACCGACTAAGTGGTCCAAATCCTGTGCTGCCCTAGACACGTGGCGTCATATGATGGTGTGAAAGTGATGGCTCTAAAAAGCCTGTGGGAGGACAATACGAGGTGCGCACTACCACTGCGTCAGAGGTGGTTGGTGAGCGGCGAGCGTATAGGTATCTACCTATGCCTCCCGTACCTCTGAAATGCCATTGGGAAGGACACCTCACACTGTTGGGACTAACCCTCGGGGTGGATAATACCCTTAACTATTAACCCGAGAGTTGCTGACGCTCGAGGGGGCTTCCCTGCGGAAGGTCGCGAGTGTTGAGGGTCCGAGTGTTAGAGCGTCAAGGAACCCGAGCGCGATTGCCTAGGGGATCCTTGACGTAGAAGAGGGAATCTGGATATGGAGCATCCCTTAAGACCGTAACGCGAGCGTTCAAGGGGATTGCCGGAGGGATCCCACGCTCGTGACTTAGGCCGAGGCGCGCAAGTGTCGGTTGGATGGGTGATGAGGGAATGGGCCGGGTCGGATCCACGAGCCCATTACCGCAAGCTTTAAATCACTGGGTCCTTCAGATCCTGACACGTGTGTGGTGTTGATCCGAGCATAATTTAGGCCTCATCACTTATAAAAATATTTATATGAAATATCTCTTTCAAATCATGTACAATAAGTAAAAATTCAAAGTAGAGAAACATTCAAATAATTAAATAATAAAAATATTTGAAATTATATTATTTTATAAAAAAAATGTTTAATGTGTATTATAATTTGTCCAAATAATTCTAACTTTTAAGCATAAATAATAATTTATAACTTTTAAATATATTTAATAAATAAAAAGACATATATAAAAAATCTAGAAAACTTCTCAGCACATGGTCCACATATTCATGTCATGTGCAACAACTTGTACATATATTACTTTTTCCAAATTTTCTATCTCACTTCAATACATTTGTAAGCAAGCTATCATGTTGGCAGTCATAGGAAAATCTTGAACTTTCGGGGGTGAGGTAATTTCCAAATTCATTTTCAATTTTTCTCGGATGTCTCATCCCACATCATAAGCAAATTATATGTTGTTTTATAGGAGAATTTGTCGTTAGTTGACCCAGTTCAAACTCTCTTATCTCAGTTATATATCATGAAGCCCGATTAGAACACTAAGTATCTCATTCACCACCTCCTCAGACAGTAATGTTTTCATCTAATTCAGGTTTCAGTTTTTATTTGTGTCAATGAGATTACATAACATAAGATCTTTCTTCTCCTCATGAATGTTATCTCCAAATATGTTCGCTAGTTTGCTAGTGATAAACATCTATTGTTCCATAAAGACGTCCCTTCACCGTTCAATCCTCCATTTGAAAAATGGCTCCACCATTCAAGTGTTTCTAACTATCCCCTTCCATTCTCAGGAAGACATAAGTTGAGGCTTATATTCGATCAAGAATGTCCTCCCCTTTTAAATATTTTTTCTGATATATCTAGTTTCACACCGTTGCCTCTTTTTGAGCATTCTCCATCCCATTTTGGCGAGCATCACTATATTTCTTTTTAGACTTCTCTAAGGCCTAATCCACTTTCTCGCTTCTTTAATTTGTAATCACCTTCTTCCACTCTACAAATGGATCCGTTTTTTTGTTATATCAGTCACCTAAAGAAAGTTGTGCTTGAGTTGATCACGTTAATCAACAAATGATTGAGGAGCTAATTTTGTGTGCATGTGGTGGATGGAGATCGAGATCGTGATGGACTGAATAAGTGTCATTCGTCCAAAAAGGTTTATCATTTTGGCTTCTATCCCAAGAAGCGCTTTTCAACTCTGTTAATCACAATCGAGAAATGCTCATTATAGTTTAACCTAAAGTTCATCTGCACCCCCAAATAGTTCCTTAAGTTGTATGTACTTTTCATGCCCAAAATTGTACTAACATACTACTTTAAATCATTTGACACATAAGGTGCGAACAACACATGTGATTTGCTGAAGTTTAATTTGAGGCCAAACGCCTTGCAAAACGCCTCAACCGCACTTGAAATGTACTTTGCTCCATCCACAGTAGCTTTAGCGCAAGCTAATACCAAGATTCATCACCTCTCCAATGGTATCTCCACTGAATAGTTTGGTGTAGTATTCACAATTGTGTGGCCTCAGTTGATCATTGCAGGTTGCCCATTCATTACCTATTTTGAGAGCATTCATCTGGTTCATCCTTCTTCTCATTATGGTTAAGAGACAAAAGCAATGTATATGATTATCCCTGAATTGAAGTCAATTATTCTCGACTCTTAAAACTAAATAATCTCTTCTTGTTATAATAGTTTGTTGTACTCTACCATCAATTCTTTCTCCAAATATTTTTTTATTTGCCTTGCTTGGCTCATGCATAATGCTCTGGAAATTTTTTGTATATTATTTTTTTTGTATTTTTTTTTTTTTTGCTTTCCGAGTACATTGAAAACTGTTCAAGTACCATTACTTTGGAGCAATGATCTCAAGTCAAAATGTCCTTCAAGTTTTGATTCGACCAATAAGTTGTGTACTGCTACTTTGGAAAATGTAGAGCTAAATTGATAACTATTGGATCAATCTTATTCAAATTAAATTAAAAAATTCTCCATATTGTTTCTAGTGCTGAGACCCAATTTAACATCTTGAAATTTTTAATCTAATCTTCAAAATTTTGTTTACTATTGTATGCGATATTAATTCTCACTTTGTCATGTCCTTTGTAAATATATTTGTAAAGATATTTCATAGTTGTCCTTAATTTTGGTATGCGTATGTATTTATATACATCAAAATCAAGTAATTCTTATATACATTAAAATCAAGTAATTCTTTCTTTTAACTAACCATTCTTTATCTCTTTTTTATATTCTCTTTGTCATTTGATCTTACATTCCATTTTCTTATTTGTATTTCTCCAATGAGTATTATGTCAGACTTATGTTAATTTTATTTTTTTTATAATTGATTCTATGTATATAGTAGAAATAATTAAAAGAGTATATTTATACAAAAAATTTAAGGAATATTTAATTGAATACAATAAAAATTATATTATACCTTATTTTTATATGCACACACATTGAGTCTCCTTAGGATTCTTAATTTAAAGTAACTTTGGTCTGACGGCATGCAATTCTAAATTGTGGTATATTAAGTCGTAAGAAACCAAAAATTACTATTCGTACTTTTATGTGTTTAATTTATATTTTATCATATAAACTAAAATAAGATTATATGGTTAATTAGATTTAAATAATTACAATTATATTAGTATTAATTAATTAAAATATATTGCATTAGGATTTATTAATTTATTGAAAAATATTTTATATAAATCATTCAATTATATTATTTTATTAATTAGAGTTCATATAATTATAATATGATTATAATTTAAGAAAGTTTATGAACTTATATAATTAGAAATATTGACTTATGTAATTAGATTTACATTAGGATTGATTTATTGAAAGTTATCTTATGTAACTCATTCAATTTAAATAATATTTTATTTTACATAATTACAAAATTATATTTGATCCGGCCCGAAAATGGTTTAGCTGAGTTGGAGGTCTAGCTGGCACTCTTGGGTCAATCAGTCAAGAATTTGTAAGGTGGGCTCTTTAGTCGATCTGAAAACACTTAGACAAACGTGAGCTCAAAGGCCAAATTGGGGACTTGGGGTTGGACCCAAGTTTGGCACTCCGACGCTCAAGTCAGTGGGAGATTCTTAGAGAGAGAAATAAATGCTAGAGAAGCGAAATAAATGTTCTTAATTGCTTACCAACTACTGTGCAAGACTTGGGTATTTATAGTCAAGAGCATTTAACACAGTAGTGCCTGTACCGCGACTATGCATTAAATGCTCTGCAGTAGATCGGTTCGTTTGTCGGACGCCTGAGCGGGTGCCTTGAGGTCGAGTGTACTTGGTTTCCCCTTTCGGCGTATGCATGTACCGGGAGCATTAAATGCACTGTAGCGCGTCTAGCCGTGGTGAATAAGGGAGTTACACGTATCCCGACAAAGATGCTTTATGGCATCCTGTTACCAGGTGACATAGGATCTCGATCCGCGAGGTCGAGATCAAGCAAATCGTGATGAAGGATGCCCGTAATAGGGAACCCATTAGTGGGGTCGAGTTCGACCCCAAGCCTTGTGCGGGATAAGGGTGCTTCATGCGTGGTTCCCATGCGGGAACAAGGACGGATCGTCCGTAGCGGCAAACAGGATCGAGTACGATCCCTTGAGGTGTACGGGATCGGGATCGGGTTCGATCCGTTTGGGGCATAAAGATCGGATCGATCCTTTGGGGCATAGGGATCGAATCGATCCGTTAAGCATGGGGATCGGATCGATCCCTGTGACGTGGGGATCGGATCGATCCCATGAGGCATAGGGAAGGGATCGATCCGTTGATCATGAGGATCGGATCGATCCTTTGAGGTATAGAGAAGGGATGGATTTGTTTTGGGGCCTAGGGATCGATAGCGATCCGTTAAGGCTTACGGGATCGAGTTCGATCGACCCCGAAGGCGAGTTGGGAACTTGATCCTCTTGAGGTGGCGAGGTGTCCAAGTGGCTTTCTCCAAGGCGTGCGACGTGGCTCGGCCATTTTATGCCATATCAGAGGCCCCCCAAATTACCGGCGTGAATTTTCGCGGGGGTAATTTTCATCACTTCGGTGGTGATTTTCGTGGCCCGATTCATCGAGTTCAGTTTGCTACCTCCTTAATGGGTACGTCTTTTTTTATCGATTCGGTCTTTGAGGCAATAATGACAGCATCATTTCGCGTGTCGAGGAAGAAAGTGACTCGGTCTTCTATGCGAAAAGATGACTTCGTTTTGCGCTTCGAGGAAAAAGGTGACTCGGTCCTCTATGCGAAAAGATCACTTCGTTTTGCGCTTCGAGGAAAAAGGTGACTTGGTCTTTGTAGGAGTAATAATGGCTAAGGTACGTACTTCGAGGAGTCACTTTTCCTCTCCTATAAATAAGGGGGCACCCCCCTTCCTCATTTCACACCTTCTTGCCAAAGAAATTCAATCCCTTCTCCAAGAGCATCAAGAATTCGCCCCAAGGCGAAGAGGGAGAGAGAGAGGTAATTTCTTCAATTCTTCGATCCCCTTTTTTCCTTCTTAGCGAGAAAAAATCTCGAGAGGGTCGTATATGTGCGTGGTTTCCAATAATGAGAGCGAGGTGGAGGAGCCGTTCACCCCCTTCGCGGGTTGCTCCGGCTCGTTGGGCGGTGTTCCGCCGTTACCCAATATGGATTTTGGGTTATTTTTCGATTCTTCCGACGAGATCCGGATTCAAGAATTCCGGGCGAATCGTGGCCAGGCTTCGACCTCGAGACACCAACGCCGGATCGAGGAGGCGGAGGAAGACGAGGAAAATGAGGACGGGGAGCCGGGGGCATGTACTTCCAGCCAACCCCAAGGTCGATCAGGGCATGTTTACAGAACTCTATCCGATGTCGCCGAGAGAGCGTCGCGTTGTCGGACAAAGAATTTCGAGAAGTTTACAACTGGTGTAGCGGGATGCCCGAGGGTATCATGGCTCGATTGTCTTTCGATGGGGAGACTGTAGGGGCTCCACAGTCCAAGTATGCCTTCGGTCTTTACCATGCGATGATGAAGCACGGTTTTCGATTTCTGACCCACCCTCTTGTATCGACATTTCTCGATCGGGTGAATCTATGCCCGACTCAACTCGTTCCGAACTCCTTCACTTTGATGTATAGCGCGATCATTATCCTCAAGTGTTTGGGGTTCGAGCCTCGGTTCGAGGACTTCGGGCAGTTTTTCCTCCTTGTTAACTCCCCCAAGTCCGGGGCCGATTACTACTACCTCCAGGCTAGGCAAGCTCGTAAGCTTGTGGATATCCCGGTCTCCTCTCATGGGATGGGTTGGAAGGAGAGGTTTTTCTTCATCGACTGCTCGATGTCCCATCCCTTCCGTTCGACGTGGACCACCAAAGAGCCCAAAAAACTCCCCACGAGGAAAAGCGCCTGGCTACATAAGAGACGGATTTTCGAGCTCTTGACCAACCTGGGCTCGCTCGATCCCGACTACTTGATGAGGACGGGACACTTGGTCGAGGCGAGTTTGGTTTCGGGGATGAGGTTGCGCAAATTCCACTTTGGTGAGGCGCCGGACCCGCCCGATCGGGTTACGCGCCGTACCTTTGTCTGTTTTGTCGGTCCGGTCATTGGGATCGAGTTCGATCCCTTTCTCTCCTTTTTTTTTTTTTCCGATCGAGTTCGATCCGTTCGTATCGGATCGAGATCGATCCGTTCGTATCGGATCGAGTTCGAGATCCCGCTTCTATATGCATATATTCAACACTCTTCTTTTTCTAAGAACTAATCGATCCGTATTCACAGGTTTGTACATCTTGGCAATGAGTCGATTGGAGAGGGTGAGGAAGAATATGAAGCTGAAGAAGGGCGATCACATTCCGCTGGTTGAGCGAGAGAGGGTCGATCACGCGATACCTGCGATCCATGAGGCTCTACCAGAGGCCCAAGCCTCGACCCAACAGCCCCGTCGACGGGCCCCCTCGAACCGCCAACCCCAAGGTCAAGTCATGGAAGAAGCTCAGGAGCAGGGGCAGGCACCGGATGCGGTCTAGCCCGATCCTGAGGACCCCGATCAAGTAATTAATTTGGATCACTTAGATCTTTATTTCGACCTCGACGATAATCTTTATGACCTGACTCTTCCTCAGGAGGAACAACAGGTGTCCAACAGGCGCTTGCGTAAAAGGAAGAAAAAGGTGCCGTTGGAAGAGGCGGGGGTCGATGTTGAGGGAGACTCCAACGGATCGGACCTGGAGGGGAAGTTGCTAAATTTTAAACAGACTCACCTACCCCAGTGGCCTGGTGAACTCGAGAGAGTTCGGGAGGATGGGTCGTTCCGGAACCTTGGCATTGGCAGACCCGATATTAGTTTGTTGTCTTCATTATTCAACACCGGTTGTGTGATCGACAAGCAATGGGTGCTTCATAAAGAGCCCATCGATCACCAGAGGTTCAAGCTTAGCAAGGCCATCTTCAGCGTACGTGCCTTCGCCTTGCGCTCCCTTTACTTTCCATTTTTGTCGCTTTATTTCATTATGTATATACTTGTATCCCCGGACCACGACGATTTTCGTATTAATGAACAGGATATTCTCCCCACCGCCATCAACTTGCCCCAAAAGGCGGAAGTTTATCAAGAGGAGATGATCAGTACAAGGAGAAGTACAGGGCTACCAAGGCCATGCTGAAATCGGCCAAAGGGGAGAAGTTAGCGGAGCTCCAGGAAAGGCTTGACGAGGTGCAGAGCCTTAGGGAGGAAGAGGCCCGAGCGCGTGCAGTAGAGTTGCAGGGCGCTTTCGAGCGGATCGAGACCATGGAGATGACCCATGCAGCTGAACTCAATGCAATCCAAGCCAAAACCAAGGAAAAAGTTCAGCAGGCGAAGGCCGAGGGCTGGGACGCGGGCCGAGTGGCCGCATAGGCGGAGGGGCAGACCAGGATCGATGCGATGATTGAGTCTTTTCGGAAGGCCAAGACCGCGATCGAGCAGTATGCGGTACGCGAGTTTATGGAAGGGTCTGCCTTCGACGAGGCGAACTCAGTCATGGCTGGGATCGACTTGGAGGCCGGGTTCAGGATCGCGTGCAATCAGATTAGAGCCCAGGGCCTCATTCCCGTGTCCTTCAATGAGTCTCTCATCGGCCTCGACAAACCCGATCCGTATCCCAATCCGGTAGAGGAAGACGTCGAACCTCCAGTGGATATCGATTGGCGTTACCATAAGTACGGGTTTGCCGTCGACATGTCCTTCGCCAAGAGTGATAAGAGGGACCCCGTTTACGAACTTCCTCCTCCGGTCGATATCGAGAGCTTCCTACCGTCGATCCGACGTAGTCGAAAAAAGTCCTCGGCTCATACGGGCGCCTCGGGCTCTTCTCCTTCTCAGCCTTGATTTCTTCCTGTATTTTTAAGACAACTTAATTCAACCCAACGGCAGGGGGTGTCGCCGAGTCCACATATATGATCGTCTAAGCTCAGCCTTGATTAGAGCAACAAGTTGCATGGGCTGGACATGTTTCACGAGCCCACATATACGATCGTCTAAGCTCAGGTGTTTTTTGGCCCTCTTGATAGATCGCCTGAATTGTGACACGTGTGCGAATCTGACTCGAACGTGATTTGGGCTCATCATTTTGCCCCCCAAATTCTGTAGTAACACTTGATGTGTACTGTAGAATTTTAGCCTTGGACTCCTGACTCTGAATATCTAAGGGTCTGGTTGCCCGTTGGGAGGTTGCGCTCGTGAAATCCCCATGGTGATAATTCTGACACTGCATTTAATGCGGCCTTGCCCCCTTTGACTTTTTGAGTACATCCGCATTTAAATCTTAGTGGAGGCATGGTTGCACGCATCAAGGAAATGGCGCATGAACATCGGTAACCGTATGACGGTTACCAAAAGTGTGCAGTTACCAAGGTGGGAATGATTGCATATTTTGAATTTACTGCCAATCATGTGCAAATCCCTGCCCTTTAAATAGGGATTTTCATATCACTTTTGTTCCTTTACGCATCCAACAACCTTCAGAGCAAATAATAATTTCCAGAGCTTTCTGCAGATTCCGACAAACATCCGGCGAACTTCTCTTCTTCTCCGTTCTAGGTAAACTTGGTTTCTTTCTAACTTTTGCATTCTAACCGATAGATTTAGGTCCCAAAGCCTCCTTTTTCACCGTAGACCCTTTCCAAAGATCCCCATTTTTCTATATTCTTCCTGAAAATCCCCCGTCTTCAAGAACAAGAAGAAATGGCGGATGAGATAACCAAACAGTGAGAGAAATTGAGGAGATGTCCCCTGCAAGGTCTCCTCCCCAACATGATATTCCATATGCCATTCCCATGGCAGAAAATCCAACAGAAGTTAGGGATGAAGATTTTGACGCCGCAGTTCAAGGCTTGAACGAGTGCAATCCTGGGGGAGTGGAACAGATTTTCGAGGAGATACCGCTGATAGAAGAAATGGAGTGTCAGGGTGAGAGGGTGTTTCCGGTACTGGACAGTGCAGTTAGGCCTCAAGATCACAGGGTCATAGTGGCGATCGCTGCCCCCCAAGGGGAAACGGGAACTTCCGAGCGTCGTGAGGATGAAGAGCCTCCTCGCAAATGCCGTCGAAAGGGGAAGGAACTAGCTGCCCAGGGGAAAAAGTCTAAACTCCAAGGGGGGATCTGATCCTCATAAGATGGATAAGACTCCAGATGAAATCCCTAGCACCATAACGGTTGGGAAAATGGCCTCCATGAGGGCCCCAATATATTGGCATGAGGGCTTCACCTAACGTCGCCCTGAGCCGCACGAGCGTGCCAGCAACCCCTCTCCTGGCATGATGACGGTGTACAAGGATGTTGTGTCTGAGGGTGGCTTGAGGTTCCCAATTCCTGACCCAATAGCTGAAATTTTGAATTACCTCAACCTGAGCCCCTCACAAATTCTACCCAACGACATTGGTCTCTTGAACGCCTTTGTGATTTTGATGAAGTGCACAGGCCATGAGCCCTCTATTCTTCACTTCAACAGTCTGTTCCAAGTGGTGCGTTCGCACCGCTCGTCTCTGAGGGATGGCTTCTATTACTTCCAATCCAAGTCTGGTCTGAGAATGATTGACTCCCCCTCGTCCTCGTATGGCGTTGACTGGAATGAGAAGTTCTTTTTCGTGAGGGCACCCGCTAACAGTGATTTTGGGGTTCCTCGAGAGTGGGTAGAGCATGGTGAAGGGCCTTTAGTGAAATCCATACCTTCTTCCAAGAGCCTCGTAGATTGGGCGAAGAGCTTGGCCCTCGCCATGAAGAATGCCCAATGGCTCATTAGAGCCAAAGATCTAACAGATGATGAAGAGGTCCTATTCCGTTATGGGCTCGTGAGTCCCCCTGACATGGTTGCTCATCCACCCGCTCATACTATGAACCGAGACGGTTAGATTCTAAGAACTAACTCCACTAACTTTTTAGAGTAGGGATGCTAACTTTTACTTCATGATGCATTATGGAGGGTGATCTGACCCTCGAATTTCCTTTGTGCAGAAATCGACATACTCATGGCAGGAGGAGGCGCTGAAAATATTGCCACCATGATTCGCGGTCGTAGGCAGGCCAACCGTCAGTAGCAACCACAACAACAATAGGCGGACCTACGAGGGTGCCGCGGTGACGATCGAGGATCCGGGCGAGGAGAAGGTCGTGGCAATGGTCATGGCGGAGGCCATGGAGATGGCCGAGGGACAGGAAGAGGCGATGGTCGCGGTGGGGGCCGGGCCACTATCCAATCGAGGAGAAGGACTCGCGGTTCAACCCCACTGGGCGTCCTGGTTCCCTTGCCTTTGGAGGGACTAGTCCAATTCGGCCCCGACAGCTCCCGCAGCATCCGCTCAGGAGTTATCATAAGTCACATGGAGGAAGAACGAGCCCAACCCTCGCAAAAAAGGAAGAGGTTGGCAGACTCCGTTCCCATTTCCGACAAGGGAAAGGAGGTAGTGATAGGAGTGGCCGGGGAAGATGGAGATACTTCCTCATCGAATGAGGAGTCCCTCTGGAAATTTAAGCGTGGCGGGGACGCTCGTTACAAACAGCTGGCGGAATCAGGCTCGTACCTTCTTGGTAACTCCCAATCCTCTTGCAATTTAATCCAAGGGATTGTCCACAACCTGTAATTCTCTGGCGACCACCGGAGGCTTTTTGAGCAGAGCGTTGCTCAGGTGGCAGGGGATGCTTGCTACACTCTTTTGGCGGTGAGTACTTGTATGTTTCAATAATCTTTAGTCTTTCCTATGATACCCAAGATATATTGAGATCTAATTCTTCATGCAGGAGGTGATCCCAAGACTGAAGAATCACCAACGGCGCTCTAAGACCTTCTCCGAGCGTAAGGCCAAATATAAGAAGTTGATGCGGATTGTTGACCCTAGCCGGCTAAAGGAGGAGTTGGACATGACCACCGCTCAGCTTAATTCCCTCTGGATTGAGTTTGATGAGGTCGAGAAAACCTTGGTAGAGTGGGAGTCTGCTTGGGAGAGGTTGAATGAGTGCCACAAGAAGCTGAAGACTGACCGGAACACTCTGAGGGATGACAAGGAGAAGTTGTCTAAGGCACTGGAAGAGCGTACTCAGCAATTAAACAACGCCAAGAAGGAGCTTGAAGATATTCAAAGACAAGTTCCTGACATTCAAGCTGCAGCTGCTCGAGAGGTGGTTGTTAAGTTTATCCATTCCAATGCTTTTCACTTTGCCGAAAACCTCCACTGCTTTGATAACGCTGAGCGCTTCTTTAAGAAGGTCGTCGGGCAGATGATTACGTTGGGGATGGTGCCTCCTTCCGCTCGTTCAGATGACCGGCTGCAATGGACTTAGATGAAAACTTAGAGCTAATTGTCGCGACATGGGACCTCTCGGATAACTTATCTGAGCCGGAATACAATGAGCTAGTCGTGATGCTCTAAGAAGAATTCATGGCTGCTCATCCAGTTGATCCAGAGCCTATGGCAGTCGACTGGGTTACCAGCGAGGGCGTTCTGGCCACTGAGGGTCAAACCAGCGTTCCCACGAACGAGGGTCATTCCAGCACGCCTACTGGGGAGGGCCAAAACAACGCCCAAACCGCTTCTCTTGCCAACTCTCAAGTTCTTGCACCTATCCCTCTGTCAGTTGCACCTCCTGCCCCTCAGGCTCCTGCTCCAAATACTAAGGTGGTGAATCTGAAAGAGGATTCCAACCCCAACGCTCAGAATTTTGTGCCTCCAACTGCTACTGCTGGGAACTAGCCCTCAAACAACTTGATCTCCTTGTAGTGAATTTCATAAGTTGCCTTATATCTTCCCTGATTTTCTATGTATGCTTCCTTTCTTCTTTCAATAGTGTAATTTCCCTTTTTCAATGACAATGGAATTTATTCCTTTCTTACTTTGTTGTTGCGCTTTAAATGATGTTTTTCTTTATTGTTGGGAAAGTTGTGGAAATCGTATAAGTATCTGGGCACGAGGGTATCCGACTAGTGGGATATCCTGGCCATACGCAGTATAAAACTTGGGCAAAGTAGTAGTAATTTAGGTAAAAATTACTTAAAGTGTTTGATATGTTTTCGAGCACAGCTGTAGTATAAATTGAACTTAGAAACCAACAAAGGGATTCGCTAAGTATTTAATCACTAAGAGCATACGTCAGAAGGGGGATCCGCATTTAAGAGATGCTGAGCGTAGCTAACAATTTAAACTTGAACTTAGAAATCAGCGAGGGGATTTGCTAAGTGTTCATTTATTGTGTGCGTACGTCAGAAATGGGATCCGTTTAAGGATTGCGAGCGCGAACTAGAGCAATGAGTCTAGTTGGTCTAAATAATAATTAATAATGTCCAAATGGGATCCGCTCGTATTAGGAGGGTCCCACGTGAATAAGATACCAAGCCGTTCGTCGTGGAGCGCCCTCGACACGGAGTTGGTGTTGATATAATGCAAAGTGGATTATCACAAGATATCGATTACATAAAACCGTATGAAAAATACATTCCGATGTATGTGGTTTGTATTTCTGTCAACAGAGAATGCACTGTGTCCCGAGCGGGCGTTTTACAATGTTTGTAATTACACATAAAACCTTCTGTGGTTACATGCATTCCACGGTCGAGGGAGACGCTCGCCTTGCAAAGTCTCTAGCAGGTTGGTATTGTTTGCTCGCACCTGAATAACTTTGAAGGGGCCTTCCCAGTTGGGGTCTAACTTACCCACATGTCTGGACACTTCCACTTTCTTGAGGCCCAGATCTCCCATCTGAAATGTTCTTTCTTTAACACCCTTGTTATATTAGTAGGCTACTGTCGTCTTGTACTTGTGTATACGAGCCCAGGCGTTGTCTCTTCTCTCGTCCAACAAGTCCAATTCGAGCGTCCGGTTACTCTCATTACTTGTAAGCTCAAAGTAGGCAACGCGCACGGATTCATGGGTGATTTCCGCAGGTATCATAGCTTCTGAGCCGTAAACGAGGAAGTAAGGGGTCTCCCCTATTGCCGCTCACGGGGTAGTGCAATACACTCACAGGGCTCCCTAGAGCTCCTCAGCCCACTCACCCTTCTTACTTTCGAGCATTGTTTTCAAATGCTGGAGTATGATTCTGTTGGTGACTTTAGCTTGTCCGTTGGCCTGCGGATGGCCCACGGAAGTGAAGCGTTGTTCAATGCCTAGCCCCGAGCACCACTCTAGGGTGTCAGCAGCGATGAATTGAGAGCCATTATCTAAAATTAGCACCCTCGGGATGCCATACTTGCAGATGATATTTTTCTAAATGAAGTCTCTGACTACTCTGAACGTTATTTTCGCGATCGCTTCGACCTCCGTCCATTTGGTAAAGTAATCCACCGCAAGGATCACAAACTTTTTTTGTCCGACCGCCATTGGTAGGGGTCCCACTATATCAATACCCTACTGGTCAAAGGGCCAGGAAACGTTAATGGGGATCATTTGGGCTGCTGGCAATTGAGGAATGTTCGAGTGAAATTGACACTTAGGACATTTCCTGGAGTAATTGATAGCATCCTGCAGTACCGAGGGCCAATAGAATCCGCTCCTCAATACCTTTTTAGCCAAAATCCAACCGCCAGAATGATTCTCATAGCTTCCATTATGTACATGTTCGAGCACCTCCTTGGTCTGCGAGGGTCTCAAGCATCTTAATGGCGGACCTTGAAAAGATCGTTTGAAGAGCCTGCCCTCACTGTCAAGTGAGAAATGAGGGGCCTTACTCCTGATTTTCCTTGCTCCCTCCTTATCCACGGGACAGACTCCATCCCTCAGAAACCTGATGATATCATCGAGCCAGCAAGGCTCAGATGGATCAATCATACTTACCTCTCCCGTGGGTTTCTTTCGCTTATCAATGGTTCTTCCGTCCTGATGAACGCGACTGAGCGCTCACAGGAGCCTTCCAGAGCAGATGCAAACTTTGAGAGGGCATCAGCGCGCTCGTTTTCTGTTCGTGGAACCTGCAGTAAATGGAACTCCTTGAATTTGGCAATGATCTCCTTTGCTTTTGTCAGGTATTGTACCATGGTGGTTTCTCGAGTCTCATAGGTGCTATCAATCTGATTAGCAATCAATTGAGAGTTAACATACGCAGTGACCCGAAGGTCCCATTTTGAAGAGCAATTCTAAGCCCTTGGATGAGAGCTTCATATTCAGCCTCATTGTTGGTAACTTGAAATGCTAGCTTGATTGAGTAATCAACCTCAATTCCACGAGGGTCCCTGAGGGTCACTCCCACTCCTCCCCCTAGAGAGGTCAAGGAACCATCCATGTGTAAGACCCACAGGCCTTCATCCAATGAGGGAGCGGGCTCCATTCCAAATCGCTCAATCAAGAGATCCACCACTGCTTGAGCCTGTATAGCTGTTCTAGGCTCGAAGCTGATGTCAAACTGGCTGAGTTCTATTTACCATTTTATTAATCTTCCAGAAACATCAGGCTTAGAGAGGACTTGTTTGAGTGGCTGATCCGTGAGCACAGTAATGGAATGAGCCTGGAAATATGGCCTCAACCTTCTGGAAGCATTAACGAGGGCGAAAGCAAATTTTTCTATCTCCATGTATCGCTTTTCAGCACCCTGCAGAGTTTTGCTTAGGTAGTATACCTGTAGGTGCTTACGCTCGTGCACTGCCACAAGAACAGCGCTCGTGGCTTCTGAAGAAACCGAGAGGTAAACAAGTAAACTCTCTCCTGGGATTGGCTTTGTTAGCAGTGGCGCGCACGAGAGATACCTCTTCATGTCCTGCAGAGCTTTCTCAGACTCTTTGCTCCAGGTAAAATTTTGAGTGTTACGTAGAATTTTGAAGAAAGGCAAGTTTCTATCCGCCCAGCGGGAAATAAACCTGTTCAGGGAGATGATTTTGCCCACTAGCACTTGGACTTCTCTAACATTTCGAGGGGAGGGAATGTCTAAGATTATCTTGATTTTCTCTGGATTGGCCTTAATGCCTCTCTAACTGACCACATATCCCAAGAATTTTTCCCCTCGGACGCCAAATGTACACTTTGAGGGGTTCAGTTTCATACCATAGTGACGTAAGATATTAAAGGTTCATTTGAGGTCCTCTAGGTGGGAGTGTTGGCGCTCGCTTTTGATGATCATGTCGTCCACGTACACCTCCATGGACTTTCCAATTTCATGCTCGAATATTTTGTTAACAAGGCGTTGATACGTAGCCCCGACGTTCTTGAGCCCAAATGGCATGACCGGGAAACAGTAAACGCCTACATGGACCACAAAGGATGTCTTTGGGCGATCCTCGGGAGCCATGACAATTTGGTAATATCCTTGAAACGCATCCATCATGCTCATGAGTTCACATCCGGCAGTCGAATCAACCAACTGATCAATCCTGGGCAGAGGGTAATGATCCTCGGGACATGCTTTGTTAAGATCTGTGAAGTCATTGCACATGCACCATTTGTTGGCGCTCTTGGGCATGATCACCACATTGCAAACCCATTCAGGATATAATATTTCCTCAATGTACTGAGCCTCGAGAAGTTTGTTGACTTCCTCTTCAATGTCTTGTCTCTGAAATCTATGAACGTCCCTTTTCTTCTGCCTGATCAGTTTGAACGCAGGGTCAACATTGAGTCGATGGACTATGACGCTCGGATCTATGCCGGTTAAATAAGAAGCTTTCCAAGCAAAGACATCAAGGTTCTCGCGTAAGAAATCGATCATCATGATCTGTGCGGGACGGTTAAGATTCGAGCCAATCTGGGTAGTTTTATCTGGATTCCCAGGCACCAATTCGACGGTCAGAAACTTTTTAGTGGGCTCCATTCTAACCTCTGGCCGAGGAGTTTCGAGTGCCCGATTTTTCTCTGTAAGTCTATCATTGGCTTTCCCCGAGGGTTGATTGTCATCACTCTCCGATGAGGACCCTCCAACGGCTCCGGGAGGGCCATCCTCACTGCCTTTGGGTACGCTCGAAGCTTTCTTCTTGTTTTTCTTTTTTGTACAATTTGGCCCTCTTGCGCTCGGGGCCATCTTCATCCAACTTAGGAAAATCAACGGACTTTTTGGTGGATCCTGCCTGGACTGTTTGCTTGGGCTTATGACTGCGAAGAGAAAGGATGTAGCACTCTCATGCTTCCTTAACGTTGCAAAGCACCTCGCTTGTTCCCTCGGGAGTGGAGAATTTGACTTTCTGATGGTATGTTGAGATGACCGCTTTGAAGTCCACGAGGGCTGGTCGCCCAACAATGATGTTGTAGGGTAGATCCACTTCAACGACAAAATACAGGATGCTCAAAGTTTTTCGCTGTGGGGCACGACCAAAAGAGATGGCCAAGCGAATTTGTCCATGAGGGACAATCTCGGAACCCCCAAAGCCAACGAGGGCTGTTCTGAGGGGTTCGAGGGGAATGTTGGTTATGTTCATCTTTTGAAACGTTGAGTACGAGAGAACATTCACAGAGCTTCCACTATCAATTAAGACCCTCTTTACAACATGATTGTGAACATCTAAACTAACCACCATGGGACAGTCAGAGGTTTCACCGACCCCATGGGGTGTTACAATGTGCTCTAGGTCTTTTTCAGTGAATCCTACAGTCTCACTTTCTTTCGAACGCGAGGATTCTTCCAAGGAATACACTTGTTTGTGCCTTGAGGATCTCTGATCATAACTGTGGATGTGGCGGCGCCTAGACGCATTGGAGTCTCCTCCCGAGAGTCCACCAGCGATCATGTTGATGACTGCGAATGGTTGGTTCTCCAATTCGTCAGCTTTCTGCTTGCCGCGGTCGCTTGTCTCTGGGCGATGGTTGCGCGGGCTCCTTGAGCGCGAACGGCTTCTCCCTCGAGCCCTAGTACGCTCGGCACAGTGCTCATCGTACCTCTCGAGCACTCTCACAAACTCCTTCAGATGTCCCCCGGCAATGAGCCTTTGAATTTCGCTCTTAAGCTGACGGCATTCGTTTGTATCATGCCCTTTCTGCTTGTGGAAGGCACAGTATTTCCCCGAGCGCTTTTGGGCCTCGATTTTCCTCATCTTTGGCGGCCTCTTGAACAGATTCTTGTCTGCAATAGAGTAGACCTCGGCAATAGGTATGTTCAGGGGGATGCGCTCGAACCTGCGTAGAGGAGGGGAGCTCCTCCGAGTGGAAGCAGGGCTGCGGCGGCGATTTCTGTTGGACTCCTCCTGTCTTTCTGGCCTTTATTAGTGCGAGGGGCGTTGGCAAGCTTTTGCGCCCTCGCGATGTACATATCTTCAAGGGTGAAGAAAGAATCAGCTATATCTCTTATTTCCATCAGGGAGCGTGGTTTCTTTTTCGTCACATCCTCAACAAATTCCTTGCTGACATAATTCTTCATGTTGATAGCCCCAAATGGCAAATAGCACATGCCTTAGGAAATTCATTGAGGGCCTTTCCACCAGTAGGATTTCTTTGTTGAACCTGCCCATAAAGGACCTGAGGGTCTCGTTTGGCCCTTGTACCAGGCTGTAGAGAGCCGTGGCAGCGGGTGCCGGTGTCTTCAGAAAGTTGAAGTGGTTTAGGAAGGCATCAGTCAGATCGTTGTACCCTCGAATGGAGCGAGGGGGCAGCTTTTTATACCATTCCTTTGCCATTCCCACGAGGGAAGTGACAAAAACCTTTGTCCAGTAATGACTGGAATGCTCATATAGGTACATCAAGTGCACAAAGTGATCCAGATGCTCGGCTGGATCAGTGGTTCCGTCGTACCAGTTGACGGACGTGGGGATTTTACCCATCCCGACGCGGGCCATCAAAACTTCGTCAACGAGAGGTGAACCGTCTATCAAAGGCCTGTGGTTCCCACCCTCGTGGTCACACTCTTCATAGTCTTCTTCCCTCCATCGGCGAGGGATTTGGTTATGTGGGTCGCGAGCGTCTCTGGCCTTGGACCTCTCATCCCCAGTATGGGGGACTTGAAACCATGCTCGAGAGAGCAGATCCACCATTTGCTGCAAACCTTCGAGTTGGTTCTGGACTGCAACCAAAAAAGGGTCATTTCCTTCCCTCCTATTTGCTCTTCCGGTGGCCCTGGATTGGACCTCCTCTTTTGCATCTCCTCTCGCCTGAGGGGCTTTCTCTTTTTCCTGCGGGGGCTGTTCCTGCTCTGCCCTCGGGGGAACTTCTTTTCCCTGTGCCGGAGGAGGTAGCGGGGGCTGGGCCCTCAGTACGTTCTGGGCTGCCATCAACGGATGAATTTGTAGCCCTACCATAGGAGGGGCCATCTGAGCGCCCATCCCCGGGGGGAAGTAGGAGGTGGTGAAGTGTCTCCAGGCATTTTGTGCGGCCTGAACTTCGCACTAAGCGTAGAGCTCCTGCAACTGTTGCAGTGTTACCTGTGGCATTTTCACTCCTCGTATTTCTCTGGGAATGGAGACTGGAAGCTGCAATGTGCCACTTGATAGGGATGTATCATGGGCATCATACCCCGACATCATTCCAGGCACTATGTTAGGTTGCACGTACATATATCCCAGAGACGGCATCACCGTCGAAAATGCCCCAACGTTGGCGGTGTGGGCGGTGGGAACGAGTGTCACGGGAGGATCTGCAGAACCTTTAGCTTGGGCTCCTGCAACTGGAAGAGATCCCACCAGAACCTCTTTATCCTTGTTTTCGACGACGGCCGGATGCATATTCCCATTCAATGGGGTGTTTCCTACTTGGGTAGTGGTGATGTCAACGATGCTAGCTCTGCCTCCTGGGTTCTCCTCATTCACCGGGGGAAGGACACCCCTATTGTCCAAAGCTCCAGATCTTGTAGCTGTCACCATGATTGAAACTGCTGGTGTTACTTCTCAACTAGCTGAAGAGGAAGAATCTGTTGAAGATGAAGGGGATGATGATGGTTTTCCACAGACGGCGCCAAAAATGATGGAGTTAGAACACCAACACTTTGAGATTTGTTTAGATAAGGAAAACCATCACAGGCGTAAGAGCCTCAAGAACTAGGTTTCCAGAAATGCGTGGGTTCTTCCAGCTAGGATAAAACCAGAAAATGTGCAGTAAAGATGCAAGAAAGATGAAGTGTTTGAAGCCTAGGAAGGAAAACCAGTGATTGTTCCCAGTTATGCGTGTAATGCAAGTGCAGAAGATGACTTAGATGACTTAGGGAATATGAGTGTAAATTCCAATATTTATAGGTTGAGGATGGGGGTGATTTGGTAAATGTAACCAAGTGGTCCCAAATCCATGTTGCCCTAAACACGTGGCTTTGGGTGAGGGCTTGAAAAGGACATTCCGGAAAGATACCTACGGATAGGTGACAACGGTGTGTCAGAGGAATGTGTGTGCACTACCTCTGTGTGTCAGAGACGATTACAAAGCTGTCAATGAGCGTCAGGGAGCTCAAGCTGGTTTGCTCCTCATGCCATTGAGAGTGCCCTCGCTGGGAACCCTTTATCGAGGAAGGGACTGGCCTTCAGAGATCCCGAATGCCTCATTGTAGTGACGGTATGGACGTCAAAAGAGTTTCGAGCGCAAATCAGCTCCTAGAGTAATTCTCCTAGCGCTGGGGCGCTCGAGGAGTGAATTCCCCTGGCGATTTTATCCGAGCTCTGGGACGCTCAGGGCTAGTAAAACACCCGACCGCAGGAGGTCCTCAAGGGAAAGCTTCATGGTGCGAAGGGGAGGGTCTCCGCAGGGTAACGAACCCATTGTGAGGCTTCAAACGCGAGCATCGTATGGGATCAAAGGAGAAGCCTACGCTCGGTGTATGAGCCTTGATAGGCAGGCCTTCAGGGATTAGGGCAGCAAGTTGCATGGGCTGGACTTGTTTCACGAGCCCACATATACGAGCGTCTAAGCTCAGGTGTTTTTGGACCCTCTTGATAGATCGCCTGGATTGTGACACGTGTGCGAATCTGACTCGAGCGTGATTTGGGCTCATCAAAGTGCTTTTTAAATATAGTTAAAGTAATATTTATAACATGTATTTACATTATTATCCTTAACTAATAGTTATTGACTCAATTATTGTGAGAATATTTTAGGCGATCAGTATTTTGTAAGAAACCAAAAACTCAACTCGTACTTTTATATATTATATAATAATATAATAATATAATATATAAATAATATATAATATAATAATGTATAGATAGATTATTTCTTTTAATTTTCATTAAATTATTGTATCTATACAAGTTCAACATATAAAATATATTAGGGAAAATATCATTTTTGGTCACATACTTTAGGCTCATTTTCGAGTTTGGTCCCACGTTTAGTGACTCAGCCAGTTATGGTCCTAAACTTCTAAATTTTTGTCTGAGTTGGTCCACCAATCTATTTTCCATTAGATTATGGATAAAAGATGCACGTGACATCAGCACACACAGTTAGACAATTATCAACTTATTATAATTTTACCCCAATTTTAGTTTACATTTATAAAAAATACCCTAGCCTTTAAAATAAAAAATAAACAATCTTAAATAAACAGAAATATAAATAATAATATAAAATTTACCCCAATTTATAAATTTATAAATTAATATAAATTTATAAATAAATTTCCCATTAAATATTAAAATAATAAATTAAAAAATAACAATATTATTAAAAATCAATTAAGTGACACTAACAAAAATGATAGGAAATAATATAGCAAATATAATTAAATTCCCAATCTTAGAATAACAAAAAAAAATTATAAATTTCATAGTGAATATTAAAATTATAAATTAAAACTACTAGTATCATTAAAAATCAATTAACTGATAGTAAAAAAATAATTAGAATGGATACAACAAATTAAATTCCTAACCTTACATATAAAAAATCTAAATAATAACAAACAAAATAATATAAGTTTTACATTACTAAAGGAAGGAGGCGTGTCGTAGTGGTGATTTCAGATCTAGATTGGGAAAGAACGGAAACTATATGGTGGTGGCGCGATGGTGACTGCTTGCCGGTGGTTGTTGGGGCTTTGTCGAAGAAGGTGAAGAAGTTTAGGGTATTTTTTACAAATATAATTAATATAAGGAGTAAATTGTATAAGCAAATATTCGGGGGTTCACAGTTCACATGTTTCTGTCGTCTTAACACTTAATAAAAATCAGATTAGAGGACCAATTTTGATTAAAATTTGGAAGTTTGGGACTGTAATTGATTGAGTTACTAAACGTTTGATCAAACTAAAAAATGAGCCTAAAACATGGGACCAAAATTGATATTTTCCCAATAAATGATGAGAAGGAAAAATATAAAATAGTTAGCTCAATAATTCATATATACAAGAAACATCGACACTGTTGTAATGATCATCTTTTCAGTTAAAATAACATATATATCTTCTTCTTTTTTTAAGGAAAATATATATATGTATGCGTGTGATATGTCCACATATTCCGTTGGAAATAAATTCAATGACTTGAAGTTTGTTGCTCGTTTTCTAATTTATTAATTTCTAAATAAAATAAAATAAATAAAGTTATGGCGAGGAAGGCAGCATTAAAACCTAGAGTGATGGAAATTTGTCGCAAGTGCAGCAACTAACTTGCAGCAACAAGTCAAAACTCATCATGGCTGCCTCTTCTCTTCACTCTTCTATGGATGCCTTCGAAACAAGTGACAATCCTTAACAATCCTCTCTCTCTCTCCTCGAAATTGTGATAAAATTAAATCATTTCTATGTTCGAGAAGAATGTCATCGATCATATCATTAATTATATGGTAATTTGTATTCAAATAAATTAAAGGAATAAATTATTTTTACCATACGAATTATAAATATTTTTATATTCAAATTAAGTTTTATAGCATACCGTCATCTTTATTTTGTATTTATTATACACCGCTCCTCATACTTTGCATTTTTTACTAAAAACCATTTCCGGTTAATTTTGAGTAGTTTTGATGGCCTGAACATTAAACACGTGATGCGCATATGACTTTAATAAGAATAAATTTATCCTTACTAAGTCATAAAATAATATATTTGTCTTTATTAAGTCATATGTACTCACATGTTTACTATTCAAACCATCAAAACCATCAAAAATTCATCAAAACTACAAAAAAATCAAGCGGAGATAGGTTTTTGTAGAAAAAGCGAAGTAGGTTTTTGTAGAAAAAACGATAATAGTTCCTTGAATTTTTTATGTGGGAAATGTGATATGTAGTATCGTATCTTATTCATATCGTGTCGTATTCGTATCACGGTATCACCATATTCATATCCGTGCATCATAATTATTCGATAACCATGCACAATTTCGATGGTTCTTACGCGGTGTAGATCATTTATGATTTCTGCCAAACTTGAAATAATAATTTCTCTAATTAAATTCGTCACTATTTTTTGTAGAAAAAAATAATTTCAAATAGCATATTTATTTCCCTTCAAAATAGTTAAGATTCCAATTAATTCTAATAAAATTCGAATCCCTATTTATTTACAGATACATCTGCCGGCCTAAAGTTATATGCTTGTCCCTATAATCTAAAATAGCACTTATTTTAAATTCCGTTAGCAAAATATTATGAAACTAAGTTAGGCCTTATTTAATAACAATTATTATTGTTTAACTTTTTTGTCGTATCGCCGAGAGAGCGTGGACTTGCAAATGTATAGTTGGTTGGGGTAGTTGTCCGTTACGTCGGGAGTCATAAATGAATTATAATGTAAAGTCATGACTCATCTACAATATTTTTAGAAATCTTAATGATTTTTAATGGGTACATTTATTTTCTATAACTCTATTAGATATTATGTCCAAATTTTTAACTTGAAAGTACATTCTCACTTAATACCAATAAATGACATAAGTGGTAAATATCTTTACTTATGAATTGATAGGTCATGAATTTGAGTTCGAGCTTTATTGCAAGTAATTGAAAAATCGACATTGATCTTCTTAAAAAAAGAAAAGAAAAGATACGTCCTCACTGCATATTACAGTAACACCAATTTTCTTAGTTGGTATTTATTTTTTAATTTTTTTACATAACTAGATATTCAAGCATGTGGAACTGAGGAGGCTCAATTACAAGTATAAAATAGTAACTTTGTGATAAAAATAATTCTTATGGTACAATAATGTTATACGAACTTTTATAGGATGGGATCACAAAAATTAGACGAATGGACAAATATTTTCGTAGATTAAGTGGTCATTAATTAAGCCATCACTTATCATAATTTTAAAAAGCATAATGTATTTAGTATTTCCAATATTCTTGTTTGCTTCATCTATAGTTACACCATCGATAGTATATGCATATTATATGAGATATATATATATATATATCAGAGTTTTCCCCACCTAATTGAGTGAAAGTGCTTATTGCGGGAACCTCTCCTAACGTAATTTTTTACATCCATAAGGTTCGAACCCGAGACCTTACTTAAGTGAACTCAAACCTCTATCCACTTGAACCAACTTGATGGGTTCCAAAAGGGGGGATTAGAATCCGATCACTTTATAATTTGTTTGAGTGGGGAAACCGCCGGAATTTCGCCGGAGAAGATGGAATTCTACCTGCTAGGACAAACACATTGAAAAGTCAGAAGGCCAAGCTGGGGGGACCGGGGGTGATACCCAATTTGGCTCTCCGATGCTCAAGTCAGATGATGATCTGAAAGAGGAAATGTAAGCTAAGTAGGAGTTGCAGTTATGAAGATCGCTTACAGTGAAGGAGATGACTCTGTTTATTTATAGTTGAGGGTTGGTCAAGGACCCTTTGGTCATTTGCCCCATGTGGTCCTGGCCGAATGTTGCCCTAACACGTGGCGCTGTGAGAGAGAAACCTAAGAGGAATCTTCTGCAAAAGCTGCTAAGAGTTAGTGTTGGCAACAGGGGCAGGTGCGCGGGCATGTACGATGTGTCAGAGAGCCGTTTGGGAGGTTGGTAACGAGGGCTTAAGAGCACGCTCGTGACAACCAGAAACCTTGGAGGCCAAGATATCTGCTAGGGGATGAGGGCTGGAGCTTGTTGTAAGAGATTGAAGCGGGAGCCTCTCCGAGAGAATGTAGCGCTCGAAGAAGGCTCGCTTAGATTGATTGAGGTACTAGTCATGCAGTACCAACGACGCTTGTGGAAGAGCGGTAAGAGCAAAAGCTGCTGATGCACGTGTATCCATAGCAGAGTTGACGCGTGTCCTTGCGGGATGCCAGCGCTCGAAGGTTTAAGCGCTCGTATATGTCTGATGTAATCTTAGAGAAGCAAGTGCCATCATCCTAAGGTGCCACGTGCCAAGATGAGGGCAAGCGTGTTTTGACCCCATCACAATTGTCCGTTGGTATATATATGATGATGATTATGAATTTATGATATAGACATGCATATTATATATGTTAATTATTTTCAGGAAAATGAAAAATTCGCTTGAAAATTTTAAATATTTTTAGAGTGATCTATATCTAACTATCTTGTATTTAGGACTAATTACACCGTAATCCATTTAAATTGAAAAATTATATTTTTATCCTTATAAATCTTATTTGGTCTGAGGTCTCTAACAAAATTTGTAAAAGTGCACTTATGCTCCAAAAGATATGAGTGTTACATTAAATATATGACCAAAATTACAAAATCATCTCTAATATCTACAAATATAAACAAAACGACCCATACAAAATTATGAATTTAACAACAAATCAGTAGTGTTTTTGGAATGACATAACGGAACCCTAACGAACTTCATGGACCACAAATGATTCTAAAAAATTAGGGATTAAAATTTAATTTCCCGAATTAGATGGATTACGTTATAATTAGGTTTAAATGCAGGGTAGTCAGATGTAATTATTTCATATTTTTATTTTGATCCCCTAAAATTTAAAGTTCTTCATTCTATTAACTTTTACCCCGCTTGAATAATATATATATCTATATATAGATGGATAGATAGATAGATTTTGATTTTAGGAATTAATTTTTTTAACCCTAAGCATTTTTTATCCCATTAGTTAATTATTGTGGATTTGGGCAGGTACATTATGCATATTCTCCCAAGAAAAACAATAAAAGAAGAGTCAACCAATACTTGGAGACGATTATGAGGTTAATTAAATTTATATATTAACAAGGACAGTACAGTAGAGTGTGCTATCAATTAGCTACTCCAATTTCCAGCGGGCACAAATATAATTAAAGTTTAATTTTGATTCTTTTTGGGACTATACGTGAAAAGTACGTGAGATGAATAATTAAAGAAGCTGTCTTGATCATAAGCAGTCGCAAAATTGGGCTATAGCTTTTAAACTATGTAATTAGTAATGCCCAACTTGCATGAGCACCAACATTTTAGAGGCATAATAAATAGATAATGACACCTTATCACACGACCTACTTAATTAATAAACTTTTCACATTCATATATACGGGCAAATCCAGGGTTTCTCAATGGTTCGGGCGAAAAAATTTTAGACCTCAATATATAATAATAATAATAATAATAATAATAATTTGAAACTAATTAAAATATTTAAATTAAATAAGATATTTTTATAATTTTTATGAGACGCTAAAACTTATAAATCATAATTGTTTTCGACGATTCGTCATTCTTTCGATTTGCTCCCATCATTTTTTTTCAAACTAAAATTTTCACTTATAGATACTAATTTGGTACTTTATAAAAAAAAAATATTAGAATTCGTTCCGGGATTAAAATCTCCACTATCACTATCGAGTATCGTAATTAATCCTTTCGGTAAATTATAAGTACAAGTTAAAGTATAGACAGTTGAATAAAAAAACTATTTAGTGTTTTATATTTGAAATTAAAATTCGAAACATTTTATTAAGATAATATGTGTTGAAAATTAGAACTTTTTGTTATATTAATTCGACAAAGTTAAATTTTTATAAGAATTACCCACGTAATGTGATATCTTTTATATGATACATTATTTATACAATAAGATTCACCATGCTAATTTTTTCTTACATAAAAACACAATAGTAGATTCTTTCCTGAAGTGTTCAACGCATCACGTCAAAAATGACACACTTTTAATTATTTTGGTATTCGAGTCAAACTTGAGTTATATGTAATACAATATATAAAATATGTAATGTTTATTATGTACAATAGCTAGTAAATTTATTGCATATAATCTAATACCTATTTTATGGGATTAGAGGGGTCGGGGGTGGGGGCGAAAGGGGCCTTATGGCTCCGTCACTATATATATATATATATAAAAGTTTTGTTTAATTCGTCTCTAAGATCCTAATTTGAATATTCTCATTTACTTTTAATTTATAAAGATTTATATATAATAAATAATCCTTTTCGTCCACTTATAAAAAATAAATAAATATAATACGAACACAACACGAATATGGTGACATGAACTTTTCTTAAATTTTTTATATGAGAAATGTAGGATACGATGTCTAATAGACATATCCAACACATACGATGTGATAAAATGATATTTTTGGAAGTATTCGTGTATCATAGGATATGATATATTTGCCATTGTGAAATTAAATTTAATTTCTCAATTCCAATCAATTGCTATTTTTTAATTTTTGATTTTTTTTTTTTATTTCAACGGATTCCCGATACAATTCACTTTTTATAAATAATTCAGTTGTTCATAAATATTCGTAAAACATTTCACAAACTTCATTTAAAAGGAGATCAAGATGTTAACCGAAAATAAGGAATTTTATATAAGCTATTTTGAAATAAATTGGGGATTGTCAACTTATTTTAATCTATTGGGTTTAGTTATTGTCTGGGATAAAAAATTTACATCTTAAATTATTTATCTTTTTTAACTTGGCAACTTAAACTAAAAGATATTAAAGATCGTAACTCAACTATTATTTTTTAACAAAATTCAACCTGATTACACTTATCGCGTGACACATGGAAGAAACTTTGCATACTTGTCACATGATAATGAGTGAAATCAAATTATACTATATTAAAAAATAATAATTAAGGTTGTAACATTGAATGTTTTCTAGTTTATGTTTTGAAGTTAAAAAAATCCATAATTTAGAATGGTAAAAATATTTAACTTTAATCGTCATTATTAAAGTTTGTAAACTTGTTATCATACCTGATGGGTTCCGAATAGATGGGTCCGAATCCGATCACTTTACGATTTGTTTTTGTGGGGGAAATCGCTGGAAGCTCGCCGGAAAAGGAAAGGGGGTTCTACCTGCTGGGACAAACACAAGAAAAGTCAGAAGGCCAAGCTGGGGGGAACTGGGGGTGGTTCCCAGTTTGGCTCTCCGACGCTCAAGTCAGATTGATATATGAAGGAGGAAACTTGAGTTAAGTAGCAGTTTCAGTAATGGAGAATGCTTACCATGTAGAAGATGACTTTACCTATTTATAGGTGAGGGTCAGGGACCCTTTGGTCATGAGAGAGAAACCTAGGAGGAATCTTCTGCTAAAGTGGCTAAAAGTTAGTACTGGCAACAGTGGCAGGTGCGCGGGCATGTACGATGTGTCAGAGAGCCGTTTGGGTGGTTGGTAACAAGGGCTTATGAGCCCGCTCGTGACAACCAAGAGTATCGGGAGCCAAGATATCCGCTGAGTGGGATGAAAGCTCCAGTCCAAGTAACGAGCCAGAAGGTGAGGCCACTCTGAGGGAGTGTGACGTTCGAAGAGGGCTCCCTTGGCTCGTGGACGTGCCAATCGTACAGTATGAATGGCGTTCGTGAGAGTATCAGCGCTCGTTGGGCTTATCTCTCGAAGAGGGATTGCGCTCGTTGGGCTTAGCGCTCGGGTGCTGATGGGCGCAACCTTGGGGAGACAGACGTCATCATCTCGGTGATGCCACGTGTCGTTGCGTGGGATGATCGTATTTTGACCCCATCAATACCTTTCTTAAAATATTTTGAGAGTTTATTTTGAAATACGTTTAGAAACATCTTATAATTAAATCCGAGAGATAATTACAAGATGTAAGAGTTAACTTACAATCTATATAAAATAAAATTAACCAAATACCCCCTTGATAAAAATTTGAATCCCGCAATATTTAATTAATATGAAGATGATTCTCGAGTAAAGGTGTAAAGATTTAATATAGAGATCATCTTCAACCAACATATGGTATTTTTATGAAATATATATGATGTGTTGCAATCCAAAACCCTTAAGATTAATTCCTCGTTTCGGAGAGATTAATCAAGAGATCAGACCAAAATATTTTGATCGTCATTACTTGAGGGCCGGGACTAGAGTTTTACTTATTCAAGTTATCTTTAAGATTGATTTTTATCTGATTTATTACGATCTTACCAGATTCGCGGGCCGGGACTTACGGCATGATTGGTATGCATGAATGGAATGAGGCAAGAAAGGAATGAACTTTATAATGGAATGATCAAAGGAATGAAATGACTTTATTATGACATTGCTATGATTGATACGCCAAATAATAAAGTTATGAATGAAATAAAAAATTTAAACTTATTTCATTATTAATAATAATAATAATAATAATAATAATAATAATATAATATATATATATATATAATTAAATATATTTTTATATTAAATATATATTAAATTTTTTTATTTTGAGTAACTATATATTTTCATATATCAATATATTATTACTATTTTATATCTAACGTACGTATTATACTATTATATATATGACATTTATTATATGTACTATATATATGTGAGTGTGAGAGTGAGTTTGGGATATATATATATATATATATATATATATATATTCATGCATAGATTATGTATTAATTATTTATTGTATTTAATATATTTCTTGACATTTAAAAATAAATTTTAATATAAATATCAAAATTCGTTCTTTATAGAATATCTAAATTTATAAAATTTTATAAATAAAATAATATTTTGAACATGTTTTTTAAATATATAATATATTTATATTTATATATATTTAATATAGTTTATTAAAATTTCAACGTGATTAATATTATTTAATTTTTATTTATGAAAATAATAAAATATAATATGCATTTAATAAATATGTGACGATATTATAAAAATAATAATAACTTTTAAACATTAATACCATGGGGGACCAAAGGAATGGATAATCCCATGCTTGTGGGAATGAGCATTACCGCGGCAATGAGCATTCCTAATCATGTTTTGGTACCAATCATGGGTTTAGGAATGGACGCGGTAATGTCCATTCCATTCCAACCCCATTCCATCATATCAATCATGTCGTTAGAGTTTTACTTATTCAAGTTATCTTTAAGATTGATTTTTATCTGATTTATTACAATCTTACGAGATTCACTACTTACCTGCACGTAAGATATGACCATGACTTAGAGTTTTACTTATTCAAGTAATGTTTAAGATTGATTCTTATTTGATTTATTACGACCTTACCGGATTCGCTACTTACCTGCACGATACGTGTTCTGTTCGGACTAATCTTCTTCCTTGTTATATTTGGATTGAGACTTGGATTTGATTTATATGTTCGGACTAATCTTCTTCCTCGTTATCTTTGGATTGAGACTTGGACTTGATTTTATTCAAGTGTTGGGTTCATGAACCTTGGGCTCTAGGATAGGTCCCAACATATATATATATATATTATATGACATTATGTTAATGATTTTAATTGCATTAGAAGTTTGTCAAATAATGTATTCACATAAACATTATGACATAGATTGTCTCATTCACATACCCAATGGTGGGGAGCTCGCATAGTCAGACTAAAATTTATGTGCCTAAGTTTGCCCGAACAATGGAACAGTCTTTGATCTACCCAAATGATACTACAATTTACGGGGTAAATTTTTAAGTTAGATAAATTATTAATATTTCTTTATTTATACATGGTTTCGTCGCTATAGACACAAATACGCAGACATGTATATGGATAATAGTTATGATGCCGAAACCTATTGACTACAGCCAACTAAAAACCATAAATGAGAGCGACAGAGAATTAATTTGCCAACAATTGCAAACCAATTCTTATTTTCCTTTTCTTTTTTTTTTTTTCTGCATTATTTTGTTCATTTATTATTTTGTTTTTGGCCCTGGGTGGTCCAGACTCCAGTCTTGCAGTATTATTCCAACCAACATTTGTTACAAGCTCGTAAAGAAAAATAAATAATTACAAGCTAAGCAAGTTGTATATATATATATTAATTAATATTATACCCCTAATTAAATTAAGTCCTATAGTATGTTACAACTATTTACATAGGTCTCGTAGCCAGGGACGAAGCCAGGATTTCAGGTAAGGGGGCGAAATTTTAAAAATATATAATTTTTTTTAAAATAAATATTATTTTATTAAAAATAAAAATATTATTTTATTAAAAAGAAAAATATTATTTTATTCGATATATATAAATAAAATAAATATAACTTAAAAACTCTAAATTTCTTTTACTCATAGTGCCTATATAAATAAAAAAATATATATATGGATTAATCTCAATTTAACATGATTTAAAACAAAATAATAAAATCAAATAACAAAACAACATAAAGAAATAAAATGTCATTTATCTTTAGTCACATAAAAATACAATAATTATTTAAAATAAACATACTGAACTGAAATTAACAAATTTATTATAAATATTATCCACAATAAAAGAAAATTTAAAATTAGATACAATCTTTTAACTAAATAATTTATCCATTATAAAGGAAAAACTAAAATTAACTCGGTTATGTTCATAATAAAAGACAAATTAAAATTACTATTTAGATACAATCTTTTAACAAAATTAATACGATTATGTTCATAATAAAAGACAAACTAAAATTACTATTTAGATACAATCTTTTAGCTATGTAACGCCCCATTTTTCATTTATACATTATGTTACATTATATTAAATTTCATAACATTATATGTAATATATTCTTATGTATTTATATGAATTATCATTAACGTGGAATTTACGTGAATTAATTGATAACGTGCTTAATTGCTATTATGTAACTCTAATTGATCATTTTATAAATTTATGGACTTGATTGCATAATATGCATTGGAGTTATTTGATTAATTGTTTAGAGAAGGAACTTGAGTGCATGAATTCAAATAGCTTAGGGACTCATTTGCAAAAAGTGATGATTCATCCATTCTCTTACAAGACTTTGTATATATCATATATTTTTCCAATTCTTCAATCATATTCCATATTATCCAAGAGAGTTAAACACACACTCACACACTAGAAATCGGTTCTTACACCAAAGAAGAGAAAGGAAGGATTTTATCTAAATTCAAGCTTGATTCAAGATAGGAAATTGCATAATTGGATCATCATCACCATCTTTCCATTTCATCCCATATTTCTTCATTCAAGGTATAACATGAGGATTGGTTGAATTTCTTGAATTCATGTTGAGTAGGGTTTATGAAGTAAATGGTGAATTATTGTATGTTTGGAGCTAGAAGCATGCTTAGGATTAAAAAGGGATTGAATTTGCATGGAAACTTTGGTTTATTTGAAAGTTGGAAGCATATATATAAATATGGGGTTTTAATGATGAATTGTGATGCTTGAATGTGTAATTCTTGGTTGGATGGTTGAATAAGTGAAGTATAGTGTATATTTGACATACTTTAACATTTGCTTTGGAGTGATCATGCATTTGATGGTGTTTTGGGGAGTTTGGGCATGAAAATCCCCTGTTTTGCTACTGCTGCGTAACAGGTCGCGACCGCGACTGAAAATAGACCAAAATTGGTCGCGCCCGCGACCCCATTTTAGCCAAGTTTCGAGATTTTGAAAATTGGAGGAAAATTCGGCCAAAAATCGCGACCATTTTGTGAAGGATTTTGGTCGTGCCCGCGACCGCTGCAGAAACTGCATTTTGTCCAACTTCGAACAAACGCCATTTTCACCTCGGTTTGAATTAGAAAAAGTTCCATATACCGTTGGAAAGGTCTATGTGTATAGTTTCTTATCCAATAAACAAAACTCAATTCTAACTTCTAGAACTCAAGTTATTCTACGTTTTCTACAAGGTGTGCATTTCCCAAAAATTGTCGATTTTCCTAAACTTCACCAAAACGTTTCATATTGCATTCTTTTCACTTCTTTGGCTCCCGTATGTGACTTATATGAGTTATAAACTTGGTTTAGTGATAATTATGCTCTTAAGTGACAATCCTTAAATGTTATTGCATGATATATTGATTAGAACATTGTCGTGCGTCTTAAATGGTTCATGCGAGTCGAGTCTTACGTACACTTGTCCTTGTTACACAGATCACATTCCCAGAGACGAGGAGCACGCACCATAGTTATATCCTTGTTTTGGTCGTCACAGGTGAGGTTTAAATTTTAGTTATATGTATAGAACCCGTACAACCCTTATGTGATCTTTCGGCCAAAATGTATAAATATATCTATAGTTTTCCATAAACCTCAAATGGTTTACAACTAAATTACTACTATTGTACTGAATTATTGTTATTGATATTGTTACTGAACTGAATTGACTGTACCGAATTGTACCGATTGAATTGATTGTGTTTTGGCGAGTAAAGCATGTTCACTTTGGGCCCGAGGGTAGTGTATTGAGTCAACTGGGGAAGCAAGGGCTGACGGGTAACTCTTGCACTATCCTCACCGATTTTGGGATGACCCCTAAATCCACTAGGAGATTAGTGGAGGAAGGAGTTCCGGGTATAGGGAATCATGAACCCTATACTCAATGAGACTGGATGGAGGGGCCTTGCAATCCCCCATCAACCGGAGGAAGGAGTGATTGAAATTGCTAATTGTGCACTATAATTGATTGCTTGGTCACCTAATCATTGAATAATTGAATTATTGTACACAGTCGGAGAAAGGTTGGAGAATTGCCCTCACTCGCTGGGCCACTGATTGAAATGAATTGAAATTAATTGTATTGTTAAATTGAATAGTTGTAATCTCGGGCGAAGATTATTCCTTTATTAAACCTATATTGTTTCATTTGTAAAAGCTTTACCCGGGATTATAACTTGCATGTTAATTGCACTAATGTTTATTCATAAACCCCTCACTCAGTCTTTCATAGACTGACACCTCACATTTTCAGGTATTGCAGGTTGAGCGCTAGGCGGGATTGAGTGAAGTTTTACTTCTTTTGGGTCTAGCATTGTCTTTCTCATGTTTATGTACATTATAAATACATTATAGCTCTTAAGAACTGTTTTGGTACCTATGTATATATTATGATTTATACTTGAGACTTTGAGCATGTAAATGGAAATATTGTTTTGGGACATGTTAGTATGAAACGGAAAATGGGATCATGAAGTGAATATACATTGTTATGCTTCCGTTTGTTATGCATTGTTGTAAAAATTGAGGGTTAGCCGCCTAACTAGTGTTCATTTTTTTTATTGTCTCTCGTTCGCTATAGTTTAGTTCATGTATGGGTCGTCCATCTCATATGTGAACTGAGCTATAGTACGGGGATGTGGCATCTTTGCGCTTCGGGTGCTACAAGCTAAATAATCTATGCATAATAAAAACTAAAATTAACACAGTTATAAAGAAACCATATTTTTTTAATATGCAGAACTCATATCAACACTAAAACACAGTATATTATCTAAAATCGGTTATCTTTATATTGTCAGATAAAAATATAATATTTTCTCAAAATATAGAACTCTGTACCAATACTAAATTATTGAAAATTAAACACAGAGTTATCTATTGTCTTTAATCTATTCTCTTTTTTCAAAATATTGAACTAATTTACAATTAACAAATTAATCATAAACTTTATCTAAGCAATTTATTCATAATAAAACTAATAAACTATAAAAGAAAAACCAAAATTAAATATAAGATAATAGTACGTTTTTGGATAAGTTGAGACTAGATCTACTTCTTTTTTTTTTTCCATAATTTTGAAGATTAGAAAAATATGAGTTCTAAGTTGATGAGAAGACTCAAGAGAAAGAGAGGAATAAAAAATTGAGGAAGAAGACGTAGTTTAGATAAAGAGATAGAAAAAAGAAAATTGATTTGAGATTTCAAAAAGAAAATAAAAAACGTAGGCTTACTCAAGAGAAAGATAGGAAGAAAAAACTGAGGAAGACGGCGTAATTTAGATAAAGAGAGAGAAAAAAAAAATTGATTTGAGATTTCTAAAAGAAGATCAAAAGACGTAGTCTTTGGTAAGAGAGAGAAAAAGAAAATTAATTAGAGATTCTCAAAAGAAGTTCAAAACATTTTTATTGGGATTGAGAAAAGAATTCGTATTACATTAAACTAATACTAAAAATTAAATTAATCTAAAAATAAATTTTAACTATCATTATTGGTGAGTTGTAATTTTATTGGGGAAGGGGGGGCAAATTTATAAATTAAGAGGGGCGAAATAATAAAATTTTTAAAATTTATATATAATAATAAATTGTTTAAAAAATTTTGGGGGGGGGGGGGGGGGGGGGGGGCGGGGGAAAAGAACTCTTTGATCTCAATTCTTACCTAATTTCTACCCGGCCTAGAATTTGTTATCATCAAATATGTACTTTAGTATTTAATAGCATCATTTTATTTTTTTTCACAGCATGGTACTATCTCTGTCAAATGAATGGATTCACCGGAGGTCCTTCATCTAACTTAAGATAAGTTCGGCATGTTAATCCGATCAATTATGGAGAATAGGTAATTAATGTTAGTTGATTCGGTATCCCAAGATAGTTGGAAGGATAATAGTAGAAGATTAGGGATTACGTTCACAAAGAGAGAATAGGTAATTAATGTTAGCTGATTCAGTATCCCAAGATAGTTGGAAGGATAATAGTAGAAGGTTACGGATTACGTGCCCAAAGAGAACAATTTTGCGTTAAATGCCAAAACTATTTAAGAATGATTCTTGAGATATAATAATATAAGCAATTGATCCGATATCTCATGATTAGTGGTTTTAAAACCCTGAATTACTATGGTAATTTTTAAGGGAAGAGAATTAATTTTTTATTTCATTCGTGTGTTCTAACAGATGTAACAATATATATCTATACTATTTATAAAGCGAGAGACTCAAGTTTGGTCTCTTGGACTCTAAAAATAATTTATTTTCTATTTATTTATTGATTGATTTCTTCTAACTTTATCTCTTCCACGTTTTATGAATTTATCTTTTCTGTCTAATTACTTCTCTTCTTAGCTTTTTTTTTTCCTTTCTTTCTATCAATTGCATTCGTTTTAATTTTAATTTTTATCACTTTTCACTTATATTTTAAATTTTTATAATTATTAATATGACATTATCTTATACTACTTATTTGTTTTTTATCATAAATTAGTGATTATATTAAAAATAACTATAGAATATATATTTAATGAAATTTTTTTAATTTTAATATCTTTATACAATAATTATCTTTTATTTGCACATGCATCGAATGTGCAAAATTACTAGTATATATATATTAGCGAGACGTTTGTTACTAAAAATTGTGATAAAAGATCCATGATCTTGTCGCTAAGTTTTCACTGTAACTCTGATAAAAAATAAAAACAACATTAATGGTGGTAAGTTAGACGTTGTCCAGTTACTAATCACATTATAAATAATACCTTAATGACATGTTTTTATTTTTGGTTTTTTATTGTCACCAATTGCATGCAAATATTAATGACAATTTTTATGTTGTCACAAAATTATTTTCTTAGTGACTCTAAAATTTTTATCTTAAATAAAAAAAAAGTATAAATTTCATACTACGACATTGCTAAAATTCATGCTAATTTTACAAAACATATGCAAAGATCACCTGATAGTTTAGTTTATCGATTCAACGTTATACTGGTCAATTTTTACCAAATGTCTCGTGTTCGAACCTCTATGAATGTGAATATTACTAGTATGGAGAGTTTTACATTTTAGTGATTCGATTCGTCTCGATTCATATAAACGAGCAGATTAACTATGCAAATTTTATTAGATAGGTAGCAATTAATCGGAAATACTAACCAGATAATTTCAACTCATTTTCGTATTAGTAGTATTATTACTTATTAGTGTTGATTTAGCAAAGAATAGGTTCACATTAACAAACCATTTAATTGATTATAAATCATTAAGATTTTAATAGTTGTTAATTGTCACTTTCATCCGAATTTTTTAAACATTAATAAAGTAGAAAATTGAGTTAATTATTGAACTACCATTAATTGTTTTTAACTTTTGAAGATTATCTTCATATCTCATTTCATTTTCCACTTCGCACGAAAGCTATAATAAATCCGCGTAAATGAGCTTTCTTGCCGCACGAGTTGACTTAAGATTTAAGAGTGCAGTCAATCACATGGGTTAATGTATACAATACAAATATATGATTATTTCTAGACATATGTCCTTATGCACAAGAATTATTACCATATATTAATCATACTTTTTTTAAAAGTAAATTCTTGGTTAAATTATCCCTATTTTTATTTAATAATAATAATAAGATCGACAACAAACCAGATATAATTGATGCCATTGCCATATTTAACTTAGTATTTATTCAATTTCGGTACCTTTGATTTCGTTTGTGATCTCTTTCTTGCTACTATATATTTACTTTATTTGAGTACATATGAGAAAATCAAGTGCTCACAGCTATTATGTGTAGTTATAGACACATCGATATATACAAATAGACAATACGATATATAATAATGTGGATTTTTTAAATTAAAAATGTTAGATATATAAATACATAAATATAATATAATAAAATAATATTTTTAAAAGTATTATTCGTCCATTATGGGTGCTCCGTCTTTTAAATGTATTGAAAATGATGCAAACTAAAACTTATAATAAATAATTCACTAGTACCAAAATTGAAGAATCAGTAACCCATAATAACGAAAATATATTAACCCACCTAAGTAATAAGTACCCCTTTTAAGTCTTAGATTATGCTAGCCTTTTCACACTTATATAATAGACCAACTATGGACGGCCTCGCACACAAATAATACACCTAAATTAATGCAACACAATTACAAGGCCTAACAAGTATATTATATATACATATCTATATTGTACAAGCAAGTAGCATTAAGCCAGTCATAACTCATAATCAATGGAAAGGCTTGTTTTGCCAACCACCATCATTAAATTCTTTTTTGCAACTAAAGTTTAGGAAATTTACTTATTAAGAGCTTCCATGTGCTTTGTTACATCAATTTTACTTGCTTCACTTCAGGATTTTAGGTTTGGAAAGAATTATCCATTGCACCAACTACGATTAAAGATTTTTAACTTCATTTTAATACAAAATGTGTGTTTTTTATATCAATAAATGTTGTCTAATTTTTTTATTCTTTTACTGAGATGGATGTTGTTTATCCAACTACTCCAAATGAAATTCGAATATGTGACTTATCTATTCATAGATGTAGATGCTTACCACTAAACTATCTGCTTGTCGATAAATGATATCAACTTATTATACTTTTACGACTCACTGTGAGTGTCCATTCTTGAATTTACATTATTAGGTTAGGAAAAACTATAAATACCTGTTAAGATTTGATTGAATAAGAAAAAAAAATTTATCTTTTTTTGGAAATTACAATTTATTCCCCTCGTCTTTGTTGTTATACTTATATCTGACAAATTAAAATATAAAAATACGTAACTACATAAGTGGTCCGGTTAGTTATTAAATTATTTTACCAAAGAGTAGAAACTAATAAGGTAATTAATTATTTGATATTATTAATTTCTCTTTTCTTTTCGACTCATTTTTACTATAAGCTTATATCCTAAATCCACTAGTTTTTTGAAGTATCACCCAAAATCCTATAATATGAATATTATTCAAAAACCCTTATGCTTGCAAAGACTTACTCACCACCCCCTGATGTCCCTCCGGTATATTTTTAAAGGTGAGATTTCAAATTTGTCCCCTTACAAATACAATTCCTATTTACCCATTTTTCTTCACCATTTAATTCTTGTTTTAAATTATTTTTATTTTTCAATTTAATAAAAGAATTAAAACATAATTTTTTTAAAAAAAATTATATCACCATCAACAGATTTCATGCCATCACCACCAATTTGCACAACTTGCCTACGGAAAATTTTCGTAGAAAATAATCATCAATTTTTTTGTAATGTTTCTTCTTTTTGCTGTCGATTTGGGTTTTAATTTTGATAATAAAATGTAATATTTTTTTCATGTTTATTGTTGATATTTGAAAATTCTCAATTTCAGTTAAGAGTTATTATTACATGCTTTTTTCAACTGTTGTTCTAATTCAGAGTTTAAGTATTATGTATTGATGTTGTTCATGAGTTATTGTTTGCTTTGCAAAATGTTCAATTTATGATGCAATTGTAAAACCATCTATATTTTAAAATATTCTTTTATGGTTTCATATTGTATCAGTTCACACTCATATCCGATACTGTATTGCTCGTATCAGACACTTATAATATTAAAAATTTATAAAATCTTTGCTCGTATCAGATATTTATTATATGATTTTTTTTTTTTTAATTCATATCATGATTTTATTGTATTATAGTTTATGTTGTGCATTTTAGGCGTTTCTACTTATATATCGGCCAAACTATGGCACATTCAAACATGATGAAAAATGCCAAAATTGATTAATATGCGCTTGTGTTTAATCATTAATGATCTGAAGTGTGAACTAATCATGTAAACGTGTAAATTTCTAGAAATTGAGTTCGTCCAAATTAAATAAAAATTATTAACAATTTTAACATATATCCATCCATCTATATATAGGAATAGACAACAAGTTTCGATTCAAGAGCTGATTACTACTCATGAGGAAAACTGGGCATCGAGCTCGAGTTGACCCTCTCTGACCACATATACACATCCATATATATTCAAAATCGACCTTACTAATAAGAAGAAAGGGAGAGTGAGGCATAACAGGGTATTTGAAGACGCAATGGAGTTAGGGGTGGCATGAGGTTTCCCCAAATGTATTAACTTATTTAGAAAAATAAATTCTCGTAAAAAATGGTAATTAATGTGTGTACGTAAACTTTTAATGCACGGACATTTTTATAAATATTGTTTCCGACTAGTTACACATGAGAAACTTAAGAGGAATTTGTGTCATCATACAATGTTAAGTTCGTATTATCATATTTGTAGTTGTACATCACTGATTTACGGTACTCTCCCCGATCTTCTAAAATTGTAAGATATTTATCTTATTAATTTCGTCCGTCCTTCCTCTAACAAGAATCTCACGTTGCCGATAGATAGATAGATAGAAAGGTATGAGAACCCTTCAACTCCCAACCACTTAACCGTGACCGATCAACATATATAGTGATGTGATGATTGTAACTTTATAAGACGTGGACAATTTGGTGCATGTGACATGCGAAAATGTGAAAGATTTTTAGACTTTTCTTTCGTGAACTGCCTTTTCCAACAATAAATTGCTTCACAAAGGACAATTCCAGTCAATGATATATACAGTAAGAAATATCATAGGCATCCAAAGAGGATAGTATCGAAATACGACATGATTAATTTATGATGACAAGTTTCTCTACAAGTACTGGAGTTGGACTGGGTTAAGTATTGTGATTAAGAGAGAATCATGAATTAATTTGGGTTTAAGTTCGTGATTATTAGAGAAAGATATATGCCTCGGAAAGATGATCACAAAATGGTATAGTTTAATAGTTCGACTCTATGTTAGTTTAACAAAAAATCTCGTATTTGAATATTTGGTACGCAACTACCATTAATAAAAAGAGTTTTATACCTTATAGGTTCGACTCGATGCGTTCCATATCCATAGAGTATAAAACTAAAAAAAATATATGGCGGGAAAGATATCAAATAGGAATTAAAAATGAGAATTGTGACATTAAACCAAGAAATTGACAAGTGGAGGAGCTTTCTGGGTGTGTTGATATAACTTTAGATAAGGAAAGTCAATGAGAAGAAATGAGAGCGATTACTTGCTGTCTGTCTATTAAGCCTTCTTCACTCCAGCATCATGGACGGGAAGAAGGTCGTGCACATTTTAACATAGCTTTTATAGTTTTATTTCATAACCTTTACGATCATGACAGAATAGAAAGAATATTTCGTCCAAATTATTAATTTTTTAATTTATTTGTTTAGTTGATTCTTATTGATTTTAATCTCATCTTTTTAAATTTCTCGAATTAATCAATTATTCTCATCACACCTGATCGTGCCAAACTTCCGCTTGATGTTCGATCGGGAAATCAGACCACGATCACTCTATTTGTTGAGTGGGGGAATCGCCGCTTGACTGCTCGAAATTAATCTGCACACGTCGTGGCAAACATGAACTTCGAGGCCAACTCGGAGAAGGTGGGTGTGAGACCCGGGTTGGCACTCCGACGCTCAAGTCAGGTACGATGAGGATGATCGAAGGATTGAGCGGTGAAAAGAGCTAGGTAAGAAAAACTTACCGTGTAATAAATGAAGGGGCGCTATATATACGGTGAAGAAAGAGAGATTACCGCCTCGACGTGTCTACGCAGGGTGTACAGGTGCCCCACTATGACCGTGCATTAAATACGTGGTCGGCCACTCAAGTGTGGAGTGGTTAGTGAACCGATGTGCTGGCCGATCGAGGGATCTGGGTCGAAAGAATTGATCTGAGAGCCTGACTCTGGGTCGATGGCTAAGACGGTAAATTGTGGGCGGTAATTGAAGGACCGACCTGGTGGCCGGAATGTGGCCTTCGATCGTACAGGTGGAGCGAGATGATTGGTCCAACACGACAGCGGGTACGAGCCACGTTAATACCCTACAATTATTACTAAAATAGAACCCGTGTAAAAAAAATCTGAAAACTTAAAAAAAAAAAAAAAAAAAAAATCCATCAAAGCAATTGTAGGGTTTTCCCCGAGCCTCCCAATATGACCAACCTAGAACGACATGTTCATACAAAAGACAAAGAGCCTAATACAATTGAAAGTAAGGAAATGAGCCGGAGCCATCACCCATAACAACCAAAGGCAATAAAAAATTCGAGGCCACTATTATAAATCGAGCTCAAATGATCAAACGTTGGCCCTAGAGTTGGACGCTCAATTTTCCGGGCTTCGATATGATAGTAGACAAGAATGCAAATCTCACGATGAATGATCGGACCCCGATCGCATCCTCAAAACCATAGTATCTCGTGCGATTATAGTTAGTGCCCTTTTAATATCTGACTTATTACGGACATCGTTAATACCGTAAATTCTCTTTGTAGTCGAAATTCGTTCAAAAATTAAGTAGGGGATTTACACAGAGAATAATGCGTCTATGATATATATATAATTATAGCAAAATGTTGAATCCTCAACCCTAAGGGCCCCTTACACTCGGCCCTATGAATCAAGTGGGAGGAGGTAAATCAGGTACTCAGCGGCCCGTTAAGGAGAATGTGTGTATCCCACAAGTCTATAAGGAGCCCCCCTCAAAACAAATATTGAACTCAAGAATAAAGCTCTCACATTGCAGCCTGTGGGAATTGAACCTTGCACCTTATAGCAAATCTATTTTTTCGTGACCAACTGAGCTACGACCTATGGGTTATATATACTGATATCATTTACTGTAGCGCGTGGGTCTCACCATCCTCTATTATTGAAATATATATAGAGAGAGTGAATATGGTATAAAAAATTAAATTCATTCAGACTAGTTTAGTATATATATTCACTAGATTGAGAATACATCGATATATCAAATTCCACTGGCCATAGCTTTTCATATGATCGAACGACTTATGTGTAAAATTATTCTTATCAATGTAGTTGTGTTCCTAAATACTCGAATCTCCTCTAGTTGATCTAGCACAACAACGACGCTAAACTATACCACTCGGTGTAATAACTGTTTTTTTTTTTTTTTTCAATTTTTTTATATCTCATTCATTTATTTATTTATTGACCTCTTTCTAGTTTTTGCCAATTCACTTAATTGTTTACGACTTTACGTTGATATTTGGGCCTTCGCAAGCTGATATTGGCCTCCAAAGATGACCCAAATGACATTGGCCCACTATACTTTAAATAATTCTCATTGTGTTGGGCTGGGCTCTCCCGAAAGAATCATAAACTTTATCAAGTAATAAGTTCAAATAGGGTATAATATAAATTCATTTGGCTCTTTGTTTGACATCAGATTTTGAAGAACACTTTTCAAGTGGAAATTACAGGTTATCTGAGTTAGCACACATACGCACCGTCGAAGACCGGAGATCGGGGAGACCACTTTCCAGCGGCGGACGTTCGCAGGGAAGCGTAAATTCTTCGAGGATGAAGATTTTCGTGAAGACTCTCAAGGGCTCACACTTCGAGATCGAAGTGAAACCCGAAGATACTGTACAACTTCATCTCCGTTTGCTTTTACATCAGCATGTTTGAAATACAGCCTATACGTGTGTTTTTGTTTTGGTTTCATTTGTTATATTTAGTATGATTTTTCTGCAATTAGGGTTTTGAATTATCGTGGTTGGCTTTGGGACTGATGTGAGATTTAATTCCCGCATGGTAATTGGAGTTATTTTAGTGTGTTCCTGCTTAGGTTTAAGCTAATTTTAATTTTGTTTCTTGGATACGCCTGTTTTATCTAAATCCTTGGTTAAGGTCACTCCATAGCACCCATAATGTTGAATAGTCTCAATTTGTTAACTTAAAGTTGGAAGATTAAGAGAATTAAACTACCACTCATCCTCTCTCCTACATTGTCCTTGTATAATGGTTTGCTTGAATATTTATTTAAAACTATAAATTCTTTTGAATAATCTATTTGGAAGAACTGTGGCTGTAGATGGCTTTTTCCCCCCTTGGGAGTAAGATATATATTGCTTTCTGGAATTATTATTGGGATAACATTTATATCCAAAGTAGTACAATAGATTGCTTACAGTATTATATGGGGCATCTTATACTCCTTCCAAAATGGATAGACACATATAAAATTTCACACCCAGAAATCTGGATTATCATGACCTCACTTTTGGTAAGAAGTTTATTGTGCTTAAAGGATCCAACTTGGAGTTTGTCTGTCACTCTTGGTTTAAATACAATTGGTTAAAATGAGTTTGTGGTGAAACCCAGTAGTTATCCTGGTAGAAAATTTTGCTACCTTTTTTATTGTATCGGCATTTTTCCCCTTCAACTTAGCCTCTCTGTATTTTTTTGGATATGCTTTTCTTTACCATGCTTGATTATTTGTTAGGTTGCAGATGTGAAGAAGAATATTGAAACGGGTCAGGGTTCTGATGTGTACCCAGCTGGGCAGCAGATGCTTATCCATCAGGGAAAAGTTCTCAAGGACGAGACCACATTGGAAGAGAACAAAGTTGCTGAAAAAAATTTTGTGGTGATTATGCTGACCAAGGTAGTTGTTCCCCCACATGAAGAAGTTGCTTCTCCAACTCAATATTTCCGTGTCAATCTGAGTAACTTTAACTTTGTCGTAATTAAATATTACATGTAATCAACATCAACATATATGGGGTCGGGCTTTATTTGATCTGCTCGCTGTTTTGATCTGACGTGGACTTGTATATCTATTTACGCAACCTGAAAACAAAACATATTGTAATCCGAAAGATTAACTTAAACTGAGAGTAGCTGACTACATCTGCATCTTGCAATTTTTTTAGAATAAAGCTTCATCAAGTGGAACTGCAACTTTGACTCCTGCTCCTGCTGCATCATTGAGTACAGTAAGCTTAACACCTCTTTCTTCCACCCTTCGTGTTAGAACAACTTAATATGTTTTGGGGACTTTGTCTCGTAAGTCATGGCTAATATGCAAACTAGCATACTTATCAAGGGCGAGAAGAGAAGCGAATCTAAGTGACAAGGCCTCTCTTTGCTATAGCAAGAAGTGGTATGTGAAGTGAGAGCTTTTGATAAAAAAAATAGGCAATCCAAGGCCTGTCATTGCTATAGTGAGAAGTGGCAAGCAAAGCCAGTGCTTTGTTTGTTAAAAAAAGCGCTCCAATTGGAAAAGATTAGAGTTTTTCTTATATATAACAATGTGTAAAGATATTAAAAAATATCATTAATTTTTGCATTCATAAAGCACCCAAACAGCTTAAGTACTCGAGAAAATTAGTTCCACACATCGAAATAAAGATAATATTGTCTAAAATCATGATCACAATATAAGACATGTGAGGCGGAAGAGGAAAAAAAGAGGATTTTCATTGCTATAGTGAGAAGTGGCAAGCGAAGCCAGTGCTTTGTTTGTTAAAAAAAGCGCTCCAATTGGAAAAGATTAGAGTTTTTCTTATATATAACAATGTGTAAAGATATTAAAAAATATCATTAATTTTTGCATTCATAAAGCACCCAAACAGCTTAAGTACTCGAGAAAATTAGTTCCACACATCGAAATAAAGATAATATTGTCTAAAATCATGATCACAATATAAGACATGTGAGGCGGAAGAGGAAAAAAAGAGGATTTTTAGCTTCAGCAACCCATAATTAGACCTAAACAAAGCTCCTGCTATTTCTCTTTCTCACTTCTCAAGAAAAGTGAGCCAAGGTGCCATGTTCACAAACTGATTACTATGAAGCCATGCGAAGCGAGTAGTCATCGCCATGCATTTCTAAGCGAGAAAGCGAGTGAAGGCGTCACTTTTCCAAACTGATTGCTATGAAGCCATGCGAAGCGAGAAGGCATCGTTTCTCGCTACAGTCTCGCTTATCTTGACTTTTAATACCTATGCAAACAAGTGCTTCTCTTTTGGCTTTCCTGCCTGATATCCTCTTCAATTTTATGACTCATTCTGTAGTCTATCTTTTAATATGTGCATATCCACATGCATTTACACTTTAGGAGGGCTGGTCCCTTCTTTTATCTATCTTTCTTTTTTTTTTGTTTGGTGATTAGATTGGCTGGAGATGATAAAATAGTCAGTTTCGAAGATGTTGTAATGACATTGAGCAAAAGATTCTGGATACCGGCACACCCTGAATCGTGAAAGGGTCCTTAAATTCTTATTAAGAAAACATCAGAACATCAAAAATAAACTAAAAGGAAATAAACTGAATACTCTTGATATTCCTGCAAATGTAGTCATTAACCATTGATATAGAACCAGTTGGTGGTGTCTGCACGTGTATTCGGATGTTATTGAGATTATAGGCATTCATGATTTTTTGAACTCTCTATTGGTGATGTATTCTGCCACTGTTATTTGGATGTTATTGATGGATAGAAATGCTTGTTTGCAATTTTATGGAGGGGACATTTTTTGTGTGTGTGTGGCGTGATTGGCTTCAGCGATAGCTACATCATGATTCTGAATTGAATCTGCTTGGTGTGGTTCATCAATAGGGTTCAGTTTTAGTCTGTGCTTACTGAAAAAATTTGTGTGATGGATATAGTTGTCGATCGTAAATATTTGAAAGCATTAACTTTCTCTAGCATTGCATTGTTTGAGGCATGATCCTTAACGACATTAAAGATTGTATTCATAGGTTTGTGTTTATACATGAGCTTACAAATTTTGAGTGGTGACTTCTGTTTGAACATATTTATTTTGGCATTTCTTTGATTGCAGACTTGATTATGATCTAATGTAATAAAATGTATTCTGTTTGTTTTTGTAATTATCTTGTAGTCACAACCTGTGAGCAATACATCACTGCCGACGCAACCCGTTACTGCAGCTCCGGCACCTGCACCTGCACCTACTATTGCTCCGTGAGTTCATTTATCACTCTTGCTACGCAGGTTCATCTTCGTTTATGTTCTTATGTAGAAATTTGTTGTTTGAGTTTCCAGCTTGCAGTCAGCTCCTGACTCTGCTCCACTTCCTGCTCCTACCCCTGCTTCGTAAGTTGCTATCCTTATATATTATTATTACCTTTGACATGCATATGATTATTTACTTTTACGTTGTTCTAATCATTTGCTTATATGTTCTTGTTCAAATAGCTCAACAGATGTGTATGGTCAAGCAGCGTCAAATCTCGTTGCTGGAAGTAACTTGGATACCACTGTTCAACAGATTCTTGACATGGGTGGAGGGAGTTGGGATAGAGATACAGTTATTCGCTCATTAAGGGCAGCATACAATAATCCAGAAAGAGCAGTTGAATACCTCTATTCTGTGAGTAATATATCGGATTATCTTTGCCATTTCTTCACCATGTGTATCTTTTGGTTTGCCAAGAGGTGAAAAATATGCTGCTACAATTTGATGGGTTATTTTTAAAATTTGTTTGAAATGCTGCAATATTTCCCCTCTTATGCATGCAATTAATTGCATCAGTTGACCGTGAAGAAGAATGTAATTCCAGGGTATTCCAGAACAAGCAGCAGATGTTCCTCCTGCAGCTCAGCCTCCTGCTGGTGGGAGGCAACCTGTGAATCCTATAAGCCAGTCTACACAGCCAACAGCACCTTCCAGTGGTGGTCCAAATTCTAATCCCTTAGATCTTTTTCCACAGGTAAGAATATTCGTGGGTTATCAATCACTGAATAACAAACAAAAGCATTTTAATTGGTCTTATTTTTCTCGAGCAGGGTCTGCCAAATATGGGTTCAAATGCAGGTTCCGGCAACTTAGATTTCCTTCGCAATAGTCCTCAGGTACTAAAAGATGCATCCCTGAAAATGATTCTCTATTGACAAGCATAATGGTTTTTTTTAATTTCTTATTAAATTTGTTTTTGGAAAAAATATTCAGTTTCAAGCACTCCGATCCATGGTGCAGGCCAACCCTCAAATTTTGCAGGTAGGTGTTTCATTTGGCAACTTTTTGTGTATCTTATGGTGTTGGCATTAATATTAACCCTTGTGATGGCATCAAAATGTTCTCTCTTAATATCTACAGCCTATGCTTCAAGAACTCGGAAAGCAAAATCCACAACTAGTACGATTGATTCAAGAGCATCAGTCGGATTTCCTGCGCCTAATAAATGAACCTGTGGAAGGGGAGGGGTGAGAAGTTGGATTTAATTAATAACACTTGCTGTTACAGTTCACTTGAATTGAATGATTTAGACAAACCGAGTGATTTGAGAGCTAAGAATTTCAAATTCCTCCAATATGACAAATCCCGAATTTATCATCATTAATGAAAAACATCTTGAAACTGGTTCCTTGAGGATTTTAAAATCCATGTAATGGAATATTATCAGAACAAGTGCTGGGATTTGTTTTATGGATTTGAAATTCTTTGCGCCAAAATCTTCCAAATTCCAATGCAACCTTCTATTCTCCTTTTAGTTTCATCTTGCTGAACTTTCTGACCGCCAAGTACAACAATAATATTTCAGAAACGTATTAGGACAACTTGGTGAAGCAATGCCACAGGCTGTGACGGTCACACCTGAAGAGCAGGAGTCGATTGAACGAGTAAGTTTTTCTATCCCATCATTACTATTGCAATGTTTCTCAAAATGTGACGTTGCACATCTCTCTTGGGAAAACTTCACAATTTAGAACTTAGCAAGTCCAGAGGACAAGAATTAAACTTGATTAAAACTTTCTGGTAATTAAATCTGCAGCTTGAAGCAATGGGATTTGATCGGGCTTTGGTATTGGAAGTGTTCTTTGCATGCAACAAGAATGAAGAGCTGGCTGCTAACTACCTATTAGATCATATGCATGAGTTTGATGAGTGAAGTCAATTGAATTTGAGCCGGACTCATTTTATTTATTTCCACCCTTTAAATTTGTTTACCCGACTATTTCCTTGCCGCGTGGATTAATTTTTAGATGTCGTTCACAGTGGCTCCTCAAACAGTAGCATTTGGACAGAAAAGGTAGATTATTCCAAAAAAACGGGTTGTCTTTATCTGTCTTAAAGTGTGTGTGTCTGTTTGCAAATGTTCTCAATCTATACGTATGTGTCCATTTTTGTACTGGGACTTGAATTTCTTTTTAGTCTTTACAACACATGGGGGATGCTCACTTTCTTGTTCTTTCCATCTTTCGATCCCCCTGTAAATTACTACTTCCAAACAATTTCTAAGATTTTTGTTTTTTGAGTATCATGAGAGTTGGGATTTGGATGCTATGTAGGAATATAGGTCCGGCTGGGCAGTCTGTTAAGTTGGTGGCCAGGTGCTTCTCAACCCACATTTCTTCTTTCTTCTTTTTACATTTTAGTAAATCTTTCTCTCGTTTTACTTGAATGAAACGAAGTGTAATAGGTCATTAATGCAGTATATCTTTGGTCGAAGAATTTGTTTTCTTGTGTGTTGGTCACTTTGCTTGTATTCATTTTGGGCTGGGCTCTGAACTATTAAGGAAATTTCTTTGTAGTCGTGCCATTTCGTTTCTTGAGTGCATTTGTGTTAATGGAGGGATTGTTTCACAAACTTGATCGAATTCTAACTTTTAATTGTATGGATTTTTTTTTTTAAACACATGCGCACACATTAAATATGCCAGTTCATGTTGATTGGTTCAGGGGCTACGGCAGATCACATTGCAATTTGCATTATCAGGATTAGGATCAATAAATGGAAACAACCCTCTCACAGACATTGTAAATATTTTTGGATTAGTAATAATATGTAATTATAACTCCAGTGTTGAAGGGAACTTAAAACTTTATAATATCAGTAGTAAGTAGCTAATAGAGGTTGGTCTAAGTGGTTAATGGGTTCATTCTCCTAGGCAATATTTCAAGTTTGAATTGCATGTCCAAAATTTAAAAGAAAACATGACTAGTGTTGCAATTTGTTCTGCCAACCAAAATGGTCGTTATAAAAATGTTGCTAATTAATGCGATACCTGGGAAGTTATTCTAGAAAAACTTGACCGACTATCCACTTAACCTGAGAAGTTATTCTAGAAAAAATTGACCGACTGTCTAATTAACCGAGGTTCTATTACCTGCCTGAGTTCTCTTCAATGGATTAACACCAGGTCTGGGCTTGTCCTATACAGCTATACTTCCATCAGAAACCAAAACAACAAAATATACCCGTAAAGAAAATGGCCAACAATTGTCCTACCTTTCACTTTCTTGACTGGGTCTGAGTTAATCACATAAATTAAAGAGTTTTCCTCGTAAGTTGATTAAAATCATCGCGTAGGACTGAGTCAAGCTTATGAACATGAGCACAATAGACAAATGGCCATCCCTAGTTGACTTAAACTTGGGATTACTTCAAAGGTGAACTAAGCGGGTCAAAGCATTCCTATGGCTGTGATCCATATATAAAATCTATAACATGTGAAGGTTTGCAGATAACAGAAGGAGCAGCATAGAGTGAAACATGGGACATATAATCAATGCTCTAATAGGCAGAAGCCTGAAAGCCAAAAAATAGAAGACGCTGCTTAATCTTGCTATCTCGAGGATTGCCACATTCAAGAACCTTCACACTATAAGATGTTCCCAAGCAGAATCCGATATCATCCAGCTTCTGCAGTTAAATCTCCATGAACGTGCTCTCCAACGTGTAAGAAGTTCTCGAGCTAAAAACCAAATCTTTCTTTTTATTCTAGGGATTATTACACCGGCATGCCTGAGGTTTGACCCAATTACACAAACTTCCCCTGAGATTTGAAAAAATTACAAAAACTTCTCTTGGCATCATGCTATTATAATCAGAAACCCAGAATCATGTATTAGTCATCAAGTGTAAGGAAAAATCAGGGTACTCATAAAGAATTTAGATATAACGTCGCCAAAATTCTGTAATTTCTAAAACTACAGAGGCAGTTTCTGGAGATAAATCGAACCTCAGGGCATGTCACTGTGATTATCCCTTTATTCTACTTCTTAATTTGACAAATTGTTTTTTCCCCTCTATAGGTCGAGCTTTACATCAAGGAGCACAATAAGTTGGATGCATTTGTTATGATAGAAAACTGCTGTCATCTGATAGGAGAGAGATCTGAGATAATCAGAAGCAAAAGGGAATGGCCTGATGAGCTAAAAGAGGTCATATCGAGCTTGATATTTGCAGCTTCAAGATGTGGAGAGTTCCCTGAGCTGCAAGAGATCCGTACGTTTTTCACAAACGAATTTGGAAAAGAGTTTGCAGCTACTGCAGTAGAATTAAGAAATAACTGTGGAGTTTATCCTAAGGTGCAATATAGATTTTCATTAATGATAAATTTTCCTGTGAAAAGAATGAGCTAAGGTAATAACCAACACCGGTTGGTTCTATTTCAGATGATACAGGGACTTTCCACACCACGAGCAAGCTTGGAAAGTAAAAAGAAATTACTTCAGCAAATTGCGAAGTATAATGGGATCGCTCTCCAACCGGAACATGAAGCTTCAGATACCCCGATCAAGGTAAGGAAAAAAGAAGTAGCATGTTTAAATAAATTATTTGCAACTATCATCTCCGCCCTACAAATACCCGAATTTTCATTTATTACACATAGCAAAACGGTGTCATCATTTCAGTTTTCCAACATTCAGAAGGGTTTATTCGTAAATTTTTTGAAACTAAAATGAGAAGGTTTATGCAATAATTCACCATCCAAGATCAGGTTCTCACTTTATTAAAATTGCAGGAGAATAGCGAAATTGAAGAGATTCAGAAGAGTTCATCAAAAGAAAGTGGTGGAGGAGGTACCTTGGAAGCTAATGTGCCTAAGCCTATTACCCCAAAAAGCCATTTTCCTGGAGCAGCAATAAGCAGTGAAACAGAGCTTTCTAATTAAGTAAAAAAGGGTGCAGCTGCAGCTCAAGATACTTTCAAATCAGCAGCTTATGCAAAAACAGAACCAAGAGCTGCTATTGGACTGTCTAAACATCAATCATGGGAAGATGATCACAGCAGAATGGGGGCAGAAAAAGATAAAAGGCTGTTGACGAATGCGATTTTTCAGTTCTAATATGTCACAACAATGTTGGTTTTCAACGTAGCAAGATGCATGACATTGTTACTAGCAAGATATGCCAAAAGCAACACAGTTGGGACATAATCAGATTCTTCTATTTCTTCTCTCTTTTTTTTTTTTCCAAATTTCTCAACCGGTCATTGGCTTTAACTCCCTATTATATAGCAATCAGAGGGCGCACACAGTTGTACATTTGTATATATGCTAGAACCATACGAAAATCAACAATGTAGATTAGCATAATTCAGAAAATAAAAAGTGCATCATTTTAACCAAAGAATAATATAGTACATTAGTATTTCCATGTCATAATGAATCATTCATAAAATTACAGAGCATGTCACCGCTCAATATGCTTATAGCTAATTGAGCTTTTTAAGGTTTCTCTACTCTTTACTCTATTCTCTTTAATCCCAGAAAATGATAAGAACTAACCTCAAGACCATGCCTCAACATGATACTTTTGAGCTTTTTCCAGAGTTCGAATCCACCTTAAAGCAGCTTCTCTTGAAACCCCACTTTCTACAGAAACAATTTCCTCAAATGCCGAGAGTACATCAGACGGCATTTTATTTGCAGATCCAGAGACATAAATATCAGCACCTTGATTTAGCAAACTCCATATCTTCCTACTTTGCTCCCGCATTTTGTGTTGTACATACACTTTCTGTGGCTGGTTCCTTGAGAAAGCGACATAGAATCCTCCACCCTTTTCTTCAGAAAGTACTCCATTATTTTGGGAATGTGACAGCCAAAAATCGCGGTATAGAAAGTCGTCCTCATTTCTACATCCAAAGAAGAAAATGACTGGGGCAGTTGGAACAGTTTCACTTTGTATAGCCCTCTCCTCCACAAATCCATGGAAAGGTGCACACCCAGTTCCCGGTCCCACAAGAATAAGAGGAAGTGATGGTGGTGGGGGAGGAATAGAACCTTTCTTAAACCAAACTGGTATCAACACTCCTGTTTTTTTGTTGGTTAAAATGTACAAAGATTGTAAAACATTGAGGGTAATTTGGCACACAAGATGCTTTGGAAAGGTTTAAAATATAAACTCTGAGCTAATTGCACCAAATTCCTTTGTTATAGCTATTGAGCGTAAAAAATCAAAACCTGTGAAATTCAGATTTTGTATAGGAAACCCCTGTATACCACAACCATCGACTTCGAAACTACATGCATTCTTTAGGGTGCACTTTTTTGCACTAAAAGTTTATTTTTATTCCTTTTCTTTTTCTTTCTTTGTACAAGGGTGGTAAAATGATAGCATATAAGCTTTTTTGTTCTAGTTAAAAGCAAGGGGTTGTGAGCAAATTTTAAATTTTGCATGGTCTGTTAAGAGATTTCTTTTGTCAGAGTATTTAATGCTCAATAGCCATAACATGGGGTTGAGAGCAATTAATTCTGTAAAACCAAGAACTTACCATGTTCGGGATCAAGACTGGCAATCCATGATGAGCAAAGACCTGAGCGCTTCCTCTTGTAAGGAGTTCTCCATGACGCAACACTTACAGTTAAGTGCACTTGATTTGGATGAGCTAAATGAGACGATGAGATAGAGAAAGCCCTTGTTTTCAGTGGAGGAACTAGCTGGACCAACCACTCCAAGGGCATCTGCACAGAAGGAAAATCCTCCAGTACCTATATCACATATGACTTAAGAAAATCAATTAAGAGATTTTATCTATTCATTATCACATACGTTCAGAACTAGCACTTCCGCCCTGTCACTCGGTGGTATTTCTGCAAACATGCCCAAGACCTTATTCAAGATTATGCATAGAGGGTAAAGATCCTAAAATAAAATATTGCAAGGAAAAGACCCAATACAGAAGCTAACCTATTGGTAGATGGAAATCTGCTCAGAAGATGCTTTTTCAGTCTTTTATTCATCTCATGAAAAAGTGCTCATAGTGTTTTTGAACGGAAGTATGTTATAATGGCTCTTCTGAGTAAATGTCAGCGTGAGGTTTGTTTCCAATAATTAAGCTACGTAGGATTGTCATCGTAGTCTAGCAGTAAACTTGGGGAACCCCTTAGGCAATCTTAGTTATAAAATAATTACATTATGTACTTCTGTTAAAAAGCAAATAATAAGTATGTGATCACCTCCAAAACAGTCCTTCTTTCTCTCTGGTTGTATTGGTATAGATCATCTCTTCCTTCAGGTGAGGCAAAATATTGGAGCCTTTCCTTTTCATGCTCAGCAGTTGCAAAAAAACTCATAACCTGACGTAATAGTGTATCAGAAAGGTGACTTAAGAAATAAGTAGTCATAATGCAGGCTTTTCTTTGACCAGCAAGTTCACAAAAACTAAGGAGTTACAACAGGGGACTTATTAACAATGGCTTCAACTTTAGTACAGTTAGAGCAAAAAATCATTTTAGATCGAAAAGTGCGCACTGCACATTGTAATTTGTAACCAGAAGCTAAATATTAGTCTATCACCCATGTCAGTCACTTTGTAGCTCAAAAGTTCATGTAAAATACCAAAATTAAGTGACATCATCCAGGTGAAGAACTGCCTAACAAGTGAACTATTCTTGGCCAAGTCATGATACAATACTTGGATCTTCACTTCTAGGGGTTCATTTTTCAGACATTTACAGGCAAGTATCCAAATTGCTATAACATTATCCAGAGTGCCTCCAAAACAAGCCTAATCTAATGTTCACAATGAATAAATAAAACAACAAACATTTGACAACAATCTTCATTGTACCTCAAAGAAATAGCGTCTGGGGGAAGCTGATGCAATGTCCATTGTTAACTCAACAAACGATTTTAGTTTCACAGGAAACACAGAAGGATTCTCAGAACCATGTCTCTCTTTATCTATAGGCTGAACCTGAAAACAAGTATTTAGTGAAACGGTTATATATAAAAACCTCATTAAAATTCATAATTTCATTTACTCCAGCTTCAATATCCTGAAAACACCAATCAGCAAATTTAAACCCACCTCAGTGAAGCAACCTGAGACACTCTCTTATGATGGTGGCGAAAACATGCGCCAGACATAGTTTTCTTACATAAACCACGTAGGCCTTAACATCATGGAGATAATCAAGTGCACAAGATAATGTAATTATCTAACTAGTTCCATGGATATCATATTATTGGATGCCACATTGATTGTTGATACCATCCAATACAGTATTTGCAATACCATCTAGACAGATTCACAACTTACGAGATGTAATAAAGAAGCAAAAAAACACCATAAAGGGACAAACAGTAAAAATATTGTAAGGTGAAACTGCAGGAAAAGGAACACCACAATGAACTTAAAATAGAGAAATACCTACACTTATGTAAGATTCTGGGTTCAAATTACAACGCTCAATAAAAGCATCAACAGCAGCAGGACTTTGGCCAGGAAGAACCTCAAGAACATCACCCACTTCATAATCTATTGACTGCAATGGAAAAATGAAACTTAATTGAGTATAGAAATAGTTTATAAGGTTTAACATTAACCAGAAGTCACTAGGTAAAAGGAAAAAAAAAACACATTAACCCAATTTTAGAGTTTAGCCCGACTTACAGATGAAACAGCTTCAAACTCAAAGTGACGTACATCCTTCCCACTGTCCGGTCTAGTTAATAGATGATTCTTGGTCTGCATTAACAAATCTAAAATGATCACAAAAACTGGAAATTCAAAAGGACATTATGGTAGTTAGCATTTAAATCCAACCACGACATCCTCCAGCACATACACATAGATGGATGCTTAGGTACAATTTTTGAGTGAAGTAAGTTTTTTGATGAAGATGTGCAACTTCTTAAGATCTTAGAAAGACTTTAAGAAGTTAACCGAAAAGGATGAAGTTCACATTATCAATGACAAATGCTCAATAATTAGATAACATGGTAAATTGAAACTTGTGCGCATCGGGAACACAAAGACTAATGCCTACCATTTTCAGGAAGCAATCGGGCCTGTTCCTGCCCAAAAATTTTCCAGGAATCATCGAGCGAGACATCTCAATTTGCATTTCAAGTAGCTTCAAACCTGTAAAACCCAAAATTTTAATTAATAATGTTACTGTTGAATAAGTAGAGCCGCGTAGCAAATAACCAAACATACAAACCAAGCTTCCGGCCCTCCTTAAGCACAGTATGAGGGATCACAAAAAAATGTAATCAGCTGAAACCAATGGGAAGCATCTTGCAGTATAGAATTTAAAGAGAAAATATAGAACCAAAAACCAAAAGACACATTTTGTTTTGCTAAATCAGATTGAGATTTGAGCTCTGGACCATGGAGGAGAATCATATTACATTATCCATCTGAAAATATGTTAGTCCAATCAGATTTATACATACTTATGATAGTATATGTATGTACTTGTGATGATTAGTCCCACAATAAAAATGCGAGACAGATACATAGACACTCTTTCATTGCATATATATTAGACCATTACTTTCTTCTCATTGTTAGAAAGCTTGCTTGTCTGAACCAGTGTCTACATATAAGAGGTGCATGTTTGCTTTGCAATCTATAGTTTCAAAACTATAGACTTTTTTTTAATCTAAAATTCCCTAAAGAAATCATTTTCATATTTCATATCTGGAATTTATTAATATCATTAAGAAAAGCTATGTATATTGACAGTACTGAAACAATTAAAAATATGATGCATGAATATATTCTAAGAACAATATAAGTTTCAGACCCGCTCAACCTGCAGTACTTGCAATCGGTGGCATCTTTTCTTCAGCGTCATGAAGTATAATTCGTATTCTAGGTTGATCTATTAAAGCCGTATCTGGAGTCACAAAATCTGGGCCATTTGGAAGTAAATCATGATCCAATTGATACAGCATTTTCCACAAGGCAGACATCCACGGATCAAGAGCTCCTTCATACCTATCAATGAATGTGTAAGCACCTGCTACGCTTTTCCATTCGGCAAGTAACACATATGATTATAGACAAAAGACGCAACAATAAAAGTCCTTAGGATGGCAATCGATCATATCTTCAAAAGGGTAGTGACACGTAGTTGCTTGCAGAAAAGTGTAAGCGTGAAATATTAACCGAATTAGAAAGAAGAGCACAAACAATCAGATTTATCACAAAATGGGATCTTAGTTTTTTTAACACTTTTCTGGGCAACAAAAAGGCACAAATAATGATGCCAAACCTACAAAGGAAATACGAGAAAGAAAAATGAATAATGAAAAGAGCCAGGGTCCTGTCAAATAAAGGTATAACTTAAATGTTTGAATAACAAGATCATGCTAACTTTCATCTGTACTTGCTCACATGTCAATACAAGACAGAGATACATTAATCAGGAAAATGTAAGAAAGCATCTCTATCTCTGTCAGATAAACTATTAGATTGTCCCCTTATTTTACATAGTAGTCACCAATGGTGTAAGTCGTTTGAAGAAAATGCCTGATCTTGCACCTGGGATAGTCAAAAGTGGCAAAGACGAACAAAATTTGAAACGTTTCAAATTCTTATCATTCTAGCTACAGTTGATCCATGCCTGTCTTAGTTCAGAACAACCCATGGATGCAATCTATCTGTTTACATAGTACTGAAAAATGTAAGACACATAAGAAAAGCAAGCAAATGCCTTTCAAATCGAATATCTCATGTCACATGTATCATGATGATTGCATGCTATGATCCAATATCTAATAGACAAATTAGTTTAATAACTTTCTTATTTTCCTAGTCAATTTTGTTATGACAAAGCAGCAAAATTTGCACAATTAGGTGTCAAAGATCTCAGCTCTTAGGTGTCGCATACCTTCATGGAGAACATACAGATTTTATAAACCTAGACATGCTTTTGATGCTATTATTTCCTTGAAATAGTAATATTCACATCACTCCGACAAGCAAAAGAAATCTCCAACTAACAAAGCTATCAAATTCAAGTGTGAAAATGTAGAATAATGCGTGCACGACCCAACCGGCTTTTGCGTGCTATTCCTTCAGCCCTGATTCAGGGCTAGTTTAAATAAAGAAGAACATAGAACTTTAAACAAGAAATATCGAGTTTCAGCACACAGACAACAAGGAACGTAACATTCAAAATTATACAAGTAAAATCTTGAGAGAACAATATCATGCGAACCTATGTGTCTTAGTGCAAATAGTAAACTGAAAAAGATTGTACCCTGAAGGGTGCTGATCATCTCCCAGGCCTCTTTCGATAATCGCCGTTGCACCAAGATCCGATAGCCGTTTGTCTAGCTTCTTTGCAACAAACTGCAAACCAGAAACCCACTTATGCTATAACTAGATGGTTTAAATGCAAAATTCATTCAGCAAATGATATATATTTTACCTCACAGTAACAGATGAACCTAAGAGAACTTTACAACAAATTTGAAGGATAAATTTTATTACTAGGCCCCTTATATCTACTAGGACAATGCCTGTTATATCTACACATAACTAAAGAGAAGGGAGCAAAATTTTGTACAAGTAGAATCAAGCATGGGGTATGAAAAAGTAAGACTTGACCTACAACATCTTTGGATGGCAATACACAGTCACTATATTTTAAATGTCAGTAGTAGTATAGTTTTCTGCAAATTACAAGAAATCAATATACTCCCAAAATCCATCCATACATTATATTTTTGGTAGCTTGAATCACCCAATCCAAACACAGCATAGTGCACTCCTTTAAGCCATTCCCTCGTCAAACTTTTTTGCAATAAGAACCTCCAAAACCCCTGCAAGAAGTTAAAACGGATAAATTAACGCCAATGAGGAAAGTAAATTCAACGCAACCTTAAACATTTGAGTGGATTACTTCAAATAATAAAAAAAAAAACCTTCATGGAATCCGGGTTCTCCCCTTGACCCGTGGTTGATACCACAAAAATCACTGCATCCTTGTTTGGCAAGACACTCTGAATTAACAGATGACAACAGTCATGTTAGAATTTAAGAATAAGTCCAGAAGGTGGTGGACATTCGCAAATTTGTCACTATGGAAAATTTTATCTAGCAAGTCCAATAGTATGATTAGTAAAATGCAGTTTTGCAACTTGGACTACATATGCATTAATGAGTTTTTTGTTATCCACTTCAATGGATAACTGGCTTATTTGCTATTGCACCCTATAAAAACAAGTAAATAGCATTGCACAGTCCACCCTAAAAAACATCTAAAATCTGGCAGAAATGACTTTTCTGGTTAAAAAAAAATCTTGTAAGAATGGCTTGGGGGTGCAACGTACCAGCAAATGCCTTTTTAATGGTGTAAAGTGACAAAATTAAAATTTAGGGTGCAGTGTGATAGTTGCATTTAGAGGTGCAATATGCCAATTATCACTATTTCAACTGTCTAGTGAATATTGTCATAATCAGGCAAAAAATATACAAACATATAGCATCAAGGAGCTAAAGCTTAAATATTGACAAATGTAATTGACAAGCGGAGTAGGAACATACAGGTTGAAATTCATCCACGGAGAGGACAGTGACAGAGGGGCAGCCACGGCGCTCGGCTTCACGACCGATCTGCTCAGCAGCATCAATTGCATTTCCTGTTTGTGAAGCATACAATACCAGCAGCTGCTTATCAAGCTTCTCCTCCAATGAGCCCATCAAGTTTTCTCTGCAATCACCATAGTTAGTTGGAAAAAAGCATCCTTATTGCATATACAGCCTGAAGATAAACTAAAAATATTAGAAAAATTATGAGGTACACATTAATTCCTCATTCTCCTTTTTGGAACAAACAGCTAGGATTGTTTTCAAAAAATAAAAATAAAAACAAAATCCTCCATAAGCAGACTTGTAAAACAAATCAGAGCATAAATATGGACAAATCCATTCATATAGGGTTTAGTCTTTATATTCAATAGATATGAAACAGCCATCAAGTTACAAAAAGCTTATTAAGAAAAGAATTTCATCAATAACATTTCAATCAAATATTTCACTTTAAACAAAATCTGACCTCTTTTTCAAACTTAATCGTTCAATTTTCAGAATAACTTATAAATCCAAAAACAAATGAATTATTTCAGGAAAAAGTAAGCTTCTCGTCCGGCACGAATAGTTTTGTCAACATACTCGTCCCACAACTTGGTACAAACATTTAGTCCCAATGGATCAATTTTCTCAACAAATGGGGTCCCTCGATTACAAAATAACAGAAGATTGGCGATCTGATATTATATTTATTCTAGGAATTCAAAAAGTTAAGAGTTTCAGTAATCAGTACCGATGAACATTTAAATCTGATTGAGAAATAAAATTCTATCTCAGTTTGGAACATCTGAGCACCCAAATTCTTTCTGTCTAATAATTACTATTCTTCCAGAAAATCCATTACCAAATAAATTTTTCCCACACCTCATGTCTGAATGAGTAGAATTTCTCAGTCGCCACATTCCTTCTTCTCCCTCATATAAGTTCAAGGTTTCAACTTTCAACACACTTTTCATAAATAAAGAATTTTATTTTTATCACGGATCAAAATTTCTTTTTCACAGCTGTGAACTTGTGGGTAACAACTTTATAAAACCTTCCCTCTCATCATTCTGAGAAGTGTTTGTATACTTTGCTGGTGTTCTACTTCTTGTGAGTTTCAAACACCATAGTTCCTCTTCTGTTTAGATAATTCTAAAAGCATTACATTCAAGCAATCCATCATACATAAATAAACTAATCCTCTCCAAGAGCCACGAATTCGTAAATTAATAATAATAAGAGCAACAAATACGCCGACCTCCACTTTACAAGTTATTTTCGATACTGTTCAGCCACCAAATTTTGCTACAACATTTGGGAAAGAATAATCCCTTGTTCTCATCCTTACATAGCACAGATTCTCTTTTATCTCCTTAACTAATGGAAAAGATCATGAAATGCAAGTACTTCAATTTTGCTACTTTTTCTCATAAGGAAAAGGAAGTTGAGTACCAAGAACCTAACCATCAGCTACCAAATTACTTCGTTAAAAAAAAAAAAGAGAGAGAGGGAGTTATTTCTAAAAAAGATGATTGATTTGCCAAAAAGTCCTGCTTAAAACGAATTAATGGTAAGGATTTCTTAAATACGAGGAAGTTAGCGAGTATTTGTGTTCATAAATCCAGCAAAAAAATTATTTATATATATATATATATATATACCTGTCACGGTGCTGCGGCGGCGGCGGCGGCGGAAGTAGCTGAACGGTGGTGGTGGTGGTGGTGGTGGTGAGTGGTGAGTGGTGATCAGGGATGGCTGCTGAACGATGAAGACACAATTCCTTGTTCTTACTCTAACCAAACTCTCAAAAGAGAAAAAACAAACTAAAATAAAAATAAAAAATAATATAAAGATATATATATAAGTATAAATAGACTTCATGTTTTTTAAACCCATTCCTCTCCAGAAAGCCCTAAAGAAACCCTTCCCCACTCTGTCACTCCTCTGTAGCGCTCTCTACCAAAAGCAGAACCTCCGATCTACCTCCACATTTCGGTACCATATCTCTCCTTCATTCGTTTCATGCTTGCTTGCTTTGGTTGATGCCTACGAAAAGGAAGTATTTTTACTGCTATTTGCATGTTTTCGAGCTATTTAACTCTTTGCTTTGGTTGTAGATCAGGGGCAGTGAGAAACGATGTCTATCAAGGTCTTGAATCCGAACGCGGAAGTGCTGAACAAGTCTCATGCACTTCACATGAACATCAACGCCGCGAAGGGACTCCAGGATGTGCTGAAGACTAATCTCGGCCCCAAAGGAACTATTAAAATGTAAGTGTTTGATTTTCACGCTGCTCAATTCAGTCTTGTTGCTTTGTTATCTTTTTCACTCCAGGATTCGTGGTTCATTATCGTCATTTGATATCGCCAGGCTTGTTGGTGGAGCTGGTGATATCAAACTCACCAAGGATGGAAATACGCTTCTGAAAGAGATGGTTTGTTACTCATTTACCTTTTCTTTTGTTTTATTTTTGTGCCTGCGGATTTAGTGGTGATAAACTAGCATAGGCATTCCTGCTAATTATTGTGGAAGAAGTTGTTTTGAGAAAAGGTAGTAAATGTTTAGGCCACAAGTGTTAAAGATTTCGGGTGTCTACCGGTACCATAGGTGTGTTTTGCGGTTTAGTAGAAATTATGTTGCAGAGCATATTTATTTTCCGTTATCTTCCAACCTTCTATGGTGGTTAAAGTTGTGCTCATTTGAGGATGTTGACTGCATGTGGAAGCATATTATGGGTTATTAGCATTTAGCTATTGGGGCAGAGGAGGCAGAGTAAACTAATGAAACTGTAGCTTTTATGTAGTTAAAGCTAGTGTGGTTTAACTAGGGCAATGGTAGCTGTCTGAAGCCAAATGCAAGATACATTAATCTTCTTAAAAAAATTTGTTAGAGGTCTGTATCTTTTTAGTTTAGCTAGTTTGGTAGTTCTTTACCAGTTAAAGTAATTTTCGCAATTTATTTTCAATTTGTAATTGCAAGCTCAATTTACTGCAACATCTACATATAGTTTTGTTCTCATAAAGTAACTTTTTGTGGTGATGCCAGCAAATCCAAAGCCCTACAGCCATAATGATTGCGCGGACTGCTGTTGCTCAAGATGAAACAAGTGGAGACGGTACTACTTCTACTGTTATCTTTATTGGTGAGCTCATGAAGCAATCCGAGCGGTACATAGACGAAGGTCAGTCGACCTTACTTTCTACAAACCATCTTTATTGTACTTGTTTGTCATTTTACACACACACAACACAAAAGAAAAGAAAATAGAACAGTGTCGTGTTATTCTCTCTGTAGCTGGTTAAGCAACTTCACTAAAAGTATGGAAGAAGATCTTATAGGTTTTGTCATCCATGGATGAACATTTTTCTCATGCTTCCTCTTATTAGGCTAGAATAATTGTAAAGAATTACATTTAGCTGCCTGACAATTGTTTATCACTGCCTATAAATACTAAGGAAGTAAGCAAGATAAGTTTTCCCATATGGCTAAAATTTGGGTGTCATGGGAAGGATACGAGGCTGGATAAGAAGGACCTGTTAGATTAGGCTAGTCCTTCCCTTTCTTTGGATTTATATGTTGATCTGGGTATGTATTCTCTTATACCTTACCTTTGTTACTCATTCTCAGGATTTATATATTTTTTTTTTAATGAAAAACTTCATTCTTTGATGTTGATGGAAGTCTAGGGATGTTTGAAATTGTTTCAACTGCATGCCACTCTTGATCATTGTAACTTGATCAATCCAAAAACTTTTGCAGGAATGCATCCTCGTGTTCTTGTAGATGGATTTGAGATAGCTAAAAGAGCAACATTGCAGTTTCTTGAAAAATTCAAAACTCCTGTAGTGATGGGCGATGAGCCTGACAAAGAGATACTGAAGATGGTCGCTAGAACAACATTGAGGACAAAGGTTTTCTCCTCTATATTTCTAAATTACGTTTGTATCTCACTAAAATTGTCTTTTAACATGTATAATACTTTTTGTCCATATTCAGTTGTACGAGGCATTGGCAGATCAACTCACAGATATTGTTGTAAATGGTGTAAGTTATCTATGTCAACATGATAATGTTTTTGATGTTTGGACTTATATGTGAAAATAGCTTGAAATGACCTTCCTTCTGTTACCAAATTGTATTCTTTTTTTATGATGTAGGTGCTCTGCATTCGCAAGCCTGAGGAACCTATAGATCTTTTTATGGTTGAGATAATGCACATGCGTCACAAGTTCGATGTAGATACACGTCTGGTATGTCATTTTCATGACTCGAAACTGATTTAACTTTTAAGAAAATTCAAATAAAATAGCTGTTTCTTTCGTTTATTTTGGATTCTCACTTTCTCAGAAGTAGTTTATTAAATTTCAAGTTTGGTCCATTGTGGTAAGGAATTTGTGCTTCTTATCCTAACAAAGCCCCTTCCACATAGGATTTTCCTCGGCTATATACCCCCCCTCCCTCCCTCTTTCCCTTTATATCGGGAACTGAGAAAGGATATGTTTCATGACTTTGTGGACGTTGACATGCATGTTTGCATTGGTAGATCAAGTGCTTGTTGTGTCATGTACTATGCCTGTTACTGACATGTATGTACTTGTTTTGTTGATATTGGTTGTAATTCTAGGTTGAGGGTCTTGTTCTGGACCATGGTTCAAGGCATCCTGATATGAAACGTCGAGCAGAAAATTGTCATATTTTGACTTGTAATGTATCGTTGGAGTACGAAAAGAGGTAATAATTTGTGACATTTATTACTTCTTTCTGTTTATCATTTCTGTTATCTTGATATTCATGAAATGCAAGACTGACGGTTATTTCTTGGTCAGTGAAATAAATGCAGGGTTTTTCTACTCAAATGCAGAACAAAGAGAAGCAATGGTCGCAGCAGAACGACGGTCTGTTGATGAAAGAGTCCAAAAGATAATTGATTTAAAGAACAAGGTAATGTGTTTGAGGGTGCAATTCAGCATGGGTATGAGCACTTACTGACATGTTTTCTATAAGGGTTAACAATCTGGTTCTTATTTCCAGGTTTGCACTAGTAACGAGGACAATTTTGTTGTCATTAATCAGAAAGGAATTGACCCTCCATCATTGGATCTTCTTGCTCGTGCTGGAGTAAGTTCCCTTTGCTTCATTTGAAGTATTTGAAAGTACTAGAAGAGTTCCACGTACTGCTCTAAATATTTTCCTATGGTCTAGTCAATGAAGCTTGTTTCGATGTCACGTATATCAATATATTACTTGTGGTTCATAATTTGTCTCGACCAGTTACTGTTGATAATCAGTTCTAGTGAAAAGATCTTTCATCAATTTTGTTGAAGGTTCACTCCACCCCTGAAAAAAAAAGAAAAGGAATAAAGAGAAAATAGTTCTTCCCCATCTGGAGAACTTTGCTGACTATGCTATCTGTGTTGAATCACAATTCTGCTTTGATGTTTACAAACTGGTTTTGCAATCAAATCTTACAATTTTGTTATTCTTCTTATAATGGCATGTTGCTTCAAGATCCTTGTATTCTATTCTTTATTTCGACATTGCACTAACCTGATTTCAATGATAATGTTAGATAATTGCCCTACGAAGAGCAAAAAGAAGAAACATGGAGAGATTGGTTTTGGCGTGTGGTGGAGAAGCTGTCAATTCAGTTGATGACATAACTCCCAACTGCCTTGGTTGGGCTGGTTTGGTCTATGAGCATGTCCTTGGAGAAGAGAAGTATACTTTTGTCGAAAATGTAAAAAATCCCCACTCCTGCACAATCCTCATTAAAGGTACATTTAGTCACTTAACCTGATTGTGTCAGATGAGTGCCTCCAGATAATTACAACCTTTTTGGTGGTAGTTGTATTGATTGTTGTTTGCTGTATTATGGTTCTCAGGTGGATATTATTTGGTTCTATTGATTTTGTTTCGACTAACTTAACCTGCATATTTTGTGCAGGACCAAATGATCATACAATTGCTCAGATCAAGGATGCTGTTCGTGATGGTTTGAGGGCAGTGAAAAATACCATTGAAGATGAAGCTGTTGTACTTGTGAGTTATTACATATGTCCATTCTTTTCAGTTTTGACCTATTTCCCGAGTGATCTTGTCACAATTTTGTTTAATAATTCACTGGTTATAAAGTGTTAGCTACTTTCGACATCAAGGCATTGCAGAAGTTTCTGCATTGACATCATTTGACATGGTTTTAATCAATCGATAATGTATTTGTATTATTGTTTGTATGAGCCTGTTACCTATTGGATCTCATTTATTAAATTTGTGATGGAAATAGATCTCTGCTCTAATTTGTCTGTACTTCTGTTTGACTGATATAGACCCCCAATTTCTCTAAGCAAGTTGATCTTCTGCATGTCACAGGGTGCGGGAGCTTTTGAGGTCGCTGCCAGACAGTACCTAATTAATGAAGTGAAGAAAACAGTTAAAGGAGTATGTGGATTTGTTTCTGTTTCCAATCTTATTGTCTTAAATATTCGATTCGTTCTGCCTTATCTGATTACAATAACATGTTTAAACATTCATTTTATTTTTTAATAGCGAGCTCAACTTGGTGTGGAAGCCTTTGCTGACGCCCTTCTTGTGATTCCAAAAACCCTTGCGGAGAACTCTGGGCTCGACACCCAGGATGTGATAATCGAACTCACGGTAACTTACATTTTATGCTATTTTATCCACTTAATTTCTCAAAAATTCATCATTAGCATTTCTCTTAATATTTATCTTGTGCTTTCCAGGGAGAACATGACAAAGGAAACGTAGTTGGTCTTAATCTGCAAGCTGGAGAACCAATCGACCCTCAGATGGAGGGTATTTTCGATAATTACTCTGTCAAGCGCCAGATCATCAACTCAGGGTACGCCAAAAAGTCTTATTGAAAAATAATTATATATTTTTTTCCTGTGCTCGTAATTTCACTTAAGTCTTCACCACTCTCCTTCGCAGGCCTGTGATCACGTCCCAGCTGCTACTTGTGGATGAAGTGATTCGTGCTGGTCGTAACATGAGGAAACCAAACTAGTTTGTTGTGTTATGTTTCTTTTCTTTTCTTTTTTCGGTTTTTTCACTTGTACCTTAGTTTTGGAGAAATTTCAGAAGATGGTTATTTTGGTGGGGTGGGAGGACGTGTTCTGATTGTTTCGGGCTAGGCTCTATGTAATCACCTGGTGCTACATGTTCTTGATTGATTATGTGCTTTGTGGCCCTGGAAATTTTTGCTCGTAAGAATTATGTTTGAAATTATTTGATCAGTACGAATGTACTTGTGCTTTATGCTAGTGGACTTGGCTGAGGTGTTTGGTGCTCGAACTACAACAGGGTTTTCAAATTGATGAAGATTCTGAAAATTCTGCTTCGGTTTGTCTTGAAGTTTGTGGCAGAAAATTTGTGTTCATCAAAATTATTGGGGTGTGATTTGAGTGCGAAATGTTAACTCTATTTCCGTGTACGGCGGCTTAGTTTAAATTTGGTTTGGCCACATTAGCATAATGAAAGTTGAAAGTGTTGTACTTGTTCTATCATTGTTGTGGAAGAAAATGATTGATCAAATGATAAGCCAATTAATATAGGGCTGTCAACGGGGATTAGGAGATTCCGTCGGATTTGGATTCATTGTTTTTTAATCCAAGCATAATTAGCTCGGATGGAATCCAAAGCAATAAAATTTAATTTGTTAAATTACAAATTTAATATAAAAATATATATAATTATATAATATTTAATAAAAAATTATTATTTAATAGATTATTTGATGGTTTTATTTATATTTATTTAAAATAGGTAGATTTAAACTCATTAATAAAAAAAGATATATACTTTTAGAGTAAACAATTTAAATTTTATTATTGTTTAAAGTGATAAATATGTGAAAATTTTAATCTTAATTATTTTACTTAATATGTATTAATAAATAATTTATTTAATTAAATATTATATATAAAATTAAAATTCGAATACTTAACGGATTGAATTTCTTAATTTTATATTCAGTCCATTTATTTTGGATAACGAATATTTATAATCGAATATGATTTACCGGATATACTAAAATTCGAATCAAATTCAACCCGAATTCGGATTAGAATCCGACCCATCGATAACCCTAAATCAATATGCTTAAGTGGGTTGGGTTCGGTCGTACACAATTAAACGAGTTCATAAAATCCTAAGAACTTATGTTCTTATAAGTTCTCTTACTAAAAAGAATTGTCGAATACAGTGTAATTATTACAAACTTTTAGCCATAGACATATTGTAAGCTTTTCTAAAGAATCTTTAAGCTTTCTTGGATCTTCTACCTCAATCTAGTGTTACATTTTTTACTCCATGTGCAAAAATTCACAGATTTTACCAACATTTAGTGCCATCCCCTAAAAATATCATGCCACCCCAAGTTCATTTTTATTGCGCACTATATCGTCTTTTTCTACTTTTGTAGGTTGATATTGAATTGATAATTATTTTACAAACTCATCCCTAACTTTTAATATGATGAAGTATGATGCACGGATATGTCGATATGGATATAACGATACGATTTTTTTTTCAATTTCCCACGTAAGAAGTGTCGGACATAGTGTCCGACACAATACAACACAACACGACAAAATAATATTTTTAAAAGTATCCGTGCATCACAAAGGATGAATATACAGGATCATTCCAATGAAGAGTATGACTTAGTTTTAACGTCTTTGTGATTCCTTTGATATACCATATTTACTTTTCGTTTTTCTAATTTCGTGGTTATGCAATTTTTTTTCCCTTCAATTAATAAAACTCTGGTAGAAATTATTCATCTGTTACTACGTAATTCCTTTTCTTAACATTTGGTAATAAAATCTATAACTTGCACGGCATGTAGTAAGAGATGAAGTATTAAATTGGAGTAAAAGATGCCGACCGCTCCTAAAGATTTTATTAACGAAGCAAAACACTTTCAAAGTCACTCTCAGAGGAATTTGCGACGTTTCATTAGCAAGTTAACTTCATGTTGACTTTTATCCTCCAAGAAAAGCTATTTTAATGTACTACTATTACCAGCTATAGACTCCAATTTGACCGTTTTAGAAGCAGCAATTCTGGTAGTTTTCATGTCCACCCCCAGCCCGATATTGGCGGACAATTCATCAATTAATTGATTTCATTTGCCTGAATCATGCAACCCATATTTGCTTATAAGAATTTCACTACTTTATTTAGTACACTCTTAACAAATTACTCCTCAAATCAAGCTTATAAATACAACCCTTTATCCATTTACCTTCCCTCTTCTATCCCACCCTAACCTTTTCTTGATTGTTTTGCTTTCTCCTTCAATGTTACTCTGTGTTTCTTTGTTTTCAAGAATTGCATTTCGTTCGGGCTGTTGCCCCTGTCGGTGTCGATCAATTTGAGCAAATATGGGTGGCATTGGTGTTGCTGCTAGCACCGGGTCCGGAGCCCCTCCGGACTACCCGGGGAAACTTACATCCTATGTTATCTTGACGGTCTTGGCCGGCGCTGCCGGAGGTTTGATTTTCGGTTATGATCTTGGTATCTCAGGTATGTTTTGCGGCGTACTGTGCTTGAGAATAGATAATGTTATTTAGTGTGGGCCTGTACGTGTTGATGAATGAAATAGAAGTGGACGATTTTTAAGAAGTTAATTAGTACAAATTATTCTATAAGTAAGCGAAAATGCATTCCCCCTAATTGATGAGTACCATTTCAATCTTTTACAAACTTCTTTGGGGTTTTTTATGCGGACTAATGTAATGTATTTGAAGGCATTCGGGCTAGACGAGTATTCTTATTATTGAATTTGATACGTGCAGGTGGTGTGACTTCCATGGCGCCATTCCTTCAAAAGTTCTTTCCTGCTGTTTACGCCAAGGAACAGGCGGCCAAGTCAACAAGCCAGTACTGCAAGTTTGACGACCAATTGCTGCAGCTCTTCACATCCTCTCTCTATCTCGCCGCTCTCGCCGCCTCCTTCCTCGCCGCCTTCATCACCAAGAAATACGGCCGCCGTATATCCATGATGCTCGCCGGTCTTATCTTCTTGATCGGCGCCGCCCTCACCGGCGGAGCAGTCAACCTCGCCATGCTCATCGCCGGCCGGATTATGCTCGGTTTTGGTGTCGGCTTCGGCAACCAGGTATATATATACATCAAATAAATCCCACAATCAGTTCAATCTTCTGAATCACTAATTTCTCAAAAAAATTACGTACAGTCGGTGCCGCTGTTCCTGTCGGAGATGTCGCCGTACAACTACCGCGGTACATTCAACATATGCTTTCAGCTGATGATCACACTCGGCATTCTATGCGCCAACATCATCAACTACTTCACCGACAAGATAAAGGGCGGCTACGGGTGGCGCGTGAGTTTGGCTCTCGCCGGCGTCCCGGCCCTGATAATCCTGATCGCGGCCATTTTCCTATCCGACACCCCAAACTCATTGGTCGAGCGCGGCTTGGAGGAGGAGGCCAAAGCCCTCCTCAAGCGCATTCGCGGCGTCGACGACGTGGACGCCGAGTACACCGACATGCTCACGGCGAGGAACGAAGCTCGCCTCGTGAAGAATCCATGGGGGAATCTCCTCACGCGGCGGTGCTACAGGCCGCAGTTCACCATGGCGATCCTCATCCCGTTCTTCCAGCAATTCACCGGCATAAACGTCATCGTTTTCTACGCGCCGGTGCTTTTCAAATCCCTGGGCTTCGGCGGCAGCGCCTCCCTCATGTCCGCCATCATCACCGGCCTCGTCAACCTCCTCGCCACCGGAATCTCGGTCTACGGCTGTGACCGGTGGGGGCGGAGATCGCTCTTCCTCGTCGGGGGAACCCAGATGCTCATCTTCCAGCTGGCCATAACCGCCTTAATTGGCTTCATTTTCGGCATTGAAGGAAATGTGCAGACCATACCTTCGTGGTTCGCGGTGCTGGTGGTTCTCTGCATCTGCATTTATGTCGCTGGATTCGCGTGGTCATGGGGTCCTCTGGGGTGGCTTTACCCGAGCGAGATATTCCAGTTGGAGATCCGGTCGGCGGCGCAGTGCGTGACGGTGGCGACGAACATGATCTTCACCTTCATCGTGGGGCAGTGCTTCCTCAGCATGCTTTGCACCATGAAGTTCGGGCTGTTCCTCTTCTTCGCTTTCTTCGTGGCAGTGATGACTGTCTTTTGCTACTTCTTCATGCCGGAGACGAAGAATATTCCGATCGAGGAGATGACGCAGGTGTGGAGGAGTCATTGGTACTGGAGCAGATTCATGACGAATCCCAATGATCCTGTCAATAAGGCCATTGGGATGACTGCAATATGATCCAAGACAGTTCCATATAGTTAGTTTGATGTACTTCTTATTTTTAGGTTTGTTTGTATTAGGGTTTATTAGATGTTGCTCCCTCCAACAACGAGAAGAGAGGAGAGTTTAGGCAGATATAATAGTATTTGTTTCTTTTATAAGGAAAATAATTAGTTAGAATAGGGTAGATAATATCCCACTGTAAATATATAGTGTGATTCAAATCATTTTATTATTCTATTGTATTTTAATTGTAATGTTTATGTACATCACTATTGCTAGCGCAAAATTGAGTAGTAGCATTGATATTAATGACATGATAAGTACTACTGTACTACGGTTCTCATCTCCTCAACTACAGCGTTTAGAGTAGAGATTATTTTGCATCTGTGGCGTATTACGTACATCAGTTAATATAAGTAGTCATCTTCCGTTGGTGTGGTGAATCTGTGGGGAGGGAGACTAATTTGGTGTTGGCGGTGGCGATTTGGTGCGGTGGTGAATGGATTTGTGTAGATTTGTTGGGGGAAGGGAAACCTATTTGTAGCTGTAGTGAGTGGCTGTGGAGGCGGAAGGGGCAGTGCTGAAGGCTTGGAGAAGATGATGATTTTTTTTTTTTTTCCTTTTTAATTTATTTTTATTAATATTTTTTATTTTTTTATTTTTATCAAAGTTTATATATGTGGCATTTTTTATTAGGGAAAATTACATCTACATCCCTCGTGGTTTGGGATAATTACAAATAAGGACCTATTGTTTCATTTTTTACAAATACACCCCTAACATTTGTATTCCGTCTGTGATCCTTGTAATTCCGTTAGGGTTCCGTTAAATATTCCAAATATACCCCCAAGGACTGTCATGTTATATTGTTAAACCTTAGGGCTCATTTTGTAAAAAATTATATACCTGAGGGACTAAATGTAAGAATGTTCAAAAATTTCAAACTAATCACTGGGATTGGACTTTTATATATATTTGGTCAGGGTTTTAGCCTTTTGAAGCCAATTTTACTTGGCTAATCACGAAGTTCATCTCATATATATTATCAATATTTGAAATATAGAAAAGAAAGATGTAGAGTAATTAGTTGTGGTTCATGCACAGTCGTAGAGAAAAACAATTTAAACAAAGGGAAACTATTTTATTGTTGTGATTTGCATGGCTTCTCACACTGGTGCACACCATTAATTGAAGATGATAGGTTTGAAGGTCCACACTCTGATGAAGAATAAAAGGCAAGTAGTGTTAATTGCACTCTTTAACCTTTTAAGATACTTGAATCCTTTAAAGAAAAACAAAATAATTTTCTTTTCATGCTTATTTATAGTTTTTAATTACTAGTCTTAGGATAAGAAGAGAAGGATCGTCCTTTGTTAATAAATGAACGTAGAAAAAAGATCAATTCAGAAACTAAAAAGATTTTGATCGACCTGAATTGAAAAATAAGTATAACATTGTGGATTTTGAGTATGTGCCCCACAACTAAGTAATTAAAATGATGTTATAATTTAAAAAAAAAAATCTTTATTTGCGTGTGATATATCAATAATTAGCGAGGGTGTGAATGATTGAAATATATTAAGCGTGTTATAAACGGTTAGGCCTACTTATTGGCTATATCTAAGTCTCATAACAAATATGCTATTTTTTGCTTGTTCTTGGTCTCAGGCTTGTATTGACTTGAAATTAACATTACTTGCTTCTTGTTCTTCATTAGAGTATAGAGCTTCAAACCCTGAATTCTTCAATTGGTATGCACCGGTGTGAGAAGGCATGCAAATCACAACAATAAAATAGCCTCCTCTTATTTAAATTGTTTTTCTCCACCACTTTAATTGTTGTGCATGAACCACAAGTCCTCTACATCTTTTTTTTCTATATTTCAAACATTGATAATATGTATGGGATGAATTTCTTGAAGTAGCCATGTAAAATTGGCTTTAAAAAGCTAAAACCCTGACTAAATATATATAGTAGTCCAATCCCAACGACTATAAACAACTAGTTTGAAATTTTTGGACATTCTTACAATTTAGTCCCTCAGGTATATAATTTCTTACAAAATGAACCCTGAGGTTTAACAATATAACATGACAGTCCTTGGGGGTATATTCGGAATATTTAACGGAACCCTAACGGAATTAGAAGGATCACAGACTGAATACAAATGTTAGGGGTGTATTTGTAAAAAACGAAACAATAGGTCCTTATTTGTAATTACCCCAAACCACGAGGGATGTAGATGTAATTTTCCCTTTTTATTATTTTCATAAAGATAAAAAATAATGTTAATGAGCCAACCACCTCAGCAAATAGAAAAATGTTTTCCAATTTTATGCCACGTAATATGCCACGCCTTTCAGACAAGTTTAATTATAATTTTTGGGACAAAATTGAATTAAAATTGTAAAAAATTCAAAATTGATGATGTGTGATATGAAGTGCCACCACAACACCACTTAGAATTTGTATAGGAGAGGGAGACCAAGTGGAACAGAGCTCCAGTGAGGATGGAGGTGATATCTGATCAGGATTATCTGGTCCTAACTAGGGATGTAAACGAATCGAGCCGAGCCGAACCTTAGCCATTTTTTGAGGTTCGAGTTCGATTCGAGGGTTATTTTAACGAACCCGAACTCGAATTCAAGCCTGACGAATCTAAGAAAATTAGGTTCAAGTTCGGTTCGAACTCGACTTGCGGGTTCGTGAGACTGGTTCGGAGAACACTTAACAAGCACCTATTTCACCGCTCCTATCTCTGGCAACTCCAACTAAGGCAGCGGCTACGTTTGTTCAACCCCACCGCTAGTTCTTCACCGTCCCCGACTCGGTTGCCCCAGAATTCTTCCTGTAACACCCGAAGCACAAGGTGCCACATCCCCCGCACTATAGCTCAGCCCACATATGAAACGGACAATCCATACATAAACTAAGCCATAGCGAACGGGTGACCAGAAACAAAGACAAACTAGCTAGGCCGGACTAACCCCAAACCAATTACCACAATGCAAAAAGGAATAAACATAAGCATGCCATTCACGAGCATTTATCAAGTAAACTAAAACCTAACATTACATATCAATACATTATCATCTTCCAAAATCTATAGCATTTTATAAAACCGTAGATAACAATACATATGCAACAAAGTAGAATGGACACGTGCTAGACCCGAAAGAAAGACTGGACTCGACACCAATCCCGCCTAGCACACAACCTGCAAAACTGAAAGGTGAGGTGTCAGTCTACCACAGACTGAGCGAGGGGCATAATAGATATAAGCGCAGATAACATGCAAATCATAACCTCGGGTAAGGTTTTATAACCAAAAACAATCTAAGTTCAATAACAACATAGACCTTGCCCGAGATTACGACTATCAGATTTAACAATTAATCAATTTCAGTCAATCAATCAATCAGTGGCCCGGCGAGTGAGGGCAATTCTCCAACCTTACTCCGACAGTGTACAATCACGATACTTTTAATTAATTAAGTGATCATGCAATCAGTTACAGTGCACACGTAGCAGTTTCAATGACTCCTTCTTCCTCCAATGATGGTGGGTTTGCAAGGCCCGAACCATCCACGGTAAACACGGTGTACGTCGGGAACATGACTCCCACGCAAGGGACTCCTTCCTCCACCAAACCTCCTGGTGGATTCAGGGTTCATCCCCACGGTTGAGAGGAGTGTAAGAGTTACCCGTCAGCCCATGCTTTCCCGATTGGCTCAAACACTAACTCTCGGGCCCACAGTGCACGATACAATATACTCGCCCAAAACACGATCAATCAATACAGTACACTTCAGTAAATCAGTTGAAAATCAATAGAGTTTGGAAAACTATAGATATATATACCTTTTGGTTTAAAACATCACATAGGGTTGTAATGGTTCTAGATATCTAGAAATTAAACCTCTCCTGTACCGACAAAATAAAGAGAAAGACACGGCCTAAGAAGCCCACTCCACGTCACTGGTGTGCTGGTCTATGCAACAAAGACAAGTGTACATAAGACACGACTCAAATGAACCAATTAGGACGAACGGCGTAACATGACGTGCAATAACGAGAATGTACAATTATCAAATGTCATGATCATAATTAAGCATAAAACAAGCATATAATAACACGTATCAATCATTTATGGCCTTAGAAACCGATTTGGAAGGGTACATTTATACAGAAAATACAGAAACCCCACTGGAGTATGGGATTTGGGAACGGCCGTTCCGGTTTTAAACTAGAGCTGGGAAGGGCCGTTCCCGGCTCCCCGAACCAAATCCCGCGCGCCTGTAATTTTTGGGAAGTTATGGGGCTAGGAACGGCCGTTCCGGCCATAGGCCAAACTGGGAAGGGTCGTTCCCAGTCTCGCAGGACAGGTGGCAAGGGGGTGGGAACGGCCGTTCCCAGAATGAACTGGGACGGGAAGGGTCGTTCCTAAGGAGCAGAAGCAGCAGAAACAGAGCAGTTATGCAGGGGAAGCACGAAATAACACCAAAATCATATAATCATGCTTTCAATAACTCAAACACATTTTATCAAGCTCAAATCACAACCCTAGTTACCACTCATGATTCAAGAGTTCAAATAAATCTACAAGGTTACCTTACATGAAAGAAATAGAAGAAAAGAGATGGAGATATGATGATGATGATGCTTCTAATCCACAATTCCTTCACAAATATAGCTTGAATGGTTGAAATCCCTTCTCTTCTTGGTAGGGTTTTTGAATCGGGATGAGGGAGAGAGAGGAGGAATCATGTGTGTATATGTTTGTATGCAATCAAATGATATATTCTAGATATTATATAACTAAGCTCCAATTGCAATTTAATCCCTCCAATTCATAAGTCATGCAATTAAGTTCAATCTCATGGAAAATGATCAATTAAGTCCAAGACTATTTCATGCAATTAAGTCCCTAAGCTTATGAAGTGATCAATTAAATACAATTAAATAATCAAACAATTAAGTCATGATTGGCAATTATTTCACATTAAATCACATATTGCATAATTGAAAGATTGGGGCGTTACACTTCCTCCGCCATCTCCAGCACGGCGCTATAAACCACCACTCTGCTGCTGCAGCCACTCCCTTTCCCTCGTTCGTCACGTTTCCCATTGGCAAAAATCTTAAAGAAAAGGTCAAATCCCTGTATATGACGATGGGCAGTGGCGGTGGAACTGAAAATGGTGTTGGGTGGAGTTGGCGGCGACACCTAGGCGGACGGCAGTGCGCCTAAGCAGACGATGGGAGTGTCAGCAGAGGAGAGAAAAAAGGGATTTGGGGCGGCTAGGGTTTGAAAGCTGAGACTGAGAATATGTCTATGAGATTAGACTTAGTTTTCTCATTTAGGGACAAAAGTCACAAAACCTGAGACGTTTTTAGTTTTTTAATATATATTAAATACATATAATATATTATTTAAATTATAAATAAAAGTATATATATAATATATTATATAAATAATAATAGTATATATAATACATATTATTTTTTAATTAAAATATTAGGGTTCGCGAGCCCAAAATTAAGACACAAAGGGTTCGAGTTCGATTTGTTTAAATCGTGAACCTAGCTATGGTTCGGTTCTGGTTCGACAACCACAAACTCGAGCCCGAACTTTTGTTGATTTGGTTCGCTAAACTCGCGAACGGACTCGTCTTGTTTACATCCCTAGTCCTAACCTGCTAGGTAAACACAAAAGCAACGTTAGAAAGCCAATCTGCGGAATGTGGGGGAATGCCCAATTTTGGCTCTCCGACGCTCAAGTCAGTGAAATAGGTATGGAGTTTCAGGTGAGCTAGAGAGAAGTTACAGTAAAGATGCTTGTTATGTAAAGTTTACTAAAGGAGGAGTATATATAGTTGAATGTGAGGATTCTTTGGCAATCAGGTACAAGAGGGATGTTGCCCTAAACACGTGGCCTAATGAGGGGTGTCCAAGGAAAAGCATCATAGGCCTGCTAGAAAGGTAGTCGAAAAAGTAACTATAGCGAGTGCACGGTCATGGACTATGTGTCAAAGATCACTATTGGGTTGTTACCGAGGGGTTAGTAAGCTTGGTGTGTAAGCAGATTAACGTATCCCTAAAGCGCAGGACCCCGAGCGGGATCCGATGGGCCTCTTGAGAGGTCTTAACTTCTCGTGTTTCGAAGGGGACTCCGTGTCTAGTCTGGATTCCTCTCGAGCGCTTTGGATTCGAGGGCAACCTTGGGTTGGCAGGAGATCTAAATACCACGCTCGTTTACCGAGGGGAAACTTAGTTAGTGTTGTGGTTCTGTAACTTATGGAACTCATGAGGGAAATTGAGATGGCCTCGAGGCTCACGTGGCGAGATCCCGAGGGTCCACATGTCATAGTGTGACCTCGTGATAATTGAACCCCCATCATTTGGCCCCCCCCCCCTCCCCCAACTCTATAGTCACAAAATTGTGACGTATAGAGTTAGATTTTGAATTTTGAGGGGCACCATGAAGGCGGGACAATATGCGCTCGATGCGCTCGGTTTGCAACACATTAAATACAAGATAGCCATCTGACTGCTCGAGATACTACGCTTTTAATGGAACGTGGCACGTGGGTGCAAGATTCCAAGTCTTCGCACTACATGAATGCCGCCCGTCCACTAAGACCTGCACAAACGACCAAGATGATTATGTTTTGCAATATGAGACTTAACACGAAAAATAATGTTAATATAAGAAACCCTTGATGTTTGGTATTATTCCACTCCAACCATTTAAACCACGTATTTAAAATAGGAATCACTATCCGAATATGTTCGTGGGAGCTATTTGGCGACAAAGCAATCCAACTTTGTATCATCGTACCCGGGCTTGAAGTGTTCATCTGCTGAATATTAAAGAGGCTCCCAAAATACCCCCAAAACAAAGAAACCTTATCATTATTTAAAAATAAATGATCCAAAGTCTCCCTCGCCTCGCAACAAATGCATTTCGAAGGAATAGCAATCCCTTTTCTTTCTAACCAGTCATCAATGGGAAGTCAGTCGTTTAATAACCTCCAAATAAAGACTTAGATTATAGGTGTGAGATTAGCGCTCCATATCGCCTTAAGGAAATTAGACTTCTCTTTGATCTCTCTGATTGCATGGTACGCCGACTTCAAAGAGAAATCACCCATCGACTCAAGGGACCATGAAGGCGAATCCTCCTGATTCAAACTTCCTGGAATATTGAATCTCTCTTTGGCTAGAGTCAGGCCAAGAAAAGTTTTTAAGGTTTGGTAACACCAACCCACTTCATTCAAGAAGAGCTTCATTCAAGAAAAGCCGCTGAGTCCAAATCATTTCCCACTAAGAACGAGCTCTTTTCAGCATTCACCCGTTGCCCAGAGAAGTTCTTAAAGATGTCAAATGGGTTGGGCTGGGCCAGCCCAGCCTAAGCCCGCTACTGTAGCGGGCTGGGTTGTCTCGGGACCATCATGAAGTGGGCTGGGTTGGGCTGGGCCTGGGTTGGGGATGATTTATAGTGGACCAGCTCGGCCCAACAACCCACTGATAATGGCTTGGGCCGGTTTCTGACGGGTTGGACTTAATGACTTTGGTGGGTTTCATCTATTGAATTTGGTGGGCTCAATAAGTTAATTGGCTTTTTTTTTAAAATATAATTTATATTTTGGTTGAAACTCAAAATTAGTATTTGTAAATAATAAGATAAAACACCACACTATTCCACAATTGAAGAAATGAGCATCAATTAGGTTTATTTTTTTATATTAATAATATTTTATTATATTACTATTATGTTAGTAAAATTTTAAGTTATGTGGGCTTAATGACTTTACTGTTAGGTTAGTAAATTTTCACAATTTGTGGGCTTAATGACTTTACTCTTATGTTAGTAATTTTTTTTTAAAGTTAATATTTATATATATAAGTCTACATTATATTTCTAAACAATAAAAACATTAATACTTCATTTATTTTATAGACTTGAATACTTTAATTGTACGTATAATGATCAATATATATAATCTAATAATTCTATATTCTAATTTACATATAAAATTAATTCGGAATCATTTGTCAATGAATTACATTCGTTCAAAATCAAGTTCTTCACAAATCGTTGAAGAATTATCGGGAATGGTGGTTGTTTCAAATGTGGTCTCATCTTCTGAAGGATAGTTTTGTGGTGGTATCCATCTTTCTCCTAATCGGTGAAATTCATCTTGTCTGTATTGTTGATCTAACCAATCCTTCCATAATATGCAAAATTTGATGGATTTTGGGTTTAATCTGCTCCTTTTATTGGTAATAGTTCTTTCACCTGCACTAAATGCACTTTTGTAAGCTACGGTAGACATTTGAGATGTTAGTAAATCACGTGCATTCGAAGAAAGTATTGGAAAATTTTTTTGTTCTATTTTCCACCATTTTAAAATATCGAAGTCATCTGAAACATTGTCTAATAATGGAAGTTGCAAGTAATGTTTCAATTCATATGTTTGTCTATTAGATGTAGTTCGATTTCTTTTGATTGAATTTAACAAAGAAAATACCGATCCACCGGATTTACTTGATGTTGTTTGTGTAGAAGAAAATGTTTCATATTGTGTCCTACACGAACTAGTAGAATACATATCAATTAACGCATAAATAATGGAACTAACTTCATTTGTTTCTTTCCCTATATTTATTGAATCACAATTAAGATAAGAATAATATTTATCCATCTAAAAATGTAACCTTCTAGTTTACTTCTAGTATAAAAAACACAAGATAAAACACATATTTTAGGAAGTTTGGTATAATACTTGCACCACTTTTCTTCCATACTTTTAATAATTTTGGAAACATTATGATCATCTTCTCTATGATCATTAAATAATTTGACGATTCTAACTAAATTGGGCAACATAATATTAGATGTAGGATAATATGTGCCAGACATAACTTTAGTAACATCAAGAAATACTTCGAGTAAAGGTGCAATAACATGAATAATATCCCAGTTGGTTTGGGTAATAAATTCACCACCATGTTCATTATGCATTTCTTGATTAACTAAATTTGTAACTATGCTTGCATATGGATGTGTTTCAATTAACATTTTATAAGTTGAATTCCACTTAGTAGGCATATGGAACTTTAAATTCCATTTAACTTTTCTAACTAAATGTCTATATGCAACCCAAGCCATACCATCTTGAACACAAAGATGCATATATGACAAATACATCTAACATGAAAACATTTGCCATTAAACATTGGTTTCAAGTCTTGAATTAAATAATCAATAGCTTTAGTATTATTCGTTGCATTATCAAAAGACATAGATAAAAAAAAAAATTCACCAATATTCCAATAATTGCAACAATCCATTATAACTTGATAAATATGATTACTGGTGTGTGGATGTTCAAGTAATGCAAACTCAATAATTATTTTTTTAAGATAAAACTCTTCATTAACCCAATGTGCCGTTACACAACAATAATGTAAATTACCTCTACCTCTCCATAAATCCAACGTAAGAGAAAATTTTGAAGTTAAAGTAGAAAAATGAGTTCGTAAAGCAATTATTTCTTCTTCGTGTTGTTTAAAACCATCCTTACAACAAGTATTTCGTGAAATTTTCTTATATTGTGGTTGTAAAGTCCTTGCTACCCATCTATGCATATAATTATTTTCGGCAAAATTAAATAGTAATTCCGCTCCAACAACTATTTTACCAAATTCTTTTCTTTGTTCCATATGCTTATATTGAGAAGTTTGAATTGCACCACTTTTGGCTTGATGTGAAAACTGTTGTGATGGACCGGATGACCCTTCAATAGTATCCAAACCATTGTGGTCTTTAGTTAAATGTCTAGTTAATGATCCCGTTCCACTATTGTTAGCAAATTTAAAAGATTTCTTACAAGAATTGCATATAGCAATGTCACGTTCTCGATCCAATGTAAAAAAATTGCAAACTTTACTAGTTTTATTTCTAATAGGTGGATTGCTACTAGATTGAGTTGAAATTTCATTTTCTAATAAATCTATGGAATGATCATCATTTGTATTTACATTTGTGTGAGGCAAAAGAGGAGGGTCTCTAGTATCTCTAAAATTCATTTTTAATTTAATAAATACACAACTTAAAAAACTCAAACTAATTATAAACAAAAAACAGTTATAAACTACAAATATTGCAAGTAATTAATTATGATATAAAGGAAAGATGTTACCGGAATTGATTCCGGAGCTCCTCAACATGAATTGCCCAAAAGCTCTTTCAACTATTTTTTGATCGAAGGAAATATGATGATAAAATATAATAACATATAATATAACAATTAATAATTAATAAAAATAATATAATATATGCTTATAGAAATAAATTTGAGCAATAGGAACTTTGAGACTTGAGACTTGAGAGTAATTAATAAAGATAGGGAATAGAATTGAGAATATGTTGGAGAAATGTGTTTAGAATTGTGGTGTTTATAGAAGAAAAATGAATTAAAAAAATAATAAATAAAGTTAATGTTACAAATAAGAATTTGACATTTTACCGTTGCACCGTGCTTTTTACCCGTTACGTTTACCTCTTCGAGTTACAGGCTTAATGTCAATTCAAACAAGTCATTCATGTAATTAGCCCATAACCCATCATAGGTAGTGTCCGTTAGACCGTTACCTCTAAAATTGGACTTTAAAATATTACGTTTAGAAATAAGAGTTCATAGATATTGGGCTTTCAAGGCTTTTATTATGTGGGCCTATAAATTGGAGAACATTTGCTACACTATTGGAGAACATCAACCGATAAACTGGAAAATAAAAATAAAAATTTATGGGCTTAAGTAGCGGGCCTAAACCGGGTTTAGGGTGGTCCTGAGCTGAGCCTGGTTCACAGGCTAGTCATGGGTTTAAGTGGGCCGGTTGGCGGGCTGGGCTAGGCTTAAAAATTAAGCCCAATAGGGGCCCACTTTAATACCCCAAAACCAGTCCAACCCACCTTATAGCATTAACGGCTGGGCCTGGGTCGGTTCCAACCGGGCTGGTTCACGGGTTTCGTGGGTCGGCCGGGCCCATTTGACACCTTTAGCAGTTCTCATAAATGTTAAGAATCTCCTGAATTTGATATAAGGAACTCAGACGACTACTCGTGAAGATTATCGTATCATCTACATAAGAAAGGTGCGTAACATCCACAGACGTCGTTCCTCCATATTTGGATTCCATATCCATAATAGCAAGCCTGTTCAACATTAAAGAAAGAAAATCAGAGGCTATAACGAAGAGTGAAGGCGATAAAGGGTCACCTTGACGGGGACCCCTAGTGGAATGGAAGAAACCCAATGAAGCTCCATTCACTAAAACTGAGAACCGACAATTGCTCACACATCACTTAACTATATCCACCCAGACCAGGAAGTCCTTTTCGTCGCAAGATCTCAAAAAGAAAATCCCATTCAATCCCTTTAGGATGCACCTTTTCCTGTCATCAACGATCACACTTATATTCCAAATTAAGCCGTTTATCATTGATCACTGGACGAATTGGCCTACGACCTAGTCTCCCTTTTAGAGGCCATGGAAGATGGTAGAATTTTGTTGCTTTTCTTCTTTTTAGTAGACATAATCTGCTTAGTGGTGTCATCCTTGGAAGATTTATCACCTATGGATTGTTCAACATAATCTGTTGTGATTCCATTAAAAGAATTCGAATGCTGAAAGGTTGCTTTCTTCTTCAATACATCAACCTCATCCTCCTGATCCCGGAGCAAATCATCTCCCATGGAACTATGTGTATGTTCTTTATAGTTGTCCCCAGCGTCATCCCTCTCTTAATTCACTTGCTCATCTTATGAATCTCCTTTCAAAGCCAAGTTCCCGTCAGCTATCTCAATCGTTTCTTCATTATTAATTTGAATTACAACCTTTTTTTAGGATAAGATAAGTGATTGTTCCGTTAGTTGGTGCCTTTGATTGTTTTGCACCTCAAGCTCATGCGTTTCTTTTGGGACATTAACCGGGCTAGCGACTTTGTTGTTCACCTTAGAATTTCCATTCTCATTATGTTCTTGGGTTAGAAGCCTTGCTTCTTCTTTGTCGTCACCTCTTTTTTGAATTCTAGCATTCAAAACCTTTTTTTTAAGGTTTTTTTTACCCATTGCTTCGTTGAATGATCGTTATTGGCAATTCACCTTCCATCTTCCTCTAAGTTCGGTGTTATTTGGTCTAGTTTAGACGTGGTTGTGGCTCTCTTCTAAAAAATTATCTTTCTTAGATCTCTTGCTTCCTTTGTTTTGGTTTATGTTAACTATTTGTTGGCCTTTATAACTCTCTAGTTCCTTAGCAAACTCCAATCGTCACCCGTAGCAATCAGATTGCTGATGACCTACTATGTTACAATTTTTACAATAGCTTGGCAATCGCTCATAAACAACGGGTTGAATATGTGTACCACCGAGGTACGTCAAAATATTTCGATCTTTCAATGGCTTCAGTAGGTCAATTTCAACACAAATCCTAGCCATGGATGACCTTTTCACATCAAATGTTCCTTCATCAAAACAAAAAGGTTCACATATGTTTTGTGTGATGTCCATTAAGGATGTTGGGTTAAAAAATTGTGACTCTAGTCCTGATAATCTAACCCAAACAGGGACAATGGAAGGCCCTACTTTCGGGTTGAATATCGGGGTCTACTTGAAAACTCGCATAGGGTATCCATAAAAAACGTGGAACTTTTGAAGCCATATGCGATTATAATCCTCCTCATTGTCAAGCCGGATCAACACATGCTTTACGTTGAGCAACCCGAGTTTAAATTCCCCTTTTAATTGTAATTCCATGAATAGCTCATGCAGTCTGATCATTGCCAGGTAGCCGTGCGAGAACTTTCCAACGAGCGCAAACTGGAAGGGGATAGATAGTTATGCGATTTCATCATCTGAAAAAGCAATGTTTGTAATCCCATTACGTTCGGATACATGACCATATCTTCTCCGGTTAGGATCTCTTGGTAAACGATGAACCTTTCCCGAGCGATGGATATTATCTTTTTAAACTGACGCCGTTGCTGCAGCGTACTATCTCACTAGACCATCATTTTGTGTTCCAGTGCTGGTAGCCGACGGTGCAGTAGTTTCCTGCGATGGTGCGGCCATTGGCCTCACTGAGCCCTAGCAGAATCGAAAGTTTCAAACCCTAGGACTCTCTCTCCCGTGCATAGAATTTTTTCTAAAAAAAAAAAAAGGACAAATTTCAAATAACAAAAAAAAAATCTTTTTCTCTTAAAATTATCACACTACGACAAACAGGGCTGAACGCAAGCTCCTCTCTCTATGCAAAAATGGAGATTTCATTGGCGGGAAGAGGTATTGGAAAATGGGGGTAAAATTTCAGTTGGCGCTTCCTCTTCCTTATTACAAATTTCAAAGTACCCTTGTAACATCATCCCACAAAACCGAGACGAATGGGCCATTGTCTTGTCTAACCCAATTTCTTTTTCTCAACACTGGCCATTGAAAGACAAAAAATAGGGAAAACAAATTGGCATCTCTTCCTTTAAGGTTCTGCCCACAATTGTTTGGAATCTTGCGACAGCTATGGCAGTTGAGTCGCGTTCCGCTTCCAAGCAGAATGTATCTAGAAAGAAGGAGAAAGTCAAGAGTCCTTTGAAGAACGAAAGCAAGCCTGAAGAAAACCTTAATCCTTCCTCGCAGGCGAAGCGGAATAAATGCCCCGGAATCCGGCTTGTGGGTGGCCGGATTTATGATTCCGTCAACGGGAAAACTTGTCATCAGGTTTAATTCTCTCATGCATTTGGGAAAATACCCTTCTTCGTTGTTTTCACATTTCCTTAAAATTAATTGTAACTTCGAGGGCAGTGAGAAAGACTGTGTCTTGTTACAATCTGGTTGTCATTTATATTTTTTTGCTTAGTTAGTTAAATGAGCTTAATGGTAACTGATAAAGTGGCAGTTTATGTTTGGGAAACAACGTGTATTGAAAATTTTAATTAGAAAACTGTTGTTTGTTCCTAAATTCCTGCTTTTAATTTGAAAAAAAAAAAAGAAACTAATTTTGGGTCACATGATCTGTTGTTTGTTCCTAAATTTCTGCTTTAGTTGCTACTTCATCAATATTCACTATGAACTTCTAATTTATTTCTAGAATGTTGTCATTGTATATATATCTGTATGAAAGAAGTTTCCTAAAATTGAGTTCACTTCTTTCTAACATTTAAATTCGATGTTTGTAAAGTGTCGACAAAAAACCAGGGATTTTACAGCAGCATGCAAGAATGAGGGGGATAAAAAGCCATGTCCCATTATGTATTGTCATAAGTGCCTCTTAAACAGGTTAATGTGGAGCTTTCTCGATTGGAATCATTTGTAATGCCAATTGTTGTTTGCATTGTTATAGAATCTTATTGTTTTGGTTCTTTTCCAAAATCAGGTATGGAGAGAATGCAGAAGAAGTAGCTGCTTTAGGGGATTGGAGTTGTCCGAAATGCAGAGGCATTTGCAACTGCAGTTTTTGCATGTGAGTTCCACAGCTTCCAGAATATTTTCCTAATATATGTATATTTTTCTTAAGTTCTATTTTTCGTGATATCGTAATTGTTAGGAAGAAAAGAGGTCATCTACCCACTGGTCAACTTACCAATATGGCAAAGGCAACTGGATTTTCATCTGTATCAGAAATGCTGCTTAAAGGGGTCACTCAAGACATCATTGTTTCGCCAAAAAAGGTATATTCTTAAACAATATGTTCAAGTTTCTAATTTTGAAGATGTAATAATAAGTGTCTGTAATTATTTTTGTGTGTGGGCTTAGATATATTATCCTCCATTCTTAAAATGTATGCAGGAAGTTGTTCTTTCTCCAAAAAAGCGGGGCAAGGAAAATTCTTTTGATGGAAAAGTGGATGCGAATTTACCAAATCATGTCAAGAAGAAGCCTAAGAAAGTTGAGGATAATAGCAACAACTCTTTGAAGTTAATTAGCCAAACCTCTGATAAAAGAAAATCAAAGCAAGAAGGTCCTGAGAAGAAACCTAAGAAAACAAAGAGGGATAAATCAAATGAGATTAAAAACACAGAAAATAATGATGAAGAAACTTTGCAAGAGAAGAGCATTCATGTTGCAAAGAAACCAAAAAAAGCAAAGAAGGAAATAGCGGTGGAGATTAGCAAAAAGAAGAATGAGGCCACTTTAGCTAGGAGGACGAGCCCCAGAAAGAAAGTTATAAATAAAATGCCCGGCCAAGAAGAAAAGCTCACCAAGGGAGTTGATTCAGGAGAAAATATAAATATGATTACTGTTACCACAAGCGATGTTCTTGAACCCTCAGACAATGATAAAGGAAAAGATTTAAGCAATAATAACACGAATCAAAAGAATCGTCTTTTGAACCAGAACACAAGCTTTCATGTAGATGTTCCCTTGCCTCTCGGGATAGAGCTGAATAGTGTTGCTGGACTCGATGTTAGCCCAGAAGACATAGGGAATGCTGTGCAGTTCTTAGAATTCTGTGCTGCTTTTGGACAGGCAAGTGATTTCAATTATAAATGATTCTGTTAATTGTCATAATTGATGGTATCTACTATAATGATTTACATTGATTACTGCTGTGTAGCTTTTGAAATCCTGTATTTTTTTTCTTTTTTGGCCTTTTAATGCAGTTACTTCCATTTGCCTCTTTAGTTGGTTTACTGTAACATTGAATATGACATTTGCTATTGTCGAAGAATTCTGTTTTCCTTTTGGCCATTTGCTGTGATGCATGCTAACTGAATCAATGTAAATGCTTGGATGTTATCATTTATATGTTCCTCCATTTCTAAGTGCCTTTCGTCATGCTAGCAATTATTAATGATAATTGTTACCCAATTACTGACCTTGTGAACTTATATAAACTTCCCCTCTTAGTTCCAAAGATTCAAATACTCCCATCTGATTATTCAAGTTTAATCAAAACTGAAATAATCTACAAAAATCCTTGGATTGTGACATCTATGTATGATAGAACAAGTTGAAAAAGATCATTAAGAATTCAAATGAGATCATCATTTATCAATGTCTAATAAACCCAAGGGTGTGACTGTAAGGTGCAAACAAGTTAGAAGAGGGGTAGGTGTAAGTTTTAAAACCGATCATTCTTTGTCATTTTTGCCTTTTGTTGGCTTATGATCTTCAGATCCTTGAGGTGAAAAATGGGCAACCAGAATGCATTCTTAGAGACTTATTACAAGGGCGAACTGCACGTCGAGGAAAAATTTCTGCATCCGTCCAATTTCACATCCACCTGCTCTCTATTCTACAGGAAGAACAAGGAGAAGAGTATGGATTATCTACTCAATAAGTCGTCAAGAGAACATTTTGCCTTTACCAGAATAAATTGATAATGAATTGTTCTTTTTGATTTCTGTGTAGATATGAAACATTAAGCTCATCACGTGGAGACAACTCATTTTATGATGTACTTAAGAAATGCTTGTCTGAATCTGAAAGTGGAAGTATTCTTAAAGCACAGGGACTGGTTTCTCTAGACAAGGCAACTGATTATGGGACTTTAGGTGCTACGGAAAAGCTTAGGCTGTTGAACATTCTGTGTGATGAAATTCTTGGAACAGAGTACACATTTTTTCTGTATCTTTTTAAATTCTTTTTTGCCTGTAATAATGTTAGAACTTCACATTGATTCCCAGTTGTTTCTCCATGCATAGTAAGGTGAGGAATTGGATGGATGACCAAAATGCAAAACTTGCTGAAAAACTCAGACAAGCTAAACAGGATGTTCTTGCTGCAAAAGATAAGGTAACAAATATTGTTAAAAGCATTCCCTTTTCTTTATCTTGAACACTGTTAACTGGTTCCCTACTTAGAGAATGTTAGCAAAAACTTGTACCTTGTGGAGAAGTAGAAGCCAAAGTTGTATGATTAAAAGTGGTGGCGTTTGGAAGAAAAGTTATATGTTCCAAAAAAAAAAAAAAAAACACAAAAGAAGAGAAAGCAGTTAAGTTTTCGGAAGAAAAAGTTGAAAACTATTTTTTACACTATACAAACTCAAATTTATTTGCGAAAATAACCTAGAAGCTGATCCTTAAATGCTTCTAGTTTCTAGCTTATCCCTACCTCAAATAAGTAGGAATTGGTTTTCCAAACACTCCGGATGTGCAAAAAGAAAGGCAAAAAGTGTAGAAATACTTGTTTTGATAGAGTTTGCAAACACTAGCTTAGGGCACTATAGAATTTTCAAATTCTTTTCCTTTTCATTTCTTTTTTGCTTTTTGAGTAACTTCTGTTTTCCATGCAGAAGAAGAGCTTGAAGCAGAAAATGAGAGATGATATTGCAAAAGCAATTATTGCTGCCCACGGTGCCCTTACAATTTCAGAGCATGATTCCATCGTCTCACGTATCAAGCATGAGGCGGAGCAAGCTCATTCCATGGTTCTCGAGTCGGAGGGAATCGTTTTAAGAAGTAAGACGTAAATTAAATTTTCATCAACTTATAAACTTCCATCTTTCTGGATAACTCAAAAAACTGATGTATGTTTAGATAATCGGAATTCTGATGCCGTAAGAATAGAGCCCATATTGGTCCGTGGTGGCAATGCATATTGGAAGCTAAACTACTCTGGCAAGTCTGATGTACTATGCCAAAGTAAGTTATTCTTGCATGCTCGTGCATCCTTTTTACTTACTATTCTGTTAAGGTAACATCAATTTACGTGTGATTAATAGATGTTGGAAATGGGGATACTCTTACGTTAGACGAGAAATGGTTTGCTATTGATGATGAAGGAAAAGAAGTTATTGAGAAGCGTATTTGTTCTCTTAGGTAAGTTTTTTTTTCCAACAAGAGTTGTATTTTTTAGTGTTTGGAAGAATTTATTGGGGATTAATGCTGCTAACTATTTATCTCATGCTCCATTGAGTATCTGTATTTTGAGGACAAATGTGTCGTTCGAAAAAAGTAGAAGCTAAAGTCATAAAAGATTAGAACATTTCTTACATACCTCTTAATTAAAACAAAGATATGTGTTCATGCAGAGGAAAAAGACTATGAAGCTCCTGATCCTGAATTAAAAGGTCCATTTTGTTGTCCAAAGTCAAAGGAATTAACGGCACCCTTGTTGAACTTGTATTCGGTATTATTGCGAGGTTCGGCTGGCTAGTTTCTATTGTTTTGTGGAATTCTTATACATGAAATTATAAAAAAGCTCGCTTTTCGGCATTACATTAACAGCCTACTAATTTATGGATTGCTGTTTAATGATCTGTACATATGGACTTGATCTATATCTCTCCAGCATTTGAAATATTTCAGGGATGATTACGGATACCCCTCTAAAGTTTAACCAATTGAAAAAAAACTCAATAGTTTAAAAATTACAAAAAAACCTCCGATGTTTGAAAAGGTTACGAAAGTCTGCTTGAGAAATTACAAATAACACCTTGCTTAGTTTGTTATTCTTTTGTTAATTATCAACTATGAGTTCTTCTCCCCATAAAAATAGGCTTATACCTCATGGGATATTTGTAATCATCCCTCTTTCATAAAATGTTTAGATAAACTGAGCCAGAAATCCTAAGGTGAATTCCTATATGAATTTTATGTTTGTAACTTGTAATAATGCTTCAAGTGCTAAACCTGGATTTGGGTTTTGAAAACTTTGGGACATCCTTTTTAAGGAATCCCTATCAGGACATTTCCTTCAGCAATGACAGTCCTAGTAATTGCAGGTATGTCTGTCTATGTGTGTTCCACTTTGAAAGCAAGTTATAAATGGGATGCATGTGAAAAGTAGAGGCTCTCTGTCACCTCTTTCACCAAAATAAGAACAAGAAAAACATTAACATCAGGAGCAGTGAAATGATTCAGTGGAACGCCTAAAAACAATCGCAATGGCCCTCTACTTTTCTGGCCCCTTTGTCCATTCATGATTGCACTCTTTCTCTTACCTCTTCATAATGCATTATATAAATGTTGGAAATTACATCTGGCGTACCAGGAAATTTAGCCTAATTACAAAAACTTCCCCTGATGTGCTCTATGCTTTGGCGCAACGAATGTTATTGTAGTTGTGAATTTAATTCAAATATTGATCGGTAAGTTTCAAGGACGAAATGAGACATTCATTAACAAATTAGAGATGAAACTACTCGTTTCAAATCTTATGCGGCTCTTTTGGCATTTTCTTTCAAATTTCGAGAGAAGTTTGTCGACAATTCAAAACTATAAGCTTTGTTTCCCACGCAAAATATTCAAAACTATGAGCATTACTTAATATCCCGCTAATATAACGTGACATCGCATAGAATTATTCATGCAGAAAAGAAGATTCCAAAAATAATTGTTATATATATATATATATATAATCGATCAAGATGAATGGAGAGAAACTTTGGAGGAAGTGCAAGCATTAATATGGGGAAGAGAAGTGGTTGGCAATATTACTGCTGATTTTTGAATTTGTGCTTGTCTCTGTGCCTTAGTACGGTTGTCATCCACAAAGCCCTCAATGATAGGCAGCCCCTTTGCCCGATGCTGCATCTGCACCTGCACGTCATATCCTGCTTCTGCTTCTGCTTCTGCTTTTGCTCTCTCTCTCCTCCTCCATCTCTTTTTATGTATAGATTCTCTCTTGTTTCTTTCGCCTCCACCTGCAGTATTCATTTCCCATTCTCGTCATATAGATATCAGTGACATGTTATTTTTCTACTTTTTCTTTCTTGGATGAAACAAAGGGTGCCCCAAGTGTGCTCCAAGACTTCTATTCATACTTTTAGTAATTTTTTGTTGATAAGATACTTTTACTTTGATACAGTTTTTGGGTTCACTTGACTTATCAATCGTTCGACAAGTATTGATCAGACTTAATCGTATGATTGTTCGGTTTCTTATACGAAGATCAGTTGCGTGATAAATGTAATACATTCACTTTTGGGTTAGGCCAAACCCTAGTTGGAATTTCTTTGATAGATATACTATTAAGAATGTTTAAGAGTTTATCTGTCGTGGACCTGTGCTAGAATTCCTTTGATGGGTATATTCTTAAAGATGTTTAATAGTTTTTTATCACTCGTGCTCGCAAACTCGTTGGATGCGAGATTACGTAATGTAATCTGAATTAGAATTTAATCATAGTTTAAAAGAAATATTTTTCGATCACACTTGTGTTTATAGATTATATACAAAACTCACTTTTTATATTTTCCCGACGAGGAATAGAGCATCACGTTAACATATTTTGGATTCTCAAAAGAATCTAGGAAGAGGCGATGTACAATTGTACATAAGAAACAAGAGATGTAAGTTAACAATAATGGAGCACTTTTTGGCAATATATAGAAGAAATTTCTGAAGGGAAAAAAGAAATTAAACTCACATCTTCACCTTTTTTTTTTCCCAATAAAAAAGGCTTTCATGATCAATGCCAGAAATATGAAAAAAGTAAAGACAAAATCATTTTAACATAACATAGAAAAAGAAGAACCCAATCTAGTCAGAGCACATGCTTAAGGGACCAAATATTAGTCCCCCACACCATAGGACAATGCTAGCGTTATGATATCTTAGTATTAGTGAAAAATCCAACTCTTCTAGTCTGTTAGTTAGGAACATAATAAAACAGAAGATCATGAGATATAGCTTGAGTAAAAACATCACTTACCTCTTCATCTGATTTCAAGTTTCCAGTTGAAATAGATGAGTTATCTCCACCCTCAACCTCACTGGCTTTTATCGAACTTTCTTCGATTGAAGGAGTGCGAGCCGGACTCGGACTGCTCGAGTTAAGTTCCATCGAGGTGCTTTGAGTTCCCACATCCCGTTTCATGCTCGTGCTCGTTTTCTTCTCTGCAATGGAACAAAAATATAAAGAAATTACAAAAAAAAAAAAAAACTATATGCTATGAAATTTAATCAGCTGTCCAAAAACTTTTGAGTTTGGGTGAATTATTCTTACTACCCCTGAGACTAGATGAATTTATATATTAATTCCTTTAGTTTGAGAAATTACAATATAGTCCCTGATTATTGTAACAAATGTGTAGAACAGTAGAACTTCCAAAAATACAGTAACTCACTGTTTCAAGTTCAACAGGTGTGGTCACACAGAGATTTTTTTCATGTTTTACATATTTATTGCAAAACTCGGATTAATAAGACCGTAATTTCTCAAACTAAAGAGATTGATTTGTTATCCTCTCTTTGAAGTTTTGAGACCTTGAGGTGTGACTTCAACTTCATTTTGGTGCTCGTTGATTGGAGATTTCGCATGAAACTGATGATTTTGAGAAGGATAGATGAGTGGTGCAGACATCGTAATTCTGCTCGTTAGCCCTCGAAATGATCTCGCGCTCAGCGTTTTCTTTGATAAACACTCAAGAGGGACTTCTCCTGATAAGGGATTGGAAATGTATTTTTCAGCATCATTCCACTTTGAGCTGAGAGTGTAGCTGCCATCTGGGGATAAGTACTCCCATGTGTATACATGAGCTCTTGCCTGTAATGCTGCCACCATAATACACACCAAAAAGAAATAAGACAAGAATCCATACTTAACGTGTAATAACCAAGACTTTGTATTTTACTCTCACCTTTGAGAGCAGTTGTAAATGAATACGTCGAAGGGTCAATCTCCTCTGCATGACACAACAACCTTATGAGATTCAATGCTCAAAAACAGGGCAAAAACAAGGGACAGAGTCAGAATTTTAGGTACGGTGGACAAGATTGAAACTTTTAGTATATATGAATAGAAAGTTTTAAAATTAATGAAATACTAGTTAAAGGGCTACGGAAATTTGAGGGGGCGGCCGCCCCTGCCAGCTGCCTTGTGTGCCTCCGTCCCGTAGCCAAAGCTAAGGAGGCGACGACCACTCTCAGACGCATAGCAAAGACAGCCTCTTTTATACATCAATCATCAAATTACATGATTTATTCCCATAAAGGAGCAAATGTGAGGGGTGTTACCTCTGAGAGTGTATCCAGGAGAAGAAGCAGTACTAGAAATAGTCATGCTTGATCTGAAAGACCTTGCTTCTTCTCTAAAACTCTTCAAATTGGATGCTGAAAATCTCCTCGAACTCGTTTTTTCGCGGCTTACCACTCGAGCCTTAAGAGCCCATTCTTTCAAATTGAAATCAGGCTCAACAAAGGAAGATTGCTGCTCCATTGTGTTTGCCATGGTAATACTGACAGGGAAAATTAAGATGCAGACTTATTTCCCTGGCAACATGATGCAGACTTGTTTTACAGAGGAAATGAAAGCAGAATGATCAGTAATGGAAAGGGATGACTGTGATATGCATTGCAAAGCAATGGAAACATATATAATGTATAATATATATATAGGGATAGTTACGAATAACCCTTGAGGTTTTAGAAATTACGAATTCTTCCCGGCCCGTTATCTCCTCCGTTAAATTTAACGGAATGTGCCAAATTTACTATTTTGTCCCTAGTATGTTGAAACTCAAGGGGTATATGTAATAAAGAGCCTAAAGGTAAAAAGGTTAATGCAAGGACCGAAATTCTTGGGGGTTTGATGTAAATACTTGATTTTTGTGTCTACCTAACATTTTTTTTTTCAATGAATACTACTTAATGACATTTTAATACTTTTATAATAAACTAATTTCATACGTAAAGTTTATGGGTACCTAATATTTTATTGTAAATATTGATCATGCATGTTTAACGTTTGAAATAATTGTTTAAATAACTCTGACGGATATTTATGTGAAATTATTAATGATATTGGTGTGTTTGTTATGATTTTCAATTTTGAGGGGAAAATTTGGTAATGTACAAATTGATACTTCTTGTGTGGTTTTTTATATGAATTTTTATTTTGAGAAAAAAATTGTTATAATTACAAATAAATTATTTTAAATTAACTTTATACGAACTTGTACAATATATATTTAAAATTAACATATAAATATAATAGGGAAGTTAAAATTTTCTATCATACTTGATAAAAAAAAAAATGCATGAAATATCTAATTGAATTTATATTTATAGATAAAATATTAAATTTAAATTAAATCATAACTTTTAAAATACAAAAAATCCAAAATGAACTAATATTACAATTATATCATTAAACTCTTAGGCAAATTACAATATACCCCCTAAGGGTATTTTTGGAATGAAAATATGAGTTTAAACGATATGATTAATGGTGTTGAAATTTGTGAGAGAGTGTAAAGGTCATGGGGGAGTTCGTAATTTCGTCAAACCTCAGGGGGCTGTCCGTAATTATCCCTATATATGTATATTGTGTATTCAATATTCATCCCACATTTTGTGCTAACCTGTACTTGAACTTATGGGCCATACTTCGTTGTCATATACTGGAGGGGGAATCAAAGGGAAATCTATGATAAATTTTCTTTTCATATCGAAATGGTGTAATCTTTTAAATAGTAAATAGAGGATTTTGCGGGAAATTCTTGGCTGAGCCGGGTGTGGGTCCCGATCCCTACACCCGGCTCTCACATGTGAATAAAAAAATATTAAATTTTTTTTTATTTTTATTCACCTATTAGAGCCGAGTGTAGGGATCGGGGCCCACACCCGGCTCATCCAAGAATTTTCCGGATTTTGCCACGCCCAATATTATTGGATGAGAGATTAGTCTTCGAACCCACCACTACAAAAAGTATCAATTTCGAGGGGAGAACCCGTCGGAAAACCATAAAAAGAAGATTTTTTTAGTATAACTGTTGATGTAATTACTGTACTTTGTCCTAGTGATTACTGTAAATTGCTACTATCAAAATTCAAAGGGATCTCATCACCATAAAAAATTAATCTTGATTTGCCACCCATTTCATTCCAAATAAAAGTTATATGGGTACAAACAATGTCATGTCCCAAAAATTCTTCAAATCTCGGATTAGGTAAGTAGTGAATAGTGATAATTATTAATTAACACAAAAGCAGTGTGGTTCAAATCTAATATGGGCCATGGCATGCGACATTGTGTACTAATTTACAAATTATTTGATAGAATTTTCTCAAGAGTAAGACATCACAAGGATGATAAGAAGAGGTTTTTGGTAGAATTAATTGATAGACTCATGTGTTTTTAATGAATATTACCATAAAAAGTGGCATGCTTTTATTGCATTTCTAAGAATTCTCTACTTCATAATAACATAAGATTAAAACCAAAAGGTATAATGGCATAAAATACTGAAAATTTTAAACAACATCTAAGGTTGAAATGGTATCTTTGTGAACCGAGCGCATCAGAAGAGTATGCATTCATATTGAGTCTTAGCGGTATTTGAATTTGAAAAAACACTAGTAAAAATCATGAAAAATGAAAAAAAATAAAATAAGATAAAGCTTCTAGCCTTCTATTCAAATCTCATTTATTATCTACTATTTTTAACCCAGTTGACGACATAATTCCCTTTCACAGTTGAATTAAATTATCATAACTTCTGAACAATTGAATAAAATGGCCACATTTACATTTCAAAAATGCTTATTTTGTTACATCCTAAACACTTTTTCCTTAAGCGTGGTAAATTATTTCGCACCATCGTTTTTACATACACTTAATGAGTAATTTTAGTTAGCCCGAATCTAATTCGACCAAACCAATATAATTAATAAAGGAGAGTATTTTATACTTATTATGTAATTAATTTAAATTTCTTAAAAAATAACTAATCAAATAATAAGTATACTGTATTTATCCATATAATCATAGCGACAGTAAAACCCGAATCAGATTTGAATAAGAATTTTAGTAATAAGCACCCCCGAACTAACTAAACCATATTTAGCAAATGAATGGTGTAATAGGATTCTAATCCATATTTGGAAAATGAATGGTGTAATTGATTAATTATGAAAGTCCTATTAGTGACTAGTGAGCAATCAAAATGTCAGTTAAGAGAATGGATCCGTTGATGCCATATAAATTATAATACCTTTATTTCTTGGTTCCTTTCCTTGATTTGAGGATCGGAAGAAACATAAAATTGTGCTATGGAAATATTGAGCACAAACATCCACGATGGCCGATGATCTGATTGGTGCGCTTGATTTGCAGCCTCCAATTTCCACTATGAATTCCAGCCGTTTGTATCGGCCCATACAATAATAATTGAGCTCGTGGGGCTTATTGTAATTATTTAAAACTAATATTTGGCTTAATTACTTCACCTGTTGACCAAGAGGGAAACACAACGGTTTTTTTTTTTCTTTTAAGTATGTTCAAATGTCAATGCACATTGTACACCCATTTGGTAGCGTATATATCTAAGCATTCCATTCGTAACTATTTAAATAGGATTGGCTTTTGCTGTATGAGGTTGACACTTGACGCAATATTCTGGTGTATTAAATGCGTGACCAGCCATTTGCTCCATAAATAAATAATGAACACGTGACTACTTACGGAACTGAATAAGGTTCGAGTGATGCCTTTGAGTTTTGGGTCAGGCGTGCATGGTCTAAGCTGGGTAGATGTAGCTTTGCATCCAACTTGGAGGTTGGATAAGTAGGTCGATCTGTGAGGGTGAGCGGCTACGTATCACTATGGGAGGTTGCCGCGTGAGATTGTGGAACCGTACCATGTCAGATATATTTATAATATTTCCTATCCACCATCTGAATGCTTCTTAGTGCACCCATCGAAAAGTTCCCGCAAACGATACTATAATTTTTAGATGGTCTTGAATCTTTAAATCTGAGATAGTTAAAATCATTATATATAGGTAAATTACATCCAGGTCCCCCTGAAGTTTGTCATAATTACAATTTAGTCCCTGTCTTTTCGTTTATTACAAAAATACCCCTATAAACACTGTTTCCAAGGACTTTTTTGTAAAAAACAAAAAATTGTATGCCTGACTTTTCTACTATTCCGCCAGGGACCTCAACTGAAACAGTGTTTATAGGGGTTTTTTTATAATAAATGAAAAAATAGGGATTAAATTATAATTATGGCAAACCTTAGGGGATCTGGATGTAATTTACCCTTATATATATATATTTCTTTTCTTTTAAATAACATCGAGAGCTGGATTGCTTGTGCATACATGGTGGCCCCAAAATCTATCTTTGGAGGAGATAAGATTAGAAATTGAGGACACTATTACTATCGTTACACTCCGTCTCCCCGCCAAGGTAGTCTCATTTTCTATTTGGGTTTTTTTTTTTTTTTCTAATTATCATTGACTATTAAATTCCCTTTTATACCTTATGTAATTTGGATCATTTTCAATTAATCTTATTAGTTACATACTTTCCCGGTATGATATTTTTAAACAAGGGATACATTATCCAATATAGAAATAGTTGTTCATCCATAATTAATGTAGGTATAGTTTGAAAATCATGGAATAAAATTTTGGCTATTAATTATAATAGTTATCATCATTCTTAATGTAAATTGATTGAACTTTAGCAGAGATCCTTCAGGAATTTCTTATAGTGGGTTTTTTCCGCACCTTAACTTCTTACCCCGATTTATAAATTTAATGATTCAAGAAGTCTTGATTTAGTGGTAATTGACTAAATTACGAGAGACGAATTTTACCTTATTCTCCAAGAGTCAAGTAGTTCCAAACCTACTTTAAAAAAAAAAAAAAAAAAAACCTTACGGAAAACTTTATATATCGCGCGACTTAAACGAAAAAAGATATATAAATTTAAAGTACTCATTCTGACCTTTTATCTAAAACTCAGGCCGACGAGACTAGTGCCCGAGTCATGCATATATAGACAATTACAAAACTTATATGCAAGACGAAATTCTATTCGTATTTAACTTGATCGATTCCAACCAATTATATAATTCACTACTTCCAAGATTAATGCTCTTGCCAAACCCAGCAATTAACTAAAATATTAGTGTAGGAGTCAGTCCTTTTCTTCTATGTATATATGTCAGTAACGTCTGTACATCTCTCCTACACAAGCCCCATTTCAACATCCGGAAATTGTTCCATATTACATATAAACCCAAATGAATATTTTTAATTTTTATGGTTGGAAGGGGATGAAATTACACATTTTTTAATTTATATGTAACTTTGAATGATTGAGAAAATAACTCAAAAATTATTCCACGAGGTTTATTTTTTTATTTTGGGTGGGGGCTTCCGTCCCTACGGGAAAAGAATAGGACATTATCTTCAGAAGTTAAAGATAATATTGGTTGCATATTGTAACAAGGTGGTGATAAGTATTAAGTAGGTGTCAATGTTGGGTTATTTTCATTGTGGGCTTGATTGGGAAATGTGTGTGGAAGCTGAATTTTTGGAGTGGGAATGTTTAGTGTGCATGTGCATGTGGGCCGGGGGCCTCACGTTTATGTAAAAATAAAATGGTGCATTACTCCTCATTAATTTGTAAATATCCACTGGCCAACGAAATTGGTTCAAGTTGTTAATGAGTTCATTCTCTAAGGTAAAGTCTTAAATTTGAATCCCACTTGAGTGTACATATATTAAAAATGAAAATTGTAAATATTCACTACATAGAGTTATGATCAGAAGTTGATAATCTTAATATCATTAAAACCTAATTAATTATATGGTTCTTAAAAAAAACTTAATTAATTATATGATAAGTGTATTATAATTATATATAAAGTATAAATTATCAGCCCTATCTGTCTCCTAGTTATTACTGATCATCATAAAGAAAATATTTTTATTTTTATTTTTTGAAAAAATATTTTAATTTCTAAATCACTTGATTTATTAGACATTTTAATATATTTTAAAACTATAATATTGCATTTCTTTCTTTAGTTTTAGTTTTTCTCCAAAGCATTTCTTTTTGTCATAATTTCATTGAGTCGGATTTGATAAATATAGGAATAAATTCTATGGGAAAAGGAGGACAACCTATGATATATGAATACGGACACGACACGACACGAATACGACAATAGATGCAAGCTTTTTCTTTCAATAGCCCACTGAATGACTACAGAACCATCAGTCTACTATACCTCCATTCACCATTTCGAACCTTATATAGAAAGGCTTTCCATGCCGGCTTCTTCTATCTATATCGCAGTAAAAAGTGTCCGACCCGATAAAATGATATTTTTAAAGATGCTGATCCATCGGATACAGGTAGAACCGTAGAAATAAAAATAATAGACTTGGATTCAAGTTCACATATTTTATAATTTGATCCAAATTGAACATGCAAGACAATATTGTTGCACTTGACAATTTAAGATGAAAAGTAAGGACCACTTATGACTGTATGGAAACCATCAAATCATTTTCACAATTTCTCCACCTCAAAAACTATTCCCAGTCTTGGAGAAATCCAGCTACTCACAATCAAGCTGGGCCAACAACGCTAAATTTATGGTTGCACTTCCACATATACCCCAAATTTCAAAGACACATATAACATATTGAATTTAGGGTTGTCAATGGTTGAGATTTTAATTTGAATTCGATCAATTAAAAATGTCTAATAAATTATATCTCATTATAAATGTCAGAATGAATCGAATATAGAATTAATAAATTCAACCTGTTAAAAATATGAATTCGGATTTTTCATCATATTTTATTAAATTAATTATTTTCTAAGTAAAGAATACCAATAAAAATAATCAAAGTTTCAATATATGGACCATTGTATTTAATAGTATATCTTTCTTTGTTTATCTTAAAAATATGTTATCTTTTAATAATAATTTAAGTTAACACATTTCAAATGAATATAAGTAAAAATAATAAATAATTAATCAAACATAATTTTTTTTTGTTAAATATAATATATTTTCAATTTCATGGGGATTCAAATTTTATGAACCAGATCATATTGGATTGGGATCCGATTATCAAAACCCCTTACTGAATCCAGATCTTTTTCTCTAATTCTCTTCGATTCTGATAAGTTTTTTTTTTTTATTTATTAGAATCTGACAAGTTAATAGTCCTAATATTGCATGATAATACGTAGGCTGCTGCCTGCTGATACCTTGTTTGAAGAGTAGCAGTTTTGGTTTAACGGATCGCTGAGTATTTAATTTATCTTCTCCCACTTGTTTTGTCGGGTCGGGATATGAGGAGACCTTAGGGTTAGGAGCAGTTTTGGTTCCTGGTTGCTGCTTTCACGTTGCATGGTGTTTTTTTTTAACACATACCACCTCAAGTGGCCAAAAAGATTTGAGACGTTATGTGGCCGTGGTTGTTTTGGGTCTTAGGCTTTGTCAAGTTTAGTGGGTTGGACTTTGGGATTAATTTTCTTAAGGTTTTGGGTACTTTTTTGTGTTTGGGTTTGGGCTCAGGGCCTGACCCATCAATTTTGGGCTCTTTGTTTTGGTAAAAAATAAAATAAAATTATGAATAGAAAACCTTGATTTAAAAAGAAAAAAGAAGTTCTAATATTGATGGTAATTCTTACTCGAACTCACTTACATGAATCCAATTTAATTAAAGAGTGAGTGTTTTGTAATTATAACCTAACAGCCATCATATTATCATATAATATATAGTACTCCTTGTAAATGTGTACATAAGATGAGATATCATAGTGAGTTATTGAGTTTTTCTAAGCTATTGTATGGACACCTTTATCAAATATTAATATTGGATACCATATTGAAGGTCTCTCACATTATAAATGAAAGGGAAACAAATTTTTTATCACTCGAACTTTATCTCTTTTCGTAATTTATCATCCTAATAAATTTTCGTGATAAACCGTCATCCAATTTTTGCATTAGTACACATCGCCATCTAAATTTTTTTTTTTTGGTTGGTATGTATATGTTTTATAAATATGCTACGTGTTTAACCAAGACCACAAAAATTATAATTCTCTACAAATACAACTACCTTATTTCTCTGTTTTCTTTAATTTATCATATTACGGAATGATTATATTTTTTCATTACAAACAGAAATCCATATAACAAAATTGCATATATAAATATAAATAATTCTCATTTGAAAATTAAGTATGGCCTCCATCATGGTCAAAACTCGTCAGGTGAAAATGTTTCTCTGCAGAGGTCAAATCTTAATAATCATCAGCACCCCATCGTGGGGTTATTCCATGAGATAACATCATCATCATCACAATTCACACCAACATTCAATTCAAGCAAAATGCTTTCCGCACTAGTCACTAAAATTGGGGAGTGTGGCCCCGGCCTCACAAGCCTTGGCCGCCGGCGTCGGCTCCACCTCCCGCGACGGCGCCACCGCTTCTCCGACCAGCTCCGCCGGAAGATCCGGTATTCCCTTCAAGTAGAAAGTGTAGAACAGCTTGAAAGGGAAGATGATCTGGTGTAGCTTCACCTGTCCATACGCCCCTTCGAAAATCCCAGATCCGCCAGTCACGGCCAAATACGAGTCCTCGTAGGTCAAGTACTGTCCCTGCACCGCGATGTGGCCGTAATCGCCGAAGTAGAAGCTGTAGATGGCCTCGTAACGGTCGCCCTTCTTCTCCGGCTCGTTCCTGATCAGAATGCAGATTCCGGCGGTTATTCCGGCACGTTTCTGCAGGTCGCCGGTGTATACCTTGTTGCTGAAAGGGACGAGATCGCCCAGTGAGTTGACCGTCTTTTGGCTCAATCGGAGGTAAGCAGGGCTGCCCCTGTCCCTCTCGTTGATCTCGTACACTTTCAGTTCTTGAATTTTAGCTGAAAACAGGGGAAAAAAAGATGTATCATTGTAGTTGGAATCTTGCAAAACTCTAAAACTTTACAATTGGTCAAAATAATAAATTAAAATAACAGAGTGAAGTACGTACAGGATCTTGAATCTGATGGATCGTTTTGAGCCCTGCATGAGAATGATCTTCTAATTGGCTCGTTGGCAATGGAAACTCTGAGGGGTTGAGAGATTAAAGGGTGTTTAGCTTGGCCGAATGAGAGCAGCTTCTGGGCTGGGAAATTAAATGCGGCGGTGGTGGTGGGCGGCAGGCGGGCGGCCTTGAGAACGGCAGAAGCTGATGAAGTAGCCATTGATTGTTGATTATAGAACGAAAGGGCTTTTGGTTTTCTGGGTAGTTGGTGATGAACTGATGATATATACAGTATACTGCAATTGCATGTAATGGTCTATATATAGATGAGAAAAGAGTGAAGAATAGAACTTATTGAAGTAATCAAAGGTGTAATTTTGATGTCTATGACTATGACTATGGACGGTGGCGGCGATAGTGCAGGGGCCGGCATATGGTGGATTTATAATTTTATATGTGGCTTCATTAAATGGTGATTAAGGTTTTTCTTTTTTAAAGCTTTAATCCATTAGGTACTCTTATCAAAAACTTTATGGTTAATTTTTCATTGTTGAAATTTTTTCAAAGAAATAAATCATTATATATACATAATAAAAGAGAGCTTATAATCCCACCAAATGTACTTCCGCCCTAAGTCTAACCGAAAATAAAATTAAACTTTAATATGGTCTGTGATAATGCGAACAAAGTTGACTGGCCTATTTTAGCGGCCATGAAATATGAAATATTGAATTGTACTTTCCCTCCCTTAAGTATCCCCTAAGACGAAAAAAGGAGTTTGACCGCTGAATTTTAGTTGTCCGTCCGTGCGCTTATTAACAAGTTTATTATTCGGGAAAAAGCACATGTATAATTAGAGGTCTGATAAACAATCCTGGACTTTGGAATCCTCAACCGTCCAACCAAGAGTTTGGGCGTTTGGCTAAAATTGTACGTCTTGGATCTTGTATCCAGAATAGGTGTTAGTCTACTTGTTTGGGCCGTTGTTTCATCCAAAAAGAAAATGTACATGAAAAGAAAGTAAACACTAGATGTTTTTATTTTATGTTGGTAAGATTTTACAGAGGAGATTTATAAGAATTTATGGAGATGTATTATCAATGTTAGAATAAATGGTAGTGTTTTATAGTGATAATTAGGTATATCACAGGGTTTTTGGTGCAAAAAACTCATTCATAGGCTGAGTAATCCAAAAACAGAGTCTTCGAGCATTACCTGCCCCTGCTTTGCAATTATGTCGGCTAAGTCATAGCCTTCCCTCATGATATGTTTAAATTCACAGCACCGTGGTTTCCTGATTAAGTATTAACGTATGACACTCCTCAATGATATGTCTAAGTGTTTGTTCCACAACTTCCGCTTGTTCAATCAAACGCACCGTCCTCTCGGAGTTACTTTCTGCCACAATTTTCTTATAATGCCCTTCCCAAGCAAATCTCAATTAGCCCTTCCTGATACGTAATAATTCTGCCGTGAGAATGTTTGTATACCCAAGCTTGATCGCAAAACTGAAGATCCACTTGCCCCTATAGACATTTCATTAATAATATCAAATAAGGTGAATTTCTACTAATCATTTAATGTTAGCAAGGAAAGTTCTGAAATTAAGGATCCTAATTGATTCTATGATTGATCTTCCTTTATTAGATAGTGTTGTGTACATTATATATTCATTGTAAAAATTGTTCATAGTGATTACATTGAAATCAATACAGAAACAATTCCTTCCAATCATATGGCATCTCTAATAATTAACATGGTATCAAAGCGGGCGAAGATCCATTAAACGGATCCGACCCTTGCTCATCACATACCCCAGCCTTACCTGATACATCAGCCATGGCCGACGACAGCAGTACGGCCAACTCCGGCAAGGAATCACATCAGCCCGCTGATTCCTTGGCCGCTTAGTTATCCAGCCTTCTCCAGAATCTGCAACCCAATCAAACCCCACCAAATCAACCAAATCAACTAACCATGACTCAGACAGTTTCAATTAGCATCAAATTAACAGAATTCAATTACTCCCTGTGGTCTCGATTGATGAGGATGGCAATCGGGGGAAGAGGGAAGTTAAGCCACCTTACCGGCGTTCCACCACCACCAGCGGCGGCGGACCCAAGCTTTACCCAATGGGAACAATCAGATTTGATCGTCTGCTCATGGATACTTGAAAACATGGACCCAAATCTGATTGCAAATTATGCCGAGTACCCCACGGCGAAGGCTCTATGGGACGGATTGCAGGCATCGTATGGCCAAGGTGGAGATAGCCTCCAATTCTTCGATCTCACAGTTAGGGCCCACAGCATGAAGCAAGGCGGTGATTCAATCGAACAATTTTACAGTAATCTTCAGAGAATTTGGAGAGAAATAGAACTCCGACAACCCAATCCCATGTCTTGCGAAGGGGACATCGCGATTTTCAACCGCCTCAGATCGGAGAGTCGCCTCTTTCAATTTCTCGCCGGAGTGGATGATCGGTACGACACGGAGCGGCGGGATCTCCTCAAAGAACACCCTCTGCCGTCCGTAGAGAAGGCGTACGCCACCATCCGATGGGAATCAACTCGTCGAGAAATTATGGGCGGCAATCATATCTCATCATCGGTGGCCGGTTCCAACGGCTTAGGATCGGGGTTGATGGCCTGAAACCGAGGCACTGGAAGGGGGTCCGGACCAGTGGGTCAGTGGGACACCACCAAGCCACGTACAGGGCCACCTAAACAGGGTCAGGCGGCTCCTCGACGCGGCGGCGGTGTCTGGAGTGGAGGCGGTAGTGGCGGTGCCGGGAATGGAGAAGAAAACAGCACGGAGAAGACGGCCGTGAAGTGTGGCTATTGCCGCAGAGACGGGCATCGAAAGGAAGACTGTTTTGAGCTTATCGGGTGGCCCGCCGGGTGGCGGAGCCACCGTCGCGACGGTGCGATGTCCGGCAACAGGCCCGCCGCTAGCGGCGGAGAGAAACAGGCGGTGGCTCACACCGCTCAAGGAGCAGAAAACCCAGACTCAACAAAGACGGCGGATGAAGGGGAACAAATGGGAGCAGCATTCTTAGGTATTAGGGATGGATGGGTAAAATACCCATCCTACCCCCCACCCACTTTATTTAATTCTTTTCAGCCCTTGGTTTATGATAATTGTAATTCAGCCCCTAAAATTGAGTTTCCTTGTACAAGTAACCCCTATGTTTCTAGTGTTGATCATTGTGACCCAAAACAGTATAAATTAAATAAAGAGGAAGGAGTGGCCCTCCAAGCCAACACCCACAAGGAAGGAAAAAATGCACGATGGATTTTTGACTGTGGGGCCACTGATACGATGACGTATGACCAGTCGGATTTGGTCGAAAGCACGAATCCCAGGATATCCTCCATTCAGAATGCCAATGGGGGGGTATCACCCGTTCTCAGCGCAGGAACAATTAATTTATCTCCCTCATTGAAATTAAAAAATTGCCTTTATGTGCCTAATTTATCATGCAAGTTGCTCTCTATCAGTCATGTTACAAAGGAGTTGAATTGTACCGTGCTGATGTTTCCTACGTTTTGTTTGCTACAGGATCTTCAGTCGGGGAGAGTGATTGGGCGTGGTACTGAACGAAAGGGGTTGTACTATGTGGACGAGGTGACTCAACGAGGAACTGCAGCGCTTGCTCACGGGACTGTGAACCGCCAACAGTGGTTGTGGCACCGACGGTTAGGTCACCCGTCCGTAGGGTATCTTCAGTCTTTATTTCCTTCAATTTTTCCTCAGAACAGTCAGTTGACTTGTGAAACATGTATTCTTGCTAAGAGTCATAGACAACATTTTTCATCGTCAACTTCTAGAGCTGAACATGTGTTTTCTTTAATTCACTCGGATGTATGGGGACCTGCCCCGAATACTGGTGCTCATGATTTTAAGTATTTTGTGCTATTCGTTGATGACTGTTCTCGAATGATGTGGGTTTTCTTCTTGAAACATAAGTCTGATGTTCCTGGAAAATTTATGGAGTTTTTTAAACTTGTCCAAACTCAATACAAGTCACAAATTCAGGTGCTTAGGTCTGATAACGGGGGGGAATATGTTAATGCCACCTTAAAACAATTTTTTCAGGAAAATGGGATAATACATCAAACTTCGTGTCCCCATACTCCTCAGCAAAATGGGGTAGCCGAACGGAAAAATAGACAAATTCTTGAAATGTCTAGGGCTCTCCTATTTGAGTCTCATTGCCCCAAATCTTTTTGGCCGGAAGCAGTGGCCACATCAGTTTACCTTGTAAATCGCCTACCCACTAAGGCATTGCAACTTAAAACGCCCTTACAGTTTTTACGCACCCAGGTCAGCATACCTTCCTCCTTAGTCCTTCCTTCCAGAGTTTTCGGTTGTTCTGTCTTTGTTCATATTCAGAAATCTGATCGTACGAAACTTGATCCATGCTCACTTAAGTGTGTGTTTTTGGGATATGGGGTTAACCAGAAAGGGTATAGGTGTTATCACCCTAGCACTCGTCGTCTGTATACGACTATGGATTGTAATTTTGTCGAGACAGAGTATTTTTTCTCCCAACCAAGTGGTCAGGGGGAGACACGACAGGACCCACTGGGTTAGATATCACACCCTTGGCCAGACATGGTCCCAACAGAACAAGTAGGCGGAACCACCGAGCCCGCCAGTCCCACAGTACAGCTCCCGATGCACACCCACACGCCCATCACTCAAACCAATCACACTGATGATCCTGAGGTACGTAGTTGTGATCCCACTAGTGATATACCTTCAATTCAGTATGAGTCTAACAGTGCAGGAAGTAATGTGGACTCGGGAGGAGATGAGACACAGGTACAGGGGGAGATACAGGAAGAAAGAGTGCAGGAGAACAGATATGTGCTTCCTCCACGTGCCAATCGAGGAGTACCACCTAAGAGATATGAGCCTGAGTATGTGGGCAGAACATCTAGGTATCCAATAGCTGACATAGCTAAAGGAAACCTGTCCCAGAGAGCTCATGCATATGCCACTTCTGTATACTCTGCGAGGGTCCCGAGCAAGGTAGAAGAGGCTCTTACAGATAAAAAGTGGGTCCTTGCTATGGAAACAGAAATGGAGGCACTGGAGAAAAATGGTACTTGGGAAAAATGCACACTTCCTAGTGGAAAAAAGTTAGTAGGGTGCCGTTGGGTCTTCACGGTGAAACACCGAGCAGATGGGAGTATTGAGAGGTATAAGGCTAGGTTGGTGGCAAAGGGATATACACAGACATATGGTATAGACTACTCTGAGACTTTTTCACCTGTGGCTAAGATTGACACGATCAGAGTCTTGTTCTCAGTTGCAGCCAACCGAGACTGGAAATTGCATCAGTTTGATGTCAAGAATGCATTTCTGCACGGAGATCTCAAAGAAGAGGTGTATATGGAACCGCCACCGGGGTTCGCTAGCGGTTTTGGAGACAGAGAAGTGTGTAGGCTACGGAAAGCACTATATGGGCTAAAGCAGTCACCTAGGGCCTGGTTTGGGAGGTTTACAGCAGCCATGAAAAAAAGTGGCTATGATCAGAGCAACGCCGATCATACACTTTTTCTGAAAAGAAGAGACGGGTTGGTAACATGTCTCATTATCTATGTAGATGATATGATAATTACAGGGGATGATGCAGAAGAGATCTCTCAGTTAAGGGAAAATTTGTTTCGAGAATTCGAGATGAAGGATTTGGGAGAGCTGAAGTATTTCCTAGGGATAGAAGTACTGCGGTCCAAACAGGGAATCTTCATCTCACAGCGAAAGTTCGTTTTAGATCTTCTGGCTGAGATTGGGCTCCTCGAGTGTAAACCAGCTGACACTCCGATGGTGGTCAATCATGGGTTACAGATAGTGAGCGGGGCAGAAGAGGCAGATAAAGGACAGTACCAGAGGTTGATGGGAAAACTAATCTATCTCTCCCACACTCGACCAGATGTAGCTTATGCAGTAGGAGTCTTGAGTCAGTTTATGCATCAGCCTCAGAAAGATCATATGGATGCAGCACTTAGGGTGTGCCGATACCTGAAAGGACATCCAGGCAGAGGGGTACTCTTTCAGAAGCATGGACACCTTGATATTGAAGCTTACACCGATGCAGATTGGGCCGGGAACCCTATGGACAGGAGGTCAACCTCCGGCTATTTCACGCTTGTAGGAGGAAACCTGGTAACTTGGAGGAGTAAAAAGCAGAAAGTTGTGGCCCTTTCGAGTGCAGAGGCGGAGTTCCGGGGAATAGCACGTGGGGTAACTGAGGTGTTGTGGTTAAGGAAATTGTTGGCAGAAATCGGTTTCCCAGCAGTTGAGGCATGCAAATTGAGATGTGACAATCGAGCAGCAATCAGCATTTCAGAAAATCCAGTACAGCACGACCGTACGAAGCATGTGGAAGTTGACAGACACTTTATTAAGGAAAAGTTGGAGGAACGAGTCATTGATATTCCCTTCGTGCGTTCCGAGGACCAATTGACAGATATCCTTACAAAAGCTGTGAATGGAAGGATTTTTGGAGAAGTTTTGTGCAAGTTGAACATCGGGGACCCGACACTCAACTTGAGGGGGAGTGTTAGCAAGGAAAGTTCTGAAATTAAGGATCCTAATTGATTCTATGATTGATCTTCCTTTATTAGATAGTGTTGTGTACATTATATATTCATTGTAAAGATTGTTCATAGTGATTACATTGAAATCAATACAGAAACAATTCCTTCCAATCATATGGCATCTCTAATAATTAACATTTAATACATAATAAAAATACACTAAAAGTGCACTATGCATTAAAAAGCTGCACCAAAGCTAGAAATTTACCACCAAATCACATTCATAGGTGTAAATTTTTAATGGTACTAATCGTTCAATATATAAAATTTAATTTAAGAAACTTAAACGGTATTGTTGGTTCAACTTTTATGAATTCTGACAGGGGGTTACCACTACATATCAAAATTGAGATAAAAACTCATGTGTAATAAAGCTTCAAAATCTGCAGACATTTTACGTAAATTTTAAAAATAAGAAAATTCCTATATTAATATATCTATTCGTGGGGAATTTGATTATAAAGTAGCCGATAAATTACCGGGGAATTTCCAAAAAATCCCCAAATGGGGACTCAAATGTTTGTTTGCTCCCCATTTTCAAAAAATTTTGCGTTTGCTCCCCAGATGAAAAGCAAAATGTTTGTTTACTTCCAATTTTTTGTAAACGTGGTATAAAAACTCAAGGATCATGTAACTAAATCCCCAAATATTGTATATTTTTCACAATATGATGTATATACATGATATTACGAAAAATAGATAATATTTGGGAATTTAGTTACGTGATCCTTGAGTTTTTATACCACGTTTGTAAAAAATGGGGAGTAAACAAATATTTTGCCTCTCATCTGGGGAGCAAATGAACTTTTTTTTAAAAATAAAGAGTAAATAAATATTTTTTCAACTCATGGGTACTATTAAAAAAAAAAAAAACCATAAATTATCACATGGTTGTTTTCAATTTACAGTGTTTAAGAAATGTCGACTTTGGGATCTTGGATTTATCTGAAAAAGGTACAAGGACAACTACTGCAGGGCCTTTTCAGACCACATATTAGCAGTTAGCACTTAGCACTGATTACTACAAGCAAAGGCAAAGCTATCGCTTTTATACTTTAAAGGTAGAGAAAGGAGGTGTTTTTTAAAGCGCGCATGGAATTTGAATTCCAAAGGCCGAGGAAGGTGTTTGGCGCACATGACCGAGAAAGACACTGTAGATAGCAGCAAACCCAGCAAGTTTCCCAACAACAGATCCGAGAAATGCGTTGATCAGTCCCACCTTGGGATTTCCATGCAGTTTGTATACGTGCCTTGTAGCATGCGTGAACTGCACACTACTTATTTCCCTGTTCCATTTTCTTTTTCAGGAATTCACTAAAAATCCTTAAAATTAATGTATATTTTCAAAATAGTCCTCCAGGACTAGGAGAAAAAATAAATTATATTCAAATGAGGAGAAAATTGATGTGGTACGATTAAATTCGTCCGTGACATCCGCATCCCTCCAACAGGTAGACGCTACGGTACCACTTGCCCACACTGAAATTGGCCTCGTGGCACTCGGACACCATATCAGCTGACCCCACTAGGTTGTGGACATCCCTCGAGTTATTGAATTCGAGCGCCAATCTCATTTGGGTGACTTCCCATCAGGGGGCACTTGATCTCCAAGCTAAGGCTCTCCCACCATGCAACTATCGGGATAGTTAGATGCAACTCAGAGTTGTCTCAATCAACATCATACTTGCTCAATAGGGCTAATGTCCTAGTGTGTCACCCTCGCGTTAGGTCATAATTCTAAGGCCAAGTTCATTAGAAACTCCATTGCGGTTAATTACTTTGAAACACCCCTTTGTATTTTTCTATAAATTCACTAGCATTTATTCGTTATTGGTATGATATTTTTTGAAATTTAAATATTCTCCATAAGCACTCACAAAATTATCATCTAAAATTTTACTGACTTACGTGTCAAAGTACTAATATTAGGATCCATCTCAATCTAGCATTCTAATTCTCGTGTGTTCATCCTGACACGAAAGAGATCCTTGATATTTGTTGGGTTCTCTCCTATAAGGAGGAAGTCATTGTTGGGAAGCAAACTCATCCCACATCGGAAGATTGGAGGAAATTTGTCCACTATATAAGTGTTCACCCAACTCCATTAGTATGAGGCCTTTTGGGAGATGCCAAAAAACAAATCCGTCCGGGCTTGGCCCAAAGTAGACAATATCATACTAATGCGGAGTTAGGGTGAATGCGTGCGCGGTCCCAACAAGTGGTATCAGAGCCCAAGTTTGGGCTAGTCAGAGTAGTGAACTACGTTATCAGAGCCCAAGTTTGGGCTAGTCAGAGTAGTGGACTGCGTGTTATAACTAATGCGGAGTTAGGGTGAATGCCGGACGGAGTTAGGGTGAATGCCGGACGGAGTTAGGGTGAATGCATTAGTCTAATAAATAAATATAATTATTACATAATTATGACATCACATCACAATATATATTTATATAATATTATAAATATTATTTAAAAATAATAAAATAAGTTAATAATATAAGAAAATGAATATATAAATCAATTTCAACTACTCATTAATTTTTAAGTAACACATATAATAATAAAATTTCAAATTAGAAATCTAAACAATATAAATAAAAGAATAATTTAATAAATATCATATTTTTTATTGTAGAAAAAAAGTACTAAAATACATTTATACTTTTATAAATATATATTATAAAAAATAAAATACTTAACATTATTTTATTCATTTTTAAATTTAATTTTTATGAGATATTATAATATTTATAATTATAATTAATAATTTCTTAGAACTAAATTTTTAACTATAATAAGTATTATTAATAAATTGCATAAAATTGTGCAACAATGAAATAGATCAATTGGTTGGACAATTAAGTCCCAATTTATTTTACAATCCTGAAGTAAAAAAAAAATTCGAAAATCCGGCCCGAACTGCCCGTGGAGCTGTCCGGTTCGGTTCTTTAGTCGGTTTTTGACCGATTCTCAGCGTGCCAAACTGGTCCAGATGGCAACTGGTTTTAGAGGGTCAACCGGACCGGACAGGTTGCCGGTCATCGGTCGAACCGGTCCGATCGGTTGGTCTGGTCCGAGTTTTAAAACATAGGTCGAAAGTCTTCATGATAAGTGGTGATCAGACAGTGGGTCCCGTTGGGTGATAACGGCGGTGTAAGATGTTTGACAGGTGGAGTGACCTAAGTTTGGCAGGTCAGATGAAGTGACCTAGCAATTGGAGATCTACGTTTGATGCTTTGCATCGAAAGTCTTCCTGACATTGAGGAAGTCAGATAGCGTATCCCAAAAAGGTGTAGCGGCGGTGCAAGATGGTTGACAAATCAAATGGATTGACCTTGAAGGGGAGGTCACAAGTGGTGTGGTCTTAGTTTGAAGGGAGGATTGTTGGGAAGCAAATCCATCCCACATCGGAAGATTGGAGGAAATTTGTCCAATATATAAGTGTACACCCAACTCCATTGGTATGAGGCCTTTTAGGAGATGCCCAAAAACAAATCCGTGCGGACTCGACCTAAAGCGGACAATATCATATTAATGCGGAGTTAGGGTGAAGGCGTGCATCGGTCCCAACAATTATATCCTAAGTTATGTTATATTATAAATATTTTGTGTGTTTACCCACTTAATTTAACTTAAGTGGAAGTAGTAAATTAGTGTGTGTTTTGTAATCATAACTTATTACATTGGAAACCACAACTAATTAATTATCTCTTGAAAATAGATAATTAGTGTTGGAAAACACGAATCAGAAAGCAGCGGAATTTTAAAAAATTTTCCCAACAAAAGGACCTTGAACTCGCAATCGTGTAACCAAATTCGTAAAGATAGAAAACTTACTTTTCTTTTATTCTTTCTTGAAGCGTTTCAAGCCACCCAAGAACGCTCTTCTCGCGGCTTGATCCCCTCTCCTTGGTAAAGCTCGAATCTTCAAACTTCTAACTTGAAGTCTCTAGAGAAAGTCCACCAACTTGATCACAATCTAACTAGTAAGGATGCTAGTTCTCTAGTTAGTGTTTAGGCTTAACCTAGGGTTTAATATAATATTGGAGAAAGGAAGGTGTTCAACACATGAACCAAGAATTGTCAATTAGCTCTAAAGGGGAGCATGAGCTCCCCTATATATAGGAAAGGTGAGGGGCGGCCGAACCTAGTCCTAATGGACAAAGGATTTGGTCCCTCTCTCTCCTATTACTTGATCATCAAGTATTTTCCAACTTTGACTTTGAATTCTATTTCTAGTCAACTTTTAAGAGAGCTTAAAAATATCCAAACTATTTTTGGATAATTTTATACTTTATTTATTATAAAATAAATAACTTATTTTTATCTAATTAATTAATTCGTAATTAATTAACTAGATTATTTTCTCCAAAATTAGACTTTCTTTTTAATTCAAAATTAAACCAAAGTCTATTAAATAATTAACTAATTAATTATTTAATATATATATATATATACAATATATATATACACACACGTGTGTGACACGTGTCACAGTGACACGTGTCACTCACGTGAGCCACACGTGTGAATTCACACGTGTGGAACCCTCTTGGCCCGATTAACTCGTTTAATCATTTTCAAGCCTCAACTCATGTAACCAAGTTGTTGTGTGTGACCCTCTAGGTTCTCAATTCAATTAGCAGTGACCCCAATTAATTAATTCACTAATTAATTAATCAGTCCACAGATTAAACGACCATAGTCTAGCAACAGGTGTTTAACCCCTAGCTGAATTGGAATGTTCAGATTCGACAGAACCTTTAAGTCATTGAATCATGTGAGATACAATCCTCCTACTTACTATCTCTCAACCAAGATCTAGGGCAAGGGAATAATCAGAACCCTAATAATCCGGTCTTAAAGCTAAGTGCATTTCATATCCATTTGATCTCAATCCAAGAAACCCTTTTCTTGATGTCTTGATCTACTGCCTTGGCCAAGGACTCCATATGGCATATGAATGACTTACACAATAAGAGATCACCTTGCTAATGCAAGTGTAGGTCCTTTCTTGATTCTCATTCACTTTCATGAATCACTTGTGCAGCCCCAGCATAAGCCTTGAATCAGTTGTCTAAGGCGACACCCTTTAAAGCTTATACCTAAGACTACAGAGTTAACTCATAAAGTGACAAGGAACCTCAAGTCTAAGGATCAATTAATCACATCAATGACTCGTGAGATATTTCCTAATCTGGAAGTTTCCATTTCCTGAAATAGAAACTTCCTTTCCCATTTAGGAATGTTCTCACACGGGGCACCTCAGTGAACTTACTTATTAAAGTAAGCACCCTCATGTATCACGCACGTATCAACTATACACTTTGCACCTCCATGAAACAAGGTGGTCCTTCTTAAGGGCGTGATCCCACAAGCAAGCCTTAGAGGAGTCAGGTTGACACTCCCACTGTCTGTAGGACTCATCGGCTTGGAGTATTTTACTAATCATGACTTATGTGATATAGGGCTCGTTTCATGAACCATTTCACCTAAATGGTAGAGTCCTAAAGTCATCAGGATTAGGGGAGTTCTCATACATGCACAGCTAAAGTAAACGCATACCAAACAAGAGCATATAAAGAAGTGTTGCCTCAATTCGTTATTTCATTCAAAGATTGTCTGTGATTACAATAAGGAAAAGCACAAAGCGGATATACAATCGGCTTTCTAGGGCACTATTCCTAACAATCTCCCACTTGCCCGTCAAAGCCATTCTAAAGCTATTCTAAGTCCCATCTTCTGAAGATGACCTTGGAAAGCTTCTCGACTAAGGGGTTTAGTAAGTGGATCTGCCACGTTCTCTGCTGATGTGACCCTCTCAATTTGCACATCTCCTCTTTTGATAATATCACGGATTAGGTGATACTTCCTCATAATGTGCTTGGTCCGTTGGTGAGATCTTGGTTCTCTTGCTTGAGCAACCGCCCCAGTGTTGTCACAAAAGACAGTAATGGGGTCTTTCATGCTAGGAACAACATTCAACTCTTGAATGAAGTTTCTAATCCAAACACCTTCCTTAGCTGCATCATTTGCAGCTAAGTATTTGGCCTCAGTGGTCGAATCTGCAGTGGTTGTTTGCTTGGAACTCTTCCAACTCACTGCTCCGCCGTTTAGGCAGAAAATGTATCCTGACATTGACTTAAAATCATCTAAGTCAGATGCAAAGCTTGCATCGCAGTATCCTTCGATAGTAAGATCTTTCTGACCTCCGTAAACTAAGAATAAATCTTTAGTACTTTTCAAGTACTTAAGAATATTCTTCACGGCAGCCCAGTGACCATCTCCAGGGTCAGATTGGAAACGACTCGTTACACTAAGTGCATAAGCCACATCCGGTCGAGTACATAACATTGCATACATTATGCTACCTATTGCTGATGCATAAGGTGTATGAGTCATTCTTTCCTTCTCAAGGTTAGTCTTAGGACACATCTTCTTTGAAAGACATGTTCCTACACTCATAGGAAGGTTCTTAACCTTTGCAGACTCCATATTGAATCTCTTCAATACTTTGTCAATGTACATCGACTGTGATAGTCCTATTAACCTTCTAGATCTATCTCTATAGATTTTAATTCCAAGGATATAGGACGCATCACCAAGATCTTTCATCTCGAATTGGTTCGATAACCATAACTTAGTCACTTTCATGTCATCTTTCGAATTCCCAATAAGAAGGATGTCATCAACATAAAGTACTAAGAATTGCACTGAGGTCTCCAATTCCTTTCTATACACACATGATTCATTCGAAATTTGGATGAAGCCAAAAGCTTTGACCGATTCATCAAATCGAATGTTCCAATTCCTAGAAGCCTGTTTCAATCCATAGATTGACCTTTGGAGTTTGCAGACCTTTTGCTCACTCCCACTGAATGTGAAACCTATGGGTTGCTCCATATAAATGTCTTTGTCAATGTCACCATTGAGAAAGGCAGTTTTCACATCCATTTGCCATATGTCATAGTCATAATATGCAGCAATGGCAAGCATGATCCGAATAGACTTTTGCATTGCAACTGGTGAAAAGGTTTCATCAAAATCCACACCGGGTCTTTGAGTGAATCCTTTTGCAACCAGTCTTGCTTTGTAGGCTGCAATGCTTCCATCAACTCCAAGCTTTCTCTTAAAGATCCATTTGCAACCTATGGGTTTGACCCCATCAGGCAAATCTACCAAGGTCCAAACTTGGTTGGAGTTCATGGAATCCATTTCGGATTTCATGGCTTCTATCCACTGTTCAGAGTCAGAATCTGAAAGTGCCTCCTCATATGTTAAAGGATCATTATCCTTTTGAGAGATTTCATGGAAGAATCCATACCATCTCTCCGGCTGTCTAGGAGTGCGTTCAGAACGCCTTAGAGGAGGATTTACATGTGTATCGAAATTCGTGATTGGTTGTGGTTGATCAGAGTGGGACGTTTCTTCAGTGGGTGATGTGGGGTCATTTTGTACTTCTTCTAATTCTATGATCTTGCCCTTCTTTTCTTTAAGGAACGGTTCCTCAAGAAAAGTGGCATTTCTAGAAACAAACACCTTTTGTTCAGATTGATCATAGAAGTAGTATCCTATGGATTCCTTAGGATAACCTACAAAGTAGCACAAGTTAGAACGAGATTCCAACTTATCTCCCACTGTCCTCTTCACGTAAGCAGGACAACCCCAAATTCTTAAGTAAGAATAACTAGGGATTTTACCATGCCACATTTCATAGGGCGTTTTAGGGACTGACTTAGAGGGAACTAGATTCAAAATCTTTGCTGCACTTTCTAGGGCATAACCCCAGAAAGAAGGTGGTAAGTCAGTAAAACTCATCATGGAACGAACCATATCAAGTAGGGTTCGATTCCTTCTCTCAGAAACTCCATTAAGCTGAGGAGTTCCCGGAGGAGTCCACTGAGAGATAATCCCATTATCTTTGAGATGATTAAGGAATTCCTCACTAAGATATTCGCCTCCTCGATCAGATCGAAGTGCTTTGATCTTGTGACCAGTTTGGTTCTCAACCTCCTTTTGAAATTCTAAGAATTTCTCAAAAGCTTCAGATTTATACTTCATTAAGTATACGTAACCATACCGACTAAAGTCATCAGTAAAGGTTATGAAATACTGATGATTGTTTCTTGTGCTTACACTAAGCGGTCCACAAACATCAGTGTGGATCAAATCCAAAACCTCAGTGGCACGTTCCACAGTTCCTTTAAAAGGAACTTTGGACATTTTTCCTTTGAGACAGGATTCGCAAGAAGTTAACTCTTTGAGATCATTTTCAGAGAATGATCCTAAAGTGTTTATCTTGCTAATTCTGTTCTTGGAAATGTGTCCTAATCTAGCGTGCCATAAGGGAGCTGAAACTTTGTCATCTCTCTTACGCTTTGTTTCTCGTTGTATATTCATAATATTGATATTTTGAGTTAGGTAAAGTCCATTACTTAGAGTACCGATATGAACGGAAGAGTTGTTCCGTTTGATAAAGTATTTACCATTCTTAATATAAGTTTCATAACCTTCACAATCTAATATTGGAATTGAAATTATATTACGAATAATGTTCGGTACATAAAGGACTTTGTTTAATACTAACTCAAAACTACCTAAATCTAATCTAATTGTGCCTAAAGCTCGAGCTTCAACGTTTGAGCCATCGCCGATCTTCAAGACACATTCTCCTTCTTTGAGTTGTTGGACTTCACTTAGCATCTGTACATCATTACAAATATGAGTTCCACAACCGGTATCAAGTACCCAAGAACTAGAATTAATAGAAAGATTTACTTCAACGAGAAAGATACCTTTCTTTAGAGTAGCTTTGTACTCTGGGCAGTTTCTCCTCCAATGTCCCGCTTTGCCACAATGGAAGCAAACATCCTCTTTCTGATCACGCTTCTTCTTTTGGGCCTTCCCCTTCGAAATGCCACCAGTGGGCCTAAGGGGTTTCTTCTTCTTCTTTTGGGCTTTCTTGCCCTTACCTTTAGAAGGCCCAGAAGAGAAAGATGGAGCATTCACCATCAAAACCTTATTGTCCTTCTTGATCGTGCTTTCAGCAGTCACAAGCTGACTAATCAGCTCAGCTACAGTAGCACCAGCATGATTCATGTTGAAGTTAAGGACAAATGGGTTGAATGATGGTGGGAGCGAAGCTAGCAACAAATCCACTGAAAGTTCATCTTTCAGCGGCATGTCCATGGAAGCAAGTTTCTCAGTAAGGGCAAGAAACTTGAGTCCATATTCATGGACACTTGAACCTTCCCTCATACTCAAGTAGAATAATTCCTTTGAAGTGTTATACCTTGTAACACGTTCATGAGGGCGGTAAAGTTGCTCTAAGTGGTCGTAAATCTCCCAAGCAAATTCCATGGCCTCATGTTGTCTTTGCAAGTCCGGAGACATGTTAGCCAACATAAGGCAACGGGCTTGGAGATTATCATCCTTCCACTTCTGAATCGCATCCCGCTCGGCCCGGGTGGGAGCCTCCCCTTCAGGAGTGGGCTCCCCTTCGAAGAGAACATAAGTTCTCTTCTCAGAATCTAAAATGATTTTTAGATTCCTCAGCCAATCAGAATAGTTGGGACCAGTCAACTTGTTTGACTCGAGGATCGATACAAGAGGGTTTTTGGTTGCCATTTCAAAACACGTAGAGAATCACAGAATCTACGACCTAAATGGTAAAACAGAGAACTAGTGAGCATGCTGAATTATAACGATATACAAAAGATAAGGTCTTTAATCTATTGTAGCTCCCACTGTTTTTCAAAGATCTAGAATTCCCAAAGATCTAAGAGGAACACGTTTCCCAATGGGTACTAAGATCCTAGGCATTTTACCTCGAACCCACGACTCGCGGACATTCTAAGTAAGAACCCTAGGTAGGTACAACTTACCAATTCTAACACCTTTAGAACTCTTAGTAATTGTTTTTGCATCACCTATCTTTCAATATGGACCCACGACTCGTGCGACATCCATATTTACTTAGGCGTTAAGCTAGACCCATCAATCATAAGATCATGACCAAAACTTAGTTCGAACGACCCACGACTCGCGGACATCGCCCTTGCTAAAATTGACCACGAAATATTGATCATTTAAAATGATTAATTAGGTAACTAAGAACTAATAAGCTCCACTAGCTATCCCACGACTCGCGGACAATAACTAGCTTTACTTACTAAACTTAAAACCTATTGATGGAATGCTAGGAATTTAATTCAAAATTTGCATCTCGAATTAAACACCTATTTGTTCGAAATTAGCTTAATATTTAATGGGAATTTTCGAATCAACCGGAGAGTTGTCCGGTTCGACCTCACCAACATATATGTTATCCAATTTTATTAGTCTTGATTAATGCAAGTACACTTAAATGCATTTCAAACAAGCACATAAACAGATAACATGTCCTAGCATGATACTAACATGTAATGATCATGGGTTCTACCTATCTTATGCGTGATATGTGGGAGCCACTCCACAATCACAAGTTCTAACATACATGCCACATAAACAGTTCAAATCACATAAGGGAAAGCAGTAACAAAATACGGGCCCTATCTCTATTACATTTAACAATTGAGATTCCCCTCCCTAACATTTTGAGGGGTCTTCACTTATGGCCTCCTTGTTACTTGAATGTGGTCCATCTTACTCCATGGGTGCATTGTCTCCAAAACGAAAATAAAACCTCACCACCTATCTCTACTCTCAAATTACAATAAAAGGAAAAAGACATAAAATAATAAGGCTCAATCTTCATATTGGCCTTAGACAATTACACGGGGCATACCCCGGCCTCAAAAACAGTAATATGGAAAGCCACATAATAAATCACATAACAGTACGCACATAAGCGAGGCTCCAACCTCAATTGAAAAACGCAACTATAGGGCTCCAACCCCAATTTAAACCATCCATGTGCATAAATTAAAACCATACATAGATCTAAACCCATGATCACCTAACATGCTTTTGCAAGAATTTAAATTTAACCAATAAATTAAAATTCTCGCTTTAAGCTCTAATAGCTTAAAACACGACTTGATGCGAGTCTTATTTATAAAAGTTTTCAATAAATCCCAAATTACCAAAACAAATAAAATTCCAATTAATTTCTGAAAATTAATAATTTTATCAAGATGTATTTTCCCAAAATATAAACCGCTTCAATTTCTCAAAAATCCCAATTTTAATATTTATTCAAAAATTAAAAATAAATATTCAAAATAAAATTTTAAAATTAAAATAAAAAAAATTGGGACTGGATTGCACGAAACACGAAAAGGCCGGATCACGAAAACGGGGCCCGTGCGCGAAACGGGGCGCAGCGTTGCAAGCGCGCGCGGACGCGCACGGCAGGCGCGCACAGCGCCCGGCCAAGGCCAGGCGAGTGCGCGCACTGCGCGCGCATACCGCGCGCGCGCCCTGCTGGGCGGTGGGCGGCCAGTCTCGGCCGCCCTGGGCGGGCGCGCCTAGGCGCGCCCGGGAGGCTCCCGCACAGGCGTGCGGGAGGAGCTGGGAGGCTGGCCGGTCTGTCCCGGCCAGGCCTGGGCGGCGACGGGCGGACGGCGTGCGGGAGGGCCTCCCGCGCGGTTGCGGGAGGGTGGCGCGCGAAGCCCGCGCGCGCGACTCCTTCGCGCGCGGGGTTTCGCGTGTTCATCGTGTTCCGGGCTTTCGTTTCGTGTTTTCGTTCAAAAGCAAAACCAATCCAAGAAATCCAAAAACAGTTTATACAGTTTCAAATCTAAAATTGTTTTTCAAAAATTAAATTTTATAAAACCAATTTTCAGAAACTTTCAGGAAAAAATACAGTTTCGTAATTCAGGCTTTCTAAAACAATTACAAATACTCAATCGCATCAAGCCTAAGAATTTCTACCAAATTCAGTATAATTGAGACGAATCAGAAACACGATTAACGAGGTGGCTCTGATACCACTTGTTGGAAAACACGAATCAGAAAGCAGCGGAATTTTAAAAAATTTTCCCAACAAAAGGACCTTGAACTCGCAATCGTGTAACCAAATTCGTAAAGATAGAAAACTTACTTTTCTTTTATTCTTTCTTGAAGCGTTTCAAGCCACCCAAGAACGCTCTTCTCGCGGCTTGATCCCCTCTCCTTGGTAAAGCTCGAATCTTCAAACTTCTAACTTGAAGTCTCTAGAGAAAGTCCACCAACTTGATCACAATCTAACTAGTAAGGATGCTAGTTCTCTAGTTAGTGTTTAGGCTTAACCTAGGGTTTAATATAATATTGGAGAAAGGAAGGTGTTCAACACATGAACCAAGAATTGTCAATTAGCTCTAAAGGGGAGCATGAGCTCCCCTATATATAGGAAAGGTGAGGGGCGGCCGAACCTAGTCCTAATGGACAAAGGATTTGGTCCCTCTCTCTCCTATTACTTGATCATCAAGTATTTTCCAACTTTGACTTTGAATTCTATTTCTAGTCAACTTTTAAGAGAGCTTAAAAATATCCAAACTATTTTTGGATAATTTTATACTTTATTTATTATAAAATAAATAACTTATTTTTATCTAATTAATTAATTCGTAATTAATTAACTAGATTATTTTCTCCAAAATTAGACTTTCTTTTTAATTCAAAATTAAACCAAAGTCTATTAAATAATTAACTAATTAATTATTTAATATATATATATGTACAATATATATATACACACACGTGTGTGACACGTGTCACAGTGACACGTGTCACTCACGTGAGCCACACGTGTGAATTCACACGTGTGGAACCCTCTTGGCCCGATTAACTCGTTTAATCATTTTCAAGCCTCAACTCATGTAACCAAGTTGTTGTGTGTGACCCTCTAGGTTCTCAATTCAATTAGCAGTGACCCCAATTAATTAATTCACTAATTAATTAATCAGTCCACAGATTAAACGACCATAGTCTAGCAACAGGTGTTTAACCCCTAGCTGAATTGGAATGTTCAGATTCGACAGAACCTTTAAGTCATTGAATCATGTGAGATACAATCCTCCTACTTACTATCTCTCAACCAAGATCTAGGGCAAGGGAATAATCAGAACCCTAATAATCCGGTCTTAAAGCTAAGTGCATTTCATATCCATTTGATCTCAATCCAAGAAACCCTTTTCTTGATGTCTTGATCTACTGCCTTGGCCAAGGACTCCATATGGCATATGAATGACTTACACAATAAGAGATCACCTTGCTAATGCAAGTGTAGGTCCTTTCTTGATTCTCATTCACTTTCATGAATCACTTGTGCAGCCCCAGCATAAGCCTTGAATCAGTTGTCTAAGGCGACACCCTTTAAAGCTTATACCTAAGACTACAGAGTTAACTCATAAAGTGACAAGGAACCTCAAGTCTAAGGATCAATTAATCACATCAATGACTCGTGAGATATTTCCTAATCTGGAAGTTTCCATTTCCTGAAATAGAAACTTCCTTTCCCATTTAGGAATGTTCTCACACGGGGCACCTCAGTGAACTTACTTATTAAAGTAAGCACCCTCATGTATCACGCACGTATCAACTATACACTTTGCACCTCCATGAAACAAGGTGGTCCTTCTTAAGGGCGTGATCCCACAAGCAAGCCTTAGAGGAGTCAGGTTGACACTCCCACTGTCTGTAGGACTCATCGGCTTGGAGTATTTTACTAATCATGACTTATGTGATATAGGGCTCGTTTCATGAACCATTTCACCTAAATGGTAGAGTCCTAAAGTCATCAGGATTAGGGGAGTTCTCATACATGCACAGCTAAAGTAAACGCATACCAAACAAGAGCATATAAAGAAGTGTTGCCTCAATTCGTTATTTCATTCAAAGATTGTCTGTGATTACAATAAGGAAAAGCACAAAGCGGATATACAATCGGCTTTCTAGGGCACTATTCCTAACAATTAGAAGTCTGAAAATAGAGGATTCCAGAGAGAAAAAGGTCAGGTGTGCTGAAGTGAAAAGCAGAGAGAAGAAAACAAGTTGGATAATTAGAAGTATGAAAATAGAGAATTCAGAGAGAAAAAAACGCGTGAAAAAGGCTAAAAATAGAGGATTCCAGAGAGAAAAAATGCGTGAAATATGTCGACGATCGGACAATAAAATCTTTTCTGATCGACTTGAAATTTTGTAGGTAGATTCCAGGCACCTAAACCTTGTTTTTCACCGAAGGGATCAAAGATTGAACGGTTAGATCTTGAGATATTCATCTGACAAGGTATCCTCTTTGAGGTTGAATCTGACGAAACTTTTGTTCAATCTTCTTGTTGTCTTTCTACTCTTATTGAGTAAGTATTGGAGGGTTGTTGTATATCAAGAGCATGTGTTTCTTGATGGTATGATGATTGTTAGATGCCCCTAAATTAATGGATAGGGAAGAAATTTGTGTACCCAATATATTGAATATAGTGGAAGTTTGCTCCAATTTTGTCCCGTGGTTTTTCCCCGTTTTGGGGTTTTCCACGTAAATCTTTGTGTCGTTTTTGTTGCTGTATTTCTTTTCTTGTATTAGCTCGTAGTTGATTGCACAAAGGGAAGATTTGATCCACTGGGTTGATTGGTTTTTGGCACTTGGTGTGCCTTGCCGATTTAATTTCACTTCTGTTGCGCCACTCTTCCCAACAATATTCACCATCGAACTATAACTCTCAGGACTTACACTCGATGATGATTGTCTGTTAGTGTGTATTTTGGGCTCAATTTACTTTAATTTTGCCCACATATCTGATAGGAAATCTACTTAATTGTGCTTAAATTTGGCATTACAGGTCTGATTATGGAGAAATGAAGTACAATGCGAGATATGGATCAAAAGAAGTTTCAAGTGCAGAAAAAGACCTGAGCCATGATCATCCCTTGAACTAAGTGGTGACGTAGCAGACACATCATCAAAGTCAAAAGTTGCGACTGATTTTCTATTTTTGGCGAACTTCAGCTACTTGCAGCTGCTTTATTAGTATTTGGCGTCTCAATAAGAATATTACCAGGTTTTGGGATGCTAAAGAATATTTAGCCTTGATTTGTGTGCCAAAGATTGGATTTCCAAGCATATAAACAAGGCTTTTGGAGAAATAAAGGAGGATTCAGCTTCTCTTAGGGGAAAAGGAAGTAACGTAGCAGCAGTAGTAACTGAAGAACAGAAGCAAAACAGGGGACTTCTCCCCTGTTATGATCAGCAAGCAATTTCTTTCCTTTATTCTCTTTTTCACTTATGTTAAAGCTTAGATTTGCATAGCTAGTTGAACTCTCTTGTTTAGATCAGTTGTGTTAGCTTATTTTCAATTTTGAAACAGTTGTTGTTCGGTTATTTTGCAAGCATGTACAACAGCTAATCTCTCTTTTATCCTAGTAAAGCTGTTTCTTTGATTCATGCTTTGGTTTTGTGAGATCTAATTGTGTTTATGCATCTCTAAATTCTTGGTATATGCATATATCTTATGTGTATTGTTTGAACTTGTTTTTGGATGATTTTCTGATCAATTGTTATCTTGAAACTTGTTTTATTTGAGTGCACAAATACTTGATCCGTAATTGTCTTGTAAATGTGCTTGAAGAGTCACACATCATTGATAGTTTATCACCATGTTTACTTGAGAATGATGAGATGCATGCGTAATAACTTAAACATTCCAAGCTTCTTTGAGTTTGTTGGTTAGGATCGGTATCCTTTTCATGATCAATGCTATCATGAAGTTAAATCTTAAGAGCGTTTCTATAAGACTGCTTTTGTGATAAGAGAATGGTTAGTGAGCTTCTCATGATCATTATAAACTTAAGAAAGGATAAGGTGTGTAGAGCTTGTTACTACTATAGCCGGTCTATCAATGAATTAGAGTTGAATATTGAATCTATGATCGAACCAATGGCATGAATTTTAAGAACAACTTGGCTAGGATAATCCCACTTTAACTCAATTAATTTCAGTCACTTTGCATCAGCTTTCACTTGCTTGTTATCCTTGTTTTAGTGTTTAGTTTGGAGTTTGATTAATTACATAACCCCCCCTGTTGTGAACTCTTTCGTGGTTGGTTTCCTTGGTCATTTTGGAATATATAAGAATATATAAGATTCTATGTATGCTCACATTACGGATTGCTTCTGGCAAAGGCGAATCACCAAGGAGATGGGCCACGCTTTCATTTGCTTAATCCCAAAGAATAGCAGCCCCAGGGATGCAAGTGTGTTCCGCCCTATAGCCTTATGTAACGTCATTCTAAAGTTGCTGACAAAAACTTTGGTCATGCGCATCAAACCGTTTATCTAAGAGAATCACCAAGGAGATAGGCCCGTACAAAAGTAGTTTTATTCCTAGAAGGGGAACGTACGATAACATATTTGTTCTCTAAGAGATTATCCATATCATGAAGCATTCAAAAAGCAAGTGGGGAAGCATGATTTTAAAGCTCGATTTGGAGAAAGCTTACGATAAAGTAAACTGGAATTTCCTGCATGAAACTCTTTTGTTTTTTGGTTTTCCTGATAACATCGTGAAGCTAATTATGAGATGTGTTATGGGGGTGAAACCGCGTATCCTTTGGAATGTCGGCCAAGACTGGTTAGAAAAACCAATGTTGGTTAGAAAAACTAATGTGGCTCATCATTTGAAACCGCGCTTCGGGAGGCTAGAAAAACTAACGTGGCAATGTTGGCCAAGACCGGTTGGTGGATTTTAAAGGGCGAAGGCACAACGTGAGAAAAGATTTTTAGAGCAAAGTATTTGTAGAATGATAACATCATGAACCATGCCCACAACATCAACTCATCTCGGATGTGGAAGGGTATGGTTAAAAGTCTGCAACAGGTAAAGAGCTCAATAAGGAGGAGAATTGGCAATGGCAGAAATGTAGACCTATGGGATGATATCTGGATAGAAGGGGGACCTCTAATTAAGGGCACTGAAACTGAAATTCCCGAGGAAGAAAGACAGCGAAATGTGGTGGACATTATTACGGAGGAGGGGTGTTAGGACACCTACTCTTTACATACTTTTCTCCCCCGCAGTGTGATTAATTCAATCCATAGAATACCTCTCCCGTTGAATAGAGAAGCGGCAGATACTCTGACTTGGGCTGGCACTTCGGATGGTAAGTTCTCCTGTCGTTCGGTGTATCTATCCTTGTGCACGCCACCGCTGCATGACAACTAAGACAATTGGAATTGGATCTGGAAGAATACCATCCCAAACAAACTGAAATGTTTTATGTGGCTCTTCAAGCACAAGAGTCTTATGTGCAACGCCATTCGAGTAGATAGAAATATGGGAGCGGAACCCCGCTTTACCAGATGCTGTCATGTTCGGGAAGATGGCCTTCATCTTCTCCGACAGTGTCCCATGGCTGATGCTGTTAGGAATAGTGCCCTAGAAAGCCGATTGTATATCCGCTTTGTGCTTTTCCTTATTGTAATCACAGACAATCTTTGAATGAAATAACGAATTGAGGCAACACTTCTTTATATGCTCTTGTTTGGTATGCGTTTACTTTATCTGTGTATGTATGAGAACTCCCCTAATCCTGATGACTTTAGGACTCTACCATTTAGGTGAAATGGTTCATGAAACGAGCCCTATATCACATAAGTCATGATTAGTAAAATACTCCAAGCCGATCAGTCCTACCGACAGTGGGAGTGTCAACCTGACTCCTCTAAGGCTTGCTTGTGGGATCACGCCCTTAAGAAGGACCACCTTATTTCATGGAGGTGCCAAGTGTATAGTTGATACGTGCGTGATATATGGGGGTGCTTACTTTAATAAGTAAGTTCACTGAGGTGCCCCGTGTGAGAACATTCCTAAATGGGAAAGGAAGTTTCTATTTCAGGAAATAGAAACTTCCAGATTAGGAAATATCTCACGAGTCATTGATGTGATTAATTGATCCTTAGACTTGAGGTTCCATGTCACTTTATGAGTTAACTCTGTAGTCTTAGGTATAAGTTTTAAAGGGTGTCGCATTAGACAACTGATTCAAGGCTTATGCTGGGGCTGCACAAGTGATTCATGAAAGTGAATGAGAATAAAGAAAGGACCTACACTTGCATTTGCAAGGTGATCTCTTATTGTGTAAGTCATTCATATGCCATCTAGAGTCCTTGGCCAAGGCAGTAGATCAAGACATCAAGAAAAGGGTTTCTTGGATTGAGATCAAATGGATATGAAATGCACTTAGCTTTAAGACCGGATTATTAGGGTTCTAATTATTCCCTTACCCTAGATCTTGGTTGAGAGATAGTAAGTAGGAGGATTGTATCTCACATGAATCAATGACTTAAAGGTTCTGTCGAATCCGAACATTCCAATTCAGCTAGGGGTTAAACACCTGTTGCTAGACTATGGTCGTTTAATCTGTGGACTGATTAATTAATTAGTGAATTAATTAATTAGGGTCACTGCTAATTGAATTGAGAACCTAGAGGGTCACACACAACAACTTGGTTACATGAGTTGAGGCTTGAAAATGATTAAACGAGTTAATCGGGCCAAGAGGGTTCCACACGTGTGAAACCACACGTGTGGGTCACGTGAGTGACACGTGTCCTTGTGACACGTGTCCCACACGTGTAAATATATATATATATTATATATATATATATATTAAATAATTAAATGTGTTGATTATTTAATAGACTTTGGTTTAATTTTGAATTAAAAAGAAAGTCTAATTTTGGAGAAAATAATCTAGTTAATTAATTATGAATTAATTAATTAGATAAAATAATTTATTTATTTTAAATAAATAAAGTATAAAATTATCCAAAAATAGTTTGAATATTTTAGCTCTCTTGAAAGTTGATTTGAATTTGAATTCAAAGTCAAAGTCAAAATTACTTGATGATCAAGTAATAGGAGAGAGGGACCAAAATCCTTAGCCCATAAGGACTAGGGATTTTCGGCCACTCCCTTAATATAAATAGGGGAGCTCGAGCTCCCCTTAGAGCTAATTGGCAATTCTTTTGGTTCATGTGTTGAACACCATCCTTTCTCCAAGATAAACGAAGTCCTAGGTTAAGCCTAAACACTAACTAAAGAACTAGCATCCTTACTAGTTAGATTGTAGTCAAGTTGGTGGACCATCTCTAGAGAGCTTCAAGTTAGAAGTTTGAAGATTCGAGCTTTACCAAGGAGAAGGGATCAAGCCGCGAGAAGAGCGTTCTTGGGTGGCTTGAAACGCTTCAAGAAAGACAATTAAGAAAGTAAGTTTTCAATCCCTACGAATTTGGATACACGATTACGAGTCCAAGATCCTTTTGTTGGAAAAATTTTAAATTTCCGCTGCTTTCTGATCCGTGTTTTCCAACAGATGCGGTTTGGAAGAGGGTCGTGGACCCTAGGGACACTTTAAAATTTGACGAAATAAGCGATGAGGTATGGTTTGAAGCTAATTGGCGCGATAAATTTCGAAACCAAATTCTGCAAGAGTGCCCGTGGAATGTGATGTTTGTGTGCACTGTTTGGCGCATTTGGAAATCAAGGAATAAATAGGCTTATCAGAACATTAGAGAACCCATACGTATTACCTTCAATAATATCAAGGGCATCTTCCTTGACATCAGGAAGGCTTGTGTTTCGAAGGTTAAATGTAGAAACATTGAGAGCACGTTGTGGACGAATCCGAAAGTTAGATGGGTTAAACTCAATACTAATAGGAGCTACTACAACCACACCACTAACACCGGACTGGCTACGACAGGGGGAGTTATTCGGGACACAAGCAGATGTTGGTTGATTGGCTTTTTAATGAAAGTGGAGAAAATGTCCATTGTGGTGGTGGAACTTTTGGGCTTGCACGAGGGCTTAAGGATCACGTGGGAGAGAAGATGTCACAAAATCGAAATGGAGTGCGACTCCGAGGTGGTGCTACAGTTGATTAAAGAAGTTAATACGACAACTCAGCCTCTTGGTCTCATCATTGAGGATCGTAGAACCTTAATTCGAAAACCTTGGGAATGTGACATTCAACAAGTTCGACGTACGAGTAATGGCTTAGCGGATGCGCTACCCAAGTTTGGTCACGACATGGACGTGGACCTGCGGGTTTGGGAAGAACATTCGGGAGAGCTCTTGGGTGGCTATCGTGATACTCATGGCAACTAGTCTAACTCGAGTCGGTTGTGACAAAAAAAAAAAAAAAATTTATGTATTTAAGAGTATCATGCACACTTGAATATAAACGAAATACCATTAACTACAGTAGTTTTGCGACATGATATTATATTAATTTAATTAGATATTTCATGTTCGCGTCTCGCAAAATGTAACTACGTGGTCCGACTTTACTCGCACTCAAATAAATGGGATATTGAACAACAAAACATGTATATAAAAGGTATGATCAATCTCCTATGATTATAGAAAACGAGAATATTGTGTTATGATTTAAATTAATATATTGTAGTCGTTAAAATTCAAGGAACTCGTTAATTCTGCTTTGAAGAATTCAATTCTTATTGCCACGCATTATGTTGTTTCATTTGAGTCAAGTAATTCTATATATGAGTATATATCTTAGAATGCTATAAAAATTATGATTGGCCTTAGCCCTTATGGGGGCAGGTCTGTAAGATGAGCCGAGCAGGCTCATGAAATTAATGAGTTGACACGAGTAAAGTTCAACTCAAAATCGATATTATTGAGCTCGAGCTCATCAAATTTGAGTTTATTCGTAACTTTAGAAAGTTAAATCACATTTAAGTAGCTTTTTAGATGCATGAAATCAACGAACTCGTAGTTCCTATATTGACTTTTGAGCATTTTGAATTCGCCTGAATTTTTTTTTTGCTTCCTGATACAAACTCACATATTCAAGAGAACCTCTCTTTCATAAATTCTTTTAAAGCTAAATTCGGGTTAGTTGAGATCATTCAATGCATAATTAATGATGGACTAAGTTTAGAATGATATATCTTGTATCAAGATATATAATGATATACCTCCAATTAATGAGGGAGATAGTAAGTGTAAACATCCATTTGATAGATGAATGATTAGTCATCATTGTAACATATCCCTTATAAATATATTTGTAAAGACTTTCACAACTATTAATCTAGAACAGATCTTTATAAGAATTGTGGTGGTTTTGGACTTGTTATGGAGTTCTATTATTTGTAACCGGGGGAACAAACTAAAATAAGGATCGAGAAAAATAGATGGTGGCTGGCCTCTTGTTAAAATGCAGATCCACCATAACAACTAGGAGGATATAACTATATGCTCTGTGAAGATGCCTGGTCTAATTGTAGTCCAGATGAAGATGGTAATGACATCACACTGAGTTGCTATTGTGCATCAAGGAACTCTAATTATGGTTTTGACCAAAAAAGTAGAACACTAGAATGTGATTAAACAAAGTTACATAAGATGATTAGTGAGTGTTGAGTTTAATTTTGAAATTTATAGAACTCTATACGCGTGCAAGTGTAAACCTGACAATTGTAGCATATAATCGTTGACCTTTTTTTTTTTTTCTTTTGCACTAGCTACACACCACCGCCATCCACAACCACATCCGCACTAGGGATGCAAACAAGTCGAGCCAGCTCGTGAGCCTGATGAGCAAGCTCGAGCCAAGCCCGAACTCAAGCCCCTTTGAGTCTGGCTCGTGGCTCGCGAGCCTTTATATTTAAATAAAAAGTAATCATATATATATATATAAATACTTAATTAATATATAATATTATATATATATATTAATTTTTATACAAAATTAATATATTTATTACATATTTGTATATATATTCAATTAATATATATTATTATATATAAAAAATATTTAATAATTCCAAAAAATTAATTTTTAACAAAAAAAAAATCCTATTGCATCTCGAGCCGAGCCGCTCGCTAGCATGACCGAGCCTGAGCCCAGAAAAAAGCCAAAGCTCGGCTCAGCTAGGCTCGTTTGCATGCCTAATCCGCACATACACAATATAACCTATGATGCACGGATACGGACACGGCGACACGGACACGACACGACACGGATACGGCGACACAAATTTTTTCTTGAATTTTCCACGTGGGGAGTGTCGGACACGGTGTCCGACACGACACGACACGGCAAAATGATATTTTTAGAAGTGTCCGTGCATCATAGAATATAACACATATATAATCACACAAGAACTCAGATCCAAATATGGATACGACAATGAGGGAATGTTGGTGGCAAACATTGAGAGGGAGGATGCGACAGTATTGGGGTGTTGTGGTGGTCGACGTCGGTGCTACGTTTGGGTGTCATGGTGGTGTTGTGTCATAGTCAGGTTAGGGCGGCGTGGTGTGCGGCTATGAGGGGAGGACGAACTAGAGCACTGCGGCAGTTTACTTGGGGAATCAAACTTATATATATATATATATATATAAAAGGATTAATTACACCTAGCCCCCAAATTAGATGGAGTTATTACAATTCACCACCACTTTTAGATTAAATTATGGACACCACCCTTCAAAAAATAAGTAATTAAAATTAACCCTCCTTTTCGTTTGAAAATTGCTGACATCAGCAAAAATTTCATTGAAAACCCCAAAATACCCTTCGTTGACTTTGGTCAGTTTTTTTATTCTGATATTACCCTTGGGGGTTAACTGTAATTAACTATACTAATTTAGGGGTTAGTGTAATATTTTTAATAAAGTTTTCCAACTGTTATTTTTGGACAAAATATAATCATTATAACGACAATATCAAAGTTTTGCTAATTATATATATGTAAAAGGAAATTTTCTTTTTCATATTTACATGATAATTTTAACATATATATCACAAATCAAAAGCTTGCAATTTTAAATTATAGTTCATTGTTATTTAATAATTATTAGCAATTAACTTATATCTATATAAAAGTGAGTAAAATAAACAAGGATAAAAAATTCTAGTTAACAACTTTCTGCAAGTTTCGTGAAACCCTAATCCTAAACCTCGTACCTATGCTCCAGCAGCCGCTTGCGGCTGACGCTATCCCACCGACGGCGTCTCAGGGGGATGCTGTCCCTCCGCAACCGAGGCGCTCCAATGCTGCGGCGGCAACAACTATGGCAAAGCAACCTGTTATCCCTCGAGTTGGGAAAATCCACGTTTTTGACAAGTCTGCGAACAGGAAATCATATGGCGTAGTCACAGAACGCAACGGGATCCCGCATATCCAACTTTCTGATGAGGAGATTGATGAGTTATCCAAACCGTTCAGGTTTGCGTTAATCGGAAAGTTCTCGCACGGATACCCCACTATGGCAGGTCTCCATGAACTTTTCATGGAGCTTGAACTGAAAGGAGAGTTTAAACTAGGGGTGATGAATATCAAACACGTCCTAATCAGGTTAAGTTGCGAAGAGGATTATTCCAAAATCTGGTTACGACGCATTATCAATTTTGATGGCTATCCGATGAGGGTTCTCAAATGGACCCCTACCTTCAATCCGAAGATTGAATCTTCAATAGCACCTGTCTGGATCAAGCTTCCTTCCCTTAAGACCCCGTTTTTCAATCCGGACATCCTCCATGATATCGTCAGTCAGATAGGCGAACCCCTTGGTTACGATGAAGGCACCTTTGATTGTAATAGTCCCGATTACGCACGCGCCTGTGTAGAGCTAGACCTGTTTAAGCCTTTGAAGACAAAATTAAGCATCGGTTTTAATGGTGGTACTCTAATACAACCGGTTATTTATGAGAGGCTGCCAGCCTATTGTAGAAAGTGTTCCAGATTAGGGCATGATAAGAAGGACTGTCACGATCTGGTTAGCCATGAGAATCAAGATGATCAACCTGATCTTAGACAAGTAATCCAGGATAAGAGGGAAGCCGCTGCTAAATTTCCTACAGAGACTTCCAAAGAAAAGGGAAAACAATCCGATCACAGAGATAACCCTACAGATATACAAAAAGACTCTCAAAACAACAAACAGACAGCGCAAAAGGACCTTATTTGGCGAGAGAAGACTCAGCAGAAGGAGAAATCCAACTTAGACATAGTTGAGGAAAACAACGACACAACAGAGGCCCCGGAACAGATCCAGATTATTGGAAAAATTCATGAAAACCCCCTGGTCGTGCATGAGGACGAAGAAGCAGAAAATGCAGGAGCTATCTCCAGCTCTGAGGATGGTGGAGAGAATGGCAGTGAACTGGAAGCAGACCCTCCGGACGAGGACGGAGACCACCCAAAGGACTTAAAGCAACTTGCTCTCTACAAACCAGCATGCTCTGACGGCGAGGGTAATGATGATTTTACCCCAGTGGCTCAGAAGAAAAGGCGCGGAAGACCCCCAAAGAACCCCACCATGGCCTCTAAAGGAACGACCTCATCGTTGGCCATTAAGCAGGGTTTACAATGATAGAACAAGGGATGATCTGGAACTTGAGAGGAATGGGCAAACCTGATCATTGTCGTTCCCTAAATCAGTTTTGTATTAATTATAATTTAAAATTTCTTGCTATTTTAGAGCCTATGATTACTCTAGTTCCTCATAGTATGTGTCGTAAATTTTGTTTTCATAATGTCATTAGTAATTGCTCTAATCACATTTGGTTCTTTTCGTGCGAGGAGATTGATGTGGAGGTGATCAGTGATGACAAACAATTCTTGGACATGCGCATCACCCGGAGGACGTCTGACAAATTCTTCTTCTTGACAATAGTTTAAGCACGGTGTAACACTGTCGCGAGGAGGGAAATCTGGGAACACTTTATTCATCGGGCAAACAGTGACGTTCCTTGGCTTATTAGTGGGGATTTTAACACGGTTACTTCTTTGAATGAAACGAGAGATCCTCGCGATCTGGACTTCCAATCTATGACTGAATTTGGCGACTTCATCACTGAATGTGGCCTTATTGAACCACCTTTTGAGGGATCGCCTTTCACTTGGACTAAAAAAAGGGTATGGAAACGTATGGACAGAATCTTAGTCAATGAAGCTTGGTGTGGTCTTTTTGATAATACGGTTGTTAAACATCTGGCCAAGAGCTCGTCGGATCATTGTCCGTTATTGATTAAGATGTGGAACAACTCCGACTCACATCCGGTTTCCTTTAGGTTCCAGGAGATGTGGCTTCGCCATCATGATTTGAAACCTACGGTCACTCAAAATTGGAACCAACCAATCGGAAGCTCTGGTATGAGGAAATTGGCAGACAAACTCAAACGGCTTAAGCAGCACCTTAAGCTCTGGAATAAGAACGTGTTTGGAAATGTTTTTGACAGAGCGAAGGAGGCAGAGCAGGCAGAACCTGAAGCTGAAAGAGAGTTTGAAACTTCACCCACAGATGATGCTCTCATTAAATGGAACAAAGCAATCGCTGAAAGAAACATCATACTGGCGATGGAAGAGGATTTTTGGCGCCAGAAAGCTGCTTGTAAATGGATAGAGGAGGGTGGGAGGAATACTAAATACTTCCACTCTATTGTAAAGAAAAGAAGGTTTCGTAGTAGAATAAACTTGATTCGCGAAGGGAATGTAGAACTAACTAAACAACACATGATAAGGGACTCTGCCAAAAATTATTTTCAGGATCTTCTTACGGAACCACATTTGATCCAGCGGTCTGTAGGAAGCTTTGAGGCAGTGCCGCGGGTTTTGACTAATTCGGACAATGACATCCTGGATAGAGATCCGTCCATGGAAGAGATAAAAGCAGCAGTTTTTGATCTCAATCCAAACAGTACAACGGGCTCGGATGGATTTAGTTCTAAATTCTATCAAGCTTTCTGGGATATTATTAGCCATGATGTCATTGAAGCGGTTCTCGACTTCTTCAATGGGGGGACTGATGGAAAACACGAATCAGAAAGCAGCGGAATTTAAAAAAAATTTTCCCAACAAAAGGACCTTGAACTCGCAATCGTGTAACCAAATTCGTAAAGATAGAAAACTTACTTTTCTTTTATTCTTTCTTGAAGCGTTTCAAGCCACCCAAGAACGCTCTTCTCGCGGCTTGATCCCCTCTCCTTGGTAAAGCTCGAATCTTCAAACTTCTAACTTGAAGTCTCTAGAGAAAGTCCACCAACTTGATCACAATCTAACTAGTAAGGATGCTAGTTCTCTAGTTAGTGTTTAGGCTTAACCTAGGGTTTAATATAATCTTGGAGAAAGGAAGGTGTTCAACACATGAACCAAGAATTGTCAATTAGCTCTAAAGGGGAGCATGAGCTCCCCTATATATAGGAAAGGTGAGGGGCGGCCGAACCTAGTCCTAATGGACAAAGGATTTGGTCCCTCTCTCTCCTATTACTTGATCATCAAGTATTTTCCAACTTTGACTTTGAATTCTATTTCTAGTCAACTTTTAAGAGAGCTTAAAAATATCCAAACTATTTTTGGATAATTTTATACTTTATTTATTATAAAATAAATAACTTATTTTTTATCTAATTAATTAATTCGTAATTAATTAACTAGATTATTTTCTCCAAAATTAGACTTTCTTTTTAATTCAAAATTAAACCAAAGTCTATTAAATAATTAACTAATTAATTATTTAATATATATATATACATACAATATATATATACACACACGTGTGTGACACGTGTCACAGTGACACGTGTCACTCACGTGAGCCACACGTGTGAATTCACACGTGTGGAACCCTCTTGGCCCGATTAACTCGTTTAATCATTTTCAAGCCTCAACTCATGTAACCAAGTTGTTGTGTGTGACCCTCTAGGTTCTCAATTCAATTAGCAGTGACCCTAATTAATTAATTCACTAATTAATTAATCAGTCCACAGATTAAACGACCATAGTCTAGCAACAGGTGTTTAACCCCTAGCTGAATTGGAATGTTCAGATTCGACAGAACCTTTAAGTCATTGAATCATGTGAGATACAATCCTCCTACTTACTATCTCTCAACCAAGATCTAGGGCAAGGGAATAATCAGAACCCTAATAATCCGGTCTTAAAGCTAAGTGCATTTCATATCCATTTGATCTCAATCCAAGAAACCCTTTTCTTGATGTCTTGATCTACTGCCTTGGCCAAGGACTCCATATGGCATATGAATGACTTACACAATAAGAGATCACCTTGCTAATGCAAGTGTAGGTCCTTTCTTGATTCTCATTCACTTTCATGAATCACTTGTGCAGCCCCAGCATAAGCCTTGAATCAGTTGTCTAAGGCGACACCCTTTAAAGCTTATACCTAAGACTACAGAGTTAACTCATAAAGTGACAAGGAACCTCAAGTCTAAGGATCAATTAATCACATCAATGACTCGTGAGATATTTCCTAATCTGGAAGTTTCCATTTCCTGAAATAGAAACTTCCTTTCCCATTTAGGAATGTTCTCACACGGGGCACCTCAGTGAACTTACTTATTAAAGTAAGCACCCTCATGTATCACGCACGTATCAACTATACACTTTGCACCTCCATGAAACAAGGTGGTCCTTCTTAAGGGCGTGATCCCACAAGCAAGCCTTAGAGGAGTCAGGTTGACACTCCCACTGTCTGTAGGACTCATCGGCTTGGAGTATTTTACTAATCATGACTTATGTGATATAGGGCTCGTTTCATGAACCATTTCACCTAAATGGTAGAGTCCTAAAGTCATCAGGATTAGGGGAGTTCTCATACATGCACAGCTAAAGTAAACGCATACCAAACAAGAGCATATAAAGAAGTGTTGCCTCAATTCGTTATTTCATTCAAAGATTGTCTGTGATTACAATAAGGAAAAGCACAAAGCGGATATACAATCGGCTTTCTAGGGCACTATTCCTAACAATCTCCCACTTGCCCGTCAAAGCCATTCTAAAGCTATTCTAAGTCCCATCTTCTGAAGATGACCTTGGAAAGCTTCTCGACTAAGGGGTTTAGTAAGTGGATCTGCCACGTTCTCTGCTGATGTGACCCTCTCAATTTGCACATCTCCTCTTTTGATAATATCACGGATTAGGTGATACTTCCTCATAATGTGCTTGGTCCGTTGGTGAGATCTTGGTTCTCTTGCTTGAGCAACCGCCCCAGTGTTGTCACAGAACACAGTAATGGGGTCTTTCATGCTAGGAACAACATTCAACTCTTGAATGAAGTTTCTAATCCAAACACCTTCCTTAGCTGCATCATTTGCAGCTAAGTATTCGGCCTCAGTGGTCGAATCTGCAGTGGTTGTTTGCTTGGAACTCTTCCAACTCACTGCTCCGCCGTTTAGGCACAAAATGTATCCTGACATTGACTTAAAATCATCTAAGTCAGATGCAAAGCTTGCATCGCAGTATCCTTCGACAGTAAGATCTTTCTGACCTCCGTAAACTAAGAATAAATCTTTAGTACTTTTCAAGTACTTAAGAATATTCTTCACGGCAGCCCAGTGACCATCTCCAGGGTCAGATTGGAAACGACTTGTTACACTAAGTGCATAAGCCACATCCGGTCGAGTACATAACATTGCATACATTATGCTACCTATTGCTGATGCATAAGGTGTATGAGTCATTCTTTCCTTCTCAAGGTTGGTCTTAGGACACATCTTCTTTGAAAGACATGTTCCTACACTCATAGGAAGGTTCTTAACCTTTGCAGACTCCATATTGAATCTCTTCAATACTTTGTCAATGTACATCGACTGTGATAGTCCTATTAACCTTCTAGATCTATCTCTATAGATTTTAATTCCAAGGATATAGGACGCATCACCAAGATCTTTCATCTCGAATTGGTTCGATAACCATAACTTAGTCACTTTCATGTCATCTTTCGAATTCCCAATAAGAAGGATGTCATCAACATAAAGTACTAAGAATTGCACTGAGGTCTCCAATTCCTTTCTATACACACATGATTCATTCGAAATTTGGATGAAGCCAAAAGCTTTGACCGATTCATCAAATCGAATGTTCCAATTCCTAGAAGCCTGTTTCAATCCATAGATTGACCTTTGGAGTTTGCAGACCTTTTGCTCACTCCCACTGAATGTGAAACCTATGGGTTGCTCCATATAAATGTCTTTGTCAATGTCACCATTGAGAAAGGCAGTTTTCACATCCATTTGCCATATCTCATAGTCATAATATGCAGCAATGGCAAGCATGATCCGAATAGACTTTTGCATTGCAACTGGTGAAAAGGTTTCATCAAAATCCACACCGGGTCTCTGAGTGAATCCTTTTGCAACCAGTCTTGCTTTGTAGGCTGCAATGCTTCCATCAACTCCAAGCTTTCTCTTAAAGATCCATTTGCAACCTATGGGTTTGACCCCATCAGGCAAATCTACCAAGGTCCAAACTTGGTTGGAGTTCATGGAATCCATTTCGGATTTCATGGCTTCTATCCACTGTTCAGAGTCAGAATCTGAAAGTGCCTCCTCATATGTTAAAGGATCATTATCCTTTTGAGAGATTTCATGGAAGAATCCATACCATCTCTCCGGCTGTCTAGGAGTGCGTTCAGAACGCCTTAGAGGAGGATTTACATGTGTATCGAAATTCGTGATTGGTTGTGGTTGATCAGAGTGGGACGTTTCTTCAGTGGGTGATGTGGGGTCATTTTGTACTTCTTCTAATTCTATGATCTTGCCCTTCTTTTCTTTAAGGAACGGTTCCTCAAGAAAAGTGGCATTTCTAGAAACAAACACCTTTTGTTCAGATTGATCATAGAAGTAGTATCCTATGGATTCCTTAGGATAACCTACAAAGTAGCACAAGTTAGAACGAGATTCCAACTTATCTCCCACTGTCCTCTTCACGTAAGCAGGACAACCCCAAATTCTTAAGTAAGAATAACTAGGGATTTTACCATGCCACATTTCATAGGGCGTTTTAGGGACTGACTTAGAGGGAACTAGATTCAAAATCTTTGCTGCACTTTCTAGGGCATAACCCCAGAAAGAAGGTGGTAAGTCAGTAAAACTCATCATGGAACGAACCATATCAAGTAGGGTTCGATTCCTTCTCTCAGAAACTCCATTAAGCTGAGGAGTTCCCGGAGGAGTCCACTGAGAGATAATCCCATTATCTTTGAGATGATTAAGGAATTCCTCACTAAGATATTCGCCTTCTCGATCAGATCGAAGTGCTTTGATCTTGTGACCAGTTTGGTTCTCAACCTCCTTTTGAAATTCTAAGAATTTATCAAAAGCTTCAGATTTATACTTCATTAAGTATACGTAACCATACCGACTAAAGTCATCAGTAAAGGTTATGAAATACTGATGATTGTTTCTTGTGCTTACACTAAGCGGTCCACAAACATCAGTGTGGATCAAATCCAAAACCTCAGTGGCACGTTCCACAGTTCCTTTAAAAGGAACTTTGGACATTTTTCCTTTGAGACAGGATTCGCAAGAAGTTAACTCTTTGAGATCATTTTCAGAGAATGATCCTAAAGTGTTTATCTTGCTAATTCTGTTCTTGGAAATGTGTCCTAATCTAGCGTGCCATAAGGGAGCTGAAACTTTGTCATCTCTCTTACGCTTTGTTTCTCGTTGTATATTCATAATATTGATATTTTGAGTTAGGTAAAGTCCATTACTTAGAGTACCGATATGAACGGAAGAGTTGTTCCGTTTGATAAAGTATTTACCATTCTTAATATAAGTTTCATAACCTTCACAATCTAATATTGGAATTGAAATTATATTACGAATAATGTTCGGTACATAAAGGACTTTGTTTAATACTAACTCAAAACTACCTAAATCTAATCTAATTGTGCCTAAAGCTCGAGCTTCAACGTTTGAGCCATCGCCGATCTTCAAGACACATTCTCCTTCTTTGAGTTGTTGGACTTCACTTAGCATCTGTACATCATTACAGATATGAGTTCCACAACCGGTATCAAGTACCCAAGAACTAGAATTAATAGAAAGATTTACTTCAACGAGAAAGATACCTTTCTTTAGAGTAGCTTTGTACTCTGGGCAGTTTCTCCTCCAATGTCCCGCTTTGCCACAATGGAAGCAAACATCCTCTTTCTGATCACGCTTCTTCTTTTGGGCCTTCCCCTTCGAAATGCCACCAGTGGGCCTAAGGGGTTTCTTCTTCTTCTTTTGGGCTTTCTTGCCCTTACCTTTAGAAGGCCCAGAAGAGGAAGATGGAGCATTCACCATCAAAACCTTATTGTCCTTCTTGATCGTGCTTTCAGCAGTCACAAGCTGACTAATCAGCTCAGCTACGGTAGCACCAGCATGATTCATGTTGAAGTTAAGGACAAATGGGTTGAATGATGGTGGGAGCGAAGCTAGCAACAAATCCACTGAAAGCTCATCTTTCAGCGGCATGTCCATGGAAGCAAGTTTCTCAGTAAGGGCAAGAAACTTGAGTCCATATTCATGGACACTTGAACCTTCCCTCATTCTCAAGTGGAATAATTCCTTTGAAGTGTTATACCTTGTAACACGTTCATGAGGGCGGTAAAGTTGCTCTAAGTGGTCGTAAATCTCCCAAGCAAATTCCATGGCCTCATGTTGCCTTTGCAAGTCCGGAGACATGTTAGCCAACATAAGGCAACGGGCTTGGAGATTATCATCCTTCCACTTCTGAATCGCGTCCCGCTCAGCCCGAGTGGGAGCCTCCCCTTCGGGACTAGGCTCCCCTTCGAAGAGAACATAAGTTCTCTTCTCAGAATCTAAAATGATTTTTAGATTCCTCAGCCAATCAGAATAGTTGGGACCAGTCAACTTGTTTGACTCGAGGATCGATACAAGAGGGTTTTTGGTTGCCATTTCAAAACACGTAGAGAATCACAGAATCTACGACCTAAATGGTAAAACAGAGAACTAGTGAGCATGCTGAATTATAACGATATACAAAAGATAAGGTCTTTAATCTATTGTAGCTCCCACTGTTTTTCAAAGATCTAGAATTCCCAAAGATCTAAGAGGAACACGTTTCCCAATGGGTACTAAGATCCTAGGCATTTTACCTCGAACCCACGACTCGCGGACATTCTAAGTAAGAACCCTAGGTAGGTACAACTTACCAATTCTAACACCTTTAGAACTCTTAGTAATTGTTTTTGCATCACCTATCTTTCAATATGGACCCACGACTCGTGCGACATCCATATTTACTTAGGCGTTAAGCTAGACCCATCAATCATAAGATCATGACCAAAACTTAGTTCGAACGACCCACGACTCGCGGACATCGCCCTTGCTAAAATTGACCACGAAATATTGATCATTTAAAATGATTAATCAGGTAACTAAGAACTAATAAGCTCCACTAGCTATCCCACGACTCGCGGACAATAACTAGTTTTACTTACTAAACTTAAAACCTATTGATGGAATGCTAGGAATTTAATTCAAAACTTGCATCTCGAATTAAACACCTATTTGTTCGAAATTGGCTTAATATTTAATGGGAATTTTCGAATCAACCGGAGAGTTGTCCGGTTCGACCTCACCAACATATATGTTATCCAATTTTATTAGTCTTGATTAATGCAAGTACACTTAAATGCATTTCAAACAAGCACATAAACAGATAACATGTCCTAGCATGATACTAACATGTAATGATCATGGGTTCTACCTATCTTATGCGTGATATGTGGGAGCCACTCCACAATCACAAGTTCTAACATACATGCCACATAAACAGTTCAAATCACATAAGGGAAAGCAGTAACAAAATACGGGCCCTATCTCTATTACATTTAACAATTGAGATTCCCCTCCCTAACATTTTGAGGGGTCTTCACTTATGGCCTCCTTGTTACTTGAATGTGGTCCATCTTACTCCATGGGTGCATTATCTCCAAAATGAAAATAAAACCTCACCACCTATCTCTACTCTCAAATTACAATAAAAAGAAAAAGACATAAAGTAATAAGGCTCAATCTTCATATTGGCCTTAGACAATTACACGGGGCATACCCCGGCCTCAAAAACAGTAATATGGAAAGCCACATAATAAATCACATAACAGTACGCACATAAGCGAGGCTCCAACCTCAATTGAAAAACGCAACTATAGGGCTCCAACCCCAATTTAAACCATCCATGTGCATAAATTAAAACCATACATAGATCTAAACCCATGATCACCTAACATGCTTTTGCAAGAATTTAAATTTAACCAATAAATTAAAATTCTCGCTTTAAGCTCTAATAGCTTAAAACACGACTTGATGCGAGTCTTATTTATAAAAGTTTTCAATAAATCCCAAATTACCAAAACAAATAAAATTCCAATTAATTTCTGAAAATTAATAATTTTATCAAGATGTATTTTCCCAAAATATAAACCGCTTCAATTTCTCAAAAATCCCAATTTTAATATTTATTCAAAAATTAAAAATAAATATTCAAAATAAAATTTTTAAAATTAAAATAAAAAAATTGGGACTGGATTGCACGAAACACGAAAAGGCCGGATCACGAAAACGGGGCCCGTGCGCGAAACGGGGCGCAGCGTTGCAAGCGCGCGCGGACGCGCACGGCAGGCGCGCACAGCGCCCGGCCAAGGCCAGGCGAGTGCGCGCACTGCGCGCGCATACCGCGCGCCTCGCGCGCGCGCGCCCTGCTGGGCGGTGGGCGGCCAGTCTCGGCCGCCCTGGGCGGGCGCGCCTAGGCGCGCCCGGGAGGCTCCCGCACAGGCGTGCGGGAGGAGCTGGGAGGCTGGCCGGTCTGTCCCGGCCAGGCCTGGGCGGCGACGGGCGGACGGCGTGCGGGAGGGCCTCCCGCGCGGTTGCGGGAGGGTGGCGCGCGAAGCCCGCGCGCGCGACTCCTTCGCGCGCGGGGTTTCGCGTGTTCATCGTGTTCCGGGCTTTCGTTTCGTGTTTTCGTTCAAAAGCAAAACCAATCCAAGAAATCCAAAAACAGTTTATACAGTTTCAAATCTAAAATTGTTTTTCAAAAATTAAATTTTATAAAACCAATTTTCAGAAACTTTCAGGAAAAAATACAGTTTCGTAATTCAGGCTTTCTAAAACAATTACAAATACTCAATCGCATCAAGCCTAAGAATTTCTACCAAATTCAGTATAATTGAGACGAATCAGAAACACGATTAACGAGGTGGCTCTGATACCACTTGATGGAAAACACGAATCAGAAAGCAGCGGAATTTAAAAAAAATTTTCCCAACAAAAGGACCTTGAACTCGCAATCGTGTAACCAAATTCGTAAAGATAGAAAACTTACTTTTCTTTTATTCTTTCTTGAAGCGTTTCAAGCCACCCAAGAACGCTCTTCTCGCGGCTTGATCCCCTCTCCTTGGTAAAGCTCGAATCTTCAAACTTCTAACTTGAAGTCTCTAGAGAAAGTCCACCAACTTGATCACAATCTAACTAGTAAGGATGCTAGTTCTCTAGTTAGTGTTTAGGCTTAACCTAGGGTTTAATATAATCTTGGAGAAAGGAAGGTGTTCAACACATGAACCAAGAATTGTCAATTAGCTCTAAAGGGGAGCATGAGCTCCCCTATATATAGGAAAGGTGAGGGGCGGCCGAACCTAGTCCTAATGGACAAAGGATTTGGTCCCTCTCTCTCCTATTACTTGATCATCAAGTATTTTCCAACTTTGACTTTGAATTCTATTTCTAGTCAACTTTTAAGAGAGCTTAAAAATATCCAAACTATTTTTGGATAATTTTATACTTTATTTATTATAAAATAAATAACTTATTTTTTATCTAATTAATTAATTCGTAATTAATTAACTAGATTATTTTCTCCAAAATTAGACTTTCTTTTTAATTCAAAATTAAACCAAAGTCTATTAAATAATTAACTAATTAATTATTTAATATATATATATACATACAATATATATATACACACACGTGTGTGACACGTGTCACAGTGACACGTGTCACTCACGTGAGCCACACGTGTGAATTCACACGTGTGGAACCCTCTTGGCCCGATTAACTCGTTTAATCATTTTCAAGCCTCAACTCATGTAACCAAGTTGTTGTGTGTGACCCTCTAGGTTCTCAATTCAATTAGCAGTGACCCCAATTAATTAATTCACTAATTAATTAATCAGTCCACAGATTAAACGACCATAGTCTAGCAACAGGTGTTTAACCCCTAGCTGAATTGGAATGTTCAGATTCGACAGAACCTTTAAGTCATTGAATCATGTGAGATACAATCCTCCTACTTACTATCTCTCAACCAAGATCTAGGGCAAGGGAATAATCAGAACCCTAATAATCCGGTCTTAAAGCTAAGTGCATTTCATATCCATTTGATCTCAATCCAAGAAACCCTTTTCTTGATGTCTTGATCTACTGCCTTGGCCAAGGACTCCATATGGCATATGAATGACTTACACAATAAGAGATCACCTTGCTAATGCAAGTGTAGGTCCTTTCTTGATTCTCATTCACTTTCATGAATCACTTGTGCAGCCCCAGTATAAGCCTTGAATCAGTTGTCTAAGGCGACACCCTTTAAAGCTTATACCTAAGACTACAGAGTTAACTCATAAAGTGACAAGGAACCTCAAGTCTAAGGATCAATTAATCACATCAATGACTCGTGAGATATTTCCTAATCTGGAAGTTTCCATTTCCTGAAATAGAAACTTCCTTTCCCATTTAGGAATGTTCTCACACGGGGCACCTCAGTGAACTTACTTATTAAAGTAAGCACCCTCATGTATCACGCACGTATCAACTATACACTTTGCACCTCCATGAAACAAGGTGGTCCTTCTTAAGGGCGTGATCCCACAAGCAAGCCTTAGAGGAGTCAGGTTGACACTCCCACTGTCTGTAGGACTCATCGGCTTGGAGTATTTTACTAATCATGACTTATGTGATATAGGGCTCGTTTCATGAACCATTTCACCTAAATGGTAGAGTCCTAAAGTCATCAGGATTAGGGGAGTTCTCATACATGCACAGCTAAAGTAAACGCATACCAAACAAGAGCATATAAAGAAGTGTTGCCTCAATTCGTTATTTCATTCAAAGATTGTCTGTGATTACAATAAGGAAAAACACAAAGCGGATATACAATCGGCTTTCTAGGGCACTATTCCTAACAGGGACAATGCCTATGACTTTTACTGTTACTACGGTAACACTGATACCAAAAAAAGACAACCCTGCACATTGGAGTGACTACCGTCCCATTAGCTTATGCAATGTGTCCTACAAAATTATTACTAAGATTCTTAACTCTAGATTAGTTGATTTCTTGCCTAAACTTGTTTCTAATAATCAGAGTGGTTTTGTGCAGGGCAGAGTGATCAGCGATAATATCCTTCTGGCTCAGGAAATGGTTCATGCGTTGGATAATAAAAGCAGAACAAAAAATGTGATTCTTAAAGTTGATATGGCAAAAGCTTATGACAGGCTTAACTGGGATTTCCTGTACAATATGTTGCGTGCAAAAGGCTTTTCGGAGAATTGGATCGCTTGGATTCGGAAGTGTATTGCAGGATGCTGGTTCTCAGTTCTAGTTAATGGAGAATCCTCGGGGATTTTCAAGTCGAGTAGGGGAATTCGACAGGGGGACCCGTTGTCCCCGTCTCTATTTGTCATTGCTTCTGATTACCTGTCTTGTACTTTGAATAGATTCATGGTGGACCAACTACGTGCTAGGTTCAGGACGTCGGCAGCAATGCATGTGTCCCATCTTTCATACGCTGATGATATGATGCTATTTACCAACAACCGTCCCCTCTCTCTTCAGGGAGTTAACAATATAATTCATAACTATGAATTAATCTCTGGTCAAAAGGTTAATATTAACAAAAGCGTTTTTTTAGTAGGGAGAAATGAAGCAGCGGCAGCAGAGGTTCAAAGCGTCTTCGGGTACAGTCGAGCACAGCTTTCAATCAAATATTTAGGAGCGCCGCTTTATAGAGGACGGGGGAAAATAAGCCTTTATGATGAGCTTATCGGGAGAATCAAAGACCGTATAAATGGATGAGAGTGTGCTTATCTCTCCCATGGTGGAAGGCTTCAATTAATCAAATCCATAATCTTAGCCTTGCCTACTCATATCTTCCAAATTATAGAGCCTCCCATTTCGGTTCTTGGAAGGATAGAAATTATGATCAATAGGTTCTTCTGGGGGTCAAGGGATGGCAACAAAAGGTTACATTGGACTACCTTGAAGCGTATTTGTTTCCCGACAGAGGAAAGAGGCCTTGGTGTGAGACTGCTTGGGGATGTCGTACGTGCTTATTCACAAAAGCTTTGGTGGCGCATGCGCACCAGCGATTCCCTTTGGGCCAAATACATGAACAGCTGATATTGCTATAATATGCACCCTAGATATGCACTGGTAATGAACACTCACTCCTCAGTTTGGCAGCGTCTGGGTAAAGTGCGAAAGCATGTTGAACCGGACATCTTTTGGAGTATAGGAGAAGGTAATGTGTCTTTTTGGGAAGATGCCTGGTTCAAAGGGAAATCTCTTGCTTCGGACAGGATAGGAGCGTTCGGAAATGAGAAAGTCAAGGATTTCATCCAAGCGGTAGCTTGGAATCGAGAACAGCTCCTACAGGTTATAGAATCAAATATTGTAGATGAAATTTGCAAGGTCCCGATTCCTCATGATCAGCGGGCTAGGGGATATTGGAAGAACAGCTCTGATGGGAATTTCTCTTTGAAATCAGCTTGGGAAAAAGCGAGGAGTCGAACGGAAATATCAGACTTGTATACGGTGATATGGTCGGTTAATTTAACTCCGACAATTACAATTTTTCTTTGGAGGGCTATCCATGAGTGGTTACCGGTGGATGAACGTCTGCATAGAAAGGGGATTATATTCCCTTCTAAATGTGTTTGCTGCAATAATCAGGAAACAAGTGAACATGTTTTTCTGTCCAATTCTAAGATTAAAGAGGTATGGAATTATTTTGCTGATATTTTCCATTTGCAGGTTTCGGAGGCCACCTCTCCCAATGGAATGCTGAATATATGGAGGAGTTCGTCCCCTTTCAGCTCCAAGAAGCATATTAGAATTGTTGTGCCTGCTCTTATCCTATGGTTTGCATGAACGGAACGTAATAGGAGAAAGCACCAGCGCACGAGCTATACATCTTACAACATTAAGAAGCAGGTCTTCAGATACATGGTGCAGCTACATGAAGCAGGGATAGTTAAGAGTGATTAGTGGAAAGGAGACGACATAGTTGCACAACGGTTTGGTATTAAGCTGAAACCTATAAAATAACCTAAGCTAAGAATTGTTAGATGGCTAAAGCCACCACTGGGGCAAGTGAAGCTTAACTCTGATGGATCTTGTTATGGTAACCCCGGACCGGGCGGAGTTGGTATAGTCATTAGAGATCATAACGGGAAAGTGCTGGCTGCTTATAGTGCGGGCATAGGAACTACAACAAATAGTCATGCAGAATTATTGGCCCTTGTTCAAGGATTGAGAATGGCGATCAACCTGGGCGTCGACGCAATCTGGGCGGAGTTGGATGCCAAAATTATCATGGACATGGTGAAGAGAGGTTCAGCTGGAGACTGGAGTATGCAAGACCTTCTGCTTCAATTCCGAGAAATCACGGCTACTACTCAGGTTCAATTGAGCCATGTCTACTGTGAGGGGAATATGGTCGCTGATTTCTTAGCCAAAAATGGAGCTGTCACTCAAACAGCGTGGTCCTTTCCAGGGTCAGAGATCATGCCTCAACTCAAGGGACTCATTAGAATGGATTAATGGGATCTCCCTAACCTTCGTGTTAAATGATGGATCTTTCCTGGATTAAGGTTGAGCTGCCACAACCGTATTTGGCAGGTAAGTTTAGCTGGATGTTTGATATCTTTGTCTTTTTTTCTCTCCAACGTGTTATTCCTTTTTCTAAGGACAAGAGTGATGCACTTTTCTTTGGGTCGAGAAATTTGGTGTTTTTGCAGATTAGGGAGAATAAGGATACCTTTTATTTGAAGATTTTCAAGAGAAACAAAGTTTCCCTAATGGGAATAGTTTGCAACTATGGAATTGACGGTCCTGATTTTTTGACCCCTCGTAATACGTATATCAACAAACATAATCCTAAGGACGCATTGACCGTTGTTGCGACCAGACGTTGCAAGATACTCTCCGCATTGGGGCTATCGCTGCTCAGGACCCTGGGCATCTTTCTAGACCAACGCTTGGTTCCTTTAGTGTCATTGGTAGCAGGGATTGCTGGAGCTTCGATACTTGCTTTAAGAGTCATACCCCGTGCTCTTGTCATGCTCCGAAGTGTAATTTGTTTGCCCGATTGTCTTTTGTTTTAGAGTAGGGCTCTTTCACAATCCTAGCTTTTTGGATATCTGGATGTACGTGCATTGTACCTTTTCTTGGGTCTTTCTAATAAAGGAGGTGAGGACCTCGCCTAAAACCTCATGGTCTCCTTGACTAGTTCCCAAAAAAAAAAAAACTTATACCTATATAAAAAACAATTTAACTTCTAATTTTGAATTAATAAATTTTGTCATTAAGCTAAGTAAATAAAAAACTCAATAATAAAATTACAATAATTAATTATAATTCTAATTGATCGTTAATCATAATTAATTAATTCTTACTTTTTATCTTAAAATATTATTAATAACATATATATTTAATTTATATTAATAAATTGTAGTTGAAAGAGGAATAGAGTCATTATAACAATTACATTTTGGTAAAAAATAACAGTTGGAAAACTTTATTAAAAATATTACAATTTAACCCTCATATTAATATAGTTAATTACAATTAACACCCAAGGGTAATATTGGAATAGAAAAACTGACCAAAGCCAACGGAGGGTATTTTGGGGTTTTCAATCAAATTTTTGCTGACGTCAATAATTTTCAAACGAAAATGGGAATTAAGTGTAATTACTTATTTTTGGAAGAGTGGTGTCTGTAATTTAATCTAAAAATGGTGGTGAATTGTAATTACCTCATCTAATTTGGGGGGTTAGGTGTAATTAACCCTATATAAAATTAGTGAATAATATGTATTTTAGTGTATATATATTATATTGTATTACATATATACATTATATGTCTTATATATATTTTTATTAATGTTTATATAATATATATGATACATATTATACATATACGCACTATGTTTTCTTATAGTACATCAAACACCCAAAAAATTTATTACGTCAAATGGGTAGAAAATAGATCGAACGAATCCAAATTAGTCAAATGGGTTAAAAATGGGTCGAACGGATCCAAATTGATGAAACGAGTCAAAAATGGGTCGAACGGGTCCAAATAGGTCAACTGGGTCAAAAATGGATCGAACTGATCCAAATAGGTTAAATGGATCGAACGGATCCAAATTGATCAAATGGTTTGAAAATAAGTCGAACGGATCCAAATTGATGAAATGGATAAAAAATGGGTCGAACGGGTTCAAATAGGTCAAAAATGGATCGAACGGATCCAAATATGTAGAAAATGGGTCGAACATATCCAAATAAGTCAACTGGGTTCAAGATGGGTCAAACGAATCCAAATAGGTCAAATAGGTCGAAAATAAGTTGAACGGATCCAAATTGGTAAAATGGGTTGAATGGGTCCAAATAGGTCAAATGGGTCGAAAATGAGATTGAACGGATCCAAATAGGTCAAACGAGTTAAAGATGGATCGAACGGGTCCAAAGAAGTTAATCTAGTCCAAAACGAGTTAAACGAATCTGAAATAGGTCAAATAAGTCAAAAAATGAGTGAAACGAGTCGAAAATGGGCTAAACGGATCTTAAATAAGTCAAACAGGCCAAAAAATTAGTGAAATGAGTTCAAAATAGGTCAATCAAGTAAAAAACGAGCCAAACAGATCTAAAATAAGTCCAATTGGTCAAAAAATGAGTTAAATGAGTCCAAAATGAGCAAAATATGTCTAAAATTGTTCGAACAAATCGAAAAACGGGTAATATAGGTCCAAAATGGATCGAACAATTCAAAAAAAAAGGTAAAACAGGTCTAGAATGGGTCAAACTGGTTTAAAACGGATCGAATAAGTCGAAAAATAAGTGAAACGGGTCCAAAATGGGTTACACGGGGTCCAAAACCAAATCAAACTATTCTTAAATAAATTGAACAAGTCAAAAATGGGTGAAAAATATCCAAAATAGATTAAATGCGTTCAAAGTAGATAAAAAAACGAGTTAAATTGGTCGTAAACAAATTCAATTTTTAAAATAATATAGATTTTTATTTTTATTTTCAAAATAAAAATTTGTATTTTTGAATGAATTTTATAATGATTAATTTTTGAACATAAATAAATAGAATATATAAAACATGAAATGAATAGTGTCATGTCTACAATCATCTAATGGGTTTGGTATGAATTTGAAAATTTTAAGTGGGTTTGGATATCCAATCCATTTAAATGGGTTTAGTTTGGATAGAAATCTGTTATGTTTAGTTACATTGGATTTGGATTGGACTTGCATTTTAGAATATTGGATAATGTTTAGAATTGGGTAAAGGTGGAGTAATACCCATCCAATGCCAAGCCTAATTCACGGCAACCCAGGACATCTTAAAAAATATAAGGACAAATTTGGCATTTGAGACCTATTTTTAGTTGATGTAAAAAAAATAATGGAACCCCAGCAATCGGGTGCCCGTTATAATTATTTGAAACTTGAACTGGTATAAGAATAATTTTTTTGACTAATATGAATACAACATGTAGTTTTCTATATTTCTAGTGTTTATGTGCAATTAACCCTAATATTTTTTTTAGTCCAGTACACAATAGTACAATTTTTTTATGAGGGAATGAGACAAAATTACTCAGCACACAAGATAAATTTGACATCACTCTCCCATTAAAAAAATATTAATACTAATTCCCAAATCCAAATTTATTAGATTTCACTCCCACTTTGGAAAAATTACTAAAATAACCTTGAAGAAACATGAAATGACACATCACATCACTCTTCCCTCCCACACAAATCATTTTGTTAATATAATACCTCATATACACTATTTTATACTTTTATTTTGTATGTTAACATTTCAAAATATAATTTTCATATTTCATATGTAAAAATTAATTTGGTGGATGGAGTAAAAATTAATTGTTGATTTATATTTTGGAGTATTATTTAGGAATTATAAGATATCCAAATTAGTGCAAGAGGGATCGGTTTTTGAACTATGAGCACGAGCTTTATTTTGCTGTTAATTTCCTTGCTGAACATTTTTGCTATAATTCTCTTTCGGACATGTGGATCTTGAGCCATGTGATGTATTTTTGGACTCTCTTGCTGTTATATATGAGGTGGGGGCCTCGGTAAACACCCTAAGGTCCTTTGACCAGTTTTCCAAAAAAAAAAAAAAAAAAAAATCCAAATTATAAAACAGAGTATTCAAATTTAAAAGTACACTATTATTTGTAAAAGTTGAAGTCCTCAGGTTTAAAATTGAATATTAGAAGGAAAAAAAAAAGAAAAAGAAAAAAAAAAAGAGTATTGTTTGTAAAAATTAAAGTACTTACGTTTTAAATTGGAGCATTATTCATAAAAATTAAGGTATATAGATTTATAATTGAAATATTGTTCATAAATATTAAAGTATTCAAATTTAAAAATAAAGTATGATTCGTAAAAGTTAAATTATTCGTGTTTAAAATTGAAAGGAAAAACAAAGAATAAGAAAAAGAAAAGAAATAATTAAAGGTATTGAAGGCAATTTAGGTAAATGATCAGTAAAATCTATTTATAAATTTAAATCGATGAGTTAGTATTAATATTTTTTATATGAAGGAATAAATTAAAATATTTTAAAATGATTGAGATTTATTAATTATGATCGCTTGTTTTAACTTATGCCAAAATAAACAATATTTTGGAAATTTAGTCCTAAAAATAGTTAAATCTATTGCATGAAATGATTGGAACGTGGCAGCACGCACTAGAATGTAAAAATTTGTAGCTCATGGCTCATCTTTACGCAGCACAGTACAGGGACTACTAATAGTACTGTCCCGTCATTTCCACCACCATTCTGACGCATCGCTCTGCCACCGTCCACTTCCACCACAACCCCACCCCAATTTTCTTTCCCTTTTTAACTTTCTTTTCTTTTTGATTTTTACCCCAATTCTCTTTCACTCTCTCTCTCTCTCTACCAACGTCGGTATATATATCTTTTCTCCCCATGCTTCTGCTCAACAACGAAAGTAACACAAAACAGTACCTCCACTCTCTCTAGCTGAAAAATGGTGGTGTTGTTTGTGGCGTTGGTTGGGAGATGAAGGAGCGTCAGCGGTGGCAGCCGGAAGAAGACGCCCTCCTCCGCGCCTATGTCAATCAATTCGGTCCAAAAGAATGGAACCTCATCTCCCAACGCATGGGCACTGCCCTCGACAGGGACCCTAAATCCTGTCTAGAACGCTGGAAAAATTACCTCAAGCCTGGAATCAAGAAGGGATCCCTCACTCCCGACGAGCAGAATCTCGTCATTTCTCTCCAGGCCAAGTACGGTAACAAGTGGAAGAAGATCGCCGCCGAGGTACCCGGCCGCACCGCCAAGCGTCTCGGCAAGTGGTGGGAGGTCTTCAAGGAGAAGCAGCTCAAGCAGCTCCAGAAATCGCAGAAGAATCGCCTCGATTACGGCACCTCTCCGCCGGGTGTCTCAGCCGTGCCAGGCGGCGGGTCGCCGGAAAAAGCTGCTCAGGGAAAGTACGACCATATTCTGGAGACCTTTGCGGAGAAGTACGTGCAGCCGAAGCTCTTTGCTAATTTTCAGGCACCGACCGGGACCGTGATCATGCCCGGCCCGCTTCCCGAACAGGTAGCGCCGGTTCTTTCACTCGGTTCCGTTCCGATCACGGAGGCGGCGAATCCCGGCGGTTCGCTTCCTCCATGGATAAACATGAATGCTACACCCACCACAGCTTCGTCGCTCACCTCCTCCTCCTCCACCACTCCGTCCCCCTCCGTCAGCCTGACTCTCTCACCTTCCGAACCGGCAGTCGTGGACCCGATCCACCCGGAGACAGCGATACAAAGCCGTTTCTTTCCGGTCCAGCAGATGGGCATCCTTATTCAGCATTGCAAAGAGTTGGAGGAGGGAAAGGAGAACTGGATGCGGCACAAGAAGGAAGCGACGTGGCGGCTGAACCGGCTGGAGCAGCAGCTTGCGTCGGAGAAGGCGCGGCGGAGGAGGGAGAAGATGGAGGAGATAGAAGCGAAGATAAAGAGCTTGAGGGAGGAGGAAATGGCGTTTGTGAGCAGAATGGAAGGCGAGTACAGAGAGCAAGTGAAGGCGTTGCAGAAGGATGCTGAAGCTAAAGAGGCAAAGTTAATGGAAGCATGGTGCAGTAATCACGTGAAGCTGGCAAACCTGCTACAGCAGATTGGGGTCCACGCGCTGCCTCCCAAATGAGAATATCTCTCTTTTCTTTTATGATAACTATTGCTGTAGCTACAACTTCAACTTGTAATGAAATACTTCTTAGGCCTAGTTTACTTTGAAGAAAAGCATAATGAATGTCATGTTTTTGTATGTTAGTGAACTTAAGTAATGTGCCAAAATCTTGCGATTAACTTTCTCAACTTTTTGAGGGATATTCGCTAGTTTTTGTGTATGTGTGTTTACTTTTCAATGCATGTTTGCACATGTTTATATCATCTTTACCATTTTGCCCTTCACCTTCAACGAATGAAGCCCTTGATTTTTTCCATAAATTTTGACCCTTCTATTGCAGCTTCTCCGTTTAGTTTCATTTTTAGTTTATTCTTAATTTTGATTATGTATATTCTAGACCAATGAGACTTTATTGGTCTACAATTGTTAAAGCTTTTTTTGTTTAATTACAAAGATATTTTTTTAATTTCAAAATGATAATGAATTTTTACAAATTATACAAAATAAATATAATTTGATTGAGCTTTCTATAAGACAATTTGTCTCCATAAATTCTACGAAAAATCAAAAACAATTTGTTGGAAATAAAAATGAAAATATAGTCGAAAAATAAATATCAACGGATAAAATGGAAATGTCTCATTCCCTGGGTTGTCAATTTCTCAGGACTCTTCTAAGCATAGGAATTAGCAGCTAAAATTATCTACCACGAAGAAGAAGGGAAAAAATTGATCGAAAAATATGAATTATAAAAAATCTAATTTCAAATAAACTCAAATAAACAAAAACAAGAAAAGAAAGACAAAGAAAATCACAAACACTTTCGGCGTGATGGATTGAACGACTTCTGTTTTCATCTGAAAATATTCAAGAAAGCTGGAGAAATAAATCTCTGGGTGATGGTTTTCACTTTTCAATGGCAATTAATGTAATTAACTTGAACTATGGGGTCAGAGGTAATTTCGCAGATCATGTTAGAAATCATGTGAAGCTTCACATGGCATTTTGGCATGTGAAGTGGCTCTGCCATTATCCCTCATTGCACGCGGACCAAGACAAAAACACAGGCTCTAGCAGTGTAAAAGTAAACAGCAGATATTGGTGGTGAGAACATGTTATCCGCCTAATAACATAAAAGTAAACGAGCCCTTAATAACTGATATGGTACGAACGAGAAAGCTGAAAGCTTTATAAATGTTTTCCTTCCATATTATTTTCTTCTTTTATTTAGGAGGTGTTTCGCTGAGTTATAAACTCTTTTAATAAATTTTTGGGTTAATTACATCTAGACCCCTTCCGAATTTAGTATATTACAATTGGACCCCTGTTAGTCATTTTATTACAGTTTGACCCCTTCTAAAATTTTGAAATTACTAAACGGTGAAGAAAAGGTACGATTCCGTTAAATATTTCACGGAATATTCCAAATAATTGTGAAATAACCATTATATTCAAAATAATTGTGAAATAATTGTTTGTTTAACCATTTATTTATTCTAAAAAGACGTGATTTTTTTTTCCTACTTTTATAAAACATGATCTTAGAACCAAACATAATAGTCATTTCATAATTATTTGGAACATAACGCAATTATTTGAAATTTTCCGTGAAATATTTAACGGAATCGTACCTTTTATTCACCGTTTAGTAATTTCGAAATTTTAGAAGGGGTCAAACTGTAATAAAATGACTAACAGGGGTCCAATTGTAATATACTAAACTCGGAAGGGGTCTAAATGTAATTAACCCTAAATTTTTAAGTTGCTTGGATGCAAGCTTATAATGTTGTGGTAATGGTAAGTGTTTCACAATATCAGACTAGTTGACATCCTATTTGAATAAAATGTTTTGGGAGTTTATTAAAAAAAAATAAAAATTGTCATTTAAACTAAAGTCTTTGGGATATTACTATTTATATATTTTTTAAATAAAAAGACGGATTTCATTGAGAACCCACCTCTTATTAAAAGAAGGTAAAAAGAAATAAATTACATAAGCATTCACATTCAAACTAAAGAGCATAAATTTCCTTTCATAAAAAAGTTTTAGAAATATCATATTGATAATTACCATCGTAGTCATAGTCCCAATTATTATCATTTTTATCTCGACAAGAACAAGATTGTCTTTTAGAAACGAAAATATTTTCAAAGCGTGATTTAACGAATTCAATCCCTCCGGATGAGGAACGTTTATGCACTGAAGGCCGAGTTTCAGTGCATGTATTAAGGAGATATTCATTGGATGACGGTTCTGATATTTTACAAGAGCTTGACTTGACCGAATTACTGGCTGGAGTGGTTGACGGTGTACTAACCGGTGTGCTCGTGCTAGGGCCTAAATATTCAGGTTGCTGTAAACTTTCAAATACAACACCAATTTGAGATTTCAATTCTGGCATGGGGATTGCCTCAATACTTTCTATACTTAACGACTGTATTTGTTGTTCTGATTGGGGAATTGGAGGTGAGATTTCCTTTCTTTGACGATTTTTTTTTTCTTATTAACCGGCAAAGCACGATCAATTATTTCGTTAACCACTGCACCAATTCCTGCCTCAAATGATGTGTCGGAAACTTCAGTGGATGCCACATCGTCTTTGTTCTAACTCGTCAGGATCCATCCTTAACACGTGGACTAGGCTACCTCAAATCCGAAGATAAGAGATACAGGGTTTTCACCCTAGCTACAGATCCATCAGTGTTTTAGGAACTGACTTAGATAGAATTAGGTTTAATATGCATTGTCGTTTTGAGTGCAAGACCCCAAAACGAACTTCGTAGGGTAGCATGGCTCTTCATGAATCTTACCAGCATTATCAGAGTTCGATTTCTCCTTTCTGCAATACATCTTTGCTAAGACGTATCTCATACAGATAGTTGAGATCTAATGTCATTTGAGAAATTCTATTTAACCCTGAACATAGATACTTATCACTACTTTGATCTAATCGAAGTGCCTTGATATGTTTTCTAATTTGACTATTTGACTTCAGTCTTTTATCCTCTGAACTCTTCAAACATACAGATTTAAGTCTCATCAAATAAACATATCTATATCTAGAGTAATCGTTCAAATGAATGATGAAGTACCCAAAACTTTATCTTGCTTGAACACTCATAATATCATACGTCCGTATGAACTAACTCAAGCAAGCTCATGGATTAAATACCTTCTAGTCTTAAAAGGACTTTCTTGGTCATTTTACCTTTCTAAACACGATTCGCAGATTGATACTATTTTCAAGTCAATAGGGCTCAACAATCAGTCTTTGGATCCTATTCAAATTCAATTGACCAATAGATAGGTGCCAAGTAGAAGTTTTTCCTCTTAGATGGTAAGTCAAGTTATTCAGTGTTAATCTTGAAATTAGGATTTTATTAGGATACAAAAGACCATCTTTTTCTGTGCCTGAGCAAATAAACCTTTTATTTTGTTTAACGGTAAACCTTTATTTAAAATAAAATGCTAGACCATTAATTATCAAATATCTCACAGAAATCAAATTTCTGTATATATGGCATGTATAATATTAAAACTCTATTGACAAAATACAATTCTACAGTCCCTATTGCTAATACAAATAAACTTGCATTATCCTTGAGCAGTAGTTGCGTGTTAGCCATTTTTCAAGCTTCCTGGTTAGTTTGAATCTTTGCAACATTTTGCAAATATGACTAGTTGATCTTGAGTCCACTTACCAGGAATATAGTGGACTTCTAACTAAACATATTTCCAATGAATAAGATATCTTCATATCTTATCGGAACAACTTAGTAAATAGACTGACAAAGTATTTTTGACAATTCCTTTTCCAATACTCGTTACCACCGAAATAAAAACATTTTTCATTATCGGATCTAGTTTTCTTCTTCTAAACCTTAAGATTGGGAACAATTCCTTTTCTTTTTCTTCTTTTCCACTGACTGGCTGTTGAGGCCGTGGATGCCGATGTCTGATACAAGAGAACTTGTTCACTTAGTCTAGATCACCTTTTTTGCCACCTTGCGTTCATTCATTGGTTCAGGAAGAGTTAAAAAAATTTATTCAAAAATAATCCTGAACACATTGACTTAGGCAAAAAATATAAGATCATATCCTAGTTATAGAGATTGTCTATCTAAGCACTATAGCTTTCAATCTTTTTCAGGTTAGCTATCATGTTCACAACACGATCCTGAATCGGTGATCCTTCAAACACCTTTATAACTACCAACCTTCTTATTGGCTCGTACCTTCGTATGATCCTGTCTTTAAATCATGTTCTTATCAGTAAGCATCTCACGTATCAGATGCGTAAGAATATTTAAGACAGATGTCAGGATATAAGACTAGCCAGATCATTACACTTGATCCACTTGGCATAATTATCTTTCTAATCCTGGTTGGTTGTAGTTTTCGGGTTCAACGAGTATGTATTATAAATTTTCATGTGTCGACACGATTTCATGATTCATTTTCTTAGTCAGCATAGTTGAACCCTACTATCCAATTTTCTTAAAGTTATTTGAATTGGGCTAGGGGAGATCGTTATTATAAAACTGAAATAAAAAAATTACAAGTTATGATTATGCATTTCATTTTTTTATGCGTCTAAATAATAAATGAAATCCACATAAACATTTTGATTTACGCAATGATGACTTAACTAACCGTAGTTGACTCCCCGGAGGCGAGGTCGAAAACCGGTTAGAAAAGCAGGAACTATTCTTAATTAACATGTCATCTATGTAACGCTTACCAAGCAATGTTAATCCACCATGTCAACCTTTGGCCTCTGAGTGAATGTAACAGAGCTCCGAAGGGAGGTTAATATATTACTTAGTCAAGTGTGCACCATTACCTAGAAATCCGTACGAGTAGGTCAAGACACTCCACGGAGGCGTGGTCGAGCTGACTTTCCCCGTATTTCATTCTATCCATAGAAGTCTAATCTCGTATACTGCGAATATATACCCCGCCGAAGGGAGTAGTACACATCCACTATACTCTAGACCGTGGAAGGGAGTAGTACGAGAATGAAAAGAGTTTGCCTGATGGGGTCAAACCCATAGGTTACAAATGGATCTTTAAGAGAAAGCTTGGAGTTGATGGAAGCATTGCAGCCTACAAAGCAAGACTGGTTGCAAAAGGATTCACTCAAAGACCCGGCGTGGACTTTGATGAAACCTTTTCGCCAGTTGCAATGCAAAAGTCTATTCGGATCATGCTTGCCATTGCTGCGTATTATGACTACGAGATATGGCAAATGGATGTAAAAACTGTCTTTCTCAATGGTGACATTGATAAAGACATTTATATTGAGCAACCCATAGGTTTCACATTCAGTGGGAGTGAGCAAAAGGTTTGCAAACTCCAAAGATCAATCTACGGATTGAAACAGGCTTCTAGGAATTGGAACCTTCGATTTGATGAATCAGTCAAAGAGTTTGGCTTTATTCAAATTTTGAATGAATCATGTGTGTATAGAAAGGAATTGGAGACCTCAGTGCAATTCTTAGTACTTTATGTTGATGACATCCTTCTTATTGGGAATTCGAAGGATGACATGAAAGTGACTAAGTTATGGTTATCAAACCAATTCGAGATGAAAGATCTTGGTGATGCGTCCTATATCCTTGGAATTAAAATCTATCGAGATAGATCTAGAAGGTTAATAGGACTATCACAGTCGATGTACATTGACAAAGTATTGAAGAGATTCAATATGGAGTCAACAAAGGTTAAGAACCTTCCTATGAGTGTAGGAACATGTCTTTCAAAGAAGATTTGTCCTAAGACCAACCTTGAGAAGGAGAGAATGACTCATACACCTTATGCGTCAGCAATAGGTAGCATAATGTATGCAATGTTATGTACTCGACCGGATGTGGCTTTTGCACTTAGTGTTACAAGTCCTTTCCAATCTGACCCTGGAGATGGTCACTGGGCTGCTGTGAAGAATATTCTTAAGTACTTGAAAAGTACTAAAGATTTATTCTTAGTTTACGGACGTCAGAAAGATTTTACTGTCGAAGGATACTGCGATGCAAGCTTTGCATCTGACTTAGATGATTTTAAGTCAATGTCAGGATACATTTTCTGCCTAAACGGCGGAGCAGTGAGTTGGAAGAGTTCCAAGCAAACTACCACTGCAGATTCGACCACTGAGGCTGAATACTTAGCTGCAAATGATGCAGCTAAGGAAGGTGTTTGGATTAGAAACTTCATTCAAGAGTTGAATGTTGTTCCTAGCATGAAAGACCCCATTTCTGTGTTTTGTGACAACACTGGGGCGGTTCCTCAAGCAAGAGAACCAAGATCTCACCGACGGACCAAGAACATTATGAGGAAGTATCACCTAATCCGTGATATTATCAAAAGAGAAGATGTACAAATTGAGAGGGTCACATCAGCAGAGAACGTGGCAGATCCACTTACTGAACCCCTTAGTCGAGAAGCTTTCCAAGGTCATCTTCAGAAGATGGGACTTAGAGTAGCTTTAGAATGGCTTTGACGGGCAAGTGGGAGATTGTTAGGAATAGTGCCTTAGAAAGCCGATTGTATATCCGCTTTGTACTTTTCCTTATTGTAATCACAGACAATCTTTGAATGAAATAATGAATTGAGGCAACACTTCTTTATATGCTCTTGTTTGGTATGCGTTTACTTTATCTGTGCATGTATAAGAACTCCCCTAATCCTGATGACTTTAGGACTCTACCATTTAGGTGAAATGGTTCATGAAACGAGCCCTATATCACATAAGTCATGATTAGTAAAATACTCCAAGCCGATGAGTCCTACCGACAGTGGGAGTGTCAACCTGACTCCTCGAAGGCTTAGTTGTGGGATCATGCCCTTAAGAAGGACCACCTTGTTTCATGGAGGTGCAAAGTGTATAGTTGATACGTGCGTGATACATGAGGGTGCTTACTTTAATAAGTAAGTTCACTGAGGTGCCCCGTGTGAGAAGATTCCTAAATGGGAAAGGAAGTTTCTATTTCAGGAAATAGAAACTTCCAGATTAGGAAATATCTCACGAGTCATTGATGTGATTAATTGATCCTTAAGACTTGAGGTTCCTTGTCACTTTATGAGTTAACTCTGTAGTCTTAGGTATAAGCTTTAAAGGGTGTCGCCTTAGACAACTGATTCAAGGCTTATGCTGGGGCTGCACAAGTGATTCATGAAAGTGAATGAGAATCAAGAAAGGACCTACACTTGCATTTGCAAGGTGATATCTTATTGTGTAAGTCATTCATATACCATATGGAGTCCTTGGCCAAGGCAGTAGATCAAGACATCAAGAAAAGGGTTTCTTGGATTGAGATCAAATGGATATGAAATGCACTTAGCTTTAAGACCGGATTATTGGGGTTCTGATTATTCCCTTACCCTAGATCTTGGTTGAGAGATAGTAAGTAGGAGGATTGTATCTCACATGAATCAATGACTTAAAGGTTCTGTCGAATCCGAACATTCCAATTCAGCTAGGGGTTAAACACCTGTTGCTAGACTATGGTCATTTAATCTATGGACTGATTAATTAATTAGTGAATTAATTAATTAGGGTCACTGCTAATTGAATTGAAAACCTAGAGGGTCACACACAACAGCTTGGTTACATGAGTTGAGGCTTTAAAATGATTAAACGAGTTAATCGGGCCAAGAGGGTTCCACACGTGTGAAACCACACGTGTGGGTCACGTGAGTGACACGTGTCATTATGACACGTGTCTCACGTGAATATATATAGTGTATATATATTAAATAATTAAATTGTTAATTATTTAATAGACTTCGGTTTAATTTTGAATTAAAAAGAAAGTCTTATTTTGGAGAAAAATAATCTAGTTAATTAATTATGAATTAATTAATTAGATAAAATAAGTTATTTATTTTAAATAAATAAAGTATAAAATTATCCAAAAATAGTTTGGATATTTTTAGCTCTCTTGAAAGTTGATTTGAATTTGAATTCAAAGTCAAAGTCAAAATTACTTGATGATCAGGTAATAGGAGATAGGGACCAAAATCCTTAGCTCATAAGGACTAGGGATTTTCGGCCACTCCCTTAATATAAATAGGGGAGCTCGAGCTCCCCTTAGAGCTAATTGACAATTCTTTTGGTTCATGTGTTGAACACCATCCTTCCTCCAAGATAAACGAAACCCTAGGTTAAGCCTAAACACTAACTAGAGAACTAGCATCCTTACTAGTTAGATTGTAGTCAAGTTGGTGGACTATCTCTAGAGAGCTTCAAGTTAGAAGTTTGAAGATTCGAGCTTTACCAAGGAGAGGGGATCAAGCCGCGAGAAGAGCGTTCTTGGGTGGCTTGAAACGCTTCAAGAAAGAATAGAAGAAAAGTAAGTTTCTTAACTCTACGAATTTGGATACACGATTGCGAGTCCAAGGTCCTTTTGTTGGAAAATTTTTAAATTTTCGCTGCTTTCTGATTCGTGTTTTCCAACACGTCACCGCAAGGGGAAGGAGCCCTTGACAAAGGTGAGGGTAAACAATCCCCACCAAACGGATAGATCCCCTGACGAGATTGAGAGCACCATGACGCTCGCGGAACTAGCAGAGCTGAAGCTCAAGGTTTATTGGGACGGTGCCGTGCACAAGACACGCCTCCCAAAGGGGAGCGAGGGTGCTTACAATCCGCCTTCAGGGATGATGACTGTGTATAGCGCTGCTGTTCTTGCTGGGGATCTGAGGTTTCCAATCCCAACCCTGATCGTCGATATTCTAAATTTCCTCAATCTCTGCCCTTCTCAAATTTTGCCTAATGGGATTACCTTTCTAAACACCTTTGTGATTTTGATGAAGGCCACAGGCCATGAACCCTCTGTTGATAACTTCAACAACCTAATCCAAGTATCGGGATCCCCACGCTCGTCTCCGAGGGATGGCTTCTATTACTTGCAAGCCAAATCAGGCCTGAAAATGATAGATTCTCCTTCAACGTCATATGGAGAAAATTGGAAGGAAAAATTTTTCTTTGTGGGGGCACCCGGGGGGTTTTTCGGAGTTCCGCGAGAGTGGGTGGTACACGGCGAGGGGCCCCTCGTGAGGCAAAGGCATGGGGATAAGTTGTTCGAGCAATGGGCGAAGTGCCTGGCTCTCGTGATGAAGAATGAGAAGTGGTTAATCAAGGCCAAGCATTTGATGCAGCATGACGGGGTGTTGTTCCGTTATGGGCTCATGAGTCCCTCTGAGATGGTGTCCCGTCCACCCGCCGGAATAATGAACATGGACGGTTAGACTCTAGGAACTAACTTTGCTAACACTTAGGAAAGAGTTGCTAACTCTCCATATGGCTTGTTGTTTTGCTTTGTTTTTCTCTTTCCCCCTTTCTGTTTTAACAAGTGCTCTGGGCATAAGATCTGACGCTCATTTACCTCCTTGTTTGCAGGCGTGGACATACTTATGACGGGCTCAACCATAGACAGCATAGCGGCAATGATGCGCGCTCGCAGGGGGGGGGTGGCCAGCAGCAGCAGCAGCAACAACATCAGCCCCCATTGCAGCCCTCGAATGCCCCCCGAGGAGGCAGAGGTTCCCGGCGAGGGTCTGGGAGAGGAGATGGTGGTCGGGGGAGAGGCCTCGAAGTTCATATAGAAGACTTGACGTTGGACGATGCCCAAGATCCCATCGTTCCGGCCACTCCCGAGGGCCCAAACACACAGGGTCAGACGGTTCACGCGTTAACCGCTCGGGGACCCTGGCTCAACTGGTGGAGGAGGTGCGGGCTCAGCGCTCGCGAAAGAGGAAGAGGATGCCAGACTCTCTTTCCATTTCTGGCAAAGGAAAAGAGGTTATTGTGGGTCCGAGGGTCGAGGAAGGTGACACTTCGTCCTCAGAAGAAGAGGATTTCTGGAAGTTTGAACGCACGGGGGATGAGCATTACCGGCGCTCGGTAGGGAAGGGCCCGGTTCTTCTGAAGAACAGCCTTTCCACCCATAACTTGGTCACGGGGATCGTGCATAGATCCAATTCTCTGGGGACCATGAGAAATTGAACAAGCACGGTATCGCTCGGGTTGCTGGGGACGCGTGCCATGCCCTCTTGACGGTTAGTGTCTATTTCTCATGAAACCATTTCTATTTTTTCTCCATACTGAAAAGACTTAACCCATTTGAGGCATTCAGGAGGTGATCCCCCGGCTCAAAAACTTGGAGGCGAGCCGAGATCTATTCCGAGCACAAAGACAAATACAAGAAGCTGTTACGCGTCTCCGACCCCGGCCAACTACAAGAGGACAACAACAATCTCTCTGCAGAGCATTCTGCTCTCAAGCTTGAAAATGACAAGGTGAAGGTAGATCTTCAAAACCGAGAGGACGCATGGCTCCAACTGGACAAGCGTCACAAAGAGCTGAAGGATGAGCACAACAAGCTAAAGGCTGACCACGAGGAGTCGAGCAAACACCTAACCGAGTGTAACCAAGAGTTTGAGATAATGAGGAAGGAGCTTGCTGATCTCCAGAGCCAGACTGCGGACCTAGAAACGAGGGTGGCCCAGGATACACTTCACAAATTTATACACTCCAAAGCCTTTGCCTTTGCCTCCAACCTTCATAGCTTACCCAACATCGAGCGGTTCTTCTGGAGGTCCGTGGGCCAGCTGGTCAAATTGGGAGAGGTGCCGTCTAGCGCTCGGAATGACCCTAGTCTCCGTATAGTTCTCGACGAGAACTTAGAGATCCCTAACCAGGACAGGGATCCGAGCGAAGACTTGACGGAGCCGGAGTACAATGTCCTGGTCGTTATGCTCCAGAATGAGTTTATGGAGGTGAACCCCCCTGAGCCTGAACTTGTTACACTCGTGGATCATGTCGATGACAACGCTCCAGAAGTGGAAGGTCACGGTGATGCTCAGCCTTCAAGCTCAGATGTCCTTGCTCCTATGCCTTTGTCGACCGCGCCTCCCGAGCCCAGATCCCTCAAGATGCTCAGATGTCTCATGCGCCAACTGCGGAAGCTGGAGGCGACCCTCAAGATGCTCTCTGAAATCACCCTATGAAGTTTTGTTTGTTTATTTCCATTCCTGATAAGAACTCTTATTTTCTGCATTTGAATTCTGTATTTCTGACGATGCCTTTTAATTTGTTTTCTGCTCCTTATCTGATAATATTACTGCCAATGAAGTTTGATTCCCTTCAATATTGGGTATAGAGCACTGTTTATCCGTTCTTGTATGATGCTTGCGTGCTCGTTTTTACTAGTGTTTGCATGTCTGCAATGGCAATACACGAGCATGAGGGTGTTTCCCTTCAGGGTACCCTGGCTGTCTTCCATCATGGACTTTAAGATCAGGACTTAGCAATATATGACCATTAGTGGGGGGATTATATGGGCGCGAGGGTGTTCCTTACAAGGGTACCCTGGTTATATCCATAATTAGGCTTGAATTTGAACTTAGAAATCCGCTAAGGATTTAGGTAAGTATTGGTCGTAAACGTGTGATGCACACTCCTAATTTGAGCGTTTCAGTAGCTTAAGTGAACTTAGAAATCAACTGTAGGATTTGCTAAGTATGGGATTAAAGTGCGCGAGGCTGTAACGTTTGCTTTGTACTTAGGTATCCGTAAAAGGATTAGCCTAGCATTAGCTATCTACGAGCGTACTCATACCTAAGAGGATGAGGGTCATTGGGGGGTTTACGAGCGCGATCTGGAGTGATCAACATCCAGTTGGCGTAAATTAAGCATTTAGCGTCCCATCTTTTCGACACGCTCACTCTTAGGGTTTACGCGCTCATGAGCGTCAAGCTATTCGGTGTGGAGGATTTTCGACACACAGATAGCGTTGATTTAGAGACATGTTGAGCGGTTATCAATCCGTTCGATGCAATTGAATACTTAAATTATTAATATAAGGAAACAACAAGTAAATGACAGGTAATGATTGGTGAAATACTTTCTGCTGTGCTTACAATTAATAGTAATAACGACTGTCATGCTTTCTGTTGAAAGAAAGTACAAAGTGCCACGAGCGGGCAATTACAAAGGTTGTCTCTTACACGTAGAACCGTCTAAGGTTACATGCATTCCATGGTCTAGGGAAACGCTCGCCCTGCAAAGTCTCTAGCAGGTAGGTATTGTTCGTGCATACCTGAATGACTTTGAAGGGGCCTTCCCAATTAGGGTCCAATTTACCTACATGCTTGGAAACTTCAACTTTTTTGAGGACCAAGTCTCCTAGATGGAATGTCCTCTCTTTAACACGCTTGTTATACTGGTGGGCTACAGTCGCTTTGTACTTATAGATCCGAGCCCTAGCAGTATTTCTTCTCTCGTCTAGCAAATCCAATTCGAACGTCCGATTACCTTCGTTGGTTGCAGGTTCGAAGTAGGCAACGCGCGCTGACTCTTAAGCAATCTCCGCAGGTATCATAGCCTCGGAGCCGTACACAAGGGAATAGGGGGTGTCTCCTGTTGCCGCTCGTGGGGTAGTACGGTACGCCCAGAGGGCTCCCTGAAGTTCTTCCGCTCATTCCCCCTTTCGAGCATTGTTTTTAGATGCTGAAGTATGGTTCGGTTTGTCACCTCAGCTTGACCGTTGGCTTGAGGGTGGCCCACGGAAGTGAAACGCTGCTCAATCCCCAGTTCGTAGCACCAATCTTGCGTGTCGGCGGCGATGAATTGGGAACCGTTATCTGAGATGAGCACCCTCGGGATGCCATATCTGCAGATGATGTTCTTCCAAATGAAGTCCCTCACCACTTTGAACGTTATCTTTGTGACCGCTTCAGCTTCGGCCCACTTGGTGAAATAGTCCACAGCGAGGATTACAAATTTCTTTTGACCGACCGCCATTGGAAGGGGCCCCACTATATCGATGCCCCACTGGTCGAAGGGTCATGAAACGTCAATAGGGATCATTTGGGCTGCCGGTAGTTGAGGGGTGTTGGAATAAAACTGGCATTCAGGACATTTCTTGGAGTAGCTGATGATATCACGAAATAGCGAGGGCCAGTAGAATCCACTCCTTAATATTTTCTTAGCCAGAATTCGACCGCCAGAGTGATTCCCACAGCTTCCATTGTGCACGTGCTCTAACACTTCCTTGGCTTGCGAGGGTCTTAGGCACCTTAATGGTGGACCCTGGAAAGACCGCTTGAACAATCGACCGTCGCTGTCAAGAGAGAAGCGAGGGGCCTTACTCCTAACCTTCCGTGCTTCCAATTTATCGCTCGGGCATGTTCCGTCTTTCAGGAACCTAATGATGTCGTCGAGCCAACAAGGTTCGAAGGAATCAATCATGCTCACCCCACCCGAGGGTCCCGTCTCGCGAATCAGTGGCTTCTCCGTTCTAAGAAATGTAATTGCGCGCTCACAGGAATCTTCCAGGGTGGATGCGAACTTTGAAAAAGCATCCGCACGCTCGTTTTCCGTTCTTGGAATCTGCAACAAATGGAACTCTTTGAATTTGGAGATCGCTTCTTTAGCACTCGCCAGGTACTGCATCATAGTAGCTTCTCGAGCTTCATAAGTGCTATCAATTTGACTTGCGATCAACTGGGAGTCAACATATGCAGTGACCCGAGCGGCGCCATTCTGAAGGGCTATCCTGAGCCCTTGTATCAGGGCCTCATATTCTGCCTCGTTGTTGGTATCCTGAAACGCCAGCTTGATAGCGTAGTCTACTTCAGTTCCAAGAGGATCCCTGAGGGTCACCCCGGCTCCCCCCCTTATGAGGTCGAGGAGCCATCTGTGTGTAGAAGCCATAACACGTCCTCAACCGAGGGAGCGGCATCGAGGTTGAAGCGTTCTACCAGCAGATCTGCCACTGCCTGGGCCTGTATCGCCGTACGAGGCTCGAAGGTGATATCGAATTGGCTGAGCTCAATAGACCACTTGATTAGTCTCCCTGAGACGTCCGGTTTCGTGAGTACCTGTTTGAGTGGCTGGTCTGTAAGCTCCGTGATGGTGTGGGCTTGGAAATATGGTCTCAACCTCCGGGAGGCATTAACGAGCGCAATGGAAAATTTTTCTATCTCTATATTTCTTTTCTCCGCCCCTTGCAAGGTCTTTCTCAAGTAGTAAACTGGCAAATGCTTCCGTTTGTTTACAACTACGAGGACGGCGCTCGTGGCTTCTGAGGAGACTGAGAGGTAAATAAGTAAGTTTTCCCCTGGGTTAGGCTTGGTCAGCAATTGTGCGCTCGAGAGATATTGCTTCATGTCTTGCAAGGCTTTCTCACATTCTTCGCTCCAGGCGAAATTACGAGCGTTACGCAAGATTTTGAAGAAAGGCAGGTTTTTATCGGTCGAGCGGGAAATGAATCTATTCAAAGAGATGATCTTGCCCACCAGCACTTGGACTTCTCTTACATTTTGAGGGGAAGGAATGTCAAGGATTGCCTTTATCTTTTCTGGATTGGCCTCTATGCCCCTCTGACTGACCATATATCCCAAGAACTTGCCGCCCCGAACACCAAACGTACACTTGGATGGGTTTAATTTCATACCATAATGGCACAGGATGTCGAATGCTCGCCTGAGATCTTCCAGGTGGGAAGGCTGGCGCTCGCTCTTGACAATTATGTCATCCACATACACCTCCATGGACTTTCCAATCTCGCGCTCGAACATTCTGTTAACAAGGCGCTGATAAGTGGCTCCTGCGTTCTTAACTCCGAACGGCATGACCAGAAAGCAAAAAACTCCCACGTGGACTACAAAGGAAGTTTTGGGGTGATCCTCGGGTGCCATAAAAATCTAGTAATAGCCCTGGAAGGCATCCATCATACTCATAAGTTCACAACCAGCTGCCGAATCTACCAGCTGGTCAATCCTTGGTAGAGGGTAGGGGTCCTTGGGGCATGCTTTGTTGAGATCTGTGAAGTCGTTGCACATGCGCCACTTATTGGCGCTCTTGGGCACGAGCACCACGTTCCAGAGCCACTCAGGATATAGGATCTCCTCTATGTACTGAGCCTCCAGAAGTTTGTTAACCTTCTCTTCGATGACCTGCCTCCTGAATCCATGAACGTCCCTTTTCTTTTGTTTGATAGGTTTGAAGACCGGGTCCACGTTGAGCCTGTGGCCAATGACCCTCGGATCTATTCTAGTGAGGTCAGAAGCCTTCCACGCAAACACATCAAGGTTCTCTTGAAGAAAATCGATCAACATGATTTGTGAGGGACGGTCGAGATTGGATCCTATTTGCGTGGTTTTATCTGGATTTCCTGGCACCAATTCGATGGTCAGGAATTTTTCAGTGGGTTCTATGCAAACTTCAGACCGAGGTGCTTCGAGCGCCCGTTTCTTGCCCGTGAGCTTACCATCTGACTCGGCTGAGGGATCACGACCCTCGCCCTCCGAAGAGGAACCCTCGACAGCACCGGGACGGCCGTCCTCCGGACCTTTACCTTCGCACGCGGGTCTCTTCTTGTTCCTTTTCTTATACAGCTTAGCTCTTTTACGCTCGGGGCCATCCTCATCTAACTTGGGAAAATCAACTGACTTCTTGGTGGATCCTGCTTGGATAGTTTGTTTGGGCTTGTTGCTTCGAAGGGAAAGGATGTAGCATTCCCAGGCCTCCTTAACTTTGCACAGTACTTCGCCTGTTCCCTCGGGGGTGGGGAACTTGACCTTTTTGTGGTATGTTGAAATAACTGCTTTGAAGTCAACGAGCGCCGGACGTCCGATGATGATGTTGTAGGGGAGGTCCACTTCAACTACTGCATAAAGGACGCTCAAAGTCTTCCGCTGTGGGGCGTGACCAAAAGAGATGGCCAAGCGAATTTGCCCGCGAGGGACGATCTCGGAACCCCCAAAGCCGACTAGGGCTGTTCTGAGGGGTTCGAGGGGAATGTTTGTTATATTCATTTTTTGAAACGTTGAGTACGGGAGAACATTCACAGAGCTTCTACTATCAATTAAGACCCTCTTTACAACGTGGTTATGAACGTCTAAACTAACCACCATGGGGCAGTCAGAGGTTTCACCGACCCTATGGGGTGTTACAATGTGCTCTAGGTCTTTCTCTGTGAACCCTACAATGTCATTCTCCTTCGAGCGTGAAGAGCTATTGACAGAGAGTACAGGCTTGGGCTGGGAAGGTCTCTGATCATAGCTTCGGACATGGCGGCGCCGGGACGCATTAGAATCTCCTCCCGAGGGTCCCCCAGCGATCATATGGATGATCGCAAATGGTTGGTTCTCCATGTCAGCGGCCTTCTGTTTGCTGTGCTCGCTAGTTTCAGGGCGGTGATGGCGCGGGCTTCTTGAGCGCGAGCGGCTCCTTCCTCTAGTTCTCGCGTGCTCGGAACAATGTTCATCATACCTCTCCAGCACCTTCACAAATTCTTTGAGGTGCCCCCCCAGTGATGAGCCTCTGAATCTCGCTTTCCAACTGGCGACACTCATTTGTGTCGTATCCCTTCTGTTTGTGGAAGGCGCAGTACTTTCCCGAGCGTTTTTTAGCCTCAGTTTCCCTTATCTTAGGCGGCCTTTTGAACAGTTTCTTATCTGCCATGGAATAGACTTCGGCAATTGGACGGTTGAGGGGGATGCGCTCGTATCCACGAGGGGGTGGGGAATTCCTCCGAGTGGGCACTGGGCTTCGATAGCGATTCTTGGACTCGATCCTGTCCTCCGTGCCCCGATTGGCTCGAGGGGCATTGGTAATTTTCTGATCCCTCGCAATGTACATGTCTTCGAGGGTGAAGAAGGAGTCAGCTATGTCCCTGATCTCTATCAGCGAGCGTGGCTTATTTTTCGCCACCTCTTCCACGAACTCCTTACTGACATAGTTTTTCATGTTGATGGCCCCAAAGAGTACGTGCCTAAAAAAATCCATTGAGGGCTTTTCCACCAGCAGAATCTCCTTGTTAAATCTGCCCATGAAGGACCTGAACATCTCGTGGGGTCCTTGTACCAGGCTGTAGAGAGCCGTGGCAACGGGCGCTGGAGCTTTCAAGGAACTGAAGTGGCTCATGAAGACATCAGTCAAATCGTTGTACCCTCGGATGGAGTGGGGAGGTAGCTTCTTGTACCACTCCTGAGCCATCCCCACGAGGGAAGTAACAAATACCTTGGTCCAGTAATGACTGGAATGCTCATAAAGGTGCATCAAGTGCACGAAGTGATCCAGGTGTTCGGCCTGATCGATGGTCCCGTCGTACCGGTTGACGGGTGTGGGAATTTTGCCCTTCCCGGCGCGGGCCATCAGAACGTCATCAACGAAGGGCGAACCGCCTGTCAAAGGCCTGTGGTTCCAGCCCTCGCGGTCATGTTCCTCGCTGTCTTCCTCCTTCCAGCGGCGGGGGACTTGGTTGCGTGGAGGACGAGCGTCTCTGGCATTGAACCTCTCATCCCCCTCGTGGGGGATTTGAGACCGCGATCGAGAGAGCTGTCCTAGCCGAGGGTCGTCTCCTTCCCTCCTATTGGCTCTTCTGGTGGTCCTGGATTGGACCTCTTCTTCAACATCTTCCCTCGCGGGGGGGATCTTTCTCCTTCTCTCCCGGTCGTAACTCAGGATCAGCCCTTGGGGGGGCATCTTTTCCTTGTGCTGGAGGCGGTGGAAGTGGCTGGGCCCCCAGCACATTCTATGCCATCATGAGGGGGTGGACCGGGAGTCCACCAAGCGGAGGGGCCCCTTGCGAGCCTCCCGCCTGGGGAAAGTAAGCGGAGGTGAAATGACCCCAGGCATTTTGCACGGCCTGCGCGTCGCACTAAGCGTAGAGCACCTGAAGTTGCTCTCGGGTTAAGAGTGGCATCTCCACTCCTTGGATCTCCTTTGGCATAGAGAGGGGAAGTTGTAGCGTGCCCACTTGGTAGGGCTGGATCATAGGCATCATGCCCGGCATCATTCTGGGCATCACATACGTGAACCCCGACGGTGGCATCGCCATGGAGTAGGCGGCAGGATTAGAGATTTGGTTGGTGGGGATGAGCGCTGGAGGAGGAGGAACAAAACCAGATCCTCCTGTCCCGTTTCCATTGGGTGGGAGAGTTACAGCTGCTACCTCCATGTCTCCGGCCCCATTTCCGACAGCAGGTAGGGGCGCACCTCCGGTAGGGATGTTGCTCTCCACGTTCTCCTCGTTCACTGGAGGAAGGACGTTTCTGTTGTCCACAATTCCAGACCTGGTTGCTGTCACCATGACTGAAAGTTGCAGGTGTTACTGTTCACTAGCTTGAGGAAGAAGAATCTGATGAAAATGAAGATGCAGATGATGGTTCCCACAAACGGCGCCAAAAATGATGGTGCGAAAACTTAGAAGGTTGCTTTAACACCAAACACTTTGAAATTTGTTTAGGAAAGGGAGACCATCACAGGAGTTGAGCCTCAAGAACTGGGCCTCCTTTTGAGCGTGGGTTCTTCCAGCTAGGATAACACCAAGAGTGCAAGTGTAACAGAAATGCAGCTTAGGTGAATGGAATGCGGAGCTTGTGAAGAAGAAGGGAATGCATCGGAAATACCCAGTTTATGCAGAGTATTCTCGTGGAAGAAGATCACTTAGGGAAGAAAGCAAGGGCTTCTCCCTATTTATATGTTAGGGGTGAGGGGGTCTTGGGTATTTTGACCAAGTGGTCCCAAACCTGTGTTGCCCTAACACGTGGAGACCTATGACGGCATGAAAGTGACGGCTCTGAAAAGAGGACGGCGGGCCTGGTGTGAGGTGCTCACCAATGGGTGTCAGAGGTTGTTGGCGAGATTCGTGTGCCGGGAGATTCAAGATTCGTCACTTAGGCGTACGGATGCCTCACGTGGGGCAGATCTTACACGAGCGTGGGTGACGCTCGAAGGGATGCACGAGAGGGTTTCCTCTGGCAGATGACCTACGAGCGTCAAATAATCGAGCGTGAGAAGGGAGGTGCCCTCGTGAAGCGTCTCCCTGGGAAGGGTGACTTCGGGTGACAGTAGCATGAGCGTCGGGCCTCGACATCCTGAGCGGCTCGCCGGAATAGTAGGCCGAGGCGCATGGGCCTGGATTAGTCAACAAGTGTATGAGCTGGGCTGGTCTGCGAGCCCGATAACGCGAGCGTCCAAGCTTTGTGTACGCGGATGGCGACACGTGTACGACATTGATCCGAGCGTGATTTCGGCCCTATCAGAATTACTTAATTATTTGTCTTCAAGTTATTTATTTTTTAATAAATAAAGTAAAATAAAATATCTAAGAGAGTTAGATATTATTCTTGCCCAACAAGTTGGTCAAAAGGTGGACTTTTGGTCAAAGTAAGAAACTTAGTCTCCAAGCAAGAAATCCCTTTCCAAAAGAGTTTGGAATTCCTTGTCTAACAAGGAGTGGGGTTCGAACCCTAGCTTCATAAATAGAGGGGTTCGAACCTTCTCCATAATTATACACTAAACCCTAGAGCCTAAACACTGAATATAGAACTAGCATCATCCCTATTCGAATCGTGGTCGCGGTTGGTGGACTATTTCTTTAGAGGGCTACTATCGTGAAGTCTTGAAAGATTCGAAGGAGCTTTTGGGGATAAAGTTGCGAGAAGAGCGTTCTTGGGCGGCTAGAACGTGTCATGAAAGCTTCTAATTAAGTGAGTTTCTTGATCTCTACGAATTTGGGAATAGGAATTACAAGATTCGATCCTTTCTTAGTTGGGAAAATTTTTAAATTTCCACTGCGTTTCCGTTGTGTTTTCCCAACAACAAGTATTAAAATATTTCTAAAATATTTTAATACAATAGCAGAAGACTAGCCGGATCTACTCAAGTATATACATGCAATTGATAATTAATTTTAAATCATAAAGCAGATAAATATCTAAGATGCTATAAACACTTAAGAGCATATAATTCATCATGCTTAAATAATATAATTGTATAATATTACCGTTCTCCAAATATGGCTATCTAACGGTATTTTTCCAGCTCCTTTCCTTTTCGTGAAATCGGCAGAGCTTGCCCGCAATATCCCCGGAGAATCCCTCGGAGTGTGGACTCCGAAAGTATTTCTCCAAATACTAGAGAAAATAAAACTTTAAACTCGAAAACCCTTTTCAGGGTTTAATCTCCCGAAATTAAGTATTTTATATATTAAATATATAAACACCTAATTAAAATTAATTCCAAAAAACTTAGGAATTAATCTAGAGAGAGAAAGACTGATTTTTTAGCCAAAATCTCAGCCAAAATCGGATGTGTAAAATGAGAGCCAAAACCCCCCTTATTTATAGGCAAAAACTTGAGGGCATTTTAGTAATTTCACACCCCACTTGCACAACTTGCAAATGTAGCGGATTTTGAAGCCACCATGTTCAAGGTCTCGTTGCTACGAGTTCACCGCCACTAGCCACGCGCCGGTCGGCTGCCGGACGCGCCCTCATGCGCCACCTAAAAGTGGCGCGTATAAAACACACACGGCTCTAGGGCTTCTGGACTTAGACCGGTCCGACCGAACCCGGTTCGATCTGGTTCGACACGTGGCTAATTTTGGTTCTGCCACGTGTCCGGTCTGACCCGACCCTATCCGTTGACCCAATCCGCTGACTCGTTGACTGGCCCGGTCCAGATTCGCTGATGCGGCACGATCTCAGCCGTACGCGTGGCGCGCCACTTGGTGCCCAGTCAGCGCCAACTCATGCCTGTCCGCTGACGTGGCATGCCATGTCAACTGCCACGTCAGTTTTTTTTGCATTTCCAACTCTTTGAAACTTTGATTTATTTTCTTAAAATAAATCCCTTGGCTATTTTCAAACACTTTGAAAATTCATTTCTCTCTCTCCTTTTAATATTTTCTCTTCGGGTTTTCAATTGGGACTTGTAGGGGGACCTGCAGGACTAATTAATTTTAGCTCCAAACGGGTTAATATTTTATCATCTCATGCTAGTAATTAATTACCGTTTAACAATATTTAATTCCACTAAATAAATATTGTTGCACTCTAAAATTAATTAAATTATTCACGAATTTCTCGATCTAGAATAATTTCGCATTTTTACTCCTCCGTGTAGATATCCATGAAAAATAAATTGCAACTATATCATTTATTTATCATCTCCAATCTGAAATTTATTGATTCACCTTAAGTTCAAATTCTTTGTATGTGAAACACATTCAATATATAACTTCGGTGACGTATCACGCGAAGTGCTTTGGCCAAAGTCTTAATTCGAACTTTTGCAAATCTATTTCAGGGATATCTTTTTACCTTCCAGCAAGGACACAGATTCCTCGATCAATATAACTCTTTTGCACATTTCATGTTGTCACCGAACGTACAAAGTATTTTGGCCATCCGTTACCGAGACCTCACTTCGAGTATATTACAGTGACTAACACTACATCATGTCTAAACCCAAAATATTATCAGGATTAAGAGTACAATGCTTCCTGAGATTTTATTTATTTTAAATAGCAGTATAAAATGAATAATCTCAGTGGTCCAGTCCGATGTTTCCAATCCTTTTGAAAATCATGAACGTGTTATAACCGGAATCACCATTCCCTATGACGAAAGACTAATCATCTTACATAACCAAGTTATAGTCTTGATAAGAACATATTCTTATCTTACCGACTAGAACTTTAATGACACCTGATTTCGGTATTCAAAGTCTTTTCCTATGAAATACATTTCATATAAGAATACCACCACACGCCATTAATTATCAATATGTGAAATACTCACAACTTGTTGTAAATTCAGTTTAATTAATTCAACAAATTGAATTTTCAGGGCACTATTCCTAACAGTTTTCTCCCTGTAAATCGTTAGATGCCTATTTTGAAATTGAGGGATCTCATGTGAGGAAATTCTCATTCCTGATATCTCTTCATCTTGCGGTTGAGAAAAAATTACAACACTTGTACTCCCAATCTTATCATCCAAATTCACGTAATTTACGTCTTCCTTAATCTAAAGATTAGGGCGTTGGTTCGTTTTTTCCGCCTCCATTACTTGCACATTTTTCCCCAAAGTCCCACATCTCACAGTTCCACGTGGCACCCAATTTGAGGGCCCATCCACGTTGACGTGTTCTTGGGGAGGTTTGAGAGGCATTTTCTCACGTTTTTTAGCCTTGCGCAGCTCCTCCTCATCATCATCTCCACCACGTGTGCCATTGATTCCTTCGTCTGCTGCATGACACTATTAGTCACTATGGCCAACATGTCAACAATGAAAATAGAACTTGGGGACTCTCTCAAATTCCAACAGTTGAATAAATGTCCCCTCTCCTTATACGAGAGGCTAATGGTGTGATCTCTAGGATGTGTGAGATCGACTTCAACACCAACCCTTGCATAGTAGAGTTTTTTGTAATCACTATTTCTCTCATCAACACACAATGAATGTCCAATTAATGATGTAACATCTAGTAGCGAAACCTTATCATGAAACATTGCTGGCAGACTAGGTAAACGAACCCATAAAAGGACAATAGGACATTCTTTCCCCAGGAAGAATGTTGGTGACCATTTAAATGTTCTCATTGAAAACGAATCAAAATGACAAATTAACCCATCCACATTCGGCTAAAATCCTCTTCCAAGTCTAAACGAATTAAAACTTAGCGAAATTGCAGCAATCCAAGTTTAGAATCATCTTTAAGCTTTAAATCCAATAAGTATGTATGGAACTCAGATAACAAAGGATAATCATGAGAAAATTTTCCAACTGAAGAATACTTAAAAGACCAACAAAGCTCTTCAATCTCCAAATCTTTAAATGAGAGATTTTTTAACCCTTGTTTAATTGAAAATGTACTATACCATCGAGAAGTTGGAGGAGTAGATGCCTCCATGCTAGCGGAAGAACTCGCTGGAATTGTACTAGCCATCTGTGGTGCTGTCATCAGCAAAGCTAACGTCCCAATAGCAGCGGTTGCATAGCTCCGAGGCAAGTCCGACGACCGTATGAACGGTGGCAGAGAAGTATCACCCATGAGGGTGGAAAATTTCTGGATTTTACGTCCCTTATCTTGAATAATGTAAAAGTTGGAGATTGCCATCTTCGATAATATCCTTTTGAACTATTATTAAAAAATTTCTCTCAACCTAGTTTCTATTGGAAAACACGAGTCTGAATTAGCGAAAAATTAAAAATTTTCCAATAAGAGGACCGGTAGCTTGTAATTTTTACTCGAAAATGAAAGGTTTATCCAGAACCTTACTTTTTAATAACGTTGAAATAATTTAAGCCGCCCTCAATTGTTCTTCAAGTGGTAATGAATCCTCGCCCCTCGAATGGTTCTTTTCTTTCTTAAAAAATTCAATGTAGAATTAATTCCTCTAGAATGTATCCACACTAACCCAGGATGAAATAAATCCAGTGAGTATATCTAGTACAATAGATTATATATTGAAAGAAACTTAAAAGATAGAGAGAGATAGAGAGTTTTTCCCCTTTTGTAGAACCTAGTTTTTTATGCGTGAGTTTTCAAAAGATATTCCAACTCCTTTTATATGACAGAGTTTTGATTTCTATTATATTCTTATTTTCCGTAATCGAGATAAGAGAAGACTCTTTCTCTTTTATCTCAAAACAACGAACTGATGAGAGAAGAACTTTATCAGTTCCAAAAATCTGGTTTCTTTATTTAACGTAGTCAAGATATAATTAATTAATAATCCTATTATTAATTAGTATCATTATCCATCGGACAAAACCAAAAAAAAAAAAAGGTATCATTATCCTAACTATTTTAGGATATTAACTCATATTTATTTATTTCGTAAATAAATAAATTGTGACTTATCCTTTTATTTAAACAAATAAACTAGATATTATCTTTGATTTATTTCATAAATAAATAAACTAATTAATATCGTATCCTAACAACTTTAGCATATAATGTTTTATTTATTACTCAAAATAAATAATCTAGGATATTATCCTCTATCTATTTATTTTATAAATAAATAAACTACGATATTATCTTCTATTTGTTTATTTCATATATAAATAAGTTAATATTCCAGTTAATAATTAGTTCATAATTAATTATTCATTGGGCTTTTATTCCAGATTGGGCTTTAAAAATTAATTCTTTAATTAATTCTAATGGAATTTCATAATTAATTTCCTAATTAATTATATTTGGAGCTTACAATTAATTCTCCAATTAATTATACTTGGGTGTTATAATTAATTCTCTAATTAATTATATTTTGGCTATATAATTAATTCTCCAATTAATTAATATTTGAGCTTTATAATTAGTTCTCCAATTAATTAATACATGGTCTATTTAGCAAAATGGAACACACGCCCATTAGCTCTCTCACGCGCCACACGTGTACCTTACACGTGTGGTCTCGTTTCCATTAATTCTTTTGACCTTTCTAGTAATACCCTCCCATCATGACATTTGTGTGTGACCCCCTAGGTTCATTATTCAGTTAGTAGTGACCGTAATTAATTAATTAGTCTATAGATCACACGACCGTAGTCTAGCAACAAGTGTGTGACCCCTACTCGAATAACGAATTAAATCGAAAAACCTTTTAATCAATGACATGCGTGAGATACGATCCTCCTGCCATTCCATCTCTCAATTAAGACCTAGGGCATGGGAATAATGAGGGCCCTAATAATCTTAATCTTAAAGCTAAGTTCGTTTCATATCAATTTGATCTCAATCCAAAAAATATTTTTTCTTGATGTCTTGATCCACCACCTTTGCCAAGAGTTTTCACGATGGCATATGAACAACTTATGCAATAAGAAATCTTCTTGCTTCCAGTAAGTGTAGGTCCCTTATTGATTCTCACATACCTCCATGTGCCACTTTTGCAATCCTAACATAAGTCATAATTCAGGTATCTCGAGCAACACCCTTTTAGACTCATATCTAAGATTACCTAGTAAGCTCATGTAAGACATCAATGGAATCTTAAGTCTAAGGATTCATGAATCACGTCATTAACCTGTGAGATATTTTCTAATTTGGAAGTCTCTACATCTTGAAGTAGTTACTTCCTTTCCTATTTAGGAATCTTCTCATACGGGACACCTCAGTGTACTCGTTCTAAATAGCAAGCATCCTTGTGTTTTGCTTACGAATCGACTATGCACTTTACACCCATGAAACAGGATGATTTCTTCTTAAGGACACAATCCCATAAGCAAGCCTCAAGTGAGCTTAGTTGACACTCCCACTGTTCGTGGGGCTCATTAACTTGGAGTACTTTCTAATCCAGTTCAGATTATGGTTTGTTTCATGAGTCATTACCCTGAATGAATAAGTCCTAAATGTTTGATAGATTAGGGGAGTTCTAATACATGCGTACATAATAGGAAACACAAAAAACGCATGCATAAAGAAGTGTTTCATACGTCTATTATTCAAAGATTATCCGTGATACAAGGAAAGTCCCAAAGCGGATTTGAACAAATCGGCTTTCTAGAGCACTATTCCTAACAGTTTCTTCTTCTTCTTCGTGGTTTTCCTGCCATGAGCGGCACGACTGAGCTGCCGCTGCCTCACTCGACCTTCTGGCCACCTTTAACATCTAATTACGTTGGTCCACAGTTGCGGTCGATGATACCCAACCACCCACAAGTGTCCTTTTCGCTTACGGTTGTTGTTGATGAGGTGCTGCAATAGCTCTATGCTGCAACCGTCCATGCACAACCACTCCTGGATACGCGATCAACTCCTTCACAACCTCCAGCATCCACAGATACACTATGTGGTAGGGTGTATATGTTTCTGAGAAATGAAAATTGCAAGTAGTATGGTGTTATTTCAGAGCATAATGGGCTAACAAATATCAACTTCTCAAACATGAAGATCGCCGAGCTTTCCTTGCCTTGCGAATTTGTGTTGGTTGAAAAACTTTTCCACAACTTTCCAACGATGGCAAGGATGCATGAATTGCTTATGGAGATGAAACTTAAAGGTAAGTTTAAAATCGAGCTCTTAAATATAAAACATGTATTGATTCGTTTGAGTTGTCACGAGAATTTTACACATCTGTGGATGCAAAAAATTATTTGGTTGGATGGGTTCCCAATGAGAGTCTTTAATTGGTCATTGACCTTCAATGCAAAATTTAAGTCTTTGGTGGTTCCGATCTGGTTGAAACTCCCAGGTCTTTCAAGCCAATTCTTCAAGCCAGGATCGTTGTTCGATATTGCAAAAAATGTGGATATACCGTTGTGCCTTGACAAGGGGACACTCGATGCAAAAAAGCCATCTTTTGCCCGCGTATGCATTAAAATTGTAGCGCCCGAGACGCCAAACTGCCACATCCCCTGTATTAGAACCCGATCCGTATATGAAATGGGCGATCCGTGCACAAACCAAGCAATAGCGAATGGGTGACAAGGAAAATACAGTCCTAGCTAGGCGAAATTTAACCATGTACCAAGCAATCAGAGTAAACAATACTTGCGGTGCGGACGCAACAGTAGTGGATATAAAATCCCAACTCATCCATCAATCAACATGCAACCTAATAACGGGTTCAATTAGACACGCAATCCCGATTTAATATCCAACAGTCAATAAATGACTCACAGGCCCAATAAATAAAACAATACCATTAAAAAAATATTGTTGGAAAAATGAGTATGAAACGCAGCAGAAGTTTAAACCTTTTACTCAACAAGGATCGTTAGCTTGCAATTTTTATTTCAAAACTCAACATAAAATTTCTGAGTAACTTACTAGACTAGAACCTTTCTTGAAGTGTATTGAGCCGCTCTCAAACACTCTTCATGCAGTAATGAATTTTTTCGTTTCATGATCGGTTCTTTCTTTCGAGACTTCAAAGTAGAAGCCCTCTAGAATGTATCCACACCAGCCCTAGATTTAAATCAGATTAGTGAACGTGCTGGTACTATAATCTGTGTATTGAAAGAAAGAAGAAATGAGAAATAAAGAGGAAGAAATTTCTCCCGTAGAAAAACCCAATTGATGCATGAGATGAATCAAGCATAAACTCCAAAGAAAAGGTTTTGTCTATTCTGCAAGATAGGTTTCTGAATTCTTTTCTCTTTCTCCGAAATAGAGAATAACACTTCACGAATGTCGGTCTAAAGAAATCCCCTCTCTTTTATCTAATGAGAAACATGTTTTCACTTAGCGAGATATAAAGAGTTTCTTTTTCTTCTTTAACTCTATTTTACATCATAAGATAATTGAGATAAATAATTAATAATTCAATTATTAATCAATATCTTTATCCTAACTACTTTAGTATATTGTCTATTATTTATTTACTTCAGAAATAAATAAACTATGACATTATCCTTTATTTATTTCAAAAATAAATATTTTATGATATTATCCTTTTATTTATTTCATAAGGATAATAACCACATGATATTATCTTTATGTTTATTTCATAAATAAATATTTATGATAATAACCACATGATATAATCTTTATATTTATTTCATAAATAAATACTTAACATAATAACCATATGATATTATCTTTACTTATTTATTTCATAAATAAATAAGTCCTGATATTATCCTCTTATTTATTTTATAAATAAATAAAATAGGATAATAATCTTTTATTTATTTCACAAACAAATAACGTATGATAATATCCTTCATTTATTTTTCAAACGAATAAAGTAGGATAAAATTATATTTATTTTATAAATAAATAAACTAATATTTCAATTAGTAATTAATTCATAATTAATTATTTTTTGGGCTTCTTTATTCCGGATTGGGCTTATAATTAATTCTACAATTAAATTCATTTGGGTTTTTTAATTAATTCTACAATTAACTACATTTGGGATTTATAATTGATTCTACAATTAATTAAACATGGTCTAATTTCTCAATTAGACTATGCGCCCAAATTTTGCTCACATTTCACATGTGTGGTCTTCTTTCGATCAATTACTTGATCTTTCTAACAATACCGTCTAAACCTGACATTTGTGTGTGACACTTTAGGTTTATTATTCTCTTAGTAGTGACCCTAATTAATTAATATAATTTTTAATTAATTAGCTCACAGATCACACAACTGTAGTCTCGCAACAGGTGTGTGTGACCCCCACCCAAATAATGAATTAAATTGAAAGAACCTTTCAACCAATGATATCTGTTGATGGTGCAAAGAACCTGAGTTTCCTAATGCAACAACACTTTAGAATTTGTATAAAAAGGGAAAGACCATCACAGGCGTGAGAGCCTCAGGATCTGGGTTTCCTTTTGAGCGTGGGTTCTTCCAGCTAGGATAACACCAAGAGTGCAAGCTACTAAGGTAGAGTTACTGTGGTGAGTGAAAAGCTTGAGAAGTTCAATGGAAAATGCCCAGAACGATGTGTATGGTTTTTGTGCAGATGATCACTTGGGAGAGAATGCATGGCTTCTCTCCTATTTATATGTTAGGGATGGGGGTAGATGGGTAAATTGACCATGTGGTCCCAAACCTGTGTTGCCCTAACACGCGTCAGACTTTGGTGGAGTGAGAATGACATCCCTGAAAAGGGTGACGGCGTGTCAGGTGCGCGGTGCACAGTACTTTTGTGTCAGAGGTTGTTGACGAGGGTTACGCGGGAGATGAGCCTAAGATTCTTTCTGCTGAGGTTCGGATCCAACGAAACGGGGCATGGACATGCCCGAACGTTGGTGACGCTCGAAGAATATATGGATGGCCTCCTCGCGATATATGACCCTTGAGCGTCGGGATACCGAGCGTATTAGTGGGGCCCTCAAGGGGGTGCTTCCCTGTGACGGATAACCTTGTGGGCCGCTATCCGAGCGTCCAACCCGTTGGTTAGGGCCCTTGGTCCAAATGGTCATCCGCTGACTAATGGATGACATTAGCTGGCAATTGAGCGGCGTGAAGGCCCATGAGCCCACCAAGGCGAGCGTCAGGGCATTAGTCAGCGATGTGCTGCCACGTGGTCGGCTCTGATTCGAGAATGATTTTCAGGCCTCATCATTTTGCCCCCCAAATTCTGTAGTATCGCATCGAGCGTACTGTAGAATTTATAAAGGAGGAGTCCTAAATTTCAAATATCCGAGGGACGGAGCATTACCCTCGGGGAGACTGCGGGCCTTCTGTAACGGACACAAACTGACATTGCATTAAATGCTGTCAAGTCCGCATTTAATGCTGAGTGAGAACGTGGGCGCGTGGACTCCGGGAGACGTGAGGCGGTTACCAAAAGTGGGGGGTTTCCTAGGCGGGAAATGATTGCGTTTTTGAATTTTAACCCTAATCCTTGTACCATCTTCCCTATAAATAGGGGTTTGCAGGGTTTTGGTACCTCTTTCACGCATTCAAACTCTTTCAAGCATACTCAAAGCAAGAAACCTTTGCAAGTTCTACAAGCTCCGGCGAATTTCTTCTCTTCACATCTTAGGTAAAAATTCTTTACCCTTCTTCTTATTTTCCCCGTGCTGACATTAGTTTTAGGTTGTGTGAGTGAAAACCTTGAGGGAAAAGCCACCGTCTACTGTTGAATCTGTTTTAGAAATCTCATCCTTCCTAGAGTTTTCTGTTAGAAATCTCTTCCCCAAGAATTGAAAACTGACCATGGCCGGAAATCAAGCCGATGATTATGTGAGGGAGATTGAGGAGATGTCGGTGGGGAGCTCCTCCCCTCACGGCGACGTTCCCGTAGCTGTTCCTTTAATTAGGGCGCACCCAGGTGAAGCTATACCCATGGCGACATCGGTGGCCCAGGCCCCAGTTGACGCCGGGGAGGAAGAGGTGAACGCTGCTGTTCAAGGGATGAACGAGCGTGTTCCCGGTGAGCAGGAAGAGCTTTTTGAGGAGATGGACAATGTGATGGAGATGCTGAGACAAGGGGAGAGAGCACTCCCGGTTTTGAACAGTGCTGTGAGACCCCAAGATCACAGGATCACTGTGGCAATGGCGGCTCCCGAGGGCGAAGCGGGGCCATCCGGGCGTCCATTCGAGGCGGAACCCTCCAGAAGGCGTCAGAGGAGAGGCAAGGAGCCTGCCACTCGGGTAAGACAAGATAACCGCCATCAGACTGATAGATCTCCGGACGAAATCGAGAGCATTCTGACCCTCGGCGATTTGGAGGAACTGAGGGCGAAAGCATATTGGGATGAAGTTGTGTTCCCCATGAGACTTCCTGAGGAGGGGGAAAGGGCTAATCGACCACCGCCTGGGATGATGACGGTCTACTGGGACGCAGTCCTCGCTGGCGGTCTGAGGTTCCCAATCGCTCATGATGCCGTCATCATCTACCACCATCTAGGGCTTTGCCCTTCACAAATTCTGCCCAATGGCATAGCCCTAATCAATACGTTCATAATAGCGATGAGGGCTTTGGGAAAATCACCCTCGATAATCAACTTTGACAGCTTAATCCAAGTAGCCCGCTCGCCGCGCTCGTCGCCCACAGACGGATTTTACTACGCCCAGGCCAAATCAGGCTTTAAGATGATAAATTCTCCCTCTACATCTTACGGCGAGCACTGGAAGGAAAAATATTTTTTCGTGGGGGCTCCTGGGGGGATTTTCGGAGTTCACCGGCAATGGATGATTCATGGCGAGGGTCCATTGATCAGGGAAAGGACGAGGAACAAGGATTTCGAGGAGTGGGCAATGGGGTTAGCCCTCGAGATGAGGGCTGAGAAGAAGTGGATTAAAGCAGATACAGTGGTGCAAAACGAAAAGATATTATTCCGCTACGGGTTATCTTGCCCCCCGGATATGATACTCAATCCCCCAGCTGACATCATGGCCCTCGACGGTCAGATTCTAGGAACTAACAACTCTAACTTTTAGAATAGTTCTCTGACCTAACGTTATTGTTGTTTCCTTGTTTATGTGATCCAGATAATCAGTCTTCTGACGCTCGTTTCCTTTTGCTTGCAGGCATCCAAATTCTATCACAAGGCATGAATGCTGAGGCCTTATCCCGTATGCTGGGTGCCCAAGGACCCGCAGTTGACCCCCAACAGCCGCAACAGCAGCAGAACCGCCCTCCGAGGGCGAGGGCAAACCGCCGAGCAGCGGGCCGGGGACAAGGCGATGCTCGTGGGGGCGCAGGCAATGAGGCTCCACCAAGGGGCCCCATTGAGGATCTAACTTTGGAAGATGCCCACGAGGCCACTCCTCCGCCGGCGGCCCCCATGGGCCCCATCTCTCTGAGTTCAAGCGGGTCACGGAACCGCTCGGGCGAGCCTGTCCGTATTCACGAAATCCTCCGTGCCGACCGTCAGGGGAAGAGAAAGAGGATGCCAGACTCTCTCCCCATCTCAGGCAAGGGTAAAGAGGTGGTCGTGGGTCACCGCGGCGAGGGCACCGACACTTCATCTTCTGAGGATGAAGAATTTTGGAGGATAGGCTGCAAGGGCGACTCTCGCTATAAGCGGCAGCGGACTGAGGGCCCTGTGCTCCTCAAAAAGAGCGCTTACTCTGTCAACCTTGTCTCTGACATCGTTGGGAAACTACAATTTTCCGGCGATCACGACAAGTTGAACAATCATGACGCCGCTCGCGTTGCGGATGATGCCTGCCACGTCCTTTTAACGGTAATTTTGTACTTCTCTTTATCAAATTTTCTTTCCTTCCTTCCACGTTCGGATTATGACCCTCGTTTACGGTTTCTCAGGAGGTAATCCCGAGGCTAAAGAACTTGCAAGGGCGAGCGCAAGCATACTCCAGTCATAAGGCCAAGTACAAGAAATTGCTGCGCGTCTCTGACCCGGTTCAACTGCAAGAGGATTACAACAACCTCCACGCTCAATTGACCACAGCCCAACGTGATTTGGATCAGGCGAGGGAGAACCTTCGGAAGACGGACGAGGCCTATCTTTCTCTGGATGAGCGTCACAAGAAGCTGAAGGATGAGCGAGACCAGTTGAGGACTCAAAATGTGGAACTGGGTGAGCAATTAGCGGAGAGCACCCGCCAAAACGAGATAACCAACAAGGCCCTTGCTGACTTGCAAAGCAAAATACAAGGCTTAGAAGCGAGGGTATCCTGGGAGGCGGTGAAGAAGTTCGTGCGCTCCAAGGCCTTTGTGTTCGCGGCCAACATTCAGTGTTTCGATAATGCTCGACGCTTCTTCCACAAAGCGATTGGGCAAATGGTGAGGTTGGGACTGGCCCCAGAAAGCGCTCGATCAGACGCTCGTCTGCGCATGGACCTGGATGAGAATTGCGAGCCGATGGTCCAGGAGGAGGATCCCACGGACAACCTGGCGGAACCTGAATATCAGGAGTTGGTTGAAACACTCCAAAGGGAGTTTATTGCCGCTAACCGGAGGGATCCCGAGCCTCTCCTGATAGAAGATGAGGGCACCCTTATGGACGTGGTGGATGCGGAAGAACCTGGCGAGGCCCAAACTTCTGATGCGAACGTGTTGGCCCCAGTTCCCCTTTCGACCGCCCCTCCCGAGCCTGACGCTCCGGCCCAGTGAAGCTTCCATGGCTAGCATTCTATTGTCCTTGTTCGTTCGAATGCCTTTTTCCCCTTATGAACAATTTGATTCTTGTATTTAATTCTTCCTTTAGTTCCAGAGTACATTGGATCTTTTACGTCGCTTTCTGATATATTTGCATCTCTTCTTCAATGCTCGAATGTCTGAATGTTATCTTACTTGCTTTTGAATGATGAATGATGTTAGTTTGCTCAGTTTTGTCGCTTTCATATCGAAATCTGCTGTTTGAGCGTTTGCGATTAGTGTGTAAGTAGGCTAGGACACTCATCACTTATGCATATTAAGCTTAGACGCTTGCTACGTCGAGCGGATGGCTTGTTGTAAGCACGGGCGCGAGGGTGACCCTTGGGAGGGTTCCCTGGCCATGGTAGAAATGAACTGTGTATTTGGACTTAGAAAACCTTTGAGGGAATACAGGCGCGAGGGTGATCCTTATGAAGATCCCATGGCTGTATTCTCCTTGAGGCTTGAATTTGAACTTAGGAAATCCCTATGGGATTGGCTTAGTAGGGGTAAAAAATGAGCGTAGTCGTAGTGTTAGTGGCATCCACTATTTACGAGCGTGTTCTTACCCAGTTGAATGAGGGTCACAGGGGGTTCTTACGTGCACGAGCTGGAGCGATGAGCGCTCAGCTGACGTAAGTTGAGCGTTGGGCTCCCCGTTGTCGGACGCGCTCATTTTTAGGACCAATTCTTACAAATCGTTCAAACCATTATAGGTGGATGGTTATCAACACCCGGACAGTATAACTTTGGTATGATTGAGGTATCGCATGGGCTTTTCGACGTCGAGGATGCTCAACACGGAGTAAGCTTCTTGCCGCTCGAATCATTAGATCAGATAAGAAAGCAAGTAAATGATAAAAACAAAATGTTAAATACTTACTGTTATATAGATGCACTCTCGGAAATGGTTACACCGTGCTTTCCATCAAAGAAAAATATTTCATGCCGCGAACGGGCTATTACAAAGAGGCGGAAGTTTACACATAGAACCTTCTAAGGTTACATGCATTCCATGGCCTAGGGAGACGCTCGCCTTGCAAAGTTTCTAGCAAGTAGGTGTTATTTGCCCGTACCTGAATGACTTTGAAGGGGCCTTCCCAATTAGGGTCTAATTTACCTACGTGTTTGGAGACTTCAACTTTTTTGAGGACCAAGTCCCCTAGCTGGAAGGTCCTTTCTTTAACACGCTTGTTGTAATGGCGAGCAATGGTTGCTTTGTATTTGTGAATACGTGCCCAAGCAGCATTCCTCTTCTCATCCAGCAAATCTAACTCGAGCGCCCTGTTGGTCTCGTTGACGGCAGGCTCGAAATAGGCTACGCGTGCGGATTCTTGAGCAATTTCCGCGGGTATCATGGCCTCAGAGCCGTATACCAGAGAATAAGGGGTTTCCCCCGTTGCCGCTCGCGGAGTAGTACGGTAAGCCCACAGAGCTCCCTGAAGCTCTTCAGCCCATTCTCCTTTCTTACTCTCGAGCATCGTTTTCAGATGCTGGAGTATGGTTCGGTTGGTCACTTCAGCCTGACCATTAGCTTGAGGGTGACCCACGGAAGTGAATCGTTGCTCGATCCCTAATTCATAGCACCAATCCCGCGTGTCCGCAGCTATGAATTGGGAACCGTTATCTGAGATGAGCACCCTCGGGATGCCGTATCTGCAGATGATATTTTTCCAAATGAAATCCCGCACAACTTTGAACGTTATCTTAGCGACCGCTTCTGCCTCAGCCCACTTGGTGAAATAATCCACAGCAAGTATTACGAACTTCTTTTGCCCGACCGCCATTGGGAGAGGTCCCACGATATCAATGCCCCATTGATCGAAAGGCCAGGAAACATCAATAGGAATCATTTGAGCTGCCGGCAACTGGGGAGTGTTGGAGTGGAACTGGCACTTGGGACACCTCTTGGAATATTGAATGGCATCTTGCAATATCGAGGGCCAATAGAACCCACTCCTTAAGATTTTCTTTGCCAAAACTCGTCCGCCTGAGTGGTTCCCACAACTTCCGTCGTGTACATGCTCTAAAACTTCTTTAGCCTGCGAGGGTCTCAAACATCTCATCGGTGGGCCCTGGAAGGATCGTTTGAATAATCTACCCTCGGCATCCAATGAGAAACGAGGGGCCTTGCTTTTGATCTTACGAGCCTCAACTTTGTCGCTCGGGCATGTTCCATCCCGGAGGAATCTGACAATCTCGTCAAGCCAGCAAGGCTCGCAGGGGTCAATCATGCGCACTTCTTTCGAGGGTTCGCCTTCGCTTATCAGTGGTACCTCCGCTCTCAGAAATGTAACTACGCGCTCACTATGGCCATCTAGAGCGGACGCAAATTTCGAAAGAGCGTCAGCGCGTTCGTTCTCTGCCCTCGGAACTTGCAAAAGATGAAATTCCTTGAACTTGGCTATCTCTTTCTTGGCGCTCGATAGATACCGTGCCATGGTGGCTTCTCGAGCCTCATAACTACCATCGATTTGACTCGCGATCAACTGCGAATCAACGTATGCTGTGACACGAGCGGCCCCATTTTGGAGCGCAATCCGTAGCCCTTGGATGAGGGCCTCATATTCAGCTTCGTTATTGGTGACTTGAAACGCCAGCTTGATTGCGTAGTCCACTTCAGCTCCTAGGGGATCCCTGAGGGTCACCCCGGCACCCCCCCCTTGTGAGGTCGAGGAGCCATCCGTGTGTAAAAGCCATAAGCCCTCGTTCGCCTGTGGCACAGTCTCCAAATTAAAACGCTCTACCAACAGATCGGCCACTGCCTGAGCCTGTATGGCTGTGCGAGGCTCGAAGGAGATATCAAACTGACTGAGTTCTATTGCCCATTTAATTAACCTTCCCGAAACATCCGGTTTGGATAGGACTTGCCTGAGTGGTTGATCTGTTAGCACTGTGATGGAGTGAGCCTGAAAATATGGCCTCAGCCTTCGGGATGCGTTAACGAGCGCAAAGGCAAATTTCTCAACTTCCATGTATCTCTTCTCGGCTCCCTGTAGAGTCTTGCTCAGGTAATACACCGGCATATGCTTACGTTCGCGGATCGCTACAAGGACAGCGCTCGTGGCTTCTAAGGAAACTGATAGGTAGATAAACAGGTTTTCCCCTGGGACGGGTTTGGTCAGCAAAGGCACGCTCGTCAAGTACTGCTTCATGCTCTGCAGGGCCTTTTCGCAATCCTCGTTCCAGGAAAAGTTCCGAGCGTTGCGTAAAATTTTGAAGAAGGGTAAATTCCGGTCTGCTGAGCGGGAAATGAACCTGTTTAACGAAATGATCTTTCCCACAAGTACCTGGACCTCTCTCAGATTGCGAGGGGAGGGTATATCCAGGATTGCTTTGATCTTCTCGGGGTTTGCCTCTATGCCTCGTTGACTGACCATGTATCCCAGAAACTTCCCACCTCGGACGCCGAAAGTGCACTTTGAAGGGTTCAACTTCATTCCGTAGTGACGAAGAATATCGAAAGTCTGCTTGAGATCCTCCAGATGGGAGTGTTGGCGCTCGCTTTTGACTATCATATCATCCACGTACACCTCCATAGATTTTCCAATTTCGCGCTCAAACATTCTATTGACAAGGCGTTGATAGGTTGCTCCTGCATTTTTGAGCCCGAAGGGCATGACTTTGAAACAGTAGACACCCATGTGCACAATAAACGCAGTTTTGGGGCGATCCTCGGGCGCCATAAAGATTTGGTAATATCCCTGAAAGGCGTCCATCATACTCATGAGCTCACACCCGGCTGTAGAATCTACCAACTGATCGATCCTCGGTAGTGGGTAATGGTCTTTGGGGCACGCTTTGTTGAGGTCAGTGAAGTCGTTGCACATACGCCACTTATTAGCGCTCTTTGGAACAAGCACCACATTGCAAAGCCATTCCGGGTATAAAATCTCCTCAATGTACTGAGCATCAAGCAACTTATTAACCTCCTCCTCGATAACCCGTTTCCTAAAACCATGAACGTCCCTCTTCTTCTGTTTGATGGGCTTAAAGGCCGGATCCACGTTCAACCTGTGTACAATGACGCTCGGATCTATTCCGGTGAGATCAGAAGCTTTCCATGCAAAAACGTCCAGATTCTCCCTTAGGAAGTCGATCATCAAAACTTGCGAAGGCCCATCCAGGCTCAAGCCAATCTGGGTTGTTTTATCCGGATTCCCAGGCTCTAATTCGACGGTCAAAAACTCCTCGGTGGGCTCAATCCGAACCTCTGGCCTCGGTGCTTCTAACGCTCGTTTCTTCCCAGTGAGCCTATTGTTGGGCTCATCACCTTCGTTTTCTGAGGAAGAACCCTCGACGGCCCCCGGTGGCCCATTCTCCGAGCACTGAACGTCTCCAGGGGTCCTTTTTTTATTCTTTTTTCGGTACAGCTTGGCTCTTTTGCGCTCAGGGCCATCTTCGTTTAATTCTGGGAAGTCCACGGTCTTCTTAGTAGACCCAAGTTGAACGGACTGCTTGGGCTTGTGGCTGCGAAGAGAAAGTATGTAACACTCCCAAGCTTCTTTGACATTACACAGAATTTCTCCTGTACCCTCGGGGGTTGGAAACTTAACCTTTTGATGATAGGTGGAAATGACGGCTTTGAAGTCCACAAGGGCTGGGCGCCCAATGATGATGTTGTAAGGTAGATCCACTTCAACGACGGTGTAGAGGACGCTCAATGTTTTTCGCTGTGGGGCGCGACCAAAAGAGGTGGCCAAGCGAATTTGTCCGCGAGGGACGACCTCGGAACCTCCAAACCCTACGAGGGCAGTTCTGAGAGGTTCGAGGGGGATGTTTGTTATATTCATTTGTTGGAACGTGGAGTAAGGGAGAACGTTCACAGAGCTTCCACTATCAAATAAAACCCTCTTTACAGTGTGGTTATGAACGTCTAAACTAACCACCATGGGACAGTCAGAGGTTTTTCCTATCCCATGGGGTGATACAATGTGTTCAAGATCTCTCTCGGTAAACCCTATAACTTCATCCTCCTTTGAGCGTGATGAGCTGTCCACAGAAAGCACTGGGCGAGGGAGTGTCGGTCTTTGGTTATAGCTCCGTACATGGCGGCGACGGGAAGCATTGGAGTCGCCCCCCGAGGGGCCTCCCGCAATCATGTGAATGACCGCAAAGGGCTGATTCTCCATGTCTACCCCTTTCCCTTTGTTGCGCTCGCTGGTCTCAGGGCGCTGGCGACGAGGACTACGGGAACGAGAGCGGCTTCTTCTTCTTTCTAGTGCCCGTCCTGTGCAATGTTCGTCGTACCCTTCCAGTACTTTGACAAACTCTTTGAGGTGCCCCCCAGCAATCAGCCGCTGGATCTCCTTTTCCAGGTGGCGGCATTCATTAGTGTCATGCCCCTTTTGCTTGTGGAAAGCGCAGTATTTCCCCGAGCGCTTCTGCGCCTCGGTCTCTCTCAGCTTGGGGGGCCTTTTGAACAGCTTCTGGTCCGCCAGAGAATATACTTCGGCAATTGGGCGATTGAGGGGGACACGCTCGAGTCTCCGCGGAGGGGAGGAATGGCGGCGAGCCGGTATGGGGCTGCGACGATGACTCCGGTGGGGCTCCCCTTTGTCCTCGTGGTTTCTGGTGGGGCGAGGGGCGTTGGCCATCTTCTGATCCCTCGCTATATACATATCCTCGAGGGTAAAGAAAGAATCTGCGATCTCTCTAATCTCCATCAACGAGCGTGGCTTCTTCTTGGCCACTTCCTCCACAAACTCCTTGCTGACGTAATGCTTCATGTTAATGGCCCCAAACAAAACGTGCCTCAAAAAGTCCATCGAGGGCTTTTCGACCAGCAAGATTTCTTTATTGAACCTCCCCATGAAGGATCTGAGAGTCTCGTTCGGCCCTTGGACCAGGCTATAAAGAGCGGTCGCGGCCGGGGCAGGTGCTTTCAGTGAATTGAAGTGGCTAACAAAAGCATCCGTCAGGTCATAATACCCTCGGATTGAGCGCGGGGGGAGCTTTTTGTACCATTCTTGGGCCATTCCTGTGAGGGAAGTGACAAACACCTTGGCCCAGTAGTTGTCCGGATGGTCATAGAGGTGCATTAGGTGCACGAAATGGTCCAGATGCTCGGCCGGATCCGTAGTTCCATCATACCTATTGATTGACGAGGGAATTTTACCCTTCCCTGCACGGGTCATCAGAACTTCTTCGACGAGGGGGGAATCGCCCGCCATGATCCTGTAATCTCGCTCGTCGGGGTCTTCATAGCTAGCCTCTCTTCTCCGGTGGGAAATGGGGCTGCGTGGTCGCCGAGCGTCTTTGGCCTTGGACCTCTCGTCCCCCTCACGGGGGGCGTGAGACCGCGCTCGAGAGAGCTGCTCTACCACGTTTTGGAGCCCTCGAATTTGGTCTTGTACAGCTGCTAGCTGAGGGTCACCGACATTCCTGCGGTTTGCCCTCCTTGTGGCCCTTGACTGGACCTCTTCATCATTTCCGGCCGCCTCATCTCGAGGAGCCCTGTCATCTCCTCCCATGGGTCGTTCTTGCTGGACCCTCGGTGGGGCTTCATTTTCTTGATTCGGAGCAGCCGGGGGAGGTTGCTGTGCCCGTAGAGCATTCTGGGCCATTGTCAAAGGATGTGCAGGGAGCGCGCCCAAGGGTGGGGCTATCCGAGCGCCAGCGTATGAAGGGAAATAAGCCATAGTGAAGTGTTCCCAGGCATTCTGTACAGCTTGGCTCTCGCACTGAGCGTACAACACCTGAAGTTGTTGCGTAGTGAGTTGGGGCATCTCCACTCCCTGTATTTCCCTTGGCATTGCTAGAGGGAGGTTCAGCGTCCCTACTTGATATGGAGGGACCAAAGGTATCATCCCCGGCGTTGTTCCAGGCATTACTCCGGGCTGTGTGAGTGCGTATCCTGGCGGCGGCATGGCCATAGGATATACGCCAAGATGGGAGGCAGGGATACTTGGGGCGGAAGCTGGGGGGGGGAGGATTGGAACCTGATCCTCCCACTTCATTCCCAGTCGGAAGGGGTGCCGTGGCATCAACGTTTCCGGACGCAAGGGGCGGTGCCCCTCCGGCGAGAGCAGGGTTCTCTGCGTTTTCTCCGGTGGTGGGAGGAAGACCTCCCCTGTTCCCTAGAGTTCCAGATCTTGTGGCAGTAACCATGATTCAAGACTTGGGTGTTACTTTTCAACTAGCTTTCAGAAGAAGAGACTGGCAATACCAAAGATGGTGGTGATGGTTTCCCACAGACGGCGCCAAAAATGATGGTGCAAAGAACCTGAGTTTCCTAATGCAACAACACTTTAGAATTTGTATAAAAAGGGAAAGACCATCACAGGCGTGAGAGCCTCAGGATCTGGGTTTCCTTTTGAGCGTGGGTTCTTCCAGCTAGGATAACACCAAGAGTGCAAGCTACTAAGGTAGAGTTACTGTGGTGAGTGAAAAGCTTGAGAAGTTCAATGGAAAATGCCCAGAACGATGTGTATGGTTTTTGTGCAGATGATCACTTGGGAGAGAATGCATGGCTTCTCTCCTATTTATATGTTAGGGATGGGGGTAGATGGGTAAATTGACCATGTGGTCCCAAACCTGTGTTGCCCTAACACGCGTCAGACTTTGGTGGAGTGAGAATGACATCCCTGAAAAGGGTGACGGCGTGTCAGGTGCGCGGTGCACAGTACTTTTGTGTCAGAGGTTGTTGACGAGGGTTACGCGGGAGATGAGCCTAAGATTCTTTCTGCTGAGGTTCGGATCCAACGAAACGGGGCATGGACATGCCCGAACGTTGGTGACGCTCGAAGAATGTATGGATGGCCTCCTCGCGATATATGACCCTTGAGCGTCGGGATACCGAGCGTATTAGTGGGGCCCTCAAGGGGGTGCTTCCCTGTGACGGATAACCTTGTGGGCCGCTATCCGAGCGTCCAACCCGTTGGTTAGGGCCCTTGGTCCAAATGGTCATCCGCTGACTAATGGATGACATTAGCTGGCAATTGAGCGGCGTGAAGGCCCATGAGCCCACCAAGGCGAGCGTCAGGGCATTAGTCAGCGATGTGCTGCCACGTGGTCGGCTCTGATTCGAGAATGATTTTCAGGCCTCATCATCTGTGATATCCGAACCTCCCACCATTCCATCTCTTAAGATCTAGGGCATGGGAATAATAAGTGCCCCGTTAATCTTAATCTTACAGCTAAGTCCGTTTTATATTCATTTGATCTCAATCCAAGAAATTTTTTTCTTGATGTCTTGATCCACTATCTTGGCCAAGGGTTTTAGGATGGAATATGAACGACTTATACAATAAGATATCATTTTGCTTAAAGAAGTGTAGGTCCTTTATTGATTCATATATTCTTTCGTGTGCCACTTTTGTAGCCCCAACATAAGTCGTAATTCAGGTGTCTAGAGCGACACCCTTTTAGACCTATATCTAAGATTACCTAGTTAACTCACGTAAGAAAACCATGGAATCTCAAGTCAAAGGATAATTACTCATACCATTGACATGTGAGATGTTTCATAATCTAGAAGTAGATACTTTCTTTCCCATTTAGGAATGTTCTCACGCTGGACAACTCAGTGTACTTATTATATCAATGAGCACCCTCGTGTGTTGCGTCACATTTATTATGCACTTTGTCATCCCATGAAACAAGATGATTCCTTCTTAAGGACGCAATTGCATAAGCAGGTCTCAATCGAGTCTAATCAATACTCCTACTGTTTGTTGGACTCATCGACTTAGAGTAAGTTCGAATGCAGCTTAGATTAGGGCTTGTTTCATGTGTCATTAATCCTAATGACAAAACCCTAAAAGCTTGATGGATTAGGGGAGTTCTAATACATGCACACATAATGGAAACACACAAAACATATATTATATATAAAGAAGTGTTTGCCTATAATAATCAATCGTATATGTATTATTCAAAGATTGTCTATGATACAAGGAAAATGCCAAAGCGGATTTTGTCGAATCAAAATTCTAGGGAACTATTCCCATCACATATAATATGTAATGTAACGGTGAGACTCGAACAAAGATACAATGACTCGACTCCAGCCTAGCGACAACCTGCAAAGAAACTGGAAGGAGGTGGAAATGAGGGTCAGTCTTTAAGAGACTGAGTGAACAGTGGTTGTACATATATATAGAAACATTCACATGCAAGTCATAAATCCCGAGTAAGGTATTATTAGAAGTAGTTCCCACGAAGGGTAAGAAAATTAGTATTAATCAATGCTCAAATTTTACGACTATCCAATTTTTTAATTAATTACAGTTTTCAGGATAATAGAGGCTCGGGGAGTGAGTGTGCACAATCTTCAACCTACTCCAACAGTTTAGTAATAAGTCACAATTTCAAAGGTAATCATGCAAGTTAACCATTACAAGACAGGCAAGCAATGTAGGTAAGAACACTTACCCATGACGGGCAATCCGAGTAGTTGGCCTTCCCGCACAATACTAGAAAAACTGCATGTTGTGACACAATAAATGGATATCGTGACACTTCTGCTTTTGTGACACTAGAAAATAGTGTCACCTAAGAAGGTGCCTCAACAAGATATTGTGACACTTTTTTAATGTCTCAATAAATAACAAAATATTTAATTTGCATAAAGAGACTAAAATTTAAAAAACTAGCTAATGTAGATGATGTTGCTTTGTCGAGATGCCACTACAAACATATTCCCATAGTCATCGTAAAAAAATTTAGCTTACAAGTTGAATTAAATCTGTGCATCGAGAATTCCTGCACATTGCAAAGTACAAGAGCTGATCGAGAGCGCACACACAAATAGAGACAAAATCATGCCAAAGATTTTGAGAAATTCTCAATGTTTTACTAATACATTTGATGTTTATTTCAAAACACAACATTATCGTCAACTTTGTGTCATACTATAAACATAATATTTTTTTGGAAGCTAGTGTTTATTAATCAATCATTAGTTCTAGGATATTTCTACAAATTACATCTACCATTTTTATTCTGAACTTTTTTAGGTTGGAATAGAGAAATGACTATCTAGGGTGCTATCAATGAACACTATAAAGATCCAGATAGTCATATTCATTCTTAAAGAAAGCATAATGAGTGATACCTTGGATAATTTATTCTGTATAGCAAGGTGATCCATAGGGAGTCTCACATTTGATGCAATAGGAATTCATAGACCGCGATCAACATCAACATAAGTATATGCAACAATGTCAAACAATGTTTTCGCTCCATCTTCTATGGGTATCTCGTTGGTTTCTGAACATATCACAGAACGGGACTTAATAAGAATTAATGAATATAAAACAAGCACTTAAAAACACATAGATATACTATTTATTATGAAATTTCCTGGAGCTAAAATCACTCTCAGCCTTTGACCACCAATTGTGATTTCTTTAGCTCCCAGAACTGGAATATACGCTGAATACCAACATATAATTTGAAAAGTTAGTATAAATCAAATTTGTTCATCAACAAAATCCTTACCATTTTCATTAATCTATTAATTTAAGACCAAATAACCAACTAATTAACCATAAATTTGCCAGAGTAATTTTGTTAGAATTTGAGCGTGGGGTGGTATCGATATCAGTAGTTTGTACCAGTCAGCAGCAAAGATATAGAAATGAAGCACAAGATGATTTATAGAGGTTTGGCCCTAAAGACTATGTAAAACACAAGCCTAAAGGATTAATCCTCTATCTAAGATTGTTAAGTTTTGGATTTTGAAGAGAGTATCCATTAAAAGAGAGACATGAAGGTCTGATATACAATACACAGCAACACTGGAACGCCCGGTACCAGTACCAAAGGTCAAGGCCCATAGGAGCTCCTGGTACTACTAATAACGCAGTCAAATCCCAGAACTCAGCTCAATCACTCCTATCTATACTACATTACAAGCCTAACACTATGAGAATACACCATCTCCATGTGCTTCCAACAGCTACTACAATGTAGGAGGAAGTAGAAGTTTTATTGCATGAGTTAGTCTTCAAATGATCAGCCCAAGTCTCTTTATATAGAGCTCCAAGACATAGCTGTTGGGAGCTAGAATTTGAAATTCAAATTTTGAGCTCCAACTTTGTTGCAGCTATCACTAACTATCTCTTCTCCAATATTTCTGCAATAAAGACATTTTATGAAGTGGCTCAACGGCAATACGAGAACATATAAAATGGCTCAAAGCTTTATATTGAAATATGTGCAGAATAATATTCTTTTGTCAGGCTTCAAAACACATAAGCCCTTGTTTGTTCCAGTGAGGTTCCAAGGCTAACAAACTTAATTTTACTTTTGTACAGAAAATATATTAAATATGAGCTAACACATCTTTACTAACTCGGTAAAAAGTATTTTCATTAGCGAGGCAGTAGCACCATGATTACACTTCTGAGTTCTTAACAAATGAGTGACATATAAGAACATCAAACTCGTAAATGATCAAAGTAAGAGGGTGATGAAACATCGGTCACCCTCCGATCACCGGTCGTCGGAGCTGAAGATGGGGAACTCTCTTCTCCTTCTTGCCTTGTCTGACAGAGTGAGAGCAAAAGTGTAATGTGTATATGTGTTTTTACGTTTCAGAAACAAAGAAGAAAAGGAAAGTTCAAATGCTCCACTTCAACTTGAAAAGTTTTGGTTTATTCAATTAGGTTCCCAAATTTTAAAAGTTAACAATTAAGTCCAAATCAAATAATTCAATTAAGCCCTCAAATTATAAGGAAAGTTTAATTAAAGTCACATAAACAATGAAATCATGTTAGGTAATCAATTTCACGACTTAGCAATAAACATATCACGGACCAATGTCACGAATTGGACAATTAAATCATATTGTAGCATAAAGTATATAAGAATTAATTCAAAGGACAACACATAATGCATAAATAAGGAATTAAAAGAATTAAATAAATCCTAAATTTCGAAAAACTCACACACATGCGCACATACCTGTACTGTTGAAAAGCGGGGTGTCATCCCCCCCCCCCCCCCCCCCCACCCCCCATATTCATATGTTTTCTGGCTGAAAGAAGAGGGAGATCATAGACTATCTTTCTGATTTCATTGGTAAGGAAGGTTTAACATGAATGAAGATTCCAATCAACACTTTTAATTCCATGATGTTCCTCAACACCAAGATGTTCCTCCTGTTCCAGAGGTTTAATTCCATGATCTTCACCAATAATACCATCTTTCAACCATCTATCGCACTAAAGAAAAATAGAGTTGCAGTACCCACTTTCCATCTTATGTTACTTTTAATTTTCTTGGAACCACGCATGACACCCTTTTGTAACCTAGAATCTTGTGCTTTGGTTTTATAATCCTAAATTTGCTTTCTTGGGAGTTATTTCTATTGGAATATGATCTCTCTCCCCAGCTAGAGTTTTCATTCCTAAAAACTTTCCACCGTGCGCACCTTGCTAAATGGCGATGTTAGTTTTCCTCGTATCTCTGATCGCCCGTCCACCCTCACTCTTTCTTCTCAAAATCTTATCGTATCTCATCAAATGATCTTTCTTAAGCATCATCAAACGAAAGAAAATTCTCGTTGATCTTATCAAGCTTTTGAGATACATGAAAGAGCAATCAATTTGTCTGCATATATACTATAAAATGGAGATAAACGGCGTAACCGATTTGATCAGGGTCTTGCTACCTGCCATATACACATAAAGATGTGGGTTTCTAAGTACTCATTTTGTATCGAATCTTCTCTAACAAATCATTAAAGTATCCTTTATCTTTCTTACCATTCAATTCCCAAAACATTAGCAATATGTGATTGAATAACCAGCTCTGCATTGGGAGCAAAAAAAAGCTCTGAATTTAGTGTAGTTCACCCTTAGCACAAGTATTGCTCCTTCCAAAAAATGAAAATGCCACATCTCATTCTCAAGCGCTCTTTTTGAGTCTTTCTCTTATTATGACTACGTCTCTGTGCTTGTTGCACCACATATATTTGGGTCTTTGGAAACTCAAATCAATTAGACCGCGACTATCAATTTCTTCATTAAAATGCCTACATTTTCTCGATGAAACTAGGGTGCCTTATCTTTCTTCCTTTCATGTGGGCTAGAATAAATTTTGGAGCAAATCTAGCCCACATCCAATTGTGGTCCGATAATCGCATGAATTGCCTAATCCATAATAGGCAATACACGAACTTCGGTTCGACTATGGTCCCATAGTAACCAAATTTCTCTTGATATTCGCCTGGTTGGCGCACAACAAATATCAGGAAAATGGGGACTACGAGAGATGGAAATTGCTCTTTTATCATTCATTATGTCTCAAAAAAAAAAAAGGTTGATATTTTTTCTAATTAAATCTACGGCAAATTAATGAACACCCCCTAGTATGATTGAAGACTTTTGCTAAACCCCCCAATTCAATAAATAGATATATTTCATCCCTATTATCCTTTCCATTTTTTGTAAACCACCCAAATCTTGTAAAAGTACCATAATACCCTTAATAAATTGAAGAAGAACATAGATGTCCATTGTCTTCTTCCCGCGTCTGATCTTTGCTTCTTCTTCTCGCGTGATCTTTGCTTCTTTTTCCCGCGTCTGATCTTTCCGGCTACTCTATTCCGGCAACCAATTTCCGGCGAGTCTTTCCGAATGGCCTTTCCGGCAACTGTTTTTCGAAACGGGTTTCCGGAAACTCTGTTTCGAAACGCTATTTTATAATTTCTGGAATTATTTTTCCTTAACTAGACAAACAGACCTTTCAATAACTAACAAAATGAATATTTACGCTACAAACTTAATAGATTATTATGCATTCCTGATGAGACGCTTGAATTAAATGAAAAGCTGCCTGCACGCTTTCCCGGAATTTGGACTGGCCAATCAACTTTACAATGCGACGAAGGGTGCGACGGTTGGTTTACGGTCCAATCACCTTTATTAGCATCTTCAATCTTCCCCTGTACACAGACATCTGCAAAATTTTCATCCCCAAACATTCACCTGCAGGAAGCCCTGCTTCTCTTTCTCTCCCAGATCTCAATCCTTGACAAACAAAGTCATGAATCCCCCTCCAAGACCTATTCTGGCATGGGTGGAAGCGTACATGGTTGAACGTCTTCGGATATATGCCGGAGACAACGAAATCGATCGGCTAGAAGTCTTCGACACAGTGCTGTTTAAGGTGGGGCGTGATTTGACTCAGTGATTCAAAACAAGATTCTGGGCCCGAGATGTTGTAGCAGCGGCGAAAGAACTGCGGATAAAATTTTACGAATTCCGTAGATTATTGGCGTGTCCTAGAGTTAAAATGGGTGCTAATCGTATTCACGCCGAAATTGAGACCCTAGTATATTTTGAAGTGAATACCATTGAGGTAAGTCGAATTCATCCGTGTCCCCTTTTTTTTTTGGAATTGTTCATTATTCAATGTTTAATTTTACATAGGTTATTCGTCGGGATTCCAACGCCAGGACATTTGGATGTCGTTATTATGACCACCTTAGGTATATCTTCAAAGTGCGGCGGGCACACCTTTTGGAGGGCCAAGAGGAGCACCTCCACCCATACTACATTGACGATAGGGACTCGGACCCCGAGTCCTTTGACAGCACGGATTACCCAGGCTATGAACACTCTAAGGAGAGTGTTAATTCTAACATCCCTCAGGAAGATCAGGATGAGGTTAATCAGTTTCCTCCCCCATGATATAGACAGCGCTTCTCCAAAATTTGTTGTTTGTGGATTGTTTATAATAGTTTAAATGTTACTGTTAGTTGATTGTAGTGTATATTTTTGGTTCTGTAATGAAATGTTTGTGCACAGTTATATACGAAAACAGAGAAACTGATGAACCATATTAAATATATGATAGTTATATATATGAAGACAGATAAACTGATGAAATATATAGAACCAAAAGTGCAGATTGTTGAGTATTGGTGTGGTCATAAGTAATTAAAAGAAAACTTTGTCAGGTGAAACGTTAGAAATGCATAACTAAAAGAATCCTTTGTCCAGTGAAACATTAGAAATACGTAATTAAAAGAATGCTTTGTCCAATGAAACGTTAAGAATGCGTGATTCAAATAAGACTTTGTCCAGTGAAACATTAGAAATGTGTAATTAAAAGAAGACTTTGTCCAGTGAAACGTTAGAAATGCGTAATTAAAAGAAGACTTTGTCCAACGAAGCGGGATCGCCCGCCCGCTTGTGCGGGCGATGCGGGCAGGTGCTCCCGCGCGGTGGCGGGAGCGTGCGGAAGGTTGTCCCGCGCGGTTGCGGGACAGGCACGCCTAGGCGCGCTATCACGGTGTCGCACGGGGTTGGGGCGTGCTACAAGTTGGCACGTTCCAACCTCGCGTGTTCATTTCGTATTTCGTTTCGTATTTTGGGTTTTTCCAAAACCCGGTTCAATCCAAAAATAAGAAAAATACGATTTAAATATATTTCAATCAAAACGGTTTTCAAAAACACAATTTAAGAAAACAGTTTCAGAAATTTCAGAAAAATCACAGTTTCGTAATTCAGGCTTTCTAACAGAACTCATGAATACCTAATTCGCATCTAAGCCTAAGAATTTCTACCAAATTCAGTTTAATTGAGACGAATCAGAAACACGATTAACGAGGTGGCTCTGATACCAACTGTTGGAAAACAGGAATCAGAAAGCAGCGGAAATTTAAAATTTTTCCAACAAAAGGATCTTAGATTCACAATCGTGTATCCAAATTCGTAGAGATCAAGAAACTCACTTGGGTAGTAGCTTTCTTGACACGTTTTGAGCCGCCCTCGAACGCGCTTCATGCGGTAATGGCAACCCATTCCTCGAAAGTCTCTTTCTACTTCAGAATCCATTGTAGAGATAACAATCCACACCAACTTTGAAAAACCAGTTTTGCGAAAGTAGAAATCTGCCAGCCATAAAACCCTCGTGAAAAAACTCATCCTTCAGGATATGGAGGAACGGTTTTCGCCATCTTCTTTGGTTCGATTTTTTCACTCGTTTTCTGTTGGGTTCAGAATCGTTTCATCATCCCTTCTGGTCGTTTTGCTTGATCCCCACTCCTTGGTAAAGCTCGAATCTTCAAACTTCTAACTTGAAGCTCTCTAGAGATAGTCCACCAACTTGATCACAATCTAACTAGTAAGGATGCTAGTTCTCTAGTTAGTGTTTAGGCTTAACCTAGGGTTTATTTGATCTTGGAGAAAGGATGGTGTTCAACACATGAACCAAAAGAAATCTCGACTAGCTCCAAGGGGAGCTCGAGCTCCCCTATATATAGGAGAGGAGTGGCCGAAATTCCTAGTCCTTATGGACTAAGGATTTTGGTCCCTCTCTCCTATTACTTGATCATCAAGTAATTTTGACTTTGACTTTGAATTCAAATTCAAATCAACTTTCAAGAGAGCTAAAATATCCAAACTATTTTTGGATAATTTTATACTTTATTTATTTAAAATAAATAACTTATTTTATCTAATTAATTAATTCGTAATTAATTAACTAGATTATTTTTCTCCAAAATAAAACTTTCTTTTTAATTCAAAATTAAACCAAAGTCTATTAAATAATTAACACTTTTAATTATTTAATATATATATATATATATATGATGGGGTCAAAACACGCTTGTCCTCATCTTGGCATGTGGCACCTTAGGATGATGGCACTTGCTTCTCTAAGATTGCATCAGACATATACGAACGCTCAAACCTTCGAGCACTGGCATCCCGCAAGGACACGCGTCAACTCTGCTATGGATACACGTGCATCAACACTATTGCTCTTACCGCTCTTCCACAAGCATCGTTGGTACTGCATGACTAGTACCTCAATCAATCTAAGCGAGCCTTCTTCGAGCGCTACATTCCCTCGGAGAAGCTTCCGCTTCAACTTCTTACAACAAGCTCTAGCCCTCATCCCCTAGCGGATATCTTGGCCTCCAAGGCTTCTGGTTGTCACGAGCGTGCTCTTAAGCCCTCGTTACCAACCTCCCAAACGGCTCTCTGACACACCGTACATGCCCGCGCACCTGCCCCTGTTGCCAACACTAACTCTCAGCAGCTTTTGCAGTAGATTCCTCTTAGGTTTCTCTCTCACAGCGCCACGTGTTAGGGCAACATTCGGCCAGGACCACATGAGGCAAATGACCAAAGGGTCCTTGACCAACCCTCAACTATAAATAAACAGAGTAATCTCCTTCACTGTAAGCGACCTTCATCACTGCAATTCCTACTTAGCTTACATTTCCTCTTTCAGATCATCATCTGACTTGAGCGTCGGAGAGCCAAATTGGGTATCACCCCCGGTCCCCCCAGCTTGGCCTTCTGACTTTTCAGTGTGTTTGTCCTAGCAGGTAGAACCTCATCCTCTCCGGAGAAATTCCGGCGGTTTCCCCACTCAAACAAATTCTAAAGTGATCGGATTCTAATCGCCCCATTCGGAACCCATCATTTTTGGCGCCGTCTGTGGGAAACCAGCTCTCAGCCTCTTTCTTCTCTTCTGCTAGTTGAAAAGTAAACACCCAAAATCATTACAGCTATGGTCGCTACGAGATCCGGCGCCGCGGGAGGAGGAGATAACACATCCCATGACGTCAATACCATTATTCCCTCCGTCCCTGTGGGCGGAGGCCCACCTCCTACCGTCGCTGAGGGTGGGGTACCCCCCACAGGAGTGACACCACAGGCAGAATCTTCAGTTCCCCCACCAGCACCGCCGGCACCACCAGCTTCCGGCGCCGCCGGAGGATTTTCGCTCTCTGCTCTTTCACAACCTCCCCAAACTCAATGGGTACATGCCCATGCAAACCCAGGAGGTCAGAGTTATATGATGCCGCCGCCGGGATACACGCTTACTCCCACTGTTATGGTGCCGCCGGTTCAACCGTACCTCGCCGGCCAAATCCAGCTCCCGGTGGTGATCCCCAGGGAGGTTGAAGAAGTAGAGTTACCTCCATTAACTACTCAGCAATTGAGGGCTCTTTATGCCCAGTGTGAGGTTCAGGCGGCCCAGGGGGCATTGGAAATATTCCATTCCATGTACTTTCCCTCTGAGCAGGCCACTCAAATCGCCGCCCCTGTGGGCGGATTGCAAACTTTCCCTATTAGGGAAACTCAGGCCGTCCTGAGGGTGCCGCCACCACCACCACCAGTTAATGAGACGCCCCGCCAGGACGAAAACGAGCGTCCCCCTGTAGACAGAAACAGGGAACCCACTGAGAGGGTCAACGAGAATGAAGGGGACTCCCACGTTTCCAGGAGGGATTCCCGTGCCGCCAGACAAGGAGACAGGGAAGGGGATGCGAATCCTAACATCCTCGTGGCTGGGCAAGACCAGCTGCAGGGTTTGAAGGACATGGTCGGACAGCTCTCTCGAGTACGGTCTCAGATCTCCCACAGTAGGGATGAACGAGCCGATGATAGAGACGCTCGTCACAAGGACCGACAGCCGCAGGTCCCTCGCCGAAAGGAACAGGAGGAGAACTTCTGCACCTACGATTACCATCCATTAGCGAGGGGCTCCCCCCTCGTGGAAGAAGTTTTGATGGCCCAAGCTGGAATGGCCAAAATCCTCACTTCTATCAACCGCTACGACGGTACAACCGATCCGGCTGAACATTTGGATCATTTTTTACATCTGATGCACCTCTATGAGCATTCCAGCAACTATTGGACCAAGGTTTTTGTCACTTCCTTGGTAGGAATGGCACAGGAGTGGTACAAAAGACTGCCCCCACGATCGATACACTCCTACAAAGAGTTGGCTGACGCTTTCCTCAACCACTTCAATTCTCTGAAGGCCCCAGTCACTGCGCCCACTGCCCTTTACATCGTGGTGCAGGGCAAGAATGAGTTTCTTCGCTCGTTCTTCGCCCGCTTTAACAAAGAGATTCTGCAAGTGGAGAGGCCGTCCATGGATTTCTTGATCCCGGTGCTCTTTCAGGCTGTGGATCACAAGCAATATGTGAGCAAAAAATTTGCTGATGCTATCGTGGAGAGAAGGCCAGGGACACTCATGGCCTTAAGGGAGGTTGCCGAGCCGTTTTTCACGCTCGAAGACATGTACGGGACGAATGGGCCCAGACATCACAGCCCAGCCAGAAACGAGCGCCACCCGGAACGAGGACGCGAAATCACTGTTAAGAAGGAGCGTCATCAGGAACGCAAAAGGTCGCCACTGCCCCCTCGATGTTTCGAGCGTATCCCACTCACCCGACCGAACTCAGAGGTTTATAACCTCTCTGACAAGAAACTCTTTAAGAGACCCATCAAGATGAGAGAGACTGAGTCGCTGAAACGTTCGAACAAGTACTGTGCCTTCCATAAGCAGAAGGGGCACGATACGGATGAATGTTGCCAGCTGGAAGCTGAGATTCAAAGGCTCGTTGCAGGGGGTCATTTGAAGGAATTTGTGAAAATTCTAGAGCGCTTTGATGAGCGCTGTCGGGATCGTTCCAGGGAAAGAAGAAGGAGCCCGTCCCGGTCAAGAAGTCCACGAGGAAGAGCCCCCCCTGAGACCAGCAGCCATCGGGGCAACAAAGGAAAGGCCCCTGAGCAGGACGATACGCCTTTTGCGGTCATCAACATGATAGCGGGAGGCTCTTCAGGGGGAGATTCCAATGCCGCTCGGCGGAGGTATGTCCGGAGTTACGACCAGCGCCCATCCGTGCCCAAGTCCGTTTATGCTATACAGAAGGCTAAGGATCAGCGCTCCCGAGAAAATGATGTAATAGGCTTTGATGATAGGGATTTAGGGCACATTGTAACACCCCATGGGGAAGGTGAAACTTCTGACTGGCCCATGGTGGTTAGTGTTGATGTCCACAATCACGTTGTAAAAAGGGTGTTGGTGGATAGTAGAAGCTCTGTTAATGTTTTGCCTTACTCCACATTTTTGAAGATGAATGCTGACCTCCCACTAGAGCCCCTCAAAACGGCTCTCATTGGTTTTGGGGGATCAGAAGTTGTCCCACGAGGGCAAATACACTTGGCCACCTCATTTGGCCGAGCCCCCCAGTGTAAGACGCTCACAGTCACATATGCCGTGGTAGAGAATGATATTCCCTATAACATCATAATTGGGCGCCCAACCCTCGTTGATTTCAAAGCCATCATCTCCACCTATCACCAGAAGATTAAGTTCCCCACCCCCGAGGGCATTGGAGAAGTACTGTGCAATGTGCGAGAGGCTTGGGAATGTTACATGTTGTCCCTCAGAAAGCCTAAGGCGGAGAAAACCTTCCAAATCGGATCTACCAAAAATTCTGTTGACGTTCCCAACCTGGACGAGGATGACCCAATACGCAAGAGGGCCAAGTTATACAAGAAGAAGAACAGAAGAGGAAGGATGCTAGCACCAAGAATCCCCTCGAAAGTACCCCGCCAGGGACAGTCGAAGAATCATCATCAGAGGGAGACGAGCGGGAGAAGGATGAGCCCGCTCCTGGTGAGTGCTTGATCGGAAAGAAGAGGGCGCTCGAACTTCCCCGCCCTGAAATAAGGATTGAACCCTCGGAGAAGTTCCTTTCTATTGAGTTGGAACCTGGAAACAAGGATAAAACTACTCAGATAGGGTCCAACCTCTCGGGGCCTTCTAAGATTTTGATGATTGACTTCCTCAGAGAGAACATTGATGTATTTGCGTGGAAAGCCTCTGACCTCACAGGGATTGACCCAAGCGTCATTGTCCACAGGCTTAATGTGGACCCTTCGTTCAAGCCCATCAAACAGAGGAAACGAGATGTACACGACTTTCGAAAGAAGGTCATCGTAGAAGAGGTTAATAAACTCTTGGAGGCTCAATATATCGAGCCCATCTTATACCCAGAATGGTTGTGTAATGTGGTTTTGGTGCCCAAGAGTGCGAACAAGTGGCGAATGTGCAATGATTTTACGGATCTTAACAAGGCTTACCCTAAGGATCCTTACCTGCTGCCCCGGATAGACCAACTGGTGGATTCGACCGCTGGTTGTGAACTTATGAGCATGATGGACGCCTTTCAAGGATACTATCAGATCTTTATGACTCCGGAAGACCGTCCCAAAACTTCATTCGTTGTCCATTTCGGGGTGTATTGCTTCCTAGTCATGCCTTTTAGGCTGAAGAACGCTGGAGCCACGTATCAGTGGCTCGTCAACAAGATGTTTGAAAGTGAAATTGGAGGGTCCATGGAAGTTTACGTAGACGATATGATTGTTAAAAGCGAGCGTCAGGACTCACATCTGGAAGATCTCAAGTGTACTTTTTCAATTCTGCGTCAATATGGGATGAAATTGAACCCTTCAAAATGCACCTTTGGAGTACAAGGGGGAAAGTTCTTAGGATACATGGTCAGTCAGAGGGGAATTGAAGCCAATCCTGAGAAGATCAAGGCTATCTTGGAGATCCCCTCCCCTCGAAATCTCCGAGAAGTGCAAGTATTGGTAGGAAAGATCATCAGGTTCCTTAGAGATGGTATTTGTCCCACTGATAAGGTAGAGGCTCGGAAAATAAGGAGCAAGGCCCCTCGATTCTCTTTAGACTCTGGGGGAAGACTGTTCAAGAAGTCATTTCAAGGGCCTCCATTGAGGTGTTTAAGGCCCTCGCAGGCGAGAGAAACGCTTGAACTCATTCACAGTGGGAGCTGCGGGAATCACTCAGGAGGGCGTATTCTGGCTAAGAAGATTCTAAGGAGTGGGTTTTATTGGTCCACGGTTCTGCATGACGCCCTCGAATTTTCCAGAAAGTGCCTAAAGTGTCAATTCCATTCCAATCTCCCTCAACTGCCGGCCGCTCAAATGATCCCAATAGATGTTTCCTGGCCCTTTGACCAGTGGGGAATAGACATTGTGGGCCCCTTGCCCATCGCTGTTGGACAAAAGAAGTTTGTCATTTTGGCTGTCGATTATTTCACCAAGTGGGCCGAGGCCGAGGCCATGGCAAAGATCACCTTCCGGGTTGTGAGGGACTTCATTTGGAAAAACATCATATGTAGATACGACATTCCGAGGGTGCTTATTTCTGATAATGGATCCCAGTTCATAGCCTTTGACACACGAGAGTGGTGTTCAGAATTGGGGATTGAACAACGCTTTACCTCCGTAGACCATCCCCAAGCCAATGGACAAGCAGGAGTTACCAATAGAGTCATTTTACAGCACTTGAAAACGATGCTGGAGAGTAAGAAGAGTGAATGGGCAGAAGAGTTGCAAGGGGCACTTTGGGCTTATCGCACTACTCCACGAGCGGCCACTGGCGAGACACCTTTCGTGCTCGTGTATGGGTCAGAAGCAATGATACCAGCCGAGATTGCAAATGAATCCGCTCGTGTAGCTTATTTCGAGCCTCAACTTAACGAGAATAACAGAAGCCTGGAATTGGACTTATTGGAAGAAAAAAGAAACCAAGCTTGGGCCAAGATACACAAATATAAGGCAACTGTGGCTCAACAGTACAACAAGCGTGTGAGGGAAAGAACCTTCCAATTGGGAGATTTGGTCCTGAAGAAAGTCAAAGTATCCAAACATGTGGGGAAGTTAGACCCCAACTGGGAAGGTCCATTCAAGGTAATACAGATTAGAGCAAACAACACCTACACCCTGGAAGTGTCTCCAGGGTGTAGGTGTTGTTTGCTCTGATCTGTATTACCTTGCTTGCCTCGCCCTTGGAACGCATGTAATCTCCGACGGTTTTATGTTTAAAAACTCCTTACCAGGTGATGATGTAACCACCTCGTTAATGAGCTCTATGTGCTCCAAATTACAACTAAAATATGATACCTTCCTCTCAGTATCTTTGGATTTACACTTCTTTATTTTGTTTGATCGTGTAAGACCCACACCCCTCGTTTTCACGAGCGTAATGGGTCACTTATATTGTACATGGGTTACGATTTCCAGCTCTCTACTCCACATGAGGGGACGCCCTCATAAAGACAGACTGGTAACGCTCACAACCAACTTAATAAAATGGAAGAGAAATACAATGAAAATCCCAGTAGACCTTGGTCGTCTATCACGACGCCTTGCGCTCGAAAAAGGGATCGTTCACAAGTCCAAAAATGGGACCAGTGCAAGCATGTTCATCCGACAGCAACGTCATCAGAAAGAAATTTCATAAGTCTTGAACGAGGGCAATCACTCAGTTGTTGGAAAACACGAATCAGAAAGCAGCGGAATTTAAAAAATTTTCCCAACAAAAGGATCTTGGACTCGCAATCGTGTAACCAACTTCGAAGGAATTAAGAAACTTACTTTTCTTTTGTTCTTTCTTGAAGCGTTTCAAGTCACCCAAGAACGCTCTTCTCGCGGCTTGATCCCCTCTCCTTGGTAAAGCTCGAATCTTCAAACTTCTAACTTGAAGTCTCTAGAGAAAGTCCACCAACTTGATCACAATCTAACTAGTAAGGATGCTAGTTCTCTAGTTAGTGTTTAGGCTTAACCTAGGGTTTTATTTAATCTTGGAGAAAGGAAGGTGTTCAACACATGAACCAAAAGAATTGCCAATTAGCTCTAAAGGGGAGCATGAGCTCCCCTATATATAGGAAAAGGGAGAGGGGCGCCGATCCTAATCCTTGTTGGGCAAGGATTTGGTTCCTCTCTCTCCTATTACTTGATCATCAAGTATTTTCCAACTTTGACTTTGAATTCTAATTCAAGTCAATTTTTAAGAGAGCTAAAAATATCCAAACTATTTTTGGATAATTTTATACTTTATTTATTTAAAATAAATAACTTATTTTATCTAATTAATTAATTCGTAATTAATTAACTAGATTATTTTCTCCAAAATAAGACTTTCTTTTTAATTCAAAAATTAAACCAAAGTCTATTAAATAATTAACACATTTAATTATTTAATACATATATATATAATATATATATATTCACACGTGTGTAACACGTGTCACAGTGACACGTGTCACTCACGTGAGCCACACGTGTGATTTCACACGTGTGGAACCCTCTTGGCCCGATTAACTCGTTTAATCATTTTAAAGCCTCAACTCATGTAACCAAGTTGTTGTGTGTGACCCTCTAGGTTCTCAATTCAATTAGCAGTGGCCCTAATTAATTAATTCACTAATTAATTAATCAGTCCACAGATTAAACGACCATAGTCTAGCAACAGGTGTTTAACCCCTAGCTGAATTGGAATGTTCGGATTCGACAGAACCTTTAAGTCATTGATTCATGTGAGATACAATCCTCCTACTTACTATCTCTCAACCAAGATCTAGGGCAAGGGAATAATCAGAACCCTAATAATCCGGTCTTAAAGCTAAGTGCATTTCATATCCATTTGATCTCAATCCAAGAAACCCTTTTCTTGATGTCTTGATCTACTGCCTTGGCCAAGGACTCCATATGGCATATGAATGACTTACACAATAAGAGATCACCTTGCAAATGCAAGTGTAGGTCCTATCTTGATTCTCATTCACTTTCATGAATCACTTGTGCAGCCCCAGCATAAGCCTTGAATCAGTTGTCTAAGGCGACACCCTTTAAAGCTTATACCTAAGACTACAGAGTTAACTCATAAAGTGACAAGGAACCTCAAGTCTAAGGATCAATTAATCACATCAATGATTCGTGAGATATTTCCTAATCTGCAAGTTTTCATTTCCTGAAATAGAAACTTCCTTTCCCATTTAGGAATGCTCTCACACGGGGCACCTCAGTGAACTTACTTATTAAAGTAAGCACCCTCATGTATCACGTACGTATCAACTATACACTTTGCACCTCTATGAAACAAGGTGGTCCTTCTTAAGGGCGTGATCCCACAAGCAAGCCTTAGAGGAGTCAGGTTGACACTCCCACTGTCAGTAGGACTCATCGGCTTGGAGTATTTTACTAATCATGACTTATGTGATATAGGGCTCGTTTCATGAACCATTTCACCTAAATGGTAGAGTCCTAAAGTCATCAGGATTAGGGGAGTTCTCATACATGCACAGCTAAAGTAAACGCATACCAAACAAGAGCATATAAAGAAGTGTTGCCTCAATTCGTTATTTCATTCAAAGATTGTCTGTGATTACAATAAGGAAAAGTACAAAGCGGATATACAATTGTCTTTCTAGGGCACTATTCCTAACAATCTCCCACTTGCCCGTCAAAGCCATTCAAAAGCTACTCTAAGTCCCATCTTCTGAAGATGACCTTGGAAAGCTTCTCGACTAAGGGGTTTAGTAAGTGGATCTGCCACGTTCTCCGCTGATGTGACCCTCTCGATTTGCACATCTCCTCTTTTGATAATATCACGGATTAGGTGATACTTCCTCATAATGTGTTTGGTCCGTTGGTGAGATCTTGGTTCTCTTGCTTGAGCAACCGCCCCAGTGTTCTCACAAAACACAGTAATGGGGTCTTTCATGCTAGGAACAACATTCAACTCTTGAATGAAGTTTCTAATCCAAACACCTTCCTTAGCTGCATCATTTGCAGCTAAGTATTCGGCCTCAGTGGTCGAATCTGCAGTGGTTGTTTGCTTGGAACTCTTCCAACTCACTGCTCCGCCGTTTAGGTAGAAAATGTATCCTGACATTGACTTAAAATCATCTAAGTCTGATGCAAAGCTTGCATCGCAGTATACTTCGACAATAAGATCTTTCTGACCTCCGTAAATTAAGAATAAATCTTTAGTACTTTTCAAGTACTTAAGAATATTCTTCACGACAGCCCAGTGACCATCTCCAGGGTCAGATTGGAAACGACTTGTCACACTAAGTGCATAAGCCACATCCGGTCGAGTACATAACATTGCATACATTATGCTACCTGTTGCTGACGCATAAGGTGTATGAGTCATTCTCTCCTTCTCAAGGTTAGTCTTAGGACACATCTTCTTTGAAAGACATGTTCCTACACTCACAGGAAGGTTCTTAACCTTTGCTGACTCCATATTGAATCTCTTCAATACTTTGTCAATGTACATCGACTGTGATAGTCCTATTAACCTTCTAGATCTATCTCTATAGATTTTGATTCCAAGGATATAGGACGCATCACCAAGATCTTTCATCTCGAATTGGTTCGATAACCATAACTTAGTCACTTTCATGTCATCCTTCGAATTCCCAATAAGAAGGATGTCATCAACATAAAGTACTAAGAATTGCACTGAGGTCTCCAATTCCTTTCTATACACACATGATTCATTCGAAATTTGGATGAAGCCAAACGCTTTGACCGATTCATCAAATCGAATGTTCCAATTCCTAGAAGCCTGTTTCAATCTATAGATTGATCTTTGGAGTTTGCAAACCTTTTGCTCACTCCCACTGAATGTGAAACCTATGGGTTGCTCCATATAAATGTCTTTGTCAATGTCACCATTGAGAAAGGCAGTTTTCACATCCATTTGCCATATCTCATAGTCATAATATGCAGCAATGACAAGCATGATTCGAATGGACTTTTGCATTGTAACTGGTGAAAAGGTTTCATCAAAGTCCACGCCGGGTCTTTGAGTGAATCCTTTTGCAACCAGTCTTACTTTGTAGGCTGCAATGCTTCCATCAACTCCAAGCTTTCTCTTAAAGATCCATTTGCAACCTATGGGTTTGACCCCATCAGGCAAATCTACCAAGGTCCAAACTTGGTTGGAGTTCATGGAATCCATTTCGGATTTCATGGCTTCTATCCACTGTTCAGAGTCAGAATCTGAAAGTGCCTTCTCATATGTTGAAGGATCATTATCCTTTTGAGAGATTTCATGGAAGAATCCATACCATCTCTCCGGCTGTCTAGGAGTGCGTTCAGAACGCCTTAGAGGAGGATTTACATGTGTATCGAAATTCGTGATTGGTTGTGGTTGATCAGTAGGGGACGTTTCTTCAGTGGGTGGTTTGGGGTTACTTTGTACTTCTTCCAATTCTATGATCTTGCCTTTCTTTTCTTTAAGGAACGGTTCCTCAAGAAAAGTGGCATTTCTGGAAACAAACACCTTTTGCTCAGATTGATCATAGAAGTAGTATCCTATGGATTCCTTAGGATAACCTACAAAGTAGCATAAGTTAGAACGAGATTCTAACTTATCTCCCACTGTCCTCTTCACGTAAGCAGGACAACCCCAAATTCTTAAGTAAGAATAACTATGGATTTTACCATGCCACATTTCATAGGGCGTTTTGGGGACTGACTTAGAGGGAACTAGATTCAGAATCTTTGCTGCACTTTCTAGGGCATAACCCCAGAAAGAAGGTGGTAAGTCAGTGAAACTCATCATGGAACGAACCATATCAAGTAGGGTTCGATTCCTTCTCTCAAAAACTCCATTAAGCTGAGGAGTTCCCGGAGGAGTCCACTGAGAGATAATCCCATTATCTTTGAGATGATTAAGGAATTCTTCACTAAGATACTCGCCTCCTCGATCAGATCGAAGTGCTTTGATCTTGTGATCAGTTTGGTTCTCAACCTCCTTTTGAAATTCTAAGAATTTCTCAAAAGCTTCAGATTTATACTTCATTAAGTATACATAACCATACCGACTAAAGTCATCAGTAAAGGTTATGAAATACTGATGATTATTTCTAGTGCTTACACTAAGCGGTCCACAAACATCAGTATGGATCAAATCCAAAACCTTAGTGGCACGTTCCACAGTTCCTTTAAAAGGGACTTTGGACATTTTTCGTTTGAGACAGGATTCGCAAGAAGTTAACTCCTTAAGATCATTTTCAGAGAATGATCCTAAAGTGTTTATCTTGCTAATTCTGTTCTTGGAAATGTGTCCTAATCTAGCGTGCCATAAGGGAGATGAAACTTTGTCATCTCTCTTATGCTTTGTTTCTCGTTGTATATTCATAATATTAATATTTTGAGTTAGGTAAAGTCCATTACTTAGAGTACCGATGTTAACGGAAGAGTTGTTCCGTTCGATAAAATATTTACCATTCTTAATATAAGTTTCATAACCTTCACAATCTAATATTGGAACTGAAATTATATTACGAATAATGCTCGGTACATAAAGGACTTTATTTAAGACTAACTCAAAACTACCTAAATCTAATCTAATTGTGCCTAAAGCTCGAGCCTCAACGTTTGAGCCATCCCCGATCTTCAAGACACATTCTCCTTCTTTGAGTTGTTGGACTTCACTTAGCATCTGTACATCATTACAGATATGAGTTCCACAACCGGTATCAAGTACCCAAGAACTAGAATTAATAGAAAGATTTATTTCAACGAGAAAGATACCTTTCTTTAGAGTAGCCTTGTACTCTGGGCAGTTTCTCCTCCAATGTCCCGCTTTGCCACAATGGAAGCAAACATCCTCTTTCTGATCACGCTTCTTCTTTTGGGCCTTTCCCTTCGAAATGCCACCAGTGGGCCTAAGGGGTTTCTTCTTCTTCTTTTGGGCTTTCTTGCCCTTACCTTTTGAAGGCCCAGAAGAGGAAGATGGAGCATTCACCATCAAAACCTTATTGTCCTTCTTGATCGTGCTTTCAGCAGTCACAAGCTGACTAATCAGCTCAGCTACAGTAGCACCAGCATGATTAATGTTGAAGTTAAGGACAAATGGGTTGAATGATGGTGGGAGCGAAGCTAGCAACAAATCCACTGAAAGCTCATCTTTCAGTGGCATGTCCATGGAAGCAAGTTTCTCAGTAAGGGCAAGAAATTTGAGTCCATATTCATGGACACTTGAACCTTCCCTCATTCTCAAGTGGAACAATTCCTTTGAAGTGTTATACCTTGTAACATGTTCATGAGGGCGGTAAAGTTGCTCTAAGTGGTCGTAAATCTCCCAAGCAAATTCCATGGCCTCATGTTGTCTTTGCAAGTCCGGAGACATGTGAGCCAACATAAGGCAACGGGCTTGGAGATTATCATCCTTCCACTTCTGAATCGCATCCCTCTCGGCCCGAGTGGGAGCCTCCCCTTCGGGACTGGGCTCCCCTTCGAAGAGAACATAAGTTCTCTTCTCAGAATCTAAAATGATTTTTAGATTCCTCAGCCAATCAGAATAGTTGGGACCAGTCAATTTGTTTGACTCGAGGATCGATACAAGAGGGTTTTTGGTTGCCATTTCAAAAAACGTAGAGAATCACAGAATCTACGGCCTAAATGGTAAAACAGAGAACTAGTGAGCATGCTGAATTATAACGATATACAAAAGATAAGGTCTTTAATCTAATGCAGCTCCCACTGTTTTTCAAAGATCTATAATTCCCAAAGATCTAAGAGGAACACGTTTCCCAGTGGGTACTAAGATCTTAGGCATTTTACCTCGAACCCACGACTCGCGGACATTCGAAGTAAGAACCCTAGGTAGGTACAACTTACCAATTCTAACACCTTTAGAACTCTTAGTAATTGTTTTTGCATCACCTATCTTTCAATATGGACCCACGACTCGTGCGACATCCATATTTACTTAGGCGTTAAGCTAGATCCATCAATCATAAGATCATGACCAAAACTTAGTTCGAACGACCCACGACTCGCGGACATCGCCCTTGCTAAAATTGACCATGAAATATTGATCATTTAAAATGATCAATTAGGTAACTAAGAACTAATAAGCTCCACTAGCTATCCCACGACTTGCGGACAATAACCAGCTTCACTTACTAAACTTAAAACCTATTGATGGAATGTTAGGAATTTAATTCAAAATTTGCATCTCGAATTAAACACCTATTTATTCGAAATTAGCTTAATATTTAAGGGGAATTTTCGAATCAACCGGAGAGTTGTCCGGTTCGACCTCACCAACATATACGTTATCCAATTTTATTAGTCTTGATTAATGCAAGTACACTTAAATGCATATCAAACAAGCACATAAACAGATAACATGTCCTAGCATGATACTAACATGTAATGATCATGGGTTCTACCTATCTTATGCGTGATATGTGGGAGCCACTCCACAATCACAAGTTCTAACATACATGCCACATAAACAGTTTAAATCATATAAGGGAAAGCGGTAACAACATACGAGCCCTATCTCTATTACATTTAACAATTGAGATTCCCCTCCCTAACATTTTGAGGGGTCTTCACTTATGGCCTCCTTGTTACTTGAATGTGGTCCATCTTACTCCATGGGTGCATTGTCTCCAAAATGAAAATAAAACCTCACCACCTATCTCTACTCTCAAATTACAATAAAAGAAAAAGACATAAAGTAATAAGGCTCAATCTTCATATTGGCCTTAGACAATTACACGGGGCATACCCCGGCCTCAAAAACAGTAATATGGAAAGCCACATAATAAATCACATAACAGTACGCACATAAGTGAGGCTCCAACCTCAATTGAAAAACGCAACTATAGGGCTCCAACCCCAATTTAAACCATCCATGTGCATAAATTAAAACCATACATAGATCTAAACCCATGATCACCTAACATGCTTTTACAAGAATTTAAATTTAACCAATAAATTAAAATTCTCGTTTTAAGCTCTAATAGCTTAAAACACGACTTAGATGCAATTCTTGTTCAAGAGCCCTTTTTTTTTTATAAAACCCGGAAAAACAATGAACTAATAAAATTCCAATTAATTTCTGAAAATTAATAATTTTATTCTTTCAATATTTTCAGAAAATAAAGATTGTAATTTTTTCCAAAGTTTAAATCACTTAAATTTCTAAAATCCCTATTTAAACAATTATTTCAAAAATAATTCAAATTCAATAAATAAAATTTTTCAGAAAAATTAAATCGGGATTGGATTGGACTAAACACGAAAATCAAGATCGCGTAACGAAGGGCCCGGATTCGCCCGCGCGCCAGCCCAGGCCGAGAGCACGCATCGCGCACGCCAGCAGCGAGGCTGCCGGCACGCACGCGCAGCGCGCACTCCTTCTCGCGCGCAAGGCGCGCGCTGCGCCTAGGCGGGAGACAGGTGGGCGAGGGAAAGGCTCCCGCGCGGTTGCGGGAGGTGCTGGCGGGCGAGCCTAGGCGCTGGCGGACGGTAGCGGCGGGCAGTCCCGCTCGGTTGCGGGACTGCTGGGCGGGCGGGCGCGCGGGCCTGGCGTGCTACGCCTTAGCACGTCCAGGCTCGCGTTTTCGTAACGCGGTTTCGTGTTTCGTACTTTCAGTTCAAAAACCAAAACAATCCAAAATTCAAAAACACGAATTAAATTAATTTCTATCAAAACGGTTTTCCAAAAACACAATTTTAAGAAAACAGTTTCAGAAATTCAAGAAAAATTACAGTTTCGTATTTCAGGCTTTTTAAAAGAACTCATGAATACCTAATTCGCATCTGAGCCTAAGAATTTCTACCAAATTCAGAATAATTGAGACGAATCAGAAACACGATTAACGAGGTGGCTCTGATACCACTTGTTGGAAAACACGAATCAGAAATCAGCGGAATTTAAAAAATTTTCCCAACAAAAGGATCTTGGGCTCGCAATCGTGTAACCAAATTCGAAGGAATTAAGAAACTTACTTTTCTTTTGTTCTTTCTTGAAGCGTTTCAAGCCACCCAAGAACGCTCTTCTCGCGGCTTGATCCCCTCTCCTTGGTAAAGCTCGAATCTTCAAACTTCTAACTTGAAGTCTCTAGAGAAAGTCCACCAACTTGATCACAATCTAACTAGTAAGGATGCTAGTTCTCTAGTTAGTGTTTAGGCTTAACCTAGGGTTTTATTTAATCTTGGAGAAAGGAAGGTGTTCAACACATGAACCAAAAGAATTGCCAATTAGCTCTAAAGGGGAGCATGAGCTCCCCTATATATAGGAAAAGGGAGAGGGGCGCCGATCCTAATCCTTGTTGGGCAAGGATTTGGTTCCTCTCTCTCCTATTACTTGATCATCAAGTATTTTCCAACTTTGACTTTGAATTCTAATTCAAGTCAACTTTTAAGAGAGCTAAAAATATCCAAACTATTTTTGGATAATTTTATACTTTATTTATTTAAAATAAATAACTTATTTTATCTAATTAATTAATTCGTAATTAATTAACTAGATTATTTTCTCCAAAATAAGACTTTCTTTTTAATTCAAAAATTAAACCAAAGTCTATTAAATAATTAACACTTTTAATTATTTAATACATATATATATATAATATATATATATTCACACGTGTGTAACACGTGTCACAGTGACACGTGTCACTCACGTGAGCCACACGTGTGATTTCACACGTGTGGAACCCTCTTGGTCCGATTAACTCGTTTAATCATTTTAAAGCCTCAACTCATGTAACCAAGTTGTTGTGTGTGACCCTCTAGGTTCTCAATTCAATTAGCAGTGGACCTAATTAATTAATTCACTAATTAATTAATCAGTCCACAGATTAAACGACCATAGTCTAGCAACAGGTGTTTAACCCCTAGCTGAATTGGAATGTTCGGATTCGACAGAACCTTTAAGTCATTGATTCATGTGAGATACAATCCTCCTACTTACTATCTCTCAACCAAGATCTAGGGCAAGGGAATAATCAGAACCCTAATAATCCGGTCTTAAAGCTAAGTGCATTTCATATCCATTTGATCTCAATCCAAGAAACCCTTTTCTTGATGTCTTGATCTACTGCCTTGGCCAAGGACTCCATATGGCATATGAATGACTTACACAATAAGAGATCACCTTGCAAATGCAAGTGTAGGTCCTATCTTGATTCTCATTCACTTTCATGAATCACTTGTGCAGCCCCAGCATAAGCCTTGAATCAGTTGTCTAAGGCGACACCCTTTAAAGCTTATACCTAAGACTACAGAGTTAACTCATAAAGTGACAAGGAACCTCAAGTCTAAGGATCAATTAATCACATCAATGACTCGTGAGATATTTCCTAATCTGCAAGTTTCCATTTCCTGAAATAGAAACTTCCTTTCCCATTTAGGAATGCTCTCACACGGGGCACCTCAGTGAACTTACTTATTAAAGTAAGCACCCTCATGTATCACGTACGTATCAACTATACACTTTGCACCTCCATGAAACAAGGTGGTCCTTCTTAAGGGCGTGATCCCACAAGCAAGCCTTAGAGGAGTCAGGTTGACACTCCCACTGTCTGTAGGACTCATCGGCTTGGAGTATTTTACTAATCATGACTTATGTGATATAGGGCTCGTTTCATGAACCATTTCACCTAAATGGTAGAGTCCTAAAGTCATCAGGATTAGGGGAGTTCTCATACATGCACAGCTAAAGTAAACGCATACCAAACAAGAGCATATAAAGAAGTGTTGCCTCAATTCGTTATTTCATTCAAAGATTGTCTGTGATTACAATAAGGAAAAGTACAAAGCGGATATACAATCGGCTTTCTAGGGCACTATTCCTAACATCAGTAAGACCCTCGCAAATACTCAAGTCTTAGCAAAATTATCCAGGATTAAGAAGAAATTTCACAAGTCTTGAACGAGGGCAATCACTCAGTAAGACCCTCGCAAATACTCAAGACTTAGCAAAATTTTCCAGGATTAAGAAGAAATTTCACAAGTTTTGAACGAGGGCAATCACTCAGTAAGACCCTCGCAAATACTCAAGACTTAGCAAAATTTTCCAGGATTAAGAAGAAATTTCACAAGTCTTGAACGAGGGCAGCCACTCAATAAGACCCGCGTATGTACTCAAGACTTAGCCAAATTTCTAGGAACAAAAGCAAAAATTTACACAAGTTTTAAATGGGGGCATTCTCATCATAAGACCCCCGTAATTACTCAAGACTTAGTTAGATTTTTCAAAATATTTAATGGAATCTTTCAAGTTCCAAAGACTTTATCTGAGTAATGCGATTTTCAATAAGCATGTTACACACAATCTTACCACTACAAGATTTGTTCACAACAATCGCAAGATGAAAATTCGCAATCAAGAAAAAGGTAAAAAAAAAAAAACAGTATTCTGAAGGAAAGAAGGAATTTCATTCATTAAAGGCATTCACCTAAATTACAAAATGAAGGCTCAAAGGCCCATAAGTTTCTTGACAAGAGTTGAAAGCACTAAAATAGGGAAAGGCTTCAGGCTGCAGGAGCAACATCTTCATCAATAACCACCAAGATGTTCTGGGCCACTGGACCATAAACTGGGCCTTCTGGCTCTTGAGGTTGGGCAGCTGGTGGCTCGGGCGCTTGTGGATCGTTGGGCTCGTTGGCATCAGGAGCAAGTGCGTTGGCACCCTCAGCAGTTGGGACATGGGCATCCTCCCCGACAGGCACTTGAGGCTCATTTTCAGAAGGATCATTCTGTGCGGCTTGTGGAGCATTACTCGCCGGATGGGCATCCATGTATTCGTCTTAGAGAAGCTTAACCAAGAAGTCATACTCCAATTCAGCAATGGTGTCTGCGGGGTCATCCCGATATTCGTCATCTTCCTCGCAGCGCTCATTGAACATGAGCCCTATGCCCTCCGCCTCTCTCATAGCCGGGTTGGTTAGCCCCTTGTGGATGCCCTGTTCGATGGCTAGGTTGAAGGCCTTTTGAGCCTCGTCCAAGCAGTGCAAGGAAGCCACAAAGTTGAAGGCCTTTGAGTGACAGAACTTGATGAGGGCCTCCTTGTTCGCTCGGTCAAGACTTTGAGGCCATTCATTCATCGTATCATTGAACTTCCTCTCAGCCTCCAGAGCCCTTGTTTTCCAGCTCTCACGCTCGGCCTCTGCCTTCTTGAATCCCTCATCCATGTGGGCCAACTTGCCGCTCACGCTGCTTCAAGCGCTCTCCACCGCCACAAAGTCTTCCTTCAGCTTCTTCAGCTCCTCCTCCGTCTTTTTGTGCAAGTCCTTGTGGGACTTGTACTTGGCTATTTCAGTATCCAGCTCCACTTGAATTTGAGTCGGATCGTTAGCACGTGCCATCTTCTTATACTTGGCCTTACGATCGGCATAGACGGATGCCCGCATTTGAATGTTCTTAAGCCTGGGGACTACTTGCTGCGCGGGTTCGAAAGAAGTGAAGTATTAGCAAGAAAGTGTTAGAGAGATACTTACCAGAGATAGCAATGTGACAAGAGAGTAAAGAATTACGGAGATCAAGGTGTGAGCCGCGTCGTAGGCCACCGTCTCCACCGACTCGGTGAACAGATGCTTGTGGTCAGCAGTAAATTAGGCCTTGTCATAGAGGTTCTCGCTGACGGTTTGAGCGAGCGTGCCGGGCCTTAGCAGAACTGGCCCAACGTCGGAGGCGCCTGAGAAGTTCCTGTCCCCTCGTCAGGAGAACTCCCACAAGCGCTCTTCCTCTGAAGAAGATGTTTCCCCACCACCCTTGGAGCCCTCAACCACTTGTTTCCCTTTGCCCTTTATGGCTACAGTGTCGGACATCCTCTTCCTCTTGCGGGAAGGTCTACTGGCGCTTGGTGGAACCTCATTTATTGTCAACGGAGGCCTCACTTGGTTAACGGTGCGAGAGTCGGACACCCTCGAATCCGACGGAGGAGGAGGCGGTCGCACCCCTATTCTGTTTTCAGGGTTGGCCACACGGTTTCCATCTCGGCCACGTGGAGTCGGAGCGCTCGGAGAGGAGCCGGAACCACGAGCGTCACCCCTACCGCCATGGGCACGAGGGCGTTGCTGCTCCCCCTGTTGGGCCTGGTTCCTGTTGGCGTGAGCGAAACGAGCGGCCTGCCTAATTCCTCCTGCCATCTCTAAGATATTTGCTCCTACAAGAAATACAAGTACCAGAGTTAAAAATCCATAAATAAATTATTCGTTGTGCAAGATTGTAAAGAGAAGAATACAGTTAGTATCCCTATCTAAAAGTTAGTGCCCTAAGAATCTAACCATCTCTTTCCATGTCACGAGCCGGGGGGTTATGAAGATAGTAAGGGTCGTTAGAGAGACCATACAAGATCATAAGCTCTGCGTCGTCTATCCAGTCTTTCCCTTCAATAAGGTGACCCTCGTCCCTTAGAGCCTCGGCCAAACTCTTGGCCCAATCCTTGGGAAGGGCAGGTTCCAGGCGGCTCTTTGAAACCGAACCCCAATTTGAGGGAACCCCAAAGCCTTCTTCCGTGGGAGCCTTGACAAAGATAAATTTTTCCTTCCAGTTGGGACCGTAAGTACTGGAGGGAGAATTGATTAGCTTCGTGTGAGCTTTCGCTTGGACGTAATAGAAGCCCGCCTCAAGGGATGAGCGTGATGAGGTGACTACTTGGAAGAGTGCATTAAAGTTCCGCACGAAGGGCTCGTAACCAACGTTTCTCATCAGAATCACGAAGCTTGTTAGTAGAGCCAGGTCGTTGGGCACGATTTGGGAAGGACAGAGGTTCAGGTCGTTCAGTAAATGGGCCATTGAGATCGAAATTGGGAACCTCAAGCCCCCAGAGCTGACAGCATCCACGTAAACTGCCATCTCACCAGGAGGCAGATGATTGGCGTGCTCGTGTTTAGCAGGGATTCTCCATGTGAAGCGCTCATCCTAGAAGATGGGTGCCAACATTGTTTTCACCTCCCCTAGAGTAACCGTGCTGGGAGTTTCGTCTGGGGTGCGCTTGGTAGCCTGAGTCTTCACCCTCTTTGGATCCTTTGGACTTTTTAGTTTTTCTGGGCTTTTGAGGTTTTTTGCCCTTTCCTTTGTCACGGGCCCTTTCGGAGGGCCCCGCTGCCTCTTCTGTCATCGGCGCTGGAGCGGCCCTGGCCACCGTCACAACATAGCGGTGGGGATGGGTAGCACTCTCAGTTATTGGAAGAGTCCCCCCTCTGTCTCTCTGCCTCCATTACCAGGTTCATCTCTTCAAAAAGAGGTTCAACCCCTTCTGGGTCCCTTACATCTATGACTGTCGTGGCCTCTTCCAACCCTTCAACCCTGGAAGAATCCGGAGAAGATGAATTTTGGGTGGCCATCTCCCTGATTCCACAGGCAAACTCCTCTACAAGTCGATTGGCCATGGCGGTGTTGGAATTTGAAAGAGATTTGGGGATTTTTTCTGGGAAAGGTTGTACACCTAAAGAGATTTGAGATTTCCGGGGAGGAGAAGCCTAAGGAATTACTGAATCCTAAATTTGATCCTGAAATTAGCGAAGTTAGAAAGTTTCACCGAATATTACCTTAAGATTTCAGGGAAGAACTTGAAGGAAGGATGGAATGCTCTGTGACTGGTATGCGGAGATGTTTTTTGCAGAAGGGTGCTTGAAAGATATGTTCGCGTAAAAAGGTGGAATGGATACCGGGATCCCTTATTTATAGGGATGGGAGTTGGTACGTTTCTGGCAAGAAATTCAAAATAAGTAATCATTTCCCGCCTAGGAAACCGTTCACTTTATGGAAGCATCGCGCATTTCCCAAGCCTCACGCTCCCCACGCACATCAGCATTTAATGGTTATACACTCCAAATGGTTAGAAGAAAGGACAGCATTTAATGCCTGGATATAACAAGCGGTCAGGCGAAAGGACCGCCTTAATGGCGCAATCGGAAGGAAAATTACCCAACACGCCAAAAACCCTCCCAAGCATCACGCTCGGAGGATCGTACATGATGAATTCTACAGCCCTTATTACAAAGGAATACAGAATTGGGGGGGCAAAATGATGGGGTCAAAACACGCTTGTCCTCATCTTGGCACGTGGCACCTTAAGATGATGGCACTTGCTTCTCTAAGATTGCATCAGACATATACGAGCGCTCAAACCTTCGAGCGCTGGAATCCCGCAAGGACACGCGTCAACTCTGCTATGGATACATGTGCATCAACACTATTGCTCTTACCGCTCTTCCACAAGCGTCGTTGGTACTGCATGACTAGTACCTCAATCAATCTAAGCGAGCCTTCTTCGAGCGTTACATTCCCTCGGAGAAGCTTCCGCTTCAACTTCTTACAACAAGCTCTAGCCCTCATCCCCTAGCGGATATCTTGGTCTCCAAGGCTTCTGGTTGTCACGAGCGTGCTGTTAAGCCCTCGTTACCAACCTCCCAAACGGCTCTCTGACACACCGTACATGCCCGCGCACCTGCCCCTGTTGCCAACACTAACTCTCAGCAGCTTTTGCATAAGATTCCTCTTAGGTTTCTCTCTCACAGCGCCACGTGTTAGGGCAACATTCGGCCAGGACCACATGAGGCAAATGACCAAAGGGTCCTTGACCAACCCTCAACTATAAATAAACAGAGTCATCTCCTTCACTGTAAGCGACCTTCATCGCTGCAATTCCTACATAGCTTACATTTCCTCTTTCAGATCATCATCTGACTTGAGCGTCGGAGAGCCAAACTGGGTATCACCCCCTGTCCCCCCAGCTTGGCCTTCTGACTTTTCAATGTGTTTGTCCTAGCAGGTAGAACCTCATCCTCTCCGGCGAAATTCCGGCGGTTTCCCCACTCAAACAAATTCTAAAGTGATCGGATTCTAATCCCCCCATTCGGAACCCATCAATATATACAATATATATATTCACATGTGAGACACGTGTCACAATGACACGTGTCACTCACGTGACCCACACGTATGGTTTCACACGTGTGGAACCCTCTTGGCCCGATTAACTCGTTTAATCATTTTAAAGCCTCAACTCATGAAACCAAGTTGTTGTGTGTGACCCTCTAGGTTCTCAATTCAATTAGCAGTGACCCTAACTAATTAATTAATCAGTCCACAGATTAAACGACCATAGTCTAGCAACAGGTGTTTAACCCCTAGCTGAATTGGAATGTTTGGATTCGGCCGAACCTTTAAGTCATTGATTCATGTGAGATACAATCCTCCTACTTACTATCTCTCAACCAAGATCTAGGGTAAGGGAATAATTAGAACCCTAATAATCTGGTCTTAAAGCTAAGTGCATTTCATATCCATTTGATCTCAATTCAAGAAACCCTTTTCTTGATGTCTTGATCTACTGCCTTGGCCAAGGACTCCATATGGCATATGAATGACTTACACAATAAGAGATCACCTTGCAAATGCAAGTGTAGGTCCTATCTTGATTCTCATTCACTTTCATGAGTCACTTGTGCAGCCCCAACATAAGCCTTGAATCAGTTGTCTAAGGCGACACCCTTTAAAGCTTATACCTAAGACTACAGAGTTAACTCATAAAGTGACATGGAACCTCAAGTCTAAGGATCAATTAATCACATCAATGACTCGTGAGATATTTCCTAATCTGGAAGTTTCCATTTCCTGAAATAGAAACTTCCTTTCCCATTTAGGAATCTTCTCACACGGGGCACCTCAGTGAACTTACGTATTGAAGTAAGCACCCTCATGTATCACGCACGTATCAACTATACACTTTGCACCTCCATGAAACAAGGTGGTCCTTCTTAAGGGCGTGATCCCACAAGCAAGCCTTAGAGGAGTCAGGTTGACACTCCCACTGTCGGTAGGACTCATCGGCTTGGAGTATTTTACTAATCATGACTTATGTGATATAGAGCTCGTTTCATGAACCATTTCACCTAAATGGTAGAGTCCTAAAGTCATCAGGATTAGGGGAGTTCTCATACATGCACAACTAAAGTAAACGCATACCAAACAAGAGCATATAAAGAAGTGTTTGCCTATGATATTAATCAATCGTATATTATTCAAAGATTGTCTGTGATACTAGGAAAGTCCCAAAACGGATTATGACTAATCGGCTTTCTAGGGCACTATTACTAACAATCTCTCACTTGCATGTAAAAGCCATTTAGGTACTCTAAGTCCCATCTTCTCAAGATGCACTTTGAGAGCCTATTGACTTTGGGCGTTTCCAAAGTGGATCTGCTATATTCTCTGCTGATGTGACCCTCTTGTTTACATATCTCTTAGGAAACACCTTTTCCTTATAAACTGATTCGTAATCACGTGTTCAGTCTCTTGGTGAGGTCTTGGTTTTTCATACTTGAGTAACCATCCTTTTTATCATACAACATGATAAATGAATTGTTTCATGCTAGGAACTTCATCTAACCATTTAGATGGAGTTTCTTACCCAAACACTTAACTTAGTGTTATAAAATACGACTAAGTTCACAACTACGATAGTCGAGTTTTGTAAGGTCCGTCCTTGGAACCCCTTTCCAACACATTGCATTACCATTTTGGTAGAAGTTGTATCCTTTTAATGATTTCATAATCATCTATGTTTGATGAACGGTTACACCAAATATCCTTCTAACAACAAGATCTTTTGGGCTCTGTAAACTAATAAATGTCCTCATTTCTTCTCAAGTACTCTGAGGACATCCTTTACAGAAATCTAATGACCTTCTCTGAGGTCATATTAGATTCGACCCACTATGCTTAGTGTTGCGCCATATCAAGCCTAGTACATAACATTTCATACATTATGCACCCTTTCACCTAAAGGGATTTTGGACATTCTAACTTTCTTAAAGTTATCTTAGGACACATACTCTTCAAAAGAGATGTTCCATTGTCCATACTAAACTCCTTTTAGTATTATGGTTATGTACTCGTTTTGTGATAATGCTTTTATTCTCTTAGATCTAGCTTCTATAGATCCGAATGTCGAGAATTTAGGATAATCACTAAGATCTTTCATGCCAAAGTGTTTCTTAAACAAGAATTGGTAACTTTCACGTCATCCTTGACATTCCTAATGAGAAGGATGTCGTCTTCTAAAGAACCAAAATTGACTCTTACATCACTAACTGTCATATGTACATTTTTTAGACTTATTCGACTCCCATCTGTGTCAAACGATTTGACTATCCTATGGAATCGAATTGTCTAACTCCTAGAAGCCTTTATCAATCCACAGATTGACTTTAGGGATTTGCATACCTTATGCATACTCCCACTGAATATGAGATTTATAGAAATACCTTATTTCAGTCTATTTCAATCTCATATTGAACAAGATAGTTCTCATATTCATTTATCATATCTCATCGTCAGAATATGAGGGTGTGGTAAATACAATCCAAATGGACTTTTGCATTTCAACCGTCAAGAAGGTTTTAATGCTTTCATTCACTCGAAGCTGCACGAGCTTTATCCTATCAGGTGGATCAACCAAGGTCAAAACTTGGTTTGAGTATATGGAATCCATATTGGATTTCAAGGCTTGCTTACACTACTCAGATTCAAAATCTGACAATGTCTCCTCTTCAAATAATTCCTTGGCTATCTAGGAATGCGTTCTAAACGCGTCTTAAAAGAAGGGTTTCATACATGTGCATACTCTAAAATTTGGCTAAATTTTATCAGATGGGCTAGTTTCTTCTATATGTGGCGTGGATATTTATCCTCAAATTTCTTTGAGGTCTGCTTGCTTGTCTTTCTTCTTCTATAGGAACGATTCCTTAAGAAAGATACATTCCTTGAGACAAACAACCTTTGTCTAAGGGAATCGCAGAAACGATATCCAATATCGTTGTATAAACTTGAACTCATTTCAAGCTTATCTCCCACTATCCTCTTCACTTAAGAGGATTCCACTAAATTCTTGGATAATAATAATCAGGGAATTTAGTATGCCACATTGCATAGTGCAACTAAAGCACTGATTTTGGAAGGTACTAAATTCAAAATCTCTAACTGCATATTCCGGTAGTTTATTCCTAGAATGATTATAAGTCAGTAAAGCTTACTATGGAATGGACCATATCCTATTAGGTTTCAGTCCCTCATTCGCAAACACTAAGGTGTTCTCGAATTAGTTTACTGAGAGATAATCCTATTATCTCTAAGATGACTAAGGAATTAGTTGCTAAGATATTGGCTATCTTGATCATATCGATTTACCTATAACTTATGACTACTTCGGTTCCTAACCTCCTTTTTTAAATTCTAAGAATTTCATATAAGTTTCGAATTTGTACTTCAACAAGTATATTCATTCATAATGATTACACTGACGATTGTATCTAGTGCTTACATTAAGCATCTTACACTCATCATCATGGATCGAAATCCACTATAATTTTGGAACGTTCCACGTTTAACCTAAACAATGTTCCGGGAACGTTTCCCTTTAAGATAGGATTCATAGGAAGTTAACTCTCCAGGTTCATTTTCGTGAAATGATCCTAAGATGTCTAACTTGCTAATCCTTTTATATCTTAACGTTCCAAAGTAATTCGAAGCTTTGTCATCTCACTTACTTTTGTTTTCTCGTTGCATGTTCAGAACATTAGTGCTTTGAGTCTTTGCACAATAGATTATGCAGAATCAACTCAAGACTTGTGAATTCTATTCCTAATAGAATTACTAAATGAGGTAACATTTCAGAGTACTCATACTATTTGCAGTTCCCTTTCAAAGTCCTTATTTGCTACCATAGAAGCAAACGTCCAATTTGATCTCTAGTGTCTTTTGGACGTACCCCTTACATGCCCCTCCATTGGGCTCTTAAGGGTTTCTTCTTCTTTAGGCCTTCAAGCCTTTAACTTAGTGAGTTTAGAAGAAGAATTAACCATCACAACCTTTTATTCCTTCTTAAGGATGCTCTCAACCATTATCAACTAAATGATTAACTATGCAACATTAGCATCATTCTTAGTTGAGCATAAGGGGTTTGAATGATGGTGGAAGCAATGTACGCAATCAGTGCATTGAGAACTCTTTTCTCAGTTAATGAGACCACAAGATCTTCAAATAAGATCTTTCGACCTTGTTCGTGTGCACTTGTTTCCTCATTTGGAATATTGAATAATTCCATAATGTTATACCTTGTAACATTTTTATGGGTGGTTCAATTGCTCTTAAGTGGTTTGGAGAAATCCATTCACCTCAGATTGCTTCTCTTTTGGCCCGGGTCGAATTTTCACAATTGAAAACTTCGCCCTTGAGAGAACGCCTTTCTCTATTCGGAATCTAAAACGAATTTTAGGGTCCGAAGCCAATCAGAGTTAGTTAGGACTTAGTCAACTCTTTTGACTTAAGGATGGATACGAATGGGTTTGCATTTCATATTGTAGAGAATCACAGAACTACAACCTAGATGCTAAGCAGAGAAAAATGTGAGCATGCTTAATTATAACGATATACAAAAGATAAGGTCTTTAATCTAATGTAGTTCCCACTGTTTTCCCACTGTTTTTCAAAGATCTAAGAGGAACGCGTTTCCCAATGGGTACTAAGATCCTAAGCATTTTACCTCGAACCCACGACTCGCGGACATTCTAAGTAAAACCCTAGGTAGGTACAACTTACCAATTCTAACACCTTTAGAAATCTTAGTAATTGTTTTGCATCACCTATCTTTCAATATGGACCCACGACTCGTGCGACATCCATATTTACTTAGTGCGTTAAGCTAGACCCATCAATCATAAGATCGTGATCAAAACTTAGTTCGAACGACCCACGACTCGTGGACATCGCCCTTGCCAAAATTAACCACGAAATATTGATCATTTAAAATGATCAATTAGGTAACTAAGAACTAATAAGCTCCACTCGCTATCCCACGACTCGCGGACAATAACTAGCTTTACTTACTAAACATAAAACCTATTGATGGAATGCTAGGAATTTAATTCAAAATTTGCACCTCGAATTAAATACCTATTATTCGAAATGAGCTTAATATTTAATGGGAATTTTCGAATCAACCGAAGAGTTGTTCGGTTCGACCTCACCAACATATATGTTATCCAATTTAATTAGTCTTGATTAATGCGAGTACAACTTAAATGCATTTCAAACAAGCACATAAACAGATAACATGTCCTAGCATGACACTAACATGAGATGATCATGGGTTCTACCTATCTTATGCGTGATATGTGGGAGTCACTCCACAATCACAAGTTCTAACATACATGCCACATAAACAGTTTAAATCATATAAGGGAAAGCGGTAACAAAATACGAGCCCTATCTCTATTACATTTTACAATTGAGATTCCCCTTCCTAACATTTTGAGGGGTCTTCACATATGGCCTCCTTGTTACTTGAATGTGGTCCATCTTACTCCATGGGTGCATTGTCTCCAAAATGAAAATAAAACCTCACCACCTATCTCAACTCTCAAATTACAATAAAAAGAAAAAGACATAAAGTAATAAGGCTCAATCTTCATATTGGCCTTAGACAAATACACGGGGCATACCCCGGCCTCAAAACAGTAATATGGAAAGCCACATAATAAATCACATAACAGTACGCACATAAGTGAGGCTCCAACCTCAATTGAAAAAACGCAACTATAAGGCTCCAACCCCAATTTAAACCATTCATGTGCATAAATTAAAACCATACATAATTCTAAACCCATGATCACCTAACATGCTTTTTCGAGAATTTAAATTTGGCCAATAAATTAAAATTCCCGTTTCAAGTCTTATTGACTTAAAACACGACTTAGATGCAATTCTTGTTCAAGAGTCTTTTCTATAAAACCCGAAAAACTATAAACTAATAAAATTCTAATTAATTTCTGAAAATTAATAATTTTATTCTTTCAATATTTTTCATAAAATAAAGTTTGCAATTTTCCAAAATTTAAATCGCTCGATTTCTCAAAAATCCCAATTTAATCAAAATTTTAAAATAATTTTATTTTAGCAAAAGTAATTTCAAAAGATGAAATTAAAATTAAATTAAATGGGATTTTAAGGACCGAAAACATGAAAACACGGGCCCGGGACGAAGCGGGATCGCCCAGCGGGCGATGCGGGCGGTTGCTCCCGTGCGGTGGCGGGAGCGTGCGGGAGGTTGTCCCGCGGCTGCCGAACGGTGGCGCGCGGGGTTGGCGCGTGCGACAAGTTGGCACGTTCCAACCTCGCGTATTCGTTTCGTGTTTCGTTTCGTATTTTGGGTTTCTCCAAAACCCGGTTCAATCCAAAAATAAGAAAAATACGATTTAAATATATTTCAATCAAAACGGTTTTCAAAAACACAATTTAAGAAAACAGTTTCAGAAATTTCAGAAAAATCACAGTTTCTTAATTCAGGCTTTCTAAAAGAACTCATGAATACCTAATTCGCATCTAAGCCTAAGAATTTCTACCAAATTCAGTTTAATTGAGACGAATCAGAAACACGATTAACGAGGTGGCTCTGATACCAACTGTTGGAAAACAGGAATCAGAAAGCAGCGGAAATTTAAAATTTTTTCAACAAAAGGATCTTAGACTCGCAATCGTGTATCCAAATTCGTAGAGATCAAGAAACTCACTTGGGTAGTAGCTTTGTTGACACGTTTTGTGCCGCCCTAAAACGCGCTTCATGCGGTAATGGCAACCCATTCCTCGAAAGTCTCTTTCTACTTCAGTATCCATTGTAGAGATAACAATCCACACCAACTTCGAAAACCAGTTTTGCGAAAGTAGAAATCTGCCAGCCATAAAACCCTCGTGAAAAAATTCATCCTTCAGGATATGGACGAACGGTTTTCGCCACCTTCTTTGGTTAGATTTTTTCACTCGTTTTCTGTTGGGTTCAGAATCGTTTCATCATCACTTCAGGTCGTTTTGCTTGATCCCCACTCCTTGGTAAAGCTCGAATCTTCAAACTTCTAACTTGAAGCTCTCTAGAGATAGTCCACCAACTTGATCACAATCTAACTAGTACGGATGCTAGTTCTCTAGTTAGTGTTTAGGCTTAACCTAGGGTTTATTTGATCTTGGAGAAAGGATGGTGTTCAACACATGAACCAAAACAAATCTCGATTAGCTCCAAGGGGAGATCGAGCTCCCCTATATATAGGAGAGGAGTGGCCGAAATTCCTAGTCCTTATGGACTAAGGATTTTGGTCCCTCTCTCCTATTACTTGATCATCAAGTAATTTTGACTTTGACTTTGAATTCAAATTCAAATCAACTTTCAAGAGAACTAAAATATCCAAACTATTTTTGGATAATTTTATACTTTATTTATTTAAAATAAATAACTTATTTTCTCTAATTAATTAATTCGTAATTAATTAACTAGATTATTTTTCTCCAAAATAAAACTTTCTTTTTAATTCAAAATTAAACCAAAGTCTATTAAATAATTAACACTTTTAATTATTTAATATATATATATATATATATATATACAATATATATATTCACGTGTGAGACACGTGTCACAATGACACGTGTCACGCACGTGACCCACATGTATGGTTTCACACGTGTGGAACCCTCTTGGCCCGATTAACTTGTTTAATCATTTTAAAACCTCAACTCATGTAACCAAGTTGTTGTGTGTGACCCCTCTAGGTTCTCAATTCAATTAGCAGTGACCCTAACTAATTAATTAATCAGTCCACAGATTAAACAACCATAGTCTAGCAACAGGTGTTTAACCCCTAGCTGAATTGGAATGTTCGGATTCGACCGAACCTTTAAGTCATTGATTCATGTGAGATACAATCATCCTACTTACTATCTCTCAACCAAGATCTAGGGTAAGGGAATAATTAGAACCCTAATAATCTGGTCTTAAAGCTAAGTGCATTTCATATCCATTTGATCTCAATCCAAGAAACCCTTTTCTTGATGTCTTGATCTACTGCCTTGGCCAAGGACTCCATATGGCATATGAATGACTTACACAATAAGAGATCACCTTGCAAATGCAAGTGTAGGTCCTATCTTGATTCTCATTCACTTTCATGAGTCACTTGTGCAGCCCCAGCATAAGCCTTGAATCAGTTGTCTAAGGCGACACCCTTTAAAGCTTATACCTAAGACTACAGAGTTAACTCATAAAGTGACATGGAACCTCAAGTCTAAGGATCAATTAATCACATCAATGACTCGTGAGATATTTCCTAATCTGGAAGTTTCCATTTCCTGAAATAGAAACTTCCTTTCCCATTTAGGAATCTTCTCACACGGGGCACCTCAGTGAACTTACTTATTGAAGTAAGCACCCTCATGTATCACGCACGTATCAACTATACACTTTGCACCTCCATGAAACAAGGTGGTCCTTCTTAAGGCGTGATCCCACAAGTAAGCCTTAGAGGAGTCAGGTTGACACTCCCACTGTCTGTAGGACTCATCGGCTTGGAGTATTTTACTAATCATGACTTATGTGATATGGAGCTTGTTTCATGAACCATTTCACCTAAATGGTAGAGTCCTAAAGTCATCAGGATTAGGGGAGTTCTCATACATGCACAACTAAAGTAAACGCATACCAAACAAGAGCATATAAAGAAGTATTTGCCTATGATATTAATCAATCGTACATTATTCAAAGATTATCTATGATACTAGGAAAGTCCCAAAACGGATTATGACTAATCGGCTTTCTAGGGCACTATTCCTAACAATCTTTCACTTGCACGTAAAAGCCATTTAGGTACTCTAAGTCCCATCTTCTCAAGATGCACTTTGAGAGCCTATTGACTTTGGGCGTTTCCAAAGTGGATCTGCTATATTCTCTGCTGATGTGACCCTCTTGTTTACACATCTCTTAGGAAACACCTTTTCCTTATAAACTGATTCGTAATCACGTGTTCAGTCTCTTGGTGAGGTCTTGGTTCTCTTACTTGAGTAACCATCCTTTTTATCATACAACATGGTAAATGAGTTGTTTCATGCTAGGAACTTCATTTAACCATTTAGATGGAGTTTCTTACCCAAACACTTAACTTAGTGTTATAAAATACGACTAAGTTCTCAACTACTATAGTCGAGTTTTGTAAGGTCCGTCCTTGGAACCCCTTTCCAACACATTGCATTACCATTTTGGTAGAAGTTGTATCCTTTCAATGATTTCATAATCATCTATGTTTGATGAATGGTTACATCAAATATCCTTCTAACAACAAGATCTTTTAGGCTCTGTAAACTAATACATATCCTCATTTCTTCTCAAGTACTTTGAGGACGTCCTTTACAGAAATCTAATGACTTTCTCTGAGGTCATATTAGATTCGACCCACTATGCTTAGTGTTGTGCCATATCAAGTCTAGTACATAACATTTCATACATTATGCACCCTTTCACTTAAAGGGATTTTGGACATTCTAACTTTCTTAAAGTTATCTTAGGACACATACTCTTCAAAAGAGATGTTCCATTGTCCATACTAAACTCCTTTTAGTATTATGGTTATGTACTCGTTTTGTGATAATGCTTTTATTCTCTTAGCTCTTTCTTCTATAGATCTGAATGTCGAGAATTTAGGATAATCACTAAGATCTTTCATGCCAAAGTGTTTCTTAAACAAGAATTGGTAACTTTCACGTCATCCTTGACATTCCTAATGAGAAGGATGTCGTCTTCTAAAGAACCAAAATTGACTCTTACATCACTAACTATCATATGTACATTTTTTAGACTTATTCGATTTCCATCTGTGTCAAACGATTTGATTATCCTATGGAATCGAATTGTCTAACTCCTAGAAGCATTTATCAATCCACAGATTGACTTTAGGGATTTGCATACCTTATGCATACTCCCACTGAATATGAGATTTATAGAAATACCTTATTTCAGTCTATTTCAATCTCATATTGAACAAGATAGTTCTCATATTCATTTATCATATCTCATAGTCAGAATATGAGGATGTGGTAAGTACAATCCAAATGGACTTTTGCATTTCAACCGTCAAGAAGGTTGTAATGCTTTCATTCACTCGAAGCTGCACGAGCTTGATCCTATCAGGTGGATCAACCAAGGTCAAAACTTGGTTTGAGTATATGGAATCCATATTGGATTTCAAGGCTTGCTTACACTACTCAGATTCCAAATCTAACAATGTCTCCTCTTCAAATAATTCCTTGGCTATCTAGGAATGCGTTCTAAACACGTCTTAAGAGAAAGGTTTCATACATGTGCATACTCTAAAATTTGGCTAAATTTTATCAGATGGGCTAGTTTCTTCTATATGTGGCGATTTCTTTGAGGTCTGCTTGCTTGTCTTTCTTCTTCTATAGGAACGATTCCTTAAGAAAGATACATTCCTTGAGACAAACAACCTTTGTCTAAGGGAATCGCAGAAACGATATCCAATATCGTTGTATAAACTTGAACTCATTTCAAGCTTATCTCCCACTATCCTCTTCACTTAAGAGGATTCCACTAAATTCTTGGATAATAATAATCAGGGAATTTAGTATGCCACATTGCATAGTGCAACTAAAGCACTGATTTTGGAAGGTACTAAATTCAAAATCTCTAACTGCATATTCCGGTAGTTTATTCCTAGAATGATTATAAGTCAGTAAAGCTTACTATGGAATGGACCATATCCTATTAGGTTTCAGTCCCTCATTCGCAAACACTAAGGTGTTCTCGAATTAGTTTACTGAGAGATAATCCTATTATCTCTAAGATGACTAAGGAATTAGTTGCTAAGATATTGGCTATCTCGATCATATCGATTTACCTATAACTTATGACTACTTCGGTTCCTAATCTCCTTTTTTAAATTCTAAGAATTTCATATAAGTTTCGAATTTGTACTTCAACAAGTATATTCATTCATAATGATTACACTGACGATTGTATCTAGTGCTTACATTAAGCATCTTACACTCATCATCATGGATCGAAATCCACTATAATTTTGGAACGTTCCACGTTTAACCTAAACAATGTTCCGGGAACGTTTCCCTTTAAGATAGGATTCATAGGAAGTTAACTCTCCAGGTTCATTTTCGTGAAATGATCCTAAGATGTCTAACTTGCTAATTCTTTTATGCCTTAACGTTCCAAAGTAATTCGAAGCTTTGTCATCTCACTTACTTTTGTTTTCTCGTTGCATGTTCAGAACATTAGTGCTTTGAGTCTTTGCACAATAGATTATGCAGAATCAACTCAAGACTTGTGAATTCTATTCCTAATAGAATTACTAAATGAGGTAACCTTTTTGAGTACTCATACTCTTTGCAGTTCCCTTTCAAAGTCCTTATTTGCTACCATAGAAGCAAACGTCCAATTTGATCTCTAGTGTCTTTTGGACGTACCCCTTACATGCCCCTCCATTGGGCTCTTAAGGGTTTCTTCTTCTTTAGGCCTTCAAGCTTTTAACTTAGTGAGTTTAGAAGAAGAATTAACCATCACAACCTTTTATTCCTTCTTAAGGATGCTCTCAACCATTATCAACTAAATGATTAACTATGCTACATTAGCATCATTCTTAGTTAAGCATAAGGGGTTTGAATGATGGTGGAAGCAATGTAAGCAATCAGTGCATTGAGAACTCTTTTCTCAGTTAATGAGACCACAAGATATTCAAATAAGATCTTTCGACCTTGTTCGTGTGCACTTGTTTCTTCATTTGGAATATTGAATAATTCCATAATGTTATACCTTGTAACATTTTTATGAGGTGGTTCAATTGCTCTTAAGTGGTTTGGAGAAATCCATTCACCTCAGATTGCTTCTCTTTTGGCCCGGGTCGAATTTTCACAATTGAAAACTTCGCCCTTGAGAGAACGCCTTTTTCCATTTGGATTCTAAAACGAATTTTAGGGTCCGAAGCCAATCAGAGTTAGTTAGGACTTAGTCAACTCTTTTGACTTAAGGATGGATACGAATGGGTTTGCATTTCATATTGTAGAGAATCACAGAACTACAACCTAGATGCTAAGCAGAGAAAAATGTGAGCATACTGAATTATAACCTTATACAAAAGATAAGGTCTTTAATCTAATGTAGCTCCCACTGTTTTCCCACTGTTTTTCAAAGATCTATAATTCCCAAAGATCTAAAAGGAACGCGTTTCCTAATGGGTACAAAGATCCTAAGCATTTTACCTCGAACCCACGACTCGCGGACATTCTAAGTAAAACCCTAGGTAGGTACAACTTACCAATTCTAACACCTTTAGAACTCTTAGTAATTGTTTTGCATCACCTATCTTTCAATATGGACCCACGACTCGTGCGACATCCATATTTACTTAGTGCGTTAAGCTAGACCCATCAATCATAAGATCGTGATCAAAAATTAGTTCGAACGACCCACGACTCGCGGACATCGCCCTTGCCAAAATTAACCACGAAATATTGATCATTTAAAATGATCAATTAGGTAACTAAGAACTAATAAGCTCCACTAGCTATCCCACGACTCGCGGACAATAACTAGCTTTATTTACTAAACTTAAAACCTATTGATGGAATGCTAGGAATTTAATTCAAAATTTGCACCTCGAATTAAATACCTATTATTCGAAATGAGCTTAATATTTAATGGGAATTTTCGAATCAACCGAAGAGTTGTTCGGTTCGACCTCACCAACATATATGTTATCCAATTTAAGTAGTCTTGATTAATGCAAGTACAACTTAAATGCATTTCAAAAAGCACGTAAACAGATAACATGTCCTAGCATGACACTAACATGAGATGATAATGGGTTCTACCTATCTTATGCGTGATATGTGGGAGCCACTCCACAATCACAAGTTCTAACATACATGCAACATAAACAGTTTAAATCACATAAGGGAAAGCGGTAACAAAATACGAGCCCTATCTCTATTACATTTTACAATTGAGATTCCCCTTCCTAACATTTTGAGGGGTCTTCACTTATGGCCTCCTTGTTACTTGAATGTGGTCCATCTTACTCCATGGGTGCATTGTCTCCAAAATGAAAATAAAACCTCACCCCCTATCTCTACTCTCAAATTACAATAAAAAGAAAAAGACATAAAGTAATAAGGCTCAATCTTCATATTGACCTTAGACAAATACACGGGGCATACCCCGGCCTCAAAACAGTAATATGGAAAGCCACATAATAAATCACATAACAGTACGCACATAAGTGAGGCTCCAACCTCAATTGAAAAAACGCAACTATAGGGCTCCAACCCCAATTTAAACCATTCATGTGCATAAATTAAAACCATACATAATTCTAAACCCATGATCACCTAACATGCTTTTGCGAGAATTTAAATTTAGCCAATAAATTAAAGTTCCGTTTCAAGTCCTATTGACTTAAAACACGACTTAGATGCAATTCTTGTTCAAGAGTCTTTTCTATAAAACCCGCAAAACTATAAACTAATAAAATTCTAATTAATTTCTGAAAATTAATAATTTTATTCTTTCAATATTTTTCATAAAATAAAGTTTGCAATTTTCCAAAATTTAAATCGCTCGATTTCTCAAAAATCTCAATTTAATCAAAATTTTAAAATAATTTTATTTTAGCAAAACTAATTTCAAAAGATAAAATTAAAATAAAATTAAATGGGATTTTAAGGACCGAACACACGAAAACACGGGCCCGGGACAAAGCGGGATCGCCCGCCCGCTTGTGCGGGCGATGCGGGCGGGTGCTCCCGCGCGGTGGCGGGAGCGTGCGGGAGGTTGTCCCGCGCGGTTGCGGGAGGTTGTCCCGCGCACAGGCATACATTGCGTCGCGCGCGGCTGCGAGACGGTGGCGCGCGGGGTTGGGGCGTGCAACAAGTTGGCACGTTCCAACCTCGCATGTTCGTTTCGTGTTTCGTTTCGTATTTTGGGTTTCTCCAAAACCCGGTTCAATCCAAAAATAAGAAAAATACGATTTAAATATATTTCAATCAAAACGGTTTTCAAAAACACAATTTAAGAAAACAGTTTCAGAAATTTCAGAAAAATCACAGTTTCGTAATTCAGGCTTTCTAAAAGAACTCATGAATACCTAATTCGCATCTAAGCCTAAGAATTTCTAACAAATTCAGTTTAATTGAGACGAATCAGAAACACGATTAACGAGGTGGCTCTGATACCAACTGTTGGAAAACAGGAATCAGAAAGTATCGAAAATTTAAAATTTTTCCAACAAAAGGATCTTAGACTGGCAATCGTGTATCCAAATTCGTAGAGATCAAGAAACTCACTTGGGTAGTAGCTTTGTTAACACGTTTTGTGCCGCCCTCAAACGCGCTTCATGCGGTAATGGTAACCCGTTCCTCGAAAGTCTCTTTCTACTTCAGAATCCATTGTAGAGATAACAATCCACACCAACTTCGAAAACCAGTTTTGTGAAAGTAGAAATCTGCCAGCCATAAAACCCTCGTGAAAAAATTCATCCTTCAGGATATGGACGAACGGTTTTTGCCATCTTCTTTGGTTCGATTTTTTCACTCGTTTTCTGTTGGGTTCAGAATCGTTTCATCATCACTTCAGGTCGTTTTGCTTGATCCCCACTCCTTGGTAAAGCTCGCATCTTCAAACTTCTAACTTGAAGCTCTCTAGAGATAGTCCACCAACTTGATCACAATCTAACTAGTACGGATGCTAGTTCTCTAGTTAGTGTTTAGGCTTAACCTAGGGTTTATTTGATCTTGGAGAAAGGATTGTGTTCAACACATGAACCAAAAGAAATCTCGATTAGCTCCAAGGGGAGCTCGAGCTCCCCTATATATAGGAGAGGAGTGGCCAAAATTCCTAGTCCTTATGGACTAAGGATTTTGGTCCCTCTCTCCTATTACTTGATCATCAAGTAATTTTAACTTTGACTTTGAATTCAAATTCAAATCAACTTTCAAGAGAACTAAAATATCCAAACTATTTTTGGATAATTTTATACTTTATTTATTTAAAATAAATAACTTATTTTCTCTAATTAATTAATTCGTAATTAATTAACTAGATTATTTTTCTCCAAAATAAGACTTTCTTTTTAATTCAAAATTAAACCAAAGTCTATTAAATAATTAACACTTTTAATTATTTAATATATATATATATATATATATACAATATATATATTCACGTGTGAGACACGTGTCACGCACGTGACCCACACGTATGGTTTCACACGTGTGGAACCCTCTTGGCCCGATTAACTTGTTTAATCATTTTAAAGCCTCAACTCATGTAACCAAGTTGTTGTGTGTGACCCCTCTAGGTTCTCAATTCAATTAGCAGTGACCCTAACTAATTAATTAATCAGTCCACAGATTAAACGACCATAGTCTAGCAACAGGTGTTTAACCCCTAGCTGAATTGGAATGTTCGGATTCGACCGAACCTTTAAGTCATTGATTCATGTGAGATACAATCATCCTACTTACTATCTCTCAACCAAGATCTAGGGTAAGGGAATAATTAGAACCCTAATAATCTGGTCTTAAAGCTAAGTGCATTTCATATCCATTTGATCTCAATCCAAGAAACCCTTTTCTTGATGTCTTGATCTACTGCCTTGGCCAAGGACTCCATATGGCATATGAATGACTTACACAATAAGAGATCACCTTGCAAATGCAAGTGTAGGTCCTATCTTGATTCTCATTCACTTTCATGAGTCACTTGTGCAGGCCCAGCATAAGCCTTGAATCAGTTGTCTAAGGCGACACCCTTTAAAGCTTATACCTAAGACTACAGAGTTAACTCATAAAGTGACATGGAACCTCAAGTCTAAGGATCAATTAATCACATCAATGACTCGTGAGATATTTCCTAATCTGGAAATTTCCATTTCCTGAAATAGAAACTTCCTTTCCCATTCGGAATCTTCTCACACGGGGCACCTCAGTGAACTTACTTATTGAAGTAAGCACCCTCATGTATCACGCACGTATCAACTATACACTTTGCACCTCCATGAAACTAGGTGGTCCTTCTTAAGGGCGTGATCCCACAAGCAAGCCTTAGAGGAGTCAGGTTGACACTCCCACTGTCTGTAGGACTCATCGGCTTGGAGTACTTTACTAATCATGACTTATGTGATATAGAGCTCGTTTCATGAACCATTTCACCTAAATGGTGGAGTCCAAAAGTCATCAGGATTAGGGGAGTTCTCATACATGCACAACTAAAGTAAACGCATACCAAACAAGAGCATATAAAGAAGTGTTTGCCTATGGTATTAATCAATCGTACATTATTCAAAGATTGTCTGTGATACTAGGAAAGTCCCAAAACGGATTATGACTAATCGGCTTTCTAGGGCACTATTCCTAACAATCTCCCACTTGCACGTAAAAGCCATTTAGGTACTCTAAGTCCCATCTTCTCAAGATGCACTTTGAGAGCCTATTGACTTTGGGCGTTTCCAAAGTGGATCTGCTATATTCTCTGCTGATGTGACCCTCTTATTTACACATCTCTTAGGAAACACCTTTTCCTTATAAACTGATTCGTAATCACGTGTTCAGTCTCTTGGTGAGGTCTTGGTTCTCTTACTTGAGTAACCATCCTTTTTATCATACAACATGATAAATGAGTTGTTTCATGCTAGGAACTTCATCTAACCATTTAGATGGAGTTTCTTACCCAAACACTTAACTTAGTGTTATAAAATACGACTAAGTTATCAACTACGATAGTCTAGTTTTGTAAGGTCCGTCCTTGGAACCCCTTTCCAACACATTGCATTACCATTTTGGTAGAAGTTGTATCCTTTCAATGATTTCATAATCATCTATGTTTGATGAACGGTTACATCAAATATCCTTCTAACAACAAGATCTTTTGGGCTCTGTAAACTAATAAATGTCCTCATTTCTTCTCAAGTACTCTGAGGACATCCTTTACAGAAATCTAATGACCTTCTCTGAGGTCATATTAGATTCGACCCACTATGCTTAGTGTTGCGCCATATCAAGTCTAGTACATAACATTTCATACATTATGCACCCTTTCACTTAAAGGAATTTTGGACATTCTAACTTTCTTAAAGTTATCTTCGGACACATACTCTTCAAAAGAGATGTTCCATTGTTCATACTAATTTCCTTTTAGTATTATGGTTATGTACTCGTTTTGTGATAATCCTTTTATTCTGTTAGATCTATCTTCTATAGATCTGAATGTCGAGAATTTAGGATAATCACTAAGATCTTTCATGCCAAAGTGTTTCTTAAACAAGAATTGGTAACTTTCACGCCATCCTTGACATTCCTAATGAGAAGGATGTCGTCTTCTAAAGAACCAAAATTGACTCTTACATCACTAACTATCATATGTACATTTTTTAGACTTATTCGACTTCCATCTGTGTCAAACGATTTGACTATCCTATGGAATCGAATTGTCTAACTCCTAGAAGCCTTTATCAATCCACAGATTGAGTTTAGGGATTTGCATACCTTATGCATACTCCCACTGAATATGAGATTTATAGAAATACCTTATTTCAGTCTATTTCAATCTCATATTGAACAAGATAGTTCTCATATTGATTTATCATATCTCATCGTCAGAATATGAGGATGTGGTAAATACAATCCAAATGGACTTTTGCATTTCAACCGTCAAGAAGGTTGTAATACTTTCATTCACTCGAAGCTGCACGAGCTTTATCCTATCAGGTGGATCAACCAAGGTCAAAACTTGGTTTGAGTATATGGAATCCATATTGGATTTCAAGGCTTGCTTACACTACTCAGATTCCAAATCTAACAATGTCTCCTCTTCAAATAATTCCTTGGCTATCTAGGAATGCGTTCTAAACGCGTCTTAAGAGAAAGGTTTCATACATGTGCATACTCTAAAATTTGGCTAAATTTTATCAGATGGGCTAGTTTCTTCTATATGTGGCGTGGATATTTATCCTCAAATTTCTTTGAGGTCTGCTTGCTTGTCTTTCTTCTTCTATAGGAACGATTCCTTAAGAAAGATACATTCCTTGAGACAAACAACCTTTGTCTAAGGGAATCGCAGAAACGATATCCAATATCGTTGTATAAACTTGAACTCATTTCAAGCTTATCTCCCACTATCCTCTTCACTTAAGAGGATTCCACTAAATTCTTGGATAATAATAATCAGGGAATTTAGTATGCCACATTGCATAGTGCAACTAAAGCACTGATTTTGGAAGGTACTAAATTCAAAATCTCTAACTGCATATTCCGGTAGTTTATTCCTAGAATGATTATAAGTCAGTAAAGCTTACTATGGAATGGACCATATCCTATTAGGTTTCAGTCCCTCATTCGCAAACACTAAGGTGTTCTCGAATTAGTTTACTGAGAGATAATCCTATTATCTCTAAGATGACTAAGGAATTAGTTGCTAAGATATTGGCTATCTTGATCATATCGATTTACCTATAACTTATGACTACTTCGGTTCCTAACCTCCTTTTTTAAATTCTAAGAATTTCATATAAGTTTCGAATTTGTACTTCAACAAGTATATTCATTCATAATGATTACACTGACGATTGTATCTAGTGCTTACATTAAGCATCTTACACTCATCATCATGGATCGAAATCCACTATAATTTTGGAACGTTCCACGTTTAACCTAAACAATGTTCCGGGAACGTTTCCCTTTAAGATAGGATTCATAGGAAGTTAACTCTCCAGGTTCATTTTCGTGAAATGATCCTAAGATGTCTAACTTGCTAATCCTTTTATATCTTAACGTTCCAAAGTAATTCGAAGCTTTGTCATCTCACTTACTTTTGCACTTGTTTCCTCATTTGGAATATTGAATAATTCCATAATGTTATACCTTGTAACATTTTTATGAGGTGGTTCAATTGCTCTTAAGTGGTTTGGAGAAATCCATTCACCTCAGATTGCTTCTCTTTTGGCCCGGGTCGAATTTTCACAATTGAAAACTTCGCCCTTGAGAGAACGCCTTTCTCTATTCGGAATCTAAAACGAATTTTAGGGTCCGAAGCCAATCAGAGTTAGTTAGGACTTAGTCAAATCTTTTGACTTAAGGATGGATACGAATGGGTTTGCATTTCATATTGTAGAGAATCACAGAACTACAACCTAGATGCTAAGCAGAGAAAAATGTGAGCATGCTGAATTATAACGATATACAAAAGATAAGGTCTTTAATCTAATGTAGCTCCCACTGTTTTCCCACTGTTTTTCAAAGATCTAAGAGGAACGCGTTTCCCAATGGGTACTAAGATCCTAAGCATTTTACCTCGAACCCACGACTCGCGGACATTCTAAGTAAAACCCTAGGTAGGTACAACTTACCAATTCTAACACCTTTAGAACTCTTAGTAATTGTTTTGAATCACCTATCATTCAATATAGACCCACGACTCGTGCGACATCCATATTTACTTAGTGCGTTAAGCTAGACCCATCAATCATAAGATCGTGATCAAAACTTAGTTCGAACGACCCACGACTCACGGACATCGCCCTTGCCAAAATTAACCACGAAATATTGATCATTTAAAATGATCAATTAGGTAACTAAGAACTAATAAGCTCCACTAGCTATCCCACGACTCGCGGATAATAACTAGCTTTACTTACTAAACTTAAAACCTATTGATGGAATGCTAGGAATTTAATTCAAAATTTGCACCTCGAATTAAATACCTATTATTCGAAATGAGCTATTTAGTGGGAATTTTCGAATCAACCGAAGAGTTGTTCGGTTCGGCCTCACCAACATATATGTTATCCAATTTAATTAGTCTTGATTAATGCAAGTACTACTTAAATGCATTTCAAACAAGCACATAAACAGATAACATGTCCTTGCATGACACTAACATGAGATGATCATGGGTTCTACCTATCTTATGCGTGATATGTGGGAGCCACTCCACAATCACAAGTTCTAACATACATGCCACATAAACAGTTTAAATCACATAAGGGAAAGCGGTAACAAAATACGAGCCATATCTCTATTACATTTTACAATTGAGATTCCCCTTCCTAACATTTTGAGGGGTCTTCACTTATGGCCTACTTGTTACTTGAATGTGGTCCATCTTACTCCATGGGTGCATTGTCTCCAAAATGAAAATAAAACCTCACCACCTATCTCTACTCTCAAATTACAATAAAAAGAAAAAGACATATAGTAATAAGGCTCAATCTTCATATTGGCCTTAGACAAATACACGGGGCATACCCCGGCCTCAAAACAGTAATATGGAAAGCCACATAATAAATCACATAACAGTACGCACATAAGCGAGGCTCCAACCTCAATTGAAAAAACGCAACTATAGGGCTCCAACCCCAATTTAAACCATTCATGTGCATAAATTAAAACCATACATAATTCTAAACCCATGATCACCTAACATGATTTTGCGAGAATTTAAATTTAGCCAATAAATTAAAATTCCCGTTTCAAGTCCTATTGACTTAAAACACGACTTAGATGCAATTCTTGTTCAAGAGTCTTTTCTATAAAACCCGAAAAACTATAAACTAATAAAATTCTAATTAATTTATGAAAATTAATAATTTTATTATTTCAATATTTTTCATAAAATAAAGTTTGCAATTTTTCAAAATTTAAATCGCTCGATTTCTCAAAAATCCCAATTTAATCAAAATTTTAAAATAATTTTATTTTAGCAAAACTAATTTCAAAAGATAAAATTAAAATAAAATTAAATGGGATTTTAAGGACCGAAAACACGAATACACGGGTCCGGGACGAAGCGGGATCGCCCGCCCGCTTGTGCGGACGATGCGGGCGGGTGCTCCCGTGCGGTGGCGGGAGCGTGCGGGAGGTTGTCCCGCGCGGTTGCGGGACAGGCGCGCTATCACGGCGAAGTTAGTACGTTCTACAAGTTAGTACGTTCCAACCTCGCGTGTTCGTTTCGTGTTTCGTTTCGAATTTTGGGTTTCTCCAAAACCCGGTTCAATCAAAAAATAAGAAAAATACGATTTAAATATATTTCAATCAAAACGGTTTTAAAAAACACAATTTAAGAAAACAGTTTCAGAAATTTCAGAAAAATCACAGTTTCGTAATTTAAGCTTTCTAACAGAACTCATGAATACCTAATTCGCATCTAAGCCTAAGAATTTCTACCTAATTCAGTTTAATTGAGACGAATCAGAAACACGATTAACGAGGTGGCTCTGATACCAACTGTTGGAAAACAGGAATCAGAAAGCAGCGAAAATTTAAAATTTTTCCAACAAAAGGATCTTAGACTCGCAATCGTGTATTCAAATTCGTAGAGATCAAGAAACTCACTTGGGTAGTAGCTTTCTTGACACGTTTTGTGCCGCCCTAAAACGCGCTTCATGCGGTAATGGCAACCCGTTCCTCGAAAGTCTCTTTCTACTTCAGAATCCATTGTAGAGATAACAATCCACACCAACTTTGAAAACCAGTTTTGCGAAAGTAGAAATCTACCAGCCATAAAACCCTCGTGAAAAAATTCATCCTTCAGGATATTGACGAACGGTTTTCGCCATCTTCTTTGGTTCGATTTTTTCACTCGTTTTCTGTTAGGTTCAGAATTGTTTCACCATCCCTTCTGGTCGTTTTGCTTGATCCCCACTCCTTGGTAAAGCTCGAATCTTCAAACTTCTAACTTGAAGCTCTCTAGAAATAGTCCACCAACTTGATCACAATCTAACTAGTAAGGATGCTAGTTCTCTAGTTAGTGTTTAGGCTTAACCTAGGGTTTATTTGATCTTGGAGAAAGGATGGTGTTCAACACAAGAACCAAAAGAAATCTCGATTAGCTCCAAGGGGAGCTCGAGCTCCCCTATATATAGGAGAGGAGTGGCCGAAATTCCTAGTCCTTATGGACTAAGGATTTTGGTCCCTCTCTCCTATTACTTGATCATCAAGTAATTTTAACTTTGACTTTGAATTCAAATTCAAATGAACTTTCAAGAGAGATAAAATATGCAAACTATTTTTGGATAATTTTATACTTTACTTATTTAAAATAAATAACTTATTTTATCTAATTAATTAATTCGTAATTAATTAACTAGATTATTTTTCTCCAAAATAAGACTTTCTTTTTAATTCAAAATTAAACCAAAGTCTATTAAATAATTAACACTTTTAATTATTTAATATATATATATATATATATATATATATATATATATATATATATATTCACGTGTGAGACACGTGTCACTCACGTGACCCACACGTATGGTTTCACACGTGCGGAACCCTCTTGGCCCGATTAACTCGTTTAATCATTTTAAAGCCTCAACTCATGTAACCAAGTTGTTGTGTGTGACCCTCTAGGTTCTCAATTCAATTAGCAGTGACCCTAACTAATTAATTCACTAATTAATTAATCAGTCCACAGATTAAACGACCATAGTCTAGCAACAGGTGTTTAACCCCTAGCTGAATTGGAATGTTCGGATTCGACCGAACCTTTAAGTCATTGATTCATGTGAGATACAATCATCCTACTTACTATCTCTCAACCAAGATCTAGGGTAAGGGAATAATTAGAACCCTAATAATCTGGTCTTAAAGCTAAGTGCATTTCATATCCATTTGATCTCAATCCAAGAAACCCTTTTCTTGATGTCTTGATCTACTGCCTTGGCCAAGGACTCCATATGGCATATGAATGACTTACACAATAAGAGATCACCTTGCAAATGCAAGTGTAGGTCCTATCTTGATTCTCATTCACTTTCATGAGTCACTTGTGCAGCCCCAGCATAAGCCTTGAATCAGTTGTCTATGGCGACACCCTTTAAAGCTTATACCTAAGACTACAGAGTTAACTCATAAAGTGACATGGAACCTCAAGTCTAAGGATCAATTAATCACATCAATGACTCGTGAGATATTTCCTAATCTGGAAATTTCCATTTTCTGAAATAGAAACTTCCTTTCCCATTAGGAATCTTCTCACACGGGGCACCTCAGTGAACTTACTTATTGAAGTAAGCACCCTCATGTATCACGCACGTATCAACTATACACTTTGCACCTCCATGAAACAAGGTGGTCCTTCTTAAGGGCGTGATCCCACAAGCAAGCCTTAGAGGAGTCAGGTTGACACTCCCACTGTCTGTAGGACTCATCGGCTTGGAGTATTTTACTAATCATGACTTATGTGATATAGAGCTCATTTCATGAACCATTTCACCTAAATGGTAGAGTCCTAAAGTCATCAGGATTAGGGGAGTTCTCGTACATGAACAACTAAAGTAAACGCATACCAAACAAGAGAATATAAAGAAGTGTTTGCCTATGATATTAATCAATCGTATATTATTCAAAGATTGTATGTGATACTAGGAAAGCCCCAAAAAAGATTATGAGTAATCGGCTTTCTAGGGCACTATTCCTAACAAACCACAACATTACAATAGAGAGAATCTTTTGAATCATGACCACAACATTACAATAGAGAAAATGAAGATTTATTGAATCATGGCCTTCTTTTAAACACGCATTTCTAACGTTTCACTGGACAAAATATTCTTTTAATCACGCATTTCTAATAGAAGACTTTGTCCAGTGAAACATTAGAAATGCGTAATTAAAAGAAGACTTTGTCCAGTGAAACGTTAAGAATGCGTGATTCAAAGAAGACTTTGTCCAGTGAAACATTAGAAATGCGTAATTAAAAGAATGCTTTGTCCAGTGAAACGTTAATCAAGATTTATTGAATCATAAACACAACATTGCAATAGAGTGAATCAAGATTTATTGAATCATGAACACAACATTACAATAGAGTTAAACGTTAAGATTTATTGAATCATGACCACAACATTACAATAGAGAGAATCAAGATTTATTAAATCATGACCACAACATTACAATAGAGAGAATCTTTTGAATCATGACCACAACATTACAATAGAGAGAATCAAGATTTATTGAATCATGACCAGAAACATTACAATAGAGAGAATCAAGATTTATTGAATCATAACCACAACATTACAATAAAGAGAATCTTTTGAATCATGACCACAACATTACAATATAGAGAATCAAGATTTATTGAATCATGACCTTCTTTTAATCACGCATTTCTAACGTTTCACTGGACAAAGTATTCTTTTAATCACGCATTTCTAACGTTTCACTGGACAAAGCATTCTTTTAATCACGCATTCTTAACGTTTCACTGGACAAAGTCTTCTTTTAATCACGCATTCTTAACTTTTCACTGGACAAAGTATTCTTTTAATCACGCATTTCTAACGTTTCACTGGACAAAGTCTTCTTTTAATCACGCATTCTTAACATTTCACTGGACACGCATTCTTAACGTTTCACTGGACAAAGCATTCTTTTAATCACGCATTTCTAACGTTTCACTGGACAAAGTCTTCTTTTAATCACGCATTTCTAATGTTTCACTGGACAAAGCATTCTTAACGTTTCCATTAGATCAAATTGAGAAAACAGCATCAAGCAATTTATCGACGTAGTTTCAAACAAATAGAAACAATCATAAAAGGGTGTATACGATTAAAACAACAAATAAAATTCCTTAAAAAAGAGTGAATAAAATCAATCCTCAACTCCAGAACACGCAGTGGATCTGATCAATCCTCAACCTCAGAACGAACAGTGGCCAAGCATGAACCATCAGCGTAGGGGTTATATCTTCTCTTCCTGACACAGAATGAGATTATTGACCAGAAATTAATAAATATAGTGTTAATACAGAAACGAATAAATTAGAAATCTCATACCTTCTCTTCGATGCTTGCTTCCCACCTAAATAGGCAGGAGGCCGAATCGCCCTCCTCTCAACAATGTTGAGTTTGGCAAGTTCATGCAGTTGGATCATAGTCGAAATCTGCCCGTCGCGTTGCAAACTAACCCACAAACCTCTTTTATGGGGTGCGCGGTATTGTACTACGTAAGCATCAGAGTTGAAGTCTGACCACTCTTCACCAATTTGCGCGTGAATCTCTTCCACTGACGCACTCCGCGGAATTGGAAATACCGTAATTTCGCCATTAAACCAACAACTTCCTAGGATTTGCTTGTCTTGAGCTTCGTCACCGGCCAACGCCATCTTCAGAATACTAATTTGAAGTATCAGTTTGCAGAGGATCAACAATTCGAGTCGATACAAAGTATCAGCAATTCAATTCGATACAAATTATCAGTGAATTATACTGTCTATTTCACATAATTAACATTCAATTAACGCCAGGAATACATTCAATTAACATTCACACGCTGAGAATACCTTATAGCAGTACAGGAATTAGGGCACGATAACTAAATCAACTCCCGTTGCCGCCGCTTATCAAGATCCTGCTGTCTTCGTTGCCGTTGCCGCCGCCTACCTTTATCCTGCTGTCGTCGCGGTTAGATCTCGTTGCCGACGAAGTGGAAATGTGGTTGCAGATTATGAGATGAATCTTTCCAAAAATGAGAATCCATTTTTTCGGCGAGGGGAAAAAAAGGTCAAAAAAAAAAACAAGAAAAAATGGAGGCAAAACAGATTTTTCAGGGTCATGGGGGGTTTAGAAAAAATAACTTGTGTATTGGTAACCTAAAACATACATTTTTCAAATTAGGGGGTTTAAAATAACTTTTGAGGATATTTGGTCCTTTTAAATAACTCCCCCTTAAATCTATAATAATAGAACGAAAATCTGGGCTCCCAATTCCCTAACAATTCTAGTATGTACATTCATTTGACAAAGGTAAACATGTTGGGGCCCAAGTGGACGTCAACTAGCCAGCCTGGTCTTTCCAAAATGATTTGTATATATCACCAAATCCTAAGCCATATCGCACTGCCTCAGCCTCTCGCCCAGATTCAACATTGTAGACATGGTGCATCTCGATTGTTCAAGACCTTTCTTAGACTGCACTCCATTTTCTAGCTCGAACAAGACGACTCAAAACAAGTTCATGCTCGAAGTTTTCAAGCCCAGTAGAACTCGAGCTTTATATTTTTTTCTTGGAGTTACTTACACCATACCCCCTGTGTTAGGTGAAATGGGCAAGAAAAACCCTGTGTTACAAATATTAACATAGGAAACCCTGTGTTTTTAAAATATTTGCATGCTAAACCCTGAAAATTTCTAGTATCGGTAGAACACTAATTTTCTCTATTTATTGGATGCGAAATAACTAATTTAACCTTTTATATTATGATATACATAATCTTAAATCTCTCTATATACAATTTTTTATACTTGTTTATACGGTTCTCCATGCAATTTTTATTTTGTACAAGGTTTCGGTGCATGTAAAAAAAGGGTTTCGGTGCATATAAAAAAATGTTGAATAATATAGAGAGATTTAAGATGGTGTATATCATAATATAAAAGGTTAAATTAGTTATTTCACATCCAATAAATAGAGAAAATTAGTGTTCTACCGATACTAGAAATTTCCAGGGTTCAGCATGCCATATTTTGAAAACACAGGGTTCCCTGTGTTAATATTTGTAACACAGAGTTTTTCTTGTCCATTTCACCTAACACAAGGGGTATGGTGTAAATAACTCTTTTTTCTTGTGGCTCATAAAGCTACTCAAATTTATGTATATGATATATTTAAAGTGATTATAATATATGTTACATATTTTTTATTTAATATTACAAAGTAATTGTAAAGTCAAAGCTTTCAAAATAGAACTACATCTACTGCTTTTGCCCGTCAGTCTTTTGCTACCCAATCAATGGCGACTGCCGCTCTAGATGATTGAGAGCTTAATAGAACTACATCGGTCCCAAGGCTGGGGGAGAAGAAACCTCGAATCATGGGGAAAATGAGCTCCTTTGGCGGAAGTTACTAATCTATCTATCTATCTATACCTATATAAAAGTGTCGATATGTTTCTTCACATAATTGCTCAATAAAACTTAATTACTTAGTTTATTTTGCCCAGAAATAAATAATCAATAACGACATGATTGGTATGATGGAATGGGGTGGGAATGAAATGGGCATTACTGCGTCCATTCCTAAACCTATGATTGGTACCAAAACATGATTAGGAATACTCATTCCCTCGGTAATGCCCATTCCCACAAGCATGGGATTACCCATTCCTTTGGTCCCCCATGGTATTAGCCATTCCCAATGTTTAAAATTTATTATTATTTTTATATTTTCGTCACATATTTATTAAATGCATATTATATTTTATTATTTTCATAAATAAAAATTAAATACTATTAATCATGTTGAAAATTTAAGAAATTATATTAAATATATATAAATAAAAATATATTATATATTTAAAAAACATGTTCAAAATATTATTTTATTTATAAAATTTTATAAATTCAAATATTTTATAAAGAACGAATTTTGATATTTATATTAAAATTTATTTTTAAATATCAAAAAATATATTAAATATAATAAATAATTAATACATAATTTATGCATGAACAAAAAAATAGTGTATATATATATATATATATATATATATCCCAAACTCACTCTCGCACTCACATATATATAGTACATATAGTAAATGTCATATATATAACACGTTCGATATAAAATAATAATAATATATTTATATATGAAAATATATAGTTACTCAAAATAAAAAATTTAAAATATATATTTAATATAAAAATATTTGTGATTATATGCTTTTATTTTTATTTTTATTATTTTTATTATTATTATTATTATTATTATTATTAATGAAATAAGTTTAAAATTTTTATTTCATTCATAGCTTTATTACTTGGCGTACCAATCATAGCAATGCCGTAATAAAGTCATTACATTCCTTTGTTCATTCCATTACAAAGTTCATTCCTTTCCTACCTCATTCCATTCATGCATACCAATCATGCCGTAAGTCTTTAGTTCAATTTAACTATTTAATTTAATGTTATTGAATAGCCTTAACTCTTCCTTTTTTTTTCACAATTTATATTTTCATTCAATGTTATTATTATTATTTGGATAATTTATTTTTTAATCAATATGAATTCTCGAATTTTTGTGATTTACATTGATTTTGAGACTCTCTTAAAAAGATTTCAATTTTTTTTAAAGTTTTCAACTTAGTTTTAGTGAGGAAAACATATCACGAATAGTTTAAGGTGCAACAGTACGAAAAAAAAATTAAGAAAATTTGTCGTACTAGAGAAAATTAAACTAACCCTAACTGTTAGTAACATCGTATGTACCTTCATTAGATTTTTTTAAAAAAATATTTATGTAATTTACTTATAATTTATTTTTCGTATTAAATTATCAATATGCTATAAATTTAACTATTTGATGTTGATGTATAATAGTTAGAAGAGAAAATAAGGCTTGAGTTCAGTTAAGCAAAGTCACGGGTTGGAATCTTGTGGATGTAAAAAGTTATGTTGGGAGAGATCTCTGTGAAAAGTGTTTTCACAACCTCGTGAGATTAGTCTCTCACTCAAATTGAGTGGGGGGAAACTTTAACAGCTAAAAAAAGAGATGAGAAAATAAGAAAATAGTCAAATTATCTATTTATATATCATTTTTGGTATATTTAGAGAAACGGTTTAATCTTTTTGCATTATTTAAGGTAGTTTAAGTTCTTTGTCGGTGAAGATTTTATAATTAAGAGTAACTTTTGAAAATTTTTGTATTTCGTTGAATTTGGACGGTAGTATTAGTTTTTCATGTCTTGAAATAATTTGTTAATTATTGGAATGTATAGCTTCAATATTTATATTGTTTTAACCAAGAATTGTTTTTAATTTGAAAGACGACCAAATATATGAGTATATGAGTATCAATGTTTTCAAAACCAGACCAGAAGCGAGTCGGTAGCCTTACTGGTTATCGATCGGATCGGTTCGACCGGTTCAACCGTCGATCGAACCGATATAATGTAATAAATAAAAATTAATATTTTAATTATATATATATTCTAAAATTAAAATAAAATGTAAAATATCACAATATTAGGGAAAAAAAACTATAATTCTCCATCTAATATCCAAACTTAATAACAATAATACAACATTTCTTCCCCCAATAGAATAAAGAATTGTCAATTAAAACATGGAAACTCATTCAAGCATTTATACAAACACCTGGTGTGCAAATATAACGATGATGAATACTTAGCAATAAAGATAACAGGTAGCGACAATATTAAAATTTTGACAAAATCACAGCAGGCAACAACAATTCATGTAACAAGAATGAGGAATGCAAAGATAACGATGACGATTAAGCGCATAGATGGAGCCATGGACGTTTAACAAGCAAGCACGCAACCTAAATAACAAAAACGAAAGACAGCAGCTGAGATTTCTACTTGGTGGCATTCGTCGCGGCACAAGGGATGAAGGCGGGATTTAGTTCAAGATTGTTGATTTTCTGCAAAAGTGTTCAAGTTTTTTGATTTTGTGCAAAGTTTTGTCATGTTAATATTGTTATGGAGATGGGAATTTTGGAACACAATATTCAACCCAAACACGATATTGAAAATAAAAAAATACAAAATTAAAAAAAAAATCGTGCCATTTTAGAAAACAGACGGTCCGGTTCGGTTATCAGGGCAAAAAACGGTTAACCGACCGATTTTTTCGGCCCTGAAGCGGTTCGAATCCCGCCGGTTTACAGGGGTAATGCGGACCGGATCAACTACCGGTCATCGGTTCAACCGGTCGAATCGGTCGATCCAGTTCGGTTTTCAAAACATTGATGAGTATAAATACAAATCGATGAATAAAAAGCATAGTGATGTAAATAAAAGGAATAAGAAACAAAGTAAAACAAATAATTAAATAAAGTAAAAGTTATTAAAAAGAAAAAAGATCAACAAATCTAATGACGGCATACAAGTTTAGAGGGTGTAAAAGTACAGATAAAGATGATAAAAGTATCGTAACATTTTTCTAGAAAAAAATATCCAACAAAATCTATTGAGAAGTAGGAAATACTCCTTTTGATGGTAGGAAACACCAATAAAAAATGTAAGTTTCAATTCCAATGTTTAAATACGTATATAAGATACTTTTATATTCGGAGAAAATAAAAAACAACACTCGAGCATGTTTAAATATCAAAGAACATGCTTAAATAATATAAATTATAAATTATAAATAAAAAAGAAGAAAAATAATAAGATATATAACCCAAATAAACATCAATAAAATTAATTTTTTTTATAACATATAACAAGGAGATTTGGGGACCTTAGCAATAAATCATTCCATAAAATTATCTAATTTGTGATATACAAGATCCTCATAAGAGGCAAGTACAGAACATACTTTTAAGATAATTAGGAGTATATTATAACAACCCCTTCAAGGGTATTGAAGAACTAGAAAAAGGATTTAATTAAGCAGACATGTCAAAGAAAGAAAAGGGATATTTTTTTATTTCTGAACCTCGATGATCTTACAAACAACTGTCCATCCGTCTTATATAGAGAGCGGATTTGAGGCATTATGCAACATAATTAAAAGGCTTTGGCATCTAAGACGTAAGCCATTACATTACACACAAAACAACAAACGTAACGTAAAGATTAAGATAGGCATAAGGACAATAATGCAAAGACTTTAAAAAAGTTATGGGTCCTGGCTCCAAAAGTCGTCGTCATAATTATAGGTGCAATAATTCTCTAGGTCTCTTTCTGGAGAATCATGACTTATGGTTGGCATTTCTTCATCTCTTAGGCTTGTTTCTCTCAGACTCTAAATCATGGATCTAACGTAAGGATCTCCACCAGAGAAGTCTTCTGTTAGCATAACATTGGAAGTACAGTATGCCATTTTTTTGAAGGGGGAAACATGGTTTTTGGAACATGATTTTTGGAACAAAAATGATTGTACAGTTCTGTGGTTTTGTCTAGATGTTGAGAGGTACCACCATCAGTAGTAAAATCATAACAGTAGGCAAGAGGAATAAGTTTTCCTTTAGAGAAGTGTTGGAAATATTGGTCAACATTTACAAAAGTATTTTCCTGATTATGTTTCCTTGATTAGTGGTGTAATTTAAACCTTAATTTATGGCTTAATTAGGAATTTGATTAGGGTTGTAGTCTTTATATATTTTGGTCCATCTGTAATGGAATACAACACAAGTAATAGAAGTGTAGCCCTTAATTTTTAACATGGTATCAAAGCGGGTGACGATCTACGGATCTGAACCTTCCTCATCACTTTCCCATCGATTCCTCAGCCACAAACTTAGCCAACGTTATCATCAACCGAATACAGCAACAGTCAATCCGAACAAGCCACAAAAACACAAAATCATCCCTTCCTCTAAGACAGATTTGTCAGATTCGCCAGATCTAAGCCACGATTTTCTGGAAAAGCTAAAGCAAGAAGAAATAAAATGTAATCCATAATTTCAAGACGGAGAAGGACGAGACGGAGTTCAAGGTCGTACCGGAGACCATCTCCCTTTGGGTCAAATGCGGCGAACCTGTCTTTCACTCCAGATCTGCAACAAAGGAGCATCTTTTCACCAACAAATACCACCGGACTGGTGGGACAAATACCAGACGACGAAGAAAGGGGGAGAAAAATCCACCGGAGGCGGCAGTGGCTTTCCCGGGGGGATCTCTTCAAAACGGCAGCAACATCCTCGGTGAACAGAGCTACTTGGCTCAAGGCGGAAGTCTCCGCGATGGCGGGGGCAACAAAACATGTAGCACCGCCATCATCGCCACTGCGGAAGAGAAATCTGAGGGAGAGATTGGCTTGGCTTTCACGACACCGGCGAAAAAGGAGAGAGCAAATCCGGCGTCGAATGTGGCGCTGCGTGGTTGCGTAGCTGCGTGAGTATTTTCTCAATTGGAGATCATGATTGATTGCTTGGCTTTCATATGGCCCAAACCAAACAATAAAAAAAAATACCACTTGGAAGCAACTGCAAGATCTGAAAAATCAGATCTGGAGAAGATTGGGGTTTAAGTAAGAGAAAGCCAGATGATTCGACAGCTGCTAATGCTTGGGGCTCCTATCTTGATCGGCGGAGCAGATAGAGGAAAGGGAGGAGTGTTCTCCGTTTGATGAGCAGAGGAGGAAAACAAAACATGAAGAAGAAAAAAGAAAAAGAAAAAATTAAAAAAAAGAAAAGAAAAGAAAAGGAAAAAAAAGGGTTCACAAGTGTGGACCGATTGAAAAAAGAAATTGGCCATTTGAAAATGGAAAAGAGGCGGCACGACGAGAGTCCGAAAAACGCCGCCAAGAAAAAAAAAAGGGCCACAGCAGTCCCAAACAAAAGAAAGCTCCTTGATACGAGCATAAACTGTCAACAAAATCAAATCGAACTCCTTGATATGAGTATAAACTATCTACAAATCAAACTAAGGCTCCTTGATACGAGCAAAAACTGTCAACGAAGTTCAAATGAAGGCTCCTTGATATGAGCATAAACTATCTACGAAATCAAATCATAGCTCATAGATATGAGCATTAACTATCTACAAGAAAAGAAGATCTGTTCGCACCAAGAATCGTGAGGACCGGGTCTCCGGCGACAAGAAAGCAGTCACCGGAACTTGTAGAACCATCATCAATAATACCGAAATCTGACAGAGAAGATACCCGGTAAAGTCTTGAGCAAGTTGAATATCAGAGATCCGATAATTCAACTTGAGGGGGAGTGTTGGAAATATTGGTCAACATTTACAAAAGTATTTTCCTGATTATGTTTCCTTGATTAGTGGTGTAATTTAAACCTTAATTTATGTCTTAATTAGGGATTTGATTAGGGTTGTAGTCTTTATATATTTTCGTCCATCTGTAATGGAATACAACACAAGTAATAGAAATGTAGCCCTTAATTTTTAACAAGAAGAAATAAGGCCTATACATGATGAGGACTGTGAAAGGCTTTTCCATGTGCTCATTCTTCTTTACTATATTTTTGAGATGCTTGATCCATTCTTCTCTGGTCCAATAACCATAAAGGAATTTTGTTAAATTGGCATTATGAGTATTAATCTTGATGGAGTTGAGTAAGATTTTTGGATCAACTTCTAGCGCAAACCAGTTGGAGATTCCTAAACACCAGAAATACCAATGACCTTCTCCAGGGAGAGTAACCCTATCTATCAAGGTGAAAATTTGTAAGAACGGATTATCAGGATAAAATTTTCCTAACTCAAGAGTGAGTCCTAAAGAAAGGAGAAAATCTGCCCGATAATAATGTTGGAAAACACGAATCAGAAAGCAGCGGAAATTTAAAAATTTTCCAACAAAAGGATCTAGGACTCGCAATCGTGTGACCAAATTCGTAGGGATTAGAAACTTACTTTCTTAATTGTCTTTCTTGAAGCGCTTCAAGCCACCCAAGAACGCTCTTCTCGCGGCTTGATCCCCTCTCCTTGGTAAAGCTCGAATCTTCAAACTTCTAACTTGAAGCTCTCTAGAGATAGTCCACCAACTTGACTACAATCTAACTAGTAAGGATGCTAGTTCTCTAGTTAGTGTTTAGGCTTAACCTAGGGTTTCGTTTATCTTGGAGAAAGGATGGTGTTCAACACATGAACCAAAAGAATTGCCAATTAGCTCTAAGAGGAGCTCGAGCTCCCCTATTTATAAGAAGGGGAGGACCGAAAATCCTAGTCCTTATGGGCTAGGGTTTTGGTCTCTCTCTCCTATTACTTGATCATCAAGTAATTTTGACTTTGACTTTGAATTCAAATTCAAATCAACTTTTAAGAGAGCTAAAATATCCAAACTAATTTTGGATAATTTTATACTTTATTTATTTAAAATAAATCATTTATTTTATCTAATTAATTAATTCATAATTAATTAACTAGATTATTTTTCTCCAAAATAAGACTTTCTTTTTAATTCAAAATTAAACCAAAGTCTATTAAATAATTAATCACATTAATTATTTAACACATAAATAAATATACACATATATTTACACAAGTGTGAGACACGTGTCACAAGGACACGTGTCACTCACGTGAGCCACACGTGTGGAACCCTCTTGGCCCGATTAACTCGTTTAATCATTTTCAAGCCTCAACTCATGTAACCAAGTTGTTGTGTGTGACCCTCTAGGTTCTCAATTCAATTAGCAGTGACCCTAATTAATTAATTCACTAATTAATTAATCAGTCCACAGATTAAACGACCATAGTCTAGCAACAGGTGTTTAACCCCTAGCTGAATTGGAATGTTCGGATTCGACAGAACCTTTAAGTCATTGATTCATGTGAGATACAATCCTCCTACTTACTATCTCTCAACCAAGATCTAGGGTAAGGGAATAATCAGAACCCTAATAATCCGGTCTTAAAGCTAAGTGCATTTCATATCCATTTGATCTTAATCCAAGAAACCCTTTTCTTGATGTCTTGATCTACTGCCTTGGCCAAGGACTCCATATGGCATATGAATGACTTACACAATAAGAGATCACCTTGCATATGCAAGTGTAGGTCCTTTCTTGATTCTCATTCACTCTCATGAATCACTTGTACAACCCCAGCATAAGCCTTGAATCAGTTGTCTAAGGCGACACCCTTTAAAGCTTATACCTAAGACTACAGAGTTAACTCATAAAGTGACAAGGAACCTCAAGTCTCAAGGATCAATTAATCACATCAATGACTCGTGAGATATTTCATAATCTGGAAGTTTCTATTTCCTGAAATAGAAACTTCCTTTCCCATTTAGGAATGTTCTCACACGGGGCACCTCGGTGAACTTACTTATTGAAGCACTACAAGAAAACAGCCGAAATCCGAGGGAATTCCGAGCGAATTCGCCAAATTAATTTCCGAGGGAAAATTCCCTCGGAAATCCCTCGAAAATGTTAGCGCCAACGTTAGCCGCCAAGTTTTCCGAGGGATTTCCGAGGCAAAAATTCCCTCGGAAAATTAAAATTTAATTAATTTTTAAATTAGAACTAGTTTCCGAGGGAATTTCCGAGGGAATTTTCCCTCGGAAAATAAAAAATTATTAATTTTTAAACTAAAATTAGTTTCCGAGGGAAAATTCTCTCGAAAAATTAAAATTTAATTAATTTTTAAATTAGAACTTGTTTCCGAGGGAATTTTCCCTCGGAAAATAAAAAATTATTAATTTTTAAACTAAAATTAGTTTTCGAGGGAATTTCCGATGGAAAATTCCCTCGGAAAATTAAAATTTAATTAATTTTTGAATTAGAACTAGTTTCCGAGGGAATTTCCCCTCGGAAAATAAAAAATTATTAATTTTTAAACTAAAATTAGTTTCCGAGGGAATTTCCGAGGGAAAATTCCCTCGGAAAATGAATACATAAATAATTTTTAAATTGAAACTAGTGTCCGAGGGATTTCTGAGGGAATTATTCCCTCGGAAATGTTCTAATATTAATTTTTGAATTTTCCGAGGGAATTTTCCCTCGAAAAATAAAAAATATTAATTTTTAAACTAAAATTAGTGAATGATAATTAAAGAATTATTATAATTTATTAATTTTAACTATAGTCAATGATAATTATATGTATTGTTAGTGAATTAAATAAGGTAATGATAGGTATTAAATTAGTAATTTCTAGTTATAAATATATATGTGATTAAACTTTCAATAAGTATTTCCAACAATATCATTGTTGATGCTCATGTTCGTTTAAGTGGAAATCGAATTTTTGTATTCAAATATTTGAGCGACATCAATTTTCTCTTATTTAATTCATTTATAAACCAAACATTGCGTTATTCAATTGAATTTTTAAAAGAACGATTTTTCCTCATTCTTTTTTTTTTTTTAATTTATCCTAATTTTCGAGGGATTTCCGAGGGAAAGTAGAAATTCCCTCGGAATTTGCCATAACTTTTTTAAAATTGAACATTATGTAATGATTTGTTTAATTTAATTACAATCCATGATAATTATATGCATTATTAGTAAATTTGGTAAGCTATGGTAGTTATTCTATTAATAATTGGTAATTATACATATGTAATTAAACTTTGGATAAGTGTTTCGAACGATATGAATGTAGAAGTCGTGTTCTTTTCAAGTGAAATCGAATTTTTACTTCATATATAATATATATTTGTGTGACATTAATTTTATTTATTTATTTCATTAATAAATAAAATTTCACGTTATTAAATTGAAATTTTAAAGTAATATAATATTAGTTATTAAATGCGTGAATTGATGGTTATACATATGTAATCAAACATTCGGTGAGTATTTCGAACGATATCATAACGTTAAGGACATTCGTTTTATTTTAAATTGAAATCGAATTTCGTTTTCAGATATAATTGGATAAGTAATATACTAAATATAATATGATACATAACTTGTTCATATTATATCTTATAGTTCATAAGACAAATAATATAATATATTATATCATATATACAACAATACTATTTTCAATTTGTTCATATTATATCATATAGTTCATAAGACAAATAATATAATATATAATGTTAAATCTACTAAATAAAATAATATAATCATATAATCTATTACAATCATATTATAAATTAAAAATTAATTACAATTATTAATATATTTTATACTCTCAAAATCAATTTAATTCCCCCAAAATTAACTTCTTTTCCAGCCAACTTAATTGATCTAATTCATTTTCCCAAAAATTAACCTCATTGGGCGAAAATTGTTGAATTGTATTCATTTCCCCCCTAAAATTACTTCATTTCCCCCCAAAATTACTTCATTCCCCCCAATTTCTTACCCTAGACTCAAAACAAATCCCTCATTCCTTTTCCTCTCCCAAAGGCGTCATTCACCTCTGCAGCCTCACAGCCCCTCTCCCACCATCGCCGCCACTTCCCCATCCAACCGGCTCCGCCATCGCCCTTCTCCAGTGCCCACCAGCGCCACCATTGTCGCCTCCGCGCTGCCCCCTTTCGTCGTCTCGCTGTGGCGCCGCCCCTTTCCTCGCCTCGCCTTTCCTTACCTCTCCTCTTTCCTCACAGATCTAATATTTTTCCCTGTTGTGGACATCGTTTTATTTTGCTCAGGTATGTCCTTACGCATTTATTTTTTCCATTTTGCATTCTAATTGTTGAGCTCCTGACTGATTGTTAATCTCACGTTTTCGTTTCCAATTTTCTGCATAATTTATAGAAGTTTGTATGAGAAAATCTGACATATTTGTGAACGCATGTGCTACTGGAAAAAAATGTTGCCTCTTCTTTTGCTATGTCCTTCTCGTTCAAATATTCATTTCCCCTGCTTCAGTCAAATATTCATTTTCGTAAAGTTTTTTTTTTTTTTCAATTCTGTGATTGTGCTTGATGAAAGAAAATTTGGAGGTTATGCATAACATAATTGGACATGTTGATTCTAAACTCACTATACAGGAGTGAGCATAATTTAATTGGCTTTAGTGTTATTGAAGTAAATGTGGTTACAAATAAATTATTATTTTTTTACTAGTGATCTTTTATGCAATGCTACTGGTAACACTTTGAAGTGCCTTTCCATGCATTTGCGTGTTAAAGAGTGTTAATTATCGGTATGCTTATCCTTTTAATGTAACAGGTGTTAGTTGTTAGTGTTTATTAATTAGGCAGGCATTTGTTGTGCCTGTGCTTTTTTGACTGCTGATTTGTGTTTGGTGTTTTTCAACTCAAGGTAACGAAGCTTGCAGACATGTACAAGGAAAGTTCAGAGGAATGGTCGAAGAAGGCAGGAGACCTTGAGGGAGTTATCAAGGCTTTAGAAGTAAGTGTTGTCTATAGCTTTCTGTTTTTTTTTTTTGCAAAATTGTTAAAAGATGCAAATACACACTCTCATTGAGTGGAGCTGCAGTTAGTGTGATATTCTTGGAATGTCACTGTTTATGTTGTTATTGCTGTGCAGACTCACTTAAATCAAGTTGAAAGTGAACTCAAGGATAGGCTTGAAAAGGAGATGTTAGCAAGGAAGGAAGTGGAAAAGGTATATAATATTTGAAGTTCAAATTTTCCTGAAATTGGTTGTTTCTTTGTAATGATCTGCTCCCTTTGGTCTATGCTGCCCACCATTTTTTTTTTGAGAAATTCATAAGCATGCCAAAGGCGCGTTCTATTATGACCATGTGCAATATGGGTTTTGAAAACATTTTTAAGTTTACCATTTTTAGTCTACGTCAGAACTTGGTAGTTTCTCTCCTCTGAACTATTTTGGCACCCAGTTTTTCTTCCTATGATCAGAGTGCAAGGAACAGGGATTATGAATCATATATGCAGCGAGATTTGATTTGGTCAGTGTATTGTGATTGAGTTCATGAATCATACAATTTAATCTTGTACGTGTATCCTTGCATCTTTTTGAGTTTTGAGACTTGTTTCTTGCTCCTTGTTGTTCATTTAATGCATTTGTATTGTCCTATTCCATGGTAGTTAATTGTGTAATATGTTGCCATTAATGTACTTGAAAATTCTTGCAAGAAAACCGTGTTATACTTGAGCTTTTGAACTCCATATGCTTGTCGGCAGCTGCGTGCTAGTATAGAGACTGAAATGCTGTTGTTTCTGTATGGATTTGTGACTTATTTTCATTTCATTTCATGTCCTGTAGCCGCTGCATTTCCCCTGCTTCCCCTACCTAGTTTTAGCTGCTGCTACGTGAAGGTTTTCGATGAATTAGCTGATCGTTTACATTCCTTTCTTGTCGGTTGTGAAGCTCGAAGTTGAGGGGTTGTTTTTGTGCATTTTTCCGGTGTTTTTTTGCCTGAATTCTTGCCTTTTCTTACCTTATTAACTGTTGCATGCACCTGCTCTTTTTCCCTGCTCCATACTGCTGTTGTTGCTCCATTATTTTGTAATGTTATAATCTGGTAGGTGTAATAATTGAAGTCGTTCACATTTAAATTGTATTTTCACATATTTTAACCAAAATAACTAAGTGTACAATGTACATACAATGTGCCATTATCCAAAGGGTTAAATATTTCTGCATTTCATTGATTACTCACTCGTAATATTTTCAGGGCTAACATTTACAGAAGATAGAACACATTAACCAAGGCTTTGTGCAAGAGAAAGTAAGTATGGCTGTACTTTTATTATTTTATTGTTGATGCATGTTGGTAATATACTTTTATATATATACACACACATACACACGTATATGATGTTGTCAAATTCCCGAGCTCGCTTCATTTAATTATTAAATCAGTTCCAAACACGGCTTGACAATTGTATTTGATGGTTCATGGTTTTCTGGATGAGAGCTTATCCCCTGAATCTGCCGATATGTGTGTGTTTGTATGTGCATTCCAAACTTAATTTCCATAATATATTTCTTTTATTTCGACATTCAATAAGTTCTCATGCTCACTTTGTGAAGTTGAATGGATTATTCCTCTGTTCGTATGAATCACTTAATTGTATCGTTGATCGTTGTTCTGAAGGAGTCCTCAGGGCACTTTGTCTCCAAGCATTAGGACAGGTATTGTTACGTTTCACTACCTTGTGGAAATTCAGATGATTAAAACATCTTAGTGGTGTATGTTAACTCAAAATTCATTGATTATAACATCTTAGTGTTTCATTGATGTTGAGGAATGTTAGCAATATATATATATATATATATATATATATATATATATATATATATGTCTGATATATTTTTTCAGAACTCGCTTATGTGTACAGTTTATTTATGTATTGTAAATTGCAGATGCCAAAGGAGAATTTAGTAAACTATAGATATTGTCAAGGTAAACACTTCATAAAATAGTCTAATTTTTTTTGTGTTTGCCTATGTTGATAGATGTATAAAATGATTCTTGATTAATGTTACCTGGATTTATCTTGCTGTAGTTGATGTGATTAACAACATTCCCAGTGTAACGATTGGAACTTCCAGCTCTATTTTCGGATGATAGTTGGGTAGCTGATGTAGCAGATGTAGCTTCAATTGTGATCATTTTGTTGTTATTAAATATAATGTATGTGGATTACTTTATTAATTTTGGAGATAATTTTTGTTTTACAGTTTTGTTATTTCATTAGATGATTTTGTTTTTATGTAAGAACAAATTATTTTTTATATTAAATGTTTAATTATATTTATATTTTTAGATTTGTGATTTGATATATATTTACATTTCAGATATAAATAAATATTTTATAGTAAGTATAATATTTATTCCAAATAAAAATGTATAATAAATTTTATTAATAAAAATATACAATAAATTTTATTTACAGAAAATTATATAAATTATAAATAATTTGATTTCCGAGGGAATTCCCTCGGAAATTTTTTTTGGCTTATTTTTTAAAATTTTAATTTGCGAGGGAATTTCGAATTGGGTATATTCCGAGGGAATTCCCTCGGAATTATTTTTCTCGGATTATTTTGCGAGGGAATAACATAATTGGGATATTTTCGAGGGAAATAAAAATAATTAAGTTTCCCTCGGAATTCCCTCGGAAAATATTCCCTCGGAACGAATTCCGATGGAGGTTTTTCCGAGGGAATGGATTCCGAGGGAATGCCCTCGGAATTCGACTGTTTTCTTGTAGTGAAGTAAGCACCCTCATGTATCACGCACGTATCAACTATACACTTTGCACCTCTATGAAACAAGGTGGTCCTTCTTAAGGGCGTGATCCCACAAGCAAGCCTTAGAGGAGTCAGGTTGACACTCCCACTGTCGGTAGGACTCATCGGCTTGGAGTATTTTACTAATCATGACTTATGTGATATAGGGCTCGTTTCATGAACCATTTCACCTAAATGGTAGAGTTCTAAAGTCATCAGGATTAGGGGAGTTCTCATACATGCACAGATAAAGTAAACGCATACCAAACAAGAGCATATAAAGAAGTGTTGCCTCAATTCGTTATTTCATTCAAAGATTGTCTGTGATTACAATAAGGAAAAGCACAAAGCGGATATACAATCGGCTTTCTAGGGCACTATTCCTAACAAATAAAAGATGTGGTTTTTGGCAAATGTTTCGATTTCATCTAGATTGGTGAGAGGAAATGTTGTTGGTGGGAATTCTGGAAGAACTGGTTCAGCAGTGATTGCAGGTATTCTTGAGGAAGAAGCCATCATGTAAATTAAAGGAATTGGTTTGGCTGATGAGGTAAAATGAATTTGTTTAGGCTTGGATACGAGATCAGGAATGAAGTTGTGATCTCTTTTTATATGCTTCACCAAGAATTGGTATTTTGAAAACCAATCTTTGAGTCTCAAGAGTTGTGACTCTGGAATCCCTTTAATTTTGAAATCCATGATTTTGGGGAATGATGAGTTGTCCATCAAAACTGTGAAGTGATGTCCAATCAAATAAAACTCAAATTTTTTGATTCCATTTTTTACGGCCAAAATTTCTTTGTAGACAGTGTGATAATGTTTTTCAGGCTCACTGAATTGTCCACTGGCATGTCCACAGTAATATTCTTCGCCACCTTCCTTCTCAATTAAGATTGCTCCCCAATATTCATCATTAGCGTCTGTCTGGAGAATTCATTCACCTTTATCTGGGATCTTTAAAGGTGGAGGGGTTTGAAAGATTTCTTTTAAATACTTGACGGCTATTGTTTGCTCTTTTTGCTAAGTAGGGCTGCTTTTCTAAGCATTTTAGATAGCTGACTCGTGTAATTAGAATATTGAGAAACGAAATCCTTGATGTAATTGACTATCCCCAAAAATTGTTTTATGTCTTTGATAGTCAAATTTTCATCCAGAAATTTGAGCAACTCCTATGCAATATGAGGGCCTGGTTTATATTTTCCTTCTGAGAACATCATTCCCAAAAATTCAATAGAAGATTGTCCAACTGAACTTTTCTTTTCTAAGTGCATAATATCATATTTTTGGATAATTTCATGAAAATCCGCAAGAAGTGCTTTATGAGAATTCTCATTTTCAGATAAAAGAAGAATATCATCAATATAGATTAAAGCACTATGTAGAATGTGCTCAAAGATGCGAGTAATAGCTTTTTAGAATAGTGATGGCATAACTTTTAATCCAAAAAGCATGATAGTCCATCGAAATTGGGCTTTTGGTATACAAAATACTGTTTTATACCTGTCTTTTGGGTGGATACCCAACTTCCAAAATCCTGCTTTGAGATCAAATTTGGAAAAGATTTGAGCTTGGGCCAAATAGGGAAAAAACATTTGGGTACGTGGTGAGGGGAATTTACCATCTGTAAGAAAATGGTTGAGTGGTTTGTAATCAATAACAAGCCTCTTTTTTCCTCGGATTTGTTCAGCCCTTTTGTTAACATAAAATGCTTGACAAGCGCAATTGGAAGATGTAGGTTCTATCAACCCAAGTTGTTGAAGTTGAGCACATTCAGCAATTGCAAGCTTTTCATCATCAGGAGTCATTCCTGGATGTGTGGCTTTGGTAGGGTTCACATCTTCATTCTTTTTGAAAGGTAATTGAATGAAGAACTCCGAATTTTTCCACAAAGGATGTGGATGAGAGAAATCAGAATGAGATTCAGCACAACAACTTTTCACTTTGGTGGCAAGATTATAAAACTCTTTTGAAGCTTCTGACAAAGCATAGATCTTCTGAAGAGTAGTATAAGGCTGGAAATTCCTCTTATACTTGATTCCATTTGGGAGAATAGTTAGCTTCTGAGCTTTGTGATAAAGATCAAAGCCAATGAGAAGATCTTTTCCATATAACTTGCTGCCAATAACTTTCATCCATATGACACAATTTGGAAAGAATTGTATGCCTATAGGATGTCTAGTGATCAAAGATGTTTTGAACTGTTAACCATTTGCTTCCTGAAAATACTCATGATGAGTTGTCCATGCTTCTTTGGGCAGAATGTCTGGATTCATCATGGTCTTCATGGATCCTGTATCTATAAATCCAATTGCTTTGATTGGTCTGTCATACTTCAAAGGAAGTATATGAACATGAAGGTGAGGAGAAGGAATGACTTCTTGACTGATACATTCTGACTGGAAAATAGGAAGGATTTGATTTTCTGAGTCAGAAACAGATAGGCATGGATCATCATCTGTGATTTCATCTTTGATAATGAAGATACTTTCTTCGTTTTGTTCTTCTTATTCTAAGAACAATGATTTTACATCTGTGTCGTGGAGAGTTATATCTGCATTCTGAATGACATGAGAAATCATCCTTGCTGACTTTTCTCTATTTTGAGGATAATTTTTTGCAAAATGACCTTTCTTCTTACATATGAAACATCTGTCTATTCGCCTATTTCAGAAAGGTTTCTTTCGGAAAAATCTGAGATGTTCTTTTTTTCTTTTTATCAACAAATCTCTTCTTTTTATGCTTAGAGGGAGGGCACTTGCATTTATCTTTGGATTTGCACTTTATCTCCAAATGGGATTTCTTACAAGCCTTTTTGAGAACAAACTTATTTTGCAACAAGGATTTGAACATGGTTTGTTTTTTGCAAAGCTTCTCAATTGTTGCAATAGCCATTTGGTGAATTTCTCCAAGAGAAATTTGATGAATTTCTCTCCTGGTTCCTATTATGATTCTGTGGAGTTCAGGCTGGATTTCTTGAGGAAGAGAAGCAATATACTCATGTTTGAGATTTGGATCATTATACCCATTAAGGGTATAATAAAGCTCAGCCATTCTTTTGAAATGGAAATCCAGATCTTTTTGCTTTAAAGAACAACACTTCATGGCAAAATAGTTTTGTTGTGACATTTTTCTGAAGTGAGTACCATCACCAATGAATTCTTGATGAATAGCTCCAAGAGCTTGAGGCACTTGAACTAGAAAACATTGAGTCTGTCTGTATTCTCCCAGAGATTGAAACCATTCTCTTAATGTTCCTGTAAATCTGGAAACAAATTCTCGCAAGATTGTTGGGACATGTGATTCTTTTGTTCTTTGAAGATCAATCCAAGCAGCAAAACAATGTAGCCTGTCTCTCTTTTTATCAACTGGAATATAATCAAATGTGAACCAAGGACCATTTGCTGGTTTGAAAGATCCAGAATCTGTAGAATGAAATTCTAAAGGATCTTCCATTGTCTCTTCTTCTTCTTCTGGTTCTTCATGTTGAAGGCCTGAAATTGACTCGTCTGCCATGAGAATGAATCTGGGAAATATCAACAGTTTCTTTTTCTCTATCTGTAACTTGAGAGAGAGATTCGATAGAAAAAGTATCTTCTGAGCTTTCAGTGGTTTTAAGATTAGAAAAGTTTCTAACCATCAAGGCAGGTGAAGAATCTTCTTCAATCTTTTCTTTACTTTTCTCTTTTAAGGGAGTGGAGGCTTTCTTTGGCTTTGTTTTTGGAGGTGGTGGCTCAAAAGGAATATCAGAGGACATGAGAAATTGTTTAGTATAGTCAGGAGATGTCGGTGGATCATAAACAGAAGAAGAAACCAATGTAGGGAAAAAAGGAAGTTTTGGAAGTGAGTTTCTTTTTCTGTCTTTTTCCATGTATTCAAGATCTTTCTTGAGATGCTTGATTTCTGTCTCTTTTTGATCGAATTCTCGACCCGTCTTTTTTTGAGAAATAAGTTGCCTGAGTTCTTTTTCTAGAAGCTCAATTCGAGCAACTAATTTTTTATACATTTGGTCAAGCTCCAGGGATATGACATCAACTTTCTTGGTGTTATTTTGGACATGAGAAAAAACTTATCAACTTTGGAATCAAGTTGAAAGAAGGCTTTATTTTGAGCCCTGGCATTTGTAGTTTGCCAGTTCAACACTTATTCCCCTTGAGAAAAAGAGAAAATAGTTCTTCCATCTGGATCACCTGTTGTTGTTTGAATGAATGACCGAATAGTCAGCTTGCTTTCTATTTTTCTTTCCAAAGGAGGAAAATTATCTTTATAGCTTTGAAACATCATACAAGGTTGATATGGTAACTTTGAAGGAGCATAAGAAGGAAGTTCCTGCTTACAACTCTTCTGTCTTTCTTTTCTGAGGATAGCAATTGCTCTGTTGTAACATGACAACGGTTGAGTACCTGTTGGAGGATCTAATTCTAGATCTTCTAGTTTATTGATTCTGCAAGAAAGACCTTGTTTCTAGGCTTTCTTCTCTTTCTTCTCTGAGAAGCTTCACTCTCATCATCGTCGTAATCTGACTCTTCTCCATAGGAGCATTCTGGATTACATATAGATGGATCAACATCCCATATAAAATGGCCATCAACCCTATCAGTGTAGACTTCCTTTCCATCAGGATAAAAAGAGTTGACTGGTAGATACCTAGGACTGGTTAAGTCATTCTGGCTTTTGGGATTACCGCCTGAATCATCATTTGTTTGAAGATGGTTTTAGAAGAGGACGGAGTTTCTTCTTGAGGCTGCTTGAAAATAGTTTTAGTCCTATCGTGTGGTAATCTTTGAAATTCATAGTTTGTAGATCTGATAGGCTCATGAGTCTGTTGGAGAGACTCATAGTTGGTAATCCACTCAGTAGACATCAACTTCTCCAATTCCTTTCTTAGAATTTGTCTAGGAATCTAAACAATAGTGGGAATATCAGATCCTAAGTCGGCAAGAATCATTAAGGCATTAGGAGATCCTGAACCTTGTAGATCTAGACCATGGTTCTGCAATCTATAAACAAGTTAATGATAGAGGGTAGCTGTCACAACTGTTGCTACTTGTTCTGCTCCGGTAATTTGGATTTGGACTATCAGGGCCGTAGGAAGATTAGAATCTCTCAAGGACATCGCAAAATTGGGGAAGTATGTTAGGACTGCACTTCCACTATTTAAGGTGGTTACAACTATTCCAATGACTACATCTTCATACTTCAGAAACCTAGTGTCCGGTAAAGCAAGTAGCTGTTACTGGAAGACCTTTTCTTCCTTGATAAGAGAGAACGAGACGAACTGCTCCAAAATGGAGGTGTGTATATCCTTCTCATTTCCAAGAAGACATGAACTCAGGAGGGACGGAAAGAGTAACATATTGCTCTCTTTTTGAATAAGACAAGTCGCATTTATCCAATCTGGAGGACTGAACAAATTCTTTTGTTTGTGGTCTACTGGAGGAGATTAAAGATTTGATTCCTCTCAAAGAACCTCTTCTTCTGTAGATATTATATGGACTGACTAGAGGTGGGACTGTTTGTTATACAACAGCATTATCAGGAATAGTAGAGTATTCAACAAGGTTTTCAATTTTGTTGGTGGAGTGAGAAGGAAGAGAAAGTGAAGATGAGACAGAAATTAACTGGTCTGCTGGAGAAGTATTCATATCTGGAAATTCTTGAGTCCTTCTTCTACCACTCTTAGGAATTTGTCATAGTATACTCACATGATACCCTTCAAGAAAACATGGCTCTGATACCATTACAGACCGGGGAGCCCTAAAATCTCCATAAAATATATTGAAAGAAACCAATTGCGCAAGTAGCCTCCTGCTTTGACGGGACTTACAGGTTAATTTAAACATATAACAAGGAGATTTGGGGACCGTAGCAATAGATCATTCCACAGAATTATCTAATTTCTGATGTACAGGATCTTCATAAGAGGCAAGTACAGCGTACAAATATAACTCAGGTATATATGTCCATTATATTTCAGATTCAATTTCCTTCAGTGAGGACGACCGCGAAAGTCACCGAATGGGAGACTTTTCCTTCAATTTTTCTACTCATTGAATCTTTTGCTTTGCTCCTTAAATCTTTTGCTTTTCTCCTCCAATCAAAATTTCTTAATCTCAAAAAGTTTTTAAGATTAAAAAAAAAAAAAACAATTATAAATAAAAGTATATGTAGAATAATTTTATGTTTGATTATTTATATTAATATAATACTCAAAATGTTTTAAAGTATTCTAAGGTAAACTAGTAATTTTATAAAAATAAAAAATGATTATCAAACATAACTAATTATTCTTTTTTACCATTTCTTTTCCAAATACTCTTTATTTTTACTATTATAATTTTTTATAGCTTTTACTTTTCTTTTAATTTCTACAAATGCGTTTACACTTTCGTTTTAAATCTTAACAATCAAAAACAAACCTCAGGTTTTCCTTTCACTTCACTTCTCAGCGACTCAGCAGCCCACTACTCTCAGCCACCCTCACCTGCTCTCTCTTACTTCCCGTCGGTGCCGCTGCTCCTGCTGCACTCGTCGGTCGCCGATCCTCCTCCCTGCCGCCGCAACTCCTACCGCTGCTCAATTGAAGGTATTTGGTTTCTTTTCATCTGTTTCCCCTTGTTTTATTGTTTAGGTATTTTGTTTATTTCAATTAATTGATATTGCCAGAAATTTGTGAAGGGTTTAGAAATCTTTTGTTTTTACTGCACTTATTGAATGCAACCCCAATTTTCCATTTAAATGTTGGCCTGAAATTGCTTCTGCAAGGTGTTTCTGAATATTAGTCTTTTACATTCATGAGTTCAATATGCTTAGAGATTATAATCACTGATTATGAGTGCAATAGGCTAGTATTTTTCAGCCCAAGCCCGAAACCGTACTCGAGCTAAAAGGCACTAGACTTGGTCCGTTCGCATGCCTAGCTCACCAGTTGAATTGGAGTTGCTACCAAATTGGTAAAGAAGTCGCATGTGTTATACCCTATTATTCATATTCTGATCCACTGTCTACACTTTCTCCCCGATTAATTTCATGTAGTTCGATTTTTTACTCACTTATTCATTTAGTTTATCTGTTGAAATTCTGGTCTTGTCAAATTATGAGTTCATAAGAACAGTAAATAATTGCCCATGTTCATGAAGCTGGACCGGTAAAGGTTCAATTGGCAGAATATATTACTTTTATTTCTTTTGTTTGGGTTTCTTATTGCATATAGATAGCTAGTTAGTGTACTAGCCAAAATGGTTTTATGTTCATGATAATTAATATTTAATCAAAGCAGGGGTGCAAGACAGTGGTGCCCTTTAGTTTCTGTAAATATTGTTGCAACAAGCTAAATGCAAACTTTCAATGAAACTGGGATGATATTTGAAAAAATGGTAGTTGCTATTCTCATGCCACCCAAACATTTGCTTGCCGAATGCAAGCTTTATCTCAATATAATTGCTAAACCCTATGTATACTTCAGTTTCTGTACAGATTACAGGGCAACTGCTGTAGAAATAAGTACCGCTGAAATCCATTTCCATGCTTTGTAATTTTTATCTTTGATCTTTATGGATCAAACCAGGGTGTTTTTCTGAACGTTGTCGCTCTACTTAGTTTGAAACATTCTCAATCATGTTATGACTTAACTGTGTTTTCACCATTTGATATGTTTTTGCCCTTCTTGTGCATGAGGAGCTATAAAATTATTTTCAGATTTGCAGTGAAGTCTGCATGTTTCTTGATACATCTCGATATCTAAAAAAAAATCTCTAATTGCTCAGATTCATCAAGTCAGTATGGATGACTTTGACATCGAACTGGATGAGATGGAATTAGTTGCAGTAGCAGCTGGATACCACTACTACAATAGTATCACAAAGCAGCCTGCACGTAGCTTATCCCCAAAAGGATCGGGTTTCATGACCGAAGTACTCAACGGTCCGGATGATTTGTGCCGGGAAATGTTCAGGATGGATAAACATGTGTTTCATAAGTTGAGCAATACTCTACGGCAGAGAGGCATGTTGCGTGACACAGCCGGTGTCATGATTGAGGAGCAGTTAGCTATTTTCTTGAACGTTGTTGGCCACAATGAGCGTAACCGTGTGATACAGGAGAGGTTTCAGCATTCTGGGGAAACAATTAGTAGGCATTTTAATAACGTGTTAAAAGCCATCAAATCACTGTCGCGTGAGTTTCTTCAGCCTCCACCTCATACGACTCCGTCAGAGATCCTCAACAGTAATAGATTTTATCCATACTTCGAGGTCAGCTTCTGAATCCTTAACACTAACGATGATATTTAGGGGTAATTACCAAAGAGACCCTGTCTATTGAAATTTTAATTTGGTGGGGGGTTTCCATTTGTCCTACAACCGTTAGTTGCCCAATTACACGGAGGCTAAACATTAAGGTTTTTTTGCTGAATATCCCTGCATTTATATTGAATAACAAAGAATTTAAACATTAACATGTGCATCGATGAATTTTAATGAAATCATCTATAATTTATAGGAATATCCTATTCTTGCCATGACATTTTCCGATCAATATTTGAATTTAAATTATATGATTATAATAGCATGCATTAAGCCAAATATTAGGTATGGTAGGGTAGGTTTTTGTAATTTCGCAATCCTCAAGGGTAGTTTCTGTAATTAAGGCAAACATAAGGGTATACTAGTGTAATGATCCCAATATTTAATATCTCTTAACATGTGCCCTCGTAGTTCTTATCTCAAGCTCCCTTGTTGACCTAAATGTATTGAATGACGGCCTCATTATAAAAGTTTAAGCTTCTTCGGGGGTGAGAAGCATCAAAAACTTAAAATCTCCCATTTCCTTTTTCAGGATTGTATTGGAGTGATAGATGGGATGCATATCCCGGCACATGTTCCTGCAAAAGATCAATCTAGATTTCGCAACAGAAAAGGTGTGTTATCACAAAATGTGTTGGTAGCATGCACATTTGATCTCCAATTCATATTTGTTTATCCTGGTTGGGAAGGCTCGGCTGCTGATTCCCGTGTCTTGAGAGCCGTTCTAAGTGATCCAGATCAGAATTTCCCTCAAGTTCCACAAGGTAGGTCCAACATGTTCTTTCTTTTCTAAATTTCTGCATACTGTAATAAATTCTAGTTAAAATAAAGGAATAATTACTTAGGCATACCCCAATGCTTTGCCTAACTACACAAACGTCCCGAGGATTGAGAAAGAAACAACCATCCTTGGCATACAGTCAGGTTTGGCTGAATTCATGCTATCATAGTCATGAACTTAAAAGTTAAATATTGGCCACTTAGTGTCAAATGCAAAATAGAGTATTCATAAAAATTACAGATTTTATAAAAAAATTTCGATTCTAATGTAATTTATATTCTTTAATAGGTAAAGGTTTTGTAATTTCTCAAATTTTAAGGAAGTTTGTGTAATTAAATCTCAGGGTATGCGGGTGCAATTATCCCTATTATAAACATGCTTACTAAAAATTCTGTATTGCAGGTAAATTTTACCTTGTTGATGTAGGTTATGATAATATGGATGGATTTATCGCGCCGTATGAAGGTGTACGGTATCACCTCCATGAGTTCCGAGGTGCTAATCTCTTACCTCGCAATGCTAAGGAGCTATTCAATCACCGCCACTCATCTTTGAGCAATGCCATCAGGAAATCTTTCAATGTTCTAAAAGAAAGATTTCCAATCCTCAAACTTGCTCCTCAATATGCTTTCCACACACAGAGAGATATTGTTATAGCTGCGTGCGTGATACATAATCACATTAGAAGGGAGGAGAAAAATGATTGGTTGTTCAGTAGTATTGAAGGGGGGATGACTGAGGACTCTGTTGGTCTTGATGAACAGCCCGATTTACAATCACCTTTCTCTATTCACGAACAGATGGCTTCAACACGAAGAGACTCGATTGCTGCAGCTATGTGGAATGATTTTATGAGTAAGTGGGATGAATGGTGATGAGCAGCCTTTATGTACTTAAAAAATAGAATCCCAATTGAGTTTCTTGGAGGGGATTTTGCAGTTTCTAGACAACTAGACAAGTCCGTCCCCCTTTTGTTTCCACATCCTTTTCGGGAGTGGTTTTAGTTGTGTTCGCTTCAATTCTTTTCGCCAGGAAAATTCTTTGAAGGGGAAGTTTTGTTATTTCTCAATCCTCAGGGGATGTCTGTAATTATGCCAAATTTTAGGGTATGTCAGTGTAATTATGCTATCTTTTTTCATTATTTTACCTCTGTTTGCATTATTCGTCTTTTTGTTTTTTTTAATTTACGAGTTATGGTTAAAAGTTAGATTGTGCAGTAGGGATGGCAACGAGCCGAGCCGAGCCTTGGCCATTTTTAGAGGTTCGGGCTCGGGCTCGGGCTCGCACTAAATATATGGGTTTCGAACCTGGTTCGCGAGCCAGCGAGCCAAGATTATCTGGCTCGGGCTTGGCTCGGGGTTTGGCTCGTGAAGGCTCGGCTCGGCTCGTGAACCAGGTTTTGTCCAGCAATTTTTCTGTTCTCTCTTTTTTTACCAAAAGCCAAGAACATTGTTGTTTTACATTCATTTCCATTCCATTCTATTCCTGAATCCAAATTCCAGTTGTTGTATGCTTAGAATTAGAGATGTTTAACGGTAAACAATAAACAACAAATCAATAAAATCCCATTATCCCAAAAAATAAAATAAAAAATTCTAGATCGAAGAAAATTTAGAGAAAATTTAGAAGAAATAGACAAATCCAACCAAGGTGTTGCGCTGCGTGGAGGTTCAGACATTGAAGGGATTACACTTTGGCAAATTAGTAAAATCCCATTATCTCAAAAGATGAAATAAAAAACTCTAGATCTGAGACAAATTAGATAAAATTGCAAAGAAATCAGAAAACCTAACTAAAGCGGTGGTGCTGCGTGGAGGTGGTGGAGCTGTGTGGATGTGGTGGCGCTGTGTGGTGGTGGTGCACGGGAGGTGGCAGCGCTGCGCAAGTAGGCTTGCCGAGATCGGAGATTGCAAGGGGTGTTGCGTGAGTGAAAGGGTGGTGTGCCGACTGCAGAGTCGTGATGGGTCTGGTGGCGTTCAGCGGCGGCGGCTTTCGGCGGTGGAGTTGGAGAGGGGTAGCTGCGTAACGGCTGAGAGAAGAAGGGGGGTAGGGTTTTTTCTTTGAAATTGGGTTTTCTAACAAATGAGATACACAGGCTACGCAGCATACATGTATATATATATATAATATGTATAAAATTATATATATAAATATAATATATAAGTATAAATATATATATATAATTTTTTTTTTAAAAATATATATGGTTCACGAGCCGGCTCGCGAGCCAACAAACAGAAAATATTGGGCTCGGGCTTGGCTCGCACCAGCCACGAGCCGAACCTTGGCTCGGTTCGGCTCGCCATCAACGAACCCGAGCCCAAACTCTGACCGAGCCAGCTCGTTGGGTTTGCGAGCCGGCTCGGCTCATTGCCATCCCTATGCAGCATCATACCTTTGGACTTTTGTCTGTCTTTATTAAGGCATTTAATGTGGATTGAACAAGGTTTTAGTGAGAGAAAAAAAGAATGAAGCTACTGGCTGCTCGCTGTCAAAAATAGCACATATCACCGTAAAAGGGCATAATTAGTTTATATATAGGGGGAACGAGGCCAAATCCCCCGGTGCACGGGATAAATTATATATTATTTTTCCACAAAAAAATTATCAATACTAATTTTTTAGTCAAAATTTGTAATTAGATTTTACTTCACATTTTTGATAAAAATGTGAAAATAGCCTTGAAGAAACATGAAATGACATAACAGATCACTCCTACTTTCCACACAAACCATTTTGTTAACATAATATCTCATATACACGATTTTATAATTTTATTTTGTATGTTTATACATCAAAATATAATTTTCATACTTCATATGTAAAAGTTAATATATATATGTTTTTTGTGTAAGTGAATTGTGAGGTAAAAATTAATTGTTGATTTATATTTTGAAGTATTATTTAGAAACTATATAATATCCAAATTATAAAACAGAGTATTGAAATTATAAAATAAAGTATCCAAATTATAAAATAGAGTATTATAAAATTTCCAAATTATAAAACAGCGTATCCAGATTTAAAAGTAGAGTATTATTTATAAAAATTAAAGTACTCAAGTTTAAAATTGAAGTACGAGAAGGAAAAATAAAGAAAAAGAAAAGGAAAAAGAGTATTGTTCGTAAAAGTTAAAGTAGTTATGTTTTAAATTAGAGTATTATTAATAAAAGTTAAAGTATCTAAATTTATAATTGAAATATTATTCATAAACATTAAAGTATTCATATTTAAAAAGAGAGCCTTATTCGTAAAAGTTAAAGTACTCAGGTTTAAAATTGAAGTATGAAAAGGAAAAAGAAATAATTGTTGAGTGTAAAATTTGCATGAATTTAAGCGTTAATTAGAGTATATTTTTGTGCCGTTTGACGCGTTTATGTGTTTATTTTGTTCCATTTAGGTGTTTAGGAAGTTAGAATTAAGAAACGGCGAAACGAGGCGAATTCACGCATTTTTGGAAGAAAATAGGAGTAACCCCCGTTACTCCTTGGAAGAGCAATTTCGTTAACTCCCGTTAACAGACCCAGGAGCACTGACTTTGGCGAAATAAGGGAGTAATGCCCGTTACTCCCTGGTAGAGCAACTCTGGTAACGCCCGTTACCAGAGGTAGTAGGCGAGGATTTTTGGCGCAGGAGGGGTAACGCCCGTTACCCCTGGGCAGAGTAAAAGTGGTAACGCCCGTTACCACTAATAAAAGCACAAACACGATTTTTGGCTAGTAACGGGCGTTAATGAAGTTTGTTCTTGGAATGGTAACGCCCGTTACCTAGGGCGGCGAGAGAGTTTTTGTTCAGCTATATATTCGCGGTTTGGAGTATTTTTGGGGGTCTCTTCTGGAGTTCGTAACCTCGCTTGGAGAGAGAGATATGGAGCTTTGGGAAGAGTTATTCAGAGTGTTTCAAGAAGACAAAAGGATCGAATTCTTCAATCATTTTTAGTTTTTTCGGTTTTATTTATTGCTTTAATCATCAAACTAATTCCTCTAAGTTTCGTTTTAATTCGTTTTACATGTTTAGATTTGTTTTCCAGAATTTATGAATGTTTAGGGTTTCGCTTTTGAGAGTTTGTTTCGACTTGATGAACAATAATTTCTTTAATGCAATTTACTTTAGTTTTATAAGTTTTGAGTTAATTATGAGCAGCTATACCCCTAGGGCTAGGGGAGTGATGATGAATGCATGCTAAGTGTTTGGTATAATGCTTGAATGACTTGTGTTAATTCTTAGTTTTGAAAACTTGTTTGAATTGAATTGCGACGGCCTGATCAACCTTAGTATAATCTAGGATTACCTAATTATCGGAAGATTAATGGTAATTGAGTTTGTTTTCTTAAATTGTAGGTCTAGAATTCAAAGAGATTTGCCTCTTAACCTATATAACTTGTAAATCTTATTCCATGCCAAGCCGCTAGAACTTGATTGCACTAGTCTTGATCATATTGGTTTAATTAATTATTAATGATTGTGGGAACAACGTTGAAATTAGTTGAACACTTGTTTATACCTTGAAAAAGGATAATACGAATCTAAGTGACTAGGTTGTAGAATTGCACTTGTCAAACGAGTATTATATTGAATCGTGAATGCATAGTTATTACTCCCCAGCCTAATTAGTTTATTGAATTTAATCCACGTGTGTTAATTAGTTAATTGTGTTTTATTCCAGTTAATTGTTAAATTCTCGTTTAAATAGATTAGTAACCAACTTGATTTCGTCTGGTCTTTAGATTAGAAAGAGATATGAGTGGTGATTGATTTCCCTTCCCTGTGGGTAAGATCCTGTTGTGCTACGCGTACTTCTTTAGTGTACACTTGCATGATTGGTTTAACTTAAAATCATAACAAGTTTTTGGGGCCGTTGCTGGGGAAGGCGTTTTAAATTAATAATACTTAAATATTTTGATCTAGTGCTTTAGACCATTACTTCACTTTGTGTTCATAATCTTCTGTCATTGTGGAATTGAACTAAGGAGTTTCTTTATCCTTGTGCAGGTTCACGGTGCATGCGACGATCTCAAAATCCGGAACTAGAACCCTTCGATCCGGAAATTGAGAGAACACTTAGCACCATTAGGAGGAAGCAAAAGCAAGGCAAGAAATCCACCACCGAACCAATTGCTGAAGTTCCGAACAATGCAAGAGGTGGGGGAGTTGAAGATCTATAACCCCCACCTCCTCCTGCGATTAGAGATTACAACTTGCCGAATGTTGGGGCAATTCAGAGCGCAGTCCGCCCCCCGATTGTAGCAAACAACTTTGAGATCAAACTAGCCATAATCAATTTGCTGCAGAACAATCCGTTTTCAGGGTTACCACCGGAGGATCCAACATCATATCTTGAGTACTTTCTTGAGGTGTGTGATACCTTCAAGATTCACAATGTCACCCCCGATGCCATCCTAGTCAGGCTTTTTCCATTCTCACTAAGGGAATGAGCTAAAGCATGGTTGAGTACTGTACCTAATGAATCCTTTCAGAGCTGGGATGCACTTGCTCAGGCCTTCCTGGCCAAGTTTTTCCCGCTCAGCAAAACCACGAAGTATAGGAATGACATTCAAGGATTTAGACAATTGGATGGGGAGTCTTTCTATGAGGCTTGGGAGAGATTCAAGGATCTGCAGAAGAAATGGCGGCATCATGGCATTCCCGGTTGGCTGCTAATTCAAACTTTCTATAATGGGATGTCCCCAACTTTTAGAGGAGTGATGGACGCCGCAGCTGGCGGAGCATTCGTGTCAAAATCTGAGACGGTCGCCACTGAACTGTTAGACAATATGTCACAAAATGATGTTTTTGTGCATGAAAGGAGCCATTCCCAACCAACCAAGGTGCAAGCAGGAGTCTTAGATCTAGATGGCCTAATCGCCATTAATGCCAAATTTGAGGCCCTTAGCAAGAAATTGGACCAACTTTCTGTGAATGCAGTTGGGACATACGCTATAGCACCCGCAACGGTAGGCACCACATCCCCCGCACCATAAGTCTAGTCCACACATGAAATGGATTGTCCAAGCATGAACTGGACTCATGGCGAACGGGTGACAACTAAAAGCAACGACCTGGCTAGGCGGAATCTAACCCTGTACTAAATAAATCACACTGCCAAAACATGGTGCGGAAGTAATAATTAAACATGACTTTCAATAATGGCTATAAGCCCAATAATTCCATAACATAATTTAAGTCCAACATGCATCCTATCCCGAATCAATAATCAAAATTCATAATTGGCACAAAGGCCCAAATACATAAAAGAATTACAATTAAATCATAATAATCTACAATGAGACTCGAGTGTACAAGTGACTCGACAAGAGAATTAAAACTCGACCTCCGCCTAGTAAAACCTGTAAGAAACTGAAAAAGTGGGAAAGAGGGGTCAGTCTCTAGAAGACTGAGTCAGCAGGAGCTGTACATATATATATATATAGAAACATGCACATGCAAGTCATAAATCCCGAGAAAGGTTTTATGTGAAGTGAGTTCCCGCGAGGGGCAAGAAAATAGATAAGCAATGCTCGGACTTTACGACTAATTCATATTAAATCTTTTAAGTTCATAATTCATGATAATCATAATGGCTCGGCGAGTGAGCGTGCATAATTCACCAACCAAACTCCGACCGTGTACAATGAACATGACTTAATACTTTGAATACATGATCATGCAATACATAATAATACATGCGAGCAATAAACATGAGACTTGATCGTTTGGGCAATCCGTGTCCCGTCCTTTCCGCACGGTGCATAACATTAATCATAATACATGAACATGATCATAAAATAATTTTCAACCTTCTCCCTCCGAAATGGTCGAGCCTGCAGACCCGAACCACTTAATAATAACATGTCGAGACGGGGGCTCATGACTCCTACCCGCTCCTTCGATGGGTTAACCATCTGCTCAAAAATAACCCACCTTCCACACTACACGGTCGCGTGAGATATTCTCAAAGGGGTACTACGTGCTAAGGGGTTACCTGACGGCCCGATGCCGTGCCGGTGTCCAAGCCCACGTTTCCCCCGGGCCCAATAACATGAACATGATGTGCATATCTTGCCAAAACATTTCAAGTCATGAGAGTAATAATAATAATGATAATAATTCAATTCATAATTCTTGAGAAAAGGTTTACTCGATAAGAATTTACTCGATGACTTTACTTTGAAATCAGTATATATATACTTTAGGTTTTTAGCCAAAACTTATCACATGAAGGTTGTAGGGTTTGATGCTTAACTAGAACGAAAACACCCTCACCTGACAAGCGATAATACAAGAACAAGAGTTATGCCGGTACCTATTGGATCACGATATCTCCGCCCTGGAGATGAGCTGTACAAGAAAGAGAACAATGTGTACTCGTGAGATAAGACTCGATATGATACCAAATAGGATGCACGACAATGTTCGTGAAGTGGTGTATCGTGTCATAACATGATTGAATATGAACTAAAGCATAAGAAGGTCATGGAATGGTGTGATCGTGTTCCTATGCTCAATTACTCAAACAAATTCAATCAACGTATCAAACACGAATTCAAACAATCAAACTTAAGTAAGTAAGGACCAAGGAGTGATAAATAGAATCATAATTATCAATTAAGTAAGCATATAATTCATACAAGTCACATACGGGAGCCAAGGAAGTGAAAAGCATGCAATAAGAGGGGTTTTGGTGAAGTTTGGCAAAAACGGACAATTTTCGGAAATGCGCAAGCTGTGGTAAAACAAGAATATCTTAAGTTATAGAAGTTGAAATTAGGTTTTGTTTATTGGATATTAAAGTAGACAAACAAACCTTTAAAATGATATATGGCTCGGATCGTGGTTCAAAGCGAGAGAAAATGGCGTAAGCTCGAAGTTGGACGAATGCAGCTTGGTGAAGCGGCGACACCAAAAAGGATTGATTATATCTCACAAATTAGAAAGGATAATGAGGTGATTCTAATTGAAGAATATTCTTGACTTCAAACGGTTTCCGTGGGTTCAAAAATCAGGTCAATCGGAGTTCAGATGAAGGGTCAACGAAGCAAAACACACTCAAATAGAAAATAGGGCAGGATCCACGGCCGTGGATTTCTCCTTTAAAAAATCCACGCCCGTGGGAAGGCAAGCAGGTCTCTGGACACAAATCCACGCTCGTGGATCCTTCTCCAGTGGCAAAACTCGATGGGGAGAGTTCCAAACCAACCCAAACCTCAACCAACTCACAAATACATACAATAAACAAGTATTGGGGCATCTAGGAGCAAGAAATCATCAAAACTCAAGCTTCAAACCACAAATTCATCAAACCCACAACTAATCACAAAACCCTCATTCAATACATATCAACAATTACCAAACAACCCAACTCATTCTTGCAATAATTCAAGGTTTAACATATATATACAACTAATCATGATTAAGAACAAGAGTAATCATCTAAATCACAACAATTTCTAACAAAACACACATTTATACACATACACACACACACACACATATATATATATATACCTTGGGAAGAAAAGGAAGAAATGGAGATGAAGAAATGATGGAGATGATGAAATGATGATGATGGATGCTTGGTTCTCCCTGCTCTTCTTCTTCATCTTGCTTGGATCAAATGAGGGGTGTGTGTGTGAAGAGTTAAGAGAAAGTGGTTTGTGTGTGTAGAGATTTTATGTGTGTTGTGTGTGTCTTCTTGTGTATATAAGATATAATGTATAGATATATGATATATATAATATATATATATATATATAAATATATAATGATTATGTGGGTATGCAAGTATATAACATATACATAAGTGTTTGCATGAAATATATACATATATATAATGTCACTTATTTTATGAAATTAGTTTCATGTAAATATATATAAGTATATAGAAAATATGATATATCTATGAAATGAAATGGAATATGTATAAGTGAGAAGAAAATTTATGAAATGATTATGAATGAATATTATAAAATACTTATATGTTATGAAGTGGTTTGCGAACAAAACTCATATATTTCACATAATTCAATTAAGCCAAATAATTCAAGTAAGATTATCAAATAATAACACATGCGAGTACGAGATTAAATAAATAATTAACCTAAGTCTCAGAAAATCACATGTATAGCACGCGTACCTGTACGGCAAAAACACGGGGCGTTACATAAGCCCAACCAGTATAGGTAACTTGTGAAATCTGTAGTGGTCCACATGTATTTGACGTGTGTCCTTATACCTATGCAAGTGAATAGGTGCAAGAGCAAGTGAGCTATGTAAATAATTCCAAACCGGTGAATGATCCTTACTCAAACACCTACAACCCCGGATGGAAGAACTATCCCCATTTTTCGTGGTCTAACAATCAGAATGTCCAACAATCACCACCTCAACCTAGACCACAATTTCAACCGAGGCCTCAGTTTCAATCGAGACCACCGGCTCCATACCACGCCCACCACCTCAACAGGAACAAAAGCAGCGATGGGAAGCAGCTCTTGAGAAATTTATAAGTGTCTCTACTGATAGATATCAGAAATTGGAAACTCAAGTAGAACAGGTGGTGAATCAGAATAGAAATTTAGAGACTCAAATCGGTCAGATTACCCCATCTTTGGAATATGAGGGGCCCAGGAATGTTGCCTAGTCAAACTGAAAATAACCCAAGAGCATTGCAAAGCCATAGCCTTAAGAAGTGGTAAGGAGTACGAAGGACCAAAGTTGCGTACAGATTCTGATGTAGACAATACTGTTGGTGAGAAAGTTGAAGAGGTAGTTGAGACTGAGAAGGGAAAAGTGGAGGATAAAAAGGAAGAGCTCCCTTCAAAGCCAAAGGTGAATGTGGCACCCAAGGAATATGTGCCACCGGTTCCTTTCCCTCAAAGATTACATAAGCAGTTCATGGAGAAGCAATTTGAAAAATTTCTCAATATGTTCAAGCATCTTCACATTAACATCCCATTTGCAAATGCATTAGTTCAGATGCCCACATACTGGAAGTTCTTGAAGGAATTGGTTTCGATCAAAAGGAAGCCTGAAGACTTCGCCACTGTAGTACTCACTACAGAGTGTAGTGCCATCATTCAAGTGAAGCTGCCCTCGAAACTCAAGGATCCTGGGAGTTTTTCTATCCCTCTAACTATTGGTTCTTTACGATTCCGTAATGTTTTATGTGATTTAGGAGCCAGTGTGAGTCTAATCCCTATATCAACTTGCAGAAAATTGGGAGTGAAGGAGCTCAACCCGGCTAATATGATGCTCCAATTAGCTGACAGATCGGTGAAATACCCAATAGGAATTCTTGAGGATGTGTTGGTAAAAATTGGTAAATTCTACATCCCCAATGACTTTGTGGTTCTTGATGTCGAGAACGATGAGAGTATTCCGTTGATTCTTGGGAGGCCATTTCTAGCCACTGCCGGAGCAAGTGTTGATGTTAAAAATGGACTTCTCACGTTCAACATAGGGGAGGAAAGAATAGAGTTTAGGATTTTTAGTTCCAGGAAGCCACCACCGATTCCAGATGAGTGTTGCAAGATCGAGGCTATCATTGAGACTCCGGTAAGAATGATACAACTCCAAGAGAAATTGGATCCGATTAAAAGGGGGAGAGAACTGATGTATCGACCTTTAAGTAAAAAGGATGTGCTAGAACCAGATACATGGAGATCAAGATCCGGTGGTGTGGATATTAGGAATGAGGTCACGCCATGTGACTCGTCACGTTTGGATTTTTGATCCCAAATCCGGGTTCCAAATTCAAGCTAACGGCTATAACTTAGAACTATTTTCTCTTTCCTTTCTCTTCTTTCCTTGTTTTCTTTTCTTTCGTTCTCATTTTTTCTCGTGTTAATTTTGGTTATCTCTCTCGTTTTGCATATTAGCTAGAGTGTTGTTAGGAGGGTGCCGTTTGGAATGGATGCAAGGACCTCAATTTGAGTTTTAAAGTCAACGATGAGGTCCATTTATGTAGCACCCGCACGGTGGGTCACCACATCCCCGGCACCAAAGTCCGATCCACATATGAAATGGAGAGTCCGTACATGAACCAAACAGTGGCGAACGGGAGACCGACAAACTCACACCTAGGCTAGGCAGAACTTAGACCCTGAAAGCAAAACTCAAACCACAACAAGAATGCGAAAGCGAAACAAGCCATGCAATAATCAAAACATTCATAAGCAGTTGACGGGTTCAACTAGCATAAATACCTAATCCCGAATATCAAACAATAATCATAAATCCAACGGGTTCAACTAATCCGAGCACACCTATCCTAACCTGTCCCGAAATATACATATCAATTCATATATAAATTCCAAATATCATATTCAAACATACTTTATATATAAGCCGAATGAAAGAAATGCGAATGCATGACAACCTACTAGACAAAGACTCGAGAACCAGACTCCAAAGGACTGACACACTCCACCTAGCCCGAACTCCAAGCAGAACCTGCAAACTAAAAATATAAAAGGAGGGGTCAGTCTTAACTCGAATGAGGGAGGGGTTAACGCACTCACACTATATATATAAGAGTAAAGCACGTATCAAACTCATAGTGTTCATGAACGCGGGGATAGGTTTTGCACACTAAATCATTTCCCGTGATATATATACATATAGGGCTTACTTAGCAAAAGCAAATTATCCAATTTTAACTTACCGAGTAACTTATCAAAGCCTATTAAATCTTAACATATTCAAAACTTAGCTTATCTTATAAAAACTCCCTTTTAGTTTAACTTAGAATCTATCCCCGTTTCATAAACATTAACAAAACATACATATCATATAGAACTCGGCGGGTACGAGATCCGACTCCCCCAATCTCCTCATAACATAACATATCAAAATCAAAACAGAAAACTTACATACATATCATATCATATCATCCTCAACTCCGGGTGATGGAAGGGTGTATACGCCCAAACCATCCATACAAACGAGGGGAGCGCCTTGCGAGCACTCGAACCCTCAGGATTCCTTCCCTCACCAAACCTCCTGGTGAGTTCAGGGGTGATCCTCTGCAGACATATGGAGACTATGCACAGGCTTAACCTCGAAGGCCATATACCGTCCCGAGGGCTCCGTGCCCCAACATAAACATAACATATCATAACCCGCTACAACAAAGACAAACAGACATAGCTTATACATATATACGTATACATACCACTTTCCGTTTCAATCAAACTCGGTCCTTGCCAAACTTGACTCATGAGAAGTATACGGTTAGAAGCATAGCTTCACGTGGCAAAACATAACAAATCATAACACAGAGGCATACATAGGCCCGTACATTGCTCAACATACTTTCAAACCTTTAACGTATCAAACAATACATATTTCACACTTATTTACATACATATAAGGCTTTATTAAATCACATGCACTAAAACCGAGCACATTTCATTAAGGTGTAACTATATCCTAACCTCACCTGACACCGAAGAGGCCTAAGACACAACAATTGATCCACCCCGGAATCAACACGGCCAACAAAACACCACACCAGTGTACCTGAACAAACTGAATACAGAAACAGGACTTAGACTCAAGAATGAATCACATAGACGCACGGCATATGCTTATGATTGGCATGAAATCATGGGTCACATATACATGCATAAATCATTCATTTAAGATCATATAATTGTACACCGAATACAATTTACGCAATTAAAGAAGCATACTAAATTTTGGGATGAAGAGTGCATAACTATCATGCATAAAATACTCATTCTTTAATATTAAATTACAATTCATGCACCTAACATAGCATATAATGCGAATTCATATCGAAACATACAATACAATTAAGATATAAATCAATAAGAGGCAAAAGAAATCAATTAAAAGCATAAAACCCCAAAACCAACTCACTGGACCACGGGAAGGGCCGTTCCCAAACACAAGGCAAAACGGGAAGGGCCCTTCCCACGAGCGCTGCCCGGAAGGACCGTTTCGGCCCGAAGAACAAAACGGGAACGACCGTTCCCATACGCAGATGGGAAGGGCCATTCCGACCCCAAGGCCAAAACGGGAACAGGCCGTTCCGGCCCGTCTTCCTAAAAAAAAAAATAGAGCAGAATCAACAATGGCATCGGGAGCCAACACCACCACACACGCACAACCACAACCAACAATCAAATCACGCAAAATTAACCCAATAAAGCATATATAACATATAGAACACATAATTACACTTAAGAGCTCAAGAAACGAGCTTAAACACGCCAAACCCCCGACCCACTACTATTCATCATCTTCCCCAACCAAGCACGTAGGCACATATCCAAGGCACGAAAAAGAGATTAAATTAAAGCACGTAACGAAAGGGTCACAAATCTTACCTTGGGTCGTTGATCAAACGGTCGGATCTTGCTTGCTCGAGCTCCAAAGCTTTTGGCCAAAATGGGGAAAAATGCTTCTCTTTCTCTCTTCCTTGTTGCTGCTAAACGATCAATGAGGAGAGAGAGAGGCTTGGCCCTTTTTAGGGCCGGGCAAACGGGTCGGTTAAATTGGGTAGGGTCAAACGGTATCCGGTCCTAACGGATCGAATTTTAAAACGGTAGGACTGTCAAATGGCTTTAGAAATTAAAAGATTAATCCATTAAATTCGAATCATCAAAACGAACTCAATGGTAGGGTCGGAATTCGAATTCGAATTCTCGAGCTCAAATAGCCCCGAAGGCTCAAACGTCCTAATTACAATTAGGTCCCTAAATTAGAAATATTGAACAATTGAGTCCAAAACATTTAATTAAATTCTAAAGCGCACGTAATAAATTAAATTCACGTTGACACGTAAGCATGCTTAATCACATAATTCACAAAATCACTGAATTAAACTCTCTCATGACGCCATACCTGGAATGTCGAAGAGACGGGGCGTCACAATCTCCCCCCTTAAGAGAACCTGGCCCCCAGGTTCTACCGCTCGTAACAAAACTACGAGCAACTCTCCCGCATTCACCCAAGTTCGGAGCTCGCGACACTCCGACAAAGGTTAGCCCGAGAAAGGTCTTCCAAGCACGAAGGGGGGGTTCGATTGCTCACTTCAAGCTTCACACGAACTCGATCCCGACTAGGAGTAGTTCAGACTTCTCGCACGATAGCAGGCTCACAAGTGATTCAACTCCCACCATTTGAATTCGTCCAAACCAACCCACAATTCGGGACCACGAGTGGAGTTGTTAAAGAACTCACACCACTCGCTCTCCAACCCAAAAGGGCCTTCAACCCGTGGTTCGAAGTTGACATTCGAACATTGCTCACCTCAACTGCAAGCTCTAGGAAACTCGTTGAGAAGACCATTGCAAAGCACGACCCTCAACTTACCGCAAGACAACAACACTCGCACACACCCAAAGCAAAGCAAAACAAAGATGGATGATGCACGTGGTATGTATGTTTAATGTACCGTCCACCGACCCGTTGGAATCTTGTCTTCATGATGGTTTGATCATTGTCGAGTTCTACTTGCTCACGATTATATCTTGGAGTTTCCCGGTATCTCTTACATTTCAAATATCAAATTGGTCTTCATCCCACGGTTGATAATTATCCTTGCTAATTCTTCAAATTTAATCATTCACTCTTAGTGTCCTTGTTTCTCCAATATATATGAGTTCCTTAGACTTTGATTAATCATTATGATTCTTCATAAGATTGATGAGCTCAATAAATCATCCCAAAACTCACAGCCCGAATTCTTCCCCCATTCGTATATTGTGAAATTCCTGAAAATTAACCTTACTTAAAATCTTGATTCTTTCCCCAATTATGGCGTCGATCTTCTCGCAGTTAGTATCCTTCTTTCCCCCGAAAATATATATAAGAATTTGCATCTTCTTTTGATAGTTACCATAGGTTTCCTTTTACTCTGGAGATAGCTTCTTGCATGACCCATAATGCTCGAAAATTAATGAATCCGGAAATTTTATCCTCATAGTGGAACATTCCATGAGTCCTACTTGAGCCCATATCTTCTATCTATACTTACATCTCTTCCTCTTGAAGTCTAATAGAGGCTCGACTAAAATTTTCTAGCAAATTCTTCTCTTCAAGGAATGGTTAAATAAAAAGCGGTCACCGTAACCCGAAATTATAGTTGATTCTATTTGTTCCCAAACTTTGAGTCAATCTCTTGTACTAACCCTTGTTATTTTTTTTTTTAATTTCGCCGGTAGAGACTCCTTGATTCCTTCTCCCAATTATTTCCAAGGGTTAATTTTCTTCATTGTTCTTAAATCCGAACTCCAAAAAAAATCATGCCTTATGTTTGGTGAAATAAGTTACTTCGAATCTTTAATTTTTCTTCAAGGTATACCTCCCATTCGTAAATTTTCTTAACCTTGTACCCGGACCTCTCCAACTATTCTTCTTTGTAATTTCCTCCATGTCCTTACAACTCATCACGATCTTCAAAAATAAATCCTTAATGTTTTCCTATACCCAACCAACTCTTCCAATTTCTCTTGAACACAACTTGGTACTTGAATGAAGAAATATCCTAAAAATAAAACACTAAATATGCATGTTGAGTCAAAGTGCGGATGAGATGCATCACTTAATCATCACTTAGACACATAATAGCATCAACAATTAATAATGGATAGCAATTAATAATTAAGACAAAGAGGATACCAAGTTGCAAAACTTTAAAGTGTGATGAATGCACGTGCCATGAATGCAATTACCTCAATTCCCGGGTTCCGGTTAGTTTCCAATTTAAAGCTGTTGATCCCTACTTCTTTGCTTGTTAGCTCTCGGTCGATCACACTCGGAAATCTTGTGCTCCTTTGACCCACAAATGTAGCACCTCTTCAGTCTATCCCAACATGCTTCATAGGTATGAGTGGTTCCTCCACAATAAGCACATAATTGGGGTCTTTTCCCCAACCTTAAAGTATTTCCGGTTCTGTGTTTCTTTCCTCGAATTCTCTTAGCCCGAGTTCCATGTTGGTGAGATTCTCCTTCCACTTGCAGGTTTGAGCATAAACCCGACTCAACATTAGACCCCGATACCTCTTCTTCCTTGCCCCTTGTCATGATCCAAGTTTCGACTCTTAAAGCTCTCTTCGTAGCTTTATCCCACGTGGTCGTATCTTTTGTAATTAGGGCTTCCTTAAATTCATCCCGAAGACCTTCCATGAAGTATTTGGCCTTCATCTGATCGTTACCCATAATGTGAGGCACATACGCGCCCAATTTCTCAAATTCCTCCATATACCCCATAACGGCCCTATCTCCTTGCTTTAAGGCGAGAAATTCTTCAAGTCTCCGCTCTTGTAGAATAGCTGGTGCAAACCTTCTTTGAAATTCTCGGACAAACACTTCCCAAGTCAACACTTCGTTTGTAGTCACTAGTTGTTGAGCCACCCCTTTCCACCATTGTCTTGCTTGTCCTTGCAAAAGAAATGTAGCAAGGCGAGCCATGTCCTGAGAGTTGCGTGGCCATATTTTAAAAATACCCTCTACTTCCGAAAGCCAATCTTCAGCCCTTATATAATCTCCTTCTCGAAATTGGGGAGGTTTCAATGATAGAAATTCCTTGTACATGGTTGCCAACGGATTCATTGTTAATACTTCGATGGAAGATTATCCTAGGTTGCACAGATTTGGATGAAAAGGTTATCCGTAGTGTTGCCGATGCGGTGGAATCTTGAAAATCTCAACAACTACAACAGAGATATATGCATGTTGATTAGTAAGTGCTCATGTCACATAATGAATCAAGTAGAGCATCAAAGAGATGTAATGCATCGCGTAATATAAAATCAACAAAGTATTGAAATTTCAGTTACATAACTTATCAAATCATGATGCAAATGCACACATAATCAAATTGTCCTATGCCGTTCGACTTAGACAGACACGACCTGACACTGAACCCCGTTTTTCCAACCTGGGGCTCTGATACCACTTAAGGATGTAGCACCCGCATGGTGGGTCACCACATCCCCGGCACCAAAGTCCGATCCACATACGAAATGGAGAGTCCGTACATGAACCAAACAGTGGCGAACGGGAGATCGACAAACTCACACCTAGGCTAGGCAGAACTTAAACCCTGAAAGTAAAACTCAAACCACAACAAGAATGCGGAAGCGAAACAAGCCATGCAATAATCAAAACATTCATAAGCAGTTGACGGGTTCAACTAGCTTAAATACATAATCCCGAATATCAAACAATAATCATAAATCCAACGGGTTCAACTAATTCGAGCACACCTGTCCTAACCTGTCCCGAAATATACATATCAATTCATATATAAATTCCAAATATCATATTCAAACATACTTTATATATAAGCCGAATGAAAGAAATGCGAATGCATGACAACCTACTAGACAAAGACTCGAGAACCAGACTCCAAAGGACTGACACACTCCGCCTAGCCCGAACTCCAAGCAGAACCTGCAAACTAAAAATATAAACGGGGAGGGGTCAGTCTTAACTCGACTGAGTGAGGGGTTAACACACTCACACTATATATATAAGAGCAAAGCACGTATCAAACTCATAGTGTTCATGAACGCGGGGATAGGTTTTGCACACTAAATCATTTCCCGTGATATATATACATATAGGGCTTACTTAGCAAAAGAAAATTATCCAATTTTAACTTACCGAGCAACTTATCAAAGCCTATTAAATCTTAACATATTCAAAACTTAGCTTATCTTATAAAAAATCCTTTTTAGTTTAACTTAGAATCTATCCCCGTTTCATAAACATTAACAAAACATACATATCATATAGAACTCGGCGGGTACGAGCTCCGACTCCCCCAATCTCCGCATAACATAACATATCAGAATCAAAACAAAAAATTTACATACATATCATATCATATCATCCTCAACGCCGGGTGATGGAAGGGTGTATACGCCCAAACCATCCATACAAACGAGGGGAGCGCTTTGCGAGCACTCGAACCCTCAGGATTCCTTCCCTCACCAAACCTCCTGGTGAGTTCAGGGGTGATCCTCTGCAGACATATGGAGACTATGCACAGGCTTAACCTCGAAGGCCCTATACCGTCCCGAGGGCTCCGTGCCCATAGCTCCGGGGCCCAACATAAACATAACATATCATAACCCGCTACAACAGAGACAAACAGACATAGCTTATACATATATACGTATACATACCACTTTTCGTTTCAATCAAACTCGGTCCTTGCCAAACTTGGCTCATGAGAAGTATACGGTTAGAAGTATAGCTTCACGTGGCAAAACATAACAAATCATAACACAGAGGTATACATAGGCCCGTACATTGCTCAACATACTTTCAAACCTTTAACGTATCAAACAATACATATTTCACACTTATTTACATACATATAAGGCTTTATTAAATCACATGCACTAAAACCGAGCACATTTCATTAAGGTGTAACTATATCCTAACCTCAGCTGACACCGAAGAGGCCTAAGACACAACAATTGATCCACCCCGGAATCAACACGGTCAACAAAACACCAACCCGGTGTACCTGAACAAACTTAATACAGAAACAGGACTTAGACTCAAGAATGAATCACAAAGACACACGGCATATGCTTATGATTGGCATGAAATCATGGGTCACATATACATGCATAAATCATTCATTTAAGATCATATAATTGTACACCGAATACAATTTACGCAATTAAAGAAGCAAACTAAAGTTTGGGATGAAGAGTACAAAACTATCATGCATAAAATACTCATTCTTTAATATTAAATTACAATTCATGCACCTAACATAGCATATAATACGAATTCATATCGAAACATACAATACAATTAAGATATAAATCAATAAGAGGCAAAAGAAATCAATTAAAAGCATAAAAACCCAAAACCAACTCACTGGACCACGGGAAGGGCCGTTCCCAAACACAAGGCAAAACGGGAAGGGCCCTTCCCACGAGCGCTGCCCGAAAGGGCCGTTCTGGCCCGAAGAACAAAACGGGAACGGCGGTTCCCATACGCAGATGGGAAGGACCGTTCCTTTTAGGAATAGTGCCCTAGAAAGCCGATTGTATATCCACTTTGTGCTTTTCCTTATTGTAATCACAGACAATCTTTGAATGAACTAACGAATTGAGGCAACACTTCTTTATATGCTCTTGTTTGGTATGCGTTTACTTTATCTGTGCATGTATGAGAACTCCCCTAATCCTGATGACTTTAGGACTCTACCATTTAGGTGAAATGGTTCATGAAACGAGCCCTATATCACATAAGTTATGATTAGTAAAATACTCCAAGCCGATGAGTCCTACCGATAGTGGGAGTGTCAACCTGACTCCTCTAAGGCTTGCTTATGGGATCACGCCCTTAAGAAGGAGCACCTTGTTTCATGGAGGTGCAAAGTGTATAGTTGATACGTGCGTGATACATGAGGGTGCTTACTTCAATAAGTAAGTTCACTGAGGTGCCCCGTGTGAGAACATTCCTAAATAGGAAAGGAAGTTTCTATTTCAGGAAATGGAAACTTCCAGATTAGGAAATATCTCACGAGTCATTGATGTGATTAATTGATCCTTAGACTTGAGGTTCCATGTCACTTTATGAGTTAACTCTGTAGTCTTAGGTATAAGCTTTAAAGGGTGTCGCCTTAGACAACTGATTCAAGGCTTATGCTGGGGCTGCACAAGTGATTCATGAAAGTGAATGAGAATCAAGAAAGGACCTACACTTGCATTTGCAAGGTGATCTCTTATTGTGTAAGTCATTCATATGCCATATGGAGTCCTTGGCCAAGGCAGTAGATCAAGAAATCAAGAAAAGAGTTTCTTGGATTGAGATCAAATGGATATGAAATGCACTTACCTTTAAGACCGGATTATTAGGGTTCTGATTATTCCCTTACCCTAGATCTTGGTTGAGAGATAGTAAGTAGGAGGATTGTATCTCACATGAATCAATGACTTAAGGGTTTTGTCGAATCCGAACATTCCAATTCAGCTAGGGGTTAAACACCTGTTGCTAGACTATGGTCGTTTAATCTGTGGACTGATTAATTAATTAGGGTCACTGCTAATTGAATTGAGAACCTAGAGGGTCACACACAACAACTTGGTTACATGAGTTAAGGTTTAAAAATGATTAAATGCGTTAATCGGGCCTAGAGGGCTCCACACGTGTGAAACCACACGTGTGGGTCACGTGACTGGACATGTGTCATTGTGACACGTGTGCCACACGTGATTATTGAATATTAAATAATTAAGTTGTTAATTATTTAATAGACTTTGGTTTAATTTTGAATTAAAAAGAAAGTCTTATTTTGGAGAAAAATAATCTAGTTAATTAATTATGAATTAATTAATTAGATAAAATTAGTTATTTATTTTAAATAAATAAAGTATAAAATTATCCAAAATTAGTTTGGATATTTTAGCTCTCTTAAAAGTTGATTTGAATTTGAATTCAAAGTCAAAGTCAAAATTACTTGATGATCAAGTAATAGGAGAGAGAGACCAAAACCCTAGCCCATAAGGACTAGGATTTTCGGTCCTCCCCTTCTTATAAATAGGGGAGCTCGAGCTCCCCTTAGAGCTAATTGGCAATTCTTTTGGTTCATGTGTTGAACACCATCCTTTCTCCAAGATAAATGAAACCCTAGGTTAAGCCTAAACACTAACTAGAGAACTAGCATCCTTACTAGTTAGATTGTAGTCAAGTTAGTGGACTATCTCTAGAGAGCTTCAAGTTAGAAGTTTGAAGATTCGAGCTTTACCAAGGAGAGGGGATCAAGCCGCGAGAAGAGCGTTCTTGGGTGGCTTGAAACGCTTCAAGAAAGACAATTAAGAAAGTAAGTTTCTAATCCCTACGAATTTGGTCACACGATTGCGAGTCCAAGATCCTTTTGTTGGGAAAATTTTAAAATTCTGCTGCTTTCTGATCCGTGTTTTCCAACAAGTGGTATCAGAGCCACCTCGTTAATCGTGTTTCTGATTCGTCTCAATTATACTGAATTTGGTAGAAATTCTTAGGCTTGATGCGATTGAGTATTTGTAATTGTTTTAGAAAGCCTGAATTACGAAACTGTAATTTTTTCCTGAAAGTTTCTGAAAATTGGTTTTTGCAAAATTTAATTTTTGAAAACTATTTTAGATTTGAAACTGTATAAACTGTTTTTGGATTTCTTGGATTGGTTTTTCTTTTGAACGAAAACACGAAACGAAAACCCGGATTACGACGAACACGCGAAACCCCGCGAGTGAAGGCGTCGCGTGCGCGCCACCGCCCGCCTGGCCTAGGCGTGCGCAGGGCAGCCGCCCAGCACCTCCCGCACACCTGTGCGGGAGCCTCCCGGGAGGGCCTAGGCGGCCCGCCCGTTACCGCCCAGGGCTGGCCGGGACAGACCGCCCAGCCGCCCGCCTTGCTGCCGAGAAGGGCCGCCCGCACTGGCGCCCGGCGTGCACGCCCAGCGCGCGAACTCGTGCGGCCTTGGCCGCGCGCTGTGCCCGCCTGTTGCGCGATCGCGCGCACGCCCACGACGTGCAGCCCTTTTCGTGCACGGGCCCCGTTTTCGTGATCCGGCCTTTCGAATTTCGTGCAATCCAGTCCCAATTTTTGTTTTTAATTTTAAAATTTTATTTTTGAATATTTATTTTAATTTTTGAATAAAACTTTAAATTGGGATTTTTGAGAAATAGAAACGGTTTATATTTTGGGAAAATACATCTTTGATAAAATTATTAATTTTCAGAAATTAATTGGAATTTTATTTGTTTTGCTAATTTGGGATTTATTGAAAACTTTTATAAATAAGACTCGCATCAAGTCGTGTTTTAAGTCATTAGGACTTGAAACGGGAATTTTAATTTATTGGCTAAATTTAAATTCTCGCAAAAGCATGTTAGGTGATCATGGGTTTTGACTTATGTATGGTTTTAATTTATGCACATGGATAGTTTAAATTGGGGTTGGAGCCCTATAGTTGCGTTTTTCAATTGAGGTTGGAGCCTCACTTATGTGCGTCTGTTATGTGATTTATTATGTGGCTTTCCATATTACTGTTTTTTAGGCCCGGGTATGCCCCGTGTAATTGTCTAAGGCCGATATGAAGATTGAGCCTTATTACTTTATGTCTTTTTCTTTTTATTGTAATTTGAGAGTAGAGATAGGTGGTGAGGTTTTATTTTCATTTTGGAGACAATGCACCCATGGAGTAAGATGGACCACATTCAAGTAACAAGGAGGCCATAAGTGAAGACCCCTCAAAATGTTAGGGAGGGGAATCTCAATTGTAAAAATGTAATAGGGATAGGGCTCGTATTTTGTTACCGCTTTCCCTTATGTGATTTAAACTGTTTATGTGGCATGTATGTTAGAACTTGTGATTGTGGAGTGGCTCCCACATATCACGCATAAGATAGGTAGAACCCATGATCATTATATGTTAGTATCATGCTAGGACATGTTATCTGTTTATGTGCTTGTTTGAAATGCATTTAAGTGTACTTGCATTAATCAAGACTAATAAAATTGGATAACATATATGTTGGTGAGGTCGAACCGGACAACTCTCTGGTTGATTCGAAAATTCCCATTAAATATTAAGCTAATTTCGAACAAATAGGTATTTAATTCGAGATGCAAATTTTGAATTAAATTCCTAGCATTCCATCAATAGGTTTTAAGTTTAGTAAGTGAAACTAGTTATTGTCCGCGAGTCGTGGGATAGCTAGTGGATCTTATTAGTTCTTAGTTACCTAATTGATCCTTTTAAAAGATCAGTATTTCGTGGTCAATTTTGGCAAGGGCGATGTCCGCGAGTCGTGGGTCGTTCGAACTAAGTTTTGGTCATGATCTTATGATTGATGGGTCTAGCTTAACACCTAAGTAAATATGGATGTCGCACGAGTCGTGGGTCCATATTGAAAGATAGGTGATGCAAAAACAATTACTAAGAGTTCTAAAGATGTTAGAATTGGTAAGTTGTACCTACCTAGGGTTTTACTTAGAATGTCCGCAAGTCGTGGGTTCAAGGTAAAAAGCATAGGATCTTAGTACCCATTGGGAAACGTGTTCCTCTTAGATCTTTGGGAATTCTAGATCTTTGAAAAATAGTGGGAGCTACATTAGATTAAATACCTTATCTTTTGTATATCGTTATAATTCAGCTTGCTCACTAGTTCTTACCATTTAGGTCGTGGATTCTGTGATTCTCTACATGTTTTGAAATGGCAACCAAAAACCCTCTTGTATCGATCCTCGAGTCAAACAAGTTGACTGGTCCCAACTATTCTGATTGGCTGAGGAATCTAAAAATCATTTTAGATTCTGAGAAGAGAACTTATGTTCTCTTCGAAGGGGAGCCTAGTCCCGAAGGGGAGGCTCCCACTCGGGCTGAGCGGGATGCGATTCAGAAGTGGAAGGATGATAATCTCCAAGCCCGTTGCCTTATGTTGGCTAACATGTCTCCGGACTTGCAAAGGCAACATGAGGCCATGGAATTCGCTTGGGAGATTTACGACCACTTAGAGCAACTTTACCGCCCTCATGAACATGTTACAAGGTATAACACTTCAAAGGAATTGTTCCACTTGAGAATGAGGGAAGGTTCAAGTGTCCATGAATATGGACTCAAGTTTCTCGCCCTTTCTGAGAAACTTGCCTCCATGGACATGCCACTGAAAGATGAGCTTTCAGTGGATTTGTTGCTAGCTTCGCTCCCACCATCATTCAACCCATTTGTCCTTAACTTCAATATGAATCATGCTGGTGCTACTGTAGCTGAGCTGATTAGTCAGCTTGTGACTGCTGAAAGCACGATCAAGAAGGACAATAAGGTTTTGATGGTGAATGCTCCATCTTCCTCTTCTGGGCCTTCTAAAGGTAAGGGCAAGACAGTCCAAAAGAAGAAGAAGAAACCCCTTAGGCCCACTGGTGGCATTTCGAAGGGGAAGGCCCAAAAGAAGAAGCGTGATCAGAAAGAGGATGTTTGCTTCCATTGTGGCAAAGCGGAACATTGGAGGAGAAACTGCCCAAAGTACAAGGCTACTCTAAAGAAAGGTATCTTTCTCGTTGAAATAAATCTTTCTATTAATTCTAGTTCTTGGGTACTTGATACCGGTTGTGGAACTCATATCTGTAATGATGTACAGATGCTAAGTGAAGTCCAACAACTCAAAGAAGGAGAATGTGTCTTGAAGATCGGCGATGGCTCAAATGTTGAAGCTCGAGCTTTAGGCACAATTAGATTAGATTTAGGTAGTTTTGAGTTAGTCTTAAATAAAGTCTTTTATGTACTGAGCATTATTCGTAATATAATTTCAGTTCCAATTTTAGATTGTGAAGGTTATGGAACTTATATTAAGAATGGTAAATACTTTATCAAACGGAACAACTCTTCCGTTCACATCGGTACTCTAAGTAATGGACTTTATCTAACTCAGAATATCAATATTATGAATATACAACGAGAAACTAAACGTAAGAGAGATGACAAAGTTTCAGCTCCCTTATGGCGCGCTAGATTAGGACACATTTCCAAGAACAGAATTAGCAAGATAAACACTTTAGGATCATTCTCTGAAAATGATCTTAAAGAGTTAACTTCTTGCGAATCTTGTCTCAAAGGAAAAATGTCCAAAGTTCCTTTTAAAGGAACTGTGGAACGTGCCACTAAGGTTTTGGATTTGATCCATACTGATGTTTGTGGACCGCTTAGTGTAAGCACTAGAAACAATCATCAGTATTTCATAACCTTTACTGATGACTTTAGTCGGTATGGTTATGTATACTTAATGAAGTATAAATCTGAAGCTTTTGAGAAATTCTTAGAATTTCAAAAGGAGGTTGAGAACCAAACTGGTCACAAGATCAATGCACTTCGATCTGATCCAGGAGGCGAGTATCTTAGTGAAGAATTCCTTAATCATCTCAAAGATAATGTGATTATCTCTCAGTGGACTCCTCCGGGAACTCCTCAGCTTAATGGAGTTTCTGAGAGAAGGAATCGAACCTTACTTGATATGGTTCGTTCCATGATGAGTTTCACTGACTTACCACCTTCTTTCTGGGGTTATGCCCTAGAAAGTGCAGCAAAGATTTTGAATCTAGTTCCCTCTAAGTCAGTCCCTAAAACGCCCTATGAAATGTGGCATGGTAAAATCCCTAGTTATTCTTACTTAAGAATTTGGGGTTGTCCTGCTTACGTGAAGAGGACAGTGGGAGATAAGTTAGAATCTCGTTCTAACTTATACTACTTTGTAGGTTATCCTAAGGAATCCATAGGATACTACTTCTATGATCAATCTGAGTAAAAGGTGTTTGTTTCTAGAAATGCCACTTTTCTTGAGGAACCGTTCCTTAAAGAAAAGAAAGGGAAGATCATAGAATTAGAGGAAGTACAAAGTGAGCCCATGCCACCCACTGAAGAGACGTCCCCTACTGATCAACCACAACCAATCACGGATTTCGATACACACGAAAATCCTCCTCTAAGGTGTTCTGAACGCACTCCTAGACAGCCAGAGAGATGGTATGGATTCTTCCATGAAATCTCTCAAAAGGATAATGACCCTTTAACGTATGAGGAGGCACTTTCGGATTCGGACTCTGAACAGTGGATAGAAGCCATGAAATCCGAAATGGACTCCATGAACTCCAACCAAGTTTGAACCTTGGTAGATTTACCTGATGGGGTCAAACCCATAGGTTGCAAATGGATCTTTAAAAGAAATCGTGGAGTTGATGGAAGCATTGCAGCCTACAAAGCAAGACTGGTTGCAAAAGGATTCACTCAAAGACCCGGCGTGGACTTTGATGAAACCTTTTCGCCAGTTGCAATGCAAAAGTCTATTCGGATCATGCTTGCCATTGCTACGTATTATGACTACGAGATATGGCAAATGGATGTGAAAACTGCCTTTCTCAATGGTGACATTGATAAAGACATTTATATGGAGCAACCCATAGGTTTTACATTCAGTGGGAGTGAGCAAAAGGTTTGCAAACTCCAAAGATCAATCTATGGATTGAAACAGGCTTCTAGGAATTGGAACATTCGATTTGATGAATCAGTCAAAGCGTTTGGCTTCATTCAAATTTCGAATGAATCATGTGTGTATAGAAAGGAATTGGAGGCCTCAGTGCAATTCTTAGTACTTTATGTTGATGACATCCTTCTTATTGGGAATTCGAAGGATGACATGAAAGTGACTAAGTTATGGTTATGAAACCAATTCGAGATGAAAGATCTTGGTGATGCCTCCTATATCCTTGGAATTAAAATCTATCGAGATAGATCTAGAAGGTTAATAGGACTCTCACAATCGATGTACATTGACAAAGTATTGAAGAGATTCAATATGGAGTCAGCAAAGGTTAAGAACCTTCCAATGAGTGTAGGAACATGTCTTTCTAAGAAGATGTGTCCTAAGACTAACCTTGAGAAGGAAAGAATGACTCATACACCTTATGCATTAGCAATAGGTAGCATAATGTATGCAATGTTATGTACTCGACCGGATGTGGCTTATGCACTTAGTGTTACAAGTCGTTTCCAATCTGACCCTGGAGATGGTCACTGGGCTGCCGTGAAGAATATTCTTAAGTACTTGAAAAGTACTAAAGATTTATTCTTAGTTTACGGAGGTCAGAAAGATCTTACTGTCGAAGGATACTGCGATGCAAGCTTTGCATCTGACTTAGATGATTTTAAGTCAATGTCAGGATACATTTTCTGCCTAAACGACGGAGCAGTGAGTTGGAAGAGTTCCAAGCAAACTACCACTGCAGATTCGACCACTGAGGCTGAATACTTAGCTGCAAATGATGCAGCTAAGGAAGGTGTTTGGATTAGAAACTTCATTCAAGAGTTGAATGTTGTTCCTAGCATGAAAGACCCCATTTCTGTGTTTTGTGACAACACTGGGGCGGTTGCTCAAGCAAGAGAACCAAGATCTCACGAACGGACCAAGCACATTATGAGGAAGTATCACCTAATCCGTGATATTATCAAAAGAGGAGATGTGCAAATTGAGAGGGTCACATCAACAGAGAACGTGGCAGATCCACTTACTAAACCCCTTAGTGGAGAAGCTTTCCAAGGTCATCTTCAGAAGATGGGACTTAGAGTAGCTTTAGAATGGCTTTGACGGGCAAGTGGGAGATTGTTAGGAATAGTGCCCTAGAAAGCCGATTGTATATCCGTTTTGTGCTTTTCCTTATTGTAATCACAGACAATCTTTGAATGAAATAACGAATTGAGGCAACACTTCTTTATATGCTGTTGTTTGGTATGCGTTTACTTTATCTGTGCATGTATGAGAACTCCCCTAATCCTGATGACTTTAAGACTCTACCATTTAGGTGAAATGGTTCATGAAACGAGCCCTATATCACATAAGTCATGATTAGTAAAATACTCCAAGCCGATGAGTCCTACCGACAGTGGGAGTGTCAACCTGACTCCTTTAAGGCTTGCTTGTGGGATCACGCCCTTTAGAAGGAGCACCTTGTTTCATGGAGGTGCAAAGTGTATAGTTGATACGTGCGTGATACATGAGGGTGCTTACTTCAATAAGTAAGCTCACTGAGGTACCCCGTGTGAGAACATTCCTAAATGGGAAAGGAAGTTTCTATTTCAGGAAATGGAAACTTCCAGATTAGGAAATATCTCACGAGTCATTGATGTGATTAATTGATCCTTAGACTTGAGGTTCCATGTCACTTTATGAGTTAACTCTGTAGTCTTAGGTGTAAGCTTTAAAGGGTGTTGCCTTAGACAACTGATTCAAGGCTTATGCTGGGGCTGCACAAGTGATTCATGAAAGTGAATGAGAATCAAGAAAGGACCTACACTTGCATTTGCAAGGTGATCTCTTATTGTGTAAGTCATTCATATGCCATATGGAGTCCTTGGCCAAGGCAGTAGATCAAGACATCAAGAAAAGGGTTTCTTGGATTGAGATCAAATGGATATGAAATGCACTTAGCTTTAAGACCGGATTATTAGGGTTCTGATTATTCCCTTACCCTAGATCTTGGTTGAGAGATAGTAAGTAGGAGGATTGTATCTCACATGAATCAATGACTTAAAGGTTCTGTCGAATCCGAACATTCCAATTCAGCTAGGGGTTAAACACCTGTTGCTAGACTATGGTCGTTTAATCTGTGGACTGATTAATTAATTAGTGAATTAATTAATTAGGGTCACTGCTAATTGAATTGAGAACCTAGAGGGTCACACACAACAACTTGGTTACATGAGTTAAGGCTTAAAAATGATTAAACGAGTTAATCGGGCCTAGAGGGTTCCACACGTGTGAAACCACACGTGTGGGTCACGTGACTGGACACGTGTTATTGTGACACGTGTGCCACACGTGATTATTGAATATTAAATAATTAAGTTGTTAATTATTTAATAGACTTTGGTTTAATTTTGAATTAAAAAGAAAGTCTTATTTTGGAGAAAAATAATCTAGTTAATTAATTATGAATTAATTAATTAGATAAAATAAGTTATTTATTCTAAATAAATAAAGTATAAAATTATCCAAAATTAGTTTGGATATTTTAGCTCTCTTAAAAGTTGATTTGAATTTGAATTCAAAGTCAAAGTCAAAATTACTTGATGATCAAGTAATAGGAGAGAGAGACCAAAACCCTAGCCCATAAGGACTAGGATTTTCGGTCCTCCCCTTCTTATAAATAGGGGAGCTCGAGCTCCCCTTAGAGCTAATTGGCAATTATTTTGGTTCATGTGTTGAACACCATCCTTTCTCCAAGATAAACGAAACCCTAGGTTAAGCCTAAACACTAACTAGAGAACTAGCATCCTTACTAGTTAGATTGTAGTCAAGTTGGTGGACTATCTCTAGAGAGCTTCAAGTTAGAAGTTTGAAGATTCGAGCTTTACCAAGGAGAGGGGATCAAGCCGCGAGAAGAACGTTCTTGGGTGGCTTGAAACGCTTCAAGAAAGACAATTAAGAAAGTAAGTTTCTAATCCCTACGAATTTGGTCACACGATTGTGAGTCCAAGATCCTTTTGTTGGGAAAATTTTAAAATTCTGCTGCTTTCTGATCCGTGTTTTCCAACAGTTCCGGCCCCAAGGCCAAAACGGGAACGGCCGTTCCGGCCCCTCTTGCTAAAAAAAAACAGAGCAGAAGCAGCAATGGCGTCGGGAGCCAACACCACCCACACACGCACAGCCACAACCAACAACCAAATCATGCAAAACTAACCCAATAAAGCATATATAACATATAGAACACATAATTACACTTAAGAGCTCAAGAAACGAGCTTAAACACGCCAAACTCCCGACCCACTACTATTTATCATCTTCCCCAACCAAGCATGTAGGCACATATCCAAGGCACGAAAAAGAGATTAAAATAAAGCACGTAACGAAAGGGTCACAAATCTTACCTTGGCTCGTTGATCGAACGGTCGGATCTTGCTAGCTCGAGCTCCAAAGCTTTTGGCCAAAATGGGGAAAAATGCTTCTCTTTCTCTCTTCCTTGCTGCTGCTAAACAATCAATGAGGAGAGAGAGAGAGAGGCTTGGCCCTTTTTAGGGCCGGGCAAACGGGTCGGTTAAAACAGGTAGGGTCAAACGGTATCCGGTCCAAACCGATCGGATTTTAAAACGGTAGGGCTGTCAAATGACTTTAGAAATTAAAATGTTAATCCATTAAATTCGAATCATCAAAACGAACTCAATGGTAGGGTCGGAATTCGAATTTGAATTCCCGAGCTCAAATAGCCACGAAGGCTCAAATGTCCTAATTACAATTAGGTCCCTAAATTACAAATATTGAACAATTGAGTCCAAAACATTTAATTAAATTCTAAAGCGCAAGTAATAAATTAAATTCACGTTGACACGTAAGCATGCTTAATCACATAATTCACAAAATCACTGAATTAAACTCTCTCGTGACGCCGTACCTGGAATGCCGAAGAGACGGGGTGTCACAATTTAATTTGTTCGTGTGCGTATACATGAGATTGAATTGCTTATATAGAGAATGCATTGATGCGATGTATTGCAATATGTGTAATCAGATGTTGGTGTGTTTTCGTGATTGGTGTACTATGGCTTGATTGCATTCTCTGAGTTAATTGTGCTAATTAATGTGATGACGCATGGTCCTAATTGTGTTAGTGTTAAAATTGAACTTTTGGGCGAGATTAGGAGAAATGGACGTTACATCATTCTAGGCATTTCATGGTAATGCCCATTAATCGATACAGGCGATCTTGAGATGGGGAGTAACGGGTGTTACTCCCAGGACATTATAATTCAGTAACGCCCGTTACAAAGCTGAGGTCGCGAAATATAATAGGTTCTTGGTAATACATTTTTGGGCTTTTAATTTTCAAAATTAGTTAGGCCTTTTCCCCCTCCCTCAACACACGAGCCAGGAGCAGCAGTAGTTTTTCTCCTCGTTGACACCCCCACTCCGCCGCCACAAGCGCCGCCGCCAGTCGTTTTTCAGGTGAGATTACCACCACATAAGCACACTCTCTCTTTTATCCTGTCTATTGGTAAGTTGACTCCCCTTTTTGAGTAGTTTGGCATTAATCCTTCCAATTTAGGATTTGAACCCTAGACTTTGAAGTTGAAATTTATGGGCGAATTTCGGGTTATAACTTGGGAATTTTCGAGTATTATGCATGCTAGAGTTAGGGTGGGTACTATGAAGTGATTCTAACTTGAATTTAGTTGTTGTTTTGGAGAACCCTAGCCCCTAAGTATCCCTTGTTAGTTGAATCCGAATTTAGGGCCGAATATGGAGAATTTTGAGCTTGAATTGAGATAATGTAAGGAAGTGTTGATTTGAGCTGGGTAGGTTGAAGAATTTTAGATAAAACTCATACCCTAGGACTATGCCCACAAGGTGTTTGATATTTTGTCTGAGTGGAGTGTGATTGATAATTGTGTGCTTTGCTTTGGTATATTTGAATATTTCAAGTTAAATTGGGCGTTCTAAGCATGCTCGACCCAACGAGGCCTTCACGTCCTCAGCCCCCGTGGACTATCAATCGCGGGAGTCGGTAAATGTAACTATGAATGTTTTGGGTAATCCGTATGGAAGGAATTTGACAAGGAATATCATGCCCACTCGGTTCTTTAGGCAAGTGTTGTTGGAGAAACTCGGTGTGTGGGAGGAGGTGAAGAGGCTTTTTAACAACATTGGTTGGTTGCCTTTTCTCACTAAGACGGATATCCCATATGCGGAGCTGATCGCCGTCTAGAAGAACTATGGCCTTTGATCCCGTGGAAAACAAGCTAACCTTTTCTTTTGATGGCCGGGTGACTCATACTTTGAGTACGGATAGGATAAAAGAAACCCTACAATTTTCGGGTCATGTTACTTCTTCTTTGCTTAAGTGGGAAAGAGCTCAGAGAGAGACGGTGTGGAGGTCTTTCCCGTTGCGTGAAGGTGCCCCGAACTACTCTACCCGAAACACAAAGGATAGCTACTTTGATTCTTTGGCTTGGAGGATTGTGCATAGGATTTTGGTTGTAGGATTTTGTGCCCGGCACGAGAGTGACGGCCACATCAATGAAATGGAGCTGGGGATCATGTTTATGATGAAGGTTGGCATTGAATTCGATGGCACGAACGAGTTCCTGTGGAAGCTACGAGAGGTTACGGGGAGAGCAACGGGGACAATAGCCCATGGAGCTTATGTGACTATGCTTGCCCGTCAGGTGGGATGGAGGCCCAAGGATCAGTTGCCCATTGATATAGGTGTATATCTTGATGCGTAGCCCTTGTTGGGTTTGGGTGTGGCCATCCAATGGGAATCGGGAAAACTCAGGGAGCAAGTTTTGCCTTGGTGGCCAATCAAGGACAGGGATAGGTTCATGCAGATGTGTAATTGGGGCATTTCGCGATTTGAGGATCTCTCTGATGTGGAAAAGGAGCTTTTGGCTCAGATTCCCGACCGGAAGGGCAATAAGTTTCAGGTCCGCCACCGTGCTGCATCGGCTGTTATTGATGATGATGATGCGGATACTTCGGAATGTGTGAGAGGTCTTAGCATGGAATTGGCAGGGTTAAGAGCTGATGTGACTGCCATGCACACCAAATTGGAATATTTGGAGCATTATGTGGATGAGAGATTTGATGCGTGGCAAACTCATGTCGATGCACAGTTTGAGGAGCTCTACACCCATCTTGATCAGTGTTTCCGAGGCTCCCAGCATCCCCCTGAGCCTTGATTCTGCCATCTTGTTTCCTTTTGCATACTTGACTTTATTTTTGGGCTTATACTGATTGTTATATTATGATACTTTTGCTACTTAGTTCTTTGCTATTGTCTTTTGAACTCCTTTGATGATGATGCAATTGTACCCTTTCTTTACTTGAGTTTGTGATTGTGTGTTATTTGTTAGATGCATGTGGATTGTCATTTGCTTTTTCATTTGATCAGTTTTTTTCTAGTCACTTGTTCAGGTTTTGGAAGCTTTGCTAGCACGTTGCCTGGTCTTCACTTGTTCAGGAAGTTTTCTTAATCTTTAAATCTTTCATTTGCATGAGGACATTGCAAAAACTAAGTGTGGGGAGCCGTGATTTTAAATCTTGTGAATGGTTAGGAATTGAGAAATTGTGAGGATTTTGAAAATTTTCCCCCGTTTTGAACTTTTTCTTCGAAGTTTTATCGTTGAGCTTTTGCTAGAATGAGTTAGGCTATTTGAATTGATGAAAGTTGGTATGAGATTGGATAATTTAGTGCGCATTTTTTGACGTGATAATGTACTTTGCTTAGAAAGGTGAATTGATGATTTTCAAATAAGTCTAAGAATTCATTAGGATGCATTTTAGTCCTATTGAGGCGAAATTTTTAGTTGATGAAAGATTAGGGAAGTGAAGTAGGCATTCGTTGTCGGAGGATATAAGCCTTTCTTTTAGCCATTTTTCACTAGATAACGTGATCTTAGTGACCCCTCTGAGCCTAATTATTGTGCAAAGATTTTTGTAGTCACATTATAAACCAAATGCACAACAAAAGTATAACCTACCTTTTTAATTTTACACCAAGGCTTGGTCGTTTGATTATTAGTGAATATCTATCTTTGAACTCCCTTTTGATTGTTCTTGTGATTGAACTTGAGAGATTTAGGTAAAAAGAAAAAAGAACGAAAGGAAGCTGTGGAAAAAAAAAACCAAGAAAAAATATGAAAAAAAGAGGAAAGAGCAAAAGAAAAGAAAAGAGAAAATCATGCGAAGTGTGGGATTGAAAGAGTGGGATGAAAATGTCTAAATGTGGGGGAAGTGTTTAGTGGCGAATGAAAGTGCCGTGTGTGTAAAGATTGAATGATGTAAACTTGGTAAGTAGTCACTTGATCCAAAAACTCCATAACCTTACCCAAAGCCTACATTATAAGCCCGAAAGACCTACCGATCCTGAGTCTTGATTTAACTCCATTAGTGGAGATAGGTGCCAAGAGTGTATTCCGAAGTTGATGATTGGAACTTAGGCGGAAGTTGTGAATTTCTCATTCTAGTCTTTGTACATTGTTTCGTTCGAGATCACACACTACACGAGGGTATACTTTTCATACTATTTTTGAGGATATTGTGTTTATGGGTACTCGATTTGATGAGCTAGACTTGTTTAAGCGAAGGTTCCATAATTGCTTTGAAGCCGAGGTTTGATAGGGATGCGCTTTCTTTATTTTCGTATTTCTCGAGGACGAGCAATCACTACAAGAAAACTGTCAATTTCCGACGGAATCAAGTCCGTCGGAAAATTATTATTTTCCGACGGAATACCGACGGTTTTCCGACGGAATTTGTTCAAAAATATAAAAATAAAAATAAATATTTTCCGACGGAAATTCCGTCGGTAATCCGTCGGAAACATTTCCAACGGATAATTCCGTCGGTAGTTCCGTCGGAAAATATAAAAAAATATAAAAATAAAAATAAAAATAAATATTTTCCGACGGAATACCGACGGTTTTCCGACGGAATTTGTTGGAAAATATAAAAACAAAAATAAATATTTTCCGACGGAAATTCCGTCGGTAATCCGTCGGAAACTATAAAAATATAAAGATATAAAAATAAAAATAAATATTTTCCGACGGAAATTCCGTCGGTAATCCGTCGGAAAATATAAAAATATGAATATAAAAATAAATATTTTCCGACGGAAATTCCGTCGGTAATCCGTCGGAAACTATAAAAATATAAAGATATAAAAATAAAAATAAATATTTTCCGACGGAAATTTCGTCGGTAATCCGTCGAAAAATATAAAAATATGAATATAAAAATAAATATTTTCCGACGGAAATTCCATCGGTAATCCGTCGGAAACTATAAAAATATAAAAATATAAAAATAAAAATAAATATTTCCGACGGAAATTCCGTCTGTAATCCGTCGGAAACTATTAAATTGAATTAAATAAATTTTTTTCTAATTACTAATTTTATTTTTACATGTACAAATATCTTATAATGTAACTTATAATTAATATATTAATTTTAGAAAAAATTCTTATTATCATACTCTATATATTTTCAATAGATCGGAGAACTCTTAATTCTAATGAGTTTTATTTTCATTTGAATAAGTACTTTTAAAAAATTCCAATAAATATGATTATATTTAATTCATATAATCATATATTTAAAATTTTAAATTAATAACAAAACGTATTTAAATAATTATTTGAAATAAGTATATAAATATATTTAAAGACAAAATATTAACAATAAGCAAGTTAGCCAAGTTGGTAAGGGGGTCACCATTCTCTCTTGGAGACCCGAGTTTGAATCCCCGCGAGCGCAATAATCGTGGGAATTAATTCTCGCATTGGGTTGGCTCGCCGAGCTTAAGCTCGGCTCGTGGCTCGTCTGAGGTGTTGGTGTGGCTTGTTTCGGGGGTGGTTCGAGTCTCACAAATGATTTTTTTATTTTTTTTAGATTATTTACTTTTATTCTATTTTCCGACGGATTTCCGACGGATTTTCCGTCGGAAAGTCATTTATTATTTTTAACATTTCGTTAAAATTTCCGTCGGTAATCCGTCGGAAATGTTTCCGACGGATAATTCCGTCGGTAATCCGTCGGTAAATTTTTTCGAGGACTAGTTATGCGACAACAATCATCCGTCGGAAATTCGTCGGTATTTGATGTTTCCGACGGATTTCCGACGGAATTCCGACGAACAGTGCCGTCGGAATTCCGCTGTTTTCTTGTACTGAATAAACAAGTGTGAGGGAATTTGTTGAGTGTAAAATTCGCTTGAATTTAAGCGTTAATTAGAGTATATTTTTGTTGAGTGTAAAATTCGCATGAATTTAAGCGTTAGTTAGAGTATATTTTGCTCCATTTAGGTGTTTAGGAAGTTGGAGTTAAGAAACGGCAAAACGAGACGAATTCACGCATTTTTGGAAGAAAATAGGAGTAACCCCCATTACTCCTTGGAAGAGAAATTTTGTTAACTCCCGTTAACAGACACAGGAGCACTAACTTTGACGAAATAAGGGAGTAACACCCGTTACTCCCTGGTGGAGCAACTCTGGTAACACCCGTTACCAGAGGCAGTAGGCGAGGATTTTTGGGGCAGGAGGGGTAACGCCCTGTTACCCTTGGGCAGAGTAAAAGTGATAACGCTCGTTACCACTAATAAAAGCGCAAACACGATTTTTGGCTAGTAACGGGCGTTAATGAAGTTTGTTCTTAGAATGGTAACGCCCGTTACCTAGGGCGGCGAGAAAGTTTTTGTTCAGCTATATATGCGCGGTCCGGAGTATTTTTGGGGGTCTCTTCTGGAGTTCGTAACCTCGCTTGGAGAGAGAGATACGGAGCTTTGAGAAGAGTTATTCAAAGAATTTCGAGAAGACGAAGGAATTCTTCAATCAAGTTCAGTTTTTTCGGTTTTATTTATTGCTTTAATCATCAAACTAATTCGTCTAAGTTTCGTTTCAATTCGTTTTACATGTTTAGATTTGTTTTCCAGAATTTATGAATGTTTAAGGTTTTGCTTTTGAGAGTTTGTTTTGGACTTGATGAACATGAATTTCTTTAATGCAATTTACTTTAGTTTTATCAGTTTTGAGTTAATTATGAGCAGCTAAACCCCTAGGGCTAGAGGAGTGATGATGAATGCATGCTAAGTGTTTGATATAATGCTTGAATGACTTGTGTTAATTCTTAGTTTTGAAAACTTGTTTGAATTGAATTGCGATGGCCTGATCAACCTTAGCATAATCTAGGATTACCTAATTATCGGAAGATTAATGGTAATTGAGTTTGTTTTCTTAACTTGTAGGTCTAGAATTCAAAGAGATTTGCTTCTTAACCTATACAACTTGTAAATCGTATTCCATGCCAAGCTGCTAGAACTTGATTTCACTAGTCTTGATCATATTGGTTTAATTAATTATTAATGATTGTGAGAACAATGTTGAAATTAGTTGAACACTTGTTTATACCTTGAAAAAGGATAATACGAATCTAAGTGACTAGGTTGTAGAATTGCACTTGTCAAACGAGTATTATATTGAATCGTGAATGCATAGTTATTACTCCCCAGCCTAATAAGTTTATTGAATTTAATCCACGTGTGTTAATTAGTAAATTATGTTTTATTCCATTTAGTTGTTAAATTCTCGTTTAAATAGATTAATAACCAACTTGATTTCGTCCGGTCTTTAGATTAGAAAGAGATATTGAGTGGTGATTGATTTCCCTTCCCTGTGGGTACGATCCTGTTGTGCTACGTGTACTTCTTTAGTGTACACCTGCACGATTGGTTTAACTTAAAATCACAACAATAATTAAGGATACTGCAGTTAATTTAGGTGAGTGGGGAGTGAAATCAAATTATAAATTTGAATTGGGGAGTTAGTGTAAATTTTTTTTACATAGGGGAGTAAACTAATTAATTATTTCCAATTGGGAGGGAGTTATTAATTATGACCCATTAATAAAAGGATAATATCATAAGGATATTATCCTAATTTATTTATTTATAAAGTAAATAAAAAGATAATATCATAACTTATTTATTAGTGAAATAGTTAAAGGATAATGTCTTAATTTATTTATTTATGAAATAAATAAATAAGAGATAATATCGTAAAGTTATTAGGATAAGAGATATTAGTTAATAATGAAATTATTAATTATTTATATTAATTATCTCATTACGTTATTGTAGAAAAGATAAATTTCTCTCCTAACAGAAGATTGTTATTTTTAGATAAAAGGGAGAAGAGTTTTTATGTTTCTCTCAGACAAACTTCTTCTCCACTCCCGATGATGGGGCTAAAACACGATTGACCCTCGTTTTGACATGTGGCGTCATCAGCATGCAACACGTGGAAGCTAGGGCACCACGCAGGTCATCCTTGGAACGAGCCTCGCCCTCGTCCCCAAGGATGTTCCAATCCTTCAAAGGAATTAATTCCCGAGCGTGAGGTGCTGCGACCCTCAGTGCCCTCATATACTCACCCTCAGAGGAACCTTCCCACATGAACGAACAAAGGAATAGACTCTCCCCTTGGGTTCCATGGCATTGGCCCAGGTGCCCCTCGGACCTGCGAGCCTCCATGACCCATATTAAACCCGAGCGTGCGCCTAGCCTTCGGTAACAACCCAAAACGGCTCTCTGACACAAGGTACATACCCGCGCACCTGCCACTGTTGCCCGCCACCAACTTTTCACTCGCTTTTTTAGGAGATTCCTCCTAGGTTTTTCCTCATCACGCCACGTGTTAGGGCAACATTTGGCCAGGACCACAAGGTGTCAATTACCAAAGGGTCCCTGACCCTCACCTATATATACGCAAGTCCATCTCCTACACTGTAAGCAAGCTTCCATATTTTTGAGCTCTGCAATTACTTCATTTTCTTCAGATCGTCATCTGACTTGAGTGTCGAAGAGCCAAACTGGGCATCACCCCCAGTTCCCCCATCTTGGCCTTCTAACCGTTTGCTTTTCTTGGTGTTTGTCCTAGCAGGTTGAACCCCGCTCTGTTCTGGCGAACATTGTTTGGCTTCATCCCTTGTTTCCCCACATTAAACAAATCTTAAAGTGATCGGATTCTGGACACCTCAGATTCAGACCCATCATTTTTTGTGCCGTTTGTGGGAAGCCACTCTTTTCCTTTCTTCTTTGCTAGTTGAGAAACAAACACCATCTTCACCATGGTTACCACCAGATCTGGAACGGTGGGAGGCGGCGATGACCTTCCACGCGGTGGCAGCAACAACGGTCCACTCCTAGCCACTACTGGAGACGCGCCGCCAGCTGGCGAGGCTCCCCTCATAACTAAGCAAGTTTTGCCTGCGATGGAGATCAACGCGGAGCAGCCAGCCGCCGCGGTGGCGAGGGGATCTGGGCCCCATATTTCCCAGAACCAACTTCACGCCGCCCAAGTCCACCCAGGGGGTTATTCCTTGATGATGCCACTGCACGGATATACGTTTGTGCCACCCGCCACGCTGCTTGTCATCCAACCATATCACGCGGGACAAATGCAGCTACCCATTGTTGTCCGTAAGGAGATTGAAGAGGTAGAGTTATCCTCTTTGACGCCTAGGCAGTTGCAGGCGTTGTATACGCAGTGCGAAGTTCAGGCGGCCCAAAATGCCTGTAAAAATTTCACTTCTACATATTTCCCTTCGGGGCAAGCAGCTCAGATCGCCCCTCCTATGGGAGGGTGGCAGGTTCATCCACTCATGGCGGCCCAAGCTGTCTTGCAAGCCCGACCACCACCTCCACCCACTAACAAGAAGGAAGTTCCCCTGAGGGAATCGCGAGAACGTCCACAGGCTGATAAGGGAAAAGAGCCTGTGGAAAGAATTGATGTTGATGCCGAGGTTCACTCTCAAGTCTCGAAATGAGGAAATAAAGCAGGAGGAGAAGATCCCAACCTACTCGCAGCTGTGCAAGACCAGCTGTAGGGGTTGTAAGACATTGTTGGACAGCTCTCTTGAGCGCGTCTCAAGCTTCCCAAGTTGGGGGCGAGAGAGCCATGGCCAATGACGCTCGTCACCATGTCCGACGACATCAAGCTCCTTGACACCAGGAGCAGGAAGAAAACTATGAGAATTACGATCACGAGGGTGGATACCACCACCCCCTGGCGAGGGGCTCTCCCTTCGTTGAAGAAGTTTGATGGCCCAGGCTAGAATGGGCAAAGTACCAACCTCCATCAATCGGTATGATGGAACCACCGACCCTGCAGAACATTTAGACTATTTTCTGCATTTGATGCACCTTTATGAACACTCCAGCCATTATTGGGCCAAAGTTTTCGTCACTTCCCTCGTGGGAATGGCCCGAGAATGGTACAAGCGACTACCGCCATGCTCGATAAGGTCATACGAGGATCTCACCAATGCTTTCCTGAATCATTTCAACTCCTTGAAGGCTCCCGTCACCGTGCCAACTGCCCTCTACAACTTGGTCCAAGGCCAACATGAGTCCCTACGATCTTTCTTCGCTCACTTCAACAAGGAGGTGCTCCTAGTGGAAAGTCCCTCGATGGACTTTCTAATCCATGTACTCTTCAAAGCTGTCAATCACAAACAGTATGTGAGCAAGAAGTTTGCGGACGCCATTGTGGAGAAAAAGGCCAGTATCCCTCATGGCTCTGAGGGAAATTGTCGAGCCATACTTTGTGCTCGAGGATATGTATGGGTCCAATGCCCCCAGACAGCCCAACCACCAGAAGAACGAGCGCGGAAGAGATGAGTCCTATAAGGAGTGACGCAAGTCATCCCCTCCACCTCACAGATTCGAGTGCATTCCCCTCAACAGGCCCATTTCCGAGATTTACTCCCTCTCGGACAAAAAGCTCTTCAAGAGGCCTCAGAACTTGAGAGAAACAGAGTCTCAGAAGCGCTTGGAAAAATACTGTGCCTTCCATAAGCAAAAGGGGCATGACACTGATGAATGCCGCCAGCTGGAAAATGAGATTCAAAGACTCATTGTCGGGGGCCACTTGAAGGAGTTTGTGAGGGTGTTGGAGCGTTACGATGAACCCTGCAATGAGCGAACCCGGGAAAGGAGAAGGAGTCCGTCGCGCTTGAGGAGCCCGTGAGGGCGGGGCCCTAAAAATAGCTCCAGAGGCAAGCAAAAGGCATCCGAGCAGGAGAATACCCCATTTGTGGCCATCCACATGATCACTGGAGGTTCCTCTGGAGGGGATCCCAACGCCTCCTTCCGCTGCTATGTACGGAGCTACGACCAACGTCCCTCGGCGCCTAAACAAGTTTACGCCATCAAGGAAACGAGCAATAATAACCCCAAAGGGAATGAAGTGATAGGGTTCAGTAATAGGGATTTAGAGCATATTGTAACACCCCACGGGGCTAGTGAAACCTCTGAATGCTCCACGGAGCATAATGTAAAGAGGGTTTTGGTTGATAGTGGAAGCTCCGTTAATGTTCTCCCTTACACCACTTTCCAGAAAATGAACATTACCAACATTCCCCTCGAGCCCCTCAAAACATCCCTCATTGTCTTTGGGGACTCCAAGGTTGTCCCTCGTGGACAGATTCGCTTGGCCACCTCTTTTGGTCGCACCCCACAGCGAAGGACGCTCATGGTTACCTATGCGGTGGTAGAAATCATATTCCCTTACAACATCATTATTGGGCGTCCCGCCCTCGTTGACTTCAAAGTGATCATTTCCACCTACCACCAGAAGATCAAATTCCCTACTCCCGAGGGCATCGACGAGATTTTTTGTAACGTCAAAGAGGCGTGGGAATGCTACATATTGTCCCTCAAGAAGCCCAAGGCCGAAAAGACATTCCAAATTGGGTCCACCAAGAAGCCGGTAGATTTTCCTAACCTGGATGAGGACGGTCCCGTGCGGAAAAGAGCCAGGTTGAACCGAAAGAAAAACAAAAAAAAAGATCCTAAGGCTGGATGCAATCCCGAGGGCGGCCCACTGGGAGCAGTTGGGGAATCTTCCTCAGAGGAAGAGGAAAACGAGGGTAAAAAGAAAGATGCAGACAATCAACTAACGGGAAAGAAAAGAGCGCTCGAAATCCCTCATCCAGGAATATGGATTGAGCACACGGAGAAATTCTTGACCATTGAGCTAGAGCCTGGCAATATGGAGAAAACCACCGAACTTGGCTCTAGCCTCTCGGGACCCTCGCAGATCATGATGATCGACGTTCTGAGGGAGAACATTGATGTCTTTGCTTGGAAAGCGTTAGACCTCACTGGAATTGACCCCAATGTTATAGTCCACAGACCAACGTGGACCCCGTTTTCAAACCAATCAAACAAAAGAAGAGAGATGTCCACGGATTTCGAAAGAGGGTTATTGAGGAGAAAGTGAACAAACTCCTCGAGGCCCAATATATTGAGCCCATATTGTACCTAGAATGGCTTTGCAACATTGTCCTAGTACCCAAGAGTGCCAACAAATGGAGGATGTGTATTGATTTTACGGATCTCAACAAGGCTTGCCCCAAGGATCCATATCCCCTACTTCGGATGGACCAACTGGTAGATTCCACAGCTGGCATGAACATGATGGACGCATTTCAGGGGTACTACCAAATATTCATGCCCCCCGAGGATCGGCCCAAAACCTCTTTCGTGGTACACATGGGGGTCTATTGCTTCCTGGTCATGCCCTTTTTGCTCAAGAATGCAGGTAATACGTACCAGAGCCTCGTTAATCGGATGTTTGAAAAGGAAATTGGAGGGTCGATGGAGGTCTATGTAGATGATATGATAGTTAAGAGTGAGCGCCAGTCCGCTCATCTGGAAGACTTGAGGCGCACGTTTGACATAATGCGCCAATACGGCATGAAATTGAATCCCTCTAAGTGTACGTTTGGGGTGCAAGGGGGAAGATTCTTGGGCTATATGGTTAGCCAGCATGGAATTGAAGCTAACCCAGAGAAGATCAAGGCCATCTTGGATATTCCGTCCCCTCGTAACGTCAGGGAAGTGCAAGTATTAGTGGGGAAGATCATCTCTTTAAACAGGTTCATTTCCCGCTCTGCAGATAGGAATCTACCTTTCTTCAAGATTTTACGCAACACTCGAAATTTCGCTTGGACTGGAGAGTGCGAAACAGCACTGCAGGATATGAAGGCTTACCTCTCGTGCACCCCGCTTCTGACAAAGCCGGTTGAGGGTGAAAACTTATTTGTGTATCTCTCAGTTTTAGCGGAAGCCACGAGCGCAGTTTTGGTGGCCGTACGTGAGCGCAAGCATTTTCCTGTTTACTATTTGAGCAAGACGTTGCAGGGCGCTGAAAAGAAATACCTGGAAATTGAAAAGTTTGCTTTTACCCTCATTAATGCGTCACGAAGGCTGAGGCCATACTTTCAGGCACATTCAATCACTGTCCTCACAGATCAACCACTAAGGTAGGTGTTGTCCAAGCCAGACGTCTCTGGAAGGCTAATAAAGTGGGCCATTGAACTGAGCCAGTTTGACATCAGTTTCGAGCTAAGAAGCGTCGTACAAGCACAAGTGGTTGCAGATCTGTTTGTTGAGATCTTCGGATTGGAACCCGTCATTCCAGAAAATGACGGTCTGTGGGTTTTGCACATAGATAGTTCCTCGACTTCACAAGGGGGAGGAGTAGGGGTAACCCTCGGAGACCCCAATGGAATCGAGATAGATTTTGCAGTCAGATTGGATTTTCAAGTAACCAATAACGAAACGGAGTACGAGGCTCTCACTCAGGGGATGAAAATTGCTTTGCAAAATGGAGCTTCGAAGATCACAGCTTATGTGGCTCGAGAAACCACCATGGTGCAGTACTTGGAAAAGGCGAAAGAAATAATTGGTAATTTCAAGGAATTCCACTTACTTCAGGTTCCACGAGCGGAGAATGGGCGCGCTGACGCTTTTTCCAAATTTGCTTCCGCTCTCGAGGGTTCATGTGGGCATTCTATCATTTTTTTTAGAACAGAAGAGCCCCTGATAAAGGAAAGAGTTCCTGCTCGAACGGTAGCCATGATTGACCCCGGAGAACCATGCTGGCTTGATGATATCATCAGATTTCTTAAGGATGGATTTTCTCCCACTGGTAAAGTGGAAGCACGGAAGATAAAAAATAAGGCCCCTTGTTTTTCATTAGATCACGAGGGAAGACTCTTCAAGAAGTCTTATCACGGCCCTCCAATGAGATGCTTAAGACCCTCACAAGCCCAAGAGACCCTCGAGCATATCCATAAAGGGAGTTGCGGAAATCATACTGGGGGGCGTATGCTTGCCAAAAAGATATTGAAGAGTGGTTTCTATCGCCCACGGTCCTCTAGGACGCCCTTGCGTTTTCCAAGAAATATCCCAAGGGTTAGTTTCACTCTAACATCCTGCAATTGCCAGCGGCTCAGATGATCCCTATAGACGTCTCGTAGCCTTTTGATCAATGGGGCATTGACATTGTGGGGCCATTGCCAATGGCGGTTGGACAGAAAAAGTTTGTCATCCTGGCTATGGATTACTTCACAAAGTGGGTTGAGGCCGAGGCCGTGGCCAAAATCATGTTCCGGGTAGTGAGGGACTTCATCTGGAAGAACATTATTTGCAGATATGGTATCCCGAGGGTACTAATTTTAGACAATGGTTCCTAATTCATTGCGGCAGATACCCGAGAATGGTGTTCGGAATTAGGCATTGAACAACGCTTCACTTCCGTGGGGCATCCCCAAGTGAATGGTCAAGCTGAAGTGACCAACAGGACCATCTTGCAACATTTGAAAACCATGCTTGAAAGTAAGAAGAGTGAATGGGCTGAGGAGTTATAGGGAGCTTTGTGGGCTTACCATACAACTCCCCGAGCGGCTACTGGGGAAACCCCCTACTCCCTCATTTATGGTTCAAAGGCTATGATACCTGTATATATCATACACGAATCCACACGAGTGGCATATTTCGAGCCTGAAACCAACAGGGAGAACAGGGCTTTTGAGCTGGATCTTTTAGAGGAGAAAAGAAACAACGCTTGGGCATGTATTCACAAATACAAAGCATATGTGGCTCAACTGTACAACAAGCGAGTCAAAGAAAGGACATTCTAGATGGGAGACTTAGTTTTAAAGAAAGTGGAAGTGTCGAAACACGTTGGAAAATTGGATCCAAATTGGGAAGGACCATTCAAAATCGTCCAAGTCAGAGCAAATAATACTTACACGTTCGAGACGCTTCAAGGTGAGCGTCTCCCTTGTCCCTAGAGTGCGTGTAACCTTCAACGGTTCCATGTTTAAATCTTCTTAAAATATTTTTGTAAAACCCAATTTTGGGCTTGATGTATTTCTTATTTACAAGCGCAAAGTAATGGAATGATTTTCTTCAAGATAAAGGGCTTTCTTATATTCTTGTATATGACAAGGAATTCCCCCTTGCAACCCTAGGCAGTAGCCACATAGGCCCAAGGCGTGCGAATACCCCTTTACCAAGGGTGAAGTTATGTTTATCAAGCGCTAAACTCCGCACCAAGGTTCGCCCTCATCGGAGAGATTGATAACACTAAAAACTGATCCCGAATCAAAAAGCAAGACCAAACAAAGCTCACTTCTAGTTCACGCTCGAGGCCGCAAAAGAACCAGTTAGATCTTACATCTAGCTCGCGCTCGGAATGAGTCCAACACTTAGCAGAATTTCTTGAAAATGTTTACATGGGAATCTCCCCAAGAAACCAGGGTGCCCTCGGAGGAGGCCCCTCACGTTCAAAGTCAATGGGAGGAGATCCCCCATGCAAATCTTAACTAGGGGGTCCTCAGAGGAGGCCCCTCGCGTTCTATTTATAAGGAATATCCATTATGCCCAGTTTTAGCCAGGGAGCCCTCAAAATGGATCCCTCTTGTGTATTACATCTTACAAGATTTCTTAAAAGACCAGGGGCCCTCATAAGCAGAACTCTCGCGTCTCAAGTTCGTGAAAAACTTTTAGATAGGTTTTCAAAAGTTTTTCACAAATTTTAACCAGGGACCCCACGGAGAAGGGTCCACCGCGTTCTTTTAAAACCTGCATAGAATTTTTGAAGTAACCAGGGTGCCCTCACAAGTGGCCCCCTCGTGGGCTTTATAATCTCTTACGAAAATTTTGTAAGTAGCCAGGGAACCCTTGGAATAAGGTTACTCGTGCGCATTATAATTTTATATAATTGTTTATAGGTAACCAGGGGCCCTCATAGGCAGACCCCTCGCGTCTAATATTCATAAAAAACTCTTAGACAAGTTTTCATAAGTCTTAACCAGGGTATCCTCGAAGCAGGACCCTCGTGTTTGTCAGAGACTTAGCGTAATTGTTCAAGTTTTTATGCCACATTTACTTAGCTTCCTACTCAGTTCTTACGTTAGAATTTAAGGGAATAAGCGCAAAGTAAAGTGCATAAAAGACAAACGCAGCAGAAAAGAAACATTCATTCGTTAATGGTGGGAAAGGGAGCTGACGCTCAGAATACAAAATATCAAAAGCATATCAAAAGTACGCAGATATCAAAGGAAAAGATTACAAAGTTTTGAAGGGAATCACATCAAGGCTGGGCATTTTGCACTTGTACCTCCTCAAGGTCTAACTCTTCTGTTGGTGGAGCAGGAGCTTGGGAATTAGGCTCTTGGATTTGTGAAGTATGAGAATTGGAAGCAGGAGCGTTCAGTGGCTTAGTGGCCTCGACCACGGGAGCGGGAGTAATCTCACTAGCCAGGGTTGGGGTAGTGTTGTCAGCTTGGCGGGATTGGTGTAGTCTCAATGACCCCCTCATTATTTCCTCCGCTGACAGGCTCCGCATCATCCTCATAAGCCCTCATGAACTCATCCTGCAGGAGAGCGACTAAGTCGTTGTACTCAGGCTCGATCAAGTTAGCCTCAGGGTTCCCACCGTCCTCTTCAGGAATCTGACAGCATTCATCGAATCTAAGGCCCGTGCTGGCATGCCCTCGGGAAGAGACTTCTACCAAGCCCAAGTGAATGAGCTATTCGACCGCCAAATTGAATGCCTTCTGGGCCTCGTCAAAACAGTGTAAGTTGGCGGCAAAACCGAACGCCTTGGAATGCAAAATTTGAGCAGAGCCTCCTTATTAGCCTCAACAATGCGCTCAGAAGAAGCCTATTGAACTCTTCCTCGCAGGCCCTCTTGGTGGCCTCAGTGAATTTTTTTTCAGCAGCATTGAGTTACACGCTCTTCTCATTCAAATCCTACCTCAATTTCTCGTCAGACTCTTTGACCCTCGTCAGCTCCACTCGCGTCTTCTGGCGGGATTCTTCCCTCTTCTCGGACTCCTTTTTAACCTTGGCATGCTCAGCTTCGAGGGACTCCAGCTGGGCCTTTAGCAGATCTATCTCCTCTTAGAGCTGGGATGGATCAGCCGAGCGCGCCATTTTCTTGTATTTGGCCTTACGCTCGGGGTACACAATCGTGTGCCGTTGAAGATTCTTCACCCTCAGGAGCACTTGCTACATTGAGGAATATTTCCAACACTTAGCGTTTTTCAAAGAAAGGAAGAAAAAAGAAAATGAAAGTAGAAAGCTTACAGAAATAATTGCGTGGGCGAGGTCCTTGGCCACCTGATCCGCGCTCTGGGAGAACAATCGCTTGTGGTCCCCGGTGAACTGAACCCTTTGATAAAGCCCGTAGATGATGTTCCGGGCTTGAGCATGATTGCTTAGCATGGTGGGGCCCTCAGCGGGCGGTCGTCGGAATACTTGGTCTTCGAGGCGCTCGAAGTTTCACAATTGTTCTTCCTTAGAAGATGAAGTCTCCACGTCGCCGTGGTTGCCCTCGACCACCTGCTTACCTTTGCCAATTATAGGAATGGCATCAGGCATTCTTTTCCTCTTTCTTGAGGACTGAACCTGGCCCCCTTGAGGCTCCCTTATTACAACGCCCAAGCGGTGCCTCGGCTGATTATCCTGAGTGGTTGATTGGGGCCTGTCTTTGCCCCTCTGGCTCGAGCCGTCCTCTTGTCTTGGGATAATACGAGTATCAGGTGTGGTGGCACGGTTGTCCCCTCGGCCTCTTCCAGATGTGCTAGAACTGGCCCCATAATGGCCCCCACGGCCATCTCCTCGGCCGACCCCTCGGCCTTAGATCTGTCCTTGTTGTTGTTGTTGCTGTTGATTCTAAGGCAGCCCCCTGTTGCCCAAGAGCGCCGCTACATTGCGCATTCCCCTTCTTCCTGCCATCAGTATACTTGGGCCTGTCAAAAGAGAGAAGAAAGAAAAGAAATGAGGGGCAGCTTCCATGAATCAAAGTTTGCGAGGGATAAAGTTAGTGGTCCTGTCTAAGAGTTAGTGTCCTAGAATCTAACCATCTCTCTCCAAATTTCAAGCGGGTGGGTTAGCGTTCATTTCAGGGTCATTCATGAGCCCGCAAAAGAACAAGACTTCTTCGCCATCCATCAATTCTTTGGCCTTAATAAACCATCGAGTGCTCCTCGAAGTGAGGCTAATTCTTGAGCCCAAGACAGGGGAAATGAAGGACCCAAGCGGGATCTCACGGGGGCCCCCTTCCCGTGCCTAACCCACTCTCGGGGAACCCCAAAATCTTCACCCTCGAGAGCCCTCATGAAAAAGAATTTTTCTTTCCAATCAGTCCCGTAAGACGTTGAGGGTGAGTCTATCAATCTCAAATTGGACTTGGCTTGGATATAGTAAAAGCTTGCCGTTGGGGATGAGCGTGGTGAGCGAACCACTTGAAAGAGGCTGTTGAAATTATGAATTGACGGCTCATTCCCTGTGTATTTCATCAGGACTACGAATGCGTTGATGAGGGCTATGCCGTTGGGGACGATCTGAGAAGGGCTCAGATTCAAGAGATTTAGGATGCTCGCCACGGGAACGAAAATGGGAAATCTCAACCCCCTGCCTCAACCGCGTCCTTGTAGATCGCCATTTCCCTAGGAGGGGGTTTAATAGCCCTCTCGTGCGTTCCCGGAATCCTATAGGTAAATCGCTCGTCCCAATACCTTGGAGCCCTCATTGTAACAAGATCCCCCATAGTTATGGTGCTGGGGGTTTCGTCGGGTGTCCTTTCAGTGGCTTGAATACCCAAACCTTCACCCTCGTTGGACTTTTTTGATTTTCTCGTCTTTTTCCTACGCTTAGCGGGGGGATCTTTTGAGGGTCCAGCCTCCATCTCTTCTTGAATGGGACCCTGGACGGCCACTGTTATAGTATGACGATGGGGGTGTGCGGCACTCTCCGTTAATGGCAAAGTAACCCCTTGTCGTTTCGCCTCCATCACCAGTTCCATCTCCTCAAAGATATGGTCAACACCACCTGGGTTTCTCTCACCCATAGCAGACACAACGACGTCCAAATCCTCATCCCTGGCATCTCCAAACATCTCCTCCACCGTTTGATGGTAAGGAGTAGGGTTATGAGAAGAAGAGCTTGAACTGGCCATTTCATCAATTTCCCTCACAGTTTCCTCTATGATTCTCTTGGACATGGTGGTTTAAAGGCGGTAGAACAAGCAGAAATGGGAAAATAGGAGGAAAGAGACCTAATAATCTAGGGTTAGCAAATCAGAAACTTAAGAAGAAGCAAGAAATTACCTAAAGTTTGGAAAAACCTTGAGGTGGCTTGGAACTCTCTGAAGAATGCTTTGAAGGTTTTTAGGAAAAATGTCAAGTGCTCTGGAGTTGATTGCGTAAAGAAGAAAAGAGAATGAATCGCATTCCTATTTATAGGGGAGAGAGTTGGTGGGATTCAGGCAAATTAATTCAAAAGATGCAATCATTCCTGCCTTGGTAACTGCCCACTTTTGGGAACCGTCACACACGTCCCGAGATTCACGCGCCATTTCCTGAAAAGGCGCACCCACTCGCCCTGTAGCATTTAATGCCTGATGTTTCGAGCGGTCAATGTGAAAGGACATCATTAATTGCTTGTTCAGAAGAAATTTTCCAAGCATGCAATCTCTTTAAACGAGCGTCACCCTCGGAAGTTTGAAATCAGGAATTCTACAACCCTAATTATTGAAGGTTACAGAATTAGGGTCCAAAATGATGGGGCTAAAACACGTTTGACCCTCGTTTTGACACGTGGTGTCATCAGCATGCAACACGTGGAAGCTAAGACCCCACATAGGTCACCCTCGGAACGAGCCTCGCCCTCGTCCCCAAGGATGTTCCAATCCTTCAAAGGAGTTAACTCTCGAGCGTGAGGTGCTCCTCAGTGCCCTCATATACTCGCCCTTAGAGAAACCTTCCCACATGAAGGAACAAAGGAATAGACTCTCCTCTTGGGTTCCATCGCATTGGCCCAGGTGCCCCTCGGACTTGCGAGCCTCCTTGGCCCATATTAAACCCGAGCGTGCGTCTAGCCCTCGGTAAAAACCCAAAACAGATATCAGACACAAGGTACATACCCGCGCACCTGTCTCTGTTGCCCGCCACCAACTTTTCACTCGCTTTTGCAGGAGATTCCTCCTATGTTTCTCCTTATCACGCCACGTATTAGGGCAACATTCGGCCAGGACTACAAGGTGTCAATTACCAAAGGGTCCCTGACCCTCACCTATATATACGCAAATCCATCTCCTACAATGTAAGCAAGCTTCCATATTTTTAAGCTCTGCAATTACTTCATTTTCTTCAGATCATCATCTAACTTGAGCTTCGGAGAGCCAAACTGGGCATCACCACCAATTCCCCCAGCTTGACCTTCTGACCTTTTGCTTTTCTTAGTGTTTGTCCTAGCAGGTTGAACCCCTCTCTTTTTTGGCGAACATTGTTTGGCTTCATCCCTTGTTTCCCCACATTAAACAAATCTTAAAGTGATCGAGTTCTGGATAGCTCAGATTCAGACCCATCACCCGAGAAAAAGAAAAGAAAAGCATCTTAAAAGAGATGGAATGTTTTTCTTTGAGATCTATGCATGAATTTTTTCACCCGTCAATTTGGGTTGTGAAAGGGAAAATTTTCTCTTTCTCTCTTTCTTGTTTATGTTTCTATCAATCACAATTTAAAGTACTAACATACTCACTAAATTGATTTCAACCTAAGTTCATGTGGATACACTCTAGAGGAATTCTACGTTGAATTCTTGAAGAAAGAAAAGAACCATTCAAGGGACGAGGATTCAGTCCGCTTGAAGAATGTTTGAGGGCTGCTCAAAATGTTTCAAGAAAGCTTCTAGAAAATTAAGTTGCTGAGGGACTTTCTGGTATGTTGTTTTAGAATAAAATTGCATTTAAACGATCCTTGTTGTATTTTTTTTTTAATTTTCGTTGTGTTTCCAACTCATTTTTCCAACAGGAACATGTCTCATAATTTATGTGAATGATATGGTTATAATAGGTGATGACACTGTAGAAATTGCTCAGCTTCAAAAGAACTTGTTCAGAGAATTTGAAATGAAAGACTTAGGTGGACTTAAGTATTTCCCAGGGATAGAGATGTTGCGGTCCAAGAAGGGTATCCTTATTTCACAGCGAAATTTTTTTCTAGATTTGCTAGCTGAGACCTGGATGTTGGAGTGTGGGCCAGTCTATGATGCACGGACACGGACACGGCGACACGGATACGACACGACACGGACACGGCGACACGGATTTTTAAAAAATTTAGGATACGACACGGCTCCGACACGACTATATTATATAAATAAATAATATATATATATATATATATATATATTAATTTATATAAAATAAAATACTATAAAAGTATTTAATATTACAAATTTAAATAAGATACATTATTTTCCAATTCAACATTAAAATAATAAAATCATTACAAATAAAATTAATATTTTTTTTATATAATAATATTATGAAAAAAATGAATTTAAATTAATATTAAACATCTTTTAGCAAATTTATATAATTACTTTTTTCTTAACAAAAGTATACCCTCAAATATTCAGGAAATATAAATTAAAAAATAATTTTTTTTTGAATTTTTCGTGTCGGAGTGTCAGACAGTTCTTACGCCGTGTCCGAGCAATGTCGGACACTTCTTAAGCCGCGTCCCAGCCGTGTCAGACATGTCTCCGCGCCGTGTCCCCAGCGTGTCGGAATTTTTTTTTTAATTTTTGGACACTTTTTGCCGTGTCGGAGTCGTGTCCGTGTCCAATATGTGTCCGACACTGCACGGGGTAAATTTTTGGAGTGTCCGTGCATTATTCCCTTGTTTCCCCACATTAAACAAATCTTAAAGTGATCGAGTTCTGGACACCTCAGATTCAGACCCATCACCCGAGAAAAAGAAAAGAAAAGCATCTTAAAAGAGATGGAATGTTTTTCTTTGAGATCTATGCATGAATTTTTTCACCCGTCAATTTGGGTTGTGAAAGGGAAAATTTTCTCTTTCTCTCTTTCTTGTTTATGTTTCTTTCAATCACAATTTAAAGTACTAACATACTCACTAAATTGATTTCATCCTAAGTTCAGGTGGATACACTCTAGAGGAATTCTACGTTGAATTCTTGAAGAAAGAAAAGAACCATTCAAGGGGCGAGGATTCAGTCCACTTGAAGAACGTTTGAGGGCTGCTCAAAATGTTTCAAGAAAGCTTCTAGAAAATTAAGTTGCTGAGGGACTTTCTGGTATGTTGTTTTAGAATAAATTGCATTTAAACGATCCTTGTTGTATTTTTTTTTAATTTTCGTTGTGTTTCCAACTCATTTTTCCAACAGGAACATGTCTCATAATTTATGTGAATGATATGGTTATAATAGGTGATGACACTGTAGAAATTGCTCAGCTTCAAAAGAACTTGTTCAGAGAATTTGAAATGAAAGACTTAGGTGGACTTAAGTATTTCCTAGGGATAGAGATGTTGCGGTCCAAGAAGGGTATCCTTATTTCACAACGAAATTTTTTTCTAGATTTGCTAGCTGAGACCTAGATGTTGGAGTGTGGGCCAGTGACACTCCTATAGTCGTTAATCATGGACTAAAGATAGTAGAGGGTGCAAAAGAAGCTGATCGGATATAGTTCCAACATTTGGTGGGAAAGCTGATCTACGTTTCCCATACACGACCGGATGTAGCCTACGCAGTTGGGGTATTGAGTCAGTTCACGCATCAACCTCAGGAAGAGCATATGGATGTTACACTTAGGGTTGGTTTGTATTTGAGAGGGTGTATAAGGAGAGACATTTTATTTCAGAAACATGGACACTTAGACATTGAGGTGTATACTGATGCAGATTGGGCTGGAAATCCGATTGAGAGAAAATTGATATTTCACATTAGTTGGAGGGAATTTAGTTATATGGACGAGCAAGAAACAGAAAGTGATGACCCTTTCAAGCGCAAATGCAAAATTTCGAGGTATTGCTCGAGGGATAATAGAAGTCTTGTGGTTGAGAAAACTACTGGCGGAAGTTGGTTTTCCAGTTTCAGGAGCATGTAAGCTAATTGTGTGACAATCGAGTTGCTATAAGTATATCAAAGGATCCTATGCAACATGATCATAAGAAACATGTAAAAGTGCACCGGCCCTTAATTATGGAAAAACGGGAAGAAGGGATCATTGATCTTCCCTTCGTACGTTTAAAGGACCAATTGACTGATATTTTGACAAAAGCTATTAACGAAAGAATCTTGAGTGAAGTGTTGGGTAAGTTGAGTAATAACGACCCGCTACTCAACTTGAGGGGGAGTGTCAACATATAGAAAGCATGAAATCAGGGATTGATATCCCTTATATTAATCCTTTGTATACTTACCTTATTACGAGCTTTTGCACAGTATATTTGTTGCTTTGTATATTGTAAAATACATAGAAATATAAAAACATAAAAGATTTCCTCAAAAGATGGCTTCTCCTATAGCGAACATGATGCACATTTAGTTACTGCACTATTAAAAAGATGGATTTCGAAGCCTCATACTCTAGAGAATGTGACCATGATATAGATTGTTTTTTAAGGATGGATTCGACTGCAATAAACATCTTGAATGATTCAAGTTGAGATTTTAGATTCGCGTAACATCCCAAAACGCTATCATTTGTTATTTCACCGATAGTTTTCAATGGTACTGAAAACCTGGACATGTATCATGACGAGAGAAGCTTTGATATTGTATTGCTTACATTCCAAACCAATTAGATCATAAATTTACTAAACGAGATTAAAAAACAGTAGTGACCGTGAAATTCTCATGGTGGCTAATAGTGATCGATCATAAAAATTACAATGGTTTAACTCCATAAAATTTTCACCATGTTAAACAAGTAACTCAATTGCTTTTATATCAAATGGAAGGAATTAGTAAACGGGTTAAAAACTTAGGTGCTACTATTGCTCACCAAGTATTTGATTTTTATGGTTTGGAGTGCATACGCTTTGAAGAAAATACATGGTTGAGAAAAACTTAGGAACCCTATCACAAAATGACAATTGCATGCAATAATGCGGCTAATTTCAATAAATCTACTAAATGTAACAATGTTGTTGGATCGGGCTTCATTTTGGTTTTCTTTCCCCTTAACGGGGCCTCCGTCAAGGAGACCCTCTTTCTCCTTTTCTGTTCCTCTTTTGTGCAGAGGTTTTCAGCAGGTTAATTACTTTTGATCACCGGATAAAGGGAGTAGCTATCTGCAAGCGTGCCCAGTCATCTCTCACCTCCTCTTTGCGGACGATACCATGATTTTTGCAAAAGCTAATCTTGATTCGGTTGAGGGGATTCGGGCAGTGCTTCACTCTTATGAGTCGGTCTCTGGACAATCGGTCAACTATAAAAAATCCTCTATTGTTTTTAGTCCAAATGTGGATAGTGCTACACGTGACAGAATCACCAATCGTCTTGGGGTTGTTGAAGTTCTTAAGCATGACAAATACTTGGGTCTCCCTTCTGTTGTGGGTTCTAGGAAAAAAGAAGTGTTCCACTGCATTCGTGAACGGGTTTGGTCCAAGATCCAAGGCTGGTCCGAGAAGCTCTTATCTCAAGTCGGAAAAGAAATTCTCATTAAGGCGGTCCTACAAGCTATTCCAGCCTACTCCATGAGTTGTTTTCGCCTACCGGATACCCTTCTGTTGGATGTTGAGATGATGATAAGAGATTTTTGGTGGAATAATGGAAACAAAGATAAACTTCATTGGGTTAATTGGGAACGGTTGTGTGAAAGTAAAAGAATGGGCGGAATTGGGTTTCGGAATCTCAAGGCGTTTAACTTGGCACTTCTAGCAAAACAGTGCTGGCAGATCTCTACTAATCCCAACTGTCTTCTTACCCAGCTCCTAAAGGCTCGCTATTTTGCCCGCACTGAGTTTAGTGAAGCTAAATTAGGTTTTAGACCTTCTCTCACTTGGAGGAGACTCCTCGCGGCACGTCCGATTTTCTTGGCCGGCTCCAGATGGAGAATTGGAAATGGAGAGCAGGTGCGGGTTTGGCAGGATCGTTGGATTCCCCGTCTAATTTCCTTCAAAACAATTTCTCCACGACCAGCTGATTGTCCGGTTTTCTTTGTTAAGGACCTTCTTGATCCGGTTACGGGGAGTTGGGATATCCGTCTAGTTCAGAGCACTTTTCTCCCGATTGGTTCCGATCACATTCTCTCCATTTCCCCTGGGCATCCTTCTTATCATGATCGTCTTATATGACACTTTACGAAATATGGACTCTTCTCGGTTAAGAGCGCTTACCACGTTGCTTTTTCACTACTCTCTCAGAGTGCGCTTACTGCTGGCCCATCGTCTAACTTTAATTGGTCTTTCATTTGGTCGGCTAAGGTGGCACCGAAAGTTAAGGTCTTCATTTGGCGATTATGTTCCAATGCACTTGCTACTTCTTCTAACCTCCTCAAACGCTGTTGCTCTTTTTCCCAACTTTGCTCGTTCTGCGGTAATTTACCCGAGATATTCCCCACCTTTTCTACTCTTGTGATTTTGTCCGCCAAACTTGGGCTCTCTCTAACCTCCTGTCCGATTGCATTTTGTTCCGTGGGGGTGAAGTGTCCTCTTAGATCTCGTCCACCTTCCAGGCTCTTGATGAACAGGATGCTGCACTCTTTTTTACTATCCTTTGGTCTCTTTGGTGGTTCCGGAATGTGAAGGTTTTTTAAGGCAAACATGTCCTTCCTGGAGATACAATCTCTTTTGCTCGTAATTTCAATTCGACTTTTATGGCGAGAGCTCGCCTTCAACCTTCTCTTCGTTCCCCTATTGCTTCGGATTTCTGGATTGCACCTTCCCATGGTTCGGTTAAGATTAATTTCGATGGTGCCACTTTTGCTGAATCTGGCGAAGTCGGGATAGGAGTGGTGGCTCGTGACTCGTTGGGCTGTTGTTTGGGTTGGTTGTCCTCGCGTTCTCTGGGTCGTTTTAGTGCTGAAGTCGTTGAAGGGTGGCTGCTCGGGCCGCTGCTCGGGCCGCTGCTGATCTCGCCTCCAGAAGTGGCTGGAACTCGATTATTTTGGAGGGTGATTGCCACAATATCATTCGCAAGATTGTTTCTTCAACTGATGATTACTCCGAAACCGGCAACTTAACTTTGGACACTCGCAAGCTGCTCTCACTTATCCTCTCTTGGTCTGTCTCGAGCATCCGTCGGACGGGTAATAAGGTCGCCCATTGGCTCGCTCGTAATGCCCACGCTTACAATCAAGGGTCGGACAACCTGCCTGCTGACGCCCTTCGGCTTTCCTTGGCAGACGTTTCTCTTTAAGTTTTCTCCAGTTTCTCTGTTTCTGCTCTGAGCGTGCAATTGCTTTGTTGGTAGCTTTTCTGCTGCTTCCTTTTCGCTTTCTTGGCGCCTCTTGTTCTCAAAAAAAAAAAAAAAAAAAAAAACAATGTTGTTGCATGAACTTTGCCACATAGGGCAATCTTTGAATAGTACCAAATTTTTTTTCAAATTCCCTTTCACTCCCCACTTTTGAAAAACTTCCCTTTCACTCCCCAATTAAAAAACACAATCTTTTTTTATTCCCCATTTTTTCAGAATGTTGTATCCGAATTCAGGAATCGCGTACCTAAATTTGGTGAAAAAAATACATCATTTGGGGATTTAGGTACGCGATTCCTGAATTCGGATACAACATTCTGAAAAAATGGGGACTAAAAAAAGATTGTGTTTTTTAATTGGGGAGTGAAAGATAAGTTTTTCAAAAATGGGGAATGAAAAGAAATTTCACTTATCACTTAGGGAGTTTTGAGGAATTATCCGTTGCCACATCCACTTCAAAAAAATCGAATTGACTACGAATATTCACTTTACTATTACAATTTCAAAGCTGAGATACAGTAACAATGCTACATTGTTGCAATTGTACTATTCAACATTAATTACATTGAAGTGACCACTCATACTTTTCGTGAAATAATGGTGCTCCAGATGACCAATCAATGAATTGGATACTGTTAAAAAAATGAATATATGCAGAGCATCCAAGACATCAATGTCATATAAAAATTAATTGTCGTGGCTAGCAGCCACACCTTAAAAACAAATAAAATAATGAAAGTGACGGATGCATCCGCAACTCTTAAAAAGAATGAAAAATTAATAAATCATTCCTAAAAGTTTTCCTAAATCCTTCGATTTAATTTTTAAAAGGATCAATTATCTATCAAATATTTCCTATCACCCCTCAAAATACGTAAAAGTATCAAAATGTCTTCGATAAAATATAAAAAATTACATCCATACCCCTTTCTTCATCTTCTCCGTTTTTTCTCTTCTTCTTTCCCAGTTTTCTATTGAAAAAACGCGATCTCCCCGATGCTATACCCGACCACTTTCCGAAAATGGGAACTTCGTGTTGTGGATATTGTGTGATTTGCATTTTTAATATTAATAATATAGTTTTGATAATTAAAATATAAATATATAGTGAGATAGTCACAAGAATAAAATTTAATATATAACACATAAAGATTAAAATAGGAAAACTATACCAAGGGAGAGTCACGACACTTGGCGCTGTCCTAAAGCCATGATTACCTCCCTACGTGCAGGTTTTGACGGCTGATCACAACTCTAGGATAAAACCCCATTAGCTCGCAGCGGTATCTCATCTCATGTGCACGACCACACGGAGACTAGGTACCAATCCTTAGTCACGTCGCCAAAACATTCTTGTGGGAGATTTGTAAAACTCACAAACTCATATGTAGTAAAGTTCTTAATTTTCCAAAACGTATGACTATAGCCTCTTTATATAGTACTAAAAGTTTGAGAGTTACAAAATTTAATAGGCCACTAAACACCACAATAAAATCATAATAAGTTTAGTAGTAATTAGACATACTAATAAGTATGGTCGATGAATCAAATTAAGAGCTCATTATTATCAAATAAAATGTTATAATTTAGACACATAAAAGAATCTAAAATAATTTATCAAATAATAAAATTTTAAAGCTTTATTTCCAACACTTCGTATTTTGACTTATTTCGACGATGCGACTTCATTAGTGTCAACTCCTTCTCATGAAAATAGCCAGAAATCGCACAAATGGCGAGTAGCATCCGCGATTTATAACAAATAATTAACCTGCCCCCTGTCAGTTTTATTTAGTTAACTCGTATTTAAGAAAATATTATTTTCGAAATTTCGAGCCACCTTCTAATATTTACACCAAAATATTGTTGGGTTCATTACTCTGGATCTTGACGGTTATACTTTCGTTAATTCTCTCTTCAACATTACAATTGAAAATTGCTTTAAAAAAAAAATTTTCAATTGAAAATCAAATTGCGGGAGCAGCAGCTCAAATACGAAGATTAGAACATTTATTAACGAAGATAAATTGTTGGCAACGAAGTCGTTGTAGTATAGTGGTGAGTATTCCCGCCTGTCACGCGGGTGACCCGGGTTCGATCCCCGGCAACGGCGTTTTTTCATTTTTTTCCAATTTTAGTACATTTTTTAATTTAGAAGCTAAAATATTCAAACTTGAAAGTTAAATAGTTAATAATCACGTCATAAGGCGTGTTTGCAGCTTTAGGTTTGTACCCCTCCCAAAATATTTTTTTTCCAATTTTAGTACATTTTTTAATTTAGAAGCTAAAATATTCAAACTTTGAAACTTAATAATCACGTGTTTGCAGCTTTATGTTTGTACCCCTCGCAAAAAAGCGAAAAGTGTTTGTTTGTCAATAAAGAGTTTCAATTTTCAACCAAATTTGAAGCCGGAGCAAACAAAATTTCATTTTTCAACTTTTTATTTATTATTACAATATTCTTATATTTTCAAATTATATATATATATATATATGAAAAATGAAAAACTAAATTTTATAACGGATAATTCTTCAAAAATTCCCAAGTGTAAACTGAATTTCCTTTTCACTCCCCAATTTTAAAAAAGTTCATGTTCACTCCCCAATTGAAAAACAAAATTCATTTTCACTCCCCAAGGTTGTATAATAATTCAGGAATTACGTACATTTTTTAGGGAATTGCGTATAAAAATCCCGGAACCTCGTATATACGACATTTTGAGATTTTTATACGCAATTCCCTCAAAAATATATGCAATTCCTAAAGATAATGTACGAACATGTACTGTTTGTGGGGACCTAAAAGGAATTTTGTTTTTCAATTGGGGATTGAATGGGAACTTTTTCAAAACTGGGGACCTAAAAGGAATTTTTTCAACTTTTTGGTACTATTCAAAGATTTTCCCATTTTATAATATATTTTTATTATTTATAATATTTAATATTATTTAGGGCGAATTACATACGGGTCCCTAAGGTTTGGACTAATTACACAGCGGTCCACGTATCTTTGGATTTTACATACAGGTCCCTAAGGTTTGATTCCGTTAGAGGTCCCTAGGGTTCCGTTAGAATTTTGACCAAAATGACCAAAATACCCCCAAGGGCTGGATTGTAATTAGGCCAAACTTCAGGGACCCGTATGTAATTATGTTTAAATTATATTAAAAAATTAGTATTTATAATTAATATATATAATTACTAATTTTTATTCTTGTTTGTTATAATATATATCTTTTAGTTTTGAAAATTTTAATCCGTTTCGCAATGATTTAGTAAATACTAATCTTGCTAATATTATATAAATATTTTCAATTAATCATTAAATATAAATTATTATTAATTTTAATATATACCAATATTGTTAATTATTACAGAAACACTTCAACTAGTCATTAAATGCTCATCTTATTAATATTATCTCTACGATTATTTATTAAATACTTATAATACTAATATTATATTTTTACCAAAAAATATATACTAATATTATATAAATACTTTTAATTAATTTAAATATAAATTATTTTCAAAATGCATACACATACAATTAGAGATCACAAGTTCTAAAATTTAAAATATTTAAAGTTAATACTTTTAATAAATATTTTTAATTAATACTAATATTGTTTATTAATTATAAAATACAGAATAATTTATATAAAATATGAATAATTACATATATATTTAATTATAAATACTATTTTTTTAATATAATTTAAACATAATTACATACGGGTCCCTGAGGTTTGGCCTAATTACAATCCAGTCCTTGGGGGCATTTTGGTCATTTTGGTCAAAATTCTAACGGAATCCTAGGGGCCTCTAACGGAATCAAACCTTAGGGACCTATATGTAAAATCCAAAGATACGTGGACCGCTGTGTAATTAGACCAAACCTTAGGGACCCGTATGTAATTCGCCCTATTATTTATGACATAATTATAACGTTTTCGGTTCGACTACAATTGATCTAATGATTGAATTATTGACCCTTAACCGAGTTAATTTTTTGGTTCGTTTAACAATTTGATTCCAAAAACATTACTTGGCTTCAATGTATCGTAAAAATGGGATTTTCCGTTTTCTCAAAAAGCAGATCATAAGGATTTAAAAAAAAAAAATTCTTTTCCTTGAATCCGTTTTCTGTAAAAGCAGATTCAATGAAGAAAAACATTCACTCACAGCAACACGTGCTATTATGACTGACAATTTTTTGCTTTTTTTTTGTTTTTTTGTTTTCATAATCGATATAAGCGAGATTCTAACCAAAGTTTGTGAGATTTTGTACATGAACAATGATATCGTCATTGTTAATGGATAAAAAAAGAATCCAAAATTTGCGGATAAAAAAAGAATCCAAAATTTGCGAGATTTTATACGTGAACAGTGATACCCTCATTATTTAGTAAAAAAAAAAATCTTCAATAGTCTTTTTTTTTTTTTTTAAGAAAGTAATCCTCAATTTCTTTTCCTTTTTTCCTTCTCAATTTCTTTTTCTTTTTCCTTTCTCCTATATTATCTCAATCATGTATTTCAAATTTCTTCTTCTACCCAAATCAAACTCTATTTTATTTTTATATTATTGAATTTATGTTTTATTTTCTCCTTCTACAAATATTTCCAACAATAAAAATAAATTTTAACCTGACCTCCTCAATTTTTTTTTCTTTTTTCTTTCTTCTATATTATTTTCATAGACACGCCATGCATTTCAAATTTCTTCTCCTACCCAAATCAAACTCTATTTTCTTCTTATCTTATAAAATTTTTGTTTTACTTCTCTCCTTTTACAAATATTTTGTTCATGTACTATTTAAAAAGAGAAATTGGCAGATTTTCTTTTACTAAAACCACCACAAGGGCGGTATCACGGTTCATGTACAAAATCTCAGATCAAAATTTCGCATACAGTGAAAACCTGTACTTTACTTTTTATTGAATCTGTTTTTTAGAAAAACGGGTTCACTGTTCATTTATAAAAAAAAGCTAAAAATGTTAGTTATAATAGTACGTGTTGTTGTGCGAGTGGATGTTTTTCTTTAGGACTCTACTAATCTGTGCAACTTTTTTTGACAGACAATTAATTATCCTTCTTCTACAAATATTAATTATCTTCTTTTATAATTTATAAAAAGTAGAATTCTAAATATTAATATTATCATAAAAGACCAATAAATTTAAAAACTTTAAAAATATAAGAAAATAACTAATTTATATGATTAGAATAAAATTTATCAAACTTGTCAGAAAAATTGTAGCATAAAAATATAATCACTAATTTTCTTGGGAAAGTATCCAATAAAATGCAAAGTAAAATCGTAAAAGAAACATATAATCACTAATTTTCTTGCCTAAAGAATTCAATAAAATGCAAAGTAAATCAAGAATTTATAGCAAAATCAAAACTAAATAAAAAATTCACACCTAACATACATGTATAAATCATGTTATAAACTTCTGTGTTTCTCTTTGTTTTTAAACTTTCTTGTTCTTCTTTTCTTTTTTTTTTTTCTTTTTCTCTCTAACAACTTCATACCTTTTTTTTTTTTCTTTTTACACACACACCCCAAGTAGCCCAAGAGATTCGAACCCAAGACCTTGCCTTCGAAAAAGAACCCTCAGACCACTTGATCAACCCCTGTTGGCTCTAAAAACTTCATACTTAAAAGCTATTAAGAAAAACCAACGTGTTGTGTGAAAATTTTATATTATAAAATATTTATATTTTCTCATACACACGTTTTTACACTATTTAAATTTTTTGGTTTTCTCCTACACACGTATTTACATTATTTGTTTTCAAATGGAAGATGTACCGTCAAATAGTAAAATCATGGGGATTGGAGATTGACGACGAAAATGATTTTAAAAGATTAAGTTACAAAAATATAATTTTTTAGGATTTGAGGATCAATTATAAATAAATTAAGTGAAAAAAAAAAAAACTATAAACAGAATAAGTAGTCAAATATTGCGGCTGAGCTAATCACTAATCTAATGGTTGTGATTTGTCTAGAAAAGAATTATCCTTTTCTTTAGAGAAAACGGATTCAAGAAAAAAAAATTTTAAAAAAAATCCTTATGTACGTGCATAATAAAACCTCAATTAATGGGGTGGCCGTTCTCTCTGGCGACCCCCATTAAAATATTAATTTTTTTTAAAAAAAAATTTGATCGCCAGGTGACTGTGATTAAAATATTAAAAAAAAAATTTAAAAAGTACTGGGTCGCCATAGAGAATGACAACCCCGTAAAAAAATTATAAAAAAATGATGGGACGCCACAATTTGTGGCATTTTATATCAAAATATTAACTCATCCAATTTGAATAACACTTTATGAATTCGATTTAATTTAAATAATATTTTTGAAAAATCCTCCCAACAAAAGCCACAATTTCTAACCACCAAAATTTCTTTTGCATCAAGTGATGTGATGAGGCCAAATCACGCTCAGATCAGCACCTCACACGTGTAGCGATCTGAAGAACTCAGAGTACTAACACTCGTGGTAATGGGCCCGTGGAATTGACCCGGCCCATTCCCCCATCACTTATCTGATCCGGACTTGCACGCCTCGGCCCAAGCGCGGGATCCATCCACCAATCCCCTCGAACGCTCGCATTTTGGTTCCTAGAGACGTTTCGCATCCGGACTCCCTCTCTTCTACACCAAGGATCCCCGTTGTCATTGCGTTTGTGTTCACATACGCTCCACGCTCGGGCCCCTAGCGCTCATGCTCATCCGCCAGGGGAACCTTTCTCGAGCGTAGCCAACGCTCGTGCTCAGCGCCAAAGGGTACTATTCTCCCCGAGGGTCAACCCCACCGCGGTAGAGTGCCCTTCTCGAGGGCGCTTTTAGAGGAATAGGAAGCATAGCTAAAATATCTCCACGCTATCCGATCGCCAACAACCTCTGATACAGTGTTGGTGTGCACCTCGTACCTAAGTTTGCCAGCCTGCAGGGCCATCACTTTCACGCCATCACATGATGCCACGTGTCTAGGGCAACGCGGGTTTGGGATCACACGGTCAATTTACCCAAAATACCCTTGCCCTCAACGTATAAATAGGGAAGTTTTGCACGACACTCCCAAGGTCATCTTCCACACAATATACGTGCATACTGAACTGGGCACCATTTTCCTCTGAACTTCATCTTTCCCAAAGCTCCCTGGATTCCACCATTTCCACTGCATCCCCATTGCACTTTCTGGTGTTAACCTAGCTAGAAGAACCCACTCTCATCTGGAAACCCAGTTCCTGATGCTCAACGCCTGTGATGGTCTTCCCCTCATAAACAAATCTTGAAAGTGATTGGTTGTTTTTAGGATTTTCCTATTGCTACACCATCATGATGAATATGTTACACCCAACAAAAGTCACAATTTTTAATGACCAAAATTTCTGGAACAATGCCACCAACGACCAGAATCAGGTTGAAACGACAATGACGAAGCTCAAAAACATTTATCTGGGCACAAAAGACATCTAATAACTTACCTATTGGAATCTTTCTTGATGTTCATTCATCTATCGGTGAGTGTAACTGTTTTTTGAATATAGAAACTTTGTTGGCTTCAACAGCCCTTACCAAACTCATAGACCAATACTTTTTTTTTTTTAATTCCCCAATAGACCGATACTTTTTAAGTTGTATTGAAGTTGGCTAAGAAAGAGTGAGATCAGGGCAAGTGAGGAAAGGCTCTTGGATAATAAGTTATCACAAACTTGGAATAATTATTTCAGCATACTATGAGGTTTTGGTCTAAATTATACAAACTTCCCCCGATATTTTAGAAATTATAGAAATTTCCTTTGACAAAGAATTTACATGACATATACATTTTCATGATGTCATCTATACTTGTTTATAAATACTCCATTTTGGGAATTGCTAGTCAATATTTGACTTTAAATTAATGACTGTAATAGCAAGTGTTGAGTTATAATGCATGGATACGGACACACGATACAAACATGATATTATACAGATATGACGACACAAACTTAGAATCAAGTTTTTGGATGGTTGGAGTGTTAACTATTAGGAACGCCATGAGATTGGGAGGAATTTCTTATGTATTGATTTCTATGTAATTACAGTGTACAACTTACAAAGAATATATAATGTACAAACTATCTCTAATAAAGGAAGGTCAAACATAGGATCAATTAGAATCCCTGATTTTAGAACTTTCCTTGCTAACACTCCCCATCAAGTTGAGTGTCGGATCCCCGATGTTCAACTTGCACAAAACTTCTCCAAAGATCCTTCCATTCACAGCTTTTGTAAGGATATCTGCCAACTGGTCCTCGGAGCGCACCAAAGGAATATCAATGACTCGTTCCTCCAACTTTTCTTTAATAAAGTGCCTATCAAATTCCACATGCTTCGTACGGTCATGTTGTACTGGATTTTCTGAAATGCTGATAGCTGCTCGATTATCAGACCTCAACTTGCAAGCCCCAACTACCGGGAAGCCGATTTATGCCAACAACTTCCTTAACCACAATACCTCAGTTACTCCTCGTACTATGCCCCGGAACTCCGCCGCTGCACTCGAAAGTGCCACAACTTTCTGTTTTTTACTCCTTCAAGTTACCAAATTTCCTCCTACAAGCATGAAATATCCGGAGGTTGACCTTCTGTCCATTGAGTTCCTGGCCCAATCTGCATCGGTGTACGCTTCAACGTCGAGATGTCCATGCTTCTGAAAGAGTACTCCTCTACCTGGATGTCCTTTCAGATATCGGCACACCCTAAGTGCTGCATCCATATGATCTTTCTGAGGCTGATGCATAAACTGACTTAAGACTCCTACTGCATAGGCCACGTTTGGTCGAGTATGAGAGAGATAGATTAATTTTCCCACCAACCGCTGGTACTGACCTTTATCGGCCTCTTCTGCCCCGCTCACTATCTATAACCCATGATTGACTACCATCGGAGTGTCAGCTGGTTTACACTCGAGGAGCCTAATCTCAGCCAGAAGATCAAGAACGAACTTTCGCTATGAGATGAAGATCCCCTGTCTGGACCACAACACCTCTATCCCTAAGAAATACTTCAGCTCTCTAAATCCTTCATCTCAAACTCTCGAAACAAATTTTCCCTTAACCGGGAGATCTCCTCTGTGTCATCCCCTGTAATTATCATGTCATCTACATAGATAATAAGGCACATCACCAACCCGTTTCTTCTTTTCAGGAAAAGTGTGTGATCGGCGTTGCTCTGATCATAACCACCTTTTCTCATGGCTGCCGCAAACCTCCCAAACCAGGCCCTGGGTGACTGTTTTAGCCCATACAGTGCTTTCCGTAGCCTACACACTTCTCCATCTCCAAAACCACTCGCGAATCCTGGCGGTGGTTCCATATACACATCTTCTCTAAGATCCCCGTGCAGATTCAAGCAAGAATACTCATTCTTTACTTCATTACACAACCACTTTGTACTGGGCTGCAATAACCAGCTGAAAAGACTTGGCCAACCAATCAACGCAACCAAATAGAATGAAGATGAACAAATAGAGCAGAAAATTGATTGTTAATGTTGTACTACCTTCAGTCCTGCTATATTAATAATATTTCTAAAAAGAAAACTAAACATCACCTTAATATCAGCAACTTAGCTATGAGCTAGTTGAGAGTATTAAACTCTACATGTTAACAAATTTGTCTGTAAAACAACTTCAAAGGAAAGCTGATCATACGCACCTCAACCTTATAACAATTTCAAAGAAACACATAAGAAACAAAGTGAGGATGGTGGGATTCATCACTGAGAATGACATTTTCTTTGACAAACAGGGATGGTCAAAGCAACTAGATGAGAGTTTTCTTCGTGAGCTCGAATTTGAGGGTGTACAAGCTGGTAGGTGCATCAAGTTTGATGATGACTTTATCTTCCACAATGTACTGGAGAACATGCAATTCACAAATCTCCATTTTGAGATTCTAGACATTCATCGCCAATTCAAGCTAGCACATCTATGATACAGCAGTTGGAAAGGCATCATGGAACATGAAGCTGTGGTTTATGACCCTAACACATACTCCGTAACGACATCGAATTGGACATGGATCGAGCTATGTGAGGTTTACTTCTCCAACTACGCTAATTTTTAATTAGTATTTAGTATAAACGTTACCGTTATGATCTTATATATGATACCTTATATCAAATGTTTTTATGATGAACAACAGAGCTACAAGCTTGCTATTGCTTATCACAAGGTTTCGATGGAGAGAATGTGGTCGGAGTTTAACGCTATCTTTGATCCCGATGAAGCATGTTGCCCATCCACGAAGGCATTGCTACCTGCTAAACCACCCCGTGCTTTTGAGAACATTGGTCTGCACGGTCGACGTATGCCTACGATTGATGAAATTCTAGCAGACATTGGTCAGTTTTGTAATATCCCAGACATTGGTCAGTTTTGTAATATCCCACGCAAAAATCTGACAAAATTATATTATATTAGTTTGGACTAAGCTTTAATATATTGTATTGAACTTTCGAACAAAGTTGATGAAGAGAAACGTATGTGGGAAAGGGAGCAAAAGAAAAAGAAGAAAACCAAAAATGTTGTGCAAGAATACATTCCAGCTGACATGATCAGTACTACCAAAGGGGCTGGAAAGGTTCTTGTTCCGTCAAGGGAAGTGTTGGACATATCTCCAGAACTCAATCGCACCTGCGTCTCAGCTCAATCTAGCAACGGGAATGTTCATGCCAAGCGTTTCCTCTCATTTTAAACTAAATAGATATTGTGATAAAAGTACCAGTTTCTATTGATGAAACTGCAAGTATTATGACGGTCTATGATTATTGCCTGCAAGTTTAACTTTGTGAAGACAATTTTTGTGGAATGTATTTCACCTATAATATCCTTATTTTGAATCACCTCAGTTATTTGCATAATGCTTTGTATTTTTTTGGTTACAATGTAATGTAATGCAATTTAACATGATTCAAATCCGCATAACACTGATTATCTAAAGGTAATTGATCATAAAATAGTTACCAAACATAGTACATAGGCTGACATCATAGAAACACAATTGATCAAAAGGGTGTTTTTCCTAACACATATTCTAATGATCACAAATACAATCCCTGATCACATCATCCTACTTCATCAACATTAGGACAATGCCAAAAACCATTGCAATGCACAGCAGTGTGCAGAACAATCCACAAAATCTATAAATGAGATTGAGGGTGTTTGTTTGATGATCCACTAGTTGTTTCTGAGGTATCCCCTTTACAACGTGATCGCTTGAAAAAGCCTGCTCTGACATTTCAATTTTTGTTTGATCTTGAAAGTGCCTTGTGCGATGAAGATAATCGATGCTCTGATTTTGTGCGAAGGAGTGCTGGCATGGAACATGACAAGTGTCGAAATTGTCAAAATAAACAGTAATCTGATTCACAGCTAAAACTGAGTATAGTGCAAACGGGTCGAATCCACAGAGATTGGGTGAAAATAATTCTAATTAATCACAAAAGAACTCACTAAAATTAATGAGTAAAAATCGGGAGGGGGGGGGGGGTTTGAGATTTACTAAACTAAGTAACTAATTAACAATTAAATAAAGTAGAGGAAAAACAATAAATCACTTAGAAGTTGGGTTTTGATAAATCAATGGGGAAACAATACCTATCTAGGAATCACAATTCAATTTAGGACATCGATCATAGACGCAAAAATAAATCCAGTTATTCAAATAGACTAGCTATAGCAGATAGAGACACTCGACCCCGCCTCGTTTTCTCTTAAATAATAGAATAACCTAGAGACACTCGACAGTTATTCCCTAATCAACTCACACTCCCTAGAGACACTCGACAGGATTCAATGAGTCAACAACAATAAGAATTAAGCAAACATTAGCCCGAATTAACCTAGTCACGACACGTGCAAGATTCAAATTCGATTATTAACTTCCTTAGTGAATCAAATTCGACTTTACGACTTCCTATCACTAATGCGCCACTAATTATCTGTCAAGCATTACGTATACTTCATGAAATCAAGACTAGCAATATGGAACTACTTACTTAGAAAATTGGGCCCTAATCAACTAAGTAAATAAATCACAATAATTACGACACATAGAGAATTAATTAATACTTGAATTAAAAACTGAATTATAAACACCAATTAGATTTCACGATGTCAAAAACATAAATTGTAAATTCCTAACTAGGTACTATGGATTTAGTTGTTCATAAACATGATGTTCAAAGGTAGGAAATAAAGTGAAGACATAAGCTAACTAAGAAGGGGGAAAGATTTTGCTCTCGGAGGAATCTTCAAGCTCTCTCTCGTCCATCTCTTATCTTGCCAAATAGTCACGTGAGATTGAGTATGAAAGTTGTGTCCACTGCTGCTCCAAAGGCCTGAATGTATAGAACCTCATGCATGCAAAACCTACTCCTAAACAGACTCTTCTTCTCACATTGAACCTTAGTGCCCAAGACAAAGTCAAACTTGAAGTCTAAATCTAATACTCAGTTGGGCCATGCGCCAGGCCCAAATCTCCAATTAAACATTAAAGCTCATTCTTTAATTACTCCCACTCTTGGACCAATTAGCAGTAAGCCTGGCACCCATCAATTTCTCCAAACTCAGCACACGCGAGGCCCACTAGGCCTGACCCAGATTCAAGAAAATTCAGCTTCAAGTCCATCAGTTCTTCCCATGTATGCATACGTGATGATCAGTAGCTCCAGACTCCTCAATGTAAATTCTTGCCATATTCAACAATATTAGTCCAAAAATATCTCCGAGGTCTCTATACCACTAAAACATGAAAAATCATTAAAAGCACCAATATATATACAAATTAGGCTCTAAAGTACAATCCCAGAAATATAAAAAAATAGGAAATTAAGCGCGTTCAGAACAATCACATTATGAGGATTGGAATGTTTGCTAGTAAGTAACTCATCAGCCTAGATAAATGTGCATGACCTTAGCTTCAGTGGACACCAATAGTAAGACCTCCCCGGATTTTGAGCATACTCTCTAGCTTGAAGGAAATTTTTTGGTCCGTTGCGACATTCACATGGTACAATAAACCTTTGAATCTAGTGAAAAAAACAACAAACATCAAGACCAGAGGCATCACATAACGATTCATGCTCAAAACCAATACAGTCCAAAGATTTTAGACTTCATCATACAAACTGATCCAGCGAATGCTTGTTCTATGTAATATCACAACAACACATACCAGAAAAAAAAAATTTACCCCTTTTTTATTATCGTAATTGCCACCGAATCATTCAGGGTTTAATTTCACAAATCATTGTAATAACCCTAGACACATTTCTAAGGCAGAACACAACCATCAAAGAACACATCTCCAAATAAATTTTAAGTAATTATAACATTTCTATGGTAGGAAAAACTTACCTTTCATTGCGGGGCTATACCCAACCAACAAGACCAATGGTTGCCTGAGACGAATGAAAACCTAGTTTTTTTATCTGTTGCCATTGAAATTGCTTTGAGAGAGTAAATTAGAGTGAATGCTGGCACGATTTAGGTACTCTAATGCATAAAGGGTATAATGGTAATTTGCCCCCAAACCAATGGTTTACAAACCAGTAAGGTAAAGACATGTGCTCTCTTAATAATTTAATTGGAACCACAAACAATCAAAGTAAAAAAAACCACTAGTTAAAATATTCATTATTTTTATTCAAATTAGTCCATCCCCAAGGGATAACAAACAAGTGAAGTAAAGGGCTCCTAAGACTAGCATCATGTATGCACGGTAATGTATTCAAGTTAGAGCCAGAACTGCTTAGAGGCAACTTGTTTGGATAAGGCCTGGACCCACAAATGGATATGGGTGGGCTTGGGGTCCAATTTTTGAAATTTTAAATAGGTTTAGAATGGGACCGAATCATACGCAAGTCATATGAATTATATATATATATATATATATTTATTTTATTTTTTAATTTAAAAGATTTTAGTGATGCGTAATTTGGAAATTTTAAGAATAAGTTTGCAACTTTACATGACCATACGATAATCTATTGGTTTTTGGTTGTTGGCCTAAACATTATGATTTATTTAGCTTGCCTAGTGTTTACAAACAATAATGGGCATTTTGTCTAAATAAGTGGGTTGTTTACTTTGATATTTGAAGCCCTCAGTAAGGACGTTTAAATATCATATATATCCCTTTGATTTCGGAGAAGATGAAGAAATTGTTGAACTTTTTTACCTAAAAAGAATTGGGCTGAACAGTTACTTAGCTTTACCCAGAACAGTCTGGCTATTTAAAGACACAAAAATTGAGTTGTTATGTAACATGGGTCAACCCACTGATACCACCATACCCTCATTCTTCAATAGGGCTTTAGTCCAATGAAAGTAAACAGCTTTTACATAGGGATATCTAAACAAATCCATTAGTTTAAGGGAAAGTAAACTTTCTCTAATAGTTTTAGAATAGGTAGATAAATTAAAAGCACCAATATATATACAAATTAGGCTCTAAAGTGCAATCCCATAAATACGAAAAATAGGAAATTAAGCGCATTATCAAATTCCCCCACACTTTCCTATTCACTCGTCCTCGAGGGAAATAAAAACAACGAAACATCATTCCCATCAAACCCATTCACTAAAGCAAACACATTACTTAATCCTATGAAATTCAATCATTTAGTACAAAAATCATGCCCTCATGTGTGGTGTGAATTGAACCAAAAGATGTACAAAGATTAGGCAAATAAGTTAAAGTTTTTCGCATAAGGACCAATCATCAATTTCAAGCACACTTGTCACTCCAATCTCCACTAATGTAATCAAATCATAATCCGGGATCGAAAGGTCTTTCGAGCTTGTAATGTAGGCTTGGGTCGAGGTAGGAAAAATTAAATCAAAGGCTAACACCCAACTTACACATTTCAAATAAATCCCAAGTGTTCCCCCTTTTCTACTTCCCAAAAGACTCTCATTTCCATAACAATCTCACTACCCATTTTTGGATATTCAACAAGGTACAAACTCTTTTTTTTTTCTTTTCTGTTTCACACTTGCTTTTTTTTTTTTCCTTTTCTGACTTCTTTTTCCTTTCTATTTTGTTTCATCATTTCTCAAATCTTTCTTTCAATCACGGACGAACTCTCACATTGCAATTCAAGAGTAAGGAAGTCTAGACATAGATCAATGTATTCCCAAAAGAAAATGCGTGAGCAAGGTTTAACAAAAAGTAGGTAGGAAATTTGTATTGTGCTTTGGCTTGTATCATGGCTAAGAAAGAAATTTTAGCACAATACTAAGGCTCAGCGGGGCCAATCGGTCTATGTTATTTAGTGAAAATCAATCAAAAGGCTTAAAACACCGACATGAAGGCCTTAGTCATTTCCCGAATCATTCGTCAATCAATCTATTTCGCCTCGAAGGGAATTAAAGTGTACTCTAATCAAATTTCAATCCTTAATTGAAAAACACAACTAACTCGTCTAAGCAAAGTACATAAATTGTTCAATTAGTGCACAAGAAATGAAGGTATGAAGTCATACTAATTAACCAAATTATACACAATCGTTCACGTGTTCAATCACCTAATAAGTTCTAGCAAAAATTAAAAGTTCAAGCTTAAGTAAACATATTCAAAATGGAAACAAATTATTCATGCTTCTAACATCCTTGAATTCAAGTGAATGGAACAAGTTAAATCAAACAAAAATCAGCCCCCTCAATCTTCCCTAAACTATCAGCTATAGATTCCCTCAAAATGGTGCAAACAGTCACCAAAAGTCAGCCTAACATCAAGAATATAAACTGCCCCCACACTTAAACATTCATAGTCCTCTAGGCAATGTGACAGAGTTTAAATGAGGACTTCCCTGAAAGCGCGGGGGCACGACGGTGTCAACAAGGGGGCTGTGTATGGCTAATAGAAGCAAGGATGATGTCCAATTTGCGGTTCGTGGTTTTCCGGAGCTCAACAAGTTCGCGTTCGACTTGCTCCAATCTCGTCCGCAAGTCTTTATCAGCCGTACGGGGCTGCTGCTCAACGGGAGGGCTATCTTTCTTTGGAAACACTCTCGGGACATCCTCGGGCTTCACACCTACACAGGAAATGAAATACCCTTCATCGGTTTTAACTAGCATGCCCATTTTATCTAAACTAAACAAGTCAAGACGAGATATGCTATATGTAACAGTTAAATCGGGCATATCACGATCAATTAAGTTTAAGCAACGTGCAATGTGAGTGATAACATGCCCTAGACTCAAATCCCGGTATCCTCGTCTAACATCTCTAAAAGCAATAACCAACCAAAGAGCCATATAAACTTTCCTCTTTTGCATCATACCCCACAAAAAGAATAATTCAGTTTTAGTTATCACTTCTATGCCATTTATTCAGTTAGAAAAAGTTGAGGAAATAAATCTGTGTAAATATCTTAAAGTGGGGTTAATTAAATCATAGTCTTTGGAGGTTTTGGAATTATACACAGGTGCACCCCTAACAGCAAGTTCCCTAAAAACATCACTATCGACAAAATCAGGTTCACTTTTAAAATCAGATACCATGTGCAAATATTCCTCACTACTCAAATCTGTGGCAGGCACAAAACGGATGGTTATATTAAATTCATTAACAAATATGTGAAAGTGAGCACCCATTAAAGAAAAGCTGATACAAGGCATATCCAGGTTAAAGTCTTTGGGGGACCGAAAACGAAAAGTGTGATAAAATTCCCTAACTAACTCCATATAAATGGGATCATCCAACACAAAAAAATCATACCACCCTATAGAACGCATGTACCCGCAAGTATCATCATACATACCCAGTTTTCTTAAAGCTTCAAAGTCTGGAAGCTTACCTGCAATGATGGAGGCGGTTTGGGCATTGAACTTCCGTTTCTTTCTTCCAATAAGGGCTTCTTCCTCCAAATCCCCAAAATCATCAAAATCATCAGCTGGAAGGGGAACAGTGCACTGGATAGGGCATCCCAATCGCGAACCTGTAAAAACACGTCTCAAGGGCTCGGGGCATGGCAGAACCTCTCTCTCAAAAGTGAATTCCGGATCAAACTCGGAATTGATTGAGATTTCGTCTGCAGAAAAGGAGGTTGGTGTGCTTGGAGAATCAGAAGGGAAAGATACAGGGTCAGAAGAACTTGCCGCTACAAAAACCAAAATCAGCGGAGGGCATGGAATAGCATCTGAGGCGGTTGGTGCACCATCTTCTGAGATGACCGATGGTGGTGGTAGAGGTTGAGAGACAACAACGGATGGTGTCTCCACCACTATAGGAGACGACACCGTGGCGATTGGCGGCGGAGTAGGAGCGGTCTGATGGCCAAATAGATGGCAGCGTCTCGCCTTTTTGGAAGGGAGATGGCTCAGGTCAATAACGACGGGAGGCTGTGGTGGCGCGTGGTGGACTTCTGCATCTCGGATCTGGCTAGATCGTCGGATTTCAAATGGCGGCGGCTGAAATTTGTGGGGGACGGGCACTGGAATCGCCACTGAGGCGGTAGCAAGATTGTCTCAACGACGCTTGGCCTTTCTTTCTGCCGTCATGAGTGGAGGCGGCACAGTGGATTGGGTTGTTGGAGATCTAGGCCGGCTTGGACTGGTGATTTTCGGCATGGTAAAGGTGGTTGTTGTGGTGGTGTGACGATGGCTTGTGGGTGGTCAGACGGTGACGGATGGTGGAGGATCCTGGTCGCGAAAAGTGTGAAGGTGGTTGTTCTGTAAATTGGGGAGGGTGAAAGTAAAATTGTAATTAGGGTTAGGTTAATAGGGCATGGCTGAGGCGGTTTATCGCTGGTGTCAGGGTTGCGGGGCGGAAGGCTGGTTATGGTTTTGGGTAGGGCGATGGGTATTTGGGTCAAGGATGCGGGTCGAGGTTATGAGTAGGAGCAAGTCCGCGGATGGGGAGACGGGTAGGGTATTATGTAGGTGGGTCTGTTATTTTAAAATTCAGGTATTTTCCACCTAAAATAAATATTGTATGGTTTCTGGGTATGGCCAAACCTGTACTCATTTTTCTGCAAAAATCTGAATTTCAGGCAGTAAATGTGAACCTGCAAAAGACGAGAGCCCAAATCAACACGAGAGTAGAACAAAGAAATAAAGAAAAAGAAAAATAAAAGAAAAGAAAAATAGGACTAAGGTGATGCCTGAATCGTCACAATTTGGGTTGCATCCCAAGAGCACCCTTGTTTATTGTCTCGGACTCGACGAGGTATTTCAGAAGTGATTAAGCAGCTGGAGGTGTGGCCTTCAGACGAATTTCCTCAATTTTAGACGGCTGAGAAAACTCATAGAAAGGTTTCAGCCGGTGCCCATTTACTTTTAAAATATTTCCATTCTTCATATCTCTAATCTCAATTGCTCCATGTGCAGTAATGTTTGTGACCACGAAGGGACCTGTCCACCGGGACTTCAGTTTGCCTGGAAAGATACGCAAACGAGAATTAAAAAGTAAGACTTTCTGACCCACCAAGAAAATTTTTCTAGAAATCATTAAATCATGAAATTTGTTAGTCTTAGATTTATAGATTATTGAATTATCATATACGTCATTCCGAATTTCCTCCAACTCTTGAAGTTGGAGTTTCCGTTTCTCCCTCGCTGCATCCATTTGCATATTACAAGCTTTGATAGCCCAAAAGGCCCTATGCTCCAACTCTACGGGGAGATGGCAAGCCTTGCCATAGACAACTCGAAAGGGAGACATCCCCAACGGCTCTTATACGCTATTCGATACGCCCATAAAACGTAATTTAATCTCTGACTCCAATCCTTCTTGTTCGGGTTTACCGTCTTCTCCAGGATAGACTTAATCTCCCTATTAGATATCTCCGCTTGTCCATTCGTCTGAGGGTGATAAGCCGTAGAAGTCCGGTGTGTCACATGATACTTAGCCAAAAGTGACTCCACCAATCGATTGCAAAAGTGTGTACCTCGATCTCTAATGATAGCACGAGATGTTCTAAACCTAGAGAAGATGATAGACCTGATAAATTCTACAACCACTTTTGAATCATTAGTCCGGGTGACCTTAGCTTCCACCCATTTAGAAACATAGTCAATAGCTAAAAATATATAAGTATTGCCAAAAGATGAAGGGAACGGGCCCATAAAATCAATGCCCTAAACATAAAAAATTTCGCAAGGTTGAATAGGGTTCAGTGGCATTTTATTTTTAGGGCCTATGTTACCCGTCTTTTGACAATTTTCACAGCTTTTACAGAAAAAGTATGCATCTCGAAACAAGGTAGGCCAAAAGAAACCACATTCAAGAACTTTTAAAGCTGTTCGTTTTGACCCAAAATGACCCCCACATGCATAAGAGTGACAAAATTTCAGAATTGACTCAAACTCACTCTCATAAACACAACGCCTAATGATTTGGTCTGAACAAATTTTCCACAAAAAGAGGTAATCCCAAATAAAATACTTTGCATCACTTTTTATCTTATCCTTTTCAACCCGAGACAGAGTGTGAGGCAGTATACCTGATGCTAAGTAATTAGCGATGTCTGCATGCCAGGGTGGGGGGTGTAAGGTGTGATCGTACCTCATGATCATACATTGGAAAAAGTTGTTCATCAGGAAACTCGTCACGTATTGGCCTTGAACCTGTAATTTCTCTTGGAATTCTACTCAGATGGTCAGCGACGAGATTTTTAGAACCTTTCTTATAGCGAATTTCTAGATCAAACTCCTGTAGGAGTAATATCCAACGAATCAGCCTTGGCTTTGCATCCTTCTTCATCAACAGGAACTTCGACGCTGTATGATTAGAGAAAATAACCACTTTAGTGCCTAAAAGATATGATCTAAAGTTATCTAAAGCAAAGATAATGGATAAGAGTTCTTTTTCCATAGCGGTGTAGTTGATCCGCCCGTTATCAAGCATCTTAGATGCATAATAAATGACATGCGGGTTTTTGTCGATTTGTTGACCCAAAACAGCTCCAACCGCATAGTCACTTGCATCACACATGATCTTGAAAGGGTAGTTCCAATTCGCTGGTCGCATAATTGTTGTGGAAACCAACTTTTCCTTCAACACATCGAAAGCTTCCTTGTATTCTTCATTGAAATCGAACTCCACGTCCTTTTGCAAGCGCTTACAGAGAGGTCTAGTGATCTTTGAGAAATCCTGTATAAAATGGCTATAGAAACCTGCATGGCCAAGGAAAGATCGAATCTCCCGTACACTTACGAGGTAAGGCAAGGATTTCACAACATCTATTTTCGATTTATCAACCTCAATTCCCTTATTAGAAACAACATGACCAAGAATAATTCCCTTATCCACCATAAAATGGCATTTTTCAAAGTTTAAAACTAAATCATGCTCATAACATCTTTTCAAAACCTTAGCAAAATTTCCAAGACATTCATCAAAGAAATTACCGTAAACAGTAAAGTTGTCCATGAAAACCTCAATTATTTGCTGGATAAAATCAGAGAATATGCTCACCATACATCGCTAAAAAGTCGTCGGTGCATTACAGAGTCCGAACGGCATCCTCCTGAATGCGAATGTTCCAAATTAGCAAGGGAAAGTAGTTTTACTTTGATCCTCGGGAGCCACGGGAATTTGGTAGAAACCTGAATAGCCATCAAGACAACAATAGTGAGATTTACCGACTAAACGTTATAACATTTGGTCAATAAAAGGGAGGGAAAAGTGATCCCTTTTAGTTAAAGAATTTAAGCCTCTATAGTCCATGCAAACCGTCCACCCGTTTTGAACGTGGGTGGGTACCATATCACCTTCGTTGTTCTCAATAACCGTGATGCCAGTTTTCTTTGGAACTACCTGTACCGGGTTTACACACTCGCTGTCTGAAACCAGAAATAGTACACCTGCATCTAAAAGTTTTAATATCTCCTTTTTAACAACTTCCATCATTGGAGGGCTAAACCGGCTTTGAGCTTCTCTTTTCGGCTTCGCATCATCAGTTAGGATTATCTTGTGCATGCAGGTTGATGGACTTATCCCCTTGATGTTGGTTATGGTCCAACCAATTGCCTCCTTGAACTCTCTAAGCACCCTAATTAATTTTTCTTCTTCCAACGGGCTTAGTGCATTGGAGATGATCACGGGAAGGGTCTCCTTTGCACCTAGGAAGGCGTACTTCAGATGATCCGGCAACGTCTTGAGTTCCAATTCGGGAGCCTGCACAATTACAGGAAGCAATTTAGTTTTTGAAATAGGCAATTCAAGCTTTGATAAACTACCGACAAAATGATTTGGAACGTCTAATTCATTCACTACATCAAAGAGTTCATTAGGTAGTTCAAACTCCCTTGCAAAATCACGTAATTCTTTAGTGCTAAGACTTTGACAAAAAGCATAATGCAAGGCCTCTAAATTATCCAATTCAAACACTTTCTCAATTAAATCATCAACTACATCGATGCTAAACACTCTAAAAAGTTCATCAGGCCTTTTCATAGCATCATACACATTAAACTTAACCACATCACCATCAAACTCAAGAGTTAATAAACCGTCGTGAACATCTATCTTAGCCCTAACAGTGCTAGAAAATGGGCGACCCAAAAGGATATCAGAGGATTTTTCAGAATTGTTGTCCTCCATGTCTAATACGAAGAAGTTAGCTGAGAAGGCTAAGTCATTGATCTGAAGTAGGACATCTTCTAGAAGACCCTCCAGATACTCGATAGAACTGTCCGCCAGTTGTATGATGACACCTGTACCTTTCAAAGGACCAAGATTAAGGGCATTATAAATAGATAGTGGTATAACATTAATAGATGCACCTAAATCACACATAGCTTTTTAAATTCCCAAATTGCCAATTTTGCATGGTATTGAAAACATACCTTGATCATGACATTTAGGGGGGAGTTTCTTTTGTAAAACAACAGACACGTTTTCCCCCACACTTACCTTTTCGTTACTTTTTAGTTTTCTCTTGTTGGTACAGAGCTCCTTGAGGAATTTAGCATATCTGGGAATCTGTTGGATCACGTCCAACAATGGTATGTTCACCTTAATTTTTCAAAATGTCTCTAGAATAATCTTTTCTTCCTTCTGTTTCTTCGTTTCTGCCAGAAGTTGAGGGAATGGAGGTGGTATCACCAGGGTTTTAGGCTTTATGACAATCTCTGTCTCGCTATTGCGGTTTTGGTTTAAGGTACGGTCATTGTTTGCAATAGTACCTTCTGTCCGATCATCAACAGACCCATTGTTTTGTCCCTGTTCCTTCTCCAGTGGTGGCAGAAGCTTCTTGCCACTTCTGAGCGTAATTGCACTAACATTCTGCCTAGGATCCTCAGTTTACGAAGGCAACTTCCCCTGATTCTCTATCCTACTCAATGCAGCAGCAATCTGACCCAATTCAGTCTCCAAACTCTTAACCGAGGAACCCAAATTCTGAACGGTTGATTCCAAGTTATTAAATCGGATTGTGGGTTGAGAGGTGGGTTTTGTTGAGGGTTTTGCTGCTGAGGTTGGGGAGGCCTAGGTACGAAGTTTTGGAAGTTCGGTGATTGAGGTTTAGGGGCATAGCTCAAACTAGGGTGATTCTTCCAACCAGGATTGTAGGTATTTGAGTATGGGTTATAGTTCTGTTGTTGGTACCCTGCAGCATTAACATTCTCCAACGTGCCCTCTTGAAGAGAGGGACATGCATCAGTGGGGTGTAAGGTACTTGAGCACAACTGACAAACCATTGCTACTTGAGGAGTACCTGTAGTAAGGTTAGAGGCCAAAGTAGTTATCATACTTTTAATTTCATCAAAAGGGGAAGAATTGACCTCATTAACATTCCGGGACACATCCTGTGCGGTGTAATATTTCTGCGAATTCACAGTAACCTTGCCAATCATGTCCTTAATCTCCTCGGTTGTCTTATCCATAATACATCCTCTACTAGAAGCATCGAGCATCTTCTTTTCAGCGGGCATCAAACCTCTGTAAAAGTTGTGAATAACGGAATTCTCTGTAAGGTTGTGACACAGGCACATACCTAGGAGAGCATTGTACCGTTCCCAATACTCATGCATGGTTTCGGTTGCCTTCTGCCTGATGGTAACTATCTCCTGAAGGAGATCTAGTTGTCGCGAGGCAGGAAAGTGCTGGGAGGTGGGCCTAGAACAGTAGCGATCCGGGACCATATTTTAAATTTTGTTTATAATACAAGTATTAAAATATTTCTAAAACATTTTAATACAAACAGCGGAAGACTAGCCTGGTCTACTCAAGTATATACATGCAATTGATAATAAATTTTAAATCACTTAAGCAGATAAATATCTAACATGCAATTAACACTTAAGAACATATAATTTATCATACAACTGTAAAATATTACCGTACTGCAAACATAGCTATCTAACGGTATTTTTCCAGCTCCTTTGCTTTCACAGAAGACGGTTACCGCGTTCACCTCCCGGGAATCCAATACACGATCACTCCTCGTAAAACCGACAGAGCTTCCCTGCAATAACCCCAGAGAAACCCTCGGAGTGTGGGCTCTGAAAGTATTTCTCTAAATACTTAGAGAAAATAAAACTGTAAACTAGAAAACCCTTTTCAGGGTTTTAATCTCCCGAAATTAGGCGTTTTATATATAAACACATAATTAAAATTAATTCCAAAATAAATTGGAATTAACTAGGAGAAAAGGGATATGGTTTTAAAGCCGAGAACTCAACCAAAACCTCTCCCAAACTTGTGTGAAGAAATGAGGAGCCAAGCCCCCTATTTATAGGGGAAAAACTGACGGTAAAATAGTAATTTCATACCCCCACTTGTGTGCACAACTTCGACACGAATTCCAAGGTGACTACATTGAAGCTATCATCACCACGAGTCCAACGCTGCCAAGAACGCGCCAATCGGAGCTCTCATGCGCCCAGGCGGCGCGTGTCAAGCACTCGCGGCTAGGGCTTCAAACCCTTGAACCGGTTCGACACGTGGCGTATCCCTGATTCTGCCACGTGTCCGGGTCTGACCGACCCTATCCATTGACCCGACCCGATGACCCGTTTGACCGACCCGGTTCCAAAACAAATCTGGACCATTACTTCACGCTGACGTGGCGCGATCTCAGCCGCACACGCGGCGTCTAGTCAGCGCCACCTCACGCTATCCGCCGACGTGGCATGCCACGTCAGCTGCCACGTCATCATTTTTATTTTTATTTATTTTTATTTTTAAAAAAATAAAATAAAATTTTGGGCATTTCCAACTCTTTGGAACTTTGATTTATTTTCTTAAAATAAATCCCTTGGCTATTTTCAAACGCTTTGAAAATTCATTTCTCTTTCTCCTTTTAATATTTTCTCTTCGGGTTTTCAATTGGGGCTTGCAAGGGGACCTGTAGGACTAATTAATTTTAGCTCCAAACGGGTTAATATATTATCATCTCATGATAGTATTAATTCCACTAAATGAATATTGTTGCACTCTAAAATTAATTAAATTATTCATGAATTTCTCGATCTAGAATAATTTCGCATTTCACTCCTCCGTGTAGATATCCATGAAAAATAAATTACAACTACTATCATTTATTTTTCATCTCTAATTTGAAATTTATTGATTTGCCTTAAGTTCAAATTCTCTGTATGTGAAACACATTCATCATACAACTTCAGTGACGTATCACGCGAAGTGCTTTGGCCAAAGTCTTAATTTGAACTTTTGAAAATCTATTTCAGGGATATCTTTTACCTTCCAGCAAGGCCACAGATTCCTCGATCAATATAACTCTTTAGCACAAAGTATTTTGGCCACCGTTACCGAGACCTTACTTTGAGTATATATTACAGTGACTAACACTACATGCCTAAAGCCGAAATATTATCAGGATTAAGAGTACAATGCTTCCTCAAATTTTATTCATTTTAGATAGCAGTATAAAATGAATAATCTCAGTGGTCCAGTTCGATGTTTCCAATCCTATTGAAAAACATCAACGTGTTATAATTGGAATCACCATTCCCTATGACGAAAGACTAATCATCTTATATAACCACGTTATAGTCTTGATAAGAACATATTCTTATTTTACCGACTAGAACTTTAATGACACGTGATTTCAGTATTCAAAGTCTTTTCCTATGAAACACATTTCATATAAGAATACCACCACACGTCATTAATTATTAATATGTGAAATACTCACAACTTGTTGTAAATTCAGTTTATTTAATTCAACAAATTGAATTTTCAGGGCACTATTCCCAACAATCTCCCACTTACCCTAAATTGAATTTGGCCACACATCTAAGTCTTATTCCTTCCACATGAGTATCAAAACTTGTTTTGCACTCTTTTACGCCAATACTTTAGTGAAGGAATCTATTAGATGTTTCTCTGAGCCAACAACTAGGAAATCATGAATCCAATACATCTAACTGGTTGCTTCTCAAGCTACCATGTATTTGACTTCTTTGGCGGTGTAAGCAATTACAAGTCTGCTTAACATTTTCCAATTAGCGGTTGCTCTTTCTAGAGTAAACACGTATTATGATGTCAAACATCTAGAATTCAAATCAGATTGTAAATCCGAATCTGTGTACTCTATTGAAATGAGCTCGTCACTATGGTAGACTAGCATATAATATTGAGTTCTTCTCAAGTACTCCAATATACACTTTTACTGCTACCCAGTGTCAGATTCTAGGGTTTGACTAGTATCTGCTGACTTAGACCTAATTCATAATAGACAGCTGGCCTTGTACATAATATGACATACATGAAGCTTCCGCTGCGGAACTCTTAATCATGTCTTCTATCTCTTTAGTTGTCTTAGGACACTGATCCCGAAATAGATAAATTCCATGTCTAAAAGGTAATGAACCTTCCTTGGAATTTGTCATATTATACCTTACCAGCATCTTATCTATATATGCTTCTTGTAATGAACCAATCTTCTTATTCTTATGATCATGACGAAAGTCTGATCCTTTAGAATTACATTGGTTTCACTTAGGTTTTACGTGTCAAACTGATTTGACATCCGAATCTTGACCATTGACAAAACTCTTGCATCATTCGCTATGAGCAGAATATTGTTTACTTACAAAAATGTTACAGTATTATCATGATGTCATTTATACACTCATGGTTCGTCATCCAATTGCTCAAATTTAAAGAATTTAAATTGCCTCTTTAATTCTGATGTTTCATGATCCAAACGCTTGCTTAAGATCACAAAATGATATATCAAATTTGCATACTATATACACCTGACTTCTGGCTGTGAAGCCTTCAGGTTGTACCAGGTGTCTCTTCTTCTCGAAGGTGCCCATTCAAGAACATAGTCTTTACATCCATTCATCAAATCTCATAATCAAAATGAGAAACAATGTAGAGGAGAGTTCTTATGGACTTAAGCACTGTTATAGGCAAGAAGATCTCATAAATGGTTTCTTCTTTCTGGGTAAAATCCCTTGCCATAAGCTTTGCTTTAAAGTCTCTACTTTTGTCCATTTCTCCTTTTATCGTCTTGTAGAACCCAATTGTATCTAATAGGGTTTAATGCCTCCAGGCGCCTCTACAAGTTCAAGACTTTGTTAGAATACAGAGATTCTAAATTAGATTCCATGGATATTGACCAAACGGTCAGTGTCTATATTTTCTATAGCTTCATTACACGTTACAGGATCAGATACATCAGATTCAACCACTTGGGTCAATCTTAGATATCTCGTCAGGTGTCCTGACAATCCTCCGACTACAATGATGCTCTCGTGTACACGTCTCTACATCACATGTTGTATTTGGTACATCACATTTATCCAATATATTTTCAATTATCACGGGTTTTTGGATATCAGTATCTAATACTGTTATTTCTTTTAACACTACTTTGCTTTCACCCTTTGTGGTTATTTATGTAATCATCTTTGAAATATTCACAAACATCTTTTATGATTTCTCAAATTACAAAATATACCACCTCTTGTTCTTTTAGGATAACCTTAGAACAAGTAAACCTTTGTTCTTTATTCTAACTCGTCAGGATCCATCCTTAATACATGGGTCAGGCTATCTTAGACCCGAAGATAAAAGATACAGGGTTTTCACCCTAACTATAGATCCATCAGTGTTTTAGGAACTGACTTAGATAGAACTAGGTTTAATGTGCATTGTCATTTTGAGTACAAGACCCCAAAACGAACTTCGTAGGGTAGCATGACTCTTCATGAATCTTACCATCATTATCAGAGATCTATTTCTCCTTTCTGCGAGACATCCTTGCTAAGACGTATCTCATACAGATAGTTGAGATCCAATCTCATTTGAGAAATTCTATTTATCTCTGAACATAGATACTTATCACTACTTCGATCTAATCAAAGTGCCTTGATATGTTTTCTAATTTGATTCTTTGACTTCAGTCTTATATTCCTTGAACTCTTCAAAATTATAGACTTAAGTCTCATCAAATAAACATATCTGTATCTAGAATCATCGTTCAAATGAATGATGAAGTACCTAAAACTTTATCTTGCTTCAACACTCATAATATCATACGTCCGTATGAACTGACACAGGCAACTTCATGGCTTAAATACCTTCGTCTTAAAAGGACTTTCTTGGTCTTTCTGAATAGGAATCGTAGATTGATACTATTTTCAAGTTGATAGGACTCAACAATCAGTCTTTGGATCCTATTCAGATTCAATTGACCAATGATAGGTGCTACGTAAAAGTTTTTTCTCTTAGATGGTAAGTCAAGCTTCTTAATGTTAAACTTAAATTAGGGTATTCATTGAGGTATAAAAGACCTTCTTTTATTGTGCCATAACAAATAAACCATTTATTTTTGTTTAATGGTAAACCTTTATTCAAAATAAATTGTTAGACCATTAATTATCAAATAACTCACAGAAATCAAATTTCTGTATATATGGCACGTATAATATTAAAAACCCTATTGCCAAAATACGATTTTATAGTCTTTACTGCTAATACAAGTACACTTGTATTATCCCCGAGCAGTAGTTGTGTGTTAGCCGTTTTTCAAACTTCCTGGTTAGTTTGAATCTTCGCAACGAATTGCAAATATGATTAGTTGATCTCAAGTTCACACGCCAGGAATCCGGTGAATTTCCAACTAAACATACTTTCAATGAGTAAGATATCTTCATATCTTATCTAAACGGCGTAGCAAATGGACAAACTACGTATTTTGGACAATTTCCTTTCCAATACCCGTTACCACTGAAATAGAAACACATTTCCATTGTCGGATTTGACTTTCTATTTCTGAACATTAAGATTGGGAACCATTCCTTTTCTTTTTCTTCCACTTATTGGCTTTCTAGGCCGAAGATATTGCTGTCTGATTAAATAGAACTTTTACTTTAGTCTATATCACCCTTTCTGCCATATTGAGGCCATTCATTGGTTCAGGTTAGGTTTTCAAAAAAAATTTAAAATTAATCTTGAACGTTCAAACGACTTAAGCAGAGAGTATAAGATCGTATCCTATCTGTTAAGATTGTCTCTTTAAGCACAGAGTCTTTCAATCTCGTTCAGATTAGTTATCATATTCATAATATGATTCTGAGCCAGTGATCCTTCAAACATCTTTAACTAACAACCTTTTTCGTGGCTCGTACCTTCGTACGATTCTGTCTTCAAAATATGTTCTTATTAGTAGGCATCTCATGCATCTGATGCTTAAGAACATCCAAAATTGAAGTGAGGATATAAGACTAGACAGATCATCACACTTGATCCATTTGGAATAAGCCTCTTTCTAATCCTGACTGGTTGTAGTTTTTGAATTTTCTGGATAAGATTCAGTGAGTACGTAAACTTTCGTGTGTCAACACGATGTCAAGATTCATTTCCTAGTCAGCATAGTTGAACCCTTACTTGCCTATTTCCTTAAAGACATAAAGTTTGGAGTGGGCTAAGAGAGATCATTATTATCAAACTGAAATAAATAAATAAATGCAAGTTATGATAATGTATTTCACTTTCTTTTGCGTCTAACCAATAAATGAAATCCACGTAAGCATTCTGATTTACGCAATGGTGACTTAACTAACTGCAGTTGACTCCCCAGAGGCGAGGTCGAAAACCGCTTAGAAAGCAAGAACTATTCTTAATTAACATGTCATCTAGGTAACTCTTAGCAAACAATGTTAATCCACCACGTCAACGTTTGGCCTCCAAGTAAATGTAACAGAGCTCCGAAGGGAGGTTAATACATTACTTAGTCAAGTGTGCACCATTACCTAGAAGTCCGTACGAGCTGGTCCAGACACTCCACGGAGGCGTGGTCGAGCTGACTTTCCCGTATTTTATTCTATCCAAAGAAGTCTAATCTTGTATACCACGAATACATACCCGCCGAAGGGAGTAGTATATATTCACTATACTATAGACGGGTAATGGAAGCCGTGAGAATCCAACTCTTTTCATCTCGCTCCCACTTGAATTTTTAAACAATGTGGATTATCTTTTGATTATCATATAATCACTTTTGGCGTCGTATTGTCGGAAGTGAATAATCTTATTAATATGCTCCCACTAGGATTACTAAATCATATTTAAAATCCCAATAATATTTTAAGGCAATTTAATAACTATTTATTGATAAGGCCGAAAAATATTAGTCCAATTATGCATCGCGTCTAATCTCTATTAAACAAATATTATTTAATCACATTAAATAAAATATACATAATTGTAAATAACATAATATCTCATATTATCATGATCATGCCATAAAATAAAATAATTAAGCATGCTTTCATATAATTATCACATAATTATCATGCTTAAAATAAATGGCATAAAGTAAACATGTTATAAATAAATTATCTCATAATTTAAATCATGTTTACTAATTTTGTAATTTTTCAGGAAAAACAATTAAATTGTTTCCCAAAGAAATACCATTCCACGTAAATTCCCAGGAAACACTAGAGGGTTCACATCGGTCCCACTTAAAAACCAGTCTCTTTTGACAGAATTTACATGCACAGTAGCAGATTTAAAATTATGCATCGCATGCATTATATCAATGAATGTATATATCAAGAGCACGACTCTGATACCAATTGTTGGGAGGTGGGCCTAGAACAGTAGCGATCCGGGACTATATTTTAAATTTTGTTTATAATACAAGTATTAAAATATTTCTAAAACATTTTAATACAAACAGCGGAAGACTAACCGGATCTACCCAAGTATATACATGCAATTGATAATAAATTTTAAATCACTTAAGCAGATAAATATCTAACATGCAATTAACACTTAAGAGCATATAATTTATCATGCCTAAAATAATACAACTGTAAAATATTACCGTACTGCAAACATGACTATCTAACGGCATTTTTCCAGCTCCTTTGCTTTCACAGAAGACGGTTACCGCGTTCACCTCCCGAGAACCCGATACACGATCACTCCTCGTAAAACCGACAGAGCTTCATTGCAATAACCCAGTGAAACCCTCGGAGTGTGGGCTCCAAAAGTATTTCTCTAAATACTTAGAGAAAATAAAACTTTAAACTAGAAAACCCTTTTTAGGGTTTTAATCTCCCGAAATTAGGCGTTTTATATATAAATACCTAATTAAAATTAATTCCAAAATAAATCAAAATTAACTAGGAGAAAAGGGATATGGTTTTAAAGCCGAGAACTCAATCAAAACCTCTCCCAAACTTGTGTGAGGAAATGAGGAGCCAAGCCCCCTATTTATAGGGGAAAAACCGAGGGTAAAATAGTAATTTAACACCCCCACTTGTGTGCACAACTTGGATACGAATTCCAAGGTGATTACGTTGAAGCTCTCATCACCACAAGTCCAACGCCGTTGAAAACGCGCCAATCGGAGCTCTCACGCTCCGCCTAAAGGCGGTGCGTGTCAAGCACTCGCGGCTAGGGCGTTAAACCATTAAACCGGTTCGGTCCGGTTCGACACGTGGCGTATCCCTGATTCTGCCATGTGTCCGGGTCGGACCGACCCGACCCGATGACCCGTTTGACCGACTCGGTTCCAAAACAAACCTGGACCGTTGCTTCACGCTGACGTGGCGCGATCTCAGCCGCACACGCTGAGCGCCACGCGGCACCCAGTCAGCGCCACGTCAGCTGCCCCGTCATCATTTTTATTTTTATTTATTTTTATTTTTTTTAAAAAAAATTAAAATTTTATTTTCTCCAAAATAAAATTCCGGGCATTTCCAACTCTTTGGAACTTTGATTTATTTTCTTAAAATAAATCCCTTGGCTATTTTCAAACGTTTTGAAAATTTATTTCTCTTTCTCCTTTTAATATTTTCTCTTCGGGTTTTCAATTGGGGCTTGTAGGGGGACCTACAGGACTAATTAATTTTAGCTCCAAACGGGTTAATATATTATCATCTCATGATAGTATTAATTATCGTTTAACAATATTTAATTCCACTAAATGAATATTGTTGCACTCTAAAATTAATTAAATTATTCATGAATTTCTCGATCTAGAATAATTTCGCATTTCACTCCTTCGTGTAGATATCCATGAAAAATAAATTACAACTACTATCATTTATTTCTCATCTCTAATTTGAAATTTATTGATTTGCCTTAAGTTCAAATTCTCTGTATGTGAAACACATTCATCATACAACTTCGGTGACGTATCACGCGAAGTGCTTTAGCCAAAGTCTTAATTCGAACTTTTGAAAATCTATTTCAAGGATATCTTTTACCTTCCAGCAAGGCCACAGATTCCTCGATCAATATAACTCTTTGGCACATTTCATGTTGTCACCGAACGCACAAAGTATTTTGGCCACCGTTACCGAGACCTTATTTCGAGTATATATTACAGTGACTAACACTACATGCCTAAAGCCGAAATATTATCAGGATTAAGAGTACAATGCTTCCTCAAATTTTATTCATTTTAGATAGCAGTATAAAATGAATAATCTCAGTGGTCCAGTTCGATGTTTCCAATCCTATTGAAAAGCATCAACGTGTTATAATCGGAATCACCATTCCCTATGACGAAAGACTAATCATCTTATATAACCACGTTATAGTCTTGATAAGAACATATTCTTATTTTACCGACTAGAACTTTAATGACACGTGATTTCGGTATTCAAAGTCTTTTCCTATGAAACACATTTCATATAAGAATACCACCACACGTCATTAATTATTAATATGTGAAATACTCACAACTTGCTAGAAATTCAGTTTAATTAATTCAACAAATTGAATTTTCAGGACACTATTCCCAACGGAAAGAACCTATCCAAGAAATTTTCAGACATTTGCGGCCATGTCGTGATGGAACGCGGTGGAAGTGAATTCAACCACTTTCTAGCTGCATCCTGTAAAGAATATGGGAAAGCTCGCAGCTTGATCTGTTCTTCTGTAACTCCCGCTGGCATGGTGGAGCAGCATAGAGTAAGGAAGTCTTGGAGATGCTGATGAGGGTTCTCATTCTCCTTACCACGGAAGATGGGAAGAAAGTGTATCAACCCTGTTCGGAGCTCAAAATTAGCAGCTACATCTGGAAAAGTGATGCAGAGAGGCTGTTGTGTGACGGCTGGGGGTGATTGGTCACGCATATTTATGCGAGCTGGTGGTGCTGCCATCGTTAAGGTATGGTCCAACCTTACGGTTAAATCTGTCTGCTCGCCTACTGAGTGTTCCGACTTGGTACTGGACTCTTCAGGTTTAGTCAGACTCGAACTTTCCTCCAGATTTTTGCGTGTTTTGGCTTTTCTCCTTAACGATTTCGCAGTTTTCTCGATCTCGGGATAAAAAATTGGCTCGTCAACTCCGCGAATACTCCTGTTCATAAAAAGGAATTAAATTCAATTAGTACCAATCCCTGACAACGTTGCCAAAATTTGACAAGTGTCGAAATTCTCAAAATAAACAGTAATCCGATTCACAGCTAAAACTGAGTATAGTGCAAACGGGTCGAATCCACAGAGATTGGGTGAAAATAATTCTAATTAATCACAAAAGAACTCACTAAAATTAACGAGTAAAAATCGGGGGGTTTGAGATTTACTAAACTAAGTAACTAATTAACAATTAAATAAACTAGAGGAAAAACACTAAATCACTTAGAAGTTGGGTTTTGATAAATCAATAAGGAAAATAATACCTAGCTAGGAATCACAATTCAGTTTAGGACATCGATCATAGACACAAAAATAAATTCAATTATTCAAATAGGCTAGCTATAGCAGATAGAGACAATCGACTCCGCCTCGTTTTCTCTTAAATAATAGAATAACCTAGAGACACTCGACAGTTATTCCCTAATCAACTCACACTCCCTAGAGATACTCGACAGGATTCAATGAGTCAACAACATTAAGAATTAAGAAAACACAAGCCCGAATTAACCTAGTCACGACACGTGCAAGATTCAAATTCGATTATTAACTCCCTTAGTGAATCAGATTTGACTTTACGACTTCCTATCACTAATGCGCCACTAATTATCTGTCAAGCATTACGTATACTTCATGCAATCAAGAGTAGAAATATGTAACTACTTGCTTAGAAAATTGGGCCCTAATCAACTAAGTAAATAAATCACAATAATCACGACACACGGAGAATTAATTAATAATTGAATTAAGAACTAAATTATAAACGCCAATTAGATTTCACGATGTCAAAAACATAAATTGTAAATTCCTAACTAGGTACTATGGATTTAGTTGTTCATAAACATGATGTTCAAAGGCAGGGAATAAAGTGAAGACATAAGCTAACTAAGAAGGGGGGAAAGATTTTGCTCTTGGAGGAATCTTCAAGCTCTCTCTCGTCCATCTCTTCTCTTGCCAAACAGTCACGTGAGATTGAGTGTGAAAGTTGTGTCCACTATTGCTCCAAAGGCCTGAATGTATAAAACCTCATGCATGCAAAACCTGGTCCTAAACAGACTCTTCTTCTCACGTTGAACCTTAGTGCCCAAGACAAAGTCAAACTTGAAGTCTAAATCTAATACTCAGTTGGGCCATGCGCCAGGCCCAAATCTCCAATTAAACATTAAAGCTCATTCTTTAATTACTCCCACTCTTGGACCAATTAGCAGTAAGCCTGGCACCCATCAATTTCTCCAAACTCAGCACACGCGAAGCCCACTAGGCCTGACCCAGATTCAAGAAAATTCAGCTTCAAGTCCATCAGTTCTTCCCATGTATGCATACGTGATGATCAGTAGCTCCAGACTCCTCAATATAAATTCTTGCCATATTCAACAATATTAGTCCAAAAATATCTCCGAGGTCTCTATACCACTAAAACATGAAAACTCATTAAAAACACCAATATATATACAAATTAGGCTCTAAAGTGCAATCCCAGAAATACAAAAAATAGAAAATTAAGCGAGTTCAGAACAATCACATTATGAGGATTGGAATGTTTGCTAGTAAGTAACTCATCAGCCCAGATAAATGTGCATGACCTCAGCTTCAGTGGACACCAATAGTAAGACCTCCCCAGATTTTGAGCATACTCTCTAGCTTGAAGGAAATTTTTTGGTCCGTTGCGACATTCACATGGTACAATAAACCTTTGCATCTAGTGAAAAAAACAACAAACATCAAGACCAGAGGCATCACATAACAATTCATGCTCAAAACCAATACAGTCCAAAGATTTTAGACTTCATCATACAAACTGATCCAGCGAATGCTTGTTCTATGTAATATCACAATAACACATACCAGAAAAAAAAATTACCCCCTTTTTATTATCGCAATTGCCACCGAATCATTCAGGGTTTAATTTCACAAATCATTGACACATTTCTAAGGCAGAACACAACCATCAAAGAACACATCCCCAAATAAATTTTAAGTAATTATAACATTTCTATGGTAGGAAAAACTTACCTTTCATTGCGGGGCTATACCCAACCAACAAGACCAATGGTTGCCTGAGACGAATGAAAATCGAGTTTTTTTATCTGTTGCCACTGAAATTGCTTTGAGAGAGTAAATTAGAGTGAATGTTGGCACGATTTAGGTACTCTAATGCATAAAGGGTATAATGGTAATTTGCCCCCAAACCAATGGTTTACAAACCAGTAAGGTAAAGACATGTGCTCTCTTCATAATTTAATTGGAACCACAAACAATCAAAGTAAAAAAACCACTAGTTAAAATATTCATTATTTTTATTCAAATTAGTCCATCCCCAAGGGATAACAAACAAGTGAAGTAAAGGGCTCCTAAGACTAGCATCATGCATGCACGGTAATGTATTCGGGTTAGAGCCAAAACTGCTTAGAGGCAACTTGTTTGGATAAGGCCTGGACCCACAAATGGACATGGGTGGGTTTGGGGTCCAATTTTTGAAATTTTAAATAGGTTTAGAATAGGACCGAATCATATGCAAGTCATATGAATTTTATATATATTTATTTTATTTTTTAATTTAAAAGATTTTAGTGATGCGTATTTTGGAAATTTTAAGAATAAGTTTACAACTTTACATGATCATACGATAATCTATTGGTTTTTGGTTGTTGACCTAAACATTATGATTTATTTAGCTTGCCTAGTGTTTACAAACAATAATGGGCATTTTGTCTAAATAAGTGGGTTGTTTACTTTGATATGTGAAGCCCTCAGTAAGGACGTTTAAATATCATATATATCCCCTTGATTTCGGAGAAGATGAAGAAATTGTTGAACTTTTTTACCTAAAAAGAATTGGGCTGAACAGTTACTTGGCTTTACCCAGAACAGGTTGGCTATTTAAAGACACAAAAATTGAGTTGTTATGTAACATGGGTCAACCCATTGACACCACCACACCCTCATTCTTCAATAGGGCTTTAGTCCAATGAAAGTAAACAGCTTTTACATAGGGATATCTAAACAAATCCATTAGCTTAAGGGAAAGTAAACTTCCTCTAATAGTTTTAGAATAGGTAGTTTTGAGAGATTTGAACTTTGATTAGAATGTCTATATAACTCTGAAAATGTTGGATATGCAATCTTATAAATTAGGGCAAATTACATCCATCACCCCTGAGGTTAGGCCTAATTACAAGCCGGTCCCTGTTCTTTTAAATATTACACTGTAGTCCCTAAGCCTTGTCAATTTGTTAATTTTTGTATACTTTTACGGACGATTTTGCATTTTTGGTCATACATTATATGTAACACACACAAAACCTTCAGGGACATAAGTGTACTTTTACAAAATTCGTTAATGGTCCTCACACAAAACAAGAAATATAGGGACTATAGTGTAATATTTAAAAGAATATGGACCGGCTCGTAATTAGGCCTAACCTCAGGGGTGGTGGATGTAATTTGCCCTATAAATTATTATCAGAATTATAATTTCAATTTTTACGTTACTTTCCATATGATATTGGGCCATTTTGCCTACTCCTAGCCCAAGATGATGACTCGCGTAAAACTACTAATTTGAGGCCCAAAAGTATTAAGGCAACCCACCAAGGAGTTATTTGCCCTTTAGTTGATTTTCTCAATTCAGCGTATAAAACTTGGAGAAAAAGAGATGAAACAGATTTGAGAAAAGTGGGCTGATAATTCAGCAGTGTGCAACAATGTGACTAGGGTGAGAATATTTCAACTTTCGAACTGCTGCATGTGCCAGAGAAAACGAAATTGCTCAAAAGAATAACCCATCTCTCTGAAAAGAATATAAAAGGTAGAAAAGAGGGAGAAGAGGGGGGATTACATTATAATGACTTTCAGAATTCTTAAACCACTCCAACTCTCTCAATTCTCTCTCCAGAAAACTCCCTCCTACGGAGTTTCTATTCTCATTTTTATTCTAGAGATTATCTTGTAGATTTTAGAGATTATTTATTGAGAAGTCATTGTTCCAATTATTTACATAACTGACATTGTACTTCAAAGTCCACATTAAAGATAGCAGACAGGGCAGGAAGATTGCTCTTGCGATGACCACGCTAGTACCGCCTCCTCAGGCTGCCTACCTCCTGCCAGCTGAATAAACAGAAAATGAAAGGAGGAAATAAAGACTGATCTGAATTAGATTCCCATGTGATATGCAATGAAAACATATGCGCAGAAAATCAAGTGTCTAAACTGATATCTTATTGAAAAGCCCAAAATCTTATTTGGGCAATCAAAGTGCTCGATGGAAATGAGCCCAATCCAACAATCAAAATTGAAATCCAAACTCATGCTCGAAAGAAAAGAGACCAATTCACGAATTCACAAATTACTCTACTGAGTACATCGTCGATTTAAGTACAAAAAGAAAATAAAGTACTAAATATAGAGAAAATGTTCAAAATCATTGCAAGTACAGGAAGTCTAAGGGAGCTTAAGTCTCCCCCTGTTTCTGGAAGATTACTTGTTCCAGCGGGTGGGATAATTACAGATAGAACCCCAGCAAATGAAACACTAGCATGAAGAATGATAACAGCTGATGGAATTTCAGCAGGTGAAACACTAGCAGGAAGAATAATACCAGTTGGTGGCATACTGTGAGTCTAATCAAGTTTTCCAGCAGATGGAATATTAGCTGAAAAAGCACCAACAGGGGGGATACTGAACCTTCTCCTTGCAGTTGTCCAGCTTTGTCCAACTCCTTGCTGTTGAACCTAAAAATCTCCTCTTGGAGGGAAGGCCAGACTAATCAGAAAGCTGAAAACCAGAAAGAGAGCAAAAAAGAAATATAAATCTCACAAATCAAAGTTACTTGAGACCCACTATAGAGGCTCAATTGAAAGACTTGTTGAGATATTACTTGGAGGATTTGCTAATGCATAAGCTGGAGGATTTGCTAAAAGATCAGCTGGAAGATCAACTGAAAAACTTGCTAAGGTATCAGCTGGATGATATGCTGACAGCTTAGCTAGGAGTCCAACTGAAAATTTAGCAGGAGGAAGTGCTGGAAGAACATGGAGAAAAATATAGACTTTCCTCCAGCCCATGGTTTTAAGAAGAACTACCAGGGAAGTATCTCGATTTTGCTTTCAATATCTTTTATTTTTTTCCATTAATTAAGTTGGTATTATCTAGGAAAAACTGTGACAACCTTAGGCAACAATTATCTTGATAATTCCTATGCCATTCCTATCCCTAAATTCACTTTTGAAGTTATTAATTATAATATAATGATAAAAGAGATAGGATAATCTCCATTCGAAGGATTATTTCATCAATCTTGGAAAAGTTATATTTATAATTTAAGATATAATTGGATCTTGAGAAAATATTTTGCAGAGGTTATATGCCCGCCAAATTACAGAAACGAAGAGATGTTTTCAGAGATTTTGAGAAAATTTGCTGAAAGAAATTAAATGGCGTGAATATAAGCACAATTATGACGTGCATGGACAACTTAGCTAAACAGGCGGGAAAAAGCGGAAACTAGAAACAAAGCTGGAAGGGATAAGAAAGGAGCCGGGACAAGGAAGCAAAAAGGTCTACGAGTAAGAAAACTAAAAAGGAGAACCCAAGTAAAAGCTGAGTGGAAGAATTAGCAGGAAGGCTATAATAAAATGAAAGTTCTAAGGACCAGTGAAGCAACCAGAAAGGCATTTGTGTCTATCAGAGAAGGGAAGCACTTTCCAGATATTCAGAGAATCAGTCGAATTTTGGGTACGGGGTGGGGTCTCTGGTTGTACTCTTTTCCTCATGAGAGTTTTTTCCCACGTGGTTTTTCCTTGTGAGGTTTTTAACGAGGCAACCACCGTACATGAGTTAGGAGGATCAGTCAATTTGAGGTCAACAGAAAAGATAGAATCGTTGGGAGTACAAATTAATTTTTAATACTCACACAATCGGATATATCCAACTACGAGAGTAGGGGGGAGTGATGATATTAGGTCATTTTGCTACTCCCAACCCAAGATGAAGATCACTCGCGTAGGGCTACTAATTTGAGGACCAAAAGTATTAAGGTAGCCCACCAAGAAGTTATTTGCCCTAAAGTTAATTTCCTCAATTAAGCGTGTAAAACTTGGAGAAAAAGAGATGAAACAGATTTGAGAAAAATGGGGTGATAATTCTGCAGTGTGCAACAAACGTGAGACTAGGGTGAGGATATTTCAACTTTCGAACTGCTGCACGTGCCAGAGAAAACGAAACTGCTCAACAGAATAACCCACCTTTCTGAAAAAGATATAAAAGGCAGAAAAGAGGGAGAAGAGAGGGGACAACGTTATAATCACTTTTAGAATTCTTAAACCACTTCAACTATCTCAATTCTCTCTCCAGAAAACTCCCTCACATTTATACTTGTTACGCAGTTTCTTTTCTCATTTTTATTCTAGAGATTATCTTGTAGATTTAGAGATTATTTATTGAGAAGGCATTGTTCCAATTATTTACAGACCGATATTATACTTCAAAGTCCACATTAAAAAAGATTTTTAAGACAACGCGACGAACATCAATTATATCAGATTTATATATTTCATACTCGATACGTTCGAAATCCTTAAAATCAAATAAAGTAGTGTTGGTCAATTTTTGACCAACATCACAATATAATTTTATGATTCTGTTTAATGTTTGACATTAATATTTGTGAGACTGGGGTTACTTTGTGAATTATGCATAAGTAGTTAGGGTTTTTTTTTTCTTTCTTTAACTGGTCTAACGAGAGGCGAGCCTGTAGTCTTTCCAAATTTAAAAGGCGCCTTAAATCCAACAAATCAACAAACCCGCTCAAAGCCTCAAACAGTGCACGTTACCATGCCCAATGTTACATTCCATCAATCAAAATAAATGAATTCATAGGTTGGAGTCGTTAGGCAAACTACTGCATTTAACATGCTGAAATAAGTACTCCTAAGATTTTCCATTTGATACGACGAACGTAATTGAGTCGATAACCGGTAATAAGATTTTCCCTCATAAAGAACAAGCAAAGCAGGCAGACTGGGAATTAAACTTAACTCCTCACCTTAACAAAAATACTCGATTACCTATGGCTCATTATAGCACAGCATTTAGTTAAGGCTTTGCAATTAACGATGAATATCAGCACTACCATGTGAATAGAGGTCAACAATTAATGAGGTTTCCTGTTTCCATTAGTTCTTAATGGTGGAAACTGGAAAGTGGGACCTTCTATTTATTTAGGTTGGTTTTTTCTTTTTTCTTTATTTTTCTTTTAAAATAAATCGATAGTTTAATAATAATTATATGTATCTAAAAAAAAAAAAAAACAAACCTATATGTATCTGCCAACAGATTGATCACAAATTTAATTTGATAATGGATAATTGTAAGTTTTATTTTCCGACGACAAAATAAGACTGTATTTTAAAATTCATGATTTAACACTTTTTAACCCAAATTCGATTTTATCCGTCAGAAGTCCGACCTGGTTTTACGCGTGGCAAACTCCTAATTCATTACATATAAATTACGACGGGCAAAATCAGTTCCTGATAAAATATATATATTAAATTACTTGATTTTAAATATATAATCCTATTTTATCAATAAAAAATAAAAAATAATAAAAATACTAAATTAATCGAGCTGGTAGGCCAAATTTATAATTTTGTCGAGTCATTTGAGTGAGATCAAGTGTAGGTTGGTTTTTTTTTTGGGGGTTATCCTAAACCCCCTAATTTGAAAATTCTTCATTTGTGATCACCAATATAGCACATATTTTTTGTAAACCCCCCAAACACCTTAAAAGACTACTTTACCCTCAAGTTTTACTCTGATACACACACGATTGATTCATCACCTTGCAACTAAACTCCCTCTGATTCTTCCCGCGATTCTGAGTCCACCGCCGCCCCCGTCCCCGTCCCCGCCGTCGCAGTCATAAGCCTATTATCATAACACCCCCAATTGTTGCTATTGGTATTTTGATTTGATAACCGAAGCGGACACCACTTGTTTGATACGAAATCAAGAAAACCCAATCTGGGAAGATGGATTCCAGCAGCTGGGTGACTTGTTCGATTTGGTGTAGTGTATTTTTTTAAGGCGAAGATCATGTCTTTCAACTTCGGGAGAGCGATATGCTAGCAAGAGTGTTTTCGGAGATTGAGACCCATTGGCCTGCGTTCGATTGTGATACATATGTGGTGCAGTACAAGGCTGCCCATATGGAAGATGAATCATGGATTACTTTGAAGAAAGATCAAGATGTTGAGACTATGGTGGCAGTGCATGTTCTAGCAAAACAACACATTGTAAAGTTGAGAGCAATTCAGCCCCCTTCAAGTTCATCTCAGAGAAGGTAGTCCCTATATTTTAATTTGCTCTGTTATATGGCTGATTTGGGATTGCGATGCATATGTGATACGTTATTCGTTTGGCTTGTGTCTTATTTGAAAAGGGATGACCAGGGAATGACCTCGACAAGTCAAGCCCTAGTCGTTCATAATTCCAACAACAATGAATCATGGAGTCGTTGCATCCGTCGCGTTGGACAGTCCTTTAAGGATGCTAATGACTGTAGGGTTTATTTAAAAAATTATCACATTGCAGTGAATCGAAAGTTTAAATATATGAAGAATGATACTGATAAGATTATAGCTACTTGCCTGGATGAGAACTGCAACTGGAGGTTTTATGCCTCTTATTGTAGGAGAGACGGCGTGTTTGCTATAAGAAAGTTAAATGTTGACCATGTTTGTGGTTTGGAAACTATTACGAATAAAAGGTCACACCCCAATGCCGATTCAAATTGGGTTGCGGGTGTGATGAAGGCCCATATCATGGCAAATCCTAAATACAAACCGAAAAATATAGTTTCTTATATCTGGAACGAGCACAATGTGGAAATTCCATACCATACTGCCTGGCTGGGCAAGGAGATAGCACTACATGAAATTCATGGTTCTGATATTGGGTCTTATAACCGACTCCATTGGTATGTGGAAGCTGTGAGACGTTCGAATCCCGACAGCATTTGTGATTTGGAGACAAAACAACCGGATAACAGGTTTAACCGCTAGTTTATGGCTTTGAATGCTTGTTTGGTAGGATTTCTTAGAGGTTGTAGGAAAATAGTTTTCCTTGACGGCACTCATATGAAGAGCAAATTCAAAGGTCATTTGCTTTGTGCGACAGCGAAGGATGGGAACAATCAGTTGTTTACAATAGCATACGCTGTCGTTGACTCAGAGAATGATGAGAATTGGGAATGGTTTTGCCAAAAGTTGAGACATGCTCTTGAAAGTCAGCCTGTGCTTTGTGATTTTAGACAGTACACATTCTTCTCCGACAGGCACCTGGGACTTGTTACGCATGTGCCAAGGGTATTTCCAGGCTGCTAACATGCATTCTGCCTCAGACATTTGGTGGATAACTTCAGAACTCAGGTATTTGCTTACTGATTAGTGTGATGAGTTGATATGTATGCTCCTTTTTTTGATAATAAAGTGGATGTTGGTTGTGATTATCGCTGGTAAGTATTATCCCAAACTGAACAAAAAACATTGGACCAATGTGTTCAATGCAGCAGCATATGCTCATACCAGGGCTGAGTACTCCCTGCACATCAACAAAATCCTTAAAGCAATGACATTGGCCGCAGATTTCTTAAATAACTCCGCTCCTGAAAACTGGGCTAATTCATTATTTACTGGTAATCGATTTAGTATCATCAACAACAATATTGCAGAGTGTTGGAACAGTTGGGTGAAGTATGCGAGATCCCTCCCAATTGTTGCTTTGATTGACCAGAGTAGGCAGCAGATAATGACCATGATGTGTAATAGAAGGGAGCAAAGTCATGAATGGCAAACGCACCTTTGTATGGATATAGAGGTGATGGTCAAGGCTGAATTTGAAGTAGGGAGGAGCTTGGATGTTGTGCGAGCCAACTCAGTGACATTTGAGGTGAATGAAGGGGAATTCCGACACACAGTAGACCTTGGCAAGCAGGAATGTTCTTGTAATTACTGGCAGATCTTGAAGCTCCCCTGCAAACATGCTTGTGCATGCATTGACAAGAAAGGGTGGTCGGTATACGATTTTTGTGATGATGCTTATTCAGTTGAAACGTATAAAAAAGCATATGAGAACATTATTTTTTCCTGTACCAAATGTTGATATGGTCTCAAATGTCGAGGTTCAGATCATGCCTCCCGATGTGAGGCCTCAGCCTGGTCGACCGAAGAGGAATAGGTTCCCATCGCAGGTCGTCAAAGCTGTTACAGTATGCTCATCATGTAAAATGCCTGGGCATAACAAGAGAACATGAAGGGGTCCTATGTCAAATTGACTATTTGTATGTTGTTGGGTATGTTGTTTAATTCTGGATCCTAATCACTTTTATATGATTTGTTTTCGAACAAAAACTGAAGATTGGCCTAGATTTCAGTGGATGCTTGCCATTTTGGCTTGATGATGGACCTGGCAGGATGATATGTCTTTGGAAGAGGTCTATCTCGTCTTTGTTTTATTGTATTGTATGGTGAATGAATGTAATAATGCGTAATTGGAAGACTGAAGTGTCCAATGAAATTGTAGTAATGCGTAATTAGAAGGGGACTTTGTCAAGTGAAACTGTAATAATGCGTAATTGAAAGGGTGAAGTGTCAAATAAAACTGTCATAATGCGTAATTGGATGGGGTCTTTGTCAAGCGAAACTGTAATAATATGTATTTGGAAGGGTGAAGTGTCCACTGAAACTGTAATAATGCGTAATTGCATGGGGACTTTGTCCAGTGAAACTGTAATAATACTTAATTGGAAGGGTGAAGTGTCCAATGAAACTGTAGTAATGCGTAATTAGATGGGTTCTTTGTCAAGTGAAACTGTAATAATGCGTAATTGGAAGGGTGAAGTGTCCAGTGAAACTGTAATAATGCGTAATTGGATGGGGACTTTGTCCAGTGAAACTGTGGGTGAAGTGTCCAATGAAACTGTAATAATGCGTAATTGGAAGGGTGAAGTGTCCAATGAAACTGTAGTAATGCGTAATTGGAAGGGGACTTTGTCAAGTGAAACTGTAATAATGCGTAATTGGAAGGGTGATTTGTCCAGTGAAACTGTAATAATGCGTAATTGGAAGGGGACTTTGTCAAGTTAAACTGTAATAATACGTAATTGGAAGGGTTAAGTGTCCAGTGAAACTGTAATAATGTGTAATTGGATGGGGACTTTTTCCAATGAAACTGTAATAATGCATAATTGGAAGGGTGAAGTGTCCAATCAAACTGTAGTAATGCGTAATTGGAAGGGGACTTTGTCAAGTGAAACTGTAATAATGCGTAATTGGAAGGGTGAAGTGTCCAGTGAAACTGTAATAAGGCGTAATTGGATGGATGAAGTACCAAGTGAAACTGTAATAATGCGTAATTGGATGGGTGAAGTACCAAGTGAAACTGTAATAATGCGTAATTGAAAGGGTGATTTGTCCAGTGAAACTGTAATAATGCGTAATTGGAAAGGTAAAGTGTCCAATGAAACTGTAGTAATGCGTAATTGGAAGGCGACTTTGTCTAGTTAAACAGTAATAATGCGTAATTGGAAGGGTGAAGTGTCCAATGAAACTGTAATAATGCGTAATTGGATGGGGACTTTGTCCAGTGAAACTGTAATAATACTTAATTGGAAGGGTGAAGTGTCCAATGAAACTGTAGTAATGCGTAATTGGATGGGGTCTTTGTCAAGTGAAACTGTAATAATGCGTAATTGGAAGGGTGAAGTGTCCAGTGAAACTGTTAATTGGAAGGGTGAAGTGTCCAATGAAACTGTAGTAATGCGTAATTGGAATGGGACTTTGTCAAGTGAAACTGTAATAATGCGTAATTGGAAGGGTGATTTGTCCAGTGAAACTGTAATAATGCGTAATTGGAAGGGGACTTTGTCAAGTTAAACTGTAATAATGCGTAATTGGAAGGTTGAAGTGTCCAGTGAAACTGTAATAATGTGTAATTGGATGGGGACTTTTTCCAATGAAACTGTAATAATGCATAATTGGAAAGGTGAAGTGTCCAATCAAACTGTAGTAATGCGTAAATGGAAGGGGACTTTGTCAAGTGAAACTGTAATAATGCGTAATTGGAAGGGTGAAGTGTCAAGTGAAACAGTAATAATGCGTAATTGGATGGATTAAGTACCAAGTGAAACTGTAATAATGCGTAATTGGATGGGTGAAGTACCAAGTGAAACTGTATTAATGCGTAATTGAAAGGGTGATTTGTCCAGTGAAACTGTAATAATGCGTAATTGGAAAGGTGAAGTGTCCAATGAAACTGTAGTAATGCGTAATTGGAAGGGGGCTTTGTCAAGTTAAACAGTAATAATGCGTAATTGGAAGGGTGAAGTGTCCAATGAAACTGTAATAATACGTAATTGGATGGGGACTTTGTCCAGTGAAACTGTAATAATACTTAATTGGAAGGGTGAAGTGTCCAATGAAACTGTAGTAATGCGTAATTGGATGGGGACTTTATCCAGTGAAACTGTAATAATACTTAATTGGAAGGGTGAAGTGTCCAATGAAACTGTAGTAATGCGTAATTGGATGGGGACTTTGTCAAGTGAAACTGTAATAATGCGTAATTGGAAGGGTGAAGTGTCCAGTGAAACTGTAGTAATGCGTAATTGGATGGGGACTTTGTCCAGTGAAACTGTAATAATGCGTAATTGGAATTGGAAGGGGACTTTGTCAAGTGAAACTGTAATAATGCGTAATTGGAAGGGTGATTTGTCCAGTGAAACTGTAATAATGCGTAATTGGAAGGGTGAAGTGTCCAATGAAACTGTAGTAACGCGTAATTGGAAGGGGACTTTGTCAAGTTCAACTTTATTAATGTGTAATTGGAAGGGCGAAGTGTCCAATAAAACTGTAATAATGCGTAATTGGATGGGGTCTTTGTCAAGTTAAACTGTAATAATGGGTAATTGGAAGGGTGAAGTGTCAAGTGAAACTGTAATAATGCATAATTGGAAGGGTGAAGGGTCCAGTGAAACTGTTATAATGCGTAATTGGAATGGGACTTTATCCAGTGAAACTGTAATAATGCGTAATTGGAAGGGTGATGTGTCCAATGAAACTGTAGGAATGCGTAATTTGATGGGGTCTTTGTCAAGTGAAACTGCAATAATGCGTAATTGGATGGGGTGTTTGTCAAGTGAAACTGTAATAATGCGTAATTGGAAGGGTGAAGTGTCCAATGAAACTGTAGTAATGCGTAATTTGATGGGGACTTTGTCCAGTGAAACTGTAATAATGCGTAATTGGAGGGGTGAAGTGTCCAATGAAACTGTAGTAATCGTAATTGGATGGGGACTTTGTCAAGTGAAACTGTAATAATGCGTAATTGGAAGGGTGATTTGTCCAGTGAAACTGTAATAATGCGTAATTGGAAGGGTGAAGTGTCCAGTGAAACTATAATAATGCATAATTGGAAGGGTGAAGTGTCAAGTGAAACTGTAATAATGCGTAATTGGAAGGGTGAAGTGTCAAGTGAAACCGTAATAATGCGTAATTGGAAGTTGGAAGGGTGAAGTGTCCAATGAAACTATAATAATGCGTAATTGGAAGGGTGAAGTGTCAAGTGAAACCGTAATAATGCGTAATTGGAAGGGTGAAGTGTCCAGTGAAACCGTAATAATGCGTAATTGGAAGGGTGAAGTGTCCAGTGTTAGAATGCGGCAATGTTACAATGTTAGAATATAGAATCAATGAAACTAATAATGTTGTAATGTTGTAATGCTGTGATCATGATTCAATTATATGTTGTTGTTAATGTTGCATTGTTTTAATCACAATCTTGTTCATAACTATATTGTTGTAATGATGTGATCATCATTCAATCAATCTTGTTAATGTTGCAATGTTTTAATCACAATCTTGTTTTATAACTATATTGTTGTAATGATGTGATCATCATTCAATCAATCTTGTTAATGTTGCAATGTTTTAATCACAATCTTGTTCATAACTATATTGTTGTACTGATGTGATCGTGATTCAATCAATCTTGTTAATGTTGCAATGTTTTAATCACAATCTTGTTCATAACTATATTGTTGTACTGATGTGATCATGATTCAATCAATATTGTAAACGTTGCAATGTTGTAATGATGTGATCATGATTCAATTAATCGTCTTAACGTATAGTTTCACTGGCCTTTCAATTACGCATTATTACAGTTGCACTTGACAAAGTCCCCTTCCAATTACGCATTACTACAGTTTCATTGGACACTTCACCCTTCCAATTACGCATTATTATAGTTTCACTACACAAAGTCCCCATCCAATTACGCATTACTACAATTTCATTGGACAATTCACCCTTCCAATTACGCATTATTACAGTTTCACTTGAGAAAGACCCCATCCAATTACGCATTATTACAGTTTCACTTGACACTTCACCCTTCCAATTACGCATTATTACAGTTTCACTGGACACAAAGTCCGCTTCCAATTACGCATTATAACAGTTTCACTTGACACTTCACCCTTCCAATTACGCATTATTACAGTTTCACTTGACAAAGACCCCATCCAATTACACATTATTACAGTTTCATTGGACACTTCACCCTTCCAATTACGCATTATTACAGTTTAACTTGACAAAGTCCCCATCCAATTACGCATTATTACAGTTTCACTGGACAAATCACCCTTCCAATTACGCATTATTACAGTTTTACTTGACAATTCACCCATCTAATTACGCATTATTACAGTTTCACTTGACACTTCACCCTTCCAATTACGCATTATTACAGTTTCACTTGACACAAAGTCCCCATCCAATTACGCATTATTACAGTTTCACTTGACATTTCACCCTTCCAATTATGCATTATTACAGTTTCACTTGACACAAAGTCCCCTTCCAATTACGCATTATTACAGTTTCACTGGACAAATCACCCTTCAAATTACGTATTATTACAGTTTCACTTGACAAAGACCCCATCCAATTACGCATTATTACAATTTCACTTGACACTTCACCCTTCCAATTACGCATTATTACAGTTTTACTTGACAAAGACCCCATCCAATTATGCATTATTACAGTTTCATTGGACACTTCACCCTTCCAATTACGCATTATTATAGTTTAACTTGACAAAGTCCCCTTCCAATTAAGCATTATTACAGTTTCACTGGACAAATCACCTTTCCAATTACGCATTATCACTGTTTCACTTGACACTTCACCCTCCAATTACCCATTACTACAGTTTGATTGGACACTTCACCCTTCCAATTACGCATTATTACAGTTTCACTTGACAAAGACCCCATCCAATTATGCATTATTACAGTTTCACTTGATACTTCACCCTTCCAATTACGCATTACTACAGTTTGATTGGACACTTCACCCTTCCAATTACGCATTATTACAGTTTCATTGGACAAAGTCCCCATCCAATTACACATTATTACAGTTTCACTGGACACTTCACCCTTCCAATTACGCATTATTACAGTTTAACTTGACAAAGTCCCCTTCCAATTACGCATTATTACAGTTTCACTGGACAAATCACCCTTCCAATTACGCATTATTACAGTTTCACTTGACAAAGTCCCCTTCCAATTACGCATTACTACAATTTCATTGGACACTTCACCCTTCCAATTACGCATTATTACAGTTTCACTGGACAAAGTCCCCATCCAATTACGCATTATTACAGTTTCATTGGACACTTCACCCTTCCAATTACGCATTATTACAATTTAACTTGACAAAGTCCCCTTCCAATTAAGCATTATTACAGTTTCACTGGACAAATCACCCTTCAAATTACGCATTATTACAGTTTCACTTGACACTTTACCCTCCAATTACGCATTAATACAGTTTCATTGGACACTTCACCCTTCCAATTACGCATTATTACTTTAACGCCCCGATTTTTCAGACGTAAAGGTATGACGTATGTGTTTACAATTTGCGCAAATTAATTGCTTTTACGTGTTTTATATTTAATTTCATTATAAATTGTTATTATTTTCTTTTATTATATTTTATCTTAATTTAATATTATTTTAAAATAATAATTCGTATATTAAATATATATATATATATATATATATATATATATTTCTTTTATTATTATTAATTTAATGAGTATGCTAATTGAGTGTTATGTTAATTAATCATACTTTAACTAATTAGTCACGAGACTTTAATTTATGTTTATACTTTAATTTGATTTATTTATTAAAATTTCATGCATTGCATGAATATGTGCTTGATTGTTTATTTTGGTGCATCGTTCTTATATGAAATGATATCGAAATGTCGTGAAATTGTAATATGTAGTAAATATATGTGTTATGAACATGCCTATATGCTCAGTTTATGTTTTCGGATTCATTTGATATGTTAACGAATTTAATTTGAGTTGTGGAACCAAATCGGGGGGCTAACGAGCACTTAGCGTACCCTTGATTCCGAATTTAATATCTTGAGCTAGGAAACTCGGATTCGAGTTTCGTCAACTTCGCTGAACTCGTAACGAAAATTCGAGTTTAGAAAATTTAACCTTATATTTTTCCAGAATTATTTGGACCTCCGAAATGCAACCGAAACATGCAACGGGAACTCAATCTGCCACCTTTTACCAAATAAATCAAAACTTATTCATTTGTTGACCAAATTAACCATGGTTTAAGTTTTTGGAACCCTAACTCAACCCTTTATCCAGCTATTAACCCCCCAAACCGAGATAACCCTTCTCACTTAGAGTAAATTGGCCAAACATCCTCTGTTTTCCAGAAATCCCGTAGCTCAAGCCAATCCTTGGAGATTCAAGCTCAAATCTCTTCCAAACCTCCATTAATTCACAAGGTAAGCTTGGATATGTTACGTACATTCAATATGAGTCATTTTCATTCATTCATCCCTAAATTTGAGCAAGGTTTCATGAGTTTTGACAGAAATGAATATATATTTAGGTTTTGGGCATTTTGATTGATCTCTTCCAATTCTTGAGCTTTTTGAATGATTCCAAGCACGAAAATGATTGTTTTGATCTCCTCTCTACATTTATGGTGATGTATTAGCTGGTAGTTGAGGCATTCATGAGCTACCATTAATGAACCCTTGAGGTTATAGCATGAAATGAACACCCTTGCCTTCACCTCAAGTATGATCCTTCTTGGGGATGAATTGAATGTTGTTTTGGAGTATCTTTGATGCATAATTGTTGCCTTGCCTTAGCTGATCTTGTTGGATTGAAGTTGAATTGTGTTGCTCTGTTTTTCTCCATGCCCTGCGTCAGTTTTTCTGTGTCGCGCAGGTCGCCTCGCGACCTTAATTGCCTGTAATTCAGTCGCGCCCGCGACTGAACAGTTGGCTGCTCACGTATTCGGAATATTTGATCAAAAATCCCAAAAATTATGGGTAGCGGTCGCTACCATTTCATGAAGAAAATGGGTTGCGGCCGCGACCCCTGTTTTCTGCAAATTTTGTTGTTGTTTCTGTTCGTCTTTCTTCCTTCTTTTTCCTTTTCTTTTGTGTTGCTGCGTGGGTGTTTGCTTAGTTAAGGCTGCTGCTGCTGCTATTCTTCCATGATTCAGAGTGTATATATGCATGAGAATTGGGTGTGTTGTTTGTGCATGCATGTGTGTGTGTGCATGAAAGTGTTACATGCATGAGTGTTGTTATAATTATATTTTTATATATGTAGTATATATGTTAGATAAGGTTATGCATGCATGTGTTATATATATATATATATATATATATGTATATGCGTATGATTATATATATATATATATATATATATATATCTATATAATTAGTATATATTTATATTTATTATATATTTTAAGTATTATTTGATTTAATTCAATTTTAGAATTAATTGATAACTATTTCACGTATTTAATTTACCGATTATTGCTTGAACGTTTTATTTATTTTATTCTAATTGTAAACATGAATATTACGTGTTATGAATATTAAATGAATTCTTAGGTTAATTGATATGAATTTATGAATTCATGAATTTGAATGAAATGAATGAACGAATGGATTGATTTTGTGTTTTAAATTCATTAATAGTGCACATGAACATTTTCATGGCATAATATTATCTTTTATGCATTCATGTCATATTCACCTCATTGCCGAGCGTCATATATGGTCGTTTTGAGTCTCATACATTTCTTTTGTACAGATTTGGGTTTGGTCGGAGACGTAGGCGAGCATTGAGACGCTTGTGCCGATCTTTTGTTTATAAAAAGTGGGTTTTTCTTCTATTAGATATGAATCGACCGATATATCTCCCTATGTGACAAGTTTTAAGCCAAAGTAATATGATTATATATATATATATATTAAGTCTTTTCTCGAGTAAATAATTGCAAACGTATAACCTTTCTTTTATGCAAACCTACCTTATGTTTTGGCGAGATTGCATGTATGATATGATCACGGGCCCCGGAGCTTAGTGTATTGTGGGGAGCCGGGGAGGCAAGGGCCGACGGTGAACCCGTGCACTAGTTCCAACCATTTTACGTCGAAACGGATCTCGTCAGGAGTTTTGACGAGAAAACGCTAGTCGGGCTCTTGAGGATTCATGTACCTCACTAGCCATTATGTATGAGGTGGTCGAGTCTTGCAAACTCGTCCACCACCGGAGGAAGAAGGTGTATATGAATGATTATGATCATTATGTATGTGCACATATGTTATGTATGAAAACTTATGAATTTGTGAATATGATTACACGAGGAGAAGGTTGGAGATGATGCACGCCCACTCGCCGGGCCTTAAACCCTATGTTAATTATGAATGAAAATGATAGTCGTAATCCCATTGATGTTTTATTTGTTTTGCCGCTTGAGAAATTTCTTATCAAACTTCTATGGGATTAGGGCTTGCATGTATATGTTTCAATTCCGCGATATTTATACTTATGCCCCGCTTTTTTTTACCCACCAGTCTCGTTTAGACTGAACCCGGTTTGTTTTCAGTTGTTTTGTGCAGGCATAGGAGTGCTAGGCGGGAATACAAGTCGTCTAGGTCTTGCATTTATGTGTAGCACTTTTTTTCAGCATCTCATACTCTTACTTCTATTTTGTATATGATCATGATATGGAGCGTTATGATTTTGTAGGCCGTGTGGCCTTGAATACTTGAAGGATTTTGTATATCCATTTTTGGAGCTTGGTGGCTCGTTGTATATATTATATGTTGATCTTGCTTCCGCGTTTCATTCTAACTCTGATTTTATATTGTCTTGAGTTTGAATGGTTTAAGGGTTAGTCCCGCCTAGCATAGCGTGTGTGTTGTGTCCCCGTTCGCCGTGGATTTGGCACGTGTATGGACTTCCATTTCATATACGGGTCGGGTCTCGGTGCGGGGGATGTGGTACCTTACGCTCGGGTGCTACAATTACAGTTTCACTGAACAAAGTCCCCATCCAATTACGCATTATTACAGTTTCACTGGACACTTCACCCTTCCAATTACGCATTATTACAGTTTAACTTGACAAAGTCCCCTTCCAATTAAGCATTATTACAGTTTCACTGGACAAATCACCGTTCAAATTACGCATTATTACAGTTTCACTTGACACTTCACCCTCCAATTACGCATTACTACAGTTTCATTGGACACTTCACCCTTCCAATTACGCATTATTACAGTTTCACTGGACAAAGTCCCCATCCAATTACGCATTATTACAGTTTCACTGGACACTTCACCCTTCCAATTACGCATCATTACAGTTTCACTTGACATTTCACCCTTCCAATTACGCATTATTCTGACACGCATAATACGTAAAAAATAGCCAAAAATAAATAACAATCCAATTGAAATTTCAATTATATAGATGAACCAGATTGTTTTTCTAGAAAGGCATTGGCTAACTTAAAGCGGTATTCGGCGATGTTGCATGTCTCGGCATATGTTCGGAACTCGTCAGTCTCTCGAACAAGCATCTCACCATACAGACACATTAATACACCATAATCATTGCTCCCCTTATCTTGAATTCTCATTCGTGCCCGCACCAATTCCGTCTGTTTGTCACTTTTGACAACATTGTTCTTAATCCACAACTTCTAGAGGAAATCTGAGTATACTGCGACATCGGTGGCAGCTGCTTCTGTATGCATTGAGTTGTAGTGACTGAAACGTTTGTGCTCGGTCTCATACACCAACATATGCCAGTGAGAATTTGTCACTAGAGGGAAAATAATATAACGACATGAGAACATAACTGTTGAAGACACCTCGTTCAGGGTCATGACATAGTCACTTTTCATCTGGTGCGTCATGAACTCGTTGATTGCAGATGGGACAATGTAAGAGACAGTTTTCTTCTTTGTCTTTCCTGTGCCCCTGTTCTTCAATTTCCCCATAAACTCAACTGACACATGAGGGTTAACAAAATGTACATCGTGGAATTTGGGCACAAGGTAACCAAGACTTGTTAGCAGGTCGTAATAGGACAGAATAACATTGTCATTAGTCTCCTTCCCCAAAATTAGATCTCGTAGATCGTACACAAAGATAAAACTCGTCTTACTTGTATACACAACATCATGGCTGCAAAAGATTATAATGATACAGTCAACAACATTCTGCCAACTAAACTCATTGAATTAAGTAAGAACACTTACTTTTGCGCCTCCGTGTAGCTCATAATCAAATTAAATGCCCTATTCCGTTGCTCCTCAGTGACGACCTCACATCCTGGGGCCTCCTTAGGCCTACTGTCCACTTGAGCTCCATCAAACATAATCACCTAATACATAATTATCCAATGACAAATCAAACACACGCGCATAGTTAAAAGACATTGTAATATTGAATCTTGTATGTAATATGTTCTCACATTCTCTTCCACACGCTCCCTCACATCGTTCTTCCTCTTCGATCTAACCTCAGCTCGTCCGGAATCACAATCACCTTCCCCATCCTCAATCAAATCAACTTGAACTCCTACATCAACACATTCCGGTGTCTCTTCCACACAAACCGTTTTAACTCCTTCATCGACACATTCAGGTGCCTCTTCTACACAAAAGGTTTGAACTCCTTGATCGACACCTTGCGCTTTTTCTGCTACGCAAACAACTTGATCCCCTTCGTCAACAAAAACTTCTTCCTCCGCTCCAGACAGACTTCTCTCCATTTTGTTAGCCGCTCGTAAGTGAACAATCTGCGTATTTTTAAATCAACAGGCTTTCTTACAAAACATTTGAATAAAATATGCATATTGGTTTAAATTACCAAAGATTACGGACTTACATCTGACAGGCAAATACTTTCCAGTTCCTTCTTCGCATTCTCTTTCGTACTAGGCAGTGCACTCCCTTTCCATTTAAATAACCGAGGGAATGTTGCCAACCTTCTTGAGCTGCCAAACTTCTGGATTCGTTCATGAAACCATGCCTGACATAAAACACTAACTTAAGTAGGTGTATATATAGGTATAAACGACACAATCTACAAAACCAAGCCAACGACTTACCAACAAACCCATAGTACATCCATCAAGAAAATAATGTTTATCCACAACATGCTTCCTAATACCTTGAATCAAAAACATATAAGCCGTCGTGCCCCACGCATACTGTCCAATCCTGGACAAATCATCTACATACCAAATAAGCGCAACAGGCACACGTACACTGCTACGTGGGAACAACAAACAATTAAAAACGTATAAAATGTACATCCGTACAAAATCATCAATGCCATCGTCATCAGTCCTTCCGACGAATTCGTGCAGTTTACTCTCGATGTTAGCTCGGGAGACATTGTTTCCCTTATTGCCAAAATGCTTGATCAAGGTATTGGATTTACTCTTGCCCACAACCACGACAGGATGACCGGAATGCCGCATACCAATAACAATTCTGAATTCCTCCTCACAAAATAAAACTTCTTGGCTACCAAATTTAAATGTATTTGTGCTGCAGTTGTAGTAATCGAGCAACAACCCAACTCTGTTAATGCTCCCCTTCTGAACAGGCGCTCCCAAAAAACAACCAAAGGGTGATTTCTTAACTGCATCGAGTTGACCAGAAGACATTTGGTCACGAATTTTAGAGATAACCTCACTGAATCTCTCCAACACGCACTGATGCAAAATCGAATACACCCGCTTCTTCGAAAGCGTGCCATCATCAGTCTCATGGATGTCTACCTCTGATCTTTTTCTCTTTCCCCTGCTTGTTTCGGCCGGGGACGGAACAATCATCAACGGCGTCGTCGACATTGAGAGAACCATCTATCGAATAAAAATCGATTCAATGTTCCTTATTTAACAAACTCCTGAAACCCTTACTTGTTGAGTTAAAACCATCATTTACCAAGTACAAACTGGAATATGGCGGAAAAAAGTTGAATTTCTTACCATTTATGGAAGAAAACTAACCTCGACAGGTTGGGTGCGACGTACCTTCCTCTCAGACCTTACCATTTCAAGCAACGAGCTAAAACAGAGTGTTCGTCGTGGGGGCGTGGTTGGTAGCTTGTAGGGGTTTCGCCTCTAACGTGGGTGTGTGGGCCGTTCAGTCTCCAATAACTTCTTCTACACTTGTCGGCGGTGGTGTGTTGCGGTCTGCAGCGGCGGGTGGTGGCGGGAGATGGTGAAGAATGACAAATTCCCGCCGATGGAGGAGGGATTTGGATGCTTGGTATGAATTGTGATTATTCAATTTTAGTAGGGATACTTTGGTAATTTTAGGCGATTTAGGGGGTTTTGAAAAAATATGTTGTGTATTGGAGATGTAAAATAGTATGATTTCAAATTGGGGGGTTTAGGATAACATTGTTGTCTTATTAGGGATTGTTCAATAATTTGTCTTTTTTTTTTTTTTTTTCCCCCTCCTCAAAAATCATATATATACACGAAAGGGCCTAGAATTTTCCACGATTACCACAAGAATATTCCATTCCATGTGAGGCACGGATGCAATAGAAAAACTCCAAAATTTGTAAATTTAAAAAAATAGTAGGCATACTTTGCACGAGGTGTATTTTATATACAGTTAGATGAGGGCCAAAGGCGGAGCTTTCATTAAATCAGTGCCCCATCTGATTCCATTTGCACCAATTGTGATCGAGTATGTAAACAAGTACCCTTGAGCCTTGAGGACCACGAATTTCCTATGGAGTCGTGCACACCATTCAATTCTGCACTGCTTATTAAATACATAATTAAAATAAAAATATTTTATTATTGTATTATAAATATTTCTAAAATTATTCTTTTATCATGTCATATTGCCAATGCTAATTGCCAAATCCCAATTGATAAATTAAGAAAAAAAAACTGTATTACCTGCCGTTGTCCTATATGACTATATCCCTACACGAGTTCCGATGAAACCCATGCAACTATACAGGGTCAAGATTAGCACTTTTCCACTCTATTACCTTTTTATTTTGTTCTGTACACAGTTCTTGTGTAAACTAACTCAAGATTATAAGTAAGATTATAATTTAGAGGTAATAAATTGAAGATCAGAGATTTGAACATAAACGAATAACTTGAAATTAAGAGGCTCCGCGGGTGATCATAACACAATCTCGACTTCAAGCCGCGCAAACAATAAAAATCAACATTTCATATTTAGAAATTTATTATGATACAATTACAACAGCATCTTTTGACCATCTTCTGAAAATGCAGTGTAACGTGAATTATGAATCATGATCCATGAGAACCAAAGTATATCTACCATGTTTCTCCACAAAGACAACAAAAGAAACACCTCAATTATCCCTATAAGCAATGTAATTAGCAAGAGCAATCAAGGGAGCAGCCTTTACAGGATCAAATCCCAGAAGCTGTTCTTGAGCTTCCCTATTCAATTCCTCAGCAAACTCCCTTGATTTCTCAATCCCAAGAAGCTTAGGATAAGTAGTCTTATCAGCCACCAAATCTTTCCCTGCGGTTTTCCCCAATTCTTGAGACGATTTCGTCACGTCGAGGATATCATCCACCACCTGAAACAAAAGCCCAATACACCTAGCAAACTTCCTCAGTTTCTCAACATCTTCATCGCTTCCGCCCCCCAAAATGGCCCCCAACACCACAGACCCCTCCAATAAAGCTGCAGTTTTGTGTGCGTGAATGAACTCCAAGTGCTCCAATCCCACATCGGACATACCTTCAGAGCATATGTCGACAACTTGCCCCGCCACTAATCCTTCTGATCCAATACACTTGGCCAATTCGCCAATTACTCTTACGATTCTCTCGGTGGAGACCCCCTTCGTAGCGGTGGCTACGTGCTCGAACGAGAAGGCGAGAAGGGCGTCGCCGGCCAAAACTGCCACGTCCTCACCATAGACCTTGTGGTTCGTGGGCTTCCCTCTCCGCAAGTCGTCGTTGTCCATACAGGGGAGATCGTCGTGCATTAAGGACATGGTGTGGATCATCTCGACGGCGCAGGCCGATGGCATGGCGGAGGCTTCCTGCCCGCCGACGAGCTCGCAGGCTGCGATACACAACATGGGCCGCACCCTTTTCCCGCCGGCGAGAAGTGAATATCTCATAGATTCGTGAATCTTCAAGGGACCCCTCAACAGAACGGCCTCCTCCAAGGCCTTGTTTACGGAATCGGCCTTCTCGAGCATGTATCTCTTGAAATCGAAGGCGGGAGGAGCGGAAATGGCGGGAGCTTGTTCTACCTGCTCTTTCGCGAGGATTGCAGACACGGCGAGTGGCGAAACACTAACGGGTTTTCTCGTGGGCTTCGAAATATTGAAGGAGAGTTTGTGGTTGAGACCGTGTGGGAGAACAATCGGCGCCGATTTGGATCTGCCGCCATTGAAGTCTTTACTCGAGCTTGCCTGCGACCATGTCGCCACGGGATTCACGAGGGTGCAACTCATTGTCGCCAAGCGAACAGAAAATTTCTGCAAACTTGCCTTTTTTCCTGCTAAATCGATGCGTACGTGTAGGTTTTAATGGAGAATTAAAAGACAGTGGAAGAAGATTGAACAGAAAATTTTCAGAGGATTTTAGTCTTTAGACGAAAGTGGAAACCATTAAATTAGGGGAATTGGTTTGTACATATTGGTTAATGAGTAATGTGTGTGTGATGTGCATTAACTATTGGGAGATTTTAGAAGTGGGCAAAGTTTGGCTCAACCAATACCAATACCAATACCAAATATTTTTTTAGAGGCAAAGTATTTGGCAAAAGTTATTTACTTATTTATATTTATAGAGCAACATTGGCACTGCGACAGTGTTGGAAAGATACACGTGGTACCCCATGTGTGATTCAACTTGTCTTTTTGGGCCCACAATCTCGTGTTTTCAATTTCACTGTATTTCTCTGTCCCGATTTACCTAATACAATACTTAATACATCTCTCTCACGTATATTATTAGATAATTGAAATTATGAAAAAATAATAATTATTATATAATATAAAAAGAAAGAGGAAATTTCTCTTCTAGTCTCGGGTAATCCTAAGTTCATCAATGAATGAATCAAGGGACATGATAATAATTAAAAAAAATATTTGTCGTTCACAATTTCTTTTAATTTCAAAATTAAATCTATTCAGACAAAACCAATACAGTACAAGAACTGTTGTTATAATATTCTTATACTTTATGTTAGTTTTACTAAAAGTGATGGATCAAATTTCAAATTAGTATATTAATTCATTTATAATAATAGAAAGTATACTTTTTACTTATCTTATGCCTTATGTTAATTTCAAGAAGGGGGTTTTCTTTGAATAGTACCCATAAGTTGAAAAAATTCCCTTTAACTCCCCATTTTCAAAAAGTTCTCGTTTGCTCCCCATATGACAGGTCAAATTCCCTTTAACTCCCCATTGTTGTATAAAAATTCAAGAATCGCGTACCCAAATCCCCAAATCACATAACTAAATCCCCAAATGATGTATTTGGGGGCAAATACATCATTTGGGGATTTAGTTACATGATTTGGGGATTTGGGTACGCGATTCTTGAGTTTTTATACATGTCAAAAAAATAGGGAGTAAAAAGGAAGTTTGATTTTCATCGGGGGAGTTCAGAGGAACATTTTTGAAAGTGGGGAGCAAAGAGGAATTTGAGTTTCCATTGGGGAGTTTTCGGGAATTCTCCATTCAAGAAAAGGGATTAATCAGGGAATAAATATATATTTATTCATTTATAATAATAGGAAGTATATTTTATACTTATCTTAAATTATATGTTAATTTCAACAAAAAGGATTAATCAAGGAGCCAAAATATATTTACTCATTTATAATAACAGGAGCCAAAAGGGTTAGTTCAAATGATTAATGAGTTCATTTTCCAGAGTAAAATTTCGGATTCAAATTCCACTTGGGTGTGTACGAATTAAAAAAAAAAAAAAACTCATTTATAATAAGAAGTATATTTTAAACTTATCTTACCCCTTATGTTAATTTCAACGAAAATGATTAATCAGCGAACGAATATTTATTTACCCATTTATAATAATAGGAAGTATATTTATACTTATCTTGGGTTAGGCCTGCAAGTTTCAACAACTTCCCCCTTTTTTTTTCCCTTCAAATTATGAAGCATTTTATTTTTATGTTTTAGTTGCAGTTTGAATCTGTTTTCCGACGCGTAACCATCATTAGTGAATATTTAATTATGCATTGACTTTATTGGAATCGTGATTCATATTCTTGATAGGCACCTTCCTTATGGCGGGTGTTATTCAAATGCAGCCATAAATATCCATTCAAAGCATTTATATCGTGTAAGATAAAATCAAAATAAATAATCTATGCTATCGGGTCTATAATTAACTATAACGATGCTATTTCGGCCTAATACAGTAAGAAAGTGTTAGATAGGTGAGATTAGGTTATTTTATTAGTTTTAATATTAGTTAATTTTTTGTTAGTTAGTAGAGATTATAGATTTCGGGCCAAACGCGTGAATCTCTGAGCCCGCGCGTAACCCTCTTTTACACATATTAAGTCCAATTTTTAATCGGGACAAGGGGGGTGCGATTAACTGAGATTACTTTTTCAACGCATTATTCTCATCTTTATCTCTCAATTTTATCCTCACTATTTGCATAAACAATTCCTATTTTTTAGATATTATTTGAGATTTTTCAGAATCCTCAATTCTAAGATTTTTTTGTATTGAGATTTTTCAGAATTCTCAGTTCTAAAGATTTTTCTGTGGTGAGATTCTTCATTCTCTACAATTTAAACATAATATATTTTTCTTGGCTCTCAACAAATCAGTATAATGATAAATCTTTATTTTCTATTTTATAGGTGTTATGATAAATTCTTGATTTTCTATTTCATAAAACGGAGTTTTCTATTGAATCGTTTACACACACACACATATATATATATATATATAACTTTTTTATTTGAATAAAAAATTTAATTATAGAAAAAATGACAAAATATAAAAATATATTAAGAACACTTTAATCCATCGTATCAAGTAGAAAATTGTGCTTCTATTACTAAGTTAGCTTCTACCCAATTACATATATCAAACAGTAGATTGAGATAACGCTTAATTTGAGTTAAAAAGCCCAAAATAAATTAACTCAAATTAAGTCAAAAAAACTAATCTCACCTATCAAACACTCTCTAATACTTATTTATGATGTTTCTAGATTTATTAATTCAAATGAACAATCCTTTTTAGTTGATGATATTAAATACAATTTATCACAAAAGTTTCTAAAAACTTTCGTCACTTTTTAATTTTTTCTAGGCTCATTTAATAGTTTTCAATTATAATATGTCAAATTACTAATCATATATATATATGTGTGTGTATCCTTTCAATTATCATTTCTTTGGTAATTATATATTTTTCTTTTTATTTCAATTTTGTGGGTTTCAATTGAAAAGACGGAAATGGTTGCATGATCCAATAGTTGAATGTTTTCCTTTTCCTATTTAAATTGATAAATTCATCATTCAAATATTAATTTTGTGCCCACTCGATATTTCTTTCACTTAATCTTCAATTTTCAAATTTGTTCATCTCGAATTTATCCTTTTCACTTTCCATCTTCTTCTTATATCTTGTTCTATAAGTTTACAATTATAATATGGGTTTTCTCGGTCTATACTTCCTACAAAATTATATAATTACAACTCATACCCGCTTTAATAAAAATATTACAAAATCTATCCTTATGAATATGAGTCATGAAAAATCACATATAACCTCATTTCGTTGGAATTTAGGTCAATTAATAGATAAAAAATATCTTTATAACCTTAATTTAAAATTTTAAAAACTAAAATTAAAATATTTTTAAAAAATTAATTCATTATTAAAGTAACTTTAATATTAAATTTAATTTGAATATTTAATAAATAAATATTTTTTTGGCTCAATTTAAAAAAATTAAACTGTGAATAAAATAGTCAATTTATGCATCAAATCAACTAAACTCTAATGGATTGAACTATTTATAATTTACGAAACATGCTACTACAATCCATTCTCAATAACATAGTATATACTTCCTCACTAATCAAGATATATATATTTATGAAGGATGGAATTTGTAATATTTCCATCTTAGCAGGTATGAGTTATAATTTATAAAGGGTGAAATTTGTAATATTTCCATCTTAGCAGGTATGAGTTGTAATTATATATCTGGTTTGGAATATAGATATAAAAAACAAATCCATTATTAATAAACATGTCATTACAATCCATTCTCTTTAACATAGTAACATACTTCCTCACTAATCTAGATATATATTTATGAAGGGTGGGATTTGTAATATTTCCATCTTAATAGGTATGAGTTGTAATTTATGAAGGGTGGAATTTAATATTTCCATCTTAGCAGACATGAATTGTAATTATGTAATCTCGTTTCAAATGTAACTATTAAAAATCCATTATTAAAAAACATTCTGTTACAATCTATTCTCAATAACATAGTATATACTTCCTCAATAATCAAGATATATATTCATTTTGTGGACTAAGAGAATGTAAATAAAATTTTGTACATAAAACAAATTAATATCAATTAAACACGTCCTCAAAAAAAAAAAAAAAAAAAAAAAAAAAAAAAAAAATATATATATATATATATATATATATATATATATATATATATATCAAATAAACACAACTTTTTGAAGAGAGACATATATTTCTCAATTCAAATATGAAATGCATCTTATGTGTTTGTATATATATCAGTAGTCATGAAATTTTATGAAAAACAGTGATTATTTGTTTGATCCGATTATCACAACTTCTTGATTATATGTCAAACACGTTGTAAAAATAGGCTACTGGTGTTACATAATTTTATGGCACTTTACGCTTTATATTTACTTGAAATACAGCTGTACATGTCTTTTAAATCAATACTTGCTATATGAAATAGGACTGCCAAATCACCTAATAAGCTCCATATTTTGACTACAATTGGATCTAATACCTTTTATTTCATTTTTTTATCTCACGTTTTTTTTTTTTGAGACTCAATACTTAAAATAGTATGAGTTGGATTTGAATGTTAATGTTTTTTATTATCTGGATCTAATAAGGATGGAATCTTTTGATCCGCTAAGCGCCAAGATCCAAATTTAGTGCTATTTTTTTGTTAAATTATAATATCACACATACATATGAAAGCGATGTTCAATTTTGTACTCATCATAATCTCTCTAAATTGTAGCAGTAAGTTCTGAGTTTTCCAATCTCCTGCTGATCCTCTCTTAACCATATCAATTATTACTTTGGCATCTAACTCCGCCCAAATCGAGTCGATTCCTAGTTCTCTCGCCATTTTTATTCCTTGAATCGGTGCCAATAGTTCTGCTTGCATGTTTGTCGTAGTTCCGATTCCAGCGTTGTATGCAGCAACCACTCGTCCATTATGATCCCTAAAGACCACTCCTATGCCTCCCGGACCCGGGTTGTCATAGCATGAACCATCAGAATTGATCTTCACCTGCCCGAAGGAAGGTTTCAACCATCGAACTATCTTCGGGTTATAGTATTTCAGAGGGAGCAGCTTGATACCGAGACTTTGAGCTATAATCCCATCTCCTTTCCACCAATCTCGCTTAATCATATTTACCTCATGCAACATCGAAATGTGCTTTATAACTTGCCTCTCAATGTTATATGAAGTATAACTCAATCCTTGATGTTTTCTCCGATTCCGTTCTGTCCATGCAAACCAGAGTATAAGAGCCGGCACAACTATCCTCATGTGCTTCTTGGAGCTGAAAGGTGACGAAGATATCCATGCATTCAGCATTCCATTAATTGTGGTAATTTTCGAAACCTGCACATGAAATAGATTAGCAAAATAGTTCCAGACAACTTTAATCTTATCATTATAAAGAAACACATGTTTGCTTGTTTCCTGGGCATTGCAACAGACACATCTCGAGGGGAAAATAATCCCCTTACGTTGCAATCTTTCATCAACTGGTAACCAATCGTTAATAGCTCTCCACAGAAAAATCGAAATGGTTGGGGTTAAATTCACGGACCATAGAGCAGCACACAGGTCCGACTTTACGGCTCTACTTCTATACTTATCCCAAGCCGATTTCAGAGAAAAATTCCCGTCTGAGTTATTTCTCCAGAAACCTTTGTCCGGTTGGTTTCTAAGTATGGTTATTTGACAAATTTTTTCGACCATAGGCTCATCAAGGGTCTGTAATAGCTTCTCTCTATCCCACCCTCCATCATTCCAAAAATTCATGACTTTTTTGTTTCCATGAGGCCCAACTAAGTTCGCTGCAATAGGTTTTCCTTCGTACCATGCATCTTCCCAGAAAGAGATATTTCCCTCCCTTATACTCCAAAATATATCAGGTTCAATGTGTTGTCTTATTTTGCATAATCTTTGCCAAACTGCTGAATGGTAATTCATCATCACTGCATATTTAGGATGAGCATTTTTCTAGTATCTACTTTTCATGTATTGAGACCACAAAGAATTATTAGTACGCAAACGCCACCAGAGTTTATGGGAGAAAGCCCGAACAACATCTCCAATCAATCTAACGTCGAGGCCCCCTTCTTCCACAGGGAAACATATACGCTTCCAATTAGTCCAATGCAGTTTCCTATTTCCCTCACGAGTTCCCCAAAAGAGTTTATTGAGCACGATCTCTATTTTCCCTATAACCGAAGCTGGAGGCTCGATTATTTGAAAAATATGAGTAGGTAAAGCCGAAAGGATAGATTTGATGAGCTGTAATCTGCCGCCATGGGAGAGATAAACGCATTCCCATCCATTGATACGGTCTCTGATCTTCCCAATTAACTCGTCGTATAAGCTGATTCTCTTCCGACCCCTATATAGTGGAGCTCCTAGGTATTTTATAGGCAGCTGAGCTTGCTCGTAACCAAATATAGCTTTCACCTCTATTGCCGTTGTTGCATCATTGTTCCCTATCAAAAAAACACTTTTATTAGTATTCACCTTCTGTCTTGAAATCAACTCATAGTTTTGTAAAATATTTTTAACTCCCTGGAGTGAGAGGGGTCGGCTATTGGTAAATATCATCGTGTCATCCGTGTATGCTAAATGTGACACATGCATAGCTGCAGACGTCTTGAACCTAGCCCGTGGGTGATCCTCCATGAATCTGTTCAGGGAGCAAGATAAAAAATCAGCATCAATGACAAATAAAGAAGGAGACAATTGTCGGATACCCATACTGGACTTGAAAATTCCCGAAGATTCTCCATTAACCAGAATAGAAAACCAACATCCGGAGATGCAATTTTTAATCCAGGATATCCATTTATCTGAAAAACCTTTAGCCCGAAGCATTTGATACAAAAAATTCCAATTTAAACGATCATACGCCTTAGCCATATCCACTTTAAGCATCACGTTTTTGATCCTGCTCTTGTTATCCAGGCCATGCACCATTTCTTGCGCCAATAATATGTTATCGCTTATGACCCTACCCTGCACAAAACCACTTTGATTGTTAGAGACAATTCTAGGAAGAAAAGCAACAAGTCTAGAATTTAAGATCTTAGTAATAATTTTATAAGAAACATTGCATAAGCTAATAGGACTATAATCTCTCGGTGTGCAGGATTGTCCAGGGGATTAGAGTCACTGTAGTAGCCGTAAATGCCATAGGCATTGTTCCACCTTCAAAAAAATCTAGTACCGCTTCAATCACATCCTCTTTAATATAGTCCCAAAAAACCTGATAAAACCGAGCATTAAAGCCATCAGCTCCAGCAGCACTATTCGGATTGAGATAAAAAACTGCCGCTTTAATCTCCTCTGTTGTCGGTACCCCATCGAGAAAGTCAGTCTCCGAGGCTGTTAGTATTTGTTGTACATTATCTAGGGTACCAAGGAGGCACTGGTTTGTGTTTGATTCTGTGAGAAGACTTTGAAAGTATCTTTTGGCAGAATCCCTAATCAAGTGCTGTTCGGTAATCTCCTCATCTCCCTCCCGTATCGAATTTATTCTGCTTCGAAACCTTCTCTTCTTTACGAGGGAATGAAAGTACTTGGTATTTCTTTCACCTTCTTCTAGCCATCGGCAAGCTGATTTTTTACGCCAGAAATCTTCCTCCATAGCCAAATTCAGTTTCCGTTCTGCAATGACTTTGTTCCACTCTAAAAGGTTTTCATCAGTGGGGTTTGTTTCAAAGTTACGTTCAGCCTCCAATTCTCTCTTTTCCGCCCCCTTGCCTCTGTAAAAACCGTTGCCAAAGACGGTTTTGTTCCAGTCTTTAAGGTGTAACTTTAGTCGTTTTAGCTTATTTGCCAGCTTTCGCATACCATAGCTTCCTATCGGTTGGTTCCAGTTATCAATTACAGTCAGTTTCAAACCATAATGACGAAGCCATATTTCCTGGAACCTGAAAGATACCGGATGTGAAGGAACACTATCCCGCAAATTGATCAATAGCGGGCAGTGGTCGGAGGTGGTCTTGGTTAAGTGTCTGACAACCGTTTGTTGAAAGAGATCAGGCCATGCTTCATTGACAAGGATTCTATCTAGCCGTTTCCATACCCTCTTATTAGTCCAAGTAAACGGAGACCCTTCCAATGGTGGCTCAAAGAGGCCACATTCAGCGATGAATTCACCGAACTCCTTCATAGATTAGAAGTCTAAGTCTCTAGCTGCCTTTGTTTCACTAACCGTAGTCACTGTGTTGAAATCCCCTCCCATCAACCAAGGTGTATCAATGTTGTTCCTCTAGTTAAAATGATCCCAGATTTCACATCTCGCTACGGTGTTACATCTGGCAAAAAAAATGGTCATGAAATAGAACTTTTTGGTTGATTTCCAGATGATGCGAAGATCCAAGAATTGTCTGTCATCTTTTATCACTTCAACGTCCAAATCCTCGCAAGAAAAAAACCAAATATGATTAGAGCAATTTTTAATGACATTATGGAAATGAAATTTACGACAAATATCAGAATGAATTAAAGGAATCATAGGTTCTAAAATAGCAAGAAATTGAAAATTGTTCTTAATGCAAAGTTGTTTTAGGGAGCGTTTGTGATCCGGCTTCCCCATTCCCCTCACGTTCCATATCATTCCTTGTGTAATCATTGTAAACTCTGTGAAGCGGCCAACGACTGTGTCGTTCCTTTAGAGGCCGTAGTGTTGTTCTTCGGAGGTCTCCCTCGCCTTTTCTTCTGGACAACTAGAGTGAAACCTGCATTCCTTTCGCCGTCTGAGTATGCCGGTTTGTGGAGAGCAAGTTGTTTAAGGTCCTGTATATTGTCGCCATAAATATCCGGGGGGTCTACCTCTGGCTCACTGCGGTTTTCAGACGCCTCATCTTCGTGACTTGAGTTTTCGGCTTCGTTTGAATATTCGCCATCTTCTTGTGCCCCTTCTTTATGCTGGTTTAAAGCAACCAAAGGATTCTCATGAATTGTAACTGAGGGCTGAGGTTGATCCGGATCCAGGGTAACACCTTTCTCATTATTAATACCCAAATCATCCTTATCCTTGGTAAGGTTTTTCTCTCTCCAAATCAAATCTTTGTGAGGAACTTGTTTGCTGTTTTGGGCTACGTTTTCTTTTCCAGTAGTATTCTTATTAACCATCTCTGTTGCTTGCTTGGTAGACATATCCCGCTTCTCCTGAATAACTTGGCGAAGGTTCTGTTGTTCCTCCGAGTTCTCTATATTGATAACATCGTGACAGTCCTTCTTATCATGCCCCAACCTAGAGGACCTTCGACAATACGCTGGCAAACGTTCATAGATCACGGGCTGTATCAGGGTTCCACCATTAAAATCCATACTTATTTTTTTTTTCAAAGGTTTCAGGAGGTCCAGCTCCACGCACGCCCTCGCGTAATCAGGACGATTACAGTCAAACGTCCCTTCATTATATCCCAAAGGTTCCCCTATCTGCTTGACAATATCATGTAGCATATCCGGATTAAAGAATTGTGTCTTCAAAGAGGGTAACTTAATCCAAACAGGTGCGATAGAAGATTCAATCTTCGGGTTGAACGTTGGAGTCCATTTAAGGACCCTCATCGGATATCCATCAAAAATTAATATGCGTCGTAGCCAGATTTTGGAGTAATCTTCCTCGCAGTTCAGTCTGATCAGGACGTGTTTAATATTCATAACGCCATGTTTAAACTCTCCCTTGAGTTCTAACTCCATGAAAAGTTCATGAAGTCATTCCATGGTGGGATATCCGTGCGAGAACTTCCCTATCAACGTAAACCTGAACGACTTGGATAATTCATCTATCTCTTCATTGGAAAGTTGGATGTACGGGATCCCGTTCCATTCTGTGACCACACCATATGATTTTCGGGTTGTAGATTTATTGAAGACGTGAATTTTCCCAAAACGAGGGACAACTGGTGGCTTTGCGGCTGAAGTGGCCGCAGCGTATGAACGCCTCGGAATGTTCTGCTGCGATGTAGCAGCAATAGTCTCTTCCCCCCTCGCCAGCGAAGGGGCATCAGCCGCAGGCGGCGGCCGTTGCATTGGAGGCATACAGATTAGGGTTAGGGTTTTGCTCTCGTTGATCTCTCTTGCTCTTTCATCATTAATTTGAAGTTTCCCTTTCAAAGCCGTGGATATGATGCTAAACAAGACCACCACCTCGAGTCACGATAACAATTCAACAGTCAGATATTTTTAATAGTAGTTATTTTTTTTGTCTGTTTCAATAGTAGTTATTAGTTATTGATGTTGTTTCCCCGAAATGTCCAAATACATAATGCCGCGTGAGAAGCGTGGTTATCATACAAGAAGTATTTTTAAGACAGCAAACCGAACAAAAGAATAGGCTACATAAATTAAAAATAATTGAGGGAAAATAATATGCAAACTTGTATAAATCTCATGTTATTGACAACCATACAGCAATTTGTTTGATCTTTAGATAGTTTTAGAAAGCCAACTTATACCACGTAGAATTAGTTTATTGGAGTTTGGACTAAAAAAAGTAAATTTGGTAGAGGAACCTATTCCTTTAATAGGTTGTCGACCTGTATTAATGCTTAGACCCGTAGTTAGAGGAGAAAAGACTAGTGTATAGCAATAAAATTTATTAGTGTAAGAAAATCTATTAATTGACTTTTACCAAATTAGGCTCCCCCAAAATGGATTTTGGAAAGAAAGAAATGGATTATAGAATAAAGACAAAAATGAAAAACACCCTATATAGGGTGGGGGTGGGCAAAATACATCAATGTAAACAAAGATGGTTTTTAGCAACATAACAAGGTAAATAATCAATGAATCAAAACACATCAATGAATGTAAACATTAGGAATGGGTGAATAGATGGTAATTAATATATTCTTACTCCAATCCAATTGGAAAGCTAAACTAGTCGTTAATATAATACTATGATGTTCATTTTTTAGATATAATATGTGTAACATTATTTTGAAAAACAGATCGACTGGTTCAACAGGTGACTGGTACGTGATCAAATCTCAAGTACCTCTTGAAACCAGTTGGAATCGGATGGGAGTAGAACCTGCGAAATCTGATAAAAAATGGGTAAAAAGGTGTAGGTTTTGTTGGTGTGGCAGGCCCGAGGCAGAGTAACGATACAGCGAAATATTTCAAAAAATTTCGCCATAACCTCGTTATCAAAATATTTCAAAAATATTTTAATAAAGCAGTGGAATAAATCGGGCAGCATAACTCTAATATATACAGGCATCGATAACATAATTTTAAATCATCTAGCATATAATCACAATATGCAAATATTAATTTGGGCAACACAATGGTATTACCGTACTGCAAAAATGGCTATCAACGGTACTTTTCCAGCACCTCGATATCTTCTCGTGAAACCGGCAGAGCTTCCCCGCAATATCCCCGATTAAGAAATTGGAGTGTGGGCTCCGACAGTATTTCGCTAAATACTTTGAGAAACTATTTTTCTAGAAAAACCCTTTTTTCTAATTTAAGAAAATCCCTATTTTCTATTAATTAAGTGGATTATATATTAATTATATAACTACCTAATTAAGTATTAATTAATCCTTAATTAAGGATTAATTAAATATTATGGAGAGAGAGCCGAAATGGCTTTGAATTGAGAAAGGAATGCTGCTCCAAAATCGAATTTTCAAGAATGAACTGCACAGGCTATTTATAAGCATAAAATTAGGGTTAAAACCGTCCATTTCCTAATTTTGCCGTGCACTCCAAGTTCATGCAGCAAATCCGGATGCGCCACGTGGAAGAGGAGCTCGCCAGGAGTCCGTAGCCGCCGAGCACGCGCCGGCACGTGCTGGAACGCGCCCCCACGCGCCGCCAGAAGGCGCTGCATGCGCATGGCGCGCGTGGGGCACACGCAAGCACGAGCAGGTGCCGAGTGGCCGGTTCAGCCGGTCCGACCGGCGGCTCAGCAGTTCAGACCGGTTCGTCAATGAACCGGTCGGTTCAGGCTGCCTGGTCGGCTGACACGTGGCGAATCCCTATTCGTCCACGTGTCCGGGTCGGGTAAACCGTGACCCGGCCCTATCCGAAGACCCGCCCCGCTGACCCGCTACCACGACCCGTTGACTTTTCAGTCAACGTGATCTGGGCCGCTACTTCTCGATGACGTGGAGAAATCCTGGCCGTCCACGCGGCGTGCCATGTGGCACCCAGTCAGCGCCACTTGGCGCTGACCCGCTGACGTGGCATGACACGTCAGCTGACACGTCATCACTGCCACGTCAGCGAAAAACTTTTTTTTTTTTTTTTTTGAAAAATTTTATTTTCTCCAAAATAAAATTTCGGGCATTTCCAACTCTTTGGAATTTAATTTATTTTCTCAAAATAAATACCTTGGCTATTTTCAAACACTTTGAAAAATGATTTCTCTATCGTTTTAATATTTTCTCTTTGATCTTCGTTGGGGCTTGCGGGGGGACCTGCAGGACTAATTAACTTTAGCTCCAAACGGGTCAATCTATTATCATCCCATGACAATAATTGATTACCGTTTAACAATATTTAATTCCACTAAATAAATATTGTTGAACTCTAAAATTAATTAAATTATTCACGAATTTCTCGATCTAGAATAATTTTACATTTGACTCCTCTGTACATATATCCATGAAAAATAAATCAATACCACTATCATTTATTTTTCACTTTCAATCTAAAATTTCTTGATTCGCCTTAAGTCCAAATTCCCTGTATGTGAAACACATTCAACATACAACTTCGGTGACGAACACACGAAGTACTTTGGCCAAAGTTTTATTTGAACTTTTTGCAAATCTATTTCAGGGATATCTTTTAACCTTCCAATAAGGCTACAAATTCCTCGATCAATATTTCTCTTTAGCACAGTTCATGCAATCACCAAACGTACAAAGTATTTTGGCCACCCGTTACCGAGACCTCACTTCTGAGTACATCACAGTGATTAACACTACATGCCTAAAGTAGAAACACTATCAGGATTAAGAGTCTAATGCTTCCGAGATTCTGCTCATTTTAGATAGTAGTATAAAATGAACAATCTCAGTGGTCCAGTTCGATGTTTCCAATCTCATTGAAAATCATCAATGTGTCATAATTAGAAACTCCATTTCCCTATGACGAAAGACTAATCATCTTATATAACACATTATAGTCTCGATAAGAACATTTTCTTATCATACTGACTAGAACTTTAATGACACGTGACTTCTGGTATTTAAAGTCTTTTCCTATGAAACACATTTCATATAAAAATACCATCACACGTCATTAATTATTAAATTTGTAAAATACTCATAACTTGCTTTAATTTCAGTTTTATTAATCCAAAATATTTACAATGTAATTGGATTTTCAGGGCATTAATCCCAATAATCTCCCACTTGCCCTAAATCCAATTGGCTACATATCTAAGACCCATCCCTTCTACATGAGTGTCAAAACTCTTTTGCGCCAAAGTCTTAGTGAAGGGATCTGCCAGATTATTTACTGAGCCAATTTTCACCACTGCCACTTCTCCACGTTCCACATAATCACGTATAATGTGAAACTTCCTCTCGATGTGCTTCGCACGTTTATGACTTCGAGGTTCCTTGGAGTTGGCCACCGCTCCAACATTGTCACAGTATAATGTGATCGGCGTAAGTCCGTCCTTGACGACTTCTAGATCCATTAGGAAATTTCGGAACCAATACGCTTCTTTGGCTGCTTCCGAAGCTGCCACGTATTCGGCTTCCATGGTGGAGTCAGCAATGCAAGTTTGCTTAATACTCCTCCAACTAACGGCTGCTCCTCCTAGAGTAAACACATATCCAGATGTCGAATGCCTAGAATCCAAATCAGATTTGAAATCTGAATCTGTGTACCCAATAGGAATGAGCTCATCACTGCGATAAACAAGCATATAATCCCGAGTCCTTCTCAAGTACTCTAATATATGCTTTACAGCTATCCAGTGTTGGGGTCCAGGGTTTGACTGATATCTGCTGACTAGACCTACAGCATAACAGATATCTGGCCTAGTACATAACATGGCATACATGAGGCTTCCGACTGTCGAAGTATACGGAACATCTTTCATTTCTTCTGTCTCTTCTGGGTTCTTGGGACACTGATCCCGAGACAGATGAACTCCATGTTTGAAAGGTAACGAACCTTTCTTGGAATTAGCCATATTATATCTTGCCAACATTTTATCTATATATGCTGTTTGTGATAAACCAATCATTTTATTCTTTCGATCACGACAAAGTCTGATCCCTAGAATATAACTGGCTTCACCTAGGTCTTTCATATCAAACTGGTTTGACAACCAAATCTTAATTGCTGACAATATTCCTGTGTCATTCGCAATGAGCAGAATGTAACTGGCTTCACCTAGGTCTTTCATGTCAAACTGGTTTGACAACCAAATCTTAATTGCTGACAATATTCCTGTGTCATTCCCAATGAGCAAAATGTCGTCAACATATAGAACTAAAAATGTTACAACACTATCATGATGTCTCTTGTATACACATGGTTCATCAGGCAATTGCATAAATCCAAAGGATTTAATTGCCTCATTAAATCTGATGTTCCATGACCTAGACGCTTGCTTAAGACCATAAACAGATCTATCAAGCTTGCATACCATATGCTCCTGATTTCTGGCTATAAAGCCTTCAGGTTGAGCCATATATATTCTTGAAGGTGCCCGTTCAAGAAGGCAGTCTTTACATCCATTTGCCAAATCTCATAATCATAATGAGCAGCAATGGATAGGAGAATTCTTATGGACTTAAGCATTGCTACAGGCGAGAAGGTTTCGTCATAATCGATACCTTCTTTCTGGGTATAACCCTTTGCCACAAGCCTTACTTTAAAGGTCTCAACCTTTCCATCTATTCCCTTTTTTCTCTTGTAGACCCATTTGCATCCAATAGGTTTAATGCCCTCAGGCGCCTCTACAAGTTCCCAGACTTTATTGGAATACATTGAATCTAATTCAGATTCCATGGCTATGACCCAACGGTCAGTGTCTATATCCTTTATAGCTTCATCATATGTGACAGGATCAGATACGTCAGATTCAACCACTTGGGTTAATCCCAAGTATCTGTCAGGTGCCCTGACAATCCTCCCACTACGACGAGGCTGTTGTGTACTTGTCCCCACATCATATGTTGTATCTGGTACATCATATGTATCTAACACATTTTCAGTTTCTACGGGTTCTTGGAATTCAGAATCTGATGTTGTCATTTCTTCTAACATAATTTTGCTTCTACCCTTGTGGTCATTTACGAAATCATCTTCAAGATATTTGGCATTAGTGCTCACAAACACTTTGTGATCGCTCGGATCGTAAAATGTACCACCTCTTGTTCCTTTAGGATAACCTATGAACAAGCAAATCTGTTCTTGATTCCAACTTGTCAGGATCCTTTCTTAACACATGAGCTGGGGTTCCCCATATCCGAAGATAGGAGACACTGGGCTTTCGCCCTCGCTACAGTTCCATTGGTGTTTTAGGAACCGATTTGGATGGAACAAGGTTTAATATGTGTGCCGCCGTTTCGAGTGCAAAGCCCCAAAACGAACTTGGTAGGGTAGCATGACTCATCATAGATCTTACCATTTCCATCAGAGTTCTATTTCTCCTTTCTGCAACACCGTTCTGCTGGGGTGTACCCGGTGCAGATAATTGAGATCTAATCCATTTTGCAGTGAGAAATTCTAGAAACTCTGTAGACAGATACTCACCACCACGATCTGATCGAAGTGCTTTGATACGTTTTCCGGTTTGATTTTCAACTTCAGCTTTGAATTCTTTGAACTTTTCAAAAGATTCAGACTTATATCTCATCAAATAAACGTATCCGTATCTGGAGTAATCATCCGTAAAAGTGATGAAATACTCAAAACCTCCTCTTGCTTGAATACTCATAGGACCACACACATCCGTATGAATTAACTCAAGCAATTCTGTGGCTCGATTACCTTTAGATTTAAAAGATCTCTTGGTCATTTTACCTTCCAAGCAGGATTCACAGACAGGTAGTTCTGTTAAGTCCAAGGGACTCAACAATTCATCTGAAATTAGTCTTTGGATCCTTTTTGGATTAATATGACCAAGACGTAAATGCCACTTGTACGCCTCGTTAGGCATAAGAGTTTTTCTTTTGGATGGTAAGTCAAGCTTAGTAGTGTTAAGTTCGGAATTAGGGTTTTTATCGGGGTATAACAAGAAAAGACCATCTTTTACCGTGCCAGAGCAAATAAACCTTTTATTTTGCTTAATGGTAAAGTTTTGTTCAAAACAAACACTAAAACCATTATTTATTAAACAACTCACAGAAATTAAATTTCTGCGAACACACGGTATGTACAGAGTGTCTTTTAACATCAAAACCCTATCACCAAAATACAAATTTACAGTCCCTACTGCTAATACAGATATACTTGTATTATCTCCGAGCAGTAGTTGCATCTCGCCATCTTCAAGCTTTCTGGTTAGCTTGAACCCCTGTAATGAATTACAGATATGATTAGTTGAACCCGAGTCCACACACCAGGAATCTGGTGGACTTCCAACTAAACATAATTCAATCAAACAAGATATCAATATACCTTGTCCAGATGGCTTAGCAGGAAGACTTGCTAAGTATTTTGGACAATTCCTCTTCCAGTGCCCATTTTCACCGCAGTGGAAACATTTTCCTTTGCTAGGTTTACCCTTCTTCTTCTGAACCTTTTTCTCGGGATTAAGAACCTTTCCTTTTCCCTTTTTCAACTTGTTGGCTTTTGAGGCTGTGGAAGTCGATGCCTGAGCCAGGAGAACAGTTCCCTTAGCTTTCATCACTCCCTCTGCCACTTTGAGTTCATTCATCAATTCAGGCAGAGAAAAATCCAATTTGTTCATAATTTTGCCTGAATGTGTCGAACGACTTTAGCAGAGAGCATAGGATCATATCCTGTTTGCTGAGATCATCAAATTTAGCACCAAGGCTTTCAATTTCATTCAGGCAAGCCATCATGTTCATAACATGATCCTGAACAGGTGATCCCTCAGACATCTTGGTAACTAACAGCCTTCGCATCAATTCGAGCCTCTTGGCTCGATTCTGTCCTCCAAACATTTGATGGAGATGATCCATCATGTTCCTAGCAGTTGGCATCTCATGCATTTGATGCTTGAGAACATTGGAGACAGATGCCAGGATATGAGACCTAGCCAAATCATTGGACTTGATCCAATTGGCGTAAGCATTTCTCATATCCTGATTGGCTGTAGTTTCCGGTACCCCCGGACAAGGTTCAGTGAGCACTTGTTTCAGATTCTCGTGACCAAACACGATGTCAAGATTCATCTTCCAGTCAGCATAGTTAGACCCTTCAAGCCTATTTTCCTTTAGGATCGATTGAAGCGGGCTAGCGGTCGTCATTGTTTTAAAACTGAAATATTTTAAAAGATGCAAGTTATGATTCTGTATTTTACATCTTTTGCGTCTAACCAATAAATGAAATCCACGTAAGCATTTTGGGTTTACGCAATGGTGACTTATCTAACCGCAGTTGACCCCCCGGAAGCGAGGTCGAAAACCGCTTAGAAAAGCAAGTATTAATCTTAATTAACATGCCATCTAGGTAACTCTTACCAAACTATGTTAATCCACCACGTTAACCTTTGACCTCTAAGTAAATGTAACATAGCTCCGAAGGGAGGTTAATACATTACTTAGTCAAGCGTATACCATTACCTAGAAATTCGTACGAGTAGATCAGACACTCCACGGAGGCGTGGTCGAGCTGACTTTCCCCGTATTTCATTCTATCAGTAGAAGCCTAATCTTGTATACCGCGAATACATACCCGCCGAAGGGAGTAGTATATATTCACTATACTATAGACGGGTAATGGAGGCCGTGAGAATCCAACTCTTTTCATCTCGCTCCCACTTGAATTTTATAAAATTTGTGGATTATCTTTGACTATTAAATAATCACTTTTGGCGTCTTATTAATTTTGGAAGTAATTAATCTAATTAATATGCTCCCACTAGGATTATTAAATAATCCTAATAATATTTTGAGGCTTTAATAACTCTTTATTAATTTAAGCCAAAAATATTAATCCAATTATGCATCATATTTAATCTCTATTAAACATTATTTATCTAATCACATTAAATAAATCATGCATAATTGAAACAGCATAATATCACATATTATCATGCCATTTTTAAAATTAAAAGCATGCTTGCAAATAATTATCACATAATTATCACGCTTTAAATTTTTTATGGCCCCTTAAATAAATATGTTTTAAATTATCACATAATTTAAATCATATTTACTGATTCGGCAATTAACCAGGAAGATTATTGAAATCAATTCCCAGAAAATTACCATTCCACGCAAATTCCCAAGAAACACTGGAGGCGTCACAACGGTCCCACTTAAAACCCAGCCTCCTTTGACAGAACTTACGTTCACAGTATCAGATTTAAAATTATGCATCTTATGCTTTATCAATGCGAGTATATAATCAGAGCCCCGCTCTGATACCAGTTGTTGGTGTGGCAGGCCCGAGGCAGAGTAACGATACAGCGGAATATTTCAAAAAATTTTGCCATAACCTCGTTATCAAAATATTTCAAAAATATTTTAATAAAGCAGCGGAATAAATCGGGCAGCATAACTCTAATATATACAGGCATCAATAACATAATTTTAAATCATCTAGCATATAATCACAATATGCAAATATTAATTTGGGCAGCACAACGGTATTACCGTACTGCAAAAATGGCTATCAACGGCACTTCTCCAGCACCTCGATATCTTCTCGTGAAACCGGCAGAGCTTCCCCGCAATATCCCAGATTAAGAAATTGGAGTGTGGGCTCCGCCAGTATTTCGCTAAATACTTTGAGAAAATATTTTTCTAGAAAAACCCTTTTTTCTAATTTAAGAAAATCCCTATTTTCTATTAATTAAGTGGATTATATATTAATTATATAACCACCTAATTAAGTATTAATTAATCCTTAATTAAGGATTAATTAAATATTCTGGAGAGAGAGCCGAAATGGCTTTGAATTGAGAAAGGAATGCTGCTCCAAAATTGAATTTTCAAGAATGAACTGCACAGGCTATTTATAAGCATAAAATTAGGGTTAAAACCGTCCATTTCCTAATTTTGCCGTGCACTCCAAGTTCATGCAGCAAATCCGGAGGCGCCACGTGGAAGAAGAGCTCGCCAAGAGTCTGTAGCCGCCGAGCACGCGCCGGCACGTGCTGGAACGCGCCGCCAGAAGGCGCTGCATGCGCATGGCGCGCGTGGGGCACACGCAAGCACGAGCAGGTGTCGCGTGGCCTGTTCAGCCGGTCCGACCGGCGGCTCAGCAGTTCAGACCGGTTCGTCAATGAACCGGTCGGTTCAGGCTGCCTGGTCGGCTGACACGTGGCAAATCCCTATTCGTCCACGTGTCCGGGTCGGGTAAACCGTGACCCGGCCCTATCCGAAGACCCGACCCGCTGACCCGCTAGCACGACCCATTGACTTTTCAGTCAACGTGATCTGCGCCGCTACTTCTCGATGACGTGGAGAAATCCTGGCCGTCCACGCGGCGTGCCATGTGGCACCCAGTCAGCGCCACTTGGCGCTGACCCGCTGACGTGGCATGACACGTCAGCTGACACGTCATCACTGCCACGTCAGCAAAAAACTTTTTTTTTTTTTTTTGAAAAATTTTATTTTCTCCAAAATAAAATTTCGGGCATTTCCAACTCTTTGAAATTTAATTTATTTTCTCAAAATGAATACCTTGGCTATTTTCAAACACTTTGAAAAATGTTTTCTCTCTCTCGTTGTAATATTTTCTCTTTGATCTTCGTTGGGGCTTGCGGGGGGACCTGCAGGACTAATTAACTTTAGCTCCAAATGGGTCAATCTATTATCATCCCATGACAATAATTGATTGCCGTTTAACAATATTTAATTCCACTAAATAAATATTGTTGAACTCTAAAATTAATTAAATTATTCACGAATTTCTCGATCTAGAATAATTTTACATTTTACTCCTCTGTACAGATATCCATGAAAAATAAATCAATACCACTATCATTTATTTTTCACTTTCAATCTAAAATTTCTTGATTCGCCTTAAGTCCAAATTCCCTGTATGTGAAACACATTCAACATACAACTTCGGTGACGAACACACGAAGTACTTTGGCCAAAGTTTTATTTGAACTTTTTGCAAATCTATTTCAGGGATATCTTTTAACCTTCCAACAAGGCTACAGATTCTTCGATCAATATTTCTCTTTAGCACAGTTCATGCAATCACAGAACGTACAAAGTATTTTGGCCACCCGTTACCGAGACCTCACTTCTGAGTACATCACAGTGATTAACACTACATGCCTAAAGTAGAAACACAATCAGGATTAAGAGTCTAATGCTTCCGAGATTCTGCTCATTTTAGATAGCAGTATAAAATGAACAATCTCAGTGGTCCAGTTCGATGTTTCCAATCTCATTGAAAATCATCAATGTGTCTTAATTGGAAACTCCATTTCCCTATGACGAAAGACTAATCATCTTATATAACACAATATAGTCTCGATAAGAACATTTTCTTATCATACTGACTAGAACTTTAATGACACGTGACTTCTGGTATTTAAAGTCTTTTCCTATGAAACACATTTCATATAAAAATACCATCACACGTCATTAATTATTAAATTTGTAAAATACTAATAACTTGCTTTAATTTCAGTTTTATTAATACATATATTTACAATATAATTGGATTTTCAGGGCATTAATCCTAACAGGTTTGATGACCGAATTGTTGGTTTGATGCTTTCCTACTATATTCTAATGCCATTTATTTCGTTCTAGGTTTAGCTCGTTGTCTTCTTGTTTCATTTTTTCTCCTCATCTTACTTTCATCTTTTCTTTTTCTTCCCGCATTATTCTCCTCTTTGTGTGCTTCTTACACTAAATTGTTTTGATATATATTTGTTTTGTTTTCGACGTGTGTTCATGTGACACCCCACTTCTTTGGTAGGTCAGGTATGACATCATCGGGCATGTTTCTCGAGGGTTATATATTTTATTTATTTAATTCTGTAATTTAATTACTCGTTCACAGACCTTTTGTGCCTAATTTGGATTACGTGCCCTTGTTTGTCACATTTAGAAACTACAGGATTCAATTTAAATAATAAAGGTTGGGCTTAGTTGAATAAATTGGAAACTATGTGGGTTAATTTGAATGAAATAGAAATATAGGGACCTGTTTGCAAATTTGTCACACGAGCACTCATTTGCATTCTCGAGCCTTGTAACCTTGTGCCTTATATTTTTACGAAGCCTTTGACTATCCTTTTATTCAATTTTGAGCTTGTTGCCTTTGAAATAAGTATTTTAATTTAACCACAAACCAGACTATTTTACCCAAAAATAACTCAAACCAGCTAAAGTCAAAACATCTTGCTTAGAAAGGGGGGAGGGGCACATCTCTCTCTCTCTCTCTCTCTCTCTCTCTCTCTCTCCCCCCTTAAGAACGATCCCTTTTCCCCCTCTCACTCTCACTTTCTCTCATCATTTCCCTTCTCAAGATGAAGGAAGAAGAGGGAGGAGCTTTAGCTCCTCCACCACCCACTACAAGAAAACTGTCAATTTCCGACGGAATTTTCCGACGGATTTCCGACAGAAACATGAAATAGCGACGGATTTCCGATGGAATTCCGACGGATGATTGTTGTCGGATAAGTAGTCCTCGGAAAAATTTACCGACGGATTTCCGACGGAAATCTTAGCGAAATGTAAAAAATAATTAACGACTTTCCGACAGAAAATTCCGTCGGAAATCCCTCGGAAAATATATTTTCCGACGGACAGTCCATCGGAAATCCGTCGGAAAATATTAATCCAAAAAAATAAAAAAATTATTTCCGACGGAATTTTCCGTCGGTAATAAAATAAAAATAAATAAACTAAAAAAAATAAAAAAATTTATTTGTGAGACCCGAACCACCCCGGAAACGTGCCACACCAACACTTCAGATGAGCCACGAGGCGAGCTTAAAGCTCGGCAAGCCAACTAATGCGAGAATTAATTCCCGCGATTATTGTGCACGTGGGGATTCGAACTCGGGTCTCCAAGGAGGAATGATGACTCCCTTACCACTTGGTCAACTTACTTGTTATTAATATTATGTCTTTAAATATATTTATACACTTATTTCAATTAATTATTTAAATACTTTTTCTTATTAATTTAATATATAAAATTTTAAATATATAATTATATGGATTAAATATAATCATATTTATTGAAATTTTTTAAAAATGCATATTTTTATTTATTTAAATTTAATAGTTTCCGACGGAATAGTCCGTCGGAAGATTTCTTGAATTTTATTTTTCGAAGCTCCATTGAATTTTATTTTTGCATTTCCGACGGATTACCGACGAAAATTCCGTCGGAAATTTTTATTTTTATTTTAATATTTTTTAGCAATTTCCGTCGAAAAACCGTCGGTATTCCGTCGGAAACTTTATAATTTTCCGACGGCTTTGATTCCGTCGGAAATTTCCCTTGGCAAAATTTTAAAATATAGAAATAATTATTAAGTTAATATTTTCCGAGGGATTACCGACGGAAAATTTTATTTTTATTTTTATATTTTTTAGCAATTTCCGTCGGAAAACCGTCGGTATTCCGTCGGAAACTTTATAATTTTCCGACGGCTTTGATTCCGATGGATATTTCCCTCGGTAAAATTTTAAAATATAGAAATAATTATAAAGTTTAATATTTTTCGACGGATTACCGACGTAAATTTCGTCGGAAATTTTTATTTTTATTTTAATATTCTTTTAGCAATTTCCGTCGGAAAACCGTCGGTATTCCGTCGGAAACTTTATAATTTTCCGACGTCTTTTATTCCGTCGGAAATTTCCCTCGGTAAAATTTTAAAATATAGAAATAATTATAAAGTTTAATAATTTCCGATGGATTACCGGCGGAATTTTCCGTCGGTAAATTTCTATTTTTATTTTTATATGTTTTTCGCAAATTCCGTCGGAAATTGACAATTTTCTTGTAGTGACCATCTCCGTCGCACCACCGTCAACCGCCCCTCCGGCGAGCCACCTCCGGCCGACCATCACCTCCTCTAATTCTCTTCTTCTTTAACTTTCCCTCTTCCATTACCAAGAAACAACAAGAAGAAGAAGTTGAAGCTAGGGCTTCAAGACACCATCCTTTCCGGCGAGTCTCCGGCCATCTCCACGAACTCCGACAGTCTCTCCCTCCCTCCTTTCGCTCTTGTAAGTTTTTTCCTTTCATATCCTTACGTATGGTATATGTATATACATGTGAATATATAGATGTATATATATGTGTATATATGTTTGTGGGTTGTTCAATTTTGTGCTTTGATATGCAAATTGATGAGTTTTATGCGTGTATATGTGTGTATGGTGGTGTATTTTGATGTATTTTAGTGTTTGAGGTGTTGGATTGAGGTTTCGGGTAGTTTTGAAACCACCCTGACGAGCTTCTGCTGTAGTTCTACATTTTTTCTGCCCAGACGGATCTAAAAGGCCGTTTGGATCCCTACTGGTTTTAGCAAACGCCCGTTTGGGCAACCCTTGTCTCACCCCGAGAGCCTTCAAACGGCCATTCTAGCTTCCAGACCAATTTCCACACGGCCGTTTATACCTCATCTGTGCTTAGATTGGCCTGAAATTTTAACTGAAGGTACTCCTTTGAGTGTAAAACACTTTCATTTTTACGGCTTGTCAATATCTATTCTAGATTGTGAGATATAACCATTTTAATTTCGTGTCGCCACTTCGTTGATATTCTGCTTTTGTTCCACTTCGAACCTACGCTATTTTCGGATCCCTTTTTATCATACTTTGAGCCATATATCGTTGGAAAGGTCTGTGTGTCTAGTTTCATATTCAAGAAACAAAACTCAATTCCGACTTCTTAAACTCAAGATATGCCCATTTTCCTACAACTTGTGTATTTCAGAAAAAATCCAACTTTTGCCCAATTTCGCTCAGAACCACTTTTCGTGTCTTCCTTCCTCTTTTCTTGTACCTTTCCACCTCCGAACATGTTCTTAACTTATTATATCATGTATATGTGTTTATATTTGTTCTAAATATGCGACTTACATGGCTTAAGTTATGTGAATTTGGTACACGAGTCACATGTGACCTTGTTATGCGATAAGATGATGTGTTATGCATTAATTGTGCACATGAACTTGTCTCTTGGTATTATACTTTAATTGTGTATGTGTTAATGATTATGTTTACCACTCCTTTGTGCCTATATGTTCTTATATACCCCTATATGGTTTCAATTGTGCGTTAATATGCTTGTTTGCTCTCACATATGCCTCTATATGTTTTAACTTGATTTCAATTAGTTGTTAACATACCTATGTGATCTAGCATGTATTCCATTGTGTAATTATTTGTCTAAATTTCCCTAATATGACTTATGTGCTTGATTTCCTGATTCACTTACAACTTGAATTATTTGTACAAGGTGCCTGATTACTTGGACATGACATGAACAAGTATTATCCTGCATGCATATCATAAATTATGGTTAAAGCCTACATACATGCATCCGTAGCATTCATATGCATTGTCGTGCGTCTATGTGGTTCTTCTTGGACTCTAAGTCCTTGGTTTGTGTTCAATTTGTACAGGTGCACTCGGGGTGGTGACGCGTTCGCCGTGTAGGTTCTGGGGTGAACCAATAGTCATATCTACGGCTTCGTCTGGTATAAGGTGGGGTTAGGATTATTAGTTATGACCTTAATGCGATGTGCTCGGTTTTGAATGCATGTGGTTCGATAAGTCTTATACATACGTAAATATGTGTGAGATATGTATTTGTTCGGATATGCACTACAAAAAAATCACCGAATTCCGACGGCATTTTCCGACGGGATCAGCCCGTCGGTAATCCGTCAGAATTTCCGATGGATAAGCCACGGATAACCTACGGAATTGCAATGACTCGTTGGCCAAAAAACACATGAGAGAAACCGTCGGTTGTCTGTCGTGATTCCGTCGGAAATAATGGCGGCATTTTTAAAAAAATACGCGAAAAGGTTGCGATGGCAGAGAAAATGTATGGGATAGCCGTCGGAAGATTTGGCGCACTTTTAGAGTCGAAAAATTTGCCAAGGGATGGCCGTCGGTATGTGTGAATGTAATTTATTGGAAACCCGACGGTTCCATGCCCGTCGTATATCCGTCGGTATTTGTATGATTAATAGTATTCCAACGGATAACCAACGGTCTTGTTCCGTCGGAATCATTTCAAGTTTTCCTCTCAAGTTCCTTTTGCTGGGAGGCGGGCCCAGAACAGTAGCGGTCCGGGACCACATTTTAAATTTTTTTATTATAATACAAGTATTAAAATATTTCTAAAACATTTTAATACAATAGCGGAAGACTTAGTCGGATCTACTCAAGTATATGCATGCAATTGATAATAAATTTTAAATCACTTAAGTAGATAAATATCTAACATGCAACTAAAACTTAAGAGCATATAATTTATCATGCTTAAATAATATAACTGAAAAATATTACCGTACTGCAAACATGGCTATCTAACGATATTTTTCCAGCTCCCGAATTCACCTCCCGAGAACCAGATACCCTATCTCCTCGTGAAACCGGCAGAGCTTCCCTGCAATAACCCCAGAGAAACCCTCGGAGTGTGAGCTCCGAAAGTATTTCTCTAAATACTTAGAGAAAATAAAACTTTAAACTAGAAAACCCTTTTAAGGGTTTAATCTCCCGAAATTAGGTGTTTTATATATAAACACCTAATTAAAATTAATTTCAAAATAAATTGGAATTAACTAGGAGAAAAAGGATATGGTTTCAAAGCCGAGAGCTCAACCAAAACCTCTCCCAAAGTTGTGAACGAAAAATGAAGGGCCAAGACCCCTATTTATAGGGGAAAAACCGGGGGCAAAATTGTAATTTCACATCCCACTTACGTGTGCAACTTGGACACAAAAACTGAGGTGACCACATCGTAGCTCTCATCACCACGAGTCCAACGCTGCCGGCCGTCGCCAAAATTCGCCCTCACGCGCCCACACGCGCCGCCTTTAGTCACGGCTAGGGTTTTAGGGGCTTGAACCGGTCTGACCAAGCCCGGTTCGACACTTGGCCTATCCCTGTTTTGCCACGTGTCGGGGTCAGGCCGACCCTATCCATTGGCCCAACCCGTTGACCCGACCCGTTAGCCCGTTGGACCGACCCGGTCCAGATCCAATCTGGACCGTTGCTTTACGCTGACGTGGCGCGATCTCAGCCGTCCACCTGTCGCGCCACCTGGCGCCCAGTTAGCGCCACCTCACGCCTGTCTGCTGATGTGGAATGCCACGTCAGCTGCCAAGTCTTTTTTTTTTAAAAAAAATTAAATTTTATTTTCTCCAAAATAAAATTTCGGGTATTTCCAACACTTTGAAAAATCATTTCTCTTTCTCCTTTTAATATTTTCTCTTCGGGTTTTCAATTTGGGGCTTGCAGGGGGACCTGCAGGACTAATTAATTTTAGCTCCAAACGGATTAATATATTATCATCTCATGATAGTAATTAATTACCGTTTAACAATATTTAATTCCACTAAATAAATATTGTTGCACTCTAAAATTAATTAAATTATTCACAAATTTCTCGATCTTGAATAATTTCGCATTTTACTCCTCCATGTAGATATCCATGAAAAATAAATTGCAACTACTATCATTTATTTTTCATCTCTAACATGAAATTTATTGATTTGCCTTAAGTTCAAATTCTCTTTATGTGAAAAACATTCATCATACAACTTCGGTGACGTATCACGCGAAGTGCTTTAGACAAAGTCTTAATTCGAACTTTTGCAAATCTATTTCAGGGATATCTTTTACCTTCCAGCAAGGTCACAGATTCCTCGATCAATATGACTCTTTAGCTCATTTCATGTTATCACCGAACATGCAAAGTATTTTGGCCACCGTTGTCGAGACCTCACTTCGAGTATATTACAGTGACTAACACTACATGCCAAAAGCCGAAATATTGTCAGGATTAAGAGTACAATGCTTCCTGAGATTTTATTCATTTTTGATAGCAGTATAAAATGAATAATCTCAGTGGTCCAGTTCGATGTTTCCAATCCCAATGAAAATCGTCAACGTGTTATAATTGGAATCACCATTCCCTATGACGAAAGACTAATCATCTTATATAACCACGTTATAGTCTTGATAAGAACATATTCTTATCTTACCGACTAGAACTTTAATGACACGTAATTTTGGTATTCAAAGTCTTTTCCTATGAAACACATTTCATATAAGAATACCACCACACGCCATTAATTATCAATATGTGAAATACTCACAACTTGCTGTAAATTCAGTTTAATTAATTCAACAAATTGAATTTTTAGGGTACTATTCCTAACACCTTTACCAACGGATTTCCGACGGGATGTTCCGTTGGTGTGGATAAATTTACATTTTCACTTCTTCCGACGGCTGTGGTCGTCGGTACGCCGTCGATTTTGTCCTCTCATTTGTTTACTGACGATATTCCGACGGGATATGCCCGTCGGAACTTTTCAGTGTTTATTACCAGCCCTTTAATTTTTTCCCCCAAATCCATTGTATTTTCAAATCGAAAAGCTGAGCTGAGACACGATAGGATTCTTGGAAAATTGAGACATTGCTCCCCAAATCACTTTCATTTTTAATCTCTGTAACGTAGAAGGGGTTAGGGTTGCCGGTATTGAATGATAGGGTGGCGTTTGGGGTTTTTTTGGGTTCGTTTATGTAAGAATCAGGTTCCAGATTTTGAGGTTCAAACCGGGTGCGTCTGAATCGGAGGTGAAGAAGGCATTTAGGTGGCTAGCAGTACTGAAGGTAAGCTCTTAACTCTTCTCGATTTTCTAGTTTCAAACGGATGGGTTTCTTCCTGTTTTTTGATGAAATGTTGTTGGTTTTGTTTGATTTTACGTTATTATGGAGGCATTTGGGCTTGGGTGTTATTTACGGAGTATCACTCAGATTTCAGCAAAAGAAGAGGAAGAAAGCACATGGTCTGTGGTGACAGCAGCAAGGAATTACAAGATAAGACTACATGTAAGTTTTCTGATTTCAGCTTAGCAATCGAGATAACTTTGTCCGGAGTGATTATTTATTATGGTCTGTGGCACTTGCTTCAGATCTATCCCTGGTTATCTTTGCAGTCCCTCTCCCTTCTTAAATGTTCAATGCTTTTCAATATCTTATTATCAGACATGTGCTTTCTTCCTCTAAATTTGCTGATTTAACCAAAACATTGCAGCTGTGGATCAGTTTTAGCTAAAGATAAGCAGTGGTTCGATGGGTTTGTTCGGGATTGTCAATTGGTGGTTTGAGGGGCTTCTAAGTGTCTCTTTACTCCTCTGGATTGCTATTTTGTGGTTTGGGATTGAGAAGTTATTATTTCTGTGCTTCTGTGATGAAAATGCTCTGTAGGATGATGTGGTTATTCAGCTACTGATCTTTAATTTTTGCTGGTTTTGTTTTCAATTTGTGGACTTTTGGAGTAGTCATTGAATTTTGTTGCGGTTGTGTGTTATTTGGTAATCCAGGCACTTGTGAAATCACACTCTTGTCTGGTATTTGCACCATTACGAATATGACTCTTGTTTGGTTTTTAGAACTGGCTTAAATTTAGATAGATGTTCATGATATCATTAAACTGATCAGTTATTAGTTAACTGGGATGAGCTTGGACTTGAAGAGAGTGAGTGCAAGTGGGCCATTGATATGTTGCTACTTGCTAGCAATTCGGATTCATGCAATCAATTAATTTGTTCTTCAGAATTGTTATAATTTGTGATTGATTTTCAGTGTCACAATTTTATTTGTTTATCTTAAGACCTATGCCCTTTGTAAAGCTTGATATCATTTCTTCTGGATTATAGTTAACCTGATACTCTTAGTATGATGATTAGTATACATTGTGGGTGCATGCAGTTCTAAGTATTGGAGCTGTAAATTCAGCCTCAGGGTCTACTTATGCGGAGTTTGGAAATACTAAGGTCATTGTATCAGTGTAAGTCATGCTTAACTTAGAAAAAGATTTTTTTTTAATCATTACAGTTGGACTTAGAAGCCTCTAGATTGTGCCTGCAGGACTCAGAATTCTTGCAGGTGTAGGACGGGAGTTAAAGCCAAAGTAAATATTTCAGGCCTTTATCTTGTGCTACTTGAGGTAACCTTTCCGTTTGGGTTGCTTTCGATGACTGTTGATACATAAAATCTCGTGCTTTTGAGCATGCGATTAATTTTAAAGGTTAGGGAATGTTATAGGTATGTTGTTGCATGAGTTTTGATTGTTTTGGCTGAGTTCTTGCATGCTTATAGTAAACGAATGTATGACACAAAAACTGACAGCTTTTATGTAGGAACTTTAGACTCAAATTTTGAGTCCATACGAAATCCGTTTTGAAAACTGATTTAACTGTATATTCCTAACATGTCGAGGTTTGTGTCTGCCAAATTTTATGTTGATCCGAGTCCATTTGATACCCGAGAAAGAGTTAAATCGATACAGCTTTTCAATTTTTCTGATCTGAACTAACTCCTCGAGCAGAGGGGGTTAAACCTTCATATTTTTGAAAACTGTTTTACAGAGATGTTCGCTGTATTAACTTTCTATATATTTCATCTATGTGGGACCAAAAGAAAAGTGAAAAAAGGAAGAGAAAGAAAATGCTTTATTTGGGGGCATCATTCAAATGTTTTATTTGATGTATCATGGATCATTATTATCCTTGATAAGTTGTGTCTTGTGCTCACTTGGAAATCTCTGTCCTATTGGAAATAAGTATTGAAATTCTCTACTATATAAGTTCCAACTCTAATGCACGGACACTTCGAAAATCGACCCCGTGCAGTGTCGGACACGTGTCGGACATGGACACACCTCCGACTCGTGTCGGACACGTGTAATCCGTGTCCGAAATTAAAAAAAAAAAAAAAATGGGGACACGGTGTCGGACACTCTGTAGCGGAGTGTCCGACACGCCTTGGACACGGATTCAAAGGATTTGGATTTCTGGAAGGAGACGGTTCCATGGCGGCATCTCCGTGGTGGTGGCGAGTGTTTTGGAAGGAAGAGCATCATCATTGCAACATCTTCTTCTGTCGAATCGTCAAGATCTCTGTCAATAGCGGTGGTGGTAGAGTTTATGAGAGGAGGAAGAGGTCTGTCAATGGCGGTGGTGGTGGAGTTTATGAGAGGAGGAAGAGGGTGCGTGCCTCATGCCAGTCATGGTGTGAATGTTTTTCTAAATGTTTTTCAATTCATGTGAGCAGCGAAGAATGGTGGGGAGAAAATGTGATGAATAACGGCGGAATATGATAATTAGGTTTACCAAAAGTATTTTTTCAACCCTCAAAGTTGGTAGGTTAACCTGTTGGGCCTTAGGCCCATAGAACTCTAAAATGTGATCTAATTTTGTTAATTTTCTTTTGCCCTTTATCCAGCGCTCTTTTAAACATTATGGCTAAGGATATTATAAATCTTTGTTATTCGATATTAGAAATAGTTTACATAACTTAAAAAATATTTTATACTTACAAAATAAAGGATATTTAAAATATATATATATATATATATAGCCGTGTCGTGTCCTAAAATTTTATAAAAATCCGTGTCGCCGTGTCCGTGTCGTGTCGTGTCCGTGTCGCCGTGTCCGTGCATCATAGAGTTCTAACAAGTTTTGCATTGCTTTTGTGCCAAACTGTGGTCTGCATTTGTTGCTGCATAAAAGCTGATTCATGATTAGTTAATTATACCTTGCATAGATTCTTACTTGTAGTTCGGCACTTAATGGAAATTTGTAAGCTATTTCGGACTATTGAGTTATAAATCAGCCACTTTTAGGCAGCCATCATTCAAAGAGATGAGATAATTACGTAACATATCTTGAGGATTTGTTGACTATAGAAATTGCAACGCTGATGAAAATTTTGCTTTAGTGTAATTATCCCAAAGTTCAAAGTTCTGCAATTAGATCAAAGGTCAGGGTATAGTTAAATATAAATAAACAGATGAAGTCTGATGTTTTGGTTGGTTTGTTGTCCCCTATTTTGTTCAAATTTAAACAGAAGAGAAATGTAAATTCAAATATTGGTTAGGGATATTTGCTCATTACTCCCTGGATTAGTTCTAAATTGTGTGTTGAACTCAGTTTTGTAGGATTTTTTCCCAATAAAACTGTCGTGTCAATGCACGAAATACTTTAAATTTTGCATAAATATCGAACGTCACAAAATAGAGAAAATAATAATTTTAAATGTATTGATTCATTCATGACTCACCCCTAACTATTATGTTTACAATTACTTTAGCAATTGGTGCTTAGGTAATCTGAATTTGTTACTTTAATTGGAATGGAGACTTTGGTAGCATAGGAATTATGGATCCCTTTTTAGTGGTTATGTATGGAAAATTTTGAAAGGGAGTTTCCATCCCACCGATTAATTAATCGATTTCTCAAACTGGAACAAGAGATTCAATCTATCGTAGTAAACACCTAATAATTTTGACAACGACATAAAAATCCAATACATCATAATGAATACCTAATAATTATAACTATGATATATCTGATTTTATATATCTTTTAGTCATCCATAGTACATTATAGCAATTAGCTTTTTTCTTTTAAATTGTAGTCATCTTAACAGGTGATGATCAACTGAAAAGGATAGCTGTAGTGTAGACGAAAAATACAAGGAATATATGTATAGAAATATACACAAGATTCCTACAATAGAAATATAAAAAAGCTAGAAATTTTCATTCCGACAAGATTCCTAATTCCTAATTTTCATTCAACTTTTATAATATGATATAGTAACTTTTATTAATTGATATCTTAAGAATATGTAATCCAATCTTCTACATTTACCGTAATTGTAGATCATGGATATTCCTACTGACAGACTTTGGATGTACAATTGAACAAATCCTAAAAGAGGTGGATGTAGGGTAGAATATATCCAAGGGATTGAGACTTTCATTGAGCATGCAAGTAAGTTAGAGCCATTTATTAGAGAAGGGGTCATCCATTGTCCTTGTACGAAGTGCGTAAGGAAGTATGACTTATCGAAGCCCGATGATTTGAGACGGAATTTGTACACACATGGTTTTAAACCGAACTACTGGTACTGGACTGATCATGGTGAAACAGCTCCGTCTATGCACCAGGGTGCCCCTAGCAACACAAACAATCAAAACTATGAAGATCCGTTAAGTCGGTACAGAGATATGTATTGTGATGCTGTTATGCATAATTTGGGAGGGGGGGGGGGGGGAGGGGAGGGGAATGCCAGGCCAGAGTGAGCCACCTAATCCAGCAACACAAAGGTTTTATGACCTTTTGGATGAATTTAACAAACCTGTTTGGGATGGGTGCGAGAAACATTCACCTTTGTCAGTTGCAGCTAGGATATTAAGCATCCAAAGTGATTATAATGCCACACATGACCTGGTCGATGAATTCATCCAGTTAATATCAGATCTGTTCCCATCGGGTCATAAGGTGCCTAAGAACTTCTACGAAGCACGAAGACTTGTACATAAGTTAGGATTGCAAAGCATTAAGTTTGATTGTTGTGTGAGAGGGTGCATGTTGTATTACAAGGAGGACGAAGAACTAACAGAATACAAATTTTGCGGTGCCGCTCGGTATGAGGAAAAAAAGAATGAAAGAGGCAAGAGGAAAAAAAAAACAGTCCCTACAATGTATTATCTTCCTCTCATTCTAAGATTGAAATGACTTTATGCGTCAATGAGCTCAACGCCGCATATGGCATGTCATGCAAAGAACAAAAGGCCAAAAGGGACAATGTCTCATCCATCCGATGGGAAAGCATGGAAACATTTTGACGAGACACATCCTGAGTTTGCGAGTGCCTCGAGAAACGTAAGACTTGCGTTGTGCGCAGATGGGTTTACTCCGTATTCACAGTCAGCGGCATCCTATTCATGTTGGCCTATCATCGTGACGCTATACAATCTTCCACCAGAAATGTGCATGACGATGTCGTATATGTTCTTGACCTGTATCATTCCTGGCCCCAATTGTGGCGCCCTTGCCACATCCCGCATTGAGAAATACCCCGAGTGTTAGCTTTGGGCCTTCACTCGTGATCTTTCCCAGTGAACGGTGACGAACAAACAAACAAAAGCATAGCGGAAGCATAAAATAATGCCAGTCGACATCAAACTTCAAAGATAATTATAAGGCCGGTAAGGCCGACGACAAACGACAACCGTATTAGGTATAGGTGCATAAACTGTACATACTGAGTTTCCCACGAAGGAGAAATTCCAAAACTCATAACTTCAAACAAACTATCTAAACGGCTCCTGACAACCTAGACCAACATGCCGCTTATTCGCACCTGAATGAAGCCAAAACCAGAATAAAGGGGACGTTAGTCAAAGTGACTAAGTGAGGGGGTTATACATATACATAAATGAAGTCACAAGCTTGGTTCACATTTTCATTATTTTCGAAGACAAGGTTTAAACGTATAAGTAGGGGATAGCTTTTAGTTTGTACGAATACACACTTGTGAACCAATAATCAAAACGATCGATCAATCACAATAACCCGGCGAGTACGGTTAAGTTCTCCAACCTTTCACACCCTGAACACAAGAAACACAAAACAGAAACCAGCCTTCTCCCTCCAATTGGTAGTCGAGGTGCCCCCCAGCCAACCACACGATCACACATATAGGGGCAATATGCCCTGGTACCAATAACCTCACTCCATACGTAACGCAGTCAACCTCCGCCTACGCTCCGTATAGAGCTTCACAGAAGTACGTAGCAAGATCAGCCTTTGGCGCACACCTCCGGGCTTCACCCACTAGATACTTCGGGCCCATATTCCCCAAGGGTGTCCCCAAGGGTTCTATCAGATCAATACTCGCTTTTTAAAACATTTTCAAACAATTTCTTTCTCTTAACCATTTCACAGTTCAAAATCAAACTTTTCATTCACTCACGCGTATATATAATATAACAAAAACCCATTTTTATAAGGAAATCCGATTTTTCAACAAAATACTAAAATATTATAAAACAACTAATAATATATATAGTATCAACGGGTCAAAATCAAATTCAATAAATAAGGATTGGGTTTTAAGAATATATATATATATTTACATAATATATGTTTTGGCCCCAGTTGAAAACATTTTAATCCCTCACCTTAAACTTTCCACAAAAGCCGAAACGGAACACGACCGACACGGTCAGAGCTCCTCCTTAGGAACACCTGTGACACGGAACTCCAAATTATAACTCGACTCAACATTTAATAATACGACTGATTTGTACGACTGCAACAAAAATCATATAATCAAACTAATATATGTTTTAATAAAGGAATGGACATATTCTGTATTTCATAGTCCCAGAATTATTAAACTAAGACTAACATACAAATCAAATCATGCTTTTATTATCCATACAACTATGTTGAGAATTGAAATATGCTGCAGTCATTTAATATTTTTTTGTATTAGCATCCATATTCACTGAAATTTAAGAAGCCTAATATAACAACTAGCAATATCTAAAATAGCTCTTGAGCCGTTAATGGAACTTTAATATTTTAAGCTACTAACAGTGAGATGTGCATTAGCTTGGTTAATTATTATATGGTATTTTCTTGAACATTGAATCTAATTTACAAAACATGATTTCGTCAACTATAAAATCCATACTAATATGCTACTTAAAATATTTGGTAAGCATAAAATTATTTGGCTATTTATTTCACAAACCCACTTTATCTGAAAAGCTAAAAGATAACTAATTAAATTTTCTAATTAATCTCGTCAAGGGCCAAAATAAATGCAATTAATTATACTTGAACTTCCAAAATGTATTCAAGGAATAAAATAATAAATTAAATGAATTCAGGATGTTCCCAACAGATCAAGACACATCAAATAATATTCTAATTAAAATTTTCAAAGAATTAAATAAATGAAGTACTTACGAAAAGGGATATATGCAAATCTCAAACACTTGGATCGAACCAGATCGAAGGAATCAAAATTGAAAGCTACTGAAGGGGTTTTTCCATAAGAACACCCTGTATCTAATTGCTTTGAGTTTGCAGCTAAAATGAATGCTAGTGCAAATGATAATTATTCGTGGGCTTACACAACAAATTGTTTCTTTATTATTGTTATTATTTTGGCTCATTAATTGTGGTACGATGACTCAGCCGATCAAGGAAAAGAAGGACTCAATTTCATAGGCCATCAGGACCATTGAGTAAGCCCTTGTGACATTTATCCAATAAATAAATTAAGGAAGAAAAATGAAGACTTAATTGCTAAGGTTTGCTCCAAAATTACGAAGTGGTGAGATGCATGTACCAACATACTTAATCATTACTTACATAATGTGTATATATATTTTTATATATATTACCATAATATGTATGTATGTAACCATTTGTGTGTGTGTATATATATATATATATATATATATATATATATTTATTGAAGTGTTATAGGTATTACTGTATTAATATAATCATGTTAGTAAGGTACATATATATTTGTATTCATTTCAATCAATTACATTAAATGAAAAGCAACGAATCATGTTCCGAAAGAGAGTAACAATTCTCAGTAATCATATCAGTATTATCATTAATAGTTTTAAATTACGATCAAACACTTGATGCCCACAATTACTTATAGTAGTGGAATATTTTAAAATATAAGACGTTGATGTATTCCATTTAACAAATAAAAATGTAATTAGTTTAACTAGCAAGAAACCACTAAGTGTAAATCAAATAATTTAAATACGTTAAAATTTCATGCAATTTAAGTAGCAAATTTAACTTATTTTATGTAGAGAGCACTTGGTCTGATAAATTACTCGATCAATTTCTAGACGTATCCCGATATCTTAATTGACTTACTCATTTTGGTTTGGCTCAAAATTTGGATTGTTACACCAATAATCCAAAACAGAAAGTTGATGTGTATTTACAACCATTAATTGACGAATTAAAAGAGTTGTGGGATGTCAGTGTGCCTACATATGACGCATCAACAGAGCAAAATTTTAACCTGAAAGTTGCCCTGATGTGGACGATTAACGACTTCCCGGCGTATGCAATGCTTTCTGGTTGGAGCACGCATGGTAGATTAGCATGCCCGTACTGCATGGGTGAAAGTAAGGCAATATACTCGCCAAACGGAAGAAAATTCAGTTGGTTTGATTGCCATCGGATGTTCCTTGATCCAAGTCATCCGTACAGGCATAATAAAAATAATTTTAGGAAAAACCGAACTGAATATGACCTCCACCACGAATGTCGAATGGGCATGAATTATGGGAAACCGTGCAAAACTTCCCAAAAGTTACAGAGAACCCTGATAATCCAAGAATACCTGGTTGTGGTGAGTCACATAACTGAAAAAAACAGTCTATCTTTTGGGAGTTACCTTACTGGAAAGATCTTCTAATACGACATAATTTAGACATGATGCACATCGAGAAAAATGTGTTCGATAATATTTTCAACATGGTCATGGACATGCCTACGAAGACAAAAGAAAATGCGAACGCACGGTTGGATATGCAGGAGTTGTGTAGGCGGCCAGAGTTAAATTTGGTGCCCACAGGAAACGGGGCGATGGGAAAGCCAAAAGCTAAGTATGCCTTTACGTTAGCACAAAAACGTATAATTTGTGAGTGGATAAAACAACTCGTTATGCCTGACGCATATTCATCAAATTTGGGAAGATGTGTTGACGTTCAAGCAGCCAAGATACATGGAATGAAGAGTCATGATTGTCACATTTTTATAGAGCAATTGTTACCGATTGCATTCAAAGAATTTCCTGACGATGTTTGGAAGCCTTTAGCTGAATTGAGCAAATTTTTCAAGGACTTGTGCTCAAGTACCCTAAGACACGAAGATCTTAACAAAATGGAAAAAAACATTCCTATTATACTTTGCAAACTTGAGCGGGTATTTCCACCATCTTTTTTTGACGTGATGGAACATTTGCCAATTCATTTGATCGAGGAGGCTCGTAATGGAGGCCCTGTACAATTCAGATGGATGTACCCATTTGAGAGGTAATGCCCCTGGAACAAATATATTCTTATTTTTTCACAATTTTTGCATCTTTAACCAAACTTATAGTACTTCTTTTGCCATAAATATAGGTTTCTAGGGAAAATTAAAAGGACCACTAAAAATAAGGCGAGGGTGGAGGGCTCAATTTGTCAGGCGTATTTACGCCGTGAGACTACGAGCTTTTGCTCATACTACTTTGAATCTGAAGTTCTTTCCATGAGGAACAGGGTAGGTAGAAACGATGATGGGGGTGACAATGATGATTTGACAGCACCTACAATATCTATTTTCAACACACCGGGTCATGCATCCGGTGCAATTAAGGAACGTCATATTACCACTTCGAAGGAGTTCAATGCAATCTCGGTTCATATTATGCTAAACTGCGACGAAGTTCAAAAATATTACAAGTAAGTAAATAGGGTTAAAAATAGTTTATTTCCATAAGTTAGTAACTAATGTTTTTATAAATGACAATAAAAATTTTAGTGAATTCATCGCACTGACGGGCGCGGACGATGGAGATAATAACGACCACATTAAAAGAAACTTTGTAAGCTGGTTCCTGCATCATGTAAGTTTTAATAAAGTTTGTAACACTAACTACATATTGCGAAAAAATATACAACAATAAATAACAACGAAACTTATGTATTGCTTAGGTTCAAAACCCCAACAATGGAATTGATGATCCTTTGTTGCAACACTTGTCTTGGGGACTGAATACAAAGGTTAGGACATTTCAGAAGTATTTTGTCAATGGGTTCAAATTCCATACGAGGTCATGGGGTCAAGGAAAAAAAACAATGAATTTTGGAGCTTGGGTAAAAGGCAGTGCGAATAAAGGAGATATAACAGATGACTATTACTGGACGTTGAAAGAAATCATCGAACTTGATTACCCAGGTTCTCCAACAAAGAAGGTCGTTTTATCCAAATGTGATTGGTTTGATCCCACACCACGCTGGGGGACCCGTATTGGTAATGCAGAAAGCACAATCATTGAGGTAAAACATACAGGTAGATACAAAAGGTATGATCATTTTATCCTAGCACAGCTAGCCCAACAGGTTTATTATGTTCCGTATCTTGGTCGAATCAAAGATAAGCAAAATTGGTGGGCAGTAATTAAAACCAAGCCAAGAGGAAGAGTAGAAATGGAGGAATCGCTTAAGGTGGCATATCAAAACGATGAGACAACAATTATGATTATGGTACAAGCAGATGATGTAGTTGGGCCTTTAGTCGACACGAACGTTGACTTAGATGACTATGTAGAGCTTGAAATTAACACATGTGGTGAATATGTAGCAGACGATGAATTAATAGATGATTCGGCAGACGAGGATGTGGAAAACACCCTTAGTGATTGATTTGGTAATATGTTTTACCTAAAGTTCTTCTGTTGCACTAGATTTTTTCGCACATCCATATTTCTGTTGCATTAGCTTCATAAGTAACAAATTGTTTGCATCTTATAATTCAATTTACATATCCTTTGCAACTTGTCCTAAATTCATTTCTATTTTAGGTTAGCAAATGAATATACTGTTTATTGATGTAAATTGGTTTTCCAATTGTAGATGGACCAACCGAGAATTCCCAATAAAACATTGCGTGCCAGGAGTGGCGGTTCCAAGGGTAGAGGCCGAGGTATTCTACCAATTACCTCACTAGAAGCCTCACCAGATGCCTCTCCTACACAACCACTTGTCCCGTCTACGCTACATACACCGTCCCCATCCACTACACCGTCAAATGTACCCGAAACGGACAAACGACACACTTCGGGATCCACTCCTAACCAGTCTAGTCATGGTGTGATTGGCTCAGACCAACACAGCCCTACTGATACCGACGCCCCTCCAGTTGGCAAAAAGTTTTTAATTCCTGTTGTAAAGAGGGGGCAAGTGATGCCTTTTAAATTCTTATTTTTATTTTAATTTCTTTTTGTTTATGCAACGTATTAATGTTTATAATTATTCAATTAAATTCTTGCAGGTATCATGACAACAAAGATGACACGAACGCCATTACGAATGTGCTCAAAAGTTGGATGACCACCGTATATGATAAGTGGAGTAACGTTCCTCGGCCAGTGAGGGATAGCTGGTTCCAAGATTGGAAGGTAACCGTTATTTTGTTAATTTATTTGTAACTGTGAAACGTATAATATCATGGGTATTTTTACAGAAATTCGTTTATTGGGAGCCTCAAGCGGAAGGACATATGTACGCCGCTTTCATAGAGAAGATGGGTGAACGAATGAGAGGTATCTTCCACGACATTAGGAAAAGTGGTTGTAAGCCCGGGTGGACGCTAGATGGAGTTTATAATAAGCTGTGTGAGTTGTGGGCATGTGAAGATTACCAACCAGTTCGCCAAAGGAATAAAGTAAACAGATTATCCTCAGCGGGGGCATCGACATATGCGGGGGGTTTTCAAAGTGTCCACACAATCATTAAGAAGCATGTAAGTAATTTATTAGCCACAAATGGTTATTATAGTGTTTGACTTTAATATCATTGTATATAATCATGTATAGGAAGATGCTACAGGCCAAAGTTTGAGCGCAGAAACCTTATACAGTAAGACCTTTCTTACGCTTCAAGATAGGGAAAAATTACTTGAGAATGTTCCTGCTGAAAATGAGCGTCTACAGTACAAGGTTTGCTCTAATCTTTCCATTTCAGGTTATAACTATGCAATCATTAATATTTAAATTACGAATTCCACCTAACTTTCATATGTACATATATATATACGAATATATGCATAGGTGCGATACCAGAAGGCCCTTGAAGAGCATCAGAGGCGTGTGTTTGAGGATCCCGACTATGTTGTACCGGATGATATCTCATTGTGGTTCACGGCGCAAGGGGGTCAAAACAAGAAAGGGCGATTGACTGGTTTGAACCACTTGCCGAAGACCTCTCCCGTCAGACCTTCTAGTGCAGGGTCGTCATCTTAAAACCTACGTTCAGAAGGGACACACGAAGATAGTGAGATGAAACAAATGAAGGATGAAATTTCTCAGCTCAAAGCTTCCCAGCAAAAGATGATGTCTACCATACAGCAGATGTTCTAGCTGCTACAAGCTCAAAGCAAGGGAAAACGTATGCGTAACCCGGCGGAGGATGACGACAATGAAGCGGCAGAGGATGATGACTGAGGTAAGTGAGTATATATGCTACCATTATTCATTTATTAGATTTTATATACGTTGTAAGTGATAATACATTTGTCTTGTTTAATTGGCAGCTCCTAAGTGAATTCGGCTTGAAACGAGTGCAAGTTGAAACGAGGTTAATTAGAGCTACAATGTGTGTGTGTTTGGACTTAGGTACCAAATTCAACTTAATATTTGTATAAATTCACAAGTGTTGGGAGATATTCTAGCTGCCCTCTATACATTTGGTGATTTTCTAGCGACACTATTGTTTAAATTTAGAATTTGGTTTACATTTAAGAATTAAGGACACTGATTTGGTACGTTTGTGGGTTTTAAAGACATGTTTTGTTTGTTGTAATATTGATAAATTGTTCGAATGTATTTATTGCGTTGTGTTGGTATGTTGATAAATACGTGTGGTTTAGTTTTGGATTTTGGTTGCTGTAAAATTTTGGATGCTGTAAAATTCAGAATCCCGCAGGGTTTAGCACAACAAAACAGAAAAAAGTACGAAAATTTTACCCAGAATTCCGACGGAAAACCCGTTTCTTGTCGGTACTCCGTCGGAACTTTTGCACCATGAAACCGACGGGAAAGCGACGAGAAGAAGACCCAATGGTTATTTTCCCACGGAAAACCGCCGGTTGTATCCGTCGGTCATTTGGTGGATAAATTTTGGAGCAAAAAATAGCGATGGCAGTTATGCCGTCGGATATCCGTCGGTATTTATCTTACTGACGGTAAACCGACGGCATCATGGTCGTCGGTATTTAAGAAAACAACGAAGCCGTTGGAATGGTCCCACGGACAAGGCCGTTGGAATGGTCCCACGGACCAGGCCGTCAGAATATCGTCGTAAGGCCGTCGTAATAGATTTCCGATGGATAACCGACGACCTATCCCGTTGGTTATCTTGAAGATGCTTGACGTCAATCTCCCGTCGGTTGCCTGTCATTTGTCCGTTGGAATTTCGTGTCCGACGGTATTCCTATGAATTCGGCCGTCGGTATGTATATTCCGATGATGGTTTAGCCGACGGGTGGTCTCCCGTCTGGTTGTCTTCGGTTATCCATCGGAATTCCTTTGTACCGACGGAAAACCGATGGAATTTGGGAAATTCCCGTTGGTTTTCGGTGGTTTTTTTTGTAGTGATGGCATGAGTTTGCAAGTATGTTACGTAATGTACAAGCCTATGTATGCTTGTTTCGGTTTGATTTCTTATATATATGTATGTATGTATAAGTTCTGTCTGTCTATAACGGGTTAAGTTCTGCTCTGCCTGGGCCCTAGGAGCTATCGGTAAGGAATACCCGGGACGGTATCCGGCCGTCGGGCCTCGGCCTGTGCATAGTTCCATCCAAAGTGTCATGCGTGACTCAGGGAGATAGGGGAGGAGTGGTATTTTGATGTCTTCGGTATAACAACCGGGGAGGATACGTTGTGGGTTAGCTACCCCTCGTAGGTTTGTTTAGTTCTGGATGGTTAGGGCCGCGCGTGGCTCTTCCATCATTGGTGCCGAGCATTCTGTTCTGTCTGTTCTATTAAGATTTGTGAAACGGGGATAGATTCTAAATTAAGTTAAAATTTTGGAATGTTTTAATAAGATAACCTAAATTCTGAAATATGTTAAGAAAGGATAAGATTTGTTATGAAATGTTTGATATGATAAGATATGACCTTATATGTATGCTATGTATAAGATAAGTTTGTCCTGTTTGTTTTGTCAAGTAACCCCTATACGTATATATCACGGGAAAATGATTTGATGTGCAAAAACTATCCCTGAGTTCATGAATATTATGATTTTTGTATGTGCTTTGCTCCCTTATATATACGTAGCGTGTGTGGGTATCCCCTCACTCAGTCAGTGTGACTGACCCTCTCCCTCCCCAATGTTTTTAGTTTGCAGGTCTCGCTTTGGAGTTTGAGCTAGGCGGCATGAGTCGGTCTTTGGAGTCAGTTGTAGAGTCGAGTCTTTTGTATTAGTTATGTTTGTCTTGCATTTTGCATTACTCTATTCGAATACGTTATGTATTAATGTAAGCATGTATAAATGTTTAATTCGATTTATGTTATGATATGATTTCGGGACAGGCTTCTAGGGATAGTTGAACCCGTTGGATTTATATTTAATGTTTGATTTTTGGGATTAGGTATTTATGCTAGTTGAACCCGTCACCTGTTTATGTATGTTTGAGTTTGGTATGACATATTTTTGCTTCTGCATTCTTGATGTTTGAATTTTGAAGTTCAGGGTCTATGTTTCACCTAGCTTATGTCCGTGTCTGTCAGTTTCTCATTCGCTATTGCTTGGTTCATGTACGGACTTTACATTTCGTATGTGGATTGGGCTTCAGTGCGGGGGATGTGGTGACCCACCGTGCGGGATGCTACACTTCCTCCCTCTACCTAAATTTTTCTCTTAGCGTGTGTGTGGCGTGAGTAGCGAAACATCGTAAGATAACAAGAGCGAAAATGGGTTTTCTTATTTTGGAGGAATTTGGCCCATTAGGATTTAGCATTTGATGTAATCATTTAATTTTTATACTATCTTTTAGTGTTGTGATATATATTCTTATTAGATATTTAATGTAAAAGAAAAAACCATGTTGTTAATCCTTTTCTGTTTAATTTATTTAGTTTAGCTTTTAACTCATAAGATGGAGTAAAGAAATTTTGAGAAATTACATGTAAAAGAAAAATAATTTAAATACTACAAAGTTAAATAAGAAAAATAAAATATTATTAAATGAGAATGCCACTAAATGTAATTCATAAGATAACAATTTAGATTCCATCTTTCTTTTTTTTTTTTTTGAACAACAAGGGCGCCAACAGGGGTGGTGCCAGCAACAAGACAACAAGCAAACAACAAAGAAGATATAAAGGCTAAAAGATAACAACACACACGTAAGGGTGCATGCGGGACGGGGAGTTCGGGATCAGGATGGGAAATTGGGTCCTCGGGCCCACCTGTAGCACCCCTCACGGTGGGTCACCACATCCCCCGCACCAAAGCCCAATCCACATACGAAATGGAAAATCCGTACATGAACCAAGCAATGGCGAACGGGAGACTGACAGACTAAGTTAGGCGTTGTAGACCCGGAACAACAAAATCCAAACGACAAGAATGCGGAAGCGGAAATAAGCCATACAAAATTTCAAACATATAAAAGCAGGTGAACAACTAGCATAAATACCTGACAACGAATCAAACAATAATCATAAATTCAATGGGTTCAACTATCCCTAAAAGCCTGTCCCGAAAATTCCATAACAATACATAACAATACATAACATAATCCAAATTTAACATTCATACATATCTTATACAAAAGTCATATTTAGAGAAATGCAAATGCAAGACAACCTTAAATAAAACAAAAGACTTGACTCGAAACAGACTCCAAGACTGACTCACTCCGCCTAGCACGAACTTCAAGCTGAACCTGCAAACTAAAAGCATAGAGAGGGAGGGGTCAATCTTAACTCGACTGAGTGAGGGGTTAACACACGCACACTATATATATAAGTAGCAAAGCACGTTCAAAAATCATAATATTCATGAACGCAGGGATAGTTTTTGCACACTAAATCATTTTTCCGTGATATATACATATAGGTCTTACTTAACAAAGTCAAACGAAACAAACTTAACTTAGCAAACATGCATATCAAAACTTACCAACTCTTAACATATTCAGAACTTAGCTTAACTTATTAAAACTTTTCATATTTTAACTTAATTTAGAATCTATCCCTATTTCACAAACCTTAACAGAACAAACATATCAGCGTGCTCAGCGGGTACGAGGTTAGACTCCTCTAATCTCCCCAGAACATATTAGAACAGAAATAAAGCATAAAACTTACAGACAGAACATATCAGACCACCCTAAACTCCGGTGATGGAAGGGTGTATACGCCCTAACCATCCATTCTAACGAGAGGAGCGCAAGCACTCAAACCCTTAGAATTCCTTCCCCCAACAAACCTCCTGGTGAGTTCAGGGGTGATCCTCTCCAGACAGATGGAGACTATGCCCAGGCCGAGCCCGACAGCCCTATGCCATCCCGGGATTCCTAACCCACAGTCTCTAGGGCCCAACATTCACAGAACAGTACATTTCACTTAACCCGCTACAACAGATAGACAGACATATCTTATACATATATACTTATACGTATCTTAAATTGCAACAACTATGCTCTACATACTTTTCCGTGTCATTCATAACTTACTCATTCCTTACCGAACTTGGCTTATGAGAGGTACACGGTTGGAAGCATAGTTTGGCATCGCAAACATATGAAATCAATCCAAAACAAGCATACATAGGCTTGTACATTGTGTAATATCCTTACAATTTCATGATATATCCAAACAAATACATATCACACACGTATTTACTTACGTATAAGGCTTATTAAACCACATGCATTTAAAATCGAGCACATTTCAATAAGGTTTAACTATATCCTAACCTCACCTTACACCAAAGAGGCCGAAGACAAGAAGTTTGATCCACCCCGGAGTCAACACGGCCGACAAAACACCACCCCGAGTGCACCTGAGCAAACTGAACACAAGAACAAGACTTAGACACGAGAATGAACCACATAGATGCACGACGTATGCTTATGGTTGACATGAAGCCATGAGCCATGGATAAAACAATCATGCATTAACATTAAATCACGTTTCATGCACATATTATAGCATACGATGCGATTTCATATCAAAACATGCAATTAAATCAAAGTAATAATGCTAGAATACATAACAAAGTCAAAACATAACATAAAAAGCACAAAACATAGAAAAGGGCTAAGAAACAGGCGGAACGGCCTCGGCCTTGGCGAGAAGGGCCATTCCCACGAACGCTCCAGAGCTCCTGGACAACGGGAATGGTCGTTCTCGGTTTTAGTTCAAAATGGGAACGGCCGTTCCCAACTATCCGATTGCTCCCCGAACGTTTGTAAAGAATTGGCCAAAATAGCCCCCGGGAACGGCCGTTCCGAGTATAGAGCAATCTGGGAACGACCCTTCCCAGTTCCTGAAAGTGATGCCAGCAAGAACCCGCGATGGGTCATTCTTGCTACAAGACAGCAGCGGGAATGGCCGTTCCGACCTGGTTCGAGCAACAAGAGCAGCAGCAACAATGGCGTGGGGAAAGAAACAACAACAAACATACACACACACGCACACACAACTCCAAAATGCACAGAAATCATACCACAAAGCAAGTTCGACCCGTAGATCACAAATTTGCAAGTTAGAGCTCACGAAACGTGCTTAAACACATAAAACTCCCCACCCGGCACTATTCAACATCTCCCCAACAAAGCACGTAGGCACATATCTGAGGCACAAAAGGGACTAAATTCAAGCACGTAACGAGAGGAATACAAATCTTACCTTGAATCGTTGATCGAACGGTCAGATCTTGCAAGCTCGAGCTCCGAAGCTTATTAGCCAAAATAGGGAAAAAATGTCTCCTTCTTTCTCCTTGGTGCTGATCGATCAAAGTGAGGAGAAAAATATCACACGCCGCACCTAGAATGCCGAAGAGACGGGTCATCACACGTCCCAAAAATATCGGGTACCCTACTTGTCGGGAAGTTCAGGATTCAGGATGGGATTGGCGACTTATTTTTTTTTTTCTTTTTTTTTTAACGTTATTGTTGGGCCTACTTTTTGTGACTGATGACATGGGCTTCTAACTAATTAATTAATTGGGCAAATCTTTTTATAATTGAAGTATGAATAGGTTATTAAATGTTAAAAATTAGGGCTAAATAACTACTTAACTCAAATTGTTAAAAATAGGGGTGGATTGGGGTTGTTGGGTAGGGGCTAATGGCTGCAGATTTGGAGCGGTGGTCAATTGGCGGTGACGGTTGGAGATGGTATTGGTGCAGACGTGAAAGGTTAACTGGAGCTGGGTTGTGGCGTAGGTTTCTGAGATGTGGCCCTTTCGTGAACAACAGAGAAAATCTATGGTGTGGGTTGTGGCATGAGAGAAGAGGAGAATTTCAAAGTCTTGAAGAACGAAGACGGTGAAGTGAGTTAGAGAACTCAGAACAGTCAGTCAGTGAGAAACAAATAGGTAAATAACATTTGAGAGAAGGTTAGACAAAATATACATATAAAATATATATATATATATATAATTTTGAGGTCGGGTAGTTTGGGTATCCGATCGGGGAAATCGGGAACCAAATCACTCCCCGATCCCGATCCCGAAATGTTATTCGGGATTCGGGTACCCATCCCGAACTCAAAATTCCTCAAACTCCCAGTCTCGATTGGGTCGGGACGGGGCCCGAATTCCCTGACCCGAATGCCCACCCCTACACACCCGAGCAGGTAGATCAGCCCGCTAAATCAACAAATGAAAGTGGTGGGCATCAACAGGGAGATTGTGTTGAGAATAATGCCCTAAAAAGTTGATTCATTGTAATACATTCTAGGACTTTTTTTTTATTTTTTTTTTATCACAGACAATCTTTAAATAATAGAAGTATGATTATAATCAAGAGACTTTGTCATTAGGTGAATAGCACATAAAACAAGCCCTAAGTCAAGCCGGATTAGAAACTATTCTAAGTCAATGAGCCCAACGAACAGTGGAAGTGTTAATTAGTCTAGATTGGGACTTGCTCGTGGGATTGCGCCTTTAAGAAGGATCATCCTGTTTCATGGGATGTAAAGTGCATTGCTGATGCGAACGCAATACATGAGGGTGCTCGTTATGAGAACGAGTACACTGAGTTGTCTCGCATGAGAAGACTCCTAAATGGGAAAGGAAACTTCCAGATTAGGAAACATCTTTCAGGTCAAAGGCGTGAGTAATTAATCCTTTGACTTGAGATTTTATTGATATCTCGTGTGAGCAAACTTTATTAATTATTAATTGGAAATTGACATTATTTATTTATGAAATAAATATAACTTTATCTTACTTTATTTATTTAAGAAATAAATAAAGGATATTATCATTCTTAAGAAATAAAGGAGAAAGTATTATCTTACGTTGTTTGAGAAATAAGTGACAAGATAATATCGAAACTTATTTATTTATGAAATAAATAAGTGAAGATACTATGTTATTATAATTAGTATTTATTTATGAAATAAATACAAAGATAATATCAAATTGTTATTATCATAAATATGTATTTATGAAATACATATAACGATAATATCTTGTGCTTATTATCTTAAATATTTATTTATGAAATAAATAAAAGGATAATATTATAAAATATTTATTTATAAAATAAATAAAAGATAAAGTCATAAGTTATTTTTTTATGAAATAAATAATTATGAGATAATATCCTAAAGTAGTTAGGATAATTATAATAGTTAATAATATTATTATTAATTAGTTATATCATATTATCTTATGACGTAAAAATAAAGTTAGAGAAGAAAAAGAAACCCTCTCTCTCTAAGGAATACGTTTCTTCTTAGATAAAAGAGAAGAATTTTCTCTCATTCTCTGAGACCGACATTCCTGAAGTGTCATTCTTTATTCGGGAGAAAAGAAAAGAAAAACTCTCTCAACTCTGACCTGTAGAAAAGATGCAGTTTTTCCTTTTGGAATTCAAGCGTGAATTATTTCACACAATAATTAGGTTTTACGGGAGAAATTTCTTGCTCTCTTTATCTCGTTTCGTGTTTCTTTCAGTACAAAAATTATAGTACTAGCACACTCACTAATCTGATTTATGGGGGTGGATACATTCTAGAAGGCTTCTACTTTGAAGTCTTGAATGAAAGAACCGCTCGTGAAATAGGAAACTCATTACCTCATGAAGAACGTTTGAGGGAGGCTCAAAACATTTCAAGAAAGGTTCTAATAAAGTAAGTTACTTTCTTTTGACTTTCGAAATAAAAATTGCAAGCCAACGATCCTTGTAGGATTTTTTTTTAAATTTTCCACTGCATTTCAAACCCGTTTTTCCAACAAAAATATGCAGGGAAAGTGAGAGTACCTTGTTCAATGGAGGCGATATCACGTTTCAGTCGGTATAATAGCAAGCCATTGCATTGCCGAAATCGCTACCCTAAATCCAACCATAAAACAAATTAGGTCTGGAGACATAGAAGCGAGGAACCAACCAGTGACCATAGAACTAATTCGTCGCCATTGAAGATACACTACAAGAAAACAGCCGAAAACCGACAGAAAATTCTGTCGGTTTTCCGACAGAAAACCGACGGAATTCCAACGGAATTCTTACGGCCAAGCAAAATTGCATTCCAACGGAAAAGTCGTCGGAATTCCATCGGAAAAATTGGCGGAATTTTTTAAAAAAATTTCCATTGGAATCCTATTGGTTTTTTAAAAAATTGGCGGAATTTTAAAAAAAATTTTGGTTTTTCCGTTAGTTTTCCGTTGGAATTTTCAAAGAAAAATATTTCCCACGGAAAATTCTGTCGGTTTTTTTGTTCTTGTTTAAAAAAAAACCGACGGAATTTTCAAAGAAAAAAATTTCCAACGGAAAATGTCTTCGGTTTTTTTGTTCTTGATTAGAAAAAAACTAACGGAAAATCCTGTCGGTTTATTAATTCTTCATTAAAAAAAAAAACAAACGAAATTTTTTTCTTTCAAATTTAATTAGAAAAATATGATTATAGTTAATAACAATAATTATATATTTAAAAATTATATAATATGCAAATTATAAATTATTAATATGATATTTTATATAATTTTAAGTATATACATTATTAATTAAAACACAAAAGTATATAAACTAACAATTTTTATATTACTAGTAAAAACAATGTGCGTTGCACATGAGGTATACGATTTATCTAAATGATGGGTGTCGAAGCCACCAAAAATAAATCTCAAATATTGCACATGATTAAATTGTAACATTAATGCGAGTCGTGAGTTGATCGCTGGAAAGGACTGTAGGCTTTTGTTCAGAGTTTCCCATAGACGGCGCCAAGATGATGGTGTCAAAATCTGGCTATGCGCTGGACTGCAGATTAGGAGTCCTAATCACCCAAGATATTTGTAGGAGTGAGGTTACTCTGATGCTTTCCTAGGCTGAAAAGGATGGACGAACGTAAACTCCAAGGCCAAAATATGGGAAGGTGGGGTTAAGACCCGCTTTGGCACTCCGACGCTCAAGTCAGTAAAAGCTCTTGGTCAAGAATGCTAATGGAGTAAGAGTGCAGAATGTGAAGGAAGGCTTACCCTGTTAATGGCTGAAATGGGCTTATATAGAGAGGAGAGGATCCCCGTAGGTGTGAGTACCCCTCCCATAAAGTGTGGATCTTGTCTGGTGGGAGAGAGGCGGTAGGTGGCCGGAACAGTGCTTTTACGGCTAAAGCACTATTTCTCTGCTTCTGCCAATACGACTGACACATTACTGGGTGCGGTCGTAATTAATGCGGCCAGCTATAGGTGGTATGCGCATTGAATGCGGTTGTCCAGTAGTGCATGGGTCGATCGGACGCCTAGGTCGGTCGCCTCTTGGTCGAAAGAGGGACCGTGGGTCGAAACACTCCATTACATGACTTATTGGTGATCTTCAAGGAAGACCGAGTCTTGGCTCGAAAAGTCGATAGACCTGGGTCGGATTTGGGGAGTTGACCTGGCACCACTTTCCTACATGGCAAGACATGTGGAGCCCAATCATGAACTCTCGATTTTCCCCTTATCAGGCGCTATAATTGAAGACCCCTCAAAATGTTAGGGAGGGTTATTTTTCTGTTAATGTAATAGATAGGGCTTTTCCATTAAATTTTGTACCCTTATGTGAAATATCTGTTTATATGGCATTAATGTTTACAACTAGTGATTATGGAGTGACTCCCATAATTACGCATAAGATAGGATACCCGTGATCATCTCATAATTAGTATCATGCTAGGACATGTTATCTGCCAATTGCTTCTGTGATGCATTTTATGTGAAACTGCATTAATCAAGACAATTAAAATTGGATGACATTATATATCGGTGAGTGCAATCCGGACAACTCTCTGGTTAATTCAAAAATCCCTAAATAAATATTGAGCAATTTCGAATAAATAGGTGTTTTATCACGGTAATAAAATTCCTAGCATTTCATTAATAGGATTTACGACTTAATAGGTAAGCTAATTGTTGTCTCACGAGTCGTGGGGCAATTAGTGCAACCTATTAATTCTTAGTTTCTTGATTGATCACTTTAAATGATCGATATTTCTTGACCATTTTGGAATGGGCGATGTCTCACGAGTCGTGGGTAATTCCGGACTAAGTTTAGTTGAGATCTTATGATTGATAGATCCTACTCAACGCTGAAGTAGATATGGATGTCTCACAAGTCGTGGGTCCATGATTGAAAGATCAGTGATGCAAAAATATTACTAAGAATTCCATGGATATGGAATTGGCAAATCGTACCTACCTAAAGATACTTAGACCTTTGGATGTCTCATGACTCGTAGGTCCAAAACTAAGAATGCTTGGGATCCTAGTACCCATTGAGAAAACAAGTGTCTTCTAAGGTCGTTTGAGATTTATAGACCTTCTAAAAATAGTGGGAGAACATATTCTAAAGACCTTGATAATATGTATAATCGTTATTATTTAGCATGCTTATGATTTCTCTGTTTTTCCATTTAGGTTATAGTTCTGTGATTCTCTACAATTGAAATGGCAACTAAAAATCCTCTAGTATCCATCCTCGAATTAAATAAGTTAAAGGGGCCTAATTACTCTGATTGACTTAGGAATCCAAAGATAGTTTTAGATTCCGAGAAAAGAAGATATGCTCTCTTCGAGGCGGAACCTATCGCTGAAGGCGAAGCTCCAACTCGGGATGAAAGAGAGGCGATTGTGAAGTGGAATGAAGATAATCTTCAAGCCCGTTACCTCATGTTAGCCAACATGTCTCCGGATATACAAAGGCAACACGAGTCAATGGAAAACGCTTTGGAGATTATGACCCCCTTGGGAAATTGTACTGCCCCAAAGAGCGTGTTTTAAGGTACAACACCTCTAGGGAGCTCTTTCATCTTAGAATGAAAGAAGGTACAAGTGTCCATGAATACGGTCTCAAGTTTCTTTCTTTGAACGAGAAACTGACCGCAATGGCCATGCCACTGAGTGAAGAACTCATTGTGGACTTGTTGCTCACATCGCTTCCACCATCATCAACCCTTTCGTGCTGAATTTCAACATGAATCATCCTCATGCTACTGTAGTTGAGCTGATTAGTCAACTTGTGACTGCTGAACACACGATCAAAAGGGATAACAAAGTAATGATGGTCACTTCCTCTTCTAAGTCTTCTAAAGGCAAAGGGAAGAAAGTTCCCAAGAAGAAGGGATCTCTTAAACCCGAAGAAGGGGTTAAAAAGAGAAAGGCCAAGAAGAAAAGAGATCAGAGAGAGGACGTTTGCCACCATTATGGCAAGAAAGGGCATTGGAAGAGGAACTGCCAAGAGTACAAGGATACTCTAAAGATAGATGTGTTTATTGTTAAAGTAAATCTATCTATTAATTCTAATTCTTGGGTACTTGATATCGCTTGTGGGGCTCATATCTGTAATGATGTACAAATGCTAAGTGAGGTTCGGCAGCTAGAAAAAGGAGAATGTGTCTTGAAGGATGGAGATGGATCAAGTGTTCAGGCTCGAGCCATTGGAACGTGTAGATTAGATTTAGGTGTCTTTATTTTGGTTTTGAACAAAGTCCTTTATGTACCTTCTATTATTCATAATATTATTTCCATTCCAATACTTGATTGTGAAGGATTTGAGACTTTTTCTAAGAATGGAAAATTTTATCTTAAGAAGAATAAAACTTCCGTTCTTCTTGGTACATTATCTAATGGACTTTATACAACCAAATACACTAATATTTTGAATATACAACAATTAAAAAAATGCAAAAGAGATGACAAGATCTCAGCTTCTTTATGGCATACACGTTTAGGGCATATTTCTAAAGATAGGATTGCTAAGTTAACCAATTTAGGATCATTCTATGATAATGAACTTAAAGAGTTAACTCATTGTGAATCATGTCTTAAAGGAAAAATGGCCAAAACTCCCTTTAATGGTAAAGTGGAACAAGCCACTAAAGTACTGGATTTAATCCATACTGATGTTTGTGGACCACTTAGTGTAAGTACGAGAAATAATCATCAGTATTTCATAACCTTCATAGACAACTTTAGTCGTTTTGATTATGTGTACTTAATGAAGTATAAATCCGAAGCCTTTGAGAAATTCTTAGAATTTCAAAAGGAGGGTGAGAACCAAACCGGTCACAAGATAAAGACACTTTGACCTGATCGAGGAGGCGAGTATCTAAGTGATGAATTCCTTAGTTATCTCAGAGATAATGGAATTATCTCGCAGTGGATTCCTCCGGGAACTCCTCAATTAAATGGAGTTTCGGAGAGAAGGAACAGAACCCTACTTGATATGGTTCGTTCCATGATGAGCTTCACTAAATTGCCACCTTCATTCTGGGGTTATGCCTTAGAATCAGCAGTTAAGATTCTGAATCTTGTTCCCGCCAAATCTGTACCCAATAAGCTTGAAGCTAAATCAAGCTAGATCAAACTTATGTAACTTCGTAGGATATCCTAAGCTTGAAGCTAGATCAAGCTTATGGAACTTCGTAGGATATCCTAAGGAGTCAATAGGATATTATTTCTATGATCCTCTTGAACAAAAGGTTTTTATGTCAAAAACATTACTTTTCTATAGGACTCGTTCCTTAAAGAAAAGAAAGGCAAGATCGTAAAACTCGAAGAAGTTCAAGACCAAGGTCCCACTCCTAGTATCAAGACTAACATCCCTAAGCCAATCCAAGAGAGTGATACACGGAAAAATCCTCCTCAAATAAGACGTTCTAAATACATTCCTAGACAACCAGAGAGATGGTATGGTTTTCTCCACCAAACATCTCAAATGGATAATGATCCATTAACTTATGAAGAGGCACTGTTAGATTCAGACTCTGAATACTGGAAAGAAGCAATGAAATCTGAAATTGATTCCATGTACTCTAATCAAGTTTGGACCTTGGTTGATCCACCTAATGGGATCAGGCTCATAGGGTGCAAGTGGATATATAAGCGCAAGATTGGAGTAGATGGAAGCGTGGCAGCCTTTAAAGCAAGATTAGTTGCTAAAGGTTTCACTCAAAGACCAGGTGTACACTTTGATGAGACCTTCTCACAGGTTGCAATGCAAAAATCCATTTGAATCATGTTTGCCATAGCTGCATATTATGACTATGAGATATGGCAAATGGATGTGAAAACTACCTTTATCAATGGAGACATTGACAAAGACATTTACATGGAGCAACCCATGGGTTTTACATTCTGTGGGAGAGAACAAAAGGTTTGTAAGCTCCAACGATCAATCTATGGATTGAAACAAGCTTCTAGGAATTGAAATATTCGGTTTGATGAAGCAGTCAAATTGTTTGTTTTTATTCAAGATTCGAATGAGTCCTGCGTGTACAAGAAAGAATTGGAAACCTCGGTTCAATTTTTGATACTTTATGTAGATGACATCCTCCTCATTGGGAATGCAAAGGATGACATGAAAGTAACAAAGTCTTGGTTATCGAACTAATTTGAGATGAAGGATCTTGGTGATGTATCCTATATTCTCGGTATAAAGATCTATCGGGATAGATATAGGATATTGATAGGATTATCATAGTCGATTTACATAGACAAAATACTAAAGAGGTTTAGTTTGGAAGATTCCAAACGTGGTAACCTTCCAATGGGTCCGAGAACAGTTCTTTCGAAGAAGCTGTGTCCCAAGACTGAACTTGAAAAGTCCAGGATGTCCAAAATTCTTTATGCATCAGCAATAGGAAGCATAATGTATGTAATGCTATGTACTTGACCGGATGTGGCTTATGCACTCAGCATGACTAGCCGATTCCAATCTGACCCTGGTGAAGGTCAATGGACTGCTGTAAAGAACATCCTCAAGTACTTAAAAAGATCTAAGTATTTGTTCTTGGTTTACGGAGGCCAACAAGATCTTGTCATTAGAGGACACTGTGATGCAAGCTTTGCATCAGACATGGATGACTTTAAATCCATGTCGGGATACATATTCTGCCTGAATGGCGGAGCAGTGAGTTGGAAAAGTTCCAAGCAAGCGACCACTGCAGATTCGACCACTCAGGCCGAATACTTAGCTGCAAATGATGCTGCTAAGGAAGGTGTTTGGGTAAGAAACTTCATCCACGAGTTGGGTGTAGTTCCTAGCATTAAAGACCCCGTCATAGTGTCCTGTTAAAATATAAGGGCGGTTGATCAATCATGAGAACCAAGATCTAACCCAAAGGACCAAGCACGTTTTGGGGAAGTATGTGATGCCCCGTGTTTTCATCGTCAGGTATGCGTGCCATACGTGAGAATTTGAGATATAGGAACTTTCTCTTCCTTTGTATGTGCATTTAATTTTAATTTTAATTATATGACTTAATTGGTTATGCTATTTAAATTCAATTATAACATGCTTACTTGCTAAATAAATGTTTTATTTCAATTATGCACTTATTTGAAATTATATGAAATCCTTGGACTCAATAGAACCTTGATTCGGACCTCAATTATTCACCAACTAAACCTCGGTACCCTAATTGAAGCACTTAAATTCTTGGAGGATCAAAGTACAAATTCTCCCATCTCTCTCCCTCTAATACACAATTCACACCCCCTCCCCATTCATTCTCTTCTTTCATTTTCTTATCCCAACAACCAACCCTCTCTACTCTCTCCTCCTTCAAGCTCCAAACCCTCCAATCTCTCCCTCTTTCAACGAGCCATCAGATAGCAAGGAAGACGAGAGATTCAAGCTTCATTCTCTTCCCTCAAGTTCAAGACTCAACCTCTCCATCATCTTCCTTCTCTTCTCCCTCCATTCTCTCCAAGGTATAATGGGGGTTTTTGAAAATATGTGATGATTTTGTTGGAGATTTCATAATCTAAGTTTAGATCCTTGTTTCTTGATGATGTTTGCTTATATATGTTAGGATATATATAAATTTATTGCAATAATTTGGTTGTGGAGATGGTGTATGTATATGTGTGTATATATATGTATATATAGATATACATAAGTAGGGATAGCAATGGGCCGGGTCACTTGGACCCGCCCCACGAGACCCATGAAGGACCCACTCCAATGGGTCCTGGAGCGGATCTGGATCCAAACAAATAGACCCGTTTATTCCTGGGTCCTTAACGGGTCCGATCCAGACCCTATCCGGACCCGGCCCAATATTTAAAACTTTTTTTTAAAAAAAAAAACCTGAAAATCAAACCTACTATTACATAAATAAATTGAAAATCACACGGTCCATTCACTACGTTTAAATGCATCTTGTTATTTGTAATTTTCTTTTCCTTTTTTTTTTTTTTTTTCAAAAAGCTTTTTATTGTTGTTGCATTATTTAAAAGTTAATTAATTTAATTAGAATTTTATTTAAATTTTCTCCATTTGTATTTGAAATTTAATACTATTAATTTATTGATTTAAAATGCTCTTTTTTTTGTTTATTACATAAATAAATTATTTCTCATATGGGAAAAAATAATATAATATTTTAGAAAACCTTAAAGTAGTCATAAAAAAGCGTTTTTAATACTTAGAATAATTATTATTTGAGTTTGTCACATAAAAGAACATTTATGCATCACGAATAAATGAGCCAGGTGATCAATAAAGTTCGGTCAGTATTTTAAGTGGAATGTTAAATAAAGTTACACTAAATTTGCTTTCAAAAGTTACACTAAATTGTATTAATTTTTTTTTCATTTTGGTCTGCTAAGGAAATTTTCCATATTATTAAATTTAAACTTAATTTATATAATCCCTTAAGGAATACATATTATGTCACATAAATTTATACGTAATTGGACATATCATCATAGGAGACAAGAAGAAAAATAATATAGCAATATAATTAACTTGTTAAATTAAGAAAGTGAATTTGGAAATAAATTGTTAGGGATTTTTATTTTTGTGTTCGAGATTTCGTCCCTATACAAAAACTTGTTTCATATTTAAAACGATCAGAATATGGAAACATGATTTGAATCTGGATCGGGTCCAGACCAGTCACGGGTTGGGTCCAGACCCGCCCCATTGCCAACCCTATATATAAGTATGTATTTTGTTGGGTTTGTGGATTAATGTGTCCTAAACTCGCATTTGATGTTCCTATATGATATATTACATGTTTTAAGTGGTTTGCGTTGAGTTTTGAAGTAGTTTTGGTGCTTGGTTGTTGTCTCCCGCGTATGCCCTGCTTTTACTGCGTACTTTTGGCTTGGAACGAATCCACGGCAGTAGATTTTATGCCTTGAGAAATCCACGAGTGTGGATTTGAGGCAGGAAGTCTGGGCCTGATCCACGGGGGTGGATTTCAAAGCTTGATGAAATCCATGGCCTTTTGATTGAGTTTGTTTCGTTCCGTTGACCCTCCATCCGAGCTCCGATTGACCTGAAATTTTAACCACAAAAAACTTTTGAAGTCTAGAGTATTCTCTAATTAGAATCACATCAATATCCTTTTTGGTTTGTGAGTTATAACCATTTCAATTTTGTGTCGCCACTTTCCCGAAAAACTACATTCGTCTAACTTCGGGCCTACGCCATTTTCTCATCGCTTTGAACCACGATTCGAGCCATATATATTTGGAAATGACTATTTGTCTAGTTTCATATCCAACAAACAAAACTCCATTCCTACTTCTAGAACTCGAGATGTTCCTATTTTCTTTAGCTTGCGCGTTTTCGAAAACAATTAGCTTTTGCTAAACTTTGTTAAAACCTCTCTTCTTGCGTTCCTTACACTTCCTTGACTTTCGTATGTGATTTATATGAATTGTATACATGGTTAAGTGATAATTATGTTATTATTTGACACTCTATGGTTCTTAATTGCTTAACTCGATTGTAACTCCATGCTTTATATGAATTGAATTCATATGATTGAAGTGCATGTACGTTTATGTGACCTCCTTAGACTTAATTGCATCTCTTATATGTTATTGAATGTCTTACACGTTAAATGTCACATTGTTGATAATTTATTAACTATGAAGGTGTTGAAATATATTGAGGTGTTGGTATTGTTCTTTGTATTTACATGACGTAAATGATTTCATTGCTAGTTACGTGAAACATTAATTGTGCACATGAACACTATCATAACATAGCATATCATTTTATAATTCCCGAACACATGTTATATCATTTCATATCATTCCACGACAACTCATATCAATGTCGTGTGTCCTATTTGGTTTAATATTGGGTTGTTTCTCATGAGTAAACATTGTTCCTTCTCTTGTACAGTTCGTTTCCAGGGCAGAGACTTCCGGATCGAATAGGCACCTGTATTACTCATGTTTCTTGTCTCTTGGTATTCCAGGTGAGGGTGTTTTTGTTCTACTTACGTATTTTTACCTTATAACCCTATGTGACAAGTTTTGGCCAAAAACCTAATGTATATATATATATATATATATATATATATATATCATGACTTGAATGTTTTGGCGAGATCATGCACGATCATGTTCACGTATTATTGGGCACGGGAAAATGTGTGAGTGGAAACCGGTATGGTATCGGGCCATCGGACAATCCATTCATATAAAGTACCCATTGAGAATTTATCACGTGACCGAGAAGTGCCGAAGGTGAGTTATTCTCTACCGGTGGTGTTACCCCATCGAACGAGTGGGTAGGAGTCATGAGCCCCCGTCTCAATACTATTACAGACTGGTTCGAGTCTGCAGGCCAGACTAGGGGAGGGAGAAGGTTGGAACTATTATTATTATTACGATTACAATTACGATTATGATTACGGTTATTTCATGAATGTTTTTTCGTATGTATTATTACGTACTGCATTGTCGTATATTCAAAAGTATTAAATCGCATTTATTGTACACGACTGGAGTTTAGTTGGAGATTATGCACATCCACTCGCTGAGCCACAACGATTATTTACGAATTACGAACGTAATGAATTTAATATGAAATAGTCGTAAAGTCCGAGCATTGCCTAACTATATTCTTGCCCCTCGCGGGAACTAATTTCAAATAAAATTTTGCTCGGGATTTATGACTTGCATGTACATGTTTTTATATATATGTATAGCTCCTGCTCACTCAGTCTTCTAGATACTAACCCCTTTTTCCCAATTTTCAGCTTCTTGCAGATTTTACTAGGCGAGAGTCAAGTTTTAGTGTTTATTGCGAGTCTCACTTGTACACTCGAGTCACATTTACATTGTTATGTTAATTTGTATCACTTTATTTAATCGGGCTTGTGTGCCAATTCATGTTTAATTCTTGTAAGCCATGTCGGCCATTATATTATTTATTTTAGGTCATGGCCATTGTGTAATTGTTTTGTTTAGGGCTCTTAGCCCATTCCTGTTTTATTGTGAGCTTGTGAGCTCTTGTTTTATTATAATTTCTTCCGCATTGCACTTGTCTACTTCTTTGATTGATTGTTACAGGTTTAGATTTCTGCCTAGCCAGGATCTTTTATTTTGTCACCCATTCGCTATGAGTCTAGTTCATACTTAGACTATCCATTTCATGTGTGGACTAGGTTTGTAGTGCGGGGGATGTGGTGCCTATCATTGCGGGTGCTACATCCTAATGTGGTATCAGAGCCCCAGGTTGTAAAATCAAGGTTTCTAGTGTCCTGTCATGTCAAGTATAGGTCGAACGTCTTAGGAACTAAATGTCAACGTGCGCATTGCATCGATCATGAGCATTAATTATTGAAATTTGATGAGATATATATATGTTCTTAAATGTGTTTTATCTAAATTTTGTTGAATTATGTGTTGCATTTTGCATCAAATACGTGTTTTTAGTTCTAATTATGTGACATATGCATTCATTAACTCACACGTATTTATAATTGAGTTGTGACTTGTAGGCTGTTATCATAACATCAAACCATGGCCAAGTTTTCACAATAACAACCATATATTACAAGTATTCCTTATGGATATGGGTGACTTGAAGAAGGCTCCGGAGGTTAAGAGGAATTCGGGTATTTGGTGGTTCTTGTGGCAAGGCTATAGGTTGGGAGTTCAAGCTTGAGTTGGGAATTAAACCACCTGTGGAGATTGGTAGTGATGAGGTAATGGTATGGGTGTGTAACATTTATAACTCACAAGATAAATAAACGCTCCTATACCGCAAATGGAGTTGATCAACCGGGTTCAAGAGGCTCATTTAATTCAAGAAAAAAGTGAAAGAAAGTCTTGAAGGTATTAAGATCTAATGTCCGAATTAAAAAGATTAAACAGGGGAATCTTGAGAGTCCTAGAGTTGGAGTTCTAGAGGACAAATGAGTTAGAGATCTATGAGGAGACTTGAAGGAAGAAAATTTAATCCTTGGGTGATAATTGAGTGAAGGTCGTCAAAAAGGGAAGCTTTCAAAAGATTCAAGCTATTAGGGTGAAAGGGCTAAATGAGGTGATTCGAGTTAAAGTTAAAGATCGAGAAATTGAGTTTGGGGTAAGAAGATTTTCTAATTTTGAAATAAAAGAGATCGGGAAGAAAGAAATGAGTTAGGATACTTCGAGTTTTGGAATAAGGTTCGTGTCAGTTGGAAAGAATTTTAGAGACCGACCAATTGTAGATTCTTGAAGACGACAAGTAATGGGGCCAAACGACGAGATAATCAAGGAACACCATGGGAAGTTAAGATACCCGAGTTGACATTCAAGTTCGGTATTCGGATCGGAGTGGAAGAAATTGGATTACATAATCGTGGAAGATGAGTTCATTCACCCGTATGAACTTGCAAAGGATAGAGCAAGGCAACTCTGATTAAGGGAATGACCATGGAGAAGATTTTGACAAATTGGAATCGGAATTGGGAAAGAATCTGTTGAGTGAAGAATTCGCATGAATTCGAGCAATAATTTGAGTATATTTTATGCCGTTTTAAGAACTTATGAGTGTATTATGCTCCATTTAGGTACTTGTGCGTTGGAGATTAAAAACGGCGAAAAGATGCAAATATTGGTGAAATTGGCGAATTTTTAGGGGACACCATCGTGTCTCCCTGGAAGAACAAACTGAGACACCGTCGTGTCTCAGTCCAGAAGCTGAGCAATTTTTTGAAGAGATGGTGACACCGTCATGTCACCTCGCATGAGCAAAACGAGACACCATCGTGTCTCGGTACAGAGAGTTGGCTGTGTAAAAGGCTGTGATGACATCGTCGTGGCACCCTTGAAGAATAATATGTGACACAGTCGTGTCACTTATTAAAGCGTTCTGGCGATTTTCACCACACATGTCGGTGGCACAATTTGTGAAGGAAAGAGACACCATCTTGTCTAGTGTCGGCTGAGGATTTTTGACAGCTGATATTTATACGACATTAGGGGTTCGTAAAAAATGATCGGCTCTTCAAACTTTTGACCTAACAGACAGAGTTCGAGACGGAGTTTTACCAAGGTGTTTTGGAGGATTTCGAGAAGACGAGAGGATAGATTTCTTCGAACAATTTCTATTTTTTTGATTTTATTTATTGCTTTAATCATCAAACTAATTCCTCTAATTTAACTTTAATTCGTTTAGACATTTAGACTCGTTTTTCTTAGTTCATGAATGTTTATGAGTTTGGTTTTGAGAATTTGTTTTGACATGAAGACTTTGATTTCAATTAATGCAATTCCTTTGATTTTCATGAGTTTTGAGTTAATTATGAGTAGCTAAATCCCTAGGGCTAGGGGAGTGATGATGAATGCATGCTAAGTGTTTGATATAATGCTTGAATGACTTGTGTAGATTCTTAGTTGTGAAAACTTGGGTTAATTTAATTGCAACAGTCTGGCCAACCTTAGCATAATCTAGGACTGCCTAAGTGTCGAAAGATTGATGGTAATTGTGATGCTTTCATAACTAGTGGATTTAGGGTTTAAAGAGATTTAACTTCTAATACATACAACTAGTAAATCTTATTCCATGCCAATCCGCTAGAATTTGATTTGCACTAGTCCTAGTCATATTGGTTTAAATGATTATTGATGATTGTGAGAACAACGTTGAAATTAATAGAACACTCGTTTATACTTTGAAAAAGGATTATACGAATCTAAGTGACTAGGTTGTAGAATTGCACTTGTCAAATAAGTATTATATTGAATCATGAATGCATAGTTATTACTCCCCGGCCTAATTAGTTTATTGAGTTTAATCCACATGTGTTAAATCAGTTAATTGTGTTTTATTCTAGTTAATTGTTCAATTTCGTTTTAGTAGTTAAACAACCAACTTGAATTCGTCCGGTCTTTAAATTAGAAAGAGGTATTGAGTGGTAATTGATTTCCCTTCCCTGTGGGCACGATCCTGTTGTGTTACGCGAATATTTTTAGTGTACACTTGCACGATTGGTTTAACTTAAAATCACAACAGAATCAAGGGACCGGTTCCGTGGATATAGAAGAATTGGGTTCAAATAACAACTCGAACCGTGGGAACATACTACTTTATACAAGAAAGCTAAGGAAATCTGGAAGACCATGGGTAAACATATGAAGATCAACAAATTCGAGAACAAAGGACCAATCTGCCGAGCTAAAGTTTATCCCTATGGTGAAAGGTACTTGCATTCATGGCACGCGCATCATTCATTATGTTAAATTATTTAATTCCCTTATATATGTGTTTAATTGATATAATTGCTTAAATTTGTTGCATACCCTAATTCTTAACAAGGTACGGCATGCATCGAGCATTCTTACCTAACATGTATAGTTTGGTGTTTGCTTGATGGGAAGTCTTCTTCACCCCATTCCTCGCATACTATTTTAAAATAAGCCGTGTTTGGATCAAGAAGGGAGAAGAATCTTGGGTTGCAAGGTAGACGAGGGTGCAATGAAAATTTTGACAAGTTGGGAAATTGAACCGGAAGGATGGGAATGAGAGAAGTATGGTTGCTAGCCCAACCAATTACTTTAAAGCGAAGGTGGACAAGACAACCGAACACATTTCCTAACTAGAACCGTTCAACTCAAGCCAAAATAAATCTTATAGAGACCGGAGAAATTTTAGATAAGGAAACGGCAGATCAAGTTCAATAAACGAAGATGGGAATTTTAAGGGGGAGAGCACGACCAACAAATAAACTTAAGCTCTAGGTCGTGCCAAGAAAGCTACTTCTAGTAGGAACAACGGAAATGCAAGATTTAACAAGTTATGGGACCCTACAAAAGTGATAAGGAATAAGTTGGTAGATTTTAACACCCCGAAGAATTTTAGGACCGGGAGGACTAGAACTCTAGGAGATTATCGGGAGAAATAAGTGCTTAAGCGGGTATAGGCATAATTCTTGCTTAAGCGGGTAGATTTTAACACCCCGAAGAATTTTAAACCCTTTTTTTTAATCAAATTCTTGCTGCCTCGGCCCCCTCCAGTCCCACCAGGTGTAGGCATAATTTCACACATGTCACCATTCCAGAATGCAATGGCTTGAAAACGTTGGTTCTGCACAATGGGTGAGTTTTCGGGTCGCCCCACTTCGTCTGCTTGTAATCTTGTAAAGTTGGGGCTTCTGATGGTGATTATGGATGTAGAGAGGGAAAGAAGAGGGCACAAGGGCTGGAGTTTGAAGTTGAGATTAGGGGTGCTTGTTGGGTCCAGCCCACAAACAAAGACTTTTTGTAGGCCCAGTTATAATATAAAAGCCCACATAATCCTTTTTATTAATGGAATAGGTTTTCACTTTCTTTAGTGTTTTTGGAATTGAGCAGCAGCCCTTTTTCTCGAGAAAAAGAAGAAATATTTTTTTCACAGTTTCAACAGTTTTTTAGGCTGCGACAACTTCTCCAAGCGGATGATCGATAGGTCATTTGTGGTCCAATTGAGCTGAATTTTGGATAGCATATTCCCAACACATCGAACTTGAATCAAAATGATGGAAATCATATTTGGAGCACTGTAAGATGGGTTTTTGGTGGCGTGAACAGTAGCGCATTTTTTGTGTTCTTTTCTCCTTTTGTGGTTCTAGTTCGTTTTTGAAAAATTGGTGTTTGGTTCGAGTTTAGTGTTGGTTTTTATTGGTATGGAATTGTTATAATTTTGTCTCGTATTATAGTGGATTTGTTTTTAGGTCTCGTAGGCCTCATGGTTTTTACTTTTCGATTTGAAGGGGTTTTTCACGTTAAAAATTGCATGTCTTTATTCTTGTTTGGTTGATTATTTTTCTATCCCCGGGCATACTAGGTTGATTTTTTATTAGGTATTCTGAGAAGAGTTTTGATTTCCTCTGCCTGCACTCGATTTCGATTTATTCCTTTCCTATCAGAGTAGCATCAGAGCCGTGTTAGTTCTTTTGTCGGTGTGACCATGGATATGAATACAAGTAAGATGATAACTTTGAATGGATTAAATTATCGTCTATGGATCAATCAGATGAAGGATCTCCTATTTGTTAAAGCGTTGCACTTGCCTGTTTTTGCGACTCCAAAGCCCGAGTCTAAAACCGATGAAGAATGGGATTTTGAGCACAGACAAGTTTGTGGGTTTGTCAGACAGTTTGTTGGGGAGAATGTTTACAACCATATTCAACATAAAACATATGTGCGATCTTTGTGGGAGAAGTTGTAGAATTTATATTCATCAAGGACGGGAAATAATAAGTTATTTTTGCTTTAGAAGATGATGCAGCTAAAATACAAAGAAGGAACTTCTATTGCTGATCACTTGAATGAGTTTCAAGGTGTTCTTGATTAGTTGACAGGAATGGGCATTAAATTTGATGATGAAATTGTCGGTCTTTGGATTCTTGCCACTTCGCCTAATTTTTGGGAAACTTTTTGTTTTTCACTTGTGAATAGTAGTGTTTTGAATGAAGAGATGAGATAAAAAAAAAAAAAAAACTCAGCATTCGTCTCAACCCGAGTTATTGGTTTCAGAATATAGGGGAAGAAGCCAATGTAAATATGATAAAAGTAGAAGCAAAAGTCGAAGCAAGTCAAGGTCAAGATGGAAGAATTTAAGTGTGATCATTGTAATGAACCTGGTCATATCAAGAAATACTATTTTAAATTGAAGAGAAAGCGCAGAGGTAATCGTGATGGACACAAAAAGAGAGACCAGGATAATAATGATGGTATTGCTACTACTACTTCCAATGATGATCTTGTTCTTGCATATGATGACAATGTTATTGTTGTGGCCAGTGATGATTCTAGTTGGGTTATTGACAGCGGTGCCTCATTCCATGTGACATCAAGGAAAGATTTCTTCACTTCTTATACTTCTGGTGATTTTGGAGTTTTGAAGATGAGGAATGATACGATGGTACTGGTGGTAGGCACTGGGACAGTGTGTTTGAAAACCAATAGTGGGATGAGTTTGGTGCTTCATGATGTTAGGTATGGCCCTAATGTTCGTTTGCACCTGGACTCAGTAGGAAAGCTGATGATAGTTATTGTAATTTCTTTGGTAATGGTCAATGAAAACTCACAATAGGGAATCTAATTGTGACTCGAGGTGATAAATTTCATAATTTATATAAGATGAAAACTTTCATTTGTGTGAACTCGATTAATGCAACAGAGAGTGACAACTTGTCAGAGATTTGGCACAAGAGGCATAGTCACATTAGTGAAAAGAGACTCGATTGTTTGGCCAAGAAGAATTTGTTGTTAAAGCTAAAAGGTACAAAGTTAGAAAAATGTGTTCGCTTTTTGGCTAGGAAGCAGAAACGGGTTTCATTCAAGAGTCATCCCCCTTCAAGAAAAACTGAGTTGCTTGAACTGGTACGCTCAGATGTTTGTGGACCAATAAAGGTACGAACTTATCATGGTGCACTTTATTTTGTCACTTTTATTGATGATTGTTCGAGAAAGGTTTGGGTTTATGTTTTAAAAACTAAAGATCAGGTATTTGATGTCTTTAAAGTTTTTGAAGCATCAGTTGAGAGAGAAACTGGTAAGAAACTGAAATGTATTCGTACTGACGATGGTGGCGAGTATTGTGGTCCATTTGATTCTTATTGCAGAGAACAGGGTAATCAACATCAGGCAACGCCTCCTAAGATACCTCAGTTAAATGGTTTGGCAGAAAGGATGAATATGACTCTGGTGGAGAGAGTCTGATGTTTGTTTTTAGATACGAAGCTACCTAAGTCTTTTTAGGGTGAGGCTTTACTTACTATTGCCTACATAATTAAGTTGTCTCCTTCTGTTGCATTGCATGCTGATGTTCTTAATAGGGTATGGTATGGAAAGAATGTCTCCTATGATTATTTACATGTGTTTGGTTGTAAAGCTTCTGTGCTTGTTCCTAAGGATGAGAGGTCTAAGTTAGACATGAAAACAAGAGAATGTATATTTCTTGGGTATGGTCAGGATGAATTTGGGTACAAGTTTTATGATTCTGTTGAAAAGACGCTAGTCAGAAGTCGTGATGTAGTCTTCAATATGGAGGATCAAACCATTGAACACATCAGTAAATCAAGTATTTTGAAGTCTCCAGGTGGTGAGGACTTGATAGATTTGGATCCAAAATCTATTGTGAATCTACCTAATGCAGTTGAGTTAGACAATCAAAATAATGTGGAGACAAAGATTGATCATGATCGTGCTGAGGAAGATCATAAAATTCAAAATGGGAAAGATAATCCAATTGTTGAGCAACCTTCAATCCAATCCAGAAGATCTACTAGAAGTAGAATGCAATCTATTAGGTACTCATCTAGTGAGTATGTTCTTTTCACAGATGGAGGAGAACCTGATTGTTATGAGGAGGCTATGGATAGTGGGCTTAAGGAAAAGTGGTTTAAAGCAATGAAAGATGAGATGAAGTCTTTACATGACAATCATACTTTTGACCTTATCAAGTTACCTGAAGGTAGAAAAACTCTAAAGAATCGATGGATTTATCGGGTGAAACAAGAAAAGAAGACTTCACAACCGAGATACAAAGTCAGATTAGTTATTGAGATTTTCTCACCTGTTGTGAAAATGTCATCAATCCATCTTGTTTTAGGCTTGACAACTAGTCTTGATTTAGAAGTTGAACAGATGGATGTGAAGACTGCTGTCCTCCACGGCGATTTGAAGGAGGAGATTTATATGGAGCAGTCGGAGCGTTTCGTTGTCAAAGTGAAAGAGAATTTCGTATGCAGATTGAGCAGTTAGTTATGCTGCAGCAGGGTTATACAAAGACTAATGCTGACCACTGCGTGTTCATTCAAAAATTCTCTGATATTGATTTCGTCATTTTATTATTTTATGTTGATGATACACTAAATTATTGGTCATAATGCGTCCAGAATTGGCAGGTTGAAGAATAAATTGAGCAAGTCTTTTGACATGAAAGATTTGGGACTAGCGAAGCACGTCCTTGACATGAGAATTTCGCGTGATAGAAATGCCAATAAGTTATGGTTGTTTTTAAAGAAGTATATTGAGAAGGTTATTCAGAGATTTCACATGGATAAAGCCAAAGTGGTAAGTACTCTTCTTGATGGACAATCTTAAGCTGAGTAGTTCACAGTCTCCTTCTAATAATGAAGATAAGAAGGAGATGTGTGTTCTCTATGCATCCGCGGTTGGAAGTTTGATGTATGCCATGGTTTGTACAAAACCAGATTTGGCTCATGCAATTGGCAAAGTTAGTAGGTTTCTCTCATATTCGGGTAGAGAGCATTGGAATGCTGTGAAATGGATTATGAGATATCTACGCAGCACTACATATTTGAAGCTTTGTTTTGGGTCTGGAAAACCGACGTTGGTTGTGAAATGGATTATGAGATATCTACGCAGCACTACATATTTGAAGCTTTGTTTTGGGTCTGGAAAACCGACGTTGGTTGGCTATACAGATTCAGATTTGGCTGGAGATTTGAATTCGAGAAAATCCACATCTGGTTATTTGATTACTTTTGTAGGGGGAGCATTGGCGTAGCAATCTAGGCTGCAAAAATGTATTTCTTTGTCTACTACAGAAGCTGAGTTTATTGCAGCCACCGACGCATGCAAAGAATTACTTTGGATGAAGACGTTTGTTCAAGAACTTGGATTTTCACATTCGAAGTATGGCTTGTTTTGTGATAATCAAAGTGTAATTCATCGCAGTAAGAATTCGATTTTTCATGGTAAGTTGAAATATATTGATATGAGATATTATTGAATTCGAGATGTTTTGAATTCCAAGTTAATTGAGCTTGAAAAGATTCATACTGATGACAATGGTGCTAATATGTTGACAAAGGTGGTGAGTCGTAAGAAACTTGAGTTTTGTGCCGGGATGGCCAGTCTCAAATTTGGATGATTAAATGGTGGTTTGTCTCCTTTCTCACATGGGTTGGAGGGGAAGATTTGTAGGATCCAGCCCACAAACAAAGACTTTTTGTTGGCCCAATTGCAATATAAAAGCTCACCGAATCCTTTTTCTTAATGGAATAGGTTTTCTCTTTCTTTAGTATTTTTGGAATTGTGCGGTAGCCGTTTTTCACGGGAAAAAGGAGAAATATTTTCTTCACAGTTTTAGCAGTTTTTGAGTCGGCGCCAGTTTTATCAAACAATCGGGAGGTCATTTGTGGTCCGATTGAGCTGAATTTTGGATAGGATATTGCCAACACATCGAACGTGAATCTGAATGGTGGAGATCAGATTTGGAGCACTATAAGTCGGGTTATTGGTGGCGTGAACAGTAGCACCTTTTTTTACTTATTTTTGTATTCTTTTCTCCTTTTGTGGTTATAGTTCGTTTTTGACAAATCGGTGTCTGGTTTGAATTTAGTGTTGGTTTTAATTGGTATGGAATTGCTGTAATTTTGCCCCATATTATAGTGGATTTGTTTTTGGGTCTCGTAGGCCTCGTAGTTTTTACTCTTCTATTTGAAGGGGTTTTCCACGTTAAAAATTGTGTGTCTCTATTCTTGTATGGTTAATTATTTTTCTATCCGATGGTATACTTGATTGATTATTTATTGGGTATTCTGAGGGGAGTTTTGATTTTCTCTGCATGCACTCGATTTTGATTTATTCCTTTCCTATCAATGCGGTGAATGCATGGGAAGGTGAAAAGATACATGATATCGGAATGGAGGATTTGGAGCTCACGTTTGGGAGTGAAAAAGCTCGGGCTTAGTCTCAAGCGTGGTATGGTGCGTGATCTGCTTATAGCTTCGAAGAAATGGGAAATCTGTGATATGGTGATGTGAATTGTATAGTGTTTGGTTCAGGAGCAAGTGAAGGGACAAATCTGTTATCGTTGCCATAATGCCATACGATCTTTGGAATGTGGAAAATATACTTTGTTTCTCAAGTGGAGTACCCTGTACAAAAGAAACTTGAGCTTTATTAATACCTGTTTCAGATAATTGTTTCTGTAGCTGGAAGGCCCATGCCTTGGTTTGGGCAAGAATAGATTGGATTTATTTACAAGTGTAGATGGTGTCATTCAATATTGCTGCATACTTTATGAGAAACTTGTAAAAATTTTATTGGTATTGAATTCGCAAAGTATATACCCATAGATATATAGTTTATATAGCTTTTTTTTTATTATTATTAAATAGGGATAAATATAGTGATATACCCTAAAGTTTGGTTTAATAGATAAAAGGCTCTATAGCACGGACACGCCAAAAAATTGACCCGTGCCGTGTCCGATACGTGTCGGACACGGACACAGTTCCGACACATGTCGGACACGCCGGATCCGTATCATAAATTAAAAAAAAAAAATTAAAATAAGAGGACACGGTGTCGGACACTCCATGGTCCGACACGGCTGGGATTATTCCTTCCTCGAATTGAAAAAAAAAGGAGAAGAAATCCTTGTTCCCTTCCCTCACCTTGAGAAGAAATCACCCCGTGTCGGATTATTCCTTCCTCGAATTGAAAAGAAAAGGAGAAGAAATCCTTGTTCCCTTCCCTTACCTTGAGAAGAAATCACCCAGGACATGGCTGGATTGTTTTAGTGAGTGTTATTTTACCCAAAAAAAAAAAAAGAAAATAGGAAGAAATCCCCCAAGACCACCATTGTCGATTCCACCACCCTGCCACTGTCACCAATTCCTCCACACCATCGCCTCCGGCACCCTTCACCACCTCAGGACACCCATTTATCACATGGCAGAAGCTGGCTGGTGTCAACTTCAAGAACTATTTTCAAAACCCTCAGTTGCACTTCTCAGATGGCTTCTTTCTCTTTGTGTGGATCCAGAACGGGGAAAACTAAAGAAAAAGATGAATGGGCCAAGCCCTAGCCTCCACCCCACCACCAAAAAAAAAAAAAAAAAAATTTGTTAATGGGCCATAATTTTCATTTCAGTTCAAGGCCATATTTTCATTTATGGGTTGTTTGTTTTTGTTTTTTTTTTCTTTAATTCATAATTATTAACAAAAGGGTCCACATAGTTTAATAAAATAAAATAGTATTTATAAAATATAATTATTTATATATAACATTAACCGTGTCGGAGTCGTGTCGTGTCTAAAATTTTGAAAAAATCCGTGTCGCCGTATCCGTGTCGTGTCGTGTCCGTGTCACCGTATCCGTGTCCGTGCATCATAGGAGACAGATGTCTGAATATCGGCGCTCGATTAGAAGGAAGTTCTCATTTTGGATTTGGGCACTTCTCGTGTCGTTCTTGATTGCCGATTTTGTTTTGTTTGTTGTTCAACATAATCAACATGGAGAAGATCATGTCGAATAACCTGTTCTGATAAGATTACAACAAAAAAATTAAACTTTATTTTTTCTATAACAATGAAATAACTATGATTTCATTTTTGTGAACCTGGTTTGAAACTTTTGATATGATTAATATTTGTCTTTGTTTATCCTTAATGATTTGTTTCTATTGTATTGGAATTGATGGTTATAGCGGAAAACAATATTCCACCAAAAAAAAAAAAAAAAGAAAAACAATAGGAATTTTTTATGGTGCTGCATTTGGGAAAATTACAATTTGTGATATGATTGTTGAACAGATCCGTGATCAACGTGTTGTACTTATTAACCAAGTATAATTTTTTCTCTCTGAACATGACTTTACTAAGAATTCAAAAAATTTCAGTTTTCATTTCCTTTTCCTTGAAGTTATAATTTTCAGACAGTTGGACGTCATGCGATTGAATATGGCCAAGAGTAGGGTGATTAGCAGGAATTCTCCATGCCACTGTGGCTCTAGAGAGCTGTACAAAAATTATTGTGGAAAGGAAACCAATAAAAGCTGAGAATTTGCTCGTGAGTTTTTCTTAATTTTGGTTTCTTATTAGTTTTCTTGGTGAGAGGTTTCTTATTAGTTGTTCACATAGTAGGATTGTTAGAATAAAATGGATTGTTGAGCAGAAGCTTCTTTCAAGTCATGTTTGTGTAATTTACTTCAAAATATGCTTCAATATTATTATAGCTCCATAGCATCCTTTTCTTACTGGAAAATCGACATCGACAACAGTGATGGAGGCAGTAGAGAGTAGACGGCTCTTACACGGCAGTCGGGAGGGATTCTGAGACCTCTTGCACTCCATTTCTAAAGAATTAGGTATGTAATTTTGTTTGAAATTCCACGACTGCTAGCTTACCCAAAAAATACCGACTTTTCTAAGAGCTATGTTGAGGGAAAGACTTTGTAGAAGCCAAACAACTAGATATGATTTCGTTTGAGATTATGTGTTCTTCTGATAATTTGAGCTTCTATATTTTCTGAGTTCTCAAGAACTATAATTTTATGAGACTTTTCTGATTTCTTTATTTGATGATCATCTATTGTCATGTTGTAGAAATTTAATATATGAATTTTTTTCTTTATACAAGAATTTGAGTAAATGTAACAATATTAACTTCAATTGTGGAGTATAACTGATCAATTTTTCACATTTTTTCATAATGTTAGTTTTTTTCCTTTTTGATTATATATGGAATGTTGAAGTATAACAACGTATGGATTAATTTGTGTGTATATGTCAAAAGAGAAGATTGAGAAGATGAGATTGATTCAAAAACTAGTTCGTAGTTCTAAACAGGTAATTGACTTCAATATGGTTTTGCAAAAGTCTCTTTTGATTCATCAGAGCTGAGATTTGCACTGCATCAAGATGCATTTGCTTTTGGCTAATTTTTGTTTTCAGCATTAGAGAAAAACACTTGTTAGAGTAATTGTTGTCACTTTCGATCCTTCAATAAAAAATGTCTAGTTCTTATGTAAATTTAATGTGAGTTTGCCTCATATTGTTGTTCCTCTCTTTATCATGTATTTTAATACTTGATAACTTTTTTCATGATAGTTTATATTTCTTGTATGCAGAGGATGATTCCACCAGTTCGATTGTTATTTTGCAAAGGTTGGAGAAAAAAGTCTTCCATTTAATAGAGATTACTTTGACTCTAGTATTTTAGTATGTTCAGATATTTAGCAAATGATGTGGTGATAGATGGAGTGCATGTAATTTTCAAAATTTCTAATACAATGTTGACACAAATATTGTTTTATACATTATATAATTTATTTATCTATTGGGTTTATTTGACATCTTCTTATTGTATGATTAAATTGATTTAATCCTCCCGTCTATTTTGTCAATAAGTTTTGGTGGCAAATGAAATTTTATCATGGTTGAGAATTGGTTGATGAATCATTAAAGATGATACATGTCAACACTTTGACAATTAATTTTATCACTAAAAATTATATTTAAATTTTTTCATGACGAATTAAATTGTCACTATGCATAACATTCGCTAGAATAGACGAAAATTATAAATTTTCATGAGAAAGATTTTGTCACGATAAATAAACTATTGCGACAAATATGTTTTTGTCATAAGAGGTGTCCAAGTAACCGTATTTCTTGTGACAAAATGGGACTATGGTGAAAATAAATTGCACTATTGTGACAAACAGTTTGTCACAAGAGTAGAGTTTGTTGTGACAAACTTATTTTTGTCACATGCTATTACGACAAAGGGAGAAATTGTCAAATACTACTTTATATGACGGGCCTCTTGTACGGCGATCGTGACAAAAAATTTGGTCACAATAGATCTCTAGTGACAAAATACTAATCTATTGTGACAAACTTATATTTGTCACAAAAAAGTATATTTTTTGTAGTCGGACATCACGAGTGAGTTTAATTACGTAATTTAAATGTTTTAATTGCAAATATGAGAATTACGTGACGTCGCATGCTCTACATGTCAACATGAACCTTATTCAAGTTATTTGTTACCCTAGAATTCAATAATTATGTGATTGGACTCAAAAGTCCATTTAATTGAAGTTTAGGGACCAAATCGCTATTAGGGTTTTTGAGCCGTTCTTAGGCTAACTTGAACTCGGGTCCAACGAAACAAGCCTCGTATTTTTCTGAAGTCATTTGAACTCCCTACCGATTTAAATTCAAACCGATTGAACCGAACCCTTCTTGAACCGAACCGAATCGATTTTCCTGCCCTAAAAACCGATCAAGACACCCCCTCTCTCCCTCATTTCTTGGAATCACGTTTCAAGAGGAAGAAAAGAGAAGAAAGAAGGGTTTTCCCCCATCCTCACCTTAAGAGCTCAAGTCCGACTCCATTGCTTACCCGATCAACTATCCAAGTTTGTCTAGGTGTACCCGAGGTGGTGTTTTGTTAGCCGAGTTGATTCCGGGGTGGATCAAACGTCTTGTCTTCGGCTTCGTCGGTGTAAGGTGAGGTTAGGATTATAGTTATAACCCTACCTTCTGTGCTCGTTTTCAAATGCATGCGGTTAATAAGCCCTAAGCATAAGTAAATACGTGCGTGATATGTATTTTTATGACCTTGTTTTAAGTTTACAAGTATGATACACTATGTACAAGCCTACGTACGCTTGTTATGGTTTGATTTGATTTGTTAAATTTTTCAACACTAAACTATGCTTCAAACCGTGTGCCTCTTATGAGCCGAGAGCTACGAGCTAAGAAAATGTTATGGATATGACACGGAGAGGTATGTAAAGCATAGTTGTTGCAAGGTAAGGTATGTTATATTTAATATGATACGATGTGATATGTAATGGTTTATGAATGATACATTACGAAATGGTATGAATGTAATGTTAATGTTGGGCCCCAGATTCTATTGCACCAGGCGGCCCAGGACAGCAACGGGCCGTCGGGATAGGCTTAGGCATAGTCTTCATATGAAAGGACTAACTCGGAACCCACCATGAGGTTGGTGGGGGAAACCCTGAGGGTTTGAGTGTTCGCGCTCCCCTCACCTATAATGGATGGCTAGGGGGTATACACCCTTCAATCATTGGAGTGAAGGAGGTATGTAAAGTATGTACGTTTTATGTTTTGTTTTCATAATGATATGATATGAATTAAGAAGGAGGTTGGTTAATGATGCACGTACCCGCCGAGCTATATGTATGTATGTTATGCTAAGTTCGTGAAACGGGGATAGATTCATTAATAGGATAAAATATGGCTATGTTTTGAAATTATAAGATAAGCTGTGGAATCATATGATATGAACATATGTTATGATTTCAACATGTTAAGCTAAGTTTTGTTTGTTCCTTTTTGTTTAACAACCCCCTATACGTATGTATTATAGGTAAATATTTTGGTGTGCAAAAACTATCCCCGAATTCATGAAAATTATGATTTGAACGTGTTGTACTCTTATATATATGTAGGTGTGTGTGGGTAGCCCCTCACTCAGTCAGTGTGACTGACCCTCTCCCTCCCCAACGTTTTTAGCTTGCAGGTTTGGCTTCGGAGTTCGAGCTAGGCGGCATGAGTCGAGTCCTTGGGGTCTGTCGAGTTCTTTGTATAAGTTTGAGTCTTTTGCATATGCATATTGTAATTTGATTAAGTTTGTATGTATGAATGCATACATGTATGTTTTATCTTGTTATATTATGAATTTTCGGGACAGGTATCTAGGGATAGATGAACCCGTTACTTTTATGATCTAAGTTGAATTCGGGATTAAGTACCTATGCTAGTTGAACCAGTCAACTGTTCTTGCATGATTTTATTTGTTTGAATGCTTCCGCTTTCGCTCTTGTTTTGTTGTTTTAAAATTTGAAGTCAGGGTCTACATTCCGCCTTACTTAGGTGTGTGTCCTTCTGTCTCCCTTTCGTTTCTGTTTGATTCATGTACGGACTTCCCATTTCGTATGTGGATTGGATTTTGGTGTGGGGGATGTGGTGACCCACCGTGCGGGGTGCTACAGTAAGTGTAATTATTTGACTAAGAGGATTATGAGTTATAGTTTTCTATATTCCCATGGGACCTAAATGTAATTAACCCTAAAAATAATGATTCAGTACATGATTAAAATATTTTACATATTAATATAATTTTTATTTTATTTCTAGTAATAGTATGTTTACATACATATTATAACTATTTTACGTCGAATTTGTTATATAATATATTACATTTATTTTATGCACTAATCAAATATATATCTATATATATGTGTGTATAATGTTTGAAAAAGAGAGATTTATATACACATATAATAAAATATATTAATATTTTCATATTCATGCATAGATTAAGTGATTTTACTATATTTAGTATAATGCTTGATATTTAAAAATAAATTTAATATTGTTGGGGACATACCCTAAAGCCCAAGGTTCAACCCAACACAATCAAGCCCAAGACTCAACCCATAAGGCGAGATAGAGATAAAGGAATTCTGCAAGATCGTAACAACTCTGATCGGATAACTCCAATCATGATAATCTTCATGAAACGTGAATAACTAAACGATAAGAACAACAAGTCCGATATTCTATATAAACGACCCTTGAGATATGACGATCTAAACTTTTTGGTCTGATCTCTTGATTGATCTCTCCTAAACTCTGGCTTATTTCGGTAAGATTCTTGAGGGAGGAGGATTAATTATTAAGGGTTTGAGCTAGAACCCATCAAATATAAATGTCAAATCTAGTTTTTTATAGAATATTTTAATCTACTATTCATATCTATGAAGTCATAAGCAAATAAAATAATATATTGAACACGTACTTTTAAATATATAATATATATTATATTCATTTATATTTATATTTATTTTTATTTTTACATAATTTAATATAATTTATTAAATTTTCAACGTGATTATATATTCGTAATAATAAAAAATAATAATATAATATATATTTAATACATATGTGGCTATTATATAAGAAATAAATAAATTTCAAAGATCGAAAATGACTAATATCATAGGTTACCAAATGAATGAATATACTCATGTTTGTAGGAATGAACTATCTTAATAATGAGCATTCTCAATCACATTTTGTACCAATTAAGGATTTGAGAATGTATATAGGAATACTCATTCCATTTCCTCCCCCTTCTATAGAGAATGAAATTGCGCAAAATCTAAACCTTTTAGGAACATAGATTAAATCCCATCATGTAAGAATACGAGCACAGAAATATCGGTACGGTGATAAGGATTATTTTTTTAAATTTATTTGAGAGAGATGTCTAAAACAAAATGACATGACATAATAATATTTTATAAAATAATATTTTAAGAAGTGATCGTGAATCGGGATATAAAGGCTAAACTCGGTTCATAAGTCATATGAGAATCTTCCATCAAGAATCTCATCGATTCTTACGAGGTTGTGCTTGTCATCATATGCTTACCTACAAACTCAAAGTGATCCCAGCTCTACCAATAATTAAATTAGTGGGTAAATTGAGGTTTTACTTGTGAGTTTTCACTTGTGGATTTGTTGCCAATCAATTTAGTTGGCCACAATAACCATTTCAATCCAAAAATTCCTCAATATAAGTAGTCTTGGTTTTCCACTGTGTATGCATGCAATTATTAAATCATGACCATGGAAACATATGAGTGACTGAATACTCGAATATTGGAAAACTTTTATGTCTTCTTTTGTGAAGAAAAATTTTATATCGTCATTGTACAATCGCAAAAACATCCTTTTGTTTTCACTTTTCAGTACTAGTATATGTGAATGGTTATAAACTGTTAGGAGAAACCAACTTTTTTCTTCTACTTTACCATCTAAATTATATAAAAAGTTGCAGTCACCATCTTTAACCCAAGCCCAAATCTAAGACCCAAACCTATATCAAGCACTATAAAAGCCCAAATAATCCACACTATTTACATTAGGGTTATACCTACCTTAAGATGGTAACACTTGGCATATTTGGTACATTCCTAATATCAATTAGTATAAATACGCCAAAGTATACATGGAGTAGGGGGACTGGAATACTCTCAATATATTTGATATTTGATTCATAAACTCTTTATTTTCCTTCATGGGAAGTGACTCTCAATATAAGCAATGAACAATGGTCTGTGCTTCTAGTTCCTAGGTTCGTTGGCTTCGTTCGACGACCTCTTAAGGCGCTTCGTCGAACAATTAATGGTATGGTATTTAATTGTCGTATCATTTGGTGCCGTCTGTGGGAACATTTGTTCCCGATCCAATGATCCTAAGTATGAGGACGCACGACTAAAGACAACGGACAACAACTTGAGAAGGATGAAGAAAGCTCACCCTGGGTCGTGGCATCTAAAAGAACCTGCTTCGTCACCGGGGTCGTAGCATCTTCGGTTCGCATAACCAATATATTCAAAGATAAGACCCTCGGTTCTAAAAAAGGGTCATAGACTTCTTGGGTTTGTCTAACCCAAAAGGTTCATCTAAAAGACCCTGCTTCGTCATCAGGGTCGTAGCATCTTCGGTTCTCGTAACCGAAATATAATTCGAAGATAAGACCCTCGGCTCTAGACCAGGGCCATAGGCTTCTTGGTTCACATAACCCAAAAGGTTCATTTAAAAGACTCTACTTCGTCACTAGGGTCGTATAGCACTTTGGTTTCGGATAACCGAAATATTCGAAGATAAGACCCTCGGTTCTAGACTAGGGTCATAGGCATCTTGGGTTTGCACAACCCAAAAGGTTCATCTGGTCGTAGCATCTTCGGTTAGCATAACCGAAATAGTCGAAGATAAGACCCTCGGTTCTAAACTAGGATCGTCTCCATCTTAGGTTCGTCTAACCCAAAATGTTTAGCTAAAAGATCCTTCATCGTTACCAGGGTCGTATGCTTCTTCGGTTCGTATAACCGAAATATTCAAAGATAAGACCTTTCGCTTCTAAACCAGGGTTGTATCCATCTTTGGTTCTCTAACCTAAAAGCATCTAAATAACCTTGCGTCTTTACCAGGGTGGTATGCTTTTTCGGTTCGTACAATCGAAATATTCAAAGATAAGACCCTCAGTTCTAAGCAAGGGTCGTAGCCATCTTGATTTCTTCTAATCTAAAAGACCTGCATCGTCAACCAGGGTCATAGGTTCATCTAAAAGACCCTTCGTCGGTTCGTATAACCCAAATGTTCAAAAATAAGACCCTTGATCGTTACCAGTGTCGTATGCATCTTGGCTTTGTATAACCCAAATAGTCGAAATATTTGTATATTCTTTAAGTTATTTGATTTTAAAGTGTATTTTCAATGCCCTCTAAAAACCAATAACTTGAGGGACTAATGATATGGGTTTGAATTATTTATATAAGAGCAAATTACATTTTTGGTCTCATAGGATTATCCCTTTTGTAATTTTAATCCCATGCTTTTGAAATTAGACAAATTTAGTCCCATTATTTTCAAAAAATTACAATTTTGGTCCCGTCCGTCAAATAATTGACGGAAAATGCATTTTTTTCCATTAAGTGCAATTTGGGGGAAAAAGTTATTGTTCATTATGTTGTTTTTTGCAAGGCTTGCTTATTAATATCCTATTTTGGCATCATAAATCAACTTTAAAACATTAATTTGAATCACTCTCATTAAGGTAATGTAGTGCTCAAATGGTGTATTAATAAGCAAACTCATACAAAAAACAATCTAATGGACAATAATTTTCCCCCCAAATTGCACTTAACGGCAAAAAAATGTATTTTTTGTCAATTATTTGACGGAGGGGACCAAAATTGCAACTTTTTGAAAATAATGGGACTAAATTTGTCTAATTTCAAAAGCATGGGACTAAAATTGCCAAAGACCTAATCTCATGGGACCAAAAATGTAATTTGCTCTTTATATAATTATTAATCTTTAACCCAAGCCCAAATCTAAGGCCCAAACCTATATCAAGCACTATAAAAGCCCAAATAATCCACACCATTTACATTAGGGTTATACTTAGGGCTGTCAATGGATAGGATTTTAATCCGAATCCGGTCCGAATCCGATCCGAATTTTAGCATATTCGTCCAATAAAATTGTCCGATGGATCATATCCGATTATAAATATTCGTTATCCGAAATAAATGGAGCGAATATGGAATTAACGAATCTGATCCGTTTAGAATCCGAATCCGATTATATATATAATATTTAATTAAAATAAATTATTTACTAGTACATAATATTAAGTAAAATGACTAAAATTATAATTTTCACATAATTATCACTTTAAACAACAATAAAATTTGAATTATTTACTCTAAAAGTATATATTTTCCTTTATTAATAAGTTTAAATTAACTTATTTTAAACAAATATAAATAAAATCATCAAATAATCCATTAAATAATTATTATTTATTAATATTATGTAATTATATTTATTCTTTATATTAAATTTGTTAAATAAAAAAATTAAATTTTATTACTAATCGGGTCGGATATTTAATCGGATATAGTCCGATCCTATTATGTATGGATTCAAAATAAATGAATCCGGGATTCGGATTCGGATCCGGTTGTCGGATCCGGATCCGGATTCCCCTGATCGGGCCCGAATCCGACCCGTTGATAGCCCTAGTTATACCTACCTTAAGATGGTGACACTTGGCATATTTGGTACATTCCTAATATCAACTAGTATAAATATGCCAAAGTATACATGGAGTAGCGGGACTGGAATACTCTCAATATATTTGATATTTGATTCATAAACTCTTTATTTTCCTTCATGGGAAGTGACTCTCAATATAAGCAATGGACAATGGTCTGTGCTTCTAGTTCCTAGGGTTCATTGGCTTCGTTCGACGACCTCTTAAGGCGCTTCGTCGAACAATTAATGGTATGGTATTTAATTGTCGTACCAGGACCCTTAGGTTTGGCCTAATTACAACGCAATTCCTATTCTTTGAATTATTACCATATATTCCCTGCGGTATGATTTCAAACTGAAGTCCCTAAACGCCATTAAGGTTCTCAGGGACCAATATGTAATTTCAACTTAATATAGGAATCGTTTTGTAACATAATAAAACAATAAGGGATGCATTTGTAATTTCTAGCTAAATTTAAATTAGGCCGTTTAGGGACCTTAGATGAAACCTTAACGGACCTCGGAAACAATACCTCAGGGACTATATGGTAATAATTGAAAGAATAGGGACTACGTTGTAATTAGGCCAAACCTAAGGGTATTCAAATGTAATTCGCCCTAGTTTATATGACAAATAAAAAAAAAATGAAATTCAGGTGAGATTGTACAAAAAATTAACATTACACTTTCAATGTCAAAGTATCTTTTTCCATACATATATATATATATATATATATATTCTATCGTACATGGGAATAAGTAGTTAGAACTTAGAAGTATTAATTCAAGGGTTAATTACACCTAACCCCCAAATTAGATGGGGTAATTATAAATGGTATACCACTATTAGATATAATTACAGATACCACCCTCTTAGAAAAAAAACAATTACACTTGACCCCCATTTTTCTAGGGTTTTGTTAAAAGATATGCAAATTCCCCATTATACCCCCAATTTTCCCGTCAAGTAATAGCTGAAATTCTGGGGCAAAAAAAAAAAAATATGAACTTCCAATTTTACCCTCCAAAACGCTGCAGACTCCAGGCAAAAATCCCCCGCCCCCAACTCCCTTAGCCGTCGCGCCGCCCGCCGCCCGCCGCTCACCGTCGTCTGGTGTTCTCCGGCATCTCTCTCTCCTTTTCACTGTCTCCCAACAAAACAAGTCCAGATCCGCCGCCCCTGCCAACCCCAACTACTTGGCCGCCGCTCCGCCGTCTCTCTCTCTCTCTCTCTCTCTCTTGGCGGTTGATGGTGGTGGAAGGGAGAGTGTCGCCAGAGATAATCTGTGGAACCCTTGTCTCTCCCTTTTAACAATGGTATTACTGGCTAGAGCTAGCTTTAATCTACTTCCAATTCGGAATGTTGGGTGTGGTATGGCTTGATTTTGCCTGTTTTGATTTTAATCAATTACATCATATGAGGACGCTTCAGTGTATGAAATCATATGGGATGCAGCTTATATTGATTATTGGGTTATCCAATATAATTTGTTGCTTGTTAAGGGCTCTTCTTCTTCTTATAAATCGACATATTTAATAATTTGATGTGATTATACCGCTAGAGTTGAAAAGTACTCATTTCCATTGGTACTGTTTTTTTTTTTTGACAATTCATTGCTACTGTTTTGTGAATTGTAATGCAGCATATTGTGTGCGAAGATATAAAGATAGAGAAATATTGTGGCAATTCTATTACATAAATGCTAAATATTACATGTTGCATTTTCCCTGTTGACCATGAACTACTTAAAGCCATTATTGAGAAGTTAGTTTATATAATAAAATAAGCTCATATTTATAGGTTGTATAATTGAAACGAATCAAGAAAAAAGCATTTAATGGCTGTATAATTGAAACGTAATATGGATCAACAAACAAGCCTGGATATATTCAAGAAAACAGTCTTTGTAATGGATATATTTGTAAAATTATAGTTGAAAACATTAGTGATAAAATTACAATTAACCCCTATTTTAATATAATTAATTACATTTAACTACCAAGGGCAACATGGGAATAAAAAAATTGATTATAGTCAACGAGGGTATTTTTGGATTTTTACTAACTTTTTTGCTGACATCATCAATATTTTAACAAAACCCTAGAAAAATGGGGGTTAAGTGTAATTATTTTTTTCCAGGAGGATGGTATCTGTAATTATATCTAATAGTGGTATACCACTTGTAATTATCTCATCTAATTTGGGGGTTAGGTGTAATTAACCCTTAATTCAAAGTCAAAATTATATCGCCAAACAATATATGAAGAATAAACTAGGGATAATTACAGTTTTGGTCATCCAACTATACGACTTATTCTCGTTTCGTCCCCGACTGTTCAATTTAACAAAACTGGTCACTGAACTACCATTTTTTTACACATTTGGTCCCGCCGTCAGTTTTACCGTTAAATGAAACGGAAAACTAATTTCTGGCGAATTTTGGCCCCGTTTTTTACCTTTTCTCTCATTTCTTCCTCCTAAATGGGTGATTTACTTGAGGATTTATGAGGATTTGATCAACCCTCCCATCACGACAACTTCTCAATTCGTAAGTATGCATTCATGGCATTCACGCGCAACCAAGGCCCAGCCAGAAAGAATCAGCAGAAACCACGCACATGATCTTATTCATGGACACGAATCATGCATTTCTTCTTCTCCTAGCCACTACAATCATGGACACGAATTACATCTTCTTATACATTTCGCAGTATAGAATTTAAAGAGAAAATATAGAACCAAAGACCTTAAGACACATTTTGTTTTGCTAAATCAGATTTGAGATTTGAGATCTGGACCATGGAGGAGAATCATATTACATTATCCATCTGAATATATGTTACTCCAGTCCGATTTATATATACTTATGATAGTACATGTATGTACTTATGATGATTAGTCCCACAATAAAAATGCGAGACAGATAAATAGACACCCTTTCATTGCATATATATAAGACCATTACTTTCTTCTCATTGTTAGAATGCTTGCTTGTCTGAACCAGTGTCTACATATAAGAGGTGCATGTTTGCATTGCAATCTATAGTTTCAAAACTATAGACTTTTTTTTCTTTAATCTAAAATTCCTTAAAGAAATCATTTTCATATTTCATGTCTGGAACTTATTAATATCATTAAGAAAAGCTATATATATTGAAAGTACTGAAACAATTAAAAATATGATGCCTGAATATATTCTAAGAACAATATAAGTTTCAGACCCGCTCAACCTGTGGTACTTGCAATCGGTGGCATCTTTTCTTCAGCATCATGATGTATAATTTGTATTCTAGATTGATCTATTAAAGCCGCATCCGGAGTCACAAAATCTGGGCCATTGGGAAGTAAATCATGATCCAATTGATACAGCATTTTCCACAAGGCAGACATCCACGGATCAAGAGCTCCTTCATACCTATCAATGAATGTGTAAGCACCTGCTGCGGTTTTCCATTTGGCCTTTGATAACTCCAACAATTCATCACTTCTCAAGTGCATCAACTAAGGAATGTGAGGGAAAAGGAAAGAAACGGCGCCAAAAAACCGATAAAATTAGTTTTCCGTTTCATTTAACGGTAAAACTGACGGCGGGACCAAATGTGTAAAAAAAGTGGTAGTTCAGTGACCAGTTTTGTTAAATTGAACAGTCGGGGACGAAAAGAGAATAAGTCGTATAGTTGGAGGACAAAAAATGTAATTATCCCAATAAACTACGTACAATATAAATATATGATAGCGACAGAAATAGAATGAAATCATTCATAAAATTTCAAGAATGAAGTACACTTGCACTTTTCAGCATGGACGAAGTCCCAAACCGACACTCAAACAGAATACATAAACTAAACAGCGACACTCATTCTAGGGATAATTACATACAGCTCCCTGAGGTTAGGTCCAATTACAAGCCTATTCCTATTCTTTTAAATATTACATTGTAGTTCCTAATCCTTGTTAATTTGTTAATTTTTGTATACTTTTAAGGAAGATTTTGCATTTTTGATCATATATTATATGTAACACTTACAAAACCTTCAGGGACATAAGTGCATTTTTACAAAATTCATTAATGGACCTCACACAAAACAAGAAATATAGGGATTATAGTATAATATTTAAAAGAATAGGGATTAACTTGTAATTGGGCCTATGTAATTATCCCCTCATTCTATTATTATTTTATTTTCATTCTGAAATTTGATGAAAAACTTATTATGTAGCTTCAACCACAGGTTTGTCTCTTATTCATAATCATGGCAATGTTCGACAAAATCTCACACATCGAATTGTGTGAGGATCCAGCATCCTTCAGAGCATCTTCCGCACTTAATTTCAGTTGCCTAACTTTGTCCCTCATCTTCTGCCTTTCTTGGTCCTCCATTAATGTCCTCACCGCTCTCTCTATCTCTTCCCTCCCCAACGCCGCCGGCCGCACCCCCACGCCCATCTCCTCCACCAGAAAGGCGGCGTTCAGCTTCTGCTCCGCGTAAAGCGGCCATGCAATCATGGGAACGCCGTTGGTAATGCTTTCCAACGTAGAATTCCAGCCGCAGTGTGACAGAAATCCTCCTACAGCGGGATGGTTCAGAATCTCCACTTGCGGGGCCCACATTGGGACCAAGAATCCGACATCACGGGTTCGGGTCGAAAACCCATCAGGCAGATAATCTGGAGTTCCGTCATGATGGTCAGAATCTTTGCCGACGGTGAAAAATGCATCGTCCACACGGCCGGCGGTGGGGGGTCGCACCACCCAAACAAATCTTTGTCGACTCAGTTCCAAACCCCAAGCCAGCTCCGTCGTTTGCTCGGCCGAGAGCATTCCGCCACTCCCAAATGACACGAAGATTACAGATTCATCAGGCTGCCGGTCCAACCAATTTATGACGTTGCTTTTTGGACTGTCCGGTTCGGCTGGTCTTCTGAGTGGACCGATGGGGTAAACCGGTATCTTGACAACCGATCTCAAGATTTCATTCTCTCTAAAAGCTTTGAGAGTAGTGGGCTCCAAATCTTCCCAGGAGTTGCATAAAATCCCATCGAATAATAGGAACTCTTTCCCCATTCGTATGTACTCATGATACTCCTGATCATTCCGGTTCAGCACGACATCGCCAACATCTTTCGGTGGAACCGGTTTGCAGCCCGGAATATTCAAGGGTTCAAGTTGATCAATATAATCTCCCTCGATTTCTCGATCTAGAACCGGGCAATACAGTGTAAGGGCAGTAAACCATGCCGTTGTAGGAGTATATACAAACTTAGGCAGGTTGAATTCGGCCGATATGGGCAGCGTTTCTGTGCTGAAGAGGTCGACTACGAGGCCGTCGGGGCGTTGGTCCATGGCAGCAATGGCGGCACGGACGAAGGGCAAAGCCTCGCGGACCATTAGGCAAAGCTGGGTAAAGACTTGGGTGGAGGAGTCGATGAGGTGGGAGATATCAACTGGGGGAAGTTCGACAATTTCGACTAGTTTGTGGTGGAGGGGGAGTGTGAAATGCTTTGACTCCGGTGGGGATGCGGCGGTTGTCATTAAAAGAACGGTGGTCAGGACATTGTGGGCGGCGGCGAGGCGGTTGGCGAGGGCATGCACTGGGATGAGGTGGCCCATGCTGGGGCTGGAAACAATGGCAATATGAAGGTTGTTGGAGATATCCATTTGTTATTACAGAAACACACAGCAGAGGGGAGAGAAAAAGAGAGAGGAGCAAGTATATACTATATCAGTATGATGATCATGAAGAAGTTGTTTATATACAGATTTCTGCATAGAATTTGACGAAGGTTTATCACTCAATCACACTTATAAGGTGGTAAGAAACCCTTAAAAATACTGTGTTATGGGAGAGTAAATATTATTACTTTGGATGGTAAATGATACCCCATTGCTCATAAGAAAAACTTATAAGTTCATTCCTCTCGGCTCTGGGTTTTGGTCTCAACTCTCATGTCGTCGGCCATTTTGAAAATAAAATTACAATTTTTTTAAAAAAATTTAATTTTGCGACTCTCACCTTTTAAAGATTTTGATGAAATAAGTGAACCCTTGATTGATTCAGTATAAATTTTTTTTTTGGTAGAAATTCAGTATATATATACTTTTTCACTAATTTGATTGTCGGTTGATACATTTGGTCCAATGTTGGCTCATTTATTTCCACTCAAAAAAAAAAAAAAACCATTTATTTCTTAACTTCCACAATTTCTGCCCTCTTGTTCTTTCTACCAAATTAATTAATTTTGTAACAAACATCTCTCTCTATCATAATCATACTTTAAAGATGACTCAATAAAATAGGGAAATGATAGGGGTAAATATTTTATATTTATTGTATGGTCCGTGAAAATTTTAAAAGATTAATCAATTATACTATAGTAAGTGGAATAATACATTTACCATTTGATTGGTCGGATTCAGCCAAATCGAGTTCGATTCAAAATATAGGGTTTATTATGTCTACACCCCTCGGAATTAGGGAAAATACAATGTGTACCCCTTAGTTAGTCAAAATTACTTATCACCCACAACCAAGTTATGCAATTACCAAAAACCCCCCAAATTGACCCAGATCCGACCCGAATAATCTTGTACAGACTGTTTTACCCTTTTCCCTAATTTGTTCTTTTTTTTTTTTTTTATTCTGAGGGATGCCCTTAGTAATTTCTTTAACTTATAAGGGAGGTACTTGTAAAATTTAATTTTTGTCAGTGGAGTGTAAATGTAATTTAATGCAGTTTTTTATATTTTTTCTTTATGAATGTATTGGGCATACATTTTTAATGAGATAACACGAAATTAATTACTTCGTAAGAAATGGAATGAAATAACATTCATAAAAAATGAAATGAAATAGCATTCAAACGTAGATTCTTAAAATAGATATCACAAAATATAAAAAAGAGGAAATTGTTATTTTCGTGCCATAAATTACCCACTTTTTAATTTTGGTCCCAACCATTATTGATTTCTCAATTTACGTCCCATAAAGTCGTTTTTTTTTTTTGCAAATAACGTCCCACCGTCCATTATCCGTCAATTACAAACGGAAATGGCACGTGAGACACACGTGACAGTTCAAAAAGTTGCATTTTAGTCCCTAATAAAATGTTTTATTCTCATTTACCTAAAAAAATAAAAAACTGACCATATATATACATATAAATCTATATATATACACACACACACACACACACACACACATATATATATATATATATATATATATATATATATTTCACTTATAAAAAAATTAAAGCAAAATTTAATTTCTCCCCTGCCCCTAACTTACTGCCGCCGTCCCACTGCTGCCACCCTCTTTGCACCATCGCCAGGGCCACCACCATACACACACCAAATCTCGCACATACGCACAGATTCATACTACCATCACCACTACCGTCGCAACCTTCATCTCTCTCTCTCACACACACACCAATTTCCTTTTTTTTTTTTTTTTTTTAAGTTTTGATTTACAAAATATATACATATTCTTCCATATCTAATTAATATATGATTAGTAATCCACATATTTAAAAAAATATATTATTATTAAAATTTATTAATATTAATTTTCGTATTAATGTATTTCTATAATTATTAAATTATGTTAAATATTAATCAATATAATAGTATAGGTATACATTTTCAATTACATCACATTCTATTAAAATAAAAAAAATAATATGCAATTAATTCCATATAACATATAAGGTGATTAAAAAAAAAAAGAAACAATATAGGGGGTATTATATTAATTAAGATAATGAATATATGCTAATTAAAAAATTAGTTACTTTATTATATGTAAAAGTGGTTTTTTAAAATCATCTAACTTTGTTTAGGGTAAAAAGATATAATTTAAATAATTTGGGTTGGTTTTGGAAATGTAAATAAATAAAATGGGGCAAAATGCAATTTTTTTTAACTATCACGTGTGTCTCACGTGCCATTTCCGTTTGTAATTAACGGAGAATTGACGGTGGGATGTTATTTGCAAAAAAAACGACTTTATGTGACGTAAATTGAGAAATCAATAATGGTTGAGACCAAAATTAAAAAGTGGGTAATTTATGGGACGAAAACAGCAATTTTCTCTATAAAAAATATTGTGATGGTCACACAATGAATTAAAACTGAAATCTCAAATTTGAAAAATCGTACACGAAATATTTCAAACATATTGGTTTTATAATAAATTGAAACTAAATATTCAATCAATGAAAAAATCTAAGCCACTATGAAAAATTCTCGAAACGACAAATATCCATATGTCAAGTGCATACTAAAACTATAATTATGCAAGCAACTAAAGGAGTCAAATATTTTCTTAACAAATCAGATGGTATGAAGTTTTTGTCTTCATAACAATAAATTCCCACAAATTAACCATTTAGCCACTTATTATTCTAGATTGTTGGGTGTCTGCCTCTTGAAATTGTTCAGCTGCTTGTTTCCTTTTCCTTGCACCTTTACTATTACCTCTAGCTCCATTTTTGTCATCAATATTTCTTGCTCTGTTGTCACCAACCCTTCCTCCATTCCTTGATGTAGATGGACCAACTTGTATGTTTGTTTGTAAAAAAAAAAAAAAAAACTAATTTAATAAATCAATTTATATGAGAATATAACATTTGTGGAATAAAGAGCAAATTGTACAAGATATAACCTGATTTTTCAAAGGACAAGATCTTTATTGTGGCCTTCTTTTTTGCAAATGCTACAAGTGATTTTGGGTCTTCGTTTAATTTTGAAGGGATAACTCTCGGCTGTTCACCAGTCTCCCTTATTCTGTATTTCTTAGGCCTTCCAGTCAGCCTATGAATGGTGGGTGACAATATTTTTCTTGGCTCAATATCCTCCATGGCAGGCCAGGCAGATGAATCAGGAACGCCACAAACTTTATGACTATAAGTCCTCAAGAAATTTGCTTTGGTGAAAGAATTATCAACATAATCCTCAATTTGGTGTCTTTTGTACCCAATTGCTTTTGCAGCATGACGGCAAGGTATTCCTGTCAAATCCCACACTCTACAATCACAATGTTTCAATTCCAAATCCACTATGTAATGCCTATCATCTTCATTCACTTGGAATTCACTTTGGCTCGCAACAAGTATGGAGCACTTGATTGCACCTTGTTTTGCATGCCTCATTAAGCTTTTGCACTATTCTTGGACAATGAACTTCATTCGTTTTTAGTGCGCTCTGATATCTTGTTTCAATTTGGTGCATCATCTTTGCTGTAAGACCATCAAGAAGCTTGTGAATTGGTTTGGACCTCAACTTTCCTACCCGGTGATTAAATGATTTGCTTATATTGCTTGTGTTGTGATCATTTTTTATATCAATGTGAAATGCATGTCTTGCTCAAATTCCAGGTTCTCCAACTTCCAATAAGTATCGATGAGCTTTCGGTTTCACCTCTCTAAGTCTTTCCATCACCCTATTAAAATCTGCTTGTGTATAAGCTGAAGTTGCTGCCCAAAAGAACTTCAACAATACAAGATATTTTCCTCTCATATTTGCATAGATGTGCCTGCAACACTTTCTATGGATTGCTATTGGGGCTACATTGCTCCAACCTCTAAGTGGATCATCTTGAAAGTCTGAATCTGAGCCATCAATATTTTCACAATTGTAGTTGGACTCATGTCCTGAAAGCTCTGCAGCGTTTGACTCGCTAGGTAAATCCTTATGATTGAGATCACCATCTTCAGGAACAAGAGACTCATATCCATCATTAATAACTTGTTCAACATTTATATCATTTGACATGTTTTTTGTCTCTAGCATACCGTGATTAACATATAAAACGTGGAGTGAGCCACATAATTCGAAATTTTTAATTCAAAAATAAAAGGCTAGATGCCTAAAAATTTACCTCATTTGATTTTCTTCCTCAACATTTTCAAGAAGATCGTCGTTTACAACATCTTCAGTATCATCAACTCCAAAAAAAAAAAGATCTTCTAAATCATTGTCAAGATTGTTTTCTTCAAATTCAACATCTGCATCCCATTCATCATCATTTGCAGATTCACGAATATTCTTTCCAATATTTTGCACATCTTCATTAACTTCAATACGAACAATTAGTTCAAGTTGCTCTTCGTCAAGGTTTGCACAAGTGTCTTGAACCACTTTTTCAACTTGTATTTTGTCAACTTCTTTCGAAAACACCTCACTTGTTAGTCCATTATTCTGAACTTTTATAATGATCAATTTTCTAGAAGTCTCAAACATTTTTTTAATATCCCAATCTGAATGCAGGTTGAATGTCAACACACCATCAACATCATTCATAAGTAAATTCTAAAATGGTTTTTTTTTTCAGAATAGGAAGATGTAGAAAAGCCACATTAGTAATGTTACTCTTTAGACTTTCTAATGTGTAATACTCAGGAACTAAATTGTTTAACCAACCCCTTTCTTGTTCATATTGAACAAAAATATTGTAAGTTTTATGTTTGAGTTTCTTCAAGTCACCTATCCAAATGAAAACAAAAAATTAGTAATTTAGTCATTTAAATATCATTAAGAAAATTAACATATACAAAAAAAAAAAAAACTAGTAAGATTAGCAAAAACTACAACTTGGACAAAGCAAATTGATTGAAATAATATAACTACAAACCAAATTAAGCAGCAATCCTAAATTCTTTTTCTTTTTTTCTGGAAGGTCAAAGAACAATTCGAATTAAGCTAGGTGAAGATTTGCAAACGAGAAACTTTGTATTCGAATTTAAAAGCTATATAACAAGGAAATAGTATTGCACCCTAATCTTTTTGTTATGAGTAAATCACAAGAACTATAAAAGCTAAGCCCATCAGAAGATTCAATTTACCCAACACCAAAAGCAAAACAGAGAGATTCGAAGATTACCAAAAACTTTATAGCATGACTTTGAACCAATTTCAGTAATAGGATTAACTAAGGATTTAATTATTTACCATGCAATAATCTTTCATCGCTAATTCTACCCAGAAAAAATAAGCATTAAGATAGCCCAAATTAAAATTTCTGAAACAGAACATATTACAAATTAGATGAGGTTGGGATTTGGAGAAACATACCTTCTTTCTCTTCAATTTCGAGGCCGTGCCTTTTGAGATCTCCCATCTCATTCTCTTCAACCTATTCAAGAAACTCCAATTTTACAATCCAAGCTTTGCATTGGACTGATCTTTGATTTTTAAAAATTTTATTTTTCTGGATGGATTATGATAACTCCATCTAAATAATCTGAAAATCAATGAAAATGAGAAGTTTAGAGAGAAAGAAGGAGTAGAAAGGAATGAAAAATTAAAAGGTAAGATTTTGTTGAAGATTTTTGTGCTTGATTTAAAGATTTTCTGCTTGATTGAAGTACCAAAAATATTTTCTGCTTGATTCTGCAGTCGAGTAATCATGGCGGGATTGTTAGGGCAGTTTGGCACTTTATAATGTTAAGTTATTTTTCAGTTTAAAATAAATTAAAGTATGAGGGGCAAAAATGAAATTGTAGCGCAATCTGGGCCGAATCCGGGTTAGTTTGGGGTTTTTGGTAGTTACAAATTTGTAATGTGGGTGAATGGTAATTTTGACTAACTAAGAAGATCTTTACTTTTCTTGTTTGTTTTCCATCATCAATGGGTTATTTTTTGTGAATTTTTGGGTTATTTTATCTACTGTATTCTTTACTTCACCATTTTGGGATTTTGGTTAATTACCCAACTCTTGAAATGATTTACATTTCAAGATAACAAACCATTGTTGTTTGAGGTTAAAGACCACTTTACCCTTACATTGAAAAGTGTGCCCAACGGTTAGATCACCAACATCCTTGCCTATTTCTCCCCAAATTTCAACCGATTATTCAAGCTTCCCTTGTTAATCACTGAACGATCATTGCCGCTAGGCTACTGAGAGATCAATGTAAGTGACCCATTTTTCAATTCTTTTCATCATAATTTCATATCTGTTGGGTTAAAAACATATTTTCTCCCAAATTTTGTCATAGCTTAGATCCTTGTTGCTTGTTTTCATTTGTGCCTTCATTTTGGGATCATTTCGTTTGTGCATATGTAAGAACGTGACTCTTGAACTTTCATTGCTGCAAGGTTATTAATCTGGTTGATTATCTTTTGGTCGATTTATCACGCGCTCGTTCAACTTCTGATTAGGGTTCATGCTTAGAAATTTCCCTCAGACTTGATATCAGATGGCTACACCAATGCTCTGCTCAATTTGAAATTCAATCTATTTGTTGCTTACCTCCCAAATAAGAAACTCCATTGCGAGAGGCACATATGCTCAGCAGCTGCAAGCAGTGTTCAATTTCAGGGTTTTCTCCTCTTATCAACAAAAATAATACCTCGAAACAATGAAAAAAATGGTGGGAAAGTGGCTTCGTAAGGCGAGCCACTTTGGAGGGGTAAAACGTAAAAGCCAGGGAAAGACAGAGGACAAAATCGTAAATTGTCCAAATCCATCCCCCCCTGTTAAATAACAACAGCATTTTGGAGCAGCTAAAAAGACCCTCCTTTTCCAACCCAAACCCGGGGCTCCATGAAAACACCATATTGACAACCTTTCAAAGTAAAGAATGGAAAATGGGGGATTAAATAGCCAACTATCCAATTTCTACAAAAGTAAAGATCTTCTAAGGGGTATAATTTCCCTAATTCAAAAGGGGTGTAAACGTAATTAACCCTAAAATATAACAATATGTCATACTTGTTAATAAGTTTTTAACTCTAATATGTACATTTTTTAAAATATTATTTTTCTATGTTGTTGTATAATCTATGGGACACTATGTCAGGCACACCTCTCACTTGAAAATTTGTAAAAAGGATTTTAATAGTCGTATTCATATCATACCGTGTCCATATTCATACATTTTAAAATTTTAACTCAATGGTAAAGAGAAGTTCACATAACCTTAAAATTATTGCTTGAGAGTCCTGTGAATACTAATATTATTCTCGTATTTCCTATTGGTTGTTAGTCTGATTGCTTTGAAATTAATAATGTTGTATACTTGTTTTTTTGGTTAAAATAGGGCCGAAGCCCTTTTTTGAGGCGAGCCCCTCGTATTATAGCAATCCGAACCAAAAAAGTTTACAAAGGAGTTTTAAGATCCTAAGTAAACAACATAGTCATGGGACCCTACCAAAGTTATAAGGAATAAGTTGGGTAAATTTTGGCATTCGAAGAACGGCAAGGCTAAGAGATCTAGAGCTTCAAGAAGATTGTTGAAAGAAATGAACACTTAAGTGGATAAAGGTGCAAGTTCAAGGAATATTTGGAAGTCATGTCAATAAGGATAAAAGGGGTGACCAATGGAAACAAATCAAAGTCATCGATCTCTCATGATGGTTGGGTACGAACTCAACCTACTCAAGATTTAAAAAGGGTTGAGTTTGTATGGTGAGTTTTGAATACCGAGGTTAATGGAGGCATGAAGGAACTACAGAATGGTGGAGAAAATAGTGGGTAAGAAAAGCCGATCAGATTATCATATTCCATGATAGTGGAAGTAAGAACCAATTCAACCAAGCAATGGAGGTGGGACGTATCATAAACAAGATGGGATTACCGTTTCGACAGTCATTTTTCCATGATGAGTCAGAAATATCTCTAGGAGGGAAAATATAGCTCGAACATTAAAAGGTTAACTCGAGCATATGAGATCGTCAAATATCACTCGCTAGGAAAACAAGCTAATACGGTCAAGGCCAAGTGAAAACATCGGGTATTTTAAGGCATGATGTTATGGTTAGAGGAATCTCCAACAAAGAATCAAGTGTCAAATCGGATCATTACAATGGAAGATTCCCAAAAACAGCGGTGAACGGTACACCAAACATCCATGACATATGCATACATGCTACTTTAATTCTAATAATTGCATGATGCTGCATGCTTTGATTGTTAGTTGTATTAATGGTTTTTCTATATATGATAATTGATGTATTTGATTTTTCCTACCTGATTCTTGTGTGATTGTTTATTTTGTTGTTGTTTTGGGAGTTTTGGGGGTTTCTTTTTTCGTGATGTTTGAGAGACGGGGTTTTCTCATTGTTTGTTTGAGAGATGGGGTTCTCTCGTTATTTGTTTGAGAGACGGGGTTCTCTCATTGTTTGTTCGAGGGACGGGGTTCTCTCGTTGTTGCTTGTTACCTGTTTAGCTTGCCTCTGGCGGCAATTTAGTTTTGCGAGTGTTTAGGCTTTCCCGTAAGACAAGGGTCGTGGGATGAACACTGAGAAGTCGTGCTTAAAGTCCAAAACTCGAGGCATCGGACTTGAGGACAGGTCCTTCTTAAGGGGGAGAGGTAGTGACACCCCGTGTTTTCAAGACTAATCAGGTATGACATCCCGAGTGAGATCAGGCCGAGTGTTACATGTTTTAATTATTTAACTATGTGACTTAATTGCTTTTATGTGTTTAAATTATTTAATTGTGTGATTAATTGCAAATACTTGAACTTGACTTTGATTTATATTACTACGTGCGTGTGATTTGAAATTTAATTCCCGATCATGATGTAAGTGCCTAATTTTATTCTAATTGCTTTCTAATTGAAATCCTTAGACTCATTTCACTTTATTTGGAATTTAGACCCAATTGCTCACCAACCAAACTTTCGGGCCATAATTGAAGCACTTAAATTTTCAGGGACCAAAGTACAAATACCCCTTTCTTCCTCCCCTTATTACAAGATTCACACACACCCCTCTCATTCTTCTTCTTCTCATTTCTCTCAACATCCAAAGCTCCAAACCCTTCCTCCTCTTCTTCCCCAAAAATCGAGCCAAGCAAGAAGCAAGAAGGCAAGGGGATTTCATCCACTTCAAGCAAGAATCCAAGCATCCAACTCCTCCTTCATCTTCTCCTTTCGTTCCTCCAAGGTATTATGTGTATATATGTATATATATATTTATATATAATGTGGGTTTGAATTTTATAACAAGATTCTTGGCTTAATACTTGTTTTAATGTGTATTATATGTGCTATATCTTGTAATTTGATGTATTTGTGAGTTATTTTGGTTGGGATGATGATTTGGGGTGATTTTGGAACCACCCCTTCGAGCTATATCTGACCCCCTGCTCTTTTTTTTAGACAAAACGTACCCAAACGCCCAGTTCGTTCACCAAACGCCCGTTTAGAAAGCCACTGTCTCACCCGGGCACTTCAACCGCCCATTTCTGCTTTCATTTCAATTTTCAAACGGCCGTTTACCCCCTCAAACGTGCTCCAATTGACCTAGATTCTAAACCACTGAAACCTTTTTAAGTCTAGAAAATTCTCCCATTGGAATCACATCAATATCCCATTTTAATTTGGTGTCGCCACTTTACCGAAAATCTGCATTCAACCAACTTCGAGCTTACACCATATCCTCATCGCTTTGAACCAGAATTCGAGCCATATATCATTAGAACGGTCTATTTGTCTACTTTCATATCCAACAAGAAAAACCCAATTTCAACTTCTAGAACTCTAGATATTCTTGTTTTTCCACAGCTTGTGTGTTTCCAAAAATTGTCAACTTTTTAAACTTCACCAAAACCCTTCTTCTTGCATTCCTTTCACCCCTTTGACTCCCGTATGTGACTTATATGAATTTTATGATTGCTTAATTGATAATTATGCTATTCTTTGATACTTCTTGATCCTCACTTGCTCGAACTTGAGTGTTTGACTTCGTGTTATACATGAAATGAATTCATATGATTGAGTGCCATGAATACGTGATCTCCGTGAATCTTATTGCATTCATACATGTGTTATACATGATATCTAATGTCAATGGCTCGCATATTTATTTAATGATTAATTGTTCATCGTTCTATGGATTCGTATTCTTGCCTTACTTGAGAGCATTAATTGCGCACCTGAGCTTGATCACAACACTTCATGACATTTTATGATTCAATATATATCGTATCATTTCATAACATGTCACACCACTTCATGAACATTACCGCGCGTCTATATGGTTTCATATTAAGTCATTTCTCACGAGTACACATTGTTCCTTCTCTTGTACAGTTCGTTTCCAGGACGGAGACTTTCGGACTAAATAGGCACCCGTTTTACTCTTGTCACTTGTCTCGTGGTATTCCAGGTGAGGTTTAGGATTTTGTATAGATAACGACCTATAGCCTTTATGTGATGTTATCGAGCCTCGCATGTGATTATATATTATATATATAATTAAATAAGTGTTGAATATGATAAGTTTATGACCTTGTGAAATGAGTTTGATTTGAAAAGGGTAATTATGAAGGCATACGTAAGCCATTTTCAAAAGATTGATACGTTCAAGTTCTGTAGTGAGTTAAGCTATGCAAGTTTGGTATGATATGTATATGTGCGTGTGGATCCAAGGAGCTATGGGTAAGGAATCAGTCCCCAAGACGGTATTGGGCCGTGGGGCTCGGCCTGTGCATAGTCTCCATCCAAGGTATCATGGGCAACCCCGGGAGCTAGGGAAGGCATGGTATTTTGATGCTTTTGGTGTAAAAGTCAGGGGGGAGGGGGGGGGGGGGGGGGGAGGCACGTTGTGGGTTAGCTACCCCGCGTGAGTTTGTTAAAGTTATGGATGGTTAGGGCCGCCGGTGGCTCTTCCATCATTGGAGAAAATGATGGATATGTTTATGATTTCTGTTTTAGTTTGATATGAGGCGTAAAGGTTGGAAGCTCGTACTCGCCGAGTATGTGATATGGTTCGTTATGGAAATTATAAATCGGAATAGAATTTATGGAAATGGTTTTTCAAGTATATATTTGTTTTGAAATGTTTGGTTTGTAAAACCTATTTCCAGTTCATAAGTCCACCTTTTGATAAGTGCTTTGCTATATATATATATCTAGTGTGCGGGTGTGCGTTAGCCCCTCACTCAGTCAGTTAACTGACACCTCATTTTTCTTTCAGTTTCAGGTGCTTCTTTTGACTTGAGCTAGGCGGAGAAGTGTGTCTGCACTGCCACCCTTATGGGTCTAGGTCTTGTTTAGTTGCATAGGTCTACATACATTTCATGATATTTTGTATATTTATGACTTAGTTAGTTGGAGATTTGAATATCTTGTTTTGATGGGGGCCGTGATGGCCATTGTACAGGCTTTTTATGTTGGTACCTATATGTAAATATGATATGCATGTATGTGTTGGTTTCTATAAGTATCTATGTTATGCATCTACTTACTTGTTTGGTTCTATTTAATTGCTTCCGCGCACTCTGAGTTAGTTTAGTTAGCTTCGCCTAGCTTAGTGAGTGAGTTGGTCTCCCGTTCGCTAAGGTTTGGATTCGGGTATGAACTTCCCATTTCATAACCAGATTTGGATCTTGGTGAGGGGAATGTGGTCCCTACTTTTGGGTGCTACAAACACACCTATCCACATCACGAGGCTCATGAACCTCATCATCCTCACCCTCATAACCTTTGCAATCATTACTATCATGCCCTAGACGATTGCAAAGGTTGCAAAGTTTTGGTGTTTTCCCATACCTTATCTCTTAAAGAAAGGTCCAATCACCACATCAAACCCATACAGCTTTCTTGAAGAATTTAGAGATATCAAGCTCAACACAAACCTTAGGTTCGTAAGTATTGTCAAGTTTGGCAGTCAATTCATCAACCCTAATCAGATCGCCAATGAGCGAAGCCAGATTCCATAAACCATCTTTATGAATTAATTGCGATGGTAGCCTATGGAACGAAATCCAAACATGTACGACAGACGAATCCACGTTTGGGTTAAAATCATGTGACCACTTTAAAACTCTCATCGGAAAATCACGAAAATATCATATTTCTTTCATAAACAATCTCGCATAATCATCCGAATTACCACAGCGAATCAAGACAGGTGTTTCGTTAAGCAAACTTACACGCACGTTTCCTTTGAAGTCAATCTTGGAGAAATAAAATCTCATTTGAGCCAGAGTTGGATACCCATTAGAAAACTTACCAATCAAAGTGAGCTTGAATCGTGCATTGAGAACCTCGTACTCTTCTGCGAAAAAACGACAACAGGTAGCCCTTGAACTCTGTTATAGTTCCTAGAGGTTTGAAAGTTGATAGGTCAATGCTCTTGATTCGTGCCTTCTCGTCAGGGAGGAGGAACAAATCCTTGAGTTGCGTACCACCCAAAGCCGCGGCATAGGAGGGTTTAGAAGACAACACGTTAGCTGCGCATGATGGCTACGCATATGGAGCGGCGGCGTTGAGTTCGCCGCTGTCCGCCATGATAACGCCGTGAAAAGGCGATGATGAGGATGGCGCAATGAAGAAATCCCCGAAACCCTTATTTCGTCTCTAATAATCATTAATATGAAAATTTACTTAGCTTTACTTAATAACATTGTATAGTTTGTGCTTATTTTGTTCTAATATCATATAATTGACTTAATAAAACAAAATACGATTAAAAAGAAAAAAGAAAAGAAAAGAAGAGAAGCGACACGCATGTCATTATTAAAAACAAAATTGAATAGCATGCTTAAATTCAAATATGGGGTGTTTGAAAACTCTACTCAATAAGAAGAAGTTAAAGCAAAGGTGAAAGCTGTAAAAAATTGGAATAGTAAAAGCGGTGAGTGTTTGGAAATAACAGTGATAAGCAGAAAAATAATCAGTTGAGTATTTCCGGAGAAAAGTTCATAATCACTTTTAATTTTTATTAAGTTACTAATTTACCCTAAAATATTTTGAAACATTTTTGGACATTATAATATGATTTAAGTATTATATTAATATAAAAGTTATTATAATTTTATGTAAATTTATTTATATTTAATCAAACATAGAATTATTTTATATGTAACTTTATTTATAAATTTATAAAAATTAAGAATATAGAAGATATATACCTGGTAATTGCAGATTTTTAGTCATCAGTTTGTTTGAGATTATCAAATTTTGATTGGAGGACAAAAAGAAAAGATATAATGAATAGAAAAGTAAAAGGTGTAATGAACGTATATAAACCTTAGTATTTATATGTAAAAGGTTAATTTAAAAATATTAATGTTTTAATAAGGATATTATTGTCAAAATAGAATTTTAAATAAATTTAAAAAACCGTATAAGTAGAAGCAAAATTCAAAAACATGTTTTTAACTGCTTCTGGATTCTGGCTTTATTTCTACTTAAATTAAGCGGAAGTTGGTTTTTCAAACACTCTAAAACTGCTGAAAATAAGCACTTATCTCATAAGTTCTTATTTTTAGAGTTTGCAAATACTCCCTTAATTAACAAAAACATAGATTACAATAATATTTTTGTAATCAAACTTGACCATAAAATAAAAGGGATGATTACATACAGGTCCCTAAGGTTGGGCCTAATTACAAGTCGGTCCCTATTCTTTTGCATATTACACTGTAGTCCCTAAGCCTTATTAATTTGTTAATTTTTGTATACTTTTAGGGACGATTTTGCATTTTTGGTCCTACATTATATGAAACACTCACAAAACCTTCAGGGACTTAAATGTACTTTTACAAAATTCTTTAATGAGCCTCACACAAAACATGAAATATAGGGACTACAGTGTAATATTTAAGAAAATAGAGACCGACTTATAATTAGGTCTAACCTCAGGGGTGATGGATGTAATTTGTCCTAAAATAAAATAAAATAACACTTTTGTGATAAGTTATTTAAATACTCTATTTATTTCTAGTGGGCATAGGGCCATAGGCCATGTTGGATTTAATCATGTCTGGGATTTGGTAATCACAATAATATTTTTGTAATCAATTTTATCATAATATAAAATAAAATAATACTTTTTAACCAAGTTATTTATGAAAGTATTTATTTCTAGTGGGGCATACTCGATTACGATAATATTTTTACAATAAAATTTGAACAAAAACCTAAAATAAAATAATTAATACTTTTATAACACTTTGTTAACTAAAATAACTTAAAGGCAAAATTCCGAATATACTGTATCAAATTCGATTCAAATTAGGTAAAAAAAAATATAATAGGCGGTGTCAAACGCCATTTAATAATTTATCGGTAACTAGCTTAGCAATAGTCAATAGGCAAAAATGTTCCAAGAAAATCAAAACCTATTCGTAATAAAAACTTCCCATACGAAACTAAACAATCTAATACTAATTTATCTTATATTAAATATTGTAAATTTATTTGTCTCTGTTAAGAATAAACGACCGATTGATGTAAAACCACCTTTGGATTTATCGATTATTATTTTTTTATATAGATTAGTTATTCACTGTATCGATCGAGCACATTTCTTAACCTGTAATTAAGTATATTGAAATTAGAGGGTCTTTGAGAAACTGTACTGTTTGACTGAAAAATCTCAATTCACATTTCGATTTAAATAAATTTTTAGTTTACTCCCTATCAATATAAATTATTGTCAAGCAGGAAATACCTTTGAAATACAATGGGGCGCCTCTTTACAGAGGTAGAAAGAAAACAAGCCTATACGACGAGCTTATTGTCAAGATTAGAAATCGTATAAACGGGTGGGAATGCGTTTATCTCTCATATGGAGGGAGGCTTCAACTCATTAAGGCGATCCTCCTTCCACTACCGACACACTTATTTCAAATCATTGAACCACCAACGTAGGTAATTCAGAAAATTGAGATCATGATCAATAGTTTTTTTTGGGGTTCGCATGATGGAAACCGGAGGCTGCATTGGGCGAGTTGGAAGCGGATTTCTTACCCGATGGAAGAGGGAGGCCTCGGTGTTCGAAGTCTAGGGGACATGGTAAAAGCCTTCACGTATAAACTTTGGTGGCGAATGAGAATGAGTGAATCTCTTTGGGCGAAATATATGAGGAGTAGATATTGGAAGGGATCACATCCTAAGTATGCTTTCGTGGCCAACTATCACTCAGCTACATGGCAACGAATTTGTAAAGTCCGGATAGCGGTAGAGAACGAAACGTTCTGGTGCATTGGTGAAGGTAATGTGGATTTCTGGGAGGACACTTGGTTGAGGGACAAGCCTATCTCGGAAAATATCATAGGACCAGTTCAAAGAATGCAAGTTAAGGATTTTATAACTAATGGTGCTTGGGACAGAGGCAAGTTAATGCAAGTTTTAGAAGAAGAAATGGTGAATGATATATGTGAGATTCCAATCCGTGTAGGTCATAGAGATAGGGGATTATGGAAGTGCAGCAAGGATGGGTATTTCTCGCTTCGATCTGCATGGGAAAGGACGAGATGTAATAATATGCCGACGGCTATGTACAGGGCTATATGGTCTATCAATTTAACACCAACTATAATGGTTTTCCTTTGGAGGTTCTTGCACGATTGGATTCCTGTTGATGAGCGCTTGCACCGTAAAGGGATGATCTTCCCTTCTAAGTGTGTTTGTTGTAACAAACAAGAAACGACAAGCCACCTCCTTCTAAATAGTAATAAGGTAAAAGAAGTTTGGAGATATTTTAACAACTTGTTTAATGTGCAGGTTCCCGACTTTGACTCGATAACGGGGGTGATTAATGCTTGGATTCGATCGTCTCCCTTTAGCACCAGAAATCATGTGAGAATTATCGTCCCCGGTTTGATTTTTTGGTATATTTGGACGGAAAGAAATAGAAGGAAGCACCAGGGAACAAGTTTTACAGCATACAACATCAAACGATCGACAAGTGCTATGTCACTGTCACAGATGCAGCGTGTTGGACGACTTCAACGGAAATGTTGGAAAGGTGATTGCGGTGTGGCGAGGATTCTGAGCGTCACCTTAGAGCCACAAAAGCTGATTTCAGTTAAGGTTGTGAAGTGGAACAAACCGCCAGCTAGTCATGTGAAGCTTAATACAGATGGGTCGTCTTTTGGTAACCCGGGACAAGCGGGCATTGGAGCGGTAATACGTGACCATAAAGGGAAAGTTATTTTAGCATACTCTGCAGGGATTGGTACAGCGACAAATACATATGCAGAGCTATTAGCACTAGCCCAGGGGATTAAGAATTAAGATGGCAGTCAGTCTCGGATTTGATGCAATAAGGGCCGAATTAGATGCAAAAGCGGTCATCGATATGGTACATCGCGGAAGTGCAGGTGATTGGAAATTACAAAATCTGCTAACTCAGTATCATGAGATCACAAAGAACATCACGGTGGAGCTAAATCACATATACCGGGAAGGCAATATGGTGGCAGACATTCTGGCGAAAAAAGGTGCCTCAAAACAGAGACAATGGTCGTTCCCGGAATCTGAGTTGATGAACCATTTACGTGGAATTATTAGACTTGATCAATGGGGTCTGGCAAACATTCGAATAAGATGATAGCACACTCGAGATATGAAGTTGAGCTGCCACAACTGAAAATGGCAGGTAACTCCGTCAAATTCTGCAATTGGTGCTGTTCTCACGCATAACCTGCAACTAATCATGATGGTCCAAGATGTTAAGTAAAAGAGAAGACATAGCTGTAGGGAATTCTCTTATTAGCTGTAATCGTATAATACAGAGAAGTACATTAGGGTTACATGACATATATACAAGAAGAGACCAACTAAATACGGTAACTCAACCAAAGAGATATATACAAAAAATCCCTAATTAATAGCTTTCCTAACACTCCCCCTCAAGTCGAGTATCGGATCAATGATGCTCAACTTGCTCAAAATGTCACTAAAAATCCTCCCATTTGCGGCCTTCGTCAAGATATCTGCCAACTGATCCTCAGACCGCACGAAAGGAATATCAATGACTCGCTCCTCCAGTTTCTCTTTGATAAAATGTCTGTCCACTTCTACATGTTTTGTACGGTCATGTTGTACCGGATTCTCTGATATACTGATTGCAGCCCGGTTGTCACACCTCAGCTTGCATGCTCCTGCTGTGGTAAAGCCAATTTCTGCAAGTAACTTCCTTAGCCAAAGGACTTCGGTTACTCCACGTGAGATTCCCCGAAACTCTGCTTCTGCACTTGAAAGGGCTACTACTTTCTGCTTCTTGCTCCTCCAAGTCACCAAGTTTCCTCCAACTAGAGTAAAGTAACCTGAAGTTGACCTCCTATCAATCGGGTTTCCCGCCCAATCTGCATCAGTATAAGCTTCAATATCCAAGTGTCCATGTTTCTGAAATAGGACACCTCTTCCGGGATAGCCTTTCAAGTACCGACATACCCTTAATGCTGCCTCCATGTGTTCCTTCTGAGGTCGATGCATGAATTGACTGAGTACCCCCACTGCGTATGCTATATCAGGTCGAGTATGGGAGAGATAGATCAGTTTCCCAACTAATCGCTGATACTGACCCTTATCCGTCTCTTCTGCCCCTTCTACAATCTGTAACCCATGATTAACTACTATTGGAGTGTCAGCTGGTTTACACTCAAGTAGTCCAATCTCAGCGAGAAGATCTAACACAAACTTCCGTTGAGATATAAAGATACCCTGTCTAGATCTCAGCACCTCTATCCCCAGAAAGTATTTAAGTTCTCCTAGATCCTTCATCTCGAATTCCTGAAAGAGATTTTCCCGAAGTCGGGACATTTCCTCTGAGTCATCTCCTGTGATAATCATGTCATCCACGTATATTATGAGGCACGTCACTTTCCCATCTTTCCTCTTCAGGAACAACGTGTGGTCTGAGTTACTCTGATGATAACCGTACGTTCTCATAGCTAAAGTGAACCTTCCAAACCAGGCTCGAGGAGACTGCTTCAAGCCATATAGTGCTTTCCTTAGCCTACACACCTCCCCTTTACCATACTTTCCTGAGAAACCCGGTGGAAGTTCCATGTAAACCTCTTCTCTCAGATCACCATGCAAGAATGCATTTTTCACATCAAATTGGTGCAATGGCCAGTCCTGGTTTGCTGCTATAGAGAACAAAACTCTAATCGTATCAATCTTTGCCACCGGGGAGAATGTCTCTGAGTAATCAATCCCGTACGTCTGTGTATACCCCTTAGCCACTAATCTTGCTTTATATCTTTCCACGCTTCCATCTGCTCTGTGTTTAACTGTGAAGACCCACCGACATCCCACCATTTTTTTTCCCTCAGGAAGTCTGCATTTTTCCCAAGTACCATTTTTTTCAAGGGCCTCCATCTCATCTTCCATAGCTCGGGCCCATTTATCATCCTGTAGTGCTTCCTCTACTTTACTTGGCACTAATGTTGAGTAAACTGAGGTGGCATATGCTTTGGCCTGTGATGAGAGATTCCCCTTAGCCAGATCCGCTATAGGATATCTCACGGTTTTGTTCCCAAGCTCAGGCTCATACCTTTTTGGAGGCACTCCTCTATTTCCCCGGGGAGGCAACACATATCTGTTTTCCTGAATGTCTGTCTGTCCCTGTGACTCATTCTCCCCCTGAGCTTCCTCACTCTCTACGATGTTAGCCTCAACAACAGGAATAGTACTGATAGAATTACTAACAGAATCACTATTACATACCTCAGGATTAGCGGTTTGAGTGATTGGGTCAGGGCGAGAGCATGTGAGGGGTACTGAGTGAGAGGTAGGCTCGGTGGTTCCCGCCTACTTGCTCTGTTGGGACTATGTCTGGCCAGAGGTGTGACACCCAACCCAACTGATCCTGCCGTCGTTGAACACTCTCCCCCTGAGCATTGGGTTGGGTGTAGTAATATTCTGTCTCAAGAAAGTCACAGTCCATAGTAGTAAACAAACGACGAGTGGGTGGATGATAACACCTATAACCCTTTTGGTTAACCCCGTACCCCACAAAAACACATTTCAGAGCACACGGGTCAAGTTTGGTTCGATCAGACTTAGGAACATGAACAAACACAGAGCTGCCAAACACCCGAGGAGGTAGGGTAAGTGTGGACGGTACGCAAACCTGAGTACTAAAGTGTTTGAGTGGGGTGACCAAGTTTAGGGCTTTAGTAGGAAGACGGTTCACAAGGTATACCGATGTAGCAACTGCTTCGGGCCAATAAGACTTAGGACACTTAGACTCAAACAACATGGCACGGGACATTTCAAGTAGCTGACGGTTTTTTCTTTCCGCCACCCCATTTTGTTGGGGGGTATTCGGACACGAAGTTTGATGTATAAGCCCATTATCCCTGAAAAATTGTTTGAGTGTTGTGTTGACATACTCTCCCCCATTATCAGACCTCAGGACCTGGATGTGGGTTTTAAATTGGGTACGAACCATGTTAAAGAACTCCATAAATTTAGAGGGTACATCAGATTTATGTTTAAGAAAATAAATCCACGTCATTCTAGAGCAGTCATCAACAAACAACACAAAATACTTAAAACCATGACTAGGATTGCAATTACCCGTTACTGGGGCCGGGCCCCACACATCAGAGTGAACAAGAGAAAAAACTGTCTTAGTTCTAGAATCTGATAATGCAAAGTGTTGTCTGTGACTTTTCGAAATCATACAAGTCTCACACGAGAGGCTATCATTATTTGGAAAAAACTTAGGAAATAATAACTGAAGATAACCTAGCGATGGGTGTCCCAAACGTCGGTGCCACAACCATTTCTGGCGGTCCACTGTCCCGTGAGCAAGTGCTGCAGTTCCTTGTTGAGCCACCTCATCGACAAAGTATAGACCCCCACTTTCAGTACCACGCCCAATCACTCTCCCCGACTGAATATCCTGTAACAGACAGAAAGTAGGATACATCAATACAGTACAATTCAACTCTTTTGTAACATGACTTATAGATAACAATTTACAGGACAAGTCAGGTACATAAAGACAGTGTTTCAAATTTAAAGTGGGAGATAAGACAATTTTTCCTGCCCCTTGAACCGGGAAAACTCCGCCCGTTGCATTCTGAATAGCTGCTCTCTTAGGCTCAGAGATATCCACAAAATCTGTCCAATCGTATGTCATAGTGTCGGTGGCCCCACAATCAAAGACCCAACGAGAGTCCTTTGTCCGTCCAGTGGTGTTAAGTGCACCTGTCTTATTATCACACTTTGAAACAACACATTTTGACCCATTATTTAATCCACGTGATCCAGCAACATTATTTAATTCACACGGTAATCCACACGGTGCAGCAACATTTGGGGTTTTGTAAGTATTAAGAACTGAAGTGCACGGTCCATCAACATCAATAATTGAGGTTTGATTAATATTAATGGTTGAAGGGCAAACTTGACATTTATTGTCATAATGGCTCATACCTAAATTAGAGTTCTCACCCCCTTTGCTGAGAAGAGCCGTCGCCACCCCTGTGGGTTTTTCGCCCCCCTTTTTCGGATCTAGCTCCAATTCAGTCGCTGGTCCGTCGTCTCCGGCGTCGACCACCACTCTTCTTGCTGCACCGTGGTCCGACGTCGTCCCCTGGCGCCGCTGGCTGCGCCAGCCCGGCGGAAAACCAATTATCTCATAGCACTCATCTTTCTTATGTCCAGGCCTGTGACAGTAGCCACACTTCACCGGCGGCGGCGGCGGCTTTTCTGCGTTATAGGTCCGCTGTGGCGGCGCTGTTGCCCGGCGAGGCTGTTCCCTTTCAGATCTGGGTTTGGTTGTCTCTGCTTGAGGTCCCGTCGCCACTGTAGCCATGAAGCCCCTTTGATTTTGAGCAACAAATCCCGTCCCGATACCCATCGCCTATGATGATGTTCGAGATTCGCCGCTGAGGATTTCTCTCCTTGAGGCTTCTTGTCGGACGACCGCGTAGGTTTTCTCCACCGTTGGCAAGGGACTCTCCTTCAAGAGTTCTCGTCGATCGGCGTCATAAGTATCGTTGATCCCGGCAAGGAACTGAAAAAGGCGAGTCTCGGACCTGAGGCGATTAAAGGTCCCGATGTCCTCCTCGTGAACCATCGGGTTAGGTTGTCGGATATCAATCTCTCTCCATAGCCTCTGTAAGTTGCTGTAGTATTGCTCGATTGAGTCGGACCCCTGTTTCATGTTGTTTGCCTTTACTGTGAGATCATAAATCTGTAATCCATCCCTTCCTTGGCCGTAAGTTGCTGTTAGGCCATCCCAGAGGGCTTTCGCAGATGGGTATTCGGCGAAATTGGCTATGAGTTCAGGCTCCATGTTGTCGAGAATCCAGGAGCAAACGATCAGGTCCGTTTGCTCCTAGTTGTGCTAGGTAGGGTGGTCTGCCGAAGGCGGTGCTGGTACTCCGGTAATATGATCCAATTTCCCCTTTTCCCCGATTGCTATTTTCATTAATCGGGGCCATAGAGAGTAATTGAATTGGTTCAATTTCAGGCTAATTGTGACTGGTTGTGGGATACTGTATTGATTTTGAGTGGTTTGGGGCTGTATATTCTGTAATAGACTGGCTAGTTGAGTGGCCAAGGAATCAGCGGGCTGCTGTGATTCCTTGCCAGTGCTGGAGTGGGAACTAATGTCAGCCATGGCTGTGAAAGGTATTCGGTAGATGATGAGCAAGGTTCGGATCCGTTAATGGATCGTCGCCCGCTCTGATACCATGTTAAGTAAAAGAGAAGACATAGCTGTAGGGAATTCTCTTATTAGCTGTAATCGTATAATACAGAGAAGACATAGCTGTAGGGAATTCTCTTATTAGCTGTAATCGTATAATACAGAGAAGTACATTAGGGTTACATGACATATATACAAGAAGAGACCAACTAAATACGGTAACTCAACCAAAGAGATATATACAAAAAATCCCTAATTAATAGCTTTCCTAACACAAGACAAGAACAGCTTAGCACCGATTGATCGGATACATCAAGGTAACTTCTACCAACTGATTTCTAATTGTTTCATTAGTTTAATTGAGCTGCTTAGCAGCAGGTTGCTTGGAAATATTACTGATCCCATGAGTTCGAGAAAGGGTGGCTGGTTTTTGCAGGATAATGGATATGCTACCGTAGAATGGGACTGTAAGGCGGCTGAGAATAATTTCCCATTGGGGATAGTATGCAACTATGAAATTGACGGTTTGATGTGCTGTCTCACACCGAATACACTTGACAAAAGTCCCAAGGACGCCATGATGCTTGTTGAGGCCAAACGTTGTCAGATAGGAGCCACCCCGGAGACTATCGCCGCCCAGGACCCTGGGCGCCTCTTTATGAGGCCAATGATTGTCCCGTTTAAAGTCGTGTGTAGCAGGGATTACTCTAACAATGCAGCCATGCCGACAATGAATGGTAGGCATAATTGGAATAGCACTTTACATAATCTCAATTCTATCAATCTTTATGCCGACTTGTGTCCCATTCATAAGGTTTATACTTGGGGTGGGCATTTCTCTCATTTTAGTGTTTTGGATTCGTGGATTGCTTCACATTGTATCTTCTTCGATTCGGTGTTTAATAAATGAGGTGAGGGCCTCGTCTAAAACCTCACGGTCCCCCTGACCGGTTCCAAAAAAAAAAAAAATAAAAAAAAAAAAAATATATATATATATATAAATTATTTATTTTACTTTTAATTTTCTTACTATGAAGTACTAACATTTGCATTAGTAAAATTATATATAAATTGTGAAGAATTATTGTGATTCGTAGTAGTTGGTTATTGAATGAAAATTTTGTATGTTATTATGAAATATTCAGTTATACATTTGTAGAATAATATCTGCATTTTGAAGAATTATTATATTATTTAGCAATTAGTAGTCAAATTAATGAATTTTTTTCCTTAATTATGAAATATTTATATTTGAATTTGTTGGAATAGTTGACTATTGGTTATGGGCTAAATATGGAACGGAAGATTGTATTCCTAATAAGTAAAAGATAGGCCAGATTTGTTGGTATTTCTTTGACCAACTTTTCCTTGATAGGTGGAGTGATTTAGGTCTAGTAATAGGTGTTCTCGTTTATTTAAAGAATTCCTTGTACTGGAACTACATAACACAAGAAATAAAGATGTAGTCCTTAATTTCTAACATGGTATCAGAGCGGGTGACGATCCGTATAAACGGATCTGAACCTTGCTCTCACTTTCCCATACCTTTCCCGGCCATGGCCGAACACAGAAGCAATCAATCCAACACCGGCAAGGAATCGGAACAACCCATCGATTCCTTAGCCATTAAATTAGCCAGCATTATCAAAACTCAACAAACACCAAATTCAACAACGACAAAGATCCCTCGACTTCCCAGAAACAACCCAGATTCAGAAACAAGAGAACCAAAATCAGCCTTCCAGTTCGCTTCAAATTCCCAACCCCCATCGGTGAAACTCACTGTAAAATTAAAAAATAATGGCTGGAAGTTTGTTGTTGACGTCGTCACGATGTACAACCAAATACCCAGTGTAGCACCCCGCACGTGAGGCACCACATCCCCCGCACTATGGCTCAACACGAATAACGAAATAGTAAATCCGCACCCATATCTAACCATAGCGAACGGGAGACAAACAGAAAAACCCTCCTAAGCTAGGCGGAACTTAGACCCTGCACTTATAACTAATCAACAAGACATAATGCAACGGAGAACTAAGTCCAAACACATGCATTGGCCACGGGCCTGTAGAAATTAAACACTCGAACCACAGGCAGACTTGGGCTCCTCAGGCCTCTTTTAATTCATATCAAAGCCCGACAAGGCAATTCAATAACAATTACATAAGGATTCAAGTTCATAATATTACAGAATCGAATCATGCATAATTTAAATACATATGCGAGTGCAGAGACTCTCCTAACTTAACTTGACCAACTCAAAGACTCCACACAACTCCGCCTAGCTCGAAACTCCAAAGCCAAACCTGCGCACTAAAAGGTTGGGGAGGGAGAGGGTCAGTCTCTAGAACACTGAGTGAGCAGGAGCGATATACGTATATATAAAACATGCACATGCAAGTCATAAATCCCGAGCAAGGTTTTATTTAAAGGTAGTTCCCACGGAGGACAAGAAAATAACTAAGCAGTGCTCGGACTTTACAACTAATTCATATTAAATTCATTAAGTTCATAAATCATACTCAATCAATAAGGCTCGGCGAGTGAGCGTGCACAATCTCCAACCAAACTCCGACCGTGTACGACAAATATCATTATTATTTTGAATACACGATCACACAATACATTATAGGGTGAATTACATACGGGTCCCTAAGGTTTGGTCTAATTACACAGCGGTCCACGTATCTTTGGATTTTACATATAGGTCCCTAAGGTTTGATTCCGTTAGAGGTCCCTAGGGTTCCGTTAGAATTTTGACCAAAATAACCAAAATGCCCCCAAGGACTGGATTGTAATTAGGCCAAACCTCAGGGACCCGTATGTAATTATGTTTAAATTATATTAAAAAAATAGTATTTATAATTAAATATATATGTAATTATTCATATTTTATATAAATTATTCTGTATTTTATAATTAATAAACAATATTAATATTAATTAAAAATATTTATTAAAAGTATTAACTTTAAATATTTTAAATTTTAGAACTTGTGATCTCTAATTGTATGTGTATGCATTTTGAAAATAATTTATATTTAAATTAATTAAAAGTATTTATATAATATTAGTATATTTTTTTTGGTAAAAATATAATATTAGTATTATAAGTATTTAATAAATAATCGTAGAGATAATATTAATAAGATGAGCATTTAATGACTAGTTGAAGTGTTTCTGTAATAATTAACAATATTGGTATATATTAAAATTAATAATAATTTATATTTAATGATTAATTGAAAATATTTATATAATATTAGCAAGATTAGTATTTACTAAATCATTGCGAAACGGATTAAAATTTTCAAAACTAAAAGATATATATTATAACAAACAAGAATAAAAATTAGTAATTATATATATTAATTATAAATACTAATTTTTTAATATAATTTAAACATAATTACATACGGGTCCCTGAGGTTTGGCCTAATTACAATCCAGTCCTTGGGGGCTGGGGGTATTTTGGTCATTTTGGTCAAAATTCTAACGGAACCCTAAGGACCTCTAACGGAATCAAGCCTTAGGGACCTGTATGTAAAATCCAAAGATACGTGGATCGCTGTATAACTAGGCCAAACCTTAGGGACCCGTATGTAATTCGCCCTACATTATAATACATGCAAACCATAAAACATAACATAAGACATAGTTGTTTGGGCAATCCGTGTCCCGGCCTTCCCCGTACGGTGCATAACAATCATACATAAATATAATCATAAAATAAGTTCCAACCTTCTTCCTCCGGGTGGTGGACGGGATTGCAAGGCCCGGCCACCTAATCATATCAATGTGGCTATGAGGTTTATGAGTCCTCAAAGCCCGGTTAGCGTTTCCTCGTCAAAAACTCCTTGACGAGGTCCGTTTCGCCGTAAACAATGTGGGACTAATGTACGGGATCACCGTCGGCCCGATGCCTCCCCGGATAGCCACATACACTAAGTCAACTACGATTGCTAAATAATACAATAGTTCCTCAAAATGCAGATATTGTTCTACAGATGTATAAGTTAATACTTCATATTGACATAAAATTAGTTCTTTATTCAACTACCAACTAAATCTAATTATTTAATTATGTAAACTTTCATATTTTTTTATATGTCATAGAAACTTATACTTAAGTTGATATACATTACTATTATATATATACATGTATATACATGCTTGGGGTTTATATAGAATTTAACACAATAATTCTTCAATATTTAGATATAATTCTACAAATTCAAATATAAATGTTTCATATTAAGAAAAAAAATCTTTATATTAAGTTATTCAACTACGATTGCTAAATAATACAATAGTTTCTCAAAATGCAGATATTATTCTACTGATGTATAAGTGAATACTTCATATTGACATAAAATTTGTTCTTTATTCAACTACCAACTAAATCTAATTATTTAATTACGTAAACTTTCATTTTTTTTTATATGTCATAAAAACTTATACTTAAGTTGATATACAGTATTATTATTATTATTATTATTATTATTATTATTATTATTATTATTATTATTATTATTATTATTATTATTATTATTATTATTATTATTATTATTATTATACGTGCTTGGGGTTTATATAGAATTTAATACAATAATTCTTCAATATTTAGATATAATTCTACAAATTCAAATATAAATGTTTCATATTAACAAAATAATTCTTCATTAAGTTATTCAACTACGATTGGTAAATAATACAAATGTATAAGTGAATACTTCATATAATATAAAAGTTCTTTATTCAACAACCAATTAAATCTAATTATTTAGTTATGTAAAACTTTCATCCCTTTTTTTATATGTCATAAAAAGTTATACTTAAGTTGATATACATTATATTTTTATCTCATAACTAAAACTTGAGCTATGTAGTTAATTAATAAATATTTACATTTTTAACGGAATATCTTTTATAATATAAATAATTATATATTTAAAAATATTTTTATTTAAAATATATCATAACAAGTATTTAATTATTTAAATTAGTATACGAATATTTGATAGTAGTTAAATATAAAAAATTACATAACAATAACAACAATTGAGTTAGCCCAGCTGGTTTGGGGTGCAACCTTCTTTACATGAGGTCCAGGGTTCAATTCCTACTCAACCCAAATATGTGGAATTAATGTGTTGGCTCGGTTGGGCTCGTCTCTCACGCTCTCGGTTGGGGCTCGGCTCGGTTAGGTGGGGTGATCCGGGCCCCGTAAAAGAATTTTTTATTTATTAATTTAAATTATTAGTTTTTGCGACGGATTTTGCAACGGAAATTCCGTTGCAAAAAGGCAGAAAATTAATTAATTATTGGTTGGTTTGCAACGGAAAATCCGTTGCTAAATCTGTTGCTAAAAAAATCGTTGCTAAAACCGTTGCTAATTTCCGTGGGTAGTAATCGTTGCTAAATCAGTTGCTATAAGTTCGTTGCTAATTCTGTTGCTAATTTCCGTTGCTAATAATTCGTTGCTAAATCCGTTGCTACAGATTAGCCACGAGGGTTATAGCAACGGAAAATTTTCGTTGCTAAATCCGTTGCTAAGTCGAAATCCATTGCTAATAGGGCCAAAATCCGTTGCTATAGGGCTTTTTTCTAGTAGTGCAGGAAGCACTGGATCGCACCGCTGCTGGCACTACAAGAAAATCTGCAATATCCGACGGACAGGTCCATCGGAATTCCCTCGGAATCCAGTCGGATTTTAAGAATTCCGATGGGATTCTGAGGGAATTCCGACGGGAATGACTCCGTAGGAAAACCCTCCCTCGGAATCAAAATTCCTAGGGAAAACCAACGGAATTCCGAGGGAAAATAAAATTAAAATTTTTAAATAAAATAAAATATTTTCGACGGGATTCCGAGGGAAATCCCATCGGAATAGTGTAATTTATTTTTTTTACTTCGATTATTTTTAAAAATCCGACGGGATTCCCTTGGGATCCCGTCGGATTTTTTAAAACAAAAATATAAAAATAAATAATCGGAATCCCGTCGGATTTTTTAGAATAAAAAAATAAAATTAAATAATTCCGACGGGAATTCCCTTGGGATCCCGTACGATTTGTTAAAATTAAAAAAACAAATTAAACATTTCCGACGGGATTCCCCTCGGAATCCCGTCGAATTATTAAAAAAAATATTTTACACCCATTCAAAATATTTATCCAGAACCAATGCATCAAATAACATTACAAATACACACTAATCCATATAAAAATAATCTATCCATAATCTATTACATATTAATTATTAATAAATACACTAATCCAGGAAGCCTTGATTAGTTACCCCTGTTGTATTAATTCATCGACCCTCCTGCCAAATTAGAGAGCACATGAAATAAGCTTTAAAGTAACAAGAAGCTAAACAACCTGTCCAGAGCTAGGCAAATCTCCAGCATTACCACTCTCTAGTCGATAAGTGAAATTGAAATCATGCTGCTGAACAGGGGTTTTGAAAACCGTTGATCCATCTCTAACCACAATAAACCCACTGTCCCCTAGATTAATTGCATGGAGACCCTACACACACAAAAATAATAATAGCAATAAATAAATAAACAAGAATGGTTGATAAGCCATGCATAATTGCAAGTACTAAGTCATTTACTGTTTTTTTGTTTTTTTCATAATAACATTATTCCAATTAAAATGAAGTAAAATAATATCAAGAAAACAAACCAATCATAGCTGAACCAAAAGAAGTAGAGAAACTAACTTCTTTTTCTTTTATTTTATAGAAACAAAGAAACTAATTTCTTAATGATTCAGAAAATTGTGAGAAGATTAATTTGAAGACAATTTTCCATCATCATATAATCGTGTGGCATACCTATTCAGTGAAAGCAATAATACAAGCAGTCGACGAGCCTCTGGAAATTTTTTTTCCCAAGTCTTAAGTGACTTCCAGTCCAGTTCAAAATATCTAAAATATTACACTTTACTAACAGGTTCAAAAGATGCATGCATGATGAGAAACAGACTGCACACAACACTTAAGAGAAGTCATTGATAAGATGTATTCAATCTTCAACTGGTGTTCTAATGAACCTTGTTAATTAGTACGACCAAACTGAAATTCCAAATTTAGGAAAGTGTACCAACTTATTTTCCAAGTCATTTTCCTTTGCTACTTTCAGAAATACCATAAGAACCACAAAGTTATCGACATTCAACTTCAGTTGGAAGAAATATTACACTTCAACGCAAACAGAGTTCTATGAATAAATCAATGCACAAATCCATGTAAATGCAATAATCTCATTGATATGGGCCCTTTGTGTAATTAGAATATTATTACAATAGTTGGGCCCCAGAAGACCACCATTCATCATTTAGAGAAAAGGTAAGCCCATACATAACACTGCTTGATGGGCTGGAAGAATTATTATTGCGGTCTATTTTATTAGGGCACAACCATTTTGTCTCTCACAAGATCAGGACACGTGAAGGAGGGAGATTGAGGCACTGTTCCCTATAAATACCAACTCGTGTCATTGAGAAAAAGGGAGGACTACATTCTTTCTATAATTAATATTACTTGTTCAATACTCTTTTGAGAGAAGATCTGACTTAATTCAGTGGAGGGGCTTCACAGGGTAAATGCCCTGTGGTCCTTCTAACGAAGTGTTGACCTTTTTGTTCAGGTGTTTTGAGTGATTAAGTGTTGCAACCAGTAGGGTTATCTGTGACACGTGTGGTACGATTCCCTGTAGTATCATTTGGTGTCGTCTGTGGGAAAATTTTGTATAAATCTTCCCTTTTTTGTCTCTAAGAAGCCCTAGACGAGAATGGCGGACGAAGGCAACCAGAAACGTGCAGACGAAGCCAGGGAACAATCTCCAACTATATCTAATGAAATCGACACCTGGGTGTCTCAGGAGCTAGCCCAAGCAGTCGAAGGTTCATCTGATAATGAAGTGACACCTGAGGTACTGAAGAAAATGATGTCAGCATTATGTAAGAAGGTGTTTCAGCAGTTAACCCCTCGGAGTGCTGAAGCGACAATGGCAATGCCAGGTAAGGGGAAGGAGCAGGATCCGATGACTGAGTTAGAAGGGTAAATTTGTTCCAGGATCCGATGACTGAGTTACCCTATGATGCTCTACAAGAGGATGAGCAGATTCTAGCGCTGGAGGAGCAAATCAGATTATTGAAGTAAAAGAAAAGTGGCATTGAGAGAAGAGTGATGGATCTGCACGTGTTACGAAGTGGCTCAGCTTTTCACCATACCATCTTGGAAGAAACCTTACCTCCAGGGTTTAAAATTCCAGATCTACCCAAGTATGATGGGACCACCGACCCGAAGGAGCACATTGTGGCTTTCAGAAACATCATGAAGCTACATGGGCAATCGGAGGCTATCAACATTCGTATTTTCATAACCACCTTGATGGGCAGAGCTCAAGAGTGGTTCACGAACCTGCCGGCAGGAACGATTGTGTCTTTTGACCAACTTTGTCGGAAGTTCACGTTTCAATATGCTAGTAAGTCTAGATCGCAGAGGTCCGTGATGTATTTATTTCAGATTAAGCAAGGGGAGAATGAGAGCCTTCGAGACTTCATTACGAGGTTCAATGATGAAGTGCAGGAGGTTCCTGACCTACGCATTGACATATTGAGCAGCATTCTGATCCAAGGGTTGAAGAGGGGATCACTTAGCAGAGCGTTGGCAAGAAAGACGCCTCAGTCGATGGCTCAACTCATGGAAATCACTGAAGAGTATATAGTTGAGGAAGAGATCGATGCCATGAAACGAGGTTTGGAGAGTCGTTCTAAAAGCAAAAATAGACCCCGCGATAGAGATGATGCCTCAAAAGAAGTGAGAAGTCAGGATCGCGAACCGTACGAAGCAGGACGAAAAGAAAGGTACACCAACTATACCTCTTGAAGATGTCCAGGGCAGAGGTGCTAATGACAATCGATGCTAATGTTCTGCAATGGCCGAGGCATACTAGACTATCTCCGAATCAACGGAATTCAAGGAAATATTACCACTTTCATCGTGAAAGAGGCTATGACACAGAACATTGCTGGAATTTAATGGATGAAATAGAGAGACTCATACGGCAGGGCTACCTTCATAATCTGATACGAGACGATACACGACCCCGCAGCCCGAAATGCGGGTATCAGCGAGGTGAGCAAGGAAACAATCGCGGTGTACGAGACGGCTATCCGCGAGAAGGGCGGTGCCATTCTCGGTCTATAGAATGACGCTTGAGGAGGCGTGTTGAGCCCCGAATTGTGGCAGAACTGAAAAATGATGATGCTCCAGTGGCAGGGCAAGAGATAGATCACGACCCACAGGCCAGAAGGGTGATCCATACCATAGCTGGAAATGCCACGTCGGGGGACAGCAGGAACGCGCGAAAGCGCTGTGTCCGAGTGTCTGGTATGACCTGGTACGTTGACGGAAGAGATGCGATGCTTACATCCCCAAGCCCAAGGATCTACTTCGATGACTCAGATCTGGAGCATGTTCAGTTTCCTCATGATGACCCCTTGTCATCACGATGGATATAGGATCTTGCATTGTAGAAAGAGTACTAATAGACAGCGGGGCTTCATCTGATATCATCACCGCCAAATGTTTGTACTATGGAGCTTGACATGTCGTTGTTGTCGCCCTTGGCTACCCCACTTCGAGGTTTTGGCGGTTCCGAAGTGACACCTCTAGGTGTTATAAATCTCACTACTACACTTGGGAGAGAGCCCCTCAGAAAACAGGTGATGATCAAATATGTGGTGGTGGACTCACCCCTCGCGTATAATGTAATATTGGGAAGGCCCGGTTTGAATGCTTTTAGAGCCATAGTTTCTACGATGCATCTGAAGCTAAAGTTTTCGACGAAGCAAGGGGTAGGTGAAGTAAAAGGTGATCAGAAGGCAGCTAGGGAATGTTACACCGTTCAGATTGATTCCCACAAATCGAAGCCGGTGGCAAAGCAAGCGGATAAATTGTGCTCGGATAGCAAGGTGAAACCAGAAGAGCCACCCTCGAAATTCGAGGGAAGGAGCCCTCTGAGCACAAGGAAATCCAACTGAAGCCCGGAGTTCCAGAGAAAACAACGAGGATTGGGTCCGAGATGCAGACTGATGTCGAGGTGAATTTAATCAAACTTCTTGTGGAAAATTCCGATTTATTTGCATGGTCTGCATCGGACTTCGAAGGAATAGATCCCAGCATCGTAGTCCACAGGTTGAATGTGGATCCCTCATTCAGGCCCGCGAGACAGAAAAACCAGATATATTGAGCAAGATAGGATTATTGAGCAAGAAGTTGCTAACCTACTCGAAGTTGGATATATTATCGAGGTGCAGTATACTGATTGGTTGTCCAACGTTGTCGTGGTGCCTAAGGCAGCCGACAAGTGGAGAATGTGTACCGAATATACCAATCTAAACGAGGCTTGCCCCAAGGACACGTATCCTTTACCACGCATTGACACCCTAGTGGACTCAACTTCAGGATGCGCATTATTGAGTATGATGGATGCATACCAAGGCTACCATCAGATCTTTATGGCTAAGGAGGATAGTATTCACACTTCGTTTGTAGTCACTTGGGGAAGGGGGGGGGGGTGTATTGCTATAAGGTGATGCCATTCGGGCTGAAAAATGCTGGTGCCACTTACCAAAGGCTCGTGAATACGATGCTTAAAGCGCAAATTGGTAAAACAATGGAGGTATATGTCGACAATATACTCGTTAAAAGAATGCAGGAAAAGGATCATGTGATGCATCTGAGGGAAGCGTTCCACATCATGCGGAGAGATAGTATGAAATTGAATCCAACTAAATGCACTTTTGGTGTGAAGCAGGGATGGAGCCAAGATTTCAGGTAAGGGGGGGCGAAAATTTAAAATATAATAATATTTTTTAAAAAATAAATATTATTTTATTAAAAATAAAAATATTATTTTATTCGATATATATAAATAAAGCATGTATAACTTAAAACTTTAATTTGATTAAAAATGCACTAAAAAGTGTCTCAAATTTTTACATATTGTAACTATAATATTTCCATTCAACAAAAAAAAAAAAAAATAATATTCTATCTATTATTTGACATATTCTATTCTAATAGTCATAGAGATAAAAGATACAGTTAAGAAATTAATTGTAAATGTTATCTATTATAAAAGAGAACTAAAATTATTATTTAAGATACAATCTATTAGCTAAATAATTTATTTGTAATAAAAGAAATACTAAGATTAACACATTTATTTCATAATAAAACACAAACTAAAATTACTATTTAGATACAATTTTTTAACTAAATAATTATCCACAATAAAAGAAGAAAAATAGCACAGTTATATAAATAAGAAACGATATTTTTTTAATACACAGAACTCATATCAACATTAAATTATCTAAAATTAAACACAATATATTATTTAAAATTAAACATAGTTATCTTTATTCTATTGTCATACTGATACTAATTTATCCAAAATTAATCACAATTGTTACTTAACCTATTTTCATAGATACAATCTTTTCTCAAAATATTAAACTAATTTACAATTAACAAATTAATTATAAATTTTATCTATATAGTTTGTTCATACTAAAATTATAAGAGAAAAATAGAAAAATAAAAAATAAATATAAGTTAATATTATCTTTTGGTTTTATTGGATAACTTGGAGAAAAATAAGAGTTTTAAGTTGAGTAGAAGAAAAAAAAAAGAAGAAGAAGAATAGAAAAATAAAAGAGAAAAAGATGGTAAAGAGAGAGAGAGAAAGATTAATTGGAGATTTTTTAATATGTGAAAGAAGAAAAGAATATCAAAAGACTTCTATTGGGAAGCGTAAAAAGTGCATTTGGATTGAAAAAAAGAATCATAATTAAAGTAAACTAATACTAAAATTCAAACTAATCGAAAAATAAAACCTAATTATTAGGATTAGTGAGTTGTAATTGGGGGGGGGGGGGGGGGGGGGGCAAATTTATAAATTGGGGGGGTGGGGGGCCTCTGTTGTGAAGGGTGAAAAGTTTTTGGGATATTTAGTTACGGAACGGGGAATTGAAGCTAACCCCGAGAAAATTAAAGCCATCATAGCGATGGAATAGCCCAAAACACCTCACGATGTTTAGGTATTAGCCGGGAAGATGGCCTCATTGGTAAGGTTCATTTCGAAGTCAGCAGACAAGGGTTTGCCGTTCTTCAAAGTGTTGAAGAATATAAAGAACTTTCAATGGAATGATGAGTGCGAGCAGGCATTCACAGACTTGAAGAAGTACCTGTCTAACCCCCCATTTCTAGCGAAACCAATAGAAGGGGAGGTCCTTTGTGTATATCTAGCTGTTTTCGAACACGCCGTCAGTGTTGTGCTTACAAAGGTGGTAGAAGAGGAGCAACACCCCGTTTACTATGTCAGCAAAATGTTGCAAGGTGCGGAGAAGCGATATCTATATATTGAAAAAGTGGCGTTAGCGCTCGTAACGGCAGCCAGGAAGTTGAAAACATATTTTCAAGCACATCCGATTGTAGTCTTGACGAACGATCCCCTTCGGCAAACCCTGTCTAAACCGGAAGCATCTGGGAGAATGGTGAAGTGGACAGTCGAGCTTGGAGAGTTTGATATTGAATACCAAGCCAGGACGTCAGTCAAGGGACAGGCGGGTAGCGGACTTTGTGGTCGAAATGACCCGGGATCCCGAAGTACAAGATGGTGTATGGACGGTTCATGTGGACGGATCATCCACAGCATCATGTGGAGGAGCCGACATTGCAATTGAGGGTCCTGGCGGCGTAGAAATTGATGTGGCGGTTAAGTTGAGTTTTGCTATAACCAACAATGAAGCTGAATACGAAGCACTGATCCATGGCATGAGTCTGACATACGATGCGGGAGCAAGACGCCTTGTGGCCTATACCGACTCTCAGTTGCTCGCTAATCAATTTGATGACACGTATGAGGCTAAAGAAGAAGTAATGATCAAATATTTATCCCAGTTAAAGGAGAAAGCTAAGGGATTTGTTAGCTTTGATTTGAAGCAAATACCTAGAGATGAGAACCGAAGAGCGGACACATTGTTGAAATTTGCTAGTTCGATGCTGGGGGGTGAGAACTCGTCGAGTAACGTTCTTAGAAGCAAAATCCTCGAAGATAGGAGGCAACGCTTCGACGCCTGATGAAGTTTCGTGTGTCATGGATATAGTCGAAGCAGAAGAGAGTTGGAAGGATGAGATCATAAGATTCATACGCGATAAGGAAGTCCCACACGATAAGGAAGAAGCGAGACGACTAAGACTTCAAGCGTCGAGATATGTGCTAATCGATGCTGAGCTTTACAAGAGGTCGTATCATGGCCTATTACTTCGATGCTTATCTCCAAAGCAGGCAGAATATGTCCTGAAGGAAATTCACCAGGGAAGTTGTGGGAATCATTTTGTAGGAAAATCTCTAGCGCAGAAGGTGATTCGCCAAGGTTTCTTTTGGCCCACAATCGTGAAGGATTCAGCTGAACTTTCGAAGAAGTGTAAAGAGTGCCAGCTCTTTTCGAATATTAGTCACACTCCAGCCGTCGAGCAGACGCCTCTGGTAGTTTCGTACCCCTTTGATTAATGGGGAATTGACATCTTAGGCCCGTTCCCTCAAACACCACGCCAGAAGAAATTCATGTTGGTAGCTGTAGAGTATTTCTCAAAGTGGGTTGAGGCCGAGCCTGTTGGAAAAATTTCGGAGCAAGTGGTGATGGACTTCATCTGGAAAAGTATAGTATGCCGCTTCGGGGTCCCAAGGATACTGGTTTCTGATAATGGGACTCAGTTCTCAGGGAAGAAAATCGTGGAATGGTGCAAAGAAATGAAGATACAACAAAATTTTACGTCAGTAGGGCATCCTCAATCGAATGGGCAGACAGAAGTTGCCAACCGAACCCTCTTAAATCATTTGAAGTCGCGGTTGGCTTATTTGAGAAATGCTTTAACTAGGTCAGGAACAGATTGGGTTGATGGGTTACCTGGGGTTCTTTGGGTGTATCGATCCAGACCCCGCACAGCAACTGGTGAATCTCCGTTTAGCCTTGTGTACGGGGCCGAAGCTGTCATCCCTGCTGAAATGGGTGTTATGAGCTTCAGGGTTAAACATTACGATCCCTTCAAGAATGAAGAGCTAAGGAGGTTGGAATTAGATATGTCATTGGAAACGAGGGACAAAGCTCATGCAAATATTTTGCGCCATCAGATTGCTAGGAAGTAGAGATTCAACAAGAAGGTCAAGCTCCGTGGGTTTCAAGTTGGTGACCTTGTATTGAAAAAGGTGGAAGTATCGAAGCATGTGGGAAAATTGGACCCAAATTGGGAAGGCCCTTTTAAGGTTACGAGGGTATCTAAACATGGAGCATACAAGCTGCAGAATATGGAAGGAAAAGACTTACCAAGTTCATGGAATGTGCAAAACTTGAGAAAGTTCTACGCCTAATGGGATATCGATATGAGTATTTCAAACAGTTTACGCACTTTGTTTTTTCTTTTTTAGTTTCAATCAAGGCTGGGATAGCCAGGCTCAGATATGAAGCCAGCGTTTTAAAAGTTTGGAATGAAGAAGCGTAGTTGTCTTTTTGCTTTTCAACGATGCTCTATTCGACTTCATAGCAAGAACTTTATTATATGACTAAGGTTAATTAACTAAGGTCAAAATCATATGACTAAGGTTCATTACTAAGGTCTTTTCCATGTGCGAAAATGCAAGCAGAGTGAATGAATCATGACTAAGGTTATAAACTAAGGTCACGAAGTCCAACAGGTTAGACAATAACCGTAGCAAACTTGCAAATAAAGGTAACAACATGACATAACCTTTGCTCAATAGATGAGCACGCACACGTCGTCTCTTAAAAACAAAAGTTCCACCAACATAACTATTACTTAAAAAAAAAACAAAACAAAATGGGGGACATCAGATATTAATAAAAGAAGTTGCAATGGATGGCCTTCAAGTCAAGCTAGGAGTAGTTGAAGCATCAGCGAGAGGGTTTACATCGGCCGCGGTCATAGTAGTAGGATTTGCATCAGTAGAGTTGTCAAAGATTGCTTGGGTTGAGAGGCCCTCAGCAGATGGTGGACTACCTCGTCAAACTCGTTAATTTCTTCTTCTGCGTCATCCTTATCTTCCTCTTCTAAAGTGGCCGATTTCGATGCATCAACTCTAGTACGATCAAATGTAGTAGGAAGGACCTTTATGTGAGTAAGCTGGTCAAGGTATAGTTTGAAGTATTTGATGGCCTCTGTCATTATTTTGTGGACAAAGAGTATCTTAAAACTGCCGGAAGTGTAGAATCCGATGATAATGTCCTTACGAAGTTGAGGCATGTTGTCCTGAAACCTTTGCTCAGCTTCTCAAACACCATTCGCATGAGCATCATCGATCAGATGCTGCACTTTCACCTCTAAAGCTTCGTATTTTCGGATGAGATCAGCGTTCTCAAGCTGCAATCGGTCGTGTTCTTCATTTTGCGTGAGTTTAAATTCTTCGTGAGCCTTTGATAATTCCTGGAACTCCTTCAAGACAGTTTTCAAAATCTTTCCCAAAACTTCATGTAGTTGCTCTGGCTCATTTACGCAGAGTTGAAGCTTTCCGTATCGACGGGTGCTCTTATCAGCCAGCGAAGGGCCACCCTAGCACTGTCATCAGCGGACGCCATCTGGTGATGCCAATAGATGTTCTACAGTGTAGTGGCCTTAAACGAAGTTGCGATCTGTGAGATACACTGGCGAAGGACATACATGAGCAAGAGGAGAAAAAAACTTTTTTACCAAGGGAGAAGTTATAAACTATTGTAATGCAATGCTTACGCAGAAATGTGGCATACGTATACATGATAGAATATAAAAAAAAAATGAAGAGAAGAAACAGGAAAAGGCAATGTGTGGAATTACTTGTGCAAATGTTTCTTCTAAAGCACACGTATCCCTTTCGATGTAACGAACCAGATCTTTGTCAAGAACGCTGTTGTTCAGAATTTCCAGAGGAATATTTGGAGTACAAATGGTGTTGTCATGCATAACTTGCCAGGTGGGGATTAGTCTTTTGGACTCCTTGAAGGTTGGAACAGGCCTCCTGGTGACCTTAGAATGCTGGTGCGATGGTCAGACTCGAAGCCCAACATTTTGGTTAAGAGTTCACTGGAAGTAGCCCCATTGAGAATGCGGTTATACGATTCATCTGACGGCTGGAGAGTGATGCAGGGAGAGCTGCTACTAGGGGCATCGAGATCAATCAAATTTAGTGGTGAGGATTCATTGAGGGGAGCTGCAGCACGTGGTGTAGTAGAGCCATTGCAGTTCCTCGAAGGAGTTGCAGGTTGCCCTTGGGATGAACCAGCATGTGTGATTGTGTTGGCCGCTGGTGGATGAATAAATGCGAGGGGCTCAATAACCAAAGCAGCATCGTGAGATGGGGTTTCATTACCCAAAGTAGCTGTTGAAGATGCAGTGGCCTGAGGCTCTTTGTCAGAATTAGACTTGGCTTTCTTTTGTTGCTCTCGTATGAGGCTTTTAACGGATGGTTGTTTGCGATTGGCAACGGGGGCTGGTCTATCCATACGAATCTTTCATTTCTTTTCAGCGATGACCTGTGCCTTATCAAGTGATGCCTGCTGTACGATGTCAACTGTAGAATGTTAATAGCAAGAAGAAAGATATTATTATGGGGAAAGTAGAAGTTTGAGCATAGAATCATAAATTTAGCAAGGGTCAGTTGACCCAAATTAAATTTCGAGCCACATAGCCCTATTAGTTGAATGTTGCTGGGGGTAACTAACGTTTCGCTGTTATAATAAACTTTCAGAAACTCGGGCAAGAAGCTGTATGGCTAAGTGGGTGTTGTTTCTGGAGGATTGGCGACATTGAGGTTCCATTCAGTAGGTATTTTCCAAGTCTCATGAGAGGGGGGTTTTACGAAATAATAATCTGTTTCCAATCACCAAAAGAACTCCTCATATTATGTAAATACTTGTTATCTGAGTGGGGGCAGAGGTAATAGAACCCAGGTTCCGATCGGCATGAAGGTTCTATTTCGTATAGTTGGAAGAAATTCTCGAAGAAAATTGCTTAGCCAAAATGATGCATCAGAATCATGAAGCCCACAATGTGACGGTGACAGTTGGGGTTCAGTTGGGTAAGGCAGATATTGAGGCGCGTAAGAAGGTCTATAACGAAGGGGTGAAGGGGCAGTCTGAGCCCCGCCCTAAACGCGGCGGCATGAATGGTTTGATAGCCAGGAGGTGGAAGATGCATGCGAGCATCTCGGCCGGGAATGACCACAATGAAAGAAGGGGGGATGACATATTCGTGGCGAAGTGCATCAGCTTTTTTGCAGGTTCCCTTAGAACGTATTGTTTTGTAGTCAAGAAGTTATGGAGTGGTAGGAGCAGAAGCTTGACCCATGTTTTGAGAGCGAGATAAATCGGGAAAGGGAAGATCTGACTCTATGGGCATCAAATCGATCTCTTGGGCAAAAGCCTCCACGTCGTTGACGGCGGCGCCTGATGCACCAGACAAATCAACGATCAGGGGCATAGTAAAAGCGAAGTAAATTACGAAGTAAAACTCTGAGGAATGCTTAAGGCTCATAAGCAGGTAAGAAACGAGCCATGCGCAGAAGGTACCCCAGCATGGGCGCAGATGATTTGTGAGATAATAATAATTGAGAGGGAGAGATCGAATAAGAAGATTTAAAGGAAAATAATTAAAGAGATGTAGCAGGTATAGAGCTTACCGTTCTCTTGGCAATTAGCAGTAATAGATGCAGTATGATCCAGTTTCGCGAGGGTAAGTGATGTTTGAAAGTGATACCCGGATGGCGGATATATATTGGGAATTTAGGGAGAAGGGAAGATGTTGGGAGAGGAAATGTAAAAAGGAAAGGAGGAATTGAGAAAGAAGTTTGAAGGTTTCTGAAGGGACATATGTCTTGTACTTACTTTCTCTCCTTTTCGAATTTTGAAATTCAAAAGGTCAAGTAAGGAGGAGATGGCGGTTGATGGGTGACAGAAGATGAAAAATTTGAGGCTTTGACCAATAAGGTTGGCGCGTGAGAGCAAAAAGGAATTGGGATAATCATGATATCATGGCATAAGTCAAATGCAATTATTACTCAGCAAAAGTTATCTTTAGCCAAGTAATAATGGGGACTAATTGATATGGGCCCTTTGTGTAATTAGAATATTATTACAATAGTTGGGCCCCAGAAGACCACCATTCATCATTTAGAGAAAAGGTAAGCCCATACATAACACTGCTTGATGGGCTGGAAGAATTATTATTGCGGCCTATTTTATTAGGGTACAACCATTTTGTCTCTCACAAGATCAGGACACGTGGAGGAGGGAGATTGAGGCACTGTTCCCTATAAATACCAACTCGTGTCATTGAGAAAAAGGGAGGACTACATTCTTTCTATAATTAATATTACTTGTTTAATACTCTTTTGAGAGAGGATCTGAATTAATTCAGTGGAGGGGCTTCACAGGGTAAATGCCCTGTGGTCCTTCTAACGAAGTGTTGGCCTTTTTGTTCAGGTGCTTTGAGAGATTAAGTGTTGCAACCAGCAGGGTTATCTGCGACACGTGTGGTACGATTCCCTGTCGTATCACTCATATAAAAAACTGGAATCTCGTAATTACTTCAAAATAAGTCACCTAAATGATTTCGACATTAAACCTTTGGCTATATCACTCAGAAATCTAAAACAACTTCTAGAACGCGAAACTCTAATCATTCAACCTAATGCAGCTCTGCATGCAGGCACATTTCGCATGATCCAAACAACTGTAAAAAATATGACGTACAACTGCATATGCATAAGCAGAATGACATCTACAAAATCCATAAAAGAGCACAATACGGATTCCAAGCAACTGAAAATGTAGTACGAAACTGTGTCAACCTTACAGCCATATAAAATCATGATGCACTTTTACATTGTTAAGAAAACCTCTGTCATATTAAGATCTTTTGTAAGTGAAAATTTTCTTACCTAAGGGGGTCTAATGTAATTATTATCTCTATTGTGTATTCAAAATGTTGGAACTGAGGAGTGAATGAACAGAAACAGTTAGTATTGCTCTTACCAAAGTCAGGAAGGCCATGATCTTTATGAATGATAATTGATCGCTTCTTAAAATAACCCACAACAGTAACACTATCCAGTGTGGTCAGGTATAGCCGGTCCACCTAAGGGGCAGTAAGGAGAAGAACAACCAGTAAATTTAAGAACATTAGCTACTAACGTATATACAAATTGGGCAAAAGCAGCATGTATATTGATCATGATACTAACTTCAGATTCAGGAAGTAAAGTTGAACATGCATACCTTGGGAAAGCCAATTGAGGTACCTCCACGAATCAACTCTCCCTTTTTGAATATAGCCTGAGAAATATAAAAAGTATGTATGTCATGAGACTAAATAAGATATCTGAACATGTTGTGATAACGGGCAAAGACTGGGGAGTTTGCATTGTCACAGCTTCGCGATCATACATCGATAGTACATCAAAGTAGTGTTATTCATTACTACAACAACCTATCAAGACCATTGATCTTACAACGAATAGTGTTACCAATGCAAAGGTTGATCAAAACATACCAAAATAGAATTAGAAGTCAGAGCAATACCTTCTTACTGAGAAAGAGCATCTCCTCACCCCACTTATTCTTCCATGATACCACTTCGGCACCGTACAAACTAATCTATAAATCGGTTTGAGTAAAGTAATTATTAGGAACATTTGCAGGCCATTATCAAAGAAGATGCTAGGTTGAAACAAAAAATCTAGAGCAGACAAATGTGTCTATCACTCTGTTCATGATGAGAAACTGACTTCAAACACTTGAGAGAAGTCATTGACAAGATATATTCAATCTTCCACTGATGTTCTAAAGAACCATGCTAATTAATAAGACCAAATATTGGGAATCCAAATTTAGGAGAAGAGAAAGTATGAAAACAACAGTACCAATTTAATTTCCAAGTTATTTTAATGTTGTTATTAGAAATGTAATAAGAAGCACAAAGTTATCGACATTCAACTCAGTTAAAATAATCACTCTGCAATGCAAACGGAGTTCTATGAAGAAATCAACACACAAATCGATGTAAATACAACAATTTCGTATAATTAAACTGGAATCGCCAGATCACATTGATAATCAGAAATTTCTCATTGTAATCACCAAATCGAAGAAAAATTAATTAATCACTGAATAATCGAACAGAGATTTACCTGTTTCACAACGCAAAACACTCCGCAATTCACTCGGCCGCCAAATCGAAGAAAAATTGATAAATCACATATGGTTGCGGGAGAGGCCGTGGCCGGAGGAGGGCGGCAGATCTGGACTACTTGTAGGGAGCGAAAGTGAAAGATGGGGCGACGACGGTGAGGAGGGGCGACGACGGCGACTTGCTAAATAAAGAAGCGCGTGTGAGAGAGAGATAGAGGGAAAGAAGGCGAGATAGAGAGGGCGATGGAAGAATTACTTGAGGCGGCGACGGTGGACGAACGGCGGTAGAGGACGACCGAAGGAGGGCGGTGGATCTGAACTAACGGAGACGGAGGTGGGCGGAGGTGGGAAGTGGAGAGAAAATTGAAGTTTTTCACGAGGTGAGAATTTGAGATTTTGGGGGATGTAATGAAATATTATCTGTATACACCGACGGGAAACCGATGGGATTTCTCCCTTCAGTTTGTATTAATAAATTTTTTTTATTTTAAAGTTTACAAATTCCGTCAGGATAATCCCTCGGTATCCCGTCGGAATTATTTACTACTAATTTTTAAATTTTATATTAAAAAAACCGACGAGTTTCCGAGGGAAATCCCGTCGGAAATATTTAATTTTTATTTTTATATTTTAAATTTTAAAATACCGACGGGATTTCCCTCGGAATCCCGTTGGAAGTATCTAATATTAATTTTAAATTTTATATTTTAAAAAATCCGACGGGATTTCCCTCTTATTTAATTTTTATTTTAAAAAAAAAAATCGAAGCCCGTCGAAATACCATCGGAATTCCCTCGGAATTTTCGACGGCATTCCGACGGAAGGTTTCCCTCGGAATTTTCCGTCTGATTTCGCAGGATTTCTTGTAGTGTGGACCGGGAGGAAGTGACGTCAGTTTAGGTGTTGAAGGATTGGAGAGGAGATCCGAGGATGCTCCGCTCGATTGACATGGGAGCCGCTCACTGAAGAACATGGCGTACAGGAGGAGTCATCCAATCAAGTAGCATGTATGCAGGCAGGGCTATTATCAAGGCTGCTAACAGGAATGAACGTTCCAAGGCAAGTTGCAGTCCAAACAAACTTGAACCCTCCACCATCGGCGAGGCCTAAAAGTATTGAAAGAGCAAGAGGAAACGCTCTTCTTTTAGCTGGAGCGTCCCATCCAGGAGGACGAAACCTGAGCCTTCCTGCTATCCAGAGAAGTGGAGAAAATGGTGTACCTCTCAAGGAGATCAGCACACTTAGAAATACATAAAGCAATTATTCCCGAATTTGTACATGAAGCATTCTTGGGCGATTCACCACACCACCAAGTAGGCGGATATAATGTTTTGGATGTTGGGAATAGTGCCCTAGAAAGCTGTTATGCTTTGGGACTTTGCCTATATCACAGACAATCTTTGAATAATATACGAATGATTGTAATCACAAGCGAACACTTCTTATGTGCTAATACGTGTTTTGTGTATTCCATTACGTATGTATGTCTAGAACTCCGATAATCCGATGAGACCGTTAAGAACTTTGTCGTTATGGGAATGACACATGAAACAAGTTCTTAACTCCATAGGCGAGGATTAGAAACTTCTCCAAGTCAATGAGGCCGCCAGACAGTGGGAGTGTCGACTTTGCCTATGTTGAGACTTGCTTGTTTAGTTGTGTCCTTAAGAAGGATCATCCTGTTTCATGGGGTGTAAAGTGCATAAGTTGATGCGTATACAATAAATACACAAGGGTGCTTGTTGTAAGAACAAGTTCACTGAGAGTGTCTCGCATGAGAAGATTCCTAAATGGGAAAGGAGGTTACTAGAACTTCCAGATTAGGAAATGTCTCACATGTCAATGACGTGAGGAATTAATCCTTAGACTTGAGATTCCACATTGTCTCATATGAGCTAACTTTGTAATCTTTGATATAGGCTCAAAAGGGTGTCACCATATAGACACCTGAACCACGGCCTATGTTGGGATTACATAAGTGGCATATGAGAATTGTTGGAATCAATAAAGGACCTACACTTGCTGTAGGCAAGATGATCTCTTATTACACAAGTCATTCATGATTCCATCCTAAAATCCTTGCGCAAGGTGGTTAGATCAAGACATCAAGAAAATGAGGTTTTCTTGGATTGAGATCAAATGGAATACGAAGGGAACTTTATTTTAAGATTAAGATTAGTTGGGCTCTCTATATTCCCATGCCCTAGATCTTAATCGAGAGATAGGATGGTAGGAGGATCGTATCCCGCATGAAGTCATTGACTGAAAGGTTCTTTCGAATATACATTCACATTTCGGGTAGGGGTCACACACCTGTTGCTAGACTATGGTCGTGTGATCTGTGAGGTAGTTAATTAATAAAGTGTATTAATTAATTAGGCTCACTGCTAACTGAAATTGAACCTAGAGGGTCACACACAAATACCGGGTTCAAAGGGTATTGTTAGAAAGATCAAATAATTGATCGAAACGAGACCACACCTGTATGGTACACGTGTGGGACTCAAGAGCGCGTTTGGACGCGTGACTCCAATTACAGAATTGGATCATGTGTTAATTAATTGCAGAATTAATTATTAAGTCGAAATATAATTGGAGAATTAATTATAAAGCCCATATATAATTAATTGGAGAATTAATTATATATCCCTAAATATAATTAATTGGAGAATTAATTATGTAGCCAAATAAAATTAATTGGAGAATTAATTTTAGTCCGGTAGAATTAATTAGTGAATTAATTCTAAATCTCTTCATGGAAATAATTGGAGAATTAATTCTAAGTATTTAATTATTTACTTGTTCTAATTTGACTAGAATAGATACGTAAATAAATAAATATCTTCTATTTTGTTATTCTAATAAAGTATTAATTCTAATATGATTAGAATAAATATTATTGGGATAAGATACTTAATTATTACTAGAATAGTTAAATATTCCTAAATTAGTTAGGAGATATTTCTCTAAAAAAAATAAATATCTTATTTTAGATTAGACATTATTTACTTGGAAAGAAATAAAGAATAGAAGAAAAAGGCAAAGTAGGAGACCATCTCCTACAAGCAATGGGGTTCGAACCCTAGCCTATAAAAGGGACAAGGGGTTCGAAATTTTAGGGCTTACACGTGGTTAGGAGATCACGTCCAAACTTCATGGAATTTTGGGGATAATTCTCTTGCTCTTTTTTTCTCGTTTCTATTTCTTTAATACGCATGTTATAGTACTAGCATACTCACTAACATGATTTGAATCTAGGTTGGTGTGGATTCATACTCTAGAGGATTTCTACTTTGGAATCTCGAAGAAAGAATCGTTCAAGAAACGGGGATTCATGCCGCATGAAGAACGTTTGAGGGCGGCTCAAAACGTTTCAAGAAAGCTTCAATTGTTGAAAGTTTCTTGATATCCCACTTAGTTTTGAAACGAACATTGCAAGATTACGACCCATTTTGGAAAAATTTTTAAACTTCCGCTGCTTTAACTTTGCTGTTTTCCATCAAGTGGTATCAGAGCCACCTTGCAACTTTCGTTTCGAAACATTGCTTTATTGAATTTTGATAGAAAATTCTTGAATTTGGATATTGGCTATGTATTCTTGGTTTTTGTTTAAAAATGGATCTATCGGATCAAAACTGTTTCTTGAAAATCTTGAAAAACTGGTTTCGTAAAAATCTGGTTTTAAGCTGTTTTAATCGGATTTGTTTTGAACTGTTTTAATTCAAAATTGGATTGCTTGAATTTATCGAAATTACGAAACGAGAATTGGAACGGGTTTCACGCGCGGGATTGCGTGCACATGTCCACGCATGGGGGCGGCAAGCCGCCGCCCCACCTTACGTCTGCGAGCGCCTAGGTGCTGCTGTCGCGCTGTTCTGCTGCGCAGCGTGAGCGGCGAGATCGCGCAGCCCTTGCGCGCAACAGCGCGGGTCCTCTCCTAGTCTGCCTAGAACAGCCACGACGATGTACGCGGCAACTGCCTGCTCGCGCGCTCCTCGTGCTCGCGCTTGCGGGCAGTCCCGCGAGCCTTGTGCGTGCTGTCCCAGGACTTCGTTTTCGTTTCGTGTCTTCCAAGTTTCGTAAAATCCCGTTTAGTAAAACCTTATTTTATTTTAAAATTTGATTTTAATTTTATAAAATTATTTATTCGAAATAATTATACAATTTGGGATTTTTATGAATTAAAGCTAAGTTCTAATTTTTGAGAAAATAATAAATATCACTTTGAATGATATTTTGACAAAAATTTAATTTTGAATTAATTGTGGTTTTGTCTGTAACATCCCGCTCGTCCGGCCGTATAGGTACGCACTTTCGAGAGTGTCTCGTACGTGTTTTATTTATTTATTTATGCGTTTACGTGTTTATTAAATTGTTTATATGCCTAATTGATTATTTGAATAATTATTTGTTACACTTTGTTAAGTTTTTGTTCGTTTTGACCCCGTTCGATCCGTTTGACCCCGCATTTGCTCCTAAGTATTTGACTACATGATATGCATGAAATATGTTTGTTATGAATATGTCTACGTGTTTGTTTTATGTTTTTGAGTTCGTTTGATACGGTTTTAGAACCGTTTTATTTGTTAAGGGACTCGAGAGCCTAACTCGTTTTAGTGCACCTCCTGTTCCGGAAGGCGTAACTTGGGCTCGGGAATTCGGATTCGAATTTCGGAAGAAGCGTCGGACTCATAACGAAGAATGGAAGCTAAGGAACCTGATTTTGGAATTTTCTAAGCCCGTTCGAACGTCCGAATTTTGCCCGAAACACGACCCTTGTGACAGATTTGCCTTATTCGCCTGTTTTAATCATAACCGACCCGTTTCTTATCTGAATCGCCCCATATTTGAACCCATATGACCCTAAATTAACCTCTCTCAACCCATTTGTTTCCCATTTCGGTCCAGCCAAGGAAAAAGAGAAGAAAGCAGTAGTTCATCCGAGAGAGAAGGAAAAGGGGAAAATACTATTCATTTTACAAGTTCTTGCTCCATACGACTCGGAATCGCCTCAAATTCGAAAGGTAAGTCCGGAATCTTGTTCTCCATCTTCTCCTCTTTCTTTTGAGTGCTCTTTGTCTGAATTTGATGGAGTTTTGAGCATGTTATGGATAATATGATGAATAGTAAGGGTTTGTTAGAATTTGATGAATTAGGCATGAAATCTCTTGATTCTTGTTGGTTATGCATCATAAATGATCTTAGGACATCCTTTCTTGTTAGGTATTTCATTTAATGAAGGATTTCATAAATGCATTTTGTATGAAAATGAAAGAGATGAATGTTTGATCCATTTTCTTCCATTTCTCGCATGATTAGTTCGGTTTTTGCATGATATATGAATTGAATTGATGCATATTAATTGTATGATCCTTTCCTTGCATGCTAGATGGATTTAGGATGAGTTTTGTGTGAGTTTTTGCTGTTGTTCCCCTGTTTTGCTGCTGCTGCATCGAGGGTCGCGGTCGCGACTGGGTTTAGTTCATTTCTGGTAAAGGCCATGACCCATTTTTGGCCTGGTTTCGACTTTGTACTGCTGTGTGTGCTGGAGGAGATGGTGGTCGCGTGCGTGACCCCATTTTGTGCTTTCTTCAAGTTGTTGCGTTGTGGTTGTTGGTTTTCCGGTTTGTTCGTGTGTTGCTTGTCTTTTCTAGCTCCTATATGATTAATATATGATGCCAACTTGTTGTATATCTTGTTATATGATTTATTATGAATTTATTTCATGATTTGGGTGCTCATTTACGTGATATATGATGAGATACGTGTGATAAGTCCTCTTACGTGCATGCATGCATGAATGCCTTGTTTATTTAATTCGTGTGGTATCTTATTGCTTCTTTTATGATATGAATGTGATGTTAACATGTCATATTATGTGTTAAGTGCTATGTTATGAATTTATGGCTTGATTTATGTGTTCTTTTTTTATTTATGCTCTCATACGTACAACATGCTAATCTAACGTGCATATATGACTTCATGCTTCGTTTAAGTGTCTTGTATGATTTCTTCTTGCTCTTATATGATATGAAATGTCTTCTTAATATGTTTTATGATATGATAAAAATGTTATACAAAATTTGTGAAATTATTTTGGTAATTTTGATGCTTTTAAGTGTAATATATGTCCTAATTTGCGTTATATGCCTTTTAACGTGCTAGCATGCATCAATGTGCCGTTTTCTTGCCTCGTTTGTTATTTTTTTGACTCTTTTATCGTATGTATGCATGCCTAATATGTTTTATGAAGTGTTATGTCCATTGCATGAATTTTATGAATTTATTTATCTTGATTTAGGCGACGCATGATTTGATATGAATTTGCATGAGCTATATGGTAATTCTTTGCATCTCTTACGCATCTTTTACGTCCGTATACATATGCCGAGCGTCTATATGATTCATATGTGAGTCTAAGTCCGTCTTTCGTCCTTTGTTTTGTTCAGAGCTTTGTTTCGAGGGAAAGGAGGTGGTCTTTTAGGTGTGTTTCGGTTTGCTACGTCCGTTTGGTCGACAAGGTGAGGTTTCTTCCTTTTAGTTATTACGACCTACAACCTTTGATGTGATTTAAGCCCGCATGTGACCTATGTATATGTATAAGTACTTAGACATGTGTTTGATATGTATTTTGTGGGATTTTGGCCCTTTTGTTATGAAATATTTGAAAACGCTTTTACGTATATATAAGAAATATTTTCATTTGTTTGTTTTGAATAGAGTTGGTGTGTGTGTTTTGAAACTGCGAGTTATGTTTTGAAACTATGTTGGATTTTCGAAAATTAAGAACTTTTGAACAATTTAAACAATTAGAATGGGCCCCAGAGATTTGTACGAAGGAGACACCGGACGGTGTGGGCCGTCGGGTAGTCCCTAGCATGGTCTCCACACTTAAGGATCAGCCCTGAATCCACTAGGAGGCTTGGTGAGGGAAGGAGTCCTCGGGCGTGAGCGTCATGCAACTCATGACCCATACTGTGTGACCGATGGTCAGGGTGGCGCCACCCTGCCATCACCCAGAGGAGAGGTATGTTTGTTTGATTCCGAATTATGTTTTGCTTTTGATTTATATCTTTGACTTATGAACGGAGTTAGGGTGGTCTGAAGCTCGTACTCGCCGAGTTGTGTGTGTGACTTTGAACTTGGTTTGTGAAACGGGAGTGGATTCATAAGTACTAAACTTTGGTGGATTTTGGCCTTCGGCCTTAAATCTTTTTCCTTATACTTATTATCACGTGTTAAATGATTTGGATTGCAAAAACCACACCCCGGTTCATGAACCATCTAATTTTGAATATGCTATGCTCTATGTATATGTATGTGTGAGTGTGTTAGCCCCCTCACCTGTCTTTAGGACTGACCCCTCCTCGTTGTCTTCTTTTTCCCCTTCTGTTTTGTTGAGTTTGTAGGTGCAGGTTAGTGCATGCTAGGCGGCGGTCATTTGTTTAGTTTTGTTCGAGTTTGTCAGTCGGGTTTTTGCATCTTTGCAGTTCGCATTGGTATTAGGTATAAGATATGTATGAAATATGATTTAGAATTCAAGCTTTGATCCATGTATGATTTATTTGGCCTTCGATGGGCATAATATGTATTAATTCGAACAAGTATGTTTGTATTTGAATCCTGGTGCTTCCGCATTTGATTTCGATTTATTCTGCGCACTCTGTATTAGGGTCTAGACCGCCTAGCTAGTGTGTATGTTTTTGTTAGTCACCCGTTCGCTGTAGCTTGGTGCATGGGCGGAGTTTCCATTTCGTTACACGTGTCGGGCTACAGTGCGGGGGGTGTAGTGCTCTGCGCTCCGGGGTGCTACAATGTCAAATTGATCCGGGTTTGATTTTGAATAAATTCTTGAATAATGAACTAATATTCAAATTACTTAAGTTAGTTGTAACTTGAAGTCAAAGGAATTTTAAATTTAATTGGTAAATTTAAATTTCAAGCGATTATGCTAGTGTAGGTGATCATGGGTTAGTCTTGTGAATGTTTTAATTGATGCACATGGATGATTTCAATTGGCGTCGGAGCCCCATAGTTGCGTTATTTCAATTGGGGTTGGAGGCCTACTTTATGTGCGCGCTTTGCTTGATTTATTATGTGGCTTTCATTATTATTGTTTTTGGGCCGGGGGATGCCCGTGTATTTGTCTATGGTCAATATGAAAATTGAGCCATATTATTTTATGTAAAGAGAGAAAAACTTAGGAAGTGAGGTTTTCTTTTCATTTTGGAGACAAGCACCCAAGGAGCTAGATGGATCCACAAATCAAGGAGAAATGAGCCATATATAATTGAAGACCCCTCAAAATGTTAGGGAGGGTTGTTTCTATTAATGTAATAGAATTGGGTTTTCCATTAAATTCTGCACCCTTATGTGAAATATCTGTTTATGTGGCATGTATGTTAGAACTGGCAATTATGGAGTGGCTCCCATAATTGCACATAAGATAGGATACCCATGATCATCGCATATTAGTGTCATGCTAGGACATGTTATGTGCTAATTGCTTCTGTGATGCATTTTATGTGAAACTGCATTAATCAAGACAATTAAAACGGTAACAGTATATGTTGCTGAGGTCAAAATCGGACAACCCTCCGGTTAATTCGAAAATCCCTAATTAAAATAATGAGAAACGTTCGAATAAATAGGTATTCTATTACGGTAATAAAATTCCTAGCATTCCATCAATAGGATTTAAGAGTTAATAGGTAAGCTAATTGTTGTCTCACGAGTCATGGGGTAATTAATGCATCCTATTAAATCTTAGTTTCTTGATTGATCGCCATAGGTGATTGATATTTCTTGATCATTTTGGAATGGGCGATGTCTCACGAGTAGGGATGGCAACGAGCCGAGCCGAACCTTAGCTATTTTTTAAGGTTCGGGCTCGGGCTCGCACTAAATACTAAGGTTTCGAACCTGGTTCGCGAGCCATCGAACCTTAATTTTCTGGCTCGGGCTTGGCTCGAACCTTGGCTCGAGCTGGCTCGGCTCGGCTCGCGAACCAGGCTAGCTGCACACCAGCCCTCCCAGAATCACCATTCCAGAACAAAAAAGAATCCAAAGCATACAGCAATAAACCTTTCATAATTCCAGAATCCCTCTCCATTCAAATACAAACTTCAACTAGAATCATTCAAAATCGGGCCATAACATTCAAAATCTAAAGATATATAAACAACAATTTCTTCAGACCATAACATTCAAAATCTAAAGATATATACAACAATTTCTTCTCAATTTCAAACCTTTTGTAAGCCTATCTCTGAGATCTGCCCTCAAATTCACCCAAATTGACACAATCAAAAAATTATCCACAGATCTGGAAAATAGCCGCATCTAAAAATTAAACCCAAATCTACTCTCTAATCGGTGGCTACGTTCGATGGTGGCGTGGTGGCGTACAATGTTCGGCGGTGGCCTGCTGTGGCGTGAACTCTGCGTGCGGCGGCATGGTGGCGTGAGGTGAAGTCCGGCGTGAAGGGCGGAGTGGTGGTGCCAGGCCACCGGTGGCTTGCGACGATGGTGAGAGGGTGGGTTGGTGGGAATGGGATGGGGATTGACTGCGCAGCACTTTTGGTGGAGAGGAAATGAGATTAGGGTTTAGGATATCTCTCTCCATACATATATATATATATTTTTTTTAAAATAATTATATGGTTCGGGAGCCAGCTCGCGAGCCAACGAACAAAATGTTCATGGCCCGGGCTTGGCTCGCATGTATCACGAGCTGAACCCAAGCTCGGCTTGGCTCGTCACTCACGAACCCAAGCCCGAACTTTGCACGAGCTGGCTCGTGAGGCTCGCGAGCCAGCTCGGCTCATTGCCATCCCTACTCACGAGTCGTGGGTCGTCCCAGACTAAGTTTGATTGAGATCTTATGATTGATGGGTCCCGCTCAACACTGAAGTAGATATGGATGTCTCACGAGTCGTGGGTCCATGATTGAAAGATCAGTGATGCAAAAACATTATTAGGAATTCCATTGAGATGGAATTGGAAATTTTGTACCTACCTAAAGATTCTTAGACCTTTGGATGTCTCACGAGTCGTGGGTCCCAAACTAAGAATGTTTGGGGATCCTAATACCTACTGAGAAAACAAGTTTCTTCTAAGGTCGTTTGGGATTTATAGACTTTATAAAAATAGTGGGAGCTACATACGATAAAAGACCTAATCTTCTGTGTTACGTTATTATTCAATATGCTCACATTTTCTCTGCTTAGCATTTAGGTTGTAGTTCTGTGATTGTTTACAAGCTGAAATGCGACCTATTAGTATCCATCCTTGAGTCAAACAAGTTGACTAAAGCCTTAACTACTCTGATTGGCTTCGAATCTTAAAATCCGTTTTAAGATTCCAAAAGAGAAAATCGTTCTCTAAAAGGCAAACTTTTCACCTATTGTGAAAATTCGACCTAGGATTAAGAGAAGCAATTGAAAAGTGAAGGAAATTCTCCAAACACTTAAGAGCAATTGTACTCCCTCATAAATGTGTTACAAAGTATAACACATTATAGGAACACTTAAGAGCAATTGTACTCTCTTGCGAGCGTGTTACAAGGTATAACACATCGAAGGAATTGTTCCAAATTTGTATGAAGGAATACACGCGTAACATGGATTGAAAGTCCTCACTAAGGAGAACCTTGCAGCCAGGTACACAAACTAAGAAACGAGTTCTTAGTTCACTGATAGCTTGAATTGCTTCTATCATCATTTTAGACCCTTTTGCTCAATCTTAGATGATGCTATTGTAGCATAGTTGATCAAATTAGTTGATAACTTAAGAGAGCATCCTTATGAAGGATTTAAAGATAATGATGATTAGTTCTTCTTCTAAACCTATTGAGGTAAAGGCATCCAGGCCAAAGAAGAAGAAACCCTTAAAACCCGATGGAGGGGTGAGAGAAGAGAAAACCTAAAAGAAAGAAAGATCAGACTTTGGCTTCCATAGTGGCAAACTAGGGCTTTGGAAAGGAACTACAAAGAGTATAAGGATACTCCATGTGTCTCTCATTGAAGTAATTCCGATAGGATCAGAATTCACTAGTCTTGAGTTAATTTTACACAAACTGTTGTGAAAAGCTCAAAGCATTGATGTTTCGAACATACAACGAGATAAAATGAGTAAGTAAGATGACATAGTTTCAAATAACTTTGGAACGTTGATAGGATTAGCAAGTTAATCATCTGAGGATCATTTTATGAAAATGAACTCAAAGACTTAACTTCTAAGAATCCTATTTTGAGGGAAACGTTCCCGGATCCTCGTTTATATGAAACGAAAGAACGTCCCAAAGTATGTATGGATTTCGATCCATATTAGTGATTTTGAATTACTTAATGTAAGCACTAGACAAAATCATTAGTTTAATCATTATGAATGAGTGTACTTACTGAAGTACGAATTTTGGAACTTTTGTGAAATTATTAGAATTTCAAAATTAGGAGGTTAGGAACCATAGTAGTCATATGATAATTGCATCTCAATATGATCGAGATAGCAAACATCTTATTGACAAATTCCCAAGTCATCTTAGAGATTATAGGATTATCTATCAGTAAGCTCATTCAAGAATAACTTGGTATTTTGAATGAAGGAACGTAACCTTATAGGATATGGTTCATTCCTTGTTAAGCTTTACTGACTTACCTTCATTCTGAACTTATTCTTCAGAAATCGCAGTTAAGATTTTGAATCTTGCACATTCCAAGTCAGTCCCTTAAATATACTATGAATTGCGGCATTCAGAATTCCCTATATTTCTTATCTTAGAATTTTGGGATTGTCTTCTTATATGAAGAGGATAGTGGGAGTCTTCTTAAGTGAAAAAGGCAGTGGGAGATAAACTTGAAACAAGTTCAAGTTTATATGAACAATATATATTGTTACTTTTGCAAATCTTTGGAACAAATGTTGTTTGTTCTGAAGAATGTATCTCTCTTGAGTCTTCTTAATTGAAGGAGAAATTGAGAGAAAAGATTAAAACATGTTCAAGTCTATGCAAACAATATAGAATAATGTTTATGCGATTCTTTTGAACAAATGTTGTTTGTTTTAAAGAATATACCTTTCTTTGGGAATCGTTCTTAAGAGAGAAGAAAGGTAAGCCCAAACACTTCAAAAGGTTTGAGGACAAAACCCACGCCACAAATAGGAAGATACGAACCGTTCTGATAAAACTTGGCCAATCTTAAGAGATATTACACGAGTGAACTCTCTTCCCTCGTTGCGTTCAGAACGCATTCCTAGATAACCCGTAAGATAATATGGTTTTCTCCATAAGATCTTCTTAAGTAGATATAGATCCATTTACTCATAAGGAGGCGTTGTCAGATTTGGAATCTGAGCAGTGAAAAAACAAACTATAAAATCTGAAATGGATTCCATATAATCAAACTAAGTTTGGACCTTAGTTGAACTACTTGATAGGACCAAGCTTGTCTTATCAATATGAGATTAATGAAGACATAAATATGGAACATCCATGGATTTCACATTTAGTGGGAGTAAGCAAAAGGTTTGCAGACTCCAAATGGACAATTTACGAAATTGGATCAGGCTTCTAAGAATTAGAGTATTCGAATTAGTGAAATAGTCAAAGTTGTTTGACTTAAAATTCGTACGAGAGAGTGTTAGAGACTAAAAGTTCAACTTTTGGTTCTTTGCGAAGATGACATCCTTCTCATTAGGAATGCAAAGGATGAAATTAAAGTCACCAAAGCATGGTTGGGAACCATTTTAACATGAAAGATCTTGGTGATAGATCCTACATTCTCGAGACAATTATCTATGGAGATAGATTTAAGAGAAAAATTGATTATCACAGTCAAGGTACATAAACAATGTACTAAAATGATTTAGTATGGAAGATTCCTACAGAAATTCCAATGGACAATGGAACATCTCTTTTGAAGAGGATGTGTCCTAAAATAACTATGAGAAAGTTAGAAAGTCCAAAACCTTTTTCGGGAAAAGGGTGCATAATGTATGCAAAGCTATGTACTTGACAAGATACGGCTTCCCACATAGCTTGATGGGCCTAGTCTGAATGTCACATTAGAGAAGGTCACTGGATTGCTGTAAAAATACCCTCTAAGTACTTTAGAAGAAATGAGGATATATTTTAAGAGTCCAGCAAGATCTTGTCATTAAAGCATATTTTGATGTAATCATTGCATCAAAACATAGATAATTATTGATCTATGAGGGAATACGCATTCTGTCTGGAAGGCAGAACAGTGCTTTGGAAAGAGTTCCAATCGAGAGGCACTATAGATTCGACACAAAGTTGAATACTTAGTCGTACTGAATACCACTAAGTTAAGTGTTTGGGTAAGAAACTCCATCTAATGGGTAGATGAAGTTCCTAGCATGAAACAACACCATTATCATATGGTATGATGAAATGAATGGTTGCTCGAGTAAGAGAATCGAGACCTCACCAAGTGACCAGACGCTTGATTGTGAATCAAATGAATAAGGGAATCGTGTTTCCTTAGTGATGTGCAAATTAAAAACATTCACATCAGCAGAGAATATAGCAGATCCACTTTGGAAGCGCCCAAAGTCAATAAGGCTCTAAAAGTACATCTTGGGAAGATGGAACCTAGAATAGACATAAAAGGCTTTTACGGGCAAGTGGGAGATTGTTGGGAATAGTGCCCTAGAAAACTGTTATGCTTTGGGACTTTCCCTATATCACAGACAATCTTTGAATAATATACAAATGATTGTAATCACAGGCGAACACTTCTTATATGCTAATACGTGTTTTGTGTGTTTCTACGTGTGCATGTCTAGAACTCCGCTAATTCGATGAGGCCGTTAAGGACTTTGTCATTATGGGAATGACACATGAAACAAGTTCTTAACTCCATAGTGAGGATTAGAAACTTCTCCAAGTCAATGAGGTCGACAGACAGTGGAAGTGTCGACTTTGCCTCTGTTGAGACTTGCTAGTGTAGTTGTGTCCTTAAGAAGGATCATCCTGTTTCATGGGGTGTAAAATGAATAAGTTGATGAGTGCCCCGCGTCAGAAGATTCCTAAATGGGAAAGGACGTTACTAGAACTTCCAGATTAGGAAATGACTCACATGTCAATGACATGAGGAATTAATCCTTAGACTTGAGATTCCACATTGTCTCATATGAGCTAACTCTGAAATCTTTGATATAGGCTCAAAAGGGTGTCGCCATATAGACATCTGAACCACGGCCTATGTTGGGATTACACAAGTGGCATATGAGAATTGTTGGAATGAATAAAGGACCTACACTTGTTGTAGGCAAGATGATCTCTTATTACACAAGTCATTCATGATTCCATCCTAAAATCCTTGCGCAAGGTGGTTAGATGAAGACATCAAGAAAATGGGGTTTTCTTGGATTGAGATCAAATGGAATATGAAGGGAACTTTGTTTTAAGATTAAGATTAGTTGGGCTCTCTATATTCCCATGCCCTAGATCTTAATCGAGAGATAGGATGGTAGGAGGATCATATCCCGCATGAAGTCATTGACTGAAAGGTTATTTAAAATATACATTCACATTTCGGGTAGGGGTCACACACCTGTTGCTAGACTATGGTCGTGTGATTTGTGAGGTAGTTAATTAATAAAGTGTATTAATTAATTAGGCTCACTTCTAACTAAAATTGAACCTAGAGGGTCACACACAAATACCGGGTTCAAAGGGTATTGTTAGAAAGATCAAATAATTGATCGAAACGAGACCACACCTGTATGGTACACGTGTGGGACTCAAGAGCGCGTTTGGACGCGTGACTCCAATTACAGAATTGGATCATGTGTTAATTAATTGCAGAATTAATTATTAAGTCGAAATATAATTGGAGAATTAATTATAAAGCCCATATATAATTAATTGGAGAATTAATTATATATCCCTAAATATAATTAATTGGAGAATTAATTATGTAGCCAAATAAAATTAATTGGAGAATTAATTTTAGTCCTTTAGAATTAATTAGTGAATTAATTCTAAATCCCTTCATGGAAATAATTGGAGAATTAATTCTAAGTATATAATTATTTACTTGTTCTAATTTGACTAGAATAGATACGTAAATAAATAAATATCTTCTATTTTGTTATTCTAATAAAGTATTAATTTTAATATGACTAGAATAAATATTATTGGGATAAGATATTTAATTATTACTAGAATAATTAAATATTCCTAAATTAGTTAGGAGATATTTCTCTAAAAAAAATAAATATCTTATTTTAGATTAGACATTATTTACTTGGAAAGAAATAAAGAATAGAAGAAAAAGGCGAAGTAGGAGACCATCTCCTACAAGCAATGGGGTTCGAACCCTAACCTATAAAAGGGACAAGGGGTTCGAAATTTTAGGGCTTACACGTGATTAGGAGATCACGTCCAAACTTCATGGAATTTTGGGGATAATTCTCTTGCTCTTTTTTTCTCGTTTCTATTTCTTTAATACACATGTTATAGTACTAGCATACTCACTAACATGATTTGAATCTAGGTTGGTGTGGATTCATACTCTAGAGGATTTCTACTTTGGAATCTCGAAGAAAGAATCGTTCAAGAAACGGGGATTCATGCCGCATGAAGAACGTTTGAGGGCAGCTCAAAACGTTTCATGAAAGCTTCAATTGTTGAAAGTTTCTTGATATCCCACTTAGTTTTGAAATGAACATTGCAAGATCACAACCCATTTTGGAAAAAATTTTAAACTTCCGTTGCTTTAACTCTGCTATTTTCCATCATTGGATCCACACCATATGGTGAATGACAACATTGTACCTATCTCGGGCCATCAATAAGGTTCCAGAAATGGAACTAATACCTCGACGTAGGTCGTAACCATCCTAGGCCACCAGAATAGACACGAAAGCTGGCCTGTTATCCAGGTGCAAGCACCACCTGTGCTGATTTTCCAGAAAGGTGGAGAAGTGGTCCAGGTACACAGGCGCGAACGATACTCAACCAAGGCCAAGAAAAGGGAAATATTCAACACAACTCCCTCCTATCATTCAAGTAGGGTTAGGACCGAACCAGCCAACAAGTGGCGTCAACATCAAATCTAACGTTAACCTGCAAAGAGGTGTACGCGCTGAAACAGGAGGAACAACAAGGCTGCTCATGGACTAAGATGTAGGTGTAGGATTGAGCACCACCGAGAAAGTGTATGACCTCGTGATAACCAACCAGGAAGGAAACATCCTCCATGCTGGTAGCAAGAAAATTACGCGTCAATGGAATCAGGAGACGCATTATTGGGAATACAAACAAATATAAGATAAGGTCCGACCCTTACCAGAAGGGAATGAAAACTCTTTGAGGAAAAATGAATTTGAAGGAGTTATAGCGAAATCCTCCTTGGGAAGTATGGTCACACCAACCACCTTGGGAAGATCGGGTTCAGTCCCACCTTGATCTGAAAAGCTGTAAGCACTTTTGTACCAACAAGTAGGAGTGACGCGGAGTTTACCCTGCCTGATGAGCAGGCAAGGTCCAGGTTCCTGGTCATCTTGATGAAAGAACACTTAATCAGCATGGCCAAAGAACGAGCCTACAAAAAGCATAAAGAATATGTTTTTTTCAAATATACTAGTCAATCCTCGATATATTCCTCTTCATATTCTTTAAACTATCCAATGTGCAGGAATTGGAAAGAAAGCAAATGGTGAACAGGGTATGTAAATATTCAGCAAATACCAAGTTCATAGTTAGCAAAAAAGAACCAGGAGCGATGAATACAAAAAGCTAATGGAATATGATGAAGATAAGAAGGAAAAGAATGCCCATCTGAGAATATAAACAATATAGTCCTCCAACGACTGCGGAACATCCAAAACTTGAGAAAATTCTATTCTTGAAAGAGAGAGAGAATACAACGTCACCCGACAAGTAACATATTACTTTATCTCTCCTTTTATTGTTATTACGAATGAATAGATCAATAATGTGCATATATTGGAAATAATGATGCTTGATATGTTAGAAGATGCAAAATTCATGAAATTGTGAAGTAGTAAGTGGATATGATAATATGATTTTGTGAAACTCGATGATTTCGTCATTTCTATTTATTAACATATGAGAATAACTTGAAACGAGGCATGAGAGTCTCTCAATCAAAGCTCAATGATTTTGACATTGAGAAAAAAGATTTCACCTCGGGTACCCGTCGGAAAGGGGAGGGCGAACGTCCCCTTGGAAAGGATGGTCGAAGCAACTGATAACCTTGAGAAGGAGCCAGATTAATGCTCCGTGGTTGAATAATTGTGATAAAATTGTTACCTCTGGAGGGAACATTAATTTGAAAGGAGTATGACGAAATCTTCCTTGGGAAGAGATCTGAGCGACTCCTTGGGAAGGTCGGTTTGAAATACCACCTTAGACTGAAAAATTGTGATCTCGTTCCTACCAGTGGGAAGGAGTGTGCCGGAATTCCCAACTAACAAGTAGGCAGGACTGCTGCCTGGTTTAGCTTTTTGGTCATCTCGATGAAAGCCCACCTAACTAGCGTGACAGATATATGATGCTATAGAAAGTACAGAACAGGATATATGAAGATTCAGTAAACATCAGGTTCATAACTAACAAAATGGGTCCACAAACGTTGGCCCCAAAATAGGAAACAAAAACATTCGACAGAAGCGAAGGCCAAACATATGGCAAAATAGAATCATACAGTAAATTGGCCGAACACAAGGCAAAGTAAAGTACGAAGGAAAAGGTGGACAGGCTCCCTACTCCATAGCAGGGCAAACAGCTGCGACAGGAGGCACGCTTGCTGGACTAACACCTTCAACCTGCTTAGTGATATTAGCAGAAGAACTTGCAGCTAGCAGGACACCACCTTCCTGCTGGACCGCCAACATAGTACCACCTGCTCTAGAAGCATCAAACAAAGCAAAAAGACCACCTTTGCTGATGGATTCAGTGGAATCGCCCTGATTTATGCTCAAAGTATGCCTCCCCTTGCCTGTAAATTAAAAGGAGTATAGTTATTGTGACACCCTAAACGGAGGGCACCAAATCCCCCGTCTATGAACCCGGTCCACACATGAAATGGAAAGTCCATACATGAACTAAGCTCACAGCGAACGGAGACAGAAAGGCAACAAGTTAACAGGAACAAGAATGCGGAAACAAGGCAACAACGTTCACAATTAACAATATAATTTACAATTCAAACAGGAAAGTAAATACGGGTTCCACTAATTCGATAAACCTATCCTAACCTGTCCCGAAACAATACAAGGCAATAAAATATAAACGAGTTCAACTAGGGCCCTAGAAACCTATCCCGATTTCAATAAAGCAATGTAAATACAATATGGCCTACAAGGCCCGAATACAAAGCAGGAAATGAATATGCGGTACAATGCAGTGAACACAACCAGGACACGAACAAAGACCCCGACAGACTCCCGCCTGAGAACCATTGGACCTGCAAGATAACCACTAAAAACAAAGAGAGAGAGGGGCCAACCAACTGACTGAGTGAAGGAGTTACACACGCATATATATATAAATAGAAAATCAAGCAGGCGTAATTCCACTGTACGTTATTTGTTATCAAGAACTAGTTATAGGATTCAAGAATCGATCGATACATACGGTGGAATCATGTTTATTCATGCAATCAGATAACCAGGATATATAATGCATGTTTCGATATCCATACGCCCTCTGTTGATGCCCATTTTACCTTAATGACCCACGAGCTCCGGTTGCTGAACAGGGACTGGGGCCATGCCAGAGGTTATGGATATCTATGTATTACATTTTAGGAGACCTGATGAGAAGGGGTATTTTTTCCATCCTGGACTCCACTTTTCACTTATTAGTATGACAAGAACGAGGAAAGCAAGCAAGACAAGAACATATGCATTAACAAGATTATTAGCGAGAAAGCATGTACAAGTTAACCTCCTTCTCCGGTGATGGTTCGTGTAGCTAACCCTCACCATCCAAGTCACGACGATCTGTGGGTTCATGACTCCCCAGACCGGAGTCCTATGTTTCATCAAACCTCCTGATGGATATCGGGGGTAGTCCAACAAGATGGAACTTGCTCAAGAGATCACCGTCGGCCCGATACCTCCCCGGTTCGCTCAATACACAAGCCCCCTGGGCCCTAAAAACAATACAAGAATCCACACCGGCAATCCTTGCGTTAGGAGAGCCGGGGGCAATAGCAAGATCTCGCAAAAGGTCAAGGGTTAACACTTCCACATTTTCACGAAACATTTCTGGTATATACCCGGTATAAAAAGTACGGTTATTTTTATACTTAAAACATTTGGCTAGCTTTAGGTCATACAAGGTTATAGGTCAATATAAAAGAAAACCCTTACCTCCAAGTGCAAGAAGGACCAAGAAAGAAACCACGAGTCGAAAGTCTCCATCGAGGAGATCACTGTACAAAAAAGAAGACATAGTGTAACTGTGAGACACGACTCAAAATGAAACCAAGTAAGATGCACGGCAATGTCCATGAAGTGGTGTAACATGTCATAGCATAATTCAATATGGAATAAATTATAAAATGTCATGAATTGATATGATCGTGTTCATGTGCACAATTAATGCAAACAAGTACAAATGAAATGCAAATAATAGCATTTAATCGTATATGAACACATATCACATTTAATCACAAAAATCAAATTATATAATTATAAAACACACTTTAATACACTAATTCACATTCATAGTAAACCATAAATCAAGTTAGGATCATGATCAAGGAGGGTTAAAAACGTAAAACGAACATATTAAACGAAATGAATAAATGAAGCAAACCACCACTCAAAACCAAGGGGGTAACGGGGGTTAACCCCTGTAAGAGAAAACACACACACGCCCGTTAACGGACACAGAAGCATAAAGGGGTGTAGGGGTAACGAGGGTTACCCTTTGCCTGCACAAAGGGGGTAACGCCCGTTACCCCAGGCAGACGCCCAAAGAAAGAACCAAGCTGGGAGGTAACGCCAAGTGCAAAACCATGCACGGAGGTTACTCCCCCTCCCCCCTAGGTGCAGCTTCAAGCTCCGCTTTCAATGGCAGAGCACACACCCCACACCACAACCAAAAATCACACCATAATCAAGCTACGAGACATATACAACACGTAGATCACATATTCGCAAGTAAGAGCTCACAAAACGAGCTTAAACACACAAAACCCGAACCTAACACTATTCATTATTTTCCCCAATTAGCACGTAGGCACAAATTTGACGCACAAAAGAGATATTAAAACGAAGCACGCATTGAGTAGAGCTCAAATCTTACCTTGGATCATTGATCGAAGGGTTGGATCTCGGAAACCCGAGCTCAAGGTTTGATGGCCAAGGGGGGGGGGGGTCTCTTCTCATTTTCTTCCTTGCTTGATGGCTGAACTTGGGAAATGGGAGAGAGAGAAAGGGCTTGGCCCTTTTGAGCTGAATCGGTTCGGGTAAAACGGATAGGGTCAAATGGTATCCGGTCCATTCGGATCGAATTTTAAAATGGTAGGGCAATCAAATGGCTTTAGAAATTAAACGGTTAATTCATTGAATCCGAATCCTCGAAAAGAACTCAATGACAAGGTTGGAATTCGAATCCGATTTTCCGAGCTCAAGGTAGCCACGAACGGCCCCAAAATACCCTAATTATAATTAGGTCCCTAACTTACAAATGTTAGACAATTAAGTCCTAGTACAATTTAAATAAATTTTAAGGCGTACATAATTAAAATAGAGTTACACGTTGACACGTAGGCATACAACGTCACATAAATCATAAAATTACTGAATTAAACTCTCTCGTTACGTCGTACCTGGCTTGCCGGAAAAACGGGGTGTCACGGTTATATTCCTGCGAAGAACTGATCAAGAGATAGCTCTGAGTGGTTAGGAAGCTGGAAACAAGCGACTATCAAACTTGATAAAGCTGGACCGTGGTCTCCAACAGACCAGTAAGGTGGCGGTGGCACTCCAGCTGGAAGAACAACAAAAGACGCAGAAAGTGGCAGTAGCATTCTAGTTGGAGGGATAGCAGAAATCCCAGAGTTTTGTTGGTCCTATGAGAATAACTAAAGAATACGGGAACGTATACCAATGCGATGCGAACCAAACGAAACAGAGGACTTCATCAACAAATGTTGTTGCAAATCTACCAACACTAAAGTCAAAAAGATGAGAGAATCTCTTTCACACTACCTGAAGAGTATTTGCATTTACCAAGAAAAAAGAGTCCCAGATTTTTGAAAGACCAGAACACCAAGTTGGGGAAATTGATCGAGCAAAATAGACTAACAGAACAGGTGGTCCTGGCTGAAGTGATCAGGTGAGCATGTTGGGACGCCTCTGGTTGTTGCACTCTTTTTCCCTTATGGGGGGTTTTTCCCACAGGGTTTTTCCTCATAAGGTTTTTAACAAGGCAACCACACTGTATATAGAATGAGAAAACGGCTCAAATTGAACAAGCCAGTGGGACAGAGCGTCCTGGCTGAGGCAGCCAGTAGAGCAGGTCAGACAGCTCTGGCTGATACCACTAATTAACTTTACTACTCTCACATCTAGATACATCCAACTATGAGAGGGGGGGGGGGAGTGAATCATATGCCATAAAAATGATCATGGCCCTATCTGTCAAAGCCCAATCCATAGTGGATAGCAGAAGGGAGACATTTACCTTCCAGGTGGAAGGTACGCAACATTAGGAGCGCTCAAAGTACCAGGAATACAGTCGGATCTAATTGAGTCGGGTCGGATCCAGAGTTAGCACAAATAAGTCCGGCATGTTCTCAGCAGGTCAAGGCACATTAAAATGGTTGAGAATTAGAGGGGAGAGAGTAGAGATTCAAATTTAAGTAGTGGGGATAACTCTCCCCATTTTTCGTTCAACCCACTAACTAAACCCTAGCTGGAAAATAGGGATTACCTACCTACCTGGCTGGAAGTGGCATAGGAACAACTATAAAAGGGAGAGAGGATCATTTTAAAAAAGGAGAATTGATCTTATGTTTATCATCTACTCATACGTACTTGTTCTATCAATCTTTTCTGTGTATTCCTCTTGTGACAATTAATAATACAACTTTCTTTCTCATTATCTCATTCGTTCTCTCTTTCACATCAATAACTCGAAGTCCATCTATATAAATTTAGTGATGTTACATTTTTGGTGTGCATCAACTAGTGTCAAAGAAATATAAGAATCAATATAATTTCTTTTTGGGAAAATTCTAAATTTGGGATAGTGTAACATACCCCAATTTGCATTTTTAGACTTTAATTTGATATTTTCGATTTCAGGGACAGTAACTCTAAAAATTTTTCAATTTCAGCCAAATCTCAACCGAAAATCTAATTCTGCAATGGAAAATACTCGTGATCGCCTGATATCGGTTGAAGTCATGTGTGGCAAAATAGCCAACCAGGAAAATTACAAATTTGGGATAGTAACATACCCTAATTTGCATTTTTTGACTTTAATTTGCCATTTTCGATTTCAGGGATAGTAACTCTAAAAATTTCGCAATTTTAGCCAAATCTCAATCGGAAACCGAATTCTGCATCGGAAAAACGCTCGTGATCACCTGAAATCGGTTGAAGTCATACGTGGCAAAACAACCTGGGCCACATAAGTAAAAGAAAGCCATGTTAATTAAAACATAATTTCACATGTGGCATAAGGACTTTAAATTAAAAATATAAAACTGATAAAAAGAAAACTGGGTGTCTGGGTCTTGTTCTTTCCCCTATTTATTTAAATTTAACACGGAAAAAAAATCATTGGCTTATCAAATTCTCTATCGAGCCATGAAAAAAATTCAACAAAATACAAAAATAAATCCACTATCTGTTTTATATCAAGCAATACGTGGAGTAACTCCCGATACAGCAGTAAAAGTAAGACGTATAAGTGGATCGACTCATTAAGTTCCCACTAAAATAGGAGCCACACAAGGAAAAGTACTTGCCATTCGTTGGTTATTAGCGGCATCCCGAAAATGTTTGGGTTGAAATATAGCATTCAAATTAAGTTCCGAATTGGTGAATACTGCCAAGGGTAGTGGAGATGCCATACGCAAAAAGGAAGAGACTCATAAAATGGCAGAGAAAATTTTTAAATAAATAGGGGAAAGAACAAGACCTTTTTTCTTTTTGTCAGTTTTGCATTTTTAATTTAAAGCCCTTAAGCCACATGTGAAATTATGTTTTAATTAACAAGGCTTTCTTTTGCTTATGTGGGCCAGACTGTTTTTCCACGTATGGCTTGAACCGGTTTCAGGTGATCACGTGCGGTTTTTCGGTGCAGAATTTGGTTTCTGATTGAGATTTGGTTGAAATTGCGAAATATTTAGAGTTCTTGTCCCAAAAATTGGAGATGTCAAATTAAAGTCCAAAAATGCAAACTGGGGTATGTTTCTGTCCTAAATTTGTAATTTTTCCGATAGGCTATTTTGCCACGCATGACTTCAAATGGTTTCAGGCGATCACGTGCGGTTTTCCGATGCAGAATTAGGTTTCCGATTGAGATTTGACCGAAATTTCAAAACTTTTAGAGTTACTATCCCTTAAATCGGAAATGTCAAATTAAAGTCCAAAAATGCAAATTGGGGTATGTTACTATCCAAAATTTGCAATTTTCCATTTCTTTTTCTTTACTTTAGATGGAGTTGAAATACTTATTTCTAAAACTATAAATCTGGAAAAATATTAGATTTATATATATATAGGGATATGTGGGCAAGTACATTCACCTCTTTTTCTTTTAACAACAAGAAAGCAGGCGAATTTCGAGGGAAAAAATCCCTTAGAATTCTCTCGGAAATTCCAAGGGAATTCCGAGGGATTTCACCTAATTAATTTCCGAGGGAACATTTCCTCGGAAATTTTAGCGCCAAGGTTAGTCGCCAAGTTTCTCGAGGGATTTTCGAGGGAAAACTCCCTCGGAAAAATAAAATTTATTTATTTTTAAATTAAAATAATTTTCCGAGGGATTTCAGAGGGAAAATTCCTTCGGAAAATTAAAACTTAGTTAATTTTTAAATTAAAATTATTTTCTGAGGGATTTTCGAGGGAAATATTCCCTCAGAAATGTTCACATATTTAGCTCTTGATTTTTCCGAGGGATTTCCGAGGAATAATTCCCTCGGAAAATTAAAACTTAACTAATTTTTAAGTTAAAATTATCTTCCAAGGGATTTCCAAGGGAAATATTCCCTCAGAAATGTTCACATATATTTAAATATTGAATTTCTTTTAAATTTTATCTTTTTATGCTAAATTCCGAGGGATTTCCGAGGGAATATTCCCTCGGAAATTAATTTGATAAATTCCCTTGGAATTCCCTCGGAATTTTCAATAATTATTTTTAAATTATAAATTATATAATAATTTATTGAGTTTAGTTACGATCCATGAAAATTATAAATATTATTATTGATATTTTAAAGTATTATTTTCTTTTTTTTTTAATTTTATTTTATGAAAAATTCGAGGGATTTCCAAAGGAAAATGGAAATCCCTCGGAATTCCCTCGAAATTATCGTACCTATTTTTAATATTAAAGACTATATAACGATTTGTTGAATTTAATTACAATCCAAGATAATTATATGTATTATTAGTGAATTTAATAAGCTAATGATAGTTATTATATTAAAAATTTGTAATTATACATATGTAATCGAACTTTGGATAAATATTTCGTACTAAATCAATGTAGATGTTCGTATTCTTTTCAATTGAAATCGGATTTCTACTTTATATATAATATATTTGTGGGACATCAATTTTTTCTTTTTTTTATCATTAATAAATAAAATTTGATGTTATTGAATTGACATTTTAAAGTATGATATATTTTTTTTATGAAAAATTTCGAGGGAAGCTTTTTCCAAGGGAGTGATTTCCCTCGGAAAACGAAATTTTTCGAGGGAATCCCTCGAAATTCCATCGAAAATTTCCCTCGAAATTCGCTTGTTTTCTTGTAGTTTTTTAAGCAGGCAAGTTTGTTCTGCTATTTGTATGCTAGTTATGATGAATGCTTTTTTTTGAAAGGTAGTTATGAATTATGATGAATTAGTGTATGTCTCGTGCGGTGCATGGTATTAATAATAATATAATTTATAATATTATGTATAAATAGCATAAATTATAATAATTTAAAATAAATAATTAAATCATATACAATGAAAAATAATCCATACAATACATATTTTTTTATAAATAATAAATGAATTATGGTTAAAATATTTTTTTATTATAATTTTATTTAGGTTTAAGTAGAGATGTTGTAAAAGAAAATTAATTTCAAAAAGAATATATAATTATAATCCAATTCTATTATTATTATTATTATTATTATTATTATTATTATTATTATTGGATCCATAGAAAAATATGCAAATAAATTTTTTTAAACCTATCAGATAAACAAACTAAAAGATAATAAAATACCCCAGAGTAAGTACTAAATCTGATAATCAAATTAAAATTTATTCGAGATCAAGTAGTTTATAGACAATATATTTATGTATTTACTAATTTGATAAATCTGTAGTGTACAGATAATATATTTACCACCCTAAACATCATTATCATTATCATTATCTTCCACTATTTGTATAGATAATATATTTTACAACCCTATCATTATCATTATCATTATCTGTGACGCATAGATAATATATTTACCACCCTAAACATCATTATCTTTTAGGGTTTATTCAAATTATTTAATCTAGTTATTTTATAATATAAAATGGAGTGTTTAAATTGTATAAATTTTACATCTAATTATCACTATAAATTAAATAAAAATATAGAAGTGCTCATATTTTTTAAATATAAAATATGATCATTTACAAAAGTAAAAATAACTCGTACCTTATAAGATTAAGCTAAGAATCGCGAAAATCATTTTAGTCCCTGCAGGGATTTCAAACTTCGTTCATCTTGTCAACAAATCGAATTGCAACTTGATCTTTTAAAACTAAGTAATTCAAAACATAGTATTAAATTAATAAATTAAACATTGAATTAATTTTATAAAAAAAAGGATAACTCGTACCTTATTGAGATCTCAGAAATCTCAAAATTCTTTCAAACTTCGCTAACCTCGTCAGGGATTTTAAAATTTGTCAGTTTCATCAAGAAATCAAATGAAAAGCTCAAATATGATAATTTATAAAAACAAAAATAACTCGTACCTTAACATATTGAGTCAAAAATCTCGAAAAAATTTTAAACTTTCTCCAAAGATTTTAAAATAGTCTCGTCAAGAAACTGAATTACAGTTTGATATTCTAAAAGTTTTATCTTAGTTTTTCTTTATCAATCTCAATGTATAAACCCTAATTAATAATATTATTAAATATCACCTTAATTAAGGGGTGGGCATCATAATTAATTCAAACTTTCTTGTAATAATTTCCTTGATTAGGGGTGAAATGCATATAATATTTAATTATTCAATCAATAATATTTATTTACATTGAAAAAAATATATAATTTAGAAAAAAATCCACACATGAAATTCTTATGTTAAATCTCAAGATAGAATATGACGTGGCATGGACCCGCTTTTCCACGTGGCCAATAACGACGTGACATCTGCTTTCTCAACTATGTCGATACCCTCGACCGAAGGGGTCGGCGCCAAGTTAACCTTCCCCAACTTTTACCACTTTGTACCTTGATCGTTAGACGTACCCCGTCATCGATCCATCCCTCTCGACCCTTGTCGAGCCTACTGGAGACCAGCCTACTACCCCTCTCCTAGCTGAGTGGCCGACCACGCATTTGATGCTTGGGGATAGTGGGGCACCTGTCAGCTTGGGACACTGGCACGTTGACGCGGCAAATTCTCTCTTCTTACCCTATATAAAGCCTCTCATTTATTACACCAAAAAAGTCTTCTCACCTACTACATTTACTGCACTGATAATCGACTTTCTCAACTCGATCCTGACTTGAGCGTCGGAGCGCCAATCACATTTTTTTCTATTTAATTAAAATTTTAAAAAATCACAAAATTCCATTCAGTCAAACTTACCAAATATAATTATTTTCCTAAGTTAACTTATTTTCATAATAAACTAATATATAAAATAAAGATAAACCAATTACATTTTTTCTATCTAATTAAAAACTTAAAAAACCCCGCAAAACTTCACGTTATTAATAATAAAAAGGGAAAATATCACTTTTGGTCCCATAGAATAGGTAAAATCTTCTTTTAATCCCAATCATTACAGATTTCTCAATTTTGGTCCCACATAATTTAAAATGTCTCAATATTAGTCCTCTGTTAACTTTTTCGTCCTTTAACTAACGGTTGACCAAAAATCAATTATTTGACCCGTTAATCAGTTGTTATAAGGCCTTATTTGGGGGGAAATCAGACATAAACCCTAATTTTCACTTCCAGTATTTTCCCACACTATTTCTGTACATTTTTTCCTTCCAAATCCAACAAAATAGCTTTGTGAAATTGAAATGCGGTTCAAGATACAGACAAACACTAGTTTAGGAAAGTTCAGGAGAAGGACAACGACATGACTTTTAGAGATTTGAAACTAAACAAGCAACCCCTGCATTTTTATTGTAAGTCCACCATGTTTGTTTTTATTTGTTAGGAAAAGTGTTGACAATATTTGTCAAGTGAACCATATTTGAGTATTTTTATATGTATTTATTGGCTTTGTGGTGCACCATATATTTTCTTTAATTTTAATATTTGTATTGATTTATGATCCAGAAGAAAATTGTGTTTTGAATTTTTATGTTTTTGTGGTCTTGCACGTTGATTATATGGATAAACTATGTGAACAAATAGGATTTTTGAGATATTATAGGCTAGAGCTCATGTTTTTTAAAATAATGTTGATGTTGGGAAGGAATAAGGCTGAAATAATTTACATGAAAATAATGATAATGATAATGAAACTAAACTAACCTAACTGATCAAAGTGGTGATGATAGCATAGGTCCTTTGTCTAATTCATTTAACTTTGATAGTGGTAAGGACTCTGATGAAGAAAATGATGGTAACCCCCTGTATTTAGTGTTGTAGACACCTATTCTCCAAATTTTAATTTAGAAATGGAGGTTAACAACAAACAAAAGTTAAAAAATGCAGTAAATTCCAATGTTATTAAGTTAAGAAGGTCTATTAGGTTTGTAAAAAATGACAAAAGGATGATATATGCTAAATGTGTTGATAAATTTTGAAATTGAAGAATCCATGCTCTTGCAGATGGAGGAAAGAGGTGTTTCCAAATCAGGGAGTTAGAAATAAAACACACTTGTGAAGAGTCAAGTGATGAGTTCAAAGGTTTAGCTAACAAAAAGGGATTTCTGGAAGGTAGCAAGGACTGGAACTATAGCTGAATTTGAGGCTAGAAAGAAAATTTTTAGGGAATTAGATGTGAAGACAATAGAATGGGTTTAATGACAAATATCCAAACCATTGGAGCAGATCAGATTTTTCAACATTTCCTAAAAGAGACATTCTGTTGAATAACTTGTATCAACTTTAACCCTAACATTCTTGAAACTAAAGAACACATCTTTGGTGCTTACACATGTTGTACTGCTACTTGATTCTATTTAGGAATGAATATTAGATGCTTTTGTTAGCCAATATGTGTTGAGGAACTACAATATATAAATATGAAAAAAAAAATATGGGTTCGCTCATGTTGTACTACTGCTTGGTATTATCTTGTATTTTTCGATCTTTTTTCAACTGTAAAATGACAGTAAAATAGGGGTTATATGTTGATCGAGTCGATTTCCGGGTTGATGACGTGGTCGAGGTGTGTCGATGGATCACTTAGAATTTATGGTAATATGGGATGCTCGAAGTGGGTAAAGCTGCACTATGGAAAAGAATTGTGAGTTGAAGGCCGACCGGGGACGGGAAGGGTTTTACCCTATGTCGGCGCTCCGACGCTCAAGTCAGTCTCGAGTTAAAAGGAGAAATTCGAGTAGACTTGAAGTGCAATAAGTGAGCTTACCAAATGGCATTTATGAAGGGGTAATTATACCATTGGGGCTAATGATGACCATTTTGTACTTGTTGAAGGTGCATTTAAGGCCCCGTCAGGAACAGTACGGTGGTGCAGTCCGCATTTAATGCTGAGGCGGCTGGGGGGTCCCATCGGGATAGTCGACTCCACCCTCCAGTAACCAAGGGGTAGATCGATGGACGTCCTCCGACCAAGAGAAGGACAGATCGAAGATTGATCCCCGAATTGAGGTGGGATATCGACTTCCCTTCCCTTGCTTGGCCGTTGGGCCGACTTACATGTGGCCTCCAGATTCGACCTACGTGGCCATGTATGGGGGGTCCAGTCTAAATATGGGACAAATGGTGCCCCTGCATTGGTCCACGTGGTCCACGTGGCGAGTCGTTTTTGGTCCACGTCACAAGTCCCCGGAAAGGTTGGCGGCAAGGACGACGTGGTGACGACCTTTCAAATTGGAAAGTGGGCCCTGGTGTAATCATTGCGACGGTTCGCCTTCGAAGTTCCCACCTAAGGTACCCCTATATAAGCCACCTCAGTAATTTAATTTTTCACCTTTGCGATCTAAAACTCTCCTCAGCAAATCCAGAGCCTTTCGAGCAGAGGAAGCAAGACTTTCGATTAGAACCCAGAGCTTTCAATACAAGGTCGACATTTTGTCAGATTTCTATCAAGTAAGTTCCATCGACTCGAGTCTTTTATCTTTGTTGTTTCTTGTCGATTTAGCTTTCATTTGGGGAGGGTTTGATTTTCGAGTGAGAGGAACCCCATCTCGAATTACGTTCGACTCCCTGAATATAAAAATCCCTATTCCTTAAATCGAGGAAAGGGTAAATCGAAAAGAGGGATTTAGTCGAATTTTTAATTTCGAGTGTAGGGATGTCTTCTTCGAACTCGGTGGGCTCAAGTTTTGAAGGCTCCATTTGGGCTACTGCCTCTAGGTCCTTGTCGGACCAAAATATATTGAGTGCTCAAAGTGGAGAGCCTTTGCCGTCGAAGCAGGCCCCCGACCAGGAGGTGGATGTAATGGAAGTATCTTCCGACTCCTGGGATAGGCACTCTTCATCCCCAGCGGGCCCAGTCATCTCAGTCGAGCTGATATCCATGGTCCCACCCGTAGGGATGAGTTTCAACCCTGAATCCTCGAACCGTTCTCCTGAGCCCCCGAGGCGGGTCCGTCGACTTCGGGCAGACACAGGTTGGTCGACGATGATGATGAAGAGGAGTACTTCCCTGCTGGTGCGAGATCCTCGACTTATCAGTTGGATAAAGATCCAAGACAGATTAAGAGCAAGGTATCCCCCAACATGTTCGAGACCATCCAGAACTTGTTATTCGGCAGGGCCCCCGAGTTCGAGGGCTACAGTGTCATCCGACCCCGGAAAGGAGAAAGGTTAACAGATCCCCCTCGAGGGTGCATCTCTGTGACCTACAAAATGGTCACTTCAGGCTTCCGGGTTCCCATCGCTGACGATGTCCTTGAGCTACTCAATAGCCTCAATGTTAGCCCTATCCAACTGATGCCCAATGCGTACACAATGGTCAATGGGATCCGAGTCCTCATACGATACTTTGGGATCTCGATGAGCAGGGTCTTGGATGAATTATTCAAGGCGTTAATGACAACTGAGAAGTCGGGCTCGGGGTTTGGATTTATTTCGCTGGCTGCCAAGAACAACCATAAACTTATTACTTCTCTGACTTTCTCTAGCGGCCAGGGGTGGAAAGAGCAATTCATTTTTGTCGAGAGCCCGGTTGGCTGGCCTGGGCTGATCAATTGGGTTTGGAACTGGCAGCCCCGGGTTATTCTTCCTGAAGTTACAACCAAGTGGTCAAACACCTTTTTAAGAGACATGAGGGTACTAGGGTTGTTCGACTGCAAAAAACTAATTGAGACTAGAGCCTTGGAGGATTTCGGCCTAGTCCCCCGGGACTCCAAGCGGGGACTTCGACCCGGGTATTGGGGGGGAACTACTCAAGTACTTTGTATTTTTTTATTTTTCAACACTGCCAATATCCTCCTATTGATAATTGTTTTCATCTTGCAGATCGAGTAGTAATGGCTTCCCAACTAGCACAGATGCTGGCGGATATTGAAGAGGCCGAAAAGAGGACCGAGTAGACCCGAGCGCAAGGCCTTCTTGATAAGCATAAAACCATCGACGCCGCTGCCGCCGAGCCAACATAGCCCCCAGCCCGACCTTCCCCTCAACCAAGAGGGAGAAGGATCTCTTATTCGAGGAGAGTGGTCCCCGCAAGAAGAAGCACAGGAAGGAGAAAGTGGTCCGAGCTAGCACTCCCAAACCCGTAAACACAGGCCGGGACATGGACCGACCCAAAGGATCGAGCCAATCTCGAGGCCAGGTCTCAACGTCCTCGCACCGTCGACCCCATCCGGTACTGCTAAAAGCCCGACCCTCTTCTCGGGCAAAGCCATGGCCTCGCTGCATGAAACATTCAAAGCCCCCGGGAAAGATGTGGCAGACTTCTTCCGGATGCTCAAGATCTCTGAGCCCCACTTTCCCGGCGGTCTGCGCAGCGTCGATCATGAGGGCAAGGTTTGCCGAGTGGGCTCCAATCCTCGTGACAACCGGGCAATGGGCGCTCTCTATGTCGCTCTCAAACCATGCCCGACCATCAGTATCGCTGGGAGATGAGCGACTCGGAGCTCGAAATGAATGAATTCATGAAAGTGATCGTCGTAAGTTCTTTCAAATCTTTTCTCTTTAATTCTTTAACTACCAGGTCGGGTAGCGAACTAACACCCGACTGCCAAACAGGTCACCCAGGATCTCTTCCACCTGAGTCGGAGGGCACAAATCTATCGGGAGGGACGAGCAAGGCTAGCAGCCAGGTCTGGGGTCGATTCTGAGATCAAGGGGCTAAAGAACAAGTTAACAGCCTCCGAGGCTTCTCAGAAAGGGGCGGAGGCCGAGCTGAAAGAGGTCAAGCTGGCCAAGCAGTAGGTTGACAGCACTGTAGCTGAGCTGAAGCGCCAAGTCGATGGCCTGCAGAAGCAACTTCTCACCGTCAGCACAAAACTCGACGAACAGGCTCTCGAGATCATGGATATGCACAGGAAAGGGTAGAAGGTGGGTGAGCGAAGAGGCGCGCGGCTGGCCATAGACCGATGTAAAAGGGCTTATGAGGAAGTGGTGGCTCTATCCGAGAGGCATGGGGCGTACCTCTTTATGAGATCGCCTGCGTTCACAAGGGCCACCTCGACTTTCGAGATCAACAATTTGAAGGAAGGGTTTGAGCTCTGCCTCGCCCAATGCCTGGTGGTCGGGTATGTCCCGGGCGACTATGATCAAAAGAAGATAGGCATCCGATGCCCCGACCCCAGGCCCACACCGACCACCACCTCCGCGCCCGAGCCGACAATCGACTGGGAGTCTCATGAATTTGGCTTCGCTATCAGCTTAGCCAAGTCCATATACTTTCGACAGGACGAGTACTCAAGTGAGATGCCCAAGGAATTGACCCGGAGAGCTCGTTAGTGCCTGAGGTGATCTTCCCCAAGCTATTTGGAGAGGATGCGACCGAAGAACCCCTGGTCGACCGCCCAACTTCGTCGAGACTACCCCCGGGGACGCTGTCCGTGCTGATTCAGCTTGAATTGCTGGCCCAAAATGGGTCTTTTTTAATTGTACGTTTTAGTTTACTTTTGCTTGTAAGTACCTACTCAGCCCGGGGTGGTCGAGGAGTGCTCCTAATCGAAAAATCCAAAGGGCGAAAGCCCAAATTTTGTAATTTTCCTACCCCCAGGTCTGTTATTGCTATAGTAAATCGGATGCTTCTTTCTTTCATTTTATTTCTGAATATTATGAATTAGCATACTTTTAATTATGCATGTTCAGAGTATTAGGTCGACAGCAAGGTCTTAATCAACACAAAGTTGGGTGAAAAAATAGCAATCATTCGGCTCGTATAGAATATAATCTATTTAATCTGAAGGATATGATAGATGCGAACCGGAACAAGATTTTATTAAATGGCTGAAACCGATTTACAACATGTACAAATAGGAAGGCTTTCAAACATAGAACCTTTGTAGGTTGTGCGCATTCCAAGATCGAGGTACGATATCGCCATTCATTTCTTGTAGGTGGTAAGAGTGGTTCTTCCCGATTTTGGCGATTCGATAGAGGCCATCCCAATTAGGGTCGAGCTTCCCGATTTGCTTGGTGACGTCGACCCGTTTCAGCACTAGATCTCCGACTTGAAACTGTCGGAAGAGGACTTTCTTATTGTAACTTCTGGCAACGGATGCTCGATATTACTGCATTCGACGGAACCCTTGTTCTCTTTTCTCTTCAATAGTGTCCAGCTCGAACTGTCTATTCTCTCGATTTTGGTCTAGCTGATATTGAGAAACTCTAGCGGTCTGATGTATTAACTCGGTGGGGATCATGGCCTCGGAACCATAGACCATTGAGAAGGAAGTTTCCCTAGTGGCCGTGCGTGGCGTGGTTCGATTAGCCCACAATACTCCATTGAGCTCCTCTGCCCAAGATTCCTTCTTCGCGTGAAGTCTAGTCTTCAAATTCTGAACGATGATTCGATTGGTTACCTCAGTCTGCCCATTGGCTTGAGGATGACCGACCGAAGTGAATCTCAGGCTGACTCCCATGTCAGCGCAGTACTTCTTGAAATGCGAGCTTCTGAACTGAGGCCCGTTATCGCAGATCAGGAGTCTAGGGACACCAAATCGACATATAATGTTTTTCCATAGGAAGCAGGTCATGACTTGGTAGGTGATCTTGGGGACCGAGGACGCCCACTTGGAGAAAATTCGACGCAAACTATGGCAAATTGGTGTTGTCTAGGCGCTAGTGGGAATGGGCCCACTATATCGATTCCACATTGCTCGAAAGGCCAAGCCACGTCGATGGGGATCATCTCTCTCGGATGCTGGTGAGTAAGCTTAGCATGGCGTTGGCAACTCGGACACTTTTTTACGAAATTAATCGAATCTCTAATCAAAGTCGGCCAATAATACCCTCTCCGGGCTATCTTCTTGGCCAACATTTTCCCTCCTGTGTGGTTACCGCAAGATCCGGCATGGACTTCCTCCAGAACCTCTTCAGCTGGGAAAGGCCGTAGGCGCCTCTTAGCGGGTTCTCGGTAGGAACTCTTAAAAAGCTTTCCATTCGGGTTGAGTATGCAACTCGCAGATCGAGCCATAAGTCGGCGTCAGTGCGCTTTGTTCTCGGGAATGACCCTGTCTCGAAGGTAAAGCACCAATTCATCTAGCCAGCAGGGTTCAGTAGGGTCGATGTGTTGGAAAACAGGAATCAGAAAGTAGCGGAAATTTAAAAATTTTCCAACAAAAAGGATCGAAACTTGCAATCGTGAATCCGAATTCGTAGAGATTAGAAACTTACTTTTCAATAATCTTTCTTGAAGCGTTTCAAGCCACCCAAGAACGCTCTTCTCGCGGCTTGATCTCCTCTCCTTGGTAAAGCTCGAATCTTTAAAACTTCTAACTTGAAGCTCTCTAGAGATAGTCCACCAACTTGACTACAATCTAACTAGTAAGGATGCTAGTTCTCTAGTTAGTGTTTAGGCTTAACCTAAGGTTTATTTTATCTTGGAGAAAAGATGGTGTTCAACACATGAACCAAAAGAATTGTCAATCACTCCTAAGGGGAGCTCGAGCTCCCCTATATATAGGAAAGGGAGGGGCGGCCGAACCTAGTCCTATTGGACTAAGGATTTGGTCCCTCTCTCTAATTACTTGATCATCAAGTAATTCCTAACCTTGATTTTGAATTCTAATTTAAATCAACTTTTAGGAGAGCTAAAATATCCAAAACCCTTTTGGATAATATTATACTTTATTTATTAATAAATAAATAACTTATTTTATCTAATTAATTAATTCGTAATTAATTAAATAGATTATTTTTCTCCAAAATAAGACTTTCTTTTTAATTCAAAAATTAAACCAAAGTCTATTAAATAATTAACACATTAATTATTTAATCACATATACATATATATACACGTGTGACACACGTGTCCCCAAGGACACGTGTCACTCACGTGACCCACATGTGTGAAACCCTCTCGGCATGATCAACTCTTTTAATCATTTCAAAGCCTCAACTCATGTAACCGAGTTGTTGTGTGTGACCCTCTAGGTTCTCAATTCAATTAGCAGTGACCCTAATTAATTAATTCACTAATTAATTAATCAGTCCACAAATTAAACGACCATAGTCAGGCAACAGGTGTTTAACCCCTAGCTGAATTGGAATATCTCGATTCGACAGAACCTTTAAGTCATTGATTCATGTGAGATACAATCCTCCTGCTTACTATCTCTCAACCAAGATCTTGGGTAAGGGAATAATCAGAACCCTAATAATCTGGTCTTAAAGCTAAGTGCATTTCATATCCATTTGATCTCAATCCAAGAAACCATTTTCTTGATGTCTTGATCTACTGCCTTGGCCAAGGACTCCATATTGCATATGACTGACTTACACAATAAGAGATCACCTTGCAAATGCAAGTGTAGGTCCTTTCTTGATTCTCATTCACTTTTATGAGTCACTTGTGCAGCCCCAACATAAGCCTTGAATCAGTTGTCTAAGGCGACACCCTTTAAAGCTTATACCTAAGACTACAGAGTTAACTCACAAAGTGACATGGAACCTCAAGTCTAAGGATCAATTAATCACATCAATGACTCGTGAGATATTTCCTAATCTGGAAGTTTCCATTTCCTGAAATAGAAACTTTCTTTCCCATTTAGGAATCTTCTCACACGGGGCACCTCAGTGAACTTACTTATGGAAGTAAGCACCCTCATGTATCACGCACGTATCAACTATACACTTTGCACCTCCATGAAACAAGGTGGTCCTTCTTAAGGGCGTGATCCCACAAGCAAGCCTTAGAGGAGTCAGTTTGACACTCCCACTGTCTGTAGGACTTATCGGCTTGGAGTATTTTATTAATCATGAATTATGTGATATAGGGCTCGTTTCATGAACCATTTCACCTAAATGGTAGAATCCTAAAGTCATCAGGATTAGGGGAGTTCTCATACATGCACAACTAAAGTAAAGGCATACCAAACAAGAGCATATAAAGAAGTGTTGCCTTAATTCGTTACTTTATTCAAAGATTGTCTGTGATTACAATAAGGAAAAGTACAAAACGGATATACAATCGGCTTTCTAGGGCACTATTCCTAACACGATGCTCAGAATGGCCTCGCCTTTTTCTTCAATTAATCTTGTTGAAGCCGTTAAGAATATGATCGACCTATCCCTTGTCCTTCTTAAGCTATTCGCCACTTTAGAGAGCACATCCACCCATTTATTTTCCTCTCAAGGGATTTGCTCCAATTTGAAACTTTTGAACCCTTTTGCCAGCTACTTCACCTTCTCCCGGTATTTCACCATTAATTCCTCTCTTGCTTCATAAGTTCCTTCGACCTGACTAGCCACTAGTTGTGGGTCGGTAAAGGTAGTCAGGTTTTTGATCCCATGCTCCATTGCGATTTTCAACCCAGCTATGAGGGCTTCATACTCGGCCTCGTTGTTGGTTGCAGGAAATCCGCGACAGATGGCGAAGTCGAGCTCATCTCCTTCGACATTCCTCAGGGATACGCCGGCACCTCCCCCAGATGTGGTCGATGAGCCATCTACCGAAAGGATCTAGTGGCTCGACTGCTTGGGGGCCGCGGGTGTATCTTTCTCGATCAAGAATTCAACCAGAACTTGTGCTTGGTAGGCTAATCGGAGTTGATAAGATATATCAAATTGCCCTAATTCAATAGCCCATTTTGTCAATCTCCCCGAAGAGTCGGGCTTTTCGAGTACTTGCCTGAGGGGCTGGTCGGTTAACACCGTTACGGAGTGGGCCTGGAAGTAGGGTTCTAATTTTCGGGTGGTGTGTACTAGGGCGAGGGCAAATTTTTCAATCTCCATATACCGAGTTTCGGCTCCGTGTAGAATTTTTCTAACATAATAGACGACACATGCTTCCCCCTCTCGAACTGCCACCAAAACAGAGCTAATCTCCTCATCTGAGATGGCCAAGTAAAGAAACAACGTCTCTCCTGGCTCGGGCTTGGCCGACAAGGGAGGTGACTCGAGGTACCTCTTAAGTGCCTCGAACACCTGCTCGCACTCCTCCGTCGAATTAAATTCCTTTATATTCCTCAAAATCTTGAAGAAGGGGAGGTTTTTCTCGACCGACCTCGATATGAATCGACTAAGTGAAATTATTCGGCCGACAAGGCACTGTACCTCTCGAATGGTTTTCGGGCTTGAGATGTACCGGATAGCGTTACTTTTCTCGGGATTAGCCTTGATTCCCCTTCGACTTACCATATATCCCAAAAATTTTCCAATTTCGACCCCAAAAGTGCTTTTATTAAGGTTGAGTTTCAAATTGTATTTTCTAAGGAGGTCGAATGCATGGCCTAGGTCTTCCAGATGGTCGCATGATTTATGGGATCGGACAATCATGTCGTCAACATAGACCTCCATGGTTTTGTCGATCTCGTCTTCGAAAACCCGATTGACCAATCTTTGATAGGTGGCCCCTGCATTTTTAAGCCCAAAAGGCATTACCAGGAAGCAGTAGATGCCCTTCACGAGTATGAAAGCAGTCTTCTTTTCGTCCTCGGGCACCATGAAGATTTGGTAGTAGCTTTGAAAGACGTCCATCATACTCATCAACTCGCACCCCGCTGTCGAGTCGACTAATTGGTCGATTCGTGGCAATGGGTATGGGTCCTTTGGACATGCCTTGTTCAGGCCTGTGAAATCGTTACACATGCCCCATTTTCCCCTGGTTTTCGCCACCAATACCACGTTACAAAGCCAGTCGACATACTTGGTCGGGGTAATATAACCTGTGTCGAGTAGCTTGTTCACCTCTTCCTCAATAATTCTGTTTAATCGGTCTAAAAGTCGGGTGGACATTCAGATGGTACATGATCACGGAGGGCTCGGCCCCTACAAAGTCCTTAGTACTCCACGTGAAGACATCTGCGTTCTCTTGGAGAAACTGTATCAGGAGGACTTGCTTAAGTTCCTTGCCCAGTTGAGATGCCCCGACATGTGTGATCTTTTAGGGTTGGCCAGGGAGGAGCTCGACCTCTTCGGTCTGGCTGGCCACCTCTACGTGGCTTTCGCCAGCTTTTCTTCTTTTCTTGGCCAACTTCGAGGTGATCTTGTGCGATCTCTTAGGATTCTGGATGTCTCGGTCCTCGAGCTCCTCGTCGTCAATGTCTGGGATTTCAAGTACTGGCACGACCCGCTTGTCCGGTAATTTCACCTTCTCCATGGAAATTGAATAACAAGTCCAAGCTGTCGGGATATCACATCTAACTTCCCCGATCCTGGCCGGGGTCGGGAGTTTAACCATTTGGTGGAAGGTTGAAATTATTGCTCGGAACTCAATGAGTGCAGGCCTACCAAAGATGATGTTATAGGCGGAGGGCTACTCGACCACCAAATACTCGATTTCTAAGGTCGCCCTTTTAGGGAGAATTCCCATGGAGGTAACCAATCGGACCTGCCTTTCGGGTAGCCCTCTGCGCCTCCGAAACCTGTCAATGGAGTTTTCAAAGGTTCTAACCTAACTTTGTTAGCTAAGTTCATTTTAACAAGAGTCGAATAATAGATAATATTCACTGAACTTCCATTATCAACAAGGGTTTTAGATACAGCGAAATTGGCCACGTCGACCATGACCACCATCAGACAACTAGGCATTTTGCCCTCCCGTGGTGGTACGCCGGCTAGGTCCTTGTTACTAAAAGTAACTTCTTCTTCGACCCATTTCTCTTTCGCCTCAACTTGCATCACTTCACTCGGCCCGTAGTAGTTGCGTTGCGCTTCCCTTCGAGGCCTCTTTTGGGCAGACTTGGTGTCCCCACCAGTCGGGCCCCCGGTAATCATATCGATATGTCCGAGGCACGGGAGGTTATGGGCATCTCTTTCAGTGGGGGGTTTGGCTTCCCTTTGCCGGGGAGGGCTACGCTCCTCGGCCCGAAGGGCGAGTTCATCGAGCTTCTTTATGAACTCTTGGAGCTGGCCACCTTGGATTCGGCGCTCGATCTCGTCCCTTAAAGCGAAGCACTCCGATGTATTGTTGTTGGTCTTACAGTGGAAGTGGAAATATTTTCTAGAATCTCTTTTTTCCTACGTCTCCTTGATCGGTTTGGGATTTTTGAACAGCTTTTTGTTGGAGACGTTGTAGATCTCCTCGATCGGCCGGTTGAGGGAGGTGTAATGTTTCTTCGAGCTACTCCCAGAGCCTTGTTCGACTCAGCCCTTGCTCTCCTCGGGGGTCGAAAGGCTTCCGTTTTTCTCCCCGATCCACCTCGTTGGGCCATTTCTACTTCCTCCACCCGCATCCAATCCCCTGCGATCTCAAGTAGCTTTGAAATCAAGTCAGGAAACTTTCGGACTATATGTCGGGCACATTCTTTGTCGCGAAGAGCCGTGTGGAGAGTTGGGATCAACATATCCATGCTGGGCACGTGGACCTGGACCACTGCCCTAGAGAATCGACTGAAAAAATCTTTGAGCGTTTCATCTTCTTTCAGTACGATGTTATAGAGGTAGGTTGCAGGTAGCTTGTCGCCCTTGACGGATGAGAAGTGGGCGATGAAACGATCGACAAGCTCGTCGTACGAATGGATGCATCTTGGGGCCAGCCTCGAGAACCAGTCCTGGGCCACCCCGACTAGAGTGGTAGCGAAAATCTTGGCCCGAACATCAGGCGAATGGCCAAACATGCTTATTTCTATTTCAAATCGGTCGACATGCCTCTCCGGGTCAGTGGTTCCATTATAAGTCGGGAGGTTAGTCGGCATCTTATCCACTACCATTGCTTCAATTATCCTTTCACTGAAGGGGAAACGAGCCTCACGGCACTTCTGAACTTCCGAGCCGATTGCTGATCACGTGGGGGGAGAGCGTTGTTTCGATCTTACCGCCGGGGGGCATCCCGTCCTCCCTGAAGGGGAGGGCGGTCGGCATAGGACTCTTCTTTCCCTACTAAGGGAAGACTCCCAGGACCTACTGACAGTCCCGGCAGCGCGAGCGGTATTCCGGTCATCCTCCCTTCTCTTGGACCTAGGAGGATCGACCTCTTGGTGAGTCTCTTCGACGGGCCACTTATCACGCCGACGACCTGATTCAGCTTCCTGCTCAATAGGTAGGATTTCGGTGTGTTGCTGTCTTCGACCTGTCCCTTGTCACTGGGCTGGGCCAGGTGGTGGGGGTGGGCCGTAGTAGTTGTGTTGATAGTAAGCAGGAGGTGGGGGATACCCCCAATGTGGAGGGGGGTACCCGTAGTGTGCGGGCAGTCCGTAATAATGCGAGCACTGCCCGAGGGAAGGGGTGGCTGGACTCGCTTGAGGGCTTTCTGGATATACCTGGGCCCGACCCTCGGCGGCTGCAGCAACAGTTTCAGCATGATACTTTTCTAGATAAGCATCCAAATCGGGGACCGAGTAGACCATCGGCACAGGTCCTCCACGGGGATTGCCCCCGTGTTGAGCTGGCACATTGCTGGGTCCATCCCTCCCCCCGCGCCCCCGATGGGAGCTAGAATCCCTTGACCATCAGCCCCAAAAACTCTATGGCTGCATAGTTCCATATATGCAAGGCTTCTGTCCGACTTCCCACAGACGGCGCCAAAATGATCGAGTCGATTTTCGGGTTGATGACGTGGTCGAGGTGTGTCGATGGATCACTTAAAATTTATGGTGATGTGGTATGCTCGAAGTGGGTAAAGCTACAATATGGAAACGAAGTGTGAGCTGAAGGCCGATCGGGGACGGGAAGGGTTTTATCCTATGTCGGCGCTCCGACGCTCAAGTCAGTCTCGAGTTAAAAGGAGAAATTCGAGTAGACTTGAAGTGCAATAAATGAGCTTACCGAATGGCATTTATGAAGGGGTAATTATACCATTGGGGCTAATGATGACCCTTTTGTACTTGTTACAGGTGCATTTAATGCCCGTCAGGAACAGTACGGTGGTGCAGTCCACATTTAATGCTGAGGCGACTGGGGGGTCCCACCGGGATAGTCGACTCGACCCTCGAGTAACCAAGAGGTAGATCGATGAACGTCCTCCGACCAAGAGAAGGACAGATCGAAGATTAACCCCCGACTTGAGGTGGGATATCGACTTCCCTTCCCTTGCTTGGCCATTGGACCGACTTACAGGTGGCCTCTAGATCCGACCTACGTGGCCATGTATGGGGGGTCCAGTCTATATATGGGACAAATGGCGCCCCTGCATTGGTCCACGTGGCGAGTCGGTTTTGGTCCACGTCATATGTAATTTCAAAATATTGTCTATATTTTGTAACTTCAGTATTTTGGGTTATTATGCAATTTTAGTGTTTTGGGGTTTTATGTAATTTTAAAATGTTGGCTACTTTGTTCCGTAAGTTCATTTGGAGCTATATGTAAAAGGAGAAAATGGTGGAAGTGAAAATTGGAGTTATATGTTTGATTTTCCCTCCAAATGAGGCCTTATAACAACTGACTTAAAGGAAAAAGTAACTGAATTTCGGTCAACCTTAGTCAAAGGATGAAAAAGGTAACGGAGGACAAACGTTGAGACATTTTAAATTATACGAGATCAAAATTGAGAAATCCGAAATAATTGGTACCAAAAGCAGATTTAACTTATTTTATGGACCAATAATATATTTTTCCCAATAAAAGAAAAAGAAGATAAATATACTTGCCCACGCATCCACAAATGAAGGCATTAAATTACATTTAATGTAGACTACTTCAAAGTGTCCAGGTCCCCTTCAACAAGAAAAAGATCCATCAATAGGAAATTAAAGAGTAATAAACTGCACAAAGACGAAATGCGTACTCTGCCCCTGTATGTCGTCGTCATACGTGACTTGCCAGGATGTAGTCGAGGAATGCTAGCTGTTGTAGTGTTTTTGATATAAAAATATTTAATTAAAATCGGATTCGAAGAAACATAATTAATTAAAAGAGTAATATATTATATTTATTTTTTGATTTATTAATTTTTAAATAATTAAACGACAAATATAAAATATTTGCGTTCTCGTTATATCGGTTTAACCAAGTAAAACCGAGGTTAGAAGAAGATATACAAAATAATTAAAATAATAAACTAACATTATATATATACATACATATTTTATTTTGTATTTATGTGTAATTAATGTCAAATTCAGGAGAAGTAAACTTTGGCATAATAAGTTTTTAATTGGACCACCAAACTCCGTGGACGACCTAGTACACTACTAAACTATCATGTAGTAAGAGTTTGTAGGTCGACCGGCCGGCTCAAACAATACAAGAAGCTCAATTAACTGATTTCAATGCAATTGTTGACAAAATTTGGCAAATTGAGTTGTGTGACGATCCACCATGCACGAGTGAATCGACACCACTTTTTTTCAGCTGCTTAATTTTACCCCTCATTGTCCGTGCTTCTTTACCCTCCATTAATGTCCTCATCAATCTGGCTATCTCTTCCCTCCCCACCACCGCTTTCGTCAGCACCACCTCCGGCCGCACCGCCACACCGATCTCCTCCGCCAGGAAGGCAGCGTTCATCTTTTGCTCAGCGTAAAGCGGCCATGCAATCATGGGAACGCCGCTAGTAATGCTCTCCAACGTAGAATTCCAGCCGCAGTGTGAGAGAAATCCTCCTACAGCGGGATGGTTTAGGATCTGAACTTGCGGGGCCCACATTGGGACCAAAAACCCAACATCACGGGTACGGGTCAAAAACCCATCAGGCAAATAATATGGGGTTCTGTCATGATCATCAGAATCTTTGCCGACGGTGAAAAATGCATCGTCAACACGACCGGCGGTGGGAGGGCGCACCACCCAAACAAATCTCTGGCGGCTCAGCTCCAAACCCCAAGCCAGCTCCGTCATTTGCTCAGCCGACAGCATTCCGCCACTCCCAAATGAAATGAAGATTACAGATTCATCGGGCTGCCGGTCCAACCAATTTATCAATTCGGTTTTTAGACCTTCCGGTTCTGCCGGTCTACTGAGTGGACCGATGGGGTAAACCGGGATCTTCAGTATTGATCTCAAGGTTTCGTTTTCTCTAAATGCTTTCAGAGTTCTGGGCTCCAAATCGTCCCAAGAATTGCACAGAATCCCATCGAATAATGGGATCTCTCTCCCCATCCTTAAGTACTCATCGTACTGTTGGCCGCTCCGATCCAGCATCGGGTCGACGACGTCCTCTGGTCGAACCGGTGTGCAGCCAGGTATCTTTAAGGGCTCTTGTTGATCCACATATTGACCCTTGATTTGTAGATCGAGAACCGGACAGTATACCGTGAGGACAGTAAACCATGCCGTCGATGGAATATACACAAACTTGGGCAAGTTAAACTCTGCGGCGATTGGCAGCGTTTCGGTGTTGAAGAGGTCGACAATGAGGGCATCGGGGCGAAGGTCGGCGATGGCAGAGCGTATGAAGGGTAAGGTTTCGCGGACCATTAGGCAAAGTTGGGTGACAACTTGGGTTGAGGGATCGATGAGGTGGGAAATATCAACTGCGGGAAGTTCTATGATTTGGACTTGTTTCTGGTGGAGCTGGAGGTTGAGAGGCTTTGACTCCGGCGGGGAGCCGGCGGCAGTGACTTGAAGCACGGTGACTCTGACGTTGTGGTGGGCGGCGAGGCGGTTGGCAAGGACAAGCACTGGGATGAGATGACCCATGCCGGGGCTGGAGACAATTGCAACATGAAGATTTCTAGAGTTATCCATCTAAACTCAAAAAGTCAAAATCTTGGAGAGGGAGAGAGAGAGAGAGAGAGAGAGATATTCGTGTCCGAATCACTCCGAATGATGAAGACCCAAATATGTATATGTATATTGCTTGATAGCAATTTATTTTACATACCTGAAGTTTAGCAAAATTACATAAACTTCCATGAGGTTTTAGAAAATCTAAAAACTTCCCCAAATTTACGTTATAATTGCACCATTAATTTTGATTATTTCATCTCTAATCTTTTATGAATATCCTATTGGGGCACTTCCCAAACACTCCCCATGAGTTTGGGAAGTTCCTTTTTACTCCTCATTTTCAAATACATCATTTAGGGTTTTAAGTACGTGATTCTGGGATTTAGATACGCGATTTTGGGATTTAGATACTCCCTATTTTCAAATACATCATTTGGGGATTTAGATACACGATTCTTGAGTTTTTATACATCATTTTTTAAAATGGCGAGCTAAGAGGAATTTGACTTATCATTTGGAGAGTTTTTGGGAATTCCCCGTATCCTATTTTGTCTAATCCAAAAGGGTTAATCTTTCTTTGCACCCCAACCTTTGGGGTGCGTTGCACTTTGGTACCCAACCTTTCATTTTTGACAAATCAGTACCCAACCTTTGTAATTTGGTCAATTTCAGTACCTAAGTCAACATTCCGGCCAAAATCTCCGGGCAAGGCTTTGTGCGTGTATTACACGCGATTTCTTAAGGGCAAATGAGTCATTTTATATGTCACTCCCTCCATTTGTATCACAACGGCTGTCTCTATAATTAAAAATTGAATTTCAAACAAACAAAACAAAACCCTTGTCTTCTTCACTGTGTACGAGGCGAAGAACTCCAGCAATGGTGTGGAAGAAGCGGACGGATGAGGATGCAATTCCGTATGGAAGAAGCGCACCTCTGTATGGTGAGTGTTGGAACCCCAACTTTGGTATTTTTAGTGCGGAATTGTATATGCCTAGGGATTTGTTGCTGTTGTATTGAAAATGATGGAATGTGGTCCTATATGTTTGTTGTATGCGGTCCTTGTGTTTTGTTGTCCCCAATTTTTGCACATGTGGTCCATCCCTGCTTCACCTTTGTCTGAAATTTTAATTGTGTGGCCCTATTTCTGAGAATGTTGTCTGATTTGGTTTTTTTTTTTTTGTTTTCTGTTGTTGTTGGATGATTGCAGGTCCTAGTAGTGATAAATATACTATAAGAATGCATCATGGTGGTAGGTTTTGCAATTTGGGGTCTAGGGTTTATGTGGGTGGAAAGTTGGATCATTTTGATTATTGTGATGCTGATGAAATTAGTATGGTTGAGATAATAACTATGGGTAAAGAGGCTGGAATTGACACAGACAGTGCGTTATTCTTCTATAGTCAATGGGATCCAAATGATGCTTCGGTTGTAACTTTGATGCAAGATGATAATGATGCTATGGCATTATCAAATCACTTAGATGGAGATAGGGTTGTGGGAATTTTTGTTGAAAATGAGAGTGATGATGTGGAGTCTATTTGTGAGAGTGATGAAGTTCTACCTAGAGTTGTTATTGTTAGAGGTGATGGTGCATGTGAAGATGATAGTGATGATGATCCAGATGAGGTTTTGGGTTTACCTAATTGGGATGAGATAGACAAAAACTTGGGGAAGAATTTAACTGATGGTATTGTTAATGAAGATGTAGCTGATCATGGTATAACTGAGAGTATTGTCAATGAAGATGTAACTTATCATGGTAGTGCACTAGATAATGAAAACCCTGCTCCATCTGATAATGTTGGAACTGCTGTTGACAATGAAGGTGTAGATGGTGAGACCCACGTTGATGTGTTAGAGCAGTTAGGTGTTTTTTGGGATAAAATAGACAGTGATGGAAGTGATGATGATCAGTCAGTGGGGGCAGATTCAGATTACAGTGATAAACTTGTGGATAGTGATCATGAAGAGGTTGATGTGGATGTAAATGCAGTTAACAAGCATGTTAACATGGGGGGGCTACAAAGTACTAGTTTGGTTGAAGTCCTTGAACCTTCTTCTACTAATGTGCTACAACTTGGAAGGAGGATTTTTAATGAAAAAACGGATATGGCAAACCCAAAGTTTAGTTTGGGATTAGAGTTTAAAAATGTAAAAATTTTTAGGAAAGCTGTGAGAGCACATGCTATGTGAATGCGAGGGACATTCAGTTTATCAAAAATACATCCCAAAAGGTCTCTGTCAACTGCAAACATATGAGTTGTACATGGTATATTTATGCATCTAACAAGAGTGGGGAAGAGACATTTGTGGTGAAGACACTTCATGAAAAGCATCAGTGTCCCAGAGCACAAAGAGTTAGGGCCGCTAACTCAACTTGGATTGCTAAGCAATACAACACAATGTTGAAAACAAACCCTAAATGGCCTGTGTCTTCAATGATGGCTGTGGCAAAAGATGATCATAAGATTGAGTTCACAAAGTACCAGATGTACAGGGCTAAGAAACAAGTGGAATTGGAGACTGTTGGAGATAGTGCAGTACAGTATGGCATGATATGGAGATATGCAGCTGAGATCATGAAATCTGATCCAGAATCTACAGTGAAGGTGAAGACCAAGTTTGTTGAAGGTGAGTTAATGTTTAAAAGATTTTATGTTTGCTGGGGTTCTTTGAAAAAGGGATTTTTGATGTGTAGGCCAATGATTTTCTTGGACGGTTGTCACTTGAAAACATGTTGTGGTGGTATTCTCTTATGTGCAGTAGGTATAGATCCAAATAACTGCATGTTTCCATTTGCATATGCCATTGTTGAAAAGGAAAGGAAATCATCATGGACTTGGTTTATTGAGCTATTAATTGCTGATTTGGGAATTGAGAGAGATTCAGATAGATACACCTTCATGTCTGACAAACAGAAGGGTTTAATTGATGCTGTTGAGACTTTGTTACCCAACTGTGACCATAGATTCTGTGTTAATCATCTTTACAATAATTTCAAGCAAGCACATAGGGGGTTGACATTGAAATTTTTGCTGTGGAGAGCTGCTAAATCATCCAGAATAGTTGATCTTGAAAATGTGTTTAAGGAATTGAGAGAGAAAGATATAGAGGCTTTCAAGTGGTTGGCAAAAAGGCCTGCAAGACACTGGTCTCAGGCATACTTCAGAACCAATGCCAAGTGTGATGTGCTGTTAAATAACATGTGTGAAGGCTTTAATGCTCTGATTTTAGATGCTAGATCTATGCATGTGATTGATATGCTGGAGAAAATCAGAATGTTGTTGATGCAAAGGGTTTATGTGAAAAGAGATGAGATGAAGAAGCATGTGGGTGCACTGTGTCCAAATATCCAGAAAATTGTTGATGTGAACAAGAAAGATAGCATGGAACTAGAAGCACATTGGAATGGTGAGAATCTATTTGAAGTTCATGCAAGATGTGGAGACAGGTACATAGTACATTTGGGTGAGTATACTTGTAGTTGCAGGAAATGGCAACTATCAGGTATACCTTGTGCACATGCTATTAGTGCTATTTACTTTCTACATCACACGCCTGAAGAATATGTTGATCAATGCTATCAAATTAAGAAGTTTATGGAGGTGTATAGCAACTTGATGAAGCCACTGCATGGGCCTCTTGAATGGCCTCAATCTGAAAGAGCAGCTTTGAAACCACCAGTGAAGGAAACATTACCAGGCAGGCCAAAAAAGCATGATAGGAGAAAGGATCCAGTTGAGTTAGAGGAGCAAAAACAGAAGAAAAAAGCTGTTGTTACTGGGCTTGGGAACTCAAGTGGTAAGTTGGGAAGACAGGGAATGGTGATGACTTGCAAACTGTGTGGAAAACAAGGACATAACAAGAGAGGATGTCCTAACAACCCCAAGAACCAAGAGCAGGAGGTTCATCATGAAGTCCCACCCCCAAACAAAGGCCAAAAGCAAAAATCTCACCCAACAAAGACTGTAAGTATCCATTACCATTCTTTTGAAATAAACTTAAAATTATTTACATACTAAACATTGATGTACTATTTACAGGTTGCACAAACAAAGAAGAAATCAAGGAATGAACCAAGCATCAATGTGCCTGATCACACTCCAGAGCCTGCAGTAACAATCCCAAGAAGAATTACAAGGAGTCAATCATCACAAACATCAGCAAATGAGGCTCAATTTGCAACTCAGGCATCTACTACAGGCCCACAAACATCATTCCAAGCTAGACCAAGAAGGAAGTTACAGCCATGGAGAAAAAGCGATACTGGGAAGGAGAGTACTTCAAAGCATCGACAGATGAAGCAGTGATCAATGTAGTTATTTAGATCATCTTTTTGTAATCTAAACAATGCAGTTATTTAAAGCATCTAAGTCTTTTTGTTATCTAAACAATGTAGTTATTTAAAGTTATTATCCTTGATGCTTAGATGCAATCATGTCAATGTACTCTTTTTGAAGAAGGAATGAATATGATTTTTATGGTACATCATGCACATTTCCATTAGATTTCCAGAAGTTCTTCTAAATGTATAAACTGAACAAAGCAAATTTCAGCAAGGTTCTTACTTCATTTCATTGAAAGAAAAGTCTTACAACTTGAAGTACATAAACATGATACAAATGCTACAACAACATTCAAGCACTAATTGCTGATTCTACAATAACATTCAAAGGAGAAGATACATAATCAACCAAGAAACTATCAAAGCTAGCCACAACCATTTTTCCTTGCCATTTCTTCGTCCAGCCGCCTCCTCCAGCGTATTGAGCCTCCTCAGCAACCCAGGTATTATTTGTCTTGATCTTTCACACATTGGGGGGTCTGTCCAGGTAAAGAAATTGCATCCCCCAGCCTCCTAATCAACGAGAAGAGAAGTGGAAAGAATTACATAGCCGAAATTACACTACGGACAAGTTGTACAATTACATACCCGAAATTTTCCACAGGCCATGAATCTCCTTCCTGGGTTGATGTCGGTCCATGATGTCCTCCTCACAAGTGGTCTTCCGCAATTGCACACCCCCTCCATGGCGTAACCCTAATTTTCAACTGGGGAAGAAAATGGTACCAATTTGATAAATAAATAAGCTAAAGGAGGGAGATATTACATATTGGCGGGAGTGACATATAAAATGACTCATTTGCCCTTAAGAAATCGCGTGTAATACACGCACAAAGCCTTGCCCGGAGATTTTGGCCGGAATGTTGACTTAGGTACTGAAATTGACCAAATTACAAAGGTTGGGTACTGATTTGTCAAAAATGAAAGGTTGGGTACCAAAGTGCAACGCACCCCAAAGGTTGGGGTGCAAAGAAAGATTAACCCAATCCAAAATATCATCTTTTTGCACTTTGTTATTTCAACTTTTTAGTGTTATTAAATGTCAGGTGAAATATGATAAGTATTGCAATTTGAAATTTGAAATCTGAACTCTTTTTTCTTTACCATTTTAGTGTTTTCTTAAAGACAAAAAGGTAATTTAACAATATTTTTCAGTCAAAAAATAGGTCTTTAATAGTAGGGGCTTCTTAATTTGCATCAATTTGATCTCTATAAGACTTATTTTTTGTAGCACCCACATGTAGGGCCACATCCCCCGCACCATAATCCAAATCCGAATACGAAATGGACTGTCCGTACCCGAATCCGAATCATAGCGAACGGGAGACCCAACACACACTCTAGGCTAGGCGGAGCTCAACAAAACCAAATCAGAGTACGCGGAAGCGAATAATTAAAACAACAAATTAAATACCATCACATATATACGTATAGGTGCCAACACATACTTATCCATAGAATATTTATATATAGGTACCATCATAAATTCTGTACAAAAGCCATCACGGCTCGAGCAAAATATAAGTAAGTATCTACAAACCATAGCTATACAAATACAAAATAATAAAGTGCAAGTATATAAATGCACCTAACGGGACGTAGACCGACAAGTGTATAAAGAAGACACACTTCTCCGCCTAGCTCACGCTCCAAAACCTGCAACTAAAAGCGTAAACGAGGGGTCAGTCAACTGACTGAGTGAGGGGGCTAACGCACACCCACATCCTATATATATAAAGCAAAGCACTTATCAAAACGGGTAGAGATATGAACCGGAATAGGTTTTACAAACTAAAGCTTTCAAAACAAATACATATACTTTAAACCTTTTCACAAACACTATCCCGATTCATACTTCCCAAACATAACATAACACAATGCTCGGCGAGAACGAGCTTCCAACCTTTACTCCTCAGAACAAACCAAACAGAAATCATAACACATCAACCTCTACTCCAATGATGGAAGAGCCACTGTCGGCCCTGACCATCCATACATATACAGACTCACGAGGGGTAGCGAACCCACATCGTGCCCTTCCTGGTTTTTATCCCGAAGGCATCGAAATATCACACCTTCCCTAGCTCCGGTGGTCGCGTGTGATATATCGGATGGAGACTACGCACAGGCCTAACCTCGACGGCCCAAACCGTCCCGAGGGCTCCTTACCCGTAGCTCCTTGGATCCACAAATACAAATCATATCATATGCCAAATCTTTATGGCAATCTCGCTAACTAGAACCATAAGGACTTTTTTCCAAAACTTAGCTCACATATGGTTATGTAGTATCTTTCCAAAACAAGAGTGTTCACAAGGTCATAATCATATTCTAATCAACACATATATATCAATATATATAATTTATAGTCACATGCGCGGCTTGAAAACATCACATAAGGCCTTAGGTCACTTAACTAAACAAAAGTCCTAAACCTCACCTTGTGCTTGACAAAAACGAGTGGATGTGAACAACTTACGCCTCGGGCTCGTCAACAGGAACCTCCTCTGAAAAGAAAACACGAAAGCCCAAGACTTAGACTCTATATGAACCAAAGAAGACTCTCGGCAAAATGCATGATTCATGATCACATATAAAATATTACAATTAGGTCATATAATTCACAAATTATAGCACAACACATTTATTTACAATTTATTATGCAATAAAAATCAAGTTATAATAATTAACATGCGAGAGAATAGCAATTAAAGTCATAAAATGCATAATTTAGATAAAAAGAAGCAGTGGCAGCTCCCAGGTTTCGGGAAGGGGTGGGAACGACCCTTTCACTGTAGGGAACGGCCGTTCCCGCCCTCGCTAAAAGTTTCTGGAAGATGGGAACGGCCGTTCCCAGTTTGTACTGGGGACGGGAAGGGCCGTTCCCAACTACCGGAACTCCTCCCCACTCGTCTGTAAGTTTTTGCAAAATTCTTGGCCATGGGAACGGCCCTTCCCATTCCCAGTATAAACTGGGAACGGCCCTTCCCATTCTCGGCAAAATACATTGAAATGGCCCAGAAGGGCCGTTCCCAGTTTATAACTGGGAAGGGAACGGCCGTTCCGGCCTGGTTCAAAAACTGAAGCAGAGGCAGACGAACACAGCAGCATGGGAAGCTCCAATTTTGCCAAAAATGGCCAAAATCCAAAACCTCAAAGTTGCCACAACCTCTCAAATTGCACAAATAATTCATATAAATCATGCTTGACATAATAGCACTCAAATAGCTCAAGAAAAACAGAATTTAAAGTCATGATCCAAGGGTGCAAAAATCAAGCTAAAATCATGACCATCAATAAATGCTCAACTACCAAGGGATGTTATGCCATAAATACAACATATACAACATAAACAACTCATACATGAAGCTAGAATTCAATTATATCAAGCATGGAGAACATATTCAACAAAAACACCAAACCCTTACTATTCAGGTAGGGAAGCAAAGGCATATAAAACTCACTCCAAACTCAGAATTTAAACCATAGAAATAACGAGCACGACGAGGGAAAACCGAAACATACTTAAGTTCGAGAAAAGACGAAGAAACAAGGGAGATCTTGGCTTGAGAAGGTTGGATGATCACTTGGGGTTTCTCTTGGCTTAAGAGCTGTTGTTGCTTTACGTAATGAAGGAAGGGGAAAAATGGTTCAACCTTTAAGAGCTGGACCGGTTCGGTTCACGGGTTCGGTTCAAGGTTTTCCGGTTCAAGTTGGTTCTGTTCAACAACTACGGTTCAAATAAGTCCAACTCAATTAAAACAAGTAATTCACATACGAAATTAATTCAAATAAATTCATATAAGTTCAACTAATTCATATAAGTCATATACAATTAATTTAAAACGCACATATTGATAAATCACATAATTTACCTGTACCGACTGTGAGTCGGGGTGTCACAACCTCCCCCCCTTCGGAGAACCTGGTCCCTAGGTTCATTGTCTGATCTGAGAACAACTCCGGGTACAGCTGTCTCATCTTCTCCTCAGTCTCCCAAGTAGACTCTTCGGATTTCTGATCTCTCCATAAAACTCGGACCAAGGGAATCTGTTTATTCCTTAACACTTGCATCTTCCAGTCTTGAATCTCAACCGGGTACTTTACAATCGTTAAATCTGACTCAAGCTGTACCTCTTCAACAGGGAGAATAGTTGATTCTTCGAGATAATATTTCCTAAGTTGAGAAACATGAAACACATTATGTATCCCAGTCAATCTTGCCGGTAGGTCCAACCTATACGTCACTTCTCCAATTCTCTCAAGGATTTCAAAAGGTCTAAGGTATCTCGGGTTAAGCTTCCCACCTCGACCTATTCGAGAAAAGCCCTTTTCTCGGAGATGCTTTCAAGAAAACCTTATCTCCGACTTCAAATTCAAGGGGCCTTCTCCTCTTATCTGTATAGCTTTTCTGACGGTCCTGAGCTGCCTTCATTCTCTGCTGAATCAACTTGACCTTGGCAGTGGTTTTATCCAATCTCTCTCGAGGTGTTGCTCTTTCGAGCTTGTTCTCTTCTGTCCACCGCCAGTCCTCCATATCCCAAAATAGAGGCGATCTACACTTCCTTCCATAGAGTGCCTCATAGGGAGCCATACCAATAAAGGCCTGATAACTGTTGTTATAGGCGAACTCAACCAGAGCTAAATGCTTGTCCCACTTTTCCTTGAAATCCAAGGCACACGCTCGTAACAATCCTCCAAATACTTAATCAATCTTTCTTACTGTCCATTTGTCTGAGGATGAAAAGCGGTGCTGAAATTAAGCCTTGTACCCAAATCTATTCTGAAGATCCTGCCAGAACTTGGCTGTAAACCGCGGATCACGATCTGAAACAATACTAGCAGGCACTCCATGCAGTCTCACAATCTCGTCACAATACAATTCTGCCAACTTCGGGGTCTTGTAGGACATCTTTACCTTGAGAAAATGAGCAGACTTGGTCAACCGGTCGACTATCACCCAAATTCCATCATAACCTCCTCTTGATCTTGGCAAGCCGGACATGAAGTCCATAGTCACTTGCTCCCACTTCCATTCGGGAATCAGAAGTGGTTGGAGGGTTCCTCCCGGTTTCTGGTGTTCTGCCTTCACCACTTGACACGTGAGACATCGTTTCACGAAGTTTGCAACATCTCGTTTCATGCCATTCCACCAGAAGAATTCCTTCAAATCTCGGTACATCTTAGTACCACCGGGGTGAATGGAATATCGAGAACGGTGTCCTTTCTCAAGTATTAACCTCTTGAGGTCTTCCGGAACACAAACTCTGGTCCTGAACCTGAACAAACCGGAATCGTCGAACCCAAACTTCGTCTCGGGGTCTATACTAGACCGAACCACTAATCTCTGAATCTCTGTATCCGAAGCCTGAGAATCCAATAACCTTTGTTTCAAATTCGGCTGAACTGTGATGTTAGCCAACCGAGCCACTGAAACTACAACTGTCGAACCCTGTCCTGAAGACTCTGCACTCAAACCTGAAACACTTGCTTTCTTGCTCAAAGCATCTGCCACGACATTAGCCTTGCCCGGATGATATTGAATCATGCAGTCATAATCCTCAAAGAATTCCATCCAATTGCTCTATCTATTATTAAGCTCCTTCTGAGTAAAAAGATTCTTGAGGATCTTATGATCCGTAAATATCTCAATAGTCATCCCGTAGAGGTAATGACGCCACTTCCTCAAAGCAAACACAACCGCTACAAGCTCAAGATCATGAGTGGGGTAGTTCTTCTCGTGTTCCTTCAACTTCCTAGAAGCATAGGCCACCACTCGGCCATTTTGCATCAACACACATCCGAGTCCTTCCTTAGAAGCATCTGCAAAAACTGAATAACCCTCGGATCCCTCAGGTAGGATAAGAACTGGTGCTGAAGTTAGTCTTTCCTTCAAAGCTTGGAAACTTCTCTCGCACCCATCATCCCACTCATATTTCACCTCATTTTTGGTTAACCGAGTCAACGGGCACGCAATCTTGGAGAAATCCTTCACGAATCTCCTATAGTAACCCGCTAACCTGAGAAAACTTCTTATCTCGGAGGCATTCCTCGGTCGTTCCCACTGAGCCACGGCCTCAATCTTGGAGGGATCAACTTCAATTCCCTTACTTGAAATTATGTGACCCAGAAATGTCACTCTGTCGAGCCAGAACTCACACTTGCTAAACTTGGCATAAAGCTTGTGCTCTCTAAGTGTCTCCAAAACAATCCTAAGGTGAGATGCGTGCTCTTCTGCAGACTTAGAATACACCAAAATGTCGTCTATGAAAATCACCACGAACTTGTCAAGAAAGTGTCTAAACACTCGGTGCATCATATCCATGAACACGGCTGGAGCGTTAATCAACCCAAACGGCATCACCACAAACTCAAAGTGTCTATAACGGGTGTTGAATGCAGTCTTAGAGATATTTTCCTCCCGAATACGAAGTTGGTAATATCCCTGCCTCAAATCTAACTTAGAGTACACCTGCGACGCTTGCAAGATATCAAACAACTCTTCGATGTGAGGTAAAGGATACTTATTCTTCACTGTCATCCGGTACAACTCGCGGTAATCTATACACATCCTCAAAGTCCCGTCCTTCTTCTTCACAAATAACACGGGAGCACCCCACGGGGATGTACTCGGACGGATGTAACCGCAAGTCAATAGCTCATCCAGCTGAGTTTTCAACTCCAACTCAGCAGGGGCCATCCGATATGGTGTTTAATAAACTCTTTAATTAATAATGACTATATTTACTTAACTTAATAACAAAAATTATTAATTCAAAATTAGAAATTAAATTATTTTTTATATAAAAATATAAGTTAATTGCTAATAATTATTAAACAACAATTCATTATAAATTAAAATTACAAGTTTTTTATTGTAATATATATGTTAAAATTTTCATGTAAATAAAAAAAAATTCCTTACGTATAAATAATTAGTAAATTTTTTAATATTGAACCATTTTAGTTAGATTTGATTCGATTTGAGCATAAATCTTTTAATATAGTGAGGACAATTTGCAACTTTGACTGCATAGTACAATTGTAGATTTGTAGTTTTCGTATTTTAGAGTTTGTTTAAATTTCGTTGTCGATAAATATTTATTATAAAGTACTAAATTACTTAAGTAAATTAGGATAATATATTAATTTAATATAAGGCTTATTTAATCTAAAGAAAATATGAGCGAATTTTACAAATGATAAAGTCAAATAAAATATGAACGAAGTGCATAGTCAATTGTAGTTGAAAGAGGAATATAGTCGTTATAACGGCTATATTCTGTTCAAAAATAACAATTGGAAAACTTTATTAAAAATATTACACTTAACCTCCATATTAGTATAGTTATTAATTACAGTTAACCCCAGAGTAATATTGGAATAAAAAAATTAACCAAAGTCAACAGAGAGTATTTTTGGGTTTTTAATTAAATTTTTGCTGATGTCAGCAATTTTCAAATGAAATAGGGCTTAAGTGTAATTACTTATTTCTTGACTGGTAGTGTCTATAATTTAATCTAAAAATGGTGGTGACTTGTAATTACCCCGTCTAATTTGAGGGTTAAGTGTAATTAACCCGAAAAAATATTTAAAATACTAAACTATAATACTTGTCATATTTCATGCGACAATCGATTACACTAAAAAATTGAGATAATAAAATACAAGAAAAACGATACTTTAGATGAAAAAATATAAATAACCCTAATTTTAATTAATAGATCAATATTTAACTTTAAATCCATTACTATCTACATCAGCATGTATTAATCTAAAATTTTGAGTCTTGGACATTTCATTCTTCAAACCTCAAGAAACCTTTTATCTATGATGCACGGACACGGATACGACGACACGGACACGACAAGACACGGATACGGCGACACGGATTTTTTCAAAATTTTAGACATGACACGGCTCCGACACGACTAATGTTACATATAAATAATTATATTTTATAAATACTATTTTATTTTATTAAACTATGTGGACCCTTTTGTTAATAATTATGAATTAAAGAAAAAAAAAAACAAAAGCAAACAACCCATAAATGATAATATGGCCTTGAACTGAAATGAAAATTATGGCCCATTAACAAATTTCTTTTTTTTTTTTTTTTCATGGCGGTGGGGTGGAGGCTAGGGCATGGCCCATTCATCTTTTTCTTTAGTTTTCCCTGTTCTGGATCCACACAAAGAGAAAGAAGCCATCTGAGAAGTGCAACCGAGGGTTTTGAAAATAGTTCTTGAAGGTGACACCAGCCAGCTTCTGCCATGTGATAGATGGGTGTCCTGAGGTGGTGAAGGGCGCCAGAGGTGATTGTGTGGAGGAATTGGTGACAGTGGCGGGGTGGTGGCATCGACAATGGTGGTCTTGGGGAATTTCTTCCTATTTTCATTTTTTTTTTTTTGGTAAAATAACACTCACTAAAACAATCCAGCCGTGTCCCGGGTGATTTATTCTCAAGGTAAGGGAAAGGAATAGGGATTTCTTCTCCTTTTCTTTTCAATTCGAGGAAGGAATAATCCCAGTCGTGTTGGACCATGGAGTGTCCGACACCGTGTCCTCTTATTTTAATTTTTTTATTTATTTATGACACGGATCTGGCGTGTCGGAGCCTTGTCCGTGTCCGACACGTGTCAGACACTGCACGGACCAATTTTTTGGCGTGTCCGTGCTATAGAGCCTTTTATCTATTAAACCAAACTTTAGGGTATATCACTATATTTATCCCTATTTAATAATAATAATAAAAAAAAAAAAAAAAAAGCTATATAAACTATACATCTATGGGTATATACTTAGCGAATTTAGTACCAACAGAATTTTTACAAGTTTCTCATAAAGTATGCAGCAATATTGAATGACACCATCTACACTTGTAAATAAATCCAATCTATTCTTGCCCAAACCAAGGCATGGGCCTTCCAGCTACAGAAACAATTATCTGAAACAGGTATTAATAAAGCTCCAGTTTCTTTTGTACAGGGTACTCCACTTGAGAAACAAAGTATATTTTCCACATTCCAAGATCGTATGGCATTATGGCAACGATAACATTTTTGTCCCTTCACTTGCTCCTGAACCAAACAGTACACAATTCACATCACCATATCACAGATTTCCCATTTCTTCGAAGCTATAAGCAGATCACGCACCACACCACGCTTGAGACTAAGCCCGAGCTTTTCCACTCCCAAGCGTGAGCTCCAAATCCTCCATTCCAATATCATGTATCTTTTCATGTTGAGAAAATGGGAGAAATGGAATCAGAATGACACGGGTAGTCCCTGTCCTTAAAGTGTTAATCGCCCCTACTCTCTGAGTTTGCTAAAGGTTGCAGACGATTTACTTTTTAGGATATATGTCAAGCTGGAAAAAGAAGAATTCAGACAATAGCAATTTGCCAGAATTCAGGTGAGTTTTTGCTATCTTTTTCAGGTGGGGGAAGGAGCTATTTATAGCTCTCAGGTGTTGGCCAAAAGTAAAACTGCCAAATGGGAATGTTGAATGGATTAATTTCAGGTGTAATGACCTGAAATTCAATCCCAATGAATGCCCACTACTCAGCTGTTACAGATGCCAACGGACTGATTGGATGTATCTGGACATTGGTTCAAAAGTCTGAACTTTTGGACTGGACTAGGCCGACTCTGGCTCAAAAAGTAAGGCTCTGGGCTCGGAGGCGAGGCTCCAAGCTCCTAGCGACGATGCGCACGTGCGAAGTGCAAAGTGCGCCATCAAACGCCACATTCGCCCATGCCCGGCCCCGGCCCCGGCCCCGGCCCCGTGCCCGTGCCCGTGAGTGAGCCCATTAGTCCTCTCTTGGGTCCCATAATTTAATAACACATACAGCATTTTAATATATAAAGCTGTCTGCCTAGTGTTATTTTTCCAATGTGGGACACAATAACCAATGCATATTTTCCAAACAACCTTTGATATGCCTTTGCATAATTAATGATTAATCCTCCAACAATTAATCATATATATATTAATTCTCCAACAATTAATATATGTATATGCATAACATATTCAACAATCCCCCACTTGTTTGGAAAACTACTCTTTTGCCAGACAAGTCCCTGAAGATTTTGTCAAAGATCACATGCCTAGAGGAAGGTGTGACGAACATTGAACCTTCCCTTAGTGTAAATAACTCAAGACTGCACCGAAGTTGACGGTGTCCGTAGATTGAACCTCAACTCCTTCGTGATGCAATCGGAGTTATCACACGCATGTTTTCTTTCTCATACAGCAAGCACTCCACTGCTTTGCGCTTATAAAGCCATACGCCATATCCCACTTCATGAACCTTTAAGAGAGTAAACCACAACTCTCTATAAGAAGCGGCTTCACTTCTTGTTCATATAGGCAAAATGTTTCTCGAGCACTAGTTGCATTAGTGCAGCATTTTGTTAAGAGCGTAGCTCAACCTTGTCACTTCACAACTCACTGAGCTATCTTTTACTACATATGAGACCACTTTGATAGCTCAAACCAACTCGTGACTTGTTTTTCCCTTTGAACCTATAACCAGGGGTAACCTAGATTATAGGTAGGGTTACCATCACTTATGGTTCGGGTGGTTTAAGTCCCATATCTCTGGTAGTTGTAGCTACTAAGTCTCTCGTCAGAGGCTTAGTAAATGGGTCAGCCAAATTCTTATTTGACCTCACATAGACAATTGTTATGATACCATCTTGTATCAATTGTCTCACAAATGCATGTCTAAGACCAATATGTCTAGACTTACCATTATAGGTACCACTATACGCTTTTGTAAGCGTAGCTTCGCTGTCACAATACAACGAAATTGGAGGCATTGGACTCGGCCATAGATCTATGTCTAACAACATATTTCTAATCCAATCAGCCTCTTGTCCAGCTTGTGCCAGAGCTATGAACTCAGATTCCATGGTAGAGTGAGAGATTATTGTCTGTTTCTTGCTTGCCCAAGAAACAGCCCCACCGGCAAGAGTGAAAACCCACCCACTTGTGGATTTATTATCTCCCACGCTAGTTATCCAACTCGCGTCTGAATACCCTTCCAATACACTAGGGAATTTGTTATAGAACAAACCAAAGCTAATAGTTCTCTTAAGGTACCCAAGTACCCTACTAATAGCTTTCCAATGATCAGCATTGGGACTGCTCGTGTATCTGCTAAGTTTTGAAACTGCAAAGGAAATATCTGGTCTAGTGCAATGCATTGCGTACATAAGGCTGCCAATAGCACTTGCATACTCAAGCTGTGCAATAGCTCTACCAGTATTTTCTTTAAGTTTTAATCCGTTGTCAAACGGAGTATTCACCTCCTTGATCTCGAGGTGACTAAACTTAGTCAGAACTTTCTCAATATAGTGAGATTGGTTTAGTGAAAAACCCCCACTATGTTTTTTAACTTTAATGCCTAAAATGGTATCTACTTCACCTAAGTCTTTCATCTTAAAGACCGAGGATAGATACTTTTTAGTCTCGTTTACTCCAATCAGATTCGTCCCGATGATCAACATATCATCGACATATAGACAGACTATCACCATATAGTCGGCCGTACTTTTGGAGTAAATGCACCTGTCAGCACTGTTATACTTGAATCCGAATTTCAAGATAGCAGTGTCAAACCTCTCGTGCCATTGTTTTGGTGCTTGTTTTAGACCATACAGGGATTTGACTAACTTACACACTTTATTTTCTGTTCCCGGTGCTATAAAACCCTCAGGTTGTTCCATATAGATTTCTTCTTTTAAATTTCCATTTAAAAATGCTGTCTTTACGTCCATTTGATGAACAAACAGATCGTAAAGAGAGGCTAAGGCAAGAAGAATTCTAATGGACGCAACTCGAGCCACCGGTGCATAAGTGTCAAAGTAGTCAATCCCTTCTACTTGTCTAAATCCTTTGGCGACTAATCTAGCTTTAAAAGCTGAGATAGTGCCATCAGTGTTTCGTTTTTTTTTAAATACCCACTTGCACCCAATGGGTTTAGAACCACGAGGTAAGTCTGCTAATATCCAAGTATTATTACCCAAGATCGAATCCATTTCATCGTTTACAGCTTCCTTCCAAAAAGAAGCATCTCGAGAAGCCATAGCTTCTGAAAATGTTTTAGGATCCGTCTCAAGTGAAAATACATATGGTATTTCACTTACCATTTTATTATCTTGGTCCCCCTCCACCAAGAATAATAAAGCATCAGAAGAGATAAAGTCTTTATCTAAACTTTTCTCTTTTCTTGGTCTAGTACTCCTTCTAGGCTCAACTTGTTGTTTAGGAACATCGTTTTCCACAACCGGCCTTATAGGACCTTTAGGCTCAATTTGGAGTGGCACAGATTCGTTTCCAACATCTTTTGAAAACGTATTTTCGAAGAATTCCACGTCCCTGGATTCAGTTATCACGTTAGACTCCAAATCGAGAAGTCTATAGGCCTTGCTATTAAGAGCATATCCAACGAATACACTTTTAATAACTCGAGCCCCTAACTTAGTCCGTTTAGGATCAGGAACCCGAAAATAAGCCACACACCCCCACACTTTGAAATAACTTATGTTGGGTTTTCTGCCTTTCCATATTTCATAGGGACTAGACTTCACAACAGTACTAGGCATCCTATTTAGAATATGGCACGCAGACAGAAGGGCTTCACCCCATAAGTTGTGAGGTAAATTTGCATGATTTAACATGCAATTTATCATATCCAGAAAGGTACGATTTTTCCTTTCAGCTACACCGTTCTGCTGGGGTGTATAACCGGCAGTTGTTTGATGTATGATACCACTTTCTTCGCAAAGTGTATCAAAAGCATTCAAACAATATTCCATGCCTCGATCAGAACGTAGAACCTTAATCTTCTTCTCAAGTTGGGTTTCTACTTCTGATTTGTATTTCACAAAAGAACTAAGAGCTTCATCTTTAGTTCTTAACAAATAGACATAGCAAAAACGACTAGCATCATCAATAAAAGTAATAAAATACCTTTTACCACCTCTAGTTAAAATTCCATTTAACTCACAAATATCAGTATGAATTAAATCTAATATTTGTGATTCTCTTTTAACACTTGGAAAAGGCTTTCTTACAATTTTTGATTTTGCACATATTTCACACTTATCAAGTTCGTTTTTACCAATATCAATTAATCCCATTGCATGCATATTTTTCAAATTCTTTGCACTAACATGTCCTAATCGACTATGCCATAAAGAAATTGAAGAAATCATGTAAGCAGAAACAAGATTCATATTATTGATAGACATCTTATACATCCCATTACAAGCATAGCCTTTTCCAACAAATTCACCATTTTTCATGATGATGACTTTGCCAGATTCAACAGAAATCTTAAAACCTTTCTTATCTAACAAATCAACAGAAATTAAACTTTTCCTAACATCTGGTACAAACAAGACATTAATCAAAGTTAATTTCTTTCCGGAGGTAAAGTTGAGTTCGACAGATCCTTTACCTCCAACACTGGCTTTGGAGTTGTTTCCCATCTGAACCTCTTGCCCAACAGTTTCTTCAAAGGTCTTGAAAAGCCTTCGATCGTTGCAAATGTGAACGGTAGCTCCAGAATCTAACCACCAGCCAGAAAGTTCACTTGCCATGTTGATTTCAGAGATCATAGCCACATCGAGGCTAAGATCAGTCACCATGGCAACTAGGTTCTCCTCAACCATATTTGCAACTCCGGATCCACTCTTCCGTTGTGGGCATTCTCTCGCATAATGTCCTGTTTCTCCACAAACATGACACTTGCCTTTTCTTTTGTTAGCACCATTAGAAGGTTTAGGCTTCTGAATGGTTTTCTTAAATTGTCCAGAATTCTTTTTAACACCAAAATGTTTCTTCTTAGAAGAATTTCCAGATTCAACAAAATTCACACTCGATTGTCCTTGAACCAAATTCTTTCCATCGCGTTTCCGAGCCTCCTCTTCAATACGCAGATGTTTTTGAATTTGTTCCAAGGACAAATCCTCAGATTTATGCATCAAACGCTTTGCATAATCTTTCCAGGCTGGAGGAAGTTTTGCAATGATTGCACCAACCTGGAATGTTTCTGGAAGGACAATTTTAACCATCCTGAGTTTATTAACGATTACCTGGAGCTTATGCACTTGCTCCAGAATCGGTTTGTTGTCAACCATCTTGAAATCCAAATATTTAGAAACTAAATATTTGTTAGTACCTTCTTCCTCAGCCTTGTATTTGTATTCCAAGGCCTCCCAAAGCTCTCTAGGCGACTTCACGTTTGTGTATAGATCATACAGCCTGTCAGAAAGTGTGTTGAGGATGTGACCACGAGCCAACTCTTCATCTTCAGCCCTTTTCCTCCTTTGTTGTTGAAGAGTCTCTACGATCTCCTGATGGATCTGCACAGCATTCCTGGAAGGACCTGTTCCTGCAATGTTGGGAGGAGCAGTGACTCCTGTTGTCGGAGGATTGGCAGGAGGTGCACCACCGGCTTCAGTGGTTGGTGGATCCAGATCAACAGGCTGCTGGGGAGCAGGAGGATCTTCTGGAATTGGTGGCAGGCTGGGATCCAGAACGTAGGCCAGCTTCAAAACGGTAAGCAGGAACTTCATCTTGTCTTGCCAGCGGCTGAAATTGTTTCCATCGAAGCGATCCAATTTCTGCTGGTTCATGATGCGGAAGGATTCTGACTCCATCTTCACACGTATTAACACTTTAAGATTGTTGAGAAAATGGGAGAAATGGAATCAGAATGACACGGGTAGTCCCTGTCCTTAAAGTGTTAATCGCCCCTACTCTCTGAGTTTGCTAAAGGTTGCAGACGATTTACTTTTTAGGATATATGTCAAGCTGGAAAAAGAAGAATTCAGACAATAGCAATTTGCCAGAATTCAGGTGAGTTTTTGCTATCTTTTTCAGGTGGGGGAAGGAGCTATTTATAGCTCTCAGGTGTTGGCCAAAAGTAAAACTGCCAAATGGGAATGTTGAATGGATTAATTTCAGGTGTAATGACCTGAAATTCAATCCCAATGAATGCCCACTACTCAGCTGTTACAGATGCCAACGGACTGATTGGATGTATCTGGACATTGGTTCAAAAGTCTGAACTTTTGGACTGGACTAGGCCGACTCTGGCTCAAAAAGTAAGGCTCTGGGCTCGGAGGCGAGGCTCCAAGCTCCTAGCGACGATGCGCACGTGCGAAGTGCAAAGTGCGCCATCAAACGCCACATTCGCCCATGCCCGGCCCCGGCCCCGGCCCCGGCCCCGTGCCCGTGCCACCGCACCGCGAGTGAGCCCATTAGTCCTCTCTTGGGTCCCATAATTTAATAACACATACAACATTTTAATATATAAAGCTGTCTGCCTAGTGTTATTTTTCCAATGTGGGACACAATAACCAATGCATATTTTCCAAACAACCTTTGATATGCCTTTGCATAATTAATGATTAATCCTCCAACAATTAATCATATATATATTAATTCTCCAACAATTAATATATGTATATGCATAACATATTCAACATTTCACCTTCCCATGCATTCACAGCATTGATAGGAAAGGAATAAATCAAAATTGAGTGCACGCAGCAAAAATCAAAACTTCCCTCAGAATACCCAATAAATAATCAATCAAGTATACCCTCGGATAGAAAAATAATTAACCAAACAAGAATAGAGACGCACAATTTTTAACTTGGAAAATCCCTTCAAATCGAAGAGTAAAAACTACGAGGCCTACGAGACCCAAAACCAAATCCACTATAATACGGGACAGCAATTCCATACCAATAAAAACCAACACTAAATTCGAACCAAACACCGATTTGTCAAAAATGAACTAGAACCACAAAAGGAGAAAAGAATACAAAAATAAGTCAAAAAACGTGCTACTGTTCACGCCACCAATAACCCGAGTTATAGTGCTCCAAATCTAATCACCACCATTCAGATTCACGTTCGATGTGTTGGCAATATCCTGTCCAAAATTTAGCTTAATCGGACCACAAATGACCTCCCGATTGCTTGATAAAGCTGGCGCCGCCTCAAAATTGCTAAAACTGTGCAGAAAATATTTCTCCTTTTCCCCGTGAAAAACGGCTACCGCACAATTCCAAAAATATTAAAGAAAGAAAAAACCTATTCCATTAAGAAAAAGGATTCGGTGAGCTTTTATATTGTAATTGGGCCAACAAAAAGTCTTTATTTGTGGGCTGGATCCTACAAATCTCCCCCTCCAACCCATGTGAGAAAGGAGACAAATCACCATTTAATCATCCAGACTTGAGACTAGCCATCCCGGCACAGAACTCAATTTTCTTACGACTCACCACCTTTGTCAACATATTAGCACCATTGTCATCAGTATGAATCTTTTCAAGCTCAATTAACTTGGAATTCAAAACATCTCAAATCCAATAATATCTCACATCAATATGTTTCAACTTACCATGAAAACTCGATCGAATTCTTACTGAGATGAATTGCACTCTGATTATCACAAAACAAAACATACTTCGAATGTGAAAATCCAAGTTCTTGAACAAACTTCTTCGTCCAAAGTAATTCTTTGCATGCTTCGGTGGCTGCAATAAACTCAGCTTCTGTAGTAGACAAAGAAATACATTTTTGCAGCCTAGATTTCCACGCCAATGCTCCCCATACAAAAGTAATCAAATAACCAGATGTGGATTTTCTCGAATTCAAATCTCCAGCTAAATCTGAATCTGTATAGCCAACCAACGTCGATTTCCCAGACCCAAAACAAAGCTTCAAATCTGTAGTGCCGCATAGATATCTCATAATCCATTTCACAGCATTCCAATGCTCTCTACCCGAATTTGAGAGAAACCTACTAACTTTGCCAATTGCATGAGCCAAATCTGGTTTCGTACAAACCATGACATACATCAAACTTCCAACCGCGTATGCATAGGGAACACGCATCTCCTTCTTATCTTCATCATTAGAAGGAGACTGTGAACTACTCAACTTAAAATTGTCCATCAAGAAGAGTACTTACCACTTTGGCTTTAACCATGTGAAATCTCTGAATAACCTTCTCAATATACTTCTTTAAAGATAACCATAACTTATTGGCATTTCTATCACCCGAAATTCTCATGCCAAGGACGTGCTTCGCTAGTCCCAGATCTTTCATGTCAAAAGACTTGATCAACTTATTCTTCAACCTGCCAATTCTGGACGCATTATGACCAATAATGAGTGTATCATCAACATAAAATAATAAAATGACGAAATCAATATCAGAGAATTTTTGAATGAACAAGCAATGGTCAGCATTAGTCTTTGTATAACCCTGCTGCAACATAACTGATTGCTCAATCTGCATATGAAATTCTCTTTCACTTTGACAACAAAATGCTCCGACTGCTCCATATAAATCTCCTCCTTCAAATCGCCGTGGAGGACAACAGTCCTCACATCCATCTATTCAACTTCTAAATCAAGACTAGTTGTCAATCCCAAAACAAGATGGATTGACGATATTTTCACAACAGGTGAGAAAATCTCAACAACTAATCTAACTTTGTATCTCGGTTGTGAAGTGTTCTTTTCTTATTTCACCCCGATAAATCCATCAATTCTTTAGAGTTTTTCTACCTTCAGGTAACTTGATAAGGTCAAAAATATGATTGTCATGTAAAGACTTCATCTCATCTTTCATTGCTTTAAACCGCTTTTCATTAAGCCCACTATCCATAGCCTCCTCATAACAATCAGGTTCTCCTCCATCTGTGAAAAGAACATACTCACTAGATGAGTACCTAATAGATTGCATTCTATTTCTGGTAGATCTTCTGGATTGGATTGAAGGTTGCTCAGCAATTGGAGTATCTTCCCATAAGGTAGGGTTAGTTTTCATATCCATAACATTTTCTTAGCTCGTAGCTCTCGGCTCATAAGAGGCACATAGTTTGAAGCATAGTTTAGTGTTGAAAATTTTAACAAATCAAATCAAACCATAACAAGAGTACGTAGGCTTGTACATAGTGTATCATACTTGTAAACTTATAACAAGGTCATAAAAATACATATCATGCACGTATTTACTTATGCTTAGGGCTTATAAACCGCATGCATTCGAAAACGAGCACATAAGGTAGGGTTATAACTATAATCTTAACCTCACCTTACACCGACGAAGCCGAAGACAAGACGTTTGATCCACCCCGGAATCAACTCGGCTAACAAAACACCACCTCGGGTGCACCTAGACAAACTTAGATCGTTGATTGGGCGAGCAATGGAGTCGGACTTGAGCTCTGAAGGTGAGGATGGGGGAAAACCCTTCTTTCTTCTCTTTTCTTCCTCTTGAAACGTGATTCCAAGAAATGAGGGAGAGAGGGGGTGTCTTGATCGGTTTTTAGGGCAGGAAAATCGATTCGGTTCGGTTCAATCGGTAGGGAGTTCAAACGACTTCAGAAAAATACGAGGCTTATTTCATTGGACCCGAGTTCAAGTTAGTCTAAGAACGGCTCAAAAGCCCTAATAGCGATTCGGTCCCTAAACTTCAATTAAATGGACATTTGAGTCCAATCACATAATAATTGAATTCTAGGGTAACAAATAACTTGAATAAGGTTCATGTTGACATGTAGAGCATGCGACGTCACGTAATTCTCATATTTACAATTAAAACATTTAAATTACGTAATTAAACTCACTCGTGATGCCCAGTTACAAAAAATATACTTTTTTGTGACAAATATAAGTTTGTCACAATAGATTAGTATTTTGTCACTAGAGATCTATCGTGACCAAATTTTTCGTCACGATCGCCGTCACAAGAGGCCCGTCATATAAAGTAGTATTTGACAATTTCTCCCTTTGTCGTAATAGCATGTGACAAAAATAAGTTTGTCACAACAAACTCTACTCTTGTGGCAAACTGTTTGTCACAATAGTGCAATTTATTTTCACCATAGTCCCATTTTGTCACAAGAAATACGGTTACTTGGACAACTCTTATGACAAAAACCTATTTGTCGCAATAGTTTATCTATCGTGACAAAATTTTTGTCATGAAAATTTATAATTTTCTTCTATTCTAGCGAATGTTATGCATAGTGACAATATAATTCGTCATGAAAAAAATTTAAATATAATTTTTAGTGATAAAATTAATTGTCAAAGTGTTGACATGTATCATCTTTATTGATTCATCAACCAATTCTCAACCATCATAAAATTTCATTTGCCACCAAAACTTATTGACAAAATAGATGGGAGGATTAAATCAATTTAATCATACAATACGAAGACGTCAAATAAACCCAATAGATAAATAAATTAAATAATATATAAAAGAATATTTGTGTTAACATTGTATTAGAAATTTTGAAAATTACATGCACTCCATCTGTCACCACATCGTTTCTAAATATCTGAAAATACTAAAATACTAGTGTCAAAAAAATCTCTATTAAATGGAAGACTTTTTTCTCCAACCTTTGCAAAATAACAATCGAACTGGTGGAATCATCCTCTGCATACAAGAAATATAAACTATCATGAATAAAGTTATCAAGTATTAAAATACATGCTAAAGAGAGGAACAACAATATGAGGCAAACTCACATTAAATTTACATAAGAACTAGACATTTTTTATTGAAGGATCGATAGTGACAACAATTACTCTAACAAGTGTTTTTCTCTAATGCTGAAAACAAAAATTACCCAAAAGCAAATGCATCTTGATGCAGTGCAAATCTCAGCTCTGATGAATCAAAAAGACTATTGCAAAACCATATTGAAGTCAATTACCTGTTTACAACTACGAACTAGTTTTTTAATCAATCTCATCTTCTCAATCTTCTCTTTTGACATATACAAACAAATTAATCCATACGTTGTTATACTTCAACATTCCATATATAATCAAAAAGGAAAAAAGCTAACATTATGAAAAAATGTGAAAAATTGATCAGTTATACTCCACAATTGAAGTCAATATTGTTACATTTACTCAAATTCTTGTATAAAGAAAAAAATTCATAAATTAAATTTCTACAACATGGCAATAGATGATCATCAAATAAAGAAATCAGAAAAGTCCATAAAATTATATATAGTTCTTGAGAACTCAGAAAATATAGAAGCTCAAATTATCAGAAGAACACATAATCTCAAACGAAATCATATCTAGTTGTTTGGCTTCTACAAAGTCTTTCCCTCAACATAGCTCATAGAAAAGTCGGTATTTTTTGGGTAAGCTAGCAGTCGTGGAATTTCAAACAAAATTACATACCTAATTCTTTAGAAATGGAGTGCAAGAGGTCTCAGAATCCCTCCCGACTGCCGTGTGAGAGCCGTCTACTCTCTGTTGCCTCCATCACTGTTGTTGATGTCGATTTTCCAGTAAGAAAAGGATGCTATGGAGCTATAATAATATGGAAGCATATTTTGAAGTAAATTACACAAACATGACTTGAAAGAAGCTTCTGCTCAACAATCCATTTTATTCTAACAATCCTACTATGTGAACAACTAATAAGAAACCTCTCACCAAGAAAACTAATAAGAAACCAAAATTAAGAAAAACTCACGAGCAAATTCTCAGCTTTTATTGGTTTCCTTTCCACAATATTTTTTGTACAGCTCTCTAGAGCCACAGTGGCATGGAGAATTCCTGCTAATCACCCCACTCTTGGCCATATTCAATCGCATGACGTCCAACTGTCTGAAAATTATAACGGGAAAATTGCAAAATCGGGATACCAACTCCCACTGTTTTGCACTTCAAGGACAGTCCATTTTCCGGTGGCAAAATTACCCCTTATCTCCAAAAATTGGCAATTTAGTGACAATTTTGGCCGGAACCCGCCCGACCCAACCGGAAAACCCGACCCGAGTCCTACATGGCATTAAAATACTACTTCTCTGAAACCACCATGTACAACTAGATAGAACTTGCATATGTGTCATTTTGATGTTAAAAAAATCAGTCCACATAAGCAAGTAATGGAGGGAAGTCTCCCGCTTATTTCCATCCCATCGCACACTTTTTTTTTTATATATTCATTTCCCCAACATCTTGGCTAAGAAACCTAACAATAAAACCAGTTTGCCTTTCGAACATCCCAAGAAGTCACCTCAATTTTTCTTGTCAAAGAACTCCGATGCCGTCGGCAAGCTCAAGTTCTCACCGTTTTGAGAACTTCGACCCACGCTGGTGCCTTTGTGGGGCTCGCACTGTTATGCGGACATCTTGGACGAACAACAATCCAGGAAGACGATTCTATACTTGTGCTGAAAGGGTAAGTATTTTATCTTAATTAAATTACCTGCATTTGTGTGATTTGGTATGGTATGAATAATTGTAATCTCTTTGTCAACCCATTCCAGACATGCAATTTCTTCCAGTGGTTTGATGATGAAATGTGCGCTAGGGCACAAGTAGTAATACCTGGGTTGCGCCAAAAAAAAGAAGAATTGGAGAACGAAGTGAAAAAATTGGAGGCTCAATTGTTGGAGAAGGACAAAGAAATGAGGCGGCTGGATGTGGAATTGAAGCAAAGGATTGACACAATTCAACAGCTGTTGATAGGACTTAGTTGTGCAGTTGGGTTTATTGTATGTATTTTGGTAGTCAAACTGCTTGTGTAGCATAATTTCATAATAAAAGTTTATTTTGTAGTAGTACTAATATGTAATTCCAACAGGCAAGTATGAATAAGACCTGTTAATTTTGGTTATAATATCTACAATGTTGCTATTTGATTCTTTATGCCTGATTCCTTTTAACAAATAAAATAAAGTGAATGTCATAGCATAGCAAGTAATAACACTGAATGAGTAGCAACAAAAAAGCATGCTAAATATAAAGTTAATCATCACAAAGGTGTTCCAGTATCACCTTACAAGGCTTAAGTTTATTGTCAACATCTTAAAAGCTATTGTTGACATTCAAAACATAATTCAACATTAAATTAGATTCTAAGGGAGGGTACTGGAAGAAGTAGCTGACAGAGACATGAACTTTCTCCCACCTTTCTTAACAATCACTTTGTCTTGAGGTGGGGCACTTGTGCATACACTTTGTTGAGACATGATTATGTCTTGCTCGACCATTGTAGGGGGGATTCTGAGTCTAACCATCTTATTTTGCCTTCCTTTTCTTTTCTTCGAACCAATGGCAGAGATGGTAGACCTGATCCCCTCATCCTCCGTTGTCTGAGTGCCCATTCTAAGTTGTTCATACATTGTAGGTCCCGTCTGTGTCGGCTGATGTGGGAGTGTGTAAATAGGATCAATGACAGTGGTTGGTGCAGGAGCATCTTCTTCTATTTCATTTGATCCAGGGGCTGGAGGTAAAATGTCATGCGCATCCTGCAAAATACATACAGAGTTCAAATTATGGAAACATAAAAACATAAGATTGAAGGACATAATAGCATATAGCCGTTCATACCACATCATTATCCTGCCGAGGTTCAGGTTCATTTCCCAAATCAGCTATATTTGATGGTTCTCCTAACTCCTACAATACAAAGTATCATTTTACAATTAACAACAATATTGCAATGATTTCCAGTAAACAAATTAAGCAAGACTTACAGCCCATGCCCTTCTCTGCAGCCTCTCTAGTTTGTTTTTGGCACTCTCAGGTAATGCTTCACAAAACAAAGCATTATGACCTTCACCTCCACATATACTGCAGTGAATGGTGTCCTGAAACCTCCTCAGCTTCTCAACCTCACTCTGCTTTTCAGCTCCACTACCTTTGCCTCTTCTCTTTCTTTTTGGGTTTGGCTCATCTGGTCCCCGTCTCCTCAAAGTTGCAGGCCTACCAGCTTTTCTTCTCCCAAAGTTAGGAGGGAGTGGGGGAATGAACATTGCAGACCCCCAAACTTCTTGGCCACTAATTGGCATAATTATACCAGCATATGCCTCTTTATAATTGCTAACTAAGTAATAGGAATCTACATAATCTGTCTCATCTAATTTTTGATCATAAATAGCACTGAGGGCATGTCTGCAAGGTATACCTGTTAATTGCCACTTCCTACAAGAACATGTTCTGCAATCTAGGTCCACAGCAAACTGACCATCTATGCTTTGAATTTGAAAATGAGCCCTGGAAGCTTTAACTGGCCTGCAACCTCCTACTTTTTTCCCATGATTCTGTAGTGCTTGCTCTACCTTTGGACAAAAATACCTGCAAAAAGAACACCATTAACTGACAGTATATTATGTAAAGTTTTAAATAAAGAAATGGATAAACTAACATAAGTAGGTCATACCTTCCCATTCCTCAGCAAGATCCCTGCACTTTTGCCATTTCTGCATTAAATATTCCCTTATCCATTCAAGCATTGTGAGTATTGGCTTGACCCTAGCATCCAAAATGCTGCTATTAAAGGATTCACATGAGTTGTTGCTCAGCTGATGACATTTAGATGTTTCCAAGAAGTGACTCCTACTCCATTCTGATGGAGGCTTGTCTTTTAGCCAATCAGCCGCATCAGGAAACCTTTCTTTGATTTCATTCAAGGCAGATTTGAACTCGCCAACTGTACTAGCCTCAGTTGCTTTCCATATTGCATTCTTAAGAAGGAGTCCTTTGTGACCAGCAGAATTCATGTTTGTAATGAGGTGCCTAACACAGAAACGGTGTTCAGCTGCAGGAAATACCTCAGGTAAGGCATATATCAAACCTTTCTGCTTATCAGACATGAAAGTAAACCCCATTCCATTTTGTATCTGAAAGTCTGATTTCAATACAGTAAAGAACCATATCCAATTGTCTTTCGTCTCCGATGATACAACAGCATAAGCCAAGGGGAATACATTGTCATTTGGATCTACCCCTACTGCAGTGAGCAAGACACCTGCATGTGGCCCTTTCAGATGGCAGCCATCTACCCCTATCATAGGCCTGCAGTGTTTGAATCCACTCTTCTGAGCACTGTAGCATACATAGAATTTTGAGAACCTCATTCCACCATCTTCATTATCTGTCCCAAGGATAACGGTGGACCCTGGATTTGTCCTTCTCAATTCCTCTGCGTAGTCCCACAACTTGGAGTATTGGTAGTCAGGGTCTCCTTGGATCATTTCAACTGCCAAATTCTTTGCTCTATAGGCTTGATCTGTGGATATGCTGACATCCAGCTCTTCTTGAACTTCAAGTCTCCAGTCCTTCACATTTCTTTTGGCATTAATTTTGAAGTGGTGAACATATCTCTCTGCTAGCCATCGTGTTTTTAGGTTCTTCACATGGAAGGATTCGCCACAGGTATGAACTGGATTCATTTCCCTCAAAACAAAAGCATATTTCTCTGAAGGAATCTTGATAGCATTCATTTTGAAAGGACATCTTCTGAAAGCACACTTCACATACACCCTTTGGCTGACACTTTTGCTACAATCTAAGCTTCTACGTGTCTTGATTGCAAAACTAGTAACACACTTTTTGAACAGTTTTTGGTTAGCAAAAGTCTGACCCACCTCAAACTCAGGATCAAATACATTGCAAGGATTGAAAGCAGGGAGTTGAGGCTTTTCATTCTCATCATCTGAAATCTTTGCCATGTCCAAATCGTCATTATCATCACCTACAACATCATCCTCAGACCAATCATCCAAACTCTGCTCCACCTCAGCTTCAGTTTCCATATCTCCAATCTCAGCACTGGAAGCAACGTTATCTGAGTACATGTGGTCATCATCAGATGATTCACCACCTGAGGGCATTTCGAAATCATCATCAGAGGCAGAATCAGGTACTATTTCATCAAAAACCAAGCACTCACAATCAACATCATTATCTTTTTGCACTGTAAAATTAGGTTCAATGTTGTCCTCTACAGTGTCTTCAAAAAATTTGTCATCATCAGTTGTATTATGCACGCTCTCCATTTCATAATCACCATCTTCTTCAGTTTCAGACAAGGCCCCCACCGTATTGTTGTCCTCAAGCCGAGAGTCTGGGTTGCCCGGATACCTACGATTATACTCGTCAATCCATTCTTGAGTATTCTCAACCCTTCTGAAAAAGTCCACACTACTCTCCCTTTCAACACCATTCTTTTCAATGTTTTCACAATGCTCAATCCACTCTTGACTATGCTCAGCCCTTTTCTCAACTATATTGTCAGTAACTTCTTCATTCTCAATGTTCTCCACAGTCTGAATAAATAGCAAACACTCTCTACTCTTCCTTAGATATTTACTTGCATAAAGTTTCAACTCTTTGTCAGTCACCAACTTTTTAAAACCAGTATTCACAGCAGTATAAACTTCTTTTTTACTGCCCTCTCTTACTAAATCTTGCACATACTCATCAAGTGAACTGAAATTCAGTTTGACACTATCCACATAATCAATCTTCCTTACCTTACCACCAACGTACTCGCCATCAACTAACTGTCCCCCATAATAAATTGCTAAAGTTATGGTTGACGAATCTGGATCTGTAGTATACGAAGGAAAACAAAAAAAAAATTACTTTGTGGACCAAAAGGGACAATAAAGAATCTGTACTATAATTACTTTAATAACGACAACACCAACAATCGAAAAAGGTGCAAGTATGGACAAAGCAAGAACAATAAAAAAGAACCACATCTTCACATACAAATTCACACAAAAAAAAAAAAAACAGCAGGGGACCACTATTTCTTGGGTGGGGAGACTTACGGTAAAGAGGAGGGGGAATCTTCTCCAAACCATCACTACGGACACGGACCATCTCTAGAGTTGGTGGATTACTCAGTTGATGAGTTTCGCCTGAGTTCTCAACCACATGCAGCAAGGGTTTTTTCTTGTGCAGAATAAGAAGTGTTCTGTGATTTTTTTTTTGTGGAGAAGACAAAGAGACTTTGGGTGAATCAAAAACCAATTTTTTAAATCTGCAAATATTGTCTTGGGGGCCGTTCTTGTTTCAATAAAATAATGACAACTTTTATGTTAAATGTTTTATTTGAAGGCATGTGTTCCCAAGACACGTAATTGATTGCGTGGACATATTTTACAATCCATCTCAGCTATGACGACACGTTTGCAGGTATGCCAATACACGTTGACAGTTCTGATGGTTTTCCGGCTGGGTCGGGCGGGTTCCGGCCAAAATTGTCACTAAATTGCCAATTTTTGGAGATAAGGGGGTAATTTTGCCACCGGAAAATGGACTGTCCTTGAAGTGCAAAACAGTGGGAGTTGGTATCCCGATTTTACAATTTTCCCAAATTATAACTTCAAGGAAAAGGAAAGGAAAACTGAAATTTTTTGAATTCTTAGTAAAGTCATGTTCAGAGAGAAAAAGTTATACTTGGTTAATAAGTACAACACATTGATCATGGATCTGTTCAACAATCATATCAAAAATTGTAATTTTCCCAAATGCAGCACCATAAAAAATTCCTTTTGTTTTCCTTTTTTTTTTTTTTTTTGGTGGAATATGTTTTCCGCTATAACCATCAATTCCGATACTCTTGTTTTAAAGCTTAGACATCTTAATCATTGTGGCTAATGGTCCTCATTACGAAGGGCTATTATATATGTTTGGGCAATTTCCTTATTTTCTTTAACATAATTTTTTACTAATGGAATTAAACATATGTATCAAATGTCTAGCCTCCACGTTTGAAATTCGAGACATAAAGCAAATTAAATCTACTTTACAATTACGTATAACCAAATATTTACATCCAAAATCAGAATCACTTTTTTCAGTAACATGTGTATAACCAAACTGTTTCTTTACTTCCAACAGAATTAACAGAAACAAATCATTAAGGATAAACAAAGACAAATATTAATCATATCAAAAGTTTCAAACCAGGTTCACAAAAATGAAATCATAGTTATTTCATTATTATAGAAAAAATAAAGTGTAATTTTTTTGTTGTAATCTTACCAGAACAGGTTATTCGACATGATCTTCTCCATGTTGATTATGTTGAACAACAAACAAAACAAAATCGGCAATCAAGAACGACACGAGAAGTGCCCAAATCCAAAATGAGAACTTCCTTCTAATCGAGAGCCGATATTCAGACATCTGTCTCCATATTTTTCCCAGAATTCTTCCACAATTTAGCCAAAATCAAAATTCACAAAAATTCCATCAAACAAATTAGATATTTAGATATCAGAAAAAGTGAAAAATTACACAATTCTCAAATTTCGAGTGAGTCTCAGAGCAGAGTTGGGCCAACTGCACCTTCGAGAGCCAACAGAAAAACAAATCTACGGAAATTTAAACGTCGATCAAAAGGATAAATCCAATTCAGAAAAAAATGAAAAAGAAATTTGAGTTTGAATTTTTGGGCAGTTCGAATTTCTTCAGTAAATTGGTATCGTGGTTTTCCGGAGAGTGGAAGACATCGTGAGAAAACAGGTTTACAATCGGTAAGGGAGAGTGATAGGGTTTTGTCCAGTCCATTAACAATTAGTTTTTTTTTTTTTTTTTTTTTTTTTTTTTTTTTTTTCTGTTTAATTAACAATTAGTTAATTAAACAGAATTTTCATAAATAGAAAATAAATATTAAAAAACCTTAACATTAATTTTTACAAAGAGTTTAGTAAGATGAATCTAATATCATGTTTATTTTAGTACGTGTATATATATATACATGTATATTTATGTATAAGATTTTTCATGAACTATAATTAATAAATTAAATAATATGTGCTTATTATTATTATTATTATTATTATTATTATTATTATTATTATTATTATTATTATTATTATTATTATATAAAAGATTTTTATGAACCTTAAATAATAAAATAATTTCTATAATGACAACAAGTATCACATCAAAACAATTTATAAATAATAGAATTTTATATGACAATATAATATTTTGTCATGATAATGTAATTTATAGTGATAAAAAGTACTTTGTCATCATACTGTATCTCAATAATGACGATACGAATTTGTCCCAACTAAAGTTTCTATATAAAATTAACATATTTTATACGACAAAATAATTTTGTCATGGCAAACAACCTATTGTAACAACTAGAATTATCTCTTAAATATATAAGAAAAATAAGGATTTGAATTGTGTATGACAAATTATAATCCGTCACAATAAAACTACTTGTAGTGACGATAAATATACTGTCATAGAACTTGTCTTGCGTGACAAAAAAAATTTTCACAAAAACTGAAAAAGTTTTTTATCACTTCTCGCCCAATTAATTGTGATGAACTTCGATACATATTATTACGAAATTTTAATTCGTCATATAAAAATAATTCTTTTGTGGCAAATAGAATTTTTGTCACAAAAAGTTTAATTTGAAATTAATTATTGTGATTATAGGCTAAATTATTGTGACAATCATATGTGTCGTCACAACAAGTTTGTCACAAAAAATGATTTTTTTTTGTAGTAGCTGGATTGCCGAAGAGATGGGGCGTCACACTTACACCCATTCACCAAATTATTAATTACAAAAAATACCCACTAACTAGGATGTCATTAAATTTTTGATGACATAGTAAATATTTGGCTTGAATTTTTTATTTTACACTTTTATTTATTGTAGCAATTTTTTTTCCCCAAAATTACCTTTTAATATATTAAAATTGATAGTGATGTCTAAATATAATTAATTAAATTATTCATTTAAAAATGAAATTAATTAGATAAATGTATTAATTAAATTATTCCTTGAAAAATAAATTTATCTAAAAATAGGATAAATTATATTTATATTTTTAGATAGAGTCTTATCCATTTAGTTCATTTAATCATATTTTTATTCATTTTAATCGTTTACTAGATGTGGTTTTATTCTTCCTTGTATTAAATCGTAAGATTTAATTTATATTGACCATAGAACTTTTTAATTTATAAACAAATTATTAAAACCTAATTATATCACAAATTAATTTTAAAGTAAAAATATATTTACAAACTAATTAGCAACCTTTAATTCTATTCATCTTGGAGATTTTCGTTATCACTTCATCCACCACCACGTCCAACTTAGTCATCCACCACAATCGTTAGATTTCATGTGCTCAACAGAAGATGTGGAAATCGATCTTGACAATGGAATAACTCATCGGATCCTTTAAATCTTGAAATATCCAATATGATGAACTGAAAATCTGGAATAACAAATACTAAAAAGACTATCGTAAAGAACAGATCTTAACCTCAATATGCGGGGTTTTTTTTTGTCTAACAACGAAGGGCATGGCAGCTCTGCACTGGAGAGAGGTGTCGTGCCGCATTGAAGAGAGGGGACCAACACCACACAGGGATGACACTGGTGACGGGAAGATCTCTTGGACAAATCTGAGATGGATAGGGAGAAGTGGTAAAGGTGGCGGCAAGCTATATATGAGTTATGTTTTTTCTTTTAAATTTCTCTAGAGCGGGGGTGTGGTGGTGGTGGTGATAGAATTGAAGGTGCGATAGTTGTAGGAATGTGAAACAGAAAATATTGAGAATTTGAGACGTATTTAGGAAAATACAAAGGTTAAAAAGAGAATGAAATATCCATTAGACAAAATAACTATTTTTATATTAATTTTAATTAATTATTGATAGGGGTATAATGGATATTTTAAATATTTTAGGAATATTCTATTAAGTTTTAGATAGAATCTTATTCCATTGGTATTGTAGAAAGATGAATTTTATGCCCAATAAAAATGTGACATGTGAAAATAAATATATATTAAATATCAAAAATAGAGATTTTCTATTTTAATTGTAGGAATTTAAATAAATAATATTCCTAGAATTAAATAGTTAATTAAGTAATATTTTAATATATATTAAATGTGTAAAAATTCGAAATTTAGCAATAAAACCAAATCAAGCCAAATAAAGAAGGTCAAATGTGATATTTTGGAAAATAAATCATATCTTATGGTTTATAGAAATAGATCACAAAATCGACGAGGACCAATCAGAATGAAGTCTTCTCTCGGCGATTATGGAAATATTTGCCTCCCCTACACCTATAAATAGAGGCATTCTCTGAGCTAAAAATCAGAACTCACACAAGTCGAAGATACGAAGGAGAAAGCCACAAAGCAAGGAGAAAGAAGTTCTTCAGCATTCTTCAACATCCTCGGCGTTCTTCGGCATCTTCAATGGTGTTCTTTGCGAAAGTCAGCATCAACGACGTTCAATCCGGCATCGAAGTAGTGTTTCGGCATTGCTCTCCTCAACGAACTCAAGCCAAATTCAAAGATTCAAGACGTTCTTCGCGTTCTTTGTGGAAGTCAACAAAATCGAAGCGTCCGATCTGCAACATGGCGTCAAGTCCGTGAATCCGACGTTCTTCTCAAATCAACTTCGAAGGTGCTACAAGTGTGTTCTTCGGCGTTCTTCGAGAAAGTCAACAAATGGAGGCGTTCAATCCGTAATCAAAGCATCAAATCCAGATTTTGGTGTTACTCCTCAACAAATTCAAATCAAATTCAAATCAACATCAAAGGTGTTCATCGGCGTTCACTAAAATCAAAGCGTTTAATTCGCGATAAGTCGAAAGACCCGCAATTAACGTTTTTCAGAAGCAAATCAAATCTAACGGAAGATCGAAACTCCAAAGTCAACAAAGGCATTTCAAACCTTCCGAATTTCGGCAAATTCTTGTAGGAATAATAAGAAGAATCAAATTAGAGATTGTACCGATTTCGATTGAAATAAATAAAGAATTCATTTGTGATTATTTTATTGTGTTTAATTATTTAATTAATATGGAAATTGAGTTACAAATTTCTGGCACGCCCAGTGGGACCTCTCTACCTCTCATCTCTTCCTACTCAACAAACTTGAAGCATCAAATGGCCAACAACAAGATCGTCGATCTTGAGGCTACCATCTCCAAGCTTGTTGCCAAAAGATTTCTCGTAATAAGAAGAGGGGGCAAACGTCTTCCGGGAAAGCTTGATCTCTCCAAAGTGACGGGAAGAACGCGCCACTTCTCACCTATGAAAGTGAAGACGAAGAAGACGACTCAGCATCATGCACGCCTCGTTCGACTTCAAGTTCTTTAAGTTTTACTCCCGCCATGACGACAAGTGCAACAACTCTAGAAGAACAACTTGCGAATCTGACGAAGGTCATCGAGGGACTCTCCAAGCATGTTCAAGAGCAAGACTCTCGCATTACAAAATTGATGGATAAGGTCGACAGTGACAATGCTAGCCAAGTGAACGGGAAGCATTCTGATAAGCAAGAAGAGTCTGAAACTCCTGCGAAAGCTCAATCAAGTGGAATTGAGAAGCCTTCAGCTAAATTTCAAGTTTCATCGGACGGACTTATCCTAGTAGAGCAATTGAAGGAGTTCATCATGGGGACAGTCAAAGATAAGATCGAGGAAGGCTCCAAATCATCCTTGGTCTACTCCAAGCCCTACACCTAAAGAATCGATAACTTGAAAATGCCGATCAGTTATCAACCTCCCAAATTTTAGCAGTTTGACGGTAAAGGCAATCCTAAGCAACACGTAGCTCACTTCATCGAGACGTTCAATAATGTCGGAACTTACGGAGATCACCTAGTCAAGCAATTCGTTCGATCTCTAAAGGGAAACGCCTTCGACTGGTACACGGACTTAGAGGCGGACTCGATCGATAGTTGGGGACAACTTGAGCATGAATTCCTTAACCGCTTCTACAACACTCGTCGGACAGTTAGCATGATCGAACTCACCAACTCCCGACAATGGAAAGAAGAGCCCGTTGTTGACTACATCAATCGGTGGAGAAACCTTAGTCTGAATTGCAAAGATCGACTATCAGAGGCTTCGGCGATTCGAAATGTGTATTCAAGGGATGCATTGGGGTCTTCGCTATATCCTCCAAGGAATTCAGCCCAAGTCGTTCAAAGAGCTTGCTACTCGAGCACATGATATGGAATTAAGAATGATTGCTACCGGAGTCGAAGGACTGCCCATCCAGGAGTTCCGCAGACCTAGAGAAAAGCAGGAATTAAAGAAAGGGGGCAAACCCTTCACCAAGCCCCAGGCCAAAGAGTCCATGGTTGTAAACGCAATTCCTGTCAAATTTCGGGCCAAGACAAACGATAAGACAGACGAAAGAAAGGAAGTCCCCCAAGAGAGAACATTCAAAAAGTTGTCCTTAGCAGAAATGTAAGACAAGCAATACCCATTCAAGGACTCTAATGTCTCCGGAATTTTCGACGACCTGCTCAAGGAGAAACTTATCGAATTACCCGAAATAAAGAGGCCCAACAAAGCCGAAAAGACTGACGATCCAAATTATTGCAAGTATCATCGTCTGCTCGGACACCTAATCCATGATTGCTTCATATTCAAGGATAAGGTGATGCAGTTGGCACGACAAGGAATGATCGCGCTTGAAGATGTCAGAGCAACCTCAAACGCTATAACAACTTCGACCTGCCTAATGATAAGTGTAGAAGAGGTTCCCAAGGAAACTCACTCTAAAAACGATGAATGCATGGCAACCATGACCTTTTCCGATGAAGATTTACTACTCTGTTCAAAGCCTCACAATAGGCCACTGTTTGTGACAGGTTATGCTCGCGAACGAAAGGTGAATAGAATGCTCGTTGATGGGCGATCTGCAGTCAATATCTTGCCTTTAAGAGTGATGAACGAGTTAAAAATCCCAAAGGATGAACTAGCAAACAGTCGTCTGATGATCCAAGGCTTCAATTAAAGAGGACAAAGGGCTCTTGGCATGATTCGGCTAAAACTATTGACAGAGGACATGTTATCAAGCGAACTGTTTCATGTCATTGATGCAAAAAATTCGTACAACATGCTTCTAGGGCGCCCTTGGTTACATGAAAATGGCGTTGTCCCATCTACTTGGCATCAATGTTTCAACTACTGCTTGGAGGGTGTGATAAAGAAGGTTCTTGGAGATAGCAAACCTTTCACCGAGGCGGAGGCCCACTTTGCCGATGCAAAGTACTACCGCAAGAAAGTGGAAGAAAGCAAAGAAAAAGAAGTTTTCGATCCACGAGATGATTGTAAAGGTGAAAGCAAATCGGAGCCTCAACTTCGATCGGTTGCCAAGGAAAGGGCGGATCTTCACCTACAAAGTCCGAGGCACTAGAAGGGCTGACGTTGCCCCTCACCAAACTAGACGTTGTAAAACCTCCTTCTCCACCACTTAATAGATTCCTTCGTCCGGTCCAAGGAAGTAAGAAGGAGCACGGGGAAGCAACCAAACTCCAAAATGCAAAGGAGTACGATCCTAAAGCGTACAAGCTTCTCGTCTAAGCTGGGTATAACCCATAAGAGAAGTCAAAGCTGGGAAGACTCATTCCAACGGCCAAGGGAAAAGAAACAAAGTCGAGCTCGTCAAAAGAAGATGACAATGTCACCCCAAACTCACGAGTAGGACTCGGGTTTGCCACGCAAGGCCCTGTTCGAATCGCCATAAACAGAGCGACAAATAACTATATATCTGAAGAGCTCTCATCAACTGAAGATACTTTTGATGAGAACGGAAGGAAGATTCGGCGAAAGTCTATCTTTGATAGGCTCAATTGCCCCAAAGGATCCAAAGCCAACCATTGGCTCAGAAGACATAAGGCACAAGGCTTCCCAAAGCTTCGAAGCGCAGTTCCATCTCGTATGAAGCGGTGTACCAATTTGATCATCTCGTGCGATAAAGTTCTAAAGGCTAAGTGGGAAACGATCATCTTCACATGTGATAAAATGGAAGACGAAGATGACAGAGAAAGTGCAGCGTCATCTTACCATATCACCTCGGTCGAGAAAAATTCGGTGGAGGAGGATACGAAAGATGCACCACCTGAGCTTGAAGAAGGAGTTAAGGCGACCGTGGACGATCTCAAAGAAGTCAATTTAGGTAACACCGACGATCCTCGCCCAATTTACATCAGTGCCTTATTGACCGACGATGAGGAGAAAGCCTATGTCGAACTCTTACTCGAATTCAGGGACGTGTTTGCATGGTCCTAGAAAGAAATACTGGGGCTAAATCCGAAAGTTGCAATACATCACCTCTCCTGAAGAAAGGCACTCGTCCTATGAAACAAGCTCAGCGACGATTCCGGTCGGACTTAGTTCCCTTAATCTAAACCGAAGTAAACAAGCTCATCGAAGTCGAGTTCATTCGAGAAGTGAAGTATCCCACGTGGATCTCTAGCATAGTGCCAGTGAGGAAGAAAAATGGACAGATTAGTGTATGTGTCGACTTCAGAGACCTAAATATCGCTTGCCCAAAGGATGATTTTCCACTGCCTTTAACCGAGCGCATGATCAATGATATCATGGGCCACGAGGCTCTTTCCTTCATGGATGGCTCATCGGGTATAATCAAATACGAATGGCACCTGAAGATGAAGAGTTAACGACATTTTGCACCCCTAAAGGGATATACTGCTATAAAGTGATACCTTTCGGGTTGAAGAACGCAGGTGCCACGTATCAAAGGGCAATGCAGAAAATTTTTCGATGATCTACTTCACAAGAACATCGAATATTATGTGGACGACTTGGTGGTAAAGTCCATGAAGCGAGAAGATCATCTACAAGACTTAAGGAAGATCTTCGAACGGTTAAGAAGGTACCAACTCCGGATGAATCCGCTCAAGTGTGCTTTTGAAGTTTCGTCAGGAAAATTCCTCGGGTTCATCGTCCTCCATCGAGGTATTGAAATCGAACATGCAAAGATAGATGGGATCTTCAAAATGCCACCACCCCGAGATATCCACGACCTAAAGAGTTTGCAAAGAAAGTTGGCTTATATCCGAAGATTCATCTCAAATCTGGCCGGCCGGTGTCAACCATTCAGTTGGCTTATGAAGAAAGGTGTTCCCTTCGAATAGGATGAAGCATGCCATAAAGCCTTCGAGAGCATAAAGGCGTACTTGATAAAGCCACCTGTCCTAGTTGTACCTACTCCGAGACGGCCATTGATTCTCTACATCGTAGCTCAAGAACGATCTGTTGGTGCCTTACTCGCCCAAGAAAACGACAAAGGAAAGGAAAGTTCTTTGTACTATTTGAGTAGAACGATGCTACTGAACGAGTTGAAGTATTCACCCATCGAGAAAATATGTTTGGCCTTGATCTTTGCGATCCAAAAGCTGAAACATTACTTCGAGGCACATACAGTACATCTCATCTCGAAGGCAAACCCTCTAAAATACGTCATGTCAAGGCCGGTGCTTTCGGATAGACTCGCAAGATGGTATCTCCAACTTTAGCAGTTCACGATCGTTTACATCCCCCAAAAGGCGGTGAAAGGACAAGTTATGGCTGACTTCTTGGCGGACCACCCTATACCCGCCGAATGGGAACTGTCTGATGACTTGCTTGATGAAGACGCGCTTCTAGTCAAGGTCACTCCCCCTTGGAAGATGTTCTTTGATGGAGCTTCACATAAAGAAGGAGCCGGTGCCGGGGTCGTATTCAATACATCCGATGGAGAGGTTCTACCATACTCCTTCACCCTAACACAGAAGTGTTCCAACAACGTCGCTGAATATCAAGCTCTTATACTCGGGTTGGAAATGACGGTCGACATCAAGCAGTTACACCTCAGAGTGTATAGAGACTCGAAGTTAGTTGTCAACCAATTGGAAGGCCCGTACGAAGTCAAAAAGCCTGAATTGATCCCCTATGTTAACTACGCTAAAATGCTGATAGGATGGCTCAGAGATGTGATGATCGAACACGTGCCCAGAAAAGAGAACAAGCAAGCGGATACGTTGGCGGAACTTGCCTCTACATTGGCAATGTCGGAGAAAGAAACTCGAGTGTCGGTTTGCAAGAATTGGGATATACCTCCAATCTTCAATGACGAAGACTTTGAAGAAGAAGAAAATCACGTGGTTGAAGTGTTTGAAGTCGAAAAGGAAGACTGGCGACAACCCCTTGTTGATTATCTTAAATATGAAAAGTTACCCAATGATCCGCGACAGAGTGTTGACGTACGACGACGCTCAGCTCGATTCATCTACTTTAAGGATACACTCTACCGACGTTCGTTCGATAGAGTTTTCTTGAGGTGTTTGGGTGAACACGAAGCAAACTATGTCATGGAAAAAGCACACTCCGGAGTCTGCGGTGCTCATCAGTTGGGCCCAAAGCTGCACTTTCGTATAAAGAGAATGGGATACTATTGGCCAACGATGGTGAAAGACTACATGGAATACACGCAACGATGTTTGTCAGTTTTACGCTAACTTCATTCACCAACCGCCCGAACCGTTGCATCCGACGGTTGCCTCGTGGCCTTTCGATGCTTGGGGGTTAGATGTGGTAGGCCCCATAATGAAGTCTTCTGTCGGTCACCTCTATAGTTTGGCAGCGACTGATTACTTTTCTAAGAGGGCAAAAGCAGTTCCTTTAAAAAAAAGTGAAAAAGGAGAATGTTGCCGACTTTCTCCGAATAAACATTATCTACCGCTACGGCGTGCCTCGCTCTATCATAATGGATAATGGGAAGCCATTTAGGAATAGCTTGATAGACAAACTCTGTCTGAAGTTTGGATTTAAGCAAAGGAAGTCTTCGATGTATAACGCCACTGCCAACGGTCTTGCCGAAGCTTTCAACAAAACTTTATGCAGTTTACTGAAGAAGGTGGTTTCTAAGTCGAAACGAGATTGGCATGTAGCACCCCGCACGTGAGGCACCACATCCCCGCACTATAACCCGACACGTGTAACGAAACAAAGACTCCGCACACGTACCGAGCCATAGTGAACGGGAGACAAAACAAAAATATCAGGCCTAAGCTAGGCGTACCTAACCTTGTACACAAGAAAAGATGCAAAACATGACAGCGGAAGTAATGCAAAACGCCAACTTTTAAAAACTTTCATACCGCAAGTATAACCATGTAATACATACATCAAAATCATCTACACGGGTTCAACTAATCCAGCGAACCTGTCCTATCTTGTCCCGAATAACTATACAACAAAACGGGTTCATCTGGCCCTAGAAACCTATCCCGAACAAACATATAATCAAACGGGTTCATCTAATCCGAGCACCTGTCCTAACCTGTCCCGAATTCTACATATTTGAATCATACATGCAAACCTGTACAGAACAAATCTTATATAAAATTTCCAACATAATTCAATGTTAGGAATAGTGCCCTAGAAAGCCGATTAGTCTTAATCCGTTTTGGGACTTTCCTAGTATTACAGACAATCTTTGAATAATATACGATTGATTAATATCATAGGCAAACACTTCTTTATATGCTCTTGTTTGGTATGCGTTTATTTTAGCTGTGCATGTATGAGAACTCCCCTAATCCTGATGACTTTAGGACTCTACCATTTAGGTGAAATGGTTCATGAAACGAGCCCTATATCACATAAGTCATGATTAGTAAAATACTCCAAGCCGATGAGTCCTACAGACAGTGGGAGTGTCAACCTGACTCCTCTAAGGCTTGCTTGTGGGATCACGCCCTTAAGAAGGACCACCTTGTTTCATGGAGGTGCAAAGTGTATAGTTGATACGTGCGTGATACATGAGGGTGCTTACTTTAATAAGTAAGTTCACTGAGGTGCCCCGTGTGAGAAGATTCCTAAATGGGAAAGGAAGTTTCTATTTCAGGAAATGGAAACTTCCAGATTAGGAAAGATCTCACGAGTCATTGATGTGATTAATTGATCCTTAGACTTGAGGTTCCATGTCACTTTATGAGTTAACTCTGTAGTCTTTGGTATAAGCTTTAAAGGGTGTCGCCTTAGACTACTGATTCAAGGCTTATGCTGGGGCTGCACAAGTGACTCATGAAAGTGAATGAGAATCAAGAAAGGACCTACACTTGCATATGCAAGGTGATCTCTTATTGTGTAAGTCATTCATATGCCATATGGAGTCCTTGGCCAAGGCAGTAGATCAAGACATCAAGAAAAGAGTTTCTTGGATTGAGATCAAATGGATATGAAATGCACTTAGCTTTAAGACCAGATTATTAGGGTTCTGATTATTCCCTTACCCTAGATCTTGGTTGAGAGATAGTAAGTAGGAGGATTGTATCTCACATGAATCAATGACTTAAAGGTTCTGTCGAATCAGAACATTCCAATTCAGCTAGGGGTTAAACACCTGCTGCTAGACTATGGTCGTTTAATCTGTGGACTGATTAATTAATTAGTGAATTAATTAATTAGGGTCACTGCTAATTGAATTGAGAACCTAGAGGGTCACACACAACAACTTGGTTACATGAGTTGAGGCTTTAAAATGATTAAACGAGTTAATCGGGCCAAGAGGGTTCCACACGTGTGAAACCACACGTGTGGGTCACGTGAGTGACACGTGTCATTGTGACACGTGTCTCACACGTGAATATATATATTGTATATATATATATTAAATAATTAAAAGTGTTAATTATTTAATAGACTTTGGTTTAATTTTGAAATAAAAAGAAGTCTTATTTTGGAGAAAAATAATCTAGTTAATTAATTAGATAAAATAAGTTATTTATTTTAAATAAATAAAGTATAAAATTATCCAAAAATAGTTTGGATATTTTAGCTCTCTTGACAGTTGATTTGAATTTGAATTCAAAGTCAAAGTCAAAATTACTTGATGATCAAGTAATAGGAGAGAGGGACCAAATCCTTAGTCCATAAGGACTAGGATTTTCGGCCACGCCCATCCTATATATAGGGGAGCTCGAGCTCCCCTTAGAGCTAATTGGCAATTCTTTTGGTTCATGTGTTGAACACCTTCCTTTCTCCAAGATCAAATAAACCCTAGGTTAAGCCTAAACACTAACTAGAGAACTAGCATCCTTACTAGTTAGATTGTGATCAAGTTGGTGGACTATCTCTAGAGAGCTTCAAGTTAGAAGTTTGAAGATTCGAGCTTTACCAAGGAGAGGGGATCAAGCCGCGAGAAGAGCGTTCTTGGGTGGCTTGAAACGCTTCAAGAAAGAATAAAAGAAAAGTAAGTTTTCTAACTCTACGAATTTGGATACACGATTGCGAGTCCAAGATCCTTTTGTTGGAAAAATTTTTAAATTCCGCTGCTTTCTGATTCCTGTTTTCCAGCATTCAAAACATAATACGTAGCAAATTAAACGAACAGACACGGACCCAACAGACACGACACACCGCCGTCTAGCACGAACTCCAACGACCTGAACCTGCAACTCAAAAAATAAAAGGGGAAAAAAGAAACAACGAAGAGGGGTCAGTCCTAATGACTGGTGAGGGGGCTAACACACTACACGTACATATACATAAGAGCAAAACATATTCAAAGCTGAAAGGGTTCATGAACCGGGCCTGGTTTTTGCATTCTAAAACGTTTTAACCCATGGTAATAGATATATAAAGAGAGAAGTTTAAAGTGGAATGCCAAAATCAACCAAGTTTTAGAGTTTCGAAATCCACCCCCGTTTCACAACCATAAACAAAAGTATAATCTTACCAGCACGGCGAGCTCGAGTTCCCACACAGTTACTTCATAAGCAAAGGCAAAGCGAAAACAAAACAAAGGTATAAATCAACCCCACCTCCACATCGTTTGGGGAAGAGAGGTGCCCCTCTCAACCCCCACACATATACATAACATGAGTCGGGGGATCCCGCCCGCTCCTTCGACGGGCCACGAAGCGCACCGCCGGCATAAGATAATCTGCTTTCCCCTCAATCTCCCAAGGTTGAGCTAAGTCTTCTGTTTGGTGGAGTCGTGTTGATGTGTGAGCCATGTGACCCCATGGCCGACCCGAGATCACATACCACTTCTCTAAGGGCCACACACATAATGCAAAGATCACACATATCACAAGGCTTATCTCATAAGTCACCTCCCGCTTACACACACACACACACACACTTATCGAAGCTTTGCAAAGCAAACAAAAATAGAGCTTAGGTACATATAAAAGCGTTTTCAAAACTTCCAAACAAACGGGACAAATCCCACAAAATACGTATCAAACACATATCTATATATATACATATATAAGTCGCATGCGGGTTCGAAACACAAATAGGGTTGTATGTTATAATAACTAAAAGGAAAGAAAACCTCACTTGGCACCAAACAAAATGAAGACACAACAAATGGTCCATCCCGAAACCTGCACGACCACTGGTCACCACCCCGGGTGCACCTGAACAACTGAACACACAAAACAAAGACTCAGACCCAACAAACCACGGAGTGAAGCACGACAATGCTCACGAATGCACACTCAACAAACAACCAATTTAAATTCACGTATCACGTTTCATACAAATTACATGTATTACAAGCCCAAATAATTCATATAATAACATGCCACGAATTTCATTTAATTCACGAAGTCACATGTTAAATTCTAACTAAGTCATGGAATGTACAACCGAAGGATAAATAGGTTATTTAACCATTCCAGTTTACGTGATTAAACCTTAATTCAAAGTTTCAAGGTTAGACATAATAACTTCTTTTAACATAATCGTGATTAGCATATTTATTTACCAAGTGACAAGGTTTAATTAATTCAAATCATGTAAGTTTACATATCACATTTCATATAAAAGCACGTAGTACAAGAACAACCAAATCATATAATAGCATGCTACGAATTTCAATCTCACGGAGTTACATTATAAATTCCAACCATACTAAGTTCATATAATTCATAAATTGTATACTCAATTCATATATCATATAACGTACTCAATTGACAAGGTTTATTTAATTTAAATCAAACAAATTCATATCTTTCCCAAAATTACACAAACACCCCTTCTAGGTTAAACAATTAGCACAAATTTAGCATACCGGGATTCAATTTGCAAATTACAACGTCCATACTTATCACATTTCATGCCATACATGATTTCATACACATTAAAGTACATTTCGATCAACAATTCAAGCATATGGAAATTAATTTACATTAGAACAATTAAATCAAATATTCTCAATTATATAAATAAATTCATAACAATTAAACCGAGTGTCCGATTGACGAATGGAAAGTGGCGTTGGACTCACCACAACGAGGCGGACAAACTGTCCAAAGCATGCCGGAATACCACTACCGGAGCCTCCGGAACAGTGGCCGACCGGTGCTCGGTCGCCATCGGAGCGTGCCGGAAAAATCTCGAAAAAACATCCGTGCAAGTACTCCTCGTGCTAGTTCCAATTCCTCGATCAATTTCTGGAAAATCCAAGCCAATCTCCTCCAATTTCAGATCTAAGAACACGAAAGCCCCCAAATCTTCAAAATCCAATTACTTCCAAACCGGTGAACGAAAATGAGAACCGTAAAAGGCATTGTCTTATCCGTGATGAGCTCTTCGAAACCCCTATAGTGGTCACCGGAAAATATCCCCGGAGTGGACCTCCGCCATGGAACCGCTGTTGCGCCTCATCGGAACCACCACCTACGCCGAGAATTGGGTCAATCCGAGGCCAGAAATGAGACCGGGGGTTCGAAAAAGGGTAAGAACCACATGCACTTGTCGAAATGGTTGCCGGAACACGGCGCTACAGTAACGCGCCGCCACCGCCGCCCCTATCGCTGCGCCGTCAACATGAAACGGACCACCGGGGAGTCGCCTTCAAGGTCGCGGTGGTCGTGTCTCGAAATGGTGGCCGAAAACACGGCGCTACAGTAACGCGCCGCCACCGCCGCCCCTATCGCTGCGCCGTCAACATGAAACGGACCACCAGGGAGTCGCCTTCAAGGTCGCGGTGGTCGTGTCTCGAAATGGTGGCCGAAAACCACCGCGGGATGCCGACGAAGTGGCGGCTCTAAGTCGGGCCACCTGCTGCTCACCGTATCTCCTCCGTCGGGTCATGATTTTGGTGTCACCGTGTCGGGCTCGTCGAGTTGATCAATTTCCACTACTCGTACGTCGAATTTCGTCGAGAAACGGCCAAGTTTGGAGTTATGTGTGTGTTTACACCGTGAGTGTGTGTGAACAGTGACTGAATCGCGTGAGAGAGAGAGAGCGCTGAGGTCTGATGTTCTGGCACGTAAAACAAGGATTCGGGTTTTATCTTGGGTCCTCGCGCGTAAAATGAACGGTAGGAGGGGCTAACGACGTCAGAATTGGGCAAACTCAGAGTTTACGGACTCATCTCGAAGCCCCGAACGCGTTGAAGAGGTCCAAGAGGTCGAAATCTCGATCGAATGAGGAATGACCGAAAAACCCCTAAAAGAGAAAATTACAAAGAGGCCCCCAAACTCTAAAAGAGTTCAAAATAGGGTCACGTAAAACACAAAATCACATAATTAAACACATAAAAAGGGTGAAACATGGCGTACCTTATACGTCGAACGAACGGGATGTTACAAACTCCCCTCCTTCAAAAGGACCTGTCCTCAGGTCCCACTGCTAAGTCGAAAAGCTTCGAGTTGTAGTACCTTAATCCACCTCCCCAAATCATATAGAGTCATGGCCGTGACTGTGAAGTTTACTCCCTCCAGTGTGTCTCATCGTCACAAAGGTCTGCCTGAACGCTTGACCGTCGATCACGTCAAACTCGTTCGATCCCTACTAGGCCATTGTACCCAAAACTCGATACCGTCGCGTCCTCATCGCTACCAAACTATCGTCAGGTCACATGCAACGCAACTGAGACAACAAGAGAGAATCCCATCTCTCAACACGTAAGCGAGAGAATCCCATCCCTCAGCACACACAAAAGAGAGAACCCCATCTCTCAAGCACATAATGGAGAGAGCCCCGTCTCTCAAACACAGAATTGAGAGAACCCCGTCTCTCAACCTAAGTCTGACAGATTCCACACCTCCTAGACATTCTAGTTTGAGAAAATCTGGCATTTCTCAAACCCCTAAATTCAAAAGAATCCAACATCTCTCGTGCACAAAAAATCAGAATAGGAAGAGTTAACACCTCCCTAGCACGTAAATAGAGAGAATTAAATCTCCCTCTCACTCAAGCACATAAACAGAATCAGAAATCACAACAGTCAACACGTATCACGATTAACAGGTATATCACATAATAACAAGGATTAATCAAATAAAGGATGTATGTATCCTCGTGCCATGAATGCTTAGTGTATCGTTCACCATGGTATTTGAAATCTTGACCACAAAGTTGCGATGATGTCATGGAATCTGGTTAAATTGTTGGTATCGCAACCCTGTAATTAAAACACTAAAGTTGGTGCATGAGGGTTAGATGTGCAAATGAAGTGTGGCACTTAAGTCACGTAAGTGCAACAATTAAATGTAATTGAAAGCACATGATAAAGTGTTACACAATCATAGTCATAGCGCGCACATAGTCACATAACTCGGTACAATTCATACTAAGAAAGTAAAATTTCATGCCAAACGGATGCAATGTGCACATATTCCTATGTCGTACTACCTAGACTGACACGACACGACTCCAGAACCCCGGTTCTAAACTTGGTAGCTCTGATAGCACTTAAGATGTAGCACCCCGCACGTGAGGCACCACATCCCCGCACTATAACCCGACACTTGCAACGAAATAAAGACTCCACACACGTACCGAGCCATAGCGAATGAGAGACAAAACAAAAATACCAGGCCTAAGCTACGCGGTACCTAACCCTGTACACAAGAAAAGATGCAAAACATGACAGCAGAAGTAATGTAAAATGCCAGCTTTTAAAAACTTTCAAACCTCAAGTATAACCATGCAATACATACATCAAACTCATGTACACGGGTTCAACTAATCCAGCGAACCTGTCCTATCTGTCCCGAATAACTATACAACAAAATGGGTTCATCTGGCCCTAGAAACCTATCCCGAACAAACATATAATCAAACGGGTTCATCTAATCCGAGCACCTGTCCTAACTTGTCCTGAATTCTACATATTCGAATCATACATGCAAACCTGTACAGAACAAATCTTATACAAAATTTCCAACATAATTCAAAACATAATACTTAGCAAATTAAACGAACAGACACGACACACCGCCGCCTAGCACGAACTCCAACGACCTGAACCTGCAACTCAACAAATAAAAGGGGGAAAAAGAAACAACGAAGAGGGGTCAGTCCTAACGACTGGTGAGGGGGCTAACACACTCACACGTACATATATATAAGAGCAAAGCATATTCAAAGCTGAAAGGGTTCATGAACCGGGCGTGATTTTTGCATTCTAAAACGTTTTAACCCCGTGGTAATAGATATATAAAGAGAGAAGTTTAAAGCCGAAGGCCACAATCAACCAAGTTTTAGAGTTTAGAAATCCACCCCCGTTTCACAACCATAAACAAAAGCATAAACTTACCAACCCGGTGAGCTCGAGTTCCAACACACTTACTTCATAAGCAAAGGCAAAGCGAAAACAAAACAAAGGCATAAATCAATCCTACCTCCACATTGTTTGGGGAAGAGAGGGTATACATAACATGAGTCGGGGGATCCCGCCCGCTCCTTCGACGGGCCACGAAGCGCACCGTCGGCATAAGAGAACCTGCTTTTTCCTCAATCTCCCGAGGTTGAGCTAAGTCTCCCGTTTGGTGGAGTCGTGTTGATGTGAGAGCCCGGTAACCCCATGGCTGACCCGAGATCACATACCACTTCTCTAGGGCCCACACACATAATGCAAAGATCACACATATTACAAGGCTTATCTCACAAGTCACCTCCCGCTTACACAAACACACACTTATCGAAGCTTTGCAAAGTAAACACAAATAGAGCTTAGGAACATATAAAAGTGTTTTCAAAACTTCCAAACAAACGGGACAAATCCCACAAAATACGTATCAAACACATATCTATATATATACATATATAAGTCGCATGCGGGTTCGAAATACAAATAGGGTTGTAGGTCATAATAACTAAAAGGAAAGAAAACCTCACCTGGTACCAAACAAAACGAAAACACAACAAATGGTCCACCCCGGAACCTGCATGACCATTAGTCACCACCCCGGGTGCACCTGACACTACTAGAAAAAGGGGGTTTCGTGTCGCCATATTGTGACGCTTTTGAAAAGGCATCACAATATACAACCTGTTGTGACTCTTTATATAGAATTGCCCAATTATGTACAATTTATTTTATATATTAAATTACTTATTAACTAAATCGATAGTATTAAGATATTTTTATAATGAGCGTCATAATATGGTAGTGTTATCGGGATGCTAAATTAAAAGCGTCATAATAGATTATATTTATCATGACATTATCAATTAAAAGTGTCTTAATAGCTTAGAGTAATCATGAAATTATATTGGAAAGTCAGACCAAAATTGGCGGTTCTAGCTAAAAAAAAAGGAGGGAACAAATATCGAAGATTGAAAGTGCTTTAACCCTACAATTTTCTATTACGAGTACTCAGACGGGTATGGAAGATTGAGAACTTCAACTTTTCACCCTGCACTCTCTACTTTGCAAATATCAGCTAAAGAGAAGAAATTGGAGAGGGCACCACTGCAGAGCAGCCAACGATTCGTGACCTGGCTTCGCTTCCACCGTCTTTGTCCGTCGACTTCGTTCCGAGACCCATCTTCACCGCCACCGCCGACGACTGTGGACCTCCGCCGCCGGCCGACTTCATCCTCTTAAATGTAAGAATTGACCACTATTCTTCTCCTTCTCCGTTCAATCAGAAACCAAGAGTAGATTTCCCCCTTTTGATTTTCGCCTATGGAGGAACTGATTGTTTTCCTTGGGCGAAGTTCTTTCATAGTTCTTTTTAATAATTTTTTAGCTCAAAATTTTGGTGGGGTTGGATATTTTCTGAAAAATGCTTTCTTTGAAGATTGGAAAGTGCCTGAGCAAGGAAGTATTTTCCCAATTCCTTGATCAGCTATGATTTTCTAGACTGCAAATGTGCTTCTGATATTGCAAATGTTCTAGTCATAAATTGTTTGATTGGTTATTTATTGCATTGTCTTATATAGCACATATGCTTTCTCGAATCATTAAGAACTAATAAGGTATTATCATAAATTTCAAATAGCAAACCATGGATTCATTGTCAAAAGTACTTCAAATCATAACGAAGATAAAGAAAGTTTATGTATATTTATAAATTGCAGAAAATAATATGCTACATTTATTGCATGTGCATGTTATTTGTTGCATATACTTTTGGAAGTGCCCCTTGAATTATAAATTCTTAAAGTAGTGCTTTAATGATTTCTGAACATAACAAATGTGCTGGGATGAAATATGGAGGCAATGGCTTTTAGTAAATTTGAAGAGCAGAATAACATAACTGTTTTATATCAATGTTTTATGAGTTCTATAACAGGGATAAAGAAACAATCATGTTTTCTTATGCTTTATTCGTACATACTTTCCAAGCAATGGATACCTTCTAGGCTTCCACCACCTCTTATATCTGCAATTAATAATATATGTTCTGTTCTCAGCAAATGGATTTCCTTCTATAGTGTTAATCCAATGCTGCTTGTTTCATCAGGAAGCTACACTGCAATCAAAAGTGACATGCAAAGTGTTTTTTGATATAAGCATTGGTAACCTAGTAGGAAAGCTTGCTGGAAGAATTGTGATTGGATTGTTTGGTGATGAAGTGCCACAAACTGCAGAAAACTTCCGTGCTCTATGTACCGGTACATAATTGCTTAAATGGTAGTTTTATAAATGTAATTTATTAATTGTTTTGTTCTAAGAAGAAATTTTGACTGCGAATAATTTGACTATGTAAATTGTCCTTGTTTTGTAATTGTCAACCATTGAACCTTTAACTTCTGTTTCAGGATTCAAGTTGAGTTGCAAGCAAGCAGATGCTATACTGGATATAAGTATCAGAAAATTAACATCACTAGAGGTTGTAAACTTGTGTCATATGTTCATGTCTTATTTTGTAGTGGTTTCGTCGCATATAAAAACCGTCTGTTTTCTTCAGGAAAACAAGTTTGTGGATGAAGGAAAATCTGTATCAGTGCAATTGTCAAAGCTACAGGTGCTTTTGTCAAGCCAAAAATTAATACTCTGTGGTAATTTTCTGATGTTGCTTCATTACTATATCTTGCTTGTATCTATTTGAACAAGTAGTATGGAAGTAGTCTGATTAGTTGGAAATTTTGCAAGTTATGATGGGATTGAAACTTGAGATAGAGTTATATACTTGCTTACGGTAGGACTAGATTGGGAGATAGATTCCTTGTTGAATTCATGACTTTGGTTCGTTTAAATTCTAGGATACAAAATGAATTGATGAACTTTGTGGTTTTAATAGTTTGGAAGGCCTGGATTATTAGTCTGTTTAACAGTTTATATGCTTAGGAGTGATGTTGTTTTCTTTTGGCATGAATTCTTGGTTTTTGTATATGTGACAACATGAATGCTGTCATTTCAAATGTAAATTCTGAGCTCGTGCGGTCCCGTTTTCAAAAACAGTTTTAACTGGAGATTAATAGCATATTAAAGCACATATCTGCCAAATTTCGTAATTATCCGAGCCCGTTTGATACCTCGAAAAAATCCCGAAATATGTCGTAGTCCCCTGTTTTTACCTTGTTTTCTAATCTAAAAGTGCAGACTGAGCAGAGGGACTAAACCATCGAATTTGGCAAAATTATTTTACAGAGAAGTACCTATATGTGTTGGGAGTGTACATATAAAGTTTCAGGATTTTCCGACTTCGTTTGACGTGGTAAGCAGACCTGTCTTTGAAAGGTGTCACTGCAGCCGAGTTGCTACATTGTTTGAACTTTGATAAAAAAATCGGTAATTTTATAGAAATATCTAAAGCTTAGGCATGGATATCTGATTTTTTATGTGCTATACATGTTTACAAATATTGTGGGTAATATTAGGGGATGTGTTTTGATGTTTTAGGATGAATTTCGCTTGATTAAGAGTTTAGAGTGCGTAATCCGAAACTTTGACAGCTTATATGCAGAGAATTCAGATGTAAATTTCGAACTCATATGACCTCGGTTTTCAAAACTGTTTTAACTGGATGTTCTTAGTATATTAAGGTTTATGTCTGTCAAATTTTATGTTAATCCGAGTCCATTTGATACCCGAGAAAAATTCGGAACAACTCAGCTGTCCCCTATTTTGTGGTCTGGACTAACGACTTGAGAAGAGTGAGTAAACGTATGAATTTCTCAAAACTGTTTTACAAGGGTACTTATGAATGTATCGAGTATATCCCCATAAAATTTCAAATTAATCCGACTTCAATTGATAGGGTAACGGTAAACTTTTTGGAAATGTGTTTCTGCAGTGATAATTCTGTTTTCCATCGCCTTTGCTCTATAATCTGTACTTTTACAGAAACATCCAGGGATTGAAACTTATGCCATTTAAAAGATCTATATGTCTAGTTTACTAGGAATTTTGCGGTTCGTTAAAATACTTCCTGAGCAATAAGTTATGATGAACTTTCTACAACGTGTGCATAAATAACGTTTCTGCTCAAATGTGCTTGTATGAATGTTGCATGAACTTGTTGTATACTTGCCCTAGCTCGTTTCCTTGGTTTTCAAAGTATCTATTCCAGATTTTCAGCTACATACATGTTACCTTGCATATGATATTGGCTCCAGTATATTAAAACTTTAATCTGACTAACTAATTTGCAATTTATTGTGATTAAACTTGTTATTCTTTTATCACATACGAATTTGTTTAGTTGTGACAGATTATTTTCCTTCTCATTGTTCAACTAAACCAAGAGGGGAAAACAAAGTCATGATTTCACATCCAAGTTAGCTGTTGCAATCATGACTTTTCCAGTCACAGATTGCATATATATATATTGCCTGAATTTAGCTTATACTTAATGTATTTATTTATTTATTTTGTGTTTGTAGATAAGTCCAATTCTTGTTCCTGTTGAAGCTCCAGATTTGAAATTGTCTTCACTTAGAAGGTAACTACATTTTGATCATTGAACAATATTATGGGTAGGACATGGATGAACCTGCATAGGGCTAGTAATGAATATCGGAATGGGGTGAAATATTTTTTGGATATTGCCTTTTCAAATTAGAATGGAGCTCCAATCTTATGCCCTTGCAAGAAGTGTAAGAATGCCTTATTAAAAAAAAGGAGCATTGTAGAAGAACATCTTCTTTGGCATGGATTTTTAGCTGGGTACACTAAATGGGTTTTACATGGTGAGTTGTCATCTAACGGTAGACCGACAGTCTATGTTTATGATGACCAAAATTCTTCCAATAATATGCGAGAAATGTTAAATGATGCTTTTGGAGTGCAAGATCAATTGAAGGTTTGATTTAGTTGCTTCTCTAAAATATCATATTGTCATGTTTAACATATATTACATTACTTCTCAGAAAGAAGCAAAGGTATCAAGTAGTGCAGAGAATGATGTTGGTGATGAAATTTGGGAGACTGAAGATGGTGATGACCCGACTAGGGTGGCCTTATTCGAGAAATGCTATACAAAGAATGGGGAGACTACTAATCCTACTGTAGCAGAAACATGGGTAAAATAAGTTATCTTTCGTAAGATGTTTTCTTGCACTTAAATGTCTATTACTTGAGTGTAGTACGTTTTCCTTAACATTGAAATTAAAACACTTTTCATGCTTCTATCAACAGCAAAAAATGCAAGACAAAGTAAAAGACATTTCTCCCAATTCAAAAGATGTTGGGCCAAATGATATATTTTCTCAAGTTGTTGGAGAAGACAAATGGGGAAGAGTCCGGATGTATGGCTATGGGATATCTACATGTGATGTATATGGTGATATCGCTATTAGACGTAAATCTTCTCGGATGCATGTGAGTTACAAGAAAGATATTGATGAATTGAAGCAGATTGTACTAGAACAAAATAGACAAATACAAGAACTGCTGAAAGTGAACATGCAACGATCACTGCATAACTCTCCTCCAGAAGAAACAAGAGTCCCTTCATCGTCATCATCTCGATTTCATGCCACAACAATTCCGCCCTCCACAACATCATCAATGAACAGCATGCCTCTTCAGGTAATTAATTAATCAAACCATTGTACATTTCATACGAATTTTTCTGCTGTTTGGTAGCTATTTTTATGAGTTGTTTGTTTGCTATTTTGCTACTATTTTCCTGATCTGCTCCGGATTGCATTGATTGGTTTCTCCTTTGTATAGATATTATTCTTCTTTTTAATTTTAGGCTGAACTAAGCAGATTGGTTGATTTCTTCCTTGTGGAAACTGTCTGAACTAAGCAGATTGATTTAAATCAGGGCACGCTTCACTTGAGTGCAACTGTCAGAAATCTTCCTTGTGGAAACTTTCTTATTTTTATGTAGTGATAGTGTTCTTTTTGTTTTCTTTTGTCTTTCCAGTTTGATTTTCTTGTGCAGTACATTAGGAATATATATCTAAGAATTCTTTGATTTTGAGCATCTTGTTTCTGGATTGCATTCTTGGTTGCTTCTGAATCTTAAAATATTAATTGGACTGGAATCACAAGTGAGATAATATGTGTTTTGAGTTCTAATAATTCTGTCTACTTTTCATTGCCATGTTAACATATGTTTGAACTGCTGGGAAAAGGGTGAAATTATGTGCATTTATTTATGAGGCTTTAATTAAAGGAAGGAATGAATGAAAGCATATATAAGCAGGGAAAAGGTGCTTTGCCGTTTGGGCCACAACTTGGCAGGTTTTAGCAAGGAGAGCATCCTCAAATGGCAGCATCCTTTTATTGTTTTGTTGGTGACTTACTCTAATTATGTTAACAACAAGTTACACTATATAACATTTCCTTATGAGTTTGGCATTTCTTGATATTGTTCCCAGTACCTTTCTCCTCAATTTCTTGATATTGTTAATAGCAAGTTGCACTATATAACATTTTCCTTGTTGGTGACTAAATGGAATTTGCTTACATTTTGTTTAACTGGTATAGGTTGGGTCAAAAGTATTATTAAAGAGTGTGTTTGATTCATCGAAAACTGTGGCAATTGGTTGTGTTCGAACTTTAGATCCTTCGGAAAGAGTTGGATAAGTATCTTTAGGAAACAATTGGTGTGAGGAGGTCATTAATGTTCTGTGGAAGTTGATGAAGAGTTAATTCATCCTACATCACATTTCAAAACTATTGGTGATGCGATTGGGGAGGTCATTCCATGGCCAAAAAATATGGTAAGGATAGATAATTTGCTCTCCCAAAATTTCTTTCGACGTATATTTAATATTGACTACAACAAGGGATTTTTTATATAGGTTGCTACGGCTCAAGATTGACACCGGCCATTTGTGAGACTTGCTTTGTTTTAGTTATTCAATACACAATTACACGAAGTATTGTAAGTGCTATTGACACTTTTATCCTTTTGTCATTTTGGTTACGTAAGGCAAATATTATTATATATTCGGTACCCTTTGTAACTAATATTATTTTGGATTTGAAATTTTTACGAACATACTAATATTAAGTTATTTGATTTGGTTTTTTTAATTATGTTGTTACTTACATTTTGTTTGTAGAGACTAAATTACTGGAAAAGATTTACAATTATTAGGGAAAATATGATTTTAATATAAATATTAATTACATAATATTATTTATATAAATCTAATCATGACATTTTAATCCGTCATAATATATTTTATTATGACACTTTTTCCCGCCATAATATATGTTTTAATGACACTTTATTTCGTCATAAGAAAACCTATTACGACGCTATAACCCGCCATAATATATGTTTTAATGACGCCGAAAAGCGTCATAATAGGTACTACTATGACGCTATTAACCCCGCCTTAATACAACTTATTGTGACACTATATCCCATCACAACAACATTTTGGTGACGCTTTGTACCGTCATAACACCATTTATTGTGACGCTTTACTCCGTCATAATACTGTTTAATGAGGCGCTTTATCCATCATTAAACCGTTTACGGTGATACTAAAATACTCGTCATCACATCATTTATAGTGACGCTTTATTGCGTCATAATACATATTATCGTGACGCCTTTTAACGTCGTATGATCAGGTTAGTTATGGTAGTTACACATCAGATATGACGCCCAAAAGCGTCACAATATATAGTCTTTAATGACACTTTATACACGTCATAATAGAAGCGTCACAATAACCTATTGCCACGGTGACCCAAGTGACGCTTTTACTTGGCGTCACAAAAAGAAAAGCGTCACAAAAACATGGTTTTTGTGACGCTTTTCAGCGTCACGAAATCCCTTTTTTCTAGTAGTGAACAACTGAACACACAAAACAAAGACTCAGACCCAACAAACCACAGAGTGACGCACGGCAATGCTCACGAATGCACACTCACAAAACAACCAATTTAAATTCACGTATCACATTTCATACAAATTGCACGTATTACAAGCCCAAATAATTTATATAATAACATGCCACGAATTTCATTTAATTCACGAAGTCAGAAAAACCACCTGCACTTTTTGAAATGGTCATTGAACGCGGTGCTACAGTAACACGCCGCCACGCCGCGCCACCGCCGCCCTTATCGCTGCGCCGTCAACGTGAAACGGACCGCCGGGGAGTTGCCTTCAAGGTCGTAGTGGTCGTATCTCGAAATGGTGGCCGGAAACCACCACGGGATGCCGGTGAAGTGGCGGCTCTACTGTTGCTCGCCGTATCTCCTCCGTCGGCCGTCGTTGGGTCATGATTTTGGTGTCATCGTGTCGGGCTCGTCGAGCTGATCAATTTCCACTACTCGTACGTCGAATTCTGTCGAGAAACGGCCAAGTTTGGAGTTATGTATATGTTTACACCGTGAGTGTGTGTGAACAGTGATGGAATCGCGTGAGAGAGAGAGCGCTGAGGTCTAATGTTCTGGCACGTAAAACAAGGATTCGGGTCTTATCCTGGGTCCTCATGCGCAAAACGAACGGTAGGAGGGGCTAACGACGTCAGAATTAGGCAAACTCAGAGTCTACGGACTCGTCTCGAAGCCCCGAACACGTTGAAGGGGTCTAAGAGGTCGAAATCTTGATCAAACGAGGAATGACCGAAAAACCCCTGAAAGAGAAAATTAGAAAGAGGCCCCTAAACGCTAAACGAGTTCAAAATAGGGTCACGTTAAACACAAAATCACATAATTAAACATATAAAAAGGGTGAAACGTGGCGTACCTTATACGTCGAACGAACGGGATGTTACATGGCATGAAAGAATTGAAAATGCTTTGTGGGCTTACCGAACCACCTATAGAACACCTACCCAAGCGACCCCTTATGCTTTGGTGTACGGTGTCGAAGCCATTGTTCCTCTCGAACAACAAATTCCATCGCTAAGGATAGCAATTCAATAAGATTTAACCCAAGATGAAAATGCTCGCCTACGACTTGAAGAATTGGAGGCGCTCGATGAGAAGAGGTTGGAGGCTCAACAAAGATTTGAGTGCTATCAAGCTCGTATATCCAGGTCATTTAACAAGAAGGTGAGAACTCGTTCGGTCCAAGTTGGGGATTCGGTGCTTGTTGTGAGAAGGTCGATCATCACTACTCATCGAACGGGGAATAAGTTCACCTCCAAATGGGATGGTCCATATGTAGTGAAGGAAGTCTACACAAGCGGCGCTTACAAGTTGATCGCTAAAGATGGTCTGAGAATTGGTCCCATAAACGGGAAGTTCTAAAACGTTACAATGCATAAATTGAAGATTGCTCCTTGACGTACGAGCCTAAATTGCATGTCACAGCTGACCCGCATGAGTATAAACTGTGTACGGTACCCACCAATGGTAAAGCAAGTGGCTAAACTGCTAAGTTACTCCACTGATGGTGTTTCGTGTGGCTAAAACAGAAATTCCCCACTCCTGTTCAGGGTGGTTAAACTTTGAATACTCCTGGCCCGCATGAGTATAAACTGTGAATGCCCCCCTTCCCCCCCCCCCCCCTCCCCCCCCCCCCAAATCTTCTCAAAAGAAGTTTTCCCTTGAACTACGTTATGACTTGATCCCTTCACGGGGCACGTAGGTAGCTTATAAATCAACTAAGTTCAGTCAAGATTGTTCCTTGGCGTATGTTTTCTTGTTGAAAACTTTATTCTTCAAAGATAAAATAAGTCAAAAGAAGTGCAAAAGAAGCAAAAGTTGTTGACTTGTGAAGTTAAGGAGGTGTGATAGTTCGATAAGTTTTGCTTTCATACTTTACATTCGGAAGTGAATTCATTATGAACTATTAAAAAGAGAAGGTGCATGCAAGATTGAAATAAAGTAAATAAGTCCTTTATCAAAAGGTTTCAAAATGTCAAGAAGGTTCATTACATCCAACGCGAATTTGAGAAACAAAGAAAAGCAAAAAACATCCTAAACTATCAAGGGGAGGGGCTCAAATTCTTCAAGTCTTCCTTTGCCACCTTCAAAAGTACAAGTGTATCTTCCACGACTTTGAGTGTCTTGCCATCTGACGGAGGAGTCTTCTCAAGGGTCTCAATCTCGTTACTGATAATTTGAACGAGAGATTGGGCATTCTGATAAAGTTGTTGGTGTCGCTCCAATGAAGCCGATAGGTCTGTCCTCTGCTTCTAAAGGCTGTTAAGTGTCTCATCAACGCTCTTCAGTGCCCTCTTAGTTATCTTAACTTTATTCGCTCTGGCTGTTTCATCGGCTTAGGCACCGGCGAGTCGATCTCTTGCTTCACTCAACTGCTGAGAAAGCCAATCTTTCGAAGTCTCTCCAGAAGCTGTAGACCTCGCCTCATCATATGCAGTCGCCTTGGCAAACAAGATCTCCAATGACTTCTCGACCGTAGAAACAAAAAGCTCGTAAAAACCCTTGATCGTGTCCAACACCGATTGAACTTCATCCCTGAGGGATGAAATGGAGTCAAGTGGAGTGCTCTCTATCTTCCGGAGAAGATTACTCCACATCATCTTGACAAACTTTTACATATGAGTGGTGACGAATTTCGATGCTTGGAAAACTAAGGCTGCGGGACGCTGGGGCGTTTGTTTTTCTTCGGATAGAACAAGTGTCTTTGATTGTGCCTCTCCTTCAGAAATAAGGGCTGTCTCCAAAAGAATCGGTCCGAGGATCGATCCTTGAGACTCCACATCATCAGCTTTAAGAGGCTCCTCTTCCAGCTACAAGTGAAACATGTTCGATGCTTAATGAAGGAAGATTACCTTTTCACCAGACTTGTCACACTTCTTCGGCCTCTTCCAATGGTGATCTACAGTGCCACTCACTCTTTGCCGGAGGAACGAAGGGAGTTTTCCTATTTTCTCCTTCAATCGGGTCGACTTTCTTAACTTGAATAGGGGCAACTTTCAAGTTGATTAACTTTGCAATGTTGTCATCGAAGAAGTTGCCGTGAGTTCTTGACCCCCATTCTATATAGCTCTTGGAACATAACTTCTTAAGAGTCGCAGTCATTGGAGGAAAGACTACTCTGTCCATAGATTTTGATAAAGTACACACACGCCAATGGTTGAGTCCTTCGTCTAGACGAGCTTCACAAAAATCGTCCTTGAGAACCCCGGACACCACTTGATAAAATCCGAATTGACGAGCAAAACGGTGAGGACTGTATAGCTCGATGATGAAGTAATCCCCATGTCTCAAGGGCAAGTAGCAAGATCGAATCGACATAAAATAGTTGTGTTCAATCTCTGAGCCTTTCCCATTATCAATAAAACAGAACTTCTCGTGGGCCGTGAACGCGTTGCAATTCCAAGCCACGAACTCCTCCTTGTGAATCTTCTTACGGGCTTCCCGTGCATCATAATCCTTCGCCCCTCCCTCACCAGAAAACCGCATCATTTTCGGACCATGGATGTCTTGATAGACCTGGCGATGCGTCTTGAAGTAGTGTGCTAGCCAGCTATGGACGAAGTGGACGGGAAATGGAGCATGAACTCGGGTCAGTCAGGTGGATGCTGATATCTTGTTCAAACCACGATAGATGCTTGCCAAGACTGGAATAGCCAAATCAACCTTGAAGTCTCTTGCTAGGACGTTCGCCATCTTGAAAGTACTTGGGCGTATCGAGTCGATGCTTTCTGTTGGAAGAACGAAGAGACAAAGCCAACAAGCTACGAACACCGCCAAATAAGTATCTTCCTTTTTGTTCCCGTCGAGTCTAAGTCTAGCAAACAACCTCTCCTCTGTGGAAGTCCAAGCGTCATGAGGTCCGAAGTCACCAAGTAGGCTGTGTGTCGACTCGTCTTTCTTGTGAGGGGATGGTTAGATATACTTCTTCGCCTTTTTGCACCAAAAACTCACCCAGGCCTCATAGAAACTTGACCTCTACGAACATCCTTTCGCAGCAAGTGGTAGGCGTGGAACAAGTACTAACAACTAGAGGGGGCATTTCTCATTCCGAAATCGCCTCTCTCGGCGAGCTCCTTTACATCGGGGACCCTTCATCGTAGAGAAGACCTATCATTGGAAGACCCGCCAGAGCATGCAAATCCCAAAGAGATATGGACAACTCGCCATTCGACGTCAGAAGAGTGTTGGTTGCCGGACACCACGCTTCGCAGAATGCCTTTATGATCTCCGAGTTGCAATCGTAGATGAACAGTGAGACGCGCACCGAGCTGCATATTTGGGCTAACTGCAACTTGTCCTCGCACCGGCTGAGTATGTCCTCGGTCCACTCCCAATATCCGGCAACATAGTAGAACTCGCCATCAAACCAAAGGTCATCTCCCCACTTTGCCTTGCCCTCAATGATGCTTCGCCCTAGTGTCGGTAGATGAGTCAGTTCGTTTGAGTGTTGATGATGACCCACTTGGAGAACCCACACTTGTGACGATTTGCTCAAGTCAAATCGGTTCAACCACTCCTTGATGCGAAAGGGCACCGTCATCTTCCCCGGATTATCCACATTTGGTCCGGTGAGACAAGGATGAACCACCAACGTTGTGTCCTTCTCGAGCTCTTGCTTCTTGTCGTCAAGGATCACCAATTGTTTGACTCCGAAAGCTAGGGTGATGTCTTTGAAGTGAACCATGATTCCCTACAAATCAATAATAACAAAATACCATGGAATTAGGCTGACTTCGATGAATATATGCAAAAAGAAAAAGAAAAGGGGCGGAATATCAAATCCCCTATGTATTATGATGATACAATGTAGCTGATAACTCTTTTGGCTTAGTCAGATTGCAAGAAAGTGTGACTTCAAATAATTATTGATGCTAAGCATTAAGTCATAAATTAAAATGATGCTTCATTAATTGAAGTGCAAAAAAGTTGCAATCATTGCTTTCCCAAAAGTGGTGCGGGGCTGCATATATATATTTTGCATATGAATATATATGAGTAATTTCTTTTTAATTTGGTTAAGCAATTGAAAATAGAGAAGTTACAAGCCAAAGTACACAAAACGGCTAAAAATGTGGATTTTTGGAAACTTTAATCAAAGTTGGAGGAAATTTGATGGGTAAAAGCTTGTTGACTTCGTTATTTCAAAACGTGAAAAAAAAAATCAGATCTCCTATTGGCACGATTATTGGAATCAAAAGATTGGGAATCAGATTATAGCAGAAGCCAAGCTAAACTTGCAACTTTTATTCTGCTCAAATCGATTGAAAAGAAAAAAAAAACAAAAGTTGTAATTGGTCGGCCATCAATGGAGCAATACCAATTCCCAAATCTCTGACGAACTCCCAACCCCTGAGAAGATAAAGGAGAGGCAACCTTCAGCAAAAGATTCAGATAGCAGGAAATTTGGAAAAAAAAAAACAAAGAAAAAGAAAACAAGAAAAATTAGAAAAAGGAAAATCTGCAATTTCCCCAACCAGTTAACGATCCAATTCTTACCCAATCTTTCCCACTCAAGATCAGTCCTGAAATAGAAGCCAGACATCTTTAGCAAGAAAAAAAACAAAGGAGTAGAACAAGGCAAATCGCGAGAATCAACTTCTCCATGTAAGCACCCACCTCTGAGGCAAGGTAACTCTAATGCTCTGTTGTGGAGTTAGGGCGCAGTGTGAAGAAAATCGAGGGCAGAACCTTTCTTTTATAGAAGGAGAAGGCTACGCCGAGAAAGGAAATTGCCAAAGCAGAAAAACTTGGAGGCAAAGGAATTGACACAATCCGCCTTTTACCGTAGCTCTGCAATTGATGAAAGGAAAAGAAATCATTCCTTTTCTCCATTATTTGGAGGATTTCAGTTAGTTGATTCTGCCTATGAAGAAATCCATTAAATGTGTCAAAATTCAAAATTTGGCAATAAAACCAACAAGCCAAATAAAGAAGGTCAAATGTGATATTTGAAAATTAAATCATATCTTATGGTTTATGGAAAAAGATCACAAAATCGACGGAACCAATCAGAATGAAGTCCTCTCTCGGCGTTTATGGAAAGATTTGCCTCCCCTACACCTATAAATAGAGGCATTCTCTAAGCCAAAAATCACAACTCACACAAGTCGGAGATACGAAGGAGCAAGCCACAAAGCAAGGAGAAAGAAGTTCTTCGGCATTCTTCAGCATCCTCGGCGTTCTTCGGCATCTTCAATGGCGTTCTTCGCGAAAATCAGCATCAACGACGTTCAATCCGGCATCGAAGCATCGAAGTAGTGTTTCGGCGTTGCTCTCCTCAACGAACTCAAGCCAAATTTAAGTTGATCGAAGCAAGATTCAAGGCGTTCTTCGCCTTCTTTGTGGAAGTCAACAAAATCGAAATATCCGATCTGCAACAAGGCGTCAAGTCCGCGAATCCGGTGTTCTTCACAAATCAACTTCGAAGGTGCTCCAAGCGTGTTCTTCAACATTCTTCGAGAAAGTTAACAAATCGAGGTGTTCAATCGGCAATCAAAGCATCAAATCCAGATTTCGGTGTTACTCCTCAATAAATTCAAATCAAATTCAAATCAACATCAAAGGTGTTCATCTGCGTGTTCTTCAGCGTTCACTAAAATCAAAGCGTTTAATTCGCGATTAAGTCGAAAGACCCGCAATTAACGTTTTTCAGAAGCAAATCAAATCCAACGAAAGATAGAAACTCCAAAGTCAACAAAGGCATTTCAAACCTTTCGAATTTCGGCAAATTCTTGTAAGATTAATCAGAGGAATCAAATTAGAGATTGTACCCACTTCGATTGAAATAAATAAAGAATTCATTTGTGATTACTTTCTTGTGTTTAATTATTTAATTAACACGAAAATTGAGTTACAGGTATTTTTCGTAATTAATAATTTGATAAATGGGTGTAATGGTAATTATTTGACTAAGAGGGTCATGCGTTGTAATTTCTTATACTCCCAAGAAGTCCAAATGTAATTAACCCTTATTTTTAATACTATTATTAATATAATTATTTTTATTTTTATTTGTGAATAATATGAATGAAATGAATCTAAAATTTTTATTCCATTTCTAATTTCATTAATGAACGTACCGATCATAGAAATGTTATAATAAAGTCATTCCATTTCAAAATTCATTCCATTCATGCATACTAATCATGCCGTAAATATTTTTAACACAAAATCTAATAAAACTCTGAACTACTGTGAGGTCATATAAACAAGGGTTAATTCTTTTTGGCACCCCGACCTTTGGGGTGTTTCGCACTTTAGTACCCAATCTTTAAATATAGGATTCGATACCCAACTTTTGAATTTTGTTTCACTTAAGTGCTCAATTTCAAATCCAGCCAATAAGTCCAAAACACGTGTTATTTTCTTAGCCTCCGGATATAAAATTGGGCACTTAAGTGTAACAAAATTCAAATATTAGTTACTAAAAGTGTAAAATTTCAAAGGTTAGGTACTAAAGTGTAAAATACTCCAAAAGTTGCGGTGAAAAAAAAGATTAACCCTTTAAACAAACATTCGTGTCTTGTAAGAATTTTCCCGCATTGTTAGAGTTTCCACTATTACTAAAAAATTATTCTTCAGTCATAATATCTTAAGGGCTCGTTTACTAGGGCATTTAACGTATGGTAAGGATTTTAGCCTACGGTTAATAATGTTTACTTCGGCATTGTTAGAGCCCGGCTTAAACCATCCAGCCTTGCATTATTATGGCTTGTGGGTAGGCATTTTAACATACCAAAAAAGTAGGACGTAGCTGCACCTAACCCCCTGTATTAATTTCAATTTGCAGAAAAAACCCTCAATTATGAAAATTAGTCGTAACAACCCTACGTTATTTTAAATTTTGCACAACGCCCCTCGGACTCATTTGGTCAAATGTAAAATGTGATAAACCTAAAATACCCCTTCAGTACGTTTCCAGTACATTGTGAGTATCCATTTCATCTTTTCGAAACGTAATTATTGGAGGAGGAAGAAATTGGTGGGAAAATTCCCTCCTTTGCCGAAACCACAAAACCCTTGTTGAGCTTCCATGAATCCCTTCGCCATTGACATCTTCGCATCTTAATCTGGTCACTTTGCACATCTGGGCACAAAAATTGGGCGAATCCACCATTATCCGTGTGTGAAAGCTTCATTGCAAGGTATGTGGCATGAGCGTGGGTGGGTGACTGCCTTTTTTCTCGTTTTTATTTCCTAGTTTGAGGTTTAAGTGATTTGCGCGTGGATGCAAACACCTGTTTGAAGGTTTTTATTTTCTGAGATAAACTAGGGTTTGCGCTGCATTTGGATGTTAACATTTCACGTCATTCATTTCTGATATAAGCTCAATGTTGTATTGATTTGAAAGTTACTTAAGTTTTTGTTTCATTAGTGATATAGATCCAGGGTTTAATTGAATGTGCTTGTTTTCACCTTTTGTTTCAGAATGGGAGAAAAGGGGCACCATATTAACCTGTACTATGGGGGTGATTTCGTAAAAATTCCAAACCGTAGTCTTCTGTACCTTCGTGGAAGAAGATACCGCAACGTTAAAATCAATCTTGATTATTTTTCCGAAGTTCAGCTGATGGATTTGTACTAGAGGTGTGGAGGAAGAGGAATGGCTGTAGAGTTTTTTTACTTAGAGCCAGGTTATACTCTTGATAATGGCTTAAGGAAGATTGTAGATGGTTGGTCAATAATACAAATGCAAAACAACCACAGTGAGCAGCAAGAGATAGTAATATACTCAGTGAAGGGTCTAGCTCCAATTGCTGCATTGGATGATGAAGTCAAAGATATTACAATGCAGGTTTTAGAAGTAGACCAAGGTCAGCCAATTCTACACCTTAGAGAACATGGTGAACCTGAGGCAGAGGAAGCAGTTATTGATGATAATGTAGATGAAGAAGTTATAATAGAGGATGTTAATGCAGAGGAAGAGATGAGAAATGTTAATGAAGAGGAAGAAGTGAGAGATGGTAATGAAAGTAAGGCAACTAAAACTCAGCCCCCAGAAGGATTGACACAAGAAAATGTGATACCTAATGCAGCTCAGTCATCCGCAAGACATGAAGATCCATTTGCAGATTATGAATTCACTTTTGATGAACAAGTTTCTGATGCTGAGATTCCTCAAGAGCAGATGCAGGAACCAGTAGTAGTTGATAATGAACAATTACCTACTGGGGGTATACCTGAAGAACAACATCATGAAGGAGAAGAAGTTGTTAGTGATGGTCATGAGGCAAACATTGAAGATGCAGATGAGTATGAAAATCTCAGTGATTTGGAACCTTGTCCTGAGATGGAGGAGGAGTTCAGACAAGCGAGAATAAACCATACATCAGGTCAACCATAGTTACCTTTTTTTTTTCTATTGTTAAAACTAACGTTGTCTTCCTAATTGTTTTATTGTTTCAGCATTACCATGCATGTTTTATTGTGAAAGTCATCCTGTTAACTACATATTGTTCACTGTGTTGTTGCTGTTGTGTTAGGTGATCCTGAAGAGTCACCTGGAGACAATGGGGATGGGGATTGGGAGGAATCTGATGCTGAGGAATCTCCTAATGATGCAGATAACCAATCAGATGATCCATCTAACTAGTATGATGCTATGGAAGGCTCTCAAGAAGATGATATCTTCAATGAGAAGGATAACAGTAAGGAGGAGAAGAGGAAGAAGTTAAGTGAAATGAGGAAAAAAATAATGGAGCAAAGGAGGAAAGCAAGGGTGGCAGATGTTGGGGGAGTGGTTGGAGAACAAAGCAGAGATGGAGTTGAATGGTATAGTGAGGTTGAAGGGGATGAAAATTTTGATGTCCCTCCTGAATCAGATCATGAGGGGCCAAAATTTGCAATGTTTAAAGATGGTGACAGTATTGATGAACTCAAATTCCATGTTGGGCTGACATTTTCAGGAGTGAACAAGTGCAAAGAAGTCCTCACAGACTGGACCATTAGGAAGGGCTTCGAGCTTGACTTCAATAAGTGTGAGAAAACCACAGTTACAGCATTGTGTAAAGGAGATGGATGTGGTTGGAGAATACATGCATCAGTTATGCAGAACTCTTCACAATTCCAAGTGAAAACCTTGAAGGGACAACACAGTTGTGTAAGAAAAAGCAAAAACTCAAGAGCAAATGCAGCTTACATTGCTAAAAGGATGGAAGAGGTACTTAATTATGTGTGAATTACATCTAGGTGTGAATTATATATGTGTTATATTTGACAGTTAATGTATTTGTTCAACAGGTTGTGAGGGATCATCCAGACTTGATGATTGGTATTTTCTGTAATATTGCAAAGAGGATGGTTGGAGTTGAAATAACTTACTTTGTGGGGTTTGTTGGGAATAGTGCCCTGAAAATTCAATTTGTTGAATTAATTAAACTGAATTTATAGCAAGTTGTGAGTAATTCACATACTGATAATTAATGACGTGTGGTGGTATTCTTATATGAAATGTGTTTCATAGGAAAATACTTTGAATACCGAAATCACGTGTCATTAAAGTCCTAGTCGGTAAGATAAGAATATGTTCTTATCAAGACTATAGCGTGGCTATATAAGAAGATTAGTCTTTCGTCATAGGGAATGGTGATTTCGGTTACAACACGTTGATGATTTTCAATAGGATTGGAAACATCGAACTGGACCACTGAGATTATTCATTTTATACTACTATCTAAAATGAATAAAATCTCAGGAAGCATTGAACTCTAAATCCTAACAGTATTTAGGCTTTAGGCATGTAGTGTTAGTCACTGTAATATACTCGAAGTGAGGTCTCGTTAACGAGTGGCCAAAATACTTTGTACATTCGGTGACAACATGAAATGTGCTAAAGAGTTATATTGATAGAGGAATCTATAGCCTTACTGGAAGGTAAAAGATATCCCTGAAATAGATTTGCAAAAGTTCGAATTAAGACTTTGGCCAAAGCACTTCGCGTGATATGTCACCGAAGTTGTATGTTGAATGTGTTTCACATACAGAGAATTTGAACTTAAGGCGAATCAATAAATTTCAGAATATAGATGAAAAATGAATGATAGTAGTTACAATTTATTTTTCATGGATATCTACACGGAGGAGTAAAATGCGAAATTATTCTATATCGAGAAATTCGTGAATAATTTAATTAATTTTAGAGTGCAAAAATATTTATTTAGTGGAATTAAATATTGTTAAACGGTAATTAATTACTATCATGAGATGATAATATATTAACCCGTTTGGAGCTAAAATTAATTAGTCCTGCAGGTCCCCCTGCAAGCCCCAATTGAAAAACCCGAAGAGAAAATATTAAAAGGAAAAAGAGAAATGATTTTTCAAAGTGTTTGAAAATAGCCAAGGGATTTATTTTAAGAAAATAAATCAAAGTTCCAAAGATTTGGAAATGCCTGAAATTTTATTTTGGTGAAAATAAAATTTTACTTTTTTTTAAAAAAAAAATAAATAAAAATGCTGACGTGTCATGCCACGTCAGCAGACGGGCCCAGGTGGCGCTGAATGGGCGCCGCGTGTGCGGCTAGGATCGCACCCCGTCAGCGCCCATGTATGGCCCAGATGTGATCTAGGCGGGTTAGCCAACGGGTCGGTCAACCGGGTTAAATGGTCGGTTCATCGGATAGGGTCGGACCAGACCCGGACTCGTGGCGAATTCTGGCAAGGCTGCGTGTAACCACACGCGCCAACCACTTGGCCACCTTATGGCGGCGCGTGACGGCACGTGGCGGCGCGTGGTTGGTGGCATTGTGTCCGCGGCGAAGAGTTCTAGCACGTGGTATGCTCTGATTTGTCGGATTGGGACACGGTTTGTACGCGGTTTGAAAATGACCAAAATGCCCTTCCATTTATGTGTAAAATGACCAAAATGCCCTCCGGTTTTTGCCTTTAAATGCCCTTCGGCTGAAGTGAGAGCTCACCTCTCTCATTTTAATTAATCCCTAATTAAGGGATTAATTAATATATAATTAGGTGGTTATATAATGAATATATAATCCACTTAATTATTAGAAAATTAGGGAATTTTCTAATCTAGAAAAATAAATTTTTCTAGAAAATATTTTCTCGAGTATTTAGGGAAATACTCGCGGAGCCCACACTCCGAGGGTCGAGTCGGAGATATTGCGGGGAAGCTCTGCCAGTCTCACGAAAGGAAAAGGAGTTGGAAACATGCCGTTAGATAGCCATGTTTGCAGTACGGTAATACTTTACAGTTATATTCTTTTAAGCATGATAAATTATATGCTCTTAAGTGTTAATTGCATGTTAGATATTTATCTGCTTAAGTGATTTAAAATTTATTATCAATTGCATGTATATACTTGAGTAGATCCGGCTAGTCTTCCGCTTTTGTATTAAATGTTTTAGAAATATTTTAATACTTGTATTATAAACAAAATTTTAAAATGTGGTCCCGGACAGCCACTGTTCTGGGCCCACCTCCCAGCAACTGGTATCAGAGCCGTGCTCTAGATATATACATGCATTGATATGATGCATGCGATGCATAATTTTAAATCTGCTACTGTGCACGTAAATTCTGTCAAAGGAGGCTGGTTTTTAAGTAGGACCATTTGTGACCCCTCCAATGTTTCCTCGGAATTTACGTGGAATGGTATTTTTTGGGAAAAAATTTAATTGTTTTTCCTGAAAAATTACCAAATCAGTAAACATGATTTAAATTATGAGATAATTTATTTATAAAATGTTTACTTTATGTCATTTATTTTAAGCATGATAATTATATGAAAGCATGCTTAATTGTTTTATGGCATGATCATGATAATATGAGATATTATGTTATTTACAATTATGTATATTTTATTTAATGTGATTAAATAATATTGTTTTATAGAGATTAGATGTAATGCATAATTGGACTAATATTTTTTCGGCCTAATTAATAAATAGTTATTAAATTACCTTAAAATATTATTGGGATTTTAAATATGATTTAGTAATCCTCGTGGGAGCGTATTAATAAGATTAATCACTTCCGACAATAAGACGCCAAAAGTGATTATATGATAATCAAAAGGTAATCCACATTTTTTTTAGAAAATTCAAGTGGGAGCGAGATGAAAAGAGTTAGATTCTCACGACCTCCATTACCGGTCTATAGTATATTGGATGTGTACTACTCCCTTCGGCGGGTATATATTCGCGGTATACAAGATTAGACTTCTTTGGATAGAATGAAATACGGGAAAGTCAACTCAACCACGCCTCCGTGGAGTGTCTTGACCTACTCGTATGGACTTCTAGGTAATGGTGCACACTTGACTAAGTAATGTATTAACCTCCCTTCGGAGCTCTGTTACATTTACTTAGAGGCCAAGGGTTGACGTGGTGGATTAACATTATTTGGTAAGAGTTACCTAGATGACATGTTAATAAAGAACAGTTCCTGCTTTTCTAAGCGGTTTTCGACCTCACCTCCGGGGAGTCAACTACAGTTAGCTAAGTCACCATTGCGTAAATCAAAATGCTTACGTGGATTTCATTTATTGGTTGGACGCAGAAGAAAGTGAAATGCATAATCATAACTTGCATTTACTTATTTAATTCAGTTTTAAAATTACAATCTCTCTTAGTCCATTTCAAACTATATGTTTATAAGGAAATAGAATAGGTTAGTAAGGGTTCAACTATGCTGATTAGGAAATGAATCTTGACTTCGTGTTGAGACACGAAAGTTTACGTATTCACTGAACCTTATCCGAAAATTCTGGAAACTACAACCAGTCAGGATCAGAAAGACGCTTATTCCAAATGGGTCAAGTGTGTTGATCTGTCTAGTCTTATATCCTGACATCTGTTTTAGATGTTCTTGAGCATCAGATGTATGAGATACCTACTGATATGAACATATTTTGAAAACATTATTGTACGAATGTACGAGTTAATGAAAAGGGTTGTTAGTTAAAGATGTTTGAAGGATCACTGTTTGAGAATCATATTATGAATATGATAGCTAATCTGAATGAGATTGAAAGCCTCTGTGCTTAAAGAGACAATCTTAACAGATAGGATATGATCCTATACTCTCTGCGTAAGTCGTTTGAACATTCAAGATTAATTTTTTAAATATTTTTAAAAACTCAACCTGAACCAATGAACGACCTTAATATTGCAGAAAGAGTGATATAGACTAAGGGAAAAGTTCTCTTAAATCAAACATCAATATCCACGACCTAGAAAGGCAGTGAGTGGAAGGAAAAGAAAAGGGAAAAGTTCCAAATCTAAGGTTCAGAAATAGAAAGTCAAATCCGACAATGGAAAAGTGTTTCTATTTCGGTAGTAACGGGTATTGGAAAAGAAATTGTCCAAAATACTTAGTTTGTCCATTTGCTACGCCGTTTAGATAAGATATGAAGATATCTTACTCGTTGAAAGTATGTTTAGTTGGAAATTCACCAGACTCCTGGAATATGGATTCGAGCTCAACTAATCATATTTGCAATTCGTTACGAAGATTCAAACTAACCAGGAAGTTTGAAAAACGACCAACACACAACGACTGCTCAGGGATAATACAAGTGAATTGTATTAGCAGTAACGACTATAAAGTCGTATTTTGGCAATAGGGTTTTAATATTATATGTGTCGTATATATACAGAAATTTGATTTCTGTAAGTTATTCGATAACTAATGGTTTAACTGTTTGTTTTGAATAAAAGGTTACCATTAAGTAAAATAAAAAGTTTATTTGCCCTGGCACAATAAAAGATGGTCTTTTATACCTCACTGAAAACCATAATTTAAGATTAACACTAATAAGCTTGACTTGCCATCTAAAAGAAAAAACTTCCACTGCTAGCGAGGCATGCAAGTGGCAACTACGTATTGGTCAATTTAATCTGAATAGGATCCAAAGACTAATTGTTGAGTTTGACAGTTGTCAGTCTGTGAATCCTGTTTAGAAAAGTAAAATGACCAAGAAAGTCCTTCTAAGACAAAAAGGTATTTAAGCCATGAAGTTGCTTGTGTCAGTTCATAAGGATATATGATTTTATAAATGTTCAAGCAAGAGGAAGTTTTGGATATTTCATCATTATCTAAGTCAGTTCCTAAAACACTGATGGATCTGTATCTCGGGTGAAAACCCGGTATCTCTTATCTTTGGATTTGAGATAGCCTGGTCCACGTGTTAAGGATGGATCCTGATGAGTTAGAATAAAGAACAGAGGTTTACTTATTCTAAGGTTATCCTAGAAGAACAAGAGGTGGTATATTTTGTAATTTGAGAAATCACAAAGGATGTTTGTGAATATTTCAAAGATGATTACATAGATAATCACAAAGGGTGAAAGCAAAGTAGTGTTAAAAGAAATAACAGTATTTGATACTAATTTCCATAAACCCGTGATAACTGAAAATGTATTAGATACATGTGTTGTACCAAATACAACATATGATGTAGAGACATGTACACGAGAGCATCATTATAGTGGGAGGATTGTCAGGACACCTGACAAGATACCTAAGATTAACCCAAGTGGTCAAATCTAACGTATCTGATCCTATCACGTGTAATGAAGCTGTGGAAGATATAGACGCTGACCGTTTGGTCAAAAGCCATTGAATCATAGTTAGAATCTTAGTATTCTAACAAAGTCTTGAACTTGTGGAGGAGCCTGAAGGCATTAAACTCATTAGATGCAATTGGGTTCTACAAGAAAATAAAAGGAGAAATGGACGAAAAAGTAGAAACTTTAGAGCAAAGCTGATGGCAAGGGATTTTTCCCAGAAAGAAGAAATCATTTATGAGATCTTCTCGCCTATAGCAGGGCTTAAGTCTATAAGAACTCTCCCCTCCATTGTTTCTCATTTTGATTATGAGATTAGATAAATGGATGTAGAGACTATGTTCTTGAACGGACACCTTCAACAAGAAGAGATACATGGCACAACCTGAGGGCTTCACAGCCAGAAATCAGGTGCATATGATGCAAGCTTAATAGATCGATTTATGATCCTCAGTAAGCGTCTAGATCATAAAACATCAGAATTAAAGAGGCAATTTAAATTCTTTAGATTTATGTAATTGCCTGATGAATCATGTATGTACAAATGACATCAAGATATAATGTAACACTTTAGTTTTGTACGTAAACGATATTCTGCTCATTGGGAATGATGCAAGAATTTTATCAGTGTTCAAGATTCGGATGTCAAATCAGTTTGACACGTAAGACCTTAGTGAGACCAATAATATTCCAAGGATCAGACTTTTGTCGTGATCATGAGAATAAAAAGATTGGGTTATTATAAGAAGCATATATATAGATAAGATGCTGGTAAGGTATAATATGTCAAATTCCAAGAAAGGTTCACTATCTTTTAGATATGGAATTTATCTATCTCGGGATCAGAGTCCTAAGACAATTGAAGAGATAGAAGACATGAATAGAGTTCCGCAGCAGAAGCTTTATGTATGTCATATTACGTACAAGACCAGCTATCTATTATGAAATAGGTCTAAGTCAGCAGATATTAGTCAAACCCTAGAATCTGACACTGGGTAGTAGTAAAGGCGTATATTGGAGCCTTGAGAAGAACTCAAGATTATATGCTAGTCTACCACAGTGGTGAGCTCATTTCAATAAGAGTACACAGATTCGGATTTACAATCTGATTTGTATTCTAGATGTTTGACATCAGAATACGTGTTTACTCTAGAAAGAGCAACCGTTTATTGGGGAATGTTAAGCAGACTTGTATTGGTTACACCGCCATAGAAATTAAATACATGGTAGCTTGAGAAGCAGCCAGTTAGATGTATTGGATTCATGATTTCCTAGTTGTTGGCTCAGAGAAACTTCTAATAGATTCCTTCACTAAAGTATTGGCGCAAAAGAGAGCAAAACAAGTTTTGACACTCATGTGGAAGGAATAAGACTTAGATGTGTGGCCAAATTGAATTTAGGGCAAGTGGGAGATTGTTGGGAATAGTGCCCTGAAAATTCAATTTGTTGAATTAATTAAACTAAATTTACAGCAAGTTGTGAGTATTTCACATACTCATAATTAATGACATGTGGTGGTATTCTTATATGAAATGTGTTTCATAGGAAAAGACTTTGAATACCGAAATCACGTGTCATTAAAGTCCTAGTCGGTAAGATAAGAATATGTTCTTATCAAAACTATAACGTGGCTATATAAGAAGATTAGTCTTTCGTCATAGGGAATGGTGATTTCGGTTACAACACGTTGATGATTTTCAATAGGATTGGAAACATCGAACTGGACCACTGAGATTATTCATTTTATACTGCTATCTAAAATGAATAAAATCTCAGGAAGCATTGAACTCTAAATCCTAACAGTATTTCGGCTTTAGGCATGTAGTGTTAGTCACTGTAATATACTTGAAGTGAGGTCTCGCTAACGAGTGGCCAAAATACTTTGTACATTCGGTGACAACATGAAATGTGCTAAAGAGTTATATTGATCGAGGAATCTGTAGCCTTACTGGAAGGTAAAAGATATCCCTGAGATAGATTTGCAAAAGTTCGAATTAAGACTTTGGCCAAAGCACTTCGCGTGATATGTCACCGAAGTTGTATGTTGAATGTGTTTCACATACAGAGAATTTGAACTTAAGGCGAATCAATAAATTTCATAATATAGATGAAAAATGAATGATAGGAGTTACAATTTATTTTTCATGGATATCTACACGGAGGAGTAAAATGCGAAATTATTCTAGATCGAGAAATTCGTGAATAATTTAATTAATTTTAGAGTGCAACAATATTTATTTAGTGGAATTAAATATTATTAAACGGTAATTAATTACTATCATGAGATGATAATATATTAACTCGTTTGGAGCTAAAATTAATTAGTCCTGCAGGTCCCCCTGCAAGCCCCAATTGAAAAACCCGAAGAGAAAATATTAAAAGGAAAAAGAGAAATGATTTTTCAAAGTGTTTGAAAATAGCCAAGGGATTTATTTTAAGAAAATAAATCAAAGTTCCAAAGATTTGGAAATGCCCAGAATTTTATTTTGGAGAAAATAAAATTTTAATTTTTTTTTTAAAAAATAAATTAAAATGCTGACGTAGCATCTGACGTGTCACGTCACGTCAGCAAACGGGCCCCAGGTGGCGCTGACTGGGTGTCGCGTGTGCGGCTAGGATCGCGCCACGTCAGCGCCCATGTACGACCCAGATGCGATCGGGGCGGGTCAGCCAACAGGTCGGTCAACCGGGTTAAAGGATCGGTTCAACAGATAGGGTCGGACCGGGTCCGGTCCTGGTCGGACCAGACCCGAACACGTGGCGAATTCTGGCAAGGCTGCGTGTAACCACACGTGCCAACCACTTGGCCACCTTGTGGCGGCGCGTGGGGCTACGTGGCGGCGCGTGGTTGGTGGCGTTGTGTCCGCGGCGGAGAGTTCTAGCAAGTGGTATGCTCTGATTGGTCGGATTGGGACGCGGTTTGTACGCGGTTTGAAAATGACCAAAATGCCCTACCATTTTGTGTAAAATGACCAAGATGCCCTCCGATTTTTACCTATAAATAGGCTGATCCCATAGCTCATTTCTCATTCCATTTTTTCAGCATTTTTCGGCTGAAGTGAGAGCTCTCCTTTCTCATTTTAATTAATCCCTAATTAAGGGATTAATTAATATATAATTAGGTGGATATATAATTAATATATAATCCACTTAATTATTAGAAAATTAGGGAATTTTCTAGTCTAGAAAAATAAATTTTTCTAGAAAATATTTTCTCGAGTATTTAGGGAAATACTCGCGGAGCCCACACTCCGAGGGTCGAGTCGGGGATATTTCGGGGAAGCTCTGCCGGTCTCACGAAAGGGAAAGGAGCAGAAAAAATGTCGTTAGATAGCCATTTTTGCAGTACGGTAATATTTTACACTTATATTATTTTAAGCATGATAAATTATATGCTCTTAAGTGTTAATTGCATGTTAGATATTTATCTGCTTAAGTGATTTAAAATTTATTGTCAATTGCATGTATATACTTGAGTAGATCCGGTTAGTTTTCCGCTTTTGTATTAAAATATTTTAGAAATATTTTAATACTTGTATTATAAATAAAATTTTAAAATGTGGTCCCGAACCTCCACTGTTCTGGGCCCACCTCCCAGCAGGGTTAAGGGCCAAGAAACTAGCACTGGAAAAACTGAGAGGGGATGATGAGAAGCAGTTTGCCATCCTTTGGGACTACTATGAGACTGTCAGACAAAAGAACCCTGGAAGTACAATTATATTGCACAGAACAGATGATCCAGAGACTCCAAGATTTGACAGGCTATATTACAGCCTTGCTGCAATGAAGAATGGGTTTTTAGATGGATGTAGGCCCTTGATTGGTCTTGATGGATGTTTCATCAAGACAGTTCATGGTGGTCAATTACTTGCAGCAGTTGGGAAGGATGGCCATGATAATCTCTGGCCCATTGCACTAGCCTATGTGAAAAGTGAAAACAACAACACTTAGAAGTGGTTTTTGCGTACATTGGTAACTGATTTGGGTGGTGCAGAAGGAGAAGATGGACCTTTATAAGTGATAGGCAAAAAGGTCTGTTGGATGCACTGAATGAGGTTGCTTCTGAGTGTGAGCACAGTTAATTAATGTTTATTCCAGCCTATTGTTAATTTTTGCTAAAATCAGATCTGCTTCTAATATATTTGATGCTTGTGACAATTTTTTTTATTAGGTACTGTTTACGACACTTATATCAGAACTTCAGCGTTCGTTGGAAGGGACAAAGGATGAAAAATCTTTTCTGGCAAGCAGCAACAAACCTGAGTTCAGGGATGCAACGGACAGTATCAAGAATGAAGATCCAAGGCATGATGATGGCCAGATGACAGTCTATGATTGGCTAATTGCATTGCATCCTGATTGTTGGTCAAGGGCCTACTTCAGAAATAGTTGTAAGTCTGACGTGTTGGTAAACAATTTATGCGAGTCTTTCAATAACATGATTTTACTTGCAATAGAAAAACCAGTGGTGGACATGTTTGAGTGGATTAGGATTAGGGTCATGAATAGGATTGCTGTGAAAAGACAAGGAATGTCTAGTTTTCAGGGTACTATCTGTCCTAATGTATTGAAAAAGGTTAACAGGCAAGTAGAATTGGGAAGGAATTGTATTCCTCAATGGGCAGGTGATATGGAGTTTGAAATTCAAATGGATGGGGATCAATTTGTGGTGAAATTAGATGATAGGATCTGTACCTGTGGTCTTTTCCAATTGAATGGATATCCCTGCTGCCATGTTGCTCCTTGTATAACTTATATGAGGCAGCAAGTTGAAGATTACATCGACGCTTGCTACAAAAAACCAGCTTATATTGAGGCATATAAGCATGTGGTGCATGGTGTTCCAAGAAAGAAACATTACATAAAAACTGGCCACGCACCACTCAAAGGACCAAAATACAAACCCAAACCTGGAAGACCCAAAAAGGCACGCAGAAAGGGAGCTGACGAAAGGAGACCACCAAGAACCCGAGTGGGACTAACACATACATGTAGTAGGTGCTTTGAGCTTGGTCACAATGTCAAGAGATGCACTACTCCTCATCCCAACTCAAGATTTTACACTGTAAGAATGTTGCTTTAATATTTTCAATTGCACAGTTTGGATTAAATGATGATTTTGAATTTCAATTCCACAGGTTGGATTAAATGCCCTGGACACACGCTTTAGAAGACCTACAGTACACTTATCTATCCTAAAAACTTAATTACTTATTAATTTTGTATTAGAAATTAAACTAATACCTCGATTTCTGCAGGTACCAAGTCAGAGAGGAAGAAGGAGTGTATTCAACATAGGAAGAGAAAGGAATGCTGCTGCCCGGAGATCCAGAGCTGCTGCAACTGCAGCTGCCAACAACCAAACTACTCAGCGCCAATCTTCCACACCAAATCCTGCAACATCTGCACAGCCTGCTAGGACAAATACACTGGCTCACACACCAACTACTGCTGGATCTACAGCAACACCCTCTGAGGGAGTTAGAACACCTAGAAATGAAGCTTCACCTCCTGAAACCGCTAGCCAGAGTGCACCCCGTCAAAGAAGAAGGTCATGGACGAAGAGACCAACCGAAGAAGAAGCATTTCGGAACGTAAGAGGACGTGCACAGAAGAGAAGAAACAATGTGCCATGGAGACCATGACTATGCAGTTAGCCAGATCTGGATCTGTAAAACAATGCCTTTTATTTTGTTATTTCTCTGCTTTAAACAATGTTTGTTGGAACCTTTCAATTGTGGTCCACTTTTTGATATGTGGGATGTGTAGCCCCACACAAACATTTATCTTTTGTTAATTGGGAAAGGGTTTTTTGTTGGTGAATACAGACATTAATGCTCACCTTTTCATGGCTAATATAGTATGTTAAATTTATTTTGTGATTCTTGTGGATGCATTATTTTGTACTGCTCAGTAAAATTTCCAATTCATGTTACAATCTGACAGGGTTTTTTTGGCAACAATTTAAAATCATAGGATTTTTCTTGCATATTTATTAAAACACAGGGTGTCTGATGCATAACAAAGGGAAAACAACTTTGACCAAACACCATCTTCTTCAATTTCATTCCAAAATGCAGTACATACAACCTTGGGTGCAAATTCAGAAAATTCAATATAACTTCAAATAAACAGTACATGTCATTTTAACAAGAGAATAACCAACAACAAGAACAATCCCATATATATGGCCCATGACAGAACTTCTTTCTTCTCATCAACCTTGAATATGGACATTCCAACCTCCGATGCCCCAGAAATGACGTGAGCTTTAGATTCATCCTCAAATTCGTTCAAACCGTCGCAACGATTGTTGTTTCCTTCCACAATACGCTCCCATTTAGCTCGAATAGGGTTTGCCCAACTGAATATGAGCATTTGGAAGAGGCACAAGAATAATACAAAAGCCCTTTGCTGGGTTTGTTCCAAGATTGAACAACCTTCATCGAAGCCTTCATACCACAAAAACAGTTTGGCATGGGAGGGTATCGAATTTCGAACTCGGACATCATCTTCTTCGACCCTCCCGCCAAGAAGCTCCTTGAGGCAGCCATTGGTGTGTTTCTCGAGCTCCAAGGTTGAAAATTTGAAATGAGCTTTTTCAATGACGATGGATCAGACAAAATCCAAACAAAGTAAGGGCATAAATGACTTTTCACTCCAAAAAACCCTTCCATACACGCAGTCAACACGCGTGCGAACCACACAACGCGTTCAGGGTTTTTTCTGCAAACTTTTTAAAAACACAGGGTTGTTTGAATGATATTCCATATGTCGGGATCTTTTCTACTCTTTTCGCCTAACACGAGGTAGTTACCTGCATTTTTCAGAAAAAAAGTAGTGCTTGGCTAACATATTGCATTTGTTGCTCCAAAATATTACCATTCTGTCCTAAAGATGATTGAATTTACGTCACATGCCATTCCCTCTTTTTAATTTGTAAATCCATGTCCAGAAACTAATCATTTTCTTTCACAAATTCCTTCCCATTTTTCGGTGACTCGACTAAATTTATAAAGATTGCCTCCTTCTTCCCCCCCCCCCCCCCCCCCAATTGTTCAACAAATTATTTCTCTAATTTTTCAACTTGAAAAAAAAAATCTTATTTGCATGTCTTTAACTATCATCGGTTCGAGTCTTATTGGGGTAGTTGGGAAACCAATATTGATCTTTAAAAAAAATAAAAAAATATAAATAAAAATAAAAATCTATCTTTTGAGTTCAAGCTTCTTTTTTTTTTTTGCCCTAAAATTCTATTCCCAAAATTGGAAGAAATCAGTTTTTTTTTTTTGAATTTGAATGAATCAACTAAGAACAGATCTTATAATTATCTTTTTACAATTAAAATTCTAACTTTACTCGATATTACACTCATCACTTTAAAATTGTAACAAACAAGATGGATTTCCACAAAGAACTTTTGTTCCATTTTAAAATTTTTAATATTATATATATATATATATTTATTTATTTATATAGATTACATAACATACCATTATTATTTAAAATTTTTAATAGTAAAATTTTGATCATAAAGAAAGAATTCATTAGTAATTATTCAAAATTTATCCACTTATTATGTACACGTGAGTATAAGTATAGAGAAAATAATTGGGAAGGATAATTTCGACTTTTCTATTTATTTTGATGGTTTGTAGATTGTGAAGTAAACAACTCTATTTTTTAAGTTAAATAACAACTCATTTAAAATGTAAAAGTAAACACTATGCTATTAAGAGAATCAATTGTTTACTAGTTTGCATAGCTAGAACAAAAACCACCATAAAAAGTGAAGTAAACCCCTCCTAAAAGCAATGACAAAATAGGTAGGTGTTGGTCCAAACGATTAAAGAATTAGTTTTCGAAGGCAATGACCCAAATTCAAATACCTTTGGCTACCCGGGGGGGGGGGGGGGGGGGGGGTGGTGTTCTAAAAAAATGAAAAAAGAAAAAAGAGATCAATTCATTGGGATCAAGAACGATTTTTATTTTTATTTTTATTTTATTTTATTTTTTTTGAGTGGGATCAAGAACGAAAGTTGAATCTCTTGTTTTGTGGGGGGTTAATCACGATCACCCCTATCCTTTGGGGGGTTTTGCACTTTTCCCCCTATACTTTGATTTTTAGCATTTACCCCCCTAACCTTTGAAAAATATTACACTTAACCCCCTTAAAAACCTTTAACCATCGATTTCTCCTCCGTCACGATGACCCAAGCTTTAAAACCTCCACCATCGTGTTCGTCTCTCCAAGGAGAAAAAAACCCATACCTTAGCTGACCATATTAACCGCCTAAAGCTTCGTTCATCGTGCGTCGTCTTTAATCGATTATTTCTACTTCGTCGGTTGTCGAATTTTGATTTCGAGACCATTGTAGTGTTCCTTACGTCGAGAACTTCAATTTGATATATAATATCAATACATTTGAGATCAGCTTTGTACAGATTTGCTTTGTTAAAGTTTGTTACAAGGGATTAAGTGATATTTTTCAAAGGTTAGGGGGGTAAATACTAAAAATCAAAGCAGGAAAGTGCAACCCCGCCCCCCCCCCCCCCTTGTATCCACCCATATAACTTTGTAGTCCAAAATTGTGATTCTTGAACTCAGATGCTTCTATACCCACGAAGTTGAAACCTTAACTTCCTCGGAGAATTAAGCTCCAATTTACCCCACAACACGACAATTCAACTTGGATATGGAGAATAGACTCACTCCGCCCGAATATATTTAACGTCTTGGCTTTTCATGAACTTGAAAACCACTATATTTATCAACTCGCTTTACTCCTTCCTATCCGACTTCTTTCTACGCCGAAATCCGAAATGTTCCCATTCTCCTCTCTTTTATTTCTTTCACCCGAAACCCAAATGTCTCAATTCTTCCAATTGTCGTTTTCATGAACTCCAAAATCGGTCGTTTTCTTAAATTAAATTATTTTTTTTTTCTTTTTTTCCAAATCAAATCGAGCCCTATTCCAAGGTCCGGAGGGTCTCGACTCATCCCGAACTTAATTCCCAAAATTTTACTTCGACCTGAATCACTTGAGTTACTTTCTTCTCACACCTTGGTTTTAGTTCCAACGAGCTGAAGATCCTCAATTTGCCTATAAATCCGAACCTTTAATTATTAGTACCCTCAAAGCTTTCTTCACCTCTTTCTTGAATTGAATAAATCTCCTAAACCCGGTTGGTCAACCTCTTTTTCGTAAAGTAAGCTCACGTATCTATCTTGTAAGCATCACTTCCTACCACTATCTTGCCAAGTGTTCACCAACTTCAATAAAACTTGTAAGTTGCTCCCACAATTAATCCTTCTAATTCAGACCTTATCACTCGAACCATAGCCCAATTAGAGGAGGAGATCCTGACTCTTAACTTTCGTAGAACCCTCGATGCATTCCTTACAACTTTCATGCTAAAGCTAAAGCTAAAGAAAAGAACTTGTGATAGGCTGGGGTTGTTGTAAAGATTGGTCGTGGTTTGATATCATTTTCACAACCTGTAACTCACAACTTCCTTTGAAAATAAATGCATGGGGGTAAGACATGCTCATGTCACATAGCTAACACCACAACCACAAATTTGATGCAAATACAACAATAATTCAACAAAATTGAAAGTAAAACATGTTAGACATATATATCTTCAAACAATGTAAAGCCAATTAACCGACAATTTATAGACAAAATCGATATAATGCTCAAGTTATCAAGTTATTCAGGTAATTTCAAGGATTCAAGTAATGAGATAATTTCAAATAAAATGCAAGACCCTCAAGTTGTCAATTAGTTCCTATATCGTACGACTTAGACTTGACACGACACGACACGAAAACCTCAGTTTTACAACAGGGCTCTGATACCACCTTACTTACCAAGCATTACTCCAACCGGGACACAACCGAATCATGATAAGGAAAGGGAAATAATTGGGTTGCAAAATGTGGATAAAAGAGGAAGAGCAAATTAGGGGTCGAAGAAGTAGCCGGGAGTGGGAATGGTAGAAGTGTGTTGCTATTCCTATCAATCGTTTCAAAAGTAGCATGAGAAAATTTTCAGACAAGTGGTGTGATTAGGATCATTTATACCAAGGAAGTTAAATGGAAGGAATTGAGAATCTACAATTTAAGAATTGAAGCCACGAGCTCAACGGATGAAAATGGATATTCTTAAGGGGGAGAGCCGACTGGGGGGATGATTTCCAAATTTGGAATTTTGCTTAAGTGGGCTATTTTAATAAGGATAACAAAATTGCAAGAGTGGCAAACAACGGGATTTCTTGAAAATGGCAAAAAGAGAAAGAATTGGAAGACTTTGACACTTGAGGATCTCCAAGGTCGGGATGAGAGAATCTTGAGAATAATTTTAAAAGGGTAAGTGCTTCAAGAATCGGAAATGGATATTCAAGAAAATATGGGAGATTTAGTACTTGATGAAATTCAGGACCGAGGTGGGGAAAATTTCGAGAACAAGATCGGAAGAGATAGGTACTTCAAGAAAATCAGAAAGAAGAGATTCTTTGCTTTGAGGAATGGTAGAACAAGTTCAAGCAGTGAGATGGAATATATATATGTTTAATTTTCTTAAAGGGGGAGAGTCGGCCAGGAAACTTCAAGAAAGGTGGTCATTCTTTCCCTCTATTAGAACTATGTGAATGAAGTCTTCAATATCTTAAAGCTCATGCGCCTAAAGTTCTCAAATAGAGATTTCTAAAGCCATAAGGAGGCATATCTTAAGCCGAGCTGAAACGAAAAGAAATTTGATGAGAAATGGGAGAGTTAATGGTTTCTACAAGTAGAGTGAACATACTTTGATCATAAATGAGAATTCTACAAGGAAGGCAATTGTCATTCAAGATCTGCGCGAAAGGATCAAAAAGGTGTTGCACTATTATAAGGGTGCGAGATAACTGTAGCTTGACGGGACCATCATATATTGCAAGGGATCACATGGATCAAATAGGTATGATGAAAAATTGAATACGAAGATTTGAGTTACTGAAGGATAGGCCGAGCATCCAAGGACATTAGGAGTGATTTGGGGAAGTGAAAGATTTAGGGGATAACCCCTCACATGAACAAAATAGGTTACAGACTCGTCAGTTGTTTCTGTGATGAACAGAGAATACTTATTGGATTAGAGGTTTGAATCCAAGCTACCGAAGACTAATTCGAGTATTCAAGAAGTCCAAGTACAGTTCGTGGCGAAGCATGGGGAATAGAACTAATATCACTTAAGATAGGGAACTTCGACCTTGGTGCTTAGGATAAGGGGATCGATTATGGAGGCTGGATTAAATTATCAGTTAAGTATTTAATGAATTATTGCTTCCGCTTTTATTAATCTGACTTGATTGTTTGGTTTGGGGTTAGTCCCGCCTAGCCTTGTGGTCGTTTTTTTTTTTTATTGTCTCCCGTTCGCTTTAGCTTTGGTTCATGTATGGATTGTCCATTTCATATGTGGATCGAACTATAGTGCGGGGGATGTAGTGCCTAACGTTCCGGGTGCTACATCCTAAGGTGATATCAGTTAAGTATTGGGATATCGGGGATTCAATGTTTGATATTTTGGGTAAGAAAATCTTCAACCTCAAATCAAGTGTTGGACGGATCACTACCATGGAAGATTCTCGAACCACAGTGAACGGTACATCGAACATTCATGGCATATGCATATACGTAACTCAAATTTAAAGAATTTTATGATACTAAGTGCTTTGATGGTTGATCATATTCATTTTCTTTTGTATAATTAATTGGTGTATCTAATTTCTATTACCTTTTCCTCATGTGACGGTTTGTGTGACGTTTATTCACTTGAGCTTAGGTTGTGTGTTACTTATTTGAGAGATGGGGTTCTCTCTTTGCTTGTTTGAGAGACGGGGTTCTCTCTTTGCTTGCTCGAGAGACGGGGCTCTCTCGCCTTGTTCTAGAGTAGAACTCGAGAATGGACCTGGGGACCAGGTCCTCTTAAGGGGGAGAGAGTTGTAACGCCCCAATTTTCAATTATACATTACATGATATTATGTGATATTATATTACTAATTGTTTCCATGAAATTATTGTTAACGTGAGAATTTATGTGAAATAATTGCCGAACATGTCTTATTTGATTAATTGTCTTTAATTGATCATTTTCCCTAACTTGAGAATTATTTTAATTATTTATTTATAACTTTCATGATATTATATGCATTATATACTTTTATGCCTTTGTATGAATTGTCACTAACGTGGAAAATACGTGAATTAATTGATAAGTGATTAAATGCTTCTACATGACTTTACTTGATCATTTCCTAATTATATGGACTAAATTGCATAACATGAATTGAAGTTAATTGCTCATATATCATGGATTGAAGCTTGATTTCATTCATTTAAATAACTTAGGGACTTAAGTGCAATTAATGGGGATTAGTGTAGGCTAGTGGGAGATATAATATATCATATATGTATCTCTTTTTCCACATTCTCATACATTAAATTGCATACAAGAACTACACACACACACACACACTAAGAATCGGTTTTTACACCAAGAGAAGAGAAGGGAGGGTTTCACCAAATTTCAAGCTAGAATTCAAGGAGTTAGCATTCAAGTTGAAGCATCATCATCATACCACCATTTCCTTCCATTCTTCTTTCATTTCAAGGTACAACCTGAAGTTGTTTGAATTCCTTGATGATTGATTAGGGTTTGAGGGTTATTTGATGATTTCTTGTGTATAAGTGATTAGAAGCATGCTTAGGATCATTAATCTTGAAAGCTTGCATGAATTCATGAATAATTTGAGACTTGGATATCATGATATATATATAGGGTTTGGTTGATGATTTCTTGATGATCTATGTATGTTCCCATGGATTAAATGGTGCATACTTGATATATATGAGTTATATGCATGTTAGATGCTAGTTTTGGGTTGATTCTTGCTTTGATTTGGTGTGAAAATGGATTGGGAGCCAAAAATCGAGCTTGCCCTGTTTTTCCCGAAGCTTTTTCTGCTGCTGGACTTGAAGGTCGCTCCCGCGACCGTTTTCGTGACCATTTTTGGTCGCGGCCGCGACCAATGATTTGAAAGTTGGCAAATTTTCAGTCGCGGCCGCGACTGATTTCCACTGCAATTTTGTCACGGCCACGACACCCTCATCCGAACTCCAATTGGCCTGATTTTTGAACCGACGGAAACCTATTGAAGTCTAAAATAACTTCCAATTGGAATCAACTCAATATCTCTTCACATTTGTGAGATATAATTAATTCTTTTAGGTGTCGCTATCTTCCCGACAAGCTGCACTCGGTTAACTTCGGACTTATGCCATTTTCTCCTCACTTTGAACTAAAATACGAGCCATATATCCTCAGATAGGTATTTGTATCTAGTTTCATTCCCAACAAACAAAACTCAATTCCCACTTCTAGAATTAAATATATTCCAGTTTTACTACAGCGTGTGCGTTTCCTAAAATTGTCCGTTTTTGCCAAACTTCACCAAAACCTTTCTTATTGCATTCCTTTCACTCTCTTGCCTCCCATATGTGAATTATATGATATATATACTTGATTAATTGATAAGTATGCTCCTACTTGACACTTCTTGGTACTTAATTGCTCAAACATGATTGTGTGACTCCATGCTCTATATAAATTGAACTTGAAATAATTGAATTATATGTATACATGATTCCTTGATATTAATTTCACCTCTTAGGTGTTAATTGGTTTCTATACATGTTAAGTGTCACTTGATTGCTAGTCTATTTATTTACATGAGCATGGCCGTGCGTCATACTTGGTCTCATATTGAGTCTCGTCTCACGAGTTCCCGTTATTTCCTTTCTTGTCCAGTTTTTCTCCAGGGCAGAGATCATTGATCCTTTGGGAACTTTCTTGTATCCTTATCTTGTTTCATCGTTCGTCAGGTGAGGTTTAATTCTAGATACTTAGAACCCTTACAACCCTATGTGTTGTTTTCGGCCAAAAGTATATATATATAATTATAGCTTTCAAATCTTATTGATTTATAACGGGTTTCATGAAATGAACGGATTGATTGATTGATTGATTGATTATTTTGGCGAGTAACTATTGTTCACGTTGGGCCCCGAGGGTAGTGTATTGAGCCAACCGGGAAAGCAAGGGCTGACGGGTAACTCTTGCACTATCCTCACCATTGTGGGATCACCTTTGAATCCACCAGGACGTTTGGTGGAGGAAGAAATCCCGTGCGTGGGAGTCATGTTCCCGACGTACACCATGATTGGATGGTGGGGCCTTGCAATCCCACCATCATCCGGAGGAAGAAGGAGTTATTGAAACTGCTAATTGTGCACTGTAAATTGATTGCTTGATCACCTAATCACTTAATAACTGAATGATTGTACACTTTTGGTTAAAGGTTGGAGAATTGCCCTCACTCGCCGGGCCACGTATTGAATTGATCATGATTGAATTATTAAATTGATTAGTTGTAATCTCGGGCGAGAATTACTTTAATATTTGAACTTATATTGTTTCTTTTATGAAAACTTACCCCAGATTATAGTTTGCATTGTAATTGAGTAAATATTTATTTATACCCCTCGCTCAGTCCGTGGTGGACTGACACCTCAACTTTTCAGTTTTTGCAGGTGCGTGCTAGGCGGGAATTAGAGTCTAGCTTGTCTTTAATTTGGGTCTAGCACTTCACCGTATATTTTGTTCATGTATAGATACTTGATTATTTTTGTAGCATGCCTTGGTACATTTTGGAGATGATATTGTATTGATATGTAATTGTTGGTACCTACTAGTATTTATACTGGATATGTAAATATGGTACCTATAAGTATTGAATGAATTATTGCTTCCGTTTTTATTACTCTGACTTGATTGTTTGGTTTGGGGTTAGTCCCGCCTAGCCTTGTGGTCGTTTTTTTTATTGTCTCCCATTCGCTTTAGCTTTGGTTCATGTATGGATTGTCCATTTCAAATTTCCGGCTTTCCAGGTACGCACGACATGTGTGAATTTTTCCAAGAGTTAGGATTATTTTTAATTCTTTCGTTTATTAAATTCCTATAATTCATGATAAATTGTATAAATTTTCTTTCAATGTGATTACATGAAATAAGTATCAAATTGATTATTATTTTAAATTAGTAGACTAAACTTCATGAATACATTCTTGGACTAAATTGCTCATTCTTCCTGAGTATGAACTTGATTGCATGAACTAGACAACTTGGGGACTTAATAGCAAATTATGATGAGTCACCCCATCTCTTGGAAGCATCACGTAATATATGCATCTCTTTCATTTCTTCATTACATATACACACAAGCATATCCACCTCCATCTCTCTCTCTCGGTTCCTCCATCAAAGAAGAAGGGAAAGTGGGAGTTCATCATCATCATCAAGCTATCTTCCATCCAATTGATTACTTGAAAGCTTGAAGCTTCTTCATCATCTCTCATTCTTTCTTTCAAAGATAAGATATGAATACATGAATTCTTGAATTCATTATGTGAAGCTAGGGTTAATGATTCTATGTGATACATGGATAAGATATTATTTGATGCAAGAATATGTGATTATATCATGATTAGAAGCATGAATTCTTGAACGAATTAAGCTTATGTGATGGTTGGGTGTGTGATCATGAAAGTGGAAATTCTTGATGTTCTTGAGTGATTTGAGTGTTTAAATGAAACTTTATGGTATTTTGGATATGTATGCATATTGATTTCAAGAAATATTGCATTTTAATGCATGAAAATTCATGTTTTGGTTGATTGTTGTGTTTGGCCGAAGTTTTCCCCTATTTTGCTGCTGCTGTGAAACAGGTCGCGACCGCGACCAAAAATATGCATAAAACGGGTCGCGCCTGCGACCCCATTTTGGCCAACTTTCGACTTTTGGAAAATTGCATGAAAAATTCGGAAAAATACTTGGTCGCGGCCGCGACCATTTTTTGAAGGTTTTTGGTCGCGCCCGACCCCTCCAGAATCTGCATTTTGCTCAACTTCGGACCTACGCCATTTTCACCTCGCTTTGAATTAGAAAACGTGCCATATAGCGTTGGAAAGGTTTTTGTGTCTAGTTTCATATCCAATAAACAAAACTCAATTCCAACTTCTAGAATTTAAGATATTTCAGTTTTCCTACCGCATGCGCATTTCCAAAAATTATCAGATTTTACCAAACTTTGCCAAAACCCATCTTATTGCATTCTTTTCACTTTCTTGGCTCCCGTATGTGGCTTATATGAGTTATAAACTTGGTTTAGTGATAAATATTCTCTTAAATTGACATTCCTTAACTATTAATACATGACATCTTGATTATGATTAAGCTGCGTCATATTTTGTATTATTATTGAGTCATTGTCTTACAAGTGCATCATGTCCCATTTTCTTGTCCAGTGGTTCTCCCGGGCAGCGATTGGGATCAATGAGCACGTTCACGTGAATCGTCGTGTTACCTGTCAGCAAGCAATTCAAGCTCATGCAAAGCAATGCGTGTAGCTTGATTAATGTCACAGTCGTGCAAAGTAATGCGCGTATCGTGATTGGACCGTTCAAGTGATTACAAGCAACTCAGGCTCATGCAAAGCAATGCGTGTAGTTTGATTAGTGTCATGTTCATGCAAAGCAATGCATGCAACGTGATTAATGTCATGATCATGCAAAGCAATGCATGCATCGTGATTACCGTGTTACAGTGTTACTGTGAATGGTGAAGGCTCGCAACCTTCTCGTTATTGGAGTGATGTACTTTATTGGAGTGATGGAGTCTATTGGAGTGAAGGAGTTATTGGAGTGATGGAGTTTATTGGGGTGATGGTGTTTATTGGAGTGATGGGGTTTATGAGAGTGATGGAGATATTTGGGGAAATCCATATATGTACAGTGTTCTTGCAGGTACACTCTAAAAGGGAATCAAGCTGAGTCGAGGCCTTGCATTCGAGCTCTGCACGGTGCACTTATTTAATTATCATTTCAAAGGAACTGTTGTTAATATTATTTGTTATTTATCTTAGGAGATGATAATATATTGATATGTAAAATTCACATGTGAACTACTTGATAAATGAACAATGAGTTAGTCCCGTTCGCTGCAGGTTGATTCATGTACGGACTATTCATTTCGTGTGTGGATCGACCTGTAGTGCGGGGGGTGTGACATCCTTTTTTTTTTTTTTTTCCCCCAAAGAACAGGGGTGATCGTGATTAACCCTTTTGTGGAAATATATGAATCTAATTTGAAGCCGATAGAAGAGAGTATAATATACAGTAGAAAGCGACACAAAAGACAACTTCCACACATTATTACACTCTAAAGTCTAAACCAATCAACAAATACAAAAAAAGAAAAAGAAAAAAACATGTACACTTCCAGAAAACCATCCATGGAAAACCAAAGCGACGAAGCAGAAACGACCAAATTAAGAACATGGAATAAGAATGCAATAGCAACTGCAAGAAGAAGAAGCTCAAGCCGACATTAATAAAACTAATCGATAAAAAATAGTCCATTGAAAAAAGAAAAAAAAAAAAAAAAAGAACACCTGAAAATGGTGTCACCCTCGGTTTAGGCGTTTGACAATGGCAGCCATATATTTGCCCTGATGCTCTGCTAGTGCCAGCTCTGTTTCAGTTGCTTCTCTTGTTCCATCTCCTGCAAAGACTCCAGCACCATATGGAGAACCGCCTCTAATTGAATCCATTTTGAACATACCGGCACCGAAAGTGTAGCCAATAGGAACGAAGAGCATTCCATGATGAGATAATTGGGTGATTGCCGTCCACCTGGATTGATGAAACATGATGAGTCAAGAAATGTCAAAGAAACATTAAATAAATAAGAAATGGTATTTCATTTTCAAGAAAAGGTTGGCAATTTTGAAGTAAGGGGATGTAGGCTATAATTTGATTACGGAAATAGCATAGTGTTTTTCCGTCAAAAAGGGCTATACAATAGGAATAGTTACAGTGACAATCCCACGAGGTTTAACCTAATTACACATTTTCTTCCCATCAAAGAATTTACATTACAGCAACATCAACGAATTTTAATGATGTCATCCCCATTTTTTTATGAACACTGCACTTTTCCCTTGACACTTACTAGTCAACATAAGATTTAAACTCACTACTATAATAGCAAGTGTAAGGGCAAGTTGCAAGGAAGCGAGGGGATCTTTTTGTAATTGCCCAAACCACGAGGGAAGTTTGTATAGTTAGCCCATATATCAGGGTATATCATATGTAATTATTCCAATATAATATGTCAATATGGTTTTGCTAGATATAACAAACCCATCTATAGATAAGGTTTGTTGATTTAAATATTCCAGCCCTTACAACAAAGGTGAATGCGGAAAAGTTTCAATTAATTGCAAAAACACTGATTTCATTTTCAGTGTTTCTTCATTTTGCCTTAATGAAATCAGAGAAGATATGCATGAACAGCAGAAGTTAAAGAGATATACTTCTTACCTCATCTCATCCAATTATGAATGAACCAAAAATGTGAAAATAAATAAATAAATCAATGACATTAATGAAGAGGTGCAACAAAATGTATATTATTTATGAGACAACAAAGACGCTTTCTCATCAAGTTCTCCAAAATTGTAGCATTAAGGACAAATACCAGATATTTGTGGTCCTCAAACTAAACAAGTTCATCCTAAAAATCAAGATACTTTTCTCTAACATCAGAACATGCCATCATACCATGAAGCCTATAGCTGAAACAGAAGAGGATCAAAAGCATTTTTGCTAAACCACATTTTCTGCATGCTTTTAAGCCGGGATATTGCTCTAATTCTCTAAAAAAAGTTGAAATTAGAAGAATTCAGAAGCAAGGCATAAAAATGGGGGCACCGAGTTTGGGCAATGACAAGAAAGGAGGAGCTAACTCTGTGATTTTGTAAAATGACTTTTGGATATGGACAGTATGATTCTTACATCATGACAATGATTTTCATTCATTTAAACAAGGATTGAAATGTAAAAACACATGTTTGTTTATGGTTTTGATGATTGAGATTTGAGATATATAAAAGATATAGTTAAACCGAGATAATCTTTGAAATACACACACATATGAGAAGCACTCACGAGAATGGAAACATATTTTTTGAAGAATGTTTCGAGAGGATGAAAATATTTTTCCCTCGGAATGCAGTTGCCAAATACATTTCTATCTCCCACGTATAAAAATGACATTTAGGAAAGAAACAAAACATGACAAAAATTGTACTTCTTTTGCGCTGAACACTCATTTTCAGTTAATTCCTCACTTGTCAACACTTCTCCAAAATCCCTCCACACCTGTTCATACATCTCCAACTTTCTAAGAGGTTCTTAACTTTCACCAAAAAAGCACAAGATTTTCACAAACAGGCAAAAGTATAAAATCCATTTTTTCCCCATCATAGAGTTTCGCGTACCTCAAAACAGATCTCATAGATTTTGATATTATAACATTAAACATATATCATACATTTTCATGTTTTCATAAGAGCCCATATTTCAAAATAGAGAAAAGAAAAGCCTTGCGTATTCTGATAGGGTTGGGGAAATGCAGCCCAGTTCCGCATTGATTCGCCAATTCAATTCTACGAAATTGCAGAAATATTACCAAAAGAATGAAAAGGTGAACTTATTAACTAAACTAAGTTCTCTGTACTAATGTATTGCGTAGTCCTTTTAACTGACACATAGCACAACACCACAAACTAAGTTCTTGCTTTTAAGGCACATTTCCATAAACTCTTCCCACCTTAGACAATCACACAAAACAAAAATCATATACATAACAATTTCACTCATCAAAACAAAGGTAAGAAAACGAACATATATATAAATATCAGTAACATAAGAAGCTTACGCAGTGGTCTCCTGGCCGCCGCCTTGAGTCCCAGTGCTGACAAAGAATCCGGCAGGTTTGCCCGCGAGCTTCTGCTCCCTCCACAACGGCCCAGTCGAATCAAAGAACGCCTTCATCTGCGCAGCCATGCCGCCGTACCTCGTCGGAAAACCAAACAGAAACCCGTCCGCCTCCGCCAATTCCTCCGGCGAACCGATCACGGGGATCGAATCGTCTTTCGGAGGAGCCCGCATTTTGACGAGGACGTCGTCGGGTAGCGTTTCGGGCACCCGGTACAGCACAACCTCGACTCCGTCCACGCTTTCGGCGCCGCGCTTCATCCGCCGCGCAAGGCCCTCGACGTGGCCGTACATCGAGTAGAACACTATCAGTAGTTTGACATTCCGATGGGGGTCGGAAGGAACTGTGGCAACAGCTTCATCTCCGGCGGCGGAGGCGGCTGACCGTTCGGGTGGCGTGGATTCGGGAAGGTGGTCGTCGTCCTCTGCGGCGGCGGTTGTCCGTTGCGGGTACTTTTTCTTGCTCGGAACACAGCCGCCACCTTTTCCCATCAATTCTCACTGAATCAAGAAAAGAAATGTGGAAATGGGAGCGGCGGAATGGGGCTTCGAGACTGAGCGGCGACTGGCGAGAAACCAGTGTCCACTGTAGTGTGGTTTGCTATTGCTCAAGACTGGAAACGGCGCCGTTTAGCCTTGCGGTATCAAAGAGGAATTTGGGGGGTCATGTTTACCGATGGACCGATTTGTCATTAATGACCATTTTAATTTACAGATATTAAGGCACTTTAAACAATATTCAAAATTTTCAATTATGTATACTTTAACTATTAATAAAGTATCAATTATTACACATTGAATGGACCGGACTTCGCTTCAGTAGTGTCATGTTTAAGGAACCATATACATAACTATATAAAGAATTTGTTTTATTTAACAAAATCGAAATTTAACTACAGTTGAACAAGGAGTGGTGATTCTTTAAAGGGTTATTTACACAAATCCCCCATCCTTTGGGCCTTAGGGTGGGGTACCCCCCATTTTGAGCAATTTGTCTTATAACCTTTTAAAATTGTAGCACTTAACTCCTTTTCAACTTTTCCGACGGAATATTCCGGGAATATTCTGATCAAGTTGAACTTTGACCGTCGATTTCTCCTCTGTCACACCGACCAAAGAGTCAAGACCATTATTATCGTGTTCCTCTCCCCAAGAAGAACAAAATCCATATCCCATTCGACCCTATTGGCCGTTGGAAGCTTTGGAATTTGCATGCAAAGCATCGCCGGCAGTTCGTCATCTTTGACCGATGATTCCTTATTCGTTGGTTATCGGGTTTTGATTTTGAGACCACCGTTTTGTTCTTTACATCGAGACCTTCGATTTGATGTATAATATCAGCACGTTCGAAGTCTGATTTGTACAAATTTAGCCTTATAAATCACACCAGAAAAAAATATGAACGGAATATTTCCTAAGATTCCGCCGGAAAGGGATTAAGTGCTACAATTTTGAAAGGTTAGGGGGCAAATCGTCCAAAATAAAAAGATGGGGGCCAGCCGCCCTAAGGCCCAAAGGACGGGGGGGTTTTGCGTGATTAACCCTTCTTTTAAATGACGCATTTTATATGACATGTAAATACAAAATTTAAAGTGGTTAAACCAATGTTTTCAAAATCAGACCGGAGAGGTCGAAGCGGCAATTTTACTGGTCACCAGTCAGATCGGTTCAGTGAATTTAACCACCGATCGAACCGGTATGACGTCATAAATAAAAATATTCTTTTTAATAATATATATATGCTAAAATTAAAAGTAAAATATATAATATAGTTCAATATTAGAATAAAAAAATCATATTTCTTCATGCAATGTCCAACCTTCAAAAACAATATTCCAACATTTCTTCCCCTAATATCCAATATTTCTTCTCCTATTATCCAACATTAAACAAAACCAAACAACTTAAATATGTTTTAAGTTTTAGAACCAACAGGAAACAAACCAAACGTTTCAACAGGTGCAAAGTGCAAATAAAAAGGAATACGAAATAAGATCATGAATGATTATCTTCGTCAATGAGTTGATTTCTTTGTTGCCTTAAAAGTCAGTGCATTTCACCATCATTAGATCTGGATGTTGCACCACCAAATGTTGCTAAATCAATTGGATCATTGGTTATATTCATGTTTTCTCCACCATCTAAAAATCATTTAAAAATAAAGTATCATTATCGATGAAACATTAAGGAAACAACTACATTATATTATTTTAAAGGATGTAATCTACAACTTCCAATAAGTGCAATAAAATTTGACATCTCTTTCTCAAACATTTCTTCTATCTCATCGGGATCAAGTTCTTCGCTTAGCTCATTCTCAATGACCCAAAGATCCAGTTTATCAATACATTCATAATCAACAGGATCATATGTCTTTGTTCTTTTACCACCACAAATCAAAATATATATATATAACATTAGTTGTATATTTATATATAAATTTTGTACTAAAAACAAAGTTCTTACCGATTCTTCAAACGGAAATTGTAATGCACAAAGACGAGATCATTCAGTTGTTGATGCTCTAATCTATTTCTCTTTTTTGTATGGATCCGCTCTAATACACTCTAATTGCGCTCACAACCCGAAGAAGAGGATGTTTGACTTAAAATTTTAACAGCCACCTTTTGCAAATTAGGTGCATCACATCCAAAAAGCCTCCACCATTCATCTAAAAAGAAATTAATTAAATGAAAATCATAGATAAAAAAATATAAGTTGATATTTATTAAATGAGACTCATAAATAAAAAGAATTAAAAGTCATACCAGGACGAGTGTTCTTGGCGTTGTTTATAGCTAATGCCCTTCCAAAGCTATTTCTTTGCTCTCGAATCATTGTGATTTCATCTATTATATTATTAACCTTGGCATAATCTTCTCACAAACATCAAATAAACCATTAAGACGCTCTGACTTTTTTAGACTTTGTTTATCATAATAAAAAGTGGGGTTTAAGTAGAATGCGATTGCGTGGAGACGTTTTCGCAACACGTTATCCCACCTATCATTGATAATATCAACATAGGTGTTGTACAATGTGATTTATTCTTGAACAATTCTTTTATACCATTTGTTACGCTCCACATCCCTTCATATACATAGCCCAATGAAGGTTTCTCATCGGAGTCACATATTCGTAACAATCTCATAAGAGGACCTATAATCTTTACAATGATTAAGAAATTATTCCAAAAAGTACTATCTGACACAATTTGTTTTAACCTCTTTTTCCTTGTCAATTCTCAAAACCTTTTTGAATCCCGCACTTACAATCATAGCTTCCAAGTGTTCTTTATGATCATAAAGACTCTTCAAAGCAATAAAAATAGTTCCAAAACAGGTCTCCCTGGTCTAATTATTTCAGTCAATCCGGGTCATTTTCGGAACCATGCATGAGGCCACTTGTGATTATACACAAAGACAATTACTCTTGAAGCTAAAGTTACCAAAATTTTCACAAATGTCAACTCTCCAATATCTTTAAAGATTATATTAACACAATGAGCAGCACACGAAGACCAATAAAAAGAACCATATTTTTCAGATAGCAATTTTCCAGCCTTCTTATAGTTACTTGCATTATTAGTCAGCACTTGCACAACATTAGGAGCACCAACTATCTCAGAAAATAAATCGTACAAACTCTGGGCATCACCATCAATATTAGAAACATCAACAGATTTTATAAATGATATACCATTTGGACAATAAACTAAAAAGTTTATCAATGATCTATGAGACTGGTCGGTCCAATCGTCGTCCATGATAATGTACCCAGATCAACCCATTTAGATGTCATAGCATCAATAGTGAGTTGACATTGTGTTTTACCTTCTTTAAGTAGAGGAATTCTTAAAGCATGGTGAGATGGCCCCGTGTATCCATGACCCATTTTTGCTACCGTACTCATCATTGATTGATAAAATGGTGAATTCACAACATTAATAGGAAGACAACAATCATAAAACCAAATAGCAACAGACATATCTGTATCATGCCATCTCTACCTACTTTGCAACGTAGCTTGAATGCTAGGTTGAGAGGAATCAATCCTGACACCTACTTTCATATAGGTTTTAATCACTCTTCTTTTGTTTCTTATTTACCACCACTCCTGGCTTCCTCACTAGTTAAGTTTTGAATCTCTTCCACATCATTATCATCAAAATTCATTTGAGATTGAGCCTTTTCCTTTTTAGTTTGTTCAATTTCAGCCAAACTATTCTTAATTTGAAACTTAACATCTGAAGGAACTTTAAAACAAGCTTTTACATTACCAGGAATGCCCGTTAAATGTTGTTTCATACGATTGATACCTCCACCACTAATTGATTGTTGGAAATAGATACATTTGAGTGTTTGAGTCTTCAGAGTCGAAGGAACCTCATAGCAATGTTTCCAAGCTCAGTCAGCTCTATTTCGAGGATTTTGCCTACTACCTCCCGATTGTTCAACAGATTGTGATGCATTTAATGGCAGTATTGGTGACAACGAACTTGCATTTTCCATATTCTACAAAAGAAAAGTTAACTAAAACTCAATCAATCAATTAAACAAACACATAAATGAAAGTGGATATATAAAATTAAATATCTTAAGTATCTGAAGCTAGATATATATAAGAACATTCTGAAGTCCCAAATTTCTAAAGTTTTAGGCTTTCAGTACTAAGTAAACATGACAACAAGTTTCAAATTTCTAAAAGCAAATTATCTCAAGATGGTGGATGGAGAATCAGAGACAAGAATATTCCGGAGCAAATTCCTAATACGTAAAAGCAAATTTCTGAAGTCCCAAATTTCTAAATTTTCAGGCTTTCAGCACTAACTAAACATCACAACAAACATAGAACTCTAAATTCAACACTAAATAAAATTTAAAATCAATTTAAAATTGACAAGTGTCGAATCCGTCAAAAATAAATATAAATCCTATTCAACGACTAAACACGGAGTAGAGTACAAACAGGGTCGATCCAAAGAGACTGGTTGACTTATTTCTAACAATTCCAAGTAATTCACGGAAGGTGACAATTAAAAAGGGGTTTTTTAATTATTATAACTAAAGTATGCAATTAAAATAAAATAGCAAGAATTAAATAGCTAACTAAAACTATCAAGCAAGATCGCGTAGGGTTAAATCAATCAGAGGGAAAATTACCTAACCAGGGATATTCGATTCGAATTGTTATATTGATCATTGACTCAAAGATAAATTCAAGTTATTCAGACAGATTGGCTATAGTTGATAGAGACACTCGACTCAACCTCGTTTTTACTTAATTAATCAGATAACCTAGAGACACTCGACAGTTATCTTCCCTAACAAATTCACAAACCCTAGAGACACTCGACAAGATTTAATGAATTCGAGCATTAAGAGCCATAAAAACATCAATCCTAATCAACCAAGTCGTGACACACGCAAGATTTAAATTAGATTATCAAATCCCTTAGTGAATGAGAAATTCTATCGCTAAAACCCTGTCACTAATTTACCACAATTTATCAATCAACTTTACATACACTTCAAGCATCATGAATGACACTATGCAATTAAATCTATCTAGATGGTCGGGCCCTACCACTAAGTAAATCAATCACAATAAACGCGAAACACGGAGACAAGATAAATGTCTGAATAAACATGAATTAATAAAAACGTTTAAGTCTCACAATATCCAAAATCGAATCTTAATCCCTAGCTAGATAATTAAGAGTTTAGTTACTCATGTTGCAAAAATCCATCAAAACAATAGAGGAATTCTTTGACATAAATAAACTAGATTGTTTAAAGAAAATTAAAAACAAGGGAGATGAATGTTAGTGAACCTCGCAGAACTCCCCGAGTTGCTGTGCGTCGTCCCCCTCAAAAGCTGCATCCCCCTATAAATATATGCTCCTAAGACTCAATAAATAACCCAGACTTCTAGTTGAATTCGGACTCCAAATTCTCGTTGCAAAGTGGACTCAATTTCTTATTCTCCAAGAATCAACACTAAACCTGGGCTTCTTCAATTAAATCCAAGACACACGCGACCCTCTATCTCAAAGCCCATAAATAAATGGCTTCTTTGCTTTAATTAAGTCCATGGCCCACTCTAAGTAAATGGGTCTTCATTAGTAATAACATGTACAACCCACTTCAATTTTAATTCCCATGCAACCATCACAAAGTAAAGTCAACCTCACATCACACAATTACATGCGTACAGCCTCGTCATTATGCATGAATTCATGCATAACTGCCAACATTGCTTTCCATTTGCAACCCAGATTTCATATGTCATGTCTGGAGAACTTTCCGCAGCAGCAACGACAATCACTAAGCTCAGCCGGAATTCGTCTCTTTATGTGAATTTCGCCATAAAACGACCAAGTTTTCATCAATTTCGACTTCGGGTCCCAATCTACAATATAAACAACAAAGTATCAATTTCTTTCATAATATCAATTGGAGCACAATTCGTGGTAAAATTCAATCATAAAGATGACGAAATAACGAGTAATCAAATCCCCCCACACTTGCTCATTGCTCGTCCTCGAGGAATCATGAAAATCAAATGGAAACAATACCACCCATCAAACATAATCACAAAGGCAATCATCGAATTCTCGGCTAAACAAGTCTAGCTCATCAACACATTACTCAATTGCATAAAATTCAACAATTTAGTATAAATAGCTTACCTTCGTGTAGTGTAGTGTGAATTGAACAAAAGAATGTACAAAGACTAGATCGATTGGTCTATGATTCTCGCCTAGGTACCAATTATTGACTTCGAATGCACCCTTCACTCCAATCTCCACTAATGTAGTTAACTCAAGCTCGGAATCATTAGGTCTTTCGAACTTGTAATGTAGGCTTGGGTTAAGGTAGGAAAAATTGGAATCAAAGGCTAACACACCAAGTTTACACATTTTACGATAAAACCCGTGGTATTTCCCTTTTCATCTACCGGACTCCCTTACTTTGCCTTATATAACAAATTTCTCCCCTTTTTCATCGACTTTTAGTAACTCAAACACACTCTCGCTTTTCTTATTTTCTCAACTCTTTGCATCTTTTTTTTTCTCTTTTTTTTTTCTTTTTTTTTCTTGCTCATTTTTTCTTTCTTTTGACTTCTTTTCCTATTCTCTTTTCATGACATCTCTTTTTTTTTTCTACATTTTCAACATTGCTCAATCTCTCTTTTCTTTTTCTACTTTCAATTCGGTACAAAGGATAATAAGGAGCCCAAAGACATCTAAAACTTCAAACTGAAAATGAGCAAGCAATGTGTGATTCAAAGTAGGGTAGGGATAATAATGTTGTGCCTCGGCTTGTAACGTGGCTAAGAAGAAATTTTGCACAACATTCAGGTTCAGTGGGGTCAAACGGGATAATTTTATTTGTAAAAAGATCAAGAAAAGGCTTACCACCGACAACGATCGCCTAAGTCACCTCCCAAATCAATCGTTAACTAAAAATTTCGCTTCGAAGGGAACTAAGATGCATTCTAATCAACTTTTAGACCCAATTGAAAAACATAGACTTTCAAAAGCAAAGCACATTAATTCGTTCAATGGTGCTCGAGAAATGAGGGTATAAGATTATACTAATTCATCAAATCTCACACAAATTTCATGCATTTAACAAGCCTAACTCGTTCTAGCAAAACTCAACAATCAAACCTAATTGAAAGTATTCAAAACGGGAGAAATATTTCCATAATTATCAACATCCTCAAGTTCGAAGTAAAATCACAAGTTCAGCCACAAAACAAAAATTTCAAAAAAAAATTCAATCAGTTCTAGCACTAGTGGACCCCTCCCTCCCCCCCCTCCCCCCCAAACTTAAATCATGCATTGTCCTCAAGGCATTAAAAATCAAGATCTAGAGTAGAGAGGACTTCCCTGAAGTTTGGGCTGGGAAAATAGGGTCACGGTTCTGGTCATGTAAATTTTCCATCTCATTAGAAATTTTGGCAGTGGCGTGGGTGCTAGGCGTGAATACGCCCAAGGGTCTCTCCAACAGAAAATTGACAGCAGCTAGCAGAAACATATCAGAAACATCTGGGCAAGAAAAATGAACACCATATTTTTAGGTTGCCTCCCAATAGTGCCCTTGTTTTATATCTTCGGCCCGACAGGACTTGTTAAAGTGCTACTCAAATGGAGTTACACCCTCCATACAAATCCCCTCGACTGTGCGGAGCTGAGTCTTCTAGTCCATTGCGGTCTTTAGTTTGTTGATGGTAACTTGAAGAGATTCGCAACATGGCTTGATACTTTCTCATCAAAGACTCAGTCAACCATTTATAAAAACGCCTACCACGATCACTAAGATTCCTAAACTTGAAAAAGATATGAGATCTGAGGAAGGTAGTAGTTAAATAATCAATAATATCAGCATACCAGCGCGTGACATTAGAGCGTGGCCACGTCTTATGGTCACATGTCTCGAAAAACTGTTCATCTAGGAATTCAGCTTGTGTAGGCTTTGAATCAGCAAATTTTCCTCCTCCTTTGAAGGTATAACTCAGATTATCCAAAAATTTCTTGAGTTCTTCAATAGGTGCCTACAAAACGAAAGAATTCAGTTTAGCTAAGTCATCAAGTAGTTTCAAATTCTAAGCCTTTATACTTAGAGGTCTAACATGCTCTAATGGAATAACCATATCATAGATATCATCATGCAAACCAACATGTTTTGGCTTACTCTCAAAATTTTCAACTACCAAATTTTGAAGGGATTCAAAACTTAGCTTTCCCACATTATTAGGCAAAAAGGTTTCATTACATGAGTTTTCAATCACATCAACGCTAAAAACACTAGACAGTTCATTAGGATGTTGCATAGCATCGTAAACATTAAATTTAACAATGTCATCGTCAAATTCAAGAGTTAACAATCCATTATGAACGTCTATTTTGGCTCTAGCTGTGCTAAAAAATGGGCGACCAAGCAAAATATAAGAAGCCTTAGAGGATTTATCATCCTCCATATCTAGCTCAAAAAATTCAGCAGGAAAAGTCAAATCGTTGACTTGTACGAGCACATCCTCCAATACTCCTTCCGGGTACACTACGGAGCGATCAGCAAGCTGGATTATAATACGTGTACCTTTCAAAGGACCAAGATTAAGTGCATTATAAACAGATAGAGGCATAATATTAATTGACGCACCTAAATCACACATAGCTTTCTTAATACCAAGGTTACCTATTCTACACGAATTTGAAAACATACCTCGGTCTCTGCATTTCGGTGGTAATTTCTTTTGCAAAACAGCGGAGATATTTTCTCCGACACTTACCCTTTCATTACCTTTTAGCTTTCGTTTGTTGGTGCAGAGTTCTTTAAGAAACTTCGCATAGCGTGGAATTTGCTGAATAGCATCCAACAAGGGAATGTTAACCTCAACCTTTCGGAATGTATCAAGAATGCCTTGTTTCTCCTTCTGTTTTCTCGTTTGGGTTAGTCAATCTGGAAACGGAGGTGGTTCCATCCATGGCTTAGACTGGACTTTAATTTCTGCCTCTCTGTCGCGACTGGAGCGTAAGGCGTGGTCACGCCTAACGGTCAAGTCGTCTTTGTAATCCGTTTCAGCCCTGTTCTGACGAGTTTTGGTCTTCTCCATAGCTGGAGCCAGTTCCTTACCACTCCTTAGCGTGATGGCACTAACATTATGTCTGGGATCCTCGATTTACGAGGGTAATTTTCCTTGATTTTCCAACCTACTTAACGCAGCAGCAATCTGTCCTAGTTGGGTTTCCAAGTTTTTAACCGAGGAGCCTAAGTTTTGGATGGTTGACTCCACATTATTCAGCCGGATTGCTTGTGGGTTAAGATATGGGTTTTGTTGTTGGGGCTGCTGAGGTCTAGGCACAAAGTTCTGGAGGTTCGGAGATTGAGGTTTTGGGGCATAACTCAAATTAGGGTGATTCTTCCAACTAGGATTGTAAGTATTTAAGTATGGATTAAAGTTCTGTTGTTGGTACCCTGCAGCGTTAACATTCTCCAACGTGCCCTCTTGAAGAGACGGGCATGCATTAGTAGGGTGTAAGGTACTTGAGCATAATTGACAAACCATTGCTACTTGAGGAGTACCTGCAGTAAGGATAGAGGCCAAAGCAGTTATCGTACTTTTAAGTTCATCAAAAGGAGACGAATTAACCTCACCAACATTCCGGGACACATCCTGTGTTGTGTAATATTTCTGTGAGTTCGTAGTAACTTTGCTGATCGTGTCCTTAATCTCCTCGGTTGTCTTGTTCATAATACATCCTCCACTAGAAGCATTCAACATCTTCTTTTCAGTAGGCATCAAACCTTGGTAAAAGTTGTGAATAACAGAGTTCTCGGTATGGTTATGATGCGGGCACATAGCTAGGAGAGCATTGTACCATTCCCAGTACTCGTGCATAGTTTCGGTTGCTTTCTGCCTAATGGTGATGATCTCCTGAAGGAGATCCAGCTGTCGCGAGGCAGGCAAGAACCTATCCGAGAATTTTGTCGTGATGGTACCGGTGGAAGTGAATTCAACCACTTTTTAGCTGCGTCCTATAGAGAATATGGGAAGGCTCGTAGCTTTATCTGTTCTTCCGTAACTCCATGTGGCATAGTGGAACAACATAGGGTATGGAAGTCTTGGAGGTGCTTATGCGGGTTTTCATTCTCCTTGCCATGGAAGATGGGAAGCAAGTGTATCAACCCTGTTCGGAGTTCGAAATTAGCAGGAACCTCTGGAAAAGTGATGCAGAGGGGCTGTTGTACGACGCCTGGGTGTGCTTGATCGCGCATAGTTACGCGAGCTGGTGGTACTGCCATCGTTAAGGCGTGGTCACGCTCCACGGTTAAGTCAGGTTCTTCTTCACTCAAACTGTCCAAATCAATTTCCGATTCCTCGTCCCTGACTAAACCTGAAGTCTCAACTTGTTTCTTGCGTGATTGGGTTTCTTGCCTCCTTTTCCTAGCAGTTTTCTCAATTTCTGGATCGTAGAGAGGGATGTCCTTTCCGCGAATGCTCTTGTTCATGAAAAGAAATAAAATCGATTAAAAACACAGTCCCCGGTAACGGCGCCAAAATTTGACAGGTGTCGAATCCGTTAAAAATAAATATAAATCCTATTCAATGACTAAACACGGAGTATAGTGCAAACAGGGTCGATCCACAGAGACTGGTTGACTTATTTCTAACAATTCCAAGTAATTCACGGAAGGTGACAATTAAAAAGGGGGTTTTTGAATTATTATAACTAAAGTATGCAATTAAAATAAAATAACAAGAATTAAATAGCTAACTAAAACTATCAAGCAAGATCGCGTAGGGTTAAATCAATCAGAGGAAAAATTACCTAGCCAGGGATATTCGATTCGAATTATTATATTGATCATTGACTCAAAGATAAATTCAAGTTATTCAGACAGATTGGCTATAGTTGATAGAGACACTCGACTCAACCTCGTTTTTACTTAATTAATCGGATAACCTAGAGACACTCAACAGTTATCTTCCCTAATAAATTAACAACCCCTAGAGACACTCGACAGGATTTAATGAATTCGCAGCATTAAGAGCCATAAAAACATCAATCCTAATGAACCAAGTCGTGACACACACAAGATTTAAATTAGATTACAAATCCCTTAGTGAACGAGAAATTCAATCGCTAAAACCCTGTCACTAATTTACCACAATTTATCAATCAACTTTACGTACACTTCAAGCATCATGAATGACACTATGCAATTAAATGTATCTAGATGGTCGGGTCCTACCACTAAGTAAATCAATCACAATAAACGCGAAACACGGAGATAAGATAAATGCCTGAATAAACATGAATTTATAAAAACGTTTAGGTCTCACAATATCCAAAATCGAATCTTAATCCCTAGCTAGATAATTAAGAGTTTAGCTACTCATGTTGCAAAAATCCATCAAAACAATAGAGGAATTCTTTGACATAAATAAACTAAATTGTCTAAAGAAAATTAAAAACAAGGAAGTTGAATGTTGGTGAACCTCGCAGAACTCCCCGAGTTGCTATGCGTCGTCCCCCCTCAAAAGTTGCATCCCCCTATAAATATATGCTCCCAAGACTCAATAAATAACCCAGACTTCTAGTTGAATTCAGACTCCAAATTCTCCTTGCAAAGTGGACTCAATTTCTTATTCTCCAAGAATCAACACTAAATCTGGGCTTCTTCAATTAAATCCAAGACACACGCGACCCACTATCTCAAAGCCCATAAATAAATGGCTTTTTTTCTTTAATTAAGTCCATGGCCCACTCTAAGTAAATGGGTCTTCATTAGTAATAACATGTACAACCCACTTGTATTTTAATTCCCATGCAACCATCACAAAGTAAAGTCAACCTCACATCACATAATTACATGCGTATAGCCTCGTCATTATGCATGAATTCATGCATAATTCAGCTTCCAACATTGCTTTCCATTTGTAACCCAGATTTCATACGCCATGTCTGGAGAACTTTCCGCAGCAGCAATGGCAATCACTAAGCTCAGCCGGAATTCGTCTCTTTATGTGAATTTCGCCATAAAACGACCAACTTTTCATCAATTTCGACTTCGGGTCCCAATCTACAATATAAACAACAAAGTATCAATTTCTTTCAAGATAATATCAATTGAAGCACAATTCGGGGTAAAATTCAATCATAAAGATGACGAAATAACGAGTTATCAAAAATTATTTCAAGAACAAGCGAAATCTATCAAAAACATTTACCAATAGCACAAAGATTGATGCCTTGATGGTGCACGGAGATGATGTCGATGGTGCGACGGTGATGATGGCGCCATAGGGTTAGGGTTCAACAGGACAACAAGTCTAATTTTTCCATATTTCTGAGATTTGGGAATCGAAATTTTACGACAATAAGTGACACTGTGAAAGAGAGTCTGAAAAAACCTAATTGTAAGGCTGAAAATGTTATTGAAATGATGAAAAATAGAGTTTTAGTTTTTAAAAAGCTGCATATTAAGTGAATTGGCGATCCGGTCTGGTTCCCAGGGTCAAAACCGGTGGTTAACCGGCTAGTTTTTCTTGCCCTTCACCGATTCAGTCACCGTTGGTTTTATAGGTTAGTTAGAACCGGAGCTTGTGTTGTTCACCAGTCAAACCGGTCGGGCTAGTCGGTCCGGTCCGATTTTGAAAACACTTGGTTAAACTTAAACATACTTCATATTTTCGCTCTATTATTTAATAAATGTCAGCCCTAGTTTGATAAATTAATTATTTGAACAATCTCGCCCTTACATAATTTATATTTGTAGCACCCCGAACGATGGGCAACACATCCCCCGCACTAGAGTCCGACACGTGTAACGAAATGGAAAGTCCGCACACGCGCTGAACAATAGTGAACGGGACACAAACAAAACTCACTCCTAAGCTAGGCGATCTAGACCCTCAATTAAAGCGTACAACAATTCAAATAATAGCGGAAGCGATGAAATTCAAATCATAGCATGCTAGAAAATATCATAACAAGTCCATAACTATCATATCAATTTGTAATACATATTCACATGCCCATCCCGGGCCAAAAAGAATCAAGGTCTAACAAGTGTATTCATAATACATATCCAAAATGAATTGTAAATACATAATCAAACCACTACAAATGCATGAGACTCGAGCTAACCACAAGTACGACACCAAGACAACTTGTCGTCTAGCTCAAACCTCCAAAAATACCTGCAACTTGAAAGAAAGGGGAAAAAGAAAAACAACAATGAGGGTTAATCCTAGCGACTAGTGAGGGGGCTAACACACGCACCCTTATATATGTACAGAGCAAATCACATATCAAATTCATATTAATCCATGAACCGGGGATGGTTTTTGCAAGCTAAAACGTTTTCCGTGATTATAGATATATATATATAATTAAAAGAAGTTTAGGGCCGTAGGCCAAATCAACCGATTTTAAGTATTTAAGAGTCCATTCCTGTTTTATAGATTCATAAAAAGTCACACTAACTCGGCGAGTACGAGTTCTCCTTCCAAACTTCTCAGATTCAGATTCATATTCATATTCGGATCCAAAACAAAATCATAAACCAACCTTACTTTCATTTGATAGAAAGGGGAGGCCTCCCCTCTCAAAGATTGAGATTGAGACGGGGGATAATTACTCCTACTCGCTCCTTCGACGGTACGTCCTCCGCCGGCTCAAGAAAACCCGTCTTCTCCTCGACCTCCTGAGTTTGGGCGAATCCTCTTAAAAGGAATAGTGCACAGGAGGGTTCCCCGACGACCCTACGGCCGTCCTGGGTGCTCCTTACCCACATCTCCGGGCCCAAGTCGAATTCATATTCATATTCAAAGAACCTATCTTTCAAGGCCATATCTCGCTACAAACTCACACACACTTCAAAGCTTTTCAAATCAAACGAAAATATAGCTTACATACGTATAAAAACATTTTTAGAGCCTATTAACAAATGGGACAAGCCCTCCAAATATATATCATACACGTATCTATCATACCATATACATAAGTCGCATGCGGGGTTAGAACACGTAGGGTTGTAGGTCATATTAACTAAAAGAAAGAAAACCTCACCTTATTGACGTAGCGGGAACAAAAGAGGTCAAACGGAAGCCTAAGGAACCACGTCGTGGCCAACGGGATGATCGTCTGAATAAAAAAAACAACAAACGACACTCTTAGACTCAATATGAACCAATTAGATGCTCGACAAATGCATATGAGTGCAAGTGATGCGAATGGAATGAAACAAGGTAGCACTTAGTGCATATGAGTTCATATCTTGCACATAGCAAGTCAAATAAATCCATAAACTTAATACAATGATCATAACACACAAGTCATAAAAAAAGCAAAAAAATAACATTCAAAATAAATAAACGAAGAAGAAATGAACCACAAACACATGCATGCAAAATAGGGTGAGACACGGGGTGTGTCTCACGTCAAAGCAAAATGGAGACATGCCCGTGTCTCGGTATAGGCGCATTTCCTCACGAAAATTGGCTTGAGACATGGTGGTGTCTCATGCCAAGGCAAAACTGAGACACACCCATGTCTCAGTACAGAAATGAGGGGCTGGAGTGCAGGCATGAGGCACGCCCGTGGCTGTGAGCAAGAGCAAAGTCACACGTGGGTGTGTCTCCACGCAGCAGCTTCTTCCCGCGAGAGCTATGGCTTCTTTTCCTCTGTTTTGCTTCCTTTCTTCGTACAGCAGCAACAGTAGTTCGTATGGTAAGAAAAATGGTAGCAAACAAGGCATATTTTGGCACAAATTCATGCACACAAGAGCTGCAAATCATAAACATACATAACATACTCCATCCGGCAACAAATCAAGGTGCAAGAAATCAACTTCAAACTCAAGAAACTCAAGCTCATTAATGGTGATTCAATAATTACTCAACTACTATGAAATCTTGGTTGAAAGAAGCATTAATGGATGTCTTAGGGTCATATTTCATACATCAAATCAAAAGAAAACACAAGGTTACACACATGATTCTCCAAAAACTTCAAAACCCTTACTATTCATTCTTTATCTCATAACATGCTCAATCCTAAGTGAAAATCTACAAACCATGGTTTAAAAGAATCACAAGGAGATGGAGAACACAAATATATGCTTAACTCTTTTATCAGATGAAGAATGAGAGTGTTATGAGCTCAAATGGTCAAGAATGTGAATAGTTCTCTTTCTTCTCTTTTCTTTCTTAGTTGCAGCTGCTCCTTTTCCTCTTTTCTTGGGTTTGGCCAAAATGAGGGAAGGGTAAGGAGAGACAGGGTTTTGTTTGTGAGGTGTGGGTCTAAGAATAAGTTCATTTGGTGGAGAAATGAGTCAATGGTGCCCAAAATGGTCAAAGGTAGTAGTTTTGGCACATGGGACTCGGTTCGGTGGAATTTCGGAGGTTCAAACGGGCTTAGAAAATCATAAGGATTATTTAGTTAGATCTGTATCGTTGATGCGAGTCCAGCAATGGTTTCAGAACTTGAATCTGAATTCCCGAGCTCAAGTTATGCCGTCCGGAACCCAAGGTGCCCTAAAAACGTTTTAGGCCCTTAAGTCCCTTTTCAAAAAAATGGTCCAAGACCTCAACAAACGAGTTCGAAAACGTGAAACGAGCATATAAACACATTCATAATTCACATATTTCATGCATATTAAGTATTCACAAAAATCAGAATCGAATTTGCAATCAAACGGATCAAGTTCGGAGGTAAAAGGGCAAAAACGTTCAAAGTTCATATATATAAGTTCAAAGTATAATACATTTAGCATATGATCAACATTTAAATATCATATAAATCACATAATTTCATAAATAAATAATTTAAATACGCAAATAGCACACTCGTGGCGTCATACCTGTACGGCCGAACGGACGGAGCGTCACAATATTAATGTAAATCAATAAATTTATATAACTCAAAACCCTATTATCAAGCGTAAATATACATAGGGATGGCAACAAACTGGGACTGGGTCGAATTCAGTGGGTTCGGATCCAAACCTTGACTGGTCTGGACCTTGTCTAGACTCGTTAAGGCATAAATGGGTCCGAATTATACGATCCAGACCTGTTAGATTGGTTGGATCCACGTGCAGACCTAGACCAGTTTTGAACTCATTTTTCCATTTTTAATCCGCTTGTCATATTTTTGTTCCGGTTTGACCCATTTAACCTATTTAGACCAATTCAATCCGTTTTTCACATGTTCAATTCAATTTGGATCTATTTGACCCATTTTCGATCCGTTTAACCTAGTTGGATCTATCTGCTAGGTTTTTCACACGTTTAACCTATTTTTGACCCATTTAACCTATTTGAATCTATTCGATCCGTTTTTCGCACGTTCAACACATTTTCGTCAGGTTGGCCCATTTTTGACTCATTGAATCTATTCGAATCTGTTCAACCCATTTTTCACACGTTCAATCCATTTTGGACAATTTGACCCATTTTCAACCCATTTAACTAGGGGCAACAATATGGACTGAAATCCATGGATTCAACCCAATCAAGGTTTGGATTGGATTAGATTTAATAAGTTTTAAATTGGATCAACTATGAAGTAATCAAGTGTGGGTTGGAGAATAATAGGCTACTAATGGGTTGAATTGGCTTAAAAATGAATTTGAGATGGATTGTTAATGGGTTAAGCCCACCAAATTAATTTTAATATGATATTACAATTTTAAACTTGCCATTAATTAAAAATTACAATATTATCCTTAAAAACATATTTAAATGATAAAAAAAGAAATAAAAGTCTTAAATTAGATACCAAAATCAGAGAATTAAGAATCTGAAATTAGACGATTCAAAACCCTCGACTACTTACCCTTCCCATCGCTGCCACCCTAGTCCACTAGTTCCGCGCCATCCCCTCCCCGGCTTTGCTGCACTCATTTTGATGCCAACTATATCAATTTCAGCTGCAGCTCGTTGTCGCCTCCAGTCGCCGCCAATTGTCGCATCCAGCAGCCACCGGTTTTTGGTACTTAAGGTGTTTATGATGAGAAGTAAAGTGATTGGACAATATTAAGGCTTTTATAATGAGAAGTAAAGTGATTTTATTGAGTTTGGGTTTCATTCTTAGATATGTTATGGTGTCCATATATATAAATATGATGATAGGAGAAATGCAAATATCTCCTCTTCTTTCTACACTTTGTTTAACACTTTTCAAAATGACTTTTTAAATAGTCATATCAGAAGCATTTAATTGGATGTTTATAAGTCAATCGAATCAACGGAAGTTATTTTACTGAAATTTCTAAAGTTCTTTTACAATTGTAGCCAACACAATGTAATTTTTATTTATTTACAAATTGATCAATTTTTTTTTTTTTTTTTTTTTTTTGGTGAACAATCAATTTTTATTTAATATAATAGAAACCTTTTTAAGTTTAGAAAAAAGACAGCAACCACCAGAATTTTTTATATTTAATATCATCTGAAAAAAGTTTGTTTTTTTTACATGTTTTGTCTAATTTTACACAAATAATGAAATTTCAGTGTGTTCCTTTTTTATTTTTTTTTAAATATTAATTTTAGTCACACTAAGTCCTAGGGTGAATAAATTTATGTTTTAGAGATTAAAAGTATTTTTTTGTGAAATTAGTTGTGCGCGTCGAAAAACAGGCTAACCAGATCCAAAACAATATGCATGATGATTATGCATGAAGAATGCAATGAACGTGTAAAACAATGAATTAAATTCAGCGATTAGCATACAAGTGCATACATTGCAATAATCAATTAGCACGTTAGGAGCATACTAGGGGGTGGGGAAAGTACGGAAGAAAAGAAACAGTTAAAATAAAGTCCAAAGCAGCAAACAACCACACACACAAACAACAGAGGTTAAACGGTCTTGTCGAGTTGCATACCAAAAACTACACGGCCGTGTAATCACATCTGCCCTAAATCGAGGACTTCACAAGACCGTTTAAGGTTTCAGAACAAAATCCAAATGACCATGTAAACTCACCTGAAACTTCCCGAAGCTCTTACATGGCCGTGTGGAAAATTAACGTGGAGTTCAAACGACCATTTCAGAGGAAAACATGGTAGACCTGTGAGCCCCACACGACCGTTTAAGGTTTCAGTTCAAAAACCAAACGGCCATGTGGAAGCTCCTGCAACTTGTCTTCCATGGAGGCTAAAATAGGGAAAGCTTCAGCCTCCCCAAAAACCTGCACAAACCCAGCCCCCAAAAACGACACAAACTGAACAAAGTCATCCCAAAACAATCATATATCACACAAGCTAGCTCAAGGACCAGTAAACAACCCATTTTTGTTCCAAAACTTTAAATTCAAAAATTCATAGTATTTATGGCATTTCATCAAATTCTCAACTACCAACTTCAAAATTATCATAAATTCATTCAACCAACTTATACCAACTTCATACAATTCATTGAACTCCATTTAATCCAACAAACAAGCTCAAATTCCAAAATTTAATACAAACCCATACTATTCACATATTCATCAAAACTCATACAAACCTCAAACATTGAAGATGTCACCCCATCCGTTCGGCCGTACAGGTATGACATCACGAGTGAGCTACGTGCGTATTTAAATTATTTATTTATGCTCTTATATGTTAATCTATGAATTATATGTGGATTATGAATGATTTTATATAAGAACTTTGATTTAATGTTTGAACTTTCCCCTACTTGCTTCTTTGAATCCGTATGAACCGTTTGATTCCGAATTTGATTCTGAACTTTATGGCTATATGAAATATTTGACCTATATGTTTTATGAACTTGCCTACATGTTTATTATATGCTTTGAGACTCGCTTGACTAGGCCTATTTTGTAATTTTTGGGACTTAAGGGCCTTAAGTGTAAATTAGGGCACTTTGGGTTCCGGGTCGTGTAACTTGAGTTCGGGAGTTAGGGTTCAATTTCTGACACCATCGTTGGAATCTTTTTGATATTTCGAATCTAATAGAGTAAGGCCATATTTTTCTAAACCCGTTTGGACCCCCGAAACTTTAAAGTCCGATCCGAATAGACTAGATCTTTTGACCCGACCCGTTTAGCCTAGTCTTGACCCTCCTTTTTCTACCAAGAATCAACCTAACACACCCATTATGTCCCTCACACATGAATCACACAAGCAAAACTAGGGCAAGAGGAGAAAAGGAAGCGAACAAGACCCCTTCATTTCTTCACCATTTGAGCTCAAATCGACTTCAAACTTTACCATCTCTTGAAGGTAAGTGTATTTTCGGATTCTCCATGTTCTTATGCATCTTTTGATCATACATTTCTTCTTTTGAGCATGATTTTCATGATAGATAGAGATAAGTAAGAATAGTTGTGGGTTTTATGAAATTTGAAGAACTTGCTCCTCCTTGCTTCATTTCTAGATTTGAGACATGCTTTGTGTTCCTTGAAACTTCTTTGTTACATTCCTGGACTTGTATTTATTGGAGCTTGAGTATGGTGTAAATATGTCATTATAGAACTTTGAGTTTTCTTAGCAAGAAAGTTGGATATATATTGGATTTCATGCCTATCTTTGATGATACTTGTTGTACCAAGGTTGTGTGCTTGGTTTGTGCTTGAATTTTGCTAGCTTTTGGGCATTGTTGATGCCTATTTGCTTCCATTGGAGTGTGCTTTGCTACTGCTTGCTTTGGCTCTATTTTTCCCCAAGTTTGAGCTACTGCAACTCTTTTTTTTTTTTTCAGCCAAGACAGCATGATACAGCCGTGCAAGGTTTATGCACAAACATGACATGGCCATATCATTAACTGGAAATTTTGGGGAATTTTATCCGGCGCGGCCGTGCACCTTCTCAGACCAATTTTTGCACGGCCATACAGACTTAATTTGTCCTCCGTTTGGCCTGCAATTTTAACTATAGGAATTTTTTTGAGTGTAGAGTACTTTTCATTGGAATCACATTAAAATTCGTTCTGGTTTGTCAGATATAACCGTTTGAAACTGTGTCGCCAATTCACCGGAATTTTGCTTTTGTTCAACTTCAAACCTATGCCATTTTTGGATCACTTTGAACCACAATTCGAGTCTTATGCTATTAGAAAGTCCTATTTATCTAGTTTCCTATCCAATAAACAAAACTCAGTTCCAACTTCTCAAACTCAAGATATTCCCATTCTCCAATAGCTTGTATGTTTCAAAAATTTCCAGCTTTTGGTCCATTTTCGCTCGGAGCCACTCCTTGTAATTTTCTTCCACTTTTCTTGTACCTTTCCAACTTATAACTTGTTATATCATGTATATGTGTAGGTAATAGATTTTTTATGATGTTAGTATGGAAATTATGGTACGATTCTGATAAGTTTATGTGAAATATGAACGTGAATGCTCTAAGTGCTACCTCTTGTTGTTTTATTCACACCATTAACATTCATATGCATTTGGCGAGCATTTATATGGTTCATTTTGAGTCTAAGTGTTGTTTGGTGTTTAGATTGTCCGTGTGGAGTAGCTTGTCGGTGTGGAGCCGCTCCGTAGGTGTGATTCGGTTTTCTTTGTTCGTTCCGTCCGCTCAGGTGAGGTTTTTTTTCTTTTAGTTACTTCGACCTACAACCCTACCTGTATTTTGAGCCTGCATATGACTTACGTATATATATATGTATGTATTTAGATACGTGTTTGATATGTATTTTGAGGGAATTAGGCCGTTTGCTATGAAACCTTTTATATATATATATATATATATATATATAGAAGTAAGACTATGTTTTCGTTTGTTCATTTTGAAAAGGGTTGGTGTGCATTTTGAATCTAGTGAGATAAAGCCTTTAAAGATAGGTCAATTGAATATGAATTTGAATTTGACTTTGAACTTGGGACTGGAGAAGTGGTATGACAACTCGGACGGCCATGGGGTCGTCGAGCTCTCCCATCAACAAAACTCCACCTTTGAGGGGCTTCGCCCAACATCTGGAGGTCGAGGGGAAGACGGGTCTTTCTTGAGCCAGCGGTTTACCCCGTCGAGGGAGCGGGTAGGAGTAATTAACCCCCGACTCATCTTTGAATTCGAACCGGGATTCAGGGGTCGCGCCTCTCTTCCCCAAATGGCGAAGGTTGGATTAAATTTGAATTAGAATTTGAATTTTAATATGAATATGAAGGAGATTGGTTGAAAAACTCGTACTCGCCGAGTTAATGTGAATTTGACTTTGAATATGGTTCGTAAAATGGGAATATGGATTTCTAATTTCTAAAAATTGATTGATTTTAGCCTTCAGCCTAAACTCTCTTTTCTATATATCTATTTTCACGGGAAAATATTTTAGATTGCAAAAACCATGCCCCGGTTCATGAGCTCTTTGACTTTGAATATGCTATGTTGTTACGTATATGTACGTGTGTGTGTGTGTTAGACCCCTCACCAGTTATTAGGACTGACTCCTCCTTGTTGTTTCCTTTTTTTTTCCCACTTATTTCTTTGTGTTGTAGGTACAGGTTTTGGTCCGAGCTAGGTGGCGGTTGTCTTTTGAGTCGTTTGGGTCTTGTAGTTCGAGTCTTTTGGATACTTTGCATCTTTATTTAAGCTTTGACAAATGTATATTCATATGACTTTAGATTTGGAGATTGTATGATTTAGTTTGGCCCATAACGGGTATCTTATGTATCTCTTGTATTCGTATGAGCAGGACTGTAGTATGTATGTATGTATATATTGATCCTGCTGCTTTCGCATTCGTATTTGATTTGTTGCATACTCTGTATTAGGGTCTAGATCGCGTATCTTAGGTGAGATTTTGTTTGTCTCCCAGTTCGCTATGGCTTGGTGCATGTGTAGAGTTCCCATTTCGTTACACGTGTTGGGCTATAGTGCGGGGGATGTGGTGCCCATCTTTCGGGGTTCTACATCCTTAAGTGGTATCAGAGCTCTTGGTTTTAAAATCGGAGCTCTAATGTCGTGTAGAGTTTGTTTAGGTCGTTCGGGTTAGGATTATGCGTTTGTTTGCATCCATTTTCACTTTATGTGACTTAATTGTTATTATTTGTATTAATTGTTCACATGAACATGCACTAAACCCCCCATGTATTGATATTTTCTTTGAATTGTGTTTCTTATTCAGGATTCCACCTCGATGCCAACATACATCATCGGGAGAAGAACAAATTTCTTCGGTTTTTAGAATGTTTCGAAACTACAACCCTCCGGAGAGGTTTGGAGGTGATGATATCAAAGCCAAAGAATGGATTTCCGAGATTTCATGGATTTAGGAGAATTTTTCGAGAACATCACAAGAAAGGGCGATTTACACTTCACGTTTAATTCAAGGCCAAGCTTCAATTTGGCTCAAGAAAGTGAGATCGGAGTTAGAGAAGTCCGAGGAAGAGTTTAAGTGGGAGAATTTCGTTCGAGAATTCCACAACAAGTACATCCCTTCTAGTGCAAGAGTAAGAGGACTTCAAGAATTTCTAGATCTTAAGCAAGACTTGAAGATGGCGGACGATTATATATCGGAGCTTGAGAGATTGGGTCCTTATACTACATAAGTCGTCGACAACTATCGACTTAAAGCCCAAAATTTTATGCAAGGACTTAAGAATGATATCCAACAAGCTCTCCAAGCTTCAAGGGTGTATACTTGGTCCCAGGCTACGAAAAAGACGGTTCAAGAAGAGATGCATAAGCAACGGTTGAAGTCCCACACCCCTTAATTGGAACAAGGATCAGGTTCGAGTTTAAGTTCGGGTAAGAGACCCGTGTTGCAAGTTGAGCTTCCTATTTACAAACCTCAAGGATCCCAAGATTTCAACAATACCAAGAACAAGAAGCTTCGATTACCGAAGCCGATTTTGATGCCCATTCCACCGGAACTAATTCATTGCTCTTTTTGCCGAGGCCCGAATCATACGGAACAGGTTTGTAGGAAGAAATCGAGTAGATGCTTGAAGTGAGAAGAGTTAGGACATTTGGTGAATGCTTTCCCGAAGAACAAGAATCCGAGACCTTTGAAACGCCGTGGTTCCGATATCCCGATTCAAGCCCGAGCCAAAACTATGGGAGCAGAATGAGTTGATACAAGCTTGACACTACCGCCATGGTGAAAAGTACACTATGCATTCATGGCATCTCATCTCATGTATGTTTATTCTCGGGGAAACCCACTTGTTGTTGCTTCTTTCCTTGTTACTTCCTTGTGCTTGCTCGTAGTTTGCATGGTTGACTTCTGTTGTGTAAGCTCTCTTCTTAGAGAGAGTTTGGTGACGGAGAGTGCTCGAGAGTGTTCGGTGAGTTGTGAGGGCCGAGAGTTCCCGGTGGACTTGTTGAAGACGCCTGTGTTGAGGTACGGAGCTACCTTGGGCGTAGGTTGGTTGCTTGAGCACCATGTGAGTTGGTCTATTGCTCTTAGGAGGTCCATTTGGGCTCAACGATATTTTTGGGTAATAGATTCAAGGCTAGCCCATTTATATCCTTCGTGGGTACAGTTAGTTAGTCCAGGATAGTGCGACAAGCTATGTGGCTTACCTTTGGATTAACCGAGGGGTTGAGCCAAGCTTGAGGAGACAAAGATAGTAATGGACTTTCTCAATGTTTCCTTGAAAGTTGGGATATCTACCACTTGATAGGGACATTGAGTTGTCATTAATCTTCATCCCAGAGTTGAACCTTGTTAGAAGAATTTCCTCTAGGATGGCTCCAACGGAGTTATAGGAGTTGAAGACGTAGCCCGATGAGCTCTTAGAAGGTGGTTTCATCCGTTCAAGTACTTCTTCGTGGGGTGCTTTTATCCTATCTAAAAAAGAAGATGGGACCTTTCGGGTGTGAATAGATTACGGTGAGCTACACAGGTTAACTGTGGAAAATAAATACCTTTTGCTCGCTTCGAAGAGTTGTTCGATCTTGTCCAGAGTTTTGTGGTCTACGTTGAGTTTGGTCTTTAGCAAGGGCATGATCGGCTACGTATTCGGGTAGAAGACTTACCGTAAGTGGGATTCAACAACCGTTGTAGGCATTTTGAGTTCATAGTCATCCTTTTTGTACTGACGAATGCCTTGCTACGTTCACGGACATGATACACCGAGTTTTCTGGCCTTGTTGTTGTCATCTTTCAAGATGATGTCCAGGTGTATTCAATGTCCAGTGAGAGCACATGCAACACTTGAGGATAGTAAGTGGCGATGCTCCGAAGGTTTCGACTGTTCATCAAGTTCAGCAAGCGCGAGTTCCGGATCGACAAGGTTTCCTTCTTGGGTCATTTCGTTTAGCAACGGTGTGGAAGTCGATTCTTTTAAGCCGGAAACAGTTGTGCTTTGAAAGGAACCGAGAATTACCTCATCATAAGAAGTCTCACGTGTTAGTGGGCTTTAACAGGAGATTTATCTCCTTTATGATTGTAATCCCGTTGACATGCTTGACAAGGAAGAGCCACGTTTTGAGCTGGAAGAGGCGTTTGAAAAGAGTTGTTTTGGCACCGGCATTGCCCTACCCGAGGGTACTCAAGGGTACTCCGTTTACACCGAGGCATTAAGCAAGGCTTTAGTTTTATGTTGCTAGTGAAGGAGTTGCAGCCTATGTTTCGAGAAGTGCAATGTCACGAGGTTTATCCCACCATTGGTTTGAAGGTTTTTCAAGGAATTGAAGAACTAATTTTGGTGTAGTGGCATAAGAAGAGACATTGAAAACTTCATCTAGCAATGTCTTATGTGCAAAGGTTGAAGACCGAATGTCAAGAACCTGTAGGGTACAGGTTCTCCAACTACTTCTGAATTTCTTTCGAAAGTGGGAGCAAGCGGCTATGGACTTTATGGTCGGCTTGCTAAGGTTAAGGAGACCTCAATGAGATTTGAGTGGTTGCTCGATTTAATAGGTTAACCCATTTTCTCATAGCATCGTCGTTCAACAAGGTTTTGAGAGCTTCGTGATTTAGAGAAGAAGACTCCTAGAGTTTGAAATGGGAGACCGAGACTTCTTGGAAGCATCTACTACAAGGGGTTCGGCGCTTGTGAGCAACCGGTTGGAGTTTTGGGTTCGGCAGAGGCGAGAGTTGAAGACTAGCAATTTTCTTCAGTGGAAGTCTTATGGCGGGAATTGAAAATCCGAGAGGCCACTTGAAAACTAATTCAGAGTGGCGCAGCAGAAGCCCATGGAGTTGAGTTTCGTTCGTAGAGTTGCACAAGACCCCGAAATAAAACCTGGGGACTAGGTTCTTTTAAGGGGGTAAAAGTTGTGATGCCCCATCCATTCGGCCGTACAAGTATGACGTCACGAGTGAGCTAAGTGCGCATTTAAATTATTTATTTATGCTCTTATATGTTAATCTATGAATTCTATGTGGGTTATGAATGATTTTATATAAAAACTTCGATTTAACATTTGAACTTTGCCCTACTTGCTTTTCTGAATACGTATGATCCGTTTGATTCTGAATTTGATTCCGAACTTTGTAGCTATGTGAAATATTTGACATATATGTTTTATGAACTTGTCTACGTGTTTATTATATGCTTTGAGACTCGTTTGACTAGGTCTTGGACCTATTTTGTAATTTTTGGGACTTAAGGGCCTTAAGTGCAAATTAGGGAACCTTGGGTTCCGATTCACGTAACTTGAGCTCGGGAATTCGGATTCAAATTCTGATACCACTGTTGGACTCGTTTCGACAATTCGGATCTAATGGAACAAGCCCCATATTTTTCCAAACCCGTTTGGACCCCCAAAACTTTAAAATCAAATCCAAATGGATAGGATCTTTTGACCCGACCCGTTTAGCCTAGTCTAGACCCCTTTTTTCCACCAAGAATCAACCTAACACACTCATTCTGTCCCTCACACATGAATCACACAAGAAAAGCTAGGGCAAGAGGAGAAAAGGAAGCAAATAAGACCCCTTTATTTCTTCACCATTTGAGATCTAATCGACTTCAAACTTCACCATCTCTTGAAGGTAAGTGTATATTTGGATTCTTCATGTTCTTATGCATCTTTTGATCCATACATTTCTTATTTTAAGCATGATTTTCCTGGTAGATAGAGATAAGCATGAATAGTTGTGGGTTTTATGAAAATTTGAAGAACTTGCTCCTCACTTCATTTCTAGATTTGAGACATGCTTTGTGTTCCTTGAAGCTTCCTTGTTGCATTCCTAGACTTGTATTTGTTGGATCTTTAGCGTGGTGTAATATGCTATTGTAGAACTTTGAGTTTTCTTAGCAAGAAAGTTGGATATATGTTGGATTTCAAGCCTATCTTTGATGATACTTGTTGGGCCAAAGTTGTGTGCTTGGTTTGTGATAGAATTTTGCTAGCTTTTAGGCTTTGTTTGATGCCTATTTGCTGCCCTTGGAGTGTGCTTTGCTACTGCTTGCTTTGGCCCTATTTTTCCCCGAGTTTGAGCTACTGCGACTCTTTTTTGTTTTCAACCAAGACAGCATGGCACGGCCTTGCAAGGTTTATGCACAAACATGACATGGCTGTGTCATTAACTTTGAATTTTGGGGAATTTTTTCCAGAGCGGCCGTGCACCTTCTCAGGCCAATTTTTGCACGGCCGTGCAGACTTCATTTGTGCTTAGTTTGGCCTGAAATTTTAACTGTAGAAAATTTTTGATTGTTGAGTATTCTCCAATTATAATCACATTCAAATTCGTTCTGGTTTGTGAGATATAACCGTTTGAAAATTATGTGGCCACTTTGCCAGAATTCTGCTTTTGTTCAACTTCAAATCTACGCCATTTTCGGATCGCTTTGAACCACAATTCGAGCCTTATACTGTTGGAAAGCCCTATTTATCTAGTTTCCTATCTAATAAACAAAACTCAATTCCAATTCCTCAAACTCAAGATATTCCCATTTTTCCATAGCTTGTACGTTTCAAAATTTTCCAGCTTTTGGTCTATTTTCGCTCGGAGCCACTCCTCGTGATTTTCTTTCGCTTTTCTTTTACCTTTCCAACTTATAACTTGTTATATCATGTATATGTGTAGGTAATTGATATGCTATGATGTTATAATGGAAATTATGGTACGGTTCCGATACGTTTATGTGAAATATGAACTTGAATGCTCTAAGTGCTGGCTCTTGTTGTTTCATTTGCATCACTTGCATTGATATGCATTTGTCGTGCGTTTATATGGTTCATTTTGAGTATAAGTGTTGTCTTGGTTTTTAGATTGTTCGTGTGGAGTAGCTTGTTGGTGTGGAGCCGCTCCGTAGGTGTGATTCGGTTTACTTTGTTCGTTCCGTCCACTCAGGCGAGGTTTTCTTTCTTTTAGTTACTTCGACCTACAACTGTACCTGTGTTTTGAGCCTGCATGCGACTTACGTATATATACACGTGTTTGATATGATTTTGAGGGAATTGACCCATTTGCTATGAAACCTTTGAAAAATGTATATATATATATATATATATATATATATATATATATACGTAAGACTATATTTTCGTTTGTTCATTTTGAAAAGGGTTGGTGTGCATTTTGAATCTAGCGAGATAAGGCCTTGAAAGATAGTTCATTTGAATATGAATTTGAATTTGACTTTGAACTTGGGCCTGGAGAAGTGGTATGGCAACTCGGGACGGCCATGGGGTCGTCTAGCTCTCCCATCAACACAACTCCACCTTTAAAGGTAAGGCGGGTCTTTCTTGAGCCGGCGATTACCCCGTCGAATGAGCAGATAGGAGTAATTTACCCCCAACTCATCTTTGAATTTGAATCGGGGTTTAGGGGTCGCGTCTTTCTTCCTCAAATAGCGAAGGTTGGATTGAATTTGAATTAGAGTTTGAATATGAATATGAAGGGGATTGGTTGAAAAACTTGTACTTGCGGAGTTAATGTGAATTTAACTTTGAATTTGGTTTGTGAAATGGGAGTGGATTTCTAATTTCTAAAAATTGGTTGATTTTGGCCTTCGGCCTAAACTCTCTTTTCTATGTATCTATTATCACGGGAAAATGTTTTAGATTGCAAAAACCACGCCCCGTTTCATGAGCTCTTTGGCTTTGAATATGCTATTGTCTTACGTATATGTACGTATATGTGTGTTAGCCCCCTCACCAGTCATTAGGACTGACCCCTCCTTGTTGTTTCTTTTTTTTCCTCGTCATATCTTTGAGTTACAAGTACAGGTTTTGGTTCGAGGTAGGTGGCGGTTGTCTTTTGAGTCGTTTAGGTCTTGTAGCTCTAGTGTTTTGCATACTTTGCATCTTTATTTATGCTTTGACATATGTATATTCATATGACTTTGGATTTGGAGATTGTATGATTTAGTTTGGCCCGTGGCTGGCATGTTATGTATCTCTTGTATTCGTATGAGCAGGATTGTAGTATGTATGTATGTATGTATCCTATTGCTTCCGCATTCGTATTTGATTTGTTGTGTACTCTGTATTAGGGCCTAAACCGCCTAACTTAGGTGTATTTTTTTCGTCTGCTACTCGCTATGGCTTGCTGCGTGTGCGAAGTTCCCATTTCGTTACATGTGTTGGGCTATAGTGCGGATGATATGGTGCCCATCGTTTGGGGTGCTACAGAAGAAGAAAAGGCGAGGGAAAGAAAGCTAAGAATGTGGAGAATTCGTTTCTTACCTCGGATCGTCAAACAATCGGATGAAATATGCAAGCTTGAGTTCAAAGCTTGGAGGGCCAAAGATGGGGTTTTTTCTTCCTTATTTCTCTTCCTTCTTGTGTGTGTGCAATGAGAGGGAAAGGATTGGGATTTCAACCCATAAGTACTGAAACGGGTCGATTTCATCAAAATGGGTCGGGTCAAAAGAATCCGGTCCCTTCGAATATGATTTTAAAGCAAGAGGTGGTCAAACGGCTTCCGAAAAATACGAGGCTAGTGTCATTAGACTCGAATCAAATAACAAACAGAATTTAAATAACTAACTAAATAACATAAGCATACAGTTATTAGGAAAATAGAACTCCAGTCAAGTTGTTCGTATGATTTAAGCTAGTGATTCGATCATAGATGCAATAATAAACTTCAATCCATCGATAGACCGGCTATGGTGACAATAAGCTCTGCACACCTAATCCTTCCTTAATTTTATAATGATTATGAAACGATCACTAACCATCTTCTTATCACAAAGCAGTCTTGAAGACACTGTCCTAAGATTTAACTTTACAATAGCAATAATCACTAGAAGGATACCGATCCTAGCTAACAAACACACAAGCTCGGATTGTTTAGACTATTACACATGCTTCTCACCAAAGTCAAGAAAACAAAAGGTAAGCTTTAAATGGTGTTAACTCTTAGGCACAATTAGAGTGAGAATTACGGATCAAACTAACTGCACAGTTTATAAGGCAAGCATCAAGACAACAATTGATCAGATTATTCATCTCAAATCAAGCTTATAACCTTAAACCAAGTAGCATGCATATACTAAGGAATTCGAAGTTGTAATAAATCAATTAGACCTCACAAACCTTGGCATGAATCAACAAATAACTCAACTAGAATTGAAGGTTTAGTTGTTATTCATGTTACAAGAATATCCAACTAATATACTGTAAAGAACTGAAATTAAACCACAAAGATTGTCTACAAAAGATATGTTAAGATACTTGACAATCTATTCATGTAATTCAACTAAAGAGGGAAAGGAAAGGGAATTCTTGCTCTTGGTTGGAACAGGGGATTCAGCCCCTGTTCTTGCTCTGTTCCAGCAGCTGCTGCTGCTGCGTACCTCCTCCCAACTCCCCTAGGCTGAATATTCTTCTTTTTCTTAGTAATAAAGCATATAAAGACCTCCTTTGCAAGTCCCCAAATTATCAGATTTAATCCTTGAGACACACAATCTGAAATAAAGCAGTTGAAAGTGGGTTTAATTGCCAAAAGGGAGAAGTTAGCCACAATTGTTGAACTGGGTGAGTTTTTTGCTACGTCACCCTTAGCTTAAGCTATGGTCATAGCTTGAAGGTCATAGCTCAGGTCTTTTTCATCACTTATTGCTTCTTTTAGTCCAGATTTTGCATTAATTCTCCGCTTCAGCTCCAATAGACCTGTAAAGCCATTTTAAGCATAATTAAACATATTTTCAGTTAATCACAGGGGGGAAAATTAAGGTTATTAAAGCAAGCACTATTTACACAATAACATGAATCCAACGACGGATCGAAATTTGAATCTAAATTCCCGAGCTCAAAGTAGCCTAAACGCCCCTAAAATTGCCTAATTACACTTAGGCCCCAAAACTTTCAAACAGAGTCAATTAAGCCCATATCCTAATTCCAATTAAGTCCAAAACTTTCATACAAGTTGCAATTAAGTCCCAAAACATCAAATCTAGCATAATAATCCACAAAGTCAACATGCTTATCAAATAATTCATCAAATCACATGCGCAAACATATATTCAAAGTCATAAATCGGAATTGTAAGCATAATATCAATTAACTTCAAAATTTTCACATAGTTTGACAATTATTACATATAAGAATAATTTAAAGAATTAAATACACAATTAGCTCACTCATGACATCATACCTATACGATCAGAGGAACAGAGTGTCACAACCTCCCCCCTCCCCCTAAAAGAACTTGGTCCCCAGGTTCTACTGGGGCTTCGAATAACTCCGGGTACAGTTGTCTCATCTTCTCCTCGGTCTCCCAAGTGGCTTTTTCGAATTTCTGATCACGCCAGAAGACTTTCACCAAAGGAATTTGCCAGTTTCTCAACTCTTACATCTTCTGTTCCAAAACACTAATCTGTTGCTTCACAATTGTCAAATCTAGCTCAAGTTGTACTTCTTCAACGTGAAGAATAGTAGACTCGTCGGGATAGTACTTCCTTAGTTGAGAAACATGGATGACATTATGATGTCGATTAAGCTCGGTGGAAAATCTAACCTGTAACCTATTTCCTTTATTCTTTCAAGAATCTCAAAGGGACCAAGGTAGCGTGGGTTTAGCTTTCCGTCTTTGCCAATCCAAACGAACCCCTTTCTAGGAGATGCTTTCAAGAAGACTCAATCTCCAACTTCAAACTATAGGAGTTTTCTTCTCCGATCTGCATAGCTTTTTTTTTCGGTCTTGAGCTGTATTCATTCTTTGTTGAATGAATTCAACTTTGGCAATGGCACCCTCGATCTTCTCGGCGATCTAACGCTTTCAAGCTCACCCTCTTTGGTCCAACGCCAATCCTAAATATCCCAAAATAGAGATGATCGGCACTTCCTTCCATATAATGCCTCGTAAGGAGCCGTGCCAATTGAAGCTCAATAACTGTTATTGTAGGCAAACTCGACAAAAGCTAAGTGTTTATCCCATTTTCCTTGAAAATAAAAAGCGCACATACGAAACATGTCCTCGAGACATTTAATCAATCTCCCGGACTGACCGTCAGTCTATGGATGTGAAGCGGTGCTAAAGTGAAGTCTCAACGCTAAGCACTTCTGAAGATCTTGCCAAAAACTCGCGTTAAATCGGGGATCACAGATCAAAAATATGCTAATCAGTATTCCATGCAATCTCACGATCTCCTTACAATACAAATCCGCTAGCTTTGGAACCTTGTCGGGCATCCGGACCTTGAGAAAATGGGCTCACTTGGTTAGATGAGCAACAACCACCCATATCCCATCGAAACCTTCTTTGGTCCTTGGCAAGCCAAACACGAAGTCCATAGTCACTTGCTCCCACTTCCAAATGGGAATCGGAAGTGATTGGAGAGTTCCTCCCGACTTTTTATGTTTCGCTTTCACTCATTGGCACGTTAGACAACGCTTCATGAAGTTAGTACGTCTCTTTTCATGCTATTCCACCAATACAAGCTCCTCAAATCCTTGATCGTACCATCGGGATTAATCGAATACATGGACCGATGTGCCTCCTCAAGTATTAAACGCTTGAGCTCTTCTGGGACACATACTCTCATCTTGAATCGAAACAATCCCATGTTATCAAATGCAAACTTCCCTTCGGATCGCCTCTCAATCTTGCAACCAACCTTTGAATCTCCGGATCTCTAGATTGAGCTTCAATCAATCTTTGCTTCAAATTCGGTTGAACCGAGATATTAGCCAAGCGAGCCACTGAAACCAAGATCTTCGAACACTGCCCAATCGAACTTGCTTCCAAACCCGAAACACTAGCCTTACTCGGGAGATATTGAATTGTGCAATCATAGTCCTCAAGGAACTCCACCCAACACCTTTGTCTCATATTCAACTCGTTCTGAGTGAAAAGATAATTGAGGTTTTTGTGGTTGGTAAACACCTCAAAAGTAGCTCCATAAAGGTAATAGTGCCACTTTGTAAACATGAACACAACTGCTGCAAGCTCCAAATCGTGAGTGGGATAGTTCCTCTCTTGATCTTTCAACTTCATTGAGGCGTAGGCTACCATTCTTCTGTCTTGCATCAACACACAACCGACACCTTTCTTAGATGCATCGGTGTAAACTGAGTAGCCTTGGGTACCTTTGGGTAGGGTAAGAGCTAGTGCTGAAGTTAACTTCTCCTTTAGAGTTTGAAAACTCTTCCCACACGCCTCATCCCACTCAAACCATGCCTCTTTCTTTGTCAATCGAGTCAATGGGGCAACAATCTTAAAGAAGTCTTTCACAAATCACCTACAATACCCTAGGAACCCTAGAAAACTTCTTACTTCTGAGGTATTTCTCGATTGTTTCCAAAGCATGATTGTTTCCTCCTTCAAAGGATCGACTTCCACACCATTGCCTCAGATGAAGTGGCCTAAGAAAGAAACCATGTCGATCCAAAACACACACTTGCTGAACTTGGCAAATAGTCGATACTCTCGGAGCGTAGCCAATACTATTCTCAAGTGTTGCGCGTGCTCTTCAACGAACTTTGAGTACACCAAGATATCATCAATGAAGATGACGATGAACTTGTCGAGGAAAGGCTAAAAAATCCGGTGCATCATGTCCATAAACGCAGCAGGGGAATTCGTCAAGCCAAAAGGCATGACCATGAACTTGAAATGCAGGTATGGGGTGTTAAATCCCATTTTCGGTATGTCTTCTTCTCGAATATGCAGCTGGTAATACCCTTGCCTTAAATCCAACTTGGAGTAAACTTTGGAACCCTGAAGGAGATCGAACAACTCTTCAAAATATGGAAAAGGGTACTTGTTCTTCACAGTTAACCTGTTCAGCTCACGGTCGTCGATACATATCCGTAGAGTCCCATCCTTCTTCTTTACAAACAAGACTGGAGCACCCTACAGAGAAGTACTCAGACGAATGTAACCACACTCTAAGAGCTCATCAAGCTGCATCTTCAATCCCTTCAACTCTGCTAGAGCCATTCTATATGGAGTCTTCAAATATGGTAAAACTGTGGGATAAAGATCTATGACATACCTGATATCCTTGTCAGATGGTAAGGATCCTAAACTTTCAGCGAAAACATCGGGGAAGTCATTTACAATCTCCGCCTCCTCCAGCTTGGTATGGTCATTTTGTTTATTCAAAAGGTAAGCCACATATCCTGTCGCACCGTCCTAAACTAAACGATTAACTTCCATAAAAAATATAAACGGGCTAGCCTTTAATCTTTCACCCGAAAATATCGTTGAGCCCAAAAGAACCTTCTTCGCATGATAATCCATCACTGCACGGTTTCGAAACAACCAATCCATGCCCAAGATTGCTCCGGACCTCTTTATAGGTATCTCGATCAAATCCGTCGGGTACTCTTGGCCCTCAATACTCACCAGACACTCTCGGAACACTCGGTTTGTCACCAACCTTCCTCCAAGAGAAGAGCTTATCACATAAGAATTATCCACATATACCGCAAGCAAGCACAAAGAGAAAACAAGTCGACTAGCAATAAAGGAGTGAGCTACCTCGAGATCAAACAATGCATGACATAGTATACCATGAATACTTTTAGTACCTTCCACCGTGGTGGTGCCATCTAGCTCAGCACCATCCTCCTAATCCTCTAATGCATAAGCTCGGGCTTAAATTGAGGATCTCAGAGCCACAACATCCACGGGGCTTAGATTCTTGTTCTTAGGGCAAGCCCCTACCATGTAACCGAAGGCTCCATATCCAAAACACCGTCCCGCTTTCGTCCTAAAAGTCTCCTCCGTATGATTGGGACCGTGGCAATAAGAGCAATGAATGGGTGCCGGTACAGTCAGTACGGGGAGTCGGTCGAAGAAGTCTAGGCTTCTTGCTATTGTTGTTGATGCCTTGGGGTTTGAATGTCGGAGGCCCGCCTTGAGATACAGGCCTCTTACCCAAGTTCGAACTCGATCAGAACTCATACCCCAAATGAAAATTTTGGGGCTCCAATCTCAACTTTTGAGCCTCCACTTGTATAGCCCTCCTCGTAGCCTTAGCCCACGTGTTTACAGTCGATGCTTGGAGAGATTATTGAATGTCAACCCTAATCTCATTCACAAAATTACGGGCCTTGAGTTGATCATTGTCGGTGATGTGCATGCCATAAGGCGCTAGCCTCTCAAACTCCAAGATATACTCATCCACAAACCTTGCTTCAAGTCCAAGAACTCTTGTAGCCTCCTATCTCTTATACACGAAGGAATGTACTTATCATGGAACTCCTGAACAAAGGTATCCCAATTAAATTCTTCTCCCGTCCTCTTAAGCTTTGATCTCACACTCTTGAGCCAATTAGAAGCTTGGCCATGAATAAAATGGGTCGTGCAAACCTCTTTCTCTTGGGCTTTTCCCGGGCAAATCTCTAAAATACCGAAAATCTCGGAAAGCCACTCCTCGACTTTGATGTCATCTTCCCCAAACCACTTCGGAAGATTGTTGTTTCGGAATTCATGATTAACCGTAGAAAAAAGTCCTTCTTGCCCTTCATCTGGTGATGTTTGTTGTCGTTGGTTTTGTTGTAGTTGGTTCAAGAGGACTTGAATAATATTCTTCGCATTCAACGGTGGTGGCGGGGGTGCATTATCATGAGCGGGTGAAGCTTCCTGATCTCGGCGTTGAGATGGCATCCTGAGATTCACAAATTAAGAAAATTTGATACATAAAGTTTAGAACATGTTCATGTGTACAATTAACACTATTAGTAAATAAATAATTCAAATAAGGTGTAACTGAATGTAAACAATCACATAATCCTATGTCGAACAACCTAGACAAACATAACTCGACACTAAAGCTTCGGTATTGTAACCTACAGCTCTGATACCACTTAAGGATATAGCAACAGAAGCGGTGGGCACCCAATCCCCCGTACTAGGACCCGACCCGTGTACGAAATGGAAAGTCCGCACACGCACCAAGTCATAGCGAACGGGAGACAAGTAAAAACTCACCTAAGCTAGGCAGAACTTAGATCCTTACACAGAGTGAGCAAACAAAACCGTAAATGCAGAAGCGATTTAAAATAAATACGTTTATCCAACAAGAATTTAATCACTTACCCATCCCGGGCCAAAACAACAACAAATCTCCAAGATTACAAACTCGCATAAGTAATTCAAAAGTAAGTCATAAATACAATATGTAATCAAAGTATGAATGTATGCAGGACTCGAGTTACAAAACAAGTACGACACGACAGACACTCTTGCCCCCTCACTCGAACTTCAACCTGTACCTGCAACTCAAGAGATAAAAAGGAAAAAAGAAACAAGAAAGATGGGTCAGTCCTAACGACTGGCAAGGGGGCTAACTCACACACCCGTATATATAGAGAACAAGCAAAGCAAATACTAAACAAAAGCCCATGAACCAGGGATGGTTTTTTGCACACTAAAACATTTTCCGTGATAATATATATAAAAGAGTTTAAGGCCTAGATGCAAAACTTAACCAATTTCTTAATTATGAATCAAAATCTAATAAAACTAGGCAAGTATGAGTATCTCCAACCTAACTCTGAAAGCCAAATAAAATCAAAACCAAATCCAAACAAATCCATCCTCACACCAGTGATGGAAAAGGTGGCGATCCCTCAAACATCGATTCAAAGTTTATACCGAGATGGGAGCTAATTACTCCTACTCGCTCCTTTGACGGGGTTACCGCTGGCTTAAGAAAACCATTTTCCCCTCGACCCTGCTAGGTTGAGCTAGCTCTCTGAATTGGAAATGTGCATAAGAGTAGTGTCAGACGGCCTGATGATAACTCCGGATTTTCATGTTTTTATTGGTGATATTAATAGGACTTATATTATATTTTCTAACTCTTCAGTGCTGAAAATTGTAGCTTAATAAATCAATTGGTTCAATTGTAGGAAAGAGGATGAAAGACTCAAAGAAGTGCAAAATTCGAGTATTTGCGTGAAGAAGTTTGAGAAGATACTCAAGAAGCGAAATTTGAAGAAATTCCCTGTACTTTTGAGTATCTACTCAAGGAATTTGAAGTATCTACTCAGAAGAAAGAAGCTTGCAGAAAATTCCCTAAATTCCCTGTACTTTTGAGTACCTGCGCAAAGAATTTTGAATACCTACTCAACTGACGGTTTTCAACTAAAGTGGAAGTTACTTGAGCGGTTTTTGGGAGGAGATGGACGTTTTTAGAGGGCCAAGACTCAGATTTTCAGATCATTCATCACTTTTTATGCATATTCTTAGTTTTTCTTCTCTAGTTTTTAGAATATCAACTTGGAAGAATCATTGGAGCAAGAATTGGAGGAAGAAAGAAGACTAATCTGGAAGCGCATCGCGTCTACGAGTTTTTCTTATCCTCTTCTCTCTTTTTATCTTTTGTAAAGATGAATTCTATCATGTTGATGGATCTTAGCATGTTTAGCATGTTTAGTTAAGTTTTCTTTTGGATTGCAATGGATCTTGACTCGTAATTTGATTTTCGTTTACCATATTCATGATTCGTGTTGTTTTGATCGTTTAATTTGGTTTCGTTGTGATAATTGACTGGCCATCGATTATTTTGAGAGATAATTAATTGAGTATTGATGAAGAAAGGTTAATGTCGGATGAGGATTAAACGATACATGTTCAATTAATTAGGAATTGATTAATTGATTTGCTAGTAAGATAGACATATACTTGCTAGCCTTGTATTGACGTAAGAACGGGACTTGAATGCATATTTAGTTGGTTGATTACCATAGACATATAGGAATCGTTAGCTAAATATAGGTTTATATGACTTCGATGGAAGCTTATAGTCAAAATTGTTCTCTAGTCTTTCAAAACCCAACATGAGGATTGAATAAGGCGAATGAGAGTTAAGTGCGAGTTGAATGAAGTTATGATCCAGTTTATTCATAATTGTTAGTACTTTGTTGTTATTGCATTGTTAATTTAGCATTCGATATTACTACTCACTGAATTGTTTGCTTAGAATTCAACTAGAGAAGTTATGTTGGTGTTTAGCATTATAATTTAATAGTCTCTGTGGATACGACACTTGCTTGCCTAATCTATAATTGTCACACGTTCACTTGCGTGTTATTGTCTATTATTTTAGCGAACATGTTTTTGGCGCCGTTGCTAGGGACTATTTTAAATTATATTTGTGCTAAAATTAACGCTATTTTATCTAGTTGTAGATCAAACTTGTGTTTTTATTGTTTGTTGTAGGTTTCTAGTGGTATTAGTGCATGCCAAAAGGACGTAAAAATAAGCTAGTACCACTTGATCCTGAAATTGAAAGGACTTTCCGTGTTCGTCGTGAAGTAGCACGCATTAATAGATTGGTTGGAAGAATGGAGGATAATCAAGATTTGCCACTTAATGTTCATAGGGATGGACAAGGTGTAGAGAAGGAATACCGTGCCATACAAGATGATGCTTTGCCAGTTTTGGATGAGCTACATTCAAGTATTCGGAGGCCGAGAGTACAAGCTAATAACTTTGAGCTTAAACCATCAATGATTCAAATGTTGCAATCAATGGGATAATTCTTCGGATCACCAACAGAGGACCCGAATTTGCATATCTCAAACTTTCTAGAGATATGTGATACATTTAAGTAAGCCGGAGTAACAAGTGATGCTATTTGGTTGAGGTTGTTCCCATTTTCTCTACGAGATCGAGCAAAGTTGTGGCTTAACTCTCTGCCGGCGCAGTCAATTACAACATGGCAAGAGCTTGCTCAAAAGTTCCTATCTAGGTATTTTCCTCCTGCAAAGTCCTCTGAGCTGAGGAATAGCATCTTTACATTCAAGCAAGGTGATGGTGAATCAGTGTGTGAAGCTTGGGAACGGTTTAAAGAGTTGCTGAGAAGGTGTCCACACCACGGTCTTCCACAATGGATGGAATTGCAGACATTCTACAATGGGTTGATTGATCAAACTCAGATGACAATTGATGCTGCTACAGGTGGAGCTTTGATGAGAAAGTCGGTTGAGGAGGGATACGAATTACTTGACAAAATGGCTTCCAACAATTGTCAATGGCCCGTTGAGAGAGCAAAGACTAAGAAGGTAGCCGGGGTACATGAAGTCGATGCAATTACAGCCTTGTCAGCACAAATTGTAGCTTTTACAAAGAAAGTTGACACCATGGGAGTGCAATCGTGTGCAAACATTGATAGTGCACTTATCATTTGTGAGAATTGTGGTGGAAATGGTTATTCGGATAATCATTGTCCTTCTAATTCGGAGTCGGTTAGTTATTTGGGAAATAGCAATCGGAATTTGAACAATCTATATTCGGACACGTACAATCTCGGTTGGCGTAATCATCCCAGTTTCTCATGGAGCAATCCACAAGCATCAACTTTCATTCCTAGACCAACTCATCCTTCCGGATTTCAGTAACAACAAGGGTTTCAGAATCAACCAAGGATGCAAGCTCCGGAGAAAAAGCCATCTTTGGAAGATGTTTTGACTCAATTCATAGGAAAAACAGATTCTATTATTCAGAGTCAAGCTGCTTCATTGAGGAATTTGGAAATGCAAGTGGGGCAAGTGCCTTAAACAATAGGCCTCTTGGTAGCTTACCAAGTGATACCGAGCCAAACCCAAGAAGAGATGAAAAGGAGCATTGCAATGCCATCACATTGAGGAATGGGAGAGATTTAGATGTTGAGATTGAGGCAAGGAAGACAAAAACTACTGAAGCTCTAGTGGAGAAAGAAGTCGAAAAGCAAGAAGTTGTGGAAAAGCCGTCAATGCGACCTCCACCCCCTTACCCATAAAGACTTCAGAAGTATAAGCAAGATAAGCAATTCTCCAAGATTTTTGATGTTTTGAAGGAAGTCCACATCAGTATCCCGTTGGTGGAAGCTTTGGAGCAAAGGCCAAACTATGCCAAATTCTTTAAGGAAATGTTCTCCAAGAAGAGAAGGTTGCACGAGTTCGAGACCGTTGCACTCTCCATAGAATGTAGTGCCATCTTGCAAAATAAGCCACCCACAAAGTTGAAGGATCTTGGAAGCTTCAACATTCCGTGCAACATAGGTAACAAATGTTTTGGTAAGGCTCTTTGCGATTTAGGTTGCACGAGTTCGAGACCGTTGCACTCTCCATAGAATGTAGTGCCATCTTGCAAAATAAGCCACCCACAAAGTTGAAGGATCTTGGAAGCTTCAACATTCCGTGCAACATAGGTAACAAATGTTTTGGTAAGGCTCTTTGCGATTTAGGTGAAGCATAAATTTAATGCCTTATTCTATTTTCAAGAAACTTGGTTTAGGGGAAGCTATGCCTACTACTGTGACTTTACAACTTGCTGATAGGTCTATAACTCATCCTAGGGGTATTATTGAAGATGTGTTAGTTAAGGTTGACAAATTTATATTTCCTGTTGATTTCATTGTTTTAGATTATGAGGAAGATAGGTATATGCCTATTATTCTTGGGAGACCATTTCTTGCTACAGATAGAACTCTAATTGATGTGGAGAAAGGAGGATTAACTATGAGAGTTCCAAACGAACAGGTAACGTTTAAGGTTTTTAAATCAATGAAGTTTTTTGGTGATTCTGAACAATGTTTTGCAGTGAATGGTATGGATGATTGTGTTAGTGAGTATGGTGCAGCAAAATATCATAATGATCAATTTGAAGCTATCACATCATCTAACTTAAATAGAGATGAAAATGGATTTCGTCTACAAGATCATGAGAAGGCAAAACTTTACAAGGAAAAGGTGGAATTATGGGATGATGAAAGAATCTTTGAAAGACAATTTGAGCCAGGCCAACAAGTCCTTCAATTCAATTCGAGATTGAAGCTATTTCCATGTAGACTCAAGTCTCATTAGTCCGGGCCGTTCATCGTAAGGAAGGTTCTTTCTCATGGAGCAGTGAAGTTAATCAATACAAAGACGAATGAATCATTTATGGTTAACGGGCAGCTATTGAAGCATTATTGGGGTGGTGAAATTGATCGAGAGCATACCTCAATTCCATTGAGCAACCCTTAATTCATTCAGATAGTCCAGTTGACGACTATACCTTAAGCGCTTTTTGGGAGGCAACCCAAAGTTTTATTGCTTTTGTTGTTTGTGTTTTGTTGTGTTAGTGATGAATTGTGAAGTTCTTGAGCATAGTTGGGCTTATTATTTACTTGGTGTTTTTGTTGAAGATGGACATTTGATAGCTGGGATGGAGGAAAGAGGGGTCTTCAAGTTTGAGTATCAGGCAAAAATTATTTGAGTTTTTACTCGAGTAAAAGTTCAAGGAGAAATTTTCGGAAAAAAAATCCCTGTACTTTTAAGTATTGGATTTTAAGTATTTTGAGTACCTATGCAAACGTTCGTTTAAAAAAAAAAAAAAAGGGGAACATTAATTTCTTAATTAATTGAAAACCCTAGGCCCAATTTCATTACTCTTCCACAAACTCTCGTGTCCATACACCTACTCAACCACCTTCTCTCATAACTCTCCCACACTTCACCAATAACCACCACCATCAATCTCTCACCATTTTTTTTTTTTTTTTTTTTTTTTTTGCCGCTCCACAACCACATCATCGCCATCTCCTCCACCCTCAAGCAACAACAACCTCTACCAACTCCGCACTATGCCAGTTCCTTTCGCCACCAACTAGAGCCATCCCCCATCTCAAGCCAAGCATCATCCCCATCTAATGCTTCAATTACCACTGTTGTAGCAAGGTTTTCTCCTAAACAAGTGACTCCAGTCCAACTGTTAGAAGTAGAGCAGGAAGAGAATGATGACGAACAAAAACTACGGGTGTTTTCTTTCCCTTTATCTCTTTATTTCCTGTTTTACATTCATCTCCCTTGATGCTTAAGTTGATCTAGTAGATTATTGTCCTTCTGTGCATGATGTTGAATGCATGTTAGTATTTGCGTTATTTTGAGGACAAAATAATTTTCAAGTTCGGGGGAAATTTCTGATCTTTAGGTGAAGTCAAATTGAGTTAGGTGAGTATGTTCTGATAATGTGAGTCGTGCCCAAATTGATAGGATATGCCTCTGTGGAATAAGTATGTTTGAGCTAAATCCTCTGATGATATTATGTTTGAAGTGATGAAACTAATTGGGAATTTGTTCTTGCATGATCATTAATTGTGCTTTTGAGACATTGTTGTTGTTATTTGTATTCTCAAAAATCTGAGCACAAAGTATGAGTGATAATTGTTGATGACTTGGAAAGACTTGGTGCATGCATAGGTTCATTGGGAATACTAGAAGTGGTTTGATCCCTTATTGAAGCGAACTGTAGACAATGTGAAATTAAGAGAATGAAGTTGGCCATCTTTTGAATTTTTTTTAGCCTTATTTGCCTTTTTGTTGTAAATCATACCCATTGGCCCCTTTTTAGCCACATTGTGCTTGTTCTTTTTTATGGTGTCGAAATCTGGGCTATGTGCTGAACTGCAGATTTGGATTCCCAATCACCCAAGATATTTGTAAAGTGAGAGGACTCTGATGCTTTCCTGGACTGAAAAGATGAGACAAACGTGAGCTCAAAGGCCAAAACAGGGGAATGTGAGAGTTAGACATGTTTTGGCACTCCGACGCTCAAGTCAGTTCAAGTTATGGGTTGAATGTGCAAAGAGGAAGGAGTGCGCTCAGTGCGCTAGGGAAAGCTTACCTCCATTGGTGATGGAGATGGATTTATATAGGGCGACGGGAGCCTTTGTGCCCGTAAGTACACCCTCAGGAAGGTGTGAATCTTGTCTGGTGTGAGAGAGACGTTTTTGTACCTGGAAACAGTGCTTTTACGGCTAAAGCACTGTTTTCCTGCTCCTAACAGAGACCCGTAGTACTTGGCGCGGCTGCAATTAATGCGGCCCGTAGGGAACGGTACGCGCATTGAATGCGGTTGTCCGGTAGCACTTGGGTCGATTGGCCACTGGGTCGCACCTTTCTGGGTCAGAAATGGACTCTAAGTCGAAAACTCCTGTTGTTTAGCATTGAGCCGCTTTCCCCAAGTGCTGGGTCGAAAGACCACTGGCCTGGGTCGGGTACTACGGGCTGACGTGGCACAGACTGCCACATGGGAGTGACACCTGGCGCTTAGCCGGACATCCCGATTTTTCCCTTATCATCTCCCCCTGCCGGTCTAGTGGCACTTAGCGAGTGACGACGGACCTTGAGGAAGGCGTCGTGACTGCTGAGGGAAAGAGGGAAGATGGGCTATGCGATCTTCTAAGTGAAGATGGGTCGGGCGGGGCACTATTCGAGCCAGGCTCCGCCGAGCCAAGACTACAGAGCCGGCTTCCGTCGATCTAGGAGTTTCGCCGACCCAGGGAGTCGGCGGATGGGCAGTGGCTTCACGCGCGCGTGCCAACTATGCTTCACTAGGTGCGAAAATCTAGAATTTTCCTATGTCAGCGCAATGATTGCGCTTTTTGAATTTGGAGGGTTTGGCACAATTCCTGAGAGTGGAAGTCTGCAGCTGTCGTGGGATAACGGGCCACGTTCGCCCCTATGCCAGTTATCCTCCTGACACGTGGCAAGAATTAATTGTGATGTGATTTAATCCGTGGCTATAAAAGCGGGACTTAGGCAATTTTTCCCCTTTTACGCCGCTTGCAAGAGAGAACCTAAACTGAAGAGTCTCAAGTCTTCCCTGACTCCTGTGAGACCGTAACTCCCAGTGTATTTCCATAAGAAAACCCTTAAGGTACGTCTTTCATTCCTTGCCATCTCCTTTCCTCGTTTCTTCTCTAAACCCAACTCAAATGGCTTCCAAAAAAGCCACCACCGTACCTCCCGGTAGCCAACCCAAGGCCACCCATCAGAGGAACTATGGGCCGAGAGACATCCCCTCTGACCCCAAAGTGTCCGTCGAATGCATCGGGATAAAACGCCCTGAGAGGAATAGATGGGAGGACCCTAACGCTGAGATGTATATCCCCGGCGTGGAGGAAGAGGTTACAGGCCCTGTCTGGAGGGAAACGGGTGAGAGGGACCCCCCCATAGGGGCAGATTCGCTATCTTTGAATAAAGGAAGAGAGAATGAGATTAATCCGGAGGCAGTGGAGGACATGACCGTAGAAATAGAGGAGATATCGCTGGAGGAGGAGCCTCGTGACCAAGGAAAGGCCGCCTCCACCTTCGAAGTTGAGCGTGAGCCTCCAAAGGGGAGAAATAAGAAAGGGCAGCAGAAGTATACGAAATATTATCATGAATTCCGGGCTGAGGTTTGGGGAGCGAAGAGGAACTCGGCGGAGAAGAGATTGATTGGGTGGAGAGACCTGGATAAGAACTGCGAGGTGCTTACTCCCGACATTCACGAGCACATGGGAGCCCTTCCTGAAGGATGCATCGCCATTTCTTTGCAAGCCATTGAATACGGGTTCCGGCTCCCCTTATCTCCATTCCAGATCACCCTGTTCAACCACCTGCAAATCAGCCCGATCCAGCTACTGCCTAATGACCACGCCATGATAACTGCGTTCAGGATGCTAATGAAAATCCTGGGTAAAGTAGAGTGCGTGGAGCACTTCGCTGAATTGTTTGTGGCCCCGGTCGACGCGGCAGCTTCCCCCGACAGGAGGGGGTTTGTGAAACTCCAATCCCGCTCGGGGAGCAAGATATTCGACACGGAGAAGACCTCCCATGGGACGGATTGGAAGAAGAAGTTCATTTTCTTGCGGTACAAGGACGGATGGAATGGCCTGGAGCATACCTCATGGAATGATGTTGCCCAGGTCCGGCTGGAGAGGGGACCGGTACGGTAGCCAAATACTTTGCAATCGCCCTTGAGGGAGGTGCATCCCCTTGACACGGGGGTTTTCACGAGTACCCACCTGCTGATAAGCCTAGGGTTGGCTCCGGGTACACCGCGGTACATCGACTTCAGAATTGGTAACTATGTCACCAATCCCCTTAGACCAAGCACGTTCCTTCTCGACCCTCCTGACGCCGCGACTTTCCCATAGAAGTAACGAGCTTGACTCGCCCTTTGGAATAAACCTCCGATCCATCGAAACCTGTCAAGGGTGTCTTAATGGGCTCATATTCGAGCGAGTTATGAATATTCATTTTTTGCAAAGTGGAGTAAAAGATAATATTGGTGGAGCTTCCACTATCAACAAGGGTCTTGTGTACAGCGCAGTTTGCAACATCAAGCATGACTACCATCGGACAACTCGGCATTCCGCTGTCCCGTGGCATCACTGGTACAAAGTCCCTATCACTAAATGAAATCTCTTGCTCGCGCCACTCTTGCCCTACCTCCACCTGCATCACTTCTCTAGGCCCCTAGAGCACTCAACCTACCTGACGCCACGACCCTTTACGGGCCGTTTTGGAATCTCCCCCGGCAGGGCCTCCTGCAATCATGAATATCTCATTGGTGGGCAGGTTGTGGGGGTTTCCTACTTCAGGTTTCTCGAGCGGCGGCTTGCGTTCTCTTCTTGCTGGAGGGGAGTGACGTGCTTGAAGAAGTTCACAGTGGGTAGTGCGGAAATCACGCGGGTGGTCGATCCCTAGCAAAGAAGATCTCTAGGAGTGGGTTTTATTGGCCCACCCTCAATGAAGATGCTAAGGAATACGCCCGCAAATGTGTTAATTGCCAGAAGCACGCCAACATCCCGCACCAACACCCGCGCCAAGATGATGGTGTCGAAATCTGGGCTATGTGCTGGACTACAGATTTGGACTCCTAATCACGCAAGATATTTGTAAAGTGAGAGGACTCTGACGTTTTCCTGGACTGAAAAGATGAGATAAACGTGAGCTCAAAGGCCAAAACAGGGGAATGTGGCGGTTGGACCCGTTTTGGCACTCCGACGCTCAAGTCAGTTCAAGCTATGGGTTGAATGTGCAAAGAGGAAGGAGTGTGTTCAGTGCGCTAGGGAAATTTTACCTCCATTGGTGATGGAGATGGATTTTTATTGGGCAAGGGGAGCCTTAGTGCGCGTAAGTACACCCTCAGGAAGGTGTGGATCTTGTCTGGTGGGAGAGGGACGCTTTTGTAGCCGGAACAATGCTTTTACGGCTAAAGCACTGTTTCCCTGCTCCTGACAGAGACCCGTAGGACTTGGCGCGGTTGCAATTAATGCGGCCCGTGGGGAATGGTACGCGAATTGAATGCGGTTGTCCGGTAGCACTTGGGTCGATTGGCCGTTGGGTCGCACCTTTCTGGGTCGGAAATGGACTCTAGGTCGAAAACTCCTGTTGTTTAGCATTGAGCCGCTTTCCCCAAGTGCTGGGTTGAAAGACCACTGGCCTGGGTCGGGTACTGTGGGTTGACGTGGCACAGACTGCCACGTGGGAGTAACACCTGGCGCTTAGCCGGACATCCCGATTTTTCCCCTATCACTTTTCATTAGCCACATAAACAAGCCCAAAGCACAATGTTTAGAAATCCCACCAATTATACACCTTAGAGCTTGTGTTAATTCATATTATCAAATTGGTGGAGATGGGACTGTCATGACAAATCTGGAGGGGTGTGATAGGGGGAAAAAAAAAAGAGAAGTAGAAGAAGAAGAAAAGAGAAAAAAAAAAGGCAAGAAAAGAAAACAGCAGAAAAAATAATGATGATGATACAAGGCTCATAAAAGAAAAGCAAGAAAAATAAGTATTGAGCTGAATAAGTTTAGGGGAGAAGTGTCAAGTTATCTCTATGTGGATTCCTCCAACTTCATCTAACACAAGTAAATCTTAGGTGTCGAGCTACTATTACCAAAATTATCCTACCCTCACCCAAGCCTTACATTACAAGCCTAGAAAAGTCCTACCGACTTTGAGTTTAACATTGTTTATAATAGTGGAGATAGGGGAAAAAAACCAACTGATAGAATTCTTGAGTGCATCTTTTGTATGTTTCTAGGTTGATTTAAATTATTACTCACTTATTGTTCATACTTCATTCACACACAACATGGGAATATGGAAATGGCAATATGTGTTTTGAATTGTGCATGAGATGTGAATGTATGTTCATTGAACTAATTTGCGACTTCATGAATTGCAAGCTGAGAATCGAAAAAGGATTGAAATTAAGTATATTATATTTCAAGGCATGTGTGTTGGGTAGTGGTTTCTCCCCCGTGGTTTTACTTTGTGGTGTTGTTCATTCTTGCTCGAGGGTGAGCAATAAGCAAGTTTGGGGGAGTTGATAAGTTCGGATTTTCAAGTTTTTATTGGTGATATTAATAGGACTTATATTACATTTTCTAACTCTTTAGTGTTGAAAATTGTAGCTTAATAAATCAATTGGTTCAATTGTAGGAAAGAGGAGGAAAGACTCAAAGAAGTGCAAAATTCAAGTATTTGCGTGAAGAAGTTTGGGAAGATACTCAAGAAGCAAAATTTGAAGAAATTCCTTGTACTTTTGAGTATCTACTCTAGGAATTTGAAGTATCTACTCAGAAGAAAGAAGCGTACAAAAAATTCCATAAATTTCCTGTACTTTTGAGTACCTGCACAAAGAATTTTGAGTACCTACTCAACTGACAGTTTTCAACTAAAGTGGAAGTTACTTGAGCGGTTTTTGGGAGGAGATGCACGTTTTTAGAGGGCCAAGACTCAGATTTTCAGATCATTCATCACTTTTTATGCATATTCTTAGTTTTAGTTTGCTAGTTTTTAGAATATCAACTTTGAAGAATCATTGGAGCAAGAATTGGAGGAAGAAAGAAGACTAATCTGGAAGCGCATCACGTCTACGAGTTTTTCTTATCCTCTTCTCTCTTTTATCTTTTGTAAAGATGAATTCTATCATGTTGATGGATCTTAGCATGTTTAGTATGTTTAGTTAAGTTTTCTTTTGGATTGCAATGGATCTTGACTCGTAATTTGATTTTCGTTTGCCATATTCATGATTCGTGTTGTTTTAATCGTTTAATTTGGTTTCGTTGTGATAATTGACTGGCCATCGATTATTTTGAGACATAATTAATTGAGTATTGACGTAGAAAGGTTAATGGCGGATGAGGATTAAACGATACATGTTCAATTAATTAGGAATTGATTAATTGATTTGTTAGTAAGATAGACATATACTTGCTAGCCTTGTATTGACGTAAGAGCGGGACTTCAATGCATATTTAGTTGATTGATTACCATAGATATATAGGAATCGTTAGCTAAATATAGGTTTATATTACTTCGACAGAAGCTTATAGACAAAATTGTTCTCTAGTCTTTCAAAACCCAACACGAGGATTGAATACGGTGAATGACAATTAAGTGTGAGTTGAGTGAAGTTGTGATCCAGTTTATTCATAATTGTTAGCACTTTGTTGTTATTGCATTGTTAATTTAGCATTCGCTATTACTACTCACTGAATTGTTTGGTTAGAATTCAACTAAAGAAGTTATGTTGGTGTTTAATATTATAATTTAATAGTCTCTGTAGATACGACACTTGCTTGCCTAATCTACAATTGTCACACGTGCACTTGCGTGTTATTGTCTATTATTTTAGTGAACACCTGATACCGTCCCGGGGCTCCTTACCTACACCTCCGGGCCCAACAATTCAAAATCAAACATATCAAACTAATCTTTCCTGGCCACAGCTCGCTACAAAACGCAGGCCAACCCTTTTCGTAAACAAACATAAGCATAGCTAACGTATACATAAAAACGTTTTCAAAGGTTTCATATCAAATAGAACAAGTCCCCAAATAGTTACTTGAACACGTATTTATATACATAGTAATATTAGGTGCACGCAGGCTCAAAACACATGTATCGTTGTAGGTCGAATTATCTAAAAGGAACAAAACTGACTATATATTTTGTGGGTAATCTGTCAGTAAAAATGATTTTTTTTTTCTGTTTGTAAGTGGTAGGAAATCCGTAATTAATTATTGAAAATTACTTACAGAAAATTTCAGTAGAAAAAATTCGTAGGTAATCAACTATTTTTTGTAGTGAGATGGGGTTTCTTCTTCCTTCTTTCTCTTCCTTCTTGTGCGTGTGAACTGAGAGGGATAGGGTTGGATTTCAGCACATAAGGGCTGAAATGGGTAGGTTTCATCAAAACAGGTCGGGTCAAAAGAATCTGGTCCGTTCGGATCGTATTTTAAAGTAAGGGGTGGTCAAACGGCTTCCAAAAAATATGAGGCTAGTTCCATTGGGCTTGAATCGTCGAAAAGAATCCAACAGTGGAGTTGGAATTCCAATCTGAATTCCCTAGTGATAGGACAAACTGTTTAACTAGTTGATCCCCGTGTGTTTCAGCATCGTTGCACATCCTAATGAAGTGAGCCACGTGTTGTTTGGGGATACCTTAGCCATCGAATTGTTGGAATTTTAGAGGTTAATTGTGTTGGAAAACATGAAAGTAAAGCCGCGAAAATTGAAAATTTTTCCGAACAAGGGATCGGGAAACTTTCAATTTCTACTCTAAAATAAGAGGGATTCTGAAACTTATGTTTAGTTTGATTCTTTCTTGAGATGCTTGATCGCTTATATCGAACAACCTTCAAGCGGCATGAATCAACTCCGTTGGATGGTTCTTCCTTCTTCTTCAAGACTCCAACATAGAAGCCCTCCGGAAGTATCCACACCCGCCTCGATAATAATCAAAATAGGGAGAATGCTAGTTTTGTATTTTGTGTAAAGGATGGGGTTTGTTCTATTCTCAAGAACTAACTTTTGTTTCTCCAGAATAGAGCGAAACTTTTGCACTTCTTGAATGCCGGTCTAAGAGAAAGAGAGAAGTCTCTTCTACTTTTATCTAACTAAGAAAAGTTTACGATTCTTTTTCTGTTAAGAAAACAATCTTATCTTTTCTTAATTATTCATGAGATAATACATTATAATTAATTAACAATCATATTATTAATTAGTATAATTATCCTAAAAACTTTAGGATATTATCTCATAATTATTTATTTCATAAATAAATAACATGACTTTATCCTTTTGTTCATTTCATAAATAAATATTTTATGATATTCTTTATATTTATTTCATAAATAAAAATGATAATAAAAACTTGATATTATCTCACTTATTTATTTCCTAAATAAAAAAGTCTTGATATTTACTTCAAACTTATTTCTCAAATAACGTAAGATAATATCTACTCTTTTATTTCTTAAATAAAGATTATAATATCCTTTATTTATTTCTCATAATAAATAAAGTTGGATGATGATTTCATATTTATTCCATAAATAAATAATGTCAATTTCTAATTTGAAATTAATTCATAATTAATTATTTATTTGGCTTCTTTATTCCGGATTGCTTATAATTGATTCCTAATTAATCAAAAACCAAAATTAATTATACCATATAATTATTAAAACACTAGCACATGTGTGACACAGGTTACACGTGTGACTCCACCCCACACGTGCCACGCACGTGTGGCCCTATCCTGCTATATTTAGCCGATTCGATCAATTCATTTAATCGATCAAGCCTATACCATCGTGAACGGACTTTTGTGTGTGACCCTCTAGGTTCATTATTCGATTAGCAGTGAACCTAATTAATTGAAACCCTTATTAATTAATTAACTCACAGATCACACGATCATTGTCTAGCAACAGGTGTGCGACCCCTAGCCGAATAACAAATTACTCGAAAGAACCTTTCAGTCAATGACAACTCGTGAAATATAATCCTCCTACTAATTCTATTGCTCAATTAATATCTAGGACACGAGAATAAATAGAACCCTAATAATATTAATCTTAAAGCTAAGTTCATTTCAAATCCATTTGATCTCGATCCAAGAAACTCTTTCTTAATCTCGATCTAACTGCCTTAGTCAAGAACTATAATATAGAATACGAGTAACTTTTGCAATAAGAGATCTTCTTGCTCTAGGCAAGCGTAGGTCCTTTATTGATTCTCACATGCCTTCACGTGTCACTTGTACAATCCCAACATAAGTCATAATTAGAGTGTCTCAAGCGACACTCTTTTAGACCTATATCTAAGATTGCATAGTTAACTCACATAAAGACAACTATAGAATCTCAAGTCTAAGGATTAATGGAACACGCTATTGACTTGTGAGATATTTCCTAATCTGGAAGTTTCTATTTTTAGAAACGGAAACTTCCTTTCTTATTTAGGAATGTTCTCACGCAGGGTACCTCAGTGTACTCATTCTATTAACGAGCACCCTCATGTATTACGTACGCATTTATGATGCACTTTGTCATCCCTTGAAACATGATTGTTACTTTTTAAGGACGCAATCCCACAAACAAGTCTCAATTTAGTCTAATTAACACTTCCACTGTTTGTTGAACTCATCGAATTGGAGTAATTTCTAGTCAAGCTTAGATTAAGGTTTGTTTCATTTTTCATTACTATATAACGACAAAACCCTAAAAGCTTTATAGAATAGAGAGTTCTAATACATGTGCACATAAAACAAACACCCAAAACATACAAGATCACATATAAAGAAGTGATTGTCGTTGATCAAATTATTTCACTTATTATTATTCAAAGATTGTCTGCGTTTTACAAGGAAATCGATCAAACGGGCATTACAAGTCGACTTTAAGGGCACTATTCCTAACAGGTAACCCATTTACATATTCAGGTTATCAATCTTTTGAGTGTAGGGCTTTGAGTAGACCAATGACGACTTATAGCTTCCTTCGATTTTGTCTTTAATTGTCTCCATGATGAACTCCTTAAGTCACTCCATCGAGACGAGCCCATCTGATGAGACTTGAAGTTCCTTGGTAGAAAACTTCTCGATTCCACTCGATTATCCTTTCGCAGGGATATCACACTCATCATGATCCTGATAATACTTTTCCATCACATGGCTAGCATCGTCATTCCCCACTTTATTCACCAATTTTGTGATACGAGAGTCTTGTTCTTGAACATGCTTGGTGAGTCCCTCGATGGCCTTTGTCAGAGCCACTAGTTGTTCTTCTAAAGTTGTTGCACTCGTTGTCATGGCGGGCGCAAAGTTTGAAGTACTTGAAGTCGAACAAGAAGTGGATGATGCTGAGTTATTTTCTTTATTTTCGATTTCGTAGGTGAAGAGCAATATTTTTTTTCCACCACTTTCGAGAGAGAGACCTTCCTCAAAAGATGTTTGCCCTCTTTTGAACATGCTTCTTGTTGTGACGAAGCTTTCGATAGCAATGTTGGAGATGGAGGCCTCGAATCCGTTGATCTTGTTGATGACCATTTTGAGCTTTAAATGTTTGCCCTCTTTTGAACATGCTTCTTGTTGTGACGAAGCTTTCGATAGCAATGTTGGAGATGGAGGCCTCGAATCCGTTGATCTTGTTGATGACCATTTTGAGCTTTAAATTTTTCGAGTAGAAGAGATGAGAGGTAGAGATTGTCCCACTGGGCGTGCCAAAAATTTGTAACGCAATTTCCCTGAATAATTAATTAATTAAATACGAAAAATAATCACAAATGAATTCTTTAGTTATTTTGATCAAATTGGGTATAATATCTAATTTTGTTTCTCTGATTCTTCCTACAAAATTTGTTGAAATTTTGAATGTTTGAAATGCCTTTGTTGACTTCGGAGTTTCGATCTTCCTTGTCTTTATTTTGCTTCTTTGAAGCCTTGATTTTGGTGAACGCCGATGAACACCTATGATGTCTATTTGGAGATAACGCCGAATTCGCAAATTTGATACCTCGTTGCGGATCAGATGCTTTGATTTGTTAATTTCCATGAAGAACACCTTAAACTTCACTTCGACCGGTTTGAATTTGACTTGAGTTTGTTGAGAAGAGTAAAGCCTCTATGCTTCGGTTTCGAATTGAACGCCGAAGATGCCGACTTCCCCAAAGAACGCCGTCGAAGAAGCCAAAAATTCCGAAAAACACCGTCGAAGATGCTAAAGAATGCCGGAGAACTTTTTTGCTCCTTACTTTGTTGCTTGCTCCTTCGTTTCTTCGAGTTGTTTGTTGGTGCCTTTAGCTTGTGAAAGACCCCCGTATTTATAGGTGTATGAGGGACAATTCTTGCCATAATAAACGAAGGAAAACTTCATTCTGATTGATTTTTCGTTGATTCTATAATATCTTTCCATAATCACAAGATATGATTTGATTATGAGAATATTACATTTGACTTTCCCTTTATTTGATAAGATATGATTTCATTGTCAAATATGAATTTTGACACATTTAAATATATATTAAAAATAATTAACTATTTAATTTTAGGAATTCTATTTGATTAAATCCCTAAAATTAAAATAGAAAACATTATTTTGATATTTAATATATACTCAATTTTGGCGTGTCGTATTTTATTGGAATTTTAGCCTTTTACAGAAGTGTCTATAGAATAAAAAGACTCATCCACCAATCGCAAATTCCATCTAGAACCATTCGGCCGGGAAAATAAGTTGGGCCACTTTAGTGAGTGTCGGGTCCCTAGGTTGCTTGATGAGGGGATGGAAAGAGTTCGATCTGAGAAGCCATCTATCACGTCAAATATCAACCTGACACTCTAGTACCAACACACCACCTAGACCCCGCAATCAGGATGGGTTTAGCTGCAAGTATAGTCCTCCAAATAAAAGATGGCCAGTGTCCCAAACTAGCCCCAAAGAAACCGGTATTTCGGAAATAAGAACTCTAGTACTCTGCTGAGAAGGCAATTCCAATGGGAAAGGATCCGCCACAAAACCAGCTCCATTGAGGGCCATAGATTTGTTGCACAAAAGGTTTGGGCCTGCTGCACCGAAGTTTTCTGGTTTTAGACTTAGTTCTTAAATAATAGCCCATTTTTTCAAAAGCCCATTATCAGAATTTAAGGGGGGGAAAAAAATATTTTTAACCTGAATATCAGCCCAGTTGATCAAGTATTAGCAAGAAAAACCAATAATAATAATAATAATAATCAAAAAAGGAAAAAAATTGCAACATTGTTGATTTATATTTGTTTAGAGTGTTCTTCATCATTTCTCATTTCCCTCGACAAGAAAATTCATAATAACTTCTAATTTGCTTGGATGTTCTCAAGTAAACCCATATTTTGCCAATCAAGAAGAATGTAAAGGACACCAAACATATACATACATACACATGTACACACTAACACACACATATATATAGGATGCAAGACGAGCTAAGCCTGCCAGGCTATGGGTTCGATGAGATGGATTGAGGGAAGCTCATGTGAAGTTTGAATATTCTGAGCTCGAGCTCAAGCAGAGTTTGAGCCTTGACATATTTATTCACAAACTCATGGTCCAGCCGTCACTCATATGTATATATAATTCGACAAGAGAGCTAATTGTGAACATAATATATTAGAATATTATGTTATAGTAAATGTTTTGTATAAATTGTGGATATTCTTGAGATTTGTTATTTTGTTATATTTAGAAATTCTTTTGTATTATATTTAGGATATAATTAATTATAATTATCTTATAAAATTATCTAGAATATTTGTATAGGTTGTTAGGGTTTTCTCTATTCTTTATATTCTGCTGTACTCTAATATTATTAATTAAATGGAGAAAATAATTTACACTTTCACTTATCATCCCTCACTGTATAATCCACTACTCCACCATCCCTGTTCTAGAAAAAAGAAAAAAGATTAATAAACAAAATTCGACAGAGACGCACTAGTCTTTAAGACCACATCACCACAATTAGAGAGATTCCCCGCATGCAAATCCACAAAAATCCGTATTTTTTTCACCTGTTTTTGGATCTAGGACACCTGAAATTAGATTCTTGACCAATTTATTTACATACTAATGCTGCCTCAACACATGCAGAAACATATATAATATCCAAATGTGTGTATGTGTACACTGTGCTGTAAGTGGAAACCATGTGCAGCTGAAGCTTGTAGAATTTCACAGAAGAGAAAGAAGGACAGCTCCTTTTTTGTGTGTTTCTGAAGGTTTCAATATTTTTTTCAAGTCAAGCAAACAAAGGGACACCACACGTCCCTTTGTGATACGTCCACGTTTTGGGTTTATGATCGTTGAAATTAGTGATGGGATTAGGGTTGGTTAATTAATTAGGGTTTATTCGGATCCCACCTTGATTACATTATAATTAACTATTAATCCCACCAAATGATAACAAACACCTCATCCTTGGGAAGGTTTCTTGCTTTTTATTTGAGTGTGGAGACTAGGCCTTGCTTTTAGGTTGGATTTATGACTTCTTTTTAAAAAATAATAAAAAGCCTAGCTAGGGTTTGTTTTCCAAGGAAAATAATTAACTAATTTAAATGAGGAAAGTGAATTGAACTTACTAATTGGCTTGTGTTTGGCCAATTAAATTGAATATGAATTTGAAATTTCCCAATTAGTTTATGAAATACATGTTGGGGACATATAAATCGGCCCTCCACCTTAAAATGTGAGCTAATTAGGGCTCTTAGGAGTCGTAAATTACTTAATTAGTGCCTAATTTAAGGCGTGAATTAAGGGTTTTTGAATTTTAAGACCTAAAGTAGTGTTGTAATTAAAAATATATTTATCTCAACGACTTGTGTTCCGATATGGTAAGGGAGGAGGGAAACATGGCAGTATTCTGTCGGGAAATTAAACTCAAGATTTAAAGTGGGCTTGTGTACTGGTGACCTATGTTAATTATAGAAATTTCATTTGCCAAATTACATATATCATCTAAACGTACGGCAATCATAAAATAGTCGTTATGATATCATTAATTACACTAAAGCTCTATTTTTTAGTGCAAAATTATCCTTAATAAAAATTACCATACTATAATAACACTCCTAAACTGGGGATCTTTTGTACCATAAAGATAGCCATGGTATAATTAATAATACTGCGTGCACTAATTTGTATCCCTTAACCGGAGCTCCCTACGAGTATCTTTCCACAAATTTTTTCTTTTAATAGGATTCGACTCCTTGAAGTCGAAGATTGTTTCTTCCAAATTGATTTTAATTCAATACGGGATCGATTTCGCAGCAACCTCTTCGCAGGATTGAGAAGGATAGTTATCTTGGTCAGCAGCAAATAAATTGGTCAAAAAGTTTCTTGCAGAAGCCACAATCTCATGAGGTGAACGACCCAAATCCGTGCTCTTTTGATTCCTCCAATACCAAAGTGTCCACAAAATAACAACCACCAGAACTTCATAAATCTCCTGTTTAAAAAGATTCCATAAAGTGCGGGTATTCTCTTCTATCCCCACTTGCCAACGGGTTCCTGCCGCCAAGGTATATCGCGCCTCTGCCAAACTCCGCTAGATGAAAGCGGGAGACTTTTCCAAAGGTGCATTCCATAAGTCAAAGTTAGGAAAATATCTTGTCTTATGACTTCGACTAAAAAGATCATCTGAAAAATGAACAGTACGCCACAATTGCTTAATCATCATAGCAAGAAACGATGTAAGATCCAGAGCTTCTTAAGTTTCACTGCAAAATTTTGAAATTGTTATATCTTCAATTTTCCTTAGTAAATCACAAATCCTTGCTTAATATCTTTCTGTTTAACCTAATCGACTCTTTTTATGGCCATTAATCGGATAATTCCTCAAAAATCCCCAAGTGTAAACTGAATTTCCTTTTCACTCCCCAATTTTAAAAAAGTTCCTGTTCACTCCCCAATTGAAAAACAAAATTCTTTTTCACTCCCCAAGGTTGTATAATAATTCAGGAATTGCGTACATTTTTTAGGGAATTGCGTATAAAAATCCCGGAATCTCGTATATACGACATTTTGAGATTTTTATACGCAATTCCCTCAAAAATATACGCAATTCCTAAAGACAATGTACGAACATGTACTGTTTGTGGGGACCTAAAAGGAATTTTGTTTTTCAATTGGGGATTGAATGGGAACTTTTTCAAAACTGGGGACTTAAAAGGAATTTTTTCAACTTTTTAGTACTATTCAAATATTTTCCCTTAGATAATACTGTACGTACAAGAGCCCATTTTCTACTTCAAGTTTGATTGTCGCCACATGCACATTTTGAAGCTCTTTTGAAGAGTTTTTATATGGATTAGGTGATTATTTATTGACTTTGACACTAATTATATTACTTGTACTAATAAATTCTCACTATGATTTACTTACACGGTTTTACTCCAACGAAAATTGCAAAATTGACACAGTAAGCATACTTGTTAACATTTTAGCATACTAGGTGTGGGGTTGCAATTTAGGGTTTTAATTAATGAAAAGCAATTTGAGTATTTCGTGTTGGAGATTACAGCTGATTTCAAGGAATACTAATACCGTAATTAGTGGGATTTTGATTTGTAAATATCTTTCCTTTCTTGTAGCTCTTTGTAAACGATATATTGTACCTTTGTTGTAATCTTTTACACAATTCAATGAATATAGAAAATATTCATAAATTAAAGTTCTAATTTGGTATCAGAGCAGGTTCATCGTTTATACCTTTTCCGACGATTTTCCGAGCTCATCATCTACCACCATGACCAAAACCAGTGACATCTCTACCGATAGTGTGGCCTTGGCGGATCAGATCACCTCGATCGTACAAAAACAGAACCCATATCAGTCTACAACATCAATTTCAATAGCAGTGAAATTGAATCAACACAATTACTCCCTATGGGCAAGACTTATGAAAATTGCCATTGGAGGACGGGGGAAACTCCGGCACATCATCGGAAGATCACCCGAGATGGGAACAAACCGATCTCATTTTGTGCTCCTAGCTACTTGATAACATGGGAACAAACCGATCACTCATTTTGTCGAATATCCTACTGCGAAAGATCTTTGGGATGGATTGAAAGCTACTTACAGTCAACAAGTAAACGGAATTCAATTCTTTGATCTTACAGTCAAAGTGAACAATATGAAACAAAAGAGTGACAGTTTGAAGACTTTTTATAGCAATCTGCAGAAATTATGGAGGGAGATTGAAATTCGTGAGCCTAATTCGATGACCAATTTCGAGGATATTGCAACCTTTAATCGTCTCCGCCAAGAGAAAAAGCTGTATAAATTCCTCCAAGGCATATCGGAGGACTTCAATTCAGATCGACGGGACATCTTGTGGACCACGCCGCTGCCAACAGTTGAGAGTACATACGGCCCGATTCGGAAGGAGAGAGACCGACGGAATATTATGGGGCTCGACAAAACATCATCGGCCGAGGCCTCAGGCATCGGCGCCAGCTTGGTTAGTCGGAACTCAGGAAACCTTGGACGCTGGAACGCCATCAAATCATGCTCAGATCGGAGACCATCGGCGTCGTAGTCGTCACAGCGCGATGGTGGCCGGATATAGGTCTCATGCTCTCACTATGGCAAGAGGAGTGCTTTGAACTAATCGGTTTCCTGGTGAGATGGAGGAGCCAACACAGATAAGAGAGTGCCAGAAAATAGCGCCGCAACGGCGGGAGCAACACAGGAAGTGTCGTCATCGCCGCCGTCGTAGACGATGAGGAGAACAGCAATGCCGCCAACGGGTTCGCGTTCATAGCACCGGGGGCAAGACCGGTGCCGCCGGCCTCTGGACTCAGGCGACAAGCACCACCGACGGCTAGATCAGTGTTATCGGAGTTCGAACCAATAGAAGTGCATGTACGGCGGGGCTCATCGGCGGCAAGACCAGCACCGCCAGTCACTGGGTTAGCCCGGACAAGACTGCCGCCGACGAAGCAGCACATGTCGGGTCGTTAGGCAGCGACGGCTGAAAAAGAAACTTTGGATCTAGCCTTTGGAGGAGAGGCGACCGAGAGTAAAGGTACTAGGGTTGGGGATTCACAACCCCAACACTTTTTAATTCATACTTTTCATTCAAACCCCCCAACTATTGCCCCTTTGCAAATTGGTCCCCCATGTTATAATTAACACTATGCAGATTGGTTTACCAAGTTAGGGAAAAATTCAAAATAACCCCCCAAAATGTGGAATTACTTATTTGGCTCAAGGACCCAAACCAATCGAGTGGATTCTTAATTGTGGGGAAACGGATAGCATGATTTATGACCAAAATGATTTGACTAACTTGTCAAATTTTAGGAAACCAGCCATTCAAAATGCTAACGGGGATTTATCACCGAATCAGGGCACTGAAACTATTGATATGTCTCTGTCCTTAACCTTGAAGAATTGTCTCAATGTTCCCAATTTATCCTGCAAGTTGCTTTCTGTTAGTCACGTTACCCGGGAATTAAATTGCATTTTGTTGATTTATTCTTGTTTCTGTCTTTTGCAAGATATTCAGTCGGGGAAAGTGATTGGGCATGCACTGAACGCGGCTGGCTACACTACTTGGACAATGTGACTCAAAATGGAACTGCAGCGCTTGCTCACGGGACCGTTGAGAGGCAACAGTGGCTTTGGCATTGCCGGTTAGGTCACCCGTCAATTAGATACTTCCATTTACTTTTTCTGAGTATTTTTTCTTCTAGTAGCAGTTATCCTGTGAGACATGTATTCTTGCTAAAAGTTATAGACAGTCATATCCATATTCTGGAACTCGTATAAATAAAATTTTTTCCTTAATACATTCTAATATTTGGGACCCAGCTTCGAATACGGGATCTCATTCTGGCTTTCTTTTTTTTATTCTGTTTGTTGATGATTGCTCCTGCATGACTTGGGTGTATTTTTTTAAACAAAAATCAGACGTTGTTTCTAAGTTCGTTGAGTTCTACAACATGTTCCAAACTCAGTTCAACATAAAAATTCAGTTACTCCGGTCAGATAAATTTTGGGGGAAGGGGGGGTATGTTAATCACACCTTTAAATAGTTTGCTTCAGACAAAGGCCTAATTTATCAAACCACTTGTGCCCATACTCCTGAACAAAACGGAGTTGCTGAACATAAAAACCGGATTATTCTTGAGATCACTAGGGTACTTATGTTTGATGCTCGTGTCCCTAAGTCATTCTGGCCTGAAGCCATCGCCACTTCCGTCTACCTCCTTAATAAACTACCCACTAAGGTGCTTGATCTTAGGATACCTCTCTTAGAACTTTCCCGATATGTTCGTATTCCTACACCCTTAACCCTCCAGCCTCGTGTCTTTGGGTGCTCTGTGTTTTCCATATTCCCAAATAGAAACGCACCAAACTTGATGCGTGTTCGGTTAAGTGTGTCTTTGTCGGGTATGGCGTCCATCAGAAGGGTTGTCGTTGCTACCATCCACCTACTAGGCGTATTTACACCACCATGAGTTGTAACTTTCTCGAGTCTAAGTTCTTTATACCACCCAACCCAGTGATCAGGGGGAGCAGATTGTGGATCCACTGAGTTGGGTATCTTACTCCACTATGCCAGATTCGGAGCCAAAAGAGCCAGTAGGCAGGACCACCGAGTCAGCATCTCCCATGGTCCAGCCCTCCATGCCAGTACCAGTCCCAGGAACCGATCCACTGAATATCCCTGATGTAACTCTTAAAACTTCCTCCTTTGATAATAATGATACTATTGATGATCTACACACAAAGAAAGTATAGGAACATAGATTACAGGAACAAGGGGACTCCGTGGGCAATGATCGGTATGTTCTTCCACCTCAAAGCAATCTGGGGGTACCTCCCAAGAGGTACGAACCAGAGTATGAGCCTAGAAAGTCCCAGTACCCAGTTGTGGATTATGCACAGGGAAAGCTAACAGAAGCTACTAAAGCTTATTCAGTAGTTGTTTATGCTAACATACTCCCTAGAACAGTTGAAGAGGCTCAGAAAAAAAAAATTAGTGGAAGTTGGCTATAGAAACAAAAATGATGGCCCTTGAAAAGAACATGACTTGGGAGAAATGTGTCTTACCACCAAGGAAGAGACCAGTGTGATGCAGATGGGTGTTCACTGTCAAACATCGATCTGGCGGGTCCATCGAATGGTATAAGGCTAGGCTAATAGCAAAGGGGTATACACAGACATATGGGGTGGACTATTGAGAAACCTTCTCCCCAGTTGCCAAAATTGATACCATCCGAGTCCTTTTTTCCATAGCTGCCAACCAAGAGGAGGTATATATGGAACCTCCACCAGGGTTTTCTGAGCAGTTTCATACAGGGGAAGTTTGAAAGCTAAAGAGAGCTCTCTATGGACTTAAGCTACATCGCCTGAGCGCGTGACGTCACATCCCCCGCACTAAGACCCGACCCGCATATGAAATGGGTGATCCATACACATGCCGAATCAGAGCGAACGGAGACACAACTCACTCGCTATGCTAGGCGAGAGCTAAAACCTCAAAACCAAATAAGCACTTCAACAAAACAAAATCATAAGCAGAAGCAGATCATATAATCTATCACAACATAGACAATAAGTGACGGGTTTAATTCATATAAAAAACACCGAGTCGAACATTCAAGTTTAAGCAAGTAAGGACCAAGGAGTGTTGAACATCAATAATTATCACTTAATCACGCATAAAATTCATTTAAGATGCACACAGAGGTCAAGGAAATGAAAGGAACGTGAGAAAAGGGATTCCGGTAAGAGCTGATAATTTCCGAATTGCGTAAGCTTTAGAAAATTGAACATATCTTGAGTTCTAAAAGTTGGAATTAGGTTTTGTTTATTGGAAATGAAACTAGACAAACAGGGATTTCTAACAATATAAAGTTCAAATTTTGGTTCAAAGCGATGTGAAAATGGCGAAGGTTTGAAGTTGGATGAAAGTAGATTATCGGCGAAGTGGCGACACCAAAATGGATCAATTATATCTCACAATCAAGGAATGATTTTTAGGTGATTCTAATTATAGGATGTTCTAAACTTTGAGAGGTTTAAGTGATTAAAAATTTAGGTCAATCGGAGCTCGTTTAGATAGGTAACGGAGAATGAAACCGGGACGGAAAAAGAATAAAAGGACAAAACGGAAGACAAACATCACAAGAACAAGGGGTAGTAACCGGGGTTACTAATCTCAAGGTAAAATTTGGTAACGGGGGTTACCAGAGGCAGGATCTTCTCCCCCTGAAAGTAACGGGGATTGCTATATCCAAAGGCAATCGGGGTAACGGGCGTTACCCCTTGGCCGGAACTTTCCCCTGTTCTTTTTCCTCTCTGCAACAAACTCACACCCACACAAACACCCCTGTTCAAGAAAGCAACGAAGAAGCAAGGAAATCCAAGGATCTAAGGCATAAAAATGATCACAAAGATAAGGTAAATTCAAAACACAACCATGTATACTTCTTCAATCAAGAAAAGGGAAGGAAAGGGTGATCAAACATGTATCTTCAAGCTCAAGCAAATCCAAGTTTCATCAATGGCAATTCATTAAACACTCAACTACCATGATTCAAGAGTTCATAAATGCAATAAGGGAGTTAGAGTGATACATAATCATGCTTTAAATCAACAATTATTCCAAGTAGGGCTGCAAACGAGCCGAGCCGAGCCGAGTTTGGCTCAAAATTTTGGGATCGGGCTTGAGCTTGAAAAGTAAAATTCTGACTCGGGATCGGGCTTGAGCTTAACAAGCCAAAAATTTTGAGCTTGAACTCGGCTTGATCAAAACTCGAGCTTGGCTCGGCTCGGCTTGAGTTGACTCGCATTTCTTCTGCTTAGATTTCCGTTGGCCAAAAGGAAAGGGGAAAGAAAACGTCGGCCAAAAGGAAAAGGGATAGAAGATAACTTACATGTCGTGCATAAAAATTTAACTAGGGTCTTGGATCTATCAGACAAGCAAGAAGAGGCGAGGATCTGTTGGGTGGAGGGGTAGCGGTGTGTAAAAAATCCCCCTTTTCGCCAGATCTGGGAAAAAATTTAAAGCATTCGTCAGATCTGGGAAAAAATTTAAAGCAGAAATTCGAATTGGATGGCACAAAACAGGAAAATGGAAGTAGACAGGTATTGAAGAAGGTCCAAGTACTTGGACTTTAGAACTGTGTCAGTGGTTTCTTGACTGGCGGCGCCGACGATGTTGGGTGGTGCTTGGCGGCGACATTAATGGGAAGCTTCGCGGTGGCTGGCGTTCGGCGGAGATGGGAAAGGCAATAGAGATAAGAGAACAAAGAAAGGTTGTGATAAGTTTGAATCGTGGTAGTAGCGACGACTGTTGTGTGAAGTGGTGGCAGTGTCTGTGAGGAAAACGGGAGAGACGAAGAACAAATGTGGTAGGGCCTGCGGTGGTCTCTCTCCAGAAATGTTTAGGTTCTAGAGTGAAATTACATTATGGTGTTCAATTGTTCATTTGTTTTAAAGAGGTTTAGATATTTTCTTATTGTTTTTTAATTAGAAATTTAGAAATTAGTTATTCTATTTATAAAATTATATTAATTTTTTTTTTTTGTGACAAAAATTATAATAATATCATAATATATAATGGTATACATTGTAGAATCTGTATTTTAGTATCTTCTATTAAATTTAATAATATATAATATAATATAATATTTTTTTGAAATATAATATAATATAACAACCTATTATAATATATCTTGTATATTGGTTTATTCGATCATATACATTAGTGAATTATATAGGTGCAACAAAAAAAATAAATAGTGAATTGTATATTATTAAGACATAATATATATATATATATATTAAATAAAATACGTTTTTATGTCATATATTATTAAGACGCATCCTTATACTATTACAATGTATGATACATACTATCTTATTAAATCATAGTACCATAAATATTAGTTGTCTATATAAACAAGAATTTAAGACACATATATATAATATATGTACTTAATATATATCATCATATAATATCGTGACGGAAGAGAAATCAACAGTCAAAGTTTGTTAAAAAGGGGTTAAGTGTAATATATTTCAAAGGTTAGGGGGGAAATCGCACCGATTCAAAGGTTAGGGAGCAAAGCACACTAAATCCCAAAAGACACGGGGGTATCTGAAATTAGCCCGAATTTGTAATATATATATCATCATCATCATGTAATATATGATATACTTTATATATTGTCTTATTGGATCTTATACATTAATAAGCTAAATATTATTAAGATTTAATGGATAATGTATATATCATATACGTTATGTTATTAAATAAATTACCTTATTAACTCATATATTATTAATACACAATTATACATACATATCTTATTATAATATATGATACATAATTACATATTATCTTATTAAACCGTAGTACTATACATGTTAATAAACTATATAATTAAAAAACACATATAAAATACATGAAATTGCATTTGGTCCATTATTAAAAGAACATGTATATACATTTATAATAATGAATTAACCTATTAAGGTATATAATATATATACTACATTAACTATTAAATCAAATACATTATTACCTCTTATATTATTAAGGGATACATATATAATATAATATTGGATCATATATAATTAATAATAAATTAACCTATTAAGATATATAATAAATATACTATATTAACTATTAAATCAAATACATTATCACCTCATATATTATTAAGGGACACATATATAATATAATATTGAACCATATATAATAAATGAAAGGGATAAATATTTTTGGCCATCCGAACTATGCCCATTTTTGCAATTTACCGTCCAAACAAACTTTCATTGCAAACCGCCATCCAATCTTTGTGTTTTTGACAAAACGCCATTTGAAGGTGGTTTTAGTCTGACGTGTATATTTTAGGAAATGCCAAGCGTCAATTTTTTTCCCCAAAACCACCAAAAAAAATGGTATAGATGGCGTTTTGTAAAAAATGCAAAGATTGGATGGCGGTTTGCAATGAAAGTTTGTTTAGATGGTAAATTGTAAAAATGGGCATAGTTCGGATGGCCAAAAATATTTATCCCTAAATGAAATTACATATATGATATATGATATGTATTTACTATATTATTTAATTTGAAGCCATATAAATATATAATAAAATATATAGTTGTATAAATATTTAATACATATAGTATAAATAAAATACATATTATACATATTTATATCTCATTAAACCATAGTAGTTAGTATGTTAGTAAATTATATAATTAAGAATTTGATACACAAGTTATAAATATATAAAATAAAATACATGAAATGATGAAATGTATTTGGTCCATTATAAAAAACACATGTATGCATATATAATATTGATTTAACCTATTAAGATGTATAATATATATTATTTTAATTATTAAATAAAATACATTATTATCTCATATATTATTAAGGACACATCCTATAATACATGATTGATATTATCTTGTCAAACTATGTACATTGATAAATCATATATTTTTAAGATTTTAAGATATATATAATATATTATATGATATATAAATGTACTTTTACATAATATAATGGATTTTGGACCATATATAATTAATTATGTTATATGTATGTATAATATATTATAAGTAAAATATATATTATATATATGTTTTATGTATATATAATATAAAATCTAATATACATATATATATATAAATTATAAAAAAAATTACATATATATGTCTAGGCTCGCGAGCTGGCTCGCAAGCCACGAGCCTAGACACAATAGGATAGAGATTGACTCGTTGGGCAGCTCGGGCTTGATGTAGCTCGGATCGAGCTCGTCCATGCACGATTTCAAGCCGAGTCAACTCGAGCTCGACTCGTCAAGCTCGCGAGTTGGCTCGGCTTGTTTGCAGCCCTAATTCCAAGGAATGAATATAATCAAGAATTCCTCCAAAAGACCTAACTATTCATACCATGATCCAAAACATGCTCAAAGCTTGGAGAAAATGGAAAAATCATAGCCTAAAACAACCATAAGGAAGTGGTGATCACAAATATTTGCTTACCTTCCGGATTGGATGAAGTTTGAAGAAGTTATGAGCTCAAAATCAAGGGTTGATGAATAGTGGCGAGATAAGGGTTTGTTTCTTGCTTGGCTGATCTTTTTTCCTCTCTTCTTGTGTTTGAATCGAAATGAGGGAGGAGAAATCAGATAAGGCATCAAATGGTGGGCTTGTGGGTCCCAAGTTTGCTTAATTTGGTTAAGTATGGACTAAGATATGATTAAAATGGCTAAGGGTGGCAAATCTGCGAACGAAGCTTGTTTCGATGGAATTTCGGTAGTTCAAACAAGCTTATAAAATTACAAGGCTTGGTTCATTAGCTCCCAATTTTTGTTACGAGTCCACCGCCACTTCCGGAATTCGAATCCGAATTCCCGAACTCAAGTTAAGGCCTTCGAAACCAAAGGTGCGCCCAATACTCTTTAACCCCGTCTTGGTCTCGTTCCCAAAAATAAATTCAAAACCGCAACAAACGAGCCCGAAAACATGAAACAAGCATATAGGCATGGTCATAACACATATATCTCATGCATATGGATAACAAAAATAAGAATTAAATTCGGGTACATATGGATCAAGAACGGAATCATATAAGCTCAAACGTTTAAAATTTCATATTCATAACTCATCAAATAATTTCAAATAAATTCAAATAGCATATAAACATTAAAATTAATATATAAGGCATATTTAAATAATTAAAAGCGCAAGTATCGAACCCTGTGATGTCATACCTGTACGTACGAAAACGTGGGGCGTTACATAAGCAGTCCGCTTGGTTTGGGAGATTCATAGTTGCTATGAGAAATTATGGGTTCAAGTATAGTAACTCCGACCATACTCTGTTTCTGAAAATAAGAGGTAAGCTAGTAATTAACCTGTCTCATCATCTACGTGGATGACATGATTATTAATGTAGATGATCGTGAGAAAATTGATCAGTTGAGGAGTAACTTATTTCAGGAGTTTGAAATGAAAGATTTAGGGGAATTAAAGTACTTCTTGGGAATTGAAGTGTTAAGATCGAGGCAAGGAATCTTTATCTCCCAACGAAAGTATGTACTTGACCTGTTAGTGGAAACAGGGTTACTTGATAGCAAACTAGTGGGACAACTATCATAGTCCATCATGGGCTAAAGATCAGGGACGATGTAGAAATGGTAGACTGAGGTTGGTATCAGCACCTCATTGGGAAGTTGATCTACCTATCCCATACTAGGCCTGATATCGCCTATGCAGTGGGTGTTTTGAGTCAGTTCATGTACCGGCCACAACATGATCATATGGAGGAGGCACTCAGAGTAGTCAGGTATCTCAAAGGGTCACCCGAGAGAGGAGTGTTGTTCCAAAAGCATGGGGATCTAACGATTAAAGCCTATATAAATGCAGATGCTGGGAAAACGAAACAGAAATGCAGCGGAAATTTAAAAATTTTCCCAAAAGATAAAATTGAATCTTCCAATTCCTATTCCCAAATTCGTAGAGATCAAGAAACTCACTTAGATAGTAGCTTTCTTGACACGTTCTAGCAAGAACGCTCTTCATGTGGCTTGATCCCCAAAAGCTCCTTCGAATCTTTCAAGACTTAACGATAGTAGCCCTCTAAAGAATTAGTCCACCAACCGCGACCACGATCCGAATAGGAAGGATGCTAGTTCTATATACGGTGTTTAGGCTCTAGGGTTTAGTGTATAATTTGGAGAAGGAGAATTTGTGCATTGACCCCTAAGGGGTTCGAACCCTATGTATTAATAGGCAAGGGGTTCGAACCCCTTTGCTTGTTGAGCAGGGGTTTCCTAAACCCTTTTGGTAAGAGATTTCTTGCTTGGAGAGAAAGACTCTTACTTTGACCAAAAGTCTCATTTTGACCAACTTGTCAAGCAAAAATAATATCTAACTATCTTAAATATTTTATTTTACTTTATTTATTAAATAATAAATTACTTGAAAACTAATAATTAATTCATTCATAATTAATTATTTATTAGACTTATAATCTCAAAATTAGAACTTTAATATTAATTCATAATTAAATTAAAGTCCATTAAATAATTAACACATTAATTATTTAATATTTACACATATATACACGTGACTACACGTGTCCCCAAGGACACGTGTCATCCACGAGTTCCACACGTGTGATTCACACGTGTGGGCCCCACCATTCTCTTAATGGTTCGCTCAACTCGTTTAATCGATTCAAGTCTTAATCCACGTGACCGGGTTATTGTGTGTGACCCTCTAGGTTCTTAATTCAATTAGCAGTGACTCCAATTAATTAATTCCCTAATTAATTAATCAGTCCACAGATCAAACGACCATAGTCTAGCAACAGGTGTTTGACCCCTAGCTGAATTAGAATGTCTCGATTCGACAGAACCTTTAAGTCATTGACATATGTGAGATACAATCCTCCTACATCCTATCTCTCAATCAAGATCTAGGGTAAGGGAATAATTAGAACCCTAATAATCTTGAACTTAAAGTGCAGTGCATTTCATATCCATTTGATCTCAATCCAAGAAACTCATTTCTTGATGTCTTGATCCACGGCCTTGGCCAAGGACTCATAGATCAATTTGCTAATGCAAGTGTAGGTCCTTTATCGACTCTCATATACTTTCATGTGCCACTTGTGTAGCCCCAGCATAAGCTTTAAATCAGTTGTCTAAGACGACACCCTTTAAAACTTATACCTAAGACTACAGAGTTAGCCCAAAAAGTATCAATGAAATCTCAAGTCTAAGGATCACTTAATCAAATCAATGACTCGTGAGATATTTCATAATCTGCAAATTTTTATTTCCAGAAATAGAAACTTCCTTTCCCATGTAGGAATCTTCTCACACGAGACACCTCAGTGTACTTACTTAGAATGAGTAAGCACCCCCATGTATCACGCATGTATCAACAATACACTTTGCACCCCATGAAACAAGGTGGTCCTTCTTAAGGGCGTAATCACACGAGCAAGCCTCGAACGAGTCAAGCTGACGCTCCCACTGTCTATAGGACTCATCTGCCTGGAGTGATTTCTAATCATGACTTATGTGATATAGGGCTCGTCTCATGAACCACTTCTCCTAAATGGTTAAGTCCCATAAGTCATATTAATTAGGGGAGTTCTTATACAAGCACAGTTAAAGTAAACATACAATCAAACAAGAGCATATAAAGAAGCGTTGTCCTAATTCGTATTATTCAAAGATTGTTTGTGATTTACAAAAAGGAAAGTACTAAAGCAGACTATTACATTGGGTTTCAGGGCACTATTCCTAACAATCTCCCACTAACCCGTCAAAGACATTCAGGAGCTAATCTAAGTCCCATCTTCGCAAGATGACTTTCAAAAGCTTCTCGACTAAGGGGTTTAGTAAGCGGGTCTGCCACGTTCTCTGCTGATGCGACCTCTCAATTTGCACATCACCTCTTTTGATGATATCACGGATTAGGTGATACCTCCTCATAATGTGCTTAGTCCGTGGGTGAGATCTTGGTTCTCTTGCTTGAGCAACCACCCCAGTGTTGTCACAAAACACAGTAATGGGGTCTTTCAGGCTAGGAACGGCATTCAATTCTTGAATGAAGTTTCTAATCTAAACACCTTCCTTGGCTACATCATTTGCAGCTAAGTATTCGGACTCAGTGGTCGTTTGCTTAGAACTTTTCCAACTCACTGCTCCGCCGTTAAGGCAGAAAATGTATCCTGACATTGACTTAAAATCATCTAAGTCAGATGCAAAGCTTGCAACGCAGTATCCTCCGACTACTAGATCTTTCTTTCCTCCGTATACTAAGAATAAGTCCTTAGTGCTTCACAAGTACTTTAGGATATTCTCCAGGGCAGTCCAGTGACCTTCTCCAGGATCTGATTGGAAACGGCTCGTTACACTGAGTGCATAGGCCACATCCAGTCGAGTACACAACATTACATACATTATGCTACCTATTATTGAGGCATAAGGCACATGAGTTATTCTTTTCTTCTCAACGTTTGCCTTAGGACACATCTTCTTAGAAAGACATGTTCCTACACTCATGGGAAGAACTTTGTTCTTCGTATTCTCTATACTGAACCATTTCAGTACTTTGTCTATGTACATCGATCGTGATAGTCCTATCAATCTCTTCGATCTATCCCTATAGATCTTAATACCGAGAATGTAGAACACCAAGATCTTTCATCTAGAATTGGTTCGATAGCCATGACTTGGTAACTTTCATGTCATCCTTTGAATTCCCAATTAAAAGGAGAGTCAATTAACTTCCAGGAATTCGAGACAGAGAATCCTAGGACGGATTCTCTTAAGGGGGAGAGAGTTGTAACGCCCTAATTTCCAGACAGTCAGGTACGCTCGACACGTGTGAGTTTCGAGCATTAGAATTTTATTTTATTATTTTCGTTTATTCAATTTATACGTGTATATATTAATTTTATAAATTGTATCTCAACATGAATACGTGAAAATATATGAAATGCGTGCCAACTTGAGAATTATTTTACATATTGAATTCATTTGTTACATGAATTAAGTGTCCAACTCGTTCTAATTGCTTAATTGTCCTTAATTGATATTTATTTAAACTAGTGGACCCAATTGCATAAGTATTTCTTGGGCCTAATTGATCATTTGCCAAACCTTCTATATTTAAATGCATGATTTATAAACTTGGAGGATTCAATTGCAATTTCATAGATTTCATCAAAACCAAGAAATGAATTACGTGATATAATTACTTCCTCCCTCCATTTCATTTCATGTTTCATCATATACCACATACATATTTGCTCCTTCTCTACCGAGCCAAAAACCAACAAGGAAGGAAGAAGATATATCATCAATTTCAACCCAAAACTTGAAGGATTTGCTAGCTTTGAAGCTTCATCATCATCACCACTTCATTTCTTTCCTTTTCTAGTTATATAGAACCAAAACTTGATCATGAGCACGTTCACACATCCATGAGTCGTCGTGTCGCCTGTCAGGTGAGGTTTAATTGATAGTTATATAGAACCCATATACAACCCTTATGTGAACTTTCGGCCAAAAGGTATTTATAATTATAGTTTTCCATTTACAAACCATTCACTTTAAACGCAAGCAAGTAATGTTCATGAAAAGCAAGCAAGCAATCCATGTTAATGTCATGAATCAAACACGTTTGGCGAGTAAAGCATGTTCACGATTGGGCCCGAGGGTAGTGGCTCGAGCCAACCGGGAAAGCAAGGGCTGACGGGTAACTCTGGCGCTATCCTCACCACATTGGGATGACCCCTGAATCCGCTAGGAAATTAGTGGAGGAAGGAGTTCCAGGCTTAGGGATTCATGTACCCTTTGCTCAACACGTCGTGGATGGTGAAGGCTAGCTACCTTCCCATCATTGGAGGGAGAAGGAGACTGGGGACGGGTCCGGCACCACGGATTGTCCTCGGGTTATTGCATGATTTCCATTCCTTGATTGTATTGCCTGAATACATTATCGCACCTATGCACGGTAGCTGAATTGCATGATCACGTGTTAAGAAATCAAGCAAGCATGTTTCATGTACATTTGGAGTAAGGTTGGAGACTGCCCTCACTCGCCGGGGCCATGTATTGAATGCATGAAAATGATCAAGTATTTAATCTTGACAGTTGTATTCTCGGGCGAAGATATCTTATTATTGAACTTATACATTTATCTTTTCTAAAACTTTACCCGAGAATATAGCTTGCATGTTAACTGCGCAAGTATTTATTTAAACCCCTCACTCGGTCTTCACAGAGTGATGCCTCCACCTTTCAGGTTATTGCAGGTGCACGCTAGGCGGGAATCGAGTCGAGTCCAGTCCATGTAGTCGAGTCAGGCACGGTGTATTTACTTGATTATTTATAATTGCGTATGACATCATTGTTAAAGTTAATTGTTATGTATTCGAAGATAATAATGTATTGATATGTGAACTAGTATACGAATTATCTGACAAATGATCCAGGTTATAGCATGTTTTAATAGTTATATTTGCAAGTTAATCGATTATGCTTCCACTTTATTCTGTTGCATGTATGAGTTAGTCCCGCCTAGCTTATCATTGATTTGCATTGTCACCCGTTCGCTATAGGTTAGTTCATGTACGGGTTACCCGTTTCGTATGTGGATCGACCTATAGTGCGGGGGTGTGGCATCTCCACTTGTAGGGGTGCTACAAAACACCTATTTTCAAAAATTAGCTTAATATTTAATGGGAATTTTCGATGTAACCGGAGAGTTGTCCAGTTCGACCTCACCAATATATATGTTATCCAATTTAATTAGTCTTGATTAATGCAAGTACAACTTAAATGCATTTCACACAAGCACATAGCAGATAACATGTCCTAGCATGATACTAACATGTGATGACCATGGGTTCTACCTATCTTATGCGTGATATGTGGGAGCCACTCCACAATCACAAGTTCTAACATACATGCCACATAAAACAATTTAAATTACATAAGGGAATTGGATATAAAACGATGCCCTATCTATTACAATAATAGTAATCCTCTCTAACATTTTGACAGGTCTTCACTTATGGCCTCCATCTTGTTACTTGTTGAGTGGATCCATCTTACTCCATGGGTGCATTGTCTCCAAAATGAAAGAAAAAGACCTCACCACCTATCTCTACTCTCAAATTATAATAAAAAGAAAAAGACATAAAGTAATAAGGCTCAATCTTCATATTGGCCTTAGACAATTACACGGGGCATACCCCGGCCTCAAAAACAGTAATATGGAAAGCCACATAATAAACACATAACAGTACGCACATAAGTGGGGCACCGACCCCAATTGAAAAACGCAACTAAGGGGCTCCAACCCCAATTTAAACCATCCATGTGTATAAATTAAAACCATTCATAAGACTAAACCCATGATCACCTAACATGCATAAAAAGCAAGAATTTAAATTTAACCAATAAATTAAAATTCTCGCTTTAAGCCCTAATGACTTAAAAAACGACTTAGATGCAATTCTTGTTCAAGAGTCTTTTCTATAAAACCCGAAAAACAATAAACAAATAAAATTTCAATTAATTTCAAAAATTAATAATTTTATTCCTTTTGAATATTTCAAAAATAATGTATGTAATTTTTCCGAAATTTAAATCACTTCAATTTCTCAAAATCCCAATTTAAACAATTATTTCAAAAATAATTTAATTTAATAAAACAAAATTTTAAAAGATAAGATTAAATCGGGATTTTAAGGACTCAAACACAAAAAACGCGAAACACGAGCCCGGGACACCGCGAGGTCGCCCGCACGTTGCGCGGCAACACACGCTAAGCACGCGCGCGGCGTGGACGAGCAATCCCGCACGTCCTTGGGCGGACGCTCCCGCGCGCTTGCGGGAGGAGCTGGGCGGGTGCGCCTAGAACGGCTCCCGCGCGGTTGCGGGAGGTGTCGGGCGGTGATGTGTGAGCCTAAGCATGCTACGCCTTAGCACGCCTAGGTTCACATTTTGGTATCGCGTTTGTTTTTCGTATTACAGGTTTCTCCAGACCCAATTCAATCCAAAATTAAAAAATACGATTTAAACAGTTTCAACTAAAACAGTATTTCAAAACACGATTTAAGAAAAGAGTTTTTAGAAACTTTTAGGAAAAATACAGTTTCGTATTTCAGGCTTTCTAAAAGAACTCAAGAATACTCAATTCACATCTAAGCCTAAGAATTTCTACCAAATTCAGAATAATAGAGACGAATCAGAAATAGGCCTTGTAAGGTGGCTCTGATACCACTTGTTGGGAAAACGAAACAGAAACGCAGCGAAAATTTAAAAATTTTCCCAAAAGATAAAATCGAATCTCGCAATTCCTATTCCCAAATTCGTTGAGATCAAGAGAAACTCACTTAGATAGTAGCTTTCTTGACACGATCTAGCCGCCCAAGAACGCTCTTCACGCGGCTTGATCCCCAAAATCTCCTTCGAATCTTTCAAGACTTCACGATAGTAGCCCTCTAGAGAATTAGTCCACTAACCGCGACCACGATCCGAATAGGGAGGATGCTAGTTCTATATTCGGTGTTTAGGCTCTAAGGTTTAGTGTATAATTTGGAGAAGGATAATTTGTGCATTAACCCCTAAGGGTTCGAACCCTATGTATTAATAGGCAAGGGGTTCGAACCCCTTTGCTTATTGAGCAAGGGTTTCCTAAATCCTTTTGGTAAGGGATTTCTTTCTTGGAGAGAAAGACTCTTACTTTGACCAAAAGTTTCCTTTTGACCAACTTGTCAAGCAAGAATAATATCTAACTCTCTTAGATATTTTATTTTACTTTATTTATTAAATAATAAATAACTCGAAAACTTTAATTAATTCATAATTAATTATTTATTAGACTTATAATCTCCAAATTAGAACTTTAATATTAATTCATAATTAAATTAAAGTTCATTAAATGATTAACACATTAATTATTTAATATATACACGTGACTACACGTGTCCCCAAGGACACGTGTCATCCACGCGTTCCACACGTGTGATTCTCACTTATGGGCCCCACCATTCTCTTAATGGTTCGATCAACTCGTTTAATCGATTCAAGCCTTAACCCACGTGACCGGGTTGTTGTGTGTGACCCTCTAAGTTCTTAATTCAATTAGCAGTGACCCCAATTAATTAATTCCCTAATTAATTAATCAGTCTACAGATCAAACGACCATAGTCTAGCAGCAGGTGTTTGACCCCTAGCTGAATTAGAATGTCTCGATTCGACAGAACCTTTAAGTCATTAACATATGTGAGATACAATCCTCCTACATCCCATCTCTCAATCAAGATCTAGGGTAAGGGAATAATTGGAACCCTAATAATCTTGATCTTAAAGTGCAGTGCATTTCAGATCCATTTGATCTCAATCTAAGAAACTTATTTCTTGATGTCTTGATCCACTGCCTTGGCCAAGGACTCCTAGATGGCATATGAATGACTTACACAATACGAGATCAATTTGCTAATGCAAGTGTAGGTCCTTTATCGACTCTCATATACTTTCATGTGCCACTTGTGTAGCCCCAGCATAAGCTTTGAATCAGTTGTCTAAGGCGACACCCTTTAAAGCTTATACCTAAGACTACAGAGTTAGCCCATAAAGTATCAATGGAATCTCAAGTCTAAGGATCACTTAATCACATCAATGACTCGTGAGATATTTTCTAATCTGGAAATTTCTATTTCCAGAAATAGAAACTTCCTTTCCCATTTAGGAATCTTCTCACACGGGACACCTCAGTGTACTTACTTAGAATGAGTAAGCACCCCCATATATCACGCACGTATCAGCAATACACTTTGCACCCCATGAAACAAGGTGGTCCTTCTTAAGGGCATGATTACACGAGCAAGTCTCGAACGAGTCAGGTTGACACTCCCACTGTCTATAGGACTCATCGGCTTAGAGTGATTTCTAATCATGACTTATGTGATATAGGACTCGTCTCATGAACCACTTCTCCTAAATGGTTGAGTCCTATAAGTCATATTGATTAGGGGAGTTCTTATACATGCGCAGTTAAAGTAAACATACAATCAAACAAGAGCATATAAAGAAGTGTTGCCTTAATTAGTATTATTCAAAGTTTATCTGTGATTTACAAAAAGGAAAGTACTAAAACAGACTATTACATCGGCTTTCAGGGCACTATTCCTAACAACAGATTGGACTGGAAATCAAGATGTCCAATGATCTACTTCCAGGTATTTTACTAAGGTCGGGGGAAACCTTGTCACATGGAAGAGCAAGAAACAGAAAGTGGTTTCTCTCTCCAGTGCAGAGGTTGAGTTTTGGGGAATTGCACGAGGACTGGCCGAAGTCCTATGGCTATGGAAGCTACTTGAGGAGTTTAGCTTTCCAGTAAAGGGAAAATACAGACTATAGGGTGATAATAAGGTAGCCATAAGCATCTCGGAGAACCCAGTTCAGCATGATCGAACGAAGCATGTAGAGGTGGACCGACATTAAGGAGAAACTCGGGAGTGGAGTAGTGTTACTTCCATTTGTGCGGTCAGAGGATCAGTTGGCAGACATTCTCACTAAGGTCGTAACTGAAAGAGTGTTTTCGAGTGTTCTGGGCAAATTGAATGTATGTGACCCCACAGTCAACTTAAGGGGGAGTGTTGGAGATTACGGCTAATTTCAAGGAATACTAATACCGTAATTTGTGGGATTTTGATTTGTAAATATCTTTCCTTTCTTGTAGCTCTTTGTAAACGACATATTGTATCTCTGTTGTAATCTTTTACACAATTCAATGAATATAGAAAATATTCATAAATTACAGTTCTAACTTCTCGGTGGTTTCAATTTGATTTTCAAACGAAAAAATTGAAAATGTTTAGATTTCTTTTAAAATATACTTGGCAACTCATTAAGGTTCAAGTATTTAACCCATGCTATCCGGAAATGTTTACGTGGGGTGCATATTTATCTTGTGCCGAATTATATCACCAATAGATAAGCCAACAGGGGTTGGTCCAAATTGTTAAAGGGTAAGTTCTCGAATGCAATGACATGGGTTCAAATACTTCTTACCGCTTGGGCCGGGGTGTGTGTTAAAATATATATATATATATATATGTCACCGGTAGATATGTTCAATTTTTCCTTTCTTATGTAATATAAATATAAATTTAATTAATATTTTCTTTTCAACTGTGGTTATATAAGAAAGTACATTTTATATCGTTTAACATGTGCTAATCACGTGTAATTTTGACTTCATTAAATTGTAATTGGGATCAGGGGAGTCCTTAAATTGTAATTTTTTCGCTTAATGTGCAATGTCAACAATGGTGTAATTACCATGCACTTTTATACTTTTCCCATTTTCTCGTTTTACTTATTACAAAGTTTTCAAATAATGATGTACAAACACAACGTTATGACTCTGCTGCATTCAGAATGCTTACGGAGACAATGAACTCCTGATATTGTTAGGATTTTACTTGAGAATGATATTAGTTCTCTGTAATCGTCCGTTTCCTTAAAAAAAAAAAAAAAGAAAAGAAAAGAATCAATTTGCATCAAGATGAAAATAATCGTAACTACATGAATATAGTTGGTGGTAATTTTTACACTTTATTTCACATTAATTATTGTCAGTAATTTTATTTTTATTGTAGTGAATGTCGTACGTAAATATTTTAATTTTTTTGTTCATGAATATTTTTTTTTAATATAATTAAAAACAAACTGGTTCATATCTGATAAGCATATATAAATTGTTGTGATACAAAAATGGGAATCGTTAATTATTCTACTAAATTGTAAAATACACTCTCAAATAATTAATCATCAAATGATAAAAATGATCTTCTTTGTATGTTTTAATTATTCTCTTAAAATTTCGTACCAACTTTTTTTTTTAGTTTTTTCAAACATGTTTTATTTTATTTTTTCATATCGTTTTTTTTTTTTCTGAAAATTATATTCATTCATGATTTTATCAATTTATTCTTAGAATCTACGACTACAATGATAAACTATTTTAATGCAAATCTAATTTCTTATTATGTAAGTAAAATTCTAGATATTATTTTTCTATATATATATATAACATCAAAGTTATTTTGTAAATGTATGTTTCTTGATATATTTGAAAAACGATAAAAAGTTTTAAATTCTAATTAAAGAACGCAATATTTGCTTTTTTTTATGTAAAGTTTTAATATGTGTACTTGTAAAAACAAATTTAACAGCCCGATAGAGGTCCTATGTTTTTTTTTTTTGGTAGAAGATAGAGGTCCTATGTACGTGCTCAAATAATTGTATGCGGATACTAATATATGTACATAAGAAAGTGATGCACACCATAAACGCATGAAGACCAAAAGGGTGCTGATTTCTTTTCCTGCAATTTTAATTATACCAGACTGGAGGACAATTGTGTACACTCCCTTTTAGGTAGGACTGTAAATGGATATTCGAAAATCCGATATCCGTCCGCATCCGAATTCGTTTACAGAGGATATTATCCGAATCCGTCTCAAAAGGATATTATCCGTATTCGATTATAGACATCCGAATTATAAACGGATAAGGATATGGTAATAAGGCATCCGATCCGTTTAACATCCGATCCGTTTCATTATCCGTTAGATATATCCGTTATCCGATTTATCCGTAATCCGTATCCGATAAATAATGTATTATATTAAAACATATACACAAAACTGTGTATGTATGATAGATTATTAGTATTAAGTAAATTTTTTAGCGCATTTATTAAAGAAAAACCTTAGGTTTTATTAGTAACTATATGTTCACGTCAATATTCATATAGAGATAATATAATTAACATATATTATGTTATTAATAAAAGTATTATATTTCAAATTAATTATATGATAAATTTTATAATTTCACCACATTTATACATTCGCTAAAACATAAAAATGATCTATATAGATATACTTATTATTTCTCTATTCGTCTAAAATATATATATATTCAAAGTTATATAATTATTAAATAATTTATCTATAAATGAATAGTTGATAATCTGATTAAAAGTTCGAAGTTATATAAATAAATAATTTATGTCAAATTTTGAATAGTTGAAAATCCGATTAAAATCCGAATCCGTCCGAATCCGCCTTGTATCCGTATAAAAAGGATATTATCCGAATTCGATTTAAAAGGATATTATCCGTATCCGTCCGAATCATAAACGGATAAGGATATGGTAATCATACATCCGATCCGTTTATTATCCGTTTACACCCCTACTTTTAGGTGTGCAGCTTCATTCCGCGTTGATGTCTGGACTCTGCTGACTTTTGTCTTGAACCTTGTTGTGTGGGATATTTATTATTGTGTTTCTACCCCTTTTTGAGGCTTCCTGTCAAAAAAGAAAAAAGGAAAAAGGAAAAAGAAAAAAAAAAAAGACTAAAGGGTATTTACGATTTGACTACGTTACTATCATCATGAAGTTGTATAAACAAAAGTTATCTATTGTGTCACGTACATGTTTTCTTTCACCGATTCTACTTTAATATATAATAACCCGGGATTTTTCTTAAAGGTTTCTAGCTATCACGAATTAAGGGTGGCCAAATTGTGTTAAGAATTACGATAATGTGTGAATGAAATTAAAGATCAATATGGTGCCCCAACATTATAGTGCCCAACATTCTTACGATGGCCTCTTTAAATCCGGGTGGCAACTGACAGTATGTACAAGAGAATTCTCGTCGATTTAAAAATATTTGAGTGGCTGAAACCCTAGCTTGTGTTTCTCTCCTTATTAATTAACTAATGACAATAACCAAGAAATGATGGGAAGAAAATTAAATAAAACTAAGAGACATTTCGAGAGAGAAGGACCACTCTCCCAATATCATTTGTGTGTATATATATATATATATCAATATACCTTTAGAAAAGATTGTAACTTGTAAGGCTACCATAAAGTACAAACAATTGTATTGTCGAGAAGCTTTACACTTGTATATCTTAAGTTGAACAATTCATTTTCACGTATATAAAATCAAGAAATGAACGTGATTAGCCACTAATTAGCGTTAAACAGACCACTGAGGATCCCAGCTAATAAGTTGGAAGATGGGAAGCAAGGGCTAGGTTTGTCGGAATAAATTTGACAACTTTATTAATTAATTAACGAATTAAATCTTTGGTTTGGAATGATAAATCCAAATTAAGCCCAGTGGGAAACAACTCACGATCAAAAGAAAGACTGATAAAGTACTTCATTTGCCAACTCAGGAGGATCTTTCTGCAGTACACTAAGAGGATCATTGTAGGATTATTTTTGTTTCCATAGTTTATTTTAGTTAGTAATGTATTTAACTTGAGGCTATAAGTGAAATAGTAATTAACTATTCAATTAGTAAATCAAGGTCTAGTTTATATGCTTTTCCATAACTCGATTCCCGACAATGGAATATGCTTTTCCATAACTCAAAATTCGCGTGATTTGTTAAAAGTTTTTTTTTTTTTTTTTCCTTTAAAGCTAGCCCCTCAACGGGGAATTTTATGGCAAATCAAAGAATATAATAAGAGAAACATAAGAAAAATCAATTCAAGGCTCCCACTATTATATTAGTGCCACCATATTAACATCACATCTAGTAAAAGAAAAACGAACTCTATCAAAAAGGTAGCTCCTTCTAAGTATCTTGCCACAATTCACTCCTTGAATATTGTCTTGTTCAAATTGATTTTAATTCGATCTGACCTTGGTTTCGAAAAAAAATTAGAAAAATACTTTGTCTTATAACTCTGACTATGAAGGTTGTCTCGAAGACAAGAAACGAAAAAATATCCAAATAAAGAATGAAGAAAGATTACAATAACAACAACGGAGTGGATAACGTGTTTGTGAAATTAGAATTTAGCAGTGTTTCATACCGGGAAAGAAAACTCACATATTAGAGAGGAAAATTCTTGGTAGATTTTCTTTTTTTTTTTTTTTTAGGAAATTATGCTTTTTTTTATTTGTTACAAGTTAGAAAGGTAGAATGCGTATGAAAGTCAAATTGTTGGGTGTAAGTGTAACCGTGTAAATAATTGTTAATATTTAAGGTAAGCAATGGACTTCGAAAGATTGTCCTTATCCATTCTTTTACTACATTTGACCATCTGAGTATTTTCATTAACCTAGGGTCCCATACCGGATCTTCTACTTCATTTTAATGCTTCATTTCATATTCTACCGATTAGATAAGTAACACGTGTAAGATTTTATTAGATGTTCTAACACAAAGAATTATGATATTATCAATAAAAGAAAAAAAAAATCTTTATATATCTAATATTAAAAATAAAAAGTAAAATTTATATATCCAATAAATTAAAAAACAAGTCCTACTTTTTATTGGGATTATTTTATAATATTCAAAGTAAAAATATTAAATTAGTGTCGTCTTTTTTAAATTTTTATTTTTAAGTTATAAATTTTTTTAAGAGCAAAATATTAATATTAAATATATTTTATAATATTCAAATTAAAAATATTAAATTGATATTCAAAGTTGTTGTATTTAATATTAAATATATTATATAATATTCAAACTTTAAAGTATATTATCAACATTTGAATATTAAATTTATCCAATAAATTAAAAAATAAGTCCTACTTTTTATTAGGATTATTTTTATAATATTCAAACTTTAAAGTATATTATCAACATTTGAATATTAAATTTATATTTTTTTAAAGTTTGAATATTATAAAAATAATCCTAATAAAAAGTAGGACTTGTTTTTTAATTTATTGGATATATAATTTTTGCTTTTTATTTTTGATATTAGATATATAAAGATTTTCTTTTCCTTTTATTGATAATACCATAATTCTTTGTGTTAGAAAATCTGGCAAAATTTTACACATATCACACATCTAATTGGTGGAGTATGAGATGAAGAACCAAAATGGAGTAGAAGTTCCGGTGCCCCTTCGTACGCGCGTAACTAGTTATTATCATTAAAGCTCAATGCTTTGATATATATATACATATTGTGTCCTATTATTAGTTAATGGTGATTAGTTTAAGTGATTAATTTTTTTTTTTATCAATATCATACTTTAAGTTTGAATCCCTATAATCATTAAAATTTTCCATCAAATAATATTTTTATTCCACTTTACTATCTAATTTATACTTTATTTATTAGATGTATACATAATAACTGAACTTTAATGTCGGATCTAACACATGAATAATATAAAAAATTTTATACCAAAAAAGTGATCATATGTATTATGAAGGCAAAACATATAAATGGAATAGAAGATTCAATGGGGAAAAAAAAGGGAGAAGACGAAATTCTTTAATTTCCTTCTTGTTTAAGATATATATTGACCCCCTTTCAAAAATGAAATATATATATACTAATCGGCTTCGAAATTTGTTATAGAGAATACCCTTCTAGCACCACCCTTGATTCCCTCTCCTCTCATCTAAGCTATCTTTGCACTCTAAATTAGGTGCCAAGGGAGAAGAAAAAAACAAGATCATATCGAATATAAAAACAACCCGAAATATATAAGAAAAAAAAGATTTTTGTCATCCAAGCTTTGGTCTCTTTTTGTAATTTATTATCCAAACAAACATTCATTGCAAACTGTCATTTAATTTTTATATTTGTAACATATTAGTGGCTTTGGTTAAAAAATGACACGTATCATGTTTATAAAACATACATATCAGTTGTAATTTCATAGAAACTATCAAAAAAAAAAAGTTTAGATGACGGTATATTACAAATAGAAAAGATTGGATGATGATTTGCAATAAAATTTATTGGGATAGTAAATTATAAAAAAGATCAGTATTAGAATGACAAAAAAAATTTCCAACTTTTTATAATTTAGTGCCCAACATTATTTTTTATCATGATTGTGACATCTACGGTAGATTAGAGTAACTTGTCCTATGGAATTGTAGCCTTCCAATTGTATATCTCACCCTCCTTGTGCATCAACTACTTATTATATTATTCAATCTTTAATTTTTACTGGTCAGAATTTATAGTTGTCACGTGTTATGAAACAGTATTATTAAGTTAAAAAAGTTACTCATTTTTCTTTTTAAATTAAAATTTATGAATTAAATTATCATACTAATATTATAATGTACGAATATATATATGAGAATGAAACAACATAATTACAATACCATAATTATATTTTTAGATTTATTACGTGATGTAATTTAAATACAAGTGTCCTAAAACAAAATAATTAAATAATATTTTTCAGTCATACAATTTCATGCATTGTAATTTGTAATGAAGAACGAGGAAAGGTAACTAGGTATACTTTGCCGTTTGTCCTGACTCCTGATCAATGTTTTCAAAAGCGGACCGGAGGTCAAAGCGGCAGTCTTATTGGTCATCGGTCGGACCGATTCGACCGGTGGTAATAAATAAAAATATTATTTTTAATAATACATATATATAATAATATGTTAAAATTAAAAATATAATATATAATATAGTTCAATTTTAGAATAAAAGAGTCATATTCAAGGGTTTAACGTCGTCTAATTTGAGGTCTGTGATTTTAAATTTGGGATTTGGGAATTGTAAGTGTGCAAAAAATGTTTTCTAAGACTCAAAAAAGGTTAAAGGATGTGGGAATTTTAAGTTTTTTTTTTTTTTTTTTTAAAAAATGAAAAATATGTGAACCGCCGGTCCGGTTCGGTTCACGGGGTCAAAACCGGCGGTTAACCGGCCTGTTTTTCTGGCCCTGTACCGGTCCGGTTCCAACTGGTTTCGTATGGTGATTCGGACCGGACCAATCACCGATCGAACCAGCCGGTCCGGTCCGGTTTTGAAAACATTGCTCCTGATCCTATTGGCCTGTACACCAACAATCAAATTCTGACATGGAAACTACAATAACTAATGCTCAAAACTCAAAAGCTATCATGATTCATGTCTACTCAATAATACAAGTCCAAATCAGCCCTATCCTGACAAAACTCTTCATTCGTCTTGAGGGGCAGAATAGATCAAGTATTTACCCTTAGTATTTATCAAAAAAATTAATAATAATAAAACGAATTACCTTTTATAAGAAACTGCCAAAGAGCCATCATTCCTAACAGTTGCCATTTTTTGCCAATATAGGAACCTTATGTCAAACATTTGCAGGTCGTATGAACTAAAGTCTTGAACTAGATGCATGCACATGATTTTTCCACGATTTGGACTAGTAAATATATTCCTTTATTTGTAGTATAAGTAGTTAATTCCTAGTACCAAACTCATATCTAATTAGCAATATCGACTGTCGAGTGATGGATCTAATCGATCAGAACATGCAAAATGTTTTTAACCAACTATTAGATGATGAACTAATAAGTTGTTAACCCTAAAATTTGTCCTTGGTCGTGCTGACCGATTCTTAAAAAACAAAAAACCCTAAAATTTGTCCTAATTGACCTGTCCACAATAATTGATTTCAAAATACGTAGTCCACTTTATTTTATTTGTTAATGTTTTTTGGCTTTGTATAGTTTATTTTAAAGAGGCCTAGTGCGAAATGATTTTCAATTAAATCGCTCAATTTATAATAGTTAAAATTCGAATTTTATTATTATTTAAAAGATTTAGTGTCTTATCCCACCAAAATTTTATTATTTAGTAAAATATAGAATGGAGAACTAATGAACAATCTTCAATAAGGCCAAACATTTATCCTAAACCCCCAATTTAGAAAAATAGCTATATTAGATCTCTATTATCTTTTTTATTTTTTGTAAACTCCCTAAATCTTGTAAAAGTACCATAATGTCCTTAATAAAATGAAGAAGGACACAGATATCCATTGTCTTCTTCCCGCGTCTGATGTTTTCTGCTTGACGTTAAAATCGTCAGCCCTGACTCTTTTCCGGCAACCCATTTCCGGTGACCTTCTCCGAAACCCCTTTCCGGCAATACATTCCCGGTGACAAACAGGAAAAATTAGCAATGACGATTTTTATTCCGGCTGGATTGTTGTGCCTACAAAAACTGCCTGTGGACGTTCTAAACGGTGTTTTATAATTTCTGGATCTAATTTTCTTTAACTAGACAAACAAACCTTTCAATAACTAGTAAAATGAATATTTACACTACAAACATAACAGATTGTGATGCATTCTCGATGGGGCCCCTGAATTAAATAAAAAGCTACATGCATTCCTTCCCGTAGTTTGACCGCCCAAAATTATAGAGGTGAAGATGAAGGGGTGCAACGTTATGTTTCCCAGACCAATCACCTTTATTAATATCTTGCCATATACACAGAGATTCTGCACATTTTCACCCCCATTTAATCACCTCCAAAAAGTCCTTCTTCTCTTTCTCTCCCAGATCTCGAATCCTTGATAAACAAAGTCATGAATCACCCTCCAACACCCATTAATGGCGAGGTCGAAGCCTACATGGTTGAACGTCTTCGGCTATATGCCGCAGACAACAAAATCGATCTGCTAGAAAGCTTCGAGAGAGCCCTGTTTCAAGTCTCATTTGAGTTGTCAAGGCGATTCAGACGAGAGTACTACTGGCCTCGGGATGTTATAGAAATGGTGAAACGACTGCGGATAGTATTTTACAACTTCCGTAGATTCTTGGGGTGTCCTGGAGTTAAAATGGGTAAGGATCGTATTCATGGTGAAGTTGAGACCATGACATATTATCGAGGGAATAGCCATGCTGTAAGTCAAATTCATACTCAATCCCCTTTTTTCTTTATTTTGTTTCATTATTTAATGTTCAATTTTACATAGGTCATTCGCCAGAATTCTGAGGCCATGGCCCGTGGATGTCGTTATTACGATGACCTTAAGTTTACCGTCAAAGTGCGGCAGGCACCCCTTTTGGAGGGCAAAGATGAGCACCTCCACGAATACCACATTGATGATAGGGACTCGGACCCCGAGTCCTTTGACAGCGTGGATTACCCAGGCTATGAACAATCTGAGGAGAGTGTTAATTCTAACATCCCTCAGGAAGATCCGGATGAGGTTAATCAGTTTCCTCCCCCATCATATAGACAGCTATTCTCCAAAATTTGTTGTTTGTGGATTGTTTATAGTAGTTTAAATGTTACTGTTAGTTTATTATAGTGTATATTTTTGGTTCTGTAATAAAATGTTTAGTGTTGGTTGTTTAGTGTTGGTTGTTTATTGTTGTTTGATTCTAGTATATCCTGCAGAGAAGTTTGTTTTAGTTGGAAGAATAAGAGTTAGTTTGATAAACTGATGAACTATATGTTGGAAAACAGGAATCAGAAAGCAACGGAAATTTAAAAAATTTTCCAACAAAAGGATCGAAACTCGCAATCGTGAATCCGAATTCGTAGAGATTAGAAACTTACTTTTCAATAATCTTTCTTGAAGGGTTTCAAGCCACCCAAGAACGCTCTTCTCGCGGCTTGATCCCCTCTCCTTGGTAAAGCTCGAATCTTTAAAAACTTCTAACTTGAAGCTCTCTAGAGATAGTCCACCAACTTGACTACAATCTATGTAGCGCCTCCCCAGCACTACAACCCCGCACCGCAATACTCCCTGAGTGGAGGTTAGACCCAACACCCAGGAAACCCTAACTGTTGGACGCGTAATGTAATTATTAAATTTATAAAGGGGTATAAATATAATTATTTGATTAAAAGGAACCAAATTATAATTTTTTATATTTATTTGGAGTACATTATGTAACTAATCCTATATTTTATTTTATTTTTCAATTACATATCCACAACAAGCATATTGTTTGACGGTTGAAAAAGAAAAATAATTATGATATAAAAAAACGTACATCTCACCAAATCTAAAACACACATAATAATGCATTTCGTGTCTATAAATAAAAGATGAAACTCATAAAACATAAATTCTCATATTTGTTAAATGAGAATTATTTCAAGTAGTAGCACAATATATTTTTTTTAAGATATACTTTTAACCTTACAGTTGAGTCGATAGAGGTTGGCTCAAGTGATTAATGGGTTTTGACGGGGTACTTTATGAAAATGTCACTTGTCGCCACATCGCATAACCTTAAGAAAATGACACGTGGGCGATGTCCTCATGTGGATTGACACATCATCATGACTATCGACCACAACTTCCCCAGTCGGTCGATTAGCTCCCCCGAGACACCATATCGACCGGGCAAGGCAGTCGAGCGTCGCTTCCAAGCAGGACACCTCGATCACCTAATCTATCGACTGCACCAACAGTACAACTAAGTGCCCGGTACGGTGTTAGGGCTCGAGAGACTATAAAGTACAAGGGGACCAAATCTGACACCACAGTACTTTTAGGTACTTACTGTTCCCTAATTAATTGACTAAAGTATTAAATGCACCTCCAACGTGTGGACAGGTGTCATGCACACCCCTTAGGCCTATAAATATCCACAACATTTATGGCATTGGTAAGTAATTCACTATTCATTCGACCGTCTATAGTTTCTCTGATTTTCTTTGAGCAAGTACTTGACTTGAACGTCGGAGTGCCAAATCTGGGATAAACTCCCACTCCCCCAGTTTGATCTTTCGCTCACGTTTGCTATTCTCTTACAGCTGTCACTTGAGAGTTCTCCTTTTACAAATTCTAAGTGATTCGAGCTCCCGGAATCGACTCAAGTCCTCTGACAGATTTCGAGCACGATCAGGTTCATTCTTCAGGATAAAGTTCTGAGTTCAAGTTTTGTTTGGGTATACGTAGGGATGCAAACGAGCCTGGCGAGCAAGCTCGAGCCAAGCCCCTAACTCAAGCCCCTTTTAGTTAGCCTCGTGGCTCGCGAGCCAGGATATTTAATTAAAAAATAATAATTTTATTTTTATATATATAAATATTTTTATTTTTATATAATATTATATATATTTTTATTGATTTTTATATAAAATTAATAAAAAATTAATATATTTATAATATATATGTATATATATTTAATAAATATATATTATTATATATAAAAATATATTAAATTATTTAAAAAAATTAATTTTTAATTAAAAATAATATAATTTCATTTGGCTCGAGCCGAGCCGAGTGAACCTCGAGCCTTGATCAAGCCGAGCTCGAGCCAGAGAAAAAGAAAAAAAAAAATCAAGGCTCGGTTCGGCTCGGCTCGTTTGCATCCCTAGGTGTACGTGTGTAAACAAAATAAATCTCATAGTGATTGAAGGTTAAAGTTTGAAAAGCAATAGGTGTATGGATAGAATCATGGAAATTGTGGTCCCATCCCAAAGTTTTGGAGAGCTTTTGACGCGTAGAAAGGATGTACGCCTAAGACATGTGCCGTTCCTTAGCATGAGAGTTGTCTTTTGCCAACACTTCCAATTTCATCGCTTTTTGGTAAATAGTTATAGAAATACGAATTTGGGTTCACACGGTCCTAAGTTGGTTTCCTTTATCCCATCTTACATCAACCAAACAAATTATTTTTAGTTTGAGCAACTTTCATTGCATTAATTAATTTTTAAAATGAATTAAACTCAAGCACATACATACTATTTGATATAGTATTAGAACAAACTGTGCATAGTATTTAAGCTTCATGTTTTAGATTAACTCTGCCAACAGAAGTTGATTCAAGTGGTTAATGGGTTCGTTCTCTAAAATAATGTGTCGCGCTCGAATCCCGCTTGAGCATTCGTGTGTTAAAAAAAGAGTTTTAGATTAACCCTTAATTATTTGGGTCTAGGTGTACGTATGTGTATACAAAGTGTATTAACCCGCCTCACATCGATTAAATAATAAACTACCTACTACCTAATAAAACATGTATAATTCTTACCTTATTTGCTAACTTTTGGGAATGGATAAATCAAATACATACAACTCCAACCTAAATTTTTATATAACATGATTAGGCATTATTTATTTTCATTTTTTAAAATAATAAACATAAAAAACTTTTGACTCCAAAAATTCCAATTACCTCGATTATATTCATCAATAGGTAATCTAATTTTAAATCTTGAAGTGGGCTAGAATGCTGCACAGAGTCAATTCAACAAATTCACCTATTGCTTGTATGGCAACTTAATTCCATATAAGGCAATCTAGGTTTTGGAGTACATAGAAGACAACCAAAGCTAAATAGACATCAAACCTCCACAGTTGATCATATTATTTATTTGTTTTCAACTCATGAGAATAGATAATTAGATAATGCAATATGGCATCAAATTCACCTATCACACCATACTCGTGCATCAGTTTTAGTAAACACCACTTGAGAAAACTAATAAAGACGCAGCCACGAAGCCTTACTATGTAGAAACACAAACACCTGCTAACCAATCAGAAACCCTCAAACATTTGGTTGCTTCACGAAGATCTTTAAAATTGTGCAATTTTTCTCTAACCATCTTAATTTTATATTTCTTTGCCAACCAGTCGGTTTTAAATTGTACAATTTCTCCCTTTAAACTTTTCAATTTGTGTACAAACACAAATATTCTTTCCTTATAAATGTATAGAACTACAAGCAAGCAAATAAAGAGATTAATGTGTCAGATGATAATTAATTTAAAAATAAACAACAATGATATCAAAATTAATTCTTAACATGGTACGTGTAACCTATTCCATACCAACAAAATACTACTTAGAAAAACTTGGATAATTATCACCTTATTAGATAGGTAGATAGGTTTTCGTGAATTAATTAGGTCCATCTCCTAAATTTTTGTGGTACTTGAATTTATTTGAAGTTATTGTCATGATTCTTTATTTTCTTCTCCTTCTAATTAACCTCGCCCCATTTACTTAAAAATTAAATTGTTGACTCCGCGGTGATGATCATTCCCGCACTCCAAAATGCCTTTTTTTTTTTTTTACTTTTTATTTATACTATTATATTAAACGAATTTGGTCTCTTGAACTCTAAAAAAATTTTCTTTTTATTTATTTATTAATTTTTTTCATCAGACTTTATATCTTAATTCAAACCTCTTTTCTTATTTATTTATTTCATAACTCAAACCACGTCTTATAAACTTCTCCTTTCTCACCCCAACCGGGGTTAGTTTGAGTAGTTCAAGGGTTCTTTCTCGAAGGCAATGACTCATGTTCGAATCCCTTTGACCACTTAAGTGTATGTATTTAAAAAAAAAAAACAAACAAAATTCACTTTTCTCTCTACTCCTTCAATTCCTTTTCTTTTCTTTTTCATATAACTTTATGACTTTTTACTTATATTTTTAATTTTTCAAAAATTATTAATATGACGCTATCATATACTATCTATTCATTTATTTATTATGATTTAATAATTAAATTAAAAAAAAAAAAAATAATAAATATATTAATAAAAAGATTTTTAATTTAATATAGAACAAATTATCAAAAACATCCCGTTAAGTGAGCCATATACGGTTTTGGTCCCAAGAGTGGTCGGTGTCTTACTTTTGGTCCCATAAAGTGGCATTTGTCTCATTTTTGGTCCCATTGACCCATTTCCGTCCAAGATAACGGTTTGACCGTTAAAAAAGTTACTTTTTATCCTATTTTCTTAAAAAATTACTTTTTACTCCTTTAAAAAAATTACTTTTACTGTTAAAATATATTATATATATATATATATATATATATATATTATACGTATATATACATATATTATATTATACTATACGTATTATATATATATTATAGTATATATATTATATTATACGTATTATACATATATATATGTGTATATATATATATATATATATATATATATAATATTCATATATATAATATTTTATAAATATTTTATATATTTATAATATTTTATATATATATATTATATATAATATATATTATATTTTGTTTGGGGTGAAAATATACAATATAAATAGTTTGGGGGTGAAAATGTGGAATTTAAATAGTTTGGGGTAATTTTAAAAATATAAAAGAACCAAAAGGAGTTAATGGGACAAAAAATGAGACAAATGCCACTTTATGGGACCAAAAGTGAGACACCGACCACTCTTGGGACCAAAACGGTATATGACTCACTTTATGGGACGTTTTTTATAATTTACCCTTTAATATATTTATACAATAATAATTTTTTATCTGCATATGCATGCATTGAATGTACCAATTACTAGTATTTAAAGTTGATAAATACTTGCCTTAGAATTTCTTTGGAAGGACTCCACTTTTATTTCTATTTCAGATTGGGGAAGTGCAAAAATACAAATGTATAATATTGTAAATTCACTAGGTCACGTGATATGTAAAAAAGGGAAAAAAATTAATATGTAATGGTACACTAAATGTAGGTGTAATTAATACTTTATGAACTAAACCTCGTATTTGTAACAAAAATTTTCAAGATATATAATCCAGTGGAATAGAGATATATACTAAATTTCTTAAATAAAATTTGGGATTCAGAATTCAAATTAATTCAATTTTATGAATAAAACAATTGGATAGAAAATTACTTTATTGAATAAAGCAAAAGGGACACTTTATTGAATGTCTACTGCGGTAATTAGAAATTTTGAGTTAAATATATATATAATATATATATTTGTCCACTATTGATTAATTATTGAGCCTTGATTTTTATGATGGTCCAAGAAATCATTTCAAGTACAGACAAATTGATTGTGGTTTCAAATCTTATCCTCTTGTTTCCTCGGAGTGGATAGTTAAGTCTAAACGTCGTCCCACTTTCCTCCACCGAGTCCAGTGTCCACCCTATGCAGTAAAATACATATATACTCGCTGTTTCTTAGACAAAAATAAAATAAAAAATATATATATATATATATATACGTAGTAACTAACTAAATATGTATTTTATATTGCAGCATAAATATTGCTTACAATATTATTAGGGATGACATTAATAATTAAACTTTCATCATAAGTACGTGTGTACCCTTTATAATTTCGGGTAATTTAAATAGTGACTTATCCTTGTAAATATACCTGACTCATCCCAAAAAACTAATTGTTAAAGGAAAGGTTGTTGATGCTTATTCAATGTGGGATAGTTGATATACTCCCGTCACGCTAAGGGCCGTGGAATGCGGAAAAACTGGAGTGTGAACTTTGCATTGCAGACAATCTGAATCTTAAACTTTGCAAGAATCGAAACATCTACAAGCATGAATCGACACATATACGAGGGTGGAGAGACAGACAAATAAAACCTACAATCAAGAACCGAAAGGACATATGTTCCTAGAATAGAACCTACAAGCAAGAATAGAACCTACAGGAATCAGAACATATCGGAACATCTGTGAGGGTGAAGAGAGAGGCAGGAGCCGGAACATGTGCAGAACATAAACAAAATAAAACCTGTATGCAGGAATCAGAATATCTGCGGAACATAGATTGTAGAACCTGCAAGCAGGAATCGAAACATTTACAGAACATAAACAAACCTAAAATAGAACCTGCAAGCATAGAGCCTAGAATAGAAGCATTTGCGGAAACATAGACAGATTTTAAAAAAACCCTGCGAACCTGCGAACCTGCAAGCATAGACAGTCCTAGAATAGAACTTGCAAGCAAGAACATCTGCGAGGGTGGAGAGATAGGCCTAATAAAACCACAATTGAACCTGCGAACCTGTAAACATGGACAGACCTAGAATAGAACCTACAAGTAGAAACATGTGCATAACATAGACAGACCTAAAATAGAACCTGTGAACCTGCCAGCACAGACAGACCTAGAATAGAACCTGCAAGCAGGAACACGTGCGGAACATAGACAAACCTAGCTTTTGGGGGTAAGTAAGGTCAAAACACATTATTCAATATGGTATCAGAGCAGGGGTGAGTAAGGCCAAAACAAATTATTCAATATGGTATCAGAGCAGGTTCATAGATGTTCCGTTTCCTGTGTCTGTGTCTGTCTCTCCACCCGGCCAGATGTTCCAATTCCTGCAATGTTCACGCTCCAATTTGTCCCCATTCTGTTGCCCTGGGCGTGACGGGGGTGTGTTAAGTGTCTCACATCGAATAATTAAAGATGTGAAGTTCAATATATGATGGCTTGACAACTCTCCCCTTAACAGCTAGCTTTTGGGGAACAGCTAGCTTTTGGGGAACAGCTAGCTTTTGAGGGTAAATAAGATCAAAGAACATTATTCAATGGGTGGAAAGATAGGCCTAAAATAGAACTAGAATAAAACCTTCGAATTTACAAACATGGACAAACCTAGAATAAGCCTTACCAAGGCATTATGAATTAAATTCCATATTTTTAATCATTGGATGTGGGATAATTTACATGAATATTATAGTTATTTTTACTAATTCAATCACGTAATATGTAAAGGTACAAGCTTCCTAGGTACATCTAATGCTATGTGATCAATTTTTATGAGGGGCAGTTGATAACTCCCCATCAGTTTGGAGATTTTTATTTTACTTCTCGAAAATTTATACTACATAATAGGATATAAATACTGCATTAGAACGTTTTTGCACTACATTATGTGAAAATTATACAACATGTTTTGAGAGTGGTGAAAATTTATACAACATAATAGGATATAAATATTTCATTATATCATATTCGTACTACACGTGGGGAGTAAAATAAAAATTTGATGCTCAACTAGGAAGTTAAGTAAAAATATGATACCCAATTGGGAATTTATCCCATATTACCCGTTTTTATAAGGAATTTGATTTTCAATATTAATGAATTGTGTAATAACACGGTAATTCGTAGGAAAAAACAGATTATTTAATTGTAAATATATGGGCGTTCAAATAAATGAATCTTAAGAGTTCGATTTTCATTGTAATATGAGAACCACACCCAATTAACTCTTGTGAAATAGAAGGGGGAAAAAAAAAAAAAGGTAAAAAGGGTGCAGTTTGTGAGGATCCACGCATTTAATGAATGCTTAATCAAATGAGAGATGATGTCTGAAAACAGTATATTATCACATGTAGACGGCATATGCCATTGGGCCCCGCCCCTCTAGCAAGAGCCAAGTGACCGGGATCAAAATAAGATTAATTTTCCCGAAATACCAATATTAATTAGATTTTTTTTTTTAATTTCATTTATGTGGATTTAAATAGGATAATAATTAAAACTCTTATCAAGGATCTTTAACACCTATGCTTTAAACTTGACCTCTTAAGAAATCAAGTGAAGTTTACCTATTGTAATTTAATCAATCATTGCCATTAGACCTTGACCCATTAAATATATTAATTAAAATTTTCTTTTCAATTTGTGCTAATTATACAACAAGTGCATAATATTCGTTCTCTCGCTGAGTTTGTATTGGACGGATGATCTTTGTGCTCGAGCTTCAAGGGGCAGCCAGGATTTTTTAATATTAAGGATCAAAAATATAAATTAATATATCAAAAATATATATATAAAAATTAAAAAAATTTCAAAATTTAAGGAGAGCTACCGCATGCCCCTTGGGCTTGATCACTGCGAGCCTCGAATTACTTTCACAACTATTCAATAACATATAATTATGCAACTAGTAATCCACACATATTTTATGCATGTACAAATAATAAAATTATTATCATTTAAATATGTATTAAATTAAATTTTTTATATTAGTATATATTTTATAATTATTTTTAATATAATCAAAATTTTAAAAGATATTACAAAATAAAAATAAAAAAAATATGAAAAAAGAATAAAGATATATAATAAAAAAAGGAATAAGGTGCGAGAAAAAAGAAGAAGTTAAGAGATAAATATACAATAATACTTTGAAAGAATAATTAAAAAAATAAAATAAAACATAATTTTAAAATTCAACAGACCAAAGCGTTACTCTAAAGTATCTCAAGTATAGATAATTACATAGTAACCCCAACCAAACATGTCATGACCTGGCAATTTCCCGATCTCGTGATACTATAAATAGGAATTAGTTATGATATAGGGCCTTCTTTTGTAAACCCGATGCATGGTTATGCGTGGATGCATGGGAATCGAATATCTTATATATTATATTGCAGTAATTAATATTTGTTTACGAATCAGAAAAATGTGCATCATTTGCGTTCAGCCAGGTGGTGCCACATACGGGTTGGCTTAAGTACTTAATTAAAAGTAAAAGAGCCACGTAATGGAAAGAGCATGGCTAATCAGGTAAAGCGAAGGGCTTGGAAAGAGGAGAATACCACCTAATTGGACAACAAAGATGAGTTGTTTGTGCAAATCCAGAGGATAACCTTACTAATTACTATTTATTTATCACTACCGAGGTGCTCAACAATTGGGATCTTAAACAAGACTTACCTAACCACACACTCACCACATTCGCATGTATAATTATAGGGTTAAAATTGCTTAAATTGCTTCCATTGATGGTATGGTAATTACGATTGACCATGCATGAATATGAATATGATTTATGAACATAATATTTTTTGAAATAATGATTTCAAATTTCTTTTATACTTATCACGTTAGGAATATTTGATATGATCCGATAGGTTAAAATGATTTTTTTTAAAAAAAATATATTTGCATTACAATATTATGAATCCAGATAGAATACGAAATTTGACCATAGTTCCTCTTAAGATATATATAACAAATAAAAGATTGCTAGACGAGCCGATTTGACAGACTACATTGAATTTTAGTCGGTTATCATTTAATCATTTTAGTTTAGAGTTTATTCATAAGTTTTTGAAAATATTGAATAGATCAATCTTGAATTCGAAAATTTTTGGTAAATTCACTTTAAGTATATATCCGCTCGCAGTTCTATTGAGAAGTTTATTGTTATACATAAAAGATTTCTAAATGAAAGAATATATGTATAATAACATCAAATATTGAGATTAAATATTTATAAGCTTCATAATATAATCTTTCCCAAACAACATTCGGATTTACGAATATTTCGAACAGATTAATCCTCTTTCTTTATAAGTTATGTTGAATGCTGTCACTAAAAAAATTCAATTAATTAATTACGTACATTTGCAATAGATGTTATCATTGATTGGGACCAAAAATATATTATCTTAAGAAATCAAAATGTTGGTGCAATAGCAAAATTATAATTTTGTATCAATAAAATTAATGTAGATCTAATTATATATGAACATCTTCATATTAATGCGATATTCTTCCAATTTTTTCCGGAATAGGGACCCGACATAACGCATAGAAGAATTTCCATAAACATTTTGAAGTAATATGTTACATACAATTTTAAAAAATAATTCATGACATAACATAAAAAGAGTAAATTAAATGGAGATGTAGGTTAAAGTACTAGATAAATTAATTAAAATTCCTTTAGTCTGAAACACATCTCCGAGTTTTGAGATTTCAACAAGACCAACTGGACCAATCACCAACACTTATATATTTAATAGTAATCTTATGATGTGATCTATGCACAATATTTAGAATATTATTATTCAGTTATACCATACACTTATAATGTAATTTTTTTTTTTTAAAAGGTATAAAACACCATATTCATATCATTACATCATAAATCATAATGCAAGTAAAAGAGATAATTAATATCAACGATTATTGTGGATTTCATTTTTAAAAAATATATCTAACCAATAATAACCCGTATGCTAAAAAAAATATTGAAATGGTTTGCGACAAAATAACACATTTGGATCGAACACGGTAGAGATTTGATGATGTACCACATTAATTGGATCACGTTTCCCCAAATCTATACATGCCATTTCTTTGCCCTAATCCAATTTGCTTTCCCGATTTGACAAAACCTAATCTAATGGCGTTCTACACCAAATATACCACTACTATATATATAAATATATACATACATATATGTACACACTCTCTCTCTTCACATACACAATATATATACAAGAAAAAAGTTTTCTAATTACGATATAATCCAGAAGGGCATTCTCGAAAATGCGGGGAAGACCAAGGCTGATTCCAACAATCCATCTTTATAAATAAAGTCTTCCATTTACTCGACTTCTTAGTCCTGCCAATTAAGCTAACTTAGCAGCTTTCTGGTCTTTTGGTTTCTGCATAGTCCTGTGTACTTTTGATCCACTCACACATATATATCCACAAGAAAAGAACTTAAAAAAAAAAAAAAGGATTATGAATCCAGAAATAGATGAACATATGGCACTCATTTCTCAGTACTATCCTGCTGGGGTAATCAGCCAGCTCGTACAAGAACAAGGTACTGTGTATATATATATATATACTTACTTGTCTTATGACGTTGGAGTTTAATTTTTTTTGGTTATAATTTTAGTGCACGTTCATGCGTTTGAAGGGTTTGTAAAATGGTTGTTTGTTTGTAGGGGCGGCGGCGAGTGCGAAACCACGGCGGAGGCGGAGGAAGAATAAAGGAGGGGAGGGCGGAAGTGATGGGGCGCTGAGGAAGAGGAAGCTGAGTGAGGAGCAGGTGGCGATGTTGGAGAAGAGTTTTGGGAGTGAGCATAAACTGGAGTCGGAGAGGAAGGATCGGCTGGCGGCGGAGCTGGGGCTGGACCCGCGGCAGGTGGCGGTGTGGTTTCAGAACAGAAGGGCGAGGTGGAAGAGCAAGAAGCTTGAGGATGAGTACAACAAGCTCAAGGCCGAGCATGATTCCACTGTCCTTGAGAAATGCCGCCTTGAGACTCAGGTATCTCTCTCTCTCTCTAACAGAGGCACACACGAACACACACACTTCCAAAGAGTCTAAAATTGGCATTAGTCGTTTATATTCTATCTATTCTTGATTTGCTGTCCTAAAAGGGTGTGTGTGTAGACTGTAGAGCTAGGTTAATGAATATGTTTTATTACCAGCACGAGATATTTTTCATGTTAGATCAAGAACATCTTTGATGAAGTGGATGTTTGTGTAAGTCGAGAAATATATTTGGCTCTTGTGACAAAAGAAGAAAAGGAGAAATTAATTTAATAATCCCCCTCAAAAAAAAAAAAAAAAAAAAAGAAGAAGAAGAAAGAAAGAAAGAAAAGGAAGAAATAAATATATAATGAAAGACAGTATATTCCTGGTTTTGAGATGCATGCACTTGGCTACACTAAATATTCATGAAATGAATGAGAACCAGTTAAATTTTGACAGGAATTTACTCGGCCACCCCTAAAGTGTGCAAAAATGTACTATCTGCTCGAAACTCCAAACTCCGTACTTAATTCTTTAAGTTGCCTAAGGCGGCCACAGTGCTTCACCAGCACATGCCTTTCCCTTCCAAGTTTCACTAATATATATATAAATAAAATTTCTGCTTTAATCAAATATTATACAACTTATTTAAACGTGAAATTAAATATATGTGGACGGTGGACTGATTTACACCGTATACAGTTGGTGTATTTATGTAAATATCTTTTGATTACATCCCGCAAGCCTCATGGACGGAGCCACGACTATGGGAGGAGATGCGAGATTGTTAATTTTTTAATCTTTACCTACAAAAGTTAAATGAAAATAAATCCTAAAGAAAAAAAAAAAAAAATCAGTCACCAAAGGGGGAGATGGAGGGGCGGTAGGCCGAACCTGTCCTGGATGTAGCTTCGTCTATGCTGCTCGAGCTGAAAAATCTTAGTGGTTTCGAAATTCTCATCGAACATGTTGTCAACCAAAAATAAAATTCTGGTATCTTTATTTTAATGCCGGAGGGACTTTTCTTGCAAATATTACATCAAACCTAAGTTGCTAACTTAGACTATCATGAATATATATATCTTACACAATAAATATTAAGTACATTAATTGTATAGTATTTGATAAAGACTAAAGTTGTTACTAATATTGGTGCAGCTTCTAAAGCTCAAGGAACAACTCGATGAAGCGAACATGGAAATACAACGGCTTTCTGATGGGTTCGCAAGCAACAGTCCAAGTTCGTCCCTATCAATGGAGACTCAGACGCCTTTTCTTGGGGAATTTGGAATGGAAGGATTAGACAATGTGTTTTATGCGCCGGATAACAATTACGTCCAATATGGCCTCGAATGGGATAATCTCTATTATATATGACTTTAATTAATTACTAATTCTATATATAATTTCTATTTGTAGATATAGTGAGGATCGATTAGTGTAAATTAATTATTCCCCCCTCCTTACTTTCTGGGTAGATGTTTCGAGTGTTTAGTAATGACTAATGACTAGCGAATAAGATTATAAACTTAATTAAGATGTCTTCTTTCTCGTCTCTTTATTCTTCTTTCGTAGCATGCGTGTTTGTGTTGGCTGTGGATGCGTTAAATAAGGAGTAATATGTTAATTGACATCAAGCCCACAAAGAAGAACGTTACGCTTATGAGTTAAGTAAATTAACTCTTAAACGTTTTGTTTGGTTGGGGTACTAAATTATACGTAATTAATTGATATTTTTTTTAAAAAAAATTGAAAGCTTTTCGGGGATTGAGTGGTTATAATTTGTATCCACTTAAACGGAATGATTACAAATCATGTTCGTATGAGTTTAAAAATTACAAATAATCCCATGTTATTAGGGTTAAGGAGAATGTGTAAGTGAACTCACCATCTTAATTACCCTTTAATTAATAATTAAAAAAAGTTCATTGAAACAATCATATTTGTGTATTCTAATTTACCCTTGAATTGAGTTTTTGAATATATTTTTCATTATTTTTCCATTTCTAAATTGTTGAGTAAAACGGTCTTCATTTATAAAATTCACCAATATAATGGGGTGATTTGCAATTCTCAGAACCCATGTGTGGGGTTTGTATTACTATTATTTCAATACGTAGGAGTTGTAATTAAAAAGTAAAAATTAATTGTTTTCTTTTCCTTTTCATTTTCCTTTTAAGTTTCAGTTGGGTGGTTCCAACTAAATGAAAGAAAGGTCGAACAACTTCTTCTATTGAATGGGCATCTGGTTCCTGGGCTTTAATCTCTCCTAGTTTTATGTGCCTTAGCATTTGATAGTGTGCAGTCTTGGCCATGCGCTGCGAATGGCTGATCACTCACTGTTGGACAATCATCTGGCGCATAACAATCAACACCAACGACGAAGCCTCAACATCCGTGAAGAAAGAAACTGACGAAAGGATGAATCAACCTCACAACCCTAATGCTTTAGGAGTAACACAGAAAACATATGCGGACGTGATTGGGGTTGGACGTAACACAACAACCGTAGGTTCCTATGTAGCTGCGGTCAGTAACTGAGTCAAGTCAATGAATACTGTGCAGGGAATGATGTCTATGTATTCCAAAGGGATGAAAAATGGAAAACATATGGAAAAGGCAAAAGGAATGAGATAACTCACATCCAATACACGGATGAGGAAATTGATGGATTATCTGAGCCGTTTCGCTTTTCGCTAGTCAAAAAATTTTCACATGGATATCCTATGATGGAGCGCCTACAAGAATTGTTTATGGAGCTTGAACTATCAGGAAAATTTATACTGCGACTCCTCAACTTTAAACATGTGTGATCATGTTGACATGTGAAGAGGATTTTATGAAGTTATGGTTATATAAATTCATGATGTTTCACGGCTTTCTGTGAGACTAATTGTAGCACCCCTATACACTACAACCCCGCACCGAAGTATCTCCCGAGTGGATGTGAGTTCTAGCACCCGAGAAACACTCCGGCGAACGGACAGTGCTATTAAATATCAGAGTATTAAAACACTGCAGCGGAAATTTTGGTAATTTAAAACTTTTGAAACGATGATAGGGGAATACAATAAACAAGCCAGTAATGGCATAGTATAGATGTCATAGGTAGTGACCATGTAATGGCCATAATAGGTAATTACAAACTCGTAAGTATAACTTATTCAAAAGAACTTTGAACTATCATGTCAAACGAAAAGACACACTAGGCTTCAAGATACCTTCTAGTAACCGTCTGTTGAACCTGAAACCATGATTTATAAAGTATGAGGGTTAGTCAAAGTGACTAAGTGAGGGGGTAGTTGGAATTAAATATGGGTATATATATATAGTAATTTTTTTTTTTTGAAAAGGTATTTGACTAGGAAAGTCTGAGTTGGAAACTGATAGTAAAATAATGGATCAGTAGTGCTATACCGGAAACCAATAAAATAATAGTCAATACAAATATTTGGTTCATATTTATCTTGAGAAAAAGGGAAATAAGGGATTGGGTATCAGATTCTTGAAAATATGAACCGTATGACAATAAAGTATTAATGCCCTGCAAGTAGGCGTTCTCCATCCTTTACTCCTTAAACAGAATGAAATTAGAAATTACTGAATCAATCCAGCTTTCTTCCTCCATGATCTATCGGGAGCAACCCCTCGAGATCCAGATACAGCCAGAGGGAGGGACGTACCTTTCCCGTCACTTAATGTGGAATAACTAACCTCCAGTTAAACCAACATTAAGATAAGATTTGGCGGTAGGTATAGTAATAGATGACGGCCCTTGCCACCCGGCTATTAGTTCTATAGTACCACCGGGCCCAACAGATACATATCTTGCATTTTAGATACAGAATTGAGTTACATTATATCAATACTCGCCAAAACGGATTTGAGTATGATATGTTTGTAACTTATACTTAAACAAGGATTTTGTTTTGTATAATAGGATAATAGGTATCCTTATATCAGATATTTTCCCAAGAAGGGGATACTACTATAATTAGGGAAAATAAGACTGAACCCTTATTAGGATACATAATAAAATATTTTATATGTAGACTCATGGTCCCAATTGAAAATATTTTTAACCTCACCTGCTACGATACGGAATCAAGTAAAGTATTTGGGGTTCCACTGCCCAGACCTAGTTCCTGAAAGTAGTGAAGTACTACGGACTTAGAGAACTAAGTTCTTTCTATACTAATGAGACACATGAATGAGTACAATTAAAGCATATTGTAACAAGGAGTAACAGTAAATGTAAAGGAAATTTGGTAATCTAGAATTGAAATATTATTGTAAAACATACTGATACCAAACTCATACAACCGAATCAACCAAGAAATTCTTAAATTATGAATCCAAATTAAGGTTTATTTTTAATAAAAGTGAACCCGATTTTGAAAACATTAGTTAATCCCCGATTTTAAAATCGTTAGATAAAAGTCCTTTCTTAAAAACCCAAAATATTATTTTATATTAATATTTGAAATCCCTACAAGATATTATGAGTCAAAGTCTTCATTTGAATTCACAAGTCAAAGTTACTATTGAAAAACGGTTACTATTTGAACTTAAGGGATTAAACGTTTTTAAACACATAATCGAACATTTTCCTACACACACTATCACACGGCACACACACACACTTCAAGAACATTAAGAACATGTTTTTAAGGCTACTTGAATATTCAAAGGATTTATGAAGCATACTTGATCATATTCATGTTCATAACTTAAAATTTGAAGCATAATATAGCAAAATATACAAATTCTTCATGAAAAAATAATTCATAATTAAATTCCCTAAACATGCATTTATTCTAACATTCAAGAACATAATTATGAATATTCAAACACACATCTAAATCAATTCATATGATAAACATGCATTTCTTAATTTAAATTCCTAACTTTAATTTATGAAAATAAATTCCTAAAATATAATATCCTATCATGAATTTCTAACATAATTTAAAACATATAAAATATAAACTAGATTGCATAATTTAAATATAAAATAAAACATAAATTAAAGCATAATGTAAAGCACAAAATAACTAACCTTTAGAGAGATTTGGGAGGGGTTGTGGCGTGAGGTTGAGGGGAGAGAAGAGAGAGTTTTGTGTGTAGGAATTGAAGGAATTTGTGAGGTATAAATGGTCTCTTGAAGGGTATTTATAGGTAGGAATTAGGGGTCTTAGTGCAATTTCTAAAAATATGTTAGAGATGTGGGAATTTCTAAATCACACAAGTGTTGTGAAATTGTGGAGGAAATGTGGAAGAATTTAAATTTATACAAATGTGTGGGATTCTTGTAAGAGATGTGGAAGAATTAGATTCATATCTCTAAACTTTCTATTTTTAGAAGTTGCTATTTTTAGAAGGTTATATCATGAATGATGTCATAGTAAATAAAAATAAATATAAAATAATATAAAATTTATTCAAGAGTCGAGAGACGAGAACTTGAAGTGGTAAAAATAATGAAAGAATGAGTGAAAAATAAGCTTCGTTATGATTATAAATGTGGAACGTTTAGGTTTTTCGCTTGAAAGTTATAAACGTTAGAGATGATGAAAATCATGATAAAATTATATAAACGAAGCTATGATGAAGTTTAAGCGTTGGGAAAATTATCATAGTTGGAGAAAAATTCAAGAAACGTTTCAAGTAAAATTTTGAATATTTAAATGAAAGCTAATCGTTTATAATAAAATGATAATTTTTAAAAGGAAAAATATTTATAAAATATGCTACGGTTGGAATCAAGTTTTGGTATGAGTATGAAAATTCCTAAAATAATCCAAGGATCGTTTTGACTTTAATATTGATTAGGAAAAATGTTAAAATTCGAAAATCGATAAAGTTAGGGTTAAAGTAGGGTTTTTGGACGGTTTTCGATACAACGAGAGCTAGGATGGGAACTAGGGTTCACGAAAGATATTAAAATTCATGAAATAATGCAAGGATTCATTTGGTTATGATATTGGGTAAGTAAAGTGTCTCGGGCGGTATCCTAGAATTTTAGGCAAAATCTAAGAACTCAAGGGCATTTTTGGAATTTTCGTCCTATAATTTTCTGAAAAAGTATTGAGATATAAGGAATAGGTTCAGGTACTAAAAAGAATTGAGTGCCATGCCCCCTGAGGTTTTCATGGGATGATACCGATATATTTGCTCAATAAAGGAAGTAAAGTGTACATAAAGGCACATAATTCACATAAAATGCAATGCGTGAGAGGATCGAGATTATAAACGCTTTTGATCAATCCTTTACTTACCTTTTCCAACTCGACCCAGGTTAGGACTGTTACAATAATCAAGTGGACGCCAACTTTCACACCGACGATGGAGTCCTTAGTAGCCCTTATGTGGGTCAAGCTTCCTGGCCTAAAACCCCAATTCTTCAAGAAGCTCCATATGCTATATGATCTTGCTTAGAAAATTAGCGAACCACTATGCTTTGATCAGGGAACGAAGGATACAAAGTGACCTTTAGTGGCTAAATTTTGTGTGGAACTAGATCTCTTGAAACCCCTGAAGACCAAACTTAGCTTGGTATACATGGGAGGAACTCTCCCATAACCAGTAATCTATGAAAGAATTCCTCCCCACTACAAGAATTGTTCTCGACTAGGTCAAAAAGAAAAAGATTTCCATGAGAGTTTGCAAGAATAGAATCAGGAATTTGATACACAGACAACAGTTAATGATCGTAAGGATTGTGGCGCCCCGTTCATTCGACCGTACAAGTATGATGTCACAGTGAGCTAAATGAGCATTTAAATTATTTATTTATGTCTCTATATACTTAACTTGTGATATATGTGACAATTGAATGGTTTAAATACTTGAACTTGAATTATTTGCACTATGACTTTGAATATGACCCATTTACCCTTGGATTTGAAATCCGAATTTGATAATGTGTGAACCACTTGAATTATATGTCTTATGAAATTATTTATATGTTATTTATATGATTTGAGACTTATTTGAATGAGGTCTTGGACCTATTTAGCAATTTGTGGAAGTTTTGGGCCTAAAATGCAATTAGGGCATTTTAGGGACCTTTTCGGATAACTTGAGCTCGGGAATTTAGATTCGAATTCTGACTCTGCCATTGGGTTCTTTTTGAAGATTCAAGTCCAACGGAACCAGCTTGCATTTTTCTGAAGTAGTTTGAACCCTCTTTGATTTAAAATCCGATCCGAACCCACCAAATTATTTTGAACCCACCTGTTTTCTTGAATCCTACCCATTTCAGCCCCTAAAAGGGCTGAAACTTACCCCTTTCTTCTTCATTTACATCATTTCACACACAAGAAAGAAGAGGGAAGATATTTCTTCAAGCCCTATCTCCTTTAACCCTTTCAAAGCTCAAGTTCTTTCTCTCCGTTCACTTCTCTAACAATCCGAGGTCAGATTTCGACTCTCCTTGATGTGCTGTGTCTTCTCATACCATTTTCTCTCCATGGAATCCATGTCTTGATGTTCATTGAAGAAGAAGATGAATAGTGTTTTTTGTCTAAAATTTGAAAGCATGAATTGTGTGTTGGATTGTATGCTCTAAGATTGATATATGTTGCATATTTGATGGTATATGATCCATTTATGGTTGTCCCTTGCTTGGTTGTTGGAGATTTCAGTAAACCCATTAAATGAGCTTAAAAATACATCAATGGTGTCTTGCTAAACACTTGATTAAATGAGCTAAAGTGGTGATTAAATGGTTAAACATGCTTAATAGGTCATTAATCCATGTTTAGGGGCTAAACTTTGAAGTTAAACTTGCCCATTGCTTTGTGGATGTTGCTCCGCGCCTTCTTGCCTTGCCTCGTTTTTTAGCAGCTCATAGCAAACTTTGGAGGCCACATTTTGTACCTAAGAACGACCGTTCATGGACTAAGCTTTGAGCTTGGGAACGGCCGTTCTTGTTGGGAATAGTGCCCTAAAAATTCAATTTGCTGAATTAATTAAACTGAATTTACAGCAAAGTTATGAGTATTTTACATATTAATAATTAATGACGTGTGCTGGTATTCTTATATGAAATGTGTGTCATAGGAAAAGACTTTGAATACCGAAATCACATGTTATTAAAGTACTAGTCGATACGATAAGAATATGTTCTTATGAAGACTATAACGTGGTTATATAAGATGATTAGCCTTTCATCATAGGGAATGGTGATTCCGATTACAACACGTTGATGATTTTCAATGGGATTGGAAACATCGAACTGGACCATTGAGATTATTCATTTTTTTTTTACAGCTATCTAAAATGAATAAATCTCAGGAAGCATTGAACTCTATATCCTAACAGTATTTCAGCTTTAGGCATGTAGTGTTAGTCACTATGATGTACTCAGAAGTGAGGTCTCGGTAACGGGTGACCAAAATACTTTGTACGTTCAGTGACAACATGAAATGTGCTAAAGAGTTATATTGATCGAGAAATCTGTGGCCTTGCTGGAAGGTAAAAGATATCCCCGAAATAGATTTGCAAAAGTTCGAATTAAGACTTTGGCCAAAGCACTTCGTGTGATATGTCACCGAAGTTGTATGTTGAATGTGTTTCATATATAGGAAATTTGAACTTAAGGTGAATCAATAAATTTCAGATTGGGGGTGAAAAATAAATGTTAGTAGTGACAATTTATTTTTCATGGATATCTACACGGAGGAGTAAAATACGAAATTATTCTAGATCGATAAATTTGTGAATAATTTAATTAATTTTAGAGTGCAACAATATTTATTTAGTGGAATTAAATATTGTTAAACGGTAATCAATTATTGTCATGAGATGATAATAGATTGACCCGTTTGGAGCTAAAATTAATTAGTCCTGCAGGTCCCCCTGCAGCCCCCATTAAAGACCCAAAGAGAAAATATTAAAATGAGAGAGAGAAATGAATTTTCAAAGTGTTTGAAAATAGCCAAGAGATTTATTTTAAGAAAATAAATCAAGGTTCTAAGAGTTGGAAATGCCCGAAATTTTGTTTTGGAGAAAATAAAAATTTCAGAAAAAAAAAAGGAAGCTGACGTGTCACGCCACGTCAGCAAGTCAGTGCAAGGTGGCACTGACTGGGCACCGCGTGGCACGCCATATGGATGGCTGCGATTGTGCTGCGTCAGCGCACGCGGACGGTCCAGATTTGATTTGGATCGGGCCAGTCAACAGGTCAGGATAACGGGTCAACGGATAGGACCAACTCATATTTGGATAGGGTCGGACCGGATCTGGTCCAGGTAGGACCAGACCCGGACACAAGGCGCGATCTGGTGAGGCTACACATTTGCACACGCGCCAACCACTTGACCAACTTGTTTTGGGGGAGAGGCGTGGGAGCGTGGGAACACGTGTCGGCGCGTGGTTGGTGGCGCTGGACTCGCGGTGATGAGTTCTTCAACATAGTGTCATCTGATTGGTCGGATTGGGATGCAGTTTTCACTCGGTGTGTAAAATGACCAAAGTACCCTCATAAATTTGTCTGTAAATAGGATGTTCCTTGGCATAATTTTTCATACAATTTCAGAGATTAAAAAGGCCAATTTTCGGCTGTTTCTCTCATTTCTTAATTAATCCTTAATTTAGGATTAATTATTATATAATTAGGTGGTTATATAATTAATATATAAACCACTTAATTATTAGAAGATTAGGGAATTTTCTAATTTAGAAAAATGAGTTTTTCTAGAAAACTTTTTTCTCAAGCATCTAGGAAAATGCTTGAGGAGTCCACACTCCGAGGGTCGAACCGTGGATATTGCGGGGAAGTTCTGCCAGTCTCACGAAAAGGAAAATAGTTGGAAAAATGCCGTTAGATAGCCATATTTGGAGTACGGTAATATTTTACAGTTATATTATTTTAAGCATGATAAATTATATACCATTCATTGTTAATTGCATGTTAGATATTCATCTACTTAGTGATTTAAAATTTATTATCATGCTTCCGCTATTGTATTAAAATGTTTTAGAAATATTTTCATACTTGTATTATAAGAAAAACTTTAAAATGTGGTCCCGTACAACAACTTTTTTAGGCCCACCACCCAACAACTGGTATCAGAGCCGTTCTCTTGATATAAACATGCATTGATATAATACATGAGATGCATAATTTTAAATCTGCTACTGTGCATGTAAATGTTGTTAAAGGAGACTGGTTTTTAAGTGGGGCCATTGTGACCCCTTCAGTGTTTCCTGGAAATTTACGTGGAATGGTAATTTTTTTTTGAAAACAATTTAATTGTTTTTCCTAAAAAATTACCGAATCAGTAAACATGATTTAAATTATGTGATAATTTATGTATAGCATGTTTACTTTATGCCATTTATTTTAAACATGGTAATTATGTGATAATTATATGCAAGCATGCTTAATTGTTTTATTTTATGGAATGACCATGATAATATGAGATATTATGTTAATTACAATTATGCGTATTTTATTTAATGTGATTAGATAAATAGTGTTTAATAGAGATTGAACACGATGAATAATTGAACTAATATTTTTCGGCCTAATTAATAAGTAGTTATTAAATTGCCTTAAAATATTATTAGCGTTATAAATGAGATTTAATAATCCTAGTGGGAGAGTATTAATTAGATTAACCACTTCCGAAAATAAGACGCCAAAGTGATTATGTGATAATCAAAAGATAATCCACAGCCTCTAAAAATTCAAGTGGGATCGAGATGAAAAGAGTTGGATTCTCACGGGGTCCATTACCTGTCTATAGTAAAGTGGATATGTACTACTCCCTTCGGCGGGTATGTATTCGCGGTATACAAGATTGGACTTCTACGGATAGAATGAAATACGGGGAAAGTCAGCTCGACCACGCCTCCGTGGAGTGTCTTGATCTACTCATATGAACTTCTAGGTAATGGTGCACACTTGACTAAGTAATATATTAACCTCCCCTCGGAGCTATGTTACATTCACTTAGAGGCCAAGGGTTGAAGTGGCAGATTAACATTGTTTGGTAAGAGTTACCTAGATGACATGTTAATTAAGAATAGTTCTTGCTTTTCTAAGAGGTTTTCGACCTCACCTCCGGGGAGTCAACTGCAGTTAGTTAAGTCACCATTGCGTAAATCAAAATGTTTACATGGATTTCATTTATTGGTTAGACACTGATAACTCGTTAATTTAACTTCTTTATGATTGAATTATGCCCCGAGTTGTGCTTGAATTGATATTATCTTGAAAAGAATTGATACTTTGTTATTTATTTTGTAGAGTCGGGGCTTAAAGGCGGAATTGGTGCGAGTTTGATCATTTTATAAAGAATTATTAGAAAAAGAGGCTGGCCGTAGCTGGAGAGATTGTTGTTACTGATTTGCTGCATGGATTTATAATTGTAAGAATTGGAGTGTATTGCACATGCATGCATACCGTGGCAATGGGGAGGCGTTGCTGAATTGTTTTAATTAAAATTGGGATGCACCTTGTGGAATTGATTATGGGCCGTGGACTTAATTTTATGGAAGAAGCCATTTTGGTGTGACTGAATTTTATGATGATAGTGGACCGAGCGTGTATTATGGAATTAAGTGAATTTGGGCCTAATTTGTGTTAAGAGCTTGGAGGACAAGTCACGTATCAGAATTGCATGAGGTTTAGGAGTCCAGTTCTGGAAAAAAGCTTGGGAACATATATACTTTTGGAGCAGCAGTTTGGTAGCTTTAGGGATAGATATTGAGGAGCAAGATTTCATCACGAGTTCTTCATACTTAGTTTAATTCTTTCGCTTTTTAGATTATTTATGTTAAAGAATTCCTCTTTTGTTTTGATGGATTGTTGCAACATGAGTAGCTAAGTTTTTAATTATCTAGCTAGGGATTAAGGTTCAATTTGGATGTTGTGAGACCTAAACGTTTTTACTAATTCATGTTTATTCTTGCATTTATCTTATCTCTGTGTTTCATGTTTATTGTGATTAGGCAATTTCGAGATAGTGCACGATCTCTATGTTGTTTTAATTGCATATTTCCATTCATGATGCTTGAAGTGTATGTAAAGCTTAATTGATAAATTGTGGTAAATTAGTGACAGGGTTTTAGGGATAGAATTCCTCGTTCACTAAGGGATTTGATAATCTGATTTAATATTGCGTGTGTCACGACTTGGTTAATTAGGATTGGTGTTTTTATGGTTCTTAATGCTGCGAATTCATTAAATCCTGTCGAGTTTCTCTAGGGGTTGTGAATTTGTTAGGGAAGATAACTGTCGAGTGTCTCTAGGTTATCCGATTAATTAAGTAAAAACGAGGTTGTGTCGAGTGTCTCTATCAACTATAGTCGAACTGTCTGAATAACTTGAATTATCTTTGAGTCAATGATCAATATAACAATTCGAATCGATTATCCCTGGCTAAATAGTTTTCCCTCTGATTGATTTAATCCTACGCGATCCTACTTGATATTTTAATTAGTTTTTAATTCTTGTTATTTTATTTTAATTGCATACTTAGTTAGAATAATTTAAAAACCTCGCTTTAATTGTTACTTTTCGTGAATTACTTGGAATTGATAGAAATAAGTCAACCAGTCTCTGAGGATCGACCCTATTTGCACTATACTCTGTGTTTAGTCATTGAACAGGAATTTTATTTATTTTTGATGGATTCGACAACTGTCAAATTTTGGTGTCGTTGTCGGGACTGTGCTTTTAATCGATTTTATTTCTTTTCATGAACAGGAGTATTCGCGGAAAGGACGAACCAATCTACTATCCAAAATTGAGAAAACTGCTAGGAAAAGAAGGTAAGAAACTCAATCACGTAATAAACAATCTGAGGCTTCAGGTACAGTCAAAGAGGAAGAATCGGGGACTGATTCGGACAGTTCGAGTGAAGAACAGCCTGACCTGACCGTTGAGCGTGACCACGCCTTAACCATGGCAGAACCACGCAGAACTATGCACGATCTGGCGCGCCCTGCTACTGCACAACAACCCCTCTGTATCACTTTTCCCCAGAGGTGAGTGCTGGTTTTGAGCTGAAGACGGGGTTGATTCACTTACTTCCTGTCTTCCGTGGTCTGGAAAATGATAACCCTCACCAACATCTGAGTAAGTTCCACACAGTTTACAGCTCTACCGTGCCTCACGGGGTCACCGAGGACCAAATCAAGCTACGAGCTTTCCCATTCTCCTTACAAGACACAGCGGAAAAGTGGCTATACTTTCTCCCATCCGGAACCATCACCACTTGGACGCAGATGCGGGAGAAATTCTTGGATAGATACTTTCCAGCTTCAGGGGAGCTCGACCTCCATTGAGAAATTGTTGCAATCAAGCAAAAAGAGCATGAGAGCCTTCATGATTATTGGGAACGTTACAAGAGCTTGCTTGCACTTTATCTACACCATAGCTTCCCAGAATACACTATCATCCATTAATTTTATGGAGGTTTGATGCCAGCAGACAGGAAGATGATGGATGCTATGAGTGGGGGATCTATTATAGACAAGACTCCAACAGAATTGAGGAATATGATCAAAAAAGCCTCGGCACACTCGTCGAAGTTCTATGCCACCCCATCCATCCCACGAAATGTTAATGAGGTCAATTCTTCCCTCTTGATGAAATTAAAAATATGATAAATGTTTTGGTTTCTAATCTCGGCCCAGGTAGTCCTCAAGTAGCCAAAGTTTGTCAACTTTGCGCGAGCGTAATGCATCCCACTGATGTTTGCCCAACTCTCCAAGTGAAAACTATGGAGAAAGCTAGTTCCGCAGGATTCCAACAACAGAATTACAATCCCTACTCCAACACATACAACCCTGGGTGGATAAATCATCCTAGCCTGAGTTATGCACCAAGTCCACCAAACTTCCGAAACTTCATACCTAGACCTCCACAACCCCAACAATAAAACCCTCAACCGAACCCACCTCTCAACCCACAAGCAGTTCGATTTAATAACATGGAATCAACCGTTCAGAATATGGGATCCACGATGCAGAATTTAGGTTCCTTAGTTAAGAATTTGGAAACCCAACTGGGTCAAATTGCTGCTGATCTAAGTAGGTTAGAGAATCAAGGCAAGTTGCCTTCACAAACGGAGGACCCGAGGCGAAACGTGAGTGCAATTGCGATCGTAAGTGATAAGGAACTGCCTCCAGTTGTGGAGAAGACCAAAACTCACCAGGACAGGGCTGGAACTGATCAGACGGGAGACTTGACCGTTAAGCGTGACCACACCTTAAGCTCCAGTCGTGACAAAGAGTTATAAATTAAACTCCAGCCCTTCCATGGGTGGAACCACCTCCGTTTCTAGAGTGCCTAACGAGAAAAGAGAAGGAAGAGAAAAGTATACTTGAGACTTTTCGAAAAGTTGAAGTCAACATTCCTTTGTTAGATGCTATCCAACAAATCCCACGCTATGCGAGGTTTCTTAAAGAACTTTGCACCAGCAAACGAAAGCTAAAAAGTAATGAAAAAGTAAGTGTGGGGGAAAATGTCTCCGCTGTTTTACAAAAGAAACTTCCCCATAAATGCCATGATCAAGGTATGTTTTCATTACCATGCAAAATTGGTAAATTGGGAATTAAAAAGGCCATGTGTGATTTGGGTGCATCCATTAATGTTATGCCTTTATCTGTTTATAATGCACTTAATCTTGGTCCTTTGAAAGGTACAGGTATTATCATACAGCTAGCAGATCACTCCATCGTGTACCGGAAGGTGTTTTAGAAGATGTCCTCATTCAAGTTAATGATTTAGCCTTCCCGGTTGATTTCTTCGTGTTGGACATGGAGAATAATAATTCTGAGAAATCCTCTGATATCCTTTTGGGCCATCCCTTTTTTATTACTGTTAATGCTAAAATTGATGTTAAAAAAGGTTTATTGACTCTAGAATTTGATGGTTATATTGTGAAGTTTAATGTTTATGAGTCAAGTAAAGGATCTAATAAATTTTCTAGTGTTTTTAGCATTGATGTGATAGAAAACCTGACTAATGAGAATTATGAGCTGAACAATGTAGAGGAACTAAGTCTTGAACCCAGTAAAGGGTTGCTTGTTGAAAATTTTGAGAGTAAGCCAAAACATATTGGGTTGTGTGATGATCCTTGTGGGATGGTTTTACCATTAGAGGCCTTTAAATCTAGGAATAGGGATGTTCTTATTCTAGATGTGCCTAATGCTATAACTAAACTAAATTCTTTCATTTTGCAGGCACCTATTGAGAAACTCAAGAAAATTTTGGATAATCTGAGTTATGCCTTCAAAAGAGGAGGAAAAATTGTAGATTCAAAGCCTACACAAGCTAACTTCCTAGATGAGCAGTTTTTTGAGACACGTGACTGTAAGACATGACCATGCTCTGAAGTCACGTGCTGGTATGCTAATATTATTGATTATTTGACTACCAACTTCCTCATATCTCATATCTTTTTCGGGTTCAGGAACATAAGAGTCATTATTAATGATCGTGGTAAACATTTTTACAAACTGTTGATGGAATCTTTGATGAGGAAGTATCAAGCCATGTTACAAATCTTTTCGAGTTACCATCCCCAAATTAGAGGCCACGATGGACTAGAAGATTCATCTCCACACAGTCGAGGGGATTTGTATAGAGGGTGTACCACCATTTGGGTGGTACTTCAACAAGTCTTGTTGAGCCTAGGACATTAAATAAGGGAGCTATTGGGAGGTAACCCAAGTCTTGGTGGTTTAGGCGCTATTTTCTTCTCTCCGTTTCTCTATTTCTTTTGTTTTTTTTGGTTCTTGTGGTGTTTGTGTTGATTTGCTGCTCTTTCCTATCTTGTAGGCTCGGGTAACTTGGCCCAGATAGTGCTGATATGCTGCTGATAATTGCTGTCAATTTTCTTCTAACATGACCCTTGGGAGTGATCACGCCTAACACCCACTCCACGTCTAGAATTTCAAATGAGATGGGGAATTTACATGTCTCGACCAGTGACCATATTTGCCTAGCCCGAACTTCAGGGAAGTCCTCTCTACTCTAGATCTTGATTTTTCATGCTTGAGGAAAATGCATTTTATAAGAGTGAGGTGGGGGGGGGGGGGGGGGGGAATTTTTGCATGTTTATGGCTGCATGTTGGGAGGCTGAAATTTTGTTTTGTGACTGAAATTGTGAGATTACATAGGACTTGAGGATGTTGATAATTACGGAAATATTTCTCTCGTTTTGAACACTTTCAATTAGGTTTGATTATTGAGTTTTTGCTAGAACGAGTTAGGCTTGTTAAATGCATGAAATTTGTGTTAAATTTGATGAATTAGTATAATAGTATGCCCTCATTTTTCGCGCACCATTGAACAAATTAATGTGCTTTGCTTAGATAGAAAAGTTTGTGTTTTTCAATTAAGTCTAAATGTTGATTAGAATGCAACTTAGCTCCTTTTGAGGCGAAATTATTAGTTAACGAGTGATTTGGGAAGTGACTTAGGTGATCATTGTTGGTGGTAAGCCTTTTCTTGATCTTTTCACAAATAAAATTATCCCGTTTGACCCCGTTGAGCCTGAATGTTGTGCAAAATTCCTTCTTAGCCACGTTACAAGCCAAATGCACAACATTATTTCTCTACCCTATTTTGAATCACACCTTGCTTGCTCATTTGGGTTCAAAATTTAGATGTCTTGGGCTCCTTTTTATTACCCCTTGTGCTGAGTCGAAAAAAAGAGAGATTGAGCAATGTTGAAAATAAAGAAAAAAGAGATGCAATGAAAAGAGAAAGGAAAAACAAGTCATAAGAAAGAAAAAAATGAGTAGAAAAGAAAAAAAGCAAAGAAGAAAATAAGAAAAGTGAGAGTGTGTTTGAGTTACTAAAAGTTAGGTGAAAAAGGGGGAAATTAGTTAGATAAGGCAAAGTAAGAGAGTCAGGTAGATGAAAAGGGACATAACACGGGTTTTATTTTAAATGTGTAAGCTTGGTGTATTAGCCTTGGATTCACTTTTTCCTGCCTTGACCCAAGCCTACATTACAAGCTCGAAAGACCTATCGATCCCGGGTCTTGAGTTAATTACATTAGTGGAGATTGGTGCAAAGGGTGCATTCGAAGTTGATAATTGGTACTTAGGAGAAAATAATAGACTAATCAATCTGGTCTTTATACATTCTTTCGTTCAATTCAATTCACACTACACGGAGGTATGATATTTATACTAATTTGTTAATTTTTTTGCAATTGAGTAGTGTGTTGATAAGCTAGACTTGTTTAGGCGAGAATTCGATGATTGCCTTTGTGATTGTGTTTGATGGGTGGTATTGTTTCCATTTGATTTTCATGATTCCTCGAGGACGAGCAATGATCTAGTGTGGGGGAATTTGGTAACTCGTTAATTCAACGTCTTTATGATTGAATTATGCCCCGAATTATGCTTGAATTGATATTATCTTGAAAGGAATTGATGCTTTGTTATTTATTTTGTAGAGTCGGGGCTTCAAGGCGGAATTGGTGCGAGTTTGATCATTTTATGACGAATTATTAGTAAAAGAGGCTGGCCGTAGCTGGAGAGATTGTTGTTACTGATTTGCTGCATGGATTTATAATTGTAAGAATTGGAGTGTATTGCACATGCATGCATGTCGTGGCAGTAGGGAGGTGTTGCTGAATTGTTTTAATTAAAATTGGGATGCACCTTTTGGAATTGATTATAAGCCGTGGACTTAATTTTATGGAAGAAGCCATTTTGGTGTCTGACTTGTACTTTATAATGACAGTGGGCCGAGCGTGTATTATGGAATTAAGTGAATTTGGGCCTAATTTGTGTTAAGAGCTTGGAGGACAAGTCAAGTATCAGAATTGCATGAGGTTTAGAAGTCCAGTTCTAGAAAAAGCTTGGGAACATATATACTTTTGGAGCAGCAGTTTGGAAGCTTTGGGGATAGACATTGAGGAGCAAGATTTCATCACGAGTTCTTCATACTATTTTAATTCTTTCGCTTTTTAGATTATTTATATTAAAGAATTCCTCTATTGTTTTGATGGATTTTTGCAACATGAGTAGCTAAGTTTTTAATTATCTAGCTAGGGATTAAGGTTCGAGTTGGATGTTGTGAGACCTAAACGTTTTTACTAATTCATGTTTATTCATGCATTTATCTTATCTTTGTGTTTCTTGTTTATTGTGATTAGGTAATTTCTGGATAGTGCACGATCTCTAGGTTGTTTTAATTGCATATTGCCATTCATGATGCTTGAAGTGTATGTAAAGCTTGATTGATAAATTGTGGTAAATTAGTGACAGGGTTTTAGGGATAGAATTCCTCGTTCACTAAGGGATTTGATAATCTAATTTAAATCTTGCGTGTGTCACGACTTGGTTAATTAGGATTGGTGTTTTTATGGTTCTTAATGCTGAGAATTCATTAGATCCTGTCGAGTGTCTCTAGGGGGGGTTGTGAATTTGTTAGGGAAGATAACTGTCGAGTGTCTGTAGGTTATCCGATTAATTAAGTAAAAACGAGGTTGAGCCGAGTGTCTCTATCAACTGTAGCCAATCTCTCTAAATAAATTGAATTATCTTTGAGTCAACGATCAATATAACAATTCGAATCGAATATCCCTGGCTAGATAGTTTTCCCTCTGATTGATTTAATCCTACGTTATCCTACTTGATAATTTTAATTAGTTTTTAATTCTTGTTATTTTATTTTAATTACATAGTTAGTTAGAATAATTCAAAATCCCCCTTTAATTGTTACTTTTCGTGAATTACTTGGAATTGATAAAAATAAGTCAACCAGATCTCTGAGGATCGACCCTGTTTGCACTATACTCTGTGTTTAGTCTTTGAACATGAATTTTATTTATTTTTGATGGATTCGACACCTGTCAGACGCAGAAGAAAGTGAAATGCATAATAATAACTTGCATTTATTTATTTATTTATTTCAGTGTTATAATAACGATCTCGCCTAACCCACTCCAAATGACTTTAAGGAATTAGGCTAGTAGGGTTCAACTATGCTGACTAGAAAATGAATCTTGACATCGTGTTGAGACACAAAAATTTACAATACGTACTCGTTGAACCTTATTCGAAAATTCCGAAAACTACAACCAATCAGAATTAGAAAAACATTTATGCCAAGTGGATCAAGTGTCATGATCTGGCTAGTCTTATATTATGACATCTGTCTCTAATGTTCTTGAGCATCAAATAAATGAGATGCCTACTGATAAGAACATGTTTTGAAGACAGAATCGTACGAAGGTACGAGCCAATAAGAAGGTTGTTAGTTATAAAGATGTTTGAAGGATCACCGATTCAAGATTATGTTATGAACATGATGGTTAACTTGAACGAGATTGAAAGCCTCTATGCTTAAATAGATAATCTTAGCTAATAGATACAATCCTATGTTCTCTACCTAAGTCATTCGATATGCTCAGTATTATTTTTAACCCTACTTGAATCAATGAACGACCTCAATGTGGCAAAAAGGGTGATTTAGGCTAAGGGAAATGTTCTCTTATACCAGACATCAATATCCACGGCCTTAAAAGCCAGTAAGTGGAAAAGCAAAAGGAAAAGTTCCTAATCCTAAGGTTCAGAAGAACAAAGTCGGATCTGACAATTCAAAAGTGTTTCTATTTCGGTGGCAAGGGTATTGGAAAAGAAATTGTCCAAAATACTTAGTCTGTCTGTTTGCTACGCCATTTCGATAAGATATGAAGATATCTTACTCACTGAAAATATGTCTAGTTGGAAGCTCACCAGATTCCTGGTGTGTGAACTTGAGATCAACTAATCATATTTGCAATTCGTTGCGAAGATTTAAACTAACCAGAAAGTTTGAAAATCGGCTAACACGCAACTAATGCTCAAGGATAATACAAGTCTATTTGTATTAGCAGTAGGGACTGTAGAATTGTATTTTGGCAATAGGGTTTTATATTAAACATGCCATATATACAGAAATTTGATTTATGTGAGTTAGTTGATAACTAATGGTTTAACTATTTGTTTGCAATAAAGGTTTACCATTAAGCAAAATAAAAGGTTTATTTGCACTGGCACGATAAATGATGGTCTTTTATATCCTTAATAAAACCCTAATTTCGAGATTAACACTAATAAGCTTGACTTACCATCTAAAGAGAAATACTTCCACACCTAGCAAGGCAGGCAATGGCACCTACATATTGGTCAATTTAATTCGAATATGATCCAAAGACTAATTGTTGAGTTTGATAGTTATCAGTCTACATATCCAGTTTAGAAAAGTAAAATGACCAAGAAAGTCCTTTTAAGACAAAAAGGTATTTAAGCCTTGAAGTTGCTTGTGTCAGTTCATACGGACATGTGATCCTATGAATGTTCAAGCAATAGAAAGTTTTGGATATTTCATCATTCGGTTGGATGATTACTCTAGATACAAATACGTTTGTTTGATGAGACTTAAGTCTGTATTTTTGAAGAGTTCAAAGAATATACTGAAGTCAAAGAGTCAAATTAGAAAACATATCAAGGCACTTCGATTAGATTAAAGTGGTGGTAAGTATCTATGTTCAAGAGTTGACCAGAATTTCTCTATGCAAATGAGATTGTATCTCATCTATCTGCATGGGGTATATCTCAGAAAGGAGAAATAAAACTCTGATAGAGATGGTAAAAATTCATGAAGAGTCATGCTACCCTACGAAGTTTGTTTTGGAGTCTTGTGCTCGAAACGACAAACGTACTAAACCTAGTTCTATCTAAGTCAGTTCCTAAAACACTGATGGATCTGTAGCTAGGGTGAAAACCCTATATCTCTTATCTTCGGATTAGAGGTAGCCTGGTCCACGTGTTAAGGATGGATCCTGACTAGTTAGAATAAAGAACAAAGGTTAACTTGTTCTAAGGTTATCCTAGAAAAACGAGAGGTGGTATATTTTGTAATTTGAGAAATCACAAAAGACGTTTTTGAATTTTTCAAAGATGATTACATAAATAACCGCAAAAGGTGGAAGCAAAATAGTGTTAAAAAAAAGCAGTATTTGATACTTATTTCCAGAAACCCGTGACAACTGAAAATGTATTAGATAAATGTGATGTACCAAATACAACATGTGATGTAGAGGCGTGTACACGAGAGCATTATTGTAGTGGGAGGATGGTCAGTGTTGGGAAAACGGAACAGAAGCGTAACGAAAATTTTAAAATTTTCCCAATAAGTTAGGATCGAATCTTGTAATTCCTATTCCCAAATTCGTAGAGATCAAGAAACTCACTTAGATAGTAGCTTTCTTGACACGTTCTAGCCGCCCAAGAATGCTCTTCACACGGCTTGATCCCCAAAAGCTGCTTTGAATCTTTCAAGACTTCATGATAATAGCCCTTTAGAGAATTAGTCCACCAACCGCGACCACGATCCGAATAGGGAGGATGCTGGTTCTATATTCGGTGTTTAGGCACTAGGGTTTAGTGTATAATATTTGGAGAAGGAGAAATTGTGTATCAATCTCCCTAGGGGTTCGAACCCCTCATATAAATAGGCTTAGGGTTCGAACCCCATTCCTTGTTGGACAAGGATTCCAAACTCTCATGGAAAGGGATTTCTTTGCTTGAAGAGTAAGACTCTTACTTTGACCAAAAGTCTCCTTTTGACCAACTTGTCAAGCAAGAATAATATCTAACTCTCTTAGATATCTTATTTTACTTTATTTATTAAATAATAAATAACTTGAAGGCTAATAATTAATTAATTCATAATTAATTATTTATTGGACTTTAATTCTCCAAATTAGGACTTCAATATTAATCTAAAATTAAATCAAAATCCATTAAATAATTAACACATTCATTATTTAATATATACACATAAAACCACGTGACTACACGTGTCCCCAAGGACACGTGTCATACACGCCTCCCACACGTGTGCTTCACACGTGTGGGCCCCACCTTTCTCTTAATGGTTCGATCAACTCGTTTAATCGATTCAAGCCTTAACCCACATGACCGGATTATTATGTGTGACCCTCTAGGTTCTTAATTGAATTAGCAGTGACCCTAATTAATTAATTAATCAGTCCACAGATTAAACGACCATAGTCTAGCAACAGGTGTTTGGCCCCTAGCTGAATAAGAAAGTCTCGATTTGACAGAACCTTTAAGTCATTGACATATGTGAGATACAATCCTCCTACGTCCCATCTCTCAATCAAGATCTAGGGCAAGGGAATAATTAGAACCCTAATAATCTCGATCTTAATGTTAAGTGCATTTCATATCCATTTGATCTCAATCCAAGAAACTCATTTCTTGATGTCTTGATCCACTGCCTTGGCCAAAGACTCCTAGATGGAATATGAATGACTTTCACAATAAGAGATCATCATCTTGCCAATGCAAGCGTAAGTCCTTTATCGATTCTCATATGCTTCCATGTGCCACTTATGCAGCCCCAACATAAGCCTTGAATCAGTTGTCTAAGGTAACACCCTTTAAAGCTTACACCTAAGACTACAGAGTTAGCTCATAAAGTATCAATGGAACCTCAAGTCTAAGGATCACTTAATCACATCAATGACTCGTGAGATATTTCCTAATCTGGAAGTTTCTATTTCTAGATATAGAAACTTTTTTTCCCATTTAGGAATCTTCTCACTCGGGACACCTCAGTGTACTTACTTAGAATAAGTAAGCACCCCCATGTATCACATACGTATCAACTATACACTTTGCACCCCATGAAATAAGGTGGTCCTTCTTAAGGGCGTGATCACACGAGCAAGCCTCGAATGAGTCAGGTTAGCACTTCCACTGTCTATAGGACTCATTGGCTTGGAGTGATTTCTAATCATGACCTACGTGATATAGGGCTCGTCTCATGAACCACTTCGCCTAAATGGTTGAGTCCTATAAGTCATATTGATTAGGGGAGTCCTTGTACATGCGCAATCAAAAGTAAACACACAATCAAACAAGAGCATATAAAGAAGTGTTGCCTTAATTCGTATTATTCAAAGATTGTCTATGATTTACAAATGGAAAGCACTAAAGCAGACTATTACATCGGCTTTCAGGGCACTTTTCCTAACAATCTCCCACTTGCCCGTCAAAGCCATTCAGGAGCTAGTCTAAGTCCCATCTTCGCAAGATAACCTTCGAAAGCTTTTCGACTAAGGGGTTTAGTAAGCGGGTCTGCCACGTTCTCTGCTGATGTGACCCCCTCTCAATTTGCACATCACCTCTTTTGACGATATCACGGATTAGGTGATACTTCCTCATAATGTACTTGGTCCGTTGGTGAGATCTTGGTTCTCTTGCTTGAGCAACCGTCTCAATGTTGTCACAAAACACAGTTATGGGTCTTTCATGCCAGGAACAACATTCAATTCTTGAATGAAGTTTCTAATCCAAACACCTTCCTTAGCTGCATGATTTGCAACTAAGTATTCGGCCTTAGTGGTCGAATCTGCAGTGGTTGTTTGCTTGGAAGTTTTTCAACTCACTGCTCCGCCCTTAAGGCAGAAAATGTATCCTGACATTGACTTAAAATCATCTAAGTCAGATGCAAAGCTTGCATCACAGTATCCTCCGATTACGAGATCTTTCTGTCCTCCGTATACTAAGAATAAGTCCTTCGTGCTTTGCAAGTACTTTAGGATATTCTTCACAGCAGTCCAGTGACCTTCTCCAGGGTCTGATTGGAAACGACTTGTTACACTAAGTGCATATGCCACATCCGGTCGAGTACACAACATTGCATACATTATGCTACCAATTGCCGAAGCACAAGTCACATGAGTCATCCTCTCCTTCTCAAGGTTCGTCTTAGGACACATCTTCTTTGGCAGAGATGTTCCTACACTCGTTCTTCCCATTCTCCACACTGAACCGTTTCAGTACTTTGTCTATGTACATCGATTGTGATAGTCCTATCAATCTCTTAGATCTGTCCCTATATATCTTAATACCGAGAATGTAGGACGCATCACCAAGATCTTTCATCTCGAATTGGTTCGATAACCACGACTTGGTGACTTTCATGTCATCCTTCGAATTCCCAATTAGAAGGATGTCATCAATATAAAACACTAAGAATTGCATTGAAGTTTCCAATTCTTTTCTATACACACAGGACTCATTTGAATTTTTGAACGAAGCCAAACGCTTTGACTGCTTCATCAAAACGAATGTTCCAATTCCTAGAAGTCTGTTTCAATCCGTAGATTGATCTTTGGGGCTTGCAAACCTTTTGCTCACTCCCACTGAATGTGAAACCTATGGATTGATCCATATAAACATCTTTATCAATGTCTCCAGTGAGAAAGGCAGTTTTCACATCCATTTGCCATATCTCATAGTCGTAATTTGCAGTTATGGCAAGCATTATCCGAATGGACTTTTGCATTGCAACCGGCGAGAAGGTTTCATCAAAGTCTATGCTGGGCCTTTGAGTTAAGCCTTTGGCAATGAGCCTTGCCTTATAGGCTGCAATGTTTCGATCTACTCCGAGCTTTCTCTTAAATATCTATTTGTAACCTACGGGTTTTACCCCATCAGGCAAATCAACCAAGGTCCAAACTTGGTTGAAGTACATGGAATCCATTTCGGGCTTTATGGCTTGTTTCCATTGATCAGAGTCAGAGTCTGACAGTGCCTCCTCATATGTTAGGGGATTATTATCCTCTTGAGAGATTTCATAGAGAAAACCATACCATCTCTCAGGCTGTTTAGGAGTGCGTTCAGAATACCTTAGAGGAGGTTTTTCACGTGTATCGAAGTTCGTGATTGGTTGGGGGGTATCAGATTGAGGCGTCTCTTCCATGGGTGGCGTGGGATCATCTCGAATTTCTTCGAGTTCTGTGATCTTGCCTTTCTTTTCTTCTAGGAACGGTTTCTCCAGAAAAGTTGCATTTCTTGAAACAAACACCTTTTGTTCAGTTTGATCATAGAAGTAGAATCCTATGGATTCCTTAGGACAGCCAACAAAGTAGCATAAGTTAGAACGAGCTTCTAACTTATCTCCCACTGTCCTCTTCACATAAGCAGGACAACCCCAAATTCTTAAGTAAGAATAACTAGGGATTTTACCGTGAAACATTTCGTAGGGCGTTTTAGGGACTGACTTGGAAGGAACAAGATTCAGAATCTTGGCTGCACTTTCTAGACCATAACCCCAGAAAGAAGGTGGTAAGTCAGTGAAACTCATCATGGAACGAGCCATATCAAGTAGGGTTCGATTCCTTCTCTTAGAAACTCCATTAAGCTGAGGAGTTCCCGGAGGAGTCCATTGAGAGATAATTCCATTATCTCTGAGATGACTAAGGAATTCTTCGCTAAGATACTTGCCACATCGATCAGATCGAAGTGTCTTGATCTTGTGACCAGTTTGGTTCTCAACCTCCTTTTGAAATTTTAAGAATTTCTCAAAAGCCTCATATTTGTACTTCATTAAGTACACATAACCATAACGACTAAAGTCGCCAGTAAAGGTTATGAAGTACTGATTATTGTTTGAGTGCTTACACTAAGCGGTCCACAAACATTAGAATGGATCAAATCCAAGGTCTTTGTGGCTCGTTCCACGCTTCCTTTGAAGGGAGTTTTGGATATCTTTCCTTTAAGGCAGGATTCGCAGGAAGTTAACTGTTTAAGGTCATTTTCAGAGAATGTCCCTAAGGTAGTTAACTCGCTAATTCTGTTATTGGAAATGTGTCCTAATCTAGCGTGCCACAAAGAAGCTGAGACTTTGTCATCTCTCTTACGTTTTGTTTCTCGTTGTATATTCAAAATATTACTGTTTTGAGTTAGATAAAGCCCATTATTTAATGTACCAAGATGTATAGAAAAATTATTCCTTTTGAGGAAAAAGTTACCAGTCATTGACATGTGAGATATTTCCTAATCTGGAAATTCTAGTAACGTCCTTTCCCATTTAGGAATCTTCTCACACGGGGCACTCTCAGTGAACTCGTCCTTTCAACAAGCACCCTTGTGTATTGTGTACGCATCAACTTATGCACTTTACACCCCATGAAATATGATGATCCTTCTTAAGGACACAACTATACAAGCAAGTCTCAACAGAGGCAAAGTCGACACTCCCACTGTCTGTCGGCCTCATTGACTTGGAGAAGTTTCTAATCCTCGCCAATGGAGTTAAGAACTTGTTTCATGTGTCTTTCCCATAATGTCAAAATTCTTAATGGCCTCATCGGATTAGGGGAGTTCTTGACATGTATACGTAATGGAAACACTCAAAGCACGTATTGGCATGTAAGAAGTGTTCGCTCATGATTACAATCTTTCTTATATTATTCAAAGATGGTCTGTGATATAGGAAAAGTCCCAAAGCATTACAACTTTCGAGGGCACTATTCCCAACAATCTCCCACTTGCCCGTAAAAGCCTTTCAGGTCTATTCTAGGTCCCATCTTCCCAAGGTGTACCTTTAGAGCCTTATTGACTTTGGGTGTTTCCAAAGTGGATCTGCTATGTTCTCTGCTGATTTGAATGTTTCTAATTTGCACATCATTAAGGAAACACGATTTCTTTATTCACGTGATTCATAATCAAGCGTCTGGTCCCTTGGTGTGGTCTTGGTTCTCTTACTCGAGCAACCATCCATTTCATCATACTATATGATGATGGTGTTATTTCATGCTAGGAACTTCATCTACCCATTAGATGGAGTTTCTTACCTAAACACTTAACTTAGTGGAATTCAATACAACTAAATATTCAACCTTATAGTCAAATCTATTAGTACCTCTCGATTGGAACTTTTCCAAAGCACTGTTCTGCCATTTAGGCAGAATGCGTATCCTCTCATAGATCAATAATTATCTATGTTTTGATGCAATGATTACTTCAAACACTCCTTTAATGATAAGATCTCGCTGGACTCTTAAAATAAATCCTCATTTCCTCTAATGTATTCAGAGGGTATTTTTACAGCAATCCAGTGACCTTCTCTAAGGTTACATTTAGAATAGGTCCACCACGATATGTGGTAGCCATATGTTGCCAAGGACACAACTTCGCATACATTATGCACCCTTTTCCCGAAAAGGGTTTTGAACTTTCTAACTTTCTATTAGTTATTTTAGGACACATCCTCTTCAAAATAGATATTCCATTGTCCATTGGAAATTCTGTAGGAATCTTCCATACTAACTTTTTTAGTACATTGTCTATGTACCTTGACTGTGATAATCCATTCATTCTCTTAAATCTATCTCCATAGATATTTGTCTCGAGAATGCAGGATCTATCACCAAGGTCTTTCATCTCAAAATTATTCCTAACCACGCTTTGGTGACTTTTATGTCACCCTTTGCATTCCCAATGAGAAGGATGTCATCTTCACAAATTACCAAAAGTTGAACTTTTAGTCTCTAACACTTTCTTGTACGCACTATGCTCGAATTTTAAGTCAAACAACTTTGACTATTTTCACTAATTTGAATACTCTAATTCCTAGATGCTTTAGTTCAATTTTGTAAATTACCCATTTGGAGTATGCAAACCTTTTGCTTACTCCCACTAAATGTGAAATGCATGGATATTCCTTATTTGTGACTTCATCAATCTCATATTGATAAGACAAGCTTGATCCTATCAAGTAGTTAACTAAGGTCCAAACTTTGTTTGAATATATGGAATCCATTTCAGATTTCATAATTTGTTTTTACTGCTCATATTCTAAATCTGACAATGCCTCCTCATGGGTAATGGATCAGTATCCACTTTAGAAGATTTCATTGTGAAAACCATTTTATCTTATGGGCTATCTAGGAATGCGTTCTGAACGCGTTGATGGAGGAGAGTTTACACGTGTTCTACCTCTTTGACTTGGCTCAGTTTTATTAGAACGATTTGTTTCTTCCAATTTGTGACGTGGGTTTGGTCCTCAAATCTTTTGAGGTCTATGGGCTTACCTTTCTTCTCTCTTAGGAACGATTCCTCAAGAAAGGTATATTATTTAAAACAAACAACATTTGTTCAAAAGAATCATAGAAACAATATTCCATATTGTTTACATAGATTTGAACCAATTTCAATCTTATCTCTCAATTTCTTCTTCAATTAAGAAGACTAAAAAAAGATACATTCTTTAGAACAAACAACATTTGTTCCAAAGATTTGCAAAAGCAACAATATATATTGTTCATATAAACTTGAACTTGTTTCAAGTTTATCTCCCACTGTCATCTTCACTTAAGAAGACTCCCACTGTCCTCTTCATATAAGAAGACAATCCCAAAATTCTAAGATAAGAATTATTAGGGAATTTAAATGCCCCAACTCGTAGTGCATTTTAAGGGACTGATTTGGAATGTGTAAGATTCAAAATCCCAACTGCGTTTTCTGAAGCATGGGTTCAGAACGAAGGTAAGTCAGTAAGTCTCGACAAGGAACGAACCATATCATATAGGATTATGTTCCTTCATTCAAAAATACCAAGTTCTTCTTGAATGAGCTTACTGAGGGATAATCCTATTATCTCTAAGATGACTAAGGAATTAGTCACTAAGAATCTGCTATCTCGATCCAATCGAGCTGCCTATATCTTATAACTACTAAGGTTCCTAACCTTCCTTATTTTGAAATTCTAATAATTTCACAAAAGTTTCAAAATTCGTACTTCAGTAAGTACACTCATTCATAATGATTAAACTAATGATTTTGTCTAGTGCTTACCTTAAGTAATTCAAAATCACTAGCATGGATCGAAATCCATACATACTTTGGGACGTTCTTTCGTTTCACATAAACGAGAATCCGGGAATATTTCCCTCAAAATAGGATTCTTAGAAGTTAAGTCTTTGAGTTCATTTTCATAAAATGATCTTAAGATGATTAACTTGCTAATCCTATCAATGTTCCATAGTTATTTGAAACTCTGTCATCTTACTTTACTTATGTTATCTCGTTGTATGTTCGAAACATCAATACTTTGAGTTTTGCACAACAATTTATCCAAAATTAACTCAAAACTAGTGAATTCTGATCCTATCGGAATTGCCACAACGAGAGACACACGGAGTATCCTCATACTCTTTGTAGTTTCTTTCCAAAGCCCTAGTTTGCCACTATGGAAGCTAAAGTCTGATCTTTCTTTTAGGCTTTTCCTTCTCTCACCCCTCCATCGGGTTTCAAGGGTTTTTTCTTCTTTGGCCTTGATGTCTTTACCTCAATAGGTTTAGAAGAAGAACTAATTATCATTACCTTTTAGTCCTTCTCAAGGATGCTCTCTCAACTAATTTGATGAACTATGCTATAATAGCATCATCCAAGTTGAGCAAAAGGGGTTAAGAATGACGATAGAAGAAATTCAAGCAATCAGTGGACTAAGAACCCTTTTCTTAGTTTGCGTACGTGGCTGCAAGGTCCTCCTTAGTGAGGACTTTCATTCCATGTCACACTTGCATTCCTTCATACAGATTTGGAATAATTCCTTCGATGTGTTATACCTTGTAACACGCTCGCAAGAGAGTACAATTGCTCTTAAGTTTCCTATAATGTGTTATTCTTTGTAACACATTTATGAGGGAGTACAATTGGTCTTAAGTGTTTGGACAATTTCCTTTCACTTTTCAATTGCTTCTCTTCTGGCCTAGGTCGAATTTTCCCAATAGATAAAAGATTTGCCTTATAGAGAACAATTTTCTCCTTTGGAATCTAAATCGGATTTTAGGATTCAAAGCCAATCAGAGTGGTTAGGACTATACTCAACTTATTTTACTCAAGGATGGATACTAATGGGTCGCATTTCAACTTGTAGACAATCACAAAACTACAACCTAAATGCTAAGCAGAGAAAATGTGAGCATATTGAATAATAACGTAACATATAGGATTAGGTCTTTTATCATATGTGGCTCCCACTGTTTTTAGAAGGTCTATAAATCCCAAACGACCTTAGAAGAAACTTACTTTCTCAGCGGGTACCAGGATCCCAAGCATTCATAGTTTTGGACCCACGACTCGTGAGACATCCAAAGGTCCAAGAATCTTTAGTTAGGTACAAAACTGCTAATTCCATCTCCATGGGATTCCTAGTAATGTTTTTGCATCACTGATCTTTCAATCATGGACCCACGACTCGTGAGGCATCCATATCTACTTCAGTGTTGAGCAGAACCCATCAATCATAAGATCTCAATCAAACTTAGTCCGGAACGACCCACGACTCGTGAGATATCGCCCATTCTAAAATGATCAAGAAATATTAATCACCTAAGGTGATCAATCAAGAAACTAAGATTTAATAGGCTGCACTAATTACCCCACGACTCGTGAGATAACAATTAGCTTACCTACTAACTCTTAAATCCTATTGATGGAATGCTAGGAATTTTATTACCGTAATAGAATACCTATTTATTCGAAGGTTGCTCTATATTTTAATTTAGGGATTTTCGAATTAACCAGAGAGTTGTCCGGTTTTGACCTCACCAACATGTAAAGTTATCCATTTTTAATTGTCTTGATTAATGCAGTTTCACATAAAATGCATCACAGAAGCAATTAGCAAATAACATGTCCTAGCATGATACTAATTATGTGATGATCATGGGTATCCTAATCTTATATGTGATTATGGGAGCCACTCCATAATCACTAGTTCTAACATTCTTGCCACATAAGACAGTTCATATCACATAGGGGTACATAATTTAATGGAAAACCCTATCTATTACATTAATAGAAACCCTCCTAAACATTTTGAGGGGTCTTCTCTTATGGCCACCGTTCTTCATGTGTTCCTTGTGGATCCTTCTTGCTCCTTCGGTGCTTGTCTCCAAGATGAAAAGAAAAAATCCTCACTTCCTAAGTTCTACTCTTTTAACATAAAGTAATGTGGCTCAATCTTCATATTGACCATAGACAAATACACGGGGTATACCCCGGCCCAAAAACAATAATAAGGAAAGCCACATAATAAACACATAACAGTACGCATATAAGTAGGGCTCCAACCCCAATTGAAAGAACGCAAATATGGGGCTCCGACCCCAATTGAAATCATCCATGTGTAGAATTTAAAACATACATAAGACTCACCCATGATCACCTAAACTAGCATGCTCCCGCTTGAATTTAAATTTACCAATTAAATTTAAAATTCCCTTGACTTCAAGTTACAACTAACTTAACTAATTTGAATATAGGTCACTATTCAACAATTTATTCAAAACACGAATTCGGATCATGACAAAACCACAATTAATTCAAAATTAAATTTTTGTCAAAAATATCATTCAAAGTGATATTTATTATTTTCTCGAAAAATAAGAACTCGACTTGAATTCCCAAAATCCCAAATTTTATAATTATTTCAAATAAATAATTTTAAAATTAAAATCTAATTTTAAAATAAAATCAAAATTTACAAAAATGGGATTTTACGAAACTTGGAAAACACGAAATGAAAACGGGCCCAGGACAGCACTCGCAAGGGGCGCTGGGATCGCCCGCAGGCGTGCGCACGAGGCGCGCGCGAGCAGGCAATCGCCCGGGCACACAGCCCGGCGATGTCCGGGACGGACAGACAATAGCCCCGCACAGCTGCACGCAGGCCTGCGCGGATGGTCGCGCGCGCTGACCGAGTGCTGTGGGCGGGCGTTGTCGGGTGGGGAAGGGAACGGTGCGGACGGCAGCACCCGCGCTCGGCGGGTTGTGGTAAGGCGGGGCGGGGGCTTGCCGTCCCACGCGCGTACATGTCGCGTAATCCCGTGCGCTTTCGCCCGCGGGTGAATCCGTTCCAATTCTCGTTTCATAATTTCGATAAATTCAAGCAATCCAATTTCGAATTAAAACAGTTCAAAACAAATCCGATTAAAACAGCTTAAAACTAGATTTTTACGAAAACAGTTTTTCAAGATTTTCAAGACACAGTTTTGATCTGACAGATTCGTATTTCAAACAAAAACCAAGAATACATAACATATATCCAAATTCAAGAATTTTCTGTCAAAATTCAAAACAGTAACGTTTCGAAACGAAAGTTGCAAGGTGGCTCTGATACCACTTGTTGGAAAACTACAGAGTTTAAGCAGCGGAAGTTTAAATTTTTTTCCAAAAGTGAATCGTGATCTTGCAATGTTCGTTTCAAAACTTAAGGGATATCAAGAAACTTACAATAATCGAAACTTTCTTGAAACGGTTTAAGCCGCCCTCAAACGTTCTTCAAGCGGCATGAATATCCCATTTCTTGATTCTTTATTCGAGATTCCAAAGTAGAAATCCTCTAGAGTATTAATCCACACCAACCTAGATTCAAATCATGTTAGTGAGTTTGCTAGTACAATAACATGCGTATTAAAGAAACAAAAACGAGAAAAGAGAGTAAGAGAATTATCCCTAAAATTCCATGAAGGTTGGATGTGATCTCCAAATCACGTGTAAGGCTAAAAAATCGAGTCCCTTGCCCTTTTTACAGGTAGGGTTCGAAACCCTAGTACCATGTAGGAGATGGTCTCTTACTTTTACTTTTCTCCTATTCTTTCTTTCTCTCCAAGTAAATAATATCTTATCTAAAATAAGATATTTATTTTCTAGAGAAATAACTCCTAACTAATTTAGAAATATTTAATTATTCTAGCAATAATTAAATATCTTATCCTAATAATATTTATTCTAATCATATTAGAATTAATACTGTAGCGCCCTGAGCTAAGTGACGCCACATCCCCCGCACCGAGACTCAACCCGCATACGAAATAGAAAAATCTGTACACGTGCCAAACTCACGGCGAACGGGAGACACACTCACTCCCTGGCTAGGCGGAACCTATGACAACCAAAACTCAAAGTGCGCGAAACGGATACACATGCGGAAGCGATTAAAGGATCAACATAAACTAGTCAACTAGCATAAAGGCCGCACTGGCCACAAGTAACCAAAATATCCTCAACACAGTCATCATGTAATCCTAAGTTCCACCAAGGACTAGCGCTATCAGATACCATCTATATATATATATATATATATATATATATATACAAGCACCATCATGGCCAAAATGGTTCACCAAGTACATAAAAGTATGCTAGTGTATGCATATACAAGTCGAATAAACGAAATGAGCTAGACTCTAAACTGAAAGACCACGATTTCACGTTTACTCCGCCTAGCTCAACACCTGTACCTGCAGTCAACGCCCAAAGGAGGAATCAGTCCAAGACTGGTGAGTTGAAAGATAATAATATAAAGGATATAAGCTCACTCAACATCAAGAACCATAACTCACGCACACGAAAACCATTTCACTTGCTCGGTGAGATACGAGCCATTCCTCAACCGTTACACCCACTCAAATACAATTTTAAATCATAAACAATAATAAAATAATCCAACCTTCACGCCCACTCATGATGGAAGAGAGGTATCCGTTTCTCTAACCATCCACTGTCTCATTACATTAAGGCGTGGGTGCATGACTCCCAACGCCCTCTTCGGGGGGATAAACCCGCCACGGCATAGAACTCTATAGTCCCACTACCTCCAGTGGTGTTCTAGGATCCCCGTATCACTATGGGGACCATGTAATTGGATTCCCGTTGGCCCTTGCTTTTCCGATTCACCTCATACACAATCCCCGGGCCCACAATAACACTTACCCCATGAGCGTCCTCATAGAGAACATCAATTCCATTTATCTCGCTAAAACATTTCATTTGTTACACTTTAAGTAAAACACTTTGCACTTGACTCACACGTGAAAACATTTGGGTAACTATCCCATAATTACACTTATCACTTTATGGAAACAATTTTAATTGGATATAACAATCAATAACCCTTACACATATCCATATGTATAATATATATAATATGGTCGCATGCGGGATGATAAAGCAACATCACTCGGGGTTAAGGTTATATCCGCTTTCGACACCCGTCGCGGTGGGGATTGACTGTATTGAAAGATTGGATAAAGAATCCTCACCTTGGAATTGTAGAAAGGACAAAAACCAAAAAGAGAGAAGTTATGTACGTCTACTCCTCCGCTGGTGGATCACCTGAGTCAAAGACACAATCTAGAATGAAACATGACTCAATGAACCACATAAGAGACGCTCGGCTTATGTTTGATAATGGTTAAATGCAATAAAGATGAAACATGAATGCTAACATGTTTGCATGATTCACATTTAATACATAAGGTAAAAAAAATGAGATTTATTAAATCATATTGGTATGAGAATTCGAATTTAATTCATAACAACCACAAAGAAAACTAAAATCAAAGTTCATCACTTATAAAATATTTGTGCAGAAACTTTCAGCACGTATACATCCTAGAAGAATCATCATAACTTATTGCTCAGGACGTATTTTAACGAACCGCAAAATTCCTAGTAAACTAGACATATAAATCTTTCAAATGGTGTAGGTCTTAGTCCCTGTATGTTTTTGTAAAATTACAGATTTAAATACAAAGTTGACATGAAACAGAAATTTGCCTGCAACAACACGTTTTAATGAAAATTATGTTTACCATATCAAACGAGGTCGAAAAATTCTGAATTTTTGTAGGCACACTCCAGACATATATAAGAGCACCCCTGTAAAACAGTTTTGAAAAATTCGAAGGTTTACTACTTCTGCTCAAGCTGCTAATCCAGATCGAGAAACAGGGGACAGCAGGGCGTTCCGTATTTTTTTCGGGGTATCAAATGAACTCGGATTAACATAAAATTGGACAGACATAAACCTTAATATACTAGGATTATTCAGTTACAACAGTTTTGCAAAATTCAAAGGTTTAGTCCTTCTGATCAGTCTAAACTTTCAGATTCAAAAACAGGGCAAAAAAGGTGACAACAGTGTCTTTTGGGATTTTTTCGAGGTATCAAACGGACTCGGATGAACACGAATTTTTACGGAGAGAAACTTGAATATGTAAGGAATACCCAGTTAAAACAGTTTTGAAAAATAAGGTCGTATATGTTCGAAATTTACGTCCGAAGTCACTGCACAAATCATGACAGCTGTTGTTCAACTCTAGTCTGCAAGGTTCTAAGATCGTCATGTTTTGCTAATTTCCAATGTGATTTATATCATTCTTAGCTCATAAAATTCAGCTATCATGATCAACTCTAACATATATTTGCAGAAAGCTTCATTACTCTATCAAGTTCAATCTATCAACACATATATAACATATATACACACCAAATCAATTACCACCTTTGCATAAGCTCACGTTCCCTTTTCCAATTCAAATCAGGTAATATAAGATTATCTAGACATAACACCACATAAGATTTTAATTGTAAAATAGAATGAAAGTGGATTTCTACCTGTTAGCTGCTGAAATTCAAAGGACAAGAGGCGAGTTAGCTAAGTTGGAGTGAGCAAGAGCAAGGAGACGATCAAGAAGGAGGACGTCTTATAATGGTGGTTGGCTCGCGTGACTGGAACACGAGAGGGAGAAGAAGAAGTAGCGAAGGTGCTGTTCTTGGTGTAAAAGATGGAGGGACGAGAAGTATATGATGGTGAGGTAGGTAGTCTGTAATGGTTTATGTGTGTTGCGAGAGATGGCCAAGAATGAGAATGAGAAATGGAATTTTCCTTCTCCTTTTGTCTGGTCAAAATGCAAGGAATGTTGGGGGAATTATCTAAAAGAATTCATGGAGGCACGTGTAATGCAATGAAAAGGAATCAGCAATATTTCCATTTAATTTGCATTTAAACCCTTCTAAATTAGCATTGAAGCAATTTTTTACCTCCAATTTTGTGGATAAAATCATTTAAGTGCAATTAGTCTTCATTTATTTATTTATTTTTCTAAATTATACAAACATTTTCACTTTAACACATAATCCACCAAATTAAATTTCGTTAAATAATTAGGGATACGGATTGTAAGTGGCAAAAACATAAATTAAACTCTCACGTAAAATATACCTAATTTACGAAAATGCGGGGCGTCACAAATACTTTATTAGAATAATAAAATAGAAGATATTTATTTATTTATTTATTCTAATCAAATTAGAACAACTAAATAATTAAATACTTAGAATTAATTCTATTAAGGACTTTAGAACTAATTCACTAATTAATTCTAACGGACTAAAATTAATTCTGCAATTAATTTTATTTCGGCTATATAATTAATTCTCCAATTAATTATATTTAGGGATTTATAATTAATTCTCCAATTAATTATATCTTGGCTTTATAAATAATTTAATAATTAATTATATTTGGGCTTGATAATTAATTCTCTAATTAATTAACACATGATCCAATTTCTCAAATGGATCACACGTCCCAAACAATGCTCTCGATCCACACGTGCACTTTACACTGTGGTCTCGTTTCGATCAACTATTTGATCTTTCCATAATACCCTTTGAACCCGGTATTTGTGTGTGACCCTCTAGGTTCAATTTCAGTTAGTAGTGAGCCTAATTAATTAATACACTTTATTAATTAATCACCTCACAGATGACACGACCATAGTCTAGCAACAGGTGTGTGACCCCTACCCGAAATGTGAATGTATATTCGAAAGAACCTTTCAGTCAATGACATCATGTGGGATACGATCCTCATACCATCCTATTTCTCGATTAAGATCTAGGGCATGGGAATATGGAGAGCTCTACTAATCTTAATCTTAAAATAAAGTTCCCTTCATATTTCATTTGATCTCAATCCAAGAAAACCCCCATTTTTTTGATGTCTTGATCTAACCACCTTGCGCAAGGATTTTAGGATGGAATCATGAATGACTTATGTAATAAGAGATCATCTTGCCTACAGCAAGTGTAGGTCCTTTATTGATTCCAACAATTCTCATATGCCACTTATGTAATCCCAACATAGGCCGTGGTTCAGGTGTCTATATGGCGACACCCTTTTGAGCCTATATTAAAGATTACAGAGCTAGATCACATGAGGCAATGTGGAATCTCAAGTCTAAGGATTAATTCCTCACGTCATTGATATGTAAGATATTTTCTAATCTGGATGTTCTAGTAACGTCCTTTCCCATTTATGAATCTTCTCACGGGGGGCACCCATAGTGAACTCGTCTTTACAACAAGCACCCTTGTGCATTCTGTACACATCAACTTATGCACTTTATACCCCATGAAACAGGATGATCCTTCTTAAGGACAGAACTACACAAGCAAGTCTCAACAGAGGCAAAGTCGACACTCCTACTGTCTGTCGCCCTCATTGACTTGGAGAAGTTTCTAATCCTCGCCTATGGAGTTAAGAACCGGCCTTATCGGATTAGGGGAGTTCTTGATATGCACACGTAATGGAAACACACGAAGCACGTATTGGCACATAAGAAGTGTTCGGCCGTGATTACAATCATTCGTATATTATCCAAAAATTGTCTGTGATATAGGGGAAGTCCCAAAGCATTACAGTTTTCTAGGGCACTATTCCCAAAAATCCTATCTTATATGCAATTATGGGAGCCACTCCATAATCACTAGTTCTAACATTCATGCCACATAAGGCAGTTCATATCACATAGGGGTACAAAATTTAATGGAAAACCCTATCTATTACATTAATAGAAACCTCCTAAACATTTTGAGGGATCTTCACTTATGGCCACCGTTCTTCAAGTGTTCCTTGTGGATCCTTCTTGCTCCTTGGGTGCTTGTCTCCAAAATGAAAAGAAAAATCTCACTTCCTAAGTTCTACTCTCTTAACATAAAGTAATATGGCTCAATCTTCATATTGGCCATAGACAAATACACGGAGCATACCCTGTTGGGATAAATGCCCTGAAAATCCAATTATATTATAAATATTTTGGATTAATAAAACTAAAATTATAGCAAGTTATGAGTATTTTACAAATTTAATAATTAATGACGTGTGATGGTATTTTTATATGAAATGTGTTTCATAGGAAAGGACTTTAAATACCAAGAATCACGTGTCATTAAAGTTCTAGTCGGCATGATAAGAAAATGTTCTTATCGAGACTATAATGTGTTATATAAGATGATTAGTCTTTCGTCATAGAGAAATGGAGTTTCCAATTATAACACATTGATGATTTTCAATGAGATTGGAAACATCGAACTGGACCACTGAGATTGTTCATTTTATACTGCTATTTAAAATGAACAAAATCTCGGAAGCATTAGACTCTTAATCCTGATAGTGTTTCTATTTTAGGCATGTAGTGTTAATCACTGTGATGTACTCAGAAGTGAGGTCTCGGTAATGGGAGGACAAAATACTTTGTACGTTCGGTGATTGCATGAAATGTGCTAAAAAGAAATATTCATCAAGGAATCTGTAGCCTTGCTGGAAGGTTAAAGATATCCCTGAAATAGATTTGCAAAAGTTCAAATAAAACTTTGGCCAAAGTACTTCATGTGTGCGTCACCGAAGTTGTATGTTGAATGTGTTTCACATACAGGGAATTTGGACTTAAGGCAAATCAAGAAATTTCAGATTGAAAGTGAAAAATAAATGATAGTAGTATTGATTTATTTTTCATGTATATCTATACAGAGGAGTAAAATGCAAAATTATTCTAGATCGAGAAATTCGTGAATAATTTAATTAATTCTAGAGTTTAACAATATTTATTTAGTGGAACTAAATATTGTTAAAAGGTAATCAATTATTATCATGGGATGATAATAGATTGACCCGTTTTGAGCTAAAATTAATTAGTCCTGCAGGTCCCCCCGCAAGCCCCAACGAAGATCAAAGATAAAATATTAAAATGAGAGAAAGAGAAATAAATTTTCAAAGAGATTGAAATTGGCCAAGGAATTTATTTTGTGAAAATAAATTAAATTCCAAAGAGTTGGAATTGCTCGAAATTTTATTTTGGAGAAAATAAAATTTTTCAAAAAAAAAAAAAAGTTTTTTGATGACGTGGCGAATTGCTGACGTGACAGGTGACGTGTCACGCCACGTCAGCGGGTCAGCGGCCATGTGGCGCTGACTAGGCACCAAGTACGGTGCCACGTGGATGGACAAGGTCACGCCAAGTCGCTCGAGGTCAACGGTCCAGATTTGATCTGGAACGGACCGGGTCAACTATTTGGCGGGTCAACGGTTCGGGCAGGTTCGGATAGGGTCGGTTCAAGGTTTGACCGACTCGGACACGTGGACGAATCAGGACCGGTCCAGGGTTTGAACCGCCGGTTGGATCGGCCCGGTTTGCCACGTGGCAGCTGCTCACGTCGGCGTGCTTCTCACACACGCCAAACACATAGCCGCCACACGGGCGGCGATGTTGGCGTGTGAGGGCCCCTTTTTGGCTTGGAGTGCACTACATTCCGGTGGTCTCGGATTGGCTGATGGAACTTGGGAGCTAAGGCAAAAATTCGATTAATGCCGCGGGTGTCCCTATTTGGCAACTATAAATATGTTGAAGCATTGTTTAAATTCAATCATCAATTGTTCACTTCTTTTTCAGCTTTGAACAGTCCGAGAGTCTCTCTCTCTTCAATTCTAATTAATCCTTAATTAAGGATTAATTAATTACTTAATTAAGTAGTTATATAATTAATATATAATCCACTTAATTATTAGAAAATAGGGATTTTCTGAAATTAGAAAAAAGGGTTTTTCTAGAAAAATATTTTTTCAAAGTATTTAGCGAAATACTGTCGGAGCTCACACTCCAAAATCTTAATCCCGGGATATTGCGGGGAAGTTCTGCCGGTTTCACGAGAAAATATCGGGGTGCGGGAAAAGTACCGTTGATAGCCAATTTTGCAGTACGGTAATACCGTTATGCTGTCGAAATTATTATTTGCATATTATGATTATATGCTAAATGATTTAAAATTAAGTTATTGATGCCTGTATATATTAAGAGTTATGCTGCCCGATTTGTTCCACTACTTTATTAAAATATTTTGAAAATATTTTGATAACGAGGTTATAGCGAAATTTTTTTTATTACGCTATACCGTCACTCTATCTCGGGCCCGCTATACCAACATACCCCGACCCAAAAACAATAATAAGGAAAGCCATATAATAAACACATAACAGTACACACATAAGTAGGACTCCAACCCCAATTGAAATAACGGAACTATGGGACTCCGACCCCAATCGAAATCATCCATATGTAGCATTTATAACATATATAAGACAAACTCATGATCACCTAAACTAGCATGATTCCGTTTGAATTTAAATTTACCAATTAAATTTAAAATTCCCTTGACTTCAAGTTACAACTAACTTAAGTAATTTGAATATTAGTTCATTATCCAAGAATTTATTCAAAATCGAACTTCGGATCATGAAAAAGTCTCAATTAATTTCAAAAATTAAATTTTTGTCAAAAATATCATTCAAAGTGATATTTATTATTTTTCTCGAAAAATTAGAACTTGACTTTAATTGATTAAAATCCCAAAATTTATAATTATTTCAAAAATAATTAATTTTAAAAATAAAATCAGAATTTCAAACGGGATTTTAATGAAAACCGAAACACGAATCGAAAATGAACATGGAACAGCCCCGCCTGAGCTGCCCGCCAGCGCGCGCCTTGCGCGCATGAGCAGGCTGCCTCGCGTAGCCGTTCCAGGCACCAACAGCATCGCCCGCGCATCTGCGTGCATGGGCCGCATGCAAGCATCGTGCTATGATGCGCAGCTTTGCGCGGGGAAAACCGATAGCGGGCAGGTGGTGGGCGGGCGTCCTGGGCGATACGCGCACTGATACACGCGATGCCTAGGCGAGCCTAGCACCACCGCTTAGGCGGGCGAAACGCGTTCGGCTATGCCCCGTTTCAATTTCTATTTCTTAATTTCATAAATTCCAAGATTCAGTTTCGAATTAAAAAAGTTCTAACCAATCTGAGTTAAAACAGCTTAAAACCAGATTTAAATGAAAACAATTTTTCAAAAATTTTCAATAAACAGTTTTGATCCGATAGATTCGTTTTTAAACAAAAAACCAAGAATACATAGCCAATAATCCAAATTCGAGAATTTTCAGTCAAAATTCGTAAAGCAGTAAAGATACAATACGAGCGTTGCAAGGTGACTCTGATACCACTTGTTGGAAAACAACAGAGTTAACGCAGCGGAAGTTTAAAATTTTCCACAAAGTAGATCTAAAAGACTTGCAATGTTTGTATCGTAACGTTGGGATTCCAAGAAACTTACAACAATTGAAGTTTTCTTGAAACGTTTTGAGCCGCCCTCAAACGTTCTTCATGCGGAATGAATCCCCGTTTCTTGATCGATTCCTTCTTCGAGATTCCAAAGTAGAAATCCTCTAGAGTATTAATCCACACCAACCTAGATTCAAATCATGTTAGTGAGTATGCTAGTACTATAACATGCGTATTAAAGAAATAAGAAACGAGAAAAGAGAGCAAGAGAATTATCCCCAAAATTCCATGAAGGTTGGATGTGATCTCCACATCACGTGTAAGCCAAAAAAAATCAAACCCCTTAGTCATTTTATAGGGTAGGGTTCGAAGCCCTAATGTCTTGTAGGAGATGGTCTCCTACTTTGACTTTCCCTCCTACTTTTCTTTCTCTCCAAGTAAATAATGTCTTATCTAAAATAAGATATTTATTTTCTAGAGAAAGTGCTCCTAACTAATTTAGGAATATTTAGTTATTCTAGCAATAATTAAATATCTCATATTAATACTTTATTAGAATAATAAAATAGAAGATATTTATTTATTTATTTATTCTAATCAAATTAGAACAACTAAATAATTAAATACTTAGAATTAATTCTCCAATTAATTCCATCAAGAACTTTATAATTAATTCTAACGGGCTAAAATTAATTCTCCAATTAATTTTATTTGGCTATATAATTAATTCTCCAGTTAATTATATTCAGGGATTTATAATTAATTCTCCAATTAATTATATCTTGACTTTATAATTAATTCTCCAATTAATTATATTTGGACTTAATAATTAATTTTACAATTAATTAACACATGATCCAATTCTATAATTGGAGTCACGCGTCCTAACACGCTCTTGACTCCCGTACATGTACCATACATATGTGGTCTCGTTCCGATCAATTACTTGGTCTTTCTAACAATACCCTTTGAACCCGGTATTTGTGTGTGACCCTTCTAGGTTCAATTTCAGTTAGCAGTGAGTCTAATTAATTAATACACTTTATTAATTAATCACCTCACATATCACATGACCATAGTCTAGCAACAGGTGTGTGACCCCTACCCGAAATGTGAATATATATTCGAAAGAACCTTTCAGTCAATGACATCATGTGGGATACGATCCTCCTACCATCCTATCTCTCGATTAAGATCTAGGACATGGGAATATAGAGAGCCCTACTAATCTTAATCTTAAAACAAAGTTCCCTTCATATTCCATTTGATCTCAATCCAAGAAAACCCCATTTTCTTGATGTCTTGATCTATCCACCTTGCGCAAGGATTTTAGGATAGAACATGAATGACTTGTGTAATAAGAGATCATCTTGCCTACAACAATTGTAGGTCCTTTATTGATTCCAACAATTCTCATATGCCACTTGTGTAATCCCAACGTAGGTCGTGGTTCAGGTGTTTATACGGCGACACCCTTTTGAGCGTATATCAAAGATTACAAAGTTAGCTCATATGAGATAATGTGGAATCTCAAGTCTAAGGATTAATTCCTCACGTCATTGACATGTGAGATATTTCCTAATCTGGAAGTTCTAGTAACGTCCTTTCCCACTTAGGAATCTTCTCACGCAGGGCATTCTCAGTGAACTCGTCTTTACAACAAGCCCCCTTATGTATTGTGCACACATCAACTTATACACTTTACACCCTATGAAACAGGATGATCCTTCTTAAGGACACAACTACACAAGCAAGTCTCAACAGAGGCAAAGTCGACACTCGCACTGTCTGTCGGCCTCATTGACTTGGAGAAGTTTATAATCCCCGCCTATGGAGTTAAGAACTTGTTTCATGTGTCATTCCCATAATGACAAAGTTCTCAACAACCTCATCGGATTAGGGGAGTTCTTGACATGCACACGTAATGGAAACACAAAAAGCACGTATTGGCACATAAGAAGTGTTCACCTGTGATTACAATCATTCGTATATTATTCAAAGATTGTCTGTGATATAGGGAAAGTCCCAAAGCATTACAGCTTTCTAGGGCACAATTCCCAACACTAAGCACTTTACTTTGAACCCACGACTCGTAGACATTCTTAATAAAGCCTAAGGTAGGGACAACTTACCAATTCCATCGCTGTGGAATTCTTAATAATGTTTTTGCACCACCTACCTTTATATATGGACCCACGAATCGTGCGACATCCATATTTACTTAGGCATTAAGCTAGACCCATCAATCATAAGATCAAGATCAAAACTTAGTTCGAACAACCCACGACTCGCGGACATCACCCTCCCCAAAATTGACCTCGAAATATTGATCATTTAATATGATCAATTAGGAAACTAAGAACTAATAGATTTCACATAGTCACCCTACGACTCATGGACAGTAACTAGCTTCCTCTATTAAACTTAAATCCTATTGATGGAATTCTAGGAATTTAATTCAAAGTTTGCACCTCGAATTAAACACCTATTTTTTTGAAAATTAGCTTAATATTTAATGGGAATTTTCGATGTAACCGGAGAGTTGTCCGGTTCGACCTCACCAACATATATGTTATCCAATTTTAAAAGTCTTGATTAATGCAAGTACAACTTAAATGCATTTCACACAAGCACATAGCAGATAACATGTCCTAGCATGATACTAACATGTAATGATCATGGGTTCTACCTATCTTATGCGTGATATGTGGGACCCACTCCACTATCACAAGTTCTGACATACATGCCACATAAAACAGTTTAAATCACATAAGGCAATTGGAAACAAAACGATGCCTATCTATTACAATAATAGAAATCCTCTCTAACACTTTGAGAGGTCTTCACTTATGGCCTTCATCTTGTTACATGTTGTGTGGATCCATCTTACTCCATGGGTGCATTATCTAAAAAATGAAAGAGCAAGACCTCACCACCTATCTATACTCTGAAATTACAATAAAAAGAAAAAGGCATAAAGTAATAAGGCTCAATCTTCATATTGGTCTTAGAGAATTATACGGGGCATACCCCGGCCTAAAAAAAAGTAATATGGAAAGCCACATAATAAACACATAATAGTACGCACATAAGTGGGGCACCGACCCCAATTGAAAAGGCGCAACTTTAGGGCTCCAACCCCAATTTAAACTATCCATGTGCATAAATTAAAACCATTCATATGACTAAACCCATGATCAGTTAACATGCATAAATTGCAAGAATTTAAATGTAACCAATAAATTAAAATTCTCGCTTTAAGCCCTAATGACTTAAAACACGACTTAGATGCAATTCTTGTTCAAGAGCCTTTTCTATAAAACCTGAAAATAATAAACCAATAAAATTTCAATTAATTTCTGAAAATTAATAATTTTATTCCTTTAATATTTTCAGAAAATAAAGTTCGTAACTTTCCCAAAATTTAAATCGTCTTAATTTCTCAAAATCCCAATTTAAACAATTATTTCAAAAATAGTTTAATTTAATAAAACAAAAATTTTACAGAAAAATTAAATCGGGATTTCAAGGACCAAAAATACGAAAACACGAAAAACACGAAAATGCGAAATCACCATCCGGGGCCCCGCCATGTGACGCGAGCCACGCAGCAACACGCGCGTGCGGCATATTAGCGCACGAGTCCGCGCGCCTCGTGTACGCTGCGTGCAGCGTTGCCGGGACTGGGGGGTGTTTTGCTGGGCGCTCCCGCGCGGTTGAGGGAGCGATGTGCGGCCACACCTAAAACGGCTCCCGCACGGTTGCGGGAGGTGCTCGGCGATGGTGGCGTGCATTGTTGGGGTGTGCTACACATTGGCACATCTCAATCTCGCGTGTTCGTTTCGCGTTTCATTTCGTATCTCAGGTTTCTCAAAAACCAATTCAATCTAAAATTAAGAAATACGATTTAAACAGATTTCAACTAAAACAGTTTTTCAAAATACGATTTAAGAAAACAGTTTTCAGAAACTTTTAGGAAAGTACAGTTTCGTATATCAGGCTTTCTAAAAGAACTTAAGAATACTCAATTCGCATCTCTGCCTAAAAATTTCTACCAAATTCAGAATAATTGAGACGAATCAGAAATAGGCCTTACAAGATGCCTCTGATACCACTTGTTGGGAAAACGGAACAGAAACGCAGCGGAAATTTTAAAATTTTCCCAATAAGTTAGGATCGAATCTTACAATTCCTACTCCCAAATTCGTAGAGAACAAGAAACTCACTTAGATAGTAGCTTTCTTGACATTTTCTAGCCGCCCAAGAACGCTCTTCACGCGGCTTGATCCCCAAAAGCTCATTCGAATCTTTCAAGACTTCACGATAGTAGCCCTCTAGAGAATTAGTCCACCAACCGTGACCACGATTCGAATAAGGAGGATGCTAGTTCTATATTCGGTGTTTAGGCACTAGGGTTTAGTGCATAATATTTGGAGAAGGAGAAATTATGTATCAATCTCCCTAGGGGTTCGAACCCCTCATATAAATAGGGTTAGGGTTCGAACCCCATTCTTTGTTGGACAAGGATCCCAAACTCTCTTGGAAAGGGATTTCTTTGCTTGGAGAGTAAGACTCTTACTTTGACCAAAAGTCTCCTTTTGACCAACTTGCCAAGCAAGAATAATATCTAACTCTCTTAGATATTTTATTTTACTTTATTTATTAAATAATAAATAACTTGAAGACTTATTCATAATTAATTATTTATTAGACTTTAATTCTCCAAATTAGGACTTCAATATTAATTCAAAATTAAATCAAAGTCCATTAAATAATTAACACATTAATTATTTAATATATACACATAAAACCACATGACTACACGTGTCCCCAAGGACACGTGTCATACATGCCTCCCACACGTGTGCTGCACAGGTGTGGGCCCCACCATTTTCTTAATGGTTCGATCAACTCATTTAATCGATTCAAGCCTTAACCCACCTGACCGGGTTGTTGTGTGTGACCCTCTAGGTTCCTAATTCAATTAGCAGTGACCCTAATTAATTAATTTCCTAATTAATTAATCAGTCCACAGATCAAACGACCATAGTCTACCAACTGGTGTTTGACCCCTAGTTGAATAAGAATGTCTCGATTCGACAGAACCTTTAAGTCATTAACATATATGAGATACAATCCTCCTACGTCCCATCTCTCAATCAAGATCTAGGGCAAGGGAATAATTAAAACCCTAATAATCTCGATCTTACTGTTAAGTGCATTTCATATCCATTTGATCTCAATCCAAGAAACTCATTTCTTGATGTCTTGATCCACTGCCTTGGCCAAGGACTCCTAGATGGCATATGAATGACTTACACAATAAGAGATCATCATCTTGCCAATGCAAGCGTAGGTCTTTTATCGATTCTCATATACTTTCATATGCCACTTGTTCAGCCCCAGCATAAGCCTTGTATCAGTTGTCTAAGGCGACACCCTTTAAAGCTTACACCTAAGATTACAGAGTTAGTACATAAAGTATCAATGGAACCTCAAGTCTAAGGATCACTTAATCACATCAATGACTCGTGAGATATTTCCTAATCTGGAAGTTTCTATTTCTAGATATAGAAACTTCCTTTCCCATTTAGGAATCTTCTCACACGGAACATCTCAGTGTACTTACTTAGAATAAGTAAGCACCCCCATGTATCACGCACGTGCAACTATACACTTTGCACCCCATGAAACAAGGTGATCCTTCTTAAGGGTGTGATCACACGAGCAAGCCTCGAACGAGTCAGGTTGACACTCCCACTGTCTATAAGACTCATCGCCTTGGAGTGATTTTTAATGATGACCTATGCGATATAGGGCTCATCTCATGAACCACTTCGCCTAAATGGTTGAGTCCTATAAGTCATATTGATTAGGGGAGTTCTTATACATGCGTAGTTAAAAGTAAACACATAATCAAATAAGAGCATATAAAGAAGTGTTGCCTTAATTCGTATTATTCAAAGATTGTCTGTGATTTACAAAAGGAAAGCACTAAAGCAGACTATTACATCGACTTTCAAGGCACTATTCCTAAAAGTCAGGATACCTGTCAAGATACCTAAGATTGACCCAAGTGGTTGAATCTGATGTATCTGATCTTGTCACGTGTAATGAAGCTATAGAAGATATAAACAATGATTGTTTAGTCAAAAGTCACAGAATCTTAGTATTCTAACAAAGTCTTGAACTTGTGGAGGCAGCTGAAGGCATTAAACCCATCAGATGTAATTGGGTTCTACAAGAAAATAAAAGGAGAAATGGACGAAAAAGTAGAGAATCTAGAGCAAAGCTTATGGCAAGCGATTTTACCCAAAAAAAAGAAATCATTTATCTTCTCGCCTATAGCAGGGCTTAAGTTCATAAGAATTCTCCTCTCTATTGTTTCTCATTTTAATTATAAGATTTGACAAATGAATGTAAAGGTTGTGTTCTTGAACGGGCATCTTCAAGAAGAATAGATACATGGCACAACCTGAAGGCTTCACAACCAGAAATCAGGTGCATATGATGCAAGCTTAATAGATGATTTAGGATCTTAAGCAAGCATCTAAATCATATAACATCAGAATTAAAGAGGAAGTTTAAATTCTTTGGATTTGTGTAATTGCCTAATGAACCATGTGTGTACAAATGACATCATGATAATATTGTAACGCTTTAGTTTTGTCCGTAAACAATATTCTGCTCATTGGGAATGATGCAAGAATTTTGTCAGTGGTCAAGATTCGGATGTCAAATCAGTTTGACACGTAAGACCCAGGTGAGACCAATGTTATTCTAAGGATCAGACTTTTGTCATGATCATAAATAAGAAGATTAGTTTATTATAAGAAGCATATATAGATAAGATGTTGGTAAGGTACAATATGACGGATTCCTAGAAAGGATCATTACCTTTCAGATTTGGAATTCATCTATCTTGGGATCAATGTCCTGAGACAACTGAAGAGATAGAATACATAATCAGAGTTCCATAGCGGAATCTTTATATATATCATATTGTGTATAATGCCAGATGTCTATTATACAATAGATCTAGTCAGCAGATATTAGTCAAACTCTAGAATCTGACACTAGGTAGTAGTGAAAGCATATAGTGGAGTACTTGAGAAGAACTTTGGATTATATGCTAGTCTACTATAGTGGTGAGCTCATTTCTATAGAGGACACAAATTCGATTTTTAATCTGATTTTTAATCTAGATGTTCGATATCAGAATACGTGTTTACTCTAGAAAGAGCAATCATTAATTTGGGGAATATTAAGCAGACTTGTATTGCTTACACGGTCATAGAAGTTAAATACATGGTAGCTTGAGAAGCAACCAGTTAGACGTATTGGCTTCATGATTTCCTAGTTGTTGGCTAAGAGAAACATCTAACAGATTCCTTCACCAAAGTATTAGCGCAAAAGAGTACAAAACGAGTTTTGACACTCATGTGAAAGGAATAAGACTTGGATGTGTGACCAAATTGAATTAAGGGCAAGTGGGAGATTGTTAGGAATAGTGTCCTGAAAATTCAATTTGCTGAATTAATTAGCATGAATTTACAGCAAAGTTATGAGTATTTTACATATTAATAATTAATGACGTGTGGTGGTATTCTTATATTAAATGTGTTTCATAGAAAAAGACTTTGAATACCAAAATCACGTGTTATTGAAGTTGTAGTCGGTACGATAAGAATATGTTCTTATCAAGACTATAACGTGGTTATATAAGATGATTAGTCTTTCGTCATAGGGAATGGTGATTCCGATTACAGCATGTTGATGATTTTCAATGGGATTGGAAACATCGAACTGGAGCACTGAGATTTTTTTTTTTTTTTTACTGTTATCTAAAATTAATAAATCTCAGGAAGCATTAAACACTAAATCCTGACAGTATTTCGGCTTTAGGCATGTAGTGTTAGTCATTATGATGTACTCAGAAGTGAAGTCTCGATCACGGGTGGTCAAAATACTTTGTACGTTCGGTGACAAAATGAAATGTGCTAAAGAGTTATATTAGTCGAGGAATATGTGGCCTTGCTAGAAGGTAAAAGTAGCATTTCAAAATGAAAGTTGTAAGGTGGCTGTGATACCACTTGTTGAAAAATAGTAGAGTTTAAGCAGTGGAAGTTTAAAAAAATTTCCAAAAGCGAATCGTGATCTTGCAATGTTCGTTTCAAAACTTAAGGGATATCAAGAAACTTACAAAAATCGAAACTTTCTTGAAACGTTTTGAGCCGCCCTCAAACGTTCTTCAAGCGGCATGAATATCCCCGTTTCTTGATTCTTTCTTCGAGATTCCAACGTAGAAATCCTCTAGAGTATTAATCCACACCAACCTAGATTCAAATCATGTTAGTGAGTATGCTAGTACTATAACATGTGTATTAAAGAAACAGAAACGAAAAAAGAGAGCAAGAGCATTATCCCCAAAATTCCATGAAGGTTGGACGTGATCTCCAAATCACGTGTAAGCCAAAAAAGAAATCGAACCCCTGAGTCCTTTTATAGGGTAGGGTTCGAAACCCTAATATCTTGTAGGAGATGGTCTCCTACTTTGGCTTTTCCTTCTACTTTTCTTTCTCTCCAAGTAAATAATGTCTTATCGAAAATAAGATATTTATTTTCTAGAGAAAGTGTTCCTAACTAATTTAGGAATATTTAATTATTCTAGCAATAATTAAATATTTCATCCTAATATTTTAATAGAATAATAAAATAGAAGATATTTATTTATTTCTTTATTCTAATCAAATTAGAACAACTAAATAATTAAATACTTAGAAGTAATTCTCCAATTAATTTCATCAAGAACTTTAGAATTAATTCACTAATTAATTCTAACGGGCTAAAATTAATTCTCCAATTATTTTTATTTGGCTATATAATTAATTCTCCAGTTAATTATATTTAGGGATTTATAATTAATTCTCCAATTAATTATATCTTGGCTTTATAATTAATTCACTAATTAATTTTATTTGGACTTAATAATTAATTCTACAATTAATTAACACATGATCCAATTCTGTAATTGGAGTTACGCGTCCAAACGCGCTCTTGACTCACACACGTGTACCATACACATGTGGTCTCGTTTCGATCAATTACTTGATCTTTCTAACAATACCCTTTGAACCTGGTATTTGTGTATGACCCTCTAAGTTCAATTTCAGTTAGCAGTGATCCTAATTAATTAATACACTTTATTAATTAATCACCTCACAGATCACACGACCATAGTCTAGCAACAGGTGTGTGACCCCTACCCGAAATGTGAATGTATGTTCGAAAGAACCTTTCAGTCAATGACATCATGTGGGATACGATCCTCCTACCATCCTACCTCTTGATTAAGATCTAGGGTATGGGAATATAGAGAGCCCTAATAATCTTAATCTTAAAATAAAGTTCCCTTCATATTCCATTTGATCTCAATCCAAGAAAACCCCATTTTCTTGATGTCTTGATCTATCCACCTCGCGTAAGGATTTTAGGATGCAATCATGAATGACTTGTGTAATAAGAGATCATCTTGCCTACAACAAGTGTAGGTCCTTTATTGATTCCAACAATTCTCATATGCCACTTGTGTAATCCCAACATAGGCCGTGGTTCAGGTGTCTATATGGTGACACCCTTTTGAGCCTATATCAAAGATTACAGAGTTAACTCATATGAGACAATATGGAATCTCAAGTCTAAGGATTAATTCCTTACGTCATTGACATGTGAGATATTTCCTAACCTGGAAGTTCTAGTAACGTCCTTTCCCATTTAGGAATCTTGTCACGCGGGGCACTCTCAGTGAACTCGTCCTTACTACAAGCACCCTTGTGTATTGTGTACGCATCAACTTATGCACTTTACACCCCATGAAATAGGATGATCCTTCTTAAGGACACAACTACACAAGCAAGTCTCAACAGAGGCAAAGTCGACACTCGCACTGTCTGTCGGCCTCATTGACTTGGAGAAGTTTCTAATCCTCGCCTATGGAATTAAGAACTTGTTTCATGTGTCATTCCCATAATGACAAAGTTCTTAACGGTCTCATCGGATTAGGAAAGTTCTTGACATGCACACGTAATGGAAACACAAAAAGCACGTATTGGCACATAAGAAGTGTTAGTCTGTGATTACAATCATTCGTATATTATTCAAAGATTATCTGAGATATAGGGAAAGTCCCAAAACATTACAGCTTTCTAGGGCACTATTCCCAACAGAATCCTGTCATAAACATTTAATTTGTATTTTTATAATTTATTTTTTAATAAAACATACGAGATTTTCCTTGGAATCCCATTGAAATTATTTAATATTAATTTTAAATTTTGTATTTTAAAAAAATACTGATTGGATGCTAAGGGGAATTCGGTCGAATAATTTAATTTTTTTAAAATTGAAACTCATCGAATTACTATGGAAATTCCCTTAGAGTTACCGACGGCATTCTGACGAAATATTTCCCTTGGAATTTTTTGTTGAAATTCGTAGGATTTCTTATTGTGTTGGATCGCCAAGTCAAATACGGATAGCTATGGAACAAGGTACGTTTTCGCTTGTGTGTTCTTGATGATTTCGACATGTTTGTTACGGATTTAGGATTTTTCCTACATCTATCACCCCCATTTTCACACCATTCACACGGGTTCATGTGATTAAAACCAGGTCAACAACAAAAATTTGTAAAAAATTTTAATCCATGAAAAATATCGCACAATATGCTTAATTCCCAAGTAAATGAGCCCTAAGGCTTTTGGTTTAATTAAGAACTTGGTAGATTGAGTCAAAAAAGACTGAGATATTTGCACCGCCGAAAAAACTTGATAGATTGAGTCAAAAACGACTGGAGAAGTTGTTCAAGAAGCTTGGACCCAACCCTACCCGATGACCCGGCCCGCTTAACCGCTATCCGACCTGTTGGTTGACCCGCGCCAGATCCAATCTGGATCGTCCGCGTGTGGTAACGCGGCGCGATCACAGCCGTCCACTCGGCGCGCCTAGCGGCGCCCAATCAGTCCAACTGGCGCCTGACCTGTTGACGTGGCATGACACGTCAGTGAAAAAAAAAATTGAAAAAAATATTTTTTTCAAAATAAAATTTCGGGCATTTCCAACTCTTTGAAATTGGATTTATTTTCTCAAAATAAATTCCTTCGCTATTTTCAAACACTTTGAAAATTTATTTCTCTCTCTCTTTTTAATATTTTCTCTTTTAATATTTTAATATTATCATCTCATGATAATAATTTATTGCTGTTTAACAATATTTAAATCCACTAAATAAATATTGCTGCACTCTAAAATTAATTAAATTATTCACGAATTTCTCGATCTAGAATAATTTTGCATTTTACTCATCCGTACAGATATTCATGAAAAATAAATCAATACTACTATCATTTATTTTTCATTTCCAATCTGAAATTTCTTGATTCGCCTTAAATCCAAATTCCCTGTATGTGAAGCACATTCAACATACAACTTCGGTGACACACACACGAAGTACTTTGACCAAAGTTTTAATTCGAACTTTTTACAAGTCTATTTCAGAGATATCTTTTAACCTTCCAACAAGGCCACAAATTCCTCGATCAGTATTACTCTTTAGCATATTTTATGCAATTACCGAACGTACAAAGTATTTTGGCCACCCGTTACCGAGACCTCACTTCTGAGTACATCACAGTGATTAACACTACATGCCTAAAGTCGAAACACTGCCAGGATTAAGAGTCCAATGCTTCTGAGATTTTTGTTCATTTTAGATATATAGCAATATAAAATGAACAATCTCAATGGTCTAGTTCGATGTTTCCAATCTCAATGAAAATCATCAGTGTGTTATACCCGGAAACTCCATTTCCCTATGACGAAAGACTAATCATCTTATATAACACATTATAGTCTCGATCAGAACATTTTCTTATCATACCGACTAGAACTTTAATGACACATGATTTTAGGTATTTAAAGTTTTTTCCTATATATGAAACACATTTCATATAAAAATGCCATCACACGTCATTAATTATTAAATTTGTAAAATACTCATAACTTGCTATAATTTTAATTTTATTAATCCAAAATATTTACAATATAATTAGATTTTAAGGGCACTAATCCCAACAGGCAGGGCTATGGGTGCTTTGTACACACTACTAGAAAAACGGGTTTTTGTGACGCCTAAAAGCGTCATGAAAAGTGGCCTTTTGTGACGCTTTCGATTTTGTGACGCTTACTAAAAGCGTCGCGTAAGTAAGCGTGACAATAGGTTATTGTGACGCTTTTATTATGACGCTTTAAAGCGTCATTATAGCCGCGTTATTGTGACGCTTTCCAGCGTCATATGTGATGATATTGTGACGCTTTTCAGCGTCATGTTTAATGTTTAACTACTTTAACTAACTATTAATAGGACACTTAAAAGCGTCACAATAAACGTTAACATGACGCAATGAAGCGTCATTAAAAGTATGATATGCTGATGGAAAAAGTCATAATCAAGGGAATTATGACGAAGAAAAGCGTCACAATCAATTGTATTATGACGCGAGAAAGCGTCATAATAAAGTTTGTTATGACGGAAGTTAGCGTCACAATAAGCTATGTTAGGATGAAATAAAGTGTCACGTTAAATGATATTATGACGGAGTAAAGCGTCCCATTACATGATATTATGACGAATAAAAGCGTCACGATAAAATATATTATGACGGAATAAAGCGTCATGATATACATAATATTATGCAATTAATATTAATATTGGAATTATATTGTCCCTAATAATTGTAATTCTATTCTAGAAATTTACTCTAAACAAAGAAATATAAATAACAACATAATTTAAAAAACTCAATCAAATAACATAATAATACCATGTGCACAATATTTCCAATCCAAAATAATATTAATTACAATTTGTACCTAATATATGATATTGGCCAAATCCAAAAAAATGACAAAATGTGAAGTATCAAAGCTGGCCACTTACAGTACTTAGAGTAGTTGGGTATTAAACTAAAACAAACTAAGTCCCACAAATGGTGTCAATCTTGAGCCATAGCAACCTATATAAAAAATCCATTATTGTAGTCAATATGAAATAGGTATGAAATAAAATTTCTTAGAGCTAATGAATAACCCTTACCAAATGTTTTGGCCATGGAACCACCTCCCCAATTGCATCACCAATAGTTTTGAAATGTGATGTGGGTCGAATTAACTCTTCTTCAACTTCCACTGCAACATGGATGACCACCTCGAACCAATTATTTCCCAATAATACTTGGCCAACTCTTTTTGATGGATCTAAACTTTGAAGACAACCAATCGCCACGGTTTTAGATGAATCAAACATACTCTTTAATAACACTTTTGATCCAACCTACATAAATTAATATCAAAAACTGTCTTGACAAACTACGAAAAAAAAAATATTCTGATTTTAAAAAATGCACAGAAATATAATAACCATACAATAAGAAATCTCTTATCATCATTTGTTGCTAGCAATAATTAAATACCTTACTTCCCCATTTCAGAAAGAAAAAGGAAAAAGAAAAGTGTGACATTTGCTCTCCCTTGGGGCACCGAATATTATAAGCTTTAATTCGGAACGTGAAATGCATGGGATTACAAATAGATCAGAAAATACATGACATTTACTTTGCTAAACAGCCATATAATTAGTTGAAGCAAATAGATCAAATAATTAGATACATATTAAGGAAAATAATATTTACAATATGTACCATTACCCTTTTAAACTAACCAATTTTAACTATGTCGTATAGGTAATATGTTTTAGTCTAATTGATGAGGATAGTTGAGTAACCACCAATGATCTATTAAAAAAAATTAACTATTTCATTTCCGTGAATATAGTCTATACCATCATACCATTACTTTTATCAAAGTGAGTTTACTTCACATCTTAAAATAGCATATAAATCCTCCTTCCACTGCAATTCATGTCTGAATTCCCCTTTTGTGTAATAAACTAAAGTTAATTATTCATATTTCTTATCCTAAATAGGACAAATGGAATAAGCTTTACAAGCTAAAGTCTCATGAGTGGGATTTTCTCCTACGTACTAGGCATTTCTCGTTATATTTGTTTGAGTTGTTTATAAGTTATGCCAGACTCCGACAATATATGGGAAGTTCTTGATTTTTAATCAAAATTTAAAAGCAACAGAGAAACTAGTTCTTGAAAGTGAAAACTAGTTCTTGAAAGTGAAACTTGGCCATAATTGAAATGATTTTCTAACCTTCTCTTCAACAACCTAGATTCAAAGTTCAAACAACCTTTTGACTCCATATTTTCAGAACCTAGATTAAAAAAAAATACTAAGCAACAATTAAACTTTCTATTCATATTCATCTCTCAAGATCCAGAAGATTTTCATATGAAGTCTATAAAAAATAATGTTCAAAGGATCAAGAATGGGCAAAATGTACCTATAGAGGAATAATGTTCATTGATGACGATGTGGATGGGCGAAATGTTGTATCATGAAATCGAGATGAAGATGATGAAGGGACTCTAGTTGTTTCTGGAGGGGAGTTATCCAGTGCTACAGTAGCATTAGAAGTCTGTCCATCTTTTGTATAACATTTTGCAAAAAGGTCGACCCTACTAAGATCATCATTCTGTTCATTGTCTCCATTTCCTTCACCATCACCAATTTCTGCATCTCTTAACGCCCCTCCATCTTTCTGAAAATAATATGAAATGGGTTAAGCATCAAGGTAAGGAAAAACAGACACGTGATAAAGAAAAAAAAAAAGGGGAACAAAGAAACCTTCATTTCCTCACGGATTTGATATAAACCCTAACCCCCATTCTTTCCAATCCAGCAAACTTCTTAAGTTATTTCACAATTTCTTGATCAGATAGCAGTCTCTAACTAAAAACATGCTTACATAGACCATAGCTATATTTAATTGCTCAAGACAAATTATACCAATTGCATCACGTTGTTATATTTCATATATTTAACCTAATTACTATTTATTAACTTCAAACACCTGCATTAAATCACTGGTTCAATTTAAATTCTATTAACCGGATTCCATTCACGAACATCAGAAATAAGGAAGCAGAAGAATTAAATTCTTGGGAATCAGATATTTTGTAAAGTTAGGCACAAGCAAGAAGGTAACAAAGACATCAATAGTGCTTCTGAGTGGTACTAACAATTCAATATTGCTAAAGCTAAGTTGGACTGATAAATTGAAATATCACTGAAAGAACTCAAAACACTATGAAACCAGAGAAAAGATATGCAAATAGAAGAGAAAAAAGTACATTACTATGTTATATCCAGCACGGAATTGCTTAATGTTCGGGACTTTCCCTTGGTTGCTAGTTGTCTCATTTTTCCCTACCACATGGGGATTTCTTTCTTGAAGAATTGTGATAGTTGCAGACCTACTATCTTTTTCAGAAACCTGCTACCCAATTGTCTCCTGGTTGTATCATACAACATAACCTGAAAAGAAATACATTAGAAAACAAAAGGTCTCAATTTGAATAAAATTGGATAAAATAAATTGTCAAAGAGAAAGATATCCAACTGAATAACATATTATTAAAATAACAATGGAATAACACAACTGGTTTCATGGAACTGTCGAAATTAGTTTGATGTACATGAGACAATACAGTAAAATAAAGCAGCATATGTCAACTGATTCTTGAGAGATAAGGGAGAAAAAAGACTGATTTAAATGTAAAATTATGTATTTTCAAAGTTAACCAAATCAGAGTTCCACTCAAGCAAGTTTGGAGGTTTTAGCTATCAAGAACAAAGTAAAGATGTTTTCCCTTTTCTTCCTTTCAAAACATTAATACATTAAAACTACTTCAGGACAAGTTTGTATTGTAAATGAAACATTATCAGCTAGTTACAGTTATTAATCGTTAATACCTGCCTCCCTTGTGATCCACGAACTACAAGTTGTAAAAAGCCATCATGAAACTTCTTCGCCTTTTGTGTTACCTGTGTTGTGTACAAAACCTGGCACTCTTAGTAGAAAAATGGAATATGTTTTATCTTCAAAAAAGAAAAAATATGAGTCCTAGCTCATGGCATTAGATAATTTCAAAGTTCATGGTATTAGATAATTTCCAGGATCTAACAGGATATATATATATATATATATATATACATATGTATATCATATGAATAGCAGCACATAAAAAGGTATCTACAACAATAGCATTATCATATATTTTGAGATAGAATTGAAATATTGCAGCGGTAAATGGAAATATCTGTATTCTGTAACTAACTAATTCTATTAGAATTTAGTAACTAATTCTATTAAGAAAACAATTTCAAATAGGAGGAAAAGAAGGACTGATAAACTAAACTACTGGTCATAGAAATTACAACACTGAAAGTACAAATATGTTTCAAACATCCAGTAAGGAAACGATTAGAAAAACTGATCGAATAGCAATACCTTAAAATTGACTATGCAAGCTCTGAAAAGTATAAAATGAACTCAAGTTTCTTGCAGTTCCATGAATACGACCATAAGAGTAACATATACGGATCTAAATACTAGTTTGTTCATTGCGATTTGTTTGTCTAGCATTCTCATTTTTCTAGATGCATAACATTGACTGCTATAGCTTTTTGTTACAAGTATCTACATAATGAAGTTCTTGTAGAACATTTACTCTTGAAATAAAAATAAAGTTGGATCTCTTTCGACATTATATCAAAACTAAGTTATTACCTTCAGCATTTGAACCCCCTCTTCGAAAATAAGCCGTAGAGTGTTCCACAAGTACTGCATATTCAAATTCAATAATGAGCATCAGCTAACAAAAGGTATTTGAATATAGAGTTCTAAGTTTTTAGGACAGATATAAGTAAAAGCTTTAATTTCCTTCATCAGTTTCGAATCATTATAAATACCATCAAATAAACATAAAATTGACTGATGTCTGAACCTTCAGTTTCTCAAAAGGATATTGTCTATCGATAGCTTCAAGCTCCTTTGAACAGTTTGAATTCAAATAGTCGAACATAGTTACAAATAAGCGATCGACAACGTCCATCACCTGCATAAATAAGCTCAGTTATGACCTAAAAAATGACCCTAGAAATAGTAAAGTTCCAAGAAAATAATACACATATACCTCTGAATAATGCTCCTTGATCTCCATTTCAACATCAAGTCCAGTAAATTCAAACAAATGTCCGTGTGTAAATGAGTCCTTTGCCCTAAAAACTGGACCAACCTCAAATACACGGCCAAAATCGCCACAAATGGACATTTGTTTATGAAGCTGAGGTGACTGCACCAGACATGCAGGTGTTCCTTTGTAATCAAATCTAAACACAGTTGAACCACTTTCACTAGAGCCCGCAATAAATTTTGGCGTATGGATACCAATAAAACCTTCAGAAAACAAGAATTGCCTAAATATCTGCATGAAGATGTAAAAAATTATGGGTTAGCATATTTTTAGACTTGGCCATGATTATGGTTGTAAATCAAACAATCACCTGATTGATGTAAATTAAAAATAGAAATTGAGGACAATCGCCAAAAAAAAAAGGTAAAAGTCATAGGCAAAATCAGAATACACGTGTTCTTCCATTTTCAATTTAACACTGAATGCGAAAAAACCCCTGATTAGCAGGAGTGCGCATGTCAAGGACTCTGAAATTCAAGCGAGTGTCCTGATTTACACGAACAAGTTGCTCACCTGCCTGCATTTTCAACAAACACCCAATTCAGTTTACTAGATAAAAGAAGTGAAGCATGCATTCTTGTCTGAAAGTGAACATGTACTAAAACATAGCAAGATACCTGCAAGGCCCTTTCTATTTCAACCTCTCTTCTAGCTACATCCTCAATATTTATGGGCAGGTTGGAATGAGCCCTGTTCACACAATGGAGTTTCCTCACTTGAATTTCCACCTATAACAATAAAAGAATAAACCAATCAGGTATACAATAGTTAAAAGAACAAAAGAAATGACAACCATATTCCTCAAATTACAATTCAGTCGTTCCGATTATAAACTAATCAAGCCAAGTGGCTAACAGGTATAGGATATATAAGCACAGTTGCAAACATAGGGTACCTAAATAATCCATCTCAAAAGGACATGATAATATATGGAAGTCTGCAATACACAAAGCCAGAAACAAACTAATAATAAATGAAATACAAGTCAAGTATTGTTCTGTTTTCTTGTTTCAGGAACTATCTATGGGACATTTTATTAAGCAACACAAACTGTAACAAGCATAAGATTCTGAATGACCAGAGATAGAAAGCACACATATACAATTCACATTTACCTACAAAAATATCAGAAAACACACCAATATAAGCACTCATCCATTCTATTTGGCTTGTTTAAACGTGATGAAGGTCAATTCAGTTACTATATAAGAAAATGCATTATTCAACAATATGAAGCTGCACATAAGTTGTATCACATAATGAGCAAAAAGTATAGCTTAAACAAGACATTCAAAGTGTTCCCGATTCAAATCCAAACATATCTGAAAACTCTTCCCAATTTATACACAAAAAACACACAAAAGCCTGCTGGCTAGCATATAAAACGTGTTCCCATACGAAAAAGGTCCGAGAATTCTATAGTCTGCTAAACATATAGCTGAAGCCAGACATCACACAGTTCCAGATTCAAATCCAAATTTCTTTCAACATCCTCGACAATTTACACGAAACAAACAAACCTGTTGGGTGGTACCACTTATGGGTTGATCAGGCACCGATATTTCTCCTTCGATGTTAACAATACTCTCCCTGCTCAAGCAAGTTGTAAACTTCACCATCTGCGAGCTCACCACATCAGGCTTCACAGTCAAAACGCACTGCATAGTATACCCCCGCTCCCTAACCACGACAAAAGCCATCTTCTTCCGACGGCGCGGATCGCCTGTGCTAGCCCCCGCACCAACACCGACTTCCCCTTCAACTCATCATTCAAATTTTTTACTTTTGTCCAGTTCTTACCGAACACTTCCTTCGAATTCAGGTCGTTCAACTCGATAACTCCGTAATTAGCCTTCAGTGGGTCTTCGCCCTCCATATTCATTGCCGAAACTCCGCCTATAACTTTGGCGGCGGCGGCGAGTTTCATCTTTGCGTTTTACTTTAAAGAGGAGGATGCGGCCGGCGGTGGAGGCTGATGGTGGAGGTCCACAGCGTCGTCACCGGTGGAGTCAAAACCCAGAAAGATACTCAGATTCTCAAAACCTAGAAGGATCGACTTCTTCCGATTCGGTGGCTTCTGCAATTTCTTCTCTTCAGGTGAAAATTTTGGCAATTTGGAAGTGTAGTGTTGAGATTGAAGATGAAATTGGGAACCTTCCCTCCCCGATTTTTTTTCCCCAAATTTCTTCCCTCCCTTTTCTGTGTAAGGATTCCCTCGGTTTTTTCAGCTGAAAACAACACACAAAAATCCATATATTTAACTATATTAAGACGCTTTTAATATAAAGCGTCATGATAATACATGATATTAAGACGCTTTTAATATAGCGTCTTAATATCTTCAATCTATTATGACGGTAATTACAAAAATGTCTCAACAATTTGGATTCATTTAATAATAAATTCAATATATAAATTAAATTAAATATAAAATGGTAATTAATGGACAAGCGTCACAATAGGTCATTTTTGGTGACGGCAAAACAAAAGCGTCATATTAGGGCGTCATTACAGGCTGTTTTTCTAGTAGTGACAATAGCATCCAAACTGTGATCAACCACAAGGTAAGATGGGACTCGAGCGACGTGGAGCTTGAGACCTCCGCAATCACTAAGATTGTGACACACCGCTTATCCAGCCGTACAGGTATGACTTCACGAGAATACTAATTGCCCATTTAAATTATTTAATTATGTAAATTATATGTTTATTATATTGTTTATATGATATTCTTGAAATATATGTTTATTATATTGTTTATATGATATTCTTGAAATATATGAATTTATTCTTGAATTATACTTTGACTACATACGTGGAATTTGAACCCTTTTGCCCCTTTTGACTCAGTTTTTTTTATTTGTTTGACCTCGTACTTGATTCCGATTTTTGTGAGTACGTGATATGTATGAAATATATGTGTTATGAACTTGATTATATGCTCATTATAAATTTTTGAACTCGTTTGTTGTGGTCTTGGACCATTTTTATAATTTAGGGACTTAAGGGCCTAATGAGAATTTAGCTCGCCTTGGGTTCCGGATGGAATAACTTGAGCTCGGGAATTTGGATTCGAATTCCAAATCCATCGCTGGACTTGTATTGAAAATACGGATCTAACATACCAAGTCTCACATTTTTCTAAGCCCGTTTGAACCTCCGAAATTTCACCGAACCGAGCCTCACATACCTAACAGCCACCTTTGACAGTTTTAACCATAACTATCTCATTTCTTAACTAAATGACCCCAAAATTGGACCCACTTAACCCTAGTTAAAACCTCTATCACCCTACGTCACCCCCATTTCGAACTCAGCAAGGAGAAGAGAGAGAAGCAGCTGTAAAGCAAGAACAAGAAAGGAAACCCGTAACTATTCACCATCTTGCCATTTTGAGCTCATAACTCCTTCTATTCTTCTCCGATTCAAGAGTTAAGCACATATTGTTGTTCTCCATCTCCTTGTGGTTGTTTTAAGCCATAATTTGCAAGTTTTCATTAAGTTTTTAGCATGATATGGGCATGAGTGTGAATAGAAAGGGTTTTGTTGAAATTTGTGAATAACTTGCACATTCATGCTTCGTTTCTTGATTCGAGACCTAATATATGATCCTTAAAGCTTGCTTATTCTTTTCCTAAACTTATATTTGATGTATGTATGGTGTGGAGTGATCCACCGTTGAAATACTTTGAGTTCTTGAAGCTTTTATTGGATGAAATTGAACTCATTTGTTGCTCCTTGACTGCTGCTCGGTTTGTGACAGATTTGGGAGGGATCCTTGCATGAAATTTTGTGGGTTAATGCATGGTTTTGTTGCCTTCTTAGTTGCCTTGAATTCCCTGCTCTCTTCCCTATTTTTGCCTTCGAATTACAACAGCAGCAGCAACAGTAGCTCAACGAAGCTGCTACAGCAGGGACATGCCCGTGTGTGTCTCTTGGTCTTTGGGATGACATAGTCGTGTCTCCATGGGGCTGGGGTATTTGTACTGAGACACCCCCGTGTCTCCCTTTGTTCTACAAGGCATGTCACCCTCATATGCAACCGTTTAATAGCTGCTATGTGAGGTGCTTGCATGGGCTCTTTTCTCACTTCGTTGTGACATTATGTGTTGTTTAGAAAAATACCTTTTTGTGATGTCCTAATATGACGTTTTTTAAAAGGTGTCACAATAGACCATCTATTCTGATGCTCTTTGTAGATTCGTCTTATAAGGTTAGATTTATTTTATTTATTAAATTATTTTTTAATAAAAGTAAATATAATAAGATATTTTTATACAAGGCGTCACAATATAATAAACTTATTGTGGTAAAATGTCTTAATATTATATATTTATTATGATAATTTTTAAAAGGGGCACTTCCCAAACCCAAAAACTCCCCATGAGTTTGGGAAGTTCCTTTTTATTCTCCATTTTTAAATACATCATTTGGGGTTTTAGGTACGTGATTTTGGGATTTAGATATGCGATTATGCGATTTAGATACGCGATTCTGGGATTTAAATACTTCCCATTTTCAAATATATCATTTGGGGATTTAGATATGCGATTCTTGAATTTTTATACATCATTTTTTAAAATGAGGAGTTAAGAGGAATTGGACTTATTATTTGGGAGTTTTCGGGAATTCCCCGTTTTTATAAAAAACATTCCAAATTATTAAAAAATCTAAGGAAATTCTTTTCACTTTGGTGCTATTCGTCCAATCTTTAGAGGGAAAAGAGAAAGAAAACCTATTTCACATTCTGAACTAAGAGCAGCTCGTCGTTCCATTTCACATTCCTGGGACTTTGGAATTTTGCAGAGTTCTACCAGAGTGAAAATCGCTGAGCAACTCGCCTTAATTTTGTTATCTTAGGACTTTGGAATCGCTGCGAACCCTTTCTTCAGGTAAAATTTTGTTTAATCCTTTCTCAAATTTGCTGATTATCTTGGGTCTTTAGTTTGTGCGAGGAATTGATTTGGTTCGGAATGTTTCGTGTGATTTTTCGATGGATAGCGAAGCTCAAATTGCTATTTACGTTTCGTGGCTGCTGGAAATTCAAGACCGCGAGAGAGCGTCGTCGTCTCTCCAAATCTCCGCCGCTTATTCGGCCCTCAACCGCATCATTTCTACCCACTCTTCAACTTTCCAGTTCAGCATCATCTCTAAGGTAAGTGTTTTCTGTTCCCTTGGCCATCATGCTTATTGATGCTCGTTGATGTCTTTCTTTTTCTGTTTTTAGGGCTTTAAGATTGTGAACATAATGATTGGATTAATATTAGACTTTTAGTTTAGTTAAAATTGTTTTTTTTTCTTCATCTGAGTTGCTTACCACCACACTAATTCTTTTCTACATTTTTCCTTGAGCGATGAATTTCGGTAATATAATGATTGTACTGATATTGGACTTGTACTCAAATTAAACTAGATTCTTTTTTGTTTCTACGTTTATTGATTCTAAGTTGCTAACCACCACGCCAATGAAGCATTGTTTTCTACCTTTCTCCTTAAGAGATCAATTTCAGTGGATTATTCTGTATTGCAAATCTACTTTTGGGCTTCAATCACTTGAATTTTGAAAAGGTTTATTAGATTGATTGCTAAAATTTGTATACCAGTACCCATAGACTCAAGTTTATAGTGCCTAGACCAAGAACTCTCTCAGTTGATACTTGATGAATCCTCCATGAACAGATAGGAGATCAGAAATTATTTATGGGAATGTCACTATTAGATAGTTGTACGAATTGATTCTGATTATTCTGTGTGTGTCTTTTTTTTTTTCTAATGATTGGGTATATGTATGTATATATATGGAGGAATCACCTATCAGTTAGGTGCATCAATCTTCTTCAATTTTAGATTATATTAGTATACAAAGAGTAGTGTGACCAATATCTGATTAGAAAATGCTTTATGATTTAGGCCTTAGGGTATTTTTTTGCTTTATCAATCGAGAATGTGTGTTGGACTATTGCTTATCTTAATTAAACCTATGTGCTTAAGCTAAGTATTTCGTATGGTGATTGCTGAGTTGAAAGACATGTATTGCTTTCTTAATTTAATGTGAAAGAAAATCACCCCGGTTTGCAAAAGAGCTCATGTCAACAATCTTGTTCACTATTGCAGTCGGTCCGGTTTGGTATGACCTGGAGTTATTATGGTTCAAAGTAATAACTTTGAATTCAATAGTTTTTCTATTCTTAGATATTGTAACTTTTGATATGTTTTTTTACTTTTCAGGGTAATGGGCGCAACTGCACTATAGAAGTATATTGGTAACTTGGGTGGGATAGGAGCTCCTGGAGTTGGTTCAAGCTCATCTTATGCACCAAAAGACTCCAACAACTAAAATAGTGCCTGAAAAGGTTTAGGTTTTAAGTCACTTCTAATCTTTTGACTTTATCCTTTCAATTCTTTAGCAAAATTATCATAATATGGAGTTTTTTTTTACTAATAACCATAATGGAATAATGCAAGAAAGCTGCATGACCACTTATTAATTTTTGAATTACACTATGGCAGAATGTTAAGATATTTAAGAATGTCAAAGGTTGTGATGATGCTAAACAAAAGCTTGAAGAGGTTGTTGAGTATTTGCAAAACACTTCCAAGTTCACTTGATTGGGAGGGAAGTTGCCTAAGGTTCGTGTACTTCAACACTTAAATTGGTTATTTCTGCCACACTATGCTCTCTGTAATCTGTACTCTCCTTTAAAATGCATTAAAATTTCATATGCAGTCTCTACATGGTTGTTCTTGCAGGTAAGTTAAAAGACAAAAAACACCTGGTGTATAACTGTCCGAATATCCTGAAATATTTGTTCTCCCCTTTGACTTTTAATGGTGGAAGAACCTGCTACAAGTCAATTAAATTGAGGTCGATTTATTAGCATATAATTTCTGTTATCTCCCACAATTCATATTTTTGAATGTAAATTGTAGGCTCCATGCATCATATTTATTGGTGAAGTTGATGTTGTTGGGCCAACACGAAAGCAATGGAAAGGCCATACAAAGAAAACGCTGCATCAATTACTCGTGGAAATGGATGGTTTTGAACAAAATGAGGTAAAGTAACAAAAATTACTGCTTTCGTTTCAACTTTCCTCGTGCGCTTACAGATGCAATCAATATTTGAACTTTTTGCAGGGCATAATTGTAATGGCTGCAACCAACTTGCCTGATATACTTGCTCCAGCTTTGGCAAGACTTGGTATATTGTAGTATTGCATAGTAATTGTATGTCCTTCTATCAAGTTTAATTAAGTATTGTATGTTCTAAACTTGGTAATTATCCGTTTAAAATCTTCATAAAAGTAATTTTAATTATTTTTATGTGCTAAATAACTACTTTTTTTTAATATAGGTGGTTGTGGATGGAGATTAACAAGAAGTTTCAAATCAATGATCGGATCTATAATTAGTAGTTAAATTTTAGTTCGTCGGGTATGACTTATTTCTTCAGATTAGTAATTTAGTTAGAATTGTAGAGAACATTATGATATTCATGTTTTTATATTTTTGGTATTAAGGTCAGCTAGATGGAAATTTGGCTTTTGTTGATATTCCATGAATTTTGCTGATGGCACTTGAAGGTAATGAAGAAGATTATTTCAATTCTTGTGTTTGGTTTTTAATTTTCATTGATGGGTGTTTGAATGATTAGTTTCATATGATAATTATCATTAGAAAGTAGAAAAATAATATAATTTAAATATTATTAACACATATGAAGCTTCACAGAGCACCAAAAAAAAACATATGAAGCTTCACAATCTCGACATCTTGTGAAGCCAATCATCGCCACAAAAAGCATTTTGAATAAATGATGTGTCACAAAATGAAACTTTTAAGATGCACATGAGCATCATAATAGTCCGAATTTATTATGAGGCTTACAAGTGTCATAGTTGCCACTTTTGAGATGCACATGAGCATGATAATAGCCCAAATTTATTATGAAACTTACAAGCGTCATAATAGTTGTATTTTGGCCAACAGGGATTGATCAAGTGGTTTGAGGATTCTTTCTCGAAGACAAGGTCCCGGGTTCGAATCCCTTGGGTCACTTAGGGTGTGTGTGTTAAAAATAAAAAAATAAAATAAAAAAAAGTTATAAAAAAAAAATAAAAAATAATAGTTGTATTTTGAGACGCTTTAAAACGTCATATATCTAGTTAGTTTTGGTAGTTGGGGTTTAAAACGAGACACAAAAAATCATCACAACATCAGCATTTTGGTGATGATTTCAAGTGTTATAACAAAACCAATTTTGAGACGACAAAAACCGTCACTATATGATATTGCAACGCTGGAATAGGTGACACTTTTGTTCAGTGTCACAATAAATGCGTTTTGTGACGAGTTTAGGCGTCACAAAATGTAGTTTTTCTAGTAGCTTGAGTATGAACTTGAATTTGACTTTGAACTTGGGCCCCGGAGAAGTGGTATGACAACTAGGGTCGGCCAGGGGGTCGCCGAGCTCTCCCATCAACACAACTCCACTTTAAGAGGATTCACCCAACCTCAGGAGGTCGAGGGGAAGGTGGGTTTTCTTGAGCTGGCAGAGACACCGTCGAATGAGCGGGTAGGATCCCCCGACTCAGTTATTTGAATTTGAACCGAGGTTGAGGGGGCGTACCTCTCTGCCCCAAACACGAAGGTAGGATTGAATTTGACTTTGAATTTGTCTTTGAATTTAAATATGAATATGACAGAAGGTTTGGTTAGAAACTCGTACTCGTCGAGTTAGTGTGACTTTGACTTTGAATATGGTTCGTGAAACGGGAATGACTTCTAATTCCTAAAATTTGGTTGATTTTGGCCTTCGGTCTTAAACCTTTTTCTATATATATAGTATCACGGGATAAAATGTTTTAGAATGCAAAAACCACACCTCGGTTCATAAATTCTTTGACTTAGAATATGTTATGCTCTTATGTATATGTACGTATGCGCGTGTTAGCCCCCTCACCAGTCTTTAGGACTGACCCCTCCTCGTTGTTTTCTTTTTCCCCTTGTTTATTTGAGTTGCAGGTGTAGGTTTCAGTTCGAGCTAGGCGGTGTTTTCTTTGAGTCGTTCGAGGCTTGTAGTCGAGTCCTTTGCATACCTTGCATCTTTACCTTTCCGCTTTGGTACTATGTATAAGTATGTATACGAATATGATTTCGAATTTGGAGATTGGTATGATTTAATTTGCCCACGGGTGGGCATGACATGCATAATTTGACTCGTTATACTCTTGGTATGTATACATGTATGGTTGTATTTGTTGATCTTGTGGCTTCCGCGTTTGATATTTGATTTTATTGCACACTCTGTATTAGGGTCTAGACCGCCTAGCTTAGGTGAGATTTTTGTTTGTCTCATGCTCGCTATAGCTTGGTGCGTGTGCGAAGTTCCCATTTCGTTACACGTGTTGAGCTATAGTACGGGGGATGTAGTGCTCTTCACTCAGGGTGCTACAAAGATCCTTGGGGTAAGTTCTCCACTTTCATCTCGATTCAACCTTTGTGTTTTGTAATACCTCATAGTTTCGACCTTAACCTCCTTTTCTTACACAACTGTGCCAAGACGTTTATCACATGAGTCAAAGCGCTCAAGTCTATCGAGAGGACCAAGAAGCCCTTCGTATGAGGCTAGGAGATGGGCTTGATGTGGAGGTGGAGGCCTTGCAGAAAGAGCTAATTGAGGCCCGACTTGCTTAAAAGGAGGCTAAGACCAAGGTAAACGAAGTTGCATTGGAGAAGCAACAACTCGCAAACTCCTCCACCGAATTGAAGAGTCAGCTAGCAGGTGTGTAGAAGAAGTTGTTTGACGTGAATAAGAAGCTCGACCTGCATGTCAACGAAAAACTAGAGGCTCACAGGAAAGAGGAGAAGGTGGGTGAAAAAAGAGGCGTGAGGTTGGTTATTAATCGCTGTAAGGAGGGGCTCGAAGACCTAAAAGAGGGCTTCAATCTTTGCCTAGCCCAAATTAGAGAGGCAAGGTACCTTCCGGTCGACTATGATAAAAAAAGATATAGATATCTGATGCCAAGACCCTCGACCACAAAATTCGAGTGCTTCTGCTCCGGCCCCTCCGATCAACTGGGAGAATGAGGAATTCACCTTTGCTGTCAGCTTGGCCAAGTTTTTGTACTTCCAAAGGCCGGAAGATTCGAGCAAAATGCCTGAGGGAGTGGATGTCGAGAGCACACTAGACCCGGTCAAAGTCTTTTTCGAAACGTTTGGTTTAAAAGTTTGACACCCCGACTTTTCGGTCGTATAGGTATGACGTAATTACGCATTTAAATTCCTTAATTATGTGATTATATGTTTAATTAACGTTAATTTTTATTCTTTTAAATTATTTGAATTCTTATTTAAACGTTTATACTTCTTTTGTTGTTATTTGCTCTGTTTTTTATCGTTTTTTAATTCGATTTTTGTGCTTATTTGCCACGCATAAAATATACGTGTTATGAACTTGGAAATATGCTCGTTTTATGTTTTCAGGTTTGTTTGTTGAGCTTTTGGAGTGTTTATTTCGTTTGGAACCTAAAGGAGGTTAAAACATTTTAACGTACCTTGGGTTCTAGGTTGTGTAATTCGAGCTTGGGAATTCGGATTCGAATTTCGTCACCTCCGTTGGCCTTGTTTCGACGATTCGGGTGCAATGGACTAAGCCTTGTATTTTTCTAACCTCGTTTGTTACTCCGAAATTTGACCGAAAACTCACCTCGCGCCTATATGACTATCTTTCACTTATTTGCACATAAGTACCTCAATTCTTGATATATTACCCTCAAACTTGGTCCCAGCATCCACTAGCTCAATGTATTATCAATCCTTGCCTCTCCATTCTCGGTTCAAACAAGGAAAAGGGGGAGAAAGTGTAGCAACTTTGGAGAACAAACATTTCACCTCGTTACTATTCACACTAACGAGAATTTGAGCTCATTTCTCCATTTTCTTCCATCATCTTCAAGAGGTAAGCTTATATTTGATATGTACATACATAGGTGACCATTTCTATCCATTAATTTCATGTTTTGAGCTATGTTTGACATATATATGAAGTATGGATTGATTTATGAGGGTTTGATGATCTCTTGCTATCCGTGGAGCTATACTTTGGTTTGATGATATATTTATGATCTCTCAAGCTTCATTCATGAGTATATGATCTTATTTTTGCTTATGGTTGAGTGTATGACATATCACCATTGATGAGCTTTAAGTTTTCTTGCATGAGATAGGTTGATATATATGACTTCCTTGCTCCCTTTGTCTTGTTCGATGATTTGGATGGAGTTAGGGCAAGATATTACGTGAATTGGATGCATAAATATTGGTTGTTGTTGTTGCTGTTGTGTGCCCTGTTTTGCTTCCCTGTTTTCGTGCATGAACACTATTGTTGCTGCTATTTTTTTTTTTCGAAGAAGAAAGGCCAACACGGCCGTGTCGGCTTTGAACGTGATTTGGGCACGGCCGTGTCAGCAATTCGACTTGGGCTGATTATTTTTGTAAAATCGGACATGTCCATGTCCAAAATGAACTGAAAACCACCACGGTCGTGTCCAAAGTTCGAGTTTGGCTCCTGAATTTATTTTAATCGGACATGGTCATGTCCAAATTGAACTAAAACCCAACTCGGTCGTGTCCTGTATATGCAGCGGCGGCGGTTGTTCGTTTTATAATTTTGATACCTTTCTTCGTGTTTTCTTGCTTTCTTTATGACTCGTATGCAACGGTGACTTGTTATTTTATGTGTTATTTGCATTATATTACATTTGTGACCTTATTTGAAATTAGTTTTCCGAGTATGAATTATATGACCTAATTGTACGTTTATGCATTCCATTCGCATTCATTGCATTCATAAGCATAGCTGAGCGTCTATTTGGTTCATATTTGAGTTTAAGTCTCGGGTCTTGCCCTTTTGTGTTTCAGAGCCTCTTCCGGACGTGCAGGAGCCCGAGGTTTAGGTGGTTGGTCGTTGTTCTAATCCTACTTCTGCTTCCTTTTGTTAAGGTGAGGTTAGGAACTTTGTATTAGTTATCGACCTACGACCTATTATATGATGTTTTATACCCCGTGTGTGAATATATATCTTATATATATTAAATATGCATGTCTAAGCTATGATTATGGCCTTATGAAAATGTTTGAATCTTCTGGAACTGTATAAGTATGAACATATATAAGCTTAAATTTTTTAACTCTTTTACTTTATCTTCAATCGAGTTGTGCCTTGAAATATGGGAATTTGGTTCGTTATGGTATGTTGGGCCCCGGGAGCTATGGGTAAAGAATGCCCGGGAGGGCAAGGGTCGTCGGGTTTGTCCTGTGCGTGGTTCCCTTTGAGATATTCACGTACGACTTATGGAGGTTGGGAAGGCGTGGTATCTTGAACCCTCGATTGATAACCGGGGAAGGCATATCATGGGTTAGCGACCCTGTATGTTTTTGGTAATGTAGGTGGAGAGGGCTTGATTCCCGAAACACCATGGTTGTGAGGTTGGATTATGTTATGATTTCGGTTTTTATATTATGATTTGAGAAGTTAGTCGAAGTCCGTACTTGTCGGATGTTTATTTATGTTATGCTTTGATAGATTATGAGTCGAGATAGGTTCTTTTATGTATATTACGTATCTTTTGAAAAATGCTTTGGTATGCAAAACCCTGACCTCGATTTATAACTATCACTTTGATATATGCTCTGTTACTTATACTGATACAGGTATGGGTGTGCGTGTAGCCCCCTCACTGAGTCGAGTTGTAGACTGGCCCCCTCTCTTTTCCCACCTCCAGTGCAGGTTGTTTCGAGCTAGGTGGGGAAGTGCGAGTCTCGGTCTTGTACTTGTGTGTCTAGGTCGAATTGCATTCATATTTCCTGCTTTTAAATACTCCTCCTATGTATTTGATATTCTGACTTGTATATTTTGGAGAATTATAGATATTTGATGTATATACTTGATCTCTTTTGGGCCATGAGGCCATGTATATATGATAATATGCGTATATGATCGAGCTCTTTAGATCCTGTTTGATGCCTCCGCATATTTATATGTTTGTTTTGCGCACTCTGTTCGAGTTTTAGCCCAGCTTAGCCTAGTGTGTGAGTTTTGGTTCCCGTTCGCTTAGACTTGGACTCATGTATGGAGGTTCATTTCATATGTGGGTTCTGGTTTAGGTGCGGTGGATGTGGTGGCCCACCGTTCCGGGTGCTACATCCTAAAGTGGTATCAGAGCTCTCGGTTGCAAAATCGGACCTCTAGAGTCGTGCGGGTCTGTCTAGGTCGTATGGCTTAGGACAACATGATTATGTGCATTTATGTGATTATTTGATCATTTTTTTGTTGATTGTGAACATGAGCATGTATTGGCCTGCACGCATATGTATTGGAAACTTTTATTTTGTAGAATTATGCCTCCAAGAAGATACCACCGCCAGGATAGATCCCTTGAACACCACCATCATCGGGATCATTCTCCACGACAAGAAAACAATAATCCACCACCACCACAAATGGACCCCGGGAACTTTATGGAAAGATTAACTATATTCTTGTAACAGAGAGCTCAGGAAAGGAACAATGCTCCTCAGTCCAGGAATCATGGAGGGAATGCTATTACCGCCATTCTCTGAGAGTTTAAAAATTAGAATCCACCGGTTTTCGTTGGTGGAAATGATGTTCAAGCGGAAGAGTGGTTGATCCAAACCAACCTGATATGGGGTCTTATACCTTGTGGCCCACTGGAGAAGCTACAATGCACTCTCACGATGATACAGGGACAGGCTTATAGCTGGTGGTGGTCCAGTGTTCAGGTCAGGTTGGAGGCTTCTGGAGAGGAGATTACGTGGGATGTCTTCGAGCGGGAATTCAAGAATAAGTACATTCTGAAATCTACCCGAAGCAAGCGCTTGAGAGAGAGAGTTTATGGATCTCAAGTAAGGGGGAATATCCATGACAGATTATATCAACGAGTTTGAAAGGCTTTCTCACTATGCTCCGAACATTGCCAACGATGATGAAGCTAAAGCCTCTCAATTCCTCCAGGGTCTTCGGGAAGATATGAAAGATGCCTTGGAAGCGGCTAATACGAGCACGTGGGCGAAAGCGACCGATAAAGCTTTGAGAGTTGAGGATAGGGTCGTTCTAAGGAGAAAGAGTTCGCATGTGGGACAGGGTTCGAGTTCGGGGAGTTCTAACAAGTTTGGGAAGAAGCCGGCGTTCCAAGCTTTTCCCCAAACTAAGCCTCAATACAAACAGCCCCGACCCGCAGGACTGAACCAACCAAAGCAACCTTTGGCTCTTCCGTCTCCCCCTAAGGTTCAATGTACAAATTTTAAAGGCCCTCATCATGTGGACAACTGCTTTAGACTTCATAAGAGATGCTTTGTTTGTGGGTCACCCGATCATATGGTGAGCACGTGCTCGAAGAAGAAGGATAATCAGAGGCCCGCAATCCAGGCTAGGACTTATGCTTTGGGCGGTGAGGAAGAGGAAGCTGTGGAGATCGACCTGAATGCCTTGATTAAAGGTACCGTTAGCATTCATGGCACTACATTGCATGCATTATTTGATCCTGGGGCTACTAATTCTTTTATTTCCCGGGATATTGCTGCTTATATGTGCTTGCTTGTATCTCTCTATGCGAATGATTACGTGGTTAGTTCTTCCCTCGGGGGTAGTATGGTAACTTGCAGGTTGTATGGCGGGTGTCCTGTGAGCTTCAAAGGTCGAGTTTTCCTTGCTGATTTGATTGAGATGGCGATGCAGAGATATGGGGTGATTCTTGGGATGGATTGGTTGTATGAGCATGGGCCTAAAATGGATTGTCGGGAGAAGAAAGTTTCTTTTGGGTCAGTTGTGTTTCAAGGCGAGAAGTTGAAGCCCGTTTATTTCCTTTGTTGAGGCTAATAGACTGGTCCGGGATGGTGCGACGGGTTTCGTGGCCCACCTTTGAATACCTTTGTATGAGCATCATCTGTTTCTTTCTCTTCTCGCGGTACCTACTCAAGCTTAAAGTTCTTGAGTTCCCCTGCGATGGACTTTACATTTGCCAGGTACTTCACCATTGACCCCTTTCTTGCTTCGTAAGTCCCTTCGACCTAGCTAGTAATGAGTTGAGAATCTGTGAAAGCTGTAAGATTTTCAATTCCCTAATCCCTGACAATCTTCATTCTGCCAATAAGGGCCTCGTACTTGGCCTCATTATTGGTAGTGGGGAACTCGAGGTAGATGGTGAAATCAAGCTCATCTCCTTCAACGTTTCTAAAGGATACCCAAACCCCTCCCCCAGATGTGGTTGAGGAGCCATCAATAGACAGCATCTACGGAATCGACTCGCGGGGAGCAGGTGGCATACTCTTCTCGATTAGGAAATCTGCCAGCACTTGGGCTTGATAAGATGCCCGAGGTTGGAAAGACAGGTTGACCTTCCCCAATTCGATCGAATGTGCTTGGACATATGGCTTCAGTTTTCGAGCATAATGCACTAGTGCTAAAGCGAAATTTTTGATCTCCATGTAACAAGTCTCTGCTCCATGCAAGATCTTCCTGACATAATAAACGGGCATGTGCTTCTTGTCTCTAGTAGCCACCAAACCCGCGCTAATTTCCTCCTCTGCTACAACCAAATATAAATATAACTTTTTTTCTGGCTCAGGTTTTGCTAGCAGAGGAGAAACTCGAGGTATTGCTGAGTTGCTTGAAAGCTTGGTCGCATTCCTCGGTCCACTCGAACTCCTTAATGTTTCTTAGGATTTTGAAAAATGGGAGGATCTTTTCTGCCGATCTGGATATAAATCAATTCAAGGAGATTATTCGATCGACCAGGTATTGAACTTTACGGATTATCTTAGGTCTCGAGATGTATCGGATGGCCTTGATCTTTTCGGGGTTCGCCTCGATAAAAACCAGCCCTGGTAAACTGTGCTATGTAACTCCTTAAAGGCTCATTTTCTTGTTGCTTGATGGCAAATAAGCTCAACGTCATCTTCTGGTGTTGCTTGCTACTAGCAAACTAATGGAGGAATAAGGATGCGAACTGGTCAAGCGTGTATATAGATCCGGGGTGGAAGTTAGCTAGACCATTCCTACGCGGTATCTGTGAGTGTCATGAGGAATACCCGATATTTGACCACATCCATATACTAATATAGGAGAGCAAGATTCTTGAAGTGAGTAAGAAGGCGCTGGGGGTCGGTGGTTCCATCATACTTGGGGGGGTCTGATGTCTTGCATCCTACCAGCAGGTAGTTGGCCATCCCCTCCTGGCTGAATGGGCCTCCTCTCCTCAATGTACGATGTGGTCCTGCATGGACCTTCCTCGCTACTTTTGCGACTCACTACTATAACCGAGCAGCCTAATCTGTAAGCTGCTCGCTCTCCGTCCCCCTTCCTGGTATCCTACCAGGCGGTAAGTCCAGCTCCGGTGCCCTGGTTCATCAGCAGCGGTGTTGTTCCTCCTACCTCGGCACTCGCACCACCTTGCAGGTTAACATTAGAATTAATGTTGACACCTCCTGTTAGTTGGTTTGATCCCAACCCCACTTGAATGATAGGAGGAAGTTGTATGGGGTGATCCTCTTCTCCTCGAGTATGGGGGAATACCACTTATGACTAGGGACCTAGACCGCTTCCTCCACCTTCCTGGGAGATCAGCACAAGTAGCGCATGTGTTTCGGTAGTAGGCCTGTTATCCGACCCTCCCTGAGAGCCCAGGAAGGTAGGGGCCTACGTCGATGTTGGAATAACATTGTTATGCATTTCTTGGTGAATTTAAAGCATTGTCTGTGCCCGATTGGTGTTGCGACTGATCACCCATTAGTGTCTCCATTACTACCTCGGGTGCGGTTGCACGGATCACCTCTTGGACCACTCCCTGAGTCTATGTCGGGGGGACGGAACCCCTTATGGCCTCTTGCACTACCTATGAAGCAGAATTTTGTATGAGCTCGTGGCCCTTCGTTTGAATTCCTCCCAAATTAAGTGTAAGGGTGCCCCGATGGGTCTCGTCGCCCTACGGGTGGCATCTTCACTATTTCCTCTACCTTCCTAGATAGCAAGAGGGGTCAGGTTCCCTCCACCTGTTTGGGACACTCCAGCTGGGAGGAGGGTGTCTTCTCCTACCTGCTCAATTTTCTCAGGCCTCCCCAGCGGTGGGGGTTTCAAGTTGGTCTGGCCTGTGACCTGACCTGGGACGTTCGTCCCTACTGGCAGCCCCGATAGCAGTCCTGTCTGCCGACCTGCTACTTGATCAGCTAACTCGCTCGGTTTGCCATGTTCTTCAGCAGGTGGCCTCTATGTCAATCTCGGTAGGGTGTCCTCGGACCTCCTCTTTGAGCCTTCAATACCTAGACTATTGTCTCCTCCTGATCCTGTAGCGGCGCGATTCAATGCTTCCTGGTTACTTAGTGTTCCTGCAGCCGAAGTCCTGCATTTCTTGGGTAGTCAATGATCCAACTACTATGAGATTTTGCACATTCTGGCCATTCAGCATTCCAACAGCCAAGAGACTTTTCACGTCCTGGTTGGTTAGCGTTTCAGCAGCTAAAAGGTTGTGCACGTCTTAGCTGTTCAACTTTCTAGCAGCCAAGCGACTTTGTATGTCCTGGCTGTTCAGCGCTCCGGCGGTCCTGGTATCGTGCTTCTCCATAGCTGTGCTGATTAATGAATGGTTTTCTCACGCCTTAACTCAGATTTCCCATAAACAACGCCAAGTGATGCGCACCAAAAATGCAACACCACTAAATTCGTAAATGGGCTTTGAGTTATCCAAGCGAAGAAGATGCAAATCAGTCGAAAGGGGGGTAGACCTGCAAAACAAGCATTAGCACTCCACTGAATTAAGTTAGTAAGTGCTAGATGAAGATAAATAATGTAATTCAAATAAAGAGATTACGAATAACGTAATTAAAGAAGGAGAAAAGTAAGAGAGAAATATGAGAGAGTAGAGTCGTGTATGTTGATCATTGATGAGAGCAAATGGCAGAAATTTTGATAGTATCGGGCGTATGAGCGCGAGATAGTAAAAATGCAATTAGTCCTTAAAGAAGTGGCCCTTTCTCCTTTTATAGCCTGGTATCCCGCCAGCTAGCAGTCAAGTAAGTAAGTGACTCCTACTTTACAGCTAGGGTTTGTTGGAAGTTGAGAGAAAAGTGGATAAAGTTATCCCCACTATTTGAATTTGAATCCCACTTATCCCTTAAGACTCTCAACCTCTCCAAAATGTGATTTGATCAGATAAAACTGCAACACACTCGTTTTGACTTATCTGGATCCCGATCCGACTTAATTGGACCGGACTTATTTCTTGGTAACCTAAGCGCTTCTGCTGTTGCGTACCTTCCAACTGGAAGGTAAATACTCTTACCTGCTATCCGTTATTGGTTGGGCCTTTGTGCATTGGGTCGTTGTCGTTTTTATGACACATCATATATTTATATATATATATATATATATATCCACATAGTATAACCACGCCACCCTACCTCTGCCACACCACGTCACTGCCTCCCCTCCCAAGTCCACCCCTTCCTACCTCTCCAAATCCGCCATCGTCGTCGCCAACCATCCCTAATCGCCCCAAGTTCGTCGCCTCCCTCCTCATCTTAGTCAACCCTCTTCTCCTTGTCAGATCTAGATTTGGAATTGGATCTGAACGATTGTGTGTGTATGTCTATGCAGTGTTGGTTGGTGGTGGTGGTAGTGGACTTCAGTGGTGTTTGTTGTCAATATATGTTTGTTTTTGAAGGGAAATGCGTTGGATGGTGGCGGCGCTAGTGCCGGAGTTGTACGTGGGGAAGGGGGTGGCCATAGATGTAGTTGGCGGCTGTTGATTTTTGGAGATGGTGGGATTGGTTGGAGTCGTGCGTGGGGAGGGATTGGGGGTTGTTTTTGCAATTATATTTGTATTATATAAAGTTATATTATTTATTTTCTATAATATTTTTACAATGTGTTATATATAAAGTCAGAACAAGGCATAAGAGACTTTTCACCATTAAAATCTCATTTTTACAAGTAGTCAACGCGTCGTATATGAGTTGGGGACTTTATTTCCTATTGTGATTATAATTTTATATTTCTTTATCTCCAAGTATGATGAGAAGACACCTAGGCATGCGAGTTCATTCAGTTGAACGATTGATTTTGTTGGGGAGAGATTAAATTTGCTATAGTGGGCAGAGAAAAACGATCTTCTCACACATAATAAGAGGCACATTTGATATGTCACAATTAACGCAGTAATAGACGGCCCAACAAGATGAAAAAGGACCAAAAAAATAGGAAATTGACCAGACTACAAACAAGCAATGCAAGGTCGTTTTTAGGCTTTTGCGCAATTAGCCCACTTTTTACATTTTAGTTACTGAAATCCATTGGGTTACTAACAACCAAACTAAAACACTTGTAAATGTTTTGCCAACTATATGGGTTAAAAGGCCAACGGGAAAATAATACTCCTATAAATATATTATTTTCAAGAAATTAAAGTTGTCAAAGATGTATAAATATCAAATACCTTCATTCTTTTTTCAAAAAGTCGTTCTACATTAAAGCTGATTCCGATCATTCCCCCATAATTCTATCCAACAAATGTAATTTCATGGCATACCAAGTCAGCAACATTCGTAAAGCAGTATTCAAAAGCTAAATAAACATTCATCAACATAAGCTACAGATCAACCATAAACAGAAAAGGGTTATCAATGTGTTTAATTAATACCCTCCTAAACCCCGTCTAATTTCATTAATTACCATTACAGATCACATAAATTCATTATTAATTCCCAATTCCCACTAATACCTCCACGCTGACGTGGCGACCAGGGGCCTATCATGCCAGCAAAGCAGCAGCTCCGCCTGTCGTTTGACGACGTGGAATCCTCTGACTTGCACTCTCCGCAGCAAACACTCAGCCTGAAAATCAGCAAATTGGCTCAGCCCCACTTGTCTCAATCCCGCCGCCACCATCGCCTCCCTCCACGCCGTCGCCCGCCGCCCCGCCACCTCCACCCCCTCCAGGATCTTCGGGTACAGGACAAACGTCTCAATGCTTCGCATCCATTCGCCGCTGTTGAAGTTAGCAGCTTCTAGTGATTCCAAGAGGGTCGAGTAATACTCTAAGCCATCAATCACAGCCTGCCGATACGACGACGTTCCCAAACCCATCTGTCCCTCGATGTCCACGTGCACCACCACGTGCGGCGAGACTCGCCGCAGATCGTTCAGGAACCCCGTCCCCACATGCCGGAATATCGACGGAGTTAGAAGGACGGCTATTTTTTCGCCTTCCATGAACTTTATGGCTTTAAATGATAGATATTCAAAGTTTCGTATCAAGACGAAATCGATTTCGAACCTGATGTTCAGCTCACGAGCGAACTGAGTTAAGTTGTCTCGGATCAGTTTTGACTCAGTCCCGTACTCCTCTGGAACAAGAGCCGATATTCGGAGAACCGGCGGCGCGGCTTTGCGCGAGTCGGCTTTATCGGCTAGCTCCTTCATGAAGGAAGCCCAGTGGCCGCCGAGGCCTATTTCGAAGTCGATGATGTGTACATGCATGGAGCCGTCCATGGCTTCAAGCACGGCTTGGTTAGCCGTGAAGCTGGAGAACATCGGAATTGGAGAGATGCTCGAGAAGGTTTTCTGGGCTTTGATGGTTTGAACAATCTCGGAAGAATTCGCCGGGTGGTGGCTAGTCCGAGTTGACCCAGTGAGTAGGGATTGGAGAGCTACCTTGAAATAAAAGGCAGCTCTCTGGAGGGGTTTGCCGGCGGGAGACCTCAGGCGTTGATTGAGCCGCGTCAATATCACGTGCCCTAGTTGGAGTGAGTTGGTCTCGAAACACTCGGCGAGTCGGATTAACTCGTCTACATAGTCGAATCCCACGTTCCAGTTGCCGCCGTTGAGATCGCCGGTGAGCCCTTCGAAGGAAGTGATGGTATTCGCGTTATGATTCAGAGGCGCGCTGGTGTATAATGGGATATCAGGGAGAAGCCCGAAATCAGCGGGCACAAACTGAGTCGACTCGAACGAGCCAACGGGTGGGAACTCGGGGAGATTTGCGTACTGATTCTGCGTAATTTGGGACTCGGACTGCGAGTTAAGAGGACGAGTTGAATCGTCATGCAAACCCAGCTCTCTCATCAAAGAATCCCAATCCTCCAATGGTGGGTCTTTCAGCACATGATCATCCAGTTGAAGAGGATCGACGGCCAAAATTTCAGCAGTATTGGTGTTACCCGAATCGGGTTTCTGATCCGCAACCGGGCTCGGGCTCCCGCGGAGGTCAAGAACAGATTTGGGCTCGTAAGTGGCAGCGGCTACGGCGGCGGTCGTGGCTGTGGCCGGAATAGCAGCGGCGCCAATCGTGCAATTCAGTAGGGGTTTGTTGTTGTTCTGATTGTTTGCAGGAAAGGGTACTTTCATTTCTTGAATAAAAGGGAAATTAAGGCAAAAATAGCCAGCGCAATAAGATCAAAGGAGATCACTCTCTCTCTCTCTCTCAATTTCTATATATATATATATATTGTGATAACGTTGAAGGGTGCACGTAATATATGTTTTCTGGTGATGGAAGAAGCCGAAAGCTGTAAGCGGGGGCTTTTAGGGGGTGATGATTATGGCTTTTTATGTGTGCGTGCATGGGGATGGGGGTGCGCGAGTGGGGGTGGGATGAGAGACATGGACAATACACAAAAGAAAAAGAAAAAAAATAATAAGTCAGAAGATTAGAGGATTGATTGATGTATCGATTGGAAGCTTGCTGATGAAGGCTTTTGAAGCTTTTATGTATTTCGCTGTGCCACTTTCTTTGATTCTCGCTTTTCGATCGTTGGCTCATTATTGGCTTTTTCATCTTTACCTCCTCTTCCACTTTTCACTCGTTTTCACATTTTAACCCTCTTGTAAGTATAGTAGTGTGAATTTTGTGGTCCTTTACTGGAAGGAAAAAAAATATACAATCGGGATATCAAGTTGGCTTTGAATTTCTCATTTTAAGTTGTGGTTTAGCTTCTATTTTACTCACTCACTCACACTAATTGTATTAATTAATAGATGATCTAAATTATAGAAGAATTTTTTTTTTATATATCATGAATTGTTTATCTCTTCTAATTTGAACCATCTATTAATATATGTATGAACATAAGTGAAACTGGAGATTAAAAACACAAAACTGAAACAAAATCCAAACCCAATTGTTTCCATATGATTTTGGATTTTATTATTTTTTTTTTTCAGTCTCAAATATGTCTAATAAGTCCTGAAAGTTTGTAATATTGGACCAAATTTAGGACTTATCCGAGGTATTTGAATTAGAAAAGAATAGTATCTCAGTTTTATAATGTTCCCTAAGTTTTGGGTTTTGAGGATTACAAAAAGAAATTGAATTAAATCTTGTTTTGCTAAAATACTGAATGAGAAAAAATACTCTTATTCCATCTTACATATCACAGTTGCCGCGGTTTGCAATCGAAATTTCCTTTGCAAGTTTTAATAAATTCAGTTGCAAAATTAGTTAATAACTCTTACGGTGAGGGTTTTTACACCCAAAAATTAGTGTTTTACATTATTAAACTTAATTAGGGGATTGGATTTGTTTCGTTATTGATTGAAAATAGGTGATATAATAAAAAGTATGATAAAATCATCGTTAATTGCCTATAACAACTGTATCATCAGAAGAATAAATATCTTATTAATGATTGAAGCGATTGAAAATAATCATTTATTTTTATTAAAATAATTACAAGATTCATAATATACTATCATTTGAATTTTGACGAAGAGATTTTAGCGGGGAAAAAGAATTCCAAACAATAAATTTATACGTAAAAAAGATTGAAGCCTTTCTAAAATTGTTTGATGGTTAAGAAAAATAACACTGCTTTAGTTACAACAACGTTAACACAATTGTGGAGTCGTAGCAACTAGCAACATCCGGCTTGACTATTAACACAGTATTAAGATATAAGTGGGAAACATAGAAAATAAACTTTTTCTTAAATTTTTCCTTACTTTCCTCGTCTTTTTTATTGGGGAACGCAATTCTTCCTTTTCATTATGAATTTTCTTTTATTTACATCTTTTTACTTTTATCATTTCTCTAAGTAGCAAAATATCGAAAGTACTACTGTCTTACTATTTCTTTTTTTCCGTCGATCATTTCTTTAAATATCAAAATAAGATTGCTTGCATTATGAACTTTTCATCATTAATTTGAGTCGAGCATCAAAGGATCTTTGCTGAGATAGTTCTTAACGTGTCTTTTATTGATTCGTTTCTGTGTTTAAGTTTTCAATTCTAAAATATATAGTCCAACGGCCTCGTTCAATATTGTGTTGTACTGCATCTCCGTAATATCATTTCTCTAACTGGCAAAACATCAAAAGTATTTTTGTCTTACCATTTCTTTTTTCTTCTGTCAATCATTTCTCTAAGTATCAAAATAGGATTGCTTCCATTATAAACTTTATTTCCATCATTAATTTGAGTCGAGTATCAGAGGATCCTTGTTGAGATAGTTCTTAACGTATCTTTTATTGATTCATTTTTGTGTTTAAGTCTTCAATTCTAAAATACATAGCCCAACGACCTCGTTCAATATTGTTGTGTAGGACTGCATCTCCGTAATATCAAATTCTACGCTCCAAAGTTCACATATTTGGACTTGCTTTCTCATTAAAAACTGAATTACTTGAATCCAAGCATAAGGATAATTAATAAGGATGGAAGCTTTTGTTAGACGTTGGTGGTGTAGGTATGGAGAGGCCAGCCTAGACATGTCTTGCATGCATTCCCACTTAACAAAAGGGGGAATTTAGCTGAGTGCGTTTTCCAGTGGCCAAAAAGACATGTGTGCCTATTTCTTTAATTTGATGTCTTTCCCCTCACCACTAAAAGAAATACATTGAATTTATCAAAAGTACAGAATTTTCGAAGAAGATAGGAGAGCTTAATGTGATCCTTCGGACCTCTGCAATTTCGTGTTTAATGGGAGATAAAATGCATTTTTTCCTTCTTGCTCAGGTTATATCATGCGAGTGTGATTTTTTCTTAGTGATTTTGCTCGATTTAGGTCATATCGCAAGAGTCGAAATTGTATTTACATTAAAATTATCAAGAGCTTACAACGCCCATTAGGAAATTTAAAAAATATATATAGAAGCTTTAATCTTATTATAAAACAAGATATATGCATAAACAATTTGCTATGTGGAAAAAATTCAAATTCAATCCAAGTGTTTTCATTATGAATAATCAAAATAGATCTTATATTTTTAATTTAATTCAAATTCAACCTTTATGTCATATTTTAGTAGTAATTCCAATATATATATATATAAATAGACTAAAATACCTTTTATCTATTTAATTAATATTGAGCTTAATTAAATCTCAAATTTATAAAAATCTTAATTTTTAAGTTAAAAGTTATTTACAACTATCAAGACATATATATATATTCGCTAAGATAAAATAGATTACTAAAGTTTAACATATTCGATTTATACAAGTATAATACTATTAATGGAGACATTCATAAATCTTTTTATAAATTGGTCGCTTGTTCTACTCGAAGTTCATATATTAGAACTTTTATAATAATTTTGATATTTAACTGGACTCAATATTAATTAAACTAAACAAATATAGTGTCAGAGTTTTTTGTAGTTTGAGAAATATTTAAATATACTATTATAAAAATTAAAGAATCATCTTAGTTTAGATATAAATATCAAGAATAATTTTATTTATTTTTATACTTAAATAGATAAAAGGTATTTCAGTTTGTATTTATATTATATTATTGTTGGAAATATGACTAAAAGATGATTCAAAAGATTAATCTAAATTAAATTAAAAATAAAAAAAAACTATTTTAGATTTATAATGAAAATGCACTAATATGAACTTTTCCTTATATAACATCACACAATGATGAATATGAATTTTTATTTATTTATTTATTAAATTAAAATTTTGTTATTTGCTACTTGACCCATCTGGCTAGGCTGGGCTGGTACCAATCTATAAAGGACTTTTTCAACCTAACACGACAAATAAAAAGGGTCAAAGTTTGGGCGGTAAAGTTCCACTTTTCACCATGAGTTGGGCCCATTGCACCCAAAATTAAAATTCCCTCCCGCACCCAAGAAAGATAATACCTTCATGGCCACCACTATTTACGGGATTTTTTATGGATTGATGTGAAATATATTCATGTAGTTTATTATTCATTCCTACGTTAATTTAATTAGTTATTTCATATTTAATTTTTTGGATGTACCACTACAATAAATAGAGAGAATTTCACAATTTATTTGTCCCATCGATTCGAACTCATAGTGAGACATTATCAGAAAAGAATTAATATTGAAATTTCTTTACGTCAAATGTTGAAAATTATAAAGAAAATATTTTCTATTTAATGCGTATTTATATATATGAGATGATATAATTTTAATAACTTAATATATTATTAAAAAATTAAGCAAAATGCATGGTTTGATTCATATACTAAGAGTATATACTATTCAAATTTTCTATTATTTTTTCCTATTCGATGCTTAATTACTAAAATGATATTGAAATAGAAAAACAAAATTAACTTTTGCACTTTGGCTCGAGTATAATTGACGTCAAAAACTTTAAAACCTTTTTTTATTTTTTCCCTATTGCCTCAATGAAGTGGCACTACACAATATGTCAATTTTCATAGCTTGAAAATGTGGAAAATTAAAAAATGAAAATGGGAAAAAAGAAGATTCAAGAAATAGGTTGGATGATCGTAGATGCAGAGACAACTAGCATCTGTTGCAGACATATACTCCCCTTGACGTGGCGCGCACCCGCCGTCGAGCCGGGCCAATCACCTTGCCCCACGTGCGCGATCGGGGATCCAACCTCGCTCGGAGATCTCCTTTCGACTATCGTACTCAAATACCCATTTACCCCGCGAGGATTACCGCCGATGGCATCGACCCAAATGATCGGATCAACCTTCTCATGATCGACCTAAAATTGCCGACCGGCCAACTCACTATTCCACTAGCGTATAGTGGCCGACCGAGCATTTAATGCACAGCCTTAATGGGGCACCTGTCAGCTCCCCACGCTCCCACGTCGAGGCGGTAACTTCTCTTTCCTCTCTGTATAAATACCCCCTCCTCATTTATTGCACGGTAAGTTTTTCCCACCTAACACTTTTCACCGCTCAACCTTATCGACCATCTTTATAGATCCTGACTTGAGCGTCGGAGTGCCAACCCGGGTCTCACACCCGTCTCCCCCGAGTTGGCCTCGGAGCTCACGTTTGTCGACCTTCGCAGAATTCGAGCAGTCAGGCTGCCGTTTTCCCCTCAACAAATAGAGTGACCGCGTCGGATCTCTCGATCAATCATCAAGCGGAGATTTTGGCTCGATCATTTGGCGCCGTCTGTGGGAAGACGCAACCAGAAGCCATTGAACATGACTACTCGGAACATCGTAAGCAACCGATTGTTCGATGAAAATGGTCGGGAAGTCATTCCTCAAGTTCCCCTACAGGTCGTAGTTCCCGCCTCAATTCCGACACAGCTAGTCTACTCGACGCCCGAGATAGAAAAATATTTGAAAGCTTGTAGCGATGAGGCGGTTATGGCGGCTGCAGAGGGAAGAGAGCCTCGTATGCCGGAGTGCCCAGAGGCTCGACCGATAGAAATCGTTCAACCCCAGATAAACCACCCTGGGTATATGCAACCAATTCAATATCCTCCACCCAACTTCCCCAACAACAACCGCTACCTTCTCGAGGAAATGGGCGGAAGTCAGTTCATGACAGGTTATCATTTCAACCCGATGATGAGGTCGACTCTAGAACACCTACAGATACCAGAATACGTCGGGGAGGCAGTCGGCGTAAAGCGGGCACATCGCAGCAGCGATCTCGACCATCTCATCCTAGTCGGGAGAACAGCGATCGCGGATTGTCTGGATCACAACAAGAAAGAAGCCCCTCTCAGCGTGACTTATCCCCGCATGAATCAGAGGGAGTCTTTAACCGACTCGGGCCTCACGGTCGGGTTAATCAGATCCGGAGATCGAACAGGGGCCGTATCGTGAGGTCGAATGACCTTCGAAACCAGATACCCCCACGTTCCGGTCGACGGGATAACCGACAAAGAAGCGAAAGTCAAGGATCGCACAGCCGTTCGCTTCACCGATCACACTCCGTCCGGCGTGAACGCTCTAGATCACCCCGACGCACCCCGTCGATCCCAAGGCATGTCCGTCCATGGAGGTATCGCAGCGAGAGAGAAGCTCAGTCTCCATTTTGTGATGCGATCATTGAGTCCACTACCGATGAGAAAATCCCCACTGGGCTACCCACATATAATGGATCAACCGACCCTGAAAAACATGTGTCGCGCCTCGAGATGCAGCTCAGCATGTTTGGACACTCGCCTAATATCTGCTCTTGAATGGTTTTCGAGGCTCCCTCCTCGATCAGTAACCTCATACAAGACCCTCGTCGACCGATTCAAGGCTCAGTTCTCTTCCATGAAGGGAGATAAGCTTCCGCCGACCTACCTATACACCGTTAAACAAGCTCCTAATGAATCACTTCGAGATTTCTTCACCTGGTTCTCCTAAGCTGTGGTCAAAACAGAGGAACCGAGCATCGATCTCTTGCGACCTATTGTTCACAAGGCTCTAGTCAACATCGAAGCTGCCCGTACATCTTCTTGCAGAAGCCAAAAAATCTGGCGGACATCCAGGCAGCCGCCTGTGATTGGATACAACTTGAAGAATTAGAGAGCTCTCAGAGGAGCCCTATCCCCAGTCGGAAGGTAGATGTTCCTCGACCAATCAGACAAGAGGCACGACCCAAGCCCGAGGGGCAGACAGGGCCCACCACTCGAAAGCATTACACGCAATTGACGCGCCCGCTTGATGAAATCTACAATGTTATCGATCCAGCTTTACTGAAAAAGCCTAAACCAATGCGGGACACTCCCAAGAATCGAGAGAGCAATAAATTTTGCAATTTCCACCAACAAAAAGGTCACAACACTTCTAAATGTAATGCCTTGCGAGACGAAATCGAACGCCTAATCAAGGGAGGCCACCTCCTAGAGTTTGTGAAAAAAATGGATGATCATGCTCGAAACCGAGATCACGCAGACAGATAACCTCCCAAACAACGGCAGGCTAAGCCCCCGACAGAAAGGGATCCTCATAACCGACCATGCCTCGGTCGGATCGACATGATTTCAGGGGGACCTTCAGGTGGAGATTCAAGGTCCGCTCGGAAAAAGACGCGACGGACAGCTAATCAAGGCTTCTATACCCCTCGAGAAGTGATGCACGTTCGACCAGAGGATGCCTGGGTCGATGAAGAAATAGTGTTTAATGAAAACGATGTAATTGAACTACCGGGACGCTCGAGCGAAACACCTAGCTGTCCTATGGTTGTCACGCTCGACGTTGCCAACTTTGCTGTATCCCGTACTTTGATAGATAATGGAAGCTCGAGCAATATTATCCTTTACTCGACTCTTGTTCGCATGAATTTACACGATAAATTGCTTCTAGATCCCATTCGAACCCCTCTTACAGGGTTCGGAGGTGCAGAGGTATACACCAAGGGTCGAGTACGGCTAATCACATCCATGGGTACTTTGCCCCGACGAGCAACCCGAGAGATCGAATATCTTGTCGTCGAAATGCCCTCTGCATACAACATTATCTTCGGTAGACCAGGTCTCATCGATTTCCGAGCGGTCATATCCACTTACCATCAAATGGTCAAACTACCCACTCCTGCCGGGGTCGGCGAACTAAGGTGTGACATACCAACCGCTTGGAGTTGTTACTCTATCTCGCTGGACAGGCCCAAACCTTCTTCAGAGAAGCACGTGCCCCTGGTGATCGATGATCCTATCATCGAGGACGAATTTGTAGATCCAGGAGCCATCGACCCCGAGAATTCACGAAAAATGAGTTCCTCCCACGCGGCGAAAAGAAAGAAGCAGGAAGACAAAAAGCTCGAGCCCACTGAAGAACTCGAAGAAATTCAACTAATCCCGGGGCAAACGGAAAAAATCACTCGTATTGGCGCTGGTCGAAAGGGAAAAGAACAGTGCATGCTCATTCAGTTCCTGCGTGACAACCTCGACGTTTTCGCATGGAGTGCTTCTGATCTGGTGGGAGTGGACAGGAAAGTGATCGAACATCACTTGAATGTTGACCCCTCCTACAAACCAGTCAAGCAAAAGCTACGCTCTCAAAGCGACTCCAGAAATACCATCATCGAAGCAGAAGTCAACAAACTCCTGGACGCCTAGTATATCATGCCGATCCAATACGTCGAATGGCTGTGCAATGTCGTCCTCGTGCCCAAACCAGGAGGAAAATGGCGAATGTGCAATGACTTCACTGACTTGAACAAGGCATGCCCGATGGATCCCTATCCGTTACCTCGAATCGACCAACTGGTCGACTCCACGGCCGGATGCGAACGGTTGAGCATGATGGACGCCTTTCAAGGATATTACCAGATCTTCTTGGCCCTCGAGGATCAACCCAAAACCGCTTTCATAGTCTTCAATGGCATTTACTGCTTCAAAGTTATGCCATTCGGACTCAAAAACGCAGGTGCTACGTACTAGAGAATGATGAACAAAGTTTTCGAGTCTGAAATCGGGGATACCATCGAAGTGTACGTTGACGACATGCTAGTCAAAAGTGAAAAAGCCGCCGATCATCTTGACCACTTGAAAAGGGCTTTCAACCTCCTTCGAAAGTACAACTTAAAACTCAACCCCGCTAAATGCACCTTTGGGGTCGACGGTGGTAAGTTCCTCGGATACATGGTCAGCCAAAGAGGGATCGAGGCCAACCCAGCAAAGATAAAAGCTATCCAATTTTTGCCGATCCCCAACTCGATCCGTGACGTACAAAGACTGGTAGGTCGGATCATATCCCTTAACCGTTTTATAGCCCGATCGTCGGAAAAGAACTTACCCTTTTTCAAGATCTTACGCGACATCAAGAATTTCGAATGGACTCCAGAATGCAACCAAGCTCTCGAGGACCTAAAAAAATACCTCACCTCCCCACCTCTGCTTGCAAAACCCATCGAAGGGGAAACCTTATATCTGTACCTGGCCGTGTCAAATGAGACCATCAGCTCAGTACTTGTCGCCATTCGAGATCGGAAGCATCTCCCCGTGTATTACGTAAGTAAGGTTCTCCATGGCCCCGAAGTACGCTATCTCGAGATCGAAAAATTTGCTCTCGCAGTTGTCCATACTTCTCGTAAGCTTCGACCATACTTCCAAGCGCACCCCATCATAGTCCTCACCGATCAACCATTGAAGACCGTCATGGACAAACCAGAAGTCTCAGGTCGACTCACAAAGTGGACAATCGAGCTCGGACAGTTCGAGGTAACATATCGACCCCGGATGGCATATCAAGCACAAATCTTAGCCGATTTCTTGGTTGAAAAAGGCCCACACTCATCGGCAAAGATTGACCCAACAATTTGGACCCTCTCAGTCGATGGCTCCTCAACCACTTCCGGGGGGGGGGGTGCTGGGGTATGCCTCATCAGCGCAAATGGTCAACAGGTCGAATACGCCGTCGCCCTCGAGTATCCTGCAACAAACAATGAGGCTGAGTACGAAGCTCTTTTAGCAGGTTTGAGAATTGCAAAAATGCAAAACATCAAAAAACTTCGGGCCTTAACCAATTCACAGCTAGTTGCTGGTCAAATCACTGGTGAATACGAGGCTCGAGAGGAGTCCATGATCAAATATCTCGTCTTGGTCAAGAGGGCAGTCGCTGAATTTGAAGAATTCGAAATCTCCCAAATTCCTCGAGAAGAAAATGGTCGAGCGGATGCCCTTTCTAGATTTGCCAGTGGATCGCTCGGCACACGAGATCGGACCATCACCTTCATGACCTCTTCGATTCGGTCGATAGATCACACTCCTCCTGAGATCAACTCTATCGACGCAACTGAACCCTGTTGGCTCGATGACATTGTCTTGTATCTTCAGAATGGCATCTTACCCGAGGATTTGACCGAAGCAAGGAGACTCAAGCAACGCGCCCTGAGCTATACGCTGGACCAGGAGGGTCGTCTGTACAAACGTTCATTCATCGGTCCAACTAAACGGTGCCTCCGACCATCACAGGGTCGAGAAGTTTTAGCCGAAGTCCATGAGGGATCCTGTGGGAATCACGCCGGGGGGCGGTCCCTAGCCCTAAAAGTGTCTCGATCTGGATTCTTCTGGCCTAACCTACGCAAGGATGCGCTCGAATTTGTGAGGAAATGCGATCGTTGCCAGAGACATGCCAATTTGACCCATCAGCACCCCGCACACATGATTCCGATCGAGTCATGCTGGCCCTTTGAGCAATGGGGAATCGACATAATTGGACCCTTTCCGATATCAACTCGACAAAGGCAGTTCATCATTGTGGCGATCGATTATTTTTCTAAATGGGTAGAGGCTTTGGCAGTTGCAAAGATTACTTTCCACTCCTTACAAGACTTCCTCTGGAAGCACATCATCACTAGATTTGGAGTACCTCGGGTCATAGTATGCGATAATGGACCACAGTTCCGAAGTTCAAGATTTAGAGCCTATTGCTCCGACTTTAAGATCGATCAAAGATTCACTTCAGTCGGACATCCCCAGGCCAACGGTCAGGTCGAGGTTACCAATCGAACCATCATACAGAATCTGTGTACGCGACTCGAAGCAAAGAAGAGCCATTGGGTCGATGAACTTGAAGGCGTCCTTTGGGCATATCGAACCACCCCCCGAATCCCAACTGGACAGACACCTTTCGCCATGGTATATGGTTCGGAGGCCGTGATTCCGGCTGAGGTTATACATCAATCTCCCCGAGTGGCTCACTTCCAGCATGGTCGGAATAATGAACTAAGGGCTTTCGATCTTGACACGATAAACGAAACTCGAGAAAAAGGAAACATGAAGATGCAGCAGTATCGAGCCACGACTGCTCGGGCATACAATAAAAACCTACGACCTCTCCACTTCCAAGTCGGGGATTTGGTCCTCAAAAGGGTTGAAGTTACTAAACACGTAGGAAAGCTCGATGCTAATTGGGAAGGACCCTACCGTGTCGTCGAAATAGGCAAAAATCGAGCATATCATCTCGAGGATCTCGATGGGCTACCATTACCTCGATCATGGAACGCTCACAACTTGAAGAAGTATTACTCGTGATTAGTCGGTGTAATTTCTTTTGATCGATTAAACACAATATGTAAATTTTCTGGTCGATTAATCGATAAAGCTTTCTCCTGCCTTTTTAGCAATCATGCTATTCGATCATATACTTGTGATTATACGACGCCCGTACTAATTTCTTGTATACTTCGAAAGATTAAAGCAGTTTGCCTTGACATCTTCTCGGTCATTATTGTCGATTAACATAAAAAGTTAAACATCAAAGAGCTCGAGAAAACACATTTAAAACCCAGAAGAGAACTTGCATAATATATTTAAAACAAGAAAGTGTGCATCGATTACAATTCTTCGATCTGCAAATTTGGATTTTACAAATGGGAGCAACAAACGCTCGGATTCCTACCTATTTACACATGAATCCCGAGCAAACAACTACTAAAGTCCGACCCCAACAGTCGAGACTTGGAAAATGGGATTCCCCTTGGCAAAAGACTTCCGAGTACGAAGATAGGGCTAGTCCATTCTCTACGACTCAATCCTCGACCGCTCAGGGTCCGGTCCCTTCCTCGATTGGAACGATGGCCCCCTCCCCAAAATACTCTGGGCACATATCTTTACGGTCGAAGGAGGCGTCAAGATCGAGCTCTTCCGTAGCTATGTTGTCCGGTTCCCCCGCCGCTCTAGCTCGAGCCAACTTCACGGCAAAGCCAAACTCGTCGTTATCCCAATTTGGCTCGGGAGTAGGAGGACGAGTGACCGGTTCAACTGGACGAGGATCATCCTGATATATGCCGACCTTTTCTTGATCATAGTCGAGCGGAAGATACTTGGCTGCTTGTACCTGAGCCAAACACAAATTAAAGCCCTCCTCGACGTCTTTAAAACTCGCGATCGACACGGCCTTCTCGTAAGCCTTAGACTTCATGAATAAGTAAACGCCTCGACGCTCGAGGTCATTCACGGATTCAGAAAATCCCCTCTTGCATCGATCCAAGGCTAGCTTAGCGCCTTTCCTCTCTCCTTCCATCAGGCCACGAGTTCTCGCGTCAGCCTCTTCCTGGATCGACCTAGTTACCCGATCCTCCGCCACCTTCAGTTTCTTCTCGACCTCAGAGAGATTTGTTATGGCGTCCAAGAGATCGTGGTCGAGCTTCTCCTTGTCCTTGGTGGCCTCAGCCAGCTTCCTGTCCTTCTCCTCCAGCTCGAGCCTCATCGTCTCGATCTGCCGCTCAGCCTTCGTCCTCAGTTGCCGGTGAACCCATCCCCTCCGAGCCACCTGAAAGAAGTCCTGGCCCAACTGCAAGACATCATCGATCATCAGAACCTTCGACCATACACAAAGAAAAAATAATTCCTACGGGCACTTACAGCAAAATATTTCTGGACCCAAGATGCCTCGATCTCGTCGTCGGAGAGCGCCATCCTTTCTTTGTGGTCGACCGTTGTCTGGATCGAACTGTACAGAGCTCCGAGTGCCTGGTAGTCTTTAGGGGCAGTTCCGACCCGGCTGGGCTCGCCCTTCTCATTGACGCTCGCAAGGCCGCACGGGAAGTGGGGTTCCTCGAGGATCGGGTAGTCGAAGAACAACTTCTTCTCTTCTTCGCTCGACTCCCACGGCACCGCACTCGAGGATCCCACGCAAGGCCTTCGCACCCCCGCCAAAATGCTGGCCACGTTTCGAGGCACAATAGCCCCTCGACCCTGGTTTGGAGGGGTCGAGTAAGCCCCGACTTGGACCTCGACGATCGGCCTAAGCATGGGTGGCATGGGGAGCCGGGGACTCTTCTCTCGACCCTTATTTTTATCGGCCCCGACCCCGGACTTCGTCTGGCCCTTAGATTTCTGCTTTTTAGCTTGGGGGGCTCCTTGGTCCTCGACCCCCGACGGGGTTCGCCCCCTCTTCTCGGGAGCTTCGTTGGTCCTCGTCGCGAGAACCCCAGGCAAAGCCTCGATCGTCGCATCAGTCGATGCGGCAGTCTCCGCTGGGGTAGGGGGAGGCATCTTCTTCTTCTCGGCCGCTTTCTTCAGCTCGGCCATCTCCTTCCTTCGTGCGTTTAAGGCAGCCGACATGATGTATTGCTCTGCACAAAGAAGGCACTTGATTATAAAAAAAAAAAAGGGGAAGAAACAACAAACAAATGGCAGTGGTGCTTCGAGGAATGCGTTCGGAATACCAGGGTCGAAATGCTTTCTGACTCCCGGCGCGAGCCCCAGCTCGATTAATGACTGTGGAGCAACCATATCCTCCGACTCCACACTTCCCAACCTTCTCAGGGCCGCCATCAACGTGTTTGGCCAACCCGGATGTCCTCTCGGAAGGTCCGCTCGAGGAACCCAACTCCATCCCGGATATTTTAGGCCGGGCCAACCCTTTTCACTCTCGATGAAAACAAATCTCTGCTTCCATCCCTTACCGTTCGACGAAGTTGGCGACCTAACAATCCGGTAATTACTCTTCGATTGCAGTTGAATATACCCCGGGCCAGACTTCGAGGTCTCGGTCGTCAATCCGGCCTGAAAGATCTCGGAAATGCAGTATATGTTGACCTTCATTCCCAAGCACCTCAATAAGGCCCTCAGTCCGTTTACCATGGCGTAAGAATTGGGCATCAACTGTAGGGGACTAATCCTAAGGGTATTGAAGAGGTAGACCATCTCCTCGGGAATGGGCACCCTAAACCCATTTTTAACCACCAAGTAATTGATCGCGATACAGTTGGTCGGCGGGTCGGTCATTCTATCTCCTGCCTGGGGTCTTATTACTTGATAACCCCCATACTCCGGAGCCCCCCCAAACAACCATTTTTGGACTTCTCCGAGTTTGTCCTCGGATATCGAGCAGGTAATGGCTCGGGGATCATTCTGTAGCCGACCTTCTGGCTCTAAATTCTCCACCTCCTCCTCATCCTCCTCTCCCTCCTCTAGTCGACCCGAGGTCGATGCCTCCTCTCCTGACTGCCGAGGTGCAGTCACCTCTGTTGTCTCGTCCTCGGACAAAGGCTCCGAGACCTCAACGACCTCTACAAACTCGTCCCTTCCCTGGGGATCCGTCGACCTAGTCTCCATGGTCTCGCCCGAATAGTATGTCGAACCCGACCCAGATGAGTCCGAACCCGATCCTACACTCGTTGTCGCCACTCCACTCCCTTCAAGGCCGGCCTCCGCTCGATTTGTTGACATCCTACAATAGTTAACAAAAGCCTCATTTCTTTTATTGGGCAGATCGGATACGAACAAATCGAGAGAGAGGAAGCCTTCGAAGAGGGAAGTGGTACACCTCTCCCTCGAAGCGATCGGAAACAAAAATAAAAAGCGCAGAGAAAGAAAATCGAACAACAGATCGGAAATAGTACCTTTTGTTTTCTGAAGATTCGAACCGTCCTCTTGTAAAACGAGCGACCCCGAAATTCGACACACAAAAGGCTCCTTATCGATCGAAAATGGCTCGAAACTCTCTCCAATTCTCTCTCGCGAAAGTAACAAATGAATTTACAGAGGGAACTATTTATAGGGGTAAAAATGGGCGGGAATCGAGAAGATGAAACGGCATGATGATTACAGCGGGTCCCACTCTTGGGATTTGAAACGCCACTGCCACGTCAGCCCTAGCAGATGACGTTTCGGGGGGCTTATGACGTGGCGCGCACCCGCCGTCGAGCCGGGCCAATCACCTTGCCCCACGTGCGCGATCGGGGATCCAACCTCGCTCGGAGATCTCCTTTCGACCATCGTACTCAAATACCCATTTACCCCGCGAGGATTACCGCCGATGGCATCGACCCAAATGATCAGGTCAACCCTCTCATGATCGACCTAAAATTGCCGACCGGCCAACTCACTATTCCACTAGCGTATAGTGGCCGACCGAGCATTTAATGCACGGCCTTAATGGGGCACCTGTCAGCTCCCCACGCTCCCACGTCGAGGCGGTAACTTCTCTTTCCTCTCTGTATAAATACCCTCTCCTCATTTATTGCACGGTAAGTTTTTCCCACCTAACACTTTTCACCGCTCAACCTTATCGACCATCTTTATAGATCCTGACTTGAGCGTCGGAGTGCCAACCCGGGTCTCACACCCGTCTCCCCCGAGTTGGCCTCGGAGCTCACGTTTGTCGACCTTCGCAGAATTCGAGCAGTCAGGCGGCCGTTTTCCCCTCAACAAATAGAGTGACCGCGTCGGATCTCTCGATCAATCATCAAGCGGAGATTTTGGCTCGATCATTTGGCGCCGTCTGTGGGAAGACGCAACCAGAAGCCATTGAACATGACTACTCGGAACATCGTAAGCAACCGATTGTTCGATGAAAATGGTCGGGAAGTCATTCCTCAAGTTCCCCTACAGGTCGTAGTTCCCGCCTCAATTCCGACACAGCTAGTCTACTCGACGCCCGAGATAGAAAAATATTTGAAAGCTTGTCGCGATGAGGCGGTTATGGCGGCTGCAGAGGGAAGAGAGCCTCGTATGCCGGAGTGCCCAGAGGCTCCGTCCATCCCACATCGGTTGGGAAGGAGAACGAAGTCCTCCTTATAAGGGGGGATGGAAACCTTTCCTTGCAGACGCGTTTTCCCAGTGGCCCAACCCATTGGGAGGAACAAATCTGTGAGGCCGTTTCGATTAAGGGCGTGCAAAGCGGACAATATCTGCATACTGGGTCGGTCCTGTACTGTTATAAATGGTATCAGAGCCGGTGCCAGGAAGCTGGTGTGTCAGGTCCTCAGCGAGGACGCTGAGCTCCTCTTAGGGGGGGTGGATGTCCGTCCATCCCACATCGGTTGGGAAGGAGAACGAAGTCCTCCTTATAAGGGGGGATGGAAACCTTTCCTTGCAGACGCGTTTTCCCAGTGGCCCAACCCATTGGGAGGAACAAATCCGTGAGGCCGTTTCGATTAAGGGCGTGCAAAGCGGACAATATCTGCATACTGGGTCGGTCCTGTACTGTTATAAATATATCCGTCCATCCCACATCGGTTGGGAAGGAGAACGAAGTCCTCCTTATAAGGGGGGATGGAAACCTTTCCTTGCAGACGAGTTTTCCCAGTGGCCCAACCCATTGGGAGGAACAAATCCGTGAGGCCGTTTCGATTAAGGGCGTCCAAAGCGGACAATATCTGCATACTGGGTCGGTCCTGTACTGTTATAAATGGTATCAGAGCCGGTGCCAGGAAGCTGGTGTGTCAGGTCCTTAGCGAGGACGCTGAGCTCCTCTTAGGGGGGGTGGATGTCCGTCCATCCCACATCGGTTGGGAAGGAGAACGAAGTCCTCCTTATAAGGGGGGATGGAAACCTTTCCTTGCAGACGCGTTTTCCCAGTGGCCCAACCCATTGGGAGGAACAAATCCGTGAGGCCGTTTCGATTAAGGGCGTGCAAAGCGGACAATATCTGCATACTGGGTCGGTCCTGTACTGTTATAAATGGTATCAGAGCCGGTGCCAGGAAGCTGGTGTGTCAGGTCCTCAGCGAGGACGCTGAGCTCCTCTTAGGGGGGGTGGATGTCCGTCCATCCCACATCGGTTGGGAAGGAGAACGAAGTCCTCCTTATAAGGGGGGATGGAAACCTTTCCTTGCAGACGCGTTTTTCCAGTGGCCCAACCCATTGGGAGGAACAAATCCGTGAGGCCGTTTCGATTAAGGGCGTGCAAAGCGGACAATATCTGCATACTGGGTCGGTCCTGTACTGTTATAGTCAGTCCTAAAGACTGGTGAGGAGGCTAACACGCGCACCCATACGTATATATATAAGAACAAAGCATAATCAAAGCTGAAGGGGGGGTTCATGAACCGGGTGTGGTTTTTGCAATCTAAAACATTTTATCCCGTGGTACTACGTATAAGGAAGTGGGTTTAAGACCGAAGGCCAAAATCAACCAAGTTTTAAAGTTTAGAAATCCACCCCCGTTTCATAACCATAAACAAAGCATAACTAACTTGGCGAGAACGAGTTCCAACCCACTTACTCTATAACATAAGCAAAACTCATAAATCAATCCCACCTAAACACCGTTTGGGGATAGAGGCGCTACCCCTCAACCCCACTTATAAATTTAATGAGACGGGGGATCCTCCTGCTCCTTCGACGGGTCACGTAGCACACCGTCGGCTTAAGAAGACCCGCCTTCCCCTCGACCTCCCGAGGATGGGCTAAGCCTCCCTTTTGTGGAATTGTGTTGATGAGAGAGCCCGGCGACCCCATGGCCGACCCGAGATCACATACCACTCCTCCGGGGCCCAAACTTACACTTACACTTATCCCAAAGCTTATCTCGCTTACACACACACACACACTTACCAAAACTTTTCCAAAATAAAAGGCAAAACAACTTATATACGTATACAAAGCGTTTTCAAAGTCTCATGACAAAACGGGATAAATCCCACAAAATACTTATTCAACACGTATCTATATACATATATATATACATCGCATGCGGGTTCAAAATACAAATTAGGGTTTTAGGTCATATTAACTAAAAGAACAAAACCTCACCTTTCCACATAAGTGGAGCAAAATGATATGCAACGGACGCAAACGGACGCTTAGGGAACTTCCTTGCTACCCACGGGACCAAGAGCTGAACAAAAGAAACGACAAGGGATACTCTTAGACTCAAAATGTACCAAATATACGCTTGGCAAATGCATATGATGCATATGATGCAAAGGGAATGTAACACTTAAGTCATATGAGTTCATATTTCACATATTTCACATTAAACGAATCCATAAATCAAGTACTTGCAAGTTGATACATAAATCAACATATTAGTAATGCATATATAACATAAAGTAACAAGAAGAGATCATACAAGGTGAACAAAGAGAGCAACAACTCAATTATGCACGTAGAGTAACACGTATATCACATAAGAGCATATGTTGAACGTCGAGCAATTAAGTTCATATACATATACAAAAGTTGAAGTCATAGCATAAATGCAAAACATAAAGTATATTAGCTCAATTACACACAAATACAATATAAACAACTTGGATAAGCACAAGCCAAATGGAAGAAAACACAAAAAGGGTGGCTCCGGGCGAAAAGAGGTCAAAACTGGAAATTCTCAAAACATATAGGCTGTGGAAAACTGAGAATATCTTGTGTTTAAGAAATGGGAATTGAGTTTGGTTTGTTGGATAAGAAACTAGACAAATATACCTTTCAAATGGTATATGGCTCAAATCATGGTTCAAAGTGAGGTGAAAATGGCGTAGGCCCGAAGTTAGATGAGTGTAGACTTCCGAAGAAGTAGCGACACCAAAAAGAGTTCATTATATCTCATAAATGGGAAAAGATAATGAGGAAATTCCAATTTTAGAATATACTAGACTTCAATAGGTTTCCATGTGTTCAAAAATCAGGTCAATCGGAGTTCGTTTGAGGGGTAAACGAAACAAAACAAACTCAGGCTGAAAACACGGCCGTGGATTTCTCCATGTACAAAAATCCACGCCCGTGGATTCTTCTTGCCGAAAATCCCAAGTTTTTGGACACAAATCCACGGCCGTGGACCTAAATCCACCCCCGTGGATCACTCTCCAACATCAAAACAAAGCAAAAACAGGGCAAGAACGAAGTGGGAGGCCAAAATGCATGAAATCAACTCAAAACTCAACCAAATGCATACCATATCAAGTCAAAAACTCATGCATACATGCTATATCACATTCTACCATCACAAGCTCAAGGAAGTCATCAAAACTCAAGCACCAATCCATCTCTTCAAGCTTTATTAATAACAACTCATTCCTAACATAACTACCATGTGTTAAGCATAAAAAATGGAGCATAAAAAGTTCATATTGTTAGCTTTCATGCATCTAATCCCCACAAAACTCAAGCTAAAACAAAGAAGCAAGAATTCAAGCAACCCTAACTATTCATGTATATCTTCAAACCCTTATCAAATTTGATGCATTTCATGAATTTCATGGATTAAAAGAAGCAAAAACGAGAGGAGAATACACAAATATATTTACCTTTAAGATTTGGAGAAGTATGGAGAAGATTTGCTTCAAAAATCACAAGGCATGAGATGGGGCTTTCTTTCTTCCTCCTCTTCTCTCTCTTTGAGCTGAGTTCTTGTGAAATGGGGGAGGGTTTGCCTCGGTTTAGGGCTGAAAAGGGGAAGAAAAGGGACTCAACTCAAGTGATAAACTCATGGTTAAGGCTTGGTCAGGTTAATGGTGGCCCCACAAGTGAAGACTAGTCAAAGAAGAGGGCTTTTGGCGCAAGGTACTTGTTTCGGTCGATATTCGGAGGTTCAAATGGGCTTAGAAAATATAAATCTTGATTCCTTGGTTTCCTTTCTTCGTTACGCCTCCAACGCATCTTTCGGAATTCGAATCCGAATTCCCTACCTCAAGATACGCCGCCCGGAACCCGAGGTGCGCTAAATGCCCTTTAACCATCCTCTAGGTTCCGAAAAACAAAACGAACACAAAGCCAAACCAAAGGAACCCAAAAAAACAAAATGAGCATAACACCAAGTTAATAACTCACATAATTCACGCGTGCCAAGTTCTCGCAAAAATCGGAATTGAAATCGTACGCATATAGATCAAGTTCTTAAGCGAATAGGCATAAACATTCAAATAAATTCAATTAATCAAATAAATATTAAAACGTGAAATAAGTGCGTAATTAAATAATTTAAATGCGTATATAACGCTCTCATTACCACGTACCTGGAGAGCCGGACGAGCGGGATGTTACAGCTTCTCTTACGCTACTTAGTTTTGACCCTCACTCTACTCCCATCAGCAATAATCATCGCAGTCGCCATGTCCAAGAACAACCCGTGCTTTCACCACCCCCTCGAGCATCGCAATCTTCTTCCTCGCCCCGCCGGAATCCTTAATTGGAGTTTTAAAATAAAAATCCAGAATGTAATTCAAATTATCCGTCATGTAAGGTTTCCCATCTCTGTCCAATCTCAGCTTCACCTCGGATGCCTTCTCCTTGAAAATCTCCTGCAGCCTCACCAGATTATAGTTCCAACAAAACTTCACCACCTCAACAGACCTCCCTAGATCCAACCTGCCTAACCCGGATACCAAATTAGAGTTATCCACGACGACGACAAACTCATCAGAGACGGCCTCCACCATCTTCTCCCGCAAAAGAGCGCCATCACGAACCTTGACTAAGTCGAGATTGGGATTCACCTTGTCGGCACCGTCGATAGCCAGATCGAGGTAGGGGTAGGCGTCAAGATTGAGATTGCTTCTAAGTGTGGTTTGATGTAGGAATGCTAATCATTTTCAGTGACTTTGCCGGATTTGAGGAGGGTAGCCATGTCGATAGTGAATTTTTTTAGGTTGTGAATGGGGAAGTTGTGGCTGGAACGGAGGTGGAGGCGGTTGGGGGGAGGGTTTGGCAGTGGAGGGAGGAGAGGAAGGGTAGAGGGTGTTAACAAATATGAATGCCATAGTATTTGGGGAATTTTTCTGTATTACTGAATGTGATTGTATACAAAGTACAAGAATACTTACAATATATATACAAAAGAACGAACTGATTAAATTAGGGAAAGTCAACGATCTAGTATCTACCAAATCCCTAATTATATGTTCCCTTTCTTAACACTCCCCCTCAAGTCGAGTGTCGGATCTCCGATACTCAACTTGCACAAGACTTCTCCAAAAACCTTCCGTTAACCGCTTTTGTCAAGATGTCCGCTAGCTCATCTTCTGATCGTACAAATGGAAGGTCAATTACTCCTTCTTCTAGCTTCTCCTTTATAAAATGTCTATCAACTTCCAGATGTTTGGTACAATCATGCTGAACCGAATTTTCGAATATGCTAATGGCAACCTGGTTATCGCACCTTAACTTACTAGCCCCTGTAGCAGGAAACCCGATCTCCGCAAGCATATTTCTCAGCCACAACACCTCGGTTACCCCTCATGCAATGCCACGAAACTCTGCTTTCACGCTTGAGAGGGCCACTACTTTTCTGCTTCTTGCTTCTCCAAGTCACCAAATTCCCTCCAACTAGTGTGAAGTGCCCCAAAGTTGACAGGCTGTCTACTGGATTTTCGGCCTAATCAGCATCAGTGTAGGCTTCAATGTCTAGGTATCCATGCTTTTGAAAGAGAACACCTCTCCTAGGATGACCTTTTAGGTACTGACACACCCTAATGGCTGCCTCCATATGCTCTTTCTGAGGTTGGTGCATAAACTGACTTAGGACTCCTACTGCATATGCTATATTGGGTCTGGTGTGCACAAGATAGATCAACTTCCCAACTAACCGCTGATGCTGGTCTTTGTCAGACTCATCTGTACGTTTGTTATCTTCAGCCCCGTGGTTAACAACCATAGGTGTGTCAGCTGGCTTGCATTCTACTAACCCCACCTCAGCAAGGATATCCAAGACAAACTTCCATTGCGATATGAAGATACCCTGCTTGGACCGTATCACCTTAATCCCCAAGAAATACTTCAATTCTCCCAGGTCCTTCATTTCAAACTCCCTAAACAAGTTCTTTTGAAGGAGTGTGATTTTCTCTGTGTCATCCCCAGTAATAATCACTTCGTCCACATATATTATGAGGCAAGTTACCAACCCATCTCTCCTCTTGAGAAACAAGGTGTGATCTGAGTTACTCTGGTGGTAGCCGTATTTTCTCATGGCCACTGAGAACCTCCCAAATCAGGCTCGAGGCGAATATTTCAAGCCATACTGCCCCTTCTTCAACCTGCACAATTCTCCTTTATTGAAATCTTTCGTGAACCCTGGTGAGGGTTCCATATACACTTCTTCTTTGAGATCACCATGAAGGAAAGCGTTTTTGACATCAAACTGATGTAATGGCCAATCTCGGTTGGCTGCTATCGAGAAGAGGACCCTGATTGTGTCAATTTTTGCCACTAGAGAAAATGTTTTAGAGTAGTCGATCCCGTAGGTCTATGTGTACCCTTTTGCCACTAACATGGCCTTGTACCTTTCAATACTACCATCTGCCCCGTGTTTTATAGTGAAGACCCAACGGCATCTAACTACCTTTTTTCTAGTAGGTAGCTTACACTTCTCCCAAGTGTCGTTTTTCTCAAGGGCTTCCATCTAGGTTTCCATGGCTTGGACCCACTTGGCATCTGAGAATGCCTCTTCAACCTTATTGGGAATATTGGTGGAATAGACTGAACTGAGATATGCCGGGGCCTGCCAAGATATGTTTCCTTCTGCCAGGTTGGCTACTGGACACCTAAGTATCTTTCCTAAATGCTCTGGCTCATACTGTTTCGGTGGAATCCCATGGTTTGCCCTCGGGGGCAGCACATATCTATCCCATTGTTATGTTTCTACCTGTGTCTCCCCCTAAGCCTGTGTCTCATTTGTTTCGCTATCTCTTGGACCTACATTGTTAGGTTCACATTGTTCGAAAGGTACATTACTGTTAACAGAATCACATTCACGTACCTCCGAGATATCAGTGTGGATTGTGTTGTGTGGTGGGTCTGCTCGGTGGTTCCGCCTACTTGCTCTGTTAGGACCGTGTCTAGCCAAGGTGGTGATATCCATCCTAGTGGATCCTGCTGTTTCTGCTGTCTCTCCCCTGACCACTATGTTGGGTACAAAAGTACTCCGTTTCAAGAAAGTTACAGTCCATGGTTGTATACAGACGACGAGTGGTAGGATGGTAGCACCGATATCCCTTTTGATGGACCCCATACCCCACAAAGACACATTTAAGTGAACAGGGATCAAATTTGGTTCTATCGGTCTTAGGAATGTAGACGAAAACAAAACACCCAAACACCCGGGGTGGAATAACTAGGCTGGGGGGTACGCTGACCTGATTTCCCAGATGTTGTAAGGGGGTTTCAAATTTTAAGGCTCTGGTGGGAAGGCGTTCACAAGATAGACTGAAGTGGCCACTGCTTCAGACCAGAGATATTTAGGACAATTAGATTCAAGCATGAGTGCCCTAGTCATCTCAAGGAGCTGACGGTTTTTTCGTTCTTCTACTCCATTTTGTTGTGGGGTATTTGGGTAAGGAGTTTGGTGTATTAGCCCATGATCCCTGAAAAACTGTTTTAGTTCTGAGTTTACAAATTCCCCCTATTGTCTGACCTAAGAACCTGTATGCGGGACTTAAACTGTGTTTGTACCTTTGAGGGTACATCAGATTTGTTTTTGAGAAAGTAAACCCACATCATTCAAGAACAGTCATCAACAAACAACATAAAATATTTAAAACCATGATCACCAGTATTTGGGCAGGGCCCCACACATCAGAATATATTAAAGAAAATACTTCGTTTGACCTAGAACTTGACAAAGGGAATGAATGTCTATGGCTTTTTTGAAAGAATACACGTCTCACAGGATAACCCACTACTTTGTGAGAAAATACTAGGAAATAAAGTTTGAAGATGCACCAAAGATGGATGACCCAACCGCCGATACCAAAACCACTGTTGGCGTTCCACAGTCCCGTGAGCAAGCACTACAGTTCCCTGTTGTGCCACCTCATCCACATAGTACAGTCCATTCTACTCAGTACCACGCCCAATCACTCTCCTCGACTGAATATCTTGTAACAAGCAGAAAGTGGGATACATAAGGACCATTAAGTTTAATTCTCTTGTAACATGGCTAATAGACAGTAATTTGTGTGAAAAACTAGGCACGTGGAGACAATTTCTTAATTTGAGTGAGGGGCATAGAGTAACATTTCTCGTTCCGTGAACTAGGGATAAACCACCATTCGTACTTTGGATCGAGGTTTTTTCGGCCACTGTATAATTCGTCAAATCACCCCAATCATATGTCATTGTATCCGTAGCCTGGTAATCAAATAACCAACGGGGTTCCTTGTCGTTGTCCTGTAAATTCGACTGAAGAGCTAGTCCCTATTTTGTCTCATTAGGGCTAGCTTTACAATAATTATTAAAAACAATATCACTACTATTAAATATAATATCACTACTATCACTACTATTAAATATAATATCACTACTAGGCTACTGATAATTCTCGGACAACACAAGTGGGAAATTAAATGATTTTGTGTAAGAGATGGTGGAGAGGCAAGACGGGTATGTTGCCCCGCCAAACCCTTTACCCAGTAATGCCTTCCTGTTATGTGTTTTAATGAAAACCAATCGTGCAAGTGTACACTTTGAATATACGCGTAGCACAATAGGATCGTACCCACAGGGAAGGGAAACCAATGACTACTCTATACTTAACTCTAATCTAAAGACCGATCGAATATCAAGTTGGTTATCTAAACTACTAACAAGAAACTCAAAAACGAACCCTGAAAACACTAAGCTTCGCACAATATATAGATGCTCAAGAAATCTATCAGCCAACAAGAGAGACGGTCGTGTCACCTGCATTCTCAAAACTCGCACACGCCCGTGTCTCACCAAAAATGTGTTGGCACTTTTATTAGGTTACACGGGTGTGTCACCTTTTCTTCATGCTGGAAGACACGGACGAGTCTCCCCTATCTCGCGGATCCTCTATCGCCTGTACCGAGACACGGGGGTGTCTCAATTTCTTATTGCCAGGAGACACGGGCATGTATCCTATCTCCTCGAACCTCTATACCGAGACACGGGGGTGTCTCGGTTTCTTCTTGTGGAGAGACACGGGCGTATCCCCTTAAATTCGCCAAAAATCAACTTTTTCCTATACTTAGATCCGAATTCGCATTTTTCTCTCCTTTCTTAACTCCAATGCAACAAGTACCTAATTATAGCAAATTAAACAAATAAGCTCTTGAATCGGCATAAAATATACTCAAATTAACGCTCAAATTCATGCGAATTTTACGCTCAACAAACTCCCCCACACTTACTTATTGCTCGTCCTTGAGAAATATGAAAATCATAAAAACACATCCCTAGCAAACCTCATCTCCAAAGCAATCATCGAACCTTCGCCTGAATAAATCTAGCTTATCGAATCAATTACTCATATGTACAAAATCATCAAAAATAGTGTGAATAGTATACCCTTGTGTAGTGTGTGAATTCGAACGACACAATGCATAATGACTAGAATGAAAAATTCACGGTTTTCGCCTAAGTACCAATCATCAACTTTGGAATACACTCTTCGCACCTATCTCCACTAATGGAGTTAGCTCAAGACTTGGGATCGGTAGGTCTTTCGAGCTTGTAATGTAGGCTTTGGGTAAGGTTATGGAATTTTTTGATTAAGTGACTACTTACCAAGCTTACATCGTTCAACCATTACAAAACACAGCACTTTCATTTGCCCACTAAAATTTCCCTCACATTTCTTCAATTTCACACTTTTGCATAATTTTTCTTTTCTTTCCTTTTGCTCTTTTTTTTTTTTTCCATATTCTTTTTTCCACAGCTTTTTCTTATTCTTTTTTCTCTCTTTACATATATCTCTCAAGTTCACCATAAGAATAATCAAAATGGGGTCCAAAGATAGATACTCAATAACTGATCAAATGAGCAAGCCTTGGTGTGAAAAACTATCAAGGTGGGTTATACTACGTTGTGCATTCGGCTTATAATATGGCTACAAAAATTTTTGCACAATAATTAGGCTCAGAGGGGTCAATAAGACAGTGTTATTTAGTGAAAAACGGCTAAAAGAAAGGCTATAATGCTCCGACAACGAATGCCTACTTCACTTCTCTAATCTATCATTAACTCAAAAATTTTGCCTCAATAGGACTAAAATGCACCCTAATCAACTTTCAGACTCATTTGAAAAACATCAATTATTCTTTCTAAGCAAAGTACATTATCTCGTTCAAATGTGTTGGCGTAAGGGCATACTAACACACTAAATCATCCAATCTCATGCAAACTTTCATCAATTCAAATAGCCTACTCATTTTAGCAAAAACTCAACAATCAAACCTCAAAGAAAAAGTTCAAAACGGGGGAAAATTATCAAAATTCTCACAATTCCTCAATTCCTACGCAATTTACAAGTTTAAATTTGTACCCCGAAGCACAAGCATCTCTTCATGAAAATTATAATATGCAAGCTCATAATCATATCAATATCACACATGCACTCCCCCCACACTTATTCTTTGCAATGTCCTCATGCAAAACAAAAGGAAGTAAGGCATAAGAAAACTCCCTCAATCAAATGTAGACCCAACAACGTGCTAAGCCAAGCTTCCAAGACCTAAAACAGATGACTCGAAAACATGGATCAAGTGCAAAAATAGCAAATGACAATCAATATACATACGCAAGCACACACACAAGTCACAAATTCCAAGTTAAAGAACGAGCACATTCGCATAAAAGGTACGGAGTACTAACAACAAAACAAGAACAAGTAGCAAGAATATCCAAGTATTAGTTATTACAGACCCAAATTCGAATTCAAGAACGCAAATAGAACAAGGAAATCATCAAAGCTAGGGTAGATCCTGGAGGCCTCGGAAGTACTGGTCAAGCCGGTTGTTGAGACTCTCAAATTGTGCTTCAACATGAGTCTTCCATGCATCCATCCGAGCATCCATATAAGCCTCCAAACCCTCAAGCCGAGTATTCATGGCAGCCACATCAACCCGGAGCTCAGCCAAACCCGTGCTAATACCCTTCACATAATCCGACATATCCTCGTCCTCATCCACGGGCACATGTCTGGGAGCAGCAGGCTCATTACCAGGGACGTCCTCTATTCTATCAACAATAGCCCTTCGCTGGTCCGAAAGATCAGCATAGTTCGTGACGGCCCAATTGTACATCTGAGTGAGCCTATTTTGATCCTTCTCTGGCCACCATGGTAACCTTACCCACCAACTGTTCAGATTTCCATTTGATGACAATCTATCGGTTCAAGAAATCACGCTCATCAATGAACGGGTAATCGGTCATAGGCACCACCTTCCTAGACTGCCATCCCATCTTTTGAGCAAACAACGTCACATATCCCCCATGGCCTATAGTTCCTCTAGCTCTGCTGGCAACTTCTCTCAGTTTCCAAAGCAGCTCATGCGTCCCATCAAATTTTGTGCCATCCTTCATCATAGACATGATGGCCAACTCGACCACATTAATGTGGCTATCACTCTTGTACCTGGGACAAAAACCTGTTGCCAAAATCCGATGCACAATTCTCCAAGTTAAAGAACTCAAATAGCATCCTTCGTGTTCCGTGCTGAGTAATTCGGAGCACCCTCCATAAGAGGAAAGGACCTCCAAACTGCTTCTCTTTGTGTATTATCCCAATCAGGCAATGTGGACTCAGCTCTGACAGGAAATCCCAATACTCTCCTAACCTCACTCTTGCTCAAAGAGTGATTCGTTTTTCCATCAAGTGAGAATTTGAGTTGTTCATTGATCAGATCATAACTCATAGTAGTGAAGAACGCAGCGGTCAACTCAGGATACGTGTTTGCCACCATTGTAAAAAGCGGCATCCAATCAATGTTTTCAAACAACACTTTAATTACTTCCCAAACCCCCAACCTTTCCAACACATCTTGCTTGAAAAATCTTGTTGGCATGATGTTACGTGTGAGATTCCTATTATAGGGGTTGCCCAACTCCTCCAAGGTGATATTAACTGAATCTCTTAGTTGACGGCTTGTGGGAGCAGAGAAAGATTAGGCCCCTTCAGGTCTCGGACGCTTGTTTCTCCCCATATTAGCTGCAAAGCAACTAACAACAACCAAGCAAGCATATATCAAGAAAAGTTTACAGAAACATTTCATCGAACACTTGGTGGGTATAGCCTAGGGTGTGAGTTCTTTCTAAATTTTGTTCAATCTACCCAATTCCGATGGTATCTCACCCCTTCATTACCATAATTCAAGCACAACTAACCCGCTAATACTCCAAAATTGGGACTCAAAAGGCAAAGGGGAAAAAAAAAGAGACAAAGGCAAATGGGAAAAACAGAGACTAGGGTTCTCTAAACTTCAACTAAATTCAGCATGCATAATATCTCGAAAATTCTAATCAACATCCTAACCAACATCCTAATATCTCGAAAATTTTGTTCTAGCATGCATAATATCTCGAAAATTTTGTTCCTAATTCTTAGAAAGAACTCACACCCTAAAACACTTCTAACCAACATCCTAATTCTAGCATGCATAATATCTCGAAAATTCCTCAAAATTCGAATAAGAATTCTCCCATAAGTTCAACAATTTAGCCTAGGGTTTTAGAATTTAGCCTGAGGAAGAATTAGTCCAAAATTTTACTAAGTGAATGGACAAAACTTACCACATGTAGAGAGAAAGAGAGTGTGCGCGTGTCTCGTGTTCTCGCCGAAGACGGCTGGCCTCCGCGTCGTACGGTGGGCAGAAGGGTGGTGGTTCTGATTTTTTCTTGAGTGAGGGAGGTAGACACGGAATTAGGTCGTGTTTGTGATAAAGTGTTTGTGTGGGAAAGTACCGGTATGTCGGGTTTTAATACAAAGAGAGAAAGGCCTTAAAACGTGTCAGAGTTAGAAAATTGCATCTGCGTTTTCAACGAGACACGATCGTGTCTCCAATTTGCCTAGCTGGGAGACACGGGCCCTGAAACTTCTGTACTGAGACACGGGGGTGTCTCTGTTAGGAATAGTGCCCTGAAAGCCGATGTAATAATATGCTAAGTGCTTTTCCTTATGTAAATCACAAACAATCTTTGAATAATAAACAAACCAAGGCTACACTTCATTATATGCTCTTGTATGATTGTGTGTTTACTTTCTGTGCATGTATAAGAACTCCCCTAATCAATATGACTTATAGGACTCAACCATTTAGGTAAAGTGGTTCATGAGACGAGTCCTAAATCACTTAGGTCATGATTAGAAATCACTCCAAGTTGATGAGTCCAAAAGATAGTGGGAGTGTCGATATGACTTGTTCGAGGCTTGCTCGTGTGTTCGCGCCCTTAAGAAGGACCATCTTGTTTCATGGGGTGCAAAGTGTATTGATACATACGTGCGTGGTACATGGGGGTGGTTACTTGTTCTAAGTAAGTACTCTGAGGTGTCCCATGTGAGAAGATTCCTAAATGGGAAAGGAAGTTTCTATTTCGAACAAGTAAGTACTCTAAGGTGTCCCGTGTGAGAAGATTCCTAAATGGGAAAGGAAGTTTCTATTTCTCGAAATAGAAACTTCCAGATTAAGAAATATCTCACGAGTCCTTGATGGAATTAAGTAGTCCTTAGACTTGAGATTCCATCGATGCTTTGTAGGCTAACTCTGCAGTTTTAGGTATGAGCTTTAAAGGATGACGCCTTAGACAACTGATTCAAAGCTTATGTTGGGGCTGCACAAGTGGCACATGAAAGCATAAGAGAATCAATAAAGGACCTACACTTGCGTGAGCAAGTTGATCTCTTATTGTGTGAGTCATTCATATGCCATAAAGGAGTCATTGGCCAAGGCAGTGGATCGAGATCAAGAAATAGGTTTCTTGGATCGAGATCAAATGGATATGAAATGCACTTAACTTTAAGATCGAGATTATTAGGGTTCTAATTATTCCCTTGCCCTAGATCTTGATTGAGAGATTTTATGTAGGAGGATTTTATCTCACATATGTTAATGACTTAAAGGTTCTTTCAAATCGAGACATTCTTATTCAGCTAGGGGTCACACACCTGTTGCTAAACTATGGTAGTGTGATTTGTGGACTGATTAATTAATTAAAGTCACAACTAATTGAATTAAGAACTTAAAGGGTCACACACAAATGCCAGGTCATGAGGGTTAAGGCTTGAATCGATTAAACGAGTTAATCGAACTAATAAGTGATTGGTTGGGGACCACAAGTGTGATTCACACATGTGGGACACGTGTCATAGGCATGACACGTGTCACGTGAATGTGGTGATTAAATAATTAATCTTGATTAATTATTTGATGAAATTTAATTTAATTATGAATTATAATTAAAGTCATAATTTGGAGATATTAAGTCTAATAAATAATTAATTATGAATTAATTAATTATTAGCTTCAAGTTATTTATTATGAATAAATAATTAATTAAAATATCTAAAAGAGTTAGATATTACATTCTTGCTTGACAAGTTGATCAAAAGAAGACTTTTGGTCAAAGTAAGAGTCTTTCTCTCCAAGCAAGTAATATACTAGCTAGTGGGTGAAAATCCTATCCCTAATAGGAGATGGGGTTCGAACCCCATAGCTATATATACAAGGGGTTCGAACCCCTTGAAGAGTGATAGCAAAATCTCCTTCTCCGAATATATCACATAAACCCTAGGGCCTAAACACTAAACATAGAACTAGCATCCTCCCTGTTTAGATCGTGATCGAGGTTGGTGTGGACTATTTCTCTAGAGGGCTACTTTCGTGGAGTCTTGAAAGATTCAAAGGAGCTTTAGGGACTTGTCGCTTGAAGAGCGTTTGTGGGCGGCTCAAATGTGTCAAGAAAGCGTCGATCTAAGTGAGTTTCTTAGAAACCTACGAATTAGGAATAAGAATTGTAAGATTCAATATTCTTTTGGGAAAATTTTTAAATTCCGTTGCATTACTGTTTCGTGTTTTCCCAACAATCTCAATTTATACTGGGGAAGAGACACGCCCGAATCTCTTCTACGTTCAAAACCTCTATACTGAGACACGTCTCACTTTGCTCTATCCGGGGGACACGCCCATGTCCCCTAAGATTTTCCAAGTTCTAAATGCTCGAAAAAGTACACCTATCCCACATAATTCTTGGTGCTTAATCACGTTAATACAACCACAGTCAACTTAGATTTTGCAAGATAACCATAGTGCACCAATCAACAACACATAAGCATTCAAATATCGCATATTTTGCAATTCAACACATTAGTTCTTCCCATATAAAATCACACAAACCATACGCACATGCACTTTCATAGACAAAAACAAAATAGACCTCAAATACGACATTATGGCTCAAATCACGGTCCTTGCCCTCAATCCATCCAAACTCCAACAACAACATCTACTAAACCTGCATCACGAGAAATGAGAAACACAAGATCAACAAGAGAAAACGAGAACGAAAGAAAAGAAAACAAGAAAGAGAGGGAAAAGAGAGAGAGAGACAGTAGTTCTAAGTTATAGTCGTTAGCTTGACTTTGGAACCCGGATTAGTTTGTAGGATTCATTAACACACACGAGGTGTGTTTTTCGATGGGCTCGCCCACAAGATACGCCTTTAATCTCTGCCTATTCACCAAAAACGTGACCGTAGTCTCATTTTCTATCTCAACGGCCCCACTTGGCATCACCTTAACCACTCGGAACGGGCCCGACCAATGGGACTTCAATTTCCCGGGAAACAGTTTCAGTCTAGAGTTGAACAATAATACCAACTGTCCCACTTCGAAGTCTTTCACCCGGATGTGCTTATCATGCCATTTCTTCGTTCTTTCCTTATAAACCTTTGCATTCTCATATGTATTCAGCTGGAATTCCTCCAACTCATGCAATTGCAAGTCCCTATTCTCCCCGACTTGCTTAAGATCAAAATTAATGGCCTTAATGGCCCAATAAGCCTTGTGTTCAAGCTCGACCGGGAGATGACACGTCTTACCATAAACCAACATATAAGGCGATGTTCCGTTGGGTGTCTTAAAATCTGTTCTATATACCCATAACACATCATCTAACTTAGCTGCCCAATCCTTCCTCGAGCTACTCATGGTCTTTTCTAGTATCTGCTTGATTTCCCTATTGGAAATCTCAACTTGCCCACTCGATTGAGGATGATAAAGCGTTGCTACTCGGTGATGAACTCCATATTTCTTCAAAAGAATTTCAAGAGGCCTATTACAAAAATGGGATCCTCCATCACTTATGAGTGCTCGTGGAACTTCGAATCTACTGATATCTTTCTTCAGAAATTTCAATACAACCTTAGAATCATTAGTAGGACTCACCACGGCTTCCACCCACTTCAAACTTAATCGATAGGCACTAAGATATTGATTTCCATAGGACGATGAGAAAGGCCTCATGAAATCAATGCCCAAAACGTCGAAAAGCTCGATCTCTAAAATGTATCTCAAAGGTATCTCATCTCTCTTTCCTATATTTCCCATCCTCTGACATGGATCACACTTTCTGTGCGTATCCTTAAAAAGCAATGGCTACCAAAAACCAGACTGTAAAACCTTTGCAGCAGTCTTTCTCGCACTAGCGTGACCTCCATACGAGCTAGCATGACACTGATCCAGAATCTTTTCAAAATCATCTTGAGGGACACATCTCCTGACCAATCCATCTGACCAGTGTTTTAATAGCAACGGTTCCTCCCAAAAGTAATACTTCGCATCGGAAAGGAATTTTCTCTTTTCATGGAAGCTCAAATTGGGTGGTACCACTCTACAAACCAAATAATTCATGAAATCTGTGAACCACGATACTGCAGCTTCCACCTTAACTAGTTGCTCATCTGGGAAGTTCTCAGTAATGACTTTCTCTTGGTCCTCAGCCTTCTCCTCAAATTCTAATCTAGACAAGTGGTCTGCTACCACATTCTCTGTCCCCTTCTTATCAGCCGCGGTTTGGAGTCCTTCCTTGACAGCAAATATTTGATAGTTGCGTGATCCGTGTAAACCACTGTCTTTGAACCTATCAAGTAAGAAGAAAATTTATCAAACCCATGCACAATTGCTAACAATTCTTTTTTAGTGGTGGCATAATTTAATTGTGCTTCATTCAGTGTTTTGCTAGAATATGCAATAACATGTAAAAGTCTTTCACTTCTTTGGCCAAGTACAACTCCTATGGCTAAGTCACTTGCATCGCACATTAGCTCGAACGGTAAGTTCCAATTCGGTGCCACCATGATCGGAGCTGAGGTAAGCTCCTTCTTTAATTTGTCAAAAGCAAGCAAACAATCATTATCAAACACAAATTCAGCATCTTTTTGTAATAGCTTGCAAAGAGGTAAAGTAATTTTAGAGAAATCCTTGATAAATCTGCGATAAAATCCAGTATAACCAAGGAAACTCGTAACTCCCTTAATGTTGGTCGGTGGTAGCAATTTGGCAATCATTTCCATTTTGGCCTTGTCGACCTCGATCCCTTTTTCTGAAATCCTGTGGCCAAGTACGATCCCTTCTTTTACCATGAAATGACATTTTTCCCAATTCAAAACCATATTAGTCTCTTCACATCTCTGCAAAACTTGGGTTAGGTTATGCAAGCAAGAATCAAAAGAAGAGCCAAAAACAGAAAAGTCATCCATAAAGATTTCCATGGTACACTCAATAAAATCAGAAAAAATAGCCATTATGCATCTCTGAAACGTAGCTGGGGCATTACATAATCCAAACGACATTCTCCTAAAAGCAAAAGTGCCATAAGGGCAAGTGAAAGTGCATTTTTCCTGATCCCCTGGAGCTATAACAATCTGATTATAACCTGAATACCCATCCAGAAACAGTAATATACTTGCCCCGCTAATCTCTCCAACGTCTGATCAATGAAGGAAAGGGGAAAGTGATCCTTTCGCGTCGCAGTGTTAAGCTTCCTATAATCAATGCAAACTCTCCACCCACGTGACTGTCCTAGTAGGTATCAATTCATTATTTTCATTCTTAACTACAGTCATCCCCCTTTTCTTAGGTACAACCTGAACAGGGCTACCCCACTTACTATCTGAAATGAGATAAATAATCCCAGCATCTAGCAATTTCAAAACTTCAGCCTTAACAACTTCTTTCACATTCGGGTTTAAGCTACGTTGATGTTCTACAGAGGGTTTATGCTCATCTTCCATCAAAAATTTATGCATGTAACTAGATGGGCTAATCCCTTTTATATTAGAAATTGTCCATCCTATCCCCCCCTTATGATCCCTCAAAACTCTCAACAAAGCATCTAATTGTGAATCAGACAAATCAGCAGCAACCACTACAGGCAAAGTTTCAGATTCACCTAAATAAGTATACTTCAAATGATTGGGGAGGGGTTTCAATTCAAGATTAGGAGCTTTCACAATCGAAGGAGGAGGAGGAGTGGGATTACTTGTACCCAACTCCTTATAAACAAACCTTTGCCGAAACGGTACGAATGGGGTTATCTCAAGTGCCTTAGTGTAGGCTACAAGTTCTTCAAGCAATTCCTCCCCATCAATTCGGTCTTCCAATCCTCTCAAACACAGCTCAAGAGGGTCATCCTGTGTTGTGGTAATCAAGGTTTGATCATGCTTTACATCCACCATGAAATATTTTTCTTCTAACACCGGGCCCTTCACAGCTTTGAACAAGTTAAATTCCACTTGTTCCTCTCCTACTCTAAGAGTCAGTAATCCATTCTTCACATCGATCAAGGCTCCAGCTGTGGCTAGGAAAGGTCTTCATAGGATCAATGACATCTCTCTGTCTTCCTCCATATCAAGCACGATGAAGTCTAGTGGAATGTAGAACTTGCATACTCTAACTAGAGCATTCTCCAACACTCCGATCGGGTATTTGACAGATCGGTCGGCTAACTGCAAGGAAACTGTAGTCGGCTTCAAAGCATCCAATCCTAATTTCCTACAAATAGACAAATGCATTAGACTGACACTAGGACCAAGATCACATAAAGCTTTATTGAAAGTTAAATTGCCAATAGTACAAGGGATAGAAAAAATCCTTGGATCTTTAAGCTTCGGGGGAAGCTTACGTTGTATGATCGCGCTGCACTCCTCAGTAAGTGCAATGGTGGTATATTCTTCCAATTTTCTCTTGTTAGAGAGGATCTCCTTCAGAAACTTGACATAATTAGGCATCTAAGCTAATGTCTCTGCAAACAGGATATTGATGTGTAACTCCTTAAAGATGCTAAGGAACTTCTCAAACTGCTTCTCAAGTTTTTGTTTCTGCAACCTCTGCGAGAAAGGTACCGGTGGCACATAAGGATTTAGTACCGCCTTCTTGTTAGGCTTTGAAGAGAGCTCATCATTCTTCACTTCCTTAGTCTCTTTCTCAACCGACTCCTCTTCAGCCAATTTTTCACCAACTCCAAGCTCAATTTCCAGTTGCTCCTTTAGCATAGAAGGTCCCTCATATTGCTTACCACTCCTCAAAGTAATGGCCTTACACTGCTCCTTGGGATTCGTCTCCGTTTTCTCGACAGCATACATTGGCCTCTCATATTCAAGGAATTAGCAATCTGACCAATTTGGACCTCCAAATTCTTATTCTGGTTTACCACCTGTTCCACTTGATTCTCCAATTTCTGATATCTATCCGTAGATACATCAATGAATTTCTCAAGAGTTGTCTCCCAACCCTGCTTTTGATTTGATTAAGGTTGGTTTTTGGGAGGGAAAGCTGGGTTTTGTGGTGGCATTTGGTATTGGCCCGGTGGTCTCGATTGGAAGTTTTGCTGGGGTGGAGCTTGAGGTTGCTGAGGTTGGGGAACTCCTTGGTTATTAGACCAAGAAAAATGGGGATGGTTTCTCTACCCTGGGTTGTAGGTATTAGAATATGGGTTGTTCATCGGTTTTTGATTTCCCACATAATTAATCTGCTCTTGACCGGTAACCACTTGTTCACCTGTATTGGTATAAGGACACACGTTAAATGCATGTGGACCACTACAAGTTCACAAGTTACCTGCATCAGAGGTGCTGGTGGAGGAGGTGTGGCAACTGCATTCACGCTCAATTAGTCCAACTTCTTGTTTAGTGCATCAAATCTAGCATTGATAGCTGTCAATCCATCAAACTTAAGAACTTCACCCACACCTTTAACTGGTTGAGGATTACTCCTCTCGTGAACGTAGCTATCATTGATGGCCATATTCTCTAAAAGTTCAATGGCAACTGCTTCAGATTTTGCCATTAATGCCCCGCCAGCTACTGCATCAATCGCACCTTTCATATGTTGAGACATCCCGTTATAGAAGGTTTGCACTAAGAGCCAACCTGGAATGTCGTGATGTGAGCATTTTTGTTGCATCTCCTTATATCTATCCCAAGCCTCATATAGAGACTCTCCATCAAACTATCAGAAGGTCGTGATGTCATTCCTGTATTTCGCAGTCTTGCTGGGTGGAAAGAATTTCGCTAGGAATGCTTAAGAAAGAACCTCCCAAGTCTGAAGGGACTCACTAGGTAGAGAGCTGACCCACGCACAGGCTCTATCCCTCAAGAAGAAAGGAAATGGCCTGAATCTGATAGGATCACTAGAGACATTGTGGATCTTGAAAGTATCGTAGACCTCAAGAAAGTGAGCAAGGTGTGCCGGGCGATCCTCAGAAACCAACCCCTCCAAACGGATTTTGCTGCAGCAAGTTAATTGTAGTAGGCCTAATCTCGAAGTTATTTGCTGCAATTAGAGGGCGGACTACATTGTTCTGAATCGCTCCAGCATTTGGCATGTTTTAGCCTCTAAGTGCAGGAGGAGGTGCTGGTGGTGGATCTTGAAGTCCCCCGTCTCTTCCATTGTTCTGATTTTTAGCCATTGGTTCAGGAGCTGAATGTCTGTCTTCTCTGCATTTTCTTCGAATAGCGCGGAGTGTCCTTTCAATCTCCGGATCTATGGTATTAGTTCCAAACCTTGAGATTGCCGCATACACCATACACTTACACAAAGGAAAGACAATCCTTATTTCAATTCTACAATGGTAAGTGACGAAAAGCACAAATAAAATAAATGGCCTAAAGCACTAGATTTAGGTATTTAATTAATAATGATTTAACACGCCTTCCCCGGCAACAGCGTCAAAAACTTGTTATGTGTTTTAATGAAAACCAATCATGCAAGTGTAAACTTCGAACATACGCATAGCACAATAGGATCGTACCCACAGAAAAGGGAAACCAATGACTACTCTATACTTAACTCTAATCTAAAGACCGATCGAATATCTAGTTGGTTATCTAAACTACTAACTAGAAATTCAAACAATTAATTAAAGGAAAGCACAAATAACTGACTTAAACGTACGAAGTGAAATCAATAGACAAACAAGACTGGGGAGTAACAACTATGCATGCATGATTCAATATAATACTCGTTTGACAAGTGCAATTCTACAACCTAGTCACGTAAATTCAATCTATTCTCTTTCAAGATATAGACAAGTTTTAAAATAGTATTAAGGTTGTTCTCACAATTAATTCTAGCGGCTTGGAATGAAATACAAATTACTTGTTGTATAGATTAAGAATTAAATCTCTTTAAGTTCTAAATCTACAAGTTAAGAAAACATCTCAATTACCATTAATCTTTCGATAATTAGGTAATTCTAAGTTATGCTAAGGGTGGCAAATCTGCTGCAAATCAATTCAAACCAAGTTTTCAAAACTAAGAATTAGCACAAGTCATTCAAGCATTACATCAAACACTTAGCATGCATAATTCATCACTCCCTAGCCCTAGAAATTTAGTCACGCATAATCGATTCAGAACTCATAAACATAAAAGGAATTGTATTAAATAAACTCATGTTCAATGAAATCAAATAAGTGTTAAAATTCCAAACCCTAAACATTCATGAAATTCATCAAAACGATTAAACATTCAAAACGACTAAATTATTCTACGCTAGGAGGAATTAGTTTGATACGAAAAAGTAATAAATAAACCAAAATTAATGGAATTGTTTGAAGAAACTCATTCCTTTCATCTCCTCGAATCTCTCCGAAAAATCTCCAATTTTCTCCATCTCGCTCCCCAGATGCTAGGTTAAGAATCTCAAAAAACGAAGCCTAAAAACACTAAGCTTTGCACAATATATAGATGCTCAAGAAATCTATCAGCCGACAAGAGACACAGGTGTGTCACCTGCCTTCACAAAACTCGTACACGCCCGCGTCTCACCAAAAACGTGTTGGCGCTTTTATTAGGTGTCACGGGTGTGTCACATTTTCTTCATGCTGGGAGACACGGGCATGTCTCCCCTATCTCGCGGATCCTCGATCGCCTGTACCGAGACACGGGGGTGTTTCGATTTCTTCTTACCAGGAGACACGAGCGTGTTTCCTATCTCCTCAAACTTTTGTACCGAGACAAGGGGGTGTCTCGGTTTCTTCTTGTAGCAGGACACAGGCGTGTCCCCTTAAATCCGCTAAAAATTAACTTTTTCCTATACTTAGCTTCGAATTCACATTTTTCTCTCGTTTCTTAACTCCAATGCAACAAGTACCTAATTGGAGCAAATTAAACACATAAGCTCTTGAAACAACATAAAATATACTCAAATTAACCCTCAAATTCATGCGAATTTTACGCTCAACACTTCCCTTTCTCATTTTCTCCTTGCGCGCCTCTGAACTTAGATTCTTTTCCCCATCTCCTCACGTGGTAACTTAGTGCACCGTTGGTCCACGATTGTTGCTGGTGTAGACTGGCATTGCTCCGTCACACCGCCGGCTGCGCCAGCCCTCAGGCCACCCAATAAGCTCATAACAGCCCTCCTCTCTATGTCCTTTTCGCCCACACTGCTCACATCAGACTGGTTCTCGGTCACCGCCGCCCCGGCATGGTGCGAGGGAACCCTGTTTCGCTGGACCTATTTGGAATTTTGTTGAGTCTCTTTGCCCCGACGACACCATTCCTTTTTCTCTGTCCTGGAATTTCTGGGTCGCAAGCCCGGACCCTATGTTGGAACCGTTTGAGTCCCCCCGCCAGTGATGATGTCCGTCAGCACCCATTATCTCTCTTCTCGTTGATTCTCATCGGATGGTGGCATAAGCTTTTTCCACCGACTGCAAGGGGTCTTCCTTCAATAGATCCCTCCATTCCGTATCATAGCGATCGTCTACCCCGGCGAGAAACTGAAACAAGCGGGTCTCGGATCTGAGGTGGTTAAAGATGCTCATATCTCCTTCGCAGGTCATGGGGTTCATTTGTTGAACTATAATTTTCCTCCATATGCGTTGTAATTTGCTGTAGAACTGCTCCATGGTGTCGGTCCCCTATTTTAGGCTGTTTGCCCAAATGGTAAGGTCGAAGATCTAAAATCCATCTCCGCCTTGACCGTACGTCGCCTGTTTCGCCATGGGATATTCGACATAATTGTCAATTAGACTTTGTTCTATGTTATCCAGAATCCATGTGCAAACAACGAGGTCCGTTTTCTCCCATTGGGTGTATCTTGGGTCCACCGCCGTTAGTGGTGGTGGTACTCCGGTAAAGGTTATTAAATCTCCCCCTTACCCCGATTGCCATCCTCATCAATCGAGACCATAAGGAGTAATTAAATTCATTCAACTTGATACTGATTGAAACTGATTGAGTCATAATTTGCTGAGTTGATTGGGTTTGGTTTGGCTGTAGATTTTGGATTAGGCTAAATAACTGAGCGGCTAGGGAATCGACGGGCTGTTATGATTTCTTACCGGAGCTGGCCGTGCTGCTGTTCTCGGCCGTGGCTTGAAAAATAGGTAAGGATAAGGTACGTGATGAGTAAGGTTCAGATCCGTTTAATGGATCGTTGCCAGCTCTGATACCATGTTAACAAATATGGACACCATAGTATTTTGGGAATTTTTCTGTATTACTGAATGTGATTGTAGACAAAGTACAAGAATACGTATAATTTATATACAAAAGAATGAACTAATTTAATTAGGGAAAGTCAACGATCTAGTATCTACCAAATCCCTAATTATATGTTCCCTTTCTTAACAGAGGGAGCATGGATAAGGTGGTAGCTCATCGTCATTGATGGAGGTGGAAGTGAGATGAGGAGGAGATGAGGAATGGTGAATTTTTTTATGTGTTTTTAATTTTTCTTTATGAATTTTCAATGTGGCACAAATTTTGCCACATGGCCGTCTGTGTGTCGTTCTGACGGCCACGTGTACCATTCCGACAGTGAAGTAGGATTTTCGATGAGGAATTGTCCTCTAATTTCTTGAATTGAAAATTTGAACTTTCAATTTTGCCAAAGTCTGAAATTGTGTCTGGAAATTTCAAGTCAGACTATCTAACGGATGAATTAAACAATTTTTCCATTAAACATTTTCAGATTATTGCTAGACCATTGATAATGAGAATAAAACTTTCAATTTTAGTGTAAAGACATACATTTTCATACAGAGACATTAATTTGCATAAATACTCCTTGTTTCAACTTGCATTTGGGCAAGAACCAAATATTTCCCATTTGAGAATTTTTTGTTGTAGAGCGTATGAGCCTATAGCACCGCCACAATGTAGCAAAATGAGACCTTATAAGAGGCTGAGAATTTATGTTGGGTATGAAACTCATCTATTATAAGATATCTTGAATCTCAGATGGGTGATGTACTCACATCACGTTTTGTTGATTGTCATTTCAATGATAATGTTTTCCCAACATTAAGGGGAAAAAATAAACAGTTGAAAAAATATATATAATATGGCATGAACCATCATTGTTGCGTCCTGATTCATGCATTAAACAGTGTGAAATGAAAATACAAAAGATTGTACATTGCAAATCAAATACTAGATGTTTTTACAGATACAAAACGAGTAACTAAATCAAATATACCAACTGTTAATTTTTCTGCTCGGATTGAGGCTCCAAAAAGACATTTCGTGAATGACATTATTCATCAATCTACAACACGCCTGAAGTGTGGTAGACCATTTGGTTCTAAGGATAAGAATCCTTGTAAAAGAAAAAAAAGTTAATGATCATAATATAGAAGAGACTATCCTACTATAGAACCAACTAAGGAAGATGTCCCGAAAGAGATATTGAATCCTAAAAGTGTCTAAGCAAAGACATGGAACGAGGAAAATATCCCAGAAGGGACACAAAGTGAAATAAATAAAAAAATCTCAATTAATTACTTACATTTAAGAAAGTTGTAAAATCGAAGTGATATCAAAATTGATGAGATATTTTCTTATGTTGTAGTGCATGATATCACATATGAAAGTGAAAATCCTTAACTAAGATCTAGCACTGAATGCCAAAATACATATGACTGGATTAAATGGAAAGAAGCTACTCAGGCTGAATTGATTTCCTTGAATAATAGAAATGTGTTGGGTGCATTGTCCTCACTCCCAAAAGTATAAAACCAGTAGGGTACAAATGGGTCTTCATACGAAAACGAAATGAGAAAAATGAGGTAATAAGATATAAAGAAAGACTTGTTGCACAAAGTTTTTCTCAAAAACTCGAAATTGATTATGAGGAAACGTATTCTCTTATTATGGATGTAATTATATTGAGATACTTAATCAGTCTTACAGTTTCTCAAGATTTGAAAATGCATCTCATGGATATTTTTACAACCTATTTGTATGGATCACTTGATAGTTTATTTATTTGAAAGTCCCTAAAGGATTTAAATTGTCTGTAGCATCAGAATCGAAACCCAAAGAGAAATATTCGCTCAGGTGGCAAAATTTACTTTATAAGTGAAAGCAATCTGGACACATGTGGTATAATCGCTTGAGGGAATTCCTATCAAAGAGATGATATGTGAATAATACAATTTGTCCATACATATATATTAAGAAAACAACATTCGGATATGTTGTTATTGATATCTATGTTGACGATTTGAACTTCATTAGAACTACGAAGACAAACTAAATATTTTCTTGGTTTACAAATTGAACGTAAATAACATGAAATATTTGTGCATCAATCAACTTACAATGAAAAGGTATTAAAAAGTTTTAACATGGATAAAGCACAATTGTTAAGCACTCCAATGATTGGGGGATCAGTAAGTGTAGAAACAGATCCTTTTCACCATTGCGAAGAAAATGAAGAAATTTAGGATCTGAAACACCATCCCTCAGTATAATTAGGGCTCTTATGTATCTAGCTAATTGTACTAGACTTGACTTAGCTTTTGCAGTCAATTTGCTAGCAAGGTTAAGTTCATCCTCAACTAAAATGCAAAACAAGTTTTGTTTGGTTATGCAGATGCAAGATATTTATCATATTCACATAAAACCAGATCCCCGAATAGGTTATGTCTTTATATTTGGAGGCAATACGATTTGTTGGCGAGTGCAGAAATAAACACTTGTTGCTCTTTCTTCCAATCATTTTGAAATCATTGCACTTCATGAAGCAGATCGAGAATGTGTTTGGTTAAGATTAATGATACAACACATCTTAAACACTTGCGACGTATCAACTGATGAAAGTTCAACAACAATTTATGTAGATACTGCCGCATGCATTGCTTAAATGAAGAAATATTATATCAAAAGTGATGGAACCAAACATCCAAAGATCTTCTAATCTACACAAGATCTCGAGAAGAATAAAGAGATCAACATTCAATATGTTCAATTATGTGAGAATTGGGTAGATCTCTTCATAAAGACACTTCCTACTATGACTTTTATGTTAATGATATTAGAATGCGCATCTCCAAAATCTATGAGAAGATCTCACTAATTTCAATTAGGTGAATCATATGCAACTGCACTGTTTTTTGTTTTCTCTTGTCCAAGGTTTTATGCATTGGTCTGATAAATTTTTTTTTGCGATGAGTCTGCACAAAAAACATATAAAAGAAAATAATCACATGCAAATCTCATGGGGAAGTGTTAAACTGTTAAACTGACATACCAAATCGACAATGGTGGGATGTCCATGAGCCCCAGCCGTCAAAGTTGACAATCAAATTGTAGAAAGTCACAATAACACCACCATGCACATTTTTTTATTATAACACGTATATGTTTTACTGTACAAATCGCAAAATTTCTTTATAAATAGTATCTTATTTCAGTTATTTTTTTGGGCATCAATTTAAAACACATATTTATAATATATATAGTATACCTACAGATTGAAATACATATCCATCGGTTGCTTTTGTCTTGTTAAAACTGTTCGAAATACATATCCATCGGTTACTTTTGTCTTGTTAAAAAATGTTCATATATGTTGTCTTTTAATTTATTATTTATGTAACCGTGTTTGATCCAATAAAATTTAAAGGGTAAATTATAATTATAGTGTTCTTTGACTTTTATATTGTAATATTAGTGTATAAATAATATATATTATAATTTTAGTGTAAGACGTTATAGTACAAACGTCTTTATCATATGAGATATTAGTTTATAAATATTATATGTAAGACCCAATATTTTATAAATATTTTAAATTTGGTCTATTAATTTCTCTCTCTTGTATTTTTCCAACAAATTTATTATTTATATTATTTATTATTTTTCCTTATTCTTTTATACCTTGTATAATTATATCTTTATTTATTATAATTTTATTTAATGTTCTTTCGTAGTTTTTCTTATATATTTTTTCTTTTTGTAAGTTGTTTCTAAACTCTTTCTCATATCTTTAGTATTCATAATTAAGCTTATTCTAATTAAGCTGATGAAAGTATATAAATTTTTCTTATTTTATTTTTGTATCAATTTATCATTTCATTATTATCTTCTAGTGTTTGTTTGTCAATTAAATTATAACGAGGTATATTTTGCATTGTCCATATTATTTCTTTATTTTGTCTTTTTATCATATTAATGTCATCTTCCAAACGTAATAAAGTATTCTTAAAATTTATAATCTCTTTCATAAAATATTGTTGTTTTATTCTTAGATTTTCTAATATATTTTCATGCATATTTTTCTGAAATTGATTATTAATATTTTTAACTTTTCTTTGTTATATTTTATCGCCTTTCCTGCCTTTATTCTTTGTTGTCTATACATTTGTTTTTCATATAGATCCATTTTTAACCATTTATTTCTCTTTGATATATTTTCTCCACTAACTTTTTGTTTATTGTTTTAACTTGTTTATATTGTTCTTTAGAGAATGGTTCTAATCTATTTTCTTCATCAAGCATCTTAAAGATTTTTATCATAAAATTCCAATTTGGAATTCTCGTTATTATAACTTTTACGAATCTGATGATTCTTCTTGTTCGTAAACTTGTTCTATAACAATTATTACCTTGTTTATAAAATTTAATTTTCTATTAGTCTTTCTGCAGTTTCTATCACAATATTCTTCTTTAGATTTATGTTTGTCTGCATGTTCTTGTACTAAAGATCCCATTTTAGAATTCAAAATTTGTTTTATCATTTGTCTAAAATATGTATTAGATGTATCTTCATCAAAACACTTGCCAAATTTATAAGCAAGGTTTAATCCTTTTCTGAAATCATCATCTAAAATATCTTTCATGATTTTATATTTATATGAAATTTATTATTGTAAACCAAAAGTTATATATGAAATAATCAAATTTAATAACAAAATTCATCAAATATTGATTTTAACAAGAGTACTCTAAAATTCATTCTAAAATCATAATTCATAAAATATTTTGAGTAAAGTTTATTACCTTTCTTTATCTCCTTCGTCTTCAATAAAGATCTATCGGATTCTTCTAAAACTCGTCTTCTTCTTCCTCGATCAGCTCAATAATTCCAAAGTCCTGACGGCCTCCTGCCTATATGGACACCAACGGAAAATAAGCTTCGATCTCTGATGGAAAAATCACTACGGCTTATCGAATGATAATCTATTTTTGAAGGATAAGGGAGTAAAGAAATATAATAAGCTCAAAACAAAATAAGATTCGTGATTTATGAAAGAAAGGATTTTATTTCCCCTTTTGGGTTTATTTTTCCATTACAAAGAAAACACTCATCTTACAATTTTTAGACACTCTTTCTCACTCTGGCTATTGATTTTTCGATGCCCTTCTCTATTACAAACAAAGTTTATTTATAGAACTGAAAAACGCGTAAAAGGATAAGATTCCCCAAGATAAGGAAATCCTAACTTTTATTTGTATCCATAGGATCTATCTTTTTCTTCAACGGCTGAGATCTTGCCGAAAATTTTATAGTGGTTGCAGACGTCATTGCTTATGCATCTCTATCTGGACATGTCACTGTATGTTGTCACATCCCAATGTCTGTATGGCACCCAATTAATTTGCACGCCTCTTGTCTTGTAGCAGTGGAGCAAATAATTCGGTGGGTAGTAAGGACATGGTAATATTCCTCTAGTAATTTAGATCTTGGATCGTTGGCTGAGCCTTTAGTAGCTAGTAACCAGTTACCAGCAGAAAAAATGGTTTGGAAACCTTTATTAAGAAGATTTTCAGAAATACTTTGTAGCGCCTTTATTCCTAAAACTCTTCTTGTAATAATCTATTCCGGGGAGTATATTGCAGCCTTGAAGCTTTTCCTTCCAACTTCTAAGCTAACATTGCTATATAAAGGGTTTATTAAGACAATATGGAGTGCCTCATGGCAAGTATTTCCCTCTAGTTCTGGAGATATGGTATAGAATTTTAAGACGCACTGTCTTGCTCTAGCAAATTGTGAAACTTTAGACTTGAATGTATCATCAAATCTACTTATTTCCTTTAGCTCCTTGCTAAGGTATATCAGATCTAGAAAACCATAATCAGCAAGGTCTATAACTTTTTCAGGATCAGCTCCAGAAATGGCAGTAAATCTTGGATATATTGTATTTCCATTTGGGTAAAAGATTTCTTCACAATCTGGATAATTATATGTTATATCAAACATTTATTTGTATTTTTTACCATAAAAGTGTTGGGGTACATATTCTCCCTTTATTTGCATAGTTTTGAAAGAACCAGTTTTTTGAAGAGGTTCTAATTTTATTGTTCTTATTGAGGATGTCTTTTTTACTTCCTCGACTTTTGTCTCTTTATTCTTATTTTCTTCTTTAATCATTATTGTAGGCATTTCTGGCTTTTTACTGCCTGAACTCTCGGCCTTTTCTGTATTTTTCTCTAAATTTTCAATTCTTTTATATAAATTTTCCATTCTTCCGACATTTTCTATGACAAGGTCGGATAGAACCTTGAGACTTTCTTTCATGGAGTCTTCTAAGATTTGTATGGCTTCATCTATATCAAGAGAAATTACTCTTAATGTATCAGCTTCAGCTTTTATTTCTGCCAATTCTTGTATGTCCTTCATCCTCCAAAATTAAAACTTTATTAGTTTTGAAGTGATTTTTGGGAAATCACCACCCATCAACGGATTTGCTATCGTCTTTACCATCTACCGTTTGAGATGGACTAGGTATATCTATACGCATATACTCGTCTCAATATGATTTTTGAGAAATCATCACCCATTAACGGATTTGATATTGTCTTTACCATCTACCGTTTGAGATGGACTAGGTATATGTATACGCATATACTCGCCTTTAGTCAAGACCAAAATCAACATTTCGAGAAAGAAAATCTGCTAAGAAATTATCCATTCCTCTAATATGTTTAATTTTAAAATTATAATGTGACAAGAAAACTTGCCAACGATGTAATCTCCTATATTGAGGTTTATTTGGAAGTTTATTTTGTATTTAAACTCTGAATTTGAGTATTATCCGTATGAACGTCGAAAGGTTTTTGTTGAAGGAAAAGAGAAAACTTTTCAATTCCTCTTATTATACCAAGTAGTTCTTTTTCATGGGTTGTATAATTTACTTCCGCTTGACTGAAAGTTCCACTGGTATATCTACAAATTTCATTTAGATCTGTTTTTAAAATTGCAGACCTATATAGGTCAGAAGCATCAGTTTGAATAATAAGATTTTCTTTATCTTCTGGTAGTCTTAATTCTGGTAATGTTTTACATTCTTCTTTAAGACTAACCACTATATCTGTATGTCTAGAATTCCATCCTTTTGTATTGTTTTTTCTAAGTAATTTTTGTATTTCATGCTTCTTCTTTGCTAATTCTGGAATAAATCCTTCAGCATAGTTTAAGCATCCAAGAAATCTTTCTATTTGATTTCTATTGTCTAGTTTATCTGGAAATTCTAAAATTTTTCGGGAAATATATGGTTGCAATTTTATTCCTACAGGGCTTATTTTAAACCTAAGAATTCTATTTCTTTTTTCTCTATTATGGCTTTTCTCTCAGAAAGAGCAATTCCATTTTCTTTACAAATTTTTGCAAATAATAAAAGATGTTTTCTATGATCTTCTTCTGTGTCTGAAGAGATTAAGATATCATTTATATATACTATCATAAATTTATGGTATTTTGAAAAGATATTATCCATTTTCCTTTGGTATATTGATGGTGCATTTTTTAGCCCAAAAGGCATTACTAGCCATTCGTAATGTCCTTGAGGAGCACTAAATGCAGTGTATTGAATACTATCCTCTTCCATTTTTATTTGCCAAAATCCTGAAGTGCAATCAAATTTAGAATAGAAAGACTTGTTCTTGACCAGATTTATTATAACTTCTTTATTTGGCAAAGGATAACTTAGTTTTAGTAAAATAGTTTAACCTTTTATAATTTATTACCATTCTAGCTTTATTCCTCTTCTTTTTTGCTTCATTCATAACCATAAAAGCAGGGCTAGAGAAATGACTAAAGCTTTTTCGAATGAGTTTTTTATCAAGTAATTCTTCTATTTGATTTTTAAACTCTTGTCTTTCTTAAATAGTATATAACATAGGTTTTTCTTTTATAATTACATTTTCAGTTAATTCTATTTTAGCCTTAAGATGACTTTCTTTCCAGAAAGCTAATGGATTATTATTATAGTTTTCTTCTATCTTCTTTTTAATTAAGTCTAAGTTTATTCGTTTTATAAATATGGTATTTATTTGTATTGGAATTTTCTCAAATACTTGTCGTCCACCACGCTCAGCTGGCTGAACTGTGAATGGTTTATTAACTCTCGGTATCTTAAGAAGATGTCCACGTGATGTTTTTAGTGTTACCATGTATACATTTTGTGTATAAAATTGAAATTGTTCAAGGAAATCGTTTCCTAATAATATATCTGCATCTAAAGAATTATATTCATATACTTGTTTAATAGAGATAATCTTACTTCCAAGTATAATTTCTACATCTTTAGCAACTTTGTTAATAGCTTGAGATTATCCAGTTATTCCTTTAATTCTTATATTGCTATCTGTTTTCCATTCTTTAATTAAGAATGTTTTGAATATGGTTATTTCTGATCCCGTATCTATCAAAGCACAAGTTGTTATGTTTTCTTTTAAAAGTGTTAATTGTATAAAAAACACTTAAAGAAAAATTAATCCCTTTCATATTTAGGACAAAATATTTCTTTATCTAGAATTTGGAGTGTAACTCCATTCTTTTCTATTTTATAATATTCACAATTATTGAGAAATTCATTTCCTAGAATTATATAAAAGAATTCTCCATTCATGTAGGAATCTAAACAACATTTAACTTTTAATTTTATTCCTTGTATAGTGATCGGGACATATAACTCTTGATTACATGTTGCCTTAAATCCATCAAAGGTTGTATATTGGATTGGCTAACTACTAATCACTCCTATTAGTCCTTTGTTTTTTACTTGAGCAAAGTGATTGACACTAGATCCTGTGTCTACTAGTATTTTAGGTCCAAATATTCTATTTGCTCCATTAAAATATTCTCCTTCTATAACCATAGTATTTGTACATCTTAAAGATCTATTAACAGTTAATTTTCTCTCCATTTTAATACCAGAACTTTCTCCCGTAAGAGAATATTTAGAACTTCCTCCAATTAACCTGTTTCCTTGGAAACTAAGTTTAGAGGGTAATAATTTCTTCTCCATTTCTTGTTTATTATTAATTTCTATTTCTTATATTTATTCTAATAGAGGCAATTTTGCTATAGCTATATCTTTACATTCTTCATCTATTTTTAAGTAGGGTTCATTGTGATAAGTTCTACCATAATTACTATTACTTAACATATAAAGTGCTCTACAGTAAATAGTGAAAGCTTTACTGCCATCTTTTAATCCTATATCTTTTAGAAATTTATAATGTAAAGTTAAAACTTCATCTATATTTTTATCTTGTAAATTGATACTGTATTTCGGAAAAACATCAAAAAGAAATTGTTTATAAAACAAATTTCCTTCAATTGTTCCCAGATGACTAGTTTTAGCATCTCTAAATCTTTGATCATGTAAAGATAGGACTAATGGACTATCTATACATTCTCTAAATAGTGATTTAACTAGAAATTGTACTCTTCCCAAATATATATATTGTATTTTTGGTCTAAGAGATTTTTTCACTTTATTTATAGCGTTATTAGCTATTCCTCTTGTTATAAGACTTATCTTGACCTTTCCAGAGGTATTCTCTATACTTATAGCTTTTTCTACTTCTTGACAGTCATAGATATTTATCTTATTTTTTTTTACTAAATTAGCTAATCCAGTGAATATAATATTTCTTGGATTCGCTGCACTTAGCTTTAAGTTTTTTATTTTGTCAAGTGTTTCTTGACTAAAAGTTATTCGTTTAGCATATCCTTCAGTACTCTTTTCTTCTATTAGTTCTTCTTCATTATAATGTTGTATTTCAGAATCCATTTAATCAAATTCAGATTCTGGTTCAGAGTTTTCTGAAGAGTCTTCTTCACTTATTTCAACATATATTTCATTTGCTATATTGTTTTCTATGTCCGAGATTTCTTCAAGTTCATCTCTAATTTCTATAAATTCGACTTCTATTGTTCTTACCTTTTTGGGTTTAGGACATTCTAGTGATTTATGACCTTCTTCTCCACAATTCCAGCATCTGCGTTTTGTAGGTTTTTTATTAAAATTTTCTTTTCTTTTGAAAAACCTTCTTTTAGGTTTTATATGTTTTCTATTAAATTTATTATATTTTTTGTATCTGTTCTTTTTAAATTTTCTCTTTTTATTGGGTTTATATTTATTTTTCTTATTGCAACCCCATTGTGTAGGTATATCTAATTTTGAACAATAAAGTCCTAAAATCTTTCTAGATTTCTTATATAATTGTTGTTCATAGCAAAGCCTTCTTAATGAGTTATTAAAACTCTAATTCTTCCTCCTAAATTATTAGGCGTATTTTCTTTTTCTTTTTCCCAAACTTTATTTATATGTGTATTCCAAGGATTTGGGAGTTTCGAATAAAACATATTAAGAAATATGTCTTGTGATTCTCCACTATAATATTGTTTATAAAAATAGTCACAGAATTCTTCTATATAATTTCAAAGAAATTTAATAGAGCATATTGACAGATTTATAAGATCATTTCTGGCTTCTTCTTTTTCTTTTAGTCTTTCTTGTTCAGTATTATTTATCCAAGATTCTCCTAAAAATTCATCTGATATATAGTGTACCATAACTTCTACTCCATTTCAAATATCTTTATCAAAACCCATTTCCATAGAGGTTCTCATTATTCCTTGTACATCGGAAGAAACTCCTTCCCACCAATTATGGATTATTTCATCAAAGGTAGATATTATATATTCAGTTCTTCTAGATGCAGTAGCATATATTTCATCTTGATTTAGAAAGTAGGCAATCATATGATTTTGCCACTTAATTAAAGCTTTCCTTTTATCTATTTTGCAATCTAAGTTTAGCTTACTTCCATTTACATTTATTGGTTCTAAATAATTATAATTAAGTTTATACTTAACATTATAACTGTAACGCCCCAATCTTTTAATTATGTAATATGTGACATAATGTGAAATAATTGCCAATTATGACATAATTGTTTAATTGCCTAATTGTCCTTAAGTGATCACCTTTCTTAATTGAGGACCTAATTGCATGAAATAATTTTGGACTTAATTGATCATTATCCATGAGTGTGAACTTAATGGCATTACTAATGGAATTGAAGGGATTAAATTGCAATTGATGCTTAACCATATAATATCTATCTTATATCATTTGTGTTGGAAAACACGAATCAGAAAGCAGCGGAATTTAAAAATTTTCCCAACAAAAGGACCTTGGACTCGCAATCGTGTAACCAAATTCGTAAAGATAGAAAACTTACTTTTCTTTTGTTCTTTCTTGAAGCGTTTCAAGCCACCCAAGAACGCTCTTCTCGCGGCTTGATCCCCTCTCCTTTGGTAAAGCTCGAATCTTCAAACTTCTAACTTGAAGTCTCTAGAGAAAGTCCACCAACTTGATCACAATCTAACTAGTAAGGATGCTAGTTCTCTAGTTAGTGTTTAGGCTTAACCTAGGGTTTAATTTAATCTTGGAGAAAGGAAGGTGTTCAACACATGAACCAAAAGAATTGCCAATTAGCTCTAAAGGGGAGCATGAGCTCCCCTATATATAGGAGAAGGGGAGGGGCGGCCGAACCTAGTCCTTATGGACTAAGGATTTGGTCCCTCTCTCTCCTATTACTTGATCATCAAGTATTTTCCAACTTTGACTTTGAATTCTAATTCAAGTCAACTTTTAAGAGAGCTAAAATTATCCAAACTATTTTTGGATAATTTTATACTTTATTTATTATAAAATAAATAACTTATTTTTATCTAATTAATTAATTCGTAATTAATTAACTAGATTATTTTCTCCAAAATTAGACTTTCTTTTTAATTCAAAATTAAACCAAAGTCTATTAAATAATTAACTAATTAATTATTTAATATATATAATATATATATATACACACACGTGTGTGACACGTGTCACAGTGACACGTGTCACTCACGTGAGCCACACGTGTGACTTCACACGTGTGGAACCCTCTTGGCCCGATTAACTCGTTTAATCATTTTCAAGCCTCAACTCATGTAACCAAGTTGTTGTGTGTGACCCTCTAGGTTCTCAATTCAATTAGCAGTGACCCTAATTAATTAATTCACTAATTAATTAATCAGTCCACAGATTAAACGACCATAATCTAGCAACAGGTGTTTAACCCCTAGCTGAATTGGAATGTTCGGATTCGACTGAACCTTAAAGCATTGATTCATGTGAGATACAATCCTCCTACTTACTATCTCTCAACCAAGATCTAGGCCAAGGGAATAATCAGAACCCTAATAATCCGGTCTTAAAGCTAAGTGCATTTCATATCCATTTGATCTCAATCCAAGAAACCCTTTTCTTGATGTCTTGATCTACTGCCTTGGCCAAGGACTCCATATGGCATATGAATGACTTACACAATAAGAGATCACCTTGCAAATGCAAGTGTAGGTCCTATCTTGATTCTCATTCACTTTCATGAGTCATTCGTGCAGCCCCAGCATAAGCCTTGAATCAGTTGTCTAAGGCGACACCCTTTAAAGCTTATACCTAAGACTACAGAGTTAACTCATAAAGTGACAAGGAACCTCAAGTCTAAGGATCAATTAATCACATCAATGACTCGTGAGATATTTCCTAATCTGGAAGTTTCCATTTCCTGAAATAGAAACTTCCTTTCCCATTTAGGAGTGTTCTCACACGGGGCACCTCAGTGAACTTACTTATTAAAGTAAGCACCCTCATGTATCACGCACGTATCAACTATACACTTTGCACCTCCATGAAACAAGGTGGTCCTTCTTAAGGGCGTGATCCCACAAGCAAGCCTTAGAGGAGTCAGGTTGACACTCCCACTGTCTGTAGGACTCATCGGCTTGGAGTATTTTACTAATCATGACTTATGTAATATAGGGCTCGTTTCATGAACCATTTCACCTAAATGGTAGAGTCCTAAAGTCATCAGGATTAGGGGAGTTCTCATACATGCACAGCTAAAGTAAACGCATACCAAACAAGAGCATATAAAGAAGTGTTGCCTTAATTCGTTATTTCATTCAAAGATTGTCTGTGATTACAATAAGGAAAAGCACAAAGCGGATATACAATCGGCTTTCTAGGACACTATTCCTAACAATCTCCCACTTGCCCGTCAAAGCCATTCTAAAGCTATTCTAAGTCCCATCTTCTGAAGATGACCTTGGAAAGCTTCTCGACTAAGGGGTTTAGTAAGTGGATCTGCCACGTTCTCTGCTGATGTGACCCTCTCGATTAGCACATCTCCTCTTTTGATAATATCACGGATTAGGTGATACTTCCTCATAATGTGCTTGGTCCGTTGGTGAGATCTTGGTTCTCTTGCTTGAGCAACCGCCCCAGTGTTGTCACAAAACACAGTAATGGGGTCTTTCATGCTAGGAACAACATTCAACTCTTGAATGAAGTTTCTAATCCAAACACCTTCCTTAGCTGCATTATTTGCAGCTAAGTATTCGGCCTCAGTGGTCGAATCTGCAGTGGTAGTTTGCTTGGAACTCTTCCAACTCAGTGCTCCGCCGTTTAGGCAGAAAATGTATCCTGACATTGACTTAAAATCATCTAAGTCAGATGCAAAGCTTGCATCGCAGTATCCTTCGACAGTAAGATCTTCCTGACCTCCGTAAACTAAGAATAAATCTTTAGTACTTTTCAAGTACTTAAGAATATTCTTCACGGCAGCCCAGTGACCATCTCCAGGGTCAGATTGGAAACGACTTGTCACACTAAGTGCATAAGCCACATCCGGTCGAGTACATAACATTGCATACATTATGCTACCTATTGCTGATGCATAAGGTGTATGAGTCATTCTCTCCTTCTCAAGGTTAGTCTTAGGACACATCTTCTTTGAAAGACATGTTCCTACACTCATAGGAAGGTTCTTAACCTTTGCTGACTCCATATTGAATCTCTTCAATACTTTGTCAATGTACATCGACTGTGATAGTCCTATTAACCTTCTAGATCTATCTCTATAGATTTTAATTCCAAGGATATAGGACGCATCACCAAGATCTTTCATCTCGAATTGGTTCGATAACCATAACTTAGTCACTTTCATGTCATCCTTCGAATTCCCAATAAGAAGGATGTCATCAACATAAAGTACTAAGAATTGCACTGAGGTCTCCAATTCCTTTCTATACACACATGATTCATTCGAAATTTGGATGAAGCCAAACGCTTTGACCGATTCATCAAATCGAATGTTCCAATTCCTAGAAGCCTGTTTCAATCCATAGATTGATCTTTGGAGTTTGCAAACCTTTTGCTCACTCCCACTGAATGTGAAACCTATGGGTTGCTCCATATAAATGTCTTTGTCAATGTCACCATTGAGAAAGGCAGTTTTCACATCCATTTGCCATATCTCATAGTCATAATATGCAGCAATGGCAAGCATGATTCGAATGGACTTTTGCATTGCAACTGGTGAAAAGGTTTCGTCAAAGTCCACACCGGGTCTTTGAGTGAATCCTTTTGCAACCAGTCTTGCTTTGTAGGCTGCAATACTTCCATCAACTCCAAGCTTTCTCTTAAAGATCCATTTGCAACCTATGGGTTTGACCCCATCAGGCAAATCTACCAAGGTCCAAACTTGGTTGGAGTTCATGGAGTCCATTTCGGATTTCATGGCTTCTATCCACTGTTCAGAGTCAGAATCTGAAAGTGCCTCCTCATATGTTGAAGGATCATTATCCTTTTTAGAGATTTCATGGAAGAATCCATACCATCTCTCAGGCTGTCTAGGAGTGCGTTCAGAACGCCTTAGAGGAGGGTTTTCGTGTGTATCGAAATTCGTGATTGGTTGTGGTTGATCAGAGTGGGACGTTTCTTCAGTGGGTGGTGTGGGGTCACTTTGTAATTAGACTTCTTCTAATTCTATGATCTTTCCTTTCTTTTCTTTAAGGAACGGTTCCTCAAGAAAAGTGGCATTTCTGGAAACAAACACCTTTTGCTCAGATTGATCATAGAAGTAGTATCCTATGGATTCCTTAGGATAACCTACAAAGTAGCATAAGTTAGAACGAGATTCTAACTTATCTCCCACTGTCCTCTTCACGTAAGCAGGACAACCCCAAATTCTTAAGTAAGAATAACTAGGGATTTTGCCATGCCACATTTCATAGGGCGTTTTGGGGACTGACTTAGAGGGAACTAGATTCAGAATCTTTGCTGCACTTTCTAGGGTATAACCCCAGAAAGAAGGTGGTAAGTCAGTGAAACTCATCATGGAACGAACCATATCAAGTAGGGTTCGATTCCTTCTCTCAGAAACTCCATTAAGCTGAGGAGTTCCCGGAGGAGTCCACTGAGAGATAATCCCATTATCTTTGAGATGATTAAGGAATTCTTCACTAAGATACTCGCCTCCTCGATCAGATCGAAGTGCTTTGATCTTGTGACCAGTTTGGTTCTCAACCTCCTTTTGAAATTCTAAGAATTTCTCAAAAGCTTCAGATTTATACTTCATTAAGTATACATAACCATACCGACTAAAGTCATCAGTAAAGGTTATGAAGTACTGATGATTGTTTCTAGTGCTTACACTAAGCGGTCCACAAACATCAGTATGGATCAAATCCAAAACCTCAGTGGCACGTTCCACAGTTCCTTTAAAAGGAACTTTGGACATCTTTCCTTTGAGACAGGATTCGCAAGAAGTCAACTCTTTGAGATCATTTTCAGAGAATGATCCTAAAGTGTTTATCTTGCTAATTCTATTCTTGGAAATGTGTCCTAATCTAGCGTGCCATAAGGGAGCTGAAACTTTGTCATCTCTCTTACGCTTTGTTTCTCGTTGTATATTCATAATATTGATATTTTGAGTTAGGTAAAGTCCATTACTTAGAGTACCCATATGAACGGAAGAGTTGTTCCGTTTGATAAAGTATTTACCATTCTTAATATAAGTTTCATAACCTTCACAATCTAATATTGGAACTGAAATTATATTACGAATAATGCTCAGTACATAAAGGACTTTATTTAATACTAACTCAAAACTACCTAAATCTAATCTAATTGTGCCTAAAGCTCGAGCTTCAACGTTTGAGCCATAGCCGATCTTTAAGACACATTCTCCTTCTTTGAGTTGTTGGACTTCACTTAGCATCTGTACATCATTACAGATATGAGTTCCACAACCGGTATCAAGTACCCAAGAACTAGAATTAATAGAAAGATTTACTTAAACGAGAAAGATACCTTTCTTTAGAGTAGCCTTGTACTCTGGGCAGTTTTTCCTCCAATGACCCGCTTTGCCACAATGGAAGCAAACATCCTCTTTCTGATCACGCTTCTTCTTTTGGGCCTTTCCCTTCGAAATGCCACCAGTGGGCCTAAGGGGTTTCTTCTTCTTCTTTTGGGCTTTCTTGCCCTTACCTTTAGAAGGCCCAGAAGAGGAAGATGGAGCATTCACCATCAAAACCTTATTGTCCTTCTTGATCGTGCTTTCAGCAGTCACAAGCTGACTAATCAGCTCAGCTACAGTAGCACCAGCATGATTCATGTTGAAGTTAAGGACAAATGGGTTGAATGATGGTGGGAGCGAAGCTAGCAACAAATCCACTGAAAGCTCATCTTTCAGTGGCATGTCCATGGAAGCAAGTTTCTCAGTAAGGGCAAGAAACTTGAGTCCATATTCATGGACACTTGAACCTTCCCTCATTCTCAAGTGGAACAATTCCTTTGAAGTGTTATACCTTGTAACACGTTCATGAGGGCGGTAAAGTTGCTCTAAGTGGTCGTAAATCTCCCAAGCAAATTCCATGGCCTCATGTTGTCTTTGCAAGTCCGGAGACATGTTAGCCAACATAAGGCAACGGGCTTGGAGATTATCATCCTTCCACTTCTGAATCGCGTCCCGCTCAGCCCGAGTGGGAGCCTCCCCTTCGGGACTGGGCTCCCCTTCGAAGAGAACATAAGTTCTCTTCTCAGAATCTAAAATGATTTTTAGATTCCTCAGCCAATCAGAATAGTTGGGACCAGTCAACTTGTTTGACTCGAGGATTGATACAAGAGGGTTTTTGGTTGCCATTTCAAAACACGTAGAGAATCACAGAATCTACGACCTAAATGGTAAAACAGAGAACTAGTGAGCATGCTGAATTATAACGATATACAAAAGATAAGGTCTTTAATCTAATGTAGCTCCCACTGTCTTTCAAAGATCTAGAATTCCCAAAGATCTAAGAGGAACACGTTTCCCAATGGGTACTAAGATCCTAGGCATTTTACCTCGAACCCACGACTCGCGGACATTCTAAGTAAGAACCCTAGGTAGGTACAACTTACCAATTCTAACACCTTTAGAACTCTTAGTAATTGTTTTTGCATCACCTATCTTTCAATATGGACCCATGACTCGTGCGACATCCATATTTACTTAGGCGCTAAGCTAGACCCATCAATCATAAGATCATGACCAAAACTTAGTTCGAACGACGCACGACTCGCGGACATCGCCCTTGCTAAAATTGACCACGAAATATTGATCATTTAAAATGATTAATTAGGTAACTAAGAACTAATAAGTTCCACTAGCTATCCCACGACTCGCGGACAATAACTAGCTTTACTTACTAAACTTAAAACCTATTGATGGAATGCTAGGAATTTAATTCAAAATTTGCATCTCGAATTAAACACCTATTTGTTCGAAATTAGCTTAATATTTAATGGGAATTTTCGAATCAACCGGAGAGTTGTCCGGTTCGACCTCACCAACATATATGTTATCCAATTTTATTAGTTTTGATTAATGCAAGTACACTTAAATGCATTTCAAACAAGCACATAAACAGATAACATGTCCTAGCATGATACTAAAATGTAATGATCATGGGTTCTACCTATCTTATGCGTGATATGTGGGAGTCACTCCACAATCACAAGTTCTAACATACATGCCACATAAACAGTTTAAATCACATAAGGGAAAGCGGTAACAAAATACGAGCCCTATCTCTATTACATTTAACAATTGAGATTCCCCTCCCTAACATTTTGAGGGGTCTTCACTTATGGCCTCCTTGTTACTTGAATGTGGTCCATCTTACTCCTTGGGTGCATTGTCTCCAAAATGAAAATAAAACCTCACCACTTATCTCTACTCTCAAATTACAATAAAAGGAAAAAGACATAAAGTAATAAGGCTCAATCTTCATATTGGCCTTAGACAATTACACGGGGCATACCCCGACCTCAAAAACAGTAATATGGAAAGCCACATAATAAATCACATAACAGTACGCACATAAGTGAGGCTCCAACCTCAATTGAAAAACGCAACTATAGGGCTCCAACCCCAATTTAAACCATCCATGTGCATAAATTAAAACCATACATACATCTAAACCCATGATCACCTAACATGCTTTTGCAAGAATTTAAATTTAACCAATAAATTAAAATTCTCGTTTCAAGTCCTAATGACTTAAAACACGACTTAGATGCAATTCTTGTTCAAGAGCCTTTTCAACAAAACCCGAAAAACAATAAACCAATAAAATTCCAATTAATTTCCAAAATTAATAATTTTATTCTTTCATTATTTTCAGAAAATAAAATTCATAATTTTCCCAAAATCCAAATCGCTTTAATTTCTCAAAAATCCCAATTTAATCAAAATTTTAAAATAATTTTATTTTAACAAAACAGATTTTAAAAGATAAAATTAAAATAAAATTAAATCGGGATTTTTCGGACCGAAAACACGAAAAACACGAAACCGCCAAAACCGGGCCAGGAACCGCCCGGAACGAGCACTTGCTCGCCGTGCAGCGTCGCTCGCTAGGCGCGCGCCCTGCGCGCAACGTGCGCAGCTTGCTGCTGCTCGCGTGCGGGCGATGCCGGGCTGGTGCTCCCGCGCGGTTGCGGGAGCGTGCGGGCGGCTGTCCCGCGCTGTTGCGGGACAGGCGAGCGGGCGGGCCTAGGCGCGGGCGGGAGGGCTGGGCGGTTGGCGACGGGTCTGGGCGTGCGACGTGCTAGCACACCTAGGCTCGTCTTTTTCGTGTTCAGGTTTCTCGAAACCAATTCAATCCAAATTAAAAAAAAAAATCGATTTAGATAAATTTAAACTAAAACAATTTTCAAAAACACGATTTGAGAAAACAGTTTTAGAAATTCAGGAAAATTACAGTTTCGTATTTCAGGCTTTCTAAAAGAACTCAAGAATACCTAATTCGCATCTAAGCCTAAGAATTTCTACCAAATTCAGAATAATTGAGACGAATCAGAAACACGATTAACGAGGTGGCTCTGATACCACTTGTTGGAAAACACGAATCAGAAAGCAGCGGAATTTAAAAATTTTCCCAACAAAAGGACCTTGGACTCGCAATCGTGTAACCAAATTCGTAAAGATAGAAAACTTACTTTTCTTTTGTTCTTTATTGAAGCGTTTCAAGCCACCCAAGAACGCTCTTCTCGCGGCTTGATCCCCTCTCCTTTGGTAAAGCTCGAATCTTCAAACTTCTAACTTGAAGTCTCTAGAGAAAGTCCACCAACTTGATCACAATCTAACTAGTAAGGATGCTAGTTCTCTAGTTAGTGTTTAGGCTTAACCTAGGGTTTAATTTAATCTTGGAGAAAGGAAGGTGTTCAACACATGAACCAAAAGAATTGCCAATTAGCTCTAAAGGGGAGCATGAGCTCCCCTATATATAGGAGAAGGGGAGGGGCGGCCGAACCTAGTCCTTATGGACTAAGGATTTGGTCCCTCTCTCTCCTATTACTTGATCATCAAGTATTTTCCAACTTTGACTTTGAATTCTAATTCAAGTCAACTTTTAAGAGAGCTAAAATTATCCAAACTATTTTTGGATAATTTTATACTTTATTTATTATAAAATAAATAACTTATTTTTATCTAATTAATTAATTCGTAATTAATTAACTAGATTATTTTCTCCAAAATTAGACTTTCTTTTTAATTCAAAATTAAACCAAAGTCTATTAAATAATTAACTAATTAATTATTTAATATATATATAATATATATATATACACACGTGTGTGACACGTGTCACAGTGACACGTGTCACTCACGTGAGCCACACGTGTGACTTTACACGTGTGGAACCCTCTTAGCCCGATTAACTCGTTTAATCATTTTCAAGCCTCAACTCATGTAACCAAGTTGTTGTGTGTGACCCTCTAGGTTCTCAATTCAATTAGCAGTGACCCTAATTAATTAATTCACTAATTAATTAATCAGTCCACAGATTAAACGACCATAGTCTAGCAACAGGTGTTTAACCCCTAGCTGAATTGGAATGTTCGGATTCGACTGAACCTTTAAGTCATTGATTCATGTGAGATACAATCCTCCTACTTACTATCTCTCAACCAAGATCTAGGCCAAGGGAATAATCAGAACCCTAATAATCCGGTCTTAAAGCTAAGTGCATTTCATATCCATTTGATCTCAATCCAAGAAACCCTTTTCTTGATGTCTTGATCTACTGCCTTGGCCAAGGACTCCATATGGCATATGAATGACTTACACTATAAGAGATCACCTTGCAAATGCAAGTGTAGGTCCTATCTTGATTCTCATTCACTTTCATGAGTCACTCGTGCAACCCCAGCATAAGCCTTGAATCAGTTGTCTAAGGCGACACCCTTTAAAGCTTATACCAAAGACTACAGAGTTAACTCATAAAGTGACAAGGAACCTCAAGTCTAAGGATCAATTAATCGCATCAATGACTGGTGAGATATTTCCTAATCTGGAAGTTTCCATTTCCTGAAATAGAAACTTCCTTTCCCATTTAGGAGTGTTCTCACACGGGGCACCTCAGTGAACTTACTTATTAAAGTAAGCACCCTCATGTATCACGCACGTATCAACTATACACTTTGCACCTCCATGAAACAAGGTGGTCCTTCTTAAGGGCGTGATCCCACAAGCAAGCCTTAGAGGAGTCAGGTTGACACTCCCACTGTCTGTAGGACTCATCGGCTTGGAGTATTTTACTAATCATGACTTATGTAATATAGGGCTCGTTTCATGAACCATTTCACCTAAATGGTAGAGTCCTAAAGTCATCAAGATTAGGGGAGTTCTCATACATGCACAGCTAAAGTAAACGCATACCAAACAAGAGCATATAAAGAAGTGTTGCCTTAATTCGTTATTTCATTCAAAGATTGTCTGTGATTACAATAAGGAAAGCACAAAGCGGATATACAATCGGCTTTCTAGGGCACTATTCCTAACAATTTGTTGCATACAAACATACCCACACATCATCACTCCTCCCTCCCCTCATACCGATCCAAAAACACCATAGAAGAGAAGGAAAATTTCTTCAAATTCAAGCTATAATTCAAGGAATTAGCAACCAAGTTGGAGCATCATCTTCATCTCATCTCATTCTTCTTTCATTTTAAGGTATTATGAGAATTTGATTGATTTCATGAATCCATGATTGAAGTAGGGTTTGAGAATCTTGATGTGATTCCTTGGTTATTTGTGATTAGAAGCATGATCATGATCATTGAACTTGAAAGCTTGCTTGAATTCTTGAGGTATATGGGAGTTGGATATCATGAAATATATAGGGTTTGGGTGATGATTTCTTGATGATCTATGAATGTTTCCATGGATTATATATTACCTAAATGTTGTATTTAAGTTATATGCATGTTATATGTTTGTTTTGGGTGTTTTGGTTGAGCTTTCTTGGGAGTATGCTACCCCTTTCTTCCCTCCACGAACTAGCCCTTTTTCTCGCCCAGGAGGACTACCCGGGCGGGTAGTTTTTGTGCAGTACCCGGGCGGGTACTTTTGTGCCAAAAAGTTTCTGGACTGCTCTACCCGGTCGGGGAACTTTTCCCTTGAATTTTACCCGGCCGGGTACTCCCTCATCCGAACTCCAAATGACCTGATTTTTGAACCCTTGGAAATCTCTTAAAGTTTAGAACAACATAAAATTGGAATAATCTCAATATCCTTTGTAGTTTGTGAGATATAATAAATTCTTTTTGGTGTCGCTGCTTTACCGACAAACTGCACTCGCCTGACTTCAAGCTTACGCCATTTTCTCCTCGCTTTGAACTAGAAAACGAGCCATATACCATTTTAAAGGTCTACTTGTCTAGTTTCATTCTCAACAAACAAAACCCAATTCTAATTTTTAGAACTTTAGATATTCCCATTTTTCCACAGCATGTGCGTTTTTGGGAATTGTCGGTTTTGGCCAAACTTCACCAAAACCCTTCTTATCGCTTTCCTTTCACTTCCTTGGCTCCCGTATATGACTTATATGTGTTATATACTTGGTTTATTGATCATCATGCTCTTATTTGACATTCCTTAAATTGCTATTGCATGTCCTACTGGTGCATGACTTTGTCGTTCGTCTTAATTGGTTCATAAGAGTCAAGTTTCATGTACACTTGTCTTTGTACACATATCAAGTTCCCGGTGATGAGGAGCATGCTCCTTAGGGTGTTTCCTTGCTTCTTTTGGTTGGTAAAGTAAAGGTGAGGTTTAATTACTAGATATATAGAACCCGTATAACCCTACGTGATGTTTCGGCCAAAATGTATATATATGTATATATCTTTCTCAAAACCTTTATCGATTGCAAGTGATTTCTCGTGACATATTGAACTTATCATGATTGATTGATTTTTGGCGAGTAAAGCATGTTCACTTGGGCCCGAGGGTAGTGTATTGAGCCAACCAAGGAAGCAAGGGCTGACGGGTAACTCTTACACTATCCTCACCAATTTTGGGATCACCTCTGAATCCACCAGGAGGTTTGGTGAAGGAAGAAATCCCGTGCGTGGGAGTCATGTTCCCAACGTACACCGTTCATGGATGGTTGGGCCTTGCAATCCCACCATCACCAAAGGAAGAAGGAGTTCATGAAACTGCTAATTGTGCACTGTAATAACTTGCATGATAACCATTGAATTGAAACCTAAATATTGATTGTTCACTGTTGGTGTAAAGGTTGGGGAATTGCCCTCACTCGCCGGGCCACGGATTGAATTGATAATGATTGAATTATTAAATTGATTAGTTGTAATCTCGGGCGAGGATTACTTTAATATTTGAACTTATATTGTCTCTTTCATGAAAACTTACCCGAGATTATAGCTTGCAATGTAATTGCGCTTATATTTATTTAAACCCCTCACTCAGTCTTCGGTTGACTGACACCCTCACATTTTCAAGTCTGCAGGTTGCATGCTAGGCGGGATCGAGTCAAGTCTTTAATTTCGGGTCTAGCATAATGTCATATATTATTGATGCATATGAGTTATCTTGATAATCTTGTATATTATGATTTGTCTTTGGAAATTGATATTGTATATATGAAGATAATGGAAATGACCTTGAAAGATGTTAAAGACATGAATGTATAGTATGCTTCCGTTTTATTGATTAGGCATGATCGTATTTAATTGAGGGTTAGTCCCGCCTAGCTAGTGTGTCGTTTTTTTATTGTCACCCGTTCGCCATGAGTCCGGTTCATATATGGACTACCTATTTCATGTGTGAGCTAGACTTATGGTGCGGGGGTGTGGCATCTCGGCGTTCCGGGTGCTACATCTTAGGTGGTATCAGAGCCCGGTTGCAAAACCGCGGTTCTAGCGTCGTGTCGTGTCAAGTCTAGGTCGAACAGCATAGGATTAATTGATAATTTGCGAGTCTTGCATCTTATTTGGAACTACTTGAACTTATTTGAATTGATTTGAACTTACCTAGACATCCTTGAGCTACTTGGTGACTTTTGCATGCATTGATTTATGTTACTACTTGTTGATTAATTGACCTTCTATGGTTTGGAATTTATATATTTAATGTGTTTTACTTTAACTTAGTTGGATTAATTGTTGTATTTTGCATCGAATATGTGTTTAATTGTTAATTAGATGGCATGAGCATGTATTAACCCCATGCATTTATATTTGAGACAAGTTGTGATTATAGGCTATATATAAAGATCATGTCAAACCACGACCAATTTCTACGACAACTACAATCTACCGCAAGCTCCTTTCTTTTGCTTTGAAGTTGGAAAGAATACTTAAGGATTTTTGAAAAGTTAGTTAACCGGAGACAAGAGATTCATTTAATTCGAAAGAGAGAGAAGGAAGTCTTGAGGGTATCAATTATTCGGGGTTCAGATTTGTAAGCAAGAGAGGATCTTTCGCTTGCTGGAACTAAAATCAAAGTGTGAGAATATGGTAACTCAAATGATTCGGGTCGAGGTTAAATTTGGGAATTAAGCTTGAGATGAATCGAGACACTTCGGATTTTGGGAAGAAGGTTTGGATTGATCGAGAAGGATCTAAGGAATCGACTAATCTTGGGTTCATTGAAATAAAAAGTAGGAGAATAGAACATGGAAGTAGTCAATGTAGCTCTACAAGGAATTAAGATAATTTGGATTTCGGGTTAAAAAGAAGGCGGATAGGAAGAAGTAAAGAGGATCGATCAATATAGTGGGTTCAAGTTTACACAAAGCCAAGATACTCAAGATTTTATCTTGGGTTAGATTGAGTTTATTTTCGGATCCAAGATGAATTGCCATGCGGTGGGATTAAATTGGTATACATGGAACAACAAATGGAAACAGTAAAGTAAGACAAGGAACTTTTGGAGGTAATTATATGCTCAAGGTGTAGGCAAGTAAGAAGACAAGTCATATAACCGATTCAAATTCACAAAGAGAGGATTTAGAGGGTTTCAATCAAGGTGGTGATTAGATGAAACCGGGGCCACAATTGGAGCTTAGCCTTCAAGAGAAGTTGGGATACTAATTTTATAAGTGGAAAAGGATTTGAATGCAAGAATTATAATCTCGAATTATAAGGTTATACAAGTGATACAAGGAAACTTCGATCGAGAAGATAATTGTAGTGAAGATTCGGGCAATACTTAGAGATCGATACTTGGAAAAGAATCGGGTTCAAGAAATTTCAATCCCGGGCGATGGCAATGTATGGGTTGAGGATAGAGACTTTTGAAGAATTGGAAGATCGTGGGTAACAAGAAATGATCAACGAATGTAAGGCGAGCTTGTAATTCAACAAACATGGAAGGAGTGTCAAGCTAAAGGATGTAACTACGGTGACAGGTTCAAAGTATTCATGGCACGTGCATCATACGTTGTTTAAATTATTTAAATTCTTTTATTTATATGTGCATCTTTATTTGAGCTTAATTGTTTGATGTGTTGCATCTTTAATTATTTATAAGTGTAATACGTGCATCAACATCTTAACCCAACATGCATTTTAAGTGTTTTCTTGATAGAAAATCTCTCCACCTCATCTATCAAGCATTACTTCAACCGAGACACAACTGAAGTATGATACAGAAAGAATTGGGTTGCAAAGTGAGGAACAAAAAGGAGAAAGAACAATTGAAAGGCCGGGAAAAATAGTTAGGAGTTGGATGGAAGAAGTTGTCACTTCAAAAATAAACGTGAGATGAAATGTCCGAACAAGTGGCGAGATTTGAAATCGTTGATATCAAGGAAGTTGAGTTGACCGGGTAAATGACTTCAAATTGGTGGGGTGTGCTCAAATGGATTACATTTATTAGAAGCAACAAAAATGTAAAGGTTACAAATAATGGGGTTACTTGAAAGCAACAACAAGGGATGAATTAGGAGATTGAGATGCTTGATGACCTCCAAGGTCAGGATGAGGATATTTAGAAAATAATTTTGGAAAGGGTGAGAGCTTCAAGAAATGGAATGGATATTCAAGAAATGAGGAAGGATGCAGTGCTCGTTGGATTTCCAATTGAGATAGAGAAATATTTCGGGAATGAGATCGAGAGTTAGAGGTACTTCAAGAGAATCAGAGAGAAGAGAAGCTTGGATTTGAGAAAGGGTAGAACTAGTTCCAGAAGTTAGACAGAAAATATTCTTATTTTCTTAAGGGGGAGAGCCGATCGGGGAACAACTTAAAGTCGATGTTTGGATCTCACTTGGGAGAGTTGAAACTTCAAGGAAAATGGTTTTTTCGGAAACTCACTATCGGAACTAGGTGAATGAAGTCTTCAATATCTTAAGTCTCGCCTAGAGTTTTCAAATGGAGATTCCTAAAAGTCATAAGGAGGCATATCTTGAGTCGAGTTGAAATTGAAACAAATTTGATGATAAATGGGAGAGATCATGATTTTTATAAGTTGATTAAGTTTACTTTGATCAAAGGTAAGAATTTTTCAAGGAAAGCTACTATCAAAGCTCTGAAAGTTGAGGATGTCGTAAATGCTAGGAGCTCTACCTTACGAGCGAGACCGAATCAGAAGGCTCCACCTAAACCGGCCTTGTCACCATCTTCGGAAAAGCCCCCTTTGCACTTATTGTGGACGTGACAACCACACTTATGATGGTTGTAGGAAGCGGTTGTGTTTGTGTTTCCGTTGTGGGAGTTCTGAGCATCAGATAGATACATGTCCGGAGCGACAAGAGTTATCCACCGAGGGTCAACGACCATTTAACAGGCAAGAACAACGGTGAACGGTACACCTAAACATGCATACCACGTGCATCATGAACTTTCTTATTCTGTATATTTGCATTCCTTGTGTTTGCTATTTGCTCTTGTGTAAATAATTTGGAGTGTTGATCTTTCCTACTTGCTTATTACGTGACGATGTATGTAAGTGTTTATTTATGTTATGCTTGGTGTGGTTGTGCGAGAGACGGGGTGCTCTCTTCTTTGCTCAAGAGACGGGGTGCTCTCTTCGTTGCTCGAGAGACGGGGTGCTCTCTTGTTTGTTGAGAAACGGGGTTTTCTCATTAATTATTTGGGAAGATAGGGCTCTCTCGTCATGTGTTTTAAATTTTGTAGTTCGAGTAGTGGACCTGGGGACCAGGTCCTCTTAAGGAGAGGAGAATTGTAACGCCCCAATCTTTTAATTATGTAATATGTGACATAATGTGAAATATTTTCCAATTATGACATAATTGTTTAATTGCCTAATTGTCCTTAAGTGATCACCTTTCTTAATTGAGGACCTAATTGCATGAAATAATTTTGGACTTAATTGATCATTATCCATGAGTGTGAACTTAATGGCATTACTAATGGAATTGAAGGGATTAAATTGCAATTGATGCTTAACCATATAATATCTATCTTATATCATTTGTTGCATACAAACATACCCACACATCATCACTCCTCCCTCCCCTTATACCGATCCAAAAACACCATAGAAGAGAAGGAAAATTTCTTCAAATTCAAGCTATAATTCAAGGAATTAGCAACCAAGTTGGAGCATCATCTTCATCTCATCTCATTCTTCTTTCATTTTAAGGTATTATGAGAATTTGATTGATTTCATGAATCCATGATTGAAGTAGGGTTTGAGAATCTTGATGTGATTCCTTGGTTATTTGTGATTAGAAGCATGATCATGATCATTGAACTTGAAAGCTTGCTTGAATTCTTGAGGTATATGGGAGTTGGATATCATGAAATATATAGGGTTTGGGTGATGATTTCTTGATGATCTATGGATGTTTCCATGGATTATATATTACCTAAATGTTGTATTTAAGTTATATGCATGTTATATGTTTGTTTTGGGTGTTTTGGTTGAGCTTTCTTGGGAGTATGCTACCCCTTTCTTCCCTCCACGAACTAGCCCTTTTTCTCGCCCAGGAGGACTACCCGGGCGGGTAGTTTTTGTGCAGTACCCGGGCGGGTACTTTTGTGCCAAAAAGTTTCTGGACTGCTCTACCCGGTCGGGGAACTTTTCCCTTGAATTTTACCCGGCCGGGTACTCCCTCATCCGAACTCCAAATGACCTGATTTTTTAACCCTTGGAAAGCTCTTAAAGTTTAGAACAACATAAAATTGGAATAATCTCAATATCCTTTGTAGTTTGTGAGATATAATCAATTCTTTTTGGTGTCGCTGCTTTACCGACAAACTGCACTCGCCTGACTTCAAGCTTACGCCATTTTCTCCTCGCTTTGAACTAGAAAACGAGCCATATACCATTTTAAAGGTCTACTTGTCTAGTTTCATTCTCAACAAAAAAAACCCAATTCTAATTTTTAGAACTTTAGATATTCCCATTTTTCCACAGCATGTGCGTTTTCGGGAATTGTCGGTTTTGGCCAAACTTCACCAAAACCCTTCTTATCGCTTTCCTTTCACTTCCTTGGCTCCCGTATGTGACTTATATGTGTAATATACTTGGTTTATTGATCATCATGCTCTTATTTGGCATTCCTTAAATTGCTATTGCATGACCTACTGGTGCATGACTTTGTCGTTCGTCTTAATTGGTTCATAAGAGTCAAGTTTCATGTACACTTGTCTTTGTACACATATCACGTTCCCGGTGATGAGGAGCATGCTCCTTAGGGTGTTTCCTTGCTTCTTTTGGTTGGTAAAGTAAAGGTGAGGTTTAATTACTAGATATATAGAACCCGTATAACCCTACGTGATGTTTCGGCCAAAATGTATATATATGTATATATCTTTCTCAAAACCTTTATCGATTGCAAGTGATTTCTCGTGACATATTGAACTTATCGTGATTGATTGATTTTTGGCGAGTAAAGTATGTTCACTTGGGCCCGAGGGTAGTGTATTGAGCCAACCGAGGAAGCAAGGGCTGACGGGTAACTCTTGCACTATCCTCACCAATTTTGGGATCACCTCTGAATCCACCAGGAGGTTTGGTGGAGGAAGAAATCCCGTGCGTGGGAGTCATGTTCTCGACGTACACCGTTCACGGATGGTTGGGCCTTGCAATCCCACCATCACCGAAGGAAGAAGGAGTTCATGAAACTGCTAATTGTGCACTGTAATAACTTGCATGATAACCATTGAATTGAAACCTAAATATTGATTGTTCACTGTTGGTGTAAAGGTTGGAGAATTGCCCTCACTCGCCGGGCCACGGATTGAATTGATAATGATTGAATTATTAAATTGAGTAGTTGTAATCTCGGGCGAGGATTACTTTAATATTTGAACTTATATTGTATCTTTCATGAAAACTTACCCGAGATTATAGCTTGCATGGTAATTGCGCTTATATTTATTTAAACCCCTCACTCAGTCTTCGGTTGACTAACACCCTCACATTTTCAGGTCTGCAGGTTGCATGTTAGGCGGGATCGAGTCAGGTCTTTAATTTCGGGTCTAGCATAATGTCATATATTATTGATGCATATGAGTTATCTTGATAATCTTGTATATTATGATTTGTCTTTGGAAATTGATATTGTATATATGAAGATAATGGAAATAACCTTGAAAGATGTTAAAGACATGAACGTATAGTATTCTTCCGTTTTATTGATTAGGCATGATCGTATTTAATTGAGGGTTAGTCCCGCCTAGCTAGTGTGTCGTTTTTTTATTATCACCCGTTCGCCATGAGTCCGGTTCATATATGGACTACCCATTTCATGTGTGAGCTAGACTTATGGTGCGGGGGTGTGGCATCTCGGTGTTCCAGGTGCTACAATAACTTTCAGACCTTTTATCATTTTGTTTATTTTTCTTTGTATTAAAATAGGTAGGATAACTTTTAGGTTCATTCGAACCCATAGATTCGTCTGGATCTTCTATTGTTGATCCATCTTCTCTTTTGGTTCCTGAACTACCTGCTTTATTCATTTTTACTTCATATTCTTCTATTAATTTTTTCAAAATCTTCTATTAATTCATCTAATTCATTCATGATTCTATTTCGGTTTGAGTTTGATTTTTGTTTTCTTCAAGATTATTAGAAATTTTTTCTTTAGCTTTAAACTTTTCAAGAGCTTTTTTAGAACTCTCTTATTGTTCTTTTAGCATTCTTGGAACTATTGTATTTAGCATATAGTCATCAAAAGATCCTTTTTCATATGGTTTGGTTTTTTCTAAATTTATTACCTTAAGTGGAGTTTTTATTTCTTTTTCTATGTCTTTTAATTTTTCTGCTTTAGATCTTTTATCCTTTTCTTTCATCATTGTTTCTAGTTGTTTCATACTAACTCTATTTAATTGGACTTCATTCTTTAGTTCTTTTATAGAATCTTGTAGATTTAATATGTCTTCTTTAATTCTATTGACAGATTCTATTATAGACTGAAGATAAACACCTAAAGTTTCAATACTTTTCCTGCTTTTGTTCTATTTAACAAAGTTTTTATCTTTTCTTTTTTAAGTACATTTCTTAACTTTTTAATTTCATTTTTATTTTTAATGCAATATTCTTTATCATCTGAATTTTTAATTTCTTCATTTAATTTATCCATTTTAGTTTCTAATTCTAGAATCTTATTTATATTTTTTATCCAGTTTTTCCAGTAGTGATTCATATACAAAGAAGGTTTGAGTAAAAGTTTCTTTTTCTTTTAAACTTTTTTATCTTCTTTTTATAATAATTGCATGGATTTAATTTATTCATTTTAAGAAAATATTTTAGCATATCATTATAAAAATTATATAAATTAGCTAACTCATGTCTGATGGGTCTGAATATGGGGTACAGAGTCCAGTCACTTTAGAATTTGTTTAAAAGTGGGGAAACCAATGGTGATCGCCGGAAAGGAGGGTAGGTTCAACCTGCTAGGACAAACACCAAAGAAACAGAGGTCAGACGGCCAAGCTGGGGGAACTGGGGGTGATCCCCAGTTTGGCTCTCCGAAGCTCTAGTCAAATGATGATTTGAAAGAGATAATACGTAAAATATGAAGTTGCAGTAATGGAGATTGCTTATCGGGATGGAGATGAAGACTCCTATTTATAGTTGTGGGTCAGGGACCCTTTGGTAATTTACCCCTTTGTGGTCCTGCCCTAATATCGCCCTTACACGTGGTGTAATGAGGAGAAACCTAGGAGGAATCTCCTGCAAAAGCTGGTGCTAAAGGTGGTGCAGGCAACAATGGCAGGTGCGTGGACATGTACGGGGTATCAGAAAGCCGTTTTGGGTTGTTAACGAGGGCCATGAGCGCGCTCGTGTCAACCATGAGCTTGATGGGTCAGCGGACCCGAGGATGGATCCGGGCCAAGGTTGTGAGATGAGGGAGAGCTTGGTCCCTTGGTTTGCTTGCATGCGGAAGCACATCCGAGGGGAGTGAGGGCTCGAGAATGACTCCCTTGGTGAACTTGGGTCTTGCTTGGTAGTATAAGGATCGCTCGTTGGTGCACGGCTATGACAGCCACGGGTCATATGACGATGACGACACGTGTTGCTCATGGGTATTAACACTCGAGGGTGAATGACGCTCGGAGGAGATCTGTTTTGGGGATTGATGGGCCACGTGTCAGTTGCTGGTGGCGCCACGTGTCAACACGTGGCCCAAGCGTATTTTGACCCCATCATTTTGCCCCCCAATTCTGTAGTCCTTAGTGATAAGGGTTGTAGAATTCTACCAATGTAACCCATCTAGCGTTGCGCCTGTACAAGGCATGGCGTGTTGGGCAATTATCCTTCTGATTGCGCCATAAATGCGGTCCTTTCTTCTGACCGCTTGAAACGTCTATGCATTAAATGCTGATGCGCGTGGGGCGCGTGATTCTTGGGAAGTACGTGACGTTTCAATAAAGTGAACGGTTTCCTAGACGGGAAATGATTGCAATTTCAAATTACTTGCCAGAAACGTACCAACTCCCATCCCTATAAATAAGGGATTCTCCATCCATATCGTCCTTTACGCGAACAAATCTTCAGAGCACACATTTGCGAAAAACTCTTTGCGAAACCAATTTCAGAGCATTCACAACTTTCTTCCAAGTTTTTCCAGAAAACTCAAGGTAACTTTCTGGTGAAATCTTTTAACTTTGCTAACCTAAGAACAGATTAGGATTTAGTTTTCAATACATCTCCCTTATTTCCCAAAGTCCCTGAATTTTGCATCTCCTTCCGATTCTTAAAAGAAAACCCTTCCACTACTCGAAAATCCTTCTCAAACCATGTCTGGAGATCATGTGGAAGAATTTGCCCGGGAGGTTGAGGAGGTAGCAAGTCAGAATTCATCTCCAAGGGATGAAGAATTGCACGCTGTCGTATCGGCTATGGAGGAAAGGAACCCAGGAGGGGTTGACCATATTTTTGAGGAGATGAACATGGTGATGGAAGTGGAGAGGCAAGGAGAGGTATTACCGCTGACAGAAAGTGCGACCCATCCTCACCGTCATGCAGTGACCGTGGCCATCGCAGCCCCAGCCCCCGAATTTGAGGGAGAAGCGGGGCCCTCCGAAAGAGCCCATGCCAAGGAAAAAAGGAAGAAGTCCCAGAGGCCCAAAAAGGCTAAGAAGACCAAAGGGTCCAACGAGGGTGAGGGCTCAGGTATGCAAACGACCGAGCGTACCCCTGATGAGACTCCCAGCACGACTACTTTAGGGGAGATCAAGACTATCTGGCACCAATATATTGGGACGAGCGCTTCACCTGGCGGATCCCTGCTGATCACGAGCGCGCCAACCGCCCACCCCCCGATGAGATGGCGGTTTATAGGGATGCAGTTAGTTCTGGGGGCTTGAGGTTTCTGATCCCAGTTCCGGTGGCCAATATCTTAAATAACTTGAACCTTTGCCTCTCGCAAATCGTGCCCAACGGCCTCGCTTTGATAACGTGCTTTGTGATCCTCATGAAATGTACTCGATACGAGCCTTCAATGGAAAATTTCAATGCCCTACTTCAAGTTGTTAGCTCCCCGCGCTCGTCCCCCGAGGCGGGTTTCTTCTACTACGTCTAAGCAAAGGCCCATCTAAAATTGATCAACTCTCCTTCCTCCACTTACGGCCCAGATTGGAAGGAGAAGTTTATTTTCGTCAAAGCCCCAGCGGATGATGATTTTGGGGTGTCAAGAGAGTGGATCTCGCATGGGAAAGGCTCCCTTGTGAAGAATCGCTTAGGCCCCACTTTTCCTGATAATTGGGCTAAGGATTTGGCTGGAACGTTGAAGGACGAGGGCCGGTTAATTCAGGCCCAAGAATTGATAGATAATGATGAATTTATGTTCCTTTGTGGGCTCTCCAATAATCCTCAATATCTCAGTAACCCTCCCGCTCGGGATTTGGAGAGAGACGGTTAGATTTTAGGGCACTAACTTGTAGATAGGGGTGCTAACTATTTACTTGCATTTGTAACTTGTATTTCGTAAAGTTTGTTCAAGGGTTTCTGACCCTCGTTGTTTTTTCTTGCCCCAGGAATAAACATCATCATGGCTGGAGGAATCCGACATGCTGCCCGATTCGCCAATGCCAACAGGCGTCAAACCAACCAAGGAGATCAACAGAACCAACCACCCCGAGGCGCAGGTCGCGGTAACGATCGTGGTGGCAGGCAAGCCGCATGATCGAGCGCCAATCGGGGTCGTGGCGATAACCAAGCACCCAACCCTGATACAAGGGTGATTCCAAGGGCCCCGGCCGCTTCTCAAACGAGTGGAGCCATTATTCCCGTTCCGGTTCCGCCGCCCAGGCCTCCGACGAGCGTCACTATCAGAGATCATCAAGGAGAAAGCACCTCAACCTCCAGAAAGAGGAAAAGGATGCCGGATTCCTTTTCTATAACCAGCAAGGGCAAACAGGTTGTAGAGGGGCACAAGGGAGATGGAGACACTTCCTCCTCAGAAGAGGAGCACTTGTGGGATTTTGATCGCCTAGGGGATAGGAGCTATAAGGGCTCGTCAGATGGGGGCGCCGTATTATTGAAGCACGGAACTGTCGCGCAAACCATCAGCGAAGGCCTATACGAGAGGGTCCAACTCACAGCGGACCATAGGGCCTTGTACTCCGAGTCTGTGGAGAAGGTGACCAATGACATGGTGCATGCCCTAATTTCTGTAAGTCTCCTTCCTCCTTGTAAATTTAATTTTTTTTTTTTTTTTTAAGGTGTTATTCCTCAAGATTTTTATTAACACTTCTGCCCTTTCGAGCTCGTGCAGCAAGTGCTTCCGAGGGCCAAAAACATCCAAATACGTGCCACGGTTTATGCTGACTGCAAAGCCAATTACAAGAAGATGGCGCGCTCGAACGATCCCGCCCAGATTCAGGAGGAATTGGATGTGGAGAAGGTCAAGTTCCTCTCCCTTGAGATAGAGCACAAAAAATTGGAGGAAGAGATGAAGAAACTGAAAGATGACTTTACAAACGCTGAGACCGTCCGGAGGAGTTGGCGCACACAGTACAATAACCTCCATGAGAGCCATCAAAAGCTTACGGACGACCGTACCGCATGGAGAACGAGGGCCACTGAGGCGGAAAAGAAGTACACGGATACCCTGAACCAACTTCCTCATCGCATTGAGCAATCAGTCAAGGAGGTGCTTATCAAGTTCTGCCATTCAAAGGCATTCAACTTTGCGGCCTCTTTGCACTGTCTTGACGAGGCTCAAAAAGCCTTCAACTTGGCGATTGAGCAGGGTATCCACAAGGGCTTAACAAATCCATCCATTCGTGAGGCGCAGGATATGGGGCTCATGTTCAACGAGCGCTGCGTTGAGGAGGATGACGACCGCGAAGATCCTGAGTCCAACATCTCCGAGCCGGAGTACAATTTCCTGGTCATGCTCATCCAGGATGAATACATGGCGGCTCACCCTCCGACGGAAACCACTCAAGCAAAGCAAAATGAGGGTGCGGATGCTGCCACTATCTCCTCCACGATCCCCCCTGCAAATGAGCCAGTCGCTGACAATGCCCCTAATCCTGCCAATGAAGCTAACGAGCCCAATGCCTCCCCAGCGCCTGGAAATAATGAGCCTGCGCCTCCTCCAGCTGCCCAGAACCAGGATGAACAAGCCCTTCAAGTGCAAGAGTCGGCGGCCCCGTGCATGGTCCTGTGGCTCAAAATATCCTTGTGGTCTTGGATGAAGATGTTGCTCCCGCTGCTTGATGATTCCCTTCCTTCCTTGCTTATGCTGAAATTTCTCTTCCTTCCCGTTTAATATTTAAATTTTGGAGGAACCTTAAGGGCCCTCATGCCCTTATTTTGTAATTTAATAAAAGTTTAATGAATGAAGATTTTCCCTTTCATAATAGTGTCTTCTTCTATTCTTTGTGTTATTCGATTACGAAATTTTACTCTATGCTTGTTGTAACAAAATCTCATGATGCTAAGATTCTGGGTAACATGTTTGGTAAAATATGCACTGTTTTAGCTAAGTCTTGAGTAACTATGAGGGTCTTGCTGGGATGCTGCCCTTGTTCAAGACTTGTGAAAATTTTACTTTAAGACTTGGGAAATTTTACTAAGTCTTGAGTAATCACGAGGGTCTTACTGGGAGGTTGCCCTCGTTCAAGACTTGTGAAAATTTTGCTTTAAAACTTGGAAAATTTTACTAAGTCTTGAGTAATCACGAGGGTCTTACTGGGAGGTTGCCCTCGTTCAAGACTTGTGAAAATTTTGCTTTAAAGCTTGGAAAATTTTACTAAGTCTTGAGTAATAACGAGGGTCTAACTGGGAGGTTGCCCTCATTCAAGACTTGTGAAAATTTTGCTTTGTTTCTTGCAAAATACAATTGCGTAGCGAGTCCTGTTTTCGAGCGCTAGGTGCCCATAGTATAGGCTACCCAGGCCTACTAGGATGCTCGTGCGTACGGGGTGGACTTTGGGTGTATCCTTAGAGACGCTGGATAAGCACGTTCGTGGAGTTATGCCGATTCTTAAATTACGAGGAAATTCATGCCCCTTGGGTTTAAGACTCCAAGGGAGAATTCTCAGCAGCCTGCATACTCAGATGAAATGAATAAGAGGAACAATTTCCATTATAAATTTCTTGAGAAATAACATATGCTTCATGCTTTACAAAATAAACTCAAACGTAGAACCGCCTGAGGTTGCATGCGTTCCAGGGGCGTGGGAGACGCTCACCTTGCAGTGATTCGAGCGTGTATATGTTGTTTGCCCGTATTTGTATAACTTTGAACGGACCTTCCCAGTTGGGATCTAGCTTGCCCACATGCCTTGAGACTTCCACTTTCTTAAGGACCACGTCCCCCAATTGAAAAGTTCTTTCCTTTACCCTTTTGTTATACTGTCGAGCGACAGAGGCCTTGTATTGATGGATGAGTGCCCATGCCTTATCCCTTTTTCCATCCACGAGATCTAATTCCAGTGTCCTACTCTCCTCGTTGGCTTTATGTTCAAAGTATGCTCCCCGAGCGGATTCTTGTGTAATCTCCGCAGGTATCATTGCTTCGGACCCATATACGAGCGCGAAAGGTGTCTTGCCAGTAGCCGCTCGTGGAGTAGTGCGATAAGCCCATAGTGCCCTTGCAATTCCTCTGCCCATTCACTCTTTTTGCTTTCTAGCATGGTTTTCAGATGTTGCAAAATGACCCTGTTGGTGACTTCCGCTTGTCCATTGGCTTGGGGATGACCCACAGAAGTAAAACGTTGCTCAATACCCAACTCTGAACACCATTCTCGGGTGGCAGCTGTTATGAACTTGGACCCATTGTCTGAAATGAGAACCCTTGGTATGCCATATCTGCAGATAATGTTTTTCCAAATGAAGTCCCTCACGACCCTGAAAGTAATCTTTGCTATGGCTTCAGCCTCGGCCCATTTGGTAAAATAATCGACAGCTAAGATGACAAATTCTTCTGTCTGACTGCAATGGGCAAGGGACCCACAATGTCGATCCCCCATTGGTCAAAGGGCCATGAGACATCTATAGGGACCATCTGAGCGGCTGGCAGTTGAGGGAGGTTAGAGTGAAATTGACACTTAGGGCATTTCCTGGAGAACTCAATGGCATCTTGGAGAACTGTGGGCCAATAAAACCCACTCCTCAAGACCTTTTTTGCGAGAATACGTCCTCCTGAATGGTTTCCATAGCTTCCATTGTGAATAAGCTCGAGCGTTTCTTTAGCTTGCGAGGGCCTTAGACATCTCATTGGGGGTCCTTTAAATGACTTCTTGAATAATCTTCCCTCAGAGTCTAAAGAAAACCGAGGGGCCTTGTTTCTGACTTTCCGGGCCTCCACTTTGTCAGTGGGACAAACGCCATCCCTAAGAAATCTTATAATATCATCAAGCCACCTCGGCTCGTGCGGATCAATGATGGCCACCGCTCTCTTGATGTCTTGCTCTTTTATCAGAGGCTCTTCAGTTCTAAGAAACGTGATGGAGCGTCAGCGCGCTCGTTTTCTGCTCGTGGGACCTGGAGTAGATGGAATTCCTTGAACTTCCCAATAATTTCCTTGGCTCTGCTCAGATACTGCACCATGGTGGTTTCTCGAGCCTCATAAGTTCCTTCAATCTGGCTCGCAATTAATTGTGAATCCACATAGGCGGTAATCCTGGAGGCTCCGTTTTGAAAAGCGATTTTCAATCCCTGAACAAGGGCTTCATATTCTGCCTCATTGTTGGTGACCTGGAAATCCAACGTGATTGCAAAGTCTAACTCAACTTCGTTGGGGTCTCTAAGGGTTACCCCTGCTCCTCCCCCTTGAGAGGTTGAGGAACCATCTGTGTGCAGGACCCATAGACCATCGTTCTTTAGAACAGCAGGTTCTAAACCAAAGCGTTCAACCAGAAAATCCGCTATAACCTGCGCTTGTACAGCAGTTCTGGGCTCGAAACTTAAGTCAAACTGGCTCAACTCAATGGCCCATTTTATCAATCTTCCCGACACATTTGGTTTGGACAGCACTTGCTTCAGAGGCTGATCAGTGAGGATAGTTATTGAGTGTGCTTGGAAGTAAGGCCTCAACCGTCGTGATGCATTAATGAGGGCGAATGCGAATTTCTCAATTTCCAAATACTGCCTCTCGGCCCCTTGTAATGTTTTGCTCAAATAATAAACAGGCAAGTGCTTATGTTCCCATACAGCTATTAGTACTGCGCTCGTTGCCTCGGTTGAAACGGAGAGGTACATAAACAGCCTTTCGCCTTCAACGGGTTTTGTTAATAACGGAGCACTCGAAAGGTAAGCCTTCCTGTCTCGCAATGTTTTTTCACATTCTTCAGCCCAAGCAAAATTTCGTACATTTCGGAAAATTTTGAAGAAATGAAGGTTTCTGTCCGCCGAGCGCGAGATGAATCTGCTCAAAGAGATGATTTTTCCTACTAGCACTTGCACTTCCCTGAGATTACGAGGGGAGGGGATGTCCAAGATAGCCTTGATTTTCTCGGGGTTGGCTTCAATCCCTCTCGGACTGACCATGTAGCCTAAGCATTTTCCCCCTCTTACTCCAAAAGTGCACTTTGAAGGATTTAATTTCATCCCATACTGGCGCAAAATGGCAAAAGTGCGCTTGAGATCTTCTAGATGCGAGCCTTGACGCTCGCTCTTAACAATCATATCATCGACGTACACTTCCATGGATCCTCCAATTTCTTTCTCAAACATCTTGTTGACAAGGCGCTGATAAGTGGCTCCAGCGTTCTTGAGCCCGAAAGGCATGACTAAGAAGCAATATATACCCAAGTGGACGACAAATGATGTTTTGGGACGGTCTTCCGGGGCCATAAAGATTTGATAGTACCCTTGAAAGGCATCCATCATACTCATGAGTTCGCAACCCGCAGTTGAGTTCACCAGCTGGTCTATGCGGGGCAATGGGTAAGGATCCTTAGGGCAAGCCTTGTTAAGATCCGTGAAGTCATTGCACATGTGCCACTTATTTGCGCTCTTGGGCACCAGTACCATGTTACATAACCATTCTGGATACAGTATGGGCTCGATATACTGAGCTTCAAGGAGCTTGTTAACTTCCTCTTCAATAACTTTCTTCCGAAAGCCGTGCACATCTCGCTTCTTCTGTTTAATTGGCTTAAAGGATGGGTCCACATTGAGCCTGTGGACTATGACGCTTGGGTCAATCCCGGTAAGATCCGAGGCTTTCCAGGCAAAGACATCAATATTTTCTCTGAGGAAGTCTATCATCATGATCTGTGAGGGTCCAGAGAGATTGGAACCAATCTGGGTAGTTTTATCATTGTTCTCTGGTTCCAGCTCAATAGTAAGGAATTTTTCTGAGGGCTCGATCCTTATTTCTGGACGGGGGAGCTCAAGCGCCCTCTTCTTTCATGTCAGATGGCCGTCATCCCTAGGCTCCCCTTGCCCACGCTCGTTTTCTTCAGAGGAAGACTTTCCAACTATCCCTGGCGGGGCAGCTTTGTGGGTATCTTTGTTGTGGGGATCTCTCTTCTTGTTCTTCTTCTTGTTCATTTTAGCCCTCTTACGCACGGGACTGTCCTAGTCCAAATTGGGGAAATCAATAGATTTCTTTAGGTTTTCTGAGGGACAGCATGTAGCATTCCTAGGCTTCTCGTACGTTGCACAAAACTTCTCCGACGCCCTCGAGGGTGGGGAATTTGATTTTCTGGTGGTAGGTGGAGATAATCGCTTTGAAGTCTGCAAGGGCCGGTCGCCCGATTATGATGTTGTATGGGATGTCAATTTCTACCACCGTGTAGGTGACCATGAGCGTTTTGCGTTGTGGGGCTCGGTCGAATGAAGTGGCCAAGCGAATTTACCCTCGTAGGACGACCTCAGAGCCTCCAAAGCCAATGAGGACTGTTTTGAGGGGTTCGAGCGGGATGTTGGTAACATTCATTTTTTGGAACGTGGGGTAGGGCAAAACGTTAACAGAGCTTCCACTATCCACTAACACCCTCTTTACAATGTGATTGTAGACATCTAAGCTAACCACCATGGGGCAGTCAGAGGTTTCACTAACCCCATGGGGTGTTACAGTATGTTCCAGATCCCTATCTGTAAATCCTATAACATCATGTTCCTTTGAGCGGTCGTCCCTGGATTCTCGGATGGCATAGACTGACTTGGGTTCCGAGGGGCGTTGATCATAACTCCGGACGAACCGTCGTCTTGAAGCGTTGGAGTCTCCCCCTGAGGATCCTCCTGCTATCATGTTGATGACCGCAAAAGGGGCATTTTCTTGCTCAGGAGCCTTTCCTTTGTTGCGATGGCTGCTCTCAAGAGGGCCTCTCCCTCGTGGGCTCCTTGAACGCGATGGGCTCCTCCTTCTTTCCCTTCCCCGCTCGTTGCTGTAGCGCTCCCAAATACACTACAACCCCGCACCGTCGTACTTCTCAGGTGGATGTGAGACCTAGCACCTGAGAGGCACGCCGGCGAACGGACAATGCTATACGATATCAGAGTAAGAAAACATGGCAGCGGAATTTGAAACATTTAAAACAACAGCTTATGTTTGGGGCAGTAAATAAAAGAATTTGGAATAATTTGAAACTCATGAAAACTTAGAAGCAATGTCATAGGGTTAGAGTTGTTCATGATCTAAGAGTATGATACTGAAGTAATATAATAACTATACAAGATTATAGTCTAACTTGGCCAAGTTGAGAACCTGATCTAACATGCACAAGATAATGGACTCTCTATGCTTCAAGATACCCGCTAAGGAGCGATGGAAATACCTGGAATCATGAATTTGAAAAGAGCGAGGGGTTAGTCAAAGTGACTAAGTGAGGGGTGGTTGAGTGATACTATAAAACTTTACGATTTTTACCAAGAAACTTTTATTCGAAAGGATCTTTAATAGTAATTGAGTAAGAGTGAAGTAACAGTTTTGAGAATAATGAGAAATCAGTATACATAGCCGGACTAACTAAGAAACTCCTTGATCAGTATTCGATAATAGGAAAATACTACAATAATATCAATATTGGGTTCATATTTATTTGAAGATAAAGGGGTAGGGGGATTATATACTATACTTTTTAAGAAAACATGAACCCCTTTTTGTGAAACAATATGGTGCTCGCAAGCTAGGCGTTCTCCAACCTTTACTCCTTAAAAACCAAGAATATTCGTAACGACATTGATCAAGATATCGTTACGTAATAAAACAAAATACAATGATACCATCCTTCTTCCTCCGGTGTCAACTCAGGGAGCTACCCTTATTGACGATACACATGAATTTGGGAGGGACGTACCTTTTCCCGTCACTTGATGTGGAATAACTAACCTCCAGTTAGACCATCATCAAGATCTAGTTGGCGGCTGGTATAATAGTAGACCTCGGCCCATGCCTCCCGGACTACTATTTCTACCAAGACCACCGGGCCAACAATAAGAAAATATATTTTGCTTGCCTTTAACGATACCCGATAAACGGTAGCATAGTACCGAGATATTTTAATGTGAAATACTTTAATTTCTATAAGAAGATGAGACAACATGAATACTTTAAAATGATTGATTTTGATACTAGAACAATATAAGTTGATATTAATGTATTTTTCCCAAAAGGTTAGTATCATTTATAAAGAGGTAAAACTTTGATCTGTATTAGGGTAGGCCATAAAACATTTGATATATAGACTCATGATCCCAGTTGAAAACATTTAACCTCACCTACAGTAACCAGGTATTATGTAATAATACCGGAGTCCTAGTCCGTCCAGATCTTCACTTATGAGTGGTGATCAACTATAAGTTTCTATTCCATAACCAATACTAATCACACAGACAAGTTTCCACAATAAAGCATACCATAGCATGATAGGTGATCACATGAAAAAATATTTTGGTAATATACAATTTTAACATTCAAACAAGACTTATAAAATAAGATCCATTATTATATTAAGTAATTATTAATCAAATTAGGAATCCCAATAAGCTTCTATGTTATAAAAGAAGTCCATAAAGAAGTCTTATTTTGGAAATGATATTTGAAAATATCCGATTTGAAAATCCTAAATGAATATCTTTATTTGAAATTCAAAACTTGGATAAAATCCTAATTCTTTAATGTTTGAAACCTTGAATGTTTTGAATTTCAAAACAATAATTTTACCCGGTAAACCCTTATTTTCACCGTTTAAGTGAATTTCTTTAATTAATTAAGTTTTATGAAATCTTTAACTAATTAAATATTTATTAATCACATCATGATCCTAATTATAAGATTTGAAATGAAATTTAGGATTTAATTTGACAATGTAGGTTATATTTGGAAAATGTTTCACAATTATCGATTTTTGGAAAATTCGGATAAAATCCTTATTTTAAAAATTCCAAAACTAATTTTATAATTATTTTAATATTAATTTCGAAATTATCACCATATGTGTTGACCAAAAAGTCAAAGTTACTATTGAAAACATTTACTATTCAAATTCTTATGAATTAATCACTTTATAACATAAAATCGAACACACACACTCACACACTACGTGCACCTAAAATCATTCAAGAACAACATGAACATGTTCTTAAGTCCATTTGAATATTCAAAGAGGGTGTGTAACACACTTGATCATATTCATATTTATAACATAGAATTTGAAACATAATATAGCAAGATATACAAATTTTCTATGAAAAATAATTCTAAATAAATTATTCTTGACATGAATTTAATTAAACAAGATCATGAACACTTAAACATATGAATATACTATATCATATCATAATTCATGCATTTAATTAAATAAAATTCACATATATTATCATATTTTTCCTAAACTAGCATAAATAGCATACATTTCATAAAATAAATTCCTAAAGCATAATTTAATTAAATCTAAGCATGTTATACTCATAAACACCCTAAGAACATACTATAAAGCATGAAATAATAAAAGAAAAACATACCTTGTAGGGAGAGAGAGAGGAGTGCCCTGTATGAGGAGAGTGAGGGAGAGATTTTGTGTGTTGATTTTGTGAGTTAGAAATAATGCTTAGGAGGGTATTTATAGGTAGGAATGAGGGGCTTATGTTGCAATTCCTATGAGTTTAGGGGAGATGTGGATGCTTTATGACCTAAACAAAGGTTGGTAATTATTTAAGAGATGTGGTTAAACTACATTTTAAACAAATGCTTGGTAATAATATAAGAAATGTGGAGAAATTATATTCATTTATTTAAATCTTCTAGAAGCTTATGTTGTCATGAATGATGTCATATTGAATAAATATAAAATGATATAAAATTTATTCAAGAGTCTAGAGGTGAAAACTTGAAGTAGTAAGTTAATGAAAGAACGAGTGAAAAATAAGCTTCGTTATGATTATAAATATGAAATATTTAGAGTTTTTGTTTATAAACTATGAACGTTAAAGATGATGAAAATCATGAGAAAATTATATAAACTAAGCTATGATGAAGTTTAAAGGTTGTAAAATTTATCATAATTTAGAGAAAAATTCAAGAAACGTTTTAAGTAAAATTTCGAATATTGAATGAAAGCTAATTATTTAAAATAAAATGATAATTTTTAAAAAGGAAAATATTTATAAAATATGCTACGATTGGGATCAAGTTTTGGTAAATGTATGAAAATTCATAAAATAATTCAAGGATCGTTTTGACTATAATATTGAATATCAAAAAGTGTACGCATAAAAAGTCGTTTACGGTAAGAATAGTAATTAGGGTTTTGAAGTGATTTTCGATATTACTTGAGTTAGAATAGGAATCAGGGTTTGTGGATGATATCAAAATTCTCGAAATGATTTAAGGATTCATTTGACTGTAATATTTGATAGGAAAAAGTGTTCCGGGAAATTCCTAATTTTTATGGAATGAATAGTGATCAAGGGACCAAATGGTAATTTTGATCAACAATTTTTGAAAATGGGTTTAGGGCCTAGATGTGAGTTATAATATTCAAGAGATACAGATTTGAGTCTTTAGGATTCTATTTAGGGAATGAAGGCTCGGGGAATGAATAGTAGTCTGGGATGAGATTTCTCCCAAAGTTACACAATAGCATGTAAGAACAAATTAAAACATATAGAAATATGATGCATGAAGAACATTTGACGGATCAAAGTCTATAAACGCTTTCACTTTCTTTCAAGGTTTACCAATTCCAACTAGGCCCTGTTTAGGGCTGTTACAGTTGCAGCGCTCATCATAACGCTCCAACATCTTAACGAATTCCTTCAAGTGGCCCCCAGCGATGAGCCTTTGAATTTCAACCTCCAGCTGGCGGCATTCATCTGTATTGTGCCCCCTTTGCTTATGGAAAGCACAATACTTATTTGAGCACCTTAAGGCCTCCGTCTCCTTCATCTTCGTGGGCCTCTTGAAGAGTTTCTTGTCAGACAAGGCGTAAACTTCGGAGATTGGTCTGTTAAGAGGGACGCGCTCGAGTCTCCGTGGAGGAGGAGGTGACTTACGGCGCTCTCTGTGAGGAGGCTCCTCTCGTCCTCGTTCGCTTTTAGAGGGTCCGTAATGCCTTGGAGCATTGGACCCGTACATATTTTCGAGCGCGAAGTAGGGCTCGGCTATTTCCCTCATTGCCATGAGGGATGTGGGGCGTTTCTTCACAATGGAATCAACAAATTTCTTACTTACGTATTGCTTATGATTGCAGGCCTTGAAAAGGACGTGGATCAGGAAATCCATGGACGGTCTCTCCACAAGCAGCACCTCTTTGTTGAAACGAGCGAAGAATGACCGAAGGGATTCGTGCTCGCCTTGGATTAAGTTGTACAAGGCTGTAGGTGCAGTAATAGGTGCCTTCAAGGAATTAAAGTGATTCAGGAAGGCATCTGTCAGCTCACCGTAGGAGTGGATTGATCCTGGCGGCAGACGCTTGTACCACTCTTGGGTCATTCCAACGAGGGAGGTAACAAATACTTTTGCCCAGTAATGGCTAGAGTGCTCATACAAGTGCATTAGATACAAAAAATGGTCCAGATGCTCTGCGGGGTCGATGGTCCCGTCGTAGCGGTTGACGGATATCGGGACCTTGCCCATGCCAGCTTGGGCTACCAAGACTTCTTCCACAAGGGGAGACCATTTTGCGAGTGGATGGGGGGTTGTAACATCCGAAATTTTCTTCCTGCTCCACATGGCGGGGAACATGCTGTTGGCGAACGTTACGTCGAGCGTCTTTGGCTTTTTCACGCTCGTCCCCAGCGTGGGGGACTTGGGATCGCGCTCCTAAGAGCTGTCCCACCATATCCTGCAACTCCTGCAGCTGGTCTTGCACAGCCGCGAGGAGGTTGGGATCTTCTCTTCATACCTGGCTCCCTCGGCGGGAGGCTTGTGGCCCTTGTTTTGATGCCCGAGAGTATACCTCTTCATCGACATCAATCCTTTCGATGGGCTCCTTGCCCTTGTCTGCTTGGGGTCGCTCGACTTCCCCTGGGTTGGGAACTTCTTTATCTTTCGCGGGTGGAGGCGGTGGCTGAGCCCTCAGCACGTCCTGAGCCTGCAAGAGGGGATACCCCTGAATTTCTCCCATGCATTCTGGGCTGCTTGGATTTCGTACTGGGTGTATAAGACTCGCAGTTGCTTAGGAGTCAAGGGTGGCAACTCCACCCCTTCAATTTCCCTAGGAATTACTACTGGGAGTTGGATCTGGCCGGCGTGGTAAGGTTGAATTGGTCGCATGATGACGGAGGGCGTGAGTGTATATCCTGGAGGCGGCATCATGTAGTGTTGTCCTCCCGGATTCGCATGAGAATGAACCCACTGATTCTGGGGGGGTTGTGTAAGAGATGGGAGTTGGGTACCTCCAACGGCACTAGAAGCGGGCGGTGCTTGCGGCAGAATCGTTGATTCTATAAGCGGGGGCACACCTCCGGCGGGTGGTACTCCACCAGTGGCTGCAGATGGAATGGTGGTGATATTGGCATCATGGGGAGGAGATGATCCTCCTCCAACAGCTCCAGATCTTGTAGCTACCATGGTTAGGAAGGTGTTGGGTGTTTGTTAGCTGAGAACGGGTTTCCCATAGATGGCGCCAAACATGATGGGTCTGAATATGGGGTACAGAGACCAATCACTTTAGAATTTGTTTAAAGGTGGGGAAACCAATGGTGATCGCCGGAAAGGAGGGTAGGTTCAAACTGCTAGGACAAACACCAAAGAAACAGAGGTCAGACGGTCAACCAGGGGGAACTGGGGGTGATTCCCAGTTTGGCTCTCCGACGCTTAAGTCAAATAATGATCTGAAAGAGATAATATGTAAAATATGAAGTTGCAGTAATGGAGATTGCTTACCGGGATGGAGATGAAGACTCCTATTTATAGTTGTGGGTCAGGGACCCTTTGGTAATTTACCCCTTTGCGGTCCTGCCCTAATGTCGCCCTTACACGTGGTGCAATGAGGAGAAACCTAGGAGGAATCTCCAGCAAAAGCAGGTGCAAAAGGTGGTGCGAGCAACAGTGGCAGGTACGCGGACATATACGGGGTGTCAGAGAGCCGTTTTGGGTTGTTAACGAGGGCCATGAGCGCGCTCGTGTCAACCATGAGCCTGATGGGCCAGCGGACCCGAGGGTGGATCCGGGCCAAGGCTGTGAGATGAGGGGGAGCTTGGTCCCTTGGTTTGCTTGCATGCGGAAGCACATCCGAGGGGAGTGAGCGCTCGAGGATGACTCCCTTGGTGAACTTGGGTCTTGCTTGGTAGTATAAGGAGCGCTCGTTGGTGCGCGGCTATGACAGCCACGGGTCATGTGACGATGATGACACGTGTTGCTCATGGGTATTAACACTCGAGGGTGAATGACGCTCGGAGGAGATCTGTTTTGGGGATTGATGGGCCACGTGTCAGTTGCTGGTGGGGCCACGTGTTGAGCGTATTTTGACCCCATCAATGTCTATTTAATATTGTCATTTTAAGGTGAAGGATATTGCCAATCTATATCATCATAGGATATATATGTATAATATCCGTCGATATCTAGATAGTTTAATTCTTCTTCTATATCATTTAATCTTTTATCTTCATCTAGAATTTGATACCATATAATAATTCCTATTTCAAATAGTTTATGCATAGTATTTATAATTATCTTTATTAATGTTTTATATTTTTTATCCCAAAAGGCATCGTCTTCTAGGCTCTGATACCATCTAAACAGGGGGTGTATTGACGTTTTGTCCATTGCAATAAAAGTTTCTAAATTTTTTCAAAAATGTTTATCTTTATATATTTCATTTAAAAAATTATCTTTAGTAAATTCCTTTATGGAAAACTATAAGTATTGGGGGAGAATTTATAATATTAGGAAAGTTAATGTATTGATTTGTAAAAAATATCAACCGTGTCATGAAATTTCGAAAACGTTCCAATTTTACAATTTATTAAAAAGTACACTAATTTTACAAATTGGTTTGAAAAGTACACTAAAATTAAAAAGTCTTCAAATTTAAAAATTATTTGTCATTGTATGCATGTGCCATGGTATCCGAATTCATGCAATCTAGCTTTTAAGTCAAAGTGTTTTTAGTGTCCTCCTTTTTTATTTAAAATTTAGGCATTTAAGTCAACTATAGTACAAACTAGCTATGTCACGAAATTAAGCGAACTAGATGAGTCCCATCATATTATATATATATCCTTGGTTTCATTGCACATCCTTGTATCACGAGGACCACCTCCACACACTTCCAATTCCATACGAAAATAATCATTATAAGCTGTTTTTCTTTCACATTTTTCACAATATCACTCAAATTAAACACTACAATGGTCCAATACGTTTGCTCATAAAGTTATAAGTCACTTTTGTTGATGAATTTTATGCACCACTTCGAGTTTACTGCGTTGGTGGTCCAGGTAAATCTTCATTCAACTCAAAAAGTTTTGCATATTTTTGTTTATTTTTCAAATATTATAAAAAATCTCCATATTTCACTTGCAATTTTATTCACCATAATTCGATCTCCAGTTAATATCTCTTGTGCTCTTATATTATTTATTTAATACAATGAAAAAAGATTGATTAATTCTTTATTTATTATTTGATTTATTAACTTTCTTATGTGTTTTTTTTTTTTTTTTTTTTATGAAAGCATCAGTTAAAACAAAGACAATAGTAGAATTTTTTTTGAGACTACAACAAATCTGCATAAAATTTAAAACCCCATTTATATACCCGTCTTGATTCGGCCACCACTTATGACAATAGTTTACTTTATGACAATCTAATTATATATGTTACAAACATTCATTGAGTCCATTAAAACAGTGGGAAGCAATTGTATGAAGCACTTTATGGCCTGTCTTATGTATGGCTTAATTATTATATTGGTTAATAATTAAGTATTAGCACGTGCACAAAGATATTAGACAGAAGTTAGGCTATTAGTTATATGAAGATTCCATTGTTGAGGTAGGAAATGCAGGTATCGAAAAATTTTACACTTGAATGATCGACTTGATTTTAAAAAATAGAATACTGGAAAAAAAGTATTATTACATAAGAGTTCTTTTCTTTCGTCATCCATTTTAATTAATTCTGATAATTCTAAATACATCGTTAAATACAATAATTTAATTATACTATTGAAATAAACGTGCATTGCACGTTTATTATTTAATTTATTTAAATAAATTTTGCTATTTTATTTATTGAATAAATTAAGATATTAAAAATATCTAGTTTGATTAAATAAATATAATAACATTTTTAATAAACCATTTTAATTTTGAAAAGTAACACATACAAAAATATTTATATGATTTCTCACTTTCATATCATGTACAATAAGTAGAAATTCGAAATAGAGAAACATCTAAATAAATAAACAATAAAAATATTTGAAATTATGTTATTACATAAAACAAAATATTTAAAGTGTATAATATTAATTTTCCCAAATAGTTCTAACTTTTAAGCATAAGTAATAGTTTATAACTTTCAAATATATTTGATAAATGAAAAGATATATATAAAATAATATAGACAAAAACTTAAAAGATCATAAAATGCCATATTAACCATATATAATTTATTCCTTATATTGTTTATTTATTTAATATAATTTGTAATTTATTTTAAATTTTTTTATAAAGTTTTGCAGAACTTTTTTGTCGTCATTCAAAATCTAAAAGTTATATTCACTTTCAAAACTATAACTTTTGCACCTAATTTTTTTTCTATATTTCCGACCTCAATTCCATCATTTAAAATGGGAACATTGTTATTTTTTTTTCTTTTTTATTTCATAATCTTGAGAAATTATAGTTTTTGATATATTAGTATCATCAATTTTAGTATAATTACCTTGCACTAAATATTCATATCTCAAAACTGTGGGTTTGACATATCATCATTTTCAATATTATCTTCTTTTTCAAATCTCCATCTTCTTCTCCATAAGTAACTTGATTTAATGAGTATTTCTATCTTGTTTTGTGTTGATACCTTGGATTGTACTTTTTTAATTGCATTGCAGCTACTGCATGCAATTTTTTCAATTGATGATTTCTACTAGTTGATTGTAATAAGAAAACGTAACTCCGTGGATACTTGTAAACTAAGTTCCCCTATAATATTTTGAGCTATATCCTCCTTAAATAATTAAAAGTGTTAGTAATTTAATTATATAAAATATTAATAGAGTTTTTAATAATTAATTTATTTATAAAGTATTAAAGAAATAATATTTTATGAAAATTAATTAAACTCTCGATTGAGCAATTTATGTACTCCTCAAACAATATGATGTATGATATTTAGTATCATTTTGTACCTATTATTAATTCAAAAATATACTTATTGATGGTTTGATATTTTTATATTACTTTGGTGTAGGTTTTATATTTTCATCATTGCACTTTCAATAGGAAACATCCTTTTCAAATGTTTATATTGATTTACACGTTTCGTACCATAAGAAGGATTTGTTTCAATCCTGTTAGTCTCTCTTAAAACAATAATATATATATATATATATATATATATATATATATATATATATATATCTTGTATAGTAAATAAAATATAACTAATATTATTTATTTTGCACTATTTATACGTCCAATCATATTTTTTTTTTTTTTCTATCTCTCCGATATATATATATTTGTCCTAAATGAAGCAACCCAACACAGGAAAAACAGTCTCAAACTAGGACTCATCTAATTTTACTGGCAGAGCATCCTAGACGCAGTAACCATCTTAAACCTTGTGACCTATCCTCGCTAATTTATCCGTCATCATGTTTCATTCTCTCGAGATTTATTTGATCCAAGTTTCTCAAGACTTTTGGAGTAAACTTCGCTAATAAAATATTACATTTCACATAATTAGTTGCTTTTCAATATCCTTCATTGTTATCCATTTCATGATTATCTCCGAATCAATCTCCACATTAATTTTCAAAAAACGCCTCTCCCAAGTTAGTGTTAATCCTTTAGGTAAGCCCAATAACTCTACTACATTATTGAAACTATACCAAGATTCATAGCATATCCTAGCACTCATCTTCAGTTGTCATCTCGAATGAGGCCCCTGGCGAAGCATTGTTGGTGTGGTTATAAAAGCTTCCAACAGAGTTTAGTTTTACCCATCACTTCTCGGGTTTATTCCACGACAACTAATTGTAGATTTTCTTTTGCCTGTGCTTTTTGTTCTCAGTGATTAGTACTAAGATCTCAGATAACTCTTTTATTTGGCGAAGAGTGACTCTTCTGAGATTCATAACATTTTGATAGTTCCATCAATTCCATGTTTTCTAAAGATTATAGAGCGTTAAGATCAAGACAACCCACCCTGGATATTCTAGAAACATATTGCTCAAAATTTTGCTATTAAAGCTCTCTTTGAGCCCGTCTGACACTCACAAGTCACGAAGATTTCCTCAAGTCTGTGTATCAACAATCTTGCCCCACACCCAAAGTGTGAACCGAAAACTTCTCAGCACGTGGTCCACATATTCATATCATGTACAACAGCGCGTACATACATCATTTTCCCTAAATTTCTATCATACTTCGATACATTCTTAAAAAAGCTATCATATTGGCAAAGTTACAGGAAAATCATGAACTTTTGGGGGTAAGGTGATTTCCAAGTTCATTTTAAATTTTTCTCGCATGTCTCATCTGACACCATAAGCAGAGTATAATCATTTTATAGGAGAATTTATCTTTAGTTGACACAGTCTAGACTCTCTTATCTCCATTATCATGTAGCGCGATTAGGAAACTAAGTATCTCATTCACCATATCCTTGGTTAGTACTATTTTCAGCTTATCCAGGCTTCAATTTTTATCGGTGTCAATGAGATTACATACAATAAGATCTTTATTCTCCCCATGAATGTTATCTCCAAAGATGTCTGCTAGTTTGCCTTGTGATAACCATCTATCATTCCATAAAAATGTCAATTTACCATTCCGGTCCTCCATTTACAAAATGTTTCCACCATCTAAGTGTTTTTTAACTATCCCCTTTCATGCTTAGGAAGCCATAAGTTGGGGCTTATGTTGAAGAATGTTATCCCCTTTTAAATATTTTTTTTTATGTATCTAGTTTCACACCATTGTCTCCTTGTGAGCATTCTCCATCTCATTTAGTGAGCATTGTTATATTTCTTTTTGGGCTTCTCTAAGACCCAATTTGCCTTGTCGCTTCTTTCTAGCCACCTTCTTCCACCCAACAAGATGCATGTAGTAGATGGGGATTGGAGAACCTTGTTATATGAGTCACCTAAAAAAAGTTGTATTTAAGTTGATCAAGTTTTTCATGTGTGATTGGAGAACCAATTTATGTGCATGTAGTAGATGGGGATTGAACTCGTGATGCACAGAATAATTGTTATTCATCTGGAAAGGATTGTTGTTTTGGCTTTCTATCCTAGAGGCGTTTTTCAACTCTCTTAATCACAATCGAGAAGTATTCGCTATAGTTTCGGCCAAAGTTATTCTGCACCCCCAAATAATTCTTTAAGTTGTCTGTACTTCACATGCCCAAATTCTAGTTACCCGTTGCTTATCATTTGACATATAAGGTGTAAACAACATATGTGATTTGCTGAAGTTTAATTTGAGGTCCAACGCCTTGTAAAATTCCTCAACCACACTGTGAATGCACTTCGTCTCATCCACGGTAGCTTTAGCTACCAATATTATGTTGTTCATAGAAAGCAAGTGTGAGATGTGAGGGCCTTTCTGACATACCGTAATTAGCTTCCAGTGTCCGGCTGAAATGACCTCCTCAGTTATATACGTAAGTTGTTCTATGCAGAGTGCAAACAAATAAGACGAGAGTGATTGTCTTATCTAGTGCCACACATCCATACAACCTCCGTCGGTTCACCATTCCATAAAATCTCTAGTTGTATCCCCTTCATTCTGTTCATACTGATATTGATGATTTTCTCGGGAATTTGAAGAAAGTTAGAGTTCTCTTTAGAAAATTCCACCGGACTTTGTCATAAGCCTTTTCAAGATTCAATTTAAGCACCATACACCTTTTTTGTGTTTAGAGTGATGTAGCATTAGTAGCACTTCTTGAAGTATCAAAATATTGTGATGGGTGTCTGGGCTGGGAATGAAGCTATTCTAGTTTGGGCTCACAATTTATTTAATATAAGGCTTAAACGAAGTATAATTATCTTGGTGATCATTTTGAGCAATACATTAGCTATTTTGATTTGGGCTCACAGTTTATTTATATACGGCTTAAATAAAGTATAATTATCTTGGAGATCATTTAGAGTAATACGTTAAACAACGTAATGGGCCGAATCTCTTTTGTTTTTCTGGAGAATTAACTTTCGAAATCAGACAAATAAACATTTGATAAGCCTTCTTGGGAATTGATTCTCTCTCCCCACAATCATTGATGAATTTCACCACTACGTCACCTACTATATCCTAATAGGTTTGAAAAAAGTAGGCTTGAAAAACATCTGCTTCCAGCGCTTTGTACGGTTGCATGCTCTTTACTACCTCGAGATTTTCTCATTTGAGGTCGTTCTTGCCAAGTTATTTTTTCACTGTCACCTTAGGGTTCGTTATCATCTCTTCGATAGTATCTCCACTGAATAGTACATAGTACTCTCAAGTGTGTTGCTTCAGTTAATCATTATTTGTTACCAATTCATCGCCTATTATGAAAGCATTTATCTGGTTCCTCTTTCTTCTCGTTATGGTTGAGAGATGAAATGAACGTTTATGTTTATCCCTGAATTGGAGCCAATTAATTCTTGACTCTTAAAACTAAATAATCTCTTCTTGTTGCAGTAGTTGTTATACTCTGTCATCAACTCTTTCTTCAAAACTTTTGAATATTTACCTTACTTGTCTCATATATAATGCTATAGGAATTTTTTGTAAATATATATATATATTTTTTTTGTTTTTTCACTTTTCGAGCACATTGAAGATTGTTCAATGACTATTGTCCTAGAGCAATGATCCCAAGTCAAAATATCCTTCAAGTTTTGATTCGGCCATGTATTGCTGCTTTGGATAATATTGACCTAAATTGATAATTGCTAGATCAATCTCATTCAAATTAAATTCAAAAGTTCTCCATATTGTTTCTTGAGCTAAAACCTAATCTAGCATCTTCAAATTGTTTGATCTAATTTTTGGAATTTTGTTTACCATTGTACGCGATATTAATTCTCACTTTGTCATATCCTTTTATAAACATATATGTAAAGCTCTAAAGCACGGACACGCCTAAAAAATGGCCCGTGCAGTGTCCGACACGTGTCGGACACGGACACGGCCCGGACACGGCTCGGACACGTGTCGGACACGGCTGAAGGAGTGTCCGAAAAAAAAAAAAAAAAAAAAAATTGGGACACGGTGTCGGACACGGCGAGGTGAAGTGTCCGACACGGCTCGGACACGGCGGAGCAAATTTGATCATTTTTTTATGCTTTTTTTAATATTTTTTGAATTTTTTGGAGAGAAAATTGAAATAACAAAACTTATTTTAGTTTTTAATATTATATATTTATATAAATATTTTATGTTACATAGATTATACTTATAAAATATTTTTATTTTTATATAAAATATCTTTATTTATATATAAAATATATTTATTTATATAAAATATAGCCGTGTCGGAGCCGTGTCGTGTCCTAAGATTTTGAAAAAATCCGTGTCACCGTGTCCGTGTCGTGTCGTGTCCGTGTCGCCGTGTCCGTGTCCGTGCAACATAGATGTAAAGATATTTCACAGTTGTCACTCTAAGAAAAAATTTGACGTTAATGTGAGAATTATAGCTTAATAACAAATATGGATTATAAGGTACTACACATTGGTTATAAAGTTGTGTATTTCGAACTTGGACCATCACTCCGATTCTTCTCCTTCCACAGATTGGATATTTATCTTTACTTTGTATTTTGTTTTCGTAATATGAACATGAGTAATGATATTTACATTTTCCATCCATCATACAAAAATTATTTAAATTCTTTTATCCACATGATTCATGCACCACGTGTTTCATAACTGGCTCATAAAGTTGGGGATTCTCTTAGTCAAAAAATTCGAATAGATAAATTGATCAAGTTGATCGTGTCTTTTAATTTTATATTGTGATCCCAAAATTATCAAAATATGAGCATATGACAACCATTTCTTTTGAAACACGATTGCATAAATATGTGTCACCACCTTTCTAGAAATCTCCTTATTGAATAATTGATATTTTAAATCCTGTAACTTTTCTCGAAAAACTCGTGATGTCTTTTAAATCATGAACAATAAATGATATACTTAACAACTGATTACTAAGTAAAACATAACAAAATTAATAAATACTTGCATTCTTTTTCATGTGAAAGAACTTCATCCGCAGACGAAAAATTTGATAATCGAGTGACATCATTATTGAATCAAATAAATAAATATTATTTGGATTGTTCATTAATTTTGGTATGTGTTGTATATACATTAAAATCAAATAATTTTTTCTTTTAACTAATTATTCTTTATCTCTCTTTTATTCTCTCTTTGCCATTTAATTTTTGAAAATTTGTGATATATGTCCCATTCTGTTGGAAAATTAATTTATCGACCGAAAATCAGTTTATTGTGGAGCAACCACGTAGACATCTCCAATCAATGATAAATTAATTTTCCAATGAATACCGGATATACATTACAAAATTTTAAAATTTATAGAATTTAATTACAAAATAGAATTTCTCCATGACAAAATTTTAAAAAACAAAAACTTACAATTTTGTATTTTTTCTTGCATTTATAATATTTTTTTTTAAAGTGTAAATAAGTGTCACCTGAGAGATTCGATTTTTTTTTTTTTAACACACACCCCCTATATCCAGAAAGCTTCGAACCCAGAGTCAAACAAACTTTTTAAAATTTCAGCCATAAGATTTTTTTTTTTTTTTTTTTATTTTATACACATACCCTCAAAGTGACCAACAGAATTCGAACTCAAAGTCATTATCCTGAAAAAATTATTCTTAACCATTTTGAGTCAATCACTGTTAGCTTAATATTTTTTAGCCATCGTTGGGGATTGCATATATATTATATAACACATAAAAAGATCTTTCCCATATATCTCCATTACTTACGAGTTACAACATTTAACCTAGTATTTTTCATCTTAAGTCCACCAAATATATAAACTTAATTAAACTTCTAGTTGGGCAACTATTCGTCAAAAAATTATATATAATTAGGCTAGCAAATGTCACAGCCCTGATGAAAGCAACGATACTTGAAGAATATGTGCTGTTGGTGATAGTGCAATTATAATACCAAAAGGAAACACACTCAAAATTGGGTCCCACCCCCCCCCCCCCCCCACCCCCCTCCCCTCCCCTCCCCCCATGCTTTGTTCTTTACATTCAACTTTAGTGCAAAAGTATTCACCTTTTAAAAGATGTTTTTTTGGGGGTCTTTTTTCAATTATTTTTCTAAATAATTGATATAAAGTATTTCGGTGCAGACCAAGAAATGCATAATTTAGTTGCTATATTAATACCGAATTATTTATAATCACTCATGTCCTAATCATATGTTCAAATCATGTCTTAATCAAGTTTATCTGTTCGTTAACATTTTCCCTTCCATTAAGTGTGAACACGTTTTTTTATATGGGCCCAAAGAAAAAGTACAGCTCTTATTTTTCCCTTATTCTGCTCTTAACTTTTCTTCTAATCATGCTTATTAAAATAAAAGGGTTAATAGATTAAGTTTTGTTTGCAATTAAACACTTATTTAAGTTTCATATTGATCATGGGGAAGAAATATAATTAAATATTAATTAAAGGATCTCATGACTCGTGAGTAATACTTTTTTCCACTTGTGACAAGTTTTAGCATCTCTTAGTTAATGTCGCTCGGAATAGAACAAAATCGTAGATATTTGATGTGAAAACTCATGAATTATTTAACTGATTGGCTTTTACGTGCACCCTTTTTTTTTTTGTAAAAAAAATGGTCATTATACTATTCAAGAAGTGAAATAATTTATTACAAGAAAAAGTAAAATTGGAGATAAAGTATCAAGTAATGATGTGAAAACTGTGTCAAATTATGAATATTTAATGGCAAACTTTAGTTGATTTGCTACAAAAGTAATCTCAAGATGCATATTGGTGAATTGTATAAATCATTACCATCAACCTTACATTTGTTTAACTGGTTCTTGGTTTTCAATAATACGAGGCGGGGACCTTGCTAAAACCCTACGGCTCATTACCGTTTCCTTTAAAAAAAAAAAAACCTTACATTTGTATATATTGTGCCAACTGATGATCCAATGCATGCGACGTGTAATAGGAAATGTTTTCTCAACCTCATCTCTGTACTTTTTTTTTTTTTTTTAACATTAGTAATTTTTTTTATTTTTTTTTTTTAACATTAGTAATTTTTTTATTTTTTATTTTTTACCGGTAAGGAGTCGTGGAGTTTTTACCGAGGTCTCCACCTCATAAATAAACAACCAAAGTCTGTACATTTAATTGTTTACTTCTCTTTCAAAAGACATTTTGTTTGTAGTCTTTTTGATTCTTGGATTATGGCTCATTCCTATATGCTTGGTTTTGGTTGTTAATAATATAAGGTAGGAGTTTCGCTAAAACCCTATATATGGCTCATTGTCGGTTCCTTTAAAAAAATAATAATAAAACCTTACATTTGTATATAGATCAAATATAATATGCGGATATTAATATGTGGACACGCATATAATATGGGGATGATTTTGTCGATTTTTTCTAAACTTATCATATATTAAGTGTCCGACATAATAAGAGATGTAGATTAGAAATACTGCATGGAACACGAGACACTGACATGTTTAGATAATTAGTGATGAAGTTTGAGGTTGGTTAGGAATGGATGAGGTTTGAAGAGTTTGAGGTCATTTTGATATACATCTTTTGTCCTCTTCAAAATTGGAGTCAATTTTTGCTTATCCAAGCTTCTTTAATTTGGAGCCACAATCTTTTTTCTTTTGGGTAATCAAATATTATCATTTCTAGGCTTTTATCGTTATCAAGTGTCCTTAGAGATTGAAGCTACAATACCGGCCCTTCGAAATATTATTGGAACTTTTAGATGGAAAGTTGCATTAAGTTTTCGATCGACGATGCAACAATATAATCTATTATTATAAGTACTAGCTATTCGTTTTTGGGAATTTGTAGAATTCATATTTTAGATTGTGTTGGAATGGACAAACATATAGTTTAGTTGTAAAGTATATATATTTATAAACATATCGATGATAAATTTAAATTTCATTAGAATAATTATTTATTAATAATATACTCTAAGAAAAATCAAGAGATTAATCTTAGTTTGTATTCCACGAATTTAAAGTTTTCATATTTCTATTTCAAAGATTGATCCGTTCTCGTGAGTACTAGGTTTGAAGAAATTTAAAGTATGAAAATTACATTTTTGGTATACCAACTAGACAATTTCATTAATTTTGAGATATTTTATTTTTCGATAATAAAATAAACTTATATTTTCGAAATTAAACAATTTAGTGCATAATTTGACCAGAGACACGGATACCTGCCGGCAAACAAGCCCGATTTTTCATGTGTCCAAGCAAAATCAAGCCACATGTAAAATTGAGGTAGTTTTCCAACAAGCAAAAAGCAGTTCAAGTCAAATTTGATACAAAATTATTTAATTTTGATAATATGAACTTAATAGGTCGCCGAAAAATGAAATAGTATAAAAAATGCAAGTTTCCCTTTAAAATAAAATAATTCAGAGTTTTTCATTAGGTGTAGTTCTTAGACAATTATAATTTGAGATTTGACTTTTATGAGAAAGTTCAATGCATACAAAGAAATCTAAATAGGACGAATTCCAGTCCAAAACATTAGCAACATGATTAAAATCACGTTGAAAGTAAAAGAAAATTGTAAGAATTAAAAGCACCAAGCAAGATAAAATATCCTCTACAGTCGATCCTAAATTAGAACAATTAGGCTTTCCAGACTTAAATTTGTTGATTTGAAGTTTATTTATTCGTCTTCGAAGATAACATCACGCCATCCGAATCACTAGACAGTAATGACCGCAGGTAGTTCTGTGTTTCAGCTAAATATGGATCATGAATACCATAAATACTCTCTAAATCACATAATTCTTTTATTAAACTTAACACATTCGCATTCAGTTATTCGCACTGGTAAATTTATGTGTATTTCTCGCTTTAACATGACTCAAGATTTTAATTCTCCACATGCACTGACTAATTTGTGTGTGTTTCTCACTTTAAGACAACTTACAATTTCTTAATTTACACAGTTAACAATATGTAAGTGAATATTAATTTTTTGATTTAATATATGATCATCATAAAATGATAAATTAGGTTATTATTATCGATAGTTAAATAAAATTAAGTTGTGTTGTATTATTTGCCAACAGAGGTTAGTTTAAGTGGTTAATGGGTTCGTTCAGGTCCTGAGTTCGAATTTCACTTGAGTGTGTGTGAGTAAAAAAAAAAATTATATTGTATTTTTTTTAAAATTTATTTGAAATTGTATATAAATAAAGTTATGTTTTATATAAAATTATTTAAATTATTTTTTAAGTAAACCGTTTAAAATGCTCCTACACTCAACTTTTTTTTTTTAAACATCCGCACTCACGTGCATCCACATTATGTGATTACATGCTTAGTTCCCAAACCACGTATTTTTAAATAAGTATTTATACATAACAAATGGGGACAATGAGAATTTAATCATATAATCTTTTTATCTGGCTCCAATAGATCAATACTATATTAAATGACTACTAAAGGTAAAGATTTAAGTAATTAGAAAAAAATATCATTAAATATCTAAACTTCTCAACACAAGCTAAGAAGTAAAGCTTTATGATGCAATATGAAGATGGCTCCTCTAATCATATAATTGAAATATATTGAGGATTAACTGCAGATAACAAAGGGCTAATAGGGGTTGATTCAAGTGGTTAATGAGTTCATTTTTCAGAGCAAGGTTCCGAATTCGAAAAAAAAAAAAAAAAAAAAAAAAAAAAAAAAAAAAAACTACACATAACTAGGGAAAAGTATGAGCCTCATGAAGGTAAGACGAAATTTAGACACTAACAAGGAATTGAAGTAGTTAATTTTCTGAAGATACAGATATCACTTTAAGCCGATCGAGTTGCCATGTTGTGGGCTGATATATACTACAAATAATATTTGCCAAAGTAGTGATGGCGAAAGCAAATTATAAAGGGACATTTCATTCACACAGTGTCTGGGCATCTTTCTTTTCGAATATTTCACAAAAATCAAACTAGCTTTTTAATTATAACTGACGTAATGGCAACTCTTCCAAAAAAAAAAATAATATAAATATATGTATGTATGTATGTGAGCTAAGAACAAGTGTATAAAATTTAGTTGTGTGTACTAATTAAGTTTTAGCTATCTAATTGGTTACATTTGAAATGTTATCTACATGCAGACTATATTTATGTGTATGTATGCCTTCCAATCAACCGCTATTCCTTATTAGTTTTGTCTATTTGATGGATAGTATATGTTATTAAGTGATAATCGAAAAGTATGGTAGAATGAAATAAAATTATTTACGAAATAAAATGTTAAGCGTTCGATTCTTGTGTTTCGATATAAAAAAAACTTCAAATTCCATAATTTAACGATGTCACATATCATTGTAATCCATTATTGATACATGTAAATTGAAATTGTGTTTAAGTTTTCAGATTTAAGGGTTAGCAACATTCTTATTTGGGACAATTCAATGACAAAATACTTCTTAGTATTTCTTAAGTTATGAACAAAACCTATCGGGATTGAACCATTTAACTAGCAATTAGATAACAATTATATTAACAAATATCGTCGACACAAAATAAAATTATTATTATTTAATATATATTTCTTCTGCTAATTATTTTTAACCATTTTATGTATGTTGTGGATGATAACTATGATGTAATTGTATATAGTAGTTTTTTCCAATGAAAAAGTCAAAGACTTAGTAGCTAAGGTTTACAAGAGGGGAGACTTGTAGCACACAAAAGAAAAGGAGGTGTTTATGTTTATGGGTTGAGATTCTGATTAATATCACTCATAAAAAGATTTTGGCTACCAAAAAGCAAAGGCAAAACGTATACTTTAGAAGAGCTCTAAAAAAAGTGGACACGAATAGGCCATCACACTACAAAAGAGTATCTTCTATCTTGTTATATTGTAAAAACACTCATAAATATATGTGATTTAAAATTTTTATATATTCAAATGTGATTGAAAATTTTAGACAAAACCTTTTTTTTTTTCAAAAAATAAAATCGGCTAGAAAAACGGTGAGGTTATTACCGAAACCCCCACTTTATATATAAATCAACCTGAACATAAAAGTACATATAATGCATCATGATCCAAATGTCATGCAGGTATTTAAAACAAAGCGTCCAAAGACAATATTAGACTATTACAAGACTACGCAAAGGCGAGCTATCAGTATTTTCGTCATAACCTGTTTCAGTCAAATCCAACCAATCAAATAAGTATTGTATTTGTTATACTTAAAGGGGTTTTATCAAATAAGTATTGCCAAAACTGTTTCAGTCAAAAAAACACAAGGGGTGGTGTGCTAATTATATGCTAACATAGGGTTTTATCAACTAATTTTTATAATACAGGGTTTTTCGTGATACTTATGTCTAACACAGGGTTGTGTGTGGAGTTAACTCCATTATAATTTATTATAGCTCTTTGTAGAATATACGCAAATAGAATAGCGTCTGTTCGCTTAGTAACAAGGGAACAGAAGAATAAGCAAATGCGTAATACTTAGACTCTCCTAGAGTGTCCAACGAGTAATAATTAGATAAAGATAAGAATGAATTAGGGTAAATCACGAATATATATAAAATTGAGAAATCGAGTAAGTTAAAGTTAGAAGCTAAAACTTTTCATGAATGAATAAACGATCGATGGTGGTCCTTTTGGATTGGTATATGAAGATGAGATGATCCTTTGATTTAAGGGTATATTTATTTTGCTCCCAAATAATTCCCTTTGATTCATTGACTTTTTCCTTTGTGACCACAACAATCATATAATCGATGATTCCTTCCGTTTTCCACATGTGGAGCCACCCACTTTCTCCCCATCTATGCCAAAAGAGAGCGGTGGGGTTGTGGACTTGGGGGGTGTCAATTGTCATTCACTCATTCATAATAGTGATAAAAAAATTTTTGCCATCCAGATTAAGAATGTTTCTATAATATCACACTCAAATTAAGTTTTGTTATATTATGTCATTTGTATTTTGTATTAAGTTTTGTTGTATTTTGTATTTTGTATTTTTTTATAAAAACTTATCTCCGCTTGATTTTTGATGGTTTTGGTGGCCTAAATAGTAAACACGTGATACACACATAACTTGGTAAGAACAAATTAATCATTTTGTGACTTATTAAAAAAAATTGTGCTTATTAAAGTCACATGTGCATCAAGTGTTTAATGTTTAGACCACCAAAAACACTAAAAATTAGCCTGAGATGGCCTTTTATAAAAATAGCAAAGTATGGATGATGGTATGCAACAAATACAACGTATAAATGACAGCATGCAACGAAACTTAGCTCGGACATGAAAGTGTACAAACACCTATACTTCGAATGACAAAATTATTTTATCCCTTCATAATATTTATTGTGCGATAAATCATTTTCTTAAAATATAATTTATTAATTGTTGGTAATTTATGCTATTATTATTATAAAAAACGAGAAACCCTAAAAAAATTGCTTTGGTCTCTTGCACTATAGAATTTTATTTATTTATTTATTTTTTGGCATCAATGTGTTACTTCTTATTTATGGAGAATTGTTTTTTCTTCCACCCGACTCTAATTTTTTTTTTTTTTTATATTATATTCTTTTTATCGTTTTCTGCATATTTTCAATTTTTATTTTAATTATTATTTTTTTTAATATGATATTATCTTATTTTATTTATTTATCAGACATTTATAATTATATTGAAAATCATTATAAAATAAATATTAATATAAAAAAATAGGTTCAACATATATTTAAATAATAGTTTTTTTTATTTGAACAAATATAAGTGTGCGGAGTTACCGGTTATAATAATTAAGGTCATAACTAGTCCCTATTGACATTAATAGGGACTTCAATTAATCTTAATTAAAAAACAGAGAATTAATGAACACTCCCTAATAAGACAAAATATTTATCCTAAATCCTCTAAGTTGGAAAATAACTATATTAGATTCCTATTATTCTTTCTATTTTTTGTAAACCTATTAAAATATGCCAACATAAGCATAAGACAACAAAGAAGATACGATATCCTCGAATACTGTAAAAGTACCATAATGTCCTTATTAAAATGAAGAAGGACACAAATGTCTATTGTCTTCTTCATTGTGTCGCGTGTTTTTTTCTTAACAGTAAACTCATCACCTGTGACTCTTTTCCGGCTACTCTTTTCCGACAACCCTTTTTCGGCGATTCTTTTTTGGCGACTCTTTTCCGGCGACAAACGGGAAAAATTAGCACCGGCGATTTTTATTCTGGCGAGACTGTTGTACCTACAAAAACCACAAATCGACATTCTGAACGCTACTTCTCGTTTTTTTTTTTTTAATTTCTCGATTGATTTTTCTTTAACTAGACAAACAAACCTTTGAATAACTAATAAAATGCATATTTACACTACAAACTTAATAGCTTATTATGCATTCCCGATGGGGTGTGTCAATTAAATAAAAAGCTGCCAGCACTGTTTCCCCTAGTTTGACCGCCTAAAATTGCAGGGGTGACGCCGAAGGGGTGCGACGCTAGGTCTCTCAGCCTATTCACCTTTATTAATATTGTGCCATACACATTGAAATTCTTTACATTTTCTCCCCCATTTCATTTCATCCAAAAATTCCTTCTTCTCTTTCTCTCCCAGATCTCGAATCCTTGAACAATAAAGTTATGAATCACCCTGGAAATCCAACGACCATTCGTAACGAGTCCGAGGTATTCATGGTCGAACGTCTTCGGCAATATGCCACAGACAAAAAAATCGATGGGCTAGCTAAACGGCATGGACTCAGCCCTGTTTCAAGTGTCGGTTAATATGTCAGCACGATCCAACAACCATACTGGCCCCGAGATGTCTCACATGGGGTGACGAGACTGCAGATAAGATTTTACAAATTCCGTAGACTATTGAAGTGTCATGGTGTTGAATTGGCTAATGATGGTATTCATGCCTGAATTCTTCTAATATATTTTCGCATGAATGACCTAGTTGTAAGTCGAATGTATACTCAATCTTTTTTTTAAAAATTTTTGTTTATTATTTAATGTACAATTTTACGTAGGACATTCACCGCGATTCTGGGATTAGGGCTAGAGGATGACCTTATTACGACGACCTTAGGTTCATCTTCAAAGTGCGCCAGACACACCTTTTGGAGGGCGAAGAGGAGCACCTCCATGCGGACAACATTAAGGATAGGGACTCGGACCCCGAGCCCCTTGACGGCGAGGATTATCCCAGATATGAACACTGAATGGAGAGTGTTAATTCCAACATCCTACAGGGTGATTCGAATGAGGTTGATCAGTCTTCTCCCACATAACATAGACATTGCTTCTCTAAAATTTGTTGTTTGTAGATTGTTTATATATTACAGTTAGTTTGATTGTGTATATATTATTAGTTCTATAATGAAATGTTTATTATTGGTTGGAAAGAATTTCGCGCAGGGCACCATGAAATGTTTATTGTTATTTGATTGTAGTATATCCTGTAGGGCACCATGAAAAGTTTGTTTTAGTTGGAAAAATTCGAGTTAGTTTGATAAACCAATGTTTTGTTATATATTACAGTTAGTTTGATAAACTGATGTTTTGTTATAGAGTAATGGTGGTGAAGAAGTGCTTGTTTAGGTTGTTTCAGTTTGTTCACTTATGTGCAGTCTGTAGAGATAGTGTGCAGATTGTAGATTAATAGTGTGGTCATGTGTTACTAATTGTGCAGTGTGTAGAGTAAATAAGAATTCGTGTTAGAACTAAATGTGCAGCTTGTAGAGTAATAGTGTGGTCATATGTAACTAATTGCGCATTGTGTAGAGTAAATAAGAATTCGATTTAGAACTAAATGTGCAGCTTGTAGAGTAATGATGTGGTCATGTGTAACCAATTGTGCAGTGTGTAGAGTAAATAAGAATTCGAGTTAGAAATAAATGTGCAGCTTGTAGAGTAATGGCATGGTCATTGCTGAGAAAAACACGAAAGTATACGCAATGGAATTTAAATTTTTTTCCCAAAAGTAAGATCGAGACTTGCAATTTTTATTTTCAAATCTTAAGGAGTTCAAGAACTTACAAGAATTGAAGCTTTCTTGTAACGTTTTGAGCCGTCCTCAAACGTTCTTCATGGGGTAATGACATCCCTGTTTCTTGAACGATTATTTCTTAGAGATTCCAAAGCAGAAATCCTCTAGAGTAATAATCCACACCAACCTAGATTCAAATCATGTCAGTGAGTATGCTAGTATTGTAACATGTGTAATGAAAGAAACAAGAAACAAGAAGAAAGAGAGCAACAAAATTATCCCAAAATTCCATGAAGGTTGGGGCGGGATCTTCTATCACGCGTAAGAGCCAAAATCTCGAACCCCAAGTCTATTTATAGGCTACGGTTTGAACCCTTTTGCTTGTAGGAATTGGATTTCTACTTTGACTTATCTTCTATTTTCTTTTCCTCCAAGTAATAGGATCTTATTCAAAATAAGATATTTATTCTTCTAGAAAAATATTTAATATTTATTTATTTATTTATTCTAATCAAATTAGAATAACTAAATAATTTAAATACTTAGAATTAATTCTCAAATTAATTCCATGAAGGGCTTCAGAAATTAATTCTCTAATTAATTTTATTTGGCTTTATAATTAATTCTCTTAATTAATTATATTTGGGTTTTATAATTAATTCTCCAATTAATTAACGCATGGTCCAATTTCTCAATTTGACCACATGCCCAAAACCTCGCTCACACACCACACGTGTAATTTACAGGCGTGGTCTCGTTTCGATCAACAATTTGATTTTTCCATCAATACCCTTTGAACCCGGTATTTGTGTGTGACCCTCTAGGTTCATTTTCAGTTAGCAGTGAGCCTAATTAATTTAATACACTTTATTAATTAATTAGCTCACAAATCACATGACCATAATCTAGTAACAGATGTGTGCCCCCTACTCGAACAATGAATGTATATTCAAAACAACCTTTCAGTCAATGACATTCGTGAGGTAAGATCTTCCTACCATCCCATCTCTCGATTAAGATCTAGGGCATGAGAATAATGAGAACCCCACTAATCTTAATCTTTAAGTTAAGTTCATTTTATATCCATTTGAACTCAATCCAAGAATCCCTTTTCTTGATGTCTTGATCCACTACCTTGGCCGAGAGTTTAGGATGACATATGAATAACTTATGCAATAAAAGATCTTCTTTCATTCAAGCAAGTGTAGGTCCTTTGTTGATTTTCATATGCTTTCATGTACCACTTGTGTAGTCCCAACATAAGTCTTGAATCAGTTGTCTCGGCGACATCCTTTAAGGCTTATATAAAAGACTATCGAGTTAACTCACATAAAGCATCAATGGAATCTCAAGTCAAAAGTTTAATTTATTCACGCCATGGACCTGTGAGATATTTCCTAATCTAGATATTTCCTTTTCCCAAAGTGAAAACTTCCTTTCCTATTTAGGAATCTTCTCACACAAGACACCTCAGTGTACCCGTTCTAATAACGAGTACCCTCATATATTGCGTATGTATCAACTATGCACTTTACACCCCATGAAACAGGATGATCCTTGTTAAGGACAATCCCACGAGCAAGTCTCAATCGAGCCTAATTAACACCCCTATTGTTTGTTAGGCTCATCGACTTGGAGTGGTTTCTAATCCGGCTTTGAGTTAGGGCTTGTTTCATGTGTCATTCACCTAATGACAAAGTCCCTAACAGCCTTATAGATTAGGGGAGTTCTAATACATGCGCACCTAATGGAAACACACAAAATACATAATGGCACATAAAGAAGTGTTTGCCTATGATAATAATCAATCGAATATTATTTAAAGATTATATGTGATATGAGAAAAGTCACAAAGCAAATTACGTGAAATCGGCTTTCTAGGGCACTATTTCTAACAGTCATGTGTAACTAATTGTGCAGTGTGTAGAGTAAATAAGAATTTGTGTTAGAACTAGTGTGCAGCTTGTAGAGTAACGGTGTGGTCATGTGTAAATAATTGTGCAGTGTGTAGATTAAATAAGAATTTGAGTTAGAACTAAATGTATAAAACGATGGTTTATGATGCTATCATGTTTTACCTAAATATGTAGTCTTTATTTTTTTCACTAAATATTATCATAAGACTGTATGAAACGATAGTTTATGATCTTATCATGTTTTAATATAGTAATATCTCTCACATGGTGCTTCTATTATTTTAAAACATGATAGGTAATATGTTTGTTCTCATAATATGTAGACTTGAAGTCCTTCCAATTATTCTTCTATTATATTCATGATAGGATCATAAACTATCACTTCATACCGTCTTACGATGATATTTAGTGAAAAAATAAAGATCCTTTATTATTAGATATTTAGTTCTAACTCGAATTCTTATTTAACCCATCACTCTACAAAGTCTGCTTTTAATTCCTCATATTTAACCTATCACTCTACAAAGTCTGCTTTTAATTACGAATATTTAACCCACCACTCTACAAAGTCTGCTTTTAATTCCTCAAATTTAACCGATCACTCTAAAAGTCTGGTTTTAATTCCTCATATTTTACCCATCAGTCTAAACACTATACAATTAGTTACATATGACCACACCATTACTCTACAAGCTGCACATTTAGTTCTAACTCGAATTCTTATTTACTCTACACACTGCACAATTAGTTACACCTGACCACACCATTACTCAACAAGCTGCACATAAGTGAACAAACTGCAACAACCTGAACAAGTAATTCATTTCCATAGACCAAATTGAGAAAACATCATCAACCAATTTATTAACGTAGTTTCAAATAAACAGAAATAATCATAAGAGAGAGTGTATTCGATTAAAACAACAAATAAAATTCCTAAAAAAAAGTGCATAAAATCAATCCTTAACTCCAGAACACGAAGTGGATCTGGTCAATCCTCAACTTCAAAACGAACAGTGACCAAGCATGAATCATAGGCGTAGGGGTTATATCTTCTCTTCCTGACACAAAATGAGATTGCTGACCAATATTAATATAGTGTTTATACAAAACAGAATAAATTAGAAATCTCATACCTTCTCCTCGATGCCTACTTCCCACCTAAATAAGCAGGAGGCTGAATCGCCCTCATCTCCACAATGTTGAGTTTAGCAAGTTGATACAGTTACATCATAGTCAAAATCTGCATGCCCGTCGTGTCGCAAATTGACCCACAAACGTTTTTTATGGGGAGCGAGGTACTATACCACAAAAGAATTAGCAGTGGATCAACAATTCGATTCAAATTATTAACAATTCAATTCGATACAAATTATCAGTGAATTATACTATCTAATTGATATAATTAACATTCAATTAACGTCGAGAATACATTCAATTAACGTCGAGAATACATTCAATAGGGCATGATGACTAAATCGATTCTCGTTGCCGCCCTTATCAATATCCTGCTGTCTTCGCCACCGTTGTCCCCGTTAGCTCTCGTTGCTGACGAAGTAGAAATGTGGTTGGAGAATATGACATAAATCGTTCCTAAATTGGGAATCGATTTTTTCAGCGAGAAAAAAAAAAATAGGGGCAAAACAGATTTTTCAAGGTTTTTGGGGGGTTTAGAAAAAATAACTTGTGTATTGGTAACCTAAAACATACATTTTTCAGACTAGGTGGTTTAGGATAAGTTTTGAAGATATTTGGTCCTCATAATTAACTACCCTTTAAAAAAATTGTAATCATTATTTCTTATAAAATATTTTTGGAGCTCCTAAAATGTAGGATCATATTTCGAATATTTCTTGAAGTGTTTAGATATAAATTTTTTTTAGGGCTTATAAGAAGAAAGTAAAAATAATTTTATAATAAGAATTGATTAACATAAAGAGGAATATACTAAAATGTTGAGACTTATAAGCTTCTAATGTTTTATTTAATATCTTTTGAGTACTTTTAATAAAAAAAAATATATATATGTCCAAACATTTTATGAAAGTTTATTACAAGCTATTAAGCATCGCACATTCGTATAACTTCTTTACGGTGTTTTTAAGCTCAACCGAACACCCTTTTAGCATACTTGTATAACATGTTTACTTTAAAGGATAAAGAGTGATTAGATTTATAATTTTACTTAAATTTATGTTTATTTATATTTTTGCGAGTTTGGAATTAGTGACACGATTCGGGATAGTATTGGATAAAAGGTTGATTATTCGTCATATATTTCCCATGTGATGAACAATCCACTGTCACATCCCACCACTCATCCAATTATTCATTTATATTCCGTCTCATCTGGCCAATAAAATGAAGGGGCAGTTAATAAAGAGGACCAAATATGTTGAAAACTTATCCTAAACCCCCTTGTTTGAAAAATCAATGTTTTACATCACCAATACACAACATGTTTTTCCTAAACCCCTCAATCACCTAAAAAAACTATTTTGCCCTCAAGATTTAATCTAACAACACCATAGATTGATTCACACCCCGATTTCATCAGATTCTCAATAAAGCTTACTCTGCCTCTACTCCGCCTCTGCGTCCTCCGTCACCGCCGCCTCACGTTGCATTATCCCGATCTCACAGCATCGCCAATTGTTCATCTTGCTGGTTTGATTCGATATCTGAAGAGGATATATTGTGTTTGATAGGAAATCATGAAAACCCACTCTCTGAAAATGGATTTCGTCACCGTGATTTCTGGTTCGATATGGTGTAGCATTTTTTTTAAGGCGATCTTCATGTTTTTCAACTGTTGGAGACCGATACACTTGGAAAAGTTTATTCGGATATTGAGAACCACTGGCCCGACTTTAACTCTGCTTCATATGTGGTGCAATACCAAGCTACCCATATGGAAGCTGAATCATGGATTAGCTTCAAGAAAGATAAAGATATTGAGAGTATGGTCTCAGTGTATCGACTAGCAAAACAACACATTGCGAACTTAAGAACAATTCACCCCCCTTCAAGTTCATCTCAGAGAATGTAGTCTTGTTTACTTGCTCTGCTTTTTTATTGTGTTTGTTATATGTTTGTGATTCGTATTTGTTCAGTTTGTGTTGTATTTGAAAAGAGATGACCAGGGAATGACATCGACCAGTCGAGCCCTAGTCGTTCACTCTACCAACAACAATGAATCATGGAGTCATTACATCCGTGGTGTTGGCCAGGTCTTCAAGGATGCTAATGACTGCAGGGTTTATTTGAAAAATTACGATATTGTCGTGAATCAAAAGTTTAAATATTTGAAGAATGATAGTGATAAGATTATAACTTTGTGCCCCGATGAGAACTGCAAATGGAGGTTATATGCTTCTTACCATAGGAAAGACGGTGATTTTGCCATAAGAAAGTTAAATCCTGAACATGTTTGTGGTTTGAGAACTGTTACGAATAGAAGGTCACACCCCAATGCCTATTCAAATTGGGTTGTGGGAGTAATGAAGGCTCTTATCATGGCAAATCCTAAATACAAACCAAAAGATATAGTTTCTTATATCCGGAACGAGCACAAGGTGGAAATTTCTTATCATACTGCGTGGACGGGGAAGAAGATAGCACTGCATGAAATCCACAGTTCTGATGTTGGGTCTTATAATCGACTCCATTGGTATGTGGATGATGTGAAATGCTCGATTCCCGGTAGCTTCTGTAATTTGGAGATAAAACAACCGAATAATAGGTTTTACCGATTGTTTATGGCTATGCATGCCTGTTTTCTAGGATTTCTTAAAGGATGTAGAAAAATAGTTTTCCTTGATGGCACTCATATTAAGAGTAAATTCCAAGGTCACTTGCTTTCTGCGACAGCCAAGGACGGGAATAATCAGTTGTTTACAATAGCTACATTGCCGTTGACTCGGAGAATGATCAAAATTGGAAATGGTTTTGCCAGAAATTAAGACATGCACTTGAGAGTCAGCCTCTACTTTGTGACTTTGAAAGTACACATTCTTCTCCAATAGGCTCCCGGGCCTTGTTACGCATATGCCAAGGTTATTTCCAGGCTCCCAACATGTCTTCTGCCTTAGACATTTGGTGGATAACTTCAGGACTCAGGTATTTGTTTACTCATTAGTGGAATAAGTTGATAAATTTGAATTTCTATCTGCTCTTTTTTGTGGTAATAAACTAGTTGTTGTCTGACACGATCGTAGGTCCTTAGAAAGCATTATCCCAGACTGAGTAAGAAACATTGGACAAATGTTTTCAATGCAGTAGCATTTGCTCCCACTAAGGCCGAGTACTCCTCGCACATTAACAAAATAGTGAAAGCAATGCCCAAAGCGGCAGATTTAGTAAATAACTCATGTCCTGAAAACTGGGCCAATTCATTATTTACGGGTAATCGATATGGTATTATCAACAATAACATTGCCGACTCTTGGAACAGTTGGGTGAGGGGTACGAGATCGCTCCCAGTTGTAGCCTTGGTTGACCGTATACGGCAACAGATAATGACAATGATGTGCAATAGACGGGAGAAAATTCACCAATGGCAATCATGTCTTTGTATGGATGTAGAGGTAATGGTTAAGGCTGAATTTGAAGCAGGCAGAACCATGGATGTCGTGCGAACCTACACAGTGACATTTGAGGTCAATGAAGGGAAATTTTGTCCGAAAAGGACTAGGTTCCCGTCACAAGTTGTTAAAGCTGTTATAGTGTGCTCAGCTTGTAGAAGGCCTGGGTATAACAATAGAACGTGCAGTGGACTTGTGTCAAACTGACTCGTTATATGCTGATGTGTTTGTTGTTGAATTCGGGATTCTAATCATGTTTTGCAATGATTTTTTTTCTCACAGAAAATAAAGAGTGGACGAGATTCTGGAGGATGAATGATAATAAGGGATGATGATGGACCTTGCAGGACAATCTGTTTTTTGAAGCAAATTATTGTATTTATTCTATGTTCTAAATCATTGTTCTGAATTTTTTTGAACTTTTGAGCTGGTGTGTTTTTTGGTTCTGGTGTGCTTTTTGTATATCTGTGTAGATAACTTTTACCAATTATAATACCACTTTGCTAAGAAGTAAATTAAAGAATGCGTAATTAAAAGCAGACTTTATAGAGTGAAGCGTTAAGTATTAGGAATAAAAACCAGACTTTCTAGAGTGAAGCGTTAAATATTCGTAATTAAACGCAGACTTTGTAGAGTGACGGGTTAAAATTAGGAATTAAAAGAAGACTTTATAAAGTGACGCGCTAAATATTCGTAATTAAAAGCAGACTTTGTAGAGTGGCACGTTAAATATTCATAATTAAAAACAGACTTTGTAGAGTGAAGTGTTAAATATCAGGAATTAAAAGCAGACTTTCTAGAGTGACGCGTTAAATACTCGTAATTAAAAGCAAACTTTGTAGAGTGAAGCTTTAAATATTAGGAATTAAAAGCAGACTTTGTAGAGTGACGCATTAAATATTCGTAATTAAAAGCAAACTTTGTAGAGTGAAGCTTTAAATATTAGGAATTAAAAGCAGACTTTGTAGAGTGACGCATTAAATATTCGTAATTAAAAGCAGACTTTGTAGAGTGAAGCGTTAAATATTAGGAATTAAAAGCAGACTTTGTAGAGTGATGCGTTAAATATTCAGAATTAAAAGAAAACTTTGCAGAGTGAAGCGATAAATATTAGGAATTAAAAGCAGACTTTGTAAAGTGATGCATTAAATATTCGTAATTAAAAGCAGAATTTGTAGAGTGATGCATTAAATATTCGTAATTAAAAGTTACCATTATAATTAAATAATATTACATAAACATGTAAGTGTCCACAACACGTAATCATGAAGTCCTTACAATTAATCTTGAGTGTCATTGTTTATGATGGTAACATATGTAGGTGTCTACAACATGTAATCATGAAGTCCTTTCGATTAATCTTGAGTGTCATTGTTTATGATGGTAACATATGTAGGTGTCCACAACATGTAATCATGAAGTCCTTCCAATTAATCTTGAGTGTTATGGTAACTTTTGTAAACACTAACTACATACTTAATTCCTAATATTTAACGCTTCATTTTACAAAGTCTGCTTTTAATTACGAATATTTTAACGCATCACTCTACAAAGTCATTGCTCCAAATTTGAAAAGAAAATAAGAGAAAGACTTTTGTGCAGGCAGGACAACAGAATTGACAACTCTATTTCATTTCATATCAATAATGGTGTATGTTTTTTTATGTAATTAAAGTCTAATGTTTTTTTTTTTTCTTTTCTTTTTCCTAGTTGCATTTTACACGTGAGTTTTAAGTTTTAGTATCAGTTGTTACACTTTAATCGGAGGCTGAGATTGCATGTCTAATTTTCAGGATTTTGATCTTATATGGAAGTTGGTTTAATTCCTAATATTTAACGCGTCACTCTACAAAGTCTGCTTTTAATTACAAATATTTAATGCGTCACTCTACAAAGTCTGCTTTAATTTTAATTACGAATATTTAACACTTCACTCTACAAAGTCTGCTTTTAATTACGAATATTTAACGATTCACTCTAAAAAGTCTGTTTTAAATTACGCATTTTTTGATTCACTGCTTAACAAAGTGGAATTATAATTGGTAAAAGTTATCCACAAAAACAAGAATCCAATTGAAACTACCAGACTTATACATATCTCACATTTTGTTTGGCTAGAAAAATATTGGCCAACTTAAAATGGTACTCGCCGATACTACACGTCTCAGCATAGGTCTTGAACTCATCAGTTCTCGAACAAGCAGCTCACCATACAGACACATTAATATGCCACAGTCACTGTTTTCCTTATCCTGGACTCTCATTCGTGCCCGCAACATTTTTCCTTCTTTTGAAGTCCGGACAACATTGTTCTTGTACCAAAACTTCCAAAGGAAATGAGCCCATATTTCGGCATCGTTAGCAGCTTCTTCTGTATGCATCGAGTTGTAGTGTCTAAAACTTTTGGGCTCGGTTTCATACACTAACATATGCGTGTGAGCATTTGTAAGTATTGGGAAGACAACATAACAAGAACTGTACATTACAGATGAAGACACCTTGTTCAGCAACATGGCGTAATCGCTTTTCACTTCACGCAGAATAAAATTGTCAATTTCAAATGTGGCAATAAAGGGGCTGCGGTTCTTCCTCGTCTTTGCTTGAGTAGTGAACTTCAATTTCCTCAGAAACTCTCTGGTCACATGAGGGGAGACAAAATGTACGTCGTGGACTTTGGGCACAATGTAACCAGGACTAGTCAGCATGTCGTAATAAGCCATGATAACGTTATCATTGGTCTCGCACCCCAAATGAGATCTCATAGATCCTCCACGAACACATAATTCGGACTTGGACTCTCGTAGATAATATCCCCTCTGCAAATCTCGCAACCAAAGCATCAAATCCAGATTTCGGTGTTACTCCTCAACAAATTCAAATCAACATCAAATGTGTTCATCGGCGAGTTCTTCGACGTTCACCAAAATCAAGGCGTTTGATTTGCGATTAAGTCGAAAGACCCGCGATTAACGTTTTTCAGAAGCAAATCAAATTCAAAGAAAGATCGAAGCTCCAAAGTCAACAAAGGCGTTTCAAACCTTCCAAATTTCAACAAATCTTGTAGGGAGAGTCAGAGGATCGAGATTAGAGATTGTACCCACAAGTTTGAAGAAATCAATAAAGTTCATTTGTGATCATTTCTCGCGTTTAATTATTTAATTAACACGAAAATTGCATTACAAATTTCTGGCATGCCCAGTGGGACTTCTCTACCTCTCATCTCTTCCAACTCAACTAATTTGAAGTATCTAATGGCCAACAACGGGATCTTCAGCATCAAGGCTGCTATCTCCAAACTTGTTGCCGAAAGTTTCATCACAAGCATGTCCAAGAGAGGGAAAACGTCTTTCGAGAAAGCTCGATCTCTCCAAAATGATAGGAAGAACACGCTGTTTTACACCTATGAAAGTGAAGGCGAAGAGAACGACTCAACATCGTCCACTCCTCGTTCGACTTCAAGTTCTTCAAGCTTGGGCCCACCATGACGATAAGTGCAACAACTTTAGAAGAACAACTTGCGACTCTGACAAAGACCATCAAGGGACTTACAAAACACGTTCAAGAGCAAGACTCTCGACTTGCGAAGTTGATGAAGAAAATGGAAAATGAGGACCCTAGCCACGTGATGGAAAAGCATTTTGAGGGTCGAGAGGAATGTGAAACCTCTACAAAAGGACAATCAAGTGGAGTCGAGAAGTTTTCGGTCAAGGAACTTCAAGTCTCATCTAATGGGCTAATCTCAGTGGATCAACTACAAGAGTTCGTCGTGGGCATAATCGAAGATAAAATTGAAGGAGGCTGTAAGTCGTCCTTGGTCTACTCCAAACCCTATACCCAAAGAATCGATAACTTGAAGATGCCGATGGGCTGCCAACCTCCAAAATTTCAGCAATTCGATGGCAAGGGCAACCCCAAGCAACATGTGGCTCACTTTGTCGAGACGTGTAATGATACTGGAACTTACGAGGATCAACTAGTTAAATAATTTGTCCGATCACTGAAAGGAAATGCTTTTGATTGGTATGCCGACTTAGAGGCAAACTCAATTGATAGTTGGGGACAACTAGAGTATGAATTCCTCACTCGTTTTTATAGTACTCGAAGAACGATCATCATGTTTGAACTCACCAATTCCCGCTAGCGCGAATAAGAGCCAGTCATCGACTACATTAACCGTTGGAGAAAGTTGAGTCTCAATTGCAAACATCGCTTGTGGAAGGCTTCATCCATCGAAATGTGCATTCAAGGAATGCAATGGAGTCTTACTTAAATTCTTCAAGGAATCAAAACCAAGAACTTTTTAAGAATTAGCAACTCGTGCCTATAAAAAGCTTAAAATCAGACGAACAAACAAGTGATGATAGTGATGGTGAAAGCGGATAAGTTGACACAAATGTCATAACCGTTGATTTTGACTCTCAAATGCTCCTAGATAAGAGTATAAACTATCTAAACTCTTCAAATTAAATTGTCATCGAATTCTCCTTGATAAGAGAATAAACTGTCATCAAGGCTCCTTGATACGAGCATAAACTATCTACAAATTCAAATCAAGGCTCCTTGATACGAGCATAAACTATCTACAAGATCAAAACAATGCTCCCTGATACGAGCATAAACTATCTACGAAATCCAAGTCAAGGCTCCTTGATACGAGCATAAACTATCTACGAAATCCAAATCAAAGCTCCCCGATACGAGGATAAACTGTTTGCAAACTCAAACCAAGGCTCCTCGATACGAGCATAAACTATCCATCAAGTTCCAAATCAAGGCTCCTTGATACGAGCATAAACTATCCATCAAGTCCCAATCAAGACTCCTTGATACGATTTTAAACTATCAATCTTTTTGATGATTAACTTCGAGACTCTTTCACTTACTCAAAGTAATTGAAAGTGAACAAGTCTCGAGGAGGAATTTGTAGAAGGCTAAAATTTAAAACACGACACGTGAAAATAAATATATATTAAATATAAAAAATAAAAGATTTTCTATTTTAATTTTAGGAATTAAAAAAAATAATATTCCTATAATTAAATAGTTAATTAATTGATATTTTAATATATTATTAAATGTGTCAAAATTTCATATTTGGCAATAAAATCAAACCAAGCCAAATAAAGAAAGTCAAATGTAATATTCTAGAAATCAAATTATATCTTTTGATTTATAGAAGATATTACGAAATCGACGAGGACCAATCAGAACGAAGTCTTCTTTCGATGATTATGGAAAGGATTGCCCCTCCTACACCTATAAATAGAGGCATTCTACAAGTCAAAAACACAATTCACACAACTCGGAGAAGCAAAGGAGCAAGCAACAAAGCAAGGAGAAAGAAGTTCTTCGGTGTTCTTCAACATCCTCAATGTTTTTCGGCATCTTCAACGGCGTTCTTTGCGGAAATCTTCGGCATTCAATCCAACATCGAAGCATCAAAGTAGTGTTTCGGTGTTGCTCTCCTCAACGAACTTAAGTCAAAGTCAAGTTGATCGAAGCGAGATTCAAGGCGTTCTTCGTGGAAGTCAAAAAATAGAAGCGTCCGATCCGTAACAAGGCGTCAAGTCCGCAAATCCGGTGTTCTTCTCAAATCAACTTAGAAGGTGCTCCAAGGGTGTTCTTTGGCGTTCTTCGGAAAAGTCAACAGATCGAGGCGTTCAATCCGCAATCAAAGCATCAAGTCCAGATTTCGGTGTCGCTCCTCAACAAATTCAAATCAACATCAAAGGTGATCATTGGCGTGTTCTTCGGTGTTCACCAAAATCAAGGCGTTTGATTCGCGATTAAGTCAAAAGACCGGCGATTAACATTTTTCAGAAGCAAATGAAATTCAAAGGAAGATCGAAGCTCCAAAGTCAACAAAGGCATTTCAAACCTTCTGAATTTCAACAAATCTTGTAGGGAGAATCAGAGGATCGAGATTAGAGATTGTACCCACAAGTTTGATAAAATCAACAAAGTTCATTTGTGATCATTTCTCACGTTGAATTATTTAATTAACACAGAAATTGCGTTACAGGAACAATCATCAATCGCACAGTCATGAACAAACCATCTATAAAAAAAAAATCATTTCAATATTTTATTAAAGCACAAGACTTCGAATGAATGCGTCAAATGAAATGGGAAAAGGAAAAGATTTAATAAAATATTGAAACTCTTGTTTGTTGAGTTAAAATAATCGATTACCAAGTAGCTACTGGAGTCGAATGGAAAAAACTTGATTTTGAGACAGTTATGGAAGAAAAATAACTTGGACAGGTGGGGTGCGACGTACCTTCCTCTTAGACCTTACCATTGCCTCCGACGACGTGGAAAAGTGGTGTGGGTGGTGGAAGTTGGTCCTCGAACGTGGGTGCATCGGCGGTTGATTCTCCAACTACCTCTTCTACAATTGTCGGCGGTGGTGGGCGGTAGACGATGGTGAAGATTTCAAAATCTCGCCGATGGAACAACTGTAATTATAGGATATGGATTGTCATTCTTCAATTTAATTAAGGATAATTTAATAATTTTACGCGATTTATGGGGTTTTGAAAAAATATATATTGGGGATATAAAATAGTTGAATTTCAAAGTGGGGGTTTAGGATAACTTCATTGTTGTATCAGAGATCATTCATTAATTCTTGTAAAATGAAAATGCAAATAGCAGATTAATGATATTTGAAGTCTGAATTACCACCTTGAATTACGTGAACAATTTTCTTTAAAATATGAAAAATGACAAAAAATTTCCAATAAAAAAAATTATAATACAGAACTTTCAATGAGTGGATAAAATAATTTTTGATTTCTTATAAACACCCTTTTTTGTTCCTAACTTTTATCGGTCAATATTAATTTTAAATAATTACGATAATTATATACGTTGTGGCAAATGATAGAATATGTTATAGAGACGTTATTGTCATTTTTCATAGCTTTGAAAAAAAATTGCAATTAAGTCGAACGACTTCAAGTATGACACTGTAATTGATCTCTCAATATTTCAATTTCTCATACCTAATAAAAAAAATTATAATTTCTCATATCTTATAAAAACACACTATACGGAACTTCCGTCTCTGGAAGTTGAGAGCATTATTAATATGAAAACCTGTAAAACTGCTTAGTTTTTTTTTGATCCGTTCTTCTTCGAACAAAACAAAAAAAAAGAAAAAAAGAAACAAACACTATAATTTACCATACCTCGTATACAGCTGTCAATGGGTCGGATTTTCATCCGAATCTGATCCGATTATTTAAACATTCGACCGATAAAAAAGTTTGATGGATTATATCTGATTATAAATATCTATTATTCGAAATAAATAGAGCGAATATGAAATTAAAGAATCCGATCCGTTAAAGATCCGAATCCGACTATTTATAATATTTTATTATATTAATTATTTTATTAATAAAGAATACTAATAAAAATAATTAATCATTAAACTTTCAATTTTATTACTGAAGCAGAACTTATTGGACTTCGTGAAGGTTTGAAAATTAATCCGACTATTTATAATTATTTTATTACTGAAGCAGAACTTATTGGACTTCGTGAAGGTTTGAAAATTGCTTGGAACCGAAGACCACAAAAGTTGGAAGTGGAATTGGATTCTAAAGTTGTGTTGGATCTGCTCCAAAAACCCAACCTGGAGCTACATTATCTTGGTCATATTGTCGAGGACTGCAGAGCTCTGCTTGGGAAACCTTGGCAGGTTACGGTTCGTCATATTTGGAGAGAAGGAAACGAGTGCGCAGACTGGTTAGCCAAACAGGGCCACAACATCCATTGTTGGAAGATGGAATGGGATGCTCCTCCTGCTGGGAGCTTGAGAAATCTGATATGTGAGGAGCGCTAGTTGAGCTCTGTGCCCCAAACCAAAAAAGAAAAGTAATCATCATCTCAGATGGGTTCACTGTTTGGCCCTTTAGGCCCAATTTAAATTCAACAGAGGCCCACTTCATATCGGTGTCGCAACGGACAAGATCACAAGACTAAGGAAATTGCCTCGAAAGTACGTTCGAACAATCTCCTAAATCTTGACATGCATGGATAAACCCGCTCATGACACCACTACGGATACACGTGTCCATGCAAAAGCCACGTACCCTTCTCTTCTTGAAACTCCACCACCCAAAACCCTCATCATCATCATCAGCAGCAGCATATCAAGAACCCCCATACGGCATAAAACCCAACTCCTCAATTGTGTGTGACCTCACCTCTCACTGTGTGCGAACATTTAATGCGATATCAACTTTATATTATTAATTATGTTCAACAAACAAAGCTTCGTTCTTCCTCTTTGTTTATCGATTTGGGTTATTTTGGCGATCAGTGTTAACTCCTTTGCAGAAGGTTTGGGTGGAGAAGGTGGTGTTCGGGCCTCGGGACCGGTTGTGAGGAAAGAGGAGAGAAGAAGCGTGGTCTCCACCGAGTATGGGGAGATCTCAGCCGTTCGTGTCAGCGACAACATCAACGGCTCGTATCTTCTCCACTTCTTCACGTTGGAGCCGAATGTTATGTTTCTGCCGGTCATTTTGCATGCGGATATGGTTTTCTACGTTCACACAGGTAATCCGTTGCTCGCTTGTACCCGAATGTACCACATCTTTGAAATAATTGAAGTACAAGTATACATACACTGATTACGAGTCGGAGTTAAAGAGGTTGGAGGGGGTGGCCGCCCCCATCAAAATTTTGTATCATTGAGTTTGATCGATCAGTTTAAGAATCCTCTTATTGTGCTCAAAATTCATAAAATTGTTCCAATCAACTAACCAAGTGGTACCTTTTTTATCATATTTAATCATATTGCGTCGTGTAAAATCCAGGCTTCGTAGTTCTGTTTATGTGATTAATACTATTTCGTCCGAACCCGGTCCTAGACTATGATTAATTAGCTAGGTAATATGCATCTTATATTCTTATTGCTTGCATATGTCTTCTTGATTGTGGCTGGAACCAAATTTTACGGCAGATGTTATTGCTATATGTTACATACTTTCAACACGAAAATGGAAGGCCTTATCTTTGATAAACTTGATATGACATTAGAAAAATTCTAATCTAAACCAGACTCTAGCGAACTCAACCAATCGAATACACCTACAATTTGATTTGTCATTCTCCCTAACTTTTTTTACCAACCACATAGCAGGTGTAAAACAACCATCCTCGTATTATATCGATTTGGTTAAGTTAGGCTCGGGCTAAAATTATCCAAAAAACAATTAGTAATTAAGTTACTGAATTGAATAGAGAGCTCTTAACTAACTATAGGGTCCAGGCTCCTTTGTAGTTGAACCAGAATATTATGCCCGAAAATATCAATGCAATGTGCATCAAAATTTGTGTATTTCAAAAAACTACAAAATTGTTTTTAATCTACTACAGACTAATAAAGTCTCCTCTTTTTTCCCCTTATTTGTTCTGTTAGGGTGTGGTAAATTGAGCTGGGCAGGGGAGGACGAGGAGGATCTTAAGCACTCATATTTAAGGCGAGGCGATGTCTTCCGTCTGGAGCAGGGGACTGTCTTCTACATGCAATCCTATTCCCAATATGAATCCGACAGGGAAAGGCTCAAAATTCATGCCATCTTTGCTAATTCAAACGACGTCCTGCGAGTATGAGTTCTTGCAATTATGCACTTTCCCCTAATTACACAGGCTTGCTTAATAAATTATTATGCACTTGCCTATACTGCTATACATAGTTCCTTAGAATTTCTTTAGTATGTTTATACATTGCAAACTACATATATTCGTGTAGGAACCAGCCATGGGACCTTACTCTAGTGTCCAGGACGCAGTTCGTGGTTTCGGCAGGAGAGTTCTGCAGTCAACTTTCCAGGTATATTTATGTGAGTATGAGTACATTTATTCCTTTTCTAGGCTTTGTTATGAATTAACCAGTTAACATGATTTGGGATGTATGCCTCATCTTAAGGTTCCTGAGGAAGTGATTGATGAGCTATTAGCTGGAACGAAGCCTCCACTCATCGTGCACTCGGGCACTGAATGGGATGTGGAGATCCCGTCCACCGAAGGACAAGCTTCCAACATATTGGACTTGAACAAGAAAAAGAAGAAGAAAAAGGAAAAGGAGGGGAAAAAGGAGGAAGAAGAGGGAAATGCAAAACTCTTCAACCTTTTTGAAGAGGATAAAGATATCGAGAATTGCAATGGGTGGAGTACAATGGTTACGAGTAAAAAGTTGTCCGCACTGAAAGGTTCCAACATTGGTTCGTTCATTGTCAACTTGAAAATTGTAAGTTCACGACTAACATCATCCCTTTTAATGTTAAGTACGAGGACATTTCAAGGATAATACTTTCTTGGTTTGGATTCAGATTCTTTTACTAAAGTTGGAAGGATTGAAATTCGAATATCAGTGAGAATGTTGTTTCCAACACCGCTTGAGAACTCTGTTTTTTCATAATTAAAGTTTAGAACTTCAATGAAATTTTAGTTAATTTTTATAGTCTTTCTAGAAGGGTTTTCTCTATTGTGTATAATCTCAAGTCTTCTTCAATGCTAATTTTGGAAGTCACAAGTTTTCTGTGTTAATTTGTTTGCATCATGTGGTTAACAAAATAATCTTGCAACTAAGAACCTCACAAAAAATGCTTGAAAAGCAAGTTAAATAATTCAATATCTTAAAGCTTGGGGAAATAGCAAATTTAGTATATCAAAAGGATCAATTTAGCATTTTTGTTTCATTTTATTTTTTGGTAACAAAATAGGATCCGATTTTCAAAATTAAGCAATTTAATTGCATGATCTTTAAGATATGGTTTTAAGATATGATTTTATTTTGTTGTCGAAAAATAAAATGTACCAAAAATGATGAATCGGTCAAAGTTAGTATATCAAATTTGCAATTTTGCAATTTAAAGGTTTGTTGTTGCACATTTTTAGTTTTGGTTTATCCATATCATATGGATAACAAGATATGCTTGCAAATAGGAAAGTCACAAAGAAATGCATGAAAATCAAGTGAAATAATTCAACATTTAAAAAAAAAAAATTCTTACAAATATTTTAGTTTGGTTTCAGATGCTGATTAAGTTTCAATATGGTCTGGTGTTACAATTAGGAATTTCATAGGGGAGGTGGCTGCAAAGACACACTAATCTTGTAGGATTTCAAGATCTATCATATCTTGAACATATATCTTTTCTTGTATTCAGGGTTCGATGATCGCACCACATTGGAATCCTACGAGTAGTGAAATATCGATAGTATTGCAAGGGCGGGGAATGGTGAGTGTGTTGTGCTCCCATATTTCAAATGATCATACATGTCAAGACATGAGATATGAGGTTGAACGAGGTGATGTATTTGTTGTGCCTCGATTCAATCCGGTGGCTCAAATGTCTTTCAACAATGATACCTTTGTTTTCATGGGATTTAGCACTTCAACAAAGAGGAATTATCCTCGATTTTTAGGGGGTGAGTACTCGGTGCTTCGTGCCTTAGGGAAAAGAGTTTTGGCCATGTCGTTTAATGTCACGGGCACTATGTTGGATCGACTTTTGGCTCCTAAAAATGAGTCTATCATTTTGGGCTGCGTCTCGTGTGCTGAGGAAGAGCAGAGGATCATGGAGGAGGAAATGGAACCAGAAGGAGAGGAGGAGCATGGCGGCAGTGGTGGGGAGCGGGAGGAGGAAGGCAGTGGTGATGAAAAGGAGGAGGTGGGACCGGGTGGTGAAAATTATGGCTATGAAAAATGGAGAACAAGAATTCCGATGAGGAAAAGGCTGACCCTTTAGTTAGGGTTCGTTCTTCTCTTGTTGCTAAAAATGTGGAGGGTTGTATGAATAAATGGTTTTTTTTTGTTTTGTGTTTGTTTCCTGATGTTTGTAGGTGTAACTGATGTGTTGTGATATATCTCATTTGGTGGATTCATAAGGCACGTTCAGTTTCAACTTTTTAATCAACTAGCTAAATGGAATATAAAATACAAAAATGGGACACATTTAATCCATGACAGAGATACTGTTAGATATGCCTTATATATGTTTAATATAATTAATTGTTGGAGAATTAATTAACAAATATATAAAGGCATATGAAAGGTTGTTTGGAAAAATGTGCATTGGTTACATTGGAACTTGTCTCACATTGAAAGTTGTTTGGAAAAATGTGCATTGGTTGCATTGGATTTGGAAAAATGTGCATTGGTTGCATTGGAACTTGTCCCACATTGAAAGAATAGCATAAGACAGACACCTTTATATATTAGAAAGCTGTGTATGTTATTAAATTATGGGACTTAATGTCACGGGCTCGGGCCGGGGCCGGGGCCTATACCGGTGCTGGGTATGGGCGAATGTGACGTTTGATAGCACACTTTGCACTTGTACATCCGAATCTGATTCAAAAGACAGATCCGTTGAGGGATGTAACAGTCAGGTAGTGGGCAATAATAAGGGTGTAATTCAGGGCATTAACACCTGAATTTGACCTATTCAAATTCCTATATTTAAACCTGTCAAACTTTTGACACCTATAAATAGACAACCCTATCACCTGAAATTTTTCCCAGCTTGACATATATCCTAAAAGTAAATCGTCTGTAAACTTTTAGTAAAACTCAGAGAGTTAGGGACGATTAACACTTTAAGGACAGAGACTACCCGTGTCATTTTGATCTCATTCCTACCATTTTCTCAACAATCTTAAAGTGTTAATTCGTTTGAAGATGGAATCAAAATCCTTCTGCATCATGAACCAGCAGAAATTGGATCGCTTCGATGGGAACAATTTCAGCCGCTGGCAGGACAAGATGAAGTTCCTGCTCACTGTCTTGAAGCTGACATACGTTCTGGATCCCAACTTGCCACCAATTCCAGAAGATCCTCCTGCTCATCAGCAACCTATAGATCTTAATCCATCTACTGCAACAGGTGGTGTTCCTCCAGCCAATCCTACTCTAGCAGGCGGGACTCCTGCCAATCCTGCAGCAGCAGGTCCCTCCAGGAATGTCTTGCAGATCCATCAGGAGATTGTGGAAACCCTTCAGCAACAAAGAAGGAAGAGAGCAGAGCATGAACAGCTGGCTCGTGGACACATCCTAAATACTTTGTCCGATAGGCTGTACGATCTATATACAAACGTGCAGTCACCTAGAGAGCTGTGGGAGGCCTTAGAATACAAATACAAGGCTGAGGAAAAAGGTACAAACAAATATTTAGTTTCTAAATATTTAGACTTCAAAATGGTTGACAATAAACTAATCCTAGAGCAAGTGCATGAGCTCCAGGTAATTGTTAACAATCCTTCCAGAAACCTTACAGGTTGGAGCTATAATTTCAAAGCTCCCTCCAGCCTGGAAAGATTATGCAAAGAGGTTGATGCGTAAATCTGAGGACTTATCTTTGGAACAAATTCAAAAACATCTGCGTATTGAAGATGAGGCTTGGAAACGCGATGGAAATAATTGGGTCCAAGGACAGTCTAGTGTGAATTATGTTGAAGCTGGAAAGGCTGGAAATTCAAAGAAAAAGGTTTTTGGTGTTAAAAAGAATTCTGGACAGTTTAAGAAAATCAGACCGAAACCTAAACTACTAATGTTGCTAACAAAAGAAAAGGCAAGTGTCATGTTTGTGGAGAAACAGGACATTATGCGAGAGAATGCTCACAACGGAAGAGTGGATCCAGCGTTGCAAACATGGTTGAGGAGAACCTAGTTGCCATGGTGACCGATCTTAGCCTCGATTTGGCCATGATTTCTGAAATCAACATGGCAAGTGAACTTTCTGACTGGTGGTTAGATTCTAGAGCTACCGTTCACATTTGCAACGATTGAAGGCTTTTCAAGACCTTTGAAGAAGTTGTTGGGCAAGAGGTTCAGATGGGCAACAGATCCAAAGCCAATGTTGGAGGCAAAGGATCCGTTGAACTCAACTTTACCTCCAGGAAGAAGTTAACTTTGACCAATGTCTTGTTTGTACCAGATGTTAGGAAAAGTTTAATTTTTGTTGATTTGTTAGATAAGAAAGGTTTTAAGGTTTCTGTTGAGTCGGGAAAACTTATCATCATGAAAAATGGTGAATTTGTTGGCAAAGGCTATGCTTGTAATGGGATGTACAAGATGTCAATCAATAATATGAATACCGTTTCTGCTTACATGATTTCTTCAATTTCTTTATGGCATAGTCGATTAGGACATGTTAGTGCAAAAAACTTGAAAAATATGCATGCAATGGGATTAATTGATATTGGTAAAAATGAACTTGATAAGTGTGAAATTTGTGCAAAATCAAAAATTGTAAGAAAACCTTTTCCAAGTGTAAAAAGAGAATCACAAATATTAGATTTAATTCGTACAGATATTTGTGAGTTAAATGGGATTTTAACTAGAGGTGGAAAAAGGTATTTTATTACTTTTATTGATGATGCTAATCGATTTTGTTATGTGTATCTTTTACAAACTAAGGATGAAGCTCTTAGCTCGTTTGTGAAATATAAATCAGAAGTAGAAACCCAACTTGAGAAGAAGATTAAGGTTCTACGTTCTGATCGAGGCATGGAATATTGTTTGAATGCTTTTGATACACTTTTTGAAGAAAATGGTATCATACATTAAACAACTGCCGGATATACACCCCAGCAGAACGGGGTAGCAGAAATGAAAAATCGTACCTTTCTGGACATGATAAATTGCATGTTAAATCATGTAAACTTACCTCACAACTTGTGGGGTGAAGCCCTTCTGTCTGCGTGCCATATTCTGAATAGGATACCTAGTTCTGTTGTGAAGACTAGTCCCTATGAAATATGGAAAGGCAGAAAGCCCAACATAAGCTATTTTAAAGTGTGGGAGTGTGTGGCCTTTCGTGTTCCTGATCCCAAACGGACTAAATTAGGAGCCAGAGCTATTAAAAGTGTATTCGTTTGATATGCTCTTAATAGCAAGGCTTATAGACTTCTTGACTTGGAGTCTAATGTGATAACTGAGTCCAGGGATGTCGAGTTCTTCGAAAATACATTTTCAAAAGATGTTGGAAATGAATCTGAGCTACCCCAAATTGAGCCTAGAGGTCCTATAAGGCCGGTTGTGGAAAATGATATTCCTGCACAACCAGCTGAGCCTAGAAGGAGTACTAGAGCAAGAAAAGAGAAAAGTTTGGACAAAGACTTTATCTCTTCTGAGGCTTTATTGTTCTTGGTGGAGGGGGACCAGGATAATAAAGTGGTAAGTAAAATACCGTTTGTATTTACACTTGAGACGGATCCTAAAACATTTGCAGAAGCTATGGCTTCTGGAGATGCTTTCTTTTGGAAAGAAGCTGTAAACGATGAAATGGATTCGATCTTGGGTAACAATACTTGGGTATTAGCAGACTTACCTCGTGGTTCTAAACCCATTGGGTGCAAGTGGGTATTTAGAAGAAAACAGAACACCGATGACACTATCTCAGCTTTTAAAGCTAGATTAGTTGCCAAAGGGTTCAGACAAGTACAAGTGATTGACTACTTTGACACATATGCACCGGTGGCTCGAGTTGCTTCCATCAGAATTCTTCTTGCTTTAGCCTCTCTTTACGATCTGTTTGTTCATCAAATGGACGTAAAGACAACTTTTTTAAATGGAATTTTAAAAGAAAAGATCTATATGGAACAACCTGAGGGTTTTGTAGCACCGAGAACAGAAAATAAAGTGTGTAAGTTAGTCAAATCCCTGTATGGTCTAAAACAAGCACCAAGATAGTGGCACGAGAAGTTCGACACTACTATCTTGAAATTCGGATTCAAGTATAACTGTGTTGACATGTGTGTTAGGAATAGTGCCCTAGAAAGCCGATTGTATATCCGCTTTGTGCTTTTCCTTATTGTAATCACAGACAATTTTTGAATGAAATAACGAATTGAGGCAACACTTCTTTATATGCCCTTGTTTGGTATGCGTTTACTTTAGCTGTGCATGTATGAGAACTCCCCTAATCCTGATGACTTTAGGACTCTACCATTTAGGTGAAATGGTTAATGAAACGAGCCCTATATCACATAAGTCATGATTAGTAAAATACTCCAAGCCGATGAGTCCTACAGACAGTGGGAGTGTCAACCTGACTCCTCTAAGGCTTGCTTGTGGGATCACGCCCTTAAGAAGGACCACCTTGTTTCATGGAGGTGGAAAGTGTATAGTTGATACGTGCGTGATACATGAGGGTGCTTACTTTAATAAGTAAGTTCACTGAGGTGCCCCGTGTGAGAACATTCCTAAATGGGAAAGGAAGTTTCTATTTCAGGAAATGGAAACTTCCAGATTAGGAAATATCTCACGAGTCATTGATGTGATTAATTGATCCTTAAACTTGAGGTTCCTTCTCACTTTATGAGTTAACTCTGTAGTCTTAGGTATAAGCTTTAAAGGGTGTCGCCTTAGACAACTGATTCAAGGCTTATGCTGGGGCTGCACAAGTGATTCATGAAAGTGAATGAGAATCAAGAAAGGACCTACACTTGCATATGCAAGGTGATCTCTTATTGTGTAAGTCATTCATATGCCATATGGAGTCCTTGGCCAAGGCAGTAGATCAAGACATCAAGAAAAGGGTTTCTTGGATTGAGATCAAATGGATATGAAATGCACTTAGCTTTAAGACCAGATTATTAGGGTTCTGATTATTCCCTTGCCCTAGATCTTGGTTGAGAGATAGTAAGTAGGAGGATTGTATCTCACATGAATCAATGACTTAAAGGTTCTGTCGAATCCGAACATTCCAATTCAGCTAGGGGTTAAACACCTGTTGCTAGACTATGGTCGTTTAATCTGTGGACTGATTAATTAATTAGTGAATTAATTAATTAGGGTCACTGCTAATTGAATTGAGAACCTAGAGGGTCACACACAACAACTTGGTTACATGAGTTGAGGCTTGAAAATGATTAAACGAGTTAATCGGGCCAAGAGGGTTCCACACGTGTGAAGTCACACGTGTGGCTCACGTGAGTGACACGTGTCACAGTGTATATAATATATATATATATATATATATATATATATATATATATTAAATAATTAATTAGTTAATTATTTAATAGACTTTGGTTTAATTTTGAATTAAAAAGAAAGTCTAATTTTGGAGAAAATAATCTAGTTAATTAATTACGAATTAATTAATTAGATAAAAATAAGTTATTTATTTTATAATAAATAAAGTATAAAACTATCCAAAAATAGTTTGGATATTTTTAGCTCTCTTAAAAGTTGACTTGAATTAGAATTCAAAGTCAAAGTTGGAAAATACTTGATGATCAAGTAATAGGAGAGAGAGGGACCAAATCCTTTGTCCATTAGGACTAGGTTCGGTCGCCCCTCCCCTTTCCTATATATAGGGGAGCTCATGCTCCCCTTTAGAGCGAATTGACAATTCTTGGTTCATGTGTTGAACACCTTCCTTTCTCCAAGATTATATTAAACCCTAGGTTAAGCCTAAACACTAACTAGAGAACTAGCATCCTTACTAGTTAGATTGTGATCAAGTTGGTGGACTTTCTCTAGAGACTTCAAGTTAGAAGTTTGAAGATTCGAGCTTTACCAAGGAGAGGGGATCAAGCCGCGAGAAGAGCGTTCTTGGGTGGCTTGAAACGCTTCAAGAAAGAACAAAAGAAAAGTAAGTTTTCTGTCTTTACGAATTTGGTTACACGATTGCGAGTTCAAGGTCCTTTTGTTGGGAAATTTTTTTTAAATTCCGCTGCTTTCTGATTCGTGTTTTCCAACAAGTGGTATCAGAGCCACCTCGTTAATCGTGTTTCTGATTCGTCTCAATTATTTCTGAATTTGGTAGAAATTCTTAGGCTTAGATGCGAATTGGGTATTCATGAGTTCTTTTAGAAAGCCTGAATTACGAAACTGTAATTTTTCCTGAATTTCTGAAACTGTTTTCTTAAATTATGATTTTGAAAACCGTTTTGATTGAAATATGTTTAAATCGAATTTTTAATTTTTTGGATTGAACTGGTTTTTTGAGAAACCCAGAAATACGAAACGAACACGAAAAGCAACGAGCCTAGGCGTGCTAGCACGTCGCACGCCCAGGCCCGTCGCCGCCGCCCAGCTCCTCCCGCAACAGCGCGGGAGCCGTCCCTAGGCGCGCCCGCCCAGTCCGTCCCGCAACCGCGCGGGACGCCTGCTCAGTCCGTCCCGGGCGCTGCTGCGCGCAGGCGCGCGCACGATGCACGCCCAGCGTGCGCACGCGAGCGGCAACTGGCGCGCGCTGTGCGCGCTGCTCGCGCGGCGGTGCCTCGGGCGGCTGGGCCCTTTTTGGGCTCGTTTTCGTGTTTCGTGTTTTTCGTGTTTTCGGTCCGAAAAATCCCGATTTAATTTTATTTTAATTTTATCTTTTAAAATCAGTTTTGTTAAAATAAAATTATTTTAAAATTTTGATTAAATTGGGATTTTTGAGAAATTAAAGCGATTTGGATTTTGGGAAAATTATGCATTTTATTTTCTGAAAAATAATGAAAGAATAAAATTATTAATTTTGGAAATTAATTGGAATTTTATTAGTTTAATGTTTTTCTTGTTTTATTGAAAAGGCTCTTGAACAAGAATTGCATCTAAGTCGTGTTTTGAGTCATTAGGACTTGAAACGAGAATTTTAATTTATTGGCTAAATTTAAATTCTCGCAAAAGCATGTTAGGTGATCATGGGTTTAGATCTATGTATGGTTTTAATTTATGCACATGGATGGTTTAAATTGGGGATTGGAGCCCTATAGTTGCGTTTTTCAATTGAGGTTGGAGCCTCACTTATGTGCGTACTGTTATGTGATTTATTATGTGGCTTTCCATATTACTGTTTTTTAGGCCGGGGTATGCCCCGTGTAATTGTCTAAGGCCAATATGAAGATTGAGCCTTATTACTTTATGTATTTTTCTTTTTATTGTAATTTGAGAGTAGAGATAGGTGGTGAGGTTTTATTTTCATTTTGGAGACAATGCACCCATGGAGTAAGATGGACCACATTCAAGTAACAAGGAGGCCATAAGTGAAGACCCCTCAAAATGTTAGGGAGGGGAATCTCAATTGTTAAATGTAATAGAGATAGGGCTCGTATTTTGTTACTGCTTTCCCTTATGTGATTTGAACTGTTTATGTGGCATGTATGTTAGAACTTGTGATTGTGGAGTGGCTCCCACATATCACGCATAAGATAGGTAGAACCCATGATCATTACATGTTAGTATCATGCTAGGACATGTTATCTGTTTATGTGCTTGTTTGAAATGCATTTAAGTGTACTTGCATTAATCAAGACTAATAAAATTGGATAACATATATGTTGGTGAGGTCGAACCGGACAACTCTCCGGTTGATTCGAAAATTCCCATTAAATATTAAGCTAATTTCGAACAAATAGGTGTTTAATTCGAGATGCAAATTTTGAATTAAATTCCTAGCATTCCATCAATAGGTTTTAAGTTTAGTAAGTAAAGCTAGTTATTGTCCGCGAGTCGTGGGATAGCTAGTGGAGCTTATTAGTTCTTAGTTACCTAATTAATCATTTTAAATGGTCAATATTTCGTGGTCAATTTTAGTAAGGGCGATGTCCGCGAGTCGTGGGTCGTTCGAACTAAGTTTTGGTCATGATCTTATGATTGATGGGTCTAGCTTAACGCCTAAGTAAATATGGATGTCGCACGAGTCGTGGGTCCATATTGAAAGATAGGTGATGCAAAAACAATTACTAAGAGTTCTAAAGGTGTTAGAATTGGTAAGCTGTACCTACCTAGGGTTCTTACTTAGAATGTCCGCGAGTCGTGGGTTCGAGGTAAAATGCCTAGGATCTTAGTACCCATTGGGAAACGTGTTCCTCTTAGATCTTTGGGAATTATAGATCTTTGAAAAACAGTGGGAGCTACATTAGATTAAAGACCTTATCTTTTGTATATCGTTATAATTCAGCATGCTCACTAGTTCTCTGTTTTACCATTTAGGTCGTAGATTCTGTGATTCTCTACGTGTTTTGAAATGGCAACCAAAAACCCTCTTGTATCGATCCTCGAGTCAAACAAGTTGACTGGTCCCAACTATTCTGATTGGCTGAGGAATCTAAAAATCATTTTAGATTCTGAGAAGAGAACTTATGTTCTCTTCGAAGGGGAGCCCAGTCCCGAAGGGGAGGCTCCCACTCGGGCCGAGCGGGACGCGATTCAGAAGTGGAAGGATGATAATCTCCAAGCCCGTTGCCTTATGTTGGCTAACATGTCTCCGGACTTGCAAAGGCAACATGAGGCCATGGGATTTGCTTGGGAGATTTACGACCACTTAGAGCAACTTTACCGCCCTCATGAACGTGTTACAAGGTATAACACTTCAAAGGAATTGTTCCACTTGAGAATGAGGGAAGGTTCAAGTGTCCATGAATATGGACTCAAGTTTCTTGCCCTTACTGAGAAACTTGCTTCCATGGACATGCCACTGAAAGATGAACTTTCAGTGGATTTGTTGCTAGCTTCGCTCCCACCATCATTCAACCCATTTGTCCTTAACTTCAACATGAATCATGCTGGTGCTACTGTAGCTGAGCTGATTAGTCAGCTTGTGACTGCTGAAAGCACGATCAAGAAGGACAATAAGGTTTTGATGGTGAATGCTCCATCTTCCTCTTCTGGGCCTTCTAAAGGTAAGGGTAAGAAAGCCCAAAAGAAGAAGAAGAAACCCCTTAGGTCCATTGGTGGCATTTCGAAGGGGAAGGCCCAAAAGAAGAAGCGTGATCAGAAAGAGGATGTTTGCTTCCATTGTGGCAAAGCGGGACATTGGAGGAGAAACTGCCCAGAGTACAAGGCTACTCTAAAGAAAGGTATCTTTCTCGTTGAAGTAAATCTTTCTATTAATTCTAGTTCTTGGGTACTTGATACCGGTTGTGGGACTCATATCTGTAATGATGTACAGATGCTAAGTGAAGTCCAACAACTCAAGGAAGGAGAATGTGTCTTGAAGATCGGCGATGGCTCAAACGTTGAAGCTCGAGCTTTAGGCACAATTAGATTAGATTTAGGTAGTTTTGAGTTAGTATTAAATAAAGTCCTTTATGTACCGAGCATTATTCGTAATATAATTTCAGTTCCAATATTGGATTGTGAAGGTTATGAAACTTATATTAAGAATGGTAAATATTTTATCAAACGGAACAACTCTTCCGTTCATATCGGTACTCTAAGTAATGGACTTTACCTAACTCAAAATATCAATATTATGAATATACAACGAGAAACAAAGCGTAAGAGAGATGACAAAGTTTCAGCTCCCTTATGGCACGCTAGATTAGGACACATTTCCAAGAACAGAATTAGCAAGATAAACACTTTAGGATCATTCTCTGAAAATGATCTCAAAGAGTTGACTTCTTGCGAATCCTGTCTCAAAGGAAAGATGTCCAAGGTTCCTTTTAAAGGAACTGTGGAACGTGCCACTGAGGTTTTGGATTTGATCCATACTGATGTTTGTGGACCGCTTAGTGTAAGCACAAGAAACAATCATCAGTACTTCATAACCTTTACTGATGACTTTAGTCGGTATGGTTATGTATACTTAATGAAGTATAAATCTGAAGCTTTAGAGAAATTCTTAGAATTTCAAAAGGAGGTTGAGAACCAAACTGGTCACAAGATCAAAGCACTTCGATCTGATCGAGGAGGCGAATATCTTAGTGAAGAATTCCTTAATCATCTCAAGGATAATGGGATTATCTCTCAGTGGACTCCTCCGGGAACTCCTCAGCTTAATGGAGTTTCTGAGAGAAGGAATCGAACCCTACTTGATATGGTTCGTTCCATGATGAGTTTCACTGACTTACCACCTTCTTTCTGGGGTTATGCCCTAGAAAGTGCAGCAAAGATTTTGAATCTTGTTCCCTCTAAATCAGTCCCTAAGACGCCCTATGAAATGTGGCATGGTAAAATCCCTAGTTATTCTTACTTAAGAATTTGGGGTTGTCCTGCTTACGTGAAGAGGACAGTGGGAGATAAGTTAGAATCTCGTTCTAACTTATGCTACTTTGTAGGTTATCCTAAGGAATCCATAGGATACTACTTCTATGATCAATCTGAGCAAAAGGTGTTTGTTTCCAGAAATGCCACTTTTCTTGAGGAACCGTTCCTTAAAGAAAAGAAAGGTAAGATCATAGAATTAGAAGAAGTACAAAATGACCCCACATCACCCACTGAAGAAACGTCCCACTCTGATCAACTACAACCAATCACGAATTTCGATACACACGAAAATCCTCCTCTAAGGCGTTCTGAACGCACTCCTAGACAGCCGGAGAGATGGTATGGATTCTTCCATGAAATCTCTCAAAAGGATAATGATCCTTTAACATATGAGGAGGCACTTTCAGATTCTGACTCTGAACAGTGGATAGAAGCCATGAAATCCGAAATGGATTCCATGAACTCCAACCAAGTTTGGACCTTGGTAGATTTGCCTGATGGGGTCAAACCCATAGGTTGTAAATGGATCTTTAAGAGAAAGCTTGGAGTTGATGGAAGCATTGCAGCCTACAAAGCAAGACTGGTTGCAAAAGGATTCACTCAAAGACCCGGCGTGGACTTTGACGAAACCTTTTCACCAGTTGCAATGCAAAAGTCCATTCGAATCATGCTTGCCATTGCTGCATATTATGACTATGAGATATGGCAAATGGATGTGAAAACTGCCTTTCTCAATGGTGACATTGACAAAGACATTTATATGGAGCAACCCATAGGTTTCACATTCAGTGGGAGTGAGCAAAAGGTTTGCAAACTCCAAAGATCAATCTATGGATTGAAACAGGCTTCTAGGAATTGGAACATTCGATTTGATGAATCGGTCAAAGCTTTTGGCTTCATCCAAATTTCGAATGAATCATGTGTGTATAGAAAGGAATTGGAGACCTCAGTGCAATTCTTAGTACTTTATGTTGATAACATCCTTCTTATTGTGAATTCGAAGGATGACATGAAAGTGACTAAGTTATGGTTATCGAACCAATTCGAGATGAAAGATCTTGGTGATGCGTCCTATATCCTTGGAATTAAAATCTATAGAGATAGATCTAGAAGGTTAATAGGACTATCACAGTCGATGTACATTGACAAAGTATTGAAGAGATTCAATATGGAGTCGGCAAAGGTTAAAAACCTTCCTATGAGTGTAGGAACATGTCTTTCAAAGAAGATGTGTCCTAAGACTAACCTTGAGAAGGAGAGAATGACTCATACACCTTATGCGTCAGCAATAGGTAGCATAATGTATGCAATGTTATGTACTCGACCGGATGTGGCTTATGCACTTAGTGTGACAAGTCGTTTCCAATCTGACCCTGGAGATGGTCACTGGGCTGCCGTGAAGAATATTCTTAAGTACTTGAAAAGTACTAAAGATTTATTCTTAGTTTACGGAGGTCAGAAAGATCTTACTGTCGAAGGATACTGCGATGCAAGCTTTGCATCAGACTTAGATGATTTTAAGTCAATGTCAGGATACATTTTCTACCTAAACGGCGGAGCAGTGAGTTGGAAGAGTTCCAAGCAAACTACCACTGCGGATTCGACCACTGAGGCCGAATACTTAGCTGCAAATGATGCAGCTAAGGAAGGTGTTTGGATTAGAAACTTCATTCAAGAGTTGAATGTTGTTCCTAGCATGAAAGACCCCATTACTGTGTTTTGTGACAACACTGGGCCGGTTGCTCAAGCAAGAGAGCCAAGATCTCACCAACGGACCAAGCACATTATGAGGAAGTATCACCTAATCCGTGATATTATCAAAAGAGGAGATGTGCAAATTGAGAGGGTCACATCAGCAGAGAACGTGGCAGATCCACTTACTAAACCCCTTAGTCGAGAAGCTTTCCAAGGTCATCTTCAGAAGATGGGACTTAGAGTAGCTTTAGAATGGCTTTGACGGGCAAGTGGGAGATTGTTAGGAATAGTGCCCTAGAAAGCCGATTGTATATCCGCTTTGTGCTTTTCCTTATTGTAATCACAGACAATTTTTGAATGAAATAACGAATTGAGGCAACACTTCTTTATATGCCCTTGTTTGGTATGCGTTTACTTTAGCTGTGCATGTATGAGAACTCCCCTAATCCTGATGACTTTAGGACTCTACCATTTAGGTGAAATGGTTCATGAAACGAGCCCTATATCACATAAGTCATGATTAGTAAAATACTCCAAGCCGATGAGTCCTACAGACAGTGGGAGTGTCAACCTGACTCCTCTAAGGCTTGCTTGTGGGATCACGCCCTTAAGAAGGACCACCTTGTTTCATGGAGGTGGAAAGTGTATAGTTGATACGTGCGTGATACATGAGGGTGCTTACTTTAATAAGTAAGTTCACTGAGGTGCCCCGTGTGAGAACATTCCTAAATGGGAAAGGAAGTTTCTATTTCAGGAAATGGAAACTTCCAGATTAGAAAATATCTCACGAGTCATTGATGTGATTAATTGATCCTTAGACTTGAGGTTCCTTCTCACTTTATGAGTTAACTCTGTAGTCTTAGGTATAAGCTTTAAAGGGTGTCGCCTTAGACAATTGATTCAAGGCTTATGCTGGGGCTGCACAAGTGATTCATGAAAGTGAATGAGAATCAAGATAGGACCTACACTTGCATTTGCAAGGTGATCTCTTATTGTATAAGTCATTCATTTGCCATATGGAGTCCTTGGCCAAGGCAGTAGATCAAGACATCAAGAAAAGGGTTTCTTGGATTGAGATCAAATGGATATGAAATGCACTTAGCTTTAAGACCAGATTATTAGGGTTCTGATTATTCCCTTGCCCTAGATCTTGGTTGAGAGATAGTAAGTAGGAGGATTGTATCTCACATGAATCAATGACTTAAAGGTTCTGTCGAATCCGAACATTCCAATTCAGCTAGGGGTTAAACACCTGTTGCTAGACTATGGTCGTTTAATCTGTGGACTGATTAATTAATTAGTGAATTAATTAATTAGGGTCACTGCTAATTGAATTGAGAACCTAGAGGGTCACACACAACAACTTGGTTACATGAGTTGAGGCTTGAAAATGATTAAACGAGTTAATCGGGCCAAGAGGGTTCCACACGTGTGAAGTCACACGTGTGGCTCACGTGAGTGACACGTGTCACTGTGACACGTGTCACACACGTGTATATAATATATATATATATATATATATTAAATAATTAATTAGTTAATTATTTAATAGACTTTGGTTTAATTTTGAATTAAAAAGAAAGTCTAATTTTGGAGAAAATAATCTAGTTAATTAATTACGAATTAATTAATTAGATAAAAATAAGTTATTTATTTTATAATAAATAAAGTATAAAATTATCCAAAAATATTTTGGATATTTTTAGCTCTCTTAAAAGTTGACTTGAATTAGAATTCAAAGTCAAAGTTGGAAAATACTTGATGATCAAGTAATAGGAGAGAGAGGGACCAAATCCTTTGTCCATTAGGACTAGGTTCGGCCGCCCCTCCCCTTTCCTATATATAGGGGAGCTCATGCTCCCCTTTAGAGCGAATTGACAATTCTTGGTTCATGTGTTGAACACCTTCCTTTCTCCAAGATTATATTAAACCCTAGGTTAAGCCTAAACACTAACTAGAGAACTAGCATCCTTACTAGTTAGATTGTGATCAAGTTGGTGGACTTTCTCTAGAGACTTCAAGTTAGAAGTTTGAAGATTCGAGCTTTACCAAGGAGAGGGGATCAAGCCGCGAGAAGAGCGTTCTTGGGTGGCTTGAAACGCTTCAAGAAAGAACAAAAGAAAAGTAAGTTTTCTGTCTTTACGAATTTGGTTACACGATTGCGAGTTCAAGGTCCTTTTGTTGGGAATTTTTTTTTAAATTCCGCTGCTTTCTGATTCGTGTTTTCCAACAATGTGTATTTACTCCAAAAGTACAGCTGATTATATGGTGATAGTCTGTTTATATGTCGATGATATGTTGATCATTGGGACGAATATGATTGGAGTAAATGAGACTAAAAAGTATCTATCCTTGGTCTTTAAGATGAAAGACTTAGGTGAAGTAGATACTATTTTAGGCATTAAAGTTAAAAAACATAGTGGGGGTTTTTCACTAAACCAATCCCACTCTATCGAGAAAGTTCTGACTAAGTTTAAACACCTCGAGGTCAAGGAGGTGAATACTCCATTTGACAACGGGCTAAAACTTAAAGAAAATACTGGTAGAGCTATTGCACAGCTTGAGTATGCAAGTGCTATTGGCAGCCTTATGTACGCAATGCATTGCACTAGACCAGATATTTCCTTTGCAGTTTCAAAACTTAGTAGATACACGAGCAATCCCAATGTTGATCATTGGAAAGCTATTAGTAGGGTACTCGGGTACTTTAAGAGAACTATTAGATTTGGTTTGTTCTATAACAAATTCCCTAGTGTGTTGGAAGGGTGCTCAGACACGAGTTGGATAACTAGCGTGGGAGATAACAAATCCACAAGTGGGTGGATTTTCACTCTTACCGGTGGGGCTATTTCTTGGGCAAGCAAGAAACAGACAATAATCTCTCATTCTACCATGGAATCTGAGTTCTTTAGCACAAGCTAGACAAGAGGCTGATTGGATAAGAAATATTTTGTCAGACATAGATCTTTGACCAATTCCAATGCCTCAATTTCGTTGTATTGTGACAGCGAAACAACGCTTACAAAAGCGTACAGTGGTACCTACAATGGTAAGTCTAGACATATTGGTCTAAGACATGCATTTGTGAGATAATTGATACAAGATGGTATTATAATAATTGTCTATGTGAGGTCAAATAAGAATTTGGCTGATCCCTTTACTGAGCCTCTGACGAGAGACTTAGTAGCTTCAACTACAAGAGATATGGGACTTAAACCATCCGAAACAAAGTGATGGTAACCCTACCTATAATCTAGGTTATCCCTGATTATAGGTTCAAAGTGAAAAACAAGTCACTGTTTGGTTAGAGCTATCAAGTGGTCTCATATGTAGTAAAAGATAGCTCAGTGAGTTGCAACGTGACAAGGTTGAGCTAAGCTCTTAATGTTGCACTATTTGCAACAAGTGCTCGAGAAACATTTTGCCCATGTGAATTAGAAGTGGAGCCGCTTCTTATAGAGAGTTGTGGTTTACTCTTTTAGAGGTTCACAAAACGGGATATGGCGTACGGCTTAATAAGCGTCAAGCAGCGGAGTGCTTGCTGTAAGAGAAAGAACACATGTGTGTGATATCTCCGACTGTGTCACAAAGGAGTTGAGGTTCAATCTACGGACACCATCAACTTCGACATAGTTTCGAGCTATTTACACTAAGGGAAGGTTCACTGTTCGTCACACCCTCCTTAGGTATGTGATCTTTGACAAAGTTCTTTAGTGACTTGTTTGGCAAAAGAGCAGTTTTCCAAACAAGTGGGGGATTGTTAGATATGTCTTATATATGTTTAATATAATTAATTGTTGGAGAATTAATTAACAAATATATAAAGGCATATGAAAGGTTGTTTGGAAAATGTGCATTGGTTGCATTAGAACTTGTCCCACATTGAAAGAATAGCATAAGGCAGACAGCTTTATATACTAGAAAGATGTGTATGTTATTAAATTGTGGAACTCAAGAGAGGACTAATGGGCTCACACGCGGTGCGGTGCACCGCACCGCCTGCGCACAGGCACGTGCTCGGGCTCGGGTCAAGGCCGGGCATGGGCGAATGTGGCGTTTGATGGCGCACTTTGCACTTTGCATGTGCGCATCGTCGCTAGGAGCTTGGAGCTTCGCCTCCGAGCCCAGAGCCTTACTTTTTGAGCCAGAGTCAGCCTGATCCAGTTCAAAATTCAAATTACGAATCAATGCCCAAGTACATCCACTGAGGGGTGTCTAGGTACATCCGATTCTAATTCAAAAGTCAAATCCGTTGAGGGATGTAACAGTCAGGTAGTGGGCAATAATAGGGGTGTAATTCAGGCCATTAACACCTGAATTTGACCTATTTTGACACCTATAAATAGACAACCCTATCACCTGAAAAAGACAACATATACTCACCTGAATTTCTGGAAATTGCTAATTGTCTGAAATTCTCCCCAGCTTGACATATATCCTAAAAGTAAATCGTCTGCAACCTTTTAGCAAAACTCAGAGAGTTAGGGGCGATTAACACTTTAAGGACAGGGACTACCCGTGTCATTCTGATCCCATTCCTACCATTTTGTCACTAGATACTTAGTACAGGAAAAAAGCAAAAGGGTTGTACTTTTAGCCTATAGGCATTTATTGATCTCTGCATAAAATTGGTTGCGGAACTTCTTGTAAATGTTGTTCATTATTAATTACTGGTGTAGAAGTAAATCTGGATATTGAATATTGGATTCGTGCAATACATTTTTGGGTCTATGATTATGGGTAGAGAAATAAACGGAAAAACAAGAGTTACCAATTTGTGGCATCCGAATATTTTTGGATTTACGAGACAGTTTTGTTAGGTTTTATCTGTAGATGTGGGAATATGGTCATAAGATTATGCGACATTGAACTTTTTGAAAGAATTGCTATGCCATTGGATAGTGTTATTTTTATAAGGTATGCTTTGGATCTATTATTTTAAGTTTGTGTTTCATATGTTAATTCATTCCCATAACGCGCTAAGTATAATAATAGAGCGCATAATAATAGATTGGCGAGATTAGAAAAGAGATCTAAATTTTTTTGTATTACAATTATTTCTCTTTTCTAATTTCGACCGTCAATTAATATACTTGACGAATGTATATGAGTGAAACAGTAGATGGCAAGCAAACATAAAACAAAAGATCCAAAGTTGCCATTAATATGTCCGACTCTTATAAATTCTCACTTTTACTCTTATATTAACATATTTAGTCCCGCCAACTAGGGATGCAAACGAGTCGAGCCTTGGCATTTTTTTAAATTGAGCTCGGCTCGGTCAATGCTCACGAGTGGCTCGGCTCGAGCTAAATTGGAGGTATAATTTTTTAAATTAAAAAATATTTTTTAGAATAATTAAATATATTTAATATATAAATCAGTATATATATATATATAATATTATATATTAATTTAGTATTTATATATATATATAAATTAATATATTATTTTTTATTTAAAATATAGGCTCGCGAGTCACGAGCCAGATTCAAAGGAATTTGGGTTCGGCTTGTCACGAGCAGGCTCGTCAAAGCTCACGGGTCGGTTCGACTTGTTTGCATCCCTACTGCCAACATGTTACATTCTCCCTGTTTATTTTTCAGCTAGAATGCACGGACACTTCTAAAAATATCATTTTTTCGTATCGTGTCATGTCGTGTCGTGTCGGACATTCGTGTCCGACTCCGTGTCCGACACTCCTTACGTGGGAAATTCAAAAAGAAAAATCCATGTCGCCGTATCCGTGTCGTGTCGTGTCCGTATCCATGCATCATGGTTTTTCAACAAGTTTCTATTAAGGTGGCTGTGTATAATCTCAAGTTGTTGGCTGGCTATGTAGCTCTCTAATTTTTTAATAATTTGGGTTTAGAACTTGAGGGACTCCTGGAGCGAAATTTTTACAGAGAGGTGTGTGAACTAATTAGAAAAAAAATGTCGTAAAAAACCGAATTCTTATCGTGTCTTTTACATGTTAACCATATAAGAAAAAGTTAACTGGGGAAATAAATAGAGTGAACATGGCGCTAACTATGTTAAAATGTGTGAATTAATCCGATCAGAAAGGTAGCCAGGATTTACGAGGAGGGGGTTGAGACGAAAATCTAAAATTAAGGGGACAAAACTAAAAATTTTCTAAAATATATGGGAGGTAAATAAAAATTTTCAAAATTTAGGGGGCGGGGGTCGCTCCGTCCCCTACTCCAATGTATTACTACAAAGTGAGGACTCAAACCAAATGTGTTGAAAACTGATAATTTATAGGACAAAATATGCTGGGGGCGTATTTATGGGATCAAAATTGAATTACAAATACAAAACAAAAAATGCACTTTTGCCTGTATAAGAATATTAGCAAATCATAGGTCTCCAGGTGAGAGGCAAAGTGGATTTATTGGATTTCTATTTCTGCTCTCATCTGATTTTTTTTTTTTTTAATTTTAATAACAGATTGTTTGGTTCGATTAAGCTAATAATGTTGGAATTCGTCAACCCTAACGCAGCGGAAATTAAAATTTTTCAGGAATTATAAAAATAATTTTATCAGAATTCCAATTAAGATCAACATTTGATTTAAGATTTACGATTTAAACAAAAGAAGAACTAAATACCTCTTTCGCTTCCAATTGATGGCGATGATAAGAAGGTTTTCCAAAACCTATCCGGTCTCCTCCTATCCGATCTGCTTCGAAGAACTCCGCCCGGAATCCTTCTAAGGTAGTCCACGAATCGTAATTGAAGAACTATTTAATTAGCACATTAGAACACTAATTGGATATTGATTATCCAATAGTATTCTCAATACAATATTGAGAGAGATGAGACAGGAGAGAAAAAATAAGTCTTGGAGAGAAAGCAGAAAAGAAGAAAACAACGATGTATTATTTCTTCTCCCAAGTCTTGCTTAAATACTCAACCCTATGTCAAAAACCCTATGGGCTAGTCATGGGCTTTATTTAATTATAACTAATTAAATTAAAAACCCAACTTTCATTTTAATTAGTGGACTTAATTTAATTACATTAATTAAATCACAAGTCCAATATCTAATTAAATTGGCGGACTTAAAAAATTAACTACTCTTAATTAAATTTCAAGTCCAATTAATTTAAATACACTTATTTAGATTAATGTTAACTCTTTAACATCTATTCTCGATAGCTTAACAATTAAGCATAAATTAATTAATATCATTATTAATTAATTACTCTCTCATATTATAAATTAAACTCTTTTAATTTATCGATCAATTTCTATTGATCTTTAGATAATCACGTTGTTCAATTCGAGTCATTGTGTGACCCCTTAGGTTCACAAATGAATAGCAGTAGGCCGACATTCTTAATGTGGTATTTTAGATAATCATTTATCTTATTGATTTATGTGAACCCTTTCAATTTATCACTGTTTAATTAAAACTCCTTTTAATTAATCAGTACCTACAAATCATGATCCATGTCTAGTGACAAGCTGACAAGCTCATGACCACCCATCCAACAGGTGAAGTTTATGTTGTGAACCTTTCAGTCTCATGGATACCGTGAGATAAGATCCTTCTATCATCTAGTCCCCGATTAGGACCTAGGGCATGAGAATGATAGAACCCTATTAGTCCTAATGCTATGAATTAATTCTAATAGCAATTCCATTTGATCTAACACACTAGGAAACCCATTTCCTAATTTAGATCTCACTACCTTGCGCAAGGATTTAAGTGGAATGTGCTACAATAAAATTCATGGGTGATTCACTCGTTCTTCTAGACGAGCGATAGATTCTATGTTGGCATGTCATATGCCCCCATACATGATTCGGACAATGCCAACATACAACCATAGCGAGATTCATGGATGGAACCCATGAATCTCTAGGCGCATATCAAACAATGCCCTTTTCACGAACAGAGCATCAATGGAGCCTCAAGTCTAAGGACCATTTAGACACTACCATAACTAAGGAACCAACCTCATCATTAAGCCGTAAAAGCCTTACCCCATTGAGGTGTTCCTGTCGGGATCCTCAGTGTACTTGTTCCCTAATAAGCACCCCCATACGCGTGTGAATGTCTCCACATTCAATACTTATGAAACTAAGTAACCTTTCTCAAAGGCACGTCATATGAGCAAGTCTCAAACGAGTCAAGTCAACATCCCCGTGCTTATTACACTACAAGAAATCCTGCGAATTCCAACGGAAGGTCCCGTCGGAATTCCCTCGGAATTCACTGTTTCCCAGGGAATTCCGACGGAAAGCAGTCCCTAGGAAAAACCTCCCTCGGAATCAAAAAATCGACGGAATACCGACGGACATCCGAGGGACCAAAACCGGAAAAAAATATTAAAATTAAAATAATTCCGACGAGATTCCGAGGGAAATCCCTTCAGAAATGTCTTATGGTGAAAAACGAAAACATATCTCCTGACAGTATTTCCCTCGGAATCCCGTCGGAATTTTTAAAAAATGATAAAGAAATAAATTAGTTCCAACGGGTTTTCCTTCGGAATCCCGTCGGACTTTTTAAAAAATAATAAACAAATAAATTAATTCCGATGGGATTTTCCTTAGAATCTCGTCGGAATATTTAAAAAAATAATAAACAAATAAATTAATTCTGAGGGGTTTCCCTAGGAAACCCGTCGGCATTTTAAAAAATAATAATAAACAAATAAATTAAATTTGACGGGAATTCCCTTGGAATCCCGTCGGAATTTTTAAAAAAAATAATAAACAAATAAATTAATTCCGAAGGGATTTTCCTCGGAATCCAGTCGGAATTGTTTAAAATATAATAAATAAATTAATTGGAAATCCCATCGGATTAATTTTTTAAAAAATTATATATTTCTTCTAAATTTGTTTTTTTTTTCCTTTTTTTTTTTTTTTCATGTACATGCCCTAAGTTATTCATCAAACATAGAATTTATACCATACCAACAATTCATCAAATATACAATTCATCCATGATCAATTCAAATATTCATTTCCAACAAATATAATAAAAACAATTATACATCATATCTGCACGTTCATCCTTCACATGCTACAAATTCATCCACGACATTACAAATCTACATACTAATTCAGCCCACAAAATTATTTATCCATAAGCACATCCACAACTTTACAAATCTATATACTAATTCGTCCAACAAAAGTATTAATCCATAAGTACACTTACTAATCTTCACTTACATTTTCATTGTCCTCCTCCTTCCCCTCATCATCATCGTGATCTTCGTAAGCTATAGGAGTCCTTCTTTTGACCTTACCGGATCGGCCTTTGCCCTTACGCCTTTTGCGAGTTTGTGAAGCATTTATTAGTTGATTAACTCCTTGTGTTTGCATCTCTATTAGCTTCTTAAGTTGTTGCATTTGCTGCTGCGTTTGTTGTTGTTGTTGCTGCATTTGTTGAGTTAGCTCGCCTGACATATTACAGAAGTGATTATGATATAGTAATGCATACAGTTATATTAACATCAAGTTACAATAGGGCCAAACATGCATAAATATAAAGCAATAAAGCAATGCATACAGTTATATTAACATCAAATACTGTCAATATGGCTAAAAATGCATAAATGAAGTAAGGCTACAGAAATACCATAAACATGCATAAATTGTAAGATGCATAAATGTTAATATATTATGCATGGAATTAAAAGCATAGTTCTATTATTAAATGTGAAGTTTTAATATACTAAAAGCATAGTTCTATTGTTAATATACCATGCATAAATGTGAAGTAGGGCCAAACATGCATAAATGAAGTTACTGTTAATTCACATTTCTGTAATGAACAATAGAAGTTCAATAGGGCCAAACATGCATAAATGTGAAGTGTAAGCTGCTCGTTTAAAAGCATAAATTTGTGAACTTTTTAAAAGCATTTCCAACAGCAATAAAGTGAAAAGATTCTCAATACCATAAAAAAGGAATTCAAAAGGTAAGTTCACCTGACATGTTACCCAACGCCTCAGTAAGTTGCTCGTTTGTCACGTAGGGGCCACTCTGAGATGATGGAGAGCCTGAAGTGTAATTTGATAATGGTGAAGGTCCTACATTCTTTCTCCTTGGCATGTGATTCAACCCGAGAATCCGACCTTTCTTATCACGTCCCCCGGCAACTAAAGTCCACAACTCTACACTGTCAAGCACATGACATTCTGGATCCTCCAATCGGCGTTGTTCTTGCTCAGTGACTAGTTCATTATACTTCAACTATATATAATTATGAATTAAATAAAAAACAATATACAATTCTTCACTACACCTAGCAATTTATGAATGACTTTAACATGAATGTGGCCAATTAGCAATTGAACAGAATGTATTTAATTAAAAAAATTATAAATAACTTACAGTAATGTCACGTGTCGCTCCTTCCCTCAAAATCCACAAAAACCATAAGAAAGAATATTATAAAGAAATATGAGATTTTATTTCAGAAAAACATTTTCTAATTTCTATGGTTCTGTCATAGTGTCATTTGTAGGATAGGTTCAAAACACCATTTACTGTGGTTCGCTCATTTGTAAGATAGGTTAAATTCTGCTCGCCTCTCGGTCATTTGTAGGATAGGTTCAAAACAAACTTCTTGCCACAGATCAATGGAACCCAAAACAGAAACAAGAGGCACACATAACAAAATTCACCATTTCATCCAGACGGTGATATAAAAATCAAATCTTTTTCTCCCAAAAAGAACACAGAACCAAATCCAAGAAATGGGAAAGCTTAATTCATATAAAAGATTGTACCTTTGAAGCAATTTTCAAGGAATGCAAGCGAAAATCTGCCCACTATTTTATTGTCCCTCAATTTCCACCCATACACTCTTCGACCCACTACTACACTGAACACGTAGGAAATGCTGATAGGACACAAAAAATCGGAATGCTGGAGGAGGCCCGAGGTGGGCTGAGGCGGAGCAAGGCTGGCGGAGACGAGAGCAGGCGATGGTCGGCAGGGGTGAGGATGCACAACGTCAGGGAGGGAAATCGAGATGAAATTTAGGCAACTGAAGTGATTTTGACATGAAATGAAATTTTGCCCTAGCTATGTATTACTTGATATCCTATAGGTTATTTAAAACATATGTTGACAAATTCATAAGATTTCAGCTAGCCTGACTGGTGTAAAAGTCTATTGCATTCTATGGCGTCCAGGGTTTGAAACCTAGCCATAACAGTTTTCAATATTTTTCAACAACTTATTATAATTTTAGATTTAAAAACACCGATGGGAATACCCTCGGTAACCCGTCGAAAATATTAAATATTTTTTAATTTTATATTATAACAATTCCGATGGGTTTCCGAGGGAATTACCGTCAGAATATTTTAATTTCAATTTTTTAAATTTTTCTGCTAATTTTTAATTTTTTTTTAATTTAATAAAAAATTATATTGTTCAAATTTTATTTCAATTTTAATTTTTAAATTTTATATATTAAACAACCGACTGGGATTTTCCTCGGAAAACCATAGGAAATAATAAATTTTATTTTAAAATTTTATGTTTTAAAAAAACGAGGGGATTCCAAGGGGAATCCCGTCGAATTATTTAACTTTTATTTTTTTATTTTATGTTTTAAAAATATCGACGGGCTACCCCTCGGAATACCATCGGAATAATTTAATATTATTATTAAATTTTATATTTTAAATAAATCGATGGGATCCCCGAGGGAAATCCCGTCGGAATTATTTATTTATTTATTTATTTTTAAACCGCAGCAGTCGGAAATCCCTATTCCCGACGGACACTTTCCCTCGGAAATTTTCGTCAGAATTTGCAGGATTTTTTTGTAGTGTTAGACTCTTCGACTTGGAGTTAGTTTAGGTCACGCCATAGAGACTTGTTCCATAACCTCCATCCCTATGCAAGGTCAAGTCCCGTAGCTTAATGTGACCTTGGGGTTTCATCCATACACGAACAGTTATAATATGCAATTAATAAACTTGAATGAGATATGATGAAATGGCCACATAGAATTAAACGACTATGAAACGTTACATTTATTATTTCATTAATGTCACAAATTGCTGTTAATAAGAGTAGTTTACAAAAAGAGACCTAAACTATTTTGGCTCTTCCAGGGCACTACTCTAACAAATAAATCATTATAACATACATCTCTTAACTTCGAAAACGATATTCATGCAAAGAGAGACGATCATGGATAGAATTTAGCAAATGTAAATTGAAATAATGGGATAATAGAGCTCACAGTTTGACCGGCATTCCAATCCTCCCCCTCAGCTAAGTGCTCCAGATTTTTGTTTTTCTTGTAGATTTTTAGGCTTGGCATTGGGTGGGGAATCCCCAACCCACACCCTAAAATTTGAATATCCAATCCAAGTCTAAATTCATATTTTTATATCAAACTCAAACCCAAACCCAAGTCCACATTTTAATTAAATATGGGTTGGGTTGGATTTTTATTTATGGGTTTCAAAGCTTGAAAAATATCCAAAGGAGAAAGGACAAACCCTCTCTATTTTCTCAATTTTTCCATTAATATTCGTTATGTGTGTGCAAAATATATATATATATATATAGTGCAATTAAAATGAATATTATATGTTAAAAGATTTTCCAAAGTAATTACGAAACTAAAGATGAAAATATATTCACATTATGAACGAAAAATATACATAATAATTTATTCATATTTATACTAGGTATCAAAAAATAAAAATAATAATAATCTTCATTTCTTCTTTTTCCATGAATTGATATATATATATATATATATATATATATATATAGAGAGAGAGAGAGAGAGAGAGAGAGAGAGAGAGAGAGAACAACACATATATGATATACCTAGGACAATAAATTAAAAAGGCAGGCATTTCAATGTATTACCTGGTATGTATATTAATATTAATATTATTATGAATTCAAATGCGAATCAATAATTATTATCTAGGACACATACATAACACTTTCTTCTTCTATATAAATAATAATAATCTTCGGTTTTCTTTTATTATTATTATTATTATTATTATTATTATTATTATTATTATTATTATTATTATTATCTTCTCAATTGTGTTATAAATTCTAATTAATAATCAATACAAAGATGAAGGGTATGAATAGACTTGGAACACAGATAGTAAACATTATTTTACTTAAACATTATTTTACTTTATATATATATATATATATATATATATATATATATATATATATATATATATATATATATATGTGTGTGTTGGCGTCGAAAAGTCAAAATAAAATTATTAATTAATAGCCCAATAAAATTGGTTGTTAATTATTAATTTTAATTATAAGCCCATAATAAATTTGGGTTTGCATGCTTAATTCAAAATAAGAATTGTGAAATTATATTCTTATTGTTTTGAATTAATTAAATGGATTAAACAAATTATCCATTAAATAAAATAAAAGCCACTAATTGTAAAGTGGTCCTTAAATGTCGGCCCAAGCCCACGGAGCCCTAAAGATTAAATGAGAGCCTATAAATAAAGCTCTAAAGTCCAAAATCGGACCCCCAAGCATAAGCAAAAAGGGAAAAACACAAGCAATCAAAGGACAAACTCTGAAGCATCAAGCACTTAAGGAATTCAAGCATTCAAGCTCTCAAGTCCGAGCCTTGCAATTCTTCCTTCGATTCAACCAAACTCTACATTCAATACGGGAACAAGCATCAAGCCCTCGGATAAATCCACTCCGAAAAATCAGAGGAATTTCAAAGATTGGAACACTTTTAATTTAAATTAATATTATTTTTGTTTTTCCAATTTTCTTGCTTTGTAACCATTTATTGCAGATCAACGAAAATTTGTGTAAACAAATTTTGGCACACCCAGTGGGACAATCTCTGCCTCCCATCTCTTCGTCTAAGGAATCTCAAATCATCATCCGGAGCATTCCATGGTACCAAAAAGGGAACTCTTCAACAAGAAAGAATTTTTCAACTTCATTGCTGACATTGAGCACTCCTCTGTCGGGGGCAAGCACACCGGCTCGGCCTCATCCGAATCGGATAATTCTAATCCGGCCACCCCGAGAGGAACTCACTCCACCACCTTTGCCGACTTGCCTGCGATGACCACCAGAGCCACGAACGTGGATGACCAACTCGCCCAAATGGCTCAAGCCATAGCTGATTTGCAAAAGATAGTGGAGGACAAAGATCTCCAGATTGCCCAACTCAAGAACAAGGTGGAACAACAAAATGCTGAAGGAGTTAGCCACAACCGTCCTCATTCTTCCGAAAATGCTCCGAAGGAGAAGTTAGTCGATAAGACACTTCCCAAGCCGGATTTCGTCCCAAGGACCACTCGTTCAACAACTTTAGTTGCAACTTATCGGTTGAGGAGTTGCAAGCCATGATAGCGAACACTATCAAGGCGTAATACAATGGATCATCTCAACATCGAGTTGCATATTCAAAACCATACTCCAGGAGAATTGATGTCTTGAGGATGCCAAATGGATACCAGCCTCCTAAGCTTCAACAATTCGATGGAAAGGGCAACCCTAAGCAACATATTGCTCACTTCATTGAGACTTGTAATAATGCGGGGGCAGGTGGTGACCTTCTTGTCAAGCAATTCGTGAGGTCACTCAAAGGCAACGCTTTCGATTGGTACGTTGATCTTGAACTAGAGTCCATCGATAGTTGGGATGAAATTGAGGGGGAATTCTTAAACCTCTTTTACAGTACCCATCGCACCGTAAGCATGATTGAGCTTACAAACGCTAAGCAATAGAAAGACGAGCCCGTGGTCGATTACATTAACCGTTGACGTGCCCTAAGCTTGAATTGCAAAGACAAGCTTTCTGAGACTTCGGCAATCGAGTTGTGCATCCAAGGCATACATTGGGATCTACTCTACATATTGCAAGGAATCAAACCCTGGAACTTTGAGGAACTAGCCACTTGTGCACACGACATGGAACTAAGAATCTTAAATCACAAGACAACGTTCCCATCGAAAGATTCGAGAAAAGAAAAGAAAGACTATCCACTAAGGGTGGATAAATCCCATATGGCACCGGCTAAGGAATCCATGGCCATCAAAACAACTTCGGTCAAAGTCTCCACCGGCGATAGAAAGAATGAAAGGGTCAAAGAGCAAAAACCTTCAATGGAAAAACATCGGCCTACGTTGAAGGAGCTTCAAGAAAAAGTGTATCCTTTTCCCGACTCCGATGTCGCTCAAATCCTTGACGAGCTACTAGAAAGGGAACTAATCGAACTGCCTGAGCCGAAACGTCCAGAAGAAAGTGGAAGGGTGAACGATCCCAAATTTTGCCGTTATCATCGGGGAGGTTCCAAACAAAATGCCTAAGGGAGAAATCGTAGAGCAGTCGGATCTTTCATCTGAGAGTGAAGGAGAAGGCGAAGGATGGACTCTTGTAACTCGTCGTCAGAGACAAAGGCGTCGTGTTGAGCAAATGCATCCATCCGGGACAAGAAAGTCATTCCCTCAAAAGATCACGCTGACAAATCCAAAGGAAAAGCCAGAAATTCAGCTGAACTCCAAAAAATCGTCGAAAGGTCATCGATATGAACCCACAATCTTGGAAGACTTCCTTCCAACCAAGTTCTTCGAGGGAAAAGTCAAGCCAAAGAGTTTCATGCCATGTAGGATAAAAGAGGAACAATCTTCCTTCTGCTATGCTGCCATCGCCTTTGACGATGAAGATTTGCTGTTAGGATCAAAACCGCACAACGGGCCACTCTTTGTTTCAGGATTTTTGCAAGGACAAAAAGTGAATCGTATCCTACTCGATGGTGGATCGGTGATCAACATCATGCCCAAATCCACCATAAAGAACCTAAAAATCGCAACTGAAGATTTGGCTCATAGCCGTCTAACAATCCAAGGTTTCAATCAGGGCAGTCAACGGCCATCGGCATGATCCGTTTAGAACTAACGATTGGAGAATTGAAGACTGATACATTTTTTCACATAATTGACACTAGGACATCTTACCATCTATTGTTGGGTAGGCCATGGCTTCATGAGAGCAGAGTGGTTCCCTCTACCTCCATCCGTGCTTCAAGTATGCGAGAAATGGCGAAATAGTAAAGGTGGACGCATATGTGAAGCCTTTCAGCGAAGCGAAGTCATACTTTGCCGATGCAAAACTTTAATTGGACCCAAGCCCCATCAAAGAGTCACCACGTTCTCCGGACCATCCTCTCGCCAAACCTGAAAATCTGAAACACGGGAGTGAAGTGACCAAAAATGAGAACATTGCCTAGGTGACTACAAACAAAAATGTTGTTGTTATAAAGACACCTAACCTGCCGAAGTTGCAATCACATCGGAACGAACATGCGGTTAGTCTTGGGTCTACTAGATCGAAGAATTCCCGAACAGATGACTTCCGGATAATGAAAAAAAAGCTAATTTTACCTGTCACTAGATTAAGAAATGTAGAACAAGTGGACTCATCGTCCAAGAGTCAACTTCAAGTAGGTTTCAACCCAAAAGCGTATGACCTCCTGGAGATGTCTGGATATGACTTTCAAAATCCGTCTCAGCTAGGCGAACTAAAACCTGAGCTTACCGGCGAAAAAATTCACGAGCTTACCAAGGAAGAACACAAGTTAAAGAAGCAAGGATTTTGCTTCGATCAACCAAAGACTAGCTTAGGATTTTCCCCAGCCGAACCCATCAGGATTCGACTAACGAAAAACACGCACTCTAGCGTACAACACATCACTGCAGAAGATGATAAAAATGATGGAAGCAAAAAAGTCACTGATCATCGTCTTTCTGTATTTGACAGATTGGGGGCACCCAAGACCCGTAAATCAGTATTTGAAAGGCTTGGAAACACTCGTCGAGCTAAATCCGTTCACGATCGACTCGGCATCAGTCATTAAACACGAGGTTCTATCTTTGGTAGACTAGAAAATCATGGAGTAAAACATCAGAGGAATCGGGAGATTATCAGAGAGGTGGAAACAATGAAGTCAAAAGGCAAAATTCAGACTGTCCACATCCCTGCATCCCATGAAAATAAATCCTCAATCTTACTCATTACTTCAGATAAGCTGGTTACAATTAGACAACAAACTTTGGGACACTCGAGTGGCATGGCTGAAGAAAGAGTAGAGGTCATGATCAGATCCAACGACACTTATGCTTTCGAGAAAAATGAGTACTATGCGTGCAATCATGTAACCGCCGAAGAAAATTCTGACTCTGAGGCTTCTGATGATGAGGTTCAGGAAGCCCCGAAGCAGCTTGAAGATGGTGTACAAGCAACTATGGACGAGCTTAAGGAGTTAAATCTCGGAAGTGACGAAGAGCCACGCCCCGTATATGTTAGTGCACTCTTGAGTCACGAGGAAGATGAAAAATACCTCAGGATTCTGAACGAGTTCAAAGATGTCTTCATATGGACATATAAGGAAATGCCTGGCCTAGACCCCAAAGTCGTCGTACATCACCTTGGCATAAAACACGGGGCACGTTCTGTTAAGCAATCTCAAAGAATGCTCCGCCCGGAAGTTGCTGCTCATGTCGAGGCAGAAGTAAACAAGTTGATTTAAGCTGGATTCATCAGAGAGGTCAAGTACCCTACCTGGATATCCAGCATCGTACCGGTCAAGAAAAAGAATGGCCAAATACGTGTTTGTGTGGACTTTCGGGATTTGAATAAAGCATGCCCTAATGATTATTTCCCTTTACCCATTATTGAGCTGATGGTTGACGCTACCACAGGACATGAAGCTCTATCTCTCATGGATGGATCCTCCGGGTACAATCAGAAAAGAATGTCACCAAAAGACGAGGAGTGTACGGCTTTTCGCATTTCGAAAGGAATATACTGTTATAAGGTAATGCCTTTTGGTTTGAAAATTATAGGTGCTACAAATCAATGAGCGATGCAAAATATCTTCGATGATATACTACAAAAAAGGGTTGAGTGCTATGTTAATGATCTGGTAAACCACCAGTACTAGGAGCTGCGATACCTGGAAAACCACTCATACTATATATTGCAGCGCAGGAACGTTCAATCGGTGCCTTGATGGCTCAGGAGAACGTCGAATGTAAAGCGATGGCCCTTTATTAGCTGAGCAAGTCCTTAACGGGGAGCGAATTAAAGTATTCTCTAGAGAAAAAAATATGCTTAGCTCTGTTCTGTGCCATCAACAATTGAAGCATTATTTCAAAGCCTACTCTATTCGGATCATCTCTCGCGCTGATCCCGTCAAGTTCGTAATGTTGAGACCTGTCCTTCCTGGAAGATTGACAAAATGGTCTATCATTTTCAACCAATCTGAAATAACGTACGTGCCCCAAAAAGTTGTCAAAGGCCAGGCACTTGCCAATTTCTTAGCAGATCATCTCGTTCCAGTAGAATGGGAGTTGTCTGCAGACCTGCCGGATAAAAATGTTCTATTCACAGAAGTGTTCCCACAGTGGACGATTTTTTTCGGCGGATCAGCATGAACCGATGGAGCGGGGGCAGGAGTCGTCTTCGTTTCTCCAGAGAAGCAAGTTCTGACATACTTAAACGTACTTGGGGAACTATGCTCTAATAATGTTGCCGAATATCAAGCCTTGATAATTGGTCTCCAAATGGCTTTGGAAATGGGTATAACAGAAGTTGAGATTTACGGGGACTCTAAACTCGTCATAAATCAACTTTCAAACACTTACGAGGTTAAGAAGAAAGACCTTGTGCCACTTTCCCAACATGCTTCGGACCTGCTTAAGCATTTCGAGAGTGTTACTCTAAATCACATTCCTAGGAATGACAACAGGATAACAGACGCACTGGCCAACTTAGCAACCACTTTAGCTTTGACAGAAGGAGAAACGACGAGTATTCCTATGTGCAATCAGTGGATAGTACCATCCACCACTGAACCGAGCCATGAAGACTCAAATGTCATATCCGTCTTGGCTACCGATGATGAAGATTGGAGTACGCCATTGGTCGAATACCTTAAGCAAGGGAAGTTACCTGAAAATGTTCGTCACAGGGCGAAAGTGTGAAGAAGAGCACCAAGCTATGTCCTATGTAAGGATACGTTATACCGGCGATCCATGGAAGGAAATTATCAAAGATTCTTGAATGGTGAGAAAACCGTCGAGGCCATGAAAGAAGCGCATTCCGGAATATGCGGAGCTCACCAATCTGGTCCGAAGCTGCACTTCTCAATCAAACGGATAGGCTATTACTAGCCGACGATGGTGAAAGATTGCCTTGAGTATGCGAGATGGTGCGAAGCTTGCCAAATACATGCCAACTTCATACACCAACCTTCGGAACCCCTTCATCCCATTGTCGCCTCTTAGCCATTCGAAGCATGGGGTCGAGGCCGATAACTCCCAAATCCTCGGCGGGTCACATGTACATTCTAGAAGCCACTGACTACTTCTCAAAATGGGTACAAGCAGCTCCTCTAAAGGAAGTGAAAAAAGAGACGATGGTCGAATTCATTCGTACCAACCTTATCTTCAGGTATGGCGTACCGGGATGCATCGTGATTGACAATGGAAAATTGTTCTACAATAAGTTGATGGATAAGTTGTGTGCACAGTTCGGCTTCAAACAACACAACTCTTCGATGTATAACGCCACGGCGAATGGTTTGGCAGAGGTGTTTAATAAGACCCTGTGCAACCTTTTGAGAAGACAGTCTCAAAATCAAAGAGGGATTCACACGAAAAAGTTGGGGAAGCACTCTGGGCATACAGGACGACACACCGGACAGCTACTCAAGCAACCCCTTATTCGCTTGTGTATGGAGTTGAAGCCGTGCTCCCGCTGGAAAGCCAAATACCTTCCTTGCGCATCGCCATCTAAGAAGGACTTACTGCTGAGGATAACGCTCACCTCAGACTCGAGGAATTAGAAGCATTAGACGAAAGGAGGCTTGAACCTCAACAACAGCTTGAGTGCTACCAAGCCCGCATGGCAAGGGCTTTCAACAAAAAGGTGCACCCTCGAGCATTTCAAGTTGGAGATCTAGTGCTAGCGGTACGAAGACCTATCACCATCACCCAACGGATGGGAAACAAATTCGTGTCAAAATGGGATGGCCCCTATGTCATGAAGGAAGTGTACACGAACGGAGCCTACAAATTGATGGACAGAGATGGTTTGCATATCGGCCCGATAAATGGCAAGTTCCTGAAGTGATATTACCCCGTAAGGAGTTTGCTCCATGACTCACGAGCCTAAACTGCATGTCACTCCTGGCCCGCAAGAGTATAAAATACGTACGGCAGCCACCAATTGTAGTGTAAGTGGCTAAACTGCTAATCTAGTTCACTGATGATATTTCATGTGGCTAAAATGTAGAAATATCTCACCTCGTCCAGGGTGGTTAAGCTTTGGATACTCCTGGCCCACACGACTATAAACTGTGTACGGCATCCCCCCCACCCCCCAAAAAAAATAATGTTATGTTGCTTGAACTACGTTATGACTTGATCCCTTCGGGGTACGTGGGCAGCTTGAAATTCAAAATTTAAGTTCAGTCAAATCTTTAAAAAAAACAAAACAAAAAAATGGGATGGGTTTTACCACCTTTACGTTAGCTTGCTATGTTTGAATTTCAGACAAGTTCGTGGAATCTTGAAGTTTGGAGCATTCAACATAAATTCGTATTGTGCACCAAACATAAAGAAAGACAGAAGTAAACCGCAGAAACAAGACAGTTGAAGAAGAAAAAAAAAGTTCACAACTTTATTCCACTAGAAATAAGTTCTCGAACATCCAAGAAAACGAACGGGATAAATAAACTAACAAATGCCAAAAATGATAAACGGGATAAAGAAGCTAACAAATGCCAAAAATGATAATGTGATCAAGCAAATGGATCAAAACTAGCTAGGTCTTGTTGGGATTCTGTGATGAGCTCTTCCATTCTCTTCAAGTCCTCCATCTCCTTATCAGACATGACCTGAGCACTTTCAAGTTGAGAAACTTGTCCCCGTTTCTTGCTTGCGATCTTCTGAAGTGCAGACAAAACTTCTTCAAGGGCTCGAAGTGAGGAATTAGCAAGTTCTTCCTTAGCACGTAGCTCGACAACTTGCTTCTCTAACTCTTCTCTTTGGGTGGCCAATTTGAGTGCTTCATCCTTTAGACGAGTCATCTCGTTGGTGTGCTCGACTTCTTTGTTAGGAATAGTACCCTTAAAGTAGATGTTTGTTTTACTATTTCCTTGTAAAATCACAAACAGTCTTTGAATAATAAACGAGATAATTTTGTTCATAGGCAATCACTTCTTTATGTGCTTATTTATGTCTGTTTGGGTTGACTGTGTTTTGCATGTATTGAACTCCCCTAATCCGATGAGGCCGTTAAGAACTTTGTCGTTATGGGAATGGCACATGAAACAAGTTCTTAACTCCATAGGCAAGGATTAGAAACTTCTCCAAGTCAATGAGTCCGACAGACAGTGGGAGTGTCGACCTTGACTCTACTAAGACTTGCTTATGTGATTATGTCCTTTTGAAGGGTCACTCAGTTTCATGGAGTGATAAGTGCATAAGTTGATGCGTTCATAATACATAAAGATGATTGTTACAAGAACTTCATCACTGAGATGTCCCGCATGAGAACATTCCTAAATGGGAAAGGAATTTTCCTGAAACTTCCAGATTAGGAAATATCTCACAGGTCAATGACGTGATTCATTAATCCTTAGACTTGAGATTCTGTAATGTCTCATATGAGCAAACTCTATAATCTTTGATATAGGCTCAAAAGGGTGTCGCCATTTGGACACCTGAACCACGACCTATGTTGGGATTACACAAGTGGCTTATGTAGAATTAGTAGAATCGATAAAGGACATACACTTGTTAAGAGCAAGAATGATCTCTTACTGATTAAGTTGTTCATAGTCCATTAACATTAAACCCTTGGCGAAGGTTGATAAAAGATCAAAACATCTAGAAAATGGGGTTTCCTATGATTGAGATCGAAATGGATATGAAACGAACTTAACTTTAAAGATCAAGAATATTTGGGCTTTGAGAATATTCTCATGCCTTAGTTCTTGATTGAGAGATGGAGTTGTAGGAGGATCGTATTTCACTGATTGTCATTGACTGAAAGGTTCTTCGATTCATTTCGTTATTCGGCTAGGGGTCACACACCCATTGCTAGATTAAAGTAGTGTGATATGTGAAGTAATTAATTAATTAGGGAATTAATTAATTGTTGTCACTGCTAATCGAATAATGAACCTAAAGGGTCACACACAATTGCCAGAACACGAGGGTTATGGTAGGATGTTAATATGATTAACGAAGGATCAAATTGTTGATCGAAATTGAGCAAGGATTGCATGAGTAGCTGCCACGTGTCATGCAGTCCACATGGCTGCCACGTGTCACGTATGTAGCTTCATGCGTGTGATTTATTTCACACGCGAATTCTTTTCTAGAATTAATTAATTTTGGTCTTTTAATTAATTATTGAATTAATTGTTAAGACTATTCTCAAATAACGTAACCCAATAAATAATTAATTGGGAATTAAATTATTTATTGAATCTTGATTTTTAGCTTTAGGAAAGTTGAAAAGTCCAACTTCCTATTGTAGGAGAGATAAGGTTATTCTTGCGAGACTTGGAGAACAAGTTAGGAACTTATTCTTCCAATTAAATTAAACAATTAAATGAGTTAATTAGTGAGTAAGAAAACTCATCCACTAGGTTTAGGAAACCCTAAGTGGACGATCCACACTAGTATATATACTAGGGGTGGTGCTTCTCTTATTCTTTAGACCAACACTCACGAAGTGTTAAGTTTTTTAGAAAATCCAAAAGAAAAGTTTTCAAAGAAAAATTATCCTAGCCAAACACAAGCCATAGAACTAGCATTCTCACTCACTTGATCGTGTTCTAGGTCTGGTGTGGATACGCTTTGGAGGGCTTCCACTTTGGAGTCTAATTCGAATACCGTTCGAGGGATTTCGCTTGAAGGGTGTTCGTTAGGCTGTAACGACATCACTAGAAAGCTTCTATCATTGTAAGTTTCTAAACACCCTACGATACAATACAAAAATTGTAAGACAACGATTAAACTTTTGGAAAATTTTTAAACTTCCGCTGCTCAACTCTTTCGTGTTTTCCAACATTCTTTACTTTCAATCTCCAAAAGACCCTGCCTTGCAACTGAAAGTGACTTCTCATGCGTCTCTTGTGTGGGCATTTGGCCAGACTCCGTCTTGACCTTCACGTATTGGGAAGAAGCATCAAACAGGAATTGTAGTCGACTGACCAACGATGCGGTGTTCATGAAGACCCCCATCTCCTTAACCAAAAAATCAATGACGGACTTCCTCTCTAAAAGCTTCTCCAGAGTCACGTTCACGGCCTTATCTCGTATTTTCCCTCAGAAATAAGTAAGCATCATCTGTTGAGCATTGAACTTGATGACTTGGGGATAAAATTCTGATACTTCAACGGGAGGTGGAATGTTAGAAGCCAACTTAGGCCTCTTTGCCACATTCGTCTCGATGTCGGGTCTCGCAACTGCAATATTGAGGAATGTTGTTTTCAATACACACTCTAAAATAAAAAGGAAAGAAAAAAAAAAGGCGAGGAATCATAAATTTTCTTCGATAAAGTAACCATACCTTCCAGAGGAGGAGTCTCGATCGCAGCAGGCAAATGGAAGCGGCTGGCTCCATTGACCGAGTTTGTGCTTCCTTCGGAAAGGGTATGAACTTCTCGCTCAAGGCTCCTAAGCTGAAAATAAGAAAAAAGGGAGGGATTATTAAAACACAACATCAAATAAATAGGAGAATATAAGAAACAATATTGTGATCTTTTTTTACATATTGAGCTAGATCTTCTAAAGGCATGCTAGAACTCGGAACATCCTCAAAAAAGGACGAATCGACATTAATATTATCTAAGTCAGAAACCTTGGTTTCTTCATCGCGTTGCGATTGATCACTGGACCTCCCATTTGAAAAAGAAAGTGCAAAAATGACCTCACGTCCTTCGCTGGGGCCAAGGGTAGACAAAGGCTCAACGGCTAGAACATTCACTGAACGCTACCGCTTCTTGGAGGCTATCTCTTTTGAAATAATAGCACGATCAGCTTCGGGGGGTGGACCTTGGGGTGGTGGCTCTTTCTGATTGTCCGTAGAGCTCCCAATTGTAGCCTTTGAAGTTTGGCCAAGTTTGAGGATGATCTTCATGCCCTTACTAGTCGACGCCTTCCAACACTTTGCCCACCAACCAGCATACGCCTTAGTAACCAATCGGGATGAAGATGAATCACGCGGAATAATGAATATGGAGTCTATCCTAAGCAAAGTAGAAGATCTCCAACAGCGAACCAACTCACCCAGCTCACATGTGAGGATTTCCTTCTTTAGCACACCCGGGATGTTCTGACATAAACTAAATTCTCGACTGAACCGGTGGGGGCTGTAAGCTTAAACAATGTAGTTTGACCCACTTCGGAGAGTTAAGTAGCCTTACCTGAGAGTCAAAATGATATCCTTGAAGGTGCCGGAGGTAGTTGAATCGTCTATCACCAGAACCCGATCACGTATGCGTAGATTTGGAAGTGGGGATAGACTAATCTTCAAGAATAACTCACGTGCCCCATCAAGGTTAAAAGATTTAGCCATATTTTCTCCTGAGTATGCTTTCATCCTAGCACCGCTTGGTTCCTGTATAGGGGGAAAATAGGTGTCAAGGTGGTGGCCTATCCAGCTGTAAAGAAAGTGAATCGGAAAGTCTGTGGCAGATTGACTCAGGCTCTTGGAAGAGGATATCTCTCGTAGCCCATGATAGATGCTCGATAATACCTGAATGGCTAAGGAAAAGCATGTCCCACGTTCCATCATACTCGAAAACCTGAAAACGGAAGCCCTAACCTTGTCAACTCGGCGGTGGGAAAGAACGAACTTGCACAACCAACATGCTATGAAGGCAGCCATATAAGTCTCCACCCAAGCATCATCCTCGATCTCTAACATCAAAAAAAGATCAGCAAATTCCTTGGCGCGAGTTGGAGGAGATGTGTTGATCCGTCCGGATGGGTTATGAGTACATTTGGGTCGGGCATTCCTCTTCTTAGCAGTACGTAACGGGGGTTTCAGCATGTCGGATCAGCCCTCTGAATCAAAACTTAACCCAATCGGAGATGAACACACCATGCGAATCCTTAGGGAGTCTGTAATAGGCTAGGAGTAGGTGCTTGCAACTCTGCGGTATAAATGAGAGACGACCATCACCGAGCAACTCCTTAGCAGAAGGGACAAACTTATCGTAGAAATCTCCCCGTATGGGTAATCCACAAAGTCCTCGAATGTCCCATAAAGAAATTGAAAGTTCCCCGATAGGGGTATGCAGATTGTTGGTGGAGGGGCACCATAGTTCCATGAAAGCTTGGAGGATGTTCTTGTCACATACGTACGTGAAGAGGGATGCATGGATGGCATTATAGATTCTGGCTTGATCAAGAATGTCCGAATGGCGACTCAGTATATCCTCAGCCCATTCCCAATAACCATCGTGAAAGGATACTTCATCAAGTTTGGATGGAGGGAGTTTCCATAAGTGGCTGTTGTGGTTGAGACGGAAGTTTGGGAGTTGAAATTCTGTGTTTTGTCCATGATGGAGTGAAGATTTCAGCAGGAGGACTCGGGAGTTTGAAGTGGCGCCAGAATATGAATCAGTGGTGTCCATAGTTTCCTCGATAGTCAATTCTGTGAGACGCGTAGATTTATCAGATGAACGTGTCCTAGAATGGTGGATGCTTGTGGCCGGTTGATGGAGCGATAGTTTAGTACCCGGGATTTTGAGAGTGTCCTCAAGCCATCGAATGAGAATATGTGGGTATGGTTCCAAGTGGTCTTCAATATCCATGTCAAGGGCGTTACCTGAAAACATCAAGTTAACCAAATTACTCCCACAAGCATAATGATACAAATTGAAACAAGTCAAACTAGAAAGAATTTAAAAGATTTATGTTGCTCCAATATCAAACTTGAAGGAGAGACTCCTTTTGCGAATTGGCTCGCCGTTGGGTTTGATTCCAATTATGATTCCAAAGGACTCCAATTGCGATTCCAAATGTCAAGGTTGGTTCCAGAAAGTAAAGGGAATTCCAATTATGATTCCAAAGAGTTCCAATTGCGATTCCAAAGACCGAGTTTGAGTCTAATAAATAGAGAATGTTCCAATTGTAGTTCCGAGCGGATTGCAATCTGTTCCAGTTGTGATTCCAAGTAAAATAATTGTGATTCCAAGCGAGCTGCTTCAGACGACCAAGAAATCCTTGAATCTGTGACAATAAAATTAAAAGAGAACTTAATAAGGATAATAGCAATCCACTTCCGTCGTAAGCAAGGATGATTTAAAAACAAAAAAAAAAAGAAGAAATTACAAAAAAAAAGGGGGGAAGAGTTCCCTTCTGTACAAACGCTTTGGGTGCATCAGAATTCTCTGTGCATTCTATTATCCTCTGCTTAAACACTCACATCACCGATCGCATACACTCACCTTTTTGTTCCGGAATTCTTCCTGTCAAGAAAAAGAGATGTCCCTGTAACTCAATTTCCGTGAATAATTAAATAAGTAAACACAAGAAAATAATCACCCATGAATTGTATTTATTTATCCAAATTTGTTGGTACAATCTCTATTTTCGATCCTCTGATTCTCTCTACAAGATTTGTTGAAGTTTGGAAGGTTTGAAACGCCTTTATTAACTTTGGAGCTTTGATCTTCCTTTGAATTTGATTTGCTTCTGAAAAAAACGTTAATCGCGGGTCTTTCGACTTAATCGAGAATCAAACGCCTTAATTTTGGTGAACGTTGAGGAACACCTATGAACACCGTTGAGGTTGATTTGAATTTTTTTTAGGAGCAACTCCTAAATCTGGATTTGATGTTTTGATTGCGGATTGAACGCCTCAATTCGTTGACTTTCTCGAAGAACGCCGAAGAACACGCTTGGAGCACCTTCGAAATTGATATGAGAAGAACGCCGGATTCGCGGACTTGACGCCTTGTTGCGGATCGGGCCCTTCGATTTGTTGATCTATACGAAGAACGCAAAGAACGTCTTGAATCTTGCTTCGATCAACTTGAATTTGACTTGATTTCATTTAGGAGAGCAATGTCGGAACATTACTTCGATGCTTCGATGCCGGATTGAACGCCGTTGATGCTGACTTTTGCGAAGAACGCCATTGAAGATGCCGAAGAACGCCGAGGATGCTGAAGAACGCCGAAGAACTTCTTTCTCCTTGCTTTGTGGTTTGCTCCTTCGTATCTTCAAGTTGCGAAAGTTGTGTTTTTTTTGCTTGTAGAATGCCTCTATTTATAGATGTAGGAGGGGCAATCCTTTCCATAATCATCAAGAGAAGACTTCGTTTTGATTGGTCCTCGTCGATTTTGTAATATCTTCTATAAATCAAAAGATATGATTTGATTTCTAGAATATTACATTTGACTTTCTTTATTTGGCTTGATTTGATTTTATTGCCAAATATGAAATTCTGACACATTTAAATATATATTAAAATATCAATTAATTAACTATTTAATTCTAGGAATATTATTTGCTTTAATTCCTAAAATTAAAATAGAAAATCTTTTATTTTTGATATTTAATATATATTTATTTCCACGTATCGTGTTTTAATTGATCATAAATTTTAGCCTTTTACCGTCCTCTCCTGGCGTGAGCTCAAAGTGAAGGCTAGGTGTCCAAGTGTATTAAGGAATTAGAGACTCAACCCAACTACGGAGTAATAGGAGTTTTTTTTTCTGTCAATCAGGCAAAATCAAAGCCAATATTGAGAGAATGAATATCTATCCCTAAAGGAAAAATTGTGGGAAGTTGCTGGATTCATGAAGATTATCACGGCTGCTGGAAAGGAAAGAGAATTTCTTTTTACTTCTTTAACCCGTCCACTGCCATTGGAGAAGCGCTTAGGGACAAAGCAATTGAAAATAAGGAAAATTTCCTTGTGAATTTGATTTTCCAGACCATGATTTTACGGGCGAAGGGCAGTCAAAATGGGGGATTGATACTTCCATAGATACCAGGATCGAAAATGGAAGGAGACGGCCAAAGGAGATTCCCTTGTTCTGCTGCACAAGGAAAACAAAATCTTCCATTTCTTCCTTTGATTGATAAAGCCACCGGGTTACCAGAAAATCAGAAGGAAAATAAATTTAAAAAAAAAAAGAAAGAAGAAATAAGGAAAGGAACATGTTCCTCCACCGCTAAAATTCGCCCCCTGCTACTGCTAGGTTGATGCGTGAGAGTGATGAAGGTTGAAGCTCTTAGTTGGGCCTATTTGATTTTTTATTTTTTTTAAAAATGCAAACAAAGGGAAATGGGCTTATTTGTAGCCCAAACAAATAAATAGAGAGGTGTTGCTGCGACACGTCTTAATTGCTGCCACAACCTCCAATATCATCAAAAGAATGATGTTAATTTGGGGCCTGCCATCAAATATACATATGGAATACATTCACAAAATCTGGGCTCATTTGCTGTACAACCACGAAATGGAAGAAATTGGGCTAACTTATCGTCTTGGGTCAATGATTTAAGAAGCTCGCCATTCAATCTTGTTCGGACAACAAACAAAATGCAAATCAAAGTGGGCCCGCTTCCATTAAAAGAAATAAATGAAGTACTTCAAGTCCGGTCCCGTGAACTTCGATACTCTCTCCTCGGATCTTGAAGTGGGGGCATCTGTTGGCTTCAAAAAATCAAAATAAAATTATTAATTAATGGTCCAATAAAATTGGTTGTTAATTATTAATTTTAATTATAAGTCCATAATAAATTTGGGCTTGCATACTTAATTCAAAATAAGAATTGTGAAATTATATTCTTATTGTTTTGAATTAATTAAATGGATTAAACAAATTATCCATTAAATAAAATAAAGGCCCACTAATTATAAAGTGGTCCTTAAATGTCGGCCCAAGCCCACGGAGCCCAAAAGAGTAAATGAGAGCCTATAAATAAAGCTCTAAAGTCCAAAATCGGACCCCCAAGCATAAGCAAAAAGGGAAAAACATAAGCAATCAAAGGACAAACTCTCAAGCATCAAGCACTTAAGGAATTGAAGGAATTCAAGCATTCAAGCTCTCAAATCCGAACCTTGCAATTCTACCTTCGAATCAACCAAACTCTACATTCAATCCGGGAACAAGCATCAAGCCCTCGGATAAATCCACTCCGAAGAATCAGAGGAATTTCAGAGATTGGACCACTTTTAATTTAAGTCAATATTATTTTTATTTTCCCAATTTTTTTGTTTTGTAACCATTTATCAACGAAAATTTATGTAAACAAATTTTGGCATGCCCAGGTTGGGGTTGGGGGGGGGGGGGGGGGAGGGGGCATCTATTGGCGTCGAAAAATCAAAATAAAATTGTTAGTTAATGGCCCAATAAAATTGGTTGTTAATTATTAATTTTAATTATAAGCCCATAATAAATTTGGGCTTACATGCTTAATTCAAAATAAGAATTGTGAAATTATATTCTTATTGTTTTGAATTAATTAAATGGATTAAACAAATTATCTATTAAATAAAATAAAGACCCACTAATTATAAAGTGGTCTTTAAATGCCGGCCCATACGGAGCCCAAAAGAGTAAATGAGAGCCTATAATTAAAGCTCTAAAGTACAAAATCGGACCCCCAAGCAGAAGCAAAAAGGGAAAAACACAAGCAATCAAAGGACAAACTCTCAAGTATCAAGCACTTAAGGAATTGAAGGAATTCAAGCATTCAAGCTCTCAAGTCCGAGCCTTGCAATTCTACCTTCGATTCAACCGAACTCTACATTCAATACGGGAACAAGCATCAAGCCCTCAGATAAATCCACTCCGAAGAATCAGAGGAATTTCAGATATTGGAACACTTTTAATTTAAATCAATATTATTTTTGTTTTTTCAATTTTCTTGTTTTGTAACCATTTATTGTAGATCAACGAAAATTTGTGTAAACAATATATATATATATATATATATATATATATATATATAAGGGCTAATTCCAGTCACCCCCCCAACCTTTGGGGGGTTGTGCGCTTTCCCCCCTGAACTTCAAATCGGTGCACTTTCCCCCCTTACGTTTGCAAAACCTAACACTTTGCCCCTCTTTTACATTTCCGGCCGCATATTCGTGGAATATTCCGTCTGAAGCCATCCACGTGACTTATGCGTGATGTTGTTGAGGGCATTTTTGTCCTTTCAGGTACCATAGGTTATTATCCCCAAAATTTGACGGAATTCATACCAGATGAACCCTAATTTCTAATTTTAGCTCCAGGGAAAGCAAAAACAATGGAGAGGGGCGACGATGGCAACTGCAACTGTGGAAGACACGTTGTCCAAAGAACATCTTGGACAGACTTGAACCCGGGAAGACGATTCATTTCTTGTGAGAATTTTCGTGTAAGTATTTGGTGCTATGATTTGAATTGGCACCTTCTCCCTCGCTAAATCTGAGCTGTGTTCCTTCTCAATCTTTGATAGGCACCAGGGGGTGCAATTTCTTCGTGTGGGTTGATCCTCCGATGTGCGAGCGTTCTAGGCAGATTATACCAGGACTCCTGAGGAGGATCAATACTCTTGAAGCTGAAAAGGAGGAAAGAATGCAGGGCCTTGATGATGAAACCGAGCATAGAATGATTAGAAAAGGCTTACCAGTTTCCATAATTGTGTGGGTTGCTGTAATTGCTATTGTAAGCTATGTCTTGTTGTTGTAGTAAGGTTGGATATGTGTAACCATATTTTGTTTGGACAAACCGTCTGAACCGGCTTGGTGTATTTAAGATTAATGTTGTAATGTAACCTTTGAATCATCTCAATGAAATGGTATTGGAATGCAAATTGGTCATGAGTATGCAGAAATAAATTTCGTTCATTCCAACTGATCAAGTATGTTTGTGTACAAAGGATAACAAAACAACACATGTTCAGGGACAAAAAAATTACCCTAAATGAACACAACATCTGCATAGACAAAAACATTCACTAAACAACTAGTCAAGCTTCCTCTTTGCTTTTCCTGGTGGCTTGAACTTTGAGATGTATGTTTTCCTAGTTGGAGTTCTTGAAGAGCCTGCTTTCTCTGATGAAGTTCCCAAGTCTTTCCTTCTTGGTGTGAGTTTCTTTGGTGCTTGTGTTGTTGATCTCTGACTTACAGCAAGTGTGTCACCTGGCTGTTGTGTCTGGAGTGTCACAGAGCAGCTTCTTGTGATCCTTCTTGTTGATGTGAGACTTGCTTGTGAAGGGGCAGTTGATGCCTTCTTTTTTGAGCCCTAATTCAACAAAAAATATTAGTAATTGGAATTGGAGATGGATATACTTTGAACTGAATAAGAAGTGAATGAGTTACCATTTTTTTGGGTCTTGATGGTCCCGGAGGTACTTCTACCCTGTCCGGGATGTTCTGATTCTTGGGATTCTGTTTGCATCCCCGTTTGTTGTGACCTCCTGATCCACAAATCCTGCATTTCATGACCATTCCCTGTCTCCCTAACTGACCAACATGATCACCAGTTCCAGTAGGCAAGTGCTTTCTTTTCTTGGCTTTATCCTGTGCAAGTTCATCAATAGTTTTCTTCCTCTTTTGTTGTTTTGGCCTACCAGGTAACTTTTCTTTAATTGGAGGTCTCAACTTTTTCACAATTTTTGGCCATTCATCCGGCCCATTCAAACTAACCATAAGATGACTGTAAACTCTCATAAATGTGTCTTTGTGATAGCAATCATCAACAAAGTCTTCAGCTTTTTTATGCATGAACCATATGGCAGAAACAGCATGTGGACATGGTATACCAGATAACTGCCAAGCCCTACAACCACATGTTTTTTCCCCTAAATGGACTTTAAATTTGTCTCCCCAACAACCAAGAACATCAAATTGATCATGTCCATTCCAGTGTGCCAAGTAGTTCATGCTGTTCTTTTTGTTTTCATCTAAAATCTTATATATGTTAAGGCAAATGTCTGAGTTAAGTGATCTCATTTCATCCCTCTTAACATAGATCCTTTTCATCAGAGTCATTCTTATGTTTTCAAGCATATCAATGATTGCCATACTTCTAGCCTTAACTACCAAGGAATTAAAACTTTCACAAAAGTTATTCAGTAAGATATCACATTTAGAGAAACACCTGAAATAGGCTCTGTACCAGTGAGCAGCAGGTCTTTTGGCCAGCCATTTGAATGCCTCCAGATCTTTGTCTCTGAGATCTCTGATGATTGTCTCAAATTCAGATATTCTAGTGGCTTTGGCTGCTCTCCACACAATCTGCTTCAAGGCCAGCCCCTTATGTAAAGTTTTGAAATTGTTATATAGATGCATCACACAAAACCTATGCTCAGCATTGGGAAGCAATGTATCAACTGCATCAATGATTCCTTTTTGTTTATCTGACATAATTACCCAATCTGAGTGATCACCTCTGATGCCAAGATCTTTCATTATCAATTCCAAAAACCATTGCCATGTAGAACTCTTCTCCTTCTCAACAATTGCATAGGCAAATGGGTATAAACAGTTATTTGGATCAATTCCTACAGCCACTAACAGTATACCCCCACATTCAGTCTTCAAATGACAACCATCTACACAAATAATAGGTCTACAACCATCCAATAACCCCCTTTTCAGTGGACCCCAACAAATATATAATCTCTTGAATATTTCCTCACCATTATCAACCTTTGTTTTTAATTTGACAGTTGTGTCAGGGCTGCTTCTAAGAATCTCACCAATATAACTGTATAACAGACAATATTGTTCTGAGATAGTACCTGCTAGCCATGCCTTCACCTTCTCCTTTGCCCTGTACATCTGGAATCGACTGAATTGTAGTTTTTGTTCATGTTGTATAACTGTCACCATGGATGAAACTGGCCATTTGGGATCACTAGATATTTTGACCTTGTATTTCTCTGCTAGCCACTTCGAGTTAGCTGTTGAAACCTTCTCCACTCTAGGACATTGATGCGCATCATGTAGAGTCTTTATTTGCGTAGTATTTTCCCCAGATTTCAATGATGCAAACAAGAACCATGGGCATTTCTTATGTTTGCATCCAACTCTGACTCTATCCGGATCATTTTTTATCCACCTTATGTCCCTCCCATTGATCCTAGAGTGCTGTCTAATAGAATCCCTAAGGATGTCAGTGTCTTCAAAGAGTAACCCAAGCTCAAACTCAGGATTTTCCATATCTGTTAAAGGATTGAAGACTCTGCACCCATCATGTCTTCTAACTGAGTCTTTACTCTTTGCTTTTCTCCCCTGCTGTGTAGTGGTACTTAGGGACCACCCTTCTAGCCCACCTGAGTTCACCCTATGTTCAAAAACTGCTTCTTCATCACCTTCAAGATCACTATCAACCAATATGTCAGAATATTCAGAATCATCACCCAAAGATTGCTCCTCATCACTTCCCCATTCATGCTCTGCTTCAATAACACCCTCCAACAAAGAACCAGGTACATCATCTCCTTCCTCACCACCTTGCTGTACATTTTCATCAGGAAGTACTTCACCACCTTGATCAGGAAGAACTTTGTTGGCCTCATCATGTATAGCATCTTGCTTATGCACTGTGCCTTGCTCTGTACCTTGCTCTGTATCTTGCTCTGTTCTTTGCACTTTGTTAGCTTGAAGATCAATTTCAGCTTCAACATATGATTCTCCCCTTTCATCCACAACAGCTTTGCCTTTCTCATCATATTTCATTTGCCTCTGTATAATAGCTTCATCATCAGAACTCATCCCACCAACCAAAATGTCAAGAAAACCAAGAGGATCCTTTAATTTAGTTGTATCCCCATCCTCTTCAGTTGCTGGTTCAGACTCCTCAACGGGTATTGGATCACAGAATACACCAACCATCATCTCTTCATCAAGATGATTCACCAAATCCATCGCATCTACGTCTCTTGATAGCAGTTTTACAGAGTAGCAGTCATTAATCCCACCAAAGCTGTAATAAAACTCAGTCTCCGCCACTGATACTCCAAACTTTTCAGCCATTGCATGAATCTCAAGCATTGAGATTAAATCTTCACAACAATAGTCTATATGACCAAATGTCCCACCAACATACACCTTACACCCTAAATTACAGATTTTGCCTCCATAATGCATGCGGATACTGAACATCTCAGAGTTTGCGCCTACATAGCCATAAAAATCGCAAAGAAAATTCAGAATTCCCCAAAGAACCACAGATTTAGACAAAATAACACATATATGTCCGACGTGGGAGCCGAAATGAATCAATTTTCACAACTGGGACCACAAAAATTTGCTAAAAATGGCACATGCATAAACAAACATGATCCTCCTAAGTTACGGTAACAAACTTTAAAGTTTTTATAGAAAAATTAAAAATTTCTCCAAATTTTAACTCACCATAAGCGGGGGCATTCTTCCCTGGTGGTATGTCATCATTATTTTCCCGAATTCTCCACTCCATCCTCAGCGTATTGAAGACGTTCACGACAGAGAAAGAGTTGAAGGGGCAAAGTGCTTTCAAACTGATATTAACCCTAGGTAATTTGGGCGGTTTTTACAGCGATAGTTTGGTTACAAAGGCGGGAATAACCTATGGTACCTGAAAGGACAAAAATACCCTCAACAACATCACGCATAAGTCACGTGGATGGCTTCAGACGGAATATTCCACGAATATGCTGCCGGAAATGTAAAAGAGGGGCAAAGTATTAGGTTTTGCAAACGTAAAGGGGGAAAGTGCACCGATTTGAAGTTCAGGGGGGAAAGCGCACAACCCCCCAAAGGTTGGGGGGGTGACTGGAATTAACCCTATATATAAATATAAATGAACTATGTAATAACTAGTTAGAACTCAATGCCAAGTGTGTGCAACATATTTTATTTAACAAACAAGAATATGAATTTAAAAAAAGAAATTATGAAGTTTTATTCTTATATTTTCTATTTATAGTTATTTTATAATATAATACTTTTATTATGAGAAATGAAAACGAATCATTTTCTTAAAATATAAATTAACTGAAATTATATTAAATATAATCATAGTATCTTCACAGCTCCACAACTCTCGGTATTAAATAAACCCAATATGTTTACAACTCTCAAGTAGAGAGAGAAAATCTCTAGTTTTAGAGAGAGAAAATCTACACATGATACACCCTTTTCTAATATTCAATAGATTTTTTACTGGGGCCTTTAAAAATATCCAATGGGTTTTTGAAAATTTGCCCACCCACATGTTTTGGATTTAATTTGGATGAAAACCCATTGGATTTTGACATATTAGATTTGGATTGAATATGGATTTAAAAAACTTGAATATTGTTTGGGTTTGGACATGGGTGGGGGTAATCCCCACCCAATGCCAGACCTACTTGTAGTGAAGTATAACATAACCATTTTAACTTCTCTTTCTCAGATATTCCTTAATGTTCTCGTTATTAGAATCCAATAAACCCCCCCCCCCCCCCCCCTTAACGGTAGTAACCTCATATTTACGCCTAAATTCACCCCAAGACTTATCAACTCCCCAAGTCCCACCCCATACTTTTTCTTCTTTGCAAAACACACCCCAGAAATCAACCTGAATGCATCCCTCCAATCCTCTGCCTCCAAATTCAAGCTATTAACTTCAATCTTCACATTCAGAAATGCTGGCACACGTTTCTGCTTCGCAAGATCAATACATTTCTCTTTTACAGCTACAAAACAAGCTTCTATTTCAACCTCCCCACACTTCGCCCTTTCACCCAACCCCTATCTGGGTGATGATAACCCTAAAAGATGCTTCCACCAAGGCGTTTGACATTTCCTCGAAGCTGAAATGGAGCACCCAATTCGTGCCCATTCTTCGCACTACGAGATGATTTGAGCTTTTGTTAACCCTCGTGGAACTTCAATGGAACGAAGAAAAATGTTTTTAATGATTGACAAAAATATCAAGCTTGGTATTCATATCTTTATCATTTAAGAATTATTTATTTTTAGCCTTTCTTTGCAGTTTGCAAGCTGAGTTGAAAAGTGGGTCTGTAAAATAAGCTTAATCTCTTGTTCTTGCTCACAACACAAAAGTTATACCTGCTCCAACTGTTTTTTGGGAACATAACTCATTTGAATTGGCTAAAGGGGCAACGACCATCTTGGAAAGCTTCTATATAAAGAGCTCAAGTCTCAGCACAAAAAGTGATTCTTTACAAGTTTTGTTTTGCTGTTATATTGTGTGTACACCATATAGAGTTGTGTGTTCTCTGGTAGGTAGTGTTTGCGAAGAAGCTTAGGATCTTGGAGATTGGTCTGTTTTGCACTAATCGTGATAACTGTTGTACCAGACAAGCTCCATTGTGTTGTATCTTGTATCTCTCTCTATATATTGAAATGACCATTTCAAAATCCTAAGTATGAACAACTTAGGTAGTGGATTAATCATTTTGACTCGTATTTTCATAGCCATTAGAGACAAACCACTATAAATCTCTTGTCTCTCCTCTTGCATCTTTTACGTATCTTGATTAAGACTTGTGCTTGAATGTTTTGTCCACTTTTTTGACTTGGAGCTGTGTGGATTTAAGTATAATATTATTGATTCAAGTTTGAGTCACTGAAAGTGAACAACATTAAAAGACTGACACTTTGATACATTTCAATAAGTTTATTAGCTCATTCTTTGACCTACTGAGCTACAAACACTGTTTGAAAATTAGCTTAAAAATAAATTCACACCCCCCCTTCCCCCGGATTTACAAGTGGTATCAGAGTCTCGTGCTCTTTATTTTTTTGATTTAACAATCAAGAGAAAACAATCTAATGGATGCTCAAAATGAGATATACTGTGAGGAGGTATCTCATACTCTCCCTCCGCTACTTGATGGCTCAAACTGTGCCACATGGAAAACTTGTATTGAGGAACACTTTACCTGCATTGATTATAATCTATGGGAGGTTGTCATTGAAGGAGCTAAAATTCCTTGAAATCTGAGGGTGGTACAAATGTTTCCAAAGAAAGAAATGAGTTTACCCCTGATGATAAAATGATGATTTCTATAAATGCTAAAGCAAAAAACATTTTGTCTTGCTTACTAAACAAAAGTGAGTACAATCACGTTAGCATATGTTGCACTTCAAATGCTATGTGGAAAATGTTACAAGTTACACATGAGGGAACATCTCAAGTTCGCCAAGAAAGAATTTCCCTTCTCACTCATCAATGTGAACTTTTTCATATGAAAGAAGGAGAAAACCTCAGTGAGATGTACACACATTTCATGAAAATTGTCAACAAAATGTTTACACTTGGTAAAACTGTATCTGAAGAGGATCAGGTTAGGAAAATTCTCAGATCACTTCCTAAAATATGGACTCCAAAAGTGACTGTCATACATGAGGCAGAGGATCTTACACAAATGACTATTGCTCAACTCATTAGTTCCTTAACTTCTCATGAATTAACATTTGTTTATAAGGAAGTGTCATCTTACAGGAAGAAGGACTTTGCTCTAAAAGAAATTTCAGAATCTCTCTCTCACACGAGTGAAGAAGAAGAAGAAGAAGTGGATGCAGAAGTTGCATTTCTCTTAAAAGACTTCTCCAACTTACTAAAATGAGAAAGAATCTTCGTCACTATCACACTGGTAAAAAACAGTCCTATAGTCCAGCTGACAATATTATTGTATGACATAATTGTCAGGAATTAGGCCACATTAGACCTGAATGTCCAAAACTTAAGGATGATCAAAAAAGGAAAAGGAAGCTCAGATCTCTTAAAACTACATACAATGACATTAATTCAGATTCACAAAAGGATAAGAAAATCTATGCTGGTTTAATGGCTAGCAGTCAGGTAACCTCTTAATTCCACTCCTTTAACTCAAGTCACTGTGAATCTGATTATGGAGAAACAAACCACTTGTTCCTTTCAAGATGCAAAGAAAATTTTGATAAACTAAGAGAAAGAAATAAGCTTTTGCAAAGAAATCTTTTGAGAAACATAAAACTGAAATAAGACCTGGAAAACAAAAACAGAGAAATCTCAAATTTGCTTGTGGAAGTCCAACAAAGGGATAGTTCTCTTGCTCATGAGATCTTCTGTCTAAATCGTAATTTTCATATTTCCAAAGAAAAAAGATATATTAAGGATGGAATCATAAGCAAGTATCATAACTGTTGGAAAATTTGGACATATAACTGATAGATGTTGGAACAAAAAGAACAATGAAACAAGATCTAATAAATGATTTGGGTTAAAAAAGGAACAATTCTCCCTAACTGTGAAGGACCCTCATGCAACAATGGACATAGTACTAAACCTTATTTGTCAGGATCCAGAACATTCAATTCGAAAAGCCAAATGGATACTGGACAATGGTTGCTCTCGTCACATGATCGGAGACAAATCATGCTTCACTCACATAAGAGAGATTGATGGTGGAAATGTACTCTTCGCTGATAACGCCAAAGGAAAAATCATTGGTGAAGGAGCAATTGGTCATGAAACAGGTATTCGTATAAAAATCGTATACTTAGTTGTTGGTCTAAGACATAATTTGCTCAATATTATCCAACTTTGTAATTGTGGATTTGATGTCAAGTTCTTCCCATCTCATTGTTCAGTTCTCAAAATTCAAAAGATCATCTTTACTACCAAAAGAGATAGAAATTTTTACGGTTTTTCTCTTGATGATCTAGCTAGCAAAAGTGTTGCGTGTTTAGTTGTAAATGAAGATTCTAGTTGGACTTGGCATAGAAGGATAGGTCATGTTAACATGGAGTTAATCTCTCAACTCTCCAAAAGAAAACTGGTTTGTGGTATTCCTGAGCTCAAATTTCATAAGGACAAAATTTGTCAATCTAGTCAAATGGGAAAACAAACAAAGTCATCTTTTAAACCAAAAAATGTGATCACTACTTCAAATCCTCTAGAACTTCTTCATTTGGATTTGGTTGGTCCGAGGGGAATCGAATCCATTGGGAGTAAAAAGTTTGTATTTGTCATTGTTGATGACTACAGGAGATTCACATGGGTTCTCTTCTTGACAAATAAAAATGATGCTATCAATTGTTTTATTCCTCTTATAAGGAAACTTGAGAATGAAAAAGGACTTCCTGTTGTGAACATACGAAGTGATCATGGGACTGAATTTGATGGAAAGAACATCATTAAGTTCTGTGATGAATATGGATATATCCATGAGTTCTCTGCACCTAAGACTTCACAACAGAATGGAGTGGTAGAAAGAAAGAACAGAAAATTTTAAGAAATGGCTAGAACGAAGCTCAATAAGTACAATCTCCCAAAATTCTTTTGGAGAAAAGCAGTTAATATTGTTTGTTACATTTCTAACAGAATGTTCTTAAGGTCTATTCTAAAGAAAACTCCTTATGAGTTGTGGAAAAACAAAAAGGCAAATATTTTTCATCTTCATGTTTCCAGTTGCGAATGCTTTATCTTAAACGATAAAGAGAATTGTGGAAAATTTGATTCCAAAATTGATGAAGGAATATTTTTGGGATACTCAAATCACAACATGGCATATTATGTCTTTAACAAAAGAAAAAAGATATTACATGAATCTATTCATGTCACATTTGAAAAAACTGACCCAAGTATCATGGATTCTTCAAACATTCCTTCCACAGGACCTTCATTTACAATACTTCATGAGGAAAATTCCTCCAAAAATTCTCAAAAGGAACCAAGCATACCAGCCACTGGTCCTCAAGGGGAGAGCTCTAATCAATGTGAAAATTCCTATGAAAATCTACTTCATCTGATCTTGAAGGCACCACAGACGATGATCTAAGTTGTTCTCAAACTCCTAGAAAATTTAAACATACCTCTAGTCATCCCACTATAAACAGTCTCAGTGAAAAAGAAGTGTAAATCATAAAATACTTGATATTTTTAGTATACGTTTCGTACTATTTTATGCCATTTTTGTGTCTTATATTGGTAAAATTATCCATTTTCAGGAACTTTTCACTCTGAAGCCATAAATATGGAAAATGACGAGATTGTAGCGTGAACGAGGCATTAAGGTACAAAACGGACCATAATACAACCCAGGATCGCCGCCAGCCTATATCAGGCGTGATTCCATCGCTCCCAAGAAGGAAAGGAAAGCAGGCCCGCGAAGCAAGCAAGCATCGGGGCTGCGACCAAATCAAGAAGGAAACTTGTGCGACCAAGACACATCAGTTTTCCAGAATCTGAAGACTCTATACCTGATTGTGGCCACGACCCAGTATGCCTAGAATTCCTCGAGTCCGCGACGCGGACATAGCCATGTAGATTGAGAGCAAAAACCTAATTTCCAGATATAATATCTCGTGAGACGCAACGCAACTTTCCAAGAGAGAAGTCTAAGGTTTGAGTTTTAGATTTCTTGGGAGTCGACGAAGGCTGTGAGGATAGAGACATCTGAGCATGCATGAAAGAATGCAACCATGAGCCCTGAATCACGTCAATAAACTCATAAGCTTTTCTTTAGAGCGATTTCAATCTATTTACTGTTTTATTAGTTAGTTTTTATGAATTAATTGTTGGAAATTTGTTTATGAACTTAATATAATTATTAGTTACTTATTGCTATATAATTTCATGGATTATGAGTAATTAGTCTTCTTAGCCACGGGAATGATGATTATGTGATGATGTGTTTGATGAAATGCTCGTATGAATTCGTATGGTTTTTATGTGATGGAATTGTGGTTTTAAATGACATGTTGAAGCCTGTACACCTTTGACATGATTTGAGAATTTACTTTCTAATTAGAAGTTGTTAGTGAATTCGGATTATTAATTCCTAAACACTTAGAGTTAAAGAGGTAAAGAGATTTGGTCTTTCTCTAAGCAATTTGTGATTAAATGATGTATGGCAAGTCATTGTTATTTAATTACACTAATCTTGATCTCATGGTTTAATTTGTTTTTAGATGTTTGACCACGAGAGTGACTTACACAAATACTTAAGCACGTGTGCTTGAATTCGAGAGCAGCGGGCATAAGCATTCGTGATTAGAATTGTAGAAATCAGAGTATTTGTTGAGCATGGATTTGAGCACTGAAATACATCATTATTACTTCCTTGGCTACGTGTTTATTTATTATTTAGTTAATTACTTTTGTGACGAGTTTTTCTTAGTCTAGTTAGTAGTTGAGTTAGTCAACCCCTTCGTCTGTGTTTGGCCTATCGATTGGAGAATGTACTGAGTGATTGATTAGTTTCTCTTTCCTGTGGGTTCGATACCTTATGTGCTACACCTAATAAGTGTACGCTTGCACGTATATGAGGTTAATTAATTACAACTTTAGCCACAAAAAGTTTTTGACGCCGTTATCGTAGAAGGCGTTAAATCATTCTTACGTTAGTACTAGTATCTAGTGTTTTAGGCCCTTTTTCCTATTTTTGTTATTTCTTATTAGTTGATATTAGTTGGTATGTTGCAGGTACCTAAAATAATCATAATGAATAGATGAGCTTATACAAAAAATTTATCAAGTTGAAGTTTGGAAAGAAGAGATTAATCAATTCTCAGTGAATGCCCAGACGACACCAAATTTTCTTTCTACTTAGGTAAATTGTGAAAAATGTGGAGGTTATCATTTAAATAACACTTGTCCTTTTGCTTTTGCGGGAAGGCAACAGATTGTCAACCCAACGTAGTTAAATTCTACGTACAATTAGTGGCATTCGGGCCAAGTTTAAGGTCCACCGAATTCTTCTCCATTATAGTATCAAATTCCACCTTCATCTCAGCTCGAGGAATACCAACAACAGAGAATGGAGGATGCTCTTGAAAGATTCACAAATTAAGATATTTAATTGGTAGAGAATAAGAAGATCGAGGTTATGATTGAAAAGTTCGCTACTGCAGCAACTAATTAAGCAATTCGAGATTTTCGAGATACAAATGGATAAGTTGGTTAGCCACCAACAAAGTATACAAACTCGGATTAATCAATTGACAAAGAAGTATTACGAAGCCTCAACACTAAGAAGTGATACCAAAGAACAAGCATTCTCAATTCCGATTCACACTTCAGAAAAACCAACTAATGAAGGATTGGAGAGTAAAGGCGAGCCACAAGAAGCAAAAATTGAAAAATTTAATGATATGAAGCTCTCTTCAACTCTACAATTCCACACTCCACCCCAAAGGACTTCAAGCATAGTAGAGTCAACACCCACCAAGCTGGTTGACATTCTTGCGAAGAATTCAAAACAAGGTATCAAGGAAATATTGATTGAGTTTGAGGTTGAAGCTCTTAAATTTTGGTTTTTTATCATTGGAAGCATGGAAGAATTGCTAGGGAATTTCGATGGTCCATGCCGATCTCCTATAAGCAATTCACATCATGTAATAACCGGCCGAGGGTGCGAGAAAAGCAAGGTCACTCCTTGTGATTCGTTACTCCAAGCGTATTGAGTTGGACTAAAAATTCGAGTTATAGACTATAAATTTAGAATAATTTCTTTTTTTCTCTTTGTTTTTATTTTTGTTTTCTTTTATTTTGTTGTCTTTGGAAAGTTATGGGAGAATTGATGTGTTTTTCATTCATTCTTTTGTGTGCAGGTTTGCATTAAAAAACTCAAAGAACGTATGGTTCCACTAAAGATTCGTCTATCTCAGGTTATTTATATTTTTATGAAAAATGTGATAATAATGATCTTATTGGTATGAATTTTGTGAATGTGTTATTGAGCTCTTGTCGAGAAAAATTTTATACATGACGGAATAAGCTTGATAATCGATTAATTGATTGATGTGTTGATTTTGAACGAAAATTGATTAAATGTGTGAAAATGTGTTTTTGTCGGGAAATTGTCCTTAAATTTGTCGAGAAATTATGTGAAATTTGTATTCATGAGGTAAAATTGTTCATTTTTGTTGCACTACGGTAATATTGAATATATGAATGGGAAAACGGAATTTTTCTCACGTTTTTACGCATCGAAAGCAAAAAATTAGAGAGCAGTCAACACGGATCGCGGCCGCGAAGAGTTTGCTCTTCAAAAGATCACGGCCGCGAGAAATCACTCCAGAAGAATTTGACTCCCTCAGGCGGCCGCAGCAAATAAATTTTAGTTCAATTGCAATGCGACAAAACTTCTCTGGTCCGAGTCGCGCCCACGACGCGGCATTTCTTTCCCGCTTATTTTAAACTCGTTGAGGCTGCGACGAATACAAGTGTATTTGATTTTCGGTCGCGACGCGGCCCCTTCCTGCGAACTCAAATTTTAAACAAAAGCTACTTCTGTTTCTTTTAAACACAACAGAGACGTACCAAACACAGCACACCCACCACTGATATTTCAAATTTTCGGCTATCACGCGTAAATCAGGCCGACGAATTCCGGCCAACATCTCCGGTAAGCTCCTTTCTTTCAAATGAACACGTCTCAGCTTATGAATTCCAGTTTTTAAATGGCAAAAATTTCAGTGTTTTAAAATCATTCTCAAAACTCATTTTGTCCAAAATTGCTCGTTTTTGTCCAAATTCTTTCGATTGAATCATAAATTTCATTCCTATATTGATGTGTATTTATTGTCTTGAGCTTTTGTGGGTCGAATTCTTCCAATTTTTGCAAAATTCCTTCATAATAGAAAGCGTCCACAAGGTGTTCGATAATATTGCTAAGCCAATTCCAATTGTGCAGCCCTTTATCTTGATTAAAATGGCCTGTAACGTTCCCGAAACAATGAAGAAGCTTCATCTTCGAATGTGTCACCACGGCACAACCTTCAGGATAGAAAAGTCACCGTAACAAAGTTTATGGACCATGAAACTTTAGAAAGTCTTGGTATTTTGGGAAGGATCAACGAATTGTTAGCAAATATTGGTTGGACGGACTTCATGGCGATTACACAACCCACATTCCCAGCCTTGACAAGGGATTTCTTTGAAACCATGGAATGGGATAACCCGAGGCTTAGCTTTGAGCTTTTGGGTGAGCAAAGAGTAATCGAAGTGCGCGAGGTTCTCGAGATTTTTAGCTTCCCTCGAGGAGAGTCTTTTCCATCTAGTACTTGGGATGCTGAGGCAGCGTGGAGAGCACTCCCAATTAGCCCAAATGAGGATCCGTTTAAGTCAAGCCATTCGAAAGAGATTTCTATTCTGGATGCAGCTTATAAGATCGCGCACCGCATTCTTTCTCTTACGATTTGTGGACAAAGTGAAGAAGGTGAGCAGATTAATAGCACTGAGTTGTGGATTCTGCATCGTATGCATAATAGAATTGTGTTAGATGGGACGTACTTGAGGTTGGATAAAATGCAATGGATAGCCCATCGTTTGAAGGGAAAGCTAGCCATAGGAGGATTTGTTTCGGTGATTGCTAGACACTTGGACTTTCAGCCCAATCCCGATCAGGGAGGTTTTCAAGCGAGTTTCGACGTGGATATGTTAGACCACATGGGTGTACTTAAGAGTTGGAGTCCTCCACTAGAGAGGAAGGTTATTTGGTGGCCTCCATATGCAGAGGAGAGGCTTACAGACGAGATGGAACCCGAGGCATATGCCATGCTTCCTAAGATGGATGGCCCGATTCTTCCACCACCTGAGGCACCTATGGGGAGAGCACACTATGCCACATTAGCTTATCAGTTGTGTAGCTATTGCGAGCGCCTCACCGTTTTAGAGACTGAGATACGCAAGGTGCATGAAGATGTTAGGATAGGATTTGGTGATATTAACACACGATTAGATCCCTAGTTTGGCACTTCACAGCTATATATAGTCATTCTTTACTATTTAATATGTATATATTGAATATTTGATATATGTGATAAATAGTGATAGGGTTTTAGCAATAGAATTTGATTTCACAAAGAGTTTTGATAATCTGATTTAAATTTTACATGTGTCATGACTTGATTAATCAGGATTTGGCGTTTCTATAGCTTTCAATGCTACTAATTCATTAAATTCTATGAGTGTCTCTTTAGAGTTGTGAATTGGTTAGGAAAAATAACCTTCTAGTCTCTTGGTTATTCAAGAAATTAAGTAAAAACGAGGTTGATTCTAGTGTCTCTTTCAACTATAGCCATCTGTTTGAATGAATTGAATGTATCTTTCAGTCCACGATCAATGTGAAAATTCGAATAGAGTATCTCTGGCTAGGTATTTCCCTTTGATTGCTTTATTCCGTGACTTTGGTTCCCCGTCGCTTCAAGGAAGTTCTCTATTCTCTCTTTATGTATTTGTTGCATTTAGGACAATGCGTGAATTAAGGGTAGGGGGTAGATTGCGCAATTAGGCTGGATTTGAGTAGAGATTTTTTTTTTTAATTTTGTTGAATGATTTGGAATTATTTACTATGGCGATCCATGTATTTATCCTGTGATATTTCTTTACGGTAATTGCTATTGGTGGATTACTTGAAAGGAAAATATCGAAGTCATTTGATTTTCATACTTGCATAGTGTCAGGTGCGATTCCGGGATCTTAAGATAATGGGGTCAAAAAATTTAACTTCTAATAAAAAAATAAAATAATTTATTTAAACTATTTTTTTTTTACAATTATCCTCTATGATTTTTTTATATTTTGAAACCACATTAAAATTTTACTAAATGTCCAATTCAATTTATTTACTACTCCTTTTCTCAAATAAAAGAAACATATTGATTGGTCTTTTTAGGGTTTCTCTCTTCTCCCTCTGCAGAAGTCATCTTCTCTATTCGTTGATAGTTCTCTTTTCAATCTGAGGTCTGAATCTATTTGAGATCTAGATCTTTGTTTGAGAGATCCGGATCTCTTTGAGATTTTCCTTTATTGGTCGTTTTTATCTTTTTTTTTTTTTTTTAGTTTTTTCTCTCGCATGAGAGTTGTTATCCTCTCGAATGAGAGCAGTTTTAATTTCTTCTTACTTCAAAATCTTAGATCTATAATGATTACCACTGATCAGATCTAATTTGAGTGCGGGTATTCAACATCTTCAATGTAGGATGCAACTCCAGGTGTTGCAAAGGATCAAGTGTTTGCCTCTCTCGTCACTTATGGATGGAGGCGTCTACTTCAAAACCAAATCAAACGGAGACATGGCTGATCATAAGTCGACCTGTATGATTCAAGCTTTAACAATTACTAAAGAATTTGCAAGCGTTGAGATTTCGGTGGTGGCGTCGGAATTAGATTTGACTACGTTGGTGGGAAAAATCCTCTCTTTTCTTGGCTATATTCTCGCAATCTTTAAAAATATTTGTTCTAGGCTTGAAAATGTTAGTTTTTGTTCTATTAGATATAAGCAAATATGATTGCCCACAAATTTATTAGAATTGCGACCTCGAGCCTATATTATTTTAAGATTATTCCTTTGTTTCTTGTTGATTTAGTAATTTCCCCTCTGGGGGTTTGTATTTCAAAAAAAAAAAAAAAAAAGGAAACATATTATTGAAAAAATAAAATATTTTATTTTATTTAAAAATATATTTTTTTATACCTATCCTCTATGATTTTTCATATTCGGAAACCATTTTTCAATTTTGCTAAATATCCAATTCAATTTGTTTACTACAATAGATTGTTCAAGCTAAATAATGTAGCTTATTCTTATATTTTATTGGTTTTTGTCAATAGTATAGGACTCTTACAATATTTTAGTGAGCATAAAAATTAGTGTGTTAAATAACTAACTCATTTCTAATAAAGTAAACTATCTCTAATTGTACTAAATATATCTTTCTTAATATAAGTAACTAATATTCAGGGCATCACTAAATAGATTTTTATTTTTATTTTTGGGTCATTAACTTTTTTTATTTTATTTTTTTTTCATTTTACACAACATTCAAATTTAAGGGGTCAATAAATTTTTTTGGTTATTTATGTGGGGTCATATATATATATATATAACTTTTTCTTTTTTCGTGGGGTCAAGTGACCCCATCTTCAAAGGGTGGCGTCACCCCTACATAGTGTGAAGTGAAAATTTGATTGAAACTTGATGATGCTTAGGTGTTAATTGTTATGAGTTCGAGATTAATCCTAATAATTAAGTTTTATTTTTAGATTAATTTGAATTTTAGTATTAGTTTACTTTAATTATGATTCTTTTTCTCAATCCAAGTGCACTTTTTACGCTTCCAATAGAAGTCTTTTGATATTCTTTTCTTCTTTCACATATTAAAAAATCTTCAATTAATCTTTCTCTCTCTTTTTACGTCTTTTTCTCTTTTATTTTTCTATTCTTCTTCTTGTTTTTTTCTTCTACTCAACTTAAAACTCTTATTTTTCTCCCAAGTTATCCAATAAAACCAAAAGATAATATTAACTTATATTTAATTTTAATTTTTCTATTTTTCTCTTATAGTTTTAGTATGAATAAATTATATAGATAAAATTTATAATTAATTTGTTAATTGTAAATTAGTTCAATATTTTGAGAAAAGATTGTATCTATGAAAATAGGTTAAGTAATAATTGTGTTTAATTTTGGATAAATTAGTATCAGTATGACAATAGAATAAAGATAACTATGTTTAATTTTAAATAATATATTGTGTTTAATTTTAGATAATTTAATGTTGATATGAGTTCTGTGTATTAAGAAAATATCGTTTCTTATTTATATAGCTGTGCTATTTTTCTTCTTTTATTATGGATAATTATTTAGTTAAAAAATTGTATCTAAATAGTAATTTTAGTTTGTGTTTTATTATGAAATAAATGTGTTAATCTTAGTATTTCTTTTATTACAAATAAATTATTTAGCTAATAGATTGTCTCTTAAATAATAATTTTAGTTTTCTTTTATAATAGATAACATTTATAATTAATTTCTTAACTGTATCTTTTATCTCTATGACTATCAGAATAGAATATGTCAAATAATAGATAGAATATTATATATATATATTTTTTTTGTTGAATGGAAATATTATAGTTATAATATGTAAAAATTTAAGACACTTTTTAGTGCATGTTTTATTTATATATATCAAATAAAATAATATTTTTATTTTTAATAAAATAATATTTATTTTTTAAAAAATATTATTATATTTTAAATTTTCGCCCCCTTACCTGAAATACTGGCTCCGTCCCTGGTTGAAGCTAAAGATTGTATGCTTAATTGGCGATCATGCATTGAATCGAATCTTGTCTAATGTGTCTTTAGTGTTCGAATATTTTTCAAGTTTTATAATTGTGTTGAGAAAGTGTTGAGTGGTGTTAAAGTTGAAAACTAAAAACCGATGAGAGGAATTAAATTGTATTTTGCTAAAAACATGCAAGGAATTGGCTATTACTCAACTGATCACTTTTTATGATTATGAATATGATTTAAAATCAGTTAGTAGTATGAAGGATTGAGTAACCGAGTGTCATTCATAACTAATGTTTGAACTCGCGTAAAAGGTCCTTGACATGTTAATTATGTCAAAATAAATCGTCTAACTCTTCCTCTGGTTGTGAAAATTTCAAATAATCATAAAATAACCATGAGTAGGGCCAAAGGCCACTCGCAAAATTATCACTAACTAAGTAACCGGATCAATCTTCATGACCAATATTGGTGCTCCCCTCAAAAGGTTAGTTATAACTTGAGTTAGCTTCAGGCGAAAAAAAAAAATAAGAGAGATATAGGAAAAGTAAAAAAAAAAAAAAAAAAAACAAAGAGGGATATCAATTTAATTTCTCACCATCTGTTCAATTTTTCTCAACACTTGAATGAAACTCTCTCATATTTGAACTACTTAGTTACAATTTGATTAAGAATAAATGTTTCATTTAACTAAATCTCAATCAACAAAGCATATTATTTAAATACTAGTTTTAAACCCGTGCCAAGGTACGGATACAACTATTTGTAATATAATAGAAAAAGTTAATATATATATATATATATATTTTAGATGTATTAAATTATAAATTAATAAAAAATTAATTTTTTTAAAATAATTAGAATCAAACGATTGTCACGAAAGTCATCATAAAAAACACGAAAACTATGGTAGAAAACATTAAAAGTATAAACTTTTAATAAGGTAAATTAGAATAATTTAAAATTTGTATAAAATAATATACAAATGTAAAACCAAACTGAAAAAGTATATCAAATTATTTTAGATATAAAATATTTTACAACTTATTAATAAAATACAAAATGAAAAACTCAAATAACATATGTGAACAAAAATCAAATGCATATAGTAAGATCTAAAAATTAATAAGAGGAAAATATAGAAAGATACTTTTTCTTTTTTTGTCACAAAGGGGAAATAATTACCTTTTCAAGTCTTCTTCCGGATAAGAAGGCCGCTCCTTCCAGATGATGATCGGTCTGTCTTCAATATCATGCCTCGATCTTGCTAAGTAGTCGGCCGGTTTATTTCTTGATCGAGTCACGCCTTAAAATCACGTCCCATAACAATTTAAGATATCAACCAATTCTCGACTGTCAATCCCAACTGATGGATTTCTATATTACCTTTAAATAATATGCAGAGTTATTGTTTTTGGCTTGGGACTTTGGCTGACATCGTGTAATCTTCGAAGGAGACAACGTTAATGTCATTAATCAAATGCGATGGACTGAAGCTGATCTCTCTGTGCTTGGTAATATTGTTACAGCTATTAGAAGCCTCTCTTCAGGCTTTGGGAGGTGTCGTTTCTCTTGTGTTCGTCGCGGTACGAATTGTGTTGCCCATTATTAGCTCATAATGCGGCTTCGGCCTACGTTGGTTCGTCTGATATTCCTTTGTATGCGTCAAACAGTATTGTTGCTGATTTAATTTAAGTTGTGACCCTTGGGACCTCGTTTGCTTCCAAAAAAAAAAAAAGATGCATATATACTAAGCGATAAACTTGAACTATAAATACACGAATGAAGAAATTTTTTTGAGTGAAACTAAAATAGAATGCATAACTTTTAAATAAGAAAATTGGAACTAACTTCCTTTTCTCGAGGAATAATCAAATGCATTTCAATAGATTTTGAATTTGAATTTTAAAATTGATTAGATTTACTTGCAACCGAAAGAGATATATAATCATAACAAAAATCTTTGTTATGAGATTTGATTAGAACCGATTTGTAGAGGAAAGATTTTATTAGATTTGGTTTTGATATTGTTGATTTTAAATTCAAATATTTCTAACAAATATATATTGAGAAGTATATGGGTTTTACGGTACTTGAGCCGAAAGTAATTTGAATTTAAATAATTTTAAATATTTAGATAAGTACATAATTCTTGAATTTTAAATTTTAATTAAAATGTGATAACTTCATTCTCAATAAATTTTAGTTAAATTTTCAAATCAAATATTTGTGTTGCAACAAATTATGAGAATTAAATGGGAGTTTGAAAAAAAAGGAGAGATTTTCAAAGATAATATCAAACTTAAAATTACATTAAGATATTTAAAATTTTTGGGCTATCCACGTCACTGTACACGTGGATAGTCTTGAGAGTTCTAAATTATATATATATATATATAGATAAGTGATTCCATTTCACCGACAAAACACATAATAACAATTAAACTACACAACCAACAAAACTATTTTGTTAAACTATTCAAATCAAGCTAATCAAACTATAATTGGTGGTCAATTATGCAATTAAGAGATTCAATTAGGAACACTCACCAAAATGATTAAAGAAGAAAAGGTTGCATAAGATTCTTTATTAAAAAGGTCAAAGCCTGATACATACATCATACGTGCATCCCCCATCACCATTCACTTAATTCACCCATCTTTTTGTCCTACAGCTTGCAACTAATTTCAATCATTACTGTTCTGTTCTTTGCTTTGCGCCTTTTCCCATTGATTTTTATCATTTCATATCGTCTTCAGAATCTCTCTCATAATGCCACTTTCTATTTTAAACGCGCAATCGGATAACTTCTATCTTATACATAAGTTCACAATTGAGATCCTGTTAAATTTTTTTATTTTATTATTATTATTTTTGGGCTTCCTTTTCTTTTCTTTTCTTTTTTTTTTATTTTTTTATTTGATGCCTATTGATCGGGGTTGGGCACCTGGCTCAACAATTTTTGTATTGATGTATTAGGTTTGAATCGCACATTAAATGGTTTGTATTTTACTCGGAAACAGTGCGGAAAACTAAATTTGGCGCATTCCAAACACGGCGCTCCTAAAAGAATTTTCTATCTGGGTGAGCGTGTGATAGCTCCTACAGTAATTACTCAACTATAGAAAGTAGGGGGGAGAAAAAGAAGAAGATACATTTCCAGTTAAAGTTGTCAATTAAGAAATAGTTTACTTGGGGTGTAAAGGCTGGTTCCCATTTGGTAACACCCGGTTAAGAGTGTTTACTTGGATTGGGAAGGGGCCCGTTGTAAAAACGGGCCCCTAATTGTGTCAGTGGTGAAGAGCAGCTTAGCTAACAACTCCCAAATTGAGTTGTTAGCTAAGCCACCTGCAATAGATTAGGTAAAAGATCAATTTTGCCCTTGATTCTTTGCCTTTTTGCCCTGCGTTTCTGCATTCTGGAGAGAAAAACACAAGAAGCTTCCACTCTCTCTCTCTCCATCAATGGCGGCACTTTGATCCCAAACTGCAGAGCCCATTTATCAGCCAAAAGAAGAACCGTTGCTCCTGCCTATGCCTTCGCCTTCGTCTTCGTCTTCATTGCCTTCACCGTTTTCCTTGCCTTCATATTTGAGAGGGATTTCTTCATTGCCTTCGTATTTGCCCCTGATTCCTAGTTAATTTTTGATGCAATTCTTGGACGCATTCTCTCGCCCCCATTCCCGCTGTGATTTTACTGTTCATGAAGAAATCCCACTCAAATTTGGGAATGCATCACGCCAATCCGAAATTTGATGGAAGAAACTTGTGCCGCAAATTTTTGGAATCTAAAGTTCTATTTAACTTCTCCATAATTCTCCACAACTCCATATACGAGGTTATTCAGGTGAAGTGATAGCGTCGTTCATTGTTCTCTTATGTTGTGTGTGTATATATATATATATATATATATATATACTATATTTATGTAGATGTTGTTGCTATTTTTGTTCAAGGTTTCGGAAACGAATTGAATTTTTCTTGCTCCTGTGTTAGGTACTGGAAATCTCTTGGATTAGGGTTTTGGAGCAGGGATTAAAATAGCCACTTATGTCAGGTAATTTCTCTATGTTCTTCGTTTAAATTAATAATTTTTTAGGGTTTAGGGAATGGATTGAATGATTATCGTCGGTACTGCATGCCACTGGTTTATGTGAAGCATCTCTGTTCTCTGATTCTTTCGTAATGGTGTTGGGCAAGGCTGATGTGTTGTGACTTTTGTAATTTCCATTGGTAATTTTATCTCAGATGTTATATTTGCGTTGCTAATTGTTTATTTTTTGTGATTGACCCTATGTAGTGTGGTGAAATTAATATAAAATCCATGGAACCTTTGCAAGCTTTAGCTGTATTAGAGATGCTAAGGTTGTACTTGATGGGAGTGATGGTGGACAGTGTTGTGATATTATCCCTAGCCCAAAACAAATGCCGTAGGGTAGATGATGAGTTAGGTTCTTATTCACATACACAAAGGATTGCTGCCCAAGTTGATCGTATGGCTAGATTGATAGAAGGTACTGAATCTGACTGTGTTCATAATCTGAGAATGGGGCGCAATGCATTTGGCTGGCTTTGTACTATACTTAAGCAATTAAGAACCTAACTGATACTAGAGGTGTCACAGTGGAAGAACAGATTTGTTTGTTCCTTCTCAAGAGAGTTTTGTTGAAGTAAATTCTGAGAAAGAATTGGTATGAGGTTGGAGGTTACCTTCAATCAGTTAACTGTCATGATGTAGAAAAGGATTCTTGATTTTGATCTTCCTTTCTATTTCTCTCGGGCAATGAGTGTTTTAAGCAGAAGAAATTCAATGAAGCCATAGACTGTTATTCATGAAGCATTGCATTATATTGAACTGCAGTAGCTTATGCAAATAGGGCAATGACATATATCAAAATTAAAAGGTCTTTCAAGTATATGCTGGTGGAGGCTGAAAATGATTGTACAGAAGCATTGAATTTAAATGATCATTATATAAAAGCATATTCTCGTTGATCAACAGCTAGAAAAGAACTTGGGAAACTCAAAGAATCCATTGATGGTAAATAGGCATGTTGCTATTATGTTATTAGGTCATTGAACTTTAATGAGGGACTTGTTAATTGAGTAAACCGATGGTATTGCATAGCTTTTTATGAATTGTGGAGAATTGCTTAACTAAATATTTTCTGGCCCATCTTTTCTTGACAGGGTAGTAATGTTAGAGAAGTTGCTACACAGACATCCATCGAAAGTAAAAGAAACAGTATGAGAAGCAATGGATCTGATGCTGATGCCGGCCCAGGGGTTAAAAAGGTTTGATGATGAATCTGGATTTTGATGAAATGCTTTGCTTATATGTTCGATTATATGCTCCGGGAGTAAATATGTAATAGATTATGAATAGATAATTTTTGTATGGATTAGTGTGTATTTGTAATGTTATTTCATAAATTGGTTCTGAATAAATACTTTTGAACGTGTGAAATATTTTTTTTATTTATTTTTTAATAAATCCGGACGGAATTTCGAGGGAAATCCCGTCGGAATTGTCTAACTTTATTTTTTTACTTTAATAAAGCCGACGGGATTTCGGGGGGAATTCCATCGGAATGAAATAATTTTTTTTATTTTTCAAGCAAATTACCATGGGATTCCGAGAGAAATCCCGTCAGAAAGAATTAATATTACAATTCAACCAACGTTCAAGAAACAAAACAAAACAAAAGAATTTAGGGGGCAATTAAGTCAATTCAGTACATTCCAACGGGTTTTACCAGTCCAAGTAAACAAACTGTCCATTAACCAATTGATATAAACAACCAAAGTAAATGATGGACTGTTTAATTAAATGAGTAACCGTCCATTGATAAGCAAACTTGGATGGTTTGCAAAATTCCCAAGTAAACTATTTCTAAGAGCATTAAAACTCTCCCATGTTCGTATAGGACTATAGCCCCAAAAGGGCGACTCAGATGTTGAACACTATCACCATACAAAATGACAGAATCCTCCTTCTCTTTATCAAAAAAGACATCACAAACACGTTTTCCTTTTTCTGAAGGTACAAGAATTTATGTACATAATACTCATACAAACTCCAAAACAAATAAATTCTCTAATTATTCATAAAAAGACTAATCATCATGTCAATTTCCTAAACAAGTATTCTAGTAATTGTACATATCCCAAGTCTGTAGCTACTAAATATATCACATAAACAGAAAAAAGAAAAAAAATCTAACCTTCTCCTCAAGTCTTTACTCATGAGTTTCTCCTCATTTCTTGTCCGTTAACATCAAAACCACCGTTAATAGAACTCATCAAAGCTGACAGTCCACCACTCGAGCCACCACTAGCAGCCAATCCCAGCCCAAGAAAATCAAGAGTGGCATGCTTAGGACCAAAAACAGACGGAGTCCCCAACATTAGTTCCTTCAAACCTGACCCGTTATCACACAAGCCCAATCCGAGGCCGAGACCAATGCCATCCGACTCGATCTTCTGCTGATGGGGAGATGATGAGGATGAAATTACACCAATGCCCCTCAACAATGATGCGTTAGACGAGGCGGGGCCCATCTCGGCAGCCTTCTGCAGCAATGCTGTTGCTGACATCGCGGGAGTGTATTGTCTGCGTTCTTGATTTATTGCGAGACAGAGAGAGAAGGGGTCTGAGGGTCCCACATCCGGTTGAGGGTCGGCAAGTGGAAATAAGTTGGGGAATTGAGTTGTTGTTTGAGATTGTAGACTTGATGTAGATGTTGATGGGGCAAATAGGCTGGAAAAGACGCTGCTGCTTGAGCTTCCATTGCTGCTGCTGCTGCTGCTTGATACTAAGTTTGTCACGGTAGACGTTTCCTCGAGAATCTGAATGGTTGTGGGACTGGGACTGGCTTCAGGATCGGGATTTGAATTGGAATCAGGATCAGGATTCGAGTTGGAATCCTGATTGGTGTTTTCAAGCAACTCTGAGATGTAAAATACCAAGACAAGGAAAAATTAGGAAAGGCCTATTAAAAGAATTAAGGGGGTGTTCAGCTGAGCTTATTTAAAACACTTCCATCGCAATCAAATGTTTTTGGAGCTTATAAGATAACATAATTACAGCTAAAGTGCTGGGATAAAACAGACAATCTGGCTCATAATGGCAATCATGTAATCAGAAGGGGAATCCCTTACTAATTTGAGGAATCACAAGCTCTTAACATTTGTTCTTAGGAACTCGTAAGCTCGTTTGATAAGAAATTTAGCGAACACTTGGCAACATCTAATGAGCTTTAAAACATCTGAAGGTGATTTAAAGAGAATATAAGCTCACTCACACACACTATAAATTATAAGTAAAGCTTAAGTTTTCTTATACAAAATAAAACAGGATCGATAACTGTATTAGTCCTCTTTCTTGATCCTTCACTATCATTCCATTCCGCTTTTGATCTTAAAGCTTCTTGCTTTACACACAAATTGTTCATATGCATCTTAATTTTTAACTCCGTTTTCTATTTCTTTTCTCCATTTAAATCCCTGGTTCGGTGTCAAAAAATATATGCAGATAACAGCAAATACTAGTAAAAGACAAAAACACATATTTAAAAGACAGGTAAACAACAAATATTTTTTCTTTTTGTCCTTTCTTGATTCCACATATAGGACAAAACCCAAATCTCAAACTCCTCAAAAAGTCCAAGTTCTAGTCAACATACCATGATTCTCACCAGGCAATACAGCTGCCGGAGTTTGCGATGGTGGTGGTGATGGCGGCACCAGTGGTGATTGTGGTGGCGCCAGTGGTGTGGATGGTGGTGATGGCCGTGGTGGTGGAGGTGCCGATGAGACAACAGCTGCTGGTTGAGGTTTTGTACTTTCCTCTGCTAATACATCACAAAAGGCCCTATGTGTAATAAAACTATCCCTCCTGCATATCAATCAAAAAGGCTACAAATCAACTCAATTCAATCAAAAAATCACAAAAGGTTCAATAATACCTCCCTTAGAAAAACCAAACAAACCTCGAAAACAATGTCCCGCAATCACATTTGTACTCTTTAGTACCACAAATCTTGGAATGAGCCTTCCAGTCCGATTGAACTGCATATTTCTTGGAACATTTATCACATTTCCATTTCTTCTCCCCATGTTTTCTGCAAAAATGCTTCTTTATCCCAGTCAAATCGCCCAAAGCTCGAGAAGGATCGTGGTGAACGCAGCTTGGCTCAGGACAAACATAAACTCTTTTCCTAACAATTTCGTCTGTCGATCTCTGCCTAAGCTTCCAAGGCAAATTATGACCCCTCCTATGAAGCTGCAAATTTTGATCCCTCTGAAAACCCTTATTGCAGATTTCACAAACAAATCTGTTTGTTGCCAATAACGTATTTGGGGATAAGGCAATCACCTCTGAATCAGGATCTGATCCAATCACATAACATACACTCAGAAATAAACAAATACATACACAAAAATAATAACAATAAATAAATAAAACACACAAATCAAATTGCAATATTTTCAACAATTTAAGCTAAATGTTAATATTTCACTTACTGGGCATTCCGGGGAGACTTCTCCTCTTCTTAGGAGGGGCTTCCGGAGGGGGTTTTTGATTGCCTCCTGAAGAATCGCCGGAAGCTGTTGAATCATTCATGGAGGAAGATTTATCTAAACCAGAGCCGCCTGTTGACAGAACAGCAAAATTTCTTATTTTTCCCAGCATACTAAATTTGTATTTATTTTAGGGGGCATTTATTCGGAACAAAACTTGACCTCTGTAAACAATTTCCTTTTCTCAACCAAGCTTTCCCTTCTGTGAAAATCTACTGGCCAATTTGAATAGTAGGTATCCAACCAAAGACGATATGATTAACGAAGCGGGTTGCAAAGAACAGCAAAATTCAGGTTAAATGAATTCGGAGGAATGATCTCCCGTTAGCGCGATTGAGGAAAAAAAAAGTGCGAATGAAGTTCAAATTTCTAGGTTTAGGGTAATGGGTTGTCGATTAAAACCGAGCAAATGAGAAGCTTTTTGAGTTTTTGATCGAAATTAGTAAGGCTTAAATCTAGCTATGAGCGTTTGGATGTTCTTGATGAAGTGTGATGGGGGTTTTCTGGGAAGCTCCACCACCGTCAGAAGCTCCGACTGCTTGCGGAGGAATGGCTTTAGCAAGTCGGCGGCTCAGATATCTAGAGAGAGAAAAAATGCTAGAGAGAGAGAGAGAGAGTGGAGGTGTGTGTGCGACACTGCAACTATGAACGAGCGAAAGTCTCCAGTATTTGCCTTTTTGGTCTTCACTATTTCATTACCAAGTACCAACTCTTTTTAACCTTTTCAGTTATTTCTATTTAGGTTCTTTCTTTTTTGGTTTTTCTTTTCATACTATATACTTTAAAATGTAATTAAAAACAAAATGAAAAAGAAAACGAGGTGTCCAATTTTGAAACTCTAATCAATTAACCGGAACTACACTCTTTTTCTTTTTTCTTTTTTTTTTAATGAAACCGCTACATCGGTCAAACTAAATTACATCCGCCAAAATAATATCCGAAACAAAAGGAGTTAACAATTTAAAAAATTCTATCTTAATCAAAAGTTTTATAAAAAATTATGTGATTTAAAAGTCGGGAAATGTGCGAAAAATCCCTAAACGTGGACTCAATTTTTAGTTTGCTCCCCATTTTCAAAATTATTTTTGTTCACTCCCCAGATAAGACTCATAATTTGAGTTTGTTCCCCATTTTGGACACCACATACGACATATTGCGATTTAGTTACGATATAATGCGATTTAGTTACGTGATTCTTGGGGAGCAAACTCAAATTATGAGTCTCATCTGGGGAGTGAACAAAAATAATTTTGAAAATGGGGAGCAAACTAAAATTTTTTCAACTCATGGGGAGTTTTCAAAGTATGCCCCTTTAAAAGTTGATATACGAAACCATGTATTTTTTTTTTTAAATTAGCTCACTCCCCTAACCTCAACTGGTCAACAAAAAAAGTGATAATCCCATTATATCTGATCAAGCCAAAATATATTATTGGAGGCTCCGAGCGATATCTCGAGTCGGCCACTTAGAATTTGTAGCGTGGGGAATCCTGTAACTAAGTCGAACACCTAAGAAGGAGAATGAAACGTGAGCTCGAGACCAACTCGGGATTGGAGGGGGTGATACCCAGGTTGGCGTACTCCGACGCTTAAGTCAATACTCGAATGAAAGAGTTCGATTAATAGTGTAGCAAATATAGTAGTTGATAGTTATTACCTGGGATACAAATGTGGAGTATTTATACAGAGTAAAGTAATGATGAGCTCGCACAACGTGTGAGTGTCTTAAGCTGACAGCTGCCCCACTACAAGGGTGTATTAAATGTGTGGTCGGCCACTTCCTCAAGGAACCAATAGTGGCCACATGGCCTTCCGGGTCGAGGGGAGGTCGAGTAGCATAATCGGTTATGAAGCATCGATTGTGGAGTCGGGTACTCAGGATATGGAGGTGAGCAGGGAGCATCCTTGGCGTGAGGCCGAGTTGAAGGTCTATCGAGTTGATGTTTATTCCACGTGTCAAATGCATATTGGACCACGCGACCTAGTGGGTCCATGCCACATTATTAGCCCCTCGAAATGTCGCTTGCTAGGGCTAACGTGGTGGCGTTATTTCAAATTCTAAGTAGGGACCCACTGCAATCATTGCATCGTTTCACCTTTCCGATTCACGCCTTTTCACTTCTATAACTAGGGGGTCAATAATTTCATTTTACCTTTCCACCAAAAAAAAAAAAAGTAATTTCATTTTACCACATAAATTCTTGAGAGCCTTTCGAGTGATTCAAACGACTAAGCAAGGAGTCAAGCAAGTGAGTAGCTTGAAGAGGAGTTTTACAGTTTTCTAGAGTTGTTGATCTCGAATACTCAGGTAACTTTCTCGAGCTAGCTCTGTATTTTTTGTATTTGTTATCCCTGTAGGACGTCTGGAAATCGAGTGGAGTCTGAGCGAGATGGTTGAGCTGTGGCGGAATCCTCGAGCACGAGAGGGGGGGGGGGGGGAAGAGCTTAGGCTCTAGCTCAAATGTGAGTTCGTCTTTGGACTCTGAGTCAAAGTCGTACACCATTTCCACCAATCCTCAAAGGACATATGAGTAGGTGGATATAATGGAGGTGTCAGAGCCCACCTAAGAGAAGGAATTGGAAAAGGTTGTCGTGCCTCGGGGGGTGACAGGCACGGAACCATCGACTTCAAGTAGATTTGAAGAGGTCGAGGAGGAGGATGAGAATGTAGAGCCTAAAGGGCCTTTAGCTAAAGATCCTCGAGCAGTCCCTTGTAAAATTTCTTGGGAGAAAGTGAGAGATATTGAGGACATGCTCTTCGGAGGAATACCAGAATTTGAGGGGTATTGAGTGATACACCGAAAAGTAGGGAAACAGATGACAAATCCCCACAAAAATTGTATAGCCATCAACTTCCTCACGACCGATTATGGCTTTCGAGTGCCCATCCCTGGAGGAGGTACACAATTTTTTGAACATGTTGAAGATAATTCCAGTGCAGCTGTTTCTGAACTCGTAGGCCATGGTCAATGGTTTGCGAGCTTTGTTGAAGTACCTCGGCTACATGCCCAATTTGTACTGCTTGACTAAGGTCTTCCAAGCTTCGGTGACCACCGAGAAATCCACCTCGGGACCGGGGTATGTGCAGCTCCAATCAAAATCTAACTATCGGTTCGTGAGGTTACCTACCTCCTCGAATGGGAAAGGGTGGAAGCAGAAATTTGTTTTTTTGAAGTGTGAGAAAAGATGGCCGGGTTTGCTATATCGGGAATGGAATTGGAATCCGCAAGCATCTTTGCCAAGGGCCTTGACTAGATGGCCAACACTCTGATGAACAGCTTGAGAGATTTTGGAACTGTCGAATCAAAAAATATGATCGCCCCCCAAGTGTTGATCGAGTTAGGGATGGCCCCAAGGTGAAGAAGAGTTTCGACCCTGGTATCTCGAGCTAAAAAAACTTCGAAGCCAAAAGTCTATTTATCTCTTAACTTATTTTCTTCTACAAGTGTCTGATCGATTTCTTTATTTATTGTACAAAATCTTCTAATGTCTGCCCGATTCGCTGGTCAACGCAAGGCGATGGAGGAGCTGAAGAAGACAGCTCAGAAGAAAGGTCAAGCCTCCCCCTCCCCCCCACCCGGCCGACTTCAGAAGAGATTGAAGCCTCGAGGAAGGCTATCTGGGATACTGTGTCGGTTGTTCTCGAGAAAAGAACACCTGAAGCTCCCCAGGAGAGAGGGTCGAACGATAAGCCGGTAGCTGACAATGAAACCCCCCACTCCAAGAAACACAAGAAGAGACACCACCATTTCTCGAAATTTGTGTAAAGAGTTCCTCTTCTAAACACAAAGACGGGGAAAAAAACTCCAGTTGCTAAGACCTCTAGGTCGGTAGTTGTGGTACCTTAACCACCAACTCTAGCTCGAGAAGCGATTGCTCCAATGAATGTGGCCAGTACCTTGGTCGTGTTTGTATGCCTCCTCCCCCAAGCAAAAAAACTTGTTGCGGCTGAGCCTTGGAAAGCCAAGGCCTTCGTTGTTGCTGCCTTCTTCGACTACCCCCCTCTGGTCGAGCCCCACTTCCCTTAGGGCCAGAATAGTTTGAATGACAACGGCTAACCAAGAAGTTTGGGCACAACCCCTCGAGATTACAAGGCGATCGGGGCATTGTATAGTTCGATCCAAACTGAGGTCAACCACCAAGAGAGGTGTAACTTCTCTGATGATGAGATCGAGGCTTAGGGGGTCCAAAAGGGGATCTCGGTAAGAGTTATTTGTAATCAACTTTTCATTTTATTTTCTCTAAGTGTGATTCTTAAACCCATCTTTTGAATGCAATTGATGCAAAAACTCTTCGACGTAGCTCAGTGGAGTTACGTGCATCGATCAGTGAAGGGCCAGCTCGAGAAGTCGATCGAGAGGATGAGGGTGGAGTGGGAAAAAGGAAAAAAAGCTGAAAGCAACTGAGAAGAAGGAGGAGGAGCTCGATAAAAACCTGGTGGAGGTGATCGAGAAGTTATCTGAGGTAGAGAAGAGTCTGACGGCGACTGAGGATCCGGTCACGAGATTTGTCGAGGAAGAGAAGGAAGCTAAACGCAGAGGGCTGATCGAGGGAGAGAGGAAGGGAGCCGACTTGGCAATCAAGAGGTGTGTCGAGGGGATCAAACAGGTGGTGAAGATGTTCGAGAGGAAAGGCATTTATAAATTTATGATGTCTAAAGCGTTTCAAAAGGCATCCTCTATAGTAAGCCTCAAGGACCTCGATTAGGGTTTCGAGCTCTGTTTGGCCCAAGTGCAAGCAGCTAGGTATCTCCCCCCAGATTACGATCGAGAGAAGGTGGGGCTGATACAAGATGTCCCCGACCACAAGACCCTCAAGTCCGACCATCGTCTTCGAAGCTCGACTGGACTAAGGATGACTTCAGGTTTGCCGTATATCTGCCTCAGAGCATGTACTCGGGCACCGATGAAGAGGCTAACAGGATGCCTCTAGCCATTGACATTGAGAACTCCTTCACTCTTCAAGAGATTTACCCCAAGCTGTTTAGGCCCGAGGCAGTGGTGCCAATCGAAGAGAAAACCGGTGGTGGACTCAAGGATTAAAGTCAGGGATAACGTGCCGCCAGCCCTATCCCTGTGCTGTTAAAATTTGCTGAATGAAGATCACTTCACTTTCCTGTCTTTTGGGTCTATTTTTGGGGTTGAATCTCATAGTTGTTGAGCTCGCAACCCATTTATAAATAGGTAAGGGTTCGAGCATGAATCACCCCCTTGGAAAAATCCAAAATTAGATTCTCGAGAATGTGTCTTCGACAAGTCTCGACTCTTCTATTATTCAATGTAACTTTTGATTTTAAATGAAAATATTTTATTCAAGTCTGATCTCGACTGTTTTAGACATTTGTTATATTCACAATTGGATCGAATAAAAATCGAATAACCAAGAGGGTCGTGGGTGGGTATCCCCCATTCGATGCATGATAGAATATCGATGAAAAGACCATGAATAAACATAAAACGAAATTGAAGTAGCAAGTCGAGATGCGAGAATAATATTCATTTTGATTAATCAAAAGGTAAGTACAAAGAGTTCAAACGTACTCAAACATAAAACTTCTTGAGATTAGGTGGTTAATCGGTTAACACGATGATGGGGTGAGCCTTGAAGTAGGGTTGGAGCTTTCTGGAGGTATGAACCAGGACAAACATAAACTTCTCGATCTCCAAATATCAAACTTCTGGCCCATGCAATATCTTGCTTATGTAGTACACTGGCATGTGTTTTTTTATCTCTGATTGCTAGAAGCACCAAGCTGATTGTCTCGGTAGAGATAGCTAGGTACAAATAGAGGGGCTCATGGTCAACGGGGATGGTTAGTAGAGGGTGAGGCTAGGTATACCTTTAACTCGTCAAGGGCCCGGTCGCATTCATCAGTCCACTCGAACTGCTTAATATTACGTAGATTTTGAAGAATGGGAGATTCTTTTTCGAGGATCGGGAGACGAATCGGTTGAGGGAAATAATGCGTCCGACCAGTCATTACACCTCCCTAATTGATTTCGGCTTGGGAAGGAGTTGTATTGCCCAGAAACTTTCCTCTTTCAACCTCGAAGGTACACTTGGTTGGGTTGAGCTTGAAGTTGAACTTTCTTAGTAGGTCGAAGGCTCTCGATAAATGTGCGAGGTGATCACTAGCTCGTTCTCTTTTGATGATCATGCCATTGACATAAACCTCCATTATTTTTCCGACCTCAGGTTTGAAGACTCTATTGATCATGCGTTGGTATGTGGCTCCTCCATTCTTGAGGCTGAAAGGCATGACCCAGAAATAGTATATACCATTTAAGACAATGAAAGCAGTCTTTTTCACGTCCTCAGGAGCCATGAAGATTTGATAGTAACCCTAGAAGGCATCCATCATACTCATGAATTCACATCCCGCAGTGGATTCGACCAGCTGGTTGATCCTTGGTAGTGGATAGGGGTCTATTGCGTAAGCTTTGTTGAGGTCCGTGAAATCATTACACGAATGCCATTTTGCTTCTGGCTTTGGAACTAGAACGACGTTACACAATTAATAAACATACTGGATTGGGGAAATGAATTTGGCATTGAGTAGCTTGTTGACGTCTTGCTCAATGATAGCATTTCGAGCATCGTTTTGAGTGCGAAGTTTTTACTTAACAGGCTTGTAAGAAGGGTCAACATTAAGGTGATGTTCGATCACTTTTCGATCCACACCAATAAGATCTGAGGCACTCCAAGCAAAGATATCGATGTTTTCTCTAAGGAATCGTATCAGCATACATTTCTCCTTTCCTGGTCGATTGGTCCCAATATGGGTGATCTTCTCGGTCTGTCCCGAGACGAGTTGGATGGTCTCGAGCTCTTCTGTAGCTTCGATCTTCTTCTCTTCCCTTTTCTTCCTTTTGTTCGTATGAGAGGAATACATCTTCTTGGAGGACTCAGTATCCTCGGTGTCTTGGTCGATAAGTTCATCGTTGTCAAAGTTATCGGCTATAAGAATAGGAACTTGCTTTCCAATTGGTTTTTTTTACTTTTTCCATGAAAATCGAGTAGCAAGTTTATGAGGTCTGCTCATTTTGATGATAGCGTCGAGAAGTGTGGTGGCTTGGTGATCGATTTCGAGAACCCTAACCTTCTTCCTCCTGTCGAGAGTTATGTCGGTGGTTCCTTGGAAGGAGTTGGTTCCTAAGATCACCAAATCCTACAATGAACCTCGATTAGACTTACTGATTTGGTCTATGTTTTAAAACCCGGACCGGACGTCGAACCGGAGGCCTTACTGGTTACTGGTTCGACCGGTTAGACCACCGGTCGAACCGGTATGATGTCATAATTATTTAATAATTATATTTAATTATATAATATTATAAATATTAAATATAAATTATAAAATAAGTTAAATATTATAAAAAATAGGTATAATTTTAAATCATTTATCACTCATTAATTTTCAAATAATATTCTATGATAATGGTTTTCAAATTATAGGTCTACAAACAATTTAGATAAAAATAATTTAATAAATATCATATTATTTATATTGGAAAAAAAAATCACATATACATTTATATTTTTATAAATATATATTATTAAATATAAAATATTTCGTATTATTTTACCCATATTTAAAACTTAGTTCATATTACGTATATAGTACTTCTTGTTGTAATTAATATTTTCTTAAAACTCAATTTTTAAATATAATTTATAAATTCAGTACGTATTAATAATTTTATTAACAAAAAGGTTGTCAAGGGACTTGGTAGAGCAACTGGTTTAAGGAAATGTGTTGGTCCTGTGTTCGAACCCCAACAACAACATATATTTTGAATTTGAATTTTGAAAAAAAAAGAGAAAATCCGGCCCGACTGGGCTGCGAAGCAGTCTGGTCCGGGTTCTTAGCCGGTTTTCAGCCGGTTTTGAACGGGCTAGACTGGTCCACGGAATGGGTGGTTCAAAGGGGTCACCCGGACCGGATGGGCGGCCGGTCACCGGTTGAACCGGTCCGACCGGCCGGTCTGGTCCGGGTTTTAAAACATAGGATTTGGTTTGGTCAGCCATTGGGTCACAGACAGTCGAACACCCCTCCAGATTGTCTACGAGAAACTTCGCCTTGACGACTATCCTGCCTTCTATGAGAATCAGATCGACGAGACCCTTGCCCCTATGGAACTTCAGAATTCTTCGGGCCGACGATCGCCCTTTTTCGAAGGTTTCTGGATGGAGGATGGGAGTCGAACTCATCTTCCTCTCGAGCTAGTAGTCGTTCACGAGCGGGCCTACGATAACTTGGATCATTGTCTGGGGTAGCTTGGTAGTACTGAGACGGATGCTAGGATGGCGGTCTTTGATCAGTATACCCCAATATCCGATCGGAGGCGGGTATTACATGGGCTGCGTATAAGTTGGATGATAGTTGGCAGGTAGCTGGACTATCTCCATAGGCCTTACTGGAGGCCTTTCAGGCATTCGAGATTCGCGTACCTCGACCGCCGGCGCTACCACTTCTTCTCTATACGCCCATAGATAATTGTTTAACTCGGGGTGTAGAAGAGTTGAGGTGCCACAATAAGAGGTGGGGAATACAGGCTTGAGTTTGGTTTTGAGAAAAATTTTGGTTAGAAGGGAGAATCTCTTGAAAATTTTCATCGAATACTCGAGCACTAGCAAGCTTGCTTGCGGCCATGTTGGATTTGATGACTTTTTCATTGCTAATTCTCACAAATGATGCCAAAATGATCTAGCCAAAATATATTGTCGGATTCTCGATTTCTCGAGTCGACCACTTATAATTTGTAGTGCGGGGAATCCTGTAACTGAGTCGAACACCTAAGAGTTAGAATAAAGTGTGAGCTCGAGGCCAATTTGGGACTGGAGGGGGTGATACCCGGGTTGACACTCCGATGCTCAAGTCAGTACTCGAATGAAAGAGGTCGATCGATAGTGCAGTAAATATAGTAGTTGGTAGTTATTACCTGGGGTATAAATGCAGAGTATTTATACAGGGTGAAGTAATGATGAGTTCGGACAACGTGTGAGTGTCTCAAGGTAATAGTTGTCCCACTACAAGGGTTCATTAAATGCGTGGTTGGTCATTTCCTCAAGGACCACTAGTGGCCACGTAGCCTCCTGGGTCGAGGGGAGGTCGAGTAGCATAATTGGTTATGAAGCATCAACTATGGAATTGATGTTGGAAAACGAGTATGAAACGCAGCGGAAAATTAAATTTTTTTTGACAAGAGGACCGGTGACTTGCAATTTTTATTCCAAAAGGAAAATGTTTCAAGAACCTACCTTTTAAATAATCTTTCTTGAAACGATTTCAGCCGCCCTCAATCGTTCTTCAAACGGTATTGAATCCTTGCCTCTCGAAAAATTCTTTCTTCAAGAATCCAAAGTAGAATTCCTCTAGAATGTATCCACACCAACCTAGAATGAGATCAATCCGGTGATTATACTAGTACTATAGGTTGTGTATTGCAAGAAACTGAAACGAGAAAGAGAGAGAAAGAATTTTTTCCTTTTGTATAACCCAGTGATGCGTGAGAAAAACTCAGGCATAAGCCTCAAAGAAACTAGCTAACTCCTTTTATATGATAAAGTTAGATTTTATTTTATTTTCTTATTATCCGAAATAATTAGAAACTAATCAGAAAATAATTCGTTATCAGTTTTAGAAATCTGGTTTCTTGTTTAACGTAGTTAAGATATAAGTAATTAATAATCACATTATTAATTAATATCATTATCTAACTACTATAGGATATTATCTCTAATTTGTTTATTTCATAAATAAATAAATTATGAGTTTATCTTTTTACTTAAACAAATAAAGTAGATATTAACTTTTACTTATTTCATAAATAAATAAACTAATATCTTATCCTAACATCTTTAAGATATTATCTTTTATTACTTATTGATGGTGTCCGATCAGCTAAGGGTCAAACTCCGATCACTTTCTATTTTGTTGAGGGGGGAAACAGAGGATAAGCTCAAAAGGGTCGCCGGAAAAGTTTCTGGGCTCTACCTGCTAGGACAAACACCAACAAAAGTCAGAAGGCCAAGCTGGGGAGACTGGGGGTGATTCCCAGTTTGGTTATCCGACGCTCAAGTCAGACAGTGATCTGAAAGAGAAATGTAAGCTGAGGTATGGAGTTACAGTGATAAAGAATGCTTACAGGGATGAAGATGAACTCCCATATTTATAGTTGAGGGTCAGGGACCCTTTGGTAATTTGCCTCGTGTGGTCTTGCCCTGCAATGATTCGAGCGTGTACGTGTTGTTTGCTCGCACTTGTATAACCTTGAACGGACCTTCCCAGTTGGGATCTAGCTTGCCCACGTGTCTTGAGACTTCCACTTTCTTTAGGACCAAATCCCCCAGTTGAAAGGTCCTTTCCCTAACTCGCTTGTTGTATTGCCGAGCGACCGACGCTTTGTATTGATGGATCAGTGCCCACGCTTTGTCCCTTTTTCCTTCCAAAATGTCCAACTCCAGCGTTCTACTCTCCTCATTGGCTTTAGGTTCAAAGTATGCCACGCGAGCGGATTCCTGTGCAATCTCCGCAGGTATCATTGCTTCTGATCCATAGACGAGCGCGAAGGGTGTTTCGCCAGTGGCCGCTCGTGGAGTGGTGCGATAAGCCCATAAGGCTCCTTGCAATTCATCTGCCCATTCGCTCTTCTTGCTTTCGAGCATTGTTTTTAGATGTTGCAAAATGATCCTGTTAGTGACTTTCGCTTGCCCGTTAGCCTGGGGATGTCCCACGGAAGTAAAGCGTTGCTCAATTCCCATTTCTGAACACCACTCTCGTGTATCCGCTGCTATGAACTGGGACCCATTATCTGAAATAAGTATCCTTGGTATTCCGTATCTGCAGATAATGTTCTTCCATATGAAGTCCCTCACGACCCTGAAAGTGATCTTTGCTACGGCCTCAGCTTCGGCCCACTTGGTAAAGTAATCTACAGCTAAGATGACGAACTTTTTCTGTCCGGCCGCCATAGGCAATGGGCCTATAATATCGATCCCCCACTGGTCAAAGGGCCACGAGACATCTGTAGGAATCATCTGAGCAGCTGACAATTGGGGTAGATTAGAGTGAAATTGGCATTTGGGACACTTCTTGGAAAACTCAATGGCGTCTTGGAGAATCGTGGGCCAATAGAACCCGCTCCTCAGGACTTTCTTGGCAAGGATACGCCCCTCAGAATGATTTCCACAGCTTCCTTTGTGAATATGTTCGAGCGTCTCTTTGGCTTGCAAGGGCCTTAGACATCTCATATGCGGGCCTTGAAAAACTTTTTGAATAACCTTCCCTCGGAGTCCAGAGCAAACCGTGGGGCCTTGTTTCTGATTTTCCGTGCCTCCACCTTGTCAGTGGGACAAACGCCATCTTTGATAAATCTCACTATGTCGTCAAGCCAATAGGGCTCGTGAGAATCGATCATGGCTACCATTTGTTTGGTGACCTCCCTTATCAATGGCTCTTCAGTTCTAAGGAACGTGACAGAGCGCTCGCATGAACCTTCCAATGCTGAGGTAAATTTTGAAAGAGCGTCAGCGCGCTCGTTTTCTACTCGTGGGACCTGGAGTAGATGGAATTCCTTGAATTTCTCAATGATCTCTTTAGCCTTTTTCAAATACTGCACCATGGTGGTTTCTCGAGCCTCATAAGTTCCTTCAATCTGGCTCGCAATCAATTGTGAATCAACATAAGCAGCAGTTCTGGAAGCTCCATTTTGAAATGCAATTTTCAGCCCCTGCACGAGAGCCTCGTATTCCGCTTCATTATTAGTGACCTAGAAATCCAATCTGATTGCAAAGTCTAGCTCAATTCCACTGGGGTCTCTAAGGGTTACCCCTGCTCCCCCCTTGAGAGGTTGAGGAACCATCCGTGTGCAAAACCCATAGACCGTCGTTATCTGGGACGGTAGGCTCTAATCCAAAGCGTTCAACCAACAAATCCGCGATGACCTGCACTTGTATAGCCGTTCTGGGCTCGAAACTTAAGTTAAACTGGCTCAATTCAATGGCCCACTTTATCAGTCTTCCAGACACGTCTGGCTTGGACAACACTTGCTTTAATGGCTGATCTGTGAGGACAGTTATTGAGTGTGCCTGGAAGTACGGCCTCAATCGTCGTGATGCGTTGATGAGGGCGAATGCGAACTTTTCGATTTCCAAATACTTTATCTCGGCCCCTTGTAATGTTTTGCTCAAATAGTAGACAAGCAAGTGTTTACGCTCTCGTATGGCTATCAGGACTGCGCTCGTGGCCTCAGTGGAAATGGAGAGGTACATAAACAACCTCTCACCCTCAATTGGCTTTGTCAGGAGCGGAGTGCTCGAAAGGTAAGCCTTCATGTCCTGTAATGCTTTCTCACATTCCTCAGTCCAAGCAAAATTTCGAGCATTGCGCAGAATTTTGAAGAAAGGAAGGTTTCTGTCTGCCGAGCGTGAGATAAATCTGTTCAAAAAAATGATTTTCCCTACCAACACCTGTACCTCCCTAAGGTTACGAGGGGAAGGGATGTCCAAAATGGCTTTGATTTTTTCCGGATTAGCCTCAATCCCTTGTTGGCTGACCATGTAACCTAAGAATCTTCCTCCTCGTACTCCAAAAGTATATTTTGAGGGATTTAACTTCATGCCGTATTGGCGCAAGATGGCAAATGTACGCTTGAGATCCTCAAGGTGCGAGCTTTGACGCTCGCTCTTAACAATCATATCGTCCACGTACACCTCCATGGACCCTCCAATTTCTTTCTCAAACATCTTGTTAACGAGGCGCTGGTAAGTGGCCCCAGCGTTCTTGAGCCCAAAAGGCATGACCAAGAAGCAGTATACACCCAAGTGGACAACAAATGAAGTTTTGGGACGGTCCTCAGGGGCCATAAAGATTTGATAGTACCCTTGAAACGCATCCATCATACTCATTAGCTTGCAGCCGGCGGTCGAATCTACCAGCTGATCTATTCGGGGTAATGGGTAAGGATCCTTGGGGCAGGCCTTGTTAAGATCAGTGAAGTCATTGCAAATGCGCCGTTTGTTTGCGCTCTTTGGTACCAGGACCACTTTGCATAACCATTCCAGATATAGTACGGGCTCGATATACTGAGCCTCGAGAAGCTTGTTAACTTCTTCCTCAGTAACCTTCTTTCAAAAGCCATGCACATCCCGCTTCTTTTGTTTTATCGGCTTGAAGGAGGGGTCCACGTTGAGCCTGTGGACTATTACGCTTGGGTCAATCCCAGTAAGATCAGAGGCTTTCCATGCAAAAACATCAATGTTTTCCCTGAGGAAGTCTATCATCATGATCTGCGAGGGTCCTGAAAGGTTGGACCCAATCTGAGTGGTTTTATCCTTGTTACCTGGTTCCAACTCAATGGTGAGAAATTTTTCCGTGGGCTCAATCCGTATCTCTGGACGAGGGAGCTTGAGCGCCCTTTTCTTTCACGTCAAATGACCATCAGCAATAGGCTCGCCTTGATCACGCTCGTTTTCCACAGAAGAGGATTCTCTAATCATTCCGGGCGGGGCAATTTCGAGGGCGCCCTTGGCGTTGGGATCCTTCTTCTTATTTTTCTTTCTGTTCACTCTGGCCCTCTTGCGCACAGGACCATCCTCGTCTAGATTGGGGAAATCTACGAATTTCTTGGTGGATCCAATCTGGAACGTTTTCTCTGCTTTGGGCTTTTTGAGGGATAACATGTAGCATTCCTAGGCCTCACGAACGTTGCACAAAACTTGTCCGACACCCTCGAGGGTGGGAAATTTGATTTTCTGATGTTAAGTGGAGATAATTTCTTTGAAATCTACGAGGGCCGGTCACCCGATTATGATGTTGTAAGGGATCTCAATTTCTACCACCGCGTAGGTGACCAAAAGTGTTTTTCGCTGTGGGGCACGACCAAATGAGGTGACTAAGCGAATCTGCCCTCGTGGGACAACTTTAGAACCCCCGAAGCCAATGAGGGCTGTTTTGAGGGGCTCGAGCGGAGTATTAGTAACATTCATCTTCTGGAACGTAGTATAGGGTAAAACATTAACAGAGCTTCCACTATCCACTAACACCCTCTTTACAATGTGATTGTGGACATCTAAGCTAACCACCATGGGGCAGTCAGAGGTTTCACTGACCCCATGGGGCGTTACAATATGTTCCAAGTCCTTATCCGTAAATCCTATTACATCATGTTCCTTCGAGCGTTTATCTTTTGCTTCTTGAATAGCATAAACTGATTTGGGCACCGAGGGGCGTTGATCGTAACTTCGGACAAACCGGCATCCAGAAGCGTTGGAATCCCCTCCTGAGGAACCCCCTGCTATCATGTTGATGACTGCAAAAGGGGTATTCTCTTGCTCTGGAGCCTTTCCCTTGCCACGATGGCTACTCTCTGGGGGGCCTCGCCCTCGTGGGCTCTTTGAACACGATGGACTCCTTTTTCTCTCCATTGAACGCTCGTTACATTGCTCTTCGTACCGTTCCAGCATTTTTACAAATTCCTTCAAATGGCCACCCACAATGAGCCTCTGGATTTCCACCTCCAACTGGCGGCACTCATCTGTGTCATGCCCCTTTTGTTTATGGAAGGCACAGTATTTGTTCGAGCGTCTTAGTGCCTCTGTATCCTTCATCTTGGTGGGCCTTTTGAAAAGCTTCTTGTCAGATAGGGCATATACCTCCGAGATAGGCCTGTTGAGGGGGACACGCTCGAATCTCCGAGGGGGAGGTGGTGACTTGCGGCGTTCCCTGTGTGGAGGCTCTTCTCGCCCTAGCTGGTTTTTAGGGGGCCCAGAATGCCTGGGGGCATTAGACCCGTACATATCTTCAAGCGCGAAGTATGGCTCGGCTATCTCCCTCATTGCCATGAGGGATGTGGGACATTTCTTCACTATGGAATCAGCCAATTTCTTGCTCACATACTGTTTGTGGTTGCAAGCCTTAAAAAGTACATGTATTAAGAAATCCATCGAGGGCCTTTCCACCAAAAGCACCTCCTTGTTGAAACGAGCGAAAAATGACCGAAGGGACTCATGCTCGCCTTGAATCAAGTTATATAGGGCAGTGGGTGCGGTGACAAGAGCCTTCAATGAATTGAAATGGTTAAGGAAGGCGTCGGTGAGTTCGCCGTATAAGTGGATCGAGCGAGGTGGCAGCCACTTGTACCATTCCTGAGCCATTCCCACAAGAGACGTGACGAAGACCTTGGCCCAGTAGTGGCTTGAATGCTCATACAGGTGCAGGAAATAATCCAAGTGTTCCGCTGGATCAGTAGTCCCATCATAGCGGTTGACGGAGGTGGGAACTTTGCCCATCCCAGCTTGGGCCATTAGGACTTCCTCCACGAGGGGGGAAGCTTTTGCGAGCGGATGGTGGTGGTAGCATCCAAAGTTTTCCTCCTGTTCCAAATGACGTGGAACATGTTGATGGCAAACCTGGCGACGAGCGTCTCTGGCGTTGGCTCGTTCGTCCCCATCGTGGGGGACTTGAGACCGTGCTCTAGAGAGTTGTCCCACCATATCTTGCAACCCCTGCAGCTGGTCTTGCACATCTGCGAGAAGGTTGGGATTTTCCTTCCTTGTCTGGCTCCCTCATTGGGAGGCTTGTGGCCCTCGTTTTGATGCTCGTGAATGGACCTCTTCGTCAACATCGATTCTTTCCATGGGCTCTTTGCCCTTGTCAGCTTGGGGACGCTCGTTTTCCCCTTGGTCGGGAATTTCTTTTCGTCTTGTAGGCGGAGGTGGCGGTTGAGCTCTCAATATGGCCTAGGCTTCCTTAAGCGGATATCCTTGCAATCCCCCCAAAGGAGGGGCAACCTGAGTAGCCTGCCCAGAGGGGAAGTACACGGAATGAAAATTTTCCCATGCACTCTGGGCCGCCTGAACCTCGCATTGGGTATATATAGCGCGTAGCTGTTGAGAAGACAAGGGGGGTAACTCCACCCCTTCAATCTCCCTTGGAACCACCATCGGAAGCTGGATTTGCCCAGCGTGGTACGGTTGAACTGCCGACATCATGACGGTAGGGGTGAGCGCGTTCCCAGGAGACGGCATCATGAAGGGGTGCCCTCCTGGGCTGGCGTGGGTATTAAGCCACTGGTTCTGGGGAGGATGCGAAAAAGCAGGGAGTTGAGCGCCTCCAACGGAGGCAGAAGTGGGTGGCTCAGGAAGCACCGACGGTGGTGCTAGTGGTTCCATTGGCGGAAGTGCGCCTTCAGTAGGTGGCGCTCCACCAGGCGCCGTCGATGGAATGGTGGTGATATTGACATCACGGGGAGGGTCTTCTCCTCCTCCCACTGCTCCAGACCTAGTAGCTACCATGGTTGGAAAGGTGATGGGTATTTGTTTTTCAACTAGTAAAAGAGAGAAGGATGAGCTGAGAATGATTTTCCCACAGACGGCACCAAAAATAATGGTGTCCGATCAGCTAAGGGTCAAACTCCGATCACTTTCTATTTTGTTGAGGGGGGAAACAGAGGATAAGCTCAAAAGGGTCGCCGGAAAAGCTTCTGGGCTCTACCTGCTAGGACAAACACCAACAAAAGTCAGAAGACCAAGCTGGGGAGACTGGGGGGTGATTCCCAGTTTGGCTCTCCGACGCTCAAGTCAGACAGTGATCTGAAAGAGAAATGTAAGCTGAGGTATGGAGTTACATTGATGAAGAATGCTTACAGGGATGAAGATGAACTCCCATATTTATAGTTGAGGGTCAGGGACCCTTTGGTAATTTGCCTCGTGTGGTCTTGCCCTAATACGTGTCGCAACGAGGAGAATCCTAGGAGGAATCTCCTACAAAAGCTGATAAAAGTTAGTGTTTGAAACAGAGTCAGGTGCGCGGGCTTGTACGGGGTGTCAGAGAGCCGTTTTGGAAGTTGGTAACGAGGGTGAGAAACACGCTCGTGTCAACTAGGCCTAATGGACTAGGTGATCCGCATGGGGATTAGCGTCCAAGCAGTGCAATGAGGGTGCATGAAACCCCTTTATTCTATTATTGTACGAGGGCACGCTCGAAGGGGCATGACGCTCGTAAATGACTTCATTAGAACCATGAGAGCATGCATGATAAAGAGAGGTTGGCGCTCGTTAGAAGGCCTTGAGACGCTCGTTAATGAGCGCAGGGGAGATCATGTGCTGGTGAAAGTCGGGGACGTTTGGGGACCACTGAATCCACGTGTCATGCGTTGACCGTGCCACGTGTAAAACGTGGGTCAAGCGTATTTTATCCCCTTCGCTTATTACTTAAATAAATAATCTAAGATATTATCCATTATTTATTTATTTCATAAATAAATAAACTAGGATATTATATTTTATTTATTTACTTTATAAATAAATAAACTAATATTCCAATTAATAATTAATTATTCATTGGGCCTTTTATTCCGAATTGGGCTTTAGAATTAATTTTCTAATTATTCTAATGGACCTTTATAATTAATTCTCTAATTAATTATATTTGAACTTACAATTAATTATCCAATTAATCGTACTTGAGTTTTATAATTAATTCTCCTAATTAATTATATTTAGGCTTTATAATTAATTCTCTAATTAATTATCTTTTTATAATTAATTCACCGATTAATTAATACATGGTCAATTCAACTAGATTGACCACATGCCCACAATCTCTCTCTCACTTGCCACATATGTGCCTTACACGTGTGGTCTCATTTCGATAAATTGTTTTGACCTTTCTAACAGTACCCTCTCATCCTGACATTTGTGTGTGACTCTCTAGGTTCATTATTCAGTTAGCAGTGACAGTAATTAATTAATAATCTTATTAATTAATTAGTCCACAGATCACACGATCATAGTCTAGCAACAAATGTGTGACTCCTACCCGATTAACGAATTATATAGAAAGAACCTTTCAATCAATGACATATGTGAGATACGATCCCCCTACCATCCCATCTCTGGATTAAGACCTAAGGCATGGGAATAAGGAGAGCCCTAATTATCTTAATCTTAAAGCTTAATTAGTATCATATCCATTTGATCTCAATCCAAGAAACTCTTTTCTTGATATCTTGATCCATCACAATGGCATATGAATAACTTATACAATAAGAGATCTTCTTGCTTAAAGCAAGTATAGGTCCTTTATTGATTCTCACATGCCTCTATGGAAAACACAGAGTTTGAGCAGTAGAATTTTTAAAAAAAATTCCAAAAGCGAATCGTGTTCTTGCAATGTTCATTTCAAAACAAAAAGGTTTCAAGAAACTTACGAAGATTGAAACTTTCTTGTGATGTTGATACCTCCTATCAAACACCCTTCATATGGATTGTCCCTCGAACGGTTCTCGAAAAGATCCCAAAGTAGGTAACCTCCAAAGCATATCTACACCAGTCCTAGATCCCGATCAAGCTATTGAGAATGCTAGTTCTGTGGCTTATGTTTTGGCTAGGAATTTTCTTTGAAAACTTTTCTTTTGATTTTCTCAAAAACAATTAATGCTTCAAGAACGTTGGTCTAAACCCAAGAAAGAGTCCCACCCCTTGTATTTATACCAAGGAGTTCGAACCCTAGGAGATTTTCCCAAGTCTTGTGGGCTTTGATTTCTTGCTCAATAATTCACTAATTAATTATTATCTTTTAATTGAAAATAAGATCTTATCTTACTCTCCAAGATAATCCGAGAAATCTTTCTCTCTCCTTCTTTAGGAAGTTTGACTATTCAACTTTATCTTGTATAAAATTAAATATCAATATTCAATAAATAATTGAATTCATAATTAATTATTTATTGGGTTAATTATTTTTGAGATTGGACTTAATAATTAATTCATAATAAATTAAAAGACCAAAATTAATTAACAATTTAATTAATGAAAAGTTTCACACGCGTCACCGAGCCACACGTGTCCAGCCACGTGTGCAACACGTGCCCAGTCACGTGTGTGACGTGTCCAGTCACGTCCGTGACACGTGGTATGGGGCTTACGTTCGTGTGGTCCCATTTTGATCGACAATTTGATACTTCATTAATCCGATTAACTTCCTACCAAAAAACCCTCATGACCTGGCATTTGTGTGTAATCCTTTAGGTTCATTATTCGTTTAGCAGTGACATTAATTAATTCTAATAATTAATTAATCAGTTCACAGATCACACTACCATAATCTAGCAATGGGTGTGTGACCCCTAGCCGAATAACGAAATGAATCGAAGAACCTTTCAGTCAATGACAATCAGTGAAATACGATCCTCCTATAACTCCATCTCTCAATCAAGATATTAAGGCATGGGAATAAACTTAGAGCCTTGTTATTCTTGATCTTTAAAGTTAAGTTCGTTTCATGTCCATTTAGATCCAATCCAAGAAAACCCCATTTTCTTGATGTTTTGATCTTTTATCCACCTTGGCTAAGGATTTAATATTTAATGGACTACGAACAACTTAATTACTAAGAGATCATTCTTGTTCTTAACAAGTGTAGGTCTTTATTGATTCTACAAATTCTACATATGCCACTTGTGTAATCCCAACATAGGCCGTAATTCAGGTGTCTATATGACGACACCCTTTTTAGCCTATATTAAAGATTATAGAGTTAGCTCGTATGAGACAATACAGAATTTGAATGTCAAGTCAAAGGATTATTAAACACGTCATTGACCTGCGAGATATTTCCTAATCTGGAAGTTTTTGGAAACTTCCTTTCCGATTTAGGAATGTTCTCACATGGGACATCTTAGTGATGGAGTTCTTGTAACAATCACCCTTATGTATTATGAACGCATCATCGTATGCACTTATCACTCCATGAAACTTAGTGATCCTTCTTAAGGACATAATCATATAAGCAAGTCTTAACGGAGTCAAGGTTGACACTCCCTCTGTCTGTCGGACTCATCGACTTGGAGAAGTTTCTAATCCTCGCCTATGGAGTTAAGAACGTATTTCATGTGTCGTTCTCATAAGGAGAAAGTTCTTAACGGCCTCAAATGATTAGGGGAGTTCAAAACATGCAAAACACAATCAAACCCTAACAGACATAAATAAGCACATAAAGAAGTGATTGCCTATGGACAAAATCATTTCGTTTATTATTCAAAAACTGTTTGTTATTTTACAAGGAAATAATAAAGCAACAACACTACTTTAAGGGAACTATTCCTAACAGTGCCACTTTTCTAATCCCAACACAAGTCATAATTCAGGTGTATCAAGCGACATTCTTTTAGACCCATGCCAAAGATTACCTAGTAAGTTCACACAAGGCGTCAATGGAATCTCAAGTCTAAGGATTAATGAATCAAATCATTGATCTGTGAGATATTTCCTAATCTAGAAATCTCTATGTCTTGAAGTAGTTACTTTCTTTCCCATTTAGGAATCTTCTCATGTGGGACCCCTCAGTTTACTCGTTCTAAGTAGCGAGCACCCTTGTGTATTGCGTACGCATCGACTATGCACTTTACACCCCATGAAACAGGATGATTCCTTCTTAAGGATGCAATCCCACAAGCAAGTCTCAAAAGAGCCTAGTTGGCACTCCCACTGTTCGTTGGGCTCATCAACATGGAGTAGTTTCTAATCCAGCTTTGATTAGAGCTTATTTCTTGAGTCATTACTTTGAATGACTAAGTCCTAAAAGCTTGATGGATTAGGGGAGTTCTAATACATGCGACGTAATAAGAAACACACAAAACACGTAATTGCACATAAAGAAGTGTTTGCCCCTGATTATGATCGTACGTCTATTATTCAAAGATTTTTCATAATACAAGGAAAGTCCCAAAGAAGATTATGACGAATCGGCTTTCTAGGGTTCTATTCCCAACAATTGGGTACTTAGGATATGGAGGTGAGCAGAGAGCATCCTCGACGCGAGGCCGAGTTGAAGGTTTATCGAGCTGATCCTTATTTTACATGTCAAATGTGTGCTGGACCACGCATCCCAATAGGTCCATGCCACGTCATTAGCCCCCTGAAACGTTGCCAGCTAGGGCAGACGTGGTGGTGTCGTTTCAATTTCTAAGGAGGGACCCACTACAATCATTGTGTCATTTCACCTTCCCGATTCCCGCATTTTCACTTCTATAAATAGGGGGTCAGTAATTTCATTTTACATCCATATAAATTCTTTAGAGCCTTTCGAGTGATTCAAACGTCCCAGCAAGGAGTCGAGCAAGTGAGTAGTTCGAAGAGGAGTCTTGTAGTTTTCCACAGTCTTCAATCTCGAATACTCAGGTAAATTTCTCAAGCTAGCTTTGTATTTTTTGTGTTTCAAACTTTATTTACTTTGAATTGGTTTCGATGAAAAGGATCCCCAAACCGACTTAAAGGCTCATTTTCTCGATTTGTCCAACCTCCTATGCTTACTTAGAATATTGAGGGAAAAAGTTTTTATCCCTGTAGGATATAAGGAAATCGAGAGGAGTATGAGTGAGAGGGTTAAACTATGGCAGAATCCTCGAGCACGGAGTGGGGAGGAGGAAAGGGGGTCGAGCTCAGGCTCTAGCTCAGATGTGAGTTCGTCTTTGGACTCTGAGTCAAATTCTACTCCACTTCCACCAATCCTCAAGGGACAGATGAGCAAGTGGATCTAATGGAGGTGTCAGAGCCTACCTAGGAGAAGGAATTAGAAAAGGTTGTCGTGCCTCAGGGAACGGGCGAGGAACCATCGACTTCAGGTCGATTTGAAAAGATCGAGGAGGATGATGAGAATGTCGAGCCTAAAGGGCCCTTAGCTAAAGATCCCGAGCAGTCCCTTGTAAAATTTCTTGGGAGAAAGTGAGAGATATCGAGGACATGCTCTTCGGAGGAATACTAGAATTTGGGGGAGTGATACACCCAAAAGTTGGGGAACGGATAACAAATCCCCTAAAAAATTGTATAGCCATCAACTTCTGCACGATCGATTATGGCTTTCGCGTGCCCATCCCGGAGGAGGTACCCAAAAGATAATTTGAACATAGAGCCTGCGGCAATGCTAGTTATGCTGGCTGTTCGATAGTGGTGATATATATTACGTTTATATATATATATATATATATATATATATATATATATATATATATACTTTATATAACTTAATATATATAATACATGGGAAAATTATCTTTTTGTATGAGAAAGTGATGAAAAATTCAATCCTGCATGCAGTCAAAGCGCATGTAGACCAAATTTGAGTTGTAGGTTTTTTTGTGCAAAATTTAAACAATATAGGGTTTTTTTAGAGTAGTTTTTTAAGTCAGGGTTTGATGTGCTAGTTTAACCTAACACAGGGTACCCATTTGCAATTTTCTCAAAACAAAATTCGGGTAATCTGACGAATCAACGCAGGTCGAACTTGCATGATAATCAAACTTTTGAGCTACTAAATTAGCACCATGTCTAGTGAAAGAGAACCGAACATCCGAGAAACAGTTATAAGTGAGCTTGATATCCAGAGATAGTATTACTAACATCAGAAAGATCGTTGCTATCACCCTTAAGGCAGTTGATCAAATTCAAAGAGCCTCCTTCCATGATGACCTTTCTCCAACTAAAATCCCATCCCAAACGCGCCACCGAGAGGGCAGCTTGAGATTCCGCAACCACCGGATCCACAACATTTTTTTTTCTTTCCGTTTCCCACCCAATACAATGACTGTCCGAATCACACGCCACCACACCATTACCAATCGAGTGAGAATCCCTAAATACCAAGCTATCAAAGTTGGTCTTAATCAACCCCCACTCCGATCATTGCTAATTCATGATCGCCGGAAGTGGTAGCTGAATTATCTAGTCATCTTCAATAATTGGAGGAAACGGTAGGTTACCGAAAGCTAAGTGCACAACTTCATGAGGCTGCCTTAAAACTCCTTCAGCTCTACTTACATTTCTACAGTTCCAGATTCCCAACCAGATGGTTGTCATCTTACCCCCATCATCCCGATCCAACTCCTTCGAAGCACTGAGTAAACCACCACAGAAATCGGCAATGAGAGGTTGAATTAATCTCTAAGGCAGATGAGAGATAGCCCAGATTTGGAGAGCAAACGGGCAACTTACAAGAGCGTGGCCAAGATCTTCCTCAGGATTATTTCGTTGGTGCTCTTCCTTTTTTTAGTCATCTATAATTCCTCTAGATTTGCTTTCTTGGAGGATGTCAATCTATTTGTCACGGATACGATTATTAAAATTGCTTCCTTTGTAATTTTAATATTATAAAATTATTAAAATATTTTGGTATTTTTTCTTATATTATGATAACAAAAGAAATTCAAAACTCACTATGTTTGGAGCTTGTGTGTCTGTGCACAAGTTGAATTGAGGAGTATTGTTATTGCAGAAGTTGCTTCTAATTGTAGCTCCCCTTGTAAAACACTTGGTTATATTACTTGAGCCATTTACTCTGTAAAATATATTTTTTATATTTGTGTGTGTGTGTGTGTGTGTTTATATCATACTTTCATATATTTACTTTTTTAACTCTGAAATTCCACAATTGCTCTCTTATTTTTCGATTTTTGTAACCATTGTCCTTCGTCATTGTTAGGTCATCCAAAAAATCAATTGTGATAGTATAGGACCTTCACCAAAATAAAAAATTTGAATTAATATTAATTATCCTATAAATGGTAAATGTCTACTGCTTCACTCACTCATCATTCATGATTATCACTTGTCTTCCATAGCCCATGTTTTTGCTATTTCTCCAAAATTAAAATGGTTGATTCACTTTCTTCACAAATCAATCATGATTTCATCGAATTCTGTAAAGATAATTATTTTCTTGTGTTAGATATTTATTTTCAAATATACAAAACATTTTAAAATTCTTTGATAAAGATAATTTAAAATCGATCATGATTTCATCGAATTCTGTAAACTTGAACGTTATATTTCTATAGATGAGCTTTTCCTCAACTTTGTTCACAATTATATCTGCTAGGAGAACCAACTCAATTTATGGGTTGACAGTTAGGTAATTTTGTTTATTTCCTTTACCGTTGGATTCTCTATTATTTAAGGTTCATTGAAAACCAAATCATTTTCGTATCGCTTTCCCATATTCGTGTTATAATGTCCTATATTTTCATTCCTTGTAAATGTAATAGTGAATGAATTAAATAAATGACTTTCTCTATCTTTTGTAACTATTTTTTATTTTTCAGGTAAATAAAAATATTAGATACAAATAATAATTATAAATGAAATGTTAGAATATATTGGAGGTTCGTTTATCAAATTAATTTTTTCGACCTGTCAATTTATTCATAATTCACTCCAATTGCTTGAATGTTAGAAGGAGAGTGTTATGTTAACTATTAATGTGTAGATATCTATTTTTAATTTTTTTTTATGTAAATTTCTTTGGAAATGAAATATATATTATTATATTATTTTCAAAATAATGGAAAGTAAAAATAAATAATAATTATGGTGTAAAAACTGGAAAAGGATTAAAACACCAACACTTTAAGATTTGTTTAGGAAGGGAAGGCCATCACAGGCATGGTAGCCTCAGGAACTGTGTTTCCAATGAGCGTGAGTTCTTCCAGCTAGGATAACACCAGGGGAAAAATGCAAAGAGGATGCAAGGATGGTGAAGTATGCAAAGCTTGGGGAAGAAGAAGATGGAGATCAAGGAGAAAATGCCCAGTTCAATGTACTGTGTCTGTATTCAGTTTATGTGTAAAAGAGGAGTTAGAGAATGAGAGTGTGAGTTCTCATATTTATATGTTGAGGGCAGGGGTGCTTTGGTAAAAGCGACCATGTGGTCCCAAACCCAATGTTACCCTAGACACGTGGTGACGTGTGATGGCGTGAGAGTGACTTCCCTGAAAGTTTGTAAGGTGTCAGATGTGGTGCGCACTACCACTGTGTGTCAGATGCGGTTACGGAACCGTTGACGAGCATGGTAAAAGACTCCTCACGTAGTTGGGTGCGCCCTCGAGGGGAACCCTTCATTAAGGCAGGAGTTAGCTTCTGGGTGATGAGTACCTTCGCTGGTGAGGACAATACTGGCACCAAGAGGTGGCTCGAGCATTGGGAGCGCTCGAGAGGGGTTCCTCTGTCGACTCGGTCCGAGCGTCATGAGTCTCGAGCGGTGGGTGGATACGACCGCGAGCTCCCTTGTGGAGGGTCCTCCTAGTGTGGAATGGATGGACTCTGGAGGAGAGCATTCCGTGGGACCGCATCTCGAGCGTCAGATGGGATTGGCAAGCAGATCCCCCGCTCCTGACTTAGGCCGAGGCGCGCAAGTCCTAAACAGTGAGATAATGGGTGAATGGGCTGGGTTTATTCCACGGGCCCATTATCGCGAGCGTCCAAGCTTCGGAGTATTCAGATCGCGACATGTGTGCGGTATTGATCTGAGCGTGATTTGGGCTCATCAAATAATAAAAATATATATTAGTCAGTCAAAATACACTTTGCATTCCTATACTATGTTTCTGTCTTTTCTTTTTTTTAAACTTCACTCTCTTTGATACATATTCAAACAAATTTGTTGTTATATACATATACAAATAATCGTAATTATTTTTAAGTTCCATGTGTTTTAAATTCAGATTCAAATATTCTTTTTATTTGAGATATATTTGCTTATAATATATAAAAGTAAATAATGATCAAACATTTGAAAATTAAATACAATGTGAGTCTAATAATATAAAAAAATTATTAAATCAAATCTAAGTAAGATAGTAAATCATTAATAAATAAATTTGGAATATACTAAAAAAGAAGGCAATTTATATACTTTTTATAGTAGTTTGCCCCTTAAATCTAATTAACTTTCAATAACTTTAGACTGTACTCATGCGTCTAAAATTTAATTTCTTAAAAATTGATGTTAAACAATAATATATTCATATGATAATGCATTAAAAATATTGACATAAAGAACCTTTTATTTATCAAATTTGGAGTATAATGAATTAATGAGCGTAGTCGGTGTAGAAGCGATAGTGATTAGAATGAAAAAATTGGTTTCAAACTGGGATTTGAACGGGAACCAATGGGCATGAAGAACTTAATGGTTGATAACATGTTTAAACCTCGTATTTTTGGTATGACAATGGCTGATTTTCAGTGTTAAATGATCTATATTTTGGTGCGTGTGATGTGTTTGGTGTTTTTGTCGCAGCAGAACTAATTCCATAAAATTGGTGATTATTTGGGCTTATCGAAGGGAATTAGTGGAGCAGAATGTTTTTTTCCTTTGATGAGTTGATGTTGTTGGGCCACGTTGCTAGGCCATGAGAGAAGCCCAAACTTTGAAGCTAATTAATTGAATATCAGGCCCATGCGTGTGAATTAATTTAGAGACCAATTGGGAAGGAAACTCTTGGGCAGCAAGTTGGGCGTAAAGACTAAATCCTTTTTGCACTAGGATTTGAGGATTACTCTGGGAGTTATTTATTTAAGCCTTGCAGCAGGGTTCGACGGGGAGAATCCTTCATACACGTTTCACGTACACTTTCCGGGGAGATTTGGAGCAGCTGAGGCGAGAGCTTGAAGATCCATCCGAGAAAATCCTTCCTCTTCAATTCCTCTTAGTTAGATTCATGTTTTTATCGCTTTCAAATATTATGAACATGAGTAGCTAATTTTCTTAATACTTAGCTAGGATATTATAGTTTAGTTCTTGACATCATGAAACCTAAGTGTTTTTCATAATTCAATTTAATTTCAAGTATTTATTAATCCTCCGTGTGCAGTGTTTATCGCGAGTTATTTACTTGGTTAATTAGGGCCCGATTTTCTAAGTAAGTTTGTTGCGTATTGCCAATCTTGATTGCATGAAGTTTATGTAATGCTTAATAGATAATTAGTGGTGCGTTAATAAGAAGAATTGGTTGCAGTTCTCAACTTATTAAGGAGATTAATAATCTAATTTAAATTTAGCACGTGTCGTGACTAGGTTGATTAGGGTTAGTGTTTTCTTAAATCTTAATTCTGTTGATTCATTAAATCCCGTCGAGTGTCTCTAGGGGGGGTTGTGAATTGATTAGAGAATAACTGTCGAGTGTCTCTAGGTTATTCTACAATTTAAGAGAAAACGAGGCGGAGTCGAGTGTCTCTATCTGCTATAGCTAATCTACTTGAAATAATTGAATTTATTTTTGAGTCTGTGATTGTTGTCTGAACTGAATTATAATTCCTAGCTAGGTATTGTTCTCCTCTTGATTGTTTAACCCTTTCCCCAACGTGTTAATTATTTCTTTTAAGCTAGTTTTATTTAATTGTTTTCTTAGTAGTACGTAGAATTTAATCCAACCCCCCCCCCCCTTTCTAATTTAGTCGGCTAGTTTATTACACGTTTTTCCTGCAAGTAAGTAGAATTATTTTCAAACCAGTCTCTGTGGATTCGACCCGTTGCACTATACTCGTAATTGTTGCACCGGATTAATATTTTATTTTGACGGATTCGACTCATGTCAAATTTTGGCGCCGTTGCCGGGGACTAGTGCTAATCGAATCTAATTCTTTTTTATGAACAGGAGCATTCGTGGAATTGACGAGCCGATTTTTGATCCTGAGATCGAAAGAACCGCAAAATCGTTAAGGAAACAAACCAAAACACGTAAGAAGCTTGCGGAAAAATCCAGTCTGAACCAATCTGAAGAGTCCAGCACTGAGTCGGAACATACAGAAAACGAACAGAAAGATTTGACCGTACCTTAACGATGGCAGTACAAGAACGTCGTACCATGGAGGATCTGGTACGTCCTGACAACGCCCAGCAACCCCTCTGTATCACTTTTCCAGAGGTGGGTGCTGGCTTCGAGCTAAAGACGGGAACAATTCACCTACTCCCCATCTTTTACGGTCTAGAAAACGAGAACCCTCACCAATATCTAAGCAAGTTTCACACGGTCTGCTGCTCAACGAAGCCTCATGGAGTTACCGAAGACCAAATCAAACTCCGTGCCTTCCCGTTCTCCCTACAAGATGCAGTAGAAAAATGGTTGTATTCTCTACCTTCCGCAACCATTACTACTTGGCAGCAGATGCACGACAAATTCTTGGATAGGTTCTTCCCAGCTGAGCGATACCTGGATCTCCTTCAGGAGATAATCACCATTAAGCAAAAGGATCATGAAGCCTTGCATGAATATTGGGAGCGATACCGGAATTTGCTTGCAATGTGCCCACATCACAACTTGCCAAAGAATTCAATTGTTCATAACTTTTACAGAGGCCTGATGCCTGCCGACAAAAGGTAGTTGGATGCTTCGAGTGGTGGCTCCATCATGATCAAAACACCTGCAGAACTCACAAAACTAATTAGCAGAATTTCCAGAGCCTCACAGAAATACTATACCAAGTCCGACATGACGAGACAGGTAAAAGAGGTAAGCTCTTCTCAGTTTGATGAACTTAAGAATATGATATCTGTTTTAGTTTCTAACATGAGTGCAGGAACACCACAAACGGCAACAGTCTGTCAACTATGTGCTAGCCCATCTCACCCGACCGATGCTTGCCCATCACTCCAAGAGGGGACTTTAGAGGATGCGAACGCCGCTGGATTCCATCAACAAAACAACAACCCTTACTCTAACACATACAACCCCGGTTGGAAAAATCATCCTAGCCTTAGCTACGCCCAAAAACCTCCACCAAATTTCCAAAATTTCGTACCCAGACCCTCGCAGCCTCAGCAGCAAAACTCACAACAAAACCTTAACCCCCAAGCTATCCGTTTCAACAACCTAGAGTCCACCGTTCAGAACCTAGGCTCTTGGGTTCAAAACCTAGGCTCTTCAGTTAAGAACCTTGAAACCCAGCTAGGACAGATCGCTGCAGCCTTGAGTAGGATGGAGAACCAAGGTAAACTACCTTCGCAAACGGAAGACCCTAGGAAGAATGTCAGCGCCATCATGCTTCGAAGTGGTAAGGAACTGCCTCCACCAGTGGAGAAAGATCAAGGACGTAAACCAGGTCCCAAGGACGATCGGATAGGAGGTGCGACTTCTGAGTATGACCATACTCAAAACTCAAACTGCGAAAAAGAGACGGAAATTATCGTGAAACCTAAGCCCCTGGTGGTCCCGCCTCCATTCCCTCAACGATTAGCAGAGATGAAGAAACAGAAAGAAGAGAAGAGTATTCTCGACACGTTTCGCAAGGTTGAGGTAAATATTCCATTGTTGGATGCAATCCAACAGATTCCCAGGTATGCGAAATTCCTCAAGGAGCTCTGCACGAACAAGAGAAAACTATTAGGCAATGAAAAGGTAAGTGTGGGGGAGAACGTGTCTGCAGTTCTACAAAAGAAACTCCCCCCAAAATGCCGCGATCAAGGTATGTTTTCCATTCCGTGCAAGATTGGAAATTTAGGAATTAAAAAGGCAATGTGTGATTTAGGTGCAAGTATTAATGTTATGCCACTTTCTGTTTATAATGCACTTAATCTTGGCCCCCTGAAAGGTACAGGTGTCATCATTCAACTGGCGGATCGTTCTATTGTGTACCCGGAGGGTGTTCTAGAAGATGTCCTGGTCCAAATTAACGAGATGGACTTTCCAGCTGACTTCTTTGTATTAGACAAGGAGGACAATAATTCTGAAAAATCTTCTGATATCCTTTTGGGTCGCCCATTTTTTAGTACCGCCAGAGCTAAGATAGATGTTCACGATGGTTTACTTACTCTTGAATTTGATGGTGATGTGGTTAAGTTCAATGTGTATGATGCGATGAAAAGGCCCGATGAACTTTCCAGTGTATTTAGCGTTGATGTTGTGCATTATTTGACGGAAAGAGTCTTTGAGTTGACTAATTTAGAGGTTTTTCATTATACACTTTCTAACAATTTGCATACTAATAACCTAAGAGAACTTGAGAAATTGTTTAACTTGCCTGAAGAAATTCTCGATTTAGTGTTTAAGTTGGAAATTGCAAAACCGGTCGTTGGTAATGTGTCTAAACTGGACTTACCTGTTTCGCGAACTAAATTGCTTCCTTCAATTGTGCAGGCCCCAGAATTGGAACTAAAGAAGTTACCCGAGCATCTCAAGTACGCCTTTCTTGGCGAAAAGGAGACCTTGCCTGTAATAATTTCCAATACCCTAAGCCGTTTAGAAGAAGAAAAATTGCTTAGAGTGCTTAGAGAATTCAAGGAAGCCATCGGTTGGACCATAGCCGATATTAAAGGGATAAGTCCATCAACCTGCATGCACAAAATAATTCTCACCGAGGATGCCAAGCCAAAACGGTAAGCTCAACGCCGGCTTAACCCACCCATGATGGAAGTAGTCAAAAAGGAGATTTTAAAACTTTTAGATACAGGAGTGATATTTCCAGTTGCAGACAGTGAGTGGGTAAGCCCGGTACAGGTAGTTCCGAAGAAGACAGGCATCACGGTAGTTGAAAATGATGAAGGTGACATGGTACCCACCCGTGTCCAAAACGGGTGGAGGGTTTGTATGGATTATAGAGGCTTAAACTCTTTAACTAGAAAAGATCACTTGCCCCTCCCCTTTATTGATCAAATGTTAGAACGTTTAGCCGGTAAATCTCATTATTGTTGTCTTGATGGCTATTCAGGTTTCTACCAAATCCCCGTAGCACCCGAGGATCAAAGTAAAACCACTTTCACTTGCCAATTTGGAACTTTCGCGTTCAGAAGGATGCCGTTCGGACTCTGTAATGCTCCGACAACTTTTCAGCCATGTATGGTGAGCATATTCTCTGATTTTGTGGAGCGAATAATTGAGGTATTTATGGACGACTTTACAATTTACGGTAATTCTTTTGATGAATGTCTTGAAAATTTGGCTAAGGTTTTGAAAAGATGTTCTGAAAATGACTTGGTTTTAAACTTTGAAAAATGCCACTTTATGGTGGATAAGGGAATTGTTCTTGGTCATGTGGTTTCTCATAAGGGAATAGAGGTAGATAAGTCGAAAATTGATGTTGTGAAATCCTTACCTTACCCCGTTAGTGTGCGGGAGATTCGATCTTTTCTTGGCCATGCAGGTTTCTATAGGCGTTTTATACAGGATTTCTCAAAGATCACGAGGCCTCTTTGCCAACTTTTGCAAAAAGATATGGAGTTTGACTTCAACGCACAATACAAACAAGCCTTCGATTTACTGAAGGATAAACTAATCTCAACTCCCATCATGCAACCTCCGGATTGGAACCATCCCTTCGAAATCATGTGTGACGCGAGTTACTATGCGGTTGGAGCTGTTTTAGGCCAATGAATTGACAAAAACCCGCATGTCATTTATTATGCGTCCAAGATGCTTGACAACGCGCAGATCAACTACACCATTACGGAAAAAGAACTTTTAGCAGTTGTTTTTGCTTTAGATAAGTTTAGATCGTATCTTTTGGGTACTAAAGTGGTTGTTTTCTCTGATCATGCAGCGTTGAAGTACCTCTTGACGAAAAAAGACGCGAAGCCAAGGCTTATCCGCTGGATATTACTCCTTCAAGAGTTCGATCTCGAAATTCGCGACAAGAAAGGCTCCAAAAATCTCGTAGCAGACCATTGGAGCAGAATTCCAGTTGAAAATACAGACTCTGTACCGATTCACGATGAGTTTCCAGACGAGCAGCTTTTTGAAGTATATGACCGTAAGATACGACCGTATCTTAAAACCACACCCTGGTATGCAGACATCGCTAATTACTTAGCATCAAGTATTCTACCTAATACTTTGTCTCGTTCTGAAAAGGATAAGATAAAAAGCGATGCGAAATATTTTATTTGGGATGACTCCTTTTTGTGGAAAAATTGTTCGGATCAAATCATTAGGCGTTGTGTTCCTGAGAGTGAGTTCGAGTCAATTTTGAAATTCAGTCACTCTTTTGCATGTGGGGGTCATTTTGGGTCAAAACGTACAGCTTTAAAAGTGCTTGAATGTGGTTTCTTTTGGCCTAGCTTGTTTCGAGATGCTTATTTATTCTGCAAAAGTTGTGAAAATTGCCAGAAAACGGGTAACATAGGCCCTAAAAATCAATTGCCACTGAACCCTATTCAACCTTGCGAAATTTTTGATGTTTGGGGCATTGATTTTATGGGCCCGTTTCCCTCCTCTTTTGGCAATACTTACATACTTTTGGCCGTTGATTATGTTTCTAAGTGGGTGGAGGCCAAGGCCACCCGAACTAACGATTCAAAAGTGGTTGTAGATTTTGTCAGGTCTCATATTTTCTCTAGGTTTGGAACACCTCGTGCTATCATTAGTGATCGAGGCACGCACTTTTGTAATCGGTTGGTAGAATCACTTCTGGCTAAGTATAATGTCACACACCGGACGTCTACAGCTTACCACCCTCAGACAAATGGACAAGCAGAGGTATCTGACAGAGAGATTAAGTCTATTTTAGAGAAGACGGTGCATCCTACTCGGAAGGACTGGAGCCAGAGGCTAAACGACGCTCTACGGGCATATAGAACGGCGTTTAAAACACCTTTGGGGATGTCCCCGTTTCGAGTGGTTTATGGCAAAGCTTGCCATCTTCCCGTGGAACTTGAGCATAAGGCCTTTTGGGCGATCAAGACATGCAATATGCAAATGGATGCAGTAGGAGCAACACGAAAACTTCAGCTTCAAGAATTAGAGGAAATACGGAACGATGCATATGAGAATTCAATGATCTATAAATCTAAGACTAAGAAATTCCACGATATGATGATTTCTAGAAAAAATTTCTTAGTGGGGCAGAAGGTCTTACTTTTTAATTCTCGTTTGCGTCTCTTTCCAGGTAAGTTGAAGTCGCGATGGATAGGTCCCTTCGTGGTCACGAACATCGCTGCACATGGAGCGATTGAAATCAAGGAAATGAAGAGTGGAAATATCTTGAAAGTAAACGGGCATCGGTTGAAACCTTTCTACGAGTTTTCGCAACCGTCTGAGATTGAGGAGATTCGATTGGAGGCTCCGCCTCCATCCGTTTGATCACTTCCTAAATACCTCGTCGAGTCCGAGACAATAAACAAGGGCACTCTTGGGAGGCAACCCAAGTTGTGCCGATTCAGGCGCCACCGTAGTCCCGTTTTGCTTTTATTTTATTTTTCTTTTTCTTCTTTGTTCGCTTCTCGTGTTAATTTGAGCTCTCGTTCTCTGCAGGATTTTGACGCATACCCAGGTTCTGGACTATTTCAGCCATGAAGTGTGGGGGTGTGACTGTACCTATAACTCATACTATATTTATTTTAGTGGGAAAATAATACCTGAGCCTTAAAATAAATAACCCACTTAAAACTAACCTACCCGCATCCCTGCCCGCGGATCTAACCGACCCGCCGCTTCAACCCAGACCCGTAAACCGCCTCGGCCCATTTCCCAAAACCCAACCCTAATCCTAATTCAAACCAAACCTAACCCTACACACAATTAACCCTTCCATTTTACCAGCCGCCTTTACCCTCTTCACCATTACAGTCACCTTCACCCTTTTACTGCGTCCAAGAACCACCATTTCGCCACCCAAATTCCGCCGCCTGCCACTATAATTTTTCAACCCTAAACAATCCCCACCATCATCCCCAAGCCATGGCCCAGAAGAGGAAGCGAAAGTCCTCTGAGCAAATTCAGGCGACTCAACCCCCACTCTCACCGGCTCCCGCTCCGTTGAGTATCATCAACCCCGCCGGTCATTCTTCCGCCGCAACCCCCATCCAGCACCCCGCACGGCAGCGGAGGTTTATGCGTTCTTAGAGGCCAATTTCAAGGCCGTTCAAAACGCCGCCATGTCAGCCGCGTCACTGCCTCCGCCTACACCACCCGCCACCGCGGTTCAGAGTCCCACTAACCCTAGATCTAAGCGTCGGCAGCTGAATGTCGCCATCGCCTCCTCCGCCATCCCGATTCCCATTCCTCCGAAATTTCAACCGCCGGAATGCGAGGTACGATGCTCCTCAAGGATTTGAGACGCCGCCGTCCGTCAAGCGCCGCCACAAGCCCCAGTGCTCATAGATCTGAGCCATTTGCCACCTAAGAGACCCCGACGACGTCCGATAGATCCTTCTCCGCCGCTGGCCGTACTTCCTGCACCGCCCGTCATATCTCCGCCTCAGGAGGGTTTTCTTCCCTCTTTCTCCGAGGTCCCTGTCCCTGAAGATTCCGTTGAAGCAGATGCCGGATTCGCCCTTTTACGGCGACCGATGAAGCTGGACCTTCCCACCTTCCATCTCCTTCTTCCAGCTCCGATAGTGGTACAGCGGATGGTTCCGCCAATGATGCGGATTTCGTGTTCACCTGCGAGGAATCAGAGCCGCCACAGCCCCGCCGTATGGCGACTCGTTCGCGGTTGGGCAGGAATTTCCAGCAGCCTATTCACCTCCCTCCCGAGGATTTAGCCTCCGATTCTGATATAGAGCAGGAAACAGCCCCCAAGCGCCGGAAGTTTGATGCTCGTACTCAGTCGATTGTGCCAGGTAAGCTCCCGGATTTTCACACTCTTCGTACCCTTGACTTGTATGATGATGCGTGTGACTATATGAAATCGATTGGATGGTATGATTTTTTTGTACGGGATACCCTATTTACTCTGAACTTGTGCGTGAGTTTTATCTTACCTACCGCTTTACTGCACCTAGAGATTTCTGTTTGGATACACCTGGAATTATTAATTTCTCACTTCTGGGCACATCTTTTAGCTTGTCAATTAATGAGTTCAATGTTGCCATTCGGTTTGTGCCAGAGGATGAGTTGGTTAGTGACGAGTATATGAGCATGTTGTGTGATTTTAAAAATGTGGCTGATTTTGTTGATAAGGACGTGTTTAGGGATTTGGCTGTTTTTGGTGCTCGTGCTTATGATTCTCATACTTCTAAGGATTTTGCTTTAGTGGACCCCACGTTGCGTTATTTGCACCGGTTTTTATCCTCTACATTCTCTAGCCGTACACGTGGTCTTGGAGTCATTACAAAAACCGAATTGTTCTTTTTGTGGGGTATGATACAAAAGCGCAAAATTAATTTGGGTTTTTGGTTAGCCATTGCTTTTAGAGATGTGAAGCGGGGTTGTCGTGACTTGAGTTTAGGACACGTTATCACCCACTTTGCACGATGTAATGAATTATTAGGCCCAGACACCCCTGCTTTGACTATTGCATGCCGGATGACTAGTCTTGATTTATATAGTTTGGATAATATGGGTATGTTAGTCAAAACCGGTGAAGGGTATTCTCTTTCTCGTGCAGGTCTCAGGCCCAAGAAAGTCAAGCGAGTTTTTCCGAGGAAGGATGGACCACCCGTTGAGCAGCAGCCCGACGAGGCTGATGACGATGTGCGTACACGATTAGCGCGCGTTGAGCAAGAACTTGTTGAGCTCCGGGAGTCCACGAACAAGAAGCTGGATATACTTCTCGTTGCAATTGGTCACACACAGCCCGCGCCTTGACGCCTTCGCACCCCGCGCTTTTCAGGGAAGTCCTTGTTCTTTATCTTTCTTTCCATGCCTACGGGACTATGCATGAATAAGTGTGGGGGGATTAGACGAGCCGAGCTCACTTTGTAGGCTTGTCGTACTTATTAAGGCTGTTTTGCGGTTTGTGGTTTTGCGTGATAAGGGGCTGTCATTTTAGACTTTTTGTACAGTCAATATTTTGTTTTTGTGACCAAGAATTGTGCATAAACTGGACTGTTTTGTTGGGATTAATCAGGGTAAATATTTCTGACTTTTTGGGCTGTTTTCTAGGGTGAATTATGCCAATTTGCTTGAATTTGAGGAGGTTAGAAATCATGAATAATTTATTCCCATTTTGAACACGTTTGCTTAAGCTTGAGTATTAATTTTTTGCTAGAACTTATTAAGCTATTAAATGCAGGAAAGATTATGTGAATTTTATTAATTAGTATAACTTCATGCCCCTATTGTTTGCGCACATTTTTGAACAAGTCATGTACATTTCTTAGATGAATTGGTTATATTTTTCAAATGAGCTCCGAAAATTGATTAGAGTGCACTTAACTCCCTTCGAGGCGAAATAGATTGATTGACTAGTGATTTGGAAAATGACATAGGCATTCATGTCGGTGTTTTTGCCTTTTTATTGAATTACACTAAATAACATCGCCTGATTGACCCCGCTGAGCCTTAGTATTGTGCAAAATTTTTTTTCTTAGCTGCGTTACAAAGCTTAATGCACAATACAATTTCCTACCCTTATATTTATTTACGCCTTGCTTACTCATTTTCTTTTTGGGATTGCATTAATGATGTCTAGACTTCCCTGTTGGAATTGGTTTGAAGTATTGGAGTTTCATTGTGTTGAATAGAGAAAAAAAATTGTAAGATTGATGAAACAAGAAAAGGAAAAAAAAAGAAGTCAAGAAGAAAAGAAAAGAAAATGAGAGAAGAGAAAAAAATAGAGCTGAAAAAAAAAAAAAGAGGAAAAGCAAAAAGTGAAAATTTTTTTTGAGAGATTGAGCATTGTTGAAAAATTCAATAAAGGGTTGGAGAATTAGTATGAAAAAGTGGAGTCTTTGGGAAGAAATAAAGGGAAACACTTGGGAATTGATCTTTAATGTGTAAGCTTGGTGTTCGAGAGACGTTGATTTACCTTTTCCTACCTTAACCTAAGCCTACGTTACAACCTCGAAAAGACCTATCGATTTCGTGTCATTAGTTGATCATATTAGTGGAGATTGGGGTGACGGTGCATTCGAAATTAATGATCGGTTTTCATGAAACAAAAATGTTAACTTATTGATCTAATCTTTGTACATTCTTTGTTCAATTTCACACTACACACGAGGGTATGATTTTTGTACTAGTTGGTTGAATTTCATATGGTTGAGTAAGGTGTTTAATTTGCTAGATTCGTTTAGGCGAAAAGTTGAAGTTCGCTTGAGTGAATATGTTTGATGGGAGTGATGTTTCATTTGATTTTTATTTCCCTCGAGGACGAGTGAAAGGGCAAGTGTGGGGGGATTTGATAACATGTTTAAACCTCATATTTTTTGTATGATAATGGCTGATTTTCAGTGTTAAATGATCTATATTTTGGTGCGTGTGATGTGTTTGGTGTTTTTGTCGCAGCAGAACTAATTCCATAAAATTGGTGATTATTTGGGCTTATCGAAGGGAATTAGTGGAGCAGAATGTTTTTTTCCTTTGATGAGTTGATGCTGTTGGGCCACGTTGCTAGCCCATGAGAGAAGCCCAAACTTTGAAGCTAATTAATTGAATATCAGGCCCATGCGTGTGAATTAATTTAGAGACCAATTGGGAAGGAAACTCTTGGGCAGCAAGTTGGGCGTAAAGGCTAAATCCTTTTTGGACTAGGATTTGAGGATTACTCTGGGAGTTATTTATTTAAGCCTTGCCGCAGGGTTCGACGGGGAGAATCCTTCATACACGTTTCACGTACACTTTCCGGGGAGATTTGGAGCAGCTGAGGCGAGAGCTTGAAGATCCATCCGAGAAAATCCTTCCTCTTCAATTCCTCTTAGTTAGATTCATGTTTTTATCGCTTTCAAATATTATGAACATGAGTAGCTAATTTTCTTAATACTTAGCTAGGATATTATAGTTTAGTTCTTGACATCATGAGACCTAAGTGTTTTTCATAATTCAATTTAATTTCAAGTATTTATTAATCCTCCGCGTGCAGTGTTTATCGCGAGTTATTTACTTGGTTAATTAGGGCCCGATTTTCTAAGTAAGTTTGTTGCGTATTGCCAATCTTGATTGCATGAAGTTTATGTAATGCTTGATAGATAATTAGTGGTGCGTTAATAAGAAGAATTGGTTGCAGTTCTTAACTTATTAAGGGGATTAATAATCTAATTTAAATTTAGCACGTGTCGTGACTAGGTTGATTAGGGTTAGTGTTTTCTTAAATCTTAATGCTGTTGATTCATTAAATCCCGTCGAGTGTCTCTAGGGGTTGTGAATTGATTAGGGAATAACTGTCGAGTGTCTCTAGGTTATTCTACAATTTAAGAGAAAACGAGGCGGAGTCGAGTGTCTCTATCTGCTATAGCTAATCTACTTGAAATAATTGAATTTATTTTTGAGTCCGTGATTGTTGTCTGAACTGAATTATGATTCCTAGCTAGGTATTGTTCTCCTCTTGATTGTTTAACCCTTTCCCCAACGTGTTAATTATTTCTTTTAAGCTAGTTTTATTTAATTGTTTTCTTAGTAGTACGTAGAATTTAATCCAAACCCCCCCCCCCTTTCTAATTTAGTCGGCTAGTTTATTACACGTTTTTCCTGCAAGTAAGTAGAATTATTTTCAAACCATCTGTGGATTCGACCCGTTGCACTATACTCATAATTGTTGCACTGGATTAATATTTTATTTTGACGGATTCGACTCCTGTTAATGGTCTATATATCTTATGGGGGAATGACGAAAATTGTGGTTATTTTACCATATAATGCACGAAATGACCTTAAGCTTTTTGGTGTTCAAATTGTTTGATAGAGTTCTTTTTAGTGATTAACCAGCTATGTAGATTAAAGAGTTTTATCTTTTTGTTCGTTGAAGAGTTGGAAAATTTGAAACTTGAATAAATTGAAATTTATTTACTTACACCAAGTTAATCTAAATAGTTACCTTCTTAATGACATATAGAAAATATGCTTTGCAAGGCACAACTTACATGTGATTAGGGAAAGCAAACTTTTACTACTCTTCATTTTAAACCTTTTCAACTTTCATGTGATACTTTTAATCTTAATTAGTACACTTCTTTTACTATATATTAATAAGAATTAATAATAAAGCTATCACTAACGATTTGTTAGTGATTTTTTTTTTTTTGTTTTTTGTCTAAAAAGATGAAGAGAGAGATAAGAGGATTTGAGTGGTTGGAACTAGGGGTGGGCGTTTCGGATCGGGTATCGGGTACCCGATCCGACCCGATCGGGTAAAACCCAATCGGTTCGGGTACCCAATACCCGATATAATATATCGGTTCGGGTTCGGGTAGTAATTCACTATCCGAAATACCCGATCGGGTACCCGATTAACCCGACAATTTTTCAAAAAAAAAAAAAAAAAAATTATATATATATTATATACTATATATACATTACAAATATATATATATATATATATATATATATATATATATATATGTGTACTGTGTATATACTATATAATATATATATCTATATATATATATAATATATACTATTAAATTAAATTTGTATATAATAAAGTTTAAAGTATATATGTGTACTGTGTATATACTATATAATATATATATATATCTATATATATATATATAATATATATATATATACTATTAAATTAAATTTGTATATAATAAAATTTATTATATATATATATATGTGTGTACTATGTATATACTATATAATATATATATATATCTATATATATATGTATATGTATAGATATATATATATTATATATAATATATACTTTAGTTAAGTTGGCCTACTGTTGCTACTGGAGTCTAGACATTTTGTCCAAAATTCAATAGTTAAGCGTTAATTTAATAGTTTAATTAATTTTCAAGCTTTAATACTTTTCAATGTATTGTTTAGGTTTAATAGTTTAATTATGTTTAATAATTTAATTAACTAAAAAAATAGGTATTTTTAAAATTTAAAAAAAAATAAAAGAAAAGAAAAGCAGGTGGGTACCCGAACCCGACCCGGCCGGATTCCCGAAAAAATCGGATACCCGATTGTCGGGTACCCGACCCTAATCGGTTCGGGTTCGGGTAGCAAAAAATGCTACCCGATATTTCGGGTACCCGAACCCGACCCGCGCCCACCCCTAGTTGGAACTTAAATGAAGATAAATTCATTATATTGTATCAAATTATTTTTGGGTTAAATAAATATTATAATTAAATTGAATAAGGACAATTAGGTCAATTCACAATGAAAAGAAACAAGATCCACACTTTAATAATAGATATAGATATAGATATAGATATAAGTGCAATTGAAACTCACAAGTCCAATGCAAGAAAACGAGCTGAACCCGCGACCCTAAAAATGAGGAATATAAAAAAGTAAGGGGTTTCTTCCAGACACCCCTTCATCCTTTGGTTTTTAGTGTATTTTGCCCCCAAATATTTGAATTAGTGTGATTGCTCCCCCAACCTTTGAAAAATATCATACTTAACCCCTTTCAACAGAGTAGATCTATACATAGCACATTTCAAATGTATCGATATATATGCCAAATCAAAGCTCTCAACCTAAGCATCACAATGGTGGTGTCAAAAGCAAAAACCGACAAAGGAGAAATCATTGGTCATAGAGGGTGCACAATGGGCTGAGCTTTGCAGCGGCTTTCGACAGCCAATAGAGTTGACCGAGGTATTGGCTTTGTTCGCCCCGGAGAGACGAACACGATGACAATGGTTTTGAAGCTTGGGTCGCCATGATGGAAGAGAAATCGACCGTCAAATTTTGTTAAAATAAGTTAATTGTGATATTTTTCAAAGATTAGGGGAGCAATCGCACTAATTTAAAGATTAGGGGACAAAAAGCGTTAAGAATTGAAGGATGAGAGGTGTCCAAAATTAACCAAGACATAAGGACTCATACCCTAACATTGCGTTGAAAGTAGATGAGGAAAATTAAAGATGAAATTGCCAAATAGAGATCTAGAAACTTTCGTTATCGGAGGGAAATGTGCCAGCCCAATCTTTTCATCTCCAGAGTTCGAAAGATTTAAAAAATAAATATGGTATAGCCTAGAGATTAAGCTCAGGCCTACGACAAAGTACAGTAAATAGAGTAAGTTGGGGGTTTTAAATTGCTAAACCATTATGATTTGCATAAATAAACGTGCTCTTGATAAATAAACTCAATTGGTTTGAGTTATGAAAGTATACAAACTTATTAAATTGTTTAATATCCTATTTTTTACTTGTTCACTTCAATATATTTGAATCTCTCTAATTATGTCGCCCAATCAACTAGTTTACTTTCAATAGTTTGATTGAAGTGCATTTTTATCTTAAAGAGTCGGTAATATCTTTAGGATTTTTTTGACCGATGAAAAATCAGCAATAATAAGGGAAAATCTTTGAATAGTACCAAAAAGTTGAAAAAATTCCTTTTAGGTCCCCAATTTTGAAAAAGTTCCCATTCAATCCCCAATTGAAAAACAAAATTCCTTTTAGGTCCCCACAAATAGTACATGTTCGTACATTGTCTTTAGGAATTGCGTACATTTTTTAGGGAATTGCGTATAAAAACCCCGGAATCTCGTATATTACGAGATTCCGGGGTTTTTATACGCAATTCCCTAAAAATTGTACGCAATTCCTGAATTATTATACAACCTTGGGGAGTGAAAAGAAATTTTGTTTTTCAATTGGGGAGTGAACAGGAACTTTTTCAAAACTGGGGAGTGAAAAGGAAATTCAGTTTACACTTGGAGATTTTTGAGGAATTGTCCGCAATAAAAAATAAAATATTGAAGATAACAATGTAAATTATATTACCAGGTAACAAAAAGATTAATTAATTTTTACAAAATTATGTGACAAAGAAATTTAATCTAATCTGTCACATCTATTGAGTTTCTTTTCTAACACAAAGTTAAGACATAAGTAAACTAAATAATTTTATATGAATGATAAGCCTACAAAATATAATCACTCCTAAAAGTTTAACCTCCTCGGCCCTTTAACGCACAAATACGATGACTAGCATTTTATGGGAAATACTTTCCAAAAGTTATTGTTAATTAAGATAATATCACAAAACGAAAATTCGAATCAAAAAAATACTAAACTGAATTATAAAAATTGATATGTGAAAATAACTCATACTAATATATCAGTGACTATTTACATAAGTCATATTTAATTATAAAAATAAAAATATCAGTTGACGTTTTCGCCTTTTCTTTTATCATTTTTTTTAAAAATTTTTATTTCATGGATTGGAGTTAGTTAGGAATGGGATGGCAATGAAGCGAGCCTTGGCATTTTTTTGAGGTTCGGGCTCGGGGCTCGGACTAAAAACTAGAGTTTCGAACTTGGTTCGCGAGCCAGTGAGCCATAATTTTCTGGCTCGGACCATGGTTCGAATGGGCTCGGCTCGTGAGCCAAGATATTTCTTGCAGTTTTCCCCTTGTTACAGCTTTAAACTTAATTTATGGAAGAAAGAAGATCACAAAAAACCCAATAATCGACCAAGAACACAGTAGATATTAGATAAGCATACTAAAACATAATGGGTACCAATTTACAAACCAACACCCCTAAAAATTGAAGAAACCGATCTACAACTGCAGCAAATCAAAATGCAAACTCTTTTCCTTTGTTAAAAAAAAAATAAAAAAAGAATAGAGCAAAACTGGAGTTGGGTGAGTCACTAAGAGGATGATTCTTCTCGGATAGTGGGAGTCTAGCTGGTGGCGTGGAAAAACAGCAGTGCGACGCAGGCTGGCGGCGCAACGTCGTGGCGCTCCAGGCGAAGCTGGGCGGAGTGGTGCCTCTGTTCGATGGTGGACTCGTGGTGCGGCGAGATGATGGTGGGATGGATGGCTGGAGACCGAATAGGGAGAAGAGAGTTTGTGATTTTAGAGAAAAAGGACGAGGGATGGTGGTGGGCTAGGCGGCTATCCGTTTGGACTCTGGAGACGGAAGAGGAGGAGAGTTTCAGATTTGAGAGAGAGAGAGGGATTAGGGTTTTCTTTAAATAGTATTTGAGAGAGAAAGGGATTTTATATATATATATATATATAATATACATATTACAGATATACAATATATAATTATATATATATAAATAAGGTAGTTCGCGAGCCGGCTCGTGAGCTGTCGAACAGAATATTTGTGGTTCGGGTTCAGTTCTTGGGTTACACGAGCCGATCCGAGCCTTGGCTCGGCTCGGGAATCTCGAACCCAATCTCGAGCTCTGATCGAGCTAGTTCGTTAAGCTCGTGAGTTGGCTTGACTCATTGCCATCCCTAGTTAGGATCAAATTACTAAATTATTGATATTAATTAACATTATTTTGAATGTGGACATTTGAATTACTAAATTATTAATATTAATTACCATTATTTTAAATATGGTCACTGTTACGGAAGCGGCGAACAATATTTAGAACTATAATGCTTAAAATTACGCAAAAGAAAAATTAGGCAAATAATAAACTAAATATAACCCAAAACAGACTATTAAAAGGCGTAATGAAAAGAACACCAAATTTAACGAGATTCCGTCAATTTAGCCTACGTTCTCAGGCACTACTCAAATTATATTTCACTTTAGAAATATTACAAAGTAGAGAGAGACTTTGTTTCGATGCACTAAGCTAGAAGGAGGAGGAGCCTATTTGTAGTGTTAGCTCCTCCCCAAACTATTACAAAACTCCTATGTGGGACAAATAACAATTGCCCTATTCTAGGGTTCCAATGTGGGATACAAATTATGCCACAAACCAACAAATCTCCACCTTGGCACAATTTGTGGTCCCACCAAACACAAACGAACTTTATCTCTCCAAACAGATTATAGTGCCTCCAAATGCGCCCGCAGTCGCCAACTCAAAAGTGCAGGATATTAACCAAGTCTAAACAATGTTTAAACTTGGCCTTTGTCACCACCTTGGTCATCATATCTGCAGGATTCTCCGTAGTCCGAATCTTCTAAAGAACAATCTGCTCTTCTTCGAGAATCTTCTGCACAAAGTGATAGCGAACATCAATATGCTTCGTCCTTGCATGAAAATTTTAGTTCTTAGCTAAATGAATAGCACTCTGACTATCACAATACACCGTGAGGTGTTTTTGACCAACTCCCAAATCTTCAAGCAGCCCTTGAAGCCAAATTACCTCCTTTGCAGCTTTTGTAACGGCCATATACTCTGCCTCTGTCGTAGACAATGGCATCGTTGACTATAAGGTCGACTTCCAACTAACTGGCGCCTTCGCTAAAGTGAACAAGTAGCCAGTTGTAGATCTTCGCTTATCCAAATCTCCAGCATAGTAAGAATCACAGTATCCAACGATGGTTTGACCAAGTGTTTCATCCCACTCAAACAATAAACCAACGTCTACGGTATCTTGAATATACCACAAAATCCATTTCACAGCTTGCCAGTGAGCCTTTCCAGGATCATGCATATATCTGCTCACTACGCCTACAACTTGTGAAATACCCGGTCTTGTACACACCATTGCATACATCAGGCTACCAACTGCATTCGGATATGGGACTTTTGCCATGTATTCTCGTTCTTCTTCCGTCTTCGGAGATAACTGGCTGCTAAGCTTCAAATGAGGGGCAAGCAGAGTACCTATAGGTTTTGTATCTTGACATATACCAAACCGCTGCTATAGTACTTTATTCAAATACTGCTTCTGAGTCAGCCAAAACTTGCCTTTCTGCCGATCCCTACTTATCTCCATTCTGAGAATCTTCTTGGCTTCTTCCAAATCCTTTATCTCAAACTCTTTAGTCAATTGAGCCTTCAACTGTCAATTTCATCTTGGCTTTTTGATGCTATCAACTTATCATCAACATATAAGAGTAGGTAAATGTAGGTTCCATCTTGTAGCCCGCGCAAATACACACAGTGGTCTATTTGCTCCTTGTGTACGTTTGACTCAACATAAACTTATCAAATCATTTATACCATTGTCTCGACGACTACTTCAATCCGTACAACGATTTGTCTAGTGTGCAAACCCAATTTTCTTTACCAGCAACTTTGTATCCATCTGGCTGAGACATATAGATTTCCTCTTCCAAATCACCGTGCAAGAACGCGGTTTTCACATCGAGTTGAGCTAGCTCCAAATTCAATTGCGCTACCAGGGCCAACAAAATTCTAATGGAGGAGTGCTTAACAACTGGAGAAAACACTTCATTGTAATCAACTCCCTTCTTCTGAGCGTAGCCTTTAGCTACCAACCTCGCCTTGTAGCGAACATCATCTTTGTCAGGAAATTATCCTTCTTTCTTTGCAAATACCCATTTGCATCCAATTGCCTTCTTACCCTTAGGTAGTTGTGCCAACTTCCATGTCTTATTTTTCTAAAGAGACTGCATCTTTTCTTCCATTGCGTCTTTCCATTTGTTATTTTCTGAGCTCCGGAAAGCTTATGAAAATGTGGATGGAATATCATCAACTAAGGGAAGTACATAGGCTACCATGTCGTCACAACGAGCAGGTTTCTGAATTTCTCGTCTCGTCCTTCTTATTGCAATTGGTTCTAGTTGCTGTTGAGGTTCTTGGGCAGTAATCTCCTCCTCATCCGACTCTTCTTCTGCCGTAGAAGAATCATTGATAGTCTCTTTCCCTGAACTCACCACTATCTTCTCAAACTCCACCTGTGCTCCGGTGCACGCGCCACCTGCTTCGAAGGTAACATCCCTGCTTATTATCATTTTCTTTGCCTCTAAACACCAAAGACGGTATCCCATAACCCCAGAACTGAAGCCCATAAAGAGAGTCTTCCTAGCTCGAGGATCTAACTTTGATTCATTCACACGATAGTATGCGGTAGAACCAAACACACCCAAAGAGTCATAATCTATTGCAGGCTTTCCGGTCCAAACCTCCAAAGGAGTCTTCCCATCTATTGCAGATGATGGCAAACGATTGACGAGATGTTGAGCGTATGTCACTGCCTCAGCCCAAAACTTCCTATCTAAACCAGAATTAGATAACATACAACGAACTTTCTCAACTAATGTCCTACTCATACGCTCTGACACCCCATTCTTCGACGGAGATTCTCTTACTGTGAAGTGACGAACTATGTCGCGTTCTTGGGATACCTTCTGGAATGGATCGCTCTTATATTCTCCACTGTTTTCTGATCGGAGAACTTTGATCTTTCTTCCAGTCTGGTTCTCAACTTGAGTTTTTCACTGTAGAAAAACTCCAAGCACTTCACCATTATGCTTCATAGGAAACACCCAAACTCTTCTGGAAAAATCATCAATAAAGGTAACAAAGTAGTGTCTGCCTCCAAGTGATGCCATCTTGGAAGGTCCCCACACATCAGAGTGCACATAGTCCAAAATACCCTCGATATTGTGAATAGTTGTCCCGAATTTTACCCTTCTTTGCTTTCCCAGAACACAATGCTGGTAAAACTCCAATTTGTAAGTCTTCGTACCTTTCAACAAACCTTGCTTGGCAAGAATTTGTAAGGATTTTTCTCCAGCGTGACCCAAACGTATATGCCACAACTTTGTTGCCTCAACATCCTTCTTGCTACTAGAAGTCGTTGTTGTTGCTACTGTCCCAATCCTAACAACTGTATTACCTTGGTAGAAATACAAGTTGTTCTTTCTCTCACCCTTCATCATCACAAGTGCCCCCGAAGTTACTTTAAGAACTCCATCTCGCATTGTCACAACTAAGCCTTTTGATTCCAAGACCCCCAATGAGATGAGATTCTTCTTCAAGCTGGGCACTAACTGAACATCTTTTAGAATTCTGGTGGATCCATTGTGATTCTGTAGCTTGATTGAACCTATCCCAGTTATTTTACATGTCTGATCATTTCCCATGTAAACAGCTCCTCCATCGAATTCTTCAAGATCGAAGAACCACTCTCGAATGGGAGACATATGATAGATGCAACCTGAATCCAATATCCACTCGTCTGAACTTAGCATTGAAGGTGAAGCCACTAAGGAAACATCTGACTCTGCATCGCTTTTGCATTCGACTACATTGACGTCTTGCGGAGTCTTTCCTTTCTTCAACTTTGGACAGTCTTTCTTCCAGTGTCCTTAGTCGTGACAAAAGGCACACTCATCTTTGGCAACTCTGCTATTTGACTTTGATCTCCCTCTTCTCCCCTTTGACTGGCTTTGTTGACGACCTCTCACAACTAGGGCTTCTGTTGCTATACCTGTGCTTCCTTTCTTGTCCTTCCTGCTTAATTCATAACTGTATAAGGCTGTACACACTTCGCCGAGCAAAACATCAACCTTTCCATGGAGTAGGGTTGTCTTGTGTAACATCCCGATTTTTCGACTGTACAGGTACACACTTTCGAGAGTGTTTCGTACGCGTTTTATTTATTTATTTATGCTTCTACGTGTTTATTAAATTGTTTATATTCCTAATTGATTATTTGAATAATTATTTATTACACTTTGTTATGTATTTGTTCGTTTCGACCCTGTTTGATTCCCCGTTCGATCCGTATGACCCCGTATGTGCTCCTAAGTATGTGATTACGTGATATGCATGAAATATGTTCGTTATGAACTTGTCTACGTGTTCATTTTATGCTTTGAGTTCGTTTGATACGGCTTTCGAACCGTTTTATTTGTTAGGGACACGAGGGCCTAACTCATTTTAGTGCACCTTGTGTTCCGGAAGGCGTAACTTGGGCTCGGGAATTCGGATACGAATTCCGGAAGAAGCGTCGAACTCATAACGAAGGAAGAAAACTAAAAAACCTGGTGTGGTATTTTTATAAACCCGTTCAAACCCTCAAATTTTGCCCGAAACACGACCCGTGTGACAGATTCGTCATGTTCGCCCGTTTTGATCATAACCGACCCGTTTCTTATCCAAATCGCCCCATATTTGAACCCATTTTACCCTAATTAAACCCTTTTTCACCCCAATTACTCCACATTCGGACCCTAGCCAAGGAAAAAGAAGAAAAGCAGCAGGTCCTCCGAGAGAGAAGGAGAAAGGGGGAAACACTATTCACTTTGTCAAGTTCTTGCTCCATACACCTCCAATTCGCCTCAAATTCGAAAGATAAGCCCGGAATCTTGCTCTCCTTCTTCTTCTCTTTCTTTTGAGTGCTCTTTGGATGAATTTCTTGGAGAATCAAGCATGCTATGGATAATATGATGAATAGTAAGGGTTTAGAGTAATTTGATGAATTTGGCATGAAATCTCTTGATTCTTGTTGGTTTGATGCATCATTTCTGAACATAAGACATCCATTATTAATTTTATGAACTCATTTCAGAATTTAGGTGCATTTAATTGAGGTTATCATTAATGCTTTGTATGAAATTTGAAGAGTATGAATGTTTGATTCTATTTCTTCCATTCCTTTACATGTTAGTTCGATTTTTGCATGTTATATGATCAGAATTTGATGTATTTTGTTTGTATGATCTTTTTGTTACATGCGAGATTGATTTAGGATTGGTTTTGTGTGGTTTTTGGCTGCTGCTCCCCTATTTTGCTGCTGCTGCGTGCTTGGTCAGTGCCGCGATCACGGTTAGTTCATTTCTAGTAGCGGTCGTGACCCCTTTTCAGCCTTGTTTCGAGTTCAGGTCACAGCCGCGACCATTTTTAGTTGATTTTCAGTCACGGCCGCGACCTTTTCATGAAGAAAAGTGGTAGCGGCCGCGACCCTCTCCTGTGTGGGTGTAGGCTGTTTTCGTCTTTCGTTTGTGCTTTGATTGCCTTCTATGGTTCGTTTTTGACTCGTATGTTATGTTAACTTGTCATATTATGTGTTAAGTGCTATGTTATGAATTTATGGCTTGATTTATGCATTCGTTTTCGATTTATGATCTCATACGTGCAACATGCTACCTTAACATACGTATATGACTTTATGCTTGATTTATGTGCCTTGTATGATTTTTCTTTGCCCTTATATGATATGAAATGTCTTCTTAATGTGTTGTATGATATGTTATGCATGTTATATGAAAATTTTGAATTTGTTTAACTTGATTTAGGAGACGTATGATTTGTTATGAATATGCATGTGCTATATGGTAATTCGTTGCATCTCTTACGCATCTTTTGCATCCGTATGTGTATTCTGAGCATCTATATGGTTCATATGTGAGTCTAAGTCCGTCTTTCATTCTTTGTTTTGTTCAGAGATTTGTCTCGAGGGAAAGGAGGTGGTCTCTTAGGTGTGTCCCAGTTCGTTTTGTTTGTTGTGGTCGACAAGGTAAGGTTTCTTTCTTTTAGTTATTACGACCTACAACCCTTGATGTGATTTAAGCCCGCATGCGACCTATGTATATGTATAAGTACTTAGATATGTGTCTAATACGTATTTTGTGGGATTTTGGCCCGTTTGTTATAAAACGTTTGAAAATCGCTTTTATGTATATGTAAGTTATATTTTCGTTTATTTGTTTTGAAAAGGGTTGGTGTGTGTATTTTGAAACTAGCGAGGTATGACTTTGAAAGATAAGTTGAATTTTGAAAATTATGAACTTATGAACTATGAATTATGAATTGGGCCCCGGAGATTTGTGCGAAGGTGGCCGTCGGGTAGTCCCTAGCATGGTCTTCAGACTTAAGGATCAACCCTGAACCCACTAGGAGGCTTGGTGGAGGAAGGAGTCCTCGGGCGTGAGCGTCATGAAACTTACGACCCATACTGTATGACCGATGGACAGGGTGACGCTACCCTGCCATCACCCGGAGTAGAGGTATGTTTGTTTAATTCTGAATTATGTTTTGCTTTTGATTTAGATCTTTGATTTATGAATGGAGTTAGGTTGGTTTGAAGCTCATCCTTGCCGAGTTGTATGTGTGACTTTGAACTTGGTTTGTGAAACGGGAGTGGATTTATAAATACTAAAATTTGGGTGATTTTAGCCTTCGACCTTAACTCTTTTCCTTATACCTAGTATCACGTGTTAAATGTTTTGGATTGCAAAAACCACGCCCCGGTTCATGAATCCCCTAATTTTGAAAATTTTATGCTCTACGTATACGTATGTGTGAGTGTGTTAGCCCCCTTACCAGTCTTTAGGACTGACCCCTCCTCGTTGTCTTCTTTTTCCCCTTCTGTTTTGTTGAGTTTGCAGGTGCAGGTTGGTGCATGCTAGGCGGCGGTCCTTTGTGTAGTTTTGTTCGAGTTTGTCAGTCAGGTCTTTGCATCTTTACATTTCGCATTGGTATTATGTTTAAGATATGTATGAAAATTTGTATAAGTTATTATTCAGAATTTGAGCTTAGAACCTTGTATGATTTATTTAGCCTTGGATGGGCATTTTATGTATAACTTGTTTTAATTCGAGCATGTATGATTGTATGAATTGATCCTGTGGCTTCCGCTTTTGTTTTGATTTATTCTGCGCACTCTGGATTAGGGTCCAGACCGCCTAGCTAGTGTGTGTGTTTTGTTTGTCACCCGTTTGCTGTAGCTTGGTGCGTGTGCGGAGTACCCATTTCGTTACACGTGTCGGGCTATAGTGCGGGGAGTGTAGGGCCCTGCTGTAACGCCCCAATTTCCGGAAAGTTCAGGTGAGCACGCCACGTGCGGGTCTTCGGGAGTTGGGGGTTTATTTTAATTACCTTATTCATTATTTATAACTTCATCACAGTTCATGAGTTATATTTCTTTGCATTTATATGAAATTATCTTTAAAGTGGAGCCTCGTGAACTAATTGCTATATGTGACTTAATTGTGCTACATGTCCTTAATTGATCATTTACTTAAATGTGTGAACTTAATTGTATTTAATGAATTGGAGTTATTTGGTTAATTGTCTAGAGATGGAACTTGTGTGCATGCATTCAAATTCTTGAGGGACTTATGTGCAAAATATGTTGAGTCATCTTTATTATTGGAGGACTTTGGAATATATTCATCTCTTTCCTTCACTCATACATTTCATCAACAATTTCACAAACACTCACACACTAAATACCGATTTTTACTCGAAGAGAAGGGCAAGGAGAATTTCCTCAAATTTCAAGTTTAATTCAAGGAAGAAGTTGCATAAGTGGAAGCATCACTATCATATCACCATATCAACACTTCTTTCTTCATTTCAAGGTATAAATGGCAAAGTTGAGTGAATCTCTTGAGCTAATTTTGAGCAGGGTTTGATGATTTTGCTACGATTTCTTGTTTATTTATGGTTAGAAGCATGATTAGAATCATTGAACTACAAAACTTGCATGAATTCTTGAATAAGATGAAGGTTGGAAGTCATGGAAATATATGGGGTTTAGATGATGATTTCTTGAGGAATCAAAGCATGTTTCTTGGTTTAAATGGTATCTAATTGATATATATGAGCTATATAATTGATATATGATAGTTTTGGGTTGGATTCTTGCTTTGGATTGATGTGGGAAGGCTTGGGAGCCAAAATTCAAAACTTGCCCTGTTTTCCCGAAGCCTTTCGCTACTGCTAGAATTGGGGGTCACGTCCGCGACCGTTTTGTGACCATTTACAACTCGAGAACTCGCCATTTTTCCTTCGCGGCCGCGACTGCTTTTCAGTACAATTTTGTCACGGTCGCAACACCCTCGTCCGAAATCTGATTGACCTGATTTTTAAACCCACGGAAACCTATTGAAGTCTAGAATATTCTCCAATTGAAATAACCTCAATATATTTTCTAGTTAGTGAGATATGATTAATTCTTTTTGGTGTCGCTAGTTTACTGGAAAACTGCTTTCATCCAACTTCGGGCCTACGCCATTTTCACCTCGCTTTGAACCAGAAAACTAGCCATATATCATCGGAAAGGTCTTTGTGTCTAGTTTCATACCCAATAAGCAAAACTCAATTCCAACTTCTAGAACTCAAGATATTCCTGTTTTCCTACAGCGTGTATATTTTTGAATATTGTCTGGTTTTGTCTAACTTCATCAAACCCTCTCTTCTTGCTTTCCTTTCACCCTCTTGGCTCCCATATGTGAATTATATGATGATTATGCTTGGTTAATTGGTAATTATGGTCTATGTGACGCTTCTTAGTACTTAATTGCTCTAGCATGATTGTGTGACTCCATGCCTAATATGAATTGAACTTGAAATAATTGAATGATATGAATACATGATTCCTTGAGATGAATTTCAAATCTTAGGTGTTAATTGGTTTTCATACATGCTAAGTGTCACTTGATTGCTAGTTTATTTATTTACATGAGCATGGTTGTGCGTCATACTTGGTCTCATATTGAGTCTCGTCTCACGAGTTCCCGTTATTTCCTTTCTTGTCCAGTTTTTCTCCAGGGCGGAGATCATTGATCGTTTGAGCACTTTCTTGTATCCTTGTCTTATTTCGTCGCTTGTCAGGTGAGGTTTAATTTCTAGATATATAGAACCCTTACAACCCTATGTGATCTTTCGGCCAAAATGTATCAATATATCTATAATTTTCCAAAACCTTATTGATTTCCAATTGAATTACTGAATTGTACCGATTGATTAAATTACCAAATTGTACCGATTGATTGTATTGTGGCGAGTATATTGTATTATTCACTGTGGGCCCGAGGGTTAGTGTATGAGCCAACCGGGAAAGCACGGGCTGACGGGTAACTCTGCACTCCCCTCACATTATTGGGATGACCCCTGAATCCACTAGGAGATTAGTGGAGGAAGGAGTTCCGGGCATAGGGACTCATGAACTTTATGCCCAATGAGATTGGATGGTGGGGCCTTGCAATCCCACCATCACCAGGAGGAAGAAGGGGTTATTGAAATTGCTAATTGTGCACTGTAATTGATTGCTTGATCACCTAATCATTGAATAGTTGAATTATTGTACACAGTCGGAGAAAAGTTGGAGATTTACCCTCACTCCCCGGGCCACTGATTGATTGAATTGAATTTATTGAAATTGTAAATTGGATAGTTGAAATCTCGGGCGAGAATTACTTTAATATTTGAACTTATATTGTTTCTTTTATAAAATCTTACCCTAGATTATAGCTTGCATGGTAATTGCGCTTATATTTATAAACCCCTCACTCAGTCTTTCATAGACTAACACCTCACATTTTCAGGTTGCAGGTTGCGTGCTAGGCGGGATTGAGTCAGTCTTTATTTTCGGGTCTAACATCATTTCATGTACATTAGTAAGGCATATACGGTTTTGTATCTTGGTAATTATGTATATTATAACTTGTTCTTAAAAGTGATTGTTTATATTGAATATTGGACACGAAGATGTTATTGATGAAATGCATGTATCTTATGCTTCTGTTTTAATGTTATGCATGTTGGTATCTACTTGAGGGTTCGTCCCGCCTAGCGAGAGGATCGTTTTTTTTTTTATTGTCTCCCGTTCGCTATAGGCTTGATTCATGTATGGGTGCTCGTTCCATATGTGGATTGAACTATAGTGCGGGGGATGTGGCTACCTAGTGTTCTGGGTGCTACACCTGCGCTTCGGGGTGCTACAACCTAAAGTGGTATCGGAGCTTTTGGTTGCAAAATCGGAGCTCTAATGTTGTGTCTGGTCTGTCTAGGTCATTCGGCTTAGGACTATGTGTTTGTTTGCATTCACTATTAACACAATGAACATGCACCAAACCCTCGCATGCATCGATATTTCTTGGAATTTATATTTTTATTTCAGGATATCTTTGCAATGCCAACAAATATCACCGGGAAAAGGACAAAGGAAATAAGTGCTTCCATCTACAAGGAGTCTAGAGAATTTTGGTCCTCCGAAGTAGATTAAAGGTGATGATGCCAAGCTCGAGAAGAGATATCCGAGGTGGAATGGTTTTAGAAGACTTTCTCTGGGATATTTCAAGAAAGGTGAAGTAAATTTCCTCATTCAAAATTCAGGATCGAGCTTCACGTATTTCAAGCAAAAGAAAGTCGAAAATTAAAGTGTTTGGAGCGAGTTCACTTAGGAAATTTTATTCGGGGGTTTTGCTACAAGTACTTTTCTCTAAGATCAATGGGAAGTAAACTCTACGAGTTCTTAAATTTCAAGCGAGAATCGAAGAAGATGGATAATTTTAAGATTGGAAATTGAGAGATTAATGCCGAGGGAGATAGTTCTAAAGTCCGAAGTCAATTCCCAGAGTGTAGAGATGAATTCAACAAGTCTTTCAAAACTTTAAGGGTGCATACATGATGGGAGGTGATAAGAGAAGTAGAGATGAATGAACAATGAATGAATTTTCACACCTCTTATCTGGGACGAGAACCTGGTCCGAGTTCAAGTGCAAACAAGGGATTCATACTACAAGGAAATGCTCAACAATTTTCAAGCCACCAATAACATCATTAAGGTGATTTCCAAAGAAGAAAAATCCGATGTCTCTCCACCGGAACCAATTCCATACCCCTATTGTCGAAGTCCGAATCACGTGGAAGAGATCCATACAAAGAGATTGAAGGAATGCTTCAAGTGTGGGGAAATTTCGATATATAGTGAGAGATTGTCCGAGGAACAACAAGAAGTTGAAGCCTACGAAGCGCTATGACTTCAAGATCCCGGTACAAGTGCAAGATGACTCTTTGGTAAGTAGAAATTGGCACCGAATTCAACACTTCCACCATGGTGAATGGTACACTAAACATACATGGCATATCAATCATGCATATGTTATCTCGGGGAAACCCAATTGCTTTTTGATTACTTTCACCGTGTTGCTTCTTGCGCTTGTTTTGTTGTGCGTGTTGCTTTCTTTTGTGGGGAACTCTCTCCTTGAAGAAAGTTAGTGAGTTGAGAGCTTGGGTGTTTGTAAGCTGTGAGGGCCGATGTTGTCGGTGGACTCCTTGAAGGCTTCTTGTTGGGGTACGGGGCTACCCTAAGGCGTGGGTTGTTTGTCCGGGCTTGGTGCCGTTGTTAGTGGCTCTTGGGAGGTCCGTTTGGGGCTCAACGATATTTTCGGGTATTAGATTGAAGACTACCCTGTCTATATCCTGCGTGGAGGTGGTCGGTTATTCCAGGATGGTGTAACAAGATTTGTGGCTTACCTTTGGGACAACTGAAGCATCGAGCCTAGCTTGAAGAGACAAGGGTCATAGTCAGACTTCTTTGATGTTTCCTTGAAAGTTGGAATTCGTTTCCTTCCCGATAGGGACATTGAAGTGGTCGTGATCTTTATTCCGGAATGACTCGAGTTCAAGACGTAGTTGATGAGCTCTTAGAAGGTAATATCATCCGTTCGAGTACTTCTTCGCGGAGTGCTTAGTCCTACCTTGAAGAGACGGGATTTAAGGTGAATTTTATCTACCGTGAACTGCACAGGTTAACTGTAGAAGATAAATACCCTTTTCTCGCTTTCAGGTGGTGTTCGTATTTTCCGGGGTTCCGTGGTTTATGCCGAGTTGGGTTTCAATAAGGGTATTGTCAACTACCTATTTGGGAAGAAGAACTGGTAAGTTTCTCCAACTACTTCCGAATTCTACTTGGAAGTGGGAGCAAACGGCCAAGGACATTGTGTCCGATTTGCTAAGGCTAAAGAGATCTCAAGGAGAATTAAGTGGTAGTTCGTTTCAAGGAGTGGACCTAAATTCTCTTGGCTTCGGTGGTTCGGCGAGGCTTTGAGAACTTCGTGGTTCGGTAGAAGAGACCTTGCCTTAGGACCTGAGGACAGGTCCTTTTGAAGGAGGGGAGGTTTTAACATCCCGATTTTTTGGTCGTACAGGTACGCACTTTCGAGAGTGTTTCGTATGCGTTTTATTTATTTATTTATGCTTCTACTTGTTTATCAAATTATTTATATGCCTAATTGATTATTTGAATAATTATTTATTACACTTTGTTATGTATTTGTTCGTTTCGACCCCGTTTGATTCCGCGTTCGATCCGTATGACCCCGTATGTGCTCCTAAGTATGTGATTACATGATATGCATGAAATATGTTTGTTATGAACCTGTCTAAGTGTTCGTTTTATGTTTTGAGTTCGTTTGATACTGTTTTCGAACCGTTTTATTTGTTAGGGACACGAGGGCCTAACTCGTTTTAGCGCACCTTGCGTTCCGGAAGGCGTAAATTGGGCTCGGGAATTTAGATTCGAATTCCGGAAGAAGTGTCGGACTCGTAACGAAGGAAAGAAGCTAAGGAACCTGGTGTGGTATTTTTCTAAGCCCGTTTGGACCCTCAAATTTCGCTCGAAACACGACCCCGTGTGACAGATTTGTGATGAATTTGCATGCGCTATATGGTAATTCGTTGCATCTCTTATGCATCTTTTGCATCCGTATGCATATGCCGAGCGTCTATATAGTTCATATGTGAGTCTAAGTCCGTCTTTCGTCCTTTGTTTTGTTCAGAGCTTTGTCTCGAGGGAAAGGAGGTGGTCTCTTAGGTTTGTTCCAGTTCGTTTTGTTCGTTGTGATAAAAAAGGTGAGGTTTCTTTCTTTTAGTTGTTACGACCTACAACCCTTGATGTGATTTAAGCCCGCATGTGACCTATATATATGTATAAGTACTTAGATATGTGTCTAATACGTATTTTGTGGGATTTTTGCCCGTTTGTCATAAAACGTTTGAAAATCGCTTTTATGTATACGTAAGTTATATTTTCGTGTATTTGTTTTGAAAAGGGTTGGTGTGTGTATTTTGAAACTAGTGAGGTATGACTTTGAAAGATAAGTTGAATTTTGAAAATGATGAACTTATGAACTATGAGTATGAATTGGGCCCCGGAGATTTGTGCGAAGGAGACCCGGGACGGTGTGGGCCGTCGGGTAGTCCCTAGTATGGTCTCCACACTTAAGGATCAACCCTAAACCCACTAGGAGGCTTGGTGGGGGAAGGAGTCCTCGGGCGTGAGCGTCATGAAACTCACGACCCATACTGTATGACCAATGGACAGGGTGGCACCACCCTGCCATCACCCGGAGTAGCGGTATGTTTGTTTGATTCTGAATTATGTTTTGCTTTTGATTTCGATCTTTGATTTATGAATGGAGTTAGGCTGGTTTGAAGCTCGCCCTCGCCGAGTTGTGTGTGCGACTTTGAACTTGGTTTGTGAAACGGGAGTGGATTCATAAGTACTAAAATTTTGTTGATTTTAGCCTTCGGTCTTAACTCTTTTCCTTATACCTAGTATCACATGTTAAATGTTTGTGAATGCAAAAACCACGCCCCGGTTCATGAACCCTCTATTTGAATATGCTATGCTCTATGTATTAGTATGTGTGAGTGTGTTAGCCCCCTCACCAATCTTTAGGACTGACCCCTCCTCGTTGTCTTCTTTTTCCCCTTCTGTTTTGTTGAGTTTGCAGGTGCAGGTTGGTGCGTGCTAGGCGGCGGTCCTTTGTGTAGTTTTGTTCGAGTTTGTCATTCGGGTCTTTGTATCTTTACATTTCGTATTGGTATTATGTTTAAGATATGTATGAAAATTTATATAAGTTATGATTCAGAATTTGAGCTTAGAACCTTGTATGATTTATTTGGCCTCGGATGGACATTTTATGTATAACTTGTGTTAATTCGAGCATATATGATTGTATGAATTGATCCTGTGGCTTCCGCTTTTGTTTTGATTTATTTTGCGCACTCTAGATTAGGGTCCAGACCCCCTAGCTAGTGTGTGTGTGTTGTTTGTCACCCGTTTGCTGTAGCTTGGTGCGTGTGCGGAGTGCCCATTTCGTTACACGTGTCGGGCTATAGTGTGGGGGGTGTAGTGCCCTGTGCTCCGGGGTGCTACATCTCGAGAAACTCGAACTCCTCCGGAATCGATCCCAACAACATCAGCGCGAGATCCTCATCTTTAAAAGCGACGTCCAAATTCAATAAATCAGCTACCAACTGATTAAATTGAGTGATGTGCTCATTCATCGTGGTACCGGGAACTTACGTGAAGCAAAACAGTTGTTTCTTCATATGCAGCTTGCTCTGACTGTTTTTCTTCAAGAATTTCTCCTCCAATGCCTTCCACAACTTGCTTGCAGAAGTTTCCTTGCAGAAAGTATACTTCTGTTCTCTGGAGAGACACGATCGAATTGTACCTCATGCCAAAAGGTTGATGGTCTTTCAAACTTTGTCATCAACGTCTTCTGGTTTCTTCTCTTTAATGGCGAGATCTAAACCTTGTTGGAATAGAGCGTCTAGAACTTCGCTTTGCCACATGCCGAAATGACCAGATCCATCGAAGATCTCCACTGCAATTCTTGTATTTGCCATTCCAGTCCTTGCCAAGTTGAACGAGGTGGAAGCTGTATTAGCTGCTTCTTCAGGCGAGATCTCATCCTTCGTCATTTCTGCAATACCTTTCTTTCAATAGCCACCAATGCGTAATGCCAATCGAGCCTGCCGATGAGCGGTGCTTGTTGAGCCTGCCGATGCAAGATGCTTGTTAAACCCTCCAATGCACGATGCCTACCGATGCTCGTCGCTGCGCGATGCCTGCCAATGCTCGGTAATGCGTGATGCCCACCGAACCCTCTTCGTCCGTTTCTGATGTGGAAGATCAGACTAAGCTACAACCACAAAGCATACTCCGACACCTTTGGCTCTGATACCACTTGTTGCGGAAGCGACGAACAATATTTAGACCTATAATGCCTAAAATTACACAAAAGAAAAATTAGGCAAATAATAAGCTAAATATAACCCAAAATAGGCTAATAAAAGGCGTAATGAAAAGAACACCAAATTTAACGAGGTTCGGCCAATTTAGCCTACGTCATCGGGCACTACTCAAATTATATTTCACTTAAGAAATATTAAAAAGTAGAGAGAGACTTTGTTTCGATGCACTAAACTAGAAGGGGGAGGAGCCTATTTATAGTGTTAGCTCCTCCCCAAACTATTACAAAACTCCTATGTGGGACAAATAACAATTGCCCTCTTCTAGCTAGGATTCCAACGTGAGATACAAATTATGCCACAAACCAACAATCATTCTTTTAAACACACTAGTAAAATGAACGTGCGTTGCAGGTTTATCATTTAATTTGATGTAAGTAAGTTTAGTTATTATATTTATTAAATAAATTAGGATAGTAAAAATATCTAATTTGGATAAATAAATATAATAACATTTTTAATAAACTATATTTTAATCTTAAAAGCTACACATATAAAAATATTTATATGAAATCTCTCTTTCAAATCATGTACAATAAGTAGAAATTCAAAGTAGAGAAACATTCAAATAATGAAATAATAAAAATATTTGAAATTATATTATTGTATAAAAAAAAGGTTTAATGTGTATTATAATTTGTCCAAATAATTCTAGCTTTTAAGTATAAATAATAGTTCATAACTTTCAAATATATTTAATTAATAAAAAGACATATATAAAAAATATAGACAACTTCTAAGCACGTGGTCCATATATTCATAACATGTATAACAACTTGTATATACATTACTTTTCCCAAAATTTCTATCTCACTTTAATACATTTGTAAGCAATCTATCATGTTGGCAGTCATATGAAAATCTTGAACTTTTGGGGTGAAGTAATTTCCAAATTCATTTTCAATTTTTCTCGCATATCTCATCCCACATCATAAGCAAACTATATGTTGTTTTATAGGAGAATTTGTCGTCAGTTGACCCAGTTCAAACTCTCTTATCTCCGTTATATATCATGAAGCGTGATTAGAACACTAAGTATCTCATTCACCACCTTCAGGTTTCAGTTTTTATTTGTGTCAATGAGATTACATAACATAAGATCTTTCTCCTTCTTATAAATGTTATCTCCAAAGACGTCCGCTAGTTTGTCTTGTGATAACCATCTCTCATTCCATAAAGACGTCCCTTACCGTTCTCAATCCTCCATTTGGAAAATGGCTTCACCATTCAAGTGTTTCTAACTATCCCCTTTCATGCTCGGGAAGACATAAGTTGAGGCTTATATTCGATCAAGAATGTCCTCCCCTTTTAAATATTTTTTCTGATATATCTAGTTTCACACCGTCGCCTCCTTGTTGAGCATTCTCCATCCCATTTTAGCGAGCATCGCTATATTTCTTTCTGGACTTCTCTAAGACCTAATCCACTTTCTCGCTTTTTTCTAATCACCTTCTTCCACTCTACGAAATGGATCCGTTTTTTGTTATATCAGTCACCTAAAGAAAGTTGTGCTTGAGTTGATCAGGTAAATCGACACATGATTGAGGAGCCAATTTTGTGTGCATGTGATAGATGGAGATCGAGATCGTGATGAACTGAATAAGTATCATTCGTCCAAAAAAGTTTATCGTTTTGGCTTCTATCCCAAGAAACGTTTTTCAACTCTGTTAATCACAATCGAGAAATGCTCATTATAGTTTAACCTAAAGTTCATTTGCAACCCCAAATAGTTCCTTAAGTTGTTTGTACTTTCCATGCCCAGAATTGTACTAACATACTACTTTAAATCATTTGACACATAAAGTGCGAACAACACATGTGATTTGCTGAAGTTTAATTTGAGCCCAATGCGTTGCGAAACGCCTCAACCGCACTTTGAATGCACTTTGCTCCATCCACGGTAGCTTTGGCGCAAGCTAATACCAAGATTCATCATCTCTTCAATGGTATCTCCACTGAATAGTTTGGTGTAGTATTCCTAAGTGTGTGGCTTCAGTTGATCATTACTGGTTGCCTATTCATTACCTATTTTGAGAGCATTCATCTGGTTCATCCTTCTTCTCGTTATGGTTGAGAGATAAAAGAAATTTGTATGATTATCCCTGAATTGAACTTAATTATTCTCGACTCTTAAAACCAAATAATATCTTCTTTTTATAATAGTTTGTTGTGCTCTACCATCAATTCTTTCTCCAAATCTTTTGGATATTTACCTTGCTTGCCTCATGCATAATGCTCTAGAAATTTTTTGTATTTTTTTTTTTTTTTTGCTTTCCGAGCACATTGAGAACTGTTCAAGTACCATTATTTTGGAGCAATAATCTCAAGTCAAAATGTCCTTCAAGTTTTGATTCGACCAATAAGTTGTGTATTGCTACTTTGGAAAATGTAGAGCTAAATTGATAACTATTGGATCAATCTTATTCAAATTAAATTAAAAAATTCTCCATATTGTTTCTAGTGCTGAGACCCAATTTAATATCTTGAAATTTTTAATCTAATCTTCAAAATTTTGTTTACTATTGTACGCAATATTAATTCTCACTTTGTCATGTCCTTTATAAATATATTTGTAAAGATATTTCATAGTTGTCCTTAATTTTGGTATGCGTGTATATATACATTAAAATCAAGTAATTTTTTCTTTTAACTAACTATTCTTTTCTTTTTTATATTCTCTTTGACATTTGATCTTGAATTCCATTTTCTTATTTGTATTTCTCCAATGAGTATTATGTCAGACTTATGATAAATTTTTTTTTTTTATAATTGATTCTATGTATATAGTAGAAATAATTAAAAGAGTATATTTATATAAAAAATTTAAGGAATATTTAATCGAATACTATAAAAATTATTTAAAAAATTAAATTATACCTTATTTTTATATGCACACACATTGAGTCTCCTTAGGATTCTTAATTTAAAGTAACTTTGGTCTGATGAAATGGAATTCTAAATTGTGATATATTAAGTCGTAAGAAACCAAAAATACTATTCGTACTTTTACGTGTTTAATTTATATTTTATCATATAAACTAAAAGAAGATTATATGGTTAATTAGATTTAAATAATTATAATTATAATTATATTAATATTAGTTAATTAAAATATATTGCATTAAGATTTATTAATTTATTGAAAAATATTTTATATAAATCATTCAATTATATTATTTTGTTAATTAGATAAGTTCATATAATTATAATTTAAGAAATTTTATGAACTTATATAGTTAGACCTATGGACTTATGTAATTAGATTTACATTAGGATTGATTTATTGAAAGTTATCTTATGTAACTCATTCAATTTAAATAATATTTTATTTTACATAATTACAAAATTATATTAAAATTTATAAAGTGAATCAATTTGTTGGTTTCCTATTCGTTAGACATATTATATTATAACATTTTAAATTATAGGTATTAAAATAAAAAAATAGACAACTTATATTATAAATTTTGAATACTATTAATTAATATATTGATATTAAAACAATCCTTGTTGAACTATATATCTTTTTTGGGTAAGTTAAAAAAAAAATTAGTTCTAGCAAGAATCCTATTTTAAGTTAATAAGTGCTTTTTAAATATAGTTAAATTAATAATTTATAACATGTATTTACATCATTATCCTTAATTAATAGTTATTGACTCAATTATTGTGAGGATATTTTAGGCGATCCGTATTTTGTAAGAAACCAAAAACCCAACTCGTGCTTTTATAATATATATAGACATAGATAAAATTATGCCACAAACCAACAGTCACTCTTTTAAACACATAAAATAACGCCACGTCAAGTTTTTGTTGCGATAAAATAATTATAAAAAAAAGCTGGAGTTGCTAGAAATTTCTATGATGCACGGATACGAACATGGCGTTACGGATACAATACGATATGGATAAGGCGACACGAATTTTTTTTTTTGAGTTTTTCACGTGAGGAGTGTCGGACACAATATCGAACACGAGTGTTAGACACGACATAATACGATAAAATGATATTTTTAAAAGTGTCTGTGTATCATAGCATAATGTTTATCGAATTGTACCCGTGAATAGCGACAAGTTGCGAATAAATCATAAAAACAGTTGAACTAAATGTACTATATAAATAGAATTAAATGTGTTAAAATTAAGGATGAAATGTGTTAATACAGGATTAAATGTGACAATTCAAACTAAATGTATTAAAATTTAGAGAGATAAAAGATCCAATGTGTTAAACTAAAATTTACATGACCAAAATTGAATTACGGACATATTTATTGGACAAAAATGTAATTTGCCTAAATGTTAATGTAAAATATCAGCTACGTAAAATGAACGTCAGCATCCACTTCTGAGCTTTGACCGGGCTCAGTTTCAATTAGTTTATATCATATTAAATGTTAATAGCTTCCAAGAATTTTAGAAAGAAGAAAAATACAAGGAAAAGCTTTATGTAATTTCAACCAGGAAATCATGAATCTGAAAGTTGGGTCAAAGGAGAGAACAAGAAACTTTCTACTTATCACTCGAGTGCTGTATTTTAATGTTTGGGTAATATGTTAGTTTAATATAAATTTTATGTATAATTTTGATAATATAGTTATTATTGATAGAGAGTATTCTATCTCTAAATAATCTATTCGGATTCTACAGGAATAAATGAGATAAAAAAAAGAAAAAAAAAAGAAAAAAAAAACTTTGTTTTATAAAGTTGTGGAAGTATGAGCAAAGATTAAGCTAATATTAGAGCTGTCAAGCATGTGCTAATAAGACCATCAAAAGTCAAACAACTATAATTAATTCAATTGAGATTTTTGGCCAATTCACATTTGACGCTTTCCTCTAATGTCATAATCCTCGGCACTCGGCAGATACTGATAGGCTCATTCCTATACGTGCAATTGCAACATTTACTTTTAGTTTCCACCAAATTAAGTGGTGGTTCAATAGTTAAATAAATGTATGTGGATTTGAACTCAAGTATAATTATATGATATCCACATAACTAAAAACGAGTAATGGTTAGGTTTGATTTTTGAATTGGGAAATTGGACTTCACTCATAAATTTTTAAGTTAATTTGACATTTTATCTCTTTTAAAAAGGAAAAAAAAATTACAGATATACTAGCTTACGCCCTATCCTATGCACAAATACTTTTAAATTCAGATTGTGAAAGTAAAAAATCATCATATACAGATGATTTGGAAGTCTTAGAAAATGAGGATTATTCTTCTGATTCAAAAGAGTGTGAACCATGTAAAAATGGTTAAACTTGTGATAACCAAAAGGATTCTTCGGATACAGAAGAAGGAAACATTTATCAAATTATTCCCAATTTCAGGAAATAAATGTTATTACTAATGACAATATTCTTGAAGTTTTGAAAATTATTCAAGATCCCGATATTAGATAAAAAATTATTGATCAATTAAAAGAAAAAAATGATTTTGATCAAAATCAAAGTTTTCAAAAGAATTCTGAACCTTATACTATGGCAGAGGTTAATAAAATTTTAAAGCAAAGGCAGTCTTTCAATCATCCTACTACTAGAGATGATTTATCTCTAGAGATTCAAAATCTTAAAAAGGAAATAAAAATTTTAAAAAATGATAATAAGAATCTTGAAGAAAGAGTTTTTAAACTCGAGATTAGTAGAGGAAAACAAGTTTATATCCCTGAAGAAGAAAATCAGATTACTTTTTCAGAATATGATAATTTTTTATCTACTTTAGAGATGGTTATATCTCAAAAATGGTTTATAAAAATTTCTCTCTTAATTGATGGAAAATATTGACAAGATCTTATAGCTCTTGTTGATAGTGGTGCTGATTTAAATTGTATTCAAGAAGGAATTATTCCTACCAAGTATTTTCATAAAACCACTGATTCTATTAGTGCTGCTAATGGGCAGAAAATGAAAAATGATTACAAACTTCCTAAAGCTTATATCTGCAAAAATAAAGTTTGTATTCCTAATAGCTTTTTATTAGTGAAAAATATCACTAACCAAGTTATACTTGGAACTCATTTTCTAAAGAAAATATTTCCTATAAAAAATATTGATGAAAAAGGATTTATAGGAACTTTTGAAGGAAAAGAAATATCTTTTCAGTTTATTGTTGAACCTTTTACTAGGGTTTTAAATCAAATAAAAGATTCTTTAATTGAAAGAAAAGAAAATCAAATTAATTTTCTTAAACAAGAAATTGAGATAAATGATCTTGAAAATATTTTGAAAAATCATAAATTACAAGATAAAATTAGATTTCTTTATAATCAGTTCTCTTTACAAATTTGTAATGACCATCCAAATGCTTTTTGGGAAAGAAAGAAACATATTCTTTCTCTCCCGTACGAAGAAGATTTTGAGGAAAGGAAGCTTCCTACTAAGGCTAGGCCTTGCCAAATGAACAAAGAATATTTGAATCTTTGTAAAAAAGAGATTGAATCTCTTCAAAACAAAGGATTAATAAGGCCCTCTAAATCTCCTTGGTCATGCACAGTTTTTTATGTTAATAAACAAGCTGAACAAGAAAGAGGAGTGCCTAGGTTGGTTATTAACTATAAACCTTTGAATAAAGTTTTGAAATGGATTAGGTATCCTATCCCTAATAAAAAGGATTTACTTGATAGGCTTTATGATGCCCTTATATTTTCTAAGTTTGATTTAAAATCGGGATATTGGCAAATTCAAATCCATGAAAAAGATATTTATAAAACCGCTTTTAATGTCCCTTTTGGACAATATGAGTGGAAAGTAATGCCTTTTGGATTGAAAAATGCCCCTTCAAAGTTCCAAAATATTATGAATGATATTTTTAATCCTTATAGTGATTTTATTATAGTTTACATTGATGATATTCTAGTATTTTCAAAAAATATTGAAAGTCATTTTAAACATCTTGATATATTTAAAAAAATTGGTATTCAAAATGGTTTGGTTATATCTAAACCAAAAATGCTTCTTTTTCAAACAAAGATTAGATTTCTTGGTCATAATATTGAAAAGGGAAAAATAATTCCTATTAATAGAAGTACAGAATTTGCTTCTAAGATCCCTGATCAAATTATTGACAAAACTCAGCTCCAAAGATTACTTGGAAGCTTAAATTATATTTCCCCTTATTATAAAAATTTAGCTGAGGATACAACTATTCTTTATGATCGATTAAAGAATAATCCAAAACCTTGGATGGAGGACCATACTCTAACTATTAAGAAAATCAAGGGTAAAGTTACAAATTTACCCTGTCTGATGCTTGCTAATCCTAAATGGGATAAGATTATAGAAACTGATGCCTCTAATATTGGCTATGGAGGGATTCTTAAACAGAAATCTCCTCATAACCAACAAGAATATCTTGTTAGGTTCCATTCGGGGAAATGGAGAGATAGCCAAAAGAATTATGCTACTATAGGGAAAGAAATTTTAGCTATTCTTAAGTGTGTTTTAAAATTTCAAGATGATTTATATAATCAAAAGTTTGTTATTAAGACTGATTGTCAAGCTGCTAAATACATGTTTAATAAAATTTTTGATCATGTAGTCTCTAAACAAATGTTTGCTAGATGGCAAGCTCAATTAGCTCCTTTTGATTTTGAAATTATTTATAAAAAAGGAACTGACAATAGTCTTCCTGATTTTCTAACTCGAGAATATTTACAGGATGCGTGAAGCCAGAGGAATTCCAAAGTTACCTTCCCACAGATTTTATAAATCTATCAACTGGGATAAAGCTAAAAAAATTCATAATTATGTAAAAAAATTAGTATATATTTCTCATGAGCATGACAGGAGTATTATTTATTGGGAAGATAAAATCCATTATGAGATTCTTAATCCAAGAATCAACATTGATTATATTGAGAGGAAAAGTCAATATGAAAATGCTTGTTTTCATATTAATTCTAGCAGACATTTTAAGGAAAAACTCCTTTAAGAAATTAATTATTATATTACTTGATTTTGCAGGAATGAATTCTCCTAGGAATCAAGTTATAAATCTTTGGAATTGGGAAGAATTCAAATATGATTTCGATCCCCCTTTAATTGGTCCTTATGATGTCAGGACTAATATTAAAACTCCTGGCCTTGAAACTGTTTGGCGTCATAAATTATAATGATTCCAAAGCTTATAGCTTATCAGAGTTATTTTTAAATTTTTTTCAGCAAGATCTTTATAAAATTCATCTTGAAAATATTTTTCTATCATCTTTGGAAAAACAGTTTTAATGAGTAGAGTTCAAGGTTTGACTAAATATTAATGAGGTTAACATAAAGCCTAATATCATAAAACAATTAAAACTTTTGAAATTTATATATGATACATTACTTTCATTGAAAATACATATACTTACCTTTCTATTTGTATTTTTTTTTTAAAATGATATCAATATGATAATTAAACACATTTTTATTTGTATTCTAAAACCCCAATTTATATATGATGTACACTCGAATTAGTATAAATAAAAATGCCAAAACTTCCTACATTAAAATACAGTGAAGTCCCCTTACGAGGAAAAAAAAGGAGTATAATGCACCTACATAACCCCGTGTTAAAGGTTGTTAAAGCCAGCCAGGTAACGTTATGAGTGAGGTCAACTTGAGTGTTACATGTTTTAATTATTTATTAGAGTAAATTGCATTTTAGTCCCATACTATAAGATCGTTCTCACTTTTGGTTCCATGATTTTTAAAAGTGGCTTTTTTAGTCCCGTAATGTTTATTTTTTGTCATTTTAAGGCTTCCATTCATTTTTTTGATGGACGTCATGTGGCCGTTACTCCAATAGGAGCAAATTCCATTTTTGGTCTCGTACTATATGGTCATTTTTATTTTTGGTCCCATACTTTTTAAAATTATCAATTTTAGTCCCGTACTATTTAATTTTTCTCATCTTCAGGACTTTTAGGAGATGATATTGCCTTTTGGAAAATGATGCCTTAAAAATCAAATTTGCAATTCGTGTCCAATGAATTTTGTTTTTTTCTTTTTCATTAAAATAGATGAATTTTATTTTGATAATATAAATGATATTTTGTTACTCTATATTTATTAAATCTTTTCGAAGTGTTTGTTATTGTAAAAATTATTTATTCTTTTTAAGTATAAAGTTTTGCACTTTGATTAAATATATTATATATATGTATTATATACGTATTATATATAATATATAATATATACTACACGTAAAATATATATAATAAAATGTATATTATAAATTAAAATATATAATATATATGTATTATAATAATAATATATACTTGTATTTTATAATAATACTAATGATTCTAAACACTCTATGTGTGTGTAAATAAAAAATTAAGATATTAAAACAAAAAAAAAATAAAAAATTAAGATATTAAGAACACAACTGATAAAATATGTGAATAATATTTAAAATGGATATTCTGCACACTCTAGGTGGCTTTGGTTATGCGTTTATGCTTTGTAAATGTTGGTTTGGTTTTTAATGGATGAGGTCGGGGCCTCGTTTAAAACCCAAGGGGTCACCTTGGCCCGATTTTTGGGGAAAAAAACCCACTAAACTTTATACTTAAAAAGAATAAATAAGTTTTACAATAAAAACACTCCGAAAAGATTTAATATAGAGTAACAAAATATTATCTATATTATCAAAATAAAATTCATCATCTATTTTGATGAAAAAGAAAAAAACAAAATTCATCAGGCACAAATTGCAAATTTGATTTTTAAGACATCATTTTCCAAAAAAGCAAATATCATCTCACAAATATAGCACCCACGACGATAGGCACCACATCCCCCGCACCATAAGTCTAGTCCACACATGAAATGGACTGTCCAAGCATGAACCGGACTCATGGCGAGCGGGTGACAAAATAAAAACTACTTCCTGGCTAGGCGGAATCTAACCCTGTACCAAATATTCACGTGACAAGGCGAGTGCAATGCGGAAGCAATGATACCAACAAAATTTCGATAATGGCTACAAGCCAAATAATTCCAATACATAAATTAAAACCATCATGCATCCTAACAACGGGTTCAACTACGCATGCAACCTGTCTCGCATCATTCATCAATAATATCTAAATGGCCCACCAGGCCAATCCATGAATAAATATAATTAAAGTTGTAATAATGTAAAATGTGACTCGAGTGTACAAGTGAGACTCGAAAGAAAGCTAAGACTTTGACTCCCGCCTAGCTACACCTGCAAGAAAACTGAAAAGAGTGGAAAAGAGGGGCCAGTCTCTAGAAGACTGAGTGAGCAGGAGCTATACATATATATAGAACATGCACAGGCAAGCTATAAATCCCGAGAAAGGTTTTATATAAAGTTAGTTCCCGCGAGGGGCAAGAAGATAGATAGCAATGCTCGGACTTTACGACTAATTCATATTAAATCCTTTAAGTTCATAATTCATGATAATCATAATATCTCGGCGAGTGACCGTGCATAATTCTCCAACCAAACTCCGACCGTGTACAATGAACATGACTTAATACTTTTGAATACGTGATCATGCAATACATAACAATACATGCGAGCAATAAACATGAGACTTGATCGTTTGGTCAATCCGTGTCCCGGCCTTCCCGCACGGTGCATAACATTAATAAACATAATACATGAACATGATCATAAAGCATTTTTCAACCTTCTCCCTCCATAATGGTCAGGCCTGCAGACTTGAACCATTTAATAATAACAATATTGAGACGGGGGCTCATGACTCCTACCCGCTCCTTCGATGGGTTAACCATCGGCTCAAGAATAACTCACCTTCCACACTACACAGTCACGTGAGAGATTCTCAATGAGTACTTTGTGCAATGGCTTAGCTATACGTCGGCCCGATGTCGAACCGATCTCCATTCACACATTTCCTCGGGGCCCAATAACATGTGCATGATCACTGTGCATAATCTTGCCAAAACATTTCAAGTTATAAGAATCATAATACATTTCATAATCCATGAAAAGGTTTACTCGATAAGAATTTACTCGATGACTCCACTTTGAAAAAGCTATATATATATAAGGTTTTGGCCAAAACTTGTCATATAAGGTTGTAGGGTTTGATACATAACTAGAATGAAAACACCCTCACCTGGAATAACCCGAGACAAGAAACATGATTGATACGGGTGCCTATTCAATCCGAAAGTCTCCACCCTGGAGAAGAACTGTACAAGAGAAGGCATAACATGTACTCGTGAGAAAAGACTCGATATGATACCAAATAGGACGCACGACAATGCTTATGAAGTGGAGTATCGTGTCATAACATAATTCAATATATAATGAAGTATAAGAATGTCATGAAATGGTGTGATCGTGTTCCTATGCTCAATTACTCAAAAGAATTCAATCAACGTATCAAGCACGGATTCAAACAATCAAACTTAATTAAGTAAAGACCAAGGAGTGTCAAATAAGAGTACAATTATCAATTAAGCAAGCATATAATTCATATAAGTCACATACAGGAGCCAAGGAAGTGAAAGGAATGCAATAAGAGGGGTTTTGGCGAAGTTTGGCAAAAGTTGATAATTTTCGGAAATGTACAAGCTGTAGAAAAATGGAAATATCTTGAGTTTTAGAAGTTGTAACTGAGTTTTTCTTGTTAGAAATGAAACTAGACACATAGACCTTTAAAATTATATATGGCTCGTATTCTAGTTCAAAACGAGGAGTAAATGGCGTAGGTCCAAAGTTGAAGGAATGCAGATTGTCGGTGAAGTGGCGACACCAAAAAGGATTGATTATATCTCACAATTTAAAAATATATTGAGAAGATTCCAATTGAAGGTTGTTCTATACTTCAATAGGTTTCCATCGGTTCAAAAATTAGGTCAATCGGAGTTCGTATGAGGGAGAACGAAGCAAAACAAACTCGGACAGAAAACAGGGGCGGATCCACGGCCGTGGACAAAAATCCACGCCCGTGGATTCCTATGCCGAAAAACCAAGTTTTCTGGACTCAAATCCACGGCCGTGGGTCAAAATCCATGCCTGTGGATCTTCTCCAGCAGCTGAATACGAGGGAAAAACATGGCAAGGCTCAAGATATGGCTCCCAATCCATACCAACACCAAACTACAACAATTACACACCTCTAAACTAACATATAACACCAATATACATCTTATACCTCAATTACAGCACATAAAACACAAGTTTGGGCAATTATATCCATCCAAGCAATCATATAAACCTTCCATAATTACCATGAGATCAAATAGCTAAGAGATCAAAGTATTCGTGCAATAATCCAAAGGTACCCACATATATGATCACATATTTATGCTAGGAAACAAGCAAACCCATTCAAATCATAAAGCCCTAACTATTCATCAATCAATCTCATGAAAGATCAAAACCAACCTTGGAATGAATGGAAGAAGATGATGAAGATGATGATGATGCTTGGTTCTCCCTTCTCTACTACTTCTTCTTCTTTTTGCTTGGAGATCCAAGATGTGATGAAAATGAGAGAAAGGGTGTATGTGTCTGTTGTAGAGATTTAGTGTGTGTTTGTGTGTGTGTTCTTGTGTATATATGATATAATGTATAGATATATGATATATACATATAAAGTGAAATAAAGATATTTGATATATAATATGTATATAATGTATAGATATAATAGTTATATGTATAAAGTAAAAGTTAGGTATTATGTCTATGATATATATATAAATGTATTACTTATAGTTATATATTGTGATTGTGTGAGTATGTAAATATATGGTAGATATAAATATGCTTGTTTCACAATGTAGGCATGAAATGCATATATATGATATCACTTATTTTATGAAATTAGTTTCAAGTATATCTATATAAGTATATAGAAAATATGATATGCTTATGAAATGAAATAGAATATGTATAAGTTAGAAGAAAATTAATGAAATGATTATGAATGAATAATATGAAATACTTATATGGTATGAAGTGGCGTGCGAACAAAATTCATATATTTCACATAATTCAATTAAGTCAAATAATTCAGGTAAGATTAACAAATAATAACACATGCGAGTACGAGATTAAATAAATAATTAACCTAACTCTCAGAAAATCACACGTGTGACGCGTGTACCTGTACGACGAAAACACAGGGCGTTACAACAAAAGTCCTTGAAATGAGAAAAATTAAATAGTATGGGACTAAAATTGACAATTTTAAAAAGTATGAGACTAAAAGTGAGAACGACCATATAGTATGGGACCAAAAATGCAATTTGTTTCCTAATGGAATAACGGCCACGTTATGGCACATATGATGTCCGTCAAAAAAATGGACGGAAGTCCTTAACATGATAAAAAAAAATAAACATTACGGGATAAAAAAAACCACTTTTAAAAAGCCATGTAAGCAAAAGAGAGAACGGCCTTATAGTATGAGACAAAAAATGCAATTTGCTCTATTTATTAATTGTTAATTAGGTGTTTTAATTATTTAATTATGTAATTAATTGTTATTACGTGTATTAAGTGCCCTAATTGCTTAATTGTCCTTAATTGCAATTATTTGAATTATGTGAATTTAACTGCTCCTATTAGAAAATATGTGGGTCGTTTTATAATTAATAGATATTAGGGATCTAATTGTAAATATCACACACGAACACACATATGCATTCTATAGCCTCGCCATTTTATTTCTCGTAACCTCCCGAAACCATTAACTACCTTTTTACCCAATTCGAATTCGTAACCCTTCTAACCTATATTTTAATTTAAGCCTGAACCAAATAAAGTTACCTGAAGAATATCCTAACCAGTTTTTTGGGGAGGGGGGGGGGGGGGGGGGGGGAATTCTTGCGTGCACCGGGTGGCAATATTTTTTTATTCTTGAATTTTTTTTCCTTTATTTATTTATTTTTTTTGGAATAAAAAAATATTGGGTGCATGCACCGTCGCCTACACCCGGTGCCTGCAAGAATTTTCCCCAGTTTAGGCCAAAATATCCTACCTACTGGGTGGACCCCATCTCTTTCTCTCTCTTTCCCTTTTTTATTTTCTTCTTTCTTCATTTTTCTTTCTTTCTCATTTCTTCTTCCTGCTCCCTCAGTTTTTCCCATTCTTTCGTCTTCCCCAACTCATCGGGCACACCATCACAATCGTCGCGCCAGCACCACCGTCCACCGCCGCCACAGCTCACCGGCCAAGCCAAAACCATCTTCTTTATTTTTTCTTACTTTTTTCCCTACTTCCTTTCTCCTTTCCTTTTTCCCTCCCGATGCCATTCCGCTGCTGCCACAATTATCGTCGCCGCAGCTCCTCACCGGCCATTTCTTCCCCAATTATCGTAGCTCCGTCATCCCTTTCTTTTCCGGTAAAAGCTCCTCATATCCTTGCATTTTGAACAAGATATATGTGCATATATGTATTGTATATATTTATATAATTTTGTTGGGTTTATATTATAACGTGTTTTGGTTCGTGTTTCGGTGTCTTATATGTGCTTATGTGTTGTTTGTTGTTGTTTTCGGTAAATTTTGAGCCCCCGAAGGCACCTCGAAAGCCTCCGTCGCCACCTGCTCTGCTCTTTCGAAAAACTATTGTTGCTGCTACTGAACACAGGTCATGACCGCGACACCTTCATACATAAAAGTGTAGCGGCTACGATGAGGAACAGACTGCCCCACTGAAGGTACATCACGGCCGCCATCATTCCACGCCTTTTTGGCTCGCCGCTGTGATAGGACTGGAAGACAGAACTGCTGCCTGAAGCCACTTCGCGGCCACGATATTTCTATGGCCATTTTGGTCACGGCCGCGATCAACGTCCAGAGTTCCTGACTATTGCTCCCTCGCGACCATGACCCTTGCTCTTTTGCTGAGTTGACTTTGTGTTAACCGAGGTATTTCACATTGTTTCTTCGTGTATTATTTTTCAAACCTTACCCCGACCTCTGTACTTGATAAATATGTGACTTGTATATGTGTGTAAATGCCTAATTGCTCGTAGATGTGATCATGTGACGTGTGTTGTTGGTTTTTTGGTTAATTGTTGTTTATTTATCCTGATTTAATCCATTTGGTGGATTTACATACTACGTGACTCGATTGATAATTGGTTGTGCTTTATGTGTTAATTTCTTAATTGCCTCATTTGTGGAATTAGTATGCTTGGCTTAACTGATATTAATTGATTGATTTATGATTTATAATTAATAATTTGGTATGCCATGAGGTTGTTTGTGTGCCTTGCATGCTTATATGATTTGAATTTCATACTTAAGTGTCGAGCTTGAATTTGTTAGTTTCTTAGTGACTTACTCGCCTTCAAACATGCGTTGATTGACCAACTATCACACGTACACTTAAATTGTATGTTTATGTGCTACGTGGGACATTGATTGTGCAAATGAACACTTTCATGACATACCATGTCATTCTATAATTCCCGTACACAAGTTATATCATTTCATATCATTCACGTCACTTCATATCATTGTCGTGCATCCTACTTGGTTTCATATGGAGTCATTTCTGTCGGGTACACAGAATTGTCTCCCTTGTACAGTCTATCTCCAGGACAGAGACTTCTTGATCTAGTAGGTGTTAGGAATAGTGCCCTAGAAAGCCGATTGTATATCCGCTTTGTGCTTTTCCTTATTGTAATCACAGACAATCTTTGAATGAAATAACGAATTGAGGCAACACTTCTTTATATGCCCTTGTTTGGTATGCGTTTACTTTAGCTGTGCATGTATGAGAACTCCCATAATCCTGATGACTTTAGGACTCTACCATTTAGGTGAAATGGTTCATGAAACGAGCCCTATATCACATAAGTCATGATTAGTAAAATACTCCAAGCCGATGAGTCCTACAGACAGTGGGAGTGTCAACCTGACTCCTCTAAGGCTTGCTTGTGGGATCACGCCCTTAAGAAGGACCACCTTGTTTCATGGAGGTGGAAAGTGTATAGTTGATACGTGCGTGATACATGAGGGTGCTTACTTTAATAAGTAAGTTCACTGAGGTGCCCCGTGGGAAAGGAAGTTTCTATTTCAGGAAATGGAAACTTCCAGATTAGGAAATATCTCACGAGTCATTGATGTGATTAATTGATCCTTAGACTTGAGGTTCCTTCTCACTTTATGAGTTAACTCTGTAGTCTTAGGTATAAGCTTTAAAGGGTGTCGCCTTAGACAACTGATTCAAGGCTTATGCTGGGACTGCACAAGTGATTCATGAAAGTGAATGAGAATCAAGAAAGGACCTACACTTGCATATGCAAGGTGATCTCTTATTGTGTAAGTCATTCATATGCCATATGGAGTCCTTGGCCAAGGCAGTAGATCAAGACATCAAGAAAAGGGTTTCTTGGATTGAGATCAAATGGATATGAAATGCACTTAGCTTTAAGACCAGATTATTAGGGTTCTGATTATTCCCTTGCCCTAGATCTTGGTTGAGAGATAGTAAGTAGGAGGATTGTATCTCACATGAATCAATGACTTAAAGGTTCTGTCGAATCCGAACATTCCAATTCAGCTAGGGGTTAAACACCTGTTGCTAGACTATGGTCGTTTAATCTGTGGACTGATTAATTAATTAGTGAATTAATTAATTAGGGTCACTACTAATTGAATTGAGAACCTAGAGGGTCACACACAACAACTTGGTTACATGAGTTGAGGCTTGAAAATGATTAAACGAGTTAATCGGGCCAAGAGGGTTCCACACGTGTGAAGTCACACGTGTATATATTATATATATATATATATATATTAAATAATTAATTAGTTAATTATTTAATAGACTTTGGTTTAATTTTGAATTAAAAAGAAAGTCTAATTTTGGAGAAAATAATCTAGTTAATTAATTACGAATTAATTAATTAGATAAAAATAAGTTATTTATTTTATAATAAATAAAGTATAAAATTATCCAAAAATAGTTTGGATATTTTTTAGCTCTCTTAAAAGTTGACTTGAATTAGAATTCAAAGTCAAAGTTGGAAAATACTTGATGATCAAGTAATAGGAGAGAGAGGGACCAAATCCTTTGTCCATTAGGACTAGGTTCGGCCGCCCCTCCCCTTTCCTATATATAGGGGAGCTCATGCTCCCCTTTAGAGCTAATTGACAATTCTTGGTTCATGTGTTGAACACCTTCCTTTCTCCAAGATTATATTAAACCCTAGGTTAAGCCTAAACACTAACTAGAGAACTAGCATCCTTACTAGTTAGATTGTGATCAAGTTGGTGGACTTTCTCTAGAGACTTCAAGTTAGAAGTTTGAAGATTCGAGCTTTACCAAGGAGAGGGGATCAAGCCGCGAGAAGAGCGTTCTTGGGTGGCTTGAAACGCTTCAAGAAAGAACAAAAGAAAAGTAAGTTTTCTATCTTTACGAATTTGGTTACACGATTGCGAGTTCAAGGTCCTTTTGTTGGGAATTTTTTTTTTAAATTCCGCTGCTTTCTGATTCGTGTTTTCCAACAAGTGGTATCAGAGCCACCTCGTTAATCGTGTTTCTGATTCGTCTCAATTATTTCTGAATTTGGTAGAAATTCTTAGGCTTAGATGCGAATTGGGTATTCATGAGTTCTTTTAGAAAGCCTGAATTACGAAACTGTAATTTTTCCTGAATTTCTGAAACTGTTTTCTTAAATTATGATTTTGAAAACCGCTTTGATTGAAATATGTTTAAATCGAATTTTTAATTTTTGGATTGAACTGGTTTTTCGAGAAACCCAGAAATACGAAACGAACACGAAAAGCAACGAGCCTAGGCGTGCTAGCACGTCGCACGCCCAGGCCCGTCGCCGCCGCCCAGCTCCTCCCGCAACAGCGCGGGAGCCGTCCCGGGGGCGCCCAGTCCGTCCCGCAACCGCGCGGGACGCCTGCTCAGTCCGTCCCGGGCGCTGCTGCGCGCAGGCGCGCCCACGATGCACGCCCAGCGTGCGCACGCGAGCGGCAACTGCCGCGCGCTGTGCGCGCTGCGCTGCTGCGCGGCGGTGCCTCGCGCGGCTGGGCCCTTTTTTGGGCTCGTTTTCGTGTTTCGTGTTTTTCGTGTTTTCGGTCCGAAAAATCCCGATTTAATTTTATTTTAATTTTATCTTTTAAAATCAGTTTTGTTAAAATAAAATTATTTTAAAATTTTGATTAAATTGGGATTTTTGAGAAATTAAAGCGATTTGGATTTTGGGAAAATTATGCATTTTATTTTCTGAAAAATAATGAAAGAATAAAATTATTAATTTTGGAAATTAATTGGAATTTTATTAGTTTAATGTTTTTCGGGTTTTATTGAAAAGGCTCTTGAACAAGAATTGCATCTAAGTCGTGTTTTGAGTCATTAGGACTTGAAACGAGAATTTTAATTTATTGGCTAAATTTAAATTCTCGCAAAAGCATGTTAGGTGATCATGGGTTTAGATCTATGTATGGTTTTAATTTATGCACATGGATGGTTTAAATTGGGGATTGGAGCCCTATAGTTGCGTTTTTCAATTGAGGTTGGAGCCTCACTTATGTGCGTACTGTTATGTGATTTATTATGTGGCTTTCCATATTACTGTTTTTGAGGCCGGGGTATGCCCCGTGTAATTGTCTAAGGCCAATATGAAGATTGAGCCTTATTACTTTATGTATTTTTCTTTTTATTGTAATTTGAGAGTAGAGATAGGTGGTGAGGTTTTATTTTCATTTTGGAGACAATGCACCCATGGAGTAAGATGGACCACATTCAAGTAACAAGGAGGCCATAAGTGAAGACCCCTCAAAATGTTAGGGAGGGGAATCTCAATTGTTAAATGTAATAGAGATAGGGCTCGTATTTTGTTACTGCTTTCCCTTATGTGATTTGAACTGTTTATGTGGCATGTATGTTAGAACTTGTGATTGTGGAGTGGCTCCCACATATCACGCATAAGATAGGTAGAACCCATGATCATTACATGTTAGTATCATGCTAGGACATGTTATCTGTTTATGTGCTTGTTTGAAATGCATTTAAGTGTACTTGCATTAATCAAGACTAATAAAATTGGATAACATATATGTTGGTGAGGTCGAACCGGACAACTCTCCGGTTGATTCGAAAATTCCCATTAAATATTAAGCTAATTTCGAACAAATAGGTGTTTAATTCGAGATGCAAATTTTGAATTAAATTCCTAGCATTCCATCAATAGGTTTTAAGTTTAGTAAGTAAAGCTAGTTATTGTCCGCGAGTCGTGGGATAGCTAGTGGAGCTTATTAGTTCTTAGTTACCTAATTAATCATTTTAAATGGTCAATATTTCGTGGTCAATTTTAGTAAGGGCGATGTCCGCGAGTCGTGGGTCGTTCGAACTAAGTTTTGGTCATGATCTTATGATTGATGGGTCTAGCTTAACGCCTAAGTAAATATGGATGTCGCACGAGTCGTGGGTCCATATTGAAAGATAGGTGATGCAAAAACAATTACTAAGAGTTCTAAAGGTGTTAGAATTGGTAAGCTGTACCTACCTAGGGTTCTTACTTAGAATGTCCGCGAGTCGTGGGTTCGAGGTAAAATGCCTAGGATCTTAGTACCCATTGGGAAACGTGTTCCTCTTAGATCTTTGGGAATTATAGATCTTTGAAAAACAGTGGGAGCTACATTAGATTAAAGACCTTATCTTTTGTATATCGTTATAATTCAGCATGCTCACTAGTTCTCTGTTTTACCATTTAGGTCGTAGATTCTGTGATTCTCTACGTGTTTTGAAATGGCAACCAAAAACCCTCTTGTATCGATCCTCGAGTCAAACAAGTTGACTGGTCCCAACTATTCTGATTGGCTGAGGAATCTAACAATCATTTTAGATTCTGAGAAGAGAACTTATGTTCTCTTCGAAGGGGAGCCCAGTCCCGAAGGGGAGGCTCCCACTCGGGCCGAGCGGGACGCGATTCAGAAGTGGAAGGATGATAATCTCCAAGCCCGTTGCCTTATGTTGGCTAACATGTCTCCGGACTTGCAAAGGCAACATGAGGCCATGGAATTTGCTTGGGAGATTTACGACCACTTAGAGCAACTTTACCGCCCTCATGAACGTGTTACAAGGTATAACACTTCAAAGGAATTGTTCCACTTGAGAATGAGGGAAGGTTCAAGTGTCCATGAATATGGACTCAAGTTTCTTGCCCTTACTGAGAAACTTGCTTCCATGGACATGCCACTGAAAGATGAACTTTCAGTGGATTTGTTGCTAGCTTCGCTCCCACCATCATTCAACCCATTTGTCCTTAACTTCAACATGAATCATACTGGTGCTACTGTAGCTGAGCTGATTAGTCAGCTTGTGACTGCTGAAAGCACGATCAAGAAGGACAATAAGGTTTTGATGGTGAATGCTCCATCTTCCTCTTCTGGGCCTTCTAAAGGTAAGGGTAAGAAAGCCCAAAAGAAGAAGAAGAAACCCCTTAGGCCCATTGGTGGCATTTCGAAGGGGAAGGCCCAAAAGAAGAAGCGTGATCAGAAAGAGGATGTTTGCTTCCATTGTGGCAAAGCGGGACATTGGAGGAGAAACTGCCCAGAGTACAAGGCTACTCTAAAGAAAGGTATCTTTCTCGTTGAAGTAAATCTTTCTATTAATTCTAGTTCTTGGGTACTTGATACCGGTTGTGGGACTCATATCTGTAATGATGTACAGATGCTAAGTGAAGTCCAACAACTCAAGGAAGGAGAATGTGTCTTGAAGATAGGCGATGGCTCAAACGTTGAAGCTCGAGCTTTAGGCACAATTAGATTAGATTTAGGTAGTTTTGAGTTAGTATTAAATAAAGTCCTTTATGTACCGAGCATTATTCGTAATATAATTTCAGTTCCAATATTGGATTGTGAAGGTTATGAAACTTATATTAAGAATGGTAAATATTTTATCAAACGGAACAACTCTTCTGTTCATATCGGTACTCTAAGTAATGGACTTTACCTAACTCAAAATATCAATATTATGAATATACAACGAGAAACAAAGCGTAAGAGAGATGACAAAGTTTCAGCTCCCTTATGGCACGCTAGATTAGGACACATTTCCAAGAACAGAATTAGCAAGATAAACACTTTAGGCTCATTATCTGAAAATGATCTCAAAGAGTTGACTTCTTGCGAATCCTGTCTCAAAGGAAAGATGTCCAAGGTTCCTTTTAAAGGAACTGTGGAACGTGCCACTGAGGTTTTGGATTTGATCCATACTGATGTTTGTGGACCGCTTAGTGTAAGCACAAGAAACAATCATCAGTACTTCATAACCTTTACTGATGACTTTAGTCGGTATGGTTATGTATACTTAATGAAGTATAAATCTGAAGCTTTTGAGAAATTCTTAGAATTTCAAAAGGAGGTTGAGAACCAAACTGGTCACAAGATCAAAGTACTTCGATCTGATCGAGGAGGCGAATATCTTAGTGAAGAATTCCTTAATCATCTCAAGGATAATGGGATTATCTCTAAGTGGACTCCTCCGGGAACTCCTCAGCTTAATGGAGTTTCTGAGAGAAGGAATCGAACCCTACTTGATATGGTTCGTTCCATGATGAGTTTCACTGACTTACCACCTTCTTTCTGGGGTTATGCCCTAGAAAGTGCAGCAAAGATTTTGAATCTTGTTCCCTCTAAATCAGTCCCTAAGACGCCCTATGAAATGTGGCATGGTAAAATCCCTAGTTATTCTTACTTAAGAATTTGGGGTTGTCCTGCTTACGTGAAGAGGACAGTGGGAGATAAGTTAGAATCTCGTTCTAACTTATGCTACTTTGTAGGTTATCCTAAGGAATCCATAGGATACTACTTCTATGATCAATCTGAGCAAAAGGTGTTTGTTTCCAGAAATGCCACTTTTCTTGAGGAACCGTTCCTTAAAGAAAAGAAAGGCAATATCATAGAATTAGAAGAAGTACAAAATGACCCCACATCACCCACTGAAGAAACGTCCCACTCTGATCAACTACAACCAATCACGAATTTCGATACACACGAAAATCCTCCTCTAAGGCGTTCTGAACGCACTCCTAGACAGCCGGAGAGATGGTATGGATTCTTCCATGAAATCTCTCAAAAGGATAATGATCCTTTAACATATGAGGAGGCACTTTCAGATTCTGACTCTGAACAGTGGATAGAAGCCATGAAATCCGAAATGGATTCCATGAACTCCAACCAAGTTTGGACCTTGGTAGATTTGCCTGATGGGGTCAAACCCATAGGTTGCAAATGGATCTTTAAGAGAAAGCTTGGAGTTGATGGAAGCATTGCAGCCTACAAAGCAAGACTGGTTGCAAAAGGATTCACTCAAAGACCCGGCGTGGACTTTGACGAAACCTTTTCACCAGTTGCAATGCAAAAGTCCATTCGAATCATGCTTGCCATTGCTGCATATTATGACTATGAGATATGGCAAATGGATGTGAAAACTGCCTTTCTCAATGGTAACATTGACAAAGACATTTATATGGAGCAACCCATAGGTTTCACATTCAGTGGGAGTGAGCAAAAGGTTTGCAAACTCCAAAGATCAATCTATGGATTGAAACAGGCTTCTAGGAATTGGAACATTCGATTTGATGAATCGGTCAAAGCTTTTGGCTTCATCCAAATTTCGAATGAATCATGTGTGTATAGAAAGGAATTGGAGACCTTAGTGCAATTCTTAGTACTTTATGTTGATGACATCCTTCTTATTGGAAATTCGAAGGATGACATGAAAGTGACTAAGTTATGGTTATCGAACCAATTCGAGATGAAAGATCTTGGTGATGCGTCCTATATCCTTGGAATTAAAATCTGTAGAGATAGATCTAGAAGGTTAATAGGACTATCACAGTCGATGTACATTGACAAAGTATTGAAGAGATTCAATATGGAGTCGGCAAAGGTTAAGAACCTTCCTATGAGTGTAGGAACATGTCTTTCAAAGAAGATGTGTCCTAAGACTAACCTTGAGAAGGAGAGAATAACTCATACACCTTATGCGTCAGCAATAGGTAGCATAATGTATGCAATGTTATGTACTCGACCGGATGTGGCTTATGCACTTAGTGTGACAAGTCGTTTCCAATCTGACCCTGGAGATGGTCACTGGGCTGCCGTGAAGAATATTCTTAAGTACTTGAAAAGTACTAAAGATTTATTCTTAGTTTACGGAGGTCAGAAAGATCTTACTGTCGAAGGATACTGCGATGCAAGCTTTGCATCAGACTTAGATGATTTTAAGTCAATGTCAGGATACATTTTCTGCCTAAACGGCGGAGCAGTGAGTTGGAAGAGTTCCAAGCAAACTACCACTGCGGATTCGACCACTGAGGCCGAATACTTAGCTGCAAATGATGCAGCTAAGGAAGGTGTTTGGATTAGAAACTTCATTCAAGAGTTGAATGTTGTTCCTAGCATGAAAGACCCCATTACTGTGTTTTGTGACAACACTGGGGCGGTTGCTCAAGCAAGAGAACCAAGATCTCACCAACGGACCAAGCACATTATGAGGAAGTATCACCTAATCCGTGATATTATCAAAAGAGGAGATGTGCAAATTGAGAGGGTCACATCAGCAGAGAACGTGGCAGATCCACTTACTAAACCCCTTAGTCGAGAAGCTTTCCAAGGTCATCTTCAGAAGATGGGACTTAGAGTAGCTTTAGAATGGCTTTGACGGGCAAGTGGGAGATTGTTAGGAATAGTGCCCTAGAAAGCCGATTGTATATCCGCTTTGTGCTTTTCCTTATTGTAATCACAGACAATCTTTGAATGAAATAACGAATTGAGGCAACACTTCTTTATATGCCCTTGTTTGGTATGCGTTTACTTTAGCTGTGCATGTATGAGAACTCCCCTAATCCTGATGACTTTAGGACTCTACCATTTAGGTGAAATGGTTCATGAAACGAGCCCTATATCACATAAGTCATGATTAGTAAAATACTCCAAGCCGATGAGTCCTACAGACAGTGGGAGTGTCAACCTGACTCCTCTAAGGCTTGCTTGTGGGATCACGCCCTTAAGAAGGACCACCTTGTTTCATGGAGGTGGAAAGTGTATAGTTGATACGTGCGTGATACATGAGGGTGCTTACTTTAATAAGTAAGTTCACTGAGGTGCCCCGTGGGAAAGGAAGTTTCTATTTCAGGAAATGGAAACTTCCAGATTAGGAAATATCTCACGAGTCATTGATGTGATTAATTGATCCTTAGACTTGAGGTTCCTTCTCACTTTATGAGTTAACTCTGTAGTCTTAGGTATAAGCTTTAAAGGGTGTCGCCTTAGACAACTGATTCAAGGCTTATGCTGGGGCTGCACAAGTGATTCATGAAAGTGAATGAGAATCAAGAAAGGACCTACACTTGCATATGCAAGGTGATCTCTTATTGTGTAAGTCATTCATATGCCATATGGAGTCCTTGGCCAAGGCAGTAGATCAAGACATCAAGAAAAGGGTTTCTTGGATTGAGATCAAATGGATATGAAATGCACTTAGCTTTAAGACCAGATTATTAGGGTTCTGATTATTCCCTTGCCCTAGATCTTGGTTGAGAGATAGTAAGTAGGAGGATTGTATCTCACATGAATCAATGACTTAAAGGTTCTGTCGAATCCGAACATTCCAATTCAGCTAGGGGTTAAACACCTGTTGCTAGACTATGGTCGTTTAATCTGTGGACTGATTAATTAATTAGTGAATTAATTAATTAGGGTCACTGCTAATTGAATTGAGAACCTAGAGAGTCACACACAACAACTTGGTTACATGAGTTGAGGCTTGAAAATGATTAAACGAGTTAATCGGGCCAAGAGGGTTCCACACGTGTGAAGTCACACGTGTGGCTCACGTGAGTGACACGTGTCACACACGTGTATATATTATATATATATATATTAAATAATTAATTAGTTAATTATTTAATAGACTTTGGTTTAATTTTGAATTAAAAAGAAAGTCTAATTTTGGAGAAAATAATCTAGTTAATTAATTACGAATTAATTAATTAGATAAAAATAAGTTATTTATTTTATAATAAATAAAGTATAAAATTATCCAAAAATAGTTTGGATATTTTTTAGCTCTCTTAAAAGTTGACTTGAATTAGAATTCAAAGTCAAAGTTGGAAAATACTTGATGATCAAGTAATAGGAGAGAGAGGGACCAAATCCTTTGTCCATTAGGACTAGGTTCGGCCGCCCCTCCCCTTTCCTATATATAGGGGAGCTCATGCTCCCCTTTAGAGCTAATTGACAATTCTTGGTTCATGTGTTGAACACCTTCCTTTCTCCAAGATTATATTAAACCCTAGGTTAAGCCTAAACACTAACTAGAGAACTAGCATCCTTACTAGTTAGATTGTGATCAAGTTGGTGGACTTTCTCTAGAGACTTCAAGTTAGAAGTTTGAATATTCGAGCTTTACCAAGGAGAGGGGATCAAGCCGCGAGAAGAGCGTTCTTGGGTGGCTTGAAACGCTTCAAGAAAGAACAAAAGAAAAGTAAGTTTTCTATCTTTACGAATTTGGTTACACGATTGCGAGTTCAAGGTCCTTTTGTTGGGAATTTTTTTTTTAAATTCCGCTGCTTTCTGATTCGTGTTTTCCAACAGTAGGCACCCATATTGATCCTGTTTTTTGTCTCTTCATGTTCCAGGTGAGGGTTTTTCGTTCTTGTTTTGTATGCAAACCATACAACCTCTGTGTGAAAGTTTTCGGTTAAAACCTATTGTATATATATATTGTTTTAAAAAATGAAGCCATCGAGTAAATCCTTTCTTCAAAATGAACCATTTCCAAATGAATTAAAAATACTTTACTGTACCCTACTATTTTGGTGAGAATTGAACTGCACTGTATTGTGGGCCCGTCCGAGAAAACGTGGGACTGGTTATCGGAATGACATCGGACCGTCAGAAATAACCTTTGCACGTAGTACCCTTTGAGATATTCCGCATGACCCAAAAGCAGGAAAGATGGGATATTCTTGAGCTGGTAGTAACCCCATCGAAGGGATGGGTAAGAGTCATGAGTCCCTGTCTCGAAATATTAATGGATGGCTCAAGTCTTGCAAACTCGTCCATCACCCCGTGGGAAAAAAGGTTGGAATGAATAAATGTGAATGGATGAATGCTAATCAATGACTGTAACAAGTGATTGAATTGCATGATGTTGAGTGTAGAATTTGCATGGATTTAAGCATTAATTAGAGTACATTTTTGTGTCGTTTGATGCGTTTATATGTTTATTTCTCTCCATTTAGGTGTTTTAGGAGTTGGAGTTAAAGAAACGGCGAAACAAGGCGAATTCACACATTTTCGGAGGAAGTAGGAGTAACCCCCGTTACTCCTTGGAAGAACAAGATTGTTAACCCCCGTTAAGAGACCCAGGAGCACCTCTTTTGGCGAAGTAAGGGAGTAACGCTCGTTACTTCCTGGAAGAAGAACTCTAGTAACACCCGTTACCAGAGGCAGTAGGAGTGGAGTTTTGGCACAGGAAGGGTAACGCCCGTTATCCCTAGGCAGAGAAAAAGTGGTAACGCCCGTTACCACTAATAAAAGCGCAATCATGATTTCAGTAAGTAACGGGCGTTAATGAGATCTGTATTGGAGAAGGTAAACACCCGTTACTAGAGTCGGAGAGACAGATTTATGGGCTGCTATTTATAGCGCGTTTTGGAGTATTTTGGGGATCTTTTCAAGAGTTCGTGACCTAGATTGGAGAGGAGAGATACAGAGCTTTGGAAGAGTTGTTCAGAGAATTTCGAGAAGACGAAAGGATCGAGTTCTTAAAACAATTTCAGTTTTTTCGGGTTTCTTTATTGCTTTAATTATCAAACTAATTCCTCTAAGTTTTGTTTTAATCCGTTTTATATGTTAGATTCGTTTTATCGAATTTATGAATGTTTAGAGTTTTGTTTTTGAGACTTCGTTTTGACTTGAGGAACATGAATTTCTTTAATGCAATTTCCTTTAGTTTTATGAGTTTTGCATTAATTATGGGTAGCTAAATCTCTAGGGCTAAGGGAGTGATGATGAATGCATGCTAAGTGTTTGATATAATGCTTGAATGACTTGTGTTAGTTCTTAGTTTTGAAAACCTGTTTTAATTGAATTGCAACGGTCTGGCCAACCTTCGCATAATCTAGGATTACCTGAGAATTGAGAAATTGATGGTAATTGAGATTGTTTTCATAACCAGTAAGTTTAGGAATTCAAAGAGATTTTGTTCTTAATCTATACAACGGTAACCCTTATTCCACGCCGAGCCGCTAGAATTTGATTTGCACTAGTCTTGATCATATTGGTTTAATTAATTATTAATGATTGCGAGAGCAACGTTGAGCTTAATTGAACACTTGATTATACCTTGAGAGAGGATAATACAAACTTAAGTGACTAGGTTGTAGAACTGCACTTGTCAAACAAGTATTATATTGAATCAAGCATGTATAACTTATTACTCCCCGGCCTAATTAGTTTATTGAGTTTAATCCACGTTTGTTTAATTCTGTTAATTATTTTATTCTAGTTAATTGTTTAATTTCATTTCAGTAGATTAGTAACCAACTTGAATTCGTTCGGTCTTTAGATTAGAAAAAGATATTGAGTAATAATTGTTTTCCCTTCCCTGTGGGTACGATCCTGTTGTGCTACGTGTATATTTTCAGTGTACACTTGCACGATTGGTTTAACTTATAAAATCATACAACACATGATCACGTTCTTGATAACTTTAACCTTAATCATTGTACACTGTCGGAGCTTGGTTGGAGACTTATACACGTTCACTTGCCGAGCCATTGATAAAAATGATTGTAAATTTGAATAGTCGTAAGGTTCGAGCATTGATTAACTACTCTCTTGCCCATCTGGGGAACTAATTTTATTAAAATCTTACATGGGATTTATGACTTGCATGTACTTGTTTTATATATAAGTACAACCCCTGTTCACTCAGTCTTCTAGAGACTGACCTCTCTTTCCTCCTCTCTTTCAGTTCTTGCAGGTTGTTTCTAGGCGGGAGTCAAGTTTTTGAGTTGTTACTCGAGTCGCACTGTATGCTCACATCGCATTACATATGCTATTGATTTATTTATTTGGGCCACAGAACTATTTATTGACTGATGAATATTGAATCGAGATAGGTTGCATGTATATTTGAACCGGTTGTTAGGTTGCATGTATAGTTGAACCGGTTGTTAGGTTGCATGTTGATTGATGATTGTAGCTGTTGTTGCTTCCGCATTATTAATTGTCTTGCTTGCTCTGATTGCTTGGTACATGGTTAGATTCCCCTAGTTAGGACTGTCTTTTCTTTTGTCACCCGTTCGCTATTGCTTGATTTGTGCACGGATCATCCATTTTGTATATGGACTAGGCTCTAATGCAGGGGATGTGGTGGTCCGGCGTCTTGGGCGCTAAATACTACTATAAAAAAACTGTGTTTTCTTATATGTGCACCAGAAACACTGACGCGCTAAGTGTTTACATGCACCGAAATTTCTTCCTTTAAACTAAAACTTAGCATAAAAAATTATATGTTTTACAAAACTTGCACCAAAAACCCTTACAAATTGTTTGCACCAAAAAATTCATGAAATTCATGAAATATAAAAGAAAACATCGAAACCGATATATAAAAGAAATGAATATAGGATATAATACCTCGTAAAATCTTATTGGGAAGCCAAACAAAAATATCGATGGTTCATGATGGACTATCACCTAGATTGGGTATTATACTATCAATAACAAATATAAAAATTTACTTTATAAACTAATGCATAAATCCTTTTCAACCATCTCTTTAAAAATTATAAAATTTTAAAAATAAAATTAGGCAAAAATAATAAACAAGTATGAATGAAATACAAAAATTCGTTGAAACATTATCTACACTAATTCAATCTCTACATAATATGATAAAATCATTATGTGAACAACTGCAAAACACTAGTGAACAAATGCATAAAATAAAAACAATTATACTTACTATGATAGTAGAAATTGATGATGAACTAGGACAACAATACATACTAGATATCAATTTTTTCTCTTGTCATCTGGAGGATGGAAAATATCCACACTTATTTCACACCTTTAAAAACCCACAATTAATATTATTGTTTATGCTATATCAAATACTTTTACAAAGAAATAAAGAAAAAATACGTGAGCAAGATGTTATAGAAGAAATAGATAATACACAAGAAACATTAAATAAACTCTTAGAACAACTCAAAGAAAAAGAAAAATAAATAATCATACCTGGAGAAAAATAGATAATACAACCAATGGTAAATTTTCACAAATTATTAGAACAACTTAGAAAATTAATTATACAAAATGAACAAGGTAGATATATCACTATTGCCGATCTTGAAAGCAAAAGTTTTAAATCATTTAAATAGAACCTGGACGATTATAAAGAAATCTTTTGAATTAGAAGATAAACTTACAGAATTAAACTCATTATTAGGTCATTAAAAATAATAGAAGAAGAGAATAATTAGAGTAAAAAAATTAAAAGTCATTACACCAGAAATAAAAAATGAAGAAGTTATATATAGATATGAGTCATCAGAAGATGATGTTAGGAACGAGACACAATTTAAAACATAAAAATGCAGAACCAAGTCATATATATGGATAATGTGAAGAACAGTTTGAATATGCCCAAAATGATCAAAATACTAAATTTTTTAAGAAAACACTAGTACACGGTGTATGTTTAAAAAGGGATATATTTCAAACAAAAATAGAAATTGGAAAAAGATACCTGATCAGTATATACCTACTAAAGGAATACTAAAAATAGATGGAGTATTAATCTAGATGGTGTAACCGATAAATCAATATTTCTTACTGAGTGGGTGCATAAGATATGGTTAATTTTACAAACTGAAGATATATTAAAACATTATTACATGGAAAGGATACTACAGATACCTTTTGGAAAATAACACATAAGATATATTCAGAGTTTTGTGAATTAACCACTCAAGATACAAGATTTCTTATTTCCTATGATGCACAGACACGGACACGGCGACACGGACACGACACGACACGGATACGGCGACACGGATTTTTTCTTGAATTTCCCACGTAAGGAGTGTCGGACACGGTGTCCGACACGAGTGTCCGACACGACACGGCATGACACGACACGGTAAAATGATATTTTTAGAAGTGTCCGTGCATCATAACTTATTTCTAAAAGAGAATTAAACAAGATATAACAGAATATCATTTAACTAATATGCAAATAACTTATTAATGTTATGTAGATCAGTTCACATGTGAGTATGATATGTATTACTATAATTTGTTAGGAGAAACTAAAGAAAAATATGTATGTCCATACTTTAATAAACTATCATATCCAATAGGACAAATATGTTGTGCAGAATTTAGAAGACAAGTGAAGGTTTTTAGCAGAAACATTAGGAGCAACAAAATACACTACAGATAAAGTTAATTATAGCAGATAAGTATTTTGAAAGACAATTACATGACACTGTTAAAAATAAGGTTATAATTTATTGTCAAGGGAATTATTTAGTACCACAAACATACAGACATAGACAATCATCTTAAAGAATAAGGAAAAATATATCAAAACATAATAGATATAGATGGAGAAAGAAACATAGAAAATGGATAGATGATAATAAATATAAATTTAAAAAAAAAACTAGAACGATCCTTTAAAAAGAAAAAAATACAAACCCAAAAAGAAATATTATCCAGAAGGAAAGAAAAAATGTCATTGTTGGCTATGTCATGAATAAGTACATTATGCAAACAAATGTCCTAAAAAACAAAAAGGTAAAAAGAGACTAAATATACTGCATTTAACTCAAACATATAACCTAGAACCTATAGAAGATAAGTTTTCAGATTTAGAAGACATATATGAAACAGAAACAGTTACAGAATTAGAAACAAATTATAGTTTAGATGAAAAATTCTAACACTAAATTTATAGAAGTAAAGATAAAATAGAAAACACTTGAAACATTTATAAATACAGGAACTAGTTTGTCTTTTGCCTCACTACCACTTAAAATATTCAAACGGAATAAACTTGACCAAAAAATTAAAAATAATGATAGCTCATGCCAATCACTAGTATATTTGGTACGTCACATACTTATAAAAAATTTGGATACAAGAATATTTTTTTACTATACCATCAATATATAAACATGATCAAACAAGTTTACCCTTTATTACAGAAAATAATTTTCTAAAGCTATATAAACCTTTCTATCGGGATTTAAATCATATTACTTCAAAAATACCTCTTATTAGGGAATCATCAAAAAAAAAAAATAATAATAATAAGTAAAAATATCAATTGCAAAATTGAAAATAAAAGTAATCTTATAAATAAATTAGAATATCTAATTAACCATCAACTAATATTTTTCATAAAAACAAATCTTGAAAAAGAAATAGAAGAAACACTAGAGTTCGTCGCTAGTGAAGACCCTTTAGATAAAAATAAGAATAATAATTACATAATTATTGAAGTTAAACTTAAGGATCCTTCATAAGAAGTAAACGTAAAAATTAATATACCTTATTCAAAAAGAAATATCGATGAATTTAAAGAAGAATGTACACAATTAATCATCCGAATTCACTAACAATTTCTCAATTAGAAAGAAAATTCTCAAATCATGTCAAAGGTGTAGGGGCTTCTACATGTCATTTAAAATCACAATTCCATCACATAAAAACCATATGAATTCATACGAGCATTTTATCAACACATCATCTACATAATCATATTCCCTTAGCTAAAAACAATTAACTAAACATAATCCATGGGATTATAAAACAATAAATTAGCAACAATTCCGTTGAATTCATAAACAAAGTCTCAACAATTAATTCATAAAAACTGAATAATAAAACAATAAATAAACTGAAATTGTTCTAAAGAAAAGCTTATGAGTTTATTGGTGTGATTCAGGGCTCATGGTTGTTTCGTCTCATGCGTGCTCGAACATCTCCATCCTCATAGCCTTCGTCGACTCCTAAGAACACTGAAACTCAAACCCTAGACTTCTCTCTCGTGACATAATGCAGCATCTAATGTCAAACATAGTAGAAAATTAGGTTTGTGCTCAATATATACGCCTTTCTATACTTCCTCGTGGGCGCGATGATCTCCATGTTATATGTATCGAGGGCACGGTCGGGTATAGAGTCTTGAAATTCTGGAAATGTAGCGCGTCGCGGCCTCGAAGGTTTCCTTCGTGATTTAGTTGCGACCGCGATGCGGGTCTGCTCTCTTTTCCTTCGCGGGCGCGATGAAATCACTCCTGGTATAGTCTAGTTGTGATCCTGGGTTGTATTTTGGTCTGTTTGGCACATGCCTCATTTATGCTACAATCTCGCCATTTACAGTATGACTTCAGAATGAAAAGTTCCTGAAAACGGACGATATTACCAATATAAGACACAAAAATGGCATAAAATAGTACGAAATATATACAAAAAATATCACATATTTTATGCTCAACACAAGCCTAATGAAACCTTAACGGAAGGGAGGGACCACTAATGGAACCAATTGTAGAGACTATATGGTGAAATCTAGAAGAATGTGGGTCGGGCTATAATTAGGCTTAAACCTAGGGTTGTCAGATGTAATTCTCCCTAATTAACAGTATAAGTATAGTTCGGTTCACCACCACGTCAATATGATATTCAAAAATCCACAACCGGTATCTTCTATTATGAGTACGATTATAAGAAAACTATTAAATGAAACCTTATTACATTATCCAAAATAATATATGAAAATAGTGGTCTAGTGTAGAGATAATGTAGAATACTTGTGTGTTCTAACTACACCCTTAAGATCCTACATTTATATATTGTTAGGATGTATGGCATAACGTAAGAAATTGAAACCAAATAAATAAAAATTAGTTGGGAGTTATAAAATTGAATGGTAGGATATGAATTTTGAAGGTTTAACACTTTTCAAATTTCAAGTTCCTTCCTATTATGCATCATTATTTTCGGATATCTCTCCCATCCTAAATTTTAGACTACTTTGAAGTAAAAATAGTGCTTAGATATGTATTATGATTTTTAATAAAAATAAAAATAGTTGCTTTCTTTGTATTAAATTAAGAGCAAAATGCATTTTTGGTCCCATACTAATGGACTATTATCACTTTTGTTCCCATGTTTTTTAAAAGTGGTTTTTTTGGTCCCGTAGTAATTTTTTTCTGTCAATTTGAGGACTTCCGTCAAATAATTGACGGAAGTCACTGTTCATCAGTCAAAATGATGAACAGTGACTTCTATCAATGGATGAACAGTGATTTAAATTGATGGATGAATAGTGATTTAAATTTAACGGATGAACAGTGACTTCCGTCAATTATTTGATAGAAGTCCTTAAATTGACAAAAAAAAAATTACTATGGGATAAAAAAAACCACTTTTGAAAAATATGGGACCAAAAGTGATAATGGTTTATTAGTATGGGAACAAAAATGCATTTTGCTCTTAAATTAATAACAACCTGTTCAAAAATATTAATTTGGTGGTGCGCAAGTATGACTTTCATTTTTCCGACAAGTATAATTAGGCTGTATTCTGTTCCTCTATATTATAATATGCTATGTATTTCTTGGGTAATTCTAGCCCGAGCCTGGTTCGGCCAAACCGGTGTAACGAGGGGGCGAGTGTTTTACACTTGCCGTGTGGTTGGTGGAAAGTTTGGGGAGAGTGACCAATCAAATTACACTTGCCTTTTTAATTGGTTGGGTTCAGCCAAGCCGGGTCTGGGCTAGAATTTTCCGTATTTCTTGTTCCCCTCTCAATTTAGTAATTCTTTTTCATTAATATTTTATTATGTATTCGAGTTTACTAAAACCGTAATCATAATTGCATGTGCAGAAACAACTTGGTATTGTTATTTCACTCTTGTAAATGCATGTAATTAGAATAGACATAGTTTGGACCAAAAAAAAGAATAGACATAGTGTTTTATGAAGTCTGAGTTAAAAGGAAATAATGCGTTAACGGCAGAGAATAAGAATTTTACAGTATGCACATCAACTATTTGTCATAAAAAACGGCCATGTTTTTGACGAAATTGTTGGTGTCATGGGCAACGGCCAACATATGTATGCAGACAAATGTATCTATCGAAGCCCTTCACGTCTTATGCCACAAAAATATATCTAATATTGAGCTGATTTCAAAGCTGGTGAAAGAGCACGAGCAGTATTGACTTTTGCATAACCACATATATAGTCACATAAGTATGTTGCGTCTTCATTTTGATTAGGGGGGTGGGCATATTTACCTAATTGCGCCTAAATTGAAATATTTCTTCCCGAATTGAATGGATTACAAACTCTCTGCTCAATTAGGCTTTGAAAATTTACACTTCAAGCCATTCTTAGAAATCTGGCCACCCCCATCAACTTTTAATTTGGATCAACCTGGTCAGGGTCATTACCTCCTGCTCCACCATTTTCAGCCAGACGACATTGTGAAGCAACATGTCCCACGTGATGGCATTGGAAGCAAAACTTAGATACCCTATCAAACTCAAGGTACTGAACCTATGTCTCTTCCAAATACGGTGCTACAAATTTTTTATTAAATTTTCCAAATGGTGTATGTTGGACACGATTTTTGACACGACGGACACAACAAAATAATATTTTTAAAAATGTTGTTACATTCGAAGGTACCAAATATTCGAGCGCTCCTAATAGGTACCTGTTGGAACAAGATGGGGGTGAATTGTTCTTTTTCAAAACACACTTGTATTCTTTTGAATGGTTTACAGGCTCAACTTAGAGTCTTTAGATGTTCAATATTTTTCTGAGAAACTCTAGTGCTGAGTTTATCAAACTCAGATTCGGATATAATGCAAATCTCAGCTTGATTAACAAGCTATTGCATAACTAAATTGTTTTCACTTTGAAGTTCAAATCTAAATCACAGATCAAAGAATATATCCAGACTTGAGTGCACAATCTCTGAACTTAACAAGTTCAGTTGATCATAAAGGAAAGCTTAGAATAGCTTAGCTCCAAAGCTCAGAACATTAACAAATACAATCTCAAACTCAGAGCTTAACCAGCCTTGATTATGCAGAACTTGGTTTGACACAATTCCAACTCACCCTTGAACTTTAACAAGTTCAGTTAATGCAGAATATATAAGCTGCTAGCTAGAACAGTTAACTTGTATAGCCGTATACATCAACAAGGTGTCAAACAAGGCATATGAAATGAAGAGTAGGGAGACAAGATATTTAGAGAGGTTTGACCCCTAAAGTTGTGTAAAACACGAGCTAAAGAGATTAATCCTCTACCTAAGTTATCAAACTTAGGATTTTTGAAGCCAACACTTGTATTACGAGTGGAGTTACAAGATACAACAAATGCAGAGCTGACTGGAACCTGCTATCACAAAGCCCGGTACAAACCAGACCAGCTCCTGGATTCCCAAGTCTCCTTACAAGAGCTACCCACCAACAGGAAACACACAAACTCTAAAAGGTGTAAACACAAAATAACTTGTATAAGAGTGCTTGAAAGAAATCACTTCAATTGTTGTTCCTTGAGCTGAATATATAGAGAGCTCCTATATAGCCGTTTCATTTCAATTTGAATTTCCAATTTTGTGGAGTTCCCAATGCCACTATTCCAACAGCTATATTTTGATATAAGTTGACTTCAAATACCAATAGCTATTTCTTCTTAGCTAGCTTCAAATGGTCAAGTTAATCTTTATTTTTATCCTGCAAAAATCAAGGTTAGAGAAGTAATAATATATGCATGGTGTTTTATGAATATATCAAAAACAAGGTATTTGTTCCGATATAGTTCCAGGGGATTCCACATGCACTATCAGTTCTTTGTGAGACCTGCAACATAATGCTTTTTGTCAAATCATTCAAAAACAAGGATTTCAAAGACTAACAATCTCCCCCTTTTTGATGATTACAAAAAGTATCACTTTATGAAGTGAGAAATTGAAAACTCCCTATGTCGATAAGCTCCCCTTATTTTTGAGAAACCAAGCATATGTATGAAGTACTAAACATATATCTGAAGTAAAGGCAACGTGGTTTAACAATCATACAAGACAGTGTTTTTGTGAAATAAGACAAGCAGAACAGAGCAACCAAAGCATATTCACAGAACACATTCCCTCACTAATACCAACATCAATTCCTACCACCATCATCAATTTCGTCCTCATCTCCCCCTTCATCATCAAAAGGGAAGGAAGTAGAGCATCCTTCAGATTTAGTGCCATCCTTGATGGAGTTAAGCCGAGATGAGATGGACGAAAGTCTAGTTTTGAGATTCTATAAACTAAGGCACAACTCATCGAAAAGAGCAGATGATCTTATACGTTCTTGTGAGAGAATGGCATGACGATGAATTATCTTTTCAGTACTGGGTCGGAACCAAGTGTGGCCTTCGAAATTGTATTGAAGGTCCAAACCATGTAAATAGTGAGAGTCAAAAGATTGATAGTGCTCAGGTTTTTCTTTCCAATTGGAAGGAAAAGGGATAGATGGATGTGATTTCAGGAGACGTGTCAGAATCATGAAATATAGCAGCCTTAGACCATTGAATATGCAGAAATTCATGTGTTGAAGAATAATGTGACTAAGGTCTACTTGAATATTTTTGAGAAAGGCATAGAGGAGAAATGAGCTGACAAGTTTGAGCTTTGAGAAGTGTTTGTCAAAAGGAGACAGACCAGACAATATTGAGGAGTTAATGATTTCAAAGACAATTGCGTGAAATGGTGGAAGAGATTTAAGAGCAATGTCCCAATTTTCACCAAAGTTTTCCCTTCCCATAGTAGATCTTTCACTTTTTCCCAATCAAAATATTCATTTTCAGGAAGTGTATAGAGGTCAAAAAATTTGATTCCACCCTCTGGACAACCAATTTCTTTGTTGACTGACTCGGTAGTGAAGCACACCTCATTCCCAAGAACATATGATCTCACGAGGGAGCAAGATCCATGTACTTCAGTGAAGAATTTAGCATTAGAGTAAAACAGAGTGCACAGTAAAGGATAAACAGGCTCATCAATTTGTAGGAATTTAAGCCATCCAAGATTATCAAATCTTTCAGCGAGATCGGACTGGTAAAGTTCTGGAAAAGTCATAGATTTACCTCTATTCCATTTCTTGGCTAGAAACTCATCAAAGAAGAGATAGCGAGCTTGTGTCGTATTGAACAAAGAAGAGCAATCAAGTGTTTGAATATTAAGATCAGAGGTATCATGATCTTCAAAGCTTGATGAAGCCATCTCCAAATTTTTAGGCAAAGTTAAGCTGAGTTTGTTTTTCATTGTATAGGTTTGAGGAGATAAGGTCAATTTGTAAAAGAACACATAGAGATTGAGCTAGCTCGGCTTATGGGTTACCAGAGTGATCCATAAAAGGCAGAGGTTTTATAAGTTCGGATTCGAAGTATGGAATAAATTGCACAAGGACCAAGATTTTCTTTTTGAGAGCAGATAGAGTGGGTCAGATGTCAATATAAGGAGATTTTTAGTGTATTCAAGAAACTGTGCTTAAAGGTAATGGAGGAAAAGTCAACATGACTTCATGTCAGGGCAAATTGGATAAATATTATTTCCACAGAAGTTCCAGTGAGTTTGTACCGGTTGTTTACCATATTCAAGGAATTTTTCAGGACAATATACACAGTTATGTCTGATCTTGGCTCACTAATCGGGTAACACAGTTTCTTCCAAATTACCGGAATAACCCTCAATCGACTATGTTACTTGATGATGTTGAACGAAACTATTGTGCAGATATTGAAAATTTAGATTAGTTGAAGTTACCTCTTGATCCAGAAGAACAACAGTTTCTTTACCTCAAGCGGATGGTCCTTCTTGTAGAGCACTTACACAATTGATTGGTGCAGAGAGTTGGTACTCCTCGAATAATAGTGCAGATGTGAGGGAGAGGTCTCATTTTTAAGAAAGAGTGTCTACTCCCAATCTTCAGAGATCGCACTTTAGCTTGGTCAGGAGAAGCTGATGACTTCCAGGATTTGCCCTTAAAGTTTGTAGATGGAACTTTCTTTCAAGTTTCCCGTCATATGGCCAGCTTCAAATGCCACTTTCTTAAGAGCAAGATCATGAGTAGTTCAAGGTTCATATAAATGAATTCAATTTTCAATATTTCATAGCTCACAGCTCTTTATATTGCAAACTCAGTGATGTTCAGGACAAGTGCCCGAGATACTCTTAGAGAGACAATTGGACAACTTAAAAATGCACGACAGTTTGAGTAGCCAATGATGTATTTCACCAATAGTGCATGATAGATCACATACAATTTTCATCACTCAACATTACTCAAGGTCAAGAATGTTAAAGCATAGAGAAGATCAAACACGCACTCAGGTAAATTATGCATAAGTTTCTGGATATCATTGTCAAACTTTAATTGTGGACCTTTTCTTAACAATCATTTTTACTAGTGAGATTAAGCATGCACTTAGCACATTAACTGATAGAGTTTAATTTAAGCAAACACAGCTTTTTCAGAACATACCAATGGACATGTCTAGGAATCAACACTTTAGATCATATGTTATCCATAAGAATTTTTAATCAAATCTCAATAATGATCTGAATCAGTAGATATGAATGGGAGATAATGTATGCAGAACTTAACTGTGATCTAAGAGGATTTAAACACTTAGAGGACAGCTTAAGTTAATCTCACCATATTGTTTAGCAATCAATTTGTTCACAGACAGTCTTCTGCTCATGATGAAAGAACAAGAATATATGCAGGATAGGGCATTTAAGATACGATTTTATCACAGAAGAACATATTTCTTAACAGATCAGATTCCATAAAAGCAGACCAAATATTTTTTAAACCCAAATAATTAAAAAGTTATTATTTCAAGCAATAGGCCTTAAGAAGGTGTGCAACAATTACTTCCACTGATAAGCTCCCATTTTCCTATTATTAGTGATATTCCTACTACCTGTTTTAGGAACTTGAATGCTTTGGAACCCACTTGGTATTTTTTTGGTACCTATGGTTCCGCTCTTTGTTACCTGCAAAATGTGAATTAATTCCAGATACCCTTTGAACTTTGGGTCCTTCAGTGTTAGTGCTAGATGTGAAGTTTTTCAGAGTCCAAGTCCATCTAGTCTTAATTTCTTTTGGAGAATGACAGTCACAGGCATAATGTCCAAATCTGTTATAGATATAACAATGCATCCTAGATCTCTGAACTTTTGGAGTTTTGAAATTGCCTTTGTTCACATTAAAGCTCAAGTAGGAATTTCCTTGCAAGAGTTTGTCAACTTCAGTTTTTAAGGCGTTTTTCTCAAATCTTAGTGTATCAAACAGTTGATCATATCACTGTTGAAGATCCTGTTTTTCTTTAAGAAGCCAAAAAAAAATTCCTTCAAGAACTTTATTTCTTGCAGTAAGACTTTCAATGTTTTCCCTACAATGAGCTAAAAATTTCACAGAGCTTTCTTCATTTTCTGAGTTAGAGATACTAGATGAAGAGGAGTTTAGTTTAGAGTTTATCTCTTTAGCTTTGGACACTCGGGTCTGATGTGTCTAGGTTCCCAACAATTGTGACAAACAATGTTATTGTTAGGTGAACTAGAACTAGGTTTCTTACCAGAACTGCTCCGCCGGAACCTGCTTTTTTACAGCAGCAAGATGCTTTAACCTCCTTGCCACGAGCGCAATTTCTTCATCGATTTTCCTCTCAAGTTCTACTTCATCCTCACTAGGGGTGTACAGAAACCGAACCACTAACCGAACCGAACCGCTAACCGAACCGAACCGAACCGGTCATGTTTCGGTTCGGTTTAATTTATTAATATTTTTAACTTTCGGTTTCGGTTCGGTTTCGGTAAAAACCGAACGGTTTTCAATTTTTATCGAAAACCGAACCAGGCCCTTATAATGTTTTCAATTTCCAATCCCTTCATTCTTATTACAGAACTTTCACTTTCACCTGTCAAGGGCCAAGGCTGCACTTTCAGTCTTCAAGTTTAGATCTAGGGCTTTCAAATATTTCTCACGCCACCAAGAGTCTAGAACGACGACGCCGGCGGCTGCCGCCACCACCAATTGTTGAGAATCTCCAGCCCATACACACTAAGTCGCCGCCAACCCTAATTGCCGCCGCCACCACCGGACGCCCCCGCTGCTGCAAGCCTGTACTTCTTTTTGCAGTTTGCACACTCTTCTCTTTGGTTTTTTTTTTTTTCTTGAATCTTGATTTGTGTTTTCAAGTTGACAGATTTTGTTTGAATCTTGATTTTAGTTGTGGAGTTGTGGACTGTGGTGAATGAAAGACATTTAATTCATTGCGTAATTTAGGTTGTGGTGAATGGGATTATCTTTGGTGATTATGATTTTTTGGGGTTTTTGGTTCAATTGGCATTCTCATATTCGGTTTTTACTTTCGATTTTTTAAGTTTTTTTTTTTTTTTTTTTTTTTTTTTTTTTTTTTTTTATGCAGTTCGGTTTTCTCGGTTAATAACCGAAACCGAACTGAAAAAATCGGTAAAAATCGAACCAAAACCGATCAAGATCGGTTCGGTAAACGGTTAGGCAAAATCAAAAACCGAACTTTTGGTTAACTGAACCGAAAAACCGAAAGTTCGGTTATTTACCGAATGTACACCCCTAATCCTCACCGACTTCATCCACATTGGTGTTGAAGCCAATGTTGTTCTTAGTTTCAGTGTTTTCTTCCTTGGGTATCAATGCGAGCTCATGAGAGGTAAGAGACCCAATGAGCTGAGCAATTGTCATTCTTGTTAAATCTTTTGCTTCATGAATGACGGTGACTTTGGGAGTCCATTCTTTGGGGAGAGATTTGAGAATCTTTCAAACTTGATCCTCTTCTGGTACAGCTTTCCCAAGGGCGAACATCTTGTTGACAATCTCCATGAAATTGGTGTATATTTCACTGATTATCTCTCCATCTTTCATCCGGAACATTTCGTACCGGTGGTTCAGCAGGGCTAATCTCTCTTGACGAACTTGAGATGATCCTTCATGGGTAACCTGTAACATTTCCCACATGTCCTTTGTAGTGTCACAGATGCTAACACGGTTGTACTCACTCTTGCATAATGAGCAAGATAGGACATTTTTAGCTTTAGCATTCATTGAGATCTTCTTTTTATATTCAGCAATGAACTCATATTTCTGTTTAGGAACCTTTATTCCGTCTACAATTTTCATAGGCACTTTTGCACCTTCTGTAACAATTTCCCACAAGTCATAATCAATGGAGATAAAGTACTCCTCAATTCTGTTTTTCCATGTGGCATAATTTGAGCCATCAAGCAGCGGAGGTCGAGTGTGTGATACCCCCTCAACGTATGTCTCATGAGACTCCATGGGATCTTTTCACTCTTCGTTGTCACACTAAAAAACAGAGAGCACGACGATCTGGTGCCACTTGTTGGAACAGGGCGGGGGGGGGGGGGGGGGGGTGAATTGTTCTTTTTCAAAACACACTTGTATTCTTTTGAATGGTTTACAGGCTCAACTTAGAGTCTTTAGATGTTCAATATTTTTCTCAGAAACTCAAGTGCTGAGTTTATCAAACTCAGATTCCGATATAATGCAAATCTCAACTTGATTAACAAGCTATTGCATAACTCAATTGTTTTCACTTTGAAGTTCAAATCTAAATCACAGATCAGAGAATATATCCAAACTTGAGTGCACAATCTCTGAACTTAATAAGTTCAGTTGATCATAAAGGAAAGCTTGGAATAGCTTATCTCCAAAGCTCAGAACATTAACAAATATAATCTCAAACTCAGGGCTTAACCAGCCTTGATTATGCAGAACTTGGTTTGACACAATTCCAACTCATCCTTGAACTTTAACAAGTTCGGTTAATGCAGAATATATAAGCTGCTAGCTAGAACAGTTAACTTGTATAGCCGTATACATCAACAAGGTGTCAAACAAGGCATATGAAATGAAGAGTAGGGAGACAAGATATTTAGAGAGGTTTGACCCCTAAAGTTGTGTAAAACATGAGTTAAAGAGATTAATCCTCTACCTAAGTTATCAAACTTAGGATTTTTGAAGCCAACACTTGTATTACGAGTGGAGTTACAAGATACAACAAATGCAGAGCTGACTGGAACCTGCTATCACAAAGCCCGGTACAAACCAGACCAGCTCCTGGATTCCCAAGTCTCCTTACAAGAGCTACCCACCAACAGGAAACACACAAACTCTAAAAGGTGTAAACACAAAATAGCTTGTATAAGAGTGCTTGAAAGAAATCACTTCAATTGTTGTTCCTTGAGCTGAATATATAGAGAGCTCCTATATAGCCGTTGCATCTCAATTTGAATTTCCAATTTTGTGGAGTTCCCAATGCCACTATTCCAACATCTATATTTTGATATAAGTTGACTTCAAATACCAACAGCTATTTCTTCTTAGCTAGCTTCAAATGGTCAAGTTAATCTTTATTTTTAGGGAAAATTACATCCAACTACCCTGAGGTTTGCTCTAATTACGAATCAGTCCCTCTTTTTTCATTTATTACATATCAACCCCTAAAAACACTGTTTCAATTACAAATCAGTCCCTCTTTAGGGGTTAAAATGTAATTGAAACAGTGTTTTTAGGGGTTGATATGTAATAAATGAAAAAAGAGGGACTGATTCGTAATTAGGGCAAACCTCAGGGTAGTTGGATGTAATTTGCCCTTATTTTTATCCTACAAAAATCAAGGTAGAGAAGTAATAATATATGCATGGTGTTTTATGAATCTATCAGAAACAAGGTATTTGTTCCGATATAGTTCCAGGGGATTCCACATGCACTATCATCAGTTCTTCTTTGTGAGACCTGCAACATAATGTTTTTTGTCAACTCATTCAAAAACAAGGATTTCAAAGGCTAATAGTACCAAATACCAACTATAATTATTTTTGTGAGCAAAATTATTATACGTTTACTATCTACCTTTTTATTTCTTTAAAAGATAAAAAAATAATTAGGTTCTATACTTAATGTGGGCGTTTGAACAACTCTATTGTTTGGTACTTTGGTTTGGTATTTCTTTTTTGTGTTGCCGTCGTTGTCTCGAACCTAACTGAATTTGTCGTATTTAAATGTTAGACTATATATATATTTATTTATATTATTTTGTTCTTTTTTTTTATTTTTTGAGTCGTATATTATTTTGTTCTAAACCAGACTAAAGTAATAAAGTAGATTATAATTTTGTTTGTAGGCATTATGAGTTGTTCAAGCATTTTTCCAAAATTTAAAATAAATTAATGACTAGTTAACTCTTGGAAATCCAACCTGTTTCCCCCTTCGACTCTTTATAATACTCGGTGTGCAAGAACCACTGTCCACCTCCGCACCAAAATCCCATATAATTTTCTCTTTCATCGTTATCCCATCACAAGAAAGAAGTGCTAATATATAATGTCAAGCTCCGTTCATCTGAAAAACTCACTCTTGATCGCTCCTTCCGAGCCAACTCCAAATCACATTCTCCACCTCTCTGCTTTAGACTCCCAGCTTTTTGTACGCACGATGTTCGAGTTTTTGCTTGTGTACGAGCCACACCACGGGGTACTACTTGATAGAGCTGCGATCATGGACAACTTCAAGGCTGCTTTGGGAAGGGCCCTCATCCCTTATTATCCACTAGCTGGGAGGGTGAGAAATAGGGCCGATGGTTTGGGCCTCGAGGTCGTCTGTCGGGGCCAAGGCGCACTTTTCACTGAGGCAACTTCGGATTCCACCCTTTCTGAATTCGAAGGTGCCCCCAAGCATATAAATCAATGGAGGAAATTCTTATCCTTTAATGAACCTGACATCCTCAAAGGTGCCCCACCGCTCGTGGTACAGCTAACATGGCTATTGGATGGTGGTGCCACGCTAGGAGTTGGGTTCAACCACTGCCTGTGCGACGGCATGGGCGCCAGTGAGTTCCTCAACTCGTTCGGCCAGTTAGCGACAGGTAAAGGAGGAATCAGTGAGATGAAACCTAAACCCACATGGAGTCGGCACTTCTTCGACCTGACAACATTCAAGGAGGCCCGTAATGAAGTAAACCTACAGAGCCACCCCGAATTCATAAATATGCCCGATCTTTGTGACTTCAGTTCTCATTTTGCTGTGGAGCGATTGACGCCCACTTCCACGCACTTCAGTGGGCATCAGCTGAACGAGTTGAAGAAGCTAACCAAGTCTGCTTTTACGTCGTTCGAAGTGCTGGCAGCTCACGTTTGGCGGAGTTGGGCAGGAATGTTAAACTTCCCATCCGATCAAGTAATGAAGCTTTTGATTGTTGTAAATGTACGGGCACGAGTCGAACCGAGGGTGCCGAGCGGCTACTACGGCAACGCATTCGTGTTGGGATGTGCAGAGGCACGCGTTGGGGAGCTCGTCCAGAAAGGGCTGGGGAACGTGGCAGAATTGGTGAAGAGATCTAAAGAAAGAGTAGGAGATGAGTATGTGAGGGAGGTGGTGGAATTGGTGAGTCGTGGAGTGGATGTAAGCCAGGTTGGAATGTTGTGCTTGACGCAGTGGTCGAGACTCGGGTGGAATACTGTTGATTTTGGAATTGGGAGGGCGACCCGGGTGGCTTCGGTTCGCCACGATTTCGGTTGCATACTGTTGCCGGACTGCAAGGAAGCCGATGCTGCTACAGTTAACATGTCGGTCCCATATACTGCCGTTGAACAATACAAATATTTGATGAGAAACATTGGGACCTGATAATTCTGAATAGGAAGACTTCTTCTGCAGCAATCGGCGAACAAGAAAGAAAAATGCATTCCCTCAATTGTATCTTACATTTCCAAATACTAAATGCATGAATTTGATTGTTTGTGTATAGGGGTGTAATCAGCAGTGTTTTCAAAACCGGACTGAGGGTGAACCGGCGGCCTTACTGGTTATAACCGGTCGGATCGGTTCGATTGGTTCAACCACCGGTCGAATCGGTATGACGTCATAAATAAATAATTATTATTTTATTAAATATAAGTATATTTATATAATATTATAAATATATAAATATATATAAAATCTAAATATTTGAAGAAAACTAAATACTTTTCAAGAAATATTTTAACAAATCTAAGATTATTTTTAAGGATATGCATAATTTATGAAAATAAAAGAACTAATCTAATTTAAAAGAATCGAAATATCAAAATAATAGGAGACTTAAATTTGCAAAACTCTTCTTTAGAATTTACTTCCTAAAATTAAGGGATATACATTTATATTTATATTTTTTTTTTGCCTATTTTCCATATACATTGAACGTATTTAAGGAATATGCATTCATATATTGTCTATTTCCTATACAAACTACACGTTTCCCCATAAATGTGCGTTGTGCGTATAATTACAGTTGCAACACGATCTTTTCTTTTCTCGTTAATCTTTTCCCAATTTTTTTTTATAGTTCCTTTCTCTCCTACCCGATATTCTTCTTCCTGTTTTGTGCGTGAATCTTCTCAAAAAATCTGTGGTATTTCTTCTTTACGATCTTTTCTTTTCCCGTTAATCTTTTCCCAAAATTTTTTTATAGTTTTTTCTTTCTCTCCTACCCGATATTCTTCTTCCTATTTTGTGCATGAATCTTCTCAAAAAATCTGTGGTATTTCTTCTTTTTTCTCCGCCCGAAAAATTATGAATGTCTTAGACCACAATGCACAGGTAGGGTTCATGGAGAGCATCAAAAAAAAAAAAAAAAAAAAAAGATTTTCTAACTGAACCGTCGGTCCGGTCCGGTCCGGTTAACAGGGCCTAAACCTCCGGTTAACCGGCCGGTTTTTCCGGCCCTGTACCGGTCCGGTCCCAACTGGTTTTAGGGGTCAAATCGGACCGGACCCCTCGCCGGTAACCGGTTGAACTGGTCTGACGGCCGGTCCCGTCCGGTTTTGAAAACATTGGTAATCAGATATTCAAGGAACGAATGTATTATTACCATATCTTTTGTCGTTTATAATTTGAACGAATACGGGGAATATCCTTTTAAATCGGATTCGAATTATATTCTTTTTGCTCGAATATAAGGCAGATTCGGATTCGAATTTTAATTGAATTTTCAACTACTTATTTTTAACATTAATTATTTAACTAAGTAATTTCAGATTTAATAGAATATTCAACTATTTATTTTTGACATAACTTATTTCACTATATAGCTTTGAATTTTTAATCAGATTTTCAAATATTCATTTATAGAATAAATTATTCAATAATTATATAACTTTGGATGTATATATTTTAGATAAAGAGATAAATAATAACTATATCTATATATTATTTTCATTTTTCATTAAATGTATAAATATGATGGAATTTTAAATTTTATCATATAATTTATTTGAAATACAATAATTTTATTAATAACATAACATATGCTAGTTATATAATCTCCATATAAATGTTGAAGTTAACATATGGTCACTAATGAAACCTAAGTTTTTTCTTTAATAAATGCACTAAAAAATCTACTTCATCCCTGAGAAACTATTATACACGCATAGGTGAGTGTATATATTAATATAATGTATTATTTATCGAATATGGATTATGGATAAATTGGATAATAAATATGTAAAAAGATCAGATGTTTTATTATCATATCCTTATCCGTTTATAATTCAGATATCTATAATCGGATACGGATAATATCTTTTTCAAATGGATTCGGATAATATCCTATTTAAATGAATTCGGATACGGACGAATATCGAATTTTGGAATATCCATTTACAGTCTTATCTGTCCAGATGTATTTGTTGAGAAAATCATTATTTCGTTCCCATGAACTATCTTACTCTTAATTTTTGTCCCAACTATTTGTAATTTTTCAATTTTGATCCCTCATTGTCTGATTTTTTTGCAAAATTGGTTTTACCGTTAATTATCTGTCAATTGCAAACAAAAATAATTACAATTTACCCTTATAAAATATTTTGTTCTCACTTAAAACCCTACAAAAAATTCAATATATTAATTATTTTAGAGTTAAAACAAAACAATGTATTAATTTATATCATAAATTCTTTGCACTGTATTAATATAATATGTATGAATATTTTCATTACTAATACTGATAGGGGAAAAATTGAGAGTGTTGACGTAGCTCGACATGTCATCACGGGAGAGTCCTACAAGCCCTTAGCTAGCATCTCCTTGCCATGTCATCCTCTCTTGACCCAGAGTGTTTCACTACTACAAGAAGAAAGCTAGGAGGAAGCGCTAACATCATCACCAGCGTTGGTCGGAGGAGCTGGCTCTTTAGATACCTCAGTGGTTTTCTCGACTAGCTCCTTGGGTGCTTCTGGGACTTTTTCTGTGGGCTCGGTGGTTGGGGGGAGTGCTGCTAAAGGAGGAATAGCCAAGGGAACCATGTTCGGTTCTTGAGGAGCCACTGCTCCTAGGGCTTTTGACCCACTATTTGATACTTCGAATGACATGAGCAAAGCCTCCTTGGCCAAATCGAGAAACATAGGTAGGGAAAGCTGGCAATCTGTTTCGGGTCGTCTGTATATTTTGCCTACATTCACTCCACTGTCCACCCAAAGGGGACTTTGCTTTAGTTGGGCTCTTCTTCCACACTGGGGTCGACCACTTCTGCTGGATTCTCCCCGCTTGTTTTCCCCCTATATGGACTGACCTACTTGGCTCTAAAGGAGGTCGGAAGGGCATTTAAGGTCACCGGGAGGGACATACTCAACTTACTTAAGTCCTCGATTAGGTCTTTGGGCAACGGGTTATACCAGTTGATCAGCGACAAGCATTTCAAAAAGCCCATCTCTAGGTCAATCGTACCTAAGGTCCCCGAGACAGTGTCGAAGACCTCAGATCTGAGGAACTTAAGCACCGTATTGTCCTCAATCTGAGGCACCAACTTATCAGGAGTCCAGAACGCGATTTTCATCCCGTTCTTTTGGCCCTCTGAGTACCCTTCCCTCCATCCAGCCTGCTTATCCTTCTCATGAGCCTTCTCTTTTTCTTTCTCTGCCTTGTCGAGCAAACTTTGGCTAAGGGTCATGCCAGTCTCTAACCTTTCTTTCTCGGATTATAGCTGGCTCTTATCAAGTTCCAGGGCAGCCTTCTCCTTAGTTAATTGCTCGACCTACTTGTTGAACTTCTGGAGGCCTTTATAATTTCAAGTCGTGGTCAAGTCATCCATCCCTTCTTCAGTCTGTTCACCTCATCCTACCAGCTCTTCGCCTCTAATACGGCTGGCCTCTCCACCATTAAGTCTACTCTGCGTGCTGTGCCAGGTCGAGTTTCACTGCGCATTGGTACTCCCGCACAAGAAACTGGCAAAGGAGAAAGGAAATGAGTTAAAATAGGAAAGGAAAGGAAGTCGATGCTTGAGTAATTGGGTCAAAGACTTACCAAACATAGCAAAGCATTTTTGTTGTAAGCCAAGGTCCAGTTGTCCTCCTTCGCAAGCTCTTAATGATCCTCCGTCATTTGAATGGAGTGGAATATGATGGATATCGCATCTCGGTCGATCTCCCTATAGCAATTCTCCTCCCCAACCTCTCGCCTGTGAGGTGGCTAACATTGAATGGGTACTTTGGTCCCCGAAACTCTGGGACATTAATGAGCCTCTAATAGTCCCCCGTAGCAATTTGAACCCGAGGGAGTTCCGCGCCTAAAAGGACTGTCGTCTCCACCTAGTGGAGTATATAGTCCTCAGTCGGGTTATCTTGCGGGCTTTGGAGGGAACTCCTGTGTCTACTACTTCATGGGCCTTCCGTTTACCCGAGCGAATTCCTTTAAGAACCTTCAAGGACCACCTTTCCTTGTTGTCCCCCAGCCTCGGCCTCCTGGGCCCTTTGCTTTTACTTCTGGGTAAGGGGATTGGGATGCAGTCAGGTCAGAGCCTTCGGGCTAAGGGACCCAAGAGGCATCTTTTTTGCTTGTTGGGTCACCTTCAGTAGGTTTGTGTGGGTCGGCCCACCTCTGACCCATCGTTTTCTCCACTATGGCTATCTTCTTCTTCTTAGTCTGATTCGGGGCCAAGCCCTCTTGCTCCGCGAGCTCCTTTTCGGTCGGGAGGGGCTCTTTCAGCTTGCCCAGCTCTGCCTGTTTGGCTAGCTCCACCATTTTTTTATCCAACATCCTACTGTCAGCCCTCTCTCTCGCCACAGACATGATTGATCCTACAGGTCGAAAAGAACAGAGTGAGTTAGCAACATAAGAGGAAATTCAGAAACACTTAAAGAGATAAGTGAAGTGTAAGGGGAAGAACGTGCTTGGCCTAAAGATATTAATGGTTGTGTTACCGATTGTAAAATCCTAGTGCTGCAGCACCCCAGGCGCCAACTCGGCCTCGATCAGTAAAACGACGTTTGTGAAGATGCCCATTTCAAGTGGGCTAACTTCCCTTAGCGCACTTTGTAAGGTGTTGGGCCACAATACCTTTTCCCTTTCGAGGTGAACCCTCTCTACATTATTCCAAGTCCTATGTATGAGGCCTGGTCAACCATCATGACATCTAAAGAAGGCAAACTGATCCTTCCAATCCTTGTTGTGGGAGGACTTATCTGAGTAGTATATCTTGTTTCTCGATCGGACCTACATCTTTACAAATCCTCTTCTGTCTGGGGAAGTGACTGGGTTGACGGAGGCGATGAAAAATTCCACAAAGTGCTCCACGCTTTCTTCCTAACCCAGTAATTTCATAAGAACTCGAAAAGTGGTTACCATCGCTTATGCGTTGGGGAGGAGCTAGATTGGGACTAATCTCTAGCTTATTGTACAGGGCGATCTGAAATGGAAAAAGAGGTAGTCGGAGGCCATACTCAATCGTCTGGATCAACATAGTTGTACATCCTTCAGAAGGATTCCCTATATGCTCGTCCTCGATCGGTTTGATTACATCAAACCACAGGGGGAGCCTCCTCCAACAACTCAGTCGATTTTTAGCTGTATTCATATCCGTCTCACTCACTCGACATTTGAATTCCTGGTAGAATTTGGGGCATTTTTGCACCCCCTTCTTCCTGCCTCCTTGAGGGGATCCGACAACCCCTACCTGTTTCCCTTTCCTCTTTCTCTCTCGCACGGCCTCAAGAGTGGATGCCTCACCACCCCTAGTCTTAGTCTCATCTTTGAGCGACATCTTCTCAATCACTTGGCCCGCATCGTCTATGGCCTCTAAGTCCACCTCAGCCCTCTCCTCCAAGCTAGAAAAGGCTGAGTAGGTTCAAATCAATCTGTAAACTTCATGTAAGTCCCGTGATATATGCTGAGATGATGCTACCACCTTCGGCGAGGGTTCTTGGCCCTCTGGTTCATTGGGATCGTCCCATCTAACCTTCCCTGGGTGTTTTACGCCGATAATCTCCAGGGATGTCTCGGGGTTCGAGTCCTCATCCTGCACCATATACTTTCGGCAAGGCTTAGTTTTGGGTTAGCCTTCCAAGGGTACGACGATAGTTTTGTTTAGGACCATGAGGTTGAAAGAAATGTAGAAGATGATGAAATTGGGGAAGAATGGAAATTCGAGTACAAAAAGCGTACCTCAAAAGGGTGTTAAGTGAACTTCACATGGATTTGTTCGCTTGGAATTGCTTGAATTTGCTCTGAGAGTCTTCAGGAGGCTAGGGTTGCAAGGTGAAGAAAAGGGGAAAATGGCTTAAGTCTTCCTTTTATATCTTGGGTAAATGACAGAGCCAATTAAGACTCAATGCACGTGTCATAATAGGGCACGTTAGCTAAGACTCATGACCCACGATTCACGCTTAGTTACACTTAACTGCCCTTCAAAAAACGAGCCCAAAATTTAAAATCCAAAAAGGCGCAATCATTACCCTGGTGAGTAGGGAGCTCAATAGTTTCTCGCGCGTGTAGCTCAAGGTCGCTCTTCCACAAGCACGTGACATCACGCGCCAGCATCCAACTCAGCAGGTCGATGCAGTACGACATGTGGCACCTCTGAGTTCGTATGTCGACACGTTCTGACAAGTGGAACACCTTGTGAGCCAGGAGGTCAATTCACATGTCAATCACAATGCAGCTCGAGCCTCAAGGTCGATTACCACGCCATTTGTGACAACCGACCTGGGGGGAGATGATAGGGAAAAATTGAGAGTCCTGACGTGGCTCTACGTGTCATCATGGAGGAGTCCTACAAGCCCTTTAGCTGGAATCTCCTTGCTATGACATCCTCTCTCGACCCTGAGTGCTTCACTCCTTAAGCCAGTACTTGTCCCAGAGTCTGGAGAAGCCTTGTCCCTCATACTTGCTGGGTCCTATTCACTTCAACCCAGGAAGGTCCTCGATCTAGTGGCCTTCTGTAAGCCCCTTCGGGTGTTGGGTGCCTTGGACTAGGCGGATGGCTAGGAAAGGCACAAAAAGGGTGCTTGGTTCACTAAGCACCATGATGGAAAATACTTTGGCTCGGAAGCAAAGTAAGTTGTCCCGGAATAGATTGTGGGTTTGATGCAAGATTGCGGGATTGGTCCGAGGAAGCTGGGCATCGGGCCTGGACTTGTGCATGTGTTGCGCAAGGCTTATGCGTAAGGGCTGGGGCCTTACGCAAATGATGGGCAAAATTGGCTAAGTGTCGGAAGCTTGTGCGAGATGGTGCGCACAAAGGGGCTGATTGGCGGAAGGTTGCGGGAAGCTGGCGTGCCGGACAAGTGCCGCGCTCGCAGCGTGCGAGTGATGCGCGCGCATGGCGCTTCCGTGCGCGCACAAGGCGGGAATGCTATGCGGGATGGCGAGGCGGACGTGCGCGCATGCGGGCAAGGTTGAAAATTGAGCGGGAACGGTTACAAAGGCAGGAACGGTTATATTGAGCGGTTACGACTTTGAGGGCGCCGAAAATTCAAAGAAAAGCTTGCCCAAGAGAGTTGCGCGGGGATGGCCTCATAACCGCCACTTTAGTGGGCTAAGTGGGCGGTTATTCCCACTAAAGGCTGCCAGATTTGACCATAACCGCCCGGACAGGTGTCAGCTCCTTAGATAGTCGGTTTTGCCTAGCTGATTGGGCTGTAATCAGCTATAAATATGTGAGTGCTTTGATTTGCACGAGTTAGTGAGAATTTGTGTGCAAGCTGAGCTATTTCCTTGTATTATCGTTCGGAAAAATAATAAAAGGTTGGGAAGAGCCGGGACTTTCCCGTATATCGTGTGTTCTTTCAATTCTGCAAGTGTGAGTGAGTCTTTGCTTGTTGAGTTGATGCAAAAACGTGAGTTAGCTTGGTGCTCGAACAATTCTACTCAAATTCTAAGCACAAGTTAAACGAGTGTCGGGAAACTTAAGGGAAACACGAGTGAACTTGTGAGTTGGGAAGGGCTGAGGGATTTTGTGTGGAAATCCTGCCGCACGGAAGGATTTCGGAAGCGAAAAATTCGTAATCTGACTTCCACCCCGTGAAAAGTGGTATCAGAGCCCCGTTTGTGGGTTCTGACCAGAAAATTCGAGGCTATGGATGAAGCAAGTCCGCTGCGTGAAGTGTGCGATGGCTTAAATTCAAGGCTGAGCAGATTGGAAGAACTTTGCGGGACTCCTCCTGAAGGAAGCATCGTCTCCATCTTCCAACAGATTCAAAGTCTCTTTGCGGTTGTTGATAATATGAGGAAATCGATGTCCGATTTGCCGGATTTTGTTGAAAGGCGCTTAACATCAGTTTCGGAAGAAGTGGTTGACTCCCATGAAGCCACGGAACTGAAATTTGATGCTATGAATGCCGAGATCCGGTTGATGAAGAAGGCAATCGGTGGGGGTGTCCTTGAATCGAGACCGGGGCCATCAAATGTGAAAATTCCGGAGCCTAAAACCTTTGGTGGTGAGCGAAATGCCAAAGAACTCGAGAATTTTCTGTGGGACATGGAGCAATACTTCAAGGCTATGAAAGTCCGTGATGCCGAGAAGGTTACTATTACTTCCATGTATTTAACGGGAGATGCCAAGTTGTGGTGGCGATCTCGCTTGTCGGACGATGCAAGTGCAAATCGAGAGGGAATCGAGACGTGGGATGCACTTAAGAAGGAATTGAAGGATCAGTTCCTTCCTTGCAACTCATCTTGGATTGCAAAGGAGTCTTTACGAAATCTGAAACATGTTGGGATGGTTCGGAAATACGTCAAGGAGTTTACGTCGCTTTTGTTGGATATCAAGGATATATCGGATGAGGACAAGTTGTTCAATTTCATGGCGGGTTTGCAAGCTTGGGCGCAAGCTGAACTCCGAAGGCAAGGCGTGAAGGACCTTCCTTCCGCCATTGCCGCCGCTGACCGCTTGGTTGATTTCAGTGTGATTGGGGCGCCTGATCTGACGAATGCTAAGAGAGATGCGTTCAAGGATAAGGGGAAGGCAAAATTCAAGAAGAAAGAAACCAAAGAGGTGGCGGTTATGCCCGAAAGTGCTGCTGGAAAACTTAAAACTGGTTGCTACCTTTGTGGCGGAGATCACCGGATGCGTGAGTGCCCAAACCGAGGAAAATTGAATGCTTTGATAGCAAGTAATGAGGCGAACAACGAGACAAGTGATGAAGATTTCGAGGCTCAAAGAGTTGGAGCTTTGGCATTGCTAAACGCAATCCAAGGCATGACGAGGAAGAACAAGGGGTTGATGTACGTGAAAGCTCTTGTTGATGGGAAGGAAATGAGGGCGATGATTGATACGGGCGCTACTCATAACTTCATTTCGGAAAATTTGGTTCAAGAATTGGGCTTGAATCTTAAAAAGAGTTGCAGCGAGATGAAGGCGGTGAACTCAAAAATAAAGTCAATCAAGGGAGAGGCCGACGTGAGTTTGAAGGTTGGTCCGTGGCAAGGGCGGTGTGCGGTTTTGGCTGTCCCGCTTGATGACTTTCATCTCATTCTTGGGATGGATTTCTTGGAGAAGGCTGAAGTGTCCGTGTTGCCATTCTTGGGCGGATTATTGGTTAATGAGAAGAAGTGCCCGGGATTTGTGGAGTGCGAGTTCATGGACACCAATATTGGAGCTGTTCTAGAGAAATCGGTGGAAGCAAGGCGAGTTAAGGAGAAAGGCAAACAGAAGATTGGCCCGAGCCTTAATACCTTGGTTCGGAATATGACAAATAGAGAGAAGACGAGGAATGCCGGCTTGAGACCTGTCCAATTTGTTATTCGTGCCAAAAGAAAAAAGCGAGTCCATGTGAAAGAGGAAGTCGCAAAATGGTTTCCTAAGGGAGAAGGGGCTAGGCGAGCGAAAGCTAGCAAGTTAAATGAGAGCCAAGGGAAGGATGATGGTGTGATAAAGCCTGGCCAAAATCTGGGATGTTCCCACGATTCTCAGATTGTCGGTTTATGTTGTGCGGAAAAGTTGAAGGCTAAGTTCAATCATCGATGGCGAAGAGCGGTTGAGGAAGCAAAAGATGTCCGGACTAAAACATTCAAGGAGGCCCTATTATCAAAAGGAAGTGTTGGGAAAGAGCACGAAGGGTTGGGAAAGGATGTTGGTTCGGTTGCGTTCGAAGGAAGATCCTCTACTCCGACGAGGGCGTCGGATTCTTCTGGTGGGGGTGGTTTGTAAGCCCCTTCGGGTGTTGGGTGCCTTGGACTAAGCGGATGGCCAGGAAAGGCACAAAAAGGGTGCTTGGTTCACTAAGAACCATGATGGAAAATACTTTGGCTCGGAAGCAAAGTAAGTTGTCCCGGAATAGATTGTGGGTTTGATGCAAGATTGCGGGATTGGTCCGAGGAAGCTGGGCATCGGGCCTGGACTTGTGCATGTGTTGCGCAAGGCTTATGCGTAAGGGCTGGGGCCTTACGCAAATGATGGGCAAAATTGGCTAAGTGTCGGAAGCTTGTGCGAGATGGTGGGCACAAAGGGGCTGATTGGCGGAAGGTTGCGGGAAGCTGGCGTGCCGGACAAGTGCCGCGCGCGCAGCGTGCGAGTGCTGCGCGCACATGGCGCTTCCGTGCGCGCACAAGGCGAGAATGCTATGCGGGATGGCGAGGCGGACGTGCGCGCATGCGGGCAAGGTTGAAAATTGAGCGGGAACGGTTACAAAGGCGGGAACGGTTATATTGAGCGGTTACGACTTTGAGGGCGCCGAAAATTCAAAGAAAAGCTTGCCCAAGAGAGCTGCGCGCGGATGGCCTCATAACCGCCACTTTAGTGGGCTAAGTGGGCGGTTATTCCCACTAAAGGCTGCCAGATTTGACCATAACCGCCCGGACAGGTGTCAGCTCCTTAGATAGTCGGTTTTGCCTAGCTGATTGGGCTGTAATCAGCTATAAATATGTGAGTGCTTTGATTTGCACGAGTTAGTGAGAATTTGTGTGCAAGCTGAGCTATTTCCTTGTATTATCGTTCGGAAAAATAATAAAAGGTTGGGAAGAGCCGGGACTTTCCCGTATATCGTGTGTTCTTTCAATTCTGCAAGTGTGAGTGAGTTTTTGCTTGTTGAGTTGATGCAAAAACGTGAGTTAGCTTGGTGCTCGAACAATTCTACTCAAATTCTAAGCACAAGTTAAACGAGTGTCGGGAAACTTAAGGGAAACACGAGTGAACTTGTGAGTTGGGAAGGGTTGAGGGATTTTGTGTGGAAATCCTGCCGCACGGAAGGATTTCGGAAGCGAAAAATTCGTAATCTGACTTCCACCCCGTGAAACCTTCCGAGCCAAGTGCAATATCGACCTAAATAGCACGAGTACAGGCGCATTAATTGCGGACACCTCTCCCTGCAGAGTGCATTTAATGCTTCCCATACCTTGTACAGAGTGCTCTATCGGAAAGCACTGTGTCCCACTGCACCATGCCTCTGCGGCGTGTACCTTTACGCACAAGGCTCCCAACTATAAATACCCCCTCATTTATTACTCAGGTAAGAAACTATTCACACGTTAATTGCTCTCTCACTTCCTTTTCATTTTCGACCCAGACTTGATCCGGTTGTCTAACTTGAGAGCCAGAGTGCCAAAACGGGTACAACCCCCATATTCCCCCATTTTGGCCTTTGAGCTTACATTTGCTTATTTTCTCAACTTAGAAAGATTTAGATTTCATCCTACTTCAACAAATATTTTGGGGGATTGGGAGTCTGAATCCGTCGTTCCGTACATAGCCAGATTTAAACACCATCAAATACAAAATAATTAAATAAAACTTAGTAATTTATAAAAATTACTAACTAAGTTAGTATAAAAATAGAAAAATATATACACATGAAAATTATTTTAAAAAATATTATAATAACTGTTAAAACATAGGCATATGAGACAGAAAAGGTTTTTATTGCTTTCGTTGTATTTTTATGTGTTACAATCATTTGATAAATAGCCAAGAATCCCAAGAAATCAGGGATTAACACTCAATTCCTTATTTAGACGTATCTTCCAACACTCCCCCTCAAGTTAAGTGATGGAGTCCCCAATGCTTAACTTGTCCAACGTCGCCTGAAAAATTTGCCTGGATACTGCCTTTGTCAAGATGTCAGCCAATTGTTCTTCTGACCTTACAAATTGAAGCTCAATGATATGGTCTTCCAACTTCTTCTTTATGAAGTGCCGGTCCACTTCCACATGTTTAGTCCTATCGTGTTGTACGGGATTCTCTGAGATATTGATCGCAGTGTTATTATCACATTTCAACCGTCCTGGTCCTGTTGGAGTCATACCAATTTTGGTCATTAGCTTCCTCAGCCAGATAATCTCGGCCCGGCCTCTGCGCTGGAGAGGGCTACCACCTTTTGTTTCTTACTTCTCCATGTCACCACGTTTCCTCCAACCAGAGTAAAGAACCCCGAAGTGGACCTCCTATCATTCGGATTCCCTGCCCAGTCTGCAACTGTGTATGCCTCGATATCCAGGTGGTTATGTCTATTGAACATGATCCCATTTCCTATTGACCCCTTCAAGTACCGTATTATCCTTAACACGGCTTCAAGTACCAAAGTCTATTAAATAATTAACAAATTAATTATTTAATATATATATAATATATATATATTCACGTGAGACACGTGTCATAATGACACGTGTCACTCATGTGACCCACACGTGTGGAACCCTCTTAGCCCGATTAACTCGTTTAATCATTTTAAAGCCTTAACTCATGTAACCAAGTTGTTGTGTGTGACCCTCTAGGTTCTCAATTCAATTAGTAGTGACCCTAATTAATTAATTCACTAATTAATTAATCAGTCCACAGATTAAACGACCATAGTCTAGCAACAGGTGTTTAACCCCTAGCTGAATTGGAATGTTCGGATTCGACAGAACCTTTAAGTCATTGATTCATGTGAGATACAATCCTCCTACATTCTATCTCTCAACCATGATCTAGGGTAATGGAATAATCAGAACCCTAATAATCTGGTCTTAAAGCTAAGTGCATTTCATATCCATTTGATCTCAATCCAAGAAACCCTTTTCTTGATGTCTTGATCTACTGCCTTGGCCAAGGACTCCATATGGCATATGAATGACTTACACAATAAGACATCACCTTGCAAATGCAAGTGTAGGTCCTTTCTTGATTCTCATTCACTTTCATGAATCACTTGTGCAGCCCCAGCATAAGCTTTGAATCAGTTGTCTAAGGCGACACCCTTTAAAGCTTATACCTAAGACTACAGAGTTAACTCATAAAGTGACATGGAACCTCAAGTCTAAGGATCAATTAATCACATCAATGACTCGTGAGATATTTCCTAATCTGGAAGTTTCCATTTCCTGAAATAGAAGCTTCCTTTCCCATTTAGGAATGTTCTCACACGGGGCACCTCAGTGAACTTACTTATTGAAGTAAGCACCATCATGTATCATGCACGTATCAACTATACACTTTGCACCTCCATGAAACAAGGTGGTCCTTCTTAAGGGCGTGATCCCACAAGCAAGCCTTAGAGGAGTCAGGTTGACACTCCCACTGTCTGTAGGACTCATCGGCTTGGAGTATTTTACTAATCATGACTTATATGATATAGGGCTCGTTTCATGAACCATTTCACCTAAATGGTTGAGTCCTAAAGTCATCAGGATTAGGGGAGTTCTCATACATGCACAGATAAAGTAAACGTATACCAAACAAGAGCATATAAAGAAGTGTTGCCTCAATTCGTTATTTCATTCAAAGATTGTCTGTGATTACAATAAGGAAAAGCACAAAGCGGACATACAATCGGCTTTCTAGGGCACTATTCCTAACAGAGAAGGTCTAGGAGTAGTCGATCCCGTATGTCTGGGTGTAACCCTTAGCCACCAGTCGAGCCTTGTATCTATCAACTGTCCCGTCTACTTTGTGTTTGATAGTAAACACCCACTTGCATCCCACCGGTTTCTTTCCTTGGGGAAGTTCACACCTTTCCCATGTTTCATTTTTTATCAGAGCATCTATTTCGATTTTCATGGCCTTCCACCATTCATCACTGTTAATGGCCTCCTGGACGGTTCTTGGAACCTCTTCTCTGAAAAGGTTTCCGAGAAAGGCTTCGCTGTTCCTGACATAATACCCCTGACCATATTTCCCACTGGGTATCTGGAGTTCCGGGATCTATGATCAGGAGAGTATCGGGACGGGGGCACGCCCCTGTTATTTCTTGGAGGCAAATTGTACCTGTCGCTTACTACATCAGCTAAAACAGGATTAACCATATCTGCAGTAATACCATCATTATGAACTGGAACAGAGGATAAAGGGCTTTCGAGATCAGTTACCTAAATTTGGACATCATGCGGAGGAGGATGATTGGTGGTGGTACTGAGCTCATCGCCTATAGGAATGGGCTCTGTTTCTATCAAAGGAAGACCAGTATCGCCTGAATCATCAAACCAGCATACGGGTTCACTCAGATTCTCCCCTTGAGCACGATGCTAGAATGGATAGAAGTAGTCTGTCTCCAAAAACTCGCAGTCCATAGTGAGATGGATCCGTTACGAGTGGGGGTTATAACACCGATACCCCTTCTGATGAGGAGCATATCCGACGAATACACACTTGACTGCGCAAGGGTCCAGCTTACTTATTTCAGTTTTCGGAATATTTACAAACACTGTGCATCCAATAACCCGTGGAGGCAGGGTAAGTGAGTCCGGGACTGGGGCTTGTGTTTTGAGGGTAGAGAGTGGTGTTTGGTGATCAAGTATTTTAGTGGGTAGTCGGTTTGTAAGGTGAGTTGCGGTAGCCACAGCTTCGGGCCAAAAGTGATTTGGTACCCGAGATTCCATCATAAGTGGGCGAGTTATCTCGAAAAGGGTTCGGTTTTTTAGTTCAGCAACGTCATTCTGTTGAGGTGTGTTTGGACAGGTGGTTTGGTGAACGAGGCCGTGTTTTTTTGTGAAACCATTCATCTGCTAGTTTACATACTCACGCCCATTGTCTGAGCGGAGGATCTTGATTTTTTTGTTGTACTGGGTTTGTACCATATCAAAGAATGCCACAAAGGTATCATACACTTCCGATTTGTGACGAAGAAAATAAACCCAAGTCATACAAGAAAAATCATCAATGAACAACACAGAGTATCAAAAACGACTTTGATAAGTCACCGGGGTTGGTCCCCAAACATCTGAATGAACTAAATCAAAAATGTTCTGAACCCGAGTGTTTGTGGGCTTAAATGAAACTCTATGACTTTTTGCAACTGAACATGTTTCACACGATAACTTCAAATATTGTTTATTCTGAAATAGTGAAGGAAATAACAACTGTAAATACCTAATCGAAGGGTGTCCAAGTCTTCGATGCCAAAGCCAAATATGTGTTTCTTTGATGCCTCTTGATAGTAATACTTTGGAAGGTGTTTCCACTTCATCCCTGTAGTAAAGCCCGTCCCGCTCAGTTCCACGCCCAATGATCTCCTTCGTATGAATGTCCTGTATCAAGCAGAAGCGAGGATATATCAGCACCACACAGTTAAACTCATTTGTCACATAACTTAATGATAACAACTTACTTGACAATGAAGGTACATAAAGGCAGTTTCTTAGTTTTAATTTTGGAGAAATGGCAATTAACCCTTCTCATTTGACCTCTATAAAACCCCTATTAGCAGTTTGGATATGGGATTTCGTTGGTATAGTGGGTTCAAGTATATCGGATGGGTCAAATATCATCGTATCCGTTGCCTCACAATCAATAATCCATTATAACATTTTACAATGTCCATTTTGTGAGTTTTTAGAAGTATGAGGGTTGATTTGCAGTTTATCATAAATTGGGGGGTTATTTGCAAGATGGCAAACATTTGGGGATAAAGTGCAAGAATCATTAGGGTTTGGGTCATTACCCCCAAACCCTTTACCTCCGCCATTCATGTATGTGACCGATTCTCCCCTGGCGACGGCGGCGATTCCTATGCACTGGGTTGCTGCTTCCACTGCCGTTGTGCCGGTGTCCCCGTTGATGCCCACGGCAGACTTTACCAACGGCGGTGTTAGCACGCCGGTTTCCTCCATTCGCTGTTGTTGGCCCTGATTTTCGACTGCCATCCCACCAATCGGGATACCCAATGATCTCGAAGCACCCCTCCTTCATATGCTTCTTCTTTCCACAATACTCGCACTCCAACTGCAATTTATCCTCCTGCGATGATGGGCGGTGACTGGTACCATTGGAACGGCCGATATCTGAGCGAGGTGGACCTCCTGCTTTATTCCGTCCATTCCTCTCCTTCCTTGCTACCAGTCCAGACCCGACGCCCAATGATGAGGGATCATCATCGTCGTCGGTTGTCTCCTTCAAGATCTGGAGGTGGGCGGCCTCTCTTCGGATGGTGGCATAAGCCGATTCCACTGAGGGCTTACTCTCCTATTTTAGTAGGTCTCGCCGGATTAAATCGAACCTTTCATCAATCCAGGTGAGAAATTGGTACAATCGCTGCTCTTGGGTGATTTGATTGTATATTGTGATGTCCTCGGAGCACTTCATCGGATTCGGTTACCTTCGGTCTATTGCCATCCAGATTACCTAAAGTTTTTTCCAAAACTCTTCCAGGCTATCCTGCCCCTGTTTCTGTGTATTTGCTTTTCGATGTAAATCGAAAAGTTGTAACGGGTCTAAACCGCTGCCGTACGTGGTTGCAAGCCCTTCCCACAACGCTTTTGTCATCGGATACCGTAAGACATTATTTATCAAACTTATCTCTATGTTCTGTATAATCCATGTGAACTCTTTCTGATTTGTTTGTTCCCATTGATCATATGCCGGGTCTATTCGTTGCGAAGCTGGTGGAATTTCGGTGAGATACGAACGATAACCCCTGCCTCCGATCACAATCTTCATTATCCAGGCCCATACTTGGTAATTGTCACTGTTTAGTTTAAATCCAATCGAGAGATTTTATGAATTGGACTGGTTTGTTTGAGTTTGAGGATTATTTCATAGCAGATTTGCAATCTGCAACGTGAGGTCTGGGTTGATTTCTTAGGGTTTGGCTTCATTGGGATCTGACATGTTTTTGGTTGTGTAGGTTTTAGCTAGTAAGGTTTTGGGAAAGGTAGGGACAATGATGTTTAGAGCTGAGTCCCAAGAAGGTTAATGTTGCTCTGATACCATGTTAAAACATAGGCATATGAGAAAGAAAAGTTTTTCATTGCTTTCGTTGTATTTTTCTGTGTTACAAAGGGAGTTGCAATCCTTTGATAAATAGCCAAGAATCCCAAGAAATCAGGGATTAACACAATCCGCTAACTAAGGTAATTACATCAATTCCTTCTTTAGAAGTATCTTCCAAAAATAACAATAAAATAAAGGATTAACCTCTCTTTCCTCAAAATCTTATCGAATTAAGCCCAGATTTCAGCAGGGCTAATCAAAAGAGATCAAATTAATTATCTGGATCGTCATATCTCAAGAGCCATATTTATAGAATCTCGGCACTTAGGATTTTAGTTATGCACTTTTCCTTCTTTATTGTGATTCATGATCTTCTATCTAATTTGTTATGATTTTACTATATTTTCCCGTATCTTGTTTAGTGATTGTTTCTTGCACAACACTCATTGCGAGCACATCCATCGAACCAGTGTTGTGAGCACGGTCTCCTGGTCGATCCTTCTTGTTAGACGAAAAATACTTGATATTTCAGGCCTATTTTTCGTATATTTTCTTGTCATTTATGAGCTTTTTTTTTTTTTTTTAAACACACACACCCCAAGTGGCTAGAGGATGAGCTATTTATTGTTTGAAATACTTCTTTTTAGGTAATTTTCACTCGAAAGTGAAAATGGTAAGTTTAGAGCAAAAACGACGAAACAGCATAAAAGAAGAGTTGGCCGAGGTAGTTAGCGGTCACGAGTAATTTGCAAAGGGATATTAGCGGCCGCAAATGACGGTTAAAAGCGTTTTAGCGATTCTTTAATAGCAGCGGCCGCGAATAAATTGTACTGATGATGTTAGCGGCCGTAAATCAGGTCAGACAGAAATAATTTGTGGATTTGGACTTTTAACTTTGTGCAGGTTTTTAAAGCATGAAAAATCCTAGAGAAATGGGAGAGTTGAGTCAGAATTGAGGAACGTATGAGTACGAGACGAAGAGATAAGAGAAGGAGCAACCTGGTGTCTTTGTTCGTCACGATAATTTTTCGGTTTTTCTATATTTTCCTTTTTGAAGTATGCAAATAAATGTCATTTAATTCAGATTTTATTATTGGTTTATGATTGTGATTGAATTACACAATCGTACTTATTTATGAGTTTGAATATTTTAGACTCGTATTGTGTTTTTGTGTTTGTGATGATGAGTAGCTAATCCACTTATCGTGGGGATGATAATGGATTGGATATAGTGATTTGATGTGCTATTGATGAATGGTTTTTATGCTTCAAAATTGAATCGATTGACATGTTGAAGATTGATCACCTCTAATATGGTTTAGAGTTTATTCGATAATTGAGAGATGCTTATAAATTTTGAATGACTTTCGTATCACTGGGGGTTTCTAGTATAAAGAGATTTAAATTGACTATAAGCATTTGGTAATTGATTAGTGCGTGACATACCAACTGCTAATTAATCGCAATTATCGTGTTCTAATGACTTGATTAGGGTGATATTAGATTACGAGAGTAGGCAATAAGAACTGATTTATTACAAGTGTTTGATCTTGAGAAAGACTAGTAGTTAATAATTTAGACCAACATGTTTCTTTATTTTTATCTTTCCATTGGTTTGATATCAACTATTTTCTTTTGCGGGCGTTAGTGCATGAGAAGAACTCGAAATCCAAACATTGTTGAGATTGATTTGGAAATTGAGAGGACTCTTCGTGTACTCAGAAAAGAGCACAGGCAAAGAGAATAGCAAAATACTATCACAATTACTAACGATAAAATCCCCCTAAATCCTGTAAATGTTGAGAATGTTGTGAATGGTGAGGTACCGAATAGAGCGTGGGCAATGAGAACAGCGAAATACCATCCCAAGATAACAATACAAAGCAGTAGCAATATCACGGCCGCGAAGCGGCAGCATTACCTAGACTTGTGGCCGCAAATCGCGATATAGGCTTGTTGCTGCTTTCGCTTTGCTGCATGCCAAATTGAGGGGAGAATCAACTAATTTGCCCCCGTAATTTTGTCTTTCATCAAAAACTTCAGAAATTTTCATAATCCAATTCGAGAATTAAAATTACGATTTAATAAATTTATTTCAAATAATTTTAATCAAATTTATCAAAAAACAATTTTCACAGTATTTCAAGAAACTTTTCAGATGTATAACTCAGGCTTCTAAACAGATTCAAGAATACTCAACTATTTCTCAAATTCAAGAATTTCTAACAAATTCAATTTAATAAATCAGTTTTGAGATAATCATTGTAAGCGTGGCTCTGATACAACTTGTTGAAAAAACGAGTTTGAAACTCGGCGGAAATTTGAAGATTTTCAACAAGGAATCGTTAGTTTGCAATTTTTGTTTTGAAACTCAATAGAAAGTTTCTGAACAACTTACTTTACTAGAAGCTTACTTAAAGTGTATTGAGCCGCCCTCAAATACTCTTCATGCGGTAATAAATTTTTCCATTTCACGATCGATCCTTTCCTTTGAGACTTTGGAGTAGAAGCCCTCTAGAATGTATCTACTTCAGTCCTATATTCAAATCAGATCAGTGAGTATGCTAGTACTATAATATGTGTATTAAAAGAAACAAAAAATGAGAAATAGAGAGCAAGAAATTCCTCCTGTCAAAACACAATTGATGCGTGAGATGATTTACACATAAACTCCGAAGAAAAGGTTTCGTCTATTGTACGGGTTAGAGTTTCTGAAATATTTTTTTTTATTTTCTTCGTAATAGAGAAAGCACTTCACAAATGCCGGTCTAGAAAGAATGAGAGAAAAACTCTTCTCTTTTATCTGATGTGAAACGGTTTCCTGAAGAGAGAGAGAGAGAGAGAGTTTCTTTTTCTTCTCTAACTCTATGTTACATCATAAGATAATTGAGATAAACAATTAATAATTCAATTATTAATCAATATCTTTATCCTAACTACTTTAGGATACTATCTCTTATTTATTTATTTCATAAATAAATAAACTATGAAATTATCCTTTATTTATTTTACAAATAATTATTTTATGATATTATCCTTTTATTTATTTTATAAGGATAATAACCACATGATATTATCTTTATATTTATTTTATAAATAAATATTTATAATAATAACCATATGATATTATCTTTACTTATTTATTTCATAAATAAATAAATAAGTATTGATATTATCCTCTCACTTATTTTATAAATAAATAAGTAGGATAATACTCTTTTATTTATTTCATAAATAAACAACGTATGATAATGTCCTTCATTTATTTCTCAAACAAATAGAGTAGGATAAAGTTATATTTATTTTATAAATAAATAAACTATATTCTAATTAATAATTAATTATTCATTTGGCTTCTTTATTCCGGATTGGGCTTAGAATTAATTCTAATGGGTTAAAATTAATTTTATAATTAATTTCATTTGGGTTTCATAATTAATTATATTTGGAATTTATAATTAATTCTACAATTAATCAACACATGGTCCAATTTTTCAATTGGACTATACGCCCAAGCTTGCTCACATTCCACACGTGTGCTTTACATGGATGGTCTCGTTTCGATCAATCACTTGATCTTTCTAACAATACCCTTTGGACCTGGAATTTGTGTGTGACCCTCTAGGTTCATTATTTAGTTAGCAGTGACCCTAATTAATTAATACAATTATTAATTAATTAACTCATAGATCACATAACCCTAGTCTAGCAACAGGTGTGTGACCCCTACCCGAACAACGAATTAAATTGAAAGAACCTTTCAGTCCATGACATCCGTGATATACGATCCTCCAAACATTCCATTTCTAGATTAAGATCTAGGGCATGGAAATAATGAGAGCACCATTAATCTTACTCTTAAAGCTAAGTTTATTTCATATCCATTTGATCTCAATCCAAGAAAATTTTTTCTTGATATCTTGATCCACTACCTTGGCCAAGGGTTTTAGGATGGTATATGAATGACTTATGCAATAAGAGATCATCTTGCTTAAAGCAAGTATAGGTCCTTTATTGATTCTCACATGCCTTCATGTGCCACTTTTGTAACCCCAACATAAGTCGTAATTCAGGTGTCTTAAGAGACACCCTTTTATACTTATATTTAAGATTACCGAGTTAACTCACACAAGACAACCATGGAATCTCAAGTCAAAGGATTTACTGTGAGATGTTTCCTAGTCTGGAAGTTTCTACTTCTAGAAGTGGATACTTCCTTTCCCATTTAAGAATATCCTCACGCGGGACAACTTAGTGTACTTTGTCATCCTATGAAACAAGATGATTCTTTCTTAAAGACGTAGACGCACAAGCACAAGCAAATCTCGATCGAGTCTAATCAACACTCCCATTGTTTATTGGACTCATCGACTTAGAGTAAGTTCTAATCCAGTTTAGATTAGGGCTTGTTTCATTTATCATTAACCTTAATGACAAAACCCTAAAAGCTTGATGGATTAGGGGACTTCTAATACATGCACACATAATGGAAACACGAAAAACATGTATTGCATATAAAGATGTGTTTGCCTATAATAATCAATCGTATATTATTCAAAGTTTGTCTGTGATATAAGGAAAATGCCAAAGTGGAGTTCGTTGAATCAGCTTTCTAGGACATTGTTCCCAATACTAGAAGACGGTTAACAACCCGTACTCGAATACTTAATATCCAGGTTGGAGGAACCACCCATAATTCTCATGGATAAACAATCAGAATGGACCACCTAGACCACCATTCCAACTAAGGCCTCAATTTTAAGCCCGGATTCAACCATAACCGGTTTATTTTCAACCACCACTACCTCCATTACCACCACCACATGTTGATCAGAAGAAAGGATTAGCACTGGAGATGTTCATCTCGTAAGCCATGGATAGATTCAAAAAAATTGAAACAATATTTGATCAGATGGTTAGCCATAACAAAAGGTTGGACACTCAAATGGGACAGCTAGCTATTTTTGTGAATTTTTGCCCTCAGGAAGGATTACCTAGCGAATCGGAAGTGAATCTGAAGGAATATTGTAAGGTTGTGTTGATAAAAGATATAAATGAGCAAGAGACTGCAGTTCTGAAATAAAGTAAAACCCCACCAAAATTGGATTATTCATGGAGTTTTCGTATCCTATTAACTATTTGTCATTTAACTTTTGATAAGGCTTTTTGTGATTTAGGATCAAGTATTAATTCGATTCCTTTTTCTTGGTGCTGAGAATTAGGCTTCAAAGATTTAAAACCGGCCCTCCATATTATCTACCTAGCTGATGGATCAACAACAGAACTCGTGGGATTAGTGGAGAATATGCTAGTGAAAGTTGGAAAATTGATGTTTCATGCAGATTTCGTGATCATGAATACTGTCGATTTGGAGGATGACATGCCCATCATTTTGGGTAGACCATTTTTTGCTACAATAGGAGCCAAGATTTATTTGAGGAATGGTATTTTAACCATTCCAGAAGGTAAAGATGAGCTCATGTTTCGGATGTTTGAAAAAGATGAACCGATTTCAAGTCTGGAACCTAATTTTGAAAAAGAGCTTAGCCCTTCAAAATCACGAATACGTGCCAAAAGTCCCAAGAAGTTGATTGCAGACATCACCGAATTGAGCCTAATGATGGAGGAGATTTTGATTGGAGATATAGTGGTGAAAGTTCGTACAATGAGAGCTACAAACAAGGAGAAGAATGTGGTCACACGTTGTGATGCGCGTTCTAGTGCTTAAAGGATTGGATTGAAAAAACAAGCTAATGACTATAACTTAGAACTACTGTTTTTCCTTTTCTTTTGTTTTTGTTTTTTTTTTTTTTTTTTTTTGTTCATTTTCGGATGAAGTTGATGTAGTTTGTTTCCCCTCTTATGCAGGAACGGATGCGTTCATGGACTAGGCAAGTAAATGAAGATTCTCAATTGAGGTGACAAGTATCTGAACTCAAATATAATGATTATATTTGTATAGGTTGATAATGTGAATATTGTCATCGGTGCTTGTGAGAAAATTGATTAAAGTAGAAATGCATGATCAAGTGAGAAAGTGTTGAAAAAAGGATTTTTATACCATTAATTAAGCATACATGGTTGATGATTTGTGATTACATGGACTATGCGTATGTGAAATAGTGTAAATGTGGTATAGAGTGAGCTATCTAATGCTATATTTTATATCATTGATTATGGATGAATTTCAAGTTTGACTTGTTTGATGTTGAAGAAATTCGATCATTTTTTTTGTTCACCAAATTTCAACCTAAAGTTCTTCCGAAATTTCTATCTCAATCAATGCAATTGGCTCTTACTATCTTTATAGCTGGATAATGAAAAAGCCCAGACCTTTTTTTTTTATTTTCTTTCCTTCTTTACTAGTTAAAGAATTCTTTTTGCTAAGTGTATACGCACTTTCTATGAGAATAGAAATAGAGGTAGTGGTTGTCTAACGAGAAGTTATCCAATAACGAGATCTTGCCTCAGGCGAGTTGCATATTGGGTATTTACCGCTTGGTTTCTAATTTGAGAAAGATGATTTATGCCTTATCGACTTATTTCACTCATGGTTCAGGTATTAGAAATCGGTGAGGTTTCCTCTTCCTTATTAGGAAAAGAGGGGTTTTGCATCCTAAGATAAGAATCATTCAAATTGATCCGAATAAATAGATGTAGCAAATTAGGTATTAGGTCAATTCCATCCAATAGATCGAATTAATATACACCTATACAATATGATGTGAGTTGGGAATAGTGTCTTAAAAGGCTGATTCGTTGAAATCCGCTTTGGGACTTTCCTTATATCACGGGTATTCTTTGAATAATAGACGTATGATTATAATCAAGGGGCAATCACTTCTTTATGTGCAATTTCGTGCTCTGTTGTTTCCTATTGCGTGTGCATGTATTAGAACTCCCCTAATCCATCAAGCTTTTTAGACTTAGTCATTCAGGGTAATGACTTATGAAACAAGTCCTAATCTAAGCTGGATTAGAAACTACTCCAAGTCGATGAGTCCAACGAACAGTGGAAGTGTCGATTAGGCTCACTTGAGACTCACTTGTGGGATTGCGTCCTTAAGAACGAATCATCCTATTTCATAGGATGTAAAGTGCATAGTCGATGTGTACGCAATACACAAGGGTGTTCGCTACTTAGAACGAGTACACTGAGGTGTTCCGCTTGAGAAGTAACTACTTCAACACATAGAGACTTCCAGATTAGGAATTATCTCACAAGTCAATGACGTGATTCATTAATCCTTAGACTTGAGATTCTACTGATGTCTTATGTGAGCTTATTAGGTAATCTTAGACCTGAGTCTAAAAGGGTGTCGCACGCGACACTCGAATTACTGCTTATGTTGGGATTACAAAAGTGGAACATGGAGGCATGTGAGAATCAATAAAGGACCTACACTTGTTTCAAGAAGAAGATCTCTTATTGCATAAGTCGTTCATATGTCATCCTGAAAACCCTTTGCCAAGGTGGTGGATCAAGACATAAAGAAAAGAGTTTCTTAGATTGAGATCAAATGGATATGAAACGAACTTAACTTTAAGATTAAGATTATTAGGGCTCTCATTATTCTCATGCCCTATGTCTTAATCAAGAGAAAAGATGGTAGGAGGATCATATCTCAAAGATATCATTGATTGAAAGGTTCTTTCGATTTAATTCGTTATTCTGGTGGGGGGCAGTCACACACCTGTTGCTAGACTATGGTCGTATGATCTATGGACTAATTAATTAATAAGAGTATTAATTTTAGGGTCACTGCTAACTGAATAATGAGTCTAGAGGATCACACACAAATACTAAGATGAGAGGGTATTACTAGAAAGGTCAAAAGAATTGATCAAAACGAGACCACCCGTGTAAGGTAAAAGTGTGGCGTGTGTGAGAGATTATGAAACTAAAAATTTTGTTAATATTCCTTTTTTTTTTTTTTAACAACGATAGAATGATAAGATTAATAATTATAATTTGCATCTTCATTTTGGTAAGGGCCTTTACCACCCTTTTTTTCTTTAAAAAGAATTATTATTAGTTTTGCAACTATTTTCAATAAAATATGCAAATAGCTTAATAATAAGTCTTTTTACTAATGTCATCAGGGGTTGATCCAAATAGTTAATAGATTCATTCTCTATAACAGACAAGATTGGAGTTCGAATCCCACTTGAGTGTGTGTGAATTAAAAAAAAAACTTATTTTTACTAATAACCAAATCAATCACGCTATCTAAATCAAAGCCCACAAATTAACCCAAATTTAGTTTGCTACTTATAAGTTATAACGTGGGCTTTTGTCCAATCAACTAAGACTGTCTCGAAGTTACGATTATTAAAGATATTGGTGTGGTAAATTCAGATGAATATAAAAAAGATTTTTTGGTTAAAAATTTTAATGAAGGTCGACCTAAGGTGTTCAAAATATTATTATCTGAAGGTATTGACTGTGCCAAAAAATATTTGATAGTGTGAAAATTAATAGACATCGATTTTATATGATTTACCTTTAGGGCATGTTTACTTTGGAGGTAACAGGGAGTTTCTTCATGTTAATGGTGACTTTGATTATAATTTTAAGGAAGAGTATTTAGAGGGTCTAGGTACTTATTTGTAAAGTTTATTTTTTAGACCGTTTGGATAATAAAATTTTAAAAAAAAAAAAAAAAAACAGAAAAAACTAAGACCCTCTCGATACACAAATTTGAACATGTCAATATAGATATACAACTACGAACATAATAATATGGATATATATACACTAAATTGGGATATATTTGTTATTAAATTTCCAACTTTACAATTGTCCGATATACACAACAATTATCTTATAAAATTTTTTGCTTCAGAGCTCACTTCATGAAAAAAGAAAAAAGCAAACGAAAAGGCATATAGTGTGAGGGATGATACTCGAATATTTGGAATTGATGAGTTGTCATTGGAGTTGATGTAGGCCAGGTTGGCGTGTTGTGCATGATACAGTGGTCGAGACTCGGGTTGAAGAGTGTTGACTTTGGAATTGGGATGCCGACTCAGGTGGCTTCGGTCCACCACGATATCGGTTGCATAATATTGACGGACTGCAATGAAGCGATGCTGTTACAGTTAACATGTCGGTCCCATATACTGCCGTTGAACAATACAAATATCTGATGAGAAACATCGGCGCCTGAAAATTGAGAATAGAAAGACTACTTCTGCAGCAAAGGGCGAACAAGAAAGAGAAATGCATTCCCGCGGCTTTATCATTTCATTTCCAAAAACTAAATGCATGAATTTGATAATTGTCTAAATATATTTCTGGAAACCATACATTAGTTATCTCTTCAAAATTTGGCACCATATCACGTATGGTCAATAAAACAACAAACAAATTATGCTGCACCTGTATTCGTCGAGTCAGCACCTTGATTCTTCGGGCAAGAAGAAGAGAGATGGCCTTTTTCTCCACATTCATAACAATTCCGTCTCCTTATCTTTGAACTGGAAACAATCACTGCACCATGATTAACTTGATCATCTCGTGGCATGGATTCTAACTTGGTTACAGCTTCCTCTTCTACGGATGTTGTCAAACTGATAGCATTACCTTTTTGATTCACAGAATCAGCTTCTTGTTTCTTCGGGCAAGCTGATGAAAGATGTCCCTTTTCTCCACACTCATAACAAGTCCGCCTCCTTATCTTTGAACTCATAGAATTATTAATATTATTTTCATCACCACCACTAACCTTAAAATGATCAACTTGATTATATCTCCACACAAATTCTGACTCGGCAATAGTTTCCTCTTCTGGGGATTTGATCAAACCAACAGCATTTACCTTTTGATTTGTAGAATCGGCATCTTTTATCTTGGGGCAAGCTGAAGAGAGATGACCTTTTTCTCCACATTCATAACATGTCCGTCTCCTTATCTTTGAATTCACAGAATTATTAATATCATATTCGTCATCGACACTACCCTTAAAATTGTCAACTAGATCATCTATTGTCATGAAATTCGTAACAGTTTCCTGGGGGAATTTAATTGAATCAACAGCAGTATCGTTGTGATTTATGGAATCAGCAGCTGTCTTCTTAGGGCAAGAAGATGTAAGATGCCCTTTTTCTCCACATTCATAACACGTTCGTCGCCTTATCTTCGAATTGGCAGAATTATCAATATGTTTTTCATTAATTGCACTAACTGTACCATTGCCCACTTGACCATTTATCACAGTTCCCTTCTTCGGAACAGCACAGCTTATTTTAACAGGTCTTCCACAGACTATTTTTTGATCCAGTCTTAAAGCTGTGGTCAGAGAAAGGCTGTCAGCAAAGTCCACATGGGCATATCCTTTGAATTCTCCACTCTCCTTGTCTTCACCAAATCGAACAGAAGTAATAGTGCAGTTGGTGAAGAGTTTCCTCAGATCATTCTCCGTTATATCCCATGATAAATTGCCAATATAGATCCTATTGTAGCCCTCTAAGACAGATGGGGCGAAGTTGGGGGATTTGTTCACCCTAGCTGATTTGAACGGTTGGATTTTCAGGAAAAGACCACCCCTGGAATAAAACATACAAATTTCTACTCAGGACACAGGAAAAAATAACCGTAAAAATTCAACAAACTGTTTCAATAAAAGCAAACTTACATGTCTGAACCATCAAGTGCCAATGCTCGTTTAGCTGCTGCTTCAGTCTACAAGAAAACAAAAACATAATAATGTTAAAAAAAAGAAGAAAAGGATTTTGCTGGACATTTTGGCCTGTTCAAGATTGAGTTTGAGAAGCTGTATCATTTTTATTTTCTCTGCTGACCTACTTTGGATGAGAACTAAAAGTTTGGACGACAATGAGAAAATTCTTGAACATTCTCAATCAGACATCATAGACAAAAGTGTCGCAGACAATATGAAAGTGACGAAGTATTTGCAGATCCTTTTGGACAGATTTATACATCAAATAAATTCTACTAAGTAAAAATATTCTATAAAAAGAAAAAATATAGAAATTGAAGTTTAAGTAAATTTGCCAAAAACTTGGTAGCATAAAATGAAAGTTATTCTGAATAATAAAAGGCAAAGCGGCAATTGGAATTATTTTTTTACTTGATTGGATGTCGAAAGTGATAACTCCCAAACTACAAAAGATTCAACGGAATTAGCACATAATTTATATTATGTTGAGTCAAAACAGACCTTGAAAGTGATTATAGCGATTCCTCTGAACTTTCCAGTGTCAGGAAACGTCATACAATCAATACAAGTAATGGAACCGCAGCCTTCAAAGTAACTCCTTATATCATCCTCTGTAGAGTAGTATGGAATGCCTCCAACATATACTTTGTCGGATATCTCCACATCTTTTCTGCAAGATGAAGGGTAACAATTTGAGGCAAATAATTCAGAGCTATTATAATATATGCATTTTCAGCATGCATACAACCCTGTCACAAAACTTTCCTCAGAAATACAACTGTAAGGTCTCCCAGAAACTGTTATAGAAAGTTATGTGTAGAATGGTCCACTCCAATTGGTTATTTTTTAAATTTTCATAAAATAAACATTATGCTTGTCTGGAAATATAACTTCGCACAAACTTGCCCACAATTACAGCTATAAGGCTCCCGACAAGTGTCAATAGATACATGTTCAGAAGGAATTGTTTATATTTAAACCCACAAAATGAGTGCCAACTCTCATCTTCGACAAATTAACCGAACTGGATCTCACAAAAGGTATATCCTAAGTGTTCCAGCTTAATTACAGTAGTTTGTATTAAAAAAATCCCTTTTAACATAATCCAATGTGCATGAGCCACCAGTTGAAGGGAAACTACCTCTCGCTAAACTTGACCCCTTAAGAGAAAGGTTAAACAAATATTGTACTGGTCAGGTATGAAACTAGGATATTTGGCAATCAAGAATGAGTCTTCAAAGTAAGTTAGCACAAAATATGGATCTCTGGTAGATAATCAATCTAATTTGCTTGAGACACATACCTATAAATGCTGGCATCTATCTTTGCCACAATTTGCTCTCCAGTACTTGTTATTCCATTATGCTCAACCCCTCCCTCATTGACATTCCCATTTGCCACCTTCTTCTTAGGTTTCTTCTTCTTAGCATTTTTCTTCTTTTTCTTTAACTGTTTTGGCTTCTTTGCCTCCACATTCTCCTGCGCCTCACTTTCGTCTCGCTTCCTTTTCTTTTTCTTCTTCGTAGACACTGCATTTTCTGATGTTGGCTCAGCTTGTTTGTTTTGCTCAACGTCACCACTTATATTTCCATCTTTTACAATCTCTGGATTCACCTTGTTTGCCTTCTGCCTTCGTTTTTCTCTTTTAGATAGCTTGGGATTTTGGGCCTCTGAGTTCAGGATACTGCTCAGAGAACTCAAGTTTTTTAAATCCAAAACCTGAGAATTCCCAGAGTTCTTCTCAGTCATGTTATTCCGATCGGCTTCAGATGCAAGAATTAGTTTGGCTTTAGCATCTCTAAGCTTCTGTTTTAGCTTCTTGTTTGATAATACCATCCCTGATCCCTCTTCCTGTATCAGCTCAAGCAACTCTGACAAGAGATACATAAACAAAATATTGTAAGTCTTTGTCAATGAAGATGCATCAACTTCAGAAGAGAACGACATTTTCCAAGAGAATTATCAGAAAAGAAACATGATAGGCATGTACATCAACCATTCATTTTTTCTCCATGGAAGAAACAAAATTGCACTTAGTAGCATAGTTATGGTCAAATATATGCCAAATGCAATCTTGCGGAAACCCAAAGAAACGCAATCATAATATTCAAAGAAAGGTGGAATAAAAACAAGCTTCAAGCCCAAAAAAGGGTACTTCAAGTTATAATGTTATTAGCTTGCTTAGCTTTCTTCTCTTTCACCAAATGCTCAATATATTAATTCGACCATGTTCAAACTAAAATTAAAGCCCTTAAAACACAAAATATCAGAAAAATCAAAATTGAAAAACAAATTAATCAGTGTATTACCTCAAAATCTCCTTTTCTTTTCTGGCGATTCTTTAGAATACAGTGTTTGCCAAAGAACAACTAGACACAGCAAAAACCTGCAGTTTTCAAGTACAAGGGGATATACTCAGCATACCAATCTGGAAGTACATATTCATCAACACTGCTACTAGAACAATTAGCTTTTTATACATCCAATCATAAGGCGTAAACATAAACACATCCCCTTTCAGTTTTACCAGTATGCTTCACAAAATGGCCTGCCACCGTGCACGGCAGCTCAAACCGCTGAAATCAAGAGTATCTCTCTCTTGCGTGAAATCTCTCCTGTTCTATGCTTTAACCTTCTCGTAGAAAAATGGGAGAAATTTTCCGGGACGTTTTGCGGCGGCGATGGCAGGCTTCCACTTGGGTTTTGCATCTAACTCATAGCGAGGTTTTTGCCATTTTTATTTCCTTCTGAATTTGATCCAAAAGTTTCTTACTGTTCCCTGTCAACCCCAATATTCTCCACGGATTGCATTTTCTCTCCAACTTAATTCTCCCTCAATTTCACTTTGACCCCAAAACTTTCAATTAAGTCATACTTAACCATCAATCTCAAATTCAACTAAAGTCCAAGTTTTATTTGGATTCCGGATCCGGAATCTCAAAGTTAATCTATATATATATATAATTCATAACCATTTAGGCTATCACGTAATCATATACACGTGGATAGTCTCAAAAAAATTTAAATATCTTAATAGATTTAAATTTAATATTTATTATTTTTTTATTAAAAATCTACTTAGTTAAATTCATTTATTTCTTAAATTCTGTTATTGAGAAATATTTAAATTCAAACTACGCGTGTATTAATATGAAATTTAATGAGATTTTCTCTAACAAATCACATTTATCCCAAAAAATTAAATATTTTGTATAGATATCATAGTTATAAATTCAAATTTAAATTCAAATAACTTAATTTATCCAAATATATCTTTATACTTTTAGATAAGTTTGTTATGAAAAATATTCAAATTTGAAATTTTGGTCATACACACTAAGTTTATTACTAAAAATATTCAAATTTAAAATTTTGGTGATACGCACCATAAAAGATTAGTCATGATTTTTTTTGTAGAATCATTTTTTGTCAAAGTAAATCTTATTCTAATTAAGTATTTCTTTTTCCATTTTAATAAAAAATTTATTTTCTTACTAATTACCTACCTCTTTCATTTCCATGAATTTTCTTTTTTATGCGTGATCATTCTTTATTCTTTATTCAGGTAAGTCTTAATCAAGTGTTTCTTTCTATGCGTGATCATTTATCCATGTAAGTCTTAATCAAGTGTTTCTTTCTGATTCTGATAGAAAAATTATTTTCTTGCTATTTATCTACTTCTTTTCATATTCGTATATAAATTTTCTTTTTTATGCGGGATCGTTCTTTTCTCATGGTAAGTTTGATAATCAATTGTATTTTTTATACAGTTTTGTTCTAATCAAGTGTTTTTTTTTTTTTTTCATTCTAATAGAAAATTTATTTTTTGCTAATTTTCTAGCTCTTTTCAAATCCATATATGTTTTTTCATACAGGATCATTCGTTTCTCAAGGTAATTTTTCTTATTCTAATCAAGAGGTTTTTTTTTTTTTTTTTAATAATAATATTAACAGATACTAGAACTTCTCTCTCTCTCTCTCAAAAAACCTAGCCTACGCCTCTCTCCCTCAATTTTCTGTCTTTCAAGCGGCTGCTAATTGAAGTTTCGATCCGGTGGTGGAGAATACGTTTCCACCGCCGGATCAGTTCAAATCAATACGATTCCATCGTTAGATAGTCTCAAATTTGCTCCGCCATCAGCATCTCGACTTTCGTCGCCCTCTCAGAGTTACTACTATGCTTTCAGATCTATTCGGTCGCTACTCTCTCAGATCTAGTCTATTTGAGATTTGCTTTTTTTAAGTGATATTGGTTGAATCAGTCACTATAGCAAAGGCGCACTATCTCTAGATCGACATCAACCACTACTTTTTAGTTAAGTTATTTATTTGTTTCTTCCGTATGGAAGCTTTGTCTCTTCCGCATGAAAGTTTAATTTCTTTGTTAGGGTTCAGTTTTATTGTTATCTAGTCTTCCCTATGGAAGTTGATATTGAGCGTGAGCCTAATTGTGTAACTCATCCGCTTTCGACAATTGCAGTTTCGACTAGCGTTTGTCTCATGCAGCTTCGACTTGCGTTATTTCGGCTTGTTCTGCGTTGGTTGTTCCTTTTGATTTGATAATATATTAGATCATTTTATTTTCAAAAAAAAAAAATAAAGAGATTTTTTGTTTTCAATTCCAATTGTTTTGTTAGTTTGATAATTAATTATTTGTAGGTTTTTAGAGTATATGTGATCCATATTATATTTTCTTATTAATTTTCTACCTCTTCTCAAATTCATGTAATTATGTTAAAATTATTAATTTAGTTTTTAATATTTAATTTTTTTAATGTTTTAAATTTTACATTTTATAATATATTTCTATTCATTATTATGCTCGTTAAGTTCATTTTTAAAAAACTTTAATTAATTTTATTTTTTTATCTCTTTTATTATAATAGAAAACTTTTATTATATTTTAATAAAATAAATTCTATTTTGATAATTATCAAATAATAATATGATATATTTTGATTTAACATAATATCTTTATATTTCTTTGCATATATAGATTTCTCTGGGAAATTCTTTCAAATTTTGTAACATAATTAATTTTTCTTTATATATGTGGGAATTTATTGTATGATTTTAGAGTTTTATTTTTATTTATTTTTAATTTTAAGAAATGTAATTTTTATATATTCTTAAATATATATTTTTTATTATTTTGTAATTTACAATAATTTTAATTTCTATTTAATCAATTTCTCTCTAATTTCAGTAGTATTTCTTTTATATAACATTTTCACTGGCTACTCAAATATTTTAAATAAAATTTTGGTTTAATAGTTATTAGTTTAATAATATATTTTAATTAATTTTTTGGTTATATTTCTATAAAAATTTGACCCACGCCTGGGGTTAATCCAAGTGGTTGAGAATTCTTTCTCCAAGGCAATGGTCCTGAGTTCGAATCGCACTTGGGGGATGTGTGTGTTATAAAAAAAAAAAAAGAACCTAGCATACAAGAACCGTAATTCATATTAATACTCAAATTTTCAAATCAAATTTTAAAAACAAAAAATACATGGTGCGGTTAATAACCCAACAATACCTCCGCCTTATTCTTCTGTGTGGATCGTGGAAGTTGAATAGTGGAGATCTTAAGGAGTACTATCTGAAATTTGTAGGACGGCCGATGAACTGGATGGCGGAGGTTTGAAAGATTGAATTTGGGACAGTGGAGTGGATTAACTGTTTGAGACTATGGTAATTACAGAATTTGGAAAACCTTTAATTTGTTAGATATTTTTTTTAAGCTAAGAGGCCCGAAGGGCAAATTTATTACAAATCATACGAAACCATGTTAACAGTGTATACAGGAATATCAGAAGAATCAATGCAGGCCGAGGTCATATTTTTAGCTAAAGTGGGGGCTACCTTATTAGCACCCCAACGAATAAAAGAGAAACTAACACTACAAAAGCAGAAACAAATAGCTTTAATATCAGTGATGATATTTCCCACGTCCAAAAAAGTCTTCATCTTCAGCTTGAAGGCGGTTGATGATGATGTTGTTGTCGCCTTCCAATATTACTCTAGTCCAACCAAAATCTCGAGCCAAACGCGCTACCGAGAGTGCTGCCATAGCTTTCGCCACAAAAGGATCTGCTAGGTTTCTTTTTCTATCAATTTCCCAACCAACGCACTTGCTATCTGAGTTCCGAGCAACCACACCTACACCAGTAGCAGGCTCCTCGCGAAAAACTGCACCATCGAAGTTCACTTTCACGTATCAAGCTCCTAGTGTATTCCAAGTCCAAGCATCCTGGACAGAAGCAAAGGTCGTACCCTCATCAATGTTGCAGGTTGACATTATACTTGACCTGTTTTGAAAGAATAAATATTTTCTGAAAATAAATCGTGCCTTATACTTGACCTGTTTTGGCGAGAATATTTCACTTTGTGGGGCCCAGGGGCTTGTGTATTGAGAGAGCGGGGAAAGCAAGGGTTGAGGGCTATCTCTTGCATGAGTCCCACCTTGTTGGACTAACCCGGATTTCCACTAGGAGGTATGGTAGATTGATGGGACTCCGGTTTTTGGGAGTCATGGACCTACTAACCACATTGTCTTTGATGGTGAAGGCTAGCTACCCGATCTATCAATCCGGAGAAAAAAGGAGTACTTGCTGCACTTAATGAATACCTCGTGTAATAAGTGGTAACCCTTAATTCTTGCATGATCACCCAATAACTTCTTATCTTGTACACGATTGGAGAAAGGTAGGAGACTACTCACTTGCTGAGCCACGTGAAACCACTTGCCTTGTAATAAATTTGTCATCATAATCCCATGTATTGATTTCACTCGTGTTTCCTTGTTTTTTTTTTTCCAAAACTTACATGGGATTAGGCCCTACATGATTTTACCATTTTTTATATATATTTTTGCTATTCACTCGGTCTTGTAGAGCCTGATCCCTCCCCTATTTGTCCCTCAAGTTTGTGCAGGTGGTAGCTACACGGGAGTTGGTCGAATCTTTTATTTCTTTCGAGTCTTGTTAAGAAGTTTTTTGAGTCTCGTATTGTACACAACATACACATCATTCTTATTATAGTGGGCCTTGTCGGCCACATACTATTATGTTATTGATTCATTGGTTCGAGAAAGGTTCTAGGTGTTAGGAATAGTGCCCTAGAAAGCCGATTGTATATCCGCTTTGTGCTTTTCCTTATTGTAATCACAGACAATCTTTGAATGAAATAACGAATTGAGGTAACACTTCTTTATATGCTCTTGTTTGGTATGCGTTTACTTTAGCTGTGCATGTATGAGAACTCCCCTAATCCTGATGACTTTAGGACTCTACCATTTAGGTGAAATGGTTCATGAAACGAGCCCTATATCACATAAGTCATGATTAGTAAAATACTCCAAGCCGATGAGTCCTACAGACAGTGGGAGTGTCAACCTGACTCCTCTAAGGCTTGCTTGGCCTGGCGCTGTGCGCGCCTGCCGTGTGCGTCCGCGCGCGCTTGCGACGCTGCGCCCCGTTTCGCGCACGGGCCCCGTTTTCGTGATCCGGCCCTTTTGTGTTTCGTGCAATCCAGTCCCAATTTTTTATTTTAATTTTAAAATTTTATTTTTGAATATTTATTTTTAATTTTTGAATAAAACTTAAAATTGGGATTTTTGAGAAATTGAAGCGGTTTATATTTTGGGAAAATACATCTTTGATAAAATTATTAATTTTCAGAAATTAATTGGCATTTTATTTGTTTTGGTAATTTGGGATTTATTGAAAACTTTTATAAATAAGACTCGCATCAAGTCGTGTTTTAAGCTATTAGAGCTTAAAGCGAGAATTTTAATTTATTGGTTAAATTTAAATTCTTGCAAAAGTATGTTAGGTGATCATGGGTTTAGATCTATGTATGGTTTTAATTTATGCACGTGGATGGTTTAAATTGGGGTTGGAGCCCTATAGTTGCGTTTTTCAATTGAGGTTGGAGCCTCACTTATGTGCGTACTGTTATGTGATTTATTATGTGGCTTTCCATATTACTGTTTTTGAGGCCGGGGTATGCCCCGTGTAATTGTCTAAGGCCAATATGAAGATTGAGCCTTATTACTTTATGTCTTTTTCCTTTTATTGTAATTTGAGAGTAGAGATAGGTGGTGAGGTTTTATTTTCATTTTGGAGACAATGCACCCATGAAGTAAGATGGACCACATTCAAGTAACAAGGAGGCCATAAGTGAAGACCCCTCAAAATGTTAGGGAGGGGAATCTCAATTGTTAAATGTAATAGAGATAGGGCTCGTATTTTGTTACCGCTTTCCCTTATGTGATTTAAACTGTTTATGTGGCATGTATGTTAGAACTTGTGATTGTGGAGTGGCTCCCACATATCACGCATAAGATAGGTAGAACCCATGATCATTACATGTTAGTATCATGCTAGGACATGTTATCTGTTTATGTGCTTGTTTGAAATGCATTTAAGTGTACTTGCATTAATCAAGACTAATAAAATTGGATAACATATATGTTGGTGAGGTCGAACCGAACAACTCTTCGGTTGATTCGAAAATTCCCATTAAATATTAAGCTCATTTCGAATAATAGGTATTTAATTCGAGATGCAAATTTTGAATTAAATTCCTAGCATTCCATCAATAGGTTTTAAGTTTAGTAAGTAAAGCTAGTTATTGTCCGCGAGTCGTGGGATAGCTAGTGGAGCTTATTAGTTCTTAGTTACCTAATTGATCATTTTAAATGATCAATATTTCGTGGTTAATTTTGGCAAGGGCGATGTCCGCGAGTCGTGGGTCGTTCGAACTAAGTTTTGATCATGATCTTATGATTGATGGGTCTAACTTAAACGCCTAAGTAAATATGGATGTCGCACGAGTCGTGGGTCCATATTGAAAGATAGGTGATGCAAAAAACAATTACTAAGAGTTCTAAAGGTGTTAGAATTGGTAAGTTGTACCTACCTAGGATTTTGCTTAGAATGTCCGCGAGTCGTGGGTTCGAGGTAAAATGCTTAGGATCTTAGTACCCATTGGGAAACGTGTTCCTCTTAGATCTTTGGGAATTATAGATCTTTGAAAAACAGTGGGAGCTACATTAGATTAAAGACCTTATCTTTTGTATATCGTTATAATTCAGCATGCCCACATTTTCTCTGCTTAGCATTTAGGTTGTAGTTCTGTGATTCTCTACAATATGAAATGCAAACCCATTCGTATCCATCCTTAAGTCAAATAAGTTGACTAAGTCCTGACTAACTCTAAATGGCTTCGGATCCTAAAATCCATTTTAGAACCCGACTAGAGAAAGACGTTCTCTAAAGGGCGAAGTTTTCAATTGTGAAAAGTCGACCCGGGCCAAAAGAGAAGCAATCTGAGGTGAATGGATTTTTCCAAACCACTTAAAAGCAATTGAACCACCTCATAAAAACGTTACAAGGTATAACATTATGGAATTATTCAATATTCCAAATGAGGAAACAAGTGCACACGAACAAGGTCTAAAGATCTTATTTGAAGATCTTATGGTCTCGGTCATCAACTGAGAAAAGAGTTCTCAATGCACTGATTGCTTACATTGCTTCGACTATCAATCAAACCCTTTATGCTCAACTAGAATGATGCTAATGTAGCATAGTTAATCATTTAAGTTGATAATGGTTGAGAGCATCCTTAAGAAGGAATAAAAGGTTGAGATGGTTAATTCTTCTTCTAAAACTCCCTAAGTTAAAGGCTTGAAGGCCTAAAGAAGAAGAAACCCTTAAGAGCCCAATGGAGGGGCATGTAAGGGGTACGCCCAAAAGACACTAGAGATCAAATAGGACGTTTGCTTCTATGGTAGCAAATAAGGACTTTGAAAGGGAACTGCAAAGAGTATGAGTACTTTGAAATGTTACCTCGTTTAGTAATTCTACTAGGAATAGAATTCACTAGTCTTGAGTCAATTCTGCATAATCCGTTGTGCAAAGACTCAAGGCACTAATGTTCTGAACATACAACGAGATAACAAAAGTAAGATGACAAAGCTTCGAATTACTTTGGAACGTTGAGATATAAAAGGATTAGCAAGTCAAACACCTTAGGATCATTCTATGAAAATGAACCTATAGTGTTGACTTCCTGTGAATCCTGTCATGAGGGAAGCGTTCCTGAATCCCGTTTATAAGAAACATGGAACGTTCCAAAATTATAATGGATTTCGATCCATGCTGATGAGTGTAAGATGCTTAATGTAAGCACTAGATACAATCGTCAGTTTAACCATTATGAATGAATGTACTTGTTAAAGTACAAATTCGAAACTTATATGAAATTCTTAGAATTTCGAAAGGAGGTTAGGAACTGAAGTAGTCATAAGTTATAGGTAAATCGATATGATCGAGATAGCCAATATCTTAGTAACTAATTCCTTAGTCATCTTAGAGATAATAGGATTATCTCTCAGTAAACTAATTCGAGAACACCTTAGTGTTTCCGAATGAGGGAATGAAACCTTATAGGATATGGTCCATTCCATAGCAAGCTTTACTGACTTATAATCATTCTAGGAATAAACTCCTAGAATATGCAGTTAGAGATTTTGAATTTAGTACCTTCCAAAATCAGTCCTTCAGTTGCACTATGCAAAGTGGCATACTAAATTCCCTAATTATTCTTATCCAAGAATTCAATAGAATCCTCTTACTTGAAGAGGATAGTGGGAGATAAGCTTGAAATGAGTTCAAGTTTATACAATGATATTGGATATCAGTTTTGCGATTCCCTTGCACAAAGGTTGTTTGTCCCAAAGGAATGTACCTTTCTTAAGGAATTGTTCCTATAGAAGAAGAAAGGCAAGCAAGCAGACCTCAAAGAAATTTGAGGAAAAATATCCATGCAAATATAGAAGAAACGAGCCCATCTGATAAAACTTAGCCAAATTTTAGAGTATGTACACGTGTGAAACCCTTCTCTTAAGATGCGTTTAGAACGCGTTCCTAGATAGCCAAGGAATTACTTGAAGAGGAGACACTGTCAGATTTGGAATCTGAGTAGTGTAAGCAAGCCTTGAAATCCAATATGGATTCCATATACTTAAACCGAGTTTTGACCTTGGTTGATCCACCTGATAGGATCAAGCTCCTAGAGCTTCGAGTAAATGGAAAGCATTACAACCTTCTTGACGGTTGAAATGCAAAAGTCCATTTGGGTTGTGTTTACCATATCCTCATATTCTGACTATGAGATATGATAAATGAATATGAGAACTATCTTGTTCAATATGAGATTGAAAGAGACTGAAATAAGGTATTTCTATAAATCTCATATTCAGTGGGAGTATGCATAAGGTATGCAAATCCCTAAAGTCAATCTGTGGATTGATAAAGGCTTCTAGGATTAGACAATTCGATTCCATAGGATAGTCGAATCGTTTGACACAGATGGAAGTCGAATAAGTCTTAAAGTGTACATAGGAAAGTTAGTGATGTAAGAGTCAATTTTTGGTTCTTTAGAAAACGACATCCTTCTCATTAGGAATGTCAAGGACGACCTGAAAGTTACCAATTCTTGTTTAAGAAACAATTTGACATGAAAGATCTTAGTGATTATCCTATATTCTCGACATTCAGATCTATAGAAGATAGATCTAAGAGAATAAAAGGATTATCACAAAATGAGTACATAACCACGGTACTAAAAGGAGTTTAGTATGGACAATGGAACATCTCTTTTGAAGAGTATGTGTCCTAAGATAACTTTGAGAAAGTTAGAATGTCCAAAATCCCTTTAAGTGAAAGGGTGCATAATATATGAAAAGTTATGTACTAAATTAGATATGGCGCAACACTAAGCGTAGCAGGCCGAATCTAATATGACCTCAGAGAAGGTCATTAGATCTCTGTAAAGGATGTCCTCAGAGTACTTGAGAAGAAATGAGGATATGTATTAGTTTACAGAGCCCAAAAGATCTTATTGTTAGAAGGATATTTGATGTAACCGTTCATCAAACATAGATGATTATGAAATCATTGAAAGGATACAACTTCTACCAGAATGGTAATGCAATGTGTTGGAAAGGGGTTCCAAGGACGGACATTGCAAAACTCAACTATCGTAGTTGAGAACTTAGTCGTATTATATAATACTAAGTTAAGTGTTTGGGTAAGAAACTCCATCTAACTTGTTAGATGAAGTTCCTAGCATGAAAACAACTCCTTGATCATATTGTATGATAAAAAGGATGGTTGCTCAAGTAAGAGAACCAAGACCTCACCAAGAGACTGAACACGTGATTACGAATCACTTTATAAGGAAAAGGTGTTTCCTAAGAGATGTGTAAACAAGAGGGTCACATCAGCAGAGAATATAGCAGATCCACTTTGGAAACGCCCAAAGTCAATAGGGTCTCTACGTGCATCTTGAGAAGATGGGACTTAGAGTACCTAAATGGCTTTTACGGGCAAGTGGGAGATTGTTAGGAATAGTGCCCTAGAAAGCCGATTCGACGTAATCTGCTTTGGGACTTTTCTTGTATCACAGACAATCTTTGAATAATATACGATTGATCATAGGCAAACACTTCTTTATATGCCAATACGTGTTTTGAGTGTTTCCATTATGTGTGCATGTATGAGAACTCCCCTAATCCTGATGACTTTAGGACTCTACCATTTAGGAGAAATGGTTCATGAAACGAGCCCTATATCACATAAGTCATGATTAGTAAAATACTCCAAGCCGATGAGTCCTACAGACAGTAGGAGTGTCAACTTGACTCCTCTAAGGCTTGCTTGTGGGATCACGCCCTTAAGAAGGACCACCTTGTTTCATGGAGGTGCAAAGTGTATAGTTGATACGTGCGTGATACATGAGGGTGCTTACTTTAATAAGTAAGTTCACTGAGGTGCCCCGTGTGAGAACATTCCTAAATGGGAAAGGAAGTTTCTATTTCAGGAAATGGAAACTTCCAGATTAGGAAATATCTCACGAGTCATTGATGTGATTAATTGATCCTTAGACTTGAGGTTCCATGTTACTTTATGAGTTAACTCTGTAGTCTTTGGTATAAGCTTTAAAGGGTGTCGCCTTAGACAACTGATTCAAGGCTTATGCTGGGGCTGCACAAGTGATTCATGAAAGTGAATGAGAATCAAGAAAGGACCTACACTTGCATTTGCAAGGTGATCTCTTATTGTGTAAGTCATTCATATGCCATATGGAGTCCTTGGCCAAGGCAGTAGATCAAGACATCAAGAAAAGGGTTTCTTGGATTGAGATCAAATGGATATGAAATGCACTTAGCTTTAAGACCGGATTATTAGGGTTCTGATTATTCCCTTGCCCTAGATCTTGGTTGAGAGATAGTAAGTAGGAGGATTGTATCTCACATGAATCAATGACTTAAAGGTTCTGTCGAATCCGAATATTCCAATTCAGCTAGGGGTTAAACACCTGTTGCTAGACTATGGTTGTTTAATCTGTGGACTGATTAATTAATTAGTGAATTAATTAATTAGGGTCACTGCTAATTGAATTGAGAACCTAGAGGGTCACACACAACAACTTGGTTACATGAGTTGAGGCTTAAAAATGATTAAACGAGTTAATCGAGCCTAAGGGGTTCCACACGTGTGAAATCACACGTGTGGCTCACGTGATTGGACACGTGTCATTAAGACACGTGTGCCACACGTGATTATGTAATATTAAATAATTAATTAGTTAATTATTTAATAGACTTTGGTTTAATTTTGAATTAAAAAGAAAGTCTAATTTTGGAGAAAATAATCTAGTTAATTAATTATGAATTAATTAATTAGATAAAAATAAGTTATTTATTTTATAATAAATAAAGTATAAAATTATCCAAAAATAGTTTGGATATTTTTAGCTCTCTTCAAAGTTGACTAGAATTAGAATTCAAAGTCAAAGTTGGAAAATACTTGATGATCAAGTAATAGGAGAGAGAGGAACCAAATCCTTTCCCAACAAGGATTTGGATCGGCACCCTCTCCCTATAAATAGGGGAGCTCGAGCTCCTTATGGAGCTAATTGACAATTCTTGGTTCATGTGTTGAACACCTTCCTTTCTCCAAGATTAAATTAAACCCTAGGTTAAGCCTAAACACTAACTAGAGAACTAGCATCCTTACTAGTTAGATTGTGATCAAGTTGGTGGACTTTCTCTAGAGACTTCAAGTTAGAAGTTTGAAGATTCGAGCTTTACCAAGGAGAGGGGATCAAGCCGCGAGAAGAGCGTTCTTGGGTGGCTTGAAACGCTTCAAGAAAGAACAAAAGAAAAGTAAGTTTTCTATCTTTACGAATTTGGTTACACGATTGCGAGTTCAAGATCCTTTTGTTGGGAAAATTTTTAAATTCCGCTGCTTTCTGATTCGTGTTTTCCAACAAGTTTTTTGTTGATGTGGAAGGCTTCATAGGCCAGCTGTAACTCCGGCAAGACACATCAGCATCCGGGTCGGATCTCGGCCGTGTTTTGGCTTATTTGGGCAAAATTGACACTTTTTTGCTTATTTTTTAGAGTTGCGGGTTCTTTTTTTCGCCCGAAAATTTACAGTACCAAAAACGCTAAAATTTTGGAGTTGGTATACCGATTTTGCAATTTTCCCTAGATTGTGAGAACCTTGATTCAGATTCGAAAGTTTAAATACGAGCGTCCAATATCATCGGCTAATTCGGAGTGGGTTAGAGGCTCATCTGCTTACGCTAACTCTTTAGCTAAGAGGTGGTTCATTTTTTCTGAGATCATCGTGAATTTTTCACCTACCTCCTCATTCGGATGCCTGACTATGTCGTCCCCCTTATTCTTACCATACAAAGTTTGTCCGGTTAGTATGATTTTCCACGTATAGTGCCAAATGATAAAACTACCTAATCGGATGTCTGACCATGTCGTCCCCCTTATTCTTACTATGCAAAGTTTGTCAGGTTAGTATGATTTTCCACGTATAGCGCCAAATGATAAAACTACTTCCCCATTTGGATGTCTGACTATGTCGTCCCCCTTATTCTTACTATGCAAAGTTTGTCCGGTTAGTATAATTTTCCACATATAACGCCAAATCATAAAACAATTTCGATCGTATCTTCTTCACTTAACAGTCACACTTCAATAAGTTGCCAACATTAGGGCTGTCAACGGGTCGGATTCGGATCGGATATGCAAATTCCAAATCCGAATCCGATTACAGAATCCAATTACCGAATCCGAATCCAAATCCTATAGGATTCGGATTCATCCAGCCTAAATTCGAATTAGAACGGATAGGATAATCCGACCCGATAAGAATATAAATCGAAAGAAGAGATTGAGGAAGAAACTCAGATCAGCAGCAGGCGGAGGTGTAGATCTTTGTTAGTGTTTGGAGCGGCAATAGTGGGTACCTTGGTGGTGGCTGGCGATTCGCAGAACTAGAATACTCCATAGTCCATAGGCTGCTGGCTGTGCTCTGAAAATCTCAAAAGCGGTGGAGGTCAGGGATGGTGGAGACGGTTCAGTGGGGAAGAAGGGAAAAGACGATGGAGAATCTCGGTAGAGAAGCAATTAGATTTTGGTGGTGTGGGCGTCTTGGAACTGTCGGTAAATGTGGGCAGGGATCTCTTCTCGATCGGATTAGTGGGGGCGGCTGAGAAATGGAATATTGGGAGATGAAGATTAGGGTTGCTACAGTTGTTTATTACCCGTTTTGTAGCATTTAATAATATATACATTTAGATATGTTATGATCCAAAAGGAAAAGATTTAGATATTATCTAGTAGTTGTTCTTCTATTTTTTAATTTAGAAATTAGTTTTTAAAGAATATATTATGTTACAAAAATAAGTTTATATTATATATAATTGTGTAAATTAAAGAATCTGTATATATAAAAAAATGCATAGATAGATAGATATAAAATACATTTTATATTAATATATATATAACTAACCATGTATAGTATTTAAATATATATTATTAAGATAAATAATTACTAGTACGTCCGTACGCGACTATGACATTTTCCGACGATCGAGGTATGGATCTTGAAGATCTCGACAGGGACAAACTATTCTAAGTTACGGATTCGATTATAAATTAAATATATATAACTTGAAACTGAACATAATACTATTAACTAATTACATAATACCACTAAATAATTAGGATATCAAAAATACTCTATCCCAAACTTGAACCAATATATTTTTAAGATGTACATTAATATATATATAAGGAACATAAATAAACAAACATATTAATTAAAAATTATTCATTATATTCATATTAAATTATTTAAGTATATATACATATTTGAGATTGCCAATTGCTATTATATATAATTATTCTTATTAATATTTATATATAATCGGATTCGGATCTTTAACGGATGGGACTGTATGATTCCATACCCGATCCACTTAATTCGGACTTCGAATATTTATAATCGGATATGATCCATCGAATCTTTTTATCGAACGAATATATCAATAATCGGATCGGATTCGAATCGGATTCGGATTAAAATCCAACCCATTGACAGCCCTAGCCAACATAACCTTCGGATCAGAACACCAGACAATCTTCTGGGCATTCGAAAACCCTAATCTAAGTGGGCCTGGCCGAATGGACTGCCTTACAATTTGTTATACTCCTTACGAATAATTGCATAAATCATTGTTCATTTTTCATTGGGCTTTGGCCCAAGTGGGTAATACCCCCATATATATATATATGTATATACTACAATTAATTTATTACTACATCCCGTATATAAATGTTAAAATTTTAAACACTGGAAATTTGTGTAATTTGTAAATGTTCATGTGCATTTATTATAAATTTATAAAGTATTTATTAAAATCTAGGACAACAGATATATATTATTTACCAAAATACAACCTATTTAGCAAACAATTTTAACGTGCGTACACATCAAAAAAACATTATTTTCTAGTATTGTATCAAACATTGCATGGTACATTTACATGGAGGCAAATTCTTTACAAAGAAATTAATATCATTATATCTGTCTCGTGTCGTATCCATTTATATTCATACCCCGAAATACTTATGACCACAAATCCACAATACTTTATGTATAGTTCTTTTCACACTAAAGATATTACAGATCTTCACATAAAATCCATCTGCACCATGGTTCTTCGGAACGCCGCGATAACGACCGGAACGGCCGTTTCGGAACTGGATCGGCGGTGGCCGTTCCACCGTGACAGGGGTGGAACGCCAGCATCTTGGAGCAGGAGTGGAATGCCCCGAAATCAGCTGGAATTGCGTTCCACCCCGTTTTCTCGGTCTGGATGGGAATGTAGCGGCGATTTCACGGCGTGGAACGGGATGGAACAGCAAGAGAGATGACGGCCGCGTGCGAGAAAGACGGCTATTGCGGCTGCTTTGTGTTGCACCGGATGAAGGAAAAAATGGAGAATAAACTAGGTTTCTCTAATTTAACTAATGGGCTATATTTGTATTTATCAGGTTACTTAGGTTTTTAAAACTTTGGGCTCGTGAAGGAGTTGTTGTGGGTTGGAGATTAAATAGTTCAAATTTAAATGACTTAATGTTGATTAACTAATGACACATTTAAGAAAAATTAAACTATAAGGAGGGCTTAATATTTAATAAAATCAAATTATATGAGTATATGAACACTATAATTATGAATTTGTGCTTAATATTTTACCCTTCAACTTATCTAATTTATTTTAATAATCATTCTCTCTAGTCATTCCACTTATTATTAGTTAATTATTATTAGTAAATAATATATTGTTATTTATTTATTGCAATATTTATGGTGGTGTAACTTCTATTCATATTGATATATTAAATAATTATATTTATCTTAAAAATGCCGTCCGTTCCACGAATTGCCACGATCGTTCCACGACATGACGTTGGAACTGAAACGGTGCCCCCGTTCTATTCCCCGCGACCGCAACTGCGAACCATGGTATGCATCAAGTAAAAGCGGTGGACAACTTCGCGTGGATATCAAATAAATTTTGGACAAATCTTTTGTCCAAAACAAACAATGTATGAGTGACAAAGACATAGAGAATGGGCTGGCGTACTCCATTTATAGCCACGCTAAGAGCTAATATATTGTAGGGTAAAATGGAACATTTATTGATAGCGCAGAAGCTAGTTATTTTCCTTCTGTCAAAAGTCCTAGACTGCTAGTTGCTACAATTTTTATCTCCATCTTTTCCTTTTCCTCTAGACATGATGCAAACTAGTAAAGAATCTCTGATATCGCTAGAACTGATAACGCTTTTGATTTTTACTATCTCTAGCAAACTGAGTTTTCAATCAGAGTTGGTACTGCAAGAGAAAGTGATATATAATATGAAAGGTTAAAATGAAATAAATTTGTGCGAGAGCAGAGGTGCTGCTGTCTCGATTAAGAAGTCTCGAGTTTAGTGGAGGTTACTCCAGTTTAACAAACAGCGGTCACAGACAGATGGGATTGGTTGGATATGTGAAGACGCAATGTTAGTGTAAGAGGCAGACGCAGATTGAACGAGGAGAAATCGTCTACAAGGGTTTTGTATATGAATTTACCAAAACAATTCAAAAAAAGAAAAGAAAAGAATATATTAAAAAAGATGGGGACGTCCCCCAGCCTTTCTTCCCAAGGACTTCGGAATTATTAATCAATGGCGTAAAAAATGTGAACAAATTTATATAATCTTTATTTTTGGTTTCAAAATATTTATTTTTAAAATCAAAATCTAAAAAAAATAAAAATATGTACACATATATAAAAAAGGAAAAAAAAAAGTTAAATGGAGATAATTGACCCCATTTTTGTTAATGTAACATCATCGTTGTTTTTTTTTATAATGTATGGATATAAATATAGCAACACAATCCACGTACTACATAAATATGGCTGATATGGACTTTTTGTTGAAATTCTCTCGTGATAAATGTTGGATAAGGTATTCGTCACGAATGTACGTGGATTATACATTCCTTCCCTCCATCACTATCCAATATGATTGATCGATAGTTCGGGAATGTTTACAATTCTCCCTGACTTTAAAATTATTTTTGTATGCATATCGTGTATATAGATGTTGGAAATATAAACTGGTCACCCATGAGACTGACCCGAAATCCATATTAAGTAAATGGGTTGGTGGGAGAGTTTGACTTTGAACGATAAGTTATTTAACACGTAAATTAAATAAAGAAGATCTCTCACAAATCTCTCACTTAAGAAAGTCAAACAATACGGAGAAATCTGTAAGAGAGAAAAACAATATTCTGACGAAGAAATTTGACGACAAGATTTCTTTCTGAAGAAAGTGCAACTTGAGAATATAGTGTGATTTTCAATTCACACATATCTAAATATCGAGTATCTACGTTGGTAGAATATATGTTTGCTTATTTTGAGCATGACTGGACCGCTGGCACGTAAAAAATCAAAGTTGAAGTATTGGTAAATCATCTCAAATGATTTGAAAGGTTTAAGATAAGTTCAGAGTATTTTTTAAAAATATCAAACTAGTGTATTGTATCGTTATCAACACCCATGAGATAATAAATTAAAAGGAAATTTTTTTGAATTGTAATGTTATATGATATTCGTATTACGTCGAGTCAGGATCCGTAGCTCATTAGTCTATCCGTATTAGCGAATATTACCTTTGACCGGCATCAAGCCGAAATACCGCATGGTGAAGAAATGGAAGTAGGAAAAAGGAAAGAAAAGCAAAAAATAGGTAGAAACAATATGATGATATGTTGATATATGATTGATGATGATGATGATGGACCGAATTGAATTATTTCCGTTACATGTGCTGCGGACTATGATCATGCATGGAAAAGGTCAAGAAAGTGAATACATTCCTTCACTTTAGAGTTTCGATAATTACGTTTGGTTCCCCTCTCATATCATGCTATCATTTGATTTACCTGCCGGTCAAAAACTAATTAAAAGAAACATTCATTCCTCATAATTTTTTATTTTCTTTTATAAAAGAGAGTCATTTGATGGTTTTTCAACGAGACTCGAATCTGTAATTTATTTATTTTCCAATAGATTTCGAACTCATAATCTATCTATTTATAAATGTAGATATTTATCACTAAACTATATATTTATCTCTATAACATCCATTCCTCATGTACTTCATATTACCTGTCTGGAAAATATATAATAAAGTTTTTTATTATTTTGTGTGAAACGAAAAATTTTTTTAAGGACATTATCCTCCTATCATTTGAGGTTTAGTGCGTTTTGTCTCTAACTTTTGAATCGGTTTGATTGTCCCCCTAACCTTTGTAAAATGTAACACTTAACGCCTTTTCGGTGGAATATTAGGGAATGTTTCGTTCAAATTTTTTGGGATTGATTTATAAGACTAAATTTGTACAGATCATATTTCAAACGTGTGTTGATATTATACATCAAATCGAAGGTCTCGACGCAAAGAACAAAATGGTAGTTTCAAAATCAAAATCTAACAACTAAAGAAGAAGAAAGCGCCAGTCCAAAATGGCATAAGACCGACAAAAATTTGTAAGCGAATTTCAATGTTTTCGTAGACCAATAAGGTCAATGGGATATAAGTTTTGTTCTTCTTGAGGCTTGGGTCGTCATAACGGAGGAAAAATCGAGGGTCAAAGTTCAACTTGAATGGAATATTCCGCCGAAATTGTCTAAAAGGGATTAAGTTTTACGTTTTAAAAATGTTAGAGGGACAATAGCATCGATTCAAAGATTAGGGGGCAAAACGCACTAAACCCCAAATAATAGGGTGTGTGTGAAATTGTTCCTTGGTGTAATAAGGTTGGGTGTTTCGGATTGGGTATCGGGTACTCGATCCGACCCGATCGGGTTTTTTTGCTAAGTTCGGATGTCGGATCGGGTACCTGATACTCGATATAATATATCGGATCGGGTTTGGGTACCCGAATTACCCGAATTTTTTTAATATATATATATTTTTTGGGAGGATTTTTAATAGTATATATATAATTATAATATAATATATGTACATATATATTATATATATATATATATTATAATATATATAATATGTGTACATATATTATATATATTACAATATGTATAATAATATATATATATATATATATATATATATATATATATATATATATATATAAAATATAATATAATATATGTATATATTATATATTACCGTATGTGTAATATTAAAATATGTATAATATTATCTATATATAACATTATATGCATATATATATATTATATAATATATATAAATATCCCTTTAAAACAACTAAAAAAATAAATAAAAAAATTTAAAAAAAAGTGGAAATTAGTCAGGTACCCGAACCCGACCCGATCTGATACCCGAAAAAATTGGGTACCCGACTATTTCGGATCGGGTTCGGTAGCAAAATATGCTACCCGAAATTTTGGGTACCCGACCCGAAAAACCCGACACGCACCCACCCCTAGCGTGTAATAGTACAGTTTTAAGGTTTTTATGATGCTATAATCGGCGTTAAATTAAGATGTCCCAAGGGGTGTGGAGGTGATATACCATCCACATTTTTTAAAAAGTTTTGTAATATAATTTTTGGATAATTTTATATTAACCTCTAACCAGTGGGATGCACGAATATTATTTTACTATTATTTTTTTTTTTTAAATGAGAAAAAATATGATCAATAGAAAAAATATTTTTAAATATTCCTTTTCAATTCATCAAGAGATGAGAGGGGACAAAAACATAAGCATGGAGCTCCAAAATAAAGCGATTCAAGAAGTTCCAAAACATTTACATCACTTCATTTTATTTGAATGTTATATGTATAAATGCATTTAAGAAGACAAAAATTATAATATAAAGATAAAATGAAGTAAAAAACTTTGATTGATAAATCAACTCTCAAAATGTAATAGAAAAAATAATATGAAACGATTGAAAAGAACTTAAAATTTTTTACAATGTAATAACAAATATAAAAAAAAGGATTAATGTATGTATATAAGAATAAAAAACCTATTGAGATGGGAACTTATATTATAAGAATGAAATCATAAAAAAAAAAAAATTGTAACACACACATTAAAAATGAGTAAGAGAATAAAACTCATAAAATTATAAAATAATGACTTTTTAAAATCATAAGAAAGAATTCAATAAAACATAAAGAAAAGGTAGAAAAGGAATTAAAAATCCGAAGAAGAGAAGTAAATGTACATGAATTAAAAAGTGAAATTTCAACCTTTCAAAAAATATCAATTTGTTTAAAGAATTTTATGGCAAAGTAGGGGGTCTTTTTTAAAAAGTACCTAAAAGTTGAAAAATTTTGCTTTAACTCCCCATTTTTAAAAAAATTCCTCTTTGCTCCCTAGATGACAGGCCAAATTTGCTTTAACTCCCCATTTTTTTTTAAGGTTGTATTAAAACTCAAGAATCTCGTACCCGAACCCCGAAATCACGTACTTAAATGCCCAAATGGCGTTGTCGAAGCAGTGGATATTGGCTGCGAACACGAAGGCCTTGGAGCGTACGAACTTCACTACTGCATCCCAAGAAACCTTCGCCGCCAGACCCTCCACTTTCCCCTGCAGTTCCGCGAGGGCCTTCTTAGCCTCATCATTTTGGCGGGTGCTTTCCGCTAGCTGCATGCCCAGTTCCCCGTTTTGGGTCCTCAGTTGGTCACGCTCCTCCTTCAACTTCTTATGACGCTCGTCCAGAGCCAGATAAGCGTCGTCAGACTTCCTCAGGTTTTCCTTCAGCTGGTCCCTCTCCAGGTTGGCGCTGGTCAGTTGAGCGTGGACGTCATTGTAATCCTCTTACAGTTGGCCGGGATCAGAGACTCGCAGCAATTTCTTGTATTTGGCCTTATGGTTGGAGTAGGCCTGCGCTCGACCCTGCAAATTCTTCAACCTTGGGATTACTTCCTGATAAGACACAAACGAGAGACACTATCAGAATAAAGATGGAAAAAGTGAGAATTTTGCAAAGGGAATCGAGGGCTAACCGTCAGGAGGGCGTGGCACGCGTCATCCGCGACCCGAGCGGCATCATGCTCATTTAACTTATCATGGTCGGCGGAGAACTGGAGCCTTCCGACGATGTCCGAGACCATATTGACGGAAAACGTGCTCTTTTTCAGTAGGACAGGACCATCCTGTCGTTGGCGCTTGTACCGAGCGTCTCCCCGGCAGCCTATCTTCCAGAAATCCTCGTCCTCAGAGGAAGAAGTATCGCCACCCTCGCCCCGGTGGCCTACAACCACCTCTTTTCCCTTGCCGGAGATTGGGATAGAGTCCGGCATCCTTTTTCTTTTTCCTTGGTGCTCGGCCCTAATCGCCTCATAGAAGCGGCCCAGCTCCCCAGACCGATTACGGGAAGTGCTAGAGCTGAGCGCTATGGGTCCTTCGGGAGCAGCGGGGGGCGGAGTAACGTCCCGAGCGCCACGTACGGTTAGATCCTCAACGGGGCCAACAGCTGGAGCCTCACTTCCGGCGTCCCTGCCCCCGTCGCCTCGCCCTTGCCTCCGTCGAATTCCTCTACCCCTCGGGGCGTTGGGGGGTCGTTCCCGTTGCTGTTGCTGAGGGTTAGCGCCTTGTCCCTGAGCGCCTAGCATACGAGAAAGAGCCTCTGCATTCATACCTAGGGATAATATTCGGACACCTGCAAGTAAGAAGATACGAGCGTCAAAGGTTGGTTATTTGGATCACAGATACAAGAGTATAACAATCACGCAAAGTTAGAAGACTATTCTAAAAGTTAGGGCAGTTAGTTCCTAGAATCTAACCATCGAGGGCCATGATGTCAGCAGGAGGGTTGATTATCATATCTGGGGGGCAAGACAAACCATAACGAAACAGCACTCCCTCGTTCTTCATCAAGACCTCAGCCTTGATCCACTTCTTCTCACTCCTCATTACGAAGGCTAATCCCTTTGCCCAGTCCTCGAAAGCCTTATTCCTTACCCTCTCCCTGACCAAGGGCCCCTCGCCATGTATCAACCAATGTCGGTGAACCCCAAAAATTCCCCCTGGAGCCCCCATGGAAAAATACTTCTCTTTCCAATGCTCGCCATAGGAAGTAGACGGTGAATCTATCATCTTAAAGCCCGATTTGGCCTGGGCATAATAGAATCCATCTGTAGGGGACGAGCGGGTTGAGCGGGCCACCTGTATTAAGCTATCAAAATTGGCGATCGAGGGCTCGTGGCCTAGGGCTTTCATCATGATTACAAAAGTATTGATGAGGGCTATGCCGTTTGGCAAAATTTGTGAAGGGCAAAGCGCCAGGTGGTGACAGATGGTGGCAACGGCGGGCGAGATGGGAAACCTCAGGCCCCCGGCCAGAACCGCGTCCCAGTAGACCGTCAACATCCCAAGCGGCGGTCGGTTGGCCCTCTCTCCTTCTTCTGGAAGTCGCATAGGATACACTACTTCATCCCAATACACTTTCGCCCTCAACTCCTCCAAATCGTCGAGCGTCAAAATACTCTCAATTTCATCAGGGGATCTGTTGGTTTGGTGAGGGTTATCTTGCCTTACTCGCGTTGCCGGCTCCTTTCCCCTTCTTTGACGCCTTCTGGAAGGCTCAGCCTCAAATTGACGCCCGAATGGCCCTGCACCACCCTCAGGGGCCGCCATTGCCACTGTAATCCTATTATCTTGGGGCCTCACAGCGCTGTTAAGCACAGGGAGCACCCTCTCTCCCTGCCTCTGCATTTCCATAACGTTACCCATCTCCTCAAACAAATCATCTACCCCTCCAGGAGCTCGCTCGTCCATCCCTTGGACGGCGGCATGGACATCTTCATCCCCAGCTTCAGCCGGAACCCTAGCCACGGGAATAGCGGTTAGAATCTCGTCGCCTGGAGAAGCTCTGGTCAGGGGGACCGCTGTGGGAACATTACCATGAGGGGAGGAGCTCCCAACGGACATCTCATCTATTTCCCTCACGTAAGCTTCTGCGTTGCTATCCGCCATATCTGGGGATTTCTATTGGTTCGTGAGATTGGAATTTCTCTCAGAAAGATTGACGGAGAAGGAAGCGTCTGGAAGGGATTCAATGGCAGAAACAAAACAGGCCCTCACTTAGGAAGTTTCACTCACGCTCAACCTAAATCTAAGGGTTAGTACCGAGATATTAAGATTTGTGAAATTTTACCTAAAGAAATGGAAGAAGGAGGTCTCCGGAATTCGCAGAAAAGTTATAGATATTCTTGTTGCTTGATTTGCTTGAAGTGTTGAATGCGTGAAAAGGATAAAGGAGTCTTCCGGATCCCTTTTTATAGGGGAGTGATTTACATCAATTAAGGCTGGGGATTTGAAAACGCAATCATTTCCTGCCTTGGGAGACTCCCACTTTTGGGAACCGCTTCACGACTCCCGGAGTCACGCTTCCACTTTCCCACTCAACATTAAATGCGGATAGGACATCATTTAATGCAATGTCAGAACGTGTCCGTTACGGGAGCCTAGAGGTCACTTCTCTTGAAAGAGGCTTGACCCTCGGATGTTCAAAAAATTCAAGGCTTGCTTCTCCGAAAATGCTACAGTACGCTCAAAACGATACTACAGAATTTGGGGGGCAAAATGATGAGACGCAAAACCGCTCTCGAATCGGAGCCGGCCAAGTGTCAACGCTTGGCGACTGCGGGACTGGACGCTCGCATTGATGGGCTCGCGGGCCTACCCAGTCCACTCACTTGCTCATCAATACAGGCCCTTGAGCCTCGGCCAACCGTTCAAGTGAAGGATTCAAGCTGATGAGCTTGATGCTCAAGTCCCGACCCTTAGGGTCACCCTTCTCAAGGAAGCACCCACGCGAGGGCCCCATTCTTGATGCTCGGGATTTTGACGCTCCAGGATCATCTGCCGTGGGAGGTCCATCCGTACACTCTCCGAGCGTCACCAGCGCTCGTACATGATCCTGCCCTACTGCGATGGATCCGAACCTTAGCAACGAGGATCTTGAGCTTTCCTCTCATGCGACCCTCTCCAACAACGTCTGACACAAAGGTAGTGCGCACCTTCCACCTGACACGCCGCCACCTTTTCAGAAACGTCATTCTCACACCCTCACAGGCTGCCACGTGTTAGGGCAACACAGGTTTGGGACCACACGGTCAAGTTACACATTTACCCTCACCCCTAACATATAAATAGGGGAGAATACATGCTTTCTCCCCCAAGCCATCTTCACGATACATACTGCATTCACTGTCCTGGGTCCTTTCCGCCATTTTTCTGCATCTTCTCAAGCTTGATCTTACCTTCACCACAGTTGCTTCATCACTGCATTAAGCACTCTTGGTGTTATCCTAGCTGCAAGAACCCAGGCTCAAAAGGAAACCCAGTTCCTGAGGCTCAACGCCTGTGATGGTCTTCCCTTCTACAAATGAATTCTAAAGTGATTGGTGTTTAAATCCTTTACAAGTTTCTGCACTATCAAATAATATCCTTTATTTATTTCACAAATAAAGTAGGATAATTATCTTTTATTTATTTCATAAATAAATAAACTAATATTTCAATTAATAATTAATTCATAATTAATTATTTGTTGGGCTTCTTTATGTTGGGAATAGTGCCCTGAAAATCCAATTTTTTTGTAAATACTTCATATTTTGTTGGATTAATAAAACTAAAATTATTGCAAGTTAAGAGTATATTAACATCATTAATGACGTGTAATGGTGTTCTTATATGAAATGTGTTTCATAAGAAAAGACTTTGAATACCGAAATCACGTGTTATTAAGGTTCTAGTCGGTAAGATAAGAATAAGTTCTTATCGAGACTATAATGTGTTATATAAGATGATTAGTCTTTCGGCATAGGGAAATGGAGTTTTCAGTTATAACACATTGATGATTTTCAATGGGATTGGAAACATTGAACTGGATCACTAAGATGGTTCATTTTATAACTACTATCTAAAATGAATAAATCTCATGGAGCATTGGACTCTTAATCCTGGTAGTATTTCGACTTTAGGCATGTAGTGTTAATCATTGTAACTTGCTCAGAAGTGTGGTCTCGATATCGAATGACCAAAACCTTTGTACGTTCGGTGATTGCATGAAGTGTGCTAAAGTGAAATATTGATCGAGGAATTTGTGGCTTTACTGGAAGGTTAAAAGATATTCCTGAAATAGATTTGCAAAGTTCAAATTAAAACTTTGGCCAAAGTACTTCGTGTGATGTGTCACTGAAGTTGTATGTTGAATTTGTTTCACATACAAGAAATTTGAACTTAAGCCGAATTAAGAAATTTCAGATTAGAAGTGAAAAATAAATGATAGTAGTATTAATTTATTTTTCATGGATATCTACACGGAGGAGTAAAATGTAAAATTATTCTAGATCGAGAAATTCGTGAATAATTTAATTAATTTTAAAGTGAAACAATATTTATTTAGTGGAATTAAATATTGTTACACGGTAATTAATTACTATCATGAGATGATAATATATTAACCCGTTTGGAGCTAAAATTAATTAGTCCTTCAGGTCCCCCTACAAGCCCCAATTGAAAACTCGAAGATAAAACATTAAAAGGAAAGAGAGAAATAAATTTTCAAAGCGTTTGAAAATAGCGAAGAAGAAAATAAATTGAAATTCCAAAGAGTTGGAAACACCACGTTTTTCATTTTGGAGAAAATGAATTTTTTTATAAAAAATAAATAAATTGATGACGTGGCAAGTGGACGACGTGTCAGCTGACATGTCCAGCCACGTTAGCGAATGAGGGTGAGGTGGCGCTGACTCAGCGCCAGCGCAGCAGCACACGTGGTACAGAAACCCTACACACGCGACCACCTTCAGGCCGTGCGTGAGGGCACATCCGGCGGAGTTTCGGCGAGTGGCCGGCGCCGTTGGACTCATGGTGCTGACAGCTATAACGTGGTCACTTCAGAATATGCATGCAAGTTGGACGTTGCAAGTGGGGTGTGAAATTACCATTTTGTCCTCAAGTTTTTGCCTATAAATAGGGTCTTGGCTCTTCATTTTTCACACAACTTTGGGAGAGGTTTTGGCTGAATTTTTATCTTTGAAACCATATCCCTTTCCTCCTAATTAATTCCAAATTATTTTGGAATTAATTTTAATTAGGTGTTTATATATTTAATATATAAAACACTTAATTTCGGGAGTTTAAACCTTGAAAAAGGGTTTTCTAGTTTAAAGTTTTATTTTCTCTAGTATTTAGAGAAATACTTTCGGAGCCCACACTTTGAGGGTTTCTCTGGAGATATTGCAGGGAAGCTCTGTCGGTTTCACGAGGAGTGATCGTGTATCGGATTTTCGGGAGGTGATTCCAGAGCGCCGTAGCCATCTTCGGTGTAAGGTATTTTTATTATTTTAAGCATGATAAATTAGGTGCTCTTAAATGTTAATTGTATGCTTTGTTTATCTGCTTTATGATTTAAAGTTTATCATCAATTACATGTATATACTTGAGTAGATCCGGCTAGTCTTCCGCTGTTTATATTTAAACATTTTAGAAATATTTTGATACAAGTATATTAGGGAAATTTTTTTAAAGTACGGTCTCAGAACAGTATTATTTTGGGCCCCCTACCCAGCAACTGGTATCAGAGCAGTGCTCTTGATATATATATGCATTGATATGATTCATGCGATGCATAATTTTAAATCTAATATTGTGCACATAGATTTGGTATACGGAAATTGGGAATTCACGTGGAGTGGTAATTCTGTTTGTAGAGATAATTAAATTATAAGAATTACCGATTCAGTAAACATGTTTTTAATTATGTGATAATTTATTTATTAGCATGTTCACTTTATGCCATTTAATTTTAAGCATGATAATTATGTGATAATTATGTGCAAGCATGCTTATCTGTTTATTTATGGTATGATCATGGTCATATGAGATATTATGCTATTTTCAATTATGTATATATTATTTAATGTGATTATATAAATAGTATTTAATAGAGATTGAACGCGATGCATAATTGGACTAATATTTTTCGGCTTAATTAATAAAGAGTTATTAAATAAACTTAAAATATTATTAGGATTATAAATGTGATTTATTAATCCTAGTGGGAGCATATTAATTAGATTAATTACTTCTGATTATAAGACGCCAAATAGATTATGTGACAATCAAAGATAATCCACAACTTTAAAAATTCAAGTGGAAGCATGTCATGTGACACCCCGTTCGTCCGCACGTACAGGTTGGTACCACGTGTGAGTTTAATTTTTGTATTTGAATTTTATTTATTTTTTTTATATTTCTTGTTGCCTTCTTGCTCCTTTGTTGATGTCCTCGTGTAGCAGGGTTGGAGAAGATGGAGTTTTTGGACTCCTGGGGCTGGTAACGCCTGTTACGACTTGTTTCCCTTGTGAGGGTAATACCCGTTACCCTCCTCCTTGCGCGAAGGAGTTGGCTACTGCCTGGGGTAACGCCGTTACCCCAGTTCCTCTTTGCTAGGGTAACGCCCGTTACCCTGGGCTTATGTTTTAGGGCGAGGCTCCTGCCTCTGGTAACGGGAGTTACCACTTTTGTTCTGCGAAAGTGTAACCCCCCGTTACCCTTATTTGCTAGCTTTAGGTTCTTATTTCGTTTTGCATTCCGTTCGTTTGTTTCATGATTTCTTGTCTCGTATTTGATCCATACGTGCTAATAACATGTTATAATATGTGTTAACTTGATCGTATTCGATTCATGGAATTATTTGATATGATTTGAACAAGATTTGATCTGATATGCTTTAAGTGATATGTATATGCATTTCATATGCATCCATTTCATTCATTTACATTGCCGAGCGTCTATTTGGCTCATAATTGAGTCTAAGTCTCGGGTATTGTGTTCTTTTGTTTCAGAGCCTCTTTCGGACGTGCAAGAACCCAAAGTTTAGGTGGTTCTTGCTTCTTTTGGCCCTGTTTCTACTGCCTTTTTGCTACAAGGTGAGGTTTAGGATTCTTTTCTTCTAGTTAAGCGACCTATGACTTAATACGTGTTGTTTTCCCACCCCGAATGTGACTATATATCTTATATATAACTAAATATGAGTGTTTAAGATATGTTTATGATCTTCTGAATAAGCTTTAAGTTTGTGAAATTGGTATAAGTATAAGTATATGTAAGCTTATATTTTAAATTCGTTTATGTTATGTAAGAGCGAGTATGCCCTGAAAAATGGGAATTGGTATTGGTAAGGTATACTGGGCCCCAGAATTATGGGGAAGGACGCCCGGGACGGCAAGGGCCGTCGGGTTAAGCCTGTGCATGATTCCATTTGAGGTATTTACGCGTGACTCGTGGAGGCTGAGGAGGCGTGATACTTTGAGCCCTCGGTGAATAACCGGGGAAGGCACAATGTGGATTAGCTACCCCGTATGTATATGTAATGTAGGTGAAGAGGGTTTAATTCCCGAAACACCACGGTTGTTGGGGTTGGATTTAGTTTATGATTTCAAATTTATTTTATGTTTTGAGGAGTAAAGGGAGGTCCGTTCTCGCCGTATGTTTATTTTTAGTTTGATGGATTGTGAATCGGGTTAGGATTTCTTTACGTATTATATGTTGTGCTTTTGAAAATGTTTTGGTATGCAAAAGCCTTAGCTCGATTCATGGCCATCACCTTTGATATTTGCTATGCTCTATACGTATTTAGGTGTGGGTGTGCGTTTTGCCCCCTCACTCAGTTGAGTTTAGATTGACCCTTCCTTTTACTATCTTCAGTTGCAGGTTACCTTGAGCTAGGTAGGGAAGTGCTTTGAGTCGTGTAGTACTTTCGAGTCTAGGTCAAGTTGCATACATATTTCCTGCTTTTGGATACTCCTATTACGTATTTGTTATATGACTTGTATATCTTGAAGATTTATGAATATTTGATGTAATTACTCGATCCTTTCGGGCCGTGGGGCCATGTTTATGTTAATATTAGTTATATCTTGAGCTCTTTTAGATCCTGTTGTTGCTTCCGCATTTTTTTTGGTTGTTTGTTTTGCGCGCTCTGTTTAGGGCCACTTAGCCTAGTGTGTGTGTGTAGGTCCCTGTTCGCTTAGACTTGGGCTCATGTATGAAAGACCATTTCATATGTGGGTTCAGGTTTAGGTGCGGGGGATGTGGTGGCCCACCGCTCCGGGGGTCACATCCTAAAGTGGTATCAGAGCTCTCGGTTGCAAAACCAGAGCTCTAGAGTCGAGTTGGGTTTGTGTAGCTAGTACTGTTAGGAATAGTGCCCTAGAAAGCCGATTGTATATCCGCTTTGTGCTTTTCCTTATTGTAATCACAGACAATCTTTGAATAAAATAACGAATTGAGGCAACACTTCTTTATATGCTCTTGTTTGGTATGCGTTTACTTTAGCTGTGCATGTATGAGAACTCCCCTAATCCTGATGACTTTAGGACTCTGCCATTTGGGTGAAATGGTTCATGAAACGAGCCCTATATCACATAAGTCATGATTAGTAAAATACTCCAAGCCGATGAGTCCTACAGACAGTGGGAGTGTCAACCTGACTCCTCTAAGGCTTGCTTGTGGGATCACGCCCTTAAGAAGGACCACCTTGTTTCATGGAGGTGCAAAGTGTATAGTTGATACGTGCGTGATACATGAGGGTGCTTACTTTAATAAGTAAGTTCACTGAGGTGCCCCGTGTGAGAACATTCCTAAATGGGAAAGGAAGTTTCTATTTCAGGAAATGGAAACTTCCAGATTAGGAAATATCTCACGAGTCATTGATGTGATTAATTGATCCTTAAACTTGAGGTTCCATGTTACTTTATGAGTTAACTCTGTAGTCTTTGGTATAAGCTTTAAAGGGTGTCGCCTTAGACAACTGATTCAAGGCTTATGCTGGGGCTGCACAAGTGATTCATGAAAGTGAATGAGAATCAAGAAAGGACCTACACTTGCATTTGCAAGGTGATCTCTTATTGTGTAAGTCATTCATATGCCATATGGAGTCCTTGGCCAAGGCAGTAGATCAAGACATCAAGAAAAGGGTTTCTTGGATTGAGATCAAATGGATATGAAATGAACTTAGCTTTAAGACCGGATTATTAGGGTTCTGATTATTCCCTTGCCCTAGATCTTGGTTGAGAGATAGTAAGTAGGAGGATTGTATCTCACATGAATCAATGACTTAAAGGTTCTGTCGAATCCGAACATTCCAATTCAGCTAGGGGTTAAACACCTGTTGCTAGACTATGGTCGTTTAATCTGTGGACTGATTAATTAATTAGTGAATTAATTAATTAGGGTCACTGCAAATTGAATTGAGAACCTAGAGGGTCACACACAACAACTTGGTTACATGAGTTGAGGCTTGAAAATGATTAAACGAGTTAATCGGGCCAAGAGGGTTCCACACGTGTGAAGTCACACGTGTGGCTCACGTGAGTGACACGTGTCACTGTGACACGTGTCACACACGTGTGTATATATATATATTATATATATATTAAATAATTAATTAGTTAATTATTTAATAGACTTTGGTTTAATTTTGAATTAAAAAGAAAGTCTAATTTTGGAGAAAATAATCTAGTTAATTAATTATGAATTAATTAATTAGATAAAAATAAGTTATTTATTTTATAATAAATAAAGTATAAAATTATCCAAAAATAGTTTGGATATTTTTAGCTCTCTTAAAAGTTGACTAGAATTAGAATTCAAAGTCAAAGTTGGAAAATACTTGATGATCAAATAATAGGAGAGAGGGACCAAAATCCTAGCCCATAAAGGACTAGGAATTTCGGCACCCCCTTCCCTATAAATAGGGGAGCTCGAGCTCCTTATGGAGCTAATTGACAATTCTTGGTTCATGTGTTGAACACCTTCCTTTCTCCAAGATTATATTAAACCCTAGGTTAAGCCTAAACACTAACTAGAGAACTAGCATCCTTACTAGTTAGATTGTGATCAAGTTGGTGGACTTTCTCTAGAGACTTCAAGTTAGAAGTTTGAAGATTCGAGCTTTACCAAAGGAGAGGGGATCAAGCCGCGAGAAGAGCGTTCTTGGGTGGCTTGAAACGCTTCAAGAAAGAATAAAAGAAAAGTAAGTTTTCCATCTTTACGAATTTGGTTACACGATTGCGAGTTCAAGGTCCTTTTGTTGGGAAATTTTTTTTAAATTCCGCTGCTTTCTGATTCGTGTTTTCCAACAAGTGGTATCAGAGCCACCTCGTTAATCGTGTTTCTGATTCGTCTCAATTATTCTGAATTTGGTAGAAATTCTTAGGCTTAGATGCGAATTAGATATTCTTGAGTTCTTTTAGAAAGCCTGAAATACGAAACTGTAATTTTTCTTGAATTTCTGAAACTGCTTTCTTAAAATTGTGTTTTTGGAAAACCGTTTTGATAGAAATTAATTTAATTCGTGTTTTGAATTTTGGATTGTTTTGGTTTTTGAACTAAAAGTACGAAACACGAAATCGCGTTACGAAAAACGCGAGCCTGGACGTGCTAAGGCGTAGCACGCCAGGCCCGCGCGCCCGCCCGCCCAGCAGTCCCGCAACCGCGCGGGACTGTCCGCCGCTGCCGCCCGCCAGCGCCTAGGCGCGCGCCTAGGCGCGCCCGCCAGCACCTCCCGCAACCGCGGGAGCCTCCCGGCCACGACCGCCCACCTCGCCTAGCCGATGCGAGCGACGCGCGCAAGGATGCGCGCCATGCGCCCGCACGCTGGCAGCGTGTGCGCAGCGCTGGCGCGCGCGTCCGTGCGAGCGATGCTGCGCGTCTGCCGGGCTTGGTCTCGGGCGGGCGTGCAGTCCGTTCCGGGCCCTTCGTTTCGCGATCTTGATTTTCGTGTTTAGTCCAATCCAATCCCGGTTTAATTTTTCTAAAAAATTTTATTTATTAAATTTGAATTATTTTTGAAATAATTGTTTAAATTGGGATTTTGAAAATTTGAGCGATTTAAATTTTGGAAAAATTACGATCTTTATTTTCTGAAAATATTGAAAGAATAAAATTATTAATTTTCAGAAATTAATTGGAATTTTATTAGTTCATTGATTTTCGGGTTTTATAGAAAAGGCTCTTGAACAAGAATTGCATCTAAGTCGTGTTTTTAAGCTATTAGAGCTTAAAGCGAGAATTTTAATTTATTGGTTAAATTTAAATTCTTGCAAAAGCATGTTAGGTGATCATGGGTTTAGATCTATGTATGGTTTTAATTTATGCACATGGATGGTTTAAATTGGGGTTGGAGCCCTATAGTTGCGTTTTTCAATTGAGGTTGGAGCCTCACTTATGTGCGTACTGTTATGTGATTTATTATGTGGCTTTCCATATTACTGTTTTTGAGGCCGGGGTATGCCCCGTGTAATTGTCTAAGGCCAATATGAAGATTGAGCCTTATTACTTTATGTCTTTTTCTTTTTATTGTAATTTGAGAGTAGAGATAGGTGGTGAGGTTTTATTTTCATTTTGGAGACAATGCACCCATGGAGTAAGATGGACCACATTCAAGTAACAAGGAGGCCATAAGTGAAGACCCCTCAAAATGTTAGGGAGGGGAATCTCAATTGTTAAATGTAATAGAGATAGGGCTCGTATTTTGTTACCGCTTTCCCTTATGTGATTTAAACTGTTTATGTGGCATGTATGTTAGAACTTGTGATTGTGGAGTGGCTCCCACATATCACGCATAAGATAGGTAGAACCCATGATCATTACATGTTAGTATCATGCTAGGACATGTTATCTGTTTATGTGCTTGTTTGAAATGCATTTAAGTGTACTTGCATTAATCAAGACTAATAAAATTGGATAACATATATGTTGGTGAGGTCGAACCGGACAACTCTCCGGTTGATTCGAAAATTCCCATTAAATATTAAGCTAATTTCGAACAAATAGGTGTTTAATTCGAGATGCAAATTTTGAATTAAATTCCTAGCATTCCATCAATAGGTTTTAAGTTTAGTAAGTAAAGCTAGTTATTGCCCGCGAGTCGTGGGATAGCTAGTGGAGCTTATTAGTTCTTAGTTACCTAATTAATCATTTTAAATGATCAATATTTCGTGGTCAATTTTAGCAAGGGCGATGTCCGCGAGTCGTGGGTCGTTCGAACTAAGTTTTGGTCATGATCTTATGATTGATGGGTCTAGCTTAACGCCTAAGTAAATATGGATGTCGCACGAGTCGTGGGTCCATATTGAAAGATAGGTGATGCAAAAACAATTACTAAGAGTTCTAAAGGTGTTAGAATTGGTAAGTTGTACCTACCTAGGGTTCTTGCTAAGAATGTCCGCGAGTCGTGGGTTCGAGGTAAAATGCCTAGGATCTTAGTACCCATTGGGAAACGTGTTCCTCTTAGATCTTTGGGAATTCTAGATCTTTGAAAAACAGTGGGAGCTACAATAGATTAGAGACCTTATCTTTTGTATATCGTTATAATTCAGCATGCTCACTAGTTCTCTGTTTTACCATTTAGGTCGTAGATTCTGTGATTCTCTACGTGTTTTGAAATGGCAACCAAAAACCCTCTTGTATCGATCCTCGAGTCAAACAAGTTGACTGGTCCCAACTATTCTGATTGGCTGAGGAATCTAAAAATCATTTTAGATTCTGAGAAGAGAACTTATGTTCTCTTCGAAGGGGAGCCTAGTCCCGAAGGGGAGGCTCCCACTCGGGCTGAGCGGGACGCGATTCAGAAGTGGAAGGATGATAATCTCCAAGCCCGTTGCCTTATGTTGGCTAACATGTCTCCGGACTTGCAAAGGCAACATGAGGCCATGGAATTTGCTTGGGAGATTTACGACCACTTAGAGCAACTTTACCGCCCTCATGAACGTGTTACAAGGTATAACACTTCAAAGGAATTGTTCCACTTGAGAATGAGGGAAGGTTCAAGTGTCCATGAATATGGACTCAAGTTTCTTGCCCTTACTGAGAAACTTGCTTCCATGGACATGCCACTGAAAGATAAACTTTCAGTGGATTTGTTGCTAGCTTCGCTCCCACCATCATTCAACCCATTTGTCCTTAACTTCAACATGAATCATGCTGGTGCTACTGTAGCTGAGCTGATTAGTCAGCTTGTGACTGCTGAAAGCACGATCAAGAAGGACAATAAGGTTTTGATGGTGAATGCTCCATCTTCCTCTTCTGGGCCTTCTAAAGGTAAGGGCAAGAAAGCCCAAAAGAAGAAGAAGAAACCCCTTAGGCCCACTGGTGGCATTTCGAAGGGGAAGGCCCAAAAGAAGAAGCGTGATCAGAAAGAGGATGTTTGCTTCCATTGTGGCAAAGCGGGACATTGGAGGAGAAACTGCCCAGAGTACAAGGCTACTCTAAAGAAAGGTATCTTTCTCGTTGAAGTAAATCTTTCTATTAATTCTAGTTCTTGGGTACTTGATACCGGTTGTGGAACTCATATCTGTAAGATGCTAAATGAAGTCCAACAACTCAAAGAAGGAGAATGTGTCTTGAAGATCGGCGATGGCTCAAACGTTGAAGCTCGAGCTTTAGGCACAATTAGATTAGATTTAGGTAGTTTTGAGTTAGTATTAAACAAAGTCCTTTATGTACCGAGCATTATTCGTAATATAATTTCAGTTCCAATATTGGATTGTGAAGGTTATGAAACTTATATTAAGAATGGTAAATACTTTATCAAACGGAACAACTCTTCCGTTCATATCGGTACTCTAAGTAATGGACTTTACCTAACTCAAAATATCAATATTATGAATATACAACGAGAAACGAAGCGTAAGAGAGATGACAAAGTTTCAGCTTCCTTATGGCACGCTAGATTAGGACACATTTCCAAGAACAGAATTAGCAAGATAAACACTTTAGGATCATTCTCTGAAAATGATCTCAAAGAGTTAACTTCTTGCGAATCCTGTCTCAAAGGGAAAATGTCCAAAGTTCCTTTTAAAGGAACTGTGGAACGTGCCACTGAGGTTTTGGATTTGATCCATACTGATGTTTGTGGACCGCTTAGTGTAAGCACTAGAAACAATCATCAGTACTTCATAACCTTCACTGATGACTTTAGTCGGTATGGTTATGTATACTTAATGAAGTATAAATCTGAAGCTTTTGAGAAATTCTTAGAATTTCAAAAGGTGGTTGAGAACCAAACTGGTCACAAGATCAAAGCACTTCGATCTGATCGAGGAGGCGAATATCTTAGTGAAGAATTCCTTAATCATCTCAAGGATAATGGGATTATCTCTCAGTGGACTCCTCCGGGAACTCCTCAGCTTAATGGAGTTTCTGAGAGAAGGAATCGAACCCTACTTGATATGGTTCGTTCCATGATGAGTTTCACTGACTTACCACCTTCTTTCTGGGGTTATGCCCTAGAAAGTGCAGCAAAGATTTTGAATCTTGTTCCCTCTAAGTCAGTCCCTAAAACGCCCTATGAAATGTGGCATGGTAAAATCCCTAGTTATTCTTACTTAAGAATTTGGGGTTGTCCTGCTTACGTGAAGAGGACAGTGGGAGATAAGTTAGAATCTCGTTCTAACTTATGCTACTTTGTAGGTTATCCTAAGGAATCCATAGGATACTACTTCTATGATCAATCTGAACAAAAGGTGTTTGTTTCTAGAAATGCCACTTTTCTTGAGGAACCGTTCCTTAAAGAAAAGAAGGGCAAGATCATAGAATTAGAAGAAGTACAAAATGACCCCACACCACCCATTGAAGAAACGTCCCACTCTGATCAACTACAACCAATCACGAATTTCGATACACACGAAAAACCTCCTCTAAGGCGTTCTGAACGCACTCCTAGACAGCCGGAGAGATGGTATGGATTCTTCCATGAAATCTCTCAAAAGGATAATGATCCTTTAACATATGAGGAGGCACTTTCAGATTCTGACTCTGAACAGTGGATAGAAGCCATGAAATCCGAAATGGATTCCATGAACTCCAACCAAGTTTGGACCTTGGTAGATTTGCCTGATGGGGTCAAACCCATAGGTTGCAAATGGATCTTTAAGAGAAAGCTTGGAGTTGATGGAAGCATTGCAGCCTACAAAGCAAGACTGGTTGCAAAAGGATTCACTCAAAGACCCGGCGTGGATTTTGACGAAACCTTTTCACCAGTTGCAATGCAAAAGTCTATTCGAATCATGCTTGCCATTGCTGCATATTATGACTATGAGATATGGCAAATGGATGTGAAAACTGCCTTTCTCAATGGTGACATTGACAAAGACATTTATATGGAGCAACCCATAGGTTTCACATTCAGTGGGAGTGAGCAAAAGGTTTGCAAACTCCAAAGATCAATCTATGGATTGAAACAGGCTTCTAGGAATTGGAACATTCGATTTGATGAATCGGTCAAAGCGTTTGGCTTCATCCAAATTTCGAATGAATCATGTGTGTATAGAAAGGAATTGGAGACCTCAGTACAATTCTTAGTACTTTATGTTGATGACATCCTTCTTATTGGGAATTCGAAGGATGACATGAAAGTGACTAAGTTATGGTTATCGAACCAATTCGAGATGAAAGATCTTGGTGATGCGTCCTATATCCTTGGAATTAAAATCTATAGAGATAGATCTAGTAGGTTAATAGGACTGTCACAGTCGATGTACATTGACAAAGTATTGAAGAGATTCAATATGGAGTCAGCAAAGGTTAAGAACCTTCCTATGAGTGTAGGAACATGTCTTTCAAAGAAGATGTGTCCTAAGACCAACCTTGAGAAGGAAAGAATGACTCATACACCTTATGCATCAGCAATAGGTAGCATAATGTATGCAATGTTATGTACTCGACCGGATGTGGCTTATGCACTTAGTGTAACAAGTCGTTTCCAATCTGACCCTGGAGATGGTCACTGGGCTGCCGTGAAGAATATTCTTAAGTACTTGAAAAGTACTAAAGATTTATTCTTAGTTTACGGAGGTCAGAAAGATCTTACTGTCGAAGGATACTGCGATGCAAGCTTTGCATCAGACTTAGATGATTTTAAGTCAATGTCAGGATACATTTTCTGCCTAAACGGCGGAGCAGTGAGTTAGAAGAGTTCCAAGCAAACTACCACTGCTGATTCGACCACTGAGGCCGAATACTTAGCTGCAAATGATGCAGCTAAGGAAGGTGTTTGGATAAGAAACTTCATTCAAGAGTTGAATGTTGTTCCTAGCATGAAAGACCCCATTACTGTGTTTTGTGACAACACTGGGGCGGTTGCTCAAGCAAGAGAACCAAGATCTCACCAACGGACCAAGCACATTATGAGGAAGTATCACCTAATCCGTGATATTATCAAAAGAGGAGATGTGCTAATTGAGAGGGTCACATCAGCAGAGAACGTGGCAGATCCACTTACTAAACCCCTTAGTCGAGAAGCTTTCCAAGGTCATCTTCAGAAGATGGGACTTAGAGTAGCTTTAGAATGGCTTTGACGGGCAAGTGGGAGATTGTTAGGAATAGTGCCCTAGAAAGCCGATTGTATATCCGCTTTGTGCTTTTCCTTATTGTAATCACAGACAATCTTTGAATAAAATAACGAATTGAGGCAACACTTCTTTATATGCTCTTGTTTGGTATGCGTTTACTTTAGCTGTGCATGTATGAGAACTCCCCTAATCCTGATGACTTTAGGACTCTGCCATTTGGGTGAAATGGTTCATGAAACGAGCCCTATATCACATAAGTCATGATTAGTAAAATACTCCAAGCCGATGAGTCCTACAGACAGTGGGAGTGTCAACCTGACTCCTCTAAGGCTTGCTTGTGGGATCACGCCCTTAAGAAGGACCACCTTGTTTCATGGAGGTGCAAAGTGTATAGTTGATACGTGCGTGATACATGAGGGTGCTTACTTTAATAAGTAAGTTCACTGAGGTGCCCCGTGTGAGAACATTCCTAAATGGGAAAGGAAGTTTCTATTTCAGGAAATGGAAACTTCCAGATTAGGAAATATCTCACGAGTCATTGATGTGATTAATTGATCCTTAAACTTGAGGTTCCATGTTACTTTATGAGTTAACTCTGTAGTCTTTGGTATAAGCTTTAAAGGGTGTCGCCTTAGACAACTGATTCAAGGCTTATGCTGGGGCTGCACAAGTGATTCATGAAAGTGAATGAGAATCAAGAAAGGACCTACACTTGCATTTGCAAGGTGATCTCTTATTGTGTAAGTCATTCATATGCCATATGGAGTCCTTGGCCAAGGCAGTAGATCAAGACATCAAGAAAAGGGTTTCTTGGATTGAGATCAAATGGATATGAAATGAACTTAGCTTTAAGACCGGATTATTAGGGTTCTGATTATTCCCTTGCCCTAGATCTTGGTTGAGAGATAGTAAGTAGGAGGATTGTATCTCACATGAATCAATGACTTAAAGGTTCTGTCGAATCCGAACATTCCAATTCAGCTAGGGGTTAAACACCTGTTGCTAGACTATGGTCGTTTAATCTGTGGACTGATTAATTAATTAGTGAATTAATTAATTAGGGTCACTGCTAATTGAATTGAGTACCTAGAGGGTCACACACAACAACTTGGTTACATGAGTTGAGGCTTGAAAATGATTAAACGAGTTAATCGGGCCAAGAGGGTTCCACACGTGTGAAGTCACACGTGTGGCTCACGTGAGTGACACGTGTCACACACGTGTGTATATATATATATTATATATATATATTAAATAATTAATTAGTTAATTATTTAATAGACTTTGGTTTAATTTTGAATTAAAAAGAAAGTCTAATTTTGGAGAAAATAATCTAGTTAATTAATTATGAATGAATTAATTAGATAAAAATAAGTTATTTATTTTATAATAAATAAAGTATAAAATTATCCAAAAATAGTTTGGATATTTTTAGCTCTCTTAAAAGTTGACTAGAATTAGAATTCAAAGTCAAAGTTGGAAAATACTTGATGATCAAGTAATAGGAGAGAGGGACCAAAATCCTAGCCCATAAAGGACTAGGAATTTCGGCACCCCCTTCCCTATAAATAGGGGAGCTCGAGCTCCTTATGGAGCTAATTGACAATTCTTGGTTCATGTGTTGAACGCCTTCCTTTCTCCAAGATTATATTAAACCCTAGGTTAAGCCTAAACACTAACTAGAGAACTAGCATCCTTACTAGTTAGATTGTGATCAAGTTGGTGGACTTTCTCTAGAGACTTCAAGTTAGAAGTTTGAAGATTCGAGCTTTACCAAAGGAGAGGGGATCAAGCCGCGAGAAGAGCGTTCTTGGGTGGCTTGAAACGCTTCAAGAAAGAATAAAAGAAAAGTAAGTTTTCCATCTTTACGAATTTGGTTACACGATTGCGAGTTCAAGGTCCTTTTGTTGGGAAATTTTTTTTAAATTCCGCTGCTTTCTGATTCGTGTTTTCCAACACGTACGACATAGAATAAAGTGGTTGTGTGACTTCATGTGTTTAATTGTTTATCTTTTGTTAATTGTGCACATGAACATGTACTGACCCATACGCATATGAATTGGAATCTCTTGATTTTACAAGAATATGCCTCTTAGAAGACACCATCGTCGGGATAGGTCCCCTGAATGCCGTCATCACCGGGATCATTCTCCCCAACCGGAGAACAATAATCCACCCCCACCACCACCACAAATGGATCCGGGCAATTTTATGGAAAGACTTGCAGTATTTTTGGAACAAAGGAACTAAGAGAGAAACAATGCTCCTCCAGCCGGAAATCATGGAGGAAATCATCTTACTGCTACTCTCCGGGAGTTTAAAAATCAAAATCCACCGGTCTTCGTTGATGGTAATGATGTCCAAGCCGAGGACTAGCTAGTGCAAACCAATAGGGTATGGAATCTCATACGTTGTGGGCCTATGGAGAAGCTACAATGCACTCTCACGATGATTTAGGGCCAAGCTTACAATTGGTGGTCCGGTGTTCAAGGGAAATTAGGGGCCTCTGAGGAAGAGATAACTTGGGAGGTATTTGTTCGGCGTTTGAGGGAATTCATGGATCTTAAGGAGGGAAGCATGTCTATGACGGATTACATCAATGAATTTGAAAGGCTTGCCCGCTATGCCCCAAATATTGCCAACGATGATGAAGTTAAAGCCTCTCAATTTCTCCAGGGTCTTCGTAAGGATATGAAAGATGCTTTGGAAGTTGCTAACACAAGTACCTGGGCCAAGGTCACGGATAAAGCTTTAAGGGTTGAAGATAGCGTGGTTATGAGGAGGAGAAGCACACATACTGGGCAAGGGTTTAGCTCGGGGAGCTCTAATAAATTCGGGAAAAGGTCGGCATTTCAAGCTTTTCCACAAGCTAAGCCTCAAAATATGCAACCCCGACCCGCGGGACCGAACCAATCGAATCAACCCTTAGCACTTCCGGCTCCGCCTAAGGGTCAATGCACCTATTGTCAAGGAAATCACCTCGTGGAAAATTACTTCAAATTACATAAGAGGTGTTATGGGTGTGGAGCACCGGATCACATGTTAAGTACCTACCCAAAGAAGAGACAGGGACATATCGCGGGAGGTAATCAAAGGCCCCGCTATCCAAGCTAGGACCTATGCTTTAGGAGGCGAGGACGAAGAAGCTGTGAAAATCGACCCTAATGCAGTTGTTGAAGGTACAATTAGCATCCATGGCACTACATTGCATGCATTGTTTGATCCCAGGGCTACTCATTCTTTTATTTCCCAGGACAATGCTTCTTTTATGTCTTTGCCTGTATCTTTATGTGCGTATGATTATGTAGTGAGTTCTCTCATCGGGGGAGGTTTGGTTACTTGTAGGGTGTACCGGGGGTGTCCGGTGAGTTTCAAGGGTCGCGTTTTCCTTGCTGAGCTGGTTGAGATGCCGATGCAGAGGTACGGTGTAATCCTCAGTATGGATTGGTTGTTTGAGCATGGGGCTATGATGGATTGTCGTGAGAAGAAGGTTTCCTTTGGTTCAGTTGTGTTTATGGGCGAGAGGGTGAAGTCAGCCCGTTTATTTCCTTTGTTGAGGCGAGTAAACTGGTCCGAGATCGTGCGACAGGTTTTGTGGCCTATCTCTTGAATAAACCTAAGGATCATGCCAAACTTGAAGAGACAGAGGTCGTGCAAGAGTATACCGATGTTTTCCCTGAGATGTTAGGTTCTCTACCGCCCGATAGGGACATCGAGTTTGTAATAGACCTTTATCCCGGAGCAGAGCCTTTCTCAAAGACTCCATACAGGATGGCTCCTGCTAAGTTAAAGAAGTTGAAAACGCAGCTTGATGAGCTTTTAACTTATGGGTACATCCGTCCGAGCACTTCTCCGTGGGGTGCTCCTGTTTTGTTTGTAAAGAAAAATGATGGAACGTTACGAATGTGCATAGATTACCTCGAGTTGAACCGGATGACCGTGAAGAACAAATACCCTTTGCCTCACTTCGAGGAGTTGTTCGATACTCTGCAGAGTTCCAAGGTATATTCCACGTTAGATCTGAGGCAGGGTTATTATCAGCTACGTATTAGGGAGGAGAATATACCGAAGACCAGGTTCAATACTCGGTATGGGCATTTTGAGTTCGTTGTGATGCCGTTTGGATTAACTAATGCCCAGCCGTGTTCATGGATATGATGCACCGAGTGTTCAGATAGTTTCTTGATAAGTTCGTGGTGATCTTTATAGACGACATTCTAGTTTATTCGAAGTCCACTGTGTTGGAAAACAACAGAGTTAAAGCAGTGGAAGTTTAAAATTTTTTCCATAAGGGATCGTAATCTTGCAATGTTCGTTTCAAAACTTTGTGGGATTTCAAGAAACTTACAAGAATTGAAGCTTTCTTGAAACGTATTGAGCTGCCCTCAAACGTTCTTCATGCGGCATGAATATCTCCATTTTTTGATTATTTCTACGAGATTCCAAAGTAGAAATCCTCTAGAGTAATAATCCACAACAACCTAGATTCAAATCATGTTAGTGAGTATGCTAATACTATAATATATGTGTTAAAGAAACAAGAAGAGAGAAAGGAGAGCAAGAGAATTATCCCCAAAATTTCATGAAGGCTGGACGTGATCTCCAAATCACGTGTAAGCCTCAAAATTTCGAACCCCTGAGTCTTTTTATAGGCTAGGGCTCGAAACCCTACTTGCTTGTAGGAGTTGGTCTCCTACTTTGTCATTTCTTCTATTCTTTCTTTCTCTCCAAGTAAATAATGTCTTATAAGATATTTATTTTTTAGAGAAAGAGCTCCTAACTAATTTAGGAATACTTAATTATTCTAGTAATAATTAAATATCTCATCCCAATAATATTTATTCTAATCATATCATAATTAATACTTTATTAGAATGATAAAATAGAAAATATTTATTTGTTTATTTATTCTAATCAAATTAGAACAACTAAATAATTAAATACTTAGAATTAATTCTCCAATTAATTTTATTTGGCTATATAATTAATTCTCCAATTAATTTTATTTACGGATTTATAATTAATTCTCCAATTAATTATATTTGGACTTAATAGTTAATTCTCCAATTAATTAACTCATGGTCCAATTCATCAATTTTGACCATAGGCATCCAAATCATACTCTCAATACCCACACGTGTACCATACACATGTGGTCTCATTTCGATCAATTACTTGATCTTTCTAACAATACCCTTTAAACTCGGTATTTGTGTGTGACCCTCTAGGTTCAATTTCAGTTAGCAGTGAGTCTAATTAATTAATACACTTTATTAATTAATTACCTCACAGATCACACGACCATAGTCTAGCAACAGGTGTGTGACGACCCCTACCCGAAATGTGAATGTATATTCGAAAGAACCTTTCAGTCAATGACATCATGTGGGATACAATCCTCCTACCATCTTATCTCTCGATTAAGATCTGGGGCATGGGAATAAGGAGAGCCCTACTAACCTTAATCTTAAAACAAAGTTCCCTTCATATTCCATTTGATCTCAATCCAAGAAAATCCCATTTTCTTGATGTCTTGATCTAACCACCTTGTGCAAGGATTTTTGGATGGAATATGAATGACTTGTGTAATAAGAGATCATCTTGCCTACAACAAATGTAGGTCCTTTATTGATTCCAACAATTCTCATATGCCACTTGTGTAATCCCAACATAGGCCGTGGTTCAGGTGTCTATATGGCGACACCCTTTTGAGCCTATATCAAAGAATACAGAGTTAGCTCATATGAGATAATGTGGAATCTCAAGTCTAAGGATTAATTCCTCACGTCATTGACATGTGATATATTTCCTAATCTGAAAGTTCTAGTAACGTCCTTTCCCATTTAGGAATCTTCTCACGTGGGGCACTCTCAACGAACTTGTTCTTACAATAAGCACCCTTGTGTATTGTGTACGTATCAACTTATGCACTTTACACCCCATGAAACAGGATGATCCTTCTTAAGGACACAACTACACAAGCAAGTCTCAACAGAGACAAAGTTGACCCTCCCACTGTCCGTCGGCCTCATTGACTTGGAGAAGTTTCTAATCCTCGCCTATGGAGTTAAGAACTTGTTTCATGTGTCATTCCCAAAATGACAAAGTTCTTAACGGCCTCATCGAATTAGGGGAGTTCTAGACATGCACACGTAATGGAAACACTCAAAACACGTTATGGCACATAAGAAGTGTTCGCCTGCGATTACAATCATTCGTATATTATTCAAAGATTGTCTGTGATATAGGGAAAGTCCCAAAGCATAACAGCTTTCTAGGGCATTATTCCCAATAAGCTCCCACTTACCCGTAAAAACCTTTTAGGTCTATTCTAGGTTCCATCTTCCCAAGATGTACTCTGACATATATTGAGTTTGGGCGTTTCCAAAGTGGATCTGCTATATTCTCTGCTGATGTGAATGTTTCTAATTTGCTCATCATTAAAGAAACACTATTTCCTTATTCAAGTGATTCATAATCAAGCCTCTGGTCCTTTGATGAGGTCTCAGTTCTCTTACTCTAGCAACTAACCATTTGATCATACAATATGATAATGGTGTTGTTTCATGCTGGGAACTTCATCTATCCATCAGATGGAGTTTCTTACCCTAACACTTAACTTAGCGGTATTCAATACGGCTAAGTATTCAACCTTATAGTCGAATCTATAGTGCCTCTGGATTGAAACTCCTTTCCAAAGCACTATTATGCCATCTAGGCAAAATGTGTATCCATTCATAGATCAATAATTATCTATGTTTTGATGTAATGATTACATCAAACAATCCTTTAATGACAAGATCTTGCCGGAATCTTAAAATATATCCTCATTTCTTCTAAAGTACTTAGAGGGTATTTTTACATCAATCCAGTGACCTTCTCTAAGGTTACATTTAGAATTGGCCCATTACATTATGTGTTGTGCCAAATCTTATCGCGTACATAATTTTACATACATTATGCTCCCTTTTATAAAAGGGTTTTGGAAATTCTAACCTTCTAATAGTTATTTTAGGACACATCCTTTTCAAAAGAGATGTTCCATTGTCCATTGGAAATTCTGTAGGAATCTTCCACACTAAACCATTTTAGTACAACGTTTATGTACCTTGACTGTGATAATCCTATTATTCTCTTAAATCTATCTCCATAGATATTTGTCTCAAGAATATAGGTTCTATCACTAAGATCTTTCATCTCAAAATGGTTCCTAACCCAACTTTGGTTACTTTATGTCATCCTCCACATTCCCAATGAGAAGGATGTCATCTTTGCAAAGTACCAAAAGTTGAACTTTTAGTCTCTAACACTTTCTTGTACACGCTATGCTCGAATTTTAAGTCAAACAATTTTGACTATTTCACTAATTCGAATACTCTAATTCCTAGAAGTCTGATCTAATTTCGTAAATTGACCATTTGGAGTCTACAAACCTTTTGCTTACTCCCATTAAATGTGAAATCCATGGATGTTCCATATTTGTGTCTCCATCAATCTCATATTGATAAGACAAGCTTGATCCAATCAAGTGGTTCAACTAATGTCCAAACTTAGTTTGATTATATGGAATCCATTTCAGATTTCATAGTTTATTTTTCATTGCTCAGATTCCAAATCTGACAGCGTCTCCTCATGTGTAAATGGATCTATATCCACTTAAGAAGCTCTTATGGAGAAAACCATATTATCTTACGGGCTATCTAGGAATGCGTTCTTTGACGCATCAACGGATGAGAGTTTACTCGTGTACTATCTCCTTAAAATTGGCTAAACTTTATCAGAACGGTTCGTTTTTCCCTATTAGTGGCGTGGGTTTTGTCCTCAAACGTTTTGAAGTGCTTGGGCTTACCTTTCTTCTCTCTTAGGAGCAATTCCTTAAGAAAGGTATATTCTTTAAAAGAAACAATATTTGTTTAAGAGAATTGTAGACCAATATTCTATACTGTCTGCATAAACTTGAACTAGTTTCAATTTTATCTCTCAGTGTCTTCTTCAATTAAGAAGAATCAAGAGAGATACATTCTGTAAAACAAACAAGATTTGATTAAAAGAATTGCAAAAGTAATATTATATATTGTTCATATAAACTTGAACTTGTTTCAAGTTTATCTCCCACTGTCTTCTTCTCTTAAGAAGACTCCCACTGTCCTCTTCATATAAGAAGACAATCCCAAAATTCTAAGATAAGAATTATTTCGGAATTTTGAAAGCCACAATTCATATGCATTTAAGGGACTGATTTGGAATTTACAAGATTCAAAATCTCAAATGCGTTTTTCTGAAGCACAAGTTCAGAACGAGGGTAAGTCGGCAAGTCTCAACAAGGAATGAACCATATCCTATAGGGTTATGTTCCTTTACCAAAATACTAAATGTTCTCGAATGAGCTTACTGAGGGATAATCTTATTATTTCTAAGATGACTAAGGAATTAGTCAATAAGGTATTTGCCACCTCGATCCGATCAAGCTGCTAATGTCTTATGACTACTAAGGTTCCTAACCTCCCCTTTTTGAAATTCTAGTAATTTCACAAAATTTTCAAATTCGTACTTAAGTAAGTACGCACATTCATAATGATTACACTAGTGATTTTTCTAGTGCTTACATTAAGCAATCCAAAATCATAAGTATGGATCGAAATCCATCATAAGTACGGATCGAAATCCATACATGATATGAGACGTCTTGTTGTTTCCTATAAACGAGTTTTAGGGAACGTTTCCCTTAAAATAGGATTCTTAGGAAATTAAGTCTTTGAGTTCATTTTCATAAAATGATCCTAAGATGATTAACTTGCTAATCCCATCAACGGTCTATAGTTATTTGAAACTATGCCATCTTACTTACTTGTTTTATCTCGTTGTATGTTCGAAACATCAATGCTTTGAGTTTTGCACAACAGTTTATGCAAAATTTACTCAAGACTAGTGAATTCTGATCCTATCGGAATTGCTACAAAGAGAGACTTTTGGAGTATCCTTATACTCTATGCAGTTCCTTTGCAAGGCCCTAGTTTGTCACTATAGAACCTAAGGTCTGATCTTTCTTTCTTTTAGGCTTTCCCTTCTCTCACCCCTCCATCGGGTTTTAAGGGTTTCTTCTTCTTTGGCCTTGATGCCTTTACCTCATTAGGTTTAGAAGAAGAACTAATCATCATTACCTTTTAGTCCTTCTTAAGGATGCTCCCTTAAGTTATCAACTAATTTGATGAACTATGCCACAATAGCATCATCTAAGGTTGAGCAAAAGGGTCTAAAATGATGATAGAAGCAATTCAAGTAATGAGCGATCTGAGAACTCATTTCTTAGTGTCTTACGTGGCTGCAAGGTCCTCCTCAGTGAGGACTTTCAGCCCCACGTTACATGTGTATTCCTTCATGTGGAACAATTCCTTCGATGTGTTATACTTTGTAACACGTTCGTAAGAGTACAATTGCTCTTAAGTGTTCCTATAATGTGTTATACTTTGTAACACATTTATGGAGAAGTACAATTGATCTTAAGTGCTTGGAGAATTTCCTTTCACTTTTCAATTGCTTCTCTTAAACCTAGGTCGAGTTTTCACAGTAGGTGACAAGTTTACCTTTTAGAGAACAATTTTTTCTTTTGGAATCTTAAAACGGATTTTAAGAGTCGAAGCCAATCAGAGTGGTTAGGACTTTAGTCAACTTGTTTGGCTCAAGGATGGATACTAATGGGTCGCATTTCAACTTATAGACAATCACAGTACTACAACCTAAATGCTAAGCAGAGAAAATATGAGCATATTGAATAATAACGTAACACATAGGATTAGGACTTTTGTCGTATGTGGCTAGCACTGTTTTTATAAGGTCTATAAATCCCAAACGACCTTAGAAGAAACTTATTTTCTCAGTAGGTACTAGGATCCCAAGCATTCTTAGTTTTGGACCCACGACTCGTGAGACATCCAAAGGTCTAAGAATCTTTAGGTAGGTACAAAATTGCCAATTCCATCTCCATGGAATTCCTAGTAATGTTTTTGCATCACTGATCTTTCAATCATGGACCCACGACTCGTGAGATATCCATATCTACTTCAGTGTTGAGCATAACCCATCAATCATAAGATCTCAATCAAACTTAGTCCGAAATGACCCACGAATCGTGAAACATCGTCCATTCTAAAATGATCAAGAAATATCAATCACCTAAGGCAATCAATCAAGAAACTAAGATTTAATAGGTTGCACTAATTACCCCACGACTCGTGAGATAGCAATTAACTTACCTATTAACTCTTAAATCCTATTGATAGAATGCTAGGAATTTTATTCCCGTATTAGAATACCTATTTATTTGAAAGTTGCTCAATATTTTAATTACGGATTTTTGAATTAACCGGAGAGTTGTCCGGTTTTGACCTCACCAACATGTATAGTTATCCATTTTTAATTGTCTTGATTAATGCAGTTTCACATAAAATGCATCACAAAAGCAATTAGCAGATAACATGTCCTAGCATGATACTAATATGAGATGATCATCGGTATCCTATCTTATGTGCAATTATGGGAGCCACTCCATAATTGCTAGTTCTAACAAACATGCCACATAAACAGATATTTCACATAAGGGTACAAAATTTAATGGAAACCCTATTCTATTACATTAATATAAATAACCTTCCCTAACATTTTGAGGGGTCTTCATTTATGGCGCCTTTTTCCTTGATTTGTGGATTCATCTTGCTCCATGGGTGCTTATCTCCAAAACGAAAAGAAAACCTCACTTCCTAAGTTCTACTCTCTTTACATAAATTAATATGGCTCAATCTTCATATTGACCATAGACAAATACACGGGGCATACCCCGGCCCAAAAACAGTAATAATGAAAGCCACATAATAAATCAAGCAAAGCGCACACATAAGTAGGGCTCCAACCCCAATTGAAATAACGCATCTATGGGGCTCCGACCCCCAATTGAAATCATCCATGTGCATAAATTAAAACATTCACAAGACTAACCCATGACCACTTACACTAGGATAATCCGCTTGAAATTTAAATTTACCCATTAAATTTAAAATTCCCTTTACTTCAAGTTACATCCAACTTAAGTAATTTGAATATTAGTTCATTATTCAAGAACTTATTTAAAATCAAACCTGGATCAATTTGACAAAACCATAATTAATTCAAAATTAAATTTTTGTCAAAATATCATTCAAAGTGATATTTAATATTTTCTCGAAAATTAAGAACTTGACTTTAATTCATAAAATCCCAAAATTTATAATTATTTCAAAAAAAATAACTTTAAAATTGAAATCAAATTTTAAAATAAAATCAGATTTTACAAAACGGGATTTTATGAAACTCAAAACACGAAACGAAAATGGGGTCCCGGGATAGCCCGCACGAGGCGCGTGGGACTGTCCGCAAGCGTGCACACAAGGCACCCTCGAGCAGGCCATCCCACGCACAGGCTCACATAGCCATCCTAGGCGGCGTCGGCATCTCCTGCGCGTCTTCACACAAGGGTCGCGTGCGCGCAGCTTCGCACGCTGCTCGCGCAGTGGTGCCAGGCGTGGGGGAACTGGGCAGGCGGGTGGCGTTGAGGTGCAGGCATGCGCGCGCTGATGCACGCGCCATCCCGGTAAGCCTCACGCCACCACCTAGGCAAGTGCGGACAGGCGGGGCGGCGTGAGCCACCCCATTTGCGTGACGCGCTATGCCGCGCTCAGCTACGCACTCATTCTGAATTCTCGTTTTGTAATTTTCAAAATTCAAACAATCCAGTTTCGAACTAAAGCAGTTCTAAATAATCCAGATTCAAACAGCTTAAAACCAGATTAAAACGAAAACAGTTTTTCAAGATTTTCAAGAAACATTTCGTTAAAGCAATAACATTTAAGAATTTTCTGTCAAAATTCATAGCCAATAATCCAAATTTAAGAATTTTCTGTCAAAATTCAATACAGTAACATTTCGAAACGAAAGTTGCAAGGTGGCTCTGATACCAATTGTTGGAAAACAGTAGAGTTAAAGCAACGGAAGTTTAAAATTTTTTCCATAAGGGATCATAATCTTGCAATGTTCGTTTCAAAACTTTGTGGGATTTTAAGAAACTTACAAGAATTGAAGCTTTCTTGAAACGTAATGAGCTACCATCAAACGTTCTTCATGCGGCATGAATATCCTCGTTTCTTGATTCTTTCTTCGAGGGTCCAAAGTAGAAATGCTCTAGAGTAATAATCCACACCAACCTAGATTCAAATCATGTTAGTGAGTATGCTAGTACTATAACATATGTACTAAAGAAACAAGAAACGAGAAAGGAGAGCAAGAGAATTAACCCCAAAATTCCATGAAGGTTGAACATGATCTCCAAATCACGTTTAAGCCTCAAATTTCCGAGCCCCTTAGTCCTTTTATAGGCTAGGGTTCGAAACCCTACTTGCTTCTAGGAGATGGTCTCCTACTTTGACTTTTCTTCTATTCTTTCTTTCTGTCCAAGTAAATAATGTCTTATAAGATATTTATTTTCTGGAGAAAGAGCTCCTAACTAATTTAGGAATACTTAATTATTCTAGTAATAATTAAATATCACATCCCAATAATATTTATTCTAATCATATTAGAATTAATACTTTATTAGAATAATAAAATAGAAGATATTTATTTATTTATTTATTCTAATCAAATTAGAAAAACTAAACAATTAAATATTTAGAATTAATTCTCCAATTAATTCCATCAAGGACTTTAGAATTAATTCACTAATTAACTCTAACGGACTAAAATTAATTTTATTTGGCTATATAATTAATTATCCAATTAATTATATTTAGGGATTTATAATTAATTCTCCAATTAATTATATTTGGACTTAATAATTAATTCTCCAATTAATTAACTCATGGTCCAATTCATCAATTTCGACCATAGGCATCCAAACCATGCTCTCGATACCCACACGTGTACCATACACTTGTGGTCTCATTTCGATCAATTATTTGATCTTTCTAACAATACCTTTTGAACCCAGTATTTTTGTGTGACCCTCTAGGTTCAATTTCAATTAGCAGTGAGCCTAATTTATTAATACACTTTATCAATTAATTACCTCACAGATCACACGACCATAGTCTAGCAACAGGTGTGTGACAACCCCTACCTGAAATGTGAATGTATATTCAAAAGAACCTTTCAGTCAATGACATCATGTGGGATGCGATCCTCCTACCATCCTATCTCTCGATTAAGATCTAGGGCATGGGAATAAGGAGAGCCCTACTAACCTTAATCTTCAAAGAAAGTTCCCTTCATATTCCATTTGATCTCAATCCAAGAAAACCCCATTTTCTTGATGTCTTTATCTAACCACCTTGCGCAAGGATTTTTGGATGGAATATGAATGACTTGTATAATAAGAGATCATCTTGCCTACAGTAAGTGTAGGTCCTTTATTAATTCCAATAATTCTCATATGCCACTTGTGTAATCCCAACATAGGCTGTGGTTCAGGTGTCTATAAGGCGATACCCTTTTGAGTCTATATCAAAGAATACAGAGTTAGCTCATATGAGACAATGTGGAATCTCAAGTCTAAGGATTAATTCCTCACATCATTGACATGTGAGATATTTTCTAATCTAGAAGTTCTAGTAATGTCCTTTTCCATTTAGGAATCTTCTCACGCGGGGCACTCTCAGTGAACTTGTTCTTACAACAAGCACCCTTGTGTATTGTGTACGCATCAACTTATGCACTTTACACCCCATGAAACAGGATGATCCTTGTTAAAGACAAAACTACACAAGCAAGTCTCAACAGAGGCAAAGTCGACGCTCCCACTGTCTATATCGGCCTTATTGACTCTGAGAAGTTTCTAATCCTCGCCTATGGAGTTAAGAACTTATTTCATGTGTCATTCCCATAATGACAAAGTTCTTAACGGCCTCATCGGATTAGGGGAGTTCTAGACATGCACACATAATGGAACACTCAAAACACGTAATGGCACATAAGAAGTGTTCGCCGGCGATTACAATCATTCGTATATTATTCAAAGATTATCTGTGATATAGGGAAAGTCCCAAAGCATAACAGCTTTTTAGGGCACTATTCCCAACACACTGAAGAGCATGCACAACATCTCCGGATCGTCTTTGAAACACTAAGAGAACATAAGCTTTATGCTAAGTTCAGCAAGTGTGAGTTTTAGATCGACAGAGTCATCTTTCTTGGTCATATCATTTCGGGCAATGGAATTGAGGTTGATCTATCCAAGATTAAAACTGTGCTACATTGGGAGAGACCGAAGAACGCCTCAGAGATCAAAAGTTTTCTTGGGTTAGCAGGGTACTATCGCAGGTTCGTGAAGGATTTTTCTAAGATTGCGGCCCCGTTGACCCGGTTAACTAAGAAGGAGGTGAAGTTTGAATGGGATGACAAGTGTGAAGCAAGTTTTCAGACTCTGAAGGTGAGATTGACTTCGGTACCGGCTTTTACCCTACCCGAGGGTCCTGAAGGCTATACGGTTTATACGGATGCTTCCAAAGATGGTCTCGGGTGTGTTTTGATGCAAAACGGTAGAGTGGTAGCTTATGCTTCAAGGAAGCTGAAGGAGCATGAGAAGAATTACCCTACCCATGATCTTGAATTAGCTGCAGTTGTGTTCGCTTTGATGAAGTGGCGACACTATCTCTATGGTACAACGTTTTAAGTGTTTACCGATCATCAGAGCCTTAAGTATATGTTTTCTTAGAAGGACTTGAATCTAAGATAGAGGCGTTGGACAGAGTTGTTAGAGGATTATGATTGCACTATCCAGTACCATCCTGGTAAGGCGAATGTGGTAGCTGATGCTTTGAGTAGGAAGGCAAGTCTGGCTAATTTGGAAGCAGGTTCTTCGAGTTCAGGTTCAGAGATTTTGGTTTCGGGGACTTGGTTGTCTAACCTTACAGTTAAACCAGATTTGTTACAGCAGTTGCTGGAAGCTCAAGTTTCGGATGCCGAGGTTCAGAAATTAGTTGCTCGTTTAATAAATGATCCGAATTCTAAGTTCAGGGTTGATGATACAGGTTTGTTGAGGTTTGAAGCAAGAGTGTATGTCCCAGAAGAGCTCAAGAAACTTATACTCGAGGAGGCACATCACTCAGGGTACTCTATCCATCCAGGAGGTATCAAGATGTATCGGGATTTGAGAGAAAAATTCTGGTGGAGTGGCATGAAAAAGGATGTCGCAAACTTCGTGAAGTGATATCTAATGTGCCAAAGAGTGAAGGCAGAACACCAGAAGCCGGGAGGAACTCTCCAACCACTTTCTATTCCCAAATGGAAGTGGGAGCAAGTGACGATGGACTTTGTTTCCGGCTTGCCTAGAGTTAAAGGAGGGTATGATGGAATATGAGTGATTGTGGACAGATTTACTAAGTCAACCCATTTCCTTAAGGTTCGGATGTCTGATAAGGTGCCAAAGCTAGCCGAATTATATGTTCGGGAGATTGTTAGGTTATATGGGGTTCCGGCTAGTATTGTTTGGACCGTGATCCAAGGTTCACTTCGATCTTTTGGCAGAATCTTCAGAAGTGTTTGGGCACTCGACTCAAGTTTAGCACCGCCTTTCATCCTCAAACAAACGGACAATCTGAAAGATTAATTCAGTATTTGGAGGATATTCTTAGGGCATGTGTGTTGGATTGCTAGAATCAGTGAGACGAGCACCTAGCATTGGTTGAGTTTGCTTATAACAATGGTTATCAGGCTTCGATTAAGAAGGCTCCGTACGAGGTACTCTATGGGAGAAAGTGCAGGTCTCCTCTGTTTTGGGACATAGAAGATTGGAGATGGACCGAAGAGGACAAGCTCGAGAGAGCAAAACCTAAGAAAAAGATTGCTGAAACCATTGAGAAGGTTCATAAGATCCGAAAAAGAATGAGGGCAGCTCAAGCTCATCAGAAGAGCTATGCTGATAAGAGAAGAAGGCCTTTGGAGTTTGAAGCCAGAGATAGAGTCTTTCTTAAGACATCTCCTAGAAAGGGCTTTGCTCGAATAGGTAAAGGTGGAAAAATTAATCTATGATACCTCGGGCCCGTCGAGATCTTGGAAGAGATTGGGGAAACAGCGTATATGTTGGACCTACCGCCAAGTTTGACCGGGATACACAACTTTTTTCACGTTTCTCAGCTTCGTAAGTATTATCCCGATGAGGCAACCTTTTTCTCTGTTGATGAGGTACAGTTAGAGTCGGACTTGGCACCCGGTTGTAATTCAGGGCTGGAAGACGCAAGAGTTAAGGAACCAGCAGATTCCCTTGGTCAGAGTTCTTTGGAGAGATCAGAAATCCGAGGAGTCTACTTGGGAAACTGGAGAGAAGATGAGATCCTTGTACCCCGAGTTGTTCGAGACCCCGGTTCGGACCTGAGGACAGGTCTTTTTTAAGGGGGAGAGGTTGTGACACCCCGTTCGTCTGCACATACAGTTTGGTACCACGTGTGAGTTTAATTTCTGTATTTGCATTTATTTTTTTTTATATTTCTTGTTGCCTTCTTTCTCCTTTGTTGATGTCCTCGTGTAGTAGGGTTGGAGAAGATGGAGTTTTTGGACTCCTGGGGCTGGTAACGCCCGTTTTGACTTGTTGCCCTTGTGAGGGTAACGCCTCCTTGTGTGAAGGAGTTGGCTACTTCCTGGGGTAACGCCCCAGTTCTTTTTTGCTAAGGTAACGCCCATTACCCTAGGCTTGTGTTTTGGGGCGAGGCTCCTGCCTCTGGTAATGGGAGTTACCACTTTTGTTCTGCAAAAGTGTAACCCCCGTTACCCTTGTTTGCTAGCTTTAGGTTCTTATTTCGTTTTGCTTTCCGTTCGTTTGTTTTGTGATTTCTTATCTGGTATTTGATCCCTACGTGCTAACAACATGTTATAATATGTGTTAACTTGATTGTATTCGATTCATGGAATTATTTGATATGATTTGAACAAGATTTGATCCGATATGCTTTAAGTGATACGTATTTGCATTTCTTATGCATCCATTTCATTCATTTGCATTGTCGAGCGTCTATTTGGTTCATAATTGAGTCTAAGTCTCGGGTATTATGTTCTTTTGTTTCAGAGCCTCTTCCGGACGTGCAAGAACTCGAAGTTTAGGTGGTTGTCGCTTCTTTTGGCCCGGTTTCTACTACCTTTTTGCTACAAGGTGAGGTTTAGGATTCTTTTCTTCGAGTTAAGTGACCTAAGACCTAATACGTGTTGTTTTTCCACCCCTCATGCGACTATATATCTTATATATAGCTAAATATGAGTGTTTAAGATATGGTTATGATCTTATGAATAAGCTTTAAGTTTGTGAAATCGGTATAAGTATAAGTATATGTAAGCTTATATTTTAAATTCGTTTATGTTATGTAAGAGCGAGTATGCCCTGAAAGATGGGAATTGGTATTAGTAAGGTATATTGGGCCCCAGAATTATAGGTAAGGACGCCCGGGATGGCAAGGGCCGTCGGGTTAAGCCTGTGCATGATTCCATTTGAGGTATTTACGTGCGACTCGTGGAGGTTGAGGAGGCGTGGTACTTTGAGCCCTCGGTGAATAACCGGGGAATGCACAATGTGGATTAGCTACCCCGTGTGTGTATGTAATATAGGTGGAGAGGGTTTGATTCCCGAAACACCACGGTTGTTGGGGTTGGATCTGGTTTATGATTTCAGTTTTATGTTATGTTTTAAGGAGTAAGGGGAGGTCGGTTCTCGCCGGACATATGTTTATGTTTAGTTTGATGGATTGTGAATTAGGTTAGGATTTCTTTACGTATTATATGTGGTGCTTTTGAAAACGTTTTGGTATGCAAAAACCTTAGCTCGATTCATGGCCATCACCTTTGATATTTGCTATGCTCTATACGTATTTAGGTGTGGGTATGCGTTTAGCCCCCTCACTCAGTCGAGTTTAGACTGACCGTCCCTTTTCCTACCTTCAGTTGCAGGTTACCTTGAGCTAGACGGGGAAGTGCTTTGAGTCGTGTAGTACTTTCGAGTCTAGGCCAAGTTGCATACATATTTCCTGCTTTTTGATACTCCTATTAGGTGTTTGTTATATGACTTGTATATCTTGAAGATTTATGAATATTTGATGTAATTACTTGATCCTTTTGGGCCGTGAGGCCATGTTTATGTTAATATTCGTTATATGTTGAGCTCTTTTAGATCCTGTTGTTGCTTTCGCTTTTTTTTTTTTTGGTTGCTTATTTTGCGCGGTCTGTTCGAGTCTTAGCCCCGCTTAGCCGTGTGTGTGTGTGTGTAAGTCCCCGTTCGCTTAGACTTGGACTCATATATGGAAGGCCATTTCATATGTGGGTTTGGGTTTAGGTGCAGGGGATATGGTGGCCCACCGCTCTGGGCGTCACAGAGCAAGATGAAAAAAATTGGATTCTCATGGTCTCCATTACCCGTCTATAGTATAGTGCATATGTACTACTCCCTTCGGCGGGTATGTGTTCATGGTATACAATATTAGACTTCATTGGATAAAAGAAAATACGGGGAAAATCAACACGACTACGCTTCCGTGGAGTGTCTTGACCTACTAGTACGAATTTTTAAGTAATGATGTACACTTGACTGAGTGATGTATTAACCTCCCTTCGGAGCTCTGTTACACTCACTTAGAGACCAAAGGTTAACGTGGTGGATTAACATAGTTTGGTAAGAGTTACCTAGATGACATGTTAATTAAGAATAGTTCTTACTTTTCTAAGTAGTTTTCAACCTCGCTTCCGAAGAGCTAACTGCGGTTAGTTAAGCCATCATTGTGTAAATCAAAATGCTTATATGGATTTCGTTTAATGGTTAGACGCTAAAAATAGTAATATACAGATTCATCACTTGCGCGTATTTTAAATATTTCAGTTTTAGAACAATGACATCCGCTAGCCCGATTCAATCAATTATTAAGGAAAATAGGCTTGAAGGTTACTATGTTGATTGGAAAATGAATCTTGATATCGTGTTTGGACACGAGGGTTTGAAATATGTGCTCACTGAACCTTGTCCGGGGGTACCAGAAACTACAGCCACCTAGGTTTTGAAAGACACTTATGCCAAGTGGATCAAGAATAATGACCTGTCTATGTCTTACATCCTGGCATCTGTCTCGAACGTTGTTAAACATCAAATGCATGAGATGCCTACTGCTAAGAATATGATGGAACATCTCCATCAGATGTTCGGTGGACAAAATCATGCACGTAGGCACGAGCTGATGAAAAGGTTGTTGGTAACTAAGATGTATGAAGGATCAGCTGTTCAGGATCATGTTATGAACATGATGGCTTATCTGAACGAGATTGAGACTTTGGTGCTAAGATGGATAATCTCAACAAACAGGATATGATCTTGTGCTCTCTTCTAAAATCATTTGATACGTTCAGGCAGAATTATTCTATGAATAAGTTGGATTTTACTCTTCCTGAACTAAAGAACGAACTCAAGGTGACAGAAGAGGTAATGAAAGCTAAGGGAACGGTTCTCCTGGAACATACATCGACTTCCACGGCCCCAAAAGCCAATAAGTGGAAGAAAGGAAAGGGAAAAATTTCCAATCCTAACGGTAAGGTTCAGAACAAGAAAGTTAAGCCAAGCAAGGGAAAATGTTCCCATTGGGCAGGAAATGGGCACCGGAAAAGGAATTGCCCAAAATACTTAGCCAGTCTTCCTACTAAGTCGTCTGCACAAGGTATAATGATGTCTTGTTTATTAGAAGTATGTTTAGTTGGAAGTCCACTAGATTCCTGGTGTGTGGACTCAGAAGTCCACCAGATTCCTGGTGTGTGGACTCGGGTTCAACTAATCATATCTGCAATTCATTGCAGGGATTCAAGCTAACTAAGAAGCTTAAAGACGGCGAGATGCAGCTACTGCTCGAAGATAATACTAGTATATCTGTATTAGCAGTAGGGATTGTAGAATTATATTTTGGCAGTAGGGTTTTGGTTTTAAAAGACACTTTATATGTACCGTCTATACGCATAAATCTGATTTCTGTTAGTTGTTTAATGAATAATGGTTTTAGTGTTTATTTTGAACGATGTTTAACCATTAAGCATAATAAAAGGTTTATTTTCTCTGATACGTTAAACGATGGTCTTTTCTTATTATATCCCAATAAAAACCCTAATTCCGAACTTAATACTACTAAACTTGACTTACCATCCAAGAGAAAACTCCTATGCCTAACGAAGCATACAAGTGGCACCTACGCCTTGGTCATATTAATCCAAATAGGATCCAAAGACTAATTTCGGATGGACTATTGAGTCCTTCGGACTTGACAGAACTTCCAGTCTGCGAATCCTGTTTAGAAGGAAAAATGACCAAGAGTTCTTTCAAGACTAAAGCTAATCGAGCCACAGAGTTGCTTGAGTTAATTTATACGGATGTGTGTGGTCCTATGAGTCTTCAAGCAAGAGGAGGTTTTGAGTATTTTATCACTTTTACGGATGATTATTCCAGATACGGATACATCTATTTGATGAAACATATGTCTGAAGCCTTTGAAAAGTTCAAAGAATATAAAACTAAAGTCAAGAATCAAATTAGAAAACGTGTCAAGGCACTTCGATCAGATCGTGGTGGAGAGTATTTGTCTACAGAGTTTCTAGATTTTCTCACTGCAAATGGGATTAAATCTCATTATCTGCACCGGGTACACCCTAGCAAAAAGGTGTTGCAGAAATGAGAAATAGAACTCTAATGGAAATGGTAAGATACATAATGAGTCATGCTACCCTACCAAGTTCGTTTTGGGGCTTTGCTCTTGAAGCGGCGGCTCACATATTAAACCATGTTCTATCCAAGTTAGTTCCTAAACACCAATGGAACTATGACAAGGGTGAAAGCCTAGTATCTCCTATCTTCGGATTTGGGAAAGCCTAGCCCAGGTGTTAAGAAAGGATCCTGACAAGTTGGAATCAAGAACAAAGGTTGGCTTGTTCATAGGTTATCCTAAAGAAACAAGAGGTGGTATATTTTACGATCCAAGAGATCACAAAGTGTTTGTGAACACTAATGCTAAATATCTCGAAGATGATTTCGTAAATGACCACAAGGGTAGAAGCAAAATTGTGTTAGAAGAAATGAAAGTTTTAGATACTGAATTCCAAGAACCCATAGTAACTGAAAATGTGTTAGATACATATGATGTACCAGATACAACATATGATGTAGGGACGAGTACACAACAACCTTGTTGTAGTGGGAGGATTGTCAGGGCACCTGACAGATACTTAGGATTAACCCAAGTGGTTGAATCTAACATATCTGATCCTATCACATATGATGAAGCTATAAAAGATATAGACGCTGACTATTGGGTCAAAGCCATGGAATCTAAGTTATATTCAATGTATTCTAACAAAGTCTGGGAACTTGTAAAGGTGTCTGAGGGCATTAAACCTATTGGATGCAAATGGGTCTACAAGCGAAAAAGATGAGTGGATGGAAAGGTTAAAACCTTTAAAGCAAGGCTTGTGGCAAAGGGTTATACTCAGAAAGAAGTTATCGATTATGATGAAACCTTCTCGCTCGTAGCAATGCTTAAGTCCATAAGAATTCTTCTCTCCATTGCCGCTCTTTATGATTATGAAATCTGGCAAATGGATATAAAGTCTGCCTTCTTAAACGGGCACCTTCAAGAAGAGATATACATGACTCAGCCTGAGGGCTTTATAGCCAGAAATCAGTAGCATATGGTATGCAAGCTTAATAGATCAATATATGGTCTTAAGCAAGCGTCTAAATCATGAAACATCAGATTTAATGAAGCAATTAAATCCTTTGGATTTATACAGTTTCCTGATGAACCATGTGTGTACAAAAGGCATCAGAATAGTGTTGTAACATTTTTAGTTTTATACGTAGACGATATTTTGCTCATTGGGAATGACACAGGAGTATTGTCAACAGTCAAGATTTGGCTGTCAAATCAGTTTGACATGAAAAACCTAGGTGAGGCCAGTTATATTTTACGGATCAGATTTTGCCGTGATTGTAAGAATAAGATGATTGGTTTAACGCAAGCAGCATATATAGATGAGATGGTGGCAAGATACAATATGGTTGACTCCAAGAAAGGTTCATTACCTTTTCGATATGGAGCTCATCTGTCTCGAGATCAGTGTCCCAAGACAGCTGAAGAGAGACAGAGGAAATGAAAAATGTTTTGTATGCTTCGGCAGTCGAAAGCCTCATGTATGCCATGTTATGTATAAGGCCAGATATCTGCCATACTATAGGTATAGTCAGCAGATATCAGTCAAACCCTGGACCCCAACACTTGATAACTGTAAAGCATATATTGAAGTACTTGAGAAGAACTCGAGATTATAAGCTTATTTATCGTAGTGATGAGCTCATTCCCATAGGGGACACAGATTCAGATTTTCAATCTGATCTAGATTCTAGACGTTTGATGTCTAAATACGTGTTTACTCTAGGAGGAGCAGCCGTAAGTTGGAGGGGTATTAAGCAAACTTGCATTGTTGACTCCACCATGGAAGCCGAATACGTGGCAGCTTCGGAAGCAACCAAAGAAATGTATTGGTTTCGAAATTTCCTGATGGATTTGGAAGTCATCAAAGATGGACTTACACCAATCACATTGTACTATGACAATACCAGAGCGGTGGCCAACTCCAAGGGACCTCGAAGTCATAGACGTGCAAAGCACATCGAGAGCAAGTTTCACATTATTCGAGATTATGTGGAACGTGGAGAAGTGGTTGTCGTAAAGATTGACTCGGTAAACAATCTGGCAGATCCCTGCACTAAGACTTTGGCGCAAAAGAGTTTTAATACTCATGTAGAAGGGATGGGCCTTAGATGTGTAGCCAATTGGATTTAAGGCAAGTGGGAGATTGTTGGGATTAGCGCCCTAAAAATCCAATTTCTTTTTAAATACTTCGTATTTTGTTGGATTAATAAAATTGAAATTATTGCAAGTTATGAGTATATTAACATAATTAATGACGTGTGATGGTGTTCTTATATGAAATGTGTTTCATAGGAAAAGACTTTGAATACCGAAATCACGTGTTATTAAGGTTCTAGTCGGTAAGATAAGAATAAGTTCTTATCGAGACTATAATGTGTTATATAAGATGATTAGTCTTTCTTTATAAGAAAATGGAGTTTTCAGTTATAACACATTGATGATTTTCAATGGGATTGGAAACATCGAACTGGACCACTAAGATAGTTCATTTTATAACTACTATCTAAAATGAATAAATCTCATGAGCATTGGACTCTTAATCCTAGTAGTATTTCGACTTTAGGTATGTAGTGTTAATCATTGTAATTTGCTCAGAAGTGAGGTCTCGATATCGAATGACCAAAACCTTTGTACGTTCGGTAATTGCATGAAGTTTGCTAAAGAGAAATAGATTTGCAAAGTTCAAATTAAAACTTTGGCCGAAGTACTTCATGTGATGTGTCACTGAAGTTGTATGTTGAATGTGTTTCACATACAAGAAATTTTAACTTAAGGCGAAACAAGAAATTTCAGATTAGAAGTGAAAAATAAATGATAGTAGTATTAATTTATTTTTCATGGATATCTAAACGGAGGAGTAAAATGCAAAATTATTCTAGATCGAGAAATTCGTGAATAATTTAATTAATTTTAAAGTGCAACAATATTTATTTAGTGGAATTATATATTGTTAAACGGTAATTAATTACTATCATGAGATGATAATATATTAACCCGTTTGGAGCTAAAATTAATTAATCCTGCAGGCCCCCCTGCAAGCCCCAATTGAAAACCCGAAGATAAAACATTAAAAGAAAAGAGAGAAATAAATTTTCAAAGCGTTTGAAAATAGCCAAGTAATTTATTTTAAGAAAATAAATTGAAATTTCAAAGAGTTGGAAATGCCTCGTTTTTCATTTTGGAGAAAATGAAAAAAAATGTATATATAAAAAAAAAAAAATTTTATGACGTGGCATGCTAACGTGGCAAGTGGATGACGTGTCAGTTGACATGTCCAGCCACGTTAGCAAATGAGGGTGAGGTGGTGCTGACTCAGCGCCAACTCAGCAGCACACATGGTACAGAAACCCTAGGTGGCCGCGTGTGTCACACACGCGTCACCTTCAGGCCGCACGTGAGGGCACGTCCGGCGGCGTTGGACTCGTGGTGCTGAGAGCTATAACGTGGTCACTTCAGAATTTTCATGCAAGTTAGACGTTGCAAGTGGTGTGTGAAATTATCATTTTGCCCTCAAGTTTTTGCCCATAAATAGGGGTCTTGGCTCTTCATTTTTTCACACAACTTTGGGAGAGGTTTTGGCTGAATTTTTGGCTTTGAAATCATATCCCTTTTCTCCTAATTAATTCCTAATTATTTTGGAATTAATTTTAATTAGGTGTTTATATATTTAATATATAAAACACTTAATTTCGAAAGTTTAAAGCCTGAAAAGGGTTTTCTAGTTTAGAGTTTTATTTTCTCTACTATTTAAAGAAATACTTTTGTAGCCTACACTCCGAGGGTTTCTCTGGGGATATTGCAGGAAAGTTCTGCCGATTTCACGAGGAGTGATCATGTATCTGATTTTCGGGAGGTGATTCTAGAGCTCCGTAGCCATCTTCGGTGTAAGATATTTCTATTATTTTAAGCATGATAAATTAGGTGCTCTTAAATGTTATTTGCATGCTTTGTTTATCTGCTTTATGATTTAAAGTTTATTATCAATTACATGTATATAGTTGAGTAGATCCGGCTAGTCTTCCACTTTTTATATTTAAATATTTTAGAAATATTTTGATACCCGTATATTATGGAAGATTTTTTGAAGTACGGTCTCAGAATAGTACTATTTTGGACCCCCTACCCAACACTTTATTTCGGATTGGGCTTTAAAACTAATTCTCCATTTAATTATATTTGTGCTTTACAATTAATTAACACATGGTCCAATTTCTCAATTGGACCATGCTCCCAAACTTGCTAACGTACCAATAGCCTGATGGATTAACTACTTGAGTTAGAACTTGTTTCATGTATCATTCACGTACTGACAAAATCCCTAATAGTCTGATGGATTAACTACAACAAAATGTAAATATTGGGACACTTAATTTGGGATATTTATTTATTAGTGTCCCAAAAGTCTGATATTAGGATACTTTGTTAATTATATCTTAATAATTATATTAATAGAGATATTTATAATTAAAATTATTTAATTAATTGTGGGAGTTGAAGAATCCGACCTCTTAAAATTATTTAATTAATTGTGGGAGTTGAAGAATCCGACCTCTCACCACTTCTTTTTTTCCAACTTCCCACCACTTCTCTTTTTTATTTTTATCCTACGGTTATTCTCTCTTATTCATAATCCACTCTTCTCTCCCTCTTCTTCTTTTCTAAACAGATCGGTAGATTAATTTTCTCAAAACCAAGCAAATTATTCAATTTATTTTGTCAAGATAATCTCTTCCTAATCTCTATTCTCAATTTCTCATATCAAGATAATCTCTTCTTAATCTCTATTTCCAATTTCCCATCAATATCTTTATTCCCAATTTTAATTTTTGGATATCTTATAAGTAGGTTCAGATCCGAATTCCAACATTATATTTATTATGTTCGATTCTTCTATCAATAATCTAAAAACCAAGAATCTTTGACTTTAACTGACATAATATTTTATGTGTTATTATATATGTTAATACTAGTATATATCCCGTGCTATGCACGGAGTGATCAATTCAAATTGAAAATGGAATAAATAAAAATTTCAAACGAATGAGATACAGAGTTTTAAAAAATCACAAATTTGTGAATGTATAAATTACAATTCAATAACTTGGGTCAACCTACAAATATGCAATCCAATTACTCTTGGCAGCCTACAAAATATGCAAAACAAATGACTTCTTTAATATTAGCAAAATTAAATATTGGTTATATTCTTAAAGTAAGGCATTTTTTTGTAAATTTAATATCGTGAATATAAATATATTGAGAGTGATTTATAAATATATATAATTATTATAAAATATATTAATATTTTTATATTCATACATAGATTATGAGATTTTACTATATTTAATAAATGCATGATATTTAAAAATAAATTTAATATAATTATCAAATTTAATTTTTATAGAATATCTTAATCTTTTATGAATATCAATAAATTTATAAGTAAATAAAATAATATATTCAACATGTACTTTTATTTATATAATATATTTATATTTGTAGTTATACCTATATCTAATACAATTTATTAAATTTTCAACGTTATTATATTTCGTAATAATAAAAAAGTTATAATATAATATAAATTTAACAAATATATGACGATTATATAAAAAATAAATAAATTTTGAAGATTGAGAATTATTAATACTATGGGGTACCTAAGGAATGAATAAACTCAAATTTGTAGGAATGTATATTACCTCAGTAATGATTATTTCCAATTATATTTTGTATCAATCACGGATTTGAAAATGGACATGAAAATACTCATTTCATTCCCATTCAATTCCATCATACCAATCATGCCGTTACAAATTTATAATGAAATTAGTTTTCTTTTCTGAATTCAAGAACATTTCTTTATAATTTTATTGTCTTTAGTTTGTGTAGCTTTTATAATTCTTTTAAACATTTCTTAATTTTTAATGAGTTAGATTCGTTTCTTTCTTTCTTAATCTTCTTTATTTTTGGAGATTCACCCCATAGTGATTTTAGGGCTTAATATTTTTTGTGAGCGATACTATAATATTTCAATTTATTATTTATCACCAATTTAGATTTTATTCTCAATCACACAATTTAGATTTCCATGTATATGATTTTGTTGTACGAAACTTTTTTAATCCAACAATTTTTCTTTTACATCACAAATATTTGAATTATGATTTTGTCACTTGTTCTATTTATTATTTTTTTCTCCTTTCTTTTATTTTTTCAATATTTATTTTCATAATTTTATTGCCTTTTGTGATCTCATTTTTTTGTCATTTTTCCCGTCTACATTGCTCCATATTTTGTGGTTGTTGATTTTTCTAATGGCGACTACATCGAACATCATTTTTTTCTTTCGTAATAACTAATCAGTTCTAATACTATCAATAAGAATTTTGGATTATTTTTAATACATTGCTCCACTTTTGAATATTTTTCTATTTTAATATTATCATATTTTTATGGTCGGTTTTTTCTCAAGAAATACATAATATTAATTATAACCCATTGAAATCTAACAGATCTAACATAATATTAACTATAACTTATTGAAATCTTGTTTAGAAACGCAATTATTAAACACAATATTGTATGTTGAATGCTTATATATAAATACAACTTAATCTTAGCCAATAAGTTCAATGAAGTTTTTAACCTATAAAAATAATATTGGGCAACTAACAATTCCTAACAATACAGAAATTACTAATAATCCTCCCTAATGATTCGAATATTCTATCTTGCGATTCACAAGGGAATAAGGGTACTTATAGAGCATGCTATAAATAATTCAAAATAAAGACTAAAATACCAAAAACTCAAAAAATAATTGAATACATGAAATCCATGAATAAATATACAAAATAATATATTCATAAAATATGCAAATGGTAAAAAAAAATTTGGATTACAATACCTTACATCATTGAAACACATACAGATGTTGGTGCCCCAAGATCATTGTTGTTTCCCAATGGAAACGTACTGGGTACAAAAACTTCATTTTCTAACTCCGAAAATTCACATCCTTGACCCCCTAATTAGTAGTACGTAATGTTATGATAGATACATGAAAGTGCTTTAATTTGAAATAAAAAATGAATTGTGGCAAATTAACATAAGATACATATTTTGTAAGTTAGAGTCATGCTCCTCAAGTCGATTCACATGTGTCTGAGCTATATTTGTACAACCATGCTCATAAATAGATGTACCGGTTATAGCTAATTGATTGTGTGGAATATCAATAATATGGGATTTTGTACCACAATATTCTGATCAACACCTAATATACATAAAAAAATCATTAAATCAACAAAATAAAAAGTTGAAATTAAAACAAAAATTATATATAAAAGAAGAAATAGTACGATTTGTAGTTTCTACACATCCTCTTGCATCAACTTGACCTTGATCTCTAATAATTCTATGCTCATCGATAATGTGATCTATGGATATAATAGTATACGTTTACAAAATAAGTGAACATATATAACTAAATAATATGATCAATGCCTAAACAATTAAATTATACCGAGTAAAATAGGAACAGAACAGAGTTCTTGTGAATTGAATTGGTCATGACCACCACCACCAGCTTGTACTTCCCCTATATTGAATAAATATAAATATTATGATGTATGACAAAAGATGTAATCACAATTCAATAAAATATATATCAAAATTCAATAAATATATACCAACATATATGTAAAATATTAATGGGGAGCATATCATTCGAAATAATCTAACCATCATGCATTAAATCAGTTGTTGAGATGATGACCCTCGTCTTGAACGTGTTGATGTTCCTCGGGCTGCTCGCCTGCCTCTTGATGGTGGGCTATAGATATTAGAATCCTGTACTTCGTTGGAGAGTTATTATGAAGTCCAGACAAAAATTAATATTCTATCTGTAGTCGTGCCAAACGTTTGGCCACTAAATCATCATTTACTCAGCTATGCCGTTTTATATATAACTCTTTCTTTCTATTCAATCGTGCAAGCTTGTAACTGATTTGATTGTTGTTCAGTTTATCCCTGCACAAAATAAAAATAAAATAGATAGTTGAATTTATTTGACCTAAATTAGTTATTACAAAAATATCACTTTTCATAACGATTTGCATCGCATAAGCATAAAAGAAAGTTGCCGTGTCATTTCTAATATAATTATAATTACAATATTTTCTTTTTTTTTTTTTTTTGTTCAGATTATAACATTTTATAATGGTACTAAATTTGTTTGGAATTCAATTTAGTTCTTACTATTAGTTCATAATTTGATAAATTATTTTCAGTTTAAAATTAATACAATTCTAGCCTACAAACCTTAGTCATGGCATCAACCTCATAAACATAAAAGAAAGCGGTTATTATAACCTTAATCAACATTTTCGCATCAACATGGCATCAACATTTTCGCATCAACATGGAATCAACAATAATATATTCTAATAATATCAATACAAAATTGGATTGCATCTTGATATTTTAAAATGAATTAATTCAAAATTAGTCAAAATATTCTAAAACTAATGAATTCAAAATATAAGATTAAATCTATATAATTAAACAAAAAAAAAAAACAAAAATAACTCGTACCTTATGAATTGATCCGAAAATCTTGAAAGTTCTTTAACCCTCGACCCTCGTTAATCTCGTCAAGATTTTCAAACTTAGTCAGTTCCATCAATGAATTAAATTGCTACTTGATATCCTAAAAATAATTAATTCAAAATATAAGATTCAAATAATATAATTAAACTTTGTATTAATTCGTTTATTGCATACCCATATTTTTAAAATCTCAAATATGATAATTTATGAAAATAAAAATAATCCGTACCTTAAGAGATTGAGTCAGAAATCACAAAATCTTTTGAACTTCCTCAGCCTCATCAGGGATTTCAAACTTGAAAAATCTCACCAAGACCATGAATTACAATTTAACATTCTATAAGTTTTGTTATAGTTTTTTTGTTGGATATCTTTTTAATCTGATTAATAATAGTAATAAAGATCTCTCAAACTATGGAATGGATGACGTACTGAATATACAAAAGTTCTCAACCTAAACTTTATTAACGTAAGTTTTCGTTAATTATAATAATAATATTAAATACCAACCCAATTATGAGGTGGATGTCAATTAAGTCTCCTTAATTGTGGATGCAAACAAATATAACATTTATATATTCCTTTCTTAACATTTATATATTTTTAATAATCAAATTAATAACATTTATTTATATTGATAAAATATATATATATATATATAATTTAAGAAATTCTTACATGGAAAGTATATTATAAATCTTGACAAAGATAATTATTTTCTTTAATTACTATTTATTTTCATAATAAAATATTTTACAAAATAAAGATCAACCAATCACATTTTTTCTATCTAATTTAAAACCTAAAAAAAAAATTACACATCATAAAAAATACACAAAAAAAGTCAAACATGTTTCACAAATATATAATAGTATAGATTCAGAATTCTAAAATTTCATCATTTAGAAAAAAATATAAATAAAAAGTATATTATGAATCTTGACAAAACAATTATTTTTCTTAATTACTATTTATTTTCTTAATAAAATAATATACAACATAAAGATAAGGCAATCATATTTTTTTATTTAATTAAAAATCTAAAAAAAAAGACAAATTATCATTTAGTCAAACTTGCCAAAGATAATTATTTTCCTTAGTTACTACTTATTTTCATAATAAAATAATATACAAAATAAAGATAAGCCAATCACATTTTTTATATGTAATTAAAAACTTCAAAAAAACCACAAAATTCCACGTCATCGAAAATGCACAGTTGAAAAATCAAACATCGTTATCAAATATATAATAGTATAGATTATATATATTGAGATAAAAGTTATGCGCATAAATTCTATCATTTTTTTTTAGTACTTATGTTTTCGGTTTACTAATATTTCTCATTGTTTTGGCTTTTAGAAAAGGTGTTGGTGATGATTGTTGAAGAATTTCAGGAGATGACGTATTTTGGGTAATTTTAAGTTATTTGTCAGCTTACATGTGTACTGATTATGTTGAATATTTGATTGTTCGTTCTTATGGGAATAAGACATTAATTCTGTGGGATTAAGTCTATGAGAGAAAATTTGTTTCTTACTTCATTGATTTATTTGTTACTCAATTTACAGATTATATAGCGATTAGGTAAGATGAATCCTTCTTATATAAAATTGTGTTATATAAGAAAGTACTTATACACATATATTCTTGCAAAAGAGATTAATATCCTTCTTATATAAAATTTTGTTATAAATAAATTACTTTTATACATATATACTTGTAAAAGAGATTAATGTATATTTTGTGAATGCAAGTTGTTTGGATGACAAATTACATTGGTGAATTATGTTATATCCTATCAAGAATCTAGACTTCAAAGTATAGAAATTGATTTTGTAATATTAGAGAGTTAGAATAAATTTATAATATATAGAAATTGAGTTTGTAATATTAGGGAGTTAGAATAATTTTCTTGTATACAGATCAATCTCGGGATTGACAACTTGTGTAATATAAAATTTTGGTGTTTTGATGAGTTTTATTAAAAAAATTTGTTTTTTGATTGGATGCCCATTATTTTGTTGTTTTGATTGAAAAAATTAAAGTGCAATTTCTTAGCATGTTATGAGTACAGGAAAAAAAAAAAACAAATAGTGACATTTGTCAAAAGATATCATCAAAATAATAAAATATATAATTAAAAACAATATAAATTTACGACATAAATAAGTGTCCCAACATTAATTATAGGGACATTTATTTGTATCTTGTCAATGCACTAAAAAAACAAATATAAATATCTCAATAAAATAAGTTATTGATGCATTTTAAGCGTTCCAAAACTTTATGCGACATTTATATCAAGTGTCCCTAAAACTAAAAGTATCACAATATGTACCATGTAAGGATGTTTTTTTGTGTCCCGACAACCAAATTTTGTTGTACATATTAGGAGAGTTCAAATGCATGTGCACATAAAGAAAACACACAAAACGTGTATTGAAGAACATAAAGAAGTGTTTGCTATGATAATAATCATACGTCTATTATTCAAGTATTGTCTGTGATACAAGGAAAGTTTCAAAATTGATTACAACGAACCGACTTTATAGGGTACTATTCCCAACAGGTATTACGATATTTTCACACAAGAAGGGATATGTTTGTCTTTCTTAAATTTTTTAAGGGTACTATGGTGTTTTTATAAAATTCAGGGGTTTAGAAAAAAATAAGATATGTATTATGAATTTAAGATTAATATTTTTCAACTTGGGTGGTTTAAGAAAAAATTTGGACCATAATATCGATTATTAATATACCATTAAAAAAATATCTATAACATTTCAAGAATCCTATATAAGTAGTACAAATAACTTTTTTTTTTTTTTTTTTTTATCTTTTTTTTATTTATTTTTCCCAAGAAACTTTAACCACTTTGCAAAATGGTACGTGACTGTAAGTCAATGACATCCTGATTTCATGCAATTCCAGCTTTATTCAGGTCTTGCTTCCCAAAGTTACCGATCGAATTTGTATTACAATTCCGATAAAAGTAAGCACATGTCCTGCTTTGTCAAGGCTGAGAAATCAAATCAGATGATTTACTACTGACAATTTGTTGCATCACAACTTTAAATCATTTTGCTTCAAAATAAATTAGACTTTGAAAAATTTTAATTTCCACATTATAGTTTCGTACTTACATTGTAAGGGTCCAAGGGAATGTGGAGTGAGAATAACTTATCCCAGTTATTAAAGAAAGGATAATTAGGATGGACCGATGGAGCATTGAAATGGTAAAATTAGGGATTTCCTTTTAAGGTTTAAGAAATTGCAAATTCCTCTTTAATCTATTATATTTTTCATTAAATTCAATTGAATGTGAAATTTTATTATTTTACTCTTTATATGTTGAAACGAGGGAGATATATGTAATAAATAGTCTAAATTTAAGAGAGTTAATGCAAGTATCGAAACTTTTAAGGAATTGACAAAGTATTTAAATTTTGTTTTTATCTATTTTTTTTTCAAAAAAAAAAAAAAAACATAATGATATTTTTATGATGGATTAATTTGATATTTAGAATTTACAGATGCCTAATATTTTTTATTAAATATTGGGCATGCATGTTTATATTGAATTAATATTCGTTATATTTAAAGTAAATGCATTAGAGATTACTAACTTTTGCAATATTTTTTTAAATAACTCTAACGAATATTTATGTGAATTTACTAATGCATTGATTGATATTGATATTTGTTATTGCAAACGAACAAAGTTTAAATAAACTTATACAAAATATACTTCAAATTAAAATATAGACATAATGTAGAATTTATAATTTTTTATCATAATTTATAAGAATAAATATATATATGAAATATCTATTTTGATCGATACTTATTAGCAAAAAATTATTACAATACACCCCGAGGATAGAATTGAAAATTTTAAAACTAATAATACTGATATCATCAAAACTTAACAAGTTATTAACGACCAAGCAAATTTGGGAAAAAAGAATATAAATTTTAGGAGATAATTCGTATTTTCACCATATTTGAAAGGTAGTTAGTAATTATCTTTAAAGAAATAATAGAGAAATTAGTGATAATACTAAGGTATAATATATCATTCACCACTAGTGTTCGGATACTTTAGAAGCTTATAGGAGCATCTAAAATTATGAAGGAACTAAGTAGGTATCTAGTTATTTAAGGTTAAACAATTTTCCACTCCTATATGAGATAAATTATATTTCAGTACTCAACTTTAAAAATTAATTATATTTATGATGAATTTCCGCTGAAAAAAGCACACATGAAAAATACTTGAGTTTTTTAACAGCAAATAAAACATTTTAATTTCTTATAATTGATAATTTATACTATTATATTAAGCGAGAGAGACATATAGTAACTGTTAGACTCTTTTATTCTTTTTTTTATTTATTTTTTTATTCATCTATTCTTTTGCATTCTTTTCTTTTCTCTATATTTATTTATTTTTTTATCATCACTCCAACAACGTTTTCTTAATTTCTCTTGTCATCTTGAGTTCTTTTTCTTTTCTTTTTTTTATATAATTTTTATCTTTTTTCCTCATATTTTAATTTTTTTAACTAATGTAATATTATCTTATGCTATTTATTGATTTATTTATTTATTATAATTTAGTAATTATATTAAAAATAATTATAAAATATATGTATTAATATAAAAATTAATATATTTAAATAATGATTTTATTTGCTCACGCAATGAAGGTGCAGGTTACTATAATTTATATTTAATAGCGGGTGATTCAAAGATTAGGAATTTCAAAATGATTAATTGAAATTCCCATAATTAGCATAAGGATTAATTGAAATTTCATACGAGGAAATGGCTTCAATTAAGTAAAACATAAGTTTTTTCACTACTAAACATAAGTAACCATGTCTAATATAAAATAGTTTAGATATCACAAATATTATTGCTTGACATGTCTTTACTATTTCTATTTGATTAATTATGTTGTTCTAGCCCTCATCTTCTTTTTCTAGATATCTCTCTATCTTTCAAGAGACTAAAGTTTATTGAAACTTCGATCTGACGGTGGAGATTATAGTTCTACCGCCGGATCGGCTCAGATTTGTTCCGTCGCCAGTAGTTGCCGATGATTTGTCTCTATCCTTTTCAGATCTAATGTTGTTCTCTCAGATCTGCTTCACCGCTACCTACGATCTGGTTTCTTTGGTGATGTTGGTTGAATCAGCCGTTGCAGCGAAAACGCATCCACTGTTATTTTTCTTACGTTATTGTTTTCGAGTCTTTCATAACTTAATTTTTTTTTAGTCTTCTGTATAGAAGTTTTGTCTCTTCCGTATAGAAATTTAGTTTCTTTGTTAGGGTTCAATTTAATTATCTAGTCTTTTCTTTGGAAATTAATATTCAGCGTGAGGCTAATTGTGTAGCCCATTCGCTTTTGACAACTGCAGTTTCGGTTAGCATTAGTCCCTTAAGCCTTGCAGCTTCGACTTGCGTTTCGATTGTATTTTCTGATTTGATAATATATTAGTTGGTTTTTTTTTTCAAAAAAAAATATATATACACCTAGAAACAACAGAGAATTTTATACCAAAAAGTACATAAATCATAAAAGTGCAAGTAAATAAGAGCTAACAACTTAGGTAGCTAATCCGGGCACCCGGCGGTGATGACGGACGGCGGCGGAAGGCTCAGATTCGGCCGCCGGCAAAAAAATAGCCTCCCAAATTTCAGAAAAAGCTTGAACAATAATTCCATGGTAATGCCTCGAATTCAGGGAGAGAAAGCACTGCAACAGTTGCTCCAAATCTTCCTTCTCGAACATCTGTTTCTCCACAATCATGTCCATCATCGAAATCCTGAAGTCCTCGTACGGGTCCTCCGATCTCTTCACGATCGCGAAGCTCTCCTTCACTTTCCCGTCTACGGTACAGGGTATCAGTTTTTTGAACACCGACAGTCGCGCCGGAGTGTCCCCATCCGCCGCCGCCGGGTCGGAGGGAGGCGGCCTCAAAACGCCGCGCTTCGTGCGCTTGGAGACAGATCTCCGTTTGCTCCGCCGCGGATTTGCGGCGGCGAAGGACTGTGTTTCTCGAATGGGGTGTAAGTTAGAGCAGGATTTGAGCTCGGACGAAGATTCCGGCGAGATGCTGATGGACGAGGAGACGAGCGTTTCCGTTTCCTCTTCGTCTATTTCGTCACCGAGGGCGCCGCCTTCGCTGCTGAACCACCCGCTGTCGGCTGAAGAAGTGCTGAGGCGGAGCCTGGTGGGGACGTTCTTCTTCTTCTTTGCGCGTCTTCTGTTTTTCTCGGCCGAGGACGGCGGCAGAGGCGGCGGTGGAGCGGGGTGTGCGAAGGTGAGGTCATCCTCGTCGTCGGAGTTGTAGATTTTGAGGTGGGGTGTGGGCGGCGGGTGGTGGATCTTGGCCACAACGTGCCATTTGTCTTCTTGTTGCCAGTTGAACTGCATAGGTTGCGAGGTGGCAGCGGCGGCGACGGCGGAGGAGAATTTGGGCCGGAGTACTGATGAGAATGAAGGGACCGGATTGTGCGTGAGATTGGTTGAATCTTTTGAACGGCACGATTGCAGAGTGGTGGCTATCACTCTGCAAATTCTCAGCCTGAAACGTTTCGCCATGCTGATGAATCTCTTCGTCTCCCAATATAATGGAAATTTCATGAGGCATATATATAGAGCAATAGAGGCATTTCTTCTCTGTATAGAGCCAATAATTTTATTTCATTTCCTTTTCATTTTTCTATTTCCTTTGTGGGGTTCGAGACTGTTTCTTTAGACATAATAATTAGTGTCTCCTAAGAATTATGATTGATACTAATTTATATATTTTTTAAACATACATCATTCGGTAATTCTTCATTGCTTCGTAATTTAATTATGTCATTACGATAAACCGGTCAACAACCGTAAAAGTTAGTGATAAATATATTCCCAGTCGGTGGATCGTCACTAGTAGACAGTAGTTATGTTATATTAAGTAGTAATGTTTTCAAAATTCTCCTCTATAAGAAAAAATATGTATGTTTATAACTCAAAACTTAAGTATAATTATTAGATTTCTTACCATTTAAACTATGCTTATTTTTATATATTATCATCGAATTTATTTTTGTTGCAAACCATCTTCCTGTATACGAGATATTTACAAATCGTCATTCTCATCTAATTTCAAGTGATTTTTCAGATTTTTCAAGTGATTTTCTGGTACCTGGCTACTCCACACGCCATGTGCACCACAACTCTTATTTTTTCATTCTTCTTTAGCTTTCTTATATAATATGTTCGAAAAGATATATATAACTATAAATTATCTAACTGGAAAGTTCTAGTTTTAAGAAAGAAATTATCTGATGGAATACGTTTTAATTTAAAAAGTTTGTATTTCACTTCGGCAAACTGTGGTTCGTACCTTTCATATTATCAAATTCTCCCTGTTCGATGATCGATATAATAGATTAATAAATATAGAAAATAAACAAAATAATTTCATGCTCATTAATACCTTGGTCCTGAGGGAAAAAAATGAAGAAGAATGAATAAAGAATGAATAGAGCAGAATAGATCAAATCATCTTAAAAAAATGCAGTTGTATTAAAAACTTTCAACACATGTGGATTGATCAAATAATTTCAAAAATCATAAGGATTATGTATTTGACGGTCTTGAGAGAATAAAATTTGAGAAATTTTCAATCATAATTTACCAATTATAGAAGGCTAATTTGTTAGATAATAACTAAAATAATAGAAAGACTAATGTATTCTTATTAAAAACACGTGTACATCACATATGAGGTATTCTGGTATTGAAAACCACTTAAAATCGGATAACGGATTTCGATTTTATAAAAATCATATAGATGAGATAAAAGTTTATAAAAATCGTTGCAATGAAATGGTAATTTTGTAAAAATTGTGTAAATGAGATGAACGAAAATAAATTCAAATTATAAAAGGTAAAAGCACGCATAATTTGAATGAAAAAAATATTTATCCCTAATTATTATACGTGTTTTTATTTATTGTTTGATTTCATGTTGCACTTTGGTGAATTTAGGGACTGTTTGGAGGTCTTGTCTATTCAGTTTGACGGTCAATATTAATTGGATAAATAATTTGTATTTAGTATATATTTTCTTTTTAAAGAACAGGAAAATATAGAAACTAAATTATACAGATGTAACACATTATTTACTCTAATATTTGTGTGAGTTTAAATGTCAAATATGTCTCTCAAGTTCGCACCTTGTCTTATTTTGGTCCTTCATGTAACATACAACATATTCTAAACGCTATAATTATCTATACTATTATATTCAATTAAAGAAATAAATATGATTTCTTAGACTCTTTATCTCTTTTTTTTTTTCCTTATTTATTTATTTACTTTTTCACTGTTCACGCTCTAAAAACGCCCTAAATTCTCTTTTCTTTTATCTCACTTCAAACATTTTTCTAATAATTTTTTGATATTCTTTTTATCATTTTTCCTCATATTTTATAATCTATATCTAATAATTATTTTTTGTAACACCCGAGAGGAGAGCACCACATCCCCCGCACTGTGAGTTCGATACACATATGAAATGGACTAATCCATACATAAACCAAACTCATAGCGAACGGAAGACAATGAAAAGGACAGTCCTGGCTAGGCGGAATCTAACCCTAGAACAATTCAACAATAAAAAAAGTGCGGAAGCAAGACAATTATTCATTCAATATCTAAGAAATAAATACAACTCCACTAGGAAAGTAAATATGAGTTTCGCTAAGCAAGGCACCTGTCCTAACCTGTCCTGAATCAATACAAGGCAATAATATAAAACGGGTTCAATTAAAGTCCTAGAAACCTGTCCCGAGTTCAATTTAGTTCCATAGATAGATCAATACAATAAATAAATACAATATGTGGTGAGTGTACAAGTGCAAAACTCGAACAAGGACTGACAACTCAATTCCGCCTAACAACCATTGTAAAGAACCTGGAAGAAAGGGAAAGAGGGATCAGTCTCTAGAAGACTGAGTGAGCAGGAGATATACGTATATATAGAAACATGCACATGCAAGCTGTAAATCCCGAGCAAAGTTTTGGTTAAAGTAGTTCCCGTGAAGGGCGAGAAATCAATTGATCAATGCTCGGACTTTACCACTATCAGTTTATACAATTAGTTGCAATTTTAAGCTATCAGTGGCTCGGCGAGTGAGCGTGCACAATCTCCAACCAAACTCCGACAGTGTACAATGGTTAAGTTTCAATTTTAGGGCGATCATGCAATCATTATGTTTCAATCATTGCAATACAGTCAATTCAGTAACAGTGCACAATCAGTTCCATTCCATCCTTCTTCCTCCGAGTGATGGTTAGGGTAGCTAGCTCTTGCCATCCAATCAATATGGTCAATGGGTGCATGAATCCCCAAGGACCGAGACTCCATCCTCCACTAACCTCCTAGTGGATTTCGGGTTCATCTCAATAATGTGGGGAGTGCAAGAGTTCACCGCCGGCCCGATACCTCCCCGGATTACTCAATACACTCAACCCTGGGCCCCGATCAATGTGCAGTATAATATTTCGCCAAAACAGGAAGGGTCAGTAAATAACAATAACAGTAGGTTCAATTTAATAAACATTTACTCGATTACAGTCTTTAAAACAATATAAATATAAGTATAGTTTTTAGGACAAAGCTGATTCATGCAGGTTTTAGGGTTATGTATGTAGATAGAACAAAAACACCCTCACCTGACAAGCGACGAAACAAGACAAGTGTACAAGATAATGCCTACTCGATCGATGATCTCCGTCCTGGAGAAGAACTGGACAAGAAAGGGAACGATGTGTACTCGTGAGCGGAGACTCAATATGAAACCAAATAGGACGCACGGCAGTGTTCATGAAGTGGTGTATCAAGTCATAGAATAATTCAATGTGCAATAAACTCAAGGAGATCACGAATCCATGCCATTTAATCATACGAATTCATATCATATATATTACGAAGTTAAACAATCAATTTAAGCAAGTAAGGACCAAAGAGCGTCAAATAAAAGCATAATTATCAATTACGCAAGCAAACAATTTATATAAGTCACATACGGGAGCCAAGGAAGTGAAAGGAACTCAAGAAGATGGGTTTTGGCAAAAGCTGACAGTTTTCGGAAATGCGCAAGCTGTAGGAAAATTGAAATATCTCGAGTTAAGTTGTAATTAAATTTTGTTTGTTGGATATGAAACTAGACAAATAGACCTTTCCGATGATATATAGCTCGTATTCTGGTTCAAAGCGAGGAGTAAATAGCGTAAGCTCGAAGTTGAGTGAATGCAGATTTCAGGTAAAATGGCGACACAAAATTGAAATGGTTATAACTCACAAATCAGAAAAGATATTGATATGATTCCAATTGGAGAATACTCTAGACTTCAAAAGGTTTCTGTGGTTTAAAAATTAGGTCAATTGGAGCACGTTTGATGGGGTAAACAGCCGTTTTAAAATTAGTCTGAAAGTAGAAATGGGCGTGTGAAACTCTTCTGTAACAGTGCGGAAGCCGGGAACGGCCGTAGGCCAAAATGGGAAGGGCCGTTCCCAGTCTCGCGTGCCAGATCATTCAAAGGATGGGAACGGCCGTTCCGAGAAACAACTGGGGACGGGAAGGGCTGTTCCCGCTGTGCAGAAAGCTCAGAATAGAGCAAAAAACAGGGGAGCTCTCGGACCGAATACAAACACCACAAAACATCAACAAACCCACCCCCAAATGCATTAAAACATGAAAGGCACATACTTATGCACTTAAAATACAGTAAAAACCAATATAAACACTTAATTCATGTCTTGGTCATGCCAAATTCATCAATCAAGCTATAAGGATATCATGATCAATCAAGCTTTAACCTTCATGATTTCAAGTTATATGTGCATAAAATCAATCCAAGATCACCATATATATATCATATATGCTCAAGAATTCTATTCATAACAAAACCCTAACATAAACTCATGAATTCTCAAGGATATATGCATGATCTTACCTTGGAAATGGAAGAGATAAAGAAGAAAGAAGGGATGATATTATGGAGCTTGTTCTCTTGATAAAGATGGAAGAAAATCTTGGCTTCTCCTTGATTGGCTTGGATCGAGATGAAGAGGGAGAGAGAGGGATTTTTCTTGCTTTCTTGAATGAAAAATGAAGAAGGAGATCGATCTGGCTCAAATTCGGTCGATCTGAAGTGGACGATCTGAGGGTCAGATTTGGGTCAATCAGTCAAGAATTTGTTTACGTGGGTTCTTTATCAACCTAAAAGCACTAGCAAACATGAGCTAAGTACCAACTTGGGGAACTTGGGGTTTTGCACAAGTTTGGCACTCCGACGCTCAAGTCAGTATTGGATTCTTTAAAGAGAGAATAAATGCAATTAAATGCGGAGTAAAAGCTTACCAACTACTGTTCAGGGGGTGAGTATTTATAGCCTTGGCCAAATAACACAGTAATACGTGTACCGCAATTGTGCATTAATGGCGCTGCCAGTCATCGATCTGGATGTCGGACGACGGGGTTGGCTAAAGGGGGATTGATTGTACCTTCTTTCCCCTTTGGGTGGAGACGGGGACTGGCGGGCATTGAATGCACTGCAGTACGCCTGTCCTAGGGAATGAGAAGGTTACATGTGTCCCGAAAAGAGTGCTTTACAGTATTTGGTTGTCCGGTGACGTATGTAATCGATCTGTAGATCGATGGGTCTCCAGGGACCCATTGACTGTTTGGACTTCTTCTCTAGGGGAGCAGATCGTGGCGGTGTGTTGCGGCGGATCGGGGTCGAGGGACCCGTTAGATCGATATATGGTTTGGGTCGATCTGCTTATCAGGCCATGCCTGCTTGCCACGTTCTGTCCAAATGGCCATCTCTGGTTGATCCAGATTGGCGCAGAGTCCACGTAGCCCTACAGGGGTGCGCCATTTAGCCAAGTATTTTCATGTCATGTCAGAGGCCCCCCAAATTACCAGCGTGGAATTTTCGCGGTGGTAATTCATCTATCTGGTTTTAGGTAGGGGAACTGTCGTGACCGTTAAAATCAAACCGCGACCATAATGATGAGGCTTAACTTTTGAGTCAGTCGATCTGTCGCCGCATTTAATGCGACGGGACCTTTGAGGGAAGTGGTGTGGCAGAGGTAATTATGGCGTTGCTTCGTATTTCGAGGCGTTACTTTTTCAACCCTTATAAATAGGAGGCCACCCCTAACCGTTTTCACTTACCAAGGATCGAACTACTCCGATCTGTGCATCTTATCTGCAACTCTCTTGAAGCCTGTCCGATCGTTTCTTTAAGGTAATTTTTCTCTCCTCTCCCATTTTCTCATGGCACGCGGTTAGGTCGAAACGGGGGTGCATCAAAGGGAAGCTGCTTTCACTCCGTCTCCTGAGCGGGAGGTCGATTTGGGTATCCCTCCGCTTCCCGATGCCAGCTTCGAATCGCTCATGGGATCCGGTCAAGGGGATGGGCCCACAGGTGACGCTAGAAGAACGGCTAACCGCGGTGGGCCCGCTACGACTTCGAGAAGGAGAGGTCTGCTGAGGTTGGTGGATGAGCCCGAGGAAGCTCAAGAGATCGAGGAGGAGGAGGTCGAGGAGCATGTCGTGAACCCCTCTGTAGAGGACAGACCTTAACACATATACAGGACGCTGAGTCAGAGGGTGTCCAAGATAACCCCTTCTGAGTTCACGGATACAGAGAGGAGGTTGGCCTTGAAGCCTCCGTATGTCGTCCGGATGCCACTTGAGGGGGAGACGGTTGGCAACCCATTGAGGCCGAGGTCAATGGGGATTTATTATTCTTCAGTCAAGCATGGCTTCTGGCTCCCGCTTCCTCCCGTCATTTCCGATTTTCTTGTTAGGTTTAACATGTGCCCGGCTTAGCTGACCCCGAACTACTTCTCCCTGATGCATTGCATGATCATTATTGTGGAATGCCTTGGTTTTACACCTCCGATCGAAGACTTTGGAGAGTTCTTCACTCTGAATTCTGCTACCAAGTCCGGAGCCGGGTACTTCAATCTACAGTCCAAGCCGAATAGGAAATTCGTCTCGATCCCGACCTCCTCTAACGGGCAAGATTGGAAGTCTAAGTTCTTTTTCGTCGACCTGCCCATCGCACCCGCCTACCGAACCACTTGGGGCGACGCCGAACCGAAGAGACTCCCAACCAAATCGACCACATGGCTCCATGATAACTTCGAGTTGATCCCTAGGTTGGGTTTACTGGACCATATAAGTCTGATGAGGATGGGGCATCTGGTCGAAGCGGGCATTATCTTGGGGACCCGCCAGAGGAACTTTCGTCTTCGTATACTCTCCCTTCAACCGGACCCCCCTCGATTAGGGTCCTCAAGTTTTTTTTTTGTAAGTTTCCAGTCTTTATCCTCGATCTGACCTTTAAATTATCGATCTGCAGATCTCCGCATACTAAGGATGTCTCGAGCTGCAAAAAATGAGGGCAAGGAGCCACGGTGTCACTAGGGAACCTACCGAGACCGAACTACAACCCGTAACCGATGCGGCTAGAGTGATCTTGAATGCTCTCCCTCCGGCCCAGCATGTCCATCAGGAGAGGTTTCGCAAGGAATTGCATGACCAGGACACTCCTCAGTTCGATCAGAACCCGACAGCGCTATCGCTTCGGGGGCAGGAATTTGTCGATCAGTCGAGGTCATCAAGGGGTCAGGCGGGTCAGGTCGAAGGCGACCTCGAGGAAGTAATAAATCTAGATCATTTAAAGATATATATTGATGAAGACATTGACCCTTATGCCCAGTTTGTTCAGGCAAGACATGGTGTTAGGAAGAGGCCTTTCAGTTACATAGCTCGCTCGATGGAGGAATCTGAAGATTCTGATGAAGAGGCACAGTTGTTGGACTTCCCCACGACTCCACTTCCACAATGGCCAGCAGGACTCGAGCTGGAAAGGCTGGACGGATCGAAGCGTGCCTTGGCTTTCGGCACTCCGGACATCGATCTGATCTCTGCCTTGTTCAATACTGGCTGCATCATTGATGAGCAAAGGAAGCTTTCCATCTCGAGATCGGCGGATCATAAGAGGGCCAAGGCCGCTCGAGGGATTTTCTGCGTAAGTGTTTATGCTTAGCGTTTGATTCCATTTCTTGTCGATCTCGACCTAGCGTTCTTTTGATCTGAATTGATCTGGTTGCCACTCCAGGATATTCTCCCTGTGTTGGTCAATTTGATCCAGGAAACGGAGGTTTTTAAAGCTGGCAAGCAAAGGTACAAAGAGAAGTACCAATCCGCTAAGGCCCGACTCGCCTCGATGGATCCTGGGGCCATCCGTCAACTCGAGAGTGATCTCCGTACGGCCAGGGAGGAGAAACGAGCCCACGTTGAGGAGAGAGATACGATGGAGGCTCAAATGAAGAGCGCTCAGGAGGCCCTCGAGCAGGCGGAGAAGAGGCACGAAGGTGAGCTGGCCCAGATGAGGGAAGAATTCGCCAGGCTGCTTGAGGATGCTAAGGCAGTCTCTAAAGAAGAGGGTCGGAACGAGATTTTCGACTTGGCCCGTGCCAAGATCAACAAAGCTGCTGACGATCTGAGGAAATGTAAGCTCCAGATCGAACGATATGCCATTCGTGAATTCATGGAAGGCCCCGGGTTCGAGGAGGCCAGCCTGATCGTGGGGGAGAACGATCTGAAAGAAGGGTTTCAAATCGCCATTAACCAGCTTAAGGCTCAGAACATTTTCCCCCCTTCTTTTAACTTCGATTCGATCGGCCCCTTGCTCCCTGACCCTGGTGTCGTTGATCGACCTGAAGAGGAAGAGTCGGTTCAGATCGACTGGGCGACCTACAAGTATGATCATGCCATTGAGATGGCTCAGGCCAAAAAGACCAAGTCTTAGATGACATGCGAGCTGCCCCAGCCGGTCGAGGTTGAGCACTTCCTCCCTAGTGCCCGTGAGTTTGAGAGGGCCAGGAATCGAGCCGCTCAGGAATCCACTTCAATCCCTGTCGAAATCGACTGATCTCCTGAATATTTCCATGAGGTGGTGAAACATTTAATTCGACCTACTAGCCGGGTTGTGGCGAGGTGAATACCTGTTCTTTTTGTTCTTAAACAATTGCCTATCGAGCCACGTCGCGTGGTGAGCTCGATACGTTAGGTACGATCGACCCACGTCGAGTGGTGAGGTCGATCTTTTTATGAATGAACATTAAGTTTCCCATACTTGTGTTTTTTGTTTGACAAGTTGAGTACTCATTCAATTTGATACATGTGTGGTTAGATTGTCTATTCGCGTTTGGATCAATCCAGTTTTCATTCGATCTCGTTGGAATGTTAACCAATTATTGTTTAATCATTTGTTCTTGTTATTCTCCTCGGATCGCATTCGACCTCATTGGAATCTTAAAGATGTGTTAGGATTTTTAGGATCTCTTTGGGTCTAAGACGACCGCATTTGGTCTCGATCTCTAACAAAATGATTCTGCTTTTGTTATTCTCATCGGATCTGATTTGATCTCTTCGGAATTTTAAAGGTGTTCAAGTTAGGATTTTTAGGATCTCTTTGGGTCTAAGACGACCTCATTGGATCTCGATCTCTAACAAAAGGATTTTGGAAGGTGAAAAACAGAGAATCTTAGGGTTTTACCGGGTTTAAATAATTTGACTTGCCTGGCCCTTGATCTCTTTTATTATGCTGGGGGGCTCGCTCCCCCGTCGACTCATGACCGTAGGTCGAATGAGCGCTTGCCCGGGTTGATTCCAGTCGGATGCAGTCCCAAAAACATATATTAATTTTCAATGATAAGAGGTCCATCCATAGGCGAATTCGACCTCCTGAAACACGTTACATTCTGAAAAGAAACTAAGTGTAAAACTTCTTCAAGTTGTGTGTATTCCATGGCCATGTCTTCAAGTCTATATGCCATGTTCTTCCCGATCTCGGTGACACAAAAAGGTCCCTCCTAGTTAGGCTCGAGTTTCCCGACACACTGTAGGACTTCGACCTTCTTTAACACTAGGTCGTCGATCTGGAATGATCTGGACTTCACGTGTTTGTTGTAAGATCGAGCCGCTGCTGCCTTGTACTATTTGAGCTTCTGGTAGGCACGCACTCTGCTTTCCTCGATCACATCCAGATCTTCAGCTCTGATCTGCATATTCTGGTCGAGCTGGTACTGAGACACACGAGCTATTTTATGAAGCAGTTCGGATGGGATTACGGCTTCAGACCCATAGACTAACGAGTATGGAGTTTGCCCGGTAGCAGTTCTTGGAGTAGTTCGATAAGCCCATAGTACACCATTGAGCTCGTCCGCCCAAGCGCCCTGTTTGGTGTCGAGGAGGGTCTTGAGATTTTGTATAATGATCCTGTTGGTGACTTCAGTTTGGCCATTTGCTTGCGGGTGGCCAACAGAAGTGAATCGGAGGTCGATTCCGAGGTCTCGACAATAGCTTTTGGTGTTCTCAGATCCGAATTGTGGTCCATTGTCACAGATGAGAACCCTCGGTGCCCCGAAGCGGTAGATTATATTTTTCCAGAGAAAGTTTATTATCACTGCATCAGCTATCTTGGGGACAACTTCGACCCACTTTGAGAAGTACTCGACGCATACTATGGCGAACTTTTTATGCCTAAGAGCAAGGGAAAATGACCTGATGATGTCGATCCCCCACTGGTCGAAGGGCCAGCAGATATCGATCGGGATCATGGCCGCCGGATGTGTATGTATGAGGTTGCCGTGCCTCTGGCATTTGGGGAATTTCCTTGAATAGAGCTTTGCGTCCCATACCATCATTGGCCAGAAATACCCACTCCTTAGGACTTTTCGGGCTAGGGCTCAACCTCCCGAGTGGTTTCCACAACACCCTTCGTGAACCTCTTCCATAACGTCTTGAGCTTGGCTAGATAGAAGGCATCTCAAGGGAGGACCTGTGAAAGATTTCTTGAACAACCTGCCTTCGCGATCGAGCATGTACTGTAGGGATCGATATTTGACTCTCCTGGCTTCGGTTGATTCTGCGGTAGCGTTCCATCTCTGAGATAAGCGACCAGACCATCCATCCAGCAAGGTTCTGGGGAATTTATGGTGGCTACGCTGAGCTTGCCTTTGTCGATTACCCGGCCCCCCGCCATTAGGAATGAGATCTTTGCGTCTTTGGTTCCCTGAAGTCCGTTCGCCAGTTTAGACAAGGCATTGGCTCGGCAGTTCTCTTCCCGGGGGACCTGTTCGATTTTAAATTCCTTGAGCTTCAAGGCTAGCTCCTTTACCATTTTGAGGTACGCCGCCATAGATTCTTCCCTTGCTTCGTACGTGCCATTGACTTGACCTGCAACGAGTTGGGAGTCAGTTACGACGGATAACCTGTCGATCTTATTCTCTGTGGCGTATCGTAGTCCTACGATAAGTGATTCGTACTCAGCCTCATTATTCGTGGCTTTGAAGTCGAGTTTGATGGCGAAGTCGAGCTGGAGGCCGTCCGAGCTCGTAAGGGATATGCCCACCCCGCCCCCTTGTGAGGTCGATGAGCCATCTACGTACATGGTCCAGCTTGGTGAGGTGGGAGCGATCTCCATCGAGCTTGTGTTCTTTTCGGCGAGGAAGTTAGCCAGAACTTGGGCTTGCTGGGTGGCTCGAGGTTGATAGGTGATGCCGTGCTGGCTCAACTCGATTGCCCACTTCATCATCCGATCCGATACATCGGGTTTGGACAGCACTTGCCTGAGGGGTTGATATTTCGATCCGCGTGCATGAGGGTGAACAGGAACTTCTCGATCTCGAGATAGTTTCGCTCCGTGCCGTGCAAGATCTTACTGAGCTAGTAGATCGGAAGGTGCTTTCAATCTAGTATTGCGACGAGGACCGAACTGAAAGTTTCGTTGGAAAGAGATAGATAGAGGTACAAGGTCTCCCATTCATTGGGCTTGGCCAATAGGGGTGGAGATGTCAGGTACTCTTTAAGTTGTTCGAAGGCTCTATCGTACTCTTCGTTCCATTCGAACTTTTTTACGTTTCTCAATATCTTGAAAAAGGGGAGGTTTCGCTCAGACGATCGAGAGATGAACCGGTCGACGGAAATGATTCGATCGACAAGGGATTGGACTTGGTTGGTGCACTGGGGTCGAGGTATGATCTGGATAGCTTTGATCTTGCCTGGGTTAGCCTCGATCCCCTTTGGCTCACCATATATCCAAGGAATTTCCCTCCTTCGACGCCGAACGTGCACTTGTCGGGTTGAGTTTCATCCCATACCGCGTTAAAATATCGAACGCTCGACCCAAGTGGCCGAGGTGATCCGAAGCCCATTTACTTTTTACAATCATGTCGTCCACGTAGACTTCCATCGTTTTCCCGACCTCGTCTTTGAACATCTTGTTCACTAACATCTGACAGGTCGCTCCAGCATTCTTAAGACCGAACGACATCACTTTAAAGCAGTAAATGCCCTTGACCGTTATGAAAGCCATATGGGGTCGATCTTCGGGCGCCATGGAGATCTGGTAATACCCTTGCAAGGCATCCATCATGCTTAGCATCTCACAACTAGCTGTCGAGTCGACGAGCTGATCAATCCGTGGGAGGGGGAACGGGTCCTTCGGGCAGGCCTTGTTTAGATCTGTAAAATCATTGCACATCCTCCATTTTCCCCCGGTTTTCTGTACGAGGACCACATTGCACAGCCAATCGAGATACTAGGCTGGGGTCACGTAACCCGCATCGAGTAGCTTGTTGACCTTAACCTCGACGATCTCGTTTTTCTCTTTGCTTTGTGGCCGCAGCTTCTGCTTTATGGGTTTGCAGGTGGGGTCTAGACCGAGGCGATGGCAGATCACCTTGGGGTCGATTCCGACCAAGTCCTTTGTTGTCCAAGCAAAAACATCGCTTTATCTTAGAGGAACCCAATCATCATGATCTCGTGCTGAGGGTTCATGTTCACCCCAATCTTTGTCGACTTGTTGCTATCATTTGGTACGAGGGGTACGTGCTTCAGGGAATCGGATGGTTCGATCCGACCTACTGTCTTTCTTTTTTGAGCCACGCGCGACCCCTCTGCCTCGACCTTTGGCGCCGAGAGGTCGATTTCTCTGCTTGTATAGGTCTGGAGATCGATTCCCTTGGGGTCGAGTGTGTCCTTCTCCTTTTCCTTTGGCTCTTTAAGGGTGATTGCATAACATGCCCAGCTATCGGGGATGTCACACTCGAATTTTCCGACTCCGTTGGGCATCGGCATTTTCAACTTTTGGTGGTAAGTGGAGATTATGGCTCGAAATTGTATGAGACCTGGTCGCCCGAAGCTCATGTTATATGCTAGGGGCATATTGATAACCACATATTCGACCTCTTTAGTAACTCGCCTGGGCGAGGTCCCCATCGAGTTGAGCAGCCTGATACGCCCAAGTGGGATGACCTGCGATCCGCCGAAGCCAGACAATGGCGTTCGAATCGGATCGAGTTTCAAGTTGTTAAGTTTCATCTTTTCGAGAGTAGAGTAAAGGATAATGTTGGTGCTGCTTCCATTATCAATTGGGCATTTGGTTACATTGAAATTAGCCACGCCCAAGGTCAACGCCATCGGACAACTAGGCGTTTCGCCTTCCCGATGGGGGCCTGGGTGGCTGTCGTTCTCACTAAAACTAACCTCCTGCCCTTCCCACTCCCTACCCCGTTCGATCTGGAGCACTTCCTCATGGGGGCCATTGCACTCTCGAGCTGCTTTTCTGATATTCCTTTTCCGCGCAGCGTTCGAGTCGCCTCCTTCGTGTCCTTCTGTGATCATATAAATGGTTCCGCCGATCGGGGGGTTCTCTTCGGCTCTCTCGAGGGGTTGTTTCCCTGACCTCCTGGACGGAGACCTCGAGCGGGAGCGGGATCGTTCCTTGTGTCGACCTGACTTCTCGCTGAAATGGTCGATCTTGCTGACGAAGTCTTTCAGATGTCCCCCGCGGATGAGTCGCTCGATCTCATCGCGGAGGGCCATGCATTCTCCCATCGTGTGGCCCGATTTCTGAGCCTTAGGACCTTCTCGGATGGTCTTAGGCTTGTGGAGAAGTTTCTTGTCGATCACGGTGAAGATTTGTTCGACGGGAGCGTTGAGGAAAATATAATTTTGTCGGTCGATCTGGGTCCTTTGATCGACTTTCCCGTTTTGCTTCTTGGGTTCGCTCCCCTTCCAGTTGGGGATCCAGCTCGACCCAAGATTATGCCCCTCCAATCTAGGGAGGGGTGCTGGCCCATGGGCGAGGGCCATCTCCTCGACCCGCATAAATTCGTGGGCGAGGTCTTGTATCTCGATCAGGTTGCGTAGGCCGGCCCTGACGATCTCGTCCGCCCACAGGCGGTTGTAGAGTGCTCGATGGACGACGGGCAATAGAGTCTCCATCGTTGGGTCTTCGACCCTGACCACTTCCCTCGAGAACCGAGTAAAGAAGTCTCGGAGGGATTCGCCATCTTCTTGGCGGAGATTGTTGAGGTAGGAGGGCGGCAGCTTCTCTCCAGCCATGGAGGAGAAGTGCGCCAGGAATCGATCTACAAAGTGATTGTAGGAACGGCTGCATCGAGGCGGCAGACGGATGAACCAATCCTGCGCCGGGCCCGTCAAAGTAGTGACGAATATCTTGGCCCAGATTTGTTGTGGGTGGGGGTTCAGCAACATTCTGTTCTCGAAGGCCGTGACATGCTTCTCGGGGTCGGAGGTCCCATTGTACAACGGTCAGCGGCAGCCCAGTGGGGATCCTGTCCCCATCGCAAGTTGTGCAGAGGATGTCCTCCGAAAATGGGGAGGCTTTCTCCCTATCGCTTTGGAACCGCAGGGGCCGGCGACTCAACCCCGCGCGCAGATCGACCTGCCTTTGGGAGATTATGGAACGGCGGTCCCCCAGGCGGTCTTGGACCCGTCTCTTTGGCGGGTCAACGTATCGATCTTACCCGTTCTCCTGGCGCGAGGCGGTGATTCTAGCCGCCTCATCTCGTGCAGATCGTGCGGGTATCCGAGCCCACAGGTCGTTATATTCCTCGTGGTCGCCATCGACCGCGTGCTTGCCACGATTAGCGGAGTTGGGATGTTCCGACTCGCCATGACTCTCTGATGAGACCTGCTTGCTACCTCCCGCGGGTAGCGGCGGAGGTGCGAATCCTTGGGCCTGATTCTGGCCCACGTCGGTTTGTGTGGGGAGGCCCCAAATGACCTGGGTCGGCCCGCCGTTTAGCGGCTGGAGGTAATATGGGACAGCAGGCCCACAGGTCTGGGCTGCGGGTCCCAAGGTGCTAGCCATCACCGGGCTGGGGATGGTAGTGGGACTGGCCCTCGGTAGTTCAGGGCGTCTCGGTTCACGGCCCTCTATTTGGGCCAGTTCGATCTCGACCCGCCATTGGTCGAGGAAGAGATCTAGGTCGGCCTGTGTAATAGTGACCCTCGGAGCGGCCTTTTGCTGAGGCAGAATCACGCTGGCACTAGCGCCAACGTTTCCAGCGACGGGGTGTACGTTTGAGGGATTGCCAAGCGGCGCGTCGAGGTCATGCCTGCCTTTGGCAACCTCCTCCATGTCATCGTCGCGGGGGGTTCTTCTTGTGTTCACCATTCTTGTGGATGAGTGCTAAAGCTTTTTCCTAGATCGATAGAAGAAGAGAGGTGAAGTGTTTCCCACAGACGGTGCCAAACTGATCTGGCTCAAATCCGGTCGATCTGAAGTGGACGATCTGAGGGTCAGATTTGGGTCAATCAGTCAAGAATTTATTTACGTGGGTTCTTTATTGACCTGAAAGCACTAACAAACATTAGCTAAGTACCAGCTTGGGGAACTTGGGGTTTTGCCCAAGTTTGGTACTCCGAGGCTCAAGTCAGTGTTGGATTCTTTAGAGAGAGAATAAATGTGATTAAATACGGAGTAAAAGCTTACCAACTACTGTTCAGGGGGCGAGTATTTATAGCCTTGGCCAAATAATACAGTAATGCGTGTACCGCAATTGTGCATTAATGGCGCTGCCAGTCGTCGATCTGGATGTCGGACGACGGGGTTGGCTAAAGGGGGATCGATTGTACCTTCTTTCCCCTTTGAGTGGAGACGGGGACTGGCGGGCATTGAATGCACTGTAGTACGCCTGTCCTAGGGAATGATAAGGTTACACGTGTCCCGACAAGAGTGCTTTATAGTATTCGGGTGTCCGGTGACGTATGTAATCAATCTGTAAATCGATGGGTCTCCAGGGACCCATTGACTATTTGGACTTCTTCTCTAAGGGAGCAGATCGTGGCGGTGTGTTGCGGCGGATCGGGGTTGAGGGAACCGTTAGATCGATATATGGTTTGGGTCAATCTGCTTATCAGGCCATTCCTTCTTGCCACGTTCTATCCAAATGGCCGTCTCTGGTTGATCCAGATTGGCGCAGAGTCCACGTGGCCCTACAGTGGCACGCCACATGGCCAAGTATTTTCATGCCGTGTCAGAGATATATGCATATGTATGTATATGTTTGATCGTGAAGATAAGGGAAAGAAATAAGGGAAATTGCAACTTGGTCCTCAAGGAATTGAAGTTAATGCAATTAGGTTCCAAGCTTGTGAAAATGATTATTTTAGTCAAATTCAATCCATGCAATTAGGTCCTTGAATTATGAAAATGATCAAGTAAATACAATTAAGCAATTAGGACATGTTCGACAATTAATTCACGTATCAATTAAATACGCTCATGCGATAATTGTGAAGTTGATTCAAATTTCACATATTTTCAAATAACATGTAGGAATATAATTCATATAATATCATGAAATGTATAAGTTAATAAGTAAAAGAATTAAATAAATCCTAACTCTCAAAACTCACACGCGTGGCGCGTGTACCTGAAAGGCTGGAAAATTGGGGTGTTACATTTTTTATTAACATAATAATGTCACATTTACTTATTATAATTTAAATAATTATAAAATATAAAACGAACCAATCTTCTAGGATTCCCAAGAAATTCTTCGATTTATTCCACACGCAGATGATTAATCATCTGCTTCTCACGGTCCGTGAATAGCCGGGACATTGAGGAAGATCCAGAAAAGCATTTTGGGAATCGGTTGGATTCGATCTCTGTTCCTTCCGTTTGAAGAAATGAAGGATCCTAAAGAATCGATCTTTCTTTTAGTGGTTGAATCTCTCTTTTATTGAATTTAACGGAAAAAAAAAAGGAAATTTTCTCTCTATCTATGATATAAATCTCAATAGAAAAATATTCAAAGGGTATTTTTTGCTTTGAAACCTGGGAAGATTGACTCTAGAGTTTTCGATTGATTTGAAGGAAAGGGAGATATAACAGCAAACTCTTGAAATAGCAGAAGCTAATTTGAGAAAAGCTGAAGGAAAGAGACAAATAATTGAGACAAATCTAGCTCTCCGACGAGCTAGGACATCTCTCTTTCAAGGAGGCAACGGGGATTCGAATTCCCCTGAGGGTAGGGTACTACGGAAGGAAGTTGATCGTGGATTACCAATAAGCCAACTTGATCCTCTTCCCCAGGGATCTCAGATGAGGTACCTGGAGCCGCCAACTCCAACTACCGTCCATGTATGATCCATACTAGATTTGACCAACTGCCCTACGTTCTTGTCAGCCCATCTTTGTCTCAGTAGAACTAAACTTCGTAAGAAAATATCTAGAGAAATCTATGAAGATAGAATTAACGGCCTAGCTAACGCGCCCCTTATTAAAAAAATTCAAAGAAAGTCTTGATATGAGAAAGATACACTCAAGCCTACTAAGCAAACGTAGGCTTGGGCTCGAAAGCCGTTTTAATATAATTTTAATTTTGAAAATTTTAAATAATAATATTATTTCATTGTACATGTATTAAGTGCAAAAAATTACTATTTATCTCAAAACAATTTTTTGGCCCGAACGTTCATGACGCAGCTTGCAAGGCATTTTAAGATGGTTTTTTCATCTTTGATCTTTTTCTAAATAATAGAAAGGCATTAATTAAAGTGAGAGAACAAAATCCTCAAGCACGCTATTCACAAACATGAAAAATTCTAATTCAAATTCCACTCGATAAAATTCAGTCAATTATAATGAGTGTACTTGACATTTAATTTGTTATTTTTCTTAAAATTTCTATCAACCACACAATAAATGTAAAACACTTATGACCTCTTTATCCTAATCTGATGGAGTTAAATTCGAGCTAAAATTACTCAAAATAGACAAATTATCCCTCCTTTTCATAAACCAAATACTCTTAATTATTTTTTCCTTTTCCTTTTTTAATTATTTCATTGTGAGTTGCATTTTTCTCTTTGAGGTTTTTTTTATTTTTTATTTTATTTTCTCTTTCAGGTTGTTAGTGGTTGCAATTATTTTCAATTATTTTTTTTATGTTCGTGTATAGTTCTGGGTTTTCTAAGTATTGGGAAAAAAATTAGAAAGTGAATTGGAGAAGGCAAAAGTTATAATGAGAAGAAGATGAAGACACATTGGTAGTTTCTTAGTTTCTCAAAGAGGAAAATGTTCCGCATGAAATAAATATATATATAAATAAATAAATAAATAAATAAATAAATATATATATATATATATATATATATATATATATATATAAATTTAAATTTAAATTTAAATTTTAATGTGTGATCTATATATAAGGGTGTAAAGATGTTTGGTAGTAGAAAATTTGGAAAAAACCTAGCACAAACAACGCGTGAAATCAAACCAGTTATGTGTGCGGAGTAGGGACAGAGTCAGGATTCAATGTTGTGGGGCGCAAAAATTTAAAATATCAAAAATGAAAGGGTGAAAATTTTAATTAGGGGGAACGGAAAATTAAAATATCAAAAAATTAAGGGGCAAAAATATAGATATATCAAAAATATACATACAAAAATTAAAAAAAAAATAAAAATTTAGGGGTCGGGGGCTACCAAAGCCCCCCTTGGCTCCGTCATTGTTGCGGAGAGCTCTTACACTTTCATTTAGTAAGATGCTGAGAGTATAAATTGGAAATAATTTCTTCTTTACAAGAGTGTATTCTGAATATTTCATTTTTTAAAAGGAGCTATATAAAATCTCGTACAGCTTGGTTACAACAAACATGTTGAGTAACATTAGAAATCAGCCCGTAACATCTGCCTAGTGTTGGACACCAGGCACCAGCTCAATACAAGCAACAAATAGAGGTCGACACATTTGGAAGAAAGCTAGGGCCATTCTGCCGTCTTCGATAAACAAAAATTACCTATAGATATACGTGTTCTTCACTGTACCCAGCTGTATATTTACCTCAAAACGAACAAAAGGGGAACAAGCAAAATATGGAAAAAGGCTCCATCATCATAAACTTTACAAAGATGATAGTTTGGGGTCTACACTGCCTTGCTTCTTATCGAGGAAAAAAAGAAAAAAGAAAAGGAGGAAGAAGATAAATTTTGGAATTTTGAAATTACTTTGTGCGTTTTAGAATGCTGTTTGGGTAATTACTAATTTAATTTATCATGGTGCAAAGCAAGCAATTACACTATGCAGTTTTAATGAGTTTGAGTCATAGTAATGCGGACATGTCGGTGCGTTCGTATGAAATCGCTAAAAATGTTATAACAATTGACATAGGTTCGAAACTAATAATACAATGACTTTTAAATGTAGAGAAAATTGCACATAAGTATCCTGTGCTAAGCATAAATAGCAAAAAAAAAATCCTAATATATAAAATATAGTTAAAAAACCCTTGTATTTGTTAAAATTTTACATAGGAAACCTTATGCGGAAAGTTGATGATATACGCACGTTGACTACGTGTAAAAATAAGATTGAGAAAATTGCATTTTTGATCCCATAGGACATAAGTCAATTTTTTTTTTGGTCCCGTAGTTTTTAAATCGTCCCGCACTTTTAGTTTTTTGACAAATGTAGTCTCAAAGTGAAAATTTTTCAATATTAGTCCCAAAAAATTTAGAAATACATATTTATAATATTTTTCCTTAATTGAAAAATACATATCAAATATTAGGAAAAATTTAAAAAAATAACAACCACAAGATATGCATTTTATTTTTATAATAAATAATAAATTATTACATTTTAAAGTATAAGTATTACTTTAAAATTATAAAATAAAAAAATAAAAACATATACATAATAACATAATTAATAAAATAATCTTCAATATTGCATTTAGTTCACATATATAAAATAAAAAATTGAAAATAATTAATATATATGGCTACTAATTGAAAATAAAATATTGATGTTATTTTTGAATTCTCATTAAATATATATGGATACTAATTACTTTTAATTTTTTAATTAATATTATATTACTGAATAAACTATATATAAATTTTCTGTTATTTTTAATTTTAACTAAACCCAACGTTAATTATTTTAAATAAATACGATGTTATATGTATAAGAAATATTTAAGTATTATAAATATTAATTATTTTCAATTTTTTATTTTACATATTTTAACTAAATTCAATATTGAAGATTATTTTATTAATTATGTTATTATGTATATGTTTTTATTTTTTATTTTATAATTTTAAAGTAATACTTATACTTTAAAATGTAATAATTTATTATTTATTATAAAAATAAAATGCATATCATGTGGTTGGTATTCTTTTAAATTCCTAATATTTGATATGTATTTTTTAATTAAGGAAAAATATTATAAATATATATTTCTAAATTTTTTGGGACTAATATTGAAATTTTTTTACTTTAGGACTACATTTGTCGAAAAACTAAAAGTACGGGAAGATTTAAAAACTACGGGACCAAAAAAAAATTCACCTATTTCCTATGGGACCAAAAATGCAATTTTCTAGATAAGATTTTAATGGTAAAAAGTCTCTTATGCCCTTATTTTGTCCTTATATATATAACATATTATAAAAATATTATAGAAAACAAATAATATAACTTTTTTTATATAATATAAATATAATTAAAAAAACAACCCTCAATCCCTCGCCACTCACAACGTCCAACCAATCCCACCATCTCAAAAAATTAACCGCCGCCACCAATGTGTACGGCCAACCCCTCCCCCAAGTCTAACCCTGCCACCCCCTTCCCATGTACAACGCCGACACTGGCGCCACCACCATCCGTCACATTTCCTTTCAAAAACAAACATTCGCCAACACCAAACACCACCGGAGTCCACCGCCACCACCAACCACCACTGTGTAGACATACACACACACACTCGCTTAGATCTAGTTTTCGGATCTGGATCTGACAAGGAGAAGAGGGGTTGACTAAAGTGGGGAGGGATACGACGGCCGCGGACTTGGGGTGATTCGGGATGGTTGGCAGCACGGATTTGGTAATTTGGGATAGGCGGCAGCGACAACGACAGATATGGAAAGGTAGGAAGGGGTAAACTTGGGAGGGGAGGCAGTCGCGTGGTGGGACAGAGGTAGGGTGGCGTGGTTGTACTACTTGGAACGGCGGTGACATGATTATATTGTGTGGAATATATATATTAATTGATAAAATATTTAGTTGGAATATATATAATATATATATGTGTTAATTATATATATATATAAAATTATATACACATATATAAATAATATATATGTATATTATACTATTTATATAACATTGATGGTATCCAAATTTGACTACGTACGGAACTTCAGATGTGGACTCCTAATCACCATGATATTTGTTGAATTGGAGAAAGCTCTGGATCTTCTAAAGCTGTAAAAAGTAGCAAACGTAAGCTCAAAGGCCAAAACGGGAGAATATGGTGGTTGTACCCGTTTTGGCACTCCGACATTCAAGTCAGACTATTGGGTCAAAACTGGATCGATAGTAGTGAGCAGACAGGAGTGTATTTAATGTTGGAATATTAATGTATCTTAGTAACAAATGAGGGGGTATTTATAGTTGGGGAGCTTTCTGCATGCAGGTACACACAGTCAGAGGTGTGGATTAGCTATCATGACCAAGCATGGCGTAACATGGTCTTAGTCCTTTCTGGTAAGACCTCATATACCTGATTTATCAGGATGATTGCAGAGTAAGTACAAGGTATGAGATGTATTTAATGCGCCTGCAGGGAGGGGTGTCCTCATTTAATACCATTGTACCTGCACATCCTGGGTTGAGAACACACTTGGCTTGATGAAGCCTCTAGGGTGAGGCCTTTACTGGTCTGTGACGCCCTATCCGATCGGCCGTACAGGTATGACGTCACGAGTGTGCTACTTGCGTATTTAAATTATTTATTTATGCAATTATATGTTCATTATGATATATACATGCTATCTTGACGATATATGATTTATTTGTTGAGAATATGTGTTGGGGTTTTTAGACGTTTTGTACCTTGACTCCGATTTTGATCCGTTTGACTTCGAACTTGATTATCAATTTTGTGAATATGTGAAATGCATGAAATATGTGAGTTATGAACTTGTTTATAAGCTTAGTATACGTTTTTGAACTCGTTTGTAGTGGTCTTGAACCATTTTTGTGAAATTGGGACTTAAGGGCCTAAAGAGCATTTAGCGCACCTTGGGTTCCGGGCGGCATAACTCGAGTTCGAGAATTCGGATTCAAATTCTGACACTACCACTGGACTTGTTTTGACGATTCGGATCCAACAGAACAATCCTCATAATTTTCTAAGCCCCTTTGAACCTTCGAAACTTCATCGCACTAAGATATATGTACTGGATGCACTACCCTACCCGTTTTGGCCATATTTGACCCGTCTTAAATCCTTTTGACCTGCTTCTTTGAACCATATATTTCCAACTTGATCCCCTACCCTCTCTCACTCTCACATTTTGAACCAAGGCAAGAAAGAAGCAAGGAAAGGAAGCAAGAACAAGAAGAAACAAGAACCCTTCATCTCTTGGCCATACTTGAGCTCATAACACTTTCGTACTCCATCATCTCTTGAAGGTAAGGATATTTTTGAATTCTCCATCCTTTTGTGTTTCTTTTAATTCATGAACTTTGTGTTTTGAGCTAGGTTTTCTGGAGATTTTAAGAACATGATGAATGGTAAGGGTTTGAAGATTATTTTGAAATCCATGATCTAGCATGTGTTATATGAAGTTTTAAGGCATGATTCTTGTTCATTTAAGCTCCTTTACTTCATTTATTCACGCCTATTTGATGGTAGATATGTATTAAATGAAACACCATTAATGATTCTTGAAAAAATGAATAGTATATGGGTTATATTTCACAAGATATGAACTGCACTTTTGCTCCTTGTTGCTGCGTCTACAATGGGACTGAAATGGTGGATTTGTGGCTTTTTTTTCTTGCGTTTTTGGCCTAGATTTATGTGTACATATTGCCCCTATATTTCTATGGTTTTTCTCTGCCATTTGCTTCGAGTTTCAGCTGGAAAATGAAGAAGACACCAGCCCAGCCTAGGAGTGAACGGGCGTTCGCCCAGCAACACATGCAGCGGCTGAGCGGCCATTCGCGGAGGACAGGCACTTCTGTACCTCTGAATGGTCGTTCGGAGATGGACAAGGAGAAGGGCTAAATGGGCTTTCAGGCCTCCATGCAAGCCTTGAGGATGTCTGACCCTTGGACCAGCCGTTCCACCCCATGCATGCAATTTTGTTAACGGCCATTCGCACATGTGTGTTGATGTTGTGAATTTTCTTGCTTTGTTTAGTTTTATTCAATCTTTCCCGCCCCGTTTATGACTTGTATGCTTTGTTAACTTGTTATATTATGTGTTAAGATTTATGTTTTGAATTTATAATGTGAATTCGATGCTTGTATTCGAGATATGAACACTACAACAAAAATGGCTTGTTACTACAAATTTTTTTACTACGATCATTTGATCATAGCAAAAGGTAATTATTTACTACAATTTATCGTACGTAGTAAATAATTAAGAAATAAGACAGTTATTCACTACGAAACCACTATCATAGTAAATAATATATCAAAACTACGTAGTTTTGATATTTTTTACTACGAAATATAATTAAATTCTTAAATAGTGTCTTATAAAGATTTGATACATTTTTTTATTATTCCCACCATTTATTTAATATCAAACAAAAATATATTACTTTATCAAATTCTAAATCATATCATATTATTTTTAGGAGACCTAAATTAATATTATATTTCAAATTTTAAATTTTTTTTATTAACTAAAGAAATATATATTGAATTTATTATATATCATTTGAATATTTTGAATTTATTAAAACTAAAAAAAATATAAAAAATTTTTATTTCAAAAATTTAAATATATATTAGAATTAACTACAAACTATTAACTAAAATTTGAAAAATATTAAATATATCTTAGATATTTTAGAGTTACTGAAATAAAACTATTCAAAGTTTAAAATTTTCAAACTTAAAATATTGACCAACATGTCTGCCTAAATATCTCTCAACCCTTTTGTCTTCCCAAAATGTACACAGCCGCGGCAAAAGAGAAAAAAAATCCCACCAAAATTTCCTCCCCAAAATGTAAGCAGCCGCGGCAAAAAGGAAAAAAATCCCACCAAAATTTCCTCAAACCCTCATTTCTCCCAAAATTTCTAACACTTTTGTCCCCAAAAATTTATCCAGGCGCAGCAAAAGGGAAACCTTCATTCCATTTTTGAAACTTCCTCAAACCCTTTTTACAATTTCAGCTAAAATTTCTAGGTGAACATTCCTCAAACACAGGTAGGTCTTCGGCGGAGCTTCCAGCGTAGTTCTTCGACGGCGAAGCTTCCAGGGCAGGCCTTCGACGGCGGAGCTTCCATTTAGGTCTTCGACTGTAGATTCGAAGGCCGAGGTTTTCAAAGGCGCTCCTAACCAGCCTTACGAAAAGTTGCTGACAATGCGGAGGTCTCAAGGAGAAGGAGGAAAATATCGAGCGCGAGGAAGCGGTGAAGGAAGAGGCGGAGATATCGGTATGTTTGTTTTTTGCTTTTTTTTTTTGTGGATTTTGAGCTGGGTTTTGGTTTATTTTCTTTTCCTTCTTGTTTTATTTATTTTCATTGGAGGGAGGTATTTGCTCTTATGCTGGAGGTGGGGTTGTTAGTCTCGGCTTCAGTTGAATCAAATGTTATGTATTTTTCCTTTCGAGCTACATTGTGTGCATAGGAGCAGCATAATAGATACCTGTTGTAAACGAAATTGAAAAAGGCTTGGATTAAGTCTAAATAATTCACAAAGATTAATGGTTATAAAATTTCTGAATGTTAGCAAATATACATATCTGAGTTGCACCCCACTTGCAACACAAAGGTAAAAAAATGTAAGCAAGTCATAGGATAATTTATTTATTTCGAAGTTGCAGGGGGCAAATCTCAAAATTTGGTGTGTATAGGTATATATTTGGTGTTATCTGTGTGTAAGTCCTCAAAATTAGAAAGGGAGATTAGTTAATTGGGGAGATTGTATTGAAAAAATAGAGGGTTTTGACTGGACGTGATTCTCCGTATGTGCTTTGGACAAGATTCTTCTAATGCCTCTCATTTGATTTCCAAAAATTTGATGTCGTGTTTAAGTATATTAAAAAATGGACACTTGTAAAGGGACAAGATGGGACAAAAAAGGAGTCAGTTTTTCTACCTCATGTTTTTGGCTTTGTTAGCAGATGGAAGGTATTTTTAATTTCCTTGGAATGAAAATGATAATCGGGGATTTAAATTGTTGGTTTGAAAATTAGAATTGCATGGACTGGTCTTTTTCAACAAGAAAAATGTATATAATATTAGAATTGAAATTTTGGACGAAAAGTATGATCATATATATAATATTGTTTGTATTATTGTGGTTTAATTAGGTAAATAGGGAAATGGACGAAGATGATCGTTTAATTAGGTAAAGGGTTTTAATTGTTTATAAACTAGAGCAATGTAAGCCCTACCTAATAAAATAGGTGTACACGTTTGAAAATGATGGTGAACAAATAAATGATGTTTTTCAATTCTCCACTATCAAGTTAATTATATTTAGCAAGTTAAATTACATAAAGTTACTTTATCATGTAAATATGATGGATCACAAACGACTTTCTTGCACTTAGTAGTTTCTCCTTCCGACTCTACTCCATTTGCTTTTCCATCTGCATCAAACTCTACCTGAAAATTGAATAAGTAATTTTGTGGTTGTTCCTTTCTTACTTGCTAGCATATGAGATGCTCCTGATTAGATCTTAAGCACAGGTGTCTTAATTTTATATTAGCACATGAGATTCTATGTGTTTTCTGGATTTATTGACTGTTGTGTTGATTTATTTAACCATACATATTCATATACAAACATAAGGAGAATATATTATATATGTATTGGATTGGACGTTCATATTCGATTAAAGCTGATTTCCCGGACAAGTGTTCTAGAGCTTGACTGCTTGAAGAAGTTTTGTATTGAATGAAATGAATTGAGGCAGAATTTATAATATCTCTATTTGCTGTTGATTTGTATACTGACTGAATTTGCATGCTTGGTATTGTGGTTTTGTCCTTGTTGGTTATATTAAAGTTATCTTTTAATGATCTAATTTATATTACGTGCAGGTTTGGTTAAATTTAAAAAGAGACAATATGATCCAGCTTTGGATCAATTCAACGAATTGAAAAAAAATGGTAATACATTAGTCTCATTTTAGTTATTTCTTAATTCTGTTAAAAGAATGGAAAAGAGAGAAAATGATTCAGCTTCTTAATTTGATCTAGTGGAAAAGAAAAATAGTGAGATTAAAATAGTTATTAGATCTAGTGCATTAAATGTCGATCTTCCATTTATTCTTTATTACAAGGTTTGGAGGTTGAAGATGTTATTTATTGTGAGATTTGGAGGTTGAAGATTCTAACCTCTATTAAGAGAGAATTAAGATCTAATGGAAGATCGACATTTAATGCACTAGATCTAAGAACTAATGTAAAATAGTTAAAATGATTCAGCTTTTTAATAGTGGAAAAGAGAGAAAATGATTTTGTTAAAAGAATGGAAAAGAATGGTAATACATTAGTCTCATTTTAGTCATTTTAGTTATTTTTTAATTATGTTATTTCTTTTATATTTGTTAAAATAGGAACAAAAAGGGTGCAACATCTACAAGCACAAACTCAAGGACGTGTTATACAAAGTGAGGAGAACTTGAGTCAAAATCAGCTACAAACACAAACTCAAGTAACTTCATACAAAGGTGTAGTATCGATAAACTTTAAAAGATAACTTCATATTCTTACATGGCTTTACGATCCAGGGGATGAGATAATAAGTAGCAAGATAGGATTGTAATGTGAAATCTGTCTAAATTTGATTGTTTTTAATTAAGAACCAACCTAAATTTATGATGTTCATATGTAAGTAATCTGTACTTTGCTTTGAATTATTTCAAGATCTTTTATAGTTTTCAAAAATTTTCATTTGACCTACTAATATTGATTCTTTTATAGGTACAAGACAAACACAATTACATGAGAATGTGGCTAAAACAAGAGCTCTTCCAAAAATACAGGAGAACCTGAGTCAAAGTCAGCTGCAAACAAAAAGGCAAGAGAGTCTCAATGACGAATTAGAGGCTCAAACAACTCCAAGTAACGGTATCACCTTCTGTATGATGTAAATCTTCTAGATAGTATCTTATGATGATGAAATATCTCCTGACAATATCTCCCTTTGTGCTGAACAACAGAAAATACAAGGAACTCACGTGTTCAAATAGGGCGTGGAGCAGCTAGGTTTCCTAAAGAGTGGAATACAGGAAATAAACTTCAAGTTTCATTGAATCCCAAAGGGAGTGTATCAGGAGATGATTATCAGAAGTATGCTACTGCATTAGGTTGTTTAGCTCGTATTGGAGCTAAATTGCCTTTGAATTGTATGACTTTCAATGCTATCCCACAATATCAAAGGGATATGGTTTGGGATGAGGTGTAGGTAATTAATAAATCCAGTTATATAATTTGGTACTTAATTAGTTATATAACAACCTTTTAAAGTATTGGTTTGCTAAATATTTCAGGAGAACACTTACCTTACTCTCGAAGCAAAGGGTGTGGTAATGTTCACAATATCTGATATTTGGAGGAAATGGAAGTGTAGCATTAAAAAGAATTTCTTTACACCATACAAAGATGACCATGAGTTCCTCTTGCAACAACCAGCTGATGATAGGATTCAAATGAATCAATGGTTGGAGTTGGTTAATTATTGGAAGATCCCTAAAGTGCAGGTTATTAATTACATAAAACTAATTATATGTTTTCTATTTTTATGAAAACCAAAATGAGATTATTGGAGTTAATGTGAGATGATGACAGGATGTTGCAAACCAAAATGCCACGAATGTTTCAAAGAAGGAATGCTTGCATAGGACTGGACGAACACCTTTTTCTACATTAGAGGAGGAGGTACAAGATATAAAATAACCTTTTAAATCTAGTTAGATAATAGTAAATCTTTATTTTATCTATTTTTGCATTACATTGTATTCTAGATGTTGGCAAAAGGCATTATTGATGTTACAAAACTGGATGTGTGGATGGAGTCCAGATCTCGAGGAAAAGGGATAGAGGATGACAATAAAACATCAGATTTACATGTAAGTGATAGGTACATTTTAGAATTTATCAAAATAAATACAAATAGACGATATCAAATTTTATTGTACATTTTATAGGGTTAATTTACTACAGAGCTTTTGAAAAAGCCTGAGGGGGAAAGAACAAGACAATACAAAGATGAACTCTTTCTAACAACAATGGGAAAAGACAGTCGTGGCCATATTAGATGTGCTGAAAAAGGTAGTACAGTCAATCGAACTCAACTTAAATCTATGGCCACACATGAAATATTGTCATCCCAAGATAGAGAAGAATTACAAAGGCTGAAGGATGAGCTAGTTGAAGAGAGAAGTGAAATGAAACAAATGAAAGAAGAATTTGTCAAAGCGAATGAGAAATTGCATTTGGAACAACAGAAAACAAGCCAGTTGAACAAAAAACTAGAACTTTTAATAAGTTTCGACTATCTCACCTACCTTGGTGCATGGTACTCAGGTAAAATATGTATCTATTGTGGATAATTTTTGAACTTTGTCTATTTTTGTTAATTCAACCTATAATAACAGGTTGAAGATGCACCGAGTTCTCATATGTCAAATTATAATGATTCAAGAGATGCTCCCACTTCTGGAGTACACCATTCTAATGTAGAAGATACCCCCGCTATTAAAAGTAAACAGGTACTAATATTATTAGGGGAAAAGGTAATTTGTATGACAATAATGATAAAATTATGATGGATATTTGATCTTTGCAATTAGATTGCTGGAGACAAGCTGGTGAAGCAAGTAGTTGCAGATAGTTCTCATCGAATCATGGTACAACTAATAGATTTTAAAGTTTCAATACTTAAACAACTAATGAATGATAGGAGCCTGCTATTGTTTTCTATTTTTTATTATTTTTTTTGTTAATGAAATATCGTACTTGAACAATTAAGGTTTGTTATCTTTAATGTTTGTTTTCATAGGTTGGGAAAAGAGTATATTTACACTGTCATGGGATACCCAAAAAGGTTGTGGCGGAAGGTACTTTTATTGGTTATAATGCTAATGAAGGTGACATGCCTATATTTTGTAAGATTTGTGTTACAAAGGCACTTGATAAAGATGAGAAGCTATTAAAACCTCGTCGAGATGTTCAAACTATAGGACAAGCTGTTAACAAGTGTATTGCATAGGACTTAGCTAATGTACGTAATTGATTCAATGTTGAATTTCTAAAATTTAAAATAAGATATTTCTTAGAATCCTAATTTACAAAGTTAGTGTTTTATTTCTTATTACAGATTTCGGAGGCATAAATCAAGCTATCTTTTGGTAGATTTTTAGGTAAGAACAAGATAATTCATTTTTCATAGCTTAAAACTATTGAATGGGAATGTATTTTTAAATGCTTTGTAGTTTTTTTATGTAGTTGGTTGTATGAATGATCTGTGAGTACTGTGCTTTGTTTTTTGGATCTGATTTGGTGTAGTTTTGGATTTCTTGAAGGGGGTTAGATGTTAGATGAGTTGAAAAGGAAACAAATAATTTGACTTAATTTGAATATGCATAATTTGAGTTAATTTCTCTGTATGATCAATGAAGAAGTCTAAAATTGTTGGTGTTAATGTGAAAAGGTTGGATTGGTTTTCGTGGGTAGGTTCAAATCTGTATAGGTCCTGCATGTATGGTGATAGAACTTTTCTCTCTAGTTGATGCAGGTTAAATGTGATTTCATTATAATGTTTATGTTTGGTGCGACTGGTATGCTTTTTTCTTTTTTGTTTTTTAATGGAATAACAAATCATGCATGTGTCAATTACTTTCAACCCTTCAGATAATATTTAATGTACGTGCTTTATATGTTTGAGCCATACATGTTTGTGAGAGAATATATATTCCTATTTTCATGTTTAAAGCATGTTATTAGTTACAATTTTGAAATTTTTTGAATATTTTGTTCTTGTGACAGTGCTTGAAAATTTTGCCTTTGGTATATATTGCCTATGATCTCAAGATGTTGGTTTTGCGATTTGTGGTGTTGCTATTTTAGCATATGTATCACATATTCATCAGTGATCAGTTTGTTTAATGCGCTACTTTTTGCATATTTATTAGTTGTTTGTATTGCAGAGAAGCAAACACAAAGGAAGAGTAAGTCCATTTCTTACATTACTTTTGCTAACTAAATAGTTTATTTGTCAATTTTACTCCATTATAGGTGGAATTAAGACAGGGAAATCCAAATGTTGAAGATTTTCAAGTATTATGCTGATGAAACATCCCTATATTTTGCATATTATGATAGATCAAATAGCAGATAAATAGAAGCCAAGTTACTTTTTGCGGATTTATATATAAGATCGACACAATATATTTTGTTAGTCATGTAGTTGAAGATTGTGGGAAAGAATCTTGTGAATATAAATTTGTAAGAATTTATCTTTTGGTAGTACATTGTTATGTTAGTGATGTTATTGAAAATAATCATTTCGACTATATAAATTTAATTTCGTATTGTATTGTATTTTGGTTTGGATGATAATTATTAATGTATTTCAAGAAAATATTAGAAAAAATAAAATTAAATTAAAATTATGTAATAATTATAATAATATTTTTTTTACTACGAAGTATTGATTGTAGTTAATATACATTTTTTTACTACGATAAGCATATTCGTAGTAAAAACTTGATGTATTTGCCTCATATTTGCTAGGAAATATTGCCCGTAGTAAAAGGTAATATTTCCGTAGTAAAAAGTTTTTACTACGATCATTTGATCGTAGCATAATATTTGTTACGGCCACATCAACTACGATTACAAATTCGTAGTAAATACGTAGCAAAAGGGTTTTTACTACGATAATTTGTTCGTAGTAAAATCCAGTTTTTCTTGTAGATTATATGCTCAACGTGCTACCACTTCTCATTTTTTTTGTATCATTCGCATTCATATGCATTTGCCGAGCATCTATTTGGTTCATATCGAGTTTAAGAGTGACTTTTGATGTTAGTTTTGTCTAGAGGAGCAACCCGTTGGTGACGAGGTGGTTCTGTAGGCGTCATTCAATCCTCTTTTTGATTACTGCTACGTTGTGAAGGTGAGGTTTCTTTGTTTTAGTTAATATGACCTACAACCCTACGTGTTTTGAGCCCGTATACAACTTATGTATATTATATGATAGATATATGTATGATATGTACTTTGAGGGCTTGTCCCATTTGTTATAAAACTTTGAAAATGCTTTTATACGTATGTAAGCTATATTTTCGTTTGATTTGAAAAGCTTTGATATGTGTGAGTGTGTAGTGAGATATGGCTTTGAAAGATAAGTTTTGTGGGAATTTGAATTTGGGCCCCGGATAGTGGAATGGTATCTCGGGATGGCCGTGGGGTCGCCAAGCTCTCCCATCAACACTTTCCTTTGAGAGTTTTCACCTAAAATTAGGATGTTGAGGAAGGGTGGTTCTCTTGAGCCGGTGGTAACCCTGCCGAAGGTGTAGGAAAGTAATTAAACCCTGACTCGTGTGACTTTGAACGATAGTTAGGGCTTCCAACCCTTCTATCACCCGGTGTAAGGCTGGTTTATGATTTTGTCTTTGAATATGAATATGACTTTGAATATGAGAAGTTTGGAAGGAAAACTCGTACTCGCCGAGTTAGTGTAACTTTGTACGGATCTATGAAATGGAAATGGACTCTTAATTACTTAAAATTGGTTGTTTTGGCCTTCGGCCCTAAACTTTCTTTAAGTATATATATCTATTATCACGAGAAACATTTTAGCTTGCAAAAACCATCCCCGGTTCATAGATTTCTTCGACTTTGATACTTGCTTTGCTCTATACGTATATATGGGTGCGTGTGTTAGCCCCCTCACCAGTCTTTAGGATTGACCCTCGTTGTTGTTCACTTTTTCTCCCTTTCTTTTGAGTTACAGGTACAGGATAGAGGTTTGAGCAAGGCGACAAGTGTTTCTTAGTGTCATACTTGTGGTGTAGCTCGAGTCTACATATGCATCGTAGTGGATTTACTTCTTTTTGTACTTATGATCTTTTGGATTATGTATTATGTCTCCGAATACTTTGTTAGCTTATGCTTCGGATTTGATATTTTGATTCTTTTGGCCTGGGATGGGCATGTTGATATGTATATGGTTTGTATATGATCGTTGATAGGTTGATATAATAATTGTTAGCATGCTATGTTATGATTTTAAATCGCTTCCACTATTATTTGATTTGATGCGCATTTTGATTGAGGGTCTAGACCGTCTAGCTTAGGAGATATAGCACCCCAACCGAAAGGCACCACATACCCTGCACTAGGACCCGACACCTGTATAAAATGGAAAGTCCGTACACGCACCAAGTCAAAGCGAACGGGAGACAAACAAAAATCCAACCTAAGCTAGGCGGTACCTAAACCCTGTACAACAAGAAGATGCAAGACCTTGATGCGGAAGCGATGCGAAAATATGAATTTTCAAAAACTTCAAACGTCAAGCATGACAATACATTTCATACATAATAAGTCAACTACACGGATTCAACTAATCCAAGAACCTATCCTAACCTATCCCGAATAATCATACAATAAAGACGGGTTTAACTAATCCAAGAACCTGTCCCTAAATTCATAACATAATTTAAAACAATGCATACAAATACGTACATACAATCACATCATACAAACTTAATCGAATTCAAAATTCCTATGTATGGACCCGAACGAATGCAAAAGACTCGACTCAAAACAGACTCCAAAGACTGACAACGCCGCCTAGCTCGAACTCTAAAGCAAATCCTACAAACTAAAAACATGGGGAGGGGAGGGGTCAGTCCAAAGACTGAGTGAGGGGCTACCCACACACACCTATATATACGTAAGAGCACAACACGTTCAAAAATAGATGTTCGTGAATCCGGGATTAGTATTTGCACACCAAAATATTTACCCGTGATAATATATATATAGGTAGACTTAACAAAGCAGAACAAATAAGATTTAGCTTACGTATCTCAAAGCGTACATTCTTATCAAAGCAAACTTAGCATACATTTCAAGCACATTTTTATTAAGTTAATAATATTCCAAAATTTATCTTAATTTTATGAATCTACCCCCGTTTCACAAACTTATAACAAAACATAACAAGACTCGGCGGGTACGAGTTCAAACCAACCTTTCTCCTAAGACATAACTTATCAAGACAAACAAACAAAACAGACATACCAAATCCAGTCAAGACGTGCAAACCAACTTCTCCGAGTGAGGGAAGGGTTGCGCGACCTTAACCATCCAAGCAGACGAGGGGAGTGCTCAATGCTTCTCCAACCCTCAGGACTCCATCCCCCAACCAAACCTCCTGGTGGGTTCAGGTACTTCCTTATCAAGACATCAAGGGGAGACTGTACACAAGAGGCGTGCCCGGCCACCTCTTGGTCGTCCCGGGTGCTCCTTACCCACAGTCCTCGGGGGCCCATCAAGTCAAGTTCAATTTCAAGCAATGTGCAAGTCCTAAACTCGCTACAAGCGTGCATACCTTAACATATCGTGCGTATCACATGCATACGTATCATACACTCACATACTTACCACATGCATACGTATAATACATACTCACATACGTACTTACCACATGTATACAAATTATATTCAAAAGCAAGCATACATAGTCTCATACGTATCGTTCATACTTTCAAACATATAACAAATCCGTCAAAATATGTACCTCGCACATACTTACATATACATAAGGTTTATAAGTCGCATGCATAGAAAACGAGCACATTGTATTAGGGTTTAACTATAACCTAACCTCACCTGGCACCCAACGAAGCTGTAGACGAACCAAAAGGTTCACCCCAGAACCTACAAGACCCAGTTGTCACCACCCTATAGGGATGCAAACGAGACGAGCTAGCTCACGAGCTTAGCGAGCTGGCTCGAAGAAGGTTCGGGACTTGAGTTCGAAGCTGACGAGCCGATCCGAGCCAAGGCTCGGCTTATGGAGTTTCGAACCCAAGCCCGAGCCATGTATTTCTTGGCTTGAGGCTCGCGAGCTACTAATTTAAAAAAAAAAAAAAAAAAATATATATATATATATATATATATATATATATATACTCTTACGCAACAAACCCTACCCCCATTTCTTTTCTTCCCAATTCCTTAACGCAGCAGAGAGGCGCCCAGTTCTCTTCAAGCAGCAGAGCAGAAAACCTTGCCATCCTATCACGACGCCACCATCCACCGTCGCCGTCTAGCGCCACTGCCGACCACCCCAGCCTCCTCCTTCTCAGCCGCAGCGCCGGCGCAGCCACCACCTCCTCTTTTTTTTTTTTTTTTTTTTTGATTTATTTCCTTGAATTTCAGTTTTGATCCATTTGGAAGAATTTAGAGGAATTAATGTGTCAAAATACTATGTATTTTCCCAAGTTTTTAGTCCGATTGCATCTCTATTTTCTGCCTTTTTTTTCCTCCTCTCTCTCTCTCGTTTTTTTGATTTATTTCTATCAATTTCAGTTTTGATACCTTTGAAATAATTTAGAGGAATTAATGTGTTAAAATACTTTGTAATTTCCCAAATTTTTAGTCTGATTGCATCTCTATTTTCTGCATTTATTTTTGTGGCAATCTGATATTTGCTTTGGCTGTATGGAAAAAAATTAGATCTGGTTCTTTATTCTGCTTTGGGTTGGACGTATATAAAAGAGACAGATCCAGATTTGGCCAAATAAAGTTAAAATTTCGAGGGTTTTTCTTAATAGCTCGTGGCTCGGCTCGGCTCGGCTCGCCCGAACCTCATTGCGAGCCAAGCCTGAGCCACCTTAACTAGGGTTCGATGGCTCACAAGCCGAACCCAAGCCCAATTTTTTAGGACCGAGCCCGAGCTCGAACCTTGAAAAAACGTCAAGGCTCGGCTCGGCTCATTTGCATGCCTACCAGCCTGGGTGCACCTGTACCAATTGAACACAAAACGAAGGACTCAGACTCAAGAATGAACCACAAGGACGTACGACAATGCTCATGAATGCATAAAATGAAATACATATGATATACATTTACAAACAAGCAATTTATATTCATATACCACGTTTCATATAAAATTCACACACTGCCAGGCCAAATAGATCATATACTATCTAATTATCCTACGAAAACAAGTTACAATTTACAACTATTCTTTAAAAGATGCAATTTGGTCAAGGAAGCATATAACGAATCCCAACCATGTCATTCCCATGCATAATTAAAGCATACATAAAGTTTACACATTGTACATATTTCTTTGTGAATTCAAATCATACCACTACTTTAAATTAAGAAACAATATTTCATCAAAGTCATAGAATACATAACCAATTCATATTCATACGAACAAATTATTTTTTATATACAAAAGTTTCTATTTTAATCTTACAAAGCTTCATACAATTCATATATCGCATAATAGATTCGTATTTAATTTAAGTAACTAAACTTTAATTGCAAAAGTTTCAAGTTTAATCATTCAAGGCATAATAACTCATTTTTACGTAGTCAAGATTAGCATATTTATTTATCAAATGACAAGGTTTAATTAATTCAAATCATACAAATTTACATTATCTCAAAATTACACAAACACCCCTTCTAAGTTAAATAAATAGCGTAATTTCAACATATCGGGGTTTAAATTATAAATCGAAACATCAAGACACGTCATAATTCATTCAATACATAATTTCATATACATTGAGTACATCTCGATCGACGAATCAAGTAATTAACAATTAAATTACATTTAAAATAATTAATCAATTAATCTCAAATATACAAAATAATTCGTAATAAATAAACCGATTGTCTGATTAACGAACGAGAAGTGGCATTGGACTCACCACGACAAGGCAGATAAACTGCCCGAAGACCGTCGGAGCACCGCCATCTGAGCTATGGGAACAGTCGTCGACCGCCGCCGGAAAGTGCCGAAAAAATCCTGAAAATTCACCAATGCAAGTAATCCTTGTGCTCGTTCCAAATCCTCGATCAATTTCTGAAAATTCCAAGCCAATCGTCCCCAATTCAGATCCGACAATATGAAACCCCCAAAATCTTCAAAATCAAATTACTTCCAAACCGGTGAACCAAAATCGAATCCATAAATTGCATTGGCTTACCCGTGATGAGACCTTCAAAACGCCTATGATATTCGCTGGAAAAAGTCACCGGAGTGTTGACCCATGTTGACCCGCCGCTGTTCTTGTCGGAATCCACCGTATACGACCATTTTCAGCTCAATTTGAGTCGCCATTGTGTTCAGGGGGTCGAAAAAGGTAGGAAACCGCCCTAAACCGTCGACAAAAACAACCGAAGGGCGGTGTTTGGAGCTGCTACAGTAACACGTGCAGCTGCAGTGAGCTTCCGCTGGCGCGGCTCCTTTGGTCGTGCTGCTAACGTGGAAATGTACATGGGATAATTCCGCACCTGACCCAGCTGAAGTCCGTCCAATTCCGCCACCTGAAGCCACCGCGATCCTGTAGGAAAGGTCGCAGCACTCGAAACCCCGCCTGGCGAGAACTTCCTCCAACGCATGCACTGCCACCGCCGTGATTCAAGTCGCGACACCACCTTCGAATGAAGCGTCAGTGGAAGACGCGTCCAACCATACCAACACCACGGCGAACCGCCGCTGAAAACGGTCGCAAATCGCCGGCGAAGTGGTGGCTCACAACCTGCCCGCTAGCCGCTATTGTAATTCGGTTGTAGCGCAGCCACCACTTGTCGTCGGGCCAAGATCTTGGTACCATTGTGTTCATCTCGTCGAGCTCTTCGATTTACACTGCTCATTCGTCGAAATCCGTTGAGAAATGGCCGAGTTTGAGCTAGTGTGTGTTTGTAAATGTGAATGGTGATTAGGGGGAAGAGAGAGAGGAAAGAGAAAGAGGTTGGTTGGTCTGACCAGCCAAACATGGATCCAGGTGTTTTATCTCGGGTCCTTAACGCCCGAGAATGACTGGTCAAAATTGAGCAAACTTAGAGTCAGCAGACTCATTTCGATGACCCGAACGCGTTAAAGAGGTCCGTTAAGTCAAAATTTTGATTGAACGAGAAATGACCGAGAAACCCCTAAAAAGAGAGAATTACAAACAAGCCCATAAACTCTGAAGGAGCTGCAAATAGGGTCACATAATCACATAATCACGTAATTAAATGTATAAGAAAGTCGACACGTGGTGTTAGCTTAGACGTAGGAGAAAACGGGGCGTCACAACCTTTCCCCCTTAAAATGATCTGGCTCCCAGATCCAAATGCTGAGTTAAAGAGCTTCGAGGTGCAGTGCCTCAGTTCATCTCCCTGAATCGTGTAGAATCGTAGCCCTGGTCACGAAGCTTACTCCTAATGTTTGCATCAAACTTCCTTCACGGTGTCTCGTTATCATTGAAGTCTATCCGAGCACTTGACCATTGGTTGCTTCAAACTCGTTCGATCACTACTATGATATGGATAGCTGCAATTGCACCTAGACTACAATACGCGTAACATAACCATTGGAAATGAGAGAGAGTCCCATCTCTCAGCACATAAGAAAAAGAGAGAACCCCATCTCCTAAACGCAAAAGTGAGAGAACCCCATATCTCAAACATATAAGTGAGAGAACCTCGTCTCTCAAACTAAGCCTGAAAGATTCCAATATCTCCCAAACATTCTAGTTTGAGAAAATCCAACATTTCTCAAACCCCTAAATTCGAGAGAATCCAACATCTTCCGAATACCTAAGTACAAGAGAATCCGAAATCTCTCGTGCACAAAGCTTAGAAAGAATCCAACATCTTTCTATCACATAGAATAGAGAGAATCTTGCATCTCTCTATCACACAAATAGAGAGACTTAACATCTCCCTAGCACGTAAACAGAGAGAATTAAATCTCCCTGTCACTTAAAATGAGAGATTCTGACATCTCTTTAGGGTAAAAGTACAACGATTTAAAGCACTCTTACATAAGCTCATCAAAATAACAAAATTAGAAGTTATGATAATCAACAAGTATCGCAATTGACAAGCATATCACATAATAATAACAAGAATTAATCAAATAAATGATGTATGTATGCTCGTGCTATGAATGTTTAGTGTACCGTACACCGTAGTATCAAAAATCTTGACAATGAAGTTGAGATGACGTGGTAGGAGGTGATCAACCCGTTGGTGAGGCAACTTTTGTCATCTTGGCTTCTTGTATCAGGTCTTTTGGTGCGAAGAGGTAACTCAGCAAGCCTATCATCTAACCTCATACTAGACCGAAATTCCTACTCAACTAAAGTCATCCTCGATTTCCTCCAAAATTTATGGTTTGTGTGTTCAACCTTTGCCTGCCCATCTTCCACTTGACTTTAAGATAATAAGTCAAGATAGCAAATCTCATTTCTTCAACTCCGAATTCTTTCATAACCGTTGATCTGGAGAACCCTTTTCATTATCGAATTATGCTGTGCCTTGATCATGGTAACAATCAGTAGAGTAGGTGGGGAGAAATCTCGTTGTTCTCTTACAGAGCATCTTGAAATTCAAACACGGAATTCGAAGCATGCGGGTTAGGGACGCAAATGATAAGTAACACTTACGCACAGAAACACAACAATTAATTGCAATTTAAAAAGCATAATAATTAAAATGTTGCCTAATCAAAGTCATAGCATCCGCACGATCATATAAACTCAAAACAATCCATATTCAGGAGTCAAAATTGCATGTTAAATGAATGCAATGCACAAATATTCCTATGCCGTACGACCTAGACTGACGTGACACGACTCAAGAACTCCGGTTCTGAACCTGGTAGCTCTGATTCCACTTAAGGATGTAGCACCCCAACCGAAAGGCACCACATCCCCCGTACTAGGACCTGACACGTGTACGAAATGAAAAGTCCGCACACGCACCTAGTCAAAGCGAACGGGAGAAACAAAAATTCAACCTAAGCTAGCAGGTACCTAAACGTTGTACAACAAGAAGATACAAGACCTGGATGCGGAAGCGATACAAAAATATGAATTTTCAAAAACTTCATACGTCAAGTATGACAATACATTTCATATATAATAAGTCAACTACATGGGTTCAACTAATCCAAGAACCTGTCCTAACCTGTCCCGAATAATCATACAATAAATACGGGTTCAACTAATCCAAGAACCTGTCCTAACCTGTCTCGAAATTCATAACATAATTTAAACAATCATACATATAATCACATCATACAAACTTAATCAAATTCAAAATACGTGTGCAAGGACCCGAACGAATACAAAAGACTCGACTCAAAACAGACTCTAAAGACTGACAACACCGGCTATCTCGAACTCCAAAGCAAATCCTGCAAACTAAAAACATGGGGAGGGGAGGTCAGTCCAAAGACTGCGTGAGGGGCTACCCAAAATTTAAATCATACAAATTTACATTATCCCAAAATTACACAAACACCCCTTATAAGTTAAATAAATAGTGTAATTTCAACATATCGGGGTGGTCAAATTACAAACTGAAACATCAATACACGTTATAATTCATTCAATACATAATTTCATATACATAGGAGTACATCTCGATCGACGAATCAAGTAATTAACAATTAAATTACATTTAAAACAATTAATCAATTAATCTCAAATATACAAAATAATTCGTAATAAATAAACCGATCGCCCGATTAACAAACGGGAAGTGGCATTGGACTCACCACGACGAGGCAGATAAACTATTCGAAGACTGGCGGAGCACCGCCGCCGGAGCTGCCGGAACAGTCGTCGGCCTCCGTCGGAAAGTGCCGAAAAAATCCTGAAAATTCACTAGTGCAAGTACTCCTCGTGATCGTTCCAAATCCTCGATCAATCTGAAAATTCCAAGCCAATCGTCCCCAATTCAGATCCGACAATACGAAAACCCAAAAATCTTCAAAATTAAATTACTTCCAAACCGGTAAACAAAAATCAAATCCGTAAATTACATTGGCTTACCCGTGAGGAGACCTTCGAAACACCTATGATATTCGTTGGAAAAAGTCACCGGAGTGTTAATCCATGTTGAACCGCCACTGTCCTTGTCGGAATCCACCGTATACGGCCATTTTCAGCTCAATTCGAGTTGCCATCGTATTCAGGGGGTCGAAAAAGGTAGGAAACCGCCTTGAACCGTCGGAAAAATCCACCGGAGAGCGGTGTTTGGAGCTGCCACAGTAACACGCGCCGCTACCGTGAGCTTCTGCCGGTATGGCCAAATTGGCCGCGCGATAATTCCACACCTGACCCAGCTGAAGTTCGTCTAATTCCACTGCCTGAAGCTACCGCGATCCTGCAGGAAAGTTCGCAGCACTCGAAACCCCGCCTGGCGAGAACTTCCTCCGGCGCGTGCGCCGCCACTGCCGCGATTCAAGTAGCGGCACCACCCTCGAATGAAGTGCCAGTGGAAGACGGTGGCGACACCACCCTTGAATGAAGTGCCAGAGAAAGAGGCTGGTTGGTTTGACCGGTCAAACACGGATCCGGGTGTTTTATCTTGGGTCCTTAACGAGCGAGAATAACCTGTAGGGAGGGCTAACGACGTCAGAATTGAGTAAAATTAGAGTCTGTAGACTCGTTTTGATGCCCCGAACGAGTTAAAGAGGTTTGTTAAGTCAAAATCTCGATCGAACGAGAAATGACCAAGAAACCCCTAAAAATAAAAAATTAGAAACAAACCCTTAAAATCTGAAGGAGCTGCAGATAGGGTCACATAATCACATAATCACGCAATTAAACGTACAAGAAAGTCGACACATGGCGTTAGCTTGGACGTCGGAGAAAATAGGGTGTCACAGGAGAGTTTTTGTTTGTTTCCCTTCACTATTGTTTGGCCCGTATACAGATTCTCCATGTCATTACAAGTGTTGGGCTCTAGTGCAGGGGATGTGGTGCCAATCGTTCGGGGTGCTACAGGGTCGAGTCATGTGGGACCAGGCAGAATAAGGAGACAAAGCTTCCCAAACTACTGGTATATGTGCTGACTCGAGAGAGGGAAAGACTTGGGTTGGGATGATGATGTGGATAAGGATTGGCAACTAAACTCATTCTGGAGCCTCACGTGATGGCACGTAGATCCCTATCAGCATTACGAGATTTACACCTATCATCTCCCCCTCCCAAGTCGGCTATTGTGAATGTCATGATAATTGTCCTTGATGTCCAAGCTACGTTGCTGATGTGTACTGCATTGACCTACTGGCTCGGAGGGTGCCACATGTTAAAACACATCGACCCATTGGCTCGGACGTGATGGCGAGTGGATACATGCTTGGGTACAAATCACGTGTTACGAAGGAAACGTTTGAGTTACCTTACGTGCCAGCGTATTGATTACCCTTTTTGAATTTTAGTATGCAAACGCGTCTTTTGAGGGGTATTTAACTGCAGTTAGACTTGAATACCGGGCACTAACGTTGGTTATCGTGAATTATAACTGAGCATGGGATGAACCATTAATGCTCTGATTTTCCCCAACATATAAAGGCAGAACTTACTCCATTTTCCCCCTTTCTTCACCTTTGCAATCCCTAACATACATAAAGAAGGCCAAACATTCCTCCAAGTAATCTCAAGCAAAGTGTAATTCGGCGAACAATCAATCCACTTCGAGGTACATCCCTGGTACTCGAACTCCTCCTACCCCTAATCTCTTTTCTTCCTTCCATTTTGAGTCCCATGGCACCTAAGAGGCCCACCGCACAACCCTAGGAAGCCCAATCAGAAGCAAGACCCACAACCTGGCGGAGAATGGTCTTACAAGATGAGACTTTGGACTCTGAGACGTCTGCAGAAGTGAGGGGAGTATAACCCCCAGGAAGTAGCAAATGACAAGACCCCAACAAGGCTCAGGGCCCAGTTCCCCTGCCAGTTACATAGACCAAGGCTCTGAGTACTGACCCTGATACACTGCAAGTATGGAGACTAGTTAGGACGGGGTCTCCTATAATAATCTTTGAGGAAGAGGCGGAGGTAGCTTCTGACGCCGTGGCTACAACTCAAAACAAAGGGGAAAAGGGAAAACAACAATGAGAGTCAGTCTTAAAGACTGGTGAGGGGGCTAACCCACGCACACATACATATACGTAAGAGCAGAGCATATTCAAAGTCATAAAATTCTTGAACCGGGGCGTGGTTTTTGCAATCTAAAACATTTTGGATCCCGTGATACCATATATAGAAGAAAAGTTAGGCCGAAGGCCAAAATCCACCAATTTTTAATAATTAGAAATCAACTCCCGCTTCACGAATCAAATTCATAATCAAACTCAAACTAACTCGGCGAGTACGAGTTTCCAAACCAACCTCTTTCATATCGGATTCAAATTCAAATGAAATCAAAATCAAACGTACCTTCCTCCACACCGGGTGATAGAAGGGTTGTGCACACCCTAACTATCCAAACTTTATGTGTGGGTCGTGAGTTTCATGACGCTTAAGCCCGAGGATTCCACCTCCCACTAATCTCCTAGTGGGTTCAGGGTTGATCCTTTCAAGTTGGAGACTACACTCAGGCCAATCCCGACGGCCCGCTGCCGTCCTGGGCTTCATGACTCGTAGACTCCGGGACCCAAATTCAAACTCAAACTCAGGGATTCATATTCAAACTCAAATTCAAAGACTTATCTTTCAAAGTCAAACCTCGCTACATATTCAAACTCATTTCACACACATATCTACGCATATATACAAAATAAACGAAAACATATCTATGCATATATACAAAATCGTTTTCAAATGGTTTCATAACAAATGGGCCAATTCCCACAAAATACATCCCAAACACGTATCTAAATATATATATATATATATATATATATATATATATATATATATATATATACGTTGGTCACATGCGGGCTTAAAACACATTTAGCGTTGTAGGTCATAATAACTTAAAGAAAGAAACCTCACCTCGACGAACAAAAGCAAACCCAAAGCACACCTACAGAGTGGCTCCATACCAATGAGCTACTCCACTCGAACAATCTAAACATAAGAGATAATAGTAAGACTTAAAATAAACCAAAGAAACACTCAACAAATGTATATGGATGCATATGATGTAATGCACGTCATATAAGTTCACACTTAGGCATATCGAAACCAATAACATACTATCACACGAACAATTCATGAATGGAACAAATGACATGTTAAATAAACTCATAACATAGAAAATTATAGCATATCATGAGCATTCATAAGTTCAAAGTTCATAAAAGAGGCAAGAGATGCAAGAAAACATCAAACATTCCATATAAACGGTCATGCATTCATATCACATTTACACTTAGCAAACGAGGTTATAAAATTAAAATAAATAATGAAACACATCATATTATATCATATTAACATGTTAGGATTATAATTGGGGAGGGAGAAATCAAATATAATCAAGGACACAACAAGAAAATCAAGCAAACATCACATAACGTCATAATGGTGCAAAGAAACGGCTAAACCGAAGTCACCACGTAGCAGCCATTAAATGGCTGCCAAAGTGGGTGACACGGGTGTGTCTCCCTTGTAGAAAAAAGGGAGACATGGGGGTGTCTCAGTACAGACACCCCAAACCCAAGGTGACACGGTGGTGTCACCCATAAGGCCTTGGGACCGCCACGGGCGTGTCCCTGGGCGACAACTTCGTCTTCTTTGCTTATCAGCTACAAAAAGAGAGGGAAAGCAAGCACGGAACAGGGGAGGAGCAGGGTGAAAACATACACAACATACTCAAGCATCAAACCACCAAATATCATGCCAAAATCCCACCCGAAACAGCCCCAAAACGAACATCAATCAAGGAGCAGAAAATCAGTTCATATTCATCCAAAAAGCTTGAAGAAACTCGAAGTACAACAATGGTGGAACCTCATACACTTCACATACAACAAATACAAGCTCATATATGCATAAATTCAGCAAGTGAGATCACATTTCATGCCTCAAACTTCATAAAAATCGAACAGTAGCCATGGATTCGAAAATAGAGCTTAAAACCTAAATATTAATGCTCGAGTTCATATCATGCTCAAACCCTGAATAAAAATCACAAAACATAGATTAAAAGAACCAAAAGAAAGTGGAGAACAAGAATATATGCTTACCTTTTGAATTGGTTGAAGGATGATGAAGATTGAGCTCAAAATCTTCAAGGGTATGAATAGTGATGGGTTCTCTTTTTTTTCCCCTTTCTTTCCTGCATTTTTCCTTCATTTTTCTGCTGAGATTCTAACTGAGGGGCTGATTGGTGGATAGGGGTTTGAGTTAGGTTTAAATGGGTCCAATAATGGGTCCATTTGGTCAAGAAATGAGAGAGCTATGGTCAAAACCATAAAAGGTGACAGATCTGCGCGAGGCTCGGTTCGGGCGAATTTCAGAGATTCAAACGGGTTTAAAAAAATACAATGCTTATTCCATTAGCTCTGAATCGTCGAAATGAGTCCAATAGTGGTGACAGAATTTGAATCCAAATTCCCAATCTCAAGCTACGCCTTCTGGAACCCAAAGTGCGCTAAAAAGTTTTAGGCCCTCAAGTCCCCAAAATCACAAATGGTCCAAGACCACGTCAAACAAGTCCGAAAACATAAAACAAGCACATAAGCATGTTCATAACACACATATATCATGCATAGAAAATTATCACGAAAATCAAAATCAGATTCGAATGCATACGGTTTAAGTTCCAAGTCAAACGTGTAGATACATTCAAAATTCAAATATAACACTTAACAAATAATTCATATAATCAAGTATAGCATATAAACATTATAATAAACATATAATTGCATAAATAAATAATTTAAAAGCACACTTAGCTCACACGTGAAGACATACCTGTACGGCCGAAAAGCCGGGGTGCGCACACCAAGTATCTAAATTCCTCTTAACCTCCGGAGCCTTCCTCAAGTTACTCATATCCAAAAGGAATGCCTGTAGTATATGGTTGTTATTGCAAAAATTTGGCCATGGTTTGACATTGTGATAGTAGCTACAAATCAAAACTCAATTTGAATATAAATGCATGCGGGTTAGTGAATGCATATGTCATATAATTAGCACCAAAAACACGTATTTGATGCAAAATGCAACACGTAATTCAACAGAATTTAAATAAAACACATTTAAAAATATATATATATCTCGTCAAATTTCAATAATTAATTCTCATGATCAATGCAATGCACAGGTTGACATTTAGTTCCTATGTTGTTCGACCTAACTTGACACAACACGATGCAAGAAATCCCGGTTTTGCAATCTGGGGCTCTGATACCACTTGAGGATGTAGCACCCGCAATGATAGGTACCACATCCCCTGCAATACAAGTCTAGTCCACACATGAAATGGATAGTCCAAGCATGAACCGAACTCATAGTGAATGGGTGACAAAATAAAAGATCCTAGCTAGGCGGAAATCTAACCCTGTACCAATCAATCAAGAAACTCGACGAGTGCAATGCGGAAGCAAAAGATTAAACATAAATTCCAACAATGGCTACAAGCCCAAACAAATTCATAACCATATTTAAAATTCAACATGCAACCTAGCAACGGGTTCGACTAAGCATACAACCTGTCCCGAGTTCATTCTAACGATAGTTCATAATTGGCACACAGGCCCGAATACATAAAGTAATACAATAGATCATAACAACATGAAATGAGACTCGAGTGTACAAGTATGACTCAAACAAGAAAGCTAAGACTCGACTCCCGCCTAGCAAAAACCTGCAAGAACTAAAAAGTGGAAAAAGGGGTCAGTCTCTAGAAGACTGAGTGAGCAGGAGCTATACATATATATAAAACATGCACATGCAAGTCATAAACCCCCAGTAAAGTTTTATTTGAAGTTAGTTCCCGAGAGGGGCAAGAAAATAGCTAAGCAATGCTTGGACTTTACGACTAATTCAAATTAAATTCATTAAGTTTGTAATTCGTAAATAATCGTTGTGGCTCGGCTAGTGAGCGTGCATAATCTCCAACCAAACTTTGACCGTGTACAAGAAACATGATTAATACTTATGAATTCGTGATCATGCAATACATAATAATAAATGCGAATAACACATTCATGAAATAACCGTAACCGTAATCGTAATAATAATAATGATAATAATAGTTACAACCTTCTCCCTCCCCTGGTCAGGCCTGCAGACCCGAACTAGTCCGTAATAGTATTGAGACGGGGGCTCATGACTCCTACCCGCTCATTCGATGGGGTAACATCACCTGCTCAAGAATAACTCACCTTCCACACTTCTCGGTCGCGTGAGAAATTCTCAATGGGTACTACGTGCTAAGGAGTGCCTGACGGCCCAATGCCGTACCGGTTTCCATTCACACGTTTCCCCGGGCCCAATAACGTGAACATGATCGTACGTGATCTCGCCAAAACATTATCAAGTCATGAGCATAGTAATACATTTCCAAATCCTTGAATATAATTTACTCGATAAGAATTTAATCGATAACTCCACTTCGAAAACAATATATATATACATTAGGTTTCTGGCCAAAACTTATCACATAAGGTTATAGGGTTCGATACATAACTAGAACGAAAACACTCTCACCTGGAATACCACGAGATAAGGAACATGAGTAATAAGGGTGTCTATTCGATCCGGAAGTCTCCGCCCTAGAAACGAACTATACAAAAGAAGGAACAAGGTGTACTCGTGAGAAATGACTTAATATGAAACCAAATAGGATGCACGACATTGGTATGAGGTGTCGTGGAATGATATGAAATGATATAACATGTGTGCGAGAATTATAAAATGATATGCTATGTTATAATAGTGTTCATTTATATACATAGAACGATACCAACATCTCAATACATATCAACACCTTCATATTTAAACAAATTATCAAGAAAGTGACACTTGACATGTAACACATTCAATTAACACATAAGAGATGCAATTATGCCCGAGGAGGTCACATAAACATACACTTCAATCATACGAATTCAATTCATATAAAACATGGAGTTAAACAATCAAGTTTAAGCAATTAAGAACCATAGAGTGTCAACGAATAACATACTTATCACTTAATCAAGCATACAATTCATATAAATCACATATGAAATTCAAAGAAGTGAAATGAATGCAAGAAGAGAGGTTTTGGCAAAGTTTAGCAAAAGCTGACAATTTTTGAAAACGCGCAAGCTGCAAAAAAAAAGGGAATATCTCGAGTTCTATAAGTTGGAATGGAGTTTTGTTTATTGGGTATGAAACTAGACAAATATACATTTCCAATGATATATGGCTCAAATCGTGGTTCAAAGCGATGTGAAAATGGCCTAGGCCGAAGTTGGATGAATGCAAATTTTCGGTAAAGTGGTGACCAAAATTTAAATGGTTATAACTCACAAACCAGAAAGGATATTGATATGATTTTAATTAGAGAATACTCTAGACTCAACAAGGTTTCTACAGTTCAAATTTTAGGTCAATCGGAGCACGTTTGAGGGTGGCGCGGCCGCGACAAAGTTACATAGGCCGCGAAGGCAAGTCAATAGCTCCTGAAAAGGGTTGGTCGCGGCCGCGACACATTTTTGGGTAAAAACGGTCGTGCGCGCGACCCTGTACCATGCGAGAAAATTCGCATTTTCTTGGCAGAACGCGGGGTCAAAACATCATAAATTCATCAATTCTCCACAAATTAAGAAACCCAAAAAATATATCTATACACATTATACCTTGGAAGAAAGGAGGAGAAGAGAAAGGAGAGTTGGGTGATTGAATCCTTGCTTGATTATGGATGAAATCTTCTTGCCTTCTTGGTTCTTGCTTGGCTCGATTTTGGAGAAGAAGAGGAGAAAGGGTTTGGAGTGTTTTCTTGGGAGAGAAAGGGGAAGAAGAAGAATGAAGGAGGAGAGTGTGTAGTATGTGTGTGTATATCGTGTATAACAAGAGGGGAAAAGGGGGAAATTGCATTTTGGTCCCTCAAGAGTTTAAGTGTCTCAAAAGGATCCCCAAAGGTTGGTTGGTAATTGAGTCCAAGGATTTCACATAATTTCAAATAAGCATATAATCGAAATAAAACATTTATTTAGCAAGTAAACATATTATAACAGAATTTTATTAACATAGTTATGGGTCAAATAAATCATATAGGTCACGTAATGGCAATTAATTCACGAAATTAAATAACACCCACTTAGCACTGAAAACACAGTTAAATCACATAACACTCGGCCTAAACCCACTCGTGACGTCATACTTGGCCGGTCTGAAAATACGGGGTGTCACATATATATGGGATTTCTTAAATCCTAAGTCTGTGTAGGAACATGATTCTTACTTTGACTTTTCTTCTATTTTTCTTTCTCTCCAAGTAATAACATCTTATCTAAATAAGATATTATCTTTTAGAAAAAGGACTCCTAATAAAATTAGGAATATTTAATTATTCCAATAACAATTAAATACCTTATCCTAATAATATCTTATTCTAATCAAATTAGAATAATATTAAATAGAAGTTATTTTATATTTAACTTATTTATTTATTCTAATCAAATAAGAAAAATTAAATAATTAAATATCTTGAATTAATTCTCCAGTTAATTCCATGATGGGCTTCAGAATTAATTCACTAATTAATTCTAACGGGATAAAATTCATTTCTAATTAATTTCCTTTTTGGGGCTATATAATTAATTCTCTAATTAATTATATTGTGGCTTTATAATTAATTCACTAATTAATTATATTTGGGCTTAATAATTAATTCTCCAACTAATTAACACATGATCCAATTTCTCAATTGGACTCATGCGTCCCAAACAATTGCTCTCGAACCCACACGTGTACTTTACACGTGTGGTCTCATTTTGATCTTATTTGATCTTTTGAACTACACCCTTTGAACCTGGCATTTGTGTGTGTGACCTTCTAGGTTCAATTTCAATTAGAAGTGAATCTAATTAATTAATACACTTTATCAATTAATTATCTCACAGATCACACGACCATAGTCTAGCAACAGGCAGTGTTTTGTGGACCGGACCGGACCGGGCGGTTCGACCGCTAGAATCGTCAACCGGTCCAACGAACGGCCCGGTCAAGTCCCCAAAACCGGACATGCTTGAAAACCGGTAAAAATCGCGGTTAAATCGGCCAACCGGGTGAACCGCTTTCGGTTCTAGAGAACCGTTCGGTTTGAAGAGATATACCAAATTTTAGATTTTAATCCTATTTTTTTCCAATTTTTTACACTTTTTCCAACTTTTCTTGTATTTTCTAAAAGAAAAAAAATTATTCCAATCAATTATCTTGACATTGACACAATTGTAAGTAATTTTTCTCTTCATAATTCATAATTCTATGGTGAATTTTCTTATTGAATTTAAGATAATTGTTTTATTTCTTCTTATTCTAATGTTTATAAATTTTTTGGTGAGTTAATTGGAATGATATTTTTATTATTTATATTTAAAAATATAAAATTTTAATTAGAGTTGTGCATTCTAAAAATATATTCTCATTTTTTATTATTTTTAATATTTATTATTATTTATAATATAATTATGACGTCACTGATTCAACCACGGTTGACCCGACGGTTGAACCAGTAACCCTTAACCCAGTTGATTTTCCGGTTCGCTTAACGGTTCGATCCTGAAAACATTGGCAACAGGTGTGTGACCCTTACCCGAAATATGAATGTATATTCACAAGAACCTTTCAATCAATGACATCATGTGGGATACGATCCACTTACCATCCTATCTCTCGATTAAGATATAGGGCATGAGAATATAGAGAGCCCTACTAATCTTAATCCTAAAACAAAGTTCCCTTCATATTGCACTTGATCTCCATCCAAGAAAACATCATTTTCTTGATGTCTTGATCTAACTACCTTGCGCAAGGATTTTGGGATGGAACATGAATGACTTGTGTAATAAGAGATCATCTTGCATATAAAAAGTGTAGGTCCTTTATTCATTCTAACAATTCCCATAAGCTACTTATGTAATCCCAACATAGGCCGAAATTCAGGTGTCTATATGGCGAACCCTTTTGAGCCTATATCAAAGATTACAGAGTTAGCTCATATGAGACAATACGGGATCTCAAGTGTAAGGATTAATTCCTCATGTCATTGACATGTGAGATATTTCCTATTCTGGAAGTTCTAGTAACGTCCTTTCCCATTTAGGAATTTTCTCACGCGGGGCACCTCAGTGAACTTGTTCCTCGAGCAAGCACCCTTGTGTATTGTGTACACATCAACTTATGCACTTTACACCCCATGAAACCGGATGACCCTTCTTAAGGACACAACTACACAAGCACGTCTCAACGGAGTCAAGGTCGACATTCCCACTATCTGTCGAACTCATCGACTTAGAGAAGTTTCTAATCCTCGCCTATGGAGTTAAGAACTTGTTTCATGTGTCGTTCTCATAAGGACAAAGTTCTTAATGGCCTCATCGGATTCGGGGAGTTCAAATACATGCACACCTAATGGAAACAAATAAAACACGTAATGACACATAAATAAGTGTTTGCCTGTGATTACAATCATTCGTATATTATTAAAAGATTAACTGTGATATAAGGAAAGTCCCAAAGCATACCAGCTTCCCAGGGCACTATTCCCAACAATCTCCTACTTGCTCGTAAAAGTCATTTAGGTTTATTCTAGGTTCCATATTCTCAAGATGTACTTTTAGAGCTTTATTGACTTTGGGCGTTTCCAAAGTGGATCTGCTATATTCTCTACTGATGTGAATGTTTCTAATTTGCACATCATTAAGGAAACACTATTTTCTCATTCTCGTAATTCATAATCAAGCGTTTGGTCTCTTGGTGAGGTCTTAGTTCTCTTACTCAAGCAACCAACCATTTAATCATACAACATGATAATGGTGTTGTTTCATGCTAGGAACTTCATCTATCCATTAGATGGAGTTTCTTACCCAAACACTTAACTCAATAATATTCAATAAGGCTAAGTATTCAACCATGTGGCCGAATCTTTAGTGCCTCTCGATTGGAACTCATTCCAAAGCACTGTTCTACCATTTAGGCAAAATATGTATCCTATCATAGATCAATAATTATGAATGTTTTGATGCAACAATTACATCAAAATATCCTTCAATGACAAGATCTTGTTGGGCTCTTGAAATATATCCTCTTTTCTTCCAAAGTACTTTGAGGGTATTTTTACAGCAGTCCAATGACCTTCTCAAAGGTTACATTTAGAATTGGCCCATCACGCTTTGTGGTAAGCCAAATCTTGTCAAGTAACATAACTTTGCAGAAATTATACTCCCTTTTGTTTAAAAGGGGTTTTGGACATTCTAACTTTCCTAGAGCTATTGAAGGACACATCCTCTTCAAAAGAGATGTTCCGTTCTCCTCTGGAATTTCTGTAGGAATCTTCCATACTAAACTCTTTTAGTACAATATTTATGTACCTTGACTCTGATAATCCTATTATTCTCTTAGATCTATCCCATAGATAATTGTCTCGAGAATGTAGGATCTATCGCCAAGATCTTTCATCTCAAACTGGTTCTTAATCAAGCTTTGGTAACTTTTATGTCATCCTGCACATTCCTAATGAGAAGGATGTCATCTCAAAAATTACCAAAATTCAAACTCTCAGTCTCTAACTCTTTGTTGTACACACTTATTTGAATTTTATCTATGAAGTCAAACAACTTTGACTGTTTCGCTAATTCGAATTCGCTAATTTCAAGAAGTTTGATTCAATTTCGTAAATTGACCATTCGAAGCCAACAAACCTTTTGCTTACTCCCACTAAATGTGAAATCCATGGATGTTCCATATTTATGTCGTCATCAATCTCATATTGATAAGACAAGCTTGATCCTATCAGGCAGTTCAACTAAGGTCCAAACTTAGTTTGATTATATGGAATCTATTTCAGATTTCATAGTTTGTTTTCACTGCTCAAATTCCAAATCTGACAGCGTCTCCTCATGGGTAAATGGATCAATATCCATTTTGAGTTGTTTTATGGAGAAAACCATATTATCTCTTTGGCTATCTAGGAATGCGTTCGGAACGTATCAAGGGAGGAGAGTTCACTCGTGTACTATCTCTCAAATTTGGCTAAGTTTCATTAGATTGGTTTGTTTTTTCCTATTTATGGCATGGGTTTGTCCTCAAACCTTTTGAAGTCTATGGGCTTACCTTTCTTTTCTCTTAGGAACAATTCCTCAAGAAAGGTATATTCTTTAAAATAAACAACATTTGTTCAAAAGAATCGCGAAAACAATACTATATATTGTTCATATAAACTTGAACTTGTTTCAAGCTTATCTGCCACTGTCTTCTTCACTTAAGAAGACTCCCACTGTTCTCTTCATTTAAGAAGACAATCCTAAAATTCTAAGATAAGAAATATTAGGGAATTTTGCCACAATACATATTGCATTTAAGGGACTGATATGGAATGTGTACGATTCAAAATCCTAACTGCCTTTTTCTGAAGCATAAGTTCAAAATGAAGGTAAGTCAATAAAAGCCAACAAGGAACGAACTACATCCTATAGGGTTATGTTCCTTCATTCGAAAATACTACGATGTTCTTGAATGAGCTTATTGAAGGATAATCCTATTAATCATCTCTAAGATGACCAAGGAATTAGTCAATAAGATATTTGATCTCTCGATCCGATCGAGGTGCTTAAGTCCTATGACTACTATGGTTCCTAACCTCCCTTTTGAAATTCTAATAATTTCACAAAAGTTTAAAAATTCGTACTTCACTAAGTGCACACATTCATAATGAATTAAACTAAAAATTTTGTCTAGTGCTTACATTAAGCAATCCATAACCATTAGTACGGATCAAAATCTATAAAATATTTGAAACGTTCTCTCATTTCACATAAACGAGGTTTGGAAACGTTTCCCTCAAGACAAGATTCTTAGGAAGTTAACTCTTTGAGTTCATTTTCTTAAAATGATCCTAAGATGATTAACTTGCTAATCCTATTATCTCTAACATTTCAAAGTTATTCTAAACTTTGTCATCTTACTTACTTATGTTATCTCGTTGTATGTTCAAAACATCAATGCTTTGAATTTTGCATAATAGCTTATGCTAAATCAACTTAAGACAAGCAAATTCTGATCCTATCGAAATTACTACAACGAAAGACACTTGGAGTATCCTTATACTCTTTGCAGTTCCTTTTCAAATGCCCTAGTTCGCCACTATTGAAGCAAACGTCTGATCTTTCTTTCTTTTAGACTTTTCCCCTTACTCGTCCCTTCATCGGGTTTTAAGGGTTTCTTCTTCTTTGGCCTTGATGCCTTTACCTCATTAGGTTTTAAAAGAAGAACTAACCATCATTACCTTTTAGCCTTCTTAAGGATGCTCTTTTAAGTTATCAACTAATTGATCAACTATGCTACAATAGCATCATCTAAGGTTGAGCAAAAGGGCTCAAAATGATGGTGGAAGCAATTGAAGCAATCAGTGAATGAAGAACTTGTTTCTTAGTGTTTGTTCGTGGCTACAAGGTCTTCCTTAGTGAGGACTTTCAGTCCACGCTGGACTTATATTCCCTCACACGAATATGGAACAATTCCTTCGATGAGTTATACTTTGTAACACTTTTGTGAGGGAGTACAATTTCTTAAGTGTTTGGAGAGTTTTCTTTCACTTTTATTGCTTCTCTTTTCGCCTAGGTCGAATTTTCTGTTGGAAAACAGGAGTCAGAAAGCAGCGGAAATTTAAAAATTTTCCAACAAAAAGATCGAAACTCACAATCGTGAATCCAAATTCGTAGAGATTAGAAACTTACTTTTCAATAATCTTTCTTGAAGTGTTTCAAGCCACCCAAGAACGCTCTTCTCGCGGCTTGATCCCCTCTCCTTGGTAAAGCTCGAATCTTTAAAAACTTCTAACTTGAAGCTCTCTAGAGATAGTCCACCAACTTGACTACAATCTAACTAGTAAGGATGCTAGTTCTCTAGTTAGTGTTTAGGCTTAACCTAGGGTTTATATGATCTTGGAGAAAGGATGGTGTTCCACACATGAACCAAAAGAATTGTCAATTACTCTCTAAGGGGAGCTCGAGCTCCCCTATATATAGGAAAGGGAGGGGCGGCCGAAACTTATTCCTATTGGACTAAGGATTTGGTCCCTCTATCTTATTACTTGATCATCAAGTAATTCAAAACTTTGACTTTTGAATTCTAATTCAAATCAACTTTTAAGAGAGCTAAAATATCCAAACCCCTTTTGGATAATATTATACTTTATTTATTAATAAATAAATAACTTATTTATCTAATTAATTAATTCGTAATTAATTAAATAGATTATTTTTCTCCAAAAAAAGACTTTCCTTTTAATTCAAAATTAAACCAAAGTCTATTAAATAATTAATACATTAATTATTTAATCACATAAACATATATACACGTGTGACACACGTGTCCCCAAGGACACGTGTCACTCACGTGACCCACACGTGTGTTTCACACGTGTGGAATCTCTTGGCTCGATTAACTCGTTTAATCATTTCAAAGCCTCAACTCATGTAACCAAGTTGTTATGTGTGACCCTCTAGGTTCTCAATTTAATTAGCAGTGACCCTAATTAAACTACCATAGTCTAGCAACAGGTGTTTAACCCCTAGCTGAATTGGAATGTCTCGATTCGACAGAACCTTTAAGTCATTGATTCAAGTGAGATACAATCCTCCTACTTACTATCTCTCAACCAAGATCGAGGGTAAGGGAATAATCAGAACCCCAATAATCTGGTCTTAAAGCTAAGTGCATTTCATATCCATTTGATCTCAATCCAAGAAACCCTTTTCCTGATGTCTTGATCTACTACCTTGGCCAAGGACTCCATATGGCATATGAATGACTTACGCAATAAGAGATCACCTTGCAAATGCAAGTGTAGGTCCTTTCTTGATTCTCATTCACTTTCATGAGTCACTTGTGCAGCCCCAACATAAGCCTTGAATCAGTTGTCTAAGGCGACACCCTTTAAAGCTTATACCTAAGACTACAGAGTTAACTCATAAAGTGACATGGAACCTCAAGTCTAAGGATCAATTAATCACATCAATGACTCGTGAGATATTTCCTAATCTGGAAGTTTCCATTTCCTAAAATAGAAACTTCCTTTCCCATTTAGGAATCTTCTCACACGGGGCACCTCAGTGAACTTACTTATGGAAGTAAGCACCCTCATGTATCACGCACGTATCAACTATACACTTTGCACCTCCATGAAACAAGGTGGTCCTTCTTAAGGGAGTGATCCCACAAGCAAGTCTTAGAGGAGTCAGGTTGACACTCCCACTGTCTGTAGGACTCATCGGCTTGGAGTATTTTACTAATCATGACTTATGTGATATAGGGCTCGTTTCATGAACCATTTCACCTAAATGGTAAAGTCCTAAAGTCATTAGGATTAGGGGAGTTCTCATACATGCACAACTAAAGTAAACGCATACCAAACAAGAGCATATAAAGAAGTGTTGCCTCAATTCGTTATTTTATTCAAAGATTGTCTGTGATTACAATAAGGAAAAGTACAAAGCGGATGTACAATCGGCTTTCTAGGGCACTATTCCTAACAATCTCCCACTTGCCCGTCAATGTCACGCCCCGGGTCCACAGGCCCGTTGGACGCGAGCGCAAGTCTCCAAGCCCACCGAGTATAACCTGAAATTGGGCCTAAACCACTGCTCAAAAGGGATATCCATTGGTTATACTTGGACTCTTTAACTTATAAACTGAACTTAACTCTCATACTTTCTCGATGTGGGACAGGGGTATCACAATCACCCCTCCTTCAGAATCGCGACATCCTCGTCGCGGCATGACATAGAGCCCATGACCGACTCGTCTGCGTTGGGACTCTAGAGGTGGCTCCTACGGGCTCAAGAGGTGGCTCCCACACATGTAGCACTTTGCCCCGCAGGCTCAAGAGGTGGCTCCCACACATGTAGCACTTTGCCCCGCAGGCTCAAGAGGTGGCTCCCATGTGCGTAGCACTTTGCCCCGTATAACACTTAGCTCCTGCGGCTGACGAGCGGCTCTGATACCATTTGTCACGCCCCGGGTCCACGGGCCCGTTGGACGCGAGCGCAAGTCTCCAAGCCCACCGAGTATAACCTGAAATTGGGCCTAAACCACTGCTCAAAAGGGATATCCATTGGTTATACTTGGACTCTTTAACTTATAAACTGAACTTAACTCTCATACTTTCTCGATGTGGGACAGGGGTATCACAGTCAATGCCATTCTAAAGCTACTCTAAGTCCCATCTTCTTAAAATAACCTTCAAAAGCTTCTCGACTAAGGGGTTTAGTAAGTGGATCTGCCACGTTCTCTGCTGATGCGACCCTCTCAATTTGCACATCTCCTCTTTTGATAATATCACAGATTAGGTGATACTTCCTCATAATGTGCTTGGTCTGTTGGTGAGATCTTGGTTCTCTTGCTTGAGCAACCGCCCCAATGTTGTCACAAAACACAGTAATGGGGTCTTTCATGCTAGGAACAACATTCAACTCTTGAATGAAGTTTCTAATCCAAACACCTTCCTTAGCTACATCATTTGCCGCTAAGTATTCGGCCTCAGTGGTCGAATATGCAGTGATCGTTTGCTTGGAACTTTTCCAACTCTCTGCTCCGCCGTTTAGGCAGAAAATGTATCCTGACATTGACTTAAAATCATCTAAGTCAGATGCAAAGCTTGCATCGCAGTATCCTTCGATAGTAAGATCTTTCTGACCTCCGTAAACTAAGAATAAATCTTTAGTACTTTTCAAGTACTTAAGAATATTCTTCATGGCAGCCCAGTGACCATCTCCAGGGTCAGATTGGAAACGACTTGTTACACGAAGTGCATAAGCCACATCCGGTCGAGTACATAACATTGCATACATTATGCTACCTATTGCTGATGCATAAGGTGTATAATTCATTCTTTCCTTCTCAAGGTTAGTCTTAGGACACATCTTCTTTGAAAGACATGTTCCTACACTCATAGGAAGATTCTTAACCTTTGCTGACTCCATATTGAATCTCTTCAATACTTTGTCAATGTACATCGACTGTGACGGTCCTATTAACCTTCTAGATCTATCTCGATAGATTTTAATTCCAAGGATATAGGACGCATCACCAAGATCTTTCATCTCGAATTGGTTCGATAACCATAACTTAGTTACTTTCATGTCATCCTTCGAATTCCCAATAAGAAGGATGTCATCAACATAAAGTACTAAGAATTGCACTAAGGTCTCTAATTCCTTTCTATACACACATGATTCATTCGAAATTTGAATGAAGCCAAACGCTTTGACTGATTCATCAAATCAAATGTTCCAATTCCTAGAAGCCTGTTTCAATCCATAGATTGATCTTTGGAGTTTGCAAACCTTTTGCTCACTCCCACTGAATGTGAAACCTATGGATTGCTCCATATAAATGTCTTTATCAATGTCACCATTGAGAAAGGCAGTTTTCACATCCATTTGCCATATCTCATAGTCATAATATGCAGCAATGGCAAGCATGATCCGAATAGACATTTGCATTGCAACTGGTGAGAAGGTTTTATCAAAGTCCACGCCGGGTCTTTGAGTGGTTGCTTTTGCAACCAGTCTTGCTTTGTAGGCTGCAATGCTTCCATCAACTCCAAGCTTTCTCTTAAAGATCCATTTGCAACCTATGGGTTTGACCCCATCAGGCAAATCTACCAAGGTCCAAACTTGGTTGGAGTTCATGGAATCCATTTCGGATTTCATGGCTTCTATCAACTGTTCAGAGTTAGAATCTGAAAGTACCTCCTCATATGTTAAAGGATCATTATCCTTTTGAGAGATCTCATGGAAGAATCCATACCATCTCTCCGGCTGTCTAGGAGTGCGTTCAAAACGCCTTAGAGGAGGATTTACGTGTAGGGGTGTACGCGGTCGGGTATGGGCGGTTTCTAAGTAAAATGTCACCCGACCCGAAGTATGCGAGTTTGTAAAAATATAAACCGTAAATACATAATTATTTTTTCAAACTGAGCGGTTCGGGTTAGGCGGGTACGGTTTTATAGCGGGCGGATTGGCGGTTTAATGAATTTTATATGTATTTTTTTAATAAAAATATTTTATACTCATAATTTTAACTCAATAATAAAAAAGATATAAAGAATATGAGAATTTATTCTAGTTTATCACATATTAGAGCTAATACATAATGATTTCAAAGTAGATGAATATATATATATATATATATATATATATATACATTATTCAATAAATAATATCATATTATAAATATAAATTTATTTTTTGTTAAAGAACTTGTATAATATTAGTTTAACACAAAAATATATCTTATATATATGTATAATTTGTATAATATACATGACAATTGTATTTGTGTATCATGTATTTATATAACTATAATTACGAATAAAATATAAATATATGTATAGCGGTCGGGCAGCGGGTAGGCGGATTTGAATTATTAGACCCACCACCCGAACCGAAAGTAGCGGGTTGTAATATTTTTCAACCGCGGTTATTTTTTTAAAAATTTCAACCGGCGATTTTCGGGCAGTTTGATTCGGTTCGGGCGGATTGTGCGGGTTGTGCGGGTTTATGTACACCCCTATTTACGTGTGTATTGAAATTCGTGATTGGTTGTGGTTGATCAGAAGGGGGAGTTTCTTTAGTGGGTGGCGTGGGGTCACTTTGTACTTCCTCTAATTCTATGATCTTGCCTTTCTTTTCTTTAAGGAACTATTCCTCAAGAAAAGTAGTATTTCTGGAAACAAACACCTTTTGCTCAGATTGATCATAGAAGTAGCACCCTATGGATTCCTTAGGATAACCTACAAAGTAGCATAAGTTAGAACGAGATTCTAACTTATCTCCCACTGTCCTCTTCACGTAAGCAGGACAACCCCAAATTCTTAAGTAAGAATAACTAGGGATTTTACCATGCCACATTTCATAGGGCGTTTTAGGGACTGACTTAGAGGGAAGTAGATTCAAAATCTTTGCTGTACTTTCTAGGGGATAACCCCAGAAAGAAGGTGGTAAGTCAGTGAAACTCATCATGAAACGAACCATATCAAGTAGAGTTCGATTCCTTCTCTCAGAAACTCCATTTAGTTGAGGAGTTCCCGGAGGTGTCCACTGAGAGATAATCCCATTATCTTTGAGATGATTAAGGAATTCTTCACTAGGATACTCGCCTCCTTGATCACATCGAAGTGCTTTGATCTTGTGACCAGTTTGGTTCTCAACCTCCTTTTGAAATTCTAGGAATTTGTCAAAAGCTTCAGATTTATACTTCATTAAGTATACATAACCATACCGACTAAAGTCATCGGTAAAGGTTATGAAATACTGATGATTGTTTCTTGTGCTTACACTAAGCGGTCCACAAACATCAGAATGGATCAAATCCAAGACCTTAGTGGCGCGTTCCACAGTTCCTTTAAAAGGAACTTTGGACATCTTTCCTTTGAGACAGGATTCGCAAAAAGTTAACTCTTTGAGATCATTTTCAGAGAATGATCCTAAAGTGTTTATCTTGCTAATTCTGTTCTTGGAAATGTGTCATAATCTAGCATGCCATAAGGGAGCTGAAACTTTGTCATCTCTCTTACGTTTAGTTTCTCGTTGTATATTCATAATATTGATATTCTGAGTTAGATAAAGTCCATTACTTAGGGTACCGATGTGAACAGAAGAGTTGTTCCGTTTGATAAAGTATTTACCATTCTTAATATAAGTTTCATAACCTTCACAATCTAAAATTGGAACTGAAATTATATTACGAATAATGCTCGGTACATAAAGGACTTTATCTAAAACTAACTCAAAACTACCTAAATCTAATCTAATTGTGCATAAAGCTCGAGCTTCAACATTTGAGCAATCGGCGATCTTCAAGACACATTCTCCTTCTCTGAGTTGTTGGACTTCATTTAGCATCTGTACATCATTACAGATATGAGTTCCACAACCGGTATCAAGTACCCAAGAACTAGAATTAATAGAAAGATTTACTTCTACGAGAAACATACCTTTCTTTAGAGTAGTCTTGTACTCTGGGCAGTTTCTCCTCCAATGTCCCGCTTTGCCACAATGGAAACAAACATCCTCTTTCTGATCACGCTTCTTCTTTTGGGCCTTCCCCTTCGAAATGCCACCAGTGGGCCTACGGGGTTTCTTCTTCTTCTTTTGGGCTTTCTTGCCCTTACCTTTAGAAGGCCCAGAAGAGGAAGATGGAGCATTCACCATCAGAACCTTATTGTCCTTCTTGATCGTGCTTTCAGCAGTCACAAGCTGACTAATCAGCTCAGCTACAGTAGCACCAGCATGATTCATATTGAAGTTAAGGACAAATGGGTTGAATGATGGTAGGAGCGAGGCTAGCAGCAAGTCCACTGAAAGCTCATCTTTCAGTGGCATGTCCGTGGAAGGAAGTTTCTCAGTAAGGGCGAGAAACTTGAGTCCATATTCATGGACACTTGAACCTTCCCTCATTCTCAAGTGGAACAATTCCTTTGAAGTGTTATACCTTATAACACGTTCATGAGGGCGGTAAAGTTGCTCTAAGTGGTCGTAAATCTCCCAAACATATTCCATGGCCTCATGTTGCCTTTGTAAGTCCGGAGACATGTTAGCCAACATAAGGCAACGGGCTTGGAGATTATCATCCTTCCACTTCTGGATCGCGTCCCGCTCGGCCCGAGTGGGAGCTTCCCTTCGGGACTAGGCTCCCCTTCGAAGAGAACATAAGTTCTCTTCTCAGAATCTAAAATGATTTTTAGATTCCTCAGCCAATCAGAATAGTTGGGACCAGTCAACTTGTTTGACTCGAGGATCGATACAAGAGGGTTTTTGGTTGCCATTTCAAAACACGTAGAGAATCACAGAATCTACGACCTTAAAGGTAAAACAGAGAACTAGTGAGCATGCTGAATTATAACGATATACAAAAGATAAGGTCTTTAATCTAATGTAGCTCCCATTGTTTTTCAAAGATCTATAATTCCCAAAGATCTAAGAGGAACACACTTCCGAATGGGTACTAAGATCCTAAGCATTTTACCTCGAACCCACGACTCGCGGACATTCTAAGTAGAACCCTAGGTAGGTACAACTTACCAATTCTAACACCTTTAGAACTCTTAGTAATTGTTTTTGCATCACCTATCTTTCAATATGGACCCACGACTCGTGCGACATCCATATTTACTTAGGCGTTAAGCTAGACCCATCAATCATAAGATCATGATCAAAACTTAGTTCGAACGACCCACGACTCGTGGACATCGCCCTTGCCAAAATTGACCACGAAATATTGATCATTTAAAATGATCAATTAGGTAACTAAGAACTAATAAGCTCCACTAGATATCCCACGACTCGCGGACAATAACCAGCTTCACTTACTAAACTTAAAACCTATTGATGGAATGCTAGGAATTTAATTCAAAATTTGCACTTCGAATTAAAAACATATTGTTCGAAATTAGCTTAATATTTAATGGGAATTTTCGAATCAACCGGAGAGTTATCCGGTTCGACCTCACCAACATATATGTTATCCAATTTTAATTAGTCTTGATAAATGCAAGTACAACTTAAATGCATTTCACACAAGCACTTAGCAAATAACATGTCCTAGCATGATACTAACATGTGATGATCATGGGTTCTACCTATCTTATGCGTGATATGTGGGAGCCACTCCACAATCACAAGTTCTAACATACATGCCACATAAACAGTTTAAATCACATAAGGGAAAGCAGTAACAAAATACGAGCCCTATCTCTATTACATCTTCAATTGAGATTCCCCTCCCTAACATTTTGAGGGGTACTCTTCACTTATGGCCTCGTTGTTACTTGAATGTGGTCCATCTTACTCCATGGGTTTATTGTCTCCAAAATGAAAATAAAACCTCACCACCTATTCTACTCTCAAAAAAATGAAAAAGTAATGAAAAGTAATAAGGCTCAATTTTCATATTGGCCTTGGACAAATACACGGGGCATACCCCGGCCTAAAAAACAGTAATATGGAAAGCTACATAATAAATCACATAACAGTACGCACATAAGTGAGGCTCCAACCTCAATTGAAAAAACGCAACTATAGGGCTCCAACCCCAATTTAAACCATCCATGTGCATAAATTAAAACCATACATAAGTCTAAACCCATGATCACCTAACATGCATAAATTGCAAGAATTAAAATTTAACAAATAAATTAAAATTCTCGCTTTAAGCTCTAATAGCTTAAAACACGACTTAGATGCAATTCTTGTTTAAGAGCCTTTTCTATAAAACCCAAAAAACAATAAACTAATAAAATTCCAATTAATTTCAGAAAATTAATAATTTTATTCTTTCAATATTTTCATAAAATAAAGTTTGCAATTTTCCCAAAATTTAAATCGCTTAATTTTTCAAAATCCCAATTTAAACAATTATTTCAATAATAATTCAAATTTAATAAAATAAAATATTTCAAAAAATTAAATTGGGATTGGATTGGACTAAACACGAAAAACGAGACAGCTACGGATTGGAGTGCCCGTTACGCCCGCCCAACGGCCCAAGCCGCCCGCAAGGGTCGCGCGTGAGCGCGCGCGCACATGCCGGCAGCGCTTGCTCACGCCTAGCGCGTGCATTGCGCACAGGCGCCTAGGCCATCAGGTCGGCGCTGCGGGGACACCCTCCCGAGCGGATGAGAGAGGCGATGGCGGAAGGCCCCACGCGGTTGCGGGGCTGTGGTGCGGGACGCTCCCGCGCGGTTGTGGGAGGGGCTGGCGGGACCAGTCCGGCCGCGCCTAGGACAGGTGCGCGGCGATGGCGGGCGGTCGCCCTAGCACGCCTAGGCCCGCGTTTTCGTAACACGACTTTCGTGTTTCGTGTTTCAGTTCAAAACCGACAACAATCCAAAATTTAAAAAAACGATTTAAATGTATTTGATCCAAAATAATTTCAATCAAATTTTCGAAAACCTTTTTCAGAAACTTTTAGGAAAAATACTGTTTCGTAATTCAGGCTTTCTAAAAAACTCAAGAATACTCAATTCGCATCTAAGCCTAAGAATTTCTACCAAATTCAGAATAATTGAGACGAATCAGAAACACGATTAACGAGGTGGCTCTGATACCACTTGTTGGAAAACACACTACTAGAAAAACGCCCTATAGCAACGGATTTTGGCCCTATTAGCAACGGATTTCGACTTAGCAACGGATTTAGCAACGAAAATTTTCCATTGCTATAACCCTCGTGGCTAATCTGTAGCAACGGATTTAGCAACGAACTTATAGCAACGGATTTAGCAACGAATTACTACCCACGGAAATTAGTAACGGTTTTAGCAACGATTTTTCGTTGCAAACCAACCAATAATTAATTAATTTTCTACCTTTTTGCAACGGAATTTCCGTTGCAAAATCCGTCGTAAAAACTAATAATTCAAATTAATAAATTAAAAATTCATTTGCGGGGCCCGGATCACCCCACCTAACCGATCCGAGCCCCACACACGAGCCCGCACGAGCGACGAGCCCAACCGAGCCCCACGCGAGCCAACACATTAATTCCGCATATTCACATTGAATAGGAATTGAACCCTGGACCTCATGCAAAGAAGGTTGAACCCCAAACCAGCTGGGCTAACTGAATTGTTGTTATTGTTATGTAATTTTTTATATTTAACCACTATCAAATATTCATATACTAATTTAAATAATTAAATACTTGTTATCATATATTTTAAATAAAAATATTTTTAAATATATAATTATTTATATTATAATACATATTCCTTTAAAAATTTAAATATTTATTAATTAACTACATATCTCAAGTTTTACTTATGAGATAAAAATATAATGTATATCAACTTAAGTATAACTTTTTATGACATACCAAAAAAAGGATGAAAGTTTTACATAACTAAATAATTAGATTTAATTGGTTGTTGAATAAAGAACTTTTATATTATATGAAGTATTCACTTATACATTTGTATTATTTAACAATCTTAGTTGAATAACTTAATGAAGAATTATTTTGTTAATATGAAACATTTATATTTGAATTTGTAGAATTATATCTAAATATTGAAGAATTATTGTATTAAATTCTATATAAACCCCAAACATGTATAATAATAATAATAATAATAATAATAATAATAATAATAATAATAATAATAATAATAATAATAATAATAATAATAATAATAATAATAATAATAATAATACTGTATATCAACTTAAGTATAAGTTTTTATGACATATAAAAAAAAAAATGAAAGTTTACATAATTAAATAATTAGATTTAGTGGGTAGTTGAATAAAGAACTAATTTTATGTCAATATGAAGTATTCACGTATACATCAGTAGAATAATGTCTGCATTTTGAGAAATTATTGTATTATTTAGCAATCGTAGTTGAATAACTTAATATAAAGAATTATTTTCTTAATATGAAACATTTATATTTGAATTTATAGAATTATATCTAAATATTGAAGAATTATTGTGTTAAATTCTATATAAACCCCAAGCATGTATATATATGTATATATATAATAGTAATGTATATCAACTAAGTATAAGTTTCTATGACATATAAAAAAAAGATGAAAGTTTACATAATTAAATAATTAGATTTAGATGGTAATTGAATAAATAACTAATTTTATGTCAATATGAAGTATTCACTTATACATCTGTAGAACAATATATGCATTTTGAGGAACTATTGTATTATTTAGCAATCGTAGTTGAATAACTTAATATAAAGAATTATTTTCTTAATATGAAACATTTATATTTGAATTTATAAAATTATATCTATACATTGAGGAATTATTATGTTTCGCAACCGTTACATGTTAAATTAAGAAGTTTTCTTTTAATATAATGAATTTATATTAAAATTTGTAGAATTAAATCTAAATATTAAGAAATTATTGTATTATGCAACCGTTACATGTTAAATGAAAAACTTTTCTCTTAATATTGAAGTATTTATATGTGAATTTTGAGTGTTATATATGTGAATTTTAAGGAATTATTGTGTTATTCACATCTTTTAATGATTTATAATGTATATTATAAACACATATTATATATATGTTCATATATTATATATAAACATATAATATTAATTATTATTTAATATTTAAGATATAAGATATATATGTCTCTATATATTATATATATTGATATATAATATTTAATATATATATATATATATATATATATATATTATAAATATTTTATATTTATACATAATATACGTATGTATATAATATTATATGTATTATAAATATTATATATTTATATATAATATACATATGTATATAATATTATATGTATTATAGATTATATAATATTATATAATATATATATGATATATATAATATCAGTATATTAAATATTATATATTATTATTATAATAATAATATATAATATATAAAATGTATTTTATACATGTATATATTATATAATAAATATATATATACATATATAAAAAAGGGAGAGCATGGGATTGAACCCAGGACCTCATGAAAAAAAAAAAAAAGCATCCAACCAACTTGGATACAATCCAATGATGTTTTGTTTGAAGGAAATTTTATTTGACTTTTAAATATACTTAACGGTTCCGTCCAAAATTTAACGGTTGGGACAAAAAATGTAACAAAATGAAACCAACAGGACTATTTTTGTCTAATTCTAAAAGAATGGGACCAAAATTGGAAACGGTGCAATCCTATGGGACCAAAAATGTAATTTGCTCTATTTTTTATTACTCATTTATTTTTATTCCATATAGCAATGAAAAATCCGTTACTAAATTATAAATATTTTATTAATTTTTTTAATCATATGTTTATAGCAACAGATTTTCCGTTGCTAATCTTTTTTATATTTATTTCTTTTTTTTTTCTTCCTTATAGCAACGGATTTTCCGTTGCTAATACTTTAAATATTTGTTTATTTTTATTTCTTTTTTTTTCTTCCATATAGCAACGAAAAATCCGTTGCTAAATAGCAACGAAAAATCCGTTGCTATTTAGCAACGGATTTTTCGTTGCAAATATTTATAAATATTATATTATTTTTTATTAGGTTTTTATTTTAAAAGCAACGGAATTTTCGTCGCTATATATACCAATTTATTTATTTTTTGTATTATTTAATTTTAGCAACGAAAAATCCGTTGCTATTTTTTTTCATATATAGCCACGGATTTAGCAACGAAAATTCCGTTGCTAAAGCATTTTGCCACGAATTTTTTTTTCGTTGCTATATCCGTTGCTAAATAGCAACGAATAATTTCTGTTGCTAAATTTCCGTTGCTATATGACAGATTTCTAGTAGTGACAGAAATCAGAAAGCAGCGAAAATTTAAAAATTTTCCAACAAAAGGATCGAAACTCGCAATCGTGAATCCAAATTCGTAGAGATTAGTAACTTACTTTTCAATAATCTTTCTTGAAGCGTTTCAAGCCACCCAAGAACGCTATTCTCGCGGCTTGATCCCCTCTCCTTGGTAAAGCTCGAATCTTTAAAAACTTCTAACTTGAAGCTCTCTAGAGATAGTCCACCAACTTGACTACAATCTAACTAGTAAGGATGCTAGTTCTCTAGTTAGTGTTTAGGCTTAACCTAGGGTTTATATGATCTTGGAGAAAGGATGGTGTTCAACACATGAACCAAAAGAATTGTCAATTACTCTCTAAGGGGAGCTCGAGCTCCCCTATATATAGGAAAGGGAGGGGCGGCCGAAACTTATTCCTATTGGACTAAGGATTTGGTCTCTCTATCTTATTACTTGATCATCAAGTAATTCCAAACTTTGACTTTTGAATTCTAATTCAAATCAACTTTTAAGATAGCTAAAATATCCAAACCCCTTTTGGATAATATTATACTTTATTTATTAATAAATAAATAACTTATTTATCTAATTAATTAATTCGTAATTAATTAAATAGATTATTTTTCTCCAAAATAAGACTTTCCTTTTAATTCAAAATTAAACCAAAGTCTATTAAATAGTTAATACATTAATTATTTAATCACATAAACATATATACATGTGTGACACACGTGTCCCCAAGGACACGTGTCACTCACGTGACCCACACGTGTGTTTCACACGTGTGGAACCCTGTTGGCTCGATTAACTCGTTTAATCATTTCAAAGCCTCAACTCATGTAACCAAGTTGTTATGTGTGACCCTCTAGGTTCTCAATTCAATTAGCAGTGACCCTAATTAAACGACCATAGTCTAGCAACATGTGTTTAACCCCTAGCTGAATTGGAATGTCTCGATTCGACAGAACCTTTAAGTCATTGATTCATGTGAGATACAATCCTCATACTTACTATCTCTCAACCAAGATCTAGGGTAAGGGAATAATCAGAAGCCTAATAATCTGGTCTTAAAGCTAAGTGCATTTCATATCCATTTGATCTTAATCCAAGAAACCCTTTTCTTGATGTCTTGATCTACTGCCTTGGCCAAGGACTCCATATAACATATGAATGACTTACACAATAAGAGATCACCTTGCAAATGCAAGTGTAGGGCCTTTCTTGATTCTCATTCACTTTCATGAGTCACTTGTGCAGCCCCAGCATAAGCCTTGAATCAGTTGTCTAAGGCGACACCCTTTAAAGCTTATACCTAAGACTACAGAGTTAACTCATAAAGTGACATGGAACCTCAAGTCTAAGGATCAATTAATCACATCAATGACTCGTGAGATATTTCCTAATCTGGAAGTTTCCATTTCCTGAAATAGAAACTTCCTTTCCCATTTAGGAATCTTCTCACACGGGGCACCTCAGTGAACTTACTTATGGAAGTAAGCACCCTCATGTATCACGCATGTATCAACTATACACTTTGCACCTCCATGAAACAAGGTGGTCCTTCTTAAGGGAGTGATCCCACAAGCAAGCCTTAGAGGAGTCAGGTTGACACTCCCACTGTCTGTAGGACTCATCGGCTTGGAGTATTTTACTAATCATGACTTATGTGATATAGGGCTCGTTTCATGAACCATTTTACCTAAATGGTAGAGTCCTAAAGTCATCAGGATTAGGGGAGTTCTCATACATGCACAACTAAAGTAAACGCATACCAAACAAGAGCATATAAAGAAGTGTTGCCTCAATTCGTTATTTTATTCAAAGATTGTCTGTGATTACAATAAGGAAAAGTACAAAGCGGTTATACAATCAGCTTTCTAGGGCACTATTCCTAACATTTTCATGATAGGTGAAAAACTCTGCCTTGTATTGAACAATTTTCTCTTTTGGAATCTAAAACGGATTTTAGGATTCGAAGCTAATCACTGTGGTTAGAACTTTACATGGATACTTATGGGTTGCATTTCAACTTGTAGACAATCACAAAACTACAACCTAAATGCTAAGCAGAGAATATGTGAGCGTATTAAATAATAATGTAACACATAGGATTAGATCTTTTATCATATGTGGCTCCCACTATTTTTAGAAGGTATATAAATCCCAAACAACCTTAGAAGAAACTTATTTTCTCAATAGGTACTAGGATCCTAAGCATTCTTAGTTTTGGACGCACGACTCGTGAGACATCCAAAGGTCTAACAACCTTTAGGTAGGTACGAAATTACCAATTTCATCTCCATGGAATTCCTAGTAATGTTTTTGCATCACTGATCTTTCAATCATGGATCCACAACTCAGCGTTGAGCTAGACTGTAGCGCCCGAGCACGTGACACCAAATCCCCCGCACTAAGACCCGCCCGCATATGAAATGGGTAATCCATACATGTGCCGAATTAGAGCGAACCGGGACACAACTCACTTGCTATGCTAGGCGGGAGCTAAAACCTCGAGACCAATTAAGCACTTCAACGAAACAAAAGCATAAGCGGAAGCAGATCATATAATCTATCACAATATAGACAATGAATGATGGGTTCAACTAGCATAGATACCTAGTCCCGAAAATTCAAACATAAATCATAAGTTGTAAATCATAAATCACGGGTTCAATCTGTCCCTAGAAGCCTGTCCCGAATCAATATGATATAATCATAACAATTCATACATTCTTCGTATAACTTATTCAATTTATAATATGCATATGAACAGACCCAGACTTTACCAAGAGACTTGACAGACTTGACTTCCCGCCTAGCACTCCAAACCTGCAAGAAAACTGAAAATAATCCGGGTTCAGTCTATAAGAGACTGGTGGATATAAAACGGGGGCTTAATATAATAATAATACAGAATTAAACACCCACACATGCAAGTCATAATCCCGTACGAGGTTTTGAAATATTTTCCAAGTGGGTAAAACCAAAGAAAAACAACGCTCGGGATTACAACAATCAATTTCATTCATTCATTCATGAGGTCATTACTTGAGCCCAGTGAGTGGGCGGATTCTCCAACCTTCTCCTAGTGTGTGTCTTACTCATTCTTTTATTCGTTAGTGATCAAGCAATATTCGTTCATTCATAATCATTCATAATCGTTCATAATCATTCATTCATTTGTTCATTCATTCATGCATAAACATTTACCCCTTTTCCCTCCGGTTGGTGGATGGGTTTGCAAGGCCCAGCCACCCATTCATTACGGCCAGTGGGGGTACATGAATCCCCCAAAGGCCTCAGCTCCCATTCCTCGCTAATCTCCTAGTGAGGGCTGGTATCACCGCAGTTGTTTGTTGGGACTGATGCACGGGATCACTGTCAGCCCTTGCTTCCCTGGATAGCCACGTACACTTCGTCCCAGGGCCCCCATTATTATTTTGATCACTGATCTCGCCAAAACATTGGGTAAGGGTTCATAAAAGAAATAGGCTTAAACGTTAAAATCATTGACTCCTTGAAAAGACTCGATATATATATATATATATATATATAATACTTTGGCCAAAACCTGCACATTAGAGATATATCGGGTCAATTATTATCTAATAGAAGAGAAACCCACCTGTTACACCTTACTGAACAATACCAAAAGAAAGAAAGACTTAAAGATATCTTATGAACCCGACATATCTCCTCCCTGGAGAAAACTGTACAAAAAGGCAACACGGTGCATTCGTGAAACTCAAGACTCCAAATGAACCATATAAGACGTACGACAAATGCATTAACGTGATATGATAAGTATAAGAAATAACAATGTGCTACGAAGATGTCCATGTGCACAATTAATGCCACTTAAACACATAAATGATTCAATCATTCATTACACGAATAGATCGTGTCCATTCATTGTCATTCATTCGTCCAAGACCAATCGTTCATTCAATTTATAACACGTTATGACATATGTTAAAAATACATATGAATCATTTACAGGTGAAAGGAATCCATTAACCACCTAAATAATACAATAATTGCAAATAAGGTCACATTGTAGCTCTTAGGCGTTTATATTAAGGCATATCAATGCATATCAAGTCATCAATCACATACTTCATGTTAAACGAATCCATAAATCACATACATCAAGCATAACACGCTATATAAAATGTCAACAATTCATTCATATCATAAGAGAAGCAAGAAAGTATCACACAAATCGAATAAACAAAGCATTCTTGCATGCATGAACGTATAAGAGCATATAATGCATATCTTGTTAAATAAAAGTATAAAAGTATCAAAATCATGTAATAAATTCATAATCAATCATATAAAACATGAAACAACAAGTATTCAATGCATAAGAGGTGGAAGATGAGCAAGAAAATCATGCATAACGCAAATGAAGCGAAAACAACGAATAAGGTAGCATCAACTCGAAAGTCCCTCAAAATGAGGTCGCGGCCGTGACCCTAAACAGGCATAAAATGGTCCCAGCCGCAACCAGCACCAACACCAATAGCCAGGGCAGCCATATCTCGAAGTTGGGCCAATTTGGGGTCGCAGGACCAAAAATAGCCTTGAAACGGTCGCGGCCACTACCGCGCACAACAGTCGCGGAAAAATGCATTTTTGGCCCTGTTTTCTCCTCCATTTTTGCAGCAGAAGCAAGGGACCTTTCCAGGCCATAAAGAGCAGCAAATAAGCAGCCATAACATGCAAGGAAGTGCAGCAAATCATGCGCACAACAACAATAATTCATGCAGCAACAAAAAGGGAAGCAAATCAGTCCCAAACTCCATGAAAGCTCACGTTGCAGCCATGGTGGATCCACACACACCTCATATAATTAAAATTCATGCTTATAAAAAGGTCAAGGATGCAACAAGGATCATATATTCAGCTCCATACTAAGAAATGCATCAAAGATTTATAAGAATTCACCAAAATTTCTTTAAACCCTTACTATTCACATAAAATTTCATATCATGCTCAAAATGGGTGAATCATGGCTTGAAAGTTGTATCATTGAATGGAGGATAAGAAAATATGCTTACCTCTCGGATTTGACGAAGATTGGAGGTCGAATGAGCTTGAAATGTCCGGTGAGTGAATAGTGATGGGTTTTCTTCTTTTTCTTCTTTCTTCCCATCTCTCTCGGTTTTCTCTTGGGTTTGGGCAAAAATGATGAATAGGTGTGGATAGGGTTTTAAGTTGGGAAGAAATAGGTTCAAGAATCGGGTCAAACGGTGTTACAACGAGTAAATTACGGGCGAAACGGTGAAGAGGTGTCGTATACGCGCGAGGCTCACTTTTCGGACAATTTTGGGGGTTCAAACGGGCTTTGAAAAATGCAAGACTAGGTTCATTAGCTCCCAATTTTCGTTACAAGTCCAGCGCCACTTCCAAAATTTGAATCCGAATTCCCGAGCTCAAGTTACGGTTTCCGGAACCCAAGGTGCGCTAAAACTCCGTTAGGCCCTCGAGTCCCAAAACATAAAAATGGTCAAAGACCACGTCAAACGAGTCCAAAAATATAAAACGAGCACATAAACAAGTTTATAACAGATAAATATCATGCATAGCAAGTAAGCACAAAAATCGGAATTAAAAACGGAGGCATACGGATCCAACACGGAGCTAATGGGCAAAAACGTTCAAAATTCACATATAAACACTTAACAAATAATTCCATATAAATTCAATTAGCATATAAACATTAAAATTAACATATAAAGGCATACTTAAATAATTTAAAAGAGCAAATATCAACCCCGTAACATCATACCTGTACGTACAAAAATGCGGGGCGTTACATAGACCCATAAATCATAAGATCTCAACCAAACTTAGTTCGGAACGACCCACGACTCGTGAGACATCGCCCATTCCAAAATGATCACAAAATATCAATCACCTAAGGTGATCATTCAAGAAACTAAGATTTAATAGGTTACACTAATTACCCCACGACTAGTGAGACAGTAATTAGCTTGCCTACTAACTCTTAAATCCTATTGATGGAATGCTAGGAGTTTTATTACCTTAATAGAATACCTATTTATTCGAAAGTTGCTCAATATTTTAATTAGGGATTTTCGAATTAACAGGAGAGTTGTTGGGTTTTGACCTCACCAACATGCAGTTATCCATTTTTTTAATTAATCTTGTTTAATACAGTTTCACATAAAATGCATTCACACAAGCAATTAGCAGATAACATGTCCTAGCATGATACTAATATGAGATGATCATGGGTATCCTATCTTATGCGCAATTATGGGAGCCACTCCATAATTGCTAGTTCTAACATACATGCCACATAAACAGATATTTCACATAAGGGTATAACAAGGATTTAATGGAGTCCTATTCTATTACATTGATAGAAACAACCCTCCCTTGAGGGGCCTTCATTTACTGCGTCTTTCTCCTTGATAAGCACATGGTTGAGGTTCTTTCCTCGGTTTCGAAGAGTTCCCGGTTTTGTGCTTTTTCCCATGAATCTTCTTCTTGGCTTGAGTACCGGGATGTTGGAATCTTTCTTCCATTTGTAGATTCGTGCAAAATCCCAATTCACCTCTCGGTCCAGAATTCTCGTCTTCCTTACCTCTTCTTATTCTTCGATTCTCAACCCTTAAAGCTTTCGTTGTAGCTTTATCCCATGTGCTCGTATTCTCCACCATTAAGGCCTCCTTGAACTCATCCCGAAGTCCTTCCATAAAGTACCACGTCTTTGTCTCGTCATTGTTCATAATATGAGAAACGTAAGTGCCCAACCTTTCAAATTCTTCGATATATTCCATGACCGTTTTACCTCCCTGCTTTAGGGTATGGAACTCTTCAAACCTTCGATCTCGAAAAATGGCCGGTGTGTACCTCTTTCTAAACTCCCGAACGAAGGTATCCCATGTCAATCCTTCGCTCGTTGCTTCAATCTGTGGAATTACTCTTTTCCACCATTGTCTTGCTTGTCCTTGTAGGAGAAATATGATAATACGGGCCATATCTTGAGAGTTGCACGGCCATACTTTGAATATACTCTCTATCTTAGAAATCCATTCTTCAGCCCGGATATCATCGTCTTCTCTAAATTGGGGAGGATTGAAGGTCCTGAAGTCCCAATACAATGTTGCCATCGGATGCATTGATTGCAATTCGGCGTGATGTTGCTCTTGATTGTAATGAAGACGATGGGTTGGTTGGCCGAAATCTTGTCGACGTGGTGGCATCCTGAAAATTTCCACAACTACAATATAGATATATGCATGTCCGTTAGTACGTGAGACTGTCACATATTTAAGTTAAGTAAGAGCAATTTAGAAATGCAATACACCATAAGATATAAAATCAGCAAAATGATAAGATTTCAAATATATATCATGGCAAATTAGGATGCAACTGCACACACAAAGCCACATTGTCCTATGTCGTTCGACTTAAACCGACACAACACGACTCTGAACTCAGGTTTTGCAACCTAGAGCTCTGATACCACTTTAGGATGTAGCACCCCGCATGGTGGGTCACCATATCCCCCGTACCTAAGGCCAATCCACATACGAGATGGAAAGCCCGTAGATGAACCAAGCAGAGGCGAATGGCAGACAGACAGACACCCACCTAAGCTAGGCGGAATGTAGACCCCAAAAACCCGAACCTAGAACTATTCATCTCCTTCCCCAAATCCAAAAACTCGAGCAAGAAAAGAAACATTCAATCGGAAGGAAATGAAGCATGTAACGAGAGGAATACAAATCTTACCTTGGATATTTGATTGGGTGAGCAAGGAAGCCAAAAATTGAGCTCAAAGTTCGGGGTGAATAGTGGCCAAATCCCTTCCTCCTTCTCTTCTCCTTGGACCGATCCAAATGTGAGGGAGAGGATGATATTTTCAGTTTTTAAGGATGAAACGGGTAGGGTCAAATGATATCCGGTCCATTCGGATCGGATTTTAAAACGGTAGGGCGATCAAATGGCTTTAGAAAAATAAAAGCTTAAATTCATCGAATCTGAATCATTGAAACGAACTTAACGACTAGGTCGGAATTCGAATTCGAATTCCTGAGCTCAAAGTAGCTACGAGGCTAAAAACACCCTAATAACAATTAGGTCCCTAATTTGCAAATATTGGACAATTGAGTCCTAGTACAATTAATTAAATCTAATGCGCACATAGTTAAATAAAATACAAATTGACATGTATTGCATGGGAATTCACATAAGTCACAAAAATACAGAATCAAACTCTCTCGTGACATCATACCTGGATTGCCGAGAAGACGGGGTGTCACAGTGAATAGTGACGAGGTAAAGGGTTTCTCTTGGCTTTGGCTGAGCTTTTCCTCTTCTCTTGTGTATGGAACGAAATGAGAGGGTAGGAATCAGATAGGGGTTCAAGTTGTGAGCATGTGGGTCCAAAGATTGATTTATTTGGTTGAGTATTGGGTAAGATATGAATAAAATGGCTAAGGGTGGCAGTTTGGCGGACGAGGCTTGTTTCAGTGGAATTTCGGAGGTTCAAACGGGATTGAAAAATTATAAGGCTTGTTCCATTGAACCCGAATCGTCGAAACAAGTCCAATGGTGGTGACGAAATTAAAATCCGAATTCCCGAGCTCAAGTTATGTCGCCCGGAACACAAGGTGTGCAAAATGCCCTTTAGCCCCTTTTTGGTCCCGTTACTCAAAATAAATTCGAAACCAAATCAAAAAAGCTCGAAATCGAGCATCAAAACATGTTCATAACACACATATTTCTTACATATCAAGTTGTCACGAAGATCGGAAATAAATTCGGATACAAACAAGGCATGTTCATAATCATATACGCAATACGTTCAAGAATTCAAAAAAATCCATAACGATCATTCATATAACTCAAATAATAACAATTAGTATTATAACTTAAACATATAATTACATAAATAACAATTTAAAATACGTAATTATTAAACACATACGTCATAACTGTACGTACGAAGACGTGGGACGTCACATTAGCCAAGGGACCTAATTCAAGGCGTAGTCCATTACGGCTCCCTCAAATGGAAATCATCAACACTAAGTATAGGCTCAAGCCTGGAAGGCTGCTATACCCATTGTATGGTATTTAGTTGCCCTAATATATATATATATATACACACACATTGTGGGGGATTGTTGGAATTTGAAAAGTTTTAAACATTCAAAAACATAACCTACAAAAAATTTTGTAACTCCTCACATTTGCATTCATTTGGTTTTAATACTTTAGGTTACACAATACATTCTAACACTATAGATAGGGTCCTAGGGGTCTAGTTAGAAATATACAATCATCTAACACACAATACTAAGATGACTATTTCATATATTATATTTTGGACAATGTGATAAGGTTTCGCTCCTTAGTTTCTTTGTAATCGTGCTCACAATAGGAGACGTCAATTGTGGCCTTTTGGGTTTTATCTTGGGATGAGCCGACAATACACTCGTTCAAAAACGACCAATTTCCGGTGTTTTCATATAATTTAACTCTTTACATAAACTCAAATCAACACTTTTATATATCTAAATATTCTTACAACTCAACTTTTCACATAAACTCAAATCAACACTAGTATGAATCTAAATATTCTTACAATTCCACACACACACAAAAAAAAAATAAGAATAATAAAAATAATAATAAAAATAAAAATAAAAATAAAAATTCTTACAACTCAACTTTTCAAACAAACTCAAATCCAGACATCTATGAATTCAAATATTCTTACAACTATTCCACAAAACACTTTTTTTTTCTCTCCAGCATACTGTACATAATACAAATAACAAGACAACTATCTACACTAGTTTAAAACAGCATGTAAAAGACACCAAAATAAATATCACAATAACTCAATACCAAATGCCAAATAACTCTTTACCCCCCATTATTTGCTAATACAATCAACCACACTTTAATCACATTTATTCTGGCAACTCTTCAATGGACAAGTTTAATTCTGCCTTTCAACTAAAGCATCCGCCCTAGACAGCTTCCTAACCAGCTTCACAACCAAACGAACCGTATGGCCAATGAGGAGTACAGCCATTAGGCAAACCCACAAAAAATAAAGAAACCAAGAGAGTTCAATACCGGCTTAGCATGCTTAACATCTGGGGTCAACACCATAATCGCTAGCGTATAAGTAAGTGCGGTAGCCGAAATGGCAGTCCAAGTGATAACCATTAGTATCCACATGAAGAATCTCCTCCTCAAGGGCAATCCGCTTACTAGAAGCAATATTATAATGCTCAGAGATGATATAAAGCTCGTCGTGTTGACAATGTAGAACCTCGGATATCCTTTGGGGTAGTTTCTAGCCAGTATGGAAAAGCCCGCCACTTGTAAATAATTGTCTAAGTATTTGTCTTCCTGCCAGACACCGCCAGGAGGGTTGACTCCGACTTGGAAAGCCATTGTTGCTAATAGTGAAGCTACCACCATCAATGCACTCCTCTTTTTCTCCAGCCATATGTCTTGTCGTTCAAGTAACATTTCCAAATTGTTATTCTGCTCATTGTCAAGATTAGGAGGAGGAGCATGAGCCTCTCCGATTTCTGGATCTCTCATGTCTCCACTGCCTTGACTCAAAATATTGGTTGGTGTCAGTCCATTAAGATTAACTGCATTCACTTCAACTCTCACTGTCGACAAAAAGTCGACCATCTGCGAGAACAAAATCAAAAAATTATTCGAAGGACAAAATTAATTTTTTGCAAAGTATAATGAGTTCTATCTACATTATATGATAATATGATATAGGATGGGGTATTTAACCAAACTAACATCAATTATGATGATCAAATACTAATTTGTGGCAATTTTTAATTATTTTAAGGGAAAAATCATATTACCCCCAAATTATGGCCATATTTTTTTACCGTAACAACTCAATGTTAAAATGTTTCAACTTGTCATCAGTATATTAAAAATTTCAAATAACCATCTCAAATCGTTTTTGTGCTCATTTTTGCCCGAAAATTATTCCTTACCTTAGCAATACCCCACCAAAAGTAAGCACCCAAACGAAGTGACATGTGTTGATTGAGAATTTTAATATAGTCCTCGATGCAATTTGAAACTTTTCAAAATTTAGATAATTAGCTGCAAATTTGACCTTAGTTTGACGGATAATCTGTTTTCTCTTTCTTTAATTTCTAAAATTATTTTTATGAAATGTTGCTTCACATTAGCTGTAATCTTAATTTGATTTTTCAAAAAATTCAAAAATCTTCGTATTCAAGTTTATAATTTACGAAATTATTTTGTCCTTTATAATTCTTTAGTTTTTTTCTATAAAGAATATTATACAATCTATACTCTAAATCCACAAATCAGTTCATCACAAAGTTTTCTCAATTGTATTTCTTCTCAAAGCTCTTGCTTGCCATACACATATGATTTAAACAAAATTTTACACAAATGACATTTTTTATTTTACTCTATTTATTTCAAATATGAATATAAGGTATCTTCTACTAGTTATTACATTTTTATTCATAAATGATATTGATGGGGACCACCCTATAGGGAAACGTGACAATCCCTCGGAGATAGACGACTACACGACTAAGGACTCTTCTTTGACTAGAAGAGGACTCTAGACGATAAGAACGACTACGGATAGACGAGTAGAAGAATGACTCTGCGGATAGACGAATAAAAGAAGGACTTTATGGATAGGAGGAGGAAGAAGAAGAAGAAGAAGAAGAAGAAGAAGAAGAAGAAGAAGAAGAAGGACTCTACGGATGTAGTCGAGACTCTTTGTATTCGCCTATATAAAAGAGGCGAATAGCCCCAAATTGAGGACATAAGAAAAAAAAAAAAGAAGAGAAGGAAGAGAGAAAGAAGAAGAATATTTGTAAAATTAATAGTATATATAGACGTTGAAATAAATATTGCCTGTAGCTGGTTTTTAAATATAATAAAAGAGCTTATTAATATCCACATAAATTATTTTTTCTCAACATGTTTTAACTTATTAGTTAAAATATAATACTCACATGAGTTTAATTATTTATTATTTTCGTATCTTTATAAACCTCGATATGATGTAGCGGGGAAATCTACACATACATATTATATATTATAACTTTATACTCGTTCTGGAGCTATTCTCCTTTTACAAAGTCTCAATTCAATGAATAAAGAGAACTTTAGTAATAAAAAATTGAACTTAATATATAATTTAAGAATAAGAATGATAAAGTACTAGAATTTGAATTTAGAACTAATTCATGTATTATTTTTTATTAAATATATACTGCATGCATAAATTATTTTCTTATCCTAGAAGATATCTGTTATTAATTTATGTTAAATTATTTTATTTGTAATATACTTAATATTATAAGTTACACACTATACAATAATATCATATATTGCACAGTGCATTCACTAATTTTCTTCATATTATATTTGAGGCACGCAGACTTCGAATCTATCGGTATGTAATAATTCAGAACTCTTAAAAGTTAAAACTGTCAATTTAAGCATACATGTAGATAACCTCATTAAATTTTATTTTGCCACTACTAATAAAATATATAATTTTATTCTATATATTATGTTATATAATTTTATAGAAAAGAAACATTTTGTATAAATAGGAATTTTATAAATTTAGTTCAAATTTATATATTTTTTAAGCCATTATTTATGCATATACGAACTGAACATAAAACTTTTCTTATCTTGACTAAAATAAACATTTTAACATACATGATTTTATCAATCAAAATAAACTAATATTTTAAAAAAGAAAAATAAATAAAAAACTAATGTTCTTATTTTTCAAGAAAAAATACTATATTTAATGAAATAAATTATATGTAAAATATTACTTATCTGAAAATGTAATAATTATAAAATAAAAAATAATTTTTAGAAATAAATATGTTTGTTGGTGCCGTGACACAAAATTTTAACTACTCTATATATAATAATTTTAACTAATCCTTACATTTCGATACCCTCAGGCCTCATTAAATTTAAATTTTTTCACCTGAATAGATATATAATTTCTATTAACTATATTATTTGTTATAATACAATTTTATCCAAAGCATTCGAAGATTTCGTATAGATATGGTTTTTATACTTTAATTGAAATTTAAATCTCTTTTAAACACTATTTACACACATTTAAGTTCAAATTTATTTATAATTCAATAATATATATATACATAGATAATTTAATATTAATTAAAGTAAAAAATATATCTCTTGGAAATTGAAATAAAATCAATGAAAGAAGAAAGCCAAATTTGTCAGCATAAAAATAAATTGAACCATCTTCTTTCTTATCTTTAATAGATATTTTAATATACATGATTTTATCAATCAAAATAAAATAATATTTTAATAAACTTGAAACAAAATTGATGGCTCTTATTTTGACACTAGTAACGTCTGCACATTCATTGCGTATGCAAATAAAAAAAAATACTATTATTCAAATATATTAAGATTAATTTTTATATTAACATATGTTTTATAATTATTTTAATATAATTGTTAAATTATGATAAACAATTATAAATGGTATACAATATGCAGGGAAGAATATAAAAATTGTTATATATATAAAAAATTGAAGTAGGGTAAGAGAAAAGAAAAATTACAAAAATATTATTGAAGTAATAAAAAAAATAATAAAAAGAAAAGAAAAGAATGTAAGAGAATGAAAAATATAAATAAAATTTATTAAAAAAATAATTAAAGTGATGTAAGATAAAAAGAGAGTTAAGAGATAATACGTTCTTGTAATGGAGAATAAAATAAACTAGTAATCTACGTACACTCTATGCGTATGCAAATAATAAAATTATTATCATTTAAATATGTATTGAATTAAAAAATTTATGTTAATATTTATTTTATAATTATTTTTAATATAATTCAAATTTTAAAAGATAATACAAAATAGAAATCACAAAAATATAGAAAAAGAATAAAGATATATGATAAAATAATGGAATAAGGTGGGAGAAAAAAAGAAGAAGTTAAAAGACAAATACACAATAATACGTTGAGAGAATGATTAAAAAAAAAAATTGATTTTAGAGTCCAAGAGACCAAAACGGTTACTCTAAGTGTCTCTCACTTAATATAATAGTATAGATAAATAAGATAAAATAGTAAAATAAATAAGTAAAGAATTTCCAAGATAAAACAGTGGCAGAAAAAAAAAAAATTTCAAGAGAGGGATAGAAAAGAGAAGAATCAAAGACATCAAAACAGTTTTTATTTACCCCACTCACTTAATATAATAGTAGATTATAAAAATATTATATTTAAATAAATTAATCAATAATTAAAAAATAATATTTTGTTTCTTCTCCGTGTCTCAGCATGAGTTTCAACTAGTAATATTTAATTTTTAACTTCGCACCTTATCTTATATGCTACTTTTTTCTTTTTTTAGAATTTTTCAGAAAATTATATATATTTTCACCCTAAATCTTTAAAATTTTAGTTTTATAATCAGAAATTTGAGCGTTATGTTTACCTCAACATTTCTATCCCTAACCGCCATGTGCAGTGCGGTTTCTCCATCATCATTCTTTGCATTAACCAACTCATTCATATTTTGAGCCAAAATCTTCAAAGCCTCCAACTGGCGATGCTCAACACACAAATGCAACACGGTCATGCTTCTATCCAGCTTCACTCGAGCAGCGGAAGGAGCCACTCGAATGAGCTCCTCCACCACTGCAACGTGGCCTTTCATGGCCGCAAGATGCAGAGGAGTCCTGCCCCGATAGTCAAGTGACAGGCACATCTCTGGTGCAGCTGATAGCAGCTCCTGCAAAATTTCCAGGTGACCTTTCGATGATGCTACATGGAGAGCTGATGATTCGTGGGAGTCTAGTTCTTCAGCAAGATTAGGATTGTGGCGAAGGATTGCTTGAACAAAAGTTAGGTGGCCGTGGATTGTCGCTATGTGCAAAGGGGTCTTATTGGAACATGTATATGAAACTCTATGAAGAAGAAGTGGATCTTCTTCAAGTAACTCTTGTAGTGATTTTTCATCACCACTTAATGCAGCATCGTATAGCCGGTTTTTAGACATCCTCTCAAGGTTTCTTTCCATCTCTCTCTCTAACCCCTCAAAATGCCGTCCTTTCCAATTTACTGATCACATTTGTAGGAAAATTCTAATTTGAACCTGACTCGATCAAATCAACGTATGCAAATGCAATAAGGGATTGATATTTTATACTTGTTGTGTAGATAAAATGATCAATTATACGACAAATAAGACAAATTTAATATTTAATGGATTGGGAATTAGAGGAAGTGGATCTGGATTTTCCATATTTATAAAACAAATTATATGTTGATTTTGATAATAATTAATTTCCAAGAAGTTACATTGATCCTACTGAGGACTTACATATATATAATTATTAATAGTCATTATCATCGTGTATTACAGTGCCAGACTAAGAGTGGTTATCGAACTTTTTACATACATATAAATATTTGGAGTAGACAAAAGAACGATAGTGAACCTCCGGTTGGCATTAAACATTTTAAGGCTAACAGTGAAAGATGGCATAAAATGATAAACGGGTAAAAAAGGCATCCTCATGAAATTTCGAAGAATGGCACACGCATGAAATTTCTAGGGTTTGAATTTCTTAGTTGACTTATATACACATGTCTTGTGTATTGATACACAATTAAAATTAGGATAGGAAACAATTATGTTACAGAATAAAATTAAATGATTCTTTCATCTAGTCTCGACCGCCTACCAATATTTTTGAGGTATACAGATAATTGAAATGGGGAATTGATAGGTCATTTATTCATTTTCCCCCATTTAGTATAAGTTTGGAAGCATGAGACACTAGGCGTGGTTACAAATCTATGTTGCACGGATACGGACACGACGACACGGACGTAACACGACACAGACAAGGCAACATGGGTTTTTAAAAAAATTTAGGATATGACACGGCTCCGACACGACTATGTTTTATATAAATAAATATATTTTATATATAAATAAAAATATTTTAGTTTTTAAAATAATTAAAAACTAAAATAAGTTTTGTTATTAAAAACTAGAATAAGTTTTGTTATTTCAGTTTTCTCCCTAAAAAATTCTAAAATATTAAAAAATACATAAAAAACTTTATATAATTATAAAATTTATCCCGCCGTGTCGGACACTTCACCCCACCGTGTCCTATATATATATATATATATTTTTTTTTTTAATTTCGGACACATTTCAGCCGTGTCCGAGGCGTGTCCGTGTCCGACACATGTCGGACACTGCACGGACACATTTTTAGACGTGTCAGTGCTTTCTAGTTATAAACAAAATTCTGGACGGTGAAAAGAATATTCATGCTTTTAGGATTCAATCAACATGTTAGAACATGTAACTGGGAAAAACATGTATTAAATTCATTATCTTTTTCGGTGTGTTCCACGATTTACAGAGACCCAAAATAAATAGCACCTACAACCTATGATGCACGGATATGGATACGGATACGGCGACACGGACACGATATGACACGGACACGGCGATACTGATTTTTTTAAAATTTTAGGACACGATACGACTATTATATATATAAATAAATATATTTTATAAATATTAATTCATGTAACATTAAGTTGAAAAAATTCTTTATTTTATAAATATAAAATATTCTTTATTAGTTTGGATGTTGTTCTTTGTACAATTGGGGTCTTTTGAAAATTCTTAAAAATACGGTGTCTTGGGTAAGATAATGCAAAGATATGGGGTGAAATTGAAGACAGAATAGGAGATTTCTTAAAAACAACATATGCGTCATTTGGTTTTTTAGGAAGAGATTGGGGTGAGGACATAATTGTAATTTATGTAGATAGGGTTGGTTTTTTTGCTCTTGTGTATTGAAGCTGCCATCTCAGAACTCCACAGGCAAATGGATTGAAAGAAGAAGAAGGCCTGGAGGAAGAAGAGAAAGTACATTCATTATCCCATTTGCTCAGTTGTGAAATAAAAATTAGTCTACTTCTTCCCCAATTTGCTTTCACTTTCTCTCTCCTCAATTTGGGTAACTTTCATGGTTGATTTCTTCAGGCTTCTCTTCACCACCATTGTTACGATTTCTTTAAGCTTTTCTCTTCACCACCATGGTTACTGCCGCATAAGCTAAGCCTTTATCATCTGAATCGACAAGAGATGCTGCAATTCGGCCTCCTCCTTCAAGAAATCCAAATCTCTCTGAATCCGTGTCCAAGCCGTGGCGGCGGTGTCCCATTTATTTTATTTTATTTTATTTATTTAGGACACGGATCTGACGTGTCGGACATGTGTCGGAGCCGTGTCCGAGGCGTGTCCGTGTCCGACACTGCACGAGGTCATTTTTTCGAGTGTCTGTGCATTAGAGCCTACAACCAATCAATATTCTCCTAAGTTAGGGATTTAATCCCACCTTACTATGGAAAGTCTAATCTCGCCTAAATATAGACACGTTGAGCTTTCTAACGCTCCCCCTCAAGTTAAGTAATGGAATCACCAATTCTTAACTTGTCTAGTGTCGTCTGAATATCTGACTGATGACTGCTTTCGTCAGGATATCCGCTAACCGGTCCTCTGACCTAAAAGGAATCTCCACTGTGTCGTTCTCCAACTTGCACTACAAGAAAACAGGTGAATTGCGAGGGAAATTTCCTAGGGAATTTCGAGGGAAATCATTCCCTCGGAAAAAGCCGGAAAAAATTCTGAGGGAATTCCGAGGGAAAATCTCAATATTTATTTTCCCTCGGAATTCCCTCAGAATTCATTCGCCTATGCTATTCCCTCGGAATGTATTCTATTTTTCGAGGAAATTCCGAGGGATATTTTCCTCGAAATCTTATATCTCATTTTATAAAATTTTGTTTTTCCATTTTATAAAATTTTGTTTTTCCAAGGGAACTCCCTCCGAATTCCCTCGGAATCTTTAAATAAATTATATCATATATTTTTATTTTAAATAAGTATTGTGCCTATTATGAAATATTTATTCACAAAATGAAAAATATAATTATATATCAAATCACAAAGCTGAAAATATAAATATAATTAAATATATAAAACCCAAAATCATTTGTTCTTACATCAACCCAAAATGTCTACTAAAATAACAATGTGGTAAAACAAATTGTCTGCTGAAATAGATAAATACAGAATTAAACAAATTGAATTCCTAATAGATCCTATCATGTTCAATGAATCGGCATCAGGAGTCCAGTCTTTGGTGTCTTTGGTATTGGCTATAACAGAGAATCCAGGTCTGAGGCATCAATTGTTCCAATATTTATGATGAAGTTCTGGAAAAAGGAAAATAAAAAAAAACTGTCAGCATAACATCAAATTACTTAAACACGTAACCTAAGTGTCCAAATTAAGCTTATTTTGAGCTGTAACAGTGTTTGGCATATATATCCAACTGAATTGTTTATGTATTTAATTACTGAAACATCAGAGAACATATAGAAGTACCCTATTTGCATCTGTGCACTTGTGAAGATTCAAGATTATGTGAAGTAAATACATACTACCAAGCTGATTGAAATAAGAATCATAAAATGTCTTCAGACAACCAAAACAAGCAGATTCAAGATATGCACCAGAACTGCAATCAAGCTTGATGACACTACCATAACAAGCATCTGACCCAGTCAAAACTTACCTCACTTCATCACTTAAAATAATTTCTTTTAATTAATCTCAAAACTACAATCAATCCGAGCACCAACCAACAAGAAAATGAGAGACACCATACGAAAATGTATCTCCATTTTGAAAAAGAGAGTCAGCAAGTAAAAATAAGAATATATTTCAAAACGTGAACTTAGAATGATTAGATTAAGTACTAGTAGTGACAAAAGTAAAAGATATTAAAATTGCATAGTTGGATCAATTGCATGTCTGTATAACATTATATTATAATGTATCATTGAAAGTGGCCACAAAATTATTTCAATGTGACGTATAATACCTGGAAGGGTGATCGTATTCAGAGTTAACTCAAATCTACTGTTATTTGTCAAACAACTTGCCAAATGTTGCTGTCTGAAGTACAACACACTATCTGTTACATGGAAAAGAGAATAATTTTAGATATCATTAAGTTAAAATATAGAATAACTTCATAATGCATCAAGGAACATGAAACAGAAACACCATCATCCATTTTGCCTGAACAATACTCCAAAAGTACAAGACAAAATTGTAGAAGCTAAACCATTAGTTGGAACTATGAAATCAGATAAAGATATCTTATATTAGGTCTCGTTCCAAAATGGTATTCAATTTTCACAAACTATTACATTGATGTAGATCCACTCAAAATTGGGGGCAAGAACTTGGGTTTACTGCGACAAGAAAATGAATCACAATGTTAGTGCTCAAAAATTTAAAATAGAAGGACAAAAATGAAAATTACACAATAGCTTCTAATCTTCTAATAGAACATGATACCCAACAAGACTGAGCCAGCTATTACACATCAACATACTAATTAAGAGCACATGAACTCTACCACCTACATTTAAACTCATAGATGGGAAACAAAATCGGGACACATCAACATACTAATTAAGAATGACATGAATTCCATACTTTTTGTCTTGATCACCAATCTCTGCCAGAATTTTTGTTTTTTAGAAATTTTAAATCACAAAATTATAATTCCAGCAAGCCATAGCTAACAACAATATTCAACATTTTTCAATGTGCACCCACATTAAAAGAAAAAGCTTTTTGCCATTGTGATGCGGAGCAAACAGAGAAACAAACACGAGAATTGCGAAAACAGTGAGTATGAGAGTGAAGACTCCCAAAAAAAAAGAATGAGAAAATCGTTCTTTTAAAAATTCAATTGGATAACACAATGTTTGGTTTATAAATGAATTAAATAAAAAAAAAATTGATGTCGCTAAAATATTTGAATACGAAATTCGATTTCAACTTAAACGAAGCCGAATATCTACAATGATATCGTTGGAAATACTTATTGAAAGTTTGATCACATATGTATAACTAGAAATTACTAATTTAATACCTATCATTACCTTATTTAATTCACTAATAATACATATAATTATCATTGATTATAGTTAAAATTAATAAATTATAATAATTCTTTAATTTTAGAAATAATTATGGCAATTTCCGAGGGATTTCCTATGGAATTTTCACTTTCCCTCGGAAATCCCTCGGAAATTAGGATGAAATAAAATTAAAAAAAAATGAGAGAAAATCGTTCTTTTAAAAATTCAATTGAATAACACAATGTTTGGTTTATAAATGAATTAAATAAGAAAGAATTGATGTCGCTCAAATATTTGAATACAAAATTCAATTTCAACTTAAACAAACACGAACATCTACAATGATATCGTTGGAAATACTTATCGAAAGTTTGATCACATATGTATAACTAGCAATTAATAATTTAATACCTATCATTACGTACCTTATTTCTCTAATAATACATATAATTATCATTGACTATAGTTAAAATTAATAAATTATAATAATTCTTTAATTTTAAAAATAATTATGACAATTTTCAAGGTAATTCCAAGAGATTTCCGAGGGAATTGCCATTTTCCCTCGGAATTCCCTCGAAAATTTCATAAAATAAAATATAGAAAAAGAAAATCATACTTTAAAATATCAATTTAATAACATGAAATTTTATTTAAAAATTAAATAAGTTTTAACTTTCTAAGGGAATTTTCCCCTGGAAACTCCCTCGAAAATTTCAAAATTTAAATATGTGAACATTTTCGAGGGAATTATTCCCTCGGAATTTTCCTCGGAAACTAATTTTAGTTTAAAAGTTAATAAGTTTTAATTTTCCGAGGGAATTTTCCCTCGAAAAATTGGAGATTTAATATTTGAACATTTCCGAGGGAATAATTCCCTCGGAAACTAATTTTAATTTAAAAATTATTGATGCATTAATTTTCCGAGGGAATTTTCCCTCGGAAAATTCAAGATTTAAAATATGTGAACATTTCCGAGGGAATTATTCCCTCGGAAATCCCTCGAAAATTAATTTTAGTTTAAAAATTAATAATTTTTTATTTTTCGAGGGAATTTTCCCTCGGAAACTAGTTTTAATTTAAAAATTATTTATGTATTAATTTTCCGAGGGAATTTTCCCTCGGAAATTCCCACGGAAAATTCAAGATTTAAAATATTTGAACATGAGGGAAAATTCCCTTGGAATATTCAAGATTTAAAATATGTGAACATTTCCGACGGAATTATTCCCTTGGAAACTAATTTTAGTTTAAAAATTAATAATTTTTTATTAATAATTCCCTTGAAAATCCCTCGGAAAGTAGTTTTAATTTAAAAATTAATTAAATTTTAATTTTCCGAGGGAATTTTCCCTCGGAAATCCCTCGGAAAACTTGGCAGCTAACCTTAGCACTAACATTTCCGAGGGATTTCCGAGCGAATATTCCCTTGGAAATTAATTTGGCGAATTCCCTCGGAAGTCCCTCGAAAATTTTCGAGGACTTCCGAGGGAAATATTGTTCAAAAACACGAATCAGAAAGCAGCGGAATTTAAAAAATTTTCCCAACAAAAGGACCTTGGACTCGCAATCGTGTAACCAAATTCGTAGAGACAGAAAACTTACTTTTCTTTTGTTCTTTCTTGAAGCGTTTCAAGCCACCCAAGAACGCTCTTCTCGCGGCTTGATCCCCTCTCCTTGGTAAAGCTCGAATCTTCAAACTTCTAACTTGAAGTCTCTAGAGAAAGTCCACCAACTTGATCACAATCTAACTAGTAAGGATGCTAGTTCTCTAGTTAGTGTTTAGGCTTAACCTAGGGTTTATTTGATCTTGGAGAAAGGAAGGTGTTCAACACATGAACCAAAAGAATTGCCAATTAGCTCTAAAGGGGAGCATGAGCTCCCCTATATATAGGAAAGGGAGAGGGACGACCGAACCTATTCCTTGTTGGACAAGGATTTGGTTCCTCTCTCTCCTATTACTTGATCATCAAGTATTTTCCAACTTTGACTTTGAATTCTAATTCAAGTCAACTTTTAAGAGAGCTAAAATTATCCAAACTATTTTTGGATAATTTTATACTTTATTTATTATAAAATAAATAACTTATTTTTATCTAATTAATTAATTCGTAATTAATTAACTAGATTATTTTCTCCAAAATAAGAATTTCTTTTTAATTCAAAATTAAACCAAAGTCTATTAAATAATTAACACATTTAATTATTTAATACATATATATATATATAATATATATATATATTCACACGTGTGTGACACGTGTCACAGTGACACGTGTCACTCACGTGAGCTACACGTGTGATTTCACACGTGTGGAACCCTCTTGGCCCGATTAACTCGTTTAATCATTTTAAAGCCTCAACTCATGTAACCAAGTTGTTGTGTGTGACCCTCTAGGTTCTCAATTCAATTAGCAGTGACCCTAATTAATTAATTCACTAATTAATTAATCAGTCCACAGATTAAACGACCACAGTCTAGCAACAGGTGTTTAACCCCTAGCTGAATTGGAATGTTCGGATTCGACAGAACCTTTAAGTCATTGATTCATGCGAGATACAATCCTCCTACTTACTATCTCTCAACCAAGATCTAGGGTAAGGGAATAATCAGAACCCTAATAATCCGGTCTTAAAGTTAAGTGCATTTCATATCCATTTGATCTCAATCCAAGAAACCCTTTTCTTGATGTCTTGATCTACTGCCTTGGCCAAGGACTCCATATGGCATATGAATGACTTACACAATAAGAGATCACCTTGCAAATGCAAGTGTAGGTCCTTTCTTGATTCTCATTCACTTTCATGAATCACTTGTGCAGCCCCAGCATAAGCCTTGAATCAGTTGTCTAAGGCGACACCCTTTAAAGCTTATACCTAAGACTACAGAGTTAACTCATAAAGTGACAAGGAACCTCAAGTCTAAGGATCAATTAATCACATCAATGACTCGTGAGATATTTCCTAATCTGGAAGTTTCCATTTCCTGAAATAGAAACTTCCTTTCCCATTTAGGAATGTTCTCACACGGGGCACCTCAGTGAACTTACTTATTAAAGTAAGCACCCTCATGTATCACGCACGTATCAACTATACACTTTGCACCTCCATGAAACAAGGTGGTCCTTCTTAAGGGCGTGATCCCACAAGCAAGCCTCAGAGGAGTCAGGTTGACACTCCCACTGTCTGTAGGACTCATCGGCTTGGAGTATTTTACTAATCATGACTTATGTGATATAGGACTCGTTTTATGAACCATTTCACCTAAATGGTAGAGTCCTAAAGTCATCAGGATTAGGGGAGTTCTCATACATGCACAGCTAAAGTAAACGCATACCAAACAAGAGCATATAAAGAAGTGTTGCCTCAATTCGTTATTTTATTCAAAGATTGTCTGTGATTACAATAAGGAAAAGCACAAAGCGGATATACAATCGGCTTTTAGGGCACTATTCCTAACAATCTCCCACTTGCCCGTCAAAGCCATTCTAAAGCTACTCTAAGTCCCATCTTCTGAAGATGACCTTGGAAAACTTCTCGACTAAGGGGTTTAGTAAGTGGATCTGCCACGTTCTCTGCTGATGTGACCCTCTCAATTTGCACATCTCCTCTTTTGATAATATCACGGATTAGGTGATACTTTCTCATAATGTGCTTGGTCCGTTGGTGAGATCTTGGTTCTCTTGCTTGAGCAACCGCCCCAGTGTTGTCACAAAACACAGTAATGGGGTCTTTCATGCTAGGAACAACATTCAACTCTTGAATGAAGTTTCTAATCCAAACACCTTCCTTAGCTGCATCAGTTGCAGCTAAGTATTTGGCCTCAGTGGTCGAATCTGCAGTGGTTGTTTGCTTGGAACTCTTCCAACTCACTGCTCCGCCGTTTAGGCAGAAAATGTATCCTGACATTGACTTAAAATCATCTAAGTCTGATGCAAAGCTTGCATCGCAGTATCCTTCGACAGTAAGATCTTTCTGACCTCCGTAAACTAAGAATAAATCTTTAGTACTTTTCAAGTACTTAAGAATATTCTTCACGGCAGCCCAGTGACCATCTCCAGGGTCAGATTGGAAACGACTTGTCACACTAAGTGCATAAGCCACATCCGGTCGAGTACATAACATTGCATACATTATGCTACCTATTGCTGACGCATAAGGTGTATGAGTCATTCTCTCCTTCTCAAGGTTAGTCTTAGGACACATCTTCTTTGAAAGACATGTTCCTACACTCATAGGAAGGTTCTTAACCTTTGCTGACTCCATATTGAATCTCTTCAATACTTTGTCAATGTACATCGACTGTGATAGTCCTATTAACCTTCTAGATCTATCTCTATAGATTTTAATTCCAAGGATATAGGACGCATCACCAAGATCTTTCATCTCGAATTGGTTCGATAACCATAACTTAGTCACTTTCATGTCATCCTTCGAATTCCCAATAAGAAGGATGCCATCAACATAAAGTACTAAGAATTGCACTGAGGTCTCCAATTCCTTTCTATACACACATGATTCATTCAAAATTTGCATGAAGCCAAACGCTTTGACTGATTCATCAAATCGAATGTTCCAATTCCTAGAAGCCTGTTTCAATCCATAGATTGATCTTTGGAGTTTGCAAACCTTTTGCTCACTCCCACTGAATGTGAAACGTATGGGTTGCTCCATATAAATGTCTTTGTCAATGTCACCATTGAGAAAGGCAGTTTTCACATCCATTTGTCATATCTCATAGTCATAATATGCAGCAATGGCAAGCATGATTCGAATGAACTTTTGCATTGCAACTGGTGAAAAGGTCTCGTCAAAGTCCACGCCGGGTCTTTGAGTGAATCCTTTTGCAACCAGTCTTGCTTTGTAGGCTGCAATGCTTCCATCAACTCCAAGCTTTCTCTTAAAGATCTATTTGCAACCTATGGGTTTGACCCCATCAGGCAAATCTACCAAGGTCCAAACTTGGTTGGAGTTCATGGAATCCATTTCGGATTTCATGGCTTCTATCCACTGTTCAGAGTCAGAATCTGAAAGTGCCTCCTCATATGTTGAAGGATCATTATCCTTTTGAGAGATTTCATGGAAGAATCCATACCATCTCCCCGGCTGTCTAGGAGTACGTTCAGAACGCCTTAGAGGAGGATTTACATGTGTATCGAAATTCGTGATTGGTTGTGGTTGATCAGTAGGGGACGTTTCTTCAGTGGGTGGCGTGGGGTTACTTTGTACTTCTTCTAATTCTATGATCTTGCCTTTCTTTTCTTTAAGGAACGGTTCCTCAAGAAAAGTGGCATTTCTGGAAACAAACACCTTTTGCTCAGATTGATCATAGAAGTAGTATCCTATGGATTCCTTAGGATAACCTACAAAGTAGCATAAGTTAGAACGAAATTCCAACTTATCTCCCACTGTCCTCTTCACGTAAGCAGGACAACCCCAAATTCTTAAGTAAGAATAGCTAGGGATTTTACCATGCCACATTTTATGGGGCGTTTTAGGGACTGACTTAGAGGGAACTAGATTCAAAATCTTTGCTGCACTTTCTAGGGCATAACCCCAAAAAGAAGGTGGTAAGTCAGTGAAACTCATCATGGAACGAACCATATCAAGTAAGGTTCGATTCCTTCTCTCAGAAACTCCATTAAGCTGAGGAGTTCCCGGAGGAGTCCACTGAGAGATAATCCCATTATCTTTGAGATGATTAAGGAATTCTTCACTAAGATATTCGCCTCCTCGATCAGATCGAAGTGCTTTGATCTTGTGATCAGTTTGGTTCTCAACCTCCTTTTGAAATTCTAAGAATTTCTCAAAAGCTTCAGATTTATACTTCATTAAGTAAACATAACCATACCGACTAAAGTCATCAGTAAAGGTTATGAAATACTGATGATTGTTTCTAGTGCTTACACTAAGTGGTCCACAAACATCAGTATGGATCAAATCCAAAACATTAGTGGCACGTTCCACAGTTCCTTTAAAAGGAACTTTGGACATTTTTCCTTTTGAGACAGGATTCGCAAGAAGTTAACTCTTTGAGATCATTTTCAGAGAATGATCCTAAAGTGTTTATCTTGCTAATTCTGTTTTTGGAAATGTGTCCTAGTCTAGCGTGCCATAAGGGTGCTGAAACTTTGTCATCTCTCTTACGCTTTGTTTCTCGTTGTATATTCATAATATTGATATTTTGAGTTAGGTAAAGTCCATTACTTTGAGTACCGATGTGAACGGAAGAGTTGTTCCGTTTGATAAAATATTTACCATTCTTAATATAAGTTTCATAACCTTCACAATCTAATATTGGAACTGAAATTATATTACGAATAATGCTCGGTACATAAAGGACTTTATTTAAGACTAACTCAAAACTACCTAAATCTAATCTAATTGTGCCTAAAGCTCGAGCTTCAACGTTTGAGCCATCGCCGATCTTCAAGACACATTCTCCTTCTTTGAGTTGTTGGACTTCACTTAGCATCTGTACATCATTACAGATATGAGTTCCACAACCGGTATCAAGTACCCAAGAACTAGAATTAATAGAAAGATTTATTTCAACGAGAAAGATACCTTTCTTTAGAGTAGCCTTGTACTCTGGGCAGTTTCTCCTCCAATGTCCCGCTTTGCCACAATGGAAGCAAACATCCTCTTTCTGATCACGCTTCTTCTTTTGGGCCTTTCCCTTCGAAATGCCACCAGTGGGCCTAAGGGGTTTCTTCTTCTTCTTTTGGGCTTTCTTGCCCTTACCTTTAGAAGGCCCAGAAGAGGAAGATGGAGCATTCACCATCAAAACCTTATTGTCCTTCTTGATCGTGCTTTCAGCAGTCACAAGCTGACTAATCAGCTCAGCTACAGTAGCACCAGCATGATTCATGTTGAAGTTAAGGACAAATGGGTTGAATGATGGTGGGAGCGAAGCTAGCAACAAATCCACTGAAAGCTCATCTTTCAGTGGCATGTCCATGGAAGCGAGTTTCTCAGTAAGGGCAAGAAACTTGAGTCCATATTCATGGACACTTGAACCTTCCCTCATTCTCAAGTGGAACAATTCCTTTGAAGTGTTATACCTTGTAACACGTTCATGAGGGCTGTAAAGTTGTTCTAAGTGGTCGTAAATCTCCCAAGCGAATTCCATGGCCTCATGTTGCCTTTGCAAGTCCGGAGACATGTTAGCCAACATAAGGCAACGGGCTTGGAGATTATCATCCTTCCACTTCTGAATCGCATCCCGCTCGGCCCAAGTGGGAGCCTCCTCTTCGGGACTGGGCTCCCCTTCGAAGAGAACATAAGTTCTCTTCTAAGAATCTAAAATGATTTTTAGATTCCTCAGCCAATCAGAATAGTTGGGACCAGTCAACTTGTTTGACTCGAGGATCGATACAAGAGGGTTTTTGGTTGCCATTTCAAAACACGTAGAAAATCACAGAATCTACGACCTAAATGGTAAAACAGAGAACTAGTGAGCATGCTGAATTATAACGATATACAAAAGATAAGGTCTTTAATCTATTGTAGCTCCCACTGTTTTTCAAAGATCTATAATTCCCAAAGATCTAAGAGGAACACGTTTCCCAGTGGGTACTAAGATCTTAGGCATTTTACCTCGAACCCACGACTCGCGGACATTCTCAGTAAGAACCCTAGGTAGGTACAACTTACCAATTCTATCACCTTTAGAACTCTTAGTAATTGTTTTTGCATCACCTATCTTTCAATATGGACCCACGACTCGTACGACATCCATATTTACTTAGGCGTTAAGCTAGGCCCATCAATCATAAGATCATGACCAAAACTTAGTTCGAACGACCCACGACTCGCGGACATCGCCCTTGCTAAAATCGATCATGAAATATTGATCATTTAAAATGATCAATTAGGCAACTAAGAACTAATAAGGTCCACTAGCTATCCCACGACTCGCGGACAATAACTAGCTTTACTTACTAAACTTAAAACCTATTGATGGAATGCTAGGAATTTAATTCAAAATTTGCATCTCGAATTAAATACCTATTTGTTCGAAATTAGCTTAATATTTAATGGGAATTTTCGAATCAACCGGAGAGTTGTCCGGTTCGACCTCACCAACATATATGTTATCCAATTTTATTAGTCTTGATTAATGCAAGTACACTTAAATGCATTTCAAACAAGCACATAAACAGATAACATGTCCTAGCATGATACTAACATGTAATGATCATGGGTTCTACCTATCTTATGCGTGATATGTGGGAGCCACTCCACAATCACAAGTTCTAACATACATGCCACATAAACAGTTCAAATCACATAAGGGAAAGCGGTAACAAAATACGAGCCCTATCTCTATTACATTTAACAATTGAGATTCCCCTCCCTAACATTTTGAGGGGTCTTCACTTATGGCCTCCTTGTTACTTGAATGTGGTCCATCTTACTCCATGGGTGCATTGTCTCCAAAATGAAAATAAAACCTCACCACCTATCTCTACTCTCAAATTACAATAAAAGGAAAAAGACATAAAGTAATAAGGCTCAATCTTCATATTGGCCTTAGACAATTACACGGGGCATACCTCGGCTTCAAAAACAGTAATATGGAAAGCCACATAATAAATCACATAACAGTACGCACATAAGTGAGGCTCCAACCTCAATTGAAAAACGCAACTATAGGGTTCCAACCCCAATTTAAACCATCCATGTGCATAAATTAAAACCATACATAGATCTAAACCCATGATCACCTAACATGCTTTTGCGAGAATTTAAATTTAGCCAATAAATTAAAATTCCCGTTTCAAGTCCTAATGACTTAAAACACGACTTAGATGCAATTCTTGTTCAAGAGCCTTTTCAATAAAACCCGAAAAAACAATAAACCAATAAAATTCCAATTAATTTCCAAAATCAATAATTTTATTCTTTCATTATTTTCAGAAAATAAAATTTGTAATTTTTCCAAAGTTCAAATCGCTTAAATTTCTAAAATCTCAATTTAATCAATTATTTCAAAAATAATTCAAATTTAATAAATAAATTTTTCAGAAAAATTAAATCGGGATTGGATTGGACTAAACACGAAAATCAAGATCGCGAAACGAAGTGCCCGGAACGGACTGCACGTCCGCCCGAAACCAAGCCCGGCTGACGCACAGCATCGCGCGCGGACGCGCGCGCCAGCGTTGCGCACAGCCGGCAGCGTAAGCTGCCAGCGTGCGCGCACATGGCGCGCATCCTTGCGCGCGTCGCCCGCATCAGCTGGTCGAGGCGGGCGGCCGCGGACGGGAGGCTCCCGCGCGGTTGCGGGAGGTGCAGGCGGGCTCGCCTAGGCGCTGGCGGACGGCAGTGGCGGGTAGTCCCGCGCGGTTGCGGGACTGCTGGGCGGGCGGGCGGGGGCGCGGGCCTGGCGTGCTACGCCTTAGCACGTCCAGGCTCGCGTTTTCGTAACGCGATTTCGTGTTCCGTATTTTTAGTTCAAAAACCAAAACAATCCAAAATTCAAAAACACGAATTAAATTAATTTCTATCAAAACGGGTTTCCGAAAACACAATTTAAGAAAACAGTTTCAGAAATTCAAGAAAAATTACAGTTTCGTATTCCAGGCTTTCTAAAAGAACTCAAGAATACTTAATTCGCATCTAAGCCTAAGAATTTCTACCAAATTCAGAATAATGGTGACGAATCAGAAACACGATTAACGAGGTGGCTCTGATACCACTTGTTGGAAAACACGAATCAGAAAGCAGCGGAATTTAAAAAATTTTCCTAACAAAAGGACCTTGGACTCGCAATCGTGTAACCAAATTCGTAGAGACAGAAAACTTACTTTTCTTTTGTTCTTTCTTGAAGCGTTTCAAGCCACCCAAGAACGCTCTTCTCGCGGCTTGATCCCCTCTCCTTGGTAAAGCTCGAATCTTCAAACTTCTAACTTGAAGTCTCTAGAGAAAGTCCACCAACTTGATCACAATCTAACTAGTAAGGATGCTAGTTCTCTAGTTAGTGTTTAGGCTTAACCTAGGGTTTATTTGATCTTGGAGAAAGGAAGGTGTTCAACACATGAACCAAAAGAATTGTCAATTAGCTCTAAAGGGGAGCATGAGCTCCCCTATATATAGGAAAGGGAGAGGGACGGCCGAACCTATTCCTTGTTGGACAAGGATTTGGTTCCTCTCTCTCCTATTACTTGATCATCAAGTATTTTCCAACTTTGACTTTGAATTCTAATTCAAGTCTAACAAGGAATTGGTTCCTCTCTCTCCTATTACTTGATCATCAAGTATTTTCCAACTTTGACTTTGAATTCTAATTCAAGTCAACTTTTAAGAGAGCTAAAATTATCCAAACTATTTTTGGATAATTTTATACTTTATTTATTATAAAATAAATAACTTATTTTTATCTAATTAATTAATTCGTAATTAATTAACTAGATTATTTTCTCCAAAATAAGACTTTCTTTTTAATTCAAAATTAAACCAAAGTCTATTAAATAATTAACACATTTAATTATTTAATACATATACATATAATATATATATATATATTCACACATGTGTGACACGTGTCACAGTGACACGTGTCACTCACGTGAGCCACACGTGTGATTTCACACGAGTGGAACCCTCTTGGCCCGATTAACTCGTTTAATCATTTTAAAGCCTCAACTCATGTAACCAAGTTGTTGTGTGTGACCCTCTAGGTTCTCAATTCAATTAGCAGTGACCCTAATTAATTAATTCACTAATTAATTAATCAGTTCACAGATTAAACGACCATAGTCTAGCAACAGGTGTTTAACCCCTAGCTGAATTGGAATGTTCGGATTCGACAGAACCTTTAAGTCATTGATTCATGCGAGATACAATCCTCCTACTTACTATCTCTCAACCAAGATCTAGGGTAAGGGAATAATCAGAACCCTAATAATCCGGTCTTAAAGTTAAGTGCATTTCATATCCATTTGATCTCAATCCAAGAAACCCTTTTCTTGATGTCTTGATCTACTGCCTTGGCCAAGGACTCCATATGGCATATGAATGACTTACACAATAAGAGATCACCTTGCAAATGTAAGTGTAGGTCCTTTCTTGATTCTCATTCACTTTCATGAATCACTTGTGCAGCCCCAGCATAAGCCTTGAATCAGTTGTCTAAGGCGACACCCTTTAAAGCTTATACCTAAGACTACAGAGTTAACTCATAAAGTGACAAGGAACCTCAAGTCTAAGGATCAATTAATCACATCAATGACTCGTGAGATATTTCCTAATCTGGAAGTTTCCATTTCCTGAAATAGAAACTTCCTTTCCCATTTAGGAATGTTCTCACACGGGGCACCTCAGTGAACTTACTTATTAAAGTAAGCACCCTCATGTATCACGCACGTATCAACTATACACTTTGCACCTCCATGAAACAAGGTGGTCCTTCTTAAGGGCGTGATCCCACAAGCAAGCCTTAGAGGAGTCAGGTTGACACTCCCACTGTCTGTAGGACTCATCGGCTTGGAGTATTTTACTAATCATGACTTATGTGATATAGGGCTCGTTTCATGAACCATTTCACCTAAATGGTAGAGTCCTAAAGTCATCAGGATTAGGGGAGTTCTCATACATGCACAGCTAAAGTAAACGCATACCAAACAAGAGCATATAAAGAAGTGTTGCCTCAATTCGTTATTTTATTCAAAGATTGTCTGTGATTACAATAAGGAAAAGTACAAAGCGGATATACAATCGGCTTTTAGGGCACTATTCCTAACAAATATTCCCTCGGAAATCCCTCGGAATTCGCCTGTTTTTTTGTAGTGTTGTCTTTTATGAAGTGTCGATCGACTTCCACGTGCTTCGTTCTATCTTGCTGTACCGGGTTTTCTGAGATATTGATTACGACCTGTTATCACATTTCAGCTAGCTTGGGCCCTTAGGCGCCATGCCAATCTTAGTCATTAGTTTTCTTAGCCAAATAATCTCCGTCACGCCTTCCATGATACCCCTGAATTCTACCTGGCACTAGAAAGAACAACGACCTTCTATTTCTTGCTTCACCATGTTACTTCATTTCCTCCAACTAGTATAAAGAATCCAGAGGTGGACCTTCTATCATCCGGGATCCTTGCCCAATCTGCATCAATGTTTGCTTCTATGTCTAAATGCTCGTGTCTTCCAAACATGATCCTGTTCCCTATGGTACCTTTTAGATACCGTATAATTCGAACCACGCCTCCATGTGTTCTCTCTGAGTTTGTGCATGATTTGACTAACAATCCCTACCGTATAGGCAATGTTGGGTCTTTTGTGGGACAGAGATTAGTTTCCCCACCAGTCTTTAATATCGAGCCTTGTCTGCTGATTCTCCATTTTCGTCTATTTTGAGCTTGTGATTAACCTGTATCGGGGTAGTCAAAAACATACTTCTTCTGTGAGATGAATACCCCCTACTTGATCGCAAAACTTCTATGCCCAAAAAATACTTTTAACCCCTAAGATCCTTCATCTCGAATTCTTGGAAGAGGTTTCTCGAAGTCAATCCATTTCTTCCATGTCACTCCCAGTTATGAGCATGTCGTCCACGTAGATGATTAAGAACGTGATTAAGTTTCCCATTTTTTCTGAAACAGGGTGTCATCTGAATTGCTTTGTATGTACCCATGGTGCTGCATTGCTAATGTAAATATGCCAAACCATTCCTGTGGTGACTGGTTGAGTCCATACAGAGCCTTGCTGAGTCTGCAGACTTGATTTTTCTCGAAGTCATCCCCCGTGAACCTGGGGAAAAGGGGGGCTCCATATATATCTCTTTAGTCAGATCGTCGTGTAAAAAGGTATTTTTAACATTGAACTGGTGAAGTGGTTAATCTTCATTAGCTGCTACTGACAGCAAGACTTGGACTATATCTAATTTTTCCACTAGAGAGAAGGTCTCGAAATAGTCAATCCCAAAGGTTTGTGTGTACCCCTTTTCCACCAGTCGAGTCATGTATCTCTCGATCGAGTCGTCGACTTTGTGTGTCACAGTGAATACCCATTTGCATCATACCGGTTTCTTACCTCTGGGTAACCTGCATGTCCCCCATGTACCATTCTGTATCAAGGCATCCATCTCAATTCTCATAGCCTCCCGCCACTTCTCATTCTGATTAGCCTCCTGAACCGTTCTCGGGATCTCTTTCTTATAAAAAATTTCCAAAGAACTCCTTTGTAGTAAGGGACATTCTCCCCCTGACCATGTTTCCTACGGGATACCTAGCTGACTGGGATGTATGATCCGGTGAATATCCTCTATGGCAGAATATACCTGTGATCTACTGCATTCTCAGAAGTATCAGCAGCATTTGTGGTATCAACATCATTGTGAATAACAAGAAGAGTGGAGTACACAGGGTCAGTTACCTCATTTAAGACATCATTTGGAGGAGAATTAGTGGGGGTGGTACTGAGATCGTCGTTATTTTGTTCTATCCCTGATGTGGAATGGTGATCAATTGGGTCTGGACCTCTTAACTAGCACCGGGATTCACTTGAACCCTCCCCCTGAACACTATGTTGGGTAAGATAGTAGTACTCGGTTTCGAGAAAATCATAGTCCATGATAACATGAATACGACGGGGTGGCTGGATTATAGCACCGATACCCCTTCTAACTTGGGGCATACCCAACTAAGACATATTTAGTGGCATAAGGGTTGAGTTTGGTCCGATAAAATTTCGGAATATGGACAAATACGGTGCGCCCAAATATCCGAGGTGGAAGGGTGAGGTGAGGTGGCACATTGGTCTGGGTTTGGAGAACTGATAGAGGTGTATTTTGGTCAAAGATTTTTGTGGGTAACCGGTTTGTGAGCTAAATTGCAGCTTCGGGCCAAAAATGGTTTGGTACTTTGGATTTAGTCATTATGGCTCATGTTATTCGAGGAGGATTCTATTTTTATACTCAACGACACCATTCTGCTGAGGGGTGTTTGAATAGGAGGTTTGGTGGATAAGGCCATGTTCCCTAACGAAATTACTCATCTGTTGGTTAACATATTCTCGTCCATTATCTGACCGGAGTACCTTGATTTGTGGTTAAATTGAGTCAGTACCATTTTAAAGAAAGCAAAAAAGGTATCATAAACTTCAGATTTGTGGTGAATAAAGCAAACCCAAGTCATGCAGGAATAATCGTCTATGAATAACACAAAGTACCAAAATTGATTTTGATTTGTAATAGTGGTAGGACCCCAAACATTTGAATGTACCAAAAAAACACAGACTCAACCCGAGTGTTATTGGGCTTAAAAAAAGTTTTATGACTCTCAGTAGCAAGGCATGTTTGACAAGACAAACTTAAAGACTGATTATTTTGAAAAAGTACAGGGAATAACAGTCGCAGATACCCAAGTGAAGGATGACCAAGGTGCCGGTGCCAGAGCCAGATTTTTGTATTTGCTCTACCCCTTGAAAGAAGAGCTTTATAGGGGGTTTCCACTTCGTCAACATAATGGAGTCCGTCGCACTCAGTACCACGCCCAATGATCTCCTTCGTATGTGTAACATCCCGATCGTCCGACTTATAAGGTACGCCTCATCTCAACCTTTTTATGTGTTTAATTAGATGATTTTGTGTTTTGCTTGGCCCTAGTTTGAACTCTTTAGGAGTTTAGGGGCCTTTTTGTAATTATCCCTTTTTAGGGGTTTTTCGGTCATTTATCGTTCGAACGAGATTTTGACCATTTTGACCCCTTCAACACGTTCGGGGCATCGAAACGAGTCCGTAGACTCTAAGTTTGCCCTATTCTGACATCGTTAACCCCTTCTTCCGACCGTTTTCGTGTACGAGGACTCGAGATATAATACCCGGATCCTCGTTTCACGTGCCATAATTTAGTCTCAGAGTTCTCTCTCCCTCTCCCGCGATGCTGACACTATTCACACACACTCAAGGTATATTTTCACATACAACTCAAACTTGCCCGTTTCTCGACGGAATTCGAACAATGAATAGTCCATTTTGGAGAGCTCGACGACGCGGTCACAACCGTACCAAGAACTCGACCAACCGGCGACCGACGGCAGAGAAACTGCCGGATTTCAGACGTGCAGGCGGGGGTGGCGGAGCCGCCACTTCGCCGCCCGCTCGCGGTGGCTTCCGGTCGTTTTCCGGCGACACGCGCCCCAGTCTCGGCGCAGCGAGGGACGTTGGCGGCGCGGCCATCCGGGCAGCGACGGCGGCGCGTTACTGTAGCGACACTTTTCGCCGCTTTCCGGCGACCCATTCCGACGGTTCAAGGTGTTTCCTACCCTTTTTCGACCCCCTGAGTCCATTTCCGGCATCGTTTTCACCGAATTTTGGCCGTAGGTGGTGGTTCCGGGGAGGCTTGCGGTGGCAGAATATTCGGCGGCTAACGGGGGCCTTTTCCGGCCATCTTTTGGCCTCGGGCCCTTCACGAAAGTTGTTCGGAACGACGAGAACTAGTGGCCTTTGATCACACGACTTCTGATTCGGCCAATTGGCGGCGGATCACGGCGGCTCAACGGCGGCGCCACCTACGGGGATTTTTCCGGCGTGAAAGCTTAGGGCTTTCGTAAAGCTCGTCACGGGTAAGCCGATGCCTCTTTCGGATCTCATTTTGGTTCACCGGTTTGAAAGTAATTGAAGTTTGAAGATTCTAGGGTTTTCGTATTCTTGGTTTTGAAATTGGAGACGATTGGCTTGGGATTTACAGAAATTGATAGAGGAATTGGATTGAGCACGAGGAATCCTTGAACGGGTGATTTTTCGGGATTTTTTCGGCACGCTCTGGCGGCGGCCCGCTACTGTTCCGGCGACTCCGGTGGCGGCGATCCGGCGGGCTTCGGACAGAATGTCCGTCTCGTTATGGTGAGTCCGTTTCCGCTTTCCGTCCGTTAATCGGACACTCGGTTTATTTTCTACGTATTTATTTGTGTATTTGGGATATATTTGAACTAATTGTTTAAATACGAATTAATTGCTATATGTTTGAATTGTCGATCAAAATGTACTCCTATGTGTATGAAATCTTGTATGATATGAAATATGATAAGTATGGACTTTGTAATTTGTAAATTGAATCCCGATTTATTGAATTTATGCTAATTGATTAGATTAGAGGGGGTGTTTGTGTAATTTTGAAATAGGATGAATTTGTTTGATTTGATTAGTTCAACCTTGATAATTGAATCCATTATGTAACATATGAATTGGGCAGGCCACGTAGGAAATATATGAACTTAGTACGATTGGAATTTGATATGTAGCCTTGTGAGATTTATATAAAATTCGGAGCTTGCTATTACGATTTGTTTAGCTTTGTAATACGTGCAAATTTGTATGAAATGTGATATGTAAACTTGTGTGATTTGAATTAATTGAACTTTAATTGTCACTTGGTAAATAAATATGTTAATCACGTAAATTGGAATTTGATATGTAACTTCGTGATCTTTAAATAGAATTTGTAACATGTTATTATATGATTTGTTTGGCTTTATAATACGTATAAATTTATGAAATGTTATATGTGAATTCTATTGCCTTTCGAGTCCCCTTAATTGCATTAATTGTGCTTATGGACATGCCTTAATGTTTTGTTTTGCTTGAAATTAATATGAATTTGAATCCTGCTTATGTGATTGCATTTGCCGTGCGTCCCTGTGTGGTTGGCTGTCTGAGTCTGAGCCTTGTGGTCTGTTTTGTGTGTTCAGGTTCAGGTGCACCCGAGGTGGTGACAAGTGAGTCGTGCAGGTTCCGGGGTGAACCATCTGCTGTATCTTCGGCTGTGTTTGGTGCCAGGTGAGGTTAGGATATAGTTATACCCTATTGCAACGTGCCCGTTTTCGAATGCATGCGGTTTATAAGCCTTATGTATATGTAGATATGTGCGAAGTACGTATTTTGCTAGTTTTATCATATGATTTGATTTGAAAAGTACGAATCGCTATGTATAAGCCTATGTAGGCTTTGTCTCAGTTCTGTTATGATTTCGAGGTCAGTCTGTGTGATATGTACGTACGATATGATAAGTGCGATATACATGAGATATGTCTGTCTGTCTGTGTGTGGCAAGTTAAGTTTCCGGTATATGTCTGTTTATCTGTGTGATGGGCCCCGGAGATTGTGGGTAAGGGAGACCCGGGACGACCATGGGGTCGCTGGTTACGACCCCTGTGCACTTCTCCACCAATGGGAGACTTAGTTCTCCTATGCCGATGGAGCGCATTTTGGCTGGCCGTCGAAGGAACCGGGCGGGATCCTCCGGTTTACATGTTTCGTTCTGTGGTGGGTTGAGAGGGGCACCTCTCTTCCCCAATGGTGTGCAGGTGGGATTGTTTTATGAGTTTTGTTTTGGTATGAGTAAGTGTGTTCTGTCTGTCGGTCTGTCATAAGTTCGTGAAACGGGGGTAGATTCTTAAATTAAGATAAAAATTGATATGCTTTTAAGCTAATAAGATATGCTCCGATATGTGTGTTAAGTCTGCATGAATCTGAGTTGTGCCTTAAGAAACTTTTGATTTAAGATTTGTTTGGTCTGTTTGATAAGTCTCCCTATATGTATATTATCACGGGAAAATGTTTTGGCGTGCAAAAACTAACCCTGGGTTCACGAACGTTGCTTCTTCTGCGTGCTGTGCTCTATATATATGTAGGTGTGTGTGGGTAGCCCCTCGCTCAGTCTTTGGACTGACCCCTCTCCATTTATGTTTTTAGTTGCAGGTTCAGGTCGTTGGAGTTCGTGCTAGGCGGCGGTGTGTCGTGTCTGTCGAGTCTGTGTCTATTCGTTTAATTTTGTTAAGTATTTTATTCTAATTTATGATTCGTAAATTCTGTATAGGATATGTTCCGTGCAGATTGGGAATCTATGTTTTGAATGTTTGGAATTCGGGATAGGTTAGGACAGATGCTCAGATTAGTTGAACCCGTATATTTGATCCTAATGTATGTACTGCGTTGTATGCTTGGTGTGTAAAAGTTTTTGTAAGTTGGTATTTCGTGCTACTTCCGCTGTCATGTATTGCATATTTTCTTCTGTACAAGGTTAGATACCACCTAGCTAGTGCGTGTGTTCTTGTTTGTCACCTGTTCGTTGTGACTTGGTGCATGTGCGGACCTTCCATTTCGTACACGTGTCGGGTCATAGTGCGGGGGATGTTGCACCTCACGTGCGGGGTGTTACAGTATGAATGTCCAGTATTAAGCAAAAATGAGGATATATTAGCACCACACAGTTCAGTTCGTTCGTTATATGGCTTAAAGACAGCAATTTACATAATAATGAAGGAATATAAAGACAGATTCTCAATTTCAGTTTTGGTGAGATAGAAACTCAACCCTCCTTTTCAACCACTTCCAAGTCACCATTTGCAATTTGGATATGGGATTTGTTTCGGGCAGTTGGGTTTAGTATATCGGATTAGTCAAAGGTCATTGTATCGGTTGTCCCACAGTCAAGGATCCACCGACATAATATTTTGATTGGGTTTGGGTGTGTAAGGCACGTGCTTTAGTGGTAGGGTCCGATTTAGTCAACCAGTGGGGTTGACTGTAATTTCATGAGGATTTGAGGTTATTTTTGGGACAGTTTAAATTCTAGGGGTCATGTTGTAGTTTTGCAATCTTCTCGGGCCTAATAGCAAATTAATTAATTATATTAAAAAGAAAATTAGGGCTTAGGTCATTACCCCCAAACCCTTTACCTTGGCCGCCGATTCCTTTTTTCTTTGTACCAGGTTCGTCGCGTTGCTCGCCGCGTTGGAGCGGCTGACCCGTGCCGCCGCTGCATCGGCGTCTCCTCATGACGCCTGCAGTAATGAACTCTGACCGTAACCCTCCACTTGCTCCACCATTTGAGATACCGGCGTTGGCCCGCCGATTACCTCTTTTCGCCGCTCCACCGACGTTGTGTTGGAAAACTCAGATTAAAATCAGCGAAAATTTAAAAAAAAAATCCAAAAGGGATCGTATGCTTGCAATGTTAATTTTAAAATATTTGAAAAGATTCAAGAAACTTACAAGATTTGAAGCTCTATTGTGATTTTGATCTCGCCTATCAAGCACGCTTCAAGCGGATTGTCCCTCTAACGGTTCTTCTTTAGACACCAAAGTAGGAATCCTCTAAAGCGTATCCATACCAGTCCTAGAAAATGATCAAACTATTGAGAATGCTAGTTTTGTGGCTTGTATTTTGGTTGGGAGATTTTGTGAAAAACTTCATTTTGATTTTTATCAAAATAATTAACACTTCAAGAACGTTGGTCTCAACCCTCAAAGAAGCCTAAATCCCTATATTTATAGGGTATAGGTTCGAACCCCTTAAGGCTTTCCTAAGCCTAGTGGGTTTTGATTTCTTGCTCAATAATTCACTAATTAAGTAATATTTTTTATTTACAATAAGATCCTATCTTATTTCAAAGACATATCAAGAAATCATTTCCTAAGAAGTTTGACTAATCAACCTTATCTAATATAAGATTAAATATCTAATTTCAATAAATATCTTAATTCCTAATTAAATATTTATTGGGTTAATTATTTTGAATTGGACTTAACAATTAATTCCTAATTAATTAAAAGCCCAAAATTAATTAAACAACTTTAATTAATTTCGGCTTTCACATGTGTGGCTCACGCCACACGTGTCACTCACATGACGTGGGGCCCACGCACGTGTGGCCCCATTTGATCAATCATTTGATCATTTTCGTTAATCCGATTAACTTTCTACCAAACCCTTTATGACCTGGTATTTGTGTGAGACCCTCTAGGTTCATCCTATCTCTCAATCAAGATCTAAGGCAACAGAATATTCTTAGAGCCTTAATAATCTTGATCTTTAAAGTTAAGTTCGTTTTATATCAATTTAGAACTCAATCCAAGGAAAGCCCATTTTCTTGATGTTTTGATCTTTTATCCACCTTGGCTAAGGGTTTAAATTTTAATGGACTGTGAACAACTTAATCTGTAAGAGATCATCTTGTTCTTAACAAGTGTAGGTCCTTTGTTGATTCTACTAATTCCACATATGCCACTTGTGTGATCCCAACTTGAACCGGAATTCAGCTGTCTAAAGTCGACACTCTTTTGAGTCCATATCAAAGATCACAGAGTTAGCTCATATGGGGCATTATGGAATCTCAAGTTTAAGGATTATTAATCACGTCTTTGACATGTGAGGTATTTCCTAATCTGGAGGTTTCTTAGAAACATCCTTTCCCATTTAGGAATGTTCTCACGTGGAGCACTTTACACCCCATAAAACTGGGTGACCCTTCTCAAGGATGTAATCACACAAGCAAGTCTCCACAGAGTTAAGGTCGACACTCCACTGCCTATCGGACTCATCGACTTGGAGAAGTTTCTAATCCTCGCTTATGGTGTTAAGAACTAGTTTCATGTGTCGTTCCCATAAGGACAAAGTTCTTAACAGCCTCATCAGATTAGGGGAGTTCAAAACATGCATAAACAATCAATCCCAAACAAGACATAAAATAGCACATAAAGAAGTATTGCTTATGAACAAAATCATTTCGTTTATTAGTCAAAGATTGTTTGTGATTTTACAAGGAAATAGTAAAGCATATTCTTTACTTTAAGGGCACTATTCTTAACAAGTCAGTCTTCGATGGCCTTTCCACCATTTTGGATTCCCGACTATATTGAAGCACTCTCCATTGTGTGCTTCATTTTCCCACAGTGGCCACAAACAATCTTCAATCGGTCCTTGCGCAGTGATGAATGGTGGATGGCGCCGTCAGGTCGTTCGGAGCTGTCTGAGCGCCCGTTGCTCCGTACACCCTTGTCTCTCCTCGCAACAAGCCCAGATCTGATCCCTTTAGTTTGAATGTTGTTGCGTAGTAGGTTTGCAATCTGAAGTGAGACTTCTTAGTTGGTATCGGCTGGGGTTGATATGTTTGGTTCTGGCCTGATCTCAGCCAAGCGTTTGGGATTGGTATGGGACAATGATGTTAAAGCTAAGTCCCAAGGACTATAACCTGGCTCTAATATCATGTTAGAACATGAAATCGGAAAAAAAACTATATTGAATTCATTATCTTTTTCTGTGTGTTCCACGATTTACAGAGACCCAAAATAAATAGCAACTATAACCAATCAATATCCCTCTAAGTTGGGGATTTAATCCCGCCTTAGTATGGAAAGTCTAATCTCGCCTAAATATTGACATGTTGACCTTTCTAACAAAACCAATATTTTAAAGGCATGAAAGAGAGATACACGAAAGAGTTCATAACTTCAAGCTACTGAAACTCTCTCTTATAATCCTTCATAACCACGAATGAGATATACATAAGCTTCTTCTAATTTCAAAGGTGAGAGATATGTAAGGAAATAATTCCTTTTCCTCATTGGACACTCCACGCAGCATATGGAAGAGGATAAAACTCTTCTTTTCTTCATGAAAATTTGAGAGGAGTGCGACAACCCGCTGGTAATTGCTAACGACACCCTATGTGAAAGTTAATTTTTATGGAGTACTGTTGGGATCAAATAAGCAGTTTGGAGTGGGAGTTGTTGTAAGGAATAGACATGGGGATGTGGAGGGTGATACTCAAGATGGGGACTAGGTATGTTTGTATTAGGAATACTGCCTTAAAAATCCGGTATTATGTAATTCATTTTGGTTATTTCCTTATAATTACTGACAAACTTTGAATAATTAACAAATGCTTTTAGTCAAAGACGATTACATGTTTTGTGTGTTTTTAATTATGTGTACATATACAAGAACTTTCCTAATCCATAAAACCTAGCTATTAGCACTTAGTCATTAGGGTTATTGACTTATGAAAGAAGTCCTAACTCACGCTAGATTAGAAATCACTCCAAGCCAATGTGTCCAACAAAAAGTAGGAGTGTTAGCTTGACTCAATTGAGACTTGCTTGTCTGACCGATCAACATGTTTCATTGGGTGTAAGGTGCATAGTATATGTGTACACAATATACAAGGATGCTTGTTATGTCGAACGATTACACTAAAGTGTGCCACGTGAGATGATTCCTAAATAGAAAAGGAAGTAGCCACTTTAGAACATGGAAACTTTCGGATTAGGAAACCTTACATATCAATGATGTGTGTAATTGATCCTTAGACTTAAGATTCCATAGTTGACTTACGTGAGCTAACTAGGTAGTCTTAGGTATATAGGTCTAAAAGGTGTCTCCTAAAACACCTATGTCGGTACTACGAAGTGACAGACAAAGATATATGAGAATTAATAAAAAAAACCTACACTTGCCGATAGCAAGAAAGATTTTCCATTGCATACGCTATCCGTAATCCAACTCGGAGTCCTTGATCAATGCAGTGGATTGATAACAAGAAAGGAGTTTATTGGATCGAGATTAAATAAATATGAAATGAACTTGGCTTTAAGATTAAGATTAGGGATAAATATTTTTACCGTCTTGGACTATGGACTTTTTTTTTTTACTTTGCAACCTTAATTATAGAACATTTAAGGTTGCAACTTCAACTACAATTTTTTTTTTTAACAAAGTACAACCTGATTTCACCATCATGTGACATGTACACAAAATTCATTCCACGTGTTATGCAATGAGTGGAATCAGGTTGCACATTATTAAAAAATAATAGTTGAGGGTTTGCAATGTTGGACGTTTTCTAGTTCAGGTTACAGAGTCCAAAAAACTCATTCTTCAGGATGGTAAAATTTTTGTCCCTTAAGATTATTAGGAATCTAATTATTCTCATGTCCTTTATCTTAAGCAAAAAATAGAACTGTATGGGGGAGTGTGAGATAGAACTCTCTCTCTACATGCTCCATGTTCGAACATAATATTCTGTTGTGGTCTTTATTCCAACTCATGTTGTAACACAAATAACTCATGCTTTTGTTGGTGTGGCGGGCCCGAGGCAGAGTGACGGTATAGCGTAATATTCAAAAAATTTTGCCATAACCTCGTTATCAAAATATTTCCAAAATATTTTAATAAAGCAGCGGAATAAATCGGGCATCATAACTCTAATATATATAGGCATCGATAATTTTAAATCATCTAGCATATAATCACAATATGCAAATAATAATTTGGGCAGCATAACGGTATTACCGTACTGCAATATTGGCTATCAACGGCACTTTTCCAGCACCTCGATATTTTCTCGTGAAACCGGCAGAGCTTCCCCGCAATATCCCCGATTAAGATTTTGGAGTGTGGGCTCCGGCAGTATTTCGCTAAATACTTTGAGAAAATATTTTTCAGAAAAAACCCTTTTTTCTAAAACCTGAAAATCCCTATTTTCTAATAATTAAGTGGATTATATATTAATTATATAACCACCTAATTAAATATAATTAATCCTTAATTAAAGGATTAATTGTAAACGAGAGAGAAAGGGCCGAGAGGCTTTGAAAAAAGGCTGAACAATTTCCAAAAATTGAATCAATAAAATGAGAACATTAGCAGCCTATTTATAGGCCAATTTTCAGGGGCAAAATAGTCAATTCGAAGGAGAGAGGGATGCCACGTGTCCTTAGCTGCCGAGTTCAGCAAATCCGAGGACATCACGTCGTAGCACGTGTCGCCACGAGTCCAACGACCCGCGGCACGCACCGAACGGGACCCGCACACGCCCACACACGCCGCCCATGTGGCGGCTGTGTGTTCGCACGCGTGAACCACATGCTGGCACGAGCACATGCCACGTGTCCGGTTCGGCCGGTCCGATCGGCGGTCCGGCGGTCCAGGCCGGTTTAGGGGTGAACCGGTCGGTTCAGCGTGGGCTCCAGCAACGCCACGTGTCCGACCCGATGACCCATTTTCTTGACCCGTTGACTCTCCAGTCAACATCAATCTGGGCCGCCTATTCTTGCTGACGTCACCAAGATTTTTTTTTTTTTTGAAAAATTTTATTTTTTTCAAAATAAAATTTTGGGCATTTCCAACTCTTTGGAATTTAATTTATTTTCTCAAAATAAATACCTTGGCTATTTTCAAACACTTTGAAAAATCATTTCTCTCTCTCGTTTTAATATTTTCTCATTGATCTTCGTTGGGGCTTGCGGGGGGACCTGTAGGACTAATTAACTTTAGCTCCAAACAGGTTAATCTATTATCATCCCATGAGAATAATTGATTACCGTTTAACAATATTTAATTCCACTAAATAAATATTGTTGAACTCCAAAATTAATTAAATTATTCACGAATTTCTCGATCTAGAATAATTTTGCATTTTACTCCTCTGTACAGATATCCATGAAAAATAAATCAATACTACTATCATTTATTTTTCACTTCCAATCTGAAATTTCTTGATTCACTTTAAGTCCAAATTCCTTGTATGTGAAACCTTTTGTACGTAGAAAAGACCATCTTTTACCGTACCAGAGAAAATAAACCTTTTGTTTTGCTTAATGGTAAAATTTTGTTCAAAACAAACATTCAAACCATTATTTATTAGTCAACTCACAGAAATCAAATTTCTGCGAACACACGATATATACAGAATGTCTTTCAGTACCAAACCCCTATCACCAAAATACAAATTTACAGTCCCTACTGCTAATACAGATATACTTGTATTATCCCCGAGCAGTAGCTGCATCTTGCCATCTTCAAGCTTTCTGGTTAGCTTGAACCCCTGCAACGAATTGCAAATATGATTAGTTGAACCCGAGTCCACACATCAGGAATCTGGTGGACTTCCAACTAATCATAATTCTATTAAACAAGATATCGATATACCTTGTCCAGATGGCTTAGCAGGAAGACTTGCTAAGTATTTTGGACAATTCCTCTTCCAGTGCCCATTCTCTCCGCAGTGGAAACATTTTCCCTTGCTGGGTTTACCCTTCTTCTTCTGAACCTTTTTCTTGGGATTGAGAACCTTTCCCTTTCCCTTTTTCCACTTGTTTGCCTTTGGAGCCGTGGAAGTTGATGCCTGAGCCAGGAGAACAGTTCCCTTACCTTTCATTACTCCCTCTGCCACTTTAAGTTCGTTCATCAATTCAGGCAATGAAAAATCCAATTTGTTAATAGAATAATTTTTCCTGAATGTGTCGAACGACTTTGGCAGAGAGCATAGGATCATATCCTATTTGCTGAGATCATCAAATTTAGCACCAAGGCTTTCAATTTCGTTCAGGCAAGCCATCATGTTCATAACATGATCCTGAACAGGTGATCCCCTCAGACATCTTGGTAACTAACAGCCTCCGCATCAATTCGAGCCTCTTGGCTCGATTCTGTCCTCCAAACATTTGATGGAGATGATCCATCATGTTCCTAGCAGTTGGCATCTCATGCATTTGATGCTTGAGAACATTGGAGACAGATGCCAGGATATAAGACCTAGCCAAATCATTGGACTTGATCCAATTGGCATAAGCATTTCTCATATCCTAATTGGTCGTAGTTTCCGGTAACCCCCGGACAAGGTTCAGTGAGTACTTGTTTCAGATTCTCGTGACCAAACACAATGTCAAGATTCATTTTCCAATCAGCATAGTTAGACCCTTCAAGCCTATTTTCCTTTAGGATTGATTGAAGTGGGCTAACGGTCGTCATTGCTTTAAAACTGAAATATTTAAACTAGTGCAAGTTATGATTCTGTATTTTACTTCTTTTGCGTCTAACCAATAAATGAAATCCACGTAAGCATTTTTGGTTTACACAATGGCGACTTATTCAACCGCAGTTGACTCCCCGGAAGCGGGGTCGAAAACTGCTTAGAAAAGCAAGAATTAATCTTAATTAACATGCCATCTAGGTAACTCTTACCAAACTATGTTAATCCACCACGTTAACCTTTGGCCTCTAAGTGAATGTAACATAGCTCCGAAGGGAGGTTAATACATCACTTAGTCAAGCGTACACCATTACCTAGAAATTCGCACGAGTAGATCAGACTCTCCACGGAGGCGTGGTCGAGCTGACTTTCCCCGTATTTCATTCTATTCGAAGAAGTCTAATCTTGTATACCGCGAATACATACCCGCCGAAGGGAGTAGTATATATCCACTATACTATAGACGGGTAATGGAGGCCGTGAGAATCCAACTCTTTTCATCTCGCTCCCACTTGAATTTTATAGAATTTGTGGATTATCTTTGATTATTAAATAATCACTTTTGGCGTCTTATTGATTTTGGAAGTAATTAATCTAATTAATATGCTCCCACTAGGATTATTAAATAATCCTAATAATATTCTAAGGCTTTAATAACTCTTTATTAATTTAAGCCAAAAAATATTAATCCAATTATGCATCGTATTTAATCTCTATTAAATATTATTTATCTAATCATATTAAATAAATCATGCATAATTGAAACAACATAATATCACATATTATCATGCCATTTTTAAAATTAAAAGCATGCTTGCAAATAATTATCACATAATTATCAAGCTTTAAATTTTTAATGGCCCCTTAAATAAATATGTTTTAAATTATCACATAATTTAAATCATATTTACTGATTCGGCAATTAACCAGGAAGATTATTAAAATCAATTCCCAGAAAATTACCATTCCACACAAATTCCCAGGAAACACTAGAGGGGTCACAACGGTCCCACTTAAAACCCAGCCTCCTTAGACAGAATTTACGTGCACAGTATCAGATTTAAAATTATGCATCTTATGCTTTATTAATGCGAGTATATAATCAGAGCCCCGCTCTGATACCAGTTGTTGGTGTGGCGGGCCCGAGGCAGAGTGACGGTATAGCGTAATATTCAAAAAAATTCGCCATAACCTCGTTATCAAAATATTTCCAAAATATTTTAATAAAGCAGCGGAATAAATCGGGCAGCATAACTCTAATATATATAGGCATCCATAATTTTAAATCATCTAGCATACAATCACAATATGCAAATAATAATTTGGGCAGCATAACGGTATTACCGTACTGCAGTATTGGCTATCAACGGCACTTTTCCAGCACCTCGATATTTTCTCGTGAAACCGGCAGAGCTTCCCCGCAGTATCCCCGATTAAGATTTTGGAGTGTGAGCTCCGGCAGTATTTCGCTAAATACTTTGAGAAAATATTTTTCAGAAAAAACCCTTTTCTCTAAAACCTGAAAATCCCTATTTTCTAATAATTAAGTGGATTATATATTAATTATATAACCACCTAATTAAATATAATTAATCGTTAATTAAAGGATTAATTGTAAACAAGAGAGAAAGGGCCGAAAGGCTTTGAAAAAAGGCTGAATAATTTCCAAAAATTGAATCAATAAAATGAGAACATTAGCAGCCTATTTATAGGCCAATTTTCAGGGGCAAAATAGTCAATTCGAAGGAGAGAGGGCTGCCACGTGTCCTTAGCCGCTGAGTTCAGCAAATCCGAGGACATCACGTCGTAGCACGTGTTGCCACGAGTCAAACGACGCGCGGCACCCGCCGAACGGGACCCGCACGCTCCCACACACGCCGTCGAACGAGACCCACACACTGGCACGAGCATGTGCCACCTGTCCGGTTCGGTCGGTCCGGCAGTTCAGGCCGGTTTAGGGGTGAACCGGTCGGTTCAGTGTGGGCTCCAGAAACGCCATGTGTCGGAATCTAATTCGTCCACGTGTCCGGGCCGGTTAAGCCCTGACCTCGCCCTACCCGAAGACGCGACCCGATGACCCGTTTTCTTGACCCGTTGACTCTCCAGTCAACATCAATCTGGGCCGCCTATTCTCGCTGACGTGGCTCGATCCTGGCCGTCCATGTGGCGCGCCAAATGGCGCTGACTCGCTGACGTGGCACGCCACGTCACCAAGATTTATTTTTTTTTGAAAAATTTTATTTTTTCCAAAATAAAATTTTGGGCATTTTCAACTCTTTGAAATTTAATTTATTTTCTCAAAATAAATACCTTGGCTATTTTCAAACACTTTGAAAAATCATTTCTCTCTCTCGTTTTAATATTTTCTCATTGATCTTCGTTGGGGCTTGCGGGGGGACCTGCAGGACTAATTAACTTTAGCTCCAAACGGGTCAATCTATTATCATCCCATGAGAATAATTGATTACCGTTTAACAATATTTAATTCCACTAAATAAATATTGTTGAACTCCAAAATTAATTAAATTATTCACGAATTTCTCGATCTAAAATAATTTTGCATTTTACTCCTCTGTACAGATATCCATGAAAAATAAATCAATACTACTATCATTTATTTTTCACTTCCAATCTGAAATTTCTTGATTCACTTTAAGTCCAAATTCCTTGTATGTGAAACACATTCAACATACAACTTCGGTGACGCACACACGAAGTACTTTGGCCAAAGTTTTATTTGAACTTTTGCAAATCTATTTCAGGGATATCTTTAACCTTCCAGCAAGGCTACAGATTCCTTGATCAATATTTCTCTCTAGCACATCTCATGTAATCACCGAACGTACAAAGTATTTTGGCCACCCGTTACCGAGACCTCACTTCTGAGTACATCATAGTGATTAACACTACATGCCTAAAGTAGAAACACAGTCAAGATTAAGAGTCTAATGCTTCCGAGATTTTATTCATTTTAGATAGCAGTATAAAATGAACAATCTCAATGGCCCAGTTCGATGTTTCCAATCTCATTGAAAATCATCAATGTGTTATAATTGGAAACTCCATTTCCCTATGACGAAAGACTAATCATCTTATATAACACATTATAGTCTTGATAAGAACATTTTCTTATCATACTGACTAGAACTTTAATGACACGTGATTTCTGGTATTTAAAGTCTTTTCCTATGAAGCACATTTCATATAAAAATACCATCACACGTCATTAATTATTATATTTGTAAAATACTCATAACTTGCGATAATTTCAGTTTTATTAATCCAAAATATTTGCAATATAATTGAATTTTCAGGGCATTTATCCCAAAAGCTTTAACATCAACTCCATTTCCCAAAACTTTGCACAACACCCTTCCTTTCCCACGCTTTTGATATTTACTCTCTTAATTCCCACAAAAGATAAAACATTCGAGTCACGAACCAATAATACATTAAGATTCCTCGAAAGGACTTAAAAATTCACTTATAAAACGTGCAAAACTAAGTAATTCTTGGGACTCATCAATTGTATCTCACAAATATCATTGATGCAAAGGTACTTCAACTTATTCGTTATTTGGTTTGGGCTCACTTATCTTTTGCTAGACTATGGTGGTGTGAGTTTTAAGCTAATAAATTAATAAGTGTATTATTAATTAAGCTTACTGCTAATCAAATAATAAACCTAGGTGGTAACACACAAATGCGATGTTGAGAGGATATTCCTAGGAGGTTAATTGAATTAACCGAAAAAGATCAAGGAGTTGATCGACATAATCCATATATGCCTAAAGGCACGTACATGTGGCACGTGCCACATGAGCCCGATTAAATTAATTGTTAAATAGCAATCCTATTTAGAATAGGATGATATCTTGGATAAAGTTTAATTAAGATAAAATCTTAATTAGAAACAAGTTAATTAGATAACTTAAAGTCCTAAAATTCTAAACATTAAAGGATTGGAAATCCTTGTCCTATAACACAAAGAGGGGCTCGAACTCCTCTCTATAAATAAGCATGGTTTTGAACCCCTAGGATTTAAGTCGATATTCATGAAGTGTCTTATGTTCTGAAAAATAATAAGATCGATATTTTTTTCTCCAAATAAAAGAATTAAATCTTGCACTTTAAAAATTATCCAAGCTTTCTATAAAAGCCACAGAACTAGCATTCACTCTAACTTAATCTCAGCCTAAGACTGGTGTGGATACAACTAGAAGGATTTGAATACGAATTCTTGCGATTTTTTTTTTTCAAAAAACGCTTAGAGGATAAATATGTTTCCTTACTTTCTTATTAATAATTTGATGCAAATGTTGTAGTCCATGATCCAAATTGTGAGTTTAAGAATAAAAATTTTCAATTCCGTTGTGTTAGTGTGTTATTTATGCTTTAATTGCTTTGATTTTTCCCCTGAATAGTGGAAATTTTGCTTAATTTCGGTTAAATGTGGCTTTGTAAGTCTATTTATGTCAGAATGAAGAATTAGTACAAAATCTAGACGAATGAAGAAACAAAGTGATGAAAAAAACCTAAGCATGAACACAGCTTATGGGTAACGTAGCAGACAGCTCACCAATGTTAACAATTGCGGCTGACTTTACCTTTTTGCAATTAGACCCACTTGCAGCTTCTTTATCTCAGTATTTTGCATCTCAAGGTTGTAATTATTGATTAGTAGACTTTCTAAAGTACTTTTACCTTGAGATGTGTGATTAGGTGGGGATTTTTGGGGCTTATAAGCTTACTTGAGAAGGAAAGGATTCATTCAGTTTTTTTTTTGGAAAAGAAAAAGGCACGCAGCCACAACAGCAGTTGGAAGCAATAAGAAACAGGGGCTCGATCCCCTGTTATGATCAGAGTAAGACCCTTCTTTTCCCTTCGTCTCTTTTGTCAAAGTTTATGGTATACTTTGTAAATAGCTTTTGTTAGTTAAATTCCAGTTTATAGACAATTTGCTAGCTTACTTGTGACGGCCGAGCATGGGTCCCCATATCCCCCCGTAATAAGACCACACTTATATACGAATATAGTCCGCACACAAGCCCAATCCTAGCGAACGGAGACATGACACGGACCCTAGCTAAGGTGGGACTAACCCTGTACCAATAAATCAGAAATCCAACAGGAATTTAATCAGGAGTTTGTGGAAGCTTAAATACCAAGTCAAACAGGATATACAACCATCAAGTCTCATAAATATCAATCCACAAGGTACGAGTATTCGGCCCACCTGGCCTCACTTATACAAAACAAAATAGACAATAATAAGTGTGTGGTACAGAATATGAGTGTGACTCAAGTTAGACGTAAAATTACATTAGACAGACGCAATTTCCCGCCTAGCTAAACCAGGAAGTACCTGAGGGATAAAGAGGGGAGGGGTCAGTCTCTACAAGATTGAGTGAATGGCATAACTAATATATAGAAAGCGGTAAAGATCATGCAAGTCATAATTCCATACAAGGTTTTCAAAAGAACAAGTAAACACAAGATATCATTATATGGAATTACAACTATCAGGTTTAAATTAGGATAAGTGATCAGTGGCTCGGCGAGTGAGCAGTCTCCAACCTTACTCCTTTAGTGTACAGGATAAAATTAATAAGTGATCATGCAAGAATTAAGTTCCACTTGTTACAGGATTAGATTCAGGTGCGCAGTTACTCCTTTTTCCTCCGGGTTGGCGGTTCGGTGTTGAGTGTAGAAATTGCATGATTTTGAGCGTAATTAGATTATATTTTTTGTGTCGTTTGATGCGTTTATGTGTTCGTTATGCTCCGTTTAGGTGATTTTAGAGTTGGAGTTACGAAACGGCGAAGCAAAGCAATTTTACGCATTTTTGGAGGAAAATGTGGTAACCCCCGTTAGCACTTAGGAGTACAAATTCAGTAACCCCCGTTACAAGACACAGAAGTGAAGCTTTTGGCGAGGGAAGAGGGGTAACGCCCATTACCCCTGTGCAGAAGGAAAGTGGTAACGACCGTGACCACTATTAAAAGTGTTATTGCGATTTCAGCAGTAACGGGCGTTAACAATAAATGCACGTGGATAGGTAATGCCCATTACCAAGAGTCGGCGAGATACTATTAGGGTTGCTATATTAGTGCATTTTGGAGCCCTTTTCAGAGAGTTTTTCTTCCAGGTCATGACCTAGGGTTTGGAGAGAAGGCAAGGAGTTTTTCAGAAAATTCGAGAAGACGAAAGGATTGAATTCTTAGAATGATTTTCGGTTTTATTGTTGCTTTAATTATCAAACTAATTCCTTTAAGTTTGGCTTTAATTAGTTTTCGTATGTTAGATTCATTTTTAGATATTACTGAATGTTGATGCTTTTGGTTTTGAGACTATGTTTAGATTTGATGAACATGAATTATTTTAATGCAATTTCATTTAGTTTTATGAGTTTTACTTTAATTATGAGTAGCTAATTCTCTAGGGCTAGGGGAGTGATGATGATTGCATGATAGATGTTTGATATGATGCTTGAATGACTTGTGTCAATTCTTAGTTTGAAAACATGTTTGAATTGACTTGCCATGGCCTGATCACCCTTAGCATGTGGCATAATTGCCTATAGATCGAGATATTGATGGTAATTTAGATGGTTTTCATAACTTCTAAGTTGTAGGATACAAAGAGATTTGGTCCTATCTTATACAACAGTAATCTTATTCCATGCCGAGCCACTAGAATATTGAATTACACTAGTCTTGTTCCTATGGTTTAATTAACTATTGGTGATTGCGAGAGAAACATTGAACACTAATTAAGCACTTGGTTATACCTTGAGAGAGGGTAATACAAATATAAGTGACTAGGTTGTAGTTACACCTGCCAGACAAGTATCGTATTGACTCTTGATTGTATGATTCATTACTTTCCCCTGCCTATTTAGTTTACTGAATTTAATTCGTGTGTTTTAGTTGTCACTTGCATTTAATTCTAGTTAATTGTTAATTTCTGTTTTAGTAGATTAATAGATAACAACAACAATTGCTTTTCGTTAGGTCTTTAGATTAGAGAGAAGTATTGAGTAGTGATTGATTTCCTTTCCCTGTGGGTTCGATCCTATTGTGCTACGCGTATGTTGGTGTACACTTGTACGATTGGTTTTAACTTAAGTAAATCATACAACAAGTTTTTGGCGCCGTTGTCGGGGAAGGCGTTTTAAGTCAATATTACTCAAATATTTTGATCTAGTGTTTTAGACCATTATTTTACTTTGTGTTCATTATCTTTGTCACTGTGGAATTGGACTGAGGATTTATTTTTCCTTTATGTAGGTTTACGGTGCATGCGAAGATCTCAAGATTCGGAAGTAGTACCATATGATCCGGAAATCGGGAGAACACTGAGTGCTATAAGGAGGAGGCATAAGAAGGAGAAGAAGCCGATTACTTTACCGATGGTTGAACCAGACCCACAACCACCACCGGCTATAAGAGATTATAACGTGCCGCAGGCTGGAGCAATTCAGACTGCAGCCCGTCCCCCGATCGCAGCAAATAATTTTGAAATCAAACCAGCTATCATCAGTCTACTGCAGAATAATCCGTTTTAAGGATTACCACTGGAGGATCCGACATCACACCTTGAGTATTTTCTTGAAATGTGTGATACCTTCAAAATTCGCAACGTCACTACTGATGTTATCTGAGTTAGGCTTTTTTCCTTTTCACTTAGGGAACGAGCTAAAGCATGGTTGAGTACTGTCCCAAATGAATCCTTTCAGACTTGGGCAGCATTATCTCAGGCTTTCTTAGCCAAGCTCTTTCCACTTAGCAAAACCATGAAGTACAGGAATGATATTCAAGGTTTCAGGCAGTTAGACGGAGAGTCTTTCTATGAAGCTTGGGAGAGATTTAAGGATTTGCAGAAGAAGTGTCCACATCACGGGATTCCCGGTTGGTTACCGATTCAGACTTTTTATAATGGGATGTCCCCTACTTTTAGAGGAGCGATGGATGCCGCAGCTGGCGGAGCTTTCTTAGCAAAATCTGAAGCAGTTGCTATTGAGTTGTTAGATAATATGTCACAAAACGATGTTTTTGTGCATGAGAGGAGCCATTCGCAACCAGCAAAAGTGCAAGTAGGAGTCATAGAGTTACATGGCTTAACTGCCATCAATGCCAAATTTGAGGCCCTTAACAAGAAATTGGATCAACTTTCTGTCAACGCAGTTGGGATACAACCCCAACCAGTTCAGGTAACTTGTGAAATTTGTAGTGGTCCACATGAGTTTAATATAATTCCTCATACCAATGCAGGAGAACAGGTGCAAGAGCAGGTGAATTATGCAAACAACTTCAAACCAGCAAATGATCCCTACTCAAAACACCTACAATCCAGGATGGAAGAATCACCCTCACTTTTCTTGGTCTAATAATCAGAATGTTCAACAACCACCTCAACCTAGGCAGTAATTTCAACCACGACTACCAGCCCCATATTCCCCCTCAACATAAGCAAAAGCAGGGATGGGAGGTTGCACTTAAGAAATTCATAACCTTGTCTACGGGTCGACATCAGAAGTTGGAAGCTCAATTAGATCAAGTGGTAAATCAGACCAAAACTTTGGAGACTTAGATTGGTCAGATTGCCCAATCTCTGAATCTGAGAGGCCCAGGAATGCTACCAAGCAAAACTGAAAAAAATCTTAAGGAGCATTATCAGGCCATAGTTGTAGGAGACAATAGAGAGAATAAAGGTCCGAAGATACTTGCAGGTTCGGATGTTGAGAGAGTTGTACTTGAAAAAGTTCAAGAGGAAGATGATTTTGAAAAGAAGGAGAACTTCGAGAAAGAAGCGATTTCAAGCAAAGAGAAGTCTGAGATGTAACGCTCCGCTTTTCCATTTATGCATTATGTGTTATTATTATAACTTTAATATCATTATATTCATTTTATTTTCATTAACTTATGTGAAATCTTTTTCAACGTGAAAATTACGTGAACTAATTACTAATGTGACTAATTGCTCTTATATGCCTTAATTGATCACTTCATAAATTTGATGACTTAATTATATAACATGAATTGGAGTTAATTACTCATATTTTATAGAATGAAACTTGATTGCATTCACTTAAATAACTTGGGGACTCAAGTGAAATTAGTGGTGATTCATCATGGTTAGTGGGAGATATCTTATATTATATCATATACATTGTATCTCATACATTTCATTCCTTACATTACATACAAGAACTACACACACACACACACACACACTAAGAAACGGTAAAAACACCAAGGGAAGGAAGGAATTTGCATCTCATTTCAAGACATATTTTGAAGGAATTGAGGAGCTAGCATCATCATCTTGCCATTTCATCCCATTTCTAGTTCATCTCAAGGTATAACATGTACTTGTTTGACTCTTTTGATTGGAATAGAAGTAGGGTTCATGGATTAGATGTTGGATTCTTGCAATATTTGAGTTAGGAGCATGATTAGGATGAAGAGAGTGGAAGCTTGCATGAATATCTTTATGCATATGTAAGTTGGAAGCATGTGTATATATATAGGGTTTTCATGATGATTTCTTGATGATCTATGTATGTTTCTATGGATTAAATGGTGCCTAATTGATATATATGAATTATATGCATGTTATATGATTGTTTTGGAGTGTTTTGGGTAAGTTTTGTTGTGGGCTTTGCTTCCTTTTCCTTCTCTCCCCTGTTTTCCCCTGTTTCTTCTCGGTTTTCAGCTGAAAACCCTCTACCCGGACGGGTAAATTCATGAAGAAAAATTCCCCGGGCGGGTAGAGCTTGTGCAGAAAGTTTCTGCACAAGTTTTCCCCGGCCGGGTAGATTTTAGCTTGTACTTTCCCCGGCCGGGTACTCCCTCATCAGAACTCCAAATGACCTGATTTGTGATTCGTTGGAAATATATTGAAGTCTAGAATAATCTCCAATTGGAATCACCTCAATATCTTTTCCCATTTGTAAGATATAATCAATTATTTTTGGTGTCGCCGCTTTACCAACAAACTGCACTCGCCAAACTTCAAGCTTACTCCATTTTCTCCACGCTTGGAACTAGAAATCGAGCCATATACCATTTTAAAGGTCTACTTGTCTAGTTTCATTCCCAACAAACAAAACCTAATTCCAATTTCTAGAACTTTAGATATTCCCATTTTTCCACAGCATGTGCATTTTCGGGAATTGTCGGTTTTGGCCAAACTTCACCAAAACCCTTCTTATCGCTTTCCTTTCACTTCCTTGGCTCCCGTATGTGACTTATATGTGTTATATACTTGGTTTATTGATCATCATGCTCTTATTTCACATTCCTTAAATTGCTATTACATGACCTACTGGCGGATGACTTTGTCGTTCGTCTTAATTGGTTCATAAGAGTCAAGTTTCATGTACACTTGTCTTTGTACACAGATCACGTTCCCGGTGATGAGGAGCATGCTCCTTAGGGTGTTTCCTTGCTTCTTTTGGTTGGTAAAGTAAAGGTGAGGTTTAATTACTAGATATATAGAACCCGTATAACCCTACGTGATGTTTCGGCCAAAATGTATATATATGTATATATCTTTCTCAAAACCTTTATCGATTGCAAGTGATTTCTCGTGACATATTGAACTTATCATGATTGATTGATTTTTGGCGAGTAAAGCATGTTCACTTGGGTCCGAGGGTAGTGTATTGAGCCAACCGAGGAAGCAAGGGCTAACGGGTAACTCTTGCACTATCCTCACCAATTTTGGGATCACCTCTGAATCCACCAGGAGGTTTGGTGGAGGAAGAAATCCCGTGCGTGGGAGTCATGTTCCCGACGTACAACGTTCATGGATGGTTGGGCCTTGCAATCCCACCATCACCGGAGGAAGAAGGAGTTCATGGAATTGCTAATTGTGCACTGTAACAACTTGTATGATAACCATTGAATTGAAACCTAAATATTGATTGTTCACTGTTGGTGTAAAGGTTGGAGAATTGCCCTCACTCGTCGGGCCACGGATTGAATTGATAATGATTGAATTATTAAATTGATTAGTTGTAATCTCGGGCGAGGATTACTTTAATATTTGATCTTATATTATCTCTTTCATGAAAACTTACCCGAGATTATAGCTTGCATGGTAAGTGCGCTTATATTTATTTAAACCCCTCACTCAGTCTTCGGTTGACTGACACCCTCACATTTTCAGGTCTACAGGTGGCATGCTAGGCGGGATCGAGTCAAGTCTTTAATTTCGAGTCTAGCATAATGTCATATATATAATTGATGCATATGAATTATCTTGATTATCTTGTATATTATGATTTGTCTTTGGAAATTGATATTTTACATATGAAGATAATGGAAATGACCTTGAAAGATGTTAAAGTCATGAATGTATATCATGCTTCCGTTTTATTGATTATGCATGATCGTATTTAATTGAGGGTTAGTCCCGCCTAGCTAGTGTGTCGTTTTTTTTATTGTCACCCGTTCGCCATGAGTCCGGTTCATATATGGACTACCCATTTCATGTGTGAGCTAAACTTATGGTGCGGGGGTGTGGCATCTCGGCGTTCCGGGTGCTACATCTTAAGTGGTATCAGAGCCCGGTTACAAAACCGCGGTTCTAGTGTCGTGTCTTGTGAGTCTAAGTCGTACGGCATAGGATTAGTTGATAACTTGAGAGTCTTGCATCTTATTTGAACATTTTGAACTCACTTGAACTTAATTGAACCTACTTGAATTACTTGCACTTATTTGAATTAATTGAGTTATGTGTTTTATTTGCATCTTATGACCTTAATTGTAATCATTTGCATCCACTAATCCAACATGCATATCTAGTGTCTTGATTTCAGGATGCCTCGAGGCCGTCCTCGCCGTGAACATTTTCCAGGTCATAGGAGACATCGCCGTGATCGATCCCCTAGGGTTCCTCCACATCCACCCCCTCCGGCTCAACCCCAGGATTTCTTAAATTCCATGGTGCAACTTATAGATCAGAGGTTACGGGATTATGTGCCTCCAGCGCCGCCAGCTCCTCCACCACAACAACAGGCACCTATCTCCGCTATTTTAAGGGAATTTCAGAATCAACATCCGCCGAGATTCCTAAAGGGAATTGATATTCAAGCCGAGCAATGGCTTAAAGAAGTTGAGCGTATATGGGAACTTATTCCGTGTGAGTCTCGGGAAAAGGCTCGGTCCACTCTTACCCTCATTTAGGGAGAAGCGTATTCATGGTGGGAGAGTACCAAAATTATCCTTGATGCCGCTGAGGAGCAGGTTACATCGGAGGTTTTCGAGAGAGAGTTCAAGAACAAGTTTATCCCTCCATCTTCTCGGACTCGGAGGTTGAAGGAATTTATTAAGCTAAAGCAAGGAGAAATGTCAGTTTCCGAGTACATATCCAAGTATGAAAGGTTGTCTACCTATGCACCCAATATAGCGAGTGATGATTTTCACAAAGCTATGCAGTTCGTACAAGGACTCCGACCGGACATACAAAGAGCCTTGGAAGCGGTTAACACGAGTACTTGGATTAAGGCTACTACAAAAGCTTTGAAAGTTGAAGACTCGGTGAATGCGAGAAGGCCTGTACCTCACTCCGTACAAAATTCTAATAATGGAAAGAGGCCTATTTCTTATCAATCCTCGCCACCTAAGGAAGGATCTCAGAAAAGAGCTCAATCAATAGGATCGGCCTCGAAAGCTCCAAGTGTACCAATTTCAACATCATCTTCGGGAAAAACCTCTTTGCACTTACTGTGGACGTGATACACATACTTATGAGGGTTGTCGGAAACGTTTGAATCTATGTCTGCTCTGTGGAAGCAATGAGCATCTAGTAGACAGGTGTCCGAAGCGACGAGAGTTGTCTACCGGGGGACAGAGGCCACTTGTTCAGGCTCGTGCATATGCTCTGGAGAGAGAGGTGCAAAATGTGAATGCTCATCCGAACGTGGGGGCTGAAGGTATCAACTATATTCATGGCATAATCAACGGTGAACGGTACACCTAACAATGCATATCACGTGCATCATGGATTCTATTGTTATTGTGTTTAATTCTTGTTAGTTGCAATTTTGGTTGTATAAAAGTGTTAGTTATGTGATTAACGTGATGCCACTTGCCTTATTTGACAAATACGTGAATGTTTCTACAATTTGCTTTCTTGAATCGTTGTTTTGGCGTGTGTGTGAGAGACGGGGTTCTCTCATTTCTTGTTTGAGAGACGGGGTTCTCTCGTTGCGTGTTAGAGAGACGAGGCTCTTTCTCTACTTTTTTGAGAGATGGGGCTCTCTCATGGCTTGTCTAAGAGACGGGGTTCTCTTATTGCCTATACATCATTTTAAAAGAACTCGACAGTGGACCTGGGGACCAGGTCCTTTTAAGGGGGGGAGAATTGTAATGCCCCGCTTTTCCATTTATTCATTATGTGTTATTATTATAACTTTCATATCATTATATTCATTTTATTTTCATAAACTTATGTGAAATCTTTTTCAACGTGAAAATTACGTGAACTAATTACTAATGTGACTAATTGCTCTTATATGCCTTAATTGATCACTTCATAAATTTGATGACTTAATTATATAACATGAATTGGAGTTAATTACTCATATTTTATAGAATGAAACTTGATTGCATTCACTTAAATAACTTGGGGACTCAAGTGAAATTAGTGGTGATTCATCATGGTTAGTGGGAGATATCTTATATTATATCATATACATTGTATCTCATACATTTCATTCCTTACATTACATACAAGAACTACACACACACACACACACACACTAAGAAACGGTAAAAACACCAAGGGAAGGAAGGAATTTGCATCTCATTTCAAGACATATTTTGAAGGAATTGAGGAGCTAGCATCATCATCTTGCCATTTCATCCCATTTCTAGTTCATCTCAAGGTATAGCATGTACTTGTTTGACTCTTTTGATTGGAATAGAAGTAGGGTTCATGGATTAGATGTTGGATTCTTGCAATATTTGAGTTAGGAGCATGATTAGGAAGAAGAGAGTGGAAGCTTGCATGAATATCTTGATGCATATGTAAGTTGGAAGCATGTGTATATATATAGGGTTTTCATGATGATTTCTTGATGATCTATGTATGTTTCTATGGATTAAATGGTGCCTAATTGATATATATGAGTTATATGCATGTTATATGATTGTTTTGGAATGTTTTGGGTAAGTTTTGTTGTGGCCTTTGCTTCCTTTTCCTTCTCTCCCCTGTTTTCCCCTGTTTCTTCTCGGTTTTCAGCTGAAAACCCTCTACCCGGGCGGGTAAATTCATGAAGAAAAATTCCCCGGGCGGGTAGAGCTTGTGTAGAAAATTTTTGCACAAGTTTTCCCCGGCCGGGTAGATTTTAGCTTGTACATTCCCCGGCCGGGTACTCCCTCATCAGAACTCCAAATGACCTGATTTATGATTCGTTGGAAATATATTGAAGTCTAGAATAATCTCCAATTGGAATCACCTCAATATATTTTCCCATTTGTGAGATATAATCAATTATTTTTGGTGTCGCTGCTTTACCAACAAACTGCACTCGCCTAACTTCAAGCTTACGCCATTTTCTCCTCGCTTTGAACTAGAAAACGAGCCATATACCATTTTAAAGGTCTACTTGTCTAGTTTCATTCCCAACAAACAAAACCTAATTCCAATTTCTAGAACTTTAGATATTCCCATTTTTCCACAGCATGTGCATTTTCGGGAATTGTCGGTTTTGGCCAAACTTCACCAAAACCCTTCTTATCGCTTTCCTTTCACTTCCTTGGCTCCCGTATGTGACTTATATGTGTTATATACTTGGTTTATTGATCATCATGCTCTTATTTCACATTCCTTAAATTGCTATTACATGACCTACTGGCGCATGACTTTGTCGTTCGTCTTAATTGGTTCATAAGAGTCAAGTTTCATGTACACTTGTCTTTGTACACAGATCACGTTCCCGGTGATGAGGAGCATGCTCCTTAGGGTGTTTCCTTGCTTCTTTTGGTTGGTAAAGTAAAGGTGAGGTTTAATTACTAGATATATAGAACCCGTATAACCCTACGTGATGTTTCGGCCAAAATGTATATATATGTATATATCTTTCTCAAAACCTTTATCGATTGCAAGTGATTTCTCGTGACATATTGAACTTATCATGATTGATTGATTTTTGGCGAGTAAAGCATGTTCACTTGGGTCCGAGGGTAGTGTATTGAGCCAACCGAGGAAGCAAGGGCTAACGGGTAACTCTTGCACTATCCTCACCAATTTTGGGATCACCTCTGAATCCACCAGGAGGTTTGGTGGAGGAAGAAATCCCGTGCGTGGGAGTCATGTTCCCGACGTACAACGTTCATGGATGGTTGGGCCTTGCAATCCCACCATCACCGGAGGAAGAAGGAGTTCATGGAATTGCTAATTGTGCACTGTAACAACTTGTATGATAACCATTGAATTGAAACCTAAATATTGATTGTTCACTGTTGGTGTAAAGGTTGGAGAATTGCCCTCACTCGTCGGGCCACGGATTGAATTGATAATGATTGAATTATTAAATTGATTAGTTGTAATCTCGGGCGAGGATTACTTTAATATTTGATCTTATATTATCTCTTTCATGAAAACTTACCCGAGATTATAGCTTGCATGGTAAGTGCGCTTATATTTATTTAAACCCCTCACTCAGTCTTCGGTTGACTGACACCCTCACATTTTCAGGTCTACAGGTGGCATGCTAGGCGGGATCGAGTCAAGTCTTTAATTTCGAGTCTAGCATAATGTCATATATATAATTGATGCATATGAATTATCTTGATTATCTTGTATATTATGATTTGTCTTTGGAAATTGATATTTTACATATGAAGATAATGGAAATGACCTTGAAAGATGTTAAAGTCATGAATGTATATCATGCTTCCGTTTTATTGATTATGCATGATCGTATTTAATTGAGGGTTAGTCCCGCCTAGCTAGTGTGTCGTTTTTTTTATTGTCACCCGTTCGCCATGAGTCCGGTTCATATATGGACTACCCATTTCATGTGTGAGCTAAACTTATGGTGCGGGGGTGTGGCATCTCGGCGTTCCGGGTGCTACATCTTAAGTGGTATCAGAGCCCGGTTGCAAAACCGCGGTTCTAGTGTCGTGTCTTGTGAGTCTAAGTCGTACGGCATAGGATTAGTTGATAACTTGAGAGTCTTGCATCTTATTTGAACATTTTGAACTCACTTGAACTTAATTGAACCTACTTGAATTACTTGCACTTATTTGAATTAATTGAGTTATGTGTTTTATTTGCATCTTATGACCTTAATTGTAATCATTTGCATCCACTAATCCAACATGCATATCTAGTGTCTTGATTTCAGGATGCCTCGAGGCCGTCCTCGCCGTGAACATTTTCCAGGTCATAGGAGACATCGCCGTGATCGATCCCCTAGGGTTCCTCCACATCCACCCCCTCCGGCTCAACCCCAGGATTTCTTAAATTCCATGGTGCAACTTATAGATCAGAGGTTACGGGATTATGTGCCTCCAGCGCCGCCAGCTCCTCCACCACAACAACAGGCACCTATCTCCGCTATTTTAAGGGAATTTCAGAATCAACATCCGCCGAGATTCCTAAAGGGAATTGATATTCAAGCCGAGCAATGGCTTAAAGAAGTTGAGCGTATATGGGAACTTATTCCGTGTGAGTCTCGGGAAAAGGCTCGGTGCACTCTTACCCTCATTTAGGGAGAAGCGTATTCATGGTGGGAGAGTACCAAAATTATCCTTGATGCCGCCGAGGAGCAGGTTACATCGGAGGTTTTCGAGAGAGAGTTCAAGAACAAGTTTATCCCTCCATCTTCTCGGACTCGGAGGTTGAAGGAATTTATTAAGCTAAAGCAAGGAGAAATGTCAGTTTCCGAGTACATATCCGAGTATGAAAGGTTGTCTACCTATGCACCCAATATAGCGAGTGATGATTTTCACAAAGCTATGCAGTTCGTACAAGGACTCCGACCGGACATACAAAGAGCCTTGGAAGCGGTTAACACGGGTACTTGGATTAAGGCTACTACAAAAGCTTTGAAAGTTGAAGACTCGGTGAATGCGAGAAGGCCTGTACCTCACTCCGTACAAAATTCTAATAATGGAAAGAGGCCTATTTCTTATCAATCCTCGCCACCTCAGGAAGGATCTCAGAAAAGAGCTCAATCAATAGGATCGGCCTCGAAAGCTCCAAGTGTACCAATTTCAACATCATCTTCGGGAAAAACCTCTTTGCACTTACTGTGGACGTGATACACATACTTATGAGGGTTGTCGGAAACGTTTGAATCTATGTCTGCGCTGTGGAAGCAATGAGCATCTAGTAGACAGGTGTCCGAAGCGACGAGAGTTGTCTACCGGGGGACAGAGGCCACTTGTTCAGGCTCGTGCATATGCTCTGGAGAGAGAGGTGCAAAATGTGAATGCTCATCCGAACGTGGGGGCTGAAGGTATCAACTATATTCATGGCATAATCAACGGTGAACGGTACACCTAACAATGCATATCACGTGCATCATGGATTCTATTGTTATTGTGTTTAATTCTTGTTAGTTGCAATTTTGGTTGTATAAAAGTGTTAGTTATGTGATTAACGTGATGCCACTTGCCTTATTTGACAAATACGTGAATGTTTCTACAATTTGCTTTCTTGAATCGTTGTTTTGGCGTGTGTGTGAGAGACGGGGTTCTCTCATTTCTTGTTTGAGAGACGGGGTTCTCTCGTTGCGTGTTAGAGAGACGAGGCTCTTTCTCTACTTGTTTGAGAGATGGGGCTCTCTCATGGCTTGTCTAAGAGACGGGGTTCTCTTATTGCCTATACATCATTTTAAAAGAACTCGACAGTGGACCTGGGGACCAGGTCCTTTTAAGGGGGGGAGAATTGTAACGCCCCGCTTTTCCATTTATTCATTATGTGTTATTATTATAACTTTCATATCATTATATTCATTTTATTTTCATAAACTTATGTGAAATCTTTTTCAACGTGAAAATTACGTGAACTAATTACTAATGTGACTAATTGCTCTTATATGCCTTAATTGATCACTTCATAAATTTGATGACTTAATTATATAACATGAATTGGAGTTAATTACTCATATTTTATAGAATGAAACTTGATTGCATTCACTTAAATAACTTGGGGACTCAAGTGAAATTAGTGGTGATTCATCATGGTTAGTGGGAGATATCTTATATTATATCATATACATTGTATCTCATACATTTCATTCCTTACATTACATACAAGAACTACACACACACACACACTAAGAAATGGTAAAAACACCAAGGGAAGGAAGGAATTTGCATCTCATTTCAAGACATATTTTGAAGGAATTGAGGAGCTAGCATCATCATCTTGCCATTTCATCCCATTTCTAGTTCATCTCAAGGTATAGCATGTACTTGTTTGACTCTTTTGATTGGAATAGAAGTAGGGTTCATGGATTAGATGTTGGATTCTTGCAATATTTGAGTTAGGAGCATGATTAGGAAGAAGAGAGTGGAAGCTTGCATGAATATCTTGATGCATATGTAAGTTGGAAGCATGTGTATATATATAGGGTTTTCATGATGATTTCTTGATGATCTATGTATGTTTCTATGGATTAAATGGTGCCTAATTGATATATATGAGTTATATGCATGTTATATGATTGTTTTGGAATGTTTTGGGTAAGTTTTGTTGTGGCCTTTGCTTCCTTTTCCTTCTCTCCCCTGTTTTCCCCTGTTTCTTCTCGGTTTTCAGCTGAAAACCCTCTACCCGGGCGGGTAAATTCATGAAGAAAAATTCCCCGGGCGGGTAGAGCTTGTGTAGAAAATTTTTGCACAAGTTTTCCCCGGCCGGGTAGATTTTAGCTTGTACATTCCCCGGCCGGGTACTCCCTCATCAGAACTCCAAATGACCTGATTTATGATTCGTTGGAAATATATTGAAGTCTAGAATAATCTCCAATTGGAATCACCTCAATATATTTTCCCATTTGTGAGATATAATCAATTATTTTTGGTGTCGCTGCTTTACCAACAAACTGCACTCGCCTAACTTCAAGCTTACGCCATTTTCTCCTCGCTTTGAACTAGAAAACGAGCCATATACCATTTTTAAGGTCTACTTGTCTAGTTTCATTCCCAACAAATAAAACCTAATTCCAATTTTTAGAACTTTAGATATTCCCATTTTTCCACAGCATGTGCATTTTCGGGAATTGTCGGTTTTGGCCAAACCTCACCTAAACCCTTCTTATCGCTTTCCTTTCACTTCCTTGGCTCCCGTATGTGACTTATATGTGTTATATACTTGGTTTATTGATCATCATGCTCTTATTTCACATTCCTTAAATTGCTATTGCATGACCTACTGGCGCATGACTTTGTCGTTCGTCTTAATTGGTTCATAAGAGTCAAGTTTCATGTACACTTGCCTTTGTACACAGATCACGTTCCCGGTGATGAGGTGCATGCTCCTTAGGGTGTTTCCTTGCTTCTTTTGGTTGGTAAAGTAAAGGTGAGGTTTAATTACTAGATATATAGAACCCGTATAACCCTACGTGATGTCTCGGCCAAAATGTATATATATGTATATATCTTTCTCAAAACCTTTATCGATTGCAAGTGATTTCTCGTGACATATTGAACTTATCGTGATTGATTGATTTTTGGCGAGTAAAACATGTTCACTTGGGCCCGAGGGTAGTGTATTGAGCCAACCGAGGAAGCAAGGGCTGACGGGTAACTCTTGCACTATCCTCACCAATTTTGGGATCACCTCTGTATCCACCAGGAGGTTTGGTGGAGGAAGAAATCCTGTGTGTGGGAGTCATGTTCCCGACGTACACTGTTCATGGATGGTTGGGCCTTGCAATCCCACCATCACCGGAGGAAGAAGGTGTTCATGGAATTGCTAATTGTGCACTGTAACAACTCGCATGATAACCATTGAATTGAAACCTAAATATTGATTGTTCACTGTTGGTGTAAAGGTTGGAGAATTGCCCTCACTCGTCGAGCCACGGATTGAATTGATAATGATTGAATTATTAAATTGATTAGTTGTAATCTCGGGCGAGGATTACTTTAATATTTGATCTTATATTGTCTCTTTCATGAAAACTTACCCGAGATTATAGCTTGCATGGTAAGTGCGCTTATATTTATTTAAACCCCTCACTCAGTCTTCGGTTGACTGACACCCTCACATTTTCAGGTCTACAGGTGGCATGCTAGGCGGGATCGAGTCAAGTCTTTAATTTCGAGTCTAGCATAATGTCATATATATAATTGATGCATATGAATTATCTTGATAATCTTGTATATTATGATTTGTCTTTGGAAATTGATATTGTACATATGAAGATAGAGGAAATAACCTTGAAAGATGTTAAAGTCATGAATATATATCATGCTTCCGTTTTATTGACTATGCATGATCGTATTTAATTGAGGGTTAGTCCCGCCTAGCTAGTGTGTCGTTTTTTTTATTGTCACCCGTTCGCCATGAGTTCGGTTCATATGTGGACTACCCATTTCATGTGTGAGCTAGACTTATGGTGCGCGCGCCCGGGGGGGGGGGGGGAGGGGGGAGGGGGGTGGGGTGCATTTCGGCGTTCCGGGTGCTACATGAGAACTTCACGACTGTTATGCTTACTGAGGAATACAGTGCCATTATTCAGCATAAGCTTCCCCCGAAGCTTAAAGATCCAGGGAGTTTTTCAATTCCCCTTACTATTGGTTCTTTGCAATTTCATAATGTTTTATGTGATTTAGGAGCTAGTGTGAGTATAATTCCGTTATCTACTTGCAGGAAATTAGGAGTGAAGGAGCTTAAACCGACTAATATGACACTCCAACTAGCAGACAGATCAGTGAAATATCCGATAGGAATTCTTGAAGATGTTTTGGTAAAAGTTGGGAGACTCCACATTCCTACTGATTTTGTAGTTCTTGATGTTGAGAGCGATGAGAGGATGTCATTGATCCTTGGAAGACTGTTTCTAGCCACGGTTAGTGCAGACATAGATGTTCAGAATGGACGGCTCATGTTCAAAATAGGAGATGAAAGAATGGAGTTTAGGAATTTTGGTTCCATGACACCACCGCCGATTCCGGATAAGTGTTGCATGATCAAGGTGATAAGTGAGACCTCAGACGGAACGACACCATTCACGGAGAAAAGAGATGCAGTTGCTTGGGAAAGAGAACCGAAGTCTCGAAAATCGAGAATAAATGATGTTTTGGAATTAGACACTTGGAGATCAAGCTCCGGTTTTGTGAGTAACAAGAACGAGGTCACTCCTTGTGACTCGTTGCTTGGGGGTTGTTAATCCCCAATCCGGTTTTCAAAGTCAAGCTAATGACTATAACTTAGAACTAATTTCTCTTTTCTTTTTCCTTTTGTTTTTGTTTTCGTTGTTTTCGTTTCTTTTGTCCTCGTTTTCTCGCGTTAATTGAGTTGTCTCTCCCGTTTTGCAGGTCACTTGATGTTTTGCTAGGAAGCCGAAGTCTAGATGGTGCAAGGACCGTGATTTGAGCTTTGATGTCAATATTGAGGTCCATTTACTTCGTTCGTATGCGTGTGCATGAGATTGATTTCTTTTGTGAGGAGAATGAATTGTTGCTATGTATGGATATATATGTTTATGTGTTTCGAGAATGGTGCACTATGGTTTGATTGAATTTTATGAGTTAATTTCGGTTAATTAACATGATTAAGCACCATCCGGTTTGTGTTTGTGTTTTAATTGTTTTTTGGGTGGAATTGTAGTTAACGGGCGTTACACCCTTGTAGTTACCCTTTGGTAACGCCCGTTAACGAGGTCAGGCGTCCCGAGCAGCATTAGTAACGGGCGTTACACCCTCATAGTTGTTTTTAAGTAACGCCCATTAACAGAGACAGGCGTCTGGGCCAATAGGGGTAACGACCGTAACCCCGTTCAAGAAGAAAACCGGTAACGCCCATTACCGGCCCGATTTTGCGACATCTTGGTTTAGAAAACACTTTTTTAGGGTTAAATTAATTCTTTCCCTACCCAATTTCGGAATTTTCTCCCTCAAACCTATAAATACACGTGCACCCACTCATTCTACCTTAGAAGAGACTCAATAGTTCCCCTTGGCCAACTATTATCAATTTGCAACCAAGAATCATTACCACCAAGTTTACACTCTCTTTCTTTGTGAAACAAGGTAAGTCAATATCCCCTTTCTTAGGGTGAATTGTTAGAATTAATTTTTCCGATCTAAGATTGACATCTAGGATTGAATTACATGTTAGGAGACACTTTGAGATTGAATTGATAAATTTTGAGAGACTATGCATGCTAGAATTAGGATTAATGCCTTGAATTGAATTTAACTTGAATTGGGTTGAATTTTTTAAGAATCCTAACTTCTACGTAGCCTTGAGTCCGAATTATGAAGTTGAAGGTAGAGAATTTTGAGCTTAAGTTGTAGATTATAAGCTAGTGTGAATTTGAGTTGGGTAGATTGAAGAACTTTAAGTTAGAACTCACACCCTAGGTCTATGCACACAAGGAGTTTGATAAATTGTCTAAGTGAATTGTGATTGATTTTTATGTGCTTTGTCTTGCTATATTTGTTTGATTTAGGTACTATGGGTCACACTAAGTGCTCTAGAGTTCCGGAGCCCTTCATGACTTCATCCAGGTTGGACCATCAACCGTTGGGATCGATCAACATAACGGTGAATGTTATGGGTAATCCTTTTCAAAGGAATTTGAAGAGGAACATTGTGTCTACTAGGTTCTTCAAGGACATGTGGATGGAGAAGTTTGATGCTTGGGAAGAAGTGAAAAGATTGTTTGACAACATAGGTTGGTTACCGTTCCTTACTAGGAAGGATATGACGTACGCCGAGATGACGGCCGCTTTCTTCACCACAATGAACTTCGATCAGGTGGACAACACCTTAACTTTTACTCTAGATGATATGGATACTCGAGCATGGAATGTGAGCCGGATAAGAGAGATTCTTCGTTTCCCAGCTAATGCCACTACTTCTTTGCCTAAATGGAGTGATGCTCAGAGACAGGTGGTATGGAGATCCTTCCCTTTGTGAGAGGGTGTTCCTAGTTATTCCCCAAGATGCACACATGATAGCTATCTTGATTCATTGGTTTGGGTGCTAGTCCATAGGATGTTAGCCACGGGATTTTGTGCTAGATATAGAAGAGATAGCCACATTAATGATGGAACGATCAAGTTTGATGGAACGATTGAGTTTTTATGGAAGCTTCAGGAGATTGCTGGGAGTGTTACTGGTACGATTACTCACGGTGCATATGTGACGATGTTCGCTCGGGAGATGAATTGGAGACCTTGGGGGTCATTGCCTGTTGACTTTGGATATGATATTGGTCCACAGTACTTGGAGAATGTAGGCTTAGCTATTGCTTGGGAGAGTGGAGAACTGAAGGAGTGTAATTAGCCATGGTGGCCAATTCGGGATAGAGATCGGCTCTGGCAGCTGTACAGCTAGGGTAAGGCCTGGTTTGATGAGCTTTCGGAGAGGCAGAAAGAGCTTTTAGCTCGGATACCTGATAGGCCAGATGACGAATTTGGGATTCTTCGCAGTGTCGCGCCTGTCGCTGATGAAGCTAGTGATGGAGCTCCTGTTACTGTGAGAGGCGTGCGTGCAGAGTTGGCAGGATTAATGGCTGATTTGACCACCGTGATAGCGAGAGTTGAGGATTTAGCGTATTATGTGGATGAGCGATTCGATGCGTGGGAGGCCAGATTGGAGGCTAAATTCGAAGGGTTTTGTGCTAGTGTTTATCAGTATTTTGGAGGACCCCCATCACCCTGATTCTATTATTTTGTTTTTCGCCCCTGATTTCTAGATATTCTTTTTACGTTTATTCGTTGTTATGTTTGGATATTTTGGCTACACTTAGATTTTTGCATATGTTTGAATTCCTGAATTTTGTTTATGCAATTGTGCACTTCTTTACATGAAATTGTGACTTGTGTTTATTGTTAAATGCATGTTGATTGTCAATTGCCTGTGCACTTGATCCGTGTTTTCTAGGCACTTGTTCAGGTTTTGGAAGCTTTGCTAGCACGTTGCCGGTTCTTCAGTTGATCAGGGAGTTTTCTTGAACTTTAACTCTTTAGTTTGCATGAGGACATTGCAAAGTTTAAGTGTGGGGGAGGAAGTGCATGCTTGTTATGAGTTTTGTCGAATATTTGCAAGATTAGATGTAGTTACACTTGTATTTGCTAAAAATCGAGTAATTTTGAAAAGTTTTGAAAATTTTCCCTCGTTTTGAACCTTTTTCTGTGAAGTTTGATTGTTGAGCTTTTGCTAGAATAAGTTAGGCATTTGAATTGAGGAAAATTTGCATGAGATTTGATGATTTAGTGGGTTAGTATGCCCTTGTATTTTGAGCACTTTTGAATGTTATAATGTACTTTGCTTAGAAAAATGAATTGATGATTTCCGAATGAGTCTAATATTTGATTAGGATGCATTTTAGTCCTATTGAAGCGAAATTTTGAGTTAATGAAAGATTAAGGAAGTGAAGTAGGCATTCGTTGTCGGAGGATATAAGCTTTTCTATTTAGCCGTTTTTCTCTAAATAACGTAATCTTATTGACCCTATGAGCCTAATTGTTGTGCAAAGATTTTTGTAGCCACATTTTAAGCCAATGCACAACATAAAAATACCTACCTTGATAATTTTTACACCAAGACTTGCCCGTTTGATTTTTATTGTGAATATCTATCTTTTGACCCCTTTTGATTGTTCTTGTGATTGAATTTGAGATATTATTGTAAAGAAAAAGAAAAAGAATGAGAAAAGTGTGAAAAAGAAAAGATATGAAAAAAGAAGAAAAAGCAAACGAAAAGAAAAGAAAAATTATGCGAAGTGTGAAATTGAGAGTGTGGGATACAATTGTCGAAAAAATTGGGGGATTTTAGTGTTTAATGGCGAGATTGAAGTGCCTTGAGTTTAAAGATTGAATGATGTAAGCTTGGTGAGTAGTCATTTAACCCAAATATTCCATAGCCTTACCCTAAGCCTACATTACAAGCCCGAAAGACCTACCGATCCTAAGTCTTGATTTAATTACATTAGTGGAGATAGGTGTGAAGAGTGTATTCCGAAGTTGATGATTAGAACTTATGAGGGAATTATGAATTTTCCATTCTAGTCGTTGTACATTGTTTCGTTTGATTCACACACTACACAAGACTATACTTTTCATACTAAGTTTTGATGATCTTATGTTTATGATTCCTTGATTTGATGAGCTGGACTTGTTTAGGTGAAGGTTTGATGATTGCTTTGAGGAGATGGTTTGATGAGGATAAGTTTTCTTGACTGTATTACTCAGGGACGAGCAATAGTCAAGTGTGGGGGATTTTGTTGAGTGTAGAAATTGCATGATTTTGAGCTTAATTAGATTATATTTTTTGTGCCGTTTGATGCGTTTATGTGTTTGTTATGCTCCGTTTAGGTGATTTTAGAGTTGGAGTTACGAAACGGCGAAGCAAAGCAATTTCACGCAGTTTTGGAGGAAAATGTGGTAACCCCCATTACCACTTAGGAGTACAAATTCAGTAACCCCCGTTACAAGACACAGGAGTGAAGCTTTTGGCGAGAGAAGAGGGGTAACGCCCATTACCCCTGTGCAGAAGAAAAGTGGTAACGCCTATTACCACTAACAAAAGCGTTATTGTGATTTCAGCAGTAACGGCGTTAACGATAAATGCACGTGGATAGGCAACGCCCGTTACCAAGAGTCGGTGAGATACTATTAGGGCTGCTATATAAGTGCTTTTTGGAGTTTGGAGTCCTTTTCAGAGAGCTTTTCTTCCAGGTCGTGACCTAGGGTTTGGAGAGAAGACAAGGAGTTTTTCAGAGAATTTGAGAAGACGAAAGGATTGAATTCTTAGAACGATTTCCGGTTTTATTGTTGCTTTAATTATAAAACTATTTCCTTTGAGTTTAGATTTAATTAGTTTTCGTATGTTAGATTCTTTTTTAGATATTACTGAATGTTTATGCTTTTGGTTTTGAGACTTTGTTTAGATTTGATGAACATGAATTATTTTAGTGCAATTTTCGTTAGTTTTATGAGTTTTACTTTAATTATGAGTAGCTAATTCTCTAGGGCTAGGGGAGTGATGATGATTGCATGATAGATGTTTGAAATAATGTTTGAATGACTTGTGTTAATTCTTAGTTTGAAAACAGGTTTGAATTGACTTCCGATGGCCTGATCACCCTTAGCATGTGGCATAATTGCCTATAGATTGAGAGATTGATGGTAATTTAGATGGCTTTCATAACTTGTAAGTTGTAGGATACAAAGAGATTTGGTCCTAGCTTATACAACAGTAATCTTATTCCATGCCGAACCGCTAGAATATTGAATTGCACTAGTCTTGTTCCTATGGTTTAATTAACTATTGGTGCTTACGAGAGCAACATTGAACACTAATTAAGCACTTGGTTACACCTTGAGAGAGGGTAATACAAATATAAGTGACTAGGTTGTAGAATTACACCTGCCAGACAAGTATCGTATTGACTCTTGATTGTATAATTCATTACTTTCCCCTGCCTGTTTAGTTTACTGAAGTTAATTCGTGTGTTTTAGTTGTTACTTGCGTTTAATTCTAGTTAATTGTTAATTTCTGTTTTAGTAGATTAATAGATAACAACAACAATTGCTTTTCGTTAGGTCTTTAGATTAGAGAGAAGTTTTGAGTAATGATTGATTTCCCTTCCCTATGGGTTCGATCCTATTGTGCTACGCGTATGTTGGTGTACACTTACACGATTGGTTTTAACTTAAGGAAATCATACAACTTTCGGGTAGCTATCCCTTACCACCTAGGACAAGGTGATCAATAGGTACATAAATCCCATTGACCGGAATCCCATCTGTCCACCAAACCTCCTGATGGACATCCAGGTAGCTCCAAAAAGGTGAGACCGATGCAAGGAGATGGTCGTCAGGCCATGCTTTTCCGGTTCTCTCAATACACAGGCCCCTAGGCCCTAGGAAGTGCAAGGTTCTCGCCAAAATAGGCTCGAACCCTAAGAAGCAGGCTCGTCACCCTCCTGGGAACTCTCTGGACAAGAAAAGCAGGACACGAGTGAGACTCGACTCAATATGAACCTAGTATGACGCACGACAATGGTAAGAATGCACATGGCATGATTATGAGGTCATATTATATCAATAATGTGTTCATGTGCACAATTAATACTTCACGTATTGAATAAACGAATAATAAGCATAAGTCGAGAATTCAAGTTCAAGAAATCACTCATGCATACGAGGGAAAATAACATGCAAGTAATTCAAATCACTTAAAAGAGTCAAGGAAAGGTCATGGAAAAGAAAGCACGAAGAAAGCACGCGAAACGAACAAAACAGGAAAACAGGACAGTCACTACCGAAACGGCTGTTTCCAGTTTGAACTGGAAACCCAAACGGCCGTTTCAAAGCTCTCGGGTCCCAGGTAAGCTACTCGGGACGGTTATTTCCTGAATGAACTGGAGATCGGAACGGCCGTTTCGACCCTCACAGAACAAAGGGTCAATAGCTTTCCAAACGGCCGTTTCCAATTTGAATTGGGGTCCCAAATGGCCGTTTGGGAGCTGTCTGGTGTGAAAAACAGGTAAAAAACATTGGAGCTCTCGAGAATGGCTTCCAAGCTATTCCCACACCAAACCAACTCAACCAAAACACTCTAAAAATAATATATAACATGCACATGACTTATATATATCATGTAGGCCACATTTGATCCAAGAAAACATGCTTTGATCAACCAAATATACCGTGAAAAACCCTTAAAATGTCGAGTGATCATATATGCTTCAAGTTTTATATAAACCATGTTATATATGCATTAAACAAGTTCATATCATCACATATATCTCATGTTTGCTCATAGATTTCATATAAATCACAAAACCATATAAACCCTCAAGAATTCATCAATATATACATATATATGTAAATCACCTTGTAGAAGAAGAAGAAAATGGAAGAGATGAAGTCTTGTGATGATTTCTTGGAGAAAATGGAGGAAAATCATTGGCTTAAGCTTCTTTGATCACACCGAGATGAAAGGGGAGGGAGATGGAGTGGTTTGTGCTTTGTTCTTGTGTATGAGAGATGAAGAAAAATGTGTGTATATGTGTATATATGTGTTAGATCGTGGAAATGAGGGAGAGAAAAAGCGAAAATGCCATCAAGTCCTCCAACAATTTAAATGGATGCAAATGTGGTACTAAACTTATAATTGTTACAATTAAGTCCACATCAATTATCAATTAGGTCCAAGAGTCACACAAATTTTCAATCAAGGACAATTAGACATAAGATTCACAAAATTACAAATAGTTAAGCACTTAACATGCTCGAGAAAATTAAACATATATTTCACGCAATCAAATTTACGAAAGAAAGAATTTAATCGTATAGTTCACAAGAATTCAACTTAAAATAAATTAAATCTCGTAAATAAAACAACGAAAGGAATTAAATAAATCCTAAATCTCAAAAACTCAGACTCGTGGCGCGCGTACCTGTATTGTTGAGAAATCAGAATGTCACAACCTCCTCCCCTTAAAAGAATCTGGTCTCTAGATTCACTGCTCGCCAGGAAACAACTCTGGATGAAATCTTTTCATTTTGTCCTCCGTTTCCCAAGTAGCTTCTTCGGTTTTGTCACTTCTCCATAAAACCTTAACCAAAGGAATACGCCGGTTTCTCAACTCTTGGAATTTTCGATCCAATATCTTAACCGGCTTTTGGACAAAAGTTAATTCCGGTTCAACTTCGATTTCTTCAAGGGGAAGGATCTCTGAATCATCGGGATAGTACTTCCTCAACTGAGACACGTGGAAGACATTGTGAATCGCGGTTAGATTTGGCGGGAGGTCCAATCGGTAAGCAACTTCTCCAACTTTCTCAAGAATCTCGAAAGGACCTACGTATCGAGGGTTTAACTTTCCTCCTTGGCTAATTCTTGCAAAACCTTTACGACGAGATGCTTTCAAGAACACATGATCACCAACCTCAAACTCGGGATTTCTTCTCCGACGATCGGCATAACTCTTCTGTCGATCTTAGGCGGCTTTCATACGTTGTCGTATGATCTGAACTTTCTCAACCGAATCTTGAGTGGTTGCCGAGAGTTTTGTCTTTCTAACATCTCTCTGAACACCTTATTGTTTAGACCATCTCCACTCTTCAAGATCAAAAAACAACGGTGATCTACACTTCCGCCCATATAAGATCTCATAAGGGGCCACTTTGATCGAGGTTTGGTAGCTGTTATTGTAAGCAAACTCGATCGAGTGTAAGTACTCATCCCACTTTTTTTGGAAGTCCAAAGCATAGGCCCGAAGCATATCCTCCAAATACTAAATCAACCTTTCGGATTACCCGTCAGTCCGATGATGCGAAGCTGTACTGAACTTGAGCTTAGTACCCAACTTGCTCTGAAGTTCCTGCCAGAACTTAGAAGTAAATCTCGGGTCTCTGTCTGAAGCAATACTGAGAGGAGTATCATGAAGTCTGATTATCTCTGTGCAATACTTATCTGTAAGCTTGCTTATCTTGTCAGACATCCGGATTGCAAGGAAATGTGCTGACTTGGTTAACCAATCAACTATCACCCAGATCCCATCAACTCCACCCTTAGCTTTGGGTAATCCAGACACGAAATCCATGGTGACTTGATCCCACTTCCATTCAGGAATAGGTAAAGGTTGTAATAAGCCTCCAGGCTTTTGATGTTCTGCCTTTACCATTTGGCACGTTCTACAATGCTTCACAAACTTGGCCACATCTTTCTTTATACCACTCCACCAATAGAACTTCTTCAAGTCCCGATACATCTATGTACCTCCAGGGTGGATAGAGTGACCTGACCTGTGAGCTTCTTCAAGGATTCCCAGTTTCAACTCTTCGGTTACACCAACTCTCATCTTGAATCTTAACAACCCCGTATTATCGAAACCAAATGGACACTCAGGATCAGCACGAGCTTTCAACATCAACTTCTGAATCTCAGGATCCGTAGCTTGAGCTTCATACAATCTCTGTTTCAACTATGGTTATATCATGATATTAGCCACACGATCCTTCAACACGGTAGGCTCGATACTTTCTCCCGAATCAACTTCCAAAGAAGACACGCTATCCTTCCTACTCAGCGCATTTGCGACCATAATAGCTTTACCCGGATGGTAATGGATGGTGCAATCATAATCTTCAAGAAATTCCATCCAACGTCTTTGCCTCATATTCAATTCCTTCTGAGTGAATAAGTACTTGAGGCTCTTGTGGTTGGAATAGATCTCAAAAGAAACCCCGTAGAGATAATGGCGCCACTTTGCCAAGGCAAAAACCACGACGACTAACTCAAGATCATGAGTGGGGTAATTCTTCTCTTGATCTTTTAGCTTTCTCGAGGCATAAGCTATCACTTGACCATTCTACATAAAAACACAACCCAGACCTTCCTTCCAGGAATCGGTAAACACTGCATACCCTTTAGAACCCTCTGGTAGGGCTAACACTAGAGCTGAAGTCAACTTCTCCTTCAAGACTTGGAAACTTGCCTCGCAGGCCTCGTCCCACTCAAATTTTACCTCTTTCTTAGTTAATCGGGTCAAAGGAGCAACAATCTTGGAGAAATCCTTCACGAATCTCCAGTAGTACCCCGCTAGACCCAAGAAACTTCTCACTTCTGAGGCGTTCTTCAGTTTCTCCCATTGCACCACTATTTTAATCTTAGAGTGATCTACCTCTACTCTGTTGTCGGATATTACGTAGCCTAATAAAGTCATTCGATCTATCCAAAATTCACACTTACTGAATTTGGCAAACAGTTGGTGCTCTCTAAGGCCGCGTTTACTTCGGCCAAAATGTTATTGGCAGTAATGTTTTGGTAGGTTAGATTAGTTAAACTATTAGCCCATATCTCATGTTTACTAATTCTGGTAATTGGTGGGTTTTTTAAGTAATGTGTTTACTTTGTGTACAATGTTAATGTGTGTTTAGTTGAAAATTACTAAGATGCCCTTAATTAAAGTTGCATTGTTTTATTGGCTCCCTCATTCCCTAAAAGCCGATCCCCTTCTGAAAATTAGGTAAGGCATTTTCTCCAATTGAAATAGTTTTTTCCATTTCATAAATCTCCAAGACATTTCCTATCCAAGTAATCACTTTCACTCTCTCTCCTCTGCAATTACATTTTCCCCTTTCGATTAACAACTGGCCATAATGCATCATGAAGAATTCAACTCCATCACTAAAGGAAATGCAGTATGTATCCAAGTCAAAGAATTGTATTTCCACAACCACCTAACAAATACATAAATTAACAGATAACTATAATGCACCCAAGACATTCCCTAACAATGAGCAGAAGTTCATATATTAACAAAACCACTTAATACAACCAAGACATCAATACAATTCATACTGTATGATCACCAAAATAGGCATCAAACTTTGAAGTCAGCTCAACAAAGAGCAGACTAACACACCTAACCAAGCATTCAATTACTATTACATCAGATGGCCAACAAAGTTTCATGACTCAAAAGCAGACTTCGAAAACTTTACAAAATCATCATGGACTTCGAAAATACAGTATTTCCAAGCTTACCTAAAACAACACATCCTTGACAGTCATAATCAATACCATCATCAGAGTTTACCTTCAATCGACATTTGCACCAGTCGTTCCAAAGAACATGTTCATTTGACTCGAGTTATTCGCCGACATGTTCGATAGATTTATGTGATCCTGTATGTCTAAGAAAATAGGCAAACCATAAATCCATAATAAACCATAAAGTCATTACAAAAATTACAATGAATTACATTACAATAAGCTTTAGAACTACATAAATCCGTAATTAAAGAACGACCAGCACATGCTTCAACATTTTTAAAAAAGGGGATACACCAATCACCTTTCTTAGATTGTCCAAACGTTGATGACAACTTCATGTAGTAACAATCAAATAAATCGAACTTTCATAGACTAAGAATTGCATTCATTTTGGGAATAGAGTTTGGATGTATATAAACAATCGAACATCTGATCATTGGCACCACAACAAGAATAAAAATTTACCAAAAGCCCAAAAATGAAAAAATCATTTCACATCCAAAATTCATGATCCTAGGAATTTTGAAAAGAATAAGAGATCGCCAATTCATTTCCTTCTTCCATCAATTCAACACTGCATTAAGTATAATCTGCATTTGAGAAAATACAGAAACTATAGATAGCAGTTCATGGCAATAACATAAGAAATACCAGTCCAGCACCATTCATGAGAAAAACGCATTCCTGAGTTTGGTAGCTTAAAAGTTAAACCCAGCATCCAACATAATACTGACATTCATTATCAGGCACAATAAACTAAGGTAACTTCATTCCATTCAATTTATCTATATTGGGTATTAGAAGGCAGACCAGTTTGGTCCTCAAGATTTATAGCCAAAGCATTTCAATCACAAGTCATTTATTTAACTTATGTTCCAATTAACTACTAACTAGGTTAGCAATTCTGGGTTGGACCACAGTCCCTCAATAAGGAGTTTTCAAGTCGGGTTACCCAAGACCTTGTTTCAAAAAAATACGGCGCATAGGGGCTCTACTAGGACTAACTAATAAAAATCTGGAGCCTGAAGTGATCCTTGAAACCAACCGCGCCCCCGGAAAAAATGACAACATCGTATTCGCCTGAAAGAAAAGCAAAAACTCTGTTTCCATTATGGTCCTACAGAACGACAATTACTCAAATACTTCGTATGGCCGAAAAGTTAAGAGGTCTACAGATCAGGTTTTACTCCAATTACTTGAAATGCATTTGGATAAAATGATTTCGTTACTAGTACTGTAAATCTAGCTATTCCGGTGCATTCAACCCAGGAAAATGATTTCACTGCCATATCCAACCGTACATAAGACTAGGATAACTGGATAACACAGCCCCAAGATTACAATTTTAATTCTGACTGGAAAAAAAAAAAAGTAAAAAGATTACATTCTAATACAAGTAATTAGAAATTCCATCACATATCCACCAGGAAAACACACATAATACTGAGGACCCTCTTTGCAGAATGAGAAGAATCAATTGCCCAAACAATCCTTAGCATGTCATCTTTATCAGACTACCGAGTTCTGCGACATGCTAGCTTGGGTTTTAGGAAAACTGTACACTAATCAAACCGTCCGTTCTACAATTTTTCAAATACTCAGAATAATTATAGCAAAATTGTTTCTTGTACGCATAATTATAGCAAACAACACTCATGCAGCATACAAATACACCAGCAATCAGCCCTCATTTCACTAACATAAACAACATCAACTATACGCAAAATCACAGCAAGTTGTAATTGCTTTCAAAAAAATTTGAAAAAGCAAGATAATCGAACAGATGAAATAACCATCTACATAAACGAAATCAATTTGCAAAAGTTTGGGATTAATGATGTTACCGGAATGCTGCGATGATGAGAGTGCACGAAATACACGAGAACCCTAACCCTGCGCCTCGAATGGTATGGAATGGGTCTGACTCAATTGCAAAAAAAAAGAGGAAAAATTAGGGCGAAAGAGAACGACGATTACCTACAACCACCCTGCTGGAGTCATCGACGTCTGCTTCCTTTCTCCTCCTCAATTCTCTAGCAAAACCACCTCCAAAAATGGGGAAAATTTCTATTAAGCAGTGGGAGAACCAAAAATGGGTGCAAATAATGATTTCAATGGCACTCCTCCGTAATTAAAGACAAAGCTAGGATTCAATGGTAATTTTCCATGCCCTAGAAATGGCATGGTTAGCGAGACACGGCAAATTCGCGTGTCTGCTGGATCAGCCAATTTCTGGCGACACCTACAGGCCGGTACGGAACTCCAAGGCTTTGGCCGAGAAAAAGGAAACGGCCGATTACGGCGGATGACCACCTCCAACCCCCGGTTACTAAGGAAGTAAATGCGGCCTAAGTGTTATTTAACAAACAGCCTTTCTATATTCAAAGTAAATCTTGCCTTAAAACCAACCCAAACCCACCTATGATTAAGTTGTTGGTTTGAGTTTGAGTTGGGTAAAATTGTGGGTTCTAATTTGAGTTGGGTAACATAAAATAATAATGGGTTGAGTTCTGATTTTTATAGTAAATTTAGAAGTATCAGCTGATCAGCTGAATAATAACCACTCGCCAGATAACATATGTTAATGTGATATTTTTACGACTTTTTCGCAAATCATAGAAGGGCTTTAAGAAATATATTGAACTAAGATTTTCCTAAAGTTTCCACTAAATTTTCTTCATTTCCATTCAAATCTTATAGAATGTAGCTATCTCGGAGCACTATTCAATAGTCATCTCAAACTCTGAATAGTTGGTGATTACAAACTCAGAAAGCATACAATGCTCCCCATTGTTACAACCATGTCCAAGTCTTAAACTCTATATACATAATATATAACCTAATTGTGGAAGTGACAAATCCAGAACAACCTCCTTCATTCAAAAGCAGCAAGAATCTTACCAGTTTTGCACCATAAATCACCACACCAAGTGCTGTTGATCCAAACGTCTTGCACGTCGTCTAAGCTTCCATCTGTGCCATAAGAAATCCACACAGTACAATACAAAAATAGTGCAACTGCTAATCTCAAGCACATTTTGAATTCCCAGCGATCCTGTTAAAAATCAGTGTAAGGAATGATGATTCGTACAAATAAAAGCCAAATAGGGGGCTACATCCATTCACCAAAAAGTATAATGAGATAAAGAACTTTCAACCGTTCGAACTATGACCATCTTTGCACTTTATGGATCACAACTTTGTTTTCGCACATTACCTCTTGGACGATATAATGAATTGGTTCACATTACCCTTTTTTTCAGTGGAATTATTAGGCAAGATGAACCCCCAAACTTGCACGCATTTTGTCTCAGTGCAACAAAGGAAATATAGAAATACATGCAAAATCATTATATATGTAAAATTTAGCTTCTAAAATGGCAAAAGGATCATAGTTCAGAGGGGTGGAAAATTGTAAAATATGTGCAATTTGTGTAAATGGTGATTGTATAGTGAATATAAGGGGACATGTTATTAAGTCAAGGCATACCATTTGGGAAGAAATGAAAATCATAATAATCATAGAGATAGCCCAACAGCACCTGCAAACAAACAATCGTATTATTTGAAAAAAAACAAACAAACAATACAATCGTATTATTTAGTATACCAAGAAAATGCTTTGGAATGAACTGTGATGAATGAAACAAGATTAAAGGCTATAAAAAATGCAGATGATTGATTTCTTTTCTTCTAAAAGAAAAATGCTTTGTCTATATTCTATAAAAGACTTTGCGTTAGTTTCTACATGGATCGTAATTCTCATGCAGTAAACAGCCCTACAAATTAAGCATGGCAATGGATAAACGAAGCCATAAGTGTAACTATAAAACCTCAAGCTAGTGGTTGGATGAACTTACACCAACCATGCGCGATAAATATGCACATCTCAATATCATGGGATTCCAATTTTCTAGCAACCTTCTTCTAGTGAGCACCGGAAATGCCAGAATTTTCTGGAAGAAAAATAAAATGCATTAAATCTCTAGCCATGAGGAGACTAGTTCATAGCATATCACATAATATGATCATCTTTTTCAAAAGGAAAAGGAATAAACATAAATAGAATTTAGTCTACTGAGAAAGAGATCTCAGAAAAGCTAAAAGGGCACCATCAGAATATATTTTTCGGAAAATTATAGCAAGAATTAATTTCCAAGGCCCCGAAAATATAAAACCGGCATAGTTCGTGCAAGTTAACCCTACCAGAAAGACTCCAGACAAACCACCAACGGTTAGACGGTTATATAGCCGGATGTCTTTGAGGACTTTCCCATTTGCTTCTCCTGACAGAGGCAGTGTAGGGGATTCTGGTTCCAGCTTAACGATTAAGCTCCCACAAATAGGACATTTGCACGGTTTGTAATTGGCAGAGAATTTCCAGTATTGCAAAATGCAGACGGCTGCAGAGGACACAGAGCAAATGTAAGTGTGTATGGAAAAGAATGGAGATTGAGGGACAAAATTACAAAAACCAGTTAAACAAAAAGTTTGATCCAGTGATAGCTTTACAGAAATCAACGGGATCTATGCGAACTTCATAGATGTTTATAAACATGATACACATGTATAGGCTATGGTTATGACTTATGAAACAGAATCTCAAAGACAAACTTATACAACTTTTTCTTCTTAATGATATTGACTCCTTACACAAGACAGACAAACGATGGATCTCTTCATCTCTTCCTACGCTTTCTCATCATATTCATCACTCTCCTCCACAATAATTTTTTTCATGTCCCTACCTGTTCAAAGTTCATATTCTACCTCTAGTCAGAGCCCCCATCTCAAATCCATCCTCCTATTGGTCAAAGAACACCTAAAGCAACTAAAAACCTTTCCATTTCCTCCAAATAATTGTCTATTAAAGAGTTAAAAGCCATTTTTCTCTTATCTCCCAAGACTAATCTGCAGTTTATCATAAGCCCGTTTCCGAACTCCCACGATCTGGGAAGAAATACAACATTTCATTCATAAATTCACCAGCATGCTTCTTACATATTTCGAGTGCTAGTCCTGTTCTGAAAAACAGAGACACAGAAAATCATTTTCTTTCCTCGAAAAACAAATTTTAAAAGTCCAACAAATTAACTCCCACATTTCATTTTCAGGGCCTGAAAACGTAAAGAGGACTTACAGCAAAACCAGTGGCCGCAGCTAGTCCTGCATGGAAACACGAAGGCGTCAAAGCAAATTGGGCAGCAATCGTCTTCTGGGGGCTTATCCCTGTTATACCCACCCACCTTCATCACTACAGACTTGCTTTCTTCTTCGATCACTTCAGTTTCAGACTCGCCCTCCTCCATTTCTTCCTCTTCCTCCTCTTCAGAAGCCAGGTTTTCCATCATCCCGCTCTCGGCCAACACCACTATTTCATTGCCCTCAAGATTTTCTATGACCTCTGCGAAGCTCTCTGTGATTTCCATGTTTTCCATTTCCAGCACGTCCACCTTTTTCATCTCTCTCTTCCAAAGAAACCCGATTTCCTATCAAGTCCCTTTCCCGTCTTAAATCGTAATGCTGCTGATAGCCTGAATATTTTCTCACACTCTTCACATGTACGTACAATCACGTGTGATAGACTAAGATTTTCCTGACGAAAAGACCCTTCCTTCTCCATAATTTATTTTATTTAATTTTCGAGCAAAACAAAAGAATATCTTTTTTATTTGTATCTCCTATTTCACTTTTGCATTTGAATCCAACTTTTATTTAACATATATATCCACAATGTTTATGAATAGGTGGTTAAGATTAAAAGAAAAAAAATAATTAAAATATGAAAAGAATAAAAAATTTCTCTCCCTCTAATTTGAATTTTCATTAATATACTTGTATATTTGGAGGAATGAAATAGAAGATAAAATATTAATTAAAAATAATAAATTTATAATTGTCTTTTGTACATGTACTATTATTCACAAAAATATTACGATAATTATCTAATTAAAATAAGTATAATAAATTTCTCATATATTTAATTGAGTTTAGCCATACCCGTTCAAATTAAAAAAATTTCATCTTCCAACACAAATGGATTCCATTTTCTCTCAGTTTTAAAGAAAGCCAAAAAAAAAAGTAGGGTAGCAAAACTAGTAGAAATAAAAGAGAGAAAAAAAAAATAGCAATTAAGAATAGAAATGTAAAGAAATAATAGAGGCATTAAAAGGTACGGTACGTCACTAGCTATAGAGTATAGTTCAAGGATGATGAATAAAAATTGTCAATAGGGATTGGTCCAGTCGTTTGAGGATTGATTTTCGAAGGTAATGATCCGAGTTCAAATCCCTCTGACCACTTAGGGGTGTGTGTTTAAAAAAAAAAAAAAAAAATGATGAATAAAAATTGTACTTTACACTAATTTCGTCGATAGACATCTAGCATTGTACTAGATCGAAATTTAAACCTTGTTTAACTTTTTCGTGGTAAATAATTGTAACCCCTGAAATTTCTTAGGTGTCTTTAATTTATTTGAAATTTTATTAGTTGTTGACCGCATTAGTAAATAGCGCACAAGATCTTCTATTTTTTTGATATAAAATAGAGCAAATATCATATTTAATTTCTAAAATTTTGAGTTTGTATATTTTTGTTTTTAAAATTTCAAAAGTAACAGGTAAGCTTATAATATTACTAATCTGTTTTAAGTCAATCACTCAATAATTTTTTCAGTAAAGATGTGGCGAGAATTTCTTTTTCTAATTAATCTTGAAGGGTGTCTCCTTAAATGTACAAAATAAGAATACCCTTACTAATCGCATACCTAATGCAAATGAATTTTTTTACAGCCATATTCAGATATTCTTACTAAAAGAGTTATTGATGAATTAACTTGAGACAAATTAGTAATATTAAGGACTTATCTATTATTTTTAAAACCTTAGGGATTAAAGTGATAAAAATTCAAAATTTAAGAACTAAACATGACATTTACTTTATAAAATAATTCATAAGTTATGTTGTATAAATTTAGACACGATAATACGAATGTAATACGATACAAACGCAATATAATTATCTTTCTAAATTTTCACAATATAAATATATAACATAATATAAATATTCAACATAGAATGATATATCCCATAAAATAACCCAACCCCGCCTCTTTTCTTTCCCGGGTTAATTACATCTAGACCCCTTCCGAGTTTAGTATATTACAATTGGATCCCTATTAGTCATTTTATTACAGTTTGACCCCTTCTAAAATTCTGAAATTACTAAACGGTGAAGAAAAGGTACGATTCCGTTAAATATTTCACGTTATATTCCAAATAATTGCGTTATATTCCAAATATTTGTGAAATGACCATTATGTTTGGTTCTAAGATCATGTTTTATAAAAGTAGGGGAAAAAATCATGTTTTTTTATAATAAATAAACGGTTAAACAAATAATTATTTCACAATTATTTTGAATATAATGGTTATTTCACAATTATTTGGAATATTCCGTGAAATATTTAACAAAATTGTATCTTTTTTTCATCGTTTAGTAATTTCGAAATTTTAGAAGGGGTCAAATTGTAATAAAATAACTAACGGGGATCCAATTATAATATACTAAACTCGGGAGGGGTCTAGATGTAATTAACTCTATTCTTACCCGCAATATAAATATTCAATAAAATATAATAAATCCGATAAAATAATATTCTTATTAAGTATTTCGTGAACCGGTCTCACAAAAGTAAGCAAGCATTGGAATGAGAATCATAGACGTCTAGTCTATTATGATCATGACTACAACACTCTTAAATTATTGTCGTGTGTGCCCCATCTTTTTATTTTTTTCTGTTTAAGGAAAGAAAACTTTTGGACGTATGCATATCCACTTTTTCTGTTATTGAACGGGAGTTATACTAAAATAGAACACAAAACGATAACGTCCGTCAACCCATGTAACAAAACAAAAGATGAATTTTACCAGAAAAAAAAAATTATATTTTATTTAGGGACACTTTACAGAGAAAACGAAAATATTTTCACAACTAATTCTAAACCTTTTAATTTGAAAATTGTATGTTTGTAGATCACTGATACATAATTTATTTATCTTACACCCCCAAATGTCCTGAAAAGTTTATTTTGCCCCTGATTTTTTTTTTTTTTTTTTTATTTTTTTGTGGCTGAAAATCAATTTCCAATTTATTCTTATATTCTCCACCAACATTGTCACTTTGTCGGCAACGAGAGATAACGACGAAGACAGGATAAGGACAGGCGGCTGCAACGGCGACCACGATCGAATTAGTGCGACAACAGCAAGATATTGATAAACGGTGACAATGAGAATCAATTTAATCATTGTTCCCTATTTCCTGTGCTACTACAAGAAGGACAAAGTATGTATTCTCGGAATTAATTGAATGTTAATTTTTTTTTTTAGATTCTCTATCAATTACTGTTGTGAAGTTTTATTAATGAGAAAATTATCAAAATCGTCCCGTAAAGTGAGCCACTTTTAGTTTTGGTCCCAACAGTTGTCAATGTCTCACTTTTGATCCCCTAAAGTGGCATTTGTCTTAATTTTGGTCCCATTGACCATTTTCCGTCTAACTTAACGTTTGACCGTTAAAAATTTAACTTTTTAGCCCTTTTAGTTCTTTTATATTTTCAAAACTACCCCAAACTATTTAAATTCCATATTTTCATCCCCAAACTATTTAAATTGTATATTTTCGCCCCAAACAAAAAATATAATATTATATTATATATAATATATGATATATATGTATTATATACTATGATGCACGGACACTCCTGAAAATATCATTTTGCCGTGTCGTGTCGTGTCGGACACCGTGTCCGACACTCCTCACGTGGAAAATTCCAGAAAAAATCCGTGTCGCCGTATCCGTGTCGTGTCGTGTCCGTGTCGCCGTGTCCGTATCCGTGCATCATAGATTATATATTATAATACGTATATAGACATATATAATACGTGTATATATATAACATATGTATGTATAATATTTTATAATATAATATACTATAATATATATATATATATATATATATATATATATTATATTATATGTGTATATACACATATATGATACATAAAACATATATATACATACATATATAATATATATGTGTATATACATATATAATATATGTATATATAATATTTTAAATATATAATATATATGTATATGTATATATACACATATATGATACATTTAACGTATCTATACATACATATATAATACGTGTATATATATATAATATGTATATATAATATTTTATAATATGTATTATATATAATATAATATAAATATATATATATAATACGTATAATATAATATAATATATATATATATATATATATATATTATATGTATATATACACATATATGATACATAAAATGTATATATACATACATATATAATGTGTGTATATATATAATAGATGTATATATCATATTTTAAATATATAACATATATATATACATATACATACATACATACATACATATATAATATGTGTATATATAATATATGTATTTATAATATTTTAAATATATAATATATAATATAATATAATATATATATATATATATATATATAATATATTTTAACGGTAAAAGTAATTTTTTAACGGAGTAAAAAGTAATTTTTTTTAAGAAAATTGGGTAAAAAATAACTTTTATTAACGGTCAAACGTTAAGTTTGACGGAAAATGGTCAATGGGACCAAAATTAAGACAAATGCCACTTTATGGGATCAAAAGTGAGACATTGGCAACTGTTGGGACCAAAACTAAAAGTGGCTCACTTTACGGGACGATTTTAATAATTTTCTCTTTATTAATTAAACCTTATACGCGTGGACGTGTACACTGACAATTATAGCACATAAGGTGTCGAAACCACAAGGAAGAGAAACCAATCAATCACTTTGTATGTTCTCCAATCGATAGATCAAACACAAACTTAAGGGGATTTTAGCTAACTACTAAATAAATTAAAGACAACTAAACAATCAACAAATAGAAAAAGGGATAGTCAGGGGAATAACAATTTGTAGTTCGGTGCTTGAATCAATGCCAAACAAATTTTCAGATTCTCAAAATCCTAATCACAGATATATGTGCAAGCTTCTTTCGAAGTCAGGCACGTTGGTTTAAGTGTTTGTGTAAGCCACTCTCATTGTCAAACATCCACAAACAGATTAAACCATTTAAACAAGATTAGTGTAGTTAAATAACAGCGGCTAGTCATACATTATTTAACCACAGATTACTTAGAAAAAGACCGACTCTCTTCATCTCCTTAATTCTAAGTGTTTAGGAATTAATATCCAAATTCACCAACAACCTTTCGATTAGAAAGTAAATTCTAGATTCATGCTAAAGTTGCGCAGGTTTCAACATGCATTTAAAACATAATTCCATAACATAAAAATCACAAGAATTCATTTGAACATATTATCGAACACCTAGGTGTTGAGAGTTTTATTTAATAAACTCTATATGCGTGCAAGCGTATACTTTTCAGGTGTAGCATATAAGGTGTCGAACTCATAGAGAAGAGAAAACCAAACAATCACTCCGTATATTCTCCAATCGATAGACCAACACAGAAAATAGAAATTTAGACTAACTCCTGACTCTACTACTAAATAGCACGTAAATAAATAACTAATACTAACGAGTTAATACATAGCCAAGGAATTAACATATGGTAGTGCAACTCAATTTCGAATTCATGCTTAACAAATTCTCAGATTATCACAATTCTAATCTCGAATATATATATGCAAGTTTCTCTCGAAGTCAAGCACGTGTTTTCAGGTGTTTGTGTAGCCATTCTCATGGTCAACATGCATAAACAATCCAAACCAATTAAACAGGATTAGCATGAATCAAATAGCAGCGGCTAGTCATGCACTATTCAATCACTAATTGCTCAAAGAAAGATCGAATCTCTTCGTGACTTTCAACATGCAATTAAATCATAATTTCATCACATGAACATCATACGAATTCATATAGGCATTTCATCAAACACATATACTACACAATCATTACTCTTTGGCTAAGGACAATTAATTAAACATAATCCAAGGAATCATAAAACAATAAATAGTCAATAATTTCATTGCATTTCTAAATTAATATCCAACAATCAAGTCATAAAACTGAATTAAATAAACTGCAATCAAACTAAAATTGTTCTAGAAAAATTAGAAAGACAACGAGACGAATTTAGATGTCATGGTGATGTCGTCTCAATTGTGGGAGAATGTCTCATCTTCTCCACCTTCGTCAGCTTTCAAAGACTCAGAAACTCAAACCCTAATTCGCCCCTTCAAAAGCTGCACCCCTTCTAATGCCAAGATATGTGATAATTTAGATTTATGCAGCTTTTTATATCGACTGACGACTCGCGTCACGGTCGCGATGAGTTTCGCGTGCATTTGATCGCAGGCGCGATCGAGTATAGAATTTTAAACTTCTGGAAACTAACGCTTCGCGGACGCGATGGAATCCTACGTGTATGGCTTGCGGCCGTGATGAATGCTCTCATCGCGGGCCTGCTTCTCTTCTCCTTGCAGGCGCGATGGATTCACGCCTAGAATAATTTGGCCGGGATGCTGGCTGGTTTTTGGTCTGTTTTGTGCCTTAATAACTAATTTATGCCACAATCTCGCCATTTTTCATATTTATGACTTCGGAGTGAAAAATTCCTGAAAACGGACGATTTTACCAATATAAGACGCAAAAATGGCATAAAATAGTACGAAATATATACCAAAAATATCACATAATTTACGCTCAACACTAGGCTATACAATTATCATCCCCTTGGCACAAGGGTTTAGCTACTCATCAATCCAACAAACACCAAGACAAAAGGAATAACTAAATTAAATAAACTCATATTCATATAATCTCAATCAAGAATCCATAAATATAGTCTAGAAATTGAGAACAAATCTAAATTAGGAGACATTAGTTTCATGATTGAAATTAAATAAAACTGAATTCAAGAAAAAGAGAAGGAAAAACTAGGAATTAATGTCGAGTCGGCGTGAAAATCTTCTTGCATAGCTTTTTCCAAAGAAGAACGGAAGACGGAACGAGGGTCTAATTAAAAATGGATAACTGTACATGTTGGTGAGGTCAAAACTGGACAACTCTCCAATATTAGAAAATTTCATAAATATTAAGTAATTTCGAAAAATAGGTACTTTATATAAGGTGAAAACTTTAATAGAATTCCTACATTCCTTCAATAGGATTTAAGTTTAATGGGCAACCTAGTTGTTGTCTCACGAGTCGTGGGGCGACTATGTGTAACCCATTAATTCTTAGTTTCCTAATTAATTACTTCAAGTAATTAATATTTCAAGGTTATTTTGGGATGGGGGATGTCTTCAAGAGTCGTGGGTTGTTCGGACCAAGTTTAATCATGATCTTATAAGTAAATATGGATATCGCACGAGTTGTGGGTCCATATTGAAAGACAGGTGATGCAAAAATTTTACTGAAAATTCTATAGAGTTGGAATCGGCAAGCTGTACCTACCTAAAGGTTTAATTCTTAGATGTCTGACAAGTCGTGGGTCCGAGTAAAATGCTTGGAATCTCAGTACCCACTGGGAAACAGTTTCCTCTTAGATAATTAGGATTTTAAAATCTTTTAAAAACAGTGGGAGCTACATACAATAAAAAACATAATCCTATGTATTATGTTATAGTGGGACCTACATAAGATAACTTACAATTTCTTAATTCATGCATTTAACGATATGAAAGCAAATTTTAATTTTTTTATTTAATGTATGATCATTGTAAAATGATGGAATTATGTTGTTATTAATAAAAGTTAAATAAAATCAAGTTTTGTCTTATATTATTTTTTAAATTTTAAGTGAAATTGCATCTAAAATAAATTAAAATTATATTATATATTATTTAAAATAAATTTTTATTTAATGCTTTAAGACGCTCTTGTACTCAATTTTTTTTTTAAAAATTTTGAGCATTAACGCATTTTTACCCGTATCCGCATTATATGACCTAGTTCTGGTCTATGAATTTGTTATGTCACATGAATATAAAACCTGAGGTAAGGCTCGATCAAGTTTTAGGTGTGGAGTGGGACGTTAGTGGCCTCACCTTGCAATGGCCTCATGGCCGCGTGAGCATATGTGTGTGCCTGTTATGCACGTGCGAGTGTCAATGTTAAGAGGGATGTGGGGTGGGAGATGGGATAGCCAATGAGTCCAAGTATAGCCAATGAATATTCCTTTTGGATAGTGGTTTGGATTCAATTTCAGGTTATACTTGGGGGATTCAGAGACTTGCACTCATATTCAATGAGCTCGCGGGCTTAGGGGCGGCGTGACAGGTGGTCCAGTGCTTTAGTTTTTTGGATGGAATACTCGCGTGCCTTCACATGCATTGTTAGTGGATCCCATTAATTATTTTTTAAATGATTTTTCACAGTTATAACCATATGTGACGATTTTTTCGTCGTTGGTTTGGGTAAGAACAATTAATTTTCTCGCCATAAATGGTTATAATTAGAGCAAATGTCATATTTGGTTCCTAAAATTTTAGTTTTCTATAACTTAAAGTCCTCAATGTTCTAAACATGACATTCAAGTCCCTAAAGTTAATAACTCGTCTCACTTAAGTCATTAAAATCAAATTTTAGTGAATTTTAGTCCCTAAAGTTTCAAGTTTATATCACATTAGTCCTTAATGTTCTAAAAGTGACACTTTAAGTCCATAAAATTAATAATTCAGCTCGTTTAAATTCTTCAGACCAAAATTTATACTTACGTGGCATGATGTTAGGATGAAATCTGGTGCCATGTTGTGCTAAATGATGCCGACGTTACAGAATTTGAGAGACCGCACTCTAAATCTTGGTGAGGTTGATTGTATTTATAAATCTCTCGACCGAATAGATCGGTCAGTCCGAACATCTAGGTCAGGGTGCACATCGAAGAACATTAAATACAGAAGATCTCCTAACAAATGCATTCAAATGCACCGTGCTTTACATGTGAGGGGCACATGAGAATTCCATCCAAAAACTAACATCACAACCCATATTGCACTATTTCCAAAATTTTTGTAATAAATTAAATAAGTAAAAATAATGGCATACACAATCACACACTTTACCCACGATGGTACCATCTCATATTATGTCTAATTAACGAGTTAAATTTCAAGCCTTTATTATTCTTACGTCCAAATAACCGGTTTAGATACGTTTCTTTGTGAATTTCAAGGAGTTTTCTCTTTTCCAGATTTATCTTTTTTGTTGAATCCCTTGCTCTAACATTCTTCACCACCAACCAACCGCCTCCTCCAAACCAACCCCTATATCCCATTGCATATGAAATACATTCATGAAAAACACATATAGATTATATAGGGTGCATATGTTAATATGGTTGAGTTTGTGCCGATACTTCTCAGTACAAAGTTTCTATTGCATCAAGAGAACAGTTACCGAAGCTGTTATGCACACAAAATGTCTCAGTTTGGAAACCATATCGACCTCAAAATGGCAGAAGGAGTTAACTATTAATGAACGGTGGTATTCCAAAAACACCTTCAAAATGCATCAGAAGACCAATACTGACCTATCTATGGCAAGAGATGCACAACTAAGCAGAAATAGAAGCAAAACGAAATTTCCACAAGAATTTAAAGAATTAAAGATTGTTTTCACTACTCAACCATTCCGCAAAATGATACCACAAGAAAGGTTTGAAAAAATAAAATAAACCTATCTAAGTACAAAATTATCTGTATCCAGAAACATGAGAGCAGCTGTAATATATCTTCCTCAATTAGAACTCATCCCGTAATAAACAGCATTCATCCTTTCCATCAGAGACTGAAAGTATATGAAAAGAAAATAAACAAAACTTGATTTGCGAGTTTTCGAAGTCATAACTTACTCCCTGTTGAGGTCATCGCCCTTTGCTCCACTGCATGTATATTAGAATTATGGGCGCCCTGAAAGTAAACAGAAAACTATTACGTTTGAAGATCTGAAGAAGACTCGTATATGAAAACATGTTTGGTGCAAGATCAAGCTGGCATATCCCCAGAAATTAGCATTTATTCGCTTTCATCTTCTCAGATTAGAACCAAACAACTGAATTTACTGATAACCAAATCAATAGCCAAAACCTTGCTTGATACCATTGTAAGGAAGACTTCTTAGAGGGCATATTTCAATGTGCATCATCACTCATCAGTACTGCTACAAATGTGTATTTTTTCCCCTCTTTTAATGACAGACATTACCAGATAGTCAACATACTCAAAACATTTTTGTATGCTATGTGATGTAGATAGTCAACATACTCCCCTCTTTTTATGGAAGTTAATGACAGACATTACCAGATAGTCAACATACTCAAAACATTTTTGTATGCTATGTGATGTAGCTAGTTCTGACCTTAACCAGTAACAAGAACTGAACCCAAAGAATTTAAGTAGTTCAAATAAATTTAATTTCGGAAAAGGTCAAAACATAGCTTTTTAAGGATGTTTCCAATAATGGCTGCATACAAAATGCAAAATTTAAGAAACCTCATTTCACAAAATACACTTAATTAAGAAACACTATAATTTTTCAGGAACTAAAAGTCATCTTAGAGCATTTCCCTGAAAAATCCAAGAATCTCAAGAGCAAAATAAAATTCCAAGTTAATGCTCAAGCAATTCAAATTAAAAGATACAGAGAGCAACCGAACAAGAAACATCACCGAGTATAGAACATACGAATATACAATTTCCATTCATTAATTTGTACTTTGGAAATAATGGGAGAGACTCGGCTCATTAATAAACAAAACATATCAGCAAGATTGGCCCTGTATATTCAGGCAGTTGAAGGTTCAAGATCAAGGCTGTAAGTAACCAACATTCACGAATATCAAGCCATGTACAAAGAAACCAATCTTTACATGTCAGTTGATATGTTTGTACATATATACATATACAGAGAGAGAGAGAGAGAGAGAGAGAGATTGGCCGTCATTTTACAGGAAGGAGATAAATTTAGGCTAAACTTGCAATATTTTCTTAATGCAACCAGAAAACTCAAAGTGTTAGTAGCATAGTATCAAAAACTCACTGTACTGTGACAAGTCTAAGATAGATGAGAGGCCAATACAAATTTAGGAGATTAATTCGCCCATGAGAGCAATCTAGCTCCTAAGGGACCTTGCCCATTTCCCATAACACCTATCAGCATATTGCTCACCGGAAATTTAGACCACGTGATTATTCGTATTGCACTTGGGAACCAATTTCTTTATAAACTATTCCGAAGTTAGATTCATATCAACTAAATCCTTGAAACAACAACAAAAGCAAATCAAATTAAAGCTTAAAGCAAAGAACTGACCAATTTGACTGAAGAATGTAGAGGAGGGGGATCGAACTTGAGGTAATGAGCAGACATCCTAGCAATCTCTGAAATGGCAGCCTCCCTAACTTCAGGCACCTCGCTCGTCAAATCCTCATACGCCGCAACAAAGGCTTCCTGCCAAAATCCCCCCAATCTCACCCGAGGACTGTTGGTGTACACATCCCACATATGTTTCACCAATTTCTCTCTCTCCTCCATATCCTAGTCAAAACAATCATTCAGAATTTCAATCCTCCTCCAGGCCATCACAAATACACAAAAAAGTTAAACCGTAAATGGAAGTGAAGCATAAAAATTTTTGATTACGAGGACGTCGAGATCTTCGGCAGGGTGGGAACTATAATCGTCGTTGAACGGATTTTTGAGATCTCCGGCGGACCACCTGAGGGTGACTGTGCCGGTGAGCATCGACCAGAATGCGAGCAACAATATGGCGGCGAGAGCCCAGAACTTGTAGCGACCGCGGCCGAAGATGCCGGAATCCGATGAACTGTCCTTCCTGGGAATCCCCGATGACGACGATGAGAAGGACGATGACACGAGTGATGAAGATGTGGGCGTAGATACGGGCAGTGCGTCGTCTTCCTTCATATCGATTCAGATAAATGCAGCAAAAATTACAGAAGAAACAAATTGAAAATTTCAGATTAAGTGGCGATCTCAACCATAGGGATTTTCCGGGGATGGTGGAGGTGGGGGAGTGGATTAAGGTGAAATTGTGGACCACCACAATGAAATGGACCTGCCGGCGGGGCTGTGCACTGCGCGTATTGGGATTCTCTCGAAATATTTTAATGGGAAATGTAATTTATCTATCTTTTGAAAATTAAAGATAATGGGCTTAATCCTGTATTTGATGAAGCCCATAACCCAATGTGCGATGCTTTTTTAAATTAATTTTAGGGGAAAATTCTTTTTACTAACATGATGAAAAGATTCTTTTTTTAGATTTTGTAAATTTTTTAAACAGAATAATTGTTGCTTCCCAACGATTTTGCAACCTAAAATATAAAAGGTTGGCAGTTGCAATTTTTACTTCGGTTAATTAATCAAACATCCTCGATATGCCATAACATTTTTCCTACACCCCCAATTTATTTTTTCTATGTTTCAAGGACCGATTATCATTCAAACTTTTCCAACCCCCCCCCCCCCCCCCAAAAAAAAAAACATGCAAAAATACAAAATTACCCTTGATAAAATATGTAAAATTACCCCATAACCCCTTTTTCTTCTTTCCTTCCCCCCCCCCCCCCCCCCCCCCTTCATCCCTGCGTTTTCTATTGAAAACGCAGGTTTTCCGGCGGTGGCCGGGACGCCGTCTCCGGTCACTTTCTGGAGACGGGACCTATGTGTTTTAACTCATTTCGACTACCCGACTTCATTGGTGGCAACCACGTCTATTGAAAATGGCCGGAGAAGACTGTGGGGAGGTCGGCCGGAGAAATGAAAAATGGGTCTCTCATTTCCGGCGACATTTTTTGACGGTTTTTGTATGGATCTTGAAGATCTCGACACGGAGAGTCCATTGCAATTTACGGAATCGATTTCCATTAAGCCGTCTGTGAGTTATGTACATTTCTTTTTTAGATCTAAAATTCTTAGATTTGAAATTGGGGACAAATGGGTTCGAATTTTGAAAAACTAACCGAAGATATGGAACGAGGACGAGGAGTACGTTCCCGGTGAATTTTTTAGGAATTTTTGGACCACCTCCGACGGCGGCCAACTGTGGCCCGGTGGCGGTGCTCCAGAGAAGCTAAGGGAGGAAGGAGATGATGAAGAAGATGAGGTGTGGAAGAAGCAAAAAGGGTGGAAAAAGTAAAAAAAATAGGGATAAAATAGACTTTTTAGATGAATAGGGGGTTTAGAAAAAATGTTTTGTGTATTGGAGATTGTAAATGTATAAAATTCCAATTGGGGGGTTTTGGATAAAAATTGGGGATTATTGGTCATTTTAGAAAATTGGCCCTTGTATTAACCGTTTGCAATCTAAAACAAGTTTTCGGTTTTGATCATGTACCTATTTATTTATTTATTTATTATTATTATTATTAGTGTTGAGTTCGCCCTGAATGCCTTGAGAACAGTAGTAACTCAGGGTTTTGGATGAGCTAATCAAGAGAAATGAAACCAAAAGTTTGGATCGTTATTTCTTAAGGGCTTTATTTATAAATTTCGGGCCTTGGGGACTTGGGTGTCTAGCTTTATTCTCGATTTCTCGTGTTGGGCTGAACCTTGGGTTAGGTGGGTAGATCCCCAACACTATCCCCTCAAGTCCATTGTGTTCGTAAAGCAGAGGGGATTGATAGAAGGTTTAGCTTTGTGACACCCCGCTTCTCCGACAGGTCATGTATGACGTCATCGGGTGCATTTTTTGAGGGTTACATATTTTATTTATTTAATTTTATAATTTAATTACTCGTTCGCATACCTGCCGTGCCTAATTTGAATTACGTGTCCCTGTTTGTCGCATTTAGAAACTATAGGACTTAATTGAAATAATAAAGGTTGGGCCTAATTGAGTAAATTGAAAACTATATGGGTCAATTTGTAAGAAATAGAAACTTAGGAACTTGTTTGCAAAACTTTTCACACGAGCACTCATTTGCATTTTCGAACCTCGTAACCTTGTTCCCCATATTTTTACGAGTCCGTTGACTATCCTTTTATTCATTTCTGAGCTCATCGCCTTTGAAACTAGTATTTTAAATTAACTGTAAACTAGACCAATTTACCCGAAAATAACTCAATCCAACTATGGCCAGAAAATATATTCCTTGGAGGGGGGACCCATATCTCTCTCCCTTTCCCTTAATATCGACCAACCCCCCCCCCCCCCCCCCCCAAAATCTCTCTCTCTCTCTCTCTCTATCGGTTTGAAAGTGAGGTGCTCAGCTCCTCCATCCCGCCAGCTACCAACCACCCGCCGCCCCCGGCAACCACCACCACCGTCGGCGTCTCCTCTCCGATCACAACCTCCAACAATCACCTCATCCTCTTTCTCTTTTCTCCTCTCTTAACATAAGCAAGAAAATAGGTGAAAACCCTTCCACCCGTCTCTATCTCTCCTGTCGAATTTCGGCGAGCTCCGACCATCATCGATCATCACTTTCCTTTCCCCTTCGTCTTGGTAAATCTTTGCCTTCATCCTCTTGCATAAATGTGTGTATATGTGTATATGTATATATGTTGTATAATCGTTGAATTTATGTGATTTTGTGACTTGATTCGTGTTTCGTCAGTTGATAATTGTTTAAATGTTGTTTGTTGTTGTTATTTTGTGCTTTTGGGTGTTATCGGAGCTCCGTCGGCGTCCCCAGAGCGATTTTCGCAGTCACCCTATTTCTCCACCGTTGTTCTGCTGCTTCTGGGGGCAGGGTCGCGACGTGAGAAAGACAAGGCTTGCTGATGGTGCATCGGGCCAAGATCGATTTACGCTTTTTTGGCTCGCGGCCGCGACAGGTGGTCCGAAATGTCCCTACTTTAGCTTCACAACCACGATGGTTTCAAGACCATTTCAGGTGCGATCGCGACTGGCGTTCAGAGATTCCAGACTGTCGCTTCTTCGTGGCTGCAACAGTTTTAAGGCTAAAAGCCTCGCTGCTATGATGCCCTGTTCTAGTAGATTGAAGTTTTGTCAATCAAGGTAATTCTCCGTTTCTTCGTGTTTCGTCTTCGTCCGGGTTTCCCGGCCCGTATGTGAATTATATGATTTGTATGCCTTGTTAATTGTTTGATTGCTCTTCTAATTGCACCCCTTTAATTAATTTGTGTATGATTTGTATGAATTATGCTTACGAACTTCATGCGCATCTTTATTGTATGATTTCGTGTTAGTATAGGCATTAATTGATTATGTGAAAACCTTGTCTGACTTCTTTGTGCTTGAAATGTAATTCTATATCTATATATGTTTTAATTTGATTTCAATTAGTTGTTAACGTGCCTACGTGATCTAACATGTGTCTTGTTGTGCAATTACTTATCTAAATTGTCATTATATGACTTACGTTCTTGATTTCATGATTAGCTTGTAACTTAAATTGTTTGTTCAATGTGCTTAATTTCTCAAACGGACTTGAACAAGTATTATGCCGCATGCATATAATGAATTACATTTATTGCTTGCATACATGTAACCGTAACATTCATATGAATTCACATGCGTCTATATGGTTCATTCGTGAGTCTAAGTTTTCCGTTTGTGTTCAGTTTGTACAGGTGCACCCGGGGTGGTGATATGTTAGCCGTGTAGGTTCTTGGGTGAACTAATCGTCTTGTCTTCAATTTCGTCGACGTAAGGTGAGGTTAGGATTATAGTTACGATCCCAATGCACGTGCTCGTTTTCTAACGTATGCGACTTAATAAGCCTTACGTATAAGTATGTATGTGCAAAATATGTATTTTATGACTTTGTCATATGTTTACAAGTACGATACGTTATGTACAAGCCTATATATGCTTGTTATGATTTGTTATATTTGGCAACATTAAGCTATGCTGCAAACCGTGTGCCTCTCACGAGCCGAGCACTACAACTAGCAGGATAAGATATAAACGACATGGAGAGGTATGTAAAGCATAACTTGTTGCAAGGTAAGGTATGATAAGTAAGTATGTTATGATATGTCTGTAGCGGGTTATGATACGTTCTACTCTGATATGTTCTGATATGATAAGTTATGTCTGTTTGGGCCTCGAAGACTGTGGCTTAAAAGCCCTAGGACGGCATCGGGCCGTCGGGTTCGGCCTGGGCATAGTCTCCATATGTTTGAAGGATCAACCCGGAACCCGCCAGGAGATTTGGTGGGGATGGAGTCCTTAGGCGTGAGAGTCATGCACTCACGACCTACATTTATATGTATGGATGGTTATGGGGTATGCACCCTTCCATCACCCGGTGTGAAGGATGTTTATGATATGGTATGTTATGTTTTGGTTTTTCGATTTTGATACGATATGATATGAAGTGTGTTGGAGGAATTTGTGCTCGTACCCGCCAAGCTTTACGTTATGTTATGATATTGTTTATGAAACGGGGATAAAATCTTTAATTAAAATAAAATTTGGAATACGTTTTGATAAGATACGTTAAGTTACATATGAAATGTTATGATATGTAAGGATAAGATATGATATGATACGTTATGCTTTGGTTACGTTTTGATTTGCCATGTTTGTTATGGAACCCCCTATATGTATTATCACAGGCAAAATGTTTTAGTGTAAAAAAACTATCCCCGGTTTATTTACGATTTGAAAGTGTTATGTTCCTTATATATATGTAGCGTGTGTGGGTAGCCCTTCACTCAGTCAGTGGACTGACCCTCTTCCCCTCCCCCCCCCCTCCCCCATGTTTGTAGATGCACGTTTTGCTTTGGAGTTTGAGCAAGGCGGTGGATTCGAGTCTGTCAAGTCCTTTTGAATTGTTTAGGTTTTGTATTGCATTAAGTTTTGAATTCGGATTTGTTGTGTTGTAATTTTACGTATGGATCATGTTTGAACGCGGGACAGGTTTCTAGGGCCCAGTTGAACCCGTCACTTGTTGCTTGTTAATTTATGTTTTGAGATTTTACACTTCTGCGTTTATTTCACTTGTTGTTGTTTGAATTTGAGGTCAGGGTCTACGTACCGCCTAGCTTAGGTGTGTCTGTTTGTCTCCCGTTCGCTACTGCTTGGTTCATGTACGGACTTTTCATTCCGTATGTGGATTAGAATTTAGTGCGAGGGATGTGGTGATCCACCTTACAGGGTACTACAAGCCCAGTAGTTCAGTTTTAATTCGCTAAACTTGTCATCAATCGAAAGATAATCCCTCCATGTTTAGTTCGGCCCATCTTCCATCAGTATTCTTTCCTCATGACAACGATTTCTTCGCGTTGTTCGTCAGTATTTTTTTTTATTCGTCTGTTTACGACAATCTCCTCATCATATCTTAATTTATCTGTCAGGGAGAGCCATCACGTGTTCTTTAGTGTATCTCTCGGAACGGCAGGTCACGACATCCCTTGCACTTAGACCCAAACTCATATACGAAATGAGAAATCCGTATACGTCTAAATAAAAGCGAATGGGAGACCAACACACATACTAGACTAAGCAGGGCTAAAACCAAACTCAAAGCTTGTGGAACACAAAAGTAATGGAAGCAATTTAATCACATAATATCAAATTACAAAAGTAGCCCCATCTAGGGCATAAGAGCATCATACATACATACCAACGTGTCTAAAAGAGAAGCATAAGTTTTACAATCCATAAATCAAATATACATAGCATAAATAAAACTGTATGAGGGCAAATGCAACCTATAACTCGACACGAAAGATACACTTTCCCGCTTAACTCGAGCAAAGAACCTTGGAAATCCTTCAAACTAAAAGGTTAAAAAGAGAGGGTCAGGCCACCAACTAAGTGAGGGGGCTAAAGCACACTCACACACTACATAATATAAAGCAAAGCACGTAAAACAAAAGGATTATAAATCGAGAATAGGTTTTTCATACTAAACATTTTCAAAATCAAACATATACATAGACAAAACATTTCTAAAAGCACTAACCTTGTTTCACAACTCCAATGCATAACAAACATAATGCTAGGCGAGAACGAGTTTCCAACCTTTACTCCTCATAAACATAATGTTAGGAATAGTGCCCTTAAGACAGCTATTTTGCTTTATTATTTCTTTGTAAAATCATAAACAGTCTTTGAATAATAAATGAAATGATTTTGTTCATAGGCAACACTTTATTATGTGCTTATTTATGTCTGTTTGGGTTTGACTGTATTTTGCATGTTTTGAACTTCCCTAATCCGATGAGGCCATTAAGAACTTTGTCCTTATGAAACATGACTCCGTTGAGATTTGCTTATGAGATTATGTCCTTGAGAAGGATCACCCGGTTTCATGGGGTGATAAGTGCATACGATGATGCATTCATAGTACATAAGGGCAATTGTTACAAGAACTGTATCACTGCGATGTCCCGCGTGAGAGCATTCCTAAATGGGAAAGGAAGTTTCCAGAAACTTCCAGATTAGGAAATATCTCACAGGTCAATGACGTGATTAATAATCCTTTGACTTGAGATTCTATAATGTCTCAAATGAGCTAACTCTATAATCTTTGATATGGACTCAAAAGGATGTCGACTTTAGACAGCTGAATTCCGGTCCATGTTAGGATTACACAAGTGACATATGTAGAATTAGTAGAATCAATAAAGGACCTACACTTGTTAAGAACAAGAATGGTCTCTTACTCATTAAGTTGTTCGTGGCCCATTAAATATTAAACCCTTAGCCAAGGTGGATAAAAGATCAAGACATTAAAAAAATGAGGGTTTCTTGGATTGAAATCTAAATGGATATGAAACGAACTTAACTTTAAAGATCAAGAATAACAAAGCTCTAAGTTTATTCACATGCCTTAATGTCTTGATTGAGAGATGGAGTTGTATGAGAATCGTATTTCATTGATTGTCATTGACTAAAAGGTTCTTCGATTCATTTCGTTATTCGGCTAGGGGTCACACACCCATTGCTAGATTAAGATAGTGTAATCTGTGAACTAATTAATTAAATATTAGAATTAATTAATTAATGTCACTGCTAATCGAATAGTGAACCTAAAGGGTCATACACAAATGCCAGGTCACGATGGTTTTAGTAGCAAGTTAATCGGATTAACAAAGTGATCAAATTTTGATCAAAATGTGGGCCCCATGACACGTGTCACACACGTGACGGATACGTGTGGTGTGAGCCACACATGTGAAGACTTTTAATTAATTAAGTTGTTAATTAAATTTTGGGCTATTAATTAATTATGAATTAATTATTAAGTCCAAACTAAAAAATAGACCAATAGACAACATAAACCTAGGGCTCAACACCACCTGGAAGCTCATTTGAAACAAACATAGACAAAACCCAAGACTTAAACTCAAAATGAACCAAATAGACATATGACAATGCTTATGAAAATAAAGGGTGAAATGCATATGATGCACAGTTACATTACAGGTCAATCGCGTTCATTCAACACATTCTCATTAAATTTCATACATTTGATAAGCAAAATAAACCAAAATATAGTATTTGAGGTTATTCATGTAACTTTACATTCACATTACACATTGGGCACATTCTTGGGGTGAGAAAGAACTATACAAACGAGCACAAGAAACAATACATGACATTTCACAAAAACAAGGGAGGTTAACGGTCGTTAGGCTTCCCCATTACGGAGTCACTAATAGCCGTTTAGTGAGATCAAGCAAAAGCCCAACATCTATGTTGCACGAACACGGACACGGACACGGACACAACGACACAAATTTTTTAGAAATTTTAGGACACGACACGACTCCGACACGGCTATATTCTATATAAATAAATATTTTTTATATGTAAATAAAAATATTTTATATAAAAATAAAAATATTTTATAAGTATAACCTAGGGTAAATAAAATATTTATAGAAGTATGTAATATTAAAAGCTCAAATAAGTTTTGTTATTTCAGTTTCATCCTAAAAAAATTCTAAAAGTATTAAAAAACGCATAAAAAACTTTGTATAATTATAAAACATGCTACGCCGTGTCCAATCCGTGTCGGACACTTCCTCCCGCCGTGTTCGAGGCGTGTCCGTGTCCGACACATGTTGGACATTGCACAGGCCAATCTAATGACCAAGTAGGAATTTGAATATGAATTCCCAAGCTCAAAGTAGCCGGAACAGCTTCAAAACACCCTAATTATAATTAGGTCCCTAAACATTCCAAAAGTGTCAAATAGGTCCAAAACCTATTTTCAATTTAATCCCAAACTTTCAATTATAATGCGATCAAGTCCATAACACCACATAAATCATATCATATCATAGAATTAACATTCTCATCATAAAATTCGAAACTTAACATTGATGAGGATATATTAAAATTAAGCATTTAAGCAATTTAAACAATTAAATCACAAAATTGAATAAATAAATAAAAAAATATGTAATTAAAATCACATGCAATGTCAAAGCTGTTCGTACGATCGGATGGGGCATCACAACCTCTCTCCCTTAGGAGAACCTGGTCCCCAAGTTCACTGCTCGACACTGAAAAACTTTGGATACAATTGTTTCATCTTCTCCTTGGTCTCCCAATTGGCTTCTTTAAACTTCTTATCTCACCAGTTTATCAACTCTTGCATCTTCCGGTCTTGAATTCCAACCACTTTCTTCACAATTGTTAAATCCGGCTCAAGTTGTATCTTTTCGACTGGGAGAGCAGTTGCTTCATCGGGATAGTACTTCCAAAGTTCTGAGACGTGGAAAACGTTGTGTATTCCAGTCAAACTTAGCGGTACGCCCAACTTATATGCCATCTCTCCAATCCGTTCAAGGTTTTCAAACGGCCTAAGGTATCATGGATTAAGCTTTCCACCTTTACTGATTCGAGTGAAGCCCTTCCTGGGAGATGCTTTCAAGAATACTCGATCTCAGACTTTGAACTTTAAGGGTCTTCTTCTATTGTCTGCATAGCTCTTCTAACGATCCTGAGCTGCCTTCATTCTATGCTGAATCAACTTCACTTTCCCAATATCATCTTTAATCTTATCTGGAGGTCTAGCTCATTCCAACTTACTCTCCTTAGTCCAACGCCAATCCTCGATATCCCAAAAGAGGGGCGACCTGCACTTCCTTCTATACAATGCCTTGTAAAGTACCATGCCAATTGAAGCTTTAAAAAAGTTGTTATAGGCAAACTCAAACAAAGTTAAATGCTCATCCCAAGTATCTTGAAAATCCAAAACACACGCCCAAAGAATTTCCTCGAGGTACTTGATTAACCTCTCAGACTGTCCATCGGTTTGAGGATGCGACGCGGTGCTAAAAATAAACCTTATCCTCAAACACATCTAAAGATCTTGCCAAAAGCTCTCTATAAACCGAGAATCACGGTCTGAAACAGTTCTAACCGTTACTCAATGCAATCTCAAAATCTCCTTGCAATATAAATTGGCTAGCTTCTTCACCTTGTCGGACATTTGGACCTTCAGAAAATGGGATTACTTTGTTAAAGAGTCGATAACCATCAATATCCCATTGAAACTTCCTTTAGTCTTTGGCAAGCTGGACACGAAGTCCATTGTTACTTGCTCCCACTTCCAAATGGAAATCGGAAGCGGTTGGAGAGTTTCTCTCCCGGTTTTTGATGCTTCACTTTCACCCTTTAGCACGTTGGACAATGCTTCAAAAAATTAGTGATGTCCCTTTCATGCCATTCCAGTAATACATCTTCTTCAGGTCTCGATAAATCTTAGTACCACCAGGATGTATTGAGTAAACTGAGCGATGTGCCTCCTCAAGTATTAACCTCTTGAGCTCTTCTGAGATACACACTCTGGACTTGAACCGGAACAACCTCAAATCGTCGAATCTAAAATTCGAATTAGAATCAACCCTTGAATGAACAACCAACCTCTAAATCCCTTCATCTACAACTTGAGCATCAATTAGCCTTTGTTTCAAATCAGGCTGAACTGTGATGTTAGCTAACCGAGCTACCAAAACCACAACTTCTGAAATCTGCTCCAAAGAATTAGGTTCCAAACCCGAATCACTTACTTTTCTGCTCAAAGCATCGACTACCACATTTTCTTTACTATGGTGGTATTGGATCGTGCAGTTATAATCCTCTAGAAACTCCACCCAACGTCTCTATCTCATGTTAAGCTCCTTCTGAGTAAAGAGATACTTGAGGCTCTTGTGGTTGGTAAAAACCTCAAAAGTAGCACCATAGAGGTAGTGGCACCACTTAGCCAATGCAAACACGACTGCTGCAAGCTCAAGATCACGAGTGGGGTAGTATCTTTCATGCTCTTTCAACTTCCTTGATGCATAGGCCACTACTCGACCATCTTGTATCAACACACAACCGAGGTCTTCCTTAGAAGCATTCGTGTAAACTGCATAGCCTTCGGTTCCCTCGGGTTGGGTAAAAACTAGTGCCGAAGTTAACATTTCTTTTAAAGTTTGGAAACTTTCCTCACACCTATTATCCCACTCAGACCTACCTCTTTCTTCGTTAACCTAGTCAATGGGACTGTAATTTTTGAGAAATCCTTGACAAATCTCCGGTAATACCCCACTAACCCAAGAAAACATCTAACCTCTGATGTATTTCTTGGTTTTTCTTATTGAGTAACAGACTCAATCTTGGAGGAATCAACTTCAACTCCATTGCCTAAAATGAAGGAATGTGACTTTTCCGATCCAAAACTCACATTTTCTAAATTTAGCATAAAGCTTGTGCTCTCTAAGTGTTCCCAAGATAACTCTGAAATGTTGTGCGTACTCTTCAATAAACCTCGAATACACTAAGATGTCATCAATAAAGATGGCCATAAACTTGTCAAGAAACGGCTTGAAGACTCAGTGCATCATGTCCATAAACACAGCAGGGGCCTTCATTAACTCAAATGGCATCACCACGAACTCGAAATGCCCATACCGAGTATTGAACCCGGTTTTCAAAATATCCTCCTCCTTAATACGCAGCTGGTAGTACTCTTGTCTCAAATCTAACTTAGAGTATACCTTAGAACCTTGTAAGAGGTCAAGCAACTCTTTAATATAAGGCAATAGGTATTTATTACCGTCATCCGATTTAACTCGCATTAATCTATGCACATCTGTAACGTCTCATCCTTCTTTTTTACAAACAAAATGGAAGCACCCCAAGGTGAAGTACTCAGACGAATGTATCCGTAAGCCAGAAGTTCATCAAGCTGCGACTTCAAATCTTTTAACTCTGTAGGATCCATATTGTTGGGAGTCTTTGAAAATGGCTCAACTCCGGGATAGAGGTCCACCACAAACACGATGTCCCTATCGGGTAGTAAAGATCCCAAATTCTCAAGAAAAACATTGAGGAATTCTTGCACGACCTTTGTCTCCTCAAGTTTGGCTTGGTCCTTTGGTTTGTTAAGAAGGTAAGGCACAAAACCTGTTACTCCATCCCAGACAAGCTTACTTGCTTCAACAAATGACATGAATAGGCTGGACTTCAACCACTCACCCGTAAACACCACTAAACCCAACAAAACCTCCATATCTCGGCAATCTATAACGACACGGTGACGATAGAGCCAATCCATCCAAAGGATTTCTCCATACCTCTTCATCGACATCTCGATCAAATCGGCAGGAAAAACTCGGCCATCAAAACTTACCAGGTACTCTCAGAATACTCGATCCGTCACCAAGATCCTCCAAAAGGAGAGTTTACCACATAAACATGCTTAGAAATCACCGCCAGCAAAGACATACAAGCAGCAATATCCCGGGAAATAAAAGAATATGTAGCCTTGGGATCAAACAATGTATGTAATGAAATGCCATGTATACTTATAGTACCATCCACCACAACATTTTGATCAATCTCTGCGGCTTCCTCCTCGGCATCTAAAGCATAGGCACGAGCTTAAATCATCGGCCTTTAGTTTTCGCCTGGAACAAACCCTGGCTTCTTCTCTGGGCAATTATCCACCATGTGCAAGAGCCGCACCCATAACACCTTCCCAAATACCTCCAACATTTCTCCAATGGATGGTTACCTTAAAAATGTGATCATCTTCCGGGGGCCGAAAGTGTCGGAAGTAGAGCAGGTCCTCCAATGCGGGGCTTTTTGTGGTTGTTGTTGTTAACCTGTGGTCAGAAAGTAGGAGGAACACTTTGAGGTGCGGGCCTCTTGCCCAAATTAAACCCAAACCAGATCCATGACCCGAGCAAAAATCTTGAGGCTTTAATCTCAACTTTTGGGCGTAAACTTGGATAGGCTTCTTTGTTGCCTTGGCCCAAGTAATCACATTCGAAACTTGGAGAGCCACTTGAAAATCCACCCGAAGCCCATGCATAAAATTACGGGCTTTCAATTTGTTGTCGTCCGTGATGTGGGCGGCATACGGAGGAAGCCTCTCAAACTTTAGAATATACTCCACCACGGTTCTTCCTCCTTGTTTAAAGTCGAGGAACTCTTGTAGGCGACATTCCCGTGCACTTTGAGGAATATACTTCCCATGGAATTCTTGCACGAAAGTCTTCCAATTGAATTCCTCACCAGTCCTGTGACACCCCTGTCCCACATCGGGAAAGTATAAGGATTAAGTTCAGTCTATAAGTTAAAGAGTCCAAGTATAACCAATGGATATCCCTTTTGGGCAGTGGTTTAGGCCCAATTTCAGGTTATACTCGGTGGGCTTGGAGACTTGCACTCGCGTCCAACGGGCACGTGGACCCGGGGCATGACAAGTCCTCTCAAGCTTAGCCCGAACATCCTTCAACCTATTCACCGCTTGGCCTTGGATAAATTGGCCCGTATACACAGCCTTCTCCGGTCAACTTCCAAGGCTACCTCCCATATCTCATTAATCTCAGATAACCACTCTTCAGCTTTAATATCATCACCACCAAACCATTTTGGAGGATTGTTGCTCCGAAACTCTATATAAACCGTGGAAATGAGCCCTTCTTGTCCTTTAGCTGGAGACGTTTATTGTCTTTAATTTTATTGCAATTGATTGAGCAGATCTTGTACAATATTTTCCGCATTCAAAGGTGGTGGCAGAGGTGGATTCCCTTATGGTGGTGAGGCCTCAAGATTATGATGACGAGGCATATCCTGAAATCCACAATTTGAGCAAATATTGATGCATGTAGATTAGCACATGTTTACGAAATCAAGTAATACAATTAGAGCACGTAAGGTAAAAGAGAGCAAACAAACACATAGTCCTATACCGTACGACCTAGACAGACTCAACACGACACTAGAGTTCAAGTTTTGCAACCTTGAGCTCTAATACCACTTAAGGATGTACCGCTCGGAACGGTGGGTCACCACACCCCCCACACTTAGACCCAAGCTCGTATACAAAATGGAAAGTCCGTATACGCTCCCAAGTAAAAGCGAATGGGAGACCCACTCATACACTAGGCTAAGCGGGGCTAGAACCAATCTCAGAGCGCGTGAAACACAAAAGTAGCGGAAGCAATTTAATCACATATTAGACCTTTTTGAAGAAGGTTCGGTTACGAACATGTCGATTCTTAGGAAAAGCAGAAAAAGAAATAATAGTAACTTGAAGAGCTTAACTCTTATTTTTGATGCGCTGAGTCGTAGTAAAAACTTTTTTTTCTTTCCACCCTTCCTTCTCCTTTCAGGGCCAATCCGAAAGAGATACCGAGACTAAGAATGGACCAACTATTAAATCTTGGATGGACTCTTTTGTAGAGAATAATAATGTAGGGGGTCAATCTTCATCAATTTGATCGAGAGTGTTTATTGAACAATTTCAGAAACTCATATCAAATTACAAAAGTAGCCCATCTAGGGCATACAATCATCATACATACATACCAACATGGTTAAAAGAGAAGCATAAGTTTTACAATCCATAAATCAAATATACATAGCATAAATAAAAGTGTATGCCGGCAAATGCAACCTATAACTCGACCTAAACTGACAAGTGCGATACGAAAGACACACTTTCCCGCCTAACTCAAGCAAAGAATCCCAGCAATTTTGCAAACTAAAAGGTTTAAAGGAGAGGGTTAGTCCACCGATTGAGCAAGGGGGCTAACGCACACTCAAACACTACATCATATAGTGCAAAGCACGTAAAACAAAAGAATTATGAACCGGGAAAAGGTTTTTCGTACCAAAATATTTTCAAAATCAAACATATACATATACAAAACATTTATAAAAGCACTATCCTCGTTTCACAATTCCAAGGTATAACAAACATAATGTTCAGCGAGAACGAGCTTCCAACCTTTACGCCTCATTAACTTAAAACCCAAAATCATAAACATATCCATCCTCCACACCGGATCACGAAAAGGGTTGCGTAACCCCGATCGTCCATACATAACATAACCACGAGGGGCAGCGATCCCACGTGTCCTTGTTGGTTTTTACGTCGGTGGCTCAAGAATACCACCCCTTCCCTAACTCCCGGAGTCGAACATGATACCTCAAATGGAAACTATACACAAGCATAACCCGACGGCCTTATACCGTTTCGGGGTTCCTTACCCATAGTCTCTAGGGTCCAAACATATCAGATCATATCATATGTCAATCTTTCATGGCTTAACTCGTTGAACATAAACATAACGTACGTAGACATTTTGATACATAAGCTTATATATATATAGCGTACATATAATTTCAAAAATCCGAAACATTTCCATGAGGTCATAAAATTACATTACTTAACATTTATGTAACTATATATATAATATATAGTCGCATGCGGGTTAGAAAATAGACATATAAAGGTCTTAGGTCGCTTAATTAAAAGAAAAGATCCTAAACCCTCACCTTGTGCAAAAGCAAAAAGTGTGTGAAGACCAACCACAAACTAAACCTCTGGCTCAACACCACCTAGAAGCTCCTCCGAAACAAACACAAACAAAGCCCAAGAATTAAACTCAAAATGAACCAAATAGACGCACGACGATGCTTATGACTGCAAAGGATGAAATATATATGATGCACAGTTACATTACAAGTCAATCACGTTCATTCAACATATTCTCATTAAATTTCATGCATCAGATAAGAAAAATAAACCAAAATATAGTATTTAAGGCTATTCATGTAACTTTACATTCACATTACACATTGGGGACATGCTCGGGGTGAGAAAGAACAAAAGAAACGAGCACAAGAAATAATACATAACATTTCACAAAAACAGGAGAGGCGTTATCGTTAGGCTTCCCCTTCACAAAGTCACTAATAGCCGTTAGTGAGATCAGGCAAAAGCCCAGCATTTAACGGCCGTTAGGCCACAACCAACAACAATGGATAAATGCCTTTAGCGTCTAAGAAACTCCTGTACTACATAATGGTTGTTAGGCTCAATGCAAGGGCAACCCCCCAATGACCGTTAGGGGTTGCTGAACGAGAGCTCCAAGTCTGTTTTCATGACGAAAAACAGAGCAAGCAACACCGCACCAAATGAAGCAACAACCCAGCACCCAAACATCAACGAAAAACAGCATAATAACATGGCATAACTCCATTAAAACATGTATTAGCACATTTAAACCATAAGTTGAGGCATATAAAAGCATGCTTCATCCATTCATCAAAGTTTCAAGCTCATTAATGGCAATTTATAAATTCTTTAACTACCACCTCAAAAACCTCATAAATCCATCCAACTAACTCATATAAACTTCATATAACTTATTTAATTCCATTTAATTCAACCAAATATTCAAATTCCCAAATTTTCATAAAACTCTTACTATTCATCACATTAATCGTACTCATATAAGGACATGCTTTCTGTTGGTATAATTTTTACCGTGTATACTTGTGCAAAAATATTTTCAACAAATAAATATATCAACTAAAATATATTCATATCATATAATCAAACTTATATCATATATCCAAAAATAACAATGAAATTAACTTAAGAAAGCGTACTTGAATGCAAATTAGTGAATCGAGGCCCGTGTATCACACGGTTTCTTTAAGGCTTTATTCGTCCTTCACGGTGCTTTAAGGTTGATTCGAACAACATCCCAAGATACAACGATTCTTCAATAACCAAAGGAAGCACTCCAATTGATTACTCCGGCGAACTAAACTAATTGGAAACTCTTCTTATGATATGATATGTATAGTGAGTGAGTTTGTAGTGAACACACTTCAATGAATTTGTGAGTATTCAAAATGAGTTCTATGCACTCCTATTTATAGATGTTGATGTGTCTCTTCAAGAGGGGTGTTAACCTTTCATAAGTGACTCAAGAAAATTAATAAGACACCATTTCTTATCCGAAGGGTTGCAGAAGAGCAACACTCATTTTTCGGATCACTCTATAATAGGTGCAAAGTCAAGGTACGCACCGTTTCGGGACATGTCCATTACTTCAAATGAGGTAATGCAGTTTGTTCATTTGGATGCACAAATGAGGAGGTGCATCATTAAATTAGCCGACATGTCTTTACGTGAAGGCATCATTCAACAATTAAGATAAACAATTACCTTAATTTATTTAATGTCCCATATATATATATATATATATATATATATATATATATATATATATATATAATTGTGTCCATTATTAATTTTTCCGATTTGCTCATTCAAATGGAATTTTGATAAATAAATTAGACATAAATATTATTTATTATTTTTCAAAATTTCCAACAATCCCCCACATGAATGGAAAATTACCCCTTTTGAAGATATGCATATGCACACACAATTTGAAGAGTTTCCGGTTAAGGGATATTGCATCGAGAGAGGTAGCTTTTGGCTTTGAACCTTCTCTAGTGAGAACTATCGGATATACTTGCCAACTAGTGAACGTGGTGTCTTGAACTATTCGGCTTTTGTGTATACCAAGACAATAGTACTTCACACAATATCACTTAAAATTAGTTTGAAGTTCTCATTGTTGTGTTCATTTCGGCCTTGAACAACTCTTGGGTTTTTCATGAGTAGTCTATGAGAATTCAGCCTTTAAAATTCTCATAGGATCGGCCCCAATCCTTACTCATATAGGTGACTCTTTTGTTAAGATGCTCTTCTTGCACCTCATCTTGAAATTTCAAGATATTTGAGCCATTAAAAGTAAAACCTTAACCTCCTCACGTGACACTGTCTATTTATCATAGGAATAGGTAGTGAGCTAAGTTTAACCCCCCCACAGTGCCCTCACACGTTGAGTTGCATTTTCATAACTTGTTTTTCCCTTTGAACCTATTTCTTGGGATCTCCAGTCACATAGGTAGGGTTCCCATTATGGCAACTCTTATTAAAATATAGGCTTAAGTCCCATTCCCCTCGATAATTTATCAACTTGCTCTCTATTTAAACCTTTTGTAAGCGGATCCGCGATGTTATCTTTCGACTTTATATAATCGATAGAGATAACTCCATTTGAGAGCAATTGTCTTACGGTATTATGTCTACGACGTATGTGTCGAGATTTACCGTTATACATACTATTTTGTGCCCTTCCAATTGCAGATTGACTATCGCAATGAATTCGAATTGCCGGCACAGGCTTAGGCCAATTTGGAATATCTTCTAAAAAGTTACGAAGCCATTCGGCTTCCTCTCCTGCTTTATCTAATGCTATGAACTCAGATTCCATAGTAGATCTAGCAATACAAGTTTGTTTTGAAGATTTCCAAGAAATGGCCGCCCCTCCTAATGTAAACACATATCCACTTGTGGATTTAGTTTCATTAGAGTCGGATATCCAGTTAGCATCACTATATCCTTCAAGTACCGCTGGATATCTTGTGTAATACAAACCATAGTTTAAGGTATGTCTTAAGTACCTCAAAACTCTAACTATAGCAGTCCAATGAGTTTGACCGGGATTACTAGTAAATCTACTTAATTTACTAACTGCAAATGCTATATCCGGTCTCGTACAATTCATAATGTACATAAGACTACCAATTATATGGGCATACTCTAATTGTGCTTTTGGTTCACCCGTATTTTTAGTAAGATGTACGTTTACATCTATGGGAGTTTTTACCGGACTAGTATCATAATTTTGAAACTTTGATAACACTTTATCAATGTAATGAGATTGTGACAAAGTAATTCCATCAGATGTTTTTATTATTTTAATTCCAAGAATAACATCTGCTTCTCCCATGTCTTTCATATCAAAATTATTAGTAAGCATTTTCTTTGTTGCTTTTATGACATTATTATTGCTTCCCATAATTAGCATATCGTCTACATATAGACATACAATGACATATTCATTTTCAGTGCTTTTAATGTATACACATTTATCACACTCATTTATTCTAAACCCATTGGTTATCATAACTTTATCAAAATTTTCATGGCATTGTTTAGGAGCTTGCTTTAAACCATATAATGATTTAATAAGCTTGCAAACCTTCTTTCTTGACCCGGAGCCACAAACCCTTCTGGTTGCTCCATATAAATTTCTTCATTGAGGTCACCATTTAAAAAGGCAGTTTTAACATCCATTTGATAAATTTCAAGATTATTAATAGCTGCAAAAGCAATTAATAATCTTATTGATGTTATTCTAGTAACCGGCGAATATGTGTCAAAGTAATCAAGACCTTCCTTTTGTCTATATCCTTTGACCACTAATCTCGCATTGTATTTATCAATAGTTTCATCTGCTTTCATCTTTCTCTTGAAAATCCATTTGTACCCTAGAGGTTTATTTCCAGGAGGAAGATCTACTAACTCCCATGTATGATTTTGCATGATGGACTCGATCTCACTATTTATAGCTTCTTTCCACAAAGGAGCTTCAGGAGTCGACATTGCTTCCTTAAAGGTACGTGGTTCACTTTCCAACATGTAACTTAAAAAATCCGGACCAAATGATTTAGCTATTCTCGCTCTCTTACTTCGCCTTGGCGATTCATCATTTGGTTGTGTCTCTTGATCTTCTCTTGTTCTTTTTGTGGAACTTGGATTTTGAGACACTTTCCAAGGAAATATTTCTTCAAAGAAGCTTGCATTCCTTGATTCTATAATAGTATTGACATGAATGTCATCTATATCAGATTTTCTTATAAGGAATCTATATGCAGCACTATTCATTGCATAACCAATAAAGATTCCATCAACAGTTTTAGGTCCAATTTTGACCATCTTAGGAGGTGGAACTCCTACTTTTGCTAGACACCCCCACACTCGAAGATATTGGTAGGAAGGTGGATGACCTTTCCAAGCTTCATATGGTGTCTTATCTATTTTCTTGTGAGGTAACCTATTAAGTAAATGATTTGCAGTTAATATAGCTTCCCCCCACAAGTTTTGAGGTGCTCCCGAATTAATCAACAAGGCATTCATCATTTCTTTCAAAGTTCGATTTTTACGCTCAGAAACACCATTTGATTGAGGTGCATAAGGTGCTGTGACTTCATGGATAATCCCATGTTGTGCACAATACTCTTCAAATGGAGAGACATACTCCCCACCTCTATCGCTTCGAAGTACTTTGATTTTTCTATCAAGTTGATTCTCCACTTCATTTTTGTATTGTTTAAAACTTTCAATAGCTTCATCTTTGCTAGAAAGTAAATAAACATGACAATATCTAGTACAATCGTCAATAAAAGTTATAAAATACTTTTTACCACCTCTTGATCGCACCATTTTTAAATCACATATATCTGTGTGAATTAAATTATTTAGAGGTTCCGTGCTTCTTTCAATTGACTTAAAAGAAGTCTTAGTCATTTTTGCCTCAATGCAAACTTCACATTTTGAATTTGACTCTAAATTCATATTTGGTAATAATCCTATTTTCATAAGTTTAGAAATAGAACCATAATTGACATGTCCTAATCTATGATGCCATAAATTAGAAGACTCAAGCAAATAAGAAGAATTCACTTTATTATTAACTTCAACATTTGGTACAACTTTTGGAATGATGGTCATTACATTCATCTTAAAAAGACCATCACATAGATAACCTTTGCCAACAAATGCTCCATTTTCTAGCAATACAAATTGGTCAGATTCAAAGACCATTTTAAAACCATTTCTACTCAACATAGGCCCGGATACTAAGTTTCTACGAATCTCCGGCACATGAAGCACATTGTTGAGACTCAATTCTTTCCCCGAAGTCATCTTCAAGACAACTTTTCCAATTCCTTGCACCTTTGAACTAGACGAGTTTCCCATGTAGATTGTCTCATTGTTTGCCTTTTGATAGGTTGTAAACATCCTTCGATCAGAACAAACATGTCGAGTGGCCCCCGTGTCCACCCACCATTGCTTTGGATTAGGATTCTCTGTCAAGTTCACCTCAGACACCATAGCTGATAAGTTCATCTCATTTACTCCATCAGAGAGTGCATCAAATTCTGTTACATTTGCATGAGCAATTTTTCTCTTTTTGGATGCACCACTTTGATTACGGTTTCGGCAATCTTTGGCTCGATGATTTGGTTTACCACATACAAAGCAATTTCCATCAAACTTCTTTTTGCCATTTCCACCATTATGAGGAACAAACTTTCTTTTCTTATTCCTTGATGAACCCTCCACTACATTTGCTTTGGCTTCGTAAGAGCTACTATTATTTTTCCCCTTAGGAATGCGGTTGTCTTCCTCTATCCTTAACCCTAGGATCAAATCTTCAAGAGTCATTTCCTTGCGTTTATGTTTGAGATAATTCTTAAAGTCCTTCCAAGCAGGAGGCAACTTTTCAATTAGTGCCGCCACTTGAAATGGTTCTCCAAGGATCATCCCTTCAGCATTCAACTCATGCAAGATTAATTGAAACTCGTTGACTTGAGACATTACAGATTTTGAATCAACCATTAGAAATTCAAGGAATTTACCAACAACGAATTTCTTCGAACCGGCATCTTCAATCTTGTATTTCTTTTCTAGTGATTCCCATAATGCCTTAGCACTTGTAATTGGACTATACACACTGTATAGAGAATTGTCCAACCCGTTAAGGATATAGTTCTTGCATAAGAAATCACCTTGCTTCCACACATCAATAGCAGCAACGGTTTGCATATCAGGATCCGAACCACTTTCTGGTGGATCTTCTTTCAAAAACCTTGCCAAATTCAATGTAGTCAAGTAGAAAAGCATTTTTTGTTGCCATCTCTTGAAGTCCTTTCCGTTGAATTTTTCTGGTTTCTCACCAGGTCCAACCGGAATAGGTGCATTTGCTACGATCGGTGCATTAGGATTACCACCAGTGCTACCAACGACTTTGTCGTTGGACTCTTTTGGAGTTTCAGTTGACATTGTTATCTAAATTATACAAATAATTCAATTATAACTAGAACTTAAAATAAACTCACAAGTAGTTCAATTAAAACTAAAACTCACAAGTAAACTCACAAATGATATTAAAAATCAATAATATTCAATGGTCATAAATAATATTTGCATATAATGATCACAAATAAATTATTATAGCATACACAAAAATAATTTATTATTATTATTTTTTTTCTTTCAATAAATATTTTTATTGTCTATCAAATCAATATTTTCACACAAATATAATAAGGACGAGTAAAGCCTTAAACTTGTTGGTATAATTTCTACCGTGTATACTTGTGCAAAAATATTTTCAACAAATAAATATATCAACTAAAATATATTCATATCATATAATCAAACTTATATCATATATCCAAAAATAACAATGAAATTAACTTAAGAAAGCGTACTTGAATGCAAATTAGTGAATCGAGGCCCGTGTATCACACGGTTTCTTTAAGGCTTTATTCGTCCTTCACGGTGCTTTAAGGTTGATTCGAACAGCCTCCCAAGATACAACGATTCTTCAATAACCAAAGGAAGCACTCCAATTGATTACTCCGGCGAACTAAACTAATTGGAAACTCTTCTTATGATATGATATGTGTAGTGAGTGAGTTTGTAGTGAACACACTTCAATGAATTTGTGAGTATTCAAAATGAGTTCTATGCACTCCTATTTATAGATGTTGATGTGTCTCTTCAAGAGGGGTGTTAACCTTTCATAAGTGACTCAAGAAAATTAATAAGACACCATTTCTTATCCGAAGGGTTGCAGAACAGCAACACTCATTTTTCGGATCACTCTATAATAGGTGCAAAGTCAAGGTACGCACCGTTTCGGGACATGTCCATTACTTCAAATGAGGTAATGCAGTTTGTTCATTTGGATGCACAAATGAGGAGGTGCATCATTAAATTAGCCGACATGTCTTTACGTGAAGGCATCATTCAGCAATTAAGATAAACAATTACCTTAATTTATTTAATGTCCCATATATATATATATATAATTGTGTCCATTATTAATTTTTCCGATTTTCTCATTCAAACGGAATTTTGATAAATAAATTAGACATAAATATTATTTATTATTTTTCAAATTTTCCAACACTTTCAAGATACAAAAGAGGCATTAAAACAAAGCTCAAGATGTGAGAAGTTCGTAGCTTACCTGGGATCGTGAAATGATGAAGAAACGGACACAAAATTTGAGCTTGAAGGGTGAAAATGGCTAAAGGGCTTGATGCTTTCCTACGTTGCTTTGTTGTTGTAACGTTGCAATGTGAGAAAAGGGAAGAAAAATATTTCAGCCCTTAAGGGGCTGAAACGGGTTGAGTAGTTGGAAAGTAGTTGGATCAAAATAATTCAGTCCTCACAAATCAGATTTTAAAACACAGAGGTCTCGAGCCGCTTCAGAAAAATACAGGGCTAATGCCATTGAACCCTGAATCATCGAAAGAAATCTAACGACTAAGTAGGAATTTGAATCTGAATTCCCGAGCTCAAAGTAGTCATTCCTAAACAATTACAATTAGGTCCCTAAACATTCAAAAAGTGCTAAGTAGGTCCAAAACCTATTTTCAATTTAATCCCAAACTGTCAAATAAAGTGCGATCAAGTCCATATTGCCACATAAATCATATCACGTCATAGAATTAACATTCTCATAATAAAATTCGAAACTTAACATTGATGAGCTTATATTCAAACTAAGCATTTAAGCAATTTAAACAATTAAATCACAATTATCACATTTAAATCACATAATTGATAAATAAATAAAGAAAATATGTAATTAAACTCACATGTGATGTCATAACTGTTTGTACGATCGGATAGGGCGTCGCATTTAGTATTTTGTTTGTCACTCCGCAACCTCTCTTGGGATTAGGTTTTGTTCCTTTGAGGAATCATACTTCAACTGAACCATTTCTCAAGCCATAAATCTGACTTTGGTTTCATTGTCTCCTCACCGTGCATACGTTTCCAAACCCGTTAACTCCTTGAGAGCTCGTCCATTCGTTCTCTCACTATTATCACTTATTTAAAATTCTTTTGAGTCGACTCATTCGGTTCAGACATCCAATTCAAACGAGGGAAGTCTCTTTGCTAAATATTTTTGTTTTCCTGGTACGTCAACTTCATGACTTCTATTCACTACCCGGGTAGCTCTCATCTTGACAGAAAGCAATTCGTTCATTCGGTTCCTTCATACTCGTATGCTCTGGTCGCTTCCAAAGCACATTCATTAGCTAAAATTCTCTTTTGTTACCTCAGTTCACCAGTTTACGATATCACGAGCTCATTTTTTACATGAAACTTGTTTGCCTTACGGGAGAGTTATCTCTATGTTTGCGATTTCTCAGTTCATTTTTATCATTGCCTCTGATGTGTACTCGGTCAGGTGACCACCTATCTGCCTGCTTCCAGCAGGATTAGCTAACATTTACATTACTACCTGTTTTGAGCAGGATTTTCAATATCATATCATATGAATATGACTATCGAATGTTACGTGCAAGCTGTTAAGTATCTAGTTATTTAGAATGACAATATGTTATTCTAATATCTGGTCATACAAACAAGATCATCTCAACTTGAAAAACTTCTAGAAGTAGAGGTTAGCAGTAGCTAGGATATTTTGGAGTTTATTGCACCAAAAACTCTTTGATATACCTAATTAGCACTCTAAACTCCGTGATATGAAATGTCTCAACGCGAACAGTGTGATTGTATTAAATTAGCAGTCAAAACCCTACAACCGTGATTGTTGTCACGACCGTAGGGTTCTGAATATTAATTTAGTGCTAATTTAATATAAACACAGGATTCGCTTTGAGACATTTCAAATCATAGGGTTCAGAGTCCCAAAAAATAAGTTTGTGGCTTCATAAAATACTTCTAAAAACTTACAAAGTTTTTCAACCTTCTTCTACTCAACAATCGACGGGACACAAATAAAACTTGAATCAACCAACTTCAACTATTTCAAGGCACGACGATAGTGCAAAGATCTACAAAGAATCAAATACGCCGATCTAGTGGGTACATCTTGCCTTAACCATTTTCTTGAATCAAGTCCACAATGTGTAACAGAAGTATGAAATCTCTCATTTCTTACTTGATTACCTTCCATATGCTTCACACATTCACACACTTTATCTACACAACCATCAATCTCCTTCAAACCTTCTTGCACAATTAAATTCAAGATATGTGCACAACAACAAACATGCTAATAATCAGCACCACTCAACATTTGACATTTCATGAGAAGTTGGTCTTTGAATTACTCAATGAATGTGTCATTCCAATCATGATCAACATAATGAGCAGTCAAACAAATACATTCATCCATGGCTAGGAAAGTCCATAAATTAGAAGTAATACAAATTCCCCATTAGTTGAATGCAATTCTTGCACAAGTTTATCCTTTTCCATTTTATAAAGTTGCATTAATCAACCCTCGTTGTATTCCTAGTAAAGTGACATACTTGAGGGTCCAAATAAGTAAACACAGCCCTAATTGGTTCATATTCTACAAATTGAAAAGACAATTGATGTTTTATAATAGCTGCAATTAATGACTCAAAATTTTCTTGATCACACACCAACTCTTTTTTCACATTGTTCAATGAAAGCTTCAGCAATATCATGTGTATCGATTCTAGGGAACTTTTTTATATGTCTCATCAGATTAACTGTACCCATGCTACTCTCAGCACAATATTGTTGACCACATACTTTGCATATGCAATGCAACGACTGACAATATGAGTAATGACTCATCAAACAAACCCTATATAAATAACCTGAATTAGAAATCACTCCAAGTCCATGAGTTCAACGAACACTGGGAATTTCAACTAAACTCAATAGAGACTTGCTTGTGGGATTGAATCTTTAAAAATGAATCATCCTGCTTCACAGGGTGTAAAGTACATGACTAATACGTCAGCAATACACAAGAGTGCTCACTATTAAGAACGAGTACACTGAGGTGTCTAGCTTGAGAATATATCTAAGTAGGGAAGGTCGTCGCTACTTCTCGACGTAGAGACTTCCAAATTAGGAAATATCTCACAGGTTCATGACATGATTAATTAATACTTAGAGTTAAGATTCCATTGATATCTTGTGTGAGCTAATTAGGTAATCTTAGATATAAGCTCAAAAGGGTGTAGTCTGAGACGCCCGAATCACAGCTTATGATTGGGTTGCGGAAATGGCACATAAAGACATGTGAGAATCAATATAGGACTTACACTTGTTAGAAGCAAGAAGATCTCTTATTTTGTGAGTTGTTCATATTCCATCTCAAAGTCCTCGGCCAAGACAGTGGATCGAGATCAAGAAAGGAGTTCTTGGATCGAGATCAAATGGATATGAAACGAACTTAACTTGAGATTGAGATTATTAGGGTTCAAATTATTCCCTTACCCTAGATCTTGCCTTGCCCCAGATCTTAATCGAGAGATAGGTTTGTAAGAGGATCATATTTCACAAATCGTCATTGACTGAAAGATTCTAATTTTGACTTAATTCGTTACTTGGTTAGGGGTCACACGCCTGTTGCTAAACTATGGTGATATGTGGACAGATTAATTAATAATGATATTAATTAATTAGAATTATTGTTAATTAAATAATAAACCTAGAGGGTCACACACAAATATCAGGTCACGAGGTTTTAGGCTAATCGGTTAATCAGACTAATTGAACCGACCAAAATTGAGTCAATTGGACCCACATGTGCATGAGGCGTGTGTGGAGCATGTGGCACGTGCCACACATGTGAATGTATCAAATATTTACTTTTGAAGAAAATAAAAGGAATGCTAACTACAGTTGCAAGTTAAAACATCGCGCGTATGTTATAGTAAAACTAATAGATATAATAATTATAAAAAAAAAAAACAAAAAAAGCATACCTATCACAAACAAAACTAATAGATATAATAATTATAAAAAAAAAAAACAAAAAAAGCATACCTATCACAAACAAAACTTTTCCAAATAAAAAATAAGAATAAATAGGATAACATGTGCAACGCACGTGCCCCCTGCTAGTACAAAAAAAAAAGTAAAAACTATTAGAAAATAGAAAAGAACTTGTTAAAAAACACACACCTCAAATATTTTTTATTTTTAACTTAAAATGCACATTTAATATTTCAAAACTTTTTATAAAAACGCAAAAAATGAGAAGAGAACTTGCACATACACAATATATATATATATATATACTTTAATTTATTTTAATATGTAATGTATATATTACTACGTCTTCTTTCTCATCTTATTTTGTTTCTTTTACCTTGTCACCAATTGTTTTTTATTATTTTCTTTTTTCCTTTTCATTTTGTTGTATCTTCGAAAGCTTGTTTTGTTAAATAATGTGTAGATGTATGTTATTAATTGTTTTTTAATGTAAATTGCTGTGACAATGATATATATATTATTGGAGAAAATTGTTCAATTCATCCGGCCGATATGTCCAACTTGAAATTGCATTAATTCCCACAAGAATCCTTTTACTTGTTGAATTTTTCCACGTGACGAACACAACATATTTGTATTCGCGTGGATTTTTTTCTTGCTACGTTGGAATTAGCAAAACCACGTTTTATACGGGTTCATATATATATATATATATATATATTTACTTTAATTTATTTTAATATGTAATGTATATATTTTTTTATTTATCATAATAAATAAAAAAATATATACATTACATATTAAAATAAATTAAAGTAAATATATATATATATATATATGAGCCCGTATAAAACGTGGTTTTGCTAATTCCAACGTGGCAAGAAAAAAATCCACGCGAATACAAATATGTTGTGTTCGGTAGGGGTGTAACTGAGCCGAACTAGCTCGCGAGCTTAGCGAGCCGGCTCGATAAAAGCTCGCGCTTGGATTCGGAGTTGGCGGGCCGAGCCAAGGCTCGTCTCAGCTTGCATGGTGCACGAGCCAAGCCCGAGCCCTTTTATTTGTGGTTCGAAGCTCACGAGCCAACTCGCGAACTTAATAATATAAATTAATACATAATGCATTATATATTATATACATAAATATATATATGTATATGTAAACCCTAATATCTACCAGCCGTCACATTCACCCAGAATAAATTTCTCATACCTATTTTGAAACCTCCGCCGCTTGCTCTCAAAGCCGCCACACGCCTTCTTCAAGCTGCCACCACCACCATGCTCTAGGTGCCGCCGCCGTCTACCAGACTTTCAAGACCCCACCATCACTGAACGCGACAACCATCATCTTGTGCGCCTTTGAAAGAGGACACCACACCGCACACTGTCCGCCGTAGAAGCCTTCAAAAAACGTATCCACTGTCCGGCGACCTACCGAAGACGACCTCAATCGGTGACTTGAAGTCGATTTTTTTCTTTTCTTGAAAACTAGATCTAATTTAGATTTTTAATTTTTTTTGGCTTTTCTTCCCATTTTCCTTATTGTTTATTTCTTTTAGATTTTTTGTTCCTTTGTATTTTATGGATTCTTGCTTTGTATATTGTACATTTTCTTTCTATCTAGTGGATGAATTCTTTCTATCTAGTGGATGAATTCTTGCTTTGCAGTACTGTGTTGATGGTTTTCCCTGCCCCTTATTAGTTTTCTGCCAAGGTTCTTTATAGCTTCGAAAGGCTCGCAAGCCGAGCCGAACCCTAGTGCGAGCCAAGCCCGAGCCACGGTCTATGTGGTTCGTTGGCTCGCAAGCCGAACCCGAACCATAAATTTGAGGCCCGAGCCTGAGTCCGAACCCTGAAAAAAGACAAAAGCTCGGCTCGACTCGTTTACATCCCTAGACTGTTCGTCACGTGGAAAAATTCAACAAGTAAAAGGGATTCTTGTGGGAATTAATGCAATGTCAAGTTGGACATATCGGCCGGACGAATTGAACAATTTTCTCCAATAATATATATCTTTGTCGCAGCAATTTACATAAAAAAAAATAATAACATACATCTACACATTATTTAACAAAACAAGCTTTTGAAGATACAACAAAAATGAGAAGGAAAAAAGCAAATAATAAAAAACAATTGGTGACAACTGACAAGGTAAAAGAAACAGAATAAGAGGAGAAAAAAGACGTAGTAAGGTCAAAGATAGAGGAAAACAAAAATTAATGGGACAAGAGACAAGGAAAACAAAGAATCAAACAAAACAAAAGATATTCAAAGAAGAGAAAAAAACAACAAACTAAATGAGGAGTAACGAATTCTAGACCGAACTGAAAATATGGATGAAAATGATGAAAGTTTAGCATCATTTATTTAAAGAAAATATCCAACAAAAAACAAGAAGCGGCAGAAAAAAAAAACTAAGTTATTGAAAACAATAAAAAGGGAGAACGAATAAGGTATTCTCCTTAAACGGTAGAAAAAAATAACAAATACAAGCTTTCAATTTCAAAATTCAAATGAATGTATCGAATATTTACTTTTGAAGAAAATAAAAAGGATGTTAGCTACGGTTGCAAGCTCAAGTATTGCGCAGTATGTTTCTACATTTAATATATAGTAAAAATAATAGATATAATAATTATTAAAAAAACAGACCTAACACACAAAATTTCAAAAAACAAAACTTTTTCAAATGAAAAATAAGAATAAATGGGATAACCCGTGCAATGCACGTGCCCCTGTTAGTAGCATATAAAATTCCATTTAAACACAGGAATTCCCCATTAACCCAAGTTCCTATTCATAGTAAAGTAAACATTTGAAATTGAGTGGTTTCTCATTAATCCACCGATTCCCACACTCGTAAACTAGTTCTAAGTCTTAAATATAAATATACCAGCATTCATGAGCATGCATTTTCTTCTCAAAAGAGAGATGTTCTAATTCAATTTTCAGAAAAGTAAAATGTTAAATCCCAATAGTCAAACACGATCACAATCTAGGAGGCAGCAGCTGAAATATTTAGATTAACTGCAAAATGGGATCAAGAATGGAAATACTCTAATACAGTTCTGGCCTTCTGGGCAGACTTCATTTGCTTCTTCTGCCTACTACCTAGATATAAAATTCGGCTTTACAAAACATACTTGCCCCAAGAGAACGAAAATCATTTAAAGTTTACCCAAAAGAGATGCACTAAAAGAACAGAAATCTTTGAACTTTCACCATATTAAAGTCCTCAAAATATCATTAAACCCCTATATTTCTAAATATATAAAATTCAAATAGTAATACACTGAAGGGACTAGGCAAGCACGGTTTCGAAACGTTTCACGGAGATAAGAAAAACAAAACGAGCAAGTACAAGCCAAAAACGGTTTCCTTCGCGCAACTTGCCACCAAAACATACAAATACTACCGTAACAACCCTAATTCATGCAGGATAAATTCTTGCGCAATTACTGCCACGAAAAATATAATTAAAGATCATTGAAACACTAGTGGCACAAATAACCACCTAAGCAAAGAACTCTCATTCCTCTAATTCAACCTACTCGAGAGCAATCAAAAGATGAAGAGTACACCCAACAACAGCTTGATATCTTCTTCCTAATTGCCATTCCATATCCAAAAGATAAAAGCTTCCAGAGTTGGATAATATTACAACATACGAAGAATACTCCATTCCCCTACTAATATCCAACAAAGATGCCAATCAAAGTCGACCAAAAACAGCCAAACCATAGCAACTAATATCCAACAAAATTGTTTGAATCAGAAACAACAGTTACAGTCAAATGGGCAGAGAGGGGTACCTCCAGCCTCTGATTTCCCAATGCCCAACTCCTCCTCTGTATAAATAGTTAGTCCCTCTGCAGTTTTCTTCCTCGATCGAGAAGACGGCTCCACATTCCCTCTCTCTTCAACAGATTTGCTCTTACCTTTCTTTACTAATACTATCTTCGTCTTGTCATGCGGATTCCCATTTGCATTTGAGTAAGGCTTCTCGGTGTTAGAATTATTCTGCTTTTCAATTCGCTTTCTCTTCTTTCCAGCAAAAATGTCGTCAATCTCACTGCCCATCTTTTTGGGCTTCTCCGGTTGGTGAGGAGAACCCTCAGATGAAGGTTTAGGCTGCTTCTTAGATGAACCCTTTTTTGTCATCTTAACGTCATACAGTTACTATCTGCAAAATAAGTATTTTTCAAGAATTTATTCTGAATTAGACTTGGCGTGGGAGCTCCAATTTGCATAAACGAGATGATAATGACATTAAATTGTTTGAACAACATGTTAATACAGCTATCTAATTCTATAGTAAAATACATTGAGATCTTTCCACTTTCCCCTTTCTTTTGCACAATTTTTATCACCTCTAATATGCCAAAAATCAAATGCAAAACTACACAAACATAACCAGAAAAGCATTAACCGCCACCCACCAAGGCCTCCGCCGCCCCGCCCCTATGAAAAAACGCAATTAAGGAAAAGAAAAAACTGCACACTGAAAAAGACGAAACGCCTACTGCACAAGCTATAATCCAAGATTACCCTAGCAGCTTAATTCCTTACCAAGGGAAGATCGTACTAAAACTGCAAATTATCGAAACCCATACTTTTCTCCTAGGAAATAAATATCTGGTTAAGGGAACATGTGAACGGGCAAAAGAAATGACAATGAAAATTAATAGCAAAAACTTAAAAACCAAAGCAATAAGAATAAAAATCTTGCCTAAGCGTGAAGCTTCGACGCGGCGGCGCGCGGCGGGGCGGCGGTTGGGATGGGGGCGAAGGGAAACAGAGAGAACTCGGGTCCACAATGTACTGTGCGTGTTAAATGGGCCGTTCCAGAAGTTATACTCCAAAGTCCAAACCCCAATTCCAATCCCTCGAAACTTTTAGGCTGGGATGCAAAGAGCCGAGTCCATTCGTAAATTTGGCATACATGCTTGTCCCAAGCCTGAACCGCTCACGAATATAAATATAAAATAGAAAAAAATATATTATTTTATACGTATATATACTGAATTAATATATAATATAATATTATATATATATATATATATATATATATATATTAAATTTATATAAAATCCCTCAAAAAACAATATAAATTATTTTTTATATATTTATATATTGTATATATATGCTAAATTAATGGGGAATTAGGGAAAAATCTCCAATCGTGGACTCAATTTTAGTTTGCTCTCTATTTTTAAAATTATTTTTGTTCACTCCCCAGATGAGACTCATATTTTTAGTTTGTTCCCCATTTTTTCGGTCACATACGTGATATTACGAAAAATATACGACATAACACGATTTAGATACGTGATATTGTGAAAAATATACGTGTATAAAAACTAAAGAATGCAGTATCTAAATCGTGTTATGTCGTATATTTTTCGCAATATCACGTATGTGGCCGGAAAAAATGGGGAGCAAACTAAAAATATGAGTCTCATCTGGGGAGTGAATAAAAATAATTTTGAAAATAAGAAGCAAACTAAAATTTTTTTAACTCATGGGGAGTTTTTAAAGAAGACCCCCTAAATTAATGCAAAATTATAATTTATAATACAAAATAATATAATTCTAGTTTGGCCCACCAGGAAAAATGTAAGGCACGGCTTGTTTGTATCTCTACCCTCAAGTGAGCCTATCAATATCTTATAAATTAGTGATAATCTAGACATTTATGTTATGATGCACGTATACGAACATGACAATACAAAGACGACGATACAGATTTTTTTAGAATTTTTTACATGAAAAGTATCTACGACATAATAAGATATACCAAAATAGTATTTTAAAAGTATCCGTATATGCATATTAGAGATTTTAGGACCTTATGAAAATTAAGAATTAATGGTGTCTGGGCATTAGAGATTTTAGAACCGTATAAAAATTAAGAATTTGCCTAAAAAAAGAAAACTAAGAATCAAAAGTGAAACAAAATTTAGGAATCTAATATTTTTTAGAGTATAAATTATATAATAAAGTTAAATGAATTTGTATAAAATATTTGACAGGTTAACTCTAAATCTATGTATTAAAATTCAGACCGGATGTCTAACCAGGAAGCTTTATTGGTTATTAATTTTACCAGTTCGACCAGGTGGTCGAACTATTGTGATATCATAATTATATATATTTATATAATATTATAAATAATAATTAAAAATGATGAACAAGTAAAACAATATAAAAAAAAATAGATATAATTTTAAATCACTTTCAACTACTCACTAATTTTTAAATAATATCTCTAATAATAAAATTTCTAGTTATAAATCTACAAACAATTTAAATAGAGATTAATTACACAAATATCATACTTTTTTATTGTGGAAAAAATAAAAAATACCACACATTCATTTATGTTTTTATAGATATATATTATAAAAAATAAAATATTTCATATTATGTTATCCACATTTAAATTCAATTCTTACGACGTATTATAATCATTGAAAATACCACACATTCATTTATCCACATTATGTTTTTATAGATATATATTATAAAAAATAAAATATTTCATATTATGTTATCCACATTTAAATTCAATTCTTACGACGTATGATAATCATTGTAGTCGTAATCAATATTTCTTAGAATTCAATTTTTAAATATAATCTATAAGTCTAGTGAGCTTATTGTTTCAAAACATTTATTAAAATTTTTACCAACAAAAAGATGTTAACAAGTGAAGTTGCTCAATTAGTTCCATCGCAAGTTTTGATTTTACAAAAAAAAATAAAATTTGGTCAAGTGGTTCGTTAAGCGATTCGAGCCAGTTTTTTAATCGTTTTTGAATTGGTTTTCAACGAGTCACATTGGTTTATATGGGTACTAACTTTAGGAGATCACTCAGATCGGACAAGCTAACGATAATCGGTCGAACTGATCCGACCAACCAGTTCGATCTGAGTTTTCAAACACAACTCTAAATCCAGTAAATTAATTTAACGGAGAATTAATGAAACATTTCCAATAAAGCAATGAAGTTATCTTAAACCCCCCACTTTGAATTTCACCTATTTTACATCCCCAATATACAACATATTTTTCCTAAACCCCCCCAAATTGTGTAAAAAGACCATAATGCCTTTGTTGAGTTCAAGAATGAGAAATCAGTTCATTTGAAAGATCTCGTCTTCTTCACCATCTTCTTCCGATATCACACCACCGCCGATGAGCAGGCCAATCATTCGTCGTTGAAGAAGCCGTTGAAAATGAAGAATGAAAACCCATATCCCTTGAATCATCTCCATTCTTACCTTTCTCATTTCTTCGTCGATCGATTCTGAATTCCGACAATCGCCGACGAAAAGTTTATTCACTGATCGGTTTTTAAAATTCGACCAGCGTCGAAGAACGCACATTACCGTTGTTGAAGAACAAGAAGAAGTCGACAAAACTAAGTTTAATCTCAGGTATTTTCTGTAATCTTTTTATTCGAGATTTTTTTTTTTTTTTGGGTACAGAAAAGGGGGCAAGATTCGAGATTTTTAGATTCAAATTTATGAATAAATTTCAGCAAATTTGAGATTCACATTTATGCGATTTGAAATTTGTGTATATATTTAAAAGATTTGCGATTTGATTGTTTATATATTTAAAGATTTTTGTGTGTTATGAGATTTGAGATTTATTTTTAAATTTTTTTGTGAATATCTAAAGAGATTTTTTGGGAGCTATGAGATTGAGATTTCTGTATATACGTATGAAGAGATTTTTGTGATTTGTTATTTTTGCATATATTTAAGACTTTTGCGATTTGGAATTTCTGCATATATCTTAATAGATTTGATGTGTGCTACTAAATTTGCAATTGTTTTTGATTGGGTAATCTGATATTGAATCTTAAGTTATTAACTGTTTTGAGTATTTTAGCTGATTTCTTGAACAATGACTCTATTCATTATCTGTGTTTTGGGAATTTTACCAATTATACTACCAATTTATTTGAGTTTTTTGCAACGTGATCTGAAATTTCTCATATATCTAAAGATATTTCTTCTTGAAATTTGAGATTTTAGATTTTTGTAAAATAATTATTTGAGATTTATGAGATTTTAGCATATATCTGTATATATTTCTGCATAGAATGACTGTGAGATTTTTGCATATACGTGAAATCCCACAATCAGTTTATGCAAAGATATATATAGATATATATTTGAGATATCTAAGATATATACAGATATATCTGAATATATTTTTGTATAAACTAATCTACATATATTTCTGCTTAAACTTACTGTAAGATTTCTGTATATATCTAAATATATCTCTACATAAACTGATTGTGGGATTTCTGCATATATCTGAAGCTGTTACAGTGTGCTCATCTTGTAAAAGGCCTGGGTATAACAAGAGAACATGCAGGGGACTTGTGTCAAACTGACTGTTATATGCTGTTGTGTTTGTTGTTGAATTCTGGATTCTAATCACGTTTCTGTGATTTGTTTTCTCACAGAAAATGAAGAGTGGACGAGATTCTGGTGGATGCATGACAGTTTGGGGTGATGGTGCACCTTCAAGGATGTTCTGTCTTTGGAAGAAATCTATTTTAACTTTGTATTTCTATGTTCTACATAATTGTTTTCAAATTTTTTTTTTTGGGTTTGGGTCGTTGTATTTGTATATTTGTGTGAATAAATTTTACCAATTTTGATGCCACTTTTGTTGCATAGTGAATTAAAAAAATGCGTAATAAAAAACAGACTTTGTCTAGTGAAACATTAAAAACTAGTAATAAAAAACAGACTTTGTCTAGTGAAACATTAAAAACTAGTAATAAAAAGTAGACTTTGTCCGATGAAACGTAAAAAACTAGTAATAAAAAGCAGACTTTGTTAAGTGAAATATTAAAAACTAGTAATAAAAAGCAGACTTTGCTAAGTGAAGCGTTAAATACTAATAATAAAAAGCAGACTTTGTCTAGTGAAACATTAAAAACTAGTAATAAAGAAGCAGACCTTGTTAAGTGAAACATTAAAAACTAGTAATAAAAAGCAGACTTAGTTAAGTGAAACGTTAAAAAATAGTAATAAAAAGCAAACTTTGCTAAGTGAAATGCTACATACTAATAATAAAAAGCAGACTTTGTCTAGTGAAATGTTAAAAACTAGTAATAAAAAGCAGCCTTTGTTATGTAAAACATTAAAAACTAGTAATAAAAGGCAGACTTTGTTAAGCGAAACGTTAAAAAATAGTAATAAAAAACAGACTTTGTTAAGTGAAGCGTTAAATACTAGTAATAATAAGCAGACTTTGTCTAATGAAACGTTAAATACTAGTTACCATTACATGTTGTGAATCTTAATTCCGTATTTAGTGTTTACAAAAGTTACCATTACTTGTTGTGAATCTTAATTCCATATAAATAATGACACTCAATATTCAGTTACATGTTGTCGACACTTACCAATACAAAAGTTACCATTACATGTTGTGAATCTTGAGTGTCATTATTGTAATGTTGTCCACAACATGTACTTTTGTAAACACTAAATACGGAATTAAGATTCACAACATGTAATGGTAACTAGTATTTAATGTTTCACTAGACAAAGTCTGCTTATTATTACTAGTATTTAACGCTTCACTTAACAAAGTCTGTTTTTTATTGCTAGTTTTTAACGTTTCACTAGACAAAGTCTGCTTATTATTACTAGTATTTAACGCTTCATTTAACAAAATCTGCTTTTTATTAATAGTTTTTAACGTTTTATTGAACAAAGTCTGCTTATTACTAGTTTTTAACGTTTCACTAGACAAAGTCTGCTTTTTATTACTAGTTTTTAATGTTTCACTTAACAAGGTCTGTTTTTTATTACTAGCTTTTAACGCATCAATATACAAAGTCAGCACTCCATAAATAACACTATTATTTCCATCCACAACATGTAACTCAATATTGAATGTCATTGTTTATACGGAACTAAGATTCACAATATGTAATGGTAACTTTTGTAAACACTAAATACGGAATTAAGATTCACAACATGTAATGGTAACTAGTATTTAACGTTTCACCAGACAAAGTCTGCTTATTATTACTAGTATTTAACGCTTCACTTAACAAAATCTATTTTTTATTACTAGTTTTTAACGTTTCACTAGACAAATTCTGCTTATTATTACTAGTATTCAACGCTTCACTTAACAAAGCCTGCTTTTTATTATTACTTTTTAACGTTTCACTAGGAAAAGTCTGCTTTTTATTACTAGTTTTTAATGTTTCACTAGACAAAGTCTGCTTTTTATCACTAGTTTTTAACATTTCACTTAACAAAGTCTGTTTTTTATTAATAGTTTTTAACGCATCAATATACAAAGTCTGCAATCCATAAACAACACTATTAGTTCCCCTTTGTTATTTCTTCACTTTATAAACTGCACGTTTAGTTTCTCATTTTTAATTCATCGCTCTACAAATTGATTAAAATTCCTTGCTCATTCGTAAATTACAACCATAACCGAAAAAATAAAACATAAATACCAAGCTAGAAGACTGTAATTCAAAAACGGATTGTGTAACATGGTTCATCATCATAAAATGGTCATGCATCCTCCAGAAGCTCGATCACTCTTCAGTTTTCTGTGAGAAAATAAATCATTACAAAAGGCGATTATAATCTATTTATGAGAACAAATACAATAGCAGATAATCAGTCAGCTTATACAAATATATATATTCAGATATATGCAAAAATTCCACAATCAGTTTATACAGAGATATATTTAGATATATACAGAAATCATACAGTAAGTTTATGCAGAAATATATACAGATTAGTTTATACAAAAATATATTCATATATATGTATATATCTCAGATATCTCAAATGTATATCTGTATATATCTATGCATACACTGACTGTGGGATTTCACGTATATGCAGAAATCTCACAGTGAGTTTATGTAGAAATATATACAAATATATACATAAATCTCATAGTCAGTTTATGCAGAAATATATACAGACATATGTAAAAATCTCATAAATCTCAAACAATTATTTTAGAAAAATCTCAAATATCAAATTTCAAGCAGAAATCTCTTTAGATATATGAGAAATTTCAAATCGCGTAGCAAAAAACTCAAATAAATTGACATTACAATTGGTAAAATTCTCAAAACACAGATAATAACAGAGTTATTATCCAAGAAATCAGCTAAAATACTCAAAACAGTTAATTTAACACCAGATTACCCAACCAAAAGTAGCACAAATCAAATCTATTGAGATATATCCAGAAATTCTAAATCGCAAAAATCTCAAATATATACAAAAATCACCAATCGCAAAAATTTCTTCACATATATACAAAAATCTCAAATATCATTAGGTCCTAAAAAATCTCTTTAGATATTCACAAAATACATGAAGAAATCTCAAATTTGTAGAAACGTTTTCGCAAATATATAGAAATCTCAAATTTGCAGAAATTTATTAAAAAATTTAAACCTAAAAATAGCGAATCAGATCAAGGGTTATAGAAAAAACCTGAGATTAAACTTGCGAGAAGTGGACAACACAACAAATTCTTCTTTAAAAACGGTGAGGTGTGCTCGTCGACAGTGGTCGGATTTCGAAAACTGTTTGGCGAAGAGAACGAGAAAGTAAGAAAAAGAGATGATTAAAGGAATATGGGGTTGAAATTGGGTGTTTGCTGATACCAGGATGAACAAGATGAACAAGTAAGGATGGTATAGATCAGATCTTTGTGTAACGTGAAGCAAAAAGGGTATGAATAAAGCAAAAAAAGTGTGGTTGGAGGAGAAACATAAGGGTAAAATAGACTTTTCAGGGTTTTGGAGGGTTTAGAAAAAATAACTTGTGTATTAGTGATGTAAAACATATATTTTTAAATTAGGGTGTTTAGAAAATTTTTTGAAGATATTTGGTCCTCTTTAATAATTGCCCTTTAATTTAATTTGTTGGAACAAAATACCCTTTCCTAGTTTAGCAAATTCTTTGTCATACTTGCCAAATTCAGGAAAGAAAAAAAAAAGGATGATTCTCTTCATCATATTTCTTCATGTTCATAGGTTATATTATCAATCATGACTCATGTGTACATTGTCACCACACACGAATAAATTATGAGAAAAAAATTAATCAAATTACATAGAGACGAGTCTGGGTAACTAAGAAAGCAAATATTAGTATATGTTCAACAAGATAAATAGACAAATAAAGGTGATAGTTGCAAAATAAAATACTGCCAGGTCAATATCTCGAGTTAAATAAGGTTGCATCACGTGGGCACAAAATCAAGTAACGCATCATCTCAAGTCCTAGCTGTTGGTTTATGGCCCATTATATGTAACGCCCCGGCGGAGGGCAATCACATCCTACCTCGCGCTAAGAGTCTAGCTCGTATATGAAACTGACATCCATATACGCGCCATTCCCAAAACAAGCGGTGACGGACGAACAACTTGGCTAGGCGGTACCTAAACAACTCAACTCAACGCACCGTAAAAAAAGCAACAGACATGCGAAAGCGAGCATAAAATTTTTTCTGCAAACATGTAGCATGCAATCGGAATAAAATCATTAATGTCAATCAACAAGATCAATCACGCATCACACAGTTCAACGGGTTCAAGAGCATGCAACCTGTCCCGACAAGAATTAATATAAATACGGGTTCCACTTCCTAGGCACCTGTCCCGAAACAAAATCATAAATACGGGTTCAACTACCTAGTCACCTGCCCCGACAGAATAATATATCCAAATATCATTGGATCATCACGATCCCAACCTGTACAATTTTCATAAACGGAATTCATACAAGGATGTAACATTTCCAACTTTACCATAATGCCCACCAAGGCTAACGGAAGCATTAAACCATAATAACATACATGAACAACAACTTAAAGTAAATGCAGACTCGACACAACTTCTACGAGCCAAGACTCTACGACACACCGCCTAGCAAGACTCCTGAAGACCTGCAGACAATACAAAGGTTGAAGAGTCAGTTCAAAAGGAACCGGTGAGGATATAATATAAGGAATATGATAAAGGCGTACAATGCATGCTATAACGAAGCCGTTCGTGATCCGTTTCACTTTTCAAAATCAATGCAAGGGTTTTCAAAACAACGGATCAGAAACCATACATACATAACCGGCTCGGCGAGTTCGAGCACTCCATCCTTACTCCCAAAATCGAACATAAAAATCATACCAATCCTACCATCACACCGTTGATGTCGGGGGTGCGCACCCCCGAACATCCTTACCGTACATATGAAGAGACGGGTCCATGAAACCGGCCTCTCCCTTGAAGACCTCGACCCCGAAACCTCCTCGGAGTCTTAGTAATCAAGTTCTTACACATGGGAACTTCGAATGAGGACATCCTTCGGCCCTTGCCTTCCCGAAATATCTCTCACCTTAGTTCCCGGGCACCAAGATCCAACCAAGCAAGCGTCCTTGCATGGGGCAACATAACCTCGCTACACAACCTTACACTTATACTTACACATATATATATATATATCCTTTTTAAAACCAAACATTTCGGGTGCTTATCCCATATACCAAGATTCATACTTTACTTGCAAACCATTTTCAATAAGCAACTAAATAGGTATAACGAGCCAAGCTCCCGAAAACCAGCATATATAAAGCCTATATATATAGTTTTGAAAACGGATATTGAAAACAAATCATGAAGGCTATACGATATTGTCCACAGTTGAAAACATTTTAATAACATAACTCCTCACCTGGACTGAAGTTACCAAGAAGAATTTGACCAAACGAACAACAAGCACTTGAGCTCCTATGGCTCACCACCTATACAAGACATACACACATACTCGACAATTAAGACTTGACTCAAAAGACAACTTAACATGACGCACGGCAAAGTATCATGCTTACCATGAGATTTATGAATGCAAGGATGGCTCTATCATGCATATCATGATATGTCATGGCCAAATAGAGCATAAAGAATGCACAACAAGTCATGGATAGGCATAAGTTTAACCACATAAATCATGAGAGGTCAATGGACATGTATGTAACCTTAACAATTATCAATCATACATAAACGGCACATAAGAGTCCAATTTCCATAAGTTATCAAGTTGATTGAATGCACATTAGCAAGTAAGTTTCAAGCACATACTCGAAGCATTCAAGATTTCACATGTATGAATATGATTCCAAATAAAATAAATCATTCACGGGTTGGGAAGTGTATTAGAAGTAAAAACAAGGCAAAACAGTCAAGAAACACAAGGCACAAGAATTCGACCCGAGAGTATTCACACGGCCGTTTGGCTTTTAAGTTCAATTATGAAACGGGCGTTTAAGGCTTCTCGGCATAGAACAGTAGGCTTCCACACGGCCATTTGGGGCTTTAGTTGAAAGATGAAACGGCCGTTTGGGGCCATCTGCTCCAACACAAAATAAAAGTTCCAAGCATAATATAAAGTATGTCCCAAGTTCATAAGATTATAATTAACAAGTCACAATTTGCATAATTACATCATACAAATCCATCAAGGTCCAACAAAGATCATTCATTCAAAATACTAAGTTCATGTCTCATGTGAAATGCATAAATAAGAACAATTAGGTCATTTAAATGTGTATGAAGTTTGCAAGATTCTAAACATAGCGAGTACGAGTCATACTTGACAATTAATTCAATTATTATACATAAGAGATCATAATCTTAGTCAGGGATAAGTTCATGTAACGTTATTACATTCATACGTCATGCTCACAATGAATAAGGCATATACTTAATCACATAAAGTCATGCTTTTAAGCTTAACGGCATATTCTCGATTCATTTGTATCATACTTTAGGAATTCATAACATGTTTTGGCATACAAGCTCAAACATCCCCTAAGCAATTCATGAAGGTTCAGAAAAATTACACAAACATCCCCTAGGTTATTATCTTAGTTTCTAAGTCATAACATGAATACCCCTTACGGTTTCTAGCAACATCTTAACAATTAAGCAAGCATGAATTCAAGACTTATGCATATCATTCAAATGAACAATTCGACATGGTTTCATCTATTAAAGCATGAATCCTAGTATCAACATTCTCACAAGATTCATATATTAAACATATAGCTCCCGAATAAGTAATTTCACACAACCCCACATATCGATTAGATATCAATTCCAAGAATCGACTTAGTTTCATTTAGGCATACAAACATACTTTTAATAACTCAAAGAATACGAAAAGCTATCATATTATAGCATAAATTGTCGGTTGAGCATTTATACAATTTGCACAAGTAAGAGCTAATTATTTACAAGCATAATAATCATCATTGAGCATCTACCAATCATGAAAACAGAGGTTATTCACAAACAAACCAAGTTTAGGAAGAATTCGTATATCAAAGCTACCAATTTATATACATTCGGCACAAAACGAACATAACAACCTTTCAAAAAGGGCAACCGAACTCATATCAATTATCAAATATACCCGGGATAATTACCAACACCCCCCTGAGATTTGACGTTATTACAGAATACCCCCTGAGGTTTCGAAAATTACGAACTCCCCCCTGAATAGTACACCCTCGCTTACAAATAGCACCGGCCATTAATTACACCGTTAAATTCAAATTTAAATTCCAAAAACACCCTTAGGGGGTATATTGTAATTTTACTTCGAGTTTAATGATATAATTGTAATATTAGTTAATTTTGGATTTTTTGTAATTAAAAAGTTGTTATTTAATTTAATATTTTATATTTTATTAATAAATATAAATTGAATTAGATATTCCATGCATATTTATTTCAATAAAATATGATAAGTTATAAATTTCCTTTAATATTTATTTCTTAGTTTTAAATATATTTTGTACAAGTCCATTTAAAGTTAATTTAAAATAATTAATTTACAATTATAACAAATTTTCCCTCAAAATAAAAATTCATATAAAAAAACTCACACAAAGATCAACTAATGCATTATCAATTTTTTTCCTCAAAATTGAAAATCATAACAAATACTGTAACACCCGAGCGCAAGGTGTCACATCCCCCGCACCGAGACCCGACCCGAATATGAAATGGACGATCCATACCCGAGCCAAATCACGGCGAACGGGGACAAACACACACTCTAAGCTAGGCGGGACTAACCCTTGAACCATAAAATCAGAATAAACATTAAAGCGGAAGCAATAAACGATCATTCATCATATATATATACAATGAGCATCACAGCTCCAAAAATAATTCATATACACCATCACATGCCATCACGACCCAAAATATGTACACTCCATAATAATATCCATATACAATTATCGAAAGTATAGTATGCAAGTGCAAGACCAAAATACAGAGCTAGAGACGAATGCAAGACCTAGGACTCGTATTCCCGCCTAGCTCCCTCAACACCTGCACAACACAGCTGAAAACCAAACGGGTTCAGTCCAAAAGGGACTGGTGGGTATAAAACAGGGTATAAATAGAATATATGACGGTAATTAAACAATCACATGCAAGTTATAATCCCAATTGAGGTTTTTAAAGACTTTCCCAAGTGGGTGAATAGAAATCATCAAAAGGGATTATAACAATTCATTAACATTAGGTCATTTTTTGCCCGGCGAGTGGGCGTGCATTATCTCCAACCAACACCTTGTGTAAATCATTTAAACATTCATTCATTCATTCTTTTCATGCAATCAATCTTTTGTGCATAGTCATTAACATTTACACCTTCTTCCTCCGGGTTGGTGGTGGGTTTGCAAGGCCCGACCACCCATTCATTGACCAAAAGGGGTTACATGACTCCCCAGATGGCGCTCAACGTCCATTCCTCGCTAACTCCTAACGAGGTTCGGTTACGCCGTTCATTGGTGGAACTAGTGTGAGGGATCACCGTCGGCCCGTGCCTCCCCGAATAGCCACTCACACTAAGTCCCTGGGCCCCATTCGTGCATTCGTTCATTTCTCACCAAAACATTAGGTAGGGTTCGTAAAATAAGGCTTTACGTTGAAAACATTTACTCTTTAAAACGACTCTCTATATATAGATAATTTTGGTCGAAAGCTTTCACATTGAAGGTATATATAGAGTCTTATATCTACATAGAAGAAAAACCCACCTTAAACCGTCAAAAGAAGAAAGCATGAGCCTCACTGACCGGCCTTGTCTCCAACTGGATCAAAATCTGTGCAAGAAAAGTGAAGTGAGACTCAATATGACCAAATAAGACGCTCGGCAATGCAATGATCATGATGTGAATATGTAAAAGGTAAGATTATGTTCATGTGCACTATTAAGGAATTAAATCATACATTCAAGTCATTCATTCAATCATTCAATTCATTCGAACTCTTAATTCCACAATTTCAATCAAATAAATCCAAATAATATTAAATATTCACTAAACATATATAAATGTGCAAATATGTTACATTATATAAAACATATACATATATAATACATGCATACGTACAGCCATGCATGCAAAACAAAATGCATGAAAAACAGAGGGTGACACGCCGTGTCACCTCTATACACTAAGCCGTGACACCCCCGTGTCTGGGTGCAGCGGACAATATGCATGAAAACAGAAGGTGACATGCCCGTGTCACCATTACAAAGTAATCAGTGACACCCCCGTGTCACAGTACAGAAAAACCAGACCATCGTGCACCCCCGTGTCACGCTGAACAAGGCAAAGTTGACACGCCCGTGTCAACTGTACGCTGTAGAAAAAAAAACAGGGGAGTTCTCGGACAACATCAAAAACCAACCAAAACACCAATTTTCAATCGTCAAATGCAATCAAAACTTGAAGAAACATGTATCCATACTTGAAGCACCGTAAAATCTAACATATATACTCGTATCATGCATTGATCATCAAGATTTATCAATATCAAACCCATATACAAGTTCATCAACCAAGTCCATAAATTCCAAGACTTCAAGCATAAATTCAAGCTAAAAGCATGTATTCATGTCTCCAACAACAATTAAGTAAATTATCCAATCCAAACCATAACCCTAGCTTCACATATTCAATCCAAGAATTCATACAAAATCTCCATCTTGCCTTGAATGAAAAAGAGATGAAAAGAGATGGAGTGAGATGATGTTGATGATGCTTGAATGATCACAAAACCCACAAAAATGAAGCTTGAAAGAAGAAATCTTCCAGCTATCTTGAGAGGGTTGGATCGGTTGGCAAGGGAAGAAAGAGCAAATGTGTATGTAATGTTTGTATGGATGAAGGAAAGAAATGATACGTAATTGCTGCTAAGTATGAAGAAGAAATGGCCAATTTGCTATTAAGTCCCTTCATTTATTAAGTCATGCAATTAGCCACAATTCCAAGACAAGTGAACAATTAAGTCCTCAAAGTTCATGAAATGATCAAATAAGGTCACAAAGAAATTAAGTCAAGTTCGGGAAAATAATTCACGTTGCAATCAAGTTCGATTTAGGCAATAAATATCAATTGTAATGAATTCACAAAATACTAAATATTAAAAACTTAGGATATAATAATTAACATATATACACATTTAATATATTTAAAATAAAAATTAAGCATGTAAATCACATATGAATAATTATTTCGCGCAATTAGGTAAACAATTACGTCATACCTGTACGGCCGAAAAGTCGGGGAGTCACAAATATACTAATATCAACAAATGCATTAGTAAATTCACAAAAATATCCGCCAGCCGTTTAAACAATTATTTCAAACATTGAACATGTATGGTCAATATCTAAAGAAAATATTAAGCATCCATAAACTGTAGGTATGAAATTAGTCTATCATAAAAATATTAAAATAACATTAAGTAGCATTTTATTAAAAAAAAAATGCTAGGTAGACACAAAACTCAAGTACTTACATCAAACCCCCTTAACAAATTTAGTCCTTGCATTAGCCCCCTTACCTTTGGCTCTTTATTACATATACCCCCCTGAGTTTCAACATGGTAGGGGTAAAATAGTAAATTTCACACAATCCGTTAAATTTAACAGAGGAGATAACGGCCCAGGGGAGAGTTCGTAATTTCTGAAACCTCAGGGGGTATTCTGTAATAACGCCAAATCTCAGGGGGCCGTTGGTAATTATCCCAATATACCCATCAACATTTATACAATCATATTCTAGCTCAACGAGGTCATACCGGCACGAAAAGCAATTAAAACGACATATAAACGACAATTCCAACAATTCGAGAAACACCAAATAAATCATAATAAATTAACCGAGTGTCCAAACGACGAACGGAAGATGGCGTTAGACTCACCGCATCGAGCCGGACGTTCTGTCAGAAGGCCGTCGGAGCACCACTACTGTAGCTGCTGGAAAAGCCGCCGGCCGCCACCGGGCCGCCGCCGAAGGTTGTCGGAAAAATCTCGAAAAATCAATCCCGAATGTATTCCTCGTGCTCGTTCCGAATCTCCAATCAATTTCTAGAAATTTTGAGCGGTTTGACCCCAATTTCAGATCTAAGAATATGAAACCCTCAAAATCTTCAAATCGCGATTTCTCCCAAACCGCTAAACGAAATTCGAAACAGTAAAAAGCAATGGCTTACTTATGTCGACCTCTTCGAAATGCATATGATATTTTCCGGAAATCACCGCCGCCGTACACAGCCGCTGCGCGCGACTTCGCCGTCAAAATTCTCCGATTCTAGCGCGATTCAGGTCGCACTGCTGCCACTAATCAACTCAGCTCGTTGACCTGAGTATTTCCCCCAACATCCCGTCGCCGAAGGATGGCCGGAGTGGCCATCCCGCCACCCACGCTGACAGCGCCGCCGCGCTGCTGCTGTTCATTCGCCGTAGCTCCGCCTACGGCGGTTTTCGCCGTGAACCACCACCATGGATTGATAGGTCTCGTCGAGGTGATGAAGATACACTATAAGTTCATCGGATTCCGTCGCCGGTGGTCGTCGGAAAGCTGCTGTAAAAGTGACGAAAATCAGCAACTTTCGGAGCTCCGTTCTCTCTCGTCAGTTGTCGGATTTTGATTCCGAGCATACGGTTGTGTTCCTTGTTCCGAGTACTTCGATTTCGACTAATTGCATGTTCGATTTGGCGAAGAATCGAAGGAGTTAGAATTTGAAGAATTGGGTCTTCCTTCTCGTGTCGTTTGAGCCGTGGGAGAGGGGAGAGAGAGAGAGAGAGAGAGTGTGGGAGAAATGACAAGAAATATATCTAGATACATGCTATATACAAACTAGATAGTCTTAACACGTAGAAAAGTAAAATAACGCGTTCAATTATTCGCAAAAATAAATCCGATAAAGTCTCAATTAAACATACAAGTCCCGAATAAATTTTACAATCTAAATTGGAAATAATTTTACCAATTAGAGCTTAATTCAATTTAATTTTAGAAAATCTTTCGTACAAATTAACAACACCCATAAGCATATAATCGACAATTAATTCTCAAAGATCACAAATAAATTCGAATTAGGCATGTTACGTAACATATTAAATTTAAACTCTATTTTTAGTAATTATTTCATATAAATAAATTCGAATTAAATTGAATTAAGCAATCCAAGCCACGTACGTAAGAGATAAATTAAATTAGCAAATAGTCATCAAATAATCCGAACAATCACATATCAAATTAAATTCCGATTAAATCATACAAGTCACGAAATTCTCAAATTAGCATACAAGTGTGAAAACTTACCCGAGAGTGTCGTTGGATCGTGCTTCAGAGATGCGGGGCGTCACATTATATATCCCACATTGAAAGTTTAAGTTGGGAAATTCTCTCTCTCCACATAAGAACTTTGTAATAGTTTGGGGAGGAGGTAAAACTATAAATAGGCTCCTCCCCCTTCTAGCTTTGTGTATCCAAACAAAGTTACTCTCACTTTGTAATATTTCTTAAGTGAAATATATTTTGAGTAGTGCACGAGAACGTAGGCTAAATTGGCCGAACCTCGTTAAATTTGGTGTTCTTTTCATTACGCCTTTTAATAGACTTTTTTGGGTTAAATTTAGTTTATTATTTTGCCTGATTTTTCCTTTATGTAAATTTAGGCATTATAATTCTAAATATTTGTGCGATGCTTCCGCAACAAGTGGTATCAAGAGCCAAAGGTGCTGGAGTATGCTCTGTGGTTGTAGCTTAGTCTAATCTTCCACATAAAAAACGTACGAAGAGGGCTAGGTGGGCATCGCACATCGACAGGCATCGGCTGGCATTATGTATCGACTTGCATCGACAGACATAGAGCATCGACGAGCATCGGTAGGCTCGGCACCACGCATCGGCAGGCTTGGTTGGCATCGCGCATTGGTGGCTATTAAAAGAAAGGTGTAGCAGAAATGACAAAGGATGAGATCTCGCCTGAAGAAACAACTAAGGCAGCTTCCAGCTCGTACAACTTGGCAAGGACTGGAATGGCAAAGACGAGAATCACCGTGGAGATCTTCGATGGAACCGATCATTTCGGCATGTGGCAAAGCGAAGTTCTAGATACTTTATTCCAGTAAGGTTTAGATCTCGCCATTGAAGAAAAGAAACCAAAAGAGGTTGATGACAAAGATTGGAAGACCATCAACCGGTTGGCATGTGGTACAATTCGATCATGTCTCTCCAGATAATAGAAGTATACTTTCTACAAGGAAACTTCTGCAAGCCAGCTGTGGAAGGCATTGGAGGAGAAATTCTTGAAGAAAAGCAGTCTAAACAAGCTGCATATGAAGAAACGACAATTTCACTTCACGTATGTTCTCGGTACCACGATGAATGAGCACATCACTCAATTTAATCAGCTTGTGCCTAATTTATTGAATTTGGATGTGGCTTTTGAAGATGAGGACCTCGCGCTGATGTTATTGGGATTGCTTTCGGAGGAGTTTGAGTTTCTCGAGACAACTCTACTCCATGGAAAGGTCAGCGAAATATGTACAGTCTTATATAGTTATGAGTTGAGGAAGGACTAGAAAGGAAGCACCAGTGGAGTAACAAAAGCCCTAGTTGTGAGAGGTCGTCAGCAAAGCCAGTCAAAGAGGAAAAGAGGGAGATCAAAGACGAAGAGTAGCGTTACCAAAGATGAGTGTGCCTTTTGTCACGACAAAGGACATTGGAAGAAAAATTGTCCAAAGTTGAAGAAAGGAAAAACTCCGCAAGATGCCAATGTAGCCGAATACAAAAGCGACACATAGTTAAATGGTTCCTTAGTGGCTTCACCTTCAACGCCTAGTTCAGACGAGTGGATATTGGATTCAGGTTGCACCTACCATATATCTCCTGTTCGGGAGTGGTTCTTCGATCTTGAAGAATTTGATGGAGGAGCGGTTTACATGCGAAATGATCAAATATGTAAAATAGTTGGGATAGGTTCAATCAAACTACGGAATCACGACAGATCCACCAGAATTCTGAAAGATATTCGGTTAGTGCCTAGTTTGAAGAAGGATCTCATCTCATTAGGGGTCTTAGAGTCAAAAGGCCTAGTTTTGACGATGCGAGATGGAATTCTTAAAGCAACTTTGGGGGCACTCGTGATGTTGAAGGGTGAGAGAAAGAACAACTTGTATTTCTACCAAGGTAATACAGTTGTTGGGACAGTAGCAGCAACAATGACTTCTAGCAGCAAGAAGGATATTGAGGCAATGAAGTTGTGACATATGTGTTTGGGACACGATAGAGAAAAATCCTTGCAAATTCTTGTCAAGCAAGGTTTGTTGAAAGGTACGAAAACTTGCAAATTAGAGTTTTGCGAGCATTGTGTTATGGGAAAGCAAACTAGGGAGAAATTTGGCACAACTATTCACAATACCGAGGGTATTTTGGACTATGTGCACTCTGATGTGTGGGGACCTTCCAAGACGATGTTACTTAGAGGTAGACACTACTTTGTCACCTTTATTTATGATTTTTCCAGAAGAGTTTGAGTGTTTCCTATGAAGCATAAAGGTGAAGTATTTGAAGTTTTTCTAAAGTGGAAAACTCAAGTTGAGAACCAGACTGGAAGAAAGATCAAAGTTCTCCGAAGAGACAACGGCGGAGAATAAAAGAACGATCTATTCCAGAAGGTATGCCAAGAACACGGTATAGGTCTACACTTCATAGTAAGAGAAACACCACATTAGAATGGGGTGTCAGAGCGGAATATGACATTAGTGGAGAAAGTTCGTTGTATGTTGTCTAATGCTGGATTAGACAGAAAGTTTTGGGCTGAGGCAATGGCATACGTTCAACATGTCGTCAATCGTTTGCCATCATCTACAATAGGTGGGAAGACTCCTTAAGAGGTTTGGTCCGGAAATCCTGCCACAATTATGACTCTTTGCATGTGTTTGGTTCTACTGCATACTATCATGTGAATGAATCAAAGTTGGATCCTCGAGCAAGAAAGACGCTCTTTATGGGCTTCAATGCTGGGGTTAAGGGATACCGTCTTTGGTGTCTAGAGGCAAAGAAGACGATAATAAGCAGGGATATTACCTTCGACGAATCTCCCATTTTGAATAAGGTAACTCAAGAAGGGACTGATGGTACTCCGAAGCAGGTAGAGCATGCACCGATGCAGGTGGAATATACACCAGAGCTGGTGGAGTTTGAGAAGATAGTGGTGAGTCCAGCAAATGACACAATCATTGATTCTTCTACGATAAAAGAAGAATAGGATGAGGAGGAGGTTACTACCCAAGAACCTCAATAGCAACTAGAGCCAATTGCAATTAGAAGGACAAGACGAGAAATTCAAAAACTAGCTCGTTTTTTCGACTTGGTAGCGTAAGCACTTCCTCTAGTTAATGATGTTTCATCCATATTTTCAGAAGCCATCCGGAACTCAGAAAACAGCAGTTGGAAAGACGCAATGGAGGAAGAGATGCAATCTTTTTAGAAGAATAAGACGTGGAAGTTGGCACAACTACCGAAGGGAAAGAAGGCAATTGGATGCAAATGGGTATTTGCAAAGAAAGAAGGATTTCCTAACAAAGACGATGTTCGCTGCAAGGCGAGGTTGGTAGCTAAAGGCTACACTTAGAGGAGGAAGTTGATTATAATGAAGAGTTTTCTCCAATTATTAAACACTTCTCTATTAGAATTTTGTTGGCCTTGGTAGCGCAGTTAAATTTGAAGCTAGCTCAACTCGATATGAAAACTGCATTCCTGCACGGTGATTTGGAAGGGAAAATCTATATGTCTTAGCCAGATGGATATAAAGTTGCAGATAAAAAAAATTGAGTTTGCAACTAGACAAATCATTGTACGAATTGAAGCAATCACCGAGGCAATGGTGCAAACTATTTGATAAGTTTATGTTGGGTCAAAGGTACACAAGGAGGAAGTACGACCACTGTGTGTATTTGCGCAGGCTACAAGATGGAACCTATATCTAGCTACTCTTATATGTTGATGACATGCTGATAACATTAAAGAGCTAAGATAAAATTGACAAGTTAAAGGTTCAATTGAGTAAAGAGTTCGAGATGAAGGATTTGGAAGAAGCCAAGATGATTCTCGAAATGGAGATAAGCAGGGATCGGTAGAGAGGTAAGCTTTGGCTGACTCAAAAGTAGTATTTGAACACAGTACTACAGAGGTTTGGTATATGTCAAGATACAAAACCTATAAGTACTCCGCTTGCCCCTCACTTGAAGCTTACCAACCGGTTATCTCCTAAGACGAAAAAAGAACGAGAATACATGGCAAAAGTCCCATATGCAAATGCAGTTGGTAGCCTTATATATGCAGTACAAAACCGGATATTTCACTAGTTGTTGGCGTTATGAGCAGATACAAGCATGATCCTGGAAAAGCTCACTGGAAAGCTGTGAAATGCATTCTACGGTATATTCAAGATACTGTAGACGTTGGTTTATTGTTTGATCGGGATGAAGCACTTGGTCAAGACATAGTTGGATATTGTGATTCTGACTATGTGGGAGATTTGGATAAGCGAAGATCTACAACTGGCTACTTGTTCACTTTAGCCAAGGCGCTAGTTAGTTGGAAGTCGACCTTACAGTCAGTGGTGGCATTGCCTACGATAGAGGCAGAATATATGACCGTTACAGAAGCTGTAAAAGAAGCAATTTGGCTTTAAGGATTGCTTGAAGACTTGGGAGTCGGTTAAACACACCTTGCGGTGTATTGTGACAGTCATAGTGCTATTGATTTAGCGAAGAACCAGTCATTTCATGCAAGAACAAAGCATATTGATGTTTGCTATCACTTTGTGCGGGAAATTCTCGAAGAAGAGCATATTGTTCTTCAGAAGATTCGGACTACGGAGAATCCTGCAGATATGATGACCAAGGTGGTGACAAAGGCCAAGTTTAAACATTGTTTAGACTTGGTTAATATCCTGCACTTTTGAGTTAGTGCCTGTGGGCGCATTTGGAGGCACTACAACATGATTTAGAGATGAAGTCGTTTATATTTGGTGGGATCATAAATTGTGCCAATGTGGAAATTTGTTGGTTTGTGGCCCATTATGTATCCTACATTGAAAGCCTAGGTTGGGCTAAGTGTTTTCTATGCAACATGGGAACTTTGTAATAGTTTGGGAAGGAGCTAACACTATAAATAGGCTACTCCCCCTTCTAGCTTTGTGCATCCAAACAAAGTCTCTCTCACTTTGCAATATTTCTTAAGTGAAATATATTTTGAGTAGTGCCCGAGGACGTAGCCTAAATTGGCCGAACCTCGTTAAATTTAGTGTTCTTTTCATTACGCCTTTTAATAGCCTTTTTGGGTTATATTTAGCTTATTATTTTGCCTGATTTTTCCTTTGTGTAATTTTAGGCATTATAGTTCTAAATATTGTGCGACGCTTCCGCAACACTAGCATCCTTGAAAAACATGGGAATAATACAAAGGCACCCCTAGGCTATCGAGGCCCATAAGCTTCATTATCGATCACCCGTCGGGCTAACCGTTCAGGCTTTTTGCCTGAGCGTCAGACATTTTCTTGACCTGTTGAGGGTCTTACTCCTCGAATCGCCCAATACAATCTTTAACACTCCGTACGCATTCATACACGTGCTCCCATTATCACTGCCCTATTCCTACGGGCTTAAAGTTCTTTTGCTCTGATACCCCATCCGCCCCCCACCCATGGGGCCACGTGTCTAAGGCAACAACCCTTGTATCTGTGAATAGTTGAATGACAAAAATGCTCCTTCCTTGCTCCTATACAATCTATAGTGGATTCACCACATGAAGTAAGCAATTTTGGCCACTTTCTCTCTTTAGCTCACTTAAATCTCCATATAAGGTTTACCGACTTGAATATCTTAGAGCCAAAACTGGACATTCCCCAATATTTCCCCAATTTGATACTCTAATGTGTGTTTTATACTAACAGGAAAGAATCCACACCGCTCGGAGCAAGTCACTTCCTTCATAATCTCAAGCCATAATCGCTCGATCTCACCCCACATATAAAATTTTTGAATGACTATGACTTGACATCAAATTATACACCGTTAAAAGGATACTAAAAAAAATATGTAATCGAGCAATGCTATTTCCCTTGCATAATATCTAATTTCAAAGAAAGAAAATATCTATGTCTGTATGCTAAACTAAAATCTTGATCGAAAATAACTTTTAGAGTTCAGAAAAATAATGTGAGTGTCTATTATAAAAAAATATTGTATATTTATAATAGTAGGACCTTGTTTATATAGTAGAATAATTATATTTGCATATCTTATGATATAATTATATTTATAATAGTAGGACCTTGTTTATATAGTAGAATAATTTCTTGGTTAAAGGAAGTATAGGTCCTTTATTGATTCTCTCATGCCTTTATGTGCCACTTTTGTAATTCAGGCGTCTAGAGAGACACCCTTTTAAACTTATATCTAAAATTACGTAGTTAACTCACATAATACAACCATGGAATCTCAAGTCAAAGGATTAATTAATCATGTCATTGACGTGAGTTGTTTCCTAATCTAGAAGTCTCTATTTCTAAAACTAGATACTTTCTTTCCCATTAAGGAATGTTCTCATGCTGGATAACTCAGTGTACTCATTCTATCAATGAGAACCCTCTTGTGTTGCGTATACATTAACCATGTACTTTGTCATCCCGTGAAACGGGATGATTCCTGCTTAAGGACGCAATCACACAAGTAAGTCTCAATCGAGTCTAATCAACACTCCCGCTGTTTGATGAACTCATCGACTTGGAGTAAGTTCTAATCTAGCTTAGATTAGGGCTTGTTTAATATGTCATTAACCCTAATGACAAAAACCTAAAAGTTTGATAAATTATGGGAGTTCTAATACATGCACACATAATGGAAACACACAAAACATGTATTGCATATAAAGAAGTGTTTGCCTATAATAATCAATCATATATTGTTAGTGTGTAATTAGTGCTTAAATTGCCTTAATTTTCCCCCTATGTTTGATTGGATATCTACTTAATTTTGCTTAAATATGGCTTTGCAGGTCTAATTATGTTGAAATGGAGAATTAATGGAAATATGGATCAAAAGGAGTTACAAGTGAAGAAAAAGGCCTGAGCTATGACCTTTAAGCTATGATCATCCCTAAAGACAAAGGTGACGTAGCAGATACCTCACCAAAGTCAAATGTTGCGTCTGACTCTCTATTTTTGGCAACTTCAGCTACTTGCAGCAGCTTTGCACAACATTTTGCTTCTCAAGAAGTGTAATCATCGTACTTAGGAATTCTAAAGAATATTTGGCTTGAAATGTATGCCAAAGTTGAGATTACCAAGCTTATAAGCAAGGGTTATGAAGAGAAAAAAGAATTCAGCCTTCTTCTCGAAGAAGCAAGCACGTAGCAGCTGTAGCAGCTCCAGAACAACAGCAAAACAGGGGACTTCTCCCCTGTTATGATCATCAAGCATTTCCTTTCCCTTTTCTTTTCTTTCTAGCTAGAATTTATGCATAGATTGTGAAGATATTGATCAATCTTTTGTAGACAATCTTTGTTAGCTTAAATTCAGCTCTAAAACAGTTTGTTATTTGATCTTTTTGCAAGAATTTACAGCAGCTAAGTCTCCTTTATCCTAGTGAAGTTGTTTCTTTGATTCATGCTTTGGATTTGTGAGATCTAAATGAGTTTATGCAGCTTTAACCTCTTGGTATATGCATGTATCTTGAACGTATGGTTTGAACATGTTTTTGAGATGATTTTCTGATCAACTATTATCTTGATACTAGTTCTATTTGACTGCACAAATACTTGATCCGTAATTGTCATGTAAATATGCCTAAAGAGTTACACATCATTGAAAGCTTACCACCATGTTTGCTTGATAGTGATGAGATGCATGTATAATGACTTAAACATTCCAAGCTTCTTGAGTTTGTTGGTTAGGATCAGTATCCTTTTCATGATTAATGCTGTCAGGAAGTTAAATCTTAGGATCATATCTTTAAGATTGCTTTTGTGATAAGAAGATGATTAGTGAACGTTTCATAATCATTGTAAAAATAAGAAAGGATGAGGTGTGTAGAGCTTGTTACCACTATAGCCGGTCTATAAAGAAATTGAAGTTGAATATTGCATCAATGAGCGAATCAATGGCATGAATTATAAGAACAACTTGGCTAGGATAACCTATTTCTAAATCAGTTAATTTCAATCACTAAATATCAGCTTTCTTTACTTGATATCTTTTATTTTAGCATCTTTAATTTGTAGTTTGGTAATTACTCAAACCTCCCCCCCCCCCTGTTGTGGACCGTTCTTGTAGATTATTTGCTTGGTTGTGTGTGAAATATAAGAACTGCTAGTCCTTTGGGTTCGACCCTTTGCTGCTATACTCTATTTGTAGTGCATTGGGAGGTGAAGGTTTTATTTGGTGGATTTGGCAACCATCAAATTTTTGGCGCCGTTGTCGGGGACTAGATTTAATTGGTTTTGTTTTCTTGTATGACCAGGTCTGAATATTCCAAGAAATTGGTTCCCTACGATCCTGAGATTGAAAGATCATTAAGACAGATCAAGAAAGAAGTTAGAATACGCAGACAACAAGCTAAAAGTAGCAGATTCCTTGAGCAAGATCAGTTCCCCTGTTTGGTCAGTTTATTTTCTGACGTAGACAAGCGTTAGCTATGGTCATCCCTTAAGCAGGGCCCCAGACAATCAGACATTGAGGCAGATGGCAGCACCACCTGTAGCTCAGGAACCTCTGTGTATTACATTGCCTACTGTGACAACTGACTTTGAGCTAAAGTCAGGATTGATTCACTTACTTCCTACGTTCAGAGGCTAGGAGAATGAAAATCCAAATCAACACCTTAAAGAGTTTCATGTGGTTTGCTCTAGCATGAGGCCAAATGGAGTTACGAAGGAGCAGATTAAATTGAGAGCATTCCCTTTCTCATTAGCTGATGATGCGAAAGAATGGCTATATTATTTACCTCCAGGGTCAATCACAACTTGGACAACTATGACTTCGGCTTTCTTGGAGAAATTCTTCCCTACATCCCGAGTTGTCTCTACAAGAAGAGAGATAGTGTCAGTCAAGCAAAAAGAATCTGAAACTCTTCATGATTATTGGGAAAGATTTAAGAAACTCTTAGCACGTTGTCCACAACATGGACACTCCGAGCAAGCTTTGATCCAATATTTTTATGAAGGTTTAATTCCAATGGAAAGGAGAATGATGGATGCAGCAAGTGGTGGTGCCATTGTGAACAAAACACCAAATGAGGCTAGGCAGCTAATATCTACCATGGCTGCTAATTCGCAGCAGTTTGGTACTCATCATGATGCTCCGAGAAAGGTAAATGAGGTAAGCTCTACTTCAATTGAAAGTCAATTAAATAGATTAACAACTTTGGTGCAGAATTTAGCTGTGGCAAACTCGACACCATCTTCGGTTTGTGGAATCTGCACGAGTCTCGATCACCACACGGATTTATGCCCAACACTTCAAGGAGATGGCACCGAAAATGTGAGTGCAATAGGAGGAGGTTTTCAACAACAAAGGAAATGTGATCCATATTCAAATACATACAATCCAGGTTGGAAAGACCATCCTAATTTCAGCACCGAGGCCTCAATTGTTTCAAGGACAACAAATTTTTCAGCCAAAGCCACCCATGCAAAGACCACCTCAAAACTTCCAGCCACATCAGAATTTTCAGCCACAACAAGCCAATTTTCAGCAGCCTTCTAGCTCTAATTCAGGTATGTCTTTAGAAGATATGTTCAAGGCTTTTATAACTAACAACCAACAATTTCAGCAGGAAACAAGAGCAAATATGCAGCAGTTTCAGTCCACTGTTTAAAACTTGGAAAATCAGTTGGGACAACTAGCATCTTCAGTTAGCAAGCTTGAAAACAAAGGAAAATTTCCATCCCAAACGATCGATCCTCGACAAAATGCCACCGCTATCACCCTGAGGAGTGGAAAGGAGCTGGAATTACCTGTGTGGAAGCAAAAAATAGGGCAAGGCAGTGGAAAAACAGAGTAAAATAGAGCAGACTTTGATGCTGATGCAGATGCAGTAGGTAAAGGCTTAAGCCATGATCATAGCTTAGAACAAGAACAGCAAGTAGAACCTTCTGTGCAACCCAAACCTCTGTTGATTCCACCACCTTTTCCTCAACAGTTTGCACAGTCTAAGAAAGCCAAGGAAGAGAAAGAAATTCTGGACACATTCCGGAAGGTTGAGTTGAATATTCCCCTCCTTGATGCTGTAAAACAAATCCCAAGGTATGCTAAATTTCTTAAAGATATTTGTACTAATAAAAGAAAACTGTTGGGGAATGAAAAAGTAAGCATGGGAGAAAATGTATCAGATGTACTTCAAAGAAAACTCCCACCTAAATGTAAGGGTCAAGGTATGTTTGCAATTCCATGCAAGATAGGTAATCTAGGTATAAATCATGCTATGTGTGATTTAGGTGCTTCCATAAATGTTATGCCTTTGTCTATCTATTCTTCACTAAACATTGGTCCTTTGAAGAGAACATGAGTTATTATACAGCTAGCGGATAGGTCCATTGTACATCCGGAAGGAGTGTTGGAAGATGTTCTTGTACAAGTCAATAACTTGGTATTTCCTGCAGATTTCTTTGTGGTTGACATGGAAGATGATAAGATTTCAAAGTCTTCAGAATTGCTGCTTGGGAGACCATTTTTGAGCACAGCAAGAGTGAAGATTGATGTTCATGATGGAACATTAATGATGGAGTTTGATGGGGATCTCATTAAATTCAATGTTTATGATGCCATGAAATAACCTACTGAAAATGTTTCAAATATTTCTTCCATTGATGTTATTGATAATCTGACAGAAACCACCTTGAATTTGGATTACTATGATGAACTTTACTTAGCATTAGGTGACAGCCTTTATGTTGATAAACTTAAGGAATTGGAAGCTAAGTATGAAATAAGAGAGGATGTTTATGATGTTGTTTATGCATTAGAATCTCTGAAACTTGTTAAACACAACATTTCTTGTAACAAATTGACTGTTTCTCATACTAAATTACTTCCCTCTATTGTACAGGCCCCTAATTTGGAGCTTAAACCGCTGCCATCATGCCTTAAATATGCATATTTAGGTGATAAAGAAACTCTTCCAGTGATTATTTCAAATAAACTCTCAAGTTTGGAGGAAGAGAAATTGATACGAGTTCTTAAAGAATTTAAGGTAGCCTTGGGATGGACCATTGCAGACCTAAAAAGCTTGAGTTCATCTACGTGCATGCACAAAATTATCTTGGAAGAAGATTGCAAACCAAGTAGGGAAGCTCAAAGAAGATTAAATCCTCCAATGATGGAAGTTGTGAAGAAGAAAATCCTCAAACTCTTAGATGTCGACATCATATACCCCATTTCGGATAGTCGATGGGTAAGTCCTGTGCAGGTTGTTCCCAAGAAAATAGGTATAACAGTGGTAGAGAATACGGCTGGAGAAATGGTACCAACTCGAGTGCAAAATGGTTGGCGTGTGTGCATGGATTATAGAAGATTGAATGCAGCCACCAAGAAAGACCATTTCCCCTTGCCATTCATTGATCAAATGCTTGAATGGCTTATGGGAAAGACACATTATTGCTGTCTTGATGGATATTCTGGATTTTATCAAATTCTCGTTGCACCGAAAGATCAAAAGAAGACGACATTTACCTGTCCATTTGGAACATTTGCATTCCGGCGTATGCTGTTTGGACTTTGCAATGCCCCTGCTACATTTCAAAGATGTATGGTGAGCATATTTTCAGATTATGTTGAGGATATAATTGAAGTTTTCATGGATGATTTTACTGTTTATGGGAATTTTTTTTATGCATGCTTGAATAATTTGGCTAAAGTCTCGGAAAAATGTCTTGAAAGTAACCTTGTTTTGAACTATGAAAAAAGCCATTTTATGGTTGATCAAGGATTAATTTTAAGACATATAGTTTCTATTAGAGGCATTGAGGTTGACAAGTCAAAAATTGATGTTATAGAGTCTTTGCCTCACCCCACAAGTGTGCGGGAGATCCGTTCTTTTCTTGGACATGCAGGCTTCTACAAGAGGTTCATAAAAGATTTTTCAAAGATAACACAACCTCTATGCAAACTGTTGCAAAAAGATGTGGTATTCAAGTTTGATGAAGCTTGCAAGGAAGTATTTGATTTGCTAAAATTGAAGCTAACTTCTTCCCCAATAATTCAAGCACCTGATTGGAATCATCCCTTCGAATTGATGTGCGATGCAAGCGACTATGCTATTGGAGCTGTTCTTGGACAAAAGATAAATAAATCACCTCATGTGATTTATTATGCTTCAAGGATGTTGGATACAACTCAGATTAACTACACCACAACTGAGAATGAGCTTTTAGCCATTGTTTTTGCTTTAGATAAATTTCGTACATATCTGCTGGGTACTAAAGTGATTGTTTATTCCGATCATGCAGCTCTTAGGTACCTCTTGAAGAAAAAGGAAGCAAAACCAAGGTTGATACACTGTATTCTATTGATGCAAGAGTTTGACATTGAAATCAGAGACAAAAAGGGATCAGAGAACCTAGTTACTGACCATCTGAGTCGGATCTTGGCAGATGCAGACTCCACTCCTGTAAAGGATGAATTTCCAGATGAGCAATTGTTCTCCATAGCTGATGGTAAGCTAAGGTCATGCCTAATGCATGCCCCCTGGTATGCAGACATGGTAAACTACATGGTATCCAAAACTTTTCCTGATAAATTATCTAGGTCTGAGCGTGATAAGATAAAAAGTGATGCTAAATACTATGTATGGGATGATCCTTACCTTTGGAAGTTTTGTGCAGATCAAGTGGTTAGGAGATGTGTAAGTGAGGATGAAATTCACTCTATTTTAAAATTCTGTCATTCTTATGCATGTGGAGGCCACTTTGGGCCAAAAAAAACTGCAAGAAAGGTGTTAGAATGTGGACTATATTGGCCTACATTGTTTCATGATGCATTCATGTTTTGCAAAACTTGTGAAAGCTGTCAGAAAACTGGGAATTTAAGTGCTAAAAATCAAATGCCATTGTCCCCAATTTTAGTTTGTGAAATATTTGATGTTTGGCGCATAGACTTTATGGGTCTGTTTTCTAGTTCTTTTGGCAACAATTATATATTACTTGCAGTTGATTATGTATCCAAATGGGTTGAGGCAAAAGCCACACGGACTAATGACTCTAAAACTGTTGTAGGTTTTATGAAGTCTAATATCTTTAGCAGGTTTGGAACTCCAAAAGCGATCATCAGTGACCGTGGCACCCATTTTTGCAACAAAGTGGTTGCAACTTTACTTAAGAAATACCACGTTTCACACAGGACATCGATAGCCTATCATCCACAAACAAGTGGACAAGCTGAAATCTCCAACCGTGAAGTGAAGTCCATCTTGGAGAAAACTGTTAACCCAAATAGGAAGGACTGGAGTTTGAAGCTTGATGATGCTTTGTGGGCCTATAGGACAGCCTATAAAACCCTCATTGGCATGTCACCATATAGGCTAGTCATTGGAAAGCATTGTCACTTACCTGTGGAACTGGAACACAAAGCACTATGGGCCATTAAACAATGCAACATGAAGATAGATGAAGCTGGAGTACACAGGAAATTGCAACTCCAGGAATTGGAAGAATTAAGGAATGAGGCATATGAAAGTGAAAGAATCTACAAAGAAAAGACTAAAAACTTTCATGATCAATTGATTTCCAGGAAAACTTTTCAAATTGGGCAGAAAGTTTTATTATTTCATTCACGTTTGAAGTTATTTCCTGGTAAGTTAAGGTCTAGATGGATAGGACCTTTTGTTGTAACTGATGTTTTCCCTCATGGTGCAGTGGCTATCAAAAGTTTGGAGACTGGGAAAGCTTTTAAAGTAAATGGCCATCGTCTCAAACCATTTTATGAAGGATTCCAGGCTCATATAGTGGAGGAAGTCAGCTTGGACAGTCCCACTCTGATGCACTAAGAAAGAACTGAAGCAACCCAATTCATTTTTAGTTATTGTTGTTTAGTTCCAGTTTCTCTTTGTTTTTGTCAAGAGAATACTGTGATTCTTGACTAAAGACCACTTTTTGTTTTGTTTGCAGGTTTATGGCAGAAAAAGAGTACCAGGACCCAACCCCTTAAGGATGGTCATGCCTACAGCTCAAAAAATAGGCATTGTGCCTGCCGGAATTGAATACGATTTGTGAACAATGTTTTTCTCTAAGGATATAACACTTTAAATGTTTTATTTGAAAAGGCTGATTAAATTGCTTTAATTATTAACAATGCCTTTGCTCTTGAAATATAAAAAACGTTTTATTAAAAAAGTGTGTTCTTCAATTCTGATTTCAAGCCTTTATACACGCATTCACAATTTATTAGATTTCAAAACCCCTCAAAACCTTCAAAACCTCTCCATCTCCCTCATCAGAACACAAACAGTCACCACCCTCACTTCACCACCGACCACCGTTAAACCCCTCCGTTAACCATAATCCATGGCCAAAACAAGGTCCAAAGGACCTGTACCCCCACCACCATCCAAGCCACCCCATCGCGCCGTACAGAAAACGCGCACCCTGCGCAACCTTAGCCATGGACCCAAAACTCCGGCCAAAGCACAGGAACAAATGCATGCAGCACCACCAGAAGAAGGTTCCAACCAGCTCATGCAAAGATGTTGATGAAATTTGGATGAAATGGACCAAGGAAGCTCATGGAAGATATAGTTACGTGATTCACCATTTTGATTTGTGTGATTTGTGCCAATTTGCCAATTAATCCTCCAAGAGTTCAATGCAATCAAGTATAGGAGGTTTTGAAAAGTGATCAATTAAGTCCTTAAAGGATTATGCAATTAAGTCCCTAGAATTTCAAGAATTATTTAACTAGGGACAATTTGGTAATTTGAAACACTCTCGGTAATTGTTTCAGGCAATAAACATTTTCCCGTGTCACGAAATAATATTTTCAATGATATGAAATCAAATAATTCACATAAATGATGTTTCATGAATTTTTATAAAATGTGAAATGTCACGTAAGAATATATTATGAAATTAAAGAATTAAAATAAAACCTACGCTCAAAACGCACACGTGGCGTGCTTACCTGTTCATCCGGAACCGGGGCGTTACACACTAAATATCAGCTTTCTTTACTGATATCTTTTATTTTAGCATCTTTAATTTGTAGTTTGGTAATTACTCAAACCCCCCCCCCCCCTGTTGTGAACCGTTCTTATGGATTATTTGCTTGGTTATGTGTGAAATAAAAGAACTGCTAGTCCTTTGGGTTCGACCCTTTGCTGCTATACTCTATTTGTAGTGTATTGGGAGGTGACGGTTTTATTTGGTGGATTCGGCAACCATCATATATTATTCAAAGATTGTCTTTGATACAAGGAAAATGCTAAAACGAATTTCATCGAATCAACTTTCTAGGGCACTATTCCCAACATGATAAACATACATTTTGATCCTAGGGAAACTCATTCTTTTATTTTCCGGGACATTGATACTTTTATGTCTTTACTTGCTATGATTTCTGAGCATGTTTTTGTGGTATGCTCTCACTCAGGTGGGGAGCTTGGTGACGGATCGAGTGTTTCGAGAGTGCCTAGTAAGTTTTGAGGGTCGATTTTTCTAGCCTATCTGATCAAGATGCCAATAAAGAAGATGGAGCAATCCTTGGGATAGATTGGCTCTATCGACACCGAGCAGTGATGGATTGTCGCAAGAAGAAGGTTACGTTGGGTTTAGTGGTGTTTACGGTGAGCAGTTGAAGTTCGGTGTTGTGGTTTAGATTCACTAAGTTAAAACCAATCGTGCAAGTGTACACTTAATATACGCGTAGCACAATAGGATCGTACCCACAGGGAAGGGAAATCAATCACTACTCAATATCTATTTCTAATCTAAAGAACGAACGAATTCAAGTTGTTATTTTTATCTGCTAGAATAAAATTGAAGTAATTAACTCTAAGAAAACACAAATAGCACACTTGAACACGGATTAAACTCAGTAGACTAAATAGGCAGGGGAAGCAATGACTTATGCATTTATGATTCAATACAATACTTGTTTGATAAGTGCAATTCTACAACCTAGTCACTTATATATGAATTATCCTCTCTCAAGGTATAACCGTGTATTTAATTAAGCTCAATGTTGCTCTCGCAATCATCAATGTATTAATTAAACCAACAAGACCAAGACTAGTGCAATTCCTATTCTAGCGGCTTGGCATGGAATAAGATTTACTGTTGTATAGACCAGAACCAAATCTCTTTGCATTCATACAATCTATTAGTTATGAAAACCTTCTCATTACTATTAACCTCTCGATTCTCAAGTAATTCTAGATTATTCTAAGGGTGATCAGGCCTTCACAATTCAATTCAAACCAGTTTTCATACTAAGAATTAGCACAATTCATTCAAGCATCATATCAAATACATATCAGACATTCCTCATCACTCCCCAAGCCCTAGGGGTTTAGCTACTCATAATTAAAGCAAAACTCATAAAACTAAAGTAAATTGCATTAAAGGAAATCATGTTTATCAAATCAAGACAAAGTCTCAAAAACAAACTCATAAACATTCAGTAAAAATATGGAAAAACGAATCTAGCATAATACTAATTAAACTTAAACTCAAAGGAATTAGTTTGATAATTAAAGCAGTAAATAAACAGAAAAACTAAAATTGTTAAAGAACTCGATCCTTGTGTCTTCTCGAAATTCTTTGAACAACTCTTCGAAACTCCAAAACTTCTCTCCTTAGGTTAGGTCACGAACGGAAGAAGAAGTCCCTCAAAAAGACTCCAAAACGCACTTAAATAACAACCCTAAATTCTGTCTCTCCGCCCCAGGTAACGGGCGTTACCTATCTATGTGCACTTATCGTTAACGCCTGTTACTGCCTTGAAATTGCAATAACGCTTTTATAAGTGGTAACGGGCGTTACCACTTTCCTTCTACCCAGGGGTAACGGGCGTTACCCCTCTGATTGGCCAAAAGTGTTGCTCCTGTGTCTGTTAACGGGGGTTAACCTCTTTGTTCTTCCAAGAGATAATGGGGGTTACTCCTTTTTCCTCCAAAAACACGTGAATTCGCCTTGGAACGCCGTTTCTCATCTCCAACTCAATAATTACCTAAATGAAGCAAAATAAACACATAAACGCATCAAGTGGCACAAAAATATACTCCAATTAACGTTAAGATTCATGCAAATTTCACACTCAACATTCGTCCCGTTTGTGATTTTTGTTGAAGCAAGTAAGCTCATCTCGGACGGAGCAACAGGTTTTATGGCGTACCTTCTTAACAAACCAAAGGACCAAGTCAAACTTGAGGAGACAGAGGATGTATAAGAGTTTCTTGATGTTTTCCCTGAGAATTTGGAATCTTTACCACTTGATAGGGACATCTAGTATGTGGTAAACCTCTATCACAGGGTTGAGCCATTTTCGAAGACTTCCTACAGGATGGCTCCTGCAAAGTTAAAGGAGTTGAAGTTGCAGTTTGATGACTTCTGGCTTGCGGGTACATCTGTTGTTGAACATAAAATGTTTAATATTTTTAGTATATATTTTGTACCATTTTATGCTATTTTTGTCTTTTATATTGGTAATTTCATCCATTTTCAGGTACTTTTCATTCCGAGGTCATAAATATGGAAAATGACGATGTTGTAGCGTAAATGAGGCATTAAGGCACAAAAAGGACAAAAAACGGCCTCATGATCGCAGCCTAATTGATTCAGGCACGCAAACATCAGGCCTGCGAAGTGGAGAAAATAGGCCCGCGACGAAGACCTTTATCGCTGCCGCGACTAAAACACGCTGGAATCTTTCGCGACCGAGATGAGATAAATTCCTGAAATCACAAGGCTTTGTACCCGATCGTGCTCGCGACCAAGTACACGCGAAATCCTTCGCGGCCGTCATGCGGTACAGAGGCACACATATATAGCAATTGAAAAACTAATTTTACACATACATGAGACGTCTAAGTCATATTTTTAAACGTAGCTTTTAAAAGGAGATTAAGGTTCGAGCTCTGCAGTCTTGGAGAGTTGATGAAGACATGAAGGTGGAGAAATTCACTCTTGTTTGAAGACAACAACACCATGACATATGAATTCGTTTTAATAACTGTCTAAGTTTTTCTAGAACAATTCTTAGTTTAATTTTAGTTTATTTAATTCAATTTTTATAGATTAATTGTTGAATATTAGTTTATGATTGCAATGGAACTTTGATTATTTATTGTTTTATGATTCCTTGGATTATTTTTGAGTAATTGTGTTTTAACTGAAGAATAATGATTGTGTAGTATATGTGTTCGATGAAATGCCTACGTGAATTCGTATGATATTATGTGATGGAGTTATGATTTAATTGCATGTTGAAGCCTACACAGCTTTAGCATGATTCTAGAATTTACCTTTTAATTGAGAAATAGTTGGTGAATTCTGATTATTAATTCCATGACACTTGAAGTTAAAGTCCCGAAGAGATTCGGTCTTTTTTTGAGCAATTTGTGATTGAATAGTGTATGACTAGCTGCTGCTAATTGATCACACTAATCCTGTTTAATTGGTTTGGATTGTTTATGCATGTTAGACCACGAGAGCGACATACACAAACACCTGACCACACGTGCTTGACTTCGAGAGAAGCTTTCATATATAATTGAGATTAGAATTGTGAAATTCTGTGAATTTGTTGAAGCATGAATTTGAGCACTGATCTATTATATTGTTACTTTCTTGGCTATGTGTTAGTTTATTAGTTTCAGTTATTTACTTTCGTATTTAGTTTATATGTTTTGTCGTAGTAGTTTAACAACCCCTCTCGATTCTGTGTTGGTCTATCGATTGGAAAATATATAGGAGTGAATGATTAGTTTTCCTTCCCTGTGGGATCGACACCTTATGTGGTACACCTGACAAATGTACGCTTGCACGCACGTGAGGTTTAATTAAAACTTTTCTCATGAACATCTGCCTGAGCACTTCACCTTGGGGTGCCCCTATTTTGTTTGTAAAGAAGAAAGATGGAATGTTACAGATGTGCATAGATTATCATGAGTTAAACTGGATGACGGTAAAGAACAAGTACCCATTGCCTCATATTGAAGAGTTGTTCATTCTCTTGTGAGGCTCTAAGGTGTACTCTAAGGTGGATTTTAGAATGGTACTACCAGCTGCATATCAGGGAGGAAGATACACCAAAGACTGGGTTTAATACCCGGTATGGGCATTTCGAGTTTGTAGTGATGTTTTTTGGGTTGACAAATGCCCGAGGTTTGTTTATGGACATGATGCACCGAGTTTTCATGTTGCTTCTTACAAATTCGTGGTCATCTTTATTGATGACATCTTGGTGTATTTGAGGTCCACTGAAGAACACGGACAACATATCAGAATAGTCTTGGAGACATTTAGAGAACACAAGCTTTATGTTAAAATTATCAAGTGTGAGTTTTGGATCGACAAAGTCACATTCCTAGGCCATATCATTTCAGGCAATAGAGCTGAAGTTGATCCCTCCAAGATTGAGACAGTTACTCAGTGGAGAAACCAAGAAATGCCTCAGAGGTTAGAAATTTTCTTGGGTTAGAGGGGTATTACCAGAGATTTGTAAAGGATTTCTCTAAAATTACAGCCCGTTGACTCGGTTGACAAATAAAGAGGTACGGTTTGAGTGGAATAAAGGTGCGAGAAAAGTTTTGAAGCCTTGGAAAAAGGTTGACTTCTACACAGTTCTTACCCTACTGAGGTAACGAAGGTTATTCAGTGTTTACAAATGCTTCTAAGGAAGGCCTCGGTTGTGTGTTGATGCAAGATGGTCCAGTAGTGGCCTATACTTCAAGGAAGTTGAAGGAGAATGAAAAGAACTACCCCACTCACGATCTTGACCTAGTAGTAGTTGTGTTCGCATTGGCTAAGTGACGCCACTACCTTTATGGTGCTACTTTTGAGGTGTTTACTGACCACAAGAGCCTCAAGTATCTCTTTACCCAGAAGGAGCTTAACATGAGATAGAGGTGTTGGGTGGAGTTTCTAGGGGATTACGACTACACAATGCAGTACCACCTTGACAAAACAAATGTGATAGCCGATGTGGAGCAAGGTTCGAAAGTTGTGGTTTCAGTTGCTCGGTTAACTAAGATCACAGTTCATCCTGACTTGAAACAAAGGTGATCGATGTTAAGCCGTGGATAAAAAGATTCAGAGGTTAGTTGCTTGGTCCAGGGTTGATCCAGAGACAAAGTTCAGGTATGATGATATAGGGTTGTTCCAGTTCAAGACAAGAGTATGTGTCATAGAAGAGCTCAAAAGGTTAATACTTGAGTAGGCACATCGCTCAACTTATTCTATACACCCCGGAGGTACAAAGATGTACCAAGATTTAAAGAAGATGTATTAAAGGAATAGCATGACAAGGGATGTCACTAATTTTGTGAAGCGTTGTATAACGTGTCAAATGGTGAAATCGAAACATCAAAAACTTGGAGGAACTCTCCAGCCACTTCCAATTCCCGTTTGAAAGTGAGAGCAATTGACAATGAATTTTATGTCCGGCTTGCCAAGGACTAAACGAGGTTTCAATGGGATATGGGTGGTTTATCGACCGTTTAACCAAGTCGGCCCATTTTCTCAAGGTCCGGATGTCCGATAAGGTGAAGAAGCTAGCTGATTTGTATTGAAAAGAGATAGTGAGATTAGATGGAGTACCCGTTAGTATTGTTTCAGACCGTGACCCTCCGCTTATGACCAATGTTTGGCAAGATCTTCGAAGGTGTTTGGGTACTAGGCTTAAATTTAGCACCGTTTCGCATCCTCAAACTGATGGACAGTTTGAGAGGTTAATCAAGTACCTTGTTAAGTTGGTTTTTTGTGTCCGTTCGAGCTGTACTTTGAGTATTCTGTTACTATCTTTGGGTCTAAATATGTTATTATTGCTCGCATGCAGGTATAATGTACCACGGAGTAGAGATAAACGAGAAACAAAACAAAAATAGAGCGAAGTGAAGATTTGAGGCTTGCTGGACATTGGTCGCGCCGCTAAGCTTTTGAGTTTAAAATGGTCGCGGCCATGATCTTCACTCGGAAAGATTCTTTGGAGTAGCTTCGCGGCCATTAAGCTTTTGAGTTTATTTTGGTCGAGGACGCAAACCCAAGGCTGCACAAATTCCTGGAAGACCATCGCGGCCGCCAACCTTTTACCCTTATTTTTTTATAGCAGCCGCTACTGAAGCTGAAAAAGTGTTAACACTTTACCAAGTGTCACAGGCGGGATCGATTCATGCCAATTTTTGTCGCGGCCGCGACGCTCCTGCAGACATGATTTATTCAGTCTGCAAGGGGTATTTTCGGAAGGTGTCGGATGAGTATTTTAGGGAATTGGAAACTTAACCTAGAGATATTCATGATCGTAGTAGCTGTGGGATAGGAGCGGAGAATTTTTCTGAGGTAGAGTTTGTGAAGCGAGAGTTGAACGGCTCATCCAACCGAATAATTTTAATTCTTCAACATTCCGAATTTTGATTGTAATTGTTTTCCTAATTCTTTCCTTCAGTTTGAATTAATATTTCAGAATTCATGTTAGGGTTTATCACTTTTTTCTTGATGTTCAACGAATTTATTTGAATCACTTGTTTTATTACATTGAACATGGTTGATATTAATTCAATTTCATTGTTTAGCATGAATTTTTGTGTTATTATGAGTAGCTAATTTCGTACGGCATAGGGAATAATGAAATGCATGATAGGTGTTCGAATTGATGCTTGAATGAGTACTTGTTATTCTTAAGTTTATGAAAACTTGGTTTAATGTTAAATGCAACGGTTTAGCCACCATTAGCATAATTTTTAGTTGCTTAATTATTGAAAGATTGATAACAACTTGTTGTTTTCATAACTTTTGGGATTAAAGATTTAAAGAAATTTACTCTTTTTCCAAACAACTTGTATCTTTTAATTAATGCCAAGCCGCTGGATTAAAAGTTTCACTAGTCTTGAAGTATTGGTTAAATTCAGTTATTTGTTAAATTCTGAAAGCAACCTTAAAATGTTTTTAACCTGCACCTAGAGTTCGAAAGAACCTAAAGTGTAATTGAAGTAACTAGGTTGTATGAATACAAGACTCATTTAAATGTTATGAAAAACCAAGCTACATGTCATTCCGTAGCCTCATGTCATTATTGAATTCTTAAGTGTCTGGTTGAACTATATGTTTTTAAACATTGTCATTTCACACCTTTATTTTGTAGTTAATTCTCAACTTGATATTATCTCGGTCTATCGATTAGAGAACAATATTAAGTGGTGCTTGATTCCCCTTCCTTGAGGGCCTGATACCTTTGTGCTATACGTAATTCTGGTGTACACTTGCATAACAGGATTTTCTTAGTTTTGGTAAAACTCAAATTTCTTTTCGAGTTTGAGACCTACCCAAGCCATGTTAAGCCTAAAGAGGTGTAACAAATACTTGAGGCCTCACAAGTCAGAATAGAGAGTTGTATCGGAATTAAAACCACTAAGAAGTTTTTAGCGCTGTTGCCGGGGAAGGGCAATGAATCAATATCATTTTTAATACTTATATCTAGTGTTTTAGACCACTTTTCCTCTTTTTCTGCATTATTTCCATTTAAATTTGATCTAGTGATTTCATCTTGCAGGCACTCCTTGCATGAGAAGAACTTAAAGTTTGGACACTCTCAACTGCATTCTGGAAATCAAAAGGAAGCTTCGAGCAACTAGAAAGGAATGCAGGCAAGAACGATTGTCATCATCCGAATCAATGACTGAAAATAGAAATAATGGGAATAATGGGAACAATGAGAACAACGAGCGAAATGGGCTCTCTCCAGCCCCACAACCTGCACTCAGAGACTATAACATGCCAAATGTTAGGTTAATTCAAAACAATTTGGTTAGACCCACAATAGTAGCAAATAAATTTGAAATAAAGGCGTAATACTAACTTGTTGCAACAAAATCAATTTGGAGGGCTGACCACTGAAGACCCGGCAACACATTTGTTATATTTTCTTGAAGTATGTGCCGCTTTCAAGATAAATAACATCTCGGATGACTCCATCAGGGTCAAACTATTCCCTTTCTCTCTAAGGGACAAGGCACGTGCTTGGATTGGTACTTTACCAATCGAGAATCTTCAGACTTGGAAGGCTCTTTCCCAAGTATTTCTGGCTAAATACTTCCCCCGATCAAGACTGTAAGGTGTAGGAACGATATCACCTCATTCAAACAATTCGACGGGGAATCCTTATTAGAAACCTAGGAGAGGTACAAGGAATTGCAGAGGAAGCACCCACACTATGACCTTCCTAAGCGGCTGATAGTGCAGGCATTCTACAACAGAATGGTTCAAAACTTTATAGTGATGGTGTTAGGAATAGTGCCCTAAAAGCCGATGTAATAGTCTGCTTAGCGCTTTTCCTTATGTAAATCACATACAATCTTTGAATAATAATCGAACTAAGGCAACACTTCTTTATATGCTCTTGTATGATTGTGTGTTTACTTTCTATGCATGTATAAGAACTCCCCTAATCAATATGACTTATAGGACTCAACCATTTAGGTGAAGTGGTTCATGAGACGAGCCCTAAATCATTTAGGTCATGATTAGAAATCACTCCAAGCCGATGAGTCCAAAAGACAGTGGGAGTGTCGATATGACTCGTTGGAGGCTTGATCATGTGATCACACTCTTAAGAAGGACCACCTTGTTTCATGGGGTACAAAGTGTATTGATTGATACGTGTGTGATACATGGGGGTGCTTACTTATTCTAAGTAGGTACACTGAGTTGTCCCGTGTGAGAAGATTCCTAAATGGGAAAGGAAGTTTCTATTTCTGGAAATAGAAACTTCTAGATTTGGAAATATCTTACTATTCATTGATGTGATTAAGTAGTCCTTGGACTTGAGATTCCATCGATGGTTTGTAGGCTAACTCTGCAGTCTTAGATATGAGCTTTAAAGGGTGTCGCCTTAGACAACCGACTCAAAGCTCATGTGGGGTCTGCACAAGTGGCACATGGAAGCATATGAGAATCGATAAAGGACCTATACTTGTGAAAGCAAGTTGATCTCTTATTGTGTAAGTCATTCATATGCCATAATGGATTTCTTGGCGAAGGCAGTGGATCGAGATCAAGAAATGGGTTTCTTGGATCGAGATCAAATGGATATGAAATGCACTTAACTTTAAGATTGAGATTATGAGGGTTCTGATTATTCAGGGGATGTAGGAGGACTTTATCTCACATATGTAAATGACTTAAAGGTTCTTTCGAATTGAGATATTCTTATTCAGCTAGGGGTCACACACCTGTTGCTAGACTATGGTAGTGTAGTCTGTGGACTAATTAGGAATTAATTAATTAGGGTCACTGCTAATTGAATTAAGAACCTAGAGGGCCACACATAAATGTCCGGTCACGAGGGTTAAGGCTTGAATCGATTAAACGAGTTGATCAAACCAATAAGTGATTGGTTGGGGACCACACGCGTAATTCACATGTGTGGGATACGTGTCCTAGGCGTGACACGTCTCACACGAATGTGGTGATTAAATAATTAATATTGATTAATTATTTAATGGACTAATTTAATTATGAATTATAATTAAAGTCATAATTTGGAGATATTAAGTCTAATAAATAATTAATTGTGAATTAATTAATTATTAGCATCAAGTTATTTATTATGAATAAATAATTGATTAAATAAAATATCTAATTGAGTTAGATATTTTGTCTTGCTAGACAAGTTGGTCAACAAAAGACTTTTGCTCAAATTAGAGAGTCTTTCTCTCCAAGAAAGTAATCCCTTAACCAAAAGGTTTAGGAAACCTTGTCCAACAAGACAAGGGGTTCGAACCCCTTATGCTATAAATAAGAAGGGCTTCGAACCACATAAGGATGGATAGACAATCTCCATCTCCAAATTACTTCAAACAAAACCCTAGAGCCAAAAACACTGAACATAGAACTAGCAGCCTCCCTGTTTAGATCGTGATCGAGGTTGGTGTGGACTATTTCTCTAGAGGGCTGCTTTTGTGGAGTCTTGAAAGATTCGAAGGAGCTTTGGGGACTTGCCGCTTGAAGAGCTTTTGTGGGCGGCTCAAACGTGTTAAGAAAGCTTCGACCTAAGTGAGTTTCTTAGGACCCTACAAATTGGGAGTAAGAATTGCAAGATTCGATCCTCTTTGGGGAATTTTTTTTTAAATTCCTCTGCGTTAATTTTTCGTGTTTTCCCAACAAGTGGTATCAGAGCCACCTTGCAAGGCTTATTTCTGATTCTTCTCTTTAATTCTGAATTTGGTAGAAATTCTTAGATTTAGATGCGATTGAGTATTCATGAGTTTTTTAGAAATCTAAGAAAAATAGAATTTGTGTTTTTCCTAAAATTTCTGAAAAACGTTTTCTGAAAATTTTGATTAGAACTGTTTTAAACCAAACTTGAATCAAATTGTGTTTTAATTTTATGGATTGATTTGGTTTTGAAACTAAAAATACGAAACACGAAATCGCGTTACGAAAACGCGAGTCTAGGCGTGCTAGGGTGTCGCACGCCTAGGCCGTTATCACCGCCGCACAGTAGTCCCGTAACCACGCCGGAGCAGTCCCAGCCCCCCCCTAGGCGTGCCGCCCAGTGACTCCCGCAATCGTGTGGGAGTCCTTGCCCATCACCTCCCGCATCCGCGCTGGAGTGTGTTCGCCCAACGCCGCCCACTGGCCCAGGCAACTACGCGCAGAATGTGCGAGAAGGGTGCGCGCTCGCGCTCGACGCGTGCAGTGGCCGGGCAGGACGGGCTGACCCGTATACTGTGGTTTTTCGTTTCGTGTTTTGTTTGATCCGATATCGATTTAATTTCTGAAAATTTTGTTTTATTAAAATTAATTTTAATTTTAAAATAATTTTAAAATTGGGATTTTTTATGAAATTAAAATGGATTTAATTTTTGGGAAAAATCACCCTTATTATTTTTTAGATAATGAAGAGATAAAATTGTTAATTTTCAGAAATTAATTGGAATTTCATTGGTTTGGTATTTATTGGATTATTTGAAGAAACTCATGAACAAGAATTGCATCTAGATCGTGTTGTAAGTCATTAGGACTTAAAGCGAGAATTTTAATTTATGGGTAAATTTAAATTCTTGCAATTTATCCATGTTAGGTGATCATCAGTTTTTAGTCTTGTGATGTTTTAATTTATACACATAGATAGTTTAAATTTGGGGTTAGAGCCCCATAGTTTTGTTTTTCAATTGGGGTCGGTGCCCCACTTATGTGCATACTGTTATGTGTTTATTATATGGCTTTCCATATTACTGTTTTGAGGCCGGGGTATACCCCGTGTATTTGTCTATGACCAATACGAAGATTGAGCCATATTATTTTATGCAACGAGAGTAGATTATAGGAAAGTGAGGTTTTTCTATTTTACTTTGAAGATTTGCACTCATGGAGTAATATGGATCCACACAACAAGTAACATGGAGGCCAAAAGTGAAGACTCCTCAAATTGTTAGGGAGGGTTTCTATTATTGTAATAGATAGGACATCATTTTGTTTCCAATTCCCTTATGTGATTTAAACTGTTTTATGTGGCATGTATGTTAGAACTTGTGGTTGTGGAGTGGCTCCCACAGATCACGCATAAGATAGGATAAACCCATGATCATCTCATGTTAGTATCACGCTAGGACATGTTATCTGCTATGTGCTTGTGTGAAATGCATTTAAGTTGTACTTGCATTAATCAAGACTAATTAAAAATGGATAGCATATATGTTGATGAGGTCGAACCGGACAACTCTCCGGTTAAATCGAAAATACCCTTTAAAATATTAAGCTAATTTCGAACAATAGGTGTTTAATTCGAGGTGCAAACTATGAATTAAATTCCTAGCATTCCATCAATAGGATTCAAGTTTAATAGGGGAAGCTAGTTGTTGTCCATGAGTCGTGGGGTGACTATGTTAAACCTATTAGTTCTTAGTTTCCTAATTGATTATTTTAATGACCAATATTTCGAGATCAATTTTATGGAGGGCGATGTCTGCTAGTCGTGGGTCGTTCGAACTAAGTTTTGATCACGATCTTATGTTTGATGGGTCTAGCTTAACGCCTAAGTAAATATGGATGTCGCACGAGTCGTGGGTCTATATTGAAAGATAGGTGATGCAAAAACATTACTATGAATTCCACAGTGTTGGAATTGGTAAGTTGTACCTACCTTAGGCTTTATTTAGAATGGCCACGAGTCGTGGGTTCGTGGTAAAGTGTTTAGGATCTTAGTACCCATTGGGAAAAACAAAACTTAGGATCTTAGTACCCATTGGGAAAAACAAGTTTCCTCTAAGATCTTTAAGGAATTATAGATCTTTTAAAAACAGTGGGAGCAACATAGATTAAAGACCTAATCTCATGTATATCGTTATTATTCAGCATGCTCACTTAGTTCTCTGTTTTTCCATTTAGGTCATAGATTCTGTGATTCTCTATGTGTTTTGAAATGGTAACCAAAAACCCTCTAGTATCGATCCTCAAGTCAAACAAGTTGACCGGTCCCAACTATTCTGATAGGCTTAGGAATCTAAAAATCGTTCTGGATTCCGAAAAGAGAACTTATGTTCTCTACGAGGCAGAGCCCATTCCTGAAGGGGAAGCTTCGACCCGGGCTGAGCGGGACGCGATCCAGTAGTGGAAGGATGATAATCTCCAAGCCCGTTGTCTCATGCTTGCTAACATATCTCCGGACATGCAAAGATAGTATAAGTCCATGGAGTTTGCTTAGTAGATTTACGACCATTTAGAGCAACTTTATCGCCCTCATGAGCGTGTTACAAGGTATAACACCTCAAAAGAATTGTTCCATGTGAGAATGAGGGAGGGTACTAGTGTCCATGAATATGGACTCAAGTTTCTAGCTCTTACTGAGAAACTTGCTTCCATGGACATACTACTGAGAGATGAGCTTTCAGTGAATTTGTTGCTAGCCTCGCTCCCACTATCATTTAACCCTTTTGTCCTTAACTTTAACACGAATCATGCAAATGCTACTGTAGCTGAGCTAATTAGTCAGTTTGTGACTGCTGAAAACACGATCAAGAAGGACAATAAGGTTATGATAGTTACAGCTCCATCTTCTTCTAAGCCTTCTGTTGGAAAAACGGAATCAGAAAGCAGCGGAAATTTAAAAAATTTTCCAACAAAAGGATCGAAACTCGCAATCATGAATCCAAATTCGTAAGGTAAAGAAACTTACTTTTTAATAGTCTTTCTTGGAGCGTTTCAAGCCACCCAAGAACGATCTTCTTGAGGCTTGATCCCCTCTCCTTGGTAAAGCTCGAATCTTTAAAAACTTCTAACTTGAAGCTCTCTAGAGATAGTCCACCAACTTGACTACAATCTAACTAGTAAGGATGCTAGTTCTCTAGTTAGTGTTTAGGCTTAACCTAGGGTTTATGTGATCTTGGAGAAAGGATGGTGTTCAACACATGAACCAAGAAGAATCGATCAATCCCTAAGGGGAGCTCGAGCTCCCCTATATATAGCTCGAGAGGGGCGGCCGAACCTAGTCCTTTTGGACAAAGGATTTGGTCTCTCTCTCTTATTACTTGATCATCAAGTAATTCCAAACCTTGATTTTGAATTCTAACTCAAATCAACTTTTAAGAGAGCTAAAATATCCAAAACCCTTTTGGATAATATTATACTTTATTTATTAATAATAAATAACTTATTTATCTAATTAATTAATTCATAATTAATTAAATAGATTAATTTCTCCAAAATAAGACTTTCATTTTAATTCAAAAATTAAACCAAAGTCTATTAAATAATTAACACATTAATTATTTAATACATAAATAATATACACGTATGACACAAGTGTCCCTAAGGACACGTGCCAATCACGTGAACCACACGTATGTTTCACTCGTATAGAACCCTCTTGGTATGATCAACTTGTTTAATCATTTTAAAGCCTTAACTCATGTAACCAAGTTGTTGTGTGTGACCCTCTAGGTTCTCAATTCAATTAGCAGTGACCCTAATTAATTAATCAGTCCACAGATTAAACGACCATAGTCTAGCAACAGGTGTTTAACCCCTAGCTGAATTGGAATGTCTCGATTCGACAGAACCTTTAAGTCATTGATTCATGTGAGATACAATCCTCCTACTTACTATCTCTCAACCAAGATCTGGGGTAAGGGAATAATCAGAACCCTAATAATCTGGTCTTAAAGCTAGGTGCATTTCATATCCATTTGATCTCAATCGAAGAAACCCTTTTCTTGATGTCTTTATCTATTGCCTTGGCCAAGGACTCTATATGGCATATGAATGACTTACACAATAAGAGATCACCTTGCAAATGCAAGTGTAGGTCCTTTCTTGATTCTCATTCACTTTCATGAATTACTTGTGCAGCCGCAGCATAAGCCTTGAATCAGTTGTCTAAGGCGACACCCTTTAAAGCTTATACCTAAGACTACAGAGTTAACTCATTATGTGACATGAAACCTCAAGTCTAAGGATCAATTAATCACATCAATGACTCGTGAGATATTTCCTAATCTGGAAGTTTCCATTTCCTGAAATAGAAACTTCCTTTCCCTTTTAGGAATCTTCTCACACGGGGCACCTCAGTGAACTTACTTATGGAAGTAAGCACCCTCATGTATCACGCACGCATCAACTATACACTTTGCACCTCCATGAAACAAGGTGGTCCTTCTTAAGGGCGTTATCCCACAAGCAAGCCTTAAAGGAGTCAGGTTGACACTCCTACTGTCTGTTGGACTCAACAGCTTGGAGTATTTTACTAATCATGACTTATGTGATACAGAGCTCGTTTTATGAACCATTTCACCTAAATGGAAGAGTCCTAAAGTCATCAGGATTAGGGGAGTTCTCATACATGCACAACTAAAGTAAACGCATACCAAACAAGAGCATATAAAGAAGTGTTGCCTTAATTCGTTATTTTATTCAAAGATTGTCTGTGATTATAATAAGGAAAAGTACAAAGCAGATATACAATCGGCTTTCTAGGGCACTATTCCTAACAATCTCCCACTTGCCCGTCAAATCCACTCTAAAGCTACTCTAAGTCCCTTCTTCTGAAGATGACTTTCGAAAGCTTCTCGACTAAGGGGTTTAGTAATTGGATCTGCTACGTTCTCTGCTGATGCGACCCTCTTAATTTGCACATCTCCTCTTTTGATAATATCGCGGATTAGGTGATACTTCCTCATAATGTGCTTGGTCCGTTGGTGAGATCTTGGTTCTCTTGCTTGAACAACCGCCCCAGTGTTGTCACAAAACACAGTAACGGGGTCTTTCATGCTAGGAACAACATTCAACTCTTGAACGAAGTTTCTAATGTAAACACCTTCCTTACCTGCATCATTTGCAGCTAAGTATTCAGCCTCAGTGGTCAAATCTGCAGTGGTCGTTTGCTTGGAACTCTTCCAACTCACTGCTCCGCCGTTTAGGCAGAAAATGTACCCTGACATTAACTTAAAATCATCTAAGTCAGATGCAAAGCTTGCATCGCAGTATCCTTCGACAGTAAGATCTTTCTGACCTCTGTAAACTAAGAATAAATCTTTAGTACTTTTCAAGTACTTAAGAATATTCTTCACGGCAGTCCAGTGACCATCTCCAAGGTCAGATTGGAAACGACTTGTTACACTAAGTTCATAATCCACATCCGGTCGAGTACATAACATTGCATACATTATGCTACCTATTGCTGATGCATAAGGTGTATGAGTCATTCTTTTCTTCTCAAGGTTAGTCTTAGGACACATCTTCTTAGAAAGACATGTTCCTACACTCATAGGAAGGTTCTTAACCTTTGCTGACTCCATATTGAATCTCTTCAATACTTTGTCAATGTACATCGACTGTGATAGTCCTATCAACCTTCTAAATCTATCTCGATAGATTTTAATTCCAAGGATGTAGGACGCATCACCAAGATCTTTCATCTTGAATTGGTTCGATAATCATTACTCAGTTACTTTCATGTCATCCTTTGAATTCCCAATAAGAAGGATGACATCAACATAAAGTACTAAGAATTGCACTGAGGTCTCCAATTCCTTTCTATACACACATGATTCATTCGAGATCTGAATGAAGCCAAACGCTTTGACTGATTCATCAAGTCGAATGTTCCAATTCCTAGAAACCTGTTTTAGTCCATAGATTGACCTTTGGAGTTTGCAAACCTTTTGCTCACTCCCACTGAATGTGAAACCTATGGGTTGCTCTATATAAATGTCTTTATCAATGTCACCATTGAGAAAGGCAGTTTTCACATCCATTTGCCATATCTCATAGTCATAATATACGGCAATGGCAAGCATGATCCGAATAGATTTTTGCATTGCAACTGGTGAAAAAGTTTCATCAAAGTCCACGCCGGGTCTTTAAGTGAATCCTTTTGCAAGTGGGAGATTGTTAGGAATAGTGCCCTAGAAAGCCGATTCGACGTAATCTGCTTTGGGACTTTTCTTGTATCACAGACAATCTTTGAATAATATACGATTGATTATAGGCAAACACTTCTTTATATGCCAATACGTGTTTTGTGTGTTTCCATTACGTGCGCATGTATGAGAACTCCCCTAATCCTGATGACTTTAGGACTCTACCATTTAGGTGAAATGGTTCATGAAACGAGCCCTATATCACATAAGTCATGATTAGTAAAATACTCCAAGCCGATGAGTCCTACAGACAGTGGGAGTGTCAACTTGACTCCTCTAAGGCTTGCTTGTGGGATCACGCCCTTAAGAAGGACCACCTTGTTTCATGGAGGTGCAAAGTGTATAGTTGATACGTGCGTGATACATGAGGGTGCTTACTTTAATAAGTAAGTTCACTGAGGTGCCCCGTGTGAGAACATTCCTAAATGGGAAAGGAAGTTTCTATTTCAGGAAATGGAAACTTCCAGATTAGGAAATATCTCACGAGTCATTGATGTGATTAATTGATCCTTAGACTTGAGGTTCCATGTTACTTTATGAGTTAACTCTGTAGTCTTTGGTATAAGCTTTAAAGGGTGTCGCCTTAGACAACTGATTCAAGGCTTACGCTGGGATTGCACAAGTGATTCATGAAAGTGAATGAGAATCAAGATAGGACCTACACTTGCATTTGCAAGGTGATCTCTTATTGTATAAGTCATTCATATGCCATATGGAGTCCTTGGCCAAGGCAGTAGATCAAGACATCAAGAAAAGGGTTTCTTGGATTGAGATCAAATGGATATGAAATGCACTTAGCTTTAAGACCGGATTATTAGGGTTCTGATTATTCCCTTGCCCTAGATCTTGGTTGAGAGATAGTAAGTAGGAGGATTGTATCTCACATGAATCAATGACTTAAAGGTTCTGTCGAATCCGAACATTCCAATTCAGCTAGGGGTTAAACACCTGTTGCTAGACTATGGTCGTTTAATCTGTGGACTGATTAATTAATTAGTGAATTAATTAATTAGGGTCACTGCTAATTGAATTGAGAACCTAGAGGGTCACACACAACAACTTGGTTACATGAGTTGAGGCTTAAAAATGATTAAACGAATTAATCGAGCCTAAGGGGTTCCACACGTGTGAAATCACACGTGTGGCTCACGTGATTGGACACGTGTCATTAAGACACGTGTGCCACACGTGATTATGTGATGTTAAATAATTAATGTGTTAATTATTTAATAGACTTTGGTTTAATTTTGAATTAAAAAGAAAGTCTAATTTTGGAGAAAATAATCTAGTTAATTAATTATGAATTAATTAATTAGATAAAAATAAGTTATTTATTTTATAATAAATAAAGTATAAAATTATCCAAAAATAGTTTGGATATTTTTAGCTCTCTTAAAAGTTGACTTGAATTAGAATTCAAAGTCAAAGTTGGAAAATACTTGATGATCAAGTAATAGGAGAGAGACAAACCAAATCCTTGCCCAACAAGGAGTTCGGCCGTCCCTCCCCTTTCCTATATATAGGGGAGCTCATGCTCCCCTTTAGAGCTAATTGACAATTCTTGGTTCATGTGTTGAACACCTTCCTTTCTCCAAGATTATATTAAACCCTAGGTTAAGCCTAAACACTAACTAGAGAACTAGCATCCTTACTAGTTAGATTGTGATCAAGTTGGTGGACTTTCTCTAGAGACTTCAAGTTAGAAGTTTGAAGATTCGAGCTTTACCAAGGAGAGGGGATCAAGCCGCGAGAAGAGCGTTCATGGGTGGCTTGAAACGCTTCAAGAAAGAACAAAAGAAAAGTAAGTTTTCTATCTTTACGAATTTGGTTACACGATTGCGAGTTCAAGGTCCTTTTGTTGGAAAAAATTTTTTAAATTCCGCTGCTTTCTGATTCGTGTTTTCCAACAAGTGGTATCAGAGCCACCTCGTTAATCGTGTTTCTGATTCGTCTCAATTAAACTGAATTTTGAGAAATTCTTGAATCTGAATTACAGTTAGGTATTCTTGAATTTGTATCGTAATCTGAGCTTTTGAATCTGAGAGATTTCCTGATAAATTGGGAAAATCGTTTTCTGAAAAAAAAAAGGGTTTTATTTTAGATTTATTAAAATCGCGATTTTGATTCCCGAATCGAGACGAAAATTTTTCTGAAAAATTATGTACGGAAAACGGTGTGGGACGACGAGGACCAAGCGAGTTTGTCGCTCGTCGTCGCCGCATGCGGACGGGTCCGGACGAGGCCGGAACATCCTGTGCGGGATCGCCCGCACACCCATGTGCGGGACTGCCCGCACGCGTCCGCCCAGCCCTGTGCGGGATCGCCCGCACACCCCAGTGCGGGACTGCCCGCACGCGTCCAGAACAGCCTGTGCGGGATCGCCCGCACACCCCTGTGCGGGACTGCCCGCACGCGTCCGCCCAGCCCTGTGCGGGATCGCCCGCACACCCCTGTGCGGGACTGCCCGCACGCGTCCGCCCAGCCTTGTGCGGGATCGCCCGCACACCCTGTGCGGGACTGCCCGCACGCGTCTGCGCGGGGCTGTGCGGGATCGCCCGCACGCTTTCGGGCGGATGTGACGCGATGCGATTTTTCGTGTTTTTGGCCCAAATTTTATTTTAAAATTATTTTAAAAATCTTTTTTACTGAAAATATTTTAATTTTGAAATAAAATTATAATTTGGGAATTTCGGGAATCAAAGTCAATTTTAATTTTTCGGGAAAAGTATAATTATTATTTTTTGAAATAATGATTTTAATAAAATTGTTAATTTTTGAATTAACTTGAATTTTATCAGATTCTAGCTTTTGATTTTGAAATTATTCTTGAACAAGGAACTGTTTTTCAGATTACTTTGAGTTAGTCGAACTTAAAGTTAAAGGAATTTTAAATTTATTGGTAAATTTAAATTCTTGCAATTTAAGCATGTTAGGTGATCATGGGTTTAGATCTATGTATGGTTTTAATTTATGCACATGGATGGTTTAAATTGGGGTTGGAGCCCTATAGTTGCGTTTTTCAATTGAGGTTGGAGCCTCACTTATGTGCGTACTGTTATGTGATTTATTATGTGGCTTTCCATATTACTGTTTTTGAGGCCGGGGTATGCCCCGTGTAATTGTCTAAGGCCAATATGAAGATTGAGCCTTATTACTTTATGTCTTTTTCTCTTTATTGTAATTTGAGAGTAGAGATAGGTGGTGAGGTTTTATTTTCATTTTGGAGACAATGCACCCATGGAGTAAGATGGACCACATTCAAGTAACAAGGAGGCCATAAGTGAAGACCCCTCAAAATGTTAGGGAGGGGAATCTCAATTGTTAAATGTAATAAAGATAGGGCTCGTATTTTGTTACCGCTTTCCCTTATGTGATTTAAACTGTTTATGTGGCATGTATGTTAGAACTTGTGATTGTGGAGTGGCTCCCACATATCACGCATAAGATAGGTAGAACCCATGATCATTACATGTTAGTATCATGCTAGGACATGTTATCTGTTTATGTGCTTGTTTGAAATGCATTTAAGTTGTACTTGCATTAATCAAGACTAATTAAATTGGATAACATATATGTTGGTGAGGTCGAACCGAACAACTCTTCGGTTGATTCGAAAATTCCCATTAAATATTAAGCTCATTTCGAATAATAGGTATTTAATTCGAGATGCAAATTTTGAATTAAATTCCTAGCATTCCATCAATAGGTTTTAAGTTTAGTAAGTAAAGTTAGTTATTGTCCGCGAGTCGTGGGATAGCTAGTGGAGCTTATTAGTTCTTAGTTACCTAATTGATCATTTTAAATGATCAATATTTCGTGGTTAATTTTGGCAAGGGCGATGTCCGCGAGTCGTGGGTCGTTCGAACTAAGTTTTGATCATGATCTTATGATTGATGGGTCTAGCTTAACGCCTAAGTAAATATGGATGTCGCACGAGTCGTGGGTCCATATTGAAAGATGGGTGATGCAAAAACAATTACTAAGAGTTCTAAAGGTGTTAGAATTGGTAAGTTGTACCTACCTAGGATTTTACTTAGAATGTCCGCGAGTCGTGGGTTCGAGGTAAAATGCTTAGGATCTTAGTACCCGTTGGGAAACGTGTTCCTCTTAGATCTTTGGGAATTATAGATCTTTGAAAAACAGTGGGAGCTACATTAGATTAAAGACCTTATCTTATGTATATCGTTATTATTCAGCATGCTCACCTAGTTCTCTGCTTAGCATTTAGGTTGTAGTTCTGTGATTCTCTACAATACGAAATGCAAACCCATTCGTATCCATCCTTAAGTCAAATAAGTTGACTAAGTACTGACTAACTCTAAATGGCTTCGGATCCTAAAATTCATTTTAGAATCCGACTAGAGAAAGGCGTTCTCTAAAAGGTGAAGTTTTTCAATTGTGAAAATTCGACCCGGGCCAAAAGAGAAGCAACCTGAGGTGATGGGATTTTTCCAAACCACTTAAGAGCAATTGAACCACCTCATAAAATGTTACAATGTATAACATTATGGAATTATTCAATATTCCAAATGACGAAACAAGTGCACACGAACAAGGTCTAAAGATCTTACTTGAAGATCTTATGGTCTCGATCATCAACCGAGAAAAGAGTTCTCTATGCACTGATTGCTTACATTGCTTCCACCATCATTCAAACCCTTTATGCTCAACTAGAATGATGCTAATGTAGCATAGTTAATCATTTAAGTTGATAATGGTTGAGAGCATCCTTAAGAAGGAACAAAAGGTTGTGATGGTTAATTCTTCTTCTAAACTCACTGAGTTAAAGGCCTGAAGGCCTAAAGAAGAAGAAACCCTTAAGAGCCCAATGGAGGGGCGTGTAAGGGGTACGCCCAAAAGACACTAGAGATCAAATTGGACGTTTGCTTCTATGGTAGCAAATAAGGACTTTGAAAGGGAACTGCAAAGAGTATGTGTACTCTGAAATGTTACCTCGTTTAGCAATTCTACTAGGAATAGAATTCAGTAGTCTTGAGTCAATTCTGCATAATCCGTTGTGCAAAGACTCAAGGTACTAATGTTCTGAACATGCAACGAGATAACAAAAGTAAGTGAGATGACAAAGCTTCGAATTACTTTGGAACGTTGAGATATAAAAGGATTAGCAAGTCGGACACCTTAAGATCATTCTATGAAAATGAACCTATAGTGTTGACTTCCTGTGAATCCTGTCATGAGGGAAGCGTTCCTGAATCCCGTTTATAAGAAACATGGAACGTTCCAAAATTATAGTGGATTTCGATCTATGCTGATGAGTGTAAGATGCTTAATGTAAGCACTAGATACAATCGTCAGTTTAATCATTATGAATGAATGTACTTGTTAAAGTACAAATTCGAAACTTATATGAAATTCTTAGAATTTCGAAAGGAGGTTAGGAACCGAAGTAGTCATAAGTTATAGGTAAATCGATATGATCGAGATAGCCAATATCTTAGCAACTAATTCCTTACTCATCTTAGAGATAATAGGATTATCTCTCAGTAAACTAATTCGAGAACACCTTAGTGTTTCCGAATGAGGGAATGAAACCTTATAGGATATGGTCCATTCCATAGCAAGCTTTACTGACTTATAATCATTCTAGGAATAAACTCCCAGAATATGCAGTTAGAGATTTTTGAATTTTGCACCTTCCAAAATCAGTCCTTTAGTTGCACTATGCAATGTGGCATATTAAATTCCCTAATTATTCTTGTCCAAGAATTTAATGGAATCCTCTTAAGTGAAGAGGATAGTGGGAGACAAGCTTGAAACGAGTTCAAGTTTATACAACGATATTGGATATCAGTTTTGTAATTCCCTTGCACAAAGGTTGTTTGTCTCAAAGGAATGTACCTTTCTTAAGGAATCGTTCCTATAGAAGAAGAAAGGCAAGCAAGCAGACCTCAAAGAAATTTGAGAAAAAATATCCATGCCACATATAGAAGAAACGAGCCCATCTGATAAAACTTAGCCAAATTTTAGAGTATGTACACGTATGAAACCATTCTCTTAAGATGTGTTTAGAACGCATTCCTAGATAGCCAAGAGGAGACACTGTCAGATTTGGAATCTGAGTAGTGTAAGCAAATCCAATGTGGATTCCATATACTCAAACCAAGTTTTGACCTTGGTTGATCCACCTGATAGGATCAAGCTCGTGGAGCTTCGAGTAAATGGAAAGCATTACAACCTTCTTGACGGTTGAAATGCAAAAGTCCATTTGGATTGTGTTTACCGCATCCTCATATTCTGACTATGAGATATGATAAATGAATATGAGAACTATCTTGTTCAATATGAGATTGAAAGAGACTGAAATAAGGTATTTCTATAAATCTCATATTCAGTGGGAGTATGCATAAGGTATGCAAATCCCTAAGTCAATCTGTGGATTGATAAAGGCTTCTAGGAGTTAGACAATTCGATTCCACAGTCAAATCGTTTGACACAGATAGAAGTCGAATAAGTCTCAAAAATGTACATATGATAGTTAGTGATGTAAGAGTCAATTTTGGTTCTTTAGAAGACGATATCCTTCTCATTAGGAATGTTAAGGATGACGTGAAGGTTACCAATTCTTGTTTAAGAAACAATTTGGCATGAAAGGTCTTAGTGATTATCCTAAATTCTCGACATTAAGATCTATAGAAGATAGATCTAAGAGAATAGATGGATTATCACAAAACGAGTACATAACCACGGTACTAAAAGGAGTTTAGTATGGACAATGGAACATCTCTTTTGAAGAGTATGTGTCCTAAGATAACTTTGAGAAAGTTAGAATGTCCAAAATCCCTTTAAGTGAAAGGGTGCATAATGTATGAAAAGTTATGTACTAAATTAGATATGGCGCAACACTAAGCGTAGTAGGCCGAATCTAATATGACCTCAGAGAAGGTCATTAGATCTCTGTAAAGGATGTCCTCAGAGTACTTGAGAAGAAATGAGGATATGTATTAGTTTACAGAGCCCAAAAGATCTTATCGTTGAAAGGATATTTTGATGTAATTGTTGCATCAAACATAGATGATTATGAAATCATTGAAAGGGTACAACTCCTACCAGAATGGTAATGCAATGTGTTGGAAAGGGTTCCAAGGACGGACATTGCAAAACTCGACTGTCGTAGTTGAGAACTTAGTCGTATTATATAACGCTAAGTTAAGTGTTTGGGTAAGAAACTCCATCTAACTGGTTAGATGAAGTTCCTAGCATGAAACAACTCCTTGATCATATTGTATGATAAAAAGGATGGTTGCTCAAGTAAGAGAACCAAGACCTCACCAAGAGACTGAACACGTGATTACGAATCACTTTATAAGGAAAATGTGTTTCCTAAGAGATGTGTAAACAAGAGGGTCACATCAGCAGAGAATATAGCAGATCCACTTTGGAAACGCCCAAAGTCAATAGGCTCTCAAATTGCATCTTGAGAAGATGGGACTTAGAATACCTAAAAGGCTTTTACGGGCAAGTGGGAGATTGTTAGGAATAGTGCCCTAGAAAGCCGATTCGACGTAATCTGCTTTGGGACTTTTCTTGTATCACAGACAATCTTTGAATAATATACGATTGATTATAGGCAAACACTTCTTTATATGCCAATACGTGTTTTGTGTGTTTCCATTACGTGCGCATGTATGAGAACTCCCCTAATCCTGATGACTTTAGGACTCTACCATTTAGGTGAAATGGTTCATGAAACGAGCCCTATATCACATAAGTCATGATTAGTAAAATACTCCAAGCCGATGAGTCCTACAGACAGTGGGAGTGTCAACTTGACTCCTCTAAGGCTTGCTTGTGGGATCACGCCCTTAAGAAGGACCACCTTGTTTCATGGAGGTGCAAAGTGTATAGTTGATACGTGCGTGATACATGAGGGTGCTTACTTTAATAAGTAAGTTCACTGAGGTGCCCCGTGTGAGAACATTCCTAAATGGGAAAGGAAGTTTCTATTTCAGGAAATGGAAACTTCCAGATTAGGAAATATCTCACGAGTCATTGATGTGATTAATTGATCCTTAGACTTGAGGTTCCATGTTACTTTATGAGTTAACTCTGTAGTCTTTGGTATAAGCTTTAAAGGGTGTCGCCTTAGACAACTGATTCAAGGCTTACGCTGGGATTGCACAAGTGATTCATGAAAGTGAATGAGAATCAAGATAGGACCTACACTTGCATTTGCAAGGTGATCTCTTATTGTATAAGTCATTCATATGCCATATGGAGTCCTTGGCCAAGGCAGTAGATCAAGACATCAAGAAAAGGGTTTCTTGGATTGAGATCAAATGGATATGAAATGCACTTAGCTTTAAGACCGGATTATTAGGGTTCTGATTATTCCCTTGCCCTAGATCTTGGTTGAGAGATAGTAAGTAGGAGGATTGTATCTCACATGAATCAATGACTTAAAGGTTCTGTCGAATCCGAACATTCCAATTCAGCTAGGGGTTAAACACCTGTTGCTAGACTATGGTCGTTTAATCTGTGGACTGATTAATTAATTAGTGAATTAATTAATTAGGGTCACTGCTAATTGAATTGAGAACCTAGAGGGTCACACACAACAACTTGGTTACATGAGTTGAGGCTTAAAAATGATTAAACGAATTAATCGAGCCTAAGGGGTTCCACACGTGTGGCTCACGTGATTGGACACGTGTCATTAAGACACGTGTGCCACACGTGATTATGTGATGTTAAATAATTAATGTGTTAATTATTTAATAGACTTTGGTTTAATTTTGAATTAAAAAGAAAGTCTAATTTTGGAGAAAATAATCTAGTTAATTAATTATGAATTAATTAATTAGATAAAAATAAGTTATTTATTTTATAATAAATAAAGTATAAAATTATCCAAAAATAGTTTGGATATTTTTAGCTCTCTTAAAAGTTGACTTGAATTAGAATTCAAAGTCAAAGTTGGAAAATACTTGATGATCAAGTAATAGGAGAGAGACAAACCAAATCCTTGCCCAACAAGGAGTTCGGCCGTCCCTCCCCTTTCCTATATATAGGGGAGCTCATGCTCCCCTTTAGAGCTAATTGACAATTCTTGGTTCATGTGTTGAACACCTTCCTTTCTCCAAGATTATATTAAACCCTAGGTTAAGCCTAAACACTAACTAGAGAACTAGCATCCTTACTAGTTAGATTGTGATCAAGTTGGTGGACTTTCTCTAGAGACTTCAAGTTAGAAGTTTGAAGATTCGAGCTTTACCAAGGAGAGGGGATCAAGCCGCGAGAAGAGCGTTCATGGGTGGCTTGAAACGCTTCAAGAAAGAACAAAAGAAAAGTAAGTTTTCTATCTTTACGAATTTGGTTACACGATTGCGAGTTCAAGGTCCTTTTGTTGGAAAAATTTTTTTAAATTCCGCTGCTTTCTGATTCGTGTTTTCCAACATCAAGTACCCAAGAACTAGAATTAATAGAAAGATTTACTTCAACGAGAAACATACCTTTCTTTAGAGTAGCCTTGTACTCTGGGCAGTTTCTCCTCCAATGTCCCGCTTTACCACAATGGAAGCAAACATCCTCTTTCTGATCACGCTTCTTCTTTTGGGCCTTCCCCTTCGAAATGCCACCAGCGGGCCTAAGGGGTTTCTTCTTCTTCTTTTGGGTTTTCTTGCCCTTACCTTTAGAAGGCCCGGAAGAGGAAGATGGAGCATTCACCATCAGAACCTTATTGTCCTTCTTGATCGTGCTTTCAGCTGTCACAAGCTGACTAATCACCTCAGCTACAGTAGAACCAGCATGATTCATATCGAAGTTAAGGACAAATGGGTTGAATGATGGTGGGAGCGAGGCTAGCAACAAGTCCACTGAAAGCTCATCTTTCAGTGGCATGTCCATGGAAGCAAGTTTCTCAGTAAGGGCGAGAAACTTGAGTCCATATTCATGGACACTTGAACCTTCCCTCATTCTCAAATGGAACAATTCCTTTGAAGTGTTATACCTTGTAACACGTTCATGAGGGCGGTAAAGTTGCTCTAAGTGGTCGTAAATCTCCTAAGCAAATTCCATGGCCTCACGTTGCCTTTGCAAGTCCGGAGATATGTTAGCCAACATAAGGCAACGGGCTTGGAGATTATCATCCTTCCACTTCTGGATCGCGTCCCGCTAGGCCCGAGTGGGAGCGTCCCCTTCGGGACTAGGCTCCCCTTCGAAGAGAACATAAGTTCTCTTCTCAGAATCTAAAATGATTTTCAGATTCCTCAGCCAATCAGAATAGTTGGGACCAGTCAACTTGTTTGACTCGAGGATCGATACAAGAGGGTTTTTGGTTGCCATTTCAAAACACGTAGAGAATCACAGAATCTACGACCTAAATGGTAAAACAGAGAACTAATGAGCATGTTGAATTATAACGATATACAAAAGATAAGGTCTTTAATCTAATGTAGCTCCCACTATTTTTCAAAGATCTATAATTCCCAAAGATCTAAGAGGAACACGTTTCCTAATGGGTACTAAGATCCTAAGCATTTTACCTCGAACCCACGACTCGCGGACATTCTAAGTAAAACCTTAGGTAGGTACAACTTACCAATTCTAACACCTTTAGAACTCTTAGTAATTGTTTTTGCATCACCTATCTTTCAATATGGACCCACGACTCGTGCGACATCCATATTTACTTAAGCATTAAGCTAGACCCATCAATCATAAGATCATGATCAAAACTTAGTTCGAACGACCCATGACTCGCGGACATCGCCCTTGCCAAGATTGACCAAGAAATATTGATCATTTAAAATGATCAATTAGGTAACTAAGAACTAATAAGCTCTACTAGCTATCCCACGACTCGCGGGCAATAACTAGCTTCACTTACTAAACTTAAAACCTATTGATGGAATGCTAGGAATTTAATTCAAAATTTGCATCTCGAATTAAACACCTATTATTCAAAATGAGCTTAATATTTAATGGGAATTTTCGAATCAACCGGAGAGTTGTCCGGTTCGAACTCACCAACATATATGTTATCCAATTTTATTAGTTTTTGATTAATGCAAGTACAATTTAAATGCATTTCAAACAAGAACATAAACAGATAACATGTCCTAGCATGATACTAACAAGAGATGATCATGGGTCTATCCTATCTTATGCGTGAAAATTGGGAGCCACTCCACAATCACAATTCTAACATACATGCCACATAAACAATTTATATCACATAAGGGAAAGTAGTAACAAAATACGAGCCCCTATCTCTATTACATTTTCAATTGAGATTCCCCTTCCTAACATTTTGAGGGGTCTTCACTTATGGCCTCCTTGTTACTTGAATGTGGTCCATCTTACTCCATGGGTACATTGTCTCCAAAATGAAAATAAAAACCTCACCACCTATTCTACTCTCCAAAAAAAAAAAAAAGGGTACTGAAAAGTAATAAGGCTCAATCTTCATATTGGTCTTAGACAAATACACGGGGCATACCCCGACCTCAATACAGTAATATGGAAAGCCACATAATAAATCACATAACAGTACGCACATAAGTGAGGCTCCAACCTCAATTGAAAAACGCAACTATAGGGCTCCAACCCCAAATGTAAACCATCCATGTGCATAAATGTAATTCATACAAAGTCTAAACCCATGATCACCTAGCATGCAAAAGTTGCAAGAATTTAAATTTAACCAATAAATTAAAATTCTCGCCTTAAGCTCTAATAGCTTAAAACACGACTTAGATGCAATTCTTGTTCAAGAGCCTTTTCTATAAAAACCCAAAAAACAATAAAATAATAAAATTCTAATTAATTTATGAAAATTAATAATTTTATTCTTTCAATATTTTCATAAAATAAAGTTTGCAATTTTCCCAAAATTTAAATCGCTTAATTTTTCAAAATCCCAATTTAAACAATTATTTCAAAAATAACCTTTTAATTTAAATAAAACAAAATTTTTCAGAAAAATTAAATCGGGATTGGATTGGACTAAACACGAAAATCAAGATCGCAAAACGAACGGCCAGGAACGGACTGTACGCCCGCCCGAGACCATGCCCGGCAGCTACGCAGCATCGTGCGAATGGACGCGCGCGCGCCCATGACGCGTATCCTCGCGCACTTTGCGCGCAGCCGCTTGGCGGGAAGGACAGGCGTGGCCCAGCAGGCTCCCGCGCGTTACGGGAGGGGTGTACGGGCGCGCCTAGGCGCTGGGGGGTGGCCTCCCGCGCGGTTGCAGGAGGGATGGGCAAACACTCCCGCGCGGCTGCGGGACTGCTGTGCGGCGGTGGTACGGGCCAGGGCGTGCGACGCCCTAGCACGCCTATGCTCGCGTTTTCATAACGCGATATTCATGTTTTGTGTTTCAGTTCAAAAACCAACAATAATCCAAAATTTAAAACACGATTTAAATATATTTGATCCAAATAATTTCAATCAAATTTTCGAAAACGTTTTTTAGAAACTTTTAGGAAAAATACAGTTTCGTAATTCAGGCTTTCTAAAAGAACTCAAGAATACTCAATTCGCATCTAAGCCTAAGAATTTCTACCTAATTCAGAATAATTAAGACGAACCAGAAACACGATTAACGAGGTGGCTCTGATACCACTTGTTGGAAAAACGGAATCAGAAAGCAGCGGAAATTTAAAAAATTTTCCAACAAAAGGTTAGAAACTCGCAATCATGAATCCAAATTCGTAAGGTAAAGAAACTTACTTTTCAATAGTCTTTCTTGAAGCGTTTCAAGCCACCCAAGAACGCTCTTCTTAAGGCTTGATCCCCTCTCCTTGGTAAAGCTCGAATCTTTAAAAACTTCTAACTTGAAGCTCTCTAGAGATAGTCCACCAACTTGACTACAATCTAACTAGTAAGGATGCTAGTTCTCTAGTTAGTGTTTAGGCTTAACCTAGGGTTTATGTGATCTTGGAGAAAGGATGGTGTTCAACACATGAACCAAGAAGAATCGATCAATCCCTAAGGGGAGCTCGAGCTCCCCTATATATAGCTCGAGAGGGGCGGCCGAACCTAGTCCTTTTGGACTAAGGATTTGGTCCCTCTCTCTTATTACTTGATCATCAAGTAATTCCAAACCTTAATTTTGAATTCTAATTCAAATCAACTTTTAAGAGAGCTAAAATATCCAAAACCCTTTTGGATAATATTATACTTTATTTATTAATAATAAATAACTTATTTATCTAATTAATTAATTCATAATTAATTAAATAGATTAATTTCTCCAAAATAAGACTTTCATTTTAATTCAAAAATTAAACCAAAGTCTATTAAATAATTAACACATTAATTATTTAATACATAAATAATATACACGTGTGACACACGTGTCCCTAAGGACACGTGCCAATCACGTGAACCACACGTGTGGAACCCTCTTGAAATGATCAACTCGTTTAATCATTTTAAAGCCTTAACTCATGTAACCAAGTTGTTGTGTGTGACCCTCTAGGTTCTCAATTCAATTAGCAGTGACCCTAATTAATTAATTCACTAATTAATTAATCAGTCCACAAATTAAACGACCATAGTCTAGCAACAGGTGTTTAACCCCTAGCTGAATTGGAATGTTCGGATTCGACAGAACCTTTAAGTCATTGATTCATGTGAGATACAATCCTCCTACTTACTATCTCTCAACCAAGATCTGGGGTAAGGGAATAATCAGAACCCTAATAATCTGGTCTTAAAGCTAGGTGCATTTCATATCCATTTGATCTCAATCCAAGAAACCCTTTTCTTGATGTCTTTATCTATTGCCTTGGCCAAGGACTCCATATGGCATATGAATGACTTACACAATAAGAGATCACCTTGCAAATGCAAGTGTAGGTCTTTTATTGATTCTCATTCACTTTCCTGAATTACTTGTGCAGCCCCAGCATAAGCCTTGAATCAGTTGTCTAAGGCGACACCCTTTAAAGCTTATACCTAAGACTACAGAGTTAACTCATAAAGTGACATGAAACCTCAAGTCTAAGGATCAATTAATCACATCAATGACTCGTGAGATATTTCCTAATCTGGAAGTTTCCATTTCCTGAAATAGAAACTTCCTTTCCCATTTAGGAATGTTCTCACACGGGGCACCTCAGGGAACTTACTTATGGAAGTAAGCACCCTCATGTATCACGCACGCATCAACTATACACTTTGCACCTCCATGAAACAAGGTGGTCCTTCTTAAGGGCGTGATCCCACAAGCAAGCCTTAAAGGAGTCAGGTTGACACTTCCACTATCTGTAGGACTCATCAGCTTGGAGTATTTTACTAATCATGACTTATGTGATATAGGGCTCGTTTCATGAACCATTTCACCTAAATGGTAGAGTCCTAAAGTCATCAGGATTAGGGGAGTTCCCATACATGCACAGCTAAAGTAAACGTATACAAAACAAGAGCATATAAAGAAGTGTTGCCTTAATTCGTTATTTTATTGAAAGATAGTCTGTGATTATAATAAGGAAAAGTACAAAGCGGATATACAATGGGCTTTCTAGGGTACTATTCATAACACCTTCTGAAGGCAAGGGCAAGAAAAAAATAAAAGAGGAAGAAGTCCCTTAGGCCCAATGGAGGCATCACGAAGGGAAAAGCCCAAAAGAAGAAACGTGATCAGAAGAAGGACGTTTGCTTCCATTGTGGAAAATCGGGGCATTAGAGGAGAAACTGCCAGAAGTACGAGGCTACTCTGAACAAAGGTATGTTTCTCATTGAAGTAAATCTTTCTATTAATTCTAACTCTTGGGTACTTGATACCGGTTGTGGATCTCATATTTGTAATGATGTATAGATGCTAAGTGAGGTTTGACAACTCCAGGGAGGAGAATGTGTCTTGAAGTTTGGAGATAGCTCAAAGGTTGAGGCTCAAGCTTTAGGAACAATTAGATTAGATTTAGGTTTCTTTGTTTTCGTTTTAAATAAAGTCCTTTATGTACCAAACATTATTCATAATATAATTTCAGTTCCAATACTTGATTGCGAAGGTTATGAGATTGATATTAAGAATGGTAACTTTTTCCTTAAAAAGAATGATTTTTCAATACACCTTGATACATTGTACAATGGACTTTATCTAACTCAAAACACTAATATTTTGAATATACAACGAGAAACAAAACGTAAGAGAGATGACGAAGTCTCAGCATCTTTATGGCATGCTAGATTAAGACATATTTCCAAAAGCAGAATTAGTAAGTTAACCACCTTAGGGACATTCTCTAAAAATGACCTTAAACAATTAACTTCCTGTGAATCCTGTCTCAAAGGAAAGATGTCCAAAACTCCTTTCAAAGGGAGTGTGGAACGAGCCACTAAGACCTTGGATTTGATCCATACTGATGTTTGTGGATCGCTTAGTGTAAGCACTCGAAGCAATCATCAGTACTTCATAACCGTTATTGACGATTTTAGTCATTATGGTTATGTGTACTTAATGAACTAGAAATTCTTAGAATTTCAAAAGGAGGTTGAGAACCAAACTGGTCACAAGATCAAGACACTTCAATTTGATCGAGGTGGTGAGTATCTTAGTGAAGAATTCCTTAGTTATCTCAGAGATAATGGTATTATCTCTCAATGGACTCCTCCGGGAACTCCTCAGCTTAATAGAGTTTTTGAGAGAAGGAATCGAACCCTACTCGAGATGGATCGTTCCATGATGAGTTTCACTGACTTACCACATTGGGTTTGGGGTTATGCCCTAGAAAATGCAGCCAAGATTTTGAATCTTTTTCCTTCTAAATCAGTCCCCAAAATGTCCTATGAAATCTGGCATGGTAAAATCCCTAGTTATTCTTACTTAAGAATTTGGGTTATCCTGCTTATGTGAAGAGGACAGTGGGAGATAAGTTAGAAGCTTGTTATAACTTATGCTAATTTGTTGGTTATTCTAAAGAATCCATAGGATACTATTTTTGTGATCAAACTGAACAAAAGGTGTTTGTTTCAAGAAATGAAACTTTTCTTGAGGAATCGTTCCTTGAAAAAAAGAAAGGCAAGATCACAGAACTCAAAGAAATTCGAGACATTCCCACGCCACACGTGCAAGAGACGTCCCTTCCTGATACCCCGCAACCAATCACGAATTTCGATACACAAGAAAATCCTCCTCTAAGGCGTTCTGAATGTGTTCCTAGATAGCCTGAGAGAAGGTATGGTCTTCTTCATGAAATCTCTCAAGAGGATAATGATCCTCTAACATATGAGAAGGAGGCACTATTAGACTCGGATTCTGAACAGTGGAAACAAGCCATGAAATCCGAAATGGACTCCATGTACTCCAACCAAGTTTGGACCTTGGTGGATTTGCCTGATGGGGTTAAACCCATAGGGTGCAAATGGATCTTTAAGCAAAAGCTTGGATCAGATGGTAGTATTGTAGCCTGCAAGGCAAGACGTGTTGCCAAAGGATTCACTCAAAGGTCCAACGTGAACTTTGATGAAACCTTCTCACCGGTTGCAATGCAAAAGTCTATTTGAATCATGTTTGCCATAGCTGCGTATTATGACTACGAGATATGGCAAATAGATGTGAAAACTGCCTTTCTCAATGGAGAAAAAGACATTTATATGGATCAACCCATAGGTCTCATATTCAGTGGGAGTGAGCAAAAGGTTTGCAAACTCCAAAGGTCAATCTACAGATTGAAACAGGCTTCTAGGAATTGGAACATTCGTTTTGATGAAGCAGTCAAAGTGTTTGGCTTCGTTCAAAATTCAAATGAGTCTTGCGTGTATAGAAGGGAATTGGAGACTTCAGTGCAATTCTTAGTACTTTATATTGATGACATTCTTCTAATTGGGAATTCGAATGATGACATGATAGTTACCAAGTCTTGGTTATCGAACTAATTCGAGATGAAAGATCTTGGTAATGGGTCCTGCATTCTCGGTATAAAGATCTATAGAGATAAATCTAAGAGATTGATAGGATTTTCACAATCGATGTGCATAAACAAAGTGCTGAAACTATTCAGCATGGAGGATACGAAGAATAAGATTCTTCCTATGAGTGTAGGAACATGTCTTTCTAAGAAGATGTGTCCTAATTAAGACAAACCTTGAGAAGGAAAGAATGACTCATATACCTTATACCTCGGCAATAGGTAGCATAACGTATATAATGCTATGTACTCGACCGGATGTGGCTTATGCTCTTAGCATAACAAGCCGTTTCCAATCTGACCCTAGAGAAGGTCACTGGATTATCGTGAAGAACATATTAAAGTACTTACGAAGAACTAAGGATTTATTCTTAGTATACGGAGGACAGAAAGATCTAATCATCGAAGGATACTGTAATTAAGTCCAATTATATTTACTTGGATAATTAATCTTACAATTTACATAATAAGGTGGAAATAAAATAAATAAATAATCCTAACTCTCGGAAAACCACACGCGTGGCGAGTATACCTGGAAAACGAGAACACGGGGCGTCACAGATAGGTTGAAGAAGGACCTCACTTCAGCTGCAATAATGGTGACACCTAACTGGAATCTCTCGTTCGAGTTGATGTGTGATGCTAGTGACTCAGCAATAGGTACTGTAGTTGGTCAAAAAAGGGATAAGCTTTTACACGTTATTGCTTATACTAGAAAAATACTTAATGATGCACGGTTAATTATGTCACCACTGAAAAAAAATATATTAGCCATTGTCTTTGCATTTGACAAGTTTCGATCTTATTTGATAGGTTCAAAGACTGTGGTGTATACAGACCACACAAGTCAAGTACGTACATTCGAAGAAGGACTCGAAGCCTCGTTTAATCCGGTGGATTCTACTACTACGTGAATTTGACTTGGAACTTTGGGACCAAAGGGGATAGAGAATGTGGTGGCAGACCACTTGTCAGGATTGAAATTCGGCGGTAGGGGTGAAAAGGATAAAGAAGTAATTACTGAGAAATTTTCAGATTAGTAGTTGTTTGCTCTCGCATCAACAACCCCGTGGTTCGTTGATTTTGCGAACTACTTGGTCAGTGGAGTCCTTCATCCGGAGCTGGGCTACCATCAAAAAATGAAAATTTTCCTGGACGTGAAGCATTATTTTTGGGGGGAGCCGCTAATTTTCAAGCATTTCTCGATTGGATTGGTGAGGCATTGTGTGCCTCAAGATGAAGTGGAACAAATTTTAGAATTGTGCTATTTGAGCCCTTACGAAGGTCACGCAAGTGCAAGAAAGACTGTAATAAAGGTACTTCAATCTGGATTTTAGTGGCTAATGTTGTTTCGAGATTCGCATGGATTTGTGGTGAGATGTGATAAGTGTCAACGTACTGGCACCATTGGAAGGAAAGATGAAATGCCCCTTCGGTATATCCTGGAGATAAGGTTGTTTGACGTATGGGGAATTGACTTCATGGGAATGTTCCCATCCTCACACGGGAACCAGTATATTCTAGTAGCAGTGGATTATGTCTCGAAGTGGGTAGAAGTAGTAGCGAGCCCAACGAATGCTTCTCGAGTGGTGTTGAAGTTCATGAAGAAAACATTTTCAGCAGATTTGATGTTCCTTGAGTTCTCATTAGTGATGGGGGGACTCATTTCTGTAATAAGTCACTCGAGTCTCTCTTGAAGAAATACGGAGTTCATCACCGATTAGCTACTCCGTATCATCCGCAATTAAGTGTTCAAGTAGAGATTTCTAATTGGGAAATCAAACAGATTTTGGAAAAGACAGTTAATGCTTAGCGTAAGGATTAGTCTATTAAGTTAGATAATGCATTATGGGGATATAGAACTGCTTTCAAGATGCCTATTGGTGTGAGCCACACGTGTGAAAAACAAATTAATTAAATTGTGTTTAATTAATTTTAGGCTTTTAATTAATTAAGAATTAATTGTTAGGCCCAATTCAAAATGAATAACCAAATAAATATTTAATTAAAAATTAAGATATTTACTGAATTAGATATTTAGTCTTATATTAGATAAGATTGAATAGTCAAAACCCTAAAGGGTTTAGGAAAAGGATTTCTTGATATGTCTTTAAGATAAGATAGGATCTTATTTTAAATAAAAGATATTATTTAATTGATAAATTATTGAGCAAGAAATCAAAACTCACTAGGCTTAGGAAGGCCACATAGGGTTCGAACCCATGCCATATAAATATAGGGGTTCGGGCTTCTTTGAGGGTTTAGACCAACGTTCTTGAAGCGTTAATTATTTTGATAAATCAAAAGAAAAGTTTTTCACACAAAATCTCCAAGCCAAAACACAAGCTACAGAACTAGCGTTTTGAATAGTTAGATCGTGATCTAGGACTGGTGTGGATATGCTTTAGAGGATTCCTGCTTTGGTGTCTAAAGAAAAACCGTTCGAGGGACAATCCTCTTTTGATAGGTGAAATCAATCATCACAAGAAGTCTTTAATTAATCGTAAGTTTCTTGAATCTCTCTAAAAGTTTTAAAACTAACATTGCAAGTAAACGATCCCTTTTGGAAAAAAATTTAAATTTTCGTTGCTTTTATTCTAAGTTTTCCAACAGTATTATCTCGATGAAGAAACCATTCTCCCAATTAAAGAGTTACAACTTGAGCTGGATTTGATGATTGTGAAGAAATCGGTTGGGATTCTAGACCGAAAGATGCAAGAGTTGAGAAAACAGCAAATTCCCCTGATTAAAGTGTTGTGGCGAGATCAAAAAACCGAGGAGGCCACTTGGGAGACTGAGGAGAAGATGAAGCAGTTGTCTCCGAAGCTTTTTGGTGCAGAGCAATGAACACTAAGTTCTCTTAAAGGGGAAGGTTGTAATGCCCCGTCCGTTTGTACTTACAGGTATGCCATGTGTGAGTTTAATTACGTAATCTCGTTATTTATTTTCAATAATGTGATTTAAACGTGATAATTCATGATTTAATTATTTTAAATTGCTTAAATGCTTATTTTCAATTATGAATATATGTCTTGAACTGTGAAATTGTGAATTTCATGTCAGAGGTGTTAATTTTATGATATGGTATGATTTATGTATTGTTGGGTACTTAAATTGGTTGTTATTTGGAAACTTTGGACTTAACTAAAAATAGGTTTTAGACATATTTGACTCATTTTGAAAGTTTAGGGACCTAATTGCAATTAGGGTATTTTGAAGCCGTTTTGGCTACTTTGAGCTCAAGAATTTGAATTTGAATTTTGATTTCATAACTGAATTCGTTTCGACGATTCGAGTCCAATGACACTGACCTCGTATTTTTCCGAAACCGTTTGACACCCCCTTCTCTTTAAAATTCAATCTGTGAGGACCAGATTAATTTCATAACCAACCCGGTTCTTTGCTCGACACGTTTCAGCCTTAAATTTTGTTACCTTTTTCCTCATTTGCTTCACGTTGCAGCTGCTAAGGGAGGAACAAGAAACCCTTTTAGCTATAACTCACCTTTGAGCTCAAAGAACTTCCTCGTTTCTCAACCATTTTACGATCTGTTGTAAGCTACGTGTTTCTCTTGATGTGAGCTTCAATTCAATACCAATTTTGTGTCTTGAAAGCATGTGTTTATATGTGTTTGAGATTTTGTATGAATAGTAAGTGTTTTGTCATTGTTAGATTGATTAAATGGAGTTAAATGAATTGTATGTAGTTTATATGAGTTAGTTGAATGAATTTATGGTGAATTTTGAGTTAGTAGTTGAAGAATTTATGATATACCATTAATGCATTTTTCTTTAGCTTGAAATGGATGAAAATGTACTTTGTTCATGCATGATTTGGTGAACCAAATGTGTTGATATATGCGCTTATTGAGTTATTCTTTGTTTTTTTGCTGACTTTGGAGTGTTTTGGGGCTTGTGGGATGTGTTGGAACGTTGGGATGAAAATCCCCTGCTTATGCGTATCGTGTATGTTCAGGTTCTACTGAACCAGACCGGAACAGTCGTTTATATTCAGGTTCTCGTTTGAACATGAATGACCAAACGGCTGTTTATATGCACAGAGACGATGTTTTAGGCAGTTAGTTAAGAACAATCATTCTGGATTCAAGCTTATGGCTTAAACGACCGTTCAAAATAATTGCAAGTGTGTTTTGCTTCTCGACCGTCCAAACGGCTGTTCTCAGTTTAGCTTTAGGGTTTAAACGGTCGTTCGGGTGGATTGAGACTTGTTTTTCTGGGCTTCGATTGCCCTAAACGGTCATTCCCTTTCCAGAACAGGTCGTTCGCACCTAAACTTCAATTTAAATGTTTGTTTTTAACTTTGGCCTATTGTTTAGTAACTCTTTTATTTTTTGAATGCATATTAAATATTTATTGCTCGTTAATTATGTGAAATCATCTTGAATTCTTATTGTATGCTTTATTAATTGATTGAATTAATTGTAACTTAATTGAATGATTATGATTTATTATATTAAGCATGTATACGTAATTCATGACTTCAATATCATCTCATATCACCTTTTATGAATGAATTGCATCATTGTGCGTCTTATTTGGTTCATGATTGAGTCTAAGTCTTGAGCTTGTGTATGTTTGTCACAGAGCCACTTCCAAGAGGTGACGAGCCTGAGGCTTAGGTATTTTTGAGTTGCCTACACGTCTCTTTTGCTTTTTTTGCACAAGGTGAGGTTTAGGATCTTTTCTTTTAGTTAAGCGACCTAAAACCCTTATATGCTTTTTTTTAACCCGCATGCGACTATATATTATGTATATAGTTAAATAAGTGTTATATAATGTATTTTATGACTTTATGGTAATGTTTCGAATTTTGGAACTTATATGTTCAAGTATATATATAAACTTGTGTTTTACAAATATTAATGTCAAGTTATGTTTATGTTAAGCGAGTTAAGCCATGAAAGATTGGTAAATGTTATGATATGGTATGTTTGGGCCCTGAAACTATGGGTAACCCTGGGATGGTATCGGGTCGTCGGGGTAAGCTTGTGCATAGTCTCCATTTGAAGTATCCACAACTCCGGAAGCTAGGGAAGAAATGGTATTCTTGAGCCGTCGACTTCAAAACCAACGATGGTGCATTGTGGGATCATTACTCCTCGTGGTTATGTTATGTATGGATGGTTAGGGTCGCATAATCCTTCCATCATTTGGGAGTTGAGGATGGATATGTTATGGTTTCAGTTTTTATGTTGTTATGAGAAGTAAAGATTGGAAGCTCATACTCATCGAGCATTATGTATGTTATGTCTTAGATTCGTGAAACGGGAATAGTGATTTAATGTAAATGTTTATGCTATATATATTTGTTGCGATTTTGAAAGTATTTTGATATGTAAAACCTATTCCCTATCCATAATCCTTTTTATTTCTATGTGTTCTACTCTATATTATGTAGTGCGTGGGTGTGCGTTTAGCCCCCGTACTCAGTCAGTGGACTGACCCTCTCCCTTCAACGTTTTTAGTTTGCAGGTTGCTTTTGAGTTGCTCGAGTTAGGCGGAGAAGTGGGTCCTATCGAGTCTCACTTGTCGTTATAGGTCGAGTCTTTTAAGTTTCCTGTGTCATCATACTTTAGATTTGTATTATATATTATTGCTCTTATGGTTTGTATAACTTGTGTTTATTTTGGTCGTGTCGCCGTATATGTTGATATATTGCCCTTGTCTGGCTTTGATGTTTTATGATGTTATGCTTCCGCTACTTATTGGTTTACATTCTTTGAGTTTTGGTTTAGTTCCGCCTAGCATAGTAAGTGTTTTGGTCTCCTGTTCGCTTTGACTTGGGCGCATATACGGACTCTCGATTTCATATACGAGTTCAGGTCTTAGTGCGGGGGATGTGGTGGCCACCTTTCCAGGCACTGCATTCTCTTCTTGCGACCACCAAGCAATCTCTAACCTCCGCTGCTGTTGTGATCCACAACAATTCATCCTTGCTCTTCCATCTCCGCACTTTGGTTACCGCAACTTCCTTCTCCTACTTCTGCGGCCTTATTCCAGCCCTATCGTCTAGGGAGTTGGTGAACTTGTCAAACCGCTTGTCGAACAAGATTTTGCCATACGGATGTAATTTGGAGCACGAGATTTGACCGTATGGATGTGACTTGGAGCACTGGCTTGTGGTCATAAAGAAGCCCGAGGCCGATCCCACCAAGAACAAAACAATTGATAGTTATATCAATACTCTGGCTATGGTCCTCGGGGATTCAAAAGAAGCGAGGATGAAAATTTACTCGGGCTCAACAAGATATTACTTTACTTTCTGAGTCCTTGTGTCTCAAGAATTATGTTATAAGTTAAAAGAACTGCCAAGAGTTTGAAGGGTGATTCCTGACTCATAATAGGATGTAAAGAATAAGCATTATGGACAAGAACTTTTTATCAATAGGCAAGCTATGGAAAGGTACAAAAATGGTTGGAAAACAACAAAGAAGCCCATCCAGAATTAAACTATAATGAAACCAGAGACAAAAGAAAACGGGATCTAAGATCCAAAGTATGGTAGCATTTAACCAAGATTATGAAGATTATGAAAGAAGATGATGCAGATGAAAGGTGCGATAAATGTCAATGCAATCACTACAACAAGCATTTCACTTGTTCAGGCTGAAGCTTCTCCACCCATCAACAACGCATGGATCTAACTAAGGCTCTCACTGGAGATAAAGAATACGGTGATCAAAGCAAACGTCGTTACCCTCTCATGGGAGCTTCCTCAACAGTCTTTGTTGAAATCACCCCATAAGGGCGAGGCATGGATGAACAAATTCAGAAGCTATGTGGGGAAGCTTGTGGAATTTTGTTGGTTTTTATGCACAGAACAAAGGTTGAGATCAAAGAAGAAAACGAAAGAAATGAGAAGTATTTTATTCTCTGGAAAAGTCTACATTTATTCATTGATAGGGGCTGATATTTATACAAAAGATAACTAACAGAAATTCTCAACAAACGCTGAAAATCAGAAAAAACAAATCACTTGAAAAACAAACTCCTAACAAATAACAAATTCCACCTTTTCTCTTATTCTTATCCTATCTCTAACTGAAATTTAGATAAGTATCTGAGGCATTATCTCTAATACTCCTACTTGCATCAGATGTTGCAAATTCTTCCTCTTGAGAATTCAAATCTTGTCTTTTGACACTGCTTTAATAAGAATATTTGCTACCTGGTCTTCTTTCTTGCAGATAGATAGGGTTGCTAGATTATCAACAAAAAATATGAGTGCATTCCTCCTGGTCCAAGTATAGATCTCTTCAATCATTCTCTTTTTTTTTTTTTTTTTTATGGAATCAACCCACTTCAGATCTTTTTCAACTTTATTAAATTTAACAGTCTCCATGATATCCTGGTAAAATTTTGAAGGTAACCTTATTCCCCCTATTTGGGAATCATCAACATCATCAACTTTTTGCTCCATTTTCTCACCACTTGCATCCCTCCAAGTCAATTGTTCGTCCTCCATAAAGGTAACATCTGTACTTTCTAGAATGTTTCTTGTTTGAGGTTTTTGATATGTTATTGTGGCCAATATTGGATTTGACCCTTTTATGTCGCTTGTCCAGAGGTACAAAAGAAAAACATAAACCCCCAAATAATTTCAAATTCTGTATGGAAGATTTGTACCCATGTCAAGCCTCAAATCTGTCTTCCTTTGCAAAACCCTTGTTGGAGGTCTCTTTAAGAAGAATAAAGACCTTTTTGGTAGCTCTTTTTCATGAAGCAAACGTGGAGTATATGGAGTTGTGAGTTGATCTTCAATCCCAACTTCCTCGTAAAATTGATTGAAATGGTCTGAAGTTACTCCTTTCCATTATCCACTTGTGCTGCTTGTTCCTCCTGCATTGGGTCTAGAGAAAAACTCTTGCCTTTCATTTTTATTTTAAACACTTCTTTATCATCCTTATCTTTGATGATGTACTTGTCATTTTGAAAAAGCACCTTGAAACTCTTCTCGAGTAGCTGACCAACACTGAGTGAATTTTGATTAATTTCAGGCACATATAAAACATCAGTAATTAGTTTTGTACCTGAAACACTTTCAATTGCTACTACCCCCTTGCCTTTTACTTTAATGAACTCACCATTTCCAACCTTAACTTTGGAAATTTCTGTTTTCTTTAGCTCTTTGAAGAATTATTTATCATAGGTCATGTGATTTGTGCAACCACTATCAACCAACCAATGTTCATTAAAACTATTACTTGCATAACATGAGGCAACGAACAATTGCTCCTCCTCCTGTTGATCAACCACTTGAGCTTGTTCTTCTTCTTGGTTAAATTTGGTCCTACAAATTCTCTCCACGTGGCCCATCCGCTTACACTTTCTGCATTGCACATCTGGCCTTTTCCAACAGTTTTTTGAAAGGTGATTCGTTCTTCCACAGTGTTGACATGGAGGAAAATTTCCTCTATTATTGTTGTTTCGTTCACCAGTGTTAGTGTTGTTTGATCCTACATCAACTCTACTGGTATTGTTCTTTCTACTTTTAACTTCCTTGCCTTCGACTTCTTCTTGAGCTAATAGCTTGGCTTGAAAAGCACCTTCTACAGCCCCTTCTTGTCTCGTCAATCTTCTTTGTTCTTGTTCCTGCAAAGCATTTAAAAGTTCTTCCAATGAAATTCTTGACAAATTTTTAGACTCTTCCAAGGCAACAATTTTTTATTCAAATCTTTCAGGTAATGTACCTAAAATCTTTTCTACAACCCTGTTATCAGATAAATCTTTAAAGAAGCCTGTCAGAGTACTCTTTAATAGTCTCAGATTCTTTCATTCTTTGCATTTGAAATTCCCTCCTTAAGTTCAGCACTTGCATATTCTTGGTTCTATCATTTCCTTGATACTTCTCTCTAAGATAGTCCCATATTGCTTTTGTTGATTCTAAGGACATGATTCTGGTGAAGTTGGTCTCAGACACAGCAGAATAAAGATAGGCTTTGGCTTTATATTTCCTTGTCTTTCTCTCGTTATGATTCTTCATCTGGGCAATGGAGGCATATTGCTTTTGCTGATTCTAAGGACATGATTCTGGTGAAGTTGGTCTCAGACACAGCAGAATAAAGATAGGCTTTGGCTTTATATTTCCTTGTCTTTCTCTCGTTATGATTCTTCATTTGGGCAATGGAGGCAATTCATAGTCCTCTTCCACTGGCTCTCATAAGTCATAAGCTTGCAAAAAGATTGACATCCTAACAGCCCAAATCTGGTAGTTTTCTCCAAAAAAGATAGGGGGTGTAGCGAATGAGTTGGTTTCATATGCCATATGTGAAGATTTTGTGTAAATATTCTTCCTTTTGAAGATATATCACAGGTCCCTTAAGATAAAGGGCTCTTAATACCAATTTGTTGGTTTTTATGAACAGAACAAAGTTTGAGATCAAAGAAGAAAACGAAAGAAATGAGAAGTATTTTTATTCTCTGAATAATTCTACATTTATTCACTGAGAGAGACTGATATTTATACAAGAGATAACTAATAGAAATTCTCAACAAACGCTGAAAATCAGAAAAAACAATTCACTTGAAAAACAAACTCCTAACAAATAACAAATTCCCAAATATCAGTTTTTCTCTTATTCTTATCCTAACTCTAACTGAAATTTAGATAAGCATCTGAGGAATTATCTCTAATAAATTTACCAACCAATGGGGAAATTCCTATGGGTTCCATTGCTGGTTGTGGACCCAGGCCCGGCCCGGCCCGGCCCGGTCCAAATTACTCTGTTTCTGCTGCGATTAAGTATTTGAATGAAATGGAGGATATTCCTCAGGCGAGCCAAACATATTTTGATACTTTTGAAATTTTACAGGATTTGAGAAAAAAAGAGAATTTTATTTGTTTGACCCTTGAGCGGAGGAGACAGTGGCTACAACGAGTGCTACACAGGTAGGGGTGTCAAAATGTGACCCGACCCGCCAACCCGACCCGACCCAACCCAAAAAATATCAGGTTCGGGTTGGGGGTTTTCAGGTCGGGTTGGAATCGGGTCGGACCCGAAATGGACCCGAAAATGAGAGGCCGGGTTCGGGTGGGTTTCGGGTTGACCCGATTCAACCCGAAAAATCATGGGGGTGACCCAACAACCCGAACCCACCCTACCCGACCCGGCCCGACCCGAATTTTTTTTAAAAAATATTTAATATATATTTAAATTATATGATGTATTATAATTAGATAAAAATTTATGAAATGATAATTGGTTTAAGATTAGATATAATTAAAAAATAATAATTAATTTATTATTTAAGAATAACGTGATTTATAATGTTAATATTATATAATTTGTCTAAATTATATAATTTTGTTAATTAAAAAGACATACATGATTGTAATATGATTAGAATTAAACGGAGTTCACGGGGAAAAAAAAAAGATGTATTTATTTAAACTTAAACAATTAGAATTGCATTATGATTAATTTAGTAAAAAATATATTATTCGATCTAAATAATTATTATGTATCTAATTTATATTTTACATAATTGCCCTATTGATTGAATTTTATTAAATTTATATAAATAAGAATTTAAATAGAGTTGATATAACAATTAATTATAATTACACTTAGAATTAGATCTTAATTAAGATTATAAACAAGTTTTTAATGTGGGTACAATTTATTAGAGTTAGATTTAGAATTTGATTAAGATTAGACTTGTAACCAAATTTCTATCCATAATTAAGTACTTATAAAATTTCAATAATAATTTATAATACATATTGGTTTATATAATTAACTTAATTAGACATTAGTGAAATCATTATTGTAAGGATATTTTGACGACCAATAAATTTCAAAAAAAATTCAAAAATTAATTCGTATTTTTATAATATAATATAATAGAATATTAAAATAATGGTTAGTAAAATAATTTTTTTCTATAAACATGCGATTATCATTTGAGAATAACGTGATTTATAATGTTAATATTATATAAATTTGTCTAAATTATACAATTTTGTTAATTAGAAAGACATACATGATTATAATATGATTAGAATTTACCAAAAGTTTACGGACAAAAAGAGATGCGTTTATTTAAAGTTAAACAATTAGAATTTAATTATGATTAGTTTAGTAGAAAATATATTATTCGATCAAAATAATTTTATGCATCTAATTTACATTTTACATAATTGTCATATTGATTGAATTTTATTAAATTTATATAAATAAGAATTTAAATAGAGTTGATATAAAACTTAATTATAATTACATTTTGAATTAGATCTTAATTAAGATTATAAACAAGTTTTTAATGTGGATACAATTTATTCGAGTTAGATTTAGAATTTTATTAAGATTAGACTTGTAACCAAATTCCTATCCATCTCACCCCATCTCACCCCGTTTTTCATCCTGTTCGACCTATTTTGGACTCATTCTACTTGTTTTAAGTTCGTTTTTTTACCTCTTTATCCAATTAGATCCATTTTACCCATTTTGAATCTATTTTACCCATTTTGATCCAATTTACCCATTTTGGATCCATTTTACCCATTCGGATCCATCTTACCCATTTTGGATCCATTTTACTCATTTAGATTCATTTTACCCACTTGGATCCATTTTACCTACATTTACCCATTTTGAATCCATTTTACTCATTTGGATCTAATTTACCCATTTTCGATCCATTTTACCCATTCGGATCCATCTTACCCATTTTGGATCTATTTTATCTATTTTAGATCCATTTTACCCATTTTGGATTCAGTTTATCCATTTAGATTCATTTTACCCATTTGGATCCATTTTACCCATTTTGAATCCATTTTACCAATTTGGATCCAATTTACTCATTTTGGATCCATTTTACCCATTCGGATCCATTTAGATCCATTTTACCCATTTTGGATTCATTTTATCCATTTAGATCCATTTTACCCACATTTACCCATTTTGAATTTATTTTACCCATTTGGATCCAATTTACCCATTCGGATCCATCTTACCCATTTGGATCTATTTTATCCATTTTACCCACTTTGGATCCATTTTACCCATTCGGATCCATTTAGATCCATTTTACCCATTTTGGATTTATTTTATCCATTTAGATCCATTTTACCCATTTGGATCCATTTTACCCACATTTACCCATTTTGAATTTATTTTACCCATTTGGATCCAATTTACTCATTCGGATCCATCTTACCCATTTGGATCTGTTTTACCCATTTTTGATCCACTTTACCCACTTGAATCCATTTTACCCATTTGGATTCATTTTATTCATTTAGATTCATTTTGCCCACTTGAATCCATTTTACCCACATTTATTCATTTTGAATCCATTTTATACATTTGGATCCAATTTACCCATTTTGGATCCATTTACCAATTTGAATCTGTTTTACCCATTTAGGATTCATTTTATCCATTTAGATCCATTTTACCCATTTGGATCCATTTTACCCATTTTGGATCCATTTTACCCACTTGAAATCATTTTACCCATTTTGGATTCATTTTATCCATTTAGATCCATTTTACCCACTTGGATCTATTTTACCCACATTTACCCATTTTGAATCCATTTTACCAATTTGGATCCAATTTACCTATTTTGGATCCATTTTACCGATTCGGATATGTTTTACTCATTTTGAATCCATTTTATCCATTTGGATCCATTTTACCCATTTTTGGTCTATTTTGTCCATTTTGGTCCATTTTACCCACTTGGATCCATTTTACCCATTTTGGATCTATTTAACTTGCTTGTATCTATTTAACTAAGTTGGATCCATTTTATCCATTTTAATCAATTTTATCCATATTTTACCCATTTGTTTCCATTTTACCACTTGGATGTATTTAACCCACTTGGATTCATTTTACCCATTTGGATCCAATTTACCAATTTTGGATCCATTTTACCTACTTGTACTCATTTTACCAATTTTGGATCCATTTTACCTATTTTGAATCTATTTTACTCATTTGGATCCATTTTACCCAGTTTGGATCCATTTTATCCATTTGGATCCATTTTACCCATTTTGGATCCATTTTACCCATTTGGATCAATTTTACCCACATTTTATCCATTTTGAATCCATTTTACCCATTTTAATCAATTTTATCCATATTTTAATCATTTCCGATCGGATTGGGTTCGGGTTGGGATTTTCGGATTCAAATTCGGGTCGGGTCGGGTTGGGAATTTTCATGTAATACCCCTACCTCAACCCGATCCGAACCCACCCGAATTGACACCCCTAGTAACAGGCGGCATCCTATGCAGTATAGTTCTAATTTGTGACAGGTGTATTTTGTACTTTTGCCACACCCAGGAAATTGAAAATGTCAATATTCACCGTTTTCTTAGTTTCAATGGAAGATTTAGCAATATTAAGTCAATAAATGGTGAGATTTCAGGAGGATGTACGTTCCTTGGTTATGTATCATTTGAACACTTGGATTCTTGGGAGAGGAGAAAAAAATGGTGTCAGACCAGATTTAGTAAATAGAAAAGTAATATGATACAAGTCGTCGGTTTTCTAAACTATGCGCCACTTGCGCAAAGTCGATCGCAATCGCACGAATTTGCTTACAACTGAACTCGCAAAAGCAGACAAAAAGCGAATGACGTCTTTTAACTTTTTCTTGCTTAGTTGATCCCCTCTCATTTTGCTTCTTATACTTACGACTCCTTGGAGGATGATTCAGCTGCATGGGCCGAGAGCCCAAGCTGCGTCTAAATAACCCAAAACCCAACCCCGCCTCTTTTCTTTCCCCAATAGAATATATACAGTAATAAAAGTTGGCCGACAGAATATGCATGCACGTGCAACCCAAAACGACGCCGAGTTCGTATTTTCAATCAACAGAACAAACGAGTATCCATCTATCTACACCAGGGTTTGTACAAGCCACCTCCCTCTTTTTTTTCATTCAAAAATAACAATGTAAAGAGGGTCCTGAGTTGCAGACCGAGTTGAACTCACTTATACCCGTCATTTGAAATCTCAAAGCAACGGCTACTGCAGATAACCACAACCAAGCGGGAAATTGAGTAACTACTTTTCAAACATTTATCCCGTCACCTCACACAAAAATTTCCCTCCAAATATTGTCCAAACTTGCCACATCAAATTAATTTGGAGCTTTTCCACCAGGAAACCACAATTTCTATTGGTGCTTCGATGACTTGTTATGCTGCACAATGTTGTCCTCATTATGATCGGCATCTTCTTCATCACCACCACCACCACCACCGTAATCATCGTCGTCATCATCACCATCATTGTCTCTCTTCCTTTTATGGGACAAAGAAGAAGGTGGCAACTCCTGTACTTCACCATCTTCGTCGTCGTCTTCATCTTCAACTTCAATATCTTCATCCTCAATCTCTGGATCTTCACCCATATCACTAGCAGTTCCAGCATCTACTTCTACACGCCCAACCGGTTGAACAAGGTATTCTGACCCATAATCATCTTCCTGCATTTACAGAAACAGAGTTTGAATTTTCAGAAAATAATACCAGGATAATCAAGTTTAAGCATAATAAAAATGCAAGGAAATATACAAACAAAGACAGCTTCCCACCATGAAGGATCACACTCAAAAATTCAAAGAACGCACAAAGAGAAGATCCCATAAGACATAATTCATAACCTCAAATGAGTTACAGATTGACATTTCTGAATTGAAAATAATATAGCCGTTAAAATATATAATAACATAGGATACAAATGCAAATATAGAAGTAATAAAATATTATTTGAGGGTTACAAACAGATAGTTTAGTTTTTGAAGCTTGTCATTGTAACTAGAAACATGGAAAAAAAAAAAAAAAAAAAGGTTGCAGAAGAGAATGAAATCCAGTCGTTAACACACCACCAAAATTGTTCAAACACTACATAAACAAAAATCTGATATCTGCAGATGAGTGCGAGAATATGGTATGATATAAAAGAAGTAACTTCCCAAGCCAGGTCAATACTCTACAAAACTAAAAAGTGGGAAGCTAAAAACATCGAAACCACTCATTATTTTACTTGCCTTTCTTCTTTTTACATGAAATTGAAAGAACTCAAGGAAATATCTTAAGCAGCTTATGAAAATTGAAAGAAATTAATGAAACAACCACTCAATTCCTATTTGAAAAAAATGAAAGACTCCAGAGATTTGGAGAGTCCAAAGAAAAAGCTTAAATACCGAGTCATTGACTAATCAGTCAAACATAAAAGTTAAACACAATGATTAGATTTGGGAATAAAACTGCAGATCGGAACCCATAGCAATGAAAGTTAAGTTGACAGCCAATTTTTCAGCAAGGCAATAAACCAGTTAAATATGACACCTTGAACCATAAAAATCAAAAAATCAAAACAGTATAAATGCAGGGTATATCACGTGACAACACTCGAGACCCACTACCACCTTAGCTCTATTCTTCCAAAAGGTTGTAAGCAATCACAAGAACAAGATAACTCAACTCAAAACCATCTTAGCATGCATAAAAAGCTTATAAACCTGGAACATGAAAAGCAAGCACAAACAAGCAGACAAAGCCTATTCTGCATCAGGAAGCTACAGTTTCTAGTACAAACGACTTAGAAAAGGCATAACACAAACAGATATTCAATTATGCAATCTCAATACTATCCAATATTTATTTATCATACAAAAGGCACATATTTTTCATGTTCACAACCAAATAACACTATGAGGGCTTCAAAGACATAAGAAATCAATACCTCATCATCAGCATCTTCTTCATCCTCGTATTCTCCATCCTCCTCCACAGCCTGCTCTTCCTCCCCCGTCTCTCCATCATCATCTTCATCCGCATCATCTTCCCCTTGCTCATGCCCATCAATTTCCCCCTCTGTGCTCGCCAACCTCCTACTGCTCTCAGGTTCCCCTGAATCCCTCTCATCATTATCGACTTCCTCTTCATCCTCGTCCTCATCATCATCATCACCATCGTCATCATCATCTACAGCATCTTCCCCATCATCACTGTCATCTAATTCATGAACTTCCACCACATCTTCATCCTCTCCTTCATCATCCTCGTATACTTCCTCCACTGAATCATCTTCGTCTTCTCCTTCCTCCTCATCCTCCTCTCCATCTACAGGTTCCACTCTAAAACCGTTAGAATGATGATGGGAGCTGGCCGCCCGACTAACACCATTAACCCCTCTTTCAGTTTTTGTTTCCTCCTCGTCTGCATCGCTCTCCTCTTCCTCATCAACATCCACAACACCCTCACTCCCAGCGTTCTGGCCGTTCACCCTAAATGAATGATCCTCGCCATCAATTTCTCCACCGTCAATTTCTCCGCTCCCGGGATCATCCTCTTCATCCTCTTCCTCATCATCCTCCTCATCATCAGAATCCTCATCATCAGACTCCGGCCTCTCATTCTCCTCCGCATCCATTTTATCCAAATATTTCAAGGACCTAATCAAACCAAAAACCCGAGATCGGTAGTCCTTCACCCGCGTAACTGGACACTCGTACAGATCCAACGAAACCAACCTAAGCTCCGCCAGGGGCCTCAGGTCGTTAATATCTGAAATCCGGTTATTTGACAAATCAAGGTCCCGCAGCGATTCAAGCCCTGCTTCAACGAGGTATTCGAGACCTCCGGCGATACGATTGTCAGATAGGATAAGCTTCTGCAAATTTCTAAGGCGAGGAAATTGCTCCAGCGAGGAAACGTCGATGTTGGCCAAAGACAGGTGCTGCAGGTTGTGGAACTTCTCGAAAAGCGACAGTGGCGGCAAACGTCCGTGAACGCACTTCACGGCGCCGTCGAGCGTTAACGTCGTGACCAAATCGACGTCAGTTTGGCCGTCCAACGACGTCTCAACCGCCCTCTCCCATATCTCATCCATTACCGTAGCAGAAATTTTTCTCCAGGACACAAATAAACATACAGAAACCTTAAATCAATCCACTCAACGACGAAATTCCGGCTGGAAAACCTTAAAACCCTGGAATCTGGGTTCTCTCTGTGTTTCTCTCTCTAGAAAGCTCTTTCGCTATCGTTGCAAGGCTGCCTCGCTCTAGATATTGGAAGTGAGTCACGTCCGAGTTAGATGAGTTAGGGTTGAGTTACGTTTAACCGCGGTAGGGTTAGATGGAGAGATAAAGCGCTCTTGACGAGTAAGAGAAGTTTATCCGTTCGATTAGCTAGGCGAGGATCGATGACGTGGATAAGGATTGGACGGCGAGGATTGGCGGATGGTGTGCTTGTTTAAAATCGAGAAATGCCAAAATAGAGGCCAGTGAAGAGAGAGAAAGCGAGAGAGGAGAGAGAGTCACGCGCTCGCCAAGTCTGATACGCTTCTTCTTGGGTGGTGGAAATCTGGGGGCAGGTACGAATATGCCATACTGATTCCCCCAATATTACAACGGTGCCATCGCAACGCTTTTGGACTCTATATTTGTACCTGTTTGCCAGCTATTCTGATTGGGGAGTCCTATATTTTAATATTATATATTCTAATAATGCATAAAATAGTTTGATTAAAGCATGCTGCCTGCATTATTATTTTGTACACGAAAATGTATATTGAATTTTGTTAGTTTAAATTCATTATTATATTATTTTCAGTAAATTATGAATATCATTATAGGGGTGTCAATTCGGGTGAACCGGATCGAATTGGGATGGGTGTATTATAGAAAAAATCTCAATCCAACCCAATCCGAACCCGAAAAGACAAACCCTAACCTGATTGTATTGGGTTCGGGTGGGTTCAGGTGGGTCTGATTTTCTTTCGAGTCAACCCGTCAACCTGATTCAACCCGATTTTTCCTTATTTTTTAAATTTTTTTTCTTTTTTTTCCCCTTCAATTCTTACCAATAAATATATATGATAAACATAACTAAATCATTCATAACACAACCCTAACTCTAACTCCTTTTATATATATATATATTTTTTAAGCGGTATGGGCCGTTACCCTTTTACGGGACACCACTCCCATGATCTTATAAAACCACGCCAAAAAGTTTACAAAGAAGAGATCCTAAGCAAACAAAATCAACCAGACCCAAAAACATGGTGGGCCGGAAAATCAAGCAAATAAAAGCAAGCCAGAACCAAAACAGGGAGGGTCGGAAATCAACCGAAAAACGACACCAAAAAGAAACCCAAAATCGGGCCAAAACGAAGCCACCACCTATCCGCCTAGGACAGTGCGCAACAGCGCTCGCGGGCCTCCCGCCCACCCTCCGCGCACACTTGTATTCCCATGGGTGTCGACCACCGAGTCTTCCACCATAGGAACGACCGCCTCTACCACCTCTACCTCGATATAGGCCTCCTCTAATCGCACTCCGAGTCTTTCTAGGCGAGAACTCCCTAAACCCAGAGTCCTCTTCATCACTAGAAAATGGGATCGACCCACCACCAGTTTTCTTGTTTGTTTTCGCAATGATAGTCTTGAGAGAGTCCTCAACACCATAATGGGGTTGGGTATCATTTTCAATTTGCTTAGCCCTTGCAATAGCAGTTTTGGCTTCTGTTATCGCATTCTTAGAGGATTGCAAATCCACAAGTTTGGAGTCCTCCTTATTAGCTTCTTTATGAACCTCCACTTTTTCCTCGCTCTCTACCACTGTATCATCACCCGATTCCTCTCCGGATTCATCGGTTTCATTATTTTCACTGTTAGCATTATCGGATTCCTCCTTATCTGTCTCCTCATTCTCACTGTATTCTTCGTTCGAAACTGACTCCTCATTCTCTTCGTTATTATCATCCTTAACTTCCGACTGACGGTCCTCTTCTTCATCCATGATCTGTATTTTCTTATCGCCCTCATCGGAGTCTCCACCCTCACTCTCAGATTGATTTTCATAATGCATTTCTTCAGTTTCTTCCTCGAAGATTAAATCATCTTCCTCACCAGGCTTGCTATTATCAGTCGTATCAAACGTGCCACTCTCCGCGGTCTTCCCTTCTCCCTCAAATGCTGACTTTTCAGATGTTGTCTCTGCTATGTTCTTCAAACCGCTAGGGCCCTCGTTTGCCTTATCATCACCCTGCTCTTTAATACTATCGTCATGCTCTGTTTCTTGCAGCAACTCCAGAGTTGTGGTATTTAAACTGTCCTGAAGATTATCTTTGCAAAGTACCTCCACACTCCCGAAAGTTAATGTCGGATCTTGATTTTTTTCGGTAGTTTTCTTCACCCAAACATTCTTATAGTTCATTTTTTGCTTACCATCACGCTGTTTAGGGTCGTGCATGTCGCTATTATCACCATCATCGTGAGTAGCCTCACCCACAACATCGTTCCTTTCCCCATTCCCACGGTCAACATCACCATCTCGTCTCCCACCTTCTAAATTCTTATCACTGCCGTCTCTAACATCTTTAACATCACTCTCATCTAGCCCACCGTTACAAACATGAATTTTATGTCCCAACCGACGACACTTTAAGCAAAAATCAGGCTGTTTTTCATATCGGACCTCCTGTTGGGAGGTTTTACCTTTAAGTCTCACCCAAACCGACTTAGTCAACGGCTTAGACACGTCCAATTCAATACAGGCATGCGGAGCGTATGTGTTTTCCACCTTCGCAGTGAGTTCATCAACTCTGATAGGATTACTTAACACTCTAGCAATACTCCACAAACAACATTTAGGAACAATTTGAGACGACAATCGTGGGAAAGAAACCCACACCGGCACCACGAGGAATCCACCTCTGGGTCAATGTCCGGCGTCCACTTCAACACCCTCATCGGATAATCACGAAAGTGCCACACCTCTTTCATAAAAATTCTAGCATAATCATCCAAATTCTCACATCAAATTAACACATGGGTTTCATTCAACAGACTAAGACGAATTTTCCCTTTGAAATCAATTTTCGAAAAATAGTAGCATAACTGTACCATAGTAGGAAAACCGTGAGCAAACTTACCGATCAAGGCGAGTTTAAATTTCGCGTTCATAATTTCACATTCTTCATCTGAAAAAAACATAGCAGGCGAACCTTTGTAGACCGTTTTGGTTCCTAAATATTGGCAGGGATTAGGATCAAAATTCTTCAGGCGTGCCTTCTCGTCGGGGAGAAGAAAAGATTTCTTCAATGCCGCGACCTAGGAGACCGCGGCGGGTTGCGTGGTGGCGTGCGCGGACTGGAACGCCGCGCCCTGCGCAGTAGCAGCAACTAGCGCACCATCAAGCGGTGCGCCTTGATCCGCAATGGCGGCAAAAGCAAACAGGTGGCCAGAAGCCGCCGAGAAAGATAGCCGGTGACGAAAACTTGGCGAGGAAGAAAAGGCGTCGGAAATCGCCTCTCCTAGGTAGCCGGCGATGAAAACTTGGCGAGGAAGAAAAGGCACCGAAAATCGCCTCTCCTAGGGTTTTCAAATCAAACTTGATTCTCTAACTCCTTTTATATGATAGAGTTTAAGTTTTCTTTTATTTTCTTACTATCCGGAATAATTAAAAACTGATAAGAAAAGAATTCTAATAAGTTCTAGAAATTTGTTTCTTGTTTCACGTTATCATCAGAAAACTATTCTAAGATTATCAGATAAAACCTTATTTTAATTAATATCTTCACAAGAAATTTATCCCAACAACTTTGAGATATTATCCTTTTTTTAATTATTTAGTTTATAAATAAATAATTTAAATATTATCTTTTATTTATTTCATAAATAAATAAACTAATTAATATCTTATCCTAACAACTTTAGGATATTATCTTTTATTTACTTATTACTTAAACAAATAGTCTAAGATATTATCCATTATTTATTTATTTATAAATTAATAAACAAGGATACTATTTTTTATTTATTTACTCCATAAATAAATAAACTAATATTTCAATTAATAATTAATTCATAATTAATTATCCATTGGGCCTTTTATTCCATATTGGGCTTTAGAATTAATTCTCTAATTAATTCTAATGGACCCTTATAATTATTCCTCTAATTAATTATATTTGGACCTACAATTAATTCTTCAATTAATTGTAGTTGGGCTTTATAATTAATTCTCCTAAATAATTATATTTAGGCTTTTTAATTAATTCTTCTAATTAATTATATTTAGACTTTATAATTAATTCTCCAATTAATTATATTTGCACTTTATAATTAATTCTCCAATTAATTAATACATGGTCCATTCAACTAGATGTACCACGTGCCCCAATGCTCTTTCACGCGCCACACGTGTACATCACACGTGTGGTCTCGTTTCGATCAATTCTTTTGACCTTTCTAACAATACCCTCTCATCCTGGCATTTGTGTGTGACCCCCTAGGTTCATTATTCAGTTAGCAGTGACCCTAATTAATTAATACTCTTATTACGTAATTAGTCCACAGATCACACTATCGTAGTCTAGCAACAAGTGTGTGACCCCTACCCGAATAACAAATTAAATCGAAAGAACCTTTTCAATCAATAACATCTATGAGATACGATCCTCCTACCATCCCATCTCTCGATTAAGACCTAAGGCATGGGAATAAGGTGAGCCCTAATTATCTTAATCTTAAAGTTAAGTTAGTATCATATCCATTTGATCTCAATCCAAGAAACTTTTTTCTTGATATCTTGATCCACCACCTTGGCCAAGGGTGTTCACGATGGCATATGAACAACTTATGTAATAAGAGATCTTCTTGCCTCAAACAAGTGTAGGTCCATTATTGATTCTCACATGCCTCCATGTGCCACTTTTGCAATCCCAACATAAGTCATAATTCAGGTGTCTCAAGCGACACCCTTTTAGACCCATGTCAAAGATTACCTAGTAAGCTCACACAAGACATCAATGGAATCTCAAGTCTAAGGATTAATGAATCACATTATCGACCTGTAAAATATTTCCTAATCTAGAAGTCTCTACATCTTGAAGTAGTTACTTCCTTTCCTATTTAGGAATCTTCTCACGCGGGATACCTAAGTGTACTTGTTCTAGGTAGTGAGCACCCTTGTGTATTGCATACGCATCGAGTATGCACTTTACACCCCATTAAACAAGATGATTCCTTCTTAAGGACGCAATCCCATAAGCAAGTCTCAAGTGAACCTAGTTGACACTCCCATTGTTCGTTGGGCTCATCGACTTGGAGTAGTTTCTAATCCAACTTAGATTTAGGGCTTGTTTCATGAATCATTACTTTAAATCACTAAGTCCTAAAAGCTTGATGGATTAGGAGAGTTCTAATACATGTGCACGCAATAGAAAACACACAAAACACGTAATTGCACATAAAGAAGTGTTTGCCCCTTAATTATAATCATAAGTCTATTATTCAAAGATTGCCCATGATACAAGAAAAGTCCCAAAGAGGATTTAGACGAATCGGATTTCTAGGGAACTATTCTCAATAGGTTGGGGTAGCTAAACCCCCATTTCCAACCTTTTACTTTATAAGTTACACTGTCTCCTCATTTCTCCAAGCCCTGGGTTAGTGGCTGAAAAAGAGCTTACATATAATCTCTTAAATTTGGCCTTACTAAATAAACTAGTGGTGATGGATAGGTTGATCTTAAATTGATACCCCTAATTTCACACTCAAAATAATAGACATGTCCTTCGTTTTTTTCCAACTGAGTACTTTCCCCAGCCTCTATTTTCCTGCACATTTCTCCCGCAGGAGCGACCTTTAAGGTGCTTTCATTTATGAAAATTAGGAAAAATAAATAATTAAACGAAAGAGAAACAAATTTTAGCCCATTGACTGAAAAAACAACAACAAAACCTATGATAGATTTTACAGCAAATCCTAAATCAAAAATTCAATCCAAGCCATGACAACAAACAATTGAACTCGACAAAATACCTAAAAGTCAAATCATTTTCGATCATGACCAAAAAGGAAAAGACTAAGAGGGGTTTGAAGATCCTGACCTTCACAATTATAATGACCCAATTGCTCAAGTAAGAGTATAAGATCAAAACCTTGAGCAAGAAGGGATTTTTATGAGAGAGGAAAGAGAAATATGGAGTAGGTAAGAGGTAGATTTGTGAAGGGATTTATAAGTGGTTCGATAGTCCCAAAATGGAGGCAGATATTTGAACATATTTTGGTATTCTCTTGATAGTTGAGCACACCCCCCAAAGCATGGGCAACAAATGTAATTTGACACTTAATCCATTAGCTTGTAATCTAGTGAGGTAAATAGCAATAAATATTGAGCTAAATAATAATAAGATATATCCATGAAAGTAAAAATGAATCTCATTAAAATAACCAAAAAAAATATTGTTCCTAAATAAATTCCAATAGATTAGAACCCATTGAAGAAAAGAAGGCCTAAGGCACAAAATGGACCATGTTACAACCCTATATCGCGGCCATACTAATTCAGACGTGAATTTCTTGCGCCCGTGACGGAAAAATGAGCAAACCTGTAAAGCAAACAACGCATCATGGGTGCGACCTGATCACGAAGGAAATCCTCACAACTGTGATGCGTTAAGTCCCCAAAAATAGAAGACTCTACACTCGATCGCGCCCATGATCCATTCAAGGTAAAATTTATTGTGACCACGAGGCGAGTCGTCAGGCGACATAAAAGGCTGCAGAAACCTAATTTTCATATCATCCTTTATTGAATACAATTCCACAGAGCACAACTTTTTGATAGAGAGACTAAGGTTCTAGTTTTCAGAGTTCTTGGAAGTCGACGAAGGCTGTGAGGATGGAGACGTTCGAGTACGTATGAGACAACACTACCATGAGCCCCGAATCACACCAATGAATCCCTAAGCTTTTCTTTAGATTATTTTCGGTTTATTTTAATGTTTTCGTAGGTGGATTTTAGTATGTTTTGAATAAACTAATGTCTAGTTATTTCGGTTAAAGTCGTGATTAATTTAGTTGCTCTGTTTACGGATTTATTTTGTTAATCTTCAAGCATGAGTTTAATTGAATTAATTGTTGTTTATTTCTTTATTATTCCGTGGAGTATGTCTAGTTAGTTCTCTTAGCCAAGGGAATGATGATTATGTAGAGTAGGTGTTCGATGGAATACGAATTCGTATGGTTTTTATGTGAAGGAATTATGCTCTTAATGACATGTTAAAGCCCGTAGACCTTTGACGTGATTTGAGATTTTACTTTCGAACTGGGAGATTTTAGGTGAATTTGGATTATTAATTCCTAAACACTTAGAATTAAAGAGATGAAGAGATTTGGTCTTTTTCAAAGTAATTTGTGATTAAATAATGTATGACAACCCGCTATTATTTAATTACACTAATCTTGGTTAACTAGTTTAAATAGTTTTTAGATGTTGACCACGAGAGTGGCTTCACAAAAACTTAAACACGAGTGTCTGACTTCGAAAGAAGCTTTCACTTATCTTTGTGATTAGAAGTGTGAAAACTTGAGAATTTGTTGAGCATGGATTTGAATACTGAACTGCATTGTTATTGTTTTTGTGGCTAGGTATTTCTTTATTATTTTAGTTATTTACTTTTGAGTCGTGTCTGTCTTAGTTTAGTTAGTAGTCGAGTTAGTCAACCCTTACTCTGTGTCTTGGCCTATCCATTGGAAAATGTACTAAGTGATTGATTGGTTTCCCTCCTGTAACGCCCCGTCCATTCGATCGTACAGGGTATGACGTCACGTGTTTATTTTTGTATTTTCATTGTTCACTTTCCAATTATGTGCTTAAATTTGATAATTCTTGATTTAATTGTTTAATTGGTTATATTTAATTGTGAATTTCATGCTAAGAATATGAATTTTATGATATGTTATGATTTATGTCGTGTTATGATTTAATTTGTTATTATTTGCAAACTTTGGACTTAATTGAAATTAAGTTTAGTGACCTAATTGTAATTAGGGTGTTTGAAGCTGTTTTGGCTACTTTGAGCTCGAGAATTCGACTTCGAATTTCAACTTCGCCATTGGATTCGTTTTGACAATTAGAGTTCAATGATGTTACCCAGTATTTTTTAAAGTTGTTTGAACCCTTTTTGTTTTAAAAAAGAATTTGATCCAAAAGGATCAGATTATTTTTTACCCTACCCATTTCACAACAACCGATCCATTTCAACCTTAAGGGCTGAAATACTTTGTCCTTTCCTCATGTTTCAGCAATGTAGCATCAAGAAAAGAAGGAAGAAGAAACCTCAAGCCCTTTTTATCATTTTCACCCTTGAGCTCAATAACTCCGTTTGTTCGTCATTTCCTGATCTAAGGTAAGCTACGAATTTCTCACATGATAAGCTTTGTTTTAATATCAATTTCATCTCTTGAAAGCATAATTTTATATGAGTATGAATATTGTGATGAATAGTAAGGGTTTGGTAAATTTATGAAAATTTATGTTGTTAGTTGGATTAAATGAATTATATGAATTTTATATGAGTTTGACGAATTTAATGCATAGAATTAGTTGGTAGTTGGAGATTCTTGAATATGCCATTAATGAAGCTTAAGTCATGAAAATGGTTTTATGCATATATGCTTCGATTCATGCCGTTTTTTATGAATTTATGTGTTTAAACATGTTCTACATGAGTTATTTGTTATTTTTGCTGATTTTGTGGAGTTTTGGTGCTTGTGAATCGAGTTTGGAACTTTGGTCTTTTGCTTCCCTGTTTTGCATTACATCTATCCAATTTTCTGTTGAACTAGGCATGAACATTCGTTCGCATTTGTACTTGAATGGTCGAACGACTGTTTATTTAGACCGAGATGTGATTGTGGAGTTTTGGTGCTTGTGAATCGAGTTTGGAGCTTTGGTCTTTTGCTCCCCTGTTCTGCATTACATCTATCTAATTCTTTGTTGAACTAGGCATGAACGGTCGTTCGCGTTTGTACGTGAATGGTCGAACGACTGTTTATTTAGACCGAGATGTGATTTTTGAGCAACAGGCTGAGGGTCGTTTTAAGTTCAGACATATGGCCTAAATGGCCCTTCAAAACCATTGAAAGTGTGGTTTTTGCACAATCTTGTTTAAACAGGCATTTGGAAAGTCTAAACAATTCTAAACAGTCGTTTAAACTAACTAAATTAGTTTTTGGGGCTCCATTGCCTGGCACGGTCGTTCTCGCCTGAATGTTTGCCTTAAGTGTTGTTTTAAAGTTTAATTGCTTGTTAATTGTTTCTTATGCTTTCCTAATGCATTTTAATTCTTTAATTGCATGTTAGTTATGTGAATTTATATTTAATTCTTATTGTATGCTTTGTCACTTGTTTGAAACTTGATTAAATGATTATACTTAATTGTTTCAAGCATGCTTATATGACTCATGACTTCATATCATCTAATGTCATTCTTTTATCATTGTTAAGCATCGTCTTATTTGGTTCATTTTGAGTCTAAGTCTCGGGTTTTGTGTGTGTTTGTTTTAAAGGAGCTTCCAGGTGGTATTGAGCCTGAAGTTTAGGTTGTGGTTGGTATGCACACACGTTCTACTTTCGCATAAAACCAGGGGCGGATCCAGGATTTTTCACACCTCTAGAAGGGACATCATAACTTTCAATAGGTTTTCGTAGCCCCGGATCACAAATTATGTTTTCACGATTAAATTCTACACTACCAACATTGATTCTTTCTTGGTTGGCAATCGAACTTGATGATTCAATAGAACTTTTCAATCTTTTACTAAAATACCGATGCATGATTACAAACTACGATACCAATTCAAAAAAAAAAAATTAATGAGTTTGCACTCTCAATAAACATATAAAGATTGATCATTTTATAAACATACAAAACTTAAACATTCAATAAGAATTCACAAAAATAATTCACTGAAAAAAAAATTAAGAACTAAGTAACCCATTTTACAAAAATTTTCAAAAAAATTAAGAATTAAAAACTAATTTTTTTTTTTTAGGGGGTGGAGGCTAATGTGGGGTGGGGGGTGGGGTGGGGTGGGGGGGGGGCTCAAGCCCCCCTTGGCATATGCTGGCTCCGCCAGTGCATAAGACCTTTATATGCTCGTTTACTACCCTGCATGCGACTGTATAATATATATATAGTTAATAAGTGTTATGTATTGTATTTTTATAACCTTATTGAAATGTTTCAGATTTTGGAAATTATGCATAAGAGCGTTTATAAGCTTGTGTTTTAAAATGTTTAAGTATTTTATGTTCATGTTAAGCGAGTTAAGCCATGAAAGATTGGTATAATATGATCCGTTATGTTTGGGCCCGACGACTATAGGTGAAGAACCCCAGGACGGTATTGGACCATCGGGTTATGCTTGTGCATAGTTTCTATTTGAGGTATCAAGTGCGACTCCGGGATCTAGGGAAGGCGTGGTATTTTTGATCCGTCGGCGTAAAAATTGATGAGGACATATTGTGGGATCGATACCCATCATGGTTATGTATGGATGGATGGTTGCGCGGCCCTTTCCATCATTGGTGTGTTCGATGGATGCGTTTATGATTTCTGGTGTATGTGTTATGAGGATTAAAGGTTAAAAGCTCATTCTCGCCGAGCATTATGTTTGCTATGCCTTGGAATTGTGAAACGAGATAGTATTTATGAAAATGCTTTGTATATTTATATGTTTGTCTTTGAAAATGTTTTGGTATGTAAAACTTAATCTCAGTTCATAAATCCTTTTATTATGTGCTTTGCTCTATATATTATGTAGTGTGTGGGTGTGCGTTAGCCCCCTCACTCAATCGGTCCCTCCTTTATCTTTTAGGTTGTAGGTTTGTCAGGTTTCTTTAATCAAGTTAGGCGGAGATGTGTGTCTTTCTTGTCGCACTTGTCGGTTTAGGTCGAGTTCGTAGGATTGCATTTGTTTGCATACACTTTGACTTATAACATGTACTATTCTATTTTGGTTTGTATGGCTTGTATCTACTTCTGGCTGTAATGGCATTTACAATATGACTATATTTCATCAGGATTTGATATTATGTGATTATTTTGCTTTCGCTACTCTCTGTTTTGCACGTTCTGAGTTTGGTTTTAGCTCTGCCTAGCCTAGTGAGTATGTTAGTCTCCCGTTCGCTTTTACTTGGGAACGTATACGGATTTTCCATTTCGTATATAGGTTCGGGTCTTAGTACAGGGGATGTCGTGGCCCACCGTTCCGGGTGCTACACATTCCTTGTTGGTTTGTCATCTTATGTGCTCAATTGACAATGTACATTTGCATGCATATGAGGTTTATTAATTAAAACTTCCACCAACAGCTACACATGGGGAATGAACATATGACAAAACAACCTGATCTTACTAACTTACCCACGACGAAGAAACTAAAGTAGCGGTCAATTAGGAAGGTTAAATTGAGACTAACACCAACCATGGTAGATGAGGAAGTCTGGTTGTCCCAAGCAAGTCAAGCAAATACCCCGTGTTCTTGATATATTGGTTAGATTGGATCAAGTCCAAATTAAAATGGTTTGATCTCGTGATTATAATATATAGGAAAAATTGCAAATTTAGGACAGTAACATTCTCCATTTTGCATTTTTGGATTTTAATTTGGCATTTCTGATTTTAGGGACACTTACTCCCAAAATTTTGCAATTTTGGCCAAATCCCAGCCGGATCCCTAATTTTTTCCTGGAATACCGCCCTTGTGCCGAAGTGGCCGCCCGGAATACCGTCTTTATGCAGACGTATCCGCCCGAAATACCGCCCTTTTTCTAGGTGGCCATCAAAATATCCCCTAAAAATTAGGGATTTGGTTGGATTTGGTCAAAATTACAAATTTTTTGGAGTAAGTGTCCCTAAAATCAGAGATATCGAATTAAAGCCCAAAAATGAAAAATGGTCTATGTTACTGTCCCTGACATGGCACAATATTATGGGACCATGTGGTACGCCCGCAGAGGAGCCACGTGGATCCCGCGTCATCCTGACCGACCCTAGATAAAACACGTGCTTTGGAATCGACCCCTGCTTCGGACAATGAGGGCCACGTGGGCTCAAGTTGACTCAAATCAACCTCTCGACCTCAAGTCTAACCCCCTCTGCACAAGTTCCCAGATCGAGGGGTTTGGGATCAGATCGATCCAGGTCTAATCCTTGTCTTGCCCAAGGAGTAACGCCTAAGGGTTTGACCAACTCGAGCCCAACTCCACCTCACACGGATAAGTGAATAAAGGTAATTGGCTATCGATCTCAAGGATCGACACAGCGCGTCACCAGACATTCTCTCAACCATAAAGCATCTTTGTCGGGATACATGTCTTTCCCTCATTCCTTAGGACAGCCGTACGACGAAGCAATTAATCCTCTCTTGTACCCGATTTTACCCAAAAGGGAAAAGAGAGTACGTTTTGTACCAACCTGGTGAACAACCAGGTCGATCGCTTGCAGCGTAATTAATGCGTGGTCGTAATACACATTCTACTGTATTAATTAGCCAAGGCTATAAATACGCCTCCCATGAACAGTTGTTGGTAAGCATTCAAGAGCATTTAATAGCATTTATAGCTTTTATTTCTCTCTCTAAGAATCCAATACTGACTTGAGCGTAGGAGCACCAAAACTGGATAAAACCCCTAGTTCCCCAGTTTGGCTTTCAAGCTTACGTGTGTTAAGTGTTTTCAAATCGATAAAGAGCCTATATATATAAGTTCTTGACTGACCGACCTAAATCTACCAGCTAGATAGACAGCTCAGCTCAACCAATTTTAAGCCGGATCAGTTTGGCGCCGTCTATGGAAAACCCTTTTTGTCTTTTCGATCTAGAGGAAAAAGCACTAGGACACCCCACCTACTGCTATGGTGAACACCCGTTTGACCCAACGCGATGAAGATATGGAGGAGGTTGCCAAAGGCAGGCACGTCACCAACGCACCGCTTGGCAATACCTCCACTGCTCTACCTGCCACCGAAAACCTACGCACTGGTGCCAGCATCATTTGCCTCGACAGGAGGCAGTTCCTAGGATTACCATCACTCAGGCTGACCTGGATGCGTTTTTGACCAATGGCTAGTCGAGATTGAGCAGGCCCAAGCTTAGGGTCATGAACCCAGGCACCCGGAGTTGCCTAGGGCCAGCCCAACCACCATCCCGAGTCCCGTCGTCGCCAACATTACCGGGCCCATAGTCCAAGCTTTTGGACCCCCCATTCCGTATTACTTCCAGCTTCTTGACGGTCAACCGGCTCAGATCATCTAGGGGTTGACCCCCCAGACTGGCCTGGGCTAGGTTCAGAGGTTCGCACTACCGCCACCACCGCCTATGGGTAGCAAACACGGCCTACCCGAGCTCCAGGATGAATCAGACCATCCTAGCCGTGTTAATCGCAGCAAACACATGGTCGATGACAGCCATGAAGAGTTTGAAGACTTACGACAGCGGATACCAGCTCGATCCGCTCGAGAGGAGGCCGTACGCATCGCGTCTGCGAGATAAAAGAACCAGCAGAGCTGCTACATCGACCTGCCGAGAAGGCGGGTGCAAGACCGCCTGGGAGATCGAGGTTCAGTCGAGGCAGGCTGATTTGCGCAAGGGCCTGAATCATCGCCCCTGTGCTTCCGGAGTGATAGGGATGAAGCTTCTCCCTTTTCCGAGGACATCCTCCTCACGACCTGTGATGGAGAAAGAATCCCACGGGCTGTCACTTTACGACGGGACGACCGATCCCCAGAAACAGGTGACAACCTTTGAGAACAGGATGTTGCTACATCCCCATCCACAGTAAATTTGAGCCAAGCTTTTCGTCACAACCTTGATAGGCCCGGCGCAGGATTGGTTCATCCGCCTGCCGCCACGATGCATCACCTCCTACAATTGATTCGTGGATCGATTCCTTGCGCACTTCTTTTCTATAACCGATGAGAAGCTGCCCCCTTCCTACCTTAACAATCTCCGCTAGTAGGAGGGTCAATCCCTTCAAGACTTCTTCACAAGGTTCTCGAAGAAAGTAGTTCGAGTCAAGGACCCGACGATGGACACCTTACTTTCGGTCGTCCATCGAGCTCTACACAACCACATTTGGGTGGACGAGATAGTGAGGGTCGGACCTCGAAATCTGACCAAGATCCAGGACATCGCCCATGGATTCATGCGGGTCGAGGAGATGGCCCTCGCCCAAGGACCCCCACCTCGATCGGAAGGGCCCCATTTTGGGTCTGGCTCGAACCCTAGCCGAAAAAGAAATGAGCCCAAGAAGAACAAGGGGAAAGTCGATCCACTGACCAAGATCGACCAACAAAGCTACATCTGTTTGAACACATCGGTCGAGCAGATCTTTACTATGATGAACAAGAAGCTTCTGAACAAGTCAAAGACCATATAAGAAGGTCCGAAGGCTCAGAAGTTAGGAAAATTTTGTAGCTACCATCAACAATGGGGCCACACCACTGAGGAATGTTTGGCCTTCTGGGATGAGATCGAGCGACTCATCCGAGGGGGCATTTAAAGGACTTCGTGCACAAACTTAACAATTTCTCAAGGAAAGCTGGTCGAACCAGGGAGCTATCCAAGTCCAAATCGAGATGTCCACCAAGGAGAATCGGGAAGCAGCCGCTCGAGAGACGAGACAATAACAACAACGCGACCAGCGACACGATCTACATAATCGCCGGAGGCCACGTCGGTGGCGATTCCAATGCTGCTCGCAAGAGGACTCACCGAAAAGCGACTCGAGAGTATGAGGGCCCACACGAAGAAGTGTTTGGCAAGAGGTCAACTTTAATGAGTATGAGGGCTCGAGAGTATGAGGTCGAGTAGAGTGAAGACTGGGTTAGGCAGGAGGTTAGCTTTAATGATAATGATAGCCGTCCAGATATACACCTAGTTGTCCGATGGTGGTGATCTTGGGTGTAGCGAATTACAATGTAACCAAATGCCTCGTTCATGCTCACTAATTAAATAATTAATTATTAATTTTTAATTGAATAATAAGTTCTCAACTTATTCTCCAAGTCTAGCAAGAGATGCTTTCTCTCTCCTACAATAGGAAGTTTGACTTTTCAACCTTTATCTAATATAAAGTTAAAAATCAATTTATTCAATAAATAACTTAATTCATAATTAATTATTTATTGGGTTAATTATTTTAAGAATAGTCTTAACAATTAATTCATAATTAATTAAAACACTAAAATTAATTAATTACAATTTAATTAATTAATTCTAGAAAAGAATTCACGTGTGAAATAATCACACGTTGGAGCCACGCGTGAAGCCTTGTGTGCATGACACGTGGCAGCCACGCAGGCCACGTGACACGTGCCAGTCACGTGTGCTTAACACGTGGCAGCAGTCCACGTGTAAATGCTCCCATTTCGATCAATAATTTGATCCTTCGTTAATCCAATTAACATCCTACCATAACCCTCGTATTCTGGCATTTGTGTGTGGCCTTTTAGGTTCATTATTTGATTAGCAGTGACAATAATTAATTAATTCCCATAATTAATTAATTAATCACTTCACAGATCACACTACCGTAATCTAGCAATGGGTGTGTGACCCCTAGCCGAATAACGAAATGAATCGAAGAACTTTTCAGTAAATAACAACCAGTGAAATACGATCCTCCTAGAACTCCATCTCCCAATCAAGAACTAAGGCACGAGAATATTCTTCAGAGCCTTGTTATTCTTGATATTTAAAATTAAGTTCGTTTCATATCCATTTAGATCTCAATCCAAGAAAACCCCATTTTCTTGATGTCTTGATCTTTTATCGACCTTGGCCAAGGGTTTAATATTTAATGGACTACGAACAACTTAATCAGTAAGAGATCATTCTTATTCTTAACAAGTGTAGGTCCTTTATCGATTCTACTAATTCTACATATACCGCTTGTGTAATCCCAACATAGACCGTGGTTCAAGTGTCTATATGGCAACACCCTTTTAAGCCTATATCAAAGATTACAGAGTTAGCTCATATGAGACATTACAGAATCTCAAGTCAAAGGATTATTAATCACTTCATTGACCTGTGAGATATTTCCTAATTTGGAAGTTTCTAGGAGACTTCCTTTCCCATTTAAGAATGTTTTCACGTTGGACATCTCAGTGATGAAGTTATTGTAACAATCACCCTTATGTATTATGAACGCATCATCCTATACACTTATCATTCCATGAAACTGAATGATCCTTCAAAAAGGACATAATCACATAAGTAAGTATCAAAGGAGTCAAGGTCAACACTCCCACTGTCTGTCGAACTCATCAACTTGGAGAAATTTCTAATCCTCACCTATGGAGTTAAGAACTTGTTTCATGTGCCGTTCTCATAAGGGTAAAGTTCTTAACGGCCTCATCAGATTACGGGAGTTCAAAACATGCAAAACACAATCAAACCCAAACAGACATAAATAAGCACATAAAGAAGTGATTGCCTATGAACAAAACCATCTCATATATTATTCAAAGACTGTTTGTGATTTTATAAGGAAATATTAAAGCATAAATGTTGCTTTAAGGGCACTATTCCTAACATGGTGAAGGAGCTGATCGTGCAGTTCAAGGAATTCAAGATCGAACAGGTCTCTCGAGAAGAGAACAGTCGAGTAGATACCATATTTAAACTAGCAAACAACCTACAAGGAACTAGGGATAGGACTATCTTGTACCTTGTTAAAGGAACCCGGGCCATCGATGAAGGGAAGGTTGACATAGCAGAAATCGACCCAGTTGAGCCATACTAGATGGATGACCTGGTGGTATACTTGAAGGATGACACTGTCCCTTAAAACCGAACTGAGGTCAAAAGAATAAAATACCGAGCTCTAAGGTACATGCTCGATCGAGAGGGCGAATTGTTCAAGAAATCCTTCATAGGACCCCCGTTGAGGTGCCTTCGACCTGGTCAAGCCCAGTATGTGCCCCAGGAGATTCACGAAGGGTGTTGCGGGAACCACTCGGGAGGTCGAGCACTTGCTCGAAAAGTGCTAAGAAGTGGCTATTTTTAGCCCACGCTAGTTTGGGACGCAAAGCTCCATTCTATGAAATGCCCGAAATGTCAAAAGCACGGAAAACTCATCCATCAGCATCCAGCCATAATTATAGCGTTCAATGTTTCTTAGCCTTTCGATCTGTGGGGAATCGACATCATCGGTAAGTTCCCCCTCGCTCCTTGCCAAAAATGATTCGTTATCGTAGCGATCAAATATTTCTCAAAGTGGATCGAGACCGAAGCAGTCCCAAAGATAATTGATACAGTGATAAGGAATTTTCTCTGAAAGGACATAATCTGCCGCTTTGGCGTACCGAGAGTCTTAATCTGCGATAACGGGTCTCAATTTCAAAGTGAGGACACAAAGTATTAATATCGAGACCTCAGAATCGACCTCAGATTCACTATAGTTGGTCATCCCCAAGCTAATGGCCAAGCAGAAGCTACAAACAGGATCATCATTCAGAATTTGAAGCCCTGCCTCGACGCTAAGCTGAGCGTATAGGCGGACGAACTCGACGGAGTTTTGTGGGCGTATCGAACCATACCCCGCATTGTGATCGGGCAAAATCCTTTATCCGTAGTGTACGGATCTAAAGCCGTAATCCCATCGGAATTGCTCCACGAGACGGCTCGAGTATCTCAATACCAGCTCGAGCTAAATAACGAAAATCGAGCTGATGATCTGGCTCTGATCGAGGAAAAGCGAGAACGTGCCTACTAGAAACTCAAGCAATACAAAGCTACTACGGCTCGATCCTATAACAAGCATGTTAGACCCAGGTCATTTAAGATCGGGGACTTGGTGTTAAAGAAGGTCGAGGTCCTCCAGCATGTCGGGAAATTGGAACCAAACTGGGAAGGCCCTTACAGGGCAACCAAAGTAGGAAAAAACATGGCCTATCGACTTGAAGACATGGTCAGAAAACCCTTGCCCAGGTCATGGAATGCTCACAACTTGAAGAAATTCTACATCCAAACTTTCAATATTGCGATCGAAGCGAAATCGAGTAAAGATCTGATTTCTCTGTTGATTTAATTTCTTTTATGATGCAATGATCTACTTTCAATACAATAATGAGTTCTTCTTATTTGTTATTTGCATTCGATCTACGATCATTCTTCAAGGGAGGGAGTGAAACCCTTACTAGTTAATTGTTAAATAAAAGATAAGATCTAAAGAGATCGATTTTTAAAGATCGATCCAAAGGGATCGAGGACATCAGACTCAATTATGTTCAAGGTTTAAGATCCAATGAGGTTGTTCCAAGACCCAAAGAAATCCAACATTCCATCACAAGTTTTAAGTCCAATGAGATTGTACATCGATCCGACGAGATTAAAACTTACAACAATCATAAAACTCGAACTATCTAATGAGATCGATTTTTAAACAAGTCAAAGCACTAACAAGGCTAACAAGACATTCCAAGGAAATCGAGTCGTCCTTGTCGATCTAAACGAGAATAAGAACGCCTATGTTAATGCAACTGAGAATAAGTAGATCCACATCGATATGTATACATAAATGAAAAATGCACCAACTTGTAAAACAAAAACACAAGTATGGAAAATGCAACATTCATTTACAACAACTAGAATGACCTCACTCGCGATGTGGGTCGACCATTAACATAAAAAAAAAGGACAACAAGCTCACCCGCGATGTGGCCCGATGCCTTAGAATATTCAGAACAACAAAATTAAAATAAATATTCACCCGGCCACAACCCGACCAATGGGTCGAATCAGTTATATTGTATCTAAAGAAATGACAAGTGTTGAGAGGTTTCATGATGGAGGGACCTAAGCTGAGCTACTTGGGGGAGGTCCGGAAGAAGTTGGAGCTTTATTGCGCCCATGTAGCGCCCGAGCGCAAGGCACCACATCCCCCACACCGAGACCTGACCCGCATATGAAATGGAAGGTCCATACACGTGCCATGTCACGACTATTGGGGACACAACACACACGCTATGCTAGACGGGAGCTAAAACCTCGAGACCAAATAAACAAACCAACAAAACAAAAGCACGTGCGGAAGCAGAATATATGATCAATCACAAATACAAGCACGAAATGACGGGTTCAACTAGAATAGATACCTAGTCCCGAAATTCAAACATAATCATAAATCACACGGGTTCAAAGTACCCCTAGAAGTCTGTCCCGAATTCATAATAATATAAACATAACAATTCATACATTCTTGTATAACTTATTCAATCTACAATGTGCGTGTGAACTGACTCAGACTCAACCACAAGACTTGACAGACTCGAAATCCAGCCTAGCTCTCCAAAACCTACAAAAAAACACTGAAAACAAACCGGGTTCAGTGTATAAGAGACTGGTGGGTATAAAAATAGGGCATACCATTTTAATAATAGAGAATTTAAACAACCACACATGCAAGCTATAATCCCGCGCGAGGTTTTGAAACATTTCTCAAGTGGGTGAAAGCAAAGAAAACTGCGGTCGGGATTACAACAATCAATTCATTCTTTCATTTCATTCATGAGGTCAATACGTGAGCCCGGCGAGTGGGCGAAATCTCCAACCTTCACCTCGTGTGTGCACATATTCATTCATTCATTATGATCATGCAATAATCAATCATTCGTTCGTTCATTCGATCATTCAATCATTATCATTCATTCATTCATTCATTCATAATATTTACTCCTTTTTTCTCCGGTTAGAAACGCGTCTACCATGCACAGCGGAAGATATTATCCTGGCGGACCATGGGCGAACCCATGCCACTAACAGGTTTTGTTCCTCCCGATGGTGTAACCGGTACCCCGGGTGTTGGGAAAAATACGATCAGAAAGCGCAACGGAATTTAAAATTTTTCCCAAAAAGCAAGATCGAACTTGCAATTTTTATTTCTAATCTTAGGGGTTCAAGAACTTACAAGAATCGACGCTTTCTTGACATGTTTTGAGCCGTCCTCAAACGCGCTTCATGCGGTAATGGAAACCCCATCCCTGAAAGTTTCTTTCTACTTTAGATTCCATGATAGGTTTCCTCTAGAGTAATATTCTACACCAGTCCTAGATTCAAATCATGTGAGTGAGCATGCTAGTACTATGACATGTGTAAAGAAAGAAACAAGAAACGAGATTAGAAAAGCATGATTAAACTCCCTTCGAAACCCAGTTTGACGAAATCGGAAACTGCGAATCCAGTCCTATTTTTTCAACCAAACACCTTTGTTAAAAAAACTTGTTCCTTCGCCGTTTACACAAACGAAGCTCATCACATATAGTGGATCAGTTTTTTCACTCAGAATCTTACTTGAAAAAATGCGTTCCACCAGCCCTTACTATCGTTTGGGCATGATCTCTCAATCACCCATAAGAGACAATTTTCAAACCCCTTAGCCTATAAATAGGGCTAGGGTTTCAAACACCCCAAAGTCAAGTTGGAATGAGATTTCAACTTTGACTTTTCTTCTATTTTCTTTTTCTCCAAGTAATAGGAATCTTATTCAAAATAAGATATTTATTTCTTCTAGAAAAAGAGCTTCCTAATCATATTAAGAATGTTTAATTATTCTAATAATAAATAAATAAATATTTATTCTAATCATATTAGAATAATAAATAGAAGATACTTAATATTTATTTATTTACTTATTCTAATCAAATTGGAATAACTAAATAATTAAATACTTAGAATTAATTCTCTAATTAATTCCATAATGGGCTTTAGAATTAATTCTCCTAATTAATTCCAATGGGCTAAAATTAATTCTCTAATTAATTTCTTTGGGTTATATAATTAATTCTCTTAATTAATTATATTAGGGATATATAATTAATTATCTAATTAATTATATCTGGGCTTTATAATTAATTCTCTAATTAATCAACACATGGTCCAATTTCACAATTGGACCACACGCCCAAAACATGCTCACGTGCGACATGTGTACTTTGCACGTGTGGTCTCGTTTCGATCAACTATTTGATCTTTCCTTCAATACCCTTTGAATCTGTCATTTGTGTGTGACCCCCTAGGTTCATTTTCAATTAGCAGTGAGCCCAATTAATTAATATCATTATTAATTAATTAACTCACACATCACAAGACCATAGTCTAGCAACAGGTGTGTGACCCCTACCCGAAAAATGAATATATATTCGAAAGAACCTTTCAGTCAATGACAACTTATGAGGTACAATCCTCCTACCATCCTATCTCTGGATTAAGAACTAGGGCGTGAGAATAATGAGAGCCCTACTAATCTCGATCATAAAACTAAGTTTGTTTCATATCCATTTGATCTCAATTCAAGAAACCCTTTTCTTGATGTCTTGATCCACTACCTCGGCCGAGGGTTTAGGATGGCATATGAACAACTTATGCAACAAGAGATCTTCTTGCATTAAAGCAAGTGTAGGTCTTTTATAAATTCCCATATGCTTCCGTGTGCCACTTGTGCAGCCCCAGCATAAGTCTTGAATCAGTTGTCTCGTGAGACATCTTTTAAAGCTTATACCTAAGACTACAGAGTTAGCCCACAAAGCATCAATGGAATCTCAAGTCAAAGGATTAGTTTACTCATGCCATTGACCTGTGAGATATTTCCTAATCTGGAAGTTTCCTCTTCCTGAAATGGAAACTTCCTTTCCCATTTAGGAATCTTCTCACACGGGACACCTCAGTCTACCTGTTCTAATAACGAACACCCTCATGTATTGCGTACACAACAACTTATGCACTTTACAGCCCATGAAACAGGATGCTCCTTCTTAAGGACGCAATCCCACGAGCAAGTCTCAATCGAGCCTAATCAACTCTCCCACTGTTTGTTGGACTCATCGACTTGGAGTGGTTTCTAATCTGGCCTTGAGTTAGGTCTTGTTTTATATGCCATTCACCTAATGACAAGGTCCCCAACAACTTTATGGATTAGGGGAGTTCTAATACATGCGCATATAATGGAAACACACAAAACATGTATTGCACATAAAGAAGTGTTTGCCTATGATAATAATCAATCGTATATTATTCAAAGATTATCTGTGACATAAGGAAAGTCCCAAAGCAGATTACGACGAATCGGCTTTCTAGGGCACTATTCCCAATAATCTCCCACTTGCCCGTAAAATCCATTTAGGTACTCTAAGTCCCATCTTCTCAAGATGCACTTTGAGAGCCTATTGACTTTGGGCATTTCCAAAGTGGATCTGCTATTCTCTTTGCTGATGTGACCCTATTATTTGCACATCTCTAAGGAAACACTTTTTCCTTATAAAGTGATTCGTATTCACGTGTTCAGTCTCTTGGTGATGTCTTGGTTCCCTTTCTTGTGCAACCATCCATTTTATCATACAATATGATAATGGAGTTGTTTCATGCTAGGAACTTCATCTAACAAGTTAGATGGAGTTTCTTACACAAACACTTAACTTAGCGGTATTCAATACGACCAAGTTCTCAACTACAATAGTCGAGATTAACAATGTACGTGCTTGGAACGGTTTCCACACTTTGCTTCACCATTTAGGCAAAAATTTTATCCTTCCAATGATTCACAATCATCTATGTTTGATGCAACGATTATATCAAAATATCCTTTGATGATAAGATCTTTATGGGCTCTATAAGATATCCTCATTTCTTCTAAAGTACTCTGAGGGTATATTTTACATTAGTCCAGTGACTTTCTCTAAGGTCTATAAGATTCGACCCACTACGTTTAGTGTTGCGCCATATCAAGTCTAGTACATAACTTTGCATACATTATGTATCCTTTCACTTAGAGTGGTTTTTGACACAATAACTTTCTTATAGTTATCTTAGGACACATACTCTTCAAAAGAGATGTTCCATTTGTCCATACTAAACCACTTTAGTACCGCGGTTATGTACTTGATTGTGATAATCCATTTATTCTCTTAGATCTATCTTCTATAGATCTCAATACTGAGAATTTAAGATAATCACTAAGATATTTCATGTCAAATTGTTTCCTAAACAAAATTTTGGTAACTTTTATGTTATCCTTCTCATTCTTAATGAGAATGATGTCATATCTAAAGTACCAAAAGTTGAAGCTAATGTCACTAACTTTCACACGTATACTTTATTCGAATTCCAACTGTATCAAACGATTTGACTACCTATGGAATCGAATCTTTTAAATCCTAGAAGCATTTATCAATCTATAGATTGACTTAGGGGTTTGCAGACCCTATGTATACTCCCACTGAATATGAGATTCATAGAAATATCATATTTCACTCTCTTTCAATCTCTTATTGAGGAAAACGGTTCTCACATTCATTTAACACATCTCATAGTCAAAATATGTAGAGATGCTAAACACAATCCGAGTGGACTTTTGCATTTCAACTATCAAGAAGGTTGTAATACTTTTCATTTACTCCAAGCTCTACGAGCTTGATCCTATAAATTAGATCAACTAAGGTCAAAAATTGGTTTGAGCATATGGAATTCAACTCAGATTTCAAAACTTACTAACACTACTCAGATTCCAAATCTGATAGTGCCTACTCATAAGTAATTCTTAGGCTATCTAGGAATGTATTCTAATCGCTTCATAAGAGGAGGAGTTCCATACGTGTACTTACTCTAAAAGTTTGGCTAAGTTTTATTAGATGGGCTTGTTTCTTCTATGTTGGGAAAACGAGACAGAAACGCAACGAAAATTTAAAATTTTTCCCAATAAGTTAGAATCGAATCTTGCAATTCCTATTCCCAAATTCGTAGAGATAAAGAAACTCACTTAGGTAGTAGCTTTCTTGACACATTCTAGCTGCCCAAGAACGTTCTTCACGCGGCTTGATCCCCAAAACCTCCTTCAAATCTTTCAAGACTTCAAGATAGTAGCCCTCTAGAGAATTAGTCCACCAACCACGACCACGATCCGAATAGGGAGGATGCTAGTTCTATATTCGGTGTTTAGGCTCTAGGATTTAGTGTATAATATTTGGAGAAAGAGAAATTGTGTATCATCATTCCATGGGGTTCGAACCCTATGTATAAATAGGCAAGGGGTTCGAACCCCTTTGCTTATTGAGCAAGGGTTTTCTAAACCCTTTTGGTAAGGGATTTCTTGCTTGGAGACCAAGTCTCTTACTTTGACCAAAAGTCTCATTTTGATCAACTTGTCAAGCAAGAATAATATCTAACTCTCTTAGATATTTTATTTTACTTTATTTATTAAATAATAAATAACTTAAAAACTAATAATTAATTAGTTCACAATTAATTATTTATTAGACTTTAATTCTCCAAATTAGGACTTTAATATTAATTCAAAATTAAATCAAAGTCCATTAAATAATTAACACATTAATTATTTAATATACACATATAAACAAGCAACTACACGTGTCCTCAAGGACACCTGTCATACACGTGTGACTCACACGTGTGGGCCCCACCATTCACTTAATGGTTCGATCAACTCGTTTAATCGATTCAAGCCTTAACCCACGTGACCGGGTTGTTGTGTGTGACCCTCTAGGTTCTTGATTCAATTAGCAGTGACCCTAATTAATTAATTCTCTAATTAATCAATCAGTCCACAGATCAAACGACCATAGTCTAGCAACAGGTGTTTGACCCCTAGCTGAATAAGAATGTCTTGATTCGACACAACCTTTAATTCATTGATTCATGTGAGATACAATCCTCCTACATTCCATCTCTCAACCAAGATCTAGGGTAAGGGAATAATTAGAACCCTAATAATCTCGATCTTAATGTTAAGTGCATTTCATATCCATTTGATCTCAATCCAAGAAACTCTTTTCTTGATGTCTTGATCTACTGCCTTGGCCAAGGACTCCTAGATGGCATATGAATCACTTACACAATAAGAGATCCACTTGCTCATACAAGTGTAGGTCCTTTATCGATTCTCATATACTTTCATGTGCCACTTGTGCAGCCCCAGCATAAGCCTTGAATCAGTTGTCTAAGGCAACACCCTTTAAAGCTTATACCTAAGACTACAGAGTTAGCTCATAAAGTATCAATGGAACCTCAAGTCTAAGGATCATTTAATCACATCAATGACTCATGAGATATTTCCTAATTTGGAAGTTTCTATTTCCAGATATAGAAACTTTCTTTCCCATTTAGGAATCTTCTCACATGGGCCACCTCAGTGTACCTAGTTAGAATAAGTAAGCACCCCCATGTATCACGCACGTATCAGCAATACACTTTGCACCCCATGAAACAAGGTGGTCCTTCTTAAGGGCGTGATCACACGAGCAAGCCTCAAACAAGTCAGCATGACACTCCCACTGTCTGTAGGACTCATCGACTTGGAGTGATTTCTAATCATGACTTATGTGATATAGGGCTCGTCTCATGAACCACTTCGCCTAAATGGTTGAGTCCTATAAGTCATATGATTAGGGGAGTTCTTATACATGCGCAGTCAAAAGTAAACACACAATCAAACAAGAGTATATAAAGAAGTGTTGCCTTAATTCGTATTATTCAAAGATTGTCTGTGACTTACAAAAAGGAAAGTAGTAAAGCTGACTCTTACATCGGCTTTCAGGGCACTATTCCTAACAATCTCCCACTTGCCCATCAAAGCCATTCAGGAGCTAATCTAAGTCCCATCTTCGCAAGATGACCTTCGAAAGCTTCTCTACTAAGGGGTTTAGTAAGTGGGTCTGCCACGTTCTCTACTGATGTGACCCTCTCAATTTGCACATCACATCGTTTGATAATATCATGGATTAGGTGATACTTCCTCATAATGTGCTTGGTCCGTTGGTGAGATCTTGGTTCTCTTGCTAGAGCAACCGCCCCAGTGTTGTCAAAAAAACTACAGTAATGGGGTCTTTCATGCTAGGAACGACATTCAATTTTTGAATGAAGTTTCTAATCCAAACACCTTCCTTAGCTGCATCGTTTGCAGCCAAGTATTCGGCCTCAGTGGTCGAATCTGCAGTGGTCGTTTGCTTGAAACTTTTCCAACTCACTGCTCCACTGTTAAGGCAAAAAATGTATCCTGACATTGACTTAAAATCATCTAAGTTAGATGCAAAGCTTGCATCGCAGTATCCTCCGATTACCAGATCTTTCTGTCCTCCGTATACTAAGAATAAATCCTTAGTGCTTCGTCAGTACTTTAGGATATTCTTCACGGCAGTCCAGTGACCTTCTCCAGGGTCTGATTGGAAACGGCTCATAACACTAAGTGCATAAGCCACATCCGGTCGAGTACATAGCATTGCATACATTATGCTACCTATTACCGAGGCATAAGGCACATGAGTCATTCTTTCATTCTCAAGGTTCGTCTTAGGGCACATGTTCTTCGAAAGAGATGTTCCTACACTCATGGATAGAACTTTGTTCTTCGCATTCTCTATACTGAATTATTTCAGTACTTTGTCTATGTACATTGATTGTGATAGTCCTATCAATCTCTTAGATCTATCCCTATAGATTAATACCGAGAATGTAGGACGCATCACCAAGATCTTTCATCTCGAATTGGTTTGATAACCATGACTTGGTAACTTTGATGCCATCCTTCGAATTCCCAATTAGAAGGATGTCATCAACATAAAGCACCAAGAATTGCACTGAAGTCTCCAATTCTTTTCTATACACGCAGGACTCATTTGAATTTTGAACGAAGCCAAGTGCTTTGGCTTCTTCATTAAAACGAATGTTCCAATTCCTAGAAGCCTGTTTCAATCCATAGATTGATCTTTGGAGTTTGCAAACCTTTTGCTCACTCCCACTGAATGTGAAACCTATGGGTTGATCCATATAATTGTCCTTATCAATGTCTCCATTGAGAAAGGCAGTTTTCACATCCATTTGCCATATCTCATAGTCGTAATATGCAGCTATGGCAAGCATGATCCGAATGGACTTTTGCATTGCAACCGGTAAGAAGGTTTCATCAAAGTCCACACCGGGCCTTTGAGTGAAGCCTTTGGTAATGAGCCTTGCCTTATAGGCTGCAACGTTTCCATCTAGTCTGAGCTTTCTCTTAAAGATCCATTTGCAACCTAGGGGTTTTACCCCATCAGGCAAATCAACCAAGGTCCAAACTTGGTTGGAGTATATGGAATCCATTTCGGACTTCATGGCTTGTTTCCACTGATCAGAATCCGAGTCTAACAGTGCCTCCTCATATGTTAGGGGATCATTATCCTCTTGAGAGATTTCATGGAGAAAACCATACCATCTCTCAGGCTGTCTAGGAGTGCATTCAGAATGCATTAGAGGAGGATTTTCACGTGTAACGAAGTTCGTGATTGGTTGTGGGATATCAAAATGGGACGTGTCCTCTAAATGTGGTGTGGGAGTATCTCGAATGTCTTTGAGTTCTGTGATCTTGCCTTTCTTTTCTTCTAGGAATGGTTCCTCAAGAAAAGTTGCATTTCTTGAAACAAACACCTTTTGTTCAGTTTGATCATAGAAGTCATATCCTATGGATTCCTTAGGATAGCCAACAAAGTAGCATAGGTTAGAACGAGTTTCTAACTTATCCCCCACGATCCTGTTCACATAAGCAGGACAACCCCAAATTCTTAAGTAAGAATAACTAGGGATTTTACCATGCCACATTTCATAGGGCGTTTTAGGGACTGACTTGGAAGGAACAAGATTCAAAATCTTTGTTGCACTTTCTAGAGCATAACCCCAGAAAGAAGGTGGTAAGTCAGTGAAACTCATCATGGAGCGAACCATATCAAGTAGGGTTCAATTCCTTCTATCAGAAACTCCATTAAGCTGAGGAGTTCCCGGAGGAGTCCACTGAGAGATAATTCCATTATCTCTGAGATGATTAAGGAATTCTTCACTAAGATACTCGCCACCTCGATCAGATCGAAGTGTCTTGATCTTGAGACCAATTTGGTTCTCAACCTCCTTTTGAAATTCTAAGAATTTCTCAAAAGCCTCAGATTTGTACTCCATTAAGTACACATAACCATAATGACTAAAGTCGTCAGTAAAGGTTATGAAGTACTGATGATTGTTTCGAGTGCTTACACTAAGCGGTCCACAAACATCAGAATGGATTAAATCCAAGGTCTTTGTGGCTCATTCCACACTTCCTTTGAAAGGAGTTTTGGACAGTTTTCCTTTGAGACACGATTCGCAGGAAGTCAACTGTTTAAGGTCATTTTCAGAGAATGTCCCTAAGGTAGTTAACTTGCTAATTCTGTTCTTAGAAATATGTCCTAATCTAGCGTGCCACAAAGATGCTGAGACTTCGTCATCTCTCTTACGTTTTGTTTCTCGTTGTATATTCAAAATATTACTGTTTTGAGTTAGATAAAGTCCATTGTTTAATGTACCAAGATGTATTGAAAAATTATTCTTTTTGAGGAAAAAGTTACCATTCTTAATATTAATTTCATAACCTTCACAATCAAGTATTGGAACTGAAATAATATTACGAATAATGTCTGGTACATAAAGGACTTTATTTAAAACTAAAACAGAATGACCTAAATCTAGTCTAATTGTGCCTAAAGCTTGAGCTTCGACCATTGAGCGTCCCCAATCTTCAAGACACATTCTCCTTCTTTGAGCTGTCGAACCTCACATAGCATCTGTACATCATTACAAATATGAGATCTACAACCAGTATCAAATACCCAAGAGTTAGGATTAATAGAAAGATTTACTTCAACGAGAAACATACCTTTCTTTAGAGTAGCCTTGTACTATTGACAGTTTCTCCTCCAATGCCCTGGTTTGCCACAATGGAAGCAAACATCCTCTTTCTGATCACGTTTCTTCCTTTGGGCTTTTCCCTTTGTGATGCTTCCATTAGGCCTAAGGGACTTCTTCTTCTTTTGGGCTTTCTTGCCCTTGCCTTTAGAAGGCTTAGAAGAAGATGGAGCAGTGACCATCATAACCTTGTTGTCCTTCTTGATCGTGCTTTCAGCAGTCACAATCTGACTAATTAGCTTAGCTACACTAGCATTTGCATGATTCATGTTGAAGTTAAGGATAAAAGGGTTGAATGATGGTGGGAGCGAGGCTAGCAACAGATCCACTGAAAGCTCATCTCTCAGTAGCATGTCCATGGAGGCAAGTTTCTCAATGAGAGCAAGAAACTTGAGTCCATATTCATGGACACTTGTACCTTCCTTCATTCTCAAATGGAACAATTCTTTTGAGGTGTTATACCTTGTGTCACGTTCATGAGGACAGTAAAGTTGCTCAAAGTGGTTGTAAATCTCCCAAGCGAATTCTATGGACTCATGCTGTCTTTGCATGTCCGGAGACATGTTAGCAAGCATGAGACAACGGGCTTGGAGATTATCATCCTTCCATTTCTAGATCACGTCTTGCTCAGCCCGGGTCGGAGCTTCCACTTCGGGAACAGGCTCGGCCTCGTAGAGAACATAAGTTCTCTTCTCGGAATCTAGAACGATTTTTAGATTCCTAAGCCAATCAGAATAGTTGGGACCAGTCAACTTGTTTGACTCGAGGATCGATACTAGAGGGTTTTTGGTTGCCATTTCAAAACACTTAGAGAATCACAGAATCTACAACCTAAATGGAAAAACAGAGAACTAAGTGAGCATGCTGAATAATAACGATATAAATGAGACTAGGTCTTTAATCCATGTAGCTCCCACTGGTTTTAGAAGATCTATATTTCCCAAAGATCTTAGAGGATACTCGTTATCCCAATGGGTACTAAGATCCCAAGCACTTTATCTCGAACCCACAACTCACGGACATTCTTAATAAAGCCTAAGGTAGGTACAACTTACCAATTCCAACACTGTGAAATTCTTAGTAATGCTTTTGCATCACCTATCTTTCAATATGGACCCACGACTCGTGCGACATCCATATTTACTTAGTTTGAACGACCTACGACTCGCGGACATCGCCCTCCCCAAAATTGACCTCGAAACATTAATCATTTAAATGATCAATTAGGAAAGTAAGAACTAATAGATTTCACATGGTCACCCCAAGACTCATGGACAGTAACTAGCTTCCTCTATTAAACTTAAATCCTATTGATGGAATGCTAGGAATTTAATTCAAAATTTGCACCTCAAATTAAACACCTATTTTTCGAAGATTAGCTTAATATTTAATGGGAATTTTTCGATTTAACAGGAGAGTTGTCCGGTTTGACCTCACCAACATATATGTTATCCATTTTAATTAGTCTTGATTAATGCAAGTACAACTTAAATGCATTTCACACAAGCCAATAGTAGATAACATATCCTAGCATGATACTAACATGTGATGATCATGAGTTCTACCTATCTTATGCGTGATATGTGGGAGCCACTCCACAATCACAATTTTTAACATACATGCCACATAAAACAGTTTAAATCACATAAGGGAATTGAAAATAAAACGATGCCCTATCTATTACAATAATAGAAATCCTCTCTAACACTTCGAGAGGTCTTCATTTATGGCCTCCATCTTGTTACTTGTTGTGTGGATCCATCTTACTCCATGGGTGCATTGTCTCCAAAATGAAAGAAAAAGACCTCACCACCTATCTCTACTCTCAAATTACAATAAAAAGAAAAAGATATAAAGTAGTAAGGCTCAATCTTCATATTGACCTTAGACAATTACACGGGGCATACCCCAGCCTCAAAAACAGTAATATGGAAAGCCACATAAAAAACACATAACAGTACGCACGTAAGTGGGGCACCAACCCCAATTGAAAAACGCAACTATGGGGCTCCAACCCAATTTAAACCATCCATGGGTATAAATTAAAACCATTCATAAAACTAAAGCCATGATCACCCAACATGTAAAAGTTGCAAGAATTTAAATTTAACTAATAAATTAAAATTCTCGCTTTAAGCCATAATGACTTAAAACACGACTTGGATGCAATTCTTGTTCAAGAGCCTTTTCTATAAAACCCGAAAAATAATAAACTAATAAAATTCCAATTAATTTCTGAAAATTAATAATTTTATTCTTTCAATAAAGTTCGTAATTTTCCTAAAATTTAAATCGTTTTAATTTCTCAAAATCCCAATTTAAACAATTATTTCAAAAATAATTTAATTTAATAAAACAAATTTTACAGAAAAATCAAATCAGGATTTTAAGGACCGAAAATACGTAAAAACGAAAACACGAAGCATAGGCCCGGGACGACGTAAGGTCGCCCGCATGTTACGTGGCAACGCGCGCGCTCCAACGCCACGCACAGCCGGCAGCAACCCACGCACGCGGCTTGAGCGGGCAATCCCGCGCATCCTTGGGCGGAGGCTCCCGCGGGGATGCGGGAGCGGTGCATGCGGGCCTGGGCGTGTGATGCCTTAACACTCCCAGGCTCGCGTTTTGTATCACGTTTCGTTTTTCGTATCACAGGTTTCTCAAAAACCAATTCAATCTAAAATTAAAATTATGAGTTAAATAGATTTCAACTAAAACAAATTTTCAAAACACGATTTAAGAAAAGAGTTATCAGAAACTTTTAGGAAAAATATAGTTTCGTATTTCAGGCTTTCTAAAAGAACTCAAGAATACTCAATTCGCATCTAAGCCTAAGAATTTCTACCAAACTCAGAATAATTGAGACGAATCAGAAATAGGCCTTGCAAGGTGGCTCTGATACCACTTGTTGGGAAAATGAGATAGAAACGCAGCAAAAATTTAAAATTTTTCCCAATAAGTTAGAATCGAATCTTGTAATTCCTATTCCCAAATTCGTAGAGATCAAGAAACTCACTTAGGTAGTAGCTTTCTTGACACATTATAGCCGTCCAAGAACGCTCTTCACGCGGCTTGATCCCCAAAAGCTCCTTCGAATCTTTCAAGACTCCACGATAGTAGCCCTCTAGAGAATTAGTGCTCCAACCGCGACCATGATCCGAACAGGGAGGATGCTAGTTCTATATTCGTGTTTAGGCTCTAGGGTTTAGTGTATAATATTTGGAGAAGGAGAAATTGTGTATCATCATTCCATGAGGTTCAAACCCTATGTATAAATAGGTAAGGGGTTCGAACCCCTTTGCTTGTTGAGCAAGGGTTTCCTAAACCCTTTTGGTAAGGGATTTCTTGCTTGGAGACCAAGTCTCTTACTTTGACCAAAAGTCTCCTTTTGATCAACTTGTTAAGCAAGAATAATATCTAACTCTCTTAGATATTTTATTTTACTTTATTTATTAAATAATAAATAACTTGAAGACTAATAATTAATTAATTCACAATTAATTATTTATTAGACTTTAATTCACCAAGTTAGGACATTAATATTAATTCAAAATTAAATCAAAGTCCATTAAATAATTAACACATTAATTATTTAATATACACATGTAAACACGCAACTACACGTATCCTCAAGGACACCTGTCATACACGTGTTCCACACGTGTGACTCACACGTGTGGGCCCCACCATTCACTTAATGGTTCGATCAACCTGTTTAATCGATTCAAGCCTTAACCCACGTGACCAGGTTGTTGTGTGTGACCCTCTAGGTTCTTGATTCAATTAGCAGTGACCCTAATTAATTAATTCTCTAATTAATTAATCAGTCCACATATCAAACGACCATAGTCTAGCAATAGGTATTTGACCCCTAGCTGAATAAGAATGTCTTGATTCGACAGAACCTTTAAGTCATTGATTCATGTGAGATACAATCCTCCTACATCCCATCTCTCAACCAAGATCTAGGGTAAGGGAATAATTAGAACCCTAATAATCTCGATCTTAATGTTAAGTGCATTTCATATACATTTGATCTCAATCCAAGAAACTCTTTTCTTGATATCTTGATCCACTGCCTTGGCCAACGACTCCTAGATGGCATATGAATGACTTACACAATAAGAGATCCACTTGCTCATGCAAGTGTAGGTCCTTTATCGATTCTCATATACTTTCATGTGCCACTTGTGCAGCCCCAGAATAAGCCTTGAATTAGTTATCTAAGGCGACACCCTTTAAAGCTTACACCTAAGACTACAGAGTTACCTCATAAAGTATCAATGGAACCTCAAGTCTTAGGATCACTTAATCACATCAATGACTCGTGAGATATTTCCTAGTCTGGAAGTTACTATTTCCAAATGTAGAAAGTTTCTTTCCCATTTAGGAATCTTCTCACACGGGACACCTCAGTGTACCTAGTTTGAATAAGTAAGCACCCCTATGTATCACACACGTATCAACAATACACTTTGCACCCCATGAAACAAGGTGGTCCTTCTTAAGGGCGTGATCACACGAGCAAGCCTCAAACAAGTCAGGTTGATACTCCCATTGTCTGTAGAACTCATCAGCTTGGAGTGATTTCTATTCATGACTTATGTGATATAGGGCTCGTCTCATGAACCACTTTGCCTAAATAGTTGAGTCCTATAAGTCATATTGATTAGGGGAGTTCCTATACATGAGCAGTCAAAAGTAAACACACAATCAAACAAGAGTATATAAAGAAGTGTTGCCTTAATTCGTATTATTCAAAGATTGTCTGTGATTTACAAAAAGGAAAGTAGTAAAGCTGACTTACATCGGCTTTCAGGGCACTATTCCTAACATTCTATATGTGGCGTGGGGTATTTATCCTCAAATTTCTTTGAGGTCTATCTACTTGCCTTTCTTCTCTTATAGGAATGATTCCTTAAGAAAGGTACAATCCTTGAAACAAACAACTTTATTCAAGAGAATTGCATAAACAATATTCTATACTTGAACTCGTTTCAAGCTTACCTCCCACTATCCTCTTCACTTAAGAGAATTGCCCTAAATTCTTTAAAAAGAGCAATTAGGGAACTATAGAATGTCACATTTCATAGTGCAATTAAGAAACTGGTTTTAAATGGTACTAGATTCGGAATCTCTAACGGCATATTCTAGGGGTTTATTCCTAGAATGAATATAAGTCAGTAAGGCTTGCTATGGAACAAACTATATCCTATTTGGTTTTGCTCCTTCATTCATAAACACTAAGGTGTTCTTGAATGAGTTTACTGAGAGATGATCCTATTATCTCTAAGATGACAAAGGAATTAGTCACTAAGGTATTTGCTATCTTGATAAAATCGAGTTGCCAATAACTTATGACTACTTCGGTTCCTAACCTTCTTTCGAAATTCGAAGAATTTCATATAAGTTTCGAAGAGTTTTTTGCCCGGATACCCCTGTGTTATGCCTAATTAGCACTCAGAACCCTGTGTTTCAACAATTAGCATGGAGTGTTGGGATTAGTGCCCTGAAAATCCCTTTGTAAATACTTCGTATTTTGTTGGATTAATAAAACTGAAATTATTGCAAGTTATGAGTATATTAACATAATTAATAATGTGTGATGATATTCTTATATGAAATGTGTTTCATAGGAAAGGACTTTCGATATCGAAATCACGTGTTATTAAAGTTCTAGTCGGTAAGATAAGAATAAGTTCTTATCGAGACTATAATGTGTTATATAAGATGATTAGTCTTTTTTCATAGGGAAATGGAGTTTCCAGTTATAACACATTGATGATTTTCAATAGATTTGGAAACATCGAACTGGACCACTAAGATAGTTCATTTTAAACTACTATCTAAAATGAAATAATCTTATGGAGCATTGAACTCTTAATCCTGGTAGTATTTTGACTTTAGGCATGAAGTGTTAATCATTATAATGTGCTCATAAGTAAGGTCTCGATATCGAATGAGCGAAACCTTTGTACGTTCAGTGATTACATGAAATGTGCTGAAGAGAAATATTGATCGAGGAATATGTGGCTTTGCTGGAAAGTTAAAAGATATTCCGGAAATAGATTTGCAAAGTTCGAATTAGAACTTTGGCCAAAGTACTTCGTGTGATGCTTCACTGAAGTTGAGTTAGAATTTAGATTTGGGAATTTTCTGTATTCCATTGATTTCTAAATAAAAGGACTTACAACATATGTACATTATAAAGATACAAGAATCTAGAGAAAAGGAAAAGATATGTACAATCGTAATCCCACTAACTATGTAAATAAGACCCTGCTAATTAACCGTAATCCCTAACACTCCCCCTCAAGTTGACTGTGGGATCACACACATTCAGCTTGCTCAGAACATCTGAAAAAGCTCGCTCAGTCACAGCCTTAGTGAGAATGTCTGCCAACTGATCCTCTGATCGTACAAAAGAAAACGTTACGATTCCACTCTCGAGTTTTTCCTTGATAAAGTGTCGGTCCACCTCTATGTGCTTGGTTCGGTCATGCTGAATAGGATTCTCCGAGATGCTTATAACCGCTTTATTATCACACCACAATCTACACTTTTCATTTACGGGAAATCCAAGTTCTTCAAGCAACTTCCGAAGCCAAAGAACTTCGGCCAGTCCTCGTGCAATTCCCCTAAACTCTGCTTCTGCACTGGATAAAGCTACTACCTTCTACTTTTTGCTTTTCCACGTGACAAGATTGCCACCAACAATGGTAAAATAACCCGAAGTGGAGCTCTGGTCATCCTGATTCCTGGCCTAATCTGCATCTGTATAGGCCTTAATGGACAGATCCCCATGTTTTTCGAACAACACTCCTCTCCCGGGAGTCCCCTTGAGATATCTGACCACTCTAAGTGCTGCTTCCATATGATCCTGCTGCGCTCGGTGCATAAACTGACTCAACACGCCTACTGCATAGGCAATCTCAGGTCTCGTGTGTGACAAATAGATCAACTTCCCAACGAGGTGCTGATACCGGCTCCGGTCAACCATTTCCGCATCTTCTTTTATCCTTAGCCCGTGATTCATAACGATAGGAGTCCCTGCTGGTTTGCTGTCAAGTAACCCTATCTCTGCTAATAGATCAAGTACGTACTTCCGTTGGGAAATAAAGATTCCCCATTTTGACCTAAGTACCTCAGTCCCTAAGAAGTACTTCAACTCCCCCAAATCTTTCATTTCAAACTCCTGAAACAAATTTTTCCTCAAAAGCTTAATTTCCCCAAGATCATTCCCAGTGACGATCATGTCATCAACACAGATGATAAGACAGGTTACTAACTCGCCCCTCATCTTAAAGAACAAAGTATGGTCCGAATTACTCTGTTTGAACCCATACTTTCTCATAGCAACTGTGAATCTCCCAAACCAAGCTCTTGGTGACTGCTTGAGCCCATAGAGTGCTCTCTTCAACCCATATACTTCCCCTGCACAAAACTGCTCAGAGAACCCTGGTGGAGGCTCCATGTAAACTTCTTCTTCCAACTTCCCATGTAGGAAGGCATTCTTCACATCAAACTGATGCAAAGGCCAATCTTGATTAGCTACTATCGAGAAAAGTACTCTGATAGTGTCAATCTTAGCAACTGGAGAAAAAATCTCTGAATAATCCACTCCGTATGTCTGTGTATACCCCTTGGCTACCAATCTAGCCTTGTACCTCTCAATGGAGCCATCAGATTGATGTTTGATGGTGAACACCCATTGACAACTTATCGGTCTCTTCCCTGGTGGCAATCTACATCTTTCCCAAGTCATGTTTTTTTCAAGGGCTATCATTTCTGTTTTCATGACCAACTTCCACTCATCCTTCTTCTGAGCTTCTTCAATTATTCTAGGAATCACATCAGCGTAGACTGCTGCTGAATATGCTCTAACTGTCACTGTTAGCTTTCCCTGTGCATAATCAGCGACTGGATACTGGGATTTTCTGGGTTCGTACTCCGGTTCATACCTCTTTGGAGGCAGTCCCCGATTACTCCGTGGTAGGACATATCGGTCGCTTCCTGTGGGCTCCCCCTGAACCTGTAATTGTTCCTGAACATGTCTCTCTTGATCCTGCAACCCCTCTATGTGCAGATTATCAATAGTACCAACAGAATTATTATCAAATGAGGAAGTTTCAAGGGGTACCTCAGGAACATTCAGTGGTTCGGATCCTGGGACTGGTGCTGACATGAGGGGCTGAACTGTGGGAGACGTCTGCTCGGTGGTCCCGTCTACTGGATCTTTTGGGTCCGGATCTGGCATAGTGGAGTATGACACCCAACTTAGTGGATCTATAGACTGCTCCCCCTGACCGCTAGGTTGGGTGTGGTAGAAGAACTCGGTTTCTAGGAAGTTACAATTCATGGTGGTGTACAGGCGTCGTGTGGATGGGTGATAACACCGATACCCTTTTTGATTAACCCCATACCCAACAAAGATACATTTAACTGAACATGGGTCAAATTTAGTATGTTCCTATTTAGGGATATGGACAAAAATTGAACACCCAAAGACACGAGACTGCAAAGTCAGAGGTGTGGGAACACTAACATATCTGGAGAGTTCTGAGAGAGGTGTCTTAAGATCAAGAATCTTAGTGGGCAATCTATTGAGGAGGTAAACAGTTGTGGCAATAGCTTCAGGCCAAAATGACTTAGGAACACCTGCATCAAACATAATGGCCCTAGCAATTTCAAGGATGATCCGATTTTTACGTTCAGTAACCCCATTTTGTTCAGGTGTATGAGCACAGGTGGTTTGGTGAACAAGACCATTTTCTGAGAAAAACTGTTTGAAGCTGGAATTAACATACTCTTCCCCCCCCCCCCAAATTATCTGACCGAGGAATCTGTATTTGGGCAATAAATTGAGTTTGGACCATGTTATAAAATTCGAAAAACTTAGAAAAAACCTCTGATTTATGTTTCAAAAAATAGATCCAAGTCATGCGCAAGCAATCATCAATAAATAATACAAAGAAACGAAAACCAGAGTGGGAACCCATATACGGAGCTGGGCCCCAGACATCGGAATGTATAAGGGAAAAAACAGTATTCACACGGGTTCCAGAATAGTGATATGACTGTTTATGACTCTTAGCTAGAATGCAAGTCTCACAGGATAACTGACTCTGACTTCTAGATGGAAAAATACTTGGAAAAAGTAAATGCAAGTAGCTAACCGATGGGTGACCTAACCGTCGATGCCATAGCCACTACTACCTCTCAACGGTCCCGTGAGCCAGCACTGCAGTTCTGTTTTGAGCCACATCATCCACATAGTACAACCCATCACGTTCAGTGCCACGCCCAATCAATTTTCCCGACTGAATATCCTGCAGAAAACAGAAACCAAAATAGATCACTACAATGTAATTTAATTCCCGGGTAATATGACTAACAGAAAGTAGCTTGCAGGATAAACTAGGAACATATAGACAGTTTTTCAAGGTTAAGGATGGAGATATATTAATCGTTCCGGTGCCCTGAACAGATAATAGATCTCCGCTAGCACACTGAATAGGTGGTCTTGTAGACTTTGACACGGTAATCAAGTCATTACTGTCATAAGTTATGGTATCGGTGGCCCCGCAATCAATGACCTATTCTACTGGCTTGGGTCCTTGGGTTGTATAGGCATTTCCACATTTTGGGGGGGTCTTTTTGCATATCTTTCAAACTCAGGGGACTGATCTGTAAAGATTCTAAAGTTGGAGGACCAATCTGTGGTTTCTCCAAACTATAGGGACCAATATGCAAGTCCTTCAAACTTGGGGGGTCAATCTATATAGAGTTTGAAATTGAGGGACCAAATCGCAAAGTGTCATTAAAAGGGGCTTGGGACTGAAAATTCCCAACCCTAGCACCCTCGTTATCACCCGCTTAGTTCAATTTCATGGCTGAGAGAGAAAGAACCATTTCTCTACCCGCCACCACCGCGTGGCCTCCATCTGAAATTCCGACGACCGGCGGCACTGGATTCGCCGCCGCCGGCTTCTGCTGGTAGTTTATCACTGGTGGATTCTGCTGAAATTCATCCGCCCCTGTCTGCTGCTGGGAAATCGCCGCCTGTGACTGCTGAAAAAACTTCGCTGGTGGCGGCTTCTGCTGGAAGCCTGCCGTCGCTGTGCCCTCCTGAAAAACCGCCGCCGGTGGCCTCTGAAAACTCGCCGGTGGCTGCTATTGAAAAATCAAAGGGGTCCACTGTCTTGGTGCGAAAAAGGCGAATCCTACTTTGCCATTTCCTTCTCCCCTTTCTTCCTCAGCGACGACAGCTATGGCGGCGCTGCCGGTGCTACCGCCGTCGTCCCGCCCCTGTTTTCCCATGCTCTTGGTTCTGCGTTTGGACGACCATCCTTTCGGAAAACCAATCACCTCGTAACACTGCTCCTTTGTGTGATTTGGTTTTCGGCAGTGACTGCACGTTGTTCGGCTGCTATCACGCTGTGAAGACTCCGTCTCTTCCGATGGTTGCCGGTCTGAGCGTGGTTTGGTCATGGCGGTAGATGATGAGCCTTGAAAATCATCGAAAAAATTATGAACGATTAACCTGCTCTGATACCAAGTTAGAATTTAGATTTAGGAATTTTCTGTATTCCATTGATTTCTAAATAAAAGGACTTACAACATATGTACAATATAAAGATAAAAGCATCTATAGAAAAGGAAAACATATGTACAATCGTAATCCTGCTAACTATGGAAATAAAACTCTACTAATTAACCGTAATCTCTAACAAGTTGCATGTTGAATGTGTTTCACGTACAAGAAATTTGAACTTAATGCGCATTAGGAGATTTCAGATTAGAAGTGAAAAATAAATTATAGTAGTATTAATTTATTTTTCATGGATATCTACACAGAGGAGTAAAATGTAAAATTATTCTAGATTGAGAAATTCGTGAATAATTTAATTAATTTTAGAGTGCAACAATATTTATTTAGTGGAATTTAAATATTGTTAAACGGTAGTTAATTATTATCATGAGATGATAATATATTAACCCCTTTGGAGCTAAAATTAATTAGTCCTGCAGGTCCCCCTGTAAGCCCCAATCGAAAACCCGAAGATAAAACATTAAAATGAAAGAAAGAAATAAATTTTCAAAGTGTTTGAAAATAGCCAAGGGATAATCAAGTTCCAAAGTGTTGGAAATGCCGGAAATTTTATTTTGAAAAAAAAATTGATGACGTGGCAGCTGACGTGTTAGCTGACATGTCAGGCCATGAGGTGAGGTGGCACTGATGTGGCACTGGCTCAGCGCCAGCGCAGCCACCAGCGCAACACAGAAACCCTAGAGGGCGCCTGTATAACACGCGCGCCACTTTCCAGGCGCGCGTGGGGGCGAGTCAGAAGGAATTCCGGCGATCGACCGGTGGCGTTAGACTCTTAGTGCTGAGAGCTATGACGTGGTCACCTTGGAATTCGTATCCAAGTTGGCTACGCAAGTGGGATGTGAAATTACCATTTTGCCCTAAGTTTTTCCCCTATAAATAGGGGGCTTGGCTCCTCATTTTTTCTCACAACTTTTGGGAGAGGTTTTGGCTGAGTTCTCGGCTTTGAAACCACATCCCTTTTCTCCTAATTAATTCCTCATTATTTTAGAATTAATTTTGATTAGGTGTTTATATATTTAATATATAAAATACTTAATCTTAGGAGAATAAACCCTGAAAAGGGTTTTCTAGTTTAAAGTTTTATTTTCTCTAAGTATTTAGAGAAATGCTTTCGGAGCCCACACCCCGAGGGTTTCTCTGGGGTTATTGCAGGGAAGCTCTACCTGTTTCACGAGGAGATCGGGTACGGGTTCTCGGGAGGTGAATTCCGGGCGCAGTAGCCATCTTTGGTGAAAGGTATTTTTATATTATATTTTGTTTAAGCATGATAAATTAGGTGCTCTTAAGTGTTAATTGCATGCTTTATTTATCTACTTTGTGATTTAAAATTTATTATCAATTGCATGTATATATTTGAGTAGTTCCAGCTAGTCTTCCGCTGTTTGTTTTTAAATATTTTAGAAATATTTTGATACCTGTATATTAGGGAAATTTTTAAAGTACGGTTCCGGAATAGTACTATTTCGGGTCCCTGTACCAGTAACTGGTATCAGAGCCGTGCTCTAGATATATACATACATTGATATGATGCATGCGATGCATAATTTTAAATCTTCTACTGTGCACGTAAATTCTGTCAAAGGAGGATGGTTTTTAAGTGGGACCGTTTATGACCCCTCCAGTGTTTCCTGCGAATTTACGTGGAATGGTATTTCTTTGGGAAACAATTCAATTGCTTTTCCTGAAAAATTACCGAATCAGTAAATATGATTTAAATTATGTGATAATTTATTTTTAGCATGTTTACTTTATGCCATTTATTTTAAGTATGATAATGATGTTATAATTATATGCAAGCATGCTTAATTGTTTTATTTTATGGCATGATGATGATAATATGAGATATTATGCTATTTTCTATTATGTATATTTTAATTAATATGATTAGATAAATAGTATTTAATAGAGATTGAACGCGATGCATAATTGGACTAATATTTTTCATCCTAATTAATAAAGAGTTATTAAATAGACTTAAAAATATTATTAGGATTATAAATGTGATTTATTAATCCTAGTGAGAGCATAATAATTAGATTAATCACTTTCGATTTTAAGACGCCAAATAGATTATGTGATAATCGAAGACAATCCTCAACTCTAAAAATTCAAGTTGGAGCAAGATGAAAAAAATTGATTCTCACGGTCTCCATTGCCCGTCTATAGTATAGTGGATACGTACTACTCCCTTCGGTGGGTATGTGTTCGCGGTATACGAGATTAGACTTCTTCGGGTAGAATGAAATACGGGGAAAGTCAGCACGACCACGCTTCCGTGGAGTGTCTTGACCTACTAGTACGAATTTCTAGTTAATGGTGTACACTTGATTGAGTGATGTATTAACCTCCCTTCGGAGCTCTGTTACACTCACTTAGAGACCAAAGGTTGATGTGGTGGATTAACATAGTTTGGTAAGAGTTACCTGAATGATATGTTAATTAAGAATAGTTCTTGCTTTTCTAAGTAGTTTTCGACCTCGCTTCCGGGGAGCTAACTGCGGTTAGTTGAGTCATCATTACGTAAACCAAAAATGCTTATGTGGATTTCATTTAATGGTTAGACGCTAAAGTAGTAATATACAGATTCATAACTTGCACGTATTTTAAATATTTCAGTTTTAAAACAATGACGTCTACTAGCCCGCTTCAATCAATTATTAAGGAAAATAGGCTTGAAGGTTCAAACTATACTGATTGGAAAATGAATCTTGATATCGTGTTTGGACACGAGGGTTTGAAATATGTGCTCGTTGAACCTTGTCCAGGAGTACCAGAAACCACGGCTACCCAGGCTTTGAAAGACACCTATACCAAGTAGATCAAGAATAATGATCTGGCTATGTCTTACATCCTGACATCTGTCTCAAATGTTCTTAAACATCGATGCCTACTGCTAAGAACATGATGGAACATCTTCATCAGATGTTCGGCGGACAGAATCGTGCACATAGGTACGAGCTGATGAGAAGGTTGTTGGTAACTAAGATGTCTGAAGGATCACCTGTTCAGGATCATGTTATGAACATGATGGCTTATCTAAACGAAATTGAGAGCCTTGGTGCTAAGATGGATAATCTCAGCAAACAGGATATGATCTTGTGCTCTCTGCCAAAATCATTCGATACTTTCAGGCAGAATTATTCAATGAATAAGTTAGATTTTACTCTGCCTGAACTAATGAATGAACTCAAGGTGGTAGAAGGGGTAACGAAGGCTAAGGGAACGGTTCTCTTGGTACAAACATCGACTTCCACGGCTCCAAAAGCCAATAAGTGGAAGAAAGGAAAGGGAAAAGTTTCCAATCCTATAGGTAAGGTTCAGAAGAAGAAAGCTAAGCCAAGCAAGGGACAATGTTTCCATTGTGGAGGAAATGGGCACTGGAAAAGGAATTGCCCAAAATACTTAGCCAGTCTTCCTGCTAAGTCGTCTGCACAAGGTATGATGATGTCTTGTTTATTAGAAGTATGTTTAGTTGGAAGTTCACCAGATTCCTGGTGTGTGGACTTAGGTTCAACTAATCATATCTGCAATTCATTGCAGGGATTCAAGCTAACCAGGAAGCTTGAAGACGATGAGATGTAGCTACTACTCGGAGATAATACTAGTATATCTGTATTAGTAGTAGGGACTGTAGAATTATATTTTAGGAGTAGGGTTTTGATTTTAAAAGACACTTTATATATACCTTCTATTGGCAGAAATCTGATTTCTGTTAGTTGTTTAATGAATAATGGTTTTAGTGTTTATTTTGAACGATGTTTAACCATTAAGCATAATAAAAGGTTTATTTTCTCTGGTACAATAAACGATGGTCTTTTCTTATTATACCCCGATAAAAACCCTAATTCCGAACTTAACGCTGCTAAACTTGACTTACCGTCCAAGAGAAAAACTCTTATGCCTAACGAGGTTTACAAGTGGCATCTACGCCTTGGTCATATCAATCCGAATAGGATCCAAAGACTAATTTTGGATGGACTATTAAGTCCTTTGGACTTGACAGAACTTCCAGTCTGCGAATCATGTTTAGAAGGAAAAATGACCAAGAGGTCTTTTAAGAGCAAAGGTAATCGAGACATAGAGTTGCTTGAGTTAATTCATACGGATGTGTGTGGTCCTATGAGTATTCAAGCAAGAGGAGGTTTTGAGTATTTCATCACTTTTACGGATGATTATTCTAGATACGGATACGTCTATTTGATGAGACATAAGTCTGAAGCTTTTGAAAAGTTCAAAGAATATAAGGCTGAAGTCAAGAATCAAATTGGAAAATGAATCAAGGCACTTCGATCGGATCGTGGTGGAGAGTATTTGTCTACAGAGTTTCTAGAATTTCTCACTGCAAATGGGATTAAATCTCAGTTATCTGCACCGGGAACATCCCAGCAGAATGGTGTTACAGAAAGGAGAAATAGAACTCTAATGGAAATGGTAAGATCCATGATAAGTCATGCTACCCTACCAAGTTCGTTTTGGGGCTTTGCTCTTGAAACGATAACTCACATATTAAACCATGTTCCATGCAAGTCCGTTCCTCAAACACCATTGGAACTGTGGCGAGGGAGGAAGCCTAGTATCTCCTATCTTCGGATATGGGGAAGCCCAGCCCATGTGTTAAGAAAGGATCCTGACAAGTTGGAATCAAGAACAGTTTGTTCTTAGGTTATCCTAAAGGAACAAGAGGTGGGATATTTTACGATCCAAGAGATCACAAATTGTTTGTAAGCACTAATGCTAAATATCTCGAAGACGATTTCATAAATGACTACAAGGATAGAAGCAAAATAATGTTAGAAGAAATGACAGTATCAGATACTGAACTCCAAGAACCCAAAATAACTGAAAATGTGTTGGATACATATGATGTACCAGATACAACATATGATGTAGGGACAAGTACATAACAACCCCGTCGTAGTGGGAGGATTGTCAGGGCACCTGACAGATACTTAGGATTAACCCAAGTGGTTGAATCTGACATATCTGATCCTATCACATATGATGAAGCTATAAAAGATATAGACGCTGACCGTTGGGTCAAAGCCATGGAATCTGAGTTAGATTCAATGCATTCTAATAAAGTCTGGGAACTTGTAAAGGTGCCTGAGGGCATTAAACCTATTGGATACAAATGGGTCTATAAGCGAAAAGGAGAAGTGGACGAAAAGGTAGAAACCTTTAAAACAAGGCTTGTGGCGAAGGGTTATACTCAGAAAGAAGGTATCGATTACGATGAAACCGTCTCGCTCGTAGCAGTGCTTAAGTCCATAAGAATTCTTCTCTCCATTGCCGCTCATTATGATTATGAAATCTGGCAAATGGATGTGAAGACTGCCATCTTGAACGGGCACCTTCAAGAAGAGATATTCATGGCTCAACCTGAGGGCTTTATAGCCAGAAATCAGGAGCATATGGTATGCAAGCTTAATAGATCAATCTATGGCCTTAAGCAAGCATCTAGATCATGGAACATCAGATTTAATGAAGCAATTAAATCCTTTGGATTTACACAGTTCCCTGATGAACCATGTATGTACAAAAGACATCAGAGTACTGTTGTAATATTTTTAGTTTTATATGTAGACGTTATTTTGCTCATTGGGAATGACACAGGAGTATTATCAGCAGTCAAGATTTGGTTGTCAAATCAGTTTGACATGAAAGACCTAGGTGAGGCCAGTTATATTTTAGGGATCAGACTTTGTCGTGATCGTAAGAATAAGATGATTAGTTTATCACAAGCAGCATATATAGATAAGATGTTGGCAAAGTACAATATGGCTGACTCTAAGAAAGCTTCATTACCTTTCCGACATGGAGTTCATCTGTCTCGAGATCAGTTTCCCAAGACAGTTGAAGAGACAGAGGAAATGAAAAATGTTCTGTATACCTCGGCAGTCGGAAGCCTCATGTATGCCATGTTATGTACAAGGCCAGATATCTGTTATGCTGTAGGTATGGTCAACAGATATCAGTCAAGCCCTGGACCCCAGCACTGGATAGCCGTAAAGCATATATTGAAGTACTTGAGAAGAACTCGGGATTATATGCTTGTTTATCGCAGTGACGAGCTCATTCCTATAGGGTACACAGATTCAGATTTTCAATCTGATCAAGATTCTAGACGTTCAACGTCTAGATACGTGTTTACTCTAGGAGGAGCAGCCGTAAGTTGGAGGAGCATTAAGCAAAGTTGTATTGCTGACTCCACCATGGAAGCCGAATACGTGGCAGCTTCGAAAGCAGCCAAAGAAGCATATTGGTTTCGAAATTTCCTGATGGATTTAGAAGTCGTCAAGGATGGACTTACACTGGTCACATTGTACTGTGACAATGCTGGAGCGGTGGCCAACTCCAAGGAACCTCGAAAACATAAGCTTGTAAAGCACATCGAGAGAAAGTTCCACATTATTCGAGATTATGTGGAACGTGGAAAAGTGGCAGTAGTAAAGATTGACTCAGTAAACAATCTAGTAGGTCCCTTCACTAAGACTTTGGCGCAAAAGAGTTTTAATACTCATGTAAAAGGGATGGGCTTTAGATGTGTAGCCAATTGGATTTAGGGCAACTGGGAGATTATTAGGATTAGTGCCCTGAAAATCCAATTTCTTTGTAAATACTTCGTATTTTGTTGGATTAATAAAACTGAAATTATTGCAAGTTATGAGTATATTGACATAATCAATAATGTGTGATGATATTCTTATATGAAATGTGTCTCATAGGAAAGGACTTTCGATATCGAAATCACGTGTTATTAAAGTTCTTGTCGGTAAGATAAGAATAAGTTCTTATCGAGACTATAATGTGTTATATAAGATGATCAGTCTTTCGTCATAGGGAAATGGAGTTTCCAGTTATAACACATTGATGATTTTCAATCGATTTGGAAACATCGAACTGGACCACTAAGATAGTTCATTTTAAACTACTATCTAAAATGAACTAATCTTATGGAGCATTGAACTCTTAATCCTGGTAGTATTTCGACTTTAGGCATATAGTGTTAATCATTGTAAGGTGCTCATAAGTAAGGTCTCGACATCGAATGACAGAAACCTTTGTACGTTCAGTGATTACATGAAATGTGCTGAAGAGAAATATTGATCGAGGAATAGGTGGTTTTGCTGGAAAGTTAAAAGATATTCCTGAAATAGATTTGCAAAGTTTGAATTAAAACTTTGGCCAAAGTACTTCGTGTGATGCGTCACTGAAGTTGTATGTTGAATGTGTTTCAGGTACAAGAAATTTGAACTTAAGGTGAATCAGGAGATTTCAGATTAGAAGTGAAAAATAAATGATAGTAGTATTAATTTATTTGTCATGGATATCTACACGGAGGAGTAAAATGCAAAATTATTCTAGATCGAGAAATTCGTGAATAATTTAATTAATTTTAGAGTGAAACAATATTTATTTAGTGGAATTAAATATTGTTAAACGGTAATTAATTATTATCATTAGATGATAATATATTAACCCGTTTGGAGCTAAAATTAATTAGTCCTGGAAGTCCCCCTGCAAGCCCCAATCGAAAACCCGAAGATAAAACATTAAAAGGAAAGAAAGAAAAAATTCAAAGTGTTTGAAAATTGCCAAGAGATAATCAAGTTCCAAAGTGTTGGAAATACCCGAAATTTTATTTTGAAAAAAAAAAAAATTAGGCCACGTCAGCAAAGTGTTGGAAATGCCCGAAATTTTATTTTGAAAAAAATAAATTTTCAAAGTGTCAGCTGGCATGTCAGGCCACGTCAACGAATTAGGTGATGTGGCACTGACTCAGCGCCAGCGCAGCACAGAAACCCTAGAGGGCGCGCGCGTGAGGGCGCGTGAGAAGGAATTCCGGCGATCTACCAGCGGCGTAGGACTCGTGGTACTGAGAGCTACGACGTGGTCACCTTGGAATTCATGTCCAAGTTGGCTACGCAAGTGGGATGTGAAATTACCATTTTGCCCTCAGTTTTTCCCCTACAAATAGGGGGCTTGGCTCCTCATTTTTTCTCAGAACTTTTGGGAGTGGTTTTGGCTGAGTTCTCGGCTTTGAAACCACATCCCTTTTCTCCTAATTAAATCCTCATTATTTTGGAATTAATTTTAATTAGGTGTTTATATATTTAATATATAAAACACTTAATCTTGGGAGAATAAACCCTAAAAAGGGTTTTCTAGTTTAAAGTTTTATTTTCTCTAAGTATTTAGAGAAATACTTTCGGAGCCCACACTCCGAGGGTTTCTCTGGGGTTATTATAGGAAAGCTGCCGGTTTCACGAGGAGATCGGGTATCGGGTTCTCGGGAGGTGAATTCCGGCACAGTAGCCATCTTCGGTGAAAGGTATTTTTATATTATATTTTGTTTAAGCATGATAAATTAGGTGCTCTTAAGTGTTAATTGCATGCTTTATTTATCTGCTTTGTGATTTAAAATTTATTATCAATTGCATGTATATATTTGAGTAGTTCCGGCTAGTCTTCCGCTGTTTGTATTTAAATATTTTAGAAATATTTTGATACCTGTATATTAGGGAAAATTTTTAAAGTACGGTTCCGGAATAGTACTATTTCGGGTCCCTGTACCAACATGGAGAACCCTGTGATTTGATTTAATTATCATTGACAACCCCACGTCAGTGCATTGTGCCACACGCGTTGTAAATGCAGTTGGTATTGCGAATTTCTGCACTTATTGGCTGTGGAAAGACATTTATGCCCTCTGTAAACATAATAAAAGTATGAGTAATTCCTTCACCATCTTCCTCCCCATTTTGTGAATGAAACCCTAGCTACCCAAAATTAAACTCATTATTCATCTCCTCATCTTGTTTGTTATCTGTAGAAAAAGAAGGAAAATGCCAACCATATCCGAGAGCCCACAATTGAGACGAAGGAATCAAGAATGCGTTGTTAGGTACCCACCTCCACCGCAATGTGGTTGTCAATTGAAGGCAGCTATTAGAATTGTGGAGTCATACAACAAGCCATCCAAAGGAATGTTGTATTGCTACTGCCCAAATCGTGCCTGTAAATATTTTTCTTGGTTTAACCCTATTCATACGCCATTGGAAGCATATGAAGACCTTGAAGAGGAAAATGATAGTGAAGTGGCATCAAGAGCTGCAAACATTCAATGGAGATCTACAAAGGCTGAAAACACAAACAATGTCAATGTCAATCTAATGTTGTTGGTTATGTGTGTGTGTGTGTGTGTGTGCGTTTGCTTTTTGTCCTATGCATTGTTGTGTAGAAGAAATAAAAGTGTTGTAAATTTTCTGATATGCAATTGTTGTTGTTTTGAATATGAATGTTCAGTATCTTATTAAAATTATTGCCCAGAAAACCCTGTAAGTTCTGAAAGTTACCAAGATAACCCTGTAAGATTGCAATAGTTGCCCAGAAAACCCTGTAAAATCCTAAAGATGCAATATAACCATTGTATAGTTTGTAATATGTCAATATACGTTGCAACTCAATAAATGATAACCATATTAATATCCACTAATATCCCATGCAATTTGATATTAACAAATGCCAACAACCATAATAGAAGGTAACCTTGGCCATTCATTCTAAATAGCAAAATAAAGTCATACAATAGTCTGCTGAAGACATTAACAAATACCAACAACCATGGTCCCCACAACATGACACAAATGGCAGACAAGGGAATCTTGCATGCACAACCATCAATGCTTTATCAAAAAAAACACATTGTGGGACAAATCAAAAGTGACAATATTGTTTTCAAACACCCACAGTAGCATAAACAAGAAAATTCAGATCCACAAACACAGAACTTCAAGGGTTTGGATTCCTCTTTTCCTTAGATCTTTCCTTTGTCCTCAGGAAAACCTGACTCTCTATGGGTCTTCTAAGCCTTTCTTTCCTTGTTGTATGGTGAATAGCTGGAGTTGAAGCGGAGGCAGAGGTAGAGGCAGATACTGAAGATGAAGCACAGGTGGCTGCTGAAGCTGAAGCAGGTGCAGTTGTTAGGATCAAGCACTTCAATTTGTTTCATAATAGAAGCCCTTCTTCTTTGGTTCCTGCTGAGGCAACTTTCCAGAAAAGAGTCTTTAAGTCAGTACTCTTCCAAATTTTGTAGAAGTTTTGATACATGTGCCTCAAGCAGAACCGGTGCTCACTCCCAGGGCAAAGTCTGGACACTGCATCAACTAATCCTTTCTATCTATCAGAGATAAAAGTCCATCTGTCTTCATACAAACCTCTTATGTCAATCAGCAACTCTTCCAGAAACTATATCCAATTTTCATAATTCTCTATTCTAACATATGCCAATGCAATAGGGAATAGATTGTCATTCCCGTCCTTTCCCAATGCACTTAAAAGTTGTCCACCATAGATGTTTTTTATGAAACATCCATAAAGACCAATGCTTGGTTTGCACCCAGCAACAAAGCTTGTAGTCATTGCCTTTAAACTGTAGTACATCCTTTCAAAGATAGGAGGTTCAGAATCAAGCTTCTTCTTGATGATGATCTTGCTTCCTGGATTCCTTGCTAAAACTGTTGCTCCATAATTCCATAGCTGATGAAACTCTTAGTCATAATCACCCCTGATCCTGTCCATTGCCACCTTCTTTACCCTCAGAGCTATCCAGTATGAGACCTGCATCCTAAGAACTCTTTGTCTGATCCTCTCAAACTATGCAATGGTCACATCTGGAGTGTCCCTAATTGTATCCTCCATCTTCTCACCAATATAGGCAACCCTGGCTCTGAAATTTTCTCCCTTCCTTGCACATGTGTGCCTTTCTTTCAAAGTCTTCACTTGAAATCTAGTGTTGTTTTGCATACATGAGGCATGCATCCTCCAATTGCAATGTTCATCCATACAACCTGTTGTAACCCTCTTGCTTTTAGACTTGATGAAGTCCAAAATATATCCATTCAAAATACTCCAATCAAACAACACTTTCTTATACACCTGCACATAAGCACATATAAAGAAAATGTTGGAAAACACGAATCAGAAAGCAGCGGAAATTTAAAAATTTTCCAACAAAAGGACCTTGGACTCGCAATCGTGTATCCAAATTCATAGAGATAAGTAACTTACTTTTCTTTTATTCTTTCTTGAAGCGTGTCAAGCCACCCAAGAACGCTCTTCTCGCGGCTTGATCCCCTCTCCTTGGTAAAGCCCGAATCTTCAAACTTCTAACTTGAAGCTCTCTAGAGATAGTCCACCAACTTGACTACAATCTAACTAGTAAGGATGCTAGTTCTCTAGTTAGTGTTTAGGCTTAACCTAGGGTTTCGTTTATCTTGGAGAAAGGATGGTGTTCAACACATGAACCAAAAGACTTGCCAAATCTCTCTAAGGGGAGCTCGAGCTCCCCTATATATAGGTGAGGAAAGTGGCCGAAATTCCTAGTCCTTATGGACTAAGGATTTGGTCCATCTCTCTCCTATTACTTGATCATCAAGTAATTTTGACTTTGACTTTGAATTCAAATTCAAATCAACTTTCAAGAGAGCTAAAAATATCCAAACTATTTTTGGATAATTTTATACTTTATTTATTTAAAATAAATAACTTATTTTATCTAATTAATTAATTCATAATTAATTAACTAGATTATTTTTTCTCCAAAATAAGACTTTCTTTTTAATTCAAAATTAAACCAAAGTCTATTAAATAATTAACACATTTAATTATTTAATATATATATACAATATATATATTTACACATGTGGGACACGTGTCACAAGGACACGTGTCACTCACGTGACCCACACGTGTGGTTTCACACGTGTGGAACCCTCTTGGCCCCGATTAACTCGTTTAATCATTTTAAAGCCTCAACTCATGTAACCAAGTTGTTGTGTGTGACCCTCTAGGTTCTCAATTCAATTAGCAGTGACCCTAATTAATTAATTCACTAATTAATTAATCAGTCCACAGATTAAACGACCATAGTCTAGCAACAGGTGTTTAACCCCTAGCTGAATTGGAATGTTCAGATTCGACAGAACCTTTAAGTCATTGATTCATGTGAGATACAATCCTCCTACTTACTATCTCTCAACCAAGATCTAGGGCAAGGGAATAATCAGAACCCTAATAATCCGGTCTTAAAGCTAAGTGCATTTCATATCCATTTGATCTCAATCCAAGAAACCCTTTTCTTGATGTCTTGATCTACTGCCTTGGCCAAGGACTCCATATGGCATATGAATGACTTACACAATAAGAGATCACCTTGCAAATGCAAGTGTAGGTCCTTTCTTGATTCTCATTCACTTTCATGAATCACTTGTTCAGCCCCAGCATAAGCCTTGAATCAGTTGTCTAAGGAGACACCCTTTAAAGCTTATACCTAAGACTACAGAGTTAACTCATAAAGTGACAAGGAATCTCAAGTCTAAGGATCAATTAATCACATCAATGACTCGTGAGATATTTCCTAATCTGGAAGTTTCTATTTCCTGAAATAGAAACTTCCTTTCCCATTTAGGAATGTTCTCACACGGGGCACCTCAGTGAACTTACTTATTAAAGTAAGCACCCTCATGTATCACGCACGTATCAACTATACACTTTGTACCTCCATGAAACAAGGTGGTCCTTCTTAAGGGCGTGATCCCACAAGCAAGCCTTAGAGGAGTCAGGTTGACACTCCCACTGTCTGTAGGACTCATCGGCTTGGAGCATTTTACTAATCATGACTTATGTGATATAGGGCCCGTTTCATAAACCATTTCACCTAAATGGTAGAGTCCTAAAGTCATCAGGATTAGGGGAGTTCTCATACATGCACAGCTAAAGTAAACGCATACCAAACAAGAGCATATAAAGAAGTGTTGCCTCAATTCGTTATTTCATTCAAAGATTGTCTGTGATTACAATAAGGAAAAGCACAAAGTGGAAATACAATCGGCTTTCTAGGGCACTATTCCTAACAATCTCCCACTTGCCCGTCAAAGCCATTCTAAAGCTACTCTAAGTCCCATCTTCTGAAGATGACCTTGGAAAGCTTCTCGACTAAGGGGTTTAGTAAGTGGATCTGCCACGTTCTCTGCTGATGTGACCCTCTCAATTTGCACATCTCCTCTTTCGATAATATCACGGATTAGGTGATACTTTCTCATAATGTGCTTGGTCCGTTGGTGAGATCTTGGTTCTCTTGCTTGAGCAACCGCCCCAGTGTTGTCACAAAACACAGGTATGGGGTCTTTCACTACAAAAAAACAGCCCTTTTCCGGCGAAAATTTCAGACGAAATTTTGGTCTTTTTCGTCTGAAATAATCAATTTCCGACCACTTTCAGACGAACTTCCGACGAACCAAATTTCGACCGAAAGACCCTCGTCGCAGAAAATTTCAGACGAAATCTCCGATGAAAATTCCGAGGAACAATTTTTCAGTCGAATTTCAGACGAATTTCCGACGACACTTTTTGTCGCCCGAAATCAAAAAATTTCCGACGAACTAAATTTCCGGCGAAATTGCGAGAAAATTTCCGACGAAGGGATTAGGACCAATTTTCCATTTTCAGACGAAATTGCGACGACTTTTCCGACCAAAACATATTGGTAAAAATTGAATGTTATATGGTTCCGACGACTTTGCGACGAAACTACGTCGTCTGTTTTCCGTTTCAGACGAAATTTCCGACGACGTTTCCGACGAAAAACATTATTTTATTGTTTTTGGGTTCCGTTTCAGACGAATTTCAGACGACATTTCAGACGAACTTGAATATATTTCAGATGAACTTCAGACCAATTTCAGACGAATATTGGAAAATTTGCTAGAAATTCTGAAATTTTTCAGACGAATTGCGTCGCAAATGTCGTCTGAGATTTCGTCGCAAAGTTTAGATTACCATTTTTTTTTCGGAATTTGAACTTGTTTTTTCAAGAATTATATTTCCGAAAATAAAATAATAAAAAGCTTGAAATTCGACAATTATGTGTAATACGACAACAATAAATTAATAATTCCACCATGTCCATAAATCCAACAACATTGTAAAAACAAATTCGACTTCACGAAATTCGGTAAAATCTATCGAATTACAATATCTTCAAATACTATTACATAAATCCATATGTTGCAAACCTAATATAAAATACGTCAACACTAGATATAAAGTGAAAATTTCTCTCCACCAATTGAAAATTTACCTAGTGTTGCTACATTGCCACCTAAGCCATTTGAGGTGCCTGAAAAAAAAAACCATTAAACCTACAAAAGTTATTTATTGAATTAAGGATTTAAACTTTAAAGACACGTAAATGCATGAATATATAAGATAATGTATACTAAATTGGAAATCGAATGTAAAATCACTCAGTTTTGAAATACTAGATAATGAAAATGAAATACTCAATAAACGTTCAGACCATTGTGAGCACTCCCTAGATGATGAAATACTCTATTACGTATTGAAAATCGAATGTAAAACCACTCTATTTTTGGCACATTACACAAATATTTGAAGCAACAAAAACATACCATCACAACACTAATGCTAGGCAGTAAGTAGTAAGCAAGACTCCTTCATACAACAACAAAGAAGATATCAAGAAAATCACTCCAAACAAATCAAAAGTTCACGAAAATATCTCAAACATTCCAGTACGAAACTCCCCCTCTATCCCACATCACCCGAGCGGTTAATTCGTAACTCAAACAAATCAAAAGTTCACAAAAATGTCTCAATTCCAAACCAAATCATCATCACAAAGCTAAGGATCAAACCCAGCATTACAAACACCACAATCAACACCAACACAATAGGCACACAACAAAACTTAAACACATAGTAGTACTTGCCTAGTCATTTGAGGGGGGCTGGACATCGGGATTTGAATTTCGTTGTTGCTGAAACATAGCAGTCATCTGTGTTATGGCGGCTAAAATCTGGTCCTGTTGTTGCCGAGTTCTAGCCTCCTGCTCCTGCATTTGTTGTCGTATCGCAGCTTGTTCTTCAAGTAGTTGTTGCTGTTGTTTTCTCAATTCATCCAGATCCGACAATGGGGCTGAGCTAGTAGAGCAACTTTGAGAGTTAGTGGGTGTTTTAGTACGCGAACCTCTACTTTTCAAGTAGGGCATCCCATACACCTCGCCCTTCTTGTTTGGCCCCCCACCAGGCAACTTAACCCGCTCGTCCTCACCAAGTAGAGCTGCTTGTTGGTCTCGATCCTCTTTCAACTTATTATAAAGCTCCTATAATAATATATATATATATATATATATATATATGCGAAAGTGGTCAGTATGATTGTCCAGGAAGCTTTTAATAAATGAATAATTGCTCATAAATACAATCAAACTAACCCATGTTGAGCGCGAACGCTCATCGACCCACATAGCTCTACCAGCATCATCATTTTGTACATTTGGACCAACACCTTCATCAATATCTCCAACATTCTCACTTGATATTTGTTTGTTATCTACCTTTCTGAGTCGAGTCATCTTGAATATCTCTTCATGGCCAACTTCTCTATCTTCCCTCTCGCTCTGCAAATAATCTGCACTTAATAGGATATTCGAGCACAAACTAAGCTAATTATTAAATATTGTTATGGAAATAACTTACCAATCTTTTTCGAATAGTAGCAGCTGAAATGCTTCCACCTGTGTGAAGTACCCCTCCTTTTGTGGATGCCCTATTTTTCTTATTTTTCAAAGATGTAGATGTGAACTCTGCGGACTTCCACCATTCAGATAAGTTGTCATAAACTCTCTGTAACATCCATCCTGGCTTCTGACCTTTGTGTCTAATCCTATTGTAATGATCAGCCAAACGTTTCGCTCCAACAAACTCAAATGCATTTCTCATATGCTGCTCATGTTGTGGATCCCAATATACACATTTCTGTAAATTATAAATCAAATTGTAAATATTTAATTTGTGTTGTAAAGAATTAAATAAACATATGTATTGATTAATACCTTCCACTCCTCGAACCATTCTTCAACAACATGTGGGGGAATGTCTCTCCATGTCCTATACGGCTCAGTCAACTTGGATTTCAAGACATTAGTGATGTTGTTTGTCCCAGCCCAACTATCCATATACCTGATTAAATATATATTATGAAGATGCATAAACTCCGGAGTTAATACAAGACATAATAAACTTTATTTTCTATACTTACGTATTCCCAGCGGGTTCTAATTTAGCTTTTGTTGTGGATGATGGAGAAGATATGGCAAATGGCCCATTCACTTGCGATATCCTAACCTGTTCGGTAGAATTCGAACCAGTAACCGGTGGAGACTGAGATGGTGATGGTTCCGTAGGAGACTGTGATGGTTGTGAAGGAGAAACTGGTGGTTGTGGAGCTAATGCTGGAGATGGAGAAGAAGCCAATGGTGATGGTACTAATGTGTGATCGCCTGATACAGTTGCCGGGACGGAAGTGGAAGCAGTAGATGTTGATGAATTGTTCATGATCATATTACCTCTCCAAAGACTCTTACCCCTAGTGGTACCCCTAGTAAGGTTTCCACGAGACCGATCCATCTACAAACAATCATAATAAAATAGTCAGACTATGATAATAATTCAATTGTTAAGCAAATGTAAAAATGCATGCATTCAGCAATTCTAATATCAAACTCCATTAACTTTGACAAATTACAGAGACAACCACTTGTCAAAACTTTACATTACTCTTGCCTTGGATTATCATTATAGTGGTAACTGATAATTCAAGCTTATCCTTTTACAAATATGATGACATACCCAAACGTGAAGTGTGCACATATCAGCAGTGAAGGTTATTTAATATGGTTGGTAGCAAGTGATTAGAAAATTAGAAAATTAAATTTCCTGTTGACATTGAAGAAATCGTCTTATTGACAGCTCAAATTCGAAAATTACTTCTTACCTCATATGACATAATCCGAATCATCATCGTATTGATCAGAGTTAAGCTCTTCCTCATCATCACTTACATCAGAGTAAAAATCTTCCTCGTCATCCTCATTTTCACTATTATTAGTATCATTACGTTGTTCAGCCTGAACTTCCTCAAAGGTATTATTATTATCAACCAACTGACCCACAATATCATCCGAGTCTACATTATTTACCATTATTCCTTCATCACTCTGATAAGCTATTGGCAAAGACTCTTCTATTTCTATCCTCCCTCTCGCTTTAGCTTTAATTACAACAAACCATTGTTGCTTATCTCGAATACGACCCGGATATTGAACAAAGTAAACTTGGCGGGCTTGTTGGGCAACTATGAAAGGATCATATTTCCTATATTTACCATTTCGCCGAACTTCTATCGTCATGCATTCTGCATCTCCAGTCCGAGTTCCTTGAATAGGCGTTGGATCAAACTACACACATTTAAATAGAACCACTCTCTTGATTGGTTCTCCAGGATATTCTAATTCAATAATTTCATCCAACATTCCATAATAATCATCTTCAACGGATGCATCATAACTACCTTTGACCCAGACTCCACAATTCATTGTCTTCTTTCCACTACTCCAAGATTGTGTATGGAATTTAAATCCATTAACAAAATACTTGCGCCACGTTTTAACTTTCAGAAGAGGACCACAAGATAAATGACGTATGAATGGATTGGTAATTCCATTTTTCGGTTTACTCACCTGTATAAAGTTGGTTTAAATATATTCACTTACGCGGGTAATTGATTAAAAATTGATTCTTCAATATATTTACTTACATAATTTTTAAACCAGCATGCAAATTCTTCATCAACTCGACCGTTGCCATCTATTTTGCCAATCCTAAACTCTTCGCAAAAGAAACTATACGGGTTCACAAGTATGAAAGTTTGTTATAGCTATCAATTGATTCAGTTTCGTACAATAAATTAATTAAATTCTTTAACTTACTTCAAGAAAGGTTGGATCTCGTCGCAGTTCAATAAGACATGATTTGTAGCAGATTTGTACTCCTTATCATCCAAAAAGCGAGTACTACTTGCACTAGAAGCACGCCCTGAATGATGGAAAATACTCAACATTTCTGGATTTGAGTCATCAATACCACCATCATCATTCCTTACCACTCTTGTTCTCATGGAACGAACATGAGTTTGAAAGTAGAAGGAGCAAAAATGGGCAGTTTCACATCGTAAGTACGCCTCGCAAATAGAACCCTCCACTCTAGCTTTATTTTTAACCGTTTTCTTTATCTTTCCAAGGAATCTGTACCAAATAAAAGATAATTTTTTTATATAAGCTAGGGATTATTATATAAGATAATGAATAATTTTTTTTTTACCTTTCGAAGGGATACATCCATCTAAATTGTACAGGGCCTCCATTACGAGCTTCATCGATCAAATGAATCGGCAAATGCTCCATTACATCAAAGAATGCTGGGGGAAAAACTCTCTCAAGTTTACACAAAATAATGGGTATGTTTCTCTCCATTTGATCAAGATCTGCATGCCTTAGCGTACTCGAACATAGATCCCTGAAGAATTTACTTAATTCTGCCAGTGGTTTCCATATCTCATCAGGCAATTCTCTAAAGGCAATAGGTAATAACTGCTCCATAAAAATATGACAGTCATGACTCTTCATCCCATGTATCTTAGCATGTTGTGTATCAACGCACCATGATAAATTTGATGAATAACCATCAGGCATGCGGAGTTGTTTTATCCACTCACATATTATTCTTTTTTGCTCCAAAGTTAATGCATACTTAGCCTTTGGTTTTCCCCAACGTCCATTACCCTTAGGCACTAGCTCTAATTCAGGTCGCCGACATATATCCTTCATATCCAGGCGTGCATTCACATTATCTTTGGTTTTTCCTGAAATGTCCATCACCATGTTAAAGATGTTATCAAAGATGTTCTTCTCTATATGCATAACATCTAAATTATGACGAATTAAGTTGTCCTTCCAATAAGGCAATTCCCAGAATATACTTTGTTTCTTCCAGTTATGTTGCACACCAATACCTGAAATTCCTAACTCGTTGGGATGCTCTGTAACTTTTGGAAAGTCACGCACTTGTTCCCAAATTTCATGTCCATTCAACATAGGAGGGGGATGTTCATGCTTAGTACGATTCTTCTTAAAATTGGTTTTATTCCTGCGGTAAGAATGATCTGTATCCAAAAATCGTCGATGACAATCAAACCAGCTATGTTTTCGACCATTTTTCAAATAAAATGCCTGACTCTCACCCATGCAATAGGGACAGGCCAGTCTACCAGCGGTTCCCCATCCTGACAACATACCATAAGCTGGAAAATCATTAATAGTCCACATCAATGCAGCCTTCATTACAAAGTTTTGATTCTTTGATGCATCGTATGTCGTCACGCCAACTTCCCATAACTCTTTTAATTCATCAACCAATGGTTGTAGATATACATAAATGTTCTGCTTTGGATTTTTAGGTCCAGGAATAATACATGTTAGAAACATATATGGCATCGTCATACACATCTCTGGAGGTAAATTGTAAGGCGTTACAATTACGGGCCAACAAGAGTATGACGTTGCTGATTGAGAATAAGGAGTAAACCCATCTGCACACAAAGCAAGCCTCACATTCCTGGACTCATTGGCAAACTCAGGGTAACATTGATCGAAGTGCTTCCAAGCCTTTCCATCTGAAGGATGACACATGACCTCATCAGGCCGACGATTCTCAGCATGCCATCTCATATGAGGGGCTGAGCTCATTGATGCATAGAGCCTCTTTAATCTAGGTATAAGAGATAGGTAGTGCATTGATTTGACAGGAACTTGTTTTCTCCTGCCTTTACTTCCTCTGTCTTCACATGTTTCGTATCTAGGGGCACCACAAAACTTACACTCTGTAAGGTTTTCATCATCTTTGTAATACAACATGCAACCCTTGACACAACAGTCAATTCTTATACTAACCAACCCAAGCTTCTTCACCAACTTTTGTGTTTCATAAAAGTTATTAGGAACAGTATTATCGGATGGTAGTAATTCTGAAATCAATTGTATGATCTCATCCATGGCATCATGAGGCACATTGTAATCATTTTGGATACTCAATAATATGGAGGAAACAGACAATGGTGAGTGTATATCACATCCAGACCACACGGGTTTGTTAAAATCCCTCAGAAGATCAAAAAACCTTTGAGTTTCTACATTAGGCAACTCATTATAAGTTTGTTGCTCCCCCCCAACATCGGAGCCTCTATTCAGTTCCTCAGTTACATCAGGTGGCATGTTTTCTCTAGCCGCATCAATGCACATGTCAACATACCTATTTAAAGGATCTATATTTTCGGGATGACTCGTACTCGCAGCTGCATTACTAAAATTTGGTGCAGTCTCTTCTCTAGGAAGTACCTCACCATGGCCAGTCCAATACCAATAATTTGGCTTGAATCCATGTGAATACAAATGCCGTGTAACCGTAGCGGGTGATAAAAAGTCCCATTTCCTTAAGCATTTAATACATGGACATCGAATAACACCTTATGTTCTAAATGGTTCTAACCCCTTGGCATATTCTATAAAAGATTCAACCCCGTCTACAAATTCTAGTCTCAGGCCCCCACGTGTTGGGTAAGTCCTATTATACATCCACCTCCTATGTAAAGGTATATTGTCCATCTACATATCAAAGATCAGAATTTAAGTTATAATATTATCCATCACGGGTGATTATTTTCTTCCTTAAGAATTTAATATTTTTATTTTCAGAACCGCATTAACAACAGTACTGAATAACCAAGACATGACCAAGTGCATTTTTCTTATTACAGAACACAATTCTAACATGCTTGTCAATTCTAATAACCAATATATGAACAATGTGAAATATCAATTGTCAGTTTTTCAAGTGTGTTGCTTTGTTTGTATAATTAATCAGTTTGAAAACTGACCAAGTTACATGATTGTCAATTGATGTCAACTAATATTAGAAAAACTCAATATTTGTGCAACAACACTTTCACTAAACACAACATGCAACTATGTAAGAGTCTCAATAAAATTGACTGCTATAACAAACTTCGTATTAGAAAGATTCAGTTTTTAAATGTTTAGCTATAACAAACTTCTAATATTAGTTGCTTGTTGTGTTTAGTAAAAGATTCAGTTTCATACAACAAATACAAACAAACTTCATGTATTTTAGCTATAACCAACTTCATGTACTGCTGTACACAAACTTCATGTACTTCAGCATATTCAATTCACAAACAAACAACATACATCTTTCAGTTTTTACTCAAATAAATACAACTTCATATTTTGTGAATTTTTCCAACAAAAGTGGCAGCATAAGAGTCTAGTTTGTAAATAAATTATTGCATTTAATCTATTTATTCAAAACTCACCTTCGTATAATGCAGCTTCAAATCCAACAGACAACAAAGGTCAATCCAACAAGAAGGTCGACAATTAGATCCTGTAAAAGTTAAGGTTTGTATTTTAGGACAAAGATTGATAAGGAATGAGGGGTGTTTTTTTTGGGGGCACTGTTCTGTATTTCCTACTTATGGTTTAGGAAAAAAGCCTGGATTGGCAAAAAAACAGGCTGGATTGAGGCATGTTAGAACAAAAGAGCCAAATGCAATTATCATAGAAGGTGACTTGGTTCTTTCAAATGCAAATTATAATTTCAGGAACCTCCCTTGTAAGTTATACAAAATTACAACATTAACCCCTATTGATGTTGATGTCAAACGTACACAAATAATTAAATTTCAGGAGCTTTCCATATCAAAAAATCTGTGCCTTACAGATTCTGCATCAGGAAAGATGAATAAGAATGATTTCCCCCAATTTGTGACTTACAGATTCTGCATCAGGAATGATTCTAGAAGGAAATTCATTTTTTTCACTGAGAATAAATTATGTTCAGTTCTCAAATGAATCAACTTTTCCAATCCATATTCGGATTCTGAAAAGATAATCAAAATCACAGTTCCTTGTACAGTTCAAAACCGACACAGCATTCAAGCCATCTCTCTTTTTCCACTAAAAACCCAACCACCATACCGCTAGGTGTAATTGCAGCAATAAAACCAACCAATCAAAAGAATAAATTCGAACTTCACGGAAAGCCAAACATAACACCCACAACTCAAAAATCAAAGTCCACAAGGTACCATTCCATACTTGATTCTTAAACAAGCATACAGATCGAAATTAAAGCCAATATTTCAAAAGGCAAAGCAAACAAACATACCATCCAATGAGGTACACAAAGGCCAAAAAGAAAGTAATCATCCCACAGTAGTGCATATACATGAGGGGTGACATATATTGATATCTCCCCTTTTCCTAAATGGTAAATTTAGAATTAATATAGATGCTCCTATAATGAAACTTAGACGACTTATTGCATATAAGTTGAGCTAAATTTATTCAGTCATTAATCCAAACCACAATTCAAAAATAACCATTTGAACTTATATATTTAGATTGTGTCTAATTAATATAAAATATTATGTCCATTAAGGAGTATAATGTATATTTGTGACATTTACACTTAACCTGCTCCATAACATATAAAATTATTTAAGTTAAAACCATAGTAAGTCAGGATCCTCCCCGCACTCCAATTAAAACCTTTAAATCAAATCGGAGCGTCTATAATAGCCATTTATTACCCAACGGATAACTAACACTGCGGGAGTACACATAGTATCAAATAACTCCTACTTGATTTGCTAAAGATAATGAAAAGTTGCTAATGATATACAACTTCTCACTATATATATATATATATATATAACAAAAATAGCTTTCAGAACTTCAAAATAAATCAAATGTAAGTACTTTTTGCAAAAATATGTACTTTCTTGCTGAACTAACCCAAAATATCAGGAATTATCAGGTATTATCAGTAGTTTTTTTGTATGATTAATCAACAGAACATGCAATAAGCTCAATATTTGTGCAACCAAGACTTATAATAAAGACAACAGCAAGCTTCACTTAATTAAGACAGAATTACTAATATTCATGCAAACACCAAACTGTAATGGTCATAATAAGACAGAATTAAACAGGCATCCAACGCAGTACAGTCAAAGAAAAAAAATATTTCTCTTACCTTTCCAGACCTTTGATCAGGGACTTTAAAGCTTAATATTGTCTTCAGTCCAGGGACATGGTCATCAATTGTGACAGTGGTAAAGAGCTGGCATTGGGATTTGGTTCTATTAGTCAGTTAAATATTTCAAGCAAAAATATATTCGTTTTCATCTACTCAATAATTAACTAGCCACATGACCCGGAAGACAACAAAAGGAGACATACTCTTATCTTGGCCAAGAGAGTAAAATTTTTGGAATTACAGAATTGGAAAACTTAATTCAAGAGATAAATACATCAGGAATCATACATTGGAGCTGGTATCCACTTTAATATCAGTGGTGATGTTCTTCTTCCATCAGCCAAAAATAGGTCACCTTGCTTCGTTCCAGTTGAAGTAAGAGTCTGCAACCAGAGATACAAGTTAATAAAATAAAAAATAGAGACCAACAACTGGCAAGAGTAAATGATTTGCAGCCACATGATGCATCAATATGTTGGAACATAACAAACACCAACACACTGGGAGAAAGTAACAAAATCCTTTGATTTTTTTTAAACTAATGTGATCAATTCAGAAATTATGCAAAGTAAAATAAGAAAACAACGAACAAAGTTAACAAAGTTATGAAATAAATTGACAATTAAAACTACTGATACCACGTTTTTGGTCTCTACACTATTGATAAGCACGTTTTCAGTTGCTATTAAAATTATTGGGGTCTGACAGTAGACGATTACATAAGAATGTGTCACTTAAATAACTTTGAGGCAGCAAAGATGAAGCTATCAATATTGGTGTATATTGTGATATAGCTTTTTCTATTGCTTGAAGATATGATAAATAGGATACATTGGCCAACATTTTAAATAAATGAAACAAAGTTATGAAATAAATTGACAATCAACTGTGAGGTGCAATTTTGTGGACTAGGACTGTTTCTAAAAATCACGTTTTCTCTCCTTCAAAACTTTAGAGATTGCTCGAATTGTACAAGGCGTTGTCCGACAGCAGCCGCCAATGAGTTTAGCTCCAGCGCTCTAAAAGTTTTTAAAAATATATTCTTTTTAAAAATATATTCTTTATAAAACAGAATTGGGAATAGATAAACTAAGGGGATGTTTGAAAGAACTGCTTTTTGAGAAGCTAAAGTTGCAAAGTCATAAGAGTTGGGATTGTATGGAAAGAAAGTACAAAAGCACTTTCAAATAACACAAATGCCCAGAAGCTCAAATAAGAACCCAAGTGCTTCTAGCTTCTAGCTTATTTCAGCTTTCCAAATAGCCTTTCTTTAGAGTTTTCATATAGTATCTAATTAGAATGGATAGTGGCAAATACTACAAACACAACCAAACTAACAAGGAAAGATAAGAAGCATCTTACAAGACAAGTGTGTTTTCGTGATGGATGAATATCAATTGAATGTACAATGCCAGAACCAGTTCCTTTTGTCCCGTGAACACCACCACGGAAAACATGTTTCAGCAGAACAACAAAAAATTAATTTGGGGAGAAAGAGATAATATAATAATCCTAAATTGGGATTCCAAGTATGATTAGCTTAAGAGATTTTTCTATTTAGGATAGGTCAGCTTAATCTAAAGTAGAAGTGCATAACACATTGACTAAAACATCCAACGTTTCATACAAATACTGTGTAAAAATATTACTTTTCAAAAACTATAACCACTTTAAAGTTCTCAGAAAATGGAGCAACAAAAGGGGCCAAAAATCATGTTTACAGGAAACTACCCTAGTGCATATCTTATGCACTCTTTTCAAAAGGTTTTTTCTTTCTCTAATTCTTTTATAGACTAATCACTGATCCAACATCAAATGAAAAATACTTGCAAAATCACATCTCCGAAAGTATTTCCTGTATTCATCACTATCCTCTGAAGAAGCTAACTGAATAGGAACATAAACATTGTAGGATCAAAATAGTTTGGTTAACAACAAACCCCAAATATAACAATCAAGATCAATAACTAGCACTAGGAACAATGTAACTCAAAGGGAATGGTCTACTCAGACTAACACAACTAGTAATTCTCCAAAATATAACAAAATTTCACACAACACAAGAAACATGAATTCCAGCAATTCCCAAATCAAAGGGAAAAAGAAAACCCACAAATTCCCAATTCTTCAAAATCAAAACTTTGCCATCAAACATGAATTTCAGAAGAAAAAAAGCAACCTGAGGAGCAAAAATCGGTTTTCTATTTTCAATGTATCGATCAGGAACCACCAAAGCTGCCTTCTCCTGAAACGCATGCTCAAAGTTCAAATTCAATAAATGAAGGACCAAATTAAAGGAATTATTACAATTACACGAGTTCTTACCTCTTGCACTCTTCTCAGCTACTGCGAAGGTCGAACCCAGAGGTAATAAGCTAGGGTTCTCAGCTGCTGCGAAAGACGACTAATCACGGAGGCTTCGGCGGGGCGAAAAACGTGGGCGAAGGTTGTTTCTAGGGGCGGCGCAAACCCTATCTTTCGAATGAGGACAAGCTTTTCAGCAAGCTAGGGAGATTGAGAGTGGCGGACATGGGAGGGAAAAGTCTGAAACGAGATTTTGGAGAGGCGGGATTGAACTTACCCAACAAATTAGGGCATGAATATTCCGACGAAAAATCTCACCGGAGACGCGTCGCACAAAATCGATTTCAGCTGCTCATTTTTCGGCGAAGGATTTCATCGCTATATCGCCGGACTGTTCATATATGATTGGAGTGAAGACTCTTCTGAATTTGGCTAAAAAAAGGCCCCCTTATTTTCAGACGAAATATTGGGTCTGTATTTGGCCGCAAATGTTAAATAATTTCAGACGAAAATGTTCGTCTAAATTTCGTCTGAAATTTCCGACGACTTTCAGACTAATTTTCATCTGAAATCTATTAAATGAAAATAATTTTAAATCTCAGGCGAAAGTTCGTCGCAAATCTTCGTCTGAATTACAAAAAATATTTATTTTTTTAACTAAAATTATATTTCGTCGGAAATTCATCTGAGGTTCGCCGCAAATTTTACATCATAGAAGAAAAGTAAAATGTTATTCGTTTCGTCTGAATTTCGTCTGAAATTCATCGCAAATTTTCAGACCCAAAATTTCGTCGGAAATGTTCGCCGGAAATCGGCTGTTTTTTTGTAGTGTTTCATGCTAGGAACAACATTCAACTCTTGAATGAAGTTTCTAATCCAAACACCTTCCTTAGCTGCATCATTTGCAGCCAAGTATTCGGCCTCAGTGGTCGAATCTGCAGTGGTCGTTTACTTGGAACTCTTCCAACTCACTGCTCCGCGTTCAGGCAGAAAATGTATCCTGACATTGACTTAAAATCATCTAAGTCAGATGCAAAGCTTGCATCACAGTATCCTTCGACAGTAAGATCTTTCTGACCTCCGTAAACTAAGAATAAATCTTTAGTACTTTTCAAGTATTTAAGAATATTCTTCACGGCAGCCCAGTGACCATCTCCAGGGTCAGGTTGGAAACGACTTGTTACACTAAGTGCATAAGCCACATCCGGTCGAGTACATAACATTGCATACATTATGCTACCTATTGCTGATGCATAAGGTGTATGAGTCATTCTTTCCTTCTCAAGGTTAGTCTTAGGACACATCTTCTTTGAAAGACATGTTCCTACACTCACAGGAAGGTTCTTAACCTTTGTTGACTCCATATTGAATCTCTTCAATACTTTGTCAATGTACATCAACTGTGATAGTCCTATTAACCTTCTAGATCTATCTCTATAGATTTTAATTCCAACGATATAGGACGCATCACCTAGATCTTTCATCTCGAATTGGTTCGATAACCATAACTTAGTCACTTTCATGTCATCCTTCGAATTCCCAATAAGAAGGATGTCATCAACATAAAGTACTAAGAATTGCACTGAGGTCTCCAATTCCTTTCTATACACACATGATTCATTCGAAATTTGAATAAAGCCAAACGCTTTGAATGATTCATCAAATCGAATATTCCAATTCCTAGAAGCGTGTTTTAATCCATAGATTGATCTTTGGAGTTTGCAAACATTTTGCTCACTCCCACTGAATGTGAAACCTATGGGTTGCTCCATATAAATGTCTTTATCAATGTCACCATTGAGAAAGGCAGTTTTCACATCCATTTGCCATATCTCGTAGTCACAATACGCAGCAATGGCAAGCATGATCCGAATAGACTTTTGCATTGCAACTGGTGAAAAGGTTTCATCAAAGTCCACGCCGGGTCTTTGAGTGAATCCTTTTGCAACCAGTCTTGCTTTGTAGGCTGCAATGCTTCCATCAACTCCAAGCTTTCTCTTAAAGATCCATTTGCAACCTATGGGTTTGACCCCATCAGGCAAATCTACCAAGGTCCAAACTTGGTTGGAGTTCATGGAATCCATTTCGGATTTCATGGCTTCTATCCACTGTTCAGAGTCAGAATCTGAAAGTGCCTCCTCATATGTTAAAGGATCATTATCCTTTTGAGAGATTTCATGGAAGAATCCATACCATCTCTCCGGCTCTCTAGGAGTGCGTTCAGAACACCTTAGAGGAGGATTTACGTGTGTATCGAAATTCATGATTGGTTGTAGTTGATCAGAAGGAGACGTTTCTTCAGTGGGAGGCGTGGGCTCACTTTGTACTTCCTCTAATTCTATGATCTTGCCTTTCTTTTCTTTAAGGAACAGTTCCTCAAGAAAAGTGGCATTTTTGGAAACAAACACCTTTTGCTCAGATTGATCATAGAAGTAATATCCTATGGATTCCTTAGGATATCCTACAAAGTAGCATAAGTTAGAACGAGATTCTAACTTATCTCCCACTGTCCTCTTCACGTAAGCAGGACAACCCCAAGTTCTTAAGTAAGAATAACTAGGGATTTTACCATGTCACATTTCATAGGGCGTTTTAGGGACTGACTTAGAGGGAACTAGATTCAAAATCTTTGCTGCACTTTCTAGGGTATAACCCCAGAAAGAAGGTGGTAAGTCAGTGAAACTCATCATGGAACGAACCATATCAAGTAGGGTTCAATTCCTTCTCTCAGAAACTCCATTAAGCTAAGGAGTTCCCGGATGAGTCCACTGAGAGATAATCCCATTATCTTTGAGATGATTAAGGAATTCTTCACTAAGATATTCGCCTCCTCGATCAGATCGAAGTGCTTTGATCTTGTGACCAGTTTGGTTCTCAACCTCTTTTTGAAATTCTAAGAATTTCTCAAAAGCTTCAGATTTATACTTCATTAAGTATACATAACCATATCGACTAAAGTCATCGGTAAAGGTTATGAAATACTGATGATTGTTTCTTGTGCTTACATTAAGCGGTCCACAAACATCAGTATGGATCAAATCCAAAACCTTAATGGCACGTTCCACAGTTCCTTTAAAAGAAACTTTGGACATTTTTCCTTTGAGACAGGATTCGCAAGAAGTTAACTCCTTAAGATCATTTTCAGAGAATGATCCTAAAGTGTTTATCTTGCTAATTCTGTTCTTGGAAATGTGTCCTAATCTAGCGTGCCATAAGGGAGCTGAAACTTTGTCATCTCTCTTACGCTTAGTTTCTCGTTGTATATTCATAATATTGATATTTTGAGTTAGATAAAGTCCATTAATTAGAGTACCGATGTAAATGGAAGAGTTGTTCCGTTTGATAAAGTATTTACCATTCTTAATATAAGTTTCATAACCTTCACAATCTAATATTGGAACTGAAATTATATTACGAATAATGCTCGGTACATAAAGGACTTTATTTAAGACTAACTCAAAACTACCTAAATCTAATCTAATTGTGCCTAAAGCTCGAGCTTCAACATTTGAGTCATCGCCAATCTTCAAGACACATTCTCCTTCTTTGAGTTGTTGGACTTCACTTAGCATCTGTACATCATTACAGATATGAGTTCCACAACCGGTATCAAGTACCCAAGAACTAGAATTAATAGAAAGATTTATTTCAACGAGAAAGATACCTTTCTTTAGAGTAGCCTTGTACTCTGGGCAGTTTCTCCTCCAATGTCCCGCTTTGCCACAATGGAAGCAAACATCCTCTTTCTGATCACGCTTCTTCTTTTGGGCCTTCCCCTTCGAAACGCCACCAGTGGGCCTAAGGGGTTTCTTCTTCTTCTTTTGGGCTTTCTTGCCCTTACCTTTAGAAGGCTCAGAAGAGGAAGATGGAGCATTCACCATCAAAACCTTATTGTCCTTCTTGATCGTGCTTTCAGCAGTCACAAGCTGACTAATCAGCTCAGCTACAGTAGCACCAGCATGATTCATATTGAAGTTAAGGACAAATGAGTTGAATGATGGTGGGAGCGAAGCTAGCAACAAATCCACTGAAAGCTTATCTTTCAGTGGCATGTCCATGGAAGCAAGTTTCTTAGTAAGGGCGAGAAACTTGAGTCCATATTCATGGACACTTGAACCTTCCCTCATTCTCAAGTGGAACAATTCCATTGAAGTGTTATACCTTGTAACACGTTCATGAGGGCGGTAAAGTTGCTCTAAGTGGTCGTAAATCTCCCAAGCAAATTCCATGGCCTCATGTTGCCTTTACAAGTCCGGAGACATGTTAGCCAACATAAGGCAACGGGCTTGGAGATTATCATCCTTCCACTTCTGAATCGCGTCCCGCTCGGCCCGAGTGGGAGCCTCCCCTTCGGGACTAGGCTGCCCTTCGAAGAGAACATAAGTTCTCTTCTCAGAATCTAAAATGAATTTTAGATTCCTCAGCCAATCAGAATAGTTGGGACTAGTCAACTTGTTTGACTCGAGGATCGATACAAGAGGGTTTTTGGTTGCCATTTCAAAATACGTAGAGAATCACAGAATCTACGACCTAAATGGTAAAACAGAGAACTAGTGAGCATGTTGAATTATAACGATATACAAAAGATAAGGTGTTTAATCTAATGTAGCTCCCACTATTTTTTCAAAGATCTAGAATTCCCAAAGATCTAAGAGGAACACCTTTCCCAATGGGTACTAAGATCCTAGGCATTTTACCTCGCACCCACGACTCGCGGACATTCTAAGTAAGAACCCCAGGTAGGTATAACTTACCAATTCTAACACCTTTAGAACCCTTAGTCATTGTTTTTGCATCACCTATCTTTCAATATGGACCCACAACTCGTGCGACATCCATATTTACTTAGGCGTTAAGCTAGACCCATCAATCATAAGATCATGACCAAAACTTAGTTCGAACGACTCACGACTCGCGGACATCGCCCTTGCTAAAATTGATCACGAAATATTGACCATTTAAAATGATCAATTAGGTAACTAAGAACTAATAAGCTCCACTAGCTATCCCACGACTCGCGGACAATAACTAGCTTCACTTACTAAACTTAAAACCTATTGATGGAATGCTAGGAATTTAATTCAAAATTTGCATCTCGAATTAAATACCTATTTGTTCGAAATTAGTTTAATATTTAATGGGAATTTTCAAATCAACCGGAGAGTTGTCCGGTTCGACCTCACCAACATATATGTTATCCAATTTCATTAGTCTTGATTAATGCAAGTACACTTAAATGCATTTCAAACAAGCACATAAACAGATAACATGTCCTAGCATGATACTAACATGTAATGATCATGGGTTCTGCCTATCTTATGCGTGATATGTGGGAGCCACTCCACAATCACAAGTTCTAAAATACATGCCACATAAACAGTTTAAATCACATAAGGGAAAGCGGTAACAAAATACGAGCCCTATCTCTATTACATTTTTACAATTGAGATTCCCCTCCCTAACATTTTGAGGGGTCTTCACTTATGGCCTCCTTTTTACTTGAATGTGGTCCATCTTACTCCATGGGTGCATTGTCTCCAAAAATGAAAATAAAACCTCACCACCTATCTCTACTCTCAAATTACAATAAAAAGAAAAAGACATAAAGTAATAAGGCTCAATCTTCATATTGGCCTTAGACAATTACACGGGGCATACCCCGGCCTCAAAAACAGTAATATGGAAAGCCACATAATAAATCACATAACAGTACGCACATAAGTGAGGCTCCAACCTCAATTGAAAAACGCAACTATAGGGCTCCAACCCCAATTTAAACCATCCATGTGCATAAATTAAAACCATGCATAAGTCTAAACCCATGATCACCTAACATGCTTTTGCGAGAATTTAAATTTAGCCAATAAATTAAAATTCCCGTTTCAAGTCTTAATGACTTAAAACACGACTTGATGCGAGTCTTATTTATAAAAGTTTTCAATAAATCCCAATTTACTAAAACCAATAAAATTCCAATTAATTTCTGAAAATTAATAATTTTATCAAAGATGTATTTTCCCAAAATATAAACCGTTTCTATTTCTCAAAAATCCCAATTTTAAGTTTTATTCAAAAATTAAAATAAATATTCCAAAAATAAAATTTTAAAATTAAAAATAAAAATTGGGACTGGATTGCACGAAATACAAAACCGGATCACGAAAACGGGGCCCGTACGTGAAAAGGGGCTGCATGTCGCAAGCGCAAGCGCACAGCAGGCGCGCACAAGGCCGTGCTAGTGCGCGCAGCTCCTGCCGGAAGCTTGCGGGCGGGAATGGGCGGGCGCGCGGCCTCCCGCGAGGTTGCGGGAGGGTGCTGGGCGGCGTCGCCCATGCGCCCGCCTGCGGCTGCGCGCGAAGCCCGCGCTCGCGGCACCTTCGCGCGCGGGGTTTCGCGTGTTCATCGTAATCCGGGTTTTCGTTTCGTGTTTTCATTCAAAAGCAAAACCAATCCAGGAAATCCAAAACAGTTTATACAGTTTCAAATCTAAAATACTTTTTTAAAAAATTGAATTTTGCAAAAACTAATTTTCAGAAACTTTCAGGAAAAAATACAGTTTCGTAATTCAGGCTTTCTAAAACAATTACAAATACTCAATCGCATCAAGCCTAAGAATTTCTACCAAATTCAGTATAATTGTGACGAATCAGAAACACGATTAACGAGGTGGCTCTGATACCACTGGTTGGAAAACACGAATCAGAAAGCAGCGGAAATTTAAAAATTTTCCAACAAAAGGACCTTGGACTTGCAATCGTGTATCCAAATTCGTAGAGATAAGAAACTTACTTTTCTTTTATTCTTTCTTGAAGCGTGTCAAGCCACCCAAGAACGCTCTTCTCGCGGCTTGATCCCCTCTCCTTGGTAAAGCTCGAATCTTCAAACTTCTAACTTGAAGCTCTCTAGAGATAGTCCACCAACTTGACTACAATCTAACTAGTAAGGATGCTAGTTCTCTAGTTAGTGTTTAGGCTTAACCTAAGGTTTTGTTTATCTTGGAGAAAGGATGGTGTTCAACACATGAACCAAAAGAATTGCCAAATCTCTCTAAGGGGAGCTCGAGCTTCCCTATATATAGGTGAGGGAAGTGGCCGAAATTCCTAGTCCTTGTGGACTAAAGATTTGGTCCCTCTCTCTCCTATTACTTGATCATCAAGTAATTTTGACTTTGACTTTGAATTCAAATTCAAATCAACTTTCAAGAGAGCTAAAAATATCCAAACTATTTTTGGATAATTTTATACTTTATTTATTTAAAATAAATAACTTATTTTATCTAATTAATTAATTCATAATTAATTAACTAGATTATTTTTTCTCCAAAATAAGACTTTCTTTTTAATTCAAAATTAAACCAAAGTCTATTAAATAATTAACACATTTAATTATTTAATATATATATACAATATATATATTTACGCGTGTGAGACACGTGTCACAAGGACACGTGTCACTCACGTGACCCACACGTGTGGTTTCACACGTGTGGAACCCTCTTGGCCCGATTAACTCGTTTAATCATTTTAAAGCCTCAACCCATGTAACCAAGTTGTTGTGTGTGACCCTCTAGGTTCTCAATTCAATTAGCAGTGACCCTAATTAATTAATTCACTAATTAATTAATCAGTCCACATATTAAACGACAATAGTCTAGCAACAGGTGTTTAACCCCTAGCTGAATTGGAATGTTCAGATTCGACAGAACCTTTAAGTCATTGATTCATGTGAGATACAATCCTCCTACTTACTATCTCTCAACCAAGATCTAGGGCAAGGGAATAATCAGAACCCTAATAATCCGGTCTTAAAGCTAAGTGCATTTCATATCCATTTGATCTCAATCCAAAAAACCCTTTTCTTGATGTCTTGATCTACTGCCTTGGCCAAGGACTCCATATGGCATATGAATGACTTACACAATAAGAGATCACCTTGCAAATGCAAGTGTAGGTCCTTTCTTGATTCTCATTCACTTTCATGAATCACTTGTGCAGCCCCAGTATAAGCCTTGAATCAGTTGTCTAAGGCGACACCCTTTAAAGCTTATACCTAAGACTACAGAGTTAACTCATAAAGTGACAAGGAACCTCAAGTCTAAGCATCAATTAATCACATCAATGACTCGTGAGATATTTCCTAATCTGGAAGTTTCTATTTCCTGAAATAGAAACTTCCTTTCCCATTTAGGAATGTTCTCACACGGGGCACCTCAGTGAACTTACTTATTAAAGTAAGCACCCTCATGTATCACGCACGTATCAACTATACACTTTGCACCTCCATGAAACAAGGTGGTCCTTCTTAAGGGCGTGATCCCACAAGCAAGCCTTAGAGGAGTCAGGTTGACACTCCCACTGTCTGTAGGACTCATCGGCTTGGAGCATTTTACTAATCATGACTTATGTGATATAGGGCTCGTTTCATGAACCATTTCACCTAAATGGTAGAGTCCTAAAGTCATCAGGATTAGGGGAGTTCTCATACATGCACAGCTAAAGTAAAAACATACCAAACAAGAGCATATAAAGAAGTGTTGCCTCAATTCGTTATTTCATTCAAAGATTGTCTGTGATTACAATAAGGAAAAGCACAAAGAGGATATACAATCGGCTTTCTAGGGCACTATTCCTAACAAAAAACTGAATACAAATAAGCAGATTTCTCAATGCAAGTTAACAACAATTAGAGTAAGGAAACCTAAGAAATTGCCTGCACACTGTCAAACTCATAGCCCACACACCATTTCAAACTATTAACACTGTCACCTTCTTTCCAATTTGGATTTCTTCTTGTTGCCTCATCATCAGAAAGAGGTGGTCCATTAAATCTCTCATCCTGCTCAGGGTCACTGTACCACCCTTCATCATCATCAACAACAGTTTTTCTTTTATGCTTTTGTTTTCTCTTTTTGTTTCCCTGTCTCACGCTTTTGAGCTTTGCTTTCATTACTGCAGAGCTTTTGTCTCTTTCCTCAAAAACATCATCTTTAGAACTAGCCTCAATATCATCTAAGGCCTCATCAGGAAAATCATATTCAATATCATCATCATTGGACTCAGTGTCTTCAATATCTGACTCTTCATAGTCATCATCACTCCCTGGGCTATCTTCTGGATCAGGATCATTAATTATCTGCTCTTTTCTCTTTCTGCTTTGATTTGATTTCCTCACAGGTGGATGATGCTCTTTTGTTGGGCCTTCTTCAACAGCTTCTTCATGAAAACTCTGGTCTTCATCAGGGTGGAGTTCAAACTGTTCATGTAGGAAATTATATTAGTCTTCATCTTCATTTGATGCATGCCCTGGAAAAGCTGAATGTTCTTGCTTAATAACTGGATCTTTGGTGCTAAGTGGTGCTTCAGTCTCCACTGTTTCTTGACCACCTACTTCATGTTCCTGTGTGATTATAGGTTCTTCAACCTGCTGCTCAGGAAATTCGGGTAATGTGATAAATCTTACAGGGGCAATAACTTCAGGGTCTGGAGGAAGTTGGATCTCGTTTCCATCTTCATCTAATGCATATAAAGGTCCAGCACACTTCACCGCGTACAACTCCACAGCATCAGTGTGAGCATGAAGGTCATTCACCTCCACAATACTCCACTCACATGGTATCTCTCTAATAGCACCATCATCGCCCACCTTCAGGTTTGGAATTTTGTAAAAGAAAGCAACCTTAAACCCTCTGCCTCCCAGATTTTTATACATATCACACAGCCCAAACATATTCAGATAGTCCAAGTTATATTTTTCAGCAAACTCCCTCCTTCCATTCACGTACATCCACTTCTTGTTCTTCTTCTTTATCCTAGCGAATACTCCATCCAGGTTCATGTACAGCTTATACATTTTGTTGCTAGCCATCCTACAGTAAATTATCAAGGAATTTTTCAAAAAGTTGACAACAACATAGGGTTTTCTGGTTAAATAGAATGACGTATAAAACACGATTTAAAATAACAATGCCACAAGATTGAGAATTGATCCAGTTCACATCATTGAAAATCAGAGCCAAACCATGTATGGTTTTTCTTAAGAATCATACTGAAAATTTCAGAATAACAGATTAAAATCGCGAGGTTGTATATTCGGAATTAAAATACCCAAAATACACAAGACAACCGGCAAAAAATTCCCACAAACCAGCTAAAATTCAAAGAAAGATGAAAAATTCCATGGAAATCCTTGAACGTAACAACCTTACCTATATCAGCGAACCTATGTTTTAAAACCCGAACCGGACGTCGAACCGGAGGTCTTATTGGTTACTGGTTTTATTGGTTCGACCGGTTGGACCACCGGTCGAATCGGTGTGACGTCATAATTATATAATAATTATATTTAATTATATATTTATAAATATTATATTATTGATATTAATAAGACATATAAAAACAACTCATTAATATATAAATATATATATTCATAATCTTACACACATTTCAATTACTAATTATTTCTCGATTAACAAGTAGAATAATAATAACAATAACTATTAAATTAACTATCTAATTAATGAAAATTTAATTAACATCATAAAACAACAAAATCTTAAAAGAATATATAAATAATAATTAATACCATTGGACTTTTATATATTGACATTCATCTCATTATTTAGGGCTTTAATTAACTAAAATATAATAATCCAATAACCCAAGGCCCAAGCCCACAATTCTCAACCCTAATATATAAACATCTAACTCTCAATCAATTGGTAGGTTTCTCTTCAGACTTCAATCATCGGCTGCTTAAGTGCTTCTCTCTTCACTTTCTCAAATCTGAACAACGGCTGCTTAAGTCTCTTCTCTCCTCTTATTTCCTATTTAATTTCTTGTTCATTTCTTTTTTCCCCAGTCACTCAAAATCCAAAATAAGAAAAATAAAAAAAAATTGAGAATACTGTGTTTTAGCATTTTAATTTTCACATTTTCTGGTAGCGGAAGGAGACTCAAGATTTTCAGACTTGCGATGGCCGATTCTTCACAATTCTTTTTTTTTTTTTTTTAAATCTTCAAACACCGGTCCGAACGGTCCACCAACCGGTCCGGGCCAATTCTTTTATCGGTTTTTGACTGGTCCCCGCCGGTTCACACTGGTCCACCCAATCGGCGGTTTTAGGGGGTAATTCGGACCGGACAGGCGGCCGGTCACCGGTTGAACCGGTCCGACCGGCCGGTCCGGTCCGGGTTTTAAAACATAGCAGCGAACACAATCTGCCAAAAATCTTCCAAAACGTCTTGTATCAACACAATCTTTGAAAAATTAAACCCCCAATCTCGGAATGAAGGAGCTTGAGAAATGTTCGTACCTAGGGCTTATCGCAATTGAAGGAGATATTTTTTGAATTTGGGGAAACTGAAGAGTGAATGAGGGTTTACGGGGGGTAAAGTGAGATAAGGGCATAACTGACATTTCCATCCCCTAATTACCGCCTGAGGGTAAAAGGGGATGGTGAGCAAATTTATAATTTCACGGGGTTTTAGGTGCTAATTGTTGAAACACAGGGTTTTGGAGGCAATAAACTCAAGTTTCGAATTTGTACTTCATCAAGTACACTCATTCATAATGATTGAATTGATGATTGTTTCTAGTGCTTACATTAAGCATCTTACACTCATCAGCATAGATCAAAATCCATTAACATTTTGGCACATATCCTAACAAGTAAACACTAAAACAATGCGTGTTGGGTTAAGATGCTAAATGCATGTAGCATATATTTTCAACAAAGGATATATAACATCAAATCATCAATCACAACGTTAAAGCACATAATTCAACAAAGGAAATACGACCACAATTTAAGAATTAGAATATTGAAACGCATATAATAAGAATTGAAATAATTAGTTGCAATACATGATGCACGTGCTATCAATGCATTGAACCTGTCACCACAGTGATGGCTTTAGCACGACACCCTATGTATTGATCTCTATGTTACGAGCATTGATTGTAAGATTGAACATTATTCAATCATTGGTGATGCTTTCCCATCCTTGCTTACTTCCTTGTATCATTGTGTCCAGTGAAGATGATACAGCTCTAATTCTTCAATGCTCCTTGCTACCTTTGCTTTGCATCTATCCATTAATCCACGCTTGTAGTTATATCAATTAGGCTTTCTTACTTGGCCCCGCTACGAAACCACATAGTTGACGGCTCTCTATTTCATACATCGTAGTTAGGGAATCTTTTATCATATCTTGGAGCTGGTTCCAAACATTAGGTATCTTTATAATTTGATAATATGAGTTCCATGCATATCCCATTGCCTCACGTATCCTTTAAACTGGTGGTTTGGGTCCCCACATTACACCTACCTTGGCAATCTTCTAGATTTGTAGAGGAGATAGAATTGATACTTTCCCGTGGGTAAAGCCCACTATCACGATGTTGACCAACGAGATGTAATCCTCTCTTGTAAGCTATGAAGACTCAATACCCGACTTTTAATTCCCGATGCCTCCATAATTCCCATCATTGGTTTGATAGGAGGAACTCGTGATTGAGGTTGATCGTAGTCTTATAGTGTAATAACAACCTGCAATCAAGAACTTAGCTCGAGCATAGATGCATGTCGATTAGTATATGCTTATGGCACATATTTAAATCAACCAACACATATTAAATGCAAAATGCAACACATAAAGCGACGAAATTGAAACAAAATCACATATATTAAGTAATTTCCCACGATTCATGTCAGTTAACGATGAAAATTCAATGTAATGCACACGTTGACAAGTTGTTCCTGTGGCGGACGACCTAAACTGACTCAATCACGACATGAGAACCCCGATTTTGCAACCTGGAGGCTCTGATACCACTTAAGAACGCAAGGTACCACATCCCCCGCACCGAGACCCGACCCGTATATGAAATGGAAGGTCCATACACGTTCCAAGTCACGTCGAACGGGGACACAACACACACGCTATGCTAGGCGGGAGCTAAAACCTCGAGACCAAATAAACAAACCAACAAAATAAAACCACGTGCGGAAGCAGAATATATGATCAATCACAAATACAAGCACGAAATGACGGGTTCAACTAGCATAGATACCTAGTCTCGAAAATCAAACATAATCATAAATCATAAATCATAATTCACGGGTTCAAACTACCCTTAGAAGCCTGTCCTGAATTTATAATAATATAAACATAACAATTCATACATTCTTGTATAACTTAGTCAATATACAATATGCGTGTGAAGTGACTCAGACTCAACCACAAGACTTGGCAGACTCGAAATCCCGCCTAGCTCTCCAAAACCTGCAAGAAAACATTGAAAACAAATCGGGTTCAGTCTAAAAGAGACTGGCGGGCATAAAAATAGGGCATAATATTTTAATAATACAGAATTTAAACACCCACACATGTAAGCTATAATCCCGCGCGAGGTTTTAAAACATTTCTCAAGTGGGTGAAAATAATGAAAACAGTGCTCGGGATTACAACAATCAATTCATTCTTTCATTTCATTCATGAGGCCAATACGTGAGCCCGGCGAGTGGGCGAAATCTCCAACCTTCACCTCGTATGTACACATATTCATTCATTCATTACGATCATGCAACAATCAATCATTTGTTCGTTCATTCATTCAATCATTATCATTCATTCATTCATTCATAATATTTACTCTTTTTTCCTCCGGTTAGAAACGTGTCTACCATGCATAGCGGAAGATATTGTCCTGGTGGACCATGGGCGAACCCATGCCACTAACAAGTTTTGTTCCTCCCGATGGTGTAACCGGTTCCCTGGGGGGACCCATCCAGGCGAACGCGTCTCCCAATCAATACGGTAATTGGGGGTCCATGAAGCCCCAAAAGCCCGGTTCCCCTTTCTCGCCAACTCCTAACGAGGTCGATTTCGCCGTAGTTCATGGTGGGACTAGTACACGGGATCACCGTCGGCCCTTGCCTCCCTGGATAACCACATGCATCAAGTCCCTGGGCCCGTGTGTTCATTCATGTTCTCGCCAAAATCATTCGGTGGGGATACATAAAGAAAAAGGGGGTTTTACGTTCGAAATCATTTACTCTTGAAAAGACTCGATATATATATATATAAATAGTACTTTGGCTTAAAAGCTTTGCACAATGGATGAATAGGGTCGTTTTAACTAATAGAAGATAAACCCACCTGTTACACCTTACCGAACAATATCAAAAGAAAGAAAGACTTAAAGGTAGCCTATGAACCCGGCACCCCTCCGCCCTGGAGAAAACTGTACAAGAAATGACACGGTGCAATAGTGAGACTCAAGACTCCATATGAACCATATATGACACATGATAATGCGATGAACATGATATGAAGCGCCTATGAGACAATAACATATTATGAAGATGTTCATATGCACAATTAATACCATCTAAACACATAAATGATCAATTCATTCATTACATGAATGAATCATATTCATTCGTGTTCATATCTTTCATATATCAAATCAAAACGATCCACGAACTTCATACAATAATCTTAATGCATATTTCAATAAGTTTACGATACCTTTAAATCATAAAAGAAGCAAGAACTTATCATTTTAAATGAATAAATAGGGCAACAATTCATTCATGCAAGCTAGAGAGTAACTAAGTCACACTAGGTCATATTAAATCCTAGCTCGCATAATTCACGCCAAACGAATCCATAAATTTCACACAACAAGCATGACTCACCATATAACATGTTAACAATTCATTCATATCATAAAAGAAGCAAGGAAATATCACTCAAGGCAAGAAAACGAGGCATGAAGTCATGCATACACGTAGGAAGGCATATCACGCATATCATGTCATATTTTGTATATAAAATCATCGAAGTCACGTAATGAAATGTACAATGCATAAGAAGTGTAAAAGAAGCAAGAACATCATCCATAACGAAAACAAAATGAAAACAATGAAAAATGGAGAAGTAACTCGAAACATCCCCTAAATGGGGTCGCGGCCGTGACCCAAAATATGCATAAAAGGGCCACGGCCACTACCACCACCACTAGCTGCTACAATAATTCGAAACCTAGCCATTTTGGGGTCGCGGCCGTGAGCAAAAATAGCCTTAAAATGGTCGCGGCCGCGGCCGTGCACAGTAGGCGCCGAAAAATGCATTTTTCAGCCCTGTTTTCTCTCCATTTTTGCAGCAGCAGCAGGGGACCCTTCCAGGCCATAAAGAGCAGCCATAACATGCAAGAAAAAGTAGCAAATCATGCACACAACAGCAACAATTCACGCAGCAGCAAAAAGGGAAGCAAATCAGTCCCAAACTCCATGAAAGCTCACGTTGCAGCCATGGTGGATCCAAGCACACTTCAAATAAATCAAATTCATGCTTATAGTAAATTCAAGGATGCAACAAGGATCATATATTCAGCTCCATACCAAGAAATACATCAAAGATTCATAAGAAATCAACAAATTTCTTCAAACCCTTACTATTCACATAAAGATTTCATATCATGCTCAAATCATGCTCAAAATGGACGATTCATGGCTTGAAGTTGTATCATTGAATGGAGGATAAGAAAGTATGCTTACCTCTCGGATTTGATGAAGATTGGAGGTTAAACGAGCCCAAACTCTCCGGCGAGTGAATAGTGATGGGATTTCCTTTCCTTCTCCCCTTTCTTCCTTCTCTCTCTTGGTTCTTGAGGGTTGGAGCTGAAATCTGCAAGTTGGGTTGGTAGGGTTAGGTGTTAGGGAGATATAGGTTCAAGAATCGGGTCAAACGGACTTAAAACAAGTAAGTTACGGGCAAAATGGTGAAGGGGTATCGTATACGAGCGAGGCTCTTGTTTCGGGCAAATTACAGAGGCCCAAACGGGCTTAGAAAAATACAAGGATAGGTTCATAAGCTCCCAAATTTTGTTACAAGTCCAACGCCACTTCTGGAATTTGAATCCAAATTCCCGATCTCAAGTTACGGTCTCCGGAACCCAAGGTGCGTTAAAACTCCGTTAGGCCCTCGAGTCCCAAAACATAAAAATGGTCAAAGACCACAACAAACGAGTCCAAAAATATAAAACGAGCATACGAACAAGTTCATAACACATATAAATCATACATATCAAGTTCTCAAAAAAAATCAAAATTAAATTCGAAGGTAAACGAATCAATTCCAAGTTATACATACATAAACGTTTAAAATTTGAATAAAACAATTATCAAATAATTGCATATAATATAAGTATAACATATAAACATTATAATAAACACATTATTACATAAATAAATAATTTAAAAGCACACGTAGCACTCTCATGACGTCATACCTATACGGCCGAAGACACGGTGCATTACAGCCAAGCCGTGTCTGTGGAAGGAAGCTATTGATCTCGATGGGAGGCGAAAATTCATATTGGGCTACTTATTTCTTTTTGAGTAGGCCATGTCGATGGTGAACCCGTACTTGTACCGCGGCTAATCGATCCGCACCGGTTCCTCCTCGTCAATGTCAAGAGGATTGGGATCTGGATCAGGGAGATGGCAGCTAATGGTTTTGTAGTTGAAGTGCACTGGGATCAAGCCTTGGGCCTTAATCTGTTTAACAGCCAGCTTGAATCCTGCCTCCACATCAGAAGCGCTCATAATCACATTGGCTTATTCAAACATGGGCCTATCGATGAACTCCCGAACGGCGTACCGCTCGATGTCCTCCTTTGTCTTTTTCATAGACTCCCCCACAGCGTCGATTTTTATCTGCGCCTCTTCAAACACCTCTTTCTTCCCCTTCTCTTGACCGAAATTCCTGGCCTTCTGGATGTCCTGAGCAGCTTGGGCTTTGATGTTGTTCATTTTGTTGTCGTGTTACTGGGTCAGAAGATCGATCTGCTCCAAAACGCTCTGCAGGTCGATGGCTTTCGTTTGCATCTCCTCCACCTTCTGCCTCTTTTCCTGCCTCAGGTCCTCGATCTCCTTCTCCAAGGCAGGCGCATTGAAGGCACCCAGTGATCTCAACTTCTCCTTAGCAGATCTGTACTTCTTTATACTTTTGCTTTCCAGCCTTGTAGACATCGACCTGCTGGAAAGAGTTGACGATCCGAGGGAGGGCATCCTGTTTTGAGATCGACAAGGCCAAAAAAAAAAAAAAAAGGAAGAGAAAAACAAAACAACAAAATAAAAAAATAAAGTAAAGAACACACAACGAATAAGGCCTTGCTGAAGCGATAGCATTGGGTGTAAGTGGACTCCCGGAAAAACTGTTTTTGCTCGTCAATCACGCAGCCTATGTTGAAAAGAGCACTCAGTAGATCAACGTCGGGTTTCCCCATTCCTAATACCCACCTCGACCCATCAGCTCGTTTGGGCTCAAGCGCAGCTGGCCATTGGGGAGGGTCAGTTTGATTGAAGTCAAGCAACTGCCCCTCCTCATCAGATTCTTCTTGCTCCCCATCGAAGCTGACGTGGACCTCAGGCTCCCCAGCCTTCCTCGTGGGTATACGTTTCCCTATCCCATGTCGTGCCTGAGGAAGAACTAGATCATAAGTTTTGACGTTGGGGTCAAAAAATATATCTATATCATCCAGATTAATTACTTACTCTGGGACCTCAACCGGAGTCGCGCTCAAGCCTGGTGCAGTGGCTTCCGCGGGCACATCGGTCGGAGCAGGTCGATTCTGCTGATGTGGGGTCGAGGGGTTAACATTCATCCTTGATGGGCGCTGGCCCAAGATCTTGGCCTGTGGGAGCTTCTGGTTGATGGCAGACATCGATCATTTTCTCATCGACCTGGGGAATCAGGTCGTCTCTATTCAACCCAATGGTCATCTGGACTCTCCTTAGTCTGCTCATCCTGAGTATCTGTAAACCTGCAAAACAGATGATATCGATTAGCACAAGAGACAAGGAACAAAAATGGAATATATTAATAAAAAATGACAAGGCCTAGGGCCCGATCCAGACAAGGTCAGGTCGAAGAAAGAGGCATACCAAAGCTGAAATTCTTTAACCTCAACCCCCTGACCAGGACTGTCGCAACCAAGTGCCTAGTCCTTGTCAAGTGTTTGGGATCGAGGTGCCCCAAGTTGGCCAGGAGGTCGAAGTTCTGGTAGAGCCATGATCGACGGAGAGTGGATAGTTTCTTTGGCTCCGTTGTGGTCCATGTGGTTCGAAAAAGGGATGCGGAGGGGTAGTCAATAAGAAAAACTTCTCCTTCTAGTCCTTGCCATTAGAGGAGGTCGGGATGTCAACGAGTTTAGGGCCTTTGCATGCAGATAATAGTACCCTAACCCTGACTTCACCGAATTGTTGAGGGTAAAGAACTCCTAAAATCTTCGATCAGCGGCTCAAACCCGAGGTACCTAATGATTATTATCATGTTGTGAATGAGGGCAATCGAATTGGGTATCAATTGAGCTGGGCAGATGTTGAACCGGTCGAAAAATATTGACATCGGTGGATTGAGAGAGAACCTAAACCCATGCCTCACTGTCGCATAATACATGCCAAAAGAATGTTTAACATTAGGGGCCCCAACCGTCTTCCCCTCTTCGGGAAGTCTAACTCCAAACCCCTTTGGGAGGCCAAAAAACCAGTTCTGGATCTCCCTAAATTATGCGTTGGTAATTTGGAGGTCCTTTGCTCCACCGAAGTCAGAGTTTCGTAAACTGGCTTGTGTTTTTTTTTTGGTTGAGGCACAACCACTACCTCTTCTTTGCCTTCAACCTCTCCCTCCTCGACCTCATCAACTAAGCCATACCTACGCCGCGAGGTCGATGCTTGTCCCCCTCGATTGGCAGTTGCATCCTGTGCTTCTGCCTCGTTGGATGAACCCAGTAGTGATCTGAAGCTCTAGTCTGGAAGCAGGGGGACCGTACCCATCTCCCCAACACGATCCGGCGATGGGGTAAAAGAAGGGTTGGCATTCTCAGTGGCATCGACCTCCATAACCACTGGGGTGTGCGCCACATTTGTGCAGAAGAAAGAAATAAGGAGAGCTTTGACTTGAAATTACCTGATCTGAGACTCGAACTGAAGGCTGAAGAAGGGTGAGAAACGCAAAGCAGCTCGAGAACTTGGACGCAGAAAAGTGTAAAATGAGGAACTTGGGGGCCGCCTATTTATAGGAGTTGAAAAAGTAACTCCTTGGAATACGAAACGGGGCCATCACTGTACCCCCGGATCAAGTTACTCAAAAGGCGCCCCCATTTTAATACAACGACGGATCGAATCCAACGGTCACGATGGTTCCCCTACCCAATGCCAGATCGACACCGCAAGATTTCACGCTAGTAATTTGGGGGACCTCTGACATGGCACAATACTATGGGACCACGTGGTATGCCCGCATAGGAGCCATGTGGATCCCGCGTCATCCTGACCGACCCGAGATAAGATAAGTGGCTGGCACATGTTTTCGACCTTGACCCCTGCGTCCGACAAAGAGGACCACACGGGCTCAAGTTGACTCAGATCAACCTCTCGACCTCAAGTCTAACCCCCTCTACACAAGTGCCCAGATCGAAGGGTTTAGGGTCGGATCGATCCAGGCCTAATCCTTGCCTTGCCCAAGGAGTAATGCCCTAGGGTTTGACCATCTCGAGCCCAACTCCATCTCACACGAATAAGTGAATAGAAACAATTGGTTATCGATCTCATGGATCGACCCCATGCGTCTCCAGACGTTCCCGCAACCATAAAGCATCTTTGTCGGGACACATGTCTTTCCCTCATTCCCTAGGACAGGCGTACGGCGAAGCAATTAATGCTCTCTTGTACCCGATTTTACCCAAAAGGAAAAAGAGAATACGCATTGTACCATCCTGGTGAGCTCGAGCGTCCGGCAGCCAGGGCGATCGCTTGCAGCATAATTAATGCGTGATCGCAGTATACGCACTACTGTGTTAATTAGCCAAGGCTATAAATACGCCTCCCATAAACAGTTGTTGGTAAGTATTCAAGAGCATTTAATAGCATTTATAGCTTTTATTTCTCTCTCTAAGAATCCAACACTGACTTTAGCTTCGGAGCGCCAAAACAGGACAAAACCCCCAGTTCCCCAATTTGGCCTTCAAGCTTACGTTCGTTGAGTATTTTCAGATCGATAAAGAGCCCACATCTATAAATTCTTGACTGATCAACCTAAATCTGTCAGTTAGATCGACAACTCAGCTCGACCAGTTTTAAGCCGGATCAATCCCAAATTTGCAATTTGCCATAATATATATTACTGAATTTTATAATAAAATATCAAAGAATTCATAAATTTTCATGATCATGCAATAGAGGTAAAATACTCGTCTCTCATTGTACTCGCTTGAACCAATTGGATTCGGCCTAAACTTTTGTCGCCATAATAAGATGATTATAAGATTAGTTGGAATAAAATTGGAAGGGACAGTTCCTAAAATAAATGCATATTAATCAACCAAACTTTTGTCCCCCTTTTTGTGTTAAATATAGAATTAAAACAATAAAATATCATAAGCTCCAACCAAAATTTGTGAAGCAATTTTGACTCGTCTGAAGAAATTAAAAGGATCAGAAGGCGAAAAAGAAAGTAACTAACTCCTATCAAAATTTGAGGTGTTTGAAGAATAGCAAGTCCTTGAGAGAAGAGAGAGAGTCAGAAAGGAAAGAAGACCTTTTTTATAGGAAGGCAGAAGCTGGCCTTACCCTTGTAAGATTTTCAATAAACAAAAATGCAATAATTTTCTATCTTACCTTTGAAGACGACGTTCAATCTTTCATATCAGGTAATAATTAGATCCTTTTATCTTCATCTGCAAAAAGGGAAAGAAAAAACGAAAGGAAAAACACAGAGAATCATGAGTCATGACGCTTTTCTTTTAACAGATTAAAATAATCATCAATATGCATGCATGCGTTTCAGATTAGGTTTTCTGTATACGATAAATTAATAATCAAATGGATGCGCGTAATTGTTTAATTAATATTTGAAACGAATTCTTGTTTTTTGTTTTAGATTGTAATAAATTTTTTGCAGAAAAAGAATGGGCGCATGATGATGATGGTGGTGGTGTTATGTTATGTTATGATATAATATTCATCGTCATCAGGTGTGGTAGATTGTGGTGAAAGAGCAGTTTTGTGGGAGAAGTCCGAAGCTCATCTCCGAATGGCTTCGTCTCCTGAGACAGCTCCGACACAAACAAATAGCACAGAAGAATCATCTAATTCTTCTTCTTCTTCGTCACCGCCGCCGCCTCCGTCGTCTGATTCAATCAAATCATCATCAAGTAACTCCTCCACTCCGGCCACCCCTCCCAAATCCTCGCCCTCCTCCAACAGCGAATCTCCTCCATCGCCTCCGCCGCCATCATCGTCCACTCCCCCGGAGGAATCACCATCTACATCATCAGATTCGCCACCCTCGCCATCACCGCCCTCGAAGTCGCCACCATCACAATCTCCACCGCCCCCGTCCTCGTCCAACTCCCCACCAGAAGATTCCACGCCGCCACCACCACCGCCACCTCCCGACAAGCCCTCTTCTTCTTCTTCTTCTTCTAAGGCAACACCTTCACCTTCCCCTCCGCCGCCCAGCACACCCGACTCTCCTCCATCGCAATCAGGATCTTCAAGCACCCCATCATATTCGCCACCACCGGACAATTCCAACGGTGGAGGACAGGCTCCGCCACCTCCAGCCCAGAGCAGCGGCACTCCGTCATCATCATCGCGGCCTTCTCAAGCTTCAAATGGGTCTAGTGCTCCGCCGGGGCCTGTATTTTCTCCACCAACGGCGAATGCCACTGCTTCACAGACGACAATTAAGCCGCCTGGTGGTTCCACAAATCCGCCAGGGTCAGGCAGCGCGCCGCCAGCCTTAGACCATATACATTCAGGACCCGCTGCTCAAACGCAATCGCATGTATCAAATAATAATACCAATACAGTTGTAATTGCTGGAGCTATTGGAGGCGGAGTAGTGATTCTTGCACTTATGGTGATGTTCATAATATTTATTAAGAAGAAGAAGAAGACAGCTGGGTTTTACCCACCTAAAGGTACATTCATTTTATGCAACTTCAACTTTATGTGTTCAATATATATAATGCTGTTAATTTTGATTAATGATCACGTATAGTAATCAAATCGTCAAGGTTTGTGAAAATAACATTGAACATATATATAAATATAATTGTAGGAAAATTCTGACTCGAATCCCACTCCACCATGATACAACTAAGCTTGAAACATTATAAAATAAAAGCCCAAAAACCATAATTTTTTTTTTTTTTAGAGGAGATGCAATTCTGTCAATAATAATAATAATAATAATAATAGTAGTAGGACATGCGATGTTACTCCTTAAAAAAGACAGTGCAGCCCATATAATGTATTATATTTTAAAAGAGTATATAATATTATGTAGTCTGGCATATTGTTCCTAATCTAAGTCTTAAAATGTTAATTTGAAAGATTTCTAATTTTATTCAAGGTGGTGAGCAATACTACAAGGGGGACCAATGGGCGACTCCCCAAGCAGTACAACTTCCTCCGCCGCCGGGTTTCATGGGCGGCCCACCAGGAGGAAACGTAGGCATGTGGGGAGTACCCCCAGGCGGCGTACCACTGCCACCCATGGGGGCGGCCAACACGAGCAGTGAATTCAGCTCAGGCTACTCCGGCCAGCCCGTGACCCCTATGGGGCAGCCCCAGCCATCACCGAATATTGGGGCCATGGCTCAATTCAGCCACGAGGAACTAGCGACTGCGACTGGTGGATTCTCACAAGCCAACTTGTTGGGGCAGGGCGGTTTCGGCTTTGTTCATAAAGGTATTTTGCCCGATAACAGAGAAGTGGCGGTGAAGAGCCTGAAGTCGGGCAGCGGGCAAGGGGAGAGGGAATTTCAAGCGGAGGTTGAGATTATTAGCCGCGTCCATCATCGCCACCTTGTGTCACTCGTCGGGTATTGCATCGCCAATGGACAGAGAATGCTTGTCTATGAATTTGTTCCCAATAAGACCTTGGAGTTTCACCTTCACGGTACATTGTGATGATTATATATCTGATTCACACGAACTTAATTAGTCATATAACAACTATACAAATTATTCTATACATGCAAATTTTTTCTCTTCTCTCTCTAATTTGATCGAACCAAATCTATGCTAAAATTAAAATTAACTTACGCCTTTCTGGATGCATTTTTTAAACAAGTAATGAGATATAAAACTCAACTGTTTTGTCTCATCTGGTATTAGTTGCATTACATGTGCTGTTTTTGTGTTCATAACTTGTAGATGGACCAAATAATATATCTAGCATGAAATTCACTAATGCCCAAATAAGATTAGAACGCCTAATTTTTGCATCAAGTTTGAATTGTTCTAGCAAAATGTGTTTTTTAAACATAGATATTACATTACTTATTGTACAAAATTGATTTAAGCCGACCAAATATGACTAATATATATATTTAAAATATCTAACTCATACCTTAAATATAATAAATTGAATATATAATTGCAGGAAAAGGCCAACCCGTCATGGACTGGCCGACTAGGGTTCGGATCGCAGTGGGATCAGCAAAGGGACTTGCTTACCTACATGAAGATTGTATGATATACATTTTCTTTTTCTTATGAGTATTTTCTTAATTTGTTTACGATAATCCATCAATTCCAATTAATTTGTTGTATATTATCTCAGGCCACCCTCGGATCATCCATCGCGATATCAAAGCTGCAAATATTCTTCTCGACTACAATTTCGAAGCCATGGTATGACGGCAATATGTTAGCAAATCATAGTAATCGTGTGCTTTTTTTTTTTTTTTTTACTCACATATCCTCAAGTGGAATTCGAATCCAGAACCTTACCTTAAAAAATGAACTCATTAATCAATTGAACCAATCCCTGTTGCTAATAGTAACCGTGTGCTTAATTTAATACGTCTAACCCTATTTTTTTATTTATTTGAATTGGCTACGTAGGTGGCTGATTTTGGTTTGGCTAAACTCACCTCTGATAATTATACGCATGTCTCCACTCGTGTTATGGGAACTTTTGGGTAAGTGTGCTTTGGGAACTATTATTATTTTTTTATTATTTCGCTTTAGTAATTACTATTTACCGTAGTTTATTAAGTTGGAGTTATAGTCTCACAATTTCATTTATGTTAAACAAATTCTCAGTTTTAGGCCCATACTTATCAAAAGTTTTTCAAACTTAATTGTTTTCACTTTTTAAGTTAGTATTTTGAATGGAAAATCAGAAGCCACCTGTAAGGCGGGGAAGAGAACTCTTCCATCGGCTAATTCCATAATTTGAGACTAACATATTCGATATTGAAATTTTAGACATTAATTTAGCTTGAATGAAGGATATATATATATATATATGTTCTTCTAAATCCCGAATTGAGGTCGTACCGGCCAGCATGATTTCTTCTATTTACGATTATGGATATTTAAGAAATCATCATTGTCATCATTCATAGTCATCCCCATACTCATTTTTATCTCCACCATTTACATTTACAAAAGACTGAAAGAGATTCATCCTTAGGTTAAAATGACAATTTACGAAATAGAAATCCAAAAAGTGAATAGTAATTTAGTTCATTAGCGTCAGCAATTTTTTCGCTTTTTTCATCTACTTGCATGCATAATGTATTTTACCGACTAAATATTAATGAAACAAAAAGACTATATTTTAGAAAAATATTACCAAAAGACATAATGAAAATTTATAATCGATCAATGTCATAAACATCTGACATTTTCAAAGCAAATTTTATCCTGAACTAAATCGGTGGGAACCCATCGAGATGAACAATTGTATTATTCTTATTATTCTTATTATTTAATTTGTCAGTTTTCTTAAATTCAATCATATAATTAATGTAAAATATTCTTTTGCTCGTCACTATAATTTGATCGAACTAATTTCGTGGAGAATTACCCCATAATTACCTAAATGTGGGATCGCCAAATTTACCACAAAAAGGAAAATAATAATAAATACTTGTTTGTAACTTATGTCTGAAAATCTTTAGGAATATAAGGTCTTCTCCACGGACATATAAGTGCAAATCAAGAAATCAAAGAAATGAGGAGAAAACATATTTGATTTTCAGGTATTTGGCTCCAGAATACGCATCAAGCGGAAAGCTCTCAGAAAAATCTGATGTTTTCTCATTCGGGGTCATGCTCTTGGAACTAATAACTGGTCGTCGTCCTATCGACCTTACTAATGCAGCTATGGAAGATAGCTTAGTGGATTGGGTTTGTTCTCACCTCATATATATTTCCAGATTCATGTATATATATATATATGTTGATATTCTAAACCCTAATTAATTAATTTGATGTCACATGAATTATGAATACAGGCAAGGCCTCTCCTTACGAAAGCACAGGAAGCCGGGAACTACGATGAACTGGTAGATCCACGGCTCGAAGGCAGGTATGATCCGCAGGAAATAGCACATATGGCTACGTGTGCTGCCGCCAGTATACGCCATTCCGCCCGAAGACGCCCTAGGATGAGCCAGGTAATGTAACTTAACTAAGTCCTTATTTATGATTTATATTCAAATACTTAAGTATGAATTATTGTTTAATTTGGTTAGTCGACTTTGCGATCAACGTTTCATAAGTAGATATGTTTAGCAAATTTAAAGATATTTTGAACTTTTTGTCTAATTATGAGATGGATGCTCACTTGCAGTTTGCATCTCATTAGTTGAACATACATGATGGCCTGAATTTGTGAGTAAAAAAAATGTTATGAAATGTTAGGGAATGATAAAAGTAAATAAATATGAATCAAAATTCATCAATTTAAGCGCTAAAGAAGAGTAATTATCTTTTAGCCGCTTCTATTTCAATGACACCTTCTTTAATTATAATCTAATTTGAAATATACATATATTTTTAACCTAAAAAAGTTTACTACACTCTCAGATCGTACGTGCTCTGGAAGGAGATTCGTCGTTGGAGGACTTGAACGAAGGCATAAAGCCAGGGCAAAGTAACATATATAACCCCAATGGGAACGCAGAAGCTTACGATACCAATGCTTACAACGCCGACATGGATAAGTTCAGGAAGATGGTTTTGGACACGAAGGATTTCAACAGCAGTGAGTATGGAACAACAAGCGAATATGGCCTCAATCCATCTGCATCCAGCAGTGAAGAGATGTCCAAAAAAAGGCCTTGAAATGAACACTTATATATATGTGAATGACATTACAAGAGTTCAGCATTTGGCAGTGCTTCAAAATCGATTAATTATATGCAATGTTTTTCTATTTTTTGTTTTTTTATTCTTTGATCATCTTCCTTCATGAATCAATATACGTTCAAAAGGGTGTTATATATGAATTTCTAAGTAGGATTTGGATTCTTTTATTTGTGGAGTTGCTTCGAGTGATTCAACTACACAAAGAGGTGCCATTAAACTTGGAGTATTTGACATTGTGATTTGTATACTATATCAAGAAATTGTACTTTGAAATTTTTGGATTGGATTAATCACGTGCAGAGGTTATAACGATGAATGTGTATGGAATTTTTATGTTGGAGATGATTTAGAATTTGTAACACTTGCATGACATCAAGTTTCTTCAATCTATTTTTCTATATATTTTTATTTATTTGGATTCTGATAAGTCGGACTACTTAAGTGTAAAATTTTCCCTATTAATGATAGTCTTAATCACAATAACTTAAATGTGAGACATCTCGTTAAGCTAGACATTTCCATTCTTGGCATTCATAAGGTTAGGGCACCCCCCTGCAACAATGGAATATAATAATAACGAAAACTCCCTTTTACTTATCAAATTATATACCATTTATAATATCCCCTAAAATCATAAAATCCTATAAATTCCTAAGGTATCCAAGAAAAATAATCAAAATATTAATCTTCTAATCTGTGTGTTTTTCCGGAGGTTTTGTAAGAGATTTTATTCCACAAGTTTCTTTTTTTCCCCCTCCCATCACAAGGATGTAAAAACCTCGAACATTGAGTTTATTATAAAATTCATATAATTATTTCACTTTGCTTACAACTTATTTAAAATATGTTCTTTCAAAAATTGCACGCCCTTATGCAACAAAAAAAAGAGAATTACATTCAACTACCTTCAGTTTAGGCCTAATTACAACCCGATCCCTATTCTTTTCGATTTTACCATTTAGTCCCCCAGGTTTGGTTCCGTTTAAAGTCCATTTTTACCGCTAGGGTTCCATCAACTTTTAGGTCTGTCCTTCCAAAATTACCCTTAAATGTTTTATTATTATTTATAAAATGACCAAAATACCCCAGGGACTGTTCTGTTAGTTTCATGAAAGTTAGGGATCGTTTTGTTATGAAAATAAAACATCAGGGATCATTATGAATATCTTTGTTTAAATATATTAAAATTTTAATATTTATAATTTATGTATATTATTAATAATATTCATTCTAATTTTGTATAATAATTTGTATAATTTATGTATATAATCAACCATTTCTATAATAATATACATTTTTTACGATGATTTAGTAAATACTAATTTTGCTAATATTATGTAAATATAAATTATATATTAATCTAATTAATATAATATTGCTAATTATTATATAAATATTTTCAATTACTCATTAAATACAAATTATTTATCAATTTAATAAATACTAAATATTACTAATTATTATATAAATACTTCTAATTAGTCATTAAATGTTAAAGGCTCATTTGTTAATTTAATATCTACAATAATTTATTAAATACTAATATTATTAATATTATATAAGTATTTTCAATTAATTAAACACCTAATTTAAAGTCCCAAAAACCTCGAACATTTTCATTCCTTCAGAAACGAGAAAAACTCTAGATTTTTTTTCCCAAAATCTCTGCACCAATTCCCTCTCTCTCTCTCGATCGACTATGAAGAATCTATGAGCGGTAGTGGTGGATATGGGTGCAACGCGACTAGAAGCGACCGGTCGTGATGGTGTCGGTGTTGATTTAGTGGTGGTGAGCAGACTTGTTGGATGTGGTGGTGTGCTATTTTAGTAGTAGCGGATCTGGGTGGGGTTTTACTGAAAGCTACCGGTGGTGGCGGCGCCTATCTGGTGGTGGTGAGCGGTGTGCCGATTTGGCAGATTTGGAGGAGGCCGAAATTTTTCTCCAACTCCTCTTTGTTTTCTCCTTCCCGTTTTTGAGCAGATTTGGTGGAGGTGGTTGTGTACGCCTTTAATGATGACGGATATTTTTATTCGTTGTCGTTGGTTTGAATGAAGGAATTGATGTTTTTATGGTGGTGATAAGTGGTGTTTGGATTTGGCGGATCTAGCCGTGGTGGTGGTGGTTGCCGGATCTTCTGGCTGTTGCATTCGTTTCTTTTTTTTTTTTTTTTTTTTTTTTTTTGAAATTAAAATTTTATAATTTCTTTTTTTTTTTTCATATATATTTTATGTAAATTAATCTGTATTGTATTTCATAATAGTCCCTAATATTTCATTTTCATAACAAAACGATCCCTAATTGTCATGGAACTAACAGAACAGTCCCTGGGGTGTAGCACCTGAGTGCGTGACGCCACATCACCCGCACTAAGACCCGACCCGCATATGAAATGGGTAATCCATACACGTGCCAGATCAGAGCGAACGGGGACTCACTCACTCACTATGCTAGGCGGGAGCTAACTTTCGAAACCAAATAAACAATAAGGGGAACAAATGCAGGTTAGAGAAACAGAAGCGAAAGCATTAATATTACAATAGCATAATTAATGAGCTCACAGGCTCGAATTCAATAACATTTAAGGCGCTCACATGCTTTTAGAATCATAACTCACAATTAAATGACATGAGGGTAACTAAAAGCAAAACTGTGCATGACTCCAAGACCCTATGGACTCGACTTCCCACCTAGCACTCCAAAACCTACAAGAAATCTGAAAGCAAACCGGGTTCAGTCTTTAAGAGACTGGTGGGTATAAAACAGGGCTTATACATTAATAATGCGAAATTTAAACACACACACATGTAAGCTATAATCCTAAGCGAAGTTTTGAAACATTTCCCAAGCGGGTGAAAACAAAGAAAATAATGCTCGGGATTATAACCATCAATATCATTCATTTATTCATTAGGTCATTACGTGAGCCCGGCGAGTGGGCGAATTCTCCAACCTTTTCCTCGTGTGTGCATTATCCATTCATTCATTCGTTAATGATCACACATTATTCATTCATAATCATTCATTCATATATAAAGGGGTTCATGAAACCCCAAAAGCTCGATTCCCATTCCTCTATAATCTCCTAGCGAGGGCCAGTAACATCATCATTGTGTCAGAACTAGCGCACGGAGATCACCGTCAGCCCAAGCTTCCCCAGATAGCCACGTACACATAGTCCCAGGGCCCCTATTCATTGTGATCACTGATCTCGCCAAAACATTTGGTAGGGATTCATAACAGAAAAAGGCTTTAACGTTAAATCATTGACTCTTTTGAAAAGACTCGATATATATATATATAAATACTAGGCTTAAAACTTTCACGTTGGATATATCGGGTCAATTTATATCTAATAGAAGAGAAACCCACCTGGCTACACCTTATCGAACAAAAGCAAGAGAAAGGAAAACTTGAAGATAGCCTATGAACCCGGCACATCTCCGCCCTGGAGAAAACTGTACAAAAGACAACACGGTGCATTCGTGAGACTCAAGACTCCAAATGAACCAAATATGACGCACGACAATGAATTAACGTGATATGATATGCATAAGAAACAACAATGCTCTATAAAGATGTTCATGTGCATAATTAATGCCACTTAGTCACATAAATGAGCCTTTCATTCATTACACGAATGCATTGTGTCCGTTCTTTATCATTCATTATCAATTGTTCATTCAATATTCAATTCATAACACATTATATTACATGTTAACAATGCACATGAATCAATTAGAGGTGAAAGGAATCTATTAAACACATAAGGAATACAAGGGTTGCAAGGAAGGTCACATTGTAGCACTTAATCGTTCATGCATAAAAGTCATATTTATACATCATGAATCAAGCCATAAAATTTATAAAATATCATAACACATTATTCAATAAGCTATCATTATCATAGATACAAGTTGGAAGCAAAAGAGATCAATTAAATCACATACGAAAGCCAAGGGAGTGAAACACAAGGAAGTGGATTTCGGTAAAAGCTGACAGTTTTCGGAAACGTGCAAGCTGTAGAAAAATGGGAATATCTTGAGTTATAGAAGTTGGAATCAAGTTTTATTTATTGGATATGAAACTAGACAAGCAGGTCTTTCTAATGATATATGGCTTGAATTTTAGTTCAAAACGATGTGAAAATGGCGTAAGCTCAAAGTGGGGCGAAAGCAGATTTTTGGCGAAGTGGCAACACCAAAATTGATCGATTATATCTCAAAAACCAGGACGAATTTTAAGATGATTCCAATTGAAGAATGTTCTAGACTTAAAAGGTTTCAGTGGTCCAAATTTCATGTTAATCGGAGTTTGTTTAAATAGGTAACGACGAACAAAACAGTGCATACATGCCCCGTGTCTCCCCTCAAGGCAAAAGAGGGATACGCCCGTGTTAGGGTACAGACGAAAAAAAGGGCTGGAGACACGGGGGTGTCTCCCTTTAAGGCAAAAAGGAGACACGGGGGTGTCTCCCTTTAGAAACTTGGCTTCGAAATAACCTTGGAGGACACGGGCATGTCTAGTCATATTCAATCATCTCCTCCAACGAATTCATGTCTGAAACAGGGCATAGCAGTAGCTAAAAATACACAGTAGCAGGTTATGAAGCAAAGCAAGCAATATCCATGAAATTTCTATGCAAAGTTCAAGAAACACACTCCAACTCTCATGCAATTCACGTAACAACCACAAAACACTTAAAATCTCAATCATGGTGGATCATCATATATTCAATCTCCATGGATTTAAGCTGAAGAAATACAATATAGAGGCTTAAGAGAGCAAGGAAACACACTTAAGAGTTCATATAACACAAGTTTGCTCCAAGAATTAAAAATCATCATTAAACCTAACTATTCATCATGCTTCTCATACTCCATGAAATCTTAGCTCAATATATGATTCAAGTAGAGCAAAATGATCAAAAGAATGTAGAGATTAAGAATCCATTCTTACCTTTAAAAATTGGAGCAAGAAAAGCTTGATACGAGCTCAAAAGGACACAAATGGAGGAAGGGTTCTTGGTTGCTTCTTTCTCCTTCTTTCTTGGCTGATGGTTCAAATGAATGCAGTAAAAAATGGTGATGAGGGATAGCTTAGTTAGTGTATTGGTCAAAGGAAGTACAAGGGTAGGGTTTAATAGCTCAAACATAGGTCTTAAGGGCGTATTAGGTACGCGTGGCTGAAATCTACATCGTCGGGGGTCAAAACGGCATCGAAAAATTTCAAGACTTAGTCCATTGGGTCCGAATCGTCAATTCGAGTCCAATGGAGAAGACGGAACTCGAATTCGAGTTCCCGAGTTTAAGTTACGAATAAAAGACTCAAAGGTGGCCAATTTGCAAAAAGGCCCAAAACTTTTAATAAAAGTTCAATTGAGTCCACTCAAGTTCAAACAAGCCCAAATCAAGTTAAAAACATACAATTAAGTCCTAAAATCATATAATTCACGTAATTCACGAATTTAGCATGCTTGGAAAATAAAGTCCACATTCACAGATTTCACATAACGTAGAATCCTTATCATCAGTTCAAATAGGGTAAATCCTCATCAAATATTTCAAATAATTCAAATAAGAATCGAATAAGGAAATATAATTCATATAAAGCATCAATTAAATTATGAAATTAAATGCAAATACGGAAATTAAACTCACATGTGGCGCAAACCTGTACGTACGAAGACGCGGGGCGTTACATGGGGTATTTTGGTCATTTTACAAATAATATTAAAATATTCAGGGGTAATTTTGGAAGGACAGATCAAAAACCTGACAGAACCCTAACTGTAAAATTGGACTTCTAACGGAACTAAACCTTGGGGACTAAATGGTAATTTCGAAAAAAAAGTGAATCGGATTGTAATTAGGTCTAAATTGAGGCAAGTTGGATGTAATTCTCCCAAAAAAAAAAAAGGAATATAAATTCTTTAGTTTAGGCAAAATTGCTAATTAAATGAGTTTATTTTGGTAGAAAATGGGGGTTGAGTTGAATAAACCCCTCTTTTAAACCATTTACTTTGATGGTTTAAAGATATGGCCTTTTCCACCGGAGTCCCCCGATTAGAGTCGATTTGAACAATTAGAATTTCCACACTTGTCTACCACCTCAATTGACATTTCCACCATAGAAAATGAATCCTCATTTTCCAGCATATAATTCCACGCTTTTATTGGATCCAGTCCCCAGTTGAAGTAATACATATATCTCTAGTTTTATAATTCCCGAGGTTTTTATTTTTACTTTTTGTAATATTATCTTCGTTGTGTACCTAGAGATTTCGCAATAATTTATGTCAAAACTTGGATGTGTTTTTGCTTACAGAGTCAAAACGGTTGTCTGAGAATTTGCCGTAAGAGCTCCACGGGAAGTTGCTCAGAGTCGGGTAAGTTGGTTTCTGTTTTTTTATTTTTTTTTAATTTTTTTTTCTAATCTCAGCATCAAGTTTTAATTTTATTTATGGATGAGTTTCATCTGACTACCCTATATTTAGGTTTAATTATAAGATGGTCCTTATTCTTTTGAATTTTATTATATAGTCCCTATAAATCTTGTTTGGTTTGAGGTCCTTAACGGAATAAGTAAAAGTACCCTTATGTTCCTAACGGTTTTATGAGTGTTACATTTAATATATGACCAAAATTATAAAATCGTTCCTAAAATTTACAAACATTAACAAAACGATCACTACAAAATATGAATTTAACAACAAATTAAGGGTATTTTTGGAATGACATAACTAAACGATCCTCAAAGTTAGGGATTAAAATTTAATTTCTTAATAATGATAAATTACGTTGTAATTTGGTCTAAATGTAGGGTAGTTCAATGTAATTATTTCTTTTATTTATTGCAAAATTTGTATGTATTGAGGCACGACTCTACGTACTTCGGTTGAATTGCTTCCTCGGTTCCTCATATTCGGGAGTTTTCCCTTTTTCTGTGGGGTAATATTAGTTGAGTTTTTGTGGGATTCGTTTGTTAATCATTCTCTTTGATGTTGTTTATTTGGTAGGCAAATTAGTGTGCGGGGAATAAAACAGAGACAGTCTCTTGTAACATGGGGCATTCGGTTAAAAGGGACGCCCAAGTCTTTTTTTAGTTATGTAACCCCTAGTTTCAAAAGAATTGGGTATATAACCCTTTGCTTGATTAGCTCTTAATTAATTACTCAGCTTAATTTAATAGTTGTCACGTCAGGATTTTGCAGACTCTTTTTGGCACCAAAATTTATACAAAATTAGAATCGGGCCCCAAATTACATTCAACCAATTCTCTCAATTTCTCTCCTTCTCTCTCCTTCCTGTATGTGCGACGAAAACCCTATTTTTCTGATATTTCTTCTCCGATCGCAGTGTTGTGCAGTGTTCGTTTGATTCTTCAAAAACCCTAAGTATCACCCACCTTTCTCTGATTACACGTACAATGGCAAACAACAACAATCAAAGGTATTGAAAGGTTTCGGTTCGTTTGAATTTTTTCTGAACCCTATTTTTTAAACTGCGTTTTCACTGAATGATTGAACTGAGTTTTTTCTGAACCCCATCTATCTGGGTTTAATGCAGTACATTCCCTAACCTGTTTTGAACGCCAATATACGCCAATACAAAGTGATCGTGCACTCGATTTTATTAATCGCTTGCGCGATTTCTCAAAATCGCTCACGTGATTAGGGAATCGCTCACGCGATTCATTTGAATTTTTTCTCAAACCTATTTGTTGAACTGCGTTTTCACTGAATGATTTAACTGAGTTTTTTCTTAACATTATCTATCTGGGTTTAATGCAGTACATTCCCTAACCTATTTTGGCCGCCAATATAACGACAATACAATGTGATCGCGCACTCGATTTTACTAATCGATCACGCGATCAAATTTTTTGTTTCTTACAAACTGTACTGCATGCATGGTTAATTTTTTTTTTTTTAATGTTGTAAAGGAACGGCGACTGGGTTATGTCAAAATTTGTTATTGGATTTGAATTTGGAGTGTGGGAAGAAGAAACCACTTATTTGAATTGGGTTGCGGACAGCAAGCAAACTTCTGCTATTCTTGTGAGCAATCAGACTACATTCCAAATGCTGATAAGTGATATTATAGAACAATCAGGACTTACTTGCTCCCATGATGATGTGCACGTGAAATATTTTCTTACAAGTGCACCTCCAACCTGTTATCCAACTGAAATAAAGTCTGATCACGACCTACAAGTTTATTTTGCCGATATCTCTCCTCAAGGTTGGAGGCCCGTTTTGAAGGTTTCCTTGGATAGGAAGGAGAGTCAAACAGAATCCGAACATGTTGGTACAACCGGGTTTACTTCTCAGGGTGAAGATCAATACCAGCATCAGTATGAAGACTTCAGTCTCCCTAATATCGACGATCAAGACTTCAATCTTCCCGATAACACCCTTGCTATAAACGAAGAAATGGTAGATCGTTGTAATGAAGATCTTCAAAATCCTTCTGAAAATGTAATCAAGGAAGAAGTGTCTAATCAATGTATTAATAACCAGGAAGCCATTATATGTTATGCTAATCGAGAGGCCAGGATTGAAAGTTATACATGGGATGATGGCTCAGGTTTTAATGATGATGAAGAGTTTATAAACAAAGAAGATGCCATCATGAAGATCAACCTAGTTGCATGTAAGGAAAGCTTCCAATTACGAACGATAAAATCTACAAAGTCCCTTCTTGTTCTGGGATGTTATTCCCAGGATTTCAAGTGGTGGTTTCGGTGTGTTAAATATGTTAATTCTGACAGATTTATCCTTAGAAAGTATAACCGGATGCACACTTGTGGGTTGGAAGAAGCAACTACCACTCATCAACAGGTAACCGTAAAATTGATTGGGGACTTAGTGAAGCTATTGTTTTTGGACAAGAAAGGTCCCACTCATCAACAGGTAACCATAAAAAGTACGTCGAAGCTCAATTGGGGGCCAAGGTTAGTTACTGGAAATGTTGGATGGGCAGAATACATGCAAAAAATATTGTCAGGGGATCACCTGAGCATGGATATGCAATTATAGATGCATATCGTTATATGCTAACTGTTAGGAATCAAGGAAGCATCACTGAATTGGTTCTTGACAACGAAAACAGGTTTCTTCATTTTTTTGTTGCCTTCGGCCCATGCATACGGGGTTTTACGTACATGTGCAAGGTGTTAGCCGTTGATGGTTGTTTCTTAACCGGTAAATATGATGGTACTCTCCTATTGGATACTGCACAAGATAGTGAGAACCATACCTATCCTATTGCATGGGCAGTGGTTGATTCCGAAAATAATGCATCATGGGAGTGGTTTTTTATAAATTTAAAAAGGATAGCACCGGATAGTGATGATCTCTGTATAATATCGGATAGACATGTCTCCATTAAAAATGCGGTTGCTAAGATTTATCCTAAGGCTCATCATGGATTTTGTTCGAAGCACTTATCGGAGAACTTGAGACAACTTTTTAAAAAAAGTGCAATCCTTGAGCCATTTTTTAGGGCAGTTAAAGCATACACCGTCGAAGATTTCATAGAGCACTACAAAGAGATCGAACGTATTCACAAACGTGCTGCAGAGTACTTGAAGGATGAAGTTGGTTTTGAGTTATGGAGCAGGGTGCATTCTAAAACAAACAGGTATGATGTTCTGACTAGCAACATCGCCGAGTCTGTTAATTATAGGATTCGATTTGAAAGGGAGTATCCTATCCCTGCTCTGTTTGAGTCTATCGTAAGAATATTGGCTGATTGGTTCCACACCAGGAGAACGGACAAGATCAACTGCAGTACAGTCTTGGTGCCATCAAAAGAGAAACTTCTGCGGAGTAATCTAGAGAAATCTAAAGGATGCGTTGCACAACAGTTCAATGCTCATGAATTTTCAGTTCGTGGAATTGGAGCAGAGGTTATGGTTGACTTGAACAATATGACGTGCACATGTGGTGTCTTCCAGATGGATAAAATCCCCTGCCCCCATGCATTATCGGCGTTAATTGAGCAAAACCCAATAGGGTTTGGACAAAGAATATATTCCCTATGCTCCCAATTTCACACTGTTGAGTACTACATACTTGCATATTCTGAGACAATTTTTCCTACACCTCCAGAGTTGCAGTGGGAATTGCCTGAAGATATAGGTATAAAACAAGTACTGCCACCTCCACTGAAGGTGCGTGTTGGAAGAAAAAGGATGACTAGATTCCGGGCACCTTCTGAGGGAAGAAAAAGGTACAATACCTGTTCAAAGTGTGGAGGAAAAGGTCACAAAAAGACTACATGTGATCAGAATGTCATGTAGATAAATAAATTGTATAATACAGCTTTATTTTTTAATTAATCGCGCAGACGATTTAATGAATCGCTTACGCGATTTTATGGTTCGCGTACTCGACTTAATTAATCGCGCAAGCGATTCTTCAGCCAAGTGGCATATTTCTTTCTTTAATTAATCGCGCACAAGATTTATTGAATCGCACACTCGATTTAAAAAATCGCTTACGCGACCTAATTAATCGCGCAAGCGATTCTTCAGCCAATTGGGCATATTTCTTTTTTTAATTAATCATGCACAAGATCTAATGAATCGCGCACTCGACTTAATTAATCGCACAAGCGATTCTTCAGCCAAGTGGCATATTTCTTTCTTTAATTAATCGCGCACAAGATTTATTGAACCGCACACTCAATTTAATGAATCGCTTACGCGACCTAATTAATCGCGGAAGCGATTCTTCAACCAATGTGATCATATTTCTTTTTTTAATTAATCGCGCACAAGATCTAATGAATCGCGCACTCGACTTAATTAACCGCGCAAGCGATTCTTCAGCCAAGTGGCATATTTCTCTTTTTAATTAATCGCGCACAAGATTTATTGAATCGCACACTCGATTTAATGAATCGCTTACGCGACCTAATTAATCGCGGAAACGATTCTTCAACCAATTGTGCATATTTCTTTTTTTAATTAATCGCGCCTAAGATTTACTGAATCGCTAACTCGTCTTAATTGCTTGTTTTTTGTATAATATGATCCCAGATTGTTAATTTAAATAATTTTATTAATTCAATTAATATATTATAATATAATAAAATTTGGAATTTAATTCGATATAAGACACTTTAAAACCACTCAGCTTGATCCATTAATTTATTTTTTAAATAATCGCGCTCATGATTTAGTGAATCGCTCACTGAATTTAATGAATCGCGCAACCGACTTAATGAATCGCGCATGCGATTCTTCAGCCAAGGGGGTTTATTAACATATAAATATTAACAGATCTATCTGTCTTCCTCCTTAATCACAAAATCTGTCGTATTTGATTGAAATGTTCATGAAAATCGTCATTTCCGTAGGACTTGTTGCCAAGCAGTAACAATCAATAGATTTCTTTGTTTGGCCTTACAATAGATCATTAGACATTGTAGAAGAACTATGCAACGTGCAATACAGGAGAGAGCTTTGAGAGCTTTGTGCAGCCTGTTCATAACAATGGAAAGAAACCGTGGAAAATGCAATTGAAGATTTATTACGGATTTAATCTGTAATAAATCTTCAATTGCATTTTTCATGGTTTCTTTCCAATTGTTATGCACAGGACGCACAAAGCATCTCAAAACTCTCTCCTGTACTGCCCATCGTATAGTTCATCTACAACGAGTAAACACTATATGGACCAAACAAAGAAACATCTATTGATTGCTACTGTAAGGCGGAAATCATACAGCAAACATGATAATTTTCAAGAGCAATTCAAACTAATAGGGCAGACTCTTACAGATCTGCGAAGGATTGTTCCTTTGGATTGGAGACGGCGGCGGAAATATTCAATAAGAGGATGGAAGAGAAAAAAGTGAATTAGGGTTTGGCAAAAGGAAACAAAACAAATTTATATTTGAGTAGGAGCGTCGATTGGAGTGTGTAAATTTGTGAGTTTGCAAAAGAGCCCCTGGAAGATGATAATATTACAAAATATTATAGCCGTTATATTATGGCAGTTATACACTGTTTATCCGAATTATAGGCGTTGGTAGGGATCACTATATAATTCTTCTGATTATCATTAAGGAATTTAAAGATCATGACAAGTTCAAATAGCTCAACTTTTACACGCAGAAGTTCTCTTGGATATAAAAAGGAGAAATGCAGGGATTGCGATCAGTGGGCTACAATCAAGGTGGTTGATAGAGCAGATAATTCCAACAGGGGAAGATTATTTTATTGTTGCAATTTGCATGGCTTTTCTCAATGGTGTAATCCAATAGAAGAGCCACAGAACGATGAAGGTGAAGTCTCAAGCAGGAGGACACCACACATTCCAGAAGGAAGAGAACAAAATATTGTGAACAAGTTGATAATAGTCAATTTGTTGTTTTTAGCCGTATTTTTATTGATTTGTATCTGGAAATCAATAATGTAACTTGTCTTAATGATTTGTATTTGGAAATTTATATTGTAATCATTTAAGTTACTAAATTGCTCAACTGATTTAAGGAATCGACCAAGAGATTCTTCAGTTAAATTTGATTTTGGCCACAAAATTTATTAAATTGATTATACAATGATCCCATTACAAATTTGATTCAAGTCTCCTAAGGTTGTTGGCCATTACACACATCATGGAACTTGAATTTGGCCACAAAAATTATTGAATCACTCAGGCGATTCTTAATTAAGATCGCACTTATTATTGTTTTAAACTATTTCGTTAGTCCCCTAGCATGTTTCTTTTGCGTATGATATGAGCCCCAACGTGATTTTTCTCTGTGGGGTATGATGTATTGCAAACCTAAGCCATAATCCCAAACAAATCTTAACATCATCTTTGTTACCATGTACAAAACATTGTGATTGATACATTCACATCAAGCTTGGGCATAACCAATTATACAATGATCCCATTACAAATTTGATTCAAGTCTCCTAAGGTTGTTGGCCATTACACACATCATGGAACTTGAATTTGGCCACAAAATTATTAAATCGCTCACGCCACTTGATGGACCGCTCAGGCGATTCTTAATCTAGATCGCACTTATTATTGTTTTAGACTATTTTGTTAGTCCCCTAGTATGTTTCTTTTGCGTATTATATGAGCCCCATCGTGATTTTTCTCCGTGGGGTATGATGTATTGCAAACCTAAGTCATAATCCCAAACAAATCTTAACATCATCTTTGTTACCATGTACAAAACATTGTGATTGATACATTCACATCAAGCTTGGGCATAACCAATTATACAATAATCCCATTACAAATTTGATTCAAGTCTCCTAAGGTTGTTGGCCATTACGCACATCATGGAACTTGAATTTGGCCACAAAAATTATTAAATTGCTCAGGCGATTCTTAATTAAGATCACACTTATTATTGTTTTAAACTATTTTGTTAGTCCCCTAGCATGTTTCTTTTGCGTATGATATGAGCCCCATCGTGATTTTTCTCCGTGGGGTATGATGTATTGCAAACCTAAGTCATAATCCCAAACAAATCTTAACATCATCTTTGTTACCATGTACAAAACATTGTGATTGATACATTCACATCAAGCTTGGGCATAACCAATTATACAATGATCCCATTACAAATTTGATTCAAGTCTCCTAAGGTTGTTGGACATTACACACATCATGGAACTTGAATTTGGCCACAAAAATTATTAAATCGCTCAGGTGATTCTTAATTAAGATCGCACTTATTATTGTTTTAAACTATTTTGTTAGTCCCCTAGCATGTTTCTTTTGCGTATGATATGAGCCCCATCGTGATTTTTCTCCATGGGGTATGATGTATTGCAAACCTAAGTCATAATCCCAAACAAATCTTAACATCATCTTTGTTACCATGTACAGAACATTGTGATTGATACATTCACATCAAGCTTGGGCCTAACCAATTATACAATGATCCCATTACAAATTTGATCCATGTCTCCTAAGGTTGTTGGCTATTACACACATCATGGAACTTGAATTTGGCCACAAAAATTATAAAATCGCTCACGCGACTTGATGGATCGCTCAGGCGATTCTTAATCTAGATCGCACTTATTATTGTTTTAGACAATTTTGTTAGTCCCCTAGCATGTTTCTTTTGCGTATGATATGAGCCCCATCGTGATTTTTCTTCATGGGGTATGATATATTGCAAACCTAAGTCATAATCCCAAACCAATCTTAACATCATCTTTGTTACCATGTACAAAACATTGCGATTGATACATTCACATCAAGCTTGGGCATAACCAATTATACAATGATCCCATTACAAATTTGAGTCAAGTCTCCTAAGGTTGTTGGCCATTACACACATCATGGAACTTGAATTTGGCCACAAAAATTATTAAATCGCTCATGCGATTTGATGAATCGCTCAGGTGATTCTTAATTAAGATCGCACTTATTATTGTTTTAGACTATTTTGTTAGTTCCCTAGCATGATTCTTTTGTGTATGATATGAGCCCCATCGTGATTTTTCTCCGTGGGGTACGATGTATTGCAAACCTAAGTTGTAATCCCAAACAAATCTTAACATCATCTTTGTTACCATGTACAAAACATTGTGATGGATATATTCACATCAAGCTTGGGCAAAACCAATTATACAATGATCCCATTACAAATTTGACTCATGTCTCCTAAGGTTGTTGGTCATTACACAAATCATGGAACTTGAATTTGGCCACAAAAATTATTAAATCGCTCACGCGACTTGATGGATCGCTCAGGCGATTCTTAATCTAGATCGTACTTATTATTGTTTTAGACTATTTTGTTAGTCCCCTAACTTGTTTCTTTTGCGTATGATATGAGCCCCATCGTGATTTTTCTCCGTGGGGTATGATATATTGCAAACCTAAGTCATAATCCCAAACAAATCTTAACATCATCTTTGTTACCATGTACAAAACATTGTGATTGATACATTCACATCAAGTTTGGGCATAACCAATTATACAATGATCCCATCACAAATTTGATTCATGTCTCCTAAGGTTGTTGGCCATTACACACATCATGGAACTTGAATTTGGCCACAAAAATTATTAAATCGCTCACGCGACTTGATGGATCGCTCAGGCGATTCTTAATCTAGATCGCACTTATTATTGTTTTAGACTATTTTGTTAGTCCCCTAGCATGTTTCTTTTGCGTATTATATGAGCCCCATCGTGATTTTTCTCCGTGGGGTATGATGTATTGCAAACCTAAGTCATAATCCCAAACAAATCTTAACATCATCTTTGTTACCATGTACAAAACATTGTGATTGATACATTCACATCAAGCTTGGGCATAACCAATTATACAATGATCCCATTACAAATTTGATTCAAGTCTCCTAAGGTTGTTGGCCATTACACACATCATGGAACTTGAATTTGGCCACAAAAATTATTAAATCGCTCAGGCGATTCTTAATTAAGATCGCACTTATTATTGTTTTAAACTATTTTGTTAGTCCCCTAGCATGTTTCTTTTGCGTATGATATGAGCCCCATCGTGATTTTTCTCCGTGGGGTATGATGTATTGCAAACCTAAGTCATAATCCCAAACAAATCTTAACATCATCTTTGTTACCATGTACAAAACATTGTGATTGATACATTCACATCAAGCTTGGGCATAACCAATTATACAATGATCCCATTACGAATTTGATTCAAGTCTCCTAAGGTTGTTGGCCATTACACACATCATGGAACTTGAATTTGGCCACAAAAATTATTAAATCGCTCAGGCGATTCTTAATTAAGATCGCACTTATTATTGTTTTAAACTATTTTGTTAGTCCCCTAGCATGTTTCTTTTGCGTATGATATGAGCCCCATCGTGATTTTTCTCCGTGGGGTATGATGTATTGCAAACCTAAGTCATAATCCCAAACAAATCTTAACATCATCTTTGTTACCATGTACAAAACATTGTGATTGATACATTCACATCAAGCTTGGGCATAACCAATTATACAATGATCCCATCACAAGTTTGATTCATGTCTCCTAAGGTTGTTGGCCATTACGCACATCATGGAACTTGAATTTGGCCACAAAAATTATTAAATCGCTCACGCGACTTGATGGATCGCTCAGACGATTCTTAATCTAGATCGCACTTATTATTATTTTAAACTATTTTGTTAGTCGCCTATCTAACAACTTTATTTAATGAATCAAATACTCGAAAATAATAATTTTAAAAAAAAAAACGCTCTTGTAATATACATGTCCGATAAGGCGGCAAACATTCTGTATATTATATTAAAATTTTTCCTTTTTGTCTGACAGTTATTTTTATTTAATATATATATCACCACTTGAGTCAAACCAATCACATCATTAATTAATTTGATAACAGTTATATGCAAACACAAAAGAGCGAGAAAGAGGAAAAACGTAAAAGGACTGACTGTTCTTCTTTTTCATCTTCCTCACTAAGCAAAAGAAAGAGCTAGGGTTTTCCTCCATTTTCTCTCCCGTATTCAGAGTATTATCTCATTTTTCGATCAACCAAACAATATGTCATCAGCGGGAGCAAACCAAAGCCCCGTAAGGGAAGGAGAAGGCACTATTGATCCCATGCAGATATCCCAAGAGGCCGAGTACCACGTAATGGTTCTTTGTTTTTCGTTTTTCGTTTTTGTTCTGGACTTGATACTATATTCTCTTGTTTATATACTGTATTTTTGGTTGTTTATTTCGAAAGAATCTCTTAGTCGCTTAATCGATTGATTGAGTCGCGTACGCGATCAAAATGGCGCCTTTTATATATTTCAAATATTTTCTATTTACAAACGGTATTTTGATACATTTCAGGTGTTTAGTGATGATGAATAAACCGAAGATGAAGAATCTGCAGAAGGGACCTTCTACATACGGGAAAATAGGAGTAAGTGAATGCATTCGAACAATATGGGTATGATGGGGTGATTTGATGATGCGGAGGATGATGACGAGGAGTTACAGGTAGAATATGAAGAAGAGGTCACCCGGAGCATTGATTTTTCAAAATTCAACATGCGCCCTTTCTGGGAAAGGTACTTCTTCTCTGCAACTGTGAGGATCACAGTCCGGTCATCATGGGAGCGCCTTTCCCCAGTAAAAGAATTCCTTGAAGAGAACGAAATAAATTTCGAAGGAGTATTTAGAAAATATACCCAAGAGCTGCCTTCCAGTTGGAAGCGGTTTTCAGGCAGCCTCCTTCATTATCTTATGATGTACTCCCTCCCCACCGAGAAAAAGCATGAACTGTGGGTCTTGATAGGACAAAAGCCAGTTAGATTTGGCTTAAGGGAGTTTTCTCTGGTTACTGGGCTTTATTGTGGTGCTGGTAAGATACCCGATAGAGCTGATGAGTTGAGTGTTGTAAATAATGTCGAGGATTTTCTTAAGAGGATCCTTCAAAAGAAATGGAAATCCAAAGTGAAGGATACTGAATTGGAAAAGTTATTATTCAATAAAAAGCTTGCGGTGGAAGATCGTTTGAAGATAGCCCATGTGCTTTTTGTACAAAACATTTTGCTGGGTATTGAAAAGGGAAGAGTTGTAAATAGGGATTATATTTGTTTTGCAAGTGATTTGGATTTTTTTTATTCATATCCTTGGGGACTATTGTCATTCAATGTGACAATGGAATCAATAAAAAAAAGGGAAAATGATATTGCTAAATGGCTGCCCCCTACAGAAGATGACTCTAAAGCGAAGACCTATCATGTTTCAGGTTTTCAATGGGCCTTGCAGGTGATTATGATCATCATATTTCTCTGCAATTCAATTTTCTTATTCAGCTAAATCGCTCGTGCGATTTGTTGAATCGCTCACGTGATTTTAATGAAACAAAATCTATAATACATCTTTTTTGCTGTTTGTTCCTTTTAGGCGTGGGCTTACGAAATGTGCCCAACGATAGCAAGTTCTTATGGGGGCGGCCTAGTCCCTGAAGATTCCCACATGTCCAAACTACCACTCCCCAGGATGTTCAGATGGCTGCACAGTAGAGGGAACCCAATTGATATTGAAGAACTACGGCAAAAGATAAATAACCATGGACCTGAGGTTTGAACAAAATTTATATTATTTTCTTTGGCATGGATCACTGAATATCTTTAACATCTATTATTTTTTGATGTAACAGGATCAGGTAAGTCCATTTTTGTTTCCCTCCAGCAGTGAAAAGAATATGAGTTATATCAGGGACCTTCATGAACAAACAAGTTTAGAAGAAGAGGATGCACCCATTGATTATCTACATCAATGTTTAAAAGGGTACACCTGTTTGATCATTGGGGATGAATTGCCCCCGAGAACAAATACCCCTCCAGTCCAAGAAGATGATAATCTCATGAATTCTAACATGGATTGGTTGCCCTCACCATCACATCCAACTACAGCACCACCTGCCGCTACAATTGATTGGGGAACCGCACCCCCAACTACCACAGCACCTGACACCCTACCCCCCCAAATGCCACATCACCTGCCACATCACCATCACCTGCACCAGCTGCTGCATTGCAAATACTTTTTGAAATTCAACAGTTTATCCAGAAAATGGAAGCTAATTCTAAATCTTTGAATGCAACTGTTGAGAAAATATGGCTGCATTTGGAGAAGGAAAAACAAGACCAAGCTGAAGCTAATTCTGGATCTTTGAATGCAACTTTTGAGAAAATATGGCTGCATTTGGAGAAGGAAAAACAAGACCAAGCTGAAGCTAATTCTGAATCTGTGAAGACAACTGTTGAGAAAATATGGCAGCATTTGGGGAAGGAAAAACAAGACCAAGCAGGCCGTAGTGTAATGGTGCAGGAGGTTGAAGGGTCTAAACGTCAAAGACCAAAGAGAAATAAAAGAACGCCCACATGCCTTCTGTCGCCGTATACGCAGCAACTTAAGAGGATTTGCACAGCTAGAGCCAGAGCTAGAGTCAAGGCTAAAGAAGCAACACCGGCTTTAACGGCTCAGCCCCAACTGCCTTGTCCGCAAACCGCAGAAACCATCTCTCAATCTCACAACAGATGGTTATCCAAAAATACGGACAAATCTGGTTCTAGCTACTTATACAACTGGGTTCTCAGTGCAGGGCCGGGAGACCGAATTCCTGGACAAAGTCAGGATTTCGGCTCGGAATTCTTCCTAACCATCCTCAGAAATAGGAAATGGTTGATATCCGTGGTAAACTTCTTATATAGTTTATGTTAGTCAATACATGTATGATCCTTGTTTTTATTGTTTTTATTTTGGTTCACTCGTTGCAGCATTTGGAAGAGTGTTTGGCCAATATAAGGCTTAAACAAAAAAGGCTCCCAGATCAATATGCTCAGGATTGTTTGGTCCTTGATGAGACTTTCTTCCAACATCTTAAAACGAATTATTATCTATCAAGGGAGCTCATTACAAAGGCAGATTCAATTGCTATTGGTGAAGATGGCAATATCATAATTACAAAAAAGCCAAATACTGCTGCCAATGCTCTGAGGGGTGCTAAAGCTGGCGTTAGGGTTGCTGCCAAGAGTGCCAAGGGTGCGAAGACTGTGAATGAACCCAAAGAAGACCTCCAGACTACCTCGCATTCATTTGATGTGATGCGAAGGATCTGGAATAATCCCATCAAGTGGAAGGAGGACACTGTTCTGCGTATACAACTGGTTTTCTACCATTTTTGCATGGTCGTGCATGGGAAGGAGCTAATAAATTTTATGGCGTAGTCAACGTAGGAAATTCCCATTGGGTGGCCGTTGAGATTTTGCCCCAAGAGGGAGTCATCAAAGTTTACGACAGCGGTGGTGGTTCCCTTGACCACAGGAATTACCAAATTGCTTTGAACCATCTGTGTGTTTTCTTTCCCAAATTGTTGGCCCACACAGGAAAGTTCAGGCATTTAGGCGACAGCCTCAACCACATGTGGAAGTTGCAACTTGCTCCGTGTCCAAAAAATAAACGAAGGTACATATAAAATTTACTAACTTAAAAAAATTTTATTATATTTTTATTTAATTTCTATTTTTTTTTTTTTTAGTGGCGATTGTGGACTCTATTCCTTATATTACATTGAGCTTCTCATGCGTGGGGAACCAATGGAAATTCTGGATGACGATAATACCTCTTTTTTAAGGTTACGTTTAGCATCCGAAATATTTTTTGGAGTTGATAAATACAATATTTAAGTTCCACAGTATGTATTCATAATATTTATGTCCAATTCCTTAATGAATCGCGCGCGCTATTCTTCATCTACATCTAGTTATTTATTTGATTTAAATATTTATAGATTTATTTTTACCCTAAAAATTTAACTAATCGCGCGCGCGATTCATCTACATGTAGTTATTTATTTGATTTAAATATTTATTTGATTTATTTTTACCCTAAACCCTAAAAATTTGATATAGTCGAATGCATCTGCAAAGTACGAACCGAATAATATTGAATGCATGTAGCCCTAATTTTTTTCCTATAAAGTGTACAATTCCCTAATAAATCGTGCAAGCGATTTAATTAATCGCGCGCGCGATTCTTCATCTACGTCTAGTTATTTATTTTATTTAAATATTATTTTTTTTATTTATTAATTAATCGATCGCGCGTGATTGATTCTTCTTCTAAATCGAAATATTTTTTTTTAATTATTTAATCGTAATAATTAAATTGCTTGAGCGATTAAATGTATCGCGTGAGAGATTTAATGAATCGCGCAAATGGGATTATTTATTTTTTTAATTTAATGCATGTAGCCCTAAATTTTTCTATAAATACTCCAATTACCAGTCACACCTTCCTTCAAGCAAAACCCTAGCCGCTTTGTCTCTCCCCTTCTTTCTTCTTCTTCTTCAACAGAGGCAGACGAACGCGAAAGCAAACCACCAGTTTCGGAGTTGAGCTTGGAGATGAAATGTCGAGGATTGGGCTTCATGAATGATCTTATTACAATCCTCGATATTTCATCTTCAAGCTCCACTCCTGTTCTGGCTCAAACGCTATTTCAATCAAATACGGCCCATTAAAGATGTGCAGACGACGTAAACAAATCACCGTTTTGGAGCTTGGAGTTCTAGCGTTTAAGGATTGGGGTTCATGAAGCTCAATAAGTACCTTACTGTTGTATTAACAGTTGTACATTGCTCATGAAGCCCAATCCTTAGATGCTCGACTTCAAGCCCCACTCCTGTGGTCTGGGTCAACTTCAAATACGTGATGGTGATGCTGATATGATATAGCAGCAAAAAGAAAAAAAATATTGAAATTTATATTTACATGTTTATTATTTTATTTAATTTACAGAAAAAATTAAAATGTTGAAATTTGTATTTATGTGTTTATGATTTGAATTAATTTAGAAATAATTGAATGCATATATCTCTAATTGTTCATATAAATAATCCAGTTCCCAAATAAATCGCGCACTCGATTTAATGAATCGCTCTTTGATTTTGTGCCTATATCCAATTATTTATTTTTTAAATGAATCGCTCCCTCGATTTTTGAGCTAAATGGGATTACTTATTTTTTTAAGTGAATCGTGGACTCGATTTAATGAATCGCTCATTCGATTTTGTGCCTACATCCAATTATTTATTTTTTTAATTTTACCCTACACCCTAAATTTGATCTAATCGAATGCATTTTCCACTTACGAAACGAAAAATACGTAATGCCTGTAGCCCTAGTTTTTCTTGTAAAAATCCCAATTCCAAATAAATCGCGCAAGCGATTTATCGAATCGCGCAAGCGATTCTTCATTTATATCTTGTTATTTATTTTATTTAAATATTATTTTGATTTATTTTTACCCTAAACCCTAAATTTGATATAATCGAATTCATCATCGCGCAACCGATTTAATGAATCCTGCAAGCGATTCTTCATCTATATCGAGTTATTTTTTTTTTTAAATTTTACCCTACACCCTAAATTTGAGATAATCGAATGCATCTTCCACTTACGAACCGAAAAATACTGAATTCATGTAGCCCTAGTTTTTCCTGTAAAAAACCCAATTCCAAATAAATCGCGCAAGCGATTCTTCATTTATATCTTGTTATTTATTTTATTTAAATATTATTTTGATTTATTTTTACCCTAAACCTTAAATTTGATATAATCGAATTCATCATTGCGCAACCGATTTAATGAATCCCGCAAGCGATTCTTCATCTATATCGATTTATTTATTTTTTTTTATTTTACCCTACACCCTAAATTTGATATAATCGAATTCCACTTATGAACCGAAAAATACTGAATTCATGTAGCCCTAGTTTTTCCTGTAAAAAACCCAATTCCAAATAAATCGCGCAAACGATTCTTCATTTATATATTGTTATTTATTTTATTTAAATATTATTTTGATTTATTTTTACCCTAAACCCTAAATTTGATATAATCGAATTCATCATTGCGCAACCGATTTAATGAATCCCGCAAGCGATTCTTCATCTATATCGAGTTATTTATTTATTTTTATTTTACCCTACACCCTAAATTTGACATAGATGAAGAATCGCTTGCGCGATTTATGTCGATTTATTTATTTGATTTATTTTTTTACTAATAGTGCAATCGATTTCATGAATCGCTAGATTGATTGCATTGTCAAACCAATCGTCATAGTATTGAATGCATTGCCAACCAATCGTCATAATAATTAATGCATTGTCAACCAACTTAATTGAATGCATGCAGCCCTAATTCTTTCTTTAAATAGTCCAATTACCAAGCTCATCCTCACAACATATCTCGTATGGTAGATTATTTTTATTGATTTATATGTGCTTTAGCTCTCACGGATCTGTGCATTCCCAATATGTCCGTTCAATGGGCAGACTTGAGACAGTCTATGCACAGGTCGGTGAGAGCTATAGCACACTTAAATGAATCTAATCACAGCACGTGATTCATTGATCCAACACGCGATTCATTGAATTTAGTGATAAAAAGATTTTATCAATAACTTGAATCGCGTGCTCGATTGATGGAATCGCGCACTCGAATTTACTCAAGAAGCTGATCTACATTGTAAGTTCTGTTAAATAATAGATTGCAACCTGATTTTGTCGGTTCAATTTCAATTTCTGTAACTTCCTCTATGTGTTATTGTTGTCTTCAAACTCGAATAAATAATACAGTTGATATTGATGATTCGGTGTTATGATACAAACACCGAACCATCAATACCACCATTATTATTTAAAGTTTGGCAAGATCAATAAAAATGCTTTCCAAAGCAGCGGCGACGGCGACAAGAAGAGAAAGGAAATATATTCAGATGAGGCGAACAAAGAGAGACAGATCTGGGGGATGTCGGCGAAGAAAATCGACGGGATAAGAGAGGAAAGAAAGGAAAAATGTTAGATTTAGGGTTTTTGATTTTGTTATAACTTATAAATTTATTTTATTTGCAAAAGGGCCCCTAAAGTTTCTTCCTTTTACAAAACTAGTTAATTGCAACTTGATTAGTATGTAAAGATGCCACGTCGGAAAATATTGGGGAAAGAAAAAGGGAAAAGAAATTGAGGGTTATATCCCTAAAAAAAGACTTGGGCGTCCCTTGGGGCCTAATTCTCTCCTTGTAACATACCACTCCAGATTTATAAACTCATCCACAGGTATTAAGTTTTTGCGCAGGGAATAAGTCATAAATCGAATTCGAATGAGGATCTAGAACGAAGATTGCAGAAGTTATACACGGATTCCGATGCCAAGGGCATCAATCGAAATAAAACCTTGCCACGTGGGTTACAATCTTATGTAGTAAAATGCATGTTTTTAGCTATATAAAAAAAACACAATAAAAATATTATTATGTAATTAAAATTTAAATTATGGTTTTGGTAAATTACTTTGTATGAAAGCCCCCTTTTCTCTCGTGTGAAAGCTCTTGTGTCGTAGTGCATTTCTTCCTTCATCATCTGGTTTTCTCTAACTATTATCCCTCGTTTTATTTTGCTCTTCTGCTTTGATATATAACTGTTTGTTCTTCCTTTCTAATTTCTGATGGATAGCAAATTGGAACGGGCTTGTGGGGTCTTATCTCTCATAGAAGAGGAAGAACAAGGACAGGTTGCCCCCACCGGTGCTTTGGTCAAAAATAAATGGAGGAAAAAATCTTGGGTTGTGGGAAAAAATTTACTAGGAGAGCTTTGAAATTTAAAAATTTTAGAGCTACGATGTCTAGCATGGTGAACCCTATCAGAGGGATGGAGGTGAAGAAACTTGAAAAGGGTAGGTTCCTTCTTGTGTTCTTCCATAGATTGATAGAAAAGGGGTTCTTAACTCTTGGCCTTCGATATTAAAATAAATCTGTTAGTTTTGAGTTAACAAGATGAAAAGAAGGATGCTCTACAAACCACTCTTAATTTGTGTTATTTCCACATTGTTATTCATGGGACCTCTTTATAAACAATCTAAGGAGATGGGGGAATTCATAGGAAATAAATTGGGTAAATTGCGTTTAATTGAAAACCACGACAAAACAGGAGTATGATTTCAACACCTCACTACGCATAAGAGTCAGCCTCAATATGGAGTTTCCACTCAGACGCGCCATTAAAATATGGAGCCCAGATGGTGAGAAGGATTTCCTTGTGAGATTCACCTATGAAAAACTCCCCAACTTTTGCTATTTGTGTGGCTTCTGTGACAATCTTGCTAAAAGTTGTCTGTAACGGGAGGAGAATTTCGTAGACCCATCCCCAGATTTCCCTTTTGGTGCTTGGGTGTCCGCATCCATAGGCAGCGGCCTGACAGGTTGGTGTCATGACCCTGGACCAATTGTAAGGTATGGGACTTGTCCCACATCGATTGTATGGGCAATTGGTGTGGGGTTTATAGGCCAAATGGGTTCTCTCTTCTTCCAGACTAGTATTTTGGGATGGGCTCTCCTGTTTGGTCTATAACAATTGGTATCAGAGCCGGCTCAGAGTGGTGGCCTAGAGGAGCTAGCCGTGACCAACGAGGACGTTGGCCTTGAGGGGGGTCGATTGTCATGACCCTGGACCAATTGCAAGGTATGGAACTTGTCCCACATCGATTGTATAGGCAATTGGTGTGGGGTTTATAGGTCAAATAGGCTCTCTCTCCTTCCAGACTAGTCTTTTAGGATGGATTCTCCTGTTTGGTCTATAACAACTATCTAAGTTCTCAATTAACAAAGTGAAGCCGTTCTCAATTAACAAAGTAAAGCTACAGATCAACGCTCAACCAAGAAAATTCAGAAGAACAGAACAATAGGGAAGAAGGGGAAGAAGTGCAGAGAATAAGAGAGAGAATTGAGAGAAGATTCAGAATTAGATTTGATTTTTGCCAAAGTTGATCTCTAAAGGATACACAGTACAATATATGATCAATTCCATACTAAGCTACCAACTCAGCCATCTAATCCAACTGCTAAAGCCATACTTTGATACCTAACAAAAGTGAAAAGCATGGTTCAAGGCTGCACAAACGTGTACAATTTAAATAAGTAAATTAATCCCTTTTTAGCCTTCAAAACGGTGCTCTTCAAAGAAGTGTTATTCCATAATTAAAAGAAACGCTTCATACTTCTAAAGAAACGTAATCCCAAGCTTTCTTGACTGTGTTTATCATCTTCATCTCCATGGAGCTTCATAATTCTCTCCCCCTAGATCCAATGCTTGTCCCCAAGCCTTCAACTCAGGAAATAGCTGGATAATGGGATGGAAATCTTCCCAAGTAGCCTCATCAAGTTCAATGCCAACAATTAGAGTCTGAACTATTTCATATCCATAGGCAGACTTAGCCTTTTCAAGTTCATCCTCAGCAGCCTTAGCAATTTGATTCTTCTGCTCAAAAACATCATCAAGATTCAGCTTTAGAACACTTGCTCGTATCAAATCAAAGACATAGCCTTGAATTTGACTCCTGATGTTGCTGAGTTTGTAAAAAGGATCACTTGCCTTGTCCGCAAGGGCAACAACATTCACAAACTCACTGTCCTTAGTCTTGGTCTCGCATTTGACATCTAATTGCTGCTTTAAGCTCTCAACTCCAGATTTAAGCTCAATATAGTGATCATAACTTCTTTTTGGTGGTAGTTCAGTTGGCTCTTTGAACAAAGTTGAATATCTATCCAGCAATAGCCTTAACTCTTCATTAATACTCCATTTCTCTTCATTCTCCATAGCAATAACCATACATAGACACCTGAGGGTACCCCTTCCCTTCTTCTTTAACAATTTCTGCATTTTTTTTCCTGTAATCATCCTTAAAGAACCCTCCTTTAATCCTCCCTACAGAGTAATAAGTTGATTTAATTTCACAAACTGAAGAGTTTGTTTGTCAAAATCAAAAGTTATGGGGCTAAATTTCCTTAATAAGTCAACCCCCACAACCATATCGCAACCTCCCATCCTCAGCAGCCTCACACTGGTTTTGAATAAATGCCTTCCCATTTCCCAACTGAAGTTACTGTACTGGAGTTGCAATACATCTTAGCTCCATCAGCTACTGTCACCAGTAGGGGATTTGTTCACTCTATTTCATAACCTGCCCTCTTAGCAACCTCTGGATCCAGGAATGTGTGAGTACTCCCAGAATCAATTAAAATAGTGATGTGATTATTGCCTACTTTACCATCAAGCTGGATAGTATCTGGAGCCACTTGTCCATTAGCTGCATTTACTGAAATATGAAGCTCAGTATCTTCAGAGGCTTCCAAATCCATCACCGGTTCACCCTCTTCCTTTTTTTCTTCACCTATGATGGCAATCAGTTTCTTGCATCTATGCCCCACATGAAAGAGTTCATCACAGTTAAAGCACAATCCTTTCTTCCTTCTTGCTTCCATCTCCTCAACATTCAACCTCTTAATGAGAGGGTAGCTGTTTTGATTTACTGTATTAATCCTTCTAATAGCATTATCTAAAGTGTTAGGTTTATCATTCCAGTTATTGGGAGGAATTTTGGAATGTTTTCCCATAGTTTCCAGTAAACCTTGCTGTCTTTTAGCCAAATAATTGGCATGAGTTAAACTTTCTGGACTTAACATCTCTACCGTTTGGCCTATTTCCTCTTTCAAACCACTTACATAACTCTTAATGAAGAATTCATCAGAGAGAGATCTGTTGTGGTCCAGCATGAAAGCTTTTAGCTCTTCAAACCTCATGGTATACTCTTCAACAGTGTTTTCTTGCTTCAATTTGTTAAATTGCCCAATCAGGTTGCTCTCATTTTGCTTAGAAAACCTCTCTAGCACCGTCCCAGAGAACTTATCCCAACCCATGCCTTCCTTTCCTTCCACATAGTCCAGATACCAGTTATCTGCACTCCCTTCCATGTGCATGGCAGCTAGGAGAATTTTCTCATAGTCACACACATGATTGAAAAGGAAATACTTATGGCATGTTCTAAGCCATTACCTGGGTTCTTCACCATTAAAGCGTGGAAACTCAACCTTACTCTTGAGGTTAGTCTAGTTGTTTCCTTCACCCAGTTTAACAAAATGTGTTGGTAAGATACCTGTGTCTCCAGGTTGCCTTGTTGTGCCTTGTGAAGGTTCACTAGAGCTGCTTGTTTCTTTTCCCTTTCCTTGGCTCTGTATAAGAAGTTCCAGCTTTTGATTCAAGGTTCTTGTAAGCTCATCTAGTTGGTTCTTGATGTCCTCTTGCCCCCCTTTTAATTCTTTTGTAAAGATTTCTAACTCATCTTTCCTTTGGCCATGGTTCTTTGCCATATGTACCCAGGGAATCTTTACAATTAGCTCTGAGGCCACTGTTACAACGATGATCTTCTCTACACTAAGTTCTCAATTAACAAAGTGAAGCTACAGATCAACGTTCAACCAAGAAATTCAGAAGAACAGAACAATAGGGAAGAAGGGGAAGAAGTGCAGAGAATAAGAGAGAGAATTGAGAATTAGATTTGATTTTTGCCAAAAGTTGTTCTCTAAAGGATACACAGTACAATATATGATCAATCTCCATACTAAGCTACCAACTCAGCCATCTAATCCAACTGCTAAAGCCATACTTTGATACCTAACAAAAGCGAAAAGCATGGTTCAAGGTTGCACAAACGTGTACAATTTAAATAAGTAAAGTAATCCCTTTTTAGCCTTCAAAACGGTGCTCTTCAAAGAAATGTTATTCCACAATTAAAAGAAACGCTTCATGCTTCTAAAGAAACATAATCCCAAGCTTTCTTGACTGTGTTTATCATCTTCATCTCCATGGAGCTTCATAACAGTTGGAAAGAGAACTTTGCCGGCCAAGTTCACGTCTCCCCAGTATATGCGCACTCCCTAAGAAACCATACCAGAGTAGAATGCTGGGAGCTACTCCCACCAACCTAGTGGAAGCCATACTCATACTTTGGTGAAAAATTCTTCTTACAGGTAATGAAGGACCAACATTCTATACCTGTTGCATAGAAACAACCCGCTCCTCTACCTGCTAGCTCTGATTGTCAAAAGTCTAAGGTGATAACTGATCCTCTCTTTAACCCTAGCTTGCTTCTTGGGCCAACCCTTTCTTTCTCGACCCTAATTTGGGAGAAGCCCAATACTGAACCCCAAACCCAAGTATCACTCCATGAGGTCCCCATTACCAATCTTTTTTAGCCCAACATAGAAATATCATACCCAAACACTATTTCAACCCAAATTTAGTCTATTTCAAATATCTCCCATGATCCTCTCTCAACCAAATGACCCACCACCTTCCAGTGCCCAATTATCCCTTCAAGTTATTCCCCATTATCCCAGGTCATCTCGTTTGTCGACTCCTCCCCCCTAGAAGGAGCAAGAGAAAGTTGAAAACTTCTATTATTAAGATGAAAAACAAGAACATTTGTTTCTTTGGACACAAATGTTCATTACCATCTGATTTTTCGACCAGTTCTCTGGACACACTGGCGTTAAAGAGATCCACATCTCAAGCCCTTGTTCTTAGAGACTCGATGAATATATTACCGATAGTTGCAGCAACCCCCGCCAATTATTATGAATCCAATTTGTTGGAACCGCTAGGGATTAGGGGGTCCCTGGGCAGTGAAAGAGCTTGAGAGACTCATTAATGTTTATTGCCCCGGTCTGGTGTTCTTGTCAGAAACTAGATGCAAATAGAAAAAAAAATTGATCTTCTGCATAATAAATTGAACTTGTTTGGCATTGGTGTAGACTCGGTGGGTAAAGGAGGAGGACCGATACTACTGTGGAAGAAAAATTTTAATGTTTCCCTACTTAGTTTTTCAAAAAAACCACTACGATGTTTTGGTTTCTTTGCTGGATGGTTCAGCTGATTGGCGGTTTACAGGCTTCTATGCTAAACCTATGCCATCAAAGGGGTATATAACCTGTATCTTACTTGTCGTTCTTAGGGGTGCTAGCAATCTACCATGAATACAATTGACTTTAATGATGTCATGACAAATTTGGAAATTGGGTGGTGGCACCCGTTCTCCTGGGAAAATTCGCACATTCCGGGAATGCATTGAAGAGTGCAATTTGGTTTATCTTTACTTTGTGGGAAACCAATTTACTCAGCATAACAATCAATATTTGCCCTCTCACAGGATTCGCTAATGCGGTTTGGATCAAAAAATTTCCTAATAATAGAGTTTGTCATTTCCAAGCGGCAAAATCAGACCATACACCTATTTTGATTGAGCTTAGTTGCACAATGAGCTTACAACCTGATGGATTAGGGGAATTCTTATACATGCTCGCGTAAATGGAAAACCCGCAAAACAGGTAATACATATAAAGAAGTGTTTGCCTATGATTATAATCATACATCTGTTATTCAAAAATTGTCTGTGATATAAGGAAAATGCCAAAGCGAATCACAATAGTTCGACTTTCTAAGGCAGTACTCCTAACACAAAAGGTTAGAAATATATATTGTAAGAGATTAAGACTGACCTAAGATTACATGGCACCTGTCCCCTTAGAAACCATTAAGATGCATGTAAAAAGAAGCCTCATAAAGTAATTACTAATCAAACTCAAATTTTTCTTCAGTTGGTTAAGTTAGGGAATGAGAGAAATGTTGTAGCTTAGAGATTTGAGCAAGATAAACCACTTGAAACTTTGTGTTATTAATTAGTTGTGGATGAGCTTACATACAAGACCATTGAAACTTTGGGGTTTAAACACTTCATGACAATAGCTTGCCCTATGTTTGTGATTCCATCGAAAAGGACCATAACTGTAACGCCCCAGTTTTCTGGCTTTCAGGTAAGCACGCCACGTGTGGGTTTTTGAGAGTTAGGATTTATTTTAATTCTTTCATTTATTAACTTCTACACTGCATGACAACTTTACGAATTATATTCTAAGTGTTTATATGAATTTATCTTCAACTCGAGAAATTTTACATGAATTATATTTGATCGATACGTGAATTAATTACCGAATGTGACTTAATTGCTTAGATGTCCTTAATTGATCATTCCTCTTAAATGTGAGGACTTAATTGCATGAGAATTTCTTTGGATTTAATTGATCACATTTCATAAGATAGAACTTAATTGCATTACTTAATAATCTTGGGGGACTTAATTGCAATTTGGAGCATTTCATCCTTTTAATTGCAGCAATCACGTACTGCTTCTCATTCTCATTTCATACAAACATACCAACACTTTGCTCCTTGCTTCCCACCTTTCTCGATCAAAACCCCAAGAAGAAGAAGAAAGGATTTCATCATTTCAAGTTAATTTTCCATCAAATTGCATACTTTGAAGCATCATAATCTCCATAACTCCATCTCTTTTCTTCTCCTTTTCATTCAAGGTATATATGAGCTATTTGTGTGAATTCTTGAATTGATTGATGACACTAGGGTTGTGATTTAAGCTTGATAATTTGTGTTTTAATTGGTGGAAGCATGATTTTAGGTTTTAAACTTGAATTTGATGTTTGAATTATGATGGTTATGGAGTTGGATGATAAGTTGTTATATGGGTTTGATATTGATGATTCTTGAGAATTAAAGCATGAAATAAGTGTTTATGATGGATTTTATTGCACTTTAAGTATGCTAGCATGTTTCTTTCGTAATTTAATTGCATTTGGAAGAGTTTTGTTGGAGTTTGATGATTTTTGATATTGGTTTGAAGCTCCCCTGTTTTGCTGCTCTGTTTCTGCATCATCTGCATAACGGGAACGACCCTTCCCGTCCCAGTTCATTTCTCGGAATGGCCGTTCCCACCCTTTTGAATGATCTGGAGCGAGACTAGGAATGACCGTTCCCAGTTTTGGCCTACGGCCGGAACGACCGGTCCTAAGTGCCAAAATTGTCATTTTCTTTATAGACGCACGGGATCAGTTCGGGGAGCCGGGAATGGCCCTTCCCATTTTACATTAAAACCCGGAACAACCGTTCCCATGCTCCAGAAGGTTTGGAGAATTTTTTGCATAAAATTAACTTTTCCACTTCCGTTTCTAAGCCTCTAAATGATCAATACATGCTATTATATGCTCATTTTATGCATGAGTATGATCATGACATTCCATAATTGTTAATGCACGACATATTGTATCACGATTACGTCGTTCATCCTAATTGGTTCATATGGGTCGTATCTCACGTACACTTGTCTTTCTTACACAGACCAGCTTCCTGGTGATGAGGAGCAGGCACCGTAGGCTGTATCCTTGTTCTCTTTTTGTCTCTACAGATGAGGTTTAATTCTAGATACATAGAACCCTTAAAACCCTTATGTGGATTTTTGGCCAAAATGTATATATATATATATAGAACTTTTCATAAAACCTCAAATGATTGAAAATGCACCATATTTATTATACTGAACCACCGTATTTTGGCGAGTATATTGTACTGCACTGTGGGCCCGAGGGTAGTGTATTGAGCCAACCGGGAAAGCAAGGGCTGGCGGGTAACTCTTGCACTATCCTCAACATTTTGGGATGACCCCTAAATCCACTAGGAGATTAGTGGAGAAAGGAGTTTCGGGCATAGGGATTCATGTACCCTACGCTCACCATGACTGGATGGGTGGGCCTTGCAAACCCACCATCACCCGGAGGGAAAAGGGACACTGAAACTGCTATTGATTGATTGCACTGTAATTACTTGCGTGATCACCTAACCAATGGATAACTTAATTATTGTACACTGTTGAAGGTTGGAGAATTGCCCTCACTCGCCGGGCCACTGATTGACTGAAATTGATTAAATTGTTAAACTTGATAGTGGTAACTCGGGTGATGGTTATTTTATTATTGAACTTATATTGTATTTTGCAAAACTTCACCCGAGGTTATAACTTGCATGTACTTGAGCTTATATTTATTATGCCCCTCACTCAGTCCAGTCTTACATAGACTGATGCCTCCACCTTTCAGGTTCTTGCAGGTACGTGCTAGGTGGGAATTAGAGTCGGTTCTTGTCTTTAATTTGAGTCTAGCACAGTCCACTTGCATTGATGGCACATTTTGGATACTTCTAGCAAATTTATGACTTGTTGATGCTACTTTTGAATCATTGTATCTATGGTATTAGATTGCAAGTACGGAAGATTGTATACTTTTGTTGTAAATAGGCTCCGCTTAATGATAATGGTTATGCTTCTGCTGATTTGCATTGTACAGATTATATGGTTTCGGAGTTAGTCTGGCCTAGTTAGGATGATTTTTTTTTTATTGACACCCGTTCGCTATACGTTTAGTTTATGTACGGATTTTTCATTTCGTATGTGGACTGAACTATAGTGCGGGGGATGTGGCATCCTGGCATATGGGGTGCTACAATAACCAAAACATATATAAAAAATATGTCAATTAAAGAGAAAAATTGCAGTCATTTATTAAGAATCATTCACAAATTGATTGTTTAACGAATGATACATAGTCATTTATTTAATAGGTCAATTATATGTGTCTCATAGTTCACTTCATTGATGATAATTGGTGTAGCACCCCGGAGCAAAGAGCACTACATCCCTCACATTATAGCCCGACACGTGTAATGAAATGGGAACTCCGTACACACACCAAGCTACAGCGAACGAGAGACAAACAAAACCTCTCCTAGGCTAGACGATCTAGACCCTAATACAGAGCGCGCATAAATAACCAAAATCAAAGCGGAAGCCACAGGATCACAAACATACAAACATACACATGCCAAACGAATACCAGATATACATGTTATGCCACTCCAGGGCAAAATAAATCATACAAGTTCCAAAACTCGAATTTCAAATCATAATCTTATACATATTTATACATAATACCAAAACTGGAAAGTAAAGATGCAAAGGATGCAAGGACTCTCCTAAGACTCGAACAACTTAAAAGAAAGACCGTCGCCCAGCTCGAACCAACACCTGAACCTGCAAACTCAAATAAACAAAAGGGAAAAAAGAAAACAACGAAAAAGGGTCAGTCCTAAAGACTGGTGAGGGGGCTAACACACTTACACGTACATATACATAAAGCAGAGCATATTCAAATAAGAAAATTCATGAACCGGGCGTGGTTTTTGCATTCTAAAACATTTTAACCCATGATACTATATATAAGGAAAAAGGGCTTAAGGCCGAAGGCCAAAATCAACCAATTTTAATAATTAGAAGTCCACTCCCATTTCACGAATTAAGTTCATACTCATAATCACACAACTCGGCGAGTACGAGTTTCAGACCAACCTAACTCCGTTCATATTCAAAGTCATAATTCAAACAAAATAAAGTCAAACATACATACCTCTTCTCCGGGTGATGGAAGGGTCGATCGAACCCTAACCATCAGTTCTCGATATGTCAGGGTCGTGAGTTTCATGACACCCACGCCCAAGGATTTCATCCCCCACCAAACCTCCTAGTGGGTTCCGGGTTGATCCTATAAGTTGAAGACCATAATAGGGAGTGACCCGACGGCCCGACACCGTCCCGGGGCCCCTTTGCACAAATCTCCGGGGCCCAGTCAAATTTCATAGTTCAAAATCCACAATTTTCAAAATCAGACTTATCTTTCAAAGTCATAACTGGCTATTTTCAAAACACACACACCAACCCTTCTCAAATTAAACGAACGAAAATATAGCGTACATATATATATATAAAAGCATTTTCAAAAGTGTTCCATAACAAAAGGGTCAATTCCCACAAAATACATATCGATCATCTATCTAAATACATATATATATATATATATATATATATATACATAGGTCGCATGCGAGCTTAAGAAACATTTAGGGTTGTAGGTCGTAATAACTAAAAGAAAGAAAACCTCACCTTGTCGAACAAATCGAATGAAAGCAAACTAAATAACTCCTAAAAGACCACCTCCTTACCCTCGGAACGAACCTCTGAACAAAACAAAGGGCATAAGACATACTTAGACTCAAAATGAACCAATTAGACGTTAGGCAAATGCATATGGATGCAAATGATGCAATGTACTTCACATAAACTAACACTTAGGCATATCGAAGCACACAAATAATTCACGAATCAAACTCATAATATATCAATTAAACTCCTAACATATCATATAATAGCATATTAAGAGCATCCTTAACTTTAAAGTTCCTAAGGGAGTAAGAGATGCATGTGAGTTGAAATAAATTAGCACTTAGCGCATATAAATTCATATCACTTCATAAGTCACAGATTTTACGTCAAACGGACTCATAAATTTCATATAATGAACATAACACATCATACAACATGTTAACATTGCATCCATATTATAAAAGAAGCAAGAAGGTATCACACGAATAGAATTAACGAAGCTTTCATGCATGCATGCACGTAGGAAGGCATAACAAACATATCTTGTCATATATCATGTATATAAGCACCGAAATTACCTAACAAATTCATATTAGAGCATATATCATGATATATAACAATTTAATAACATATATTAATCATAAACGAGCTAAGAAAGCCATATAAAACACGAACAAAACGAAAAACAAGTTGCATGACAGCAACTCACGAAAGAAGCCCCAGAGAAGGTCACGGTTGCGACTGAAATTCAGTTCAAAACAGGTCCAACCGCTACCACAGCCACCACCAGCGCCTTCAGCAGCTTCAGGTCGAAAGGGGGGCCAAAATGGATCGCGGCCGCGACTAGGAAAGGTCTGGTTTCGGTCGCGGCCGTGACTACACGCAGTAGTCGCGAAGAAGATCAGCAACAACCCGACAACCCCTGTTCTTCTTCAATCTTCAAGCAGAAGCACCAGGACGTGAAGCCAACAAAAAGGGCAGCAATAAGGCAACAAATACACACAAGAGCTAGCATAAAACATGCACAATAACAAGAACAACTTCACACAGCAGCAAGGAGAGCAAATTCAGTCACCAAGCTTCAAAATTCATATTTCATCAATGGTGGATCAAGATACAGCTAATTTCCATGAATTTCATGCTTAGAAATGAAACAAATAAGCTATCTAGATCACATAAATGGCTTCATATCAAGAGATGCATCGAATTTTCACAAGAATTCATCAAAATTCATAAAACCCTTACTATTCATGTTCTTCAACCTAACATGCTCAAAACCTAATGAAAATATGCAAACCATGGCTTAAAATAAAGGCAAGAAGATGGAGAACAAGAATTCATTCATACCTTTCAAATCGGAGAAGAAATGACGAAGAAACGAGCTTAAAATCGGAGATGGTGAATAGTAATGGGATTTTCTCTTTTCTTCCTTTCTCCTTTCTCTCTAGGTTCTCCTAGGGTATGGGGTTAAATTGAGCAAGTGGGAAGTTAGGGTTAGGTGTTAGGAAAAAATAGGTTCAAGAATCGGGTCAAATGGAGTTAGAACAAGTAAATTACGGACGAAACAATGAAGGGTGGCGAATCTGCGCAAGGGTTAGGTTTCAGGCAAAATTCGGAGGCTCAAACGGGCTTAGAAAAATATAAAACTAGGTTTGAAAGCTTCTAATTTTTGTTACGAGTCCAGCGTCTCTTCCGGAATTCAAATCCGAATTCCCAAACCTAAGTTACGCCTTTCGGAACACAAGGTGCGCTAAACGTGTTAGGCCCTCGAGTCCCTATCAAACAAAACGGTTTTAAAAACCATATCAAACAAGCTTAAAAATGAGAAACGAACATGCAAACAAGTTTATAACACGTATAAATCTTGCATAGCAGTTATCACGAAAATCAGAATTAAAAACAGAGGCATACATATCAAATTCAAAGGCAAAAGGGCATAAACGTTCAAAATTCACAACTAAACACTTAGCAAATAATTCATATTAATTCAATAATATCATTTAAACAATATAATAAGTATATAATTACATAAATAAATAATTTAAATATGCAAGTAACACTCTTGTTAAGACGTACCTGTACGGCCGGATGAGCGGGATGTTACAAACTCCCCTCCTTCAAAAGGACCAGTCCCCAGGTCCTAGAGTAGGGTCTTGATCGAATTTGGAAACTAACTCAACTCCACGCTTCCGCTGCGCTACTCTAATCTCGGAAAAATGGTAGACTCCTCGGTCTTCCCACCGAACCACGAAGCCCTTGAAACCTCGTCGAACCACCTTGCTATGAGTAAATAGGTTGACTCGTTGAAACGAGCAACCCCTTGTTAGGAATAGTGCCCTTAAAGCAGATGTTTGCTTTACTATTTCCTTGTAAAATCACAAACAGTCTTTGAATCATAAACGAAATGATTTCGTTCATAGGCAACACTTCTTTATGTGCTTATTTATGTCTGTTTGGGTTGACTGTGTTTTGCATGTCTTGAACTCCCCTAATCTGATGAGGCCGTTAAGAACTTTGTCATTATGGGAACGGCACATGAAACAAGTTCTTAACTCCATAGGCGAGGATTAGAAACTTCTCCAAGTCAATGAGTCCGACAGACAGTGGGAGTGTCGACCTTGACTCTGCTGAGACGTACTTATGTGGTTATGTCCTTTTGAAGGATCACTCAGTTTCATGGAGTGATAAGTGCATACGTTGATGCGTTCATAATATATAAGGGTGATTGTTACAAGAACTTCATCACTGAGATGTCCCGTGTGAGAACATTCCTAAATGGGAAAGGAAGTTTCCTGAAACTTCCAGATTAGGAAATATCACAGGTCAATGACGTGATTCATTAATCCTTAGACTTGAGATTATGTGATGTCTCATATGAGCTAACTCTGTAATCTTTGATATAGGCTCAAAAGGGTGTCGCCATGTAGACACCTGAACCACGGCTATGTTGGGATTACACAAGTGGCATATGTAGAATTAGTAGAATCGATAAAGGACCTGCACTTGTTAATAATAAGAATGATCTCTTACTGATTGAGTTGTTCGTAGTCCATTAAACATTAAACCCTTGGTCAAGGTGGATAAAGATCAAGACATCTAGAAAATGGGGTTTTCTAGGATTGAGATTGAAATGGATATGAAACGAACTTAACTTTAAAGATCAAGAATATTTGGGCTCTGAGAATATTCTCATACTTTAGTTCTTGATTGAGAGATGGAGTTGTAGGAGGATCGTATTTCACTGATTGTAATTGACTGAAAGGTTCTTCGATTCTTTTGGTATTCGGCTAGGGGTCACACACTCATTGCTAGATTACGGTAGTGTGATCTGTGAAGTGATTAATTAATTAGGGAATTAATTAATTGTTGTCACTGCTAATCAAATAATTAACCTAAAGGGTCACACACAAATGCCAGAACACGAGGGTTATGGTAGGATGTTAATATGATTAACAAAGGATCAAAGTAGTTGATCGAAACGGAGCAATACACGTGGGCATCACCACGTGACTGCCACGTGTCACACAAGCCTGCGTGGCTGCCAGGTGTCACGTACACGTGGCTGTTGCGTGGCTTCGTCGTGTGGTTTATTTCACACGTGAATTCTTTTCGAGAAATTAATTGATTAAATTATAATTAATTAATTTTAGTCTTTTAATTAATTATTGAATTAATTGTTAAGACTATTCTCAAATAAACTTAACCCAATAAATAATTAATTGGGAATTAATTTATTTATTGAATATTGACTTTTAACTTTAGGAAAGTTGAAAAGTCCAACTTCCTATTGTAGGAGAGAGAAGAATATTCTTGCAAGACTTGGAGAACAAGTTAGGAACTTATTTTCTCCAATTAAATCAATAATTAAATTAGTTAATTAGTGAGCAAAAAAAAAATCTAATTGGTTCTTGGAAACCCTAGGGGTTCGAACCAACCTAGTATAAATACTAGGGATGGTGCTTCTCTTATTCTTTAGAGCAACACTCACAAAGTGTTAAGTTTTTGAGAAAATCCAAAAGAAAAGTTTTCAAAGCAAAATTATCCTAGCCGTTAACACAAGCTATAGAACTAGCATTCTCACTTGCTTGATCGTGTTCTAGGACTGGTGTGGATACGCTTTAGAGGCCTTCTACTTTGGAGTCTAAATCGAAGGACCGTTCGAGGGACTTTCCGATTGAAGGGTGTTCGTTAGGCGGTAACGACATCACAAGAAAGCTTCAATTAAAGTGAGTTTCTTGTTATTCCCAAAGTTACAGTACGAAAATTGCAAGACAACGATTAAACTTTTGGAAAATTTTAAACTTTCGTTGCGCACTCGTTCGTGTTTTCCAACAACCCTTAATTCTCCTTGAAATCTCCTTAGCCTTAGCAACCGGACACGAAGTCCTCGGCCATTGGCTCCCACTTCCAAATAGGATTCGGAAGTAGTTGGAAGATCCTACCGATTCTTGATGCTCGGTCTTCAACCGATGGCATGTTAGACATCGCTACACGAAGTTGGCAAGGTCTCTTCTCATGCCAATACACCATTACCGGTCCTTCAAGTTGTCGAACAAACTTCAAACTAAGAGTCGGATAGTTCTTATAACCTTGAACTTCTGGAGGTGTAAACTACACTCTTCCGCTAGCAACCTACAACCAAAACCTTCTTTTGTACCTCGATTGTAATAGAGTAATTTTGAGTATACTTAGGTCAGCAAAGCCAATACCGAAGATAACTCTCTCTTCAAACACCTCTTCCCACTCAAACCGTGCCTCTTCTTGTCAAACAAATCAACGGTTTGGCAATCTTAAAGGAAAGAATTGCCTAATATACCCCACTAACACGAGAGACTTCTTACTCTGAGGTAATTCTCGGCTCTTCTACGAGAATGCCTAGTCGGTTATACCCTTATTGAAACCCAAACTCGGTGCGACCACGAACTCTACAGAAGAACGAACAACTCTTCGAAGCGAGCAAAAGGGTATTTATCTTCCACAGTTAACTTGTGTAGCTCACAGTAGTCGATATTCACCCTAAAGTCCCGTTTCTTCTTAGATAGGATTAAAGCACTCCACGAAGAAGTACTTCCATGGATGAAACCACCTTCTAAAAGCTCATCGAACTACACCTTCAACTCCAACAACCATACTAGAGCCATCCGGTAGGGAATCTTCGACAAAGTTCAAATCCGGGATAAAGATCACGACACCTCAATGTCTCTATCGGGTGGTAATGAATTCCAACTTTCAAGAAACGTCGAGAAAGTCTTTCTACGATCTTTGTCTCCTTGAGCTTGACTCGACCTTTCGGTTAACCTAAAGGTAAGCCACAAAGCTCATCGTACCGTCCCGGTTTAACCAACCACTTCCTCAAAGGATATAGACGGGCTAGCCTTTAATCTCATACCTGAAGATATCGTTAAGCCCCGAACGGGCCTCCTAAAAGTAACCACTAGTTCAACACGGTGCTCGAACAACAAACCCAAGCCTAAGGTAGCTCCATACCTCGACAAGACACCTTCTAGCAAGTCCACCGGGTAACCTCGGCCCTTACAACTCACCAACACTCGAGCACTCTCCTACCTAAACTCTCCAAGAAGAGAGCTCACACAAAAAGGAGAAACAACGCAAACAACAAACAACATCAAAAGTAACGAGGAGAAGTAGCACATAAGTAGGTTTCCCCCCGAGATTAAAATAAAATGCATGTATGAAATGCCATAAATGCTTCATGCAACGTTCACCATGACGAAAATGTCGAGTTCGGTGTTAACTTCCTTGCTTTCCAAGATGTCACCTTGCACTTGAACCGGGATCTTGAAGTCACGGCGCTTTAAAGGTCTCAAATTCTTGTTCTTCAGAAACTATCATCATGTCTTCTAATTTTTCCAACTCTCGGCACTTGAAACAATCCCCAATTTTCTTCAAAAAAAATTTCTCCATCTTCGGCATTGAAATCTTCTTTTGCTTGGTATTAGTGGCATCTTGAAGTTCTTAAGATTTCTCTTGTGTTTCGGACCACTTTCTCGGATTAGAACTCGAATAGGGTTCTTACCTCACATAAGAAGTATGAGATTCGAACCATCGTCTATCCATCTTTACTTGAACCGCTTCGTTACTCCCTTGGGACCAAGTATGCACCATAAATCTTGAATTGTTCGTTAAATTCCTTTTCTATGCTCTTGTAGAAAATGTTAGATTTTAGAGCTATCTTCTTCGACTCCCGATCTCTTAGGTTCCATCAAATCGACCATATTCTTCAATTCTCGTTCAAAGTTTGAGAATTCTCGAAGTTTTCTTACCGTTGTCCTTGGAGGGATGAGCTCGTAGTAAAACTCTTGAATAAAACTTCCCAAGTGAACTCTTCCCGAACTCTTCGAATTTCAACTTCATTATCTGGAAATACTTTGAAGCTCGACCTTGAATTTAAATGGAAGATATACTTCACCTTTCTTGGAACATCCCCAAACAAGTCGTCCAAAATCATATCATCTCGGATATCCATTCTCGATCTTGACATCATCATCAAACAACTTCGGAGGATCAAAATTCCCTAAACCTCTTGTAGATCAGAGGGACTTGTTTCCTTTGCCCTTTTCCCAGTGATACTTGTGGATATTGAAACGACAACCTAAAATAAAAACACAATTTCCAAAAATATCGATGCATGTGGGGTTTTGATGCATGTTCATGTGCACAATCAATGCAAATAATACAAACAATTCACGTAAATGATGTAGTGAATGCAAACAAACACATAATCCTAAGCCGAACAACCTAGACAGACCGGACACGACACTAGAGCTCCGGTTTTGCAACCAAGAGCTCTAATACCACTTTAGGATGTAGAACCCTGCAACGAAGAGCACTACATCCCCCGCACTATAGCCCGACACGTGTAATGAAATGGGAACTCGGCACACGCACCAAGCTACAACAAATGGGAGACAAACAAAACCTCTCCTAGAAATCAAAATCAAAGCGGAAGTCACAGGATCTCAAACATAGAAACATACACATGCCAAACGAATACAAGATATACATACTATGCCACTCCAGGGCCAAATAAATCACACAAGTTCCAAAACTCGAATTTCAAATCATAATCTCATATATATTTATACATAATACCAAAACTGGAAAGTAAAGATGCAAAGGATGCAAGGACTCTCCTAAGACTCGAACAACTCAAAAGAAAGACCGCCGCCCAGCTCGAACCAACACTTGAACCTGCAAACTCAAATAAACAAAAGGGAAAAAAGAAAACAACGAGGAGAGGTCAGTCCTAAAGACTGGTGAGGGGGCTAACATACTCACACGTACATATACATAAAGCAGAACATATTCAAATAAAAAAATTCATAAATCGGGGTATGGTTTTTGCATTCTCAAACATTTTAACCCATGAGACTATATATAAGGAAAAAGGGTTTAAGACCGAAGACCAAAATCAACCAATTTTAATAATTAGAAGTCCACTCTCGTTTCACGAATTAAGTTCATACTCATAATCACACAACTCGGCGATTACGAGTTTCAAACCAACCTAACTCCGTTCATATTCAAAGTCAAATTTCAAAGAAAATAAAGTCAAACACACATACCTCTTCTCCGGGTAATGGAAGGGTCAATCGTACCCTAACCATCGGTTCTCGATACGTCAGGGTCGTGAGTTTCATGACACTCACGCCCAAGGATTTCATCCCCCCAACAAACCTCCTAGTGGGTTCCAGGTTGATCCTATAAGTTGAAGACCGTACTCGGGAGTTACCCGATCACCCGACACCATCCCGGGGCTCCTTTGCACAAATCTCCGAGGCCCAGTCAAAATTCACAATTTTCAAAATCAGACTCATCTTTCAAAGTCATAACTCGCTATTTTCAAAACATACATACCAACCTCTTTTCAAATTAAACAAACAAAAATATAGCGTACATATATATAAAAGTGTTTTCAAAAGTGTTCCATAACAAAAGGGCCAATTCCCACAAAATACATATCAAACACGTATCTAAATACATATATATATACGTAGGTCGTATGCGGGCTTAAGAAACATTTAAGGTTATAGGTCGTAATAACTAAAAGAAAGAAAACCTCACCTTGTCGAACAAACCGAACGAAAGCAAACCAAAGCACACCTAAAAGACCACCTCCTTACCCTCGGAAGTCGGAACGAACCTCTGAACAAAACAAAGGGTAGAAGACATACTTAGACTCAAAATGAACCAATTAGACGCTCGACAAATGCATATGGATGCAAATGATGCAATGTACTTCACATAAACTCACACTTAGGCATATCGAAGCACAAAAATAATTCACGAATCAAACTCATAATACATCAATTAAACTCCTAACATATCATATAATAGCATATTAAGAGCATCCTTAACTTTAAAGTTCCTAAGGGAGTAAGAGATGCATGTGAGTTGAAATAAATTAGCACTTAGCGCATATAAATTCATATCACTTCATAAGTCACAGATTTTACGTCAAAAGGACTCATAAATTTCATATAACGAACATAACACATCATACAACATGTTAACATTGCATCCATATCATAAAAGAAGCAAGAAGGTATCACACGAATAGAATTAACGAAGCTTTCATGCGTGCATGCACGCAGGAGGGCATAACAAACATATCTTGTCATATAACATGTATATAAGCACCGAAATTACATAACAAATTCATATTATAGCACATATCATAATATATAACAATTTAATAACATATATTAATCATAAACGAGCTAAGAAAGCCATGTAAAACACGAACAAAACGAAAAACAAGCTGCATGACAGTAGCTCACGAAAGAAGCCCCAAACAAGGTCACGGCCGCGACTGAAATTCAGTTCAAAACAGGTCGTAGTCGCTACCACAGCTACCACCAGTGTCTTCAGCAGCTTCAGGTCGAATGGGGAGCTAAAATGGGTCACGGCCGCGACCAGGAAAGGCCTGGTTTCGGTCGCGGCCGCGACTGCACGCATCGGTCGCGAAGAAGATCAGCAACAACCCGACAACCCCTGTTCTTCTTCAATCTTGAAGCAGAAGCACCAGGACGTGAAGCCAACAAAAAGGGTAGCAACAAGGCAACAAATACACATAAGAGCTAGCATAAAACAAGCATAATAACAACAACAACTTCACACAGCAGGAAGGAGAGCAAATTCAGTCACCAAGCTTCAAAATTCATATTTCATCAATGGTGGATCAAGATACAACTAATTTCCACGAATTTCATGATTAGAAATGAAACAAATAAGCTATCTAGATCACATAAATGGCTTCATATCAAGAGATGCATCGAATTTTCACAAGAATTCATCAAAATTCATAAAACCCTTACTATTCATGGTCTTCAACCTAACATGCTCAAAACCTAATGAAAATGTGCAAACCACGGCTTAAAAGAAAGGCAAGAAGATGGAGAACAAGAATTTATTCATACCTTTCAAATCGGAGAAGAAATGACAAAGAAACGAGCTCAAAATCGGAGATGGTGAATAGTAATGGGATTTTTCCCTTTTCTTCCTTTCTCCCTTCTCTCTCGGTTCTCCTGGGGTATGGGGTTGAATTGAGCAAGTGGGAAGTTAAGGTTAGGTGTTAGGATAAAATAGGTTCAAGAATCGGGTCAAACGGAGTTAAAACAAGTAAATTACGGACCAAATGGTGAAGGGTGGCGAATCTGCGCCAAGGTCATGTTTTAGGCGAAATTCGGATGCTCAAACGGGCTTAGAAAAATATAAAACTATGTTCTAAAGCTTCCAATTTTCGTTACGAGTCAAACGCCTCTTCCAGAATTTGAATCCGAATTCCTGAACCCAAGTTACGCCTTCCGGAACATAAGGTGCGCTAAACGTGTCAGACCCTCGAGTCCCTATCAAACAAAACGGTTTTAAAAATCGTTTCAAACGAGCTCGAAAACAAGAAACGAACATGCAAACAAGTTCATAACACGTATAAATCATGCGTAGCAATTTATCACAATAATTGGAATTAAAAACGGAGGCATACAAATCAAATTCAAAGGCAAACGGGCATAAACATTCAAAATTCACTACTAAACACCTAGCAAATAATTCATATTAATTCAAGAATATCGTTTAAACAATATAATAAGTATATAATTACATATTAATGCGCAAGTAATACTCTCGTTACGACGTACTTGTACAGTCGGACGAGCGGGATGTTACAATAGGAATTTTCAAAAAAGAATTCTAAACTTTTGCCTACTTTTGAAAGATAAAAGTGAAAAGGTTAATAAAAAGATAGAAAAATATTAGCTTGATTGGGAAATCGATAGAGTTTACGCATTTACGGTAAATAATGGTTGTCGAATGATGGTGCAATCGTATACTTGTAACCAATGTTCGACAAATTGAGGTACTTATATTTTGGGAGGAAAACATTTGCACATGCAATGTATACCACATATTATCTATCTAATTATTCAAAATGGATTGAGAAACAAACAAAAGCATGAGGTTATTTCTCGTATTAGAGGCGTGATAAGGTATATTAGAAACTCCCTATGTTAAGTACAAAAATTTTTAAGATTGTGTAGAAATTGAAAAACTATAAGATTGAAACAATTGAAAAAGGTAAATATTTTATTGTTCAAATTCTTATTGTTTTATTATTTCATTTTTTATATTTCTATGCATTTATAACTACCTTTCATTCTCTCATTAGGTTTGTAGAATTAAAGAAAATGAGAATTGATTCTACTATAGTTGATATTTGAAGAAGCTTGAAGAAGCATTTCATTGTAATTGTTAAGAATGATTTGTATCTTGAATTTGTGTTGATGGTTTAAATTTGGATATTGGATTCGTGTTGATGTGTGAAATGTTTGGTTGTAATGTTTGGATCTTGAATTTGCGCTGATAATGTGTTGAATTGTATTAATACTTGATTGTTGAATATTTAAGTTTAGATTTGGATGTTAGTTTTGCTTTGGTTTTGTTTTGAAGTGATGTGATTTTTGTTGAATGTTTAAGTTCGACATTTTTAAATGAATGTTTTTCGAAAAGACAAAGTTTGCAAAGAAAACATGCATTCTAAAATATTTTTAGGCCTCGTGTACTTTGAAGGTCATGATTTTGCAAGTTGGGACAATATATGATTTCGGAAATTTTCCTCACTAATCTTCCTGCTAACGCCAAAGTAAACGAGCCCTTAGAGTCCTTTAGAGTTGATTTAGGTAAGACCTTTGTCGAAAATTAAGTTGGCTATTTGGTGTTATTTTAGGTGATAAGTTAGAGCAGCCGATTTATTGAAAAAATTGTGTTATTAATTAATTTTAGAAAGTTGCGGAAGATGATTCATAAACAATCAAATAGATGACTCTTTTCAGATTATTAAATTCATTTAATAAAAATATAGAGAAGACACTATTTTTGCAAGATGTTAATGAAAGCCTAACGACATGATTGGTATGATGGAATGAGGTGGGAATGGAATGGACATTACTGCATCTATTCCTAAATCCATAATTGGTACAAAACATGATTAGGAATGCTCATTCCCACGGTAATGTCCATTCCTACAAGCATGAGATTACTCATTCCTTTGGTCCCCCATGGTATTAGCCATTCCCAAGGTACAAAATTTATTATTATTTTTATATTATCGTCACATATTTGTTAAATGCATATTATATTTTATTATTTTCATAAATAAAAATTAAATATTAATAATCACCTTGAAATTTAATAAATTATATTAAATATCTAAAAATATAAATATATTAGATATTATATATTAAAAAACATGTTCGATATATATTTTTTATTTATAAAATTTTATTCAAATTTTCTAAAAAGAACAAATTTTAATACTTATATTAAAATTTATTTTTAAATTTCAAGCTTTATTAAATATAATAAATAATTATTATTAATCTATACATGGATACAAAAATAATAATTTATTTTATAATATATATCTCACAAACTCACTCTCTCACACACACATGTATATATAGTACATAAAATAAATGTCATATATACACATTCGATATAAAATAGTAACAATATATTTATATATGAAAATATATTATTGCTCAAAATAAAAAATTTAAAATATATATTTAATATAAAAATATTTTTAATCATATACTTTTTTATTATTATTATTATTATTATTATTATTATTATTATTATTTATGAATAATATTAATGAAATAAGTTCAAATTTTTTTATTTTATTCCTAACTTTATTACTTAGCTTACCAAATATAGCAATGCTATAATAAAATCATTCAATTCCTTTGTTCATTTCATTGCAAAATTTATTCCTTTCCGATCTCATTCCATTCATACATACCAATCATGCCGTAAGAGTTTTGAAGAGATCATTTTTGTCTAAGGGACTCGCCTCGATAGACCGTTAACTTATACAGATATAAATATTGAAAATCTTGATAAAAAAATAAAGAAATTGAGAATTTTGATCAAGATAATTTTGATGTAAATATTTTCGATTTAGGTGTTTTATTGTATGAGAAGTAGTATTTCATTTTCTTTGTTTTTTTGAACCTTAGGAAACGTTTACTTTGCTAGTATGGAAACCAATGAAAATAGATTAGCAATGAAAAAAATTTGGGCTATTTATCTGTTGAGACCTTTTACTTTGTGAGTTTGGGTTTGTCCCAAATGGAGCATCTTTTTACGTTTGTAAATGATGATTATCATACTAAATTACCGATTTGCCCTCATCATTTATGAATAGGGAGAACCCAGTCGTCAAACGATTGGTAATTTGATGGAAGAAGGACATTACAGTAATTTTTCTTGTCAAATCAGGGACATTTTAATCCATTTGCTCAACCCATCAGCATTCGATTATATAAAACCACCAATTTGATGAGATTTGTTATCACCCCATTTCGTAGAGATTACCCGGGGCCCCCATATCATTGGGTGGAAAATAAAATTACAAGGTAAACATTTGGAAATGATGGATTACTTTTCTTAGCTATCCTTTCCAAGAGAGGTAACGCTCCCTTAGTTGTTGTTATTTTCTTCTTTGTTTTTTTTTTTCTTTTAAGAGCGGATTCTTTATAAATTCATTTTCTTTTCAAAAAAGAAAAACAATAAAAAATAACATAAAAAACAATGAAAAATGCTGAAAAATACATTTATAATTGAGGGAAAAACAACCCAAAAAAATAAAAAAGGAAAAAACATGTCGAGTATGTGAACCTCGTTCGATCGGGGTACCTGACAAATTCGAATCAAATTTTGATAGCAAATGATGTTACCCCTAAATTTCGGACGCCCAATTAGCCCATTCAAAGTGACGCCCATGCCTAGCATAGGAAGAGCTACAACTAACCCTAATTGTTTCCCTCCTTTGGGGGGAAATAAAAAATAAAAAATTGTGCGTAATTCGAAAAAATTCGAAAAGAAGTGGCGACGGAGTGGCTTTCCCGAAATAAAGACGTGTTTTTAGGGCAAACACAAACTCTCTGCTTTCCCGCCCTTTGCCTCCACTACAGAATGGCCATTACATTAAAATAAGTATTTACTGAACTGAAAAATACAGTACGCATTGCCTTTTCAAATTCAACTCTCTCATTCGCTTGCATTTTCTCTCACTCCATTCTTTCTGGTCTCTCGCTTCTAAGTGAGATAGTTTGTGTGAGAGCAAGAGAGACGACTAGGAGAAAGGGGAAAAGCTCATCTGCTTATTTCAAGGAAGGTTTTCTAATATTAAGTAAGTGATTTTAGCTTTTTGCGTAGGGTTTGTGGGTTTTTTTTTCTGGGTTTTTAGATGCTACATTTTCAAATTTTCTTTTCCCTGAAAGATTCTGGAGAAAGGGCTCTTCCTTTCCGTAATCTATCTTTGTGGTTTTTATATGGTATAATTTAATAATATTTTTTTTGCCTAGGGTTTGAGGACATATGATGGCCGAGAACGGAGTGAAGAGCGAGCCATTGGTCGAGAACGAAGTGAAGAGCGAGCCTTTAGCTGATTCTCCGACCTCTGTTCTGGAGGACGAGGTATAGTTAGCTTTCTTGGCGTTTTTCTTTTCTGTTGCTTGGGAGTATGTTTTAACCGCCCCTTTATTTTTGACCCCACTGTTTGCTTGCTTAGTTTTTTGAGTGATAGATTTCTTATGCTGGATGCACAATTTTTGCCGGAGGTAGGAAAAATGAACTCTGTTTGGTCAATGAAGCCCTTGCTTTATTTGTTCTGTGTTTGTTTGTTGGGGGAGGAACTTGCTTCTGAGTTCTGAGGGCTATCCCAAACATTTCCATTTTTGCACACATCAATGACATGTTTGGAGTTTGGATTTTATCGGATAAAACATTAAGGAGATGGGGTTTTCTCACTTCAAATGCTCTAGCATTGTTGTTTGCGTGCTAGAAGATTTGCTTTCGTTGGGACTTCTATGCACAACTATCTGAGGTCCATTCGATTGAATGCAAACTAACTTGTTGAATATTGTGTGGCACATGTAGCAGTAACAAAATAATTACAGGATCCATTGATCCAAATGTTTTTCACATTTATTTATAATTTGCCTCAGAGAGTTTCTAATATTTGCAGAATTTAATAAGCTTTTAATCATAGTGCAAGATTTTCTGTAGTTTGTAGCATTTTAGTTTTTTCTTATCTTGCTCTTGTATCTGGTAAAGAATTTGTTCACACTGAATTTTAATTGCTTGTGTCTTACATCAGACTGGATATTTATTGAACTGTTACCCTTCATTATGATGTCATTTGACTTCAATTCTGAATGTTGAGGTGCACCGATCCTATTCTTTACTCATCTGATAAACTTTTGCTTCCTTTCTGATTCTTGATGTTGTTTTGAGCTGAAGGACTGCAAGGAGAACCTTGGTGTTAAATTGGAGGTTGGAGTTGATGGTGAAAATGGAGATATTCCCCTTGTTTCAAAAAATATGGAGGAGGTGGAAGTAAAGCTGCAAGAAGAGCGATTGAAAGAAGAAGAGGTGACGGCTGATCAGCCTAAGGAGGAACCTCATTTGAATGATATTCAGTTCACTAAACTGGATGAACTTTTAACACAGACACAACTTTACTCCGAGTTTCTGCTGGAAAAAATGGATGATATTACAAAGGTTTATTCCTTGTGTTTCTTTTTGTGATGAATGGTAAATGTGCAATGACTTGTCTCCAATTGTAACTGTTATTTTTACTATGTTAGATTGGGGTGGAGGATGAAGAAGAACCCACTAAAGGACGCAAAAGAGGCCGTGGTTCCAAAAGAAAGGGTGGTCCAAATTATAATAATGTAATTACTTGCTCTACCTTTTCCTACTATTTAAATTTAAGCTTTACTTAACAAAACTCTCCTTTTGATTTCAACTGGTAATTTTGGGGTTTTTGCTATCAGTTTATATGCAAAGTCTCTGAGATTCACTGGTTTTCATTTTCATTTGCCTCTTATGAGTTCCATTTTACCCAAACAACATCTGTAGAAGAAAGCCACGAGGGCTGTTGCAGCCATGATTACAAGAAACAAAGATGGTGCTTCCATTGAAGATTCAAACCTTACAGAAGAAGAGAGAGCTGAGAAAGAGCAGGCAGAACTGGTACCACAGTTGACAGGTGGAAAATTGAAGGCTTATCAAATCAAAGGCGTAAAATGGATGATCTCTTTGTGGCAAAACGGACTGAATGGGATCCTTGCTGATCAAATGGGCCTTGGAAAAACAATTCAAACTATAGCATTTCTTTCACACCTCAAAGGAAATGGATTGCATGGGCCTTACTTGATTATTGCTCCTCTCTCCACTCTCTCAAATTGGATGAGTGAAATAGAGAGGTAGTTTTTACTTTCTAATCACTGAAGACCCAGTTTGACATATTATATGACTGTAATATATGATCTGTATTTACCCAAATTTACTAGGTTTGTGCCCTCAGTGGATGCAATAATCTACCATGGTGATAAGAAAGAGAGAGATCAAATTGTGAGAAATCACATGCCTAGGACAATAGGTCCCAAATTCCCTATCGTCATCACATCTTATGAAATTGCAATGGCTGAGGCAAAAAGGACATTGCGGCATTACAGTTGGAAATACCTCGTTGTTGATGAGGTATGTCTAACTTGAGTAATTTTTTTTTTCTGTCTTGATTTTTGTGGAAGTGTGGAAGTTAAGAATTACTTGTGTTCTAGTGTTTCTGAATTAAAGATGTAACACTTCTTGAAGGGGCACAGATTGAAGAACTCCCAATGTAAATTGGTGAAAGAGCTGAAGCACCTACCTGTTGAGAATAAGCTTCTCCTGACTGGGACGCCTCTGCAAAATAACTTAGCAGAGCTCTGGTCACTATTGAATTTCATTCTTCCTGATATTTTTTCATCCCATGCAGAGTTTGAATCATGGTAATCAACTTCTATCTGTTTAATACTTGTAAAATAATAGTTCATGTACCTTAAGAAAGAGAAAAATTAACAGTAATACTCAAACCTCTTGTGTTTCTCACAAGTACATTTGGAAATTCATTTCTTTCATATTGTCAAGTTTCCTTGCCCGATAATATGGTTGTCGTGTTTTCTGTTATTTTCAATAATGTATTATACTTTTGTTAGCTGATTATATTTCTTTGTAGTTAGAAACTTTCTGATTGTGCTTTTCCATACATTATTCTAGTGTTAGAGACAATGTTGTCTAATTGATTCTTTTGTCAAATTGAAGTTTATGTTCATGACACATTTTGACAAATGGATTGATTTCTCAACTCTTTAATTGTTTCAGCACGTGTATTGTAACTGGTAACTTATTTTTCTGTTCCATCTTCTTGATTTTGTTAGTTCTGACTACAGCACTAAGGCTTTTGCTTGCACTACTCCTATGGGTTTATGTGAATGCTCTTCTCTGACTTTGCACTGTGTTTTTTTAATAATCTCATGGATAATTTAGTGGGATGACTAGTTTGACGTACTTAATTTAGTTTATAATGTCATTGATAATCAGTATGGTAGATACTAGATAACTTGTGGTTGACTATATTCAAAATTATGTAGAGGTTTTAAATCAAATATTTGTAGTACCTAGAAAAGTAATTTTTGTGCTCACGTCACAACTTTTTTGGTTCATGTCTATAATATACTGAAACCTTTGGCTCCTGATTTCAAGTTTAAAAATCAACAGAAATAATGATGTTCTCCATTAAATGGCATCTATTTTGGTTAAATACAGGTGTAAGTTCATACTCTGTACTGTCTCATTTGTTGTGTGGGTATTGCAGGTTTGACTTTTCAGGGAAATGTACAAATGAAGCTCTCAAGGAAGAAATGGAAGAGAAGAGAAGGGCACAGGTTGTTCATAATGATGAGCTGGGCTTCTGTTGAAGACTATTTATTGCTTTCCATTTCTAATTCTAATCCCTTCATTATGCAGGTGGTGGCCAAACTCCATGCTATATTGCGACCATTTCTCCTACGCAGAATGAAAGCAGATGTGGAACAAATGCTCCCTCGGAAGAAAGAAATAATCTTGTATGCCACAATGACTGTGCATCAGAAGAACTTCCAGGATCATCTCATTAATCGGACACTGGAGGGTCACTTGAGGGAGAAAATGCAGTTTGGTAATGAGCAATTTGTAATTCATTACCATAGGAATTGGTATCTGCAAATTATCTAAGTATTGAATATTGATGTTAGTATGCATCTGCATTAGGACATCCATGTCATTCTGAAATAATTCTGAACCAGTATAAATTTTTGGGCATATATTTTACCTCCTTTTGTTGGATTGTTGGCATCCTTCACAATAAACTTTCTCCATTTATCATTTCTTGGCTAGCCTGTATACTTGTTTGTTCTGGCAAATTTTGTTTCTGAATTGTGGAATTCATATACCATTCCTGCAATTCTTGCACTGTTTGCAAACTACATTTTGATAATCAATGGCTTTGGTTTCGAAGTTTGATCAATATAACAATCTGGATTATGGATCTTGTGATTATGCAGCTTATGGTATGAAAGGGAAGCTTAATAATCTGATGATACAACTTAGGAAGAATTGCTACCACCCTGACCTTCTGGAGTCCCAATTTGATGGTTCATGTATGTTATTTGACACCTACACTTTGATTAAATCAAATTAAAATCCTTCCAAAACTTATAGTGTTCTGTATTTTTTTCAGACTTTTATCCGCCTGTGGAACAGATAGTTGAACAGTGTGGCAAATTTCAATTACTGGAGAGATTATTGACCAAGCTGTTTGCTCGCAAACACAAAGTACTTAAGAACTTCCTCATCTTACGATGATGAATTCGAAGCTGCAAATTTTAATCTCTTGGTTTTTCTCATGTCATGATATTTTCTGGATAACAGGTTTTGATATTTTCTCAATGGACCAAAATCTTGGACATTATGGATTACTATTTCAGTGAAAAGGGGTTTGAAGTGTGTAGAATTGATGGCAATGTAAAATTGGCTGACAGAAGAAGACAGGTAATTGGTATTTGCTTACCATATCTTATGTGATCTTATTTTGTTATATATTACTCTAAGTTTCGGTGTTTTTCTTGCTATCTTGTGGAGATCATCTGAAATTGCGACTTGTTTGTTGCTTGTGCATACTGTGTTTCTGCTTGCAACACTGTGATAGATAAGTTTTTAAATGTTCTGTTTCTGCATCTTTGGGTTTGTTTTCATCTACGTGCAAGTAAATCTTTTGCAAGTAGATATAATAAGATGTAAAAAGATCAATCAGGGAAAAAATGTTAACTTTAGAGAATTTACTTTTTTGGGGTGCAACTTTCAAATTAAAAACCTTGTTCAACATCTGAGAATTGGTTACTTGGGAGACATGATATTGTTGTAGCAGCTTGTTCCTTGTGTTCTCGAGTTACACATTGTCTTTGTACTGTATATTCTACAATCCTAGTTTGTTTATCCGCTGAACATAGCAAATTTCTTTGACCTACGTGATCAAATCCAAACAGATTCAGGAATTCAATAATGTGGAGAGCAATTATAGGATCTTTCTTCTTAGCACCCGAGCTGGTGGACTGGGTATTAATCTTACTGCTGCTGATACCTGCATTTTATACGACAGTGACTGGGTATCTTCAACTAGCATCTCTCTCTCTCTCTTTCTCCCTCCCCCGCCACACCCATAATGCCTTTGCTCTTTGTTTTGTTTTTTTTAAATGGAGTTGCTAGCTTTTTTATTCCTGGAACTAATTCAGGTTCTGATTGTGCTGCAGAATCCTCAGATGGATTTACAGGCAATGGACCGGTGCCACAGAATTGGTCAAACAAAGCCTGTCCATGTCTATAGGCTAGCTACTGCTCAATCTGTTGAGGTGCAAGCATGCAAATATGTCTTCAGAACCCCTGCCCCCTTTTTGTTATGGCTCATTACAGGCGAAGTAAACCTTCTTATTCTTTCAGGGTAGGATTCTGAAAAGAGCTTATAGCAAGTTGAAGCTTGAACATGTGGTGATTGGAAAAGGACAATTTAAGCAGGAAAGAACAAAGGCTGATGCAACAGACACCTTGACGGTTTGTCCCATTTGCTCGTTAAATATGCTGTTTCTTATATTTCCATAGTTTTCCATATAGGCTGTGTCGACGTTTTGTGCATGGTCTGCATAGTAGAATATTCTTTTGTCCAATCTCTGATTCTTCTTTAGTATCTGTTCTGGCAGTTTTTTTTTCTCCAACAGATTTAATAATCTCTTAAACCGACAGCTCAGAGAAATTTCTGATTCCTTTGACTTGTGTTGCATCATTTATTCATTAAAACCACATGACCCATCCCTCTCTGAACTTCACTTTTGTTGACTTAATGTATTTTTAAATTATTTTAGGAAGAGGAATTGTTAGCTCTTCTTCGAGATGAAGAAGACGGAGAGGATAAATGGATTCAGACTGATATTAGTGATGAGGACCTGGAGAGAGTTCTGGACCGTAGTGATCTGCTTGTTGATTCATCAGAGGCAGATAAACAGGGTGCTGTTCCTTTGAAGGGAGCTGGTTGGGAAGTGGTGATTCCTACTGCAACAGGAGGAATGCTTTCTTCTCTGAGCAGCTAATTACTGATTCCTATCTTTACGTTGTTGCTCTGCTTGTGTCCTTTTTGAGGGAAACACTGATTACTTTTGGCGTATTTTGCTGGGGATGGATTCCATGTTTCCTCATTTTCTGTGAATATCTTGAGAGGAATGCGTTCCATTTTGTAGTTCAAGAGGCAGGGTTGACGTAATTGGGACCCCATTTAAGTGGGTGCAGCTAATGTGTTTAAGATTTTTTTGGCATGAATTGCTCTGGAATTTTGTCATGGAAACATTTGAGCTGATTCTTCGTGCAGCTGGAAATGGCATTTGTAGTTAGCTTATTCAACTTTTCTTGTTACCTGTGTGTCAATTGATATTTTCAGCTATTGTGTTCATTCCGAAATTTAATTTTCAATTATAAGCTGCGTCATTAACCTTTTAGCCTTTTAGCCCTTACGGTCCTTCCTATTGAATGATAAGACATCCTTAAAGTGATTCACTTGATGGGGTTTGGAATGATCAATGATGTCGACAACATTTGTATCCAAACACTTTACTTTTATAATCTATTTGCATGCATATTCATTTACTGATTTACTTTGAGATGTTACAGAAACACAAGCACACGCACACACACACACACACACACACGTGTGTGTATATATATTGTTCACAAAGTAGGTCTCAAGTGATCAAACATGATTCTTGGAGGAGCTATACCCTGTATAATAATACTTATCCCACAGCATCACCCCTCCATACTTAGCTGAACCCTTGATTGCTGGAAGCACCTGGGATGTAAGATCACCAGCAGGAACAAATCCAGTACCTGCAGCCTCAGGAGATGCCGGTAGACCCAAGAATATCTCATGGGCCGGATTTGAATTCCATTCCTTCCAAGCTTCCTCGAGACTGTTCATACCAGAAGAATACTGACAAGGAGGATTATTATAAAACTGCACCCAAACGTAGTCGAAGAGACCTGTTTGGAGTGCATTACTGATATAATAATCAGGAAACGGGCACTGAGGCGCTGCAGTCAAGTACACTTTCTTGCCACCACGATGATTACCGTAGTTGGAAAGATACCGGGCTAAATCATCCCAGTAAAGATTTGTGCCTCCTTCAATATCGAAGTCGATTCCATCCAATATGGTGTCGCCAAGTGGACGGGAGGATGAGGTCCCACCCAAGAAATTGTTCCATAGATAGGTTGCCACCTGGCGGGCATAGTCAGGAGAGGTGAGATAGTAACTGCCTGCATCTCCGCCAAGGGATAGCAAAACTTTTATCCCTTTGGACTAACAGGCTTCGATTTGGGAGCTTAAATTTGTGCAGCCATTAGTGTAGGGATCGCAGTGGCCAGCAAGATTGATCATTGGTGTTTGGTTGTTGCCGAACGTTGGGAGAAATGCTATGATCACAATGTCATAGTTCCCGGTGCCGCATGTCTCGGCTAATGTGCCTTCATTTCCGTTTTGCCCCCAGTAGATTGAGATTTTGCCAGCATTGGTGGGTGAGAATATTAGGGAAATGGAGAAGAAGAAGAAGAGTAAGAAGGGGGTGATTGGCTTGGATGTCATTGTTGATTGGGAGGTGGTTTTGTCTGGACTTCGTTGTGGAATTTGTGTGGAGATGTCTGTGGTTTTATAGGAGTGGTGTGTTTGGAAGTGGGATGTTGAGGACAAACGCAAAGTGCTAGTGCAGAATTCAGGGGGGTTTTAGTAATAGTTTGTTTCCTGTAGATGGGATGCCGTTGAAGTTTTTGACTCTTGGGTTTGGTTTCTATGATTGGCTTTTTCATGTCCAAGACCCAACTAGTGAAATGTTGTTGTATTACAAATCCAAGTCCTTTTTTCGAAGAAGATAACTTTTTTATGATAATTTTTCAACAACTTTTTTTTTTGGATTTAGATTTATCTTTTTTGCATTTTTTGATTGTGAACTGAACTAGTTCGGGTGTCCAGTTCAATTGAATTAATAAGACATCCGAGTTTAGCCACGAATGAGAATCTGTTTAACAAACTCGAATTTGGAACTTCAAAATAAGCCGGTTATACGGTTATACTTGTACTGCTCCACAATTAAACTAGGTCACTTGTCTAATGACGATTTTCTTTATGACAAGTATTTATATATTTTAATTTATGATAAATATTGATAAAGAACATGCTGCTTTTATTTTTAAAATAAATTTTAGCTAATTACAGATTATCATTTAGTAATTATGTAACAAATGATATTAATGTCTTAAACATCTGCACCTATGAACTGGTAGGTTACGGATTTAAGTCTTATTAGGGGTAATTGGGGAACTAGTATTAATCCTCTTAAAAAAATGATATCAGTGCCTCTCTATTTTATCCTGCTAAATTAACCATTATTTCTTTGATCTTAAGTTATTGTCGTCTTCTTTGGTCTTGGCCTTTACATGCTAGTATTCTGGAGTTTTATTTCTGGTATTATGGTTGATTAAACAGACTAGTCTTATATATATGACAATTCAGGTTACATGAAATGAGCCGTCTAATAATGCATTCTTCCAAATTTCGTATGAATTTTATGTTGAAATTGGATATTTGATTTTTAAACCGGATACGAGTTTAACTCAAGTAACTTGGAATCCGTCAATTGAGAGTATATCTCGAATTTGCAAAAGTTTTTAATTTTATAGCAATCTAGTTATTTTATTCTTCAAAATAATATATAAAATTTAATTTATATCTATAACATTATATTAACCGTTATTTTTCGGGACCGATAATAACTACTTTTTCTTTTAAACTCTTTTCTTTTCTTTTTATTATTTATTATTTATTTATTTTATTACTCAAATAACGTATCATCTTTTAAGTTTTAACTCTCATGTTCTCTCACATCAAGTTGATTTTTTCTTAAAAGAAAAAAAAGTTGATTTTTTATTTTAATAACTTTTTTATATTCTTATTATCTTTTTTCTTTTACTAATGTCATACTATCAAATTTATTTATCATAATTTAATAATTATTTATTTTATATTAATATGAAAGTTTAATTTTAATATATTTTTATAGTAGTTTATTGTTTTTATTACATGTATCTAGCATGTGCAATTACTTGTACTCATAATTTGACAAAGACGCAAGTATTATGGTGAAATTAAAAAAAGGAATAAAAGTTGCGTGATATATAACAACTGGAAAAACATATATTATTTTTCTTTATCTCATATTAACTTAGGCGGAAAAAAAAAGGGTTAAAAGTTAAAACTAGCCATTGAGGAGCACTTCTTTCCTTTTTATTTTACTTTTTCTATATCCTATTAAACTAGGTTCGAGTTTGGGCAACAACTAAAATTCTTCCTAAAAAACTTTTTCAACAAATAGATTTCAAATCTCTACATCTTAGAGAATCAGGTAAAATTGATCTCTTATAATTTAACAAGTCACAACTAGACCAAGAGCCATTGGATTGAAGGAGACTTCTTTATTTCGTGTGCAATTTTTTTTTTTAAAGTGTCATTCACATGCAAGTAAATTTTAGTATGTTTATGAGTTTTTTTTAATGAGATTCCTTTCATTTTGGGTTCGAATTCTCGGACCATTTTGAGAGTGTGTTTATAAAAAAAAAGAAGAAGTACAAATTAAATCAACTAAAATGAGTAAAAATATAACGTAATTTACGGAATTAAAACGCATACATATACATTATACACGTATCCTTATGAAAAAATGTCCAAAACGCATCAACAAAAGTGCTAGTATATATATATATATATATATATCTATTAGTTATAGACCGACATTTAAAAAAAAAACAAAATAGGATTAGAATAAATTGGTAAAATTGAACATAATATACATATGTATAACATATATATACACACTCTTCAACTAGCATAGTTAGCCGTAGAAAGAAATTAGAATTAAATAAGTGTATAAAGAAATTCAAATTTAATATGTGTGGAAAACTTAAAGTTTGATAAGCGTAAAAACTTAATTTTTTTTGCGTCTAATACTCGCCACATAAAGGTATACTTTGACGGGGTGGTGTCTGAGAGAGAGAGAATTTGGGATAGGTGAGGTGGCGAGGAATGACCAAGAAATTGTGTGGAATGGTTGTCTTATAGGCAATAGGGTAAGGTGGGGCGATAGTGTCTAAATTAGAGGCGGCACTGCAGCGGATAATTATAATAAAGACTGACTCGTTAGATTAATTATAATTTTTTTTTCTCTAGAGATCAATGTTGATTTTTCAATTACCTCCGATAAAACTCGTACCCGTGATCTACTTGTTTACAGGTACATAAGTTTACCATTAAACAATTTGTTCGTCTTGGATTAATATAATTTACTTCTTTACTTAAAAAAAAAAAACTTAAAAATATAACAACTGAATTTAATAAGTATAAAAAAAACTTTTTTTTTTTTTTAATTCAAACCGCGCAAATTAACCCGTGCAGTTTTTAAGGAGACCTCCTCCTCATAAATAAAATCAATCCGAACCCTATAAAGGGAAGTTCACGAATTCATCAACAGCTCATAGAAACCAAAAAAACAGCAAGACTTGCAAATAACTCTAGGTATCCTAAGTTCCTAGCCACAACCTTAAGAGTATAATGCATTGAAATCAAAACAGGAGAATTTGGAATTGGTTTTCTTCATTTCTTTTAATAAAGTTACAACTATGTTCTTTATATACAGGAGCTAAAGGAAGGGAATAATTTAATAGACTAACAGGTTGGGTGACACGTGTCAATAAACGCAACTAACTGTCGCTGTCAAAGGTGTAATACTAAAGCTAAAAGCGCTAAACTAAATCTGCTAAGTAACAAAATAACTAATTACAAAAGACCCGCCTCAAGGTGGATGGAAAATATCTTTGACATCCAACTTGAACATGAACGCTCTGAGCTGTGGGGCTGATAAAGCCTTGGTGAACATATCTGCTAATCGGTGAGCAAATCTGATTGGAAGAAGTTTGATGAACCCGGTGGATACTTTGTAACTTACAAAGTGACAATCGACCTCAATGTCCTTTGTCCTCTCATGAAACAATGGATTCTCAGTAATGTGAAGGGCTGCCAAATTATCACAAAACAAGACAACAGGACCTTCAGTGGTGATGTGAAGATCTTGAAGTAGTTGAGCTATCCACACCAGCTCAGAAGTTGCAACCGCAAGGGCCCTATATTCTGCTTCAGCTGAGGATCTGGATACCACTGTTTGCTTCTTTGATTTCTAGGATATCAAAGCTTTTCCTAAGAACATACAAAACCTTGTTGTAGAACGTCTTGTATCTTGACATGATGCCCAATCAGCATTAACAAAAGCTCCCTTGACCTGGAGAACCTTTGAGATATCTTAATAAGTGACGGACAACATCCAAATGAGTGGTTCTTGGTTGTGATACAAACTGAATCAGTTTGTTTATACTAAAACAAATATCAGGTCTAATTAAAGTGAGATACAACAATTTTCCAATGAGTTGCCTATATATACCAGACGCAGGCAAAGGATCACCATCAAAAGAGTTAAGTTTGGCATTGGGATCCATGAGAGTGGGCAATGGCTTTGAACCAAGGAATCCTGAATCTTCCAAAAGCTGCAAAGTGTATTTCCTTTGACAAAGAACAATTCCTTGCTTTGAACGAGCTATTTCCAAGCCTAGAAAGTATTTCAATGGACCAAGGTCCTTTAACTTGAATTGAGTGTGTAAGAATCGTTTTAAATCATGAATGAGAACCTGGTTTGGCCCAGTGATGATGATATCATCCACATACACTAATAAAACAATAAAGTTTGTTCCAGAACCCTTAGTGAAAAGAGAATAATCTACCTTTGATAGAGAAAATCCATAAGTGATCAGTGAAGTGGAAAACTTTGCATACCATTGTCTTGAGGCTTGCTTTAAGCCATATATTGACATGTTTAATTTGTAAACCAACTGAGAAGACTGGGAAGAAGAGAGTAAAGGTGTCGTAGGTGGAGTGTACACTTGAGGTAACTCCATATAAACCTCCTCAAATAGATCTCCATTCAAAAATGCATTGTTAACATCAAGGAGCTAACTCCCAGTCATGTGAACTAGTTAGAGCTAAAACAGTTTTCACAGTTGTAAGTTTTGTTACTGGAGAATAAGTATCTAAGAAATCAATACCCTCCAATTGGCTGTACCCTTTTCCAACTAGCCTTGCTTTGTGCCTCTATAAACTGCCTTCAGATTTATATTTGGTTTTAAAAACCCACTTACATCCTATAACATTAGCTCCTGGAGGTAAAGGAACTACTGTCCAAGTGTTATTAGTCTTTCTTCCAGCATAGCTTTCTTCCATTCAGGAAATTGGGCTGCAGCTTTGTAAGACTGTGGCTCAGGAACAATGGTAATGTTAAGGCAAAAATGCTTATAAGATGGAGAGAGTCCATCATAAGACAGATGATTAGCAAGAGGATATAAGTTGTTAGTGTGATGGTCTCTGTCATGAGTGATCAAGCTGCAATGATAATCTTGTAGATAGGAAGGATTTCTCACTGTCCTAGAAGTCCTTCTAATAACATCAGGTGGTGCATTCTCTAAATCAGTATGATGAGTGATATAAAAAATGGCTGGGACAGGGAGAGGAACATCAAGAAAACAATTGTCAGAAGATTGTGGTAAAGCAGCTGAATGTGGATCAGATTTCTGGAATGGAAACACTGCTTCTTGAAAGACCATATCTCTGGAGATAAAGACCTCTTTGGTGGCAAGATCCAAGAATACACAAGCTGTAGCTCTAGGAGTGAATTTGTGTCTGCGTGAAGGAAGGGTGGAAGCATATGCCAAACATCCAAAGACCTTTAAATGTGTGTAATCAACACTAGAGTGAAAAAGCAATTCAAAAGGAGACTTGTAATCCAAATGGATAGAAAGAGTTCTGTTTATCAAGTAAACAACTGTAAGGATGCACTCAGTCCAGTATTTGAGAGGTAATCTAGACTGTAAATATAAGGTTCTAGTTACATTCAATAGGTGTTGGTGCTTTCTTTCCACAACTGAATTTTGTTGTAGAGACTCAACACATGAAAACTGATGCATAACTCCAAGATTCTTAAAAAACTCAGTAAATGACAGTTCAGGTGCATTATCTGATCTAAATGCCTTAATTTGAACATTAAACTAAGTCTTGATGTATTGAAAAAACTGAGGCACAATAGTGAGCACATCAGACTTGTGTTTAAGAAAGGAAACCCAGGTGAATCTAGTATGATCACCAACCACTGTGAGAAAATACCTGAATTGATTATCAGGAGCATAATTGAAGGGACCCCATACATTTGCATAGATTAGATCAAAAGCAAAAGAAGATCTGTTGTTCTTAACTGGAAATGTCAGCCGTTTTTGTTTTGCCAAAGGACATACAGGACAATGAGAAACATGAGTTTGAGTGACATCAATTCCCAAATCAGTCTTCAAATGTTCAAGAACTAGTAATGAAACATGTCCTAGACTATCATGCCATGTGGCAACTGACACTTTATTGACTAAATGATCCTATAAAGAAGTGCTAGAAACAGGGATTACATCATTTAAAACATAAAGTCCATTATGTAACTCAGCCTTTCCAATCATCACCTCCAGCTTGGAATCATGTGTTATGTAGTGATTAGCCAAAAAAAGATATGGAAACTGGTGAGAACTGCATCATGTGACTGAGAGATATCAAGTTAAATCTGAACTTGGGAACATATAGGACATCATGTAGCATGAGGCAAGGGTGAATTTGAATATTGCCCTTGTGTGTTACAGGAAAAGAAGAACCATCAGGTAGGAGTATTTGAGCATCAGTAACTTCAACAACTTTTTCAAATAAAGACAGATCACAAGCTATATGTCTGCTAGCACCAGAGTCAATAATCCATGTAGACTTGCCAAGTGCAAACTGAGAGAAAGCAGACAGAGAAATACCTGTGTCATGCTCTTGAATTCCAGATGTTCCAGGATCAATGACTTGAGTATTAATCTGCACCTGTGAAGCCAACAAGGATAACAGATCCTGGTAGTGCTTGTCAGTTAGTGAATGCAAAAATGAGTTAGAACTTGAAGATTGTGCACCAACTATGGAAGAAGATGTAATGTCTACATGATTGACCATTGGAGGAGCAAGAGAGGTTGAAGCATTAGCAGGATGATGAATTGACTGTGAAAAGCGATTCCTGTTGTTGTTGTTATTAGCAAAGTAGCCTGGTGGATAGCCATATAGCTTGTAGCACTTATCCACCGTGTGGCTAGTGCCATGGCAATGAGAACACTCAATTTTACTCTTCCCTTTATAAGCACCAGGGGGACCGCGGTTAGAGCCAAAACCACGACCAACACCAAAACTATGGCGTGAGTGAAAAGTAGCAGATGTAGAGTTCTTAACAGCAAAAGCCATGGAAGTTGATTGAGGTGTATTAACAGATCCTAGACTACGCTGTCTCTCCTCTTGACTAACAAGTGCAAACACCTTACTTATAGCATGGATAGGATCCATCATAAGAATTTGACTCCTAATCTAAGCAAATGACTCATGTAAACCCATTAAAAATGCCATTACATAATCAGATTGATAGTATAGACACAGATCATGTACACCTCCACAATTACAACGATTACAGGTGCATACAGGGTGATAATTTGACAACTCTTCCCAAATAGCCATAAGTTTTGTGAAGTAAACACTTACTGAGGATCCTTGACGCGTGTAGTGAGCCTGACGAAGTTGGAATATCCGTGGACCATTCGATTGATGGAAGCGATCGTGAAGATCTAGCCATATCTCACGAGCAGAGTCTGAGAACAAGATTGAAGCAGCAATTTCCTTGCTGACAGAATGTAAAATCCACGATGTCACGACGTGATTGTTGTGCACCCAAGCCTGTCGGCGATGTTCAGGATCAGTCGCTGGCGGAGGTGTCAGAGATCCATCCACAAATCCATGTTTGTTCTTAGCTGAAAGAGCAATGAGCTCCAGGTGGTGTAATTCTCTCCAGTGAGCTACTGGGAGACTAAGAAGGAGTTGAGATGTTCGGATTGATGAAGAAAGTAAGGATCGTCGGCGGATATAGAAGAACTGGACTCACCGGAATTCATGGCGATCACACAAAACACAAGTCAAAATACCGATAAAAACCAGAGAAATCAGAAGCTGGAAATGAAGAATTATGGCGGAGATTCGCCGGAAAAAGGAGCAGAAAATCTTCAGGGAAGCAAAGATTCTGCTGATACCATATTGAAATCAAAACAGGAGAATTTGGAATTGGTTTTCTTCATTTCACTCAACAAAGTTACAGCTATGTTCTTTATATACAGGAGCTAAACGAAGGGAATAATTTAACAGACTAAGTAGCCGGGTGACACGTGTCTATAAGCACAACTAACTGCAGTTGTTGAAGGCGTAATACTAAAGCTAAAAGCGCTAAACTAAATCTGCTAAGTAACAGGATAACTAATTACAAAATAATGCACTAAGCTATCATCGCCAAAATGCCATTTAGATTTATAATCTGCACAAAAGCCAATCATCAGCATATCTTCATTCATCCGAGGCTTCTCATAATACAAACTTCGCATGTGCTGGAGCCATGCAGTTAAAAAGCTGCAAATCCATTCTATCTTCCAATGTTCCAAACTCTGTTCCTTGTCCTTATATGGAATTCCATCAATATGTTCTAGCTTGCCCTTTTTAAGAATTATCTGCTCTAAATCACTTCCCACCCTAACTATAAGGATTGACCTCGCCTCAATCAAGTATAGAAAAACTTAAAATTTCATTAGCGTACAAAGAATATGGGTAGAAAACTCTAGTAAAAATTGCAAGATATAAAATATTCCGTATATTCCGTTGAGTCTCCTGGTTGAAAGCCAGATATGTAACCGCTGGACAACAACGGATTTATGCAAGGTGCCAGTAACAAACAATTACAATGTCACTAGCTACTCAACTAGGTAACTTATATCCTACCAGCCTCTCAACTATGCCTCAACTATGGCTGCATTCAACGATGGATTCCGAAAAAATAGAAAAAGATTAACAATTAGCATATACCAGAGAGAAACATATCTTTTCTACCAAACAACAATGCTCTTCAACTTCAAATTCCAAAATCCAAATCTCCCTATTAAACTTCTCTCCTCGTGTAGTTCGCAAATGTTAGCCATATCATGATTATTTATCCAACGTTGTCAACACATTAGGTATGGACATTCCTCCAGAGATCACAATCTCTGCAAAATAATGCAAACGAAAATCAAAACAATACCGTCGCACATATAAGCCTCGACAGTGTCCAAATTAGAGATCTTTTTACCTATACACTCTCTTACAGAAAGATTGGGCCTGATAATATCCTTGGAATTGATAAGAATTATATCTCCAAGATAAAGATGGTTTGTGGGGACATAAACACAGCAAACCTCCTCCGAACCTGTACTTTTACGAAGTATGACATATGATGTAATGAAACCAAATGCATAATCCCCGATTCGGGGATGCTTTACAAGTGCCACTTCCTTGAAGGCATTGGACGACTGATCTGAACAATGGATAGGCATATATCAAGTTAACTGATCAAGCACTTGTAAATTTGTGTAAAGATGTGTTAGAAATGTCTTTTTCTTTTACTTCTTAACCTGGAGAAATGGCTGCACTAATTTGCTTAGAGGCAGCATATATATAGCTGATAAGGGGCATCTTTACGATCAACCACTCCCCCAATGCAAGAAGCGACGCGCCGACCCATGAGGACATGAATATTCCAACCAGGAAGATGAAGGTGATAGAGGTTAGAAATCCAAGTCCTGACCATTAACAAAAGTTGTAATTTATGTAATAATTAGGACCCCCTTGTGCAATAGATGATAGAATTGTTTTAATTTGCATAATTATGTAAAGGGTTGATTACAATGGGAAAGCCCTGAGGTTTGGCCAAATTACACAAACTACCCCTGGGGTTTTAGAATTACGAGAGTTTCCACCATGGTTTGGCTGCATGTTATTATAGTAATAAATTTTAAATTCAAATATTGATTAAGTATCAAGGCCAACTAGAGTTAAGGGGAAAAAAGAGATATATAAACAGGGGGTATGCCATTATGTCATGAAATTTTATCGATCGTGCAGCAATGCAGATTCGTCAACTAGGGAAGTTTTTGTACTTTCTCAAACCTTACTTAAAGTTGGCGCAATTAGGCCTCAGGGTATGTCAATGTGGTTATCCATATGTGTTGTAAACTATGGAGTGAGTGATAAACAAACAACTGATTTAACATACCAAATATTTGGATACCGAGATGATTATAGATTGGTGAGAAGAATCCATCAACAAAATGAACGAACCACCATGTGGAATAGAATGTGATGGCAATGGGAAGTAAGATAACGCTGCAAATAACGTCAAAATTTTATCCATCAGGATTTAATACATGATTCATTAACAGCTTATTCGTTTACTGTTTTTCTTTTTTAACATGTATGATAAAACAGAGGCAGGGCAGATTGAGAGAACATGAAATTATGCAGAAAAAACAAATTGGTTAAAAGGCATTGAGGAAAACTGACCATCCTGTCATGAACTTCTTCGACGCCCAACTTCGAAGCACAAAACTAAATGGCTGCAGATAGCAACAAAAAGTTATGCCAAATAATCAAAGATATCGGAGTCTGCAGTAACAAATCATTATCCTCATAAACATGAAAACAGATTCAAAGAAGAGGAAAAACAACAAAAAAGGAGAAAAACACGCAAACGCTCTGACGAATTGATTAATTAAACACCGACAGCATATATCCAGTGGAATTATGAGATCTCATAATTGATGGAGAAATTGCAGACGGTTAATTAAAGAAAAGGAAATTAAGGGATAGAAAACCTCATCGCCGCGGGCGGCGGTGGCGGGCGGTGAAAGAGGCGGCGTAGAGGAATTGGAGGCGCCATTGTCGTTGATTGAGCTTCCGACGGACAACGGAATAAGGCGTTCGAGCTCTTTCTCCTTGTCTCCGACTCCCATTGATGTTTCTGTTCTCAGATCGAGTATTTTTATTATCTATCACGCATCAACTTCCCAATGTCAGATACTCGCAGTCGCACGCACAATTTACATGTGTTCCATATGCTTTGGACTTAGTATCTTTTATATTAAGCTTGCTCTTTTATGAGAAAATATATAATAGAAGTGTAAATCGATTTATATGGTATTATGAATAAAGTGTGCTTTAATTTTACATCTGATGTTTAAATGGTAACCACGATATTTTTAAAAATATTATTTTGTTATGTACTCATGTTGTATCGTGTCGAATATCGTATTTACACGAGACATTCAAGAAAAAATTATATATCGCATATTTATATCGTATCGTATCGTGTTGATATTTGTGTATCATAAATTATGATCATGCTTACTGTTATGAGTATGCTTAATATGTAAGAATAAAATAAGACATAACAATAAGAATAAAATAAGACATAACAATGAGATATCTCTTAATTAGTGTAACTTGATTTTGGAATTCAGCATTTCCAAAACTAAAAATATCTATACAGAGCAGATATATAAATGTGCATTCATGTTCACATTCTATACCGATATAAATTAAATGTACAAGACAAAAATAAGAGATTCCAAGATCAAATATATATATATAAATTATATAATATTAACCGTAATATTTACGAAAAAAAATTATCATATTTATACTTAGAAACTTCGATTACAAATTAAGCCTTTTCTTTTAAAAATTGCACCATAATTTCTGACATAGGTCATTGGTGGGTTGGCGAAGTTGAGGATGACTCTAGACAGCTAACGCTATACAAGACTATTCCAGCAGCAGGTTCCGTGAATGTTAATATGGATGGTGATTGAGCCAAATTTCCGATGTCGGTCGACTTGGATATTTGGTTCGAGCACTTCAATTTGTTGAGTGGGGAACCGCCGGTTTACGCTCGAAATCTGTGGAGGATGAAAGGAAACGTGAGCTCGAGGCCAACTCAGGGAAGGTAAGGGTGATGCCCGGGTTGGCACTCTGACGCTCAAGCCAGAATCGAGTTGAGAGGGTCGAGTATAGGTGCAGTAAATGCGGGAGGTGAAAAGACTTACTGTTGCAATAAATGTGAAAGCTTTATATAGGGTAAGGAGAGAGAATTCATCGCCTCGACGTGCCGCCGTCATAAACTGATAGGTGCCCCACTATCTCCAAGCATTAAATGTGTGGTTGGCCACGCAACTTGGAGAGAGGTAGTGGGCTGGTCTGCTGTAGGCTCGATGATGGTCGAGAGTGATGGACCGAGGGCGATGAGTCGATGGTGGGGCGTGACCAACGGGTCGAGCACGGAGTGGTAAACGGTTTTAAAGGTTAATTCGGTATCAACTGCCCAAGTCGAGCGAGTCGATCATATCGAGAAGACAGATGTCGCACTGTGATGAGTCCACGTGGGAATGTGGGTCCGTGCCACGTCAGGTGGGGTGGTCTTTTTAGGGCGTCGGAGGTTGGATTAGGAGTTATTATGTTTGACCATGGAGGCGAGTGCTTGTCCTAAATGAGTACCAGAAGGCGAGGAAATCTCGACCCAGAGATTGTTGAGGTGTTAGCTCTCAAAGAAGCGGCAAAACCTTATGCACCGCAAGGGGTATCAACATGTTTTGGAGTGTGATTGCCTTTTATTTTGGTCAGAAAACTTTCATGCTTCAGATTTAGATTGGTCAAGCGCCGACACTATTTTTCCACATATTTGGAAGATCCTTTCATAAGTTCCAAATATTTCATATTTCTTTGTTCATCAAGATTGCAACCAAGCAGGTCACACTTTAGCTCGTTTACCTTTGAATGTTAATGATGGAGATATTATGCTCCCTGATTTGGTGTTGATTTGTATTAGGGAAGATATGAACTTTTCATGTTCTTCCATTCTCCCCGATCAAAAAATAAACAAATAATTAAAGATAAAAAATTACAATAGTACCCCTATTTATATAGGTATTTTCAGTCATGAAATTGATATAAGTTATAGATTTATTGAAAACTTAAACCCTAGATAGCAGAGGACCTCATGCCTATCTTTCTTTGTCAGCCACCATACACGGCGACTCTCTTACCGCCGCCAACCCTCGCCGCTATGGTGCATGCCGGTGTGTATCCCAACGCCGCCGCGCATCACATCGCAGCTCAAGGAGTGGCGCAACACCTCTCGCTGCTGCCGCTGTTCACACACAACCACCCCATGCTGCCGCCTCTTATGCCGCGGTGTTGAGTGGGAAACAAGCCACAAATGTGTTCCTCCTCCTCGACGAGAAGATGCGCATCAAGAACTTGGATCTTACAACTTTCAAACCACTCGGAACTATAACGGAATACAAGAGATTACCTGATGTCGTGTTTTCACATGAAGAGTGCGAGATTCTTAATTGCCCTTTTAGATTAACATTGATTGGTAAGTTTTCTCAAGGATACCCCACTATGGCTCAATTGCGATTCTATTTCTCTAAAATTGATTTCAAAGAAAACGTGAGCTTAAGCTTACTTAACGAGATACATGTCTTGATTAGATGCGATAACTCTGATGATTATGCTAGACTTTTCATGAAAGAGGTTTGGTATTTTCGTGATTATCCTATGCGTGTGTTAAAGTGGTCTCCTAATTTCAATCCGAATGTCGATTCGCCTGTCGTAACTGTCTGGATTTTTTTATAGGCTCCCATCGCAATTAATTCATAAGGAAGGGTTATGGAATTTAGCTTCAGTACTCATTGGCAATCTGATTAGGGTGGATGAATTAACGGCTAAGCTAAAGAACACCTATGAACCCAGGGTTTGTGTTGAGTTGGATATCTCTAAAAGCCTAAAGAAAGCAGTTTGGGTGAGATTAGATGATTGGTTTTTCCTACAGGAGATTCGGTATGGAAAAATACCAGAATTCTGCAACCTTTGCAATCGCCTAGGACATACTAGCAAGGACTGTAAAGGTAAGGACGAGGATGTTCGTGATGAGGGAGATCGCGATATTCTTGATCGAGGTGAGCAACAACGTGAGGATGTTGGTGACGCTAAAGGACCGGACAATGTTGATGTTCGTGAAACCACCAACAAGAAACGTAATACTCGCCCTAAGGAAGTCTAGGTTGAATTGAAAAATAAGAAAAGTTTGGAGAATTTGAATAAGAACCTCGTTTTTGGGAGTGTCTCTTTTCTAACAAATGATGTTGCTGATTTGAACAAACCTAACCATACAAATAAATTTGAGGTGTTGGAAGTTGATAACTCATTGAAGAAGTTCTATAAATTACCGAGAAGCAGCAGTCAAAGGCCGTAGATGAAGGTACAACTAGGGATATTGACACACACCCCGGGAGTGAAGAGGAGGGTGTGTCTATGGGGACCGATGATGAGAACAACGATTTCAATCTGAAAAACTTGGATGTCGGCCTTGTTAGGAATAGTACCCTTTAAGCAGCTTTTGGCATTACTATTTCCTTGTAAAATCACAAACAGTCTTTGAATAATAAACGAAATGATTTTGTTCATAGACAATCACTTCTTTATGTGCTTATATATGTCTATTTGGGTTGACTTTGTTTTGCATGTACTGAACTCCCCTAATCCGATGAGGCCGTTAAGAACTTTGTCGTTATGGGAACGACACATGAAACAAGTTCTTAACTCCATAGGGGAGGATTAGAAACTTCTCCAAGTCAATGAGTCCGAAAGACAGTCAGAGTGTCGACCTTGACTCTGCTGAGACTTGCTTATGTGATTATGTCCTTTTGAAGGATCACTCAGTTTCATGGAGTGATAAGTGCATACGTTGATGCATTCATAGTACATAAGAGTGATTGTTACAAGAACTTCATCACTGAGATGTCCCGCGTGAGAACATTCCTAAATGGGAAAGGAAGTTTCCAGAAAATTCCAGATTAGAAAATATCTCACAGGTCAATGACATGATTCATTAATCCTTAGATTTGAGATTCTGTAATGTCTCATATGAGCTAACTCTATAATCTTTGATATAGGCTCAAAAGGGTGTCGCCATATAGACACCTGAACCAAGGCCTATGTTGGGATTACATAAGTGGCATATGTAGAATTAGTAGAATCGATAAAGGACCTACACTTGTTAAGAACAAGAATAATTTCTTACTGATTAAGTTGTTCGTAGTACATTAAATATTAAACCCTTGACCAAGGTGGATAAAAGATCAAGACATCTAGAAAATGAGATTTTCTAGAATTGAGATCGAAACGAACTTAACATTAAAGATCAAGAATAGTTAGGCTCTTAGAATATTCCCATGCCTTAGTTCTTGATTGAGAGATGGAGTTGTAGGAGGATCGTATTTCACTGATTGTCATTGACTGAAAGGTTCTTCGATTCATTTTGTTATTCGGCTAGGGGTCACACACCCATTGTTAGATTACGGTAGTGTGATCTGTGAAGTGATTAATTAATTAGGGAATTAATTAATTGTTGTCACTACTAATCGAATAACGAACCTAAATTGACACACACAAATGCCAGAATATGAGGGTTATGGTAGGATGTTAATATGATTAATGAAGGATCAAAGTAGTTGATCGAAACGAGGCACAAAACGTGACTGCTGCCATGTGTCATGTACACGTGGCAGCCACGTGTCATGCATACGTGGCTTCACGCGTGGCCTCGTGCTTATGATTTATTTCGTACGCGAATTCTTTTCTAGAATTAATTAATTAAATTGTAATTAATTAATTTTAGTCTTTTAATTAATTTTGAATTAATTGTTAAGACTATTCTCAAATAAATTTAACTTAATAAATAATTAATTAGGAATTAAATTATTTATTGAATCTTGACTTTTAACTTTAGAAAAGTTGAAAAGTCCAACTTCCTCTTGTAGGAGAGAGAAGATTATTCTTGTAAAGACTTGGAGAATAAGTTAAGAACTTATTATTTCAATTAAATTAATAATTAAATGAGTTAATTAGTGAGCAAGAAAACAAAGCCCATTGGTTCTTGGAACCCTAGTAAGATTCGAACCATCCTCTTATAAATACAAGGGTGGGGCTTCTCTTACACTTTAGACCAACACTTACGAAGTGTTAAGGTTTTGAGAAAATCCAAAAGAAAAGTTTTCAAAGTAAATCCTAACCTAATACAAGTCATAGAGCTAGCATTCTCACTCGCTTGATCGTGTTCTAGGTCTGGTGTGGATACGCTTTGGAGGGCTTCTACATTGGAGTCTAATTCGAAGGCCGTTTGAGGGATTTTGCTTGAAGGGTGTTCATTAGGCGGTAACGACACCACTAGAAAGCTTCTACCTTTGTAAGTTTCTAAACACCCTACGATACGATATGAAAATTGCAAGACGACGATTAAACTTTTGAAAAATTTTAAACTTCCGCTGCTCAACTCTTTCGTGTTTTCCAACAAGTGGTATCAGAGCCACCTTGCAACGTTCATATTGTATCTTTACTGCTTTACGAATTTTGACTGAAATTCTTGAATTTGAGTATATGTTGTGTATTCATGGTTTTTGTTTAAAATACGAAGTTGTCAGATCAAAACTGTTTCTTGAAAATTCTTGAAAAACTGTTTTCATAAAATCTGGTTTTAAGCTGTTTTAACTCAGATTGGCCTGAACTGTTTTAATTCGAAATTGGATTAATTGAATTTGTCGAAATTACGAACGAGAACTAAATCGAAACGGACTGCACAGCCGTGCACGGCCAATCGCGTATAGCGCATGCCGCCCTACCTTGTATGTAGTCCGCACGGGCAGACCGGCCTTGCACGCCAGGGCCGCGCGCGCTTCTGCGCTCCAGAGCCTAGCACGGTCGTCCGCCATGTTCTACCTCTTGCCGAGAAGCCTACGCGCGTGCCTCGCGCGCTGTCGCACGCGCCTGCTTTCGGGCGCTTCCCGCACCGTTCCGGCATAGCTGCGCGAGTAGTGTGCACGATGCTGCCTGTTCGCGCACTTGCGGGACCCGTTTTAGTTTCGTGTTTTCCAAGTTTCGTTAAAATCCCATTTTGTAAAATCTGATTTTAATTTTATAAAATTATTTATTTGAAATAATTATAAAATTTGGGATTTTATGAATTAAAGTCAAGTTCTAATTTTTCGAGAAAATAATAAATATCACTTTGAATGATATTTTAGACAAAAATTTAATTTTGAATTAATTATTGTTTTGTCAAGATCCGGTGATTCGATTTTGAATAAATTCTTGAATAATGAACTATATTCAAATTACTTAAGTTAATTGTAACTTGAAGTTAAGGGAATTTTAAATTTAATTGGTAAATTTAAATTCGGGCGGAATAATGCTAGTTTAGGTGATCATGGGTTAGTCTTATGTATGTTTTAAATTCTACACATGGATGATTTCAATTGGGGCCGGAGCCCTATAGTTGCGCGTTTTCAATTGGGGTTGGAGCCCTACTTATGTGCGTACTGTTATGTGTTTATTATGTGGCTTTCCTTATTATTGTTTTTGGGCCGGGGTATGCCCTGTGTATTTGTCTATGGCCAATATAAAAATTGAGCCATATTTATGTAAAGAGAGTAGAACTTAGGAAGTGAGGTTTTATTTTCATTTTGGAGACAAGCACCCATGGAATAAGAAGGATCCACAAGAAGCACTTGAAGAACGGTGGCCGTAAGAAGACCCCTCAAAATGTTTAGGAGGGTTTCTATTAAACGTAATAGATAGGGTGTTTTTCCATTAAATTCTGTACCCCTACGTGATATGAACTGTCTTATGTGGCATGAATGTTAGAACTAGTGATTTTGGAGTGGCTCCCAAACTCACATATAAGATAGGATACTCATGATCATCTCATAATTAATATCATGCTAGGACATGTTATCTGCTAATTGCTTCTGTGATGCACTTTATATGAAACTACATTAAACAAGACAATTAAAATTTTGATAATATTATATGTTGGTGAGGTCATTCCAGATAACTCTCTAGAAATTCGAAAATCCCTTAATTAAATATTGAGCAATTCGAATAAATAGGTATTTTATCGCGGTAATAAAATTCCTAGCATTCCATCAATAGGATTTAGGACTTAATAAGTGAAACTAATTGTTGTCTCACGAGTCGTGGGGTAATTAGTGTAGCTTATTAACTCTTAGTTTCCTAATTAATTATTTGAAATAATTAATATTTCTTGACCATTTTAGAATGGTCGATGTCTCACGAGTCGTGGGTCGTTCCAGACTAAGTTTGGTTGAGATCTTCTGATTGATGAGTCCTGCTCAACACTAAAGTAGATATGGATGTCTCACGAGTCGTGGGTCCATGATCGAAAGATTAGTGATGCAAAAATATTACTAGGAAATCCATGGGGATGGAATCAGCAATTCGTACCTACCTAAGGATTCTTAGACCTTTGGATGTCTCCCGAGTCGTGCGTCCAAAACTAAGAATGCTTGGGATCCTAGTACCCATTGAGAAAATAAGTTTCTTCTAAAGTCGTTTGGGATTTATAGACTTTTTAAAAACAGTGGGAGAACATATTTCTAAAGATCTTGATAATATGTAATCGTTATTACTCAGCATGCTCATGATTTTTCTGTTTTTTTCCATTTAGGTTGTAGTTCTGTGATTCTCTACATTCTGAAATGGCAACCAAAAACCCTTTGGTATCCACCCCCAAATCAAACAAGTTGACGGGACCCAATTACTCTGATTGGCTTCAGAATCTAAAGATAGTTTTAGATTCTGAAAAGAGAAGATATGTTCTCTTCGAGGGGAGCCTATCGCTGAAGGCGAGACTCCGACTCAGGCCGAAAGAGAAGCGATCGCGAAATAGTCTGAAGATAATCTTCAAGCCCGTTGCCTCATGTTGGCCAACATGTCTCCGGATATGCAAAGGCAACATGAGTCTATGGAAAACGCTTGGGAGATTTATGACCATCTCGAGCAATTGTACCTCCCCAAAGAGCGTGCTCTAAGGTACAACACCTCCAAGGAGCTATTTCATCTCAGAATGAAAGAAGGTACAAGTGTCCAGGAGCACGGTCTCAAGTTTCTTGCTTTGAACGAGAAACTAACCTCCATGGAAATGCCACTGAGTGAAGAACTCGCTGTGGATTTGTTGCTCGCATCGCTTCTACCATCATTCAATCCTTTCGTGTTAAACTTAAACATGAATCATCCTCATGCTACTGTAGCTGAGTTGATTAGTCAACTTGTGACTGCTGAAGACACGATAAAGAAGGATCATAAAGTGATGATGGTCACTTACTCTTCTAGGCCTTCTAAAGGCAAAGGGAAGAAAGTTCCCAAGAAGAAGGGATCTCTTAAACCCGAAGGAGGGGTTAAAAAGAGAAAGACCAAGAAGAAAAGGGATCCGAGAGAGGACGTTTGCCACCATTGTGGCAAGAAAGAGCATTAGAAGAGGAACTGCAAAGAGTACAAGGATACTCTAAAGAAAGGTGCGTTTATTGTTGAAGTAAATCTATCTATTGATTCTAATTCTTGGGTATTTGATACCGGCTGTGGAGCTTATATCTGTAATGATGTACAGATGCTAAATGAGGTTCGGCAGCTCGAAGAAGGAGAATGCGTCTTGAAGGTTGGGAATGGATCAAGCGTTTAAGCTCAAGCCTTTGGGACGTGTAGATTTGATTTAGGTATCTTTACTTTAGTTTTGAATAAAGTCCTTTATGTACCTTCTATTATTCGTAATATCATTTGCATTCCAATATTTGGTTGTGGAGGTTTTGAGACTTTTTCTAGAAATGGAAACTTTTATCTTAAGAAGAATAAAACTTCCGTTCTGCTTGGTACATTATCTAATGGACTTTATACAACTAAAGACACTAATATTTTAAATATACAATAATTAAACAAACGCAAAAGAGATGACAAGATCTTGGCTTCTTTATGGCACGCGCGTTTAGGGCATATTTCTAAAGATAGGATTGCTAAGTTAACTAATTCAGGATCATTCTATGATAATGAACTTAAAGAGTTAACTCATTGTGAATCATGTCTTAAAGGAAAGATGGCCAAAACTCCCTTTAATGGTAAAGTGGAACGTGCCACTAAAGTATTGGATTTAATCCATATTGATGTTTGTGGACCACTTAGTGTAAGTACGAGAAACAATCATCAGTATTTCATAACCTTCATAGACGACTTTAGTCGTTTTGGTTATGTATACTTAATGAAGTATAAATCCGAAGTCTTTGAGAAATTCTTGGAATTTCAGAAGGAGGTTGACAACCAAACCGGTCACAAGATTAAGGAACTTCGATCTGATCGAGGTGGCGAGTATCTAAGTGATGAATTCCTTAGTCATCTCAGAGATAATGAAATTGTCTCTTAGTGGACTCCTCTGGGAACTCCTCAATTAAATGGAGTTTCAGAGGGAAGGAACAGAACCCTACTTGATATGGTTCGTTCCATGATGAGCTTCACTGAATTGCCACATTCATTCTGGGGTTATGCCTTAGAATCAGCAGTTAAGATTCTGAATCTTGTTCCCTCCAAATCTGTACCCAAAACCCCATTTGAGATGTGGTTTGGCAAAATCCTTAATTATTCTTACTTAAGAATTTGGGGTTATCCTGCTTACGTGAAGAGGACAGTGGGAGATAAGCTTGAAGCTAGATCAAGCTTATGTAACTTCGTAGGATATCCTAAAGAGTTAATAGGATATTATTTCTACGATCCTCTTGAACAAAAGGTCTTTGTGTCAAGAAATGCTACTTTTTCTTGAGGACTCATTCCTTAAAGAAAAGAAAGGTAAGATCGCAAAACTCGAAGAAGTTCGAGACCAAGGTCCCACGCCAAGTTTGGAGAAAAACGTCCCTCAGCCAATCCAAGAGATTGATACACGCAAAAATCCTCCTCAAATAAGATGTTCTGAACGCATTCCTAGACAACCGGAGAGATGGTAAGGTTTTCTCCACCAAACATCTCAAATGGATAATGATCCATTAACTTATGAGGAGGCACTGTTAGATTCGGACTCTGAACAATGGAAAGAAGCAATGAAATCCGAAATGGATTCCATGTACTTTAACCAAGTTTAGACCTTAGTTGATCCACCTAATGAGATCAGGCTCATAGGGTGTAAATGGATATATAAATGCTAGCTTGGAGTAGATGGAAGCGTGGCAGCCTTTAAAGCAAGATTAGCTGCTAAAGGTTTCACTCAAAGACCAGGTGTAGACTTTGATGAAACCTTCTCCCCGGTTGCAATGCAAAAGTCCATTAGGATATTGCTTGCCATTGCAGCATATTATGACTACGAAATATGGAAAATAGACGTGAAAACTGCCTTTCTCAATGGAGACATTGACAAAGAAATTTATATGAAGCAACCCATGAGTTTCACATTCAGTGGGAGCAAACAAAAGGTTTGTAAGCTCCAAAGATCAATCTATGGATTGAAACAAACTTCTAGGAATTGGAATATTCGGTTTGATAAAGCAGTCAAATCGTTTGACTTTATTCAAAATCCGAATGAATCCTGCGTGTACAAGAAAGAATTGGAAACCTCGGTTCTATTTCTGATACTTTATGTGGATGACATCCTTCTCATTGGGAATGCGATGGATGACATGAATGTAACAAAGTCTTGGTTATCGAACCAATTTGAGATGAAGGATCTTGGTGATGCATCCTACATTCTAGGGATAAAGATCAATCGGGATAGATCTAGGAGATTGTTAAGATTATCACAGTCGGTTTACATAGATAAAATACTAAAGAGGTTTAGTATGGAAGAATCCAAACGTGGAAAACTTCCAATGGGCCCGGGAACAGTTCTTTCGAAGAAGCTGTGTCCCAAGACAGAACTTGAAAAGTCCAGGATGTCCAGAATTCCTTATGCATTAGCTATAGGAAGCATAATGTATGCGATGCTATGTACTCGATCAGATGTGGCTTATGCACTTAGCGTGACTAGCCGATTCCAATCTGACCCAGGAGAAGGTCACTGGACTACTGTAAAGAACATCCTTAAGTACTTGCGAAGAACTAAGGATTTGTTCTTGGTTTACGGAGGCCAGCAGGATCTTGTCATTAGAGGATACTGTGATGCAAGCTTTGCATTAGACATGGATGACTTTAAATCCATGTCAGGATACATATTCTGCCTGAACGGCGGAGCAGTGAGTTGGAAAAGTTCCAAGCAAGCGACCACTGAGGCCGAATACTTAGCTGCAAACGATGCAACTAAGGAAGGTGTTTGGGTAAGAAACTTCATCCAAGAGTTGGGTGTAGTTCCTAGCGTTAAAGACCCTGTTACAGTGTTTTGTGACAACACCGGGGCGGTTGCTCAAGCAAGAGAACCAAGATCTCACCAAAGGGCGGTTGCTTAAGCAAGAGAACCAATATCTCACCAAAGGACCAAGCACATTTTGAGGAAGTATCACTTGATTCGTGATATTGTCAAGAGAGGAGATGTGCAAATTGAAAGGGTTACATCGGCAGAGAACATGGCAGATCCACTTACTAAAGCCCTTAGTCAATAGGTTTTCGAAGGACATCTTCAGAAGATGGGACTTAGATTAGCACCTGAGTGGCTTTGACGGGCAAGTGAGAGATTGTTAGGAATAGTGCCCTTTAAGCAGCTTTTGGCTTTACTATTTCCTTGTAAAATCACAAACGGTCTTTGAATAATAAACAAAATGATTTTGTTCATAGGCAATCACTTCTTTATGTGTTTATTTATGTCTGTTTGGGTTGACTTTGTTTTTCATGTACTGAACTCCCCTAATCCGATGAGGCCGTTAAGAACTTTGTCGTTATGGGAATGACACATGAAACAAGTTCTTAACTCCATAGGCGAGGATTAGGAACTTCTCCAAGTCAATGAGTCCGACAGACAGTGAGAGTGTCGACCTTGACTCTGCTGAGACTTGCTTATGTGATTATGTCCTTTTGAAGGATCACTCAGTTTCATGGAGTGATAAGTGCATACGTTGATGCGTTCATAGTACATAAGAGTGATTGTTACAAGAACTTCATCACTGAGATGTCCCACGTGAGAACATTCCTAAATGGGAAAGGAAGTTTCCAGAAACTTTCAGATTAGGAAATATCTCACAGGTCAATGGCGTGATTCATTAATCCTTAAACTTGAGATTCTGTAATGTCTCATATGAGCTAACTCTGTAATCTTTGATATAGGCTCAAAAGGGTGTCGCCATATAGACACATGAACCACGACCTATGTTGGTATTACACAAGTGGTATATGTAGAATTAGTAGAATCGATAAAGGACCTATACTTGTTAAGAACAAGAATGATCTCTTACTGATTAAGTTGTTCGTAGTCCATTAAATATTAAACCCTTGGCCAAGGTGGATAAAAGATCAAGACATCTAGAAAATGGGGTTTTCTAGGATTGAGATCGAAATGGATATGAAACGAACTTAACTTTAAAGATCAAGAATATTTAGGCTCTTAGAATATTCACATGCCTTAGTTCTTGATTGAGAGATGGAGTTGTTGGAGGATCGTATTTCACTGATTGTCATTGACTCAAAGGTTCTTCGATTCATTTTGTTATTCGGCTAGGGGTTACACAACCATTGCTAGATTACGGTAGTGTGATCTGTGAAGTGATTAATTAATTAGGGAATTAATTAATTATTGTCATTTCTAATCGAATAATGAACCTAAAGGATCATACACAAATGCCAGAATACGAGAGTTATGGTAGGATGTTAATATGATTAACAAAGGATCAAAATAGTTGATCGAAACGAGGCACAAAACGTGGCTACTGCCACCATGTACACGTGGCTGCCACGTGTCACACACACTTGCCTTCACGCGTGGCCTCGTGCGTATGATTTATTTCGTATGCGAATTCTTTTCTAGAATTAATCAAAATAGTTGATCGAAACGAGGCACAAAACGTGGCTACTGCCACGTGTCATGTACACGTGGCTGCCACGTGTCACGCACACTTGGCTTCACGCGTGGCCTCGTGCGTATGATTTATTTCGTATGTGAATTCTTTTCTAGAATTAATTAATTAAATTGTAATTAATTAATTTTAGTCTTTTAATTAATTTTGAATTAATTGTTAAGACTATTCTCAAATAAACTTAACCCAATAAATAATTAATTAGGAATTAAATTATTTATTGAATCTTGACTTTTAACTTTAGGAAAGTTGAAAAGTCCAACTTCCTATTGCAGGAGAGAGAAAATTATTCTTGCAAAGACTTGAAGAATAAGTTAAGAACTTATTATTCCAATTAAATTAATAATTAAATGAGTTAATTAGAAAGCAAGAAAACAAAATCCATTGATTCTTGGAACCCTAGTAGGGTTTGAACCATCCCCTTATAAATATAAGGGTGGGGCTTCTCTTACACTTTAGACCAACACTCACGAAGTGTTAATTTTTTGAGAAAATCCAAAAGAAAAGTTTTCAAAGTAAATCCTAGCCTAACACAAGTCATAGAACTAGCATTCTCACTCACTTGATCGTGTTCTATGTCTGGTGTGGATACGCTTTGGAGGGCTTCTACTTTGGAGTCTATTCGAAGGCCGTCCGAGGGATTTCGCTTGAAGGGTGTTCGTTAGGCGGTAACGACATCACTAGAAAGCTTCTACCTTTGTAAGTTTCTAAACACCCTACGATACGATACGAAAATTGCAAGATGACGATTAAACTTTTGGAAAATTTTAAACTTCCGCTGCTCAACTCTTTCGTGTTTTCCAACAGGCCTTGTGCTTGATAATGAGGAAAAGTTATCGGGGTCTGAGGATGACCACAGTGAGAATCATGATGTGGATGAGGTGAATTTTGAGGATGGTGCCAAAACTGATAACAAGGAAGATACGAAAGAAAGTGATTATGTCACAGATAGTGAGGCAGAAACAACTTCACAGGATGAAGCGAGGAAGGTGCGCAGATTTAACCCGTTGACTTGGGTTCTTCTGAGAATGCGATTCAACAAGCCAAAGCAGCTATTGCCCAGGCTAATCAGAAGGTGGTTGAGAATTTCGAAGAAGATGCCGACGAGGATAATGATCACATAAAAGATGCTAATGAGGATGATAAGGTTGTTAAGCATGATGGTATTATCTCGAACTCAAACGATGCTTCTACTACTTGTAAAAGTAAAGGATCTTCTTATGAAGTTTCGAGTCAATTTTTCCCCACGCAATACTAGAAGTGCTTCGTGAGGTGCTTACACTAGAGGAGGTCGAGCTAGAGGAGAGAGAGGTGGTTACTACCATCGGGGGGTCGCTATGGTGGAAGATATTAACCCGCGCTGGGCGCGGGATTGCCTAGGCAATGTCTGGGCGGGTGGGATTTCTTGGCGGATGCTACCGGAATTCTCGTTTTGGTCTTGATTTAGGTTTTATTCCTTGGTTTATTTTCGTGTTCCATTCCTATTTGTTCTTAGACTTGATTGTTTTTCTTTTGGTTTTGGCCTTGATTCCAGCCCAATATGTTAGCAGGCTTGGTTGAGTTGTTTACTTAGGAACTAAAAACTCATTTGTAAACTTTTTGTTTTGTATTGCAATATAACGTGGACGTGCCACGTAAAAGGACCTCGGTCCCGTTTATGGAAAAATATAGGTATTTTCAGAGATATTTTTGAAAAAATATCAAAATTTCTCAAATAAGATGAATTAATTTATAATTAATAATTTCACCTATATTCCGTAATAGTAAATATAATTAGGCCATTCATGTACAGCTTGGATTCGGTAAAATTAATTAATTGTCTATTAATGGATGCATTTATTTTCTTCCGCATCCAACATAAAGGCATGAAAATTTCGGGGGTATATGACCTTGCAATATATACGTGTATTCTTTAGCCCTGTACGGCTTTACTGTAGAGCACCCGTACTCTGCTGACAACTTACAACTGACAGCTTTTCTCCTCTTCTCCACAGCTAAGATCATCTCCCAAACCCTTAATTCTGTTCTCGATTCAATGCCAATCGAACCCGCGACGTCTAAATCAGATTCAGGATATCCACCTCCGCATCATTCGAAGTTTAATTTGCGATTCACGTATACTTCTTGGTGCGTTTTGATCAGTTCCGGTGCAATTCAATTCCGAGGCGGCTGAAAGATTTCGCTCCAGTTTGACGAGGCAATTCGATGATAACGAGGTCGAAACTGGTGGAGCAATTGAGAGATTACCAGATCCGATCCCAGCGCAAATGCCCTGCACTTGTTGTTTTCTCTCCCAATCCTGTTCTCACCACCTGGTATGCCCTTCTCCATCTTTCCCCCCTTCTGCTTGTTAATTAACTCAGATGGCTTCAGAATTTGGTTGTTTTCCTTTTGAATTACGTATCACATTCTTTATTGCTGTACGTGCTGTAAAGAGAGTATGTTAGGAATTAGGATCATCATTGTATCTTTAAAATTTAATGCAGGAGAAAGAAATTGATTACATTCAGTGAAAGTGAGTCTCAAGATTATGAATCACCACTGGGTTAGTACAATATAGGTTAAAATGAACTGATTTGAATGAGTTCTTATACTATCCTTATTATTCATCATGGATCTAGTCAACAAGTTAAGGGCGTGAAGGGCTTCTTACTTTAATTTACTTTGGAAAAATCTCTGGCCTGAAGAAGATGTCACTTTTTATAAGAATTTATCTCTCGGTTCAGTGCACTCTGACCTTAACATGAAAAGCTGGCTCTTTTGTTGTCGAAATAGTTGACATAATCTTTTGAAATGTTAATGTGGGAGAGTCTTGGCTTTGTTCAACTTATGCCAACATTCTTCTTAGCCAAAATGCTGCACAAGTTGTTGCGGCAAGCAATATATTCGGTTTCTGCTTATCAAAGTGATAATGTCTTTTGCAGTTTTGCTTCTTGGGTGTCCATGAAATTAGTTCTATTTGGAAAGCCAAAGTCTTATTCTAATGTTTTGCTTAGGAATTTACTTATTCCAATGAGCTTATCAAAGATAATTTTGACAAATTTTTGAATTCTTCTATTGCAGCAATGATGTGCTTGAATTTCATGAAAACTCGTAGTACTATCTAAAATTTTGCAATCTTCAACAGCATCGCCATATCCTTTTATTCAGTTAACTAGTATTGAGATTTTTGAAAAAATTCTTGCAGATTCCCACACTTTGAAAGCAAAGTTATCAACTTACCATAAAACCTTTGCACTCTTGTTCCCTTGATGCTCTTCTTTATGTTCTCGATAGGCGCTCCTCCTCGAGTGTGTATGTGTGATATGCTTTTCAACGAATAATGGATACTTAAAAACATCCGCATGTAGACACAACATAACTCATAATTTTGGCAATTTTAATTACTAGGGAAATGGAGATTTCATCTATTTACGTCCAATTTCAAATCATTGTCGGTGTTTTCGCGTTTACTTGTAGCATTATCATGTGCCAAAATGTACACAGTAGTCTTACTCTCTCTTTTCAGCTCTTCAAACATCTTTCAAGTTTCTCTAATTCCTTTCTCTCTCTTCCTTTTCCCCTGATGCAGGAGTGATGTCGCAGTTGCTGTAGTTCTGGCCGTCATCTCTGTTGTGCTTCTAATTTCCTCTTACATTACTCTTTACCTAAAACATTACTGGGTTTCCTTCACTATATTATGCCTCAGCATACTTCTTACTATATGTTTGAGAATTTCACGACATTTCCTTGCAAGGAAAACGGATAGAAGATTGTTACTACCTCTATCCATGTGAATGTCCCAATTAATTATGGCTAGACAGTAGACAATGTTTGCCTTGAATCAAATATTAATGTATACTTGCCAACCCTTTGTAACATATAGGGTTGGGCGATTTTTGAACTTATTATCATCAATATTCAAAGTGCTTAGAATTATTTAACAAGTTTCCGAAATTCGCAGTATTGGTTTTTAAATGTAAATGTCTTCATGGCTCGTAAATGAAAGATTTTGGACGCCAAATTCTGAAATAACCCACGCTACTCTAGGAACATATAAACCGATGGATGAACTCTTGGAATGCATAGTAGAGTTGTTTTGATAATGTCTGATTGTTCGACAATTTGGACAAAAGCAGCACACCGTCGAGGTTAGGGTATGTGATGGGTTTAATGAAGCAAGATGTCTGAAGTTGAAAAATATTTTTTAGCTCGGTTTTCCTAATGTAGGTTGATGATTTAGCCATATAGGCATTAAATATGTCATGAATTTCACTCGGTTGAATTACTTGGATAGTTGGATGTTAATGCATCTTGAATTTTAGGTTCGTAGAGTCATATTTTGGTCTATATGTGGTATTGGCCAATATCTTGGTCATCTTACCTGATGCTGGGCCTTTTTCCACCTTGAGGCCACATGTCAGCCCAAGAAGAAATTAAGAAGTTCTAGCCTATAAATGTACTGATAGATCAAATAGAAGGAATTATATGCAACCACAACCATGTATTTTTCGAAAAGAGTGAAAAAAAAAAAAGTCTGAAAAAGAAATTAGTTTAAAAAACTCTGTATTAAAATTGTTTAGCCCACTGTCCCTTAACTCCGTTTGGTCAAATTAAACGTATGAGTTTAGTATTATATCCTTATCTATTTTCAAAATCAGTTCAACGGAAATCAATATTCATCTTCATTTTCACACTAACTCTTGGAGCCAAAAATTTCTCCCTTTCAAAAACCCTAAATTCCATGCTGAAAATCACTTGAAGACTGCGCCATTGTTGTTGATACGCGTAATTCGAGTTCGGTGAAGTTTGTTTAGCATATCTATCCGTGGATTTGGTGAATCTCGCTCTAGAAAACCAAAACAAGGTCAAAATCGTATGGTCAGGGATTGTTTCGCCGTGGATCGACGTCCTCCACGGCGGACCTCCGGAATTGGAGGAACACGCCGTCGGAGCACTATTCAGCTTATCCCTCGACGATCAGAACAAAACCTCCATCGGAGCTCTAGGCTGGTTGCCGCCGCTTCTGCATTCACTCAGGTCTGACTCGGAGTGGACTCGGCATGACTCAGCTCTGACTTTATACCACCTCTCCTTGGTGCAGAGTAATCTCGTCAAGATGATCAAGCTCAACTACATCCAGATTTTGTTGGGCATGGTGAAATCGGGGCATATGATGAGTAAGCCGATGCTGGTGTTTTGTAATTTGGCCACCAGGGGTGAGGGAAGAGCCGCTATGCTGGACGGTGGGGCGGTGGAGTGTTTTGTCAGTCTTTTGAGGCGGGGCGAGTTTGACTCGGTGGCGACTCAGGAGAGCTGTGTGGCGGCGATTTATGGACTCAATTATGGTGCGTTTTCAAGCTCAGATCTGGGTTTTCTTTGTCGCTTGTCAAACGAAGGGTTCTGGAAAGCCATGTCCCTACGTCTCTTTTCTAACCCTCTGCCCAGATTTTGAATTTTAGGGTTTTACAAAAAAGCGTTGGAATTTGCAACCTATGAAAACCACTTTGCCGCGAGGGATAGAGAATGAAATTCTTAGCATGCCAATACTGTACAGCACAAACGGGGACAGACGAATTTGGGTCGGGGCTCATAATGGGAAGTTTTCGTGTAAAACGACATATACTCTTATCCCGAACGTTGGTATGGAGGACAAGTCGTGGACTTGGATTTGGCGGCTGAGATTGCCAGCCAAGCTGAAATTCTTTTTCTAGCTCTGTGCGCATGAGAGCCTACTGACGAACCCCTTAAGATACGACAGACATTTCGGGACGACTGAGTTATGTGGTCGTGGCTGCGCACAAAAAGAAGATGTGGAGCATGTCCTTAGAAGTTGTACCGTTGCTTGTGCAGTTTGGAAACGAATTTTACCGGAGGAAAGCTGGCAGCGGTTACTTAGTGTAAATGGGCCTGACTGGCTGGAGAAAATCTTTAAACTGAATCTGAGCAATACGGAGGTTGTTGGTTGCAGCTGGGAGACTACTTTGAGCGCTGTATGTTGGATGCTTTGGAAAGGCAGAAACCTTTGGCACTATCAAGGAGTGAAGGAGCTGACATGGCTCACTTTGCAGAACATTCATAGCTTCATCTGGGAGCTGCGCGCTTCAATGGCAATGGGGCCTGCAAAAAAGGCGAAAATCATACCGGACTTGCCTTGGGTTAACCGGCCTTGGGGTGGTTTAAACTTAATTCGGATGGAAGTTACTACAAAAATACTAAAAGAGGGGCATCGGGAGGTCTCGTGAGAAATAGCGCGGGACAGTGGGAATTTGGTTATGCTATGAGGTTGGGAGAGGTTTCGATAACGGTGGCTAAGATGATAGGTTTGCGTGAGGGCTTGCGCCTAGCTTGGGAAAAACGATATCCCCGGATCGAAATTGAGATTGACTCTGAAGTGGTAGTTAACCTCATCAAGAAGGAGGAGGTGGAGGACCATCCCCTTAAGAACTTAATTCTGGATTGCCGTGAGCTGTTGAGGAAACCATGGGAGACTAAATTTGGGCATGTGCCGAGGAGTCGCAACAGGAGCGCTGATAGTCTTGCCCGCTTAGGGCATGAGATGGATGATTACCTCTTGGTCTGGGATATGCCGCCCGATGGTGTTGGTTAGTTTGGTGTTTTCTTTGGTTTGACCCCTGCGTGGGTTGGCGTTCGCTTCAGACCAAAAAAAAAAAAATAATTGCAGAAGACAATGGTTCATGCCTGCCTTACTTACATTCACTAAGGGTATTAAAGTTATTACACATCCCAAAGTTACATCATAACATTAAAATACCCGCAGTCAACGCGTGTGTGATTCAAATACACGCCTTGGGGTTTTCCTTGCAAAAAAAATAAAAACATAAAGTTTTAAATGAATTTTTTTTTTCACAGAGTTTTTTTGGATCATTTTGCATAACACAAGGGGTTTCTTTGCAAAAATCCCCAAATAAAAGGGAGGCCCAATATTAAAGGGTAGTGATTTGTTCTTACCCTAACTAATCAGAACCACGAAAAGGGGAACAGAAAGAAATCTGCATGCAATTACCTGATTAGTAAAGGGAAGAAGAAATAAAAGGGAAGAGCCCCACTTTCCCAGGAAAAGAGGAACAAATTGGCTTATTTATTAGGATAGAAGATATAAAGGGAAAAGAAGGCACAACATACTCTTCTTACGTTATTTCTGAACTACAAAATTTCTCTCTTTATATTCTATCTAGTCTCTACGCCTTTCATCTCAATCTTTTTACTTATCTCAATTTCTCTCTCTATTTTCTCTATCCATCACGGTTTTTCTTTGTGTCTCAGCAACTCTCCAAGAAATCTCAAATTGAATTACAGTTTTGTGTGATTGTTCGTGGAAGCATTAAGAAATCTTGAAGAGAAATTAGAGAAAGCCATCAGTCTTCTCCATCAGCCATCTTTATCAATTTCAAAATTAAACTTTATTAAATATTTCAGCAATATCTCCATTTTCATTATTTTATCTTTTTATTTACAGAATTGTTTTACTTTCCTCAATAATTACTGATTTAATTTAGTGGAGGATTATACTATGTTTTGCAGGTCTCCCCTTTTTATTCCTCTACAGGTTTCTCTTCGATGAGCAATCAAATTCCATACGAGATTGAGAATAAATTTTATCAAATTAGTGGTGCTCGGAAAACGACAAGCATCACTTGGTGTCGTCTGTAGGAAAATTGAGTTAAGGCATGAGATCTTTCTTTTAATCTCAATGGCATCTAACGCGGGAATGACTACTTCTTTAATTCCTGCGAGTCTGTTGGTCGCAGTCAACACTGAAAATGAGGTTGGAAATTCGGAAAAACAATTCTAAGTAACGAATCCTCTCGTGCTTACGGATGTAACCCTAGTTGCGGTGGCTGGAATCACATTACAAACAAATGAGCTTGGAGACAACCTCCTTAAGTCAGATCGGAGGCATATAATCTCTCTCGGATCCTTGGACAATGGTGTTTGCGGCTTGAGGTCCTCCTGCTCCTCTTCTTCTTCCTTTACCATCTGATTTGAAGTCAAAGGAACACCACCTCGATCATTCCCCATATCGACAACCTCTTCAAGGATGGGGCCGGAGATGGCCATTATATCTACATGTTATTCCACAACTCTTTACTCGGATGATTCAGACGAATTATTATTGGAATTGCTCTCCGAACCTAAACTTAAGCCAGTCTCTGAGACTAACCTTGACCCCCTCCGTACTCGAAGAAGACGAAGATTCAGTATCCACCACCCGAACCTAATGTCTTCGACTCACCCTGATTTCTTATCATCCCCTCGGGAAGGATGTCCTCTTCCCTTACAAATTCAAATGAGAGAGAAGCTCTTACTAAATGAGGGAGTTAAGTCTTATAGGCCGATGTGGGGATCTCTTTACTCGGGGCCATATTCTCAAAACAAATATATAATTATTCCGCTGAAACTAAAAAGTTAGGCCAGAGGATACCTAAGAAGCCAAAGCTGACGGAACCTAAAACCAAGTGAAAGCTACTTCCTACGGACTCTTAACTCGAATACTAGCTCAAATATCTTTTTATTGCTCGAATGTCTCTTTTCGCGTAAGTAGAGAATGAAATTTACTGTAAGCCCCTATTTGTAGGGGGTGAAATAATAGGAATCTGAAGGTGAAAAGACGTAATGATTACAGGTAGAGCCCATCTTAGGAACTCAAAAGGTTACCACCACATCAGCCCTAACTGACAACCTTTTAGGGTGGCCAATGACATGGCATGGCCTCTCATGTCCACATTGACGTGGGAAAAATCCGACGTGCCACCTGGGCCAATCGTAGCGTGCCACGTGTCAAGTGAGCCATAGGCATTCTGACAGCTCTGGCAAGGAGGGTCGGTTCGGATTCAGAGGTAAAACTCGATGTCTAACCAAGGCGCAACTCACCATCTAGTCCCTATTGAGAAGACCTCGACCTTTCCACGCGTGAGTCGAGTCGATATCTCTAGTAGACTTGGGCCATCGACACTTGACACCAAGTACGGATGTGGGACCCTTGAGCCGCCCCCTGCATTATATGCCAATTGTACTATGAACCGTACCTGAGGAGCATTAAACGCGCCTATTAAACCGTACCATAGGCCATCATTAACCCCCCAAGGTATAAATACAACTTCATTAATGTCATTTGGTAAACACATTTATTGTACTTCAAGTATACTCGAATCTCTCTCACAGATCGATAACTGACTTGAGCGTCGGACTGCCGACATTGGGTCCAACCCCATCAGTCCCAAGTTGGCCTTCAGCTCACCCCTACCTTCTTTCTTGCAGCTCGACATTACTCCGAGGATCTTCTCCAATCATTACAAATTCAAATGGTTTGTCGACTGTCTCTCGAGTTGCTAGCCAACAAGAAATTGACTCGATCATTTTGGCACCGTCTGTGAGAAATTACTCAGACAAAAACCTTGCGAGAATGAAGCTCAAAAGCGACAGAGTTTTTGGCCCTATTGGGCGGGAAATTATTCAGACACCGGAGGTCGAAGGCCAAAATGCTACCCTAGGAAGGGCCGAGGATAACCAGAAGGGGATCCCCCCACGGTTTACTCCGGACCCGACCTTGATGCTTATCTAGAGCAGTGTCGAGTTGAGGCCATAGCAGCCGCAGCCAAGGGTAGGGCTCCTGTGTTCCCGGAAAAACCTTGAGCCAACCCTGTAGATTTTTTTACCCCATCAGGCCACTATGCTCATTACTATGGACCTCTTATCCATTATGGATATGCTTCCCCAGTTGATTGGTGGTATGCCGCACCACCGCCTCCAGGGTATTACCATCCACAATACTACGATCTCCCACCGCCACCTAGCCCAGCCAATTTGAAAGGGACTAGTCGAGGGCAGCTGGCCACCGAGGTCGTACCATAAGAACAGGTCGCCGAATCGAGCCGTCGTCTAGACACAGGTAAAAGGCCCCTCATTGACACTCAACCGAAGAAAGGAGATGGCCCTCGACAGAGGAGGAGAGAAGATGATAGGGGGGCTTTACATATTACCGGGACTGCTAGTGAATTTAGAGGGGTGTCCCCAGGAGGGAAAAAAGAGAAGGAGCCAAGAAACATCGCCGTCTTCGATCAACCGGGGGCTAGGATCGATTCTAAAGCTCCCAAGAGAGACAATCGAGGGTTTGAGCTAGCCAAGGATGACTTGAGAAACATGATTCCTCCGAGGGAGTGGCTGGCCCCACCGCAAGATAGGGCCCCCCTTGAGCGACCACTGCCCAGAGCACCCCTTGTGTATGAAATCCAAGATGAGCTAGAATCTTACTATGAGCCCCCGCCGAGGAGGCAAGATCGAGAACAACCCAGGAGGCAAAGGTATGAAGATGCCCGTCATCCAAAAGTACCTGCTCGAAGGTATAAAAGAGCCCGAGAGGCCAAATTCCCATTTTGTGAGGAGATTATCGATACCATGGCTGAAGATAAGATGCCGACCAATCTCCCAACCTACAGAGGAACGATCGATCTCGAGAGACATGTGGATCGATTTGAAATTGAATTCAGTTTGTTCGGACACTCTTCTGACTTTCGTGCCAAGATCTTCGCTATGACACTGGTCGGGGTAGCCCAGGACTAGGGATGCAAATGAGCCGACCCAAGCCGAGCTTTGGCCTTTTTTCCTAGCTTTGGCCTTTTTTCCTAGCTCAGCCCTGCTCGCGAGTGGCTCGACTCGGCTTGAGCTAGATAGTGTTATATTATTTTTTATTAAAAATTAATTTTTTTTGAATTATTAAATATATTTTTATATATAATATTATATATTAATTGAATATATATATAAATATATAATAAATATATTACTTTTTTATTAATCTTTGTACAAAAATAATATATATATATATATATATATATAATATTATGTATTAATTAAGTATTTATATATATATATATATATATATATATGTAATTATTTTTTATTTAAATATAATGGCTCGAGCCACAAGCCAGACTCAAAGGGGCTTGAGTCCGGGCTTGACTCGAGCTTGCTCACCAGGCTCGTGAGTCGGCTTGGCTCGTTTGCATCCCTACCCAGGACTGGTTCTCAAGGTTGCCCCCTCGATGCATCCAGTCGTACGATGATCTGATAGACCGTTTTATAGCCTAATTTTCATCTGTGAAGGGCGACAAGCTGCCCTCAACCTACCTCTTCAACATCGTCCAATGAGAGGATGAGACCTTACGCGATTTCTTTACCCTTTTCTCCCGTGCCGTTGTTCAGGTTCAGGTGCCAAGTATGGACATGTTAATACCAACCTTCCATGCGGCCCTCCGAGGTAAGGATTACGTGTGATAGATCATCCACAAAAACCTCGATTCGATTGCTAAGATACTCGAGATTCCCAACGATTGGATGAGGGTCAAGGAGGTCAAATTGGCTCAAAAGAACATCCGAGTGAAGAAGGGTGACACTTTTTGGCCCCCAAGGACTGAGTCTAAGCGGGACATCAAGACTCAAGCCGATTATGGGTCCGAAAGCAGATCGAAGAAGCATTACACCCCTCTTTACAGGCCCATTGAAGAAATCTACAACTCCAACAAGAAGTTTTTCAAAAATCCCAAGCCGATCAAGGAGACGTAGAAGATGAGGGATTCAGGGAAATATTTTCACTTCCATCGATAGTCTGGCCATAACACCTCGAGTGTTTCATCCTAAGAGATAAGGTCGAGCGATTGATTCAGGGTGGCCAGTTGCAGGAGTTTGTCAAGAAGCTGGACGAGCTTGCGCTCCGAGCAGATGACCGACTTGAGCACAACCCTCCCCAACACTGAGAAGCCAAACAACCGACTGAGAGGGATAGTCACAACCTCCCTTGCCTCGGTCGAATCGATATGATTGTTGGGGGACTTACTGGGGGCGACACGAAGACAACCTACAAGCGCACTCGAAGAGAGGCACAATGGAGCTATTATGGGCCGAGGGAGGTGGTGCGAATCAAGCAGAAGGAGAAGCGGGTCGAGGAAGAAGTCACTTTTAGCGATAGGGATTTAGTCGATGGGCCACCACGGGAGGCCGATACGCCTAGTTGTTCGATGGTGGTCACGTTGGACATAGCCAACTTTGCTGTATCAAAAACCTTTATCAATAATAGAAGCTCGACCGATATTATCTTTTACTCGAGTCTTGTTAAAATGAATTTAGATAAAAAGCTAAGGCTAGAAACGATAAAAACTCCCTTAACAAATTTTGGAGGTGCAGAGGTATATCCCAAGGGTCCAGTCCACCTGGTCACCTCCATGGGCACACTCCCTAAGTGGGCGACCAAGGAAATCGAGTACCTGGTAGTGGACGAACCATCGGCCTTCAACATTATTTTCGGTCGACCAGGTTTGATAGATCTCCGAGCTATCATTTCGACCTATCACCAGATGGTCAAGCTACCCACTCTCCATGGGATTGGGGAGCTTCGATGTGATATGCCTACTTCTTGGTCTTGTTATTCAATTTTCATGGAAAAGGTGAAATTTCCAGATAAGAGGGTCATTCCAGTCTTACGAATTCCCAACTTTGACAAGGAGGGCCTAGTCGATGGAGATATCTAAGACCCCGAGAGGTCCCATAAGATCACGTCTGCTTTGGCAGCGAAAATAAGAAAGCTTACTGATAGGTGAGTCGAAGCGTCAAGTCAAACTGAGGAGATCGAACTCGTCAAACTGAGGAGATCGAACTCGTCCTGGGACATGCTGAAAAAATAACTCATGTGGGGGTCTCTCGACCAAGCAAGGAGGTCGAGCAATGCATGTTGATGTAGTTCTTACAAGAAAACACAGATGTCTTTGCCTGGAGCGCTTCTGATCTAGTGGGAGTCGACCCAAGTGTTATAATGCACCTCCTTGATGTCGACCTGACCTTTAAGCCAGTCAAACAGAAGCTCTGAAACCAAAGTGTCAGGAGGAATGAGATCATCAAGGAGGAAGTGAATAAGCTACTCAATGCAGGATACATCTCCCTGGACAAATATGTAGATTGGCTCTGTAATGTGGTCTTCGTAGCCAAATCAGGGGGAAAGTGGAGGATGTACAACAATTTCACCGATCTGAACAAAGCTTGCCCTAAGGACCCATACCCTCTACCTCGAATTGACCAGCTTGTCGACTCGACGATTATTTACGAGTTAATGAGTATGATATATGCGTTCCAAGGGTATTATCAGAATTTTATGGCCCCGGAGGATGAGAAGAAAACTGCTTTCATAGTCGTTAAGGGTATTTACTGTGATGCCCCATCCGTTCGGCCATACAGGTATGACATCACGGGTGAGCTAAGTGCACATTTAAATTAATTAATTATGTTCTTAAATGCTTAACTTGTGATATATGTGATAATTGAATGATTTAACTGCTCAAACTTGAACTATTTGCTTTATGACGTTGAATATGACCTGTTTACCTTTGAATTTGAATTCCGAACTTGGAGATATGTGAATTACTTGAAGTATATGTCTTATGAACTTGTCTATATGTTATTTATATGTTTTATAATTTATTTGATTGAGGTTTTGGACCTCTTTGACAATTTTTGGAAGTATTGGGCCTAAAACGCAATTTGGGTATTTTAGGGCTCTTTTCAGATAACTTGAGCTCGAGAATTTGGATTCAAATTCCAACACCGCCATTGGATTCCTTTCGAAAATTCGAGTCTATTAGAACTAGCCTTGGATTTTTTTGAAATTTTTTGAACCCCCCTTTGATTTAAAATCCGATCCAAATAGACTAGATTACTTGAACCTACCCATTTTGTCAAAACCAACCCGTTTAGCCCCCTTAAAAGGATGAAACTATTCCCTTTCTATTAATTTGGATTGATGAAGAAATAGAGAAAAGAGGGAGGAAGACATTTCTCCAAGCCCTAGCTCCCATAACCTCCATAGCTCATGTTTGCCACCTCCGTTCACTTCTCCGACGATCCGAGGTAAGATTCCGACACTCCTCAACATGCTCTTTCTTCTCATACCACTTTCTTTGCATGGATTCCTTGCCTTGTAGCTCAATAAGGAAAAAGATGAGTAGTACATTTTTATGAAAATCTGAGAATATGGCTTGTATGATGGATTATATGCATTCAATGTGATAAATGTTGCATCTTGGAGGTAGGAGAGTGCATTCATGGTGAATTCTTGCTTGATGGTTGAAGGAAAAATGAAACCCATTCAATGAGCTTTGATATACATTAATGGCATCTTTTTAAATGCTTGTTTATATGGCTAAATGAAGGGATTAATGTGTTTAGCTTGTGTTTAGGACCTTAAGTATGCATTTTGAGGTGCTTTGGTGATGATTTGTTGTGCTTTATTACCTTGGATAGCTGCTGCATGTTGCCTACTTCTTCCTTTCTTTTTTCCAACGTATTGTTGCAGACCTTGGGCTAGAAATGCTCTAGGTTACGGGAGTGAAGGATTTTATGTCAGTTCCGTGACACTTTCTTGGTCAATTGGAGTTATGCTGCTGCACTAAGCCATGGGAGTGACTCCCATTTGCTTGCATTTGAGTCACTCCCGTGACTAGCCTTTGGGGGTGAATATCTAACCTAATTCACCCCAGTGACTGATTTACAAAAGGGTGGGATCATGGCCGTGACCCTCCTGAATTGTGGATTATGCATTTGTTTTGTTCCGTAGTTCGTTTTTTCTTCCTGTCCCTTCCCGATCTTGATCCTAACATATTTTAAACTTATGTATGCATATGATATGATATAATGTGATGTATTATGTGATTATTTAATATATTAATTGTACGAAAAAATGTTAGGTGTTTCTATTTGTCTAAGTGTTAATTGTATATGACTTGCATTGCATTCATTTGCATTCATACGCATTCGCCTAGTATCTCTATGGTTCATATTGAGTCTAAGTATATCTTATTGTGTTTGTTTTGTTCAGTGGAGCATTGGTGACGAGGTCGCTCTTTAGGTGTTGGTTTCCTTCCTTTTGTCTGGTTATGTTGATAAGGTGAGGTTTTTTTTCTTTTTAGTTATCGGGACCTACAACCCTATGTGTGTTTTGAGCCCATATGTGACCTACGTATATATATATATATATGTATCTAGATACATGTACGATATATATTTTGTGGGATTTGTCCCATCTGTTATGAAACCCCTTGAAAATGGTTTTATGTATATGTAAGCTATTTCCGTTTAATTGGTTTGAAAAAGGGTAGTGTGAGTATGTTGTTGGAAAACACAGAGTTGAAGCAACGAAATTAATTTTTTTTTTCCAAAAGCGAATCGTGTTCTTGCAATGTTAGTTTCAAAACCATGACACCCCGTTTTTCCGGCAAGCCAGGTACGAGGTCACGTGAGAGTTTAATTCAATATTTACGTATTTAAGTGAATCGCATGCCTACATGTTAACGTGTAACTCTATTTAATTTCGTGCGCCTTAGAAATTATTTAAATTGTTCTTGGACTCAGTTGTCCAATAATTTCTCGTTAAGGACCTAATCTTAATTAAGGTGTTTTGGGGCCGTTTGTGGCTACCTTGAGATTGGGAATTCGGATTCGAATTCCAACCTTAACATTGAATTCGTTTCGATGATTCGGATTCAATGAATTAACCTTTTTAATTTCTAAGCCATTTGATCGTCCTACCATTTTAAAATCCAATCCGAATGGACAGGATACCGTTTGACCCTACCCGTACAATTCGACCCGTTTCAGCTCTAAAAAAGGCCAACCCTTTTCCCTCATCTCTCATTCCACGTATAAGCAAGGAAGAAGAGAGAAGAGAAGGATTTCCCCCCTTTTTCATGGCCATGACCCTTGAGCTCGGGTTCTCGAGATCCAACCATTGTATTCCTCTCATTACATGCTTTAATTCTACGTATATCTTGTGACTTGAATCCTTGCATAATTGCTTTTATGGGAAAGATGATGAATAGTGTAGGGGGTCGGGATTTGATGTGTTCGAGCCCGTTTTACGAGCTCTAACTTGCAAATATATGATCTACATATCGTATATGCTCCGTGGCATTAATATTGCTTAGTTTTGGGGGTTATGGCGTGGTGTGAGTGTGTGTTGGATGTAGGCGGAGCTTGAAACTGAGCTTCAGGGGCGAGTAACGCCCATTACTGCTTTTGCCTTTGGGGGAGGTAACGCCCATTACCTTCCATCTTGCTTCTCTTTTGGACGTCTGCCTGGGGTAACGGGCGTTACCCCATTTGTGAAGCAAGGGGTAACGCCCGTTACCCCTAGTCCCTTGGCTGCCTATGTCCCTTAACGGGCGTTTCTGCTTTTGCCTTTAGAGGGGGTAAGCCCCGTTACCCCCTTGGCTTTTAGAGGTGGGTTGCCTCATTTTCGTTAGTTTTCGTTTCCGATTTCGTTTCTTATGTGTTTTATGTTCGTTACGTGATAATAATTGACGTGCAATGCTATGAATTGATATGTTAAGAATGTGAATTTATATATTAAGTTATGTTTTGCAATTATATGACTCGTTGTAGTAATTAAACGTGATACGTGTTTATATTCGATTAAATGCTACTTGTTTGCATCTTATTTGCACTTGATTGCATTTAGTTGTGCACATGAACACGATCACCTCAATTTATGATATTTTATGAATCATTCATATTGAATCATTTTATAACACGTTCACCACTTCATGAACATTTTCCGTGCGTTCTAATTAGTTCATTTGAGTCTTGTCTCACGAGTATATTATCATTGTCTTTCTTGCACAGTGATCTCCTCGGTGGAGACTTTCCGGCTTCGTGGTCCTTCTCTTGGTCCTTCTTGCACGTTGGAGGTGAGGGTTTTCTTTTATATTTGACCTATAGCCTTGCATGCTCTTAAACTAAGCCAAACGATTTTTATATAAAACTTGCCATAGCTTTTATACCGGATATATACCGGAAATGATTTATAAACTGCGTAGTGTTAACCCTGGCCTATTTTGCGAGATATTCCTGATTGCCCCCGACTTTCCTAGCACTGGGCTAGCAGGTGTGGATCCTGTACCTGTTGCTGGGGCCCAGGGACTTATGTATTGAGTGAACCGGGGAGACATCGGGCCGACGGTGACCTCACCGTTGGACTTTTCGGATATCCACCTGGAGGTTTGGTGGAAGATAGGGGTTTCGATCCGAGGGAGTCATGAACCCGAAGATCATACTGATACACGAATGTGGAGGTTAGCTACCTGCCACATTGCACCCGGGGAAAAGAGGTTAATTTGTACTTGTTTTCCCGCCTGATAATTAATATAATAACTATTGTCCCCGCTTGCCTGACTGTTTAAATTGTTCCTGTTCCTGTCATGTTATAACTGAGAAGTGGAGTTCAGGATGGATTAAATACCTGTTCTCGTCGGGTTCCCTAAATGTAGTTGCATAGATATCCGTAACCTCTGGCATGCCCCCAGTCTTGATGCAGCAGCTGGAGATCGCGAAGGATTAAGTTAAAACGGGCATCAACAGAGGGCGTACGGATATCGACACACGCATTGTATATTTTGTTTACTTGATTGCAAGAACGAACGTAATTCCACCCATACGTGACTGATTCTTGATTCCCGTCACTTGATTTGATAACAAATAAGTGTACTGTGGAATTACGCCTGTCTGATTGCCTATTTATATATATATATACACGTGTGTTAACCCCTTCACTCAGTCAGTTGGTTGACCCCTCACTCTCGTTGTTTTTAGTGTCTGTTTTGCAGGTTCTGTGTTCGTTAGACGGGAGTCTTTTGAAGTTTTTGATCGCGTATTGGTCTTTTTTGCACTGCATCGTACTGTACATCCATTTTCTATTTTGATTTAGGACTTATAGGCCATCCTGTACTTTTATCGTTATCTTGAACTTGGGACAGACTTCTAGGGCTCTAGTTGAACCCGTTGGTATGTAATTGAATTGGATTAGATTCGGGACAGGTTAGGACAGGTGCTTTTGTTTTAGTTGAACCCGTATTTATATTCCTGTTATTATATTGAATATGTTTGAATGATTGCATTGCTCCCGCATCCTTTGTTTTGTTGAATTGTTGGTACAGGGTTTAGTCCCGCCTAACCGGTTGGTTTTTGTTCTGTCTCCGTTTACCGTGAGCTTGGTTCATGTATGGACTCCCATTTCATGGGTGGACTGGGCTCTCAATGCGAGGGATGTGGTGCCTTCCATTTAGGGTGTCATATCCTAAGGTGGTATCAGAGCTCCAGATTACAAAATCGGAGTTCTAGTGTCGTGTGTTGTCGAGTCTAGGTCGTACGGTTTAGGAACTACGTGACAACGTGTGCATTGCATTGACCTTGAGCATGAAACTGCATCCCTTTTTGAACCTTGTTGAATTATTTGTTGCTCATTGCATCGGATTCCTGCCTTTCGTGTTGAATATGTGACATGAGCATGCACTAATCGCATGCATATATTCTTGGAATGAGTTATAATTTTTGGTTATGAAGATAATATCAAACCATGGCCAATCTCTACTACAACAACGGTCTATCATAAGCTCGATTCTCAGGCATGGAAATTGTAAGGAACGTACCGGGGATTATATACAGGAATCTTAGATTCAAGGCCTTCTCTAATTAAGCTATGGCTCGGAGGTAGAATCAGGAATTGGAGATCGGTGTATAAGGAAAAGTTTGCAATTTCTATTGGAGATGGTGAATCCGGGGTGAAGTAACGCCTTACAAGAACCGACACCTACGCTCATATTATAAAAGTTAGTCAACCGGATCCCCTAGGATCATTCATTCAAGAGAGAAGTGAAGAAAATCTCGAAGGTACTTTAATTCGAGGTTCAGATCATTGAAGAAGAGGTGATAATCAAAAGAACTCAAGGTAAAATCGGTTGATGAGAGATAAGCAACAAGGGACGTCGAGGATGAGCTTCCAAGTGAATTGGACTACTTCTGTAGCACCCCTACACGTGGAGATGCCACACCCCCGCACTACAGGTCGATCCACATACGAAACGGGTAATCCGTACATGAATTAACCTATAGCGAACGGGTGACAATATGAATAAAATGACAAGCTAGGCGGGACTAACTCATACATGCAACAGAAATAAAGTGGAAGCATAACATATCCAATATCAATTACCAACCACGTCTCATATATCAATACATTATCATCTTCATAGTATACATCAAATAACATTAACAATAATTTCATATGCAACAATAAATAAAATACACCATGCTTGACTCGACTACCGGGACTAGACTCGACTCAATTCCCGCCTAGCGTGCACCTGCAAGAACCTGAAAGGTGGAGGTGTCAATCTGTGAAGACCGAGTGAGGGGTTTGAATAATATTAACGCAGATAACATGCAAGCTATATTCTCGGGTAAAGACTTAGAAAGCTAAATATATAAGTTCAATAAGGAGATATCTTCGCCCGAGAATACAACTGTCAATATTAAGTACTTGATCATTTTCATGCATTCAATAAATGGCCCGGCGAGTGAGGGCAGTCTCCAACCTTACTCCAAATGTACATGAAACATGCTTGCTTGATTATTTAACAAGTGATCATGTAATTCAGTTACAGTGCATAGGTGCGATAGTGTATTCAGGCAACACAATCAAGGAATGAAAATCATGCAATAACCCGAGGACAATCTGTGGTGCCGGACCCGTCCCCAGTCTCCTTCTCCCTCCAATGATGGGAAGGTAGCTAGCCTTCACCATCCACGACTCGTTGAGCAGAGGGTACATGAATCCCTGAGCCTGGAACTCCTTTCTCCACTAATCTCCTAGCAGATTCAGGGGTCATCCCAATGTGGTGAGGATAGCGCCAGAGTTACCCGTCAGCCCATGCTTTCCCGGTTGGCTCCAGCCACTACCCTCGGGCCCAATCGTGAACATGCTTTACTCGCCAAACGTGCTTGATTCATGACAATAACATGGCTTGCTTGCTTGCTTTTCATGAACATGACTTGCTTGAAATAGTGAGTGATTTCATGGAAAACTATAGATATAAATACCTTTTGGCCGAAAGTTCATATACGGGTATACGGGTTCTATATAACTAGCAATTAAACCTCACCTGACAGGCGAAACGATGACTTAAGGATGTATGAACGTGCTCGTTGATCCCTAGTCTCCGCCCTGGAGAAGAACTGGACAAGAAACGGGACATGGTGCACTTGTGAGACAATGACTCAATAATAATACCAAATATGACGCACGGCTTAATCATAATCAATATGTCATGCAATAATGATTAAGGAAGGTCAATTAAGAGTCTAATTATCAGTAAACTAAGTTTATAACTCATATAAGTCATATACGGTGGCCAAGGAAGTGAAAAGAATGCAATAAGAGAGATTTTGGCAAAGTTTGGCAAAAGTCGGCAATTTTCGGAAATGCGCATGCTGTGGGAAAACTGGAATATCTTAAATTATAGAAGTGAGAATTGAATTTTATTTATTGGATATGAAACTAGACACATAGAACTTTCCAACGCTATATAGCACGTTTTCTAGTTCAAAACGAGCTGAAAATGGCATAGGTCCGAAGTTGGACAAAATGCAGATTACGAAGGGGTCGCGGGTGCGACCATTTTTACTCTATTTTTGGTCGTGGCCTAATTTTTCATGAATTTTCATGCAATTTTTCAAAAAATTGAAAGTTGGCCAAATTTTGGTAGCGGCCGCGACCTGATTTATGTGTATTTCAGGTCGCGGGCGCGACCTACTGTTCCGCCAATTTTGTGAGTGGGTCGCGGGCGCGACCATTTTTGTTCTGTTTTTGGTTGCGGTAATTCTGGAGAAAGAAAACAGAGCAGAACAGGGGAAGTCTCGGCCAACCTCCAAATCAATCCCAAAACACCAATTTTCAAGTTCTAAATGTCATATTTCTGGAAATTAACATACATATATGTTCAAAGTATCATAAAACACAAAATAAACAATCAAACCATGCTTGATCATCAAGATTTTCCACTTTCAAATTCATGCATGATTTCATCTCCCAAGTTCAAATTCTTCAAAAATTCATGCATCAATCCATGGAAAATTCATGTATTCATGTAGCTATCAACAACTAATCCATATATTTCATAAAATCATAACCCTAGCTTCACACACAACCATCAAAGATCACACACAAATCACTTACATGCACCTTGAAGAAAAGAAATGGAGGAGAGTGATGGCTAGGGATATTTGAGCTTCAAAACTTGAATTTTCTTGGAAGAACTTGATTGAATTAGATGAAATATTTTCTCCGTTGCTTGAAGGTGTGGTTCGGTGATGAAAGGAAGCAAATTTGTTGGAAAATTTTGGATGAAAATGATATAGAAGCATTGAGAAGGCTAGGTAAGTGATTCACCATTTTGAATTTGGTGAAAATGTATAAATTGCAATTTAATCCTTCATTTGTTTGAGTTATACAATCAAGGATGACATGTTTGGAAAATGTGCAATTGAGTCCAAGCAACTAATGTGCAATTTGGTCCTTAAATTCTAAAAGAATGATCAATTAGGGACACGTTGGCAATTAAATTTCATTCGACAATTATTTCACGTAACAATTAATTTCAAGTCATGAAATAAATTCTCAATTTGATATGATTTCATATAATTTCATGTAAACACATTGAAATATGACTCATATAATTTTCATGAAATGTAAGAATTTAATAAACGAAAGAATTAAAATAAATCCTAACTCTAGGAAAATCACACGTGTCGTGCGTACCTGAATAATTGGGAATCGGGGTGTTACAATTTCAGATTTTGGAAAAGCTAGAAGTGATTTTTTTGGGTAGAGTTAAAGAAGATCAACCCATTAGAAGTTAAGTTTAGACAAGTGGGAGAAGAAGGGGTGATTTATGGTACTCTGGGTTTCGAGTAAGAAAGAATTTGGCCTAGGATGCTTCGGATTTTTAATAAGAAGGAATTGGATTAGGCAGAGTTAAAGAGGACGATCGATATAGTAATTCCAAGCCCATTGGTAGAGAAGTCAAGACAGAAACCACAAGAGAGGATGTCAGTTACCAGTAATGCTTTGGAGATTAACAATTTTGATGCAGGACCTATACTTCGCTCTTTAGAAGTTTCTTTTGGTAGTAGCTTTACTCAGGTTGAAGACCGTGTCTTGCTCACTCCTAAGCTTAAAGTCAAGGGAGTAGATCTCCTCGTTAGGAATGGAAGGTAGGATTCGATATATATCAGGATCCGTGAATAGCGAGCAATACAAGCGCCAAAGAAGGACTTCCAAATAAATCAAACTATTAGAAGCCGAGTTCGGGAAAAAGGAAAATAAAAGGAACTAGAGATAATTTGGATCCCCAGGTAAGGAAGAAATGGAATTGAAAAGAGCTAAGGAAAAAAAAACCAATCAACACGATCCAAGTTGAATTGTCGTGTTGTGAGGTTGAATTGGCAAATATGGAGTAACACATGGAAACGATAAAGAAAGGCAAAGAGTTTCTAGAGGGAAATTAGGTGCTCAAGTGTAAGCAATTGGAGGACGGATCTCTCAACCAATTTGAACTCGTGAGAGATGAAAGCCAGGGAACCTTGATCAAGATGATGGCCTGGAGTAGGGTTCGGAACCACATTAGGGGTCAATTTTGTAAGAGAGTTCAGGTGATGTTGAAGGGTTGCTTCTCGAGAAGAAGTTCGGTTGCTAATTCCATGAACGTAGAAGACTTTGGGTTCAAGAAATTTTAATCTCGGACCGTAGAGATATACAAGTTGATGCGCGAAGATTAATAGAGATCTTGAAGACTGTGGGAAAATAAGGAATGATCAACAAGTCAAAAAAAGCTCGTGATTAGAGAAATGAGGTCAAGTTGCTGAGCTAAAAGCATACCACCAGGGTGACAGGTTCAATACATTCATGGCACGTGCATCATACTTCATTTTGAATTATTTAATTTCCCTTAGTTATGAACGTACGTGCAACCCTATTTGATATGATTGCTCTAATGTGTTGCATAATTAAATGGTACGTGCATTGACATCTTAACCTATCATGCATTGTTAAGTGTTTACTTGATAGGAATTTGTCCTCCAAACTTATCCGTCAAGTGTTGCCTCAATCGAGCCGTTGCGAATCAAGATCAGGAGAATTTTGGGTTGCCAGGTTTGAAGAATGAAGGAGAAAATATCGAGGCTTGGGAAGGTAGAACTGAAAGTTAGAACAAAAGAAGCTGGTTGTTATCTCTACGGATCACTCCAAAGTGAATGTGATCAGGGTCGCCGGACATATGCTTAGTTAGGATCATTTATACCGAGGAAGCTAAATTGAGGGGCATTAGAACAAGTCTAAGGATTTGGGATAGGAGTTCTTAAAGGGGAGAGTTTGACCGGGAGATGATTTAAAATCCTTGGTTGTGCTCGAATGGGCCGCTCCTAGAAGGAAGAATGGAAATGTAAGAATTAACAAGTGACGATAATTCTACAAAGGAGACAAGGGATGAATTGGAAGAATTAGCACTCGATGTAATTTCAAAACCCAAGGGAAGGAAGCTTCGAGTAGAATAACGAAAGGAATAAATGTTGGGAAGGACATGTACTTCGAGAGATAAAGGTATGGCTTCAAGGAGCATTCGGGAACTGAATCGACAACACAAGGTCAAGGATAATTGATGGCGACCATGGGTACATCGTTTACCTTGTTGGTTTTGCTACGGGATCCATACAAACCCAATCTCCTAAGTGTGAAAGGACCGTGTTGGGTTGTCATGTCTTATACCATGAAAAAGATGAGACCGTGAGGAATTTACAAGAATTGGTAAGAAAGGTAGTGAATAAGAGAAGCTGAGTCAATCACTATACTTCGCGACCGACAAAGTGAGAGCCAATTCAACCGTGGGATTTGGAAGTAGAATAACTCGAAAAGATCATAATATGAACGAGATGGATTATTGGCTCGTCAATCATTTTTCCACGATGAGCCTATTGGGAATAGTGCCCCAAAAATTCAATTTGTTGAATTAATTAAACTGAATTTACAGCGAGTTGTGAGTATTTCACATATTGATAAATTAATGGCATGTGGTGGTATTCTTATATGAAACATGTTTCATAGGAAAAGACTTGGAATACCTAAACCACATGTCATTAAAGTTCAAGTCGGTAAGATAAGAATATGTTCTTATCAAGACTATAACGTGGTTATATTAGATGATAAGTCTTTCATCATAAGGAAAGGTGATTCCAATTATAACACGTTGAGAATTTTCAATAGGATTGGAAACATCGAACTGGACCACTGAGATTATCCATTTTATACTGCTATCTAAAATGAATAAAATCTCAGGAAGCATTGTAATCTTAATCCTGATAATATTTCGGCTTTAAGCATATAGTGTTAGTCACTATAATATACTCGAAGTGAGGTCTCGGTAACGGGTGGCCAAAATACTTTGTATGTTCGGTGATTACATGAAATGCGCTAAAGAGTTATATTGATCGAGGAATCTGTGGCCTTGTTGGAAGGTAAGAGATATCCTTGAAATAGATTTGTAAAAGTTCGAATTAAGACTTTGTCCAAAGCACTTCGTGTGATACGTCACCGAAGTTGTATGTTGAATCTGTTTCACATACAGAGAATTTGAACTTAAGGCGAATCAATAAATTTCAAATTAGAGATGAAAAATAAATGATAGTAGTTGCAATTTATTTTTCATGGATATCTACACGGAGGAGTGAAATGCGAAATTATTCTAGAGCGAGAAATTTGTGAATAATTTAATTAATTTTAGAGTGCAACAATATTTATTTAGTGGAATTAAATATTGTTAAACGCTAATTAATTACTATCATGAGATGATAATATATTAACCCGTTTGGAGCTAAAATTAATTAGTCCTGTAGGTCCCCCTGCAAACCCCAAATTGAAAACCCAAAGAGAAAATATTAGAAGGAGAAAGAGAAATGAATTTTCAAAGTGTTTGAAAATAGCCAAGGGATTTATTTTGAGAAAATAAAACAAAGTTCTAAAAGAGTTGGAAATGTCCAGAATTTTATTCTAAGGAAAATAATTAAAAAAAAAAAAAAAAGGGCTAACGTGGCAGAGCTGACGTGGCACCTGACGTGTCACGCTACATCAGTAGGGCAGGGCCCAGTTGGTGCTGACATAGCGCCGCGTGGCGCGCCAAGTGGACGGTGCAGATCGCGCCGCGTCAGAGTAAGCGATGGCCCAGATTTGATCTGGGATGGGCCGGTCAACGGTTCAGTTAGCCGGGCTAGCGGGTCGGTTCTCGGATAGGGTTGGCCAGACCGGGTCTGGGCAGGGCCAGACCCGGACACGTGGTATAATCTGGTTTCGCGTGTGAATGACATGCGCCAGCCAGATTGACGGCATGTGTCGGCGAGTGAGGGCGCGTGCCTAGCTGCGGCCGACTCGTGCCGCCGCGTTCCACCACGTGGCGACCTCTGATTGGTCGCGGAAGCCACTTGGGTGTACAAAATGATGAAAATACCCCTGTAATTTTGGCTATAAATAGCCGTCCCCTTTCCCTCATTTCTCATGAAATTTTTTCGGCCAAAATTTTTAATTTTGAGCTGAAATCCCTTTTCTTTAATTAATCAAAATTTTGGATTAATTAATATATAATTAGGGGGTTATATAATTAATATATAAACCACTTAATTATTAGAAAATAGAGATTTTCTTGTTTTAGAAAAATGAGTTTTTCTAGAAAATATTTTCTCGAGTATTTAGGGAAATACTCGCGGAGCCCACACTCCGAGGGGCGAGTCGGGGATATTGCGGGGAAGCTCTGCCGGTCTCACGAAAGGGAAAGGAGCTGGAAAAATGCCGTTAGATAGCCATGTTTGCAGTGCGGTAATATTTTATAGTTATATTATTTTAAGCATGATAAATTATATGCTCTTAAGTGTTAATTGCATGTTAGACATTGATCTGCTTAAGTGATTTAAAATTATTATCAATTGCATGTATATACTTGAGTAGATCCGGCTAGCCTTCCGATATTGTATTAAAATGTTTTAGAAATATTTTAATACTTGTATTATAAACAAAATTTTAAAAATGTGGTTCCGGACCGCTACTGTTTTGGGCCCTCCACCCAGCAACTGGTGTATAATTTACATGCATTGATATGATGCATGCTATGTATAATTTTAAATCTGCTACTGTGCACATAAATTCTGTAAAAGGAGGCTGGTTTTTAAGTGGGACCATTGTGACCCCTCCAATGTTTCCTACGAATTTATGTGGAATGGAATTTCTTTGGGAAACAATTTAATTGCTTTTTCTGAAAAATTACCGAATGAGTAAACATGATTTAAATTATGTGATAATTTATTTATAATATGTTTACTTTATGCCATTTATTTTAAGCATGATAATTATATGAAAGCATGCTTAATTATTTTATTTTATGGCATGATCATGATAATATGAGATATTATGCTATTTTTAATTATGCATATTTTATTTAATGTGATTAGACAAATAATGTTTAATAGAGATTAGACGCAATGCATAATTGGACTAATATTTTTCGGCCTAATTAATAAATAGTTATTAAATTACCTTAAAATATTATTGAGATTTTAAATATGATTTATTAATCCTAGTGAGAGTGTATTAATTAGATTAATCACTTCCAATAATAAGACGCCAAAAGTGATTATATGATAATAAAAAGATAATCCACACCTTTTAAAAATTCAAGTGGGAGCGAGATGAAAAGAGTTGGATTCTCACGGCCTCCATTACCGGTCTATAGTATAGTGGATGTATACTACTCCCTTCGGCGGGTATATATTCGCGGTATACAAGATTAGACTTCTTTGGATAGAATGAAATACGGGAAAGTCAGCTCGACCACGCCTCCGTGGAGTGTCTTGACCTACTCGTACGGACTTCTAGGTAATGGTGCACACTTGACTAAGTAATGTATTAACCTCCCTTCGGAGTTCTGTTACATTTACTTAGAGGCCAAGGGTTGACGTGGTGGATTAACATTGTTTGGTAAGAGTTACCTAGATGATATGTTAATCAAGAATAGTTCCTGCTTTTCTAAGCGGTTTTCGACCTCGCCTTCGGGGAGTCAACTGCAGTTAGTTAAGTCACCATTGCGTAAATCAAAATGCTTACGTGGATTTCATTTATTGGTTAGACGCAGAAGAAAGTGAAATACATAATCATAACTTGCTTTTATTTATTTATTTCAGTTTTATAATAACGATCTCTCTTAGCCCACTCCAAACTATATGTCTATAAGGAAATAGGCTAGTGAGGGTTCAACTATGCTGACTAGGAAATGAATCTTGACATCGTGTTGAGACACAAAAGTTTACATACTCACTGAACCTTATCCAAAAATTCCAAAAACTGCAGCCAGTCAGGATTAGAAAGACGCTTATTCCAAATAGATCAAGTATAATGATCTGGCTAGTCTTATGTCCTAACATCTGTCTTAAAAGTTCTTGCGCATCAGAGGCATGAGATGTCTAATGATAAGAACATGTTTTGAAGACAGAATCGTACGAAGGTACGAGCCAATAAGAAGGTTGTTAGTTATAAAGATGTTTGAAGGATCACTGATTCAGGATTATGTTATGAATATGATGGCTAACCTGAAAGAGAATGAAAGCCTCTGTGCTTAAAGAGATAATCTTAACAGATAGGATACGATCCTATACTCTCTGCCTAAGTCGTTTGAATGTTCAAGATTAATTTTAAATATTTTTTTAAAAAACCCAACCTGAACCAATGAACGACTGCAGAAAGGGTGATTTAGACTAAGGGAAAAGTTCCCTTAAATCAGACATCAATACCCACGGCCTAGAAAGGTAGTGAGTGGTAGAAAAACAAAAGGAATGGTTCTCAATCTGAAGGTTCAAAGGAAGAAAACCAGATCCGATAATGAAATATGTTTTATTTCGGTAGTAACGGGTTTTGGAAAGAAATTATCCAAAATACTTAGTTTGTCTATTTGCTACAACGTTTAGATAAGATATGGAGATATCTTACTCATTGGAATTATGTTTAGTTGAAAATTCACCGAACACCCTGGTGTGTAAACTTGAGATCAACTAATCATATTTGTAATTCGTTGCGAAGATTCAAACTAACCAGGAAGTTTGAAAAACGGCTAACACACAACTGCTACTCGGGGATAATACGAGTGTACTTGTATTAGCAGTAAGAACTATACAGTCGTATTTTGGTAATAGGGTTTTAATATTATACGTGCCATATATACAGAAATTTGATTTCTGTGAGTTATTTGATAACTAATAGTTCAACTATTTGTTTTGAACAAAAGTTTACCATTAAACAAAATAAAAGGTTTATTTGCTCTGGCACAATAAAAGATGGTCTTTTATGCCTCAATGAAAACCCTAGTTTAAGTTTAACATTAAGATGCTTGACTTACCATCTAAGAGGAAAAACTTCTACGTGGCACCTATCTATTGGTCAATTGAATCTGAATAGGATCCAAAGACTGATTGTTGAGTCCTATTGACTTGAAAAACAGTATCAATCTGTCAATCCTATTTAGAAAGTTAAAATGACCAAGAAGCCTTTTTGGGACAAAGGGTATTTAAGCCATGAACTTGCTTGAGTTAGTTCATATGGACGTATGATATTATGAGTGTTCAAGCAAGAGAAAGTTTTAGGTACTTCATCATTCATTTGAACGATTACTCTAGATACAAATATGTTTATTTGATGAGACTTAAGTCTGTAATTTTGAAGAGTTCAAGGAATATAAGACTGAAGTCAAAGAGTCAAATTAGAAAACATATCAAGCCACTTCGATTAGATCGAAGTAGTGATAAGTATCTATGTTCAGAGTTAAATAGAATTTCTCAAATAAGATTAGATCTCAACTATCTGTATGTGATACATCTTAGCAAGGATGTATTGCAGAAAAGAGAAATAGAACTCTGATAGAAATGGTAAAGATTCATGAAGAGTCATGCTACCCTACGAATTTTTGTTTTGGAGTCTTGTGCTCAAAAACGACAAAACACACTAAACCTAGTTCTAGCCCGGTCCACGTGTTAGGGAAGGATCCTAACGAGTTAGAATAAAGAACAAAGGTTTACTTGTTCTATGGTTATCCTAGAAAAATAAGAGGAGGTATATTTTGTAATTTGAGAAATCACAAAAGATGTTTGTGAATATTTCAAAGATGGTTACATAAATAACCACAAAGGGTGGAAGCAAAATAGTGTTAACAGAAAATAACAGTATTAGATACTAATTTCCATAAACCCGTGATAACTGAAAATGTATTAAATACATGTGATGTACCAAATACAACATTTGATGTAGAGACGTGTACACGAGAGCATCATTGTAGTGGTAGGATTGTCAGGATACCTGATAAGATACCTAAGATTAACCCAAGTGGTTGAATCTAATGTATGTGATCCTGCCACGTGTGATGAAGCTGTGAAAGGTAAGACGCTGACCATTTTGTCAAAATCCATGGAATCATAGTTAGAACCTTAGTATTCTAACAAAGTCTTGAACTTGTGGAGGCGCCTGAAGGTATTAAACCCATTAGATGCAATTGGGTTCTGCAAGAAAATAAAAAGAGAAATGGACGGAAAAGTAGAGACTTTAGAGCAAAACTTATGGCAAGGGATTTTACCCAAAAAGAAGAAATCAGTTATGAGGTCTTCTCGCCTATAGCAATGCTTAAGTCCATTATCCTTTCCATTTTATCTCATTGTCGATTATGAGATTAGATAAATGGATGTAAAGACTATGTTCTTGAACGGGCACCTTCAAGAAGAAGAGATACATGGCACAACTTGAGGGCTTCACAGCCAGAAATCAGGTGCATATGATGCAAGCTTAATAGATCGATTTATGATCCTAAGTAAGCGTCTAGATCATGAAACATCAGAATTAAAGAGGCAATTTAAATTCTTTGGATTTATGTAATTGCCTGATGAATCATGTGTGTACAAATGATATCAAGATATAATGTAACACTTTAGTTTTGTACATAAACGATATTCTGCTCATTGGGAATGATGCAAGAATTTTGTCAGTGGTCAAGATTCGGATGTCAAATCAGTTTGACACGTAAGACCTACGTAAGACCAATGTTATTCTAAGGATCAGACTTTTGTCGTGATCATAAGAATAAAAAGATTGGTTTATTACAAGAAGCATATATAGATAAGATGCTGGTAAGGTATAATATGACAAATTCCAAGAAAGGTTCATTACCTTTTAGATATGGAATTTATCTATCTCGGGTTCAGTGTCTTGAGACAACTGAAGAGATAGAAGACATGATTAGAGTTCCGTAGCGGAAGCTTTATCTATGTCATATTATGTACAAAACCAGATGTCTATTATGAATTAGGTATAAGTCAGCAGATATTAGTCAAACCCTAGAACCTGGCATTGGGTAGTAGTAAAAGCGTACATTGGAGTACTTGAGAAGAACTCAAGATTATATGCTAAGTCTACCATAGTGATGAGCTCATCTCAATAGAGTACACAGATTTGGATGTACAATCTAATTTGTATTCTAGATGTTTGACATCAGAATACGTGTTTACTCTAGAAAGAGCAACCGTTAATTGGGGAATGTTAAGCAGACTTGTATTGCTTACACCGACATAGAAGTTAAATACATGGAAGCTTGAGAAGCAGCCAATTAGATATATTGGCTTCATGATTTCCTAGTTGTTGGCTCGGAGAAACATCTAACAAATATTTTCACCAAAGTATTGGTGCAAAGGAGTGCAAAATGAGTTTTGACACTCGTGTGAAAGGAATAAGACTTAGATGTATGGCCAAATTGAATTTAGGGAAAGTGGGAGATTGTTGGAAATAGTGCCCTAAAAATTCAATTTGTTGAATTAATTAAACTGAATTTACAGCGAGTTGTGAGTATTTCACATATTGATAAATTAATGGCGTGTGGTGGTATTCTTATACGAAATGTATTTCATAGGAAAAGACTTGGAATACCGAAACCACGTGTCATTAAAGTTCAAGTCGGTAAGATAAGAATATGTTCTTATCAAGACTATAACGTGGTTATATAAGATGATAAGTCTTTCATCATAAGGAAAGGTGATTCCAATTATAACACGTTGATGATTTTCAATAGGATTGGAAACATCGAACTGGACCACTGAGATTATCCATTTTATACTGCTATCTAAAATGAATAAAATCTCAGGAAGCATTGTAATCTTAATCCTGATAATATTTCGGCTTTAGGCATATAGTGTTAGTCACTATAATATACTCGAAGTGAGGTCTCGGTAACGGGTGGCCAAAATACTTTGTATGTTCGGTGATTACATGAAATGCGCTAAAGAGTTATATTGATCGAGGAATCTGTGGCCTTGCTGGATGGTAAGAGATATCCTTGAAATAGATTTGTAAAAGATCGAATTAAGACTTTGGCCAAAGCACTTCGCGTGATAAGTCACCGAATTTGTATGTTGAATCTGTTTCACATACAGAGAATTTGAACTTAAGGTGAATCAATAAATTTCAAATTAGAGATGAAAAATAAATGATAGTAGTTGCAATTTATTTTTCATGGATATCTACACGGAGGAGTGAAATGCGAAATTATTCTAGAGCGAGAAATTCATGAATAATTTAATTAATTTTAGAGTGCAACAATATTTATTTAGTGGAATTAAATATTTTTAAACGGTAATTGATTACTATCATGAGATGATAATATATTAACCAGCTTGGAGCTAAAATTAATTAGTCCTGCATGTCCCCCTGCAAGCCCCAAATTAAAAACCCAAAGAGAAAATATTAGAAGGAGAAAGAGAAATGAATTTTCAAAGTGTTTGAAAATAGCAAAGGGATTTATTTTAAGAAAATAAATCAAAGTTCCAAAGAGTTGGAAATGCCCGGAATTTTATTTTGGAGAAAATAAAGTTAAAAAAAAAAAGGGCTGACGTGGCACCTGACGTGTCACGCCACGTCAGCAGGGCAGGGCCCAGTTGGTGCTGATGCAGCGCTGCGTGGCGCGCCAAGTGGACGGTGTAGATCGCGCCGTGTCAGCGTTAGCGATGGCCTAGATTTTATTTGGGATGGGTCGGTCAACGGGTCAGTCAGCCGGGCTAGCGGGTCGATTCTCGGATAGGGTCGGTCGGACCGGGTCTAGGTAGGGCCAGACCCGGACACGTGGCATAATCTGGTGTCGCATGAGTATGACACGCGCTAGCCAGATTGACGCCATGTGTCAGCGATTGAAGGCGCCTACCTGGCGGCGGCCGACTCGTGCCTCCTCGTTCCGCCACGTGGCGACCTTTGATTGGTCGCGTAGCCACTTGGGTGTAACAAATGACAAAAATACCCCTATAATTTTGGCTAAAAATAGCCTACCCCTTTCCTCATTTCTCATGAAATTTTTCGGCCAAAATTTTTAATTTTGAGTTGAAATCCCTTTTCTTTAATTAATCCAATTTTTGGATTAATTAATATATAATTAGGGGGTTATATAATTAATATATGAACCACTTAATTATTAGAAAATAGGGATTTTATAGTTTTAGAAAAATGAGTTTCTAGAAAATATTTTCTCGAGTATTTAGGGAAATACTCCCGGAGCCCACACTCCGAGGGTCGAGTCGGGGATATTGCGGGGAAGTTCTGCCGGTCTCATGAAAGGGAAAGGAGCTGAAAAAATGCCATTAGATAGCCATGTTTGCAGTGCGGTAATATTTTATAGTTGTATTATTTTAAGCGTGATAAATTATATGCTCTTAAGTGTTCATTGCATGTTAGATATTTATCTGCTTAAGTGATTTAAAATTTATTATGAATTGCATGTATATACTTGAGTAGATCCGGATAGCCTTCCGCTATTATATTAAAATGTTTTAGAAATATTTTAATACTTGTATTATAAACAAAATTTTAAAAATGTGGTCCCGGACCGCTACTGTTCTGGGCCCTCCACCCAGCAGAGCTGGGAATGCTAATAGGATTAAGATTTGTGTCTAAATTATTAAGGGCAGGCTTGGGTATCCGAGGAAGGGCGAATATGATTGTGGTGAAGAATGAGTTGAACGGATTAAGATCAAGTGCGATCTCGAGAGTGTAATTTCGGACCATGGTATTTAATAAGGATAAGAGAATTAATCGTCGGACTTTGGACCGTAGACTTCGGTAAAGAAAGGAAATGGATCAAGGATGGGACCGGGTGGTTATTGTAATGTCGACACGTCGTGGAATCTCAAAGCTTGCCACTACGAACAAAGGAAACTTCAATAAGGAATCAAGTGCCAAATTGGACCGTTTTCATGGAAAATTTCAAAACAACGGTGAACAGTACATTTAAGCATCCATATCACGTGCATCATGCATCTCTTAATGATTGATTGTATGTGTTTACTTGTTAATTGCTTTCAGAGTGAACGAGTGCTTTAGCTACTCGGTGAGACAAGGGTCGTGCTGTGCAATGGACTTTTCAACAGGTCTTTGGAGACCATGTTTAGAAGTTAATAGCCGTTCAAGAAATCAACTTCAATTCATGAAGTTCATGAGGTGATAGAAGGTCGTTTGGGAGTGGAGAACGAGTGGTGGAAGTTCGTTAACAAATCCACTCGTGATACCGAGTTGTGGGATGGTTTGGATAGATTCAAACAGTTGGAGTTGAATCTCTTAAGACCCTCCTATCGTGCGAGACGTTCGGATTACTCATAGTCGGATCAAGTTCATGAGCAGCTTGCAATGAAGCCCCTTATGCTTGAAGACCCTTTCTGAACTAATCCATGTGGGGAGGTCGTGAACCCCGCGTGGGATGAACACGGGAGGTTGTTGGAAAACAACAGAGTAAACGCAGCGGAAGTTTAAAAATTTTCCACAAAGTAGATCTAAAAGACTTGGAATGTTCGTATCGTAATGTTGGGACTCAAGAAACTCACATGAATTGAAGCTTTCTTGAAACATATTGAGCCACACTCAAACGTTCTTCATGCGGTATGAAAATCTCCGTTTCTTGATTCTTTCTTCGAGATTCCAAAGTAGAAATCCTCTAGAGTAATAATCCACACCAACCTAGATTCAAATCATGTTAGTGAGTATGCTAGTACTGTAACATGCGTATTAAAGAAACAAGCAACGAGAAATAGAGAGCAAGAGAATTATCCCCAAATTCTATGAAGGTTGGACGTGATTCTCAAATCACGTGTAAGCCAAAATTTCGAACCCCATGCCTCTTTTATAGGGTAAGGTTCTGTAACACCCCACATTTTGAGGAGAACCGAAACGGGTAAGTTAACTAAGATATCGGGACATGTTTAGAAATTTGATCGGATAATTTATATTTTAGCATTATTTTATGACCAATTTTTTTTAACTTAACGGCAGCGTGCAATTATTATGACTGGGTTATGTAATGTTTGCTTAACAATAATTAAAAATTTAAAGATATACACTTAATTGGTCTTAATTATGTATGAAAATTGCTTACCTTATCCAAAAATGTTTATTATTATGAATTAACAATCGAAACCATGTCCTGGAACATGTAGATGTTTGTCTTTGAATTATAAAATATATTAATATAACACTAACACCCATTGTATGTAACTTCATACATGTACTGGAATATTTCATATTACCATATTGTCCGGACTAATTATTACATTTTTCACCTCCCAACAAATGTTGCAAAAAGTAGATTGCTTACTCAAATTTCATTTAAACAACCACCAGGCAAGTGGCGTCTAAACAAAGAGAGATCGTCCACTTGTCCTCTTCTTTAGAATTTTTTTTTTTGCTGATACTTGTTGAATTTAATATTTTAAAATTTGAGATATTCCTTCTTCCTATGATAGCCAACCGACTCACCCAGCCAATAATGTGAATTTGTTGTATTAAAATCTTGCTGTGTCATTTCCGTTAAGGCATATGAAGTTCTTTTGTTTTCCCTATCACTTGAGAGAAATCGAAATAGATGCATCTTTAAGAACACAAAAACAGACACACAACGAGTGAAAGATTTTTGGTGTAAACTAGAAGAATTTCTTCCATCCAGTTTGGTCGAAACTCTCCAGTTTCAGCATAACGTTCATAGTGAGTAATACGACCTATTTAATCAGATATATTTTAGGGAAAATTGCAAATTTGGGACACTAACATACCCTTCTTTGCATTTTTGGACTTTAATTTGACATTTCTGATTTAAGGGACACTAACTCTCAAAATTTTGCAATTTTGGCCAAATCCAAACCGGATCCCTAATTTCTTCACGGAATACCACCATTTTCTTCCCCGGAATACCACCCTTGTGCCTACGTGGCTGCCGGAATGCCCCTGAAATTGGCATGTGGCATTGAATTGTCTAGTTGGCATATCAAAATAGGACAACTCATTTAAAATGTACATGTTGGATTTTCACCTTTTTTTTAATTTTAAATTAATTAAAAGAAAATTAAATTTCTTATTTAGATTAAAAATTAAATTAAATTAAATTCCTCCATTAAATATAATTTACAAAATATCCCCCAACCTTTTTTAACAAAAGTATAGTATTTTCATTTAAAAGTATTGGACGGCGGCGACATATTAACCAGGGGTGGCGATTTTTTATATTTTAACAAAAGTATTGTATTTTCATTTAATAGTTTTCTATATATTAACATATTAATAAATTAATGGTGTTTACAAATGAAACTATAATATTTTATAAGAATATTAGATAAAATTAAATTTAGCATGCGGTAATATTTATTACAACATATTATTATTTTTAGTATGACATTAGATTTTTGTATATTAAAATATTATTTTAACATTTACTTATTCTATATAAATTTTTAAGTTTTTGATCTTATAATTTTAATGTAATATTTATAAAAATAAATTGATATCATTTTGGACGGTGGTGATGGGGTTGGAAAGAAAAAGGAAGGATTATTTTTCTAATATATTTATAACTGATTTAAATATTTCATTAGAAAATAAGTTTTTTTTTTTTTTTAATGTATATAACCGTATGTCTTTAACTATAATTATGTGTATAAGAATAAACATAGTCGTAAATTGAATATTAAATTTAATTACGAATAATAGGATTATTTATGTATATATCCATAATTGTAAATATATGTAAGAATATACTTATTAATAAAAATATCATTTTTTATTAGAATTTAATTGGATTAGATATATTTTATTATGTACAGTACATAGGAGGATTTACTATATCTATAATAATATATATATAATTCAAAATAAAAATTTTATTATATTTATTTCCATATATAATAAATATTTTAAGATGTAGGATTCTTAGTTGGAATTTTATTTATTTTTAAATAACATAAATTAAGTAAGTTACCTATGTGGCATGGTGGTTTTGCCACGCAGGCAAAACAACCGCCACATACACATTTTCAGATGGGAATTAGGGATCCGGTTGGGATTTGGCCAAAATTGCAAAATTTTTAGAGCAAGTGTCCCTAAAATCAGAATTTCCAAATTAAAGTCCAAAAATGCAAAAAAGAGTATGTTAGTGTCCCAAATTTGCAATTTTCCCTATATTTTATTTGGATGTTAATTTATATGTTTTGTTTAGGCTATTATTTGTCTAACATTTCAATCTTATGTTTTCTGATTTAAATTTTCTTTAGAAAATACATGATATGATTTGCTGATAAGTCTAAAGTATGATCATCTTAATTTTTGAACTTTATATATTTGTCTAAGTAGAATTACCAAACCAAGAATTATAGAAAGAATAACTTTCATGTTGGACACATGGATATACATAGGTATTGATATTACGAGAAAATATAAATAATTGCTATCGGATTATTAACTTTCCTGTACATGCATAGTTCCTTTTATAAGGTAATTACTATGTGCTAATTAAATTAAACACATGAAAATTGATAATCCCATAAGAATTTTAGTGCAACGACTGCTATGATTCACACCTCTAATATTAAATATAAACGAAGCAGGTAGGTTATAATACATCAGTCATTAAATCAATTGTGTATGTATGCATCTACGCCTATATGTGTATATACATATATATTCATGACTATTGCCCTATGCTCAAATTAATTAAAGTCCTAAAGTAATCTATTGAATATTAACTTTCAATGTGCAGTGGGTACCACATGAGACCAATATACATGTCATTGGTTTATAAAGCATTAATGAACCTATACATGTTATAGTTCAATTAAAATATAGAATAGTTTTACCCTTCCGAAAGCATGGCATTGTCTACCTGATTATCTGGATTGTAACAATATGGTTTGTGGTATATATTATTCTTAATTAGTAGTAGTAGATACTGTATTGTGTAAAATACCACAACATTTTCTTTAGACTATAAAGAAGAAATTGTGAAAATTACCTAACTAAATTGTTTAAATAGCCTGATATGTGATAGCCGTACATATCGGTCGTACTTATTTGGTCCTTGAATCGAGTTATAAATTATAGTTGTAATTACATGTGTGTCACAGGTGTTCCTAGGGAGGAGTCATGATCGTGTCGATCGTGTCTTTCTTTTACAGTTTGGAAGCTTTTCAGGTGAGGGATTAAAATGTTTTGAACTGGGGTCAAAACATATATTATGTAAATATATATATATTCTTAAAACCCAACCCTTATTTATTGAGTTTGATTTTGAACCGCTGATACTATATATATATTATTAGCTGTTTTATAATATTTTAGTATTTTATTGAAAAATCAGATTTCCTTATAAAAACGGGTTCTTGTTATATTATATATATGTGTGAGTGAACGAAAAGTTTGATTTTGAATTGTGAAATGGTTAAGAGAAAGAAAGTGTTTGAAAGTGTGAAACTGTTTGGAAAAGCGAGTAATGATCTGATAGAACCCTTGGGGACGCCCTTGGGGAATATGGGCCCCGAAGTATCTAGTGAGTGAAGCCCGGAGGTGTGCGCCAAAGGCTGATCTTTACTACGTACTTCTGTGAAACTTTATACGGGACGTAGCCGGAGGTTGACTGCGTTACGTATAGAGTGAGGTTATTGGTACCAGGGCATATTGCCCCTATCTGTGTGATCGTGTGGTTGGTTGGGGGGCACCTCGACTAACAATTGGAGGGAGAAGGCTGGTTTCTGTTTTGTGTTTCTTGTGTTCAGGGTGTGAAAGATTGGAGAACTTACCCGTACTCGCCGGGTTACTATGATTGATCGATCGTTTTGATTATTGGTTCACAAGTGTGTTTTCATACAACCTAAAAGCTATCCCTTCTTATACGTTTACATCTCGTTTTCAAAAATAAGGAAAAATGTGAACCAAGCTTGTGATTTTGTTTATGTATATGTATAACCCCCCTCACTTAGTCACTTTGACTAACGTCCCTTTTATTCTGGTTTTGGCTTCAGGCAGGTGTTAATAAGCAGCAAGTTTGGTCTAGGTTGTCAAGTGCCATTTAGATGGTTTGTTTTGAAGTTTACTGTTTTGGAATTTCTCCTTTGTGGGAAACTCAGTATGTATAGTCTATGTACCTATACCTAATACAGTTGTCGTTTCTCGTCGGCCTTATCGGCCTTGTAATTGACTTATGTGTTTGAGTATTGTTGTTTTACGCTTCTGCTATGCTAGCTTTTGTCTGTTTGTTTGCCGTTCGCTGGGAGAGATCTCGAGTGAAGGCCCAAAGCTAACACTTGGGGTATTTCTCAGTGCGGGATGTGGCAAGGGCGCCACAGGTTCGAACCCTACTAGGTCAAGTAGGAATCGAATTCCTACTTTGACTTGTCTTCTATTCTTTCTTTCTCTCCAAGTAAAATAATATCTTATCTAAAATAAGATATCTATTCTTCTAGAAAGAGAGTTCCTAACTAATTAGGAATATTTAATTATTCTAGCAATAATTAAATATCTTATCCTAATAATATTTATTCTAATCATATTAGAATTAATACTTTATTAGAATAATAAGATAGAAGATATTTATTTATTTCTTTATTCTAATCAAATTAGAACAAGCAAATAATTAAATACTTAGAATTAATTCTCCAATTAATTCTTTCAAGGACTTTAGAATTAATTCACCAATTAATTCTAACGGGCTAAAATTAATTCTCCAATTAATTTTATCTGGCTATAAAATTAATTCTCCAATTAATTATATTTAGGGATTTATAATTAATTCTCCAATTAATTATATTTAGGGATTTATAATATTATATCTCGGCTTTATAAGTAATTCTCCAATTAATTGTATTTAGACTTAATAATTAATTCTCCAATTAATTAACACATAGTCCAATTCCTTAATTGGAACCACACGTCCAAACATTGTTCTTCGATATCCACACGTGTACTTTACACTGTGGTCTCGTTTCGATCAACTATTTGATCTTTCCATAATACCCTTTGAACCCGGTATTTGTGTGATACCCTCTAGATTTAATTTCAGTTAGCAGTGAGCCTAATTAATTAATACACTTTATTAATTAATTACCTTACAGATCACACGACCACAGTCTAGTAACAGGTGTGTGATCCCTACCCAAAATGTGAATGTATATTCGAAAGAACCTTTCAGTCAATGACATCATGTGGGATACGATCCTCCTACCATACTATCTCTCGATTAAGATCTAGGGCATGGGAATATGGAGAGCCCTAATCTTAATCTTAAAACAAAGTTCACTTTATATTCCATTTGATCTCAGTCCAAGAAAACCCCATTTTCTTGATGTCTTGATCTAATCACCTTGCGCAAGGATTTTAGGATGGAATCATGTATGGATTGTGTAATAAGAGATCATCTTACCTCCAACAAGTGTAGGTCCTTTATTGATTCCAACAATTCTCATATGCCACTTGTGTAATCCCAACATAGGTCGTGGTTCAGGTGTCTATATGGCCACACCCTTTTGAGCCTATATCAAAGATTACAGAGTTAGCTTATATGAGACAATGTGGAATCTCAAGTCTAAGGATTAATTCCTCACGTCATTGACATGTGAGATATTTCCTAATCTGGAAGTTTCAGGAAACTCCATTTCCCATTTAGGAATCTTCTCAAGCGGGGCACTCTCATTGATGAAGTTCTTGTAACTATCACCCTTATGTATTATGAATGCATCAACATGCACTTATCACCCCATGAAACTGGGTGATCCTTCTTAAGGACATAACTACACAAGCAAGTCTCAACAGAGGCAAAGTCGACACTCCCACTGTCTGTCGGCCTCATTGACTTGGAGAAGTTTCTAATCCTCGCCTATGGAGTTAAGAACTTGTTTCATGTGTCATTCCCATAATGACAAAGTTCTTAACGGCCTCATCGGATTAGGGTAGTTCTAGACATGCACATGTAATGGAAACACACAAAACACGTATTGGCACAGAAGAAGTGTTTGCCTGTTATTATAATCATTTGTATATTATTCAAAGATTGTCTGTGATATAGGGAAAGTCCCAAAGCATAATAGCGTTCTAGGGCACTATTCCCAATAGAGGTTTTTCTTAGAGTCCAGTACTCGAGGCAGTGGACCTGAGGACAGGTCCTTCTTAAGGGGGAGAGGTTGTGACACCACGTATTTTCGGCAGGCCAGGTACGAGGTCACGTGAGAGTTTAATTCAGTATTTACGTGATTTAAGTGAATCGCATGCCTACGTGTCAACGTGTAACTCTATTTAATTTCGTGCGCCTTAGAAATTATTTAAATTGTTCTTGGACTCAATTGTCTAATAATTTCTCGTTAAGGACCTAATCTTAATTAGGGTGTTTTGGGGCCGTTTGTGGGTACCTTGAGATCAGGAATTCGGATTCGAATTCCAACCTTAACATTGAGTTTGTTTCGATGATTCGGATTCAATGAATTAACCTTTTTAATTTCTAAGCCATTTGATCGCCCTACCATTTTAAAATCCGATCCGAATGGACCGGATACTGTTTGACCCTACCCGCACAATTTGACCCGTTTCGGCTCTAAAAAGGGCCAACCCTTTTCCCTCCTCCCTTATTCCACGTACAAGCAAGGAAGAAGAGAGAAAAGAAGGATTTTTCCCCTTTTTTTAGCCATGAATCCTTGAGCTCGGGTTCTCGAGATCCAACCGTCCGATCAACGACCTAAGGTAACCATTGTATTCCTCTCATTACGTGCTTTAATTCTACGTATATCTTGTGACTTGAATCCTTGCATAATTACCTTTGTGGGGAAGATGATGAATAGTATAGGGGGTCGGGATCCCGTTTTACGAGCTCTAACTTGTAAATATGTGATCTACGTATCGTATATGCTCCGTGGCTTGATTATTGCTTAGTTTTGGGGGTTATAGCGTGGTGTGAGTATGTGTTGGGTGTAGGCGGAGCTTGAAGCTGAGCTTCAGGGGCGAGTAACGCCCGTTACTGCTTTTTCATTTGGGGGAGGTCTTCTCTTTTGGACGTCTGCCTGGGGTAACGGGCGTTACCCTATTTGTGCAGGCAAGAGGTAACGCCCGTTACCCCTAGTCCCTTGGCCGCCTGTATCCCTTAACGGGCGTTTCTGCTTTTGCCCTTGGAGGGGGTAATGGGCTTTTAGAGGTGGGTCACCTCCTTTTTCCTTTCGTTCATTTTCGTTCTCGGTTTCGTTTCTTATGTGTTTTATGTTCGTTACGTGATAATAATTGACGTGCAATGCTATGAATTGATATGTTAAGAATGTGAATTTATATATTAAGTTATGTTTTGCAATTATATGACTCTTTGTAGTAATTAAACGTGATACGTGTTTATATTCGATTAAATTCTACTTGCTTGCATCTTAGTTGCACTTGATTGCATTTAGTTGTGCACATGAACACGATCACCTCAATTCATGATATTTTATGAATCATTCCATATTAAATCGTTTCATAACACGTTCACCACTTCATGAACATTTGCCATGCGTCATAATTTGTTCATTTAAGTCTTGTCTCACGAGTATATCATCATTGTCCTTCTTGAACAGTGATCTCCTCGATGGAGACTTTTCGACTTCGTGGTCCTTCTCTTGGTCCTTCTTGCACGTTGGAGGTGAGGGTTTTCTTTTATATTCGACCTATAGACTTGCATGCTCTTAAACTAAGCCAAACGATTTTTATATAAAACTTGCCATAACTTTTATACCGGATATATACTGGAAATGATTTATAAACTGCGTAGTGTTAACCCTGGCCTGTTTTGCGAGATATTCCTGATTGCTGCCGGCTTTCCTAGCGCTGGGCTAGCCGGTGTGGATCCTGTGCTTGTTCTTGGGGCCCAAGGGCTTGTGTATTGAGTGAACCGGGGAGGTATCGGGCCGACGGTGACCTCTTGTACAAGTCCCACACCGTTGGACTTTCCGGATATCCATCGGGAGGTTTGGTGGAAGATGGGGGTTCCGATCCGAGGGAGTTATGAACCCGAAGATCATATTGATGCGCGGAAGTGGAGGTTAGCTACCGACCACATTGCACTCAGAGAAAGGAGGTTAATTCGTACTTGTTTTACCGCCTGATAATTAATATAATAACTATTGTCCCTACTTGCCTGACTGTTTAAATTGTTCCTGTTCCTGTCATGTTATAACTGAGAAGTGGAGTCCAGGATGGATTAAATACCCGTTCTCGTTGGGTTCCCTAAATGTAGTTGCATAGATATCCGTAACCTCTAGCATACCCCCAGTCTTGATGCAGCAGCTGGTGGTCGTGGAGGATTAAGGTAAAACGGGCATCAACAGAAGGCTTACGGATATCGACACATGTATTGTATATTTTGTTTACTTGATTGTAAGAACGAACGTAATTCTACCCATACGTGACTGATTCCTGATTCCCGTCCCTCGTTTTGATAACAAATAAGCGTACAGTGGAATTACGCCTGTCTGACTGCCTGTTTATATATATATATATGCGTGTGTTAACCCCTTCACTCAGTCAGTTGGTTGACCCCTCCCTCTCATTGTTTTTAGTGTCTGTCTTGTAGGTTCTGTGGTCGTTAGGCTGGAGTCTTTTGAAGTTTTTGATGGAGTCTTGGTCCTGTTTGAACTGCATCGTACTGTACATCCATTTTCTGTTTTGATTTACGCCTTGTAGAGCATCCTGTACTTTTATCATTATCTTGAAACAGACTTCTAGGGCTCTAGTTGAACCCGTTGGTATGTAATTGAATTGGATTGGATTTGGGACAGGTTAGGACAGGTGCTTCTATTTTAGTTGAACCCGTATTTATATTCCTGTTGTTATATTGAATATGTTTGAATGATTGCATTGCTCCCGCATCCTTTGTTTTGTTGAATTGTTGGTACAGGGTCTAGTCCCGCCTAACCGGTGGGTTTTTGTTGTGTCTCCATTCGCCGTGAGCTTGGTTCATGTATGGACTCCCATTTCATGGGTGGACCGGGCTCTCGGTGCGGGGGATTTGGTGCCCTCCGTTTAGGGTGTCACAAAAACAAAGAAATTTTTATGTAACTTACGATTAATAGAAGCTTTCTAGTGATGTTTGATCTTTCCTATCAAACATCCTTCACGCGGATTATCCCTTGAACGGTTCTCGAAAAGATCCCAAAGTAGGTAATCCTCCAAAGCATATCCACACCAGTCCTAAATCCCGATCAAGCTACTGAGAATGCTAGTTCTGTGGCTTGTGTTTTGGCTTGGATATTTTCTTTGAAAACTTTTCTTTTGATTTTTCTCAAAAATAATTAACACTTCAAGAAAGTTGGTCTAAACCTAAGGAAGAGTCCCATCCCTTGTACTTATACTAGGGAGTTCGAACCCCTTGAGGTTTCTTAAACATAGTGGGCTATGATTTCTTGTTCAATAATTCACTAATTAATTAATATCTTTTAACTAGAATAAGATCTTATCTTACTCTCCTAGACATCTCAAGAAATCTTTCTCTTTCCTAATTTAGGAGTTTGACTATTCAACTTTATCTTGTATAAAATTAAATATCAATTTCAATAAATAATTTAATTCATAATTAATTATTTATTGGGTTAATTATTTGTGAGTTTGGACTTAACATAATATTAATTAACAACTTAATTAAGAAAAGCTTTCACACGTGTGGCTCAGGCCACACGTGTTAGTCAAGTGTGTGTCACGTGGCATGGGGCCCACGCAAGTGTCGCCCAATTTGACCAACAATTTGATCACTTTGTAAATCCGATTAACTTCCTACAAAAACCCTTGTGACCTGGCATTTGTGTATAACCCTTTAGGTTCATTATTCGATTAGCAGTGACACTAATTAATTAATTCTAATATTTAATTAATTAGTTCACAAATCACACTACGACAATCTAGCAATGGGTGTGTGACCCCTAGCTGAATAACGAAATGAATCGAAGAACCTTTCAGTCAATGACAATCAGTGACATACGATCCTTCTACAACTCCATCTCTCAATCAAGATATTAAGGCATGAGAATAAAATTAGAGCCTTGTTATTCTTGATCTTTAAAGTTAAGTTCGTTTCATATCTATTTTAGATTTCAATCCAAGAAAATCCCATTTTCTTGATGTCTTGATCTTTTATCCACCTTGGCCAAGGGTTTTATATTTAATGAACTTCGAACAACTTAATCAGTAAGAGATCATTCTTGTTCTTAACAAGTGTAGGTCCTTTATTGATTCTACTAATTCTACATATGTCACATGTGTAATCCCAACATAGGCCGAAATTCAGGTGTCTATATGGCGATGCCCTTTTGAGTCTATATCGAAGATTACAGAGTTAGCTCATATGAGACATTATAGAATCTCAAGTCAAAGGATTATTAAACAGGTCATTGACATGTGAGATATTTCCTAATCTGAAAATTCCTAGAAACTTCCTTTCCCATTTAGGAATGCTCTCACGCGGGACATCTCAGTGATGAAGTTCTTGAAACAATCACCCTTATGTATTATGAACGTATCATCATATGCACTTATTACCCCATGAAACTGGGTGATCCTTCTCAAGGACATAATAACAAAAGCAAGTCTCAAAGGAGTCAAGGTCGATACTCCCACTGTGTATCGTACTCATCAACTTGGAGAAGTTTCGAATCCTCGCTTATGAAGTTAAGAACTTGTTTCATGTGTCGTTCTCATAAGCACAAAGTTCTTAACAGCCTCATCAGATTAGGGAGTTGAAAACATGCAAAACACAGTCAAACCAAAACCGACATTAATAAGCACATAAAGAAGTGTTGCCTATGAGCAAAATCATTTCGTTTATTATTCAAAGATTATTTTCGATTTTACAAGGGAATAGTAAAGAAAAATAACTGCTTAAGGGCATTTTCCTAACAATCTCCCACTTGCCCGTCAAAGCTATTCAGGTACTATCCTAAGTTCCATCTTCTGAAGATGTCCTTCAAAAGCCAGTTGACTAAGAGCTTTAGTTAGTGGATCTTCCATGTTCTCTATCGATATGACCCTTTCAATTTGCACATCTCATCTCTTGATTATATCACGGATCAAGTGATATTTCCTCAAAATGTTCTTAGTCCTTTGGTGAGATCTTGGTTCTCTCGTGTAACGCCCCAGTTTTTCCAGCCGTTCAGGTACGTGCGCCATGCGTGTGAGTTTTCGAGAGATAGGATTTATTTAATTCGTCTATTTCTTAAGTTGCGCATTTCATGATATTTTGTGCACTTCATTGCTAAATGATTATGTGATATTATGTGAATTTACGATCTACTTGTGAATTATTACATGACTCGTATCTAACCGACACGTGAATTAATTGGCGAGCATGTCTTATTTGATTAATTGTACTTAGTTGATCACTTTTATAATTTGTGAAGTTAATTGATAATTTCTTAAGGACCTATTTGTAACCTTTATAAATTTTGAATTCAATTGCATGACTTTAATTTATCATGGACCAAGTTGCAATTTCCCTCATTTTCCCCCCTTCTCTTCACGATTAAAACATATACATACATATACATGTATCTCCTTCTTCATTTCTCATTCAAGACAAAGCAAGAATTACTCCATCTCTTTCTTCCTTCAATCACGATCCAAGCTAAGCAAGGAGAAGCCAAGATTTTCTTCTATCTTTGTTAAGAGAACAAGCTCCATAACATCATGCCTTCTTTCTCCTTCATCTCTTCCATTTCCAAGGTAAGATCATGCATATATCTTTGGGGATTCTTGAAGCTTTGTTAAGGTTTTATGATTCTTTAAACTCCATGATTTAATATCAAGTATGTATGTTGGTTTTTAGTTAGTTTTATGCATTTATAACTTGAATTCATGAAGGTTAGAGCACGGTTGATCATGGTATCTTTGTAGGGTTGATTGATGAATTTTGGATGAGCAAGGCATGAATTGAGTGTTTATATTGATTTTAATTGTATTTTAAGTGACTAAGTATGTTTCTTGCATGATTTAATGCATTTGGTGTTTTGTGAGCATCCCTTGTTTCTGCTCTGTTTTGAGCTTCCTGCACAGCGGGAACGACCCTTCCCGTTCCTAGTTATTTCTCGGAACGATCGTTCCCATGCATGAACAAAATCAGATTTCTTATAGACTCGCGGGATTCATTCAGGGGGCTGGGAACAAGCGTTCCCATTTTACTTTTCAACCCGGAACGGCCGTTCCCAGTGTCCAGAGACTGCTGTGATTTTCCTGCTTAATTTTATTGATTTCAAATGCTTTCCTAAGCCTTTAAATGATCAATACATGCTAATATATGCTAATTTCATATATGAATATGTCCATGACATTACATGATTGTCACTCCATGTCATATCATTGCATGACTATGCCGTGCATCATATTTGATATCATTATTGAGTCTCCTCTCACGTGTACACATTGTTTCCTTTCTTGTTCAGTTCTTCTCCGGGGGAGGGGGGGGGGAGAAAATCATCGATTGAATAGGTACTATCTTGCACATTTATCTTGTCCTGTTGTATGTCAGGTGAGGGCGTTTTCGTTCTAGTTATGTATTAAACCCTAAAACCTGCAAGAATGAGTTTGGTCTAAAATCATACTTATATTTATATTGTTTTCAAGATGGTAATTGAGTAAACCTTTATTGAACTGAACCTACTGTTATTGTTATTTACTGACCCTTCATGTTTTGGCGAGATATTGTACTGCACATCGATTGGGGCCCAGGGTTGAGTGTATTGAGTAATCCGGGGAGGTATCGGGCCTACGGTGATCTCTTGCACTCACCCACACTGTTAGTGGAGGATGGCATCTCGGTCCTTCGGAATTCATGCACCCATTGACCACATTGACTGGATGGCAAGGGCTAGCTACCCAAATCATCACTCGGAGGAAGAAGGATGAAACTGATTGTGCACTGTTACTGAATTGATTGTATTGTAATGATTGAAACCTAATAATTGCTTGATCACCTAATAAGAACCATGTCACTGTCACACTGTCGGAGTTCGGTTGGAGATTGTGCACGCTCACTCGCCAAGCCACTGATAGCCTAAAATTGCAACTAATTGTATAAATTGATAGTTGTAAAGTTCGAGCATTGATTAATTGACTTCTTGCCATCACGGGAACTACTTTACCTAAAACTTTGCTCGGGATTTACAACTTGTATTTGCATATTTCTATATTTACGTATACCTCCTGCTCACTCAGTCTTTTAGAGACTGATCCCTCTTTCCGTTTCTTCAAGTTTCTTTGTAGGTGGTTGCTAGGCAGAGTTAGATTCGTTGTGTCTTTGTTCGAGTCCTGCACTTCTACACTCACTGCATATTGTATTTATTTATGGTATTGATTTACTTAATGGGTCGGCGTGCCATTTATTGAATTATATTGACTCGGGACAGGATTCTAGGGCATTAGTTAAACCCGTCTTTATATTATTGCCTTGTTTTGACTCGGGACAGGTTAGGACAGGTACCTTACTTAGTGGAACCCATGTTTACTTTTCCGTTGGAGTTACATTTATTTTCTTGATACTGAATGAATAATTGCCTTGCTTCTGCACCTTTGTTACTGTTGATTGGTTCCAGGGTCAGATTGCGCCTAGCTAGGACAGTCTTTTTCATTGTCTTCCGTTCGTTGTGAGTTTGGTTTATGTATGGATTAGTCCATTTCATATGTGGACTGAACTTATAGTGGGGGGGATGTGGTGCTTGTGTCTCGGGTGCTACATGTCACTTAATCAACCGTCCCTGTATTGTCATAGAACATTGTTACGAGGTCTTTAATGCTAGGAACTACACCCAACTCGTGGATGAAGTTTCTTACCCAAACATCTTCCTTAGCAGCATCGTTTGTAGCTAAATATTCGGCCTCAGTGGTCGAATATGTTGTGGTTGCTTGCTTGGAACTTTTCCAACTCTCTGATTTGCCATTTAGGGAGAATATGTATCCTGACATCGATTTAATGTCATCCATGACCGATGCAAAACTTGCATCACAGTATCCTCTAATCACAAGATCTTGCTGGTCTCTGTAAACCAAGAACAAATCGTTAGTTCTTCTTAAGTATTTAAGGATGTTCTTTACAACAGTTCAATGACCTTCACCAGGGTCAGATTGGAATTGGCTTGTCATGCTAAGTGCATAAGCCACATCCGGTCGAGTACATAGAATTGCATACATTATGCTTCCTATTGCTGATGCATAAGGAATTCTGGACATCCTGGACTTTTCAAGTTCAGTCTTGGGACACAGCTTCTTCAGAAGAACTATTCCCGTGCCCATTGGAAGTTTCCCTCGTTTGGAATCTTCCATACTAAACCTCTTTAGTATTATATCTAAGTAGATCGATTGTGATAATTCTGTCAATCACTTAGATATATCCCGATAGATCTTTATCCCGAGAATGTAGGATGCTTCACCAAGATCCTTCATCTCAATTGGTTCGATAACCAAGATTTTGTTACTTTCATATCATCCTTCCCATTCCCAATGAGGAGGATGTCATCTACATAAAGTATCAAAAATTGAACTGAGGTTTCCAATTTCTTCTTGTACACGCAGGATTTATTCGGATTCTGTATGAAGCCAAATGATTTGACTTCTTCATCAAACCGAATATTCCAATTCCTAGAGCCATAGATTGATCTTTGGAGCTTACAAACCTTTTGTTCGCTCCCACTGAATGTGAAACTCATGGGTTGCTCCAAGTAAATGTCTTTGTCAATATCTCCATTGAGAAAGACAATTTTCACATCCATTTTACATATCTCATAGTCGCAATATGCAGCTATGGCAAGCATGATTCGAATGGATTTCTTCATTGCAACCGGTGAGAAGGTTTAACAAAGTCTACACCTGGTCTTTGAATTGAACCCTTAGCAAGTAATCTTATTTTAAAGGCTGCCACGGTTCCATCTACTCCAAGCTTATTCTTATATATCCATTTGCACCCTATGGTCCTGATCCCATCAGGCCCATCAACCAAGGTGCAAACTTGATTAGAGTAAATAGAATCCATTTCGAATTTCATTGCTTCTTTCCACTGTTCAATGTAACAGCCCGTAATGGGGCCTGGTTGAAATGGTAAGCTAAGGGCAGTGGTAAAGCGTTCATAGACCATGATCAAACATTAAAAAACCTCATGCATTGCATTTTTATCTGATCAACGTGCTCATGTGTGATTTTTAGTACGTTAAGGGGGAATTCTTTACCTTTCACCCACTTTACTATTCATTTACCGAGCCTACTTTACCCATTTTGTCACTCGAACCCTAGAGGTTCATAATACATGTTTTCCAATCATTTTAACTTGTTTTCCAAGGTTCAGAGTCCTTTCTTTAGCATTAAGGGCATTTCGGGTACTTACCGTCCAAAGTTACTATTTATTTTACAAAAGAGTTTTGATTCAGACACCTTTTACAACTCAAATTTATAGTCAAATCAATCCTTGAGTCGATACGAGTCTGTTGAAATCATTCTTAACTTGAAAATCTATTTCAAACTTCATTTCAAATTAAACGTTTATTTAAAACCCTAATTCACTATTCCTTCTACGAACGGTTTTTCGTTCGGAGAACTTCTACTCTTCAAATTTGGGTTTAAAGTACTTCTTGATTCATTTCATAATTTTTGAGATTTATTACATCTCTTCGTTCAAGCCCTAACTGAGTCTTGCATAAAACGGTTTTTAAAAATAAGTTACTATTCATCCTACGTTTCTAACTTTTTATCGGTAAAACTTTTTATAGTCAATATTGGGCTCAAAATAATTGTCAATATATTTTAAGATGTTTTAAAACAATGCGGACTTTCAAATCATGTTCGGAGGTCGTTTTTCATTCATATTCGTTTACAACGTTCAAGTTTCTATTCTTTAAAACTAATATATCTTTCTAACGGTAAATCCGTTGTCATCGAGTAAATATTCGTTTTGAAGCTTATTTTTGTCCTATTCACATATGCCAACTTCCAGCAGCTCGTCTTCATGTTTACCATGTTAAATTACCTAAATACCCTTCATTTCCCATTTTTATTTAATTCCTAAGGCCAAGCTTACAAGAGAAGCTACTACCATTTGCTCTCCTACCCTTGGAGATACTTTAATTGCAAGGTGAGGGGCCTCCCAACAATTATAAATACCCCCCTAACTCATTCATTTCCTCTTGTACCAAGTCTTGTGTTGACAAACACTCATCTCTCCTTGCTTTTCCCTCTTGGCCGAGAGCTTCACCTCCCCTTTAGGTTAGTTGTTTTATTTTTTTTAGCTATAGTTTTATGTTAAGTTTTAGTTTAATTTATGTTTTTATGTTATGGTTTATTTATATTATGTTTAGGTTGGGTTTTAGGGTCTTCCCTAAGCCATATAGGATTTTATTTTATGCATTTATGGTATAGTTTTTATGATATATTTGAATAGTTGTTCATATGATTTAATTGTTCAAAATATGTTATGATATGTTATGAATTAGTTTAATATATGCTATGATCATGCTTTAGGGTTTATATATGTTGTATATTGATGTATGTTTATGATATTTAAATTATGTTCATGCATGTTATTTAATGGAATAGTATCATATGATCAATTATGTCACAACATATTACATATTGTCAGTTAATTTAATTGTCACATATTATATGATCAATGCTCATGCTATGCTATGACTTATGTTATGATATGATATTACATTGTTATATGATTCATATATTATGAATTGATCTTATGTTATGACTTGGATTAATGGAATATTATTTGATCGTGTCTTATACACTTGATTAGTGTCACACCTTATAACCTAAGATAGAATAGTACTTTATTTAGACCTTGTAACCTTAGGTTATATCTTTTAATCTAGATCACACATACCTCTAATAATATGAACTTGAACCATAGATTATAACAAGATCATAATTTGTTTAGGGAGTGTGTGTGTTTGTGCCGTGTGTATATGCATGGCGCGTGTGTGTGTATGTGCATGCTCGTGTGTGTTTAGTGTGTGGGTTTGACCCGAACCCTTTGACCCGGTATGTGAATAGTAATCTTGAATAGTAACCTTGAATAGTTATCTGGAATAGTACTTTTGAGTAGTACTTTTGAATAGTAAAATAGAATAAAATTCGGGATACCTAATTAGACGTTTGCATTTAGGGTTTCCCAACCTTGGGTCTAAAATATCTTTTCAAAATGAGTTTTATTTTGTGGATTTGTTTCATAACCTTAGGGTTATGTTAGGATTCATAATTTGACTAATACTTACTCGGCTTTAGTAATATCATAGTCTCACGTTAAGATAACTCACTTCAACGTGTTTCTTTATGTGATACCTTATCTCTAATGCCTTAAATGGTATTACTCTCATGTGTTATCTCCTTATGTGACTTCATCATTCATATGCATAATGTAGAGTGGGTCTTAGTTCTTAAGCTCACTTTAGTACGTCACTTACAGGAGTTAAGGTTGAGCACTGGGATCCCCAGGGCATTGTTTAATCATACTAAGCATCTTTACCTATTACTAGGTGAGGTTAACTATTTCAAAATGGAACCATGATTATATCTATAGTATCAAATGTTTTCCAAAACCAACACCTAGTTCTTTCAATGCATTACTTTAATCTATTCCCTTATTGGGATAACTCTTTCATCAATCATTTCCTTCAGTTAACATTTACTCAAATATCATATATCGTTTCAAATATCATATTTATTTATCTCATTTATCGTTTCAAACAATCATATTTATATATTCAAAGTTTATCGTTTATCGTTTATCGTTCATCGTTCATCATCGCATCATTTCATTGTCCTTCACGGACTTCATTATATTCAAGCATTCGGATTTACTCCGGATGTTCATTCATATGCAAGCTTTATCGTTCATCGTTATTAGGCCGGACCGTTATGTGTGGAAGTGATGCTCGGGAGGTGAGCGCCAATGATATCACTAATACCGGCCGTCACCATTAGACAATTAACACCGACTTTAATCGGAGGTTGGTTAAGTCAGGACAATTTGTCAGAGAAAGGACCGCAAATCCTTATCTCATTCATCGTTTATCGTCACCTAGGGCTAGCTACCCGAAGTGACACCGGAGAAGGGTGGTGCATGTGTGTATGTTCAAGATGCTGTTGATCTCGGTCCAACATCGCTCATCGTTCATTGTTTTCAAGGAGTAAGGGTGGAAGATACCTAGCTTGCGGGCATAAATCATTTTATAAACATTGGTTCATATTTATCAAAGTTATCGTTTACCCCTATCCCGCTTTATTAAAATCATATAAACTAAATCATATCATATGTGTGCGCATGTGACATCATCATTTGCATATCAAATGTTTTATTAAGTATTTATCTTTCAAATCATTCTTCAAGGTAAACTTTATTCATTTCAAATATCCTTTCGTTTCAAGAATATTCCTTTTAAGTACTCCCTCACTTAGTCACTTTGACTAATACCTCTACCTGTTTTCTGGCCTTATGGTTTCAGGTCTTGTAGCCGCACTCTAAAGGTATCTTGAAGCTCTAGAATGTCTATTTTGCCCGAGTTAGGACTTATATGTTATTAATCTATTTTGTGTCCAGCATTTTGATATATGGTTGCATATGTTCCTAGCTTTATTCTGTAACTTGATACACTGCTACTCTACTTATTACATGCTCCCGTGACATTGTCCAATTACTTATATCTTATCATTACTTATCTCTTCTATTTAAACGTGACTGTATTGTTCTTCATATGTGCTTATTACTTGTCACCACCACGCATGGATTTAAAAGTTTCAAATTTTCCTTAATTCTGCTGCATTATCATTGAGCATTCATCATGATCTTCATCAACCGTTCACCGGTGTATTTGTTGAGTGATGGCTTACACCATTATTTGATGAGTATATCGGTGCGGGGCTTGGAGTGTTCCTCTCCATATATATATACAAGTGGGGCGCTACAGCTTGAGTTGGTATCAGAGTATCGGGTTAACTAAGAAGAGACTTAACCTAGATTGCTTTCACGTTGCATCAAGGATTGTTCACGCATTGCATCAAGATCATTCTGATACTGCATCGAGGAAGACTGTTTGGGGATGCATGGTTCTATTATCTGGTTTTCATATCTATGGTGTTCTTTGTATAACTATGGCAGTTGAGCCACACCGTGATCCTAATCAGCAGCAGATGGATGAGGCATTCTTTGAGCAGTTTGAGGCTTCATGCACTGTAGCTGTATCTCGCCGTGGAGGCACTCGCTTTTATACCTGGCGTAGAGTGAGGAACAATAGCAGACCTGGGTATTCCTATCCTAACAAGGTTGTGCACCTTCTCGAGTCTGAGCAAGATGGTTACTTTCAGGAGCATCAGAGATCTCGTGAGGTTAGGTTGGAGGTTGTGCGCCATCAGGATCAGTCCATGAAGCATCTGATTGATAGGGATATTGCTCGTGAGCATGCTGCTGAGATGACTCATGTTGCTGAGCAAAGGGCTGCACGCATTGCTAAGCTGGAGGAAGACCTTATGCAGATGACCATTGACCGTGATACTTCTATGGAGTGCCACCTGCACTATCGTGTACGTATGAGAGCTCATCTGTATGATGCCTATCACCTATCTGATGAGCAGGCAGTGGAGGAGGTCGAGGGTCAGGATGTCAGTCAGGCTTCTGAGGAGCCCGAGCCTATGCAGGAGCAGTCTGATGGAGGTAACAATGGATCTGATGATGATGATGATGGAGGTGACGTAGCAAGGCATGGTCAGGGTGAGGTTGTTGCTGTTTCTGATGACACTACTAGAGGTTCTTTGGACCACAGTTACCAGGGTTGATCGTGCTGGGAATAGTGCCCTAGAAAACTATAATGCTTTGGGACTTTCCCTATATCACAGACAATCTTTGAATAATATACGAATGATTATAATCACAGGCGAACACTTCTTATGTGCCAATACGTGTTTTGTGTGTTTCCATTACGTGTGTATGTCTAGAACTCCCCTAATCCGATGAGGCCGTTAAGAACTTTGTCATTATGGGAATAACACATGAAACAAGTTCTTAACTCCATAGGCGAGGATTAGAAACTTCTCCAAGTCAATGAGACCGACAGACAGCGGGAGTGTCGACTTTGCCTTTGTTGAGACTTGCTTGTGTAGTTGTGTCCTTAAGAAGGGTCATCCTGTTTCATGGGGTGTAAAGTGCATAAGTTGATACGTACACAATACACAAGGGTGCTTGTTGTAAGAACAAGTTCACTGAGAGTGCCCCGCGTGAGAAGATTCCTAAATAGGAAAGGAAGTTTCCTGAAACTTCCAGATTAGGAAATATCTCACATGTCAATGACGTGAGGAATTAATCCTTAGACTTGAGATTCCACATTGTCTCATTTGAGCTAACTCTGTAATCTTTGATATAGGCTCAAAAGGGTGTCACCATGTAGACACCTGAACCACGGCCTATGTTGGGATTACACAAGTGGCATATGAGAATTGTTGGAATCAATAAAGGACCTACACTTGTTGTAGGCAAGGTGATCTGTTATTACACAAATCATTCATGTTCCATCCTAAAATCTTTGCGTAAGGTGGTTAGATCAAGACATCAAAAAATGGGGTTTTCTTGGATTGAGATCAAATGGAGTATGAAGTGAACTTTGTTTTAAGATTAAGATTAGGATTAGTAGGGCTCTCCATATTCCCATGCCCTAGATCTTAATTGAGAGATAGGATGGTAGGAGGATCGTATCCCACATGATGTCATTGACTGAAAGGTTCTTTTGAATATACATTCACATTTCGGGTAGGGGTCACACACTTGTTGCTAGACTATGGTCGTGTGATCTGTGAGGTAATTAATTAATAAAGGGTATTAATTAATTAGGCTCACTGCTAACTGAAATTGAACCTAGAGGGCCACACACAAATACCGGGTTCAAAGGGTATTATATATGAAAAGATCAAATAGTTGATCGAAACGAGACCACAGTGTAAAGTACACGTGTGGATATCGAGAGCAATGTTTGGACACGTGGCTCCAATTAAAGAATTGGATCATGTGTTAATTAATTGTGGCTCCAATTAAAGAATTGGATCATGTGTTAATTAATTGGAGAATTAATTATAAATTCCTAAATATAATTAATTGGAGAATTAATTATATAGCCGAAATAAAATTAATTGGAGATATAATTTTAGCTCGTTAGAGTTAATTAGTGAATTAATTCTAAAGTCCTTCATGGAATTAACTAGAGAATTAATTCTAAGTATTTATTTATTTAGTTGTTTTAATTTGATTAGAATAAATAAATAAATAAATATCTTCTATTTTATTATTCTAATAAAGTATTAGGATAAGATATTTAATTATTGCTAGAATAATTAAATATTCCTAAATTAGCTAGGAGCACTTTTTCTATAAAATAAATATCTTATATTAGATAAGATATTATTTACTTGGAGAGAAAGAAAGAATAGGAGAAAAGTCAAAATAGGAGACCATCTTCTACGTGGGATTAGGGTTTCGAACCTTAGCCTATAAAAGGGACTAGGGGTTCGAATTTTTGGACTACACGTGATTTGGAGAATCACGTCCAACCTTCATGGAATTTGGGGATAATTCTCTTGCTCTCTATTTCTCGTTTCTTGTTTCTTTAATACGCATGTTATAGTGCTAGCATACTCACAAGCATGATTTGAATCTAGGTTGGTGTGGATTATTACTCTAGAGGATTTCTACTTTTGAATCTCGAAGAAAGAATCAAGAAACGGGGATTTTCATGCCGCATGAAGAACGTTTTAGGACGGCTCAATACGTTTCAAGAAAGCTACAATTCGTGTAAGTTTCTTGAGTCCGAACGTTACGATACGAACATTGCAAGTTTTTAAATCTACTTTTGGAAAAAAAATTTAAACTTCTGCTACATTTACTCTGCTGTTTTCCAACAAGTGGTATCAGAGCCACCTTGCAACGTTCGTATTGTATCTTTACTGCTTTTTAAATTCTGATGAAAATTCTTGAATTTGGATATAAGTTATGTATTCTTGATTTTTGTTTGAAATACGAATCTGTCGGATCAAAACTGTTTCTTAAAAATTTAGCGAAAATTATTTCCCGAATAAATCTGGTTTTAAGCTGTTTAGATTTGATTTATTTTGAACTGTTTTAATTCAAAATGAAAATTCGAATTTTTTAAATTACGATACAAAAAACGGGAACGGGAGCACAACCGCCCTCCTCTCGCGCGGACAAGCGCAACTCGCGCCGCCCCGCTGTGTTTGGACCCGCCCGGGCGATGGTGGCTAGGCGTGCTGGGACTGCGCATGCGTTCGCGCGTGCGATGCCAGGCAGCCCTGCGCGTCCGGCCCCGGACAAATCCCCCCGCGCCCGGCAGCCCCTCGCGTGCAGCTCGAAGCTGCGCGCACGTCGTGCTCGCGGCCATCGCGCGAAGCTACGCGGGTGATGCCACTGCTGCCTGGAACGGATGCGCGAGCTGTGTACGCGAAATCACCTGCTCGCGCGCACCTTGTGCGTGCGCTAGTGGGCAGTCTCGCGCGCCTCGTGCGAACTGTTCCGGGCTTTCTTTTCATATCATGTTTTCGGTTTCGTAAAATCCCAAATTACGAAAATTTGATTTTGTTGTAAAATTTGATTTTAAAATTATAAAATTATTTATTTGAAATAATTATAATATTTGGGATTTTTATGAATTAAAGTCAAGTTCTATTTGTCGAGAAAATAATAAATATCACTTTGAATGATATTTTTGACAAAAATTTAATTTTTGAAATTAATTAAGTTTTGTCATGATCCGAGTTCGTGTTCTGAATAAATTCTTGAATAGTGAACTATATTCAAATTGCTTAAGTTAGTTGTAACTTGAAGTCAAGGGGATTTTAAATTTAATTGGTAAATTTAAATTCAAGCTGAAGCATGCTAGTTTAGGTGATCATGGGTTAGTCTTATGTATATTTTAAATTCTGCACATGGATGATTTCAATTGGGGTCGGAGCCCCATAGTTGCGTTATTTCAATTGGGGATGGAGCCCTACTTATGTGCGTACTGTTATGTGTCTATATTAAGAGAGTAGAACTTAGGAAGTGAGGATTTTTATTTTCATTTTGGAGACAAGCACCTAAGGAGCAAGAAGGATCCATAAGGAACACTTGAAGAATGGTGGCCATAAGAGAAGACCCCTCAAAATGTTTAGGAGGGTTTCTATTAATGTAATAGCTAGGGTTTTCCATTAAATTCTGTACCCCTATGTGATATGAACTGTCTTACGTAGCATGAATGTTAGAACTAGCAATTATGGAGTGGGTCCCATAATTGTACATAAGATAGGATACCCATGATCATCTCATATTAGTATTATGCTAGGACATGTTATCTGCTAATTGCTTCTGTGATGCACTTTATGTGAAACTGCATTAAACAAGACAATTAAAAATGGATAACTGTACATGTTGGTGAGGTTAATAACCGGACAACTCTCCTGTTAATTCGAAAATACCTAATTAAAATATTGAGCAACTTTCGAATAAATAGGTATTATATTACGGTAATAAAATTCCTAGCATTCCATCAATAGGATTTAAGAGTTAGTAGGTAAGCTAATTGCTGTCTCACGGGTCCTGGGGTAATTAGTGCAGCCTATTAAGTCTTAGTTTCTTGATTGATCGCCTTAGGTGATTGATATTTCTTGATCATTTTGGAATGGGCGATGTCTCACGAGTCGTGGGCCGTTCCGGACTAAGTTTGATTGAGATCTTATGATTGATGGGTCCTGCTCAACACTGAAGTAGATATGGATGTCTCACGAGTTGTGGGTCCATGATTGAAAGATCAGTGATGTAAAAACATTACTAGGAATTCCTTGGAGATGGAATTGGAAAATTCGTACCTACCTAAAGATTCTTAGACTTTGGATGTCTCACGAGTCGTGGGTCCAAAACTAAGAATGCTTGGGAACCTAGTACCTACTGAGAAAGAAAGTTTCTTCTAAGGTTGTTTGGGATTTATAGACCTTCTAAAAACAGTGGGAGCCTCATACGATAAAAGACCTAATCCTATGTGTTACGTTATTATTCAGTATGCTCACATTTTCTCTGCTTAGCATTTAGGTTGTAGTTCTGTGATTGTCTACAAGTTGAAATGCAACCCATTAGTATCCATTCTTGAGTCAAATAAGTTGACTAAAGTCCTAACCACTTTGATTGGCTTCGAATCTTAAAATCCGTTTTAGATTCCAAAGGAGAAAATTGTTCTCTATAAGGCGAACTTTTCACCCATTGTGAAAATTCAACCTAGGTTTAAGAAAAGCAATTGAAAAGTGAAAGGAAACTCTCCAAACACTTAAGAGCAATCGTACTCCCACATAAATGTGTTACAAAGTTTAACACATTATAGGAACACTTAAGAGCAATTGTACTCTCTTACGAACGTGTTACAAAGTATAGCACATCGAAGAAATTGTTCCATATTTGTATGAAGGAATACACGTGTAACGTGGGTTGAAACTCCTCACTGAGGAGGACCTTGCAGCCACGCTGTACACTAAGAAACGAGTTCTTAGCTCACTGATTGCTTGAATTGCTTCTATCATCATTTTAGACCATTTTGCTCAATCTTAGATGATGCAATTGTAGCATAGTTGATCAAATTAGTTGATAACTTAAGTGAGCATCCTTATGAAGGACTAAAAGGTAATGATGATTAATTCTTCTTCTAAAACTATTGAGGTAAAGACACTAAGGCCAAAGAAGAATAAACCCTTAAAATCCGATGGAAGGGTGAGAGAAGGGAAAGCCTAAAAGAAAGATCAGACTTTAGCTTCCATAGTGGCAGACTAGGGCCTTGGAAAGGAACTGCAAAGAGTATAAGGATACTCCGTGTGTATCTCTCGTTGTGAAAATTCCAATAGGATCAGAATTCACTAGTCTTGAGTTAATTTTACACAAACTGTTGTGCAAAACTCATAGCATTGATGTTTTGAACATACAAAGAGATAACATAAGTAAGATGACAAAGTTTCAAATAACTTTGGAACGTCCTAAATGGGATTAGCAAGTTGATCGTCTTAGGATCCTTTTATGAAAAAGAACTCAAAGACTTAACTTCCTAAGAATCCTATTTAGAGGAAAACGTTCCCAAAAAGCCCGTTTATGTGAAACATGAATACGACGCAAAGTTTAGATGGATCTCGATCCATACTAAGTGTTAAGGTTTGCTTAATGTAAGCAGTAGACTAAATCGTTAGTTTAATCATTATGAATGTGTGTACTTGATGAAGTACGATTTTGAAACTTTTTTGAAATTGATAGACTTTCAAAATAATGACGGTTAGAAACCTTAGTAATTGTAAGACATAGGCAGCTCGATTGGATCGAGATAAGCAGATAACTTAGTGACTAACTCCTTAGTCATCTTAAGAGATAATAGGATTATCCCTCAGTAAGCTCATTCAAGAATAACTTGGTATTTTTGAATGAAGGAACATAACCCTATAGGATATGGTTTATTCCTTGTTGAGATTTACTGACTTATCTATATTCTGAACTTATACTTCAGAATACGCAGTTTGGATTTTGAATCTTACAAATTCCAAATCAGTCCCCTAAATGCACTATGAATTGTGGCTTTCAAAAACTCCCTAATAATTCTTAGAATTCTGGGATTGTCTTCTTAATTGAAGATGACAGTGGGAGTCTTCTTAAGTGAAGGAGACAATGGGAGATAGACTTGAAACAAGTTCAAGTTTATATGAACAGTTAACGGCCGTTACCACTGCCTATGACCAAAGGTAATAACGCCCGATACTCGGTACAGAGGCTCAGACAAAGGAGGTAACGGGCGTTACCTGAACAATATATATTATTATTTTGCAAATCTTTGGAACAAGTGTTGTTTGTTCTAAAGAGTGTATCTCTCTTGAGTCTTCTTAATTGAAGGGGAAACTGAGAGATAAGATTGAAACTAGTTCAAGTCTGTGAAAAAAATATGAAATATTGTTTCTACGATTCTTTTGAACAAATGTTGTTTGTTTTAAAGAATATACCTTTCTTAAGGAATTGTTCCTAAGAGAGAAGAAAGGCAAGCCCAAAGACTTCAAAAGGTTTGAGGCCATAACCCACGCCACAAATAGGAAGAAAAGAATCGTTATAATAAAACTTGGCCAATCTTAAGAGATAGTACACGAGTGAACCCTCCTCCCTCGATGCATTCATAACGCATTCCTAGATAGCCTATAAGATAATATGGTTTTCACCATGAAATCTTCTAAAGTGGATATTGATCCATTTACCTTGTCGGGAGGCGCTGTCAGATTTGGAATCTAAGTAGTGAAAACAATTATGAAATCTGAAATGGATTCCATATAGTCAAACTAATTTGGACCTTAGTGACACTACTTGATTGGATCAAGATTATCTTATCAATATCAGATTGATGGAGAAATAAATATGGAACATCCATGGATTTCAAATTTAGTGGGAGTAAGCAAAAGGTTTGTAGACTCCAATTGGTCAATTTACGAAATTGAATCAGGCTTCTAGGAATTAGAGTATTCGAATTAGTGAAATAGTTAAAATTGTTTGACTTAAAATTCGAATAAAACGTGTACAAAAGATTGTTAAAGACTAACAGTTCAACTTTTGGTACTTTGCGGAGATGACATCCTTCTCATTGGGAATGCGGAGGATGACATAAAAGTTACCAATGTATAGTTAGGAACCATTTTGAGATGAAAGATCGTGATGATAGATCCTACATTCTCGAGACAAATATCTATGGAGATAGATTTAAGAGAATAATAGGAATATCACAGACGAGGTACATAAACATAGTACTAAATTGGTTTAGTATGGAAGATTCCTACAGAATTTCCAATGGACAATGGAACATCTCTTTTGAGGAGGATGTGTCCAAAACCCTTTTATGGAAAAGGGAGTATAATGTATGTAAAATTATGTATGCGACAAGATTTGGCACAACACATAGCGTAATGGGCCAATTCTAAATGTAACCCTGGGGAAGGTCACTGGATTGCTGTAAAAATACCCTCAGAGTACTTTAAAAGAAATGAGGATATGTTTTAAGACTCTAGCAAGATCTTGTCACTAAAGGATCGTTTGATGTAATCATTGCATCAAAACATAGATAATTATTAATCTATAAGAGGATATGTCTTTTTCCTAGAAGGCAAAACAGTGCTTTGGAAAGAGTTCCAATCGAGAGGCACTATAGATTCAACCCTAAGGTTGAATACTTAGTCGTATTGAATACCACTAAGTTAAGTGTTTGGGTAAGAAACTCCATCTAATGCGTAGATGAAGTTCCTAGCATGAAACAACACCATTATCATATATTATGATAAAATGGATGGTTGCTCGAGTAAGAGAACTGAGACCTCACCAAGGGACCAGACGCTTGATTATGCATCACGTGAATAAGGAAAATGTTTTTCCTTAATGATGTGTAAATTAAAAACATTCACATCAGCAGAGAATATAGTAGATCCACTTTAGAAACGCCCAAAGTCAATAAGGCTCTAAAGGTGCATCTTGGGAAGATGGGACCTAGAATGGACCTGAATGGCTTTTACGGGCAAGTGGGAGATTGTTGGGAATAGTGCCCTAGAAATCTATAATGCTTTGGGACTTTCCCTATATCATATACAATCTTTGAATAATATACGAATAATTGTAATTACAGGCGAACACTTCTTATGTGCCACTACGTGTTTTGTGTGTTTCCATTACGTGTGCATGTCTAGAACTCCCCTAATCCGATGAGGCCGTTAAGAACTTTGTCATTATGGGAATAACACATGAAACAAGTTCTTAACTCCATAGGCGAGGATTAGAAACTTCTCCAAGTCAATGAGGCCGACAGATAGTGGGAGTGTCGACTTTGCCTCTATTGAGACTTGCTTATGTAATTGTGTCCTTAAGAACGGTCATCCTGTTTCATGGGGTGTAAAGTGTATAAGTTGATGCGTACACAATACACAAGGGTGCTTGTTGTAAGAACAAGTTCACTGAGAGTGCCCCGCGTGAGAAGATTCCAAAATGGGAAAAGAAGTTTCCTGAAACTTCCAGATTAGGAAATATCTCACATGTCAATGACATGAGGAATTAATCCTTAGACTTGAGATTCCACATTGTCTCATTTGAGCTAACTCTGTAATCTTTGATATAGGCTCAAAAGGGTGTCGCCATGTAGACACCTGAACCACGACCTATGTTGGGATTACACAAGTGGCATATGAGAATTGTTGGAATCAATAAAGGACCTAAACTTGTTGTAGGCAAGGTGATCTCTCATTACACAAGTCATTCATGTTCCATCCTAAAATCCTTGCGCAAGGTGGTTAGATCATGGCATCAAGAAAATGGGGTTTTCTTGGATTGAGATCAAATGGAATATGAAGTGAAGTTTGTTTTAAGATTAAGATTAGTAGGGCTCTCCATATTCCCATGCCCTAGATCTTAATTGAGAGATAGGATGGTAGGAGGATCGTATCCCACATGATGTCATTGACTGAAAGGTTCTTTCGAATATACATTCACATTTCGGGTAGGGGTCACACACCTGTTGCTAGACTATGGTCGTGTGATCTGTGAGGTAATTAATTAATAAAGGGCATTAATTAATTAGGCTTACTGCTAATTGAAATTGAACCTAGAGGGTCACACACAAATACCAGGTTCAAAGGGTATTATGGAAAGATCAAATAGTTGATCGAAACGAGACCACAGTGTAAAGTACACGTGTGGATATCGAGAGCAATGTTTGGACACGTGGCTCCAATTAACGAATTAGATCGTGTGTTAATTAATTATAAATCCCTAAATATAATTAATTGGAGAATTAATTATATAGCCGAAATAAAATTAATTGGAGAATTAATTTTAGCTCGTTAGAATTAATTAGTGAATTAATTCTAAAGTCCTTCATGGAATTAATTGGAGAATTAATTCTAAGTATTTATTTATTTAGTTGTTCTAATTTGATTAGAATAAATAAATAAATAAATATCTTCTATTTTATTATTCTAATAAAGTATTAGGATAAGATACTTAATTATTGATAGAATAATTAAATATTCCAAAATTAGTTAGGAGCTCTTTTTCTATAAAATAAATATCTTATATTAGATAAGATATTATTTACTTGGAGAGAAATAAAGAATAGGAGAAAAGTCAAAATAGGAGACCATCTCCTACGTGGGATTAGGGTTTCGAACCTTAGCCTATAAAAGGGACTAGGGGTTCGAATTTTTGGACTACACGTGATTTGGAGAATCACGTCCAACCTTCATGGAATTTGGGGATAATTCTCTTGCTCTCTATTTCTCGTTTCTTGTTTCTTTAATACGCATGTTATAGTGCTAGCATACTCACAAGCATGATTTGAATCTAGGTTGGTGTGGATTATTACTCTAGAGGATTTCTACTTTTGAATCTCGAAGAAAGAATCAAGAAACGGGGATTTTCATGCCGCATGAAGAACGTTTTAGGACGGCTCAATACGTTTCAAGAAAGCTACAATTCGTGTAAGTTTCTTGAGTCCCAATGTTACGATACGAACATTGCAAGTTTTTAGATCTACTTTTGGAAAAAAAAAATTAAACTTCCGTTGCGTTTACTCTGCTGTTTTCCAACAGATCGCTGCTGAGAGGTCTCTGTATATAGTACGGATGCATATATATATCTATGGATGACGGCAGTATGGGATTGACTTTTGGAGGAGGGGATGTATAGCTATGGTAGATGATCCCCAATTTTTGGCACCACTGATGACGGTTCAGATGACATGGTACCTATGGTAGGATGTGTCGAGCACGGTAGGACGGTATGTTAAGGCATGTATGGGAGCAATTTGATTATAATCAGATCCTCCCCATTTTGACTTTTGTGTAATATGCAGCCTGTTGTAAAATTTTACCAAACCATGCGTATTTATGACACAGTATTCACCACTTTATTCTGCTTATCTGTTTACTGCTTTCCATAACTATCATTGCATGAGTCTTAGAGTTGCTTCAAGATACCATTAGGGTCGTTATGTGGATCATGCCATTTCATTTATTGTCATCATGATCTCATTGGATTATTGTTATATGCTGTTCATGTTTATGAATGGTTGATGATTATGTCACTTGTGACTTATTAGTGATATCTTGTTGATTGAGATATTTGATACATACTTGAGATTTTATGTGAATGTGTGAAATACGTGGATTATCAAGTATGTGAATCATTCTTATTGGCATGCATTATATATCCTTGGATTCTTGCAAATTCAGCAACATCATGCCACCAAGAAGAGCACCACGCCATCATGTACCACCATCGCTGCCCCATAGGGAAGTCAGACCACCTAGGTATGGTACGCCATCACCACCTAGAAGGGAAGGATTCCTAGAGTTAGCAGAAGTACTACAGCAGATTCTAAGGGCAAGGGGTAATCCTCCTAATGAGAAGTCACTGGAAAAGTTCCTTAGATTGAATCCTCCTAAGTTCTATGGCGAACCTAATAATTTAAAAGCTGAGAATTGGATAGCAAGTTTGGAAAAGATCTTCGAAGCTAAGGATATCTACCCAAAAGACCGTGACTGAGTTCAGTATGCTACATTCTTAATGGAAGGAGCTGCACTTAATTGGTGGAAGCATACTTAGCATATGTGGACTGAGAATAACGTCAACAGTAACTGGACTGAATTTGTAAGGGGATTTCAGCAAAAGTACACCCCCCAAGTTACTCGCGACACAAGAAAAGTTGAGTTTATGAGCCTAGTTCAAGGGAATATGAACGTGATGGAGTATGAAGCCAAGTTTGCCAGGTTGATCAAGTATGCACCTCACATTCTGAACGATGAACGCAGCAAGACTAAGAGATTCATTGATGGTCTGAAACCTGAGCTACGTTGGGCGTTAGCATCATTGGATGTCGAGAACTACACTAGAGCAGTGGACAAGGCTTTAAAAGTGGAAGCAGCTCACAAGGATATCAGAATAACTGTTAGCCGTCAGGGACCTTCTAACCCAAAGCCATTTCAGGGGAACAAGAGACCTTCTGGATATTCCACTCAAGGAACTGGAAAGAAACCTATGAAGGCTCAAAAACAGCAGAAGGATCCACATCAACAGTGAACTCATCATCAGCAGAAAGTACCACAACAACCAATGTCACCGCAGCAGTTCAGAGCACCTCAGGCCAATCAAGGGGAAATTATTTGTGATTTCTGTAGACGTAAAGGACATATTGAGGAGAATTGCAGGAAGAAAGCTGGCCAGTGTGTATGGTGTGGATCTAATGATCATATGCTTGAGAATTGTCAAGCAAAGACTAGGAAGTATGGGGTTCAGGACAAAGGCAAGGCGGTGGTGGGGACGACTGGTAAACCCATGGTTAAAGGGAGAGCTTATGCACTGGATGGTAGTGAGGAGGTTGATCCTTCGCCAGTTGCGGAAGGTATTGTGTACATTCTTAACACACCAATTCAGGTCTTGTATGACCCTGGTGCCACGCATTCATTCATTGCATCTAAATTATGTATGCATTTACAATTTCCACTTGAACAATTGCTATATAACTTTGAAATAAGTTCTCCTTTGGGGAATTGCCTCTTAACGGATCAAGTATATAAATGTTGTCCTATTCTCATTGGTAATCGCTACTATCCGTTGGATCTTATCATGTTACCGATGACTAAGTATGACGTTATACTTGGAATGGATTGGTTATTCAAGTATCGAGCTAAGTTGGATTGTTATAAGAAAGAAGTCATCTTGGGAGATGATGAAAGTGGGACATCAGAAAAGAAAGTGGAGAAGTTAGTTGTGGTTTCGTCAATGGAAGCAAAGAAAATGATTCAAAATGGAGTAACAGAATTCATCGCCTATCTCTTAAATAGGCCAAAAGATCAAATCAAGATTGAAGAAGTGGAGTAATCAACGAATTTCTAGAAGTGTTTCTCGAACACTTAAACTCAATACCATCCCGGACAGGCAAATGTTGTTGCAGATGCCTTAAGCAGAAAGACTTCTTTAGCACTAATTTCAGCAGGTACAAAGACTGTTCAAAGAGAAGCACTATAGGTGATACATAAAGCTCGAATCGCAAATATTGTAATGATATCACCTTTGAAAGAGAAAGTGTTAGAAGCTCAAGAGAACGACGAATGGATTAAGAAGTGTCTCAATTCAAAGGAGAAGGATGATGAGACAAAGTTCAGGACCGATGAACATGAAATTTTGAGATACAAGGGTCGTATATGCGTACCAGCTGTTTTAAGGAAAGAGATTCTCGATGAAGCGCATAAGACCAAGTATACGGTACATCCAGGAGGAACTAAGATGTATCAAGATGTCAAGATGCAGATCTGGTGGAATGGTATGAAGCGAGACATAGCCAATTATATCAAGAAGTGCTTAACCTGTCAGAAAGTTAAAGCTGAGAACCAGAAGCCAAGTGGAATGTTACAACCGTTACCGATCCCAACATAGAAATGGGAACAGATCACAATGGATTTTTTCACTGGATTACCTAAAGTCAAAGGAGGACAAGACAGTATATGGGTGATCATCGATAGAATCACCAAGTCAGCACACTTTTTGCCTGTGAAAACAACTGATAAGGTCAGCACGTTGGCAAAGTTGTACCAACAGGCGATTGTGAGACTACACGGAGTACCGAATAGCATAGTGTCTGACAGAGATCCAAAGTTTACTTCGCAGTTGTAGCAAGGAATTCAGACTTTGATGGGAACAAAGTTAAACTTTAGCACCACAGCACATCCTCAAACGGATGGACAATCAGAGAGGATGATCAAATGTTTGGAGGATATGCTAAGAGTTTGCTCATTGGACTTTCAAGATAGTTGGAAAGATTGCTTAGCCCTTATGGAGTTTGCATACAATAATAGTTATCAGGCTTCAATTCAAGCCGCGCCATATGAAGCCCTTTATGGAAGAAAGTGCAGATCGCTGTTGTACTGGGATTTGGATGAAGTAAGACAAATAGAGGATGGACCGAAAAGAACAAATTCGGTAAAGTGGATTCAGGAAGCGACAGAAAAGATTCAAATCATTCGTCAAAGAATGAAAGCTGCACAGGACATGAAGAAGAGTTATGCAGATCGACGCAAAAGAGATCTTGAATTCGCAGTGGGTGACAGAGTGTTTCTGAAAGCATCGCCAAGAAAAGGGTTGACTCGAATTGGGAAAGGCGGTAAATTAAACCCTAGATACGTTGGACAATATGAGATACTGGAACGCGTTGGAGAGATTGCTTATAGATTGGATTTACCTGCAAGTCTTACTGGAATCCAAAACGTATTTCACGTATCTCAACTTCGCAAGTGTTTTTCAGACGAGTCAGAAGTGGTATCAGTGGAAGAAATATCGTTAGAGCCGAACTTAACTTATGTGTTGAATCCGACCAAGATTCTGGATAGAAAATTTCAAGAACTAAGGAATAGGAAAGTTCCATTAGTTAAGGTCCTTTGGCAGGGACATGGCACAGAAGAGGCAACATGGAAACAGAAGATAAGATGCAGAAACATTACCCCGAGTATTTTCAGAAACGGTCCTGGAATCTGAGGACAGATTCTTTTCAAGGAGGGGTGATTGTAACAGCCCTTAATAGGGCCTGGTTGAAATGGTAAGCTAAGGGCAGTGGTAAAGCATTTATAGACCATGATCCAAATTTACAAAACCTCATGCATTGTATTTTTATCTGATCAACGTGCTCATATGTGATTTTTAGTACGTTAAAGGGGAATTCTTTACCTTTCACCCAATTTACTATTCATTTACCGAGCCTACTTTACCCATCTTGTCACTCAAAACCTAGAGGTTTATAATTCATGTTTTCTAATCATTCGAACTTGTTTTCCAAGGTTCAGAGTCCTTTCTTTAGCATTAAGGGCATTTCGGGCACTTACCGTCCAAAGTTACTATTCATTTTGCAAAAGAGTTTTGATTCGGACACCTTTTACTACTCAAATTTATAGTCAAATCGATCCTTGAGTCGATACGAGTCTTTTGAAATCATTCTTGACTTGAAAATCTATTTCAAACTTCATTTCAAATTAAACGTTTATTTAAAACCGTAATTCACTATTCCTTCTACGAACGGTTTTTCGTTCGGAGAACTTCTACTCTTCAAATTTGGGTTTAAAGTACATCTTGATGCATTTCATAATTTTTGAGATTTATTATATCTCTTCATTCAAGCCCTAACTCGAGTTTTGAATAAAACGGTTTTTAAAAATAAGTTACTATTCATCCTACGTTTCTAACTTTTTATCGGTAAAACTTTTTATAGTCAATATTGGGCTCAAAATGATTGTCGATTTATTTTATGACGTTTTAAAACAATCTGGACTTTCAAATCATGTTCGGAGGTCGTTTTTCATTCATATTCATTTAAAACGTTCAGGTTTCTATTCTTTAAAACTAATATATCTTTCTAAAGGTAAATCTGTTTTCATCGAGTAAATATTCGTTTCGAAGTTAATTTTTGTCCGATTCACATATGCCAACTTCCAGCAGCTCGTCTTCATGTTTATCATGTTAAATTACCTAAATACCCTTCGTTTCCCATTTTTATTTAATTCCTAAGGCCAAACTTACAAGAGAAGCTACTACCATTTGCTCCCCTACCCTTGGAGATAGTTTTATTGCAAGGCGAGGGGCCTCCCAACAAGTATAAATACCCCCCTAACGCATTCATTTCCTCTTGCACCAAGTCTTGTGTTGAAAAGCACTCCTCTCTCCCTCCTTTTCCCTCTTGGCCGAGAGTCTCCCCTCCCCTTTAGGTTAGTTGTTTTATTTTTTTTAGGCTATAGTTTTATATTATGTTTTAGTTTAACTTATGTTTTTGTGTTATGGTTTATTTATATTATGTATAGGTTGGGTCTTAGGGTCTTCCCTAAGCCATATAGGATTTTATTTTATGCATTTATGGTATAGTTTTTATGATATATTTGAATAGTTGTTCATATGATTTATGTAACACCCTAATTTTTCGGTTATTCAGGTACGCACAACACGTGTGAGTTTTTCGAGAGTTAGGATTTATTTTAATTCTTTCGTTTATTAAATTCCTACGTGTCATGAAAATTATATGAATTATATTTCAACATGTTGACGTGAAATTATATGAAAATTGTATCCATTTGAGAATTATTGTAAAAACTAGATTTAATTGTTACGTGAATTAATTACCGAACGTGACTTAATTGCTTATATGTCCTTAAGTGAATATTTCTTTAAATTAGAGGATTTAATTGCATGGCATTGAATTGATCATCTTTTATAAAATTAGAACTTGATTGCATTACTTAAGAAGCTTAGGGACCTAATTGCAAATTTATGGCTTGTTATCTAATTCTTGGAAGATTCATGTATAATATACATCTCCTACTTTTCATTCATGATATTTTTATAAAAAAACACACACATTTGCTCCCCCTTGTCACGATCAAAACACCAAACAAAAGGAAAGGATATTTCATCATTTTCAAGCAATCTTTGGAGGAATTATAATTTTTGAAGCATCATAATCATCACCACTTCATCTTCTTCCATCTCTCTTTCTTTTGAGGTACATGGACTAATTGATTGAATTCTTGAGATGTTATGGGAATCTAGGGTTATGATAGTTGAGCTTGATAACTTGATTAATTGTTGTTATAAATATGATTCTATGCCTTAGATTTGAATTTGATCATGAATTCTTGAAAATCATGGAAATATATGATGAATCATATTTGGGTTGATGATGATGAATCTTGATGATTTGAGCAAGTTTCCATGGATTAATTGATGCCTAATTGATATATATGAGTTATATGTTAGTTTGGGGTTGAATTCTTGCTTTGGATTGGTGGGAAAGGGGATTGGGAGCCAAAACTCGAGCTTGCCCTGTTTGTGGTCGTGCCCCCGACCGTTTCGTGACCATTTTGGGTCGCGGCCGACACCAACAAGTCGAGAATTGGCCAATTTTCCTTCGCGGCAGTGACTGATTTTCAGTACAAATTTTTCACGGCCGCGACACCCTCATCCGAATTCCGATTGACCTGAGTTTTAAACCCACAGAAACCTCTTGAAATCTAGAATATTATCCAATTGGAATCACCTCAATATATTTTCTAGTTTGTGAGATATAATCAATTATTTTTGGTGTTGCCACTTTATCAGAAAACTGCTTTCATCCAACTTTGGGGCTACAACATTTTCTCATTGTTTTGAACTAGAAAATGAGCCATATATCACCGGAAAGGTGTTTGTGTCTAGTTTCATAATCAACAAGAAAAACTCAATTTCAACTTCTATAACTTAAGATATTCCAGTTTTCCTACAGCATGTACGTTCCCAAATATTGTCGGGTTTTGCCCAACTTCACCAAGTCTTCTCTTCTTGCTTTCTTTTCACTCTCTTGGCTCCCATATGTGAATTATATGATATATATGCTTGATTAATAGGTAATTATGCTCCTAATTGACACTTCTTGGTATTTAATTGCTCAAACATGATTGTGTGACTCCATACTCTATATAAATTGAACTTGAAATAATTGAATTATATGTATACATGACTCCTTGAGATTAATTACACCTCTTAGGTGTTAATTGGTTTTCATGCATGCTAAGTGTCACTTGATTGCTAGCTTTATTTATTTACATGAGCATGGCCGTGCGTCATACTTGGTCTCATATTGAGTCTCGTCTCACGATTTCCCGTTATTCCTTTCTTGTCCAGTTATTCTCTAGGGCGGAGATCATTGATCGTTTGGGCACTTTCTTGTATCCTTGTCTTGTTTCGTCGCTTGTCAGGTGAGGTTTAATTTCTAGTTATATAGAACCCGTACAACCCTTATGTGGACTTCGGCCAAAATGCATACATATATTTATATAGTTTTCCGTAAACCTCAAATGATTTACAACTAAATCACTACTATTGTACTGAATTATTGTTACTGTTATTGTTACTGTTACTGAACTGAATTGACTATACCCAATCGTACCGATTGAATTGACTGTATTGTGGCGAGTATATTGTACTGCACTTTAGGCCCAACGGTAGTGTATTGGGCCAACCGGCAAAGAAAGGGCTGACGGGTAACTCTTGCACTATCCTCACATTATTGGGATGACCCCTGAATCCACTAGGAGATTAGTGGAGGAAGGAGTTCTGGGTATAAGGAATCATGAGCCCTATACTCACACTGATTGGATGGCGGGGCCTTGCAATCCCTCATCACCCCGGAGAAAGAAGGATGGATTATTGAAATTGCTAATTGTGCACTAAAATGTATTGTTTGATCACCTAATCATTGAATAATTGAATTATTGTACACAGTCGGAGAAAGGTTGGAGATTTGCCCTCACTCGTCGGGCCACTGATTGATTGAATTGAATTGATTGTATTGTTAAACTGGAATAGTTGTAATCTCGGGCAAGAAATTATTGTACTCTTAAACTTATATTGTTTCTTTTATAAAATCTTACCCGAGATTATGACTTGCATGGTAATTGCGCTAATATTTATTTATAAACCCCTCACTCAGTCTTTCATAGACTGACACCTCACATTTTCAGGTTTGCAGGGTGCATGCTTGGCGGGATTGAGTCGGTCTTTCCTTTTCGGGTCTAGCACGGTTCATGTAATTGTTATAGCATATGTACACATCATTCCGTTATGCTTGTGGTTATTATGGTACTTATATAGATATATATTTTTGACTGGATCTTGGAACTTATGAGATTGTTGTGGAATCTTGAAATGGTATTTTTGGAGTTGATGTAAATGAATTGGAATGATGATAATGAAATGAATGTATGTATTTTATGCTTCCGTTTATGGTTTATGTATGTTGTAATTGAATTGAGGGTTTGTCCCGCCTAGCTAGAGTGTCATTTTTTTATCGTCTCCCGTTCGCTATAGGCTTGATTCAAGTATGGGTGTTCGTTCCATATGTGGATTGAACTATAATGCGGGGGATGTGGCTACCTAGCATTCCGGGTGCTACATCCTAAGGTGGTATCAGAGCCCGGTTGCAAAACCAAGGTTGTAGTGTCGTGTTGTGTCAAGTCTAGGTCGTACGGCATAGGAATTAATTGTTAGCTTGAGAGTCTTGCATTTTATTTGAAATTATTTGATTACTTGAATTCTTTGAATTACTTGAATTACTTGATAACTTGAGCATTGTATTGATTCTTGTCCATAATTGTTGATTAATTGACCCTACATTGCTTGAAGATTTACATGCCCAATGTGTTCTATTATCAATTTTGTTGGATTAGTTATTGCATGTTGCATCAAATTCCGGTTGTTGGGGACAACTATGTGGCATGAGCATGCCTTAACCACATGCATTTATTTCCAAATGAGTTATAATTTACAGGGTGGAAAGATGATATCAAACCACAACCAATTTCTACCTCAATAATGATCCCTCTCCAGCCCTATTTTCAACCGTGAAAGGTGTAGGAAATGTACCGGGATTACATATAGGAATTGGGATTCATGGTCTTTTCTAACCGGGACTATGGCTCGGGTGGTTGAATTCGGAATAGATGATTAATTAATAAAAGGGGGTTGTGGAATTAGTAAGTATTCAAAGAGGTAGAAGCAGGATGTGGGAGGTTTACAACACTTACGACCAATACGTATGACTACTTTACAAAGGTTAGTCGACCGAATTCCATGAAATTACTTAATTTGGGGAATGGCTTTGGAAATCTTAAAGGTGGTTAGATGTGAGGTTCAGACACTAAAGAAGCGATAACTCTCAAGGGAATTCGTGATAAGCAAGATTTCGGGTTAATAACAAGGAAGACCATCTAACTTGGGAAAGAAGCGAAGGAAAAGATGGGAATAACTAAAACTCGGGGTAGATTGATGCAAAAAGGATAAAGAGACTAAGAAAGGGTGAATTGAGATACTTCGGGATTTGGAAAAGAAATAAGTTGAAATTGGCGGATGTGAAAGAGAATCGATGATTTCAAGTTCATGGGAAGTCAAGCTACTAAAGGTTCTATCTTCGGATAAATGGAGTAATTTTCCAGATTCAAGCTGAATTGTCATGGTGTGGGGCTGAATTGGAGAAAAAAAATGAAATAACAAATGGAAACGATACAGGAAAACAAAGAATGGTAGGAGAAAAATTTCATGTTCAAAGGTAAGCCATGGGAAGGTGAGTTCATTTGACTACTTGAACTCATAAATGATGAATCGAGGAAGCTTTGATGAAATTACCAACTATGGTGAGGACTAGAGTAATTTTTTTTTTTTTACATTGACTCTTCGGGAAAAGATAAAATACCAACTTCATTGGGAGTAGAAGAAATTGGGGCTAAGAATCACAATCTTGAACCAAGAAGTCATACAAGTTTTACATCAAGGAACTAGTTGGGGTGAAGGTCGGGAAACACTTAGACATCGATAATTGGGAAAGAATTGGGTTTCAGAAAGTTCAACTTCAAGTCAAGGAAATGTATAAGTTGATGCTGGGGAATTTTGAAAATTTAGAAGACCGTGGAAAGATGAGAGATGATCAACAATTCGAAACAGGCTTGCAATTCAACAAACAAAGAATAAGTGACGGGATAAGTTACCACAACTACGGTGGCAGGTTCAATATATTCATAAGCACGTGTATCATATGTTACATTAATTTAATTTGACTCCTATTTATGTGTGTTATCATAATTGTTATCCGAGATTGCATACTTGACGTGTTAAGTACATTATTAAATTATTTAAAATTCTTTATTTATATGCACATCTTTAATTAATATAATTTCTCCAATGTGTCGCATTGTTAAATTATTTATAAGTATGATACGTGCATTAGCATTTTAACCCAACATGCATTATTTAGTGTTTAATTGTTAGGATGACCTCCTCTCTATCCATCTTATGTTCCATGGCCACCTCCACCTGAGTCTTACCGAAGCAAGAAGGAAAAGGAATATTTATTTGGCATTAGTTATCATCTTTGGCAAATGGGACATCCAGTTCTACTCTAGTTGCCAGAGGAAAGTTGGAACAAGTAAATAGCCAATCTGGACTTCAAGAGAATTAGAAATAAGAAAATCTTCAAGTTGGAAAATGGTAGGATGAGAATTATTTGTCATTAGTTATCCTCTCTATCCATTTAGAGTCGATGTTTGCACCCCACTTGGAAGAGTTGAAACTTCAAGAAAAGTGGATCTTCCTGGAAACCTCTATTAGAATCATGTGAAGGGAGTCTTCAATTTCTAAAATCTCGTGCTTCCAAGATCTATCAGGATGGAAACTCCTGAAGTCATATGGAGGCACATCGTGTGCCGAGCTGAAATAAAAGAAATTTGATGAAAATGGGAGAGACAATGACTTCTATGAGTTAATTAATCATACTTTGATCAAAGATGAGAATCCTACAAGGAAGGGTGACTGTCATTCAGGATCTGGGCTAAATGACCAAAAAGGTGCTGCATTGTTACAAGGATGCTAGATAATAACAACTTGACGAGACAATCATATACCGCAAGGAACAACGTGGGAGTCAGTTCAACTGAGTTGGAAGTGAAAAATTTTGGGAAAATGTATCACTCGAACAAGATAAGTACCGGCTTATCATCTGTTTTCCATGATAAGAAAGGTAGGTTAAAAGGATTAAGGATTAGAATTAAGCTACTAGGGGTTACCCGAGCATCCGAGGAAATCAAGTATGAATTATGGAAAGAACGAGTTAGTTAGGTTGAAACCAAGTATACACTCGAGAATTGGAACTTCGGACGGTGATGTTAGAAAGGATAAAGAATTCGATTCCGGAATAAAGATCGAGTGGCTATTGAAATATATATACACATTGGGCATGTCGAAGCATGGTATTTTGGTTAGAAGAAATTCCAACCAAAGAATCAAGTGTTGAGTCAGATCACTACAATGGAAAATTCTCAAGCAACGGTGAACGGTACATATACACGTGCATATCACGTGCATCATGGATTTTATTATGGTCATATATAAACATGGTTAGTTGTTAATTGTTTTATATAAATAGCAATTGATGTAATTGATATTTTCCTACCTGTGCCTTATGTGATAACTAGGTGACTATTTATTACTTGTTCTTTTGGATTTTATTTTGTTTGCGTGAGAGACGGGGATTCTCTGGTGGTTCGTTCGGGAGACGGGGTTCTCTCATCGGTTGTTTGAGAGACGGGGTTCCTCACTGTTTGCTTGAGAGACAGGGCACTCTCCTTATTACTTGTTACTTATTAACCTGTTTTAGCGGCAGATTAGATTTTCTTTCGAGTGTGTAGATTCCGGTAAGTGAGGGTCGTGACTTAACAACATTAAAGGAACCTTGTTGATTGAAGATCTCTTCCGAACTAATTCCTGACGGGGAGTTGCTAACCCGCGTGGGATGAACACGGGAGAGTTATTTAAATTCCAGGAACTCGAGACAGTGGATATGGGGACCAGATCCTTTTAAGGGGGAGAGAATTGTAACGCCCTAATTTTCCTGTTATTCAGGTACGCACGACACATGTGAGTTTTCCGAGAGTTAGAATTTATTTTAATTCTTTCGTTTATTAAATTCCTACGTGTCATGAAAATTATATGAATTATATTTCAACATGTTGACGTGAAATTATATGAAAATTGTATCCATTTGAGAATTATTGTACAAACTAGATTTAATTGTTACGTGAATTAATTGCCGAACGTGACTTAATTGCTTATATGTCCTTAAGTGAATATTTTTTTAAATTAGAGGATTTAATTGCACGGCATTGAATTGATCATCTTTTATAAAATTAGAACTTGATTGCATTACTTAAGAAGCTTAGGGACCTAATTGCAAATTTGTGCCTTGTTATCTAATTCTTGGAAGATTCATGTATAATATCCATCTCCTACATTTCATTCATGATATTTTTATACAAACACACACACATTTGCTCCCCCTTGTCACGATCAAAACACCAAACAAAAGGAGAGAAGATTTCATCTTTTTCAAGCAATCTTTGGAGGAATTATGATTTTTGAAGCATCATAATCATCTCCACTTCATCTTCTTCCATGTTTCTTTCTTTTGAGGTACATGGATTAATTGATTGAATTCTTGGGATGGTATGGGAATCTAGGGTTATGATATTTGAGCTTGATAACTTGATTAATTGTTGTTATAAGTATGATTCTATGCCTTAGATTTGAATTTGATCATGAATTCTTGAAAATCATGGAAATATATGATGAATCATATTTGGGTTGATGATGATGAATCTTGATGATTTGAGCAAGTTTCCATGGATTAATTGATGCCTAATTGATATATATGAGTTATATGTTAGTTTGGGGTTGAATTCTTGCTTTGGTTTGGTGTGAAAGGGGATTGGGAGCCAAAATTCGAGCTTGCCCTGTTTTTCCCGAAGCTTTTGCTACTGCTGGAGTTGTGGTCGCACCCCCGACCGTTTCGTGACCATTTTGGGTCGCGGCCGCGACCAACAAGTCGAGAATTGGCCAATTTTCCTTCGCGCCCGCGACTGATTTTCAATACAATTTTGTCACAGCCGCGACACCCTCATCCGAACTCCGATTGACCTGATTTTTGAACCCACGGAAACCTCTTGAAGTATAGAATATTCTCCAATTGGAATTATCTCAATATATCTTCTAGTTTGTGAGATATGATCAATTATTTTTGGTGTCGCCACTTTATTGGAAAACTGCTTTCATCCAACTTTGGGGCTACGCCATTTTCTCCTTGTTTTGAACTAGAAAACGAGCTATATATCAACGGAAAGGTGTTTGTGTCTAGTTTCATAATCAACAAGCAAAACTCAATTTCAACTTCAATAACTCAAGATATTCCAGTTTTCCTACAACATGTACGTTCCCGAATATTGTCGGGTTTTGCCCAACTTCACCAAGACCTCTCTTCTTGCTTTCTTTTCACTCTTTTGGCTCCCATATGTGAATTATATGATATATATGCTCGATTAATAGATAATTATGCTCCTACTTGACACTTCTTGGTATTTAATTGCTCAAACATGATTGTGTGACTCCATGCTCTATATAAATTGAACTTGAAATAATTGAATTATATGTATATATGACTCCTTGAGATTAATTGCACCTCTTAGGTGTTAATTGGTTTTCATACATGCTAAGTGTCACTTGATTGCTAGCTTTATTTATTTACATGAGCATGGTCGTGCGTCATACTTTGTCTCATATTGAGTCTCGTCTCACGAGTTCTTGTTATTTCCTTTCTTATCCAGTTATTCTCCAGGGCGGATATCATTGATCGTTTGGGCACTTTCTTGTATGCTTGTCTTGTTTCGTCGCTTGTCAGGTGAGGTTTAATTTCTAGTTATATGGAACCGGTACAACCCATATGTGGACTTCGGCCAAAATGTATACATACATATATATATAGTTTTCAGTAAACCTCAAATGAGTTACAACTGAATCACTACTATTGTACTGAATTATTGTTATTGTTATTGTTACTGTTACTGAACTAAATTGACTGTACCGAATTGTACCGATTGAATTGACTGTATTGTGGCGAGTATATTGTACTGCACTGAGGGCCCAACGGTAGTGTATTGAGCCAACCGGCAAAGCAAGGGCTGACGGATAACTCTTGCACTATCCTCACATTATTGGGATGACCCCTGAATCCACTAGAAGATTAGTGGAGGAAGGAGTTCCGGGTATAGGGAATCATGAACCCTATACTCACACTGATTGGATGGCGGGGCCTTGCATTCCCCCATCACCCCGGAGGAAGAAGGACGGATTATTGAAATTGCTAATTGTTCACTGAAATGTATTGCTTGATCACCTATTCATTGAATAATTGAATTATTGTACACAGTCGGAGAAAGGTTGGAGATTTGCCCTCACTCGCCGGGCCACTGATTGATTGAATTGAATTGATTGTATTGTTAAACTGGAATAGTTGTAATCTCGGGCAAGAAATTATTGTACTCTTAAACTTATATTGTTTCTTTTATAAAATCTTACCCGAGATTATAGCTTGCATGGTAATTGCGCTAATATTTATTTATAAACCCCTCACTCAGTCTTTCATAGACTGACACCTCACATTTTCAGGTTTGCAGGGTGCATGCTAGGCGGGATTGAGTCGGTCTTTCCATTTCGGGTCTAGCACGGTTCATGTAATTGTTATAGCATATGTAGACATCATTGCGTTATGCTTGTGGTTATTATGGTACTTATATAGATATATATTTTTGACTGGATCTTGAAACTTATGAGATTGTTATGGAATCTTGAAATGGTATATTTGGAGTTGATGTAAATGAATTGGAATGATGATAATGAAATGAATGTATGTATTTTATGCTTCTGTTTATGGTTTATGCATGTTGTAATTGAATTGAGGGTTAGTCCCGCCTAGCTAGAGTGTTATTTTTTTATTGTCTCCCATTCGCTATAGGCTTGATTCACGTACGGGTGCTCGTTCCATATGTGGATTGAACTATAGTGCGGGCGATGTGGCTACCTAGCGTTCCGGGTGCTACAATTTTATTGTTTATAATATGCTATGATAGTTTAATATATGTTATGATCATGCTTTAGGGTTTATATATGTTGTATATTGATGTATGTTTATGATATTTAAATTATGTTCATGCATGTTATTTAATAGAATAGTATAATATGATCAATTATGTCACAACATGTTACATATTGTCAATTGATTTAATTGTCACATATTATATGATCAATGCTCATGCTATGCTATGACTTATGATATGATATTACATTGTTATATGATTCATATATTATGAATTGATCTTATGTTATGACTTGGATTAATGGAATATTATTTGATCATATCTTATACACTTGATTAGTGTCACACCTTATAACCTAAGATAGAATAGTACTTTATTTAGACCTTGTAACCTTAGGTTATATATTTTAATCTAGATCACACATACCTCTAATAATATGAACTTGAACCATAGATTATAACAAGATCAGAATTTGTTTAGGGAGTGTGTGTGTGTGTGTGTTTATGTCGTATGTGTGTGCATGGGTGTGTGTTTAGTGTGTGGGTTTGACCCGAACCCTTTGACCCAACATGTGAATAGTAATTGTGAATAGTCATCTTGAATAGTAACCTTAAATAGTACTTTTGAATAGTACTTTTAAATAGTAAAATGGAATAAAATTTGGGATACCTAATTAGACATTTGCATTTAGGGTTCCCAACCTCGGGTCTAAAATATCTTTTAAAAATGAGTTTTCTTTCGTCGATTTGTTTCATAACCTTAGGGTTACGTTAGGATTCATAATTTGACTAATACTTACTCGGCTTTAGTAAGATCATAGTCTCACGTTAAGATAACTCACTTCAACGTGTTTCTTTATGTGATACCTTATCACTAATGCCTTAAATGGTATTACTCTCATGTGTTATCTCCTTATGTGACTTCATCATTCATATGCATCATGTAGAGTGGGTCTTAGTTCTTAAGCTCACTTTAGTACGCCACTTACAGGAGTTAAGGTTGAGCACTGGGATCCCCAGGGCACTGTTTAACCATACTACGCATCTTTATCTATTACTAGGTGAGGTTAACTATTTCAAACTGGAACCATGATTATATCTATAGTATCAAATGTTTTCCAAAACCAACACCTAGTTCTTTCAATGCATTACTTTAAACTATTCCTTTATTCAGACAACTCTTTCATCAATCATTTCCTTCAGTTATCATTTACTCAAATATCATATTTATTCATCTCATTTATCGTTTCAAACAATCATATTCATTTATTCAAAGTTTATCGTTCATCGTTTTTCATCGCATCATTTCATTGTCCTTCATGGACTTCATTATATTCAAGCATTCGGATTTACTCCGGATGTTCATTCATATGCAAGCTTTATCCTTCATCGTTATTGGGCCTGACGGTTATATGTGGAAGTGATGATCGGGAGGTGAGCACCAACGATATCACTAATACCGGCCGCCACCATTAGACAATTGACACTGACTTTAATCGGAGGTTGGTTAAGTCAGGACAATCTGTGAGAGAAAGGACCGCAAATCCTTATCTCATTCATCGTTTATCGTCACCTAGGGCTAGCTACCCGAAGTGATACCAGAAAAGGGTAGTGCATGTATGTATGTTCAAGATGTTGTTGATCTCGGTCCAACATAGCTCATCGTTCATTGTTTTCAAGGAGTAAAGGTGGAAGATGCCTAGCTTGTGGGCATAAATCATTTTATAAACATTGGTTCATATTTATCAAAGTTATCCTTTAGCCCTATCCCGCTTTATTAAAATCATATGAACCAAATCATATCATATGTGTGCGCGTGTGACATCATTGTTTGCATATCAAATGTTTTATTAAGTATTTATCTTTCAAATCATTCTTCAAGGTAAACTTTATTCATTTCAAATATCCTTTCATTTCAAGAATATTCCTTTTAAGTACTCCCTCACTTAGTCACTTTGACTAATACCTCTACCTGATTTCTGGCCTCATGGTTTCAGGTCTTGCAGCCGCAGTCTAGATGTATCTTGAAGCTCTAGAATGTTTATTTTTCCAGAGTCAGGACTTATATGTTATTAATCTATTTTGTGTCTTGCATTTTGATATATGGTTGCATATGTTCCTAGCTTTATTTGTAACTTGATGCACTGCTACTCTACTTATTACATGCTCCCGTGACATTGTCCAATTACTTATATCTTATCATTACTTGTCTCTTCTACTTAAACGTGACTGTATTGTTCTTCATATGTGCTCATTACTTGTCACCACCACGCATGGATTTAAAAGTTTCAAATTTTCCTAAATTCTGCTGCATTATCATTGAGCATTCATCATGATCTTCATCAATCGTTCGCCGGTGTATTTGTTGAGTGATGGCTTACACCATTATTTGATGAGTATATCGGTGCGGGGTTGGAGCGTTCTTCTCCATATATATATACAAATGGGGAGCTACATTCAGAGTCTGAATCTTACAGTGTCTCCTCATAAGTCAGTGGATCATTATCCATTTGCATTGTTTGGTGGAGAAAACCATACCATCTCTATGGTTGTCTAGAAGTGGATGTGACCATCATTACTTTGTTGTTCCTTTTTATAGTGTGTTCAGCAGTCACAAGTTGACTAATCAGCTCAGCTATAGTAGCATGAGCATGATTCATGGTGAAGTTCAGAACGAAAGGGTTGAATGATGGTGGAACCGATATGAGCAATAAGTCTACAATGAGTTCTTCACTCAGTGGTATGTCCATAGATGTAAGTTTCTCGTTCAAAGCAAGAAACTTTGTAATGCCCCGTACTTTCAATTATTCAGGTACGCGCGCCACACGTGTGAGTTTGAGAGTTGGTCTTGTTAAGCATGCTTAATTGAATTATGAGACTAAATGGATTATGTGAATAATTGCCTAATTGCTTATGTGATCATTTTAATTTCAATTCCATTTCTTAACAGTTGCATAATTTATACATTTCATCTCATAACATATCTTCATATATATACATATGTATATCTATACACTTAAACTAATTGTACAAGAATAATATTTCCATTACTTCATGCATTTATTCATGAAGCATGCACTTATATATATATATATATATATATATATATATATATATATATATATATATATATATATTCCTACACTAATACAATATATATATATGCATAAATCTTTCCTACACTAATACACTCACACATGCATTATATATATATATATATATATATTAATTGAGCACTACGGAAATTATATACATATAATATACATAATATCTCAACCTTTTTACTTTATACATATATATCATATATCTATACATTATATCTTATATTCACAAGAACACACACACAAAATCTCTACACACACACAAACCCCTTTCTCTCAACTCTTCACACACACAACTCCTTTGATCCAAGTAAGAAGATGAAGGAGAAGAAGTAATTTAGAAAGGATCATCATCTTCATCATTTCTATTTCATCCTTTTCTTCCAAGGTTGGTTCATGTGTTGGTATATATATATATGTAGGTATGTGTATGTATGAGGGTTTTTTAGAGTTTTGGATTTTGAACTTCAATATTGATGATCAAGCATGAATTCTTGAGCAATATATGTGAATTCATGAATTCCTACCCTTATTTCCTTGTTATTTGGAAGATTGATACATAAATGAATTTTGGAGGAGTATATATGGTTGTTTGGTTTGATTTTTGCTCCTAACTTGAATTATATGTGTTGCAATTAAAGTATTAGATGTGTATTGGTGTTATGTGCTAGTTTTGAGATGTTTAATTGTTGTCGTTTGGTGTTGGAGAGGTTTAGGAGCCATTTCCGAGTCTTGCCCTGCTTTTTCTGCGTTTTTTCGAGCCTGTAACGAATCCACGATCGTGGATTTTTTATGCCTTGAGAATCCACGGTCGTGGATTTGAGGCAGGAGCTCCGGACCTGATCCACGGGGGTAGATTTTTATGCCTTATGGAATCCACGGCCGTGGATCCTCCCCTGTTTTCTGCCTGAATTTGTTTTGTTCCGTTTACCCCTCAAAAGAGATCCGCTTGACCTGATTTTTAAACCGACGGAAACCTCTTGAAGTCTAGAATAATCTCCAATTGGAATCATCCCAATATCATTTACCATTTGTGAGATATTATCAATCATTTTTTGTGTCACCACTTCACCGATAATCTGCATTCTTCCAACTTCGGACCTATGCCATTCCCTCCTCGCTTTGAACCATGATTCAAGCCATATATCATTTTAAAGGTATATTTGTCTATTTTCATATACAACAAACAAAAATCCATTTCAACTTCTAGAATTCAAGATATTCCCAATTTTCCACAGCTTGCGCATTTCCATAAATTGTCAACTTTTGCCAAACTTTACCAAAACCCCTCATATTGCATTCCTTTCACTTCCTTGGCTCCCGTATGTGACTTTTATGAATTATATGCTTACTTAATCGATAATTATGCTCCTATTTGACATTTCTTGATCTTTACTTGCTTAAGTTTGATTGTTTGAATCCGTGTTTGATACATTGATTGAATTTGTTTGAGTAATTGAGCATAGGAACACGATCACACCATTCCATGACCTTCTTATGCTTTATTTCATATTCAATCATGTTATGATATGATACACCACTTCATGAACATTGCCGTGCGTCCTATTTGGTATCATATCGAGTCTTATCTCACGAGTGCGCATTGTTCTCTTTCTTGTACAGCTCATCTCCAGGGCGGAGATATCGTGATCCAATAGGCACCGGCATAGCTCATGTTCTTGTATTGTCTCTTGTCAAGTGAGGGTGTTTTCGTTCTAGATAAGTATCAACCCTACAACCTTTATGTGAAAAGTTTTGGCCGAAAACCTAAAGGATATATATATATATATATTGATTTCAAAGTAAAGTTATCGAGTAAATCTTTATCGAGTAAATATTTCCTCATGAATTATGAAATGAATTATGATTACTCATGACTTGAATGTTTTGGCGAGATTATACACATTGATCATGTTCATGTTATTGGGCCCGGGGAAACGTGGGATTGGCGACCGAATCAGCATCGGGCCGACGGAAAGAACCCTTGCACGTAGTACCCTTTGGGAATACCTCTGCGCGAGCTAGGAGATGGGGAGGTGGAGTATTCCTGAGCCGGTGGTTCACATACCATCGAAGGAGCGGGTAGGAGTCATGATCCCCCGTCTCATACTGCACTGATTGTCTCCCGCGACTGGGTTACCCCTGGCGGGAAGAATGAATTAAATGGTTCGGGTCTGCAGGCCCAACCATTATGGAGGGAGAAGGTTGGAAATGTTTTTATGATCATGTTCATGTATTATTAATGTTATGTACCGTGCGGGAAGGCCGGGACACAAATTGCCTAAACGCTTAACTCTCATGTTTATGTCTCGCGTGTATTATTATGTAGTGCATGATCACGTATTCTAAAAGTATTAATCATGTTATCGTACACGGTCGGAGTTTCGTTGGAGAATTATGAACGCTCACTCGCCGAGCTATTATGATTATTCATGAATTATGAACTTAATGAATTTAATTTGAATTAGGTATAAAGTCCGAGCATTACTTAGCTACTTTCATGCCTTCGTGGGAACTAATTTTAAATAAAACCATGCTCGGGATTTATGACTTGTATGTGCATGTTTCTATATATGTATAGCTCCTGCTCACTCAGTCTTTTAGAGACTGATCCCTCTTTTCCACTTCCCCAGTTTCTTGCAGGTGGAGCTAGGCAGAAGTCGAGTCATAGACTTTTGTTCGAGTCACTTGTACAGTCGAGTCACATTTCACTATGTTACGATTCATTTGTATTTCTTTATGTAAATGGGCCTGTTTGCCATTTATGTATTATTGGACTATGGATTCGGGACAGGTTGCATGCGTAGTTGAACCCGTGGTTAGGTTGCATGTTGGAACTTAATCATGTTATGAAATGTTTTAAGCTTGGAGATATTATTGGAATTTATGCATGGTATTATTGCTTCCGCGCGGCATTTTGGGTATACTTGATTAAATGGTACAGGGTTAGTTTCCGCCTAGCCAGGTTGTTTTTTTAATTTTGTCACCCGTTCGCTATGAGTCCGGTTCATGCTGGATCATTAATTTCCTATGTGGACTAGACTTGTAGTGCGGGGGATGTGGTGTCTATCATTGCGGGTGCTACAAACTTGAGTCCATGCTCATGGACACTTGTACCTTGTTTCATTCTAAGATGAAAGAGCTCCCTGGACGTGTTGTACCTTAAAACACATTCTTTGGGGCGGTACAATTGCTTAAGGTGATCATAAATCTCCCAATCGTTTTCAATTAACTCATGTTGCCTTTGCATATTCGAAGACATGTTGGCCAACATGAGGCAACGGGCTTGAAGATTATCTTCATTCCACTTTGCAATCTCTTCTCTTTCGGCCCGAGTTGGAGCCTCGCCTTTAGCAACAGGCTCCACCTCAAAGAGAGAACATCTTCTCTTCTAAGAATCTAAAACTATCTTTAGATTTCGAAGCCATTCAAAGTAATTGGGCCCCATTAACTTGTTTGGTTTGAGGATAGATACAAGAGGGTTTTTAGTTGCCATTTCAATTGTAGCGAATCACAGAAACTACAACCTAAATGAAAAATAGAGAAGTCATGAGCATGCTAAATAATAACGATCATACGTATTATCAAGGTCTTTAGAAATATGTTCTCCCACTATTTTTAGAAGGTCTATAAATCCCAAATGACCATAGAAGAAACTTGTTTTACCAGTGGGTACTAGGATCCCAAGCATTCTCAGTTTTGGACCCACGACTCGTGAGACATCCAAAGTCTAAGAATCTTTAGGTAGGTACGAAATTGTCAATTCCATCTCCATGGAATTCCTAGTAATATTTTGTATCACTGATCTTTCAATCATGGACCCACGACTCGTGAGACATCCATATCTACTTCAATGTTGAGCAGAACCCATCAATCATAAGATCTCAACCAAACTTAGTCCGGAACGACCCACGACTCGTGAGACATCGTCCATCTTAAAATGGTCAAGAAATATCAATCACCTAAGGTGATTAATCAAGAAACTAAGATTTAATAGGCTACACAAATTACTCCACGACTCGCGAGACAACAATTAGCTTACCTATTAAGTCTTAAATCCTATCGATTGAATGCTAGGAATTTTATTGCCGTAATAGAATACCTATTTATTCGAAATTACTCAATATTTTGAAGGAATTTTCGAATTAACCGGAGAATTGTCCGGTATGACATCACCAACATATAATGTTATCCAATTTTAATTATCTTTGTTAATGCAGTTTCACATAAAATGTATCACATAAGCAATTAGCAGATAACAGCATGATACTAATTATGAGATGATCATGAGTATTCTATCTTATATGTAATTATGGGAGTCACTTCATAATCACTAGTTCTAAACATTCTTCATGCCACATAAACAGATACTTCACATAAAGGTACAGTATTTAATGGAAAACCCTAATCTATTACAATAATAGAAAAACAACCCTCGCTAATATTTTGAAGGGTCTTCAATTATGGAGCCTTTCTCCTTAATTTGTGGATCCATCTTGCGCCTTGGGTGTTTGTCTCCAATATGAAAAGATGAACCTCACTTCCTAAGTTCTACTCTTTTTATATAAAATAATATGACTCAATGTTGGAATTTAGAAATTACTAAAAATATCCTTATCCTCGACAAGGAGTTGAACTTAGATATCTTGTAATTCATATAAATGTGTGCTATTATTCAATATTTTATTAGCTGTGAGAAACTACATTGATTTGAACACATTTTGAAATTTATTAAAAACATTGGGAAATTTTACAAGATTACTATTATTTTTTGTTTAAAATGTAATATTCTTTGAAATTCAAATTTCAATAATAATTATTTCGAAAATTTGTGTTCATTGTGTAAATGTAAAAAAATAGATCAAATTTAACTTAACAATTTTAGTTTGTTCTCGTTCAAAAGGAATATATATATATATATATAACTGGATTAATAATTGGCTAATGTATAATTATGCATTAGATATTTAAGTAATTTCTACATATATACATACTAGTGTCAAAATTTTGAATTATAAAACATTAGAAAATTACTAAAATTATCATGATCCGCTGCCAAGAGTTGAACCTGGATATTTCCAAATGATATAAACCATGTGCTACAGCAGAATACTTGATTATGTGCTAAAAGTTACTTTTATTTAAACCACATGCATATATATATATATATATATATATATATATATATATATATATATATATATATTGACAATTAGTAAATTTTTATGAAAATTTTTTATTTCTATACATACGCACCCCAAAGAAAATCTTATGAAAGATGAAATTATGAAAAATATCCTTATGTGCTTTTGGGAGTTGAACCTAGATATTTTTCACCAATATAATATGCGTGCTACTTTAGAATATTTTATTTTATGTAAGAAATTAGTTTTATTAAACCATCATTTTTAAATTTATTAACAACTTTCGTAAATTTTAGGAGATTAATATTTCTTTTGTTTAAAATATAACATATACGTCATATATATATGTAATTGCTATATAGATAAATACCATCAATGTCAAAATTTTGAAGTACAAAATATAGAAATTACTTAAAATATTATGATCCACTGACAGGATTTGAACCTAGATATCATGTATTGATATAAACCATGTGTTATAATGGAATATTTTATTTTATGCTATGATATTATTTTATTGAAACCGCATATATATTTATATATTATATGCATCGACAATTTCTATATTTATCTTATTTTATATATCCCTATATACATACGACTACGCAAAACTTATCGATGATTAAATTTAGAAATTATTAGACATCTTGTAATTCACATAAACACGTATTATTGTTGAATATTTTATTAGGCATAAAAAACTACATTGATTTAAACACATTTTGAAATTAATTAAAAACATTGGCATATTTTACAATATTACTATTATTTTTGGTTTCAAATATAAAATTCTTTACAATTCAAATTTCAAAAATAAAATTTTCACAAATTTATGTTAATTAGGTAAATGTAAAAAAAATATGTCAAATTTAACTTAACAATGGTTGTTTGTTCTCATTCAAAAGGACAAATAATATGTATATATTCTACATCAATAATTGACTAATATATTATTATGCATCATATATTTAAGTAATTTATATATATATACATACTAGTATCAAAATTGTGAATTATAAAATATTAAAATTATTAAAAATAACATGATCCGCTGCCAGGAGTTGAACCTGGATATCTTTAAATGATATAAATCATGTGCTGCAGCAGAATACTTAATTATGTATTAAAAGTTACTTTTATTTAAAGCAAATGCATATATATATATATATATATATATATATATATATATTGACAATTTCTAATTTTTTCCTTATGCGTTTGTGGGAGATGAACCTAGATATTTTTAACCAATATAGGCCGCGTGCTACTACAAAATATTTTATTTTATATAAGAAATCAGTTTTATTTAAACACCATATTTAAATTTATTAACTTTGGTAAATTTTACAAGATTACTAATTTTTTTTGTTTAAAATATAATATATACATCATATATGTATGTAATTACTATATAGATACATACCTTCAATGTCAAAGTTATGAAGTATAAAACATAAAAATTACTTAAAATATCATGATCCGCTGCAAGGAGTTGAACCTAGATATCATATATTGATATAAAACTTGTGCAATAGCGGAATAGTTTATTTTATTCTATGACATTGTTTTATTTAAACTGCATATATATTTATATATTATATACATTGACAATTTCTTTATTTATTATAATTTTATATATCCATATATACATACCACCACGCAAAACTTATCGATAATGGAATTCTGAAATTACTAAAAATATTTTTATACTAGTCAAGGAGTTGAACTTAGATATCTTGTAATTCATATAAATGCATGTTATTATTGAATATTTTATTAGGTATAAGAAACAACATTGATTTAATCACATTTTCGAAATTTATTAAAAACATTGGGAAATTTTACAAGATTACTATTAGTTTTGGTTTAAAAATGTAAAATTCTTTATAATTCAAATTTCAAAAATAATTATTTCACAAATTTATATATGTTAATTGTGTAAATGTGAAAAAATATGTCAAATTTAACTTAACAATTGTTGTTTGCTCTCATTCAAATGGAAAAATAATATGTACATATTTTTCACAAATAATTGGCTAATGTATAATTATTCATCAAATATTTGAGTAATTTCTATATATATTGTCAAAATTTTGAATTATAGAATATTAAAAAATTACAAAAAATATCATGATCCGCTGCCAGGAGTTAAACCTGGATATCTCCAAATAATATAAACCATGTGCTACAGCGGAATATTTGATCATGTGCTAAAATTTACTTTTATTTAAACCACATTGATGGTGCAGAAACTTAGAAGGTTGCTTTAACACCAAACACTTTAGATTTGTTTGTGGAAGGGAAAGACCATCACAGGCGTTTGAGCCTCAGGAACTAGGTTTCCTTTTGAGCGTGGGTTCTTCCAGCTAGGATAACACCAAGAGTGCAAAGTGTGATTAGGATGCAGTTGTGGTGAAGGTAATGCGGAGCTTAAGAAGATGAAGAAAAATGGAGGAAAGTATGCCCAGTTTTTGAGTGCAATGTACCGTGTAGAAGATGACTTGGGGAAGAATGCATGGGTTTCTCCCTATATATATGTTAGGGGTGAGGGTGCTTTGGGTATTTTGACCAAGTGGTCCCAACCCTGTGTTGCCCTAACACATGGCGAATCATGATGGTATGAAAGCGATGTCTCTGAAAAGTGGGCGCGTGTCAGGTACGAGGTGCGCACTGCCACGGTGTCAGAGGTTGTTGGTGGGGTAGAGCAATGGGAGGCTCAAGATCTGTCATGCAAGCGTACGGAGGCCTTACTTGGGGCAAATCTTATCCGAGCGCGGGTGACGCTCGAAGGGACGTACGAGAGGGTTTCCTCTGGCAGATGACCCACGAGCGTCAGTTAAGCGAGCGTAAGAAAGAAAGTGCCCTCGTGAAGTGTTCCCCTGGGAAGGATGACCCTGAGGGGTCATAGTACAAGCGTTGAGTTTGACAATGGAACCTTCTGCTTGAACAGTGGGCCGAGACACATGAGCCTGGATTAGCCAACAAGTGAACGGGCCGGGTTGGTCCGCAAGCCCAGTAATGCGAGCATCCAAGCTCTAAATCAGTAGTTGGCGACACGTGGACTGCTCTGATCCGAGCGCGGTTCTGGGTCTCATCATTTGCCCCCCAAATTCTGTAGTAGCGCTTGAGCGTACTGTAAAATTTCAGAGAAGCGAGCCTTGAATTTCTGAATACATGAGGGTCAAGTTTCAGGAATGGAGGGACTGTTTGTCTTCTGCAACGGCCCTCTTCTAACACGGCCATTAATGCAGTCCCATCCGTATTTAATACGGAGTGGCAACGTGGGCACGTATCTCACTGAGTGGGCGCGTGTACTCTGGTAAGCGTGAGGCGGTTACCAAAAGTGGGAGTCTCCCAAGGCGGGAAATGATTGCAATTTTGAATCATCCAGCCCTAAGTGACGTAAAATCTTCCCCTATAAATAGGGAGGGGGAAGGCCTTTGAAACTTTTCACTCCTTCAGTCTTCTTCAAGCAAAATTACAGCAGAAAACTCTGCAAATTTCTGCAAATTCCAGCATGTTTTTCTCTTTAGTCCTTAGGTAAAATCCTCATAACTTCTGATTTTTGGTACTAACTTTTGATTTAGGTTGTGCTTGAGTGATACGTTTAAGGGAGGAACCCTTTCTGTTGTTGAATCCGCACCAGAAATCTTCTTTCTCACTGATCACTTGTTTGAAACCTCATCTCCAAGAACAGGAAGACATCAATGGCGGATAACGTTGAAGAAGGTTATGTAAGGGAAATCGACAAGATGTCTGTGGGGAGTTCTTCTCCTCATGACGATATCTCTACTGCCATTCCAATGATGAGGGCTTCCCTGGGTAACACAATCCCCACTGCTATTCCAGTAGCTAGGGCTCCAATAGAGGATGAGGATGAAGAGTTAAACGCTGCAGTTCGAGAATGAACGAGCGTGGTCCTGATGGGGTAGATCATCTCTTCGAAGAGATGAATTTTGTGATGGAGATGCAGAGGTAGGGGGAGAGAGTGCTTCCTGTGTTGAACAGCGCTGTAAGGCCTCAAGACCATCGGATTATGGTAGCTGTTGCAGCTCCCATAGGTGGAGCCGGACCTTCCGAGCGTCGAGCCGAGGGCGAACCTCCCCAGAAGCGCCAAAGGAAAGGGAAAGAGCCTGCAACTCGAGTGAGGCAAAATTACCCCCATCAAAGTGATAAATCCCCAGATGATATACAGAGCATACTGACGCTCGAAGATTTGAGATATTTAAGGACTAAGGTGTATTGGGACGAGGCAGTGTTCGCAACGCACCTTCCAGGGGAAGGAGACAGGGCCAACCGACCGCCGCCGGGGATGATAACTGTCTACCAAGACTCTGTCCTGGCTGGAGGTTTAAGATTTCCGATTCCATCACCCGTCGCCGACATTTGCAAATACTTGCTAATAAGTCCTTCTCAAATTCTCCCCAACGGCATTGCTCTGATAAACGCGTTTGTGATGCTGATGAGGGCCACAGGCCATGAGCCCTCGCTAGACAACTTCAACAGCTTAATCCAAGTGGCCCGTTCTCCGTGCTCGTCTCCAACAGATGGGTTTTACTATGTACAAGCCAAGTCAGGGCTTAAGATGATTGACTCACCCTCGAGTTCGTACGGCGAGGATTGGAAGGAAAAATATTTCTTCGTGGGAGCTCCTGGGGGGACTTTTGGGGCTCACCGTGTGTGGATAGTTCACGGTGAGGGGCCCTTAGTCAGGAATAGATCTAAGAATAAACTTTTCGAGTATTGGGCGAAGAGTTTGGCCCTCGTTATGAAAAACGAGAAGAAACTGATTAAGGCCAAAGACCTGATGAGGAACGAGGGGATCCTATTCCGAAACGGGCTTTCGAATCCTCCTGACTTGATACTCAACCCTCCTGCTCAAATCATGGCCCTCGACGGTTAGATTCTAGGGACTAACTCCCCTAACACTTAGCATAACATCACTAACCTGATTAATTTGTCATGTCTTTATAGCCATTATTCAAATAGCATCTTTCTTACGCTTGAGCCTCTTAATTTGCAGATGTTTAAATACTCATAGCCGAAATTGACGCCGAGGGCATTGCTGAAATGATGCGCGCTCAGCGGGCGGGTGCTAATCGGCAGCAACAACAGCCACAGCAGCATGCACAACCCTCGGGCGCCCCAAGGGGAAGAAGAAAACTATCAAATATGATGTATGCCTTCCAGGGTTACTATCAAATATTTATAGCGCTCGAGGACAAGAAGAAAACTACTTTCATTGTAGTCAAAGGCATTTACTGCTTTGAAGTTATGCCTTTCGGGTTGAAAAATGCTGGCGCCACATACCAGAGGTTATTAAATAAAGTTTTTGAATAAGAGATTGGTAAAGGAGGTGTATGTAGATGACATGATCTTGCAAATCAAGAAAGTCGAGATGCACCTAAAAGATCTAGGTCACACTTTTAACCTACTACGTAGGTATAGAATGAAGCTAAACCTAAGCAAATGCTCGTTCGGGGTCGAGGGAGGCAAATTCCTTGATTACGTTGTCAGCTAGCGAGGAATTGAAGCCAATCTAGAAAAAATTTTGGCCCTCAAGAGCATTAACAGGACTCATACTATCAGAGATGTTCAACGCCTGATGGGTCGAATCATCTCCTTGAATAAGTTTATCTCTCGCTCTTCCGAGAAAAATCTTCCATTCTTTAAGATTCTTCGTAATATTAAAAAGTTTGAATAGACTGATGAATGTGATCAAACCTTTGAAAGACTTAAAGAATATCTTGCATCCCCTCCTTTGTTAGGTAAACCTATCACAGGCGAGACACTGTATGTATACCTGGGAATCGTAGAGGAAGCAGTTAGCTCAGTGCTGGTCACCTTATGATGCAGAAAACATATGCCTGTATATTACATCAGCAAAATCCTCCACGGCGCTGAAACGCAGTACTTGAAAATAGAAATGTTTGCTTTAACTCTTGTCCACACCTCCAGAAAATTGAGGCCCTATTTCCAATCCCACTCCATAGTTGTTCTCACCGACTAAGCATTGCACCAAGTGTTAGAGAAGCCGGACGCCTCAGGGAGGCTAGTAAAGTAGGTTGTAAGCCAATTTGACATCATCTTCTAGCCCCGGACTGCCTATCAAGCTCAGATTCTGGCGGACTTCTTGATCGAGAAGAACGACCTAAACAAAACAATCACCCGCTCGGTGCTATAGACTTTGTTGGTTGATGGCTCTTCAACCTCCCAAGAAGGTGGTGTAGGGATATCCTTGGTAAGCGTAGAAGGCTAGGAGCTTGATTTCGCCATCTCCCTGGACTTTCCAGCGACCAACAATGAAGCGGAGTATGTAGCTCTCATCGCGTGGCTCAAAATTGGTAAGGATCTCGGAATCAAAAGAATTACAGTTGTAGCCGACTCTCAGTTGGTGGCCAACTAAGTTGAAGGATCCTATGAGGCCAGAGAGGAGTCAATGATCAAATACCTCGCTATGGTGAAGTGTCTTGCATCTGAGTTCAAGGAATTCAAGTTACACCAGGTTTCGTAAGAGGAAAATACGAGAGCAGATGCTTTGTCTAAATTTGTGAACGGAATGAGGGGCTCCAAGGATCAAAACATCAGAGTTATTGATGCCGATGCCGAGGAGATATGTTCCGTCGACCCAGCTGAGCCTTGCTGGCTCGATGAGATTATCCTCTTCCTTAGAGACGGTACCTTTCCAACCAACCGCAATGAAGCCAGGCGTCTTCGATACAAAGTAGCAAGCTATTCCCTGGACTCAGAGGGAAGACTACATAAGAGAGCTTTCATGGGGCCGACAAAGAGATGTCTCCGACTGTCACAGGCTCGAGAAGTTCTGGAGGAGATTCATAGCTGATAGTGTGGGAATCATGCAGGTGGTCGATCTTTGAAAAAGAAAGTCTCGAGAAGTGGGTTCTATTGGCCCACACTTAACGAGGACGCCAAGGAATTGTTAGGAATAGTTCCCTAAAAGCCTATGTAATAGACTGCTTAGTGCTTTTCCTTTTGTAAATCATAGATAATCTTTGAATAATAAACGAACCAAGACTACACTTCTTTATATGCTCTTGTTTGATCGTACGTTTACTTTAGCTGTGCATGTATAAGAACTCTCCTAATCAATATGACTTAGAGGACTCAACCATTTAGGTGAAGTGGTTCATGAGATGAGCCCTAAATCACTTAAGTCACGATTAGAAAGCACTCCAAGCCGATGAGTCCAAAAGACAGTGGGAGTGTCGATATAACTCGTTTGAGGCTTGCTCGTGTGATCACGCCCTTAAGAAGGACCATCTTGTTTCATGGGGTACAAAGTGTATTGATTGATACGTGCGTGATACATGTGGGTGCTTACTTTTTCTAAGTAGGTACACTGAGATGTCTCGTGTGAGAAGATTCCTAAATGGGAAATGAAGTTTCTATTTCTGGAAATAGAAACTTCCAGATTAGGAAATATCTCACGAGTCATTGATGTGATTAAGTAGTCCTTAGACTTGAGATTCCATCGTGGGCTAACTCTGTAGTCTTAGGTATAAGCTTTAAAGGGTGTCGTCTTAGACAACTGATTCAAAGCTTATGCTGGGGCTGCACAAGTGGCACATGGAAGCATATGAGAATCGATAAAGGACCTACACTTGCATTAGCAAGTTGATCTCTTATTGTGTAAGTCATTCATATGCCATGATGGAGTCCTTGACCAAGGCAGTGGATCGAGATCGAGAAATGGGTTTCTTGGATCAAGATCAAATGGATATGAAATGCACTTAACTTTAAGATCGAGATTATTAGGGTTCTGATTATTCCCTTGCCCTAGTTCTCAATTGAGAAATGGGATGTAGGAGGCTTTTATCTCACATATGTCAATGACTTAAAGGTGTTTTCGAATTGAGATATTCTTATTCAGCTAGGGGTCACACACCTGTTGCTAGACTATGGTAATGTGATTTGTGGACTGATTAATTAATTAGGGTCGCTGCTAATTGAATTAAGAACCTAGAGGATCACACACAACAACCCGGTCACGTGGGTTAAGGCTTGAATCAATTAAATGAGTTGATCGGACCAATGAGAGATTGGTGGGGACCACATGTATGAACCACACGTGTGGGACACGTGTCCTGTCACGTAAATGTGATGATTAAACGATTAATTTGATTAATTAGCTAATGGACTTTAATTTAATTATGAATTAATATTAAAGTCCTTATTTGGAGAATTTAAGTCTAATAAATAATTAATTATGAATTAATTAATTATTAGCTTCAAATTATTTATTATGAATAAATAAAATTAATTAAAATATCTAAGAGAGTTAGATATTATATTCTTGCTTGACAAGTTGGTCAAAAGGAGACTTTTGGTCAAAGTAAGAGTCTTTCTCTCCAAGAAAGAAATCCCTTAGCTAAAAGGTTTAGGAAACCTTGTCCAACAAGCATAATAGATAATCTCCTTCTCCAAATTACTACACATTAAACCCTAGAGACTAAACACCAAATATAGAACAAGCATCCTCCCTGTTTGGATAGTGATCGAGGTTGGTGGACTAATTCTCTAGGGGGTCGCTTTCGTGGAGTCTTGAAAGATTCGAAGGAGCATGGGGACTTTCCGTTTGAAGAGCCTTTGTGGGCGGCTCAAACGTGTTAAGAAAACGTCTATCTAAGTGAGTTTCTTAGAACCCTACAAGTTTGGGAATAAGAATTGCAAGATTCGATCTTCCTTTGGGAAATTTTTTTAAATTCCAGTACGTTACTATTTTTGTTTTCCCAACAGGAATACGCCCCCAAATGTGTTATCTACGAGAAGCACGCCAACATCCCACATCAACACCCAACCGAGATAATCCCAGTTGATATTTGCTGGCCTTTCGACTAGTGGGGAATCGATATAGTGGGTCGGCTCCCACTCACCACTAGGCAAGGACAATATCTTATGGTTACTGTGGAATACTTCTCTAAGTGGGTCAAGGCCCAACCAGCTACGAAAATCACCAACAAAGTCATCCAAAAATTCTTATAGCGAAATATTATTTGAAGATTTGGAGTCCCCAGGGTCCTTATTTTTTACAACGGAACACAGTTTCAAAGCGCTAACACTAGGTCCAATTGCTCTGATATGGGCATCAGTCAGCGTTTAGTGTCAGTCGGCCATCCCCAAGCGAATGGCCAGGTCGAAGTCATCAACCACATCATCATACAGAACATCCAAACCAGGCTTGAAGCTAAACAAGGAGCCTGGGTTGACGAGCTTGATGGAGTCCTTTGGGCCTATCGAACTACTCCTCGAACAACCACTGGGTTAACACCCTTCTCGATGGTTTATGGGTCGGAGGCCATGATACTAGCAGAACTACTCCATCAAACAACAAGAGTGTCTAATTACTAACTCGCTTGGAATGCAGAAGATCAAGCGCACGAGCTCGATACGGTGATACCCCCATGTCACCACTATGTGCCCTTAAGTGATTTTTCTTGTTTTGTTTTCGCTTTTATTTCATTTCTCCCACCCGATTATGATCCTAATATGTTAATAACATATAGTATGATGTGTTAGATGTTTATTTTATTTTATGGAATTGAATTGATGCATGAAACGTGAGATATGATCATACGTGTCTAATTGTCTTCATATGCTATTTCATTGCATTCATATACATATATTCACATCGCCGTGCAGGGTGCAACAGATACAATAGAGAAAGTACGACAAAAGAGGTTTCAGCGCATGCAACAATATCGAGCCACTGTGGCTCGAGGATACAACAAAGCATGCGACCCCGCAGTTTTCAAATTACCGACCAAGGTCGAAGTCACTAAGCACATGGGCAAACTAAAGCGTAATTGGGAGGGACCATACCACATAGCAGAAATAGGAAAAAAATAAGGCCTTTCATATAGAAGAAATGAATGGCACCCCTATGCCGAGATCTTGGAATGCCCATAACCTTAAGAAGTTTTATGTATAGATTAAGTCCAAATGTAAGTATCTTTTGTACTTGACTCTTTAGTATCAATAAAAGGAACTTTTCAGTCAATCTGATTGTCTCTTGCATGTTTATATTTTGAGTATCTCTAAAATTATTTCTAAGTTAACATTTTATATTCTACCAATGCTTTTTTGGGGGGGGGGGGGGGGGGCTAACTTTGTTAACAAATTTAGAAAAATTTCATGTGAAACTTAGCTACAAGTGTGACTGGCAGACGGAGTTAACCTCGCTCTCGAGCCAAACTCGACCGTATATTCCATGAAGACCTGTGCACGTTTTGGGTCGGAATCAAACTCTATTACGAGCCAAACGTTATGCAAACTACAGAAATTGAATAATTGAAAGAACACATCTTCAATTAAAATGTAAAACTTCATTCATGAGAGGGGTCAAACCCCAAGAATTACAGCATATTTACAAAAAGCAAAGGAAATAGGGCCTCAAGGGCTGCATACATTATCAGGCAGAAACCTAGAAGGTTGAATGACTAGGACCTTAAGTAATGGCTGGGGGAGTTTGCTCAACGAGAGTCGCCGGGGGTTTTTCCAGAAGATCAGAGGAAGTCTCAGCTATTTTCCTAGAAGGTTCAGGAGTTAGGGGAGAGCACTCAGGGGAGGAATGGCTAGAGGAATTGAGCTGGCTGTTAGGAATAGTGCCCTAGAAAGCCGATTGTATATCCGCTTTGTGCTTTTCCTTATTTTAATCACAGACAATCTTTGAATAAAATAACGTATTGAGGCAACACTTCTTTATATGCTCTTGTTTGGTATGCGTTTACTTTAGTTGTGCATGTATGAGAACTCCCCTAATCCTGATGACTTTGGGACTCTACCATTTAGGTGAAATGGTTCATGAAACGAGCCCTATATCACATAAGTCATGATTAGTAAAATGCTCCAAACCGATGAGTCCTACAGACAGTGGGAGTGTCAACCTGACTCCTCTAAGGCTTGCTTGTGGGATCACGCCCTTAAGAAGGACCACCTTGTTTCATGGAGGTGCAAAGTGTATAGTTGATACGTGCGTGATACATGAGGGTGCTTACTTTAATAAGTAAGTTCACTGAGGTGCCCCGTGTGAGAAGATTCCTAAATGGGAAAGGAAGTTTCTATTTCAGGAAATGGAAACTTCCAGATTAGGAAATATCTCACGAGTCATTGATGTGATTGACTTGAGGTTCCTTGTCACTTTATGAGTTAACTCTGTAGTCTTAGGTATAAGCTTTAAAGGGTGTCGCCTTAGACAACTGATTCAAGGCTTATGCTGGGGCTGCACAAGTGATTCATGAAAGTGAATGAGAATCAAGAAAGGACCTACACTTGCATTTGCAAGGTGATCTCTTATTGTGTAAGTCATTCATATGCCATATGGAGTCCTTTGCCAAGGCAGTAGATCAAGACATCAAGAAAAGGGTTTCTTGGATTGAGATCAAATGGATATGAAATGCACTTAGCTTTAAGACCGGATTATTAGGGTTCTGATTATTCCCTTACCCTAGATCTTGGTTGAGAGATAGTAAGTAGGAGGATTGTATCTCACATGAATCAATGACTTAAAGGTTCTGTCGAATCTCAACATTCCAATTCAGCTAGGGGTTAAACACCTGTTGCTAGACTATGGTCGTTTAATCTGTGGAACTGATTAATTAATTAGTGAATTAATTAATTAGGTTCACTGCTAATTGAATTAAGAACCTAGAGGGTCACACACTACAACTTTGTTACATGAGTTGAGGCTTTAAATGATTAAACGAGTTAATCAGGCCGAGAGGGTTCCACACGTGTGGGTCACGTGAGTGACACGTGTCATTATGACACGTGTCTCACGTGAATATATATATATATATATATATATATATATATATATATTGTATATATATTAAATAATTAATTTGTTAATTATTTAATAGACTTTGGTTTAATTTTGAATTAAAAAGAAAGTCTAATTTTGGAGAAAAATAATCTAGTTAATTAATTGTGAATTAATTAATTAGATAAAATAAGTTATTTTAAATAAATAAAGTATAAAATTATCTAAAAATAGTTTGGATATTTTAGCTCTCTTGAAAGTTGATTTGAATTTGTACTTGATGATCAAGTAATAGGAGAGAGGGACCAAAATAAACAAAACCCTAGGTTAAGCCTAAACACTAACTAGAGAACTAGCATCCTTACTAGTTAGATTGTAGTCAAGTTGGTGGACTATCTCTAGAGAGCTTCAAGTTAGAAGTTTGAAGATTCGAGCTTTACCAAGGAGAGGGGATCAAGCCGCGAGAAGAGCGTTCTTGGGTGGCTTGAAACGCTTCAAGAAAGACAATTAAGAAAGTAAGTTTCTAATTCCTTCGAATTTGGATACACGATTACGAGTCCAAGATCCTTTTGTTGGAAAATTTTTAAATTTCCGCTGCTTTCTGATTCGTGTTTTCCAACAAGTGGTATCAGAGCCACCTCGTTAATCGTGTTTCTGATTCATCTCAATTATGCTGAATTTGGTAGAAATTCTTAGGCTTGATGCGATTGAGTATTTGTAATTGTTTTAGAAAGCCTGAATTACGAAACTGTATTTTTTCCTGAAAGTTTCTGAAAATTGGTTTTTTGCAAAATTTAATTTTTGAAAAACTATTTTAGATTTGAAACTGTATAAACTGTTTTTGGATTTCTTGGATTGGTTTTGCTTTTGAACGAAAACACGAAACGAAAACCCGGATTACGACGAACACGCGAAACCCCGCGCGCTCGGGCTTCGTGCGCTGCCGCCCGCCTCTCCTAGGGGCGTGCAAGGGCAACCGCCCAACACCCTCCCACAACCGCGCGGGAGGTCTCTCGGGCGCGCCCGCCCATCGTCTCCCGCACTTGGCCGGGAGGAGCCGCGCGCTGTGCGCGCCTGCCTGCATTGCGCACGGCTCTCTTCGCGTACGGGCCCCGTTTTTCCTTCGTATTTCGTGCAATCCAGTCCCAAATTTTTTTATTTTAATTTTAAAATTTTATTTTTGAATATTTATTTTAATTTCTGAATAAAACTTAAAATTGGGATTTTTGAGAAATAGAAACGGTTTATATTTTGGGAAATTACATCTTTGATAAAATTATTAATTTTCAGAAATTAATTGGAAACTTTTATAAATAGGACTCGCATCAAGTCGTGTTTTAAGTCATTAGGACTTGAAACGGGAATTTTAATTGATTGGCTAAATTTAAATTCTCGCAAAAGCATGTTAGGTGATCATGGGTTTAGACTTATGTATGGTTTTAATTTATGCACATGGATGGTTTAAATTGGGGTTGGAGCCCTATAATTGTGTTTTTCAATTGAGGTTGGAGCCTCACTTATGTGCGTACTGTTATGTGATTTATTATGTGGCTTACCATATTACTGTTTTTGAGGCCGGGGTATGCCCCGTGTAATTGTCTAGGGCCAATATGAAGATTGAGCCTTATTACTTTATGTCTTTTTCTTTTTATTGTAATTTGAGAGTAGAGATAGGTGGAGAGATTTTATTTTCATTTTGGAGGCAATGCACCCATGGAGTAAGATGGACCACATTCAAGTAACAAGGAGGCCATAAGTGAAGACCCCTCAAAATGTTAGGGAGGGGAATCTCAATTGTAAAAATGTAATAGAGATAGGGCTCGTATTTTGTTACCGCTTTCCCTTATGTGATTTAAACTGTTTATGTGGCATGTATGTTAGAACTTGTGATTGTGGAATGGCTCCCACATATCACGCATAAGATAGATAGAACCCATGATCTTTACATGTTAGTATCATGCTAAGACATGTTATCTGTTTATGTGCTTGTTTGAAATGCATTTAAGTGTACTTGCATTAATCAAGACTAATAAAATTGGATAACATATATGTTGGTGAGGTCGAACCGGACAACTCTCCGGTTGATTCGAAAATTCCCATTAAATATTAAGCTAATTTCGAACAAATAGGTGTTTAATTCGAGATGCAAATTTTGAATTAAATTCCTAGCATTCCATCAATAGGTTTTAAGTTTAGTAAGTAAAGCTAGTTATTGTCTGCGAGTCGTGGGATAGCTAGTTGATGTATTGGTTTATTGCATGGATTTGTAGGGCAAATTTAGTTAAATTCAAGCAGTTTTAAGAACTTATAACGTGATTTATGCTCCCTATTAGGTACCTTTTACCTTGGAGTTGAAAAGACGGTGTAAAAGCAAAACCATGCAATACAGGGCGAAAAAACGAGAGATTTCTAGGGGACACGCCCGTGTCGCCTTGGAAGAGCAATCTGAGACACGCCCGTGTCTCAGTACAGAAAAAGCCCTCGGATTTCAGGAGGTGACACGCCCGTGTCACCTATGAAGGGTAAATTGTTGCACGCCCGTTACTAGGTACAGAGAAGCTGGAAGTCTTGACACCCCCGTGTCATCTTGCAGAACAAATATTGACACCCCCGTGTCAAGAAGAAAAGCGCGAATACGATTTTATTATGTGACACGGGCGTGTCACGATTTTAGGCATGGGCTTCGCACGCCCGTGTCACGGGTCGGTTTAGGATTCGAACTTCTATATATACGCGGATTTGAGGCGGAATAAGGGAGCTTTTGGACTACGTTTTTCCCAGAAGTTCAAGAACACTTGAAGAACGAAGAAACACGAAGATAGAGAGTTGAAGATTCATTCCAATCACAAGACTTTGTTAATTTGGTTTTATTTACTGCTTTCCGATCAAACTAATTCCTCAAGTTTTGGTTTTCAATTCTAGTTTAGTTAATTTCTCGTTTTAGATTCGTTTTTGGATAATTAGGTTTGAACTCGAAGTTATTAATTCCGTTTTGATGTTTATGTTAGACATGAGTATTTTGAATGCAATTCTTTTGAGTTTAATGAGTTTTAATTCACATATGAGGAACTAATCTCCTAGGGTTAGGGGGTAAGGATTATGCATCTAAGGTGTTCGAATTAATGCTCAAGTCAATTTGTGTGATTCTTTGTTAGGAAAACGGTATTGAATAAGCTGGGAATGGATTGGCCATCCATGAACATGTTGTAAATTATCCGATAATCGAGAGATTGAGGATAATTGAGAGTGTTTTCTGAAACTTAGATCTTTTGGGCTTAAAGATATTTAACCCTAATTTCTACAACCCGTATTTAGAATGCCATGCCAAGCCGCTAGGTTTTAAATACACTAATCTTGTTTTATTCGATTAATTTGGTTACTAGGTGATTGTGAGAACAACACTTGGCTTAATTAATTAGACATCTAGCCTTCGAAAGGAGTTAGGTATAACATCGTGATTAGGTTGAAGAATCATACATCCATGCTTGAGTGTTAATTTGATCATAAAAGAGCATATGATTTACTCCCCGACCTGTTTTAATTAAGTGGTCTAATCTTGTGTTTATTTGTTAGCTCGTGAGATTGATTTCTTATTAGTTAAGTTTAATTGTGTCATAGTAGTATAGTACAACCTGATCAATCTTTTTCGGTCTCTAGATTAGAAATAATCATAAAAGTGGTTGTTGAATTCCCTTCCCTGTGGATACGATACCTTAAGTGTTGCAATCGAATTAGAACTTACACTTGGGTTCAAGATTTGTCTATCAAGTTTTTGGCGCCGTTGCCGGGGAAGGCGTCTAATTCAATATTACTTTAGTGATTTTTCTAGTGCTTCAGACCACCCTTTCTGCTTGATTTCTTTTTGAAGTGCGTTGAATTTGACCACGGGTTTTCTCCATTGCAGGTACCTAGTTTATGCTACGATCGAAAGGCTTGGAACCCTTGCCTTACGATCCTGAAATTGAGAAGACTTGTAGGGCGAATCGAACGAAGCGAAAAAAGGAAAAGAAGCAGAAAGTAAACCCAATCCCAATGGCACAACCCATAAACGAGCAACCAACCACACTCCAGGATTATGCCATTCCTAATATTGGTTTAATCCAGAACAACTTGACTCGCCCCGCCGTGGAGGCGAACAACTTTGAAATCAAAACCGGGTTCATCAACCTTTTACAACAGAATCCGTTCGGAGGTTTACCACATGAAGATCCCGCATCACATTTGTCCTACTTTTTGGATGTCTGCTCGACCTTTAAGATCCATAACGCTTCAGATGATGCAATCAGAGTTAGGCTCTTTCCCTTCTCCCTAAGGGACAAAGCCCGGACATGGATTTCGACCTTGTCAAACGAGACACTTCAGACATGGGCAGACCTCTCTAAGGCCTTTCTAGCCAAGTTCTACCCTCCTAGTAAGACCATGAGGTACAGAGACGAAATAACGAGCTTCAGGCTCTATGATGGGGAGACATTGTACGAAGGATGGGAAAGATATAAGGAACTGCAGAGGAAGTGCCCGCATCACCGTGTTCCAGGATGGCAACTGGTACAGATCTTTTACAATGGAATGACTGAAAACATGAAAATTATGGTCGATGCAGCAGCAGGAGGAGCATTTATGGCACTGTCTGAAGAAGTAGGAATGCAACTGCTGAACAAGATGGCAGCAAATAGCAGTTGGACAAAGGAGAGGAGCAATCCTCCTCCAAAACCTGAGGCAGGCATACTCGCCACTGACACTGTGACAGCTTTCAATGCCAAGTTCGAAGCACTGAACCAAAAGCTAGACCGACTTGCAATTGCTACAGCACGAAACACAGTGGCACAATCAAACGCCCTACAGGTATTATGTGAAATTTGTGGTGGTCCCCATTCTTTTGATATTTGTCCTTCTACAAATGCAGGTGCACAGGTTGTTGTTGGTCAAGAACAAGTCAATTACGTGCAGAATCAAGAACCAGCAAATGACCCATACTCAAACACCTACAACCCAGGTTGGAAGAACCATCCGCACTTCTCGTGGTCAAACAATCAGAATGTTCAAAACCCAAATCCAAATCCAAGACCACAGTTCCAACCAAGACAACAGGGACAACATCCACCACATCAAAATCAGCAGAGATTCGCACCCCCTCCACAACCACCGCAAGAACAGAAGCCGGGGTGGGAGGCGGCCCTCGAAAAATTCATACATGTTTCGAATGATAGGTATCAGAAACTCGAATCTCAGGTAGAACAGGTGCTGGTTCAAAATAAAAATTTGGAAGTGCAGGTGGGTCAGTTGGCTAATTCAATCAATGTTAGAGCCCAAGGAATGTTTCCAAGCAAACCTGTGGAGAATCCGAAAGAGCAGTGTAAGGCCATTACACTACGAAGTGGCACGACTTATAAAGAGCCTGCAAAACCGGTGGAAACCGGGGTGAGAAAGGAAAAGGATACTGTTGAGGAACCTGAGAAAGTTGTCGAGGCATCGAAGGAGGAGGAAGAAGTACTGACAAGTGAGCCCCCTTCAAAGCCAAAGACATCAGTGGCAACCAAACCGTATGTGCCACCACTTCCTTTCCCACAGAGATTTCAAAAGCAAAGGTTGGAGAAACAATTCGAGAAATTCTTGAATATCTTCAAGGAGCTACATATCAACATCCCCTTTGCCGAGGCCCTGGCTCAGATGCCCACTTATGTCAAATTCTTGAAGGAGATCCTCTCCAACAAGAGGAAATTGGAGGATTATGCCACAATTGCACTTACTGAAGAGTGCAGCGCCATTCTACAACATAAGCTTCCACCAAAGCTTAAGGATCCAGGGAGTTTTTCAATTCCTTGTACAATTGGTCATATGTCCTTTAATAAAGCTTTATGTGATCTTGGTGCTAGTGTGAGTCTAATGCCTCTGTCTGTTTGCAGGAAACTTGGACTGAATTCATTAAAACCAACAACCGTTTCCTTACAGTTAGCGGATCGATCAGTCAAGTACCCCACGGGAGTCCTGGAAAACGTGTTAGTCAGGGTTGGGAAGTTCTACCTGCCCGTAGACTTCATAGTGTTGGACATGGAAGAAGATCAAAACATGCCGCTCATTTTAGGGAGGCCTTTCTTAGCCACAGCAGGAGCTTTAATTGATGTGAAGAGTGGCATTCTAACTCTTCGTGTGGGGGATGAACAGGTGGAGTTTAATTTGTTCAAAGCAATGAAAGGACCGGTGATCGAAGAACATTGCAATATGGTGGAAATCAGAGCACCAACACCGATGTCCATAAGCAACGAGGACCCTCTCGAACTTTGTTTAAGAGGACTCACAGACCACATTGACGGGGAAGACATATTAGAAGAATTGGCTGCCTACGTAAAGGCACTCGAAGCCACCCCGTACGTACCATTCCGGAAGAGGTTTGTATATGAAGAGTTGGGTACAGGTAAGCCCACTCTTCGTCCTTCTATTGAGACAGCTCCCAAGTTAGAACTGAAACCCCTCCCCGCTCATTTGAGATATGCTTATTTGGGTGAATCTGAAACATTACCTGTTATAGTTGCCTCTGATTTAACTGATTCACAGCATGATGCCTTGTTGAGGGTTTTGAGAGAACATAAACGAGCGATAGGTTGGACTATTTCTGACATCAAAGGGATTAGCCCGTCTATTTGCATGCATAAAATTCTTATGGAAGATAACCATAAACCCTCCGTAGAACATCAGCGTAGATTGAATCCGAACATGAAAGAGGTAGTTAGGGCCGAGGTACTGAAATTGTTAGATGCCGGGATAATTTACCCTATCTCGGATAGCAAGTGGGTTAGCCCTGTACAGGTAGTGCCCAAGAAAGGGGGGATGACTGTAATTAAAAATGAGAAAAATGAGTTAATACCAACTAGGACAGTCACGGGTTGGAGAGTCTGTATAGATTATAGGAAGTTGAACAATGCCACTCGTAAAGATCACTTTCCACTTCCCTTTATTGATCAGATGTTAGAACGGTTAGCCGGACATTCTTATTACTGTTTTCTAGATGGGTATTCAGGGTATAACCAAATTGCTATAGCTCCAGAAGATCAGGAAAAATGTACGTTTACCTGCACCTATGGTACTTTTGCATATAGGCGTATGCCTTTTGGGTTATGTAATGCCCCGGCTACTTTTCAACGATGCATGATGGCCATTTTCTCTGATTTTATTGAACGCACAATGGAAATCTTTATGGATGATTTTTCTGTTTTTGGTTCTTCTTTCGATTCTTGTTTGCATAATCTTGCTCAAGTTTTGCAGCGATGTGAAGAAACTAACCTTGTGCTAAATTGGGAGAAGTGCCATTTCATGGTAAAGGAAGGGATAGTGCTGGGTCACAAAGTTTCGGAGAAAGGCATTGAGGTGGATAAGGCCAAAATTGATGTGATTGCAAAATTGCCTCCACCCACCAATATCAAGGGAGTGAGGAGTTTCCTCGGTCATGCCGGGTTTTATCGCCGGTTTATCAAGGACTTTTCAAAAATTACCTTACCTCTATGCAAGTTACTACAAAAGGATACTGAATTCGTGTTTAATGATGATTGCTTACTTGCATTTGACAGGTTGAAGAAGGAGCTGACCTCGGCACCAATCATGGTTGCACCGGATTGGACTGTACCATTTGAGCTAATGTGCGATGCGAGCGATTTGGCCATTGGAGCAGTCCTTGGCCAACGAAGGGAGAAACGTTTACACGTTATCGCATATTCTAGCAAAACTTTAAATGATGCACAATTAAATTATGCTACTACTGAAAAAGAATTATTAGCTATTGTGCATGCTTTTGACAAGTTTCGGTCTTATTTGATAGGTTCGAAGACAATCGTCTACACGGACCACGCAGCAATCAAGTATCTCCTTTCGAAGAAGGATTCAAAGCCGCGTTTGATTAGATGGATTCTGTTGCTTCAAGAGTTCGATCTCGAAATTCGTGATAAGAAGGGGACGGAGAACCTAGTTGCAGATCACTTGTCAAGGTTAGAAGTCGGGGAAAAAGAGGATGAGTATGAGGAAGAGATTACGGAGAATTTCCCTGATGAGGAGTTGTTTGCAGTCGATGCAATAGTTCCTTGGTATGCGGATATCGTGAATCACATGGTTTGCAAAGCTCTACCACCGGGAATGAATTTCCATCAGAAACAGAGGTTCTTATCTGAAGTGAAACGTTATTACTGGGAAGAGCCTCATTTATTTAAGCACTGTTCGGATGGGTTAGTACGGAGATGTGTCCCGGAAGTTGAGGTTGATGAGATGCTTGAGAGATGTCATGCGAGCTTATATGGAGGGCACGCAAGTGGTCGAAAGACAGCAGCTAAGGTATTACAGTCTGGATTTTGGTGGCCAACGCTGTTTAAGGATGCTTACAAATTTGCCAAGGAATGTGATTTGTGTCAGCGATCCGGGAACATTAGTAAAAGAGATGAGATGCCCATGAAGTATATCTTGGAAGTTGAGTTGTTTGATGTTTGGGGGATCGATTTCATGGGACCCTTCCCACCGTCGAATGGAAATCAATATATCTTGGTGGCGGTGGATTATGTATCCAAGTGGGCCGAAGCAGTGGCAACTCCGACCAATGAGTCAAAGGTGGTGATTAAGTTTTTGCAAAAGAACATATTCAATAGGTTCGGAGTTCCACGGGCATTAATCAGTGATAGAGGCACGCACTTTTGCAACAAGCCCTTGGAAGCTTTGTTGAAGAAATATGGGGTCCAACATCGGGTAACTACTGCATATCATCCCCAAGCAAGTGGGCAGGCTGAGGTCACGAATAGGGAATTGAAGTGGATTTTGGAGAAGGTAGTAAGCCCCTCTAGGAAAGATTGGTCCTCGAAGTTGGACGACGCATTGTGGGCTTATAGGACCGCATTTAAGACACCTATAGGAACTTCGCCGTATCGGTTAGTTTATGGGAAAGCATGTCACCTCCCAGTCGAGATCGAGTATAAGTCGTACTGGGCTATCAAAGCTATAAATTTCGACCTCAAGAGAGCCGGAGAGAAAAGGATACTGGACCTGCAAGAGTTGGAGGAATTGAGGTTAGAAGCTTACGAAAATGCTCGGATCTATAAGGAGAGGACAAAGAAGTGGCATGATAAGCATATACGGGTTAAGGAGTTTGTCGAGGGTCAATTGGTCTTGTTGTACAATTCTAGATTAAAGCTCTTTCCCGGGAAACTTAAATCGAGGTGGTCAGGACCGTTCAGAGTGATAAAAGTCTTGGTGAATGGAGCGGTGGAGATAGGCAATGAAGGCTCACCATCTTTTGTGGTGAATGGACAAAGACTCAAGCCATATCTCGCCGGAGATCGAATTGGCGAACATATCTCATGCGTGTTAACAGCTCCAGCACCTTAGCCCGGAGTCATGAAGTCAAGCTAATGACTATAACTTAGAACTATTTCTCTTTCCTTTGTCGTTTTCTTTTCTTTCGTGTTAGTTAGTTAAGCTTGTGATTGATGATATTTTTTTGTCTCGTGTTCAGGTTTTTTTTTTTGGTTCGAATAGAGTGGACGGATTATGAAGTGAATGGATGATTTTGAGCAAAATTCCAAGTTTGGGGGAGACACGGGCGTGACTCCCACAAAGCATAAACCGAGACACCCCCGTGTCTCGGTACAGAAGAGGTTCGGATGATTTGGGGGCGACACGGGCGTGTCACCAGCCTTAGGCATTTTGTGACACCCCCGTGTCAAGGTACAGAATTTGCTAGCCGAGAAGATGACACGGGCGTGTCAAGTTCCACAAGGAACAAACGACACCCCCGTGTCAGAGTACAGGAATCGCCAGGTAAGGGATGACACGCCCGTGTCATCCATAAAGCATAATAAACGACACGGGCGTGTCGTGTCTGTTCGGCCGAGTTAAAACGGGGGTTCATTCCCCTTTTTCTTATTCTCACACGAAAACCCCCCCTTATTTTCTCTTCTCCATCTTTCTTCTTCCCCATTCCCACACGGTTTACACACCTCAACCATCACTTTGGTTCTTAATCCGGCAAGACACACACCCACATTGCACTTTACATCTTAAATCCATCGGGTAAGTCTTCTCTTCTCTTGGGTACTTTAAATTCTTGTATTTTAATTGAGAAAAGTTAGACCCTAGTTCTTGAACCATGCTTGTGTTGTGAATTCTTTGGAATTCTTGCTTCTATTTTGAGTTTTAGCATGAATAGAACTAGAAATTGTAATATTTTTGCAATTTTTGGGCATTATGCGGGTGAACCCTAATCTCTTATTTGAGCATGTTGGATATAAGTCTTCTGAATTTTTGCTCCTTAGTCGAGTCTTGAGCATGCTAGAGTTAGGTAATTGGTTTGTATTGGAAAATTTGGCTTTTGCTCTTATACATTGGCATGAGTGTTGCAAATTTTGGAGAATTGTTGTGGGTAGTTGCTTAACCGTGGGTGAATGAAATTGAGGCACTATGAACTTTAAACGAATGTGGTGTTATAGAGAGCTAAGTCTAGGTATTCGGTGACGACATGTTGTGCTTTATTTGATGAAATCCTAGGTTTCTTAGTGGTGCTTACAAGGTGCTCGATAAAATGCCTCATTGAACTTGCCTTGTTTGTTGTTGTTGATTTGGGGGTAATTTTTGTGCAGGAACTATGGGACGAAACAAGAGACCCGCCCCTTTGCAACTCACCTCTTCGTCCGGGCCAACCGGCCGCCAACCGCGGGATTCGGTGAATGTCACATTGGAAGGGCTTGGGAACCCTTACAACCGTAACACGACACGTAATATCATGCCCACAAAATTCCCGCATCTTGCCACACTTCGGCGATTGGGAGTTTGGGAAGAGATTGAGGTGTTGTTCAACAATATCGGGTGGAGGAGGTTCATGATGATTCCGGCTAATACATATCCGGAATTGACAACCGCTTTCTTCACGACCATGACGTGGGACCAAGTTGACACCAAGCTCAGTTTCACATTAGATGGAGAGGATACCGAATCTTTAAACCTTGATGAGATTCGGGATGCCTTAGGGTTCCCTTTGTGCGAGATGACCACGTTGCCGAATTGGTCCACAGCAGATAGAGAGGCGGTGTGGAGGTCTTTCCCTCTCAAAGCTGGTGCCCCAGCCTACAACCCGCGTAATACAAAGGCCACATGGCTTGATAGCTTAGTCTGGCGAATGGTGCATAGGCTACTAGCTATGGGCATATGTGCGAGGCATGAGAGCGATGGCAATATAAACGGGTTTGAGTTGGCCATCATGTATTTCATGAAGGAGGGGATGCAGTTTGATGCCACAACGGAATTCATGTATAAGTTAAAAGAGGTGGCAGGCAGGGCATCGGGAACTATAGGTCATGGAGCCTATGTAACGAAGCTAGCCAAAGAGGTGGGATGGCTTGAAGAGGATACGGAGCCCCTATCCAACTTTCCCTATATTGAAGAGCAGACGTTCATCAAAATGGATTTATTCATCCGATGGTCTGCCGGGAGCCTAAAGGACAGGGTTTTACCCTGGTATCCGGAAAGGGAAAGGAACCGGTTTGAGCGAATGTACAGGTGGGGTGTGGCCAAATATGATGACCTCACCCTTGATCAACAGAGACGGCTTGCTCAGATACCGGATAGGGAGGAAGGCGGGCGAGGAGCACAGATGCCAATGGTCCAAGACGACGAGGAGGAAATCCCCGCTTACATGCGGGATTATATGGCATCTCAGAATGCGAGGATGGACAGCTTTGTTGAGCATGTGGACTCCCGGCTTGATGCCTTGCAGCTCCACATTGATGGACAGTTCGAGAACCTCCACGCATACCTCGCCAAACAATTTGGAGGCGCCGGAGCGAGTAGCTCAAGCCAACCGCCGCATTACCCGCCATCTTTTCCTTGAGTGATTTCTTTTCTAGTCCTTCATTTTCTCTGCCTTGGTCTGTATGATGATATAATTCACCACACTAACCTAACTAATTGCACACTGCTAATTATTCTTATGGTTATTTGAGACACTTGACGACAGGGTTTTCTTGTTAAATGCATGTTGATTATCATTTGCTTTGCTTCGCTTATGATCCGTGTTTTAGTCGTTTAAGTGCAGGTTAGGGTTGATGAATAGCTTGTTGCCGGGTTCTTCGCAGTGTTGAGGGAGTTTTCTTTTTGCCTTCTTTCCTTTTTCTTTTATGCATGGGGACATTGCATGATTTAAGTTTGGGGGGGAGGGGCAAAAAGTTTTGGATTGAATTGCTAATATTTTGCATAGGAAGATGCGTTGGGGGCTTGACTTACTTGAATTTGTGATATCTTTGAGCGTGAAAAGATGATTGCTGAAAATAGGCCAAAATTTTTAATTTTTCGATGCGGTTTGATTGTTGGAAGTTTGCTGCAGTGAGTTAGGCTAGTTGAATGCATGAAGTTAGGTATGAGTATTGATACTTTGGAATGGTGGAATATCCTTATTTTTGTGCACATTGGAACAAGGTCATGTACTTAGTTTAGGATGCTGAGTTAATAATTCTTGAATAATACTGAGAAGTGGATTAGGATGCATTTTAGTCCTATCGAAGCGAAATTTTGAATTGACGAAGAGTTAGGGAAATGACTTAGGCGTTCATGTCGGAGGTAGCCTCACTTTTGAGCCGTTTGCACTAAATAACGAAATCCTATTGACCCCGCTGAGCCTAAGTGTTGTGCCATTAATTTTTGTAGCCATATTATAAGCCACAGGCACAGCACCATAAACTTACCCTTGAGTCACACTTTGCTCACTCGTTTGAATTAATTGAAGATGCTGCTAAATTCCTGATGAGAAACCAAGAGAAGAAAAAAAAAAAAAGAGATAATCTTAGATGCTGAAAGAAAAGAAGAATTCAAAAGGAAGTAGTAGAAGAACGAATGGTGTAAGCAACAAGTAGACAGAAAAAAAAAAAAAGAGAAAAAAAATTTTATGGAGAAATACATTGAGTAGATTTGAAACAGAAGAATTTTTTTGACTGTCTGTATGTGACAAACTTGGACAAGGTCCAAGTTTGGGGGAGTTCGATGGGGAAGACAAAGATGGCAACCATGGAAATTTGAATGGGTGAGCTAGGTGTGTTGAGTCACTACTATACTAAAAATTCCATAACCTTAACCCCGAGCCCACATTACAAGCCTCGAAAGACCTTCCGATCCTTAATTCTAGGTCAATTCCATTAGTGGAGATAGGTGCGAAGAATGTTTTCCGAAATCTATCATTGGTACTTAGGAAGGAATCATTAGTTTGGTGTTCTGACCATTGTACATTTTCTTGTTCGAATTCACACACTACACGAGGATATTTGACTTATACCATTGTGTTGATTCTTGTGCCTGATTGAAATGTGTTTGATGGGCTAGACTTGTTTTAGTGAAATTCTGAAAATTGCCCCATTGAGAGATTGATGTTGAGGTTGGTTTGATGTAATTTTCTTGATTGTTCGAGGACGAGCAATATTTAAGTTTGGGGGAGTTTGATGTATTGGTTTATTGCATGGATTTGTAGGGCAAATTTAGTTAAATTCAAGCAGTTTTAAGAACTTATAACGTGATTTATGCTCCCTATTAGGTACCTTTTACCTTGGAGTTGAAAAGACGGTGTAAAAGCAAAACCATGCAATACAGGGCGAAAAAACGAGAGATTTCTAGGGGACACGCCCGTGTCGCCTTGGAAGAGCAATCTGAGACACGCCCGTGTCTCAGTACAGAAAAAGCCCTCGGATTTCAGGAGGTGACACGCCCGTGTCACCTATGAAGGGTAAATTGTTGCACGCCCGTTACTAGGTACAGAGAAGCTGGAAGTCTTGACACCCCCGTGTCATCTTGCAGAACAAATATTGACACCCCCGTGTCAAGAAGAAAAGCGCGAATACGATTTTATTATGTGACACGGGCGTGTCACGATTTTAGGCATGGGCTTCGCACGCCCGTGTCACGGGTCGGTTTAGGATTCGAACTTCTATATATACGCGGATTTGAGGCGGAATAAGGGAGCTTTTGGACTACGTTTTTCCCAGAAGTTCAAGAACACTTGAAGAACGAAGAAACACGAAGATAGAGAGTTGAAGATTCATTCCAATCACAAGACTTTGTTAATTTGGTTTTATTTACTGCTTTCCGATCAAACTAATTCCTCAAGTTTTGGTTTTCAATTCTAGTTTAGTTAATTTCTCGTTTTAGATTCGTTTTTGGATAATTAGGTTAGAACTCGAAGTTATTAATTCCGTTTTGATGTTTATGTTAGACATGAGTATTTTGAATGCAATTCTTTTGAGTTTAATGAGTTTTAATTCACATATGAGGAACTAATCTCCTAGGGTTAGGGGGTAAGGATTATGCATCTAAGGTGTTCGAATTAATGCTCAAGTCAATTTGTGTGATTCTTTGTTAGGAAAACGGTATTGAATAAGCTGGGAATGGATTGGCCATCCATGAACATGTTGTAAATTATCCGATAATCGAGAGATTGAGGATAATTGAGAGTGTTTTCTGAAACTTAGATCTTTTGGGCTTAAAGATATTTAACCCTAATTTCTACAACCCGTATTTAGAATGCCATGCCAAGCCGCTAGGTTTTAAATACACTAATCTTGTTTTATTCGATTAATTTGGTTACTAGGTGATTGTGAGAACAACACTTGGCTTAATTAATTAGACATCTAGCCTTCGAAAGGAGTTAGGTATAACATCGTGATTAGGTTGAAGAATCATACATCCATGCTTGAGTGTTAATTTGATCATAAAAGAGCATATGATTTACTCCCCGACCTGTTTTAATTAAGTGGTCTAATCTTGTGTTTATTTGTTAGCTCGTGAGATTGATTTCTTATTAGTTAAGTTTAATTGTGTCATAGTAGTATAGTACAACCTGATCAATCTTTTTCGGTCTCTAGATTAGAAATAATCATAAAAGTGGTTGTTGAATTCCCTTCCCTGTGGATACGATACCTTAAGTGTTGCAATCGAATTAGAACTTACACTTGGGTTCAAGATTTGTCTATCACTAGTGGAACTTATTAGTTCTTAGTTACCTAATTGATCATTTTAAATGATCAATATTTTGTGATCAATTTTGGCAAGGGCGATGTTCACGAGTCGTGCGTCGTTCGAACTAAGGTTTGATCATGATCTTATGATTGATGGGTCTAGCTTAACGCCTAAGTAAATATGGATGTCGCACGAGTCGTGGGTCCATATTGAAAGATAGGTGATTCAAAAATAATTACTAAGAGTTCTAAAGGTGTTAGAATTGGTAGGTTGTACCTACCTAGGGTTTTACTTAGAATGTCCGCGAGTCGTGGGTTCGAGGTAAAATGCCTAGGATCTTAGTACCCATTGGGAAACGTGTTCCTCTTAGATCTTTGGGAATTATAGATCTTTGAAAAACAGTGGGAGCTACATTAGATTAAAGACCTTATCTTTTGTATATCGTTATAATTCAGCATGCTCACTACTTCTCTGTTTTACCATTTAGGTCGTAGATTCTGTGATTCTCTACGAGTTTTGAAATGGCAACCAAAAACCCTCTTGTATCGATCCTCGAGTCAAACAAGTTGACTGGTCCCAACTATTCTGATTGGCTGAGGAATCTAAAAGTCATTTTAGATTCTGAGAAGAGAACTTATGTTCTCTTCGAAGGGGAGCCTAGTCCCGAAGGGGAGGCTCCCACTCGGGCCGAGCGGGAAGCGATCCAGAAGTGGAAGGATGATAATCTCCAAGCCCATTGCCTTATGTTGACTAACATGTCTCCGGACTTGCAAAGGCAACATTGCTTGGGAGATTTACGACCACTTAGAGAAACTTTATCGCCCTCATGAACGTGTTACAAGGTATAACACTTCAAAGGAATTGTTCCACTTCAGAATGAGGGAAGTTTCTAGTGTCCATGAGTATGGACTCAAGTTTCTCGCCCTTACTGAGAAACTTGCTTCCATGGACATGCCATTGAAAGATGAGCTTTCAGTGGACTGGTTGCTAGCCTCGCTCCCACCATCATTCAACCCATTTGTCCTTAACTTCAATATGAATCATGTTGGTGCTACTGTAGCTGAGCTGATTTGTCAGCTTGTGACTGTTGAAAGCACGATCAAGAAGGACAATAAGGTTTTGATGGTGAATGCTCCATCTTCCTCTTTTGGGCCTTCTAAAGGTAAGGGCAAGAAAGCCCAAAAGAAGAAGAAGAAACCCCTTAGGCCCACTGGTGGCGTTTCGAAGGGGAAGGCCTAAAAGAAGAAGCGTGATCAGAAAGAGGATGTTTGCTTCCGTTGTGGCAAAGCGGGACATTGGAGGAGAAACTGCCCAGAGTACAAGGCTACTCTAAAGAAAGGTATGTTTCTCGTTGAAATAAATCTTTCTATTAATTCTAATTCTTGGGTACTTGACACCGGTCGTGGAACTCATATCTGTAATGATGTACAAATGCTAAGTGAAGTCCAACAACTCAAAGAAGGAGAATGTGTCTTGAAGATCGGCGATGGCTCAAACGTTGAAGCTCGAGCTTTAGGCACAATTAGATTAGATTTAGGTAGTTTTGAGTTAGTCTTAAATAAAGTCCTTTATGTACCGAGCATTATTCGTAATATAATTTCAATTCCAATTTTAGATTGTGAAGGTTATGAAACTTATATTAAGAATGGTAAATACTTTATCAAATGGAACAACTCTTTCGTTCATATCGGTACTCTAAGTAATGGACTTTATCTAACTCAGAATATCAATATTATGAATATACAACGAGAAACTAAACATAAGAGAGATGACAAAGTTTCAGCTCCCTTATGGCACGCTAGATTAGGACACATTTCCAAGAACAGAATTAGCAAGATAAACAGTTTAGGATCATTCTCTGAAAATGATCTCAAAGAGATAACTTCTTGCGAATCCTGTCTCAAAGGAAAAATGTCCAAAGTTCCTTTTAAAGGAACTGTGGAACGTGCCACTAAGGTCTTGGATTTGATCCATACTGATGTTTGTGGACCGCTTAGTGTAAGCACTAGAAACAATCATCAGTATTTCATAACCTTTACCGATGACTTTAGTCGATATGGTTATATATACTTAATGAAGTGTAAATCTGAAGCTTTTGAGAAATTCTTAGAATTTCAAAAGGAGGTTGAGAACCAAACTTGTCACAAGATCAAAGCACTTCGATCTGATCGAGGAGGCGAGTATCTTAGTGATGAATTCCTTAATCATCTCAAAGATAATGGGATTATCTCTCAGTGGACTCCTCCGGGAACTCCTCAACTTAATGGAGTTTCTGAGAGAAGGAATCGAACTCTACTTGATATGGTTCGTTCCATGATGAGTTTCACTGACTTACCACCTTCTTTCTGGGGTTATGCCCTAGAAAGTGCAGCAAAGATTTTGAATCTAGTTCCCTCTAAGTCAATCCCTAAAACGCCCTATGAAATGTGGCATGGTAAAATCCCTAGTTATTCTTACTTAAGAATTTGGGGTTGTCCTGCTTACGTGACGAGGACAGTGGGAGATAAATTAGAATCTCGTTCTAACTTATGCTACTTTGTGGGTTATCCTAAGGAATCCATAGGATACTACTTCTATGATTAATCTGAACAAAAGGTGTTTGTTTCCAGAAATGCCACTTTTCTGGAGGAACCGTTCCTTAAAGAAAAGAAAGGCAAGATCATAGAATTAGAGGAAGTAGAAAGTGACCCCACGCCACCCACTGAAGAAACGTCTCCTTCTGATCAACAACAACCAATCACGAATTTCGATACACACGTAAATCCTCCTCTAAGGAGTTCTGAACACACTCCTAGACAGCCGGAGAGATGATATGGATTCTTCCATGAAATCTTTCAAAAGGATAATGATCCTTTAACATATGAGGAGGCACTTTCAGATTCTGACTCTGAACAGTGGATAGAAGCCATGAAATCCGAAATGGATTCCATGAACTCCAACCAAGTTTGGACCTTGGTAGATTTGCCTGATGGGGTCAAACCCATAGGTTGCAAATGGATCTTTAAGAGAAAGCTTGGAGTTGATGGAAGCATTGCAGCCTAAAAACCAAGACTGGTTGCAAAAGGATTCACTCAAAGACCCGGCGTGGACTTTGATGAAACCTTTTCGTTAGTTGCAATGCAAAAGTCTATTTAGATCATGCTTGCCATTGCTGCGTATTATGACTACGAGATATAGCAATTGGATGTGAAAACTGCATTTCTCAATGGTGACATTGATAAAGACATTTATATGGAGCAACCCATAGGTTTCACATTCAGTGGGAGTAAGCAAAAGGTTTGCAAACTCCAAACATCAATCTATGGATTAAAACAGACTTCTAGGAATTGGAATATTCGATTTGATGAATCAGTCAAAGCGTTTGGCTTCATTCAAATTTCGAATGAATCATGTGTGTATAGAAAGGAATTGGAGACCTCAGTGCAATTCTTAGTACTTTATGTTGATGACATCTTTCTTATTGGGAATTCGAAGGATGACATGAAAGTGACTAAGTTATGGTTATCGAACCAATTCGAGATGAAAGATCTGGGTGATGCGTCCTATATCCTTGGAATTAAAATATATAGAGATAGATCTAGAAGGTTAATAGGACTATCACAGTCGATGTACATTGACAAAGTATTAAAGAGATTCAATATGGAGTCAGCAAAGGTTAAGAACCTTCCTATGAGTGTAGGAACATGTCTTTCAAAGAAGATGTGTCCTAAGACTAACCTTGAGAAGGAAAGAATGACTCATACACCTTATGCATCAGCAATAGGTAGCATAATGTATGCAATGTTATGTACTCGACCGGATGTGGCTTATGCACTTAGTGTAACAAGTCGTTTCCAATCTGACCCTGGAGATGGTCACTGGGCTGCCGTGAAGAATATTCTTAAGTACTTGAAAAGTACTAAAGATTTATTCTTAGTTTACGGAGGTCAGAAAGATCTTACTGTCGAAGGATACTGCGATGCAAGCTTTGCATCAGACTTAGATGATTTTAAGTCAATGTCAGGATACATTTTCTGCCTAAACAGCGGAGCAGTGAGTTGGAAGAGTTCCAAGTAAACTACCACTGCAGATTCGACCACTGAGGCCGAATACTTGGCTGCAAATGATGCAGCTAAGGAAGGTGTTTGGATTAGAAACTTCATTCAAAAGTTGAATGTTGTTCCTAGCATGAAAGACCCCATAACTGTGTTTTGTGACAACACTGGGGCGGTTGCTCAAGCAAGAAAACCAAGATCTCACCAACGGACCAAGCACATTATGAGGAAGTATCACCTAATCCGTGATATTATCAAAAGAGGAGATGTGCAAATTGAGAGGGTCACATCAGCAGAGAACGTGGCAGATCCACTTACTAAACCCCTTAGTCGACAAGCTTTCCAAGGTCATCTTCAGAAGATGGGACTAAGAATAGCTTTAGAATGGCTTTGACGGGCAAGTGGGAGATTGTTAGGAATAGTGCCCTAGAAAGCCGATTATATACCCGCTTTGTGCTTTTCCTTATTGTAATCACAGACAATCTTTGAATAAAATAACGTATTGAGGCAACACTTCTTTATATGCTCTTGTTTGGTATGCGTTTACTTTAGCTGTGCATGTATGAGAACTCCCCTAATCCTGATGACTTTAGGACTCTACCATTTAGGTGAAATGGTTCATGAAACGAGCCCTATATCACATAAGTCATGATTAGTAAAATGTTCCAAGCCGATGAGTCCTACAGACAGTGGGAGTGTCAACCTGACTCCTCTAAGGCTTGCTTGTGGGATCACGCCCTTAAGAAGGACCACCTTGTTTCATGGAGGTGCAAAGTGTATAGTTGATACGTGCGTGATACATGAGGGTGCTTACTTTAATAAGTAAGTTCACTGAGGTGCCCCGTGTGAGAAGATTCCTAAATGGGAAAGGAAGTTTCTATTTCAGGAAATGGAAACTTCCAGATTAGGAAATATCTCACGAGTCATTGATGTGATTGACTTGAGGTTCCTTGTCACTTTATGAGTTAACTCTGTAGTCTTAGGTATAAGCTTTAAAGGGTGTCGCCTTAGACAACTGATTCAAGGCTTATGCTGGGGCTGCACAAGTGATTCATGGAAGTGAATGAGAATCAAGAAAGGACCTACACTTGCATTTGCAAGGTGATCTCTTATTGTGTAAGTCATTCATATGCCATATGGAGTCCTTTGCCAAGGCAGTAGATCAAGACATCAAGAAAAGGGTTTCTTGGATTGAGATCAAATGGATATGAAATGCACTTAGCTTTAAGACCGGATTATTAGGGTTCTGATTATTCCCTTACCCTAGATCTTGGTTGAGAGATAGTAAGTAGGAGGATTGTATCTCACATTAATCAATAACTTAAAGGTTCTGTCGAATCTCAACATTCCAATTCAGCTAGGGGTTAAACACCTGTTGCTAGACTATGGTCGTTTAATCTGTGGAACTGATTAATTAATTAGTGAATTAATTAATTAGGTTCATTGCTAATTGAATTGAGAACTTAGAGGGTCACACACAACAACTTTGTTACATGAGTTGAGGCTTTAAATGATTAAACGAGTTAATCGGGCCGAGAGGGTTCCACACGTGTGGGTCACGTGAGTGACACGTGTCATTATGACACGTGTTTCAAGTGAATATATATATATATATATATATATATATATATATTGTGAATTAATTAATTAGATAAAATAAGTTATTTTAAATAAATAAAGTATAAAATTATCTAAAAATAGTTTGGATATTTTAGCTCTCTTGAAAGTTGATTTGAATTTGAATTCAAAGTCAAAGTCAAAATTACTTGATGATCAAGTAATAGGAGAGAGGGACCAAAATCCTTAGCCCATAAGGACTAGGATTTTTGGTCCTCCCCTTCCTATATATAGGGGAGCTCGAGCTCCCCTTAGAGCTAATCGAGAATTCTTTTGGTTCATGTGTTGAACACCATCCTTTCTCCAAGATAAACAAAACCCTAGGTTAAGCCTAAACACTAACTAGAGAACTAGCATCCTTACTAGTTAGATTGTAGTCAAGTTGGTAGACTATCTCTAGAGAGCTTCAAGTTAGAAGTTTGAAGATTCGAGCTTTACCAATGAGAGGGGATCAAGCCCGCGAGAATAGCGTTCTTGGGTGGCTTGAAACGCTTCAAGAAAGACAATTAAGAAAGTAAGTTTCTAATTCCTTTGAATTTGGATACACGATTACGAGTCCAAGATCCTTTTGTTGGAAAAATTTTAAATTTCCGCTGCTTTCTGATTCGTGTTTTCCAACACTGGCATCCCCGACTTGGGGCTCAGAAGCTTTCGACCCACTACTTGAGACATCACAGGACAAAAGCAGAGCCTCCTTAGGTTTCTCGAGCTCCACTGGCTCGGGTAACAGACAATCCGTCTCGGGGTTTTTAAAGAACTTAGCGTCAGACCAATCGACTATCCAACAAAAAGGTTTCTTACTCCAATCTATTTCTTCCCCTTCTATCTCATCTTTTTCTGGAGCGGGATCCATCGACCTTGCCTTGAAGGCTTCAGGGTGTGATTTGGGAGCGACAGGGAGAGTCACACTCAGCTTGTCTTTATCCTGAGTGAGCTCAAGAGGTAGGAGGTGGTAGAGATTAACCTGTAAGAGGCACTTTAGAAAACCATGCTCAATATCAGATGCGCCAAGGGTGCCAGACACTGTGTCGAAGGCGTCAGATCTCAGAAATTTCAACACAGCGTTATCTTAGACCTATGGCATCAGTTTCTCGATAGTCCAGAAGGCGCTCTTCAAGCCATCCTTCTGCCCGTCAACATACCCTTTGCGCCATCCGTCTTGCTTCCCTTTAGCATAAGCCATTTTTTTCTCGTCCTCAGCCACCTCGAGTGAACTCTGGGACAGGGCCAGACTAGTCTCTAACTTCTCTTTCTCCAACTGGAGCCCCAATGATATCCTGCTCCAATTTGGACTTCTCCTTGGTCGATTGCTCGACCTGCTTATTGAGTTTTTGGAGCTTCTGCTTGTACTCAGCCTTCAATTTTTCCTGCTTCTTTTTACACCGATTGACTTCGTCTTTCCAGCTTTGGGCTTCCAGTACGTCAGCACGCTCAGCCAATAGCTTGTCCCTAGCCTGTTGCGCTAGATCTAGCCTCGCGGCTGACTGGTATTCCCTCACGAGCAGCTATAAGAGAAGAAAAGTGTTAGCATTTGGCCAAGTAGCTGACACAATTTACTGAATAGAAAGAACCGCAAAGCTAACTATCACCTCGCATAACAAGAAAATCTTGTTGTAGGAGAGGGTGTCATTGTCCTTTTTGGTAAGCTCTTGGTGGTTGGTAGAAGTCTGCAATGAGTGGTAAACTGCTCCCAATGCTTCTCGGTCGATGTTACCACTCGCGATCCGCCTATCCGACCCCTCCGCAGTCGTGTCGGAAGGTTGTAGGGATATTTGGGCCCCTTGAAGTCTGGGATGTTAGTTAACCTTTAGTAATCCCCTTAGGGAAGCTTGAACCTAGGGTAGGTCCCTGCTTGGAAAATCGGTAGCTTCCATTCTTTGGGGAAGATGGTACGCTGCGGAGCCACCGCGAGAGTTTTAGAGGGGGCCTCATATATTGATGAGTCTGAGGCTTTCTGTTAAGCAATGCGAGCCCCCTTGGGAACGTCAGCGGGGAAGCCCTGTGAGCGTGTTTCTGTTGTCGATCCTTGGGATCCTTCTTCCTCCCCAACTTTTTTCTTGTGGGTCGGTGGTTTGGTCGATTTGGCTTGGACGGTCAGCGGGGTAAGGCCCCCAGGAGCTTGGACCCGGAAGCCTCCCGGGCATCTGAGGGACCGCCCTCGATCGGAGTGGGTTAGCCGATCCATTTCTGACCTACTGATTTTTCAACCACAGCAATCTTGGCTTTAGATTGTTCAGGAGTCAAACCCTCTCTCTCGGCAAGCTCCTTCGATGTCAAGGCAGGTCCCTTCTTCTTACCCTGCTCCACCAGCTTTTTCTCCTCGGCCTCTATCTTCTCGAAGAGCCTCTTGGCAGCACGGTCTCTGCGGCAGACATGATCAACCCTGCAAAATCGAGAGAAGGGAGCAGAAGTTTAGAAATTAGATAAAACCTGAGAAGCATCACACGTGCAATAAAAACAAAATAAACAACAAAAGGAGGAGAAAGAACGTGTTTGGCATAAGGTAATTGACAGTATGGTTACCGATCGAGAATTCATTGTGCCGCATTACCCTCGGGGCCAACCCAGCTTCAACCAAAAGGGTAGAGTTAGTGAAATAGGCCATATCCAAGGGGCTCACTGCCCTTAAGGTGCTCATTAGAGTGTTTGGCCATGTCACCTTCCCCCGATCGAGACAAACCCTTTCAATGTCGTTCCAGGTCCTGTGGTCTAACCTGGGCCAACCGTCTTCACACCGGATAAATACATAACTCTCTTTACAATCCTTATCATGCGAGGATTTCTCGACGTCAAAGATTTTGTTACCAGAGCGGGCTTACATCTTTACAAACCTCCAAGGGTCGATTGAGGCGATAAATAACTCGGCCAGGTGTTCCACGCTTTCTTCCTAGCCTAACAATCTCATAAGACCCTGAAGGCTGTCACCATGGCGTGTGCATTGGGGAGAAGCTAGATAGGGCAAATTTCCAGCATATTGAACTAGTCCACTTGAAAAAGGGACAGGCAACCTGAACCCATACTCAATCGCCTGTGTCGAAACAGCGATACAACCCTCAGGGGGTGCTCCCATGTGGTCTTCCTCCCCCGGTATTATGACATCAAGCCACATGGCTAGCCTCCTCCAACCACTCAGTTAGATTTTCGCCAATTGCCTTTCCGCCTGGGTCACTCGAGACTGAAATTCATGGTAGAATTTGGTAGTTTTATATACCCCTTTTCGTTGACCAGCGACTGCCACTCTTTTTCCTTTCCTCCCTTTTTCTTGAGCCGCCTCAGGGGTAGAAGTTTTGCTACCCCGACTATCGTCTTTCTCCTCGAGAGACATCCCCTCAATCTTCGCGGCCGCATCTTCCAACGCCTCAGGGTCCGCCCCTGTTCCTTTTTCCCGAGTGGCCGAAGCAGAGCCGGTCTCCCCTAAGAGGTAGAGTATAGGCGTGTCCCCAGTGAGGGGCCCACTCATTACTTCTGCTTCTTTTGAAGCCCCAGCGTCCTCCAAGTCAAGGGGATGATCCCACCTATTTTTCCCTGGACGTTTCACCCCGATGATCTCCATTGATTTCTTTGAATCCGATTCTTCCTCTCGCACTACTAGCTTGCAGCGAGTTTTGGGCTCAGCTTAGGCACCTGGGTTACGGCAACTGGTCTTTTTGGGGCCATATTTTGAGAGAGAAGTGTTTTTTTTTTTTTTTGGGAGGGGGGGAAGAAGGTGACTCGAGTTTGGGGAGATGTAGCCCAATAACTGGGGATCAGTTACAGATAACTGCCCATTTACAAGCATGCCCAGAACTCAAAATTCAAAATATACAATTATTGCGATGGTGCGTGGAGGAGCTCAACCGTTTCCCGCCTGTAAGAAGTTGAGCGTACACCCACTTACGCGTGTTGATACCAGAAAGCATCCGACTTCTTGGTCGATGCCTTAGAGACATGTGTCTCTTTCGAGCCCCTAGCTCAGAGAATTATGCCACATGTCCAAACCGCCCAAGCGAGATTTGTCACCCGGGTCAACAACACTACAGTTCGAGCCTCAAGCAGGCACGTAGGCTCTACCACGTCTACCACGTCACCCTTGCATCCGACCCAGCAAACTCCCTCACTCAAGCCAGCACTTCTCGTATAGTACGCGAAAGTCTTACCTTGCTTACCTACTGCAAGAAAAGTCTCTTGACTCAAGATGGTCCTTAACCCAGAGGACCGTCGAGCCACATACTTCAACGACCAATGAGGCCCAAGTATTGGAGCATTAAATGCAGGCACTAACCCCTACAGGACGCATTAAATGCGCGCCACGCCTAGCACTTACTCCGCGGCGCCTTTTGCAGAGACGATACAACAGGCCTTACCGAAGGTACTGTTCACAGCTAGCGAAGCCATGCCTTATGGCAGCCAGATCCACACTTTTCGCGAGGTGTACTAACAAGCGCAAGGCTTCCCCCATAAATATCCCCTCATTTATTACTAAGGTAAGTCACTGTTCATACTTTTGAAACTCTCTTTGCATTTCAGACCAAGTTTTGACCCAGTTGTCTGACTTGAGCATCGGAGTACCAAAACGGGTCCAACCCCCATATTCTCCCATTCTGTCTTTTGAGCTCACATTTGCTCTTCTTTTCAGCTAGCTCGTTCAAGAGCACTTCCTGCTAATATAAATTTCTTGGGTAATTGGGAGTCCAAATCTGTCGTTCCGTACATAGCTGAATTTAGACACCATCAATATGCATCGACAATTTCTTTATTTATTTTATTTTATATATCCACATATACATACCACTATGCAAAACTTATCGATAATGGAATTTAGAAATTACAAAATATACTTATCATACGCAAGGAGTTGAACATAAATATCTTGTAATTCATATAAATGCATGATATTATTGAATATTTTATTAGGTGTAAGAAACTATATTGATTTAATCACATTTTGAAATTAATTAAAAACATTGGCATATTTTACAAGATTACTTTTATTTTTTGTTTAAAATAAAAAATTCTTTAAAATTCAAATTTAAAAAATATTTATTCCATAAATTTATGTTAATCTTGTAAATGTAAAAAAAAAATGTCAAATATAACTTAACAATTGTTGTTTATTCTCATTCAAAATTGAAAATAATATGAATATATTCGGCATCAATAATTGGCTAATGTATAATTATGCATCATATATTTAAGTAATTTCTATATATATATACATACTAGTGTCAAAATTTTGAATTATAAAATATTAAAATTACTAAAAATATCATGATCCGCTGCCAGGAGTTGAACCTGGATATCTTCAAATGATATAAACCATGTGCTACAGCGGAATACTTGATTATGTGCTAAAAGTTACTTTTATTTCAACCTCCCCCCCTCCCTCCCCCCCCCCCCCCCCCCCCACACACACACACATATATATATATATATATATATATATATATATATATATATATATATTTGACAATTTCTAACTTTTATGATAGAAAATACGAAATTAACAAAAATATCCTTATGCGCTTTTGGGAGTTGAACCTAGATATTTTTAACCAATATAAGTCGCGTGCTACTTTAAAATATTTTATTTTATGTAAGAAATTAATTTTAACATTTTTTAAATTTATTAACTATGGTAAATTTTACAAGATTACTAAGTTTTCTATTTGAAATGTAATATATACGTCATATATGTATGAATTGCTATAGAGATACATACCATCCATGTAAAATTTATGAAGTATAAAATATAGAAATTTCTTAAAATATCATGATCCGCTGCCAGGAGTTGAACCTGGATATCATGTATTGATATAAACCATATGCTACAGCGGAATAATTGATTTTATGCTACGAGATTATTTTATTTAAACCGCAGATATATTTATATATTATATACATCGACAATTTCTTTATTTATTATAATTTTATATATTCATATATATATACCACAACACAAAACTTATCGATGATGGAATTTAGAAATTTCTAAAAATGTCCTTATACTCGGCAATGAGTTGAACTTAGATATCTTGTAATTCATATAAATTCGTGCTATTATTGAATATTTTATTAGGTGTAAGAAATTACGTTGATTTAAACACATTTTGAAAATTATTAAAAACATTGGGAAATTTAAAAAGATTACTACCATTTTTGGTTTAAAATGTAAAATTCTTTATAATTCAAATTTCAAAAAAAATTATTTCACAAATTTATGTTAATTGTGTAAATGTAAAAAAAAAATATGTCAAATTTAACTTAGCAATTGTTGTTTGTTCTCATTCAAATGGAAAAATAATATGCACATATTTTGCACCAATAATTGACTAATGTATAATTATGCATCAAATATTTAAGCAATTGCTATATATATACATACTAGTTTCAAAATTCTGAATTATAAAATATTAAAAAATTACTAAAAATACCATGATCCGCTGCCAGGAGTTGAATTTGGATATCTCCAAATTATATATATATATATTGACAATTTCTAATTTTTATGATAAAAATTATGAAATTAATAAAAATATCCTTATTCGCTTTTGGGAGTTGAACCTAGATATTTTAACCTATATAAGCCGCCTGCTACTTTAAAATATTTTATTTTTTGTAAAAAATTAATTTTATTTAAATATTATTTTTAAATTTATTAACAACTTTGGTAAATTTTACAAGATTAAAAAGTTTTTTGTTTAAAATGTAATATATACATCATATATGTATGTAATTGCTATATAGATACATACCATCCATGTCAAATTTATGAGTATAAAATATAAAAATGACTTAAAATATCATGATCCGCTGCGAGGAGTTGAACCTGGATATCATGTATTGATATAAACCATGTGCTACAGCGGAATATTTGATTTTATGCTACGAGACTATTTTATTTAAACCGCAGATATATTTATATGTTATATACATCGATAATTTCTTCATTTATTATAATTTTATATGTTCATGTATACATACCACCATGCAAAACTTATCGATGATGGAATTTAGAAATAACTAAAGATATCCTTATACTCGACAATGAGTTGAACTTAGATATCTTGTAATTCATATAAATTCGTGGTATTATTGAATATTTTATTTGGTATAAGAAATTACGTTGATTTAAAAACATTTTGAAATTTATTAAAAACATTGGGAAATTTAACAAGATTACTACCATTTTTGGTTTAAAATGTAAAATTCTTTATAATTCAAAATCCAAAAATAATTATTTGACAAAATTATGTTAATTGTATAAATTTAAAAAAATATGTCAAATTTAACTTAACAATTTTTGTTTGTTCTCATTCAATTGGAAAAATAATATGTACATATTTTGCACCAATAATTGGCTAATATATAATTATGTATCAAATATTTAAGCAATTTATATATATATATATATATATATATATATATATATACTAGTTTAAAAATTCTGAATTATAAAATATTAAAAAATTACTAAAAATATCATGATCCCCTGCCAAGAGTTGAACTTGGATATCTCCAAATGATATAGACCATGTGCTACAGCAGAATACTTGATTATGTGCTAAAAGTTGCTTTTTATTTAAACCACATGCATATATATATATATATAATGAAAATTCTAATTTTTATGATAAAAATTATGAAATTAATAAAAATATCCTTATTCGCTTTTGGGAGTTGAACCTAGATATTTTTAACCAATATAAGCCGCTTGCTACTTTAAAATATTTTATTTTATGTATGAAATTAATTTTATTTAAATATTATTTTTAAATTTATTAACAACTTTGGTAAATTTTACATGATTACTAAGTTTTTTGTTTAAAATGTAATATATACGTCATATATGTATGTAATTGCTATATAGATACATACCATCCATGTCAAATTTATGAAGTATAAAATATAGAAATTACTTAAAATATCATGATCCGCTGTCAGGAGTTGAACCTGGATATCATGTATTGATATAAACAATGTGCTACAGCGGAATATTTGATTTTATGCTACGAGATTATTTTATTTAAACCGCAGATATATCTATATGTAATATACATCGATAATTTCTTCATTTATTATAATTTTATATATTCATGTATACATACCACCACGCAAAACTTATCGATGATGGAATTTAGAAATAACTAAAAATATCCTTATACTCGGCAATGAGTTGAACTTAGATAACTTGTAATTCATATAAATTCGTGCTATTATTGAATATTTTATTAGGTGTAAGAAATTACGTTGATTTAAACACATTTTGAAATTTATTAAAAACATTGGGAAATTTAACAAGATTACTACAATTTTTGGTTTAAAATGTAAACTTATTTATAATTAAAAATTCAAAAAAAATTATTTCACAAATTTATGTTAATTGTATAAATGTAAAAAAATATGTCAAATTTAATTTAACAATTTTTGTTTGTTCTCATTCAAATGGAAAAATAATATGTACATATTTTTCACCAATAATTAGCTAATGCATAATTTTGCATCAATTATTTAAGCAATTTCTATATATATATACGTACTAGTTTCAAAATTCTGAATTATAAAATATTAAAAAATTACTAAAAATATCATGATCCGCTGCCAGGAGTTGAACTTGGATATCTCCAAATGATATAGACCACGTGCTACAGCAGAATACTTGATTATGTGCTAAAAGTTGCTTTTTATTTAAACCACATGCATATATATATAGATATATATATATTGAAAATTTCTAATTTTTATGATAAAAATTATGAAATTAATAAAAATATCCTTATTCGCTTTTGGGAGTTGAACCTAGATATTTTTAACCAATATAAGTCGCTTGCTATGTAGCACCCGAAACGCTAGGTAGCCAGATCCCCCGCATTATAGTTCAATCCACATATGGAACGAACACCCATACATGAAACAAGCCTATAGCGAACGGGAGACAATAAAAAAACAATCACTAGCTAGGCGGGACTAACCCTCAAATAAATACCAACATGCATAGCAATAAACGGAAGCATAGCAATATGCATTCACTTCATTACTCATTTTCCGTTTCATGCCAACATTTCCAAAATTACATATCCAACTTTCAAGTACAAGTCATAATATACATAAATACCCAAAACAATTCATAAGAACTAGGAATATATCAATAAAATACATACAACATGAGACTGACAATGCTAGACCCAAAAGAAACAAAACTCGACTCAATCCCGCCTAGCACTCAACTTGCAATACCTGAAAATGTGAGGTGTCAGTCTATGAAAGACTGAGTGAGGGGTTTATAATTTAAAAGCACGGTTATCATGCCAGCTGTAATCTCGGGTAAGATTTTATAAAAGAGAGCAATATAGGTTCAATAATAATACAATACTCGCCCGAGATTACAACTAATCAATTTACAACTCAATCAATTCGGTACAATTCAGTTCAATCAATCAGTGGCCCGGCGAGTGAGGGCAATTCTCCAACCTTTCTCCGACAGTGTACAATAACTCAGTTGTGATTAATTAAGTGATCAAGCAATACAATTTAGTGCACAATTAGCAATTTCAATAGTCCATCCTTCTTCCTCCGGGTGATGGGGGATTGCAAGGCCCCGCCATCCAATCAGTGTGAGTATAGGGTTCATGATTCCCTATACCCGGAACTCCTTCCTCCACTAATCTCCTAGTGGATTCAGGGGTCATCCCAACAATGTGAGGATAATGCAAGAGTTACCCGTCAGCCCACGCTTTCCCGGTTGGCTCAATACACTACCCTCGGGCCCACAGTGAACAATATACTCGCCAAAACAATCAATTCAGTCGATCAATCAGTCGGTACAATTCGGTAATTCAATTGAAGATCAATAAAGTTTTGGAAACTATAACTATATATATATATACATATATATATATATATGTATATATATATATATATATGTATGTATAAATATATATTTTGGTCCAAAATTCACATAGGGTTGTAGGGTTCTTTTTGTTTAGAAATAACCTCACCTTTACCAACCAAAAAGGAATAAGGATACACCCTACGGAGCGTGCTCCTCGTCTCCCGGAGCGTGATCTGTGTAACAAGGGACAAGTCTAAATAAGACTCGACTCTTATGAACCAATTAAGACGAACGGCATGTTCCAATAAAGTCATTCATGCAATTACAATCAATAAGTATCATGACATGTTCAATTTATCAAATAAGGTAACAATGATCAAGTACTCACAGTATAATCAAAGTATAAAAATATTACACAAACCTCCCCTAAGGGATTTTAACATGAACTTCCATAATACCAATTATGTACATAATATCATGCATTATGTAGCATATCAATGAAGTGTTTGCGCTGGAAACAAGTCAAGAAAACCATGCATGAAAAGTATGAAAATCAAACTTTTCATGCAGAATACACAGGGTCGCGCCCTTCACAAAATGGTCGCGGTCGCGACCACCTAATTTTGCCCGAATTTTCCTCCAAAATTTCCAAAATCTCAAAACGAGGCCAAATTTTGGTCACTGTCGACTAATTTCCTTCACAAAAGGGTCATGGTCACGACTACCGATTTTTGGCCTAATTTTTCTTCGAATTTTTCCAAAATCTCGACACCAGGCCAAAAACGGGTAGCGGCCACGACCAGTTTTACATGTAAATCAGGTCGCGGGCACAACCAAGTATGCAGTAGCAGCAAAACAGGGGAAAAACAGGGCATTTCGACCCAAAACCAACCAAAACCAACAACCACACCAAGTTCACTCCATAACAATTATTTCAAACCATCAAACACACATTATACTTCAATTATCCATCATTCAAACCATGAAATATACATCAAAGCATCAAGAATTCATCATGGAAACCTCATCTATATACATGCTTCCAACTTCCAAATAAATCAAAGTTTTCATGCAAGCTTTTATCCCTTTTACTCATAAACATGCTTCTAGCTCTAATCACACAAGAATTCATCATCTAATTCATGAACCCTACTCAATCACTTATTCAAGAATTCATGCAAAATCATGTCATACCTTGAAATGAGCTAGAAATGGAATAAAATGAAGAGATGATGATGATGATGATCCTAGCTTCAATAATCCTTCAAAATATAGCTTGAATTATGATGAAATCTTCCTTCCTCTTCCTTGGTGTAAAAACCGATATTTAGTGTGTGTGAGATTCTTGGATGAAATGGAATGTAATGGAATGAAATGGAAGAAATGAAATGATATACTCAAAGTCTTGCATGAAAGTGTGTGTTTCTCCACAATTTGCACATAAGCCCTCCTATTATTTGAATAAATGCAAGCAAGTTTCATCTCTAACCATAAGATCAATTTAATCCAATTCATGTTATGCAATTAAGTCCCTAATTTACACAAAGGAGCAATTAAAGACATGTAATACAATTAGGTCACTTATATGAATTAGTTCATATAATTCACATTAATGACAATTCATATAAATGCATGAAGATATATTGCATATACTATGATGAAAGTTGCAAATAAATGAATGAAATCCTTTAATTTAAACCTCCCAACTCCCGAGGACCCGCTCGTGGAGTGCTTACCTGAACTTCTGGAAATTGGGGCGTTACAACTCTCCCCCCCTTAGAAGAATCTGGTCCCCAGATTCACTGATCGGAAATAAATAACTCCGGGTGGAACCTTCTCATTTTCTCTTCCGGCTCCCAAGTCATTTCTTCGGTTTTATCACTCCGCCACAACACCTTGACCATAGGAATGCTCCGGTTCCTCAATTCTTGATATTTTCTGTCCAAAATTTTAACCGGCTGGTGAACAAACGATAAATTCGGTTCCAACTCAACTTCTTCAACGAGGAGAATTTCGGTTTCATCCAGATAATAATTTCTTAGTTGAGATACATGAAAGACATTATGAATTCCGGTAAGGTTAGATAGTAGATCCAATCTGTAAGCAACTTCCCCAATTCTTCCAAGAATCTCGAACGAACCCAAATAACGGGGATTTAACTTTCCTCCCTTTCCAATCCGAGAAAACCCTTTTCGTGGAGATACCTTTAAGAAAACCCGGTCCCCCACTTCAAATTTATGATCCCTCCGGCGAATATCGGCATAACTTTTCTATCTATCTTGTGCAGCTTTCATTCTTTGTTGTATCTGTTGAACTTTCTCAATCATAGCTCTCACGGTCTTAGAAGGTTTCTTAAGTTTGTCACCCTTCTTTACCCCTTCTTGTTTTGTCCATTTCCACTCCTCTAAATCAAAGAATAATGGCTAGCGACATTTCCGACCATAGAGCAACTCATATGGGGTTATACCAATTGAAGATTGATAGCTATTGTTATAAGCAAATTCAATCAACGGAAGTTGTTCATGCCACGAATTTTGAAAATCCAAAGCACAAGACCGGAGCAAATCTTCCAAATACCTTATAACTCTCTCGGATTGACCATCGGTTTGAGGATCAAAAGTCGTACTGAACCGAAGTTTCATTCCCAAAATATCTTGCAATTCTCGCCACAACTTAGAAGTAAAACGAGGATCCCTATCCGAAACAATACTCACCGGAATCCCATGAAGTCGGACAATTTCTCTATTATAAATCTCGGTTAACTTTCGAATCTTGTAAGACATTCGGACCGATAGAAAATGAGCAGACTTTGTTAATCGGTCCACGATCACCCAAATACCATCATAGCTGGCTTTCACTCTTGGTAGCCCGGATATAAAATCCATTGTCACCTGTTCCCACTTCCACTCAAGAATAGGTAATGGCTGTAAAAGACCTCCGGGCTTTTGATGCTCGGCTTTAACTCGTTGACATGTCAAACAATGCTTTACAAACTCGGCCACATCCTTTTTCAATCCACGCCACCAATAGTATTGTTTTAGATCTTTATACATTTTGTTTTCTCCTGGGTGGACCGAATAGGCCGACCTATGAGCTTCTTCAAGTAATACCCTTTTCAATTCATCGGGTACAACCACTCGGTTCTTGAAACGAAGAAAACAGGTTTCATCGAACCCGAATGGACTTTCCAGATCCTCTTTTGCCTTGGCAACTAATCTTTGAACTTCCGGATCCTTGTTCTAAGCCTCAAATAATCTAAATTTCAATTTCAGTTGAATAGAGATATTCAATACCCGGGCTTTTATCACAATAGACTCAATTTTTCTACTTTCTCCAACTTCCAAACTCGATACCCCAACTTTTCTACTTAAGGCATAGGCAACCACATTAGCTTTCCCGGGATGGTACTTGATGACACAGTCATAATCCTCTAATCGTTTAATCCATCTCCGTTGCCTCAAATTCAGATCCTTTTGTGTAAATAAGTATTGGAGACTCTTATGATCGATGAAAATTTCAAAAGACACCCCATACAAGTAATGTCTCCATTTCCCGATCGCAAATATCACGGCGGCGAGCTCAAGATCATGTGTAGGATAGTTCTTTTCATGCTCTTTTAATTTTCGGGAAGCATAGGCAATCACTTTCCCGTTCTGAGTTAAAACACACCCTAAGCCTGCTTTTAACTCATCGGTATAAACAATATATCCTTCAGAACCTTCGGAAAGAGTCAGAACTGGAGCTGAAACTAACTTTTCCTTCAAAACACCAAAACTTTTGTCACAACTATCATCCCACACAAATTTAACATCCTTCTTTGTTAATTGAGTTAAGGGAGCGGCAATCTTTGGAGAAATCTTGCACAAATCTTCTATAATAACCCACCAATCCCGAGAAACTTCTAACTTCGGAAGCATTCTTTGGTTTCTCCCACTTTAACACCGCTTCTATTTTAGAAGGATCAACTTCTAATCCATTTCCCGAAATGATATGACCCAAGAAAGACACCCGGTAGATCCAAAATTCACACTTGCTAAACTTTGCAAATAATTGATGCTCCTTCAAAGTTTTCAATACGAGTTCAAGGTGTCTTACATGTTCCTCGACCGACTTGGAGAAAACCAAAATATCATCAATGAATATCACAACGAACTTATCAAGAAACGGTCGAAAAATTCTATACATCATATCCATGAAAGCGGCGGGAGCATTTGTCAAACCAAACGGCATAACCACAAATTCATAGTGAACATATCTCGTATTGAAGCCCATTTTCGGAATATCCTCGGCTCGGATCCGTAATTGATAATATCCTTGTCGTAAATCAAGCTTCGAGTATACTTTGGATCCTTGAAGTATATCAAATAACTCCTCAATGTGGGGTAGAGGATATTTATTCTTGATTGTCATCCGATTTAACTCCAGGTAATCAATACACATCCGTAGTGTTCTGTCTTTATTTTTCACAAACAATACCGGTGCACCCCACGGCGACGAACTCGGCCTAATATACCCGACTTCCAATAGAGCATCAAGTTGAATCTTCAATTCTTTCAATTCCGCCAGGGCCATCCGATATGGAGTTTTAGAGTATAGCTCTGCATTCGGATATAAATCAACTACAAACTCTATTTCTCTATCCGGCGGTAATGAATCCAATTTTTTCGGAAACACTTCGGAAAATTCTTTAACGACCTCCGTTTCTTCGAATTTCACCTGATCTGTAGGTTGATTAAGAATATAAGCTATGAATCCTGTAGCCCCATCAAGGACCAATTTCTGAGCTTCAGAGAAAGATAATAAAGGCACTGATTTAGAACTCTAACTCGTAATAATCTTTTAAACCAACTGAACTCTCTTGGCCTGACAATCCACGGTGGCACAGTGCTTGAATAACCAATCCATTCCTAAGATAGAGCCATAGCGAGACATCGGCAATTTAATAAAATTCGTCGAGAAAACCTGACCCTCAATACTCACCGGCACTTCTCTAAAAACCCGGTTAGTTTCTACACTACCACCAAAAGGAGTACTAACAACAGAATATGCAGAAGAAAGAGTAACACATAGAGGCAATTTCATAGATATATCGCAACAAATAAAGGAGTGAGTAGCTCCCGGATCAAATAAAGTATGTATGTTCGTGTCGTGAATGCAAATGGTACCTTCCACAACGGCTGAGGGTCCACGTCTGCATCAACTTCCTCTCCTTCCAGAGCATAAGCAAAAGCTCTAATCAACGGCCTCTGACCCTCGGCAGGCTGATCTCGGCGATCCGGGCACGTATCCACCTTATGATCGGCATTTCCACAAATCAAACATAACCCGAGGCGTCTTCTGCAATTAGCATAATGATGAGTAGGTTGCCAGCAGAATGAACATTTAGGTTTCTCGGGTGATGGTGGCAAAGTAGGAGGCTGGGGAGCCTTCTGGATCGGACCTTGTTGCTTGAATTTCTTTATCGGACCCTTTGATTGTGGAGGAGCTGTCTCGTAAGTAACTGACCTCTTGCCCGTATTATAACCTACTCTTGATCCCGATCTTGAACCCTGTCCCGACTGATAAGTAGATCTCCGTGCATTAACTAAGTCTTCCACTTTTAAGGCCTTCGAAGTAGCCTTTTTCCAAGTGCTAGTATTAACAGCCTCAATTGCTACTTGAATATTCGGCCTCAACCCTTGGACAAATTGCATAGATTTGTGAAAATCATCGCCTGCAATATTAGGTGCATACTTGGACAACCTTTCAAACTTAGCTATATACTCGGCAACCGATTTTCCCCCTTTCTTCAGCTCTGTAAATTCCTTAAGTCTTCGGGTGAGAGAAGAAGGTGGAATAAATTTATTCTTGAATTCCAGTACGAAGACCTCCCACGTGACTTCCTCTCCGGCAGCATCTAGAATAATTTTAGTGCTTTTCCACCAAGCATAAGCCTCCCCTTGAATTAAAGTAAGGGTGCATCGAGCCTTTTCCCTAGAGTCACAAGGAATGAGGTTCCAAATTCTTTCTACCTCCTTAAGCCACTGCTCGGCTTACATATCATTTCCTTTGAAAAACTTTGGTGGATGTTGATTCTGAAACTCCCGTAAAATAGCTGAAATCGGGGCCGGCTGAGGTGGAGGAACTGGTGGTGCTGGAGGCACATAATCTCGCAACCTCTGATCTATTAACTGAACCATGGAGTTTAAGAAATCCTGAGGTTGAGCTTGAGGGGAAGGAGGTGGAGGAGAATGACCATGGCGATGATGTCTATGTCCCGGTGGCTCTGATCTATTAACTCTCTATGATGGCGACCACGTGGCATCTTGAAATTCAAACACTATACATGCATGTCCAATTAATAAGTGCAAATGAGTGCAATAAAGCTCATAATATCCATAAAGCACATAATTCAAATAATTCAAGTAATTCAAGTAAGTCCAAGTAAGTTCAAGTAAGGTGCAAGACTCTCAATTAATCAAATAATCCTATGCCGTACGACTTAGACTCACAAGACACGACATTAGAACCGCGGTTTTCCAACCGGTGCTCTGATACCACCTTAGGATGTAGCACTCGGAACGCTAGGTAGCCACATCCCCCGCACTATAGTTCAATCCACATATGGAACGAACACCCATACATGAATCAAGCCTATAGCGAACGGGAGATAATAAAAAAACAATCACTAGCTAGGCGGGACTAACCCTCAAATAAATACCAACATGCATAGCAATAAACGGAAGCATAGCAATATGCATTCACTTCATTACTCATTTTCCGTTTCATGCCAACATTTCCAAAATTACATATCCAACTTTCAAGTACAAGTCATAATATACATAAATACCCAAAACAAATCATAAGAACTAGGAATATATCAATAAAATACATACAACATGAGACTGACAATGCTAGACCCAAAAGAAACAAAACTCGACTCAATCCCGCCTAGCACTCAACCTGCAATACCTGAAAATGTGAGGTGTCAGTCTATGAAAGACTGAGTGAGGGGTTTATAATTTAAAAGCACGGTTATCATGCCAGCTGTAATCTCGGGTAAGATTTTATAAAAGAGAGCAATATAGGTTCAATAATAATACAATACTCGCCCGAGATAACAACTAATCAATTTACAATTCAATCAATTCGGTACAATTCAGTTCAATCAATCAGTGGCCCGGTGAGTGAGGGCAATTCTCCAACCTTTCTCCGACAGTGTACAATAACTCAGTTGTGATTAATTAAGTGATCAAGCAATACAATTTAGTGCACAAGTAGCAATTTCAATAATCCATCCTTATTCCTTCGGGTGATGGGGGATTGCAAGGCCCTGCCATCCAATCAGTGTGAGTATAGGGTTCATGATTCCCTATACCCGGAACTCCTTCCTCCACTAATCTCCTAGTGGATTCAGGGGTCATCCCAATAATGTGAGGATAATGCAAGAGTTACCCGTCAGCCCACGCTTTCCCGGTTGGCTCAATACACTACCCTCGGGCCCACAGTGAACAATATACTCGCCAAAATAATCAATTCAGTCGATCAATCGGTCAATCAATCAGTCGGTACAATTCGGTAATTCAATTGAAGATCAATAAAGTTTTGGTATATATATATATATATATATATATATATATATATATATATATATATATGTATAAATATACATTTTGGTCCAAAATTCACATAGGGTTGTAGGGTTCTTTTTGTTTAGAAATAACCTCACCTTTACCAACCAAAAAGGAATAAGGATACACCCTATGGAGCGTGCTCCTCGTGTCCTGGACCGTGATCTGTGTAACAAGGGACAAGTGTATATAAGACTCGACTCTTATGAACCAATTAAGACGAACGGCATGTTCCAATAAAGTCAATCATGCAATTACAATCAATAAGTATCATGACATGTTCAATTTATCAAATAAGGTAGCAATGATCAAGTACTCACGGTATAATCAAAGTATGAAAATATTGCACAAACCTCCCCTAAGGGATTTTAACAAGAACTTCCATAATACCAATGATGTACATAATATCATGCATTATGTGGCATATCAATGAAGTGTTCGCGCTGGAAACGAGTCAAGAAAATCATGCATGAAAAGTATGAAAATGAAAATTTTCATGCATAATACACAGGGTCGCGGGCGCGACCAAAATCCTTTACAAAATGGTCGCGGTCGCGACCAACTAATTTTGCCCGAATTTTCCTCCAAATTTTCCAAAATCTCGAAACTAGGCCAAATTTTGGTCGCGGTCGTGACTAATTTCCTTCACAAAAGGGTCGCGATCGACTACGTATTTTTGGCCAAATTTTTCTTCCAATTTTTCCAAAATCTCGAAACCAGGCCAAAAACGGGTAGCGGCTGCGACCAGTTTTACATGTAAATCAGGTCACGGGCGCGACCAAGTACGCAGCAGCAGTAAAACAGGGGGAAAACAGGGCATTTCGACCCAAAACCAACCAAAACCAACAACCACACCAAGTTTACTCCATAACAATTATTTCAAACCATCAAATACACATTATACTTCAATTATCCATCATTCAAACCATGAAATATACATCAACGCATCAAGAATTCATCATGGAAACCCCATCTATATACATGCTTCCAACTTCCAAATAAATCAAAGTTTTCATGCAAGCTTTTATCCCTTTTACTCATAAACATGCTTCTAGCTCTAATCACACAAGAATTCATCATCTAATTCATGAACCCTACTCGATCACTTATTCAAGAATTCATCCAAAATCATGGCATACCTTGAAATGAGCTAGAAATGGAATAAAATGAAGAGATGATGATGATGATGATCCTAGCTTCAATAATCCTTCAAAATATAGCTTGAATTATGATGAAATCTTCCTTCCTCTTCCTTGGTGTAAAAACCGATATTTAGTGTGTGTGAGTGTGTGAGATTCTTAGATGAAATGGAATGTAATGGAATGAAATGGAAGAAATGAAATGATATACTCAAAGTCTTGCATGAAAGTGTGTGTTTCTCCACAATTTGCACATAAGCCCTCCTATTATTTGAATAAATGCAAGCAAGTTCCATCTCTAACCATAAGATCAATTTAATCCAATTCATGTTATGCAATTAAGTCCCTAATTTACACAAAGGAGCAATTAAGGACATGTAATACAATTAGGTCACTTATATGAATTAGTTCATATAATTCACATTAATGACAATTCATAAAAATGCATGAAGATATATTGCATATACTATGATGAAAGTTGCAAATAAATGAATGAAATCCTTTAATTTAAACCTCCCAACTCCCGAGGACCCGCTCGTGGCGTGCTTACCGGAACTTCCGGAAATTGGGGCGTTACATGCTACTTTAAAATATTTTATTTTATGTAAGAAATTAGTTTTATTTAAATATTATTTTTAAATTTATTAACAACATTGGAAAATTTTACAAGATTACTAAGTTTTTTGTTTAAAATGTAATATATACATCATATATATATATGTAATTGCTATATAGATACATACCATCCATGTCAAATTTATGAAGTATAAAATATAGAAATTACTTAAAATATCATGATCCGCTGCCAGGAGTTGAACCTGGATATCATGTATTGATACAAACCATGTGCTACAGCGGAATATTTGATTTTATGCTACTAGATTATTTTATTTAAACCGCAGATATATTTATATATTATATACATTGATAATTTGTTTATTTATTATAATTTTGTATATTCGTATATACATACCACAACGCAAAACTTATCGATGATGGAATTTAAAAATAACTAAAAATATCCTTATACTCGGCAATGAGTTGAACTTAGATATCTTGTAATTCATATAAATTCATGCTATTATTGAATATTTTATTAGGTGTAAGAAATTACGTTGATTTTAACACATTTTGAAATTTATTAAAAACATTGGGAAATTTAAGAAGATTTACTACCATTTTTGGTTTAAAATGTAAAATTTTTTATAATTCAAAATTCAAAAATAATTATTTCATAAATTTATGTTAATTGTATAAATGTAAAAAAATATGTCAAATTTAACTTAAAAATTGTTGTTTGTTCTCATTCAAATGAAAAAATAATAAGTACATATTTTGCACCAATAATTGGCTAATGTATAATTATGCATCAAATATTTAAGCAATTTCTATATATATACATACTAGTTTCAAAACTATGAATTATAAAATATTAAAAAATTACTAAAAATATCATGGTTCGCTGCCAGGAGTTGAACTTGGATATCTCCAAATCATATAGACCATGTGCTACAACGGAATACTTGATTATGTGCTAAAAGTTACTTTTTATTTAAACCACATGCATATATATATATATTGACAATTTCTAATTTTTATGATAAAAATTATGAAATTAATAAAAATATCCTTATTCGCTTTTGGGAGTTGAACCTAGATATTTTTAACCAATATAAGCCGCTTGCTACTTTAAAATATTTTATTTTATGTAAGAAATTAATTTTATTTAAATATTATTTTTAAATTGATTAACAACTTTGGTAAATTTCAAGATTGCTAAGTTTTTTGTTTAAAATGTAATATATAAATCATATATGTGTGTAATTGCTATATAGGTACATACCATCCATGTCAAATTTATGAGTATAAAATATAGAAATTACTTAATATATCATGATCCCCTGCCAGGAGTTGAACCTGAATATCATGTATTGATATATGAATATTTGATTTTATGCTACGAGATTATTTTATTTAAACTGTAGATATATTTATATATTATATACATCGACAATTTCTTTATTTATTATAATTTTATATATTCGTAGATACATACCACAACGTAAAACTTATCGATGATGGAATTTAGAAATTACAAAAAATATCCTTATACTTGGTAATGAGTTGAACTTAGATATTTTGTGATTCATATAAATTCGTGCTATTGTTGAATATTTTATTAGGTGTAAGAAATTACGTTGATTTAAACACATTTTGAAATTTATTAAAAATATTAGGAAATTGAACAAGATTACTACCATTTTTTGCTTAAAATTTAAAATTCTTTATAATTCAAAATTCAAAAGTAATTATTTCAAGAATTTATGTTAATTGGGTAAATGTAAAAAAAATATGTCAAATTTAACTTAACAATTGTTGTTGTTTCTCATTCAAATGGAAAAATAATATGCACATATTTTGCACCAATAATTGGCTAATGTATAATTATGCATCAAATATTTAAGCAATTTCTAAATATATACATACTAGTTTCAAAATTCTGAATTATAAAATATTAAAAAATTACTAAAAATATGATGATCCGCTGCCAGGAGTTGAACTTTGATATCTCCAAATGATATAAACCATGTGATACAGCGGAATACTTGATTATGTGCTAAAAGTTACTTTTATTTAAACCACATGCATATACATACATATATATAATGAAAATTTCTAATTTTTATGATAAAAATTATGAAATTAATAAAAATATCCTTATTCGATTTTGGGAGTTGAACCTAGATATTTTTAACCAATATAAGCCGTTTGCTACTTTAAAATATTTTATTTTATGTAAGAAATTAGTTTTATTTAAATATTATTTTTAAATTTATTAACAACTTTGGTAAATTTTACAAGATTACTAAGTTTTTTTGTTTAAAATGTAATATATACGTCATATATGTATGTAATTGCTATATAGATACATACCATCCATGTCGAGACTTTTGCAAAAATAATATTCTTTTTATTCCTGTTGCAAATAATGGTATCGGATTTGAGGGATTTAATATTTTGGTATTAATCGCGGAGTTTACCCGCGACTCCGATTATTTTATTGTTATTTATTGCGGAGTCGCGGAGATCTCCTGCAACTCCAAAATTTTATATTATTTTATTAGGAGTCGCGGAGATCTCCTGCAACTCCAATATTTTGTATTATTTTAATAGGAGTCGCGGAGATCTCCTGCAACTCCTAATTTTTTTTAATATTTTTTATGGAGTTGCATGATAAGCGAGACTCGTTGCTTTTCGTTTTTCCCTGATTTATTATTTAATTATTTATATTTATATCATCAATTATTTGTTGTATTTTGAAACTTTATTACTCAATATCTCCTGCAATTATTTGTCTTTTCTTTACATCACTTTATTATATTCATGCATCTGCAAAATGACAGTAAATGAATAGTATTTGATGGTACATTGAGGTGACTACTCAATATTGCAGCTCAAATTGAATTATTGCACTTGAAAGTTGAGTGCATTATTGTATCTCATACATTTCTATTTATACATCTGTATATCGTTCACAGTCCATCCATCCAAAATATTTTTGAGTCCAAAACTCTTTCCTCAATTTTTCCTTCAGTCAAGTTTCGACATCCCAAGAACTTTCTTGAGTTAATTTTTACATTCCTGTTTGTTAAGAATCCCTCTTCTGTAATGGAAGTAATTGAGTTACTTGTTTTTTATGGGGGAAATTATACTGTCTCCAATAATTCCGTTTTTTACGATTTACCCCCAGTAGCATCAACGAGAATTTCACGTTCAATCTCTTTTGATGGTATACTCCAGGAGGTTTATGGTCTAATTGGCCTGAACCGAGCGCGATACACAATTCAACTGTTATCGCCCTTCTATATCTCAAGGTCCCCGATACCACTGGAAACAGTCATTGAAATAAATGACGATCGAGTATTGTGGTGTTACACAAATCCGGAGGCCCAACTTGAATCTTTTAAGGTTTTTGTTATCGTTGAACCAATCCACACACAAAGATCCGTAGAGGTTAGCTGGAGTGAGGACATGCGAAGCTATATGGATTTGCTAAGCCAAGATATGTCTTCGGTCACCAATGGGTTCGAAGTATTTGGTATCAATGACCCAAATCCATCATTCCAACAAAGCCACCATGGCGAGGCTTACGTAGAACCACAAGTTGCGGAGTTGGAGGACGAATTACCAGATGAATCCCAACAAATGGATGATGTGTTGTCGGATCTAGAGATAGATGATGTGCCGAATGCCACTGCGAACGACACCGAAGAGGTTGCCGCTACTGAGGATGTGTTGACACAGCCCCACACCGGAGATATGAATCCACAACTCCACGAAGCTTATCCGTTCTACTCCGCTACAGGATCTGAAATGAACGCCGATTCTATGGATTTGCCATGTTGTAAATGGAGTCAATTTTACAATCCCAATGTTGGTAGATTGGCTCATGGGATGACATTCCCAAGCAAACTACATGCTCAAGCCTCCGTCAAGGACTACTCAGTTCGATGGGCGAAGCGAGAATTTTCTGTACAACTTAGTAAACCAACATTCTTCAAGGTTTACTGCAAGCACCATGAGGCAACGGGTTGCCCATGGGCAGTGCGCGTCCAATTTAAAAAGTTATATGAAACTTGGACGATAAGTGTATATAATGGGGATCATACTTGTGGTGACGACTACATCCGTAAGGATCATCAGAATTTGGATACGAATTTTTGCTGGGTTGTTGATTGGCCATGTCAGGACCAACTATGAGTACGCTGTTGCCGATGTCCAGCAGACCGTGAAGGATTTCTGCGGATACGAAATTGAGTATTCAAAGGCCTACCACAGTCTGCGACGTGCTAAGGAGCACTTGTACGGTACTTGGGAAAGCTCGGTTAGCAGTCTCCCGAACTTCATGGCTGCACTTCAAAAATGGAACCCAGGTTAACCCCAAATTTAATGTCCCATTTGTCCATGATTTACACTGATTTATAGTACACTATATTGTATTTTACTTTATCAATTGACATGCAGGGACCATAGTGGAGTGGTAACACCATCCACGTGGAGGAGGTAGGCCCGGAGTAGAGATGATACATTTAATGTTTTGGGCCTTTAGACCTTGCATTGAAGGGTTCAAACATTGTCGGCCGGTCGTTTGTGTTGATGCCACCCATTTGTACACCAAATACAAACATAAGCTCATGATTGTTGTTTGTGTAGATGGCAATCAAACCATTCTTCCTCTCGCATTTGCTTTGGTAGATGAGGAGTCTACTGGCACATGGGGTTGGTTTTTGAACTTATTGCACCTACACATCATAGGAGACTCGCACGAGTTTGTGACCATAATTTCCGATCGCAATAAGGGCATAATTAGGGCCGTAAATGAAGGGCATGGGTCATTTAATGGTGAACAAGGATGTCACCGTTACTGCTTGAGGCACTTGTGTTCCAATATCAATTCCAAATTTAGAAAGCCACCACTGAAGGATCTTTGTTGGGTTGCTGGTACGGCAGCCGATGAATTTTCATTCCAGCAGGCTTTTAATCGTATTCAGTCCATATGTCCTGAAGCTGCCACGTATCTGATGGGTATAGAGCTGGAAAAATGGACGTTCTGTCATGATGGAGGCCGTCGATTTGGAACGACTACCACCAACCATGTGGAGGTATGCAACGGTGTGCTCAAGGGAGCCAGACGGCTGCCAATTAGTGCAATTGTTGAGATGACCTATATTAAGCTTACTCGGTATTTCAACGAGAAGTTACAATTGGGAGGTCTGACAGTGACTTCTTCGTTTCCTTCCAACGAGAATGGGACTGGCGATGTCCCGAACTGAGGGCGATACGTGCCTTCATTGAATGCAATAATTTGAGAAGTCCCAACGACACTGTCGGATTGCGAAAAATATGGGGTGTAAGGTGTGTAATGAGTCTGCCCAGAGGTATTTGCTCCTTCGAATGCCGGCGTAACGGAGGGAGCAAATGCCGAATGAGGGTTATTGTCCCATTGCCCAAATGAGGGAGATGCAGGCGGATGGGGTTGGCTGGCAGTGGGTCGAGCTTGTTCTGGACTTCGGGCTCGGCGCCTACTTCGGGAACCCCTGCGAATTCTTATTTGCTCACTGACTACTTCCGGATTCGCATGCCCTCTTTCAACGTCTTGTAATGAACGGACAACTTCTCTATTAGTTTCACATAAACTCCTCAACTGAACTGGATCGGTGTCATCGGTAATGGCCAAGTAGTTATCCATCATATACGCCAACCCGGTGGACTGAAATTACAAAATAGAGCAACTCAACAAACAATATATAAAATTCAGATTTACTTTAAATATATATATTTCTTACCATCGCATTCCATGTTGCATGATCGGGCGGTCTGTATCCATTGTCATGTATCCTTGGTGGTGGCGAAATAAATTTACGCGTTTTCCTTTTATACCACTCATGGTACCCTTCAACAACATCACCCCTTGAACTCACATGTTCTCCTTCAATTTGGTGTTCATGCGCCGTAAACCACCTAGCAATGTAAACCTCATGTGTCGCATTCCAGTTTTTGTTTGTATAGCCTTTGCGTGTCAATCCATGCAATGTTTGTCTAACCTCTTGTTGAGGTTGGGGATGTGGAGGAATAGACTGGACAATGCCGAATTGCCGCGTCACTCGCTCGAGATGTAACTCCTCAATGATGTTGTAGTGAATCAGTGGACACGGGCAACGCCATAGTTCTGGAGCGCATTCCTCTGGGAGTTATTGTATATCTGCCAACGACATATCATACGACATCCAATCAAACTGCAAATCAATTTAATCAATGTCAAACATATTTCCGAAGAAATAATATACGTAAGCTGACAACCAAATAAAACGTAACTAATTACCTCATACGGTGATAAGTTATCAAGCATGGCCCTAAAGATCCTAACACTATTCCTTGTGGTATGCGTCCACGAGAAATACGTAGTCCATCTACAAATAATTTATATAATGCATTACAAAATTATTTACAAATAAATTAACTTTAGGTAGAGCATGAACGATGCATGTGAAATAATATTACCTGACACCATACGGGGGATTGGGAGTACCCGACCATTTGATAGCTCTCTTACTCCTACAGGCATTCGTGGTGCTCTTCGGCCGGGCCTGATGGAAGAGATACGTATCCACGCCCACATCTGCAATATGATTTTTTAATAATTATTATACCCAACTTGACAAATAAAATATTAACATTTTTGGAACCAACAAAACAAATAAAATAATATAATTAGTTAATAACGAAGTATTACCTGTAACAATTGTAAAGCTCCACCAATATTCTGATTATGGGTGCAACTGTTGCTCGCTCCACATAATTCACGGTACAAAAATGCCAACACTGCACTCCCCCAGCTATAACTCCGACACTCTTCTACAGTGCGCATATGTCGTAGATATAGTAGGGACACCTTATTTCCACTAGTGTCTGGAAACATGTATGCACCCATTATCAGTAATGCAGCACACCTGGCGTGTTGCATTACCACCCCGGCAGGACTGTCTGGATTGAGCGGATTTTCCATTAAGTGTCTTCTTAAAGCGACCATCTTAATTCGTGATCCAATAAGATCATCACCGTCTGGGAAAAATCCTAACATATCACCACAACAATCCATCCAAGACTCATACGGTGCCGGAGGTGCATCAATCCCAATTATTGGATCACCCCGAATTGGAAGGCCCCATAGTATAGCCACATCCTCCAAAGTAATGGTGGCCTCCCCAACGGACAGGTGGAATGTATGCGTCTCCATACGCCATCTTTCCAATAATGCAGTAATTAAATGTGCATCGCTTAGTATATATCCACAACTAAAAACTCCATAAAACCCCATATCATACAAGATAGCAATGATATCATCATTTATGTGTACATATCTATCGTCTTCGGGATCGTGACTAAATCCAGTCGTGTTATTGTGTCTTGGGATTACAATCCGATCGATATGCCCATTAAAAACATATTTTGAGCGATGCATGTCTTGTAAATAAAGTAAATCACCTTCTTCCGGACCGTAAATATATCTAGACATCTAAAAAATAAAAATAAAACTCAATTAGCACCTAACATAACAAAATATTTCATAACCCGACTCAAATATTCATTACAATAACTAACTTAATACTTTCAGTTATAACTAAATTAATTAAAATAACTAACAAATTAATTATTGATAGTTTAGATCATTACCAACAAAATTAAAAAATATACCCATATACCACATTAATGTTACCATGACTAATTAGTTAAAGATTAATACTAAACTCATTATTTATAACAAACGTGATAACCAAGATTATTAAAAAATATGCCAAACTAACAAACTAACTACTACGGATAACATTTTCAACTTCAACTAAACATTTTATTACAATTACTAACTTAATACTTTCAGTTATAACTAAATTAATTAAAATAATTAACAAATTAATTATTGGTAGTTTAGATCGTTACCAACAAAATTAAAAAATATACCAATATACCACATTAATATTAGCATGATTAATTAGTTAAAGATAAATACTAAACTCATTATTTATAACAAAAGTGATAACTAAGATTATTAAAAAATATGCCAAACTAACAAACTAACTACTATGGATAACATTTTCAACTTTAACTAAACATTTTATTATTTATAATCTATGTAATTATTAAAACTTTTAAGAAGTTTAATATCTTTTAATGAATTAATAACTACAAATTAACATGAAGAATACCATAGATTAGCTAACAAAAACTAACATATTACCATCATATTACTAATTAACATCATATTTACAAAATTTAAATAATTAATTACAAAATAAATGAGGGAAAAAATTTTTTTTTGCCCAGGTTGTACTTACCTTCACCGGAGTGGGCGGCGCCGGGACAATGGCGCCGGCTGCCTTTCGAGCTGGGCTGGCGGCGGTTGGCCGGTGGTTGGCGGTGGTTTTTTTTTTTTGACAATTTCTAATTTTTTTGATAGAAAATATGAAATTAATTAAAATATCCTTATGCACTTTTAGGAGATGAACCTAGATATTTTTAACCAATATAAGTCGCGTTCTACTTTAAAATATTTTATTTTATGTAAGAAATTGATTTTATTTAAAAATCATTTTTAAATTTATTAACAACTTTGGTAAATTTTACAAGATTACTAATTTTTTTGTTTAAAATACAATATATACATCATATATGTATATAATTGCTATATAGATACATACCACCAATGTCAAAGTTATGAAGTATAAAATATAGAAATTACTTAAAATATCATGATCCGCTGCCAGGAGTTGAACCTGGATATCATTTATTGATATAAATCATGCGCTACAGCGGAATATTTGATTTTATGCAACGAGATTGTTTTATTAAAACTGCATATATATTGATATATTATATACATAGATAATTTCTTTATTTATTATAATTTTATATATCCATATATACATACCACAATGCAAAACTTATAGATGATGGAATTTAGAAATTTCTAAAAATATTTGACATGGCAAAATATCACTAGTCCACGTGGAGTCATCCAGAGGGTTCCACGTGTATTCTTACCGGTGCTATCCAGCCATAGATCGACACATGGCAACTCGCCTGGCGTCCCAGGAGGCATGATTGGCGACACTTGTTACCGCGTGCTCGCCACGCGCTAACAGGTCACACGGATCGATACGGCTAAACCCACTTGTACCTTAGCTCCCCAAGGGCTCCCAGTTAGCTCGAGTCTTCATAGGCAAATATCGATCTGTAGGCCCTCGATCGACTACTCCATCGATCTACCTCATCACCCTCAAAGCTGTCCTTAAGGGCCGCACTTCGATCCATCAGATCGAATACGAACCGTCAGACAAGTACGTGCCCTAAAGCACCTTCGTCGGGACACGTATGGGTCTCTCCTTCTCCCGTATCAAAGTATCTGCACTGTCTATACCAAAAAGGGAAAGAAGGTACACCCTCCTTCTCCTAGCCAGCTCGTGCGTCCGACCATCAGGTCGATCGCTGGCACCACAATTAATGCATAATCGCGGTACACGTACTACTGTGTTAATTGGCCAAGGCTATAAATACTCCTCCCATGAACAGTAGTTGGTAAGCCTTTAAGAGCATTTATTTCGCATCTACTGCATTTATTTCTCTCTCTAAGATCCCAATACTAACTTGAGCGTCGGAGAGCCAAACTTGCGCAAAACCCCAAGTCCCCCAAGTTGGCCTTCTAGCTTAAGTGTGCTAGTGTTTTTAGATCGATAAAGAACCCACTCATACAAATTCTTGTCTGATCGACCAAAACCTGCCACCTAGTTCGACAACTGGGATCGACCAGATTTGAGTCGGATCAGTTTGGCGCCATCTGTGGAAATCCTCTTCTTCTTTCTATCGATCTAGATAAAAATCCTAGCACTTTCCATCCACAACTATGGTAAAAACATGAATCCCTATCCACGACGACGACATGGAGGAGGTTGCTAAAGGCAGACACGATGTCAACTTGTTTCTTGGCAACCCTTCCACTGTCCTCCCCGTTACCTGGCACGTCCGTACCAACGCCGGGGCCATCTTGCGTCAACAGGAGGCTACGCCCAAGTTCGCCATCACTCAGGGAGACCTGTCAAGTTCGCTTTCCTCGACCACGCCGCTGAGGGCCGCGAGCCAAGTCGCCCCGAGCTTCCAAGGGCCAGCCCTGCTACCATCCAAGCCCGATGATGGCTAGCGCTTTAGGGCCTGCAGCCCAGACCTATGGGCCTGCCGTCCAATACGACTTTTAGCCTCTCAATGGCGGACCTGCCCAGGTCATCTGGGGGCTCACTCCCCAAACGGGTAGGGCCAAGTCCAGGTTCAGGTCCAAGGATTCGTACCTTCCCCTCCACCGCCACCAGGAGGTAGCAAGCAAGCCCCATTCGAGTGCCATGGTGAATCGGACCATTCCAGCCGCGCCAATCGCGGTAAACGGATGGTCGACGACGACCACAAAGAGTTTGAGGATCTACGGAATCGGATCCCCGCACGATCTGCCCGGGACGAAGCTGCGAGGATCGCCGCGGCACGTCAAGAAAATGAGCCCAATCCATACATCTATGGGATCGAGGGTCCGTGATCTCCCAGAGACAGGTCGATTTAAGCGCGGGGCTGAATCACCGCCCCCTGTGTTTTCGAAGTGACCGGGAGGAAGCCTCCCCATTCTCTGAAGACATCCTTCACACAACCTGCAATGGGGATAGGATCCCCACAGGGTGGCCACTGTATAACGGGACCTCCGATCCCGAGAAACACATAACAGCCTTCGAAAATAGGATGTTGCTGCACCCACACCCGCAGCAGATTTGGGCCAAGTTATTCGTCACCACTCTGATGCGCCAGGCGCAGGACTGGTTCATCCGCCTGCCAGCTCGATGCATCTCGACCTATAACCACTTTGTAGATTAGTTTATAGCGCACTTCTCCTCCATGTCAGGAGAGAAGCTGCCGCCCTCTTACCTCAACAACCTCCTCCAGGAAGATGGCGAGTCTCTGCGAGACTTCTTCACCAGGTTCACGAGGGAAGTAGTTCGGGTCGAGGAACCAATGATGGACACCTTACTGCCGATCGTCCATCGAGCGCGGCGTAACCGTATGTGGGCAGATGAGATCGTGAGGGCCAAACCCCGGAACCTAACTGAGATACAAGACATTGCCCGTGGGTTCATACGGGTCGAATAGATGGCCCTCGCTCATGGGCCCTTGTGCTAGCCCCGATCTGATGGGCATAACTTTGGGTCGGGCTCGAGCCCTAGCCAGAAGGGGAACAAGCCCAAAACATCTAAGGGGAAAGTCGATCAACCGACCCAGGTCGACCGATGAAACTATATTCCCCTCAATGCTCCCGTCGAACAGATTTTCATAGTGATCGACAAAAAGCTCCTGCACAAGCCGAAGACCATTCGTGAGGGTCCCAATGTAGCACCCTATACGTAAGGATGCCACACCCCCGCACTATAGCTCAGTCCACATACGAAATGGATAATCCGTACATGAACCAAACTATAGCGAACGGGTGACAAAGAAAAGAACTCACTAGCTAGGTGGGACTAACCCTCAATTCAATACCATCATGCACGATTACAAAATAAATATAAGGTACATTCCTTCATTATTCATGAGTTTACTTACATCATATACATATGTACCAAATCTAAAAAAAAGATTTATGAACAATAATTACACTAACATGAAAGTGGAATGCTAGACTCAAAATAAAAGACCTGACTCGATCCCGCCTAGCACGAACCCTGCAAACCTGTAAAATGTGAGGTGTCAGTCTATGAAAGACTGAGTGAGGGGTTTAAATAAATATTAACGCACGTATCACGCAAGTTATAATCTTGGGTAAGTTTTTATAAAAGAAGACAATATAAGTTTAATAACAAAATAGAACTTCTCGCCCAAGATTACAACAATCCAATTTTAACAATACAATCAATTTCAATTCAATTCAATCAGTGGCCCGGCGAGTGAGGGCAATCTCCAACCTTTACTCCAACAGTGAACAATCATGACAATTAGATTTTAGTTCAATGGTGATCATGCAAGTTTACAGTGCACACTTAGCAATTTCATGAACTCCTTTTCCCTCCGGTGATGGTGGGATTGCAAGGCCCCACCACCCAGTCACGGCGTACGTCAGGTTCATGACTCCCACGTATTGGATTCCTTGGTGGATTCAGGGTTCATCCCCATGATGTGAGGGGAGTGCAGAGTTACCCCATCAGCCCATGCTTTTCCGGTTGGCTCATACACTAACCCTCGGGCCCACAGTGCACGATTCACGGTTACTCGCCAAAACACGGTCAGTTCATGATATCACGATTATTCAATGTATCACGAAACCATTTGTAATCACTAAGGGTATTAGAAAGATTATAGATATATACATTTTGGCCCAAAAGATCACATAAGGTTGTACGAGTTCTATATATATATATATATATATATATATATAGAAATTAAACCTCACCTGTGCTGACAAAATACCAAGGATACAGTCTAGGATGCCTGCTCCTCGTCATCGAGAATGTGATCTGTGTAAGAACGACATGTGCACGTGAGACATGGCTCAAAATGAACCAATTATGATGAACGACGAAAATGCAACGAGATGACGTGTCATGACCAATGTAGCATGTAAATATCATATTATGGCATGAAATGTATCATATAATAACAATTTGGGTCACGTAAATGCATTGGATTGAAAAGTGAAAATTGGAAATTTTGGCAGTTTAGGCAAGGGTCGCGGCCGCTACCTATTTTTCCACGACTTTTCTTGCAATTTTTCAAAAGTCGAAACATGCCCAAATTTTGGTAGCGGCCGTGACAGGATTTATGTGTTTTTCAGGTCACGGGCGCGACCTGTATTTTCGCCAAAAATGTGAATGGGTCGCGGGCGCGACCATTTTTTTCTGTTTTTGGTCGCGACCGTGACCTTCAAATTCTGCAGAAAAACAGAGCAGAAAACAGGGGAAGGTCTCGGCCAAAATTCAAATCACCTAATACATCAATTTTCATGCTCCAAAATGCAAGATTTCTGAAAATCAATATGCATACATATTCAAAGTATCATAAAGTTCCAAATAAACCACCAAATCATGCATGATCATCAAGAAATATGACTTTCAAGTTCATACACTAAATCCTCACATAAGCTCAATTTCTTCAAGAACTCATGCCTCAATTCAAGTTATGATCACATATTTATGCAACAAACCACACATAATCCACATATTTCATGAAATCATAACCCTAGCTTCCATGAAAATCATCAAGAAATCATATACATGAACCTTCACACACCTTGAATGAAAAGAAATGGAAGAAGAATATGATGATGAATGATTGCTTCAAAGCTTGAAATTTCTTGAAAAACTTGGTTGATAATTGATGAAATCTCTTCTCCCTTTTCCTCTTGGATGGACCGAAGCAACAAGGAAGCAAAATTGTTGGAGAATTTTGGATGAGAATGGATATGGAAGCATAATGAACTTTATGTACGTGATTCATCATTTTGATTTCGGTGAAAATGCTCAAATTGCAATTTAATCCCTCATGTATATAAGTTATGTAATTAAGTTCCCTTCCTAGCTAATTGATCAATTAAGTCCATGAAATGTTTATGCAATTTGGTCCTTGTATTTAAAAGAAAGATCATTTAAGGACAAGTTGATAATTAAATCACGTTCGGCAATTATTTCATGTAACCATTTTCAAATCATGCGATATTTTCTTAAATTGACATGAATTTCATATATTTCACGTATATTTTCACATTAACCATAATTTCATATAAGTTCATGGAAATGTAATACATTTAATGTTAAGAAATTTATAAATTGTCACATAATACATAAATGGAAAAATCGGGGCGTTACAATTCTCCCCCCCCCCCCCCTCAAGTTCTGAACTTAGCAAACAAACAATGAGAGAACCCCGTCTCTTCAATAAGTAACGAGAGAACCCCGTCTCTCTAACAAAGAACGAGAGAACCTCGTCTCTCAAGCAAGCAAAGAGAGAGAACCCCGTCTCTCAAGTACGAAATGAGAGCACCCCGACTCTCGAACTAGTAGAATAACAACTCAAGTAAATAATTATAGAAGTATCCACATAGTTATCACATAAGGGGAATAGAACCATATTAATCACAATAACAAGGAAATCCATGATGCACGTGGTATGCATGATTAAGTGTACCGTTCACCATTGATTGTGCCATGCCTGTAATTGACACCTTCTGCTACCCTAACCGGATCAACATTTACACTCTGCACTTCTCTCTCCAGAGCATATGCACGAGCCTGAACAAGTGGTCTCTGACCCCCGGCAGACAACTCTCGTCGCTTCGGACACGTATCTACTTGGTGCTCATTGTTTTCGCAGCACAAACATAGATTCAAACGTTTTCTACAAGCCTCATAAGTATGGGTATCACGTCCACAGTAAGTGCAAAGAGGCTTTTCCGAAGGTGAGGTCAAGGTTGATACACTCGGAGCTTCCGGAGCCGATTCAACTAATCGAGCCTTCTTTTGAGATCTTTCCCGAGATAGCGGGGAATGATAAGAAATAGGCCTCTTTCCATTGTTAGAATCCTGTCCAGAGTGAGGTATAGGCCTCCTTGCATTAACTGAATCCTCAACTTTCAAAGCTTTGGTAGTAGCTTTGACCCAGGTACTCGTGTTAACCGCTTCCAGAGCTCTCTGTATGCCCAGTCGGAGTCCTTGTACAAACTACATCGATTTATGGAAATCATCACTCGCTACATTGGGTGCATAGTGAGATAACCTTTCAAATTCAGATATGTATTCTGCTACCAATCTCCCTCATTGCTTAAGCTCGGTAAATTCTTTCAACCTACGGGTCCTGGAAGCTGGTGGAATGAATTTGTTTTTAAATTCCCTAACAAGCACCTCCCAAGTAATCTCTTCACCAGCAGCTTCCAATACAATCTTCGTGCTCTCCCACCAAGAATAGGCTTCACCCTGAATCAAGGTAATAGTGCAGCGAGCTTTCTCCCGGGACTCACAAGGAATAAGCTCCCAGATTCTGTCCACTTCTTTCAGCCACATCTCCGCCTGAATATCATTGCCATTGAAGAACTTAGGAGGGTGCTGGTTTTGAAACTCCCGGAGTGTAACAGAAATAGGTGTGTCCGGTTGTACTGGTGGTGCTGGAGGTACATAATTCCTTATTCTTTGATCAACAAGACGGACCACCGAATCAAGAAAATCCCGAGGTTGAGCCGGAGGGGGTGGAGATGGAGGGAACCGAGGAGAATGGTCATGATGATGGTTCTTGTGACCCGGAGAATGCTCACGACGAGGTCGGCCACGAGGCATCCTGTAAACAAGATACTAGGTATGCATGTTGGGTTAGTAGATGACAATGAATGAAATTAAAATTCACGATTCACGTAAAGCAAATAATTCAAGTACTTCAAATAGTTCAAATAATTCAAGTAAGTTCAAATAAGATGTAAGACTCTCAAGTTAACCATTAATCATATGCCGCACGACCTAGACTCACGAGACACGACACTAGAACCTCGGTTTTGCAATGGGGCTCTGATACCACTTAAGATGTAGCACCCTATACGTAAGGATGCCAAACCCCCGCACTATAGCTCAGTCCACATACGAAATGGATAATCCGTACATAAACCAAACTATAGCGAACGGGTTACAAAGAAAAGAACTCACTAGCTAGGCGGGACTAACCCTCAATTCAATACCATCATGCACGATTACAAAATAAACATAAGGCACATTCCTTCATTAGTCATGAGTTTACTTACATCACATACATATGTACCAAATCTAAAAAAAGGTTTCTGAACAATAAGTACACTAACATGAAAGTCGAATGCTAGACTCACAATAAAAGACCTGACTCGATCCCGTCTAGCACGAACCGTGCAAACCTGTAAAATGTGAGTTGTCAGTCTATGAAAGACTGAGTGAGGGGTTTAAATAAATATTAACGCACGTATCACACAAGTTATAATCTTGGGTAAGTTTTTATAAAAGAAGACAATATAAGTTTAATAACAAAATAGAACTTCTCGCCCGAGATTACAACAATCCAATTTTAACAATACAATCAATTTCAATTCAATTCAATCAGTGGCCCGGCGAGTGGGGGCAATCTCCAACCTTTACTCCAACATTGAACAATCATGACAATTAGATTTTAGTTCAATGGTGATCATGCAAGTCATTACAGTGCACACTTAGCAATTTCACGAACTCCTTTTCCCTCCGGTGATGGTGGGATTGAAAGGCCCCACCACCCAGTCACGCTCCCACGTACGGGATTCCTTGGTGGATTCAGGGTTCATCCCCACGATGTGAGGGGAGTGCAGAGTTACCCCATCAGAGGGTATTGGAAAGATTATAGATATATACATTTTGGCCCAAAAGATCACATAAGGTTGTACGAGTTCTATATATATATATATATATATAGAAATTAAACCTCACCTGTGCCGACAAAATACCAAGGATACATTCTAGGGTGCCTGCTTCTCGTCACCGAGAATGTGTCTATGCAAGAACGACATGTGCACGTGAGACATGGCTCAAAATGAACCAATTATGATGATCGGCGAAAATGCAACGAGATGATGTGCCATGACCAATGTAGCATGTAAATATCATATTATGGCATGAAATGTATCATATAATAACAATTTGGGTCACGTAAATGTATTGGATTGAAAAGTGAAAATTGGAAATTTTGGCATTTAGGCAAGTCCATTTTTCCACGAATTTTCTTGCAATTTTTCAAAAGTCGAAACATGCCCAAATTTTGGTGGCGGCCGCGACAGGATTTATGTGCTTTTCAGGTCGTGGGCGCGACCTGTATTTTCGCCAAAAATGTGAGTGGGTCGCGGGTGCGACCGTTTTTGTTCTGTTTTTGATCGTGACCACGACCTTGAAATTTTGCAAAAAAACAGTGCAGAAAACAGGGGAAGGTCTCGGCCAAAATTCAAATAACCCAAAACATCAATTTTCATGCTCCAAAATGCAAAATTTCTGAAAATCAATATGCATACGTATTCAAAGTATCATAAAGTTCCAAATAAACCACCAAATCATGCATGATCATCAAGAAATATGACTTTCAAGTTCATACACCAAATCCTCACATAAGCTTAATTTCTTCAAGAATTCATGCCTCAATTCAAGTTATGATCACATATTTATGCAACAAACCACACATAATCCACATATTTCATGAAATCATAACCCTAGCTTCCATGAAAATCATCAAGAAATCATATACATGAACCTTCACACACCTTGAATGAAAATAAATGGAAGAAGAAGATGATGATGAATGATTGCTTCAAAGCCTGAAATTGCTTGAAAAACTTGGTTGACAATTGATGAAATATTTTCTCCCTTTACCTCTTGGATGGAGCGAAGCAACAAGGAAGCAAAATTGTTGGAGAATTTTGGATGAGAATGGATATGGAAGCATGAAGAAGTTTATGTACGTGATTCATCATTTTGATTTTGGTGAAAATGCTCAAATTGCAATTTAATCCCTCATGTATATAAGTTATACAATTAAGTTCCCTTCTTAGCTAATTGATCAATTAAGTCCATGAAATGTTTATGCAATTTGGTCCTTGTATTTAAAAGAAAGATCATTTAAGGACAAGTTGATAATTAAATCACGTTCGGTAATTATTTCACGTAACAACCATTTTCAAATCATGCGATATTTTCTTAAATTGACATGAATTTCATATATTTCACGTATATTCTCACATCAACCATAATTTCATATAAGTTCATGGAAATGTAATACATTTAACGTTAAGAAATTTATAAATTATCACATAATACATAAATGGAAAAATCGGGGCGTTACACCCAAGGTGCAGAAGTCGGGTAAATTCTGTGGCTACCATCAACAATGGGGCCACACCACCAAAGAATGTCTTGCCCTCCGCGATGAGATCAAACGACTTATCCGGGGAGGGCATCTAAAGGAATTTGTTCGCAAGATCGACCACTTCTCCGAGAAAGCCAGTCGATCCAAGGATCGATCCCGCTCCCGCTCATTGCAGAGGAGGTCGGGTAAACAACCCCTTGAGAGGACTGAGGACAACCCCCCAACAAACGGTACGATCTCCATGATAGGTTGAGGGCATGAAGGAGATGAACCCAATAATTGTCTTGACCGACCAGCCACTCAGGCAGGTCTTATCCAAACCCGACGTCTCGGGTCGAATGATGAAGTGGGCGGTCGAGCTGAGCCAGCACGATATCACTTTCCAACCCCAAGCCGCCCAACAAGCCCAAGTTCTGGCTGACTTCTTGGTTGAAAAGAACACAACTCCAACAAAGATTATCACCACTCCCCTGTAATGGACCATGTACATCGATGGCTCATCCACCTCTCAAGGGGGAGGGGTAAGGATATCTCTGGTCAACTCGGATGGCATTCAGTTCGATTTCGCCATTTGACTCGATTTCAAAGCTACCAATAACGAGGCAGAGTACGAGGCACTCGTTGTTGGCCTGAAGTACAGATCTGAGCACCAGATCGAGAAGCTAGCAGCCGTGACTGACTCCCAGCTCGTCGTGGGCCAAGTAAACGACACCTACGAGGCCAGGGAGAAATCGATGGTTGTGTATCTCAAAATGGTTAAGGAATTAGCCTCAAAGTTCAAGGAATTCAAGATCGAACAGGTCCCTCACGAAGAGAATGGTCAAGCGGACGCCCTGTCCAAGCTAGCAAACGGCCTTCAAGGAACCCAGGACGGGACCATCTCGTACTTAGTGTCGGGGGACTGAGCTATCGACGAGGGCAAGGTCGAGATAGCTACCATCGCCTCGCCGAAGCCTTGTTGGATGGACGACATCATCGCATATATGAAAAACGGGCGCCTACCCCAGAGCTGAACCGAAGCAAGATGGTTGAAATATCGATCCTTGCTGAATATTCTCGACCGTGAAGGCAGGCTATTCATGAAATCCTTCACAGGGCCGCCCTTGAGATATCTCCGACCTGACTAAGCCACAGATGTGTTGGAAGAAATAAATGAAGGATGTTGTGGAAACCACTTAAGGGGTCGAGCCTTAGCCCGCAAGATCCTAAGAAGTGGCTACTTTTGTCCAATCCTAGTTCGAGATGCAAAACTCCATTCCAGGAAGTACCCCAAGTGTCAGAAACACGGTAACCTCATACACACGCATCCAGCGACCATGATAGCGATTGACGTCTCCTAGCCCTTCGATCAATGGGGTATCGACATCATCAGCCCATTCTCTCTCGCACCTCGACAAAAGCGGTTCGCGATCATAGTTGTCGAATATTTCTCAATGTAGGTCGAGGCCGAAACAGTCCCAAAGATAACTAATGCAGTGATAAGAAATTTCCTTTGGAAGAATATAATCTGCCGCTTTGGAGTTCCGAGGGTTCTCATCTGTGACAATGGACCTCAATTCCGAAGTGAGAACACTAAGCACTATGGTCGAGACCTCGGGATCGATCTCAGATTCACTACAGTTGGCCATCCTCAGACAAACGGCCAAGCAGAAGTAACCAACAGAATCATCATCCAAAACTTAAAGACCCGCCTCGACGCCAAGCTGGGCACGTGGGCGGACGAGCTCGACGGCGTTCTATGGGCTTACCGGACAACTCCTCGAAAGGCCACGGGCCAAACTCCCTAGTCCCTGGTGTATAGGTCAGAAGCTATGATCCTTTCAGAACTACTGCACGAAACAGCTCGCGTCAGTCAGTATCAGCTCGATAGGAACAACGAGAATCAGGAGGGAACGTGGCTGATTACAGTCCTAAAAAATTTATAATCTGACGAGACCGAAAGTCGGTTCGACAAGAATGAAACTTAGGATCTATGCTGGTCTAAATTATAAAGCAAGATCGGTCACAAAACAAAAACGATAGCTAAAGCAACAAATCCGAACGAGATCGAATCAGTAAATCGATCCGACTTGAGTAAAACTTGCCTAAGCTACGGACTAGCTTGTATCCGTATCGATAAGTTTGGAAAAAAGAAAAACACTTGTAAAATAAACAAGTATAGAATAAAATACATTCTTAATTAGAAACCGACCTCACCCGCGATGTGGGTCGATTAAGCAAATCCAAACGACATTGACCTCACCCGCGATGTAGGCCAATGCCTCAAGTATTTAAACAAGATTAAAACAAAAGTATTTATCCGGCCACAACCCGGCTTGAAAGGCAAACACAGTTCAGGATAAAAAGCAGTTCGAAAGGGAGCTCAATCGATCTCAACAAGTTCTGAAGTGGAGTTCTGATTGGTTGGGGCCCAGGTTCGCTTAAGTTCTCGAAGAGTAGGGAGGAAATGTTCGATCTGGACGGGCATTGGCAGTTCACACTCCACGCGAGTCTTCGATCTCTTGGCCTTATCTATTTCAATCGCATGCCCGTACTTGTGAGTTGGCCAATCAATCTCGACCGGCTCTTCCTCCTCGACTACCTTCTCAGCTGAGGAATCGGGAAATAAAGCGCCTATGGATCGAAGTTGAAATTGGGAGGGAAGATGTTCTGGGCCTTAAACTGATTCACCGCTGAGTTAAACCATGTCTCCACGTCTATCTCCCTAACGATCAGACTAGCCTCCTCGAAGGTGGGACTCTCCATGAACTCCCTAACCGCATAACGCTCGATCTCGAGCTTGGCCCTTCGTATTTCATCTGCTGCTTTCTTAATCTTGCTCCTTGCCAGGTTGAATACCTCATTGCGACCTTCATCCTTTGCAACAGCCTTAGCTTGATCGATCTGAGCCTCATAATCCTCTCGGAGTCTCCAGAGCTCTTCGATCTATTTGGTCTTGAGCCGTTCGATCTCTTCTTGGCCACTTTGTATTTGGGCCTCAAACATTTGATGCTCTTCGACTAGGTGTCTCTTCTCTTCATGAGCAAAGGCCAGTTCATGCTCGAGGGCTTTAATGGTTTTGGAGTTGATCGACCTGAGCTCAGCCTTAGCAGCTTAGTACTTGGCTTTATACTTGTCCTTGCTGGCCCTCAGTACATCGACCCGATACATGCCATTGATCAGAACCTGAAGCACATCCTTGAAGGAAAAAAGAGAAGTCAGAATTCTAAAGGATCGATCAAGGAAAAAAAAAAGAAGAAAAGAATAGGAAAAAAGCGAAGTATGCTCCTTAACCCAAACAACCCCCTACTCGCCTTCGACCTGAGCTGGTCTGTAGTCCTCTGGTTCAGGGTTCACTGCTCATCGATGATACAGCTAGTGTTGAAGAGGGACGAGAGCAGATCGATGTCGGGCCTCCCTATCGCCAGAGCCTTCTTCGACCCATACTGCCGCTCGAGCTCAAGCCATGAAGGCCACTGAGGTGGGTCAGTTTGAGAAAAATCCAACATGTAGGCCTCCTCGTCAGAATCCTCTGAATCCCCACCCAGATCGATAGTCACATCCATTTCCCCAAACTTCCTCTTGAACATTCTCTTACCCGATCCGTTTACAGCTCGAGATGGCTGCGCAGGAATATCCTGGACAAACTAAGCGTCAGGATCGACGTCTAGATCGAAATATAAGTCTAAATGATCTAAAGTTATTACTTGGTCTTGTTTGATTTTGGGGAGGACATTCGATGCGGAGGGTAGATCGGTCTCGTTCCGAATCATCTACTGTACTGGAGGGGCTGTGAGATTAGGTGGGACAGCGGCGGCCGGATCGTTCAGCGACTTACGGAAAAGTTCTTGATAGGCCCTTTGCGCAGGAGAGAGAGCGTTCAGAATGGCTCGAGCGAAATCCTTGACGTGTTGGATCTCAGCAGGGGTTGGCTCGGCACCCTTCTTCCTCGTGCGCATCCTCTCGATCCAAGACGCCACGGAGATCTGCAAGATAAAATGGAGATCAATTAGCAAAATAAAAATGAACAGCTCCACACACAATAGTCTAACTAATAATCGAAATAAGGACCCTGATCGAGACGAGGTCCGATCGAAGTGAGAGCATACCAAAGCGAAAGACCCTTAGGCGTTATCCTCGAATAATGCCCACTTCGACCGGGTGCCCCATTCTCGTCAGGTTGACATGGTCCAGTTCACCCAGCCCCAAGAGCAGATCGAAACTTTCATGAAGTCAGTGGGTTGGTTTCGTTGGCAGCCTTTTTGTGTCAGCACTGCCCCAAGAAACTCGAAAGGCCGGCGCCACCGGGCAGTCTATAAAGAAGAATTTTAACTTCTAGTCCTTCCCGTTAGACAAGGTCAGAATGGAAACAAGCTTTTGGTTCGACTTCGATTAGAGATTGTAGTACCCAGGCCCAGACTTGAAGGCATTAATCAACGTGAAGAACTCCCCGTAGTCCTTGACCTCAGGCTCGAATCTGAGGCATTTGACCACTATGATCATACAGTGCATGAGGACAAACGAGTTCGGGGTGAGTTGGGTTGGGCACATGTTGAACCGAACCAAGAAGTTTGAGATGATGGGGGACAAATGAAGCCTGAAACTATGCTTCACGGAAGTGTAGTATATCCCGACCGACTTTGGGCTACGTGGGCTGCCCTCCATCTCACCCACCTGAGGTAATCGAGCTCGATAAGCACGAGGGAAGGCTAGTCTTCTCTTGGCTTCCGCGAACTCGGATTCAAAGATGATGGAGGTCCTCTGAGTCACATCGGCCAAGGTACGGTAGATATGTGGGGGACGATCGTTCGCAGGAGAGTTCACCACTCCATCACCGCCCTCCTCTTCTTCCTCCTCCTCGGGTTCGTCAACAAGGGTACGCCTATGCCTCGAGGTTGAAGCCTCTCTCCCTCGATTCGCAGTGAACTCGCCAACCCTCGAGGTACCTACCTCTGGCACCAATCGCACCAAAGATCCAAAACTCGCATCAGGCAAAGGGGTACGGTAGGCCCACTTTCGCGTTCGGGGGAAGGTGTGAAAGCTGCTATACGATCGATTTGCTCCTGGGCATCCTGGTTCAGATCCATGTATCAAAGAACTAAGTGATGTCGATAAAAATTACCTTTTTAATGGCTCGAACTCGCTTGAAATCTACTGGAAAATCGGGAGGCACAGATCGGAGCAGCTCGAGCGATTCAGTCTGGAAAAGTGAAGAATGAGGCTAGGCGGAACCTCTATTTATAGGGTTGAAAAAGTAACGTCTCAAAAGACGAAACGATGCAATAATTATCGTCCACACGCCCAGTCACTCAAAGGTCACGTCGCATTTAATGAAGCGGCGGGTCGATATAAACGATCACAACGGTTCCCCTACCCGGTGTCAGATCGATAAAATTACCCCTCTGAACTTTCACAACGGTAATTTGGGGGGCCTCTGAGATGGCAAAATATCACTAGTCCACGTGGAGTCATCCATAGGGTTCCACGTGTATTCTTACCGGTGCTAGCCAGTCATAGATCGACACATGGCAACTCGCCTGGCGTCCCACGAGGCATGATTGGCGACATGTGTCACCGCGTTCTCGCCACGCGCTAACAAGTCACAAGGATCGATACGGCTAAACCCACCTGTGCGTTAGCTCCCCAAGGGCTCCCAGTTAGCTCGAGTCTTCTAGGCCAATATCGATCTGTAGGCCCTTGATCGACTACTCCATCGATCTACCTCATCACCCCCAAAGCTGTTCTTAAGGGCCGTACTTCGATCCATCAGCTAGAATACGAGCCTCCAGACAAGTAAGTGCCCTAAAACACCTTTATCGGGACACGTGTGGGCCTCTCCTTCCCCTGTATCAGAGTATCTGCAGGCATTCAATGCCCAACCGTACCTGTGTATACCAAAAAGGGAAAGAAGGTACGCCCGTCCTTCTCCTAGCCAGCTCGTACGTCCGACCATCAGGTCGATCGCCGACAGCATAATTAATGCATAATCGCGGTATACGCACTACTATGATAATTGGCCAAGGCTATAAATACTCCTCCCATGAACAATAGTTGGTAAGCCTTTAAGAGCATTTATTTCGCATCTACTGCATTTATTTCTCTCTCTAAGATCCCAATACTGATTTGAGAGTCAAAGAGTCAAACTTGGGAAAAACCCCAAGTCCCCTAAGTTGGCCTTCTAGCTTACGTGTGCTAGTGTTTTTAGATCGATAAAGAACCACTCATACAAATTCTTGACTGATCGACCCAAACCTGCCACCTAGTTCGACAACTCAGATCGACCAGATTTGAGCCGGGTCAATATTCATATACTCGACAAGGAGTTGAACTTAAATATCTTGTAATTCATATAAATTCGTGCTATTATTGAATATTTTATTAGGTGTAAGAAACTACATTGATTTAAACACATTTTGAAATTTATTGAAAACATTGGGAAATGTTACAAGATTACTATTATTTTTAGTCTAAATTGTAAAAATTCTATAAAATTTAAATTTCAAAAATAATTATTTCACAAATTTATGTTAATTTTGTAAATGTAAAAAAATATGTCAAATTTTATTTGGGGTAGCGTATCGATCTGAAAGATGGCTGAAAAAAACAAAGCAAACGTGAGCTTAAAGGTCCAAAGTTGGGGATTATCGAAGTTGCCCTACTTTGGTGCTCCGACACTTAAGACAAATGTGGTTCTTGAGGAAGCTAATGAACAGTATGATGAGTAGCTCAAATGGGTGTAATAAATAACTTATTTAATGCATTGGTATTGGTTCAAATATGACACTAGTTTTGGTATTGGTATTAGTACAAACTTGGTATTGTTATTGCTAGAAACTTAATATTGGTAATGGCTTACACTAACGGAATTATACAAATATTTTCACATATTAACATAAATTTAAACACCTGTTACTCAAAAGTTTACACATTTAAACATGTTAACACGTTTTTACACGTATTTTTTCATACAAACACACAATACCACATTTGTACTATACAATACAAATATCAATACTGATGGAGTCTAAATCCAGTATGATGAGCTGCAAGCTGACTTTGTCAACAACACTCAAATAAAAACAAAAAGGGCTAAGCCCTCGAGTCGAGCCCTAGTCGAATACCTAGGTCAAATGTAATATTTTAGATTCTTGGGGCGAAACAAAAATTTATCAAGTTCTAAGGCTTGATCAGAAGTTTGTAGTCGAGCATGCCAAACGCCCTCAGATCCCTCAACAATGTGTTTGGCCATCTAAGATCATGAGTTGGAAGTGTCCATTGACCTGGCCAAACTACTTCGCTCTCAACATAAACGAATCTTTTGTTCCAGTTGAGGCCATTAGATAAGGTAGGAGATGTGATCAGCTTGTAATTTATTTTGGCCGTGAGAGAGACAAATCCCAGCCCGGAGCCCGACTTGTCGGTCAACACAGAAACCGTGAAGAGAGCCTTGAGCACCCCACGTATCGGATACCCAAAGTATCTCATCAAAATCCTCATTCCATTAACCATCACACATGAGTTAGGCATCAGTTGAAAGGGACAGATGTTGATGTTGTTCAGCAAGTCGAGGATGGCATCGTCGATGGGTACCCAAAACCCAAAATCAACCATCTTGTAATTTTCAGCTATGCAGTTCAGAGGCGGATCAGTTAGAGTCTCTCCCTTCTTTGGTCAAATAATATTTTAACCTCCAAACTCGAGGGCTCCGCCAAAAAGCAAGTCCCTAATCGTTTCAAACAGTTTGGGTGATATCTTGCATTTAACGTGCTAAGGATCTTTTAGCAAGTTGTAAGTCAGAGCCTCTGCTCCATCAGGAATATATTCTTTCTCTTCTTCATCGCATAAACCACGCCTCGATGTCAAGGGGCCCAGATTCATGCCTCGACAGGCCCAGATGCATCCCTACAGGGGGAACCGATGTAATTAGCATGGCCAAAATAACAGGACCCATCGAAGAAGTCGAGTTCTCTCCTCTTGACTGGTCGGAGTGCTGGTCGAAGTGTGACATGATGTCAACTTCCTGATCAGGGGCTTGATTGGACAAAAGTGAAGCCTCACTTTGAGTACTCGAAGTACATGGACTCGAGTTAGTTTCTGAACCCCGAGTCCTAACTAGAAACCCCAAAACTCGATGAGTTTGAAGAAGTCATCCCACTACTCAACCGCTATGCTTTGACTAAATTTCTCTTCCTTTTGATCACCTCTTCCTTGAAATAAGGAATAAGGGTTTTTATATGAACGAAGGAGTCGAATGATCTGGTTCGAGATGGGGATCTTCTCACTCGAAGCTATAATTCTAAAAAGGAAAACAAAAACAAATAAAAAGGACAAGTACAAAAGCTCGAGTCGAGGGAGAGCTTACCTAGTAGAGTGGATGCGGCTAGCAAAGTTGTAAGTCGGTCTTCCTAAGAACTCCTAACTCGATCGAGAATGCTTGCTCTGCTCGAATTGCTCTAACCTCTCTAGAATTCTCAAATTTGCAAAAGTAAAAGTGAGAATAAGTGAGGCCCTAAGTTTTTATAGGGGGTGATTTGGGAGGGAAAGTAGAAGGGAAAGCGTCGCCATGATTACACAGGGGGCCCACCTCGGGAATTTGAAAGGTTGTCACCACGCCATCCTTGCCCAAACCTTTCCGAGGGCTTGTAACGTGGGCCAAAACTGACGTGCCACCTGGGCCAATCATAGCGTGCCATATGTCAAGTGGGCCATAGGTATTCTAATAGCTCTGGCAATGAGGGTCAAGTCGGATTCAGAGGTACAGGTCGATGTCTGACCAAGAAATAGCTCACCCTCTAGTTCCTGTCAAGAAGACCTCGACCTCCCCACGCGTGAGTCGAGTCTATGTCTCTAGTCGAATCGGGTCATCAGTGCTAGATACCAAGTACGGATGTGGGACCCTTGAGCCGCCCCCTGCATTAAATGTCAATTGTACTATGATTCGTACCTGAGTAGCATTAAACGAGCCTGCTGAACCGTACCATAGGTCATCATTAACCCCCAAGGTATAAATACAACTCCATTAAAGTCATTTAGTAAGCACATTTATTTCACTTCAAGTCGACTCGAATCTCTGTCAAAGATCGATACCTGACTTGAGCGTTAGAGTGTCGACATTGGGTCTAACCCCATCAGTCTTATGTCGACCATCAGCTCACCCCTACCTTCTTTTTCGTAGCTCGACATTACTCCGAGGATCTTTTCCAATCATTACAAATTCAAGTGATCGCTCGACTGTCTCGAGTTGCAAGCCAATAAGAAATCGACTCGATCACACGTGGATTTTTCCAATACGGGTACGTGGTTGTCTACCACCCCTAATCGATCTCCCCATCCATCCACGAGGTCGAATAAAAGCCCGAACTCTTTTTAAAGCAGAGCTACCATATTCAACCCCAAGCTTGAGGAATGCCACCTGATGCGTGACCTCGACCCTCACCAGCTCGATAAGTGGCTACGTTGTGACATCCCGTTCTACAGTTCGGACAGGTAGTTGTGTGATTTAATTATTATTTCTGCTTTAATTTAATTATATTCGAATTATTTAAATTTATATGAATTATGAGAATCTATTTGAATTAATTGTGCATTTTAGTTATTTGAATTTTATAATTGTGACTTGGTTAACCCCTTTTTAAACCGAACCGGAAAACCTTGAACCGAACCCTTGAACCGATCCAGTTCAGCCTTAAAGGATGAACCATTCTCTTTCTCCCTCATTCATGTAACAACCCCAGCCAAGAAGCCAAGAGAAACCTCCAAACCCTTCAACCTTGATCAATCTTTCAAAGCTCATATCTCCCTCGATTCTCCACCTTTTCTCGAGTTTAAGTAAGTTTCGGGATCCCCTCAACGTGCTCTTCAATTCTATGCTTGAATCTCTAGTTGTGGTGGAAAATATGTGCTTATATGTTCAAGCTTGTGAATAGTGAGGGTTTTGCCTTAATTTGAATTCTTGAGATATGTGTGTTGGTTTCTTTTTGAATTTGACTTCATATTTGAACCCCTTATGTTGCATAAGTTGTATTTATTGTATGAAATTGGTTGGAGAATGGTATGAATGCATATTGCCATTGTTGAGCTTAAATTTCTTCAAAATGGGTTTGGTTGAATATGACTCCGATTCTTGTTTTTCTCAAGTTTTATGCATGCATATGTGTTTCTTATATGATAATTTTTGTTGTGCATGAGTTTCATTTGATTTGCTTGAGTTTTGGCCATGATTGGCCAAATTTGCTTCGTTCCCCTGTTTTTCGAGAACAGACCTGCCCTCCAGGCCATTTCGCCCCCTTTTGAAAAATGGAAACAGCCATTTCGGTTAGGCGGGAGTTCAAGTCTAGGTCTCAGAAATGACCGTTCCGGGTTTCTATTGGGATTGGAAACTGCCATTTCGAGTCTCGGGTTAAGGCAGTAGCTTTTGAAATGCCCATTTGGAACCTCTTCTTTGGTTCCAAATGGTCGTTTCCAGAGTCGTTGTACCTTTTTCGTTTTTCAACATTTCCGGATTGTTTTCATTGCTTCTTAAATGCTGTTATATGACTTATATGCTCGATAATTTGCTATTTTTGCGCTTGTATCTTGCCGTATAATTTGTTTATGTATGAGATTGAATTATTGTGTGTTTATTTGGCTGTATGAGCACAATTTGATTTAAATGTGAATTGCATTGCTTCTCATGCATACTTTAAATTTTTTGTTTGTCGTATTTGGTCCATTTAGAGTCTATGTCTTGGGTTTTCATGTTTCCTTTTCAGATGAGGTTGCCGATAACGAACCCGAGACATAGCTTTGCTCAATTTCACTCCTTTCACTTTCAAGCACAAGCTGAGGTTTAGGATTTTTGTATAGTTATGACCTAAAGCCTTTATGTGACGTTTTCAAGCTGCGCATGTGATTATATATTATATATATAATTAAATAAGTGATGAATATGATATGTTTATGACTTTATGGAACAAGCTTTATTTGGAAAGTTAATTATGAAGGCATATATGAGCTATTTTTGGGAAGTATTTTAAGTTCAAGTTTGGTAGCGAGTTTTGCCATGAAAGATTGGTATATGATATGTATATGTGAATGTGGATCCAAGGAGCTATGGGTAAGGAATCCCCGGGATGGTATTGGTCCGTCGGGACTCGACCTGTGCATAGTTTCCATCCAAGGTATCACGCGCGACCCCGGGAGCTAGGGAAGGCATGGTATTTTGATGCCTCCGGTGTGAAAGCCAGGGAGGGCAAGTTGTGGGTTAGCTACCCCGCGTGAGTTTGTTAAAGTTATGGATAGTAGGGCTACGCGCGTGGCTCTTCCATCATTGGAGTAGAGGATGGTCATGTTTTTTATTTATATTTTTTTTTATATGAGGAGTAAAGGTTGGAAGCTCGTTCTCGCCAAGCATTTGATATGATCTATTATAGGAATTATGAATCGGGCCAGAGTTTATGAAATGATTTCTATGTATATGTTGTTTTGAAATGTTTGGTTTGTAAAACCTATTCCGGTTCATAAGTTCACGTTTTATTATATGCTTTGCTTTATATATATAGTGTGTGGGTGTGCGTTAGCCCCCTCACCCAGTCAGTTGACTGACCCCTCGTTTTACCTTTAAGTTTCAGGTACTTCTTTTGATCTTGAGCTAGGCGGAGAAGTGTGTCTACATTGTACACTTACGGGTGTAGGTCTTGTCCGTTTGCATATGTGTACATACACTTCATATTATTTTGTATACTTGTGACTTGAACACTTGGGATTGGATCGTATTTTGTTTTGATGGGGCCGTGAGGGCCATTGTACATGTTGTATAAGTGTTGGTACCTATATATATCTCTGATATGCTTCTACTTTACTTGTTTTGGTTTTAATTGTTTCGCTTCTGCGCACTCTGAGTTAGTTTTAGTTAGCTCCACCTGGCTTAGTGAGTGAGTTAGTCTCCTGTTCCCTACGGTTCGGATTCGGGTACGGACTTTCCATTTCGTAACCGGGTTTGGATCTTGGTGCAGAGGATGTGGTCCCTAAGTTAGGGTGCTACATCTTTAAGTGGTATCAGATCGCAGTTGCAAAACCGGGCTCTAGTGTTGTGCTGAGTCTGTCTAGGTTGTACGGCTTAGGACAATGTGATTATATGAATATTTGATTATGTGATTATGTGACTCATTACTTGAATACTTGCTTATTTTATTTATTGTATCCTTGATCATATACTAGCCTACATGCATCTATCTTGTTTGAAATTGTGAATTTCAGGATGCCTCCACGATGACGGGATCGTGAACAAACTCCTGATTTGAATCAACCGCCTAGAATCCACCTCCGCCACCACCTATGAATGCGGAGTACATTGTTCAAGTCCTTCTCAACAAATTACAACAAAATCAAAGGAACCAAACACCTCCGGTTGAAGGGCAAGAAGTCTTAGGTGTATACAAGGAATTTTGAAACAACAGTCCTTCATAGTGGTATGGAGGAGATGACATCAAAGCGGAGGAGTGGTTGTCAGACATTAGAGGAATTTGAGAGATATGTCCGAGGAGTTCCCAAGATAAAGTTGTTTGTACCGGTCGTTTTATACAAGTTCAAGCGGTGGTTTGGCCAAGAGTATTTGATCTAAGTTAGAGAGGACCGGGATAGAGTTCAATTAGGAGACTTTTGTACAGGAATTCCATGAGAAGTACATTCCTCATAGTGCACAAGAATGCCGCCTCCAAGAGTTTACCGACTTGAAGCAAGGAAATCGGACGGTGGAGAAGTATATATTGGAATTTGAGAGGCTTGCACCCTATGCCACTCATATCACCGACAGTGATACTTACAAGGCCCGACAATTTCTTCATGGGCATCGACATGAACTTCAAGTGGCTCTCCAAGCCACCAATGTGAGTGCATAGGCCAAGGTTACCAAGAGGGCAATTCAAGTATAGGCCTAAAAGACAAGATTGAAGCCTCCACATTTCTTTTCTAGTCAAGGTTCGGGATCCGGTTCTGGATCGGGTTTCGTCCCTAGCGTTTTGGGAACAAAAGCCCCGTGGCACCTCTTGCAGCTTCAGTTTTTTAGGCTCCATGTCCACCTCATTGTGCCTATTGTCAGGGGAAACATGCGGTAGAGAAGTGTTAGAAGCTTTTGAGGAAGTGTTATGTATGCGGGTCTTCTGAGCACAAGATTGATACTTGCCCGAACAAGAAGCCGGCTGTTCAGGCTCGTGTTTATGCTCTTGATGGAGAGGAGGAAGCTGCTGAGATCGATCCAAATACCATAATAAAAGGTACCATAAACTTTTATGGCATATCATTACAGGCATTGTTCGATCCCGGGGCCACTCATTCTTTTATTTCCCAGGATGTTGTTGCTTCTATGCCTTTGCTTGCTGAATTAACTGCGCATGTCTATGTGGTAAGTTCCTCTTTGGGAGGGTGTTTGGAGACAGACAGGGTGTTTCGGGAGTGTCCGGTGTGTTTTGAAGACCGAGTTTTTCCTGCTGACTTGTTAGAGATGCCTGTGAAGAGGTATGGGGCGATTCTTGGGATAGATTGGCTTTACAGACATCGAGCAGTTATAGATTATCATGAGAAGAGAGTCTCTCTGGGTTCTGTGGTGTTTACGGGTGAGAGGTTAAAGTCCAGTCCGTTTGTGTCTTTTATGGAAGTAAGTAAGCTCGTCCAAGACGGCGCGATAGGTTTTTTGGCTTACCTTCTTAACAAACCGAAGGATCAAGCTAAACTTGAGGAGACGGAGGTCGTACAAGAGTTCCTCGATGTATTCCCTGAGAGTTTGGGTTCCTTGCCACCCAACAGGGACATCGAGTTTGTAGTCGACCTCTATCCTCGAGCTGAGCCTTTCTCTAAGACACCTTACCGGATGGCTCCTGCTGTGTTAAAAGAGTTGAAGACTCAGCTTGATGAACTCTTGGCTTGTGGTTACATCCGTCTGAGCATTTCTCCGTGGGGTGCTCCTGTTTTATTTGTGAAGAAGAAGGACGGGACTTTGAAGATGTGTATAGATTACCGTGAGCTGAACCGGATAACAGTGAAGAATAAGTATCCATTGCCTCACATTAAAGAGTTGTTCGACATCTTACAAGGTTCACAAGTGTGCTCTAAGTTAGATTTAAGGTAGGGATATTACCAACTGCGCATCCGGGAGGAAGATATTCCGAAGACTGCTTTCAATACCCGATATGGACACTTCGAGTTCGTGGTGATGCCGTTTGGGTTGACTAATGCCCCGGCCGTGTTCATGGACATGCTGCATCGAGTGTTTAGACCGTTCCTTGATAAGTTTGTGGTCATTTTCATAGACGACATCTTGGTATATTCGAGGTCCGCAGAAGAGCACGCACATCACCTCCGGATTGTCTTGGAGACACTTAGAGAGCACAAGCTTTATGCTAAATTTAGCAAGTGCGAGTTTTGGATCGACAGAGTCACATTCTTAGGCCATATAATTTCAGGCAAGGGAATTGAAGTTGATCCCCCCAAGATAGAGACCGTGGCTCAATGGAAGAGACCAAAGAATACCTCGAAAGTAAGAAGTTTTCTTGGGTTAGTGGGTTACTATAAGAGATTTATGATGGATTTGTCCTGTAACGCCCCCGGTTCCGGATGAACAGGAAAGCACGCCACGAGTGAGTTTTCGAGCGTAAGATTATTTTAATTCTTTAAATTTCTATTTTCCTACATGACATTCCATATTTTTACAAAATTCATGATACATTATTTAAGCGAATTATATGATTTTATATCATTGGAAAATTATTTCATGTCATGGAAAAATATTTGTTACGTGAAATAGTTACCGAGAGTGCTTCAATTACCAAATTGTCCCTATATGTTTATTTCTTTTAATTTGGGGACTTAATTGCATAACATTCCAAGGGCTTAATTGATCATATTTCAAAACTACATACACTTGATTGCATGACTTGAACTCTTGGAGGATTAAATGGCAATTTAAACATTTCACACATTTCAAAATTATGAATCACGGTATATGGCTTCTTCAAGCTTCCTTGATCAAATTTCATCAAATTTCTCCAACATATCCATTCCTCTCATTCCCGGTTCCTTCAACCAAAAAGGGAGAAGTGATTTTATCAACTTTCATCAAGAATTTCGGGACATATTTCAAGATTTGAAGTTTAGACATCTTCTTCTTCTTCTCCATTTCTTTAACTTCAAAGGTGGGTGCTTTGCATGAATTGATGGTTCTTGGTCATATATGTGATAGCTAGGGTTTGAGGAATCATGGAAGAATGGATTATTTGTTGTTCAAAGTATGATTATATGATTATATCTTGATTTAGAGCATGAATTCTTGCAAAATATGGAGTTATATATTGATATGAGCTTGAACTTGGAAACTTGATTTCTTGATGATTTACCATGATTTATGTGTTTAAATGGAGTGCTATTGCTTGTTGAACATGTATGCATCATATTTCCCAGGAATCATGAACTTGGTGATTTAAAACTTGAGTTTTTGGGAGCTTTGTGCTTGTCCCGTAGCCATCCCCTATTTCTGCTCTGTTTTTCAGTTGCAGAAACTGGGAACGGCCATTCCCGTCTCAAGGCATTCTGGGAACGGTCGTTCCCACTCTTTTAAATTAAAAAGGGTTGGCGAACCTGGGAACGGCCGTTCCCATTTTGGCTTGCGTGCCGGAAGGGCCGTTCCCAGCTTCAGCGCATTTTCAAAATTAAAATCATTGGCGTGTTTTTGGAAGGCCTGGGAAAGGCCCTTCCCATTTTCAAAGGGAAGCCGGAACGGCCGTTCCCACACGTCTGACAGAAGAAAACTTTCTGCATAAAATTCGATATTTAGCATGTTGATCCAATGCATTCTTTGATCCCAAATTGCTATTATATGATAGAATACATGACAAAACAAGATATTTTCATGCCACATTTCGTATTGCTCGTCATCTCGTTGCATTTTCGTCGTTCGTCATATTTGGTCCATTTTGAGTCATGTCTCACGTATATACGTCGTGTTTGCACAGGTCACGAGGTCGTGGACGAGGAGCAGGCTCCCTAGAGCATACCCTTGTTTCATTTTGTAAGCAAAGGTGAGGTTTTGTTCTAGGTATATAGAACCATTACCACCCTTATGTGTTGATTTCAGCCAAACTCTATTATATCTATAAACGTTTCTCAAACTATAAACATTTTCAAGCAAGCAAGCCATGATTGTTCATGATTTCAAGCATGTTTTGGCGAGTCATGATTGCACTTGGGCCCGAGGGTAGTTCTTGAGCCAACCGGGAAAGCAAGGACTGACGGGTAACTCTTAAATTATCCTCACCTCGTTGGGATCACCCCCCGAAGCCACTAGGAGATTAGTGGTGGAAGGAGTTCCGTGCGTAGGGAGTCATGTTCCCGACGTACACCATGTTGTGGATAGTTGGGCCTTGCAAACCCACTATCACCCGGAGGAAGAAGGAGACTGGGGACGGATCCGAAATCACGGGTTGTCCTCGGGTTATTGCATGTTTTCACTCATGATTATGTTACTACTTGTGCACTTAATGAATTGCATGATCGCCTATTTCATGATTCAAGCATGCACGTATCGATCACGATGGTAGAAAGGTTGGAGAATTGCCCTTACTCGTCGGGGCCACATGTTTCATGAAATTGACAAGTTAACAAGTTAAACCTGATAGTCGTAATCTCGGGCAAAGAACAAGTTATTCTTGAACAATATATTTATTTCATTTCCAGGTCTTCACCCGAGACTATGACTTGCATGTGACGTGTGTTACATATATATATTTACCCCTCACTCAGTCTTCGGTAGACTGATGCTTCACCTTTCAGGTACTTTTGGTCGTGGTCATGCTAGGCGGGAGTTGAGTCAGGTCTTGCATTACACCGAGTCTAGCATTGTACCTTTCATGTATAGCACTTTTGGAGATATCATGTTATGATCATTATTACTACATTTTGTGATATTTGGACGTGTATGTCACATATGAGATGATAATGTATTGATAGTTAATGTTGGTACCTATTATGTATATACTTTGGTAAATATGGTACCTATTCGTATTAAATGATATGCTTCCGATTTTAATTTCATGTCTTGGTTGGTGTATGTTGGGGAGTGTCCCGCCTAGCTCGTTATTTTCTTGATTGTTACCCGTTCGCTACATGTTCGGCTTATGTACGGATTGTCCATTTTGTATGTGGATCGGACTATAGTACGGATGATGTAGTGCCTTGGGGGTTAGGGTGCTACATCTACAGGTGGTATCAGAGCCCGGTTGCAAAACCGAGGTTCTCGAGTCGTGTCAAGTGAGTCTAGGTCGCACGGCATAGGATTACTTGTTATTTGAGAGTCTGCATTTAATTGAATTACTTGATTTACATGAATTCTTGCATTACTTGAGCTATTTGATCTTCTTTGAACGTGTGTTTATTGACATTATGGAATTATATGCATACATTTGCATTTATTAATCAAACCACGCATATGTAGTGATTTGATTTCAGGATGGATCGTGATAGACATCGTCGTGACCGATCTCCGAGACATCGGAATCATCATCATCGCCCCCACCATCATCATGAGAGATCACCTCCTCCTCCACTTGCTCAGGCACAACCTTAGGATTTTATGAACGCAGTAGTGGGGCTGATTGATCAGAGGCTACAGGAAAGGGTTCCTCCAACACCACCAGCACCCGTAGCACCCTAGGAGAACCCTATTTCAGCTATACTACGGGAGTTTTAGAATCAGCCTTCCCCAAAGTTTTATAAGGGCGATGATATACAGGCTGAGATGTGGTTGAAAGAGGTCGAGAGGATTTGGCAGCTCATTCCTTGTGATACTCAGGAGAAAGCCCGCTGTACTCTTACTCTGATTCAGGGCGGGGCCTACTCCAGGTGGGAGAGCACACAGATAGTATTGGAGGCTTCTGGGACAGATATCACGTGGGAGGTCTTTGTACGGGAGTTCAGAAACAAGTTCATTCCTCCAGCTTCCCATACCCGCAGGTTGAGGGAGTTTACAGAGTTAAAGCAAGGAGGGAGGTCCGTTGGCCAGTATATCGCTGAGTTTGAGAGACTTTCTCGCTATGCACCCAACATAGCGAATGATGATTTTCACAAGGCAATGCAGTTCGTACAGGGACTCAGGCCAGATATTCAGGATGCTTTGAAGGCGGCTAACACAAGTACCTGGGCCAAAGCTACCACTAAAGCTTTAAAGGTCGAGGATTCAGAGATTTCCAGGAGGCCTATTCCCCGTACAGGACAGGCTTCAGGTTCGAGATCGGGACAGGGATCGAGTGCAGGAAAGAGGCCTATAGCTTACTCTGCACCTCCAGCACCGAAGGACTCTGTGAAGAAATTCAAAGTTGCAGGACCATCACAGAAGGCTTCACGAGCTCCAGCACCACCACAGCCACCTCAGAGACCAGGCTGCATATTTTGTGGACTTCCTACACATACATATGATAACTGCAAGCGACGGTTGGGTTTGTGTTTGATTTGTGGGAGTGACGAGCACCGGGTTGATGGTTGTCCGGATCGTCAGGATCCGCCACCTGCAGGCCAGAGGCCACTTGTGAGAGCTCGAGCTTATGCACTGGCTGGAGAGGAGCAGGATGCTGAGATCGACCCTGCGGCAGTCGTTGAAGGTACTATATGCATCCATGGCACGAACATCCATACATTATTTGATCCAGGAGCTACACACTCCTTTCTTGCGCATTCTATTGGTATTACTCTGTCTTTGCCTGCTATATGCTCTTCTGTGCGCTATTTAGTTAGCACTCCTTTCGGTAGTAGGCGAGAGACGGATCAGGTCTACAGGGAGGTTCCAGTGGTGATTGAGGGTCGAGAGTTCTTGACAGATTTCATTGTTATGCCGATGGAGAGATACGGGTCTATTTTGGGGATGGATTGGTTATACTGGCATTGTGCCACAATTGATTGTCGGGCGAAGAAAGTGCAGTTGGGTTCAGAGGTTATTACGGGTTGGACTTCAAAGACTGTACCGTTACTTTACTTCTCTGAGGCTCAGAAATTGGTTAGAGACGGGGCTACAGGGTTCATTGCCTACATTCTGAATAAGCCCAAGGATCAGGTGAAATTGGAAGAAACATAAGTGGTGAAGGAATTTCCCGAGGTCTTTCCAGAAAAATTGGATTCTTTGCCTCCCGAGCGAGAGATAGAATTTGTGATTGATCTTTATCCGAATGCAGAGCCGTATTCGAAGACTCCATATCGGATGGCCCTAGCAGAATTGGAAGTTGGGTACATCAGGCCAAGTTCTTCACCCTAGGGAGCATCGGTATTATTCGTAAAGAAAAAGGACGGAACTTTAAGGATATGCATCGATTAACGGGAGTTGAACCGGATGACTATTAAGAACAAGTATCCCCTTCCACATATCGAGGAGTTATTCGAGATACTTCAGGGTTCCAAGGTCTACTCGAAACTGGATTTAGGACAGGGATATTATCAGCTGCGAATCCGAGCAGAGGATATTCCAAAGACGGGATTCAATACTCGATACGGGCATTATGAGTTCGTGGTTATGCCATTTGGGTGAACCAATTCCCCTGCAGCTTTTATGGATATGATGCATCAGATTTTCAGACCATTCCTCGACAAGTTTGTGGTGATTTTCATCGATGATATTTTGGTATTCTCTAAATCTGCCGAGGAGCATGCGAAGCATCTCAAGCTTGTTTTATAGACCTTAAAGGAGCATCAATTATTTGCTAAATTCTGTAAATGTGAGTTTTGGATCGATCGGGTTGCTTTCTTGGGACATGTGATTTCAGGCAAGGGTTTAGAAATCGATCCTTCGAAGATTGAGGCCGTGCTTAAATGGGAGAAACCAAAGAATACCTTAGAAGTTAGGAGCTTCTTGGGATTGGCCGGCTATTACAGAAGGTTCGTTCAGGATTTCTCCAAGATTACGGCACCGTTAACCCGATTGACAAAGAAAGATGTCAAGTTTGTCTGGGACGAGAAATGTGATCAAAGTTTCAACTTTTTGAAAGAAAAGTTAGTCTCAGCTCCGGTGTTAACACTTCCCGAGGGTTCAGAGGAGTATACCGTGTATACAGATGCTTCTAAGGAAGGCCTAGGTTGTGTGTTGACTCAGAAGGGAAAGGTGATCACTTATGCTTCCCGAAAGTTAAAGGATTATGAAAAGAATTATCCTACCCACGACCTGGAGCTTGCAGCCGTGATCTTTGCTCTCGGGAAATGGAGACATTATCTTTATGGGACTTCTTTTGAGATTTTCACCGACCACAAGAGCCTCCAGTATTTATTCACGCAGAAGGATTTGAATATGAGGCAACGACGCTGGATGGAAAAGTTAGAGGATTATGATTGTACGATCAAGTATCATCCAGGAAAAGCTAACGTGGTCGCCGATGCACTTAGTAGGAAGGCGAGTGTGTCGAGTTTGGAAATAAAGGAAAGTGAGGAAGTTACTCCGATTAGATTAAAGGCTCGGGTTTCTAATATCACAATTCAGCCGGAATTGAAGTATCAGTTATTTGAGGCTCAGAATAATGATCCGGAGGTACAAAAATTGGTAAGCAAAGCAAGAGCTGATCCGGAGGGTCCTTTTGGGTTTGATGAGACCGGTTTGCTTCGATTTAAAAATATAGTAGTAGTGCCTGAAGAGTTGAAACGGGTTCTACTTGAAGAAGCTCACAAGTCAGCATATTCGATCCACCCGGGAGGAAATAAAATGTATAAGGATATGAAACAATATTATTGGTGGAATGGAATGAAAAGAGATGTTGCCGAGTATGTAAAACATTAGTTGACTTGTTAGAGGGTGAAAGCTAAACACCAAAAACCCGCGGGACTTCTACAACCGTTACCTATTTCCGAATGGAAGTGGGAACAAGTAACGATGGACTTTGTATCCGGATTACCGAAGGTAAAAGGCGGGTTTGATGGAATTTGGGTAATCGTGGATAGATTCACGAAGTCTGCTCACTTTCTACCGGTCCGGATGTCTTATAAGATTCCGAAGTTAGCCGAGATCTATAACAGAGAGATTATTCGACTTCATGGAATTCCGGTGAGCAAAGTTTCAGATCGAGACCCGAGGTTCACATCGAAGTTGTGGAAAGAGTTACAGGCGATGTTGGGAACGAGGCTCAAGTTCAGTACCGCATTCCACCCACAAACAGATGGTCAGACAGAAAGATTAATAAGGTATTTGGAAGATCTACTTCGGGTTTGCGCGATGGATTTTCATAATTCGTGGCAAGAACAGTTACCTTTAATTGAATTTGCCTACAATAACAGCTTTCATGCTTCGATCGGGATGGCTCCTTATGAACTTCTTTATGGAAGAAAGTGCCGATCTCCGTTGTTCTTCGACTTGGAAGAGTGGAAATGGTCCAAACAAGAAGGGGTAAAGAAAGGTGAAAATTTTGAGAAAACTTCCAAAGTCGTTCAGGCTACGATCGAGAAAGTTCAAACAATTCAACAACGGATGAAAGCCGCGCAAGATAGGCAAAAGAGATATGGTGATACTTGCCGAAGACATCTTGAATTCGAAGTTGGTGACCGGGTATTCTTGAAGGTGTCACCAAGGAAAGGTTTCACCCGGATCAGGAAAGGAGGAAAGCTTAATCCTCGCTATTTAGATCCCTTCGAGATTCTTGAAAGAATAGGCGAAGTAGCCTATCGACTGGACCTACCACCGAGTCTTACGGGGATTCACAACGTGTTTCATGTTTCTCAATTAAGGAAATATTACCCCGATGAGACTACGATTCTCCCCATGGAAGAAGTTGAATTGGAACCAAATTTGACATTTGTACAGAGGCCGGTTAAAATCTTAGATCGAAAATTTCAGGAATTGAGAAACCGGAGGATTCCAATGGTTAAAGTTTTGTGGAGAAGCAATAAAACTGAGGAAGCTACATGGGAAACCGAGGACAAAATGAAACGGTTCCACCAAAAGTTATTCGCTCAGAACTAGAGAATCTGGGGACCAGATTCTTTTAAGGGGGGAGAGTTGTAACGCCCCGGTTCCGGATGAACAGGTAAGCACGCCACGTGTAAGTTTTCGAGCGTAGGATTATTTTAATTCTTTAAATTTCTATTTTCCTACATGATATTCCATATTTTTACAAAATTCATGATACATTATTTAAGTGAATTATATGATTTTATATCATTGGAAAATTATTTCATGCCATGGAAAATATTTGTTACGTGAAATAGTTACCGAGAGTGCTTCAATTACCAAATTGTCCCTATATGTTTATTTCTTTTAATTTGGGGACTTAATTGCATAACATTCCAAGGGCTTAATTGATCATATTTCAAAACCACATACACTTGATTGCATGACTTGAACTCTTGGAGGATTAAATGGCAATTTAAACATTTCACACATTTCAAAATCATGAATCACGGTATATGGCTTCTTCAAGCTTCCTTGATCAAATTTCATCAAATTTCTCCAACATATCCATTCCTCTAATTCCCGGTTTCTTCAACCAAAAAGGGAGAAGTGATTGTATCAACTTTCATCAAGAATTTCGAGACATATTTCAAGATTTGAAGTTTAGACATCATCATCTTCTTCTTCTTCTCCATTTCTTTAACTTCAAAGGTGGGTGCTTTGCATGAATTGATGGTTCTTGGTCATATATGTGATAGCTAGGGTTTGAGGAATCATGGAAGAATGGATTATTTGTTGTTCAAAGTATGATTATATGATTATATCTTGATTTAGAGCATGAATTCTTGCAAAATATGGAGTTATATATTGATATTAGCTTGAACTTGGAAACTTGATTTCTTGATGATTTACCATGATTTATGTGTTTAAATGGAGTGTTATTGCTTGTTGAACATATATGCATTATATTTCCCAGGAATCATGAACTTGGTGATTTAAAACTTGAGTTATTGGGAGCTTTGTGCTTGTCCCGTAGCCATCCCCTGTTTCTGCATTACACCGAGTCTAGGATTATGGCTTCTCCATTTAAAACTTGAGTTATTGGTCGTGCTAGGCGGGAGTTGAGTCAGGTCTTGCATTACACCGAGTCTAGCATTGTACCTTTCATGTATAGCCCTTTTGGAGATATCATGTTATGATCATTATTACTACATTTTGTGATACTTGGACGTGTATGTCACATATGAGATGATAATGTATTGATAGTTAGTGTTGGTACCTATTATGTATATACTTTGGTAAATATGGTACCTATACGTATTAAATGATATGCTTCCGCTTTTAATTTCATGTCTTGGTTGGTGTATGTTGGGGAGTGTCCCGCCTAGCTCGTTATTTTCTTGATTGTTACCCGTTCGCTATATGTTCGGTTTATGTACGGATTGTCCATTTCGTATGTGGATCGGATTATAGTGTGGGGGTTACGGTGCTACATGTCCAAAATTGCATGCCTGTTGACTAGGTTAACAAAGAAGGAGGTGAAGTATGAGTGGGATGATGAGTACGAGAGAAGTTTCCAAGCTTTAAAAGAAAGGCTAACTTCGGCACCGGTTCTTACCCTACCCGAGGGCTATTCAGTTTATACAGATGCTTCGAAGGAAGGCCTCGTATGTGTGTTGATGCAAGATGGCCGAGTGGTGGCCTATGCTTCTAGAAAGTTGAAGGAACACGAAAAGAATTACCCCACTCATGATCTTGAGCTTGCAGCGGTCGTGTTTGCTTTGTCTAAGTGGCGCCACTATCTCTACGGGACTATTTTTGAGATATTTACCGATCATAAGAGCCTCAAGTATTTGTTTACTCAGAAGGAACTTAATAATAGACAGAGGCGTTGGATGGAATTCTTAAAGGATTATGATTACATAATTCAGTACCATCCTGGTAAAGCAAATGTAGTGGCCGATGCTTTGAGCAGGAAAGCAAGTGTTTCTGGTTTGGGTGCAGAATCTTCAAGGCAGGGTTCAACAGTTGTGGTTTCAGTTGCTCGGTTAGCTAACATTACAGTTTAGCCTGATTTAAAGTAGAGGCTGATTGATGCCCAGTCTACGGATACAGAGATTCAGAGATTGATAATCCGATCAAGAATTGATCCAGAGACGAAGTTTGGGTTTGACGATTCGGGTTTGTTCAGATTCAAAACAAGGGTATGTGTGCCAGAAGAACTCAAGAGGCTATTACTTGATGAAGCTCTTCGTTCAGGGTATTCCATTCATCCCGGTGGTACTAATATGTATCGAGACTTGAACGAATTGTTTTGGTGGAATGGCATAAAGAGGGATGTCGCGAACACTGTGAAGCGATGTCTTAGGTGCCAAGTGGTGAAAGCTGAACACCAAAAACCGGGAGGAACCCTCCAACCACTTCTGATACCAAATGGAAGTGGGAACAAGTGACTATGGACTTCGTGTCCGTCTTGCCAAGGTCAAGAGGAGGGTATGATGGAATTTGGGTGATAGTCGACCGTCTAACCAAGTCCGCTCATTTTCTCAAAGTTAAGATGTCCTACGAGACTCCCAAGATAGCAGATTTGTATTGTGATGAGATTGTGAGATTACATGGAGCTCTTGCTAGTGTTGGAAAAACACGAATCAGAAAGCAGAGGAATTTAAAAAATTTCCCAACAAAAGGATCTTGGACTCGCAATCGTGTAACCAAATTCGTAGAGATAGAAAACTTACTTTTCTTTTATTCTTTCTTGAAGCGTTTCAAGCCACCCAAGAACGCTCTTCTCGTGGCTTGATCCCCTCTCCTTGGTAAAGCTCGAATCTTCAAACTTCTAACTTGAAGTCTCTAGAGAAAGTCCACCAACTTGATCACAATCTAACTAGTAAGGATGCTAGTTCTCTAGTTAGTGTTTAGGCTTAACCTAGGGTTTTATTTAATCTTGGAGAAAGGAAGGTGTTCAACACATGAACCAAAAGAATTGCCAATTAGCTCTAAAGGGGAGCATGAGCTCCCCTATATATAGGTAAGGGAGAGGGACGGCCGAACCTATTCCTTGTTGGGCAAGGATTTGGTCCCTCTCTCTCCTATTACTTGATCATCAAGTAATTTCCAACTTTGACTTTGAATTCTAATTCAAATCAACTTTCAAGAGAGCTAAAATATCCAAACTATTTTTTGGATAATTTTATACTTTATTTATTTAAAATAAATAACTTATTTTATCTAATTAATTAATTCATAATTAATTAACTAGATTATTTTTCTCCAAAATTAGACTTTCTTTTTAATTCAAAATTAAACCAAAGTCTATTAAATAATTAACACATTTAATTATTTAATATATATATTCACACGTGTCACTCACGTGACCCACACGTGTGGTTTCACACGTGTGGAACCCTCTAGGCCCGATTAACTCGTTTAATCATTTTTAAGCCTCAACTCATGTAACCAAGTTATTGTGTGTGACCCTCTAGGTTCTCAATTCAATTAGCAGTGACCCTAATTAATTAATTAATCAGTCCACAGATTAAACGACCATAGTCTAGCAACAGGTGTTTAACCCCTAGCTGAATTGGAATGTTCGGATTCGACAGAACCTTTAAGTCATTGATTCATGTGAGATACAATCCTCCTACTTACTATCTCTCAATAAAGATCTAGGGTAAGGGAATAATCAGAACCCTAATAATCCGGTCTTAAAGCTAAGTGCATTTCATATCCATTTGATCTCAATCCAAGAAACCCTTTTCTTGATGTCTTGATCTACTTCCTTGGTCAAGGACTCCATATGGCATATGAATGACTTACACAATAAGAGATCATCTTGCAAATGCAAGTGTAGGTCCTTTCTTGATTCTCATTCACTTTCATGAATCACTTGTGCAGCCCCAGCATAAGCCTTGAATCAGTCGTCTAAGGCGACACCCTTTAAAGCTTATACCTAAGACTACAGAGTTAACTCATAAAGTGACAAGGAACCTCAAGTCTAAGGATCAATTAATCACATCAATGACTCGTGAGATATTTCCTAATCTGGAAGTTTTCATTTCCTGAAATAGAAACCTCCTTTCCCATTTAGGAATGTTCTCACACGGGGCACCTCAGTGAACTTACTTATTAAAGTAAGCACCCTCATGTATCACACACGTATCAACTATACACTTTGCACCTCCATGAAACAAGGTGGTCCTTCTTAAGGGCGTGATCCCACAAGCAAGCCTTAGAGGAGTCAGGTTGACACTCCCACTGTCTGTAGGACTCATCGGCTTGGAGTAATTTACTAATCATGACTTATGTGATATAGGGCTCGTTTCATGAACCATTTCACCTAAATGGTAGAGTCCTAAAGTTATCAGGATTAGGGGAGTTCTCATACCTGCACAGATAAAGTAAACGTATACCAAACAAGAGCATATAAAGAAGTGTTGCCTCAATTCGTTATTTCATTCAAAGATTGTCTGTGATTACAATAAGGAAAAGCACAAAGCGAATATACAATCGGCTTTCTAGGGCACTATTCCTAACAGCTAGTATTGTTTCAGATCGTGATCCTCGGTTTACGGCTAAGTTTTGGCAAGATCTTCAGAAACGGTTGGGTACGAAACTTAATTTTAGCACCTCTTTCCATCCTCAGACGGATGGGCAATCAGAGAGATTGATTAAGTATTTGGAGGATTTGATAAGAGCGTGTGCTTTAGATTTCAAAGAAAAGTGGGACAAGCATCTAGCTCTGGTCGAGTTTGCCTATAATAACAGTTACCAAGTTTCTATTGGTATGGCTCCCTATGAGGCGTTGTATGTAAGGAAGTGTAGATCGCCTCTTGTTAGTATGTAATTAGTGCTTAATTTGTCTTAATTTTCCCCTACATTTGACTGGTTATGTGCTTAATTAAACTTAATTATGGCTTTGTAGGTTTATTGGAGCTAAAATGGATCATCAATACAAATCTAGACTAAAAGAATCGCCAAGTGCAGAAAATGAACTGAGCCATGATCTGAAGCCATGATCATCCCTTGAACTAAGTGGTGACGTAGCAGACACATCATCAAAGTCAAAAGTTGCGACTGATTTTCTATTTTTGGCGAACTTCAGCTACTTGCAGCTGCTTTATCAGTATTTGGCGTCTCAATAAGAATATTAGCAGGTCTTGGGATACCAAGAATATTTAGCCTTGATTTGTGTGCCAAAGATTGGATTTCCAAGCATATAACCAAGGCTTTTGGTTAAGAAAAGGGGTCAGCTTCTCTTAGGGGGAAAAAGGAAGTAACGTAGCAGCAGTAGCAGCTGAAGAACAGAAGCAAAACAGGGGACTTCTCCCCTGTTATGATCAGCAAGCAATTTCTTCCCTTTATTCTCTTTTTCACTTATGTTAATGCTTAGATTTGCATAGCTAGTTGAATTCTCTTGTTTAGATCAGCTGTGTTAGCTTATTTTCAGATCTGAAACAGTTGTTACTTGGTTATTTTGCAAGCATGTACAACAGCTAATCTCTCTTTTATCCTAGTAAAGTTGTTTCTTTGGTTCATGCCTTGGTTTTGTGAGATCTAATTGTGTTTATGCAGCTCTAAATTCTTGGTATATGCATGTATCTTGTGTGTATTGTTTGAACTCGTTTTTGGATGATTTTCTGATCAATTGTTGTCTTGAAACTTGTTCTATTTGACTGCACAAATACTTGATCCGTAATTGTCTTGTAAATGTGCTTGAAGAGTCACACATCATTGATAGTTTATCACCATGTTTACTTGAGAATGATGAGATGCATGCGTAATAACTTAAACATTCCAAGCTTCTTTGAGTTTGTTGGTTAGGATCAGTATCCTTTTCATGGTCAATGCTATCACAAGGTTAAATCTTAAGAGCGTTTCTATAAGACTGCTTTTGTGATAAGAGAATGGTTAGTGAGCTTCTCATGATCATTATAAACTTAAGAAAGGATGAGGTGTGTAGAGCTTGTTACCACTATAGCCGGTCTATCAATGAATTAGAGTTGAATATTGAATCTATGATCGAACCAATGGCATGAATTTTAAGAACAACTTGGCTAGGATAATCCCACTTTAAATCCATTAATTTCAGTCACTTTGCATCAGCTTTCACTTGCTTGTTATCCTTGTTTTAGTGTTTAGTTTGTAGTTTGATTAATTACACAAACCCCCCCTGTTGTGAACTCTTTCATGGTTTGTTTCCTTGGTTATTTTGGAATATATAAGAATTGCTAGTCCTTTGGGTTCGACCCTTTGCTGCTATACTCAATTTATTGCGTGTTGGAAAGTGAAGGTTTTATTTGGTGGATTCGGCAACCATCACCTCTCTTTTGGGATATTAAGGATTAGCGGTGGACAGAAGAGGATAAGCTCGAGAGAGCAACACCTCGGGAGAAGTTGGATAAAACCACTGCCAAAGCTAAACTAATTTAGCAGAGAATGAAGGCAGCTCAGGACCGTCAGAAGAGCTATGTGGATAAGAGGAGAAGGCCCCTTGAGTTTGAAGTAGGAGATCGAGTCTTCTTGAAAGCATCTCCTAGAAAGGGCTTTTCTCGAGTAGGTCAAGGTGGGAAGCTTAATCCAAGATACCTCGGACCTTTTGAAATCTTTGAGAAGATTGGATAAGTGGCGTATAGGTTAGACCTACCACCAAGGTTGACCGGGATACATAATGTGTTTCATGTTTCTCAGCTCAGGAAATATTATCCCGAAGAAGCAACCATACTCCCTGTTGAAGAGGTACAACTTGAGCCGGATTTGATAATTGTAAAGCACCCGGTTAAGATTCAAGACCGAAAGATGCAAGTTTTGAGAAAACAACAGATTCCCTTGGTCAGAGTGTTGTGGAGAGATCAGAAATCCGAAGAATCCACGTGGGAGATGGAAGAGAAAATGAGACAGTTGTATCTGGATATGTTCTCAGGTCGAATAGTGAACTTGGGGACCAGGTTCTCCGAAGAGGGGGAGGTTGTGACACCCCGTTCTACAAATCGGATAGGTAGTTGTGTGATTTAATCATTATTTGTGCTTTAATTTAATTGTATTCGGATTATTTAAATTTATATGAATTATGTGAATCTATTTGAATTAATTGTGCATTTGAATAATTTGAATTTTATAATTGTGACTTGGTTAACCCCTTTTTAAACCGAACCGGAAAACTTTGAACCGATCCCCTGAACCGGTTCTCTTTCTCCCTTATTCACGTAACAACAACAGCCAAGAAGCCAAGAGAAAGCTCCAAACCCTTCAACCTTGATCAATCTTTCAAAGCTCATATCTCCCTCGATTCTCCACCTTTTCTCGAGTTTAAGTAAGTTTCGGGATCCCCTCAACATGCTCTTCAATTCTATGCTTGAATCTCTAGTTGTGGTGGAAAATATGTGCTTATATGTTCAAGCTTGTGAATAGTGAGGGTTTTGCCTTAAGCCTTAATTTGAATTCTTGAGATATGTGTGTTGGTTTCTTTTTGAATTTGACTTCATATTTGAACCCCTTATGTTGCATAAGTTGTATTTATTGTATGAAATTGGTTGGAGAATGGTATGAATGCATATTGCCATTGTTGAGCTTAAATTTCTTCAAAATGGGTTTGGTTGAATATGACTCCGATTCTTGTTTTTCTCAAGTTTTATGCATGCATATGTGTTTCTTATATGATAATGTTTGTTGTGCATGAGTTTCATTTGATTTGCTTGAGTTTTGGCTATGATTGGCCAAATTTTCTTCGTTCCCCTGTTTTTTTAGAACAGACCTGTGCTCCAGGCCAGGCAAAACGGCCTTTCACCCCCTTTTGAAAAATGGAAACAGACGTTTCGGTTAGGTGGGAGTTCAAGTCTGGGTTGGTCTTGAAAACGGTCGTTCCGGGTTCATACTGGGATTGGAAATAGCCGTTTCGAGTCTCGGGTTGAGGCAATAGCTTTTGAAACGCCCGTTTGGAATCTCTTCTTTGGTTCCAAACGGCCGTTTCCGGAGCCGCTATACCTTTTCCGTTTTTTAACTTTTCCGGATTGTTTTCGTTGCTTCTTAAATGCTTTTATATGACTTATATGCTCGATAATTTGCTATTTTTGCGCTTGTATCTTGCCGTATAATTTGTTTATGCATGAGATTGAATTATTGTGTGTTTATTTGGCTTTATGAGCACAATTTGATTTAAATGTGAATTGCATTACATGTCATGCATACTTTACAATTGCCGTGCGTTGTATTTGGTCCATCGAGGTTACCGGTAACGAGCCCGAGACATAGCTTTGCTCACTTTCACTCATTTCACTTTCAAGCACAAGTTGAGGTTTAGGATTTTGTATAGTTATGACCTAAAGCCTTTATGTGACGTTTTCAAGTCGTGCATATGATTATATTTTTTTTATATAATTAAATAAGTGTTGAATATGATATGTTTATGACTTTATAGAATAAGCTTGATTTGGAAAGTTAATTATGAAGGCACGTATGAGCTATTTTTGGAAAGTATTTTAAGTTCAGGTTTGGTAGCGAGTTTTACCATGAAAGATTGGTATATGATATATATATGTGAATGTGGATCCAAGGAGTTATGGGTATGGAATCCCCGGGACGATATTGGGCCGTTGGGGCTCGGCCTGTGCATAGTTTCCATCCAAAGTGTCACGCGCGACCCCGGGAGCTAGGGAAGGCGTGGTATTTTGATGCATCCAGTGTGAAAGCTGGGGAGGGCACGTTGTTATGAATGGTAGGGCTACGCGCGTGGCTCTTCCATTATTGGAGTAGAGGATAGTCATGTTTCTGATTTATGTTTTATATGATATGAGGAGTAAAGGTTGGAAGCTCGTTCTCGCCGAGCATTTGATATGATCTGTTATGGGAATTATGAATAGGAATAGAGTTTATGAAATAATTTCTATGTATATGTTGTTTTGAAATGTTTCGTTTGTAAAACCTATTCCGGTTCATAAGTCCACCTTTTGTTATATGCTTTGCTTTATATATATAGTGTGTGGGTGTGTTAGCCCCCTCACTCAGTCAGTTGACTGAACCCTCGTTTTATCTTTCAGTTTCAGGTGCTTCTTTTGATCTTGAGCTAGGCGGAGAAGTGTGTCTACACTGTACACTTACGGGTCTAGGTCTTGTCCGTTTGCATATGTCTACATACACTTCATATTATTTTGTATACTTGTGACTTGAACACTTGGGATTGGATCGCATTTTGTTTTGACGGGGCCGTGAGGGCCATTGTACATGTTGTATATGTGTTGGTACCTATATATATCTATGATATGCTTCTACTTTACTTGTTTTGGTTTTAATTGTTTCGCTTCCGCGCACTTTGAGTTAGTTTTAGTTAGCTCCGCCTGGCTTAGTGAGTGTGTTGGTCTCCCGTTAACAAGCCAAGAGAAAAGCTCCAAACCCTTCAACCTTGATCAATCTTTCAAATCTCATATCTCCCTCGATTCTCCACCTTTTCTCAAGTTTAAGTAAGTTTCAGAATCCCCTCAACGTGCTCTTCCATTCTATGCTTGAATCTCTAGTTGTGGTGGAAAATTTGTGCTATATGTTCAAGCTTGTGAATAGTGAGGGTTTTGCCTTAATTTGAATTCTTGTGTTATGTGTTGGTTTCTTTATGAATTTGACTTCATATTTGAACTCCTTATGTTGCATAAGTTGTATTTATTATATGAAATTGGTTGGAGAATGGTATGAATGCATATTTCCATTGTTGAGCTTGAATTTCTTCAAAATGGGTTTGGTTTAATATGGCTTCGATTCTTCTTTTTCTCGAGTTTTATGCATGCATATGTGATTCTTATATGATAATTATTGTTGTGCATGAGTTTCATTTAATTTGGTTGAGTTTTGGCTATGATTGGCCAAATTTGCTTCGTTCCCCTATTTTTCGAGAACAGACCTACGCTCCAGGCCAGGGCGAAACGGTCATTTCGCCCCCTTTTGAAAAATGGAAACGGCCATTTCGGTTACGCGGGAGTTCAAGTTTGGGTCTCGAAAATGGTCGTTCCGGGTTTGTACTGGGATTGGAAACGGTCGTTTCGAGTCTCGGGTTGAGGCAGTAGCTTTTGAAACTCCCGTTTGGAACCTCTTCTTCCGTTTGGAACCTCTTCTTTGGTTCCAAATGGCTGTTTTCGGAGCCGTTGTACCTTTTTCGTTTTTCAACTTTTCCGGATTGTTTTCATTGCTTCTTAAATGCTTTTATATCACTTATATACTCGATAATTTGCTATTTTTGCGCTTGTATCTGGTCGTATAATTTGTTTATGCATGAGATTGAATTATTGTGTGTTTGTTTAGCTTTATGAGCACAATTTGATTTAAATGTGAATTGCATTACATCTTATGCATACTTTACATTTGCCGTGCATCGTATTTCGTCCATTTAGAGTCTAAATCTTGGGTTCTCGTGTTTTCTTTTCAAACGAGGTTGCCGGTAACGAGCCCGAGACATAGCTTTGCTTACTTTCACTCCTTTCACTTTCAAGCACAAGTTGAGGTTTAGTATTTTGTATAGTTATGACCTAAAGCCTTCATGTAACGTTTTCAAGTCGTGCATATGATTATATATTATATTTATAATTAAATAAGTGTTGAATATGTTATGTTTATGACTTTATGGAACAAGCTTAATTTGGAAAGTCAATTATGAAGGCATATATGAGCTACTTTTGGTAAGTATTTTAAGTTCAAGTTTGGTAGCGAGTTTTACCATGAAAGATTGGTATATGATGTGTATATGTGAATATGGATCCAAGGAGCTATGGATAAGGAATCCCCGGGACAGTATTGGGCCATCGGGACTCGGCCTGTGCATAGTTTCCATCCAAGGTATCACGCGCGACCTCGGGAGCTAGGGAAGACGTGGTATTTTGATGCCTCCGGTGTGAAAGTCGGGGAGGGCACATTGTGGGTTAGCTACCCCGCGTGAGTTTGTTAAAGGTATGGATGGTAGGGCTACGCGCTCTTCCATCATTGGAGTAGAGGCTGGATATGTTTCTGATTTATGTTTTATATGATATGAGGAGTAAAGGTTGGAAGCTCGTTCTCGCCGAGCATTTGATATGATCTGTTATGAGAATTATGAATCGGAATAGAGATTATGAAATGGTTCTAAGTATATATATGTTTGTTTGAAAAGTTTGGTTTGTAAAACCCATTTCGGTTCATAAGTCCACCTTTTGTTATATGCTTTGCTTTATATATATAGTGTGTGGGTATGCGTTAACCCCCTCACTCAGTCAGTTGGGCCACACGCGTAGCCTTACCATCCATAACTTTAATAAACTCACATGGGGTAGCTAACCCACAACGTGCCCTCCCCGGCTTCACACCGGAGGCATCAAAATACCACGCCTTCCCTAGCTCCCAGGGTCTCGCGTGATACCTTGGATGGAAGCTATGCACAGGCCGAAGCCCTGACAGCCCAATACCGTCCCGGGGATTCCTTAACCGTAGCTCCTTGGATCCACATTCACATATACATATCATATACCAATCTTTCATGGTAAAACTCACTACCAAACTTGAACTTAAAATACTTTCCAAAAATAGCTCATATATGCCTTCATAATTAACTTTCCAAATCAAGCTAATAAAGTCATAAACATATCATATTCAACACTTATTTAACTATATATATAATATATAATCACATAGACGACTTGAAAACGTCACATAAAGGCTTTAGGTCATAACTATACAAAATCCTAAATCTCACCTTGTGCTTGAAAGTGAAAGGAGTGAAAGTGAGCAAAGCTATGTCTCGGGCTCGTTACCGGCAACCTAGTCTAAAAATAAAACACGAGAACCCAAGACTTAACCTCTAAATGGACCAAATACGACACACGGCAAATGTAAAGTATGCATGAGATGTAATGCAATTCACATTTAAATCAAATTGTGCTCATAAAGCCAAACAAACACACAATAATTCAATCTCATGCATAAACAAATTATACGCCGTTTCCGGAGCCGCTGTACCTTTTCCGTTTTTCAACTTTTCCGGATTGTTTTCGTTGCTTCTTAAATGCTTTTATATGACTTATATGCTCGATAATTTGCTATTTTTGCACTTAGGGACCACACATGTGGCCACTAACCACTAATGGAGTTAGTGGCCGACTACGCATTTAATGCACCAGAATAGTGTGCCAGTTGTCAACCTAAGCAAGTTACACAACGGCCGCCACCACTCCACGTCTAAGAGTATAAGTACCCCCTCATTTATTTTGGAAGGTAAGCACATTTATTGCATTCTCACATTTGACCTTTTTCTCTCGACATGACTAGATCACTGATTTGAGCATTGGAGTGTCAATATATCCCGGGTAAAAAGTCATCCTGTTCCGAGCTGACCTCGGTATGTTTGCTTCTTCTTTCAGACAGTTACCAGATCGAACGATTTCCCAAAATACAAATTCTTGAGTTATCGACCAACTTCCAGCTCGAGCCTTGCTTACCAAATTTTGGCTCGATCAACTCCATTATCTTATCTATTATTATAAATGTAAATGTGCTTTTAAAAAAATTATTATAAATTTAAATGAGCGTTGGCTCAATTTTAACTTTAAAACAAAACAATTAACAAAAATCTGATATTGCTAAAATTCAATCAAAATAATCAATTCCTTCAAACTACCTAGTCCCATAAATTTGATTAGCAACTCCAAGTTACAAACTCTAAATCAAGTCAAAGCTATTGCAATCACAAATGTCCCATAAAACTACCACACGATCAAATCAAAGTAGAACAAAACCTAGGAAAACAATAATAACTCACATTCATTGAATTCAAACCCAAAGCTTTGTTGCATGTAAAGTCAGGAACTCGATGCCTTTTCAATATTCATAAAGTAGTGGAGGGACCATAAGAGACGTAATTAGGGAAGCTAACTCTCTCTCATGGCAGGAAATTTGTCAGCGCGTCCATTCCTCCATCAGTAACATTGTCCGGTCCTCGCCTCGGCCAAATCGCTCTTTATTCTTAAAACCCTAAATGCCCCACTTGAACACACAACCTACATTTCTAGAGCATTTTTTCTATTTAGGTGTCTTACCCTTTCTAATTATCACATGGAATTTGGGTACTTCTTCGTTTTTGAAGCTATTTGTATTTACATTAATACATATTAATAATTTTTTCTGTTCATAGTCCATACATATCGTGACAGCATTTTCGATAGGTACTTATGAGTTTTTGTCAATTTCAATGAACTTTTTTTTTTTAGTTTTCTAGCTCCCTACCACTTCATACTCTAAAATATTTATAATTTTTACCAAAAAAAAAAATATATATATTTATAATGCATTTTTTATGATTTTCTTTCTGATATGGATTACAAAGAAAAATAAGCAAAATTTGAAGAAAATTTGCAATTTTGTAAAAGAGGTTTAACTTATAAAATTGTGTTAGGAATATTATAAAGTACGATGTAGATAATCTAAATTAATATATACATTTTTTTATTTAGTGTAACTTGGTTATTTTGGCATGGATGGAAAACTAAAAGCTCGCAAGGAATCAAGTATTCGGGATATATATATATATATATATATATATATATATATATATATATATATATATTGACCTCCCAATTCCTTTTATCCATCCCCTAATGTCTCTCATTGAATGGTAAAAAAATTTTGTGAAAAATTCTATCGGAATGGATTCATTTATAATTTTTCAATCTTGAAAGATTATATAATATTTTCATCTAAAAGGGTACGAGTTGTAATTATTTAATTTCGCAAGGGGTGTAATTGTAAAAATACTCTCTTATATACTTATATTTAACAAGTTAGTCCACGGTTAATTAAAACAAACTCCAAGTATTATGGTTATCACGGGGTCACCTCTCCCTAGACTAATTTAAGGTTGTTGATATTTCAAGAGCAAATCTCCTATTGCCAGAACAAATTTGAAACGCAATTCCTTTCTTGCCCTCCTTCGTCAAACATTTTTAAAGAATAACCTAATATGATTTTCTAAACTTAAGCAAATATCTATATGGAAACCTAACATTACAATCAATTTAAATTCTGTTGCCTAATTCTCAATTACCGTGAGCTCTCTCTAATGCTAATAAATATTAAATGTAGTTATCCTTTTGTTTACATAAACAAGTTTCTTATTTTGTTTTGCTTTTTAAAAAGAAATAAAAATTGTTAGCTTTATAAAATAATTATGGCATGTGTATTTCAAAATAATTAAACAAATGCAAACTAAATATACGAGTGAGAATATTTCCAATTGATATTCAGAAGTATAATTGAAAAGCCTCCAAATTAATAGGCAAAGACTAAAAGCAATATTCCAGAAAAATAAAAAAGTTTAATCTATCGACAATGTTTGTTTTAATAAATGCATTAAAAATATTTCATAATAATAAACATGACTATTTATATTTTGCACATAATTTCATAATTTTATTAATGAATATATAATTATATATCATGGAAGTTCTGAAACTCTCCAACCAAACATAGTTTTTTTTTTCTCTTTAATTGGAAGTAATTATTTATATAAAAAACTCAATCCTTCCGTTAATGAATTTTAGAGTAAATGTGATAATTGGTCCCTCAAGTTTTAACTTTGGATCACTTTAATTCTCAATGTTTTAAAAGTGATATTCGAGTCCCTAAAACTGTAAATTCGTTCCACTTAAGTTCTTTAGATCAAATTTTAGTGAATTATAGTTTCTAAACTTTTTAATTTGTATCACTTTTGTTCTCAATATTATAAAAGTGATACTTAAATCCCTACAATTAATAAATCATGTCACTTAGACCAAAATTAATATTTCTAGTTAATTTATTTATTTCACATGAAAAAAATAATAATGTTTCTATTAAGATTATGAAGTGGACAAAAAGAGCAAATGATAAATTAGGTTGGATGGACTGACATACACTCTTTGATTCCTAAGACAATAAATAACACTCGAAAACTTGACAGGAAGTAGGTGGAAGAGTTCGAGAGAATTTAATATGCTTCTTAGGTGAAATAAATGCATTTAGGAGTATTTATAGTGGTGTGCCGTTGTGTATGCTCAAAAGACACACACTCGAGATGTATTCAATACACATACAGTGTTAACAGTAGTAGACTTGTAGCAAAATGCACTTATTATGTTAAGATATTTTTCAGCATTTAATGCAAGTCTTTGACCTGCATTCTAACTTCAGTCCAAACAATTTCGGGTGTTATCACTCGAAGTTCATTATATGGCCTAAGTCGTTTACACAATATGGTGGTAGGTGTCATCCTGAAATCGTATCACGTCAGTATTAATTTTGATTTAAAAGATTTAAATTATACGAATAATTAATTTTATGAAGTTAAATATCACTTTTAGAATAATGAGGACGAAAGTGATACACACTTGGAACTTTAGAACTATAATTCACTAAAATTTGGTTTGAAGTACTTAAATGAGAATGTGAGATAAAATTTTTAAATTTAGGGACTCAAATATAATTTTTAGAACATTGAGTACAAAAGTGATACAAAAGTGAAATATGAGGGGACCAACGATGATATTTGCTCTAACTTTTAATTTCTAACACCTTTGACTAAGGGGTGTTTACAAGTTCTACTCCGTAATTAGAAGTTAAAATAGAAGTGAAAGACGTAAAAAAAAATAAATTACACTAATAAAAACGGTGAGTGTTTCTAAAAAATGTGATAAGCAGGAAAAATAATGAGTTGAGTATTTGTAAAGAAAAGTTGATAATAAGCTAATAATTTAACTGAAATACTTTGAAATTTTTTTGAGTATTATAATATGATTTAAATATTATATTAATATAAAATTTATTATAAATTATTATAATTTTGTATAAAATTATTTGTAATTAATCAAACATAGAATTGTAGTATATATACCTTTATTTATAATTTATCAAAATTAAGAAAAGAGAAACATTTATCTCCTAATTGCAGATTTGTAAACTACGAAAATTTTTGAGATTCTAAAATTCTGATTAGAGGAGAAAAAGAAAAGATATAATAAATAGAAAAATAAAAAATATAATAAATTTATAGAGTTATATTTGTATTTAAAAGGTTAATTTAGTAATTTTAATATTTTAATAAGAATGTTATGAACTTTAAATAAATTCAAAAAATCATATAACATATAAATAGAATCCTAAATATATCATGTCTTGGGCAACTTAGAATTAATTTTCTAAATACTCTAAAATTGTTGAAATTATCACTTATCATATTATTGTTTAGTTTTAGAATTTACGAATACAAGTAACTCCCTAATTAGGATTGAGAAGATATCCCAATCTGGCAATAGAAAATTACTTAAAAATTTTGAGATCCTTTTTCCTTTAATCTCTCTACTTCTCTCCCTTTCTCTTCCGTCTGTCTCCAAGAATAAAGCCCTCAAACTCAAGTCTCAAAACACACAACACACGCAGAGATTAGATCAACATAGGGGTAAACAATCCATACATACAGTCGTAATTCGATCGAAAGGATACAGTATTAGATAAATCTAACAGAGATGTGGCGGTGCGTTTCTCGTGGCCTTCGCATTCCTTCCAGGAAATCCGCATCCGCTGACTCCATCCGCCGTCGCTTCTCGACTCAACCGGTAGGATTTTCAGATATTATCTCGTTTAAACGTAATTTGATCGGTTATGAGCTTGAGTTATAGCTTCTAGTAGCTCCTTTATGGAAAGAATCGTCGGGCATACCTATCTTGTTTAACAAAGTTCGTACCTGTTTAAATGTTCATTTATTATTTGTTCCTAAGGCTGGATTTTGTTTTTAAGAGTGTGTTTTGTGATGGAAAGAGTTCTTTTGATTTTTCGACAAAAGTATTGGGGATCGCCTTTTTCGTTTAAGAAAGCTATTGATTGTTCAACTGTTCGTTTAATGGTGGATTTTTGATCTTTTGGAGCTGTGGGTTTGTTAGATGATGTGTTTGGTTTTCTTTCGGAACTCTATCTTATTCCTTTACTTATTGGATTTGAGTAGAATGGCTATACCGTGGTGGACCACACCTACGATGCAGTGGTGGTGGGCGCAGGAGGTGCGGGACTGAGGGCGGCAATAGGGTTATCAGAGCATGGATTCAACACAGCTTGCATCACAAAGCTATTCCCTACTCGCTCCCATACCGTTGCGGCACAGGTAATCTAAGAACTTGTTACCCTGTTTGAACTTCCTCCTATTATCGACCGAGTTTATGTTTTAGATTTAGAATGGGAAATGAGAACTTGAGTGTTAATGTTACCATAGTTTAGCAATTAAATGTTATAGACTTAATTTTGAAGATCCTCTTTAGCATTTTATGTTGCTTAATTTATTTAAATTACGATTCTCTTTCCATTCAGTTTGTACCTTTTGGTTTTCCTTAAGATATATTTGTAGCGTCTATTATGCAATTTGAATTATGCTGCTCATAATCCTTCCTTTTCGTATCATTATTCCTTCAAAGTTGCATTTCACTTCCTTCTGAGTGCTGACTAATGGGATTTAAGATGATTTATTTTGAAATCGGAATCTAGAGCTCTTAAACCCTTTGAAAAGATTGGTCCAAATAGATTGAAAATATTCTCAGGCACTAATACTTTCTCCATTCCAAATTTTTATCTGAACTGTGCTATGGATTGTGTCACATCTGTTTTATGTTTTTCCTGCGCTAGTATTATTGGTTGTCTGTTTATCAAGACACAACATTCAAATTTTTAACTGCTGGTTGTTCTCCCTTGCCAACAACTTATTGTATCGGTGATATTAGGAATTTTTGTTTGTCGTTATGGTTATTGCATTAAATTATGCTCGTTAAAGTCCTCTGTATCAGGGATTTATTTGTCCACTAACATACGTGCTTCTATTATCTATCATTGGATATGCAGGGTGGGATAAATGCTGCATTGGGAAATATGACAGAGGATGACTGGAGATGGCACATGTATGATACAGTAAAGGGAAGTGATTGGTTAGGTACAGTTCTACTGATGCACACTGAGTTTATAAGATTATTACACCTTTTCATTTCATTCCCTCTAAAACATTATGCATTATCTTTTGTGCAATCAAGTTAATGTGTTTCGGAAGAATTGCTTTTATTTCCTACAGCCCTATAAGTCTATAACTGCAGGAAGGGTAACTAACCGTAGATGTCCAGGCCTAGGGTGTAATTCAAGTTGAGAAAAAGAAAAATATAGAGATCTTGCCCCGGACTGGAGCGAACTTAGCCTTTACAATTTGTGTATGTAATTCTAGGTATCTATTTTAAGTCTGGTTACATAATTTCTATGCTTGCCTGTGTGTCATTCTATAGTGAGGTGATCAGTTAGTGTCTTTTCATTGGATTGTCGGCATAGGCATAGCCGCATGGGGCTGAATTTGTACAATTATCAAAACTGTCCATGTGTTGGCAAACCTCTGTAAGTGGTTGCTTGTTTTCTTGCATCATCTGACCATTTTGTCACTTTGAGCAGCCCTTATGCATCTTATATTTCAAAATAGAACACAAACCAATGTTGATAATCACTCTTATATTATTGTTTTATTTTGTATAACTTAGTAGAGCCTCTCATAGCTGTTTGTTTAGTTGTGAGGTTTCTCATAATCCCCGGAGACTGCTGAGTATGAAAATGGTCAAAGAGTTTTATGTTTAGATAATATCTTATATATTTTCTGAACTACGTGTTTGTGCATTTGGTATTGCGTTTTCCACAGGGGACCAAGATGCCATTCAGTACATGTGTAGGGAAGCCCCAAAAGCAGTTATAGAACTTGAAAATTACGGGCTACCGTTCTCTCGTACTGAAGATGGGAAGATATATCAACGTGCTTTTGGTGGTCAAAGCTTGAACTTTGGAAAAGGTGTGACATCTAACTTTGAATACAGAATCACTTTCTCATTTTCTTACAGATACATTTTTATCAGGCAATCTGTTCTTTCTGTAGGTGGACAAGCATACCGCTGTGCATGTGCTGCTGATCGAACTGGACATGCTTTGTTACACACGCTATATGGCCAGGCTATGAAGCATAACACACAATTTTTTGTGGAGTATTTTGCCCTTGATTTAATTATGGGCAAGGATGGTAAGGTTTCCAATTCTCTTCTACATGTGCTTCCAGTCTTTTCTTTTTATCATTTGCTTTAATAATTTCATAGTATGCACATCTTTGCATATCATTTATATGCATTCTAAGTCCTAACTATCTAGGTTATGCTTGTTGATTGGTATCAGGTAGCTGCCAAGGTGTAATTGCCTTAAACATGGAGGATGGTACCTTACACCGGTTCCGTTCAGCCTCAACAATTCTTGCTACTGGGGTAACCATCTATAGTTGAACCATATTCTATGCTTGTTTAAGTTGTGTGTTTGAGAGCACTTGCTATTGTTTTGTTTGTTTCACCTAAATAAAGGTTGCTTGCTTACTTGTTCGGATGTTTCTTTTCAGGGTTATGGTAGAGCATATTTCTCTGCAACTTCTGCTCACACTTGCACCGGAGATGGCAATGCTATGGTTGCACGTGCGGGGCTGCCTCTTGGGGTTTGTGTAGTCTTAACTACCGCAAAAATTTCAGTGAAATGTTTATTCCTGAATTAGCTTAATCCATTGTGCTTTTTTTTCCAACTACTGATGATTTCTTCTCTCAGGATCTTGAGTTTGTTCAGTTTCATCCAACAGGCATATATGGTGCTGGGTGTCTCATCACTGAAGGTTCGTCGATTTTTGTCCTTGCTTACTTCCAGTTCATTTCACATTTATTTTGTATCTATTCCTGTTGGTTATTGGTTTTACTAATTTCCTTGCTCATATTATCATGGGTAGGGTCGCGAGGTGAAGGTGGTATTCTGAGGAACAGTGAAGGTGAAAGGTTCATGGAACGGTACGCCCCAACAGCTAAGGATCTTGCTTCTCGAGATGTTGTATCAAGATCTATGACCATGGAGATCCGTGAAGGGCGTGGTGTAGGTAAGTTGTAATAAACATACAAAATGTGATGGTTTAAATTAGAAATACATCAATTCTTCATCATGTTGTGAATCCTAACATTATTATTGGCTTTTAATAGGACCCATGAAAGATCACATCTACCTTCACTTGAATCATCTGCCTCCTGAAGTCCTTAAGGAGAGACTTCCCGGTATTTCAGAAACGGCTGCTATTTTTGCTGGTGTTGATGTTACAAAGGAGCCTATCCCTGTTTTACCAACTGTCCATTATAACATGGGTGGAATTCCTACAAATCACCATGGAGAGGTATAACTGAAGATCATGTTAATATGTTATTGAATAAATATTTAAGAGCACCTTGATTTTTGTTGAATTAAATTGTTCTTTCTTGTAAAGGTGGTTACCATCAAAGGTGATGATCCTGACGCTGTAATTCCTGGACTGTTTGCTGCTGGGGAGGCCGCCTGTGCATCAGTTCATGGTGCCAATCGGCTTGGAGCCAATTCTCTTCTTGATATTGTTGTCTTCGGTCGGGCCTGTGCTAATAGGGTTGCAGAGATCCAAAGACCTGGTAAATGAAATTTTTTTGATCTAGTCATTCCATGCCACTTAGTCTATCACTGAATTACAATTTGAGATGCATTTCTTGTTATGTTGCAGGAGAGAAGCAAAAGCCACTAGAAAAGGATGCTGGAGAGAAGACCATCGCATGGTTAGACAAGCTGCGTAACTCTAATGGATCCCTTCCCACCTCAAAAATCCGGCTTAATATGCAACGTGTAATGCAAAACAATGCTGCTGTATTTCGGACGCAAGAAACACTGGAGGAAGGTGTGCTAATTGCCATATGACCTCCCAGTTTTTTGTTTTCAGCTCAAATGGTTACAGTATTTGACTCATTTTTTTCTTCATATCTTGGTTTTTGTCTCTTGAAGGCTGTCACTTGATTGATCAAACGTGGGAGAGTTTCCATGATGTCAAGTTGACTGACCGAAGCTTGATATGGTATCTTTGTCTCTGACTTGACTGCTGCAAGTGCTTCTTAAATAATATATTTGTTGCGGCATTGCCTTATTTTTCCATATGGTTTTTTAACTTTTCTGTAGGAACTCGGATTTGATAGAAACTATCGAGTTGGAAAATCTTTTAATTAATGCATGCATCACTATGCACTCTGCTGAAGCCAGAAAAGAAAGTAGAGGAGCTCATGCGCGAGAAGATTTTACTGTGAGTTCCAAATCCTTTGCTGCTCTTGTTCCCTTTTTCTTTTCCTTTTTTCTTGTCAATATTTTATAACTGGATTAATTTCTGTCTTTGCAGAAAAGAGATGATGAAAATTGGATGAAACATACTTTAGGGTAAGCTTTTCTTTCAGTTTCTTTCTTAAACTTTACCAGTTGTTCTGACTAAGGCCTTTAGGATCAATAAAAAAACTTAAAAAGGGATATATGTACATAAATGCAATGTGGGTCAATTGAGGAGATGAGGGAATCAAATCTTTTGCCTCCTGAAGATAAATTGTTGGGATTTGACATCTGTTGCATGGTAACATTGTTTGCACGATGTTATAGTTAGTGGAGTAATCAGTGGCTGTAGAAATATGTTCTCATTCCTAACCAGTTATATTTGAAATGGAAGAAAATTATAACTTGTCTGGAATCTAAACTCTCACAATCAGTGTTTGGTATCTTTAATCATAACTCTAGGGCAAACTTAATCAGGCTTCTCTTAATATATCAGTAATCTCTATTTTAAAGAAACAGAATTCTGTAATTCTTTTTTGATTTTAGTATGGGGTCAAATGCCTAGCACCCAAAAAATTTAATTAGCATTTGTACGTCAAATATTTGTATAACTACTAGTTGCTTTGCAAAGGCCATTGTTTTTAAAACTCATCCTGTGGTGTGCAGATACTGGGAAAATGAGAAAGTTCGACTGGATTACCGACCAGTACACATGAATACCCTTGATGATGAAGTTGAAACCTTCCCTCCCAAGGCTCGAGTCTACTAGTGGGCTTGCTAGAAAATTGCTTGGCTTGATAATAGAAGATTTCTTCCAAGGTTAAGGTTGAAATAAGTTAATAAAATGCCAGAATTTTGGGAATAACTAGCTTTCTGCCTTCCAGGGGTGCTCTGCTGATTTGGTGCAACCTGATTCATAATGGAAAATGTAACTGTGCGTGCATCTTTTCTAGTTATTTAAACATGCTTTTTCTATGTTTCATCCTAGTGGTTCCACATATGCATAGGTAATTGTTCTGCGGATCTAAACGTATCCGTGCATCAGTCCTTTTTTCCTTTTTTTGAGTATATGGTTTGGACAGATGTATGTTTTCCTTCATGTTCCAATGGGGTGAATTGATCGTGTTCTTGGGAAGTTGAAAACAGAGGATGTAGGATCCATGTTGTGGAAAAAAAATGAAAAAACAATGGTTGTTGGAATCACTTTTTCATGACATGAGTAACAGCTCAAAAAACGTACTGCCACATTACTGAAACTTCTATGAGTAACTTGGAAAGACTAGCAAATACGAGTTAACAAGTGAAGTGTGATAACTGATAACCAAAAGGTTAATCATCAACTCACCTTTCCCATAAAATAATCTCTTCTTATAGGTGGTATATTCCAACAACCAAGAATCATACATGATACGACTAAAGAATTGTTATAGCTTCGCAAATGCACGAGTCAAAATATTACATAAATGCCGCTATTAAGTGAATTTCTCCATCTTCATAATATGCCCAATCAGCTAATAGTTTCGGAAGGTCATCAACACTTGCAGAATTATCTGAAATGGTGCACATATTTGTTAAAATTTCGTAGAAACTTTTCTAGTAAATTTCTAAATAAGTCATAAATTTACTATTTTAATTGCTAGAATAATGTCGAAGATTCATTATGACCGTAAAATTGATTATCACCGTGTATTCAATGAAGTGGATACGGGGTTTCTAAGAAGTCATAGGTAGACTATTCTAATAGTTAGAATAGTACAGCAAATTGATTAGGATTGATTATTAGTTTATCGCCATCTATTCGAAGAAGTATTCAATATAAGTAGATATCAAATCTTATTGAATAGATAGCATTAGAGGCAAATAAGCTTAATTTAAACTCTAGAACTGTTGTTTACTTTGGTAGTTATTTAACTGAATATATTAGCCTAACAAAGCTTCTAATTACTTGGCCATCCTATTTCAAGGGTAAATACGTCCAATTCCTAAAAAGCTCTCAAGTCAAGTCCAAGCCCATTCTTCTTCAGAATAGACTCCCCGAATCTATTTTATCTATAATAGAACTTCTTTGCCTGCAATCATGCCAGCTATTCGTGATTTTCCCTTTTATGATTTTGAAAGTTTGATTTCACATTTTATGAGATACAAAATTTGAAGCATTATAAATATACCTTACAAAAAAAGAATAAAAGGTGAAAAACCCAAACTTAACCACAATTGGCTCTGCGAAAATGAAAATTGAAAGGAAAACAAGGTGATTAGCTCATGATATGGACATCAAAATTATAGTACATTGACTATAAAAATTGAAGTTGGGAAAAAGATTTAGAGAAGAAGGTGGAAAAATTAAAATAAAACTTTCTCTGGTAGGGAGGAAGAGATTCTCAACTTTAAGGGAACGTTTACTTTGGCGAAAAACGCATGTCGGTGGGCTTTCACATGCATTATTAGGTGCTTACTTTGTGGGTGAGCCGGCCCGCACTTAAGGGGGAGGCCCGCGTGAATTGCGTGGCTGGCCATGTGAGCCTTCACACGCCAAAGAGGCGTGTTTAATAGACACGGATTCTAACATGGGCAAGGATATTACAGATTGGGTCTAGGTTTCACCTTATTTACGATCGGATGCCATTGGATTTACAGAGCATACTTTACATTTCAACATTAAGCAATTGTGAGCTGCTGAAGGCAAATGGCTCTGACGACGAGGCAACGGCGCTCGTCGCCGCCAGATCTCTCCACGGTGACCCCGTCGCCGTATCGAAGGTCGATAAGCCTGGAAATTCCGGTGAAGACGCCGATCGGTGCATGAGCGCCTCCTCCAACATCATACACGATTGCGATGAGGTTTTTAATTACTGGGAGCCGCTCCATTATATTCTCTACAAGTCCGATTTCCAGGCCTGGGAATACAGGTTGATGATTAGCCATGTGTGTTGTGTTGCTTGTTTTGAATGATTATGTGTTCTTTTTCTCACTTTGATTGTGTACCGGAGGAATTATTCGAAGAATTTGGCGTTGGACGGGGTTTACTCAACAAACTCTGAATGAGTTCGTCAGAAATTCGAGACGAAATCTAAAGGAAAAGAAGTAGATGCCGCTGGAAGTAAGAGATCGAAATTAAAATCCCTTGCAAAACCAGCAAAACAGAGGAGGAAAATCAGCAAGAGGAGCCCCTTAAATCGAAAATAATGATGAAGATGAACAGACTGATGAAGTTCAAGAAGAAGGGAAAATCGATAATAATATTGACGAAGAAACCTGTCTAGAATTTGAGGCCTCGAAAGCCCATATGCAACTCACTGAATGTCAATGGAAGTATAGTGAGAAATAATGACTCTTCCATGCCAGCGAAGAATAAAGCTCAATCACCCTTGAGGAATCTGAACAATAAATCAGGGGAAAAGGAAGGGAATTGCACTGTTTGTGTGAGAAGGAGGAGAAGAGGAAGTTGAGCATTTTCATTGCCCTAACAAAAGATGAGGTTGAAAAGTATATTTTTGCTCTGACCGGATCGAAGCCCGCGAGGACGGCAACCACGGCGACATACATTCGCTGGAAATAAACAAGTATAGAAGAGATTCTGCAAATTGGGGACATCGGAATTAGAAATCTGTATTGGTGAAAAGGAGTGGTGATTTCCAAATTGAAGGGAGGGACAGAAAGGTCTTTTACCATATAAACATTCAACAAGCATTGAAAGTAAACGTAAGTTAACAAATAAGCTGGGCGACTGAAAAAGGGCTAACATGTGCAGTAAACGCATGTTGGACATTCATCACTAACCTACCATAACATGTCATGCGTTGACATGTTTGCCCAAGTAAACGCTCCCTAAGGAAACTTTGGAAGCATAATTTCATCGGCCAAAAACTTCAAATGATTTCACCAAAGTGATTGTGATTGACAAGTGCTGCCAATGGTACTTCGTGTAAATTTGGCAAACTTTATGGCATAATGGTAAAGTTTGCTCTGGTGGTTTAAAATGCCTGGCCAACTTTGAGGTCCTAAAATACCTATTCATAGACCATTTAAGTACGGGCTTAGCAAATACAACAGACCAACAACAAACTAAAGTAAACACTAGAAACCGACACTTCATTTTCCTAAACCTTAGTTGTGTCCCAAAGTAAAACGCATGCTAGATTCCTATTATTGTAAGGTAACCTAAACTCAATCAAAAAATAATGAAAGTGCAGTAGAAAAGTAATAAAAGGGCAATGAGAGAATGATTTTGACTTGCATGTAAATTCATTTGGGATGCAATAGTCAAAATAATCGATCAATCACAATTACTCCGGAAGTATGGGTGGGTTCTCCAAGTTGAAAATAAAGCTTTTAAAATTTCTTATTTGACAAATTATTTGAAACTCCTTTATGTACCTAAATTATAATATTTTGTTTAATAATAATGGCCTCTTAATTTGATTCATTGACCACACTTATTAGTGGACCAAATTACTACAAAGTTTATTATGACCAGTGAAATTAACGTGTGTTGCACGTTTATTGTTTAGTGTATTTAAATGATTTTTTACTATTATGTTTATTTAATAAATTTAAATATTAATAGTGTTTAACTTAATTAGAATAAAATTTTGAATGAATCACTTTGATTTGAAAAAGTTAAAGATATAAAAATATTCGTATAAAATCGTTATTTCAAATTATGAACAATAAGTAACATCTAATAAATTGCAAACTACATAACCAACACACATCACAAATATTTGAAGTTATAATGCAAATTAATTGATAAAAGTGAAACACATAGTTATGATGCATGTAGATGTAACATATAGTAACACAAACAACACATGTCTTGTAGACCTAACCTAACACTGTAGAAATTAATTTAAATACTTAAAGTTAGAGTGCAAATTAAATTAGTTAAAGTTAAATACATAATTACTATGAATGTAGATGCAAATATAGAATGTTTTTTACCTTTTGACTTTTTCTTGCTTCATTCACTGATGGTCAAGTAAATTGCATTTCAAATTTTTTGGGCGTCACAATCTCCCCCTTAGGAGGATTTGGTCTCCAAATCCAATTTAACTTAAACTTGTGTTCCAATAATGCTTATTGTCTTAAACCTCTTCTATTTACGTGTTTTCTGATCGGCTTTTCTTAACATTATTTCTCTGAAATTCAATCGGTGTCTGATGATGATGTCTTGTACTTTTACTTTATTGAATTTTTCCTTGTTTCTGGTCGATAATATTATTTTTAATTTTCGGTGAATTGTTGATAGTTGATACTTTCTCTTGATTCTTCCCCAATAAATTACTCCTCTAACTTTATGATTCATTAAATTCATAAATCTTCTTCGCATGCATTGCTTACTGTGACCTTTATTAATGTTGTTGCTATCCCTTTTGATGTTTCATGTGATCTATTAATCATTTCTTGAGTAATTGAATACCCTTCTTTGATGTTTTCTCAAACTCGTGTGGCATGTTCATGTCACCTTATCCGATTACCGGTCCGATAGAAGTTGCTTTAGGAACTTTGGCCTTTAAAAGTTTATCGCATGATGCCCAAGAGACTTGATTGTCTCCTTATAATTTTGGAGTAATTGAAATATTGACACTAAGATCTATTGCTGAGGGTTGTCATTTTTCAATTTTTACACGTTGTCTCTTTCAAATTCATGTTACCTTGCTTGCTCATCACCATTCATGTTTTTTCTACCGCTATTTATCATAGTCCTCTCAAATTAACATTTGTCCCAGGAGTTCCATTTCCTGCAGGCGAAATAGCATTTATGTATCATCATTTTGTAATTTCCTATTTGGTTGAATTATTTTAACTCATATGAAGTCTGATGTAGCTCTCGCTTATACTATTAAAATTTTTGTTGATACTTATCACTTGTTTTTAACTTTGTATCCGAGAAACAAATCTTGTACCCGAACCGTTTTTTTAATTTGTTAACCATAATAGATAGACATGTAAATTCTAGTTCTTCTTTCCAACTCCTACTTTTTGACAAAATCATAGACTTTTGATAACAAATCCAATATTTTTGTTCTAACACTCATGTTTCTGAATTTAAGGTACTCCAGGTACTCTGTCTCCAAATCGACTCATATAGATATTCTATTTCAGCCACTGATAAATAAACTCAACTCTCTTTTAGTTGGTGACATGCTTTGATATACCTCTGTTGTTGAAACTTCTAGACAAGTCGTCTTAATTAATGAATTTTTAATATGTAGTGATGTGTGTAGCGTAATATAAAATACGGGATGACACATAATCATATAACATGTTTTATACATGTCACAATTACAAACAAACCTATGATGTTGCACATTTGATTAACTTGTTCCCTTTATCAAATCTTTTCTCATACGTACACATAACTTTTGGCTTTCTAAGATTATCAGTAGTTGATCTTATATAATTCGCCCTAAAAGTGAAGCAATTTTGGTGCTCATTTTTCTTGTATAATCGTATCTCTTTACTCAAGATTTTGATATTTACTTTATCCAAGAACACATCTTAAGTATAACTTCTTCATTTGAATCAAGTTGTCATAGCATATACTTTTTGCTGCTTTGTTTGATGTATCAAGGTCCTCATCTGCAATTATAAACTAATGGACATAACAGAATCGATAATATACCATTAATAAAATTCTAATATATCTTAAAATATTATTAAATATAGCTAATTATTACTTGACGCAACAATTATGAAAATGTAAAATCCATCTACATTTGTATAGTGGTTCTGCGAAGCACATAAGAAGAAGTCATATAAGCATTTTCTAGCAATATGTACTTGGCATATGACAATTTTTTACGGAATTGAATTTGGAAAAAATTTTATCTTTAAATTGTCATTTTCTTCAATTATAGATATATTTTGCAAACTGTACCAATTAGTGTGTTAAAATGTCAATATAATGGTAATTAATACCTCAGTTTGACAATTTTCCTTATATAGTTAATATAATGTATGTAATGTACATTATATTTTCGATTATTTTATCAAAACAAATTTATTTGGAAAATTAATTATAACATAAGTAGGAAGTTAACTATTAAATTAATGACTGAATTTTAATTATCTTGATATATTTGTAGTAGTCAAACTTAAACATATATTATTAACACTTTTATATTTTATGGATAATATTTTTTCGTCACTCAATAAATTTAATTATTTAATTGATTGTATATAACCAGAAATTTTATTCTTATTATGATGGGACCAAATCACGCTCGAATCGGAGCCTTACACGTGTCATCATCTGAAGGCCCTAGAGCTTGGACGCTCGCATTACTGGGCTCGTGAGATAACCCAGCCCCTTCACTTATTAGCCTCGCTGGTCCAAGCCCATGCGCCTCGGCCCACTTCTTGAGCGGGGGATCCGTCCATTCAAACCCCATTAGCGCTCGGGGTATGGTCCCCCAAGACCTACCCCCTTTCCTTCAAAGAAATACTTCGCGAGGGTTCTTACTGTCCCACGCTCGAATAGTTGACGCTCGTGGATCATCTGCCAGAGGAACCCCTCTCGTGCATCCCTTCGAGCGTCATCAACGCTCGAGTGAGGTCATCACTGAGACCCTCTCAGGCATCCGTACGCCTGCATGGCAGATCTTGAGCCTCCTAGCGCTCGTATTGCCGCTCTGTAACTACCTCTGACACCAGGTAGTGCGCGCACCACCTGACACTCCCCTAACTTTCCGGGGTGTCACTTTCACACCATCACAGACCACCACGTGTCTAGGGCAACATTGGGATTGGGACCACTTGGTCACTATTACTAAAATACCCATGCCCTCAACGTATAAATAGGGGGATTTTCACTCATTCTTCCCCAAGTCATCTTCTACACTGAAACACATAACTGGGCATCTTTCCCATTGCTGCATATTCATTTCAAGCTCTGCATACTTCACCATTTTCCGCACCCTTACTGCATTTTCTTTCCTGGTGTTATCCTAGCTGGAAGAACCCACGCTCAATTGGAAACCCAGTTCTGAGGCTCTAAGCCTGTGATGGTCTTCCCTTCCTCATACAAATTCTAAAGTGATTGGTTGCATATTAGGAATCCATTTCCAGAACCATCATTTTTGGCGCCGTCTGTGGGAAACCATCATCTTCATCTTCGTCAGTTTCTTTCTCTCTAAGCTAGTTGAGATATAACACCTTCAGTTGTAAACATGGTGACTGCAACTAGATCTGGGATCTTGGACAATAGAGGTGCTCTGCCACCCCTCAATGAACAAAACTTGGAGGCGCGATCCCACCTGCTGTTGGGAACAGAACCGGAGATAAGGAGACAGTAGCTGGAGCTCTCCCGGCCGGAGAAAATGGAGCAGAAGGGCCCAGTTCTATTCTTCCACCTGCGGCGCTCATTGCCACCGTCCCTATTGCTAATCCCGCCGCCTACTCCATGTTGGAAAACACGAATCAGAAAGCAGCGGAATTTAAAAATTTTTCCCAACAAAAGGACCTTGGACTCGCAATCGTGTAACCAAATTCGTAAAGATAGAAAACTTACTTTTCTTTTGTTCTTTCTTGAAGCGTTTCAAGCCACCCAAGAACGCTCTTCTCGCGGCTTGATCCCCTCTCCTTTGGTAAAGCTCGAATCTTCAAACTTCTAACTTGAAGTCTCTAGAGAAAGTCCACCAACTTGATCACAATCTAACTAGTAAGGATGCTAGTTCTCTAGTTAGTGTTTAGGCTTAACCTAGGGTTTAATTTAATCTTGGAGAAAGGAAGGTGTTCAACACATGAACCAAAAGAATTGCCAATTAGCTCTAAAGGGGAGCATGAGCTCCCCTATGTATAGGAAAGGGGAGGGGCGGCCGAACCTAGTCCTTATGGACTAAGGATTTGGTCCCTCTCTCTCCTATTACTTGATCATCAAGTATTTTCCAACTTTGACTTTGAATTCTAATTCAAGTCAACTTTTAAGAGAGCTAAAAATATCCAAACTATTTTTGGATAATTTTATACTTTATTTATTATAAAATAAATAACTTATTTTTATCTAATTAATTAATTCGTAATTAATTAACTAGATTATTTTCTCCAAAATAAGACTTTCTTTTTAATTCAAAATTAAACCAAAGTCTATTAAATAATTAACAAATTAATTATTTAATACATATATATACAATATATATATATATATATATATATATATATATATATATATATATATTCACACGTGTCACGGTGACACGTGTCACTCACGTGAGCCACACGTGTGATTTCACACGTGTGGAACCCTCTTGGCCCGATTAACTTGTTTAATCATTTTCAAGCCTCAACTCATGTAACCAAGTTGTTGTGTGTGACCCTCTAGGTTCTCAATTCAATTAGCAGTGACCCTAATTAATTAATTCACTAATTAATTAATCAGTCCACAGATTAAACGACCATAGTCTAGCAACAGGTGTTTAACCCCTAGCTGAATTGGAATGTTCGGATTCGACAGAACCTTTAAGTCATTGATTCATGTGAGATACAATCCTCCTACTTACTATCTCTCAACCAAGATCTAGGGCAAGGGAATAATCAGAACCCTAATAATCTGGTCTTAAAACTAAGTGCATTTCATATCCATTTGATCTCAATCCAAGAAACCCTTTTCTTGATGTCTTGATCTACTGCCTTGGCCAAGGACTCCATATGGCATATGAATGACTTACACAATAAGAGATCACCTTGCAAATGCAAGTGTAGGTCCTATCTTGATTCTCATTCACTTTCATGTGTCACTTGTGCAGCCCCAGCATAAGCCTTGAATCAGTTGTCTAAGGCGACACCCTTTAAAGCTTATACCTAAGACTACAGAGTTAACTCATAAAGTGACAAGGAACCTCAAGTCTAAGGATCAATTAATCACATCAATGACTCGTGAGATATTTCCTAATCTGGAAGTTTCCATTTCCTGAAATAGAAACTTCCTTTCCCATTTAGGAGTGTTCTCACACGGGGCACCTCAGTGAACTTACTTATTAAAGTAAGCACCCTCATGTATCACGCACGTATCAACTATACACTTTGCACGTCCATGAAACAAGGTGGTCCTTCTTAAGGGCGTGATCCCACAAACAAGCCTTAGAGGAGTCAGGTTGACACTCCCACTGTCTGTAGGACTCATCGGCTTGGAGTATTTTACTAATCATGACTTATGTGATATAGGGCTCGTTTCATGAACCATTTCACCTAAATGGTAGAGTCCTAAAGTCATCAGGATTAGGGGAGTTCTCATACATGCACAGCTAAAGTAAACGCATACCAAACAAGAGCATATAAAGAAGTGTTGCCTCAATTCGTTATTTCATTCAAAGATTGTCTGTGATTACAATAAGGAAAAGCACAAAGCGGATATACAATCGGCTTTCTAGGGCACTATTCCTAACAATCTCCCACTTGCCCGTCAAAGCCATTCTAAAGCTACTCTAAGTCCCATCTTCTGAAGATGACTTTGGAAAGCTTCTCGACTAAGGGGTTTAGTAAGTGGATCTGCCACGTTCTCTGCTGATGTGACCCTCTCGATTAGCACATCTCCTCTTTTGATAATATCACGGATTAGGTGATACTTCCTCATAATGTGCTTGGTCCGTTGGTGAGATCTTGGTTCTCTTGCTTGAGCAACTGCCCCAGTGTTGTCACAAAACACAGTAATAGGGTCTTTCATGCTAGGAACAACATTCAACTCTTGAATGAAGTTTCTAATCCAAACACCTTCCTTAGCTGCATCATTTGCAGCTAAGTATTCGGCCTCAGTGGTCAAATCTGCAGTGGTAGTTTGGTTGGAACTCTTCCAACTCACTGCTCCGCCGTTTAGGCAGAAAATGTATCCTGACATTGACTTAAAATCATCTAAGTCTGATGCAAAGCTTGCATCGCAGTATCCTTCGACAGTAAGATCTTTTTGACCTCCTTAAACTAAGAATAAATCTTTAGTACTTTTCAAGTACTTAAGAATATTCTTCACGGCAGCCCAGTGACCATCTCCAGGGTCAGATTGGAAACGACTCGTCACACTAAGTGCGTAAGCCACATCCGGTCGAGTACATAACATTGCATACATTATGCTACCTATTGCTGATGCATAAGGTGTATGAGTCATTCTTTCCTTCTCAAGGTTAGTCTTAGGACACATCTTCTTTGAAAGACATGTTCCTACACTCATAGGAAGGTTCTTAACCTTTGCTGACTCCATATTGAATCTCTTCAATACTTTGTCAATGTACATCGACTGTGATAGTCCTATTAACCTTCTAGATCTATCTCTATAGATTTTAATTCCAAGGATATAGGACGCATCACCAAGATCTTTCATCTCGAATTGGTTCGATAACCATAACTTAGTCACTTTCATGTCATCCTTCGAATTCCCAATAAGAAGGATGTCATCAACATAAAGTACTAAGAATTGCACTGAGGTCTCCAATTCCTTTCTATACACACATGATTCATTCGAAATTTGGATGAAGCCAAACGCTTTGACCGATTCATCAAATCGAATGTTCCAATTCCTAGAAGCCTGTTTCAATCCATAGATTGATCTTTGGAGTTTGCAAACCTTTTGCTCACTCCCACTGAATGTGAAACCTATGGGTTGCTCCATATAAATGTCTTTATCAATGTCACCATTGAGAAAGGCAGTTTTCACATCCATCTGCCATATCTCATAGTCATAATATGCAGCAATGACAAGCATGATCCGAATAGACTTTTCCATTGCAACTGGTGAAAAGGTTTCATCAAAATCCACGCCGGGTCTTTGAGTGAATCCTTTTGCAACCAGTCTTGCTTTATAGGCTGCAATGCTTCCATCAACTCCAAGCTTTCTCTTAAAGATCCATTTGCAACCTATGGGTTTGACCCCATCAGGCAAATCTACCAAGGTCCAAACTTGGTTGGAGTTCATGGAATCCATTTCGGATTTCATGGCTTCTATCCACTGTTCAGAGTCAGAATCTGAAAGTGCCTCCTCATATGTTAAAGGATCATTATCCTTTTGAGAGATTTCATGGAAGAATCCATACCATCTCTCCGGCTGTCTAGGAGTGCGTTCAGAACGCCTTAGAGGAGGGTTTTCGTGTGTATCGAAATTCGTGATTGGTTGTAGTTGATCAGAGTGGGACGTTTCTTCAGTGGGTGGTGTGGGGTCATTTTGTACTTCTTCTAATTCTATGATCTTGCCTTTCTTTTCTTTAAGGAACGGTTCCTCCAGAAAAGTAGCATTTCTGGAAACAAACACCTTTTGCTCAGATTGATCATAGAAATAGTATCCTATGGATTCCTTAGGATAACCTACAAAGTAGCATAAGTTAGAACGAGATTCTAACTTATCTCCCACTGTCCTCTTCACGTAAGCAGGACAACCCCAAATTCTTAAGTAAGAATAACTAGGGATTTTGCCATGCCACATTTCATAGGGCGTTTTGGGGACTGACTTAGAGAGAACTAGATTCAGAATCTTTGCTGCACTTTCTAGGGCATAACCCCAGAAAGAAGGTGGTAAGTCAGTGAAACTCATCATGGAACGAACCATATCAAGTAGGGTTCGATTCCTTCTCTCAGAAACTCCATTAAGCTGAGGAGTTCCCGGAGGAGTCCACTGAGAGATAATCCCATTATCTTTGAGATGATTAAGGAATTCTTCACTAAGATACTCGCCTCCTCGATCAGATCGAAGTGCTTTGATCTTGTGACCAGTTTGGTTCTCAACCTCCTTTTGAAATTCTAAGAATTTCTCAAAAGCTTCAGATTTATACTTTATTAAGTATACATAACCATACCGACTAAAGTCATCAGTAAAGGTTATGAAATACTGATGATTGTTTCTAGTGCTTACACTAAGCGGTCCACAAACATCAGTATGGATCAAATCCAAAACCTTAGTGGCACATTCCACAGTTCCTTTAAAAGGGACTTTGGACATTTTTCCTTTGAGACAGGATTCGCAAGAAGTTAACTCTTTGAGATCATTTTCAGAGAATGATCCTAAAGTGTTTATCTTGCTAATTCTGTTCTTGGAAATGTGTCCTAATCTAGCGTGCCATAAGGGAGCTGAAACTTTGTCATCTCTCTTACGCTTTGTTTCTCGTTGTATATTCATAATATTGATGTTTTGAGTTAGGTAAAGTCCATTACTTAGAGTACCGATATGAACGGAAGAGTTGTTCCGTTTGATAAAGTATTTACCATTCTTAATATAAGTTTCATAACCTTCACAATCTAATATTGGAACTGAAATTATATTACGAATAATGCTCTGTACATAAAGGACTTTATTTAATACTAACTCAAAACTACCTAAATCTAATCTAATTGTGCCTAAAGCTCGAGCTTCAATGTTTGAGCCATCGCCGATCTTCAAGACACATTCTCCTTCTTTGAGTTGTTGGACTTCACTTAGCATCTGTACATCATTACACATATGAGTTCCACAACCGGTATCAAGTACCCAAGAACTAGAATTATAGAAAGATTTACTTCAACGAGAAAGATACCTTTCTTTAGAGTAGCCTTGTACTCTGGGCAGTTTCTCCTCCAATGTCCCGCTTTGCCACAATGGAAGCAAACATCCTCTTTCTGATCACGCTTCTTCTTTTGGGCCTTCCCCTTCGAAATGCCACCAGTGGGCCTAAGGGGTTTCTTCTTCTTCTTTTGGGCTTTCTTGCCCTTACCTTTAGAAGGCCCAGAAGAGGAAGATGGAGCATTCACCATCAAAACCTTATTGTCCTTCTTGATCGTGCTTTCAACAGTCACAAGCTGACTAATCAGCTCAGCTACAGTAGCACCAGCATGATTCATGTTGAAGTTAAGGACAAATGGGTTGAATGATGGTGGGAGCGAAGCTAGCAACAAATCCACTGAAAGCTCATCTTTCAGTGGCATGTCCATGGAAGCAAGTTTCTCAGTAAGGGCAAGAAACTTGAGTCCATATTCATGGACACTTGAACCTTCCCTCATTCTCAAGTGGAACAATTCCTTTGATGTGTTATACCTTGTAACACGTTCATGAGGGCGGTAAAGTTGCTCTAAGTGGTCGTAAATCTCCCAAGAAAATTCCATGGCCTCATGTTGTCTTTGCAAGTCCGGAGACATGTTAGCCAACATAAGGCAACGGGCTTGGAGATTATCATCCTTCCACTTCTGAATCGCGTCCCGCTCAGCCCGAGTGGGAGCCTCCCCTTCGGGACTGGGCTCCCCTTCGAAGAGAACATAAGTTCTCTTCTCAGAATCTAAAATGATTTTTAGATTCCTCAGCCAATCAGAATAGTTGGGACCAGTCAACTTGTTTGACTCGAGGATCGATACAAGAGGGTTTTTGGTTGCCATTTCAAAACACGTAGAGAATCACATAATCTACGACCTAAATGGTAAAACAGAGAACTAGTGAGCATGCTGAATTATAACGATATACAAAAGATAAGGTCTTTAATCTAATGTAGCTCCCACTGTTTTTCAAAGATCTAGAATTCCCAAAGATCTAAGAGGAACACGTTTCCCAATGGGTACTAAGATCCTAGGCATTTTACCTCGAACCCACGACTCGTGGACATTCTAAGTAAGAACCCTAGGTAGGTACAACTTACCAATTCTAACACCTTTAGAACTCTTAGTAATTGTTTTTGCATCACCTATCTTTCAATATGGACCCACGACTCGTGCGACATCCATATTTACTTAGGCGTTAAGCTAGACCCATCAATCATAAGATCATGACCAAAACTTAGTTCGAACGACTCACGACTCGCGGACATCGCCCTTGCTAAAATTGACCACGAAATATTGACCATTTAAAATGATTAATTAGGTAACTAAGAACTAATAAGCTCCACTAGCTATCCCACGACTCGCGGACAATAACTAGCTTTACTTACTAAACTTAAAACCTATTGATGGAATGCTAGGAATTTAATTCAAAATTTGCATCTCGAATTAAACACCTATTTGTTCGAAATTAGCTTAATATTTAAGGGGAATTTTCGAATCAACCGGAGAGTTGTCCGGTTCTACCTCACCAACATATATGTTATCCAATTTTATTAGTCTTGATTAATGCAAGTACACTTAAATGCATATCAAACAAGCACATAAACAGATAACATGTCCTAGCATGATACTAACATGTAATGATCATGGGTTCTACCTATCTTATGCGTGATATGTGGGAGCCACTCCACAATCACAAGTTCTAACATACATGCCACATAAACAGTTTAAATCACATAAGGGAAAGCGGTAACAAAATACGAGCCCTATCTCTATTACATTTAACAATTGAGATTCCCCTCCCTAACATTTTGAGGGGTCTTCACTTATGGCCTCCTTGTTACTTGAATGTGGTCCATCTTACTCCATGGGCGCATTGTCTCCAAAATGAAAATAAAACCTCACCACCTATCTCTACTCTCAAATTACAATAAAAAGAAAAAGACATAAAGTAATAAGGCTCAATCTTCATATTGGCCTTAGACAATTACACGGGGCATACCCCGGCCTCAAAAACAGTAATATGGAAAGCCACATATTAAATCACATAACAGTACGCACATAAGTGAGGCTCCAACCTCAATTGAAAAACGCAACTATAGGGCTCCAACCCCAATTTAAACCATCCATGTGCATAAATTAAAACCATACATAGATCTAAACCCATGATCACCTAACATGCTTTTGCAGGAATTTAAATTTAACCAATAAATTAAAATTCTCGTTTCAAGTCCTAATGACTCAAAACACGACTTAGATGCAATTCTTGTTCAAGAGCCTTTTCTATAAAACCCGAAAAATAATAAACCAATAAAATTCCAATTAATTTCCAAAATTAATAATTTTATTCTTTCATTATTTTCAGAAAATAAAATTCATAATTTTCCCAAAATCCAAATCGCTTTAATTTCTCAAAAATCCCAATTTAATCAAAATTTTAAAATAATTTTATTTTAACAAAGCTGATTTTAAAAGATAAAATTAAAATAAAATTAAATCGGGATTTTTCGGACCGAAAACACCAAAAAACACGAAACCGCCAAAACCGGGCCCGGAACCGCCCGGACAGGCACTTGCTCGCCGCGCAGCGTCGCGCGCCAGCTTCGCACGGTGCCGCGCCAGCGTCGTGCGCAGCTTGCTGCTGCTCGCGTGCGGGCGATGCTGGGCGGGTGCTCCCGCGCGGTTGCGGGAGCGTGCGGGCGGCTGTCCCGCGCGGTTGCGGGACAGGCGAGCGGGCGCGCCTAGGCGGGCCTAGGCGCGGGCGGGAGGGCCTCCCGCGCGGTTGCGGGATTGCTGGGCGGTTGGCGACGGGTCTGGGCGTGCGACGTGCTAGCACGCCTAGGCTCGTCCTTTTCGTGTTCAAGTTTCTCGAAACCAATTCAATCCAAATTAAAAAAATTCGATTTAGATAAATTTAAACTAAAACAATTTTCAAAAACACGATTTGAGAAAACAGTTTTAGAAATTCAGGAAAAATTACAGTTTCGTATTTCAGGCTTTCTAAAAGAACTCAAGAATACCTAATTCGCATCTAAGCCTAAGAATTTCTACCAAATTCAGAATAATTGAGACGAATCAGAAACACGATTAACGAGGTGGCTTTGATACCACTTGTTGGAAAACACGAATCAGAAAGCAGCGGAATTTAAAAATTTTTCCCAACAAAAGGACCTTGGACTCGCAATCGTGTAACCAAATTCGTAAAGATAGAAAACTTACTTTTCTTTTGTTCTTTCTTGAAGCGTTTCAAGCCACCCAAGAACGCTCTTCTCGCGGCTTGATCCCCTCTCCTTTGGTAAAGCTCGAATCTTCAAACTTCTAACTTGAAGTCTCTAGAGAAAGTCCACCAACTTGATCACAATCTAACTAGTAAGGATGCTAGTTCTCTAGTTAGTGTTTAGGCTTAACCTAGGGTTTAATTTAATCTTGGAGAAAGGAAGGTGTTCAACACATGAACCAAAAGAATTGCCAATTAGCTCTAAAGGGGAGCATGAGCTCCCCTATGTATAGGAAAGGGGAGGGGCGGCCGAACCTAGTCCTTATGGACTAAGGATTTGGTCCCTCTCTCTCCTATTACTTGATCATCAAGTATTTTCCAACTTTGACTTTGAATTCTAATTCAAGTCAACTTTTAAGAGAGCTAAAAATATCCAAACTATTTTTGGATAATTTTATACTTTATTTATTATAAAATAAATAACTTATTTTTATCTAATTAATTAATTCGTAATTAATTAACTAGATTATTTTCTCCAAAATAAGACTTTCTTTTTAATTCAAAATTAAACCAAAGTCTATTAAATAATTAACAAATTAATTATTTAATACATATATATACAATATATATATATATATATATATATATATATATATATATATATTCACACGTGTCACGGTGACACGTGTCACTCACGTGAGCCACACGTGTGGAACCCTCTTGGCCCGATTAACTTGTTTAATCATTTTCAAGCCTCAACTCATGTAACCAAGTTGTTGTGTGTGACCCTCTAGGTTCTCAATTCAATTAGCAGTGACCCTAATTAATTAATTCACTAATTAATTAATCAGTCCACAGATTAAACGACCATAGTCTAGCAACAGGTGTTTAACCCCTAGCTGAATTGGAATGTTCGGATTCGACAGAACCTTTAAGTCATTGATTCATGTGAGATACAATCCTCCTACTTACTATCTCTCAACCAAGATCTAGGGCAAGGGAATAATCAGAACCCTAATAATCTGGTCTTAAAGCTAAGTGCATTTCATATCCATTTGATCTCAATCCAAGAAACCCTTTTCTTGATGTCTTGATCTACTGCCTTGGCCAAGGACTCCATATGACATATGAATGACTTACACAATAAGAGATCACCTTGCAAATGCAAGTGTAGGTCCTATCTTGATTCTCATTCACTTTCATGAGTCACTTGTGCAGCCCCAGCATAAGCCTTGAATCAGTTGTCTAAGGCGACACCCTTTAAAGCTTATACCTAAGACTACAGAGTTAACTCATAAAGTGACAAGGAACCTCAAGTCTAAGGATCAATTAATCACATCAATGACTCGTGAGATATTTCCTAATCTGGAAGTTTCCATTTCCTGAAATATAAACTTCCTTTCCCATTTAGGAGTGTTCTCACACGGGGCACCTCAGTGAACTTACTTATTAAAGTAAGCACCCTCATGTATCACGCACGTATCAACTATACACTTTGCACCTCCATGAAACAAGGTGGTCCTTCTTAAGGGCGTGATCCCACAAGCAAGCCTTAGAGGAGTCAGGTTGACACTCCCACTGTCTGTAGGACTCATCGGCTTGGAGTATTTTACTAATCATGACTTATGTGATATAGGGCTCGTTTCATGAACCATTTCACCTAAATGGTAGAGTCCTAAAGTCATCAGGATTAGGGGAGTTCTCATACATGCACAGCTAAAGTAAACGCATACCAAACAAGAGCATATAAAGAAGTGTTGCCTCAATTCGTTATTTCATTCAAAGATTGTCTGTGATTACAATAAGGAAAAGCACAAAGCGGATATACAATCGGCTTTCTAGGGCACTATTCCTAACACTCCATGGCTATGCCGCCGCCAGGGTACACTTACATGCAGCCAGGTGTGATGCCTGGAGCGATGCCAGGCGTGATGCCCATGATTCCACCTTATCAAGTAAGCACACTTTAGCTTCCCGTTTCCATTCTTGCCAAAATTCAAGGAGTAAAGATGCCGCAAATGACATCCCAGCAACTCCAGGCGCTCTACGCTCAATGCGAGGTACAGGCCATGCAAAATGCCTGGTGACATTTCACTTCCGCATATTTTCCCTCGGGGATAGGTGCTCAGATAGCCCCTCCGATCGGGGGACTTCAAACCCATCCCCTCATGATGACCCAGAATGTTCTGAGGGCCGAGCCACGACCACCACCACCAGCGCAAGGGAAAGATGCTCCCCCGAGGGCGGAACAAGAGCTATGCCCAGTGGAGAAGGAGAAAGCCCCTCCCGCAAGGGGAGATATTGAAGAAGAGGTCCAGTCTAGGGCCACTGGGAGGATCAGCAGGAGGGATGGAGGCGACCCTCAACTTGCAGCCATACAAGACCAGCTCGTCGGACTCCAAAACATGGTGGAGCAACTCTCTCGAGCACGGTCTCAAGCGCCCCATGCTGGGGGTGAGAGGTCCAGGGCCAGAGACGCTCGTAACCCACGCAACCAGATCTCCCGCCGGTGGAGAGAGGAAGATTACGAGGAACACGACGTCGAGGGCGGGAACTATAGGCCTTTGACAGGCGGTTCACCCCTCACCGACGAGGTCCTGATGGCACGCGCGAGAAAGGGTAAAATCCCCACGTCCGTCAACCGGTATGATGGAACAACTGATCCGGCCGAGCATCTGGATCACTTTGTGCACTTCATGCACTTATACGAGCATTCCAGCCACTACTGGACAAAGGTCTTTGTTACCTCGCTCATTGGAATGGCTCAAGAGTGGTACAAGAAGCTTCCCCCTCGCTCAATTCGAGGGTACAACGATTTGACCGACGCCTTCCTGAGCCATTTTAACTCTTTGAATGCGCCAGCACCTGCTGCCACGACCCTCTACAGCCTCGTGCAAGGGCCAAATGAGACCCTCAAGTCCTTCATGGGCAGATACAACAAAGAGGTCTTATTGGTGGAGAGACCCTCGATGGATTTTGTGAGTCATATACTGTTTGGGGCCATCAACACAAAAAACTATGTCAGCGAGGAATTCACTGAGGAGGTGGCCAAGAAGAAACCCCACTCCCTGACAGAGTTAAGGGATATTGCCGACTCTTACTTCACCCTCGAAGATATGTACATCGCGAGGGCCCAGAAGCTTCCCAGTACCCCTCGCACTGAGAAGGGTCAGCCGAATAAGGGGGAGGCCCACAGGAACCGCCTCCGTAGTCCTGTTCCTGCTCGAAAAAACTCCCCTTCCCTCGCAGGTTCGAGCGCATCCCTCTCAACAGGCCCATTGCTGAGGTCTACTCCATGGCGGATAAGAAACTATTCAAGAGACCGCCGAAGATGACGGAAATCGAGGCTAAAAAACGCTCGGGGAAGTACTGTGCCTTCCACAAACAGAAAGGGCATGACACCAATGAGTCCCGCCAACTTGAGAGCGAGATCTAGAGGCTCATCGCCGGGGGGCATTTCAAGGAGTTTGTGAAGGTATTGGAAAGATATGACGAACACTGCGCTGAGCGAGTGAAATCCAAGGGAAGAAGCCGTTCACGCTCAAGGAGCCCCTGTCACCATCACACTGGGACGAGCGACCGCAGCAAGGAGAAGGCCGCCGATATAGAAAACAAACCTTTTACGGTTATCCACATGATTGTTGGTGGACCCTCGGGGGGAGACTCCAATGCATCCAGGCGCCGCCATGTTCGAAGTTATGATCAAAGACCCTCCCAGCCCAAGCCTGTACTCTCCGTCGACAGTACTTCACGTTCAAGGGAGAATGAGATCGTAGGGTTCACAGAGAAAGACCTAGAGCACATTGTAACACTCCATGGGGTCGGTGAAACCTCTGACTGCCCCATGGTGGGTAGTTTAGACGTTCATAATCATGTTGTAAAGAGGGTCTTAATTGATAGTGGAAGCTCTGTGAATATTCTCCCGTACTCAACGTTCCAAAAGATGAATATAACTAACATTCCCCTCGAACCTCTCAGAACAGCCCTCGTTGGCTTTGGGGGTTCCGAGATCGTTCCTCATGGACAAATTCGCTTAGCTACCTCTTTTGGTCGTGCCCCACAGCGAAAGACTTTGAGCGTCCTGTATGTAGTGGTCGAAGTGGACCTCCCATACAACATCATTATCGGACGCCCGACCCTCGTTGATTTCAAAGCGGTCATTTCAACATACCATCAAAAGGTCAAATTTCCCAATCCCGAGGGGACGGGAGAGGTTCTGTGCAACGTCAAGGAGGCTTGGGAATGTTACATCCTTTCCTTACGAAGCCACAAGCCCAAACAAACCATCCAAGCAGGTTCCACCAAAAAAGTCGTAGAAATCCCCCAACTGGATGAAGATGGCCCCGAGCGCAAGAGGACCGAACTGTACAGAAAGAAAAACAAGAAGAAAATCTCGAGCAAAGCCCAACACGGGGAGGATGGCGCACCTGGACCCGTCGAAGGTTCCTCCTCGAAGAACGAGGGCAACAAACCCTCAAGGGAAACCAATGACAGACTTACGGGGAAAAAACATGCGTTAGAAGCCCCTCGGCCAGAAGTTCGTATTGAACCCACCCAAAAATTCTTGACCATCGAGTTAGAACCGGGTAACCCAGATAAGACCACTCAGATTGGCTCAAACCTCGATGGCCCACCTCAGATCATGATGATCGACTTCCTCTGAGAGAACCTTGACGTGTTCGCCTAGAAAGCATCTGACCTAACTGGCATAGATCCGAGCGTCATTGTTCACCGGCTCAACATGGATCCCGCCTTCAAGCCGATTAAGCAACAAAAGAGGGATGTTCATGGGTTTAGAAGGCAAGTCATAGAAGAGGAGGTGAACAAGCTCCTCGAGGCTCAGTACATTGAGGAGATCTTATACCCTGAATAGCTCTGCAACATTGTTCTCATGCCCAAGAGTGCTAACAAATGGCGCATGTGCAATGACTTCACAGATCTCAACAAGGCATGCCCCAAGGATCCATACCCCTTGCCGAGGATCGACCAGTTGGTAGATTCGACGGCTGGTTGTGAGCTCATGAGTATGATGGATGCTTTCCAAGGGTATTATCAGATCTTCATGGTGCCCGAGGATCGCTCAAAAACTTTCTTCGTGGTCCATGTGGGAGTCTACTGTTTCAAGGTTATGTCGTTCGGGCTCAAAAATGCAGGAGCAACCTACCAGCGTGTAGCACCCCTATACGTAGAGATACCACACCCCCGCACTACATGCCGAATCCATGTACGAAATGGATAATCTGTACATGAACTAACCTATAGCGAACGGGTGACAAGCAAAAGAAACAAGCTAGCTAGGCGGGACTATACCCCAAAGCAATACAAACCAAGACATACAATTTAAAAGCGGAAGCATTAACTCATTAATACATATAGGTACCGTATTTACATCAAGACTATAAGTATTAATAGGTACCATCATGAATCAATATATTATCATCTCCTATATATTATACAGATAAAAGTCTCCAGATACTAACAATAACCATAATATACCAACTCCGAAATATCAATATCAACAACATGAAAGTGTATGAAGTGCTAGACTCAGCTGGACGACATGACACGACTCTGACTCCCGCCTAGAACACGACCGCGACAACCTGAAAGGTGGGGCGTCAGTCCATGGAAGACTGAGTGAGGGGCAATAAATATATTTTAGCACAAATAACATGCAAGTTATAACCTCGGGTAAGGCTTTATAACTAAAAGTAATATAAGTTCAAAATAACATAGAACTCGCCCGAGATTACAACTACCAATATTAAATACTTTGATCAATTTCATGTATTTAATACGTGCAATACGTGGCCCGGCGAGTGAGGGCAATTCTCCAACCTTACTCCGACAGTGTACAATACATGCTTGCTTTATTATTCATTAGGTGATCATGCAATTCAGCTATCGTGCAATCGTGCATGTGTATCCAGGCAAGAAAATCAATAAGTGCAATCATGATAATAACCCGAGGACAATCCGTGGTGCCGGACCCGTCCCCAGTCTCCTTCTTCCTCCGGTGATGGTGGGATTGCAAGGCCCCACCATCCAATCTCATTGAGCAGAGGGTACATGAATCCCTAAGCCCGGAACTCCTTCATCCACTAATCTCCTAGCGGATTCAGGGGTCATCCCAATATGGTGAGGATAGCGTTCGAGTTACCCGTCAGCCCATGCTTTCCCGGTTGGCTCAAACCATTACCCTCGGGCCCAACGTGAACATGCTTTACTCGCCAAACACGATCAATCAATCAATCACGATACATGACTTGCTTTTCCATGAACATGGCTTGCTTGCAATTGATATAAGTTTAGAAATCACTATAAATAAATATATATACCTTTTAGCTTGAAATTCCACATAGTGGTTATACGGTTCTATATAACTAGCAATTAAACCTCACCTTTATCGACAAAATACGAGTAGGATATGGCCTACGGGGCTTTCTCCTCGTCCCGGTGAAGTTGGTCTGTGCAAGATAGACGTGTACACGTGAAACATGACTCAAAATGGACCAAATATGACGAACGGCGAAAATACGACGAGATGACGTGCAATGTACAATGTAGCATGAAAACATCTTGTTTTAGCATATATTCAATCATATAATAGCAATTTGGGATCAAATAAATGTTTGGGTTAAAATCCCAAAAATCCAATTTTATGTAGTAGCTTTGCTTCTGCCGTAGGCCTGGGAACGGCCGTTCCGGCTCCCAGTTGAAATTGGGAAGGGCCGTTCCCATGCCCCACTAAAGCGTGCCAGCAACTTTTAAATTAAAACGCGTCACTTCTGGGAACGGCCCTTCCGGCACATAGGCCAAAATGGGAACGGCCGTTCCCAGGTTCGACCGCCTATTTTAAATCAGAAGCGTGGGAACGACCGTTCTCATAACACACTGAAGCGGGAAGGGCCGTTCCCAGCTTCTGCAACTTGAAAAACAGAGCAGAAGCAGGGGAAGCTCACGGCATAACAACAACAACAACATAATCTAAGTTTCAATCACTAAAGCTTGCAAGAACCTGGGAATTAAGATGCATATATGATCATGGTACAATAATATCTATTTTAAACCTTCAAACCATGAAAAATTACCAAGGATCACAAGTTTCAAGTTCATACACATATCAACACACAAATCCATATTTTCCAAGAATTCATGCAATAAATCATGATATAATCATGTTTTCACATAGCAAACAACAAATAATCCATTTAATCTATGATTCTCAAACCCTAGTTATTTCATATTTGATCAAGAATCAAGTAACAGACCATACACCCACCTTGGAAGAACAAGAAATGAAGAAGGAAGATGATGATGATGATTAAACTTCAAAGTTTCAAATATTTCTTGAAATTCTTGATGGAAAAATGAAAATCTATTCTTTCCTTTTCTACTTGAAGAAACCGAGAGCAAGAGAAGCAATATGTTGGGAGAAAATGGATGAAAATGGATCAAAGAAGCTTGGAGATGCATTTACGTGATTCACCATTTTGATTTATGTGAACTATGTCAATTTACAATTCAATCCTCCAATTGTTCAAGTCATGCAATCAAGTATGTATGGTTTTGAAATATGGTCAATTGAGTCCTTGGAAATGTAATGCAATTTGGTCCCTAAATTTTAAAAGAATGAGCATTTAAGGACAAGTTGACAATTAAATCATATTCGGCAATTATTTCACGAAATAAATATTTTGAAGTTATGAAATAAATTCTAAGTTTAATATGAATTCATGAAATTTCGTGAAGGTATGATAGAATATAATTTATAACATTATAATAAACATGAGAATGTAATTAATGAAATTTGGGCCGTTACACAGCGCCTCGTCAACAGAATGTTCTAGCGCGAAATCGGAAAGTCCATGGAGGTATATGTGGATGACATGATTGTCAAGAGCGAGCGCCAACATTCCCATCTGGAGGATCTCAAGCGAGCATTCAATATCCTGCGTCAGTATGGTATGAAATTGAATCCTTCTAAATGTACGTTTGGCGTTCGGGGAGGAAAGTTCCTAGGGTATGTGGTTAGCCAGAGGGGCATCGAGGCCAATCCAGAGAAGATCAAGGCGATCCTAGACATCCCCTCTCCTCGAAATGTAAGAGAGGTCCAAGTGCTGGTGGGCAAGATCATTTCTTTGAACAGGTTCATATCCCGTTCAGCGGGACAGGAACCTGCCTTTCTTCAAAACCCTGCGTAACGCTCGTAATTTGCCTGGAGTGAGGAATGTGAGAAAGCACTACAGGATATGAAACGATAGCTCTCGTGCGCGCCTTTACTGACGAAACCGGTCCCAGGGGAGAGGCTGCTTGTATATCTCTCCATTTCCTTAGAAGCAACGAGCGTGGTTCTCATCGCAGTCCGTGAGCGTAAACACTTGCCTGTGTATTACTTGAGCAAAACCTTGCAGGGGACTGAAAAGAGATATATGGAGATAGAGAAATTCGCCTTTGCGCTCGTTAATGCTTCCAGAAGGTTAAGGCCATATTTCCAAGCTCACTCCATCACGGTGCTTATAGACTAACCCCTCAAACAGGTACTCTCGAAACCGGACGTCTCAGGGAGGCTAATCAAATGGTCAATTGAACTCAGCTAATTTGACATCACCTTCGAGCCTCGGACAGCGATATAGGCTCAGGCAGTGGCAGACCTGCTTGTAGAGCGGTTCGACCTGGATATTGTGCCCTCAGTAGAAGATGGGTTATGGCTTCTGTACACGGATGGCTCCTCGACCTCACAAGGGGGGGAGCCGGGGTGACCCTCAGAGATCCTCACGGGAATGAAGTTGACTACGTAATCAAATTAGCGTTTCAGGTCACCAACAACGAGGCAGAATATGAGGCTCTCATCCAAGGGCTCGGGATCACCCTTCAGAATGGGACTGCTCGGGTCACTGCATATGTTGACTCCCAGCTGATTGCAAGTCAAATTGACGGCACTTATGAGGCTCGAGAAGCCACTATGGTGCAGTACCTAGCAAAGGCCAAGGGGATTATATCTAAGTTCAAGGAGTTCCACTTACTGCAGGTTCCGCGAGCAGAAAATGAGCGTGCAGATGCCCTTTCCAAATTTACGTCTGCTCTGGAAGACTCTCGCAAGCGCTCTGTCACATTTCTTAGAACGGAGGAGCCACTTATTCGTGAGGCGGAACCCTCGGGTGGAGTGAACACGATCGATCCATCTGAGCCTTGTTGGCTCTACGACATCATCAGATTCCTGAGGGATGGAACGTCCGAGCGACAAATTGGAAGCACAGAAGATTAGGAGTAAGGTCCCTCGTTTCTCACTTGATAACGAGGGCCGGCTCTTCAAGCGATCTTTTCAAGGCCCACCATTAAGGTGCCTAAGACCCTCGCAAGCCAAAGAAGTATTGGAACATGTGCATAGTGGAAGTTGTGGGAACCATTCCGGCAGTCGAATTCTGGCCAAGAAGGTATTGAGGAGTGGCTTTTATTGGCCCTCGGTGTTGCAGGATGCCATCAGTTACTCTAAGAAATGTCCTAAATGTCAATTTCATTCCAACACCCCTCAACTGTCGACCGCTCAAATGATCCCTATTGATGTTTCGTGGCCTTTGACCAGTGGGGCATCGATATAGTGGGACCCCTACCAATGGCGGTCGGACAAAAGAAATTCGTGATCCTCGTTGTGGATTACTTCACCAAATGGCCTGAAGCTGAAGCAGTCGCAAAAATAACGTTCGAAGTTGTGAGAGACTTCATTTGGAAGAACATCATCTGCAGATATGGTATCCCGAGGGTACTCATCTCTGATAACGGCTCTCAGTTCATCGCCGATGACACACGAGATTGGTGCTATGAGCTAGGGATCGAGCAACGCTTCACTTCCGTGGGCCACCCTCAGGCCAATGGTCAAGCTGAGGTAACCAACCGAACCATACTCCAGCATCTGAAAACGATGCTCGAGAGTAAAAAGGGGGAATAGGCAGAAGAACTTCAAGGAGCCCTCTGGGCGTACCGTACTACCCCACGAGTGGCAACAGGAAAAACCCCTTACTCCCTCATCTATGGCTCCGAGGCCATGATACCTGCGGAAATTGCTCAGGAATCCGCACGCGTTGCTTATTTCGAGCTTGCATCCAACGAGGATAACAGGGCGTTGGAACTAGACTTACTAGATGAAAGAAGGAACACTGCTTGGGCTCGGATCCACAAGTACAAAGCGACGGTAGCCCATCAGTATAACAAACGCATCAAAGAGAGGACCTTCCAACTGGGAGATCTAGTCCTCAAAAAGGTTGAAGTGTCAAAACATGTGGGAAAGTTGGACCCCAATTGGGAAGGCCCCTTCAAAGTCATTCAGGTACGAGCGAACAATACCTACCTGCTAGAGACTTTGCAAGGCGAGCGTCTCCCTCGACCATGGAATGCATGTAACCTTAGACGATTTTACATGTAGTTACAACCCTTGTAATTGCCCGCTCAAGGCACTTTGTATCTTCTTTTGACAGAAATGCAAACACTTCAGTAGGTATTTTCCAGTTATTATTTGTCATTTACTTGCTTTGCTTTAATTAATGTTTTTACACTATCAATTTCAATCAACGCCCACTCCGTGTCGAGCGCACTCTACGTCGAACCGCATGATGTCCACATGGGCCGGACTCTTCAAACGAGTGGATCCCCTCTTAATCAACGCTATTGGCATGTCGAGGATACTCGTAAGCGTATAAATCCTCGAAATGAGCGAGTCAGAAATGGGGGACGCTATATGCTTAGTTACACCAACTGGATGCTGATCGCACCAGTTCACGCTTGTAAACCCCTAGAGACCATCATCTTCTATGGAATGCGTACGCTCGTAGATAACAAAAACTGGGCTAATCCTCTCATGGATGCCTAGGTACGAAGTTCACACTACGGCTACACCCACCATTATCTAACACTTAACAAATCCTACTGTCGGTTTCTAAGTTCATCTTAAGTTACTGGAACGCTCGAGACGGAAATACACATCACACATTTAAGAAGGCTAATACTTAGCAAAATCCTTGTTGGGTTTCTAAGTTCAATTTTGAGCCTTATTGATTGGATATGGCCAGGGTACCCTCGTATAGAATGCGCTCGTGCCTACACATTCGCATATTGCAAACATTCATGCATCGCAAAAAATCCAAACAGACAACGTTCAAAACTCAACACAGTTGAAAGGAAGACAGTTTCTATTACAAAAGATAGATGAATAATCACTGCAGAAAACAGAAAGAAGTGCATCGCCAAAAGTACAGAAAGTTGTTACAGAAATTCAAAATTTCAAATAATGTTCATAACAGAAATGAAGATAAGCAGTGGACATTAGGAATTGGAAATAGGAGTAAGAAGAGTCTTGAGGGTCAACTTCAGGAAGCTTCTTGACGGCCATCTACAACGTTGGCGTTTGGCACATGGGAGCTGTCGGGCTCGGGAGGTGCGGTCTCCAAGGGCACCGGAGCAAGGACTTCTGAGCTTAAAGGTTGAGCAGCATGCTGACCTTCTACCTCCAGAATGTCCTCATCGCCATGGTCATCGACCATTACAAGCTCAGGATTAGGGGGGTTAGCAGAGTTAGTTCCTAGAATCTAACCTTCCATGTTCATTATCCCGATGGGTGGACGTGCGACCATCTCGGGGGGACTCACGAGCCCGTAGCGAAACAACACCCCCTCATGCTGCATCAAAGGTTTGGCCTTGATCAACCATTTTTCGTTCCTCATCACGAGGGCCAGACTCTTGGCCCACTGCTCAAACAGTTTATCCCCACGCCTTTGCTTCACAAGGGGTCCCTCGCCATGTATCACCCACTCTCAGGAAACCTTAAAGAATCCCCCAGACGCCCCCACGAAGAAAATTTTCTCTTTCCAATCTTCACCATAAGATGTTGAGGGTGAATCAATCATCTTCAAACCGGATTTGGCTTGCAAATAGTAAAAGCCATCCTTCGGGGATGAGCGTGTAGAGCGGGATACTTGAATCAGGCTGTCGAAGTTATCAATTGAAGGCTCATGACCCGTAGCCTTCATCAGTATCACAAACGTGTTCAAAAGAGCAATCCCGTTGGGCAAAACTTGTGAAGGGCAGAGTCTGAGGAAATTCAGGATATCGACGATCGGGGTTGGGATAGGGAATCTTAGGCCCCCTGCGAGGGCAGCAGCACTATAAACGGTCATCATTCCAGGAGGCGGACTGTTGACGCGCTCGCGGTCCGTTGGAAGACGGGTATTATGAACAACGTTATCCCAATAAACCTTGGACTTCAGTTCCACTAATTCCGCGAGCGTCAATGTACTTTTTATCTCCTCTGGGGATCTATCAGTTTGATGGGGGTTGTTTACTCTCACTTGGGTTACCGGCTCCTTCCCCTGTCGACGACGTTTGTGAGGTGGTTCCTCACCAACCCTGCACTCGGGACCCACCTCCTCTCCTTGGGGACCGGCGATGGCCACTGTTACTTGATGATCTTGTGGTCTTACTGCACTGTTTAGCAAGGGAAATACCCTTTCACCCAGCTGCTGCATTCTCAAAGACAGATCCATCTCTTCAAAAAGATGATCTACCCCCTAAGGACCACGCTTGTTCATCCCTTGAACGGCAGCGTCCAGTTCTTCATCCCTAACCTCTTGACTCTTACTACTGGAATAGCGGTCGGAATTTCGTCATGAGGAGAGGAACTCCCCACAGACATCTCTTCTATCTCGTCCACCATTTGATCTACGATGTTTGCCGCCATTGCTGGTTTTTGTTCTTGAGGATGGAACTTTCAACAGATTCAGGGAAGAGAAGGATTATTATACTGGTTTGGTGGCCAAGGGGCTTTCACACACAATATACAAAGCCCAAGCGCAGCCTAAATCTAGGGTTAGTATCAAAGATTATGGGGGATTACCTAAGCTTTAAGAAGAACTAGCCGGAAATTGCTGAGAATCGCAGAAAGTTCCAAAAGTTTTGCTGCTACTTTACGTATGGAGACTCTGGAGGTGTAAAAGGCTCAAAAGTCTTCCAAATCCCTATTTATAGGGGGGTTTGCATGTAATTAGGGTTGGGATTTGAAGCTGCAATCATTTCCTGCTTTGAAAACACCCTACTTTTGGTAACCGCCTCACGCATCCCGGAGTGCACGCGCCCATGTCGCCACTCAGCATTAAATGCGGATGGGACTTCATTTAATACTGTGTCAGAAGATGTCCTTCTTAGAAGATAAGCGGTCACTTCCTTGCCAGAGGCTTGACCCTTATTTATTCAAAAAATCAAGGCTCGCCTCTCAAAAATTCTACAGTACGCTCAAGCGCAACTACAGAATTTGGAGGGCAAAATGATGGGACCAAATCACGCTCGAATCAGAGTCGTACACGTGTCATCATCTGAAGGCCCTAAAGCTTGGACGCTCGCATTACTGGGCTCGTGAGATAACCCAGCCCCTTCGCTTATTAGCCTCGCTGGTCCAAGCCCATGCGCCTCGGCCACTTCTTGAGCGAGGGATCCGTCCACTCAAACCCCATTGGCGCTCGGGGTATGGTCCCCCAAGACCTACCCCCTTTCCTTCAAAGAAACACTTCGCGAGGGTTCTTACTGTCCCACGCTCGAATAGTTGACGCTCGTGGATCATCTGCCAAAGGAACCCCTCTCGTGCATCCCTTCGATCATCACCAACACTCGGGTGAGGTCATCACTGAGATCTCTCAGGCATCCGTACGCCTGCGTGGCAGATCTTGAGCCTCTTAGCGCTCGTATTGCCACTCTATAACTACCTCTGACACTAGGTAGTGTGCGCACCACCTGACACTCCCCTAACTTTCCGGGGTGTCACTTTCACACCATCACAGACCACCACGTGTCTAGGGCAACACTGGGATTGGGACCACTTGGTCACTATTACTAAAATATCCATGCCCTCAACGTACAAATAGGGGGATTTTCACTCCTTCTTCCCCAAGTCATCTTCTACACTGAAACATATAACTGGGCATCTTTCCCATTGCTGCATATTCATTCCAAGCTCTGCATACTTCACCATTTTCCGCACCCTTACTGCATTTTCTTTCCTGGTGTTATCTTAACTGGAAGAACCCACGCTCAATTGGAAACCTAGTTCCTGAGACTCTAAGCCTGTGATGGTCTTCCCTTCCTCATACAAATTCTAAAGTGATTGGTTGCATATTAGGAATCCATTTCCCGAACCATCATATACCTTATCATGTAAATTATGACAAATATATTAACTTTAAAAAGAGTACTTACTATTATATATGATATTTTATATACTTTTTGTGAATTCGAGGAGTCTTAATTTTAATTAATTAAGGAGTCCTATTTTCACTCGAATAAGTATTTTTAAAGAACTTAAATATAATAATATATAATATATTTTACCAAATTATCCTCTAGTTAAATATTGTTAAAAGTATTATCTTCAAAATATTTTAGGCGATTCGTATTTTGTAAGAAATCAAAAATTCAACTCGTGCTTTTATAAAATATATTGATTTTGGTATCCTGACATGAATTTGAAATATATCATCTATATTTTGATGCAAATCTTTTATCACAATATCTTTCGATGACAAAATTTTGTTGGCCTCAATAAACTAAAAACAAATCTTTAGTTCTTTTCAAGGCTTTATTTTACAATTCAAAATCAATGTTCGGTAATGAAGTTTATATTTATATTTACCAATATGCAATTTTTAGTGTATAATTTAATATACAACCCTTAATTGCATAAATAGTACAAATATTTTAATATTTCACGTGGAGCATAATGTACTACGAAGTTCCCATATGTCTTGCTTGTGATTTATTTATGATTACTTTATGAACTTTATTCTACGAATTCCTATCAAAAAAAATTTAGGTCTAATTACAACGCAATCCATCATTATCGGGAAATTACATTTTAGTCCCTAATTTTGAGAACCGTTTGTGATCCCTACGGTTTCGTAATGTCATTCCAAAAATACCCCTGATTTGTTGTTAAATTCATAATTTGGAGGGATCTTTTGTTTATATTTGTAAACTTTAGGAATGATTTTGTAATTTTGGTCATATATTCAATGTAACACTCATAAAACCGTCAACTGCATAAGTGTACTTTTACAAACTCCATTAAAGGATCTTAGACCAAACAAGATTTATAGGGACTAAAATATAATTTCTCGATAATAATGAACTACGTTGTAATTAGGTTTAAATGCAGGGTAATCAGATGTAATTCTCCTATGAAGTAAAACTGATTTCCTAAATATTTCCAGAAGGCTTAAAAAGAGAGTAAGAATTTGCAATATAATTTCTGCATTAATAATAACAAGAGAATAGACTTAATTACACACAATACAACTTCTTTTTATTCGACAATTAATTCATACACGTACATATATATAGTCACCCAAAAGGACAGCTAAAACGACTTATTCCAAATACAATTACACATAATGAAGCAACTTTTTATTCAATATCATTGTCACTTTTTCAAGGTTGCTCAGCCAATAACAGGAGTACGGACCACCAGGCCGGTGTTCTCATTAATCCAAACCCAAACACGATCACACCTGAAGTCTTGTATAACCACGTCAATTCCTTCCCTAACAATAATGGCGTTCACATTTGGATTCTCACGCTCTATCACATCCTCAGCTGTCGTGCCTTTAACTCCCACCAACTCTGGCCATGAAGCCTTGCCTGATTTAATAGGTACAGCGTCAAGATTTTCTTAGAAGGGAACGAGACATTAAGAATAACTAGACTAAGAAACTGCAAATTTCAAGGAGAATATAGTATTTTTTTTTAAAATAAATCAAATTTTATGACGAGGGTTCAAAAAAGTCGAGGAGATCACAGCTGCCAACCACATGCCCCTCTACCTTCGCCCCAAGGCATCAAACAGATTATTACAATATAATATACACTGTTAGAAAACAACAGTGATATTTGCCAAAAATTGACCAAATATCAACACGATTTGTATTTGGGAAATTCGGGGATTTAATCAAGCTGTAAACAGAAAAATGGACAATAAGATGAATATTAACGTAAACTGCAGAAAAGAAAATAAGAAATAAGAATAATGGTAAATGATAATAAAATATGAAATCGATGATAATCGTCTGTCTCTTGAATCTTCCGTGTACAATAAAATTCTGAATGATGTAATCTCGATGATAATACAACGACGGAAATTGAAGTAAAAGAACGGTGGGAAGAGAAGACTAAAAATATGACTGCTAGAGATTTCTGTAGAAATTGTCAAAAAAATGACGATGATTCCTTTGACTCATTTTTCAGAGAAGTATATCAAGTCTAGGGTTTTCTCCCAGGTTCAATGTATCTGGTCCCCTCTTTTCTTCTCTCTCCTCCAAGATTGGTTATAGCCCTCCCCTAAAGTCTTGGCACGTTCTGAACTTTGAAACCACGTAATTGCTGACTTCTTCAACTTCTTCTTCTTGGTATCCCAAATAAATATTTAATAATATCCAATATTAAGTAATTGTTTAATGTGGAAATTAGATCCACATCATCACTCCCCCCTACTCTTACAGTCGAACAATGTGGACGACTGTGAGAGTAGTGAATTTCGGAGAACAACTCTGGCTGGCGGTTGGCCGTGTTAGACCGACCGGTCTCCCTTCCTGGGTACGGTGATTGCCTCGTTAAAAACCTCACTCGGGAAAACCACGTGGGACAAAACCCTAGCGAGTAAAAAGAGTACAACCGTTGCTTCCCGCACCCAAGGTTTGCTTGAGATTCTGCCCCTTGTAATTGACTCAACATTCTGCTTCTTGGAATCCTCCTTACTTTCTGCTTAGTATCTTTATCCCTTCAGCTCGTTGCTCCTTCCAGCTTGATTGACTTTCAGCTTAATTGATTTCCCCATGCTGCTTTCTACTCACGTGTTTCTTTCCCTTCCTGCTCGCTTAGTTCCCGCCTGCTATTCTTTCCTCCAGCTTAATTATGAATATTTCTTCTTCTTCTCCGAAGTTTGGCGGGAATTCCTGTAACACACATTCTCCAGATATGATATATTCCCAAGATATGATCATATCTTAAGTCACGAACACGATCATCCCAAATTTATGAGATAAATCAGCAAATCACATGGGATAAACTCTCAAAAATCAACGTAGTAGGAATAATTATTAAAAATCATCAAATCTAATTCTTGAACTAGGATATCTTGTCAAGATAGCTAGGGATCTCATACGAACAATTAATTAATTCAGGATAATCATATGACAAATAATTTCATGAAAAGAGATACAACTAAATAAGAGTAAGAGTAAGGATGTCACCGGGAGTGGGAGAGTTTTAGTGATATAGGGTCTCCTTCTCTTGAATTGATTCAAAAACCCATCTCCAGCTTTTCCCTTGCTTTTCCCACGAGAGACACAACATCAGGCATCTCTCTCTTTCCCTCAAAGCAGCCGGTTTCTTTCCTTGGGCGAGGGGCCGAGTCCGGGCACCTCCACCTCTCTTTCTTCAGGTAAGGAACTAGAGAACCTCGGTTCCGTCTTGCGCGCTCCGCCGCCGCTCCCAGCGGCGCGCCACCGCCGCGTCGGCCGCGAGCTCCTTTCTTTCTTCCATTTTTTTTTTTAATTTCGTTAGTAGAGGGGGGGCTAACGCCTTCTTCTTCTTTCCCCCTTTGTTGCAGCACCGCCGACACTCTCGCCGCCGCTCGCCGCCGTTCACCGCCGCGTAGGTAAGGTCCCTACACTCCTCTCTTGCTTCTTTGTTCTTCTTTCTCGATTTTTCCAAGAGATCGGGGTGTGAATCCCCTAGATCTGAACATTCTCTTGATTCTTGGTGTAGCGCCGCCACAGCTCCGCCGTAGGACCGCCGCTACAGCCCCAGCGCCGCCGCCTTTCCGTCGTCGCGCCGCCGTGCAAGTAAGGTTGTTGGACAACTCTCCTTTCTCCTTTGTTTTTTGATGATTTTTTGGAAGAATCCGATGTAGATCTATCTGATCTGGAGAGTAAAGTTGTCCTGACTTCCCCTGATTCCCCATTAACGCCGTCAGTTAGGGAGATGGAGGATCATCTCTATCGGGAATAACTCCCGAGTGTCGCCATGTTCGCTGGCGTACCGCCGCCATCCCAGCAGCGGGCTTTTAGTGCCTTGCTCGATTTTGCTTCTCCCCACCTTTCTTTGAGATTTTTGCCATATTTCTTATCCGACTTATATGGTGAATGCTGAAAAATTTCTTGATACTTGCAGATCTGAGCCGACATCTGGTTCATTGCCGGTCGTTCCACCCATCGTCATCTCCGTTGAAGAGAACTCCTGCCTCGGTAAGCATTTTGGAATTTCTATTGTTTTGAGAAGATTGTGAAGATGAACTCCGCATTTTTTTCGAAAAGAAACTGATTCTTGGTGCTATTGTTGCTTTGATGATGCGTTGGTTGATGTTGGATGGGTGCTTGTTGCCAAATTGATGATGTCTTCTCGTGGGTATTGCTCCAGCTTTCTAAAGGTGAAGATTGTGATTTCTCCCTTGAAAATTTGCTGGGTTGTTACTTGGTTGTAGTAAAGACAATTGATTGTCTTCTTCCTGTATTGAGTGTTGAAAATTGCATTTTTCTAATAAAAGTGTATTGACACAACTTTTATAATGCATGTGTTGTGGGGTTGTTGTCGGGAAAATTGCTTCCATCTCTTTGTCTTATTCTGAAAAATTACACTTGCATCCTCCTCTTTATTTCTTTACTTCATAGTTGTTGCTGAACGTGTGTTAAGGGAGATTGCTGTTTGCCACGTGTATAACATGCTCTTTCCTTCTGTCGTGTTTCCTTGCTCGCACTTTTTCTTTTTCATCCCTGCTGCTGGGGGAGTTATAGGAACCTCCAGGTATGGATTTCCAAGACAAAGAGCTGGAAGAATATCCTATAGCCCGTCCGGCACCTCTCCTGCTCATGGGCCCTCCTGCTGTTCCCTGCACTATTACGGACCAGGGTCTCCCTGCTGATCCGCCAGTTTCTGATTACGCTCCTGATATCTCTACTAGCAGTCCTGCTGATTCGTCAGCTATCCGATCTGCTCCTGATCTTGCTACTAGCAGCTCTGCTGATCTGTCAGCCGCTCGTTCTGCTCCTGATCTTGCTACTAGCAGCTTTGCTGATCCGTCAGTTGCTCGTTCTGCTCCTGACCTTGCTACTAGCAGCTCTGCTGATCCGTCAGCTGCTCGTTCTGCTCCTCCTCCTCCTGCAAGTCTCCCCGCGGATGTTACAGGGGCCCTTGAGGTTGATTCTGATGATACGACGGACTCGGACCCTGGAGATGAGGGGGAGTATGATTATAAGTCTTGTACCATGACGGAGGAGCAGTTACAGAGAGTTGTTGGGCGGCTAGAGCTTCCTGCTGGCTGGGAGGCGTTCCTTCCAGGTCCAGGTGAGGGGCCTGACATGCACCTGAGGGGGCGGCCTGCTTTTTCGTAGCCCAGGTGGATGCCGGCCTACGCTTCCCGGTCCCTTCATTCCTGGCTGAGGTATCTGACACCTTTCGCATGAGCCTGGGTCAGTTGTGCCCCAACTCCATGACTCTACTACTTAGCTATGCCGTCCTTACGAGCTATACAGGAGTACCGACAGGGCCTATGGAGTTTCGGGATGATTTCATCTTGCGAATGAACACCTATGGGTTTTATTACATCGCCCCTCGGGTGAAGCCCGCCTTCCTGCGACTTCGTGACTCCCCACGGGATTGGGATACCCGATATTTCTTTGTGCGCCCTCCTATCGAGGGATGGGGCAGGCAGATGTATACCGCCTGGCGGTCACGTCCTTCCTCTGTTGCCCATACCCAGTTGACGGATATTTCTTCAGAGTCCAAAGCTCGTCGGGAGATATTGCAGGGATATTTATGTACCGCCGCAGAGCTATGCTCCAGTTCCCTCCTTTCATACTTTGGTTTAATCCCCCAGCACGTGCCTCTTGAGAGGCCGATTGGTAGCCTGTTCATTCTTGTCTTTTATATGATCCTATCTGCTTTATGTGATAACTTGCATCATACGCCTCCTGCTTTCTTTCTAATATTTGGCTTTCTCCTTACTTCGCAGACGAAATTATGAGGCAATATCGCGTGAAGCGTCGGCCCCCTCCTTCTCAAGTTGAAGAGGATTCTCCAGACGCACCTCCTCGCAGGCGTCGCAAGCCACGCTCTGGTGCTGCTGCGGGCTACCAGCAGGCAGGGGGTAGATCCTCCTGGGGGCCTCCCCATCCTGCTCACCGGGCAGGCCGCCAGCTTGACCCTCCTGGTCGTGCGTCCCGCAAGCGTTCTCCTCCCCGCTCTGACGAGCCCCGCAAGAGGCACCGAGAGGTGCGTAGGTCCCCCAGCCCTCCCGTCGATGAGCAGACCATCCAGGTCTCTAAAGGGAAAGGGCCTCTTCATCCTCTTGGCGTGCGACAGGACCAGGGCCGGAGGAGCAGGGAGAGATTCGTCCCTCCTGCTACTGGCACATCATCTGCAGTTCCTACCTCTGGTCGTCACACTGCTTCCTCTCAGCGCCCGCCTGATCAGGATGATTGTATCTTCTTTGATTCCCAGGGTGATCTGGGATTGAGGCTTTTGAAGGGTCTACCTTCAGCAACAGACAGGGATTTCATGGCTGGGCTTTCCCGAGAAGCCCTTCCTGCCCGAGCTGCACTCCACCTCGCGCAGGTAAATCCATCTTTTCACCTCCTCTTTTTGCTTCCACTATGATACCGTTCTTGTCTTTTTCCTTCACCTATTCCCCGTTTCGCAGGCGGGGATGCTCCTTGGCTGCTGGCATGATCAGGAGGTTGTCGTCCCTCCTTCTGTTGCCGAGGAGCTGACCAATCTTCAGCGAGAGACAGATACTCTCCGCCATGAGCTCGTGGCGGCCCACGTTTTGAAGAATGCTACAGAAGGGAAATTGAAGGACTTGCAGAACTCTTATGACCAGGAGCGGAGGGAGCGCCTCGCAGCAGCTGCCCCGCAGCCCATTTCCCTCCAGGCAGTTGATCAGTTCCTGAAGACGACAGCAGGGAGGGCTCTTTTGGATGGGCGCTTGTTGCTTCGTCAGGCCGAGTACTTGACTTCTCCCGCATTCCAGCAGGCCGTTGATGAGGCCTCCATGCAGAAGGTTGCAGCAGCTTCTGCTTCTGCTTTCGAGCAGGGCTTTCGTGCCGGTTATGCCCGCTTGGTATCCTTGGGTCTTCTTGCTCCTGGTACAACTCCTTCTGCCACAGATATTCATCATGCTCAGTCTTTCCCTTCAGGTGCGTGTGCCCGTTGGTCTTCATACTTCATTGTATTATTTCCTTCTTCTCGTTTTTCATGATTTTCCTTCAACTTCTGTTAGTGATCAACTCTTCTTGTTTTCGCTGCAGGTGAGTTCTCTGCTCCCCCTCCAGCTAGAGACACTAGTCTCATGGAGGGACATCACACCAGCCTGCCGGAGCAAGCGGTTACTGTTGATCTGCATGCTAGCCTGGGAGAGGCCTCCGCTTCCGCTCACGGCCCTGCTACTTCCGCGCCTCCTGCTAGTATCCCGCCAGCTCACGTTCCTCCTGCCAGCTATCCTCCGGACGCTGCCCTTGCTGCTTCCGTTATTCCTGTTGCTGCCCCTACTGTCGGGCAGGTAGACCCGCCAGGGCCACAGACTTAGCTCTCTTTACGCCTCTCTCTTTGGACATCTTTCTTTCTCTATTGATTTATCTTTTGCGAGCCGTTGATATTTCCGGCTCTAGACTTAGCGTTTTTGGGATTTAGACTCATTGGATTCTGGTTTTCCTTGGTATGCCTTTTGTTGGGATGACTATATTTTGGCTTATTTCCCTCGAGTATGCACCTGAACTTTCTCTTTCCTGGTTGCCCGGAACATTTGAGGGCTTTTTTGAATGGAATATATGGTTGAACACTTGATTTTGTTGTTTTGGCACATGTTTGTTGTATTGTATGGGCATCTGGCTGCGTTAGCTTTTCATTTTCTTTGCAACCCACTAGCAAGGAGTAGACAGCCCAAGGAGAAGGTTTGAATGCGGTTCTGCTGTGGGCCTTCTCCTTGTTCTGCTTGCTGCTTTCCTGTTCATTTGAGAATTTGTCCCTTATGTCAGGTTTTCACGGTTCAAGGCTGCCAGAGCCATTCGTGCTGAGGGTATTCTCTCCGACCCTAGCAATAGCTGCCTCCTTCCAGCTAGGCGGCCAACCCGACTGGTGGAAGCAGGTGGAGAATCACTCCCAAGAGCCTTTCTTCCAGCTCTTCCCATGGCGTATGCGTAATCAACGCGTCTTCCCAAGAGGGACTTATTTGTGTGCCCCCTTTATCCCGGGTAATCATTCATCGAAAATGTTCAGATTTTCGGTAATATAGCCGCGGAGGCTTTGCATGTGCCTGTCTCAAGTGTCAAATTAATAATAATATGGTGCACTCAGAGCATAACCCAGCATAAGTCATTTTTTCTTTTTTTCTCATCACAACGCGTATGCATCGAGGGCATAGCCCGAGCTGGTTCTTTTTCTCATCATCATGCATTCTTACAAATCCCATAAAGTCAGTTATTCAAATAGACATAAGCATGAAACATATTCTTCTTTATTCGCATGAATCAAAATGTATAAAATTCTATGTAAATAACCATCAAAAGCACAAACAACAACTTTGGAACCTGGAAATTCTGATAACATGGTCCTCCTTCTGCTTTCCTTCCAGGTGTGTAGGCCGCGTGTCTGCTTAACAGAAAAAACCCCTTCAGGTTTTGATTGGAAACTGGCAGTTCTGATAATACGTTCCTCCGCCTGCTCTCCTTCCAGGCGCGGGCTGCGCGCCTGCTTAGCAGAAGAACCTTTTTAGGTTTTGCACGTTCCAGGGTCGTGATAGCTTCTTTCCGTTAGCATCCTCCAGCTCATAAGCTCCTCGACCCACGATCCTTACGACTTTGTAAGGCCCTTCCCAGCTGGGGCCTAGTTTGCCAACAGGTTTCAAGGCATCTGCCCTCCTAAGCACCAAGTCCCCCACCTGGAAGTCGCGCGCTTTCACCTTCCTATTGTTAGCTGCCACCATTTGGTTTTTATACCTCGCCATTCGTATAAGCGCTCGATCCCTTGCCTCTTCTATAGTATCCAAGTTTTCCCTCATTAACGCTTCGTTCTCTTCTTTATTATAGGCTTCCACTCGTGGCGAGGGCATGCCTATCTCAGCAGGAATGACCGCCTCAGCACCGTATACCAGGTTGAAAGGTGTCTCTCCCGTGGTCACACTTGGAGTGGTTCGGTGAGCCCACAGGACTGCGGGTAGCTCGGTAGCCCATTTTCCTCTAGCTCCTTCCACTCTAGTCTTGAGACCATGTAAGATGAGTCGGTTCATTACCTCCACCTGTCCGTTTGCATTGTCGAATCCCTAGCTGCTGGCACCATTCCTTCAGCTGCGTTCCTATGAACTGTCTCCCATTATCCGAGACTAGCTCTCTCGGGACTCCAAAACGGCACACGATATTTCGTTTTAAAAATTTTATCACTTCTTTCTCCGTGATCTTCACTAAAGCTTCCGCTTCCACCCACTTGCTGAAGTAATCCACGGCCACTATCATGAACCGTATTTGTCCTTTTCCAGGGGGAAGCGGGCCAACTATATCGATGCCCCATTTGGCGAAGGGGCATGGTGAATACATTGCCGTGAGAGGTTCAGCTGGCTGGTGCAGAAGGGGAGCGTATTTCTGACATTGCTCGCACTTCGCCACGAACTCCCTAGCATCCGCTTTGATAGTTGGCCAAAAATACCCTGCTCTCAACACCTTTCCAGCTAGGGCGGTCCAGCCTGAATGACTTCCACAGCTACCTTCGTGTATTTCTCGCAGTACGTAATGACTTTCCTCCGATGACAAGCACTTGAGCAAGGGCATTGTCACCGATCTTCTATATAAGAAACCTCGCATCACCACAAATCGGGCAGCTTTTCGCTGCACCCTCAGTGCTTCCTTCCTGTCAGTTAGAAGTATGTCATGTAGCAGGTAATCAACAATCTCCTCCCTCCAGTCCTGCTCTTCCTGCCCTATCAGTACTTCCTGGTCTGCATTCGCGTCCTGCTCTAGCGCCCCAGCAGGGAGTGTCAGAACCGTAATCTTCCTGGTATGGACACCCTCGAACGAACTAGCCATCTTGGCTAGTCGATCTGCTTTCTTGTTCTCATCTCGTGGTATCTGCTCCAGTTGGAAGGTAACAAATTCTGTTTTCATTTCATTTACTTTAGTTAAGTAGGTCTTCATCCTTTCTTCATGAGCTTCATACTTTCCCTCCACCTGACAGGATACCAGCTGGGAGTCTGAATACACCACCAGGTGCTGCGCTCCAGCTTCTTTGGCTAGCTTCAGCCCCATGATCACTGCCTCGTACTCCGCTTCATTATTGGATGCTTTGAAGTTGAATCTGATAGCAAACTCGAATTCATCTCCTTCGGGGCTGGTTATCACCACTCCAGCTCCGCTTCCCGAGCTGGTGGATGAACCATCAACGTGTAGCAGCCACCTGCGCCCTTCCTGCTCGGGCGTCGTGGTCATCTCTGATATGAAGTCCGCCAGGGCTTGTGCTTTGATTGCCGTCCTTGGGGAATACGATATATCAAATTCCCCCAGCTCCATGGCCCATTTGATTAGCCTTCCTGATGTCTCCGGCTTCCCGAGCACTTGCCTCATGGGATAATTCGTGCGGACCACTATTGCGTGCGATAGGAAGTATGGTCGCAACCTTCGCGCTGTAACCATGAGTGCCAACGCCAGCTTTTCCATATCCGGATACCGCTGTTCTGCTCCTTTGAGCACCTTGCTAACATAATACACCGGCTTCTGGGTTCCTCCTTCCTCCCGGAGCAGAACGGAGCTGACAGCCTGGCCTGATACTGCCAGGTATACGTATAGAGGCTCTCCTGGTACGGGCTTGACCAGGAGGGGTATCCCTTCCAGGTACGCCTTCAGGTCTTCGAAAGCCTTCTGGCATTCCGGACTCCATGCAAACTTGCACGCCTTTCTCAATACTCCGAAGAAAGGGAGGCTTTTTTCTGCTAGCCTCGAGATGAAACGGCTCAGAGCTGCCATCCTCCCCGTCAGGCATTGCACCTCATTCGGTGTTGTTGGGGCCTTCATGTCTCGTATTGCTTGGATTTTTGTAGGGTTTGCTTGAATCCCCCTCTCTGTGACAATGTAACCGAGGAATTTTCCTCCCTTTACCCCAAAGGAGCACTTTAAAGGGTTCAGCTTCATGTTGTATTTGCGCAGGACCTGGAAGGCCTCTTCCAAATCTGCCAGGTGAGTGTTCGACTTCCTGCTTTTCACCAGCATGTCATCTACGTAAACTTCCACGTTTCTCCCTATCTGATCTTTGAACATTCTATCTACCAGGCGCTGGTAGGTTGCTCCTGCGTTCTTCAGCCCGAAGGGCATGACCACGTAGCAATATGTTCCTCCTGCTGTGATGAAGCTCACTCTTCTCTGATCTGCCGGATCCAAAGGGATTTGATGATAGCCCTGCGAGGCGTCCATCATACTGAGGAGCTCACACCCGGAGGTGGAATCCACCAGCTGATCTATGTTAGGCAGCGGGTAAAAATCCTTGGGGCATGCGTTATTCAAGTTTCTGAAATCCACGCACATGCGCCACTTGTTCTCCTTCTTCGGGACCAGGACTACATTTGAGAGCCACTCAGGAAACTGAATTTCCTTGATGTGACCGGCAGCTAGCAGCATGTCCACCTGGTCTTGTATGATCTTATCCCTTTCAGGTCCGTGCGTCCTCTTCTTCTGCTTCACCGGGCGGATCTTTGGGTCTACATTCAGCCTATGAACCGCCACAGAAGGGTCGATCCCCTCCAGCTGATCATCGGTCCATGCAAAAACATCCACATTCTTCCTGAGGAAACCTGTCAGCTCCTCCTTCAAGTTGGGGTCCAGCTGCGATCCTATCCTTGTTGTCTTTTCGGGATTTCCGGGGACCAGCTCGATGCTCAATAGCTCTTCAGCGGGCTCTATTTTAGGGTGAGGTCCTTCCTGCTTATCTTCCTGCTCGGTTTCTTCCAGCTTTCTTTTTTTATCACTTCGACCTCTTTTCTCTCCCTCCTTCTTAGCTTCCTTCCTGTCTGCTTGCTGGACAGCTTTGACATAGCACTTCCTGGAGGAATGCTGGTCCGCCGACACCTCTCCAGCTCCCTCCAGCGTTGGGAACTTTATCTTCATATGGTAAGTGGAGATAACCGCCTGGAAAGAGTTCATAGCTGGTCTCCCGAGTATGGCATTGTAAGCTGAGGGTTTGTCCACCACTAGGAACCTCACCATCCGGGTCCTCGTCCTAGGCTTGGTTCCCAACGCAACCGGTAGGGAAATCATTCCCATTGGCCGCACCACCTCTCCTCCAAATCCGAACAAGGCGGTCTTCACGGGTTCAAGCTCAATCTTTCCTAGGTCCATCTGTTCATATGCTTCTCGGTAGAGGATGTCTGCTGAACTCCCGCTGTCTATAAAGACTCTTCCCATGCCATAGCTAGCAATGCTGGCTGTTATGACCAGAGCGTCATTATGAGGAGCCTGAATCCCCTCTAGGTCTTCTGGTCCAAACTGAAGCGTGGGCTGCTGTCCTGCCTGATCGACCTTCATGATGAACGATCCTGCCTGCGTGTGAAGGGCAGCCTCCTGCGTGTGTGCTCTTCTAGCCCGATGGGAGTCCCCATCCGCCGGCCCTCCTATTATCATGTGAATGAAGCCTTTCTGCTGTGGGGCTTCCTCCTGCTCGCGCCTTCCTGCTCTTGCTGCTTCAGCTGGAGGTGCCTCAATCAGTGGCCTATGAGGTGAGAGGTGCCTTCTTTGCTCCCCTCATCTTGGTTGGTGATCTCTTCTGCCGTAGTTCTGCCTGGGAGGATTCCCTCCTGGTATCCTCCTTCCTGGTGTAACCCTTCCAAGTCCGTTCCTTGCAGGTGGATTTCTTGCAGGTTGGCTCCCTCCTGCTGCATTCCTCTTTGGGAACATCTCCCAGCCTTTTGCCCGATCTCGGCATATCAGTTCCTGCAAGTAGCCTTCCTGAATTAATCTCTCAATTTCATCACGCAGGTGGCGACATTCATCCGTGTCATGTCCATAGTCGTTGTGAAACCGACAAAACCTTTCTGATGGGGGCTTGAGGGGCCCATTTTCCGCATTCCGGGGCCAATTCAAGAGGCCCGTTCCTTGGATCTGCATAAGAGTTTGAGCGGGTGTCGTACGCAGTGGGGTATATCGGTCATACCGGGGCCCAAGACTCAAAAGGTGCTCTCTCCTTTCAGGTATTCTGATCCTTTTAGCTGGAGCGGGCAGCCGCCCGTCCTCCTTTCTTTCCCTCCTCCTGTCAACTACTATTGCTTCGTCCTTCCCCGCTTCTGCTTCTTCCGAATTGATGTACTTTTCCGCCCTGGTTAGGAGATCATCCCAGCTGGTGGGCGGCTTCTTGGAGAGCGAGGTGAAGAACGCTCCTTTCCTCAAGCCCTCTTGGAAGGCACTAGCTCGCACTTCCGCAGTAGCAGAAGGGACTTCCAACACAGCTTTGGTGAACCTGTTGATGTAGCTCCTTAAAGACTCCCCCTCTCTCTGCCTTACCGCGAAAAGAGCATTTGGAGTTTTCTGGTAGCCCCTGCTGCTAGCGAACTGATGTAAAAACAGTGCAGCAAACTGGTCAAAGGAATGTATAGATCCGGGCTCAAGCTGCCGAGCCCATTCTTGCGCATTGTCCGTAAACGTGGTCAAGAATACTCTGCATTTCACCCCTTCGTTGTACTGGTACAGGAGGGCCAAGTTCTCGAACCGATCCAAATGCTTTTGGGGATCCGTTGCACCATTGTACTCTGGCAGCCCAGATGTCTTGCAACCTGGCAGGAGTTCGTCAGCCAGGACCCTTTGGCTGAAGGGTCCGCCTCTCCTGGTCACCCTAGCAGGTCCTGCTCTCATTTGCCTCTCCATCTCTTCTAGCCTCTGCTGTAACCTGGCAGCCCAGTCGGGCTGCTCAGGGAGGCCTGGTTCTCTTCTTCCCATCTGGTAATTTACGGGTGGCGGTGGCGCCATTGGCTGCCATGCAGCTCTGCCTGCTGCCCCGTTTCCTATCCCGCTTGCTCCTGGCAGCACCAAGGGGTCCCCAACTGGAGGTAAGCCTTCTCCCGCTGAAGGGGGTATCATTCTTCTCATGGTCGGTTCTGTTTCATGCGGCGGCGGGGCTGTTCCGCGCCCTTGTGCCAACGGCTGGTTTCGCTGCGCCGAAGCAGCAGCTACAGCCGCGTTAATCCACTGCTGGAACTCTCTAGCTGTAAGGTGAATGGGCGCGTCTGGCGGTAAAAAGCCACTTCCTGATCCACCAGCCCCGTCGGCTGCTCGTTTAGCCTGAAACTGCATAGCAGCGGCGCTGCTTCCCAACGACACCCCTCCAGGTATATGTGCCACCCTGGTAGTCTGCCGGGGGTTGAAGTTAAGGTTCAGCAATGCCTCCAGCTCTTCCGTAGACGGCTGGCTGCCCGCCTGCCTGTCTGCCCCCACGGGCAGGTTCAGTCCTTCAGGCAGGGACGTCCTTCCAGGTGAGGAGCCTCCTGCACCTGGAGGGGTCAGCCGGCCTGCACCTTCAACTTCGAGGTTATCGCTTCGCGGATTCTTCAAACCTCCCGTCAAGCTGGATTCCGGGAGATCCGCGCAGTCCTTGGTTAGTGGCACGCCTCCCGTAACCGTAACGACGGTGGAGTCGGTCAACACGGGAATACTTCCGATGAATAGCGGATTTGAAGCACTCCCAACAGCTTTTTCAGTGCCCGTCGTTGCCGGAGCAGACGGGTTGATTGGAGTTGACACACCGCTAGATCCGATCTTGGATGCCATGAAAAACTGCGAAAACTCACGCCTTTTGCTCGATTTAATCGCCTTCCCACAGACGGCGCCAGATGATATTTGCCAAAAATTGACCAAATATCAACACGATTTGTATTTGGGAAATTCGGGGATTTAATCAAGCTGTAAACAGAAAAATGGACAATAAGATGAATATTAACGTAAACTGCAGAAAAGAAAATAAGAAATAAGAATAATGGTAAATGATAATAAAATATGAAATCGATGATAATCGTCTGTCTCTTGAATCTTCCGTGTACAATAAAATTCTGAATGATGTAATCTCGATGATAATACAACGACGGAAATTGAAGTAAAAGAACGGTGGGAAGAGAAGACTAAAAATATGACTGCTAGAGATTTCTGTAGAAATTGTCAAAAAAATGACGATGATTCCTTTGACTCATTTTTCAGAGAAGTATATCAAGTCTAGGGTTTTCTCCCAGGTTCAATGTATCTGGTCCCCTCTTTTCTTCTCTCTCCTCCAAGATTGGTTATAGCCCTCCCCTAAAGTCTTGGCACGTTCTGAACTTTGAAACCACGTAATTGCTGACTTCTTCAACTTCTTCTTCTTGCTATCCCAAATAAATATTTAATAATATCCAATATTAAGTAATTGTTTAATGTGGAAATTAGATCCACATCAAACAGTTTTACAACAAACAACCAACTTACGATATATTTTCATTAGTATTATGTCTAACATATGAAGGGACTATTATCAATTTCAATCACGGAGAAGAAAGAAAGAATAGTTAATGGTTCCTTGCCTGGACAATTAGTTGCCATGTATGTCTTTTTCTCCAATCTGACAATGATCGATATCTATGGAAGTAGATTATGAATGCATGCGTCAATATCGCCCATGCATGTGCTATATATATATATATATATACACACCGTCCCGAATAGGCGCACACATTATTACATAATTTTCTCGATCGGGCTAATTTTCTTCGGTGCTGACACTGCTTTAACTGTGTTTAATTTGATAACTAAGAAAGAGCAGAATAAGCAACGGATTGGGATTGAAATAATGTAAATGATGCGATATAATTTTCAACGAATTTGCTTTGAACTTTGAAGTTTGAATAATGAAATTCTGACTTTCTCAATATTTCTTTTGAGGCGTGGAACGAATTGCAAATGTCGTGACTCGTGTGGCAGCTGGAAATTTTGTTTTCACATTGTTTGTTAGGGTTATTAATTTTTCCTGAAAACCAAACATGCATTGCAAAGTTTTAAAAGTTATGAGTTTTAATTGTATATAATAATACAAACAGGATTAAATTTGTCAAAATGGAAAATTTATAGAATTAAATTTGCATTTTTTGAATTGATATTTTATTGAGTCAGCATTTTTCTTAATTTATGTTGCTGATGTGATGGCCACATAGACATTTTCAGCGAGAAGTTGGTTTTCGGGCAAAAAACGAACCAACATTGCAAAATTTTCAAAGTTATAGGTGTTAAAAGATAAGATCAAATAACTAAGGAAAGATTTTGATTGCCTTAAATCTTTCTTGTAATTTTCTCATTCCTTATCTTTCCTTGTAATTAGCTCTTTCTCTCTCTTGTATTTTGTTGCCCTAGTTTTCTGTAAATATAGTTGTTGTATCTTGTATCATGAGAATCAATGAATACAAACATTTCTTGTCTCCATACGTAACTTTAAATGTACCAGAGCTATACTAATTTTTTTTTTTTTTTCAGCCCACCACCGCAGCCATGTCCTCGATCGCCCTTGTCACCCTCTCAACCTCAAACACCACCCTTTCCGCTACCCATAGTTTCCGTGTCAAATTGAACACAAAAAATTATCTCGCTTGGAAGACGAAATTCCTTCCACTCCTTAATTATCAAAGCCTAAACAGTTTTGTTGATGGTACCGGTTAAGCACCACCCACTACTATTTCAGATCCGAATGATCCGATGTCTCAGATTGTCAATCCGGCATATGACGATTGGTACAAAAAGGACCAAATGCTTCATTCCTGGTTTTTCTCATCTCTCTCTGAAGAAGTTTTCCCCTATGTTATTGGGCTCTCCTCATCCTGTGAAGTTTGGCAGGCTCTCGCCAATGCCTTTGGCTCGACCTCTCAAAATCGCCAACTCCAATTACACATTGAACTTCAAGAACTCAAACACAATGATATAACGGTGTCACAGTTTCTGTAGAAAGCGAAAGCCTTATCCGATGAATTGTCCACTGCCGGGCGCCCTCTCTCTGCGGCCAAATTCAATGCTATCATCTACCGGAACATATGTACCGAATACCAAAACATCATTACTGCGCTAAACCTGAGACCAGAACCAGTCTCGTTCCATGAACTGCATGGTTAACTAGTTGCCCATGAAATTTTTCTTAAAGGCTCTCTAGAAGTTCCAATCGCCAATGCCTCTCATGTGACAAAGTCCAGGTCACAGTTCACTCATGGCCCTCTCTGCCAAGCAACATCACTTATGGAAACAACCGACGCACCTCGAGGCCCCTCTCTGACAATCGTTATCCTAGTGGCCATTCCAGACCTTGAGGACCGTGTCAGATCTGTGGCTGGAGGAACCAATCTGCTTCCACTTGTCGCGATCGATACCAGCTACGGGCACCTGGCTTCCGACCCTCGTTCCCTACTCAGGCCAATCACACCCATTTTGGACATGGATTTGCCCCTGACTTTATTCCAGCGCAACAGTACCAGCCGTCATACCATCCCTCGTACCAAGCACCGCACCAACACCAGTTCCAGCAGTGGTACCCTGATACCGTTGCAAATTTTCATGCCATAACAGATCTCAGTTCTCTAAGTAATACAAAGCCTTATCGTGGTAATGATCACCTTCATGTTGGTGATGGTCAAGGGCTGCCTATTACACATACAGGTAAAGCTAGTATTTCTTCCACTAAAAGAGTTCTCTCATTAAATAACACACTATAAGTGTTGTCCCTCACTAAGAATTTATCATCTGTTCAAAAATTTAAATCTGATAATGGTGTGTTCTTTAAATTTTGGCCTACTAATTTTCTTATTAAGGATCAGGTAACCAAGACGGTGTTTCTTCGGGGCCCTAGTGAGCAAGGAGTGCATATGGTGTCCCCATCGATGAAACAAGCCATGGTCGCTGAAGTGCCTAGCATGAATGATTGGTCCGATTGGGTCACCCAAATTCTAGGGTTTTGAGATACGTTGTTCGAAGTTCCAGACTTGAGTCGTCTAGTAGCAGTTTAGAACCCTGTACTTCTTGTGTACTTAGTAAAATGAGTCAGATTCCTTTAGCTTCTATTGAACATAAGAGCATTGCTCCTTTTGATATGATTTACTCTATGTTTGGGGACCAGCCCCTATTGCCTCCAATAATGGTTTTCGTTATATGTTACTCTTCATAGATGATTTTATCCCTTACAGTTGGATTTATTTTCTGAAAAATAATAGTGAAGTGTACTCTCTATTCCTAAATTTTGAACAATTGGACAATCGGCCAATTCCAATGAAAAAAAAAGCCTTTAACTCGGATTAGGGAGGGAAATAACAAAAACTAAACAAATATTTTCAGTCTGTAGGAATTGTCCATCACATAGCTTGTGCTTACACCCATGAGCATAATGGTGTTGCAGAATGAAAAATAAAACATGTTATCGATACTAGATTAACACTTCTTGCTCATGCCAAAATGCCACTAGAATATTAGAGCTTTGCCTTTGAAATGGGAGTCTCACTCATTAACTCACTCCTTTCACATGTTCTTCACAATGCTTCACCTCACCTCAAACTTTTGGGCTCGTGCCCTCCTTACACCGACTTTAAACCCTTTTGTTGTGCTGTCTTCCGTCTTTTACGTCCGTACAACCAACATAAGTTTTATTTTAGAACCAAACCATCTGTATATTTGGGGCAGAGTCCAACTCACTCGGTTGCTAGGTGTCTGGAACCAGTGTCTAATCGGAATTTTCTTGCTCGTCATGTCAAATTTTGTAAACGCAGTTTTCCTTTCACGGATGCTCAGACACCAATAACCTCCTCACCACCTCCATCATCGTGGTTGCACATGCACACCACTCTCCCTGAGCTCACTCGGCCGAGCACATCGTCAAGTATAACTCCTTCATCCTCTACATCTCTTCCTCAAGATACCAGTAATTATTCCACTCCTCCACAAATACCACACCTTCCACAAGTTCCAGCGATAATTCCCAAAGTACCAGACATACTGACCCACAACAACCTGATACTTTCAACCTCGTGGTTGATTTATCCCACTACCCCAACCTCACCACAGGAATACAACAAACTACAGCCACCCGCACTTACCCCATGAACCTACGCCCCTCAACCCTCTCTCGTTGTAAAGCCCATGTTGCTTCCACGAGAACAAACTACCTCTTCCATGAACTCAAAACATTCAAACAGGCCTATCTTCTTCTTCAATGGCGGCATGTTATGCAAGCTAAGTATGATGCTCCTATTTCCAATAAAACTTGGTCATTGGTACCTCACCCTGGTACTAAATATATTGTTGGGTACAAGTGGTTATTTCGTATTAAATGAAATTCGGATGGGGCTATTGATCGATACAAAGCCCGTTTAGGGACGAAAGGGTTTTCTTAAGAATCTAGCATTGATTATCATAAAACATTAAGTCCGGTCATCAAAATGACCACCATTTGGATGGTTCTCTCCTTGGCAGTCTCTCACTCTTGGCCTACTCGCCAACTGAATATATCTAATGCCTTCCTCCATGGATTTCTGGACACTGATATCTTTATGGAATAACGTTAGGGGTTCATTGATCCTCATTATCCCGATCATGTTTGCAAACATCAGAAGTCACTCTTTGGTCTCAAGCAAGCTCCCTGGGCTTGGTTCCAGCGCCTCTCATCCTTTCTTCTTCAACTCAGATTTATCTCGTCTAAGGCTGATCACTCCCTCTTCATTCTCCATCAAGGTAAACTGGTTTTTTACATACTGGTTTATGTTGATGACATTATTGTCATAGGTTCCAGCACGCTGAAACTGGACTTATTTTTATTTGTATTTAAGGCGCATTTCCGATTCGGGATCTTGGCTCCCTCTCATACTTTTCAGGAATTGAGACCATTCATACCTCCATCGAAATACTCCTCTCCCAGAAAAAGTATATGAATGATCTCTTGTACTAGTTTAGTCTTGCTGATTCCAAGCCATGTACCACTCCAATAGTGATAAACCGCACTTTATCCAAATCGTTGGAAAGCTGTGAAACGCCTTATGTGGTATCTTAAAGGCACACCAACCTTAGGTTACTCATTTCCCACAACAACGATCACACCTTACAGGCCTTCTCGGATAGTGATTGGGACGGATGCCCCGATGATAGACGTTCAACTAGAGGTTATGCCATCTATCTTGGTACCAACCTAGTATCTTGGCAATCAAAGAAGCAACCTATTATTACACGATCATCGACTAAAAGTGAGTATAAGGCCCTAGCTAATGCTACTGTTGAGGCCTTGTGGATTCAGTTGCTACTCACGGAACTTGGCTTTCATATATCCGCACCAACGGTTTTATGGTATGATAATATAGGTGCCATATATTTAAGTTTCAACCCGCTCGTACCAAACACATTGAGCTAGATTGCCACTTCGTTCGTGAGCAAGTGGCCCGAGGCACGCTTCAACTCCATTTCCTATCTACGGATGATCAATTGACCGACATCCATCATCCATACATAACGAATTGGTAGGTTCATATCATAATATATGAATCGTAAGAACTAGCATTCTTATTATATGTTATATGAAATTAGATGAATCTGAATTGTACGCTAGTCAATCCTATTTCCGATAGGGGCAGTTGACAATTGAATCCGATTTGGACCATTATTTTCAGATCCGCAATAGTGCGAAAAGAAGACCCGGCTCTAAGTTGTTCAAGAATGGTGGCCTTGAGTCTCTCGACCCTTTGACTTAGGATTAGTCAGTTCTATTTCTCGCTGGGGGCAATAGCCTATTCCTCTGTATCTCATATGGGTTGCATAATTATAGGAATTGGCTCTATCACTGATATGGGGCTCAACGGAGCCCTTTTACAAATAATCTCTCATGGATTTATTGGTGCTGCAGTTTTTTTTCTTGGCTGGAAGGAATGTGCGTTTATTTGATACCATTTAAAAATAATCATTTTACTCCTTTGAGACCACATAGAACCTTTGATTAGATCTCGTCAACCACTTGATCAACAACTTCATGAGTTCCACCGAGCCAAGCTTCAACTCGCATTACCCCTGTCTTCAGCTTGCGTGCGCGCGCGCGGCTGCGCCCGCCGGGGGGGGGGGGGGGGGGTGTTAAAGGATAAAATCAAATAACTAAGGAAAAATTTTGATTGCCTTAAATCTCTCTTGTAATCTTCTCATTCCTTATCTTTCCCTTGTAATTAGCTCTTTCTCACTCTTGTATTTTGTTGCCCTAGTTTTTTGTATATATCATTGTTGTATCTTGTGTCTTGAGAATTAATTGAATACAAACATTTCTTGGCTCCATACGTGACTTTACAATAGGAGTTAATTACAAATTAGGATTCGGACAGGATTAAATCGCCAAAATGAAAAATTTACAGGACCTATTTTACATTTTTGCCTTATGTCAATTTAGCTGAATCAGACATTTTATTTTCTCCATTTAATGACATTAGAGTACAACAGTTCCACCAAAAAAAGTTGAGTCCACTAAAAAAAAAAAAGAGTACAACAGTATATATAGCGTACAATACAAGCCCTGAGATCTATTTTAGAAAATACTAAGAGATAATTACAATCAATTATATCCTAAACATAATACTAAAAGAAGATATAATAGAATATACAAAAGATATATATAATATCTTATACGTAATATGAATATTACGTTCACCCCCTCCCCCAGGTAAGCACTAGTCGGATAGAAGACATAGAGCTTGATACGAAGAACTCGTGGTTGGTAAGAATTTCAGCAAGTTGATGAAGTACCAGACCAATTGCTGGAATTTTCAGACGTTCCAGTCGAGATTTCAAGAGAGAAGAAGATACAGATGTTCTAGACAAGATCCTAATGAACTTCTAGCGTAAGTTCCAAACCAGATCCTGATGAACTTCCAGTGTAAGTTCCAGAAATACCAGGAGAGAAGAATCATCCACTAGATTGGTGTTGTTGATGAATGGCGAATTGAAGTTCAAAATCAAAGAGCAAAATGCCATTATGACGGTCAGGCCGCATACCTAACAGAGCGTCAAAAAGTGATGGAGTTAACGGCCAATAGAGTGTCATAGAGTTGACGGTCAACGGAGCGTATATAAGAGGAACATCCCAATGAAGTTGAGGTGATGGTCAACAGTGTCGATAGAGTGTCACAAGAGGAACATCCCAACGGAGGTGAGGTGATGATCAACAGAGCGTCGATGACGGTCGACAAAGCATCACAAGAGAATCCTAATAAATTTTGTTTCACCATTTAATCACCTCAAAGTACAGAGATATTTATAGCATACAATACAAGCCCTAAGATCTATACAAAATATTCTAGAAGATACTAAGAGATAGTTATAACCAATTATATCTTAAACATAAAGATATAATAGAATTACAAACTCTACAAAAACATATATATATATATATCAAATATACGTCATTACGTTCACAAAAATTATCATATTAACAAGCTGGGGAAATGGATGAACTAATTCACATATTAAATATTCATATTAATGTAAAATTTGCTCACAGTAACAGTAATAATAGAAGAGAAAGATACTGAACATTTATAATTCAAACCACTCAGAGTATTTGATAAGTTACAGTGATCCTTGTCTGTCGTTTCTTTTTTTTTTTTTTGGGTAAGATAAGAGTATTCCTTATAATTATTACTCTAATGTCATTAATTTCTTGTTATCAAATCATCCTTCCGAGCTCACACACTACTAGAAAACACGTCAATTTCTGAGTGAATGTATATTCAATCAAAGATGTGAAATTTAAAGATTTTCTGATGAATTTTGAAGGGGATATTTCAATGAAAATTTTTGAGTGAACGAATTTTCGAAAATCCGTCCTAAAAATTTACTTTCAATTTGATGTCAAAAAAAAAAAAAATCCAAAAAAATTAATGTTCCAAAGAGATACACAAACACAAACAAAGTACAATTTGATTCATAATGAATATGTGAAAATTATACAATAACAATTGCTCGCTTTTATTGATATTAGTTTGAAAATTGGTTCGAAATTGTTCATGCCTCATTACTTTTGCCGGTATTTTGGGAAAATTACATCTGACTACCCTGCTAGATAGGGAAATTACAACGTAGTCCATCTTTATTCAAAAATTACAATTTAATCCCTAAATATTATGAACCATTTGTGATTCCTCTATTCCTTTAAAGTTCCGTTATCCTTCCATTAATCTAATAAATAAAATAACAAATTCATCTCTGCAATATACACGTTCCAACAAAATGATCTCTAGGTATTGCACATATAACAATGTAGTTCTTGAGGACAGAGCCTAACCCTAACGGAATAGAGGGACCACAAACGATCCAAAACATTTAGGGACTAAATTATAATTTTCAGATAAACATGTACTGCATTGTAATTACCCTATCTAGCAGGGTGGTTAGATGTAATTTTCCCCAGTATTTTTGTATGTTTTCGCTGCTTTGACGGTTGTATTGGTGCGTTGTTCTTGTACCTTGATCTTTTAGTAGCAATAAATGAGGTGGGGTCTCGTTGAAAACCTTACGATCTGTTTGACGGGTTCCTTTAAAAAAAAAAAAAAACTTGCTCGCTTTTATTATTACACTAATGTTTGATTATGATATTTAATTTGCACAATTTAATATAATAAGAAATAATTACATCCGACTACCCTGCATTTAGGCCTAATTACAACGTAATCTATCATTATCAAGAAATTATATTTTAGTCCCTAAGTTTGAGAACCGTTTGTGGTCCGTAGAGTTTCGTTATGTCATTCCAAAAATAACTTTGATTTGTTGTTAAATTCATAATTTGTAGGGATCGCTTTGTTAATATTTGGAAAATTTAGGGACGATTTTGTAATTTTGATCATATATTAAATGTAACACTTATAAAACCGTCAGGGGCATAGGTGTACTTTTATAAATTCCGTTAAGGGACCTCAGACCAAACAAGATTTATAGGGACTAAAATGTAATTTTTCGATAATGATGGACTACGTTGTAATTAGACTTAAATGTAGGGTGGTCAGATATAAATCACCTTACTTACCAATATGCAATTTTTAGTGTATAATTTTTTTTTTTTTTTTGGTCAACCTTAGTGTATCATTTAATGCACAACCCTTAATTGCATATGTGGTACAAATATTTTAATATTTCAGGTGGAGCATAATATACAACGAAGTTCCCATAAGACTTGTTTGTGATTTCTTTATTATTACTTTACGAACTTTATTCTATGAATTTCTATCAAAATTTTTTTTAACATTCATCTGTAAAAAATTTATATATAATGTCAAATTCCAATAAGTTTGCAACGAAATTCAATTACATTTTGAAATAAAAGATGGTTTTTACTGCAAATTTTTTTATATATACCCCATTTATAGTGAACGGAAAAAAAAAAAAAAAAAAAACCAAAATATCGTAAAACCTAAGTAGTAGACCCTTAAACATGAGTTTTTTTTAAAAGCAAACCCGAAGGGGAAATTTACTAAACATACAAAATAACAATTAAAAAAAAAAAATTTAACGCAGGCTCAAGACTGCAATTCTAAAAAATTTGTGGACAATCATAGTTGCTCGACGTCTAAGATAGAACTAATATAGGTAACCAAACTTAATTTCACCACCAATCGGAATCTCAGCGATTGCAAATTCTTTATCAGTTAAAGCTCGAGCCATACAGGTCGACTCGTGATCAAGTGTGTCTCCGTCTGATTTGGTTTTGAAGTAGATGCAACTGATGGGGTTAAATCACGCTCGGGTCAGACGTTGTATAGGTGTCATGAATCCGAGGGCTCCGGAGATTGGACGCTCGTAATAATGAGCCCACAACATGAGTCCGACCCATCCCATCATCAGCTTACTGGCCCAGACTTGTGTGCCTCGGCCCAAATCTTCAGCGTGGGATTGACTTACCAACTCCACTTAACGGTCGCGTTACGATCCAAAGAGATACTCTACGCCCAAATCCCATCTCTACCACACCAGGGACACCCGCTGCGATTGCGCTCGGGTTCATACGCTGTACGCTCGTATCATCTAGCGCTCGTGCTCCTCCGCCGGGAGAACCCCCTCTCGAGCATCCCCGCGCTCGGGCTCAGCATCAAATGGCACTATTCGCCTCGAGGTTCAATCCTATCTTAGTGGAGAGCCCCTCTTGAGGGCAATCTCCGAGGTACAAAGAGCGTCGCTAAGTATCTCCACGCTCGCCGCTCCAACAACCTCTGACACAGTGGTAGTGCTTACCTCGTACCTGTCACACCACAGGCTTTCAGAGCCATCACTTTCGCACCATCACACGATGCCACGTGTCTAGGGCAGTACAGGGTTTGGGACCACAAGGTCAAATTACCCAAGATACCCTTGCCCCTAACATATAAATATGGGATTCACACATACATCCCCCAAGTCATCTTCTCTAAAAAAAAAAAAACTCACCTGCACTGAACTGGGCATTTTCTCATCCATTTCTGCCTTTCCAAACTCTGCATTTCGCATACACATTATTGTTGCATCCTTACTGCATCCCTTGGTGTTATCCTAGCTGGAAGAACCCATGCTCCAAAGGGAACCCAGTTCCTGAGGCTCATACGCCTGTGATGGTCCTCCCCTTTACAAACAAATCTTGAAGTTTTTGGTGTCTAAACAACCTTCAAAGTTTCAGCAACATCATTTTTGGCGCCGTATGTGGGAAACCATCGTCTTCATCTTCGTCTCCATCAGATTCTTCCTCTTTGAGCTAGTGAAAAATAACACCAGCAATACCAACCATGGTAACGGCTACAAGGTCAGGTTTGGTAGACAACAAGGGAGTTCTCCTTCTAGTGAATGACGAGAACCCGGATGGCGGAACCAACGCCGTCCTCGCACAAACCGGCCACACTCCCGTTAATGGGAGCATTCCTCCAGTCACAGATGGGGGAAAAGGGAAAGAAACCGTGTCGGGACCTCACCCGGATGGAGGAAATGGACCAGGAGGATCTAGTTCTGCTATTCCACCTGCAGCGCTCTTACCTGCCGCCACCAGCCAACCCTGTTGCGTACTCCATTGCGATGCCGCCACCTGGGTACGCTTACATGCAGCCCAGCGTGATGCTGGGCATGATGCCCATGATACAGCCCTATCAGGTGGGCACGTTACAGCTTCCAGTTTCCATTTCTAGGGAAATCCAAGGAGTGGAAATGCCACAAATGACCTCGCAACAGCTCCAAGCGCTCTATGCTCAGTGCGAGGTGCAGGCCGCACAAAATGCTTAGAATTACTTCACTGCCGTCTATTTCCCCTCGAGGGCAGGTGCTCAAGTGGCCCCACCAATGGGAGGATGGCCGACTCACCCCATAGCGGCTGCCCAGAACGTACTGAGGGCCTAGCCGCCGCCACCATCCCCAGCACAAGGAAAGGATGCACTCCCGAGGGCTGATCAAGAGTTGTGCCCAGTGGAAAAGGAGAAAGCCTCTCCCGCGAGGGGGGATGCTGAAGAGGAGGTCCAATCCAGGGCCACAGGAAGAACAGGTAGGAGGGGGGAAAACGACCCTCAACTGGCTGCAGTCCAGAACCAACTTGATGGACTACAAAACATGGTGGAACAGCTTTCTCGAGCATGGTCTCAAGTCCCCCATGCTAGGGACGAGAGGTCCAAGGCCAGAGATGCTCGTAATCCACGCGACCAGGTCCCTCGCCGCTGGAGGGAGGAGGATTATGAAGAGCATGGCCATGAGGGCGAGAACCATAGGCCTTTGATAGACGGTTCGCCCCTCATTGATGAGGTTTGAAGTCCACGAGGGTCGGGCATCCGTCAACAGTTACGACGGAACCACCGATCCATTCGAGCACCTGGATCACTTCGTGCATCTGATGCACCTGTACGAGCATTCTAGTCTTTACTGGACGAAGGTCTTTGTCACTTCCCTCGTGGGAATGGCACAAGAATGGTACAAAAAACTGCCCCCTCGCTCCATCCGAGGGTATGGAGATTTGACAGAAGCCTTCATGAGTTACTTTAATTCTTGGAAGACACCAGCACCCGCTGCCACAGCTCTCTACAGCTTGGTGCAAGGACCGAGCGAGACACTCAGATCCTTCATGGGCAAGTTCAACAAAGAGATCCTGTTGGTGGAAAAGCCCTCGATGGATTTCTTGAGGCACATACTCTTTGGAGCGATTAATATGAAGAATTACGTCAACAAGGAGTTCGTGGAGGAGGTGGCAAAGAAAAAGCCTCGCTCACTGATGGAAATCAGAGATATAGCTGACTCCTTCTTCACCCTCGAGGACATGTACATCGCGAGGGAATAAAAACTAGCAAATGCCCCTCGAACCAATAGGGGCCCGGAGAACAGAGGAGAGTCCAAGAACCGCCACCGCAGCCCAGTGCCCACTCGAAGAAACTCTCCACTCCCTCGCCGACACGAGCGCATTCCCCTCAATAGACCTATTATGGAGGTCTATTCTATGGCGGATAAAAAGCTATTCAAAAGGCCGCCTAAGATGAGAGAAACCGAGGCTCAAAAGCGCTCGGGAAAATACTGTACTTTCCACAAGCAAAAGGGGCATGGCACCAATGAATGCCGCCAGTTGGAAAGCGAGATCTAGAGGCTCATCGTTGGGGGGCACCTCAAAGAATTTGTGAAGGTGCTGGAAAGGTATGATGAACACTGCGCCGAGCGGGCCAAGGCGAGAGGAAGAAGCCGCTCACGCTCAAGGAGTCCCCTCCACCATCATGCTGAGACGAGCGACCGCGGCAAGCAGAAGGTTGCTGAAATGGAAAACCAACCCTTTGCCGTCATCCGCATGATTGCTGGCAGACCCTCAGGAGGAGATTCCAACGCCTCTTGGAGTCGCCATGTCCGCAGCTATGACCAGAGATCTTCAAGACCCAAACCAGTGTATGCTCTGGAGGAGTCCTCGCTTTCGAATGAGAATGAGGTGGTGGGATTCACTGAAAAAGACCTAGAGCACATTGTAACACCCCATGGGGTCGGTGAAACCTCTGACTGCCCCATAGTGGTTAGTTTAGATGTTCACAATCATGTTGTAAAGAGGGTCTTAATTGATAGTGGAAGCTCTGTGAATGTTCTCCCTTACTCAACGTTTCAAAAGATGAATATTACAAACATTCCCCTCGAACCCCTCAGAACAGCCCTTGTTGGCTTTGGGGGTTCCGAGATCGTCCCTTGCGGACAAATTCGCTTGGCCGCCTCTTTTGGTCGCGTCCAACAACGAAAATATTTGAGCGTTCTCTATACAGTGGTCGAGGTGGATCTCCCATACAGCCTTATCATTGGATGCCCGACCCTCGTGGACTTCAAAGCTGTGATTTCAACTTATCATCAGAAGGTTAAGTTTCCCACTCCCGAGGGCCCTGGCGAGGTACTTTGTAATGTCAAGGAGGGTTGGGAGTGCTATATTCTATCCCTAAGGAGTTACAAGCCTAAGCAAGCAATCCAAGCGGGGTCCACCAAGAAGTCTGTGGATTTCTCCAAGTTGGATGAGGACGGCCCCGAGCGTAAGAGGGCCAAACTCTATAAGAAGAAGAATAGGAGGCGAGAGGCAAGCGCCGCCCAGAGTGTAGAAAACTATCCCCCCAGGCGCCGTAGGAGGGTCCTTCTCGGACGGCGAGGGGAACGGGACCTCAGAAGGGGCAACCGATCTACTAACCGGCAAGAAGCGGGCGCTCGAAGCCCCAAGGGTAGAAGTGTTGATTGAGCCCACCGAAAATTTTCTGACCATCGAATTGGAGCCTGGAAATCCAGATAAGACCACACAAATAGGTTCCAATCTCGACGGCCCCTCTCAGATTATGATGATCGACTTTTTACGAGAAAATCTGGACGTCTTTGCCTGGAAAGCCTCTGATCTAACTTGCATAGATCCGAGCGTCATAGTGTACAGGTTGAACGTCGACCCAGCATTCAAGCCTATTACACAGAAGAAAAGAGACGTTCACGGATTCGGAAGGCAAGTCATCGAGGAGGAAGTCAACAAACTCCTTGTGGCCCAGTACATTGAAGAGATTCTATATCCCAAATGGCTCTGCAACGTGGTCCTCGTACCCAAGAGGGCTAACAAATGGCGCATGTGCAATGACTTCACGGACCTCAACAAGGCGTGTCCCAAGGATCCTTACTCTCTACCAAGGATTGATCAGCTGATAGATTCGACGGAGGGTTGGGAACTTATGAGTATGATGGATGCATTTCAGGGCTATTATCAGATCTTCATGGCACCCGAGGATCGCCCCAAGACATCCTTTGTGGTCCACGTAGGAGTTTACTATTTTCTGGTCTTGCCGTTTGGGCTCAAGAATGCATGAGCCACTTATCAACGTCTCGTCACCAGGATGTTCGAGAGCGAAATCGGAAAATCCATGGAGGTTTACATGGATGACATGATCATCAAGAGCGAGCGCCAACACTCCCACCTGGACGATCTCAAGTGAGCCTTTGACATTCTGCGCCATTATGGTATGAAACTAAACCCCTCGAAATGCACTTTTGGAGTTCGAGGGGAAAAATTTTTGGGGTACATGGTCAGTCAAAGAGGTATTGAGGCCAACCCAGAGAAAATCAAGGCAATCGTAGATATTCCTTCCCCTCGAAATATCAGAGAGGTCCAAGTACTGGTGGGCAAAATCATCTCCTTGAACAGGTTCATTTTCCGCTCGGCAGATAGAAACTTGCCTTTCTTTAAAATTCTACGTAACGCTCGCAACTTTACCTGGACCGTGGAATGTGAGAAGATATTACAAGACATGAAACAGTACCTCTCATGTGCGCCCTTATTAATGAAGCCGGTCCCCGAAGAGAATCTGTTTGTTTATCTCTCTGTTTCCTCAGAAGCCACGAGCGTAGTCCTCGTCACGGTTCGTGAGCGTAAGCATTTGCCAGTATATTATTTGAGCAAGACTTTGCAGGGGGCTGAAAAGAGGTACATGGAGATAGAGAAGTTCACTTTCGCCCTCGTTAACGCCTCCAGGAGGTTGAGGCCTTATTTCCAATCTCATTCCATCACTGTGCTTACGGATCAACCGCTCAAGCAAGTACTCTCGAAACCGGACGTCTCTGGCAGACTAATCAAATGGTCCATTGAGCTCAGCCAATTTGATATCAACTTCGAGCCTAGAACAGCTATTCAGGCTCAAGCGGTGGCAGATCTCTTGGTGGAGAGATTCGGTCTGGAGCCTACCCCCTCGCCAGATGGCGGTCTTTGGCTTTTGCACACAGATGGTTCCTCAACCTCACAAGGGGGAAGATTAGGGGTGACCCTTAGAGATCCTCAAGGAATTGAAATTGATTACGCGATCAAACTGGCCTTCCAAGTCACCAACAATGAGGCTGAGTATGAAGCCCTCATCCAAGGACTCAAAATTGCCTTTCAGAATGGAGCCTCTCTGGTCACTGCTTAAGTTGACTCTCAATTGATTGCTAGTCAGGTCGACGACACTTATGAGGCTTGAGAAACCACCATGGTGCAATATCTGGCAAAGGCTAAAGAGATAATCGCCAAATTCAAGGAGTTTCATCTACTGCAGGTCCCGCGAGCGGAAAACGAGCGTGCTTATGCCCTCTCTAAATTTGTGTCTGCTCTCGAAGGCTCTTGCGAGCATTCAGCCACGTTCCTCAGGACAGAGGAACCATTGATAAGTGAGGAGAAACCCTCTAGCGAAGTGAGCATGATTGAACCATCCGAGCCCTATTGGCTTGATGACATCATCAGATTTCCAAGGGATAGTACCTGCCCAAGCAACAGAGTGGAAGCGCGGAAAGTTAGATGTAAGGCCCCTCATTTTTTGGTTGATCATGAGGGCAGGCTCTTCAAGAGGTCGTTTCAAGGTCCACCATTGAGGTGCCTAAGACCCTCGTTGGCTAAAGAGGCGCTCGAACATATATACAACGGAAGTTGCGGGAATCATTCTGGCGGTCGTATTATAGCCAGAAAGATATTAAGGAGTGGATTCTATTAGCCCTCGGTGTTACAGGATCCCATCAATTACTCCAAGAAATGCCCCAAGTTCCAATTTCACTCCAATGTTCCTCAACTGCCAGTGGCCCAAATGGTTCCCATCGACGTTTCTTGGCCCTTTGATCAGTGGGGCATTGACATAGTGGGACCCCTCCTAATGACGGTCGGACAAAAGAAATTCGTGATCCTCGCTGTAGACTACTTCACCAAATGGGCTGAGGCTGAAGCGGTCGTAAAAATAACGTTCAAAGTGGTGAGAGATTTTATCTGGAAAAGCATCATTTGCCGATATGGCATCCCGAGGGTGCTAATCTCATAAAACGGCTCTCAATTCATCGTCGCTGATACTCGAGAGTGGTGCTCAGAGCTTGGCATTGAGCAGCGCTTCATTTTCGTGGGCCACCCTCAAGCCAACGGTCAAGCTAAAGTCACGAACAGGACCATACTCCAGCATCTCAAAACGATGCCCAAGAGTAAAAAGGGCGAATGGGCTGAAGAGCTTCAAGGAGCCCTCTGGGCGTATCGTACTACCCCACGAGCGACAATAGGGAAAACCCCCTAATCCCTCGTTTATGGCTCCGAGGCCATGATACCTGCGGAAATCATCTAAGAATCTGCACGCGTCGCATACTTCGAGCCCGTGGCCAACGAAAGTAACCGGGCGCTTGAACTAGACTTAGTGGATGAAAAAAAGAACGCTGTACAAGGTAGCAGTGGCCCGTCAGTACAACAAGCGCATCAAGGAAAAAACTTTCCAACTGGGGGACTTGGTCCTAAAAAAAGTTGAAGTGTCCAAGCACGTAGTTAAATTAGACCCCAACTGGGAGGGCCCCTTCAAAGTCATCTAGGTACGAGTGAACAACACCTACCTGTTGGAAACTTTGCAAGGCGAGCGTCTCCCTCACCCATGGAACGCCTACAATCTGAGAAGATTCGTTGTCTAAAAACAGATCTTGTAACTCCCCGCTCGGGGCAAATTGTATCTTCTTTTGACAGAAATACAAGTACATAAGCACTTCCATACATTGTTTGCCATTTACTTGATTCAATTCATAGTAAGTTACATCATCAATCACATCAACGCCTACTCCGTGTCGAGGGTACTCCACGTCGAACGTCTTGATATCTATTCTCATGTGGGTCTCTCTTAAGCCAGCATGCCCCCTCATATATCAATGTTAACGGTGTGTCGAGGGTACTCCACACTCCACAGCTTGAAGGTCTTAGATACTTGAACCTTTTTAAACGAGTGAATCCCATCGAGGCGCTGCAGTAACTGATAGAGCCAACTAGACTCATCGCTCTAGTTAGCGTTCGCGATCCCTGAACGGATTCTACTTCTGACGTACGCGTATAATGATTGAACACTTAGTAAATCCCTTCACTGGTTTCTAAGTTCAAGTTTGAATTACTGGCTACGCTCAACTTCCCTTAAATACGGATCCCTCTCCTGACGTACGCTCGTAGTGATTAAACACACAGCAAATCCCTTTGTTGGAGTCTGAGTTCAATACGTACTACGGCTACGCTCGAAAATGCATTAAACGCTTATAGTAATCCTCGCCCTTTGTTACCTTCTTATTCAAGTTGGACCTGACTAGGGTATCCCTCGTGTAGAACACCCTTGCGCTCATACATTCGCATAACACAAAAATCCAAGCATCAAAAGGAAATCAGAAAACAGCATACAGAGTAGCACAACACAATAAAGAAGGAACAAATTTATTATCGCTAAAGAAGGAAGTTGCATTATTGAAAGCAAAAAAATACATTGTAAAAGCAGAAGAATTATTACAAGGGCTTAAGTTAAAGTCTTTCGCAGGAATAAGGAAACAGGAAGAAGCTTCATTGGGGCAGGTTGTAACGCCCCGGTTTTCGGATGAACAGGTAAGCACGCCACGTGTGAGTTTGAGCGTAGGTTTTATTTTATTTCTTTTAATTTCATAATATTCTTACGTGGCATTCATATTTTTATAAAATTCATGAAACATTATTTGTATTAATTCTTTGAATTCATATCATTGAAAATATTATTTCATGACACGGAAAAATATTTATTGCATGAAATGACTACCGAGAGTGTTTTAATTACCGAATTGTCCCTAGTTAAATATTCTTTAAAATTCTAGGGACTTAATTGCCAAACCTTTAAGGACTTAATTGATCATATTTTAAAATTATGTATACTCAATTGCGTACTCTTATAAGCTAGAGGATTAATTGGCAAATTGGCACATTTCACTCATTTCAAAAAGAGATGAATCATGTAATACCATCTCCTAGCTTCCATGATCTCATTTCATCAAAGCTTTCGCCAACAACTTTGCTTCCTTTCATTCTCGGTATATTGAAGAAAAGGGAAAGAAGAGATTTTTCATCCATCATCAAGATTTCAAGAAAAATTCCAAGGAAATTGGGAATTGATCATCACCATCATCCATTTCTTCATTTCTTTCCATCTTTAAGGTTGGTTTGCATGAGTTGATGATTCTTGATCATATTTTCCTAGGCTAGGGTTTGAGGTGGTTATGCTAGATGAAGGAGTTAGACTTGGAAGCATGATTGAATGATTATTTCATGAATTATTGCATGAATTCTAGCTTGAATATTTGAATACTTGGCTTGAATGATCAAGTTTGATCATAAACTTGAAACTTGGAATTCTTGATGATCTTACATGCTTTGAGTGTTTGAATGTTCTAATATCACTTCTTGAATATATATGCATGAATATTTCCAGAAATCATACCTTGTTGCTTGAAATTTGATTTTTGGGTTGCTTTGTTGATCCTTCCCGAGAGCATGCTCTGTTTTTGCTCTGTTTTCCAGTTCCAGAAACTGGGAACGGCCGTTCCCAGCCTCAAGGCTTTGTGGGAACGGGCGTTCCCACCTTTCAAATGAAAATAGGCGGCCGACCGCGGGAACGGCCTTTCCCATTTTGGCCTTGGAGCCGGAAGGGCCGTTCCCGGCTAGGCGCGTTTTAAAAATGGGAAAACGTTGGCGCGCTTTGGGGGGGTTATGGGAACGACCGTTCCCATTTTACAAAGGGAACCGGAACGGCCGTTCCCACCTGGACATGCAGAACAAAAGTTTCTGCATAAATTTACGAAAATAGCCCCTCGACCCGACGACTTCTTTGACCCCGAATTGCTATAATATGTGCTAATATGATGTGAAACGACATGTTATCATACCACATTGCATTTTCATGGTCGTCTCGACACGTTTTCGCCGTTCGTCATATTTTGGTCATTTTAGTCCATGTCTCATGTTTATACGTCGTATTTGCACAGGTCACGAGGGCGTGGACGGGGAGCAAGCTCCTTAGAACACTTCTTTATTATATTTTGCAAGAAAGGTGAGGTTTTGTTTTGGCAAAACGAACCCTATAACCCTTATGTGCTAGTTTTCGGCCAAAACATATTATACTTATAACGTTTTCAAAGTGATAAATATTTCAAGCAAGAAAGTATTGATTGTCATGATTTTCAAGCAAGTTTGGTGAGTACATGATTGCACGTGGGCCCGAGGGTAATTCTTGAGCCAACCGGGAAAGCAAGGGCTGACGGGTAACTCCTGAATTATCCTCACATTGTTGGGATCACCCCCGAAGCCACTAGGAGATTAGTGGTGGAAGGAGTTCCGTGTCTAGAGGGTCATGTCCTCTACACACACCATGTCGTGGATAGTCGAGCCTTGCAAACTCGCTATCACCCGGAGGAAGAAGGAGACTGGGGATTAATCCGGCATGTCGGGTTATCCTCGGGTTATTGCATGATTTCAAGCATGAACTTGTTTATGTGAGCACTAAATAAATTGCATGATCACTTATTTATCAAGCAAGCAAGCATGATCACGTATTGTTCACGATTGGGAGTTCGGTTGGAGATTGCCCTTGCTCGCCGGGGCCACATGTTCATGTCATTGATAAGCATAATTAATTAAACGTGTTAAAATGGATAGTTGTAATCTCGGGCAAAGGATGAGATTTCTTGAACTATATAACTATCGTTTTCTAAAGTCTTTACCCGAGACTACAACCTGCATGTGATGTGTGTTATATTTATTTATTGCCCCTCACTCAGTCTTCGGTAGACTGATGCTTCACTTTTCAGGTACACCTTGAGCGTGGTTGTGCTAGGCGGGAGTTGGTCGAGTCCTGCATTATCACGGGTCTAGTGTTGCACCTTTCATGTACATAGTTTGTCGGATATCATGTTATGTTCACGATTGACATATTTTAGATACTCAAGTAGGTACCTATTTTGTAGAGATGATAATGTATTGATAGTTAATTGGTACCTATATGTATCTATGTAATAAATATGGTACCTATATATACGAATGACCTTATTGCTTCCGCTTTTCTATTCATGTTTGTTGATTATGCTGGGGAGAGTGTCCCGCCTAGAGCGTCGTTTTTATTGTCACCCGTTCGCTGTGGTCTTGGTTTATGTATGAACTGTCCATTTCATACGTGGATCGAGGCTATAGTGCGGGGGATGTGGCGCCTTGGGGTTTAGGGTGCTACATCTACAGGTGGTATCAGAGCCCGGTTGCAAAACCGAGATTCTCGAGTCGTGTCAAGTCAGTCTGGGTCGCACGGCATAGGATTATGTGGTATTTGGGAGTCTGCATTTGGTTGAATTACCTGATTTACTCATTTCTTCGCATTATTTGAACTACTTGATCTTGCGTGAACATGTGATACTTGATATTATGGAAATTCTATGCACACATTTGCATTTATTGATCAAGCCACGCATGTTTAGTGATCTAATTTCAGGATGGAGCATAACAGACATTCCAGTGATCGATCCTCGAGGCACAGGCATCATCATCGCCGACATCATCGCCGCGAGAGATCACCACCTCCTCCGCCTGCTCAGGCACAGCCCCAGGATTTTATGAACGCAGTAGTGGGGCTAATTGATCAGAGGATACAGGACAGGGTTCCTCCACCACCTCCAGCACCAGTAGCACCTCCGGAGAACCCCATTTCTGCCATTCTACGAGAGTTTCAGAACCAGCGTCCCCCGAAGTTCTATAAGGGAGACGATATACAGGCAGAGATGTGGCTGAAGGAGATCGAGAGGATATGGCAGCTTATTCCTTGCGACAGTCAGGAGAAGGCTCGTTGCACCCTTACTCTTATTCAGGGCGAGGCCTACTCCTGGTGGGAGAGCACAGAGATTGTTCTGGAGGCAGCCGGGACCGAGATTACTTGGGAGGTATTCGTACGGGAATTCAGAAACAAGTATATTCCTCCAGCTTCCCGTACCCGCAGGTTGAGGGAGTTTACAGAGCTAAAGCAGGGAGGCAGGTCCGTGGGTCAGTACATCGCCGAGTTCGAGAGGCTTTCTCGCTATGCACCCAACATAGCGAATGATGACTTTCACAAGGCGATGCAGTTTGTTCAGGGGTTGAAACCGGACATTCAGGATGCACTGAAAGCGGCTAATACGAGCACCTGGGCAAAGGCTACTGCAAAGGCCCTGAAGGTTGAAGATTCTGATATAGCCAGGAGGTCCATTCCTCGGGCAGGACAGGCTTCGGGCTCGAGGGCAGGTCAGGGATCAAGCTCGGGAAAGAGACCGATGATGTATTCTGCACCTCCAGCACAGAGGGACTCCGGGAAGAAACCTAAGTTTACAGGGCCATCACAGAAGGGTCCGAGAGCTCCAGCACCACCCCAGCCACCTCAGAAACCGGGATGTAGATGGTGTGGACGTCCTACGCACACCTATGATAACTGCAGACGCCGGTTAGGTTTATGTTTGATTTGCGGGAGTAACGAGCACTTGGTTGATGGTTGCCCGGATCGTCAGGATCCGCCACCTGCAGGACCGCGACCACTTGTTAGGGCTCGAGCTTATGCCCTCGCTGGTGAGGAGCAGGATGCAGTGATAGACCCCGCTGCGGTAGTTGAAGGTATTATTTGCATTCATGGCACGAACATCCATACATTATTTGATCCCGGAGCTACACACTCCTTTCTTGCGCATTCTATTGCTATTACCTTGTCTTTGCCTGCTATGTGTACTTCTGTGCGCTATATAGTCAGTACTCCTTTTGGTAGTAGGCGAGAGACGGATCAGGTTTACAGGGATGTTCCAGTGGTGATTGAAGGCCGGGAGTTTCTGACAGATTTCATTGTTATGCCGATGGAGAGGTACGGAGCCATATTGGGGATGGAATGGTTATACAGGCATTGTGCTACCGTAGATTGTCGGGGCTAAGAAGGTTCAGTTGGGTTCAGAGGTTATTACGGGCTGTACTTCGAAGACCGTACCCTTACTTTCGTTTTCAGAGGCTCAGAAGTTAGTCAGGGATGGGGCTACCGGGTTCATTGCCTATATTCTGAACAAGCCGAAAGATCAGGTAAAATTAGAGGACACTGAAGTGGTAAAGGAATTTCCCGAGGTATTCCCAGAGAAATTGGATTCTTTGCCTCCTGAACGAGAAATTGAATTTGTGATCGATCTATTCCTGAATGCTGAGCCGTATTCAAAGACCCCTTACCGGATGGCTCTAGCCGAATTAAAAGAGTTAAAAGTCCAGCTGGAAGCATTGTTGGAAGTGGGGTACATTCGGCCAAGTTCTTCGCCGTGGGGAGCACCGGTATTGTTTGTAAAGAAGAAGGACGGGACTTTAAGAATGTGCATCGATTACAGGGAGTTGAACAGGATGACTATCAAGAACAAGTATCCCCTCCCACATATCGAGGAGTTGTTCGATATACTCCAGGGTTCTAAGGTGTATTCGAAATTGGATTTAAGACAGGGATACTATCAGCTGCGAATCCGAGCAGAAGATATTCCTAAGACAGGATTCAATACTCGGTACGGGCACTACGAGTTCGTGGTTATGCCATTTGGATTAACTAACGCCCCTGCAGCTTTTATGGATATGATGCACCGGATATTCAGGCCTTTCCTCGACAAGTTCGTGGTAATTTTTATTGATGATATTCTGGTTTTCTCAAAGTCAGCCGAGGAGCACGCGAGACATCTCAGGCTCGTTCTTCAGACACTAAAAGAGCATCAGTTGTTTGCTAAGTTCAGTAAGTGTGAATTTTGGATCGATCGGGTTTCTTTCTTGGGACATGTGATTTCAGGAAAAGGGTTGGAAGTCGATCCCTCGAAAATCGAGGCCGTGCTCAAGTGGGAGAAACCAAAGAATGCCTCGGAGATTAGAAGCTTTTTGGGATTGGCCGGTTACTATAGAAGGTTTGTTCAGGATTTCTCCAAGATTGCGGCACCGTTAACCCGATTGACAAAGAAGGATGTTAAGTTTGTCTGGGACGAGAAGTGTGATCAAAGCTTTAATTTTCTGAAGGAAAAGTTAGTCTCAGCTCCGGTATTAACCTTACCCGAAGGTTCAGAAGTGTATGCAGTGTATACAGATGTTTCTAAAGAAGGCTTAGGTTGTGTTTTGACTCAGAAAGGAAAAGTGATCGCTTATGCTTCTCGAAAGTTAAAGGAATATGAAAGGAATTATCTGACACACGACCTAGAGCTTGCAGCCGTGATCATTGCGCTCGGGAAATGGAGACATTATCTTTACGGGACTTCCTTTGAGATTTTTACCGACCACAAGAGCCTCCAGTATTTATTCACACAGAAGGATTTGAATATGAGGCAACGGCGTTGGATGGAAAAGCTAGAGGATTATGATTGCACAATTAAGTACCATCCCGGGAAAGCCAATGTGGTCGCCGAGGCACTTAGCAGGAAGGCAAGTGTATCGAGTTTGGAAATAAAGGAAAGTGAGGAAGTTGTCCCGATTGTGTTAAAGGCTCGGGTTTCTAATATCACAGTTCAGCCGGAATTAAAGTCTCAGATATTTGAGGTTCAGAATAGGGATCCGGAATTACAGAAGCTTGCAAGTAAAGCTAAGGATGACCCGGAGAGTCCGTTTAGGTTTGATGAGACCGGGTTGCTTCGATTTAAAAACAGAGTAGTAGTACCTGAAGAATTGAGACGGGTCCTACTCGAAGAAGCTCACAAGTCAGCCTACTCGATCCACCCAGGAGGAAATAAAATGTATAAGGATTTGAAACAGTATTATTGGTGGAACGGGATGAAGAGAGACATGGCAGAGTATGTGAAACATTGCCTGACTTGTCAGAAAGTGAAAGCTGAGCATCAAAAACCCGCGGGACTTCTGCAACCGTTACCTATTCCCGAGTGGAAGTGGGAACAAGTAACGATGGACTTTGTTTCTGGATTACCGAAGGTTAAAGGTGGGTTTGATGGAATTTGGGTAATTGTGGATAGATTTACAAAGTCTGCTCACTTTTTACCGGTCCGGATGTCCTATAAGATCCCGAAGTTGGCTGAAATCTATAACAGAGAGATTATTCGACTTCATGGCATTCCGGTGAGCATAGTTTCAGACCGAGACCCGAGGTTTACTTCTAAGTTGTGGCAGGAATTACAGTCTGTCTTGGGAACGAAACTTAAGTTCAGTACAGCATTTCACCCTCAAACAGACGGTCAAACTGAAAGGTTAATCAGGTATTTGGAAGATCTTCTTCGGGCTTGCGCGATGGATTTTCAGAACTCGTGGGCAGAACAGCTTCCTTTAATCGAGTTTGCTTATAACAACAGCTTTCAGGCTTCGATCGGGATGGCTCCTTATGAACTTCTTTATGGAAGAAAGTGCCGATCTCCGTTGTTCTTCGACTTGGAAGAATGGAAATGGTCGAAACAGGAAGGAGTAAAGAAAGGTGAAAGATTCGAAAGGCCTTCCAGAGTTGTTCAAGCTATGATTGAAAAAGTTCAAACGATTCAACAACGGATGAAAGCCGCGCAAGATAGACAGAAGAGCTATGCTGATAAGCGCCGAAGGGATCTAGAATTCGAAGTTGGTGATCGGGTTTTCTTGAAGGTGTCACCAAGGAAAGGTTTCACCCGGATCGGGAAAGGAGGAAAACTTAATCCTCGCTACTTAGGTCCTTTTGAGATTCTTGAAAGAATAGGCGAGGTAGCCTATCGATTGGACCTACCACCGAGTCTTACGGGGATTCACAACGTGTTCCACGTATCTCAGCTAAGGAAATATTACCCCGATGAGACCACGATTCTCCCCGTGGAAGAAGTTGAGCTGGAACCGAATTTAACTTTTGTTCAGAGGCCGGTTGAGATTATGGATCGGAAATCCCAAGAATTGAGAAACCGGAGAATTCCCATGGTTAAAGTGTTGTGGAGAAGCGATAAAACCGAAGAAACTACGTGGGAAACAGAGGATAAAATGAAACGGTTCCACCCGGAGTTGTTCGAGCAGGACTAGAGAATCTGGGGACCAGATTCTTCTAAGGGGGGGAGAGTTGTAACGCCCCGGTTTCCGGATGAACAGGTAAGCACGCCACGTGTGAGTTTGAGCGTAGGTTTTATTTTATTTCTTTTAATTTCATAATATTCTTACGTGGCATTCATATTTTTATAAAATTCATGAAACATTATTTATATTAATTCTTTGAATTCATATCATTGAAAATATTATTTCATGACACGGAAAAATATTTATTGCATGAAATGACTACCGAGAGTGTTTTAATTACCGAATTGTCCCTAGTTAAATATTCTTTAAAATTCTAGGGACTTAATTGCCAAACCTTTAAGGACTTAATTGATCATATTTTAAAATTATGTATACTCAATTGCGTACTCTTATAAGCTAGAGGATTAATTGGCAAATTGGCACATTTCACTCATTTCAAAAAGAGATGAATCATGTAATACCATCTCCTAGCTTCCATGATCTCATTTCATCAAAGCTTTCGCCAACAACTTTGCTTCCTTTCATTCTCGGTATATTGAAGAAAAGGGAAAGAAGAGATTTTTCATCCATCATCAAGATTTCAAGAAAAATTCCAAGGAAATTGGGAATTGATCATCACCATCATCCATTTCTTCATTTCTTTCCATCTTTAAGGTTGGTTTGCATGAGTTGATGATTCTTGATCATATTTTCCTAGGCTAGGGTTTGAGGTGGTTATGCTAGATGAAGGAGTTAGACTTGGAAGCATGATTGAATGATTATTTCATGAATTATTGCATGAATTCTAGCTTGAATATTTGAATACTTGGCTTGAATGATCAAGTTTGATCATAAACTTGAAACTTGGAATTCTTGATGATCTTACATGCTTTGAGTGTTTGAATGTTCAAATATCACTTCTTGAATATATATGCATGAATATTTCCAGAAATCATACCTTGTTGCTTGAAATTTGATTTTTGGGTTGCTTTGTTGATCCTTCCCGAGAGCATGCTCTGTTTTTGCTCTGTTTTCCAGTTCCAGAAACTGGGAACGGCCGTTCCCAGCCTCAAGGCTTTGTGGGAACGGGCGTTCCCACCTTTCAAATGAAAATAGGCGGCCGACCGCGGGAACGACCGTTCCCATTTTGGCCTTGGAGCCGGAAGGGCCGTTCCCGGCTAGGCGCGTTTTAAAAATGGGAAAACGTTGGCGCGCTTTGGGGGGGTTATGGGAACGACCGTTCCCATTTTACAAAGGGAACCGGAACGGTCGTTCCCACCTGGACATGCAGAACAAAAGTTTCTGCATAAATTTACGAAAATAGCCCCTCGACCCGACGACTTCTTTGACCCCGAATTGCTATAATATGTGCTAATATGATGTGAAACGACATGTTATCATACCACATTGCATTTTCATGGTCGTCTCGACACGTTTTCGCCGTTCGTCATATTTTGGTCATTTTAGTCCATGTCTCATGTTTATACGTCGTATTTGCACAGGTCACGAGGGCGTGGACGGGGAGCAAGCTCCTTAGAACACTTCTTTATTATATTTTGCAAGAAAGGTGAGGTTTTGTTTTGGCAAAACGAACCCTATAACCCTTATGTGCTAGTTTTCGGCCAAAACATATTATACTTATAACGTTTTCAAAGTGATAAATATTTCAAGCAAGAAAGTATTGATTGTCATGATTTTCAAGCAAGTTTGGCGAGTACATGATTGCACGTGGGCCCGAGGGTAATTCTTGAGCCAACCGGGAAAGCAAGGGCTGACGGGTAACTCCTGAATTATCCTCACATTGTTGGGATCACCCCCGAAGCCACTAGGAGATTAGTGGTGGAAGGAGTTCCGTGTCTAGAGGGTCATGTCCTCTACACACACCATGTCGTGGATAGTCGAGCCTTGCAAACTCGCTATCACCCGGAGGAAGAAGGAGACTGGGGATTAATCCGGCATGTCGGGTTATCCTCGGGTTATTGCATGATTTCAAGCATGAACTTGTTTATGTGAGCACTAAATAAATTGCATGATCACTTATTTATCAAGCAAGCAAGCATGATCACGTATTGTTCACGATTGGGAGTTCGGTTGGAGATTGCCCTTGCTCGCCGGGGCCACATGTTCATGTCATTGATAAGCATAATTAATTAAATGTGTTAAAATGGATAGTTGTAATCTCGGGCAAAGGATGAGATTTCTTGAACTATATAACTATCGTTTTCTAAAGTCTTTACCCGAGACTACAACCTGCATGTGATGTGTGTTATATTTATTTATTGCCCCTCACTCAGTCTTCGATAGACTGATGCTTCACTTTTCAGGTACACCTTGAGCGTGGTTGTGCTAGGCGGGAGTTGGTCGAGTCCTGCATTATCACGGGTCTAGTGTTGCACCTTTCATGTACATATTTTGTCGGATATCATGTTATGTTCACGATTGACATATTTTAGATACTCAAGTAGGTACCTATTTTGTAGAGATGATAATGTATTGATAGTTAATTGGTACCTATATGTATCTATGTAATAAATATGGTACCTATATATACGAATGACCTTATTGCTTCCGCTTTTCTATTCATGTTTGTTGATTATGCTGGGGAGAGTGTCCCGCCTAGAGCGTCATTTTTATTGTCACCCGTTCGCTGTGGTCTTGGTTTATGTATGAACTGTCCATTTCATACGTGGATCGAGGCTATAGTGCGGGGGATGTGGCGCCTTGGGGTTTAGGGTGCTACACAGGTTCTGGGGCTCAGGAGGCACCGTGGCCAATGGAACAGGGGCCAAGACCTCGGAGTCTGCAGGATCAGCGTCACCCTGACCCTCTTCATCCGGGGCATCCTCATCAGCATCTTCGTCGACCGTAATGGGCTCTGGATCCGGGGGGTTGGCCGCCATAAATTTATCTTGGAGCATAACAACTAAGTTATTATACTCTGGCTCTGTTAAGTCCTCGGTCAGATCCCTATCTTGCACGACCGGCTCCAGGTTTTCATCAAGGTCCATGCGTAGACGAGCATCATTGCGAGTGCTGGGGGGCACCACTCCCAACTTGATCAGTTGGCCCACCGACTTCCAGAAAAACCGCTTAGCGTTGGCAAAGCAGTGAAGGTTAGCTGCGAAGGTGAAGGCCTTTGAATGTACGAACTTGAGGACAGCGTCCCAAGCTACCCTTGACTCCAAGCCTGCGGCCTTACTTTGGAGGTCAGCAAGTTCTTTCCTCACCGACCTTAGTTGTTGGTCACGCTCGTTTAGTGCTTGGGTGAGGTGCTCATTATCCTCCTTCAGTTGGTTTCGTTCCTCCTTCAAGTCCTTGTGCCGCTCGTTTAACTTCAGCCAGGCATCCTCTTGATCTTTGAGCGTCTTTTTCACTTTGTCATGGCCAATCTTGAAGGCTTCGAGATCAGCAGAAACCGCATCGTAGTCCTGCTGCAGTTAGCTGGGTTCAGAGATGCGTAACAGCTTCTTATACTTGGCCTTGCGCTTAGAGTAGGTTTTTGAGCGTCTCTGCAGGTTCTTCAATCTGGGAACCACCTCCTACAACAACAGAAACTTCGTTAACTACAAAGCTAACTTAAGAAAGATTAAAGCTGTGGGAAGGAGCTTCACACACTTACCCTCAGGAGGACTTGGCAGGCGTCGTCTGCGGCTTGAGCGGCATCCTTCTCATTCGACTTCTGGTGGTCGTCGGAGAATTGCAGCTTGTGGATGATCCCCATGACCAGATTCCGGGTGGATGAACTCTTCTTCAAGAGCACAGGGCCCTCCTCCATTGAGCGCTGGTAGCGAGCGTCTCCGCCCCATTCAAACTTCCAGAAGCTCTCATCTTCAGAGGATGAAGTGTCGTCTTCCTCCCCTCGAGCGCCCATCACTACTTCTTTCCCCTTGCCAGAAATGCGGATTAAATCTGTCATCCTCTTCCTCTTCCGGGACTATTGGGCCCTCTCCTCATCTAGGGCCCTCATTACTATCCCTGAGAGGTTGCGGGGGGCATCTAGCACTTGTACTTGCTCCTGGTTGGGAGGGGTGGCTTCGCGAGCGTCCCCAATGGTCAAATCTTCAATGTGGTCTGCCCCGCGACCACCACTACCATCTCCGCGGCCTTCCCCTCGGCCGCCTGACCCTCGACTGGTGCCCCGGCCCCCTCGTGGGATGGCTGGGGGCCGTTGCTACTGTTGCTGGTTTCCGCACGCTTTGCAAGCGCGCGTCATGGTTGTGATGCTTTCAGCGCTTGTTCCAGCCATCAAGATGTCTATACCTGCAAATTAGAAAATAAGCGAATGTCAAATAGTTATATCCAGCCCACTTCCGTAAAACAACATAATTAAAGGAGTTAGCATTCCTATTCGAGTGTTAGCAGGGTTAGTTCCTAGAATCTAACCGTCTCTGTTCATCGTGTTAACGGGAGGGTTGACGATCATCTCTGGAGGACTCACGAGCCCATAGCGGAACAACACTTCCTCATTCCGCATCAGAAGCTTGGCCTTAACCAGCCGTTTCTCATTCTTCATCATGAGGGCCAGACTCTTTGCCCATTGCTCAAAAAGCTTATCCCCATGTCTGTGCCTCACAAGGGGCCCTTCTCCGTGTACCACCCACTCTCGGGGAACCCTAAAAACTCCACCAGGTGCCCCTGTGAAGAAAAATTTCTCCTTCCAGTTATCTCCATATGAAGTCGAGAGTGAGTCGATCATCTTCAAACACGATTTGGCTTGCATGTAATAAAATCCATCCCTCGGAGACGAGCGTGGAGAGCGAGACACTTGGATCAAACTGTTGAAGTTGTCAATGAGGGCTCATGGCCCGTGGCCCTTATCAGTATCACGAATGTGTTCAGCAAGGCTATCCCGTTGGGTAGAATTTGGGAAGGGTTCAATCTCAGAAAATTTAGAATGTCGACGATCGGAACCGGGATCGGGAACCCCAAACCCCCTGCAAGAACATCCTTATAAACGGTCATCATCCCGGGGGGCGGATTGTTGGCTCGCTCGCGCTCTGTGGGAAGGCGAGTTACATAAACTCCATCCCAATAAACTTGGGTCTTTAATGTAGCCAGCTCCGCGAGCGTTAAAGTGCTCTTGATCTCATCCGGAGTTTTATCCGTTACTTGGGGATTGTCTTTGCTTACTTGGGTCGTAGGTTCCTTACCCTGTCGACACCGTTTACGAGGAGGCTCCTCGCCTGACCTATGTTCGGAGGGTCCTTCTTCCCCTTGAGGTCCAGCAATGGCCACTGTAACCTGGTGATCTTGGGGCCTAACAGCGCTATTTAACACAGGGAAAACCCTTTCACCTTGCTGCTGCATTCTAAGGGAAAGGTCCATCTCCTCAAAAAGCTGTTCTACTCCTCCGAGGTTACGCTTGTTCATCCCTTGAACCGCCGCGTTAAATTCCTCGTCCCTAGGGTCTTCTGGGACTACCCCCAACGGAACAGCGAGCGGAATGTCATCATGAGGAGAAGAGTTCCTACAAACATCTCATCTATCTCCCTCACCATTTGATCTACGATATTCTCCGCCATTACTGGTCTTTATTCTTGAAGATGAAACTTTCAACAGAAATTCAGCGGAGAGGAAGAATTCTGGTACGGATTTAATGGCTAAGAAGGTTGTCCCACACAAGAACAACGCTCAACACAACCTAAATCTAGGGTTAGTACAAAAATTACAGAGATTTACCTAAGAGGGAAGGATAATCTGCTGTGAAGAGTTACCGAAAATTACAAGAACTTGCAGAGAAAATGGTTGCCTTTGCTTGAGAGAATTGGACGATGCGTAAAGAGTGAAAAGAAATGACCAAATCCCTATTTATAGGGTTAGGGTTTGCATTATTCAGGCATTGGGAGTTCAAACGCAATCATTCCCGCCTTGAAAACCTCCCCACTTTTGGTAACCGTCACACGTCTCCCAACAAACACGCGCCACTTTCTTGATACATGTGCCCACGTCACCACTCAGCATTTAATGTGGACATTACTTCATTTAATACCCTGTCAGAAGACGCCCGTTACAGAAGACGTACAATCGCTTCCCTCCAAGAGCTTAACCCTCATATATTCTAAGTCAGGGCTCAGGTTTCAATATTCTACAGTACGCTCAAGCGTAACTACAGATGATGGGGTTAAATCACGCACGGTTCAGACGTTGTATACGTGTCATGAATCCGAGGGCTCCGGAGATTGGATGCTCGTAATAATGGGCCCATATCATAAGTCCGGCCCATCCCATCATCAGCTTACTGGCCCAGACTTGTGTGCCTCGGCCCAAATTGTCAGCGTGGGATTGACTTACCAACCCCACTTGACGCTCGCGTTGCGATCCCAAGAGACGCTCTACGCCCAGATCCCATCTTTACCACACCAGGGACACCCGCTGCGATTGCACTCGGGTTCATACGCTCTACGCTCGTATCATCTAGCCCTCGTGGTCCTCCGCCAGGGGAACCCCCTCTCGAGCATCCCCGCGCTCGGGCTCAGCATCAAATGACACTATTCGCCCCGAGGGTCAATCCTACCTTAATGAAGAGTCCCTCTTGAGGGCACTCTCCGAGGTATAAGGAGCGTCGCTGAGTATCTCCAAGCTCGCCGCTCTCCAACAACCTCTGACACTGTGGTAGTGCGCACCTCGTACCTGGCACGCCACAGGCTTTCAGAGCCATCACTTTCGCACCATCACATGACACCACGTGTCTAGGGCAGCACAGGGTTTGGGACCATAGGGTCAAATTACCCAAGATACCCTTGTCCCTAACATATAAATATGGGATTCACACACACATCCCCCAAGTCATCTTCTCTAAAAAAAACTCACCTGCACTGAACTGGGCATTTTCTCATTCATTTCTGCCTTCCCAAGCTCTGCATTTCGCATACACACCATCGTTGCATCCTTACTGCATTCTGACCCTTGGTGTTATCCTAGCTGGAAAAACCCACGCTCCAAAGGAAACCCAGTTCCTGAGGCTCATACGCCTGTGATGGTCCTTCCCTTTACAAGCAAATCTTAAAGTGTTTAGTCTCTAAACGACCTTCAAAGTTTCTGCACCATCAGCAGCCATCCATAAGTGATGAGAGAGACGGACGCTTGAAGCACCCGTAGGAGCACCTTGTATTAAACATAAGGAAGCAAAACTGCTCTCATTCGAGACAAAAACAACTCTCATACGAGAGAGAGAGAGAGAGAAAATAACAAAAAAAGAGAAATAGCGTAAAAAGAAAATATAGATCCAGATCTCAAAAGTGATCTAAATCTCAATTAAAAATCAAAATAGAGATCTAGAAAAAATATCTAGAAGAAGATGATGACGGCTACGAAACTTCTAATTAAACTAGCAACCCTTAAACATAAGTTAAAAAGTTAATAAACCAAAAGCTCCCATCCAATATTTCATTTTAAAAAGTACAATGGTTGAATTTAATCCCTTTTCTTGGCAAAATTACTTCCAAATTTCTTACATTACTTTTTAGATATTAGTTATACGTTAGTGTATTTATCTATACTAACTTTTTCGTTGAAACTTGAGAACATGTTATCATACCCAATCTACGAATATTTGAATATTTTCCAGTTTATTTATTTTGAAATTAAATTCTCTACGAAGGAAATTTTCATCTCTACATAATCAAAAAAACCATTTTCTCCTAAAAAGAATAAATACATTAATAAAATCCCCATTGAAATAAGTCAATTTCAAGAGAAAGTTATAACCATAACCGTAAATCCTAGTTTCGCAACACGACCCGGACCACACCACTCCTTCTTATCAGGAAATTCCTCATCTTTTGTCTTAAATCTATATATAAATCTAAAATTTACATTTCCCATTGGATACATAACATAATCCGACATAACATAGTCCGACAAACGCCATAACACTAATAGCAATGCTGGACTCATTTAGAGCACTGAGGGCACATTTATCAAACCAAGCCGCCTACAAAGCTTCCAATGTCCGGTTTGCCCAAGCTGTCTCCGGTTCGAATCCGCCTGCAGAGAAAAAGGACCAAGAAAACGATCCTACGTACGTACTCCTGTTGGATAAAATTAAAGCTGTAATTTTCCCATCTTTATTGCAATATACGAATATTTTGTTTGTTATTTTGTAAATATAAATGCATGGCATATGTATATATGGGTCATCCACTCATCCTGGTTTCTTTTTCTAGTTTGTGTTTGCATGCATGTACGTGTCGAACACCTGTCACATATTAAATTTTAGGAACAATATATGTGTTGTATTGTGTTTGTGTATGTGCATGATAGTAATTATCCGTAATTTTCGTGGTTAACAATGTTGGTTCATTTTTTTTTTTTACCTCCAGGATTTTGTGAAAGCTCTGATACAACTTTAGTCCTATAATTTATTTATTTTTTGGTTGCTTTAGTAGGCGGTAAGTGTTATTTTATATTATTTAGATATGATTAATTGCATTTTGGTTTTGATGATGATGAATTAGGGAGAAGTCTTCAATAGGAGGGGGAGGGTATGCGAAGAGATCAGACGAAGCAGGATTCGGAGCAATGTATCGCGGTGAAGAATCCCTTTCTAAGGAGGACCAGGAGAAAATTGTCCATGCAAATGTCCCCAGTATGCACTCATCTAATAACAATTCAAGAACCAAAAAACGCAAAGCTAAAAACATTTTTGTGCACAATCACCTGAAATAGATAATTTTATTAATAAAAACTCCACGTATCTCACACACATTTACTGCCAAGATAGATGTACTTTTTAAGTAAAAATACCTATTTACCCCTCATTTTTATTTTGTACATTTTTTTGCCCTTTTTTGTTTTTGGAAAAAAGGTAAGTTATTGTTTTTTTTTACACAAATTAAAACCATGTAGCTGAAAAAAAAAATATATTTTTAACAGTATTCATTAAGACATAATTTATCACGTGCGATGGCCATAATAGACGGGTTTTGGTGCAATTAACTCAATAATTAGGTTCCCATTTTCCTTTGTAAAATAAATAATTAATAGTTTAATGGGTCTTTCCCTTTATTTTCTTTTTAATGGGTAATTGATATTTTGTTGACGCAGAATATGATGAGAGCGAAAGAAGTAGTTCTCGAAGTTGAAGATGAAGGAGAACAGATATACCAAAACTGCAGGGCAAGACAGCATAAAGAAATTGTCCTATAGTTTTATTTTTTACTTTGACTGAAAAAAGAGTTATTCGTTATTATTATTTATTTTTTTCCTTTTTTTTGAAGAAGTCTATTGATTAAATGAATTGTTTGGTGCAACTCGAATTTATTAATTGCTAGAATTTCTCGTGTTATCTTTAGTAGGGTTTCTTTCTCTCTTTCTCCAAATTGAGTTTTTAAATTTAAGGGAGTGTTTGCTAACTCTAAAAATAAGTACTTTTGGGATAAATGCTTAATTTTTAGCGATTTTGAAGTATTTGGAAAATCAACTTCTACTTAATTTTAGCATAAATAAACTAAAATCTAGAAGCAGCCCAGGGACTTCTCTGGGGAGACTGGGCTTCACTTGGACAGAGATCTTAAGGAGACGGTCATCGCCAAGGGAGCTGGGCAAGAGCAGGCTGTGGAGCCCGATTACGAGGCGTTGGTGGCTCGGCTACAGGACCAGTTTATGAACACGCGCATGCCGTGAGGTTGCCATGACCGTCAGTGAAGAAGAGGGTCCACTGAAGAAGCTGAGGTTTACAGGAATGCTGCCAAGCCAGAAGTTGCTGCTCCCTCCATCATAAAGTTCTCACCACCTGCCGAAGATGCCCACGAGGGGAATGAAGAGAACGCCAGGGTCGAGCCCTCTGTCCCCCAAAATGCCCCCCAAGTGGTTGATCCCTTTGCGGTAGAGCCTGATGAGGAAGGGGGCCAATGAGCCCAAGGGGAAAGGGACTTAGATGGGTCTCTCCTTAAATATTGATATGGATGCCCCCAGGTCCCACATTTTGGAGATTCCATAGGCCATCTCTCGTGTTGCTGAATGCCTCCTGGGTCATTCTTATTTTGGGAAGTATGAGAGCTTCAAGGTCATGTATGCTTAAAAATTCCTTCTACTCCTCCCAGAGCTTGATCCGAGCATTTATAGCCAAGAATTCCTTCAACTCCTCCCAGAGCTTTACATCGAGCCTCTAAAAAATGGCATATGAATCTCTCTTCATTTTGGCATATGTTAAGACATTTGTACAAGTGTGAAGTTTTTTGTTTTGAATAGAATTGTTGCTTCGAGTCTCTTTGTAATTGATCTCAAAAGTTTTGTAACTCTTTATCAATGAATGGAAGTTTCTTTTGTTAATACCAGTTTTTCTTTGACTTGTTTTCGCTCGTTTCGAGAGATTTACTCCCTTTGATTTGTTTTGTTTAAAACATATAATTTATAAAGTGTTGGCTCGAGGTAATGCCTGACATACTTATTTTCTAACCTTTGAATTTGTAATTGACAAAGTATGGACTCGAGGGACTAGCATTGCATACTTAAATTCGTAAAGTGTTAGAAGTATGAGCTTAAGGGCATGGTACTGATATGATGCATACTTGATTTTATAGAATGTTCGAAGTATGGGCTTGAGGATCTGATATCCCATACTCAACTTTATAAAATGTTAAGAGTACAGGTTCGAGGATCTAGCTTTACATACTTTAACTTGTACCGAGGGAATTCGCGCTCGGGTTTTTAAGTTTTGCGTTGGTTAGATTATAGAACGTTAGAAGTATGGGCTTGACGATCTAACTTAACTTTGTAAAATGATAAGAGTATGGGTGCGACGATCCAACTTCGCAAACTTTAACTTATACCCAGGGAATTTGCACTCGGGTTTTTAAATTCTGAGTTGGATAGATTATAAAACGTTAGAAGTATGGGCTTGAGGATCTGACATCTCATACTTAACTTTGACTTTGTAAAATGATAAGAGTATGGGTGCGAAGATCCAACTTCGCAAACTTTAACTTATACCCAGGGAATTTGCGCTCGGATTTTTAAATTCTGAGTTGGATAGATTATAAAACGTTAGAAGTATGGGCTTGAGGATCTGACATCTCATACTTAACTTTGTAAAATGTTAAAAGTATAGGTTCGAGGATCCAGATTTGCATACTTTAAATTGTACCAAGGGAATTCGTGCTGAGGTTTTTAAATTCTGAGTTGGTTAGATTTGTGGGTACCACCCCTTTCTCCCCCCCTTTTTAATAGTGTGTTCTTGACACAGCTTTAGGGTGGAAGTTCTTATAAAATTTTGCACTTGCTTTGCTTGGAATTCTTAGAAGACTTTCCATTTGATACGCATCCATAAACAGGATTTCATTACAAAAGTGACCCTTCGAGGGGATTACATAACTTTATCTGCTCGGTGAACCTTTAAACATAAAATCTCCTGAGGTTGCAGGCATTCTAGGGTTGAGGGAGATGCTCTCCTTGCACGCTTTCCAACACATAGGTGTTGTTTGCTTTACTCTAGGTGATTTGGAAGGGTCCTTCCCAATGAAGGTCAAATTTTCCTACATGTTTAGAGACTTCCACTTTCTTGAGGACCAGATCACGCAGCTGGAGAATCCTTTCCCTGACTTTCTTGTTGATAGATGCCTTATACTTGTGGATCCGTGCCCATGCCTTTTCTCATTTCTCATCGAGTAGATTAAGTTCAAATGCTTGATTTTAATGGTTGTCTTTAGGTTCAAAGTAGCCCACGCAAGCAGACGATTGATCGAGTTTCCTTCGTATCATTGCCTCTGAACCATAAACTAGGGAGTAGGACGTTTTTCCTGTTGTCGTTCGAGGGGTCGTTCAGTAAGCCCCTTGCAACTCTTCTGCCCTCAGCCCTTGAAGAAAGAAAGTAGAGAAAGCCTAGTTCCTTTGCCATTTTTGAACCTCAAGCTCAAGTATCTTTCTTGATTCTTACCCGATCAACGATCCAAGGTTAGTTTTGGATTCCTTGTGACTTAAGCTTTATTTTAAGGCCTATGTTTTATCCTCTATGCTTAATTATATGGTGGTTTGGTGTATGACATGAATAGTAAGGTTTTTGGGTTAATTTTGAATTCATAAATTGAACTAGGTTTTTATGAGCTCTACTCTATTATAAGTTTGGTATGGACTTGTTTGTTGCATTTATGGCCATTTATTACTTGTTAGTTGATATATATATATATAATCCACCATTAATGCACTTGATATATGAAAATGGTTTGATGCATATTAATTCATTTCTTGCTCCTCTCGTTGCCTTAAGTGATTATGCATGAAATTTGAGGTTAGAATTACGTGAGTTTGCATGAGAATTTCATAATTTTTGCATGGCTTTGTGATACCCTGTTGCTACTACTTTTCTTGCCTTTATGCTGTTATTGTTGGTCCGTTGTTGCTGCCCAGAATCGATGAAGATGATGAATAGGATTGGGCATGAATGCTCGTTCACCCTTGGAGCCTTTTAAGGCCGAACGGCCTTTTGTTGGGGCAGGCTTTGCCATATGCCCCAAACGACCGTTCCTCTTGCTTGTTGTGGAGTTTGAAAAGCCGTTGTTTGCTTCTATCGATGAACAGAGCAGTTCATGTTGTTGGTCCGCTGTTCCGGTATGGAACGTTTATCGAGTTGGAACGACATTTTTGTACCTTGGAAAGTCGTTCTGTGGCGTTATAACGAAGGAACGGAACAGAATAAAAAGATAAGAAAATGTGTTTTATTGCTGTGTGTACTGTACTCCTTTTTTATTTCTAATATGGCATTAGATTCCAAGAATTATTGATTGTTCATAATTTTTTACCTGCCTCACACTGTCTTCAGTCTTCATCTGCCATGCTTTGAGCGAGAAAGAAATCTCAATCCAGATCTGATTTGCATGAGAGAAAGAAGAAGTCCCAACTCGCATCCCAGATCTGCAAGAGAAAGAAGAAGTTATTTTGCGAGATAAAGAAGAAGTCCCAAATTTGCTTTGTGAGAGAAAGAAAAAGTCGCGACTTCGTGAAAAGCTTTCAGATTTGCTATGTGAACGGTGAAAACTCTTTGAGCAGAGCAAGAGGAACTCCCCATCTCTTCCATCTTCATCCGTTAATTAAAACTTTCAAGTTAGTAGGTATCTTTTGTATTTTAAATTTATTTTTATTTTATTTTTGAATGCAAATTTTTTTAATTATTGCTTATCTTTTAATTTGCGCACATACCTTTTAATTTTTTCTTAAACTAAAATTATTATATTATAAATCTATTTTCTTAATAATTTGGAGTCCATACTAAATTCCAAATAAAATTAGCCGATGTTAATTTGAACAAAACCCACAAAACCGAAAAGACGTTCACCAAATTCTACCATTTAATTTAATTTGAATACATATCTTTTCCTAATTCTACCATATAATTTTATTTGATTTTTTTTTTTATATTAGTTATTGATGTTAGGTACATGATATTATTAATAGTTAGATGCCTCCTAAGCGTGATATCGGTTGGGAGTTTTGTGAACCTATCGGTGAACGTCGTAAGAATGTAAAATGTAAATTTTGCAATAAAATTATTACCAGAGGAATCACAAGATTGAAACGACATATTGCACATGTGAGTGGGAATATGAAATCTTGCACAAAGGCGCCAGGTGAAATTCGAAAAATGTTGAAGAAGTACATTCAAGATTTGAAAATTGAGAGAGAAATTATGAAATGACAAAAGGATGTGGCACTAAATGCTATTCGGGATGAAATATATAATGCAATTGATAGTGATTGTGAAAACGATTATAATGAAGATGATTTGCAAGCATTAGAAGCGAAACAATTGCATAATGCGATGCGTGAAAGTCGCCAAATGGCTTTTACAGAAAAAATGCATAGATAATATGGAGCACGTATGATGAAATCTTAAGTCTAATTGAATAAACTTTTTTTACTAATATTCTAATTATTATTATACTTATACTCGTAGGAAATCCTGGTGCTAGTACATCCAATACAGGAATGAAAAAGAAAGTTTCACGCAGTCAATCTTCAAGAGGTATTGACTCATACATGAGGGCACTTAAACAAAAAAAACATCCAACATTGGTTTGCTCCACAGAAAATAAAATCAGTCGGTAAAGCGGTTTCAAAATTCTTCTTTTTCAATGCGATTCCGTTCAATACAGCTGATAGCGGGCCTTATTACCAAGGTATGATTGATATTATTGCTGAAGTTAGGCCGGGAATTAAAGGTCATTTGGGACGTCAAATTGGTGGGATGTATTTGGATGAGGAAGTCGATGAAATTGATAATTACCTGACTTCACTAAAGGCAAAATGTAAGAGTATGGTTGTACAATTATGTACGATGGTTGGAGCAGTCGAAATAAACATCCCATAATTAATTTTATGGTATATTGTGACCGCCAAAGCACAAATTTAAAGAAAACTGTTGATCTTATTGTGGACTTGATGAATAAAATTATTGATGTAATAGGAGAAGAGAATGGGGTTCAGGTGATTATAGATAGTAAAAGTGCAATGAAATCAGCTGGACAAACTCTTATGTTGGAAAGACCACATTTGTTTTGGTCGCCGTGTGCTACACATTACATCGACTTAATGCTAGAAGACATGGGCAAAATGAGCAAGATAAAGAAAGTGATGACAAAGGCAAAAAAAAAAATCACTTTGTTCATCTACAATAGCGATAAACTTCTGAACCTGATGAAAATATATATAAATGATAGAGAATTGTTAAGACCAAGTATCACCAAATTTGCAACAGAGTTCATCGCCATTGACAGTTTAATCCGACATCAATTGGATTTGAAAAAAATATGCACAAGTCAGGAATGGGAAGAGTACAACTTGAGAAGACGCAAAGATGTTGAGAAGGTTTACACAATAATTATGGACATACAAGTTTGGAAAAAGGCAAAGGAAGTGCAGTATGTAATGGAACCACTTGTTAAAGCTTTAAAATTGGTTAATCAAGATAAAAAGCCAACATTGGCTATCATTTATGAAGCAATGGATAGAGCAAAGTTGGCAATAAAGAAGACAGTTAAGGGCTGACAGTTGTATTGGGAGGTCATCGACGAACGGTGGTATAGACAACTACATCAACATTTGCACGCAGCAGGTAAAATTGTGTTTTTTTTTTTTTTTTTATCAAAACAATAATTGATTAAATTTTACATTATTATAATTTGTATAAATGTATTTCAGCGTATTATCTTAATCCGGTACTTCAATACTCGGGAACTCATGCGTACACGGATGAAGTAAGACAAGGGTTAAAGATGGTAATCAAAAGGTTAGATCCAAAACTAGAAGCACAAAGTCATGCATTGAATGAGGTATTATTATTATTATCATCATCATCATTTGAGTGAAATATTTTATTTTTCAGCTTAAGACTTTTAGGGACAAAGAAAGAGAATTCGAGACTCCACTTCCCAAAAGGGTAATTACTACCATGTTGCCAGCCGATGGGTGGATGAATTTTGGAGAAGAAACTCCCCACTTGAGGAAAATTGCTTAAAGTCCTGAGTCAGACATGTTCATCAACTGGCCGTGAACGAAATTGGAGCACATGGTCTTTAATACACACAGATTCACAACTGATTAGCAATGGCGAAATTAAAAAAGTTACTGTACTGCCACTACAACATGCGACTCCGGGTACGGTATTTGATGCATAGTAAGAATGATACTGACTATGATCTTCCAATTGATTTAAATCAAATATTCCAAGAGGATGATATTTTGGATGAGTGGACATGGGAGACTAAAGAGCATATACTTGATAATGATACAGAGTGGTTGGACAATGAAACTCAAAATATCGAATCAACAGACGACGATGAGAATCTCACAATCAATGATTGGAGGCGCAAAACAAAGAAATGTAGTCAGACATTACAAAAACAAGAAAAAGGAAAATCCACCCAGACAAGCAGTCAAGCTAATGACAGTGACATAGGAAGTAATGAAGACACTGATAATGAAACTGATGATAGTGGCGAACCAAGAACCAAATGTTGGTGGTGGTTCCAATGGAGGACAAAGGAATGCTAATACGGGAGGATCTAGCAATGAAAATAACACTGGGATGCCTTGGGCACGAAGAAATAAGAATTATTATGCAACTCAAGATATAGACCATGGTTATTATCACGACAGAGAAGAGAAGCTACGTTTTTTAGTAGATCTATCGAGTGGTAATGCTTATTTATATCCAAGCGGTTCCTTTAGAAGATCATACCAAAATGTTGATGAGTAGATGCAAGCATTAGGCTTAAGAGAATATCGACAGAATTGGTGGGAGAAAAATACAGACTACATCAATAGCTATTGTTAGGAATAGTGCCCTAGAAAGCCGATTCGACGTAATCTGCTTTGGGACTTTTCTTGTATCACAGACAATCTTTGAATAATATACGATTGATTATAGGCAAACACTTATTTATATGCCAATACGTGTTTTGTGTGTTTCCATTACGTGCGCATGTATGAGAACTCCCCTAATCCTGATGACTTTAGGACTCTACCATTTAGGTGAAATGGTTCATGAAACGAGCCCTATATCACATAAGTCATGATTAGTAAAATACTCCAAGCCGATGAGTCCTACAGACAGTGGGAGTGTCAACCTGACTCCTCTAAGGCTTGCTTGTGGGATCACGCCCTTAAGAAGGACCACCTTGTTTCATGGAGGTGCAAAGTGTATAGTTGATACGTGCGTGATACATGAGGGTGCTTACTTTAATAAGTAAGTTCACTGAGGTGCCCCGTGTGAGAACATTCCTAAATGGGAAAGGAAGTTTCTATTTCAGGAAATGGAAACTTCCAGATTAGGAAATATCTCACGAGTCATTGATGTGATTAATTGATCCTTAGACTTGAGGTTCCATGTTACTTTATGAGTTAACTCTGTAGTCTTTGGTATAAGCTTTAAAGGGTGTCGCCTTAGACAACTGATTCAAGGCTTATGCTGGGGCTGTACAAGTGACTCATGAAAGTGAATGAGAATCAAGAAAGGACCTACACTTGCATATGCAAGGTGATCTCTTATTGTGTAAGTCATTCATATGCCATATGGAGTCCTTGGCCAAGGCAGTAGATCAAGACATCAAGAAAAGGGTTTCTTGGATTGAGATCAAATGGATATGAAATGTACTTAGCTTTAAGACCAGATTATTAGGGTTCTGATTATTCCCTTACCCTAGATCTTGGTTGAGAGAAAGTAAGTAAGAGGATTGTATCTCACATGAATCAATGACTTAAAGGTTCTGTCGAATCCGAACATTCCAATTCAGCTAAGGGTTAAACACCTGTTGCTAGACTATGGTCGTTTAATCTGTGGACTGATTAATTAATTAGTGAATTAATTAATTAGGGTCACTGCTAATTGAATTGAGAACCTAGAGGGTCACACACAACAACTTGGTTACATGAGTTGAGGCTTGAAAATGATTAAACGAGTTAATCGGACCTAGAGGGTTCCACACGTGTGAAATCACACGTGTGGGTCACGTGAGGAGCACGTGTCCTTGGGACACGTGCCTCACACGTGTATATGTATATATATGATATATATTAAATAATTAAATGTGTTAATTATTTAATAGACTTTGGTTTAATTTTGAATTAAAAGAAAGTCTTATTTTGGAGAAAAATAATCTAGTTAATTAATTATGAATTAATTAATTAGATAAAATAAGTTATTTATTTTAAATAAATAAAGTATAAAATTATCCAAAAATAGTTTGGATATTTTTAGCTCTCTTGAAAGTTGATTTGAATTAGAATTCAAAGTCAAAGTCAAATTACTTGATGATCAAGTAATAGGAGAGAGAGAGACCAAAATCCTAGCCCATAAAGGACTAGGAATTTTCGGTCCTCCCCTCTTATAAATAGGGGAGCTCGAGCTCCCCTTAGAGCTAATTTTGACAATTCTTTTGGTTCATGTGTTGAACACCATCCTTTCTCCAAGATAAACGAAACCCTAGGTTAAGCCTAAACACTAACTAGAGAACTAGCATCCTTACTAGTTAGATTGTAGCCAAGTTGGTGGACTATCTCTAGAGAGCTTCAAGTTAGAAGTTTTGAAGATTCGAGCTTTACCAAAAAGTGGGGATCAAGTAAAACGATCAGAAGGGATGATGAAACGATTCTGAACCCGACATGAAACGAATGAAAAAATCGAACCAAAGAAGATGGCGAAAACCGTTCGTCCATATCCTGAAGGATGAATTTTTTCACGAGGGTTTTGTGACTGGCAGTTTTCTACTTTCGCGAAATTGGTTTTCGAAGGGAGTTTCAATCCTGCTTTTCTCGTTTCATGTTTCTTTCTTTATGTTATATTGTTAAGAACTTCCCTAACATGAATTGAATCTAGGTTGGTTTGGATTGCTATCCCGATAATGGATTCTGAAGTAGAAAGAGACTTTCGAGGGACGGGTTGTCAAGCCGCGAGAAGAGCGTTCTTGGGTGGCTTGAAACGCTTCAAGAAAGAATAAAAGAAAAGTAAGTTTTCTATCTCTACGAATTTGGTTACACGATTGCGAGTCCAAGGTCCTTTTGTTGGGAAATTTTTTTAAATTCCGCTGCTTTCTGATTCGTGTTTTCCAACAAGTGGTATCAGAGCCACCTCGTTAATCGTGTTTCTGATTCGTCTCAATTATTCTGAATTTGGTAGAAATTCTTAGGCTTAGATGCGAATTAGGTATTCATGAGTTCTTTTAGAAAGCCTGAAATACGAAACTGTAATTTTTCCTGAATTTCTGAAACTGTTTTCTTAAATTGTGATTTTGAAAACCGTTTTGATTGAAATATGTTTAAATCAAATTTTTTTTAATTTTGGATTGAACCGGGTTTTGGAGAAACCCAAAATACGAAACGGAACACGAAAAAGAACGAGCCTAGGCGTGCTAGCACGTCGCACGCCCAGGCCCGTCGCCGCCGCCCAGCCCTCCCGCAACCGCGCGGGAGGCCCTCCCGCCCGCGCCTAGGCGCAACCGCTCGCCTGTCCCGCAACCGCGCGGGACAGCCGCCCGCACCGTCCCGCAACAGAGCGGGACGCCCAGGCCGAGATCGCCCGCCATCGGGCGGGCACTGCTGCGCGCGACAACCGCACGAGCCGCGCGCCCAGCGCGCGCACGCGGGCGGCACTTACCGCACGCTGTGCGCGCAACCTGCGCGCGCGCGCGCCTGATGCCGCGCGGCGGTGCCCTCCTTTGGGCGAGTGCTTTCGGGCCTAATTTCGTGTTTTCGTGTTTCGTGTTTTCGGTCCGAAAAATCCCGATTTAATTTTATTTTAATTTTATCTTTTAAAATCAGTTTTGTTAAAATAAAATTATTTTAAAATTTTGATTAAATTGGGATTTTTGAGAAATTAAAGCGATTTGGATTTTGGGAAAATTATGAATTTTATTTTCTGAAAATAATGAAAGAATAAAATTATTAATTTTGGAAATTAATTGGAATTTTATTGGTTTATTGTTTTTCGGGTTTTATTGAAAAGGCTCGTGAACAAGAATTGCATCTAAGTCGTGTTTTAAGTCATTAGGACTTGAAACGAGAATTTTAATTTATTGGTTAAATTTAAATTCTCGCAAAAGCATGTTAGGTGATCATGGGTTTAGATCTATGTATGGTTTTAATTTATGCACATGGATGGTTTAAATTGGGGTTGGAGCCCTATAGTTGCGTTTTTCAATTGAGGTTGGAGCCTCACTTATGTGCGTACTGTTATGTGATTTATTATGTGGCTTTCCATATTACTGTTTTTGAGGCCGGGGTATGCCCCGTGTAATTGTCTAAGGCCAATATGAAGATTGAGCCTTATTACTTTATGTCTTTTTCTTTTTATTGTAATTTGAGAGTAGAGATAGGTGGTGAGGTTTTATTTTCATTTTGGAGACAATGCACCCATGGAGTAAGATGGACCACATTCAAGTAACAAGGAGGCCATAAGTGAAGATCCCTCAAAATGTTAGGGAGGGGAATCTCAATTGTTAAATGTAATAGAGATAGGGCTCGTATTTTGTTACCGCTTTCCCTTATGTGATTTAAACTGTTTATGTGGCATGTATGTTAGAACTTGTGATTGTGGAGTGGCTCCCACATATCACGCATAAGATAGGTAGAACCCATGATCATTACATGTTAGTATCATGCTAGGACATGTTATCTGTTTATGTGCTTGTTTGAAATGCATTTAAGTTGTACTTGCATTAATCAAGACTAATTAAATTGGATAACATATATGTTGGTGAGGTCGAACCGAACAACTCTTCGGTTGATTCGAAAATTCCCATTAAATATTAAGCTCATTTCGAATAATAGGTATTTAATTCGAGATGCAAATTTCGAATTAAATTCCTAGCATTCCATCAATAGGTTTTAAGTTTAGTAAGTAAAGCTAGTTATTGTCCGCGAGTCGTGGGATAGCTAGTGGAGCTTATTAGTTCTTAGTTACCTAATTGATCATTTTAAATGATCAATATTTCGTGGTTAATTTTGGCAAGGGCGATGTCCGCGAGTCGTGGGTCGTTCGAACTAAGTTTTGGTCATGATCTTATGATTGATGGGTCTAGCTTAACGCCTAAGTAAATATGGATGTCGCACGAGTCGTGGGTCCATATTGAAAGATAGGTGATGCAAAAACAATTACTAAGAGTTCTAAAGGGGTTAGAATTGGTAAGTTGTACCTACCTAGGGTTCTTACTTAGAATGTCCGCGAGTCGTGGGTTCGAGGTAAAATGCTTGGGATCTTAGTACCCATTGGGAAACGTGTTCCTCTTAGATCTTTGGGAATTATAGATCTTTGAAAAACAGTGGGAGCTACATTAGATTAAAGACCTTATCTTTTGTATATCGTTATAATTCAGCATGCTCACCTAGTTCTCTACTTAACATTTAGGTTGTAGTTCTGTGATTCTCTACAATATGAAATGCAAACCCATTCGTATCCATCCTTAAGTCAAAAGAGTTGACTAAGTCCTAACTAACTCTAGATTGGCTTTGGACCCTAAAATTCGTTTTAGATTCCGAATAAGAGAAAGGCGTTCTCTAAAGGGCGAAGTTTTCAATTGTGAAAATTCGACCCGGGCCAAAAGAGAAGCAATCTGAGGTGAATGGATTTTTTCCAAACCACTTAAGAGCAATTGAACCACCTCATAAAAATGTTACAAGGTATAACATTATGGAATTATTCAATATTCCAAATGAGGAAACAAGTACACACGAACAAGGTCTAAAGATCTTATTTGAAGATCTTATGGTCTCGATCATCAACCGAGAAAAGAGTTCTCTATGCACTGATTGCTTACATTGCTTCCACCATCATTCAAACCCTTTATGCTCAATTAGAATGATGCTAATGTAGCATAGTTAATCATTTAGTTGATAATGGTTGAGAGCATCCTTAAGAAGGAATAAAAGGTTGAGATGGTTAATTCTTCTTCTAAACTCCCTAAGTTAAAGGCTTGAACGCCTAAAGAAGAAGAAACCCTTAAGAGCCCAATGGAGGGGCATGTAAGGGGTGCGCCCAAAAGACACTAGAGATCAAATAGGACGTTTGCTTCTATGATAGCAAATAAGGACTTTGAAAGGGAACTGCGAAGAGTATGAGTACTCTGAAATGTTACCTCGTTTAGTAATTCTACTAGGAATAGAATTCACTAGTCTTGAGTCAGTTCTGCATAATCCGTTGTGCAAAGACTCAAAGCACTAATGTTCTGAACATACAACGAGATAACAAAAGTAAGTGAGATGACAAAGCTTCGAATTACTTTGGAACGTTGAGATATAAAAGGATTAGCAAGTCAGACACCTTAGGATCATTCTATGAAAATGAACCTATAGAGTTGACTTCCTGTGAATCCTATCTTAAAGGGAAAACATTCCCGGAACATTGTTTAGGTGAAACATGGAACGTTCCAAAATTATATTGGATTTCGATCCATACTGATGAGTGTAAAATGCTTAATGTAAGCACTAGATACAATTGTCATTTTAATCATTATGAATGAATGTACTTGTTAAAGTACAAATTCGAAACTTATATGAAATTCTTAGAATTTCAAAAAGGAGGTTAGGAACCAAAGTAGTTATAGGTTATAGGCAAATCGATATGATCGAGATAGCCAATATCTTATCAACTAATTCCTTAGTCATCTTAGAAATAATAGGATTATCTCTCAGTAAACTAATTCGAGAACACCTTAGTGTTTCCGAATGAGGGAATGAAACCTTATAGGATATGGTCCATTCCATAGCAAGCTTTACTGACTCATAATCATTCTAGGAATAAACTCCCAGAATATGCAGTTAGAGATTTTGAATTTTGCACCTTCCAAAATCAGTCCTTTAGATGCACTATGTAATGTGGCACACTAAATTCCCTAATTATTCTTGTCCAAGAATTTAGTGGAATCCTCTTAAGTAAAGAGGATAGTGGGAGATAGACTTGAAATGAGTTCAAGTTTATACAAACAATATTGGATATCATTTCTGCGATTCCCTTAGACAAAGGTTGTTTGTCTCAAGGAATGTATCTTTCTTAAGGAATCGTTCCTATAGAAGAAGAAAGACAAGCAAGTAGACCTCAAAGAAATTTGAGAATAAATATCCACGCCACATATAGAAGAAACGAGCCCATCTGATAAAACTTAGCCAAATTTTAGAGCATGTACACGTGTGACACCCTTCTCTTAGGACGTGTTTAGAACACGTTCCTAGATAGCCATGGAATTACTTGAAGATGAGACACTGTCAGATTTGGAATCTGAGTAGTGTAAGCAAGCCTTAAAATCCAATATGGATTCCATATACTCGAACCAAGTTTTGACCTTGGTTGATCCACCTGATAGGATCAAGCTCGTGCAGCTTCGAGTGAATGAAAGCATTACAACCTTCTTGACGGTTGAAATGCAAAAGTCCATTTGGATTACGTTTATCACATCCTCATATTCTGACTATGAGATATGATAAATGAATATGAGAACTATCTTGTTCAATATGAGATTGAAAGAGACTGAAATAAGGTATTTCTATAAACCTCATATTCAGTGGGAGTATGCATAAGGTATGCAAATCCCTAAAGTCAATCTGTGAATTGATAAAGGCTTCTAGGAGTTAGACAATTCGATTCCATAGAATAGTCAAATCGTTTGGCACAGATGGAACTCGAATAAGTCTTAAAAGTGTACATATGAAAGTTAGTGATGTAAGAGTCAATTTTTGGTTCTTTAGAAGACGACATCCTTCTCATTAGGAATGTCAAGGATAACGTGAAAGTTACCAATTCTTGTTTAAGAAACAATTTGACATGAAAGATCTTAGTGATTATCCTAAATTCTCGACATTCAGATCTATAGAAGATAGATCTAAGAGAATAAAAGGATTATCACAAAACGAGTACATAACCATAATACTAAAAGGAGTTTAGTAGGGACAATGGAACATCTCTTTTGAAGAGTATGTGTCCTAAGATAACTTTAAGAAAGTTAGAATGTCCAAAATCCCTTTAAGTAAAAGGGTGCATAATGTATGAAATGTTATGTACTAGACTTGATATGGCGCAACACTAAGCGTAGTGGGCCGAATCTAATATGACCTCAGAGAAGGTCATTAGATCTCTGTAAAGGATGTCCTCAGAGTACTTAAGAAGAAATGAGGATATGTATTAGTTTACAGAGCCCAAAAGATCTTATCATTGAAAGGATATTTTGATGTAATTGTTTCATCAAACATAGATGATTATGAAATCATTGAAAGGATACAACTTCTACCAGAATGGTAATGCAATGTGTTGGAAAGGAGTTCCAAGGACGGACATTGCAAAACTCCACTATCGTAGTTGAGAACTTAGTCGTATTATATAACGCTAAGTTAAGTGTTTGGGTAAGAGACTCCATCTAACTGGTTAGATGAAGTTCCTAGCATGAAACAACACCATTATCACATCGTATGATTAAATGGATGGTTGCTCAAGTAAGAGAACCAAGACCTCACCAAGAGACTGAACACGTGATTACGAATCACTTTATAAGGAAAAGGTGTTTCCTAAGAGATGTGTAAACAAGAGGGTTACATCAACAGAGAATATAGCAGATCCACTTTGGAAACGCCCAAAGTCAATAGGCTCTCAAAGTGCATCTTGAGAAGATGGGACTTAGAATACCTAAATGGCTTTTACGGGCAAGTGGGAGATTGTTAGGAATAGTGCCCTAGAAAGCCGATTCGACGTAATCTGCTTTGGGACTTTTCTTGTATCACAGACAATCTTTGAATAATATACGATTGATTATAGGCAAACACTTATTTATATGCCAATACGTATTTTGTGTGTTTCCATTACGTGCGCATGTATGAGAACTCCCCTAATCCTGATGACTTTAGGACTCTACCATTTAGGTGAAATGGTTCATGAAACGAGCCCTATATCACATAAGTCATGATTAGTAAAATACTCCAAGCCGATGAGTCCTACAGACAGTGGGAGTGTCAACCTGACTCCTCTAAGGCTTGCTTGTGGGATCACGCCCTTAAGAAGGACCACCTTGTTTCATGGAGGTGCAAAGTGTATAGTTGATACGTGCGTGATACATGAGGGTGCTTACTTTAACAAGTAAGTTCACTGAGGTGCCCCGTGTGAGAACATTCCTAAATGGGAAAGGAAGTTTCTATTTCAGGAAATGGAAACTTCCAGATTAGGAAATATCTCACGAGTCATTGATATGATTAATTGATCCTTAGACTTGAGGTTCCATGCTACTTTATGAGTTAACTCTGTAGTCTTTGGTATAAGCTTTAAAGGGTGTCGCCTTAGACAACTGATTCAAGGCTTATGCTGGGGCTGTACAAGTGACTCATGAAAGTGAATGAGAATCAAGAAAGGACCTACACTTGCATATGCAAGGCGATCTCTTATTGTGTAAGTCATTCATATGCCATATGGAGTCCTTGGCCAAGGCAGTAGATCAAGACATCAAGAAAAGGGTTTCTTGGATTGAGATCAAATGGATATGAAATGTACTTAGCTTTAAGACCAGATTATTAGGGTTCTGATTATTCCCTTACCCTAGATCTTGGTTGAGAGAAAGTAAGTAGGAGGATTGTATCTCACATGAATCAATGACTTAAAGGTTCTGTCGAATCCGAACATTCCAATTCAGCCAGGGGTTAAACACCTGTTGCTAGACTATGGTCGTTTAATCTGTGGACTGATTAATTAATTAGTGAATTAATTAATTAGGGTCACTGCTAATTGAATTGAGAACCTAGAGGGTCACACACAACAACTTGGTTACATGAGTTGAGGCTTGAAAATGATTAAACGAGTTAATCGGACCTAGAGGGTTCCACACGTGTGAAATCACACGTGTGGGTCACGTGAGGAGCACGTGTCCTTGGGACACGTGCCTCACACGTGTATATGTATATATATGATATATATTAAATAATTAAATGTGTTAATTATTTAATAGACTTTGGTTTAATTTTGAATTAAAAAGAAAGTCTTATTTTGGAGAAAAATAATCTAGTTAATTAATTATGAATTAATTAATTAGATAAAATAAGTTATTTATTTTAAATAAATAAAGTATAAAATTATCCAAAAATAGTTTGGATATTTTTAGCTCTCTTGAAAGTTGATTTGAATTAGAATTCAAAGTCAAAGTCAAATTACTTGATGATCAAGTAATAGGAGAGAGAGAGACCAAAATCCTAGCCCATAAAGGACTAGGAATTTTCGGTCCTCCCCTCTTATAAATAGGGGAGCTCGAGCTCCCCTTAGAGCTAATTTTGACAATTCTTTTGGTTCATGTGTTGAACACCATCCTTTCTCCAAGATAAACGAAACCCTAGGTTAAGCCTAAACACTAACTAGAGAACTAGCATCCTTACTAGTTAGATTGTAGCCAAGTTGGTGGACTATCTCTAGAGAGCTTCAAGTTAGAAGTTTTGAAGATTCGAGCTTTACCAAAAAGTGGGGATCAAGCAAAACGATCAGAAGGGATGATGAAACGATTCTGAACCCGACATGAAACGAATGAAAAAATCGAACCAAAGAAGATGGCAAAAACCGTTCGTCCATATCCTGAAGGATGAATTTTTTCACGAGGGTTTTGTGACTGGCAGTTTTCTACTTTCGCGAAATTGGTTTTCGAAGGGAGTTTCAATCCTGCTTTTCTCGTTTCATGTTTCTTTCTTTATGTTATATTGTTAAGAACTTCCCTAACATGAATTGAATCTAGGTTGGTTTGGATTGCTATCCCGACAATGGATTCTGAAGTAGAAAGAGACTTTCGAGGGACGGGTTATCAAGCCGCGAGAAGAGCGTTCTTGGGTGGCTTGAAACGCTTCAAGAAAGAATAAAAGAAAAGTAAGTTTTCTATCTCTACGAATTTGGTTACACGATTGCGAGTCCAAGGTCCTTTTGTTGGGAAATTTTTTTAAATTCCGCTGCTTTCTGATTCGTGTTTTCCAACAGCTATGACAGTGGCTCAAGTGGAAGTCATGGAGGGTCAAGTGGACTCCATTATAATTATTTACCCCATGGTATAAATGATAGAACACATCGTGACTTTGATCAAGGGTTCTCCGAATACAATCGATATTTGGAACCATTATCATTTAGTGGGGGATATAGGGTGTCAACGTATGGATCTTTTGGGATGCCGCATGGATCTTCAGGCAGTAGTGGTAGCAGCATAGGGTACCAAGGATTTGGATATTATGGTCATGGTGGTAATCACATTCCATATGCACAACCATCTTATCCTAATGTAAGGGAATATATGCAGTGTTAATTTTGAAACTCCTCAGAAGAGAGAGAAAATTCCGATGTTCTACCCCCTCGTCATTCCACTTATTATTAATAAATAATGTATTATTATATATCTATTTCAACATTCCTGGTGTAATATGTTGAAACAACTTTTCTTTTGTAGTAAACATTGACACAACTATGTTTATTGTATGGTTCGGTAGTCATTATAAGAATATGTGTAATCTCTTGTTTGAGTAAATATAAAAAATCTAAATATAACACTAACTGAATCTAATATAAAATTACAAATTAAAATGAGTTTAAAAACAATTTTTTGGAATTTTATACCTCTTTTTGGAAAGTAGCCGCGATTTTACCATGACCGTTCCACGTTATTGCAATGGAACTGGAACGATGACCTCCATTTCGTTCCCCGCGACCGCGAGGGCCAACCATGAAGGGAAGGCAAATGGACGTTCATCCCTATCTTTGCGCATGTGCTTGTTTTGTTTTGTTTGTTCGCTTTATTCGTATTTGCTCATCCCGATCATGATCCTAACATGCTATAAGCTTATGAATTAATGTGTTGTGCATGATATGTTTATGTATTTTATGGTATGAAATTAATATGTTAACGTGATTTACAGACATGAATCCGTAAGTGTTAAAGTATGCCACTTCATTGCATCAATTGCATTTATTTGCATCGTTGTGCGTCTAATTGGTTCATGATGGAGTCTAAGTCTCGAGTTTTGTATTTATTTATCACAAAACCACTTCCAGAGGACGTCGTGCCCAATACCTAGGTGTTGTGGGCTGCTCTTTTAGCTCCGTTTTCAAGGTGAGGTTTAGGTTTTTGTTTAGTTAAATGACCTATGACCCTTATGTGATTGTTTTGAGCCCGCATACAACTATATATTATATATATATAGTTAAATACGTGTTATGTATGATATTTTTATAACCTTATGAACACGTTTTGAATTACAAAAACTATATGTAAAAGTATATGTAAGCTTAAGTTTTGGAAGTACGTATGTTAAGTTATGTTACATTACGAGCGAGATGAGCCTTAGAATATAGGCATATGCTATGGTATGGTATGTTGGGCCCCAGAGATTGTGGGTAAGTATTCCCGGGACGGTAACGGACCATCGAGAAAAGCTTGTGAACATTCTCCATTTGAGGTATTCATGCGCGACTCAAGGAGTTAGGGGAGGCGTGGTACTCTTGAGACTTCGGTGTAAAAGCCTGAGAGGACATTTGTGGGATCATTACCCCTTGTGGTTACGTAATGTTACGGATGGCAAGGGTTAGCTACCCAAACCGTTTTTGGTGTGAATGGTGAATTTGTTTATGTTTTTGTTTTATATGTACATTATGAGGTGTGAAGGTTGGAGATACTCGTACTCATCGAGCTTTTGTTTATGCTATGTTGGATTATGAAATGGGATAGATTTTCTCTTTTATGTATATTATGTTAAATACTTTTGAAATGACTATGGTATGCAAAATCCTAATCCCGATTCATAACCTTTTACTTTAATACATGCTTTGCTCTATAATTATGTAGTGTATAGGTATGCATTAGCCCCCCCACTCAGTCGGTGGACTGACCCTTCTCTTTAACCTTTTAGTTGCAGGTTTTGCTCGAGTTAGGTGGGGAAGTGAGTCGGTCGAGTCTCACTAGTTCGTTTAGGTTAAGTTGCATTGCATTTGGCATACTTTTGGATTTTATGTATGAAATTGATTAAGTTATGTATTTACGGTACTCATTTGGATACTTATGTTTTAATTTCGCCTTGATGGCACTTTATGTAACTAAGTTGTTTTAATGAGTTCGATGCTTGTATTTATTCATGCTTCTGCTGTATTTGTTTTTGTTGCGCGCTCTAAGTTCGTGTTTAGCTCCGCCTAACCTAGTGTGTGTATAGGTCTCCCGTTCGCTTTGACTCGGGTACGTGTATGTACTTTTCATTTCATATACGGGTTTGAGTCTAAGTGCGGGGGATGTTGTGGCCCACCTCTTCGGGCGCTACAATTTCTCGATCAATATCTTCATTATAGAAATAATTAGAACCCTAATAATATTAATCTTAAAGCTTAGTTTGTTTCATAACTCGATCTAAGAAAATCCTTTCTTGATCTCGATTCACTGTCTTCGGTACAAGGTCTCTGAGAAGGATTATGAACAGCTGATGCAATAAGAGGTCTTCTCGCCTTAAGCAAGTGTAGGTCATTTATTGAATCTCATATACCTCCATGTACCACTTTTGTAACCCCAACATAAGTCGTAATTCAAGTGTCTCGGGAAACACCCATTTATAGCCATGTCTAAGATTACCTAGTAAGCTCACACAAGACAACAATGAATCTCAAGTCTAAGGATTAATGAATCACATCATTGACATGTGAGATCTTTCCTAATTTGGAAGTCTCCACGTATTGAAGTAGTTACTTTCTTTCACATTTAGGAATCTTCTCACGCGGGATACACAGTGTACTCGTTCTAAACAGCGAGCACCCTTGTGTATTGCGTACACATCGACTATGCACTTTACACCCCATGAAACAGGATGATTCTTTCTGAAGGACACAATCCCACAAACAAGTCTCAAGTGAGTCTAGTTGACACTCCCACTGTTCGCTGGGCTCATTAACTTGGAGTAATTTCTAATCCGACTTGGATTAGGGTTTGTCTCATGAATCATTACTCTGAAGATAAATCAATTCATCTATTATTCGAAGATTGATTGTGCTTTTACAAAGAAATAGATAAGCGGACTATACAAAATTGACTTTAAGTGCACTATTCCTAAACACTACTGAGACGATTATGACACCATTTTTTACATCAATTTTAGCACCAACAGTGGCTAAAAATGGTCTTCCTAAAATAATGGGCATCGTATCTTCAACATCCACGATATCTATGATCACGAAATTAGCATAGAACTTCAATTTACTAACTTTTACAAGCACGTTTTTTAACCAATCCATGGGCTCTGTGGTTGATCCATCTTCTAAATAAATAGTATTATTGGCTAGTTTTAAGTCTTCGAAACCTAATTCCCTACACCAAGAAAAAGGAATCGAATTTATACTTCATCTTATAACACAAAGAGCTTTACCCAAAGTTAAATGACCAATAGTTAAAAGAATATTAAAACTCTCTGGGTCATCCAACTTAGGTGGAATTTGACTCTGTATAAAAAATTATTGTTTAGATGCATCAACCTCGATTTTCACCGGATTTTGGCTTTACCTTTGTGTCTTTTATCAACATGGCCTTGCAATATTTCTTTGGATTAGCTTCTGGTTTGCTTGGTAATCCTTCTTGAGAATGAGAATTCACAGCATGGGCAAGTTGTCATATCTGGGTCTCTAAACCTTTGTTATGGTTGACCATTTGATCAAGTCTCGTTTCAATCTTTCAAACATATCCGTGGTTGACGAAATGAACTTCTCCAATGTTACCTCCAGTCTTTTCTTTTGTTCAATCTATGGTGGTGGAAAATGAGTCGATTGATGAGGCATCGGGGCCTGAAATTGGGCGGTTGGAATAGTTGCTTAGGTGGTCCATTTTGATTATTCGCCCATGAGAAGTTTGGATGGTTCCTCCAACCTGGATTCGAGTTGTTAATTGGCCTCTGATTGTTCACATAGCTAAATTGTTCTGGAAACGTGATTAACCTGATCACCTGCAGAAGACAGAGAACAAACATTATAAGGATGAGCACAACTACATATTTCTTAAGATACCTGAAGGGATTATTGTGAAGTTGGTGTTGCCACAACATTTACTGTCATTTGATCAAGCTTCCACTTTTGCATTAATGGCAATCAATCCATCTATCTTTAACACTCCGACAATAACATTCATCGGTTTGATAGTACTCCTCTCATGAGTCCAACTATCATTCTCAACCATATTCTCTAGTAGTTTAGTAGCTTCCTCCGAAGTTTTAGCCATGAATGCTCCTCCAGCAACAACATTAATCATAACCTTCAGATTTTGATTCATCCCATTATAAAATATTTGTACTAAAAGCCAAGGGGGAATTCCATGGTAGGGGCTTTTTCTCTGCAGGTCCTTGAATCGATCTCATGCTTCGTAGAGTGACTCTCCATCAATTTGTTTGAATGAAGTGATATCATTCCTGAAACGCATTGTCTTGCTCGGTGGAAAGTACTTAGCAAGGAAGGCCTTGAAAAGAGCCTTCCAAGTCTATATGGTCTCATTTGGTAATGTGTGTATCTATGTTCTTGCTCAATCCCTCAGAGAAAACGAAAACAACCGGACTTTGATTGCATCATCAGTGACATTATTGATTTTAAAGGTGGCACAAACCTCCAAAAAATAAGAAAGATCAGTGGTAGGATCCTCAATAGCTAAGCCTTTGAAATGATTTTGTTGAAGAATATTGATTGTGGATGCCTTAATCTCAAAATTATTTGCTGCAACGGTAAACCGGACTAGATTATTCTGAATAAGTCCTACATCTGGTATAGCATAGTCCTTCAAGACTGAGGAGGAAGTGCATTGTTGCCATTCCCTCTATTACCGTTTCTTCCATTCAGTCTAGCACCATTCAAAACATTCTCAACATTCTCAGGATTCTTGAGAATTTCATCGTCAGCCATTGGAATGGTATTTTGATGTTCTCTTTGCCTAATCCCTTTTCTGATCCCACGAAGAGTTTTTTCGATTTTTGGATCAATCTCAGAGATGCCTGAATTTCGAGTTCTTCTCATGCACGAACGATGCAAAAGAAAAATAGTGAATATCAATCCAACAGAAAGAAACTAAAATAAAATTAAAAATAGTTTAATTCACTAACTACTAATACTACATGAGAGTGGTTTTGAACAACTGTCCCCGGCAACGATGCTAAAAACTTGTTCAGGGTTTTTCTAGAATGCTTTAATTAAAACCCTATTTAGTGCAAGCATACAGATGACATTTGTAGCACATAGGTTTCGATCCCAAATGGACGAAGAAAACTAACCAACCGTTTCATATATTCATTAATCTATAGACCGACTCAATCATTCAGGGGTGATTTCTATAACTACATACTGTAGATAAGCAAACAATTAACAAAATATTAAAGATTCAACACTAATAACAAGCAGTTAGGGGACAATAATTTCATAGATTAAGACATCAATGCATTGCTCAATGAATCCTTTTGTTTTTACAATTACCATCACTTATGTAAATGCTAGCCTCTCAAGGACAAACATATGTGTATAATTAGTTCATACTGATTACTCTCATAATCCAATATCTCATCAATTAAGCCAAGAAAATAGGATGATTGCAATCAATTAGCAGCGGCTAAGAGATACACTAATTAATCAGTAATTGCTTATAGTCAAGTTAAATTTCTTTATACTCAAAACCCTAAGTGTTACGAAATTCATTCCAAATTCATAAGCATTTCTCGATTGTCAAATAAATTCTAAATCATGTTAAAGGTGATCATGCTTCAACATGTCAATCAATTCAATTTCATAGCATAAAAACTGATTCATTGAAACAATCCATCAACAACGATATCCAATCCATCATCATCCCCGCAACTAGGAAATTAGCTACACATATTTGTAAAAACAATCACAAGAATAGAGTCTGAAATATTCATACTTGTAGCACCCTAAACCCCAAGGCGCCACATCCCCCGCACTATAGCCTCGATCCACGTATGAAATTGACAGTTCATACATAAACCAAGACCACAACGAACGGGTGACAATAAAAAGAACCTCTAGGCGGGACACTCTCCCCAGCATAGTCAACAAACATGATAATGAAAAGCGGAAGCAATAAAGTCATTCGTATATATAGGTACCATATTTATTACATAGATACATATAGGTACCAATTAACTATCAATACATTATCATTTCACAAAATAGGTACCCACTTAAGTATCCAAAATATGTCAATCGTGAACATAACATGATATCCGACAAAATATATAAACATGAAAGGTGCAACAATAGACCCGTGATAATGCAGGACTCGACCAACTCCCGCCTAGCACAACCACGCTCAAAGTGTACCTGAAAAGTGGAGTATCAGTCTACCGAAGACTGAGTGAGGGGCAATAAATAAATATAGCACACATCACATGCAAGTTGTAGCCTCGGGTAAAGACTTTTAGAAAACAATAATTATATAGCTCAAGAAATCTCATCTTTTGCCCGAGATTACCACTATCCATTTTAACACGTTTACTTAATCATGCTTGTCAATATCATGAACATGTGGCCCCGGCGAGCAAGGGCAATCTCCAACCGAACTCCCAATCGTGAACAATACGTGATCATGCTTGCTTGCTTGATAAATACGTGATCATGCAATATATTTAGTGCTCACATAAACAAGTTCATGCTTGAAAACATGCAATAACCCGAGGATAACCCGACATGCCGGATTAATCCCCAGTCTCCTTCTTCCTCCGGGTGATAGCGAGTTTGCAAGGCTCGACTATCCACGACATGGTGTGTGTAGAGGACATGACCCTCTAGACACGGAACTCCTTCCACCACTAATCTCCTAGTGGCTTCGGGGGTGATCCCAACAATGTGAGGATAATTCAGGAGTTACCCGTCAGCCCTTGCTTTCCCGGTTGGCTCAAGAATTACCCTCGGGCCCACGTGCAATCATGTACTCGCCAACATGCTTGAAAATCATGATAGTCAATACTTTCTTGCTTGAAATATTTATTACTTTGAAAACGTTTATAAGTATAATATGTTTTGGCCGAAAACTAGCACATAAGGGTTATAGGGTTCGTTTTACCAAAACAAAACCTCACCTTTCTTGCAAAATAAAATAACGGAGTGATCTAAGGAGCTTGCTCCCCGTCCACGCCCTCGTGACCTGTGCAAATACGATGCATAACCATGAGACATGAACTAAAATGACCAAAATAGGACGAACGGCGAAAACGTGTCGAGACGACCGTGAAAATGCAATGTGGTATTATAACATTTCGTTTCACATCATTTTAGTACATATTATAGCAATTCGGGGTCAAAGAAGTCGTTGGATCGAGGGGTCAAAATCGTAATTTTATGCAGTGAATTTTGTTCTGTCAGCCCCTTGGGAACGGCCGTTCCAGGCTTCCTTTGTAATTGGGAACGGTCGTTCCCGTTGCCCAGAAAAACGCGACAACGTTTTTAATTTTAAAAGCGCGCCTAGCCGGGAACGGCCCTTCCGGCTCCAAGGCCAAAATGGGAACGGCCTTTCCCGCGGTCGGCCGCCTATTTTTGAAAAGAGATGGGAACGCCCGTTCCCACCAAGCCTTGAGGCTGGGAACGGTCGTTCCCAGTTCCTGCAACTGAAAAACAGAGCAGAAACAGGGGAAGCTCTCGGCCAAGGTTCAACAAAGCAACAAAAAATCCATTTTTGATCCCAAATGCTATAATTTCTGGAAATATGATGCATACATGTTCAATAGACACTAATATAACATTTAAACACATAAAACATGCTATATCAACAAGATTTCAAGGTTTCATGTACATGATCAAACTAGCTCAATCTTGCCAAATATTCAAGATTTTCATGATCAAATCATGTTATAATTCCATATATGATCACATAATCACACTTTGATCACCAATACCTCATTTATCACATAAACCTTAAACCCTAGCTCATCACTTATGATCATGAATTATCCAATCATGCTCAACCAACCTTAGAAATGAAAGAAATGAAGAAATGGATGATGGTAATGATCAACTCCTAATTCCTTGGAACACTTCTTGAAATCTTGATGATTGATAGAAAAATTATCTTCTTTCCCCTTGCTTCTTGATACCGAGAGAGAGAGTGAATGAGTTGGGAAATGTTTTTATGAAATGAGATCATGGAAGCTCATGGAAAATGGTATAACGTGATTCATCCCATGGAAATGTGTGAAATTGCTCAAATTGCTAATAAATCCTTGAAGTCCTTAAGTTATGCAATAAGGTATATAAAGTTTTGAGAAATGATCAATCATGCCCCTAAAAGATTATGCAATTAAGTCCCTAGGATTTTAGAAAATATTTAACTAGGGACAATTTGGTAATTTTATCACTCTCGGTAATAGTTTCATTCAATAATTATTTTTCGTGCCATGAAATAATATTTGCAATGATAAGAGTTCAAAGAATTAATATGAATAATGTTTCATGAATTTTATAAAAATATGAATGCCACGTAAGAATATATTATAAATTAAAGAAATAAAATAAAACCTACGCTCAAACTCACACGTGGCGTGCTTACCTGTTCATCCGGAAACCGGGGCGTTACAACTCTCCCCCCCTTAGAAGAATCTGGTCCCCAGATTCTCTAGTCCTGCTCGAACAACTCCGGGTGGAACCGTTTTATTTTATCCTCTGTTTCCCAAGTGGCTTCCTCGGTCTTGTCACTTCTCCACAACACCTTAACCATGGGAATTCTCCGGTTTCTCAACTCTTGAAATTTCCGATCCATAATCCTAACCGGCCTCTGAATAAATGTCAAATTCGGTTCCAGCTCAACTTCTTCCACGGGGAGAATCGTAGTCTCATCGGGGTAATATTTCCTTAACTGAGACACATGAAACACGTTGTGAATCCCTGTGAGACTCGGTGGTAGGTCCAGTCGATAGGCTACCTCGCCTATTCTTTCAAGAATCTCGAACGGACCTAAGTAGCGAGGATTAAGCTTTCCTCCTCTCCCGATTCGGGTGAAACCTTTCCTTGGTGACACCTTCAAGAAAACCCGGTCACCAACTTCGAACTCTAGATCTCTTCGGCGCTTATCAGCGTAACTCTTCTGTCTATCCTGCGCGGCTTTCATCCGTTGTTGAATCGTTTGAACCTTTTCAATCATTGCCTGAACGACTCTGGAAGGCCTCTCGAATCTTTCACCTTTCTTTACCCCTTCCTGTTTCGACCACTTCCATTCTTCCAAGTCGAAAAACAACGGAGATCGGCACTTTCTTCCATAAAGTAACTCGTAAGGAGCCATCCCGATCGAAGCCTGAAAGCTGTTATTATAAGCAAACTCGATCAAGGGAAGCTGTTCTGCCCACGAGTTCTGAAAATCCATCGCGCAAGCTCGAAGAAGATCTTCCAAATACCTGATTAATCTTTCAGTTTGACCGTCTGTTTGCGGGTGAAATGCTGTACTGAACTTAAGTTTCGTACCCAAGACAGCCTGTAATTCCTGCCACAACTTAGAAGTAAACCTCGGGTCTCGGTCGGAAACTATGCTCACCGGAATACCATGAAGTCGAATAATCTCTCTGTTATAGATTTCAGCCAACTTCGGAATCTTATAGGACATCCGGACCGGTAGAAAGTGAGCAGACTTCGTAAATCTATCCACGATTACCCAAATTCCATCAAACCCGCCTTTAACCTTCGGTAATCCAGAAACAAAGTCCATCGTTACTTGTTCCCACTTCCACTCGGGAATAGGTAACGGCTGTAGAAGTCCCGCGGGTTTTTGGTGCTCAGCTTTCACTTTCTGACAAGTCAGGCAATGTTTCACATACTCTGCCACGTCTCTCTTCATCCCGTTCCACCAATAATATTGTTTCAAATCCGTATACATTTTATTTCCTCCTGGGTGGATCGAGTAAGCTGACTTGTGAGCTTCTTCGAGTAGGACCCGTCTCAATTCTTCAGGTACGACTACTCTGTTTTTAAACCGAAGCAACCCGGTCTCATCAAACCCAAACGGACTCTCCGGGTCATCCTTAGCTTTACTTGCAAGCTTCTGTACTTCTGGATCCCTATTCTGAACCTCAAATAACTGATACTTCAATTCCGGCTGAACTGTGATATTAGAAACCCGAGCCTGTAACACAATCGGGGCAACTTCCTTATTTTCCTTTATTTCCAAACTCGATACGCTCGCCTTCCTGCTAAGTGCATCGGCGACCACATTGGCTTTCCCGGGATGGTACTTAATTGTACAATCATAATCTTCCAACTTTTCCATCCAACGCCGTTGCCTCATATTCAAATCCTTCTGTGTGAATAAATACTGGAGGCTCTTGTGGTCGGTAAAAATCTCAAAGGAAGTCCCGTAAAGATAATGTCTCCATTTCCCTAGCGCAAAGATCACGGCTGCAAGCTCTAGATCGTGTGTGGGATAATTCCTTTCATATTCCTTTAGCTTTAGAGAAGCATAAGCGATCACTTTTCCTTTCTGAGTCAAAACACAACCCAAGCCTTCTTTAGAAGCATCGGTATACACTGCATACTCTTCTGAACCTTCGGGTAAGGTTAATACCGGAGCTGAGACTAACTTTTCCTTCAGAAAATTAAAGCTTTGATCACACTTCTCGTCCCAGACAAACTTAACATCCTTCTTAGTCAACCGGGTTAACGGTGCCGCAATCTTGGAGAAATCCTGAACGAACCTTCTGTAATAACCGGCCAATCCCAAGAAGCTTCTAATCTCCGAGGCGTTCTTTGGTTTCTCCCACTTGAGCACAGCCTCAATTTTCGAGGGATCGACTTCCAGCCCTTTTCCTGAAATTACATGCCCCAAGAAGGAAACCCGATCTATCCAAAATTCACACTTGCTGAACTTAGCAAACAACTGATGCTCCTTTAGTGTCTGAAGAACGAGCCTGAGATGTCTCGCGTGCTCCTCGGCTGACTTCGAGAAAACCAGAATATCATCGATAAAAATTACCACGAACTTGTCGAGGAAAGGCCTGAATATCCGGTGCATCATATCCATAAAAGCTGCAGGGGCGTTAGTTAATCCAAAAGGCATAACCACGAACTCATAGTGCCCATACCGAGTATTGAATCCTGTCTTGGGAATATCCTCTGCTCAGATTCGCAGCTGATAGTATCCCTGTCTTAAATCCAATTTCGAATAAACTTTAGAACCCTGAAGTATATCGAATAACTCCTCGATATGTGGGAGGAGATACTTGTTCTTAATAGTCATCCTGTTCAACTCCCTGTAATCGATGCACATTCTTAAAGTCCCGTCCTTTTTCTTTACAAACAATACCGGTGCTCCCCACGGCGAAGAACTTGGCCGAATGTACCCAACTTCCAATAAAGCCTCAAGCTGAACTTTTAGTTCCTTCAACTCAGCTGGAGCCATCCGGTAAGGGGTCTTTGAATACGGCTCGGCATTCTGGAAAAGATCAATCACAAACTCAATCTCTCGTTCAGGAGGTAGGGAATCCAATTTTTCTGGGAATACCTCGGGAAATTCCTTTACCACTTCCGTGTCCTCTAACTTCACCTGATCCTTTGGCTTGTTCAGAATGTAAGCAATGAACCCTGTAGCCCCGTCTCTGACTAACTTCTGAGCCTCTGAAAATGAAAGTAGGGGTACAGTCTTCGAGGTACAACCCGTAACAACCTCTGAACCCAACTGAACCTTTTTAGCCCGGCAATCCACGGTAGCACAATGCCTGAATAACCATTCCATCCCCAAAATAGCCCCATATCTCTCCATCGGCATAACAATAAAATCTGTCAGAAACTCCCGGCCTTCAATCACCACTGGAACATCCCTGCAAACCTGATCCGTCTCTCGCCTACTACCGAAAGGAGTACTGACTATATAGCGCACAGAAGTACACATAGCAGGCAAAGACAAAGTAATAGCAATAGAGTGCGCAAGAAAGGAGTGTGTAGCTCCGGGATCAAATAATGTATGGATGTTCGTGCCATGAATGCAAATAATACCTTCAACTACCGCAGCGGGGTCAATATCAGCCTCCTGCTCCTCTCCCACGAGTGCATAAGCCCGAGCTCTCACCAGTGGCCTCGGTCCTGCAGGTGGTGGATCCTGACGATCCGGACAACCATCAACCAGATGCTCGTTACTCCCGCAGATCAAACATAGACCTAACCGGCGTCTGCAGTTATCATAGGTGTGCGTAGGACGTCCACACCATCTACATCCCGGTTTCTGAGGTGGCTGGGGTGGTGCTGGAGCTCTCGGACCCTTCTGTGATGGCCCTGTAAACTTAGGTTTCTTTCCGGAGTCCCTCTGCGCTGGAGGTGCAGAATACATCATCGGCCTCTTTCCCGAGCTCGATCCCTGACCTGCTCTCGAGCCCGAAGCCTGTCCTGCTCGAGGAATAGACCTCCTGGCTATATCAGAATCTTCAACCTTCAGGGCCTTTGTAGTAGCCTTTGCCCAGGTGCTCGTATTAGCCGCTTTCAGTGCATCCTGAATGTCCGGTCTCAACCCCTGAACAAACTGCATCGCCTTGTGAAAGTCATCATTCGCTATGTTGGGTGCATAGCGAGAAAGTCTCTCGAACTCGGCGATGTACTGACCCACGGATCGGCCTCCCTGCTTTAGCTCAGTAAACTCCCTCAACCTGCGGGTACGGGAAGCTGGAGGAATATACTTGTTTCTGAATTCCCGTACAAATACCTCCCAAGTAATCTCGGTCCCGGCTGCCTCCAGAACAATCTCTGTACTCTCCCACCAGGAGTAGGCCTCGCCCTGAATAAGAGTAAGGGTGCAACGAGCCTTCTCCTGACTGTCGCAAGGAATAAGCTGCCATATCCTCTCGATCTCCTTCAGCCACATCTCTGCCTGGATATCGTCTCCCTTATAGAACTTCGGGGGACGCTGGTTCTGAAACTCTCGCAAGATAGCAGAAATGGGGTTCTCCGGATGTGCTACTGGTGCTGGAGGTGGTGGAGTAACCCTTTCCTGTAACCTCTGATCAATTAGCCCCACTACCGCGTTCATAAAATCCTGGGGCTGTGCCTGGGCGGGCGGAGGGGGTGGTGATCTCTCGCGGCGATGATGTCGGCGGTGATGATGCCTGTGCCTCGAGGATCGATCACTAGAATGTCTGTCGTGCTCCATCCTGAAATTAGATCACTAAACATGCGTGGCTTGATCAATAAATGCAAATGTGTGCATATAATCTCAATAATATCAAGTAACACATGTTCAAGGAAAATCAAGTAGCTCAATTAATGCGAAGAAATGAATAATTCAGGTAAGTCAACCAAATGCAGACTCCCAAATACCACATAATCCTATGCCGTGCGACCTAGACTGACTTGACACGACTCGAGAACCTCGGTTTTGCAACCGGGCTCTGATACCACCTGTAGATGTAGCACCCTAAACCCCAAGGCGCCACATCCCCCGCACTATAGCCTCGATCCACGTATGAAATGGACAGTTCATACATAAACCAAGACCACAGCGAACGGGTGACAATAAAAACGACGCTCTAGGCGGGACACTCTCCCCAGCATAGTCAACAAACATGATAGTGAAAAGCGGAAGCAATAAAGTCATTCGTATATATAGGTACCATATTTATTACATAGATACATATAGGTACCAATTAACTATCAATACATTATCATTTCACAAAATAGGTACCCACTTAAGTATCCAAAATATGTCAATCGTGAACATAACATGATATCCGACAAAATATATAAACATGAAAGGTGCAACAATAGACCCGTGATAATGCAGGACTCGACCAACTCCCGCCTAGCACAACCACGCTCAAAGTGTACCTGAAAAGTGGAGTATCAGTCTACCGAAGACTGAGTGAGGGGCAATAAATAAATATAGCACACATCACATGCAAGTTGTAGCCTCGGGTAAAGACTTTTAGAAAACAATAATTATATAGCTCAAGAAATCTCATCTTTTGCCCGAGATTACCACTATCCATTTTAACACGTTTACTTAATCATGCTTGTCAATATCATGAACATGTGGCCCCGGCGAGCAAGGGCAATCTCCAACCGAACTCCCAATCGTGAACAATACGTGATCATGCTTGCTTGCTTGATAAATACGTGATCATGCAATATATTTAGTGCTCACATAAACAAGTTCATGCTTGAAAACATGCAATAACCCGAGGATAACCCGACATGCCGGATTAATCCCCAGTCTCCTTCTTCCTCCGGGTGATAGCGAGTTTGCAAGGCTCGACTATCCACGACATGGTGTGTGTAGAGGACATGACCCTCTAGACACGGAACTCCTTCCACCACTAATCTCCTAGTGGCTTCGGGGGTGATCCCAACAATGTGAGGATAATTCAGGAGTTACCCGTCAGCCCTTGCTTTCCCGGTTGGCTCAAGAATTACCCTCGGGCCCACGTGCAATCATGTACTCGCCAACATGCTTGAAAATCATGATAGTCAATACTTTCTTGCTTGAAATATTTATTACTTTGAAAACGTTTATAAGTATAATATGTTTTGGCCGAAAACTAGCACATAAGGGTTATAGGGTTCGTTTTACCAAAACAAAACCTCACCTTTCTTGCAAAATAAAATAACGGAGTGATCTAAGGAGCTTGCTCCCCGTCCACGCCCTCGTGACCTGTGCAAATACGATGCATAACCATGAGACATGAACTAAAATGACCAAAATAGGACGAACGGCGAAAACGTGTCGAGACGACCGTGAAAATGCAATGTGGTATTATAACATTTCGTTTCACATCATTTTAGTACATATTATAGCAATTCGGGGTCAAAGAAGTCGTTGGATCGAGGGGTCAAAATCGTAATTTTATGCAGTGAATTTTGTTCTGTCAGCCCCTTGGGAACGGCCGTTCCAGGCTTCCTTTGTAATTGGGAACGGTCGTTCCCGTTGCCCAGAAAAACGCGACAACGTTTTTAATTTTAAAAGCGCGCCTAGCCGGGAACGGCCCTTCCGGCTCCAAGGCCAAAATGGGAACGGCCGTTCCCGCGGTCGGCCGCCTATTTTTGAAAAGAGATGGGAACGCCCGTTCCCACCAAGCCTTGAGGCTGGGAACGGTCGTTCCCAGTTCCTGCAACTGAAAAACAGAGCAGAAACAGGGGAAGCTCTCGGCCAAGGTTCAACAAAGCAACAAAAAATCCATTTTTGATCCCAAATGCTATAATTTCTGGAAATATGATGCATACATGTTCAATAGACACTAATATAACATTTAAACACATAAAACATGCTATATCAACAAGATTTCAAGGTTTCATGTACATGATCAAACTAGCTCAATCTTGCCAAATATTCAAGATTTTCATGATCAAATCATGCTATAATTCCATATATGATCACATAATCACACTTTGATCACCAATACCTCATTTATCACATAAACCTTAAACCCTAGCTCATCACTTATGATCATGAATTATCCAATCATGCTCAACCAACCTTAGAAATGAAAGAAATGAAGAAATGGATGATGGTAATGATCAACTCCTAATTCCTTGGAACACTTCTTGAAATCTTGATGATTGATAGAAAAATTATCTTCTTTCCCCTTGCTTCTTGATACCGAGAGAGAGATTGAATGAGTTGGGAAATGTTTTTATGAAATGAGATCATGGAAGCTCATGGAAAATGGTATAACGTGATTCATCCCATGGAAATGTGTGAAATTGCTCAAATTGCCAATAAATCCTTGAAGTCCTTAAGTTATGCAATAAGGTATATAAAGTTTTGAGAAATGATCAATCATGCCCCTAAAAGATTATGCAATTAAGTCCCTAGGATTTTAGAAAATATTTAACTAGGGACAATTTGGTAATTTTATCACTCTCGGTAATAGTTTCATGCAATAATTATTTTTCGTGCCATGAAATAATATTTGCAATGATAAGAGTTCAAAGAATTAATATGAATAATGTTTCATGAATTTTATAAAAATATGAATGCCACGTAAGAATATATTATAAATTAAAGAAATAAAATGAAACCTACGCTCAAACTCACACGTGGCGTGCTTACCTGTTCATCCGGAAACCGGGGCGTTACAATACTCATTATTCAATTGAATCTAAATCATGAATAAGTAATAAAAACTAAATTAAACAACATTAGTTTGCATATTTTGAAATAGAAAATATTCATACTAAAGCGACATAGAAAAACCAAAGAATTGTAGTGAGGAAGGAAGATGCAGAATTGCTTCTCCTCTTTTCTCTTCGTCTTGTACTCTCCTTAGTTGCGCTCTAACTCTCTATTCTCCAGCTCTCTCTCCTAATAGAATTTTTCGTGTCTTAAATACCCATAAAAAAAATAAAATAAAAATCCAAAAATCACGAATTAATCCCATCTGACATCGTTGGCTGCATCTAAGGATTGTAGTGTTATTTTTTCGCGTTCACGATTCTTGAAAAATCACTATACGTTTTTAGCTCTCATTCGCGGCCACTAAGAGTTTCCTTTTGCAAAGGTCGCCGTCTCTAAGAACAGTAGCTTTTTCCTCTGTTTGCTTCGTGGTAGCTAATGAATTTAGCTTAAGAAGTTGGCGGCCGCTAATCACCTCGGACAGCTACTCTTTTGCGCTTGTTTCATTTTCATCATTTTCGCTGTAAGCTTTGCCATTCTCGACTTTCAAGTGAAAGTTACCTGAAAAGAGATATTTTAAGCATTAAATAGCACATAATTGACAATAAAACATATGGAATTTAGGCGTAAAATATTAAGTTTTTGTCGCCTAACATATGAATAATTCTAAAAATGTACAGATTATTCAAAATAATATAAGTAAAAGTAGTAAAGAATCCTTTAAATAATAATTTTTAAGTATATATATATATATATATATATATATATATATATATATATATATATATTTTTTTTTTTTTTTTTTTTTTTTTTTTTTATTTATTCTTCAAAAAACTATAAATTTTTTACTTCTAATTGGGTCAGATCTTATATCAAATCTGATCTGAGTCAATCTTACCCGAATTCAGATCTTATAGGATTCAGATTTGGATCTAGTTATTAGATATGCTTATTGGATTCGAATTTAGATTTTCCAAACCAAATTCGAATTCGACTCGTTGACAACCCTAAATTGATTCTGTTTTAATTCGACGTGTTGACACCCCTAAATGAGTACATTCGCTCTCTTGCCTCAAAATCAATTTTGACTTCTTTGTGACCTTCTGCTGGAAATGCTGAACATGGGGTAAAAATGGTAAACAAGGTATGAAGGAAATTTCGCCATTTAGGATGATAAAAACGTACAGAATTTGGATCAAGGAGCGGCGGAACAGGATCCCTCGAGCAAGAATTATTGTAGTTTTTTTTTTAACTCATATACAGTTATACAAATATGTAGAATTCGAATCCGCGACATTACCTTGAATAATGAACTTATTAACCATTTGAACCAATCTCTATTGACGCAGTAATTGATGTTGTCATGGGCAGAGCTAGGGGGGGGCATGGGGGGCGGCCGGCCCCCCTGATTTTTTTTTTTTTTTAAATTTGTATATATATTTTGAGATTTTTATATTTTCGCCCCCCCCCAAAATTAAAATTTCGCCCCCTTAATTTTGTATATTTTAATTTTCGCCCCCCCTTATCTTAAATCCTGGCTTCGTCTCTGGATGTTGTTGTAGATTTAATCGTTGTTTTTTAAGCATAAAGGAGATTTTATAAAGAATCTCCTCTCAACAAGGAAATAAAAAAAATAATAATAAGCTCAACTTAAAAGAAAATTTTAATAGTTGGATGGCTTTGCGCATCAAGAATCATATTTACAACATTCATGATTCATCTTAGGAGCGATATGAAATATTTAAGGTAAGTTTAAAATTTTATTTTACGACCATTATTATGAAATTCATTTATATTTAATCTTCAAGGGTATTTAATTTGTTACGTATCAAAGATACGCCTAGGGAAAGGAAACTCGAAAAATAAAGAGTTCACGTTTTATTGTTATTTATACGTTTTTGTTGTTAGAGTTGCCTTACATGTTTTCACGCTTTTATTGCTTTCTGATTAATTAGTCAAATGATTTGGTTAATTAGAATAAAACGATAATTGATTCTCTAATTATCTATTTCCATATACTTAGAAAATGGAGGAATTGTACTCATTATCATGTATGTGGACATTGTGGACAAAGTAAATCTTTTTTCCACCTCCTCTCTCTGTTTGGTTCGGAAATTCGTTGGAAACCGGTTCTTAGGTTTCCTACCATTTTTTTTCTTTTCTTTTTTTTTTATTGTGTTTTCTATTCTTAACCTAACCAATTTTGGACGTGAAACTTGTGTGTGGTTAGTGTTCGGAATTACCTTTTGAGGCGTTTCTTCTAAGCTAACTTCTAATCTTCATTCTTGAAACACTTCTTAAGACACAAAACAAAATAAATTAAGCAAAGTCTTGTTTTCGGTTTCATGTCACTATGATCTCAAAACACAACGGTGACTTAAATAGGCGTCCAAAGGTAAAGTTTTAAGTGTCAAGACAACACTAGAACAACAAATTAATTTATTTTCACGTATAAACAAAATAAATTTAAACTAGTAACTTAATAATAATAACTAATTATGACTATATCTCAAGAACCGGAAAACGCATGATTAATTTCCAGCTGGTTTAATTCCTTGAAGCTGTTTGATCAAGAGCCACGGGAGTTTGAGCCTCTTCGTTTGCCGAAGTTGTCTGTGGTGCAAAGTTGTCAATCATCTGCAGAAAGACCCAACAAAAAATATTCACGAAAAAGTAAAATATAGTAATTTAAATTCTTATGCTCTCCTTTCGCAGCTGCGCTTAAAGATTCTTTCGTATGCCTTATATATAATTTAATGAATTAGGAGGCCCCCCATGGCCCTATCCATACAAGTAGTATACCCCCTTAGTCTCCCATAATATTGACAAATCTATATATATATTTTTTTAAAAACGATTTTTCTTGATTCTCGACTACGGACTATCCCAATAAAATTTGAATTTGTAAAGTGTAATCTATCTATTTTAAAGTAGCAACTTGATATTTTGTTTTATATTTCTAAAAGTATTCCAATCTATTATGACAGGTGAGCACTACCACTAATAAGGGGAGAAAAAATAATTTAAATGAATATTTATGTAATGAAATGTGCGGTAAGAACCTTAAAAAAAAAAGTGAATATTTATACAATTAATTGAATTACCCTATGCCAAGTGAATTTGAAGCAGTCCATGTGCAATTCCAGTGGTGCATGAATGAAGTGATGCAACTGATTCTTTAAATTGTCCAAAAAGGTTCCATTTTCATCATACGGCTTCTTCCAACAAGAATTCACAATCGGAATTGATGCCTCGTCGCGACCGCTCATATTAGCTGTTAGCTACTAAAATAAGAAGAATAGCATATTAGCATGCGCATCCAAGATCAAATCAAACTTATAAAGGGTTCGTTATACAAAGTTGAAAGAAAAAGAAAATTAAAGTTATCTAATGGCCTTACCAGGTTAATTTTAGGATGGTCGAAAGTGGGTAGAAGGGGAAGTTGAGCGAGATGTTTGTGGATTTAATTTCAACTTACATATAATCTTGATTATGTATAATTTCACCGACTTGTTATGCAAGAAAATTAGAAAGATTGTGACAAAATTTATATAAAATAACCGTCATCACTTGGGAGGGAAGCTAGGGTGAATAGATAATATATCTGACTTGCGCAATTTATTGATAGGAAATGGGTAAATGACAGTTAAGACCCTCAAAGTTTTAACATTTTGGCATATTGACACAAAAAATATGTTCAAAATACTTAGGCTCACAGCCTCACGGTTCTACCGAGTGCAATTAGTTTGCAATTTATTCTCAAAACTATCTTCAGCTTATTTAAGAAATGAACATTTTATAGGTAAGAATTAATTATGAAATAAATCCTGTGGAACATAATTTCTCGAGTTAAGAGCCTGAAATTATGAAAGCTCATGAAAGGGTCTAAATCATGATAAAAATTGTTTAATTTTAATTGCTATTAAGAACATAACCTCTCCAGTTAAATTGTTAAAAGACAATTTTTTTAGGTTTTTTTCTCATCACTTAAAAAGACAAGGTTAGAATGTTGATATGTGCAACAATTTCTTTTGTTTCAGAGAAGCCCAATTAAGAGCTTCAAACATCTGGAACTTAAAGAGTGGACTGAAGGGCTCTGGAACTTAAGAGTGCACCGCATCATCCACGCACAAGGCCGTGGGTCGGGCTCAGGCGTTTGATGGCGCACATTATACGTGCATATCGTCGCTTGGAGTCTCGTCTCCAAGCCTAGAGCCTTTCTTTTTGGGTCAGAGTTGGCCCAACTCAGTTCAAATTCAAATCTAAAGCCAGTTTTAGATGTTCAGATACATCAAAATATGTAACTTTATTCACAAATACATTAGTGGTGTAACAGTTGAGTAGTTGACAATTAATGGGTCAATTTTTAGGCCATTAACACCTAAAATTAACACATTCAAATTCCTGCTTTAATTTTGGCCAAACATCTTAGAGATTTATAGTCTCCCTCTAACTTGAAAATAAACACCACCACTCACCTAATTTCTAGCAAATTGCTATTGTCTGAAAGCAACCCTTCAGCTTGACATATATTATAAAAGTAAACTATGTGCAACGTTTAGCAAATTTCAGAGAAGTTAGGGGCGATTAACACTTTAGGGGCAGGAATCACGCGTATCAGTCTGGTTCCATTCCCACATTTCTCAACAATCTTAAAGTATTAATCCGATTGAGATGGAATCAAAGTCCTTCAGATTCATGAATCAGCAGAAGTTGGGCCGCTTCGACGGCAACAACTTCAGTAGCTGGCAGGACAAAATGAAGTTTTTGCTCACTGTCCTCAAGCTTGCGTATGTTCTGGATCCCAATCTTCCACCGATCCCAGAAGACCCTCTTGCTCCAGAGCAACAACAACAAATTGTTGTTTTGGACCCACCAACAGCGTAGGTACAGTCTCTCCTATGAACCCCACTACCGCAGGTTGCAAAAACATTCTTGCCAACAGGAGATCTAACAGATCTAACAACAACAACAAGCCCTTCCCGGAACGCTCTACAAATCTAACAGGAGATAGTGGAGACCCTTCAGCAACAACGAAGGAAGAGAGTAGAAGATATACAACTGGCTCGAGAACACCAACGTATGATTTGTACCACAGGCTGTATGATTTGAACACCAACGTGCAGTCTCCTAGAGAGCTTTGGGAGGCTCTGGAATACAAATACAAGGCTGAGGAGGAAGATATACGCAAACAAATATTTAGTTTCTAAATATTTGGATTTTAAGATGGTGGATAACAAATCGATCCTAGAGCAAGTGTTTGAACTCCAGGTGATTGTAAACAAACTGAGAATGGTGAAAATTTTCCTTTCAGAAACTTTCCAGGCTGGAGCAATTATATCAAAGCTCCCTCCAGCCTGGAAGGACTATTCTAAAAGGTTGATGCATAAATCTGAGAACTTGTCCTTGAAACAAATTCAAAAACATCTGCTTATTGAAGTGGAGGCTCGGAAACGCGAAAAAATTTGATTCAAGGACAGTTTAGTGTCAATTATGTTGAGGATGGAAATTCTAAGAAGAAGGGATTCGGCATTAAGAAAAATGCTTGACAATTTAAGAAAATTGGACAAAAAATTACAAATATGAGTGTCAGGAGATATCTTGTATTTAATGTGGATCTCCTGCGATCCTTGACTCAAAAGTCGACTAGGGGTCGAGGCTATGCTCGACCAGGTTGATCCTGCTAACATCAAACATATCCCACTTTATTGGGCCAGGAAGGAGATCAAAGGCTCGACCGACTAGGGTTCACATGTTAAGCCTGAGGTCATTCCATGTGGCACCATATGACGAAACGACATCGTACCACATCAAATTTAATTCTAAGATTTACTTTAACATTAAATTAAAGTTTTTAATTTTTAATTTTAACTTTTTAATTTTTGAATGGAAGATAAAAAAAAAGTCAGTTCGCTCGATGTTAGCCTAAATCCTAAATAAATTGGCTCATTTATAATTTTTAAAACTCATAGGGATAGAGTTATTAATATTTTTACGAGGAAAATTTTTGTCTTCCAAACTTTGCGTCTTTTTGTAATGGGCTAATTACAGACACCCCACCCCCCACACCCAACCCCAAAACCTTTGGGGAGTTGTGTGCTTTCCCCCTCAACCTTTGGATCGGTGCGTTTTACCCCCCCAACCTTTATAAAACGTTACACTTTGCCCCTTTTTTACATATTCGGGAAATATTCCGCTAGCAGCCACACACGAGACTTGTGCGTGATTTTATGGAGGGCTTTTTTGTCAATTCAGCTATCCCATTTTATTAAACCCAATGTTGGCTCAAATTCATCCCATACGAACCCTAAACCCCCAAATTGAGCTCTGGAGAGTGCAAGAACAATGGAGAGGGGCGATGATGGCAACTGCAACTGTGGAAGGCACGTTGTTCAGAGATCTTCGTGGACGGACTTGAATCCGGGACGACGCTACATCTCGTGCGAGAATTTTCACGTAAGTATGACTTGCAAGTTCTTCAATTAATCCTATCATTCCTCCTTAAATCTTACTGTTGTTGCTTTGCTTTGGAATCTGTCGTAGGCTCCCGGTGGATGCAATTTCTTCATGTGGGTTGACCCACCCATGTGTGAGCGTTCCAGGCAGATTATACCGGGACTTCTTAGGAAAATCAACAATCTTGAAGCTGAAAAGGAGCAAAGAATTGATGGTCTTGAAGATGAAAATGAGCATAGAATGCTTATAAAAGGGATACCTGTTTCTGTATTTGTGTGGGTTACTGTAATTGCTGTTGTAAGCTATGTGGTTCTTACGTAGTAAGGTTGTATGTAGTGTAGACCTGACATAACCACATTTTGTTTGGACATAAAGTCTGAGCCAGCTTTAGGTATGTAATGTTACAATGTATCTTCTTCATAATTCAATGAAATTTGTGTTAAATGTACACAATGTGCAGAATGTACATGTTTGTAACCATTTCCATATTGCAATGAAACAAGATAATGAAGTTAATTTCATTGAAATTTAGCAAGCCTGCCTGTTTGTGTACAAAAGATAACAAAAGCACCATTGTTCCAGTGACAAAAAAAACATGTGAATAACTTACAAAAATTGGACATTAGAACCACCTACACAACAGGTTCACAGACTATAAACATAGCAAACTAATCAACTACACAAGCTTCCTCTTTGCTTGTCCCGATGGCTTGAACTTTGAGATGTAAGTCTTTCTAGTAGGTGTTCTTTAGGTGCTTGGTTTTTTTTATGAAGTTGCAGTTTTCTTCTTTGTAAGTATTAGTTTGTTAGGAGCATGTGTTGTTGACATCTGACTTGCAACCTGTGAGTCACCTAGCTGAGTTGTCGGGAGGGACATTGAGCTTCTTGTAAATCTTCTTGTTGCTGTAATGGTTGTTTGTAAAGAGGCAGCAACTGCCTTCTTTTTTGATACCTGATTAAAGAACAAATATCATTGATTAGAATTGGAGCATAGTATAATATGTACTGTAATTAATTAGAACCATTACTTACAGCTTTCTTGGAACTTGAAGGGCCTAGTGGAATGTCAAGCCTGTCTGGAATTTGTTGATTTTTTGGGTTTTGCTTGCACCCTCTTTTATTATGGCCTGCAGTACCACATATTCTGCACTTCATGGTCATTCCTTGTCTCCCTAGATACCCAACATGCTCACCATTTCCTGTAGGAGCTTTAGTCCTCTTCTTGGCCCTTTCTTGTGCAAATTCATCTGGAATTTTTTCTCCTTTTTTGTTGTTTAGGCCTGCTAGGTAACCTTTCCTTGACAGAGGGATGCAATTTCTTCATAATAATTGGCCATTCATCAGGGCCATTTAAACTCACCATGAGATTACTGTAAACTTTCATGAAGGTCTCTTTGTGATAGCAAACATCCACATAATCCTCAGCATTTTTATTCATGAACCAAATAGCAGAAATTGCATGTGGACAAGGTATGCCAGATAGCTGCCAAGATCTACATCCACATGTTCTCTCACCAAGATGCACCTTAAATTTATCTCCCCAACATCCAAGAACATTAAACTGATCATGACCATTCCAATGTGCCATGTAATCCATACTTTTCTTTTTATTCTCTTCTAAAAGCTTGTCTATGTTAGGGCAAATGTCTAACTTTACAGATGTCATTTCATCCCTCTTAACATAGATCCTTTTCATGAGTGTCATTCTTATGTTTTTAAGCATATCAATAACTGCCATATTTCTAGCCTTAACCATCAAAGAATTGAAACTATCACAGAAGTTATTCCAAAGAAGATCACATTTAGAAAAGCACCTGAAGTATGCTATGGACCAGTGTGCAGCAGGTCTCTTGGCAAGCCACTTGAAAGCCTCTAAGTCCTTGTCTCTCAAATCTCTGATGATGGCCTCAAACTCTAAAATTCTGGTGGCTTTTGTTGCTCTCCACACTATCTGCTTCAATGTTAATCCCCTGTGTGAAATCTTGAAGTTGTTGTATAGGTGCATCACACAAAATCTATGCTCAGCATTTGGGAGCAGTGAATCCACAACATCTATAATTCCTTTTTGCTTATCTGACATGATCACGCAATCTGAGTGATCACTTCTAATGCCAAGATCCTTCATGATCAGATCCAAAAACCAATGCCATGTAGAACTTTTCTCCTTTTCAACTATTGCATAAGCAAATGGATAGATACAGTTATTGGGATCAATCCCTACTGCAACTAACAGTATTCCCCCACACTCAGTCTTCAAATGACACCCATCCATACATATTACAGGTCTACACCCTCCCAATAACCCCTTTTTCAGAGGACCCCAGCAAATATATAGCCTCTTGAACACATCCTCACCATTCTCAATTTTTGTTTTTAACTTGATAGTTGTATCAGGGCTACATCTAATAATCTCGGCTAAGTAACTATATAAATGACAATATTGCTGAAAAACAGTACCTGCTGACCATGCCTTGACCTTTTCCTTTGCTCTATACATCTGAAATCTGCTAAACTGCAACTTCTGCTCATGTTGTATCATTTGTACCATAGATGAAACTGGCCATTTAGGATCACTTGCTATTTTGACTTTGTATTTTTCAGCTAGCCACTTGGAATTAGCAGAGGACACCTTCTCCACTCTGGGACATCTATGTTTATCATTCAAAGTCTTGATTTGCATGTTAACCTCTCCAGACTTCAAACTTGCAAATAAGAACCACTGACACTTTTTACTTTTACACCGAACTCTCAGTCTGTTATGATCATTTTTAATCCATCTAATATCTCTCCCATTAATTCTGGAGTGTTGTCTAATAGCATCCCTTAATATATCAGTGGTTTCAAATAATAATCCAAGCTCAAACTGAGGGTTCTCCATGTCAACTAATGGATTAAAGACCTTGCATCCATCATGTCTCCTAACAGCAATTTCAGACTTCTCTTTTCTTCTGTGCTCTGCATTGCTACTGAGTGACCAACCTTCAAGACCACCTGAATTCACTCTATGCTCAAATTGTACTTCCTCATCACCTTCCATGTCACTATCAACTAGTCTGTCAGAATATACATAGTCATTACCTACAGATTGCTCTTCATCACTTCCCCATTTCTGCTCTGCTTCAACAATACCTTCAAGCAATGGATCATGTTTCCCAATAACCTCTTCTGGTGGTTGATCTAAGCATGGATTAGGTACTTCATCACCTTCAGCTATAACTGGTCTATTAACATCTGTAACTTGCTCTTTGTTTGGTCCAGCATATTCTGTACCTTGTTCTTTGTTTGGTTCAGCATGCTCTGTACCATCTTGATGATGTGCAGCACTTGATTCTCCCATCTCCCCAACTACAGCTTTGCCTTTCTCAGCCTTCCTTCTTTGCATCTGTATCCTAGCTTCATCATCTGAACTGACATCTCCAGCTAAAATATCAAGAAATCCAAAAGGGTCCTTTAGTTTATCTGAATCATCCTCATCTTCACTAGATGATTCAGACTCCTCCACAGGTAAGGGATCACAAAAGACTCCAACCATCCTCTCTTCGTCAAGATGATTCACCAAATCTATTGCATCTACGTCTCTTGATAGTAAACGTACATAGTAACACTCATTAATCCCACCAAAGCTGTAATAGAAATTAGTCTCCTCCACTGAGACTCCAAACTTTTCAGCCATGGCACGAATCTCAATCATTGAGATTAAATCTTCACAACAGAAGTCGATATGACCAAATATCCCACCAACATACACCTTCGACCCTAAATTACATATCTTCCCACCATAATGTATGCGTATAGTGAACATTTCAGAGTTTCCACCTAAACAACAAAAAATATATATATATATATCAGCTACAAGCATCCCACACCCAAATCAGATAAAAAACAGAGCTATCTCCAACATAGGAAACCAAAATGTATCAAATTTTACAAATTTCTCAGAAAATAGAGAAATTACCGCAACCATCAACATATATGATCACCCACAAGAGTGCTAAAAGGTTTAGTTTTTTAACCACAACAAAAAATGAAATTCTGGAGAAGAAAGCTCACCATACATGGGGGCATTCTTCCGCGGTTGTATATCGGCGTCACCTTCGCGAATCCTCCACTCCATTCTCACCGGATTGATGGCAAACTCAGGGAACAAGAAGTTCAAGGGGCAATTTCCTTTCCAAAAGAGAAATAACCCTAGCTAAAATAAGGGTTTTACAGCGATTGTTTTGTTACATAGGCAGGAAGGAAGTGGGATAGCTGAATTTATAAAAAAACCCTCCATAAAATCACGCACAAGTCTCGTGTGTGGCTGCTAGCGAAATATTCCCCGAATATGCTGACGGAAATGTAAAAAAGGGGCAAAGTGCAACGTTTTATAAAGGTTGGGGGTAAAACGCACCGATCCAAAGGCTGAGGGGGAAAGCGCACAACCCCCCAAAGGTTGGGGGGGTGTCTGTAATTAGCCCTTTTGTAATTTACCATCCTAACAAACTTTCATTACAAACCACCATTCAATCTTTAAATTTGTAACATACCGCCATCTAAACTTTTTTTTGGTGGTTTTGGCTAAAAAACATGATAAGTGACATGTTTATAAAACATACACGTCAGTTGTATTTTCACCAAAACCACAAAAAAAAAAGTTTAGATGGCGGTATGTTATTAATGAAAAGATTGGATGACGGTTTGTAACGAAAGTTTGTTGGGATGATAAATTGTAAAAAGAGGCAAAGTTCGGATGGCAAAAAAATCTTTTTATCTATTTTTACTATGAAATCTCGTACAGGTATAGATGTCACAATCTCTATTTCTTTTTATCCCTTTAAATAGGTGTAGTACATTCATGAAAGGATATTTCTTCTAATATCATCTTGACGTATAATGACACTTTTCATATAGTAACATTTTAAAAATTTTCGTGTTATCATATCTATGTTGTATCGAGTTTGTATCCCCTTATGTTCGTGTCCATATCCTCATGTAATCATGTTCGTGCAATCATACGTGTAGTACAGTGTGGACATTAGACGAAGGTCTCTACTCTGTGCTTTGTGCTTTTGTTGGATTCTTTTATAAATCTATTTCTCTCTACTCTGTTCCTTGTGCTTATTGTTGGATTCTTTCATAAACCTATTTCCCACCGCTTAACGTATATGATGCATGGATACTTTTAAAATTATTATTCTGTTGTACTAAAATTGTGTACAATACTCTTGTAGAAAACTTTTCACGTGATAACTTTGAGAAAAAAAATTTATCGTTGTATCATGTTGTTCATATCGTGTCTGTATCCATGTATTCATGTCTATGCATCATAACTTTGTAAGATATTTTCGCCAAGATCAATATCATTAATTTAGAACACCGATATAATTGAGAATATAAACATACCTAATTTTCTACCTATTGAATTTACTGAATTGAATCTAATATTACCGATATCATTGGTCAAGTCATGTAGTATTCCATCAACTCCTCTGACTAGATCTTCCTATCCTTCTCTCACCAATAGTTGACAGCTTATTGGGAAAGCAGATATCAAGAACGTGGAGTGGAGAGGGGACCTAGCCATCAATAAATATAACCCTAGGAGCCCTCCCATCATGAGTTTTTTAGAGTGGGCCTACATCAGCTATCAGACCACGTCTGCTAACATCAAGGCTTTAACAATAGTGGGTCAAACAAATAGGTCTGATAAGCCTTGTCCCATTAACCATATTAATTTAGCCCGTTTTATTTTTAATACAATCATCAATTAATAGAAGTTCAATAAGAAATATTCTTACAGTCTCCCACTGGACAATATTAATTGAAGTTTTGACTCAAAAAACAAAAAGGAAAAAGACACATTTTTTTTATCAAAATGACTAACGAGCTAAACTACACAAGAAATTTGACTGTGGCCACAGATTTTGAAAAACAACACGACAATAGACAAGACTTTCAACAATCCAGCCGGTGAAAGCACTAAATATCGGATCATGGCAGTGATTGCATCATTTATTGATACAAGACCTTCCATGGTCACAAATACCAGCAACTTCCACTGACATGGATTCTGACATGGTAGTCTAGCAAGAAATAACATTCAAAATATGACCCAAATATGCTATTTCATTATCGGTCCTTCGATTTTCTTGTACGATACGGATTTCTACGCAACATGAAATCCTAAGAAAATCTAATTTCCTTATCATATACGGTCTCGGAAGCAACATGAAACTCAAAGGAAATTATAGTTCTCTTGTAAGATATGGATTTCTAAAACAATATGAATTCCTAAGAAAACTCAACAACTTCTCAGGAAGTTATATATGTCTCATTTAATGCTCAATATACAATATGGTGTGTTTATGAGACATACCCAATATTTCTTAAGAACAACACCCAATCTTAAGACAAATATACATGCGAGATACACAACTCAATCATACGCACATAAAAGAATCATTAATGAGCCAATAGTCTCGCATTGAGTGCACATAAGATATTCAAAATGCATATTTTATACGCATTATGAATGTAAACATAGACCAATACGCACATTGTAAAGCTAATACGTAAAATTTATTGATATGATCCATCAACAATTAGCAACTGGAGCCAAAATACAATATGCTCCTCATACCAATAAAATATGTCTTATTAACCAAAATAATTGTCCTCATGAAGTTTCTTTATAAGAAACCACTTATTGACAAAATCATATCAATACGGAAACTAGGAGAATTAATCACCAAACACATGTTTCCTATTTTGTGACGTGTATTTTTCTACGAAATAAAACTTTAGAAAAACCAAAGTGAATTAATCAATGTTCCAAAACTCACTTTCAAATTATTTCTTTTCTCAAAGCTACTAACCAATATGCACATGTAGATTATATAAAATAACCATCTGTCTCAGATTCTCATGAAATAGTAATAATAATCAAGCCTATTATTTTCAAGATATTTTACTAAAATAGCAAGACACTCTAACAATCGACATATGAGTGTCTCAAATACTTGATCGGCTAGCTAATGGTCACCACCGATTGGGAAAAGATCGTGTGTTCACAAAAGTTATGGGGTGTTTCAACTATTCCATAAAACAAAAATTCTATCTTTCATAATTTTGCAAGAAATTATTAAAAACTAATGTATCCACATTCACCCCCTTTTTTTAAAATAATTTCTTTGAAAACAAATTTGGACAAAAACAATGAGTTAACTGCTCCAAACACCCTGTGTTTGTTCCAATTTGCAGAAAAAACCCTTAGTTATAAAAATTAGTTCAAAAAACCTTATGTTATTTTATTTTTTGCACACCGCCCCCTTATTCCATTTGATCAACTATTAAATCTTTTAACCCTAAAATACCCTTACTTTATATATTAAAATAATATTAAAAATGTAAATATTTAATGTATTAAGAATAAACATATTATAATTATATTATTTTTAAAATATACATATTTAATATATGCATATTATATTAAAGTATAAAAAATATATAAATATTAAAAATCATTTTTAATAGTTTTAAATATATATTAAAATATAGATATAAATGAATAATTATTTTTAAAAATATTATTAATAAATAAAAATATAAATAGATATGATTTATATATTTTCACTAAAAAATATTATATATATATATATATATATATGTACACACACATAAATACTTATACATATATATACTAAATAAATATATACATAATACAATATATAATATTTTATATTTATATATTATATTATATGCTTATAATGTATTTCTATTATTTAAAAATATTATTAATAAATAAAAATGTATATAAATATTATTTATATATTTTCATTAAAATTATATATTATTTATATATGTATATAAAATTACTTTATATATATATATATATATGTATATACAATTACTTATACATATATATTAAATAAATATATATATAATACAATATACAATATTTTATATTTATATTTATATATTATATTATTGTAGTATATATGTGTATAATGTATTTTTATTATTATATATATTATATTATATAATTATAAAAATCTTTCCCCCCCCCCCCCCCCTTCTTCTTCCCCAAAACCTACGCAGAACCAGCAACCCCTGTAACGCCCCAGCTTTCGGCAATTCAGGTATGAACGACACGTGTGCGTTTGAGAGTTGTAATTTAATTATTAATTGATCATTTAATTCATTTTCCTATCATGACATAATTTTATAAAAAATTATATTCTTGATATTTTATTGAAAATTCATATCATATCATATTTTTCGGATTTATTGAACGTGATTGCAATGTGAATTATTTTCCCGAATGTGATTTATTTCTTTTATGTCCTTAATTGCTCATTTTCATGAATATGGGATCTAATTGCATTGGACCTAATTGATCATTTAATATGGGATTTGGACTTGATTGCATGACTTAATAAATGGAAGGATTTAATTGCAAAATTGGCCAATTCTTTCTCCTTCATAGCAGCTTTCACGTACCATTTGCATTCCATTTCATACAAAACATTTCATCCCTTGTTCTTGCTTCCTTCTTCAACCGAGACCAACCCTACCAAGAGAGGTGGGAGATTTCATCTTGCAAGCGTCAATTTTTGTGAGATTTGTGATATTTGGAGCATCATCATCATCACTTCTTCATCTTGTCTCTCATTTCTCCCATTTGAGGTAATTATGGAGATTGGTTGATTTTCTTGAAAATATATGATATATAGGGCTTTGTTATATATTGGTTAGATTGTGTATTTGTTGTTAGAAATATGTTTGTGATCATTAAGCTCAAGATTGATGCATATAACTTGTGATTTATGGACTTGGAGCATGAGTGTTGATATGGGTTTGGATTGATGGATTATTGTTGATCTAGCATTGAAATGAGTGTTTAAATGAATTGTTATTGATTATATGTAAGCTAGTATGTTTATTGCATCAAATATGTGCATTACATCTTGAGTTTGATCCATTTTTGGTGGTTGATTGTTGTTGCTTCGTGTTGCTCTGTTCTGTTCTGCATATTCAGTAGCTCACGTATTTTGGGAACGGCCCTTCCAAACCCCAGTTCAAAACTGGAACGGCCGTTCCGTTCCCATGATGCTGAGATAGTTAGCCAGCGAGACTGGGAACGGCCGTTCCCATTTTGGCCTTTGAGCCGGAAGGGCCGTTCCCAGCTAAAACGTTTTTCCCTTTTTGAAAACGCTGGCGCGTTTTCTGTAGCCATGGGAACGGCCCTTCCCATTTTCAAAGGGAAGCCGGAACGGCCGTTCCCATAGTCCAGAATGTGTGCAAAATTCACTGCATAAAATTGCAATTTTCGCACCTCGTTCCGACGGCTTCTTTGACCCCTAATTGCTATTATATGACTGATTACATGTTGAAACGCCATATTTTTATGGTACATTATATTTTTCCCGTCGTCTCGTTGCATTTCCACCGTTCGTCATATTTGGTACATTTTGAGTCGTGTTTCACGGACAATTGTCTTTCTTGCACAGACCAGCTTCCTGGTGACGAGGAGCAGGCCCCGTGAGCTGTTTCCTTGGATATTTTTGGGTCGTTCAGGTGAGGTTTAATTTTAGATACTTAGGACCCGTACAACCCTATGTGAATTTTAAGCCAAAGCCTAACTATATAACTTATAGTTTTAAAAAGAGATTGGTTTTCAAATGTTTTATCGAACTATTGAAGGGATTGATTGATTGATTGATTGATTGATTGATTTGGCGAGTATTGTATTGCACTGTGGGCCCGAGGGTAGTGACTCGAGCCAACCGGGAAAGCACGGGCTGACGGGTAACTCGAGAGCTATCCTCACCAAATTGGGATGAACCCTGAACCCTCTAGGAGATTAGGGGAGGAAGGAGTTCCGGGCTTAGGGATTCATGTACCCTCTGCCCAGATTGATTGGATGGTGGGGCCTTGCAATCCCACCATCACCCGGAGGAAGAATGCGTTATTGAAACTGCTAATTGTGCACATTAATGAATTGCTTGATCACCTAATCACCTAATAATTGATTGATTGATTGATTGTACACAGTCGGTGTAAGGTTGGAGAATTGCCCCACTCGCCGGGCCACGAATTGATTGTATTGAATTGATTAAATTGAAATTGAATTAGTTATAATCTCGGGCGATGAACTCTCTTCTTTTACCAAATTGTATTGTTTTTCCAAAATTATTACCCGAGGTTATGACTTGCATGTATGTGCGCTTATATTTATTATACCCCTCGCTCAGTCTGTTTTGGACTGACACCTCAACTTTTCAGTGTTTTGCAGGGCGTGCTAGGCGGGAGTTTAGAGTCTCGTGGTCTTTAAATTTTGGTCTAGCACACTTCATTCCCACATTTTGTTATGTATAGCTATTTGGGATATTTTGTATATCGCCTTGTTATCTATATTGTTGGGAGATGATAACGTATTGATAGTGTGAATGTTGGTACCTATAAGTAAATAAATAAATATGGTACCTATACATATCGAATGAATGTTATTGCTTCCGCTTTTTAATACTCTGACTTGTTTGTTGGTTAGTTTTAAATTGAGGGTACCCGCCTAGCCTTGAGTCATTTTATTGTCTCCCGTTCGCTGTAGCTTTGATTCATGTATGGATTGTCAATTTCATATGTGGATTGGGGCTATAGTGCGGGGGATGTGGTGCCTGGCGTTCCGGGCGCTACATCCTACGGTGGTATCAGAGCTCGGTTGCAAAACGGGGTCTCTAGTGTCGTGTCTTGTGAGTCTAGGTCGCACGGCATAGGAACTAATTGTCACTTTGAGAGTCTTGCATTGTTATTTGATACATGAATCTACTTGACTTACTTGAATTTGGGGTGACTTGTTAAATTTCTGAACTTATGTGCAATTTTGAATTATTTGCACACATTGGCATTTACTAATCGAACACGCATATTAGTGACTTGATTTCAGGATGGCTCGCGATAGACATCACCGTGATCGTTCTCCTAGACATCGACATCATCGACATCATCGCAGGGAGAGATCACCACCTCCTCCTCCACCTCCTCAGGCTCAGCCACAGGACTTCATGAACGCCGTGGTGGGTCTTATTGATTAGAGAGTTCGGGATTATGTTCCACCACCACCACCAGTGGCACCACCACAGCCTGGAGGCTAGATATCAGCTGTTTTCAGGGAGTTTCAGAACCAGCACCCTCCCAAATTTTACAAAGGAAGTGATATTCAGGCCGAGCAGTAGCTTAGGGAGATTGAGAGGATATGGGAGCTTATCCCGTGTGAGTCCAGGGAGAAGGCCCGTTGTACCATTTCTTTGATTCAGGGTGAGGCCTACTCTTGGTGGGAGAGTGCCCGGATTGTGTTAGATGCTGCAGGCGAGGAAATGAACTGGGAAGTGTTTGTCAGAGAATTTCAGAACAAGTTCATTCCTCCATCTTCTCGCACTAGGAGATTGAAGGAATTTACAGAACTGAAGCAAGGAAACAGGTCGGTCTCAGAGTACATCGCCGAGTTTGAGAGGTTGTTCCGCTATGCCCCTAATATAGCGAGTGATGATTTCCATAAGGCGATGCAGTTTGTTCAGGGCCTTAGACCGGATATTCAGGCAGCGATTGAGGCGGCCAACACGAGCACCTGGGTGAAGGCTACCAAGAAGGCTCTATTGGTTGAGGATTCTGTGAATGCGAGGCGGTCTACCTACCGTTCAGGTTCAGGTTCGGGCTCAGGGTCTGGATCGGGATTCAGGGGTTCTGGATCGGGTTTTAGAGGTGCCGGATCAGGGTATAAGGGTTCAGACTCGGGTTCTGCTTCAGGCAAGAGGCCGATGGTTTCTTCTTCTCCACCACCAGCTCCACAGGGCCTAGGGAAGAAGCCCCGACCAGCAGGACCAGTGATTCGAGCTCCAGTTGCTCCAGCTTTGCCACCACCACCCGAGAGACCTTATTGTACCTTCTGTGGACAGAGGACACACGTCTATGATAACTGCAGGAGGCGTTTGGGTTTATGCCTGTTTACACAAATTTTCGTTGGAATCTGCAATAAATGAATGCAAAATACAAGAAAATAGCGAAACATAGAATTTATTGATTTAATGTAAAAAAAGTGTTACAATCTCTGAATATCCTCTGATTCTTCTCTACGAGTTGATTCGAGGGCTTAATGCTTGATCTCGAATTGGATGAAGAATTTGGGCCGGTGGTGTTGGATCGTTGTACAGGCTCGAAGACTTGAGAGCTTGGATGTTTGATCTTAAATCTGGGAAGACTTAGTGGAAGACTTGAAGATTTAGGCCTTGAAGAACTGTCGAATCTTTGTGGCGGCAACACTTCGTCGTGGCAAGAGCTCAGAATTTGAGAGCTTCTTTGATTTGATTTGTGGTGAATATGTCCTCTTGATGATTGATTTGTGAGCTCCGGTGCTTTATTTATAAGCACGTGTTGGGCTTGCTTGACTTCATGGGCCTTGACTTGGGTTTGGACTTAAGAGCCCATTTGATAATCCAAAATAATAATTTATGTTTATTATTTTAGATCAAATTGTAATAAAGTCCAAATTTGATAACAAAGCCCAAATTTGATATGGACTTAAATTAAAAATAATTAATTAATAGCCAATTTTGTTGGGCCATTAATTAATTATTAATCGTCGAATTTTCGGTGTCAACAGATGCCCCCACTTCAAGGTTCGGAATGAGCGTCGAACATTCGCGAGGCCGGGCTTGAAGTACTTTATTTTATTTTATTTTTTTGTAATGGAGATGGCGGGCCCCACATCCATTTGACGTTGAGATCAAACTCGTGGCAGAAGGCAGCAACAATTTTTTCATCAATTTTCTTTCCTTGATCAAATGTTCAGGCGGCCCTTTGTTTTCAAATGTTGAGCCATGCAATCATCATGTGGGCCCAATAGTGCATGCAAAGCAATTGCATGCTAACAGCAGTCTCTCTTTCCTTTTCAATTTTCACATTTCTTGGAAATTTGTGCTGGCATTATGGAGAAACACAAAAAAGGCAACTTCATTTTCTCAATTATACTCAGAATCATCAACTTTCTTTTGACCAAACAATTAAGGCCCAAATTGTTGCGGATAATGATCCTCGACGTGATTTCCTTGAGCAATCAATCATTAATTAAAACTTTCCAAATTGATCCAGAATCATCCCATTATATATAGTGATGATTTCATCTTTGCACTTCTGTAATTCTCGAGCAGACGGAGGTGGCTGCGTGCTTTGTCCAGAAAATTAAGAATTCCGCCGGTGATCAAAATTTTAGTTCCCAAGGGTGATTCGAGCACAAGTCGGTCGACGTCAAACAACTTCACTTTGGCAAAGTCGTTAGCTTTCAGAAGCTTCACTACAATTTCTGCGGCAGCAAAGGTGCGACGTGGCCATGCTCCGGTTCACGCCAATCCCTTCATTCTCGGTTTACAGAGGAAAGAGCTCTGCTCGTGGTGCCACTGCTGCTGGATGTGGGTGCCATGCATTTTTTTTTTTAAATTTATTCAATTATTATCATTTTTGTTTTTTTTCAATTTCTCTTTGCAGGTAGTACTTGGCCTTCCATTCGGACCTAAGCATTTCCATCACATTGGAGAATTCATTTTTGGAACTTTCTTCAAGATCTGCTTCTTGCCATTGCGATATTCACCTCACAACATTCCAGATACGTTCATGCATCTCATAGAATGGATCATCGAGCCGATTGTAGAAACCGCCAATTCATGGTGCCACTTCCAGTTCTTGAAGTCCACGCTCCACCATGATCTACATTTTGAATTTCAACTCCTGCAAATTCATCATTAGCCAACAATTTGCATTTGGAGGACAATCAAAGTTGATGGTTGCAATTTCTTCGGCCACATTTTCAGAGAATTCGAAAGTGGACAACAGTCAACCGCATCTTGTCATCGTGGAAACTTGATACTCCAACGATCAAACCTAGTTCAAATTTCCAGATTCTCGACTCAATGCGAATCCAGATTCTTGTTGCACGTTTTCCCGGCATACATCATCAGAGAATATCCGCTTCATGTTACCAATATGCAGAAAGTTACTTTGTTCTCGCAATCCGACATCTTCACTGGGGGCGCAGATCCATGAACAATGGAGCGACCTGACATCATCGCCTGCAACCATGTTGAATCCATAAATTTTTGTTGCAGATCCACGAACAAGACGATTTGACATCTATACCGGCAGCTGCATTCATCCTGCACACCCGCATCGTTGAGGTTTCAACTGCTACAGACACTTAGATCTGACTTTTACATCCACCAAGCCGCCATAAAGCTCCGACAATGACTCTTATCTTGATGCCATCTTCCCTCGACATCACAAAAATGCTCATGGAACTTTGCTCCGGAACCATTGACTCATCCTTACTGATCCTTGCTTGAAGTTTTCGCCTAGAGACAGAACAACCATCCACAACTTGTACACGATCCTCATCCAATATCATTCAGATTCTCGCAGTTGCAGCCAAGTGTTAGACTCTTGCCCCCGATCAGAACATCATTGTCGCGGTGCTTTCTCTCCTCAGCATCAATGAGATCCTGACAGATTTGCTCTCGAACTTCGACTCAGAACTATGAAGGCCTTTCATTCACCACCATATGACTCTATAGCATGCATCAACATTCCAGTATCAACAGAGATTTTGCTGAAGCCATCATTCCGACGCCCCATGACAGTAGGATTGCATGCAATTTGCTCTACCATCTGGACCGTGCTTGGGAATCACGAACAATTCTGCCCTTTAAAGCTTTGCAAGTCATCTTTTTCCTCGCCCGACGAAGTGAAAGAGTTGCGGAACATCCTTCAAACCTCCGCCAAGTCAAAGTGTTGCAAATTGTTGGTGACCATCAATCCTTCGCATCATGGAGTTGCATTTCAAGCGGTAGCGGTGATCAACAACTTTACGGCCTGCCGGATTCCACCAATTTTCCCAACATGTCATCCATTTCCAAATGATTTTGTGTTGTGGGGACATCGCTGCGATGGAATATGACCAAGTGAAAAAACTCAACTTGTCACACCGGTTGCGCAACATTTTCTTCTAATGGAATCTTCTCATTTTTTTTTTTTTTTTTTATTTTTTATTTTTTGTTTCTCTCCCATTTGCTGCAGGTGAAGGATGAAAAACGAGTTGAGGAGATGGGTCGTCGAAAGATTGAGAACTTCCTGATCAGTGGTAAGAGAAGTCCAAGACATTTTTTAATCTGGTATGGAAGCAAGGCAGATCATCACTTCCACGAAAAGAGAATTTATTGTGTCGTCCCATAGATGTTGACTTTGATGGAAACCCTGGTAGAGAATTTGGTGTAGAAAGAGTTGGGGAGACCACATGAAGAATTTAGACAAAATTGTACAACTTCGTCATTTTTTGTATTCCTTTGGATCACTTTTGATGTAAAAGTACACCATTTGTGGAATAAAATGTTCTTTCATATCTTTTTGTGCCTCTTTCTTTTTGTGTATTCGTTCGCCATTCTTCGTTTTGATGTTGATCTTGAAAGACTCCAATGCATGCCCCCAGTGTTAGAATTTCACGCACTTATCGAAACTCACGAACAATTTGGATTTGTTTGAAGATATGACTGCACTTGAAAATTTAGTATTCAAGTTGCCTACGTACCCCAAAAAAGAGGATCAAGTCATGACGTAGTTCAAAGTTTTTTTTTTTTTTTTTTGTCACAGTTTATACTCATGCGAACAAAGAGTAACGTGCAGTTTAGGCTCGTACGTCAAGGAGGAAACTCTTTCATTTAGGATGATCCTTTTGGGGAATTTGGCTTTTGGATGGTGATGCGCAACTTGGCTTTGTCCATCGATTTATTGGTTTTATTCGGGAACACGTTGTCGGCTTCTCCAAGAAACGTAGGTGGAAAGAAATCTCCAAGAGTTGCATGGTTTGATTTGCAGGTTGTTTCTGATTTCTTTTGACTTGATCGAGAACTCTTCGAACTTCTTGGTGGATTCCGTCTATGGATTTTGGTTTGTTTCGACTTTCTCCTTGATGTTGGTGGATGAACTTGCTCGACATGTTGTTTTGAACCTTTTTGGTGAATCACGAGAATCCATCTATCATCCGTCACTTTGTTGGAGGGAGTTAATTCTTGCTTGGTTCTTTTATCAGTGAGCAAGGTCTTTACCAAAGTTGGGTCTAGGCTCCCGAATTGAAGTGTTGTCGGCCCCGAGAATTCAGGTGGAGGGAAGATGACCTTCTTGCTCTGAAGATTGCACAACGAGCTCTTGGTCGCAATAAGGCTAGCATGATTCACCTCAGCAACATCTTCATCTTTCTCGTCATCACTGTCATTATCGTCAAGAATTATTTTTCCTTCATCGGCCAACGACATTATTCTTTCCTTGACCACGAAGCACTTTTCAATAGGATGACCTACAATTCGGTGATACTTGCAGTATTTGGGATCAGCCACCTTGTCGCTTTCTTCGGGGCGTTTTGACTCGGGCAATTTGATCAATCTTCTTTCGACTAATTCATCGAAATTATGCGGGACATCAGAGTCAGCAAAAGGGTATTCTTTTTCTTGTCTTTCTCTCAGCGTAGGCCGATGACCATCATTTGAGTTGTGTGGAACTCCAAAGTTTCTGTTCTTCTCGACATTTGGAGACACTCTTGCTGCAACTGAAATGGCCATGGACTCTTCGGTAGAGGCTTTGACAAACTTCTCATCTCCCCAATGATCTTTCCTTTCTCTTCCTTGTTCTCCTAGTGGAAATGAAGGTCGGTGATTTGCGATACTCAATTCCATGTCGTGGGCACGAGTAGCAAGATCCTCAAATGTTCGAGGTTTGATTCCTTGGAAAATGTATTGAAGTCCCCAATGCATCCCTTGCGTGCACATCTCTATTGCGGACGTTTCTGACAACTTGTCTTTGCAACATAGGCTTAGTGCTCGCCAACGATTGATGTAGTCGATGATCGGTTCATCTTTCTGTTGTCTCGCGTTTGTAAGCTCGATCAGGCTCACGGTGCGACGAGTACTGTAGAAGCAGTTCAAGAACTCTCCCTCCATTTCGTCCCAACTGTTGATGGATTCGGGTTCAAGATCAACATACCAGTCGAAGGCGTTGTCTTTGAGCGATCGCACGAACTGCTTGACAAGAAGGTCCCCACCCGTTCCAGCATTGTTGCAAGTTTCAATGAAGTGGGCGATGTGTTGTTTGGGATTACCTTTTCCATCGAACTGTTGAAGCTTGGGTGGTTGGTATCCGTTTGGCATCTTCAAATCATCAATTCTTCTTGAGTATGGTTTTGAGTATGCAACTCGATTTTGGGATGACCCGCCATAGTGCGCCTTGATTGTGTTTGCTATCATTGCCTGCAACTCTTCCATGGACAAGGTTGCTACCGAACTTGTTGAACGCGTGGTCTTTTGTGCAAAATTTGGCTTGTGAAGTGTCTGATCAACCAACTTCTCATTCGGAGTGTGTTTTGGAGGAGAAGGACGGTTGTGGCTAGACCCTTCGACATTTTGTTGCTCCACTTTGTTCATCAGTTGTGTAATTTGAAGATCTTTGTCCTCCACGATCTTTTGCAAATCAGCTATGGCTTGAGCCATTTGAGCAAGTTGATCGTCCACGTTCGTCACGCTAGTAGTCATTGCAGGCAAGTTGGCGAAGGTGGTGGAATGAGTCCCTTTCGGGGTGGCAGGATTGGAGTTGTCCGATTCTGATGAGGTTGAACCGTTGTACTTGCCCCCGGTAGAGGATTGAGCAATGTTGGCAACGATGTCAGCCATATTCATCTTGTTCAGCGCAAGTTGATCCTTTTTAGATGCCATGGATGCGTTTATGATGATGGATCTGAGATTTTCCTTAGGATGAAGAGATGAGAGGCAGAGAATGTCCCACTGGGCGTGCCAAAATTTGTTTACACAAATTTTCGTTGGAATCTGCAATAAATGAATGCAAAATACAAGAAAATAGCGAAACATAGAATTTATTGATTTAATGTAAAAAAAGTGTTACAATCTCTGAATATCCTCTGATTCTTCTCTACGAGTTGATTCGAGGGCTTAATGCTTGATCTCGAATTGGATGAAGAATTTGGGCCGGTGGTGTTGGATCGTTGTACAGGCTCGAAGACTTGAGAGCTTGGATGTTTGATCTTAAATCTGGGAAGACTTAGTGGAAGACTTGAAGATTTAGGCCTTGAAGAACTGTCGAATCTTTGTGGCGGCAACACTTCGTCGTGGCAAGAGCTCAGAATTTGAGAGCTTCTTTGATTTGATTTGTGGTGAATATGTCCTCTTGATGATTGATTTGTGAGCTCCGGTGCTTTATTTATAAGCACGTGTTGGGCTTGCTTGACTTCATGGGCCTTGACTTGGGTTTGGACTTAAGAGCCCATTTGATAATCCAAAATAATAATTTATGTTTATTATTTTAGATCAAATTGTAATAAAGTCCAAATTTGATAACAAAGCCCAAATTTGATATGGACTTAAATTAAAAATAATTAATTAATAGCCAATTTTGTTGGGCCATTAATTAATTATTAATCGTCGAATTTTCGGTGTCAACAATGCCTACTTTGTGGGAGCGATGAGCATTTGGTAGATGGCTGTCCGGATCGCAGGATACCACCACCGGGAGCACCGAGACCACTGATTAGGGCTCGTACTTATGCTTTGGAGGGTGAGCAGCAGGATGCTGATATTGATCCAGCCGCGGTAGTTGAAGGTACCATTTGCATACATGGCACGAACATTCATACCTTGTTTGATCCGGGAGCTACTCACTCCTTTCTTTCGAGTGCTATATCTGTTTCTTTGCCTTTGCCTGTTACTCGTTCTTCTGCATGTTATGTGGTTAGTACGCCGTTTGGTGGTAGTTTAGAATCTGATCCGGTGTTCAGAGAGGTTCCGGTGAGCATCGAGGGTCGAGTTTTCTTGTTAGACTTCATTGAGCTGCCGATGACTTGCTATGGATCTATTTTGGGCATGGATTGGTTGTACAGACATTCTGCCACGGTTGATTGTAGAGCGAAGAAGGTTCAGTTGGGATCAGATTTGGTAGTAGGTTGGAGTTCCAAGACTGTACCGCTACTTTCTTTTTCTGAAGCTCATAAGTTGGTTCGAGAGGGAGCCACGGGTTTCATTGCTTATATTCTCAACAAACCTAAGGATCAGAGTAAGCTCGAAGAAACGGAAGTAGTGAAGGAATTTCCCGAGGTCTTTCCTGAGGAATTGGATTCTTTACCTCCAGAACGGGAAATTGAGTTTGTGGTTGATTTGTACCCGAATGCAAAGCCATACTCCAAGACTCCGTATCGTATGGCTCCGGCCGAGCTGAAAGAGTTGAAGACTCAACTTGATGCGTTGTTGGAGATTGGGTACATTAGACCGAGTTCTTCGCCCTGGGGTGCACCGGTTTTGTTTGTAAAGAAGAAGGACGGAACCTTGAGAATGTGTATTGACTATAGGGAGTTGAACCGGATGACTATCAAGAACAAGTATCCTCTTCCACATATCGAGGAGTTGTTTGACATACTTCAGGGATCGAAAGTCTATTCAAAATTGGACTTGAGACAAGGATACTACCAGCTGCGTATCCGAGCAGGGGATATTTCTAAGACAGGATTTAACACTCGGTACGGCATTATGAGTTTGTTGTGATGCCGTTTGGTTTGACTAATGCCCCAGCAGCTTTTATGGATATGATTAGGGCTGTAAATGGATATTCGAAAATCCGATATCCGTCCGCATCCGAATTCGTTTACAAAGGATATTATCCGAATCCGTCTCAAGAGGATATTATCCGTATTCGATTATAGACATCCGAATTATAAACGGATAAGGATATGGTAATAAGGCATCCGATCCGTTTAACATCCGATCCGTTTTATTATCCGTTAGATATATCCGTTATCCGATTTATCCGTAATCCGTATCCGATAAATAATGTATTATATTAAAATATATACACAAAACTGTGTATGTATGATACATTATTAGTATTAAGTAAATTTTTTAGCACATTTATTAAAGAAAAACCTTAGGTTTTATTAATAACTATATGTTCACGTCAATATTCATATAGAGATAATATAATTAACATATATTATGTTATTAATAAAAGTATTATATTTCAAATTAATTATAGGGTAAAATTTATAATTTCACCACATTTATACATTCGCTAAAACATAAAAATGATCTATATAGATATATTTATTATTTCTCTATTCGTCTAAAATATATATATTCAAAGTTATATAATTATTAAATAATTTATCTATAAATGAATAGTTGATAATCTGATTAAAAGTTCGACGTTATATAAATAAATAATTTATGTCAAATTTTGAATAGTTGAAAATCCGATTAAAATCCGAATCCGTCCGAATCCGCCTTGTATCCGTATAAAAAGGATATTATCCGAATTCGATTTAAAAGGATATTATCCGTATCCGTCCGAATCATAAACGGATAAGGATATGGTAATCATACATCCGATCCGTTTATTATCCGTTTACACCCCTAGATATGATGCACAGGATTTTCAGGCCTTTTCTGGATAAGTTCGTGGTCATTTTTATTGATGATATCCTGGTTTTCTCGAAGTCTGCCGAGGAGCATGCAAGACACCTCCAGTTGGTATTGAGGACTTTGAAGGAGCATCAGTTGTTTGCCAAGTTCAGCAAGTGTGAGTTCTGGATTGATAGGGTGTCATTCTTGGGTCACGTGATTTCGGGCAACGGTTTGGAAGTCGATCCTTCCAAGATTGAGTCGGTTTTGAAGTGGGAGAAACCTAGGAATGCCTCTGAGATTAGGAGTTTCTTAGGATTGGCAGGTTATTACCGGAGGTTTGTTAAGGATTTCTCCAGGTTAGCAGCTCCTTTAACCCAGTTGACGAAGAAGAATGTGAATTTTGATTGGAATGAAGATTGTGAGAAGAGTTTCACTTTCTTGAAGGAGAAGTTAGTGTCTGCTCCAGTGTTAGCCCTTCTGGAAGGTTCTGAAGGATATGCTGTTTATACAGATGCTTCTAAGGAAGGCTTGGGATGTGTGTTGACTCAGAAGGGTAAAGTAATTGCTTATGCATCCCGAAAGTTGAAAGAACATGAGAAGAATTACCCAACACATGATCTTGAGCTTGCTGCCGTAGTCTTTGCACTTGGAAAGTGGAGGCATTATTTGTACGGGGTGTCCTTCGAGATTTTCACCGACCACAAAAGCCTCCAGTATTTATTCACTCAGAAGGATTTGAATATGAGGCAACGGCGTTGGTGGGAAAGGTTGAAAGATTATGATTGCACGATCAAGTACCATCCCGGCAAAGCCAACGTGGTCGCCGACGCACTTAGTAGGAAGGCTAGTGTGTCGAGCTTAGAAGTGGGTGAAAGTAGTGGAATCGAGCCAATTGTTTTAAAGGCTCGAGTTTCTAATATTTCGGTCCAACCAGAGTTGAAGCACAGGTTGTTTGAGGCTCAGAGTACGGATTTGGAAGTTCAAAGATTGGTAGCTAAGGCAAGAGCTGATCCAGAGTGTCCATTCGGGTTCGATGAAACCGGTCTTCTTCGTTTCAAGAACCGAGTGGTTGTACCCGAAGGGTTGAGACGGGTATTGCTCGAGGAAGCTCACAGATCGGCTTATTCTATCCACCCCGGAGGAAACAAGATCTATAAGGATTTAAGGCAATATTATTGGTGGCGTGGATTGAAGAAAGATGTGGCCGAGTTTGTGAAGCATTGTCTCACTTGTCAGAAAGTGAAAGCTGAGCATCAGAAACCGGGAGGTCTTCTTCAGCCGTTACCTATTCCTGAGTGGAAGTGGGAACAGGTGACGATGGATTTCGTGTCCGGATTACCTAAAGTGAAAGGTGGGTTTGATGGGATTTGGGTGATTGTGGACCGTTTGACGAAGTCTGCACATTTTCTGCCGTTTCGGATGTCGTATAAGATTCGCAAGCTAGCCGAGCTTTATAACCGGGAGATTGTTAGACTTCACAGGATTCCGATTAGCATCGTTTCAGACAGAGATCCACTGTTCACTTCGAGGTTGTGGCGTGAATTGCAAGAGGTTTTGGGTACGAAGCTCCAGTTTAGTACAGCTTTTCATCCTCAGACGGATGGTCAGTCCGAGAGATTAATAAGGTATCTCGAGTATTTGCTTCGAGCTTGTTCTTTGGATTTTCAGTCTTCTTGGCATGACCAGCTACCTTTGATTGAGTTTGCGTACAACAACAGTTTTCAGGCTTCGATTGGAATGGCACCGTATGAGCTACTTTATGGACGGAAGTGTCGTTCTCCGTTGTTCTTTGACTTGGAAGAGTGGAAATGGACTAAGCAGGAAGGTGTTAAGAAAGGTGAGAAATTGGAAAAACCTTCCAAGGCCGTTGAAGCTATGATTGAGAAAGTCCACTTAATAAAACAACGGATGAAATTAGCTCAGGACAGACAGAAGAGCTACGCCGATCATCGCAGAAGGGATCTCGAGTTTGAGGTTGGAGACCGGGTATTCTTGAAGGCGTCTCCACGTAAGGAATTTGCTCGGATTGGGAAAGGAGGTAAACTTAAACCTCGTTATTTAGGTCCTTATGAAATTTTGGAAAGAATTGGAGAAGTTGCTTACAGATTGGACCTACCACCGAGCCTCACGGGGATTCATAACGTATTTCACGTGTCTCATCTGAGGAAATACTACCCCGATGAAACCGAGATCATTCCTGTTGAAGAAGTGGAATTGGAACCGAGTCTTACCTTTGTTCAGAAATCGGTTAAGATATTGGATAAGAAGTTTCAGGAATTAAGAAACCGGAGGATTCCCATGGTTAAGGTTCTTTGGAGAAGTGATAAGACCGAAGAAGCCACGTGGGAGACCGAAGACAAAATGACACGGTTCCATCCAGAGTTGTTCCCTTCCGATCAGTGAATCTGGGGACCAGATTCTTATAAGGAGGGAGGATTGTAACGCCCCAGCTTTTGGCAATTCAGGTATGAACGACACGTGTGCGTTTGAGAGTTGTAATTTAATTATTAATTGATCATTTAATTCATTTTCCTATCATGACATAATTTTATAAAAAATTATATTCTTGATATTTTATTGAAAATTCATATCATATTATATTTTTCGGATTTATTGAACGTGATTGCAATGTGAATTATTTTCCCGAATGTGATTTATTTCTTTTATGTCCTTAATTGCTCATTTTCATGAATATGGGATCTAATTGCATTGGACCTAATTGATCATTTAATATGGGATTTGGACTTGATTGCATGACTTAATAAATGGAAGGATTTAATTGCAAAATTGGCCAATTCTTTCTCCTTCATAGCAGCTTTCACGTACCATTTGCATTCCATTTCATACAAAACATTTCATCCCTTGTTCTTGCTTCCTTCTTCAACCGAGACCAACCCTACCAAGAGAGGTGGGAGATTTCATCTTGCAAGCATCAATTTTTGTGGGATTTGTGATATTTGGAGCATCATCATCATCACTTCTTCATCTTGTCTCTCATTTCTCCCATTTGAGGTAATTATGGAGATTGGTTGATTTTCTTGAAAATTTATGATATATAGGGCTTTGTTATATATTGGTTAGATTGTGTATTTGTTGTTAGAAATATGTTTGTGATCATTAAGCTCAAGATTGATGCATATAACTTGTGATTTATGGACTTGGAGCATGAGTGTTGATATGGGTTTGGATTAATGGATTATTGTTGATCTAGCATTGAAATGAGTGTTTAAATGAATTGTTATTGATTATATGTAAGCTAGTATGTTTATTGCATCAAATATGTGCATTACATCTTGAGTTTGATCCATTTTTGGTGGTTGATTGTTGTTGCTTCGTGTTGCTCTGTTCTGTTCTGCATATTCAGTAGCTCACGTATTTTGGGAACGGCCCTTCCCAACCCCAATTCAAAACTGGAACGGCCGTTCCCATGATGCTGAGATAGTTGGCCAGCGAGACTGGGAATGGCCGTTCCCATTTTGGCCTTTGAGCCGGAAGGGCCGTTCCCAGCTAAAACGTTTTTCCCTTTTTGAAAACGCTGGCGCGTTTTCTATAGCCATGGGAACGGCCCTTCCCATTTTCAAAGGGAAGCCGGAACGGCCGTTCCCATAGTCCAGAATGTGTGCAAAATTCACTGCATAAAATTGCAATTTTCGCACCTCGTTCCGACGGCTTCTTTGACCCCTAATTGTTATTATATGACTGATTACATGTTGAAACGCCATATTTTTATGGTACATTGTATTTTTCCCGTCGTCTCGTTGCATTTCCGCCGTTCGTCATATTTGGTACATTTTGAGTCGTGTTTCACGGACAATTGTCTTTCTTGCACAGACCAGCTTCCTGGTGACGAGGAGCAGGCCCCGTGAGCTGTTTCCTTGGATATTTCTGGGTCGTTCAGGTGAGGTTTAATTTTAGATACTTAGGACCCGTACAACCCTATGTGAATTTTAAGCCAAAACCTAACTATATAACTTATAGTTTTAAAAAGAGATTGGTTTTCAAATGTTTTATCGAACTATTGAAGGGATTGATTGATTGATTGATTGATTTGGCGAGTATTGTATTGCACTGTGGGCCCGAGGGTAGTGACTCGAGCCAACCGGGAAAGCACGGGCTGGCGGGTAACTCGAGAGCTATCCTCACCAAATTGGGATGAACCCTGAACCCTCTATGAGATTAGGGGAGGAAGGAGTTCCGGGCTTAGGGATTCATGTACCCTCTGCCCAGATTGATTGGATGGTGGGGCCTTGCAATCCCAGCATTACCCGGAGGAAGAATGCGTTATTGAAACTGCTAATTGTGCACATTAATGAATTGCTTGATCACCTAATCACCTAATAATTGATTGATTGATTGATTGTACACAGTCGGTGTAAGGTTGGAGAATTGCCCACTCGCCGGGCCACGAATTGATTGTATTGAATTGATTAAATTGAAATTGAATTAGTTATAATCTCGGGCGATGAACTCTCTTCTTTTACCAAATTGTATTGTTTTTCCAAAATTATTACCCGAGGTTATGACTTGCATGTATGTGCGCTTATATTTATTATACCCCTCGCTCAGTCTGTTTTGGACTGACACCTCAACTTTTCAGTGTTTTGCAGGGCGTGCTAGGCGGGAATTTAGAGTCTCGTGGTCTTTAAATTTGGGTCTAGCACACTTCATTCCCACATTTTGTTATGTATAGCTATTTGGGATATTTTGTATATCGCCTTGTTATCTATATTGTTGGGAGATGATAACGTATTGATAGTGTGAATGTTGGTACCTATAAGTAAATAAATAAATATGGTACCTATATGTATCGAATGAATGTTATTGCTTCCGCTTTTTAATACTCTGACTTGTTTGTTGGTTAGTTTTAAATTGAGGGTACCCGCCTAGCCTTGAGTCATTTTATTGTCTCCCGTTCGCTGTAGCTTTGATTCATGTATGGATTGTCCATTTCATATGTGGATTGGGGCTATAGTGCGGGGGATGTGGTGCCTGGCGTTCCGGGTGCTACAACCCCACCTCACCACCCTCTTCCTTCCCCTCAGCCCAACCCCGCCTCACCACCCTCTTCCTTCCCCGCCCAACACCAAACAACCGTCCCCCTTCTCCTCCCCCGATCCACCACCGCCGCCGCCGACCCCCTTCTCCTTCCCCGATTTATCGTCGTCGCCGCTGCCCCCCTCTTCTCCTTCCCCGATTTTCCGGAGGCGGCGGCCACTCACTCTTCTCCTTCCCCGATGAACAGCTGCCGCCGGCCAACTTCTCCTAGCCCGACCAACAGCCACCGGAGGCCCGCCACCCCACACAAACACATGCAGACACACACACACACACACACACACACACACATACACACACACACACACACACATATATATATATATATATTAAGGGCATAAGTGACTTTTCACTCCCAAAAACCCTTCCACACACGCAGTCAACGCGCGTGAGGGCCACACAACGCGCTCAGGGTTTTTTTTGCAAACTTTTAGAAAACATAGGGTTCTTTGGATGATATTCCATATGATGGGGATTTTTCTGTTCTTTTCGCCTAACACGAGGTAGTTTCCGGCATTTTTCCCCAAAAATAATTGTGAAAGAACTTCCACATATCTAGATAAATTAAATACTAATATGAGTTCAAGACGGTATGAACTCCCACACATTTAGATAAGTTAAAAAATTGAACCAGGATCAATTTGATAACAAGATAACGATCAGTTCCCTAATATTCAATGAATACAAGATATCTTTGTCCAAATAAATTTAAAGATATCTATAAAATAGGATCTCAGAATGGAAAAACTTATCATATTAAGTTTTAACTATTATAAAAGAGTTTATCTCTTCCACATTCCTATCATATATAGGGAATTAAGTCAGCAGTGGAGATTAAAATTTAAAACTAATCAGCCATGCCTTATTAAAAGGAATTCTGTTTAGATAATATTATCCTTATTAAAATATCAATATTTCTAAATTACTTTTTACATTTAAATTGAACTCTAGCATATAGTTATTTTATCTCTTTTCAATTAAAAGTCTGATAAAAATTCTATAGTTACTAAATAAATTTATTTTTCTCTTTTCTTAATTCTTATGAATTTATTTATTTTTAAGTCATTTTATTTTATTTTTTTTATGATCCATTTTTCACTTGCATTTCATTTATTACACATAATTGTTGTAAATAATTCTTAAACTATTTTTTATATTAATATATTATTTAAATCCTATTAAGTTGTATAAAATTATTTTAAAAGATTTAGAAATAATTAGTAACTTAATAAAAACTAAAAGTGAATCTCGACTTTTCTCTGCAATCACTCCATTGATTATTTTTTTATTTTTCACTTTTTTTTAACTATTGCAAAATTTTACTACTTTATCTTCTATTTTAATTTTTAATCATGGAGTAGAGCTTATAAACACCCATTTTATTATTTTTTTTGTAGATTAATTCATAAATTAGTATTTTTTTTATATTTTGATTATTAGTTCATACACTCTTTGATACATACATATATACATTATATATATAAATATAAATATATATATATTTTCTACCTTGTCCTATATTATAAAAAAATTAGTTGTCTATATATTTGAATATTTTATAAATATTTTAATTTGTATAAAAATTTAAACACAAAATTATAAAATTTTGTTAAATAATATTCTAAAAAATAAAATTTTGATCCCAGTGATCGAAAATCCAGGAGTCGCCACTGGTTACTCGCATCAATTCATTTGGAACTAGGCATGATAGATATAGTAACAATTTAAGGTGAAACTCAGTCAAATTCTTACAATCGATGCGGAATTTTAGAATTTGACATTTTCTTCAATATCATTATAGCTTCACCCATTTATATCTAAAATACCTAACTCAGCTATTTTGAAATCATTTTGAAAAATAATTTTCTTTATATCTCAAGAAAAGTATCTGGAAAACAAGACTAAAATATTAATGAGCAAAGTTGTCATTAGAGTATAGGAAAATCTCTAATTCATAATATAAGAAAAATGTGAGCAAACAATTTACACGAATAACACATAGTCATAAAATTATATGTGTTTCATGAATCCAAAAATTAAGTAATATTCTTTCAACCTCAAAACCAACTGAAAGATTCTTGCTAATGTGACACAAACATTTACTCAAGTAACTAAAATTTCACATTAGAAAAGAGAATCCCACACTGATCATATGACAAAAAGTATCAATTTTTTAGGGATTTTTCAAAAGAAACTTTATGCCTATAATTAGCTCACAATTAACAATACACTGTGTCAAATTTTATATCTAGGCTTACTATTTTACTTGTTCCATGTAAATTCTCGGAGGGTCTAAAATCAAAACAATTAATAAATATTGTGTTCCAAATACCACAACAGGAAGACAAGCTCAACCAAAGAGTATTAGCCTACCATTTATGCTAATACACAATAAGTTTCTAATCACATGCACAATTATATAAATGCAATGTAATTATGCCACAAGAACACTTATTGAAAATAATAAGCTGGAACCAACATAGCTTATTCCAACACATGTTATGACGAACTCCCCTTTGGGCAGAGAACATATTTTCTCCATGCAAGAACAGTACAAGAAAATCCTAATTTTCGAAAAGTTGATTCCTTTGGGAGAACAAACCCTCTAAATTAGTAAATTTCTGTCAATATGTTCTGCATCAATATTTCAAAACATCCATAGGTATGAAATCCATTTAAACAAGTGAGGATATATAATACTTCATAAGAATTCCTCAATATATATGTGATATATCATGCATGTTTCAATATAGGACACTTAATCACATACGATATATACACATGCCGAAGTTATTAGCGTATACTTCAAACTATGTATACAAAAAAATTACTATTCAAACTCACAGTAATAATATGGGAGACCATGAATGCAACATATTATGATCAGCAGACAATCAATAAGAATAAACTTAGAAAATATAGCATTATTCTATAGAGAGTCCAGGGTGTCATGACAAACTCCCCTTTGGGCAGAGTATGTCAGACGTAATAGGGCCCTCCGTGCAAAACGGTATAGGAATACCTCAATGTTCAAAAATCGCTTCCTTTGGGAAACTAAACTTTCTTGATTGATGTACCCCTATCAATATGCTTTGCACAAATAAAATAAAATTACCATACATATCTCACCCCCTTTGGGCAGGTAAGAATGCATAATAATTCATTCACTCGAAAATATGTATGTTCCGAATTTTACAAGCCTTCAGAAATAGAACATTTTGGTGTAACTATCTACTCAAACTTAATAAATTAAGAACATAGCCGAGTTCAAATAGATTGTCAATTTTGCACACTCACGATATGTATGCAAATACTCCCCCAAAATAAAGTACGAAAACTATGTACTTTTGGAAGTTATCTATAATATAATATGTTGCATGCAAATTATTCCCAAGATCTAATTTGTGTGAATACGCATGTAAAGCAGTCAATCAAAATAATTCGATTCCAACCAATATGATCAAATATGTGAATTTTATATCATATTCACCTTTTATGACAATTTAGTAAATATTGATTAACGTAATCCCACTATAATTGTCAATCAATATAAAATATTGGATCACAAATTTCTCAAGTTGAATCGACCAATATTTGAGAGCAAAGGGATAACTAACCTTATAAGGCATGCTCCCCACTCAAGGATTCGTTGTCGAAAAACACATTCAGATTTTCTTCATTCTAGATCTTTCACCCATAAGCAGAAGTAGTCATCCTCTAGATCAATGTTTGTGTACCTCGGGCAAAAATAATTAAATAAGATCCAAATTTAAATACACTTTAAATCTACCTTACTTGATTAATATAAAATATTTAATCAAGAAATATTAAATTTCAAAATTCATGAAAAGGTATGAGGTTTATATAAACAAACTAGGCCCCACTTTATTGCATTGACCCAACTTTATATGTCAAGAAAATTCAAACATGTGGTGAGTATAAGAAGGATCTGAAATTTATATAATATTCACTTTTAACAAAATACGTGAATAATCATAATTAAATATAATTACAATCGAAATGGTATTTCCCTTAAACTTATACATGTCAATGTAAATCTAATCGAAACCACTAACTAGGGGATCATAAAAACTTGTAGAGTAAATACACCTCAAAGACAGATAGGAACCATAGCAAGTTTCTCCAGTAACTAAAGAATCAATCATATGGCAGAGAAGAAAAGGAAAAAGAAAGGGGTACTTATTCCCATTAACTGCCAATTAACATAGAGGAAACCTATTTCTACATATTAAAAACGTTTGGCGGATTATTATATCAAAATTAGTCAATTCGGTAATATGTATTTACATATTGGGAGCACTTCAAATTTATCACTGCTAGAAATCTGTCATATAGCAACGGATATAGCAACGAAAAAAAAAATTTGTGGTAAAATGCTTTAGCAACAGAATTTTCATTGCTAAATCCGTTGCTATATATGAAAAAAAATAGCAACGGATTTTTCGTTGCTAAAATTAAATAATACAAAAAATAAATAAATTGGTATATATATCGACGGAAATTCCATTGCTATTAAAATAAAAACCTAATAAAAAATAATATAATATTTATAAATATTTGCAACGAAAAATCCGTTGCTAAATAGTTATATAAAAGAAAAAATAAATAAATAAAAATAAATAAATATAAAAAATATTAGCAACGAAAAATCCGTTGCCAAATTAGCAACGGATTTTTCGTTGCTATATGGAAGAAAAAAAGAAATAAAAATAAACAAATATTTAAAATATTAGCAACGTATTTTTCGTTGCTATAAGGAAGAAAAAAAAAGAATTAAAAATAAATAAATATAAAAAAGATTAGCAACGGAAAATCCGTTGCTATAAACATATGATTAAAAAAATTAATAAAATATTTATAATTTAGTAACGGATTTTTCGTTGCTATATGGAATAAAAATAAATGAATAATAAAAAATAGAACAAATTAAATTTTTGGTCCCATAGGATTGCGTCGTTTTCAATTTTGGTCCCATTCTTTTAGAATTAGACAAAAATAGTACCGTTGGTTTCTTTTTGTTACATTTTTTGTCCCAACCGTTAAATTTTGGACGGAACCGTTAAGTATGTTTAAAAGTCAAATAAAATTTCGTTCAAACAAAACATCAATGGATTGTATCCAAGTTGGTTGGATGCTCATTTTCTTTTCATGAGGTCCTGGGTTCAATCCCAGGCTCTTCCTTTTTTATATACATATGTATATTATATATAAATATTATATATCTATATATATAATATGTGTTTATAATATACATTATAAATCATTAAAAGATGTGCATAATACAATAATTCCTTAAAATTCACATATATAACGCTCGAAATTCACATATAAATACTTCAATATTAAGAGAAAAGTTTTTCATTTAACATTTAACGGTTGCATAATACAATAATTTCTTAATATTTAGATTTAATTCTACAAATTTTAATATAAATTCATTATATTAAAAGAAAACTTCTTAATTTAACATCTAACGGTTGTGAAACACAATAATTCCTCAATGTATAGATATAATTCTATAGATTCAAATATAAATGTTTCATATTAAGAAAATAATTCTTTATATTAAGTTATTCAATTACGATTGCTAAATAATACAATAGTTCCTCAAAATGCAGATATTATTTTACAGATATATAAGTGAATACTTCATATTGACATAAAATTAGTTCTTTATTCAACTACCAACTAAATCTAATTATTTAATTATGTAAACTTTCATCTTTTTCTTATATGTCATAAAAACTTATACTTAAGTTGATATACATTACTATTATATATATACATATATATACATGCTTGGGGTTTATATAGAATTTAATAGAATAATTCTTCAATATTTAGATATAATTCTACAAATTCAAATATAAATGTTTCATATTAATAAAATAATTCTTCATTAAGTTATTCAACTACGATTGCTAAATAATACAATAGTTTCTCAAAATGCAGATATTATTCTACTGATGTATAAGTGAATACTTCATATTGACATAAAATTAGTTCTTTATTCAACTACCAACTAAATCTAATTGTTTAATTATGTAAACTTTCATTTTTTTTTTATATGTCATAAAAACTTATACTTAAGTTGATATACAATATTATTATTATTATTATACATGCTTGGGGTTTATATAGAATTTCACACAATAATTCTTCAATATTTAGATATAATTTTACAAATTCAAATATAAATGTTTCATATTAACAAAATAATTCTTCATTAAGTTATTCAACTACGATTGCTAAATAATACAAATGTATAAGTGAATACTTCATATAATATAAAAGTTCTTTATTCAACAACCAATTAAATCTAATTATTTAGTTATGTAAAACTTTCATCCTTTTTTTTGTATGTCATAAAAAGTTATACTTAAGTTGATATACATTATATTTTTATCTCATAACTAAAACTTGAGATATGTAGTTAATTAATAAATATTTAAATTTTTAACGGAATATGTATTATAATATAAATAATTATATATTTAAAAACATTTTTATTTAAAATATATGATAACAAGTATTTAATTATTTAAATTAGTATATGAATATTTGATAGTGGTTAAATATAAAAAATTACATAACAATAACAACAATGGAGTAAGCCCAGCTGGTTTGGGGTTCAACCTTCTTCACAATGAGGTCCAGAGTTCAATTCCTACTCAACGCGAATATGTGGAATTAATGTGTTGGCTCGGTTAGATGGGGTGACCTGGGCCCGCAAATGATTTTTTAATTTGAATTATTAGTTTTTGCGACGGATTTTGCAACGGAAATTCCGTTGCAAAAAGACAGAAAATTAATTAATTATTGGTTGGTTTGCAACGGAAAATCTGTTGCTAAAAAAATCGTTGCTAAAACCGTTGCTAATTTCCGTGGGTAATAATTTGTTGCTAAATCCGTTGCTATAAGTTCGTTGCTAATATCTGTGGCTAATAATTCGTTGCTAAATCAGTTGCTACAGATTAACCACGAGGGTTATAGCAACGGAAAATTTTCGTTGCTAAATCCGTTGCTAATAGGGTCAAAATCCGTTGCTATAGTGCGTTTTTCTATTAGTGTATTGAGGAAAATTTTGATTGGTCTGGAATAATTTCAGTCATGGACAGGAGTTAAGATTCAAGTCAACATAATTATATATATATATATATAAAATATATCCCTAGCTTGCACGCGTACATCAAAGAAAAGTCAAACGTCCATTGTTCACGCAGCATAATCGGCTAATTCTGTTGAGAATGTGAAAATTTTCTGCAAAATAATTAAAAATTCTAGTTAAAAATAATTAGGAGATTGAATAGTGCATTCTAGGTAAAAAACAACCTGCCTAATTAATGTGGGACCACCGCAATTCAATTTACCACAAAAGTTAAGATTGATGTAGCAAAACCCAAGCAATGAAGCAATCATCAAGATTGCTGAATTCCACGGATTATGTGCTTATCAAAATATTTGCTCATACATAATCACATGTTAACAACAAAAGCAATTATAATTCATGTGTAGACGATCGTAGCAACAATAGGCAAACATGTGAAATTTTAAATTTCATAAATCTGAGAACATTACATATATCAAATTACGAATTTGATGCGATGAAAAATTTAAATTCGTATTTGATAATCACATATCAATTAAATACTTAAAATTAGGATTCTAAATCCATATCGGGTGGGTTCGGGTCGGGTCGGGTTGAGGTAGGGGTATTACACGAAAATTCTCAACCCGAACCCGACCCGACCCGAATTTGAACCCGAAAATCCCAACCCGAACCCGACCTGATCGGGTTCGGGTTGGGTTCGGGTCACCCGATAACCCGGCCAACCCGAATAACCCGAACTCAACCCGACCCGACCCGAAACGATTTTCTTTTTCCTTTTTTTTTTTTTTTGATTTTTTTTAATTCTAATTTATGTTTAAAGTATTTTAAAACTTGATAACAATATATAAAAATATATAGTTTGTAACGTTTGACATAATTGCAATTAATATAAGATAAAAAAAATTAATACATAAATATTATTAAGTTCTAATTCTAAGTGTAATTATAACTAAGTTCTATATCAACTCTATTTAAATTCCTATTTATATAAATTCAATCAATAAGGTAATTATGTAAAATAAAAATTAGATACATAAACATTATTTAGATCGAATTATATATTTTCTACTAAACTAATCATAATGCAATTCAAATTCTTTAAGTCCAAATAAATACATCTATTTTTGTCCATAAACTCCGTTTAATTCTAATCATATTACAGTCATATATGTCTTTCTAATGAACAAAACTATACAATTTAGACAAATTATATAATATTGACATTATAAATCACATTTTTCTCAGATAATAATCACATGTTTATAGAAAATAATATTTTACTGGCCCTTTTTTTAATAGTCTATTATATTATATTATAAAAATACGAGTTGATTTTTGGATTTTTTTTACAATTTATTGGTCACCAAAATATCCTTACAATAATGATTGCCCACAAATTTGTTAGAATTGAAGTCTCGAGCCTGCGTTACTTTGATTGTCTCTTTGTGGGTAAAATGGATCCAAATATTTAAAATGGATCCAACATGGGTAAAATATGGATAAAATTGATTAAAATGGGTAAAAAGGATCCAAGTAGGTAAAATGGATTCAAAATGGATAAAATATGAGTAAAATGGATCCAAGTGGGTAAAATGAACCAAAATGCACAAAATAGATCCAAAATGGGTAAAACAGATCCAAATGGGTAAATGGATCCAAAATGGATAAAATAGATCCAAATTGGTAAAATGGATCCAAAATAGGTAAATTGGATTCAAATGGGTAAAATGGATTCAAAATGGGTAAATGTGGGTAAAATGGATCCAAGTGGGTAAAATGGATCCAAATGGATAAAATGAATCCAAAATGGATAAAATGAGTTCAAGTGGGTAAAATGGATCCAAAATGGATAAATTGGATCCAAGTGGGTAAATTACATCCAAAATGGCTAAAATATGGTAAAATGGATCCAAGTGGGTAAAATGAACCTAAATGCACCAAATAGATCCAAAATGGATAAAATGGATTCAAATGAATAAAATGGATCCAAAATGGGTAAAATAGATCCAAATTGGGAAAATGGATCCAAATGGGTAAATGGATCCAAAATAGGTAAATTGGATCCAAATGGGCAAAATTGATTCAAAATGGATAAATGTGGGTAAAATAGATTTAAGTGAGTAAAATAGATCTAAATGGATAAAATGAATCCAAAATGGGTAAATTGAGTTCAAGTGGGTAAAATTGTTCAAAAATGGGTAAATTGGATCCAAATGGGTAAAATAGATCCAAGTGGGTTAAATGGATCCAAAATGGGTAAATTAGATCCAAATGGGTAAAATGGATCCAAGTGGGTTAAAACGATCCAAAATGGCTAAAATTTGGTAAAATGGATCCAAGTGGGTAAATTGAACCTAAATGCACAAAATAGATCCAAAATAAGTAAAATGGATCCAAATGGATAATATGAATCCAAAATGGGTAAAACAGATCCAAAATAGTAAATTTGATCCAAATGGGTAAATGGATCCAAAATGGGTAAGTTGGATCCAAATGGGTGAAATGGATTCAAAATGGGTAAATATGTGTAAAATGGATCCAAATGGGTAAAATGGATTTAAATGGATAAAATGAATCCAAAATGGGTAAAATGAGTTCAAGTGGGTAAAATGGATCCAAAATGGGTAAATTGAATCCAGATGGGTAAAATGGATGCAAGTGGGTTAAATGGATCCAAGTGGGTAAAATGAACCTAAATGCACAAAATAGATCCAAAATGGGTAAAATGGATTCAAATGGATAAAATGGATCCAAAATGGGTAAAACAGATCCAAACTGGTAAAATTGATCCAAATGGGTAAATGGATCCAAAATGGGTAAATTGGATCCAAATGGATAAAATGGATTCAAAATGGGTAAATTTGGGTAAAATGGATTCAAGTAGGTAAAATGGATCTAAACGGATAAAATGAATCCAAAATGGGTAAAATGAGTTCAAGTGGGTAAAATGGATTCAAATGGGTAAAATGGATCCAATTGGGTTAAATAGATCCAAGTAAGTGGGTAAAATAGATCCAAATATGTAAAATGGATTCAAAATGAGTAAAATGGATCCAAAATATGTAAAATATAGATAAAATTGATTAAAATGGGGTAAAATGATTCTAACTGGGTAAAATGGATCCAAGTAGGTAAAATGTGTCCAAAATGGCTAAAATGCAGGTAAAATAGATACAAGTGGATAAAATGGATTTAAATGGATAAAATGAATCCAAAATGGGTACAATAGATCCAAATGGGTAAGATGGATCCGAATGGATAAAATGGATCCAAAATGGGTAAATTGGATCCAAATGGATAAAATGGATACAAAATGGGTAAAATTGAAATAAGTGGGTAAAGAGGTAAAAAATGAGCCTAAAACAAGTAGAACGAGTCCAAAGTACGTCGAACAGGTTGAAAAACGGGTGAGATGGGGTGAGATGGATAGGAATTTGGTTACAAGTCTAATCTTAATCAAATTCTAAATCCAACTCGAATAAATTGTATTCACATTAAAAACTTGTTTATAATTTAAATTAAGATCTAATTCTAAGTGTAATTATAAGTAAGTTTTATATGAACTCTATTTAAATTCTTATTTATATAAATTTAATAAAATTAAATCAATATGGTAATTATGTAAAATGTAAATTAGATGCATAAAATTATTTCGATCGAATAATATATTTTTTACTAAACTAATCATAATGAAATTCTAATTGTTTAACTTTAAATAAACGCATCTCTTTTTGTCCGTAAACTTTTGGTTAATTCTAATCATATTACAATCATGTATGTCTTTCTAATTAACAAAATTGTATAATTTAGACAAATTTATATAATATTAAAATTATAAATCACGTTATTCTCAAATAATAATCACATGTTTATAGAAAAAAATTATTTTACTAACCATTATTTAATATTCTATTATATTATATTACAAAAATACGAGTTAATTTTTGAATTTTTTTTGAAATTTATTGATCGCCAAAATATCCTTAAAAAAATGATTTCATAATGTCTAATTAAGTTAATTATGTAAACCAATATGTATTATAAATTATTATTGAAATTTTATAAGTACTTAATTATGGATAGAAATTTGGCTACAAGTCTAATCTTAATCAAATTCTAAATCTAACTCTAATAAATTGTACCCACATTAAAAACTTGTTTATAATCTTAATTAAGATCTAATTCTAAGTGTAATTATAATTAATTGTCATATCAACTCTATTTAAATTCTTATTTATATAAATTTAATAAAATTCAATCAATAGGGCAATTATGTAAAATATAAATTAGATACATAATAATTATTTAGATTGAATAATATATTTTTTACTAAATTAATCATAATACAATTCTAATTGTTTAAGTTTAAATAAATACATCTCTTTTTTTTCCGTGAACTCCGTTTAATTCTAATCATATTACAATCATGTATGTATTTTTAATTAACAAAATTTTATAATTTAGACATATTATATAATATTAACATTATAAATCACGTTATTCTCAAATAATAAATTAATTATTATTTTTTAAGTATATCTAATCCTAAACCAATTATCATTTCATAAATTTTTCATCTAATTATAATACACCATATAATTTAAATATATATTAAATATTTTTTAAAAAAATTTCGGGTCGGGTGGGTTCGGGTTGTTGGGTCACCCGCCTAATTTTTCGGGTTGAATCGGGTCAACCCGAAACCCACCCGAACCCGGCTTATCTCATTCGGGTCAATTTCGGGTCCGACCCGATTTCAACCCGACCCAAAAACCCCCAACCCGAACCTGATATTTTTCGGGTCGGGTCGGTTCGGGTTGGCGGGTCGGGTCAAGAATTGACACCCCTAAATATTACCGATATCATTGGTCAAGTCATGTAGTATTCCATCAACTCCTCTGACTAGATCTTCCTCTCCTTCTCTCATCAATAGTTGATAGCTTAATGGGAAAGCAGATATCAAGATTGTGGAGTGGAGAGGAGACCTAACCATCAATAAATATAACCCTAGGAGCCCTCCCATCACGACTTTTTAGAGTGGGCCTACACCAGCTGTCAGACCACGTCTGCTAACATCAAAGCTAGTGGGTCAAACAAATAAGTCTGATAAGGCTTGTCCCATTCCAATAAGAAATATTCTTACAAACTTTACACATGGTTTGCTAGAACGCCCCATTCCAGAACAAGAACGAAGGTCTTCGTTCCGCTATTCTAGTGTGGAATGGCGGCCTAGGCATTTTCCCGTACTTCGGTGCGTTAAATCGGTGGAATGACAGTAAACTAAATGAGAACAACATCTTTGTCAGTGAAGAGGAAATGTCTATCGTCGGCCTCTGGTGGGGCTTTAACTGTAGTGTTTTGTCGTCGTCGAATTTTTGAAAATCAACCCGCTTTTCTCCTCTTCTTTTACTTGCATTCTTAATGAGGGAGACTTGAACGACATTCAAATATTGCATTGTTAAGAGAGAGGCTTTAACAACTAGAAAAGAAAATGCCCGCTGGAGTATTTTCCTTTTAAGTCTTCTTGTCTTTTACAGCAAATTTATATGGGTTGTATACAGATTATGATCTAATTACATTGTCCTAGTGTTTACATGGCTTGGCCAAATGGCTGGGTATTTTAACTTAATAAATGGGTTGTTTACCTTGGTATCTCCAACGCATCACTAATAACGTGAAATACCATATATACCCCTTTGGTTCATGTCTGAAAAGGGGATTAAATTATTGGTATTTTTTCACATGAAGAAAAGAGAAAAATTAACATTTCAGTTTACCCATAGCATGTGGGGTAAATCTAAACACAACAATTATGAGTTGTTACATAAAAGTGGGTCTGCCCACTCACACAACAAGACCCCCAATTTTCAGCCGGATTTTAACCCAAATGAAGTAAACGTGCTTTACAGGCAAATACCCAAAGAAAACCAATAGATAATGGGGAAGTAAACTTTCTCCTACGGTTAGTAGCTTTTTGTTTCTTCTTTTTAATGTATTTATCTAATAATTATTTATTATTGTTTAGTATATAATTATAGGGATTGCATAAAAAAGTATAATTAGAGCAGTATTTAGTTTAAGATCATATCAATTGTCAACAAATAACATGTATAAAAATTAAAATTTTAAATAAACTTGTATTGTCTATCAATTTTTAATATGTTATTTATTATATGTAAGATAATTATTACGTGATCAGTTTCAGAATTGAACTTGAAACTTTTGACCCTCAAAATTTAAATAATTTTTTATTGTCTATTAATTTTTAATATTTTTAATATGTTACTTATTATATATAAGATAAATATTATTTCATTAGTTTTAACATGGCATAATTCTGTCCATGCGACACGCCCACAGATAAGCATGTGGACCTTAGAGGCACATAAGTTGTCATGCTGGCAGGACGCCACGTGAACAATGCTATTATGCCACGTGGCTCAGGCACAGCACCCCAGACCGAGTCCAGTGAGAGGTTGACTAAACTCTTGAGGTCGATTGTGGTACGGAGATTGATACATCAAAGCCCTTGAGAGCCAATGCTAACCCGATCGAGCCTAGAGGTCGAGCATCAAGGCACACAGGTTGATTATCATGTACCGGAAAGCACGGACACGACTAAAATTGTGTTCGTGTAGTGTCCGACATGTGTTTGACACGGACACGCTTCGGACACAGCTCCGACACGTGTTGGACACTGTTGAAACGTGTCTGAAATAAAAAATAATAATAATAATAATAAATAGGACAAGGTGTCGGACACGGTGGGATAAAGTGTCCAACATGACAGGGCAAATTTTATAATTATATAAAGTTTTTATGAGTTTTTTCATATTTTTAGAATTTTTTTTGGGAGAAAACTGAAATAACAAAACTTATTCTAGCTTTTAATTATACATACTTTTTTAAATATTTTATTTTACATAGATTATACTTATAAAATAATTTTACTTTTATATAAAATATATTTATTTATATAGAATATAACCGTGTCTGAGCCGTGTCGTGCCCTAAAATTTTTCAAAAATCCATGTCGCCGTGTCCGTGTCCGTGCAACATAGATCATGTACGATGGATAAAGTACCCTGTAGATCGATCCCCAAATCGACAGTTGCTTAGGGTTTTCTTAAGTCTGTATGTCAGTGCCTGATATGGGACACATATAACCATCTGATTCCTTGAGTCAGTGTACGAGGGAGCAATTAATGCGCCTAAGTACATATATTGGCCAAGAGAGGAAAGGAGGTATGTGAGATACAATTTTGATCAATTCGAAAATGACAAAGTAGGCAGGTCGAAATACGTGTATTAAATGCAACACCTTCAGTGTGTGCTCTGTGCATTTTCCGACAACTATTATGAATACCCCCACCCCTGAATAGTGTTAGGTATACGTATTTAATAGCATTCGAGCTCATTAAACACTTTTCTTAATGAATCCAATACTACTTAAGTATCGAAGGAATGTGCCCAGTTAAAACCCTGCTAGTTCACTCCTTAGTGTTTGAATTTAGTAGGTCGAGTCTGATCCCAGTAAACAAATACTTGACAGGTCGAACTAAGGAGGCCAAACAAGTCGACCAGCTCAGCTCAACCATTTCTTAGCACGATCAAGTTTAATTAGAATTGAAATCAAAACTTTTGACCCTTTTAACTATTCGATTTAATGAATGGTTCTGTTTCTAAGAAAAATGACAATTAGGATCGTTACTTGTATCTTGTACGAGTATCAATTGTAATATTATAAAAAGGAAAAATATATATCAAATTTATAAATTAATAAGCTTTATAATTTTTTGGGAATCATTTTAAATTTTTTTATGTTGTGGCCACGTGTTTGCCGTCATTCTTACGCGACGAACTGGAATAGCGGCCTCCGTTCCGTTCCCAGCGACCAAGATGGCGAACCATGGCTTTACACCCACGATGATCTTGTGCTATATCAAAATGCATTCGATCTGGTTAGGTTATTTTGTTCTGTTTCATTCGATTTTGGTTTCCCCTGCCATCTCGAACTCTAAGGGGTTTAGCATATATACTGAGGAAGGAGGACCACAGGGTTTTGATTTGGTTAGTTCTCAATATTACCTTGAAAATGTACATGCTATTTACGTTACACTTAGAGATATATAAATAGACATTGTCAGATCGACCAAAATTCCAAGGAAGACCGTTCTCTTGCATAGGAAATCTTACATATCGGTTTCTTAGTTTACATTTCAAAATTCAACCTCTATTGGATTTTGTTTGAGTTCAGTTTTCTTCGCCCCTTCTTACAAATGTGTATATAGCGACACCAACTCTGGACCCATTAGAAGGCTTATCAGTATGTATGACCTCAACATCAAAAGCCTTCTTAGCCTTCTTGAAGAAAGCAGATTCCTTCTTCCACCTCTTCAAATGGGCCATCAAGAACACAACTTTTTTCTCACTTCCCAACAGGAAAAACCTCAATGTTTGAAGCAGAGGTTCATAGAGATGATCGTGATACACTACATCAGACCCCACAATCACATCATACTCCCTTCCGATACGTTCCATTACCTCCAAGTCCCCCCACGGCAGCGCCACCACTTCCACCGCCCCGCCGTGGAGCTCCAGGATTCCGGCGTTGGCATCCACGTTGAACTGCAGATTCGCCAGGACGGGGGGCAGGTCTGTGACGGTCACTCTGGCACCAAGTAAAGCAGCAGCTGCAATCCCGACCAGTCCGGTGCCGGATCCCAGCTCGAGGAGGCGGAGGCGGGGGTTCCCGGCGGGGAACAGGGCGGAGAGAGGGGTGGCTTGACGGCGGTCAAGGAGGGAGACGAGAGTGGCGGCCGCCGGCCAGAGCTGGAAGGAGAGGCCTTGGGAGGGAAGCTGACGTATGAGTATTGTGGAGTTGATGGATTTAAGGTTGTAACTTTGTTCTTGCAGTTGTTGTCCTAAGTTCTGAGTTTGCGGGATAAGGCTTTTTTGGTCTTCGTCAATGGTTTGCTGTAAAGGAAATGGTGTTGGTTGGAACATTGTGAAAGAGTATGAACCAAAAGAGGTGGAGGATTGGACAGGCGGCGCATCAGGGTTTTGAGTTTTTTGACATTTATATATCGTCGTCCTTTCTTGGTGAAGGAAACCCTGCTCGTGGAAATGCAAATAAATTAATGGAGAAAAGCTGGGCATTTACCACTTGCTCATTTAATATAGTTATTATTACGTATTATATGTGGTGAAGCTAGCTAAGCCTGTGATTGGCTGGATTTGACAAGTGGGAGATTTGATGAAAAGGACTTAAAAGCCCTTACATTGGGGCTTGAAATTAAGTGGGCCTATAGTTTTTATTTTTTTAATTGTCTGCTTGGCTATTGGAGTACTTTATTTAGCATTTTTTTTTTTTGAGGTTACAGACGCCCAAGGCTTACATAGCAGCAGAATCAGACCGGATTAAAAGGGAGACAATCATCGGCAACGAGCAAGAACGAGCGCCGGCTGAGAAAGCGTGTCTAGCGAGGGAGTGAGCCACCCGATTGCTCTCCCGACGGACATAGCTGAAGGAGCAAGAGACAAAAGCAGAGCTAAGCTCTCTAACTTCATACACAAAATTACCAACAAAAGAGTCATCAATCGAAGTGCTCCTGAAGCTGGAAATCAAGTTCAGACAATCACTCTCCAAAATGATGGAATCCCATTCATGGTCAAGCGCCAACTTAATTTAGCATTTAGGAGTGGCTTGTTTGATATTTTGATTTTCCCACCAAATTGGTTTTGGGGTGTGAAAATGGAATATGAAGTTTATAGTCCAAATACACATCACTTTTGTTTGTCGTGTCTATTCCATTGAGGAGTTGTTTATTTCACTATAGATTAATTTGTAGGTTCTGATTAATAAAATATAAAAAATTGGGTTAATTATTCAAAAGACAAAAAATAACTTGTTTATATTAGTTGTTTGTGATTTGCTAATAACCCAATTTTGTAACTCTTGTTTACAATGTTGGGTCGATTTTATTAGATTACTTGTAAAATATCAATTTTTTCGGTTTTTTAATTTTTTACTACAGTTTGTCGTTTTGTGTTCAGAATTTCAATTTCTTCTTTTCACTTTATACTCATTTTCATATCCAAATTTTACTACTTCAATTCTTTTAATTTGCTCGAACTTATATTCAATAATAAAAAACAATCAAAAAGAATTAAAAAAAATCGACAACTGCACATTTCTGAATTGAAGCAAAAGTAGTTCATATTCATCAAATAAATAAGACGTAACAAATGTTACTTCCTAAATCCTACCCACTAAACAAGGTCATATTCATCAAATAATGGCAATTATGTAATAAGAAGCAATTTTGGGTCAATAATGTCTTTTTGTCAAAACTAGCAAAAAATAGGTAAATTAACAAAGACATTTACACGGAGTAAATATCTCATACTTATTCCTATACATCTACTGAACTTACCTTTAAACTACAGGTTCATCACCCATTAAAATAAATAATTTATTATTGATTGCAAAATAATCCACCTAGCATAATATATATAGAAGTAAACCATTTCTAAGTTAATTACAGGTGTTTTAACGTGGAAAACTATGTACAAGTACTTCCCTCTCATTTGGTTCAAGAAATTCCATTTCCCTCACTGTCATGAGTCATCTTCCATCTTGCGTCCTTCATTCATTAGAAGCTTGTAGCCTATGATGCACGGACACTTCTAAAAATTTCATTTTGTTGTGTCGTGTCGGACACTCGTGTCGGACACCGTGTCCGACACTCCTCACGTGGAAAATTCAAGAGAAAATCTGTGTCGCCGTATCCGTGTCGTGTCGTGTCCGTGTCGCCGTGTCCGTATCCGTGCATCATAGCACTGATATAACTTTTTAGAATGCCATCCAGTCACGTAGTTTGGATATATTTTGTATATTTTATCTATATACTATTATATTAAACGAGAGAACAAAGAAAAATCATTTTAGTTTTTTCGTGTTTTTCTTTAGTTTTATTTATTTATTTATGTTATACGTTTTATTCTCTTGCATTGTTATTTATTTATTTTATCACTCGAACGATATTTTTTTTAATTTCTTTTTTCTCTCAGTTCACTTCAATTCATTTTTTTCACTTTTTATATAGTTTTTATCTTATTATCCTTGTATTTCTTATTTTTTTAAACTAACATAACATTCTTTATTACTCTATTTATCTATTTATTATAATTTAAAAATTATATTAAAAATAGTTATAGAATATATATTAATATAAAAGTTAATTTTGATATATTTAAAGAATATGATTTTTTTTATTTGCACACATAGCGATTGTGTATTTATTAGTAATTTAATTCTAGGGGAAATTATTTGTAAGGACCAAATATTTTTAAAATTTATCCTAAATCCCCAGCTTTGAAAATCTATATTTTAGATCCCCAATATATATTTTATTTTTACTAAACCCCTCAAAATCCTGAAAAGTCTGTTTTGCCTCTAATTTTCCCTCAAGACAATTTGTTTCAATTAACCGCCCTAATTCGTTTCTCCATATTTCTCCAACCTAACCTCGCCACTTCGTCGGCGACGAGAGAAAACGGAGACCACCACCGAATTAGCTCAATGTCGGTAGGATATGGATAAGCGGCGGCAACGAGAATTGATTTAGTCATTGTGCCCTATTTCTTGTGTTGCTACAAGGAGGACAACGATATGTATTCTCGGCATTAATTGAATGTTAATTATTTTTTCCAATTCTCTGTCAATTAAATAGTATAATTCATTGATAATTCATATTGACGAAAAGTGATAATTGATTTTGAATTGAATTGTTGATAATTTAAATCAAATTGTTGACTATCAAACTGATTATTTGAATTAGTATTCTGAATATGGGGATGGCTGGTGATGAAGCTCAGGATAAGCAAATCCTAGAAAGTTGTTGGTTTAACGGTGAAATACGGTATTTCTAATTCGCGAAGCACGTCAGTAGAGGATATACATGCGCAACTTGTTGAAGAGTGGTCAGACTTCAACTCTGATTCTTACGTGGTACAGTACCTCGCTTCCCATAAAAAAGAGTTGTGGGTCAGTTTGCGACGCGACAGACAGATTCCGACCATGATCTAATTGCATGAACTCGCTAATATCAGCATTGTGAAGATGTGGGCGATTCAGCCTCCTGCCTATTTAGCTGGGAAGCAGTCATCGAAGAGAAGGTATGGAGATTTCTACTCGGATTTCTCACGAACATGTAGCTTCAAGCCAAGTTATAACACATATAGACTTAATTTAGATCCCAAAATCATAAAAAGAAATCCTCATTTATTTCATATTCATAAATGCACCAACAACCCAATCAAACATAGCAATAAATTCATGAATCATGCCCATATACATCATACCTTCACCACATCACACTTTCAAGTCATAAAATCCAAACTCTAGCTCACTATAACAAACATACATACATAAGTATATATGTACCAAACTTACCTCATGAGAATGAAGGAGTAGATGATGGAGAATAATTGAGGGAAGGATTCATGAGCTTGAGGGAGAAGAGGGAGCTTGATTTCTTCTTATTTCCTTGGTATGGTGTTGGCCGATTGTGAGAGGTGAGAAAGAAGGGTTGGATGGTGTTTATGTTAGACGAGAAAGAGGAAAAAGAAGAAGTGTGGGAAATAGAGAGAGTTTTGTAATGGTTAAGTGAGGAGAAGAAATGGGTATATATATATAAGGCATACTCAATCAAGTTATCTCTTCCTTAGAGATCACTGTACAAGAAAGAAAACACGGTGTACTCGTGAGACACGATTCAATTATGAAACCATATAAACACATGATAACGATCATGAAGTGAAGTGAGGTGATATGGGATGTTATGACATGGATATGGGATCATGAAATAGCATGATATATTGTAAATGTGTTCATGTGCACAATTAATATCCTACGCAATCAACAAATGAGCAATGAAGTCATACATAAGTCATACTTACATGATCGACGACATTTAAGCATGCCAGTGCATGTTAACGATTAATCAAGGCCATAACATAACATATAAATCACTCATACACATACGAGCATACTAAGATATGTTTGAGAAATTTTTACAATCAATGGATATAATATTATAGCGACCAAGTTATATCAAAGTATACATGGACACTTAATAGCTCTAGGAAGGCATTCAACAACATAAAGAGGCATACCTAGTAAAAAATTTACATTTAATCACAGTAAGGCACATACCGTACAATAATTAAATATGTATGGCACTCATAGGAGTCAAGGGAGCAAAAGAAAACCACAAAAATGAGTTTCGGGCGAGAATGAGTAAGGTTTGGAGTTTTTCTGAAATGCGCAAGTTCTAAAGAAACAGAAATATCTCGAGTTTTAAAAGTTGGAATTGGGTTCTTTTTGTTGGATATGAAACTAGACAAATAGGGATCTCCAAACGAATATGACTCAAATCTTAGTTTAAAGCGGTCCGAAAATAGCTTAGATTTGAAGTTGGATGAAAGTAGGATTTTAGTAGGATAGTGACACAAATTTGGGGTGGTTATATCTCACTCCTCATAAATGATTTTAACATGATTCCAATTTGAGGATACTCTTCACTCACAGAGGTTTTTATAGTTAAAATTTCAAATGAATTAGAGTAATTTTGAGTAGTAAACAACCATGTAAAAATTAGCTTAGAATATCACACAACCATGTGAAGCTCTCGAGTAAGCAGAGAGTAGTTACACCGGTGTTCGGAAAATGAACTGGGGAGCCAAACGACCTTTTAGAACTGTCTGGATTGAATGAAAACAGGGCAAAATAGATGGAAAAATTGGAGAAAGAAAGAAAAGGCTACGGGAATGGCTTCCAAGCCATTCTCAACTCAATCAAACCATAAAAACAAGTTCCTAAAAAGTCATAAAACATGTATACGCACATTATGCAGCTTCAAGCCAAGTTATAACACATATAAACATATTTTAGATCCTAAAATCATCAAAAGAAACCCTCATTTATTCGTATTCATAAATGCACCAACAACCCAATCAAACTTAGCAATAAATTCATGAATCATGCTCATAGACATCATACCTTCACTACATCACACTTTCAAGTTATAAAATCCAAACTCTAGCTTACTATAACAAATATACATACATCTACATACACTACAAGAAATCCTGCAAATTCCGACGGAAAATTCCGAGGGAATTCCGACGGAAATAGTAAATTCCGATGGAATTCCGAGGGAATTCCGACGGGACACATGCCGTAGGAAAACCCTCCCTCGGAATTCAAAACCGATGGAAAACCGACGGAATTCCGAGGGACAAAAATCATAAAAAAAAAATTAAATTTAAAAAATTCAGACGGAATTCCGAGGGAAATTCCGTCGGAATTTGCTTTAAAAAAAATTTTTAATTAATTATTTCCGACGGAATTTCCCTCGGAATTCCGTCGGAATTTACTGGAAAAAAAAATTTTAATTAATTATTTCCGACGGAATTTCCCTCGGAATTCCGTCGGAATTTACTGGAAAAATAAAAACTTAATGAGCCCCTGGGGATTCGAACACACGACGTTGTGGTAGGAAGACCTTATGGAAACCAAGGTAAACCAATTGAGCTAGATCAATTAATTGGTTTAGTTTGATATAAATATTTATATATCATTTGAAATAATAAAATCATAAATTTTGTAGACTATATTTAAAATTGAGTTATAAGAAAATATTAATTATAACTACAAATATTATAATACGTCATAAGAATTCAATTTAAGCATAGATAAAACCGACGGAATTCCGACGGAAATCCCGTCGGAATTATTTAATATTATTTTTATTTTTTATTTTTAAAAAATCCGATGGAATTCCGACGGAAAATTCCGTCGGAATTATTTAATATTATTTTTAATTTTTATTTTTAAAAAATCCGACGGAATTCCGACGGAAAGTTCTGTCGGAATTATTTAATATTATTTTTAATTTTTATTTTTAAAAAATCCGACGGAAGTCCGACGGAAAGTTCCGTCGGAATTATTTAATATTATTTTTAATTTTTATTTTTAAAAAATCCGACGGAATTCCGACGGAATGCCCGTCGGAATTATTTAATTTCTATTTTTATAGTTTATATTTAAAAAAACCGACGGGAATCCCATCGGAATTCCGTCGGAATTATTTAATATTATTTTTAAATTTTATTTTTAAAAAAATCCGATGGAATTCCGACGGAATTTCCGTCGGATTTATTTAATTTTTATTTAAAAAAAAAAAAACAAATTCCGTCGGAATCCCGTCGGAATTCCCTCGGGAATTCCGACGGCCTGTTTCCCTCGGAATTTTCCGTCGGATTTCGGCGAATTTCTTGTAGTGATATATATATAAATGGAGGGAAGGAGGTGATGATGGAGAAAGATGGAGGGAAAGGATTCTTGAGCTTGAGGGAGAATATGGAGCTTGATTTCTTCTTGATTCCTTTGAATGGTGTTGGCCAATTATGAGGGGTGAGAAAGAAGGGTTGGATGGTGTTTGTGTTAGAAGAGAAAGAGGAAAAAGAAGAAGGGAGGGAGGGAGAGAGAGAGAGAGAGGTGTGTAATGTTTAAGTGAGGAGAAGAAAAGGGGGAAATTGCACTTTGGTCCTCAAAGTTCTAAGTGCTTCAATTGAGTCCCCAAGATTGATAAATTGGCAATTAAGGTCAAAAACTAACTTTCAATTAATTATACGTATTCAAGAAATAGGCAATTAAGCATGTGTAAACATAAATCATGAAACTAACAATTTACTCATAACGTACAAACTCAAACATTAGCAAATGAGTCACGAAAGCATAAATTAAATTTGCGAAAATTAAAACATACACACCAAAAAAAGAAAATTAAAATCCTAACTCGAAGACTCACGCGGCGACGTCGTACTTGCTCGACAAAAATATAGGGTGTCATAGTGTGTCTCCCGTTCACTTTAACTTGGGCGCATATACGAACTCTCCATGTCCTACATGAGTCGGGTTCTAGTGCGAGGGATGTAATGGCCCACCACTCCAGGCATTATAGGTCATCAGATTCCCCAACTTCCTCCATAATTAACAAGCTTTTCTCAAACGCCCAAGGCCCCCCTTTTAGAATTATGTCATAGTCATAAGCATGGGAGCATGAAATCATAAACCTTCCCCCTGTTGCTTTCTGGATGTCCAACTCTTTAATCGAGTTAAAAACTCTAAACCTGGTTATTTTGAAAGCATGGAAACAAAAATGCCTTCTGGATAGAATTCTCTGTTGAATTTAATAGACAAAGCTTGGGAGAAGAAATTGGTATTCATTGTTGTGTGTATTCTGTATTGAAAAACAAGGATACAAATACAAGTATTAATAGGTAAACTAATCCTATTCTCTGGCCCTAATTACATCCGTTAAAAAGGGAAAGGAATCAAATTAGGATTCCTGCCATATATACAAAGATATTGTCAACACTCCCCCTCAAGTTGGATCGCGGGGTTCGACCATGTTCAACTTGGACAACGAACTATGAAAGTTTTGGCTGCTAACCGCTTTGGTTAGAACATCTGCAAGCTGATCCTCCGATTTCACAAACGGAAGTTTGACTAGCCCTGAGTCGAGTTTTTCTTTGATGAAGTGCCGATCGATTTCCACATGTTTGGTCCGATCATGTTGTACCAGGTTATGAGAGATACTGATCGCAGCCTTATTATCGCAGTACAAGTCTGCACTCTCGTCAGGAGGGAAGCCTTTCTCTGTTAGGAGTTTTCTTATCCATAGGACTTCAGTAATTCCTCGAGCTATTCCCCGGACCACTTTTTGTTTCTTGCTTTGCCATGTTACCAAGTTACCTCCCACGAAGGTGAAGTATCCGGAGGTAGACCTCCTGTCCGTGATGCTTCCTGCCCAATCAGCATCAGTGTAGGCAGTGATTCGGGTGTGTCCGTTCCTAGCAAACATGAGGCCCTTCCCTGGAGATGATTTCAAGTATCTCAGAATCCTTAAAACGGCCTCCATGTGCTCCTTGCTAGGGTTATGCATAAACTGGCTCACTATGCTAACGGCGTAGGCGATATCGGGTCTTGTATGGGACAGATAGATTAGTTTGCCCACAAGTCTCTGATATCGGCTTTTGTCGGTGGGTGTTTGGTCCTGTGAAGCTCCGAGTTGGTGATTCTGAGCCATTGGGGTATCTGCCGATTTACAGTCAAGGAGCCCTACTTCTGTTAAGAGATCAAGTATGTATCTTCTGTGAGATAAAGATGCCTTTGTCTGATCTCATCACTTCGATGCCAAGAAAGTACCTCAACTCGCCTAAATCCTTCATTTCGAACTCCTGTGATAGATTCCTCTGAAGGCCGGCTATCTCCTCAGTATCATTTCCAGTTATCACCATATCGTCGACATAGATAATTAGGAGGGTGATGAATCCGTTCATTTTCTTGATGAATAGGGTGTGGTCCGAATTGCTCTGGATGTACTCGTACCTAATCATCGCCATGGTGAACTTTCCAAACCAAGCTCTTGGTGATTGTTTGAGTCCATATAGTGATCGTTTCAATCTGCACACGGTGTGTTGATTTCCATTTTCCTGGAATCCTGGTGGAGGATCCATATAGACTTCTTCCTCAAGATCCCAATGTAAGAAAGCATTCTTTACATCAATTGCTGCAGGGGTCCACCCAAAGTTGGCAGCTACGGATAACAGAATCCGAATGGTGTCCAATTTTGCCACAGGAGAGAAGGTCTCTAGATAATCTACCCCATACGTCTGTGAGTATCCCTTGGCAACCAGCCTGGCCTTGTACCTCTCGATTGTCCCATCCATCTTATGTTTGATGGTATAGACCCACTTGCAACCAACCGATTTTTTTCCAATCGGTAACTGACAGACTTCCCATGTGTTGTTCTTATCCAGTGCTTCGATTTCATTGTCCATTGCTTGTTTCCATAATGGATCCTTTAGAGCTTCCTCAACGGTGTTGGGGATCCGATAAGAGTACAGGGCGTGAATGAAGCTTTGCAGTGATGGTGAGCATCGGGACGAGACATGATGAGTGACCGGATATCTGCTCTTGCTTATCCTTTCTGGACTGTACCTGTTTGGTGGAATGCCCCTGTTCTGTCGAGTAGGTAGAATATATGTACCGGGAATTGAAACAGGAGAGTTAGGGGTACTAACCTCAGGGATATCCGAAGGGGGTTCTGCTGGCGTGGTTGAGAGAGATGGAGGAGATAGATCTGCCGGCAGCTCAGCAGGCTGAGCAGGAGGGGTGTACTCTTGTAGAGGTTCCAGCCATTCGCACATCCAATTCGGCCCTTCCTGTGTACTGCTCTCCCCCTGAAGGGGTGCATTGGCGACTGTTTTGAAGTAGTATTCCGTCTCCAAGAAGTCCACGTCCATGGTGATGTAATGGTGTTTTGCGATCAGATCATAGCAGTGGTAACCTTTCTGAGTAGAATTGAACCCCAGAAAAATACATCGGACTGCACATGGGTCTAGTTTTGCCCGGAGTTGTTTTGGAGTATGTACAAAGGCCACGCATCCAAAGACCCGAGGGGTAAGCAGAAGAACAGATGAGATGGAATGAAATTTTCTGAGGGTGTCCAGAGGGGTAGCATACTCCAGAGCCCGTGTGGGCAGTCGGTTCAAGACATATACTGAAAAGACGGGTGCCCCAATCTTCGATGCCATAACCATAATTGTCTGTGACTGCTGCCCTGAGCCAAATGAAGTGAGCCTGTTTGTGATATGTCTCTGATGTAGTACAACCCATCTCTCTCAATACCATGCCCAATGATTGCCCCCGTACGAATATCCTGAAAGAGGCAAAACGACGGAAACATTAATACCTTGCAGTTTAGTTCTTTGGTAAGCTGACTAACAGAGAGAATCTTATTAGTGAGTGATGGAACTACAAGACACCCAGATAAATTCAGCTTCTCAGATAAAGTAATGTTTCCCGCCCTTGTGACCGGGTAAGAGAGACCATTTGCATTTATCACTGAGTCTCGTCGTGAGACTGAAGAAGTCCGAATATCGTGGGCTTCGTTAGTCATATGGTCCGTGGCCCCACTGTCAATTAGCCACCCAGTTTCTGAGCATGAGTGAGATGCCTGCATAAATATAAGTCCCTGTCCAATATTTTCAATCAATTTTTGGTGGCCCAGTGGCTCACGGACTCCATTAATTAATTCACCAAGATTAGCTCTATTCTCACGTGCCTCATTATCAATTAATCCATCAAGATTAGATCCATTCTTACCAACAATTAACCCATTAATATTAGGCCCACTATCATCAATATTTGACCCACTAAGAGGAGGCCCATTATATTTGAATTTTAGGGTTGGGAGTGAGAATTCCTTACCAGCCTCAACGTCATTTGGGGCAGCATCTGCTGCGCCCCTGTTCTTACCAAATCGGGAGTCACCACTGTTCTCGCCGCCATAGGTGGTGTCGCCGCCGTAGGTGATGTTGCCGCCGTCGAGTTCTGACCGGCTGGTGGCGCCGCCAGCGGCCTGACTTCCTCTCATCACGGCTGCTCGTCCCTGTCCCCCGTTCTCTAGAATCCCCGTCGCGGGGTTTGTCTTTCTGGCTGGTGGCCCAGTGGTGCCGCCGCCGCTGTGGTTTGATGTTTTCTTTCTGGCTATATGGTCGGCCCACCAATCGGGGTATCCCACCACCTCGAAACAAGTGTCTTTTGTGTGTCTCGTTCCTCCGCATACGGAGCACTTGGTGGTTCCTGTTCCGGCGCTAGCACCGGATTTCCTTCCTCTATCGCGGGATGATGAAGTTACTTCTGACCGTATTTTTGCCACTACTCCGATGCTGCCGGAGTTTGGTTCGTTCATTGCTAAGAGGCGGCGATCTTCTCTGCGAACCGCGTTGTACGCCTCTTCTAATGTGGGTGGGTTTTGTGCTCTGAGTAAGTCCCTCTTTATCGGATCGAATTTTCCATCCAATCCCCAAAGGAACGCGAAAACACGATCCTCTTGTTTTTCCAGATTGTAAGTTTTTCGGTCCTCAACACACTTCATCGTCTGAGGTTGGCGGTAGTCAATCTCCCTCCAGATTCCTTGGATGGTTCGGTAATACTGATCGACTGTCATATCGGCTTGGTTTGTCTGATATGCTCGTTGCTTCAGTTCATAAAGTTTCAGTTTGTCACCCCCATCGTGGTAGGTGGCTTCGATCTCATCCCACAATTCTTTAGCGTTGGGACAGAGAATGAATTGGGCAGCGATCTCGGGTTCCATCAAATTAAGGATGAGACTCCGAACAGATCCGTCCGTCTGTTCCCACGCCTCATATCCGGGATCTTCAGGTTCGGGGGATACGATTTTTCTGGTTATGTATCCTGTTCTTCCTCGGCCAAGTAGTACTAATTGGACCGTTCTTGACCAAATTGTGTAGTTGTTGTCATTGAGTTTAACATTGATGGTTGTGGTGTTGGTTGATTCCGGTTGCTTTTGCCATAGGAGTTCGGCAAATTGTGCCAGCAACTCGGACGGTATGTGGTTTGATTTTGTGAGTGAGTCCATCGGTACGTGATGAGCAAGGTATTCGATTATTAAATCGAAACCCGCTCTGATACCATGTTGAATTTAATTGACAAAGCTTGGGAGAAGAAATTGGTATTCATTGTTGTGTGTATTCTGTATTGAAAAACAAGGATACAAATACAAGTATTAATAGGTAAACTAATCCTATTCTCTGGCCCTAATTACATCCGTTAAAAAGGGAAAGGAATCAAATTAGGATTCCTGCCATATATACAAAGATATTGTCAACATTCTCCCCACAATAAGGAAACTTTTCTGGTTTTCAATAGAATTCCAAGAATAGCACGTTGCGATTCTCTCTAGCTCTTCTATGGATGTTAAGGCGAAGGCCTGACTTAATTCCTCCAACTCAGATTCCATGGAAGTGACGATAGTGTAATTGGAATGCAATGTTAGTCCTCGTATGAATGAAACTTCCGATTGCAACTCATTGAGAAAGACAAAACAAAGTGCAATGTTAGAATTAAAAGCAAACCCTAAAAGACTAATGAATGAAAGAGCAAGTATGGAAGTAGAGCAAAGTTTATGGCTGAGTTTTGTAACCAGTACTCGGCACAATGTTGAATCTTTCGTGTTTAATTTGTGAATGGATCTCTTGTGCTTAATTTGTGAAAGAAAACAAAAATGAAGAAGACAGTTTGACAAGAAAACTCTCATACGAAAGAAAAAACACAGTCATACGAAAGAAATAGGTTTCGCCTTAGGCAACTATTTGTTGAATAAATCGTGCATGATAATAACTATCTAGTTAAACATTGTTAAAAGTATTACTGCAATGGTATTTTGGGGAATCAATAAGTTGTACAAAACTAGTATATAATATATAATGATAAAACTGAATAATATAATATATAATATGCTATAATATAATATAATATAAATGATATAATAATAAATAAAATAATAAATATAGATAGATTTAAAGTTTCTATTGCTAATAATATAATTAAGAAATCAGTGGGATTTTAAAAAATTAAAGGAAAAAAAAATTAATATGAGAAGAGCTGTGAAGTTCAACGCTTCGTAATGCTTGCTAGTTCCTATTATATTAAACTCATGACTATGGGGAAATTGCATTTTTTATTCCGTTCGATTTAGAAGAATACAATATTAGTCTCGTTTGTTTTAAAAGTTAAAAAAAAATTTCATACTTTAAGAAATTGTTATGATAATAGTCCGGTATGTTGTAACAATAATTCAACACGTTACATTAATAATCTCGTTATTAACTAGATAATGAAACCAATAACTAGGTAATAGAAAAATCATGCATAGATAATGTGCATTGTTTTAGAAATTCTTTTAAAACATTTTTTTTTATATTTTTTGACAAAAAATTACCTAATTATAATTCAAAAAAACAATTATATCCATTATTTTACTAATTTTGCTTTAATTTATTTACATCTTTTTTAAACACCCAACCTCAGACAGCCAGAGGGATTCGAATCCGGGTCATTGCCTTAAAGAAAAAATCCTTTAATCACTTGGACCAACCCCTATTGGCTAATTTATTTGTATATCAATATCAATTAGCATGTATTAAACTGATGGGAGTCGAGGCCACCAAAAATAAAGTCCCAAGTACCGAATACAAACAAATTGCAAATAGTGGTTTTTGTATGATTTTCTTAAGTTAAAACCAATCGTGAAAGTGTACACTAACATACGCGCAGCACAATAGGATCATACCCACAAGGAAGGGAAATCAATCACTACTCAACACTTCTTTTCTAATCTAAAGACCGAACGAAATCAAGTAGTTGTTTATTACTCTACTAAAACCAAATTAAACAATTAACTAAAAGAAAACTCAAGTAACAACTAAAACACGCGGATTAAAATCAATAAACTAAGTAGGCAGGGGAAGTGATACTTCATACATTCAAGAGTCAATATAATACTCGTTTGACAAGTGTAATTCTACAACCTAGTCACTTAAGTTTGTATTATCCTCTCTCAAAGCCTAACCAAGTGCTCAATTGCTCAATGTTGCTCTCGCAAATCATCAATAGTTAATTAAACCATATGAACAAGACTAGTGCAATTCAAATTCTAGCGGTTTGGCATGGAACAAAATTACCGTTGTATAAGCTAGAACCAAATCTCTTTGCATTCTACAACTTACAAGTTATGACAATAATCTCAATTACCATTAATCTCTCGATAATTAGGCAATTCTAGATAATGCTACGGGTGATCAGGCCATCGCAAGTCAATTAAACCTGTTTCCAAAACTAAGAATTAACACAAGTCATTCAAGCATTATATCAAACACTTATCATGCATTCATCATCAGTCCCCTAGCCCTAGAGAATTAACTACTCATAACTAAAGTAAAACTCATAAAACTAAAGAAAATTGCGTTAACTGAATTCATGTTCATCAATTTAAAACAAAGTCTCAAAAACCAAAACCCTAAACATTCATGAAAATCTGGAAAAACGAATCTAACATCCGAACTAATTAAAACAAAACTTAAAGGAATTAGTTTGATAATTAAAGCAATAATAAAACCGGAAAAATTGAAATTGTTTGAAGAATTCGATCCTTTCGTCCTCTCGAAATCTCTGAAAAACTCTTGCAAAAAACCTGTAACTCTCTCTCCAAGTTAGGTTAAGAACTGAAGAAGAGTCGGAAGCCGCTCCCCAAAAAACAAACTTCTAATCGCACTTAAATAGCAGCCCTAATTTGTCTCTCGCCGACCCTGGTAGCAAGCGTTACCATTCCATGTGCAATTATCGTTAACGCCCGTTACTATGGTGAAATCGCCATAACGCTTTTATAAGTGGTAACGGGCGTTACCACTTTCCTTTTGCTCAGGGGTAACGGGGTTTACCCCTCCTATCTCGCCAAGGGTGATGCTCCTGCATATGTTAACGGGGGTTAACAAAAATGTACTTCTAAGGGGAAACAAGAGTTACTCATTTTTCCTCCAAAAATGCGTGAATTCGCTTCGTTTCGCCGTTTCTTATCTCCAACTCCTAAAACACCAAAATGGAGAAAAATAAACACATAAACGCATCAAACGGCCCAAAAATATACTCTATTTAACGCTTAAAACTATGCAATTTCAACACTCAACAGTGGTAAAAGGGGTCGATCCACAAAGAGATTAAACAATATTGTGACTTTCAATTAAACCAAGGAACGAGCTAAAACAATCGCGGCCGCGCCGGGGGGGGGAAGGTTTGAGATTTTTGACTAAACTAACAACAATTAAATTAAATAAATAAACAATAATAATTAAACTCAATTAGAATTCAATTTAAACTCAAGTAATTCAATGGATAACAAATAGTCGGGAAATTCCTAATCATGCAGAGACTGCGATCATCAACTCTAGATTTTCATTGGTTTAACACTAGATTAGCTATGGTTACCAACTACCTCTGGCTCCCTCGTTTCTTCTTAGTTTTAAAATAATTAATGAAACTCCTAAAAATTACTCCCTAATTAATCGATAACCTTTTCGAGACTCTCTCCAAGAGTCAATCAATTAACAGCTTTCAGCACCAAAGAAACACTAATCCTAGCCGGTTATGCATAAACTCCTGCTTCACTCGATTAAACCGCAAACCCCTCGACACGAAATCAAACAAGCATTATGTCCTAAGTGTCGATTGCTACAAATTCTAATTATTTAGCTAACACCGCCAAATGAATTATATAGCTATATGCAAATTAACAATTCAAGATTTGACCAGAATCAAAGAACTAATTAACAAGCAATGACAAGAAAACGGAAGCAATACGGATAGCATAACCAATTAAGTAAAATAAATCAGTCTCACAAGTCTAGCATAATCATTCGGAAAATCCCAACTAAAATAAAACTAGCAAATCATGAAGGAAGAAAATAAACCAATTCTCCAATCCAACATAGTAACGAAACGAAAGAGAAAGGAGGAAAGAAAATAAAACTAGTTGCCGCGTGAATTCTCCTCCTCGCTCCAAGTCCCGCACTGCTGCGTATATTTCTGTGTGAAGCGTGTAAAGTGTCCCCCTGCAGTCCCGTTCATGTACTATTTTATTCCCAAACTCTGCTCCCACGTTCTCTCCAAAATAACGCCCATGTTCTCTAGAATTAGTGCCCTACTTTCTCAAAAACGTTCGACTAGAATAAATAATCCCTTGTCTCCATTATTTTACCAAAGCCTTCTTTTCCCAAGTAATCCTCCAAGCCCAAGTCTCCTTTTCAACATAAACTCTATTGGACCGAGAGTCTAGCTGCCAATTTCTAAATTGATTTCAAACATGAGTATTGGGCCAACCAAGAACCACAAAGCCCAGCATTCTTCAACTTTTAAATTAACTAATCCTTCTATAGACGTGCTTTGAAGGTGAATAGTCTTTAGAAAAAATCAACTCTCTCCAATTGGCCCGCAAATAGCAAATTTCGCCTCAATTTATCAATTCCCTACATCAAAATATATAACCAATTAAACATCCACAATTTAAACCAAACCATGGGACAAAATATGACAATTAAAGTTCAATAATCGGGCAATTATGCAACGTATCAAATCCCCCCACACTTGGAAAATGCTTGCCCTCAAGCATAAACTAGGATCAAGATAAAAGAGAAATTCAATTCCACTTAATGAAAACACGAAAAATAGGCAATGTAACTTGGAATGAAAGCATAGCCTTGTCCAACACCACAAAATATTGAACTAATGCAATGAAATTCTCACACAAGAAAACACAAGCCCGGTCACAACTTAAAGCACGTGCATGATTTACCGAAGTTTAATTACAAACCAATCCTAGAAATCATATTCTACTTATTAGATCACAGATATGCAAAAAGAATTTCCCAAATGAAGTGTTAGATTATGGGGAGTTCGAGCAATTCACAATTGATTAATGGGATAATTACCAATGCCCCCCTGAGGTTTGGCGTTATTACAGTATACCCCTTGAGGTTTGGAAATTACGAACTCCCCCCTGGGCCGTTATCTCCTCCGTTAAATTTAACGGATTGTGTGAAATTTACTATTTTACCCCTACTATGTTGAAATTCAGGGGGGTATATGTAATAAGTACCAAAGGTAAGGGGACTAATGCAAGAACTGAAATTGTTAAGGGGGTTTGAAGTAAGTACTTGAGTTTTGTATCTACCTAGCATTTTTTTTTTTAATAAAATGCTACTTAATGTTATTTTAATATTTTTATGATAGACTAATTTCATACCTACAGTTTATGGATGCTTAATATTTTCTGTAGATATTGACCATGCATGTTCAATGTTTGAAATAATTATTTAATCGGCTGGAGGATATGTTTGTGAATTTACTAATGCATTTTTTGATATTAGTGTATTTGTTATGATTTTCAATTTTGAGCAAAAAAATTGATAATGCACTAGTTGATCTTTGTGTGGGTTTTTTTATATGAATTTTTATTTTGAGGGAAAATTTGTTATAATTGCAAATAAATTATTTTAAATTAACTTTAAATGAACTTGTACAAAATATATTTAAAACTAAGAAATAAATATGAAAGGAAATTTATAACTTATCATATTTTATAGAAATAAATATGCATGGAATATCTAATTCAATTTATATTTATAGATAAAATATAAAATATTAAATTAAATAACAACTTTTTAAATACAAAAAATCCAAAATTAACTAATATTACAATTATATCATTAAACTCTAAGTAAAATTACAATATACACCCTAAGGGTGTTTTTGGAATTTAAATTTGAATTTAACGGTGTAATTAACGGCCGGTGCTATTTGTAAGCGAGGGTGTACTGTTCAGGGGGGAGTTCGTAATTTCCGAAACCTCAGGGGGTATTCTGTAATAACGCCAAACCTCAGGGGGGCATTGGTAACTATCCCTTGATTAATTAGAGGACTTTAGCTATGAATTGATTGAAATCATCATTGGCCTTTTTACGCGAACGCAAACATTTGGCCGGTGCTATTTGTAAGCGAGGGTGTACTGTTCAGGGGGGGAGTTCGTAATTTTCGAAACCTGAGGGGGTATTCTGTAATAACGCCAAACCTCAGGGGGGCGTTGGTAATTATCCCTTGATTAATTAAAGGACTTTAGCTATGAATTGATTGAAATCATCATTGGCCTTTTTACGAGAACGCAAACATTTGTGATGAATGTCATCCGGTTACTTAGCCAATCACAACGCAAAGTGGCTTCAGCCATACTCATAATTACCCATACAGTTGTGATTCATCACTTATTTGGTCGGGTAATCAGTGGAGCCTTCAAATTCGCCTCACTCGTCGAGAGATTATTTAGGACCTTTTTACGCGAGCACAAACATTTGAGATGAATTTCACCCGGTTACTAAGCCCCATTCAATCATTTTTGACGGATTTTTGGCTGCATAATATGGACTTTAGCATGTAATATTCAAGCTTATTCATTTCCCTAGCTCCTCCACAATTTCCCACAACCAAATGAAAATTCAAAATGCATACCAACTCAACTTCTAATTTTCATATGTTTCTGTTCAAGAACGGAACCAAGTAATCACACAATTTTAACGTTCTAACCAATTAAACCGGGCATGCAATTTTCACAATGTGAAAACATCACCAACAATTAGTCAACATCAAGCAATGCAAGACTCAACCATACTTCCATATCCTTGTAAAAATAATCCGTCATTGCCTAAGTCGTACAAATTCATCAAGTAAGAAGCAAATTTAGCCAAATCTTTTCACCTACTCATGCATAGAGATGGCACAACCCTGAAATTCACTATTTATAGCCACAAACACGCAATTATAGCAGCAATGTCTCATATTCAGCGTAAAAAAACATCAAAATCATGCAAAAATTTTCTAATAACGCTCTAGTACACCCCCCAACACACTTAAAGCACATGTTGTCCTCAACATAAAAATAAAGATCATATGTAAACTGAGGACTTTCCTGAACCCGGAAGGTGTGATAGTCGCGAGTCAGACTTAGAGAATCGTGTCTATGATCACGGTTAGCCTTCCATGTTCGTGGTTAGAGGTTGTCTGTTAAGAAGCGGCTACAGTTGGGCTGTAGATTGCGTCATCGAACATGGATGTCGGAGTAAGTGTGGCAGAGCGAGAGCTCTGTTGCAGATCTTTGTTTTGCTGGTCGCTGGAGATGGATGTAGATGATGTTAATGGTGGCAGATAGTGATGGAACGGGGGTTTCTTGGCTGCGGTTGGCGAAAGAAGGGACATTGATCTCACCGTCTTAGGCGGTGGCTTGGCGCTGGGTTCGCCATGGTTGCCTGTGGTTGCGGCTGGGGGAGTGGTGTTGGGTGGTGTTTTGGCGAGAAATGGTGAAAGCAGATGAGACGGGGGTCTCTTCGTCTGAGTCAGATGGAGTGGTGGTTTTGTTTGGCCGGTGTATTATGCCATTGCCCATGGTGGAATTAGGGTTGAGATGTTTTTCAATTTGGGTTTGTGAGTGATGGGAGAGATTAGATTTGATTGGGGATTTTGGGGGTGGTTTGCGGCTGATAGGAGAATGGGTGTTAGGGTTAGTAGGTGGACCGGGTCGATTCGTGGGTTAGGGTTGCGGGTCAGGAGCTAGTTTAATGCAACTTTACAAAAACAGGTCAGGAATCCTGACCATGACCTTAAGCAAGCTTCCTCTCAGTAGCATAAAGCCAACTTTCACCATCTTTAACAAGTTTTTGGTCTTGAATGCTCCCCCACACTTATCTAAATGTATCACGTCCAAATGTACCTACAAAACATGAGAAGAGAAATTATTACGATGGGATGAGGAAAACGAGCAAAGAAAGAAAACGAAAAAAAAAAAAAAAACAAAACAAAATAAAAGGGAAAGAAACATGGGTTGCCTCCCATTAGTGCCCTTGTTTAACGTCATGGACTCGACATGTCCACATCTTGCAATTAAGCTCCTAGAGAAGGGTCCTCTAGATCAACCCTCTCAATCATTTGTGGATCAAAGTCTTCATAAAACAGTTTTAGTCTATGCCCCTTCACCTCACTATCCGAATTTTCAATCACTCGATCAGGGGGCTTAAGGATCTTCTTTTTAGCTCGCTCCATTATTGGTGGGTATAGTCTGTGTTGTGCTTCTCCATAGGGCTCAGCTCCATCCTCTTGAATAATCTTATGCATGCACGTGGAAGGACTGAGACCTTTGATATCAACAATGGTCCATCCAATCTCCTGTTTGTACTCTCGAAGTACTCTGATCAGTTTCTCCTCTTCCAGACCGTCAAGCATCCTGGCTATGATCACGAGTAGGGTTTCACAGTTGCCCAAATGTGCGTGTTTTAAAAGCTCAGGTAGCTTTTCGAGTTCCAACTGTAGAACCTGCAAAACTGAAGGTAGAAGTTTAGATTCTGATTTAGATAGCTCAGCAGGCACATATTTTGAACGTGTAATATGTAGAGCGTCCAAAACATAAACCATGTCAAGAATATCCTTTGAGAGATCAAATCTATCACCAAATTTCCTTACCCTATCAATAGACATGCAATGACATAAAGGATAATTCAATTCATCATCATGGTTCAAAGCAAACACCTCATGAGTCAAGTTTTCAATGATATCAACATTATAAACACAAGACATATCATCAACATGTTTCATAGCATCATACATATTAAACTTGACTATTTCACCATCAAACTCTAAAGTTAAAGAACCACTATGAACATCAATTTTTGCTTTAGCTGTACTAAGGAAAGGCCTACCCAATAAGATATCCAAAAATTTATTAGAACTATCTTTTTCCATGTCAAGAATAAAGAAATTAGCGGGAAAAATCAACTTATTAACTTGAACCAACACATCCTCTAAAACACCTTCAGGATAGACAATTGATCGATCAACTCGAATAACTCCGGTACTAGCTAATGGACCAAGACACAAAGAATTATAGATAGATAAAGGCATCACATTAATAGAATCTCCTAAATCACACATTGCCTTACCAATACCAATATTTTCAATCTTGCAAGGAATGGAAAACATACCTTTGTCATGACACTTAGGAGGTAATTTTCTCTTTAAGACGGCCGAAGCATTCTCACCAACACTCACTTTCTCATTACCTGTCAACTCTCGCTTGTTCGTGCATAATACTTTATGGAATTTGGCGTAGCATGGAACCTGTTTAATAGCCTCGAAAAGTGGAATGTTCACTTCGACCTTTTCAAAGAGCTCCATAATACTCTTATCCTCTCTGTCTTTCTTGCTCTGAGCCAATCTTTGAGGAAATGGTGGTGGAACTACCAAAGGTTTCGGTTTTTGAGTGTTTTCAGCTGGACTGGAATTCTGTCTGTGATCACTGGCAGACGCATTCTCAACCTTCTTTTCAGTTTCTGCATTAGAGCTCTGTACCTGGTCATGGTTGAGATTCCTGTCGACTGGAGGTTGTAATTCCATTCCGTTTTGCACCATAATCGCACTCACATTATGTCTAGGGTCGTGTGTTTGCGACGGTAGTCCCCCTTGGTTCTCCAATTTGCTGACCAATGATGTTATTTATCCCACATGAGTTTCCAAAGTCTTTATAGTATCCTCCATCTTTTGAATCCTGTTCGTGATATCCTGTTGAAATTTCTCAATGTTAGTAGCTAGCATATGGACAATCACTGGCGGAGCCAACACGGGCCAAATGGGGGGGGGGGGGGGGGGGGGGCTTGAAACCCCCCTTCCACCCCACCCCCTAAAAAAACAAAATTTTAGATTTTAGTTCTTAATTTTTTTGAAATTTTTGTAAAATGGGTTAATTAGTTCTTAATTTTTTTGAGAATTGTTTTTGTAAATTCTTATTGAATGTTTAAGTTTTGTATGATTACAAAATGTTCAATCTTTATATGTTCATTGAGAGTGCAAACTCATTAATTATTTTTTTTTTGGTATCGTAGTTTGTAATCATGCATCGGTATTTTAGTAAAAGATTAAAAAGTTCTATTGAATCATCAAGTTCGATTGCCAACAAAGAAAGAATGAATGTTGGTAGTATAGAATTTAATCCTGAAGACATAATTAGTGATCTAGGGCTACGAAAACCTATTGAAAGTTATGATGTCCCTTCTAGAGGTCGCATTCGAAGAGACTATATATCTAAGGGACCTTACTCGTATTAATGGATATATTTTTCCATAAGAATTTTCAACCCTGGCTGGCGAAAAATCCTGGATCCGCCCCTGTGGATAATATCATAAAGAGACGTACCTGAGCCCGAAGGCTGTTGTGGTGGTAGTATCTGATGGAAGTTTTGATTGATCGATTTGTTGTTTGCATAACTAAGGCTTGGGTGACTTCTCCAACAAAGGTTGTAGGTGTTTGAATAGGGGTCAAACTTCATCTGTTGGTATCCAATGGCATTCACATTCCGAGATGTTTCTTCATGAAGTGTAGGGCACGCATCGGTTGGGTGCTCGGGGCTAGTGCAAATGCCACACACTCTTGCAGGTGGAGGAGTACCTACATTCATTTTCTACACCAAAGTTGTTAACAAAGACTTAATTTCATCAAGTGAATCCATATTTACCTCGTTTACCCTCCTAGGTATATTCTGCCGAGCTCCAAATTGTTGGGAATTTGCTGCCATGGTTGATATAAGCTCTCTAGCTTCAGCAGGGCTCTTGCTAACTATGGCTCCACCACTCGTGGGGTCCATCATTCTGCGTTCCATCGAAGTTAGGCCTTCATAGAAGTATTGAATGACCAATTGATCCGATATTCCTTGTTGGGGGCAACTCGCTAACAACCTTTTGAACCTTTCCCAATATTCATAGAGACTCTCGAAATCCTTTTGTCTAATGCCACGGATTTCCCGTCTGATGTTCGTAGCTCGGGAAGCTAGAAAGTATCTTACGAGAAACTGTCTAGACATTTCTGCCCAGCCATATCCTAACCGTGATCACGGTCAAGGTTCCTGACAGTCTGCTCTTTTACCTCAGACTCCTGTTCAAACTCAATATCAGAATCCAGCTAAAATAATTCCGAATTCTCACCAACTTTTACTTGCTCTTTTCTTTATCTTGTTCACTTTCTAATCATCTTAGCAGTCTTTTCGATCTCGGGGTCGTACACGGCAAGTTGTCCTGAACGAAGGTTCCCAGGCATAAGAAAAAGAAACAAAATTAGTTACCAATCTACCTGGCAACGACACCAAAATTTTGATGGGTGTCGAGGCCACCAAAAATAAAGTCCCAAGTACCGAATACAAACAAATTGCAAATAGTGGTTGTTGTATGATTTTCTTAAGTTAAAACCAATCGTGCAAGTGTACACTAACATACGCGCAGCACAATAGGATCATACCCACAAGGAAGGGAAATCAATCACTACTCAACACTTCTTTTCTAATCTAAAGACCGAACGAAATCAAGTAGTTGTTTATTACTCTACTAAAACCAAATTAAACAATTAACTAAAAGAAAACTCAAGTAACAACTAAAACACGCGGATTAAAATCAATAAACTAAGTAGGCAGGGGAAGTGATACTTCATACATTCAAGAGTCAATATAATACTCGTTTGACAAGTGTAATTCTACAACCTAGTCACTTAAGTTTGTATTATCCTCTCTCAAAGCCTAACCAAGTGCTCAATTGCTCAATGTTGCTCTCGCAAATCATCAATAGTTAATTAAACCATATGAACAAGACTAGTGCAATTCAAATTCTAGTGGTTTGACATGGAACAAAATTACCGTTGTATAAGCTAGAACCAAATCTCTTTGCATTCTACAACTTACAAGTTATGACAATAATCTCAATTACCATTAATCTCTCGATAATTAGGCAATTCTAGATAATGCTACGGGTGATCAGGCCATCGCAAGTCAATTAAACCTGTTTCCAAAACTAAGAATTAACACAAGTCATTCAAGCATTATATCAAACACTTATCATGCATTCATCATCAGTCCCCTAGCCCTAGAGAATTAACTACTCATAACTAAAGTAAAACTCATAAAACTAAAGAAAATTGCGTTAACTGAATTCATGTTCATCAATTTAAAACAAAGTCTCAAAAACCAAACTCTAAACATTCATGAAAATCTAGAAAAACTAATCTAACATCCGAACTAATTAAAACAAAATTTAAAGGAATTAGTTTGATAATTAAAGCAATAATAAAACCGGAAAAACTGAAATTGTTTGAAGAATTCGATCCTTTCGTCCTCTCGAAATCTCTGAAAAACTCTTGCAAAAAACCTGTAACTCTCTCCCATGTTCTCTAAAATTAGTGCCCCACTTTCTCAAAAACGTTCGACTAGAATAAATAATCCCTTGTCTCTATTATTTTATCAAAGCCTTCTTTTCCCAAGTAATCCTCCAAACCCAAGTTTCCTTTTCAACATAAACTCTATTGGACCGAGACTCTAGTTGCCAATTTCCAAATTGATTTCAAACATGAGGGCCAACCAAGAACCACAAAGCCCAGCATTCTTCAACTTTTAAATTAACTAATCCTTCCATAGACGTGCTTTGAAGGTGAATAGTCTTTAGAAAAAATCAACTCTCTCCAATTGGCCCGCAAATAGCAAATTTCGCGTCAATTTATCAATTCCCAACGTCAAAATATATAACCAATTAAACATCCACAATTTAAACCAAACCATGGGACAAAATATAACAATTAAAGTTCAATAATCGGACAATTATGCAACGTAGCAATAACAATATATATTTTGAATTCGACTGAAAAAAGAAACATAATATCGACTTAAAGAGTTGTATAAATTTATTAAAAAAATATATTATATTGACTTAAATTTTTAGTTTCATTTTTATATTGAAATTTTCTCATAATATCGTGACATGAAAAATGTAATAACGTTATTTATAATGACTTTAAATATTAAATTTGATATGAATGTATTTTATTTAAAAATTTTATTTAATAACTTTTATTGTTTAACTTAAAAAAGCTTATAAATATATTATTCCTAATGTCACTTCCCCGTACTGTGTTGCCCAAAATATTTGAAAATAAAAATGTGGAGGAACAACATTTAAAACACCAAATACGTAAAGAATTGACAAAAGTATTAATTAACATGCTAATTGATATTGAAATATAAATAATTTGAAGGAAAATTAATAAAATAATGGATACAAGTGTTTTTTAATTATAATTAGATAGTTTTCCGTCAAAAATATATTAAAAATATCTCAAATTTTTTTTTTTAACAATGCACATGATCTATGCGTTATTTTTTCTTTACTTAGTTAACGGTTTCATTATTTAGTTAACAACGGGACTATTATTGCGATGTACAAAATTATTATTACAACGATTTATTAAAGTACGAGACTTTTCTTAAATTTTAAAAACGAATAGAATTAATATTGTAACGTTATAAATTAAATAGGACCAAAATGCAAATTTTCCTGTGAATCCAAAATGCTGAAATGTTCAACCAATAAAAAGAGAAGGAAAATGCTGAACTGTGGAACAGATACTTTTCTCAAAACCGCGTGACAACATATTAGAAAACACGAAAAGTCAAAACCACACAAGCGAACGCCCCATTCTAATATATTTTTTTATTGAAGGGTACAACTGTCAAATATGAGTTTGATATTTTTTGTTTGTTCGGTCATTAATGAGGAACTACTGTTGCCATTGCCATTGCCAACAACCAAGTGCCAACACATTTGCACTTTCACAGACCATTATCAGAAACGATTCTCTCTCTTCCTCGTCTTCTGTTTTTCAGAAATCATTGCCACACGATGATTCATCTGGTCGTGCTGTATCTGTGCTTCAATACCTTTTCTTCTCTTGCGGTGGACACCATTTCAGCGAACGAAACTCTGTCTGGAGATCAAACACTTGTTTCTTCAGGCGGGAACTTTGAGCTGGGTTTCTTCAGCCCAGGTACGTCTTCTTCACGTTTCTACATAGGCATATGGTATAAAACTGTCAACCCAAGAACAATAGTTTGGGTGGCAAACAGAGAGACCCCTGTGTTGAACAGGAGTTCTGCACAACTCAGGATTTTAGATGGCAATTTAGTCCTATTGGATGAGTCGAATGATATAGTTTGGTCAACTGATGTAAATTCCACGGCCTCGAACAATTCTAGCATAGTTGCGGTCCTTCGTGATAATGGGAACTTGGTCTTGAGTGATGGGTCAGGGTCAGATTCGTCAATTAGTCAACCTCTGTGGCAAAGTTTCGATCATGCGGCTCACACATGGTTGCCTGGTGGGAAAATTTCTTACAATAAGAAAACACAAAAAAAGCAGCTTTTAACTTCTTGGAAGAATGAAGATGACCCTGCAACAGGGCTGTTTTCTCTTGAGCTTGATCCAAATGGAAAGCAGTATCTTATAAGATGGAAAGGTAGTGAGCAGTATTGGAGTAGTGGGGAATGGAATGGTCATATTTTTAGTCTGGTCCCTGAAATGAGGTTGAATTACATATATAATTTCAGCTATGTTGATAACGAAAATGAGAGTTATTTCACTTATTCGCTTTACAACCCGTCTATTATATCTAGATTCGTGATGGATGTTTCGGGCCAAATTAAGATGCTTTCGTGGGATAAAAGGGCTTGGACTTTGTTTTGGTCTCAGCCAAGGCAGCAGTGCGAGGTTTATGCTTTTTGTGGGGCTTTTGGTACTTGTAAAGAGAACGCATTGCCATTCTGTAATTGCTTACGGGGATATAAGCATAAATCCGAACAAGATTGGAATTTGAGCGATTTTTCGGGTGGCTGTGTGAGAGAGATGAGTTTGGAGTGTGAGAACAATGGCACTAGCCGTAGTTCTAACCGAAGAAAAGATAGATTTTCTTTGATTTCCTCAGTAAGCTTACCTGAACATTCTCAGCCGATGGCAGTTGGTAATTCAGGTGAATGTGAAACTGCTTGTTTGAATAATTGCTCTTGCACCGCTTATTCCTATGATGGAAATGGATGTTCAATTTGGAATGGGGAGCTATTAAATCTGCAGCAATTAACAGAAGGAGACGCTAGTGGAAGAACAATATACATCAAACTCTCTGCTGACTCCTCTGTGTTTTCTGGTGGCAAGAACAAAAAAGGCCTTACAATTGGTGCTGTTTTGGGCTCGGTCGCCCTTGCGTTATTCCTCTTGGCAATCATAATGTTGGCAATTTGGAGACGTCGGAGGCAAACAGTTGGAAATTTAAAGCTGGTGGAGGGTTCTTTGGTGGCGTTCGGATACAGAGACTTGCAAAACGCGACCAAGAATTTCTCGGATAAATTAGGTGGGGGAGGTTTTGGATCAGTCTTCAAAGGGACTTTACCTGATTCAACGCTCATTGCTGTGAAGAAGCTCGAAAGTATCACCCAGGGAGAGAAGCAATTCAGGACAGAAGTCAGCACAATCGGCACTATCCAACATGTGAATCTTGTAAGGCTTCGAGGGTTTTGTTCCGAAGGCAACAAAAAGTGTTTGGTGTACGACTACATGGAAAACAGCTCTTTGGATTCACATCTATTCCACTCGAACGATTCCAAGTTCTTGGAATGGAAAACGAGGTACCAAATCGCACTAGGAGTAGCTAGGGGGTTATCCTACCTCCATGAGAAGTGCAGGGATTGCATCATTCATTGTGATATAAAACCGGAAAACATATTGCTCGACCCAGAGTTTTGCCCAAAGGTAGCCGATTTTGGTCTCGCGAAGCTTATGGGGCGGGAATTTAGTCGGGTTCTCACAACCATGAGAGGAACAAGGGGGTACCTTGCACCAGAGTGGATATCAGGAGTTGCAATAACAGCCAAAGCAGATGTTTACAGCTACGGAATGATGCTTTTCGAACTGGTTTCCGGGAGGCGTAACTCCGAGAATTCCGAAGATGTGAAAGTCAAATTTTTCCCTTCATTGGCTGCTAGGGTCACGGTCGAGGGAGGCGACATTCTTGGACTATTGGACCCAGTGTTGGATAGAAATGCTGAGGTGGAAGAGGTTTTGAAAATTTGCAAAATTGCTTGTTGGTGCATACAGGATGATGAGAACATGAGGCCATCAATGGGTCAGGTGGTTCAGATTATTGAAGGCCTTATGGATGTGAATTTGCCTCTTATCCCCAGATCATTGCAAGTCTTTGGTGAAAATGAGGAAGAAATAGTGTTTTTCACTGATTCATCCTCCTCTGCTGGGCGGAGTTCACAGACGAAAAGCAATGCTTCAAATGTTTCGTCTCAATCCAAAACCAGTATCAATTAGATAATTTGGTGAGCCTTGATAGTAATTGTTATATGGGAAATGCAAGACCAAATGGGTTGCAAGAATTATACCCGATCATTGACATTTGCATGATTAAGTTAACGTTTTTAATAATTTATATCTGTTGCTTGTTTTGTGAATTTATCGATTTTTTTCCCCTGATGGATCCCTGTTTTCTGAAACGTACGAAACCTTTGTGGGACACTTGAACGTGGGCGCACGAAAATTTGACATGAAAAATATGAATATTCTTTAATTTTATAGAAAAAATATTTAATGCAAGTAAAAGGAAGGGAAATGAGGTAAAACTCCCCACACAAGACAAATTAGACATCATTCACTCATGGAAAAATTATGAATACTAATTCCCTAATTCAAATTTGTAATTAGATTTTACTTTCCATTTTTGGCAAAAATACCGAAATAGCTTTGAAGAAACATGAAATAGTATAACATCTCACTTTTTCATCTCACACAAACCATTTTGTTAACAACAGGGGCAATTTTTGAAAACTCCCCATGAGTTTGAAAACTTCCTTTTAGCTCCCTATTTTCAAATACATCATTTGGGGTTTTAGATACGCGATTCTGGGATTTAGATACGCGATTCTGGGATTTAGATACATGATTCTGGGATTTAGATACATGATTTTTTCCTTGTATTTCAAATACATCATTAGAGGTTTTAGATACGCGATTCTTGAGTTTTAATACATCATTTTTGAAAATGGGGAGCTAAAAGGAATTGGACTTATCATTTGGGGAGTTTTCGAGAATTCCCCGTTAACATAACACCTTTTATACTTTTATTTTGTATGGTTAATACTTCAAAATATAATTTTTCATATTTTATATATACAAATTAATATATATATTTTTGTGTGTTGGAAGATGGTGGGATAAAAATTAGCGTTAATTACAGATCCTCCCCGTCCTTTGCCCCTTGGGGCGGATTGCCCCCTGTCCTTTGGTTTTGGGCGATTTCCCCCCTAACCTTTCCTAATTGTTACATTTTTCCCCTTTACAACGTTTCAGGCGGCATCTTTATGGAATATTCCGTTCGCGAAATAACACGTGATTTAAGCATGCCACTAGTAAGGGTAATTTCGTCAATTCATGGCATGAGCAACTCTTCCCGCCTAACCTTGCTCTTGACTACGGTAAAAGCCCTAAATCACCTAGGGTTAAAATGAAAGGTTAAAACCATCATAAGGAAGATGGAAGGGCATTTTACACCCTGAACTTTCATCTTTTGAGATTGCTTCCTTGGAATCGTTGATGATGGAGTGGAGGTTGCGCAAGGACAACTCCGATATCCCACCGGGGAAGAGTGCGCCTGCATATGGTTAGTGATTTTGAACGAGAAGCTTGAATTTTTATGAACATCTTGACAGTTTTTTGAACGCTTATGTTGTATACCGGTTTATATATGCATGAGGTCCATAAAAATTGCATCTTTAGTGGTCCCGGTTGTTAAACATTGGGTATAATAATTTCTTTTGGTTGTGATCATTTAGTTTTTGTTATAATGTTATGAACTCAGGGGGTCTCTAATTTTGTTTGTAATTTTTTTGGTGGTACAGGGGTAAATGCTGAGCTCTTCACTATTAGGATGCATCATTCCGGAAAAATATGCGATTTAGGCTGCAAAGTGTATGTTGGTGGAAAATTCGATCATATTGATTACTGTCACGAAGACAAGATTTCAATGTTGGAGATACATGCCATGGCTGCAGAAGTTGGTGTATCAGCATGTGACACTCAATTCTATTACAGTGCTGGTGGCCCTGATGATTGCTATGCCGTGCGTTTGCTGTCTAGGGATGTTGAAGCAATGAGTTTGGTGAATTTTTTAGATGAAGAGAGGATCGTTGGGGTGTTTTGTGATCCGATACCAGTTGAAGAGTCCAGCTCTGAAAGTGATGATGATGGTCCGCAGAAGGAGATGAATGATCCCTTTGGTTTGTTAAAGATTTTAGGTGGTCAATCAAGTTCAGATGATGAGGGTATTAGGGAGGACTAACTGCACAAGGAACAGGGGAATAATGAAGAATGTAATGGAGCACAATTTGAAAAAGAGAATCTTCCACATGAAGAGCAGGGGACAGTGGAGCCTGCAAGTGAATCTGTAATTGAAGATCAAGGAAATGTGATTGGAGATCAAGATCAAGATCAAGGAAATGTGAATCAGCCTGCAAGTGAATCTGTGATTGAAGATCAAGGAAATGTGATTGAAGATCAAGCTCAAGGAAATGTGATTGAAGATCAAGCTCAAGGAAATGTGAATCAGCCCGCAAGTGATGCAGGTGAGCTTAAAGCACCAATTGGCCAGAGCATGCAGTATGATGAGGAGGTTCATGATCATTTGATTGAAGATATTGTTGAAATTCAGCATGTTTGGGGTAGTGATGATGACCAATCTGTTGGGAATGACTCAGACTACTCTGACAAGATGGTTGACTCAGACCATGAAGGTGATGATGAGCAATTGATTGACTGTAGCATTACCACTGGTGGGCTTGAAGGGTGGACTCTGAGTAACAATAAAAAACAGATTAAGCAAGTGAAATCAATGGAGTCAGTGAGGAGGCACGATGGATTTAAAGTCTTCAATCCATCAGTTGATATGGACAACCCACAGTTTGAGCTTGGTTTGTTATTTGAAGCAACTGAAATCCTGAGAGATGCTATTAGACAGCATTCAAGGCTCAATGGTAGAGACATCATTTGGGTGAAAAATGATCCAGACAGGATTAGAGTTTGTTGCAAAGATGACAAGTGTGCTTGGTTTTTGTATGCTCCAATGAAATCAGGGGAAGATGTAATGCAGGTTAAGACTTTGCATGATAAGCATGAGTGCCCAAGGGTTGAGAAGGTATCTACTGCAAATTCTGCCTGGATTGCAGAAAAATATAAAGTGAAGATCAGTAGTGATCCCAACTGGCCTGTCTCATCAATGGTGGCAGTCATTCAACATGAACAAAAGTTGCAGTTCACGAGACATCAAATGTATAGGGCAAAAGAGAAGGTCAAAGAATGGGCTGCAGGTACTATCGTTGATCAATACTCTTACTTGTATAGTTATGCAGCTGAAATTGCCAAAAATAGTCCTGACTCTACTGTTAAAATAACAACAAAAATTGTGAATGGTGAGGATGTATTTAGGAGAATGTATATCTGTTGGGGACCTTTGAAAAAGGGACTGTTGGATGGGTGCAGCAGACCTGTAATATGCTTAGACGGATGTCATTTAAAAACAATTTGTGGTGGTATATTGCTTGTGGCAGTAGGAATTGATCCCAATGATTGCATATATCCATTTGCATATGCAATAGTGGAGAAGGAGAAGGGATCTACTTGGAAGTGGTTTCTGGAATTGTTGATGAAGGATTTGGGGATAAGAAGTGATCACTCTGACTGGGTTATAATGTCAGACAAGCAGAAGGGTATCATTGATGCAGTAGATCAATTGCTTCCAAACTGTGAGCATAGGTTCTGTGTGATGCATATGTACAATAATTTCAAATCATCACATAGAGGATTGGCCCTGAAACAGATTATATGGAGAGCAGCTAAGGCAACCAGGATCAGTGAATTTGAAGCCATCCTAAAAGATCTTAGAGAGAAAGACTTGGAAGCATTCAAATGGCTTACAAAGAGGCCTGCTGCCCATTGGTCCAAGGCTTATTTCAGGTGTGTTTCTAAATGTGATATACTCTTGAATAATTTGTGTGAGAGTTTTAATGCCCTTATTGTCAAAGCTAGAAGTATGCCAATCATTGACATGGAGAATATTAGAATGACTCTAATGAAAAGATTATATGTCAAGAGAGATGAAATGAAAGCACACAAGTATGATATATGCCCAAATATTCAGAAGGTGTTGGAGGAAAATAAGCAGAAAAGTATGAATTACATTCCCTTCTGGAATGGTTATGATCAATTTGAGGTGCAGGGATGTTTTGGGGATAAGTTTAAGGTTCATTTGGGGGAGACGACTTGTGGTTGCAGAAGGTGGCAACTATCTGGAATTCCTTGCCAGCGTGCTATCTCAGCAATATGGCACATGCACAAGAAACCCAAAGACTTTGTCGATGAATATTACCACAAAGACACATTCTTGAATGTCTACAGTTATCTTATGGTACCATTAAATGGCCCTGATGAATGGCCTAAGGTAATGAAAAAGCTACATCCACCAGTCAAGGAAAGTCTTCCTGGAAGACCTAAGCTTCAGAAACGGAAGAGATGTGAATATGAAAACAAAGCTTCAAAGAACAAAACAAAGCCTAATGGAGCTGGTCAATCTGAAGGCAGGGGCTTGGGAAACAAGGGTTGGTGATGAAGTGCAAGTTATGTGGTGTTGCAGGACACAACAAAAGGGGATGCAAGCAAAATCCCAAAAATCAGAACTTGCCAGATAGAGTTGAAGTCCCACCACCACATTCAAGATCAAAAAATGTAAGTGTAATTATTGTGTTCAATCCTTATATACATTGTCTTATATCCTGTAACACTTGTCCTATCCATTTCTATTAGGTCAAATCGAGGACAACAACTACAAGGAATATTGGATCAACAAGCACACCAACAAGAAGAGTGACTAGGAGTTCAGTTGGTCTTCAATCACAACATCAAGCTTCATGTATTGCAAGTCAGAGATCAGTTACACAAGCAGGGCACCAAGGAGGAAAAGCACATCTTCATCAACTCCTATAGCTAGCACTTCAAAGTCTGTCTCAATCTCTTCAACAAGAACCCCTACTAAGAAGACATATAACTCCAAGTTCAAGCCACCGGCCCAGTCAAAGAAGAAACATTAGAAGGCCTTTGATGTAGCTCTATGTTTTTGATCTTGTTTTTAAACTCTGTTCATGTGATCTTCCTTTTGCTGGCTGTTTGGGCTACGTTTTCATTTCATGTAACAAACATAACTTTGTTTTTGTAAAGGTTTAACATGAACATGTATGCACAAGCATTTGCCATGAATTTTCATGTTTTGGGCTACATTTTCATTTTCTTGCAAAGCACAGTACTTTCATAGATGAAGGAAACATAGTACACCATACATATTTTACACCAGTGCAAAATGGCTTAAATATTACATCTACCAAACTAAGAAATAAAATACAGCAATGACAACAACAAACATCATAAACTCCGATGTTCCTCTTGGCCATTTTCTTCCATTTTCAGCTGGCCTTCTTTGATCATTTTCATCCACCCTTTCTCTCCCAATTTCAGCTACCCTTCCTCTCTCAATTTCAGCTTTGAGTCCATTGATCCTTCGAAGAAGCCCTGGTATGATCTGCCTAGAACGATCACACATTGGGGGGTCGATCCAAGTGAACAAATTGCATCCACCTTCAGTCTAAGATCAAAATGGTACCAGGAATTTAGGAAGAAGAAGAGAAACAGTACACCCCAAATTCACAAAATTAGGGCCATACCCGAAAATTCTGACAGCTAATGTATCTTCTCCCTGGGTTATGGTCCGTCCAAGATGTTCTTTCCACCACAACCATCCCACAATAGCAGGCACGCTGGTTGCCTCTCTCCATTCTTCTTCTTCTCGCCCAAATTGAAATGAGAAATTAGGGTTCCATCTTACGGTTTTAACAACACAGGCGGGACGAGTTGCTCATGCCATGAATTGACGAAATTACCCTTACTAGTGGCATGCTTAAATCACGTGTTATTTCGCGAACGGAATATTCCATAAAGATGCCGCCTGAAAAGTTGTAAAGGGGGAAAAATGTAACAATTAGGAAAGGTTAGGGGGGAAATCGCCCAAAACCAAAGGACAGGGGGCAATCCGCCCCAAGGGGCAAAGGACGCCGCGGGGGGGGGGGGGGGGGGGGGGTCTGTAATTAACCCTAAAAATTAATTGTTGATTTATATTTTGGAATATTATTTAGAAACTATAAAATATCCAAATTATAAAATAGAGTATTGAAATTATAAAACAAATCATCCAAATTATAAAATAGAGTATTATAAAATTTCCAAATTATAAAACAGAATATCCAAATTATAAAATAGAGTATCCATATTTAAAAGTAGAGTATTATTTGTACAAGTTGAAGTACTCAGGTGTAAAATTGAAATATGAAAAGGAAAAATAAAGAAAAAAAGAGTATTGTTCGTAAAAGTTAGAACACTTTAGGTTTTAAATTATAGTATTATTCATAAAAGTTAAAGTACCTAGATTTATAATTGAAGTACTGTTCATAAACATTAAAGTATTCAGATTTTAAAAATAGAGTATTATACGTAAAATTAAAGTACTCAGGTTTAAAATTAAGTTATAAAAATGAAAAACAAAGAATAAAAAAAAGGAAAAAAAAAAAATTAAGGGTATTTAAGTCAATTTAGATGAGTGAGTAGTAAAATCTAATTATAAATTTGAACTGCGGAGTTAGTATTGATATTTTCTATATGTGGGAGTAAACTAAATTATTTCCAACTGAGAGAGAATTAGGGTTGGACACTAATCATGTAGTTTGTTTAGATATTTTCTAATGATATAAAGTATCGAGCTTTGCTTAAAATTTTAAAAATAATAATAAAACATGTTTTAAGAATTTTTAAAACATACTCATAAGAAAAATTACTTGAATAAAAGGAAATTGTGAATAACTAATTCATATCGTATTTATCAAATTGAGTCGTGTTCTAACGCTTAGCGAAATTCGGGAGAGATAAGTTAGGAGAGGTTAGACATATAAGAGTCTTTTTCAATTATTTGTAAGATGTCGAATAACTTGATTGTAATTAGGATAGGGATATACTTAATCACCTTAAGTAGATTGATCCGATCTAGGGCTTGAATCGTTCTTGTTTATTAATAACTTGCATAGGGATATGGAGTTGTATTAACAAGAATATCGGGACATGACTTCGGGAGAAGCATGTAACGATTAGAACCTAGCAACTGATTCATATGATTTTATTAGAATAGAGCAACAAGTCAAATTAGCAAAGTGGGGATTCTATAATTCTAGAGTTAGTTATCATACGAGTACTTGACTTCATAAATTATGTTCTTAGATTAGTTAGTTAATTCCATCTTATTTTGTTAGTTAAATAAGAATAGTTCTTAATTCGTTTAATTCGGTTGTAGATGGATGGGAGATGGCAAACGGAACACTAAGTATTTCCACATTTTGGTCAAAAAGAAACACTTTAAAGGCCGGATTAGATGTATCAAGAGGAGGTTAATGATCCTAAGCTTCTTAGGGCCTCAGCTAAGGACTTCTTTGAAAGAGCTTTAACAGCGAAAAGTTCACGCATTTCAACGCCTAGTATGACGGGAATCAGTAGTGCTCTTACGGATGAAGACAGAACAAGACTATGTGAGGATATTAGTGAAGAGGAAATAAAGGATTCGGTTTTCAGCATCAATGCACATAGTGCTGCAGGACCGGACGGCTTTGGAGCAATCTTTTACAACCATTTTTGGGAGATCATTAAGGAAGAGGTTTGCAAGATGGTAAGGGAATTCAGTCAAGGTGTTACGCTACCAAGAGCATATATGGCGACTACTATGGTTCTTATCCCAAAGAAAGACAGCCCGATGCATTGGAGCGATTATAGACCATTGAGCTTATGCAATGTCTCAAGTAAAATCATCTCCAAAATTCTGAACAACAGACTCGCAGCGATTCTTTCAAAGACTGTCTCTCATAACCAATGCGGGTTCATCAAGGGACAAATGATCGGAGACAACATCCTTTTAGCTCAAGAGTTGGTTCATTCGCTGGAAACGAAAAGTAGAAATAAAAATGTGATCCTCAAGCTTGATTTGGCTAAAGCGTATGATAGGGTCGATTGGAATTTTCTTTTCGATTTCATGGAGAAAAAGGGATTCCCAACTAAATGGATCGGATGGATTCGTAATTGCGTTAGCAACTTCTGGTTTTCAGTACTAGTAAATGGAGTTTCGGAGGGTATCTTTCATTCCACAAGAGGCCTGCGACAAGGTGACCCGTTATCGCCTTCTTTATTTGCTTTAGCAGCTAACCATTTGTCTATTTCTCTTAATAGGGTGCAGGAGAATGACAGACGATGCAGGTATGGTACGCCCGGTGGCGGTTGGGTGTCTCACTTATCATATGCGGATGTCATTGTGGTTTTACAAATAGTCGACGAGCGAGTTTGGAACAAACTAAGATGGCCTGATGGCCATCAATGAATTTGAAAGGATTTCGGGGCAAAAAGTGAACATACAAAAGAGCTATTTTGTGATTCAAAATGGAGCAGAGGGTGAAGCTAGGACTGTAAGGGAAGTTTTTGGTTTATGTTGAAGCTATCTTCCCCTATATTACCTTGGAGCACCTCTATACAGGGGAAGGAAGAAACAGAGTATCTTTGATGGCCTGTTGAGTAAGATCAGAAACAAAGTGGAAGGATGGGAAACAGTAATGGTTTCCCATGGCGGTCATTTGCAATTGATTAAATCGACCCTGTATTCTATTCCGATGCATATTATATAGATAATTGACCCTCCAAAAGGAATAATCAGAACAATAGAAGCTATAATGAACAGGTTTTTTTTTGGACACTATTTCGGAGAAGATGAGCATACATTGGACAAAATGGGAAAGTATGTGCTATCCTACGCATAAGGATGGGCTTGGAGTTAGGAAAGTTCAGGATATTTTTCAAGCTTTCGGCTGGAAGTTGTGGTGGAGACTACGGACTGGCGATTTGTTATGGTCGAAGTATATGCTGCAAAGATATTGTGACAACAGCCACCCTTCGACTGCAACGTGCTCTAACAGACACTCACATGTATGGCAAAGACTCTGTAGTATTCCTAGTGAGGCAGAAAAGAGAATTAGCTGGATTTTGGGTGATGGAAACAGTTCGTTCTGGCAAGACAAATGGTTATTGAATAATAAAATCATGAGTGATGCGTTGGGACATGTGGAAAATAAACAGTGAGGGTGTATTGGAGAGGAAAGTCATGGGACAGAAACAAGTTGGAGAGTAATGTGGAAGCAAGTCTGGTGGAAGCTATTACTAAGATTCCGATTAGGCATCAAAGCAAGGACATTGCGATCTGGGATGGAAGTGCAGATGAAAAATTTTCTTTGAAGGGTGCTTGGGAAGCGATTAGGATTGTGACACCCCGTTCCTTCAGCGAGCTAGGTATGTCATCACGAGAGGGTTTATTTATGCATCGATGTTCTTTTAATTTAATATATGCGCTAAATCACTCGTTTAAGTGATTACCTTGCCCTACGTGTTTAATTCGACATGTAATTCCCCCGTGCTTAATTACTTTTACATGAATTTGATGTTGAGCATGTCAACTATGTGAAACTAAATGAATTACTTGATTCATGAATACAATTATATGCTTTTGAATGCCATGTGATTTACTTAAAATTAGGGTTGGACCTAATTGCACTTTTATTTAAGTTTTGGGGCCTATTCTTAAATAGGTCAAACTTAAGTCCTTTTGGGGCTAACTTGAACTCGGGAATTCGGATTCGAATTCTGACACCATCATTGGATTTGTTTCGACGATTCGAGTCCAACGGAACAAGCCATTTATTTTTCTAAGCACGTTTGAATCCCTTAAGCCTTGAAATTCGACCGGAACGGACCAAATATTGAACTGAACCAATTTTTGTGCAAACCAAACCCTAAGGACCCATTTTTCTTCCTTCTTATCCCAAGGACCAAATCTCCTCTCCCTCATTTCTCACAACAACCGAACCAAGCAAGAAAGAAAAGAGAGAAGAAGGGCAATCATTCTCCTTTGGTCATTTTGAGCTCAAAACACTCCGTTCTTCTTCCATCTCTTCAAGGTAAGCTTGGTTTTGAATTCTCCACGTCTCAAGCTTCATTTTCATCCGAATATATCTTGTTTTCACTTGAGTTTTCATGGATTTTGAGCTAGGTAATGAATAATAAGGGTTTGAACTAAATCTTGAATCATATGCTCATCTTTGTGTTATTTTGTTGATCTAAGACTTGTTTCTTGATCCTTGGAGCTTCCTTGATGCATGTATAAGCTTTTATTTAATGGTGGTTGACTGTTCTTTGAGTTTCCATGGTTGAGCTTAGGGATGCAAACGAGCCGAGTCGGCTCGCGAGCCTGGCGAGCAAGCTCGAGCCAAGCCCGAACTCAAATCCCTTTTAGTTAGGCTCGCAGCTCGCGAGCCAAGATATTTAATTAAAAAATAATATTTTTATTTTTATATATATAAATATTTTTATTTTTATATAATATTATATATATTTTTATATAAAATTAATATATTTATAATATATATGTATATATATTTAATAAATATATATTATTATATATAAAAATATATTAAATTATTTAAAAAAACTAATTTTTAATTAAAAATAATATAATTCCATTTGGCTCGAGCCAGAAAAAAGGCCAAGGCTCGGCTCGGCTTAGCTCGTTTGCATCCCTAGTTGAGCTTGAGTTCATGCTTTGCTAATGATGGGGTCAAAATACGCTTGACCCACGTTTTGACACGTGGCACAGTCAACGCATGACAAGTGGATTCAACGGTCCTCCAAATAAGCCCCTACGAGCGTCCCAGACCTGCACTAGCGCAAGGTCACAAAAAAGCATGTCTCCATTCATAAAGCACATGGTCACCCACGGCTCGCTAACGAGCGCCAACTTCACTGCCATGCACGCCTCCATGGCTCTAATGAAATCATCAACGAGCGTCATGTCCCTTCAGACATATCCTCATACAACAACTGATTAAAGGGGTCCCGCTCCCCCTCGTTACACTGCTTGGGCACTAATCCCCATGCGGATCTCCAAGTCCATCAGTCTCGGTTGACACGAGCGTGCCTCCCGCCCTCGTTACCAACCTCCAAAACGGCTCTCTGACACCCATACATGCCCGCGCACCTGCCACTGTTGCAAACACTAACTTTTACCAACTTTTGCAGGAGATTCCTCCTAGGTTTCTCCTCGTTGCGACATGTGTTAGGGCAACATTAGGGCAGGACCACACGAGGCAAATTACCAAAGGGTCCCTGACCCTTAACTATAAATATGGGAATTCATCTTCATCCCTGTAAGCATTCTCCATTACTATAACTTCATACTGTTGCTTACCTTCTCTTTCAGATCACTATCTGATTTGAGCGTCGGAGAGCCAAACTAGGAATCACCCTCAGTTTCCCCAGCTTGGCCATCTGACTTTGTTGGTGTTTGTCCTAGCAGGTAGAGCCCATAGCTTTTCCGGCGACCCTCTTTGAGCTTCACCCTCAATTTCCCCACCTCAACAAAATAGAAAGTGATCGGAGTTTGACCCTAACCTGATCGAACACCATCAGCTAGGACTTGAATATATGCATTCCAATTGTTGCTTCTTTGTTGCTAGATGATGTAAGGTGTTGTTGTGAGATGTTTTTTGCCTGAATTATGCTTGTTTTTGGTGCCTTTTCGTGCCCCAAACGTGTGCCCCTGTTGCTGCCCTGTTAAGTGCAACTTCTGATATTTTTTTTTTTTTGGTGAAGAAGGTGTTGCACGGCCGTTAAAAACATGCACGACCTTGCATTAACTTTCGAATTTCAGGATTTTATTCCGCACGGCTGTACAGCTTCTCAGGCCAATTTTTTTACTGCCGTGCAGACTTCATTTGTGCTCCGATTAGCCTGAAATTTTAACAGTAGAAATCTCTTTGAATGTCGAGTATTCTCCAATTGGAATCACGTTAAATTTTTTTATAGTTTGTGAGATATAACCGCTTGAAAATTGTGTCACCACTTCGCCGGAATTCTGCTTTTGTTCAACTTCAAACCTACACCATTTTCTGATCGCTTTAACCACAATTCGAGCCATATACTTTTGGAAAGCCCCATTTGTCTAGTTTCTTATCAAATAAACGAAACTCAATTCCAACTTCTCAAACTCAAGATATTCCCCTTTTGTACAGCTTGTATATTTTGATAATCTGTCATTTTTTGCTTAATTTTGCTCGGAGCTCCTTTTAACGCTTCTCTTTTGTTTTTCTTGCTTTTTCCTGCCCCGTTTATGACTCCTATGTGTTGTTAATATGTTTTACTATGTGTTATGATTCATATATTAATCTTTTGGTGCAATTTGATAAGTTTTGTACGAGCTACGAATATGCCTTAAGTGTTTCCTTATGCTCACACGTTTACATTCAACGCATCCTTTATGTGGTTAATTGATCTCTTTGTATCCCAAACTTTTATGCTAATGGCGTGTTGTATGATATGTTTTGATGTGATTGTGAATTTTACGATATGTTTTACAGAGTGTAAATGTGAATTATGTGCATAAGTGTTCGACTGCTACTCAATGACCTTTCTTGTGCATTTATTATTCTCTTATGCATAGCCGTGTGTCTAAATGGTTTATAATTGAGTCTAAGTCATAAGTTATGTTTGTATGCCTCAGAGTTTGGTTCCCGAGGTGTCGGATCCACCATTTATCTTTCTTTTGGTCGTCAACACTCGTTTGCGAGTACTTTTGGAAAAAAGGTAAGGTTTAGGTTTGTTTTCTTTTAGTTAAGCGACCTACAACCCTATGTGCTAGTTTTCAAGCCTGCATACGACTATACTATTATATTTATATAATAGATATGTGTGTTTATATGATATGTTTATGACTTTGTCATACGATTAAAAGTTTTCGAACTATATGTAAAAGCGTATGTAAGCTTGAAAATATTTTGCAACAAGCCTATGCTCCAAACCGTGTGCTTCACATAAGCTATGGTCTACATCAAATGATATGAATTGGATGACACAGAGGGGTACGTTAAAAGAATATGCCGAGTTGCAAGGTAAGGTATGCATTAAGGTACGTTAAGTTATGTTCAATTCTGTAGCGAGTTAAGTATGTTTATACGAATTGGTTTTATATGGTTTATTGGGCCCCGATGACGTGGGCAAGGATGCCCGGGATGGTGTCGGGCCATCAGGTTAAGCCTGTGTGCGATCTCTATAAGAAGTATTCACACGCGACTCTGAGAGGTTGAGGAGGTGTGGTGCTTTATGCCTCTGGTGGATACTGGGGAAGGTACATTGTGGGTTCGCTACACCGTGTGTATTAGAGTTGTACGATGTGGGCCCGTTACCCCGTGTGCATACATAAGTTGGTTGTGTGGGAGGATATGGTATATGATTTATGTTTATTTTCTGTTCTGATAGTATGATAATATGATATGGAAGTAAGGTTGGAGACCCGTACTCGTCGGGGTGTATGAATACGATATGTTATGTTGATTATGAAACGGGATAGGATCTTTCCTTTACGATATGATTTGTTATGATAATGAAACGTATATGTCTGTTTTGGAAAAGGTTTTGGTATACAAAACCCTACTCAAGTTTCATAGTCTTTCTTTTAATACATGTTTTGCTCTATATGTATATGCGTGTAGGTGTGCGTTAGCCCCCTCACTCAGTCGGTAGACTGACCCTCTCCTTTCAACTTTTTAGTTTGCATTTACGGTTTGAGCTAGGCAGAGACGTGTGCCGGTTGAGTCCTTTTAGTCGTCTAGATCGAGTTGCATTTCATTTTGCATACGGTTGTACTTTTGTATAAGACTTGTATATGTTGATCGGATTATGTATGAAATTATGAATTTATTATGTATGATAATTGAGACAGGCTTCTAGGGATAGTTGAACCCGTTTGCTTTATGTTTCGATTGTGATTTTCGGGATTAGGTATCTATGCTAGTTTAACCCGTCAATTGTTGTACGCTTGCTTCGATTTTGATTTTGATTTGTACGCTTGTTTCGATTTTGATTTGTACACTTGCTTCCGCTCTTCTTGCTCTATTGCACAAGCTTTCGTTACGTTGTAGCTCCGCCTAGCCTAGTGTGTGTGTACGTCCTCGTTTGCTTAGCCTTGAGCTCAGGTATGGACTTTCATTTCATATGTGGGTTCGGTGTCATGCCCCAAAATCAGGATGTGACCGGCCGTGCTGTCGGTTGCATCCCGACAACACAAGACCCTCTTAAACCATGAACTTAGAAAAATAATTAATCTAAATATCCAACTAGAGTGCAAAATCCTTCAATAAGATCCAAATATTTCATGGTACAGAGCATCTAAATTCGAAAACACAACTTCTCAAATATATATGAGAAGTCATTAACATCTATAGTTCCCATAAGAAAAATAAACAGATCCTACTCGAACTAGCTAATGAAATTAAAAATGACAAAAGTCCTCGACAATATGAAATTAGATAAACTAAATAGATCCTGAATCCATCTTCCTGACCTCGAAACTTGGTTAAATATCTGAAAAACAATAGTAAGGGGTGAGCTGCATACTCAATAAGTAATTCCCGACTTTCTCTACCCGATCAAGCATATTTAAAAAAATTTAGCATTTTATACGAATAATATCATATGGATTTTCATATCAATAAACCATAACAATTTCCAAACAATGAGTCAATGAACAATTTACTTTAGCTCAAAAAGGACCATCATTCTATTCCTAGGCAGGGTTGTCGGCTAAATGGATATCCATGGACAATAACCAAACAATGATCCAGCTGTACTCCTACTGGACGGCCAAACAATAATGGAACTAGTTCCGGGCGCCAACAAATAACCCAATGGTCTAAAACAATGATCCGATCAATCTATGAGCTCAATCACATAATCATATTTTCACGCGGAATGGAAAAAAAAAATAATAATTTTATTTATATGCTTGATCTTAATTTTCATAAAATTCATAACTTCAAGAATATATTTTGCATAAAGATAATTTAGTTGAGCCAATACCAATAATTTAATAAAAATATAATAAAGTAGAAATCGTCGAGAATCACTTACCTCGGGATACTTGAAATCCTAGAAAACCTTGATAGCTAATTGACAAAAGCTCTAAATCGATGGAGATGAATCTAATAATGAAACTTGATAATTAGCTTAAATACCAATAATCAAAATTTAAATTCCATAGCTACTGTGATTCCATTCTAGTGCTAAATTAAATATACTACTTATCCCAATGATCTAATTAAATGTTGGTCCTACTGATGCGGCTAAAATATGAACTAAGTAATACTAAACACAATATAATACACTATCTTACCAAATTGTTTAAATCACTTGGATTGTCTACTGAAAACCATTATTAATGCTTCTAATAACCTATAATTGTCTTATGTGGATCTTGTACAGAGTACTTGCTTTGTCAATTGATGAGAAAATCTTATAAGACACTTTGGATATTTAAAAGCACACTTTGGATATTTAAAAGCAGAAGAGTATTCCACAATAAATATACGATGTTTCTTTGGAATTTCTAATCCATCATCATCCTTACCTATTCCTACATACGATATCCCTATAGTCCGTAATTAAACAACCAACAAATATTAAATATCCATTAGATCTAAGCAATTTGAATTATAGGCTGCGGCTATATGGTTGTTCAAGGACACTTAAACTAATGACTATGTCATCTGATTTTACTAAATGGAATATAGATATAACTTCACCAATTTCTGTAAGAGTATGCATATGGAATATACCTAATAGCCAGCACACAAGTCCTGATGGTGAACGTGGATGCCGAACGCCGCACCTTGCTAAGGTGAGTTAGTTTCTCTATTAATTTCTTCTGCTCACTTTCGCTATCTTCTGTATTGAACGCCGTTTTTTTTTTTCTCTAACTCTCTCTATACGCGATTAACTATTGAGGCTGAGTCTAATATATCTATCGCTTTTAGGTTTTTCTATATCGTGGGAGTTCCACTTCCATGGGTTAGGGTGAGTCTTTTCTGCATCGTGGGAATCCCACTTCTATAGTTTCTCTAAACCGTTATTCTATCATTATCCTATAATATTATTACAATAAAATATATACTTAACTAAATAAAAGAGAATAATAAGAAAAAATCAGGTTTCACATTCGGGACTAGGTACAGGGGATGTGGTGGCTCATCGCTCCGGGCGCTACAAGGATGAAACGTGGGGCAGCAACTTTTTTCCAATGCTTATGGGATACAAAACTAATGCCAACAATCCTGATATTTATTTGGCGGTTGATGCATGATTGCGTGGCGGTTAATGAGAGAATACAAAGAAAAGGGGATTACTGTTGTAAGGTTTACTACAGTTAAAAACCAATCGTGCAAGTGTACACTAACATACGCGTAGCACAATAGGATCGAACCCACAGGGAAGGGAAATCAATCACTACTCTATATTCTTCTCTAATCTAAAGACCTAACGAAAACAATTGTTGTTTCTATAAATCTACTAAACCAGAAATTAACAATTAACTAGAATTAAACACAGATAACGAAACACACGAATTAACTTCAGTAAACTAAACAGGCAGGGCAAAAGTAATGAATCATACAATCAAGAGTTGATGTTATACTCGTCTGATAAGTGTAATTCTACAACCTAGTCACTTATATTTGTATTACCCTCTCTCAAGGTGTAACCAAGTGCTTAATTAGTGTCCAATGTTACTTTCGCAATCACCAATAGTTAATTAAACCATAGGAACAAGACTAATGCAATTCAGTATTCTAGCGGCTCAGCATGGAATAAGATTATTGTTGTATAAGCTAGGACCAAATTTCTTTGTACCCTACAACTTACAAGTTATGAAAACCATCTAAATTACCATCACTCTTTCGATCTATAGGCAATTATGACACATGCTAAGGGTGATCAGGCCATCGCAAGTCAATTCAAACCTGTTTTCAAACTACGAATTAACACTAGACATTCAAGCATCTTGTCAAACATCCATCATGCAATCATCATCACTCTCCCTAGCCTTAGAGAATTAGCTACTCATAATTAAAACAAAACTCATAAAACTAAAGGAAATTGCATTAAAATAAATCATAGTTATCAAATCTAAACAAAGTCTCCTAAACAAAAGAATAAACATTCAGCAGTATCTAAAAACGAATCTAACATATGAAACTAAAACTAAATTCAAAGGAATTAGTTTGTAAATTAAAGCAACAATAAAACCAAAGATCGTTCTAGGTTTTTACCTGTGGGTAAATTAAAGCAACAATAAAACCAATAAAACCTCTCGTCTACTCGAATTCTCTGAAAAATCTCTGAAACTCCTTGGTCTTCTCTCCAAACCCTAGGTTTTGACCTGAAAGAAAAGCTCTCTCTAAAAAACTCCAAAAACGCACTAATATAGCAGCCCAAAAATAAATCTCGCCGCCCTGGGTAACGGGCGCTACCTATCCATTTGTAATTGTTGTTAACGCCAGTTACTGATTGAAATCGTCATAACGTTTTATTAGTGGTAACGGGCGTTATCACTTTCCTTCTGCACAGGGTTAACGGGCGTTACCCCTCTTCTCTCGCCAAAAACTCCCCTCCTGTGGCCAGTAACGGGGGTTACTACTTTTGTACTCCTAAGTGGTAACGGGAGTTACCACATTTTCCTCCAAAATTGCGTGAAATTGCCTTGCTTCGCCATTTCGTAACTCCAACTCCAAAGTCACCTGAACGGAGCAAAATAAACACATAAACACATCAAACGGCACCAAAAATATAATCCAATTAACGCTCAAAATCATGCAATTTCTACACACAACAATTACTTTGGTGTTTAAATGCCCCTGTTGTAGGGAAGTGGAGATAAGAGAACACCTCTTCATTTCGGGAATGAAGACGAAACAAATTTGAGAATACTTTGGAGAGAAGTTTGGAATTAATATAAGTGACACTGTTTCCGTGGAGATCGTATTGCAACAATAGTGGACCTCATCGAGATACTGCTCTGGAGCACATAAACGAAGGGTTATCCCAATTCTAGTGCTTTGGTACATCTGGAAAGAGCGAAATCTGCATAAGTAAGAGGGAAAATTATTCTCCAAGTTCAGAATTATAAGACAGGTTTCTACGCATGTGTTTAAATTACATAAAGTTGGGAAAATGACGTGGAAAAACTATTGTAGTGATATAGCATAGCTGTTAGCTTCAGGTTAAGATTTGGGAAACCGAAGCTGAGAAGGAACATCTTGGTTATACGGATTAAACCTCCGCATGGGTGGCTCAAATTAACTACGAATGAAGCGTCCAAAGGAAATCCAGGCGTGGAGGGAATAGGAGGTATCATCCGTGATTCATATGGAACGATAGTTATTGCATTCTATAAGGAAATCGGATATGCCACTAATATACATGCTGAAGTATGGGCTGTTGTGGAGGGAATAAGAAGAATTAGGGAGCTGGGATGCTAAGGGGTTTGGGTGGAAATTGGTGAGCTAGCTGTACTGCACATTTTCAAGCATGGGATTACTAGAGACTGCGCGCTAAATATGTATATTTCAGAATTTCAGTTGCACACAAGGAACCGGGAAATAAGAATGATACATAATTATAGAGAAGGAAATTTTTCGGCTGATTAGTTGGCGGGCAATGGAAATGAAAAAGGACTGGTCCTTCCCGAAGGAATCTCTTCTGAAGGAGATCATAGGAATGAATCGGATGGATAAGTGGGGGTTGCCTACCTTCAGATTTCGATGAAAGTCTCTATTTTGAAAGGATGGGATTGTCTGGTAAGCTGTCCTTATATGATAAGTATGCATATTAATTTGGTTTGGCTCTTGTGTAAGTTTATTATACATAGTAATGGGATTTACTTAACTGTTTATTACATGAACTTAGTCGCTGGGCTTGAGGAAGGTTTTGTTTGGTGGTATATGCAGGTTAAGTCCAAGAAGGAAGGAGCTACCGAACGGGGACACACACACACACACACACTATGCTAGGCGGGAACTAACCCTTAACCATTAAAGACAAGATAACTAAAATCAGAATAATAACGAAATGCGGAAGCAAAATCAACATGTATATATATACAATGAGCTACCAAGCTCCAAAATAGAGATATACAATTCCATCTAACAAGTATTCTACGGCCCACACGGCTTAACAAAATCATAAGCGCTCCATATACATAATCATATATACCAAAATACCAATAATAATAAAAATATGAGTGTGAGTGGAACAAAAGAGAGTGCTAAACACTAATGCAAGACCTAGACATCTTGCATTCCCGCCTAGTTCTCCTTAACCTGCACAACACAACTGAAAAACAAACCAGGTTCAGTCTATAGGAGACTGGTGGGTATAAAACAGGGCATAAATATAATTATCGCGAAATTTGAACACATACATGCAAGCTATAATCCTGTATGAAGTTTTACAAAACTTCCCAAGTGGGTAAAATAAGAAGAACATCTAATGGATTACAACTATCATATTCATTCATATTTAAACATGAGGTTTCAAGGCCCGACGAGTGGGTGTGCATAATCTCCAACCTTCTCCTTGTGTATTCAGTACATAATTTATTCATTATCGTACATATATCTTTCGTGCACATTCATATCATGATCATGATCATAATCATACATATACACCTTTTTCCTCCGGGTGGTGGACGGGTTTGCAAGGCCCGGCCACCTATACATAACATTGTGGCAAGTGAGGTACATGAATCCTCAAAAGCCTGGTTCCCCTTCCTCGCCAAAACTCCTGACGAGGTCGGTTTCGCCATAAATTTGGTTGCAACTAGTATATGGGACCCTAAGTCCCTGGGCCCGTGTTTTCATATCATGCTCTCGCCAAAATCATAGGTAGGTTTTCATGAAAGAACGACTTACATTTGAATCATTTACTCTAGAAAGACTCAATATATAAATATACTAGTTTGGCTCAAAACATTTCATATAAGGGATATATCGGGTCATCATAGCTATTAGAAGAGAAACCCACCTTAGAAGACAAAAGAAATGGCAAGAGCCTCACTGCTCATCCTCGCCTCCGACTGGACCCGAATTTGTGCAAACAAGGTGAAGTGAGACTCAAAATGACCACATACGACGCTCGGCGAAGCAATGTTCATGGTATGAGGTGCATAAGCGATGTAATCATGTCACGAAGATGTTCTTATGCACTATCAATGTCACATAAGCACATAATTGAGCAATTCATTCAATATACGGAAGAATCGTATTCATTCATAATCGTATATTAAAATCAAGGTTCATACCAAGTCACGTTTGTAGCACAAATTCACATTACACGTATTCAAGACAACCAATTCATAATAAAAAAGATAGCACATCTATCATCATTCAATATACGAGTCATTAACATAATTAAAACAAGGTTAAGGCATAATTTGAACAAGATTAACAAAATAATTAACACACAAACGAATTAAAGGATACAGGCGTTACCCCCTCCACGGTTATCTTCATTAACGCCCGTTAAGAAGGTCAGACGCTCCATTCTTGGTGTTAACAGGCGTTACCATCCTCCAGATCATCTGGGGTAACGGGCGTTACCCAAGACAGTAGCTCAAAGTTGGAGAAGGCATGGAGGTAACGGGCGTTACCTCCTTCCAGTGCAAACGGGGTAACGGGCGTTACCCCTGGCAGTCGAGGATCCCCTGTTTTTTCTTCTTCTTCTTCTTCTCCAACCGAACCAATACTTCATTAACATCAAACCCTTGTTCAAAGCTAAGAAAAGCAAGGAATCCAACACTCCAATGGCACCAAATGATCACATAATCAAGGCTAATCAAAATACACTCATGCTTGATCAAAAATCCAAGAAAAAGAAAGGAAAAGGAATGATCAAGGAATTCATCTTGAGGCTCAAGAAACCAAATTCATTAATGGTGGATCATTCAATGCCCAAGTACTATCAAAACTAAGTTCATAAATGCCATAAGGAGTATAAAGTGATCAATAAATATGCTTTCAAACAACCAAAACTCCAAGGAATCAATGAGATCAAGAAATCAATCCAAAACCTAACTATTCATTAATATCTTCAAAACTCGATGAATACTAGCTCAAAATTAGGGAAACATGGTTCAAAATGATCACAAATGAATGTATATTACAACCCGAAACTCACCTTTTGAATTGGTTGAAGATTGAGAGAGATTTGAGCTTCAAAATCTCCAAGCTTGTGGGCTGGCGAGAATGGAACTGGGAGTCAGGGGTTTTGGCTGATTTTTCTCATGTCATGAGTGTAGTTCGGTTTGGGAGTGTTACAGCTGATAGAGGGTTAAGTTAGGTTTCCAAAAAGTCCAACCATGGTTAATTTGGTTAAGTATGGTAAGAGATATGAGGAAAATGGCTAAATGTGGCATTTTGGCGGACGAATTACTTTTCGGTTAAATTTCGGGGGTCCAAATAGGCTTGGAAAAATATGAGGCTAAATTCTTAAACCCGAATTTTCGATACAAGTCTAACGAAGTTGACGGAACTCGATTCCGAGTTCCTGAGCTCAAGATATCACATACGGAACCAAGGGTGCGCTAATTGCCCGTTAGCCCCCTGATTTGGTTCCAAAAACTCAAAATAAATTTAAACTCAATCAAACGAATCTAAAAATGTAAAACGAGCATATATGTACATTCATAACATGCATATCTCCAACATTTTAAATTTCCACGATATTTTGAATTCAAATCATATAGAAACGACACACAAACGTATCACTTAAGGGCATATAGTTCAAGAATTCATATAAATTCAATGCAAATAATTCAAATATATTCAAAATCCAAATCATAAGAAAAGTAAATCATATAATCACGTGGTTATAATAATTTAAACGCACAATTAGGGAGCACACAAGTTATAGCTGAACGGCCGAAAAATCGGGACGTTACAAAAAGTATTATTTAAACTATCAGTTTTATTATTGTCCTCAATAAAAGATCTGACCAAATATTCGTTGATACATACAAATTCTCCAAGCACCACTAATTAATTATTGAGATCAAATGATGAGCTTCGAATTATCTTTTTTGACAAAAACTTGTGGATAATAAAGGGGAAAATACCTATAAAGCAAGTTTTAGTCCTTCAGTAATCGAATTGAGAAATAAAAAAAGCGATAAAAATAAGTAGAATAGAGTATTAAATAATAAAATGAGAGCTGAAATAGTATACAATTCCTATGAGAATATGTAGAGCTCTAATGCACGGACATTTCGAAAAATAATCTCATGCAGTGTCGAACACATATCGGATACAGACATGCCTTGAACACGACTCCGACACGTGTCCGACACGTGTCCGACACGTCTAACCCATGTTCTAAATTAAAAAAGATAAAATAAATATGGAGACGGTGCCGGATACTCCGCTACGGAGTGTCCGACACGGCTTGGACACGGATTCAACAGAATTTGAATTGTTGGAAGGACTAGACGGCATCTAAGTATCTCTTGTCGACTCAGATGGTAAAAGCTTGGCGTATGAGGTGATAACGGTGGTGGCCGTGGTGGCGAAAGAAATTGATGTGACGGAAGAAATTAAGGTGACGCACTTGCTATCAAAAAATTGATTTGGCTTGTTTTTTATTTCTAACTTTTTCTGATTCGAATGTTGATGATACGACGGTGAAAGTGGCAAATTTTGGGAGGAAGATTGGCCATGCGTAGTCATGCGACCCTAAAAGTGGCGGATGTATGTGATATTTTGAGAAGAAATTTGAATGAGTTGGCGATGACTAATTAGGGTTTAGGCTAAGGCAGAGTTAATTTTCAAAACTTCTATCTTTTTTTTTTAAACTTCCATCTTTGTGCATTAACATTTTGGACCTCTTTGTCCACAACATTTCAAGATAACTTTTATTTTATTCAGTTTCTTTTCTTTTGTTTTCTTTTTCTTTTTTTCCTTTTATTATTTATATTGATTCTATGGATAATTGATTTAGTATTACATAAAGTAATATTTATATAATATTTATTTATATAAATATCATATAGCCGTGTACGAGCCGTATTGTGACACCCCGCTTTTCGATGCCCGAGCTAACACCACATGTGGCTTTCTTGTGTGTTTAATTATGAGATTATGTGTTTTATGTGACTTTAATTGCAACTCTTTAAGATTTTTAGGGGCACGTTTGTAATTTTTTCCCTTTCAGGGGTATTTCAATCATTTTTTCTACGATTGACATTTTGAAGTAGCCGACCTCTTATTCGCGCTAGGAGCATCGAAAAGAGTGGACTATAAGTATTCCTAATTCTAACTTCATTAACTCCTCCTACGGTTAATTCAACAAGTTCGAGCCCGATGTAAAATGATCGGATTTCACCTTGGACCGGTCAGACTCCTCTTTCCTCTTTCTCCCCTCCCCTTTCTCTCCCACGACTCGCCGACACACTTACAACCTAAGAACTCTAACTTTTTTGTCCGGCCATCGATTCACGCATACGAATAATTGAAATCAAAGTACTATGGCTGCCTGAAAGTGGTAGGGGCGCCACCTCTCTCCGGCGACTTTCCGACAAAATGCTCCGATGAACATGCACCCTTCCTGGCGAGTTCGAGGTGATGAGTCCATTTTCTACCATGGTTTGGGCTGAAACCGATCGTAAACGGCCGATTAGCAGCGGCGGCAGGGTGAGCTACAAAGTGAATAGTGGGGTTGAAGTTCTGGCGGCTCCGGCGACGAAATTCGGCGGGTAGTAGCCGGGTTTTGCTTGCCTCTTCACGGTGAACACTTTAGGAGTAACGGCGTGGCATGTTGGTGATCGATCAACGACGAATCGATGGTGATGGCTCATGGCGGTTCAGAGCTCCAATGATCCAACGGCGGCGAAACCTTGGGGGTTTTGCTCAGCTCGACGAGGCGAGTCTATCCGTGGTGGTCCCGCAACTTGAGACTCGCCGGATTGACAGCTGCGACGGAGCAACGGTGGCGCGACGGCAGTTCGGATCTCAACTTTTTCCGGTGACCAACATATAGGTCTCGAAGATCTCAGCTTGGGTAAGTCAATGCAATTTACGGATTTGATTTTCGTTAAGCGGGTTGTGAGTAATTTTGATTTTAAGTTTTTGAGGGTTTCGTGTTTTTATATCTAAAATTAGGAAAAACGACTTGGAAGTTTTAGAAATTAATCGGAGATTCGGAATGAGCACGAGGAATACATTCGGGATTTATTTTTGGGAATTTTTTATTTTTCTGAAACCCTTCAGCGGCGACCAACGACTTTTTCAACGGTGGAGCTCCGGCAACCCTAGGACAATTTGTTTGTAATGACGCCGTGACTCCAACGCCATTCTCCGTTCGTTAAACGGATACTCGGTTAATTTTTTATGAATTATTTTGTATTTCTTTAATTGTTGGAATTTGTCATTTAATTGCCGTTTGGAATGCTTTTTGTGTAAATTTGTGTTCATTGAGCTAGAATATGATTGTATAAATATCGGTTGATGTACTTGATGGTTTAATATGAATTAGGTTGTCATTTTTGAAAGGTTGTTATAACCGTTTTATGTCAAATGTATACAAATTGGTAACTTTAATATAGGAATTCTTCCTAAACTTGGTTTGGTTGTAAATGGCCTTTATTTTCATGACGGTAGATGCTTAATGATAATTGTTATGCTTGTAAATCGTTAATCTCTTGCTTGTACCATTGTATCAATGCTTCAATTGAATATTTTTGCTATAATGTGATAGTTCTTGCAATCCTTGTACTGATGCAACTTTATGATTTATGAACGTTGCTATAATTACTTGTGAAATCGTGTTGATTTGTGATATTGGGATATATGATTTTAGATGAGACTATGTCGAATTTGTTTATTGGAAGACCTTCGTGTAATTGGCGAAATCATGCTTAAATTAATTTACTAAGGGGTTGTTATGTTAAGTTATTAGAAACCATAGGGGATGTTTGTGTAATAATTCCAAACCTTCATGAATTGCTCAGGGGATGTGTCTGTAATATCTATGAAACTATGAATGTATCAATACTTCAGCTTGTATTCCAAACATGTTATGAATTCGTAAAGTATGATATAAATGAATCGAGAACACATCGTTTACCTTGGAAGTATGAATTTATGTGAATAAATGCACAGCTTATTTGTATCAAGCATACCATTTATGTACAACAACTTTGTATAAACTCATCCATGATTAAGATTAGGACTTCTTATGCATACTACTTAATTTAGTTGTTAAGTATAACTCATCTTTGCCATGTTTATAATCTTACAAACCTCATGTATACTTAAATGATCAAATTGTCTTTATTTATGCACTTTATGACTAGACATGAGCTTGATACTCAATTGCAAGATTCTAAATGAACTTTGTGACCATAAATGATTTAACATGTATATGATGGATACTCTAATTTACCTAAATTGATCTTGCATGCATTAGATATAGATTTGCATGATGGTTGCTTGAACTTTAATGGATTAAACATAGGATTTTACGTGAATTGGGGACTCGTATGTTGACAACACCTTCTAAAACAATACAATTTATTTTAATTGCATGACTAATGTGCTATAAGTGCAATGTGATCTAAATTATGCAATGTATGTCCAATTTGAGGATTATATGAATTATTTGTCTGTGTGCAAAGCTTGAGCGTACTTGAATACTTTCTATGATTGCTTGAATTCACCTTATGTTTAGACGTGTTACTGTAAATATGACCTTGTTGAGCATTGATATACCTTGATTGACCACGACACTTAAAAGCACAACATGGACACTTATGCATACCCATTATCATGTTGAGCATTGTCGTGCGTCTATATGGTTCATTCTTGAGTCTAAGTCCCTTGTTTTGTATTCAGTTGCTATTGGTGCACTCGGGGAGGTGACAAGTGGGTCGTGTAGGTTCCGAAGTGAACTATTTGCTTTGTCTTCGGCTTCATTGGGTACCAGGTGAGGTTTGGGATATTTTCTTTCAGTTAAGCGACCTATGAGCTTTATGTGCTTGATTTCCAATCCCGCATGCGACTATATATTATATATACAATTAAATAAATGTTATGTGCTATATTTTGATGATCTTATAATAACATTTTGGATTATGAAAGTCATATGTATGAGCGTATGTGAGCTTAAGTTTTGAAAGTAAGTATGTATGTTATGTTATGTTATAAGCGAGCTGAGTCATGAAATATTGTCATATGATATGATATGTTATGGTATGTTTAGGCCCCGGAGACTATAGGTAAGGAACCCCGGGACAGTATCGGGTCGTCGGCTTACGCCTGTGCATAGTTTCCTTTGGAGGTATCACACGCGAATCCGAGAGCTAGGGAAGGCGTGATATTCTTGAGCCGTCGGGGTAAAAATCGGCTAGGACTCGTTGCATGATTGCTGCCCTTGAGGTGTATATATATGGATGGTTAGGGTCACACAACCCTTTCCCATCACTACTGTGTTGGATGGATATATTTATAATTTTAGTTTTATGTTATGAGGAGTAAAGGTTGGAGGCTCGTACTCGCAGAGCAGTATGTATGTTATATTTTGGATTTATGAAATGGGGATAGTGATTCAAAGAAATGTTAAGTTTATGTTTATGTATATACATATGTATCTATATATGTTTGACTTCGAAAATATTTTGACATGCAAAACCTATTCCCGGTTCGTAATCCTTTTATTTTTTCTTTTTTATGTGATGTGCTCTATATTATGTAGTGTGTGGGTTTGCTTTAGCCCCCTCACTCACTTGGTGGACTGACCCTCTCCTTACAACTTTTAGTTTCAAGTTCAGCTTTTGGAGTTCATTGGAGCTAGGCGGTTTCAAGTCGAGTTTTACGTTCTGTCTGAGTCGGGTTATGCCTTTTAAGTTTTGTTAAAGTCTTGCATTCATTTCGAATTCGTTCTTTGTTGTAAATTGTATAAGTTTTATATGTTCGCTATGTATAGAATTCAAGAGAGGTTTCTAGGGCCAGTTGAACCCATATTTATTTTATGTTATTCGGGACAAGTTTCTAGGATCAGTTGAACTCGTGTAGTTGATGTTGATTGTATAGTTATGTATGATACATGAATGTTTTTGAAAGTTCATGTTTTTGCCTTGCTTCGGCATGCAGATGTTGTATATTTTCCGTTGTACAGGGTTTAGGTACCGCCTAGCTTAGGTCGGGTCTTGTCAGTCTCCCGTTCTCTATGGATTTAGCATATGTACGAATTTTCCCATTTCGTATACGGGTCAAACCATGGTGCGGGGGATGTGGTGGCCCATCGTTTCGGGCGCTACATATATCGTCCTAAAATTTTATAAAAGTCAATGTCATGTCGTGTTCATGTCGCCGTATCCGTGTCTGTGCATTATATGTGTAGAGCAATGAGTGTCAAGAGTGTGAAAGTGGCTAAGATGAGATTTATATATAGCATATACAGGACAAGGATTGTAGTCTAGGAGGGCAGTTGAGATTTTAAGGGGAAAAGACCTATTTTCTACTGATAGTGAGATTATTTGAATTTCAAATGTGAGCCTACGACTTTAGAATGTTACTCTTAATGGTTAAACTCCCCAAAACGCGGCATCTTTAACCATTTGGACCCTTTTCTTATGGGTCTCACTTCTTGCCAGACCTTTTTCCTTATTGAACAAAAATTCCCCAATTAGGCTTTGTAGATGATAGACATATTTACTCTTGAATGGGCTTAACTATTTTCTTCCAATTCGGCTAAAACACCAATACAAGCACAAAAGAATAATAACATGGCATTATCATTCCCTCATACTCTTGTTGTCCAAATAAATTGGGCTATTAAAGTAGTATAGTGGAATAGCGTTCTCATACTGAGCAATCTTATCCTTTACGGCATCATTAAGTATGATGGTGGGGCCCATCTCTCTATTGGACTAACTGCACTCTGGCTCGCCTAGTTACTTTATTTTCAAATGTTTCTAATCTTCACCTCCTTTCTACTGCTTATAATTCCCTCTTATGCTAACTTGGATGAACATCAAATTTACAGGGGATCCCTAGCAAGATATCACAAAAATTTCTGGATATCTTATTCTATATCGCCTGGAATGTTAGGCAACCACATTCCCTACACCTAGATCTGACCCGCATACAAAATGGACAATTCGTACACAAATTTGAACTAGGCCACCGGTGACAAAACAAAAACTAATCCTGTGCTAGGTGGAACCTAACCCTGTACAAAGCGATCCAAATATACTAAACATGTGGTGCGAAAGTGACAATAACATCAACTAACATGCATCCTAACAACGAGTTCAACTAAACATGCAACCTATCCCGATTCAATATCCGACAATTACAAATGGCTCATAGGCCCAGTAGAAATAAACAAATACAATGTGAGTGTATAAGTGGCTTGCCAAGTGTGCATTTCTCCAACCTTGCTCCAATAGGGCATGGGACAGGAATCTTGTTAAGTGATCATACATTTATTATTTCTCTTATTATACTAGGTATTAAACACGTAGTCCTTATTCTTCCGGGTTGATAGATTGGGTAGCTAGCCCTCAACCATCCACACACGGTGGTCAGTGGGTTCATGACTCTTAAAGATCAGAATCTCATCATCCACTAATCCTCCTATTGGAATCCGGGTAATCCAAGCAGGTAGGACTGTGCAAAAGGTCACCACTAGCCTGATACCTTCCCGGTTTGAGAAATACACAAGCCCCTGGGCCCCACGAACATGAACAAGAATCCGCCTAGCCAGATCGAGTTGTGTCTCTCGTTCCTTTTGATTGAGCTTGTATGCTGACTATATTCGTATATAAGTTTAGTCCTAGTACGAGGCATGTGGTGTCCTGTGTTCCGGGTGCTACATCATTTAATAAATTTTAATTACCTAAGTATGATCATATTATAATTGTAACATAACATGTAACATGTAGCATAATTTAAATCATGTAATATTTGTTAAATTAAATGAACATGCAACATATAATAAATCATGTAATAAATTTAAATCACTTAAGCATGATCAATTCTTAACATATGAATCATGTCATGACATCATATCATAATCATAAGTCATCACATATCATGGTCACTTGTCATATAACATGTAACATTTATAATTAAATAACAATATGTAACATATTATAACATAATTGATCATAGTTTACTATTCCATTTCCTAACATGCTTGATCATAACATAATTATCATAAACATACATTATAATTTAATATGTGACAACCCTAATGCATGCTGAAACCATATACTAAAGCATATCATAACATTCCCTAAGCATATATTAACAATTACTAAAGCATGCATAATAATTACACTGATCATAAAACATGCTAGGTGGCGAGCCCGAAACAAGGTGACGATATAGCGCAATATTTCTAAAATTTTCGCCATAACATCGTTATCAAAATATTTTAAAATATTTCGATAACATAATTTTAACATAGCATATAATCACAATATGCAAATAATAATTTTGGCAGCATACCGGTATTACCGTACTGCAAAATATGGCTATCAACGGCACTTTTCCAGCACCTAGATATTTTCTCGTGAAACCGGCAGAGCTTCCCCGCAATATTCCCGATTAAGATTTTGGAGTGTAGGCTCCGGAAGTATTTCGCTAAATACTTTGAGAAAATATTTTTCTAGAAAAACACTTTTTTCTAAAACTAGAAAATCCCTATTTTAATTAATTAAGTGGATTATATATTAATTATATAACCACTTAATTAAATTTTAATTAATCCTTAATTAAGGATTAATTATAATTAAGAGAGAGAAGCCGAGAGAGCTGTTTATTCTGTCTGAAAATAGAATGCCAAACCTGATGATTTTCAAATGAAATGGACAACCTATTTATAGGCATAAATTTGAGGTCATTTTTGTTCATTTTCCAAGAATGTCGTGCACTCTAAGCTCAAATCGCGAATTCGGAGACGCCACGTGGAAGAGCATCTCGCCAGGAGCCCCCACGTGCCGCCAAAAGCTCCTGCATGTGCATGGCGCGCGTAGGGCACACGCTGGCACGAGCAGGTGCCGCGTGGCCGGTTCAGCCGGTCCGACAGGTGGTCCAGCAGCTCAGGCCGGTTCAACCGTGAACCGGTAGGTTCAGAAGGTCTGACCTACTGCCACGTGTTGGAATCCCATTCGTCCACGTGTCTGGGTCAGTCAAACCATGACCGACCTAATCTGAACCCTTTTCCGACCCGCTTCTGACCCGGTTCACCTAGATCCAATTTGGGGCGTTGACTTGTGCTGACGCGGCACGATCTTGGCCGTCCACGCGGCAGCCACTTGGCGCCCTGTCAGCGCCACATGGCAACTGACCCGTTGACGTGACATGACACGTCAGCTGACACGTCATCACTGCCACGTCAGCAAAAAAATTTTTTTTTCTCCAAAATAAAATTTCGGGCATTTCCAACTCTTTGCAATTTAATTTATTTGCTCAAAATAAATCCTTGGCTATTTTCAAACTCTTTAAAATTTATTTCTCTCTCTCATTTTAATATTTTCTCTTTGATCTTTGTTGGGGCTTGCGTGGGGACCTGCAGGACTAATTAATTTTAGCTCCAAACGGGCCAATCTATTATCATCCCATGATAATAATTGATTACCGTTTAACAACATTTAATTCCACTAAATAAATATTGTTGAACTCTAAAATTAATTAAATTATTCACGAATTTCTCGATCTAGAATAATTTTGCATTTTACTCCTCTATATAGATATCCATGAAAATAAATCAATACTACTATCATTTATTTTTCACTTCCAATCTGAAATTTCTTGATTCGCCTTAAGTTCAAATTCCCTGTATGTGAAACACATTCAACATACAACTTCAGTGATACACACACGAAGTACTTTGGCCAAAGTTTTATTTGAACTTTTGCAAATCTATTTCAGGGATATCTTTTAACCTTCCAACAAGGCTACAGATTCCTCGATTAACATTTCTCTACATTTCATGCAATCACCAAACATACAAAGTATTTTGACCACCCGTTACCGAGACCTCACTTCTGAGTACATCACAGTGATTAACACTACATGCCTAAAGTAGAAACACTGCCAGGATTAAGAGTCCAATGCTTCCGAAATTTTGTTCATTTTAGATAGCAGTATAAAATGAACAATCTCAGTGGTCCAGTTTGATGTTTCCAATCTCCTTGAAAATCATCAATGTGTTATAATCGAAAACTCCATTTCCCTATGACGAAAGACTAATCATCTTATATAATACATTATAGTCTTGATAAGAACATTTTCTTATTATACCGACTAGAACTTTAATGACACGCGTTTTTTGGTATTTAAAGTCTTTTCCTAGGAAACACATTTCATATAAAAATACCATCACACGTCATTAATTATTAAATTTGTAAAAAATCTCATAACTTGCGTTAATTTCAGTTTATTAATCCAAAATATTTACAATATAATTGGATTTTCAGGGAATTAATCCCAACAATCTCCCACTTGCCCTAAATCCAATTGGCTACACATCTAAGGCCCATCCCTTCTACATGAGTGTCAAAACTCTTTTGCGCCAAAGTCTTAGTGAAGGGATCTGCTAGATTATTTACTGAACCAATTTTTACTAATGCCACTTCTCCACGTTCCACATAATCTCGTATAATGTGAAACTTCCTCTTAATGTGCTTCGCAAGTTTATGACTTCGAGGTTCCTTGGAGTTGGCCACCGCTCCAGCATTGTCACAGTACAATGTGATCGGTGTAAGTCCGTCCTTGACGACTCTTGGATCCATTAGGAAATTTTGGAACCAATACGCTTCTTTGGCTGCTTCTGAAGCTGCCACGTATTCGACTTCCATGGTGGAGTCAGCAATGCAAGTTTGATTTATACTCCTCCAACTTACACCTGCTCCTCCTAGAGTAAACACGTATCCAGACGTCGAATGCTTAGAATCCAAATCAGATTGAAAATCCGAATCCGTGTACCCTATAGGAATGAGCTCATCACTGCAATAGACAAGCATATTGTAGCACCCCGGAGCGAAGGGCACCACATCCCCCGCACCACAGCTCGACACGTGTAACGAAATGGAAACTCCGCACACGCACCAAGCCATGGCAAACGGAAGACAATAAAACACATTCCTAGGCTAGGCGGTCTAGACCCTAATACAGAGAACGCCACAAAAATAAAATCAAAGGCAGAAGCAACAGGATGTCCAATACATTTATAATCATACGAGATCTCAAATATAAACAGGTGACGGGTTCAACTAGCATAGATACCTAATCCCGTAAATCAAACATAAAACATAAATACATAAATACATAACGGGTTCATTCTTATCCTAGAAACCTATCCCGAGTCATAACAAATCAACGAGATACGTTAAATACACAATCATAGGCTTATACATATTTAAAATTCCAAAGCATAATGATAAAGATGCAGAATGAAAAAAAAAAAAGACTCGAACAACTGACACAAAAGACCCAAAAGAAGACCGCCGCCTAGCTCGACCCAAAACCTGCACCTGCAACTAAAGGGGAAAAGGAGAGGGGTCAGTTTACAACTCGACTGAGTGAGGGGGGGGGGGCTGAACACACTCACACGATACATAATATAGAGCATACCACGTATTAAACAAAAGATTATGAACCGGGAATAGGGTTTTGCACACCAAAATCCATTTTAAAACAAACGTATACATAACATATCAAAATCATAGCGTATCTTTAATTTAAAAGTCCTATCCCGTTTCATAATCAACATAACGTACAAAAAGCTCGGCGAGTACGAGCACCAATCCCATCCTGGGCTCCTCATACGAATCAAACATTACAAATCAAAACAAAAGTAACATTAAAGAACAAACCTCCTTCTCCGGGGATGGAAGGGTTGCGCGACCCTAACCATCCATTACGTTAAGTATGGGTCGTGAGTTTCATGACGTTCACGCCCGAGGACTCCATCCCCCACCAAACCTCCTAGTGGGTTCCGGGTTGATCCTATCAAACTGTGGAGATGTGTACAGAGGTCAATAACCGGCGACCCCAATGGTCGTCCCGGGTCCCCCTTACCCACACCTCCGGGGCCCAACATTACCGAACAAATCAGAACATATCATACCATAACTCGCTCGAAACAAAACGTAACTTAATCGTAACTTACGTACCTTATCAAACACACCATACCTTGCAACTTAGCGTATGCTATAAACGTACCTCTCCGTGTCATCCTAATCCTTAGCTAGCTTGAAAGTACACGGTTTGGAGCATAGCCTCGTTGCAAAACATTCGAGCTTACATATGCTCATATATATAAGTCAAAACATTTAATCATATGACAAAGTCATAAACATATCATATATACACTTATCTATTATATAAACATAATAATATAATCGCATGCGGGCTTGAAAACGAACATATAGGGTTCTAGGTCGCATTAACTATAACAAACCTAAAACCTCACCTTGACGTACAAACCGAACGGACGGCTCAAAGTACCCCACGAGCAACTCCCTTCGAGCAATCTAAACACAAGAATCAAGGCTAAGACTCCATATGAACCATAGAAACGCTCGGCAAATGCATATGGGTGCAAATGATGCAATGCACTTCATATAAATTCATATTTAGGCAAAATGGAGTAATTAACAAAATATCACACAAATAATTCAAGAATCGAACTCATATCACGTCAAATAAATTCATAACATATCAAATAAGCTCATATCACATCATACATTAGTATACCATATGCATTCATAAGGTTAAAGTCCCTATAAACAAGCTCGAATTAATTACAATCATACTATATGAAAGCTAATTCAAACAATTAAATATAATATATATATATATATAAGATACATAACATATATTCTAATATTTACATATATAAATAAACCTACAAATACGTACAAATTGAGAATCAACTATAAATATTCATGGGAATTTCAAATTAAAGATTTCATACATTAATTACAAAATTAACACTCATGCATGTATATTCTTAATACACGTTATATATATATATATATATATATATATATATATATACCAAATGCATCTAATCATGCATACACAATCACAAACCATGCACAATATAAATGTATTACATATATGTATAATGCATAATCATGCATTTACGTAGCATGCACCAAATATTATATATAAATATAAATGTATTACATATATGTATAATGCATATTCATGCATTTACGTAGCATGCACCAAATATTATATATATATATATATATATATATACATTACATGCAAACACATGCAGCACACGCCTAACAAACACACAAGCATTCAGTACAAATCAAAACACAAGCAAAGAAAGAAGGAAAAGCTGCAGAAAGCTACTGCAAGGAGACTACCCGGCCGGGTACTCCTCACGAGCAGATTTTCCCCGGCCGGGGAGAGTGATGCAGACGCAGCAGTAGCAGGTAACATTCCCCTGTTTTCTCCTCCCTTTTTACGCAGCAGCAGCAGCTAGAGTAGCAGCAACCCCCAGCAGCACAACAGAGTAAAGGAAGCAGCAAAAATGCACCCATAACACTCCACAAACAGCAGCAATTCATACGCAGCAGCAAGGATGAAAAACAGATGGAATTTAAACTCATTCTTCAAGCTTTTCATGTAGTGCAGCTATGGTAGATCATTATACACTCAAGAAACGTGTAAATCATGCATATAAATGAAACAAATACACCATATTGATCATATATCCAGCTGCAAATCAGAAACAAAACAAGGATGCCCAAGAATTCAACAAAATTTTCATATAAACCTAACTATTCATATAGCAGCCTCAAACATGCTCAAATAATCATGAAACTCAGCAAATCTGGACTTAAAAGAAAGAGGAGAAGATGGAGAATCAAATCATGAGCTTACCTTTCGAATTTGAGGCGAATCGGAGAAGTATTGAGCTTGAAATTGGAAAAAATGAATAGTGCAGAAAATCCCTTTCTCTTCCTCTCTCGGTTCAGCTATTCCTGCTCTCTCTCCAGGTCTGAGTTCGAAATGAGGGTTAGGTATATAGATAGTGGGCTTAACTAGGGTTAAGTGAGCTCAAGAATCAACTCATTTGGTTAAGGAATGAATTAGTTATGGCCAAAATACTCCAAGGTGGCAGATCTGCTCGAACAGTTCTTTTCGGACTAAATACGGGGGATCAAACGGGCTTAGAAAAATATGAGGCCAAGTTCTGAAGCTTCCAAATTTCGTCACGAGTCCGACGCTACTTCCAGAATTCGAATCCGAATTCCCTAGCTCAAGTTACGGTATCCGGAATCCAAGGCGCGCTAAAACTAGTTAGGCCCTCGAATCCCCAACAATTAAAATATGGTTCGTTACCATATCAAACAAGTCCGAAAAATTAAAACGAGCACATAAACGAATTCATAACACGTATAATTCATGCATATTAAATCGGTACGGAAATTCGATCTCAACTCGAGCACAAACGCAAAACATTTTCAACAAAGAAGCTTATTATTCAAATAATAAAATCAATTTTTTTAAAAGAAACAATAAATAAAATTTTAAAATAATATTTAAACGAATTAAAATATATAATTTTTTTTTTTTAAAAAGGATATTTTTCAAATAGGTCCAAAACTTTTAAAAAGTTTCAAATAAGTCCAAGTTCAAATTTCAATTAAGTCCAAAATTAAATAAATCATACAATTAAGCCCTTAATCACATATTTCACAAAAATTAGCATGCTCAGAAATTAAATTCACATATCATAAAATACATAAAATTTCATTTCATAAACCACTTAGGCAAATTTCGACATATAATTCGAATATTTCATATAAATTCAATTAATTCATATAAGAATTTCAAATAATCAAGTATAATTCAATTAAATATGAAATTAAAATAATTTAAATTGCACATTTAGCTCTCTCGTAAGTGCATACCTGGACGGCCGAAAAACCGGGGTGTCACAATCTCTCCCCCTTAAAAAGGACCTGTCCTCAGGTCCGAATCAGGGTCTTGATCAACGCCGGAAAGAAGCTTAACTCCACGCTTGCACTGCGCCACTCTGATTCGGTTTCCAAGTGGCTTCTCGGATTTTTAAATCCCGCCACAAGAACTCTTACCGAAGGAAAACTTCTAGTCTTCGACTCGCACCTCTGCCGAACCCCAACTCTAACCGGTTGCTATGAACGACGAACCCCTCGTAGGAGATGCTTCCGAGGAACCTCGATCTCCCACTTCAACTATAGGAGCCTTCGTCTCCAAACTGCGAAGCTCTCGAGCCCTTGCCGAACCACGAAACCATGAGAAAATGGCCAACTCATTAAAACGAGCGACCACTCAAATCTCATCGAAATCTCCTTAATTTTAGCAAACCGGACACATAGTCTTAGGCATTTGCTCCCACTTCCAATTAGAATATGGAAGTAGTTAGAGGATCCAACCGGTTCTCGATGCTCGGCCTTCAAGCGACGGCATATTGGACATTGCTACACGAAGTTTGCAACGTCTCTTCTTACACTGATACATCTATACCGGTTCTTCAAGTCCTCGAACAAACTTGAACCAAGAGTGGGGTAAGTCTTGAGACCTTGCACATCACGAGACGTAGGCCAAACTCTCCCGCAAGCAACACACAACCAAAGCCTTCCTTAGTGCCTCGATTGCAAACGAAGTAGTCTTGAGTGCCCCCGATTAGGCAAAAGCAGGTGCCAAAGGTGACTCTCTTCTACCACCTCTTCCCACTCTAAAACCATACCTCTTTCATGTCAAGTGAATCAACGGTTGGCACTCTTAAAGGAAAGAATCGCCTAATATACCCCGTCAACACGAGAGACTTATTACTCTGAGGCAATTCTCGGTTCTTCTACCCGAATGCGTAGTCGGTTATGCCCTTGCTAAGACCTAACTTGGAGCGAACCACGGAAATCTGGGGCAGAACGAAAAACTCTTCAAAGCAAGCAGAGGGTATTTATCTTCTACAGTTAACCTGTGTAACTCACTATAGTCGATACTCGCCCTAAGTTCTTGTCTCTTCTTAGGCAAGACTAGAGTACTCCACGAAGAAGTATTTAATGGGTGAAACCACCTTCTAAGAGCTCATCGAACTACGCCTTCAACTCCAACAACCATGCTAGAGCCATTCGGTAGGGAGTCTTCAAACAAGTTCAACTCCGGGATAAAGATCAACGACTTCTCAACATCCCTATCAAGTAATATAGAATCCCGACTTTCAAGGAACATCAAAAGGCCTTACTTCGATCTTTGTCTCCTCGAGCTTGGCTCGACCCCTTAGTTAACCTAAAGGTGAACCACTAAGCTCATCGCTCCATCCCGGATTAAACAACTGCTTCCACGAAGGATATAAGCGGGCTAGCCTTCAATCTAATACCCGAAAATATCATTGAGCCCAAAACGGACCTCCTACCGCAACGCACCAACCCAACTCGGAACCCGAACATCCAACCCACGCCTAAGGTAGCTCCGTACCTCACGAGGCGCCTTCAAACAAAGCCACCGGGTAGACTCGGCCCTCACAACTCACAACCACCCGAGCACTCGAGCTCACCAAACTTTCTTCCAAGAAGAGCGTTCACACAAAAGAAAAGAAAGCTACGAGCAAACAGCGAGCAAGTAACAAGCAAACAACGAGGAAAGGAAGGTAACACAAAACTTAAATAAATATGCATGTACGGAATGCCATGAATGCATTTGTGTACCGTTCACCATGGTGGTAGAGTTAAGCTCAGCATCAATTTCTTTTTCTTCTAAAGTATTATCTTGAGCTTGAACCGGGATCTTGAAGTCACGACGCTTTGGAAGGTCTCAAATTCTTGTTGCTTGAACAACCGTTAACCAAATATCCCAACTCTTCACACTTGAAATATCCTTCCAATTATTCCTCCATACGAACTTTTTCCCGAACTCTTTCAATTTCAGCTTCATCTTTTTGAACTACTTGAAACTCGGCCTTGAAATAAATGAGAATTGTTTCTCCTTTCTTTTGTAAATTCCGAACATCTTCCCAAATCCCACCATCTCGAATAACCGTCCCTCAATCCCGACATCTCCACATCGAACAACCACTCAACATGATTCGGGCCTCGGCAATAGAGAATTGAATCGATTTCAGTGGGGAAAACATCGATTCTATCTTCGGTGGTTGAACCTTATTATTCTTCTTCTTCTTGAGATTGTGATATCTTGGAATTCTTGGAATTTCTCTTTTATTTCGGATCTCTTGCACAAACTAGAACTCGAATCGGGTTCTTGTCCCCTAAGGAGGGTGCAGACTTGAGTCATTATTTATCCATCTCCACTTGAACCGTCTTTCTTGCTCCCTTAAACCATATATGCACGGTTGAAGCTTAAAGAACTTGCTGAATATCCTCTTTACTCATTTGTAATTAATTTTGAACTTTAGGGTATTCTTTCTCGGCTCCCGATCCCTCAAGCTCCAATATAAAATCATCTATTTTCTTGAACCACTTGAAGCTCAGCCTCAAGTTAGATGAGAAGTGTATTTTATTTTATTTTTCCTCTCTTGTGGTGTTTCCCGGATAATTCACCCAAAATCGCACTACCTCGAACACTCATTTCTTGGCTTTAATCATCATCATCACCAAACCACTCCAAAGAGTCGGGTCTCTAAACTTCTTGGGTTTTGAGGACACTTGTTTCCTTTGTCCTTTTTCCAGTGTTAATTGTCGATGTTGAGATGTCATCCTAAATAAGAAAACAATTCCAAGAAATATAGATGCATGGAGGTTTAGTAAATGCATGTTCATGTGAACAATTAATGTAAATAAAATAATTAATTCACATATATGGTGCAAATGAATGCAGACATACACATAATCCTAAGCCGAACGACCTAGACAGGCCCAACACGACACTAGAGCTCCGGTTTTGCAACCCGGAGCTCTGATACCACTTTAAGATGTAGTACCCCGGAGCGAAGGGCACCACATCCCCCACACCACAGCTCGACACGTGTAACGAAATGGAAACTCCGCACACGCACCAAGCCATGGCGAACGGAAGACAACAAAACACATTCCTAGGCTAGGCAGTCTAGACCCTAATACAGAGAACGCCACAAAAATAAAATCAAAGGCGGAAGCAACAGGATCGCCAATACATTTATAATCATACGAGATCTCAAATATAAACAGGTGACGGGTTCAACTAGCATAGATACCTAATCCCGTAAATCAAACATAAAACATAAATACATAAATACATAACGGGTTCATTCTTATCCTAGAAACCTGTCCCGAGTCATAACAAATCAACGAGATACGTTAAATACACAATCATAGGCTTATACATATTTAAAATTACAAAGCATAATGATAAAGATGCAGAATGAAAAAAAAAAGACTCGAACAACTGACTCAAAAGACCCAAAAGAAGACCGCCGCCTAGCTCGACCCAAAACCTGCACCTGCAACTAAAGGGGAAAAGGAGAGGGGTCAGTCTACAACTCGACTGAGTGAGGGGGGAGGGGCTGAACACACTCACACGATACATAATATAGAGCATAGCACATATTAAACAAAAGATTATGAATCGGGAATAGGGTTTTGCACACCAAAATCCATTTTAAAACAAACGTATACATAACATATCAAAATCATAGCGTATCTTTAATTTAAAAGTCCTATCCCGTTTCATAATCAACATAACGTACAAAAAGCTCGGCGAGTACGAGCACCAATCCCATCCTGGGCTCCTCATACGAATCAAACATTACAAATCAAAACAAAAGTAACATTAAAGAACAAACCTCCTTCTCCGGTGATGGAAGGGCTGCGCGACCCTAACCATCCATTACGTTAAGTATGGGTCGTGAGTTTCATGACGCTCACGCCCGAGGACTCCATCCCCCACCAAACCTCCTAGTGGGTTCCGGGTTGATCCTATCAAACTGTGGAGATGTGTACAGAGGTCAATAACCGGCGACCCCAATGGTCGTCCCGGGTCCCCCTTACCCACACCTCCGGGGCCCAACATTACCGAACAAATCAGAACATATCATACCATAACTCGCTCGAAACAAAACGTAACTTAATCGTAACTTACGTACCTTATCAAACACACCATACCTTGCAACTTAGCGTATGCTATAAACGTACCTCTCCGTGTCATCCTAATCCTTAGCTAGCTTGAAAGTACACGGTTTGGACCATAGCCTCGTTGCAAAACATTCGAGCTTACATATGCTCATATACATAAGTCAAAACATTTAATCATATGATAAAGTCATAAACATATCATATATACACTTATCTATTATATAAACATAATAATATAATCGCATGCGGGCTTGAAAACGAACATATAGGGTTCTAGGTCGCATTAACTATAACAAACCTAAAACCTCACCTTGACGTACAAACCGAACGGACGGCTCAAAGCACCCCACGAGCAACTCCCTTCGAGCAATCTAAACACAAGAATCAAGGCTAAGACTCCATATGAACCATAGAAACGCTCGACAAATGCATATGGGTGCAAATGATGCAATGCACTTCATATAAATTCATATTTAGGCAAAATGGAGTAATTAACAAAATATCACACAAATAATTCAAGAGTCGAACTCATATCACGTCAAATAAATTCATAACATATCAAGTAAGCTCATATCACATCATACATTAGCATACCATATGCATTCATAAGGTTAAAGTCCCTATAAACAAGCTCGAATTAATTACAATCATACTATATGAAAGCTAATTCAAACAATTAAATATAATATATATATATATAAGATACGTAACATATATTCTAATATTTACATATATAAATAAACCTACAAATACGTACAAATTGAGAATCAACTATAAATATTCATGGGAATTTCAAATTAAAGATTTCATACATTAATTACAAAATTAACACTCATGCATGTATATTCTTAATACACGTTATATATATATATATATATATATATATATATATATATATATATATACCAAATGCATCTAATCATGCATACACAATCACAAACCATGCACAATATAAATGTATTACATATATGTATAATGCATATTCATGCATTTACGTAGCATGCACCAAATATGACATATATATATATATATATACATATATATACATTACATGCAAACACATGCAGCACACGCCTAACAAACACACAAGCATTCAGTACAAATCAAAACACAAGCAAAGAAAGAAGGAAAAGCTGCAGAAAGCTACTGCAAGGAGACTACCCGGCCGGGTACTCCTCACGAGCAGATTTTCCCCGGCTGGGGAGAGTGATGCAGACGCAGCAGTAGCAGGTAACATTCCCCTGTTTTCTCCTCCCTTTTTACGCAGCAGCAGCAGCTAGAGTAGCAGCAACCCCCAGCAGCACAACAGTGTAAAGGAAGCAGCAGAAATGCACCCATAACACTCCACAAACAGCAGCAATTCATACGCAGCAGCAAGGATGAAAAACAGATGGAATTTAAACTCATTCTTCAAGCTTTTCATGTAGTGCAGCTATGGTAGATCATTATACACTCAAGAAACGTGTAAATCATGCATATAAATGAAACAAATACACCATATTGATCATATATCCAGCTGCAAATCAGAAACAAAATAAGGATGCCCAAGAATTCAACAAAATTTTCATATAAACCTAACTATTCATATAGCAGCCTCAAACATGCTCAAATAATCATGAAACTCAGCAAATCTGGACTTAAAAGAAAGAGGAGAAGATGGAGAATCAAATCATGAGCTTACCTTTCGAATTTGAGGCGAATCGGAGAAGTATTGAGCTTGAAATTGGAAAAAATGAATAGTGCAGAAAATCCCTTTCTTTTCCTCTCTCGGTTCAGCTGTTCCTGCTCTCTCTCCAGGTCTGAGTTCGAAATGAGGGTTAGGGATATAGATAGTGGGCTTAACTAGGGTTAAGTGAGCTCAAGAATCAACTCATTTGGTTAAGGAATGAATTAGTTATGGCCAAAATACTCCAAGGTGGCAGATCTGCTCGAACAGTTCTTTTCGGACTAAATACGGGGGATCAAACGGGCTTAGAAAAATATGAGGCCAAGTTATGAAGCTTCCAAATTTCGTCACGAGTCCGGCGCTACTTCCAGAATTCGAATCCGAATTCCCTAGCTCAACTTACGGTCTCCGGAATCCAAGGCGCGCTAAAACTAGTTAGGCCCTCGAATCCCCAACAATTAAAATATGGTTCGTTACCATATCAAACAAGTCCGAAAAATTAAAACGAGCACATAAACGAATTCATAACACGTATAATTCATGCATATTAAATCGGTACGGAAATTCGATCTCAACTCGAGCACAAACGCAAAACATTTTCAACAAAGAAGCTTATTATTCAAATAATAAAATCAATTTTTTTAAAAGAAACAATAAATAAAATTTTAAAATAATATTTAAACGAATTAAAATATATAATTTTTTTTTTTTAAAAAGGATATTTTTCAAATAGGTCCAAAACTTTTAAAAAGTTTCAAATAAGTCCAAGTTCAAATTTCAATTAAGTCCAAAATTAAATAAATCATACAATTAAGCCCTTAATCACATATTTCACAAAAATTAGCATGCTCAGAAATTAAATTCACATATCATAAAATACATAAAATTTCATTTCATAAACCACTTAGGCAAATTTCGACATATAATTCGAATATTTCATATAAATTCAATTAATTCATATAAGAATTTCAAATAATCAAGTATAATTCAATTAAATATGAAATTAAAATAATTTAAATTGCACATTTAGCTCTCTCGTAAGTGCATACCTGGACGGCCGAAAAACCGGGGTGTCACAATCTCTCCCCCTTAAAAAGGACCTGTCCTCAGGTCCGAATCAGGGTCTTGATCAACGCCGGAAAGAAGCTTAACTCCACGCTTGCACTGCGCCACTCTGATTCGGTTTCCAAGTGGCTTCTCGGATTTTTAAATCCCGCCACAAGAACTCTTACCGAAGGAAAACTTCTAGTCTTCGACTCGCACCTCTGCCGAACCCCAACTCTAACCGGTTGCTATGAACGACGAACCCCTCGTAGGAGATGCTTCCGAGGAACCTCGATCTCCCACTTCAACTATAGGAGCCTTCGTCTCCAAACTGCGAAGCTCTCGAGCCCTTGCCGAACCACGAAACCATGAGAAAATGGCCAACTCATTAAAACGAGCGACCACTCAAATCTCATCGAAATCTCCTTAATTTTAGCAAACCGGACACATAGTCTTAGGCATTTGCTCCCACTTCCAATTAGAATATGGAAGTAGTTAGAGGATCCAACCGGTTCTCGATGCTCGGCCTTCAAGCGACGGCATATTGGACATTGCTACACGAAGTTTGCAACGTCTCTTCTTACACTGATACATCTATACCGGTTCTTCAAGTCCTCGAACAAACTTGAACCAAGAGTGGGGTAAGTCTTGAGACCTTGCACATCACGAGACGTAGGCCAAACTCTCCCGCAAGCAACACACAACCAAAGCCTTCCTTAGTGCCTCGATTGCAAACGAAGTAGTCTTGAGTGCCCCCGATTAGGCAAAAGCAGGTGCCAAAGGTGACTCTCTTCTACCACCTCTTCCCACTCTAAAACCATACCTCTTTCATGTCAAGTGAATCAACGGTTGGCACTCTTAAAGGAAAGAATCGCCTAATATACCCCGTCAACACGAGAGACTTATTACTCTGAGGCAATTCTCGGTTCTTCTACCCGAATGCGTAGTCGGTTATACCCTTGCTAAGACCTAACTTGGAGCGAACCACGGAAATCTGGGGCAGAACGAAAAACTCTTCAAAGCAAGCAGAGGGTATTTATCTTCTACAGTTAACCTGTGTAACTCACTGTAGTCGATACTCGCCCTAAGTTCTTGTCTCTTCTTAGGCAAGACTAGAGTACTCCACGAAGAAGTATTTAATGGGTGAAACCACCTTCTAAGAGCTCATCGAACTACGCCTTCAACTCCAACAACCATGCTAGAGCCATTCGGTAGGGAGTCTTCAAACAAGTTCAACTCCGGGATAAAGATCAACGACTTCTCAACATCCCTATCAAGTAATATAGAATCCCGACTTTCAAGGAACATCAAAAGGCCTTACTTCGATCTTTGTCTCCTCGAGCTTGGCTCGACCCCTTAGTTAACCTAAAGGTGAACCACTAAGCTCATCGCTCCATCCCGGATTAAACAACTGCTTCCACGAAGGATATAAGCGGGCTAGCCTTCAATCTAATACCCGAAAATATCATTGAGCCCAAAACGGACCTCCTACCGCAACACACCAACCCAACTCGGAACCCGAACATCCAACCCACGCCTAAGGTAGCTCCGTACCTCACGAGGCGCCTTCAAACAAAGCCACCGGGTAGACTCGGCCCTCACAACTCACAACCACCCGAGCACTCGAGCTCACCAAACTTTCTTCCAAGAAGAGCGTTCACACAAAAGAAAAGAAAGCTACGAGCAAACAGCGAGCAAGTAACAAGCAAACAACGAGGAAAGGAAGGTAACACAAAACTTAAATAAATATGCATGTATGGAATGCCATGAATGCATTTGTGTACTGTTCACCATGGTGGTAGAGTTAAGCTCAACATCAATTTCTTTTTCTTCTAAAGTATTATCTTGAGCTTGAACCGGGATCTTGAAGTCACGGCGCTTTGGACGGTCTCAAATTATTGTTGCTTGAACAACCGTTAACCAAATATCCCAACTCTTCACACTTGAAATATCCTTCCAATTATTCCTCCATACGAACTTTTTCCCGAACTCTTTCAATTTCAGCTTCATCTTTTTGAACTACTTGAAACTCGGCCTTGAAATAAATGAGAATTGTTTCTCCTTTCTTTTGTAAATTCCTAACATCTTCCCAAATCCCACCATCTCGAATAACCGTCCCTCAATCCCGACATCTCCACATCGAACAACCACTCAACATGATTCGGGCCTCGGCAATAGAGAATTGAATCGATTTCAGTGGGGAAAGCATCGATTCTATCTTCGGTGGTTGAACCTTATTATTCTTCTTCTTCTTGAGATTGTGATATCTTGGAATTCTTGGAATTTCTCTTTTATTTCGGATCTCTAGCACAAACTAGAACTCGAATCGGGTTCTTGTCCCCTAAGGAGGGTGCAGACTTGAGCCATTATTTATCCATCTCCACTTGAACCGTCTTTCTTGCTCCCTTAAACCATATATGCACGGTTGAAGCTTAAAGAACTTGTTGAATATCCTCTTTACTCATTTGTAATTAATTTTGAACTTTAGGGTATTCTTTCTCGGCTCCCGATCCCTCAAGCTCCAATATAAAATCATCCATTTTCTTGAACCACTTGAAGCTCAGCCTCAAGTTAGATGAGAAGTGTATTTTATTTTATTTTTCCTCTCTTGTGGTGTTTCCCGGATAATTCACCCAAAATCGCGCTACCTCGAACACTCATTTCTTGGCTTTAATCATCATCATCACCAAACCACTCCAAAGAGTCGGGTCTCTAAACTTCTTGGGTTTTGAGGACACTTGTTTCCTTTGTCCTTTTTCCAGTGTTAATTGTCGATGTTGAGATGCCATCCTAAATAAGAAAACAATTCCAAGAAATATAGATGCATGGAGGTTTAGTAAATGCATGTTCATGTGAACAATTAATGTAAATAAAACAATTAATTCACATATATGGTGCAAATGAATGCAGACATACACATAATCCTAAGCCGAACGACCTAGACAGGCCCAACACGATACTAGAGCTCCGGTTTTACAACCCGGAGCTCCGATACCACTTTAAGATGTAGCACCCCGGAGCGAAGGGCACCACATCCCCCACACCACAGCTCGACACGTGTAACGAAATGGAAACTCCGCACACGCACCAAGCCATGGCGAACGGAAGACAACAAAACACATTCCTAGGCTAGGCAGTCTAGACCCTAATACAGAGAACGCCACAAAAATAAAATCAAAGGCGGAAGCAACAGGATTGCCAATACATTTATAATCATACGAGATCTCAAATATAAACAGGTGACGGGTTCAACTAGCATAGATACCTAATCCCGTAAATCAAACATAAAACATAAATACATAAATACATAACGGGTTCATTCTTATCCTAGAAACCTGTCCCGAGTCATAACCAATCAACGAGATACGTTAAATACACAATCATAGGCTTATACATATTTAAAATTCCAAAGCATAATGATAAAGATGCAGAATGAAAAAAAAAAGACTCGAACAACTGACTCAAAAGACCCAAAAGAAGACCGCCGCCTAGCTCGACCCAAAACCTGCACCTGCAACTAAAGGGGAAAAGGAGAGGGGTCAGTCTACAACTCGACTGAGTGAGGGGGGGGGGGGGCTGAACACACTCACACGATACATAATATAGAGCATAACACGTATTAAACAAAAGATTATGAATCGGGAATAGGGTTTTGCACACCAAAATCCATTTTAAAACAAACGTATACATAACATATCAAAATCATAGCGTATCTTTAATTTAAAAGTCCTATCCCGTTTCATAATCAACATAACGTATAAAAAGCTCGGCGAGTACGAGCACCAATCCCATCCTGGGCTCCTCATACGAATCAAACATTACAAATCAAAACAAAAGTAACATTAAAGAACAAACCTCCTTCTCCGGTGATGGAAGGGTTGCGCGACCCTAACCATCCATTACGTTAAGTATGGGTCGTGAGTTTCATGACGCTCACGCCCGAGGACTCCATCCCCCACCAAACCTCCTAGTGGGTTCCGGGTTGATCCTATCAAACTGTGGAGATGTGTACAGAGGTCAATAACCGGCGGCCCCAATGGTCATCCCGGGTCCCCCTTACCCACACCTCCGGGGCCCAACATTACCGAACAAATCAGAACATATCATACCATAACTCGCTCGAAACAAAACGTAACTTAATCGTAACTTACGTACCTTATCAAACATACCATACCTTGCAACTTAGCGTATACTATAAACGTACCTCTCCGTGTCATCCTAATCCTTAGCTAGCTTGAAAGTACACGGTTTGGACCATAGCCTCGTTGCAAAACATTCGAGCTTACATATGCTCATATATATAAGTCAAAACATTTAATCATATGACAAAGTCATAAACATATCATATATACACTTATCTATTATATAAACATAATAATATAATCGCGTGCGAGCTTGAAAACGAACATATAGGGTTCTAGGTCGCATTAACTATAACAAACCTAAAACCTCACCTTGACGTACAAACCGAACGGACGGCTCAAAGCACCCCACGAGCAACTCCCTTCGAGCAATCTAAACACAAGAATCAAGGCTAAGACTCCATATGAACCATAGAAACGCTCGACAAATGCATATGGGTGCAAATGATGCAATGCACTTCATATAAATTCATATTTAGGCAAAATGGAGTAATTAACAAAATATCACACAAATAATTCAAGAATCGAACTCATATCACGTCAAATAAATTCATAACATATCAAATAAGCTCATATCACATCATACATTAGCATACCATATGCATTCATAAGGTTAAAGTCCCTATAAACAAGCTCGAATTAATTACAATCATACTATATGAAAGCTAATTCAAACAATTAAATATAATATATATATATATAAGATACGTAACATATATTCTAATATTTACATATATAAATAAACCTACAAATACGTACAAATTGAGAATCAACTATAAATATTCATGGGAATTTCAAATTAAAGATTTCATACATTAATTACAAAATTAACACTCATGCATGTATATTCTTAATACACGTTATATATATATATATATATATATATATATATATATATATATATATACCAAATGCATCTAATCATGCATACACAATCACAAACCATGCACAATATAAATGTATTACATATATGTATAATGCATATTCATGCATTTACGTAGCATGCACCAAATATGACATATATATATATATATATACATATATATACATTACATGCAAACACATGCAGCACACGCCTAACAAACACACAAGCATTCAGTACAAATCAAAACACAAGCAAAGAAAGAAGGAAAAGCTGCAGAAAGCTACTGCAAGGAGACTACCCGGCCGGGTACTCCTCACGAGCAGATTTTCCCCGGCCGGGGAGAGTGATGCAGACGCAGCAGTAGCAGGTAACATTCCCCTGTTTTCTCCTCCCTTTTTACGCAGCAGCAGCAGCTAGAGTAGCAGCAACCCCCAGCAGCACAACAGAGTAAAGGAAGCAGCAAAAATGCACCCATAACACTCCACAAACAGCAGCAATTCATACGCAGCAGCAAGGATGAAAAACAGATGGAATTTAAACTCATTCTTCAAGCTTTTCATGTAGTGCAGCTATGGTAGATCATTATACACTCAAGAAACGTGTAAATCATGCATATAAATGAAACAAATACACCATATTGATCATATATCCAGCTGCAAATCAGAAACAAAACAAGGATGCCCAAGAATTCAACAAAATTTTCATATAAACCTAACTATTCATATAGCAGCCTCAAACATGCTCAAATAATCATGAAACTCAGCAAATCTGGACTTAAAAGAAAGAGGAGAAGATGGAGAATCAAATCATGAGCTTACCTTTCGAATTTGAGGCGAATCGGAGAAGTATTGAGCTTGAAATTGGAAAAAATGAATAGTGCAGAAAATCCCTTTCTCTTCCTCTCTAGGTTCAGCTGTTCCTGCTCTCTCTCCAGGTCTGAGTTCGAAATGAGGGTTAGGGATATAGATAGTGGGCTTAACTAGGGTTAAGTGAGCTCAAGAATCAACTCATTTGGTTAAGGAATGAATTAGTTATGGCCAAAATACTCCAAGGTGGCAGATCTGCTCGAACAGTTCTTTTCGGACTAAATACGGGGGATCAAACGGGCTTAGAAAAATATGGGGCCAAGTTCTGAAGCTTCCAAATTTTGTTACGAGTCCGGCGCTACTTCCAGAATTCGAATCCGAATTCCCTAGCTCAAGTTACGGTCTCCGGAATCCAAGGCGCGCTAAAACTAGTTAGGCCCTCGAATCCCCAACAATTAAAATATGGTTCGTTCCCATATCAAACAAGTCCGAAAAATTAAAACAAGCACATAAACGAATTCATAACACGTATAATTCATGCATATTAAATCGGTACGGAAATTCGATCTCAACTCGAGCACAAACGCAAAACATTTTCAACAAAGAAGCTTATTATTCAAATAATAAAATCAATTTTTTTAAAAGAAACAATAAATAAAATTTTAAAATAATATTTAAACGAATTAAAATATATAAAAATTTTTTTTTTAAAAAAGGATATTTTTCAAATAGGTCCAAAACTTTTAAAAAGTTTCAAATAAGTCCAAGTTCAAATTTCAATTAAGTCCAAAATTAAATAAATCATACAATTAAGCCCTTAATCACATAATTCACAAAAATTAGCATGCTCAGAAATTAAATTCACATATCATAAAATTCATAAAATTTCATATCATAAACCACTTAGGCAAATTTCGACATATAATTCGAATATTTCATATAAATTCAATTAATTCATATAAGAATTTCAAATAATCAAGTATAATTCAATTAAATATGAAATTAAAATAATTTAAATTGCACATTTAGCTCTCTCGTAAGTGCATACCTGGACGGCCGAAAAACCGGGGTGTCACAATCTCTCCCCCTTAAAAAGGACCTGTCCTCAGGTCCGAATCAGGGTCTTGATCAACGCCGGAAAGAAGCTTAACTCCACGCTTCCACTGCGCCACTCTGATTCGGTTTCCAAGTGGCTTCTCGGATTTTGAAATCCCGCCACAAGAACTCTTACCGAAGGAAAACTTCTAGTCTTCGACTCGCACCTCTGCCGAACCCTAACTCTAACCGGTTGCTATGAACGACGAACCCCTCGTAGGAGATGCTTCCGAGGAACCTCGATCTCCCACTTCAACTATAGGAGCCTTCGTCTCCAAACTGCGAAGCTCTCGAGCCCTTGTCGAACCACGAAACCATGAGAAAATGGCCAACTCATTAAAACGAGCGACCACTCAAATCTCATCGAAATCTCCTTAATTTTAGCAAACCGGACACATAGTCTTAGGTATTTGCTCCCACTTCTAATTAGAATATGGAAGTAGTGAGAGAATCCAACCGGTTCTCGATGCTCGGCCTTCAAGCGACGGCATATTGGACATTGCTACACGAAGTTTGCAACGTCTCTTCTTACACTGATACATCTATACCGGTTCTTCAAGTCCTCGAACAAACTTGAACCAAGAGTGGGGTAAGTCTTGAGACCTTGCACATCACGAGACGTAGGCCAAACTCTCCCGCAAGCAACACACAACCAAAGCCTTCCTTAGTGCCTCGATTGCAAACGAAGTAGTCTTGAGTGCCCCCGATTAGGCAAAAGCAGGTGCCAAAGGTGACTCTCTTCTACCACCTCTTCCCACTCTAAAACCATACCTCTTTCATGTCAAGTGAATCAACGGTTGGCACTCTTAAAGGAAAGAATCGCCTAATATACCCCGTCAACACGAGAGACTTATTACTCTGAGGCAATTCTCGGTTCTTCTACCCGAATGCGTAGTCGGTTATACCCTTGCTAAGACCTAACTTGGAGCGAACCACGGAAATCTGGGGCAGAACGAAAAACTCTTCAAAGCAAGCAGAGGGTATTTATCTTCTACAGTTAACCTGTGTAACTCACTGTAGTCGATACTCGCCCTAAGTTCTTGTCTCTTCTTAGGCAAGACTAGAGTACTCCACGAAGAAGTATTTAATGGGTGAAACCACCTTCTAAGAGCTCATCGAACTACGCCTTCAACTCCAACAACCATGCTAGAGCCATTCGGTAGGGAGTCTTCAAACAAGTTCAACTCCGGGATAAAGATCAACGACTTCTCAACATCCCTATCAAGTAATATAGAATCCCGATTTTCAAGGAACATCAAAAGGCCTTACTTCGATCTTTGTCTCCTCGAGCTTGGCTCGACCCCTTAGTTAACCTAAAGGTGAACCACTAAGCTCATCGCTCCATCCCGGATTAAACAACTGCTTCCACAAAGGATATAAGCGGGCTAGCCTTCAATCTAATACCCGAAAATATCATTGAGCCCAAAACGGACCTCCTACCGCAACGCACCAACCCAACTCGGAACCCGAACATCCAACCCACGCCTAAGGTAGCTCCGTACCTCACGAGGCGCCTTCAAACAAAGCCACCGGGTAGACTCGGCCCTCACAACTCACAACCACCCGAGCACTCGAGCTCACCAAACTTTCTTCCAAGAAGAGCGTTCACACAAAAGAAAAGAAAGCTACGAGCAAACAGCGAGCAAGTAACAAGCAAACAACGAGGAAAGGAAGGTAACACAAAACTTAAATAAATATGCATGTATGGAATGCCATGAATGCATTTGTGTACTGTTCACCATGGTGGTAGAGTTAAGCTCAACATCAATTTCTTTTTCTTCTAAAGTATTATCTTGAGCTTGAACCGGGATCTTGAAGTCACGGCGCTTTGGACGGTCTCAAATTATTGTTGCTTGAACAACCGTTAACCAAATATCCCAACTCTTCACACTTGAAATATCCTTCCAATTATTCCTCCATACGAACTTTTTCCCGAACTCTTTCAATTTCAGCTTCATCTTTTTGAACTACTTGAAACTCGGCCTTGAAATAAATGAGAATTGTTTCTCCTTTCTTTTGTAAATTCCTAACATCTTCCCAAATCCCACCATCTCGAATAACCGTCCCTCAATCCCGACATCTCCACATCGAACAACCACTCAACATGATTCGGGCCTCGGCAATAGAGAATTGAATCGATTTCAGTGGGGAAAGCATCGATTCTATCTTCGGTGGTTGAACCTTATTATTCTTCTTCTTCTTGAGATTGTGATATCTTGGAATTCTTGGAATTTCTCTTTTATTTCGGATCTCTTGCACAAACTAGAACTCGAATCGGGTTCTTGTCCCCTAAGGAGGGTGCAGACTTGAGCCATTATTTATCCATCTCCACTTGAACCGTCTTTCTTGCTCCCTTAAACCATATATGCACGGTTGAAGCTTAAAGAACTTGTTGAATATCCTCTTTACTCATTTGTAATTAATTTTGAACTTTAGGGTATTCTTTCTCGGCTCCCGATCCCTCAAGCTCCAATATAAAATCATCCATTTTCTTGAACCACTTGAAGCTCAGCCTCAAGTTAGATGAGAAGTGTATTTTATTTTATTTTTCCTCTCTTGTGGTGTTTCCCGGATAATTCACCCAAAATCGCGCTACCTCGAACACTCATTTCTTGGCTTTAATCATCATCATCACCAAACCACTCCAAAGAGTCGGGTCTCTAAACTTCTTGGGTTTTGAGGACACTTGTTTCCTTTGTCCTTTTTCCAGTGTTAATTGTCGATGTTGAGATGCCATCCTAAATAAGAAAACAATTCCAAGAAATATAGATGCATGGAGGTTTAGTAAATGCATGTTCATGTGAACAATTAATGTAAATAAAACAATTAATTCACATATATGGTGCAAATGAATGCAGACATACACATAATCCTAAGCCGAACGACCTAGACAGGCCCAACACGATACTAGAGCTCCGGTTTTACAACCCGGAGCTCCGATACCACTTTAAGATGTAGCACCCCGGAGCGAAGGGCACCACATCCCCCACACCACAGCTCGACACGTGTAACGAAATGGAAACTCCGCACACGCACCAAGCCATGGCGAACGGAAGACAACAAAACACATTCCTAGGCTAGGCAGTCTAGACCCTAATACAGAGAACGCCACAAAAATAAAATCAAAGGCGGAAGCAACAGGATTGCCAATACATTTATAATCATACGAGATCTCAAATATAAACAGGTGACGGGTTCAACTAGCATAGATACCTAATCCCGTAAATCAAACATAAAACATAAATACATAAATACATAACGGGTTCATTCTTATCCTAGAAACCTGTCCCGAGTCATAACCAATCAACGAGATACGTTAAATACACAATCATAGGCTTATACATATTTAAAATTCCAAAGCATAATGATAAAGATGCAGAATGAAAAAAAAAAGACTCGAACAACTGACTCAAAAGACCCAAAAGAAGACCGCCGCCTAGCTCGACCCAAAACCTGCACCTGCAACTAAAGGGGAAAAGGAGAGGGGTCAGTCTACAACTCGACTGAGTGAGGGGGGGGGGGGGGGGGCTGAACACACTCACACGATACATAATATAGAGCATAACACGTATTAAACAAAAGATTATGAATCGGGAATAGGGTTTTGCACACCAAAATCCATTTTAAAACAAACGTATACATAACATATCAAAATCATAGCGTATCTTTAATTTAAAAGTCCTATCCCGTTTCATAATCAACATAACGTATAAAAAGCTCGGCGAGTACGAGCACCAATCCCATCCTGGGCTCCTCATACGAATCAAACATTACAAATCAAAACAAAAGTAACATTAAAGAACAAACCTCCTTCTCCGGTGATGGAAGGGTTGCGCGACCCTAACCATCCATTACGTTAAGTATGGGTCGTGAGTTTCATGACGCTCACGCCCGAGGACTCCATCCCCCACCAAACCTCCTAGTGGGTTCCGGGTTGATCCTATCAAACTGTGGAGATGTGTACAGAGGTCAATAACCGGCGGCCCCAATGGTCATCCCGGGTCCCCCTTACCCACACCTCCGGGGCCCAACATTACCGAACAAATCAGAACATATCATACCATAACTCGCTCGAAACAAAACGTAACTTAATCGTAACTTACGTACCTTATCAAACATACCATACCTTGCAACTTAGCGTATACTATAAACGTACCTCTCCGTGTCATCCTAATCCTTAGCTAGCTTGAAAGTACACGGTTTGGACCATAGCCTCGTTGCAAAACATTCGAGCTTACATATGCTCATATATATAAGTCAAAACATTTAATCATATGACAAAGTCATAAACATATCATATATACACTTATCTATTATATAAACATAATAATATAATCGCGTGCGAGCTTGAAAACGAACATATAGGGTTCTAGGTCGCATTAACTATAACAAACCTAAAACCTCACCTTGACGTACAAACCGAACGGACGGCTCAAAGCACCCCACGAGCAACTCCCTTCGAGCAATCTAAACACAAGAATCAAGGCTAAGACTCCATATGAACCATAGAAACGCTCGACAAATGCATATGGGTGCAAATGATGCAATGCACTTCATATAAATTCATATTTAGGCAAAATGGAGTAATTAACAAAATATCACACAAATAATTCAAGAATCGAACTCATATCACGTCAAATAAATTCATAACATATCAAATAAGCTCATATCACATCATACATTAGCATACCATATGCATTCATAAGGTTAAAGTCCCTATAAACAAGCTCGAATTAATTACAATCATACTATATGAAAGCTAATTCAAACAATTAAATATAATATATATATATATAAGATACGTAACATATATTCTAATATTTACATATATAAATAAACCTACAAATACGTACAAATTGAGAATCAACTATAAATATTCATGGGAATTTCAAATTAAAGATTTCATACATTAATTACAAAATTAACACTCATGCATGTATATTCTTAATACACGTTATATATATATATATATATATATATATATATATATATATATATATATACCAAATGCATCTAATCATGCATACACAATCACAAACCATGCACAATATAAATGTATTACATATATGTATAATGCATATTCATGCATTTACGTAGCATGCACCAAATATGACATATATATATATATATATACATATATATACATTACATGCAAACACATGCAGCACACGCCTAACAAACACACAAGCATTCAGTACAAATCAAAACACAAGCAAAGAAAGAAGGAAAAGCTGCAGAAAGCTACTGCAAGGAGACTACCCGGCCGGGTACTCCTCACGAGCAGATTTTCCCCGGCCGGGGAGAGTGATGCAGACGCAGCAGTAGCAGGTAACATTCCCCTGTTTTCTCCTCCCTTTTTACGCAGCAGCAGCAGCTAGAGTAGCAGCAACCCCCAGCAGCACAACAGAGTAAAGGAAGCAGCAAAAATGCACCCATAACACTCCACAAACAGCAGCAATTCATACGCAGCAGCAAGGATGAAAAACAGATGGAATTTAAACTCATTCTTCAAGCTTTTCATGTAGTGCAGCTATGGTAGATCATTATACACTCAAGAAACGTGTAAATCATGCATATAAATGAAACAAATACACCATATTGATCATATATCCAGCTGCAAATCAGAAACAAAACAAGGATGCCCAAGAATTCAACAAAATTTTCATATAAACCTAACTATTCATATAGCAGCCTCAAACATGCTCAAATAATCATGAAACTCAGCAAATCTGGACTTAAAAGAAAGAGGAGAAGATGGAGAATCAAATCATGAGCTTACCTTTCGAATTTGAGGCGAATCGGAGAAGTATTGAGCTTGAAATTGGAAAAAATGAATAGTGCAGAAAATCCCTTTCTCTTCCTCTCTAGGTTCAGCTGTTCCTGCTCTCTCTCCAGGTCTGAGTTCGAAATGAGGGTTAGGGATATAGATAGTGGGCTTAACTAGGGTTAAGTGAGCTCAAGAATCAACTCATTTGGTTAAGGAATGAATTAGTTATGGCCAAAATACTCCAAGGTGGCAGATCTGCTCGAACAGTTCTTTTCGGACTAAATACGGGGGATCAAACGGGCTTAGAAAAATATGGGGCCAAGTTCTGAAGCTTCCAAATTTTGTTACGAGTCCGGCGCTACTTCCAGAATTCGAATCCGAATTCCCTAGCTCAAGTTACGGTCTCCGGAATCCAAGGCGCGCTAAAACTAGTTAGGCCCTCGAATCCCCAACAATTAAAATATGGTTCGTTCCCATATCAAACAAGTCCGAAAAATTAAAACAAGCACATAAACGAATTCATAACACGTATAATTCATGCATATTAAATCGGTACGGAAATTCGATCTCAACTCGAGCACAAACGCAAAACATTTTCAACAAAGAAGCTTATTATTCAAATAATAAAATCAATTTTTTTAAAAGAAACAATAAATAAAATTTTAAAATAATATTTAAACGAATTAAAATATATAAAAAATTTTTTTTTAAAAAAGGATATTTTTCAAATAGGTCCAAAACTTTTAAAAAGTTTCAAATAAGTCCAAGTTCAAATTTCAATTAAGTCCAAAATTAAATAAATCATACAATTAAGCCCTTAATCACATAATTCACAAAAATTAGCATGCTCAGAAATTAAATTCACATATCATAAAATTCATAAAATTTCATATCATAAACCACTTAGGCAAATTTCGACATATAATTCGAATATTTCATATAAATTCAATTAATTCATATAAGAATTTCAAATAATCAAGTATAATTCAATTAAATATGAAATTAAAATAATTTAAATTGCACATTTAGCTCTCTCGTAAGTGCATACCTGGACGGCCGAAAAACCGGGGTGTCACAATCTCTCCCCCTTAAAAAGGACCTGTCCTCAGGTCCGAATCAGGGTCTTGATCAACGCCGGAAAGAAGCTTAACTCCACGCTTCCACTGCGCCACTCTGATTCGGTTTCCAAGTGGCTTCTCGGATTTTGAAATCCCGCCACAAGAACTCTTACCGAAGGAAAACTTCTAGTCTTCGACTCGCACCTCTGCCGAACCCTAACTCTAACCGGTTGCTATGAACGACGAACCCCTCGTAGGAGATGCTTCCGAGGAACCTCGATCTCCCACTTCAACTATAGGAGCCTTCGTCTCCAAACTGCGAAGCTCTCGAGCCCTTGTCGAACCACGAAACCATGAGAAAATGGCCAACTCATTAAAACGAGCGACCACTCAAATCTCATCGAAATCTCCTTAATTTTAGCAAACCGGACACATAGTCTTAGGTATTTGCTCCCACTTCTAATTAGAATATGGAAGTAGTGAGAGAATCCAACCGGTTCTCGATGCTCGGCCTTCAAGCGACGGCATATTGGACATTGCTACACGAAGTTTGCAACGTCTCTTCTTACACTGATACATCTATACCGGTTCTTCAAGTCCTCGAACAAACTTGAACCAAGAGTGGGGTAAGTCTTGAGACCTTGCACATCACGAGGCGTAGGCCAAACTCTCCCGCAAGCAACACACAACCAAAGCCTTCCTTAGTGCCTCGATTGCAAACGAAGTAGTCTTGAGTGCCCCCGATTAGGCAAAAGCCGGTGCCAAAGGTGACTCTCTTCTACCACCTCTTCCCACTCTAAAACCATACCTCTTTCATGTCAAGTGAATCAACGGTTGGCACTCTTAAAGGAATGAATCACCTAATATACCCCGTCAACACGAGAGACTTATTACTCTGAGGTAATTCTTGGTTCTTCTACCCGAATGCGTAGTCGGTTATACCCTTGCTAAGACCTAACTTGGAGCGAACCACGGAAATCTGGGGCAGAACGAAAAACTCTTCAAAGCAAGCAGAGGGTATTTATCTTCTACAGTTAACCTGTGTAACTCACTGTAGTCGATACTCGCCCTAAGGTCTTGTCTCTTCTTAGGCAAGACTAGAGTACTCCACGAAGAAGTATTTAATGGGTGAAACCACCTTCTAAGAGCTCATCGAACTACGCCTTCAACTCCAACAACCATGCTAGAGCCATTCGGTAGGGAGTCTTCAAACAAGTTCAACTCCGGGATAAAGATCAACGACTTCTCAACATCCCTATCAAGTAATATAGAATCCCGATTTTCAAGGAACATCAAAAGGCCTTACTTCGATCTTTGTCTCCTCGAGCTTGGCTCGACCCCTTAGTTAACCTAAAGGTGAACCACTAAGCTCATCGCTCCATCGCGGATTAAACAACTGCTTCCACAAAGGATATAAGCGGGCTAGCCTTCAATCTAATACCCGAAAATATCATTGAGCCCAAAACGGACCTCCTACCGCAACGCACCAACCCAACTCGGAACCCGAACATCCAACCCACGCCTAAGGTAGCTCCGTACCTCACGAGGCGCCTTCAAACAAAGCCACCGGGTAGACTCGGCCCTCACAACTCACAACCACCCGAGCACTCGAGCTCACCAAACTTTCTTCCAAGAAGAGCGTTCACACAAAAGAAAAGAAAGCTACGAGCAAACAGCGAGCAAGTAACAAGCAAACAACGAGGAAAGGAAGGTAACACAAAACTTAAATAAATATGCATGTATGGAATGCCATGAATGCATTTGTGTACTGTTCACCATGGTGGTAGAGTTAAGCTCAACATCAATTTCTTTTTCTTCTAAAGTATTATCTTGAGCTTGAACCGGGATCTTGAAGTCACGGCGCTTTGGACGGTCTCAAATTATTGTTGCTTGAACAACCGTTAACCAAATATCCCAACTCTTCACACTTGAAATATCCTTCCAATTATTCCTCCATACGAACTTTTTCCCGAACTCTTTCAATTTCAGCTTCATCTTTTTGAACTACTTGAAACTCGGCCTTGAAATAAATGAGAATTGTTTCTCCTTTCTTTTGTAAATTCCTAACATCTTCCCAAATCCCACCATCTCGAATAACCGTCCCTCAATCCCGACATCTCCACATCGAACAACCACTCAACATGATTCGGGCCTCGGCAATAGAGAATTGAATCGATTTCAGTGGGGAAAGCATCGATTCTATCTTCGGTGGTTGAACCTTATTATTCTTCTTCTTCTTGAGATTGTGATATCTTGGAATTCTTGGAATTTCTCTTTTATTTCGGATCTCTTGCACAAACTAGAACTCGAATCGGGTTCTTGTCCCCTAAGGAGGGTGCAGACTTGAGCCATTATTTATCCATCTCCACTTGAACCGTCTTTCTTGCTCCCTTAAACCATATATGCACGGTTGAAGCTTAAAGAACTTGTTGAATATCCTCTTTACTCATTTGTAATTAATTTTGAACTTTAGGGTATTCTTTCTCGGCTCCCGATCCCTCAAGCTCCAATATAAAATCATCCATTTTCTTGAACCACTTGAAGCTCAGCCTCAAGTTAGATGAGAAGTGTATTTTATTTTATTTTTCCTCTCTTGTGGTGTTTCCCGGATAATTCACCCAAAATCGCGCTACCTCGAACACTCATTTCTTGGCTTTAATCATCATCATCACCAAACCACTCCAAAGAGTCGGGTCTCTAAACTTCTTGGGTTTTGAGGACACTTGTTTCCTTTGTCCTTTTTCCAGTGTTAATTGTCGATGTTGAGATGCCATCCTAAATAAGAAAACAATTCCAAGAAATATAGATGCATGGAGGTTTAGTAAATGCATGTTCATGTGAACAATTAATGTAAATAAAACAATTAATTCACATATATGGTGCAAATGAATGTAGACATACACTTAATCCTAAGTCGAACGTCCTAGACAGACCCAACACGACACAAGAGCTCCGGTTTTGCAACCCGGAGCTCTGATACCACTTTAAGATGTAGTACCCCGGAGCGAAGGGCACCACATCCCCCGCACCATAGCTCGACACGTGTAACGAAATGGAAACTCCGCACACGCACCAAGCCATGGCGAACGGAAGACAACAAAACACATTCCTAGGCTAGGCAGTCTAGACCCTAATACAGAGAACGCCACAAAAATAAAATCAAAGGCGGAAGCAACAGGATCGCCAATACATTTATAATCATACGAGATCTCAAATATAAACAGGTGACGGGTTCAACTAGGATAGATACCTAATCCCGTAAATCAAACCTAAAACATAAATACATAAATACATAACGGGTTCATTCTTATCCTAGAAACCTGTCCCGAGTCATAACAAATCAACGAGATACGTTAAATACACAATCATAGGCTTATACATATTTAAAATTCCAAAGCATAATGATAAAGATGCAGAATGAAAAAAAAAAAGACTCGAACAACTGACTCAAAAGACCCAAAAGAAGACCGCCGCCTAGCTCGACCCAAAACCTGCACCTGCAACTAAAGGGGAAAAGGAGAGGGGTCAGTCTACAACTCGACTGAGTGAGGGGGGGGGGGGCTGAACACACTCACATGATACATAATATAGAGCATAGCACGTATTAAACAAAAGATTATGAATCGGGAATAGGGTTTTGCACACCAAAATCCATTTTAAAACAAACGTATACATAACATATCAAAATCATAGCGTATCTTTAATTTAAAAGTCCTATCCCGTTTCATAATCAACATAACGTACATAAAGCTCGGCGAGTACGAGCACCAATCCCATCCTGGGCTCCTCATACGAATCAAACATTACAAAACAAAACAAAAGTAACATTAAAGAACAAACCTCCTTCTCCGGTGATGGAAGGGTTGCGTGACCCTAACCATCCATTACGTTAAGTATGGGTCGTGAGTTTCATGACGCTCACGCCCGAGGACTCCATCCCCCACCAAACCTCCTAGTGGGTTCCGGGTTGATCCTATCAAACTGTGGAGATGTGTACAGAGGTCAATAACCGGCGACCCCAATGGTCATCCCGGGTCCCCCTTACCCACACCTCCGGGGCCCAACATTACCGAACAAATCAGAACATATCATACCATAACTCGCTCGAAACAAAACGTAACTTAATCGTAACTTACGTACCTTATCAAACATACCATACCTTGCAACTTAGCGTATGCTATAAACGTACCTCTCCGTGTCATCCTAATCCTTAGCTAGCTTGAAAGTAAACGGTTTGGAGCATAGCCTCGTTGCAAAACATTCGAGCTTACATATGCTCATATATATAAGTCAAAACATTTAATCATATGACAAAGTCATAAACATATCATATATACACTTATCTATTATATAAACATAATAATATAATCGCATGCGGGCTTAAAAACGAACATATAGGGTTCTAGGTCGCATTAACTATAACAAACCTAAAACCTCACCTTGACGTACAAACCGAACGGACGGCTCAAAGCACCCCACAAGCAACTCCCTTCGAGCAATCTAAACACAAGAATCAAGGCTAAGACTCCATATGAACCATAGAAACGCTCGACAAATGCATATGGGTGCAAATGATGCAATGCACTTCATATAAATTCATATTTAGGCAAAATGGAGTAATTAACAAAATATCACACAAATAATTCAAGAATCGAACTCATATCACGTCAAATAAATTCATAACATATCAAATAAGCTCATATCACATCATACATTAGCATACCATATGCATTCATAAGGTTAAAGTCCCTATAAACAAGCTCGAATTAATTACAATCATACTATATGAAAGCTAATTCAAACAATTAAATATAATATATATATATATAAGATACATAACATATATTCTAATATTTACATATATAAATAAACCTACAAATACGTACAAATTGAGAATCAACTATAAATATTCATGGGAATTTCAAATTAAAGATTTCATACATTAATTACAAAATTAACACTCATGCATGTATATTCTTAATACACGTTATATATATATATATATACCAAATGCATCTAATCATGCCTACACAATCACAAACCATGCACAATATAAATGTATTACATATATGTATAATGCATATTCATGCATTTACGTAGCATGCAACAAATATTATATATATATATACATTACATGCTAACACATGCAGCACACGCCTAACAAACACACAAGCATTCAGTACAAATCAAAACACAAGCAAAGAAAGAAGGAAAAGCTGCAGAAAGCTACTGCAAGGAGACTACCCGGCCGGGTACTCCTCACGAGCAGATTTTCCCCGGTCGGGGAGAGTGATGCAGACGCAGCAGTAGCAGGTAACATTCCCCTGTTTTCTCCTCCCTTTTTACGCAGCAGCAGCAGCAGCTAGAGTAGCAGCAACCCCCAGCAGCACAACAGAGTAAAGGAAGCAGCAAAAATGCACCCACAACACTCCACAAACAGCAGCAATTCATACGCAGCAGCAAGGATGAAAAACAGATGGAATTTAAACTCATTCTTCAAGCTTTTCATGTAGTGCAACTATGGTAGATCATTATACACTCAAGAAACGTGTAAATCATGCATATAAATGAAAGAAATACACCATATTGATCATATATCCAGCTGCAAATCAGAAACAAAACAAGGATGCCCAAGAATTCAACAAAATTTTCATATAAACCTAACTATTCATATAGCAGCCTCAAACATGCTCAAATAATCATGAAACTCAGCAAATCTGGACTTAAAAGAAAGAGGAGAAGATGGAGAATCAAATCATGAGCTTACCTTTCGAATTTGAGGCGAATCGGAGAAGTATTGAGCTTGAAATTGGAAAAAATGAATAGTGCAGAAAATCCCTTTCTCTTCCTCTCTCGGTTCAGTTGTTCCTGCTCTCTCTCCAGGTTTGAGTTCGAAATGAGGGTTAGGGATATAGATAGTGGGCTTAACTAGGGTTAAGTGAGCTCAAGAATCAACTCATTTGGTTAAGGAATGAATTAGTTATGGCCAAAATACTCCAAGGTGGCAGATCTGCTCGAACAGTTCTTTTCGGACTAAATACGGGGGATCAAACGGGCTTAGAAAAATATGAGGCCAAGTTCTGAAGCTTCCAAATTTCGTCACGAGTCCGGCGCTACTTCCAGAATTCGAATCCGAATTCCCTAGCTCAAGTTACGGTCTCCGGAATCCAAGGCGCGCTAAAACTAGTTAGGCCCTCGAATCCCCAACAATTAAAATATGGTTCGTTACCATATCAAACAAGTCCGAAAAATTAAAACAAGCACATAAACGAATTCATAACACGTATAATTCATGCATATTAAATCGGTACGGAAATTCGATCTCAACTCGAGCACAAACGCAAAACATTTTCAACAAAGAAGCTTATTATTCAAATAATAAAATCAATTTTTTTAAAAGAAACAATAAATAAAATTTTAAAATAATATTTAAACGAATTAAAATATATAAAATTTTTTTTTTTAAAAAAGGATATTTTTCAAATAGGTCCAAAACTTTTAAAAAGTTTCAAATAAGTCCAAGTTCAAATTTCAATTAAGTCCAAAATTAAATAAATCATACAATTAAGCCCTTAATCACATAATTCACAAAAATTAGCATGCTCAGAAATTAAATTCACATATCATAAAATTCATAAAATTTCATATCATAAACCACTTAGGCAAATTTCGACATATAATTCGAATATTTCATATAAATTCAATTAATTCATATAAGAATTTCAAATAATCAAGTATAATTCAATTAAATATGAAATTAAAATAATTTAAATTGCACATTTAGCTCTCTCGTAAGTGCATACCTGGACGGCCGAAAAACCGGGGTGTCACACATATAATCCCGAGTCCTTCTCAAGTACTTTAATATATGCTTTACAGCTATCCAATGTTGGGGTCCAGGGTTTGACTGATATCTGCTGACTAGACCTACAGCATAACAGATATCTGGCCTACTACATAACATGGCATACATGAGGCTTCCGACTACCGAAGCATACGGAACATCTTTCAGTTCTTCCGTCTCTTCTGGGGTCTTGGGACACTGATCCCGAGACAGATGAACTCCATGTCTGAAAGGTAATGAACCTTTCTTGGAATTCGCCATATTATATCTTGCCAGCATCTTATCTATATATGCTGCTTGTGATAAACCAATCATTTTATTCTTACGATCACGACAAAGTCTGATCCCTAGAATATAACTGGCCTCACCAAGGTCTTTCATGTCAAACTGGTTTGACAACCAAATCTTGACTGCTGACAATATTCCTGTATCATTCCCAATTAGCAGAATATCGTCCACGTATAAAACTAAAAATGTTACAACACTATCATGACGTCTCTTGTACACACATGGTTCATCAGGTAATTGTATAAATCCAAAGGATTTAATTGCCTCATTAAATCTGATGTTCCATGATCTAGACGCTTGCTTAAGACCGTAAATAGATCTATTAAACTTGCATACCATATGCTCCTGATTTCTGGCTATAAAGCCTTCAGGCTGAGCCATGTATATCCCTTCTTGAAAGTGCCCGTTCAAGAAGGCAGTCTTTACATCCATTTGCCAAATCTCATAATCAAAATGAGCAGCAATGGATAGGAGAATTCTTATGGACTTAAGCATTGCTATAGGCGAGAAGGTTTCATCGTAATCGATACCTTCTTTCTGGGTATAACCCTTTGCCACAAGTCTTGCTTTAAAGGTTTCAACCTTTTTGTCCACTCTACTTTTTCTCTTGTAGACCCATTTGCATCCAATTATTTTAATGCCCTCAGGCGCCTCTACAAGTTCCCAGACTTTATTAGAATACATTGAATCTAATTCAGATTCCATGGCTCTGACCCAAAGGTCAACGTCTATATCCTTTGTAGCTTCATCATATGTGACAGGATCAGATACTTCAGATTCAACCACTTGGGTTAATCCTAGGTATCTGTCAGGTGTCCTGAAAATCCTCCCACTACGACGAGGTTGTTATGTACTAGTCACTACATCATATGTTGTATCTGGTACATCATATGTATCTAACACATTTTCAGTTATTACGGGTTCTTGGAATTCAGAATCTAACGTTGTTATCTCTTCTAACACAATTTTGCTTCTATCCTTGTGGTCATTTATGAAATCATCTTCAAGATATTTAGCATTAGTGTTCACAAACACTTTGTGATCTCTCGGATCGTAAAATATACCACCTCTTGTTCCTTTAGGATAACCTATGAACAAGCAAACCTCTCTTCTTGATTCCAACTTGTCAGGATCCTTCCTTAATACATGAGCTGGGGTTCCCCATATCTGAAGATAGGAGACACTGGGCTTTCGCCCTCACCACAGTTCCGTTGGTGTTTTAGGAACCGACTTAGATGGAACAAGGTTGAATATGTGTGCCGCCGTTTCGAGTGCAAAGCCCCAAAACGAACTTGGTAAGGTAGCATGACTCATCATAGATCTTACCATTTCCATCAGAGTTCTATTTCTCTTTTCTGCAACACCTTTCTACTGGGGTGTACCCTGTGTAGATATTTGAGATCTAATCCCATTTGTAGTGAGAAATTCTAAAAAATCTGTAGACAGATACTCATCACCATGATCCGATTGAAGTGTTTTGATACGTTTTCCAGTTTGATTTTCAACTTCAGCCTTGAATTCTTTGAACTTTTCAAAAGATTCAGACTTATATCTCATTAAATAAACGTATCCGTATCTGGAGTAATCATCCATAAAAGTAATGAAATACTCAAAACCTCCTTTTGCTTGAATACTCATAGGACCACACACATCCGTATGAATTAACTCAAGCAACTCTGTGGCTCGATTATCTTTGGTTTTAAAAGATCTCTTGGCCATTTTACCTTCCAAGAAGGATTCACAGGACGGTAATTCTGTTAAGTCCAAGGGACTCAACAATTCGTCTGAAATCATTCTTTGGATTCTATTTGGATTAATATGACCAAGGCGTAAATGTCACTTGTACGCCTCGTTAGGCATAGGAGTTTTTCTCTTGGAAGGTAAATCAAGCTTAGTAGTGTTAAGTTCGGAATTAGGGTTTTTATCGGGGTATACTAAGAAAAGACCGTCTTTTACCGTGCCAGAGCAAATAAACCTTTTATTTTGCTTAATGGTAAAATTTTGTTCAAAACAAACATTGAAACCATTATTTATTAAACAACTCACAAAAATCAAAACCCTATCACCAAAATATAAATTTACAGTCCCTACTGCTAATACAGATATACTTGTATTATTCCCGAGCAGTAGTTGCATCTCGCCATCTTCAAGCTTTCTGGTTAGCTTGAATCCCTGCAACGAATTGCAGATATGATTAGTTGAACCCGGGTCCACACACCAGGAATCTGGTGCACTTCCAACTAAACATAATTCTATCAAACAAGATATCGATATACCTTGTCCAGATGGCTTAGCAGGAAGACTTGCTAAGTATTTTATACAATTCCTCTTCCAGTGCCCATTTTCACCACAGTGGAAACATTTTCCTTTGCTAGGTTCACCCTTCTTCTTTTGAACCTTTTTCTTGGGATTGTGAACCTTTCCTTTTCCCTTTTTCCACTTGTTGGCTTTTGAGGCCGTGGAAGTCGATGCCTGTGCTAGGAGAACAGTTCCCTTAGCTTTCATCACTCCCTCTGCAACTTTGAGTTCGTTATCAATTCAGGCAGAGAAAAATCCAATTTATTCATAGAATGATTTTGCCTGAATGTGTCGAACGACTTTGGCAGAGAGCATAGGATCATATCCTGTTTACTGAGATCATCAAATTTAGCACCAAGGCTTTTAATTTCATTCAGGCAAGCCATCATGTTCATAACATGATCCTGAACAGGTGATCCCTCAGACATCTTTGTAACTAACAGCCTTCTCATTAATTCGAGCCTCTTGGCTCAATTCTGTCCTCCAAACATCTGATGGAGATGATCCATCATGTTCCTAGCAATTGGCATCTCGTGCATTTGATGCTTAAGAACATTGGAGACAGATGCCAGGATATAAGACCTAGCCAAATCATTGGGCTTGATCCAATTGGCGTAAGCATTTCTCATATCCTGATTGGCTGTAGTTTCCAGTACCCCCGGACAAGGTTCAGTGAGCACGTGTTTCAGATTCTCGTGACCAAACACGATGTCAAGATTCATTTTCCAGTCAGCATAGTGAGACCCTTCAAGCCTGTTTTCCTTTAGGATCGATTGAAGCGGGCTAGCGGTCGTCATTGTTTTAAAAATTGAAATATTTTAATATGTGCAAGTGATGATCTTGTATTTTACTTCTTTTGCATCTAACCAATAAATGAAATCCACATAAGCAATTTTGGTTTACACAATGGTAACTTATCTAACCGCAGTTGACTCCCCAGAAGCGAGGTCGAAAACCACTTAGAAAAGCAAGAATTAATCTTAATTAACATGTCATCTAGGTAACTCTTACCAAACTATGTTAATCCACCACGTCAACCCTTGGCCTCTAAGAGAATGTAACATAGCTCTGAAGGGAGGTTAATACATTAATTAGTCAAGTGTACACCATTACCTAGAAATTCGTATTGGTAGATCAGACACTCCACAGAGGCGTGATCGAGCTGACTTTTCCCGCACTTTATTCTATCCGTAGAAGTCTAATCATGTACACCGTGAATACATACCCAACGAAGGGAGTAGTACGTATCCACTATACTATAGACGGGTAATGGAGGCCGTGAGAATCCAACTCTTTTCATCTCGCTCCCACTTGAATCTATCTTTTTTATTGATTGGAAGTAATTAATCTAATTAATATGCTCCCACTAGGATTATTAAATAATCCTAATAATATTTTAAGGCTTTAATAACTATTTATTAATTAAGCCAAAAAATATTAATCCAATTATGCATCGTGTTTAATCTCTATTAAACATTATTTATCATATTAAATAAATCATGCATAATTAAAGCAGCATAATATCACATATTATCATACCATTTTTAAAATTAAAAGCATGCTTGCAAATAATTATCACATAATTATCACGCTTAAAATTTTAATGGCCACTTAAGTAAATATGTTATAAATTATCACATAATTTAAATCATATTTACTGATTCAGCAATTACCAAGAAGACAATTAAATTGTTTCCCAGAAAATTACCATTCCACGCAAATTCCTAGGAAAGACTGGAGGGGTCACAATGGTCCCACCTAAAACCCAGCCTCCTTTGACAGAATTTACGTGCACAGTATCAGATTTAAAATTATGCATCGTATGCTTTATCAATGCAAGTATATAATCAGAGTCCCGCTCTGATACCAGTTGCTGGGTGGCGGGCCCGAAACAGAGTGACGGTATATCGCAATATATCAAAAATTTCGTCATAACCTCATTATGAAAATATTTCTAAAATATTTTAATAAGCAGCGGAACAAATCGGGCAGAATAACTCTAATATATAAATGCATCGATAACATAATTTTAAATCATATAGCATATAATCACAATATGCAAATAATAATTTTGGCAGTATACCAGTATTACCGTACTACCAAAATATGGCTATCCACGGAACTTTTCTAGCACCTAGATATTTTCTCGTGAAACCGGCAGAGCTTCTCCGCAATATTCCCGATTAAGATTTTGGAGTGTAGGCTTCGGAAGTATTTCGCTAAATACTTTGAGAAAATATTTTTCTAGAAAATCCCTATTTTCTAAAACTAGAAAATCCCTATTTTCTAATTAATTAAGTGGATTATATATTAATTATATAACCACTTAATTAAATTATAATTAATCCTTAATTAAGGATTAATTACAATTAAGAGAGAGAAGCTGAGAGAGCTGTTTATTCTGCCTGAAAATAGAATGGCAAAACTGATGATTTTCAAATGAAACGGATAGCCTATTTATAGGTATAAAAGTGAGGTCATTTTCGTCCATTTTCCAAGAATGTCGTGCACTTCAAGCTCAAATCGCAAATCTAGAGACGCCACGTGGAAGAGCATCTCGCCAGGAGTCTGAAGCCGCCGACCACGCGTCGGCACGCGCCAGCAGCTCCTGCATGTGCACGGAAAGTGGGGCACACGCTGGCACGAGCAGGTGCCGCATGGCCGGTTCAGCCAGTCCGATAGGCGGTCCAGCTGGTCAGGCCGGTTCGACCGTGAATCGGTTGGTTCAGACGGTCTGACCTACTGCCACGTGTTGGAATCCCATCCGTCCACGTATCCGGGTCGGTCATGGTCCGAACCCTTTTCCGACCCGGTTCACCTAGATCGAATCTGGGGCGTTGACTTGTGCTGACGTGGCGCGATCCTGGTCCTCCACGCGGCTGCTAGGGGTGTGCACAATTCGGTAAAACCGACTGAATCGATCGAAATCGAAATTCCGGTCGGTACCGATTATCGAACCGAAATTTCGGTTCGGTATTCAGTTATTTTTTAAAAAAAATCTCGGTGTTCGGTTCGGTATCAGTATTCCGGTACGGTATACCGAACCATACCGAATACCGAAATTATATAATATATTTTAAAAATTATATGTAATATATATATATATAATATTATTAATATATGTTATATTTATGCATAATAGAGTCAGATTATTATTAATATATGATATATATACATTACTTTTAATATATAATATAATATATATGATATAATATATATTTTTTGGGTTTGTTTTCTAGTTTTTTTTTTTTTTTTTTAATATGATTTCGGTAAAACGGTTTTTTACCGAACTAAACCGAAATAATTTCGATTTTTACCGAACCGAACCGTGAAATTCGGTTCGGTATTCGATTCTTCAAAATGATGTACCGAAATTTCGGTTCGGTTTTACCGAATGAACACCCCTAGCGGCTGCCACTTGGCGCCCTATCAGTGCAACATGGCAACTGACCCGCTGACGTGACATGACACGTCAACTGACACATCATCACTACCACGTCAGCAAAAAAACCTTTTTTTTTTTTTTTGGAAAAATTTTATTTTCTCTAAAATAAAATTTCGGGCATTTCCAACTCTTTGGAATTTAATTTATTTTCTCAAAATAAATCCTTGGCTATTTTCAAACTCTTTGAAATTTATTTCTCTCTCTCATTTTAATATTTTCTCTTTGATCTTCGTTGGGGCTTGCTTGGGGACTTGCAGGACTAATTAATTTTAGCTCCAAATGGGTCAATCTATTATCATCCCATGATAATAATTGATTATCGTTTAACAATATTTAATTCCACTAAATAAATATTGTTGAACTCTAAAATTAATTAAATTATTCATGAATTTCTCGATCTAGATTAATTTTGCATTTTACTCCTCTGTACAGATATCCTTGAAAATAAATCAATACTACTATCATTTATTTTTCAGTTCCAATCTGAAATTTCTTGATTCACCTTAAGTTCAAATTCCCTGTATGTGAAACACATTCAACATACAACTTCGGTGACGCACACACGAAGTACTTTGGCCAAAGTTTTATTTGAACTTTTGCAAATCTATTTCAGGGATATCTTTTAACCTTCCGGCAAGGCTACAGATTCCTCTATCAACATTTCTCTTTAGCACATTTCATGCAATCACCGAACATACAAATTATTTTGGCCACCTGTTACCGAGACCTCACTTCTGAGTACATCACAGTGATTAAGACTACATGCCTAAAGTAGAAACACTGCCAGGATTAAGAGTCCAATGCTTCCGAGATTTTGTTCATTTTAGATAGCAGTATAAAATGAACAATCTCAGCGGTCCAGTTCGTTGTTTCCAATCTCCTTGAAAATCATCAATGTGTTATCATCGAAAACTCCATTTCCCTATGACGAAAGATTAATCATCTTATATAACACATTATAGTCTTGATAAGAACATTTTCTTATTATACCGACTAGAACTTTAATGACACGTGATTTTTGGTATTTAAAGTCTTTTCCTGTGAAACACATTTCATATAAAAATACCATCACATGTCATTAATTATTAAATTTGTAAAAAACTCATAACTTGCTGTAATTTCAGTTTTATTAATCCAAAATATTTACAATATAATTGGATTTTCAGGGCATTAATCCCAACAAAACATACATAAAAACTATATAATAAAAGCATAATATAAACTCCTATATATCTTAGGAAGACTCCAAGACCCAACCGAAACATAAATTAAACCATAAACTAAAATAGAACATAAACTAACTAAAACATAACATAAAAACTATAACATAAAAAAAAAATATCAACTAACCTAATGTGAGGGGTGCCTCACGGCAAGAGGGGGAGAGAATGAGGAAGAAAGGGAGTTTTCATCACAACATTGAGCAAGGAGAATGAGTAGTGCAGCCATCTATTTATAGTTGAAACTTTGGGACTTAAGTTTGCAATAAAACTATAAGGAAAGGTAAGAAAGCAAAACTATAAAGCTTCTCTTGGAAACTTGCTTTGAAAAATAATTATAAAATAAGAAATAAAGGGTATTTTGGTGTTTTCACCTCATAAACGGATGAATAAAATTCTAGAAAAATAATCGATATGTTGGAATTAAAATTTGCTTCGAAACGGTTACTCATACGTCAAAAACGGATGTACGGTTCAAAAGTTCTAAACATAGGAACTTTTTGCTAAAAAGAGTTTTGTATATAAAATGAGGTTAGGATGTGATTTGAAACTCCAGAAAGTGTTAAAAGCTATAAAATAAATCAAAGATTGTCTTGTGTCCAATAATGAGGGATAAAATTTTTAAAATTTAAAAACCGTAACCGTAACATGAATAGTAACCCTAATTTTTGAACATTTTTGTTTGAACTCGAGCTAAGGTTTGAATCAAGCGCTACAAAGTATCTCAAACTTCTTGAAATAAATCAGGGAGTGTTTTGATTGTAAATTTGAGGGTAAACGATACCCGAACGAAAAAGTATTTGTAGTATGATAGTAAAGTAGGTTTTCGTAAATGTTTTTCAAAGTTCGAAATGGAATTCAAAAACACAAATGATATCTTTGTGTCGATTCAAGGATCAATTTGACTGTAAGTTTGGGCATAAAAAATTATCCCGATCAAAAACTCATTTTATGATGAATAGTAACTTTTTGACAAAAGTTTCCAAAATGCCCCTAAAGATCAAGAAAGGATTTCGAAGCTTGGAAAACAAGTTCAAATGAGTGGGAGACTTGAGTTATGAACCCTTAGGGTACCAGGACGATGCTTGGCAATGTAGGCTCGGAAAATAAATAGTAAATTTGGTTTGTGGTAAGGAAATCCCCCTTAAACACTGAAAGGCATATAATAACACTTTCACTATAAAAAAAAAAAGCCGAAAATTGACGGCAAAATTCCGACAGAATTTTTTTTCGGTTTTTCGTCGGACGGATGCCCAACGACAAACCCACAACGCTAAAAAATTCATTTCCAATGGAGGCACCATCGGAATCCCGTTGGTTGCCCGTTGGAACTGAAGGCGGGAATTGAGAAAAAATTGCGGCAACAAATTCCGACGGGGATCCCATTGGATTTTTTTTCAGAATTTTTGGCTTGATAATGACGGCAAATTGACCCCTTGGGAGTTTTATTGGAAGTGTCGTCGGTATTTTCCCTTTAAAATAATATCGACGAGATTACCAACGGAAACTGGACATCGGAATATGTATCACAATAAAAAGAGTTAACCGACGGCCTAGAACCCGTTGGATAGCCGTCGGTATTTGTTGCAAAACAGTTTATCGAAGGTGTTCCGACGCCTTTTTTCAGTTGGAATTATTATCTTTTCAAAGGTGACCAACGAAAAGCTGCCGTTGCAATTCCATTGCTTTTTATCAAGAATTATTTTCGCGATGGGTTGTTGTCGTTGGTTGCCCGTCGCTTTTTTCCATTTATTTTGTATCCAACGGTACTCCGACGATTTTGTTCTGTCGGAAATTTTATTACTAAGTACGGGTTCCCTGATGTTCAAGCATAATTGAAAACACTTCCCCAATTTTTATTCTCTAAAAATCTGACATTTGAAACTGAAGAATCCCAAGATTTTTGACATCGGAGTACAGCTAAACTTCAGCGAGAAATTCCCAATCTTCTTCGAAAAGAGATTAGCAAAGGTGATTCCTGATTGTGCGGTTGAGAAGAGAATCAAGACCTTCTGACTACAGAAACCCTAGGTTCGATAAAGCTGTGTGAAGTTGATTTGTGGGCTGATTCAGATGATAAAGAATTGAAGGTTAGTGTTCCACTTTGATGCACGTCCCAATTTTGCATTTTAGGGTTTAGTTTCAGTTTTTGCAATATTGTTAATATATCTTACGAACTAAATCTTCCAAATTTCAGCCGTTTTTCAGCTCGGATTGCTTGGAGTTGCTCAAATATGTGTTGCTTTTACCAAGTTCCAGTTCCGGGTATGAATGCTCTAGCTGTGTTTTGATTTTTTTTTTGTAACTCTACAAAGTTCAATTTTGTTTGTTTGGGTTTAGGATTTGCATTAGCTTACTTTGGAAGCTGCTCAAATCTGTGTTGGTTTAGGGCTTGCATTAGCTTGTTTTTTTGTGACATGGCTAAACTAGTAGCTAACCTTAGACTTTAGTAAATTAGATTCTGGCTTGGTGCTTCTGTGTATGAATGAGTATGTGTAAATAGCATATAATATAGTACAGAGTAAGTCAAACGGCAGAAGAATGAAATGATATGGACGGTTTGGAATTGGTAAGTATGGTACATTGACGCTTTGTCTAAAGTGCAATCTAATTTAAGAGCTTTAGTTGTTAGGAATAGTGCCCTGAAAGTAGTATTGTTGCTTTACTATTTCCTTGTAAAATCACAAACAGTCTTTAAATATTAAACGAAATGGTTTTGTTCCTAGGCAATCATTTCTTTATGTGCTTATTTATGTTTGTTTAGGTCAGACTGTGTTTTGCATGTTTTGAACTCCTCTAATCCGATGAGGCCGTTAAGAATTTTATTCTTATGAGAACGACACATGAAATAAGTTCTTAACTCCATAGGCGAGTATTAGAAACTTCTCCAAGTCGATGAGTCCGACAGACAGTGGGATTATCGACATTGACTCCGTTGAGACTTGCTTATATGATTATGCCCTTACGAAGGATCACTGTAGCACCCGGAACGCCGAGATGCCACACCCCCGCACCATAAGTCTAGCTCACACATGAGATGGGTAGTCCATTTATGAACCGGACTCATGGCGAACGGGTGACAAGTAAAAGAAACCACTAGCTAGGCGGGACTAACCCTCAATTAATACTTTAACATACACAACTAATGCAACGAAAGCATGATAAACATATATTTCACTATCATTGCTCAAGTTCATATTCAACAATTTGATATATACAATGCCAACTCTCCTAACAATTCTAAAAGTAATAGATATGCATTAACAACATACATGAAACATGCTAGACCCAAAAATTAAAGACTTGACTCGATCCCGCCTTGCACGAACCCTGTGTACCTGAAAATGTGAGGTGTCAATCTACCACAGACCGAGTGAGGGGTATAAATAAATATTAGCACAAATAACATGCAAGTTATAACCTCGGGTAAGGTTTTATACGGAAAGTTATATAAGTTCAAGATGTAATACACTTTGCCCGAAATTACAACTATTCCCATTTAACAATTCAATCATTTATAAATTCAATCCGTGGCCCGGGCGAGTTAAGGCAATTCTCCAACCTTACACCAATAGTGAACATTACATGCTTGTTTAATTATCATGTGATCATGCAATTCAATTATAGTGCACACGTATCAATTTCATGAACTCCTTTACTCCGGGTGATGGTGGGTTTGCAAGGCCCTAACCATCCAAGCTACGTACATCGGGAACATGACTCCCACGTACGGGATTCCTTCCTCCACCAAACCTCCTGGTGGATTCAGGGGTTATCCCAAAGTGGTGAGGATAGTGCAAGAGTTACCCGTCAGCCCTTGCTTCCTCGGTTGGGTTAATACACTACCCTCGGGCCCAAATGTGAACATGCTTACTCGCCCAAAATAATCAATCAATCCGTTTAGTTCAATCAATAAATTCCATGAAATCAGTTGAAAATCAATAAAATCACAGTCTAATCACGATACATGCATTACTTTGCATGATCATGATGCTAATCGCACTACATGCATTGCTTTGCATGAGTGTGACTTGCTTGTAATTGTTTAGATTTGGAAAACTCTAGATATATATACATTTTGGCCGAAAACATCACATCAGGGTTGTACGGGTTCTATATAACTAGAAATTAAACCTCACCTTTACTTTACCAACCAAAACAAGCAAGGAAACACCCTAAGGAGCGTGCTCCTCATCACCGGGAACGTGATCTGTATAACAAGGACAAGTGTTCGTGAGACACGACTCTTATAACCCATTTACGACGCACGGCAAAGTCATAATCAATAAGTCATTCAATAACACATAAGGAAATGTCAAGTAGGAGCATGATTGTCAATTAAACAAGTATATATATCATATAAGTCACATACAAGAGCCAAGAAAGTGAAAAGAATGCAATATGAATGGTTTTAGCAAAGTTTGGCAAAAGTCGACAATTTTCAGAAATGCGCATGCTGTGGGAAAACTGGAATATCTTAAATTCTAAAAGTGAGAATTGAGTTTTTTTTATTGGATGTAAAACTAGACACATAGACCTTTCCAAAGGTATATGGCACGTTTACTAATTCAAACCGAGGTGAAAATGGCGTGGGATCGAAGTTGGACAAAATGCAGTTTCTGGAGGGGTCGCGGGCGCGACCAAAAACCTTCACAAAATGGTCGGGGCGGCGACCAAGTATTTTTCCAAATTTTTTATGTAATTTTCCAAAATTCGAAAGTTGGCCAAAATGGGGTCGCGGGCGCGACCAGTTTTACACATAAATCAGGTCGCGCGCGCCACCAAGTTCGCAACAGCAGCAAAACAGGGAAAAACAGGGGATTTTGAGCCAAAACAACACAAAACCAACCACCAACTCATATTCACTCCAAAACAAATACTTGGATTCATCAATTACATATCATACCTCACTTATACATCTAACAAACCATGAAACATGCATCAATTCCTCAAGAATTAATCAATAAAACCCCATATTAATACATGCTTCCAACCTTCAAATAAATCAAAGTTCTCATGCAATCTTTCAAGGCTAATGATCATAAGCATGCTTCTAAACATTTATAACCAAGGAATCATCACCTAAACATTAAACCCTACATCACATATGATTTAAGAATTCAAACAAGATCTCCATTTATACCTTAATATGAAGAGAAAATGGATGAGATGATGGTATGATGATGATGAAGCTTCAAAGCATGCAATCTTCCTTGAATCCTAGCTTGAAATATCAGATGAAATTCCTCCTTCTCCTCTTGGTGTTTCAACCGTATATAAGTGTGTGTGTATGTGTGATTTTGATGAAACTATGGAATGAAATGGAAGAGATAAAGTGATATATCCAAAGTCTTGCAAATATATGCACGAGTCATCAATCTTTGCAAATAAGTCCTTCTAATATATGAGTGTATGCAATCAATTATTGTCTCATGGAATATGTTCAAGTAACTCCAAAGGATTTATGCAATTAAGTCCTCATATTTAAATAAAGAACAATTAAAGTCATATATGAGCAATTAATCACATTATCAATTAATTCATATCAATTTCACACTAACACTAATTTCATATAAGTGTATGAAAACATAATACATATAATGTTATAAAATTATAAAGTATCATATAATATCACATAACACCTGAATGGAAAAATCGGGGCGTTACAATCACTCAGTTTCTAATACGATGATGCGTTTATAATACATAAGGGTGATTGTTACAAGAACTTCATCACTGAGATGTCTCGTTTGAGAACATTCCTAAATGGGAAAGGAAGTTTCCAAAAACTTCCAGATCAGGAAATATCTCACGTCAATGACGTGATTAATAATCCTTTGACTTGAGATTCTGTAATATCTGATATGAGCTAACCCTATAATCTTTGATATAGGCTCAAAAGGGTGTCACCATATAGACACCTGAACCACGGCCTATGTTGGGATTGCACAAGTGGCATAAGTAGAATTAGCAAAATCAATAAAGTACCTACACTTGTTAAGAACAAGAACTATCTCTTACTGATTAATTTGTTTGTAGTCCATTAAATATTAAACCCTTGGCTAAGGTGGATAAAAGATCAAGACATCAAAAAAATGGGGTTTTCTTGGATTGAGATCTAAATGGATATGAAATGAACTTAGCTTTAAAGATTAAGAATAACAAGGCTCTAAGTTTATTCTAATGCCTTAATTTCTTGATTAAGAGATGGAGTTGTAGGAGGATCGTATTTCACTGATTGTCATTGACTGAAAGGTTCTTCGATTCATTTCATTATTCGGCTAGGGGTCACATGCCCATTGCTAGATTACGGTAGTGTGATCTTTCAATTGATTAATTAATTACAAGAATTAATTAATTAGTGTTACTGCTATTGAATAATGAACCTAAAGAGCCACACACAAATGCCAGGTCACGAGGGTTTTGGTAGGAAGTTAATTGGATTAACGAAGGATCAAATTGTCGATCAAAATGGGGTCACGTATTCGTGTACCCCATGTCACGTGTCACGCAGCAAGTACGTGACTGCCACGTGTCACGCACCCGTGGCTGCACACGTGTGGCTTGTTCCATACGTGTAAAAGCTTTTCTCGTTTTAATTAATTAAATTGTTAATTAATTAATTTTGATCTTTTAATTAATTATGAATTAATTTTTAAGTCCAATCTCAAAATAATTAACCCAATAAATAATTAATTATGATTAAATTATTTATTGAATACTAATATTTAATTTTATGCAAGATAAAGTTGAATAGTCAAATTTCCTAAAGTAGGAGAGAGAAAGATTTCTTGGATTATCTTGGAGAGCAAGATATGATCTTATTTTCAATTAAAAGATAATAATTAATTAGTGAATTATTGAGTAAAAAATCAAAGTCCACTAGGTTTAAGAAAACTAGAGGGGTTCGAACCCTATATATATAAATACAAGGGGTGGGACTTCTCTTAGATTATAGACCAACGTTCTTAAAGCGTTAATTGTTTTTGAGAAAAATAAAAGCAAAGTTTTCAAAGAAAATTCCTAGCCAAAACACAAGCCACAGAACTAGCATTCTCAATAGCTTGATCGGGATCTAAGACTGGTGTGGATGCGCTTTGGAGGATTACCTGCTTTAGGATCTTTTCGAGAACCGTTTGAGGGACAATCCGCACGAAGGGTGTTTGATAGGCCTTATCAATATCATAAGAAAGCTTCAATCTTCGTAAGTTTCTTGAAACCCTTCTTAGTTTTGAAACGAACATTATAAGATTTCGATTCACTTTTGGAAAAATTTCGCTGCGCAAACTCTTTGTGTTCCAACATTATTTGCAATGCAAGATGCAGAAACATGAAATCTTCTTCATTAAGCGATTCATGTGATGCTGAAATACATCGTTTCGCCCTTTCTTGTGTACATTTTCTGTATCTTTGCTGCTTGTGTAATTATAATTAGATCATTTTTTATTTTTGTAATTTCTGCATTTCATTTGTATTCTTGATGGTTTTTGTTTAGGGCGTGTATTTGGAACCAGTCACAAGAGGACATCACAACTTGAGAAATTTCTTTAGTTCCTCAACTGATAGCAGCTTCGAGAAACTCCAGATTGGCAAGAAAAGAATTTTTCGAGATCCATTGAGTAAGCTACTTTTTTATTAATTGATATCATGTATATGCATCTTTTGTGCTCTAGATTAATGGGAAGCTAGTAATTGCAGAGGACTTCTATTGAATTTTATCTTGTAAGTATGATCTGTTTCGAATGTTTTTTACTGGTGTAGCTCAAAGATTATCCATCAAATGTGATGAGTTGATTATACAATTAAGTACTTAGATATTTGTTTTAGTAGCTCCATATTCTCACTATGCTTTTTCATTTTTTACAGATTATGTATTTGCATTAATTGTTGATACACAGTAGCGATAGTTCCAGTTGATTAAATAGAACCTTAAAAACTGTAAGAACGGAATATAAAGCAGAAATAAAAGTTACACGTGCGATTTATACAGGTTCGGCAAGCCTACTCCTGTCCCCAAGTTGAGCTTGGGAGTTTTCAAAGATATTTATATTTAGTACTTGGAGATTACAAGAAATACCTTGTAATTTCTTACACCAACACACGATGAGATAAATAAGTCTCACGCACTTATTAATCTCACCTACACACACTAAGGAAGATAATACCTTGTCTCTGGAACTAACAGAAGATGGTTCCAGAGAATACAAACTGTGCAAACCAGAGAGCAAAGTCTCACAAAACACTGAATCACTCGGATTCTAACACAAACAATCTGAATCACTCGGATTCTATACTCTGCACAAAGCTATTACTGATCTTACTCGAAGATCCTGACAACTCGTGTGTTCATTTCTTTGAGGATCTGCGTTATATAGTGTGTTCAAGACACACTAGCCGTTGGGAAAAACTCCTTGCCATATTTGGTCTTGGCTTGATTTGCTGAATCTTTTATTTAAGTGATTTGGAGATTTGATTGGTGTTCCACCAATCTTGGAGATCTGACTGGAACTTGCCATAGCCTTCCTTCCACTGATGCTGATTAGCTAGAACTTGCCTTGTTCCATCAATCTTGGAGATCTGACTGGAACTTGCCATAGCCTTCCTTCCACTGATGTTGATTAGCTGGAACTTGCCTTGTTCCACCAATCTTGGACAAAACAGATTCTAAGAGAGAAGAGGGATTAACCGAAATCAACAAAAGCAATCTAATTTCAACAATAGTTGTTACTTTAGTACAGATTATTAGCTCCATATTCAGTTTTGTTTCCGAAATAGCCGATTATATATTTGCATGAATAGTTGTTCTTTTGTGCAGATTATTTAGTATTTGTACTAATAATAGCAAAATAGCATATTATTTGTCAAAATTCAAGCCGTAAGTTGAAATAGTTCATGTAACCAGTTAATTATGTGGTGCATAACATAATATATTAATTCGAAAGAAAATCAGCTAAAACAATTAATTTCAAAGAAGAGATTCATTACTATAGTTGTTGTTTTAATTGGAAAGTGTAATTGAAGCTCCATATTCTCACTATGCTTTCATTTTTTTATAGAAAGAAGTAGTTTTGCTTGGAAATACAACTCCTAACGTTGAGGCCGAAGTTTTAAAGGTAATAGATAGTAGTTGTTAATTGAGCTACATATTGAGTAGGTCATGAATCTTAAGAAGAAATGCACATATTGGTTGATATTCATGTCATGATCTGAATTATGTTACCTTTGTTGTTCGCAATGCAAAATATATATTGCTTTGATTTAGTATGTTGATTCACTTAGTAGTTCCAATCCTTTTAACAATTTGTAGTTGCAATTTAGAATATTATAACATGATGGGCAGTCCAACTCTTTCTTACAACTTTACCTTGCATTCCTACTCCCTCAAAACCGAAGGTTCTGCAAACACCCCTTTAAGCACCTAGTATGTAATGTGAAGACCATATGTAATGTGAAGTTTTTGCAAACACTCCTTGAAATAATAGATTGGAATTACATCTTGGTATGTTTTTTGCTGAGTAACTGAACCAAGACGAATTCTGGACTTGGGTTATGTTTTTAAACATATGTGTTATGAGGTTTAAGAACAAATGAAGTGGTCAAGTTTCACATTTTTTGGCTTCTGATTTGATAAGATAGGTATCTGATAGAGGACTTTAGTATGAACTCTGAAATCTAAATGATATAGCTATTCCTTCCCTATTTGTGTGAAAAGTCTTTAGTAAACACTATCAAATGATATAAATTTATTGATATGATGTACATATAATCTAAGAATCAGTTGTGCTCACCTATGACATATCGTTTACACCATTTTTTGCTGAAAGAATTGAGTTAGAAGAGTTAAGTTATAAGCTAGATAGCTACCAACATTTAGGTTGAGGTATAAACTCCCAACAGTGCTATTAACATCTAATTGGAGATGTTCTTATATAAATATACATATACTTGTGCTATACCGATTATTATTCAATACAGGTTTCATAAAATAAATGTTATTGTTTTTGTTATGTAACACCTATTGCTATTAAATCTAACCTTTTAAATCTACTTAATTCTTAGATCATGAATATTCCACGAGAAAGACTCTGGATGTATGATCGTACAAATCCTAAACGAGGGGGTTGTAGGGTAGAATATATTCAAGGGATTGAGACTTTCATAGAGCATGCAAGTTAGTTGGAGCCATTTATAAGGGAAGGAGTCATACACTGTCCTTGCAAGAAATACATTAGGAAGTACGACTTACTGAAAGCTGATAAGTTAAGGCGTCATTTGTATGCTAACGGGTTCAAACTTAGCTACTGGTACTAGACTAATCATGGTGAACAAGCACCTCGTATTGATTATGGGGTTGCAGCACCACCCACTGATCATGGTGCCCCTAGTACCGTAAATCTTCAGAATAATGTAGATACATTGAGACGGTACACTGAGATGTGTTTCGATGCGGTTATGCAAGATGTTGGGGTTAGCTCAGGCCATGATGAGGCACCTAACCCAGACACACAAAAGTTTTATGACCTACTGGATGAATTAACAAACCAGTATGGGATAGGTGCGATAAACATTTACCTTTGTCGGTTGCAGCTAGGATAATGAGCATCCAAAATGATTACAATGCAACACACGACCTTGTCGATGAATTCATCTAGTTAATGTCAGATCTATGCCCGCCAGGACATAGTGTGCCTAGGAACTTCTATGAGGCAAAGAAACTTGCACAGAAATTAGGCTTAGAAAGCATAAAGATTGATTGTTGTGTCAGAGGGTGCATGTTGTATTACAAGGAGGATAGTGAAATGACCGAATGTAAATTTTGTGGTTCGGCTCGATATGAGGAAAAAGAGGATGATAGAGGTAGGAGGAAAAAAAACCCCAGTCTCTAGAATGCATTATCTACCTCTAATTCCAAAACTGAAATGGCTATATGCTTCAATGAACTCGGTGCCCCATATGAAGCGGCATTCAAAGAAAATATGATTGCCTCCAATAGTGTAATGACTCATATTTTGCGAAGTTTTATGTAAAATATTTAAATATATATACTGTTATTTATTACATAATGTATATACCGCTGAATTGTGTTTTTCTATTGCAGGTCAAACAAGTTGAATTTCATATTGCAGATCTGTGATTGGTGCCTTTGTCTTTGTATTTACGGTTTTTAGTTATCATATTTTAATTTTTATTCAGAAGTACGAATATTATTTTAAAATCTTGGATTTTCGGATTTGAAATATTCGTGTTCTTTATGTAAGTTCTTGCATAGTTTGACTGACTCCTTTCACTACACATACGATTTTTGAGCTTCCGGTTTGAACGTACGAATTGTTGGGTACTTTGACTAGGTGTATGAATACTTATGGATACTTATGTAGTTTGACTTAAGTTTTGGTGCAGCTTTGTGTAGATGGAATTTAAGACCAAGTTATGGTTGATACTATAAGTTTTCTGCAGTTTTGTGTACGTGGAATAAAAGTCAAACGTATGGTTGATATAAGATTTGTGAACATTTAGTAAATTAACTACAATGTGTTGGTTTATACTTCAACTGAGTTGTGGTAGAGGTTTGAATATGAGTTATGGTAAAGGTTTTCTGCAGTTGTGAATATAAGTATTCAGCAGTTTTGGTAAAATGAAATGAGCTTGTTAGTTTAATTCATGCTTTCAAAAGTTATGGTACATGTTTACAAAACTTAGTCTTGTGCAATTTTGGTAATATTGAATTATCATTCATGGTATACTTGAAGGATTTGTTGCACAGTTTTAATAAATTGAATGGTGGTTGTTGGTTTATACTTTTCTGCAGTTTTAGTTAAATGAAATGAGCTTGTTGGATTAATTCATGCTTGAAAAAGTTGTGGTACATGTTTACAAAACTTAGTTTTGTGCAATTTTGGTAAAATTGAATTGTAATGCTTAGTATACTTGAAGGATTTGTTGAATAGTTTTAATAAATTGAATGGTGGTTATTGGTTTATACTTTGCACAGGTTTTGTAAATAGAATAGAGTTGTTTGTTAACATTTTATAAAGGTTTTGTATAGTTTTTGTATAGGTTTATTACCTGATCAAAGAAGCTGGAACACAGTGGGTAGAGACGGAGTCAGGATTTAACATTTTGAGGAAGGGTCAAAAATCAAAATATCCAAAATTAAGAGGGCGAAATTTTGATTTGGGGGAGGGGGCGAAAATATAAATTTTCCAAAATATATATACAAATTTAAAAAAAATTCAAAATTTAGGGGGGCGGGGTCCACTTGGCTCCGCCCCTGACAGTGGGACTATTTTAAAAATCCGACGATTTACCAACGGAATTCCGACTATAAGGCCCGTCAGGAAAGTTACTCAAATTACTTTCGCCTGCCTAAGTACGATGGAAAATACTATAGGAAACCCGTTGGAAAAATTTCCGACGGATTTTCGATGTACCACACCCGTTGGAATAGGGTTAATTAAATATGGGTTGCACAGTTATGACGATGAACCCGTAGTAATTCCATTAAAATTTTCCTACGGATCTCCGATGGCTTCTTTGCCGTCGGAATTGTTGAAGCTAACAACCCGTTGAAAAATCATCATTGACCCCGTTGGAAAGTCTTCCAACAGAAACCCGATGAGACTGGCCGTCGAATAACTTGCCATTGACGACAGCTAGAATCACCCGTTGGAATCCCATTGGAATGTAAATACCGACGGATAACCGATGAGAGAAGCCCGCTGGTAAGAAAAACCGACGATAGTTTTTCCAACGGGAGGTGTCCTGTCGGTTACCCCGTCGGGGGTACCGTCAGAAATTTCCCAAACCGACAGGATTTATGCAAATTTCGTCGGTAATTCCTATCGGAATACAACTGTTTTTTTGTAGTGTTTGTTCACATAAGAATGCAATGCATGAAGATTTGTAAAGATGGATCATGGTCTATAAATGCTTTCCCATTGCCTTTAGCTTACTATTTCCAACCAGACCCTATTATTGGTTGTTACAATGTGGTAGCCCAGCACTCTGAGCATTACATGGAGGAAAGATAAAGATTTCTAAAAAAGAAAGAAAGAGAGGGACAATGGTGCTAGTGGCCCGAGGTAATAGTGATCGATGGTGACGCTTGGTGGAGATGATGGTGCTTTGGAGGGTTTCTTAGTTTTCTCTTCCAAGAGCGAGTGGGAGTGTGGAGAAGGTATGTGTAAGTTGTGTGTACAAAATGTTTAATAGGGAGGGAGAAAGAACATTTTTCTTTTTACGGTTAATATATAATAGATCCCTAATATGCATAAAACTTATCCTACATCCCCCATTTCGAAATTCACATATTTTAGATCCTCAATACACATCATATTTTTCCTAACCCCCCCCCCCAAAAAAAAACGCATAAAAATACCAAAATGCCCTTGATAAAATTGAAAAATGACAACCATACCCCCCTTTCTTCTTCTTCTTTTTCCTCTTCTTTTCTCTTAAAAATGGAGGATCTCCGATGGGGTCTCTGGTCATTTTTCGGAGACGGGAGTTTCGGGCTTTGACTCATTTCGATGACGCGACTTCATTGGTGGCAACCCCGTCTCCTGAAAATGGTCGGAGAAGGCGCCGCGATGGTAGTGGCACCAATGACTGAAAAACACAAGTGGGTGGTCTGGCGGTGGCTTTCCGGCGACCAAGATATGGATCTTGAAGTTCTCGACACGGGTAAGCTATTGAAAGTTATAGATTCGATTTTCTTTAATTGGTTTAGGAGAAATTGAGTTTTCTTTTTTTTAGATCTGAAATTAGGGACAAACGGCTTTAAATTTTGAGAAACTAATTAGAGATATGGAACGAGCACGAGGAGTACAATCGGGATGGATTTTTTGGGATTTTTCTAACAACCCCCGGCGGTGGCGGTTCAGCGAGATTAGGATGAAGAAGATAATGAGGAGGAAGTAAAAATGGTGTGGAAAAAGGAAAAAAATGAGAACAAAATAGACTTTTTAAGAAATTAGGGGTTTACAGAAAATATATTGTTTACTGGGGATCTAAAATAGGTGAATTTCAAAATAGGGGGTTTAAGATAAATTTTAGAAATAGTTAGTTCTTATAATTTAGTATCTGTTAGAAGATTTGTGCGTATGTTCTATTTTAGGGAGAATCTCGTTAATTATTCAAAATATCCCTGACTTGTAGGGATTCTTGTACCTATAAGTTAGAGTCGGATTGTAATACAGATCTATAAAATTACATAATGAAAACTTCAATTTCTCTCTCAAACCATGTTCTAACATTGTATCAGAGCGGCGTTAAGATTCTTGGGACTCAGTCTTAACATCAACATCCTCGTCCCTTTATCCTTCTCAAAACCTTAATTGGCCTCCATTCGGCCTATACCTACAAAACAACCAACATGTCAGATCCTACATGTAGTAAAATTGTAGATCAAACATTTAAAATAGGCTCCAGTCAAATACAGGCTTATCATACTCAAACCCGACCACAAAAACTGTCCCAGTGGATCTTCGATTGTGGGGCAACCGACTCTATGACCTTTGATCTCGTCGATATTCTTGAGCCCACTTCACCAACTAATACTCATATTCAAACTGCTAATGGAGAATTGGTTGAGGTCAAAAAGGATGGATCCATGGCTATCTTATCAAAGCTAAAATTAAAAAACTGTCTTTATGTTCACTCTTTGTCTTTCAAATTATTGTCTTTAAGCCAGGTGGCAAATGAATTGAACTGTGTAGTTCTGATGTATCCTCTTTTTTGCCTTGTACAGGACATTCATACGAAGGAGGTCATTGGGCGTGGTACTGAGCGTGACAGTCTATACTATGTTGATAAGGTTAAACCCACATCCACAGCCCTCCTGTCAAAAGGGTCTGTTGAGACACAAATCTGGCTTTGGCACCGGCGCCTCGGTCATCCCTTCCTCGAGTATCTGCATTTGTTATTTCCCACACTTTTTCAGAATAATCTTATGTCTACTTTAACTTGTCAAACTTGTTTAGCTGCTAAGAGTCATCGAACATCTTTTAAACCAAATGATACTCGGGTGGGGTCTGTGTTTTCTTTGATACATTCTAATGTTTAGGGTTCTTCCCCTATTTCTAATAAAAATCAATATCAGTATTTTGTATCATTTATCGATGATTTCTCACATATAACTTGGGTTTACTTTCTCCGGCATAAATCTGAAATGTCTGATACCTTTGTTGGCTTTTTTCATATGGGACAAACCTAGTTTAATCATACAATCCGTGTGTTCCGGTCTGATAATCGAAAGGAATATGTAACCAAAAAATGAGTGATTTCTATCAACAACATGGCCTTATACACCAAATTACCTTCCCGAACACCCCCAGTAAAATGGAGTTTTAGAACGAAAAAATCGAACACTCCTATAGATAACCCGTGCCATAATGACAGAATCCCGTGGCCCTCCCAATTTTGGCCCGAAGTTGTTGCCACAGCAACTTATCTTACAAATCGGTTACCCACAAAAATCCTGAACCACAAATCCCCCCTATCTGTTCTCCAGACTCAGACCACTATCCCTCCGACATTCACCCTACCACCCAAAATATTTGGTTGCTTGGTGTTTGTTCATGTTCCTAAAACTGATCGGAGCAAACTTGATCCATGTGCCATTAAATGTGTCTTTGTCGGGTATGCCACACACCAAAAGGGATATAGGTGTTATAATCCTCTCACACGTCGTATTCATGTTACAATGGATTGTGACTTCCTTGAAACTGAGTATTACTACCTTACCCAACCTAGTGCTCAGGGGAAGAGTACTAGTGATTCCCTATGTTGGCTAAGTGACCTGAGTTTTGTAGAGTCCCCTACACCGACACCAACCATTAACGAGTTCAGTACCACCCCCTGATCCTACTCCTCCGAATGATATCCTACTCGACGTAAGTGATACTCCTTCTGATACTGTTGATACTCCTGATACTGCTGATATTGTTGACTGCGCCTCTGAAAATGTTGTAAGTGACAGGTATACTTTGCCACCAAGGGGTACTCAGGGAATACCTCCGAATAGGTACTCACCCCAACATGTGTCGCGAACCTCTAGGTATCCTATAGGGAATGTGGTGAGAGGGAGTATCTCATCAACTGCACAGGGGTTTCTTGTGAATCTTTATACGGAAGAGGTTCTGAGAACGGTTCAGAAGGCAGAACAATCAAGGGAATAGGTACAGGCGATGGAGACTGAAATGAATGCACTAAAGAAAATGATATGTGGGTGAAATGTAAACTGCCTAAAGGAAAAAAAAAAAAAAAAAAACACTAGTGGGGTGTCGATGGGTGTTTACCATCAATCACAAATCAGACGGCATGATTGAAAGGTATAAGCCCAGATTAGTGGCAAAGGGGTATACACATATATACGGGGTTGATTACTCAGAAACTTTCTCCCTAAGGGCAAAGATTGACACTGTCAGGGTTCTCTTATCGGTAGCAACGATTAAAGACTAGCCTATTCACCAGTTTGACATGAAGAATGCCTTTCTACATGGAGATCTAACGGAAGAGATTTCTATTGAAGCACCACTAGGGTTTAACTCCGAATTTAAAAATGGTGTACTGTGCAGACTTCGGAAAGCCCTGTATGGACTCAAGCAATCTCCACAAGCTTGGTTTAGAAGGTTTACAGTGGCAATGCAACAATATGGGTACATGCAAAGTAAATATGATCATACTTTATTTCTGAAGAAAAGAGGGAACCTGATCACCTGCCTTATCATCTATGTAGATGATATGATTATCACGGGAAGTGATGCTGAAGAGATGGAGAGACTTCGGGAAAACTTGTTTAGGGACTTTGAAATGAAAGACATAGGGGGACTGAAGTATTTCTTGGGTATTAAGGTTCTTCGGTCGAGAAGGGGTATTTTTATCTCTCAGAAGAAGTACATTATGGATCTGTTAGCCAAGGTCGGAGTGGTTGATTGCAAGACACCCCGATACAGGTTAATCACAAGCTCATGATAGAAGAAGATGGAGAACCAGCAGACAGAGGGAGATATCAGCGATTGGTGGGAAAACTGGTCTACTTATCCCACACCAGGCCGGACATTGCCTATGTTGTCGGGGCAGTTACTCAGTTATGCATCAGCCTTAGAAGGATCATATGGAAGTCGTTGTGAGGATTATGCGGTAACTGAAAGGTACAGTTGGACACGGGATAATGTTTGGGAGACATGGTCACTTGAATATCGAAGCCGACACTGATGCGGATTGGGTAGGAAATCCAAACGACAAAAGGTCCACATCGGGTTACTTCACCCTGATTGAGGAAAATGTGGTGACTTGGAGAAGCAAGAAACAGAAAGTTGTTGCCCTCTCAAGTGCTGAAGCAGAATTCCGAGGCATTGCAAAAGGAGTAATAGAGTTACTGTGGCTAAGGAAGCTGATGGCGGAGATAAGCTTTCCTCAGCAAAATTCGAGTGTGCTAAAGTGTAACAATAAGGCGGCTATCAGCATTTCAGAGAATCCGGTATAACATGATCGGACAAAACACATGGAGATAGATCGTCACTATATAAAGGAAAAACTAGGTGTCAAGTCAGAAGATCAGTTAGCTGATATCCTTACAAAGGCTGTCTATGGCCAAGCTTTTAAGATGGCACTTGACAAGTTAAGAATTGGCGATCCCATTACTTAACTTGAGAGGGAGTGTTAGAAGATTTGTGCGTAGCTTCTATTTTAGGTAGAATCTCGTTAATTATGCAAATTATCTCTGATTTTTAGGGATTCTTCTACCTATAAGTTAGAGTCGGATTGTAATACAGGTCTATAGAATTACATAATAAAAACTTCAATTTCTTTCCCAAACCATATTCTAACAGTATCCCTTCTTTTTATCTAGTTAAGGCATTATGAGTATAATTGAATTGGTTAAATTTGGGTTGAAATGGACAATAACGAAAACAGGCAAGCTTACATTTAAAATACTCATAAAGGTGACTCGAACGCAACCTAGAAGTAGGAAATGAAAAGCTCATGCTCAATTGCGGAACTACCTAACATGTTCTTCGATTATGCACTTTCAAATAAGTAAGCAATCAAGTTTGATCTTATAATTACAATTAAATTCCAAAATATTCAAATAAGCGTCAATTAAGCACATTAAGTATACAATCAACCTAATTAGCATATAGTCACAAATTAAACAATTAAAACTCGAGCTAACCACTACCGTAACATTATAGAGTCTTTTTCAAAAATAATATTAGATTTTTATTTTGTTAATAAAATAATATTTTTTATAAAAGTATTAATATTCTAGTATAAGTCGTGGATGCTTCTTGCAACTCCACTAAAATATTTTTTAATATTTTCTTTTATTGCTATATACTTTAGGCTATTTATAGGTTTGACCCCAAAGCTTTGAAAGTATTTTAATTAGGTATATAAATTATATTTTTATTCATAATTTCAAACATAAGAGCATAGACATTGAAATTAATCATGCTTAATGAATAGAAGTACTCTAAAATCCATCCTATAATTCATAAAACACAAAAATAATTTGAAAAAATTTTATTACCTCTCTTTATCTCCTTCCTCTTCTATAATTCTGACTTATTGATCCTCTAAGACTCGTCTTCGTTTCTCCTTGGTCAGCCCTTCTTTTTCCAAAAGTCCTCACAGCTTCATGCTACTACGGACATCAACTGGAAACAGACTTCAACCTCCAACGGAAAATCTCACTACGGCTTATGAGTTTCAATAAAAAGGTTTGCAGGAATAGACTGCAGTAAAAAGATTTAATGAAACTCTTAACAAAGTATTTATCTCGTGTATATGAAAAGGAGAATTTTATTTCCTTCAAAAGAGGTTTATACAAACATCATATATTCTGAAAAGAAGATTTATCTGGAATACAACACTCAAAGCTCAAAATACTGAAAGACTCAAAGGTACTTTTACATATGATTTTTTGATTTCAAGACAAGGTGTCTTTCACCATACAAGAGGACTCTATTTATAAGCTATATTTTTTCTACTGTTCGGACTTGAAACTTTTATTTGAAATCCACTGCTTTATCCTTCAACTATCCAGATCTTGCCGACACTTTTCTATAGTTGAGATTCTGCCGACACTTTTGTCTGCCACTTGATAAATGGAGTATGACGTCATGACATTCGTCATTTCCTTGCTGATGTATGTGCTTACATCATTTAAGAGTTACAGCTCATCAACTTGCAAGCTTCTTGTCTAGTTTCTGCAGTGCAGAAAAATTCATGTTTTTCAAATTTATTGATGAATTCCATTAAAAGAGGAGAACTTATTTTTCCTCCTTTGGTGAGCAGAATCCAATTTCCTTTACTCATCAAGGTCTAGAATTTATATTTGTACAGATTCTCTGCAACACTGTGAATAGCTTTTATTCCCAAGGCTAACTTGGATCTTCTTTATAGGTTTATTTCCTTGCAGTGATCATGAAGAAAGCTTCATGCCATATATGCTTCTCTGGTTCTGGAGATATGGTGTAGAACTTAAGAACCACCTGCCTTCCTCTGGCAAATTTACTGATTTGGGATTTTAGGGTATCATCAAATCTGGATATTTCCCTGAGATCTTTACTTGGGTAGATTATATCAAGGAACCCAAAACAAGCATATCTATAAACTGTTTCTGGGCATGCTCCCATTATGCAAGTCAACCTTGGATATATGTTCTTGTCTTTAGAGAAGAATATAGTATCTGTATTTTCCATACTATATACTTCATAAACTGTATGAATATATAAACGTTCCCATTCAGTGTTAGGGACATATTTTTCCACTTCAATCTTTATTGCCTTTGGAGAGAACTCCTTTTCCAGTTTTATTTCAATGACAGAAGGAACTTTATTTTTGGCTTCTTCTTTATTTTTCTCGCCAGATGATTCAGCGTCTTCTATGTTTATTGACTCAATTTTTTCAATACATTTTTCTAACTTTTGGGTCACTTTACTCACCTTTTCCAAGTTTTCAGTTGCCAAATCTATCAATGGAGGAAGATTTTTATACATATATTGTTCCAGGAGAACAGTTCCTTCATAGAGATCTGCTGCCATACTGTTGATATATGAGATCTCTTCTTTTATTTCTGAACTATCAATTTTATCCTCCATCTGTAAAAGAGAGAAAGGTTTATTAAAAATCTTTTCAAGCTTTTCTATAAGTGATTTTTGGAAAATCACCACCCATCAACGGATTTGATCTTGTCTTTACCATCTACCGTTTGAGATAGACTAGATATATGCAAACCCATATATTGGTCTTCTAAAATTTTATAAATGATTTTTGGGAAATCACCACCCATTAATGGGTTTGATTTTGTCTTTACCATCTACCGTTTGAGATGGACTAGATATATGTATACCCATATATTGGCCTTCATTTTGAATCAAAATCTATATTTCTGGATAAAAAGTCTGCTAGAAAATTATCAGTTCCTTTTATGGGAATGATTTTAAAATTATAGAGAGATAGGAAAACGTGTCATCTATGTAACCTTCTATAATTTGGTTCACTGGGTAATTTATTGTTCGCAAGACTTGGAACTTGAGTGTTATCAACATGAGCAATGAAAGGTTTTTGGAGTAGGAAAAGTGAAAACTTTTTAATACCATTTATTACTCCTAATAATTCCTTTTCATGTGTAGTATAATTTATTTCTGCTGATTTAAAAGCACCACTTGTATATCTACAAATCTCATTAAGATCAGTTTTCAAGATTGCAGCCCAATATAAATCAGACGCATCAGTTTGAAAAATTAAGTTATCATTTTTATCCGGAAGCCTTAATTCTGGAAGAGTTTTACATTCTTCCTCTAACTTTATGACAATTTCTGTATGTTTTGGCATCCAATATTTTGTATTATTTTTTCTTAATAACTTTTGTATTTCATGTCTTTTCTTAGCTAACTCAGGTATGAAACCTTCAGCATAATTAAGACATCCTAAAAAAAAATTTATTTGTTTTCTATTTTCTAATTTATCAGGAAACTCAACTATTTTCCTAGATATATGCGGTTACAATTTTATACCTGCAACACTCAGTTTTAATCCTAAAAACTCAATTTCTTTAGTTTCTATGACTGCTTTTCTTTCAGACAAGGCTATACCATTTTCTTTACATAATTTAGCGAAGAGCAAAAGATGTTTTCTATGTTTATCTATAGTATCTGAACAAATAAGAATATCATCTATATAAACAACCATGAATTCTCTATATTTGCTAAATATATCGTCCATCTTTCTTTGATATATTGATGGAGCATTTTTTAATCCAAATGGCATTACTAACCATTCATAATGTCCTTGAGGGGCACTAAAGGTTGTATATTGGATGCTAACATTTTCCATTTTTACTTGCCAAAATCCAGATGTACAGTCAAATTTTGAGTAAAAAGATTTATTCTTTACTAGGTCTATTAATACTTCTTTATTGGGGTAATTGGTAACTATTACCCTTTATGAAATGGTTTAATCTTTTATAATTAATAACCATTGTTGCTTTATTTCTTTTCTTTTCAGCTTCTTTCATTACCATGAATGCTGGACTAGAAAAGGGGCTAAAACTTTTCCTAATTAATCCTTTATCCAAAGGTTCTTTAATTTGTTTTTTAAATTCATCTTCTTCACTTAAGGTATATCTCATAGGTCTTTCTTTAATTATTATATTATCTGTTAATTTTATTCTAGCTTTTGGGTAATCCTTTTTCCAAAAAGCCAATGGATGGTCACTATAATTTTCTTTTATCTTACTAGTAATCGTTTATAAGTTTATTCTTTTTATAACTATTTTATTCATTGGTATTTGTATTTTTTCATATATGGAGTGTCCACCACGCTTAGTTGGCTAAACTCTGAAAGGATGGTTTAATCGTGGTAATTTTAACAGATGACCACACTTTGTTTTAAGTACAATAGAATATGCATTTTGCATATAATATTAAAATTGTTGTAGGAAATCATTTCCTAATAATATATCAACTTCCAGTTCATTATATTCATATATTCTAGGAAACATTATTATTTTACTTCCTAGGACAATATCAACATTTATTGTTGATCTGTGTATATCCTGTGATTTTCCAATCACACCTTTTATTCTGATTTTCCCATCTTCTTTCCATTTATTAATCAAGAAGGTTTTGAAAATAGTTATTTCAGATCCAGTATCTATTAAAGCACAAGTTATTATTTCGTTTTCAGTAGTTTCTCTTATTCCTACCTGAATGAAAACACTAACTGTAAAGTTATATCCTTTCATTTTATTCTTGGACAATATATGACTTTGTCTTATATGCACAGTGTTACTCCATCTTTTTCTATTTTATAGTAATTACAACTATCTAGGAAAGCATTTCCTAAGATTATATCATAGGAACTTCCCGTCATATTTTCATCTAGATAACATTTAACAATTATTCTAGATTTATCAATATTTATTGGGATAGATATTTGTTGGTTACATGCAACTATCTTTCCATTAAAGTTTTCATAATAGAAATTTTTATCCAGGGTTTCTATCATTAATCCTTTATTTTTTATTTTAGCAAAGTGATTTGCACTTGCTCCTGTATCTATCAATATTTTTGGTTCTTTAATATATTCTTGACCATTAAAGTATTCTCCTAAAATGATCATTGTTTTATTTACTGAATTTTTGTTTATACTTAAAGTTCTGGTTATAGTCATTTTTTGATTTCTTCTAGCTATACTATTTTTTCCGAATTCTATTTGAGAAGTTTTACTAGAAGATCCTTCTTCTATTAAAGGTTTATTTATGATTTCTAATTCATAATTTTTTATTTCTTTAGGGTCTTCAAGAAGAGGTAATTTAGCTGAAGCTATTTCTCTACACTCTTCATCTATCTCTAAATGTGGTTTATCTTGATAAATTTTTCCATAGTTACTATTACTTAGAACATATAATGCTCTATAGTAAATTGAGAAAGCTTTACTTTTATCTTTCAATCCTATATCTTTTATGAATTTGTAATGTAAACTTAATGTTTCATCTATATTATGATCACTTATATTTACACTATATTTAGGATATAAATCAAATAAAATTTGTTTATAACACAAATTTCCTTCTATAGTTCCTAGATGACTTCTCTTCGTATCTATAAATCTCTGATCATGAAGAGAAAGTACTATAGGACTATCTATTCCTTCTCTAAACAATGATTTTACCAGGAATTGAACTCTTCCTAAATATATATATTGTATTTTACTTTTTTCCTTTTTATCTTTTATTTTGTCCAAAACTTGATTTATAGTATTTCTTGTTAACAAGTTAATCTTAACCTGCCCTGAAGTTTGTTCAATGTTTACAAAATTTTCTACTTCATGGTAGTCATATATATTTATTTTCTTTCTTTTTATAAGACTTGATCTCCCTTTAAATATATTTTGACTAGGATTTGTAGCATTTAATTTTAGTTTCTTTATCTTATCTAAAGTTTCTTTATTGAAGGTAATGCGTTCTGCATATCCTTCTGGTCCTTCATAAATTTCAATTTCTTCATCAGATAATTCTGTTATTTCAGAACTCATTCTGATTCAGAATCTAATTCTGAAGATATTTCATTTTCTGATAGATCGGATTCTTCCATATATATTTCTTTTCCAAAATAGTTTTCTATATCAGAAACTTCTTCAAGTTTATCTCTTATTTCTAAAAATTCAATTTCTATATTCTTAATATGCTTAGCTTTAGGTTTTGGACATTCAGGTGCTTTATGACCTTCTTCTCTACAATTCCAACATTGACATTTAGTTAATTTTTTATTTCTTTTCTTATTAGATTTATTTTCATACTTATTTCTCTTAAAAAACTTTCTTCTAGGTTTTATATTTTTTCTTTGAAAATTTTTATACTTTTTATATTTTTTCTTATAAAATTTTCTTTTATTCTTTTTAGGGTATGTCTTTCTATTACTTCCCCATTGTGTAGGTAATTCTATTGTATCACAACGGAGTTTAGTTATTCTTTTAGATTTTTTATATAATTATTGTTCACTACATATTCTTTTAAGTTCTGATGTTAATACTTTTATTCTTCCTCCAAGATTTTGAAGATACCCATTTTTCTTCTCTTTTCATACTTTATTCATATGATTATTCCAGGGATAAAGAAGTTTAGTGTAAAACATATTTAGCATTATTTCTTGAGATTTCGTACTATAATATTGGGTATAATAATAATCTCTAAATTCACATACATAATTTTTTATATTGCACATTGAGAATATACTTAGGTTTATTAGATTACTTCTTGCTCCATCTTTTTCTCTTTCTATTTCTAATTCTTTATTAGCTATCCATGATTCACCTAAAAATTCATCAGATATATTTGCAACTATACTTTGTACTCCTGTTCTTATATTTATATCAAATCCATTTTTCATTCCAACTTTCATTATTCCTTGTATATCAGGAGATACTCCTTCCCACCATTTAAGAACTATTCCATCAAACGTAGTTATAATATATTCACTCTTTTTACTAGCTCCCCAATATATATCATCTTGGGTTAATAAAAAGGTTATCATATCGTTTTGCCACTTTACTATAGGTTTTCTATTATCTACTTGACAATCTAGATTTAATTTACTCTCTTGGAGATTTATAGGTTCACTATATTATTCAGTAGGTTGGTATTTAGGATTATAAGATATATTCTTCTTACTTTGTTCTTTATTTCTCTTAGGTATATAATATGTTTTAGGGTAATTATCGTTAGAACCCATAGAGGATTCTGGAGTTTCATTAGTTACTCCTGAAGGACTTCCGGTTGTATTCATTCTAACTTCATATTCAACTATATCATCAAGATTTATCTTTTCAAATTCTTCTATTAAATCATTTACTTCATTCATTGTTCTCAGTTTTTTCTTCTAGTTTAGTTTCTTCTATAATTTCCTTTAATTTTGATTCTTCCTTAATTTTATTTTCTCTATCATCTTACCCTTTTAATAATTTAGGAAGGTATATTGTATATATATATATTCATCAAATGATCCAGGTTCATATTTCTTTTCTGTTCGTATAGTAACAATCTTTGTAGGTGTTTTTATTGTTCTTTCTATTTCTTTTTTCTTATCTAATTTTGTCTTTTTAATATTATCTTGAATAAGGTTATTTAATTGTTTTATTTCAATTCTAATAACTTGGATTTCTATATTTATATTCTTTATTTCAGATTTTAATTTTGCTAACTCTTCTAATAAAGTATTTATAGCATTTGCAACAAATTCAATGTGATTCATTATGGTGAACAGAGTTGCCAATTTGTATCATCATAGGATTCATATCCTCCTTCTGTATATGTTTCATTTAAATTCCATTTATCTGAACAGAAATTTAAATATATCAAAGTTGTATGTAATAATATTCCTATTATATAACTTTCTATTATTGTATTTATAATTTTTTTCCATTTTTTCCAATTGTTTGTGGCTTCTTCCTTTTGTTTTCTTATTATTTATTTACACTGATGGGGTCAAAATACGGTCGTCCCACGTCTGGACACGTGGCGACTCGAGATAACGACACCTATCCTCTTGGGCTAAAGTAATTATACACGAGCGCCCAAACCCCCACGAGCGTAAAGGTTCCTCAAAGACACGTGTCATCTCTGCTACATGCCTGCGTAATCAAACAATGTCGCTCCCCAACGACCGCACTTCATAATTACCGGGCTAAGCCCCCATCTGTCAAGGAAGCTCTCTTCGAGCGCCACTCTCCCTCAGGGAAGCTTCCACTCCTCTTCGTATGGGCCTTGGCCTTCATCCCCTAGTGGATTCCTTGGTCTCCAAGGCTCTTGGTTGACACGAGCATGCTCTTAGCCCTCGTTACCAACCCCCTAAAACGGCTCTCTGACACCCCGTACATGCCCGCGCACCTACCACTGTTGCCAACACTAACTTTCACCAGCTTTTGCAGAAGATTCCTCCTAGGTTTCTCTCATAGCGCCACGTGTTAGGGCAACACTTGGTCAGGACCACACGGTGCAAATGACCAAAGGGTCCCTGACCCTCAACTATAAATACGCGAGTTCATCTCCTTCACTGTAAGCAACCTCCATTACTGCAACTCCATACTTAGCATATTCTCTCTCTCAGATCTTCATCTGACTTGAGCGTCGGAGAGCCAAACTGGGAATCACCCCCAGTTCCCCCAGCTTGGCCTTCTGACTTTGTCTTTGTGTTTGTCCTAGCAGGTAGAACCCCCATCTTTCCCGGCGAACATCAACTAGTTTCCTCACCTAAACAAATTCTAAAGTGGTTGGACACTGTACCCCATATTCAGACCCATCATTTTTGGCGCCGTCTGTGGGAAGCCAGCTCTCAGCTCATTTCTCTCTTTCTGCTAGTTGAACAACAAACACCCAGTATCTTCTCAACCTTGGTAACTACAAGGTCAGGAGTTGCGGGAGGAGGGGAGGATCTTCCCTGTGATGCCAATACCACCACTATCCCGTCGGGCGTCATTGATGGAGCGCCACCGGTCGGAGGAGTGCCTCCACCGACAGATCCTATGGTTCCGCCACCAGCGCCACCAGCACCACCCATTTCTAGCACCGTTGGAGGTACCTCCCTCCCCACTCTTCCACAGCCTCCCCAAAATCAGTGGATTCATACTCATGCTAATCCGGGAGGGCAACACTACATGATGCCGCCGCCAGGATACACGCTTACCCGCACCGTCGTGATGCAGCAGATTCAGCCCTACCATGCCGGCCAGATCCAGCTCCCGGTGGTGATCCCCAGGGAGATTGAAGGGGTAGAGTTGCCCCCTTTGACCCCTCAACAGTTGAGGGCTCTTTACGCCCAATGTGAGGTTCAAGCGGCCCAGGGGGCATGGGAGAGGTTTCATTCTATGTATTTTCCTTCTGGGCAGGCCATTCAAGCTGCTCCTCCTTTAGGTGGATTGCAGACATGTCCGCTTAGGGAGGCTCAGGCCGCCCTAAGGGCTCAACCACCACCCCCGCCCGCCAAAGAGACGCCCAACCGAGACGAGAACAAGCGTCCCCACGCGGACAGGGGCAGAGAGCCCACGGAAAGAATCAATGTGGAAGATGAGGGAAACTCTCACGCCTCCAAAAGAGCCTCCCGGGCCACAAAGCAAGGGGACAAAGAAGGAGATGGAAATCCTAACCTCCTCGCGGCTGTGCAAGACCAGCTGCAGGGGATAAAGGATATGGTTGGACAGCTCTCTCGAGCGCGGTCTCAGATATCCCACAGCTGGGATGAACGAGCCGATGCCAGAGACGCTCGTCACAAAGACCACCAGCCACGGGTCCCCTACCGCAAGGAGCAGGAAGAGAACTTTTGCACTTACGAATATCATCCCCTGGCGAGGGGCTCCCCCCTCGTGGAAGAAGTTTTAATGGCCCAGGCAGGAATGGCCAAAATCCCCACTTCCGTCAACCGCTATGATAGGACAACGGATCCAGCGGAACACCTGGATCATTTCTTACACCTAATGCACTTGTACGAGCATTCGAGCCACTACTGGGCCAAAGTTTTTGTCACTTCCCTAGTAGGAATGGCTCAGGAATGGTATAAGCGACTGCCGCCACGCTCGATACATTCATATGAAGAGTTGGCCAACGCTGTCCTAAACCACTTCAACTCTTTGAAGGCACCCGTCACTGCGCCCACAGCACTTTACAATATAGTGCAAGGCAAGAATGAATCTCTTCGCTCGTTCTTCGCCCGCTTTAACAATGAGATATTGCAGGTGGAGAGGCCTTCCATGGATTTCTTGATCCCAGTGCTTTTTAAGGCTGTGGATCACAAGCAATACGTGAGCAAAAAGTTTGTCGATGCCATCATGGAGAGAAGGCCTGGAACCCTCATGGCCTTAAGAGAAGTTGTCGAGCCGTTCTTTGCGCTCGAAGATATGTATGGGATGAATGGGCCCCGGCATCACAGCCCAGTGAGACACGAGCCTCATAAGGAGCAGGGTCGAGAAGATGTTATCAGGAAGGAGCGCAAGAAATCGTCCCCGCCCCCTCGTCATTTCGAACGCATCCCACTTACAAGACCGAACTCAGAGGTTTACACTTTGTCTGACAAGAAACTCTTTAAAAGGCCCACGAAAATGAAGGAGACGGACGCATTGAGGCGCTCGAACAAATACTGTGCTTTCCACAAGCAAAAGGGGCATGATACGGATGAATGCCACCAACTGGAGGTGGAAATTCAAAGGCTCATCGCTGGGGGCCACTTGAAGGAATTTGTCAGGATGTTAGAGCGTTATGATGAACGTTGCAACGAGCGCTCCGGAGAGAGAAAGAGGAGCCTGTCGCTTTCTAGAAACCCGCTAAGGCAAGGGCCCAAAGAGAGTAGCCATCGAGGCAAAGGAAATGCCCCAGAACAAGAGAATACTCCTTTTGCGGTCATCAACATGATAGTAGGAGGTTCCTCAGGGGGGATTCCAACGCTTCCCGACGCCGATATATACGGAGCTACGATCAGCGCCCCTGGGCGCCCAAATCAGTTTATGTCATCCAAGAGGCAAAAGATCAGCGCTCGAAAGAGAATGATGTAATAAGATTTGCTGATAGTGATTTGGAACATATTGTAACTCCCCATGGGATCAGTGAAACATCTGACTGCCCCATGGTGGTTAGGTTAGATGTTCACAATCACATTGTAAAGAGGGTGTTAGTGGATAGTGGAAGCTCTGTTAACGTTTTGCCCTACACCACGTTCCAAAAGATGAATGTTACCAACATCCCGCTAGAACCCCTCAAAACAGCTCTCATTGGCTTTGGGGGCTCTAAGGTTGTCCCACGAGGGCAAATTCGCTTAGCCACTTCATTCGGCCGAGCCCCACAGCGAAAAATGCTCATGGTCACATACGCAGTTGTGGAAATCGATATTCCCTATAACATCATAATCGGGAGACCGGCTCTCGTGGATTTCAAAGTTATTATCTCCACTTACCACCAGAAAATCAAGTTCCCCACACCCGAGGGCGTTGGAGAAGTTTTGTGCAACGTGCGAGAAGCCTGGGAATGCTACATGCTCTCCCTCAAAAAACCTAAAACTGGGAAAGCATTTCAAATTGGGTCCACCAAGAAATCCGTTGATTTCCCCAATTTGGACTAGGATGGTCCTGTGCACAAGAAGGCCAAGTTGAACAAGAAAAAGAACAAGAAGAAAGATCCCAGCGCCAAGGGCTCCCTCGAAAATGCTCTGCTAGGGACAGTAGAAGAATCCTCCTCTGAGGGGGATGAGCGTGAGGGTGACGAGCCCCTTAATGATGGACGCTGGACGGGAAAAAAGAGAGCGCTTGAACTCCCCCGCCCAAAAATGAGGATTGAGCCCTCAGAAAAATTCCTTACTATTGAGCTAGAACCAGGGAACAAAGACAAAACTACTCAGATTGGGTCCAACCTTTCTGGACCCTCGCAGATCATGATGATAGACTTTCTCAGAGAAAATATTGATGTCTTTACATGGAAAGCCTCGGATCTTACCGGGATTGACCCGAGCGTCATAGTCCACAGGCTCAATTTGGACCCATCCTTCAAGCCGATCAAACAGAAAAAGAGAGATGTGCACTGTTTTTGGAAGAAAGTTATTGTGGAAGAAGTTAACAAGCTTCTAGAGGCCCAGTACATTGAGCCCATCTTGTACCCAGAGTGGTTGTGTAATGTGGTATTGGTGCCCAAGAGCGCAAATAAATGGCGCATGTGCAATGACTTTACTGATCTTAACAAGGCCTGCCCTAAGGATCCATACCCATTGCCCCGGATAGACCAATTGGTGGACTCAACTGCAGGATGCGAACTCATGAGTATGATGGATGCCTTCCAAGGGTATTATCAAATCTTTATGGCTCCGGAAGATCGCCCCAAAACTTCATTTGTTGTTCACTTGGGTGTATATTGCTTCTTAGCCATGCCTTTTGGAGTCAAGAACGCTGGAGCCACTTATCAGCGTCTTGTCAACAAGATGTTTGAAAAGGAAATTGGAGGATCCATGGAGGTTTACGTCCATGACATGATTGTCAAAAGCGAACGTCAAGGCTCACATCTGGAGGATCTCAAACGCACTTTTTCCATTTTGCGCCAGTATGGGATGAAATTAAATCCTTTAAAATGTACTTTTGGAGTACGAGGAGGAAAGTTCTTAGGCTATATGGTCAATCAGAGGGGCATTGAAGCCAACCCTGAGAAAATCAAGGCTATCTTGGAAATCCCCTCCCCTCGAAATCTCCGGGAAGTGCAAGTGCTAGTAGGAAAAATCATTTCCCTGAACAGATTTGTTTCACGCTCGGCAGACAGAAACCTTCATTTCTTCAAAATTTTGGGAAACGCACGAAATTTTGCTTGGACTGAAGAGTGTGAAAAAACATTGCAAGAGGCTTACCTTTCGAGTGCTCCGCTCCTGACCAAACCCCGTTGAAGGCGAAAGGCTATTTATGTACCTCTCCATTTCAACCGAGGCAACGAGCGCGGTACTGATAGCTGTACGGGAACGTAAGCACTTGCCTGTTTATTATTTGAGCAAAACATTACAAGGGGCCGAGAAGAAGTACTTGGAAATCGAGAAATTTGCGTTTGCCCTCATCAACGCATCAAGACGATTGAGGCCTTACTTTCAAGCGCACTCAATAACAGTCCTCACTGATCAGCCTTTGAAGCAAGTGTTATCCAAACCAGACGTGTCGGGAAGATTGGTAAAATGGGCCATTGAGTTGAGTCAGTTTGACTTAAGTTTTGAGCCCAGAACCGCTATACAAGCACATGTTGTAGCGGATTTGCTGGTTGAACGCTTCGGTTTAGAACCTGCTGCTCCAGAGAACGAGGGGCTATGGGTCCTACACACGGATGGTTCCTCAACCTCTCAAGGGGGAGGAGCAGGGGTAACCCTTAGAGACCCCAATGGGATTGAGTTAGACTTTGTAATCAGGTTGGATTTTCAGGTCACCAATAACGAGGCAGAGTATGAAGCCCTTATGCAAGGATTGAAAATTGCTTTTCAAAATGGAGCCTCCAGGATCACCGCTTATGTTGATTCACAGTTAATTGCGAGCCAGATTGAAGGAACTTATGAGGCTCGAGAAACCACCATGATGCAGTATTTGAGCAAAGCTAAGGAAATTATTGGGAAGTTCAAAGAGTTTCATCTACTCCAGATCCCACGGGCAGAAAACGAGCGTGCAGATGCTCTCTCTAAGTTCGCCTCAGCGTTGGAAGGTACCTCCGAGCGTTCTGTCACTTTCCTTAGAACAGAAGAGCCTTTGATCAAGGAGAGAATCGTTAAGCAAATGGTTGCTATGATTGACCCTCGAGAGCCCTGATGGCTCGATGACATAGTGAGATTTATCAAGGATGGTGTTTGTCCCACTGACAAGGTGGAGGCTCGGAAAATTAGAAACAAGGCCCCTCGGTTTTCTATAGATCTGAAGGAAGATTATTCAAGAAGTCGTTTCAAGGACCTCTGATGAGATGTCTAAGGCCCTCGCAAGCAAAAGAAACGCTCGAGCTTACTCACAATGGAAGCTGTGGGAACCATTCAGGAGGGCGTACCCTTGCGAAGAAGGTCCTGAGGAGAGGGTTTTATTGGCCCACAGTTCTCCAAGACGCCATTGAGTTTTCCAGAAAGTGCCCTAAGTGTCAATTCCATTCTAACCTCCCTCAACTGCCAGCCGCTCAAATGATCCCTATAGATGTCTCATGGCCCTTTGACCAGTAGGGAATCGACATCGTAGGCCCCTTGCCCATCGCGGTCGGACAGAAGAAGTTTGTCATTTTAGCTGTCGATTATTTTACCAAATGGGCCGAGGCTGAGGCCGTTGCAAAGATTACATTCAGGGTAGTGAGGGACTTCATTTGGAAAAACATTATCTGCAGATATGGCATACCAAGGGTGCTCATTTCAGACAATGGATCCCAGTTCATAGCAGCGGACACACGAGAATGGTGTTCAGAGTTAGGGATTGAACAACGTTTCACCTCCGTGGGCCATCCCCAAGCCAATGGACAGGCAGAAGTCACCAACAGGGTCATTCTGCAGCATCTGAAAACAATGCTAGAAAGCAAAAAGAGGGAATGGGCAGAAGAATTGCAAGGGGCACTCTGGGCTTATCGCACTACTCCACGAGCGGCCACTGGCGAGACACCTTTCACGCTCGTATATGGGTCAGAAGCAGTGATACCAGCAGAAATTGTACATGAATCCGCTCGTGTAGCTTACTTCGAGCCTCAAACTAACGAAGTTAACAGAGGCTTAGAGTTGAACTTACTGGAGGAAAAAAGAGACAATACGTGGGCAAAAATGCATAGATACAAGGCAGCTGTAGCACAACAATATAACAAGCGTGTAAGAGAAAGAACTTTCCAGCTGGGAGACTTGGTCTTAAAGAAGGTAGAGGTATCCAGGCATGTAGGGAAATTGGACCCCAACTGGGAGGGTCCCTTCAAAGTTATACAAATACGAGCAAACAACACCTACACGCTCGAATCACTGCAAGGCGAGCGTCTCCCACGACCTTGGAACGCATGCAACCTCAGGAGGTTCTATGTTTGAGTTTATTTTGTAAAGCATGAAACCCATGTTATCTCTCAAGGAAATTTATAATGAAAATTGTTCCCCTCATTTATTTTGTCTAAGTATACAGGCTACTGAGAATTCTCCCTTGGGATCTTAAACCTAAGGGGCACGAATTTCCTCGTAATTCAAGGATGGGCATAACACCACGAGCGTGCTTGCCCATCACCTCTAAGGATACACCCCAAAGTCCGTACGCACGAGAATCCTAGTAGGCCTGGGTAGCCTATACTATGGGTACCTAGCGCACGAAAACGGGACTCGCTGCACAATTGCACTTCACAAAGGGAGAAGCGTTCTGGCCAAATCCAGCCTCCATATGAGATCTCAGAAGTGCCAAAAAGAAGCAAAATTTTCACAAGTCTTGAACGAGGGCAATCTCTCAGTAAGACGCTCGTACTCACTCAAGACTTAGTAAAATTTTCCAAGTTAAGAAGAATTTTCACAAGTCTTGAACGAGGGCAATCTCTCACTAAGACCCTCGTGCTTACTCAAGACTTAGTAAAATTTTCCAAGTTAAGAAGAATTTTCACAAGTCTTGAACGAGGGCAATCTCTTAGTAAGACCCTCGTGCTTACTCAAGACTTAGTAAAATTTTTCAAGTTAAGAAGAATTTTCACAAGTCTTGAATGAGGGCAGTCTCTCAGTAAGACCCCCGTACTTACTCAAGACTTAGTAAAATTTTCCAAGTTAAGAAGAATTTTCACAAGTCTTGAACGAGGCAGTCTCTCAGTAAGACCCTCGTAGTCACTCAAGACTTAATAAAATTCTCTAAATTTTAGGAACGAAATTTACACAAGTCTTGAATGAGGGAAGCCTCACAGTAAGACCCCCATGATTACTCAAAACTTAGTAAAATTTTTCAAGTTTTAAGACTTGGCTAAACAATGCAATTTTTACTAAGCCTGTTACACACAATCTTAGTATCACAAGATTTTATTACAACAAGCGCAAGGTAAAATTTTACAATTAAGAAAATTACAAAACAAAAAAGAGAAGAGTTTCATTGATTGAGGGTTTAACCAACGTTACAAAACAAGGACCTGTGAGCCCTTAACATTCTTACAAAGAAAATATTAAGCTAAAAGGAAGAGAAATTTCAACATAAGCAGATGAGGAAGAGCATCAAGCGGCCGGAGCAACATCTTCATCCAGAACCACAAGGATATTTTGAGCCACGGGACCATGAACTGGGCCCTCCGGCTCTTGTGCTGGGGGGGCATTTTCATCTTGGTTCTGGGCAGCTGGGGGCGCAGGCTCGTTGTTTCCTGGCGCATGCGGAGCATTGGGCTCATTGGCCTTGACCGCTGGAATGGGGGCATTCTCTGCGACAGGCGCTGGATGCTCGATTGACGGAGGGTTTTCGAAAACGGCACTAGCATTGTTATTCATCTCAGTCTGTTCTGCTTGAGAGGGCTCTTCCGGAGGATGAGCCGCCATGTATTTATCCTGGATGAGGGTGACCAGGAAATTGTATTCCGGCTCGGAGATGCTGGACTCAGGATCCTCACGGTCGTCGTCATCCTCCACGCAGCGCTCGTTGAACATGAGCCTCATGCCCTGCGCCTCACGGATGGACGGATCAGTCAAGCCTTTGTGAATTCCTTGCTCAATTGCCAAGTTAAAGGCCTTTTGAGCCTCGTCTAGGCAGTGCAAAGAAGCCGCAAAGTTAAAAGCCTATGAGTGGCAAAATTTGATGAGCGTCTCTTTGACCGACTGCTCAATACAGTGGGGAAGTTGATTCATGGTATCCGCGAATTTCTGCTCCGCTTGGGCAGCCCTCGTCTTCCATGCGTCACGGTCGGCGGTGAGCTTCTTATGATTCTCATCAAGCTGGTTAAATTGGTTGCGCCAACTCCTTCGAGCGTTCTTAGCATTCGTGAAGTCATCTTGCAACCTCTTCATCTCGGCCTTCATCTTGTTGTACTCTTCCTTAAGAGAAATGTACATGGCCTTCTCTGTGTCCAATTCCTCCTGAAACTGGGCAGGATAGTTCGAGCGCGCCATCTTCTTGTACTTTGCCTTCCGGTCAGCGTAAACCGTGGTGCGCATTTGGATATTTCTCACCCTCGGAAGCACTTGCTGCACGGGCTCGAAAGGGTAAAAGTGTTAACAAATATATTGAAGAACAACACCTTCAAAAGATAATGAAACTACAAGAGGAAATGAGACTTACGAAAATTATGGCGTACATCATATCGCCGGTCACCTTTTCAACCGACTCGGAGTACAAATGCTTATGATCCGCTGAGAATTGGGCCCTTTCATACAGATTTTGGCTGATGGTTTGGGCGACCGTTCCGTGCCTCAGTAATACGGCACCTCCATCCGCAGAGCCCTTGTAACTCCTATCCCCTCGACAATCAAAATCCCACAAATGTTCCTCCTCCGAGGAGGAAGTGTCTCCGTCGCCGCCCTTGGGGCCTTCAACAACTTGTTTGCCTTTGTCGGATATGGCGAAGGCATCAGGCATTCTCTTCCTCTTGCGGGAAGTTTGGCTAGCGCTCCCTTGAGCCCCGCTTATCACCACACTTGCAGGGGGCCTCGTTTGATTGATGGCGTTAGGGTTAACCACCCTCGCATCCGTTGCGGTTGGTGGCCGTACCACTATTCGGTTTTTCGTATTTGCAGCTCGGTCCTCCCCTCGTCCCTGCGGCACTTGAGCGCCAGATGCGCCGCTTGAGCTGGCGCCTTGGTGGCCGCCACGACCGTCACCCCGGCATGCTCCACGGCCTCGGGGATTCTATTGATCTCCCTGTTGGGTTTGACGCCTATTAGCGTTGGCGAACCTAGCAGCGTTTCTTATGCCTCCCGCCATCCTTAAAATGTCCGCTCCTGCAAAGAAGGCGAAAACGAGGGTCAGAAACCCTTAAGCAAATTTCGCAAAATACATGTTACAAATGCAAGGTGCAGTTAGTATCCCTATCTAAAAGTTAGTGCCCTAAAGTCTAACCATCTCTCTAAGTCCTTGGCCCAGTCCTTAGGGAAGGAAGGTTTTAAGCGGCTCTTTACAAGGGATCCCTTCCCATGAGATATCTATTCTCGGGCCACCCCGAAATCATCATCCTCTGGGGCTTTGACAAAAATATACTTCTCCTTCCAATCTGGGCCATAAGTGGTTGAGGGGGAATTAATCAATTTCAAGTGTGCCTTCGCTTGGACGTGGTAGAAATAACCCGCCTCAGGTGACGAGCGCGGTGAGCTAACTACTTGGAGAAGGGCGTTGAAATTCCGCATGAAGGGTTCATATCCAGCGCATTTCATGAGGATCACAAAGCTGGTTATCAAAGCAAGGCCGTTGGGCACGATTTGCGAAGGGCAGGGGTTCAAATCATTCAGAATATTGGCCACTGGGACTGGAATTGGGAACCTCAAGCCCCCAGAACTGACTACATCCTTACAAACCGCCATCTCGCCGGGTGGCGGACGGTTGGCACGTTCGTGATCAGCTGGGATCCGCCATGTGAAGCGCTCATCCCAGTATATTGGTGCCAGCATGGTCTTCACTTCTCCCAGGGTGATGGTGCTGGGAGTCTCGTCCGGGGTACGCTCGGTCGCCTGCATACCCGAGCCTTCACCCTCGTTTGGCCCTTTGGTTTTCTTAGCTTTCTTGGGCCTCCGGGTTTTCTTGCCTTTACCCTTGTCATGGGATCTTTCTGAGGGCCCCGCTCCTCCCTCGGATTCTGGAGCCAGGGCTGCGATAGCCATGGTCATGGTGTGGCGATGAGGGTGAGTTGCGCTCTCTGTTATCGGGAGAGTCACCCCCTGCCTCTCCGCTTCCATCACCAGATGCATTTCTTCAAAGAGATGCTCAACCCCATCTGGGTTCCTTTCATCTATAGCCATAACGGCCGCGTCCAACTCCTCGTCCCTAGGGGAACCCGGAGGAGATGAACTCTGGGTAACCATGTCTTCAACTTCACGGGCGAATTCTTCTACATGATCTCTGGCCATGGTTGTGGTGGAATTTGGAAGGGATATGAGGATTTTTGGGAAGCGATATATATTCGGAGAGATTCGGGATTTCTGGAAGAGATAAAGCTTAAGGAATTACTAAATCCTAATCTGTTCTAAGGTTAGCAAAGTTAAAAAGATTTCACCGAAAGGTTACCTTGGGTTTTCTAGAAACGCTTGAAGGAAAGTTTTTGAATGCTCTGAAACTTGTTTGCAAGGAGTTTTTTGCAAATATGTGCTCTGAAGATATGTTTGCGTAAAAGGAAGATATGGATGCAGAATCCCTTATTTATAGGGATGGGAGTTGGTACGTTTCTGACAAGTAATTTGAAATTGCAATCACTTCCCGTCTAGGAAACCGTTCACTTTATTGAACCATCACGTACTTCCCGAGAATCACGTACCCCACGCGCATCAGCATTTAATGCGCAGACGTTACAAGCGGTCAGAAGAAAGGACCGCATTTAATGCATGGACGTTTCAAGCGGTCAGTAGAAAGGACTGTATTTATGACACAATCAGAAGGACGATTGCTCAACATGCCATGCCTCATACGAGCACAACGCTCAATGGATTACATTGGAAGAATTCTACAGCCCAAAATGATGGGGTCAAAATACGCTCGTCCCACGTCTGGACACGTGGTGACTTGAGATAACGATACCTGTCCTCTTGGGTTAAAGTAATTATACACGAGCGCCCAAACCCCACGAGCGTAAAGGTTCCTCAAAGACACGAGTCGTCTCTGCTACATGCCTGCGTAATCAAACAATGTCGCTCCCCAACGACCGCACTTCGTAATTACCGGGCTAAGCCCTCATCTGTCAAGGAAGCTCTCTTCGAGCGCCACTCTCCCTCAGGGAAGCTTCCACTCCTCTTCGTATGGGCCTTGGCCTTCATCCCCTAGTGGATTCCTTGGTCTCCAAGGCTCTTGGTTGACACGAGCGTGCTCTTAGCCCTCGTTACCAACCCTCTAAAACGGCTCTCTGACACCTCGTACATGCCCGCGCACCTACCACTGTTGCCAACACTAACTTTCACCAGCTTTTGCAGAAGATTCCTCCTAGGTTTCTCTCATAGCGCCACGTGTTAGGGCAACACTTGGTCAGGACCACACGGTGCAAATGACCAAAGGGTCCCTGACCCTCAACTATAAATACGCGAGTTCATCTCCTTCACTGTAAGCAACCTCCATTACTGCAACTCCATACTTAGCATATTCTCTCTCTCTGATCTTCATCTGACTTGAGCGTCGGAGAGCCAAACTGGGAATCACCCCCAGTTCCCCCAGCTTGGCCTTCTGACTTTGTCTTTGTGTTTGTCCTAGCAGGTAGAACCCCCATCTTTCCCGGCGAACATCAACTGGTTTCCTCACCTAAACAAATTCTAAAGTGGTTGGACTCTGTACCCCATATTCAGACCCATCATACACAATTTTATTTTATTTTTTATTTCATTATTTTTTTTATTACTTTTAATTTCTCTTTTATATTCTTCTAGTATTGTTCTTAATCTTAAAATATTATTTATATTATTAATCCATTTGTTTAAATGGGTTACTTGATTAGTTTTTAATAATCTTACCATTTATATTGTCAAAAGATTTATATAGTGATCTCTATCTTTTTTATGGGTATTCATTCTATCATAATAATATTTACTAGGATATTTTTTATACTGGTGTTTATACCATTTATACATTGAATCGAAGTATTTTATTGATTCGATTATTTCCCTTTTATCAAATATTTTCATTTTGTTTTATTATTTATTTGGATTGTTTGGCTCTGATACCACTTAGACACGGATATATCTTGTATTTGGGTGATATTAAACATGATATTAAAGGTGATATTAAACATGATTATTTATAAATTAGATTATTGCCTTTTCAATATATTTTTGTCTTCTTATTTCAGAAGCTAACATTGCTTCATGAAACTCTATTTGTTTAATGATATGATATTCTTCAATATTAAATAAATTATCTTTATTAATAGTTCTAATAAGTTGTAATTTTTCTTTCTCAATATTAATTCTAGCTCGTTGAAAATCTATACTCATTTGTATATTTTTTGTTAATTCACAAATCCTTTTATAATATTTACTCGGCATTTTTATGCTTATAAATTATGCCAAACAAAATCTAAGTAAAAACAAAATGATAATTCTTCAATTGTTAAAGGACAAATATATTGTAACTGTCTATATGCATCTAAAATATTAAAAATCATAGCTATAAATGTTTCTTTATTCATATTATTCATTTACCCAGTTTAATTTTCTTGTTCATAAATTTGCTCTATAGCTACTTTAATTTTATTTATAAAATTTAATTTTTTATTTGTTTTTGCACAATCTTCATCACAGTCTATTTGATTTATATTATGTTTTTTTTGTATATTCTCTTCCTATCATTCTCATTCTATCAGTTAGGAATCGTTTTACAAAATGTCTACAATGTCTATTAGATGTGTCTCCATCAAAATATTTACAAAAATTACACGCAAGTATTAATTCTCTACTAAAATCACCATCTGAATTATTATTCATGATGTAATATATAAGTTTTTTATTTTTTGGGGTTTATTTGTTATTTTTATAAAATATATAGGCCTTTATATAAAAAGAGTTAGGTTGAAAATATAATTTTTAGAAAGTTGTTGTATTATTACTATTCAAGAATAGTAGGAAAAAACATCAAAGGTTGATTGAATTTTGGAATCGTGGATGACATCTGCAACTTCTATTTTGGAGTTATGGATGAGATGTGCAACTCCTACCATTTTATTAAAGAGTGAAAAAGGGGTATTATTTTCTTAATATATTTTAGAAAAAATATTCTTTTTGAAAATGTCTCAACATTATACCTGCGTGATCGGAAATGCGGGGTTTTACAGTTTCTGTGCCATGTTCTCAAAACGGAACTAATAAATTGCGAAAATTCTAAATGCCCATAAGTGCTTCCTTAATCATACAAACCTGCTTCCAATAGTTTATTCTATCTTCAACCTCATAATCAACATTGTTTCGAGGATGACTTCAACAACTTCTTCAAACCTATAAACGTCTAAACATGCATCATTTTCACCTCCGCGATCTAACAGGCTAATTAACATCATTTTCATTAGATTAACCCGGGTCATGGCGTGAATATCCTTTTCAAAGACATGGTTAATGTAAACTCATTGATGCTTCATTGATTAATAAAAACACTCTTCAAGTTAATAAGTACTCCATGAATTAATAAATCTCACGGTTCCAATAATATTAATTTACCGAAATTGACCGTAATAAAAAAGTTAAAAATACTTCAAATTTACACCCACAAAGAAAAAAAAGAAATATGAACAAATATCAAGGAGACCTGCATCAGCATTAGTACAATTCCGACCATCGACAATCTCAAGAACTTAATTCATTAAAATATAATGCATTCTGGGGAGACATATCTGATCACATAGATAACAACAGGTGCTCGTAAAGCTAACCCATTTGCTGCTTTGCTTATATAAACTGTCAAATTTAAAAAATATATATTTATATATATGAAACAGACCAACACAAAAAGGTTCTCCCTCACCGTATTTAAATAAAAGTGAAAGCTAAAATAAAAGGCCAAAGAAACATAGAATTAACTCATTTTCACTCCATCTATGTATGTTATAAGATCCATATTCGAAAACATCAAAAAAGGGCAAAATAAGAAAAAGAAAAAAAAATACAGCTGAAAACGAAACACTACTGTCACCATCATATGGGATTCTAGCCTTTCATCACTTTCCTAATATTTAGAATTCTTTTCTTTTTTTTTTTTTTTTCGATTTAATTTATCGGAGTTAATTGATTGAAATATCGTCGATTAATTGGTTCATCTTGTGAAGTCGTGAACAAGGCTGGACCTGTCCGTCACGTTGAAACGCCATGACAGGAACGGGATCTCCGAGTCGCGATGGTCCACGACGACGTCGTCTTCCATGAAACGGTACTCATTCCCGTAGGCGGCGGTCGAGTAACACGGCGCTTTCTGGGGCTGATGACCCCACGCGCCGCCACTGTACTGCCCGTCGCCGTGGTTTCCATGGCCGCCGCCGCCGAGGTTGCTTGACGCGGCCGCCGCCGTCGCCCTCCTCTCTTCCTTCTTGAAACGAATCCCACAAGCATTGCATAGAGACTGCAGAAGGAGAAAAAAAAAAAAAGTAAAAAACCAAAAATTTTCAATTAAAACTTCAATTACGTGCAAAAATAATAAAAAATATATTATAAAAAGGTTCAAAAACATATATCACATTCACACCTTGGGGCCTCTGGGGCCGTTCCTCCATAGGGGAGTCGAAGTGGTGTCGCAATTAGCGCAACGGCGGGCCAAAAGAGGGTCTCCGCCGCTACCTGCGGCGGAATTGCTTCCGGCGCGGTGACCCTTGGCGGCGGCCGGCGGCGGAGCTTGCTTCGACGGGAGTATGTTCCAGCCGAAGTTAGACATGCAGCGTTTCTTCTCATGATGATTCCGATTACCATTCTCATTGCTGAGACGAGTAGAAGGTGTACCTAACGATAGGGTACAGTCCACCGAGGCAGACGGCGACGTCGTAAAGGAATACATATCGCCACCCTCATCATAGCCACCTATGTGGCCGCCATTACCCATGGAAAAAAGCATCGAGAACGAATTGCTTTGCGTGTGGTACATTCTTACAACCAAAAACAAAACGAAAATGGAGTTGGATGATTTCGCTAGTTGTCTGAATTCAGATTCTTATAAAGAAGAAATGAACGGGATTCTCAAATATTCGCGATTAGCAAATAAGTACTCCCAAATAGTAAGTTGAAAAGGATGTGTAATAATCAAATGTTTGAAACAAGGGCTTAGGACAGAGAGCTGAGGTTTTTGAGCGTATATAACGTACGAAGGGCAGATCAAGTGTTAATTGTCTGGTAGCTGTATATATATATATTTATATAAGAGGGGTTAAAATGAAATAAAATAGAAATAGCAGTCAGCACCTGCAATATAGTCCACGTTTGTCGTCAAAACAAAACTCACAGTAAAATTAGATGAAAATAGGTAGGCACAGAAAGGCCACAGAGTACACGTTGCAGTGTGTGTAATTTAGTGCGGTAGTGCAAGTGCTCTTATTTTGACATATATATAGAACTCCACTCGCCTATACATACACATATAGATACAGGGTTTGTTTGGGGGGTGGTATGGGGTTGGTCATTGGGCAGTCAAAAGAGCCCACGTGACTAAGGGGAACAGTCTTCCATGGATCTGCCTTCTCCGATCACGAGGCAATAGTTGCAAAACCAATACATCAAACTTGTGTCCGTATCTCTGCCCTGTCACGGCCGCACTCCCAAGGAAAATGGAGCTAGCGCCACCACTACCGCCACCGCCAACGCCGTCGACCGCCACCGCCTCATCTGACTCACGGGCATAAACGCCTTGATTTGGCGAACTTATGCATTAATTAATTGTGGTTATGGCATAGATTAATGCGATCTAGACATGTCGGGACTATGCGTTTTTTTGTATTCTACATATATACCATGGAACAGCTATTGGTAATAATATTTGTACGTGTATTGTCTTGAATTAATATACATTATTCTCTAGATTTGCAAGTTTTTATAATTGTTTAAAGGTGACAGGAGATAACAATTATTTTTTTTTCTGTTCTATACTATTGACCACACAAGAATTGGGGAAAAAATAACTAGATAATATAAAATGAATAAGTTATGATCGTCAATGAATAATTCACCCATTGCAAACATTTTTAAAAGTACAGATATTTTGGCGTAGCATCACCTTGTATATTCATATCAAATATTTTTTTATGATAAATTCTAAAAAAAAAATTAATGTTTATAGTGTTCATATCGTATTGTATCACATATATTTTTTATCCATATTGTCCCGCTCAAAATGCTTACAAATTGTGTTAATTATGGGGAAAAAAACCAAATATAGCAACTTTTAGAAATGGTTTTTGTAAAGTTTTAGTTTCAACATAAAATTTGCCCTGAATTTATCATTTTCTTTCAAATTTCTTTTTTAAAAATGGCCAAACGATATTCTTAATCATTTCTTAATGAAAAATGATTATAGGCAATTAATATCAAAATTATTCATGCCATAAATTTAATTCGAAATATTTTTTGGAAAAATCCAAAGGTGATGATGGCATGCATGATACAATGTGATTCGTTTCAGAGAAATGTTTTCCATGAAAAGGGGTCTAATTGGGTAAAATTCAAGAAAGTAATGAAGAGCAGTGGCAGACCGTTGGTTGTTAAAATTAGACCGGTCCAACATCCCTAAGTATCTATGAAGAGGAAATATATATATATATATATATATATATATATATAATGACGCATCAGAGATACGAATTATATAACAAACAGTTTCAGGGTTTATATTACAATGAATAGGCGTACCCCTGAATCACGTGAATATACTAATCCAAGTTGGTCATCACCTCAATCATACTATCCTCATCTCCCAAATCCAATAAAATCCAATATATGGTCTAATCGTTTCAGATTTTCTGTTTTCACCCTTCCTTTCTGTTATTCCGCCCTATAATTTTCCAGTCAAATTTATTGTAAGTGTTTTAGTTTTAGAAATAGTTACATTCAACAACACTGTATTTAGGCCTAATTAAAACGTAGTACATGATTATTTGGAAATTATAATTTAGTTTCTAATTTTTGTTAATACTTGTAATTACGCCTAATTTTTGTAAACTTTTAGGGATGATTTTGCATTTTTTGTCATATATTAAATGTAACACTCATAAAAGCGTCAGGGGCATAAGTGTACTTTTATAAAAATTCGTTAATGGATTCATAATAAGAAATATAGGGACTATATTGTAATATTCAAAAGAATAGGGATTAACTTATAATTAGATCTAAATACAGACTAGTCAGATGTAATTCACCCGTTTTAGTTTTATTTCGTATTTGTTCGTAATGCAATTGGTGAGAATGGAGATTGATGGCAAATTCGTGGGTCAGATAAGGGGTATCTGTGATATACTAGCCCTTTGGGTAGTATTTCCAAGTTTTGTGAGAGTTGTGATTTAGATTTTTTTTTCTTTTTCTGAATTAGAATGTCTATGGATAACTGCGGTCAATAATTCTTTCATGGGATTGAAGGCATTTCAAAAATAGCCGCCTTACTCGGGATGATTTTAGTCCGACCTAATTGATCAATTAAATTTATGTAGTGAGAGAACGAGTATTTTAGGGAAATCGTTTGATTGATCAAAAATTTAATAAAAGAATTAATTTAATAACAAGTATAATAAATTTGTCTATATGATTGATTGAGTGCTTTAAATTGAATTTGGGCAAGTATCTTTCTAATCTAATGATTCAAAATTGTTACGTATTCAAAGTTAGAGATCAAACTTTTAATATTTTATTAAGAATAAATGAATTACTATTACTCGATACTCGGGGACTATTAATTTAGAAGTTGATGATTCATCCAATCAAAAATATGACTTCATTTCAAATTTATTTAAATTTTTTCTTTGGTCACCAACGAAGCGCTAACAAAATAGAAAGCAATAAAACATCTTCAAGCTCAATATCTTTCGGATGACACTCCCAAATAATCTTCTCCTCGATCATGCGCCAAACTTAGCCAGGAGTCAGCCAATTCATTTCCAGTTCTCTTAGCGTGCTTGAATGTACACTTCCACGGCTTTCGTAAAAGAACACGGCAATCTTCCACAATCTCTTCCAAAGGATGGCCCTCTATGTTTATCTCTTTTACCAATTCACCACCACCTCAGAATCACACTCAACCTCAATGCGAGGATAACGCCTATCCCATGTCAACTTTAGCCCTTCTTTTAATCCCAAAAGTTCAGCTGTAACAATGGACGTATCACCTAATTGTATGGCAAAACCCGCATGTCATTTTCCTTCCTCATCACGAATTACTCCTCTTGCCGAGGCCGCGTTGCTATTAGCATAAACACTCTCATCCATATTAAGATTGACCCATCCCGCTCTCGATCTAGCCCAAAGGAAGCATTTGATTTTGTTCGGGGAAATTGCTTCGCCAAATGAAATTCCATGAGCTATCTTGATCAGTCGCCGTCAGAAGTAGTGAAGCATAAGCAGATTTGCAAGTGTATCTACTTGTTGGTTCACCCCGCCAAATTTTCGTATCTCTCGCATTGGGATTTAAAGGTACTGTAATCCCATAACTCCTAGCCCGCACCGTGACTGGGAGCACGATTTTGATGCAGCTAAGGTTCCAATTATCATTCTCACCAATAGCATCCCGAACCAACATATTTTTCTCCTCTTCACAACTAATATAATGATCATCAATTTATTGAATACAAAAAAATGTAAAATATTAAATATAAATGTAACCATATCAATCATTAAATACTCGGTATAGCATAAAACCAAGTACAATATTCACAGAGTGAAGTGATGAACAAAAAAGAAAAAAGTGAATAAGAGTCAAGAGACCAAGGGAGGATTCAAAAGCCCTAGAAAATTTCTCTACCTCTCTTCACGTTGCGCCTAAATGGTCGTGAGCGGTGTGGCGCCGCTTTTGTCACCGTCTGTGGCTTGGCCGCCTCTCGAGCTGAGGCATGCCATGCCACCCATCTTTGTCCGCCTCCCACAACTTTGTATCCTTCGTCTTCGTCTCACATAGTTGTTGTTAGGGATCCATCACGATTTTCAGACACCGCGACGTTACACTCAACACCGGCTGCAACGGTGCCAATCCTGCCGCCCTTCGTCGCGAAAGCTTTGCCACAAAGAGTGGGCGACTATACCTCTTTTCCCCTGATCTGAATTGCAAACCCTATGATGTTGTCTCAGAACAAAACGGAATCATGAACATCTCTTTTTTGGATGCGAAAATCGTTGAGTTGTTGTGGCCTTTCAGATTTGTTTTGGTTGGATAATTCTCGCAAGGATATCCAACAATGGCCATACTTTATGGACTACTCATGGGAATAGATATAACGAGTATGTTCAAGATTGGTGTACTGAATATTAAACATATTTAATTCGCTTAAGCTGCGACGAGGATTATACGTAACTCTGGATGAAAAAGATTATATTATTGGATGATTTTCTGATAAGATTGTTTAAGTGGGCCTACCTTTAACAGAAAAGTAGAATCATTTGTTGCACCGGTTTGGGTCAAATTTCCTAATTTTTCGTGTCAGTTCTCTAAGCCGGAGTCGCCTTTTGATGTTGCTAAACGAGTTGGTGAACCTTTGTGTTTCGATGAAGGCACTTTTGACGCAAAAAAGGTCTTTTGTGGCGCGTGCTTGTATTGAAGTTGATTTGTTACAACCTTTGAAAAAACGCTTGAGCCTTTCGTACCATAGATTAATTTGGATTTAACCGATTGTATACGAACAACTTACCCCATACTATTAAAAGTGTGCGCATATTGGGAATGAAGAAAAAGATTGCAACAGTGGAGCAAAAGAGGCTCGGAATTTGTGTAGGGTGATTGAGGGGAAACACACCGGAGGGCGGAGTGTGCAACGAAGAAGGAACGATGATGGTGAGCCGCCGTCGGTGGTGGTGTGGCGCCTAATGGGGACGACGAAGATGGTCCAACAATAGCTTGGGTTCCAAAAATAATCAGTCCCACTATCAGTCAGTTGATTAAAATCAACTCAATGGGAAGTCATCAAGATTACAAGAGCAACCCTTCGGCGTAACTCAATGATCTTTCCACCCAATTCTTGAATACACATTTAGACCACCAACATTGGTGCAAGAAGAGTTGACTCTACTTAATCAAAATTAGCCCAACCCCTAATCCCAAAATAGGGCCGTCACCGGTCAGCAACCGCCGAACAAGCAGCCGAGTTTGAGCGCCTTCGTCGCGCCTTTACATGTGGTAACGTTTTCTCCCAATTATTGCAACAAGGTACTGAAAATCCGCATTACGAGGAATATTCAATCAATGAGGAAGAAATTAATAATAGATGGGTAGCAGACATTGATGTTATTATTAACGAGATTGCAGATCGGGCTCTCTCGGTGAATCAAAAAAATAAAAAGATAAGGAGCTGGTCAAAGTCTGCAAAGAAAACGTGCACTCAAAAATATTTTCAAAGTCCTCAAATGTTGACTCCGAAAAAACCCCTGTCGAAAATTAAGTCAGCTATTGGTGTTATTTTAGGTGAGGAGTTAGAACAATTGGTTTATTGAGAAAATTGTGTTATCAATCAATCTGACAAAGTCGTTGAAGATGAACCAGAAATAATAAAAAAAAAAAAAAGCTCTTTTTAGACGTTCAAATATGGAGAAGACATTATTTTTGTAAGAAATTATTGAAAGCCTTAGAGTTTTGAAGTCCGGGGGCCTTGCCTCGATAGACCATTAGCTTTTACATTTTTTTTTTAAGAGGATCAATGTTGGTTCCCCAACTATCCCAATAAGACTCGAACACGTGACCTACCAATTCACAGGTACAGATGCTTACCATTTACGCCATCTGCTCGTCTTTAGACCATTAGCTTTTATAGATACAAACATTGAGGATCTTGATAAAAAAAAAATAAAAAAATTGAGGATTTTGATCAAAATAATTTTGATAAAAATATTTTCAATGTAGAAGATTTATTGTATGAGAAGTAGTAATTCCTTTTCTTTATTTTATAAACCTAAGTTGTTGCTATTATTTTCATTATTTTTTTTCTTTTGAGATGGAATTTTCTATAAAATTCTTTTATAAAATAAAAGTATAATATTTACAAACAATTATTTGATGTGAAAAGAAATGTTAATAGACATTGTCCCTCAAATATGTCAAATGTCAATAGACCGTTTTTCCTCAAGGATGTATGACGAGTTGTTATATTGTTTAAAAAAAGATATATTGGTGTTAGGGAGTTTCCATGAAACTTACGTATAAGCTCATTAAAATTTTGATTTTATCCGATATAATGCGACAAACTATAATATAATTCAATAAAGTGCAAATGTGATATTTGATTCAAAAAGTTTCAGTTTTATATGATTTTCGTTTTCAATATTTTAAAAGTGATATTTGAGCCCCTAAAATTAATAATTCATCTCATTTAAGTCTTTTAGACTAAATTTTGTTGAATTTTAGTTCGCAAAATTTCAAATTTGTGTCATTTTCGCCCTTAATATTCTAAAAGTAATACTTGAGTTCCTAAAATTAATAATCTGTATCGTTTAAATCCTTTAAACTGAAATCAATACTGACGTGACATGATATCAGGATGGCACCTGACAACCGTGTTGTACAAACGGCACACGCCACGTGGTGGGATTTGAGAGACAAACACAAAGGGGCACCATTATAAATACCCCCTGTACATTTATTTTACTTGGGGGGAAACACATGAAATTCTCTCGAACTCTTTCACTTACTTTATGTTGAGTTTCGAGTATTATTTGCTACCGTAATAATCGGAGGGTGTATATCGAGCCACCTGAGATAATTTATTGTTTATTCTCTTTGCCTACTTCATCATTTTATTAGAATTTGTTTTCATGTGAAATAAATAAATTAACTAAAATATATATTTTGTTCTTTAGTACTTAAATGAGGTGAATTATTAATTTTAGGGGCTTTAATGTCACTTTTAGAATATTAAGAACGAAAGTAGTACAAATTTGAAATTTTAGGGGTTAGAATTCACTAAAATTTGGTATGAAGGACTTAAGTGAGATAAATTATTAATTTTAGGGACTCAAATATCACTTTTAAAATATTAAGAACCAAAGTGATACAAAATTAAAACTTTAAGGATCAAATGTAGCATTTGCTGATCAATAAATAGAAAACGTGGATGCCTCTACATATATATTCTAAAATATTATTAATGTTTCCTTTTCTTGTTTATTCTTGATTAAGAATAACTATTTTTCGGGTGCAATAACTAACCTAAGAAAAAAATAGGTTGGGAGGATATTCTTACTTTTATATATATATATATATATATATATACATGATTATTTGGAGGGATTAATCTACTTGTAACGATATCTTTTAATGAGTTTAGTATTATTTCAACATTATTAAGTACTAAAAAATTTAGTATTAAGTCAATGTTAGAGATGTTAACACATTCTTTTCATGTCTATACCTGAACAATAAAGTCGACATCAATATAAATTATAGAACTTAAATGTAGGATACGATCGACTTAAATATAGGATATTGTCCACACTGATATTATGTTAGTAATTGAGTTTACTTCAATTTATAAAATAAAAAATAATAATAATAATAATAAAGCGAATCTTTATTAGTTAACAACTTATTTTAGTATCAAGTTAATGATAGATTAAGATTATCCAGTATGATGTGATAGGTTAACAGTATCCATGCATGATTCTAGATTCCATAAAAAGTTTTGTCTAAGTATCTGCGACTAGTGCAAGTAATGTAATTACAAGAAGGTTGAAGATCTTTAGATTCTATTGATAATGATAATAAGGATAAGAGAGGAAAAAAGTGAAAGAAGGGCTACTCTGCAATCATCAAAGCGGCACAATGTTCCTCTGCCGTTGAGAAATCTTTGACCCAAAAATCTTAACTTGGAAAAAGAAAAGCTACTAATACAAAATACTTACGCCACACATGTTTTCAAATTTTCTTCAAAAGAACATATAAATCAACAAAACTATCGTCAAGAACAAGATAAAATTGTACCCAAATAAAGTAGTACTTGGTCCAACCCAAACACATAAAAAATACAGATATATAAATAAAAAATTTTCAGATCTCCTGTTTTAAGTTTGTGTTCATCTTTCATTTTATCCATTTGTATCTCTTCTATTTTTGATCGTATATTAATACACTTAACATGCATAAAAGTATGAAATAAGAGATAAAACATAAATTTTAAATAGGAGATTTAAAGTTTATTTCTAGTAAATATTATTGTATATTTTGGTACAAAAGTAGTGAATATTAATTGTGATAGCCTGATAGGGGGAGAGACAAAAGGAGAAGAGTAAGATTGAGCCCACAATGATGGATGAGGGACCCAAAATCGAACAAACAAAGTTCTGTGGGAATATCGATCGATTCGATCAAAAGATTCAAAAAATTAAATAAAACAGCACAAAACAAGAGAGAGAGAGAGAGAGTTGTCTTGAGATTGGAGAAGGCAGTTGGACAAAGGGGGAAGATCACCGCTTTCCAAAAGATGCTCTCTTCCTTCACCAAAAAAAAAAAAAAAAAGATGCTCTCTTCTCTCAAGTTTCCTTGTAAACTGCGATTAATACATAATGTTATGTTATGCTATCATCTTCTTCAATTATTTACTCACATGACCTCAATTCATTATTATTCATTCTTTTAATACATGCATAATCTTTCTCGTAAATTTAATTAGTAAGTGGAATTGATTTAAAGTTAAAATACGACATCAATATATATAAAACCTTTTTTTTTAGTTTATGGAGGTCATCCCCTCATATATAGTAAAAAGAATGTACGGTACAATGATCCAAGCCAAACATCAAGTAAGACGAACATACAAAAATGACCTTGAAAATATTGAGACATGAACAACCCCGGCATATTGCCACAATAGAAATAAGTCCCATTCGAGGACAAGCCAAAGTTCGACACAGCTACGACAACCCATCTAGCCGTTAAGTCTAAGGCTATAATAATTGAGTCAATCATCTGATAACCCACAAGATTCAGACTTGTTTCGATCAATAACTTATTCCTAATTCGGACTAACCTGGGTAACTTACTGCTTAAAACTTGATTCGGATTACTCGTGCCGGCTTTAGCAATGCTAAAAATAAAACTTGATTATGTTTAAATCGGTAACTTCTTTATTTAAGTTTTTTTTTGATTTTATATGTATAAATTTGCATTTTAAATTATCAATGGAAGGTAGGTAACCGATGATTTTTAATAATAATTCTTCGTTAAATCTTATTATACTTTACCAACACCTTTCCATAGCTCTAAGACAACAACTCTTATAAATTATATCATACTTGAAAGCTATATATAGTTTCCTGAATGTACTGGTAATTTAAAGTTATTAATAAGATCATTTTCTGTTGAAAAATAACTATTTTTTTAAGAATTAATATTCATTTAACTAGCAGAACTATTTTCGATATTAGAAGGTAAATACAAAACCAGAGACATTTTTGAGTTTTAATTGATATGCTTATAAAGATTTATAACAAGGTTCGTAAGAATGTAAGAATGCACATATATGAATATGGTATGATCAAAAAATACTTTTTAAAAATTTTTTACATAAAAAATATTCGATATAATATTCATTACAAAACGATAGGATAAAAATAATATTTTTATAAATATATATGATCTGATATATAGCTTCACATTAAATTAAAAACTTGCGGAAAAAAATATTGTAATGAATAGTGTGGGATACTGGGATTTGGTTAATGATTCATGCAAACAAACCCCCACGAACGCCATTAATTCTCACAGCCTTTGAGGAAATCACATCTCTGCCTAAAACCATTTCCCCAATCATGATGTAGTGCCTTCCCTTGGATTTTGTGGGTCCCCTCATGGCTTTTATTAATTTTTTTTGTTTTTTTTTCTTGATACTTGCTACTCAAATAATAAGAAATTTCTTTTATGGAAATTAATTTATTATGTGTCAGTCAATTATATTAACATTATTTGGTAAACTAGAGTAATGTATATTTGAAAAAGATGATTGCAGAAACCTTCAATATTTGGGATTATGACCATTTTCGTCCCAATTTTAAAATAGTGCTATTATCTGTTAATATTTTCAATTTGAGCATTACCCTTAAAAGATATTCAACGACGGAGTTGAAAGAATATTTCGTTCAAATAATTATGCACTAATTTATTTTCTGCATGCCCAGCATTTTATTAATTTGTTTTTTATTTCCTCTCTCATCTACCAAGATTCTCTAATTAGTACGAGGATACGGATTTGATGCCATGTATTTATATTTATAAATTTTTCTTCAGAAAAGTATCCGATACGCGTATTGTTACACCAGACAATATAATAAAATAATAAATTTAAAAGTATCGTACATCATATATATTCCTTGAGCTAAAAAAAAAATTAATTTAATTTTGTTAGTCATTCTCAAGATTATAATATTCCTTATATTCGTTAAGTATCACGTGTAAATATTTTTCACAAGATTATAATCAATTTTTTTGCAGTCACGAAGTGATATTATAAGAGTGTCACGGATTTTATGGAATGTAAAAGTAAGACACTATGTCTTGTCTCTATAATCTATAAACTCGAATGTCATAAAACAAAATTTTTTGTCGCCAATAAATAATTAATGACAAAATAATATAATATATGTTATCATGATTCATGAATATTACTGCTAACAACCTCCGAATCGATATTTTCCTTTTCATTACTATTATTCATACAGTGACTTTATTAATCATGATTTGATTATATGATAAATTTTATTGAGCTTTTTGTAATTAAATAATTTAATATTAATCTTAATAAATGTAAGAAACTAATTTCAAATTAGATCAACTCTACAAGAGGATTAACACTTTGTACTATTGATGCATTTAAAAAGAAACGAATTAAAAGCTAGATCATTTTGAGTAAATATATTAACATTGAAATACATATACTGACATGTCCTCTTATTCAGAGAGAATGAAGAATATACTATCCTAGTTCGGGGAGAAGAACTCTCATATATTTCGTAATTAAAAGTAGATAAAGTAAAATTAATCTTAAAAATCGTAAAATTTATCTATACAATTATATTAAACGAGAGACTCATTTGGTCATTCCTTACAAGTTTATATTTTATACAAGAAATCCAAAAACTATATTCAAATTTTAAAGTTGTTCGATATCTCATATATGGAAAAGTTAACTTTGTCTCCTAACTTATAGCGATTAGGCAGATTTGTAGAGATTTGTTCCCTATACCTTTGTTATATACCTTGGTTCCTTTGTAAACTGTACACACGAATATACAAAAAAATGAATACAATTTAGAAATTCCCCAAATACCATGTTCTAACATGGTACCAGAGCAGTGTTAGAAAACTTAGGACTCAGTATTAACATTATTGTCCCTACCAATCCCGAACCCTTTACAACCTTGACCAAACTGTACCTCTAGAAAACAACCAATCATGTCAACCCCAATAGGAAACACCACCCAAGATCTATCGATCCAAATAGCAAACTTGTTATAGAACAACAATCAATACCAATCAACCGTACCTAAATCGGAGAACCTATCTATCAGAATCAAATTAAACGGAGACAACTACCCGATGTGGTCACGGCTTATGAAGATAGCGATCGGAGGCAGAGGCTGCCGTCCGCACATAACCGAAATTCCCCCGGCACTAGAAACAACAGATCCGAAATTTGATCAATGGGAACAAGTTGATCAAAGTGCGTTTACCTGGATTATTCAGAACTTGGATGTGAGCCTTATCAACAATGTCCTTCAATACCCAATGGTGAAGGAATTGTGGGAGGGCCTCGCCACCACCTACGGAAGCGGCGGAGATCTGCTCCAACTCTTTGACTTGCACCGGAGAGCCAATACCCAACGACAAGGACAACACAACCTTGAGGACTTCTGGAGCAAACTCCAAGCCATATGGATGGCCATCGATCGAAAACAACCGAATCTGATGAGATGTCTTGAAGACATCAAAACCTTCAATCTAATAACCCAAGAATAGAGGCTATATTAATTCCTCACCGGAATTGATGAGAGATACGAACCGATACAGAGGGATACTCTGAAACAGGAGCCAAAGCCCGTCGTGGAGTCCGCCTATGCCACCGTACGCCGTGAAGCCGCCCGACTCCAAATCTTGAAGGCGGAAACCAGCGGTAATAAAGAACCCGGTACCCTAGGAGTCGGATCTGGACTAGTAGCAAGAAGGGAGAAGAGTGGGCGAGCACCACACGCTCAGATGGCACCGGCCCAACGACAGCACCGGATGCCGTTCATCACTTCGCGAAGAAAAGTCCAAGATCATCTGCGGCCACTGTGGGAAGCCAAAACATATCGAAGAACAGTGCTTCGAAGTGATACGGTACCCAGATTGGTGGGAGGGGCACCAGAGAACAACCGCTGGAGCTACAGAGAAAGGCGGAGGCTGACAAGCAAACGTCGCGGTTGGCGACGGGAAAGGGGGCAAGGAGCCGCTGTAGGCACCGTTCGGAGAGATGCCGGTGCAGCGGCTATGGTGGTTAGCCGTACCAACGCCGCCATCACTCCCTGGTGGCGGGTCAGATGAGAGAGAAAAGGATTTCGGCGCAGCAGGTATTGGGTTTGGGGGTTGTGTCCCAAACCCTAATTTACTCCCTTATATGTCTCCCAAATTATTGAAAGGCCCATCAACTTTGACAAATTGCAGACAGGACCCCAGACCTTTAATGGCTATGGTTTTCACACCCAGACCACTTCTAATAGAATTTCAAATTGGATTTTTGATTGTGGAGCAACTGATTCTATGACATTTGACTTCTCTGATTTAATTGATCTAGTGAATCCAAAGAAATCTCATATTCAAACTGCAAATGGTGATCTGGTTTTGGTGAAAAAAGAGGGTTCAATTCTTGTTAATCCAAAACTAAAATTGAGCAATTGTCTTTATGTGCCGTTGTTATCCTGCAAGTTGCTATCGTTGAGCCATATAACGAAAGAATTGAATTGTGTGGTTCTCATATATCCTCGGTTTTGTTTGTTACAGAACATTCATACGAAGGAGATCGTTGGGCGTGGTACTGAGTGGGGAGGATTATACTATGTTGATGAAGTAGAAACCCCGTCAAAAGCTCTGCTTTCGATGGGAAAGGCAACCACACAACTCTGGCTTTAGCACCGACAACTTGGGCATCCCTCAGTTGGGTATTTAAAATTGTTATTTCCTACATTGTTTTGGAATAATCAAGATTTGAATTTTTCCTGTCAGACTTGTTTTGCTACTAAAAGTCATAGGACTTCTTTTAAACCTAGTAATACACGGGTTGAGATTGGTTTTTTGTTGGTACACTCGGATGTTTGGGGCCTCGCCCCGGTTACGAGTCAAAATCAGTTTCGATATTTTATGTTGTTTATTGATGATTTCTCGCGTATGACTTGGGTGTATTTCTTGCGTCATAAATCTGAGGTCTGTGATACGTTTGTTACCTTCTTTAAAATGGTCTAAACTAGTTCAATAAGAAAATTAAAGTGCTCCGATCGGATAATGGAAGGGAATTTGTTAATCAAGACATGAACAGGTTTTTTCAAGAACAAGGCCTCATACACCAAACCTCATGTCCAAACATCTCCCAGCTGAATGGTATTACCGAAAGAAAAAACCGTACCATCCTAGAAATGACTCGGGCCTGATTGACAGAGTCTCATGTCCCTAATCACTTTTGACTCGAAACTGTTGCCACTGCAACCTACCTGACAAATTGGTTGCCCACTGAAATTCTCAACCAAAAAACACCCCTCTCAGTACTCCAAACACAAACCACCGTACCACCCCATCTTACCCTACCACCCTGAATCTTCGGGTGCACTATCTTCGTTCATGTTTCGAAACCCGACAGAACTAAACTGGAACGGTGTGCAGTAAAATGTGTCTTTGTGGGTTATGCCCCTCACCAGAAGGGGTACCGTTGCTACAATCCAGTCAGCAAGCGAGTTCATGTCACTATGGATTGTGACTTTGTGGAAACCGAATACTACTTTCTTGCCCAGTCCTGGATTCAGGGGGAGAGTCAGAATGAATCCCTGTACTTGCTGAACTATCTTGATTCAAATGATACAGTAACAACACCCGAGTCTTTACAGTGCAAAAAAGATCTCAGTACCACCATCACACCAATGCCCAATGATCCTGCTCTGAATGATGTCCAAACTAAGGTAACGGAAGCTCTGAAGCCCCTCTCTGATATTCACAATACTATTGATATCACAAATGCTGCTGATGCTGTTTTCTGAGAATGTAACAGTCACAGGTACACTTTGCCACAGTGTAGCAATAGAGGGATTCTCCCACACAGGTACTCTCCTGAACATGTCTCCCGATCAACCAAATACCCCATAGGGAACATGGTCAGGGGGAGCGTGTCCGAACCTGCGAAAGCTTTCTTTGGCAACCTCTGTAAAGAAGTAATCCTGAAAACTATTTAGGAAGCCAGACAGGATGAAGAATGGGAGAGAGCTATGAAAATGGAGATGGATGCTCTGATAAAAAATGGGACTTGGGAAAAATGTCGCTTACCCAAGGGGAAGAAACCAGTTGGGTGTAGATGGGTGTTCAGTGTGAAGCATAAAGGTGACGGCTCAGTCGAGAGATACAAACCCTGGTTGGTAGCAAAGGGATACACTCAGACCTTTGGAATTGACTACTCAGACCTTCGATCCAAAGTGAACTAGAACACAAAAGGAGAAAAAGACACTAAAATAAGCCGAAAACGTTCTACTGTTCACGCACCGAAAAACCCGACTTCCAGTGCTCCAAATCCGATCTCCACTGTTCACTTTCAAGTTCGATGAGTTAGGAAGTTGTTGTCCAAAGATCAGCTCGATCGGACCACAAATGACCTCCCGATCGTCGTCACGAAGATGCTGTCGCCACCCAGAAAACTGCTCAAACTGTGCGGAATATTTCCTCTCTATTTTTACTCAAAAGCTGCTATCAAAAATTAAAATCCAAGCCAAAACCTATTCTTGCTTGAAAAGGACTATTATGGGCTCAAAGTCTATTTCTAAATTGGGCCAACAAAATTACTTATGGGCTGGACCCAACAAATCTCCCCCTCCAGCCCAAGTCGAGGAAGGAGACAAACCAACATTTAATCATTCAAACTTGAGACCCGTCATCCCGGCACAAACCTCAAGTTTATCACGACTCACCACTTTTGTCAACATATCAGCACCATTGTCATCAATGCGAATCTTTTCAAGCTCAATAAACTTGGAATTCAAAACAAAATCCAAGCCAAAACCTATTCTTGCTTGAAAAGGACTATTATGGGCTCAAAGTCTATTTCTAAATTGGGCCAACAAAATTACTTATGGGCTGGACCCAACATAACTTGCATGTTAATTGCGCTAATATATATACTTATGCCCCTCACTCAGTCTTCCATGGACTGACCCCCACCTTTCAGGTTGTCGCGGTCGTGTGCTAGGCGGGAGTCAAAGTCATGTCTTGTCGTCCAGTTGAGTCTAGCACTTCATGCACTTTCATGTTAATGATATTGATATATCAGAGTTAGTCTGTTATGGTTATTGTTAGCATCTGGAGACTTTTATCTGTATAACATATTGGAGATAATAATGTATTGATACATGCTGGTACCTATTAATATTTATACTCTTGATGTAAATATTGTGCCTATAAGTAATGATGATATAACGCTTCCGCTTTCAAACTTTATGTCTTGGTTTTGTATTACTTTGGGGTATAGTCCCGCCTAGCTAGCCTGTTTCTTTCACTTGTCACCCGTTCGCTATAGGTTAGTTCATGTACAGATTATCCATTTCGTATGTGGATCGGCCTATAGTGCGGGGGTGTGGTATCTATGACGCCCGGAGCGGTGGGCCACCACATCCCCGCACTTAAACCCGAACCCACATACGAAATGGATTTCCATACATGGGCCCGAGTCTAAGCGAACGGTGACCTACACTCACCCACTAGGCTAAGCGGGGCTAAACAACACCAGAGCGCGCAAACACAAATCAAATATGCGGAAGCAATAAACAGGATCCAAACGAGCTCATCAAGAGTAACAATATATATACCATGGCTTATCAGCCCAAAATAGATATAAGAATTCAAGTGCCAAGGTTATATTCATACAAGATGCTAAAAACAAAAGAGATGCAATGCTACTCGACCTAAACGGCTAAGTACGACTCGACTCGACGCACTTCCCCGCCTAGCTCGGCACACCTGAAAGGGAAAGGAGAGGGTCAGTCTCACAACTCGACTGAGTGAGGGGCTTAACACACCCACACTTTAAATACGTATAGAGCACAGCACAAATCAAAAGTGATAGTCATGAATCGAGGCTAGAGTTTTGCACACCAAAACCATTTCCCGAAATTAACATATAGTAAGAAAAGAATCTATCTCGATTCATAATCCATCAGTCAAAGCATAACTAAAAGCCCGGCGAGAACGGACTATCCCTTACACCTCTAAACATAAATATCAAATCATAAATCCACCCTTACATCCATGGTGTGTCGGGAATCAAACCCTAGCACCTACAATACCAAAAACATACGGGGTACCTAACCCACGTTATGCCTTCTCCGGTTATCCACCGAAGGCTCAAGATACCACGCCTTCCCAACCTCCCAAGGTCGCACGTGAATATCTCAAATGAGAACGTGCACAGGGGTAAACCCGGCGACCCCGTGGTCGCCCCGGGCCGTCCTTACCCACGTCTCCAGGGCCCCCAAACCAATTCGAACCAAAATCCCATCTTTCAGGGCACACTCGTTCAACATAACAAAACATACCAAAAGGGATTTAAAAATCAAGCTTATATATACTCGTACATATACCATTTCCAAGAGACCAAAGTTATTCCATAAGATTATAAACATAATTTAAGCACGCATATCTAGATATATGTACCATATCCGCATGCAAGGGAAATTCACCATATTATAGGCCATAGGGTATTTTAGCTACTAATTCCTAACCTCACCTTAACAAAAGGGACAAAAGAGAGGATCGAAACGGCAACCGACCACCTAAGCTTCGGGCTCTTGCGCGACCGGAAGAGGCTCTGAAACACAAAAGAAAGCAAGACCCGAGACTTAGACTCAAATATGAACCAAATAGACGCTCGGCAATGCTTATGAATGCAAAGAATGTAAATGAAATGCAATTGCGTGTCCCATAATCCTACCAATTCTTATTCACACAATTCATAGAAAATAAAGTCATAAGTTCAAAACAAAGCACATAACGCGTAATATCACCAGCTAACATTGCATACACGTCATAAACGAAGAAAGAAATCGCAAAGAAAAACACCGGAGCAATAAAACGAGCAATTTCCGCCGCCATATTTTCAAATGACACGGCCGTGTCGGGTTTTAGTTCAAAATGGACACGGCCGTGTCCGGTTAAAATTAATTCAGAGGCTTAAATCGAGGGGCTGACACGGCCGTGTTGAGTTTTAGTTCAAAATGGACACGGCCGTGTCCGGTTTTATAAAAATAAATGACCCCAAGTCGAGAGGCTGACACGGCCGTGTCCAAAACATGCACAAAGCTGACACGGCCGTGTTGGCCCTTCGTCTTCGAAAAAAAATAACAGCAGCAACAGTAACTTTACGGGAAAAAACAGGGGAGGGAGCAGGGCAAGCACGCAGCAACATCAAACAATCATCCCAAGCCACAAAACTCACGCAAATCACGCCATATTCATCCTATAATCTCCCAACTATCACAAAAGCTCTAGAATCATCATATATATCAAGAATTCTCATGCAAAAATTCAAATTCCACCAATGGCAACTCTCACCACACTCATCCATATTAAAAAGGGGATCATATAATCAATTTAGAGTCACCAAGGATCATATATATATATTCAAATCAAAGCTTAAGTCCAAGAAACACAAGAGATCATCAAACCCTTATAATTCATGTTATGCTCCATAACTATATCAAACCTAGCTTCCAGCATGGATTCAGTAACTCAAAATACTCATAATATCATGTACATATCAAATACTAACTTACCTCTTGAAGAAGATGGAAGAAAATGGAGTTTAGAGCTCAAATACTCCTTGGTGTGAATAGTGACGGGTGAAGGGTTTAGCTCCCAAATTTTGCTGCTCTTTCTCTCTTTTTCCTTGCTTATACCGATAATGAGAGGGAGAGAGATAGATATGCTGAGTTTTAGTGTAAAGTGGGGCCAAGTTTGAGGGTAATATGTCAAAAATTGAGGGGTCAAGATGCAAATAGGTGAAAGGTAGTCATATAAGAGCGAGGTAAGTTTCCGGTCGGATTTCGGATTACCAAATGAGCTTAAGAGGTTATGAGGCTTAGTCCATCGAACCCGAATCATCGAAACGAGTTCAACGGTGGTGACGGAATTCGAATTCGAATTCCCGAGCTCAAAATACTCACATTGGAACCCAAGGTGCGCTAATAGCGTTTTAACCTCCTTTAGGTTCTGAACGAACAATTAATTCAAAAGCTCAACAAATAAATTCGAAAACATATAACGAGCATAATCCAAGTTCATAACACGTAATTCTCCAACATATTCAAACAACGAGAAATTCCGAAATCAAATCAAGCATCAACGAATCAAATCTCAACAATTAGCATTCATAATCATATAGAATTCATAAGAAATATTTAAAATAAGAATTAAAAGAATAAAGAATATGAATTTTAAATAATATAAATCGCGCACATACGTCATACCTGTACTGTATGAAAATCGGGGTGTCACAGTATCTCTACGTGTAGGGGGTGCTACACAATCACTTCAAGGAATTCAAAATGAAAGACCTTGGGGATTTGAAATATTTCCTAAGGATTGAAGTTCTGCGATCGAGGAGAGGAATCTTCATCTCATAGAGAAAGTATGTCCTTGACATGCTAGCTGAAACTGGTATGCTTGACTGCAAACCAGTCGAGACTCCGATTCAAGTAAATCACAAACTAAAGATAGAGGAAAGTGGAGAACAGACTAAAAAGGAATGATACCAACGCCTGGTTGGTAAGATGATATATTTGTCTCATACGAGACCGGATATTGCCTATGCTGTGGGGATTGTTAGTCAATTTATGCATCACCGACAAAGGGAACATATGGAAGCAGTGGTTCGAATCATCAGATATCTGAAAGGAACTATTGGGACAGGTATTATGTTTGGAAAACACGGCCACCTAGACATAGAAGCTTATACCGATGTCGATTGGGCGGGAAACCCAAATGACAGAAGATCCACCTCCGGGTTCTTCACCCTTGTCAGAGGGAATGTGGTAACATGGCGGAGTAAAAAGCAGAGAAAGTCGTGGCTTTGTCTAGTGCTGAAGCAAAGTTCAGAGGTATAGCGAAAGGAGTGGCAGAGATAATTTGGCTAAGAAAGCTAATGACAGAGATGAGCATGATTCCCTCTGGACCGATTCCTCTACGATGCGATAATAAAGCCGCTATCAGCATCTCTGAGAATCCCGTTCAACATGATAGAACGAAGTATGTGGAAGTTGATCGACACTTCATTAAGGAGAAATTAGCGAACGGTACCATCACAATTCCGTTTGTCAGGACGGAAGATCAGTTAGCAGACATACTGACCAAGGCTGTTACAGGTCAGATATTCCAAACGGTGCTGAGCAAATTAAAGATTGATGATTTCATCACTTAACTTGAGAGGGAGTGATAGATCTCATATATGGAAAAGTTGACTTTGTCTCCTAACTTATAGTGATTAGGCAGATTTATAGAGATTTGTTCCCTGTACCTTTGTTATATACCTTGGTTCCTTTGTAATCTGTACACACGAATATACAAGAAAATGAATATAATTCAGAAATTCCCCAAATACCATGTTCTAACAAAAGTGTTAACCCAAACAGCTAAAAGACATGGTTTTAGTTACAAATGAATCGATTTAAATCTTTGATAAGAGTTAAAATGCAAATTAAACATCATTTCAAATGTTAATTACTTAATTCTCATACCTCATCTTTGAAAAACAAACCTTAATTTTAAAGTAGCTAAGGCTAATGATTGACATTAATTCACGTGCTACGTGGCCTTATCCCGATGCATTGCATGCATGCATGCAAATGCGTTACACAATCAATGCAGTATATAAAATAGAAAACATTACAAAGTATCTTATATTATTATTACTACTGCTTCAAGTCACGAAAAGAACAGTGTTTGAACTTCCAAAAAAAACATTCCTCAAAAGCAACGAGATACAACTGGAATATGTGAAGCCCAGTCTCCCACTTCTCTTTCTACTTTCTCTTTCTCTCTCTGTATATTATGTATGTATATGCTGCCTATATAGAAAGAGAAAGACAGAGTAGGATTGGTCCATATCCATAGTAATGTCGTTGTTGACAGGATCTACTTTAGCCAGGTAATGTTAAAGAATTGCTGTCTTTGATGAGGGGGAGGGGGAGGGGGAGGGGGAGGGGGAGGGGGGAGGGAATGGAGTAAAGGGAAAGAAAAGTGATGATTGATGAGAAATATATCTATATATATATATATATAAAATAAGTGAAGAAATAATTAATAATAGATAATTTTGTGTTAGGGTTCAAGGTTGAGACCCAAAATTATATAAAATTTCAAGTTATGAAACACAGATACTTTTAAAAATATTATTTTGTCGTATTGTTTCGGATACTCGTGTTGGAAAATGTGTATGACATACCTCATGTAAAAAAATTTTAAAAAAAATCTATATTGTAGTATTGTATCATGTCGGTTTCTGTATCCTCGCTCCATAGATTTTGAGGTATTGTATTTGAATTTTCGTGAATGCAGGTTCTTGTTTCTATGGCTGACCAATTTATTTGTGCAGTAACTTTTGTTTACTTATTTTATAATTGCCGTGAGAAACTTTGATTATTATAATGGTTCAAATGTTTGGATAATTGAATATAATTGAATCATATACTTGGAAGAAAAAAGGGTTAGTTTATTATTTTCCATTATACTACACTTACCCTGGCTGTGCATTTGATTGAGTTATTGAGATGCCAAAGCCAAGCTCTTCTTAATAATGACATTGGTGTTTTTTATAAGATCATGAGCTCATCTATAATGTACGAATATTTCTAAAATATCATTTTATCGTATTATGTTAGGTATTTATATCGAATATCGTGTCCAAAATTTCTAATATGAAAAAAAAAAAAAAAATCATATCATTGTATCTATATTGTATTATATCCAAGTCGTTGTGTCATATCAATATATCACAGGGGATCACAAAATTTACGTCTAAATTAGTAAGGATTATCCTAAAAAAATTGATATTTTCTAAATCATTTTTGTATTAAATTCCAGGCTCCGTTGAGAATTACTTAACGTAATATATATATTTTTTAGGGAAAATTACATCTACATCCCTCGTGGTCTGGGATAATTACAAGTAAGGACCTATTGTTTCGTTTTTTACAAATACACCCCTAACATTTGTATTCCGTTTGTGATCCTTGTAATTCCGTTAGGGTTCCGTTAAATATTCCAAATATACCCCCAAGGACTGTCATGTTATATTGTTAAACCTTAGGGCTCATTTTGTAAGAAATTATATACCTGAGGGACTAAATTGTAAGAATGTTAAAAAATTTCAAACTAGCCATTGGGATTGGACTTCTATATATATTTGGTCAGGGTTTTAGCCTTTTGAAGCCAATTTTACTTGCCTAATCACGAAGTTCATCTCATACATATTATCAATGTTTGAAATATAGAAAAGAAAGATGTAGAGTAATTAGTTGTGGTTCATGCACATTGGTGGAGAAAAACCATTTAAACAAAGGGAAACTATTTTATTGTTGTGATTTGCATGGCTTCTCACACTGGTGCACACCAATTGAAGAAGATAGGTTTGAAGCTCCACACTCTGATGAAGAATAAAAGACAAGTAATGTTAATTGCACTCGTTAACCTTTTAAGATACTTGAATCTTTTAAAGAAAAACAAAAGAATTTTCTTTTCATGCTTATTTATAGTTTTTAATTACTAGTCTTAGGATAAGAAGAGAAGGATCGTCATTTGTTAATATGTGAACATAGAAAAAAGATCAATTCAGAAACCAAAAAAAAATTTGATCGACATGAATCGAAAAATAAGTATAACATTGTGGATTTTGCGTATGTGCCCTACGACTAAGTAACTAAAATGACGTTATAATTTTTAAAAAAATCTTTATTTGCGTGTGATATATCAATAATTAGCGAGGGTGTGAATGATTGAAATATATTGAGTGTGTTATAAACGGTTAGGCCTACTTATTGGCTATATCTAAGTCTCATAATGAATGTGCTATTTTTGCTTGTTCTTGGTCTCCGGCTTGTATTGACTTGAAATTAACAGTACTTGCTTCTTGTTCTTCATTGGAGTATAGAGCTTTAAACCCTGCCTTCTTCAATTGGCGTGCACCAGTGTGAGAAGGCATGCAAATCACAACAGTAAAATAGCCTCCTCTTATTTAAATTGTTTTTCTCCACCACTTTAATTGTTGTTGTGCATGAACCACAAGTCCTCTACATCTTTCTTTTCTATATTTCGAACATTGATAATATGTATGGGGATGAATTTCTTGAAGTAGCCATGTAAAATTGGCTTTAAAAAGCTAAAACCCTGACCAAATATATATAGTAGTCCAATCCCAACGACTATAAACGGCTAGTTTGAAATTTTTGGATATTTTTACAATTTAGTCCCTCAGGTATATAATTTCTTACAAAATGAGCCCTAAGGTTTAACAATATAACATGACAGTCCTTGGGGGTATATTCGGAATATTTAACGGAACCCTAACGGAATTACAAGGATCACAAACGGAATACAAATGTTAGGGGTGTATTTGTAAAAAACGAAACAATAGGTCCTTATTTGTAATTACTCCAAACCACAAGGGATGTAGATGTAATTTTCCCTATATATATATGTACATTGAATATTGTGAAAGAATTTCATAATAATTACATCTACATCCCTTGTGGTTTAGTTTGAAATTTTTTAACATTCTTACAATTTAGTCCCTCAGGTATATAATTTCTTACAAAATGAGCCCTAAGGTTTAACAATATAACATGACAGTCCTTGGGGGTATATTTGGAATATTTAACGGAACCCTAACGGAATTACAAGGATCACAAACGGAATACAAATGTTAGGGGTGTATTTGTAAAAAACGAAACAATAGGTCCTTACTTGTAATTATCCCAGATCACGAGGGATGTAGATGTAATTTTCCCTATTTTTTAAACAACTTAATGTAATATTATTATCGATAGTTAGTGGTATAATAATGATTAGCCTGAGTCTATAGAAAAGATTAGTCTCAGTCAAATATCATATCAAAGTGATGCTAAAAGATGAAACTGTTAAACCTCCAATTGTCTCCTACAATGAGGTCTAGTCTTCTGCCCAAAGGAAACTCAGCCCTTTTTCTTATTCCCTTTATCTTTTCTCGATGTATAATCTGCCTTATTGTCGCTATCTTCTCACTTGTTTTCGTTTTACTATATTTCTTTTCTTTTATTTTATAACTTAGCATGCTTAAAAGTTCCACCATGAACTTGCTTTAGCTAGCAAACTATTTTTTGAGATTCATGTTGAATTAATTCGAAAATTAAAGCAAAGAGTTAGGTAGGTTGGGTGTTCGAGAATTTTATCATTTTTAACAATCTGGAGTCAAAAGTGGGAACGTACACGATTCGAGACGAGTCAAATTGTAGCATTTTCTTTAAAGGTTTGAGCTCGAGGTCGGTCGAACCGAGTAACTTGAGCTTGAGCTTGGACTTGTCGAGCACCGCAAATTAATTCAACTCAAGTTTGACCCCATTGAAAATTCTAAGTTATATGCTCAATTCAATAATTTCGAATTAGAACCGAAACAATTCAACAAATTCGATAAATAGTAGATTGTATTTGTATCGAGAACAAATACTCGTTAGATAAAGGATAAAACTTATATTTCACACCATTCAAACCATTTGGTTAAAACTTATAATAAAAATGCAGATTCACATTATTTGGATAAAACTTATATTTCATTTAAATTAAAAAAAAAATTCAAGTAAAGAAGTGATCGCTATTTCAATTTCAAATTTCAATAAATTGTAAGATACTTTAATTTGGATATATAAAATTTTGGAAGTACCTAGAAATAGAGAATTGTGGTAGCTTTATGCGTTTCAAAAGTTAAATCATATCGATTGTAGATTTATTTTGAATAAGACATATCACTAGATATATATTTAGTAAAGTCTAGTCTAAGGAGAATTAAGAATCTCGTAGACTTGTAGTTCAATAATTTTAACTTATGTACCTTTTCGAGAGCTTGAGGAGCAGATGTAATTAAGTATGTTTTGAGATTGCGTATGATAGCGGATACTAATTTTTTGGATTTAATTATTAAGTAATATTAGGTCAAATTTGTTCGTGTTTAGTAGGATTTATTGGTGTGAATTGTGGCTAATCATTAATTGCTCATTTCTAACCAACGAACAGTTGACTCAAGTGGATAGGAGTTTGAGTTCACTTAAGTAAGGTCTCGGGTTCGAACCTTGTGGATGTAAAAAACTACGTTGGGAGAGGTCCCCGCAATAAGCGCCTTCAGCTATCTCGGGATATTAATCCTCCACTCAATTGGGTGGGGCGAAACTCTGAGAGATCAAAAAAAATTAATTGCTCATTTCTTGTTTGGTAGACTTAATTAACATATATAGATTGATTTTTGTTTTACTGTTTTGCTCCTTCTTTGAATTTTTAATGGGTAAAATTAAGGGGGGGGGGGAAAAAATGAACAATACAAATGAAAAATGGAAGGTGAGTTAATCTCTACCAAATTTAGAGATTCAAGTCATGAGTTAATCTATGAACAATGCGGGCTATATACGGGCCAAAGATTAACTCATGCAACCCGGTTTTCGCTAATATACCCTACCAAACACTAAAATAAAGTTAAGAGTCAAATACTCAATTTGGCCTAATAAATTATATTTAATCTTATGAAACCATGCAAAGTAACTAATTTATATTTATATTTATATTTAATAATTATATTTTTCAATATGGCATTTAAGCATGGTTTTTTGAGAGCCGAGCAAAATGGCAAGTCAGTTGTGTGAGATTTGATTTAGATTTTACGGGCAAACAATGGTAGGAAATTTGACCGTACATCAACAGTGCACGACAATGGGCTGAGGATTGAGTGAGATGATGGGCTCGAGTGGTGCAATCTTGCATATCAAACAGAAAATTAAGTAAAAATATGTAAAAAAACAATAATTCAAGATGTGACCCTGTTGCCGTTTTACAACTGAATTTTGGTCACAAGTAATTATATAGTAAAAATTAAATCTTGCAACCAAATTTTGATTACAAATCTAGTAAACATTTTTAGTTCTTTTATAACAAAATTCATTCGCAAAAAACTTACCTCCTTGCCACTTGAATTTGCAACCAAAATTTGGGTTCAATATTACGTACGTGGCACTGATATCATGACAACGCTTCTTTGCAATTGGACAAAACGCTGCAAAATTTAGTTTCAAAATATTTGGGTATAGTTACTAACTTTTTTAGATACGGGCGCTGGGCTTAGGCCGCAATTTTCGGCTAGCAAATGTTTGGTCTTTTTGCTGGGCTTTCGGCTACTGGGCTGCCTCACGTATCTTTGTGGGCTGCTGATTTTCTCAGCTGTCAGCTGGCCCAGCTGTCAACGGGTCGGATTCGAACCGGATCAGGAGATTCCAGATCCGAATCCGATAAGAAAATTCGATAACAGGATCCGAATCCGAATCCATGCATAATTGGATCGGATTAGATTCGATAAAAATTTTGACCCGATTAACAATAAAATCTAATTTTTTAAATAATAAATTTAACATAAAAAATAATTATAATTACATAATATTTAATAAATAATTATTATTTAATGGATTATTTGATGGTTTTATTTATATTTTTTAGAAAAAGGTTGATTTAAACTCAATATTAAAGAAAAATATATACTTTTAGGGCGAGTTTACTTTAGCAGAATAAGGGGGTTTGGTAAAATAAAGACCCATATTCTACGCTTTACTTTAATAGAAAAGAAATCTGTTCTTTTTTTGGAGCCCCGAGATATGGATGGAAAAAACTTGACTATATAATCTTGGTTGAAAGTAGCCGCTAAATAACCAATTTTTTTTCTGGGGGAGTGTTTTTACTGTAATATTGATGAGACTCAGAAACGCACTCGAATCAGAGCCGTCCACATGTCGCCATCGACTGACTTGAAGACTACACGCTCGCATTGATGGGCTCGTGAGCCAATCCAGCCCACTCACTTGCCAACTAGTTCAGGCCATTGGGCCTCGGACAATTGGTCAGGTAAAGGGCCAGAGCCGACCGGCTTGGCGCTCGCATCTTGGCCCTCAGGGTTGCCCTTCTCAGGGAAGCACCCACGCGGGGACCCCATTCTTGGTGCTCGGGGTTTTGACGCTCAAAGGTCATCTGCCGCGGAGGATCCATCCGTGCACTCTTCGAACGTCACCAGCGCTCGTGAATGATCCCACCTCCCCTGCGGTGGACCCGAACCTTAGCAAGGAGGACTTTGGGCCTTCCTCTCACGTGACCCTCGCCAACAACCTCTGACACAAAGGTAGTGCGCACTTTGTACCTGACACGCCGCCTCCTTTTCAGAGACGTCATTCTCACACCATCACCGGATGCCACGTGTTAGGGCAACACAGGTTTGGGACCACATGGTCAATTTACCCATTTACCCTCACCCCTAACATATAAATAGAGGAGAACGCATGCTTTCTCCCCCAAGCAATCTTCTGCATACACTTCACACTGGGCATTCCTCTCTCCATTTTTTTCTACATCTTCCTAAGCTCCGTGATCACCTCACCACAGTTGCATCACCATTACCTCTTGCACTCTTGGTGTTATCCTAGCTGGAAGAACCCACGCACAAAAAGGAAACCCAGTTCCTGAGGCTTTTACGCCTGTGATGGTCTTCCCCTTCTCACAAATATTAAAGTGTTGTTGCATTTAGGAAGCTCAGATTCTTGCACCATCATTTTTGGCGCCGTCTGTGGGAAACCGTCATCGTTTTCTTCTTCATCTCCAGTTCCTTCCTCTAAAGCTAGTTGAGATATAACACCTTTAAACTCTGGAAATGGTAACTGCTACAAGGTCTGGAGCCGTAGGAGAGAAGGGCGCTCTTCCCCCAGTCAACGAAGAGAACGCGGAGAGAAACATCCCCGCCGGAGGAACAAACCCCCCAACTGCGGGCGATGGGGGCGAGAATGCAGAGACGGTGGTTGCAACTCTCCCACCGGGCGGAAATGCTGTGGGAGGGCCCAATTCCGTTATTCCACCTGCAGCTCACACCACCAACGATTCCATCCCTTACTCAGGCATGTATCCCATGGCCGTGCCACCACCGGGATACCCTTTTATGCAACCTGGGATGATGCCCGGGATGATGCCGATGATCCAACCCTATCAAGTGGGGACACTGAATCTCCCCATATCATTGCCAAGAGAGATACAAGGGGTAGAAATGCCCCAAATCACTATCCAACAACTTTAGGCGCTGTATGCGCAATGAGAGGGCCAAGCCGTACAGAACGCTTGGGAGCATTTTACTGCGGCTTACTTCCCTTCACACGTGAGCGCTCGAATGGCCCCACCCCTGGGAGGACTCCCAGCACACCCATTGACAATGGCCCAAAACGCGTTGAGGGCCCAGCAGCCTCCCCCTCCACCAATCCAAGAAAATGAGGCCCCACAGAGAGTCCATCCAGATCAACCGCCCGTAGGAGACGAAAGGGCTCCTCGAAACGAGGGCGCCGGAGATAACGACGAGGTCCAATCGAGGGCCACAGAAAGGGCAAACCGCAGAAATGTCGGTGACCCTCAACTTGCAGCAGTTCAAGACCAGATTCGAGGGCTACAGAACGTAGTAGAGCAGCTCTCTCGAGCACGGTCTCACGTCTCCCGTGATGGGGGCGAGAGGTCCAGGGCCAGAGACGCTCGCAAACCACGCAGCCCCATCTCCCGCCGACGAAGGGAAGCCAGTCCCGAGGACCCAGAGGACAGGGATTACCGTATCGCGATGGGCGACTCTCCCCTCGTTGAGGAAGTGCTGATGACCCGTGCGGGGAAGGGCAAAATCCCCACATCCGTCAACAGATATGATGGAACCACAGATCCAGCCGAGCATCTGGATCACTTTGTGCACTTGATGCATCTATATGATCACCCCCTCAACTACTGGGCCAAGGTGTTTGTCACCTCCCTCGTGGGAATGGCCCAGGAATGGTGCAAAAGGCTTCCTCCGCGCTCAATCCGAGGATACCATGACCTGACTGATGGTTTCATCAGTCATTTCAACTCTTTGAAGGCTCCAGCCCCCGCAGCGACGGCTCTCTACAGCTTGGTCCAGGGGCCAAACGAGACCCTCAGGTCTTTCATGGGGAGGTTCAACAAGGAAATCCTACTGGTGGAAAAGCCCTCGATGGATTTCTTAAGGCATGTTCTCTTTGGGGCCATCAATATGAAGCATTATGTCAGCAAGGAATTTGTAGAGGAGGTGGCCAAGAAAAAGCCCCGCTCGTTGATGGAGATAAGGGATATAGCTGACTCGTTTTTCACCCTTGAAGATATGTATCTCGCGAGGGATCAGAAGATGGCAAACGTCCCTCGCCCCCACAAAGCCCCTGAAGACAGAGGAGATTCAACCAGAGGACGCCGCCGTAGCCCTATTCCCGCTCGTCGAAACTCTCCACCCCCTAGGAAATTCGAGCGCATCCCTCTCAACCGCCCTATTACCGAGGTTTATGCCATGGCGGATAAGAAGCTGTTTAAGAGGCCGTCAAAGTTGAGAGAAACCGAGGCTCAGAAGTGCTCGGGAAAATACTGCGCTTTCCACAAACAGAAAGGGCATGACACCAGTGAATGTCATCAGCTAGAAAGGGAGATTCAGAGGCTGATCGCTGGGGGGCACTTTAAGGAGTTCGTAAAGGTGTTGGAGATGTACGACGAGCACTGTGCGGAGCGAGCGCATGCGCGGGGGAGAAGCCGTTCGCGCTCTCGGAGCCCTCATCACCGTCACACCGAGCCCAACGACCGTGGAAAAGGGAAAGCCTCAGACGTGGAAAATCAACCATTCGCGGTCATTCACATGATCGCCGGAGGACCCTCGGGGGGTGACTCTAACGCTTCCCGACGACGCTACATTCGGAGCTATGACCAAAGATCTTCCCAGCCCAAGCCGGTGCTCTCTATTGATCAATCATCACGCTCGGAGAAGGATGAGAGCGTAGGATTCACAGAAAAAGATTTAGAGCACATTGTAACACCCCATGGGGTCGGTGAAACCTCTGACTGCCCCATGGTGGTTAGCTTAGATGTACACAATCATGTTGTAAAGAGGGTCTTGATTGATAGTGGAAGCTCCGTGAATGTTTTACCTTACACCACGTTCCAAAAAATGAACATCACGAACATTCCGCTCGAACCCCTCAGAACAGCCCTCGTCGGCTTTGGAGGTTCCGAGATTGTCCCTCGCGGACAAATTCGCTTGGCCACCTCTTTCGGTCGCGCCCCACAGCGAAAAACTTTGAATGTTCTCTATGTGGTGGTCGAAGTGGACCTTCCATACAATATCATCATTGGGCGCCCAGCCCTCGTCGACTTCAAAGCTATAATTTCCACCTATCATCAAAAGGTCAAGTTTCCCACCCCCGAGGGTACCGGAGAAGTACTGTGTAATGTTAAGGAAGCTTGGGAGTGCTACATACTCTCCCTCCGAAGCCACAAGCCCAAACAACCTATCCAAGCAGGCTCCACCAAAAAGTCTGTTGACTTCCCCAAGCTAGATGAAGATGGCCCCGAGCGCAAAAGGGCCAAGCTCTATAAGAAGAAGAACAAGAAGAGGGACACAGACAAACCAGTCGATGTTAGGAATTTGCCCCTCGGAGAGGTTGGGGTTTCCTCCTCGGAAGACGAGGATCATGTACCCTCGAGGGACACCAGCGGGAGAATTACAGGCAAGAAGCGAGCGCTCGAACTGCCGAGGCCTGAAGTGCGGGTGGAACCTACGGAGAACTTTTTGACCATCGAATTGGAGCCCGGGAATCGAGAAAAGACCACGCAAATAGGTTCCAGTCTCGACGGTCCCTCTCAGATTATGATGATTGAGTTCTTGCGGGAAAATATTGATGTCTTTGCCTGGAAGGCTTCCGACCTCACTGGCATAGATCCGAGCGTTATTGTCCACAACGTGGATCCGACCTTCAAACCTATAAAGCAAAAGAAGAGAGACGTTCATGGGTTCCGAAGGAAGGTCATAGAAGAAGAGGTCAATAAACTGCTTGACGCTCAGTACATAGAAGAAATTCTATATCCCGAATGGCTATGCAATGTGGTGCTCGTTCCGAAGAGCGCCAACAAGTGGCGTATGTGCAATGACTTCACGGACCTCAACAAGGCGTGTCCCAAGGATCCGTACCCCCTGCCTAGAATTGATCAGTTGGTGGATTCGACCGCTGGGTGTGAACTTATGAGCATGATGGACGCCTTCCAAGGATATTATCAGATATTTATGGCTCCTGAGGATCGCCCCAAAACCGCGTTCGTGGTTCACATGGGCGTTTATTGCTTCAAGGTTATGCCCTTCGGGCTCAAAAATGCAGGAGCGACATACCAACACCTCGTCAACAGAATGTTCGAGGGTGAAATTGGAAAATCCATGGAAGTATATGTGGACGACATGATCGTTAAGAGCGAACGTCAATATTCTCATCTGGAAGACCTAAAACGAGCGTTCAATATCTTGCGTCGCTATGGTATGAAACTGAATCTTTCCAAGTGTACATTCGGCGTGCGGGGTGGCAAGTTTTTGGGGTACATGGTCAGCCAACGGGGCATAGAAGCAAATCCAGAAAAGATTAAAGCAATCCTGGACATACCCTCCCCTCGCAATCTGAGAGAGGTCCAGGTGCTTGTGGGTAAGATCATTTCATTGAATAGGTTCATCTCCCGCTCAGCGGACAGGAATCTGCCCTTCTTCAAAATTCTGCGTAACGCTCGCAACTTTACCTGGAGCGGGGACTGCGAAAAGGCTCTGTAGGACATGAAGCAGTACCTTTCGAGCGCGCCTTTGTTGACCAAACCTAACCCGAGGGAGAACTTGTTTGTCTATCTATCAGTTTCCCTGGAAGCCACGAGCGCGGTCCTCGTGGCTGTCCGCGAGCGTAAACATATGCCGGTGTATTATCTGAGCAAGACTCTACAGGGAGCGGAGAAAAGATACATGGAAATAGAGAAATTTGCTTTTGCGCTCGTTAATGCCTCTCGGAGGCTAAGGCCTTATTTCCAAGCGCATTCTATCGTGGTGCTCACAGATCATCCCCTCAAACAAGTGCTCGCAAAGCCGGACGTCTCAGGGAGATTAATTAAATGGTCAATTGAACTCAGTCAATTCGACATCACCTTTGAGCCTCGCACGACGATACAGGCTCAGGCCGTGGCCGACCTATTGGTGGAACGTTTCAACTTAGATACTGAGCCCTCAGCAGAGGATGGTCTATGGCTGCTGCACACTGATGGCTCCTCGACCTCACAAGGGGGGGGGGGGAGGGGGAGCCGGGGTGACCCTCAGAGACCCTCTCGGAGCTGAAGTTGACTATGCCATCAAGCTGGCGTTCCAAGTCACCAACAACGAAGCTGAGTATGAAGCCCTCATCTAGGGGCTCAGGATCGCGCTCCAAAATGGTGCCACTCGGGTCACTGCATATGTGGATTCGCAGTTGATCGCGAGTCAAATTAACGGTTCTTATGAGGCTCGAGAAGCCACCATGGTGCAGTATCTGACGAGCGCTAAGGAGGTGATAGCCAAGTTCAGGGAGTTCCACCTTTTGCAGGTCCCAAGGGTAGAAAATGAACGTGCTGACGCTCTCTCAAAGTTCGCATCCGCCCTGGATGGATTTAGCGAGCGTGCTGTTACGTTTCTTAGAACTGAGGAGCCGCTGATAAGTAGAAGCAGACCTTCGAAGGAAGTAAATATGATTGACCCCTCCGAGCCCTATTGGCTCGACGAAATTATCAGATTCCTCCGGGATGGGACCAGCCCGAGCGACAAAGTTGAAGCTCGGAAAATCAGAAACAAAGCCCCTCGTTTCTCGTTGGACGCCGAGGGTCGGCTATTCAAGCGATCCTTCCAGGGCCCACCGATGAGATGCTTGAGACCCTCGCAGGCCAAGGAAGTTCTAGAACATGTACACAGTGGAAGTTGCGGGAACCACTCGGGCGGTCGGATCTTGGCAAAGAAAGTCTTAAGGAGTGGGTTTTACTGGCCCTCGGTGCTGCAGGATGCCATTAGCTACTCCAAGAAATGTTCTAAGTGCCAATTTCACTCTAACACCCCTCAGTTACCGGCAACCCAAATGATTCCTTTTGACGTTTCGTGGCCTTTTGATCAGTGGGGCATTGATATTGTGGGACCCCTCCCGATGGCGGCCGGACAAAAGAAATTCGTAATACTCGCTGTGGATTACTTCACTAAATGGGCCGAAGCTGAAGCAGTCGCGAAAATAACGTTCAAGGTTGTGAGGGATTTCATTTGGAAGAACATCATTTGCAGATACGGCATCCCGAGAGTACTCATCTCAGACAATGGATCCTAATTCATTGCCGTTGACACGCGGGATTGGTGCTACGAACTTGGGATTGAGCAACGTTTCACTTCCGTGGGCCACCCTCAGGCCAACGGTCAAGCGGAAGTAACCAATAGAACCATACTCCAGCATCTGAAGACGATGCTCGAAAGTAAGAAGGGCGAATGGGCTGAAGAACTTCAGGGAGCCTTGTGGGCGTACCATACTACCCCGCGAGTGGCAACGGGGGAAACTCCCTACTCCCTCGTCTACTGCTCCGAGGCTATGATACCTGCGGAAATTGCTCAAGAATCCGCACGCGTTGCCTATTTCGAGCCTGCTGCTAACGAAGCCAATCGAGCGCTAGAGTTAGATTTGTTGGACGAGAAGAGGAATGCTGCTTGGGCACGTATCCACAAATACAAAGCGACCGTAGCTCGCCAATACAATAAACGTGTTAAGGAAAGGACTTTCCAACTGGGGGACTTGGTCCTCAAAAAAGTTGAAGTCTCGAAACATGTGGGTAAGTTGGACCCCAATTGGGAGGGCCCCTTCAAGGTCATCCAGGTACGAGCAAACAATACCTACCTATTGGAAACTTTGCAAGGCGAGCGGCTCCCTAGGCCATGGAATGCATGTAACCTTAGAAGGTTCTACGTGTAAACATCAGTTCTTTTGTAATTGCCCGTCTGCGGCATGGAGGGCTTTCCTTTGACGGAAAGCGTGCTGTAATCATTTCAAAAATGCATTTATACAACAGTAAGTATTTAGTTCTTTATTTTTGCTATTTGTTTGCTTTCCTATTTGATCGAATGATTCGAGCGACGAGAGGCCTACTCCGTGTCGAGCATCCTCCACGTCGAACGGCCTACGCGATACATCAATCGTTTCAAAGCGACACTATCTAGGTGTTGATAACCGTCCACCCGGAACAGTTTGAACGATTTGTAAGTATATAAAGTCCTAAAAAATGAGCGTGTCGAACAACGGGGAGCAGAATGCTTAATTTACGCCAGTTGAGTGCCCGCCACTCCAGCTCGCGCTCGTAAAAACCCCGATGACCCTCAACTTATTGAGTAAAAGCACACTCATAAAGTATTGGATCCTGGACCAATTCTTTCATTGGTCCCTCGAAACGACGCTAACCCCACGGTTACGCTCTATTCTTTCCCACACTTAGCAAATCCTACTGTTGATTTCTAAAGTGCGTATAACTCATTGGAGCGTCCGAAACGAGGGTGCACATTATTGGGCCAATACTTAGGCAAATCCCTAAAGGTTTCCTAAGTTCAAATTCGAGCCTCATTGCGAATACGGCCAGGGAACATCCATGGGAAACACCCTCGCGCCCGTATCTACGCCCCTCAAATCGCCAGACGCTGCCAAGCTTTAAACTGATGGCACAATATGATGAATGACGGGGCACCCTCAAAGAAAACGCCCTCGTGCACACACACGCCCATCGTGAACGTTCAAACAAGAGATATTAATATAAAAGCAGCGAGCGTAATGAAATAACATCATTCACCATCCAAAAGTAAAGGATAAAGCATTCAAACATCCCAACAAGGAAAAGAAGAGTTGTAATATATGAAAAAAAAAAGGAGCATGGAAGAATCCAAAGTGTTCAGTAAGTAACTAGAGGATTAAGTACAGACCTAAAGTTGTTCATAAATGGGAAGAAGAATTTAAACTGGCAAGGACAAGAGATTAACAGTCAAGGGGCTTCACTGGGCTGGAGCATCGGGCTCAGGAGGAGCAGTCGCAAGGGGGAGAGGGGCCAACACGTGTGCGTCAGAAGTTTGGGCCTCGCCTGGTTCCTCGACGTCAGCGGTATCCAGGGCGGTACCCTCATCGTCTATTTGGATGGGCTCAGGACCTCTATTGGCAGCTATAAACTCCCTTTGGAGCGTTTCCACCAATTCCTGGTACTCGGGCTCCGCCAAACTCTCAGTAGGATCGTCGGGGACCATGGGCTCGCAGTTTTCGTCCAAATCCATGCTCAGGCGTGCATCAGTCCGAGCGCTATCTGGAGCCAAGCCCAGTTTGACCATCTGCCCGATAGCTTTATGAAAGAAGCGCCGGGCGTTGTTAAAGCATTGGATGTTGGCGGCAAATATGAAAGCTTTGGAGCGCACGAACTTCATCCAGCCTCCCAAGATACCCTTGCCTCCAAGCCCTCTACCTTGCCTTGCAAATCAGCGAGGGCCTTCTTCGTCTCCTCGTTTTGGCGAGTGCTCTCTGCCAGCTGCTCACCCAGGTCTCTAACCTGCACCCTCTGCTGGTCGCGTTCCACCTTCAGCTCCCTATGATGCTCGTCAAGAGTGAGGTAGGCCGCATCCGCCTTCTGCAGGTTCTCCCTCAGCTGGTCCCTATCGCGGTTGGCAACGGACAGTTGGGCATGGATGTTGTTGTAATCCTCTTGCAGTTGAACAGGGTCAGAAATTCGCAGCAGTTTCTTGTACTTAGCCTTATGCTCGGAGTAGGCTTGCGCTCGTCCCTGCAAGTTCTTCAACCTAGGGATTACCTCCTGGAAAGTCAGAAGCCAAGGTTAGTGTTAAAATGGGAACAGTGGACTGGGGAAGTCTTCAGAGGGTACTAGGGACTTACCGTCAGAAGGGCATGGCAGGCGTCATCAGCAACACGAGCGGCGTCATGCTCGTTCAGCTTGTCATGATCGTCGGAAAATTGGAGTTTCCCAACGATGTCAGAGACGATGTTGATGGAGTAGGCGCTCTTTTTTAGAAGCACCGGGCCCTCAGTCCGCTGGCGCTTGTAGCGAGAGTCGCCCTTGCAACCTATCTTCCAGAAATCTTCATCCTCTGATGAAGAAGTATCGCTGCCCTCGCCTTTGTGTCCCACGACCACCTCTTTCCCCTTGCCAGAAATTGGAAGGGAGTCCGGCATCCTTTTCCTCTTCCCCTGACGGTCGGCCCGGATGGTTTCGTGTATACGAACATGCTCACCCGAGCGGTTTCAAGATCCGCTCAAACTCAATGAAATTGGACCCTCGGGGGTCGCCGGCGGAGGAGTAGCCCCACGGACGCCGTCAATCATCAAATCTTCAATAGGGCCCCTACGGGCCTCGTTCCCTGCACCCCCACGAGCGTCATTGTGTCCCCGACCGGCACCTCGCCTGGTTCCCCTTCCCCTCGGAGGGCGGTTTTGCTATTGCTGCGGGTGCTGAGGGTCGACGGTGGGTCCTGGGGCACCCAACATGCGGGAAAGAGCTTCAGCATTCATGCCTTGAGATAGTATTTGAACACCTGCAAACGAGAAAAAACGAGCGTCAGGAGTTGGTTGCTCAAATCGCAGATGCAAAGATACAACCATCACTCTAAGTTAGAAGACTATTCTAAGAGTTAGGGCAGTTAGTTCCTAGAAGCTAACCATCGAGGGCCATGATGTCAGCTGGAGGATTGAGTATCATGTCTGGGGGGCAGGACAAGCCATAACGAAACAGTACTCCCTCATTCTTCATCAGGGTTTCAGCCTTAACCCACTTTTTCTCACTCCTCATCTCGAAGGCTAACCCTTGTGCCCAATCCTCAAAGGCTTTATTCCTCGCCCTTTCCCTAATCAGAGGACCCTCGCCGTGTATTATCCACTGTCGATGAACCCCAAAGATTCCCCCCGGAGCCCCCACGAAGAAATACTTCTCCTTCCAATGCTCGCCGTAGGAGGTGGATGGGGAATCTATCATCTTAAAGCCCGACTTGGCCTGGGCATAATAAAACCCGTCCGTAGGCGATGAGCGTGGCGAGCGGGCCACTTGTATCAAGCTATCAAAATTGACGATCGAGGATGCATAGCCTAGGGCTCTCATCATTATTATGAAGGTGTTGATTAAGGCTATGCCGTTGGGCAGGATTGTGAAGAGCAAAGCCCTAGATGATGGTAGATGACAGCAGTGGCATGGGCGATAGGGAACCTCAAACCCCCAGCCAGGACTGCATCCCAATAGACCGTCATCATCCCAGGCGGCGGTCGGTTGGCCCTCTCCCCCTCCTCAGGGAGTCGCATGGGAAATACTGCTTCATCCCAATAAGCTTTCGCCCTCAAATCCACCAAATCGTCGAGCGTCAGAATACTCTCAATCTCATCCGGAGATCTGTCAGTTTGATGGCGGTTATCTTGCCTCACTTGTGTGACAGGCTCCTTGCCTCTCCTATGGCGCCTTCTGGAAGGTTCGGCCTCAAATTGACGCCCGGATGGCCCTACTTCGCCCTCGGGAGCCATCACGGCCACTGTGATCCTGTGATCTTGGGGTCTCACAGCACTATTCAACACCGGGAATACTCTCTCCCCCTGCCTTTGCATTTCTATCACGTTGCCCATCTCTTCAAAGAGATCATCGACCCCCCCCAGGAGCACGCTCGTTCATCCCTCGAACGGCGGCGTCAACCTCTTCATCCCTGGCATCAGCCGGAGCCTGGGCCACTGGGATCGCCATGGGAATCCCCTCACCTGGGGACGTCCTAGCCAAGGGAACAGCTGCGGGAACATTGCCGTGAGGGGAAGAACTCCCCACCGATATCTCATCAATCTCCCTTACATAGTCATCAACTGGGTGTCCGGCCATGATTGCTTTTCGGTTTTTGAAGATGGAATTTCTCGCAGAAAACTCAATGAAGGAGAAAATTTCCGGAATGAGTCCAAAGGCAGAAGGGATTCTTTGCTTAGAAGGATCGCTCACGCACAACCTAAATCTAAAAGTTAGTATCAGAATATCAAGATTTGTGGAGTTTTTACCTAGAAATTGAAGAAGAAACTCGCCGAAATCTGTGGAAGTAGAGGAAAATTCTTGCTGCGTATGCTTGAAGAAGTTGAAGGCGTAAAAAGTGCCAAAGAGCCTTCCAGAACCCTATTTATAGAGGTGGAAGCTAGCCTTAATTGGGGTGTAAGATTTCAAATGACAATCATTTCCCGCCTAGGAAACTCCCCACTTTTGGTAACCGCCTCACGTCTCCCGGAGTGCACGCGCCCACGTTCCCACTCAGCATTAAATACGGACACGACAACAATTAATGCGGTGTCAGACTGTGCCTGTTGCAGAAGTCAAGAGGTCACTTCTATAGCGAAGGCATGACCCTCGGACATTCAAAAATCCAACGCTCCATTATCTTGGAAATTCTACAGTACGCTCAAGCGATACTACAGAATTTGGGGGGCAAAATGATGAGACTCAGAAACGAACTCGAATCAGAGCCGTCCACGTGTCGCCATCGACTGACTTGAAGACTACACGCTCGCATTGATGGGCTCGTGAGCCAATCCAGCCCACTCACTTGCCAACTAGTTCAGGCCATTGGGCCTCGGACAATTGGTCAGGTAAAGGGCCAGAGCCGACCGGCTTGGCGCTCGCATCTTGGCCCTCAGGGTTGCCCTTCTCAGGGAAGCACCCACGCGGGGACCCCATTCTTGGTGCTCGGGGTTTTGACGCTCAAAGGTCATCTGCCGCGGAGGATCCATCCGTGCACTCTTCGAGCGTCACCAGCGCTCGTGAATGATCCCACCTCCCCTGCGGTGGACCCGAACCTTAGCAAGGAGGACTTTGGGCCTTCCTCTCACGTGACCCTCGCCAACAACCTCTGACACAAAGGTAGTGCGCACTTTGTACCTGACACGCCGCCTCCTTTTCAGAGACGTCATTCTCACACCATCACCGGATGCCACGTGTTAGGGCAACACAGGTTTGGGACCACATGGTCAATTTACCCATTTACCCTCACCCCTAACATATAAATAGAGGAGAACGCATGCTTTCTCCCCCAAGCAATCTTCTGCATACACTTCACACTGGGCATTCCTCTCTCTAGTTTTTTCTGCATCTTCCTAAGCTCCGTGATCACCTCACCACAGTTGCATCACCATTACCTCTTGCACTCTTGGTGTTATCCTAGCTGGAAGAACCCACGCACAAAAAGGAAACCCAGTTCCTGAGGCTTTCACGCCTGTGATGGTCTTCCCCTTCTCACAAATATTAAAGTGTTGTTGTATTTAGGAAGCTCAGATTCTTGCACCATCAAATATCTTTTTTTCTTTATATCTAGATATCACGTTCTTCTTTTGGAGATAATTTTGTTGAAAATTTTTCTCACTTTCTTTCCAGCATAATTTTATCTGCTTTTCTTCTACAACACATAATGTGGTTGGTAAAAGTGTGAAGTAATATTATTATGTATTTGGTAGAAGATATTGTGTATATGATCTTTTGTAGGATTTTCTGTTATTATGATTATGGATATTCTTTTAGTGTTATATTTAAGATATAATTTATTGTAATTATCTTATAGAATTGTCTAAAATATTTTGTATAGATTGTTAGATTTTTTGTATTCTATATATTCTGCTGTAATGTTATTAAATGAAGAAAATAAATTATACTTTTAAAAAGAACATTAATGTGTCATTAATTTAGTTTAAAAGCATAGATTATTTGGATATTAATTATTTTAGTAAAATAAGGTAAGGATAAATATGGAAAGATAATGATTATAAAATAGAAAAGTAAAAACATGAGAATTTAAGGCTATTTAAACGACAACTTACCAATTAAAATAAATGAGAATTCTGGGTGATGGTGCAGAAACTTTGAAGGGATTTAAACACCAACCACTTTAGAATTTGTATGTGGAAGGGAAGACCATCATAGACGTTGAGCCTCAGGAACTGGGTTTCCAATGAAGCGTGGGTTCTTCCAGCTAGGATAACACCAGAAAATGCAGTGACAAGGATGAAGTGTATGGAGCTTGGGAAGAAGATGATGCAGAGGAAAAATGGTGCCCAGTTAAGAGTGCAGTCTGTATGTTTTTTGAGTATGAAAGTTCAGTTGGTGAATGTGCACATGCATTCCCATATTTATAGGTTGAGGGTAAGGGTGATTTGGTAAATGCAACCAAGTGGTCCCAGCTCAGTGTTGCCCTAGACACGTGGCAGCGTGTGATGGTGTGAAGATGACATCTCTGAAAGATACCTGCAGGTAGGTGGCAACAGTGTGTCAGAGGAATGTATGTGCACTACCACAGTGTGTCGGAGGTGGTTACAAGGGTGTTGATTAGCGCTGAGGCGCTAAATGTAGCTTGCTCCCTACTCCATTGTATTTGCTCCTGATGGGAGCCAGGGGATGAGGAAGGAGTCGGCCTCGGGGCTTGCGTGCACCCTGCAACAGTGACGACATGGGCGTCAGGGGTGGCACGAGCGCAAACAGGCTCTTGAGGGACAATCCGAGCACCAGAGGGCTCGGATAGGGGGTTCTCCCTAGTAACTCGAATCGAGTGTTGGGGACGCTCGGGATGGGAAAGGTGCCTGACCGGGCGAGGTTCCCGAGGGAGAACTAAGCGTTGTAAAAGAGGGAGACCTTCACGAGGGTAATGGTCATCTTAGTTAGGTTTTCATAAGAGCTCTGAGCGAGATAGGTGGCAACCTCACGCTCAAGGAAGAGGGAGAGGTTGGCAGATGGGCCTTAAGAACCAAGGCGGTGGGTAGCATGGGCTGGACCTGTTCACGAGCCCACTTTCATGAGCCTCAAAGCCCACGTGGTTTCCCGAATCATCTGAACAATCCTTCCGGAACGTGACACGTGTACGAACCTGATGCGAGCGTAAATTGGGCCCATCACTGGGTATATTCCCAAAATTTTTATATTTTCTAACACACTCACGGTGGTTTGCTAACTTTCAAAGTAAACTCGCCCTTAGAGTAAACAATTCAAATTTTATTATTGTTTAGAGTGATAAATATATGAAAGTTTTAATCTTAAACATTTTACTTAATATTATGTACTAGTAAATAATTTATTTAATTATACATTATATATATAATTGGATTCGGATTCTTAACGGATCGGATTTCTTAATTCCATATTTGATTCATTTATTTTAAATAATGAATATTTATAATCGAATATGATTCATCGGACATTTTTATCGGACAAATATGCTAAAATTTGGGTCGGGTTTGGATTAAAATTCAACCTATTGACAGTAGCGCTGTCAATTTCGGACCCGACCCGAAAACACGACACGACCCATCCGCCAAAATATCAGGTTAGGATTGAGGTATTTTGGGTTCGGGTCGGACCCGATAACAACCCGAAGAAGAGAGAGAAAGTCGGGTCGGGTTTGGGTCCAACCCGGGTTGAACCGAAAATGTGGGTACTATAAATTCAAAAAACCCTAATCTGATGTTTCAGACAAATTTCACACCCCTCAATCTTCATCAGTGCCGCTTCGCCCCAAGTCCCGAACCCTTCACCCTCAGTCACTCCTCACGCCCTCGCCGCCTCGTTGCCGCCTGAAAGTCAACTCGCCCACAGCTCTAGCTCCAACACCACCTTCTTCCTATTCGCTGCATCTTTTCCGATTATCTTCCTTCCTAAGATAAGAGTCGAGAAGGCAAGGAGAAGGCGACGACGTGCTGGTGCCTCCGTCGTCCGCCGCCGGCCGTCTTCTTCTCTCTTATTATTATTATTATTATTATTATTATTATTATTATTAATTTTTTTTTATATTATTATTATTATTATTATTATTATTATTATTATTATTATTATTATTATTATTATTATTATTATCATCGCACTAATTAAAAAAATCTCAGCTAATAATTATTCTTACTCATCGCAGACGGAACATTCCTCTGCTATTCTTGCTGCTGACAAATGAGGAGGACTTAACATTCCCCTGGTAAAAATTCCCCTCATTGTTTGAAGCTTTATGTTTCTAGATTAATCAGGTTAAATTCCCATTCGTGTTTGTTTTGGTTGTTAATGTGTTTAAATCATTTTATTGAATCCTATTTATTTATGTGTTTATTTATGAATGTCTACAAAATAATTGAAGTTGATGACTTTCCGGTAAAACTAGAGATTGATGTCGTGCCTCCTAACCTTAGCATGGTACCTGAGTTGCTAAAGTAGTTGCATATCTTCCATTTAGCATGATATTTTAATTGCTAGATTATGCAATGTTTTAGAAACTAACTGCAGTTTTCTAGGCAATTTATCTCTCTCTTTTTATTTAACTCTCAGTGTTTACTTCTCTTCTTGTCTAAATTGAGTTTAAGAATACTGAATATTGATGATACCAAATCACGCTCGGTTCAACACCGTACACGTGTCGCCATCTGAACACCTCAAAGCTTGGACGCCCGCATTACTGGGCTCGTGGAATAGCCCAGCCCATTCGCTTATCAATTTGCAGATCCAGGCCCATGCGTCTCAGCCCTTTCCTCAAGTAGGGTTTCCGCCGTTCAAGCCCGACGCTTGCAATATGATCCCTCAAAGTCACCCTTCCCCAGAGAAACACTTCTCGAGGGCACCCCCCCTTTTTCACGCTCGAGTATATGACGCTCGTGGGTTATCTGCCAGAGAAAATTCTCTCAAACGCCCCCTCGAATGTCATTCACGCTCGGGTGTGGTCTACTCCTAGGGGGGCATCCATACGACTGCATGACCGGTCTTGAGCCTCCCAGCGCTCACATTGCCGCTTGCCAACGATCTCTGACACAGTGGCAGTGCGCACCTCGTACCTGACATGCCGCCCACTTTCAGAACCGTCACTTTCATACTGTGATAAGACGCCACGTGTTAGGGCAACACCTGTTTGGGACCACTTGGTCAAAATTACCCAAAGCACCCTTGCCCCTAACATATAAATAGGGAGAAACACATGCTTTCTTCCCCAAGTCATCTTCTTCATACAAACTACCTGCACTGAACTAGGATCTTTCTCCTCCATTGCTGCTGCATCTTCCTCTGCATTTCGTTTTCCCCAAGCTCCCTGCATTTCACCATTTTCATTGCATCCCTATTGCATTTTCTTGTGTTATCCTAGCTGGAAGAACCCACACTCATCTGGAAACCCAGTTCCTGAGGCTCAACGCCTGTGATGGTCTTCCCTTCATAAACAAATCTTAAAGTGTTGGTGTATTAACACATTTCCAGTTTCTACACCATCATTTTTGGCGCCGTCTGTGGGAAACCATCATCTTCATCTTCAACAGATTCTTCCTCTCTAAGCTAGTCGAGATATAACACCTTCAATTTCAAACATGGTGATTGCAACCAGATCTGGGATTTTGGATAACAGGGGTGGTCTACCCCCAGTGAATGAAGAAAACAGGCCCGACGGAAATATCGTCGTGGATATCACCCCTGCCCCATCTGGAAATACCCCGGCCGCTGGGGCGAATAAGGACAAGGAGGTCCCGGTGGGTTCTCTTCTTGTGGCCGGAGCTCAGGCGGGGAGCTTCGCAACAGCCTTTTCCCCTGTCAACCCTGCAGCCGTTGGGGCGTTGCCGGCGACAATACCGCCTCCTGGGTATGCTTACATGCAACCTGCCATGGTGCCCGGGATGATGCCAGACATGGTCCCTATGATCCAGCCGTACCAGGTGGGTACGTTGCAGCTTCCCATCTCTCTCCCCAAAGAAATTCAAGGAGTGGAGATGCCCCAAATGACATCCCAGCAACTCCAGGCACTGTACGCTCAGTGCAAAGTTCAGGCCGCACAAAACGCCTGGAACCACTTCACAGCCGCCTACTTCCCCTCAAGGACGGGCGTTCACATGCCTCCACCAATGGGAGGGCTCCCAGTCCACCCCCTCACAGCTGCCCAGAATGTACTGAGGGCACAGCCGCTGCTACCACCACCGGCACAGGAGAAAGAAGTCCCCCCGAGGGTAGATCCAGAACAGCAGCCCTTGGAGAAGGATAAAGCCCCTCCCGCAAGGGGAGATGCTGGGGAAGAGGTCCAGTCTTGGGCTACTGGAAGAGTAAGTAGGAAGGAAGGAGATGACCCTCGGATAGCAGCGGTCCAAGACTAACTGGAGGACCTGCAGCATATAGTGGAACAGCTCTCTCGAGCGCGGTCTCAAATCCCCCATGCTGGGGATGAGAGGTCCAAGGCCAGAGACGCTCGCAATCCACGCAACCAGCTCCCTCGCCGATGGAGAGAGGAGGACTACGAGGAACATGATTTCGAGGGCGGGAACTACAGGCTTTTGATAGACGGTTCGCCCCTCACTGACGAGGTTCTAATGGCACGCACGGGAAAAGGAAAGATCCTAACGTCCGTAAACCGATACGATGGAACAACTGATCCGGCCGAGCATCTGGATCATTTTGTACACCTGATGCACTTGTACGAGCATTCCAGTCATTACTGGACCAAGGTCTTTGTGACCTCACTAATTGGAATGACGCAAGAGTGGTACAAGAAGCTTCCCCCGTGCTCAATTCGAGGATACAACGATTTGACCGATGCTTTCTTGAGTCATTTCAACTCTCTGAAAGCGCCCGCACTGTTTGGAATAGTGCCCTAGATAGCCGATTGTATATCCGCTTTGTACTTTTCCTTATTGTAATCGCAGACAATCTTTGAATGAAATAACGAATTGAGGCAACACTTCTTTAAATGCTCTTGTTTGGTATGCGTTTACTTTAGCTGTGCATGTATGAGAACTCCCCTAATCCTGATGACTTTAGGACTCTACCATTTAGGTAAAATGGTTCATGAAACGAGCCCTATATCACATAAGTCATGATTAGTAAAATGCTCCAAGCCGATGAGTCCTACCGACAGTGGGAGTGTCAACCTGACTCCTCTAAGGCTTGCTTGTGGGATCACGCCCTTAAGAAGGACCACCTTGTTTCATGGAGGTGCAAAGTGTATAGTTGATACGTTCGTGATACATGAGGGTGCTTACTTTAGTAAGTAAGTTCACCGAGGTGCCCCGTGTGAGAAGATTCCTAAATGGGAAAGGAAGTTTCTATTTCAGGAAATGGAAACTTCCAGATTAGGAAATATCTCACGAGTCATTGATGTGATTAATTGATCCTTAGACTTGAGGTTCCTTGTCACTTTATGAGTTAACTCTGTAGTCTTAGGTATAAGCTTTAAAGGGTGTCACCTTAGACAACTGATTCAAGGCTTATGCTGGGGCTACACAAGTGATTCATGAAAGTGAATGAGAATCAAGAAAGGACCTACACTTGCATTTTCAAGGTGATCTCTTATTGTGTAAGTCATTCATATGCCATATGGAGTCCTTGGCCAAGGCAGTAGATCAAGACATCAAGAAAAGGGTTTCTTGGATTGAGATCAAATGGATATGAAATGCACTTAGCTTTAAGACCGGATTATTACGGTTCTGATTATTCCCTTACCCTAGATCTTGGTTGAGAGATAGTAAGTAGGAGGATTGTATCTCACATGAATCAATGACTTAAAGGTTCTGTCAAATCCGAACATTCCAATTCAGCTAGGGGTTAAACACCTATTGCTAGACTATGGTCATTTAATCTGTGGACCGATTATTTAATTAGTGAATTAATTAATTGGGGTCACTGCTAATTGAATTGAGAACCTAGAGGGTCACACACAACAACTTGGTTACATGAGTTGAGGCTTTAAAATGATTAAACGAGTTAATCAGGCCAAGAGGGTTCCACACGTGTGAAACCACTTGTGTGGGTCACGTGAGTGACACGTGTACTTGTGACACGTGTCCCACACGTGTAAATATATATATTATATATATATATATTAAATAATTAAATGTGTTAATTATTTAATAGACTTTGGTTTAATTTTGAATTAAAAAGAAAGTCTTATTTTGGAGAAAAATAATCTAGTTAATTAATTATGAATTAATTAATTAGATAAAATAAGTTATTTATTTTAAATAAATAAAGTATAAAATTATCCAAAAATAGTTTGGATATTTTAGCTCTCTTGAAAGTTGATTTGAATTTGAATTCAAAGTCAAAGTCAAAGTAATAGGAGAGAGGGACCAAAATCCTTAGCCCATAAGGACTAGGGATTTTCGGCCACTCCCTTATTATAAATAGGGGAGCTCGAGCCCCCTTAAAGCTAATCGAGAATTCTTTTGGTTCATGTGTTGAACACCATCCTTTTTCCAAGATAAACGAAACCCTAGGTTAAGCCTAAACACTAGCTAGAGAACTAGCATCCTTACTAGTTAGATTGTAGTCAAGTTGGTGGACTATCTCTAGAGAGCTTCAAGTTAGAAGTTTGAAGATTCGAGCTTTACCAAGGAGAGGGGATCAAGCCGCGAGAAGAGCATTCTTGGGTGGCTTGAAACGCTTCAAGAAAGTTAATTAAGAAAGTAAGTTTCTAATCCCTACGAATTTGGTTACACGATTGCGAGTCCTAGATCCTTTTGTTGGAAAAATTTTAAATTTTCGCTGCTTTCTGATTCGTGTTTTCCAACACGCACCTGCTACCACGACCCTACAGCCTAGTGCAAGGGCCCAACGAAACCCTCAGGTCCTTTATGGGCAGATTCAACAAAGAGGTCTTATTGGTGGAAAGACCATCGATGGATTTCCTGAGTCACATACTGTTTGGTGCCATCAACACGAAAAACTATGTCAGCGAGGAATTCGCTGAAGAAGTGACCAAGAAGAAGCCCCGTTCCTTAACAGAATTGACGGACATCGCTGATTCTTATTTCACCCTCGAGGATATGTACATCGCGAGGGCCCAAAAGCATGCCAGTGCCCCTCGATCTGAGAGGGGTCAGCCGGATAAAGGCGAGGCCCACAAGAACCGCCGCCGTAGTCCAATCACCGCTCGAAAAAACTCTCCACCCCCTCGCCGATTCGAACGTATCCCTCTCAACAGGCCCATTGCTGAGGTCTACTCCATGGCGGATAAGAATTTGTTTAAGAGGCCGCACAAGATGAGAGAAACCGAGATTCAAAAGCGCTCGGGGAAATACTGTGCCTTCCATAAGCAGAAATGGCACGACACAAATGAATGCCGCCAATTTGAGAGTGAGAACCAGAGGCTTATCGCTGGGGGCCATCTCAAGGAGTTTGTGAAAATATTGGAAAGATATGATGAGCACTGTGCTGAGCGAGTGAGGGCCAGGGGGAGAAGTCGCTCACGCTCAAGAAGCCCCCGTCACCATCACATATGGACGAGCGACCGCGGCAAAGAGAAGGCCGCCGATGTGGAGAACCAACCCTTTGCGGTTATCCACATGATTGCTGGAGGACCCTCGGGAGGGGATTCCAATGCATCTCGGTGCCGCCATGTCCGAAGCTATGATCAGAGATCTTCCCAGCCCAAGCCTGTGCTTTCCGTCAGCAGCGCTTCATGCTCGAAGGAGAATGACATTGTAGGGTTCACGGAAAAAGACCTAGAGCACATTGTAACACCCCATGGGGTCGGTGAAACCTCTGACTGCCCCATGGTGGTTAGTTTAGACGTTCACAATCATGTTGTAAAGAGGGTCTTAATTGATAGTGGAAGCTCTGTGAATGTTCTCCCGTACTCAACGTTCCAAAACATGAATATAACAAACATTCCCCTCGAACCCCTCAGAACAGCCCTCGTTAGCTTTGGGGGTTCCGAGATCGTCCCTCGTGGACAGATTCGCTTAGCCACCTCATTTGGTCGTGCCCCACAGTGAAAAACTTTGAGCGTTCTTTATGTAGTCGTCGAAGTGGACCTCCCATACAACATCATCTTTGGACGCCCGGCCCTCGTGGATTTCAAGGAGGTTATCTCAACGTACCATCAGAAAGTCAAATTCCCCACTCCCGAGGGGACGGGCGAGGTTCTGTGCAATGTTAAGGAGGCATGGGAATGTTATATCCTGTCCTTGAGGAGTCACAAGCCAAAGCAAGCAGTCCAAGCGGGGCCCACAAAGAAATCTGTAGATTTCCCCAAGTTAGATGAAGATGGTCCTGAGCGTAAAAGGGCCAAACTCTACAAGAAGAAGAATAGAAAAAAGGAAGCAGACGGGTCCAAGGATGTCCAGGCTGGCCCACTGGGACCAGTCGAGGGATCCTCTTTGGAGGGCGAAGGTCGTCAGCCCTCGGAGGAAGCCAGCGATAGGCTCACAGGAAAGAAGAGAGCGCTCGAGCTCCCGAGGCCTGAGGTGCGTATCGAGCCTACGGAGAATTTCCTGACCATCGAGTTGGAGCTTGGAAACCTGACAAAACTACCCAGATAGGTTCTAACCTCGACGGTCCCTCTGAGATCATGATGATCGAATTTTTGCGAGAGAATGTGGACGTCTTTTCCTGGAAAGCCTCCGATCTAACTGGAATAGATTCGAGCGTCATTGTCCACAGGCTCAACAAGGACCCAGCCTTCAAACCAATCAAGCAAAAGAAGAGGGACACTCAGGGATTCAGAAGGCAAGTCATAGAAGAGGAGGTGAACAAGCTCCTTGAGGCTCAATACATTGAAGAGATCCTCTACCCAGAATGGCTCTGCAACATTGTCGTCGTGCCCAAGAGTGCAAAGAAATGACGCATGTGCAATGACTTTACTGATCTCAACAAGGTGTGCCCCAAAGACCTATACCCTTTACCGAGGATTGATCAACTAGTAGATTCGACGGCGGGGTGCGAACTCATGAGTATGATGGATGCATTCTAGGGGTATTATCAGATCTTTATGGCACCCGAGGATCGACCAAAGACTTCCTTCGTGGTCCATGTGGGAATTTACTGTTTCAAGGTCATGCCGTTCGGACTCAAAAATGCAGGGGCAACTTATCAACGCCTAGTCAACAGAATGTTCGAGCGCGAAATAGGAAAATCCATGGAAGTATATGTAGATGACATAATCGTCAAAAGCGAGCGCCAACATTCCCATTTGGAGGATCTCAAATGGGCGTTCAACATCCTACGATAGTATGGTATGAAGTTGAATCCTTCAAAATGTACATTTGGTGTTCGGGGAGGAAAGTTCATAGGGTATGTTGTTAGCCAAAGAGGCATTGAGGCCAATCCGGAGAAAATCAAAGCGATCTTGGACATTCCCCCCTTCGGAATGTTAGAGAGGTCCAAGTGCTGGTGGGCAAGATCATTTCTTTGAACAGATTCATTTCCCGCTCGGCCGACAGGAACCTGCCCTTCTTCAAAATCCTTCGCAACGCTCGTAACTTCGCTTGGAGCGAGGAATGTGAGAAAGCTTTGCAGGACATGAAGCAATATCTCTCGAGCGCACCACTGTTGACTAAGCCTAACCCAGGGGAGAGCTTGCTTATTTACCTTTCAGTCTCCTCAGAAGCCACGAGCGCTATCCTCGTAGCTGTACGCGAGGGTAAGCATCTGCCGGTGTATTACTTAAGCAAGATCTTGCAGGGGGAGGAGAAAAGATATATAGAGATAGAGAAATTTGCCTTCGCGCTCGTCAATGCATCACGACGATTGAGGCCTTACTTTCAGGCTCACTCCATCATTGTACTCACGGTCAACCCCTCAAACAGGTGCTCTCGAAACCGGATGTCTCAGGGAGGCTAATCAAGTGGTCTATTGAACTCAGCCAATTCGACATTACCTTCGAGCCTTATACGGCGATACAGGCTCAGGTAGTGGCAGATCTACTGGTAGAACGCTTCAACCTGGATACTGCGCCCTCGGCTGAAGATGGGCTATGGCTTCTACACACAGATGGCTCCTCGACCTCACAAGGGGGGGGGGGGAGCCGGGGTGACCCTCAGAGACACTCAAGGTATTGAAGTAGATTATGCAATCAAACTGGCGTTCCAAGTCACCAACAACGAGGCAGAGTATGAGGCTCTCATCCAGGGGCTCAGGATCGCCCTTCAGAATGGTGCCGCTAAGGCACTGCATATGTTGACTCCCAGCTGATCGCAAGTCAAATTGACGGCACTTATGAAGCTCGAGAAGCCACTATGGTGCAGTACCTGGCGAGTGCTAAAGAAGTGATCTCCAAATTCAAGGAGTTCCACTTACTGCAGGTCCCGCGGGCAGAAAACGAGCGTGCAGATGCCCTCTCAAAATTTGCATCCGCTCTGGAAGACTCCTGCGAGTGTTCAGTCACATTCCTTAGAACGGAGAGGCCACTGATTCGCGAGGCGGACCCTCGAGTGAAGTGAACATGGTCGATCCCTCCGAACCTTGTTGGCTCGACGACATCAGTAGGTTCCTGAGGGATGGAACCTGCCCGAACGATAAAGTGGAAGCACGAAAAGTTAGAAGTAAGGTCCCTCGCTTCTCTCTTGACCACAAGGGTCGACTCTTCAAACGGTCTTTCCAAGGTCCACCATTAAGATGCCTGAGACCCTCGCAAACCAAAGAAGTGTTAGAGCATGTGCACAACGGAAGTTGTGGAAACCATTCTGGCGGTCGAATTCTGGCTAAGAAGGTATTAAGGAGTGGATTTTACTGGCCCTCGCTACTGCAGGATGCAATCAACTACTTTAAGAAATATCCTAAGTGCCAGTTTCATTCCAACACCCCTCAACTGTCGGCAGCCCAAATGATCCCTATTGACGTCTCATGGCCCTTCGACCAGTGGGGCATCGATATAGTGGGACCCCTGCCAATGGTGGTCGGACAAAAGAAATTTGTAATCCTCGTAGTGGACTATTTCACCAAGTGGGCCGAAGCTGAAGCGGTCGCGAAGATAACGTTCAAAGTTGTGAGGGACTTCATTTGGAAGAACATCATCTGCAGATATGGCATCCCGAGGGTGCTCATCTCAGATAACGGTTCCCAATTCATCGCCGCTGACACGCGAGATTGGTGCTATGAACTAGGGATGGAGCAACGCTTCACTTCCGTGGGCCACCCCTAGGCCAATGGTCAAGCTGAGGTAACCAACCGAACCATACTCCAGCCTCTGAAAACAATGCTCGAGAGTAAAAAGGGTGAATGGGCAAAATCAAGAACTTCAAGGAGCCCTCTGGGCATACCGTACTACCCCACGAGCGGCAACAGGAGAGACCCCTTACTCCCTTGTGTACGGCTCCGAGGCTATGATACCTGCAGAAATTGCGTAAGAATCAACACGCGTTGCCTATTTTGAGCCTACAGCCAACGAGGATAACCGGAAGTTCGAATTGGATTTGCTAGATGAGAGAAGAAACACTGCTTGGGCTCGGATCCACAGGTACAAAGCGACCGTAGCCCACCAGTATAACAAGCGCGTCAAAGAAAGGACCTTCCAGCTAGGGGACTTGGTCCTGAAAAAAGTTGAAGTCTCCAAACATGTGGGTAAGTTGGACCCCAATTGGGAAGGCCCCTTCAAAGTCATTCAGGTATGCGCGAACAATGCCTACCTGCTAGAGAATTTGCAAGGCGAGCGTCTCCCTCGACCATGGAATGCATGTAACCTTAGACGGTTCTACGTGTAAGCCTCACCCTTTGTAATTGCCCGTTAGCAGCACTTTGTATTCTCTTTTGACAGAAATGTAAATACAACAGTAAGCATCTTTCAATTAATATTCGTCGTTTACTCACTCTTCCTTAATTAATGGTTTGAATTATCAATGGCATCAACACCCACACAACCTCACCAAATCAATGCTATCATTATGTCGAGAACCCTCTACATTGAGTAGCTTGACGCTCGTAAGCGTGTAAACCCTAACAATGAGCGTGTCGAGAAGGCGGGTTGCTGAATGTTTAACCTACAACCAACTGGATGCTGATCGTACCAGTTCGCGCTTGTAAAACTCCTATGACCCTCATCCTCTTAGGTATGAGTACGCTCATAAGTAGCTAACCCTGGGCTAATCCTCTCATGGATACCTAAGTGCGAAGCTCACATTACAGCTACGTTCGCTTTAATCCAACACTTAGCAAATCCTACCATTGATTTCTAAGTTCATTCAAGCTACACGAACACCCAAATCAGAAATGTACATCACACATAAGGCCAACACTTAGCCAAATCCCTAGTGGGTTTCTAAGTTCATTCGAGCCTCGTTGATGAATACGGTCAGAGTACCCTCAACAGGAACACCCTCACGCTCATACATTCCCACTACCAACATGCAAGTATCATACAAGAACAGATAAACAATGCTCAACATTCAATATTGAAGGGAATCAAACTTTATTAACAGAAACATTATCAGATAAAAGGCAGAAAACAAGTTCAAATGCATTATCAAAAGTACCAAAAGTCAAGTACGGAGGTTAAATGTTCATAACAGGAATGGAAATAGACAGATGGAATTTGAAGAAAGCAAGTAGAAAACATCATTGAGGTTGATTCTCTGGTTCTGGAGGAGCATTCGAAATTGGAATGAGGGCTAGCACAGGAGCATTGGAAGTTTGGGCATCATGTAGGTCCCCATCATTCTGAGTATCTATAGTGACACCGTCTTCATCTTCTATGGTAATGGGCGCTGGGTCCATAAGATTGGCCGCAATAAACTCCCTCTGGAGCATCATCACCAGATCCTGATACTCGGGCTCCGTTTGGCTCTCCGAGGGGTCCTCGTTACGAACAATGGGCTCTAAATTCTCATCCAAATCCATATACAGGCGCTCGTCCGTCCGAGCGCTTTCAGGTGCCATCCCCAGCTTCACCATCTGGCCTATCACTTTCCAGAAAATACGCCGAGCATTATCAAAATAGTGGAGGTTGGCCACGAAAGCGAATGCTTTGGAGCGCACGAACCTCATCACTGTCTCCCATGCTACCTTCGACTCCAGGCCGGCTACCTTCTCCTGCAAGTTGGCAAGATCCCTCTTAGTTGCTTCATTCTGCTGGGTACTCTCGGCCAATTGCCTGCCAAGTTCCCCATTAGCAACCCTCAACTGGTCACGCTCCTCCTTGAGTTTTTTGTGACGCTCGTCCAAGACCAAGTATGCATCGTCGGATTTCTTCAGGGCCTCCCTCAACTTCCCCTGCTCAAGCTCAGATGCAGCCAGTTGAGCACAGACGCTGTTATAGTCCACCTGCAATTGACCGGGGTCAGAAATGCGGAGCAATCTCTTGTACTTGGCCTTGTGCTCGGCGTAAGCATGCGCTCGCCCCTGCAAATTCTTCAGCCTAGGGATCACCTCCTGAAGGACCAATAACAAAAGTTTATACCGGATTCGTGCAAAAGTTGGAACTTTTCAAAACAACTTAGGAAAGCTCATTGTCAAGAGGGCGTGGCAAGCATCGTCCGCAACACGAGCAGCGTCATGCTCGTTCAATTTATCATGATCATCGGAGAATTGAAGTTTGCCGACAATATCCGCAACCAAATTGCTAGTAGCTGCGCTTTTCCTTCAAAGGACCGGGCTATCCATCCTCTGGCGTTTATAGCGAGCATCCCCCTTGCATCCAATCTTCCAGAAGTCCTCATCTTCGGACGATGAGGTATCACCACCCTCGCCACGGTGGCCCACGATAACTTATTTCCCCTTTCCTGAGATGGGAACGGAGTCTGGCATCCTTTTCCTTTTTCCTGAGAGTTTAGCCCTCGCTGCATCATGAAATCTGGCCAGATCCCCCGAGCGGTTGCGGTAGTTGCCTGAGCTCAGCACTATTGGCTCATCAGGGTCTACTGGAGGAGTGTCACCCCAAGCGCCATCGAGTGTCAAGTCCTCGATATGGCCAGCTTCACGGCCATCATTTTCGGCACCTCGACGAGAGCCTCTGCTACCCTCGCCTCGCCCTGCTCCACGGCGAGCACCTCTCCCTCTCGGAACATTTGAGGGCTGGGGAATCTACTGCTACTGGTTGGCGCCCGCTTGGTGAGCGTGCATCATCTGTGCGATACTCTCAGCGTCGATCCCTGCCATGAGTATGTCCACACCTGTTAACATAAACAAACGGGCGTCAGCAAAATATTGGATGAGTATCTGTGCAAGGCGAAGGATGAAGTGTTAATGCTAGTCTAAACGTTAGAGATGTTAGTTCCTAGAATCTAACCATCACGGAACATGGTCCGAGCGGGAGGATTGAGTACCATCTCCGGAGGATTCACTAGCCCATAGTGGAACAATACTTCCTCATCCTTCATTAATTCCTTGGCCTTTATCCACTTCCTCTCGTTTTTCATCACGAGGGCCAAATTCTTCGCCCAACGCTCGAAAAGCTTATTTTCAGATCTATTTCTAACCAACGGCGCCTCTCCATGAATTATCCACCCTCGATTAGCTCCAAAAATCCCCCCAGGCGCTCCCAGAAAAAAGTACTTCTCCTTCCAGTTCTCGCCGTACAAGGACGAGGACGAATCGATCATTTTAAACCCTGACTTGGCTTGGGCATAATAAAACCCATCTGTTGGAGACGAGCGTGATGAGCAGGCCACTTGAATTAGACTGTTGAAGTTATATATCGAGGGCTCGTGGCCTGTGACCTTCATCAGGATCACGAAGGTGTTTATCAAGGCTATGCCATTCGGCAGGATCTGGGAAGGGCTGAGAGTAAGATAATTGCAGATGTTGGCGACGGCGGTCGGGATTGGAAATCTCAAGCCCCCATCCAAGACCGAATCCTGGTAGACGGTCATCATCCCCGGAGGCGGGAGGTTGGCTCTCTCCCCTTCCACAGGAAGGCGAATTGGGAACACAGCCTCATCCCAGTACACCTTAGCCTTCATATCTGTTAGATCTTCGAGCGTCAATGTGCTCTCTATTTTGTCTGGTGATCTATCTGTTTGTGGGTAGTGTCTCACCTCACCCAGGTCATTGGCTCCTTCCCTTTCTTTTGATACTTCCGGGGGGGTCGCCTTCTGCCCGACGCTCGGAAGGCCCCGCACCGTCCTTAGGAGCCGCGATAGCCACAGTAACCCGGTGATCCTGGGGCCTTACGACACTGTTCAACACAGGAAATACTCTCTCCCCCTGTCTCTGCATCTCCATCACATTATTCATCTCTTCAAAGAGATGATCTACCCCCTCAGGACCACGCTCGTTCATCCCTTGAACGGCGGCATCAAGCTCTTCATCCCCAACATCTTCCGGGTCTCTCTCTATCGGAACAGTAGTCGGAATATCAGTATGAGGGGAAGAACTCCCCACGGACATTTCATCTATCTCCCTCACCATTCTGTTTACAATGTTTTTCGCCATTGCTGAACCTTATTGTGGAGGGGAGAGCATTTTAACAGAAGGGGTTTGGAAGGGGGTGGTGGAGTTTTGAATACGGTGAACTCACTAAGGAACTTTCTCACGAGGACCACTCTCAACAAGACCTAAATCTAGGGTTAGTACAGATTTACAGATGGTTACCTGAGTTGGAAGAAGGGTTTGCCTTGAAAAATCTCCGGAAAGTTCTTGAGAATTGCAGAAAGTTGCAGGGAATTTTGTTGATATTTTGGCTTGAGGAATTTGAATACGCAAAGGGATGAAAGAGCCTTCCGGATCCCTATTTATAGGGGGTGATTTACATTGATTAGGGTTTGGGGATTTGAAAGGTAATCATTTCTCGCCTTGGGAAACTCCCATTTTTGGTAACCGCCCCACGATTCCCGGAGTGCACGCGCCCATGTCGCCAATCCGCATTAAATGCGGATGGGACTTCATTTATGGTGGTGTCAGAAAGTGTCCGTTACTGAAGACGGACAGTCACCTCCTTTCAGAAGCCTGACTCTCAAGCATTCAAAAAATCAATGCTCACCTCTTTAAATTCTACAGTACGCTCAAGCGCAACTATAGAATTTGGGGGGCAGAATGATGATACCAAATCACGCTCGGTTCAACACCGTATACGTGTCGCCATCTGAATACCTCGGAGCTTGGACGCCCGCATTACTGGGCTCGTGGAATAGCCCAGCCTATTCGCTTATCAATTAGCAGATCCAGGCCTATGTGCCTCTTCCCTTTCCTTGAGTAGGGTTTCCGTCGTTCAAGCCCGACACTCGCAATATGATCCCTCAAAGTCACCCTTCCCCAGGGAAACACTTCTCGAGGGTACCCCCTTTTTCATGCTCGTGGGTTATCTGACAGAGGAAATTCTCTCAAACGCCCCCTCGAACGTCGTTCACGCTCGGGTGTGGTCTACTCCTAGGGGGGTATCCATACAACTGCATGACCGGTTTTGAGCCTCCCAGCGCTCACATTGCCGCTCGCCAACGACCTCTGACATAGTGGCAGTGCGCACCTCGTACCTGACATGCCGCCCACTTTCAGAACCATCACTTTCATACTGTGATAAGACGCCACGTGTTAGGGCAACACCTGTTTGGGACCACTTGGTCAAAATTATCCAAAGCACCCTTGCCCCTAACATATAAATAGGGAGAAACACATGCTTTCTTCCCCAAGTCATCTTCTTCATACAAACCACCTGCACTGAACTGGGATCTTTCTCCTCCATTGCTGCTGCAAATTCCTCTGCATTTCCTTTTCCCTAAGCTCCCTGCATTTCACCATTTTCATGGCATCCCTAATGCATTTTCTGGTGTTATCCTAGCTGGAAGAACCCACGCTCATCTGGAAACCCAGTTCCTGGGGCTCAACGCCTGTGATATTCTTCCCTTCATAAACAAATCTTAAAGTGTTGGTGTATTAACACACTTCCAGTTTCTGCACCATCAAATATATATAATTATTTTTGTTTGAGCTGATTTGGCTTTAAGAATCTGGTTTAGATGGAAAATTATTAGGTTAAGTTGATAGAAAAAGATCTGATTTTCCATGTAGTAACAAGAGAAGCTTATATATAAAAAAAATAAATAAATAAAACAAGAGAAGCCAAAAACAGAATCTGCAACTTGGTCTTCAGTTGAGTTGTGTAAACATTGGAAAAGTTCTACTCATATTTGTACTTGCGTTAGTTACCTGGTAAACAAGAGATTGACTTTGGTTCATGACATTTTTGTGCATAAGTTCTTACTAGTTAATTTTTTGTTATTCTTTTTTCTCTTTTTGCAAAACTGGGTTGATGTCTTTACTCAATGTGGTACTGACTAATGAATAACTTTAATGACATTAGTATATTAGTAAATGACATTAGTAAATTAATGAAAAACATGTGTGTGAAACTTCAACTTCTTGAATGACCTGTCACTAATGAATGACTTCAACTTCTTGAATAAATTCAACTTATTAGAATGCGTCCTCAATTGTTTTCTTTATGTTGTAGTTTATGATGATGTCCAATTGGATGAAGTGACCGAGAATATTATGAGTGTGTATTTGAATCAAAACGATGGTCAATCTAGTACGGCTACTTATCTTGTTGATTGATAGGTAAGTAATCTTTTTTATATTTAATATATGAATTCTTAATATTTATTATGAATCTTATACAATATATATGCTGCCTCTGTGTATATAGTTCATAGTTTTTTTTTTTCTGTAATTTGGTGCCATTTATATTATTTTCAGTTATAGTTGGTTTGGAATACTTACTGCTTATACATATAAATTACATGTACTTTACATATACATATAGTTTACATGTAATTTAAGCATCAACATTCATTTATAAGCTTGTATAACTGAACTTTTTTGGGATTTGGACTATGAATTGTGCAGGACAAAGAAAACTACTGCAGCGGCTAATGCAACAGCAAGTCCTTCAACATCTTCAGCACAAGTAGGAGCAATGTATTCCATTCTTGGATTGGTTTGCTTGCTTTTGTTGGCTTCATTTTCTTCATTTATGTAAGGAGGAATTCTCTTGATATGTGAGAGGTGTTTCAATTGTGTATAGCTATCAAATCCTCGAAATTTTGTGTAAGACTTAAAATCTATGTACGGTAACTTTAGTTAGTGGGGATTTGGTGCATACACAGGACAAGACCGAATTGTGTAATTTATCATACTTGTTTGTTTTGATTTTTTATTAGGGTCACCTACAAAGTTAGAATATGTAATTTGAAGTTTTGAAAGCACGTTTATATTTTAAATTTTGAAATTCAGTAAAAAATCTCAAAACAAAGAGAAAAAAAATATTTTTTAAAAAACAGGTTGGGTCGGGTTATCGGGTTACCTGAAAAAAAATCAGGTCAATCCGAACCCAACCCGAACCTGATAGGTTCAGGTTAAGGTTGGGGGTTTTGGGTTCGGGTTGGGATTTTTTGTGTAATATCCCTCCCTCAACCCGACCTACCCGAATTGACAGTCCCAACTCATGCTCGTCTGTCGGGTTTTTCGGGAAGTTTCGTTGGGCTTGTGGAGGTTATTTTTTCCATGGCCCGTCTGTCGAGTTTTTTGCTTATGTTTTTCAGGAACTTTCGGATGTAATTATTTGTGTTTTAATAAATAAGGTGGGTCCTCAGTAAAAGCTCATGGGACATCTGGTTTTACAAAAATAATAATAATAAAAAAAAACTAACTAACTATATATAACACCTCCAAGAAATATTAAAGGAAAATTTGTACAATTGATCCCATACAAATGAAAATTTCAAAATTTTAAATGCGAATGTCATCCTACATCTTTCAAAGTTTTAATAATTTTAGGATAATTTATGCATGAAAATTTTTTAGGCTAAAAAAAAAAAAACACATGTTCCTCATGTTTATCCTTTTCCAGGTCAATTTAAAGAAGTAGAACCCATATAGCATATATATTACTAAACACATCACTATGGCATGTTTAAAAATATATCACCTAACACCCACATCGTTAAAATGGCCCCAAAAAAGGATGACATTACGAACACGGGGTTTTTTATTTTTTTTGGCAAAAATAATTTTCAGGCCTAAATTGTCCTAATATTGCTATACAGTTGATTAATGTATTTTAGTTATAATAATCTTAATTACCAACTGAATTAACTCAAAATTATACAAATCCAAAAATGTGTGTGTAGATAGATAAATAAACTTTATATTATTAATTTAGTTTGTATTTTATATTTTGAAATTATCCTAAATTTAATTTCAAAGCTAAATAGTTAAATTTAAATTGATATTATAATGTTTATTTTATCAACAATTCAAGTGATGACACGTATCAAATTGATATGTTTTGACCAATTAAATCAAGTCCTGCAGTCAAAGAAAGCTAGGACAAATCATATGACGACACGTGGCATGTTTCAATACGTGGATCAATCAAGTCAAGACATGTGGTTTATTTATTTTTCTTTAATATAAATCTATATTAAAGTGATAAATAAATAAATAAGCTTGATATTATCCCTTTAATAAATAAATTAATTAATTAAGGGATAATTATCACAAAGTTCCACCCTACGCCTATAAATAGAGGCATTCGACAAACAACTCTCACAACTCGGAGATACGAAAGAGCAAGCCACGAAGCAAGGAGAAAGAAGCTCTCCGGTGTTCTTCAGCATCCTCAGTGTTCTTCGGCATCTTCAATGGCATTCTTCGCAGAAGTCAACATCAACGGCGTTTAATCCGGCGTCAAGGCATTGAAGTGGTGTTTCGGCGTTGCTCTCTTCAAAGATAGAAGTGAGATTCAAGTGTGTTCTTTGGCGTTCTTCGTGGAAATCAACCAAATCAGAGCGTCCGACCCGCAATAAGGCGTCAAGTCTACGAATCCAGGGTTCTTCTGAAATCAAATTCGAAGGTGCTCCAAGTGTGTTCTTCGGCATTCTTCGAGAAAGTCAACAAAGTGAGGCACTCAATCCGCAATCAAGGCATCAAATCTAGATTTCGGCGTTGCTCCTCAATAAATTCAAATCAAATTCAAATCAACATCAAAGGTGTTCATCAGCGTGTTCTTCGGTTTTCATCAAATCAAGGCGTTTAATTCAAGATTAAGTCAAAAGACCCGCGATTAACGTTTTAAGAAACAAATCAAATCCAACGGAAGATCGAAGCTCCAAAGTTAACAAAGGCGTTTCAAACCTTCCGAACTTCAACAAATTCTTGTAGGAAGAACTAGAGGAACAAATAGAGATTGTATCCACAAATTCAAACAAATCAATTTGTGATCATTTTTCTTGTGTTTAATTATTTAATTAACACGAAAATTGAGTTAAAAATTTTGGCACGCCCAGTGGGACCTCTCTACCTCTCATCCCTTCCTACTCAACAAACTTGAAGCATCCAATGGCCAACAGCAAGCTCGTCGATCTTGAGTCCATCATCTCCAAACTTGTTGCCGAAAGCTTCGTTGTAACAAGAAGTATGTCTAAGAGAGGGCAGACGTCTTCTGGGAAAGCTCGATCCCTCCAAAGTGACGGGAAGAACGCGCGACTTCTCACCTACGACAGTGAAGGCGAAGAAGACGACTCGGCCTCGTCCACTCCTCGTTCAAGTTCTTCAAGTTTTGCGCCCTCCATGACGACAAGTGCAACAACTCTAGAAGAACAACTTGCGAATCTGACAAAGGTCATCGAGGGACTCTCCAAGGATGTTCAAGAGCAAGACTCTCGCATTTCAAAGTTGATGGGCAGAGTAGACGGTGACAACGCTAGCCAAGTGAAGGGGAAGCGTTCAGATGAGCAAGAAGCGTCAGAAACTCCTGCGAAAGCACAATCAAGTGGAATTGAGAAGCCTTCAGCCAAGGAAATTCAAGTTTCATCGGACGGACTCATCCCGATGGAGCAATTGAAGGAGTTCATCATCGGGATAATCAAAGATAAGATCGAGGGAGGCTCCAAATCATCCTTGGTCTACTCCAAGCCCTACACCCAAAGAATCGATAACTGGAAGATGCCGATTGGTTATCAACCTCCCAAATTCCAGCAGTTTGATGGCAAAGGCAATCCTAAGCAACACGTAGCTCACTTCATCGAGACGTGCAACAATGCCGGAACTTACGGGGATCACCTAGTCAAGCAATTCATTCGATCACTAAAAGGAAATACCTTCGACTGGTACACGGACTTAGAAGCGAACTCGATCGATAGTTGGGGACAACTCGAGCAAGAATTCCTCAATCGCTTCTACAACACTTGTCGGACAGTTAGCATGATCGAACTCACCAACTCCCGATAATGGAAGGAAGAGCCCGTCGTCGACTACATCAATCGATGGAGAAACCTTAGTCTGAATTGCAAGGATCGATTGTCAGAGGCTTCGGCAATTGAAATGTGTATTCAGGGGATGCATTCGGGTCTCCGCTACATCATCCAAGGAATCCAGCCCAAGTCATTTGAAGAGCTTGCTACTCGAGCACATGATATGGAGTTAAGCATGATTGCTACCGGAGTCGAAGGACCGCCCGTCCAAGAATTCCACAGGCCTAGGGAAAAGCAAGATTTTAGGAAAGGGGGCAAACCCTTCACCAAACCGCAAGCCAAAGAGTCCATGGCGGTGAATGTAATTCCTGTTAAATTTCGGGCTAAGACAAATGACAAGACAGACGAAAGGAAGGAAGCCCCCCAAGAAAAAACATTCAGAAAGTTGTCCTTAGCATAGATGCAAGCCAAGCAATACCCGTTCAAAGACTCTGATGTCTCCGGAATTTTCGACGACCTGCTCAAGGTGAACCTCATCGAATTACCAGAAATGAAGAGGCCCAACGAAGCCGGAAAGACTGACGATCCAAAGTATTACAAGTATCATCGTCTGCTCGGACACCCAATCCATGATTGCTTCATATTCAAGGATAAGGTGATGCAGTTGGCAGGGCAACGAATGATCGCGCTTGAAGATGTTAGCGCAACATCAAACACCATAACAACTTCGACCTACCTGGTGATAAGTGAAGAAGAGGTTCCCAAAGAAACTCACTCTAAAGACGATGAATGCATGGCAACCATGACTTTTTCCGATGAAGATTTGCTACTCGGTTCAAAGCCTCACAATAGACCACTGTTTGTGACAGGATATGCTCGTCGAGGGAGGATCCACAGTCAATATCTTGCCTCTGAGGGTGATGAACGAGTTAGGAATTTCAAAGGATGAACTAGCAAACAGTCGTCTGATGATCTAAAGCTTTAATCAGGGAGGACAAAGAGCTCTCGGTATCATTCGACTAAAACTTTTGTTAGAAGATATGACGTCAAGCGCGCTGTTTCATGTCATAGATGCCAAAACTTCCTACAACATGCTTCTGGGATGACCCTGGTTACATGAAAATGGCGTTGTCCCATCTACTTGGTATCAATGTTTCAAGTACTGCCGGGAGGGTGTGATAAAGAAGGTTCTTGGAGATAGCAAACCTTTCACCGAGGCAGAAGCCCACTTCGCCGACACTAAGTACTACCGCAAGGAAGTGGAAGAAAGTAAAGAAAAAGAAGTTTCTGATCCACGAGATGATTGCAATGGTGAAAGCAAAGTCGGGGCCTCAACTTCGATCGGTTGCCAAGAAAAGAGGGGATCATCACTTACAAAATCCGAGGTACTAGAAGGGCTGACGTTACCCCTCACCAAACTAGACGTTGTGAAACCTTCTTCTCCACCACTCAATGGATTCGTTCATCCGACTCAAGGAAGTAAAGCGACCGAACTCCAAAATGCAAAGGAGTACGATCCCAAAGCATACAAAGTTCTCGTCAAAGCCGGGTACAACCCACAACAAAAGTCAAAACTGGGAAAACTCGTTCCAACGGCAAAGGCGAAAGAAACAAAGTCGAGGTCGCCAAAAGAAGATGCCAATGTCACCCCAAACTCGCGATCAGGACTCAGGTTTGCCGCGCAAGGCCCTGTTCGAATCGCCATCAATAGAGCGACCAATAATTATATATCTGAAGAACTCTCATCAACTGAAGACACTTTTGATGAAAATGGAAGAAAGATCCGTCGAAGGTCGGTCTTTGATAGGCTCAGCCCACCCAAGGGAGCCAAAGCTAGTCACTGTTGAGAAGACGAAAGGCACGACGCTTTCCAAAGCTTCAAAGTGCAGTTCCATCTCGTATGAAACGGCGCACCAATTTGATCTTCTCAATTGATAAAATATTGAAAGCTACGTAGGAGACGATCATTTTCACACGTGATAAAACCGAAGACGAAGAAGATAGAGAAAGCGTGGCATCATCCTACCATATCACGTCGTCCGAAGAAATTTCAGTTGAAGAGGATGCCGAAGATGCACCACCTGAGCTTGAAGAAGGAGTTAAGGCAACCGTGGACGATCTCAAAGAAGTCAACTTAGGCAACGCCGACGATCCTCGCCCAATCTATATCAGTGCCCTATTGACCGACGATGAGGAAAAAACATATATCAAACTCTTGCTCGAATTCAGGAACGTGTTTGCATGGTCCTACAAAGAAATGCCGGGGCTAAATCCTAAAGTTACAGTACATCACCTCTCCGTGAAGAATACTCGCCCCATGAAACAAGCACAGCGACGATTCCAACCGGACTTAGTTCCCTTAATCGAAGCCGAGGTAAACAAGCTCATTGAAGTTGGGTTCATTTGAGAAGTGAAGTATCCCACATGGATCTCTAGCATAGTGCCGGTGAGGAAGAAAAATAGCCAGATTAGGGTGTGTGTCGACTTCAGAGACTTAAATATTGCTTGCCCGAAAGATGATTTTCCACTGCCTATAACCGAGCTCATGATCGATGCTACCGTGGGCCACGAAGCTCTTTCTTTCATGGACGGCTCGTCGGGGTATAATCAAATACGAATGGCGCCTGAAGATGAAGAGTTAACGGTGTTTTGCACCCCTAAAGGGATATACTGCTACAAAGTGATGCCTTTCGACTTGAAGAACGCAGGTGCCACGTATCAAAGGGCGATGCAGAAAATATTCGATGATCTACTTCACAAGAACATCGAACGTTATGTGGATGACTTAGTGGTGAAATCCAAGAAGCGAGAAGATCATCTACAAGACTTAAGAAAGATCTTCGCGGTTAAGAAGGTACCAACTCCAGATGAATCCGCTTAAGTGTGCTTTCGAAGTTTCGTCAGGAAAATTCCTCGGATTCATTGTCCGTCATCAAGGCATTGAAATCGAACAAGCAAAGATAGACGCGATCTTGAAAATGCCGCCACCCCGAGATATCCACGACTTAAAGAGCTTGCAAGAAAAGTTGGCTTATATTCGAAGATTCATCTCAAATCTGGCCGGCCGGTGTCAACCATTCAGTCGGCTTATGAAGAAAGGTGTTCCCTTCGAATGGGATGAAGCGTGCCACAAAGCCTTCGAGAGCATAAAGGCGTACTTGATGAAGCCACCTGTCCTAATTGCACCCACTCCGGGACGGCCGTTGATTCTCTACATCGCAGCTCAAGAACGATCTGTCGGAGCCTTACTCGCCCAAGAAAATGACAAATGAAAGGAAAGGAAAGTTCTTTGTAATATTTGAGTAGAACAATGATGCCAAACGAGCTGAAGTATTCTCCGATCGAGAAGATGTGTTTGGCCTAAGTTGAAGCACTATTTCCAAGCACATACTGTACATCTAGTCTCAAAGGCAAACCCTCTAAAATACGTCATGTCGAGGCCGGTACTTTCGGATAGACTCGCAAGATGGTATCTCCAACTTCAGCAGTTCAAAATCGTTTACATTCCCCAAAAGGCGGTGAAAGGACAAGTTATGGCTGACTTCTTGGCGGACCATCCTATACCCACCGAATGGGAATTTTCTGATGACTTGACGGACGAAGATGCGTTACTAGTCGAAGTCACTCTCCGTTGGAAGATGTTCTTTGACGGAGCTTCACATAGAGAAGGAGCCGGTGCCAGAGTTGTATTCATCACGTCAGATGGGGAGGTTCTACCATATTCCTTCACCTTAACACAGAAGTGTTCCAACAGCGTCACCGAATATCAAGCCCTCATACTCGGGTTGTAAGTGGCGGTCGACCTAAAACAGTTGCATCTCAGAATATATGGAGACTCAAAGCTGGTGGTCAACCAATTGGAAGGCTAGTACGACGCCAAAAAGCCTGAATGGATCCCCTATGTTAACTATGCTAAAATGCTGATGGGATGGCTCGGAGATGTGATGATCTAACACGTGCCTAGAAAAGAGAACAAGCAGCCGGATGCGTTGGCGAAACTTGCCTCTACATTGGCGATGCCGGAGAAGGAAACTCGAGTGTCGGTTTGCAAGAATTGGGTTATACCTCCAATCTTCAATGATGAAGACTTTGAAGAAGAAGAAAATCACGTTGTTGAAGTATTCGAAGTCGAAAAGGAGGATTGGCGACAACCCCTTGTTGACTATCTCAAATATGAAAAGTTGCCCAATGATCCGCGACAGAGAGTTGATGTACGACGACGCTCAGCTTGATTCATCTATTTTAAGGGTACACTCTACCAACGCTCGTTCGATGGAGTCTTCTTGAGGTGTTTGGGCGAAGACGAAGCAAAACAAGCCATGGAAGAAGCGCATTCCGGAGTTTGCGGTGCTCATAAGTCGGCCCCAAAGCTGCACTTTTGCATAAAAAGAATGGGATACTATTGGCCAATGATGGTGAAAGACTGCATGGAATACGCGCAACGATGTCAAGCTTGTTAGTTTCACACTAACTTCATTCACCAACCGCCCGAACCGTTACATCCGACAGTTGCCTCGTGGCATTTCAATGCTTGGGGATTAGATGTGGTAGGCCCCATAATAAAGTCTTCTGCCGGTTATCTCTACATTTTGGCTACGACCGATTACTTTTCTAAGTGGGCGGAAGCAGTTCCTCTAAAAGAAGTGAAGAAGGAGAATGTCGCTGACTTCATCCGAATAAACATCATCTTCCGCTATGGCATGCCTCGTTATATCATCACGGATAATGGGAAGCCATTCAGCAATAGCCTAGTAGACAAACTCTGCCTAAAGTTCGGATTCAAGCAAAGAAAGTCTTCAATGTACAACGCCGCTGCCAACGGTCTTGCCGAAGCTTTCAACAAAACTCTATGCAGTTTGCTGAAGAAGGTGGTTTCCAAGTCGAAACAAGATTAGCACGAAAGGATTGGAGAAGCTTTGTGGGCTTACCGAACCACCTATAGAACACCTACCCAAGCGATCCCTTATGCATTGGTGTACGGTGTCGAAGTTGTTGTTCCCCTTGAACAACAAATTCCATCGCTAAGGATAGCGATTCAAGAAGATTTAACCCAAGATGAAAATGCTCGCCTACGACTTGAAGAATTGGAGGCACTCAATGAGAAGAGGTTGGAGGCTCAACAAAGACTCGAGTTCTATCAAGCTCGTCTCGCTAGGTTATTCAACAAGAATGTGAGAACTCGTTAGTTCCAAGTTGGGGATCTGGTGCTTGCTGTGAGAAGGTCGATCATCACTACTCATCGAACGGGGAATAAGTTCATCTCCAAATGGGATGGTCCATATGTTATGAAGGAAGTCTACACGAGCGGTGCTTATAGGTTGATTGCTGAAGATGGTCTGAGAATTGGTCCCATAAACGGGAAGTTCTTGAAACGCTACTACGCATAAGTTGAAGATTGCTCCTTGACATACAAGCCTAAACTGCATGTCACTCCTGACCCGCATGAGTATAAACTGTGCACGGTACCCACCAATGGTAAAGCAAGTGGCTAAACTGCTAAGTTACTCCACTGATGGTATTTCGTGCGGCTAAAACAGAAATTCTCCACTCTTGTTCAGGGTGGTTAAACTTTGAGTACTCCTGGCCCGTATGAGTATTAACTGTGAACGGCCCCCACTCTAATCTTCTCAAAAGAAGTTTTCTCCTGAACTTCGTTATGACTTGATCCTTTCACCGGGTACGTAGACAGCTTAGAAATTAACTAAGTTCAGTCAAGATTATCCGTTAAGTTATGTTTTTCTTGTTGAAGACTTTATTCTTCAAGTTAAACAAATCAAAAGAAGTGCAAAGAAGTTATGGACTACTGAAACAGAAGAAAATGCATACGAGATTGGAATAAAGCAAATAAAGTCTTTATTAAATATTCTCAAGATTGATAAGGTTCATTAAACTAGACAATGAATCGGAAAAAAAAAAAAAAAAAAAAAACGAAGAAAAAATAAAAGCATCCTAAACTATCAAAAGGAGAGGCTCAAATTCTTCAAGTCTTCCTTCGCCACCTTCAGAAGCGCTAATAAATCTTCCCCAACTTTGAACACCTTAAGGGCAGCTTTGCCATCTAATGGAGGAGTCTTCTCGAGGGTCTCGATCTCTTTACTTATAGTCTGGATTAGAGACTGAGCATTCTCATAAAGGAGTTCATGTTGCTCCAATGAAAGTGATAGGTCTTCCTTCTGTTTCGTCAAGTTAGCAAGTTTCTTCGTGACAGACTTTAACTTCTTTTCAGTTATCTTGACTTGATTCGCTCCAACTGCTTCATCGGCTTGGGCACCGGCGAGTCGATCCCTTGCTTCGCTCAACTGCTGAGAAAGCCAATCTTTTGAAGTCTCTCCAAAAGCTGCAGACCTCGCCTCATCATAAGCAGTTGCCTTGGCAAACAGGATCGCCAATGACTTTTCGACAACAGAAACAAAAGGCTCGTCAAAGCCCCTAACATCATCCAACACCGATTGAATTTCATCCTTGAGGGATGAAATGAAGTCAAGTGGAGTACTCTCTATCCTCTGGAGAAGATTGCCCCACATCATCTTAACAAATTCTTGCTTCTGAGTGGCGGCAAATGTGGATGCTTGGAAAACTGAGACTGTGGGATGCTGAGACATTTGCTTTTCTTTGGATATCACAAGTGTTTTGGATTGCGCCTCTCCTTCAGAAATAAGACCTGACTCCAAAAGAACCGGCCCGAGGATTGATCCTTGAGACTCCACATCATCAGCTTTAAGAGGTTCCTTTTCCAACTGCAAGTGAAACACGTTCGATGTTTAAAGAAGAATAGAAAAGTATTGAAGAACGATGAAAAGAAGAAGGAGAAAATTACCTTTTCACCAGACGCGTCAGCCGAAATCTTATCACACCTCTTTGGCCTCTTCCAATGGTGATCTGCAGTGCCACTTTCACTCTTTGCCAAAGGGACGAGGGGAGTCTTTCTCTTTTCTCCTCCAATCGAATCAACTTTCTCAACTTGGATTGGGGCGACTTTCACATTGATCAACTTCACAATGTTGTCATCAAAGAAGCTGCCGTCAGTTCTCGACCACCATTCTATATAGATCTTGGCACACAACTTCTTAACAGCCGCAATCATTGGGGGAAAGACCGCTCCATACATAGAATTCGATAAAGTGCACACGCGCCAATGGTTGAGTCCTTCGTCTAGAGAAGCGTCACGAAAATCATTCTTGAGAACTCCGGGCACCACTTGATAAAACCCGAACTGACGAGCAAAAAGGTGAGGACTGTATGGCTCGATGATGAAACGATCCCCTTGTCTCAAAGGTAGGTAGCAAGATCAAATTGACATAAAGTAGTTGTGCTCCTTCTCTGAGCCTTCCCCATTGTCGGTATAACAGAAGTTCTCGTGGAGCGTCATCGCATTGCAATTCCAAGCCACGAACTCCGCCTTGTGGATTTTCTTACGGGCCTCCCTCGCATCATAATCCTTTGCCCCTCTCTCATCAGAAAACCACATCATTCCCGGACCACGGATGTCTTGATAAGCTTGGCGATGCGTCTTGAAGTAGTGTGCTAACCAACCATAGACGAAGTGGACGGAAAATGAAGCATGAACTTGAGTCGGTCGGGTGGATGCTGATATCTTGTTCAAACCACGATAGATGCTTGCCAAGACCGCAATAGCCAGATCAACCTTGAAGCCGCTTGCTATGACGCTGGCCATCTTGAAAGTGCTTGGGCGTATCAAGCCGATGCTTTCTGTCGGAAGAATGAATAGACAAAGCCAACAAGCTATGAACGCCGCCAAATAAGTATCTTCCCTTTTGTTCCCGGCGAGTCCGAATCTAGCAAACAACCTCTCCTCTGCTGCATTCCAAGCTTCATGAGGTTCGAAGTCACCAAGTGGGCGTTGTGTCGACTCGTGAGGGGACGGCTGGACATACTTCTTCGCCTTTTTGCACCAAAAGCTCACCCAGGCCTCGATGGAAACTCGACCACTATGAACATCCTTTCACAGCAAGTGATAGGCGTGGAACAAGTACTGGCAACTAGAGGGGGCATATCTCCTTCCGAATTCGCCTTTCTCGGTGAGCTCCTTTGTATGGGTGACCACTTCGTCGTGGTTGCAGGACACCACGCTTCGCAGAACGCCTTCATGATCTCCGAGTTGCCATCATAGATGAACAGTGAGGCGCACACCGAGCTATATATTTGGGCTGACTGCAGCTTGTCCTTGCACCGGCTGAGTATGTCCTCGGTCCATTCCTAATATCCGGCAACATAGTGGAACTCGCCATTGAACCGAAGGTCGCCTCTCCACTTCACATTGCCTTCGATGATGCTTTGCCCTAGCGTCGGTAGATGAGCCGGTTCATTTGAGTGTTGATGATGACCCGCTTCCAGAACCCACACTTGCGACGCTTTGCTCAACTTCATTTGGTATGACCACTCCTTGACACGAAAGGGCACCGTCTTCTTCCCCTGATCGCCCGCATATGGTCTGGTGAGACAAGGATGAACCGCCAACTTCGTGCCCATCTCAAGCTCTTGCTTCTCGTTGTCGAGAATCACTAATTGTTTAACTCCGGAAGCTAAGGTGATATCTTTGAAGTGCACGATGGTTACCTACAAATCAGAACAATACGGAGTTAGTTCGATTGTAATGAATATGTGCGGAAAAAAAAAGAAGAGAAAATGAAGGAACAAAACTGGAATAAGGAACGAGATATCTGCCTGAGATCGCCAATTAATTGATGTCTTGAATTGAAGCCGCAAAGCTAATTCGGCAACTGCTCCGACTTCTCAACACTGCCTAGTTGCTTCTTGAATTAATGCTGTCTCGGACTATTCTACTCAAGCTCTTCTCGGAAGTATGTTGCTTTGATTGAGGTGTGAGGATTGAGCATGGGGACGCCTCTATTTATAGGCATGGAAGTGGCAGGAGTCCGAAAAGGAATAAGAATCCTAATACTAGTGGAATTCAAGATTTTATGAAATCAGATCTTATATGCTAGCTACACAATGATAACATGACGTCATCATAATTCTAAATTTTGATGAAAAAGGAAGCGTAAATTGGTGTTTAAATCTAAACCAATCTCTCCAGGAATGACATTGTATAAAGAGTTGTGGTGGGAGAAGAACACGTGCCTGTTCAAATTAGAACGTGCGTATATGGAACTCTTTGATGATTAGGGGTCTTCAATTTATTAAAGTCACTGCACTTTATTAATTTATAAAAAATAAAAAAAGGGTTACATGCGTGGTGGAACTCCTATAGAACGTGGTTGCATGAAGTTCTACAATCCGTAAGAAACGAAAATTACATGGTGCAATGGGAAAAAATTGCATGCCGAAGTCCAAGTCCTATGTTAACTCAATTTCATGGGAGAATTAAATTCCTAATCCGAATGATACAAGAATTCCTAATTTGCAAGGGCGGGTTCCATCATAATCCAATTTCCTTGATTAATTAAGATTTGTTAATTATTCAAGGAATCGGTAAGTCCAAGTAATTTGGAATCCAAAGTTGAGGTTAAATGTGATTTAATAGATCTATGTTTAATCATTTAAATTTTCCAAATAAGACCAAAAAAAAAAAAAAATGAAAAAAAATTGGAAAATTTAAATACTTCAAGTACCGCCTTCTTACAAATACTTGGTATGTTCTTCGCCGAGCCTTGAAGTGGGGGCATTTGCAGATGGATAAATAAACTTTATATTATTAATTTAGTTTGCTATTTTATATTTTGAAATTATCCTAAATTTAATTTCAAAGTTAAATAGTTAAATTTAAATTGATATTATAATGTTTATTTTATCAACAAATCAAGTGATGACATGTGTCAAATTGACATGTTTTGACCAATTAAATCAAATCCTGCAGTTAAAGAAAGCTAGGGCAAATCATATGGCGACATGTGACATGTTTCAATACGTGGACCAATCAAGTCAAGACATGTGGTTTATTTATTTTTCTTTAATATAAATTTATATTAAAGTGATTAATAAATAAATAAGCTTGATATTATCCCTTTAATAAGTAAATAAATTAACTAAGGGATAATTATCACAAAGTTCCACCCTACGCCTATAAATAGAGGCATTCTACAAACAACTCACACAACTCGGAGATACGAAAGAGCAAGCCACAAAGCAAGGAGAAAGAAGCTCTCTGGTGTTCTTCAGCATTCTTAGTGTTCTTCGGCATCTTCAACGGCGTTCTTCGCAGAAGTCAGCATCAACGACGTTTAATCCGGCGTCAAGGCATCGAAGTGGTGTTTCGGCATTGCTCTCTTCAAAGATCGAAGCGAGATTCAAGTGTGTTCTTCGACGTTCTTCGTGGAAATCAACCAAATCAGAGCGTCCGACCCGCAACAAGGCGTCAAGTCCGTGAATCCGAGGTTCTTCTCAAATCAAATTCGAAGGTTCTCCAAGTGTGTTCTTCGGGGTTCTTCGAGAAAGTCAACAAAGTGAGGCGCTCAATCCGCAATCAAGGCATCAAATCTAGATTTCGGGGTTGCTCCTCAATAAATTCAAATCAAATTCAAATCAACATCAAAGGTGTTCATCGGCGTGTTCTTTGGTGTTCATCAAATCAAGACGTTTAATTCGCGATTAAGTCAAAAGACCCGCGATTAACGTTTTTAGAAACAAATCAAATCCAACGGAAGATCGAAGCTCCAAAGTCAGCAAAGGCGTTTCAAACCTTCCGAACTTCAACAAATTCTTGTAGGAAGAACCAGATGAACAAATAGAGATTGTATCCACAAATTCAAACAAATCAATTTGTGATCATTTTTCTTGTGTTTAATTGTTTAATTAACACGGAAATTGAGTTACACTGTGTGCATACGACGTCCTAGATTTATGTTCTTTTATCTTTTTAATTTTGAATTTTCTATTTTTTTTCTATTTTATTATTCTTTAATCTGTCCAGAAAATACATCTTTTATGGGGGGAGAATGACGAAATCTTTTCATTGGAACTTGGTCCGAGCATCAGAATGTAAGTTTTTCAAGACTCAGTTTACTTAATTTCAAGTCGTGATGTTGTATGTCCTGTTTTTAGGTGTTGGTGATAGCATCTAATCATGCGTCGTCTACTTCTTGAATTTATATTCCTGATTTTACATGCTTAAATTTGTTTGGTGTTTGCTTAATATAGTTATGTTACGGTATGATATTTGATCTTTTTTACTAAAATACTCCGATTCTCGTGCCCCAATTTTAAATTTTTTATGTTATAAAATCCTTAGTCAACAGATTTCTTTCTCACCGAAAGTCACTTACCCATGGCATTCATTGGTCGAAAATTCTTGCCGAACATATGGTTTGTTCAAATTCAATCAATTATAATAGTAAGTGTAACGCCCCGAATTCCATTAATTACATTCTTATGTTTATTATAATTTTTATAACTTATATTTTATCAAAATTTCATGAAATTCATATTAAACTTATAATTTATCTCATAATTTGAAAATGTTTATTACGTGAAATAATTACCGAATATGATTTAATGGTCAACTTGCCCTATATGTCCATTTTTTTAAATTTATGGACCAAATGGCATAACATTTTCAAGGACTTAATTAAGTATATTTCAAATTGTTGCATACTTGATTGCATGATTTCATAAACCGAAGGATCAAATCGCAATTTGATTATTTCACTCAAATCAAGGATGGTGATTCACGTACAAAGCTTCCTCAAGCTTCTTCAATCATTTTATCCTAAAAATCACCAACATATTTGCTCCTTGCTTGCTCGGTTCTTCAAGAAGAAAAGGGAAGAAGAGATTTTATCATCACCGTCAAGTTTGCTCAAGAAACTCCAAGGTTTTAAGCTCCAAATCATCCATCTTCATCTTCTTCATCCATTTCTTTCATTCAAGGTGGGTAGGTGCCTGATTATGTGATCCTTGATGATTTAGGGTGAAGCTAGGGTTTATGATTTATGTAATAAATGGATTATATGCTACTTGGGTATGAACATATGATTATATCATGGATTGAAGCATGAATTCTTGAAGTGTTTGAGCTTTTGTGGTGAATTTAGATATGAACTTGAAACCTTGATTCTTGATGATTTTCCCTGAGTTATGTGTTTAAATGGAGTATTATTGCTTGTTGAATATGTATGCATGCATATTTCCAGAAATTCATGCGTTTATTGATCAAACTTGAGTGGTTGGGAGCTTTGTTGTTATGCCGTAGCTGCTGCTATGTTTTTCCTCTGTTCTTCCAGTTGCAGAACTGGGAACGACCATTCCCAGCCTTAAGGCATTGTGGGAACGGGCGTTCCCACCCTTTTAAATAAAATAGGCGGCCGAGACGGGGAACGACCGTTCCCATTTTGGCCTGCGTGCCGGAAGGGCCGTTCCCAGCCTCAGCGTGTTTTTAAACTGGAAAACGTTGGTGCGATTTTGGGGCTTACGGGAACGACCGTTCCCATTTTTCAAAGGGGTCCGGAACGGCCGTTCCCACCTGGAATGCAGAACAAAAGTTTCTGCATAAAATTACGTTTTTAGCCCCTCGATCCGACGACTTCTTTGACCCCGAATTGCTATTATATGTGCTAATATGTACTGAAACAACATGTTATCATGCCACATTGCATTTTCCTCGTCATCTCGATACATTTCCGTCGTTCGTCATATTTGGTCTATTTAGAGTCAAGTCTCACGTGTACACGTCTATTTTGCACAGACCAGCTTCGTAGGAACGAGGAGCAAGCCCCGTAGGCCGTGCCCTACTTGTCTTTTGTTGGTAAAGGTGACGTTTAATTGTTAATATATAGAACCCGTATAACCTTTATGTGGATTTCAAGTCAAAGAGGTATATATATACTTATTTCTAATGTTTTCTAAACTTATACACAATTGCAAGCAAGTCATGTATCATGATTGATTGATTGATCGTGTTTTGGCGAGTAAAGCATGTCACGTTGGGCCCGAGGGTAGTGGTTTGAGCCAACCAGAAAAGCATGGGCTGACGGGTAACTCGAACATTATCCTCACCACATTTGGGGTCACCCCTGAATCCGCTAGGAGGTTAGTGGAGGAAGGAGCTCCGGGCTTAGGGATTCATGTACCCTCTGCTCAATGAGATTGGATGTTGGGGCCTCGCAATCCCATCATCAAACCGGAGGAAGAAGGAGACTGGGGACGAGTCTGGCACCACGGATGCGCCTCGGGTTATTGCATGATTTCCATTCCATGAACGTGTTATATGATTACACTATCGCACGATTGCACGATAAGTGAATTGCATGATCACCTATTGACTATTAAACAAGCAAGCATGTTCATGTACATTTGGAGTAAGGTTGGAGACCGCCCTCACTCGCCGGGGCCATGTATTGATTGCATGAAAATGAACAAGTATTTAATATTGATAGTTGTATTCTCGGACGAAGCTACGTTATTATTGAACTTATATATTATCCTTTTTAATCCTTTACCCGAGAATATAACTTGCATGTTATTGCGTTAATATATACTTATGCCCCTCACTCAGTCTTCCATGGACTGACGCCCCACCTTTCAGGTTGTCGCGGTCGTGTGCTAGGCGGGAGTCTGAGTCGTGTCTTGTCATCCAGCCGGGTCTAGCACTTCACACATTTTCATGTTATTACTTTTGCCATGTCCTGAGTTAGTACGTTATAGTTCTTGGCATATCTGGAGACTTTTATCTGTATCATGTATTGGAGATGATAATGTATTGATACATGTTGGTACCTATAAATAATGTTGATGTTATGCTTCCGCTTTTAACTTTTATGTCATGATTTTGTATTGTTTTGGGGTATAGTCCCGCCTAGCTCATCCTTTCTTTTATTTGTCACCCGTTCGCTATGGGTTAGTTCATGTACGGATTGTCCATTTCGTATGTGGACCGGCCTATAGTGCGCGGGTGTAGTGTCTCTACGTATAGGGGTGCTATATCTAAGGTGGTATCAGAGCCCGGTTGCAAAACCGAGGTTCTAGTGTCGTGTCGTGTCAAGTCTAGGTCGAACGACATAGGAACTAATTGGTAAATTGAGAGTCTTGCATATTATTTAAATCTATTTGAATTCTCTGAATTAATTCGATTACTTGACAACCTGTACTTTGCGTTGATTTCTGCTATTTATTGTTAATTAATTGATCTTGAATTATTTGAAATCATGTGCTTAACGTGTTTTACTTTAAACATTGATAAATTACCTGCTGCATTTATATTAAATTTTCGTTGTGAGCATTAATTATGTGATCATTATGTGACATGAGCACGCCTTACCCACATGCATTTATTTCAAAGAAGGTTGTGAGTTGCAGGTTGTGGAAAGAATATCAAACCACGGCCACTTGCTCGATAATTTTGAGCTACTATGGGATTTGAGAAGGGTGTGTAAGTTGGGCCCAAAATCAGGGCGTGGAAAGAAAGTCAATTAAATATTTTGATCGAAGTACAAGTTGGGAATTACATTTGGGTTCAAATCAATTGGATTCAAATTTCTAACACGACAGCCAGAAAGATTAAACAACCAGTTATGGAAAACCAACATGTTCAGGATTCTACATTCGGGTAAGACGAGTTTATTTTCTGATTCAAGATAAATTTTCGTGTTGAGGGAATACATTGAAGGATATGGGGAACGATAAATGAAAGCACTCAAGAAAGGCAAAGTACTAATTAGAGAGAGAATACCTGGATTTCCGTTGGAGATTAATTCGAGAGGTTGGAAAAAAAAAAGAGAAGAAAATTTCGAAGATGCCTAAACCGGGAGTCTAATAATAAGGAAAAAGGGGTATTCTCGGGAAAGGGCTTTAAAGATTGTCGAATATGATGTGGTTGAATTGGAAGATATGGAGCAACAAGTAGGAGCACTTAAATTGAGAATTGCCAACTTGGATCACCAATTCGCAGAGAGTGCTACCAAGGAATTTTAGACTAAGAACCAAGTATGGAAAAAGGTTTGAAGGCAAGTTCATAGAGTTATGATTCAAAGGATGAGATCCGGAATAAAAGAATCAATCGTGGACATTTACATTCCATTCGAAAGCCAGGAAAAGGGAGATTGGGGTACTAATCATTCAAGATTCAGGTGTGTTGTTAAATTGAAACTTAATTAATTGGGAAGCAAATTCAAGTAAGAGAAGAAGATCATTTCGATAATTCAAATTGAGCTAGTAGCTTTGGATGATCTATTCATGAAAGGTACAGATGTTAGGGACTCTATAATCGGGTGGAATGAGTTTATTTTCCGGATTCAATTTGGATGGTCGTGCAAGAGTGCGAATTGGGAGATTTGGAGTAACAAATGGAAACGGAAAAGAATGATGAAGAACAAAGGAAGGGAAATTATATGCTCAAAAGTAGGCAAGTAAGAAGATGAGTTTTATAACCGATTCAAATTCTAAAGAGTAGACTTAAAGGATTCAACTACGGCGGCAACTTGGTGAATCAGGATAATAACTAGAGACTTATTGTTCGAGAGGAGTCAGGAAATTAATTCCATAAGTGGAACATAAATTGAATTTAAGAGTTCTAGTTGGGGATCATATAACTACCCAAGTAACGCAAGGAAATTTTGGGATTAAGGAGGTAAGTAAGAGGCATCAAAGATTAACTTTCATGAAAATAAAGTGAGAGAAGAAATGGGAAAATAGTATGGTTTGGGATTTCAATTAAGAAAGGAATAAAGGAAGCTCAGCACGTCAGTGGATACGAAGTCGAAAGACAATCACGCTAAAGGTTTTATTTAGTGGGGGCATTTCAAGATCCAAGTTGAATTGTCGTGTTGTGGGGTAATATTAAAAGATATTTAGCAACAAATGGAAACGATAAAGAAAGGCAACGAATTGCTAGGTAAAGGATGGATTTCGTGTTATTGATCGAGTGCAAACAATGGAAAAGGGAATTCATTCAATTATTCAAACTCTTAAAGAGTAAACAAGGAAGTTTGGATCGAAGCGGCAACCATGAAGAGGATTCGGGCAACAATCAGGGAGTAACTATTAAAGAGTAAGCTAGATGTTAATTCCGTGAGCATAGAAGACTTCGGGTTTCAGAAATCATAATACTGAGCTCTGGGAATGTTCAAGTGGATGTTAGATAAATCTGAAGAATAGAAGACCGTGGGAAAACAAGAAATGATTACCAGCTCAGTACAAGCTTATAATTCGACGAACAAGGAATTACATGTCGAGATAAAATTTTCCATTACTCCGGTGACAGGTTCAATGCATCCATAAGCACGTGTATCATACGCTATTTAAATTTTTAAATTTCTATACATATACATGTTTTCTCGTTTGACCTTAATTATTCCAATATGTTGAACTTTATCATTTCCAAGTGTGCTACCTGCATTGGCATATTAATTCAACATGCATATCTAGTGTTTTAATTGCAGGATGTCTCAAGATCACCCTCATTGTAAAGTGCCTAGGGTTTTCCCGCATCTACCCCCTCCGGTTCAGCTTCAGGAGTTTTTCGAGTCTTTGGTTTGTTTAGTGGATCAGAGGATAAGAGAGTATATTTCTTCAACGCCACTAACTGTATCACCACGGCCGGGCTAAATTTCTATAGCATTTAGGGAATTTCAGAACCAACCATCCTCAAGATCCTTAGAAGGAAATAAGGATCCCACCGGGTCACAACTCAAGAAAATCAAAAGAGTGTGGGAACTAACTCCAAGTGGCTCCCAAGAAAAAGTTCGAGGCTCCACCTCGTTGGAGGCAAGAAGGTTTAATCCTCAATCCGGGCAGACCTTAAGTTCAAAATCAGGACAAACTCTCAACAAAGGAAAGCGGTCTATCTCTTATCCTACTCCGGCATCTCAAGAAAGACTTCGCAAGAAAAAGAAACAATCACTTGGATCGAGTTCAAGAGCCCCACGTATCCCAGCTTCAATAACATCTTCTGGGAAACTCCTTTGTGACTATTGTGGACGCGATAACCACACTTATGATGGTTGTAGGAGACGGTTGGGATTATGCCTCTACTGTGGGAGTGACGAGCATCACATAGACACTTGCTCAAGGCTACGAGGGAAATCGACCGGGGGTGGAAGATTACTTGTGCGAGCACGGGAAGGTGTTCATGAGAGGGGAGTGCAAAATGTAAACGTGAATCTGGTTCGGGAAGAAGAAGGTACCATTTATATGCTTGACACAACCAACGATGAACGGTACACCTAACCATGCATATTACGTGCATCATGGATCTTATTGCTATTATATTTCGTTTGTTGTTCATTGCGAACTAGTTGGATGTAAATGATAATTATGTGATTAAAATGGTTTTATTTGCCTATATGATATTTACCTCACTAATGTGGTTCTACTTGGTTATGTGACCTTTATGACCTTGTGCTTACAATCTGTCTGTAAATTACTTTCATACATGCGGGAGACGGGGTTCTCTCTTCTTGTTGAGAGACGGGGCTCTCTCACCCCTTGCTGAGAAACGGGGTTTTCTCATTTCTTGTGAAAGACGGGGTTCTTTTATGGCTTGTGCATGATTTCAAAACTTGACAGTGGACCTGGGGACCAGGTCCTTTTAAGGGGAGGGGGAGAATTGTAACGCCCCGAATTCCATTAATTACATTCTTACGTTTATTATAATTTTTATAACTTATATTTTATCAAAATTTCATGAAATTCATATTAAACTTATAATTTATCTCATAATTTGAAAATGTTTATTACGTGAAATAATTACCGAATATGATTTAATGGTCAACTTGCCCTATATGTCCATTTTTTTAAATTTAGGGACCAAATGGCATAACATTTTCAAGGACTTAATTAAGTATATTTCAAATTGTTGCATACTTGATTGCATGATTTCATAAACAGAAGGATCAAATCGTAATTTGATTATTTCACTCAAATCAAGGATGGTGATTCACGTACAAAGCTTCCTCAAGCTTCTTCAATCATTTTATCCTAAAAATCACCAACATATTTTCTCCTTGCTTGCTCGGTTCTTCAAGAAGAAAAGGGAAGAAGAGATTTTATCATCACCATCAAGTTTGCTCAAGAAACTCCAAGGTTTTAAGCTCCAAATCATCCATATTCATCTTCTTCATCCATTTCTTTCATTCAAGGTGGGTAGGTGCTTGATTATGTGATCCTTGATGATTTAGGGTGAAGCTAGGGTTTATGATTTATGTAATAAATGGATTATATGCTACTTGGGTATGAACATATGATTATATCATGGATTGAAGCATGAATCCTTGAAGTGTTTGAGCTTTTGTGGTGAATTTAGATATGAACTTGAAACCTTGATTCTTGATGATTTTCCCTGAGTTATGTGTTTAAATGGAGTATTATTGCTTGTTGAATATGTATGCATGCATATTTCCAGAAATTCATGCGTTTATTGATCAAACTTGAGTGGTTGGGAGCTTTGTTGTTATGCCGTAGCTGCTGCTCTGTTTTTCCTCTGTTCTTCCAGTTGCAGAACTGGGAACGACCGTTCCCAGCCTTAAGGCATTGTGGGAACGGGCGTTCCCACCCTTTTAAATAAAATAGGCGGCCGAGACGGGGAACGACCGTTCCCATTTTGGCCTGCGTGCCGGAAGGGCCGTTCCCAGCCTCAGCGTGTTTTTAAACTGGAAAACATTGGTGCGATTTTGGGGATTACGGGAACGACCGTTCCCATTTTTCAAAGGGGTCCGGAACGGCCGTTCCCACCTGGAATGCAGAACAAAAGTTTCTGCATAAAATTATGTTTTTAGCCCCTCGATCCGACGACTTCTTTGACCCCGAATTGCTATTATATGTGCTAATATGTACTGAAACAACATGTTATCATGCCACATTGCATTTTCCTCGTCATCTCGATACATTTCCGCCGTTCGTCATATTTGGTCTATTTAGAGTCAAGTCTCACGTGTACACGTCTATTTTGCACAGACCAGCTTCGTAGGGACGAGGAGCAAGCCCCGTAGGCCGTGCCCTACTTGTCTTTTGTTGGTAAAGGTGAGGTTTAATTGTTAATATATAGAACCCGTATAACCTTTATGTGGATTTCAAGTCAAAGAGGTATATATATACTTATTTCTAATGTTTTCTAAACTTATACACAATTGCAAGCAAGTCATGTATCATGATTGATTGATTGATCGTGTTTTGGCGAGTAAAGCATGTCATGTTGGGCCCGAGGGTAGTGGTTTGAGCCAACCGGGAAAGCATGGGCTGACGGGTAACTCGAACATTATCCTCACCACATTTGGGGTCACCCCTGAATCCGCTAGGAGGTTAGTGGAGGAAGGAGCTCCGGGCTTAGGGATTCATGTACCCTCTGCTCAATGAGATTGGATGTTAGGGCCTCGCAATCCCATCATCAAACCGGAGGAAGAAGGAGACTGGGGACGAGTCTGGCACCACGGATGCGCCTCGGGTTATTGTATGATTTCCATTCCATGAACGTGTTATATGATTACACTATCGCACGATTGCACGATAAGTGAATTGCATGATCACCTATTGACTATTAAACAAGCAAGCATGTTCATGTACATTTGGAGTAAGGTTGGAGACCGCCCTCACTCGCCGGGGCCATGTATTGATTGCATGAAAATGAACAAGTATTTAATATTGATAGTTGTATTCTCGGACGAAGCTACGTTATTATTGAACTTATATATTATCCTTTTTAATCCTTTACCCGAGAATATAACTTGCATGTTATTGCGTTAATATATACTTATGCCCCTCACTCAGTCTTCCATGGACTGCCGCCCCACCTTTCAGGTTGTTGCGGTCGTGTGCTAGGCGGGAGTCTGAGTCGTGTCTTGTCATCCAGCCAGGTCTAGCACTTCACACATTTTCATGTTATTAGTTTTGCCATGTCCTGAGTTAGTACGTTATAGTTCTTGGCATATCTGGAGACTTTTATCTGTATCATGTATTGGAGATGATAATGTATTGATACATGTTGGTACCTATAAATAATGTTGATGTTATGCTTCCGCTTTTAACTTTTATGTCATGATTTTGTATTGTTTTGGGGTATAGTCCCGCCTAGCTCGTCCTTTCTTTTATTTGTCACCCGTTCGCTATGGGTTAGTTCATGTACGGATTGTCCATTTCGTATGTGGACCGGCCTATAGTGTGGGGGTGTAGTGTCTCTACGTATAGGGGTGCTACTGTAAGTGTTATGAAACTATTAAACAAAAGCAAGAATAACAAGATAAAAGTAATGCTAAGAGAATTGAGGGAGAAGAGAAGGATATTATTAATTCTTGCTGGTAATTACAATGCATCAATAAGCCTCAATTTATAGGCATTACAATATACTAGAAAAGGAAAAATTGACTAATAACAATCCCTAACCAATTAAGACATAAAATTAGGGATGCCATCAATCCCACAAATTATGTGATTGCCCATTCAATGGGCATACATTAAATCCTTGATTTATAACACTCTCCCTTGAATGTCCATTGATATTTGATGTGCCTTGCTAAAGAGTATATATTCATGGAATACACATATTAGGTTGCCTCATTAAAAACCTTCACTAGGAAAACCCAATGGGGCAAAACCTCAGTAAAGGAAAAGAGTATAGAGCGTCTCCGCTCCCCCTCATGATAACATCACCTTAATATCTCTATATCGACGCATCTCAATCTTATATGTCAACTTTTCAAAAGTTGTACAAGACAATGCTTTTGTGAACATATCGGCTAGATTATCACTCAATCATATTTGTTGGACATCTATGTCTCTGTTTTTCTGAAGGTCATGCGTGAAAAAGAACTTTGGTGAAATATACTTTGTTATGTCTCCTTTGATATATCCTCATTTTAATTGGGCAATGCACGCAGTGTTGTCTTCATATAACACTATTGGGACCTTCCCTCTTGGAGATAAACGACACATTTCTTGAATTTGTTGAGTCATCGATCTTAGCCAAAACACATTCACGACTTGTCTCATGAATTGTAAAGATCTCTACATGATTTGAAGAAGTGGTAGCTATTGTTTTTTTTGTCGAACGCCATGATATAGTTGTACCTCCACTTGTGAATAGATAGCCTGTTTGTGATCGAGCTTTATAGGGATTAGATAGATATCCTGCATTGAAAACGCTATGTCTAGTCTTGTATTATTAGCAAGGTACATTAATGCCCCAATAGCACTAAGATATGGTAGTTTAGGACCAAGAATTTCTTCATCATCTTCCTTAGGCCAGAATGAATCTTTTGTAATATCAAGTGATCTCACAACCATCGGGGTACTCAATGGATGTGTCTTATTCATATAAAATTGTTTTAAAATTTTTTCGATATATGTCGATTGATGAACAAATATTCCATCTTTGCAATGTTCAATTTGTAATCCGATGTAAAATTTTGACCTTCCAAGGTCTTTCATTTCAGATTCTTTCTTTAAGCAATTTATTGCATTTGATAACTCTTCAAGAGTTTCAATGATATTTAAGTCGTCGACTTACACAACGATTAAAACAATTTGATCTAAACCTCTTTATGAAGACGCAAGGACAAATAAGATCATTTTATATCCTTCTTTTATTAAATATTCATTAAGCCGATTATACCATATTCACTCGAATTATTTTAATCAGTATAATGATTTTTATAATCTTATTGAATACTTTTCCCGGGAACTTTTATATGCTGCAGGCATCTTCATATAAATTTCATTATCAAGTGATTTATTTAAATATGTTGCAACAACGTCCATTAGATGCATATCAAGTCTTTCATCTACTGCCAGACTAATGTGATATCTAAATGTGATTGCATCACCCAAAGTAGAATAAGTTTTTTCCTAATCAACGCCCGTTTTTGTGGAAATCCTTGTGCCCGAAGTCGTGCTTTATATTCATATGTCTTTACTTCGTACCACACTGGGTTTACATTATCAGGTGTTTGGACTACTGGTCCAAAAACTTCATGTTTAGAAAGTGAATTAAGTTCTTCATAAACTGCATCTTTTCATTTTGGCCAATCATTTCAATTTCTGCATTCTTCAACAGATTTTGACTCAAGATCCTCATTTTTCTTATAAATATTTGTATCTACATTATATACAAGGATATTTTCGACAATTTCGGTTCCATTTCTATTAGTGACATAACTGATTTAGATCTCTTTATTTTTCATATTTACAGGTACTTGTGCTTCTTCTAGAGCTTTATTCGTAGTTATGTCTTGTTGAGCATTAGCCTCCTCATTGTTGATCATTTGCTCATTTCCTTTTCCAGGATCCTTAATTTTTGGAACCGATTGGTATTCCACGCTTCAGCCATGGTTTAGATTCATTTTCTTAAATAAACTGTCATTCTGGGACTTCAATTCTAATCGAAACATTCACAACTGGTATATAAAACTTGGTAACTCTTTTAGGGCCAGTAAATGCATCTGGCAATTAATTTGTAATATTTTGTAAATAATTTATCTTTTGAATCTTTTGCTCACATTGTTTTGTTTGAGAATCTAAATGATTAAAAGATAATGCATTCCAAGTGATTTCTCTTCCCAGTTGTTTATTTTCTCCCCTAATGTTGGAAAAACTGTTTCATCAAAATGACAATCAGCAAACCTTGCTGTAAATAAATTCCCAATGATTGATTCAAGATATTGTATTATAGAAGGGAAATCATATCCAACATATTTTTCTAATCTCATTTGAGAACCCATTTTCGTGCGTTGTGATGGTGTTGACCAAAAGCCAATTATAATTAGGCTCCTGACCAAAAGCCAATTATAATTAGGCTCTTGACCTAAATCCAATTATAATTAGGAGAATTCATAGTAACTTGATGGTCTGATGCGATTAAGTGCTGCTGCATATAATATAGCATAACCCCGTGTAGAGATAGGGAGATTTGTTCTCATAAGTAATGGTTTAGCTATTAATTGGAGGCATTCAATAAAGGATTCTGTTAAATCACTTTGTATGTGTACATGAACAACATACTTTTCCACGTTTATCCCCGTAGACATACAATAATCATTAAAAGCCTGAGACATAAGCTCGCCGGTATAATCAAGAACGAATTATTTGGGCTAAAAATCTTGCAAAGGCTAGATTGCAATTTGACAATCAACACACACGTGATCATCTAGTAGATGCATTAATTAAAGCCATAAAGTTCCTAAATGGTCCACATAGTGGATGAATAGGGCCACATATTTTACCTAAGATACGTTCCAAAAATTCAGGTGATTTAGTTCCAACTTTAGTTAATGATGGTCTCATGATCAATTTACATTGAGAACATGCAGCACATGAGGATTCCTTATCTTGAAGAATCTTCTGCTTCTTTAATAAATCCCCATGCGAATTCTCAATAATTTTTCACGTCATAATTGATCCCAGATGACTCGATCGATCATGCCAAATAATACATGTATTTGGATTAGTAAACTTCTGGTTTACTATCGCACGTATTTCAATCATGCTAATATTTGTGTAGTACAAACCGAAGGGAAGTGTAGGTAATTCTTACAAGACATGTCTTTTACCTGACACAATTGTAGTAATATAAAGATATTCAATCTTACCATCATTAGAAGTTTTAATGTGATATTCATTTCAGCGAATATCCTTGAAACTTAATAAGTTTCTTTGAGATTTACTAGAAAACAAGACATCTTCTATAATAAGTTTAGTTCCTTTCAGGGACCATTATATTATCTTTCCCAAACTCTTCATAATTATTTTGTACTACCTTTACTTCTTTCATAAGTAAAGAAGAATACTTTTTATCTTTGTTGTAGCCCTATATGTGCGAGACATTTATCTTTTTTCATTCGTCTTGGATCCAATTGAATGTTGGGGAATATCTATAATCTTTAATTGACAAATAAAATAAACAAGTAGTGGGTTAACATAAAAAAAAAAAAAAAAAAGTTCGAAACCATGATAAATGGAGTAAACCAAAGATAAAATTTATATAAAAAACTACTTTATTCTTTTCAAATAATTTATTATCTTATAATTTAAACGGAGACGTTTATATCGATATATAAGTGTCATTGAAGTAAACTTGTCTATATGACGATATTTAATTGAAAACTTGATAATTTAATTTAGTATTCAATCCGACGTACTACGGATACATGAGTCATCTTTCATGTTATGGGGATAAAGTCGAACTTATAATCATTCTGATGGAGTATCTCCCTTTTGTACCACTTCTAGTAGTTTGGATGATTATAATAATAATCATGAGAGCGATCATAACACTCCCACCCCAATTCGTGGACTCATTTTTTTCTTATTTATAATGTGATGCATTATCTCATTCACTTTAGGGAATGAAGTTGATTTAATGGTCAATCATCCTTGATTTATCAACAACTTATTAATATTTCAACCAAATTGATACAAGAACAATTTAAAATATTGTTCATATCTTTTTCATCAAAATTGCTACTTTGGGAGCATTATAAAAATCAAAATTAAATTCTCCAATAAACTTTGATCGGCCAAAAGCTTCCAATATTTCAAAACGATTTATAATAATATCGACATATTGATATTATTCAACAATACATATTTGATATGATAAAACACTAATATATTAAGGAAGCTAATATCAAGAATTATGATATTAATATCGAGAAGTCGATCAATATACTATATAAATAATACTTGATCACCATCATGTTAAGTGTTGAAAACTAATGTTTCATAAATTTGATATTTCAAATTGAATAAACATATATACTACTACGAACAAATGCCATGTTAAATAATTAACTAAAGAAATTGCTCAACTAATCATAGGTTTAATAACATGGACTATCGTTCAAAAAGTTTATGGAAGCAAAACTTAAGAATATGTATCTCACATAGCGAATCAATCCATTTTATAAATAATTCTATCCCAATTGAATTATCTATGGTTTCACAAAGGAATTAATCAAGACAAATCATGTAGCGTGTGTATACAATATATTATCCATATTTACCCCAAAAATTAGAAAGCACAACTTGTCAAAGTACTAATAATAGGAAAAAATACTTGGTGCTCGTACATAAGAAATAAAATTTCCACCAAATAATAATTTTATGATATATCACATAATTGTATAAGTATTAATTATTTGGAGTGTAGAATCATAGATCAATGAAAGAAATAGTCCAAAATTTTAAGTCATCGATCATACAGATGTGGCAAAACATACTATTGATATAGAAATTAAAATATAAATAAATATCATTTATCTTTGAGTGGAAACAAGAATAATTCTAACTCAAATCATTAGTTATGATACTCACTTCGTTAAGAATATTATCATAATATCATCATTAGCCAAAATATCAAAAAATAATTAAATTGAATTAGATCTAAAATATATATAATCATTTTCATTCAATTTAAATAAGAAATCTAAGAAACTAAGAACAGATTCATTTCTCACAACTTTATAACAGACATACTGAAAATATCACTCATCACTCTACGATTAATTATTTTCGAGACATTAACATAATAATATTATTTATCAAAAGATCAAATATATGTAATCCATCACATATACTTATGATTTCACCACTTAATTGTTTCTAACTTAAAAATATGCAATGACGCCACGATTCCATACATCAAAATATAGTGTTGTGTTAGTGATGGTGAATAATTCATTCAATTATGCGTTGACTTAATGGGGATGCAAAACAGTTCAGATGATAAAGTTTATATGTTAATAAGATTATTATAAGGGATATAGAGTCAATCAAATTTATTGTACTGATTTTAAATATAATCATGTATTAATTGATATTATTTTCGAATTCAAAATATATTATTAAACATATGATAGAATCATATAATGAGTACAAAGTTTACTTTTCAGCGATTCTCTATCTCTCTTGTATGGATCGTATTATCATATCAAATTTATCTTCAACCTTCAAGCAAATCGTGCAGATAACGTGTTATAAAACTATTAAACAAAAGCAAGAATAACAAGATAAAAGTAATGCTAAGAGAATTGAGGGAGAAGAGAGGGATATTATTAATTCTTGAGTGTAATTACAATGCATCAATAAGCTTCAATTTATAGGCATAACAATATACTAGAAAAGGAAAAATTAACTAATAACAATCCCTAACCAATTAGGACATAAAATTAGGGATGCCATCAATCCCACAAATTATGTGATTGCCCATTCAATGAGCATTCATTAAATCCTTGATTTATAACAGTAAGTATATTAGACTTCTTATTTGATTTATCATTCTTCTTAAAATTTTCACTAATCACATAATAAGTGTAAAATACTTGTACTCTCACTATATCAGTTTAACCAAACCTAATTTTGGATAAAATTACTGTCATTTCCTGCAACTTCTGAATTTGGATAGTTTTTTTTTTCTTCTTTTTTTTTTTAGGCAAAAATGCAAATTTGATCCTGTAACTTTGCGATTTTGGTAATTTAGTCCTGCTCGTTTCCAAATTTACAATTAAATCCTGTAAGTTTGTAATTTTGGCAATTTAGTCCTATCCGTTTTGAAATTTGCAATTAATTCATGTAAGTTCTAAAATTTTGCAATTTATGTCCGAATTCAGACGGTGCGGGCCGTGGCTGAATTCAGACCAAGCTAGACTGTTCTTTGTTTGAGTTGCTCCCACACACGCAAACCGAAAGATCTTACTTGTCCTGGACTGGAACAAGTACGTAGAGATCTTCGTGGGATTGTAGTCTTCGTCTATGGTTTACTGGCAGATAAGATCTCTGAGATTGACCAGCTAGTTGGGTTGGTTTGCTTATTTGTTTCTATTGAAAATGAGTCACCTATCTAAATGAGTCACATTCTTATAGGCTCCGGTGGACGACACGACATTTTTGTTCAAATATTATTTATTTAAAATTTCTTTTATTAGATTTGTCACATGTATAATAATTTTTTTATACAAGTTAGATATTTTTGTAATGTTATCCCGCCCAGTCAGCAAAGAAATGGGCCACATGGCTAATTCCGACAATTAATAAGTTTTCTTGCAAAAATCGGACATAAATTGCAAAATTTTAGAACTTACAGGACTTAATTGTAAATTTCAAAATGGACAGGAACAAGATTACCAAAATTACAAACTCACAGGACTTAATTGAAAATTTCGAAATGAACAGGATTAAATTGCTAAAATTGCAAGCTTATAGGACCAAATTTGCATTTTTGCCTTTTTTTATAAGAGAGGATCAATGTTGATTCCAACTACCCCCAGTAAGAGTCGAACCTAGGGTTTGTTTCATGTATCATTTATTGGGAATAGTGCCCTCAAAATTCGATTTGTTGAATTAATTAAACTGAATTTACAGCGAGTTGTGAGTATTTCACATATTGATAATTAATGGCGTGTTGTGGTATTCTTATATAAAATGTGTTTCATAGGAAAAGACTTTGAATACCGAAATCACGTGTCATTAAAGTTCTAGTCGGTAAGATAAGAATATGTTCTTATCAAGACTATAACGTGGTTATATAAGATGATTAGTCTTTCGTCATAGGGAATGGTGATTCCGATTATAACTCGTTGATGATTTTCAATAGGATTGGAAACATCGAACTGGACCACTGAGATTATTCATTTTATACTGCTATCTAAAATGAATAAAATCTCAGGAAGCATTGTACACTTAATCCTAACAATATTTCGGCTTTAGGCATGTAGTGTTAGTCACTGTAATATACTCGAAGTGAGGTCTCGGTAACGGTGGCCAAAATACTTTGTACGTTCGGTGACAACATGAAATGTGCTAAAGAGTTATATTGATCGAGGAATCTGTGGCCTTGCTGGAAGACAAAAGATATCCCTGAAATACATTTGCAAAAGTTCGAACTAAGACTTTGGCCAAAGCACTTCGCGTGATACGTCACCGAAGTTGTATGATGAATGTGTTTCATATACAGAGAATTGGAACTTAAGGCGAATCAATAAATTTCAGATTAGAGATGAAAAATGAATGATAGTAGTTACAATTTATTTTTCATAAATATCTACACGGAGGAGTGAAATGCGAAATTATTCTAGATCGAGATATTCGTGAATAATTTAATTATTTTTAGAATGCAATAATATTTACTTAGTGGAATTAAATATTGTTAAACGGTAATTAATTATTATCATGAGATGATAATATATTAACCCATTTGGAGCTAAAATTAATTAGTCCTGCAGGTCCCCCTACAAGCCCCAAATTGAAAACCCGAAGAGAAAAATATTAGAAGCAGAAAGAGAAATGAATTTTTCAAAGTGTTTGAAAATAGCCAAGGGATTTATTTTAAGAAAATAAATCGAAGTTCCAAAGAGTTGGAAATGTCCGGAATTTTATTTTGGAGAAAATAAAATTTTCAACGAAAAAAAAAAAAATTTTTTTGATGACGTGACAGCTGACGCGGCATGCCACGTCAGCGGACAGCGTGAGGTGGCGTTGACTGGACGCCTCGTGGCGCTCCACGCGTAAGGCGCAGATTGCGCCACGTAGCCGAAACAAGCGGGTCTAGATTTGATCTGGACCGGACCGGTCAACCGGGTCAGGTTCAACGGGTAGGATCGGGTCAACCGGATCCGATTGGACCGACCCGGACACGTGGCCGAGTCAGAATCGGCCACGTCAGCCAGAAACCCTAGCCGCGTGTATAACACATACGCCACCTTCAGGTGGCGCGTGCGGGGGTATTCCGGCGCGTTCTCGGCGGCGTTGGACACGTGGTGATGAGAGCTTCAACGTAGTCACCTTGGAATTTGTGTCCAAGTTGCACACGCAAGTGGGGATGTGAAATTACTATTTTACCCTCGGTTTTTTCCCTATAAATAGGGGGTTTGGCTCTTCATTTTTTCACACATTTTTGGAAGAGGTTTGGGCTAGTTCTTGGCTTTGAAACAATATCCCTTTTCTCCTAGTTAATTCCGATTTATTTTGAAATTAATTTTAATTAGGTGTTTATATATAAACCGCCTAATTTCGGGAGATTAAACCCTGAAAAGGGTTTTCTAGTTTAAAGTTTTATTTTCTCTATGTTTTTAGAGAAATACTTTCGGAGCCCACACTCCGAGGGTTTCTCTGGGGTTATTGCATGGAAGCTCTGCCGGTCTCATCAAAGGGAAAGGAGCTGGAAAAATACCGTTAGATAGCCATATTTACAGTACGGTAATATTTTACAGTTGTATTATTTTAGGCATGATAAATTATATGCTCTTAAGTGTTAATTGCATGTTAGATATTTATCTGCTTAAGTGATTTAATATTTATTATTAATTGCATGTATATACTTGAGTAGATCCGGCTAGTCTTCCGCTATTGTATTAAAATATTTTAGAAATATTTTAATACTTGTATTATAAACAAAATTTTAAAATGTGGTCCCGGACTGCCACTGTTCTGGGCCCACCACCCAGCAACTGGTATCAGAGCCCTGCTCTAGATATATACATGCATTGATATGATGCATGCGATGCATAATTTTAAATCGGCTACTGTGCACGTAAATTCTGTCAAAGGAGACTGGTTTTTAAGTGGGACCGTTTGTCACCCCTCCAGTGTTTTCTAGGAATTTACGTGGAATAGTATTTCTTTGGGAAACAATTTAATTGCTTTTCCTGAAAAATTACCGAATCAGTAAATATGATTTAAATTATGTGATAATTTATTTATAACATGTTTACTTTATGCCATTTATTGTAAGCATGATAATTATGTGATAATTATATGAAAGCATGCTTAATTATTTCATTTTATGGCATGATCATGATAATATGAGATATTATGCTATTTTCAATTATGCATATTTTATTTAATGTGATTAAATAATAATGTTTAATAGAGATTAGACGTAATGCATAATTGGACTAATATTTTTTGGCCTAATTAATAAGTAGTTATTAAATTGCCTTAAAATATTATTATTGGGATTTTAAATATGATTTAGTAATCCTAGTGGGAGTGTATTAATAAGATTAATCACTTCCGACAATGAGACGCCAAAAGTGATTATATGATAATCAATAAAATAATCCACACTTTCTAAAAATTCAAGTGGGAGTGAGATGAAAAGAGTTGGGTTCTCACGGCCTCCATTACTGGTCTATAGTATAGTGGATATATACTACTCCCTTCGGCGGGTATGTAATCGGCGGTATACAAAATTAGACTTCTTTGGATAGAATGAAGTACGGGAAAGTCAGCTCGACCAAGCCTCCGTGGAGTGTCTTGACCTACTCGTACGGACTTCTAGGTAATGGTACACATTTGACTAAGTAATGTATTAACCTCCCTTCGGAGCTATGTTACATTCACTTAGCGGCCAAGGGTTGACGTGGTGGATAACATTGTTTGGCAAGAGTTACCTAGATGTCTTGTTAATTAAGAATCGTTCCTGCTTTCTAAGCGGTTTTCGACCTCGCCTCCAGGGAGTCAACTGCAGTTAGTTAAGTCATCATTGTGTAAATCAAAATGCTTACGTGGATTTCATTTATTGGTTAGACGTAGAAGAAAGTGAAATACAAAATCATAACTTGCAAAATTTTAGTTAATTCAGTTTCAAAATTACGATCTCTCTTAGCCCACTCCAAACTATATGTCTATAAGGAAATAGGCTAATAAGGGTTCAACTATGCTGACTAGGAAATGAATCTCGACATCGTGTAAAGACACGAAAGTTTACGTACTCACTGAACCTTATCCAGAAAATTCAAAAACTACAGCTAATCAGGATAAGAAAGACATTTATGCTTAATAGATCAAGTGTAATGATCTGGCTAGTCTTATGTCCTGACATCTGTCTTAAAAGTTCTTGAGCATCAGATGCATGAGATGTCTACAGATAAGAACATGTTTTGAAGACAGGATCGTACGAAGATACGAGCCAATAAGAAGGTTGTTAGTTATAAAGATGTTTGAAGGATCACTGGTTCAGAATCATATTATGAATATGATAACTAATCTCAACGAGATTGAAAGCCTCTGTGCTTAAAGAGACAATCTTAACAGATAGGATACGATCCTATACTCTCTGCCTAAGTCGTTTGAACGTTCAAGATTAATTTTAAATTTTTTTTTAAACCCAACCTGAACTAATGAACGACCTCAATATGGCAGAAAGGGTGATATAGACTAAGGGAAAAGTTCTCTTAAATCAGACATCAATATCCACGGCCTCAAAAGCCAGTAAGTGGAAGAAAGAAAAAGGAAAAGTTCCCAATCGAAGGTTCAGAAATAGAAAGTCAAATCCGACAATGGAAAAGTGTTTCTATTTCGGTGGTAACGGGTATTGGAAAGGAAATTATCCAAAATACTTAGTTTGTCCATTTGCTACGCCGTTTAGATAAGATATGAAGATATCTTACTCGTTGAAAGCATGTTTAGTTGGAAGTTCACCAGATTCTAGTGTGTGAACTTGAGATCAACTAATCATATTTGCAATTCATTGCAAAGATTCAAACTAACTAGAAGGTTTGAAAAACGGCTAACACACTACTACTGCTCGGGGATAATACAAGTGTAATTGTATTAGCAGTAGGAACTGTAGTATTATATTTTGGCAATAGGGTTTTTTATTACACGTGCCATATATACAGAAATTTGATTTATGTGAGTTATTTGATAATTAATGGTCTAACAGTTTATTTTGAATAAGGGTTTACCATTAAACAAATAAAAGGTTTATTTGCTCTGGCACAGAAAAAGATGGTCTTTTATATCCTAATAAAACCCTAATTTGAAGATTAACACTAATAATTTTGACTTACCATCTAAAGGGAAAAACTTCCACGCCTAGTGAGGCACGCAAAGGCGCCTACATATTGGTCAGTTTAATTCGAATAGGATCCAAAGACTAATTGTTAAGTTTGACAGTTGTCCGTCTGCGAATCCTGTTTAGAAAAATAAAATGACCAAGAAAGTCCTTTTAAGACAAAAAGGTATTTAAGCCATTAAGTTGCTTGTGTCAGTTCATACGGATATGTGATCCTATGATTATTCAAGCAAGAGGAAGTTTTGGGTATTTCATCATTCCTTTGAATGATTACTCTAGATATAAATACGTTTATTTGATGAGACTTAAGTATATATTTTGAAGAGTTCAAAGGATAAAAGACTGTAGTCAAAGAGTCAAATTAGAAAACATATCAAGGCACTTCGATTAGATCGAAGTAGTGATAAGTATCTATGTTCAGAGTTAAACAGAATTTCTCGAATGGGATTAGATCTCAACTGTCTGTATGAGATACGTCTTAGCAAAGATGTATTGCAGAAAATAGAAATAGGACTCTGATAATGATGGTAAGATTCATGAACAGTCATCCTACCCTACGAAGTTTCTTTTGGGGTCTTGCACTCAAAACAACAATGCACATTAAACCTAGTTCTATCTAAGTCAGTTCCTAAAACATTGATGGATCTGAAGCTAGGGTGAAAACCCTGTATCTCTTATCTTCGGATTTAAGGTGGCATGGTCCACATGTGAAGGATGGATCCTGATGACTTTGAATAAAGAACAAAGGTTTACTTGTTCTACGGTTATCCTAAAAGAACAAGAGGAGGTATATTTTGTAATTTGAGAAATGACAAAAGATTTTTGTGAATATTTCAAAGATGATTACATAAATAACCACAAAGGGTTGAAGCAAAAATAGTGTTAAAAGAAAATAACAATATTTGATACTAATTTCCACAAAAACCCGTGATAACTGAAAATATATTAGATACATGTGATGTACCAAATACAACATTTGATGTAGAGACGTGCACACGAGAGCATCATTGTAGTGGGAGGATTATCAGGATACCTGACAAGATACCTAAGATTAACCCAAGTGGTTGAATCTAACGTACTTGATCCCGTCACGTGTAATGGAGTTGTGGATGATATAGACGCTGACCGTTTGGTCAAAAGCCATTGAATCATAGTTAGAATCTTAGTATTCTAACAAAGTCTTAAACTTGTGGAGGCGCCTGAACGCATTAAACCCATTAGATGCAATTGGGTTCTACAAGAAAATAAAAGGAGGAATGGACGAAAAAGTAGAGACTCTAGAGCAAAGCTTATGGCAAAGGGTTTTACTCAGAAAGAAGAAATCATTTATGAGATCTTCTCGCCTATAGCAGGGCTTAAGTCCATAAGAACTCTCCTCTCCATTGTTTCTCATTTTGATTATGAGATTTGATAAATGGATGTAAAGACTATATTCTTGAACGGGCACCTTCGAGAAGAAGAGAAACATGGTACAACCTGAAGGCTTCACAGCGAGAAGTCAGTTGCAAATTTGATAGATCATTTTGTGAAATTAAGCAAGCGTCTGGATCATGAAACATCAGAATTAACGAGGCAATTTAAATTCTTTGAATTTGAGCAATTGTCTGATGAAACATGAGTGTACAAATGTCATCATGATAATATTGTAACATTTTCATTTTAGTACGTAATTGATGTTCTACTCATTGGTAATGATGCAAGAATATTGTAGTAATCAAGATTCGGTTGTCAAATCAATTTAACAAGTAAAGACCTAAATGAGACCAATAATATTCCAAGGATCAGACTTTTTTCGTGATCATAGGAATAAGGAGATTGGTTGATCACAAGCAGCATATACAGATAAGATGCCGGTAAGGTATGATATGACAAATTCCAAGAAAGGTTCATTACCTTTTAGATATGGAATTTATCTATCTCGGGATCAGTGTCCTGAGACAACTGAGAAGATAGAAGACATGATTAGAGTTCCGCAGCGGAAGCTTTATGTATGTCATATTATGTACAAGACCAGATGTCTATTATGAATCAGGTCTAAGTCAGTAGATATTAGTCAAACCCTAGAATCTGACACTGGGTAGTAGTAAAAGCATATATTGGAGTACTTGAGAAGAACTCAAGATTATATGCTAGTCTACCATAGTGATGAGCTCATTTCAATAAAGTACAAAGATTCGGATTTACAATCTGATTTGTATCCTAGATGTTTGACATCAGAATATGTGTTTACTCTAGAAAGAGCAACCGTTAATTGGGGAATGTTAATCAGACTTGTATTGCTTACACCGCCATAGAAGTTAAATACATGGTAGCTTGAGAAGCAGTCAGTTAGATGTATTGGGTTTATGATTGTTAGCTCAGAGAAACATCTAATAGATTCCTTCACTAAATTATTGGCGCAAAAGAGTGCAAAACGAGTTTGACACTCCTGTGAAAGGAATAAGACTTAGATGTATGGCCAAATTGAATTTAGGGCAAGTGCGAGATTGTTGGGAATAGTGCCCTGAAAATTTAATTTTTTGAATTAATTAAACTGAATTTACAGCGAGTTGTGAGTATTTCACATATTGATAAACTGAATTTCTTATATAAAATGTGTTTCATAGGAAAAGACTTTGAAAACCGAAATCACGTGTCATTAAAGTTCTAGTCGGTAAGATAAGAATATGTTTTTATCAAGACTATAACGTGGTTATATAAGATGATTAGTCTTTCATCATAGGGAATGGTGATTCCGATTATAACACGTTGATGATTTTCAATAGGATTGGAAACATCGAACTGGACCACTGAGATTATTCATTTTATACTGCTATCTAAAATGAATAAAATCTCAGGAAGCATTATACTCTTAATCCTATCAATATTTCGGCTTTAGGCACGTAATGTTAGTCACTGTAATATACTCAAAGTGAGGTCTCGGTAACGGTGACCAAAATACTTTGTACGTTCGGTGACAACATGAAATGTGCTAAAGAGTTATATTGATCGAGGAATATGTGGCCTTGCTGGAAGGTAAAAGATATCCCTGAAATAGATTTTCAAAAGTTCGAATTAAGACTTTGGCCAAATTACTTCGCGTGATACGTCACCGAAGTTGTATGATGAATGTGTTTCACACACAGAGAATTTGAACTTAAAGCGAATCAATAAATTTCAGATTAGAGATGAAAAATGAATGATAGTAGTTACAATTTTTTTTTCATGGATATCTATACGGAAGAGTGAAATGCGAAATTATTCTAGATCGAGATATTCATGAATAATTTAATTATTTTTAGAGTGAAATAATATTTATTTAGTAGAATTAAATATCGTTAAACGATAATTAATTACTATCATGAGATGATAATATATTAACCCGTTTGGAGCTAAAATTAATTAGTCCTGCAGGTCCCCCTACAAGCCCCAAATTGAAAACCCAAAGAGAAAAATATTAGAAGCAGAAAGAGAAATGAAATTTTCAAAGTGGTTGAAAATAGCTAAGGGATTTATTTTAAGAAAATAAATCAAAGTTCCAAAGAGTTGGAAATGCCCGGAATTTTATTTTGGAGAAAATAAAATTTTCAACGAAAAATAAAATAAAATTTTGATGACGTGACAGTTGACGCGGCATGCCACGTCAGCGGACAGCGTGAGGTGGCGTTGACTGGACGCCGCGTGGCGCTCCACGCGTAAGGCGCAGATTGCGCCACGTAGCCGAAACAAGCGGGTCTAGATTTGATCTGGACCGGACCGGTCAACCGGGTCAGGGTCAACAGGTAGGATCGGGTCAACCGGATCCGATTGGACCGACCTGGACACGTGGCCGAGTCAGAATCGGTCACGTCAGCCAGAAACCCTAGCCGCGTGTATAACACATACGCCACCTTCAGGTGGCGCGTGCGGGGGTATTCTGGCGCGTTCTTGGCGGCATTGGACTCGTGGTGATGAGAGCTTCAACGTAGTTACCTTGGAATTTGTGTCCAAGTTGCACACACAAGTGGGGATGTGAAATTACTATTTTACCCTTGGTTTTTCCCCTATAAATAGGGGGCTTGGCTCTTCATTTTTTCACACATTTTTTGGGAGGTTTTGTGTAGCACCCGCAACGATAGGCACCATATCCCCCGCACTACAAGTCTAGTCTACACATGAAATTGATGATCCAGCATGAACCGAACTTATAGCGAACAGGTGACAAAATAAAAACAACTCCCTGGCTAGGCGGAATCCAACCCTGTACCAATTAATTCAACCACCTGACGAGTGCAATGCGGAAGCAATTAATAATAACTAATCACCACAATAGCTCACAGGCCCTAATTCCATAAACATAATTAAATTCAACATGCACCTAACAACGGGTTCAACTGAGCATGCAACCTGTCCCGAAACAATATTCAATAATTCACTAATTCATAAGTCATGCGTTGGCACACAGGCTTATTTAAATACATGATATAAATAAACATAATACACATGTAAAATGTAACTCGAGTGTACAAGTAAGACTCGAGACTACCACTAAGACTTGACTCCCGCCTAGCAAACCTGCAAGGAACTGGAAAATTGGGAAAAGAGGGATCAGTCTTTAGAAGACTGAGTGAGCAGGAGCTATACATATATATAGAACATGCACAGGCAAGCCATAAATCCCTAGCAAGGTTTTATGTAAAATTAGTTCCCGTGAGGGGCAAGAAGATAGATAAGCAATGCTTGGACTTTACGACTAATTCATATTAAATCCGTAAGTTCGTAATTCAAGATAATCATAATAGCTCGGTGAGTGATCGTGCATAATTCTCCAACCAAACTCCGACCGTGTACAATGAACATGACTTAATACTTTGAATACGTGATCATGAAATACATAATAATACATGCGAGCAATAAACATGAGACTTGATCGTTTGGGCAATCCGTGACCCTGTCTTCCCGCACGGTGCATAACATAATAACATAAACATGAACATGATCATTAAACATTTTCCAACCTTCTCCCTCCGTAATGGTCGGGCCTGCACACTCGAACCATTTAATCATAACAATATCAAGAGGGGGGCTCATGACTCCTACCCGCTCCTTCGATGGGTTAACCATCGGCTCAAGAATAACTCACCTTCCACATTACACGGTCGCGTGAGAGATTCTCAATGGGTACTTTGTACAAGAAGGGAAACAATGTGTACTCGTGAGAAAATGACTCAATATAAGACCAAATAAGACGCACGGCATTGGTATGAGGTGATATAACATGTGTGTCATTCAATTAACATATAAGAGATGCCATTAAACTCAAAGAGGTTATGTATTCATATCATTTAATCAAATGAATTCATTTCATGTAAGTCACGGAGTTAACAATCAATTTTAAACAATTAAAAATCAAAGAGTGTCAAATAATAACATAATTATCAATTAATCAAGCACATAATTCATACAAGTCACATACGGGAGCCAAGGAAGTGAAAGGAATGCAATATGAGGGGTTTTGGTGAAGTTTGGCAAAAACGGATAATTTTCGAAAATGCGCAACCTATGGTAAAACAAGAATATCTTAAGTTCTAGAAGTTGAAATTAGGTTTTGTTTGTTGGATATGAAACTAGACACACAGACCTTTAAAATGATATATGGCTCGAATCGTGGTTCAAAGCGAGGAGAAAATAGCGTAAGCTCGAAGTTGGGTGAATGAAGATTCCCAGTAAAGTGGCGATACCAAAAAGAATTGATTATATCTCACAAAAAATAAAATATATTGAGGTGATTCCAATTGAAGAATATTTTAGACTTCAAGAGGTTTCTGTGGGTTCAAAATTCAGGTCAATCGGAGCTCGTATGAGGGAGAAACGCCCGTTTGAAAAATGTACTGAAAGTAGTAACGGGCGTGTGAAGCTCCTCGGGTGAGGCAGTAGCTTGCTAAACGGGCGTTTGGTGAATGAACTAGGTATCTAAACGCCCGTTTGGGTATGCTCTGTTAAAAAAAAAAACAGGGGATCAGATTTAGCTTGAAGGGAAGGCTCCAAATTCATCCCAAAACAACACCCCAACCAAATAACTCACAAAAACATCAAAATACAAGATATAGCACACCAAACACACCTAAGAACAAGTATTAATCCATGAATCTTGCCACAAAATTCAAACCCACATATATACAAATATATATATACACATATACCTTGGAAGGAAGTGAAGGAATGGAAGAATGAAATGATGGAGATGATGAAGATGATGATTATGTCTTGATTCCTCCTTCTCCTTCATCTTGCTTGGATCAAAAATGGAGATGTATGTGTGTGAAGGGTTTGAGAGAAAGAGAGAGGTGTGTGTGTGTTAGAGATTTAGTGTGTTGGTATGTTCTTGTGTATATGTGTATATAATTATATGATATAATTATGTATGTATATGTATGTATAAAGTAAAAGTTAGATATTATGTCTATGATATATATATAAATGTATTACTTATAGTTATATATTGTGATTGTGTGAGTATGTAAATATATGGTATATATATAAATATGTATGTTTCACAATGTAGGCATGAAAAGCATATATATGATATCACTTATTTTTATGAAATTAGTTTCAAGTATATATATATATGTATAAGTATATAGAAAATATGATATACTTATGAAAGGAAATGGAATATGTATAAGTTAAAAGAGAATTTATGAAATGATTATGAATGAATAATATGAAATACTTATATGTTAAGAAGTGGCTAGCGAACAAAATTCATATATTGCACATAATTCAATTAGGTCAAATAATTCAAGTAAGGTTATCAAATAATAACGCATGCAAGTACGAGATTAAATAAATAATTAACCTAACTCTCAGAAAATCACACGTGCGGTGCGCGTACCTGTACGACGAAAACACGGGGCCTTACATTTTGGCTTGTTCTTGGCTTTGAAACCATATCCCTTTTCTCCTAGTTAGTTCCGATTTATTTTGGAATTAATTTTAATTAGGTGTTTATATATAAAATGCCTAATTTCGGGAGATTAAACCCTGAAAAGTGTTTCCTAGTTTAAAGTTTTATTTTCTCTATGTATTTAGAGAAATAATTTCGGAGCCCACACTCCGAGGGTTTCTCTGGGGTTATTACAGGGAAGCTCTGCCGGTCTCACGAAAGGGAAAGGAGCTGGAAAAATGTCGTTAGATAGCCATATTTGCAGTACGGTATTATTTTACAGTTGTATTATTTTAAGCATGATAAATTATATGCTATTAAGTGTTAATTGCATGTTAGATATTTATCTGCTTAAGTGATTTAATATTTATTATCAATTGCATGTATATACTTGAGTTGATCCGGCTAGTCTTCCGCTATTGTATTAAAATATTTTAAACAAAATTTTAAATTGTGGTGCCGGACTGCCACTGTTCTGGGCCTAAATGATAAAGCCCTAAAAGTTTGATGGATTAAGGGAGTTCTTACACATGACAATTATAAGTAACTAATCAAATAAGATCACATAAAGAAGTGTAAGCCTTTTGATCATAATTAATTCGTTTTATTCAGTGATCGCTTGTGATTTTATAAGGGAATAGTAAAAGCAGATTACAATGGATCGGCTTTTAGGGCACTATTCCTAACATCATGTACTCGGAAACATCCTTCTTCAAGCCATCCCACCAATAGAACTACTTCAAATCTCTATACATTTTGGTACCTCCGGGATGTACAGACTAAGCCTACTTGTGAGCCTCATCAAGAACAATCCGTTTCAACACCTCCGGAACACAAACTTAATTCTTGAACCTGAAGACCCCGATATCATCGAACCTAAACGGTGACTCAGGATCATCACGAACTTTGTCAATCCTCTTTTGGATCCACGAATAAGTAACTTGAGCTGAGCCTTAACAATCATTTCCTTCAAATCGGATTGCACGTTAGTGTTAGCAACACGTGCCTTCAACATAATAGTCTCAACATATTCTCCTGAATCAACTTCTAGAGAAGATACCTAGCCTTCCTATTCAGCGTGTGTGCGACCTCGTTGGCTTTAGCCAGATGGTAATGAATGGAGCAATCATAATCCTTCAGAAATTCCATCCAACGTTGTTGCCTCATAATCAATTCCTTCTGAGTGAATAAGTAATTGAGGCTTTTGTGATTGGAAAAAATCTCAAAAGAAATGTTGTACAAGTAGTGACGCCACATGGCCAAAGCAAAGATCACAATGGCTAGCTCAAGATCGTGAGTGTGGTAGTTCTTCTCATGGTCATTTAGCTTTCACGAAGCATAAACTATAACTCGACCATTTTGAATCAAGACAGAACTTAGACATTCCTTCAAGGCGTCGGTAAAACTGCATAACCTTCTGTACCCTCGAGTAGAGCTAGCACTAGAGCTGAAGTTAATTTCTTCTTCAGAGATTGAAAGCTCGCCTCGCAGGCTTTATCCCACTCAAAATTTATCTCTTTCTTTGTTAATCGGATTAAAGGGTAATAATCTTGGAAAAACCCTTCACGAATCTCCTATAATATCCCGCCAAACCCAAGAAACTTCTCACTTTTGAGACATTCTTCGATTTCTCCCATTGTATCACTGTCTCAACTTTAGAAGGGTCCACTTCAACTCCATTTCTGGATACTATGTGGTCCAAAAAAGTTACTCTGTCAATTCAAAATTCACATTTGCTAAACTTGGCGAATAGTTGATGCTCTCTAAGAGTCTCAAGCACGAATTTAAGGTGTTGTGATCCTCTTCAGGAGACTTGGAGTACACAAGGATATCGTCAATAAAAATTACCACGAACTTGTCAAGAAACGGACAAAAAATCCTGTGCATCATATCGGTGAAAGCTACTGGGGCATTACTCAGACCGAACGACATCATCACAAACTCATAATACTCGTACCGAATGTTAAACCTTGTCTTTTAGGATATCTTCTTCTCAAATTTGCACCTGGTAGTGCCCTTGACTGAGATCAAGCTTTGAGTAAACCCTTGAACCTTGCAACAAGTCGAAAAACTCTTCAATGTGCAGGAGAGGATACTTTTTCTTAACTGTCCTCCTATTTAACTCACTATAGCTGATGTAAATTCTCAAAAGGTCCCATCTTTCTTCTTAATAAATAGGACCGGTGCACCCCACAGTGAAGAACTCGGTCGGATGTAACCACTAGTAAGGAGCTCATCGAGTTGAATCTTCAACTCTTTCAATTAAGCCAGAGTCATTCAGTAAGGAGACTTTGAATAAGGCTCTGCTTCCCGAAACAAATCGATTGCGAACTCAATTTCCCGCTCTGGAGGTAAAGATCCCAAAGTCTCAGGGAAAACATTGAGGTAATCCTTCACTACTTCCATTTCCTCGATCTTAGCCTGATCCTTCGGTTTATTCAAAAGGTAGGCAACAATACCCATAGCTCCTTTATGGCGAGCTTAGGGGCTTCTGAAAAGAGAGGAGTGGTAAAGTCTTCGAACTCTCACCAACAAACACTTCAGCACCTAAACGGATCTTCTTAGCAAAACAGTCAACCACGACCCGATGATGAAAAAGCCATTTTATACCCAAGATGGCCCCAAACCCCTACATAGGCATCTTGATCAAATTCACAGGAAAGTCACGGTCCTCAGCACTCACCTGCACATCCTTAAACACATTTTCTGTCTCTAAGCTCCCCCTGAGAGGAGAACTAACCACATAAGAAGCAACTGTACAAACAACAAGCAAAGGCAAACAAAGGCCAATCCATGTGAAAGAAAAGAATGTGTAGCACCCGGATCAAGCAATGTATGTATGCTCGTGCCATGTATGTATACAATACCTTCCATCACGACGGTTGACGATATCAACAGTCTGCTCCTCTCCATCTAGGGTATAAGCACGAGCTGTAGCACCCCAGACGGAGGATACCACATCCCCCGCACTAGGACTCAGACTCGGTCATGAAATAGGAAGTCCATGCCCGAATCCAAATCATAGCGAACGGGAGACCAACTCACGCACTAGGCTAGGCGGATCTAACTTGACAAACTCAGAGTGCGGAAGCAATTAAAACCAACAACAATAGATAGCGGAAGCATTTAAAACAACGTGCAGAACAGGTGACGGGTTCAACTAGCATAGATACCTAATCCCGAATATCATTTCATAATCCAATATAATATCAGCATAAGTATCATCAATATCTAATGACATCCAAATTCTAGCTTACGAACCCCACACAGGTTTAAGTCCAAGTAGAGCATACAACATAACCTTCAAGTGCGAAACATAAATACATAACATAAATAAAGTATGCGACAAATGCATCCTAATACCAACTAGACTGACAGGTGTGACTCAGGAGACTCACTTCCGCCTAGCTCAAACCAAAAGGAAACCTGCAAACTAAAAGATAAAATGAGGTGTCAGTCAACTGACTGAGTGAGGGGGCTAACGCACACCCACAATATATATATACAGAGCACAACACATATCAAAAGGGTGGACTCATGAACCGGGAATAGGTGTTGCATACCAAAGCGTTTCAAAGCAAAACCCAAATATTTATATATATATATATATATATATATTTATATATACATTTAGAAAACATTTTCAGAAACTCTATTCCGATTCATGATTCCCATAACATATCATACCATATGCTCGGCGAGTACGAGCTTCCCACCTCAACTCCTCATATCATAACAAAACAGAAATAACATACCAACCTCAACTCCGGGTGATGGTAGGGTTGCGCGACCCTAACCATCCATACGGTCGAGGGGAGTGCTGATTGCTACTCATACCCTCAGGACTCCGTTTCCCAACCAAACCTCCTGGTGGGTCCCGGTAGATCCTTTTCATACAGATGGAGACTACGCACAGGTATATCCCCGACGGCCCGATACCGTCCCGGGGGCTCCTTACCCGTAGCTCCTGGGCCCCATAACAGAACAGAACATAACATATACCAAATTTCATGGCAATCTCGCTACATAATCATAACATAACTGGTTTTCCAAACTGGCTTATATATGCCTCAAAAACTGGTTTCTATAGCATAACTTTTCAAAACAGCTTACATATGCTTTCATATCTAATTTTCCAAAACAGATCTGATCCACAAGGTCATAAACATATCATATCCAACACATACGTATCTATAATAGATATACTCGCATGCAAGGGTTGAAATCAGCATATTAAGGCCATAGGTCGCATAACTATACAAAATCCTAAACCTCACCTGAGAAGCGTCAAGATACGGGAATTGACAAGACGGGTGCGTACTTGACCAGGCTGTCTACGCCCTGGAGATCACTGTACATAAAGGAAATACAGTGTACTCGTGAGACACGACTCAATATGATACCAAGTAGGACGCACGGCAGTGGTATGAGATAACGTGTCATGAATACAGAAATTATAAAGTGGTATGACATGTCACGAATGTCTTCTTATGCACATTTAATGTCTCACGTAATAAATAAATAGGCATTGAGGTCATGTGCGAATCATAAATGCATAATTGAAGACAACAAAATGTACGAGCAAGTTTAAGAATCAACCAAAGTCATATTATATTCAATAACCTCATACTCAGATCGCCCAACTAAATTACAAGCAATTACATTTAATTTATATGATAAATTCAATCTAAAGCATAGCACTTACTCCTCTTGTACCAACACAATTTACTCAAGATCCAAGCTGACAAGAATTAAATCCTTGTTACCAAGTTGGGATATATCACTTTGGTTTAATTATGTCTACGAAAACATACAATTACGCGTACCATAAAACATTTGTTGGATGTCTTAGAAAGATGCTTGAATACAATTTATTAAACTCACTTAACAACTCCAATAAATAATCCAATTTACACATATACTTAGGTGTCAACATATTTCGACATACACAACTCCTCACAATTCAACTTATTTAAACAGGTTTAAACTCAATTTAATTCAATCTATAAGAATTCATTCCAATTTTCCCAAAGATCATTCATACTTAGCAACGCAGCTGTACAACCCAGTACACATTCTCATCATATAGCATAATCAGGCAACAAGCTAATTTTCTCAAATATGCTCATAATTCTACACCAATGTACACATACGGTTGTTACCCAGATTTTATAAATAACCAAATCTAACACTTTTCAATTAAAAAGAACTCATAGTTTTTTTTTTTTTCTTGAACTAATACTGATTACACAACCCAAACAAATACTAATAAATACTAGTTAGACAAATTAATTAAATCAACCTAACACACTAATTACAATTACAAGTTAACCAACTCAACTTATGCTACAACCAAATTTACAATTCGGCATCATCAAGCTCCAACATTTTACAGCAGTTCAGCTTATATCCTTAACAACTCCATTTATCCAGAAATTAGATCATCTTATAACCACACGATTAACAACGATTAATTTAAACATCTAATTAAGTTCAAATAACTGAAATAATTAAACTAATGCATTGTTTACAATTAAGTATGAAATAATTTATGCAGAGATTGGAAATTACAAATTAAAAGAGTAGCAGGGCGTTGGGTGGTGATGGAACCGAAGGTAGCGGTTGGCGCTGAAGGACACGATTGTCAGGGTTGGCGGAGGATGGCTGAATCCGGCCAAAGATGGCGCTATCGGGTTCCTTTCTTGGCAGAAAGAGTGGCGGCGGCAGTGGTTCTCGGTCGTCGCTACTGGAGTGGCGGCGGCCTTAGGTTCTGTCCCTTTTTCCTCGGTTGGAGCTGTGAGCAGGCGGTGGTTGTCGCTGCGCCGCTACTGGGCCTTGGCGGTGGTGGTGAAATGGGGTGATCAGGTGGAGGGCTCACCACTGTACAGATCTGAGCGAGGGTGGAAGGAATCGGCGGCGAGTCGGTGTCGCCGAGAAGGAGGTGTTGTGACGGCAAAGAGTGGCGCATGAGGCGCCAGATCTGGAGTGGTGGTGGTGGGGTTGCCGGATCTCAGCTACGACAGCGGCGGTGGTCGTTTTCCAAAGAATGGAGCTCGCTTTGCCGAAGAGATGGCGGCGGTGGAGATGCCGAAGAAGATGGTGGTGATGGTTCGCGAACAGATTCGCTTCTGATGGTGGGGCTATGGCTGGCGAGTCGGTGGTGGACTGGGGTGGCGGAAATCTGCTGCGGCTTGCATCATCAGTCTGCGCGACTGAGAAGGGGAAAAAGATAGAGACGAAGAAGAGAGGTTGAGTGGGGGAGAGTGGAGGGTGGTGGCGGCCCAAAGCTCGCCGGCGGAAGAGGTGGTTGGCGGCGAGATGATGATCTCTGAAGGAGGGATGCTGCGCTGCTTGTTGAAGACCGAAGGAAGAAGGGAAGAAATGGAAAGCAGCTAGGGTTCTCGGTGTATTAGAAGAATTCCTTTCTTCCGAAATTGCACAAGGGTCCCTCTAGAGTTAGGATGATACAATTGAGTCCTCAAATTCCAATTAAGATTAATTAGGTACAATTAGAGATTGTGTAATTATAAAAGCATCCCTAAGATTTTAAAGAAAGTATTAGTAAGTCCAGATTCGAATTTTAGAAATTATAAAGTACCCCAAAAGTTTAAAGTGATATCCAATTAAGTCCAATTAAATTTCTCATGATTAGAAATTGATCCCCAAAGTTCAATAATTACAATCTAGCCCACATAATTTGAATTAAAGAGCAATTAAGCACTAAACATATACTTCAATTAAGTACATATATTTTTCATATGATCGTAGTTGAGTCAATTAAGTAATTAAGACATGAATAAAGCAATTCAGGCACAAGCAGAGTTAAATAAATAACAATCTATTCACATGAAAACGACATCGTATCTTGCTCTGAAAATGCGGGGTGTTACAACCTCCCCCCCTTAAGAGAACCTGGTCCCCAGGTTCCACTGCTGAGCTGGAAAAGCTTCGAGTGATAGTGTCCTAACCCTCCTCGAGGAATTTCGTAAAACATAGCCTCCGTTGTGAAGTTTACTCTCATTGTCTTTACTGAACCTTTCTCGCGATGTCTTATTGTCATTGGGATCCATTCGAGTACTGGAACGTTGCTTTCATCGAGTTGTTCATCATTCCCACAAGACGAACAATTGTTACTGCACTCAACTTCGATGGCGTCGCAAACTCGTCACTGCAGACCGTAGCCAGGACAACGCGTAACGCAACATCAACAAACAAGAGAGAATCCCATCTCTCAGCACAAAAGGTGAGAGAACCCCGTCTCTCGAGCACAGATTTGAGAGAACCCCGTCTCTCAAGCACACAATCAAGAGAACCCCGTCTCTCAAACACATAATGAGAGAACCCCGTTTCTCAACCTAAGTCTGACAGACTTCCACATCTCCCAAACATTCTAGTTTGAGAAAATCCCGCATTTCTCAAACCCCTACATTCGAGAGAATCCAGCATCTTCCGAATATCTAAGTACAAGAGAATCCAACATCTCTTGTGCACAAAGTTTAGAAAGAGTCCAACATCTTTCTACCACATAAGTGGAGAGAATCCTACATCTCTCCCACACATAAAAGAGGGAACCTAAGGTCTCTCTTGCACATAAATCCACAGATCAACATTCATACATACACAAATCAGAGTAACACTTGATGAAAGGTATGCGATGCATGTTTGGTGTACCTTATACGACTGATATCGGTGTCCCTTGAGTATAGATTCAATGTTCATGCCTCGACTCAAGGGGGATATCGTGATGGAATCCCTGTAAAACAAGGTCACAGTATGTATGTATGTTATAGGCGAGGTTAGTGAGCAATCAAGGGAGTTTTAAACCACATAGGCATGCTTAATCCAGATAAACACGTAACTTATTCATTTCAGTAACGGTTCACCAAAACAGGTACTCCAGGTTATCAATACTAGATCAGATATCCAAGTTATCACAATTAAAACCATAGTCATCACGCACAACAAGCAGAATAAGGTGAGAGTATTTAAGCGATGCATGTATGCAAATGCCATGAATGCTAATACCTCAAAATTCGGGTTCATCTTGATCTCTGATTTGAAGTCGTTGATCTCGTATTCGTTGTTTGTTAGCTCTCGATCGATCACAATCGAAAACCTTGTGCTCCTTTGACCCGCAAGCATAACACCTCTGCAATCGATCCCGACACGCGTCGTAAGCATGGTTGGTTCCTCCACAATGGGTACACGGTTGGATTTCTTTCCTCGGCTTTGGAGGGTTTCTGTTCTTATGCTTCTTTCCACGAATCTTCTTGGTTCGAGTTCCCTGTTGATCGGATCTCTCTCTCACATATAAATTTGAGCATAGACCCAGCTCAGGTCTAGGCCCCGACACATTTCTTTCCTTACTTTTTGTCAACCACCTATTTTCCACTCGTAATGCTACCTCCGTAGCTTTATCCCACGTACTTGTATCCTCTGCAATCAAAGCTTCCTTGAATTCATTTCGGAGGCCTTTCATGAAATACCAAGCCTTCACCCAATCGTTACCCGTAATGTGGGGCACATACACGCCCAACCTCTCGAATTCCCTTATGTAGTCCACAACGGTTCTTTCTCCTTGTTTCAAAGTGAGAAATTCTTCGAATCTTCTGTCTTGCAAAATGACCCGTGCAAACCTCTTTCGGAATTCTCGAACAAACACATCCCACGTCAACTCATCGCCCGTTGTCTCTAACTGTTGGGCAAATCCTTTCCACCATTGCCTTGCTTGACCTTGTAGGAGGAATGTAGCAAGGCGAGCCATATCTTGAGAGTTGCATGGCCATATCTCAAAGATGCCCTCTATTTCTGAAAGCCACTCTTCGGCCCTTATATCATCCCCTTCTCGAAATTGGGGAGGATTAAATGTTCTAAATTCTCGGTACATCATTGCAATCAAATTCGTTGGTGGTACTTCAGCCGAAGAATGCCCCCGATCGTTCAAATTTGGATGAGAAGGTTGACCGTGGTATTGTTGAGGCGGTGGCATCCTGAAAGTCTCAACAACTTCAATATCGAAATATGCATGTCGATTAGTAATGCTCATGCCACGTAATAAATCAATCAAGAACTACCAAGAAATGCAATGCATCAAGTAGTATAAATTCAGTAAGGTGATGAAATTCGAATGCATAGCTCTTCAAATCATAATGCAGGTGCGCACATAACCAAATTGTCCTACGCCGTTCGACCTAGACAGACACAACACGACACTAGAGCTCGGTTTTACAACCTAGAGCTCTGATACCACTTAAGGATGTAGCACCCCAGACGGAGGATACCACATCCCCCGCACTAGGACTCAGACTCGGTCATGAAATAGGAAGTCCATGCCCGAATCCAAATCATAGCGAACGGGAGACCAACTCACGCACTAGGCTAGGCGGATCTAACTTGACAAACTCAGAGTGCGGAAGCAATTAAAACCAACAACAATAGATAGCGGAAGCATTTAAAACAACGTGCAGAACAGGTGACGGGTTCAACTAGCATAGATACCTAATCCCGAATATCATTTCATAATCCAATATAATATCAGCATAAGTATCATCAATATCTAATGACATCCAAATTCTAGCTTACGAACCCCACACAGGTTTAAGTCCAAGTAGAGCATACAACATAACCTTCAAGTGCGAAACATAAATACATAACATAAATAAAGTATGCGACAAATGCATCCTAATACCAACTAGACTGACAGGTGTGACTCAGGAGACTCACTTCCGCCTAGCTCAAACCAAAAGGAAACCTGCAAACTAAAAGATAAAATGAGGTGTCAGTCAACTGACTGAGTGAGGGGGCTAACGCACACCCACAATATATATATACAGAGCACAACACATATCAAAAGGGTGGACTCATGAACCGGGAATAGGTGTTGCATACCAAAGCGTTTCAAAGCAAAACCCAAATATTTATATATATATATATATATATATATATTTATATATACATTTAGAAAACATTTTCAGAAACTCTATTCCGATTCATGATTCCCATAACATATCATACCATATGCTCGGCGAGTACGAGCTTCCCACCTCAACTCCTCATATCATAACAAAACAGAAATAACATACCAACCTCAACTCCGGGTGATGGTAGGGTTGCGCGACCCTAACCATCCATACGGTCGAGGGGAGTGCTGATTGCTACTCATACCCTCAGGACTCCGTTTCCCAACCAAACCTCCTGGTGGGTCCCGGTAGATCCTTTTCATACAGATGGAGACTACGCACAGGTATATCCCCGACGGCCCGATACCGTCCCGGGGGCTCCTTACCCGTAGCTCCTGGGCCCCATAACAGAACAGAACATAACATATACCAAATTTCATGGCAATCTCGCTACATAATCATAACATAACTGGTTTTCCAAACTGGCTTATATATGCCTCAAAAACTGGTTTCTATAGCATAACTTTTCAAAACAGCTTACATATGCTTTCATATCTAATTTTCCAAAACAGATCTGATCCACAAGGTCATAAACATATCATATCCAACACATACGTATCTATAATAGATATACTCGCATGCAAGGGTTGAAATCAGCATATTAAGGCCATAGGTCGCATAACTATACAAAATCCTAAACCTCACCTGAGAAGCGTCAAGATACGGGAATTGACAAGACGGGTGCGTACTTGACCAGGCTGTCTACGCCCTGGAGATCACTGTACATAAAGGAAATACAGTGTACTCGTGAGACACGACTCAATATGATACCAAGTAGGACGCACGGCAGTGGTATGAGATAACGTGTCATGAATACAGAAATTATAAAGTGGTATGACATGTCACGAATGTCTTCTTATGCACATTTAATGTCTCACGTAATAAATAAATAGGCATTGAGGTCATGTGCGAATCATGAATGCATAATTGAAGACAACAAAATGTACGAGCAAGTTTAAGAATCAACCAAAGTCATATTATATTCAATAACCTCATACTCAGATCGCCCAACTAAATTACAAGCAATTACATTTAATTTATATGATAAATTCAATCTAAAGCATAGCACTTACTCCTCTTGTACCAACACAATTTACTCAAGATCCAAGCTGACAAGAATTAAATCCTTGTTACCAAGTTGGGATATATCACTTTGGTTTAATTATGTCTACGAAAACATACAATTACGCGTACCATAAAACATTTGTTGGATGTCTTAGAAAGATGCTTGAATACAATTTATTAAACTCACTTAACAACTCCAATAAATAATCCAATTTACACATATACTTAGGTGTCAACATATTTCGACATACACAACTCCTCACAATTCAACTTATTTAAACAGGTTTAAACTCAATTTAATTCAATCTATAAGAATTCATTCCAATTTTCCCAAAGATCATTCATACTTAGCAACGCAGCTGTACAACCCAGTACACATTCTCATCATATAGCATAATCAGGCAACAAGCTAATTTTCTCAAATATGCTCATAATTCTACACCAATGTACACATACGGTTGTTACCCAGATTTTATAAATAACCAAATCTAACACTTTTCAATTAAAAAGAACTCATAGTTTTTTTTTTTTTCTTGAACTAATACTGATTACACAACCCAAACAAATACTAATAAATACTAGTTAGACAAATTAATTAAATCAACCTAACACACTAATTACAATTACAAGTTAACCAACTCAACTTATGCTACAACCAAATTTACAATTCGGCATCATCAAGCTCCAACATTTTACAGCAGTTCAGCTTATATCCTTAACAACTCCATTTATCCAGAAATTAGATCATCTTATAACCACACGATTAACAACGATTAATTTAAACATCTAATTAAGTTCAAATAACTGAAATAATTAAACTAATGCATTGTTTACAATTAAGTATGAAATAATTTATGCAGAGATTGGAAATTACAAATTAAAAGAGTAGCAGGGCGTTGGGTGGTGATGGAACCGAAGGTAGCGGTTGGCGCTGAAGGACACGATTGTCAGGGTTGGCGGAGGATGGCTGAATCCGGCCAAAGATGGCGCTATCGGGTTCCTTTCTTGGCAGAAAGAGTGGCGGCGGCAGTGGTTCTCGGTCGTCGCTACTGGAGTGGCGGCGGCCTTAGGTTCTGTCCCTTTTTCCTCGGTTGGAGCTGTGAGCAGGCGGTGGTTGTCGCTGCGCCGCTACTGGGCCTTGGCGGTGGTGGTGAAATGGGGTGATCAGGTGGAGGGCTCACCACTGTACAGATCTGAGCGAGGGTGGAAGGAATCGGCGGCGAGTCGGTGTCGCCGAGAAGGAGGTGTTGTGACGGCAAAGAGTGGCGCATGAGGCGCCAGATCTGGAGTGGTGGTGGTGGGGTTGCCGGATCTCAGCTACGACAGCGGCGGTGGTCGTTTTCCAAAGAATGGAGCTCGCTTTGCCGAAGAGATGGCGGCGGTGGAGATGCCGAAGAAGATGGTGGTGATGGTTCGCGAACAGATTCGCTTCTGATGGTGGGGCTATGGCTGGCGAGTCGGTGGTGGACTGGGGTGGCGGAAATCTGCTGCGGCTTGCATCATCAGTCTGCGCGACTGAGAAGGGGAAAAAGATAGAGACGAAGAAGAGAGGTTGAGTGGGGGAGAGTGGAGGGTGGTGGCGGCCCAAAGCTCGCCGGCGGAAGAGGTGGTTGGCGGCGAGATGATGATCTCTGAAGGAGGGATGCTGCGCTGCTTGTTGAAGACCGAAGGAAGAAGGGAAGAAATGGAAAGCAGCTAGGGTTCTCGGTGTATTAGAAGAATTCCTTTCTTCCGAAATTGCACAAGGGTCCCTCTAGAGTTAGGATGATACAATTGAGTCCTCAAATTCCAATTAAGATTAATTAGGTACAATTAGAGATTGTGTAATTATAAAAGCATCCCTAAGATTTTAAAGAAAGTATTAGTAAGTCCAGATTCGAATTTTAGAAATTATAAAGTACCCCAAAAGTTTAAAGTGATATCCAATTAAGTCCAATTAAATTTCTCATGATTAGAAATTGATCCCCAAAGTTCAATAATTACAATCTAGCCCACATAATTTGAATTAAAGAGCAATTAAGCACTAAACATATACTTCAATTAAGTACATATATTTTTCATATGATCGTAGTTGAGTCAATTAAGTAATTAAGACATGAATAAAGCAATTCAGGCACAAGCAGAGTTAAATAAATAACAATCTATTCACATGAAAACGACATCGTATCTTGCTCTGAAAATGCGGGGTGTTACACGAGCCTTCACAAATGGCCTCTGTCCTCCTTGATTTCCTTACCTCCTATCCAGGCATGTATTAATCTTATGATTCAGCTTCCAAATAAATCAAACGCAACCCCAATCGGCAATGTCAACCCTTGTAAGTGTGAGTCGTCCGTCCACAATGAGTACGAGCGGGTCTCCCGGGTGGAGCTTGAAGATCTGGCAAAGCTGGAGGGTTACCCGCAGGTCGGGTTTCTTCTCATGACCATTCGAAGCTTGGCCTTGTTGTGGAGTAGGCCTCTTACCAAATCCCAAACCCGATCCCGATCTAAGAAATGCTCTCGACTTGTTCGTCATTACCTTAGTTTGGCCTTCAAGGCCTTATCCGTGGCCTTAGCCCACATGCTCACATTGGAAATGGCATCCTTGATTTTGAAATGAAGGCCTTCCACGAATTGCATAACCTTCAATTCATCCTCTCAGGCAATATGTGGGGTATAGGGGGCTGACCTATTAAAGTCTAAGATGTAATCGGACACAGATCCCCTGGTTTGCTTGAGATCAAGAAACTCTCTCAACCTTCTAGCTTTCGTCGACAGTGGGATGTAGTTGTTCTTAAATTCCCTTACGAGCACATCCCACGTTAATTCTTCTCCACTAGCTTGAAGGCAGATATTTGCCGTATTCCACCAATTCCTAGCCTCTCCTTGAATTGAAAGATAGAGAGGTCAACCATCTCTTGCGGGCTACAACGACACATTCAGAAGAGATCTTGGATTTTGGCTAGTTAATCCTCAAGTTTGACATCATTGTCCCCATAGAACTTGGGCGAGTTGTAAGAACGGAAGTCCTATTGAGCTTGGGTTGGAGCTCGAGGTTGAGCTCTTACGGGCGGTGTTTGATTTCTTAGCCTTTGTTCAACATAATTAATAACCTACTCATGAATTTTTCGGTTGTAGCTTGAGTCGATGGTGGATTTCGGTCCTGAGGTGTAGGAGAACGATCATAATGATTATAGGAAAAAATGAGTAAAAAACAGCGGAAAATTAAAATTTTTCCGATAAGAGCACCGATGGCTTGCAATTTTTATTCCAAAACATTGGGTTTCCAAGAACTTACTTCGTATTGGTCTTTCTTGAAATGTTCAAACTGCCTATTGAATGCCCTTCAAGCGGTATTGAATCCAAGTCCCTTGAATGACTCTTTCTTCTTCTTCGAGACTCCAAAGTAGCAATTCTCTAGAACGTCTACACACCAACCTGGGCCACAATCAAATCAGAGAGGATGCTAGTGCTATGATTTGTGTAAAGGCTACGGTTTTTCAAAGAACTATGTTCTTTTCTTTTCTTCGGAATAGAGAAGATGTCACTTCAAGAATATCCGTCTAAGGAATAATAGAATTCTATCTCCCTTTTATATTCTCAAGCAACAACCTGATGATAAGAGAAATCAGTTCTAGAATTTAGGTTTCTTGTTTAACGTAATATCAGATAACTAGTCTAAGATAATTAATTAAAATCATATTTTAATTAATATCTTTTTCAAGAAACTTATCTCCCCAACTTTGACATATTATCCCTTTATTTATTTAGTTTATAAATAGATAATCTAGATATTATCTTTTATTTATTTCTTAAATAAATAAACTAATTAATATCTTATCCTAACAACTTTAGGATATTATCTTTTATTTCAAGAACATAAATGCACCCCAACAACCACAATCCCTTGCATTAAGTTCATCGATATCAACATAAATCACCAACCGACTATAAGAGCATGCCTTACCTCATAATTACACAAACCCTAACCTAACAATCCAACATCATACACATATACATAAAACCCAACAACTAACTAGTTCTTGCATTGTATACATGGATTTCAAGTATATAAACACCATAGAAGCAAAGAATCATACTTTGAACTCCAAAACTTAAATCCTAGTTCATAAGACCCACATTCATCACATATATACAAAACCACCCATCATTTTACCTTGGAGAGAAATGAAATGAGAAGATGAAGGGAAAAGATAGAAGCCTGAATCCTGAGCTTGAAATGGTGGAAGTGGGGCTTGATTCTTGCCTTCTTGCTTCCTTGGAGTTGAATGGTAGAGAGAGAAACAGGGAGAAGGGTTTGGGAGTGTTTTGTTAGGAGATGAGAAATGAAGAGATGAAAAGAGGGGGGAGGGGGGTGTTTAACATTTTAGAGGGAGAGAGAGTTAGGGGATTTTGTACTTTGGCCCTCAACAATTCAAAGATTTTCAATCAAGCCCCAGAGTTTGGAAGAAGTGTAATTGGGTCCAATTCAAAGTTTAATTGAGTCAAAGGATTTCATATAAGTTCAATTAGGTACATAATTGAAATAAACCATTTAATTAACAAGTAAACACGTTGTAAATGAATTTAAATAGCATAGTCACGTAAGTCACATAAGCATATAATTGGAATTCGAAATTAAATTACAGACATAAGGAGAAAGAAAATCCTACCTCTCAAAACTCACACGCACGACGCATGTAATTGGATGATTTGAAAATACGGGGTGTCATAGAATAGACATACCTGAATTCTGATACAGATTTATTGATTTATTGAGTCTAATAATTACCGAAGTCATTGTATTGAATCTAATAATTACCAAAGTCATTGGAGTGTAGCTGATCTTCCATTCCTTCTCTCCCAGTAGTTGACAGCTTAGTAGGAAAGCAGATATCAATAATGTTAATCCAAGAGGGGACTTACCCATCAATTTATATAACCCTGTCTCTCACATCACAGGCTTTTTAGAGTGGGTCTACACCAATTGACAGACTATGTCTGCTAACATCAAAGCCTTTAACAATAGTGGATCAAATTTGTAGGAAAAAAAAAAAGGTTGATCAAATAAATTGGTCTGATAAGTCTTATCCCAGGATGCACAGACACTTCTAAAAATATCATGTTGCCGTGTCGTGTCATGTAGGACACCGTGTCCGACACTCCTCACGTGGAAAATTCAAGAAAAAAATTGGTGTCGCCGTGTCCGTGCATCATAGGTCTTATCTCATTGATCGTACTTATTTAATCCATTTTATTTTTTATAAAATAATTAATTAATAGACCTCCAATAAAATAAATATTCTTACACAATTATTACATAAAACCCACTTTTAGTTTTGATCTTTATTGCGAAACAAATCCAGATTGCCAATATATACTTCAACCAGTGTTTTTAAAACTGGATTGGACCGGCCCGTTCGACTAGTTCAACTGGTGACCGGCGCCAAATCCGTTCCGAATAGGCATCCTAGACCGGCAGTGACCAAACCAGTTTAGGGCTGGAAAAATCGATCGATTAACCGACGGTTTAGGTCCTGAAACTCGGACCGGACCGTCGGTTCACTAAATGGTAGTAGTTTTTTTTCCTCTCTTTTTTCTGAGATTTTCATCCGTGTTTCTCGTTTCAATTTTCTGACTTTTGAGATGTGTTTCTCTCTAATCATTTGAGACGCGGTTGTTCAACTTCAATCTCTCTCTAAAACAATTCAAAAGCTCTTTGAACTCTAACAATCTCCAACAATCTTTTCTCTTCTCACTCAGCAGAATCTTCAGCAACTTTCTTGTTATTGTTGCAGATTTTATTTTTAAAAAAAATCTTTATCTTTGCTGCGAAGAATGTGGTATGATGATTGAAGAAACGTTTGAGAAAGATTTAATACATAAATAAATACTATAAAAAAACTTCTAATGTTTATAGAAGCTAATCAAAATATATAAATATATATCCCTTAATGTAACGCCCCCACCCGTACCAGAACAAGAGGAGAGCGGCGTCTCAACCCCCGCACTGAAGCACCTCTCAAGTAATGGTGTGAGCCATCACTCAAGAAATACTCCAGCGAACGGCTGTCTATCAGAACTATACATGTACAACGATGTGGCTATGCAGCGGAAAATCAGAGTATTTTAAAACTTTTCAAAACATGTGCGTGATGGCATGTAACAAGCAAGAACATATTGATCGTGTAAGAGAGACTCGGCATATCAGAACATATAACATATTCACATATAAGTACCGATACAGCAGAGTTCAAAATATCGGTAACAGAGTAGCAGAAAGAGTATAACAAATATACTCAAGTATTCAGAAACATATACAGAAACATTAAGTGATGCAGCCATAAAACATATGCAGGACACAAAAGAGGAAGTAATACTAAGTCCTGACAGAAACAAAAATGACAATCTAGAGCTTCAAGATACCTCTAGACTGCGGCTGCAAGACCTGAAACCACGAGGCAAGAAAACAGGAGAGGTATTAGTCAAAAGGACTAAGTGAGGGAATACTTTAAAGAAAGTACTGAATTAAAGAACTTGAAGTAAATTTCGAAACTGTTAAATGCAATGCTTTAAAGAAGAACTTGAAACAAGTTCGGTTGATAAAACTCTTTGAATGCGATGCTGTAAAAGAATGCACGTTATAAAACATTTTCATGAATGCTATCACACGCGCACACATATGCTGTTGATGGTTCATAGTTCTTTCATAAAACGGGATAAGGGTAAAGTGAACTTTTCCAGATATGAACCATCCTTTATGAAACAGAATTTTGCCCGCAAGCTAGGCTCCTCCATCCTTACTCCAGAAAACATGATTTGGTTGAGCATCGGACCAGGATCAACAATAATTCCACGTATAGTAGAGTATCGGACCAAGATCAACAACAACTCCGCACACAGTAGACTATTGGACCAAGGTCAACAACGACTCTTACCAACACATACAAACATGCACCATCCTCCACCGGTTGTCACTTCGGGTAGCTAGCCCTAGGCGACCTGTAAACATGTAATGGGAACAGATTTGCTGTCCGTTCCCAGACAGATTGTCCTGACTTAACAAACCTCCTGTTAAAAGTCGGTGTCAATAGTCTAAGTGTGGCGGCCGGTATTGGTGATGTCGTTGGCGCTCACCTCCCGAGCATCACCTCTACACATAACCGCCGGGCCCAAACTGTAAACTGTATGCTTGCATTTAAGATTAGCAGTGACCAGAGTATCACTCCAGTATGCTAACTATAACATGTGAAACTGTAACTGTAACATATGATGCTGTCTGAAAACATGTGATTCTGTCTGAAAACATATGATTCTGTCTGAAAACTGTACTTTGAAAACATATGCAAAACGTGTAACTGTCTTTGAACAAGAATGCAGAACTTTGGAAAACATGTGCTGTAGATCAAGGTATACTATTAAAGTATGAATGATCCTTTCAAGAGAATGTCCCGATAAAAGGGATAGTTCAAAACGAGGTTTAGCTTTGAATTTCAAAACATATGATACGATAGTATAATCGTGGTTCCAGTTGGAAAACATTTATAACTTCACCTCACCTAACAGTAACAAAGGTAGGTAGACAGATTAAGCGGTGCCCTGGGGATCCCAGTGCTCAACTTTAACTCCTGTAGGTGGTGTACTAGAGTGAGCTTAACAACTAAGACCCACTACTAACCAAGATGCATATGAAATGCAAGAACAATGAACAAGGAACATGTAAAGAACATGTAACACAAGAGAGTAATACCATTTAAGGTATTCAAGAAAGGTAACACACAAAGGAATACATCAAAGTGAGTTACTCTTAACGTTAGACTATGATCTTACTATAACCGAGTAAGCTTTAGTCAAATTATGAATCCTATCGCAAACCTTAGGTTAAGAAACAAGTCCACGAAAGAAAACACATTTTGAAAACACATTTTAGACCCTGGATATGGAAACCCTAGGTGCAAATGTCTATAGAGAAAGCACAAGTTTTAATTCATTTTTACTATTCAAAAGCAGTATTCAAAAGTACTATTCAAGATTACTATTCACAGGTTACTATTCACATGTCGGGTCAAAGGGTCGGGTCAAACCCTTACTATACACACACCCACACACACACGGTACACACACACACCATGCACGAACACACACACCCACACGGCATGCACACACACACACACCCTAATCAAATTATGATCTTGATTATAACCTATAGTTTCAAGTTCATGTTAATATAATCAAGTGTGATCTAGGTTAAAGGTATAACCTATAGTTAAGAGATCCAATTAAGGCATAAGATCAAGTTATGAAACACTAATCTATCTTAGGTTATAACATGTGACACTATTAAAGTGTATAACATGATCAAGGCACTAATCCATTAATCCAAATCATAACATAAACTCAATTCAAAATTCAAGAATCATATAACAATGTGACAACATGTCACAACATATATCATATCATATCATATATCATGAACCTTTAGGCATGTAACATGTAACAATTTAATTCCAATATCAACATGTAACAAGTTGTGACATAATTAATTGTAAATCACTATTCCATTAGCTAGCATGCATGAACATAATTTAAATTCCATAATCATGCATCAATTCTCATAATATAACAAGCATATCACATGATCATAGCATATACTAGAGCAATTCATAACATATTCATGCATATACTAAACCATTAAAATATATAAACATCTACACAAACATATCATGAAAACTATATAATAAATGCATAAAATAAAATCCTATATGGCTTAGGGAAGACCCTAAGACCCAACCTAAACATAATATAAACATACCATAACATAAAAACATAAACTAAACTAACATAACATAAAAACAAAACAAACTAACCTAGCTTCTAATGGGGGGGTGCCGACGGCAATGAGGGGGAGAGGGAGAGAAGAAAGGGTGTTGTTAACACAACTTTGAGCAAGGAATGAAAAGCCATGGGAGGGGTATTTATAGGTGTGAAGAAGCCCCTCACCTTGCAATTAGAGATGGCTTAAGGGTAGGAGAGCAAAACAAGAGTTCATCCACTTGTGTCTTCTAGAAGGTTTAGGGATTAAGAAGGAAAAAATGGGGCTGCTGGGGGAAATTCTGTAATTTCGTCCCCCAAGGCTCGAGGATAAGTGGCTGGAAGTATAACCATTCCGACGGCAAGAAAATTAGCTTCGAAACGCATATTCATTCATCGAAATCGGATTTACCGTTTGAAAGATACATTAGTTTTAGTGAATAAAAGTTTTGAGCTCGAAACTCGACATGAGTGAAAAACGACTTTCTAAAATGATTTTCAAGTCCGGATTGCTTCTAAAATTCAAGAAATAAATCGAGAAGCGTTTTGAGTCCAAAATCGACTATAAAACGTTTTACCGTTAAAAAGTTGAAAACGTAGGATGAATAGTGAATTCTCACGTACGAACGTACGCTTCCAAATTTTCAAGCTAGGACTTGAATCAAGAGTTGTAAAACATCTCAAAAATCTTGAAATAGCTCAAGTAGTGCAAATCCGAAGAGAAAACATTTTCCGAATGAAACCGTTCGTAAAAGGAATAGTAAACTAGGGTTTTCAAAAACGTTTTCAATAAAACAAAGTTCCGAAATGGATTTCCAAGCCAAGAATGATTTCAAAAGACTCGTCTCGACTCAAGGATCGATTCGACTGTAACTTGGGTAGAAAAAGGTATCAGAATCAAAAGCTCATTTTCTGATGAATAGTAACTTTGGTCGGTAAGTTCCAAAAATACCCTTATGGCTCAAGAAAGACTTTCTGAGCTCGGGAAACAAGTTCAAACGATTGGGAAACATGTGTGATGAACCTCTAGGGTTCGAGTATCAATATGAACAAAGTAGGCTCGGGTTATGAATAGTAAACTGAATCAAAGGTCAAGAATTCCCCCTTAAAACATGTCAGAACAAATACGAGCACAAAGTTCATGTAAGAATGCAATGCACGATGATTCAAAAAGTTGGATCACGGTCTATAAACGCTTTACCACTGCCTTAACTTACTGTTTTCATCCAGGCCCTGTTTTGGGCTATTACACTTAATTTTAGGGAATCCCCAATTACGAGTTTTGATTTAAGTTTCTAATTATTTTGATATTGCAATCCTTTCGATTTAAATTAATTCTTTTATTTTATAAATTACATTTATTTTTAAATAAATATTAAATTTATTGCATTTTTAAATGATAAGATTTTGCTAGATTTTTCTTTAAAAATTTTAATTTTCTTTCAATATTTGGATTTTAAATCTATTTTACAAATTTAAAATGTTATATAAATATATTATATATTTAAATAAAATAATTATTATTTATTTATTACCTCACACCAATTCGACCAACGGTTAAACTGATTGAACCAATCCAATCGGTAACGAGCATGGTTCGCTGGAACGGCGCCGGAACGGGGGAACGGCAGCCTCCGTTCCGCTGTTCCGGTATGCAACGTGTATTGACCTGGAACGGAGTTTTTTTGCCTTGGAACGGTGTTCCGTGGCTTTATAACGGCAGAACGGAACGGAAAAGAATGTGAAGAAACTGTTTGTTGCCATTTTTATTGTTGTGCGTACAATATTGATCAAGATTCTTTTGCTATTTCTGAGATGACATTATATTCTAACACAATGAATTATTGTTTGTTCACATTATTTCACTTTCTTTCATCTGTCTTTAGTCTTCATCTGTTCCAGATCTACTTTGTTCGAGAAAAAAATAGAGATAACAATTATGTGGTTGATGCTTATGAGTTGAAGGTATAATTTGCAATTTTAATGTATTATGGTACCCTTCCGTCTTTGCTTTTGAATTGTTCTTATTTTTCTTAAATTGCAAGTGAGGCTAGAGCACATTCTTGAGAGGATAAGATTGATATCTGATGCATGCAGCAAACACAGAGAAGCCGTCACCAATATCAGAAAGCTTGTTTATTGGAGGAGCACTTGTTGCTAGATCTATATACACTGTACAACTTGTTTATTAATAAATAATGTATTATGTAGTATGTTGAAACAACTTTTTTTTAGTAAACATTGACACAACTATTGTATGGTTGGTAGTTATTATAAGAATATGTGCAATCTCTTGTTTGAGTAAATATAACAAATCTAAATATAATACTAATTGATTCTAATATAAAATTACAAATTAAAATGAGTTTTAAAATAATTTTTTGGGATTTTATACCTCTTTTTGGAAAGTCGCCGTGTTTTTGCCGTGACCGTTCGGCATCATTGCAACGGAATTGGAACGGTGGCCTCCGTTCCGTTCCCCGCGACCGCGACGGCGAACCATGGTAAGGTGTAAGGCTATTGATTCATCTTCCGGTCCGGTGTCGAAAACATTGACTTCAACCAACTGCCGATGTTGAAGTCGGCAATTTGGCATACAATACTGAATAAAATAAGATTAAAAGGGTTCGGAGTATCCCGAGTTGGTCATGCTTTTATATTTTAATAATAATAATATCGCATTTATAGGCTCCCATGTCCTGACCAATTGTCTAAAAGTCCCTTCGTGTTTCTCACACACACACTGGCGCACCGTTAAAAATGGTGAACATATTATCCGCCATGACGCCACTGCTTCGAGCACGCATGAAAATGGCCGGAATTAAACCCATCACTCTGCAAATCGAACCAGGAACCGTCATTAACATTTGGGTTCCTTCTCACACCGTAACAGAACCCAACAAAACCACCAAATCCTCCGGCAGCCCTTTAAAACCCGTAATAGTACTCCTCCACGGCTTCGCCGGCAACGGGGTAACAACATGGCTGTTCCAGGTGGGAAACCTGTCCAAAAAATATTCTGTTTACATGCCCGACCTCCTCTTCTTTGGCGGCTCCACCACTGACGCTCCCGACCGGTCTCCAGCGTTTCAGGCGGAGTGTATGGCGAAAGGGCTGCGGAAGCTGGGAATTGAGAGGTGCACGCTGGTCGGATTCAGTTACGGCGGCATGGTGGGGTTTAAGATGGCGGAGCTCCATCCCGACCTGGTGGAGGCGATGGTGGTCACCGGCGCCGTCCCCTCCCTGACGGAAACGATAACAAATGATATGCTTGAGAGAAATGGATTTTCTTCCTTGGAAGAGTTCTTGATGCCGACGTCGGTCAAAGGTTGTTAGAGAATGCTCAAAGTTGCATTATGTATGAAGCTACGGCTGCCTGATCGTGCTTATAAGGACTTTCTTGAGGTCAGTTTTATCATTTTTATTTTCTCTAATAATAACATTTTAGTTTGTATATAACCAATCCACATTAATTTCAAAAGAATCTAGATATAATCATTTGTATATGCATGGTAATGTTTATATATTGTTTTAGGAATATATCCTAATGTTTCAAGAATATATAAATATAAAAATTTAAAACTGGTTAATTAGATCAAATTTGGGCAACATGCTTGCTTGGCCGGTCGATCGATCAGGTTGAACACTGATTTGCAGCTTGTTCGATTCGAGTGACCCTCTGAAACCGGTTAGTATTTGGTGATCAATCTAACCAACTAAGAATTGATCCATAACCGCTTTAAAAAATCGGGTCAAATGGCTCGTTGGTGGAAAATTGGCAAAAAAATCAACCTAAACCGCTCAGTAGACCCATTTGGTCCAAATTTTTTTATTATTTTTCTCCAGAATTGTACAACAAGATTTTTAGGGGGCAGGAGCGTTTCCAAACCACAATCCCTCCCATAAGATGAAAATGTTAAAATCAATTGAGATACCTTATTTAATTCGTTAATATTTTTGTTGGTAAAAATTTCAAATAAGTTTTTCTGAAATAATAAGCTCATTAATCCGTAGATTATATTTAAAAATAGAATTCTAAAACAATATTAATTATAATTACAAATATTATAATATATCGTAAGAATGTAATTTAAATATAAATTAAATAGTGAGACATTATTTATTCTTTATAATATATGTGTATAAAACTGTAAATGTATGAGCAATATTTTTTATTCTTTTTTTTTTATAATTAAAAGTACGACTTTTGTGAAATCATTCTTTTATTTACATTGTTTGTACATACATAATTTTTTTTATCATTAGAGATATTATTTGAAAAATTAATGAGTAGTTGAAAGTGATTTATATATTATTTTTTTATATTAATTATTTAATTTATTTGATTGTTTTTAATTAATATTTATCATATTATATAAATATATATAAGTGTAAAATCAATAAACCAATAATCGGTAATATTTTCCGGTTCGATGTCAGGTATGAGTTTTAAAACATTGCCAATGACAACGGATTTTACACTGACTAACTAAATTTATTCTTCGGGAACAATTTTTTTTTTTTTTTTTTTTTTTTTTTTTTGCTATAAAATTTGGTAGTCTTTTTTTTTTGTTGGGAAATTCTCCTCCTAACCTGACTCGGCCAAACCAATATAAAAAGGGACGAGTGTTTTATAATGACCGTGTGGTTGGTGAAAAATTTAGGAAGAGTGATAAATCAAATAATAAGTGTAATACACTTACCTTTTTAATTAGTTGAGTTCAGTCGAATCGAGTTTGAGATAGACTTTTTCCCTCTGATTTTTATTACACTAGCTAGACCTCAAGGTATTGTTGGTTTGATCAATTAATAATAACTTTTTCCTAAAATTGCACGTAACTGCAAAAAAAAATACATTTTCCATCGATTATTTGACGGATGGAGCTAGAATTGTAACTTTTTGGAAATAATGAGAGTAAAGTGCCTAATTTCAAAGAAATTAGACTAAAATTGTAGAACGCTTAATCCTATAGAACAAAAATATAATTTGCTCTAAAATTTACGTACATCGTGATGACATTCTAACATTTAATAATTATTCATGCTTTCTTTATATGATAGATCTCATACCAAATTCCTTCGAAACTTGAAGAGTTCTAGTAACTAATAATTTATTTAAGTTTCATCGGCTGTGAGCAGGTGATGTTCAACAATAGAAAGGAAAGAGCCGAGCTACTCCAAGCACTAGTGGTTAGCCATAAAGATACCAGCAAACAGAATTTTCCTCAGGTACTCTTGATCCCAAAAATTCAAAATAAGGAAATTGCATTTCAACCCCTCATTTATTTATTTTTATAATAATCGTCCTCCTCAAGACTCCCAACTTCTAAAAAATTATAAAATGTAGTTGCGTTTTGATTCAAATGCCAAGTTCCACCAAAACTTTTACAGCAATTGGGACAAAGTGCTTTGATGTACCCCTGAAGTTTGGGGTAAATACAGTAAGCAACCCTGAAGTTAAAAAAATTACATGCACATCCTTTAAGGTTTGAACTAGGGGTATGCTCTGAGGCAAGCTGGCTTGTGAGCTGTACAAGACGAGTTGAAGCTGGCTCAACTCGAACTTGAACGATGTCAAGCTCAAGCCAAGCTTAATCGAGATCGGCTTGTGTGCCAAGCCAAGCTCAAGTCTATTTCTTTGAGACTCGAGACTTGCAAGTCTGCTCGCAAGCTAGTATATATATAGTATATATTGTATTATATATATATATATATATATATATTATAATGTTTAATAATTTATATATATGACTATGCAGTAAATTAATCTACATTTATATGATCTAGTAATACTAAATATATGATATATTATATATTTTTATCTACTTATCTTGACAATAAATATGATTTAATAATATCACAATTCAATAATTACAGCAACATATCATTCGATACAATACTACTAACATATACCATAATAACTAATTAATAACATAAGTATATGTTTTAATAAAATATTAGTTAATAATTTTTATTGTGTAATTACATAATTTATAGTTTAATATAATATAATTAATAATACTCATACATAACCTAAAACATCAAGTATATATTAATGATTATACTTTATTAATAATGATATAAAACTTAAAAATATTAATATACTATATATATTATATATCTTAATATCTTTGTTATTGTTTAATATTATTATTGAATGAGAGTTAAAAAATATCCAACAAAAATCTATTGGCTAGTCGAGTCGAGTCGAGCTCGGCTCGATTTTTGGGCAAGCCAGGCTCAAGCCCTAAAAAAATAAGCTTGACAAGCTCAAGCTCAATCTCAAGCCATGCAAATAATTTTCAAGCTCAAGCTCAAGTTGAATTTTTTTGCCAAACTCGACTCGGCTCGGCTCGGCTCGGCTCGGCTCGAAACGCACCCATAGTTTGAACTTGTCTATAACCCATACACATGGATTCAGACGTTAAGATTTTTAACAAAAAATACTAACATGAAACGAGAACCAAACTTACCTAGGGCTGTCAACGGGTCGGATTCGGGCCGGATCAGGGGATTCCGGACCCGAATCCGACAAGAGGATCCAATAACCGGATCCGAATCCGAATCCTATATCATTTATTTTGAATCCATGTATAATCGGATCGGATTATATCCGATTAAAGATCCGATCCGATTAGTAATAAAATTTAATTTTTTTATTTAACAAATTTAATATAAAGAATAAATATAATTACATAATATTAATATATAATAATTATTTAATTGATTATTTGATGATTTTATTTATATTTATTTAAAATAAGTTAATTTAAACTTATTAATAAAGGAAAATATATACTTTTAGAGTAAATAATTCAAATTTTATTGTTGTTTAAAGTGATAATTATGTGAAAATTATAATTTTAGTCATTTTACTTAATATTATGTACTAGTACATAATTTATTTTAATTAAATATTATATATATAATCGGATTCGGATTCTAAACGGATCGGATTCGTTAATTCCATATTCGTTCCATTTATTTCGGATAACGAATATTTATAATCGGATATGATCCATCGGACATTTTTATCGGACGAATATACTAAAATTCGGATCGGATTCGGATTAAAATCCGATCCATTGACAGCCCTAAACTTACCCACATAAATATAAATCGAACTTGACCTTATCATATTCATAGCTAAACCCCTGGGCCCTGACTCTTGAGCCATAACCTAACTACTATAATACTATATAGTAGTCATGAAACGAGAACCAAACTTACCCACATAAATATAAATCGAACTTGACCTTATCATATATTCATATTCATAGCTAAACCCCTGGGCCCTGACTCTTGAGCCATAACCTAACTACTATAATACTATATAGTAGTCATGAAACGAGAACCAAACTTACCCACATAAATATAAATCGAACTTGACCTTATCATATATTCATATTCATAGCTAAACCCCTGGGCCCTGACTCTTGAGCCATAACCTGACTATAATACTATATAGTAGTCTGGCCCATCATCTTAAGGTGGCTTTTGTTGGGTTATAAACTTATATTGTTGCTACGGGCCAGCTGATACGGGCCCTGGGCTTGGGCCGCCGGGTTTTTTGCTTATGTTTTTCAGGAACTTCCAATGTAATTGTTTTCGTTGTGTTTTAATAAATAAGTTGTCGTAAAAAAAAATAAATAAGTTGGGTCCTCAGTAAAAGCTCATGGGACATAATATTCCGGTTTTACAATAAGAAAAAAAAAAAAACTAACTATATATACAGTAACACCATCTAAGAAATATTAAAGGTTTCCAACAACAAAAAAAAAAAATTCTAAGAAATATTAAAGGTAAATTTGTACAATTCATCATCCTACATCTTTCAAAGTTTTAATAATTTTAGGATAATTTATGCATGAAAATTTTTGGGGCAAAAAAAGGAAAAAAAACAAAAACACATGTTCCTCATGTGATCCTTTTCCAGGTCATTTTAAAGAAGCAGAACCCAGCTAGCATATATAGTTTTAAACACATCACTGACATGTTTAAAAATATATCACCTGACACCCACATCATTAAAATGGCCCCAGAAAAAGATGACATTACCAACACGTGTTTTTTTTTTTTTTTTGTCAAAAATAATTTTCAGGCCTAAGTTGTCCTAATTTTGCTATACAGTTTATTAATATATTTTACTTATAATAATCTTAATTACCAACTCAATTAACTAAAAATTATACAAAATCAAAAATGTGTGCGCATGCGACGCCCTGGATTTATGTTCTTTTATCTTTTTAATTTTGATTTTTCTAATTTTTTATATTTTAATATTCTTTAATCTGTACAGAAAATACACCTTTTATGGGGGGAAAATGACAAAATCTTCACATTGCAACTTGGTCAGAGCATCAGAATGTAAGTTTTTCATGACTCAATTTACTTAATTTCAAGCCGTGATGTTGTATGTCATGTTTTTGGGTGTTTGTGATAGCATCTAATCATGCCCTACTTCTTGAATTCATATTCCTGATTTTGCCTGCTTAAATTTGTTTGGTTTTTACTTAATAGTTATGTTACTGTATGATATTTGGTCTTTTTTACAAATATTTTCCAATTCATGCCCCAATTTTTAATTTTTTATGTTATAAAATCCTTACTCAGCAGATCTCTTTCTTACCGAAAAGTTGCTTATCCATGCCATTCATTTGGTCGAAAATTTTAGTGGAACACATGGTTTGTTAAAATTCAATCAATTATAATAGTAAATATATATTATTTAATTTATCATTTTTTTTAATTTTTCATTAATTATATAATAAGCGTAAAATACTCATCGTATCATTATATCAATTTTACCAAACCAAATTTAAGATAAAATTACTCTCATTTCCTTACAACTTCTGAGAGTTGGATAGCTTTAAAAACTATCAACACAAATTTCTAATTAACTAATATTTTATTATAACTAATAGGACCACGAATAATATGGCATAAGCTATTTACCTAATTCTAATGGAGTAAGACTCATCACACAGCTCCAAATGGTTTGCTTTACAAACTTAATCAATTTGGAAATTAGTTCAAATATAAATCAAATGGGGTTAGATGGCAATGAGCCAAGAGCTCGCGAGCCGACACGGAGAAAGCACACGCTCGAGTTCGTGGTTGGTGAGGTGAGCCGAGCCTTGGCTCGTGACAACCACGAACAAGTTCGAGCTAGGTACTATCTGTTCGGTGGCTCGTGAGCTATACATACATATATATATATATATATATATATATATATATATATATATATATTTATTTATTTATTCATCGGCCAAAGACACATTTACACAAAATCACAATTTTCAATCTTGATAAAAACCCTAGCCCCTCAAAGATCCACCTGCCATCCACACCCTCCCCCATATTCCCTCTCCCACTCACGGTCACGCCAGGCGCCCATTCCCTCTATCTAAGACTTGAAGTCGAGTTTGTGGTTGGCGAGCCGAGTTGAGCCTTGGCTTGGTTCATGACAACCACTATAGCGTCCCACTTGTATATATGTATGGAGAGGAACGCTCCAACCCCCGCCCCGATATACTCATCAAATAATGGTGTAAGCCATCACTCAACAAATACACCGACGAACGGTTGATGAAGATCATGATGAATGCTCGATGATAATGTAGCGGAATTTAGGAAAATTTGAAACTTTTAAATCCATGCATGGTGGTGACAAGTAATGAGCACATAAGATGAACAATACAGTCACGTTTAAGTAGAAGAGACAAGTAATGATATGATATAAGTAATTGGACAATGTCACGGGAGCATATTGTAAACAAAGTAGCAGTGTATCAAGTTACAGAATAAAGCTAGGAACATATGCAGCCATATATCATAATGCAGGACACAAAATAGATTAATAACATATAAGTCTCGACTCGGGCAAAATACACATTCTAGAGCTTCAAGATACCTCTAGAGTACGGCTGCAAGACCTGAAACCATGAGGCCAGAAAACAGGTAGAGGTAATAGTCAAAGTGACTAAGTGAGGGAGTACTTAAAAGGAATACTCTTGAAATAAAAGGATATTTGAAATGAATAAAGTTTAACTTGAAGAATGATTTGAAAGATAAATACTTTATGAAAACATTTGATATGCAAATGATGATTTCACACACGCACACATATGATATGATTTGGTTCATATGATTTTAATAAAGCTGGATAGGGGTAAAGGATAACTTTGATAAATATGAACCAATGTTTATAAAATAATTTATGCCCGCAAGCTAGGCATCTTCCACCTTTACTCCTTGAAAACAATGAACGATGAGCGATGTTGGACCGAGATTAACAACATCTTGAACATACACACATACACCACCCTTCTCCGGTGTCACTTCGGGTAGCTAGCCCTAGGTGACGATAAACGTTGAATGAGATAAGGATTTACGGTCCTTTCTCTGACAGATTCTCCTGACTTAACCAACCTCTGATTAAAGCCTGTGTCAATTGTCTAATGGTGACGGCCGGTATTAGTGATGTCGTTGACGCTCACCTCCCGAGCATCACTTCCACACATAACCGTCGGGCCCAATAACGATGAAACGATAATGCTTGCATATGAATGAACATCCAGTAAATCCGAATGCTTGAATACAATGAAGTCCGTGAAGGACATTGAATAAATGATGCGATGATAAACGATGAACGATAAATGATGAACGATAAACTTTGAATAAATGAATATGATTGTTTGAAATGATAACTGAATATGAATATGATATTTGAACGATAAATGAATATGATATTTGAATAAATGATAAATGAAGTAAATGATTGATGAAAGAGTTGTCCCGATAAGGGAATAGTTTATTGAAAGAACTAGGTGTTGGTTTTGAAAACATTTAATACTATAGATATAATCATGGTTCCAGTTTAAAAAAGTTAACCTCACCTATTAATAGGTAAAGATGCGTAGTATGATTAAACAGTGCCCTGGGGATCCCAGTGCTCAACCTTAACTCCTGTAAGTGACGTACTAAAGTGAGCTTAAGAACTAAGACCCACTGTACATGATGCATATGAATGATGAAGTCACATAAGGAGAGATAACACATAAGGGTAATACTATTTAAGGTATTAGAGATAAGGTATCATATAAAGAAACACGTTGAAGTGAGTTATCTTAACGTGAGACGGTGATCTTACTAAAGCCGAGTAAGTATTAGTCAAATTATGAATCCTAACGTAACCCTAAGGTTATAAAACAAATCCACGAAAGAAAACTCATTTTGAAAAGATATTTTAGACCCGAGGTTGGGAAACCCTAAGTGCAAACGTCTAATTAGGTATCCCGAATTTTATTTTATTTTACTATTCAAAAGTACTATTCTAGATTACTATTCAATGTTACTATTTAAGATTACTATTCATAGTTACTATTCACATATCGGGTCAAAGGGTTCGGGTCAAACCCATACACTAAACACACATACGAACACACACACGACACATACACACACACACACACACTCTCTCTAATCAAATTATGATATTGTTATAACCTATGGTTCAAGTTCATATTATTAGAAACATGTGTGATCTAGATTAAAAGGTATAACCTAAGGTTACAAGGTCTATTTAAAGTACTATTCTATCTTAGGTTATAAAGTGTGACACTAATCAAGTGTATAAGATATAATCAAATAATATTCCATTAATCCAAGTCATAACATAAGATCAATTCATAATATATGAATCATATAACAATGTAGCATCATATCATAACATAATTCATAGCATAGCATGAGCATTGATCATATAATATGTGACAATTAAATCAATTGACAATATGTAACATGTTGTGACATAATTGATCATATAATACTATTCCATTAAATAACATGCATGAACATAATTTGAATGTCATAAACATGCATCAATATACAACATATATAAACCCTAAAGCATGATCATAGCATATATTAAACTAATTCATAACATATCATAACATATTATAAACAATTAAATCACATGAACAACTATTCAAATATATCATAAAAACTATACCATAAATGCATAAAATAAAATCCTATATGGCTTAGGGAAGACCCTAAGACCCAACCTAAACATAATATAAATATATCATAACATAAAAATATAAACTAAACTAAAATATAACATAAAAACATAACATAAAAATAAAAACAACTAACCTATAGAAAGGAGGGGATGGCTTCGGCCAAGAGGGGGAGAGAGGGAGAGAATGGGTGTTGTTAACACAACATTGAGCAAAGAAAAATGAAGACATGATGGTGGTATTTATAGTTGTTGGGAGACCCCTCACCTTGCAATAAAACTATCTCCAAGCGTAGGAAAGCAAAGTGTAGTGGCTTCTCTTGTAAGCTTGGCCTTGGTAATTAAATAAAAATGGGAAATGAAGGGTATTTAGGTAATTTAACATGGTAAACACGAAGACGAGCTGCTGGAAGTTGGCTTGTGTGAATCGGACAAAAACTAGCTTCGAAACGAATATTTGCTCGATGAAAACGGATTTACCGTTAGAAAGATATATTAGTTTTAAAGAATAGAAACTTGAACGTTTTAAACGAATACGAATGAAAAATGACCTCCGAACATGATTTGAAATTCCGGATTGTTTTAAAATGCCATAAAATAAATCGACAATCGATTTAAGCCCAATATTGACTGTAAAAAGTTTTACTGATAAAAAGTTAGAAACGTAGGATGAATAGTAACTTATTTTTAAAAAACGTTTTATTCAAAACTCGAGTTAGGGCTTGAACGAAGGGATGTAATAAATCTCAAAAATCATGAAATGAATCAAGAAGTGTTTTAAACCCAAATTTGAAGAGTAGAAGTTCTCCGAACGAAAAACCGTTCGTAGAAGGAATAGTGAATTAGGGTTTTAAATAAACGTTTCCTTTAAAACGAAGTTCGTAATAGATTTTCGAGTAAGGAATGATACCAATAGACTCGTATCAACTCAAGGAATGATTTAATTGTAAACTTGGGTAGCAGAGAGTGTCCGAATCAAAGCTCGTTTGCAAGAATGAATAGTAACTTTAGACGGTAAGTGTCGAAAATGCCCTTAACGTTAAAGAAAGGACTTTGAACCTTGGAAAACATGGATTATGAACCTCTAAGGTTCGAGTGACAAGATGGGTAAAGTAGGCTCGGTAAATGAATAGTTAAGTGGGTAAAAGGTAAAGAATTCCCCCTTAAGGTACTGAAAATCACATATGAGCACATTGATCAGATAAGAATGCAATGCATGATGTTTTGTAAAGTTGGATCATGGTCTATAAACGCTTTACCACTGCCCTTAGCTTACCATTTCAACCAGACCCCATTACGGGCTGTTACTATCACCTGTCCTTGAAAAGAATCTATCCTCAGATTCCACGGCCGTTTCTGAAAATAACTCGAGCTAATGTTTCTGCATCTTATCTTCTATTTCCCATGTTTCCTCTTCCGTGCCATATCCCTTCCAAAGGACCTTAACTAAAGGAATCTTCCTATTCCTTAGTTCTTGAAATTTTTTGTCCAGAATCTTGGTCGGCTTCAACACATATGTTATGTTCGGTTCTAACGGTATCTCTTCCACTGATACCACTTTTGAGTTGTCTGAAAAGCACTTGCGAAGTTGAGATACGTGGAATACGTTGTGGATTGCTGTAAGACATGTAGTTAAATCCAATCTATAAGCAGTTTCTCCAATGCGTTCCAGTATCTCATACGGTCCAACATATCTAGGGTTTAATTTATTGCCTTTCCCAATTCGAGTAAACCCTTTCCTTGGCGATGCTTTCAGAAACACTTTGTCACCCACTGCGAATTCTAGATCTCTTCTGCGTCGATCTGCGTAACTCTTCTGCCTGTCCTGGGCAGCTTTCATTCTTTGACGAATGATTTGGATCTTTTTCGTCGTTTATTGAATCTACTTTACCGAATTTGTTCTTTTTGGTCCATCCTCTGTTTGTCTTACTTCATTTAAATCCCAGTACAATGGCGATCTGCACTTCCCTCCATAAAGGGCTTCATACGACGTGGCTTGAATCGAAGCCTGATAACTGTTATTGTATGCAAACTCCACAAGGGGTAACCAATCTTTCCAACTATCTTGAAAATCCAATGCGCAAGCTCTTAGCATATCCTCCAAATACTTGATCATCCTCTTTGATTGTCCGTCCGTCTGAGGATGTGCTGCGTTACTGAAGTTTAACTTTGTTCCCATCAAAGTTTGAATTTCTTGCCACAATTGCAAAGTAAACTTCGGATCTCTATCAGAAACTATGCTGTTCGGAACTCCGTGTAGTCTCACAATCTCTTGTTGATACAGCTTTACCAACGTGCTGACTTTATCCGTTATTTTCACCGGCAAAAAGTATGCTGACTTGGTGAGTCTATCAATGATCACCCATATACTGTCTTGTCCTCCTTTGACTTTAGGTAATCCAGTGATGAAATCCATTGTGATCTGTTCCCATTTCCATGTTGGAATCGGTAATGGTTACAACATTCCACTTGGCTTCTGGTGCTCAGCTTTAACTTTCTAACAAGTTAAGCACTTCTTGACATAATTGGCTATGTCTCACTTCATACCATTCCACCAGAAATGCGTCTTGGCATCTTGATACATCTTAGTTCCTCCTGGATGTATCGTATACTTGGTCTTATGCGCTTCATCGAGAATCTCTTTCCTTAAAACAGCTGGTACGCATATCCGACCCTTGTATCTCAAAATTCCGTGTTCATCGGTCTTGAACTTTATCTCATCATCATTCTCCTTTGAATTGAGACACTTCGTAATCCATTCGTCGTTCTCTTGAGCTTCTAACACTTTCTCTTTCAAAGGTGATATCATCACAATATTTGAGATTTGAGCTTTATGTATCACTTGTATCACTTCTCTTTGAACAATCTCCGGATTTGCTGAAATCTGTGCTAAAGTAGTCTTCCTGCTTAAGGCATCTGCAACAACATTTGCCTTTCCCGGATGGTATTGAATAACACCATCATAGTCTTCCAGAATCTCCATCCATCTTCTCTTTCGCATGTTCAACTGCTTCTGAGTAAATAGATAGCGCAAACTCTTGTGATCTGTGAATATCTCAAATGAAACTCCATACAAGTAGTGTCTCCATGTCGCGAGAGCGAAAATCACTGCGGCTAACTCCAAATCATGTGTCGGGCAATTGACTTCATGAGGTTTAAGTTTCCTCGATGCGTAAGCAATCACCTTTCCATTCTGCATTAATACACTTCCCAAACCTTCTTTCGAGGCGTCGGTGTAAACAATGTATCCTTCCTTGGCTTCTGGTAAAGTTAAGATCGGTGTTGTTGTCAATCTCCTCTTTAATTCTTGAAAACTCTGCTCAGACTTGTCGGTCCATTCAAACTTCTCTTCCTTCTTGGTTAACTTTGTGAGCGGTGCTGCAATCTTTGCAAAATCCTGGACAAATCTTCTGTAATAACCTGCTAATCCCAAAAAGCTTCTTACTTCTGATGGATTCCTTGGTGGCTTCCAATCCATAACTGATTCGATCTTGGAAGGATCGACTTCAACTCTTGATCCTGAGATAATATGTCCAAGAAACGTAACTCGTTCTAACCAGAACTCGCATTTACTGAACTTTGCGTATACCTTGTGATCCAACAAAGTGTTTAGCACTAAACGAAGATGCTCAGCATGTTCCTCTGGTGTCTTGGAAAACACTAGAATGTCGTCGATGAAAATTACCACGAACTTATTGAGGAATGGTCTGAATATTCGGTGCATCATGTCCATGAATGCACCAGACCAAATGGCATTACTATGAACTCGTAATGACCATAACGACTGTTGAAAGCAGTCTTGGGAATATCTGCTTCCTTGATCTTCAGTTGGTAGTATCCTTGTCTCAAATCCAACTTAGAATATACCCGTGCTCCTTGAAGTATGTCGAATAACTCTTCGGTGTGAGGGAGTGGGTACTTATTCTTGATCGTCTTTCTGTTGAGTTCCCTGTAATCAATGCACAAACGCAATGATCCATCTTTCTTCTTAACGAAAAGCACAGGCGCTCCCCATGGCGATGTGCTCGGTCGAATATATCCTGCCTTTAACAATTCATCCAATTGTTTTCTCAATTCTTGAAGTTCTGCTGGAGCCATTCTATAAGGCGTCTTGGAAAACGGCTCTGCTCTTGGTATCATCTCAATTGTAAACTCTAGTTCACGATCGGGTGGTAACGAGTTTAAGTGTTCGGGAAACACTTCTAGAAATTCGTTGATTACCTCCACTTCTTCAATCTTGATTTGGTCTTTCGGCTTATTTAAGAGATAGGCGCTGAATCCTGTTGCTCCATTCTGAATCATTTTCTTTACTTCCATTGACAAAACTATGACTAACTTCTCCACTTTCTTTTCTGATGTCCCACTTTCATCTTCTCCCAAGATGACTTCTTTCTTATAACAATCCAACTTAGCTCGGTACTTGAATAACCAATCCATTCTCAGTATAACATCGTACTTTGTCATCGGCAACATGATAAGATCCGACAGATAGTAGCGATTACCAATGCGAATAGGGCAGCGTTTATATACTTGATCCGTTACGAGGCAAGTCCCCAAAGGAGAACTTACTTCAAAGTTATATGGTAATTGTTCAAGTGGAATTTGTAAATGCGCACATAATTTAGATGCAATGAATGAATGCGTGGCACCAGGGTCATACAAGACCCGAACTGGTATGTTAAGAATGTGCACAATACCTTCCACAACTGACGAAGGATCAACCTCTTCACTTCCATCCAGTGCATAAGCTCTGCCTTTAACCACGGGTTTGCCAATCATCCCCACCACCGCCTTGCCTTTATCCTGAGCCCCATACTTCCTAGTCTTTGCTGGAAAATTCTCAACCATATGATCAGTAGATCCACACCATACACATTGACCAGCCTTCTTCCAGCAATTATCCTCAGTATGCCCCTTACGACCACAAAAATCGCAAATAATTTCCCCTTGAGTGGTCTGAGGTGCTCTGAATTGTTGCGGTGCCTTTGGTTGTTGCGGCACTGTCTGTTGCTGCGGAGCTCGCTGCTGCTGTGGAGCCTTCTGTTGTTGTTGATCCATCATAGGTTTTTTTCTAGTTTCTTGAGTGGAAGGTCCGAAAGGTCTCTTGTTCCCTTGAAATGGCTTCGAGTTAGAAGGTCCCTGACGACTAACAATCATTCTGATATCCTTGTCAGCTGCTTCCACTTTCAAAGCCTTATCCACTGCTCTGGTGTAGGTCTCGACATCCAACGATGCTAACGCCCAACGTAGTTCAGGTTTCAGACCATCAATGAATCTCTTAGTCTTGCGGCGTTTATCATTCAGAATATGAGATGCATACTTGATCAGCCTGACGAACTTGGCTTCATACTCCATCACGTTCATATTTCCTTGAACTAGGCTCATGAACTCAGCTTCTCTTGCATCGCGAGTAACTTGAGGGGCGTACTTTTGCTGAAATTCCCTTACAAACCCAGTCCAGTTACTGTTGACGTTATTCTCAGTCCACATATGCTGAGTATGCTTCCACCAGTTAAGTGCAGCTCCTTCCATTAAGAACGTAGCATACTGAACTAGCTCACGATCTTCTAGGTAGATATCCATAGCTTCAAAGATCTTTTCCAAACTTGCTATCCAGTTCTTAGCTTTTAAATCATTGGGTTAGCTATAGAACTTAGGAGGATTCATTCTAAGGAACTTCTCTAGTGACTTTTCATTGGGAGGATTACCCCTTGCCCTTAGAATCTGCTGTAGTACTACTGCTAATTCTGGGAATCCTTCCCTTCTGGGTGGCGATCGCGTACCATACCTATGTGGTGTGACTTCCCTATGGGGCGGCGATGGTGGTACACGATTGCTTGGTGCTCTTCTTGGTGGCATGATGTTGCTGAATTTGCAAGAATCCAGGGATATATATAATGCATGCCAATAAGAATGATTCACATACTTGATAATCCACGTATTTCACATATTCACATATAATCTCAAGTATGTATCAAATATCTCAATCAACAAGATATCAACAATAACTTACAAGTGACATAATCATCAACCATTCATAAACATGGACAACATATAAAAATAATCCGATGAGATAAGATGATATATCATGATGACAATAAATGAAATGGCATGATCCTAATAACGGCCCTAATGGTATCTTGAAGCAACTCTAAGACTCATGCAATGACAGTTATAGAAAGCAGTAAACAGATAAGCAGAATAAAGTGGTGAATACTATGTCATAAATACGCATGGTTTGGTAAAATTTTACAATAGGCTACATATTACACAAAATTCAAAATGGAAAGGATCTGATTATAATCAAATTGCTCCCGTACATGCCTTACCATACTGTCTAACCATGCTCGACACATCCTACCATAGGTACCATGTCATTTGAACCGTCATTAGTGGTGCCAAAACTCGGGGATCATCTACCATAGCTATACATCCCCTCTTCCAAAAGTCAGTTCCATACTGCCGTCATCCATAGATATATATATGTATCCATACTATATACAGAGATCTCTCAGCAGCGATCAACCCTGGTAACTGTGGTCCAAAGAACCCCCAGTAGTGTCATCAGAAACAACAACCACCTCACCCTGACCATGCCCAGCTACGTCACCTCCATCATCATCATCATCAGATCCATTGTTATCTCCATCAGACTGCTCCTGCATAGGCTCGGGCTCCTCAGTGGCCTGACTGACATCCTGACCCTCGACCTCCTCAACTGCCTGCTCATCAGATAGGTGATAGGCATCATACAGACGAGCTCTCATATGTGCACGATAGTGCTGGTGGCGCTCCATAGAAGTATCACGGTTAATGGTCATCTGCATAAGGTCTGCCTCCAGCTCAGCAATGCGTGCAGCCCTCTGCTCAGCAACATGAGTCATCTCAGCAGCATGCTCACGAGCAATGTCCCTATCAATCAGATACTGCATGGACTGATCCTGATGGCGCATAGCCTCCAACCTGACCTCGCGGGATCTCTGATGCTCCTGAAAGTAACCATCTAGTTGAGACTCGAGAAGGTGCACAAACCTGTTAGGATAGGAATACCCAGGTCTGCTATTGTTCCTCACTCTACGCCAGGTGTAGAAACGAGTGCCTCTACGGTGAGATACAACTACAGTGCATGGAGCCTCAAACTGCTCAAAGAATACCTCATCCTTCTGCTGCTGATTAGGATCACGGTGTGGCTCAACTGCCATAGCTATACAAAGAACACCATAGATATGAAAACCAAACAATAAAACCATGCATCCCCAAACAGTCTTCCTCGATGCAGTATGAGAATGATCCTGATGCAATGCATGAACAATCCTTGATACAACATGAGAACAATCTAGGTTAAGTCTCTTCTTACTTAACCCGATGCTCTGATACCAACTCAAGCTGTAGCGCCCCACTTGTATATATGTATGGAGAGGAACGCTTCAACCCCATCCCCGATATACTCATCAAATAATGGTGTAAGCGATCACTCAACAAATACACCGGCGAACGGTTGATGAAGATCATGATGAATGCTCGATGATAATGTAGCGGAATTTAGGAAAATTTGAAACTTTTAAATCCATGCATGGTGGTGACAAGTAATGAGCACATAAGATGAACAATACAATCCCATTTAAATAGAAGAGACAAGTAATGATATGATATAAGTAATTGGACAATGTCACGGGAGCATATTGTAAACAAAGTAGCAATGTATCAAGTTACAGAATAGAGCTAGGAACATATGCAACCATATATCATAATGTAGGACACAAAATAGATTAATAACATATAAGTCCTGACTCGGGCAAAATAGACATTCTAGCTCTTCAAGATACCTCTAGAGTGCGGATGCAAGACCTGAAACCATGAGGCCAGAAAATAGGTAGAGGTATTAGTCAAAGTGACTAAGTGAGGGAGTATTTAAAAGGAATAATCTTGAAATGAAAGGATATTTGAAATGAATAAAGTTTACCTTGAAGAATGATTTGAAAGATAAATACTTTATGAAAACATTTGATATGTAAATGATGATGTCACACGAGCACACATATAATATGATTTGGTTCATATGATTTTAATAAAGCGGGATAGGGGTAAAGGATAACTTTGATAAATATGAACCAATGTTTATAAAATGATTTATACCCGCAAGCTAGGCATTTTCCACCCTTACTCCTTGAAAACAATGCACGATGAGCGATGTTGGACCGAGATCAACAACATCTTGAACATACACACATGCACTACCCTTCTCCGGTGTCACTTCGGGTAGCTAGCCCTAGGTGGCGACAAACGATGAATGAGATAAGGATTTGCGGTCCTTTCTCTGACAGATTGTCCTGACTTAACCAACCTCCGATTAAAGCCGGTGTCAATTGTCTAATGGTGACGGTCGATATTAGTGATGTCATTGGCACGCACCTACCGAGCATCACTTCCACATATAACCGTCGGGCCCAATAACGATGAAACGATAATGCTTGCATATGAATGAACATCCGGAGTAAATCCGAATGCTTGAATACAATGAAGTCCGTAAAGGACATTGAATAAATGATGCGATGATGAACGATGAACGATAAACTTTGAATAAATGAATATGATTGTTTGAAACAATAACTGAATATGAATATGATATTTGAACGATAAATGAAGTAAATGATTGATGAAATAGTTGTCCCGATATGGGAATAGTTTATTGAAAGAACTAGGTGTTGGTTTTGAAAACATTTACTACTAGAGATATAACCATGGTTCCAGTTTGAAATAGTTAACCTCACCTATTAATAGGTAATGATGCGTAGTATGATTAAACAGTGCCCTGGGGATCCCAGTGCTCAACCTTAACTCCTGTAAGTGACGTACTAAAGTGAGCTTAAGAACTAAGACCCACTCTACATGATGCATATGAATGATGAAGTCACATAAGGAAAGATAACACATAAGGGTAATACCATTTAAGGTATTAGAGATAAGGTATCACATAAAGAAACACGTTGAAGTGAGTTATCTTAACGTGAGACGGTGTTCTTACTAAAACCGAGTAAGTATTAGTCAAATTATGAATCCTAACGTAACCCTAAGGTTATGAAACAAATCCACGAAAGAAAACTCATTTTGAAAAGATATTTTAGACCCGAGGTTGGGAAACCCTAAGTGCAAACGTCTAATTAGGTATCCCGAATTTTATTTCATTTTACTATTCAAAAGTACTATTCCAGATTACTATTCAATGTTACTATTTAAGATTACTATTCATAGTTACTATTCACATGTCGGATCAAAGGGTTTGGGCCAAACCCACACAGTAAACACACACTCATGCACACACAAGAACACGCACACACACACACACACACACACATACCATGCACACACACGACACACACACATACACACACTCTCTAATCAAATTATGATCTTGTTATAACCTATGATTTAAGTTCATATTATTAGAGGCATGTGTGATCTAGATTAAAAGGTATAACCTAAGGTTACAATGTCTAATTAAAGTACTTTTCTATCTTAAGTTATAAAGTGTGACACTAATCAAGTGTATAAGATATGATAAAATAATATTCCAGTAATCCAAGTCATAACATAAGACCAATTCATAATATATGAATCATATAACAATGTAGCATCATATCATAAAATAAGTCATTGCATAGCATGAGCATTGATCATTTAATATGTGACAATTAAATCAATTGACAATATATAACATGTTGTGACATAATTAATCATATAATAATATTCCATTAAATAACATGCATGAACATAATTTAAATATCATAAACATACATTAATATACAACATATATAAACCCTAAAGCATGATCATAGCATATATTAAACTAATTCATAACATATCATAACATATTATAAACAATTAAATCACATGAACAACTATTCAAATATATCATAAAAACTATACCATAAATGCATAAAATAAAATCCTATATAGCTTAGGGAAGACCCTAAGACTCAACCTTAACATAATATAAATATACCATAACATAAAAACATAAGCTAAACTAAAATATAACATAAAAACATAACATAAAAATAAAAACAACTAACCTATAGAGAGGACGGGATGGCTTCAGCCAAGAGGGGGAGAGAGGGAGAGAATAGGTGTTGTTAACACAACATTGAGCAAGGAAAAATGAAGACATGAGGCTGGTATTTATAGTTGTTGGGAGACCCCTCACCTTGCAATAAAACTATTTCCAAGGATAGGAGTGCAAAGTGTAGTAGCTTCTCTTGTAAGCTTGGCCTTGACAATTAAATAAAAATGGGAAATGAAGGGTATTTAGGTAATTTAACATGGTAAACACGAAGAGGAGCTTCTGGAAGTTGGCTTGTGTGAATCGGACAAAAATTAGCTTTGAAACGAATATTTGCTCGATGAAAACGGATTTACCGTTAGAAAGATATATTAGTTTTAAAGAATAGAAACTTGAACGTTTTAAACGAATACGAATGAAAAATGACATCCGAACATGATTTGAAAGTCTGGATTGTTTTAAAATGCCATAAAATACATCGACAATCGTTTTAAGCCCAATATTGACTATAAAAAGTTTTACCGGTAAAAAGTTAGAAACGTAGGATGAATAGTAACTTATTTTTAAAAAACGTTTTATTCAAAAACTCGATTTAGGGCTTGAACAAAGAGATGCAATAAATCTCAAAAATCATGAAATGAATCAAGAAGTGTTTTAAACCTAAATTTGAATAGTAGAAGTTCTCCGAACGAAAAACCGTTTGTAGAAGGAATATTGAATAGGGTTTTAAATAAACGTTTCCTTTAAAACGAAGTTCGTAATAGATTTTCGAGTAAGGAATGATACCAATAGACTCGTATCGACTCAAGGAATTATTTAACTATAAACTTAGGTAGTAGAGAGTGTCCGAATCAAAGCTCGTTTGCAACAATGAATAGTAACTTTGGAGGGTAAGTGCCAGAAATGCCCTTAACGGTAAAGAAAGGACTCTGAACCTTGGAAAACAAGTTCAAAAGATTGGAAAACATGGATTATGAACCTATAAGGTTCATTTGACAAGATGGGTAAAGTAGGCTCGATAAATGAATAGTAAAGTTGGTAAAAGGTAAAGAATTCCCCCTTAAAGTACTGAAAATCACATATGAGCACATTGATCAGATAAGAATGCAATGCATGATGTTTTGTAAAGTTGGATCATGGTCTATAAACGCTTTACCACTGCCCTTAGCTTACCATTTCAACCAGACCCCATTACGGGCTGTTACAACCACCAACCAAGCTCAAGCCAGGTACTCTCTGTTCGTCCGCTCGTGAGCCATATTATATATATATATATATATATATATATAATTCTTAATTACTTATTAATCGGACCAAGACACATTCACACAAAATCACAATCTTCAATCTCTGATAAAAACCCTAGCCCCTCCGAGATCCATCCGTCATCCACGCCCCTCCCCTCATTCCCTCTCCCACTCACGGCAGTGGGTGTCGCCCACCACCGCCGTAAGCGCCACCGCCCTTCTATCTTTCTTCACGCCTATAACCCATTCTGTTTGTCCAAGACTTAATGAGCCGAGAGCTCGTGAGCCAACTCAAAGAAAACTCGAGCTCACGGTCGAGTTTGTTGTTAATGCAAATCTAGGTTTGAGATTGCTGGAATTCAAATATTTTTTCTTATGTTTTTGTATATGGCTGGAGATTTGGGTTTTAATTAGTTGGATTTCAATTTTTTCTTAAGTTTTCAGGATATAGTTGGTGCGTGGGTGTGTGTCAAAAAGGGAGAGAGAGAGAGAGCTGAGCGGGAAGAGAGAGAGAGCTGAGCGGGAAGAGAGAGAGAGAGAGGGGAGAGATCTATCTGGTCCAAGAATGAATTCGGATATTCCAATTCGGGTCCGAATGCGCTGGATTAACCGGTAGGAAGGGTTAACGACGATAAAATTGGGCATACTTATAGTCTATAGACTTGTTTTGATGCCTCAAACACAATTAAGGAGTCGGTTACGCCAAAATCTCATTTGAGAGAGAAATAACCGAGATACCCCTAAAAAGAGAAACAAACCCCTAGAATCAAAAGGGACTGCAATTAAAACTATATAGAACACGTACTCACATAATTAAACATATAAAAAGGCACGTTAAATATCAAGTAAATGCAAATTAAACAATTAAGCACACAAAAAAGTTCACATGTGGCGTAAACTTAGATGTCGAAAACGGCGGCATGCCACAACCTCCCCCTTAAGATAACTTGGTCCCCAGGTTCTACTACTGAGTTCGAGTAGGTTCGATCACTATCTCCACAATTCTCCTTAATCTATATAGCTATTTCGATTGACCTCCCCATTCACGTAGGATCATAACCCTGGGTTGTGAAGTTCACTTTTATTACCCTCATCAGGTCTCTCTTGGGATGATCTATCGTCGTTGAAATCTGTCTATGAACTCAATCATTGGTTGCTCGAGCTCATTCGATCCCCTCCGAAAAGTGGCTAGTTGTCATTGCACGTAGGCCTTGAAATCGCCGAATACTTGTCACTTGCAATCCGTAGTCAGGCCAACATGTAAAGCAAATACAAACAACCAAGAGAGAACCCCATCTCTCAGCACGTAAGTGAGAGAACCCCGTCCCTCAGTACACACAAGAGAGAGAGAGAGAGAGAGAGCCCCATCTCTCAGACACACAAGAGAGAGAACCTCGTCTCTTTAGCACATAATTGAGAGAACCCTGTCTCTCAAACCTAAGTTTGACATATTACAAAATCTCCCAAACATTCTAGTTTGAGAAAATTCAGCATTCCTCAAACTCCTAAACTTGCGAGAATCCAACATCTCCCCGAGTATCTAATTCCAAGAGAATCCAACATCTCTCGCGCACATAATTTAGAAAGAATCCGACATCTTTCCAACAGAGAAATAGAGAAAATCATGCATCTCTCTATCACACAAATAGAGAGAATCCAACATATCTCTATCACATAAATAGAGAGAATTAACATCTCCCTAGAACATAGGTATAACTATTTAAATCACTTATACATTCACATTTCAAAATAACACAATTAGAAATTACGACAATCAGCAAATATCACAGGTTGGCAACTAGATCATGTAATAATAGGACTTAATTGAATAAACGATGCATATATGCTTATGCCATGAATGTTTAATCGATTTCCTTCTAAGAATTTTTTCTGAAATGTTTGTTGGACTTTACCTGATCAAATTCAAGAAATCACCCATATTTTGGTTGGCAATCAGAAATCTACCTCAAAACTATACTGAACAATCTTGGTGTTAAGTACATCAATATCCCAAGACAAATTAGTGCATGTATTTCTGAAACTCAAAGGAAGTCTTTCGGGTACTAAGAGATCTATCCCCACTTCAGCAAAGTCCCTAAACTCACTATGAAGAAACGATTGTCGAACTAACAACCAACTCCGTCTTGTACTCATTGCTATCTCGATATAACATCAAAATCTTCAACACTCCCAAAGAGCTTTCAGGTTCTCTACTCTTTAGTGCATCGATAATAACGCTCATCCAATTCCAGTGAACTTGATCGAATTTTCTATTTATCCCTTTCTTCGACAAGTTGACCACTTTTAAATGAATGAATCATCAAGATGAAAAATCTATTAATCTTCATAATTCACCTGACTTTAAGGTAATATGTCAAGATATCAATCTCATTTCTTCAATTCTGAATCCTTTTCTAAACATTGATCTTGGAGAACCCCTGCCAGGTTCAAGTTATGTTGTGCCCTTATAATATCAATCGGTAGACTAGGTGGAGGGAAATTTCATTGTTGTCTTATAGGAGGACCCTGTATCTCAAACACTAAAGTCGATGCATGTGGGTCAGGGATGCAAATGAAATGTAACGCATAGGTCACAGAATGCAACACTTAAATGCAGTTATAAAGCAGATTGATAAAATATTGCATAATCATAGTCATGGTGTACTGAGGTATAATTCCGCACTTGCCTAAGTATTTGGCGAAGGGTCCTGGACGTTGTTTACCGGATTCGTCATATCTGCCATAGTACTTTATTTCTTGCCTAGTTGATTCTCAACTTTAGCTTTGAAAGCCTTAAATACGTCCAAAGACTGTGACTTCTTATGAATTAGGTACAAATATCCATAGTGAGAGTAATCATCAATAATGTTGATAAAGTATTGTTGTTCATTCCAAGATGCTGTAGGGAATGAACCACAAATATTTGTATTTACCAACTCTAAAGGCTCTTTACTCATATTGGCACCCAATTTCCTTATATTTGTTTGTTTTCCCTTTATACATTCTATAAAGATTTTAAAGTCTTATAAAATCAAGGGAATCAGGAATTCCTTGTGATATAAGCCCCTGTATTATCTTTTTAGAGATATGTCCTAAACGCTTATGCTATAACATTGATTAATTCTCATTTATTAACTTACGTTTAGTACTAAAGTTACTTGAATGCAGATTTTCAATATCAGCTGAAGCTTTGGTGTTTAATTTATACAAGTTATCAATTAGAGTTCCAGTACCAACAACATTTGAATTTCAAGAAAAAACAAATAACTTCTATTTCCAAATGAACAAGAATATCTAGATTTGTCCAAACAAGAAATATAAATCAAGTTCCGTCTAAATGACAGTACAACGAAAGTTTCTTCCAAATTCAAATAAAAACCAGTATCTAAGTGAATTCTAAAAACACCAATAGCTTCCACTAAAGCTTTATTGTCATTTCCCACATAGATGTATCTTTTAGCATCCGTTGGCACTCTGCACCTTAGGCAATCCTGCATTCTGACACTTATATGAGTAGTTGCACCCATATCTATCCACCAAATGTCACTAGGTACTAAAGTCAAACTAATTTCTGAACAACAAAGTTGAGAAGTCTACCTTTCTTTTCACACCAGGCGGCGTATTTTGGACAATCCTTCTTTATGTGATCAGATTTCTTGCAAAAGTAACAAGAAATAACCGAATTCTGTTTGTTTTGCAACTTAGGTTGGCTTGTCATAGGTTCTGCAGTTTCTTTTTCCTCTTATTGGTTGTAGCTCTAGCTTTAGAAGTCATAGTCAAATGAGTACTTTCAGTCCTATCTTGTTCCAGTCTCTCATCTTCTTGCACACATTGAGCTATAAGCTCATTTAGCGTCCATTTCTCCTTTTGAGTGTTATAGGAGATTTTGAATATATTAAATTGTGTAGAAAGTGAGATCAAGACCAAGTGCACAAATATGTCATCTGACACCTCAAGCTTTAAGCCCTTAAGTTTTGTCACAAGATTGAACATCTCCGTAATGTACTCCTTTATGTTTCCCTTACCTTTATACCGCATAGAAATCCGCTTACTAAGAGTAGTGATTGTTCCAAACTTTTAATTAGTTTTGAATTGATTTGCTATTTGGTTTAGGAAACTTTTGGCATTTTCTTCATTACGAATACCACCCCTTATGGCTTTCGGAATTGAGCGCCTCATGATCAACAAACTTATGCGATTTGATCGCTCCCAATTCTCGTATGCGGATCTCTATACAGCGGTGCTAGTATCAGTAAGATCTGCAGGGCGATCAAAACTTAATGCATGATCGAGATCTACACAACCAAGTATAATCATAACATGCTCTTTCTATTGCTTGAAATTAGAACCGTTAAGATCTGGGATGTTGTTCAAGTTGGCAGATATAGAAGACACTATAAAAGAAAATAGTATGCTCATATGTAATTAAACATAGAAGCATGCATAAACAAAGATAAAACCAAGTATCAAAATATATATGCACCGACGGACCCATCTCAAGATACTTAGCACAACATTGTTATTTAGTCTTTGGACAAAAATAACAATTTGTAAGTGGTGCTCTTATATATAGTCAAAAATATTGATAATGAAACAGCCTCACAATATTCCTTTCTTTGGACCGACATATTGTAAATGTGTTAACACCAAATATATCACATATTCATGACTATTATTATCTGGCCAAAATAATCTTCCTTTAAGCTGATTATTTCGCATAGATAACAAAAGATAACACAATTAACGAAAATCAGTTAAATCTTACCCAATAGAGATTACTTTGGTAACATATTAGTTTAATCTAATTAATTTTTGTTACCAACATATATTTACATCATACATATACACGACATGTAAATAATCTCATCTATCCTTAACATTTTCACTTCTATAAGTCTATCGGAAACATATACATACACATATTTCGGCAATTTGCAGGCTATATATACATACCCAAAGTCATGCATAGTAATTTTCACGATGTCAGCCATAAATTGCATAAAGAAGCAACAAATCTCTGATCAACATTATAAAATTTGCGAAATTGACACTAATAGTGTATATTTCTAGGATTCATTCAAAACCACAAATTGAAATATGCATTAGTGCTTTTCACGCAAATCGATGAATTGATACTCCAGGCAATACGCTTACACAAAATAAACCGACATATCTCAACCCACATTTAAATATGGAACAACAATCATGTATTTGATATGAAAATCCAAATTTCTCAAACAGTGATCCATAAATTACTCAACAAATTCATTGCTCCGGTAAATAAATAAAAAGAAATTGGCCGAACCTAAATCTCGATTTACACAATAACAAAATCTAATTTTCGATCTATTTGTTATCAATCGAAAGTAAAATCTCAATCATCCGACATGAGAGTGACTCTGATACCACTTGTAGCAAAAAAACCCTAATCGATAACAAACATATCAAAATTATCGAGAACACACAAGCAAAAGCGCACCTTAATCCATAGTGGACTAAGCAATCCAAGATTGAGGTTTTCTAAATCTTGATACGCTACTCAATTCAATTCTCCCTGGGATGAGGCAGAAAAGAGGACAAAAAGCATATCTGACTTAAGGACCACAACCCTAATATATAACCAAAAGTAGACATCTTAATTTTGGACCCATCAATCATAATTAAGTGTCCACGGGTTTCTACATATAAAAAGTCCACACTCAAATAAATATTCTTACAAGTCTATGTAATTAAACAAATTTTAAATAAATCACTCAATCGAACTCGTATTGTGAGATAACTCATGTACAATTTATTAAAAATATGAAATCACTAAAACGAAAATCCAACAATCTCGACTCACATGGTAAAAAGGGAAAGATTTTCCCTTAGACAACGAAGTGTCAGGAACTGCCGCAGTTGAAAAGTTAATAATTAAGTTATTATTCTGATTAATAGAAATTTAAACAAATATTATATTGATATTAAAAAATACAATAAGATATTCAAGAAACACGCAAGGCAAGGAGCGAGTCCCATTCATCCCGTTGTACTTCAACAGTGTAGTGGAGCTCCAATTGAACCACTACATCACAAGTATTCTTCCAACCAAAGAAAGCTTTCTTCTGACTAGAATATTTGGAGGATATATTATGCTCCGCTTTCAAGTTTGCACTCACCATATAAATTCGCAATCATTGTTCCAGCCCACCAGAAAACTATAATCAGGAAATCATTAGGCCACTTTTAAGGGTAATTTAATTCGAACTTGGCTGGACCAAAATAGTGTAATAAGAAACAAGTATTTTATATTTAATTGATGAAAAATTTAGAAAAATTGACTAATTAAATAACAAGTGTATTAATATTTATCATTATAATTAATCAGTTTGACTTAGAATTGTCCTCCTATTAATATTCGTGTCCCTAAATTTTAAATTAAATCTTTGTTTTTGGACAATCCAAGCTTGACGTTTGATATCCTTTTGTCCTCTAAGATCCAATGTTTCCGCTGACAGTTTAGAATGCCATCTGTGGGAGGAGAAATAGAATACAATTAAATTAGTAATATTAATAGTATGTTAGGAAGAAAATGATGTATAAAAAATAAATCATTTCCGTATCGAAATAAAGCAAAATAAGTACGATCATAAAAGACAAGCATCGTAACATAGTGGTTCTTTGACTAGAAAAATGTGGTCGGATTGGTGTTGTTGGAGTCACTCAGGTAGCGTGTTTCCTAAACCTCCCAAATCAAAGATCTCTGGGGATCTGCATTATTCCAAGTTTTCAAGAGTTTGTTTCAGTCCTAAAGTATCTTTTATAGAAAGATATACTTTATCTTCTTGACCTTTTAAGTCAAATCAAGAGGTGGTTGAATATATATATATATATATATATATATATATATATATATCAACAATTTATCTTCTTCATCTTTTAAGTTAAATTTTGAGGTGGTTGGATATATATATCTCTTCTACAAATTCTCTGTTGATTACTCCAATAATCAAAATACTCTCCTTTAAGGCCTCCTTTACTTTGGCATTAACGAAATGGGAGGACATATTTTGATATGTTAGTGAAGCTAAGCTATTAGCCCTTTTTTATTTTGTAATAGGAATGCCAAATGTTTGTGAAGGAGGCTTGTTTACTTTTATGTCCATATTTTCATGTGTTTTTTTTTATTTCACTTTTTCACCCTCCATTTTTAAAACATGAGAATACTTTTATGTCCTAGGATTTTTTTTTTCCCCTAGGATTTTTATTTATCTTTGTCAGTTACTTAGGCTGTTCTTTGTTTTTATGTCAAATTTCTTTTTAGCAACTCTTTCAAATTAATGTACTAATTGCCTAAACATTATTTTGGTCCAATGAATTTCATCATTAAAGCACATAATTTCTGCAGCAATTTTTCCTTATATCATCGCAAAACTAGTACATCTACCAATTACAACACATATTGTTGGATACAATAAACCATAAAACGAATCATTCGACCAACCGTGTGAAAGAGGACAAATGATTTTTAGGTGGGAGTTAATGTTATCTACTTTTCCATGGCAATTGTGATAAATTAATTCAACTTTTGGGGCCAAATGTAATTACTCAACCTCATGTTAAAAATCATATGAAACTTCACATGGCAAAATTGCATGTGATCAAGTAGCTCTGCCATTTTCCCTTAAATCACATGGGCTTAGTCTAATACCACAGACTTTAATGTAACGAAAATAAACAACAAAAATAGGAAGTGAAAGAGGTCTATCCCCCTGCTAATATGAAAGTTAACAAGCCCTATATATTGGAATTTGATTGGGTGTAAACAAGCATATGAGATTCATGATTTGATGTCATTTTTGAAAACAAAATAAGATACAAGATTTGTCTCTCGGTCCACAAATTGCCGGAAAAACCGAAGAGTTTGAAAGAAAAAATAGAATAAACTCTTAAAATTTAATCTAAACAAATTGATTTGAAATAAATTAATCAAAAGTACAAGAGTTGCAGAAATAGCACTCTTGCAAAAAACACATAGTAAAATGGATATTATGAATATTGAAAATACCAGTAGTGTTGCCAAACAAAATTACAATAACACGAACCAACACAAAAATATAAAAGAGAGAACTCTTTATTGAGAGAAACTATCGAAATTGTATTCTGAATCAACTTATAAATAAACTTACATAGCGCCCTATTTTTAGAAAATATTACATAACTTCTAAGATACGCTAAGTAGAAGCTTCTAAGATATGCTAGACACTAGCTTCTAAGGTATGCTAATCAGAAGCTTCTTAGGTACGCTACATAAAAGCTTTTGAGATAAGCTTGGTTTGTGAGATTGTCAAACTTGTTGGCCACCCACAATCCATGCATGGGCAGACCACTAGCCACAATTTTGACTTTTCTCAACACTCCCCCTTGGGATGCCCATGCAATTGTCTCTTTGTATACGTCATAGATGCTGTCTCATTAAAAACCTAATAAGAAGAAACCTAGTGGAACAAAAACCTAAAGAAGGGAAAAAGATTGCAGTTGCGTATGCTCTCCCTGATGTTGACATTAGTGAGATCTTCACATAGATCTTGCAGGTGAGGCATTCTAATGTCATGAACATGTTTCTCGAAATTTGTAGTTGGAAGCGCCTTCGTGAAGAGATCTGCTGAGTTGTCACATGATTGGACGTATTGAACACTGATTTCTTCGTTCTTCTCAAGATCTTGCGTATATTGGAAGAACTTTGGCGGGATATACTTGGTTCTATCACTTTTGATATATCTCTCTTTCATTTGAGCAATATAGGGGGCATTGTCTTCATATATCGTCGTTGGACTTTTATCATTTGATACAACGCAATTAGTTAGGATGTAGTGTGTCATTGATCTTAACCAAACACATTCTCGACTTGCCTCATGAAGTGCAATGGTCTCAGCTTGGTTAGAGGAAGTATCAACGATAGTTTGCTTCTGTGGTCGCCAAGAAATAGCAGGGCCCCCAATTGTAATGACAAAACTTGTTTGGGATCTAGCTTTGTGTGGATCTGATAAATATCCTGCATCTGCATAGCCAACCAAAACTTGTTTTGCATTTTTAGAGTAAAACAATCCCAAATCAATCGTACCTCGAACATATCGGAATAGATGTTTAATCTCATTCCAATGCCTTTTCGTTGGGGATGAGCTGAACCCTGCTAGTAAATTAACTACAAAAGATATGTCAAGTCTAGTATAATTAGCAAGATACATAAGCGCTCCAATAGCACTGAGGTATGGTGTCTCAAGTCCGAGGACTTCCTCGTTCTCTTCGCGAGGGCGAAAATGTTCTATTTCTACACCAAGCGATCTCCCAGTCATTGGAGTGATTAAAGGGGTTGCTTTATCCATGTTTAAGCGTTTCAACACCCTTTCAGCGTAAGTTGACTGATGAACGAAAATTCCATTTCGTTTATGCGCAATCTTTAAACCAAGACAATATTTGGTTTGTCCAAGGTCTTTCATTTCAAACTCATTTTTTAAGTAAACTGCTGTTTCATGGATTTCCTTAGCAGTTCCAATGATATTTAAATCATCGACATAGACTGCGATAATTACATATCCGGATGTCATTTTCTTAATATATACGCATGGGCAAATTGGATTATTCACATATCCTTTCTTTGACAGAAATTCGCTCAAGCGATTGTATTACATGCGTTCGAATTGTTTTAACCCATAAAGAGATCTTTGTAATTTGATTGAATGCCTCTCTTTAGGCTTTGATTCTAATGCAGCAGGCATTTTTAATCCTTCCGGAACTTCCATATAAATATCACTATCAAGTGATCCATACAAGTAGGTTGTAACAACATCCATGACACGCATTTCAAGTTCCTAAAAAACTGTTAGGCTGATTAAGTATCGAAATGTATTTGCATCCATGATAGGAGAAAACGTTTCCTCATAATCAATTCCAGGTCTTTGAGAAAATCCCTGAGCAACAAGTCTTGCCTTGTACCTTGTTTCCTCATTTTTCTCATTTCGTTTTCGTACAAAGACCCATTTATATCCGACAGGTTTCACACCTTCGGGAGTGAGGACAATAGTTCCAAACACATTTCATTTATTTAGAGAATTCAATTCAGTCTAAATAGCATCTTTCCATTTTATCTAGTCATGCCTATTTTGACATTCAGTGATAGATCTCGACTCAGGATCTTCACTTTCATGAGTGATATCATGCGCCACGACATAAGAGAATATATCACCAATTTTGATATCACTTTGGTTCCACAGCTTTCTTGAATGAAAGTAATTTATTGAGATTTCCTCGTTAGTCTCTGTAGCACCCACACGTAGGGCCACATCCCCCGCACTATAATCCAAACCCGAATACGAAATGGAATGTCCGTACCCGAATCCGAACCATAGCGAACGGGAGACCAAACACACACTCTAGGCTAGGCGGAGCTAAACAAAACCAAATCAGAGTGCGCGGAAGCAAATAAATAAAAGCGCCAAGCAAAAGATCAACACGTATATACGTATAGGTACCAACCCCCACCTATCCATATAATATTTACATATAGGTACCAACACTTAGTCCTGTACGAAAGCCATCACGGCTCGAGCAAAAAGGTAAACAAGTATCTACAATCCAAAACTATACAAGTACAAAATAATAAAGTGCAAGTATGTAGATGCGCCTAACGAGACCTAGACCGACAAGGGCATAAAGAAGACACACTTCTCCGCCTAGCTCACGCTCCCAAAACCTGCAACTAAAAGAGTAAACGAGGAGTCAGTCAACTGACTGAGTGAGGGGGCTAACGCACACCCACACCCTATATATATAAAGCAAAACACATAGCAAAGGGTGGAATTATGAACCGGAATAGGTTTTACAAACTAAAGCTTTCAAAACAAATACATATACTTTAAAACCTTTTCACAAACACTATCCCGATTCATACTTGCCAAACATAATACAACAGCAAAATGCTCGGCGAGAACGAGCTTCCAACCTTTACTCCTCAGAACAAACAAAACAGAAATCATACATATCAACCTCTACACCAATGATGGAAGAGCCACCGGCGACCCTAACCATCCATACATATACAGACTCACGAGGGGTAGCGAACCCACATCGTGCCCTCCCCGGTTTTTACGCCGAAGGCATCGAAATATCACACCTCCCCTAGCTCCCGGAGTCGCGTGTGATATATCGGATGGAGACTACGCACAGGCCGAACCTCGACGGCCCGAACCGTCCCGAGGGTTCCTTACTCGTAGCTCCTTGGATCCACAAACACAAATCATATCATATACCAAATCTTTCATGGCAATCTCGCTAACTAGAACCATAAAGCTTTTCCAAAACTTAGCTTACATATGCTTATGTAGTATCTTTCCAAAACAAGAATATTCACAAGGTCATAAACATATTCTAATCAACAAATACATAGCTATATATATAATATATAGTCACATGCGCGGCATGAAAACATCACATAAGGCTTTAGGTCATTTAGCTAATAAAAGTCCTAAACCTAACCTTGTGCGTGACAAAATACGAGCAGACGTGAACAACCTATGCCTCGGGCTCGTCAACTGGAACCTCCTCTGAAAAGAAAACACGAAAGCCCAAGACTTAGACTCTATATGAACCAAAGAAGACGCCCGACAAAATGCATGATTCATGATCACATATAAAATATTACAATTAGGTCATATAATTCGCAAATTATAGCACAACATAATTATTTATAATTAATCATACAATTAAAATCAAGTTATAACAATTAACATGCAAAAGAATAACAATTAAAGTCATACGAATGCATAATTAACATAACAAGAATCTGTGGCCACTCCCAGGTCTCAGGAAGGGGTGGGAACGGCCATTTCACTGTAGGGAACGACCGTTCCTGCCCTCGCTAAAAGTTTCTGGAAGATGGGAACGGCCGTTCCCAATTTGTACTGGGGACGGGAAGGGCCGTTCCCCAAAAATCCCGAACTCTCCCCGCGCTTCTGTAATGTTGAACTAAAACTGATTTTTGGCCATGGGAACGACCCTTCCCATTCCCAGTGCAAACTGGGAACGGCCGTTCCCACTCTCGGCAAGGAATAGTAAATGGCCCGGAAGGGCCGTTCCCAGTTTATAACTGGGACGGGAACGGCCGTTTCGGCCTGGTTCGAAAAGCTGGAGCAGAATCACATTACAGAAGCAGGGGAGCTTCATTTTTGTGCCAAAATGGCCACAATCAAGTACCAAAAAGTTGCCACAACTTCTCAAATTACACACATAATTCAAATAAATCATGCTTGACATATTGGCACCCAAATAACTCAAGAAAAATGGAAATTAAAGGCATGATCCATGGATGCAATAATCAAGCCAAAATCATGACCAACCATAAATACTCAACTACCAAAGGATTAAATGCAATAAATGTAACATATACAACACATACAACTCATTTAAGAAGCTAGGATTCAAGAATAACAAGCTAGGAGCACATATTCAAGTTTTAAGCCAAACCCTTACTATTCACGTAGGAAAGCCAATACATACAAAACTCACTCCAAACTCAGAAATTAAAATATAGAAACGACAAGCACAACGAGAGGATTCTGAAACATACTTAAATTCGAGAAAAGATGAAGAAACGAGGGAGATCTTGGCTTGAGAAGGTTGGATGATCAACTTGGGGTTTTGGCTTCCTTGGACAAGAGCTGCTGCTGCTTCACGTAATGAAGGAAAGGGAAAAATGGTTCAGCCTTTAAGGCTGGACCGGTTCGGTTCACGGGTTCGGTTCAAGGTGTTCTGGTTCAAGTTGGTTCGGTTCAACAATTACGGGTTCAAACAAGGTCAACTCAAGTAAGACAAGTAATGCACATACAACACTAATTCAAATAAATTCATATAAGTTCAAGTAATTCATAAAATTCATATATAATTAATTTATAACGCACATATTTGATAAATCACATAATTTACCTGTACCGACTGTGAGTCGGGGTGTCACAACCTCCCCCCCTTTCGGAGAACCTGGTCCCCAGGGTCACTGTCTGACCTGAGAACAACTCTGGGTACAACTGTCTCATCTTCTCCTCGGTCTCCCGAGTAGACTTTTCAGATTTCTGATCTCTCCAAAGAACTCGGACCAAGGGAATCTGTTTATTCCTTAACACTTGCATCTTTCGGTCTTGAATCTCAACCGGTTGCCTTACTATCGTCAAATCTGTCTCAAGTTGTACCTCTTTAACAGGGAGAATAATTGATTCTTCGGGATAAAATTTCCTGAGCTGCGAAACATGAAACACATTATGTATCCCGGCCAATCTCGGCGGTAGGTCCAACCGATATGCCACTTCTCCAACTCTCTCAAGGATTTCAAAAGGTCCAAGGTATCTCAGGTTAAGCTTCCCACCTCGACCTATTCGAGAAAATCCCTTTCTCGGAGATACTTTCAAGAAAACTTTATCTTCGACTTCAAACTCGAGGGGTCTTCTCCTCTTGTCCGCGTAGCTCTTCTGGCGGTCCTGAGCTGCCTTCATTCTCTGCTGAATTAACTTGACCTTAGCAGTGGTTTTATCCAATCTCTCTCGAGGTGTGGCTCTTTCGAGCTTGTTCTCCTCTGTCCACCGCCAATCCTCTATATCCCAAAATAGAGGCGATCTACACTTCCTTCCATATAGTGCCTCGTAGGAAGCCATACCAATAGAGGTCTGATAACTGTTGGTATAGGCAAACTCAACCAGAGCTAAATGTTTGTCCCACTTTTTCTTGAAATCCAAAGCACACGCTCGTAACAAATCCTCCAAATACTTAATCAGTCTCTCTGACTGTCCATCCGTCTGAGGATGAAAAACGGTACTGAAATTAAGTCTCGTACCCAATCTACTCTGAAGATCCTGCCAAAACTTAGCTGTGAACCTCCGATCACGATCAGAAACAATACTAGCAGGTGCTCCATGAAGTCTCACAATCTCGTCACAATATAACTCTACCAACTTCGGGGTCTTGTAGGATATTTTCACTTTGAGAAAATGAGCAGACTTGGTCAAACGGTCGACTATCACCCAAATTCCATCATAACCTCCTCTTGATCTCGGCAAGCCGGACACGAAGTCCATAGTCACTTGCTCCCACTTCCACTCAGGAATCGGAAGTGGTTGGAGGGTTCCTCCCGGTTTCTGGTGTTCCGTCTTCACCACTTGGCACGCGAGACATCGCTTCACAAAGTTTGTGACATCTCTCTTCATGCCATTCCACCAGAAGAATTCCTTCAAATCTCGGTACATCTTAGTACCACCGGGGTGAATGGAATATCCAGAACGGTGTCCTTCCTCAAGTATTACCCTCTTGAGGTCTTCCGGGACACAAACTCTGGTCTTGAACCTGAACAAACCGGAATCATCAAACCCAAACTTCGTCTCAGGGTCTATCCGAGACCGAACCACTAATCTCTGAATCTCTGTATCCGAAGCCTGAGAATCCAATAACCTCTGTTTCAAATCCGGCTGAACTGTGATGTTAGCTAACCGAGCTACTGAAACCAAAACTGTCGAATCCTGTCCTGAAGACTCTGAACTCAAACCTGAAACACTTGCTTTCCTGCTCAAAGCATCTGCCACGACATTAGCTTTGCCCGGATGATACTGAATCGTGCAGTCATAATCCTCTAAGAATTCCATCCAAGGCCTCTGTCTATTATTAAGCTCCTTCTGAGTGAAAAGATACTTGAGGATCTTATGATATGTGAATTTCTCAAAAGTCGTCCCATAGAGGTAATGACGCCACTTCCTCAAAGCAAACACGACCGCTGCAAGCTCAAGATCATGAGTGGGGTAGTTCTTCTCGTGTTCCTTCAACTTCCTAGAAGCATAGGCCACCACTCGGCCATTTTGCATCAACACACATCCGAGTCCTTCCTTAGAAGCATCTGCAAAAACTGAATAGCCTTCGGATCCCTCGGGTAGGGTAAGAACTGGTGCCGAAGTTAGTCTTTCCTTCAAGACTTGGAAACTTCTCTCACACTCATTATCCCACTCATATTTCACCTCCTTCTTGGTTAACCGAGTCAACGGGCACGCAATTTTGGAGAAATCCTTCACAAATCTCCTATAGTAACCCGCTAACCCGAGAAAACTTCTTATCTCGGAGGCATTCTTCGGTCGTTCCCACTGAGCCACAGTTTCAATCTTGGAGGGATCAACTTCAATTCCTTCACCAGAAATTATGTGACCCAGAAAAGCCACTCTGTCGAGCCAGAACTCACACTTGCTAAACTTGGCATAAAGCTTGTGCTCTCTAAGTGTCTCCAAGATAATCCTGAGGTGAGATGCGTGCTCTTCTGCAGACTTAGAATACACCGAAATGTCGTCTATAAAAATGACCACAAATTTGTCAAGAAACTGTCTAAACACTCGGTGCATCATATCCATGAACACGGCTGGAGTGTTAGTCAACCCAAACGGCATCACCACAAACTCGAAGTGTCCATAGCGGGTGTTGAATGCAGCCTTAGAGATATCTTCCTCCCGGATACGAAGTTGGTAATATCCCTGCCTCAAATCTAACTTAGAGTACACCTGCGACCCTTGCAAGATGTCAAACAACTCCTCGATATGAGGTAAATGATACTTATTCTTCACTGTCATCCGGTTCAACTCGCGGTAGTCTATACACATCCTCAAAGTCCCGTCCTTCTTCTTCACAAATAACACGGGAGCACCCCACGGGGATGTACTCGGACGGATGTAACCGCAAGTCAAAAGCTCATCCAGCTGAGTTTTCAACTCCTTCAACTCAGCAGGAGCCATCCGATACGGTGTCTTAGAGAAAGGCTCAGCTCCAGGATAAAGGTCGACTACAAACTCGATGTCCCTATCAGGTGGTAAAGAACCCAAATTCTCAGGGAATACATCGGGAAACTCACTCACGACCTCCGTCTCCTCAAGTTTGGCCTGATCCTTCGATTTATTTAGAAGGTAAGCCACAAAACCTGTCGCGCCGTCCCGGAGGAGCTTACTTGCTTCCATAAAAGACACAAACGGGCTGGACTTCAACCTCTCACCCGTAAAGACCACGGACCCCAAAGAAACTTTCTTCTCATGACAATCCAACTGAGCTCGGTATCTAAAGAGAAAATCCATGCCAAGGATAACCTCATACTTCTTCAACGGTAGAACTATCAAATCTGCAGGAAAAACTCGGTCCTCAAACACCACCGGACACTCCCGAAACACCCTGTCAGCTTCCAAAGACCCTCCCAACGGAGTATTCACCACATACATATGCGTAGATAATTCATCAAGTAAAGGCAAAGAAGCAACAATATCCCAGGAAATAAATGAATGCGTAGCCCCGGGATCAAACAATGCATGTAGTGATATGCCATGAATGATTATTGTACCTTCTATCACGGCAGTTGGGTCGACATCAGCAGCTGTTTCTTCTCCCTCCAAAGCATACACACGAGCCTGCACAACCGGCCTCCTGTTCGGGCAAGCATCAATCAAATGATCAGAAGACCCGCACGCATAGCATTTACCCAGAAGCTTCCAACACCTCTCCACTGGATGTCTTCCCTGGCAATGAGCACAAACAGGTGGTCCCTAAGCCGGAGCTGGTCGAGCTGGAACAGCAAGAGGTGCCACGGGACCGGTAATACGGGGCTTTTTGTTCCCTAAGCCCTGGGGACTAAAAGCCGGTGGAATAGGAGCTCGTGGAGCATAAGAAACGGGCCTCTTACCTGATTCAGATCCGGATCCCGATCCTCGAGTCGAAGAGAAAGGTGGAGGCTTCAACCGAGCCATTTGGGCCTCAACTTGAATTGCCCTCTTTGTAACTTTGGCCCAAGTACTCACATTGGCAGCCTGTAGGGCTTCTTGAATATCCCGGCGAAGCCCATGAAGGAACTTTCGGGCTTTGTGATCATCATGGTCGGTAATGTGAGTGGCATAAGGAGCTAACCTCTCAAACTCCAATAAATAATCCTCCACCGTCCGATTGCCTTTTCTCAAATTAGAAAACTCTTGGAGGCGACGCTCTTGTGCACTATGAGGAATATATTTCTCATGGAATTCCTGCACAAAAGTCTCCCAATTGAACTCCATACCCGTTCTCTCAAGCCTGGATCTCACACTTCTAAGCCAAATAGCCGCTGGCCCTTGAATAATACGCCCTGTGCAAACGACCTTGTCTTGGGAACTCCCCGGACATATCTCCCATATTCCTCGAATCTCGGACAACCACTCTTCAGCCTTAATATCATCCCCTCCATACCACTTTGGAGGGTTGTTGTTCCGGAAGTCCTTATACACGGCGGATATATCTTGTCCTTCATCCGGATTTGCATTGCCCCTTTGATTTTGTTGGAGCTGATTGAGTAGGGCTTGGACAATATTCTCCGCATTCATAGGTGGTGGCGGAGGTGCATTCGGTACAGCCGGCTCATTCAAATCAGGGGTTCATTCACGGTTATTATGTCTCCTTGGAGGCATCCTGAAATTCACAAATTCAAGCAATATGGATGCATGTAAATTAGTGTATGAATATGTATACAATTAAGAAAATAATCAAGTAATCAAGTAATCAATTAGTCAAGTAATAACATATTCAAATCATGTAGGCACACTTACACATAATCACACAATCACATTGTCCTAAGCCGTACGACCTAGACAGACCCACACGACACTAGAGCCCGGTTTGGCAACCGCGCTCTGATACCACTTAAGGATGTAGCACCCACCCGTAGGGCCACATCCCCCGTACTATAATCCAAACCCGAATACGAAATGGAATGTCCGTACCCGAATCCGAACCATAGCGAACGGGAGACCAAACACACACTCTAGGCTAGGCGGAGCTAAACAAAACCAAATCAGAGTGCGCGGAAGAAAATAAATAAAAGCGCCAAGCAAAAGATCAACACGTATATACGTATAGGTACCAACCCACACCTATCCATATAATATTTACATATAGGTACCAACACTTAGTCCTGTACAAAAGCCATCACGGCTCGAGCAAAAAGGTAAACAAGTATCTACAATCCAAAACTATACAAGTACAAAATAATAAAGTGCAAGTATGTAGATGCGCCTAACGAGACCTAGACCGACAAGTGCATAAAGAAGACACACTTCTCCGCCTAGCTCACGCTCCCAAAACCTACAACTAAAAGAGTAAACGAGGAGTCAGTCAACTGACTGAGTGAGGGGGCTAACGCACACCCACACCCTATATATATAAAGCAAAGCACATAGCAAAGGGTGGAATTATGAACCGGAATAGGTTTTACAAACTAAAGCTTTCAAAACAAATACATATACTTTAAAACCTTTTCACAAACACTATCCCGATTCATACTTCCCAAACATAATACAACAGCAAAATGCTCGGCGAGAACGAGCTTCCAACCTTTACTCCTCAGAACAAACAAAATAGAAATCATACATATCAACCTCTACACCAATGATGGAAGAGCCACCGGCGACCCTAACCATCCATACATATACAGACTCACGAGGGGTAGCGAACCCACATCGTGCCCTCCCCGGTTTTTCCGCCGAAGGCATCGAAATATCACACCTTCCGTAGCTCCCGGAGTCGCGTGTGATATATCGGATGGAGACTACGCACAGGCCGAACCTCGACGGCCCGAACCGTCCCGAGGGTTCCTTACCCGTAGCTCCTTGGATCCACAAACACAAATCATATCATATGCCAAATCTTTCATGGCAATCTCGCTAACTAGAACCATAAAGCTTTTCCAAAACTTAGCTTACATATGCTTATGTAGTATCTTTCCAAAACAAGAATATTCACAAGGTCATAAACATATTCTAATCAACACATACATAGTTATATATATAATATATAGTCACATGCGCGGCATGAAAACATCACATAAGGCTTTAGGTCATTTAGCTAATAAAAGTCCTAAACCTCACCTTGTGCGTGACAAGATATGAGCAGACGTGAACAACCTACGCCTCGGGCTCGTCAACTGGAACCTCATCTGAAAAGAAAACACGAAAGCCCAAGACTTAGACTCTATATGAACCAAAGAAGACGCCCGGCAAAATGCATGATTCATGATCACATATAAAATATTACAATTAGGTCATATAATTCGTAAATTATAGCACAACATAATTATTTATAATTAATCATACAATTAAAATCAAGTTATAACAATTAACATGCAAAAGAATAACAATTAAAGTCATACAAATGCATAATTAACATAAAAAGAATCTGTGGCAGCTCCCAGGTCTCGGGAAGGGGTGGGAACGGCCATTTCACTGTAGGGAACGACCGTTCCTGCCCTCGCTAAAAGTTTCTGAAAGATGGGAACGGCCGTTCCCAGTTTGTACTGGGGACGGGAAGGGCCGTTCCCCAAAAATCCCGAACTCTCCCCGCGCTTCTGTAATGTTGAACTAAAACTGATTTTTGGCCATGGGAACGACCCTTCCCATTCCCAGTGCAAACTGGGAACGGCCGTTCCCACTCTCGGCATGGAACAGTAAATGGCCCGGAAGGGCCATTCCCAGTTTATAACTGGGACGGGAACGACCGTTCCGGCCTGGTTCGAAAAGCTGGAGCAGAATCACATTACAGAAGCAGGGGAGCTTCATTTTTGTGCCAAAATGGCCAAAATCAAGTACCAAAAAGTTGCCACAACTTCTCAAATTACACACATAATTCAAATAAATCATGCTTGACATATTGGCACCCAAATAACTCAAGAAAAACGGAAATTAAAGGCATGATCCATGGATGCAATAATCAAGCCAAAATCATGACCAACCATAAATACTCAACTACCAAAGGGTTAAATGCAATAAATGTAACATATACAACACATACAACTCATTTAAGAAGCTAGGATTCAAGAATAACAAGCTAGGAGCACATATTCAAGTTTTAAGCCAAACCCTTACTATTCACGTAGGAAAGCCAATGCATACAAAACTCACTCCAAACTCAGAAATTAAAACATGGAAACGACAAGCACAACGAGAGGATTCCGAAACATACTTAAGTTCGAGAAAAGATGAAGAAACGAGGGAGATCTTGGCTTGAGAAGGTTGGATGATCAACTTGGGGGTTTGGCTTCCTTGGACAAGAGCTGCTGCTGCTTCACGTAATGAAGGAAAGGGAAAAATGGTTCAGCCTTTAAGGCTGGACCGGTTCGGTTCAAGGTGTTCTGGTTCAAGTTGGTTCGGTTCAACAATTACGGGTTCAAACAAGGTCAACTCAATTAAGACAAGTAATTCACATACAACACTAATTCAAATAAATTCATATAAGTTCAAGTAATTCATAAAATTCATATACAATTAATTTATAACGCACATATTTGATAAATCACATAATTTACCTGTACCGACTGTGAGTCGGGGTGTCACAGTCTCTCTTTGTGTTTCTTCTGGGACGCTTTCCTTGTTTTGTGTCTCTTCTGGGACACTTTCCTCTTTATTGGGTTATTATTCATATTTCCTCCTTTTCTTTTACGAGGATTTTTATTATTGGAGCCAAATGATCTACCACGCTTCAGGCGTGTTGTAGACTCGTGAGTGACATTCTTCTCGGATTGTCCTTTTGGGACCTCAATCCGAGCAGGAGCATTAACAACTGGTATATGTGATTTAGTCACTCTTTTAGTATTTATAAATGCATCTGGCAATTGATTCGCAATGCCTTGCAAATGAATAATCTTTTGTACTTCTATCTTGCACTGCTTAGTGCGTGGATCAAGATGCAATAATGATGGTGTTAACCATGTATTATATCTTTCCAGCTGTTTTTTTTTTCTCCCCCTAATGTTGGCAAATCATTCTCATTGAAATGAGTATTAGCAAAGCGTGCTGCAATACATCACCTGTTTTGGGTTCAAGATATCTTATGATAGATGGGCTCTCATAGCCAACACAAATTCTCAACTTTCTCTGAGGTCCCGTTTTACTGCGTTGTGGTGGTGCTAAAGGCACATACACTGCACAACCAAAAATTCTCAAATGGGAAATATTCGGTTCTTGCCGAAATGCAAGTTGATATGGGGAGTATTTATGATAAGCACTTGGCCTTATTCAAATTAAAGATTCAGCATGTAAAACTGCATGACCCCAAACTGAAATTGGTAGCTTTGTTCTTATTATTAATGGTCTAGCGATAAGCTGAATGCGTTTAATAAATGATTTAGCTAAACCATTTTGTGTATATACATGAGCAACGGAGTGCTCAGCAATAATTCCAGTTGACATACAATAATTATTAAAAGTCTGAGACGTGAATTCACCAGCATTATCGAGCCGAAATTTCTTGATCGTATGATCAGCAAATTGCGCTCGTAATTTAATTATCTGAGCAAGCAACTTCGCAAATGCCACATTGCGAGTTGATATCAAACACACATGTGACCATCTGCTAGAGGCATCTATCAATACCATAAAGTATCGAAATGGTCCACATGGTGGATGAATTGGTCCACATATATCACCCTGAATACACTCAAGAAAAGCAGGTGATTCATTCTGTATCTTAGCTGGTGATGGTCTCAAGATTAACTTTCCAAGAGAACAAGCTGTACACGTATCCTTTTTCATTTAAGGAAGCTTCTGGTCCCTCAATGGATGCCCACGTGTACTTTCAATGATCTTTCGCATCATTGTTGAACCAAGAAGACCCAATCTGTCATGCCAAATATCTAGCATCGAAGTATCAATGTGTTTTTCTTTAACTACCACATGTGATTCAATCACATTTATATAAGTGTAATGCAATGCAGAAGAGTGCATTGGTAGTTTTTCCAATTTGTATCTCTTTCCCGCTTTACAGGCTGTAAGATACATATATTTCTTGATACCTTCAGTCCCAGACTGAGTATCATATTCATGAGACTATATGTCATTGAAACTCCACAAGTTTCTTTTGGATTTTCGCACATATAAGGCAGTTTCTATTGAGAACTTTGTACCATTTGATAACAAAAAGTTTGTCTCGCCAATTCCTTTGATCAAGTCAGTAGGACCTGATATTGTATTCATAGTGCTTCTTGTTGGGTTTTTTGTCTTTAAGAATAATGTGAGTTGTGTCACTATCAGGTATGCACAAATTCTCTTCATTAACTATTCTTTCGTCTACTTTCTCAGAGTGATCCATATCAAAAATACAATTTATTCAAACAAATAATTCATACAATAATTTAAATACCATGCTCAAAAGCTAAGCCAACAAGCAACATGGGAATAATGGAAAATATAATCAGAGCGATGTACAAATCCCTATCTCTTTTCGAGTGATCTCCAACAAAGACAAGTATGATGAAAGCAATCACTAAAACTATTACGAAAATTGTCGGAGTTGATAGCATCTTGATATGCAAAAAATTAGCAACGAGATCTTCTAGAGTAACAAGTAAGATATAGAAGTGAATGAATTGTATTTACCAAAAATACCTATTTATAGAAAAATTCCAGCTAGCTGTTGCAAACTAGCGGTTACATATATATATATATAATTTTTTATTTTATTTTTTAGAACACAAAAATGCATAAATACGAAAATTCATAAAGATAATTTATGCATGCTTAATGTTGATGTAAGTAATCTTTATGCTAAGCAATAAGCACATAAGCATAAAATAAGCAAACTTTGTGCAACCTAATTATATGTTGCACAAATGAATAAAATGGATGCACAACCTTCCGGTGTATAAAAGGTAATAAAACGAGGCATAGATATTCATAATAATACTATGCATAAGAACGTAAATAGATTAGTAGCATAGTTAAGTGAATAAATAGGTACGAAACTTACTACAATTTAATCTTTCTTGAGATGTTCGATCGCTAATATCGAACAACATTTAAGCCGCCTGAATTCTCGCCCCTTGAATGGTTTTTCTTTCTAATGTAGAATTCTAGACGAACTGGAACGATAGTTGATTCGTCGATGAAATAAGAACGATTGTGCTGATAACGTGTTGCGAAACAGAATCACAATAACGCGAACCAACACAAAAATATAAAAGAGAGAACTCTTTATTGAGAGAAACTATCGAAATTGTATTCTGAATCAACTTATAAATGAACTTATATGGCGCCCTATTTATAGAAAATTTTACATAACTTCTAAGGTACTCTAAGTAGAAGCTTCTAAGATACGCTAGACACAAGCTTCTAAGGTACGCTAAATAGAAGCTTCTTAGGTACCCTACATAAAAGCTTTTGAGATAAGCTTGGTTTGTGAGATTGTCAAATTTGCTGGCCACCCACAATTCATGCATGGGCAGACCACTAGCCACAATTTTGACTTTTCTCAACAAGTAGAAATTTGATGTAATTGTTTTCCAAAGTGATTAAAACATTTGATTAGCTTTAGAACTTGAGAAGTCATGATTGTTAAAATTTCTACTAAAACTATAATGAATCCCTCGTTTTAAAAAGGCTCAATAGCAAAATTTCATTAACAAAATTTCGTAATATTTGGCAATTGCTAGGTAAGATGGTCTTTTGCGAACCGTGTAATATTGGTTGGGATGAATAACGTCCAAGTGACTTGTGATATACTACAACTAAAACCATGACTGGGTCCGTGTAACATGAGCTTTCTGACATGCAAAGGAAACAAATGTTTAAAGATAATTTCAAGAATGATTATATAAAAAAACGATAAGATAATTTCCATAGACAAAGAAAAGAAACAACGTAAAAACACTTCGTAGTAGGAACAATATCTAATGTATTATTTTACTATATCGTATCGTGTTCATATTACTATTTATCATACGAAACTATGCACGTAAATGCATGGTGCGACTGTGACTCTTCCAATGCGGTGAAGCCATAACTGCAAACAATATTATACCAAACAAACTTTAATTGAAATATTTGAGTATTAGACTATGACTTTACATGCATAGTTCCCACTACCCAATACGAAGTGTTTTGTCCGTTTTTTTCTTTTCTTTATTTACATAAATTATCTTTTCGTTTGTTTTTCTCTAATCATTTTTTAAATTATCTTTTCCATTATCGCTTAGGATAATAACCAGAATATATTTTAATTTTGTCGTTGCATGCTTGCAATAAATTTTAATTATTAAAGTTATTGCTGTTAATTATGATCAATAATATATTTACAATAATAAATAGTAATAATTTTTTATGGCTTAATAGTTAATACAATTTTCCCTTTTATATATAACATAATTGTTACTTAATACCCACAATTTTAATTTCTATGATGCTTTACTTCTTTAACAGGCAACTAGGAGAAAATTCCACGTTTGAGGGAATAAAGAGAGGAGGACACCTAGTTCAACTGGAAAGGCCTCAAGCGTACAATAAATGTCTCAGAAAGTTCCTTGCCACACTTAACTCCACAAAATAAAATTTTACATACTACATTATCTATTACCACTTTGGCACTTTGCTATTTCACAAAATGGGTGACTCAAGTAATTAATAATATATCTTTTTCGGTTTCTCTATTTAATATGATGGGGTAGTTTGAAATAACTCCCCATCAGTATGGAATATTTTTACTTTATACCCCATAAAATTATACTACATAATAGGATATAAATACTGCATTAGAATATTTTATTACTATATTTTGTGAAAATTATTCAACATATTTTGAGAGGTATTTTATGTATTACATTATATGAAAATTATACTATATTTTGCTAAAATGGGGAGTTAAGTAAAAATATGATGCCCAATTGGGGATTTATCCCACATCACTAGTAATATGAATTGTCTCTTAAAAGAAAAAATAATTTAATTATATTTTATGCGTCTCTATCCCACTTTTTTCTCCTTTTTATGTTTTCCTCTCTAATTTTTCCTCTTTCCAATTTTATGATTAGTTAATCTGCCAATTATTATGGTATATATGTGTGGTAGTTTGTACGTATTTGTTTGACGCAGTCGAATCCTTAAAAGAGCTTTATCCTATTTATTAAATTAAGAATATATATACTAGCGTATACCCATTTGATGCACGGAGCTAATATATAATATAATATTAAGTATGAATCTTGTACACTAAAGATATACTTTTAGAATAAATAACTTATTCAAATAGAATAAAAAATAATCTATGTAATACATATTTTTTATAAATTATATATGAATTACTGTTAACACTACAGAATCGAAGAAATGCTCTGACCTCTCTCCTAGGGTTTCGGCGATTTCTTCATTGCGCCATCCTCATCATCGCCTTTTCATGGCGTTATCATGGCGGACGGCGGCGAACTCAACGTCGCCGCTCCACATGCGCAGCCAACGTGCTGCCTTCTAAATCCTCCTACGCCGAGGCTTTGGCGGGTACAAAACTCAAGGATTCGTTCCTCCTCTTCCACGAGAAGACACGAATCAAGAACTTTGACCTATCAACTTTCAAACCTCTAGGAACTATAACGGTGTTCAAGGGACTACCTGCTGTCGTTTTTTTGCCAGAGGAGTGCGAGGTTCTCAACGCACGGTTCAAGCTCGCTTTGATTGGTAAGTTCTCTCATGGGTATCCAACTCTGGTTTAATTGAGATTTTATTTCTCCAAGATTGACTTCAAAGGAAACGTGCGTGTAAGTTTGCTTAAAAAAACACATGTCTTGATTCGCTGTGATAATTCGGACGATTATGCGAGATTGTTTATGAAAGAAATATGGTATTTTCACGATTTTCCGATGAGAGTTTTAAAGTGGTCACCTGATTTTAACCCAAACGTGGATTCGCCTGTCGTATGTATTTGGATTTCGTTCCCTAGGCTACCATCACAATTAATTCATAAAGATGGTTTATGGAATCTGGCTTCGCTCATTGGCAATCCGATCAGGGTTGATGAATTGACTGCCAAACTTGACAATACCTACGAACCTAGGGTTAGTGTTGAGCTTGATATCTCTAAATTCTTCAAGAAATCTGTATGGGTTAGATATGGTGATTGGACCTTTCTTCAAGAGATAAGGTACGGGAAAACACCAAAACTTTGCAACCTTTGCAATCGTCTAGGGCATGATAGTAGCGATTGCAAAGGCGAGGAGCCTGACGATGATGAGGTTCGTGAGCCTCGTGATGTGGATAGGCGTGTTGATGGTGGCGGTAATCGGGAGGGTGAGGGACCCGCTAGTTCTGGAGATATGAGAGATAATATAAACAAGAAACGCGAGTCCCAACAGAAGGAACTTTGGGTTGAGTCTAAGAATAAGAAGAATTCGGAAAAATCTAATAAGAATCTCAATTTTGGGCTTGTCTCTATCTCAACAAGGATGATAATGTCTTGAATAAACCTTCCTTAGAAAACAAATTTGATGTCTTGGATGTTGAAAATTCGAAAGAAGAAGCTGATACTATAAAGGTAAAAGGAGAAAAATCCGGAGTGATTGATAAGGAAGATACTTTGGCTCAACAAGATGCAGAAGAGACCATACATGAACCCATTGATGATGACAGCGAGCCTGAGGACGAGAATGAGCTGACTTGTAGTACATTGGATGCGAAACCAGAAAATTCGGCACCTTTTGACACCAACACTACCACTTCGGAGGAATCGGGATCTGATGATGGTCAGAGTGAGAACAATGAGGTCGATAAAGTGAACTTGGAGGATAATCCTGATACTGATACTAATGAAGAAGAGGAAGGGAGTGATTATGTTTCTAGAAGTGAGGATGAATCAAATTCATAGAAACAAGTGTTAAAGGAACAATCTCAGCCCGTAGATTTGGGTTCTTCTGAGAGTGTGATACAAGGCAAAACAGCTATTACCCAGGCTACTCAGAAGGTGGTTGGGGATAAGGGTGTTAGAGATGAGCGTGATAATCATGTCGTTGAGGACTTCCTAAAGGTCATTATTGCAGACACTGGTGAGGGTAATGTTCATAAAGAGGAGGCTAAAGAGGATGATAGTGATGAGAAAGAGAATTATTTTTCGAATTCAGATGATGTGTCTACAACTCGAAAGGGTAGAAGATCTTCTCATGAGGATACGAGTCAATTTTCACCACGCAAGACACGTAATGCTTCGCGCGGTGGTTACGGTAGAGGGGGTTGTTTTAGAGGACGAAGAGATTACTATCGCGAACGTTCTGGTGGCAGGCACCCGAGAGATTGGTAGCCCTCCTCGGTTTGCACGCCTTTCTTGGTCTTGTTTGAACGTTTGGGCCTTGTTGCTTGGTTTTGGTTTTATGCGTTTGGGCCCTTATTGCTTTGGTTTTCTAGTCCAAATTACATTTTGATTTGTTTGTTTTCTTGTTGTCTTTGGTTTTGATACCAACCCAACATGTTTTCAGGCTTGACTGTGTTGTTTAGTTAGGATCTTAAAACTTCTTTCTAAACTTTTTTGGTTCGGATTGCTATAATACGAGGGGCGAGCCTCGAATAAGGGCTTCAACCCTATTTAATATATATATTTTTAAAAAATAAATTACTGTTAAAATCAAAATTTATTAATTTAATATACTTGATTGTAAATTGTACAAAAGAAAATATGGAAGCATGAGAAACTTACAAATACTAATTTTATAAAAGTTCATACTCTCATAATGCGATCTTGTGGAAAATAAAGGTAGAAATAAAGATGAAACAAGAAGAAAAAGAAAAACATAAAACCTAATCGCAAATTAAAAAATAAGGTGAAAAATACTTAGTTATTCTATAAAAATCGTAAATAAAAAAGATTAAAGTAAAAAAAACAAAAAAACAAATGAAAATTTCACGTTATTTTTGAACCATTCATGAAAAAGTTAAAATGAAATTTTAAAATTATAAATGACCACCTCTTTTTTAGGATTTTTGATAACATAGGACACCCAAATAAATTTTAAAATTACAAATAACCACCTCCCCGTTAGGATTCTTAATAATTCCGTCAAAATTTTAGATTAAATGAGTTTTTATATTTAAATCCTAAATGAATACTATAGTTTTTAAATGAGTTTTCTAATGGAAATAGGGTCGTTCGTAATTTTAAAATTTATTTGAATGTTCAATATTAATAAATCTAAATGTGAGGTTTTTCTATTATTTAAAAACTCATTTGGGATTTAAATATAAATAGTTATATATATATATATATATATATATATATATATAATTTCATTTGTCAAATAACAAAAATACAAAAACTTTAATATGTAGAAATAGAAAAACTCAAAAATTTCCAAACCTTTCATGAAAAACGTAAAATGAAATAATAACCCAAAACAAACTTAATATAGATATAACCCAAAATTTGGAAAGAAAAACATAAAATCGAGTAACAAACTAAAAAATAACGTGAAAAATACTCAGTTATATTATAAAAATTGTAAAAAAGAAAAAAAGATTAAAACAAAAAAAAAATAAAAAATTCAAACATATATATGATTTCGTTAGTCAAAAAAACAAAAAAGTTGAAAAATCAAATATTTAAAACTGGAAAAACTCTAAAATTTTAAACCATTCATGAAAAACTTAAAATGAAATAAGATAGCTCAAAAGAATTTCAACAAAAATCTAATACACAGTTAACAAGCACAAAATTGAGCACTAATGAATAAATCACTTTTGTTTTATGAGAGTTCCTTTTGCTATCTAATTTTTCCATCATTTGATTAAAGAAAGTTGAGATATGAAAGTTCATACTTCTCGCAATGTATGGGAAGTGCGTTACTCGAGAAACTTGCGTTACTGACCGATCTCATGAAATGGCGGAAGATGACACCCCAAAGTTTTGAAAAGATTTCTATCCGGAGGAGCTTGTGATAGGCTGCTAACTGACACAGATAGAGATATCTAAGATTTTGAAGAAAAAGATAGAAAAATTGAGGATTTTGATGAAGATATTTTCAATCTAAGTGCTTTAATGTATAGGAATTAGTACTTCCTTTTTATTTTCTAGACCTAAGATTTATTTATTTATTTTCTGTTGAGGCGGGATCCTCTATAAAATCCCCTTTTATTTTTAATAAAAAAAAATACTTCTAAAGTAATGGAGATTTGCATCAAAGAAATACTTGCAAGAGAAATTCAAAAGGTGATACACAAACCTAACTATAACAGTTAAATATGTAAAAAGATTAATTATATATTTAATTAATTTGAAAGATCACTATAGTTAAGCATGAATTAAGAAATTCTATTTTATATGGACACTGCCGGGAGGCAATGATCCTGATAAACTCATTTGCTCAGCAACGACGAACGGAAAGTTCACGTGTAACTCGGCTTACAGATGGCTGACACAGAGCACGAAAGATGGTAGCAGCACCTAGAAGAAAATATGGAGAATCCCCTGTCCCCAGAAAATCCGTTTCTTCCTCTAGCTGTGAAACACAACAGCCTTCTTACGAATGCGTTGAAAAGTGATCGCCATTTCGCAAACTCGGATCAATGTAATCGTTGTCAGCAAGGGCGGGAGAACATTGAACATGTATTGAAGGGTTGTGTTCACACAGAGTATGTTTGGAAGGCTGTGGCTACACCAGCGAGTTGGCAGAATTTCGGGCCTTTGACAGCTGAAAGTTGGCTGAAAGTGACAATCAATGAGAACCACGCACATAAGCTTGATCCTGCGTGGCCATGGTGGGTGGTGTGCTTAGCTTGTGTGTGGAATATATGGAAGGCAAGGAACAAAAGGGAATATCAGAATATTATGGAGCCATCTTGGGTTACTTTGAAAAACATCAGGCTCCTTTGTGCAGACATGGTTCAGTTTTTAGGGACGCGCTCAAGGCACAATTCGAAGCCTAGGGACATGATGTCTTAGATCAAACCGAATGCGGGGCAGGGTTAAGTTGAATTCAGATGGAAGTTTGTATCGTCACAACAATTGTGCTGCGGCCAGGGGCCTGATTCGAAATGCTGAGGGGAGATGGATTATGGGATACGCGATGAAGCTGGGGCCTATCTCTATTAATGTTGCCGAATTGCTTGGTCTTCGGAAAGGGCTTGAACTTACGTGAGAGAGGCGGTTCCCGAAGATAGAGATTGAGATTGACTCGGAGATTGTTCTGAATTGAGTGACTTGGGAGGATATCGAAGATCACCCGTTGCGCAATATTATTGAAGATTGTCGGAAATTGCTGCGTTTGCCTTGGGAAGCTCATATTAAGCACATTTTCCATGAGAGAAATGAGTCCGCCGATAGACTCGTGAAGATGGGTCACGATTTAGATGAAGACGTCATGGTGTGGGACGAGGCACCGGATGAGTTCATGAAGATGCAGATTATCTAGTGGCTGGTTGTTCGTTTTCCAGGACCAAAATTTTTTTTATATGGACAAAAATTTGAAAATAAAAGATTAACTATCGAAAGTTGGTAAATAGGCAGTGATGCTAGGGGAAAATTAATGTCTTCAGGCCTAAGTGGATGGCCTAACTCATTTTAAAAAATAGCCGAGCCCATGAGTACTAATTGCGAACAGCAGCCCGTTTCAGGCCTGTTCACTAGATGGGCTGACCAGCAGGTCGACCAGCCCAGCCGGTAGGCCTGCCTGAATGAAGCCCTAACTACTCCTCCCAATTTTGGGGAGCAGTAGCAGCTGGCAGAGACGTGGGAACAGCTAGGGGAATTCAAATTTCAAAGAGACCTCCCTAGAAACTCTTAATCGACTGCCTGTCAGGGTACCACCTGCTCCAGCTCCTCAAGGCTATAAAAAGCCCACAATAGCTCCATTCTCCAACTTTTGACACACTATCATCTCGCATACGTTTTACAGCATCCGACACACTCGTTTCTTGAAGTTTAAAGCTTTTAGCAAGCTGAAATACTACCTGCTCAAGCAACCAGCTACTCTATATTTCCATTGTTGCTTTCTTAATTGTTCTTATCATTTCGTTTATCTCCCTATTACCGATTACTGACTTAATTCAGTGGAGGGTAACCCCTTTGTTTTGCAGGTCTTCCCCTCTTTTCCAACAGGTTAGAGTAGATGAAAAGAGGTGAATCGAAGCCTTGAACACTATCATCTCTTTACAAATTTAGTGGTGCGAAAATCGACAAGCATCAGGAAGTAATGGTAACTCGTAGATTTTAAAATATATAATTTACGGCAAATTAGATGGTATTAATTATTTAAATTTAAATTTAACATTTATTATTTATATATCAATTAGTAATTTTTTGACAAAAATTCATGGGCATTAAAAACGTGTCCAGTTTAGAACCCAAAATTTAAAAAAAAGAGTCTAATTAATGAGTTGACAGTTAATTAAGAGCCAATGATTATTTTTTTAATAAAATATTCAAAAAAAAAAGAAGAGAAAATTTCATTTAGTCAAAATTATATATATATAAAATCGCTATATATGAAATCATTAAATATCGATCTTAAATTCTAAACCTTAAAATTATAAAAATTGACAATAAATTAGGAATTGATTGGTATCTATTTATGTATATAATTAAATAATACAAATCTAGGACAAATAAAATAAAATAAAATACAAATCTAGTTAAATCTACCGTTGATAAAATTTTAAATTATTTAGAATTTTAAAAAAATCACAAAATTTCTTTAAGTCAAAATTGATACAATTTGAATTAAATATCAAATATATAATAGCATAGATATCACTATCATTCATTGATCTAGGATTGGTCTTGGAGTTTAATGGGTAGTTAGCAAGGTAATTCTAAAAGACGTTAGGATCTTTAGACGGAAACCTAGATGTTGTCAGGAATGTAATACGTCATTTCAAAAGTTGTTAGTTGCTGTATCAGAAATACTCCAAACAAGAATGTTACAATAATTAATTTAGCAAATATCTAGCCAGAGGTGTAAAGTGTAATTTTCCTGAATTAAAATCTTTCTATATGTAGTTAACATAAGAATGAAAAATCATACAACTTGGATAGTAGGTAAATCTTTATTATTATTATTTTTTAAGATCAAGGGCCCCAAAGGGCGATTTATTGCAAATCAAGAGAAGCAAAGTTCAAAACGTACACAGGTAAATCCGAATAACCAAAACAGGCCGAATCCGTATTCTTAGCTAAAGTGTGCGCAACCATATTTGCGCCACGTTTAGAGAAGACGAACTTGAAACTATCAAACGAAGAACAAATAACCCTAATGTCAAAAATAATATTACCAATACTCAAACAATTCTCATTGGTATGAATGAGCTGATTAATTACGGTAAGGCAGTCTCCTTCAAAGATGATCTTCCACCATCTAAAATCTCTAGCATGTCGGGCGGCCGAGAGGGCCGTCATGGCCTCCGCGAACAAAGAATCCGAGATGTGATCTTTTTTGTTCGTTTCCCAATCTATGCATTATCCCTCCCAGTTCCTTGTGAAGACGCCAATGCCTAACGAATTTGTATCCTCGAAGATAGCCTTATCGAAATTGATTTTAACCCATCCAAAGTCGAGTTTCCACCATCTCGCCGGTAAGTTCCCAGAGTTGGGAGAGTTGTTGTTGGGGGAAGTAGCAACAATATCAGTCTGATAGCTTCTGGTAAAGGTCACCACCTCGGTGGGAGTATGCTCAACTCCCATAAGGCCCAGAGCTTGGTTTGGCTCCAACCGAGAGAGTAAATTCGACAGACCTTCTTGAAAACCCGCTGGCAAGGTAGAGACAATAGTCCACAGAATATTAGCTAAAGACCATGTTTGGCGAGCCAGAGGACAGAGGATCAGAGTGTGTGCGACGTCTTATCCTGGGTTATGGCATGTCCCACAAACGTCCTCCACTGAAGGTATCCGATGGGCTAGGGCACCAGACGTTGGTAGAATATCATGACAAGCTTGCCACGGGAAGGTAAGCACTTTAGGAGCGACTTGAAGTGATCAAATTCTCCTCCAGACGCTGTGATCACTCAACGAGGAAGAGGAGCCCCTGTTCAAATTAGCCAAGGTCACAACATGATGATATGCACTTTTCACAATGAAGACCCTATTATGAGAGTAATGTCAAATTAAGAAAACTGGATGAAGGAAATCTCCAAAAGGGATGCTGAGTATGTTTGAGCATCTTCCTGAAGGAACATATTTGAAATAAGCTTGGAATTCCATTTTAAAACACCTTGAAGCATCAGATCCGAAACCCACTCCAACCTCAAAACCGTGTCTTGGCAGAGCGGGGCCTGAAGTGTGGTGCCATGGGAATCCAACGGTCTCTCTAAATGGGGATGTTCTCACCATTGCCCACTCTCCATGGAGTACCCAAGGATAAGATGTAACGAGCCTCCGCCAAGCTACTCCACACATATGATGGTGAACTGCCCAGGGGGCACTCCCAATGTTCGAGTTAGGGAAATATCGAACCTTATAAAGACGAGCACGGAGGCTGTCGGGTTTTTAAATGATGCACCAAAGTTGCTAAGATAACATTACTATATTCAATAATTTGAGTAGTTGAAAGCCCAGGCTACCTGACTCCTTAATACTGCATAACTTGTGCCACACAAGCTAATGAATCTTCCTAACTCCATGATCGTGCCACCAAATATTGGATATAGCCAAATCGATCTCCTAAAGGAAGATGTCGGGGAGAAGGAAATAGTTTATAGTGTAGGTAGGAATGGCCTGTAACACTGTTTTGATAAGAACCTCTTTCCCTGCTTAGGAGAGAAACTTTTTCAAGTTACCCTTGATGCGTCTCCTAACACGATCCAATAAACCTCCAAATACCTCCATGTTCGAACGCACAATCACCAAGGGTAGACCTAAATAAAGATCAAGTTGTTCAACTCTCCTGACTCCTAGAATGGCTGCCAGAGAGGATTGCAAGCCCATACCCACATTCTTGCTAAAAATCATGGATGACTTCTGGACATTGATCAATTGGCTTGAGATAACCGCATAAGTATTTGTTAGGAATAGTACCCTAAAAGCCGATCTTGTAATCTGCTTAGTGCTTTTCCTTTGTAAATCACATACAATCTTTGAACAATATACGAACTGATTTTGATCATAAGGCAATACTTCTTTATATGCTCTTGTTTGATTGTGTGTTCATTTTAACTGCGCATGTGAGAACTCCCCTAATCTAACTGACTTATAGGACTCAACCAATTAGGAGAAGTGGTTTATGAAACGAGCCCTAAATCACATAAGTTAAGATTAGAAATTACTCCAAGTCGATGAGTACAAAAGACAGTGGGAGTGTCGAATTGACTCGCTTGAGACTTGCTTGTGTGATCACGCCCTTAAGAAGGAACACCTTGTTTCATAGGGTGTAAAGTGTATGGTTGATACATGCGTGATACATAAGGGTGCTCGCTTAAATGAATGAGTACACTGAGATGTCCCGCGTTAGAAGATTCCTAAATGGGAATTTGCAAATGGAAACTTCCAGATTAGGAAACATCTCATAAGACATTGATGTGATTCAGTAGTCCTTAGACTTGAGATTCCATCGATGCTTTATGTGAGCTAACTCTGTCGTCTCAGAAATAAGCCTAAAAGGATGTCGTTCAAGACAGCTGAAATACGGCTTATTTTGGGGCTGCACAAGTGGCACATGAAAGCATATGAGAGTCAATAAAGGACTTACACTTGCTTTAGCAAGAAGATCTCTTATTGTGTAAGTCATTCATATGCCATCTCGGAGTCCTTGGCCAATGCAGTGGATCGAGAGCAAGAAAGGGATTTCTTGGATCGAGATCAAATGGTTATGAAATACACTTAACATTAAGACTAAGATTACTAGGGTTCTAATTATTCCCTTAGCCTAGATCTTGGTTGAGAGATAGGTTGTAGGTGGACCTTATTTCACATATGTGAATGACTTAAAGGTTCTTCGAATTTATACATTCTTATTCGGCTAGAAGTCATACACCTGTTGCTAGACTGTGGTAGTGTGATCTGTGGATTGACTAATTAATTAGGAATTAATTAATCGGGGTCACTGCTAATTGAATAAAGAACCTTGAGGGTCGCACACAAATGCCCGGTCACGAGGGTTAAGGCTTGAATCGATTAAACGAGTTGATCGAGCTAATTAAGAATTAGAAGTGAGGACCATACGTGTGGAACACATGGGTGACACGTGTCTAGGCGAGACACGTGTCGTGCGTTTATTAATATTGATTAATTATTTAATGAACTTTAATTTAATTGTGAATTATTATAAAGTCCGATTTGGAATGAAATGATTAATAAATAATTAATTGTGAATTAATTAATTATTGACATTAATTTATTATGAATAAATATCCCATAAAATATCTAAAGGAGTTAGATAGAGTTACTTGGAGGGCAAGTTGATCAATAGGAGACTTTTGGTCAAAGTAGAATACCTTCTTACCTAGCAAGTAATTCAAAGTCTTGGAGGATAAGAAATCCTTATCCAATAAGACAAGGGGTTCGAACCACCCTAGTCATATATAAGAGAGGGGTTCGAACCCCATGGGTTCTTGATAGCAAAATTCCCAAATCACTATACAATCCTCTAGAGCCTAGACACTGAATATAGTACTAGCATCCTCCCTATTCAGATCGTGATCGAGGTTGGTGTGGATATTACTCTAGAGGCCTGCGATTTCGTAGTCTTGAAGATTTGAAAAAGTTTGAGGGACTTGCCGCTTGAAGCGCGTTTGAGGGCGGCTAAAAACATGTTAAGAAAGCGTCGATCTAAGTAAGTTTCTTGAATCCTTACAAATAGGGACTAGGAATTGCAAGTTTCAATCTTGCTTATTGGGAATTTTTTTTTAAAATTCCGTTGCCTTCCTGTTTCGTTTTTCCCAACAGTATCAAGTACCTTCTTAATGCTAGAGATAGCCTGGGTATTGGTAGCCCCGCAAATCGTTACGTCGTCCGCAAAGAAGAGATGTGAGATAGTGGGGGCATTATGACATATAGAAATTCCTTTAAGAAAACCTTGTCTTCCTGATCCTGTAAATGACTAGAAAAAACTTCTGCACAAAAAAAGAAGAGGTAAGGAGAGAGGTGGTCGCCTTGACTTAGCCCCCTCTCGGGACCAAATTCCCAAACTCAATTCCATCCAGCAGAAAAGAATAGGAAATAGAGGTTACTCACTTCATAATTCACTCAATAAAGATATGGGGAAAACCTAACTTAACCATCACCTATTGAGGAACCTCTATTCAACATGGTCGTACGCGTTACACATGTCAAGCTTAAGTTTAAAGAACCCCTCATTTCCTGTCATTTTCTTCTTACTAAAGTGATAAATTTCAAAAGAAACCTATACATTATCACTGATAAATCGATTAGCAATGAAAGTTGAATGACAGGGGGAAATAATTTTATCCAGGTGGGGTTTTATGCGGTTAGCAAGTGTTTTCGAGGAAATTTTGTAAACCACGTTACATAAGCTAATAGGTCTAAACTGAGTAATAAGTTCATGTGATTTACATTTAGGAATCAGAACAATATGAGTGTAATTTAGCCTCTTATCGAAACGGCCATTGTTTAAGAAATCTAAGACATAGTTAGAAACATCACGACCTACAATATTCTAGTAATGTTGGAAGAAATATAGCGAAGGCCATCGGGGCCCGGGTATTTAAGGGGGTACATGTTATTTAAAGCTTTGATTACCTCATCTGGAGTAAACGACTGGCACATTTGTCTGCCCATATCGTCATCCACTTTAGTGGGCAGTACCTCAAGGACAATATTCATCACAGCAGGGTCATAACAGTTTGAAGAGGATAAACCCCCAAAGTACTCTTCGATGATTGCTCTAATATCTTCTTGAGAACTGCATCTGCTCTCACGACTATCAAAGAGGGCATTGATACGATTAGTCTTGTCCCGTTGGGAAGCTTTTAAATGAAAGTATTTAGTGTTCTTGTCGCCCTCTCTGAGCCATTATTCCTTCGATCTCTCCTTCCATCTCATCTTTGAGAAGAATTGCCTCCAAGTTTCTCCTAATCTATTTTTCTTCCTCAAACATATCCGGTGTGATTGTTCCATGTCTCAATGAAGCAAGACGAGCCTCCATCTTTAACGTCTTTCTCCCTATTTCTCAAAACGGTTCGCCTCCAATTAAGAAGGCTTACCCGACAGCCTTCAATACTTTCCAGGACCATATCAACCAGTGAACCAATGCCAATATTAGCATTCTAGGAGTCTAAAATTATTCATTCACAGTTAGCAGATTTTGCCCAAATATCTACAAACCGGAAGGGGCAATTTTATCTATGTTAGAGTGGTTTAAAGCTTCTCAGAACAGTTAAGATGGGAGAGTGATTAGAACAGGATGCATGAAGGTGAGTCACCTTGGCTTGAGAAAATCGGGACCTCCAAGAATCTGAAGCTACCGAGTGGGCTAGGCGCGTCCATAATGTATTCGAGACTGAGTAGTTTTTGGACCAAGTAAAAGGGAAGCCCGAGAAGCTAACATCAGAGAGACCGATATTAGATAGTGCATTACGGAAAACGTTCATCTGGGATAGAGGCCGAGGATTACCACATTCACTCTCGTCGTCATGAAGTTTCTCATTGAGATCTCCATGTTGGAAAACACGAAAGAGTTGCGCAGCGGAAGTTTAAAATTTTCCAAAAGTTTAATCGTTGTCTTTTAATTTTCGTATCGTATCGTAGGGTGTTTAGAAACTTACAATGATAGAAGCTTTCTAGAGATGTCGTTACCGCCTAACGAACACCCTTCAAGTGAAATCCCTCGAACGGCCTTCGAATTAGACTCCAAATTAGAAGCCCTCCAAAGCGTATCCACACCAGTCCTAGAACACGATCAAGCGAGTGAGAATGCTAGTTCTATGGCTTGTGTTAGACTAGGATAATGTTGCTTTGAAAACTTTTCTTTTGGATTTTCTCAAAATTTAACACTTCTCGAGTGTTGGTTTAAAGAATAAGAGAAGCACCACCCCTAGTATAAATACTAGGTTAGTTCGAACCCTAGGAGACTTATCCAAGTCTCTTGGAGTTAGTTTTCTTTCTCACTAATTAACTAATTTAGTTATTAATTTAATTAGAAGAATAAGTTCCCAACTTGTTCTCCAAGTCTTGCAAGAATAATCTTCTCTCTCCTACAATAAGAAGTTTGACTTTTCAACTTTCTTAAAGTCAAAAGTTAATATCAATAAATAATTTAATTCCCAATTAATTATTTATTGGATTAAGTTTATTTGAGAAAAGTCTTAACAATTAATTCAAAATTAATTAAAAGACTAAAATTAATTAATTACAGTTTAATTAATTAATTCTAGAAAAGAATTCGTGTACGAAATAAATTGCACGCATAAGGCCCACGTCAATGACACGTGTACGTGACACGTGTTGGCCACGTATGCGTAACACGTGGCAGCCACGTACCGTGCGTGACACGTGGTGGGTCCACGTCATCGTGGGCCTCTTCTGATCAACATTTTCATCCTTCGTTAATCATATTAACATCCTACCATAACCCTCGTATTCTGGCATTTGTGTGTGACCCTCTAGGTTCATTATTCGGTTAGCCGTGACAGTAATTAATTAATTCCCTAATTAATTAATCACTTCACAGATCATACTACCGTAATCTAGCAATGGGTGCGTGACCTCTAACCGAATAATGAAATGAATCGAAGAACTTTTCAGTCAATGACAATAAGTGAAGTACGATCCTCCTACAACTCCATCTCTCAATCAAGAACTAAGGCATGGGAATATTCTCAGAGCCTAAATATTCTTGTTCTTTAAAGTTAAGTTTGTTTCATATCCATTTCGATCTCAATCCTAGAAAACCCCATTTTCTAGATGTCTTGATCTTTATCCACCTTGGCCAAGGGTTTAATGTCTAATGGACTACGAACAACTCAATCAGTAAGAGATCATTCTTGTTCTTAACAAGTGTAGGTCCTTTATCGATTCTACTAATTCTACATTGCCACTTGTGTAATCCCAACATAGGCCATGGATCAGGTGTCTATATGGAGACACCCTTTTGAGCCTATATCAAAGATTACAGAGTTAGCTCATATGAGATATTACAGAATCTCAAGTCTAAGGATTAATGAATCACGTCATTGACCTGTGAGATATTTCCTAATCTGGAAGTTTCAGGAAACTTCCTTTCCCATTTAGGAATGTTCTCACGCGGGACATCTCAGTGATGAAGTTCTTGTAACAATCACCCTTATGTATTATGAACGCATCAACGTATGCACTTACCACTCCATGAAACTGAGTGATCCTTTAAAAGGACATAATTATATAAGCAAGTCTGCAGAGTCAAGGTCGACACTCCCACTGTCTGTCGGACTCATTGACTTGGAGAAGTTTCTAATCCTCGCCTATGGAGTTAAGAACTTGTTTCATGTGTCGTTCCCATAACGATAAAGTTCTTAACAACCTCATCGGATTAGGGGAGTTCAGTACATGCAAAACACAGTCAAACCCAAACAGACATAAATAAGCACATAAAGAAGTAATTGCCGATGAACAAAATCATTTCGTTTATTATCCAAAGATTATTTGTGATTTTACAAGGAAATAGTAAAGCAACACCTTCTTTAAGGGCACTATCCCTAACACTCCACTCACAAGCCAAGGCCCTTTGTGATTGACGACTTAGGGTCTCCAAGAGGTCTCAAGAAATCTGCCTATTTTGTCTCTCCGGATAACCATAAAAGCCAGTGAATCTCCAAGGTTTCGAATCAGGGCCATCGAGAACTGTTACATCAATATGATATTTTGAAAAACTCTGTAGCATTATATCCACGTCCATGGGCCAGAGCAACACAAGTCCGCCACTTCTACCTGCCGAATCACATTGACACCATGAAAATTAAAAGCCATCTTTATTCTGTTAATTTTGTTTTTCTTGCATTTAATTTCTGACAGAAAAATGATTGAGGGGTTGTGATCTTTGATCAGAGATCGAAGATTGTGAACTCGCCAGCTAAAGCAACTCATTATTCCCCGGGTTGCACTGCAACCTCCGTCGGTACATTAGTGATGTCTAAAAGGTTGTTTTCTGACGAGTTGGAGATGGGAAAGAAGGGAGAGAGGTTTGAGGTGGTGATGGAAGTAGATGGAGTTTATTTCTTGGAGTTACGGTTAGCTCAAAATTTTCTAGTTTTTTTGTTTGAGGGTGAGCGATGTCTAGGAACCCAATGGCGAGGGGGATATTGATGAGATTATTGTCCAGACTCTCAGAGGATGGAGGGGGGGTTTTGGGATTGAAGGGAGATCGAGGGAATAGAGCATTCTTTGTTGTTGATAGGGGGAGTGTCTTTATCAATCAGGTGGGAAGTTTTCTGGCGTTTTCTGGATGGGCTGGGTGAATGGTTCGCATTTCATTAGTTGTATATTGGTAGGGTTGTTGTTAAGGGTATTGGGGTTGGGAGGAGGCAGCTGGGTCGTTTTTTGAGATAGAATTGATCCGGAGATCAAAGTAGTGATGTTGGGAGTGAGAGCTTGTATGTGGTTTTGGTCAAGTGGAATGGGGGTGGTTAATATAGAGGGATTGAGGTGGGGATGAGTATTGTTGTATTGGAGAGAGTACGTGTGGGTATGATTGGGGTTGTAGGTGCTGGGGTTGTGGTGGTGTTCCATGTGGGAGTGTTGATGTGAGAGGGCGAGTAAGGTAATATGGGGATTATAAGAGTAGCAGGCGTTGTTATTGTCCTTCTTTGTGTTTTGCGTATATGAGAGATTATCTGTTCCTAAGAATGTATGGTCTAGGGGGGATGGGATGGTTTGTTGGGTGGAGAGTGCTGAAGGAAGCTGAGTGCAAAAGGTGAGTTTCCTATAGGAATTTCTCGGAGCCAGGGGCCGGAATGAAAATTCGGTTCTGGGTCGACAAAGTAATCTTCGTATCTCATCAGACAAACCTTGTTCACATGATCACAGAAACCACATAAGTAGCAGAAATTAGTTAATCGTTCATAAGGTCAACACAGAATTCCTGGTTTGAAGATAATTTTAGTTTCGAACAGCGAAGCAAAGGTTCTAACATAAGGAGACTAACCAAAATTCTCAAAGATTTACCACCTCTCAGTCCATAGTTATCGATATTACAGTGTCGGAATGTAATGCCCCGGTGGAGGGCAATCACATGCTACCTCGCGCTACGAGTCCAGTTCGTATATGAAACTGGCATCCATATACGCGTCATTCCCAAAACAAGCGGTGACGGACGGACGAACAACCTATCTAGGCGGTACCTAACAAACTCGACTCAATGTGCTGGAAAGAAAACAATAGACATGCGAAAACGAGCATAAATTTTTTTCCAACATATATATAACATGCAATCAAAATAATTCCATCATCAATAATCATCAAGATCAATCGTGCATCACACAAGTTAACGTGTTCAAGAGCATGCAACTTGTCCCGAGAACTAATATAAATACGGGTTCCATTACCTAAATACATATCCTGACAAAACAATATCATAAATACGGGTTCAACTACCTAGTCACTGTTGGAAAACACGAAAGAGTTGAGCAGCGGAAGTTTAATATTTTTCCAAAAGTTTAATCGTTGTCTTGCAATTTTCGTACTGTAACGTTGGGTGTAACAAGAAACTCACTTTAATTGAAGCTTTCTTGTGATGTTGTTACCACCTAACAAACACCCTTCAAGCGGAATCCCTCGAACGACCTTCGAATTAGACTCAAAAGTAGAAGCCCTCCAAAGCGTATCCACCCCAGACCTAGAACACGATCAAGCGAGTGAGAATGCTAGTTCTATGGCTTGTGTTAAGGCTAGGATAATTTTGCTTTGAAAACTTTTCTTTTGGATTTTCTCAAAAACTTAACATTTCGTGAGTGTTGGTCTAAAGAATAAGAGAAGCACCACCCCTAGTATAAGTACTAGGATGGTTCGAAAATCCCTAGGGTTCCCAAACCTAGTGGACTTTGTTTTCTTGCTCACTAATTAACTAATTTAATTATTTAATTTAATTGAAGAAAATAAGTTCCCAACTTGTTCTCAAAGTCTTGCAAGAATAACCTTCTCTCTCCTACAATAGGAAGTTAGACTTTTCAACTTTCCTAAAGTTAAAAGTCAATATTCAATAAAAAATTTAATTCCCAATTAATTATTTATTGGGTTAAGTTTATTTAAAAATAGTCTTAACAATTAATTCAATAATTAATTAAAAGACTAAAATTAATTAATTACAATTTAATTAATTAATTTTAGAAAAGAATTCACGTGTAACATAATTACACAAATGGAACCTCGTACGTTCCACGTGTGCATGAAACGTGGCAGCCACGCAGTGGCTACGTGACACGTGGCAATACCCACGTGTTACAATCTCCATTTTTGATCAACAATTTGATCCTTCGTTAATCATATTAACATCCTACCATAACCCTCGTGTTCTGGCATTTGTGTGTGATCCTTTAGGTTCATTATTCGATTAGCAGTGATAACAATTAATTAATCACTTCACAGATCACACTACCGTAATCTAGCAATGGATGTGTGACCCCTAGACGAATAACGAAATGAATCGAAGAACCTTTCAGTCAATGACAGCCAGTGAAATACGATCCTCCTACAACTTCATCTCTCAATCAAGAACTAAGGCATGGGAATATTCTCAGAGCCCAAATATTCTTGATCTTTAAAGTTAAGTTCATTTTATATCTATTTCGATCTCAATCATAGAAAACCCCATTTTTTAGATGTCTTGATCTTTATCGACCTTGGCCAAGGGTTTAATGTCTAATGGACTACGAACAACTCAATCAGTAAGAGATCATTCTTATTCTTAACAAGTGTAGGTCCTTTATCAATTCTACTAATTCTACATATGCCACTTGTGTAATCCCAACGTAGGTCGTGGTTCAGGTGTCTATATGGAGGCACCCTTTTGAGCCTATATCAAAGATTACAGAGTTAGCTCATATGAGACATTACAGAATCTCAAGTGTAAGGATTAATGAATCACGCCATTGACCTGTGAGATATTTCCTAATCTGGAAGTTTCAGGAAACTTCCTTTCCCATTTAGGAATGTTCTCACGCGGGACATCTCAGTGATGAAGTTCTTGTAACAATCACCCTTATGTATTATGAACGCATCAACGTATGCACTTATCACTCCATGAAACTGAGTGATCCTTCAATAGAACATAATCACATAAGCAAGTCTTAGCAGAGTGAAGGTTGACACTCCCATTGTCTGTCGGACTCATCGACTTGGAGAAGTTTCTAATCCTCGCCTATGGAGTTAGGAACTTGTTTCATGTGTCGTTCCCATAACGACAAAGTTCTTAATGCCCTCATCGGATTAGGGGAGTTCAATACATGTAAAACACAGTCAACCCAAGCAGACATAAATAAGCACACAAAGAAGTGATTGCATATGAACAAAATCATTCCGTTTATTATTCAAAGACTGTTTGTGATTTCACAAGGAAATAATGAAGCAAACATCTTCTTTAAGGGCACTATTCCTAACAATCTCCCACTTTCCCGTCAAAGCCACTCAGGTGCTAATCTAAGACCCATCTTCTGAAGATGCCCTTCGAAAGCTTGTCGACTAAGGGGTTTAGTAAGTGGATCTGCCATGTTCTCTACCGATGTGACCCTTTTAATTTGTACATCTCATCTCTTGATGATATCACGGATTAAGTGATACTTCCTCAAAATGTGTTTGGTCCTTTGGTGAGATCTTGGTTCTCTTTCTTGAGAAACCGCCCCGGTGTTGTCTCAAAACACTGTAACGGGGTCTTTAATGCTAGGAACTACACCCAGCTCGTGGATGAAATTTCTTACCCAAACACCTTCCTTAGTTGCGTCGTTTGCAGCTAAGTATTCGGTCTCAGTGGTCGAATCTGTTGTGGTTGCTTGCTTGGAACTTTTCCAACTCACAGCTCCGCCGTTCAGGCAAAATATGTATCCTGACATGGATTTAAAGTCATCCATGTCTGATGCAAAGCTTGCATCATAGTATCCTCTAATGACATGATCTTGCTAGCCTCGGTAAACCAAGAACAAATCCTTAGTTCTACTCAAGTACTTAAGGATGCTTTTTATAGCAGTCCAGTGGCCTTTACCAGGGTCAGATTAGAATCGGCTAGTTACGCTAAGTGCATAAGCCACATCCGGTCGAGTACATAACATCGCATACATTATGCTTCCTATAGCTGATGCATAAGGAACTTTGGACATCCTGGACTTTTTCAAGTTCAGTCTTGGGACACAGCTTCTTCGAAAGAACTGTTCCTGGGCCCATTGGAAGTTTTCTACATTTGGATTCTTCCATACTAAACCTCTTTATTATTTTGTCTATGTAAATCGACTGTGATAATCCTAACAATCTCCTAGATCTATCCCAATAGATCTTTATCCCCGAGAATGTAGGATACATCACCAAGATCCTTCATCTCAAATTGGTTCGATAACCAAGACTTTGTTCCTTTTATTTCATCCTTTGCATTCCCAATGAGGAGGATGTCATCTACATAAAGTATCAGAAATTGAACTGAGGTTTCCAATTCTTTCTTGTACACGCAGGACTCATTCGGATTTTGAATAAAGCCAAACGATTTGACTGCTTCATCACATCGAATGTTCCAATTCCTAGAAGCTTGTTTCAATCCATAGATTGAACGTTGGAGCTTACAAACCTTTTGTTCGCTCCCACTGAATGTGAAACCCATGGGTTGCTCCATGTAAATGTCTTTATCAATATCTCCATTGAGAAAGACAGTTTTCACATCCATTTGCCATATCTCATAGTCATAATATGCTGCAATGACAAACAAGATCCGAATGGACTTTTGCATTGCAACCGGGGAGAAGGTTTCATCAAAGTCTACACCTGGTCTTTGAGTGAAACCCTTAGCAACCAATCTTGCTTTAAAGGCTGCCACGCTTCCATTACTCCAAGCTTGCGCTTATATATCTATTTGCACCCTATGGGCCTGATCTCATCAGGTGGATCAACCAAGGTCCAAACATGGTCAGAGTACATGGAATCCATTTCAGATTTCATTGCTTCTTTCCACCGTTCAGAGTCCAAATCTAACAGAGCCTCCTCATAACTTAATGGATCATTATCCATTTGAGATGTTTGGTGGAGAAAACCATACTATCTCTTTGGTTGTCTAGGAATGCATTCAGAACGTCTTATTTGAGGAGGATTTTCGTGTGTATCACTCTCTGCGATTGGCTGAGGGACGTTATTCACCGAACTTGGCGTGGGACCTTGGTCTTGAACCTCTTCAAGTTCTGCGATCTTGCCTTTCTTTTCTTGAGGAACGAGTCCTCAAGAAAAGTAGCATTTATTGACACAAAGACCTTTTGTTCAAGAGAATCGTAGAAATAATATCCTATTAGCTCTTTAGGATATCCTACGAAGTTGCATAAGCTTGAACTAGCTTCAAGCTTATCTCCCACTGTCCTCTTCACGTAAGCAGGACAACCCAAATTCTTAAGTAAGAATAGTTAGGGATTTTCCCAAACCACATCTCATATGGGGTTTTGGGTACAGATTTGGAGGGAGCAAGATTCAGAATCTTAACTGCTGATTCTAAGGCATAACCCCAGAATGAAGGTGGCAATTCAGTGAAACTCATTATGGAACGAACCATATCAAGTAGGGTTCTGTTCCTACTTTCTGAAACTCCATTTAATTGAGGAGTTCCCGGAGGAGTCCACTGAGAGATAATTCCATTATCTCTGAGATGACTAAGGAATTCGTCACTTAGATACTCGCCACCTCGATCAGATCGAAGTGTCTTAATCTTGTGACCAGTTTGGTTCTCAACCTCCTTTTGAAATTCCAAGAATTTCTCAATGGCTTCGGATTTATACTTCATTAAGTACATATAACCAAAACGAATAAAGTCGTCTATGAAGGTTATGAAATACTGATGGTTGTTTCTCGTACTTACACTAAGTGGTCCACAAACATCAGTATGGATTAAATCGAATACTTTAGTGGCACATTCCACTTTACCATTAAAGGGAGTTTTGGCCATCTTTCCTTTAAGACATGATTCACAATGAGTTAACTCTTTAAGGTCATTATCATAGAATGGTCCAAAATTAGTTAACTTAGCAATCCTATCTTTAGAAATGTGGCCTAAACGTGCGCGCCATAAAGAAGCCGAGATCTTGTAGTCTCTTTTGCGTTTGTTTAATTGTTGTATATGTAAAATATTAGTGTCTTTAGTTGTATAAAGTCCATTAGATAATGTACCAAGCAAAACAGAAGTTTTATTCTTCTTAAGATAAAAGTTTCCATTTCTAGAATGAGCCTCAAAACCTTCACAATCAAGTATTGGAATGGAAATGATATTACAAAATATTGGAAGGTACATAACGCACTTTGTTCAAAACTAAAGTAAAGACACCTAAATCTAATCTACACATCCCAATGGCTTGGGCTTGAACGCTTGATCCATTCCCAACCTTCAAGACGCATTCGCCTTCTTCAAGTTGTCGGACCTCATTTAGCATTTGTGCATCATTACAGATATGAGCTCCACAGCCGGTATCAAGTACCCAAGAATTAGAATCAATAGACAGATTTACTTCAACAATAAACGCACCTTTCTTTAAAGTATCCTTATACTCTTGGCAGTTCCTCTTCCAATGCCCTTTCTTGCCACAATGATGACAAACTTCCTCTCTCTGATCCTTTCTCTTCCTGGCCTTTCTCTTTTTAACCCCTCCATCGGGTTTAAGAGATCCCTTCTTCTTGGGAACTTTCTTCCCTTTTCCTTTAGAAGGCCCAGAAGAGGGGGTGACCATCACTACTTTGCGATCCTTCTTGATCGTGTCTTCAGCAGTCACAAGCTGACTAATCAACTCAGCTGCAGTAGCATGAGGATGATTCATGATGAATTTTAATACAAAAGGATTGAATGATGGTGGAAACGATGCGAGCAACAAGTCCACAGTGAGTTCTTCACTCAGTGGCATTTCCATGGAGGTCAGTTTCTCGTTCAAAGAAAGAAACTTGAGACCATGCTCATGGACACTTGTACCTTCTTTCATTCTGAGATGAAAGAGCTCCTTAGAGGTGTTGTACCTTAGAACACGCTCTTTAGGGCGGTACAATTGCTCGAGATGGTCATAAGTCTCCCAAGCGTTATCCATAGACTCATGTTGCCTTTGCATATCCGGAGACATAGTGGCCAACATGAGGCAACGGGCTTGAAGATTGTCTTCAGACCATTTCGTAATCGCTTCTCTTTTGGCCCGAGTTGGAGCTTCGCCTTCAGCGACAGGCTCTCCCTCGAAGAGAACATATCTTCTCTTTTCAGAATCTAAAACTATCTTTAGATTCGGAAGCCAATCAGAGTAATTGGGTCCCGTCAACTTGTTTGATTCGAGGATGGATACTAAAGGGTTTTTGGTTGCCATTTCAATTGTAGAGAATCACAGAACTATAACCTAAATGGAAAAACAGAGAAATCATGAGCATGCTGAATAATAACAATTACATATTATCAAGGTCTTTAGAAATATGTTCTCCCACTGTTTTTAGAAAGTCTAGAAATCCCAACGACTTTAAAAGAAATTTAATTTCCTAATGGGTACTAGGATCCCAAGCATTCTTAGTTTTGGACCCATGACTCGTGAGACATCCAAAGGTCTAAGAATCTTTAGGTAGGTACGAATTGCCAATTCCATCTCCATGGAATTCCTAGTAATATTTTTGCATCACTAATCTTTCAATCATGGACCCACCACTCGTGAGACATCCATATCTACTTTAGTGTTGAGCAGGACCCATCAATCATAATATCTCAACCAAACTTAGTCCCCGGAACGACCCACGACTTGTGAGACATCGCCCATTCTAAAATGGTCAAGAAATATTAATAATTTAAAATAATTAATCAGGAAACTAAGAGTTAATGAGCTACACTAATTACTCCAGGACTCGTGAGACAACAATTAGTTTCACTTATTAAGTCCTAAATCCTATTGATGGAATGCTAGGAATTTTATTACCATGATAAAACACCTATTTATTCAAATTTTGCTCAATATTTAAATGGGATTTTCGAATGACCTCACCAACATATAATGTTATCCAAATTTTAATTGTCTTGTTAATGCAGTTTCACATAAAGTGCATCACAGAAGCAATTAGCAGATAACATGTCCTAGCTTGATACTAATTATGTGATGATCATGGGTATCCTATCTTATATGCAATTATGGGAGCCACTCCATAATCTCTAGTTCTAACATTCATGCCACATAAGACAATTCATATCACATAGGGGTACATAATTTAATGGGAAAATGCCCTATCTAATACATTTATTAGAAACCCTCATAAACATTTTGAGGGGTCTTCTTATGGCCACCGTTCTTCAAGTGCTTCTTGTGGATCCTTCTTATTCCATGGGTACTTGTCTCCAAAATGAAAATGAAAACCTCACTTCCTAAGCTCTACTCTCTTTACATAAAGTAATATGGTTCAATTTTCATATTGACCATAGACAAGTACACGGGCCATACCCCGGTCCAAAAACAATAATAAGGAAAGCCACATAATAAACACATAACGGTATGCACATAAGTAGGGCTCCAACCCCAATTGAAAATGCGCAACTATGAGGCTCCGACCCCAATTGAAATCATCCATGTGCAGAATTTAAAACCATACATAAGACTAACCCATGATCACCGAAACTAGCATGATTCCGCTTGAATTTAAATTTACCAATTAAATTTAAAATTTCCTCGACTTCAAGTTACAATTAACTTAAGTAATTTGAATATTAGTTCATTATTCAAGAATTTATTCAAAATCGAACTCCGGATCAATTTGACAAAACTACAATTAATTCAAAATTAAATTTGTCAAAAATATCATTCAAAGTGATATTTAATATTTTCTCGAAAAATAAGAACTTGACTTTAATTCCTAAAATCCCAAATTTTATAATTATTTCAAAAATAATTAATTTTAAAATTAAAATAAGATTTTAAAATAAAATAAGATTTTACAAACGGGATTTTATGAAATTGGAAAACACGAAACGAAAACGAGACGTCACGGAACAGCCCGGGCGAGGCTGTGCTAGGACGAGAGGTAGCAGGCAGCACCGCGCACACTGCCAGCGTGGCTGTGCTAGGACGAGAGGTAGCAGCGCCGCGCAGCACCGAACAGACTTGCGCGCAGCACTCGCGCACTGGCTGTGGGCGCTCGCGCCCGCTGTCGGGCATCTACGGGACAAGGCGGGCGGGTGGCGGTCAAGCCAAGGCGATGCGCGCGTATGCCAGCGACCCACACACTGCCGCCTAGACGGGGTAGGCAAGGCGGGGCGGCTTCGGCCGCCCCATACACGAAACGACCGTGCGCGGCTATACCCCGGTTCCGAATTCGTTTCGCAATTTTTATAAATTCAAGCAATCCAATTTCGAATTAAAACAGTTTAAATCAATATGAATTAAAACAATTTAAAACTAGATTTATTCGGGAAACAATTTTTGCAAAATTTTCAAGAAAAAGTTTTGATTTGGCAACTTCGTATTTCAAACAAAAACCATGAATACACAACATATACTCAAATTCAAGAATTTTCAGTCAAAATTCCAAAGCAGTAAAGATACAATACAAACGTTGCAAGGTGGCTCTGATACCACTTGTTGGAAAATACGAAAGGGTTGCGCAACGAAAGTTTAATATTTTTCCAAAAGTTTAATCGTTGTCTTGCAATTTTCGTACTGTAACGTTGGGTGTAACAAGAAACTCACTTTAATTGAAGCTTTCTTGTGATGTTGTTACCGCCTAACAAACACCCTTCAAGCGGAATCCCTCGAACGGCCTTCGAATTAGACTCCAAAGTAGAAGCCCTCCAAAGCGTATCCACACCAGACCTAGAACACGATCAAGCGAGTGAGAATGCTAGTCCTATGGATTGTGTTAAGGCTAGGATAATTTTTCTTTGAAAACTTTTCTTTTGGATTTTCTAAAAAACTTAACACTTCGTGAGTGTTGGTCTAAAGAATAAGAGAAGCACCACCCCTAGTATAAGTACTAGGATGGTTCGAAAATCCCTAGGGTTCCCAAACCTAGTGGACTTTGTTTTCTTGCTCACTAATTAACTAATTTAATTATTTAATTTAATTGGAGAAAATAAGTTCCCAACTTGTTCTCCAAGTCTTGCAAGAATAACCTTCTCTCTCCTACAATAGAAAGTTAGACTTTTCAACTTTCCTAAACTTAAAAGTCAATATTCAATAAAAAAATTAATTCTCAATTAATTATTTATTGGGTTAAGTTTATTTGAGAATAGTCTTAACAATTAATTCAATAATTAATTAAAATACTAAAATTAATTAATTACAATTTAATTAATTAATACTAGAAAAGAATTCACGTGTAACATAATTACACAAATGGAACCTCGTACGTTCCACGTGTGTATGACACGTGGTAGCCACGCAGTAGCTACGTGACACGTGGCAGTCACATGTCCTTGACACGTGGCAATGCCCACGTGTTACAATCTCCATTTTAGATTAACAATTTGATCCTTCGTTAATCATATTAACATCCTACCATAACCTCGTGTTCTGGCATTTGTGTGTGACCCTTTAGGTTCATTACTCGATTAGCAGTGACAGCAATTAATTAATTCCATAATGAATTAATCACTTCACAGATCACACTACCGTAATCTAGCAATGGGTGTGTGACCCCTAGCCGAATAACGAAATGAATCGAAGAACTTTCAGTCAATGACAATCAATGAAATACGATCCTCCTACAACTCCATCTCTCAATCAAGAACTAAGGCATGCGAATATTCTCAGAGCCCAAATATTCTTTGTAACGCCCCGAATTTTATCAATTACATTCTTATGTTTATTATAATTTTATAATAATATATTTTATCATACTTTCATGAAATTTCATGAATTCATATTAAACTTATAATTTATCTCATAGCTTGAAAACATTTATTGCATGAAATAATTACCGAGAGTGCTTTAATTACGAACTTGTCCCTACTTATTCATTTTTCTAAATTTAGGAACTAAATTGAATAATTTCCCAAGGACTTAATTAATCATATTTCAAAACCAAACATACTTGAATGCATGACTCCATAAGGCAAGGGGTTAAGTTGCAACTTATGCATTTCACAGAAATCAAAATTGGTGAATCACGTAATATGCATCTCCAAGCTTTCTTGATCCATTTCATCCAAAATTTCACCACCATATCCATTCATCTTGCTCTCGGTTCTTCAAGTAAAAATGGAAGAAGAGATTTTCATCTTTTCCATCAAGAATTTCAAGAAATATTTGAAGCTTTGAAGCTTGATCATCATCATCATCTTTTTTCTCCATTTCTTGTTCTTCCAAGGTGGGTGTATGGTTTGTTACTTGATTCTTGATCAAATATGAAATAGCTAGGGTTAGGAATCTTTTGAGTATATGGATTAATTGTTGTTTGCTACTTGAATATATGTTTTTTCTTGGATTTATACATGAATTCTTGAAGAATTGGAGCTAATATATTGAATTCATACATGAGCTTGAAAGTGGAAAACCTTGATGATCAAGCATGGTTTGATGTGTTCTTGTGTGTTTTATGATACTATGAACATATGTGTATTTTGTTTCCCAGAAAACTTGCATGTTGGTGATCAAAGCTTGAGTTTGTATTTGCTTTGTTGTTATGCCATGAGCTTCCCCTGCTTCTGCTCTGTTTTTCAAGTTGCAGAAGCTGGGAACGGCCCTTCCCACTTCACTGTGTTATGGGAACGGTCGTTCCCACGCTTCTGATTTAAAATAGGCGGTCGAACCTGGGAACGACCGTTCCCATTTTGGCCTGTGTGCTGGAAGGGTCGTTCCCAGAAGAGACACGTTTTAACTTTGAAAGTTGCTGGCACGCTTTAGAGGGGCACGGGAACGGCCCTTCCCATTTTCAACTGGGAGCTGGCCAGGCCTGCGACAGAGGCAAAGCTACTGCATAAAATTGGATTTTTGGGATTTTAATCCAATCCCTTCTTTGATCCCAAATCTCTATTATATGATTGATTACATGCTAAAACAAGATGTTTTCATGCCACATTGTATATTGCACGTCATCTCGTCGCATTTTCGCAGTTCGTCATATTTGGTCCATTTTGAGTCATGTCTCACATGTATACATCTATCTTGCACAGACCAACTTCACCGGGACGAGGAGCAAGCCCCATAGGCCATATCCTACTCGTATTTTGTCGGTAAAGGTGAGGTTTAATTGCTAGTTATATAGAACCCGTATAGCCATTATGTGGAATTTCAAGCCAAAAGGTATACTTATTTATTAATAATGATTTCTAAACTCGTAAACAATTACAAGCAAGCCATGTTCATGAAAAGCAAGTCATGTATCGTGATTGATTGATTGATCGTGTTTTGGCGAGTAAAGCATGTCACGTTGGGCCCGAGGATAGTGGTTTGAGCCAACCGGGAAAGCATGGGCTGACGAGTAACTCGAACGCTATCCTCACCACATTGGGATGACCTCTGAATTCGCTAGGAGATTAGTGGAGAAAGGAGTTCCGGGCTTAGGGATTCATGTACCCTCTGCTCAATGAGATTGGATGGTGGGGCCTTGCAATCCCACCATCACCCGGAGGAAGAATGAGACTGGGGACGGGTCCGGCACCACGAATTGTCCTCGGGTTATTGTCATGATTGCACTTATTGATTGTCTTGCTTGAATACAATACGCACGATTGCACGATAACTGAATTGTATGATCACCTATTGATTAATAAAGCCAACATGTATTGTACACAGTTGGAGTAAGGTTGGAGATTGTCCTCACTCGCCGGGCCACGTATTGCACGTATTGAATGCATGGAATTGATCAAAGGATTTAATATTGGTAGTTGTAATCTCGGGCGAGTTCTATGTTGTTTTGAACTTATATTACTTTTAATTATAAAACCTTACCCGAGGTTATAACTTGCATGTTAATTGCGCTAATATATATTTATGCCCCTCACTCAGTCTTCCATGGACTGACGCCCCACCTTTCAGGTCGTCGTGGTCGTATGCTAGGCGGGAGTCAGAGTCGTGTCTTGTCGTCCAGCTGAGTCTAGCACTTCATACACTTTCATGCTATTGTTCTTGTTAGCATTTGGAGACTTTTCTCTGTATGTTATATAGGAGATGATAATGTATTGATACATGTTGGTACCTATTAATATTTATACTCTTGATGTAAATATGGTACCTATAAGTAATGATGATATAATGCTTCCGCTTTCAAATTTTATGTCTTGGTTTTGTAATACTTTGGGGTATAGTCCCGCCTAGCTAGCCTGTTTCTTTTATTTGTCACCCGTTCGCTATAGGTTAGTTCATGTACGGATTGTCCATTTCGTATGTGGATCGGCCTATAGTGCGGGGGTGTGGTATCTCTACGTATAGGGGTGCTACATTCTTGATCTTTAAAGTTAAGTTCGTTTCATATCCATTTCGATCTCAATCCTAGGAAACCCCATTTTCTAGATGTCTTGATCTTTATCCACCTTGGCTAAGGGTTTAATGTCTAACTCAATCAGTAAGAGATCATTCTTGTTCTTAACAAGTGTAGGTCCTTTACCAATTCTACTAGTTCTAGATATGCCACTTGTGTAATCTCAACATAGGCCGTGGTTCAGGTGTCTATATGGAGACACCCTTTTGAGCCTATATCAAAGATTACAGAGTTAGCTCATATGAGACATTACAGAATCTCAAGTCTAAGGATTAATGAATCACGTCATTGACCTGTGAGATATTTCCTAATCTGGAAGTTTCAAGAAACTCCCTTTCCCATTTAGGAATGTTCTCACGCAGGACATCTCAGTGATGAAGTTCTCGTAACAATCACCCTTATGTATTATGAACGCATCAACGTATGCACTTATCACTCCATGAAACTGAGTGATCCTTCAAAAGGACATAATCACATAAGCAAGTCTCAGCAGAGTCATGGTTGACACTCCCACTATCTGTCGGACTTATCTACTTGGAGAAGTTTCTAATCCTCGCCTATGGAGTTAAGAACTTGTTTCATGTGTCGTTCCCATAACGACAAAGTTCTTAACGGCCTCATCGGATTAGGCGAGTTCAATACATGCAAAACACAGTCAACCCAAACAGACATAAATGAACACATAAAGAAGTGATTGCCTATGAACAAAATCATTCCGTTTATTAATCAAAGACTGTTTGTGATTTCACAAGGAAAAAGTAAAGCAAACATCTACTTTAAGGGCACTATTCCTAACAGTCACCTATCCCGATAATAATATATTCAGATATCCTTGGATGATCATGACCCCAACCTGTACAATTTTCATTAACGAAATTCATCAAAGTATATAACGTCCTCAACTTAAACATAAAGCCCACCAAGGCCAACGAATGCAATGAATAATGATAAGATGCAGAAGTATCAACATAAGGTAAAGTACAGACTCGACACGACTTCTACAAGTCAAGACTCAACGACACACTGCCTAGCAATACTCCAGAAAACCTACAGAGAATAGAAGGCTTGAAGAGTCAGTTAAAAGGAACCGGTGAGAATCTAATGCATAAGGAATATAATAAAGGGGTACAATGAATGCTATACAAAGGTGCTCGGGGTCTCGTTAAGTTTTCAAAAATAATGCAAGGTTTGTAAAGTAAATGGTCTCGCAAACTAAAATGACAAACCAAATGCTCGGAGAGAACGAGCGCTATAACCTTCACTTCCACAACATAAAAACACCAAACTTACGAAAAATCCACTCAACAGACCATTTGATGGAGGGTTTGCAGCTCTACCATCCTAAAGTACCGTTACGAGGGTTTTTGAAGCCCAACGTAACCTTCAGAAGGATTCATCCAACAGCCTCAGGAAGCCAATGCACCAATACCGCCATCGGTGATCCGGATTCTCAAAGAAGTGGAATGGAGTGAGGGTTAACCTTTAGGCCCGATGCTTTCTCGACGTTCCCACTCTCTCAATCCCGTGAGCTTAGTACGTTCACAAGCATCCTTATGGAACCACACACACTTATAAATTCTCGCCACAAAGTACATACGTATATATCCTTTTCAAAACCAAAACATTTCGGGGTACCTATCCTGTATACCAAGATTCATACTTTACTTGCAAACCATTTTCTATAAGCAACTAAATAGGTATAACGAGCCAAGCTCCCAAAATCCGACATATAAAGCTTATACATAGTTTTGAAAACGGATATTGAAAATAAATCATGAAGGTCATACAGTATTATCCACAGTTTAAAAATCTTTCATACATGTAACTCCTCACCTCGATTGGAGTTACAAAAAAAAAGTTGACTCGAATGAACAAGAAGCATTAGACCTCATGTGGCTCACCACCTACACAAAACATACACAACTTACACATAAAATTCGACCCAAGACCACTAAAACGACGAACGACGAAGTATCATGCCTAACATAAGATATATGCATGCAAGGATGATTATAGTATGCGTACCATGATTTGTCAAGGCCAATTAAAGCATAGAGAATACGCAACAAATCATACATAAACATAATCTTAACCACATAGATCATGAAATATCAAGGAACATGTAATCATAATACTAAACAATTAGCAAACATACATGTATAGCATATACGAGTTTAATTTATATAAGACATCACATTAATTGAATGCACGTTGGCAAGAAAGCTTCAAACACATAATCGAAGCGTTCAAGATATCACATGTATAAACATGATTCCGAACAAGATAAAGTATGCTTGGGGGTCGGGAAGTGTAATGCAAGTAGAAACGAAGTAAAACAATCAAGAAACACAAAGTACTAAAATTCCAACCTGAGAAGTTCACACGACCGTTTGGACTTTAGTTCAAACATTAAACGGTCGTTTAGACCTCTTAGTACAAAATAGAACGTTCCACACGACCATTTGGGTTTTTAGTTCAAAGATTAAACGGACATTTGGGGCAATTTTCTGCAACACGAGAAATGCGATTCCAAGCATAATTATAAAGTATGTGACAATGATAAGGCAGACGATTAGCTAAGCAACATCAAGCATGTACAAGGTGCATAAGATTACAATTATAAGAAGGATACTTTCATACTTTGCATATTTACGTCACACGAGTCCGCCAAAGTCTAACTAAGATAATTCAATTTAAATACCAAGCTCACGCCTTGTTATAACAGTCATAGATAAGGTCAATTGGAGCATTTAAACGTACACAAAGTTTGCAAGATTATAAACATAGCAAATACAAGTAACTCTTTAACAATTAATTCAAATATTATGCTCATGAGGTCATAATCCTAATCATGGATATTACATATACATCCCCAAATCAATTCATAAAGGTTTGGAATTATTACACAAATATTTCCTATGTTATTCCTTTAGTTTCTAAGTCATAACATAAATACTCCTTATGGTTTATAGCGACATTACACAAACACTCCCCTTAACAAGTAAGCAAGCATGAATCCTAATATCAACATTCCAACAAGATTTCATATATTAAATATACATCTTCCCAACAAGCAATTTCACATAACTCCACATATCGCTTAGATATCAATTTTCAAGAATCGACTTGGTTTCATTAAGACATACAAACGTGCTTCCATTAATTCAAAGAATACTAAAAACTATAATTTTATAGTATAATTTCTCCATTTGAGGATTTATACATGTTACTCAAGTAAGAAACTAGCTTATCATGTAAATCACAAACATAACCATTTATCTTTAAGTAACCAACGGCATGAGAACAGAAGCTATTTATAATTAAACCAAGTTTAGGAAGAATTCATATATCAAAGTTATCAGTTTGTATGCATTCGACACAAAACGGCTACAAAGACCTTTCAAAAAGGGTAATCAAATTCATATCAACCATCAAATATATGAACCAATATGTATACGATCGCATTCTAGCTCAACAAACTCATATTTTCACGAAAAATAATTAAATTAGCAATTAAACGATAAATTTCAACAATTAAGGAAAAACAAAATAATTTGTAATAAATTAACCGAGCGTCCAATTAACGAATGAGAATGGTGTTGGACTCACCGCATCGAGAAGGACAAACTATTCGGAAGTCGCCGGAACGCCGCTCAAAGGTTGTCTGAAAAATCCCCAAAATTCACTCGCGGGCGTACTCCTTATGCCCATTCCATACCTCCGATTAGATTCTGAAAATTCTAAGCCGCTTGTCCCCAATTTTAGATCTAAGAATACAAAACCTCAAAAACTTAAAATCGCAATTACTTACAAACCGCTTAACGAAAATTGAATTCGTAAATTGCAATAACATACCCATGTCGAGAACTTTAAGATCCATATGCTGGTTGTAAAATTTTTTGACAAAAACATCCGGCGCCGCGAACCGCTACTGCGCTGCTAGCTCCCTCACCACCAATCCGATGAGTTTCAGGTGGCAGGGTTACCACCAATGAACTCGTCTTCTCGAACTGAGTAAAAGCCCTAAGCTTTCGTCACCGGAGGATGGCCGGAATGGCCATCCCATCGCTGTTGTTGCACTCTATTGTAGCTCCTGCTACGGAGGTTCTCATCGCGAACGTCACTTGCAAAGGATAACTCTCATTAAGGTGATGAAGATACACTCCAAGTTCGCCGAAAAGTTACTAGAAAAACTGACAAAAATAAGCAATTTTTGAGGCTCTGTTCTCTCTTGTTTCTTGTCAAGTCTCAATTCCGAGCATATCGTTGTGTTCCTCGTTCCGAATACTTCAATTTCGACCATTTGCATGTTCGATTTGGTGAAAAATCAAAGAAGTTAGAAATTTGAAAAGGGAAGGGGTGTGTTAGGCGGGTTTCAGCCGATGGCGAAGGAGAGAGGAGAGGAGAGAGAGAGAGAAATGGAGAAAATGTGTCTTGGACACTTGTTATATCTACCGAGTTTGCCTTAAAGCCTAGAAGAATAAAACATCCTTTTTAAATAAATCGTAAAATTAAATCCGGTAAAGTCTCAATTAAACATACAAGTTCCAAAATAATTTTACACTTTAAATTGGAAAATAATTTTACCAATTAGAGATTAATTTAATTTAATTTTAGAAAATCTTTTTTATACAAATTAACGACACCCCATAAATATTTAATCGTCAATTAATTCACAAAGAATTCGAATAAGTTCGAATTAAACAAGTTAAATAACATAATGAATTTAAACTCAATTTAGAAATTATTTCACAGAAATAAGTTTGTATTAAATTGAATTATACCATTTAAAGCACATACGCACGTAATAAATTAAATTGACAATCAATCATAGAATAATCTAAATAATCACATACTAAGTTGAATCCAAATTAAATCATATAAGTCACGTAATTCTAAAATTAAACATACAAGTACGAAAACTTACTCATGAACGTTGTTGGGTCCTACTTCGAAGATGAGAGGGGTTACATGGAACACCTCAATTTGATTTCCCAAAAACTCTGAAAAGCTTCTATTGATACAAGATAACGGTAGGCCATTAGAATAAACTTGAAAATCACATCTGTCTAACTTGACTGAGAGGGGGTCGTTGTCGTTGGATAGGCTACTAAGTTATAGGATACTTCTCGAAACTCCAAGATGTACTCTCCATAGCCTTTGAAGATCCAATTTATGATTAAATTTAAATAAGAATTTGTTGTTTTCGATTTTCTCAATTTCCATTCCTTTCACAGGAGTCATGGCCCTTATCATTGTAGATCTGAAGAATTCAAAGCGAATTGACCAGCGGGTAAAAACCCTTTCTACTCGAGTAAGATTGTTATTCTGAATAGGGCGGGACAGTCTAATATCCGGTATTGTAACGCATGTGGATTCCTTATCTGATAGAGAGAGGGCCTACGTAAGGCGTAGCATATCGTGATCCGCAGATATCCCTGTTGTAGAGGAATAGGAACCGACGGCGGCCAAAGAATGGAAGACGATAGGAACGACACAGGATCCGATCGTGTAAACCGGATGGAGATGATCAAAGCCCTGCGAGACAAAAATAGAGAGAGATATATCAGTCAGCGAGATTAGGGTGTAGGGTTTGAGGGAAGGAGTACGGTGCAAAAGTAATTAAACACATAATTGAGAGAAAAGTAGGAACGTAGGAGGGCCCAGACGTCAACAGGCCGGTGAATATTGACACTCGTCCAGATTTCGGCAAACACTCGTGTATGGGGAAGTAGGGTTTTTGTGGAGGCTTTCATGCGAGAGAAAAAAGTCTCATGCGAGAAGGAGAAAAAATCTTATCTAAGTGATTGTTAGGATTATTTTATACCTTCATTTGAGCATGTTTTGTGTCTTGATTGGACTGATTCTATGCTTTATATTGTTATACTTGCTCTTATTTCAAGTATATTGTGCGTGGAGGTGGTTCGTGGTTAAAACGAGATAAGAAACGGGACTTTAGATGCCGAGAATGATCAATACGTGTGAAGATTTGAATTTCCAACCTTTTTTCGCGTGAGAACGACCATTCTGGTCCCTGTGAATTATGGGAATGACCGTTCTGAGAAGTCAACCACGGAGCATTTGACCGAGTATAGGAACAGTCGTTCCCGTCCGAAGCGTTTTCTGGGAACGGTCATTCCCAGTAGCACTAGGGAGCATTTGAGAAGGGCCATTCCGCAGGCCGTTCTAGTAGTTGTTATGGGACTATATAAGAGAAGTTTCAGCACTTGGTTAAGGGAGACTCGTTTTAGGGCTTAATTTAAGGTTAATTAGTTGTCTCTTCTAGCTTAATCTTTGATGCTTAAAGCTTTAATTAGATTGTAGTTGTTAATTATTTTCTAGAGTAATTCCTTCTCTTTACTTTATTCCTAGTTAGATTTAATTGCTTTAAGTTTTGATACTAATGTCTCTAGTTTTGGGATTTGATCATGTTTTTGAGAATTATGCTCTTGTTACTTTATATTTGGTTTAATTCAATGAATATGCATGTTTTTAGTATGATCTCTATTATTTCCTTGCTTTTTAGTGTTAATATGAGTGGTTATTTTCTTAGGCAAAGGGTAGGGGTGAACAGAAACCGAACCGATAACCGAAACCGAACCGTAACCGAACCGAACCGCCATTAACCGAACCGAACCGATGCTGTTTCGGTTCGGTTTCGGTTAGTAATATTTGGGTTTTTCGGTTTCGGTTCGGTTTCGGTAAAAACCGATCGGTTTTCGGTTTTTACCGAAAAAACCGAAAATGCCATTTTTGTTATACGTTTTCTAAATTATGTTTGATACACGCTTTTAAGGTTTCACATTAAATCACATATGACTTCAGTCTTCAGGCTTCAGCAGAGAAAATTCTTCCATTTTCCAATTCCAAGTTTAGATCTAGGGTTTCATTAATTTCTTTTGCTCTCTCCGCCCCGCCATCGCGCCGCCCGACACCCAAGAGTCCAAGACACAGCCGGCCCGCCACCAGCCCACCACCTATTCTCACCATAGCCACCAGCTCACCACCTATCTCCGACGCGGCGACGCCCCAGAGTCCCGAAGTCTGCGCCTCTGTGGTAAGCCCAAGTCCTCAATCGACTTCTACCGTTCTAATTTTTGCTGATAGCAACTAGGTTTTGTTATTTTGGTATTTTTCTTTCGCGTTCCATTTTTCTTATTAACTAGTTTGATGGTTTCACATTTTACATCCACAACACGAGCCTGCATTCCAGAAAAGTCAGGGACAACTATTAAACAATATGCATAGTGGATAAAAAATTAAAATATGAAAGGATTTCAGACTCTCCAGTGATTTCTCGAAGCAACTATACTGTCTAATTGATTAGTTGTTGAATATTAATTTTTTTCCCTTAAATCTTGAGTTGTTGTTTAAGATTAGACTGAAAATAGAAAATATTGGACTGAAATTACTTGATTTTCATTTTTCTTTTGTTGTATACTAATTTTTTCTGAAAATATTAGACTGAAATTTGACTGAAATGGACTGAAATTTAACTGAAATTTGCTTCTTTATTTTTTTCAGAATTTATAATATGAATTCTATACCTGAAATGGAAGATGAAGATCTACTATCCGGAGATAACACCAACCCTTTGGAGGAAAAGGATGACTCTGCTGGAAATGTCAGAGAAGATGAAGATCAAAATCCCCGTGGAAAGAAAAGGAAAAGGCAATCAGAGGCATCTGAAGATTCAAAGAGAAGGTCTGAGGTATGGAACCATTTTGATGAGTTTACTGATGTGAATGGTAGACGAAGAGCTAAATGCAAACACTGTGGAAAGGATGTTGCTGCTGATCCTAAAAAGAATGGAACTAGTGGTATGAATAATCATAGGAAAAATTGCAAAAAAAATCCAGAGAATAAGATTAAAAGCTACACAATCAATAGTTACACTCAAAGCGTAGATTTGAGAGATATGTCATCTCATGTGAATGCTCCTAGTAAATTTGATCAAGGAGCTATTAGAGAAGCCCTAGTTAAAATGTGTGTGATTGACGAATTGCCATTTAAGTTTGTAGAGGGTGAAGGGTTTAAGCAATTCATTGCTGTGGCATGTCCTCAATTTGTGGTACCATCGAGAGTTACAGTGGCTAGAGATGCACTTAAATTGTATTTTTATGAGAAGGCAAAAGTCAAGGAATACTTTAGAAAATCCCAAGTTAGAGTATGTCTTACAACAGATACATGGACTTCAAATCAAAAATCAAATTATGTTTGTTTGACTGCTCATTTCTTGGATGAACAATGGAAATTGCATAAGTTAGTGTTAAATTTTGTGCAATGTACTGGTCATAAAGGTGAGGACATTGGGATGTTAATTGAAAAGTGTTTGCTTGAATGGGGGATAGATAATGTATTTACTATCACAGTTGATAATGCGTCTGCCAATGATACAATGGTTAGTTATTTGAGAAGAAGACTAGTAAATTGGAGAAAGGCGGTGTGTGATGGTAAATTTTTGCACATGAGGTGTGTTGCTCATATTATACAACTTGTTATGAGAGATGGTTTGTCAGAGATTAGTGATTCGGTTGATCGTGTTCGGACCGTGGTTAGATATTTGAGGCAATCACCATCTAGATGGAAAAAATTCAAAGATTATGCGGCTGAAGAAAAAGTTTCTAGCAAGAAATTGTTATGTCTTGATTGTCAAACTAGGTGGAATTCTTGTTATTTTATGCTTGAGACCGCATTCATTTTTCGAAGTGTGTTTGATAGATATTATATTTGCGATAAAGATTTTCATAATGATTTTAGCTTCGGGGGAACTTATGGTCATATTGGGCTGCCTTGCACGGATGATTGGGTGGTGATTGAAAGGTTGGTGAAAGTGTTGAAACATTTTTATCGGTTTACTTTGAGAGTGTCTGCTACCAAATATGTCACTTCTAATGTCTTTTTAGATGAAATTAGTGATATTGATACATTGATAAAACAATGGACGGAGTGTAATGATAAGGAGGTGGCTGAAGTGGCAAAAAGGATGAAATTGAAATTTGATAAGTACTGGGGTGATCCGAAGAAGATGAACATGATGTTGTATGTTGTTGTGGTGCTTGACCCTCGTTATAAGCTCACATATGTGCAGTTCACTTTAGAGGACATGTACGATGAACAATTGGGCATTGAAATCTCAGAATTGGTCAAAAAAGCACTTTATGATATGTTTGGAGAATATCACAACACGTATGTTTCTTTTTGTGGTAGAAGTACATCAGACACTTCGTCTACCATTTCGCCCCAAAGTTGTGTAACAGATTCTGATTCCGATGCTGAGAAAGAGGCTGCAAAATCTCGTAGAATGTCGAGATATCTTAGTAGTGTGGGTGATAATTCAAACAAATCAGAGTTAGAAAAATATTTGAGGGAGGATAGAGAACCGCTTGATGCGAACTTTGATATTCTTGATTATTGGAAAGTGAACTCATCTCGATTTCCAATTTTAGCAAGGATGGCTCGTGATTTGTTGGCTATGCCCATTTCTACTGTTGCTTCCGAATCTACTTTCAGTACATCGGGTCGTGTGGTAGATGATTTCAGAGCTTCTTTGACTCCAAGAATGGTACAAGCACTCGTTTGTACTCAAGATTGGCTTCGATTTGAGCCTCCACCACCGGTTGAGGAAGACTATGGTGAAATTGAATGCATTGAAGAAGGTACTTTTATATTATGTAATTCAATACAATTTAAGTTTATTAACGTATGTTACTACACTTTTAACAATTTTAATTTGTTGTGTTTTGTAATTGTAGAAGAGATCTCGAGTGTGAATATGCAAAACATGGTCTTTAGCTTGTGAAAAGTTTAAGGATTGTGTGATATGGTAAGCTGTGGTATGGTAAGCAATTGATATGTTGCATTGGGTATTTAACTTGATTTTCTATTTGCAATACTATAAGTACTTGTTTTCATTATGCAGGTTGAAATGAAGGTACAAGGCTAAACAAGAAATGAAGAAATTAAGGGATGTATTGTGGTTTAGGTTGTGGACAATGGACATTTTAAGACTTGTATTTTGTTTATTGTTATACTTTTTTTTAAAATGTTGTACTGTAATGTTGTTGTCTTGTTGCTGGAGACTGGACTGAACACTGGAGTGTCGATTGATGTTGTTTGTTGTTGTCATGTTGAATGTTGATGTTGTGTTATTGTTTTAATGCTGGAGAGTCTGGAATGATTATGGAATTGAATACCTTTTTCTTAGTTTGCATCATTGCTGCATGAATGCTCATTTCATTACAGATTTACAGCAATTAAATGGAGTGTGGATTGTTGGGCTGCTGTTGTAATTTTCCATGTTTTCAGTTTTTTTTTTTTTTTTTTTTTTTAATTTTCGGTTTTTTCGGTTATTAACCGAAACCGAACCGAAACCGCTCGGTAAAAACCGAACCGAAACCGATCAACATCGGTTCGGTAAACGGTTAGGTAAAATAAAAAACCGAACTTTCGGTTAACCGAACCGAATAACCGAAAGTTCGGTTTTTTACCGAATGTACACCCCTAGCAAAGGGAGGTGATGAACTATGTAGGATAAATGTTTGATGAAATGCCTAGGTGGGACTACTTAGATTTGCATATTAATTGAGAAATAGTATGTGAATTGGATGAGATTTCACAACACTTAAGGGCTAAGTATAAGGAGATTTAGCTTAGACTTGAGCAATTAAGCAATTCATTAACAATGGCAAGTCGCTAGTTAGTTTCTTGCACTAATCTTGATTAATTGATCTAATTATTGAGTTAATGATCACGGGAGCGACTTTAGATGTAATTAGGTGCATGCATTTGACTTCGAGAGGAGCTTTTCCATATCTTAGTGATTAGGATTGTGAGATCCTTGTTCCACCAAAGCACTAATCGAACACGAACCTTACATGATCATTACTTCCCCTTGCCCCTTGTTTACCCTTTTTACTTGCTACTTTACTCGCTTTCTACTTCTTGCTTGTTTCTTAGTTAGTTAGTTCTAGTTCAATTTAATTTCCGTAATTAGTTAACTCTCTCCAGATCTTGATTTGGTCTATAAATTGGTGAATACATTAGGTGATTGATTGATTTACTCATCCTTGTAGATTCGACCCTTTTTGCTACATTGATTTATTAATGCTTGCACTTGGGCTTTACTTAAAATAAAATCACACAACAAGTTTTTGGGGCCGTTGCCGGGGAGGGTGTTCAAGATCACTCTTGCCGAGTGTTAGTAGCTAGTGATTTAGACCTTTATTTTATTGTATTTGATACTTGTGCTTGTCTCTTGTAGGTGTGTATACGAAGAGCTCGGAGTTGGGATAATTTAAAGCATTATCCGGATATTGAGAAGGAGCTCCGTGCATTAAGGAGAGAAAAGAGACAAGAGTTAGACTAACCTATTCCATTCGAGATGGCCGATAATGAGAGACGTGGCAACCTACCCATTCCACCAATACCTAATCGACCACATCCACAACCAAGACCTCTCCACAACTATGCTATGCCAAGTATGGAAAGCATACAAAATAATCTAAACAGACCGGCGGTTGCGGCGAACCACTTTGAGATTAAAGCTTCAACAATTAGCCTTTTGCAACAAAACCAATTTGGAGGCCTTGCTACGGAAGATCCTATAGCCCATATCAATTGGTTCCTCGAAGTATGTGATACCTTCAAGCTCAATAATGTGACGGAAGATGCTATTCGGATAAGATTGTTCCATTGTCACTTAGAGAGAAAGCCAAGGAATGGTTTAGCGCTCTCCCGAGTGAAATAAGGGCAACTTGGGCCATCCTTTCTCAAGCATTCTTGGACAAATTTTACCCATATTCGAAGACAATGAAGTACCAAACTGAAATCACATCCTTCTGACAATTTGAAGGTGAGAGTCTCTATGAGGCATGGGAGAGATTCAAGGAGCTTCAACGGAAATGTCCTCACCATGAGTACGAGGATTGGAAACTTGAGGGTTATGATTGATACCGCGGCGGGCGGCGCGCTTATGAGCATGTTCGAATCCGATGCTATACAATTATTGGAGAGAATGACAGCCAATGACTCTTGGTTGACCGAGCGAGGAAATACCCTGATTCCGAAGCCCTCAAATTTGAAACCCTGTGTGATGTAAGTAAGTGACTACAAGACAACAGAAGCAAAGATGGAGGCCTTAACAAAGAAATTTGATGAATTCATGGCATTCGCCATTTCGAATCAACAACCTCCATTGCAACCGAATCCATGTGAATGGTGTGGTGGGCCATACATGTTTAGTTCATACCCTTATTCTTCCCAAGGTGGGACTTCTAGTTCAAGTGGACCCGAGCAAATGAATGCGATAAACCAACAAAGGCCTCAAAGCAATCCTTATTCAAATGTACAACCCCGGGTGGCGGAACCACCCTCACTTCTCTTGGTCAAACAACAATGGCCAAGTGGTTCCTCCTAGACCAACTTCCGAACCAAGAAACCTGGACCAAAACCATCAAAATCCACCACCTTACTCTCCTCAAAATCATTTCACCCCTCCACCATTCTCTATGCAAAACCAATTTGTTCAACCATCATTTTCTCCTTATAATCAATTCCAAGCTCCACCGCCTACTCAACAAATACAACCACTACCACCACAACTCGAGCAAAAACAAGGATGGGAGGTGGCATTTGAGAAGTTGATTACGATCACAATGGACAAATTCCAAAAGATCGAGTCTCGATTGGAACAAATGTTGAGCCATAACAAGATCTTAGAGATGTAAATTGGTCAAATTGCAAGCTCATCAAACTCGAGGCCACAAGGGCAATTACCAAGTAAAACCGAGATGAATCCGGTCAAGCATTGTAAGGTCATTATGTTGAAGAGTAGCAAGACTTACGATGATCCCTCGTTGATTGTGCAATCCGAGTGAGAGACAAGAACAGAGAAAAAGAGAGTTGAGATTGAAGAGGATGATAAGAATGAGAAAGTTGGGAAAAAAGAGCATTGAGCAACCAAAGATAGATGAAAAAGATGAGCCAAAAGACAAGGAGATTGAGAAAAGTCACAACGATGAGCTCTCTTTGAAACCAAAGGCATACGTTCCACCGAAGGCGTATGTGCCACAAATTCCATTCCCATAAAGACTCCAAAGGCATAACTTGGAGAAGCAATTCAAAAAGTTTCTCAATATGTTCAAGCAACTTAACATAAACATATCATTTGCTGAGGCATTAGCTCAAATGCCAACATATTTGAAGTTCCTGAAGGAATTAGTATAAAACAAGAGGAAGCTCAAGGACTTCACCACCGTTTTACTCACCGAGGAGTGTAGTGCCATCATCTAATGGAACCTTCCTTCAAAGCTTAAGGACCTCGGGAGTTTTTTTATTCCCTTATCTATTGGATCTCCTGAATTTAAAAATACTTTATGTGATTTAGGAGCAAGTCTTAACCTAATTCCTTTGTCAACTTGTTGGAAATTGGGCTTGAAGGAGCTTAAACCGACGAATATGACACTCCGACTAGCCGATAGGTCGATGAAGTATCCAATCGGAATTCTCGAGGATGTATTAGTCAAATTTGGCAAATTCTACATTCCTATTGACTTTGTGGATCTTGACGTTGAGGACGATGACAACATGCCATTGATTCTAGGGAGGCCATTTTTAGCCACAGTCGGAGCGAATATAGATGTCCAAAATGGTCTTATCACGTTCAAAATTGGGGATGATAGAGTGGAGTTTTTGATTTTTCGAGCCATGAATGCACCGCTGCCTCTGGATAAATGTTGTAAGGTTGGGATTGTAAATGAGAATCCGGCAAGAATAGTGTAAATCCAAGAGAATATGGATCCGGTTAATACGGGGAGAAAATTGAAGTTTGAGAATTCAAAGAGAAAAGATGTGTTGTAATTTGATAATTAGAGATCAAGATCCAGTTTTGAGGGCATCAATAACGAGGCCACTCCGTGTGACTCATCTTGTTTTGGATTTTTGATCCTTGATCATGATTACAAAGTCGAACTAGCGACTATAAACCTAGAACTATATTTTCTAACCCTTCTCTTTTCTCTTCCCCCTCCTTTTGTCTTTGATTGGAATTAACTCTTTTTGTTGCTCTTTGGTTGTAGGTTTGGTTTTGTCGGATTGAAGTGCTTGAAGAAAGTGGCTCGCCAATTGAGTTCTTTTATGGCCATAGATTTGATGAGCTTTTGCTTTACTTGAATGCATGTGTGAGTTAAATGTTTGAATACCAATGAAGTTTATGTATGCTTGTTTAAGGATGACTTTAATACATGTGAGATCTTGTGCTTTTGAAATATATGGTTGATTGACTAATCTATGTGTTTTGTAGTGTAAAATTCATGATAATCATGTATGAGTGAAATGGTTGTGTTGCATTGATAACCTTTGATTTTGGCGGGAAATATGTTCTTATGGGGTGTGTTTTTGCTTGTGGAGTGTTTGAGTGTGGGAATTTTGAGAAAACTGTGACAATTTGGGGAACTTTTACGCACATGTTATGAAATTATATGTTTTGCATGCTAGATGTTGATGAATTTGTGATATAAGCGTGAATTGTTTTGTTTATTTGGGGCTAGACAATTTTCAGTATACTATGGTAGTTGTGACACCCTGATATTTAGAAAAGTAGGATAAAAATAAATTAGGAAAAATATTACATCATAACATGCATACATATTATTTGGCATCTTAATTGTACAATTTATTTGTTTAAAATTATAATGTTACTTGAGCATATTACATTTAGGAAATAATTACATATCTCTCTAACAATAAAATTTATGGATAGTTTTAAATTATGTTAATACTAATTTTACATACACCTAGCTATTTATATTTCAATGAATAAGTTTTCAACCAAGTGTTTTCAAATTTTAAAATAAATACGTTTATTATTATTACTAATAATAATAATAATAATAATATCTATTTAATTTTAAAAGTGGAGGCAAGGGGTTGCCGTGTTCGTTTCTCAATTCATATATATATATATATATATATATATATATATACATTTTTAATATTGAATGTTTCCTTAACATTAAAGACTGGGACGTGTCCTAATCCCAAATCACCACCTATCAATGTAAGAGTGATTCACTACTTACTAATATAATCAAAACAAGTGAATGCTTTTAACACTCTCAAATCTCTCTTCCACTCTCTCGGACAAAAGGACAGGTATGACTTCTTTTCCATAATCTCCATTAAAGTAGTAATAATTTAGATGAAGTAGTGATTCTTTTATTTGGTGAACATGGTTGTACAACATTAATTATGCAATATGTTTTAATTCCTAGCTATTCCTTTTGATTTTACTTGACCACTCAACCTCACAAATTCATTTTCTAACAAACCCACACATGTCCGGGTATGTACATGCATCTCTATATGTAATATTAGTTATAAACAATTAGTTAGTTTAAATAATTTTCCTATACAGAAGGTTGGAGGGTATAATTAAAAATGAGATATTTGATGCCTTTTAGTTAGCTTTAATGATAATATTGACGGTTTGAATTTAAATACCAAATAATTGATGATTGTCTCAAAGATTAGGCCTTAATTATAATTTAATTAAAATTAGTAATTAGCTGCGTAAATATTAAATAGTGTTAGTCATATTAATAATCCTTTATGATATTAATGAAGAAGTAGTCTGATTCATAATTTTAATTGATAGGAATGATTGGTAGGTAATTAGATTTCATTTTAATAGCTAAAATACCTTCTGTTGCCTATTAGATTAAAATTAATTAATCAATCCACTAATTCCATGTTATATAGTTATAATATTATATTCAAAACATGATTTAAATGCATAGAAGTAATAATAGAATTTACCTTGACTAATTTAGAATTAATAAATGACTTGTTGACATTTGGAAAAAAAAAATAAATTAGATATTATTAATTAGAAGACACATTTCAAGTATATGGCATGGAGTCATGTACCTTAGTTTTGTAATTCAGTTGATTGAATGCATGTGTATATGTACCGAGTATTTTACATGCATATACGTGAAATGTAAATGTGATTACAACTTATTTATTTTACCGTTAGTAATAACGTCAGACTAGGATTTTAGGTTTAACACTTGTTGACCTAGAGTCGTGTTTGTCTTTTGTCAGGCGAACTAGGACCAGCTGCGTATCAGTACGGTAAGGAAACTTCACCTTTAAAACTGAAATATGTATATCTATATTATTAGACCAACCTTCTTAAGACCTTTATTTAATGATTTCGATTTTTATTCCCTTCACGTTATACCTACACATGTAAATATTTGATTATTAGTTACTGGTTTTAAGACAAATGATTTGGTTAGTAAAAATGATTTCTTACCTATAAGTACTTCATCAAATCCTTCGTTTGGTTTGAAAAGAATCTACCGTTCTTGTTAACGAGTTATTCTATTCTGTTACTGCTTGATTGCACTCATGGGGACGCCCACGGGGTAGTTCTGGGCCACGGGGTTACTTTCAACATCAGATTGGCTGAGCGGTATCGGGTCGCGGTCGTAGCTGTGCTAGGTAACGCCCATATGTTAACGCTACCATTCGGAGATTCGGAGAAAGTCTCGAGTGACTAGCCGAAGTGATGATCTCACGGGCACGTGGGACTCTCGACCACTGTTAGTTGGGGGATACCCCGACTCTGGTGTTTGGAATTATTTTGTGATTTTGGTTTTAGGCGATAAAAGGGGAAAGATTGTTCATAGCTCGTTCATATGCATGTATATCCTATGTATATTGTTCTTTGCCTGCTCATGCATCGATTATGATTTTGTTATTCTTTTTTCTTCTGCATTCTTTCGCCAACCTCACTAAGTCAGTTTGACTTACTCTTCTCTTTTGACCCGTCTTTCAGATCTTTTTGAGCGAAGCCCGGAGTTAGGTGAGCAACCCTTGGATTAGAGACGTTAGAGCTGTCTTGCCTGCCATTTTGTTGCAGATGTACAACACCCGACCTCGGGGAATGTATATAGGGCGAAAGCGTTTACTTTTGTCTCGTACCTATTTTGTCGTCGTCTTCCTCGGGGTCGGTATGTAAGTTCAGTTATTTTTATTTCGGTTTGGACTCTCGTTTTAGGACCACTACCTTTTTTTAAAGTTATGTTACCGTTTCCACTGTTTCCTATTGTTTTGGTTTTCACTTTGAGTTGTTATTCTAGATTACCGTAGTGTTGTCTTACGCTTATGCGGCTGAATCAGGGTGAGCGCTTAGCAAACCCTGACTAGGCCGTGCAGACGGCACTCCGCGGGACCCTTTGGGTCCGGGGATCTCGTTGGGGTGTCGCAGTGATGGTATCAGAGCTCTAGGTTGGGAAACCTGGAGTTTGGGAGTTTGAATTCTCGATAAATAGTCAGGAATTCGAGTCTAGAGTGTTATAGGATATTTGTTTGTATGCCTTGTGTGCCTTTATGTTATTTATTTGTTATAACTTAGAGTCAGTCGGATGTGTTGTGACAGGATGGCAGGCACTGATCAGAATGAGCCATACACTCCATCTCACCCATTCCCTACCGAGCCAGAGCATCACCCAGAGCAGATGTATGGTATTATGTATAGGGGACGCCCTAGAGGCCGAGGTCGTAAAGGGATGAGGGGCAGATATCGAGGTCGTAGTATATTCAGCCGTGACTGGGATAGATACGGGGATTCCTTGGAGGAGGAGTTGCACGTAGAGAGAGCTCATGTGAGGGATCTACGTAGAGACCTCAATCAGGTTACTAGGGAGAGAGACTCTGCCCATATGGAGTTGGAGGCAGCCAAAGGTCTTATTCGTAGGTTACAGTCTCATATGGGAGATATGACGAGCGATAGGGACCATTACCGGATGTTTTGGTGACGGGCACATCGTTTGGTGAAGGAGTTCTATTGTTCTATTAGCAGGGAGGTTAGGGAGGACAGAGTGTTTGATGTTGGACCTTCCAATGCCGTGCCACCTGTCCTACTGTCACCGCCATTTCCGTCACACTCTCCGATAGGTTCCCCACCCCCACTGAGCTATAGTTAGGGGTCTTATATGCTTTTGTTTTGCTTTTCTGTCAGGCTAATATTTTGTCTTGTATATATTTTGTGCCATGCACCATAGGCCTTATCACTTGTATAGTTGTACAGATGTGAAAGTGTCTATTTCTGTGACTAGTGCATGATGTTCTGGTAACCTAGGGGAGGTACCCTATGACCTGATGTATAACTCCATCTTTTGAAATCTTATGTATATGGTGGATGGTTATGTTAAATACATGTTTACCTTAATTTTCTAGTTGTATTAACATCATCCGATAAACTGTCACATGCATAATAGAATGTAGAAGAACACGCCAACACCCTGACACACCAACAGACAATGGTGATAAAGTTGGGCCATCCAACAAGAGGCGGCGTAATAATGAGACTGCTGAATTGGTTGATGCAGTTCGGCAATTGGCACAGGTTGTTCAGCAGCAACAACAATATCTACAACAACAACAACCACCCCCTCCACCACGACCAGTTGAACACAACCAACAGGAACAAATAATAGATAGATTCTTGAGGCTTCAACCACCCAAGTTCTATGGGGAGCCAGACGACAGAAAAGCTGAGAATTGGCTCTTTGCTTTAGAGAAAAAATTTTGTGTGCTCCACTGTACTGACGAAAAGAAAATCGAATGCGCTGTATATGTAATGGATGATGATGCATCTCATTGGTGGCGTCTTACTGAAGAGAAGTGGATGAGGGAGCAAATTCCTCGAATTTGGGAAAATTTCAAGGCTGAATTTACCAGGAAGTTCATCCCACTTGTTAAGATGAATGCCCGAGAAAAAGAGTTCCTCAGTTTGATATAAGGAGTGTCCTCAGTAGTTCAGTATGAGGCAAATTTCACTTGCCTACTCCCTTATGCACCACACATAATGGCAGATGAACAACGTAAGGTTCAAAAGTTTGTTGACGGCCTAAGGACTGATCTACAGTACCCCTTGATCACAGCAAACCTCCCGGACTACACCACCGCCGTTGAGAAAGCTTTAGAAGTAGAGGCTAAGCTTCAGAACATTCGTCTGATCAACCAGATGATAGACAGGAATCGAGCATCAGAACCAGAGAATCGAGGAAAACCATTCAATAGATCAATGAAAGGTATAGGTCAGAAGCTCACTAAAGCATCCGGGGGAAAGCAAGGAGTCGGATTTGGGGGAAAAGGTTGTGCCTACTGTGGCAATCCTAATCACATTGAAGCAAATTGTTGGAAAAAGGCTGGGAAATGTTTAGCATGTGGAAGTGATCAACATCAGAGGAACCAGTGCCCTAAAGCTACAACTAATCAAGGTTATGTGGAAAATCGTCCCGTACCTGGGGTTGGTCGTGGTCAACCGATGACAAATAGACCTGGAAGACCAAATGTACAGGCCCGAGCATACGCCCTAGGAGGTGGAGAAAATCCAGATCCCAACGCAGTCGTGGAAGGTATGCTTTACATCCATGGCATGCATATTAAAGCTTTATTTGATCCGGGTGCTACGCATTCATTTATATCATCACATCTCATGCATCAACTCCCGTTAGATATAAAATTATTGCCATACCATTACGAAGTAGTTACACCAATGGGTCCCCGATTCCTTACCAACAAGATTGTTCGAGATTGTCCTATTGAGTTTGAAGGCAACCGATACCCAGCAGATCTAATCGAGCTATCAGTTCAGGGTTATGAAGTAATACTTGGTATGGATTGGTTGTACCGTTACAAAGCACAATTGGATTGTTACAACAAACGAGTCAAATTGGGAGAAGATGGGATTCAAGATTCAGAAGTGATAAAAAGGATTGCTGAGATCGCCCCATTAATAACGCCCTCAGAAGCCAAGAAGTACATCAAGGAAGGAGGATCCGGATTTATAGCCCACATACTAAATAAGCCCAAGGATCAGGTTAAGATGGAAGAAATACCCCTGGTCAATGAATTTCCTGGAATTTTTCCAGAAACCTTGGAGTCTTTACCACCATCACGAGAAGTTGAGTTTGTAATAGATCTAATTCCTGGAGTCAAACCTTATTCCAAGACACCGTACCGAATGGCGTTACTCGAGCTACAAGAGTTGAAGACTTAACTAGAAGAATTACTAAAAATCGATTATATTCGGCCAAGCACATCACCGTGGGGAGCTCCGGTATTATTTGTGAAAAAGAAGGATGGGACGCTACGAATGTGTGTCGACTATCGGGAGTTGAACCGAATGACAATCAAGAACAAGTATCCTTTACCTCATATTGAAGAACTACTTGACTCATTACAAGGGTCAAAAGTATATTCTAAATTGGACTTGAGACAAGGATACTATCAGCTTCGTATCAAAGGGGAGGATGTACCCAAGACTGGCTTCAACACTCGGTATGGTCATTTTGAATTTGTTGTCATGCCGTTTGGGTTGACCAACACACCTGCAGCATTTATGGACATGCAGCATAGTATCTTCAAACCATATTTAGATCAGTTTGTGGTAATTTTCATTGATGACATACTGATATATTCAAGGACTCCAGAAGAACATGCCGATCACTTGCGTATTGTGCTACGGATTCTCGAGGAACACAAGCTTTATGCAAAGTTTAGTAAGGGTGAATTCTGGTTAGATCGAGTCGCATTTTTGGTACATGTCATATCTGAAAAAGGCGTTCGAGTAGATCCATCCAAAATTGAAGCCGTGAATAACTGGAAGCAACCAAAGACACCTACCGAAGTCAGAAGTTTCCTAGGACTTGCTGGCTATTACCGACGATTTGTTAAATATTTCTCAAAGATTGCTGATCCATTGACTCGATTAACACGCAAGGAGACTCCTTTCCTATGGAGTGACAAATGCGAAGCAAGTTTTCAAGAGTTAAAAAGACGTTTGACTACGGTACCCGTATTAGCACTACCATATGGACCAGATGATCTAGTGGTGTACACTGACATCTCACTAGAAGGACTGGGATGTGTTCTAATGCAACGGGGTATAGTAATTGCTTACGCTTCACGAAAGCTTCATCCACATGAACAAAACTATCCTACCCAAGATATGGAGCTAGTCGCAATTGTTTTTGCCTTAACCAAATGGAGACACTACCTGTGTAGCGCCCCTTAACACTACAACCCCGCACCGTTGTACTTCCCGATTGGATGTGAGACCTAGCACTCGAGAAATACTCCGGCGAACGGACAAGACTATACAATACCAGAGTATGAAATTTAAACGCAACGGAAAATAAACTTGAACAATAAAAGGGGATAATACATGACAAAACATATATCATTAAGTTGGATAAGTAATTACAGCGATAGATCTAATTTCATGGGAGAGTGCTTATTGAAATAGGTACATGCACTCTTAGTATAATCCTGATTAACTAAGATGTGACACCTTAAAGCTTCAAGATACCTCTAAGGCGTCGCTCCGTCGATTCCTGAAATCATGCATTTGAAACCAGGCGAGAGGGTTAGTCAAAGTGACTAAGTGAAGGGGGTGTAATAAATTATAAGTATAAGTATATGTATATATATTTATATAATCAAGAAGATCTTGATCAAAATATTGGCAATAGGATATAGCAAATAGGGAACGGTTCATAATATTTGTAAAAATAGGGATAGGGGTAACTTGAAATATTTGTAGAAATATGAACCGTTTGTAACAAGAACTTTAATGCCCGCAAGCCAGGCCTCTCCATCCGTAACTCCTTAAATCATGACAAAATAGTAACGGCGTTGATCAAGACACCGATACTTCAATAAAACCAATATGATAATAACTCCACTACTCCTTGGTGTCAATAGGGGAGCCAACCCTAAACACCATGAACTAGATTCGGGAGGCAGCTATCTCTCCCTCATCCCTTGGCGTGGAGTAACTAACCTCCAGTTAAACCGCTACCAAGAGGTGGTGGCAGTCCGCAGCACCAACAATACCCTCGGCCCGATACCTTCCGGGTAATTGCTAGCTACGGATACAGCCGGGGCCCATAACATGAATCAAGAACAATATTTTTCTTGCATAACCCGGAATCAATGTTTTGATAAAATGGACTTGAAATATATAATGTTCTAGTAAAACGTTGATTCCGGCATGAAAGTATTTTTCCCTTAAGAGGGATAGTTTAGTAAAGTAATATGTATATAGGGTAATAAATCAAAATAGTAGGTAGACTTGAAAATAGTTTTTATATAGATACGTATGTATAGGCATGATTCCAGTTGAAAACAATTTAACCCTCACCGAGTGTCTTGATTGTGTAGATAAAATCCTTGGGATTCCACAGTTCAATTATATCCTCGCCTGAAAGTAATAACTACTACTGGCTTAGAACTAGGTTCTAATATTCAAATTAATCAATCATACACACCATAAGGTACTCATCATGTAATATGTTAAAGATTTCCCGGTAAACCCTAAATTTACCCGTTTAAGGGAATTTGATTAATAATTTAGGGTTTATGGGATCTTTAGCTAATCAAATATATATACCATAGGATAATTATAATTATAAGATTTGAAATAAGATTTATGGTTAAATTTGACAATGTAGGTTATCTTTGAAAATATTACATAGTTTACCGATTTTTAGAAAATAAACGGAAAACTCTTTCTTTAAAAATTTCAAAACCTATTTTATAATTATTTTAAAATTAATTTCGAAATTAATTGTATTTTGGTTGACCAAAAAGTCAAAATTACTATTGAAAACATTTACTATTCAATTTCATATGAATTAAACACTTTATAACACAAAATCAAATTCACACACACACACACATTGATCACGACACACACATGCACACGCACACATCCAAGAACATTATGAACATGTTCTTGAGCTTATTTGAATATTCAAAGAGGGTGTGTAACATGTTTAATCACATTCATATTTATAACATAAGATCAAAGAATAATATAGCAAAATATATGAACTTTCTATGAAAAATAATTCTAAATAAATTACTCTAGGTATGAATTTAATCTAACAAGATCATAATCATTTAAATATATATTCACATTGTATCATATCATAATTCATGCATTTAATTAAATAAAATTCCATAATGTACACACATTGTATCTAAACTACCAATTATGCGCATATTTCATAAAAATAAATTCCTAAAGCATAATTTAATTAATCCTAGACATGCTACTATTATTATTATACTAAGAACATTATATAAAGCATGAAATAATAGAAGAAAACATACCTTGTAGAGAGAGAGAGGGTTGGGGCGTGAGCTAGGGAGAAAAGAGAGTGATTTTTGTGTGTTGATTTGTGAGGTATAAATGAGGCTTAAGAGGGGTATTTATAGGTAGTCATGAGGGGTCTTTGAGCAATTTATGAAAGTTTATGGGAGATGTGGTTGCTTATGATTTCAACAAATGCTTGGTATTTTATTAGGAGATGTGGTTAAATTATATTATGAACAAATGCTTGGTAATTACTTAGGAAATGTGGAGAAATTATGCTCATTTAATTAATCCTTCTAGAAGATCATGTGGTCATGGATGATGTCATTTTGAATAAAAATAAATGTAAAATAATACAAAATTTATTCAAGAGTCGAGAGGTAAAAACTTGAAGTAGTGAATTGATGAAAGAATGAGTGAAAAATGAGCTTTGTTTTGATTATAAATGTGGAATATTTAGAGCTTTCGTTTATAAATTATGAATATTAAAGATGATGAAAATCATAGGAAAATTATGTAAACGAAGCTATGATAAAGTTTAAAGTTTGGAAAAATCACTATAATGTAGAGGAAAATTCAAGGATCGTTTCAAGTAAAATTTCGACTATTGAATAAAAGCTAATTTGTTCAAAATAAAATGATGATTCTTAGAAAGGAAAATATTTATAAAATATGCTATGGTGAGATCGAGTTTTTGGTAAATGCATGAAAATTCATAAAATAATTTAAGGATCGTTTTGGTTATAATTTTGAATATCAAAAAGTAGAGGAGTAGGGATTTATTGATGATCGAATCATAAGCTAGGGTTTTCGCCGGTTTTTTATACTACTAGAGTTAGAATGGGAATTATGGTTCACAGAGGGTATCACGATCCTCGAAATAATGTGAGGATTCTTTTGGTTACAATATTGGGTAATGAAAGTGCTTCGGGAAATGTAGGAATATTTTTGAGCTGTAGGGGTATTTTCGTAATTTCCAACCTAAAACTGTAGGAATGGGTTTTGAAGTGTATGAAAGGGTTTTAGGCGCTAGAAGGGAATGAATATTAGAAATCTAGGATTTTATGGAAAGAGTTTCGAGATACAAGCTAAATAGAAGAAGGAATTAAATTCACGAACTTTTTATTAAACTATAGCATGTTAAAGCACATAAGTCACATAAAATGCAATGCGTTAAAAGGATCGAGGCTATAAACGCTTCCTGAGTTACCCCTTTACTTACCTTTCTCGACTTGGCCCTGAGTAGGGTTGTTACAATCTTCCCCCCTTTTAAAGAATCTGTCCTCAGATTCTACTCATGTTTCATAATGGCTTTAGATAATGTTTATATCCTCTATCCATGATAAACAAGTTTCCAAAGGAGAACTTACTTTAAACACATATGGAAATTGTTCAGGTAAGAAGTTTAAATGAACACATAAGTGATGTAATGAATGTGTGGCGCCAGCACCATATTAAGTAGTAACTGGCGTGTTTTAGAAGGTGTACCGTACCCTCATTATTAGCAAGATTTGGTTTCATGTTTCCTTCCACAGCATAAGCTCGTCCTTTGACCATCGGTTTCCCAGATGTTCCTTTCGTAGCCTTCCCTTTATTCCTTGGTTTTGGTCTTTCCGGATAATTTTCTATTTGATGATCAGGGTTTCCGCACCATAAACATGTTCCAGCCTTCCTTCGACATTCCTCCTCAGTATGCCCTCGCCTCTGACAGTACTCACAAATAATCTCTTCCTAAAGTTTTGGTGGTGCTTGTTGGGGCTTGGGCCAGGACTGTACTTGTTTCTTTTCGGAAGTTGACTTAAATGGTTCAGCGGGACGTTTGGATTCCTGGGATGACTTATAGGGTGGCTCGGAACGATTGTTTGCCAGATGGACTTCCTTATGTGTGGCCTCCGTTTTCATAGCCGTTTCTACAGCCTTAGTGTAGGTTTCCAATTCAAATGGGGCTAAGGCCCATCGAAGATTGGATCTAAGACCATCAACAAACCGTTTAATTTTACGGCGTTCATCATGTAAGATATGTGGGGCATACTGGATTAGCGTAACAAACTGAGCTTCATATTCGGCCACCGATGCTTTGCCTTGAACTATATTCATAAACTCTGCTTCTCGGGCATCCCTAGTCACCTGGGGAATATACTTGTCGTAGAACACTCTCACAAAGTCATTCCACCCATGATTCACCTGATTTTCTGCCCAGACTCTTTTTGTATATTTCCACCAACTTAGGGCCGCTTCTTCTAGCATCAAGACAGCATACTGAACTCTTTCAGGTTCTTCAGGACTAATACCCATTGCTTCAAAGATTTTCTCAAGACTTGCTATCCAGTTTTCAGCCTTCACATCATTGGGTTCTCCGAAGAACTTAGGTGGATCCATCCGTAGAAACTTTTCTAAGAACTTCTCATTGTTACCTTTTGATCCATTAGCGCAGGTTTGCACCATCTCTTTTAAAGCATCTACTAGCTCAGAATTTCCTCCGGCCGAGGACATATCTTCTCTTGGTGGAGTGCTTTCTTGGGCGGTTCTTCGGGGAGACATTATGAGCTGTAATGAACTTTAGAAAGAATATGATGCATGATGGTTAAGAATAACTTGCAGATAATCACTTAGATAGAAATTTTCCAAGTAGTGACAATCAATACACGTAATATTACATAAATCGTGGCAGAGATAAGGCATATAAAGACACAGAAGAATAACATGTTAACTTACGGTCCTACTGGTATCTTGAAGCAACCTTAACATATAGTGCAACATACAAGAGGATAGAGCACCCTTTCAGTTAAGTCTCTTCTTAACTTAACCGGGCTCTGATACCACTTTAGTTGTAGTGCCCCTTAACACTACAACCCCGCACCGTTGTACTTCCCGAGTGGATGTGAGACCTAGCACTCGAGAAATACTCCGGCGAACGGACAAGACTATACAATACCAGAGTATGAAATTTAAACGCAACGGAAAATAAACTTGAACAATAAAAGGGGACAATACATGACGAAACACATATAAATAAGTTGGATAAGTAATTTCAGCGATAGATCTAATTTCATGGGAGAGTGCTTATTGAAATAGGTACATGCACTCTTAGTATAATCCTGATTAACTAAGATGTGACACCTTAAAGCTTCAAGATACCTCTAAGGCGTTGCTCCGTGGATTCCGGAAATCATGCATTTGAAACCAGGCGAGAGGGTTAGTCAAAGTGACTAAGTGAAGGGGGTGTAATAAATTATAAGTATAAGTATATGTATATATATTTATATAATCAAGAAGATCTTGATCAAAATATTGGCAATAGGATATAGCAAATAGGGAACGGTTCATAATATTTGTAAAAATAGGGATAGGGGTAACTTGAAATATTTGTAGAAATATGAACCGTTTGTAACAAGAACTTTAATGCCCGCAAGTGAGGCCTCTCCATCCGTAACTCATTAAATCATGACAAAATAGTAACGGCGTTGATCAAGACACCGATACTTCAATAAAACCAATATGATAATAACTCCACTACTCCTTGGTGTCAATAGGGGAGCCAACCCTAGAGACCTTGAACTAGATTCGGGAGGCAGCTATCTCTCCCTCATCCCTTGGCGTGGAGTAACTAACCTCCAGTTAAACCGCTACCAAGAGGTGGTGGCAGTCCGCAGCACCAACAATACCCTCGGCCCGATACCTTCCGGGTAATTGCTAGCTACGGATACAGCCGGGGCCCATAACATGAATCAAGAACAATATTTTTCTTGCATAACCCGGAATCAATGTTTTGATAAAATGGACTTGAAATATATAATGTTCTAGTAAAACGTTGATTCCGGCATGAAAGTATTTTTCCCTTAAGAGGGATAGTGTAGTAAAGTAACATGTATATAGGGTAATAAATCAAAATAGTAGGTAGACTTGAAAATATTTTTTATATAGATACGTATGTATAGGCATGATTCCAGTTGAAAACAATTTAACCCTCACCGAGTGTCTTGATGGTCTAGATAAAATCCTTGGGATTCCACAGTTCAATTATATCCTCGCCTGAAAGTAATAACTACTACTGGCTTAGAACTAGGTTCTAATATTCAAATTAATCAATCATACACACCATAAGGTACTCATCATGTAATATGTTAAAGATTTCCCGGTAAACCCTAAATTTACCCGTTTAAGGGAATTTGATTAATAATTTAGGGTTTATGGGATCTTTAGCTAATCAAATATATATACCATATGATAATTATAATTATAAGATTTGAAATAAGATTTATGGTTAAATTTGACAATGTAGGTTATCTTTGAAAATATTACATAGTTTACCGATTTTTGGAAAATAAACGGAAAAATCTTTCTTTAAAAATTTCAAAACCTATTTTATAATTATTTTAAAATTAATTTCGAAATTAATTGTATTTTGGTTGACCAAAAAGTCAAAATTACTATTGAAAATATTTACTATTCAATTTCATATGAATTAAACACTTTATAACACAAAATCAAATTCACACACACACACACATTGATCACGGCACACACATGCACACGCACACATCCAAGAACATTATGAACATGTTCCTGAGCTTATTTGAATATTCAAAGAGGGTGTGTAACATGTTTAATCACATTCATATTTATAACTTAAGATCAAAGAATAATATAGCAAAATATATGAACTTTCTATGAAAAATAATTCTAAATAAATTACTCTAGGCATGAATTTAATCTAACAAGATCATAATCATTTAAATATATATTCACATTGTATCATATCATAATTCATGCATATAATTAAAGAAAATTCCATAATGTACACACATTGTATCTAAACTACCAATTATGCGCATATTTAATAAAAATAAATTCCTAAAGCATAATTTAATTAATCCTAGACATGCTACTATTATTATTACACTAAGAACATTATATAAAGCATGAAATAATAGAAGAAAACATACCTTGTAGAGAAAGAGAGGGTTGGGGCGTGAGCTAGGGAGAAAAGAGAGTGATTTTTGTGTGTTGATTTGTGAGGTATAAATGAGGCTTAAGGGGGGTATTTATAGGTAGTCATGAGGGGTCTTTGAGCAATTTATGAAAGTTTATGGGAGATGTGGTTGCTTATGATTTCAACAAATGCTTGGTAATTAATTAGGAGATGTGGTTAAATTATATTATGAACAAATGCTTGGTAATTACTTAGGAAATGTGGAGAAATTATGCTCATTTAATTAATCCTTCTAGAAGATCATGTGGTCATGGATGATGTCATTTTGAATAAAAATAAATGTGAAATAATACAAAATTTATTCAAGAGTCGAGAGGTAAAAACTTGAAGTAGTGAATTGATGAAAGAATGAGTGAAAAATGAGCTTTGTTTTGATTATAAATGTGGCATATTTAGAGCTTTCGTTTATAAATTATGAATATTAAAGATGATGAAAATCATAGGAAAATTATGTAAACGAAGCTATGATAAAGTTTAAAGTTTGGAAAAATCACTATAATGTAGAGGAAAATTCAAGGATCGTTTCAAGTAAAATTTCGACTATTGAATAAAAGCTAATTTGTTCAAAATAAAATGAAGATTTTTAGAAAGGAAAATATTTATAAAATATGCTATGGTGAGATCGAGTTTTTGGTAAATGCATGAAAATTCATAAAATAATTTAAGGATCGTTTTGGTTATAATTTTGAATATCAAAAAGTAGATGAGTAGGGATTTATTGATGATCGAATCATAAGCTAGGGTTTTCGCCGGTTTTTGATACTACTAGAGTTAGAATGAGAATTATGGTTCACAGAGGGTATCACGATCCTCGAAATAATGTGAGGATTCTTTTGGTTACAATATTGGGTAATGAAAGTGCTTCGGGAAATGTAGGAATATTTTTGAGCTGTAGGGGTATTTTCATAATTTCCAACCTAAAACTGTAGGAATGGGTTTTGAAATGTATGAAAGGGTTTTAGGCGCTAGAAGGGAATGAATATTAGAATTCTAGGATTTTATGGAAAGAGTTTCGAGATACAAGCTAAATAGAAGAAGGAATTAAATTCACGAACTTTTTATTAAACTATAGCATGTTAAAGCACATAAGTCACATAAAATGCAATGCATTAACAAGGATCGAGGCTATAAACGCTTCCAGAGTTACCCCTTTACTTACCTTTCTCGACTTGGCCCTGAGTAGGGCTGTTACAATCTTCCCCCATTATAAAGAATCTGTCCTCAGATTCTACTCATGTTTCATAATAGCTTTAGATAATGTTTATATCCTCTATCCATGATAAACAAGTTTCCAAAGGAGAACATACTTTAAACACATATGGAAATTGTTCAGGTAAGAAGTTTAAATGAACACATAAGTGATGTAATGAATGCGTGGAGCGCCAGCACCATATTAAGTAGTAACTGGCGTGTTTTAGAAGGTGTACCGTACCCTCATTATTGGCAAGATTTGGTTTCATGTTTCCTTCCACAGCATAAGCTCGTCCTTTGACTATCGGTTTCCCAGATGTTCCTTTCGTAGCCTTCCCTTTATTCCTTGGTTTTGGTCTTTTCGGACAATTTTCTATTTGATGATCAGGGTTTCCACACCATAAACATGTTCCAGCCTTCCTTCGACATTCCTCCTCAGTATGCCCTCGCCTCTGACAGTACTCACAAATAATCTCTTCCTGAAGTTTTGGTGGTGCTTGTTGGGGCTTGGGCCAGGACTGTACTTGTTTCTTTTCGGAAGTTGACTTAAATGGTTCAGCGGGACGTTTGGATTCCTGGGATGACTTATAAGGTGGCTCGGAACGATTGTTTGCCAGATGGACTTCCTTATGTGTGGCCTCCGTTTTCATAACCGTTTCTACAGCCTTAGTGTAGGTTTCCAATTCAAATGGGGCTAAGGCCCATCGAAGATTGGATCTAAGACCATCAACAAACCGTTTAATTTTGCGGCGTTCATCATGTAAGATATGTGGGGCATACTGGATTAGCGTAACAAACTGAGCTTCATATTCGGCCACCGATGCTTTGCCTTGAACTATATTCATAAACTCTGCTTCTCGGGCATCCCTAGTCACTTGGGGAATATACTTGTCGTAGAACACTCTCACAAAGTTATTCCACCCATGATTCACCTGATTTTCTGCCCAGACTCGTTTTGTATATTTCCACCTACTTAGGGCCGCTTCTTCTAGCATCAAGACAGCATACTGAACTCTTTCAGGTTCTTCAGGACTAATACCCATTGCTTCAAAGATTTTGCCAAGACTTGCTATCCAGTTTTCAGCCTTCACATCATTGGGTTCTCCGAAGAACTTAGGTGGATCCATCCGTAGAAACTTTTCTAAGGACTTCTCATTGTTACCTTTTGATCCATTAGCGCAGGTTTGCACTATCTCTTTTAAAGCATCTACTAGCTCAGAATTTCCTCCGGCCGAGGACATATCTTCTCTTGGTGGAGTGCTTTCTTGGGCGGTTCTTCGGGGAGACATTATGAGCTGTAATGAACTTTAGAAAGAATATGATGCATGATGGTTAAGAATGACTTGCATATAATCAATTAGGTAGAAATTTTCCAAGTAGTGACAATCAATACACGTAATATTACATAAATCCTGGCAGAGATAAGGCATATAAAGACACAGAAGAATAACATGTTAACTTACGGTCCTACTGGTATCTTGAAGCAACCTTAACATATAGTGCAACAGACAAGAGGATAGAGCACCCTTTCAGTTAAGTCTCTTCTTAACTTAACCGGGCTCTGATACCACTTTAGTTGTAGCGCCCCTTAACACTACAACCCCGCACCGTTGTACTTCCCGAGTGGATGTGAGACCTAGCACTCGAGAAATACTCCGGCGAACGGACAAGACTATACAATACCAGAGTATGAAATTTAAACGCAACGGAAAATAAACTTGAACAATAAAAGGGGATAATACATGACAAAACACATATCATTAAGTTGGATAAGTAATTACAGCGATAGATCTAATTTCATGGGAGAGTGCTTATTGAAATAGGTACATGCACTCTTAGTATAATCCTGATTAACTAAGATGTGACACCTTAAAGCTTCAAGATACCTCTAAGGCGTCGCTCCGTCGATTCCTGAAATCATGCATTTGAAACCAGGCGAGAGGGTTAGTCAAAGTGACTAAGTGAATGGGGTGTAATAAATTATAAGTATAAGTATATGTATATATATTTATATAATCAAGAAGATCTTGATCAAAATATTGGCAATAGGATATAGCAAATAGGGAACGGTTCATAATATTTGTAAAAATAGGGATAGGGGTAACTTGAAATATTTGTAGAAATATGAACCGTTTGTAACAAGAACTTTAATGCCCGCACCTCTCCATCCGTAACTCCTTAAATCATGACAAAATAGTAAAGGCATTGATCAAGACACCGATACTTCAATAAAACCAATATGATAATAACTCCACTACTCCTTGGTGTCAATAGGGGAGCCAACCCTAGAGACCATGAACTAGATTCGGGAGGCAGCTATCTCTCCCTCATCCCTTGGCGTGGAGTAACTAACCTCCAGTTAAACCGCTACCAAGAGGTGGTGGCAGTCCGCAGCACCAACAATACTCTCGGTCCGATACCTTCCGGGTAATTGCTAGCTACGGATACAGCCGGGGCCCATAACATGAATCAAGAACAATATTTTTCTTGCATAACCCGGAATCAATGTTTTGATAAAATGGACTTGAAATATATAATGTTCTAGTGAAACGTTGATTCCGGCATGAAAGTATTTTTCCCTTAAGAGGGATAGTGTAGTAAAGTAATATGAATATAGGTTAATAAATCAAAATAGTAGGTAGGCTTGAAAATAGTATTTATATAGATACGTATGTATAGGCATGATTCCAGTTGAAAACAATTTAACCCTCACCGAGTGTCTTGATGGTCTAGATAAAATCCTTGGGATTCCACAGTTCAATTATATCCTCGCCTGAAAGTAATAACTACTACTGGCTTAGAACTAGGTTCTAATATTCAAATTAATCAATCATACACACCATAAGGTACTCATCATGTAATATGTTAAAGATTTCCCGGTAAACCCTAAATTTACCCGTTTAAGGGAATTTGATTAATAATTTAGGGTTTATGGGATCTTTAGCTAATCAAATATATATACCATATGATAATTATAATTATAAGATTTGAAATAAGATTTATGGTTAAATTTGACAATGTAGGTTATCTTTGAAAATATTACATAGTTTATCGATTTTTGGAAAATAAACGGAAAAATCTTTCTTTAAAAATTTCAAAACCTATTTTATAAAATTAATTTCGAAATTAATTGTATTTTGGTTGACCAAAAAGTCAAAATTACTATTGAAAACATTTACTATTCAATTTCATATGAATTAAACACTTTATAACACAAAATCAAATTCACACACACACACACATTGATCACGGCACACACATGCACACGCACACATCCAAGAACATTATGAACATGTTCCTGAGCTTATTTGAATATTCAAAGAGGGTGGGTAACATGTTTAATCACATTCATATTTATAACTTAAGATCAAAGAATAATATAGCAAAATATATGAACTTTCTATGAAAAATAATTCTAAATAAATTACTCTAGGCATGAATTTAATCTAACAAGATCATAATCATTTAAATATATATTCACATTGTATCATATCATAATTCATGCATTTAATTAAATAAAATTCCATAATGTACACACATTGTATCTAAACTACCAATTATGCGCATATTTCATAAAAATAAATTCCTAAAGCATAATTTAATTAATCCTAGACATGCTACTATTATTATTATACTAAGAACATTATATAAATCATGAAATAATAGAAGAAAACATACCTTGTAGAGAGAGAGAGGGTTGGGGCGTGAGCTAGGGAGAAAAGAGAGTGATTTTTGTGTGTTGATTTGTGAGGTATAAATGAGGCTTAAGAGGGGTATTTATAGGTAGTCATGAGGGGTCTTTGAGCAATTTATGAAAGTTTATGGGAGATGTGGTTGCTTATGATTTCAACAAATGCTTGGTAATTAATTAGGAGATGTGGTTAAATTATATTATGAACAAATGCTTGGTAATTACTTAGGAAATGTGGAGAAATTATGCTCATTTAATTAATCCTTCTAGAAGATCATGTGGTCATGGATGATGTCATTTTAAATAAAAATAAATGTAAAATAATATAAAATTTATTCAAGAGTCGAGAGGTAAAAACTTGAAGTAGTGAATTGATGAAAGAATGAGTGAAAAATGAGCTTTGTTTTGATTATAAATGTGGAATATTTAGAGCTTTCGTTTATAAATTATGAATATTAAAGATGATGAAAATCATAGGAAAATTATGTAAACGAAGCTATGATAAAGTTTAAAGTTTGGAAAAATCACTATAATGTAGAGGAAAATTAAAGGATCGTTTCAAGTAAAATTTCGACTATTGAATAAAAGCCAATTTGTTCAAAATAAAATGAAGATTTTTAGAAAGGAAAATATTTATAAAATATGCTATGGTGAGATCGAGTTTTTGGTAAATGCATGAAAATTCATAAAATAATTTAAGGATCGTTTTGGTTATAATTTTGAATATCAAAAAGTAGATGAGTAGGGATTTATTGATGATCGAATCATAAGCTAGGGTTTTCGTCGGTTTTTGATACTACTAGAGTTAGAATGGGAATTATGATTCACAGAGAGTATCACGATCCTCGAAATAATGTGAGGATTCTTTTGGTTACAATATTGGGTAATGAAAGTGCTTCGGGAAATGTAGGAATATTTTTTAGCTGTAGGGGTATTTTCGTAATTTCCAACCTAAAACTGTAGGAATGGGTTTTGAAGTGTTTGAAAGGGTTTTAGGCACTAGAAGGGAATGAATATTAGAATTCTAGGATTTTATGGAAAGAGTTTCGAGATACAAGCTAAATAGAAGAAGGAATTAAATTCACGAACTTTTTATTAAACTATAGCATGTTAAAGCACATAAGTCACATAAAATGCAATGCATTAACAAGGATCGAGGCTATAAACGCTTCCTGAGTTACCTCTTTACTTACCTTTCTCGACTTGGCCCTGAGTAGGGCTGTTACAATCTTCCCCCATTTTAAAGAATCTGTCCTCAGATTCTACTCATGTTTCATAATAGCTTGAGATAATGTTTATATCCTCTATCCATGATAAACAAGTTTCCAAAGGAGAACTTACTTTAAACACATATGGAAATTGTTCAGGTAAGAAGTTTAAATGAACACATAAGTGATGTAATGAATGCGTGGCGCCAGCACCATATTAAGTAGTAACTGGCGTGTTTTTGAAGGTGTACCGTACCCTCATTATTGGCAAGATTTGGTTTCATGTTTCCTTCCACAGCATAAGCTCGTCCTTTGACCATCGGTTTCCCAGATGTTCCTTTCGTAGCCTTCCCTTTATTCCTTGGTTTTGGTCTTTTCGGACAATTTTCTATTTGATGATCAAGGTTTCCACACCATAAACATGTTCCAGCCTTCCTTCGACATTCCTCCTCAGTATGCCCTCGCCTCTGACAGTACTCACAAATAATCTCTTCCTGAAGTTTTGGTGGTGCTTGTTGGGGCTTGGGCCAGGACTGTACTTGTTTCTTTTCGGAAGTTGACTTAAATGGTTCAGCGGGACGTTTGGATTCCTGGGATGACTTATAGGGTGGCTCGGAACGATTGTTTGCCAGATGGACTTCCTTATGTGTGGCCTCCGTTTTCATAGTCGTTTCTACAGCCTTAGTGTAGGTTTCCAATTCAAATGGGGCGAAGGCCCATCGAAGATTGGATCTAAGACCATCAACAAACCGTTTAATTTTGCGGCGTTCATCATGTAAGATATGTGGGGCATACTGGATTAGCCTAACAAACTGAGCTTCATATTCGGCCACCGATGCCTTGCCTTGAACTATATTCATAAACTCTGCTTCTCGGGCATCCCTAGTCACCTGGGGAATATACTTGTCGTAGAACACTCTCACAAAGTCATTCCACCCATGATTCACCTGATTTTCTGCCCAGACTCGTTTTGTATATTTCCACCTACTTAGGGCCGCTTCTTCTAGCATCAAGACAGCATACTGAACTCTTTCAGGTTCTTCAGGACTAATACCCATTGCTTCAAAGATTTTGTCAAGACTTGCTATCCAGTTTTCAGCCTTCACATCATTGGGTTCTCCGAAGAACTTAGGTGGATCCATCCGTAGAAACTTTTCTAAGGACTTCTCATTGTTACCTTTTGATCCATTAGCGCAGGTTTGCACTATCTCTTTTAAAGCATCTACTAGCTCAGAATTTCCTCCGGCCGAGGACATATCTTCTCTTGGTGGAGTGCTTTCTTGGGCGTTTCTTCGGGGAGACATTATGAGCTGTAATGAACTTTAGAAAGAATATGATGCATGATGGTTAAGAATGACTTGCAGATAATCACTTAGGTAGAAATTTTCCAAGTAGTGACAATCAATACACGTAATATTACATAAATCCTGGCAGAGATAAGGCATATAAAGACACAGAAGAATAACATGTTAACTTACGGTCCTACTGGTATCTTGAAGCAACCTTAACATATAGTGCAACAGACAAGAGGATAGAGCACCCTTTCAGTTAAGTCTTGTAACGCCCCGTGTTTTCACACGTGCAGGTATGAGCTACGTGCGCAATTTCATTTAATTATATGAGTTTATATCATGTTTTACTAATTGGATTATTTCTAATTTGATTTAATTGTTTAAAATTCTTATATGAATTCTAACTTCTGTTATGACTATATGAATGAAAATGTGAGAATGTGAATTTCATGAATTCGGTGTTAATTGAATGAAATTTTGTGTCTCGTGTAATTGTGGACTTAATTGTAACTTATTTGAATGTTTTGGACTCAATTGGAAAATTGAGTTTCGGCTTAATTGCCACTTTTTTAAAGTTTAGGGACCTATTTGAATATAGGCAACCCTGAACGGTTTTCGCGATATCTTGAGCTCCGGACCTCGAAATCGAGATCCGTAACCGGCGTTGAACTCGTTTCGACGTTACCTATCCATTAAACATGACCTTGTATTGTTTCAATACCGTTTGAACCCTCGACAACGAATCTTTCCACAACCTCGTTTCTTATAACTTGTTTGAACCGTTTGCTAAACGAACCGGACTTGAACCGACCCGGATCCTACCCACTTTAGCACTAAATATCAGCATTCTCCTCCTCCTTTGCTCTCATTTTTCATCGATCATCATCATCCAAGAGAGAGAGAAGAGAAGCTCCAAAAACCCTCCATTTTGATCATCCAAACCCTAAGCTCAAGATCAACCAATCTTCCATCTTCTTCCAAGGTAAGGTATGGAATGTTTTTCTCTCTTTCTCCTCTCCATTTTCTTCCGATTATATCTTGGTATGGGTTGGAGATTCATGTGATATGAAGAAAAGCTTGAATGAGTTATATGATATGAATTCTTGATTCTATGTCTATCTTTGGTTTTTAGTGAGAGTTGATGCATGGAAATTGTTGCTTCTAACTTCCCTATCATTTCTAGATGCTAAGATTTTGTGTTGGTTGATCATAGCATGATATGCCATTATTGAAGCTTGAATCTTCCATGAATGAAAAATTGTTATTGGATGATCTTTTGCCAATTTTATGCATGACTTCTTGTATATATGAATGAATTACATGATTTGTATGAGTTTTATAAATTATGAACATGTCTAAGTGTGTATAAGAGCTTCCTTATGGCTGCCCCTGTTTTGTAAAGCTTTTCCCACCTGCTCTGTTTTTCCTCGCAGAACGACGAGCTGACACGGCCGTGTTAGCTTTGAACTGAAAATGGACACGGCCGTGTTGGGCTCTCGACTTTGATTTTTCTGAATTTAAATCTCGGACACGGCCGTGTCCAAATGCTTTGAAAACTCAACACGCCCGTGTCAAGCCCTCGACTTTGAATTTTTTCGATTTTAATCCTCGGACACGGCCGTGTCCGTTTCCTTTGAAAACTCAACACGGTCGTGTCATTTGAAATAGCAGCTTTGGGGGAACTCTTTTATTGCTTGTTTTGCGGTTTTTGGCTCGTATTAGTGAATTATATGCAACATGATTATGTTAAAGTAATGTTTTATGATTGTTTTGTGATTGATATATGCTATTGATGAATTATGAATGCAAAGTATGAAAGTATGAACGATATGAACGAGAACGAATACGGTTTTACCGTATAATGAACGAAACTTGGTGAATTATGTGTTTAATTGAATTCTATGATATTCATGACCATAATTGAACATATTATTGCATTTTAAGCATTCCATGGCATGTTATTGCATAGCCGAGCGTCTAATGTGATCATGATTGAGTCTCACACTACCTTTGTCATACAGATCTTGATCCGGTGGGTGACGAGGTCGGGCAGTGAGAGCGTGTCGGGTTCTTTTGTCTACCAGGTGGGTTTTTCTTCTATTAGATAACAATATGACCCGAACACCTAATGTGCAAGATTTTAGCCAAAACCCTATATAGGTATTTATGCCAAGTTTTAACGAAAGCCTTATTATGAATGTCCTACCAAAATGTTTTGGCGAGAAATGTATGAATGATCACAATGAATGAGGGCCCGGGGCTTAGTGTATTGGTGAACCGGGGAAGCATAGGCTGACGGGAATCCACATATACTAGTCCCAACAATTTCGGCAACCTGGATTTCACTAGGAGATTAGTGGATGAAAGGGGTCCCGGCTTTTGGGGATTCATGTACCCCTCTAGCATTAATGAATGAAGGCTCGGGCCTTGTAAACCCATTCCCTACCCGGAGGAAAAAGGAGTATATGAATGAACGAATGAATGTTCTAATGTATGTGCACGAAAGAATGTAATGTATGAACGAATGAATGAATGAATGAATAATGGATTACACGTGGTGGTGGTTGGAGATAATGCACGCCCTCTCGCCGGGCTATTAATGACCTAATGAACGAATGAATTGTTATAATCCTATTCGTTGTACTTTATGTTCCCGCTTGGGAGAAATGCTTCTAAACCTCGAATAAGGATTATAACTTGCATGTATGTGTTTCAATTCCGCAATATTATGATATTATGCCTCTGTTTTATACCACCAGTCTGTCTAAGACTGAACCCGGAGTTGTTTCAGTTGCTTTTGCAGGAAAGGGGATGCTAGGCGGGATACCAGTCAGGGAGAGTCTTGCATCGTGTCTAGCCTTTCCTTTACACGCATTTGATTACTTTTGTTACTTTTGAATTGTATATGTATGGAGCGTACATGAATATTGGTACCTATATGTATCTTTCTTGAACTATTGGTACATAGAGCGTATAGCTCAATCTATATATGGAATACATGTTGGTACCTAGAGCTCTAGCTCAATATGTAATATATGAATGATTGCTTCCGCTATCTTTTTTTTACTCTGGTTGTTGTTGTTATTGGGGTTTAAGTTATAGGTTAGTCCCGCCTGGCTTAGCGAGTGTGTATGTCTCCGTTCGCTATGATTCGGCACGTGTATGGAAATCCATTTCGTATACGGGTCGGGTCATGGTGCGGGGGATGTGACGTCTCGCGCTCGGGCGTTACAAGTCTCTTCTTAACTTAACCGGGCTCTGATACCACTTTAGTTATAGCGCCCCTTAACACTACAACCCCGCACCGTTGTACTTCCCAAGTGGATGTGAGACCTAGCACTCGAGAAATACTCCGGCGAACGAACAAGACTATACAATACCAGAGTATGAAATTTAAACGCAACGAAAAATAAACTTGAACAATAAAAGGGGACAATACATGACGAAACACATATCATTAAGTTGGATAAGTAATTACAGCAATAGATCTAATTTCATGGGAGAGTGCTTATTGAAATAGGTACATGCACTCTTAGTATAATCCTGATTAACTAAGATGTGACACCTTAAAGCTTCAAGATACCTCTAAGGCGTCGATTCGTGGATTCCTGAAATCATGCATTTGAAACCAGGCGAGAGGGTTAGTCAAAGTGACTAAGTGAAGGGGGTGTAATAAATTATAAGTATAAGTATATGTATATATATTTCCAACCTAAAACTGTAGGAATGGGTTTTGAAGTGTAGGAAAGGGTTTTAGGCGCTAGAAGGGAATGAATATTAGAATTCTAGGATTTTATGGAAAGAGTTTCGAGATACAAGCTAAATAGAAGAAGGAATTAAATTCACGAACTTTTTATTAAACTATAGCATGTTAAAGCACATAAGTCACATAAAATGCAATGCATTAACAAGGATCGAGCCTATAAACGCTTCCTGAGTTACCCCTTTACTTACCTTTCTCGACTTGGCCCTGAGTAGGGCTGTTACAACCTGTATGGAGTGACTTTTGACATATATACTGAGCATCAAAGCCAACGCCGATGGATGGAACTATTAGAGGATTATGATTGCAAAATCTTATATCATCCTGGTAAAGCCAATGTGGTGGCAAATGCACTTAGCAGGAAAGCTGGAGTATCTCACATTTCAGTTAACTCCACAAGTTCCATCAGTTCGAAAGACAAGCTGAAAATACGACCACGTGCACAATTTATGAGTCTTGTCATACAGCCAGAACTGACAACACAAATAAAGGAGGCCCAGATAGCTGATGATTGGTGCCAAGAGCAGTTGACACGAGCCGAAATTGACCCACAAGCTACCCTACAACTAGATAACTTGGGAATCGCCAGACACCGCGACAGGATATATGTTCCACCCTCTCTTCGAAGTGTGATATTGGATGAAGCTCACAAAACAAGGTACACCGTACACCTTGGCGGAACTAAGATGTACAGGGATCTAAAGAAACAATATTGGTGGAATGGAATAAAGCGCGACATAGCAGATTTTGTAAAAGTGTGTTTGACTTGCCAAAAGGTCAAAGGAGTGCATCAGAAATCTGCAGGACTTTTACAACCTCTTCTAATACCAACTTGGAAATGGGACGAGATTACGATGGATTTTCTGGTAGGATTACTGATGGTTGCCGAATCCACCAAATAAAACCTTCACTTTCCAATATGCAACAAATTGAGTACAGTAGCAAAGGGTCGAACCCAAAGGACTAGCAGGTGTTATATTTCACACACAACCAAGTAAATAATCCACAAAAAATGGTTCGGAACAAGGGGGGGTTTTAGTAATTTAGCAAACTACGAATCTAAACACTAAACCAAAGGTAACAAGCAAGTAAAATCTGATATTAAAGGTCTGAAATGAACTGAATAAAAGAGAGATTATCCTAGCCAAGTTGTTCTTATAATTCATGTCATTGGTTCGATCATTGATGCAATATTCAACCTCAATTTCTTGATAGATTAGCTGCGGTGGACAACAAGCTCTGCACACCCTAGTCCTTTCTTATTTTTACAATGATTATGAGTAGCTCAATAACCATCTTCTTATCACAAAAGCAGTCTTAAAGATACGATCCTAAGATTTAATTTTGTGACAGCATTAATCATGAAAAGAACACCAATCCTAACCAACAAACTCAAGAAGCTTGGAATGTTTAAGTTATTATACATGCATCTCATCACTATCAAACGAACATGGTGGTAAGCCTTCAATGATATGTAACTCTTAGGCACATTTACATGACAATTACGGATCAAGTATTTGTGCAGCCAAGTAAAACAAGTTTCAAGGATCAGAAAATCATCTCAAAGACATGTTCAAACCATACATTCAAGATATATGCATATACCAAGAGATTAAAGCTGCATAAACTCATTTAGATCTCACAAATCCAAAGCATGAATCAAATAAACAACTTCACTAGGATAAAAGGGACTTAGCTGCTATACATGCTTTCAAATATTCAGCAAATAATTGTCCAAAAACTGATCCAAAAACTGATATAAAACTAACAAGGATTGTCTACAAAGGATGGTTTTATATCTTTACAACCTATGCATAAATTCTAGCTAGAAAGAGTAAAAAAGGGAAAGGAAATGCTTGCTGATCATAACAGAGGAGAAGTCCCCTGTTTTGCTGCTGTTCTGGAGCTGCTACGTGCTTGCCCTCTTCAAGATAAACTGGATCCCCCTTCTTTTCTTCTAAATCCTTGCTTATAAGCTTGGTAATCACAACTTTGGCACACATTTCAAGCCAAATATTCTTTAGAGTTCCTAAGTGTGATGAGTACCCTTCTTGAGACGCAAAAATACTGTGCAAAGCTGCGGCAAGTAGCTGAAGTTGACAAAAAGTGAAAGTCAACCGCAACATTTGACTTGGTGTCTGCTACGTCATCCTTAGCTTAAGGGATGATCATGGCTCAGTTCATTTTCTGCACTTGGCGATTCTTTTAGTCCAGATTTGTATTGATGATCCATTTTAGCTCCAATAAACCTACAAAGCCATAATTAAGCTTAATTAAGCACATATCCAGTCAAATGTAAGGGAAAAATTAAGACAAATTAAGCACTAATTACGTACTAACAAATCCCCCCACACTTGAACTATGCTTGCCCTCAAGCAGTTGCAACTAAACTTCAAAAAGAGGAAGGTTATCCTCTAACCATTACAGCCCCACAGTTTGTCAATGAGAAAATATGAACACTAAAATGAGTTTGATAACAAGTCTCCACAGTCATCAAGATGGAAAAGAACAAATCTTAAGTGTTTAACTTGCTAGAGAATGTTAGGGAATTTAGAATTCATTTAAGCATGCACATTTACCAAATAGCAATCACGACATATGATTAAAGGGTGCTTGTTCTGGACTGTCTAAAATTCAACAAAACAAAAGATTCAGTGAGAGTTCCAACGTAACGCTTACACCAAAATTCAAAACGTTGTCTATTTCGGGTGTCATAATACCGCTTTGGTAATATATGACTATCCCTAGACTGGACTTAGTACATCACTCATGGTCACCCATTTTTCAGTTTATGATTTGTATTTAGCCTTAGGTAACCAGCGGAGTGAAACGAGCAGACTGCATCAAGCAAATGGCTGTAACAGCCTTATTCAAAGAGCAATGGCTTAAAAAGCCTTATTCAGAAACTAATGGCATAACAACCTTATTCATATCCCTCAATCAACATTAACATTAACATTAACATTCAGCATCAATAACATTCCTGCTTTAGACAGTCCAAAAATTACACACTTTTTCACACATGAAGGTCCAATTTATTGCATGCAAATTTTTAATTTTCTCCCATTAATCTAAATTCAAAAACATTCTCTATCAGAGCCAAAGAACTTATAAATTTGATCAACTCCAAAAATCAAGCATGGAAATTTATGTTATTTCAACCTATTTTTCATGTTCAAAAGCTCTCAAATCAAAACATGTTGCACATGATCGGATTCTAACCATAAAAACAGCACAAAATCAGCACAAAAAGACCTAAGGACCTGAGCAAAAAGAGTTAAGAACTGACAACTAACAACTAAAAATTAAAACTAGGTAGATTAGGTAAAATAGGCAGTTATCAAATAGGACCAATCTAACCAACTAACAAGCTATTAGCATCCGATGATCCAAGAAAACTATTCACAATACTCTCTCTCTCTCTCTCCTCCCCCCCCCCCCTTATTCCACATTGTCCTCAATGTATACTTAAAAGAAAAGGTAAGAACGTGAGGACTTCCCTGAACAAAGCTCAGTGAGGGGCAATTTTGAGACTTTTCTTGATGGCCTCAATGTCTTCTTCTACTCCTGCTATGTGGATTGCCATGATGTCCATTGATTTCTCCATGGCTAGGAGCTTTTCCACTGACTTTTCATGTTTCTCCAGCCTTGTTTTCAGTTCGAGTAGGAGAGTTTCAATTCGATCCAGTTGAGCAGAGTTGGAGGTGCTAGCTGTGGTCTCAGGTTGGGCTTCAGCCTGTTCTTCAGTTTGTATAGAAGCTGCACCTGCACCAGGAAACAACAATACTCCAATTTTCTTTTGGAGTATCTTCATGTTAAGTAGTGTCTGCTCATCAAGGGGAGAAAGGGTGGAACACACATTCAAATCATGGTTATTCAAATCAAGTACTCCCTCATGTAGTGCAAGGTGTGTGATAATATGTGCAAGTTTGAGAGATGTTTTCCATCGAATGAAGTGGTGAATGTGTGCAGCAACCCAAAAACCCAAATTAACTTTATGATTATGCCACATGGCCCACAAGAAATAAAGCTCAGTTTCTTCACACCTCTGTGAGAAGGCAATTAATCTATGCATGTAAACAATTTTAGGGTCTTTCAAGTGAATGCTTTTAGTAGTTGGTTCTGTAAATTTAGTCTGTTTACCCCCAGTTAATTCAGAAAAAGTTGTATCAACATCAAATTCTTTAGGAAAATCACCAAAACATTCAAATTCATCATCCTCTTCTTCATTTTCAGCTCTAAAATCAGTAAAGTCCAAGGCAAGACATAATTCATTAATGGAATAAGTAAAACATTTGCCTAGAAGTCTAAACTTTATTATACCCTCTGCATCCCAGTTATGTGCTTCCTTTTTTCCAAACTTAAAAGTGGAATAGAATTCTAATGTCAGTTCATAGAATATGTCACAGTCAATATCAAAGAAGTTCTTCCAGCCTATATTATCCATCAGTTTGTGCACAGGTTCCACAAGTTCAAACTTCTCTAGAGTGGGAATACGCAAACATTTTACAGGAGAAATAACATAATTCTTAACACATTTGTACCTCGTTTTCTCAGTTTTCTTGAACTGTAAATGACCTCCCAAGTTTTCAAAGTGTGTAAGTGGAGGTGTTCTGCTTTTGGGGATCCTGTTTCTCCTTTTCTGTTTTGGAGCAGGGGCTGCCTTTGTTGCTTTCCCCTGGTCAACTTCTTCTGCCTGTTCAGTTTGAGCTGGGGCTTCAGTTGGTTCATCCTCAGCTGGTCGTTCTCGATCCTCCTCTAGTGGTACATCTCCCATTTGATTATTCCTTGAAACTCTTTTCTTTTTCCCAGCTTTGACCTATTTCCTACCCCTTTTCTTCAAGGGCTCATCCTTCTGAATGTTGGAACTAACCTGGTTTTCCCTTTGTTCAACCCTAATTTCTGGCTCTTTCTCAACTTCATCCTCTTCTTCATTTGCATCTTGGAGAATCAACTTCCTTTTTCTGGGTCTCTGCCCTTGGTTCTTCTTGGGACGAATCTCCTTTTGCATGTCAGCAAGAGTTGGGTTTCTTGTGGTTAGTGGTGATGATTGGGGTTCAGGGCTTGGTTTCAAAATAACAGAGGTGGTGGGTGGTGACCTTTGAGCTGGATTTCTGGTGGTGTCTCGGTGAGGAGAAGGTGAGGGCGAAGGGTTTTCAGAGGCGGTGTGGTAGGTGAGAGAGGAAGGGTTTAGCTGGGTTGTCTCTTCTGGTGCTTGAACATCAACCTCTGGTTCCGGCATGGCTGGTGGTTTCTCTGTTGTTGGTTTATGGCTGATTTTGCTAATGGTCCTGACTTTTTGCAAACATTGGCGGCGTGGTTTTGATGGCGGAGGAATAACAGGTCCCTTGGACCTTGTCTTGGCCATGGTTGAAAGTTGAGAGTGGTGGCTCGTGGTGGTGGGCGGTGGAGTGGGGGTGGTGGCTGTTTGTATTCTGATGAGGGAGACGGAGAGGTTTTTGAGAGCTGGAGAGTTTTTTGGAATCTGATAAATTGTGAATGTGTGTATAAAGTAGTGTTGGGGTATTAAAAATCAGATTTGAAGAACACACTTTCTAATAAAACGTTTTTTCAAAGGTGTGTTTCATATTAAAAGCAATTTATCAGCCTTTTTCAAATAAAACGTTTAAAGCGTTAATTTCCCCAGAGAAAACGTTTTCGCAAATCGTATTCAAATCTGATAAGCAAGCTTCTTCACTTTTTTTTTTTTTTTTTTTTTAAAGGAAGAAAAATGCCTGTGTCATGAGTTATAGGAATGACCATCTCTAAGGGTTCGGGTCCTGGTAGCAGTTTATGCCAAAATCTGCAAACAAAACAAAAAGTGGTCCTTAGTCAAGAATCACAGTATTCTCTCAACAAAAACAAAGAGAAACTGGAACTGAACAATAATAAATCAAAAGGAATTGGGTTGCCTCCCAATAAGCGCCCTTGTTTAACGTCCTAGGCTAGACGGATTCATTTCGTTGTTAATGCATCGGAGTGGGACTGTCCAAGCTGACTTCCTCCACTGTATGAGCTTGGAATCCTTCATAAAATGGTTTGAGACGAAGACCATTTACTTTAAAAGCTTTCCCAGTCTCCAAACTTTTGATAGCCACTGCACCATGAGGGAAAACATCAGTCACAACAAAAGGCCCTATCCATCTAGACCTTAACTTATCAAGAAATAACTTCAAACGTGAATGAAATAATAAAACTTTCTGCCCAATTTCAAAGTTTTTCTGGAAATCATTTGATCATGAAAGTTTTTAGTCTGTTCTTTGTAGATTCTTGCACTTTCATATGCTTCATTCCTCAGTTCTTCCAACTCCTGGAGTTGCAATTTCCTGTGTACTCCAGCTTCATCCATCTTCATATTGCATTGCTTAATGGCCCATAGTGCTTTGTGTTCCAGCTCCACTGGTAAGTGACAAGGCTTTCCAAAAACTAGCTTATATGGTGACATGCCAATGGGGGTTTTATAGGCTGTTCGATAAGCCCACAAAGCATCATCAAGCTTCAAACTCCAGTCCTTCCTATTTGGGTTAACAGTTTTCTCCAAGATGGACTTCACTTCGCGGTTGGAGATTTCAGCTTGTCCACTTGTTTGTGGATGATAGGCTGTCGAAGTCCTGTGAGAAACGTGGTATTTCTTAAGCAAAGCTGCAACCACTTTGTTGCAAAAATGGGTGCCACGGTCACTGATGATCGCTTTTGGAGTTCCAAACCTGTCTTAGAGTCGTTAGTCCGTGTGGCTTTTGCCTCAACCCATTTGGATACATAATCAACTACAAGTAATATATAGTTGTTGCCACAAGAACTAGGAAATGGACCCATAAAATCTATGCCCCAAACATCAAATATTTCACAAATTAAAATGGGGGACAATGGCATTTGATTTCTAGCACTCAAATTCCCAGTTTTCTGACATCTTTCACAAGTTTTGCAAAATATGAATGCATCACGAAACATTGTAGGCCAATATAGTCCACATTCTAACACCTTTCTTGCAGTTCTTTTTTGCCCAAAGTGGCCTCCACATACATAAGAATGACAGAATTTTAAAACAGAGTGAATTTCGTCCTCACTTACACATCTCCTAACAACTTGATCTGCACAAAATTTCCAAAGGTAAGGATCATCCCATACATAGTATTTAGCATCACTTTTCATCTTATCACGCTCAGACCTAGACAGTTTATCAGGAAAAGTTTTGGATACCATGTAGTTTACCATGTCTGCATACCAGGGGGCATGTGTTAGGCATGACCTTAGCTTACCATCAGCTACAGAGAACAGTTGCTCATCTGGAAATTCATCCTTTATAGGAATGGAATCTACATCTGCCAAGATTCGACTCAGATGATCAGCAACTAGGTTCTCTGATCCTTTTTTATCCCTGATTTCAATGTCAAACTCTTGCATCAATAGGACCCAACGTATCAACCTTGGTTTCGCTTCCTTTTTCTTCAATAGGTATCTAAGAGCTGCATGATCAGAGTAAACAATCACTTTAGTACCTAACAAATATGCACGAAATTTATCTAAAGCAAAAACAATGGCTAAAAGCTCCTTTTCAATTGTGGTGTAGTTTATCTGAGTTGTATCCAGCATCCTTGAAGCATAATAAATCACATAAGGTGATTTATTTATCTTTTGCCCAAGAACAGCTCCAATAGCATAGTCGCTTGCATCGCACATCAATTCGAAGGGATGATTCCAATCAGGTGCTTGGATTATTGGGGCAGAAGTTAGCTTCAATTTCAATAAATCAAATGCTTCTTTGCAAGCTTCATCAAACTTGAATTCCACATCCTTTTGCAGCAGCTTGCATAGAGGTTGTGCTATCTTTTAAAAATCCTTTAAGAACCTCCTGTAGAAGCCTGCATGTCCAAGAAAAGAACGGATCTCCCGCACACTTGTGGGGTAAGGCAAAGACTCTATAATATCAATCTTTGATTTATCAACCTCAATGCCTCTAACTGAAACTATATGTCCTAAAATCAGTCCTTGATCAACCATAAAATGGCATTTTTCATAGTTCAAAACAAGGTTACTTTCAAGACATTTTTCCAAGATTTTAGCCAAATTATTCAAGCATGCATCAAAAGAATTCCCATAAACAGTAAAATCATCCATAAAAACTTCAATTATATCCTCAACATAATCTGAAAAGATGCTCACCATACACCTTTGAAATGTGGCAGGGGCGTTGCAAAGCCCAAATGGCATACGCCGAAATGCAAATGTTCCAAATGGACAAGTGAATGTGGTTTTTTCTTGATCTTCCGGTGCAACGGGAATTTGATAAAATCCAGAATATCCATCAAGACAACAATAATGTGTCTTTCCTGCAAGCCTTTCAAGCATTTGATCAATGAATGGCAAGGGAAAATGGTCCTTCTTGGTGGCTGCATTTAACCTTCTATAATCCATGCACACACGGCAAACATTTTGCACTCTCATTGGTACCATTTCTCCGGCTGCATTTTCAATCGCCGTTATCCCTGTTTTCTTGGGAACAACCTGCACGGGGCTTACCCATAGACTATCCAAAATGGGGTATATGATGTCGGCATCCAAGAGCTTGAGAATTTCTTTCTTTACAACTTCCATCATTGGAGGATTCAATCTTCTTTGAGCTTCTCTACTTGGTTTGCAGTCTTCTTCCAAGATGATTTTGTGCATGCAAGTGGATGGACTCAAGCCTTTTATGTCTGCAATTGTCCATCCCAAGGCTGCCTTGAATTCTTTAAGAACTCGTATCAATTTCTCTTCCTCCAAACTTGAAAGTTTATTTGAAATAATCACTGGTAGTAATTTATGGCAGCGGCTTAAGCTCCAAATTAGGCGCCTGCACAATAGAGGGAAGTAATTTAGTATGAGAAACAGTCAATTGGTTACAAGAAATTTTGTGGTTAACAAGTTTCAGAGATTCTAATGCATAAACAACATCACAAACATCCTCTCTTATTTCATACTTAGCTTCCAATTCCTTAAGTTTATCAACATAAAGGCTGTCACCCAATGCTATGTAAAGTTCATCATAATAATCCAATTTCAAGGTGGTTTCTGTCAGATTATCAATAATATCAATGAAAGAGACATTTGAAACATTTTCAGTAGGATATTTCATAGCTTCATAAACATTGAATTTAATGAGATCCCCATCAAACTCCATTGTTAATGTCCCATCATGAACATCAATATCCGCCCTTGCTGTGCTAAAAAAAGGTCTCCCAAGCAGCAATTCCGAAGACTTTGAAATCTTATCATCTTCCATGTCGAGCACGAAGAAATCTGCAGGAAATACCAAGTTATTGACTTGTACAAGAACATCTTCTAACACTCCTTCCAGATGTACAATGGACCTATCCGCTAGTTGTATAATAACTCCTGTTCCCTTCAAAGGACCAATGTTTAGTGAAGAATAGATAGACAAAGGCATAACATTTATTGATGCACCTAAATCACACATAGCATGATTTATACCTAGATTGCCTATCTTGCATGGAATTGCAAACATACCTTGATCCTTACATTTAGGTGGGAGTTTTCTTTGAAGTACAGCTGATACATTTTCTCCCATGCTCACTTTTTCATTCCCCAATAGTTTTCTTTTATTTGTACAAAGATCTTTAAGAAACTTAGCATACCTTGGAATTTTTTTTATGGCATCAAGGAAGGGAATATTCAACTCAACCTTTCGGAATGTGTCCAGGATTTCTTTCTCTTCCTTGGATTTCTTAGACTGTGCAAACCTTTGAGGAAAAGATGGTGGAATGATTAAAGGTTTGGGCTGCACAGAAGGTTCTGCCTCCTGCTCTGTTTCTAAGCCATGATCATGGCTTACGCCCTTACATCCTAACTCTGTATCTGCATTAAAATTTGCTATGTTTTGCTCTGTTATTCCACTGCCTTGCCCTACTTTTTGCCTCCTCACAGGTAGTTCCAGCTCCTTTCCACTCCTTAGGGTAATAGCACTAGCATTTTGTCAGGAATCAATTGTTTGGGATGGCAACTTTCCTTTGTTTTCAAGCTTGCTAACTGAAGATGCTAGTTGTCCCAACTGATTTTCCAAGTTTTGAACAGTGGACTGAAACTGCTGCATATTTGCTATCGTTTCCTGTTGAAATTGTTGCATATTTGACCTGGTTTCCTGTTGAAATTGTTGATTGTTAGCTACGAAAGCCTTAAACATATCTTCTAAAGATGTACCTGAATTAGAGCTTGAAGGCTGCTAAAAATTGGCTTGTTGTGGCTGTAAATTTTGATTTGGCTGGAAGTTTTGAGGCGGTCTTTGTATGGGTGGCCTTGGCTGAGAATTTTGTTGTCCTTGAAACAATTGAGACTTCGGTGCATAGCTGAAATTAGGATGATCTTTCCAGCCTGGATTGTACGTATTCGAATATGGATCATACTTCCTTTGTTGAAAACCTCCTCCTATTGCACTTACGTTTTCAGCACCATCTCCTTGAAGTGTTGGGCATAAATCTGTGTGGTGATCGGGACTCGTACAGATTCCACAAACCAAAGATGGTGTCGAGTTTGCCACAGCTAAATTCTGTACCAAAGTTGTTAATTTATTTAATTGACTTTCAATTGAAGTGGAGCTTACCTTATTTGCCTTTCTCGGGGCATCATGATGAGTACCAAACTGTTGAGAATTAGCAGCCATGGTAGAGATTAGCTGCCTAGCTTCATTTGGAGTTTTATTCACAATGGCACCACCACTTGCTGCATCCATCATTCGGCTTTCCATTGGAGTTAAATCTTCATAAAAATATTGGACCAAAGCTTGCTCGGAGTGTCCATGTTGTGGACAACGTGCTAAGAGTTTCTTAAATCTTTCCCAATAATCATGGAGAGATTCAGATTCCTTTTGTCTAACTGAAACTATCTCCCTCCTTGTAGAGACAACTCGGGATGTGGGGAAGAATTTCTCCAAGAAAGCCGAAGCCATAGCTGTCCACGTTGTGATTGATCCTAGAGGTAAATAATACAACCATTCCTTTACATCATCAGCCAAAGAGAACGGGAATGCTCTCAATTTAATCTGCTCCTCCGTAACTCCATTTGGCCTCATACTAGAGCAAACCACATGAAACTCCTTAAGGTGTTGATTTGGATCTTCATTCTCCTTGCCTCTGAACGTAGGAAGTAAGTGAATCAGTCCTGACTTTAGCTCAAAGTCAGTTGTCAAAGTAGGCAATGTGATACACAATGGTTCTTGAGCTACAGGTGGTGCTGCCAGCTGCCTTAGTGTCTAATCTTCCGTGGCCATGCTTAAGGGATGACCACAGATAACGCTTCTGGTATCTATGTCAGTGAATAAATTAACCAAACAGGGGAACTGATCTTCTTCAAGAAATCTGCTACTTTCAGCTTGTTGTCTGCGTATTCTAGCTTCTTTCTTGATCTGTCTTAACGTTCTTTCAATCTCAGGATCGTAAGGAATCAATTTCTTGGAATATTTAGACCTGGTCATACAAGGAAATAAAAACAATTAAATCTAGTCCCCGACAAGGGCGCCAAAAATTTGATGGTTGCCGAATCCACCAAATAAAACCTTCACTTTCCAATATGCAACAAATTGAGTACAGTAGCAAAGGGTCGAACCCAAAGGACTAGCAGGTGTTATATTTCACACACAACCAAGTAAATAATCCACAAAAATGGTTCGGAACAAGGGGGGGTTTTAGTAATTTAGCAAACTACGAATCTAAACACTAAACCAAAGGTAACAAGCAAGTAAAATCTGATATTAAAGGTCTGAAATGAACTGAATAAAAGAGAGATTATCCTAGCCAAGTTGTTCTTATAATTCATGTCATTGGTTCGATCATTGATGCAATATTCAACCTCAATTTCTTGATAGATTGGCTGCGGTGGACAACAAGCTCTGCACACCCTAGTCCTTTCTTATTTTTACAATGATTATGAGTAGCTCATTAACCATCTTCTTATCACAAAAGCAGTCTTAAAGATACGATCCTAAGATTTAACTTTGTGACAGCATTAATCATGAAAAGAACACCAATCCTAACCAACAAACTCAAGAAGCTTGGAATGTTTAAGTTATTATACATGCATCTCATCACTATCAAGCGAACATGGTGGTAAGCCTTCAATGATGTGTAACTCTTAGGCACATTTACATGACAATTACGGATCAAGTATTTGTGCAGTCAAGTAAAACAAGTTTCAAGGATCAGAAAATCATCTCAAAGACATGTTCAAACCATACATTCAAGATATATGCATATACCTAGAGATTAAAGCTGCATAAACTCATTTAGATCTCAAAAATCCAAATCATGAATCAAAGAAACAACTTCACTAGGATAAAAGGGACTTAGCTGCTATACATGCTTTCAAATATTCAGCAAATAATTGTCCAAAAACTGATCCAAAAACTGATATAAAACTAACAAGGATTGTCTACAAAAGATGGTTTTATATCTTTACAACCTATGCATAAATTCTAGCTAGAAAGAATAAAAAAGGGAAAGTAAATGCTTGCTGATCATAATAGAGGAGAAGTCCCCTGTTTTGCTGCTGTTCTGGAGCTGCTACGTGCTTGCCCTCTTCAAGATAAACTGGATCCCCCTTCTTTTCTTCTAAATCCTTGCTTATAAGCTTGGTAATCACAACTTTGGCACACATTTCAAGCCAAATATTCTTTAGAGTTCCTAAGTGTGATGAGTACCCTTCTTGAGACGCAAAAATACTGTGCAAAGCTGCTGCAAGTAGCTGAAGTTGACAAAAAGTGAAAGTCAGCCGCAACATTTGACTTGGTGTCTGCTACGTCATCCTTAGCTTAAGGGATGATCATGGCTCAGTTCATTTTCTGCACTTGGCGATTCTTTTACTCCAGATTTGTATTGATGATCCATTTTAGCTCCAATAAACCTACAAAGCCATAATTAAGCTTAATTAAGCACATATCCAGTCAAATGTAGGGGGAAAATTAAGACAAATTAAGCACTAATTACATACTAACAATTACCAAGGGTCAGAGGTGGATATGATAGCATTTGGGTTATCGTTGACCGATTAACGAAGTTAGCTCACTTCCTACCTGTCAAGACCACTGATAATGTGAAGAAGTTAGCGGGTCTTTACATACAAGAAATCGTAAAGTTGCATGGAATTCCCACTAGTATCGTATCCAACAGAGATCCCAAGCTCACATCCAAATTATGGCAAGATATTCAAGGACAATTAGGTACAAAGCTACAATTCAGCACAGCAGCACACCCCCAGACGGATGGTCAATCAGAGAGATTAATTGGGTACCTCGAAGATATGCTTCGGATGTGTGTCCTCGATTACAAGGAGAGTTGGCACAAGCAACTAGCATTGATAGAGTTCGCTTGCAATAACAGTTATCAATCCTCTATCCAGATGGCTCCATATGAAGCCTTATACTGGAGAAAGTGTCGATCGCCCTTATATTGGGATTTAGATGAATGGAGACAAACTGAGAATGGACACCATCGAGCAACAAAACCAGAGCTAATTTAGGGCTCAATTGAGAAAGTGCAAGCCATCAGATTGAAAATGAAGATTGCCCAAGACCACCAGAAAAGTTATGTCGATCGCCGAAGAAAGAAATTGGAGTTTGAAGTAGGCGACCGAGTATTACTCAAACTATCTCCTAGAAAAGGAATCCAAAGATTTGGTAAATGAGGAAAGCTCAGCCCACGATACATTGGACCATTCGAGATTACAGAACACGTTGGAGAAGTTGAGTACCAATTGGATCTACCTCCAAACCTTACAGGAATTCACAAATTTTTCCACATCTCCAACTGCGTAAATCTCACCCCGATGAATCGCACATAATATCATCAGAAGATATACCATTAGAACCAAATCTCACATATATAGAGAAACCGGTGCACTTTTGGACCGCAAGTATAAAGAACTTCGGAATAGAAGGATTCCGATGGTAAAAATACTGTGGAGAAATCAAAAGACAGAAGAAGCTACTTGGGAACTAGAAGAGAAGATGAAGAAACACTATCCGAGGTTATTTACCAGCAGCAGATAAAATTTGGGGACCAGATTCCTTCAAGAGGGAGAGAGTTGTGACACCCTGATATTTAGAAAAGTAAGATAAAAATAAATTAGGAAAAATATTACATCATAACATGCATACATATTATTTGGCATATTAATTGTACAATTTGTTTGTTTAAAATTATAATGTTACTTGAGCACATTACATTTAGGAAATAATTACATATCTCTCTAACAATAAAATTTATGGATAGTTTTAAATTATGTTAATACTAATTTTACATACACCTAGCTATTTATATTTCAATGAATAAGTTTTCAACCAAATGTTTTCAAATTTTAAAATAAATACGTTTATTATTATTATTATTATTATTATTATTATTATTATTATTATTATTATTATTATTATTATTATTATTATTATTATTATTATTATTATCTATTTAATTTTAAAAGTGGAGGCAAGGGGTTGCCGTGTTCGTTTCTCAATTCATAATAATATATATATATGTATATATATACATTTTTAATATTGAATGTTTCCTTAACATTAAAGACTGGGACGTGTCCTAATCCCAAATCACCACATATCAATTTATGAGTGATTCACCACTTACTAATACAAACAAAACAAGTGAATGACTTTAACACTCTCAAATCTCTCTTTCACTCTCTCGGACAAAAGGACAGGTATGGCTTCTTTTCCATAATCTCCATTAAAGTAGCAATAATTTAGATGAAGTAGTGATTCTTTTATTTGGTGAACATGGTTGTACAAAATTAATTATGAAATATGTTTTAGTTCCTAGCTATTCCTTTTGATTTTACTTGACCACTCAACCTCACAAATTCATTTTCTAACAAACCCACACATGTCCGGGTATGTACATGCATCTCTATATGTAATATTAGTCATAAACAATTAGTTAGTTTAAATAATTTTCCTATGCAGAAGGTTGGAGGGTATAATTAAAAATGAGATATTAGATGCCTTTTAGTTAGCTTTAATGATAATATTGACGGTTTGAATTTAAATACCAAATAATTGATGATTGTCTCAAACATTAGGCCTTAATTATAATTTAATTAAAATTAGTAATTAGCTGCGTAAATATTAAATAGTGTTATTCATATTAATAATATTTTATGATATTAATGAAGAAGTAGTCTGATTCATAATTTTAATTGATAGGAATGATTGTTAGGTAATTAGATTTCATTTTAATAGCTAAAATACCTTATGTTGCCTATTAGATTAAAATTAATTAATCAATCCACTAATTCCATGTTATATAGTCATAATATTATATTCAAAACATGATTTAAATGCATAGAAGTAATAATAGAATTTACCTTGACTAATTTAGAATTTATAAATGACTTGTTGACATTTAAAAAAAATAAAAATTTAGATATTATTAATTAGAAGACACATTTCAAGTATATGTCATGGAGTCCTGTACCTTAGTTTTGTAATTCAGTTGATTGAATGCACGTGTATATGTACCGAGTATTTTGCATACATATATGTGAAATGTAAATGTGATTACAACTTATTTATTTTACCGTTAGTAGTAAGGTCATACTAGGATTTTAGGTTTAATACTTGTTGACCTAGAGTCGTGTTTGTCTTTTGTCAGGCGAACTAGGACCAGCTGCGTATTAGTACGGTGAGGAAAATTTACCTTTAAAACTGAAATACGTATATCTATATTATTAGACCAACCTTCTTAAGACCCTTATTTAATTATTTCGATTTTTATTCCCTTCATGTTATACCTACGCATGTAATTATTTAATTATTAGTTACTGGTTTTAAGACAAATGATTTGGTTAGTAAAAATGATTTCTTACATATAAGTACTGCATCAAATCCTTCATTTGGTTTGAAAAGAATCTACCGTTCTTGTTAATGAGTTATTCTATTCTGTTACTGCTTGATTGCACTCGTGGGGACGCCCACGGGGTAGTTCTGGGCCACGAGGTTACTCTCAACATCAGACCGGCTGAGCAGTATCGGGCCGCGGTCGTAGCTGTGCGAGGTAACACCCATATGTTGACGCTACCATTCAGAGATTCGGAGATGGTCTCGAGTGACTAGCCGAAGAGATGATCTCACGGGCACGTGGGACTCTCGACCACTGTTAGTTGGGGGATACCCCGACTCTGGTGTTTGGAGTTATTTTATGATTTTGGTTTTAGGCGATAAAAGGGGAAAGATTGTTCATAGCTCATTCATATGCTTGTATATCCTATGTATACTGTTCTTTGCCTGCTCATGCATCAATTATGATTTTGTTATTCTTTTATCTTCTGCATTCTTTCGTCAACCTCACTAAGTCAGTTTGACTTACTCCTCTCTTTTGACCCGTATTTCAGATCTTTTTGAGCGAGGCCCGGAGTTAGGTGAGCAACCCTTGGATTAGAGATTAGAGCTGTCTTGCCTGCCGTTTTGTTGCTGATGTACAGCACCCCACCTCGGGGAATGTATATATCTATGTTGTTTGTGAGCTTAAGCCCCGCATAAGGGCGAAAGCGTTTACTTTTGTCTCGTACCTGTTTTGTCGTCGTCTTCCTCTGGGTCGGTATGTAAGTTCAGTTATTTTTATTTCGGTTTGGACTCTCGTTTTAGGACCACTACCTTTATTTTAAGTCATGTTACAGTTTCTGCTGTTTCCAGCTGTTTTAGTTTTCACTTTGAGTTGTTATTCTAGATTACCGTAGTGTTGTCTTACGCTTTTGCGGCTGAATCAGGGTGAGCGCTTAGCAAACCCTGACTAGGCCGTGCGGGCGGCACTCCGCGGGACCCTTTGCGTCCGGGGATCTCGTTGGGGCGCCGCAACTGTGTTGAATATGCGAGCTTGAATGCATGATTCTTGTGTGTTTAAATACCGAGATAATGTGGTTGAGGTCAAGTTTTTGTATATTTAATGGAGAGGTTGAGGAATTGTTTATTTCCGACTTGTTTAGGATTGCTTTGGTCATTTTGTAGCTTATTTGGGTGAATTCCAAATTTCCAGCTTCAAAAATTACATTTTTCTCCCTCTTAGCACGTGGATTTTTTTCAATACATAAATCCACGGACGTGTGTCCAATCCAAGCCTCCTGCGTCAAATCCACGGAAGTGGATTTTTCCTTTACAAAAACTCCATGCCCGTGGATTCTTTATAGTAGCTCAGCCCCGAACCTCGGAACGGCCGTTCCCGTCTCAGTTGTAAACTGAAAACGGTCGTTCTTATTTTCGCCCCCATTATTCGAATTCTGAGACCCGGAACGACCATTCCGTATCACTTCCATCTCGGAATGGCCGTTCCCATTTGCAGGCTCAATTCTAAATTCTAAACACTTTTTACAACCTCTAAAACGCGATTTCAGCCCCCAACTTCAGAAATTAAAAACGCGCTAACACTCTCCCCGATTTCAGCCAACAACGTAATTTCACTTTCCCTTTTCAAACAAAGTCGAAACGCGACATAAGCCCCCATTTCTGAAATTATAAACAACAGACACTTTCCACCCCAATTTCAAAAAAAAACAAAAACCCCCCTTTTCAAAACTGTTTCAGAGCAACACAACAACCCTTTGTCCTAAATTTAATTTGTGGCGATTTTTTATCGATTCTTTGAGAAAAATTGTGGCTTTTGTGATTTATGTTCTGAATATTTGATCTTTGAGCTTTTGTTGGCATATTCCCACACAACATTTGACTAAAATCAGCCTCTCTTACACTTGCACGTAAGGTGTTCGATCAATTGCCTCAGTCACAATTTCAGTCCTTTTATCCCCAAGTCTTTGCCAAAATAGTTCGTAGGCATGCTAGAACCAATCCCGATCAAGCCTCAGCATCCCACCATCCATCGGAAGTTGAAGAAAAGATAGAAAGACCCCCAAGGCGTAATCTTTTCGGTCGGAATCTTGTTCCCACCAAATACTTGGATGAGCCCATTCTTAGAGAGCTTCAACTCTGTTATCAAGTTCGAGAATTATTTGAGAATATCGGGTGGTTGAGTTTCATTACTAACCAAGTGCACACTTATCCCCAACTCACACCGAGACCTTGCAATAGAATAAGTATTCGGGAACAACCACTTTCATGTTTTATGGAGTGGAATACACACACAATGCAAACTTTTTTCGTCAGACTTTTGGTTTCCCCATCGCTAACGGCCGTGAGTTTCCCTTTGAATGGGAGAATGTCTATCACTTGGACCAAATTTGGAGATCATTTGATGTGATTGACACCTGTGTCATTTATAATCTGAGCGCCAATAAGAGTACACGCATTAATGATCCATTGTGGCACATTGTCCACAAGCTCCTCAACGAATCTATCTGGCCATGCCAAGAGCACCGGTAACGTCACAAGTTGGGAGCTTTACATTCTTTATTGCATGAGGGAGCAAATTAAGATGAATGGCATTTACTTGTTGATGGACCAGATGTTTCATGCTGCTCGCCGAGAGAACGCGAGCTTTATTATGGGGGGGTTTGTAATGACCATTACACAAAAGTTAGGTCTTGCGCCGGATGAGCACGAGGCATCTTTGGATGATGTTATCACTGTGAATGTGCGAGTGTTGCTCAACATGGATTTGATTAGACTTTGGGGAGAGCCTTGAACCATCATGTGGTTTATTGGGCGAAGGAGGAGTGAGACCAACTTAATAGACTTTATGCAGAGGGCATTCTCGATCGTAGGCACGTTGATGAGCATAAGCCTCCCGTTGATATCATGTGCCACATGTTGCCACACCAGTGCCTCAGGCTGATTTCCCCAACCGTGCTTATTTCATGGAGTAGTTTCAGAATATGGAACTGCGTATGACTAACCTTGAGACGCGATACACCGAGCATACCACTTCCATGGATGAGCGTCTTACAACGATGTAGACTGATATCGCTGTTGTTCGAGGTGATATACGTGGGATTTACGAGATGCTTAGAACTTTTTAACCACCTCCACCCCCTCCCCCTTGATTTTCCCCGTGTCTGTTATGTTATATTCTACTCTAGGATTTGCATTTTGTTGTTTAGATATTTTAGTTCATTTAGATATTTTGGTTGTTGGATGTTTATATTTGACTTGATTTCTATTGTGTTGAATTCGGCATGTATGGATTTGTATCTTTGATTATGGCATGTTTTAGATTCGTATTAACTTACTCGTTCCTTTTTATTATTACTTCTATACATACTTGTTATGCTTGTTTGTGTAGTTGTGATTGTAGGATTCGGGATATGTTGTGCAGCCCCGTTGCCGGTTTCTTCATAAACAGGGAGTCTCTTTGAACTTTTTATCTATTTGCATGAGGACATTGCAAATTCTTAGGGGGGGAGGGGAACTAGTTCGATTTTTTAGTCATATTTTTTTTATTGGACTTTGCTTATTATTGAGTTTTGCTTTGAATACATGAATTGACTCCATTTTTGAATATTTTTGCTTAGGATGATCGTTGAATATTTGCTTAATCGAGTTAGGCTAATTGAATGCGCGAAAACATGTGTGATTTTTGATAAAGATAGAGTGTCAACATGCCTTTATTTTTTAGCACTTTTGAATGTTTTAATGCAACTTCGATCCCTTAGAGAAAGTTTATTTCTTTTAAATAGGCCTAAAATATGATTAGAGTGCACTTTAGTGTCTTTCGAGGCGAAATTTTGAATTGACAAGAGATTAGGAAAATGACTTAGCATTCATTGTCAATGGAATTAGTCTTTCAACTATCTTTTCACCAAATAGCATAACCCGATTGACACCACTGAGCCTTTGTTGTGTAAAATTTTTTGTAGCCACATTACAAGCCTATGCACAACAAAGTTTACAACCATCCCTTTTATTTTATCACACCATGCTTGCTCGTTTGATTTTATTTTGTTGTATCTTTTGACACATTCTTGATGATTCTTGTACGAAAAATGAGAAAAGATGAAAAGAAAGAAAGAAAAATTGAGAAAAAGTCGAAAGAAAAGAAAAGAAAATATGCAAAGTGTGAAACAAAAGAGAGGTTCTATGTAAACATCTTAGTGTGGGAGAGTGTTGTATTAGGCAAAGAAAGTGTTTGGTTTTGTATTATAAAATGATGTGAGCTTTGGTGTTTAGTCACTTTAATCCATATTTCCATAACCGTAACCCAAGCCTACATTACAAGCTCGAAAGACCTTTCGATCCCGAGTCTTGAGTCAATTCTATTAGTGGAGATAAACACGAAGAGTGTATTTCGAAATTGTAGATTAGTGCTTAATCAAAAGATATAAACTAATCCGAGTGATTGTTGTGCATTAATTCATTCAAATTCACACACTACACAAGGGCATGCTATCTATACTGTTTCTGTTGAATCTTATACTTGTGATTAGTGCGTCCGATAGGCTAAACTCGATTGATGTGATTATTTACTGATTGACCTTTGCGAATTTGTTTGTTAGTGGATTGACTTTTCAAGTGTTTGGCATTACTCAAGGAAGAGCAATAGTTCTAGTATGGGGGAGTTTGTTAGGATTATTTTATACCTTCATTTGAGAATGTTTTATGTCTTAATTGGACCGATTCTATGTTTTACATTGTATAATTTCTCTTATTTCAGGTATATTGTGCGTGGAGGTGGTTCGTGGTGAAAACGAGGCAAGAAACGAGACTTTAGATGCCGAGAATGATCAATACGTGTGAAGATTTGAATTTCCAACCTTCTGTCGCACGAGAACGACCATTCGGGTCCATGTGAATTATGGGAATGGCCATTCTGAGAAGTCAACTGCGGAGCCTTTGACTGGGATGGGAAAGGCCATTCCCAGTAGCACTGGGGAGCATTTGAGAAGGGTCGTTCTGGGAGCTGTTATGGGACTATATAAGAGAAGTTTCAGCACTTAGTTAAGGGAGACTCCTTTTAGGGCTTAATTTAGGCTTAATTAAGAGTCTCTTCTAGCTTAATCTTTGATTCTTAGAGCTTTATTTAGATTGTAGTTGTTAATTCCTTTCTGGAGTAATTCCTTCTCTTTACTTTATTCCAAGTTAGATTTAATTGCTTTAAGTTTTGATACTAATTTCTCTAGTTTTGGGACTTGATCATGTTTTTTAGAATTATGTTCTTTTTACTTGATATTTAGTTTAATTCAATGAATATGCATGTTTTTAGTATGATCTCTATTATTTTGTTATTTTTTGTGTTAATATGAGTGGCTAATTTCTTAGGCAAAGGAGGGTGACGAATTATGTAGGGTAAGTGTTTGATGAAATACCTCGGTGGGACTACTTGATCTTATGCTAGTGAAATTGAATTGTTTGCATATTTAAGCTTGATCACCTTAGTTATGAACTAAGATTTGCATATTAATTGGGAAATGGTATGTGAATTGGATGAGATTCACAACACTTAAGGGCTAAGTATAAAGAGATTTAGCTTAGACTTGAGCAAAGCAATTGATTAACAATGCCAAGCCGCTAGTTAGTTTCTTAACTAATCTTTATTAATTGATCTAATTATTGAGCTAATGATCACGAGAGTGACTTTAGACGTAATTAGGTACATGCATTTGACTTCGAGAGGAGCTTTTGCATATCTTAGTCATTAGGTTTGTGAGATCCTTGTTCCGCTAAAGCACTAATCGAACACGAACCTTACATGATCATTACTTCCCTTGCCACTTGTTTACTCTTGTTACTTGCTGCTTTACTCGCTTTCTAGTTCTTGTTTGTTGCTTAGTTAGTTAGTTCTAGTTCATTTTTATTTCTGTAATTAGTTAACTCTCTCTCGATCTTGATTTGGTCTATATATTGGTGAATACATTAGGTGATTGATTGATTTACTCATCCTCATGGATTCGACCCCTTTTGTTACATTGATTTATTAATGCTTGCATTTGGGCTTTAATTAAAACAAAATCACACAACAGTGATAGTAGGTATAACTTTTTTGTCATTTTGGCATGCTAAGTGTGGTAGCTACGATTTAGGATTTTGTTACAGATGAAAATTGGAGAGTCGTTTTGCATATTGATATTGCAAAACTCAAATAGGGTTACAAATCTAGGCAAAAATATACAAGCAGACTAAAGGAAAATAAATATCTCAACTCTTTAGAATATTTCTTTATCTAATTAGTGGCAAGCCAGCTGTACTTAACAAACTCAACAACAACAAAAAAGCATTTAACCGACTAAGAAAACTTAATTAGAACCCTAACTTTCACTAATTACAATACACACCGTCATGAAATATTTTTTCACTTGCATCTTGGGCATGAGTGACTTGAGTTGATGAGAAGGCAAAGCCTTGGTAAACATAACAGTAAGCTGGTATGAGGAACGAATGAGGAATCCTATAGTCACCTTATCATGAACAAAGTGACTATCTACTCCTATGTGTTTGGTACGTTCATGGAATAGAGGATTAGAAGACAGGTGAATTGAAGCAAGATTATCAAAAAACAACACTATAGGACCATTGAGCACAATCTGAAAATCTTGAAGCAATTGGGACAACTATACTAATTCGCTTGTAGCAAAAGCAAGAGCCTGATACTCCACCTCAAAAGATGATTTAGAAACAAAATATTGCCTTTTCGATTTCCATGAAATCATAGCACTGCCAAGAAAAATACAAAATCTAATCATGGAACATCTAGTATCTTGACACGAGGCCCCGTCCGTATCCACAAAATTTGTGAGCTTTAATTTAATCTGTGAAGGAAAGTAAATGCCTTGCCCTAAGAGAACCTTTAAAGTATCATAACAAATGATGTAAAGCATCCAGGAGAATGGTCAGAGGTAGTGAAACAAATTGGTTTAGCTTGTTTACTATGGAACAGTGTGAAACAAATATCAAGCCATAATAATGTGAGATACAGGATTTTACCAATCAACTTCCTATATACTGAAACATCTTCCAGTTTATTTCCATCAAAAGAGTTCAACTTGGTATTAGGATCCGGGGTGTATGAGTTGGCATTAAACTAAGAGAACATGTATCCTCCTCTATGCATGTAGCGCCCGAAGCTGTAGCGCCCCCAGTGCCACAACCCCGCACCATTGTACATCCCAAGTTATTAGAAAACCCTAACAATCAAGAAATACTTCAGCGAACGGACATTACATAGCGGTAAACAGATCTTTAAGGTGTTGCCAAAGCAGTGGAATTCATACTCATCTAAAACTTAAAAAAAATGTATATGCAACAACATATAGCATGATCACAGATAAAGTAGCATGTAGGCATATTAACTTGGACTGAACAAAAGGGAGAGCATTAAGTTCAACAGAACTAGTAATTTTTCAGGATATAACCTGAACATACTTCCAAAACAAAAGAGTAACTATAAGTCCTGACTTAACAAAAGACTTTCTAAAGTTTGAAGATACCTCTAGGAAGCACCTAGCTGCAGACCTGAAACTATAAGGTTAGAAAACGGTAGAGGGATTAGTTAAAGGGACTGAATGAGGTATAACTTTAAAACACAATAAGTACTTGGAAAACATTAGGGATTTTACAAAGGCTTTAATTCAAAACCTTAGTTTTGAAAGAAAGCTTTGTATCTTTTCTTTTAAATCGGGATTTTTAGGCAATCACACACATGCAGACACACATCAGTGATTCAGATTCATACACTCCACAAAAAGGCAATAGGGTTTAGGTATATCTTCCAAACTATGAATCCGTCTTTCAAAACTGAATTTGCCTGCAAACTAGGCGTTCTCCAACCTTTATTATCAAAAATATTTAATAGAGTTGGTATCGAGACCGATTTGGATCTCGACACCTAGAATTCGCATGCACCATCCTTTTCCCTCCTGTTGTCGGGCCCAGGGAGCTACCCCGCGGTAACATAAACATGAATGGAAGGAATTACACACCTCTCCCGATCATGATGTGGCATAACCAACCTCCGGTTATAATCATCATCAAGATCAACAAAAGACGGTCAGTATCTTAGTAGCCATTGATGCACGCCTCCGGGTCTACTAATCAACCGAACCGTCAAGGCCCAACAAAATAAAATTTCAGAAGCTTGTATTGTCCAAAGTTTTAGAGTGCATTAAGCATGCAGAGTTCAGAAAACGGAACTTTAATCAAAACAATATAACTGTGAACAGAACGGTATATCAGAAACTATTAACTTTAAACTGGAAGCATTGTCCTAAAAGAGAAAACATTTAAATTAAAAGATAAAAACCTTTGAACCTGAATGGTTTGATTTTGAAATCATTTGTATATGTATGTATATTCATGGTTCCAGTTGAAAATAGTTTAAACCTCACCTATTTATTTAGCTAGGTAGGTAGTTGTCAGAAGGTAGAGATCAAGAAGTGCCCCGGTGTCACGACCCGCGAGTCGCGACCAGGCATCCATGCACATGTCGGCCTGTTAGAATTTTGAGTGGGAGCGGTAATGGCCCGAAAGGCGTTATTTTGTCTCGGGGCCTTTGATATTGTGGAGTCAGGCATACCGACCCGATTGAATTCGGGGAGCTTGTTGCTGGTCTTGGACTTGACTAGGAGGCAAGTCGAGGGTTTTCAAGAACTCAACTAGTTGGGGGCTATTCCCGCCTCCCTGATGAGCTCATGGCAGAGCGAAACCAGTTTGGCATTTACATGAGATTGAAGGTAGAGTTGCCAAGCAGTGCGGAAATGCGCGCAAGTACTCTGACCCTGTGAGACTTGGGGATCCCAGGTCTTGGTCTTAACTCCTGTAAGCGATACACTACTATGAGCTTGAGGAACTAAGTCCCGAAATAGATCAATGATGCATGATTGAATGATGGAATTCAGGTAACGAACCACAGAATTGCCAAGCGGTGCGGAAATGCGCGCAAGTACTCTGACCCTGTGAGACTTGGGGATCCCAGGTCTTGGTCTTAACTCCGGTAAGCGATACACTACTATGAGCTTGAGGAACTAAGTCCCGAAATAGATCAATGATGCATGATTGAATGATGGAATTCAGGTAACGAACCCCAAAATTGAATTGCCCTTATCGGAGAAAGAATTCGGATAAACGATTAATTTTAAACAAAAGATTATAACATAAAGTCAAATATCATGTTTAGAATTGTGAAACAATTTCAATTTGAATAAAAGTTTGGTTTAAAAAGCTTTATTTGAGGCGCGATTTTGAGAATTTACGAAAAGGCTTTTACCGTTAAACCCCGTTTCTTCAAAACAATTCTGTTGGTATAAAGTCAAAATCATTATGCAAGTATACGGTATTTATACAAAAATACATATAATACTTATACGAAAATACAGACAGTATTTATACAAAAATACATACATTATTATTTATATGAAAATACATACGATATTTAAACAAAAATATGTTTGGTATTTGTATTAAAATACATGTAGTATTTATACGGAAATACGTTTAAGAAAATACAAAAATGATTTGATTATTTTTATACTTAAATAGATAAATTTTAATTTAAGAATATTTTAGTCTATTTATAATTTTTGACCTAAAATTATGGCAAAAAATAATTCAAAGGATGAATTTAAAGCAAATTAAAAACATAGGGACTATTTTGAATTTGCATTGAAAACACAGAGATGAACATGAATTTTTTCCGAACTTGGACGGTTTGGCCTCCCTTCAGGGAAAAAAAAAAAGTTCATTTTAGAGAATATTTAAGATCTAATCTGCAGGGATAAACAATGCGTTGGTTTTCTGAAATCTGGTTGGATTTAGAATCGGCCCGATTAAATTTTATTTTTTTTAACTCAAATTTCGATCTAAATTCACATTGACTCGTAAAGATTAACAAGAACCATAAAATCCAATCCTCTTCCGGCTCGCCGGAAAATAGTATAAGTAATTTGCTTTTTATCTAATTTTAGTTTTAAAATACAAAAATCATAAATCAACCACTTTCAAAACTTGCAAACAATTAAATAAACATTTAAGTTGCACATCCGACAAATTCTTCCTACATAACTATTCTACATCAAAGTTGAAGTCGATTCAAATTGCAAAAAAGATAGTCGAACAATATTTCAAACCATACATTGCTAATATACAACAATTTTTTCAATGGTAATTGGTATATATATATTTATATATAGTAAATATAAGCGGCGGGTTCATATATTCCACTACCTGATCAGACAAGTTATGGATCCATTTATTTGGTATGGACCCGACCCAAGTAGGTAGGTTCTTGGTCGATTTCAGACCTTACCCGGAACTATTATTGTCCTATTAATAACTTTATCTGATAAAGTTTGAAAAGTTGAGCATGGGAGGCAACCATTCTCAAACATGGCCAGGATATTGATGTGAAAAGTTGAGCATGCATGGATGATACTTGTGCACACTTTCCATTACTAATGAGTATGGGGTCATTTAAAAGGGAAAGTGAATCAAATATTATGATCATTGGAGTTGATCGCGGCTGCCTGCGTGCATTGCCGACTGCCGACATGCATGCCGACACTTTTAAATGTTTCCAATTCAGGGTTTATGATTGTAGAGGTTTTTACCCAAAACCTTTTTGGTATACAATTATTAAGTTAATACTCTGTAGTAATAATATACTAGTTTGAAGAAAAAGTTAACTCAAAAGCTAAATAAAAATTATTTGAATCTTGTTCAAAATAATAAAATTGAAAGTTACTCTTTTTTTAAAAAAAAAAAAAAAGAAACCAACAGGAAACCGTAGGGTTATTACCGAGGACCTCCCTCATAAATACCAACCAACCAAAACGAATACAATTGTTCATGATCCAAGGATCATTGATACTGTTCATACAAGTATGCCCACGAAAAATAAAAACAAGGTCATTACAAAGGGCATTATTCCAAAAATTCCAAGAATCATTCAAGATATCACTAGCCATGATAACGTTGATACGTTCTAATAGCAAATTACAACCCCTCATGCTAAGCAAATTCATCAGATCACACTTTGGCCTACTAAAGAGGCTCCCAGGCTTCCGGGCAAGTTCGATGCACATAGATGTGATTTACATCTGGCAACGGCTAATCGCTTTTATCTTGCTCGCGTGCACAGGGTAAATATTAATATTGTTTAGTTAGTATCGGGCAACATGTACATAGTATAAATCGTCAATACCAAAGTTGCATACTAGGCGCACACGGCTAACCTTATTCCACTACGACTTGTCATTATTATCCTTATTCTTAGACAACTGTCGCCAACAGTCATTGTTAACAAAGCCAAACTTCCAGGCAATAGTGCTGTTCCAGATCGCCTCCATAGACAATTGACAGCAAGCCTGCACACAAAACAGATAGTATCCTTTCTCCAACTTCTGATCATAAGTCCCATATAATATCTCCTCATAATATTAATATAGCAGTAGGTGAGGTTAAAATTCACACTACCTCTATGTACATTATAAAATTGAAAGTTACTTGTTAATAGACCAACTACATATGTATTTACGAAAATAATCTAAAAACTAGAAACAAAAGGAAAATACATGTGGTTAGATATTTTTGATTTCTAATTTATTTTTGTCTAAATTAAGCCAAAATTTTGATTCACTGAATTTACACCGAAGTCGATAACTACAGTTGCGAGATCAAAGCTATTTCTGCAGAAAAAATGCAAAATCGAAATATTAAATATGTTGATGTTTTTTGTGACTGTTTTTTCTACTTGCAAAACTGTCTCGTAGCCTTAAAAATATGTCCATTTTGGATCGATCATCGCTAGAAAAATGACACGTATATCGAAAAGCCACACTACGTGTCATACTTAAACGAGTATGTATCATACTTAGTTCACGTGGACAACTCTATTTCCACATTCGAGCCACATAAGCCAATATTTGTGCAAAAATTTATATAAACATATATAGAGAAAATTATCATTTTCGTCCCATAATGTAACCTCTTTTTAATTTTGATCCCAACAGTTGCCATGTTCTCAATTTACGTCCCATAAAGTCACATTTTTCTTAAATTTGGTCTCATTGACCAATTTCCGTCCAAAACAAACGTTTGACAGTTAAAAATATTATTTTTTGCCCCCTTTGATTTATTTATATTTCCAAACCTACCCCATACTATTTAAATTCTATATTTTCACCCCAAACAAAATATAATATACATAATAAATAATATATACGTATTATAATATGTATATAGATATATAATATTATAATACATATATATACGTGTATTATTTATATATATTTACATATATATTATATATTTTAATTTATAACATATATTTTGTTGAATGTATTTTAATATATATGTATTATATATTATATATTAGACATGGTGAAAAAAAAGATAAAATCCACTGTATTTACATGTAATAAAAAGGGCATTTTGTAATTTTGGTGTGTATTTTTGTGTGTAGTACAAGTCTAGTGTTAGTTGAAAAAGTATTTCAATTTTAGTGTGTTCCGTTAATACCAAATGCATCATTGAATAGTAGTTTTTGTCTTTTTCTCAGATTTTTACTATTTTGTATATTTTTCATTTAAGACCCAAGTTTTATGATTGTTTTCAATTTGGTCCATTAATTTCTCTTTCATGTAATTTTTCTATAAATTTATTGTTTATATGATTTATTATTTTTCATTTTTCTTTTATACCTTGTATAATTGTATCTCTATTTAATATATTTTTATTTATTTTTTTTTCGTAATTTTTCTTATATATTTCTTCTTTTTGCAAAGATGTTTCCAAATTTTTTCCCATTTGTTTAATATTTTGTCTTCATAATTTGTTTTACTCGTTGTCTTTCTTCTGTTATAGTATCTAATTCTATTTTCGGTTTATTACTCATAATTAAACGTGTGACATTTGATATGTTGTATCTCTTTTTCTTTTTGAATTTCTTAAATCATCGTTTGCCATATTTATCATTATTTCTTGAGTTCTTAATGATATATTTTTATTGTGTTTTAAGTTATGGTATGCCATTTTAACAAGATATTCGTTTATAATAACTTGTTCTTCTAATTCTTGTATATCACGTGTTATTCTTGATTTGTAATTAAATCTTTCCATTATGTTATAGTTAATTGTGTAACTATTTGTTTTGATTTTTCTAAACTAATAATGTTTTTCAAATGTTGTGTCTCGTCTGTTTTACGACCTTCGTTTTTAGCTTTCAAGTAAAGTTTTACTTCTTTAGCATAACCTTCGTTTATTGATTTTATATTGTCTTTATAAAATTTTTGTCTATTATATTCATACATATTGTAAATATGTGATTTTTAGTATTAATGTTTTGAATCGTATACGGGCTCTGATACCAGAAAGTAATCAGAGTGTTTCCTTGATAGTTGAGGTTAATTTAGCTATTTGATCGGTTAACTGTGTGAATTCGTTTTCAGTTATTTCATTAGAAGATCCCTCTTCTTTAAAGTTTTTAATAGAGGCCCGTTTACCAGTTTCATTAGTTCTTTGATTTGGTGGTAGATATGTATAACATGTGCTTTTACTTTTTAAAAGTTTAGGTGTTCTATTTTGAAAAACATTAGTATTAACATATTGTATAATAGGTGTCTTTGGTATATATTTTATACGAGAAACTTCTCGAAATATATCTTCCATATATATTTTATCTGTGTTTTTAAATTGTATACTATGATGGCTGTTTGTTAAAGCATATCCAATGGTGTATGTTATTGAAAATGGATAGTCGTTTGTTTCCATTAAATCTTGTCTTTCAAATTTATATGCAATGTTTAAAGATTTATCTAGTTTTTCTGTTACAAGTGGTATAGCATAGTGTAAAGCTACATTAAAAAGTAGTTTAGTATAGGCAAGGTTTCCTTCAACTATTCCAAGTATTTTATCCTTTATGTTCATAATTCTGTCATCACATATAGCTAGTTTTATGGGTGAGTTTATTCCTTCAGCAAATGTACTTTTAATTAGTATCTGTATTGTAGAAATATGTATATATCCTATTTCACTAGGTGTATATTTAGCTTTTTTAATTTTCTGAATTATATCAGCTTTGTTTATCAATGAAATAGCCTGTGTTCCTTTTGTTGTAGAAATTTCAATAGGTGTTTCACATGTAAATTTTCCATATAATATAATGTTTTTTCTACTCAGTTTTGTTTTTAAATCTGTTTTCATATCTTGTCCATCAATTAAGTTTAACTCTTTTCTTCTAACTTTGTTTAATTTTTTGTTGTCTATAACAATATCTTTACAAAAATATCCGTATTCTTCAGTTGTTTCAAAATGTCCAATCTGATCTATTAAACTAGTTTCCATGTATATAATTTCTATTATACAAAAATATAAATAACGATTTCAGAACGAAGTTTGTATTGTTTACCTGTTTGTGTATTCATATCTACTGTCTTCATGCACTCCATGTTACCTGTTCATCTTTCATCAAAGTATATGTTTGATTTTGGTATGAGAATTGTTTGGTTGTTTTTTGTGTATGGTTCTGCTATTCAGGCGTGAGGCCAACAGAAAAGAAAAGCTCAAAGGCTTAAAACTCAGAGAGTTTTTTGATCAACACATGATCTTTTTCCTTCCATTAAAGTCTGAATATTACATACGACATTGAGGCCAATATATAGGCACTCGACTCACTGTTACAAACCCGTATTCATTTACAAAAAGTCAAAAAAGTAGAAACAGACTTAAAGTAAAGATAATAATGGTGCTCAACAACTGCACCTAAAAAGCAGACAAAGACATAAAGTCTGCATTATTGAGGTGTGTTCGTCATTGTTTGCGTATTTCCTTGAGTGTTTGACGTCATTGCATACGTCAGTTTACATTACTCTTCAGTAACAGTGTCTTCCTTTATTGACTCGTTTGAATTATGGGACCCCGTTTCTTCAGCTTTGTCTTCAGGTTTGTCTTGGCACATTGCACAGCTGTGTTCATCAATTATTTCGTTGTATTCACAGAAGATGAGCTTGATTTCCTTAGAAAGTGTCTTCAGGCTGTGTTCTTCTATTTTGATAAAAGTTTTCTCAAAGTTTTCCAACGTTTTTAGCTGTAACGGTGGAATTGTGTATCTCGAAGATCCATATATCAGATGATAATTGGATTTATAGTTTATTTTGACATTACTGTCCTTGTTTATTTCTTGTGATGCATAAAATATTTGATTTAGTTGTTTTGCAACTATCTCATTTATGTCATCAAGTGTCTTCATTGTATCAATGCAGGGGTATTCTCCATTTGAAACTATCAGTTTGATAATTCCATGAGAGTATACTGATACTCCTTCTTTGTTGAAGATAGGGTATGAAAGTGTAGATTTGAAGACTATTTCTTTATCCATGTTTCCTTTTGAGACTCGTCTAGCATAATCCTGAAGTGTCGACATCAGTTTTGGACTGAATTTTTTAAAACAGTTTGGGTTTTTGAAGTATAGGGTGTCAAGAAATCCATGTATGAAGAATTGGTATATCAAATTTGGGTCTGCTTGTTCAAATATAACGACTTTTGGGCCGTTTCTGTTTACTGGGTACCAAAAAAGGTTGTTTTTGTCTGTCTCTGGGTTGTATTCAAAAATGGATTTCAAAAGTTTGTCAAACTTTTCTTTTGAAGGTTGTATTTGGGCCTCTTTTTGGGCTGATGTTTGAACACGGTCCATTGGATTTACCGTGGGTATATTTCCAAGGACTCTCATTTTTTCTTTGAAACTGTTTTGGGCTTGGAGTGTTGGAGTGGTTTGAAGGGAGTTTTTGTAGGTTTTTGTTTCTTCAAAGGCTTGTTTGGCTTCAGAAAGACTGTTGTATGTTTTGTATGATATTGCTGGGTTTCCTTGTATATGAACATTGGCTTTTGACCATTGATCATATATACCTCGGCTTGAGCCATTAAATATAACATACCATTGTTTAATTTGTTTTCTGTCATCTTCATCGTTTTGTGTAGCTGCTACTGGTGATGAAGTATTTCCTTCTGCTGCTGTTTGTGGAAATGTTTTTGATTTTGTGAATGCCTTTGTTGTGTTTGATGATGATGGATCCACCACGCTTGCTGGTTACTCTGATGGTGGAAGCCCGGCTGCTTGTTGAACAGCGTGTAATGCGGCAAGAAGTTCTTGACATTGTGTCATCTTGGATTCTGTGAATCTTTGTATCTCCAAATATTTAGCCTTCGTGAATTGTTGTATCTCTCGATCAATTGTTTCAATGTTTTGTTTCATCAAGGCTATTGCGGCCTCCATTCTCGTGTGAGTGTATCTGCAAGAGCGTTCTCTTCTGATTTTATGTATACGATGTGAAAATTGGTATCTTCTTATCTCGAGCTGCCAACGTATCAATCTTCCTTGATTATAGTTGTCTCGAAGTGTATACCTGTAGAATTTTGTTAAGTCTTTTGAGTCTGTTCGAAGTTCGAATTCTCGAGGTAAAAGCTCGAGTTTCCACTTTCGAAGTATCTTTAGACATGCAAGTGTCTCTTTTTCATGGACTGTATAATTTTTCTGGGTTTCTGTAAATGTCCCAGATATATATTTACAGAGTTGTGTAATTTCGCGAACCTTTTTGGTTCTTGTATTCATATGACCTTCAAGGTCGTTTGTATTCATTTTTTCGGCTGGTATTGCAAGCATGCAACCAGACCATATATCATTTGAAGTATCTGTCTCAATGATAATAAAATCATTTGCCTTTGGATTGTATGAAACAGGCAATGTTTCACAATACTGTTTTATTTTCTGCACTTATATTGAATCATTAATTCGCCAATTCTATTGTATTTTCTCAGAAAGTTTCTTTTGTAATTGTGTTCTTTCTTTAGCAAGGTTCTTTATGAATCCTTGATCAGAAATGTAGTTTAAACATCCAAGAAATCTTTGTAGTTGTTTTCGATCAGTAATTTGATCTGGAAATTCGTTTAATTTTTTCAAAATGTTGTCTTGAAGAACTATGTTTCCTTGTGAATCAAAAGTATTTCCAAGAAAATCAATTTTTTGTTTACATAAGACTGCTTTCTTTTTAGAAAGAATTAGTCCTTTGTCTTTGCATCGTTTCAAAACTATTTTTAGTTTTTTCAAATGATCTTCTTTATCTTGATTACTAAAGATGATAATATCATCAATGTAAGCATGACAAATGTCTTCTAAACCTTCAAGGTTTTTATCCATAAATCTCTGGTATATTCCAGGTGCTTGTTTCAATCCAAATGGTAAAACATTCCATTGGTAATGTTTTTGTGGAGGACATGTAAAAGCTGTTAGTGGTTTTGTATCTTCATGCAATCTTAATTGCCAATATCCTGATTTAGCGTCTAATGTACTGAACCATGTTTGTCCTTTTAACCTATCTTTGATATAATCAATTCTAGGAAGTTTATTCGCATCTCCTATAGTTTTCTCATTTAATTGTTTATAATTTATGACCATTCGTCGTTTTCCTCGTTTTATTTCATTCTTGTTTTCAACATAGAAAGCAGGTGCTGCGTGTGGACTTTTGCTTTCAGAAATTAATCCTTTCTCCAAAAGTTGTTTACATTCTTCTTTAAATTCATCAATATCCTTTTTAGAATAAGGTATATTATTTTTGACATTTACTTCGTCTAAAGGATTTTTAAGTTTGATTTCAACTATCATATAATTATTATTTTTATCTTTGTCTAAAGGATCTTCACTAGTGACAGAGTCTAAAATTTCTTCTATTTCTTTTTCAAGATTTGTTTTTATGAAAAATATTAATTCATGATTGATTAAATAATCTATTTTGTCTATGAGATTACTTCTGTCTTCAATCTTTACTATTGGTATTTCAACAGTTTCACTTTTTTGAGATAGTTTTTCATTAACAGGTGATTTTAAAGTGATGTATTTCAAATCTTGGCAAAAAGGTCTATATAGTTTCAAAAAGTTATTTCCTAGGATGAATGGTAATCCTGTTTCATGTCGGTATATAGATGGTATAGTAAAACAATATCCCTGTATCCAAGCTTTTTCTAAGTATGTAGCGTACCATATATAATAATGACTTGCATCTGCTATCATTATTTTTAACGGTTGTTTAAGTTTTTTCCATTTGAATATCGTAAGAGCTGGTGAAGCAAAACATAAACTTGCCCCTGTGTCTATAAATGCTTTAATTGTTTTATTCTTTATTTTTACTTCTATGAATGTAGCGTTAGAGTTTTTCATTTAGAAATCATCAGAACTATATTCAGTTTCTGATTCTGTAACAGTTTCCATTTCATATATGTTTTCCAAATCAGAATAGTCTTCTTCTATTGGTTCTAAATCGTATGTTTGAGCCACTTGAAGTATATGTAGTTTTTTATTCGATTGTTTTTGTTGTTTAGGGCATTCTCTTGCATAGTGTCCTTCTTCGTGACAAAGCCAACATTGGCATTTTTTCTTTCCTTTTGGACAGTATTTTTGTTTTGGTTTGTATTCTTTCTTTTTAAAGAAACGTCTTCTTCTTTTTTGAAATTTATGTTTATTATTGTCTACCCATCTTTTAGGTTTCTTTCTCCATCTATATCTTTTATCCTTTCTCCTGTATTTTCTTTTTTTGTTTGGTCGAATTATGTATGGACTTTCTCCGTATTGTTGAGGTACTAAAGGATTTCCCTCACAACATATCGTAACCTTGTTTTTTACGGCATTGTGTAAGTCTCTTTCATAACATTTGTCTCCTAAAAATTGTTCTACTACAGTTTGCGCTCCTCCTAGTGTTTCTAAAACAAATCCTTCGTTTACTTGTTTCTTAAATTCTGCATATACTATTTGTCCTACTGGGTAGGGTAATTTATTGAAGTATAATGATAGGTACTTTTCTCTATTTTCTCTGTCTAAATCATAGTAATACATATTGTATTCGCAGTTAAAGTGTTCTATAGCGCACATGTCTAATATTTGTGTATTAGCTAAATGGAAAGCTGCTCTATCTTGTTCTTTTTTATTTACGAAGAGTCCTGAATCTTGTATAGGTATTCCAACAAATTCTGAATGTATTTTTGCAACTATGTTCCAAAAAGTATCTATAGAATATCCTCCTATCAAGAGTGTTTTCTGTTCTTCTGATAATGAAGCTAAGTAATGTGTTACATTTCCAATTGTTTTATATTGTACAAAATTAAATATTGTTTTAAAAATTCCTAGTCTTAATCTATCTTCGGTTTCAATAATTAGTCCTAGTTTATGTGCCCATTCGGTAATAAGTGTTGATTTGTTTGTTACACAATCTAAATTTAATATTCCATCGACTCCTAATATTCCCTTTGTAGGTATATATTGTTCAGGTATTTTAGACCATCTTCCCTTTTTATTTGGAATATATCCCTTTTTAAAATTGTATTGTATGCTTGAATTTTTTAGAGGATTAGTATATTTATCTTCTTGATAAGTTTCCCATTTAATTTCTTCTTCCTTTTTTGTATTACTTGCTTCTGGAATATCTTTCTTATCTTTTTCTCGTTTTAAGTCGTGTTCCATTCCTAACACATCGTCTTCTGATGACTCATATCCATATATTACTTCTTCATTTTCTACTTCCGGTTTTATAGCTTCTAATGTATGAGTTTGTTTATTTTCTTCATCAACTATTTTTAATGATTCCAGTAAATTGTTTAATTCTGAAATTTTTTCTTCTAAATCAAAGGTTTCCATTATAATCGTGGAGCTTCTATTTGAAAAGGTTTGAGATTTTTATTTCCAAAATATGTTTCAAGATCGGCAATAGTTATATGTCTAGAATATTCTTTTCGTATAATTACTTCTTTGAGTTGTTTTAATAATTCTTGACAGTTTGACATAGGAAGTATTATTTGTTTTTCTTCAGATGTACCAATTTGGTTTTCCACTTGTTTTCCTTTGATTTCTCGTAGAAGTTTATCTAAAATTTCTTGCGTATTGTCTATTTCATTTATAACATTCTGTTTTTTATCTAAAAGAATTTGTTGTAACATGTCTATAATGGTATTTAATTGTGGGTTTGTGGTAGTGTGAAATAAATGTGGATATTCTCCCCCCTCCTGATGACAAGAGAAAATGTTTTGATCAAATTTATAATATGATTCAATTTCTTGATTATTATTAATGTTTGTAATAGTATTTTCAAGTTGAGACATCTTTTCATTAGTATTTATTAATTGTTCTGTTAATATTTTTACTGTATTATTTAGAGAATGTATTTGTTGATTTAATGTTTCTACAAAATTTTGTAATTCATTCATGCCGATGAAAGTATATTTATTTTAGTTCTTAGTCTTTTGCACCATTTTAGTGTATTTTCAGTTTGTTCTCTAAATTCTCCTGTCTGTTCATTATGTTGTTTTAACCATTTCATATATTTTTCTAATCTTATTAAATTAACTGAAGTGTATATTTCATTTTTTATTAGTTGTCTCTCTCTTCGTTTCCTGCTATTAAGAATTTCCTCTTGTATTTTGTAGTTTGTGGGATGAGTTATTGAGTTTAAAACTAGAGTTTCTTGTTTTATTATGCTCCGAATCAGTCTTAATTCTCTTCGTTTTATCTGTTTATTAAATTGATCCATTTTTATCCATTTATTTCCCGTTGATATATTTTTTCTATCAATTTTGTATTTATTATATCAATTTGTTTAACATTGTCTGTTATATTTTTTATTTCATTTGGGTATATAAAAATCTCTTTCATAATAGAGTCGTATTTTGTTGCAACCTCTAATTTCTTTCCCAATTTTCTTATATCGGTTTTGATTTTTCTTTGTTCATTCATTTTATTTTTTAAATCGTTTTAGTATTGAAATAGTTTTTTGTATCTGTTCTTGATAATATTCTGCCCAATATTCATGATATCTCGTGATATACCAGTGTCCATTATTTTTTGCTACTAAGTATGATTTTTTATGATAATTATGTTCGGCGTATAAGTCTGTCAAATATTCATTATATCTTTTTATTTTGAAAAGTATTGTGGGTGCAAATATAATATTTCAAAAGTTATTGTATTGATTTGTAAGAAAATATCAACTGTGTTATGATTTTGGAGTTCCGCTATTCCCAAGTGCGGATAACACCATATTTGAAATATGTTTCAATAGTACACCTTTTTTGCAAAGTGTATTTGTATTTACACTATTTCTAGAAAATGACCTAATAAAAAGATAGTTATGTGTTATTACAATATATAGTAATATTGATATTATTTTTTATTAATTAATTTCAAAAAGGTATAATATAAATTTTCTTATTTATAAAACAAGATAATTATTTTTATTTTTATTTCATTCATCTTCATCTTCCACCCATCACTACCATCGGCGTCATCACCGCTGCCGTAACCACTGTTGCCAGAACCGCTTTGCCGCCGCTATAAAAAACACGCACATACAGAAGAAAACCCCATATACACACTAAGCACATAGATCTAAATCTTAAACAAGATTCACATAAAAATACACACACAACTAAACACAAATCTAAATCTCGAAATTAGTAAGGTGGGACACGGTGGTGGTGCAGCCCCGAATAGTGAGGAGCCAGATCTGTAAAAATGAGAGGGGGGCTACGGTGGTGGTCGGATTATGGTGAAGAGCCAGATTTGGGAGGTGGTGGCATGATTGTAGGGGCGATAGCGTGAGGATGGAGGTAGCTTGACTGGGGTGGCCCGATTGTGGTGGTGGCACAAGGATGGCGTATTGGCGGTGGCGGTGGCCGCAGAGGTGGCACGAGCGTGGCCATGGCATCTCATCTTCACTGGAGAAGATGACGTCTTCATCTTCTCTCTTTGGCTATGGCGGATTTGCAGAAAAGATGGGTAGAAGAAGAAGACATTTTTGTATTTTATTTTTCTTGGGTGGGGTGAATTTTTTTTATTTTATTTTATATTGTATTTTCTAGAATATATATAAATGTATATGTAGAAATTAAAGTATTTTAGTAATTTTTATGAATTAATAAATTTTACTTTTATATGCTAATTAAATATAAAATTTAAATAGTTAAGGGTGAAAATATAAAAGTTAAATAGTTTGGGGTAGGTTTGTAACTATAAATAAATAAAATGGGGCAAAAAGTAATGTTTTTAATGGTCAAACGTTTATTTTGGACGGAGATTGGTCAATGGACCTATTTTAGAAAAAACTGATTTTATGGGACGTAAAATGAAAACATGACAATTGTTGGGGCCAAAATTGAAAAGGGGTTACATTATGGGATGAAAATAATAATTTTCTCAAAATATATATATCACTACTACACTTTCGCAACAAATATAATATATACTAATAACTCCGCACATCCAATTCATGTAAAAATAAAAATTATTATTATTTAAATGTATTGAATTAAGTCATCCATCCTAATAAATATTTTTAATATAATTATTAAATTTATGATAAATAAATCAATAAATATTAAAAAAAATAGCTAAAACATAAATTAGAAAAAATGAGAAAGAAATAAAAAGATTTAAAGTGATAATTAACAACCACGGATATTAATTCGTATAAAGGTAGGTCATCAATTGAAGCTTCGATTCGGCAATGGAAAATATTATCATTGTTCCATCGCCTGATCGGCTTAAATTTGTTCTGCCTTCAGCTTCTCAGATCTGCTCCGTCAGCATCTGCTCAGACTTACTGTCACTCTTTTAGATCTACCGTCATATTCTCAAATTAGCCGCCACTCTTCCAGATCAAGTATTTGTGCCCAACTAGTTCTCGTTGCCTACTCTCATAATCCAATGTCTCCGTAATTAAGCCAATTGCACAAGATGATTGTAATTAATTAGCAACGGTTTAGTCATACACCAACCAATTATTAATTTCTTAGAGTCGAGTTAAATCTCTTTATACTCAATGCCCTAAGTGATACGAAATTTATTCCAAGTTTATAAGCATATCTCGATTATTAAATAAACTTTAAACCATATAAAAGGTGATCAAACTCTAATATGTCTATCAATCCAATTTCATAACATAAAAATCATTCATTAACAACACATCTTATATTAAAATCCAATCCATCAATAACAAAACACAATAAGAGTCCAAAATACACATATTCATAAATAAATATGATTGTTCAAATCAATTCAAATCATAAACCAAAAGTGTAAACTAAGTCAAGAGACATTAGTTTGCATACTGATAAAATGCGAATGGATTAAACTAGTTCAATATAAAAAAAACTAAAGATTTTGTCGAGGTTGAAGAAGATTTGAGGTGCTTCTTCTCTCTTCCTTCTTCACATCGCAGCTGCGCTTCTACTCTCCTCTCTACTTCTGACTTCTCCCTTGAGAGTGTAAGGTTTTCATATATATATATATACCCCTGTAATAATTAAAAGGTCCAAATTCCCAAAATTCCACCTCTGACCTGTTTCACGGCCGCTAACAATCCTACAAAGTAATTTTATGAACGAAAAAAACCACCCATTTAGTTCTGAGCTGAATTCTTTTCCATTTTGGAATATTTTACTAGACAGATCAAACAGTTAATTCCAAATTACCACTTCATTATTCCTTAAACTGCACATTTAGTTCTGGATTGAATTCTTTCTCGTTCTAAATTATTTACTAGATAGATCAAGCAGTTAGTTCCACATTACCACTTCATTACTGCATAAACTGCACATTTAGTTCTGGGTTGAATTCTTTCCCGTTTTGAATTATTTACTTTACAAATCAAGCAGTTAGTTCCACATTACCACTAGGGGTGGCGCGCGGGACGGGGAGTTCGGGATTCGGGGAGTTTGGGATCGGGGTGAGAAATTGGGGACCCGATCCCGTCCCCGAAAATATCGGGTACCCGACCACTCGGGGAGTTCGGGATTCGGGATCGGGCTCTGGGAGCCCGACTTATTTTCCTTTTTTTTTTTCAAATTATTATTGGGCTGCCAATTCACTTAGTAACTCATTGGGCCGGTCCTTGCACAATTGAAGATTGGGCTGCTAAAAAATGCAATTGAAATGTTGATTGGGCTGTCCAAAAACAAAATTACAAAAGCTATTATAATTTATATTTCAGATTTTTGCCAAACTTTTACAGTTTACGCTACAAGCTATTATATATTTCTATTTGCTGCTTTAAAAATCACAAATTTCAAATTAGGGTTAAAAATTAACAATTTACCTCTGTACTCAAAGCTCAAGTTATTAATGGTTAAGAATGCTGGTGGGTTGGAGCTAGTGGTTGCCGGATTTGGAGCGATGGCTGTAGTTGGAGTTGGCATGGCCGTTGGCTGGAGCTGGGTTCAGCTGTGAAGAAGATTCAAAGTCTTGCTTCTTGAAAGTGAAGACAGGAGATCAGACAATGATTGATGGAGTTTCTTGGACCTCTTGCCTCTTGGTTGGTGAGATTTGAGAAATTGAGAGAGAATAGATCATGTGGGAAACGAAGTATGCGAATCTGGAATGGTAATTTATTTTTTTTTCCCTTTTTTTTCCTAAGGGACAACTGGAAAGGTAAAGATAACATATATAATATATTTCTTTTTTTTTTTAATTTGGGATCGGGTAGTTCAGGTACCCGATCGGAGAAATCGGGGACCAAATCACTACCCGATTCCGAACCCGAATTGTTAATCGGGATTCGGGTACCCGTCCCGAACTCCCCGTCCCAATCGGGAAATACCCGATCGGGTCGGGACGGGGCCCGAATTCCCCGACCCAAACGCGCACCCCTAATTACCACTTCATTACCCCATAAACTTCTCATTTAGTTATGCAAAAAAAATTATTCCAACTAAAACAGCAAAACATCAATTTATTACACTGTTCAAACAACAATTTTATTCCAACTGCAACAAAAAAACTTCAGTCCAACTAAAACAACAAAATATCAGTTTATTACGCCGATCAAACAATGATTGCTTCTACAAAGGACTCTCGATGGTTGAGAAGGGACCCGTTGTTCCAAAATCCGTCTGGAAGAAACAATTGGACTCTCGATGGCTGAGAAGGGACCCATTGTTCCAGGGTTTGAAGAAGTAGAATTATATTACCCGGGAGGAGGCTGATCAACCTCATTCGGAGCATCTTGTAGGAGGTTGGGATTAACACTATCCATGGGGTTTCATCTCTGGGGTATTCCTCGGCTTCAAGGGAGAACTCATCTCTCGTAGTATACTCGGCGTCCAAGTCCCTATTTTCAATTTTGTCCGCATGGAGGTACTCCTCTTCATACTCCAAAAGGTGTGCTCGACACACTTTGAAAATAAATCTAAGGGAGTCATAGTAATTGCATCTTCTCTCCCTCACAGCAGCATGCCCCACATGTTCATGTAAAAAACTGTACATTAAATAATGAACAAAAAAAAAATAAAAAAAAATGAGTATGAATAGGACTTACATATGGTTGGTGTTAGTTCCAATACTGATCGCTAAATTAGGCATGAACACGATCAGCCCAATCAAACACCAGGAAGTTTCAAAAACTTACGAAAAATGTAAAATCTTTTTGGCAGTTTCTTCAGGTGGTGTGCGACATGTAAAGCCCCAATTTTCAGACAGTCAGGTACGCTCGACACGTGTGGGTTTCGAGCGTTAGGATTTTATTTTATTACTTTCGTTTATTCAACTTATATGTGTGATATTAATTTTATAAATTATATCCCACTATGTTTTACGTGAAAATATGTGAAATATCTACCAATTTGGGAATTACTTTATAAATTGAATTCATTTGGTACGTGAAATAATTGTCGAACATGAATTATTTGCTTAATTGTCCTTAATTGAATATTCTTGTAAATTAAGGGACCAAATTGCATAACCTTTTCATGGATTTAATTGACCATTTATCAAACTACTTATACTTCATTGCATAACTTATACCTTTGGGGGATTTAATTGCAAATACTACATTTCCTCAAGAAATATCACGTTATATGCTTCTTCCATCTTCCATTCATTTCATTTCATCACATACACACCTCCTTATTTGCTCTCCTTCTACCGAGCCAAAACCTCCAAGAAGGGAAGAAGAATTTCATTATTTCAAGCTATTATTTTGGAGGAATTATGAAATTTGGAGCATCATCATCATCCATCTTCATCTCTTTTCTTCTCTTTTCCACTCAAGGTAGATATGCTCATATTTATATGAATTCATGAATTAACATGTGAAGTGAGGGTTCATGATTTAAACTTGATAATTTGTGTATTTGTTGTTAGAAGTATGATTACATGCTTGTAGCTTGAATTTCATGTTCAAATCCTGACATTTATGAAATTATATGATGAATTCATACATGAGCTTGAAATTATGATTATGATGATTAAAGCATGGTTTGTGTGGTTATATTGGGTTTTATTATACTTTAAGCATGCATATATGTTCCTTTTCATGAATTATGGCATTTGGGATTTAATTATAAGAGTTTTGGTGAGATTTGGAATGTGTTCATGCTTCCCCTGTTTTCACGACACCCCTCCCCTGTTCCAATTGCTCTAGTTTTCTACTGTAGAAAGTATTTGAAGTTTAGAACACTCACCTTTTTACGGTTCGTTGATATCTATTTTCGTTTGGGAGTTATGGCCGTTTGAATTTGGTGCCACCAAACTGTCCCGAATCTGCATTAACCCAAATTTGGACCTAAGCCATTTTCATTCCGCTTTGAAATAAATTACGAGCCATACATCATCAGAAAGATCTTTGTGTCTAGTTTCATAACCAACAAACAAAACTCAATTCCAAATTCTAAAACTTAAAATATTTCAGTTTTCTGACAGTATGCGTATTTCCGGAAAAACTGGAAATGTGACAGCTTGTATGCAGTGACTTCAAATCCAATTTTCGAACTCATACAACCTCTTTTCTGAAAACGGTTTTAATGGCATATTCCTAACATAATAAGGTTTATCTCTGCCAAATTTTGCGTTCATCCGAGCTCGTTTGATGCTTGAAAAAAATTCCGAACGACACTGCTGTTCTGTCCCCTGTTTTGCCCTGTTACTGATCTGATTTTTCGGACTGAGCAGATGATGTAAACCTTTGAATTTTACAAAACTGTTTTATATGAAAGTACCTATATATGTTGGGAGTATACCTATAAAATTTCATAATTTTCCGACTTCGTTTGATATGGTAAACGGACCTGTCTTTGAAAGGTGTCACTGCAGCAAAGTTGTTGTATTGTTTGACTTTGATCAAAAATCTGTAATTTTACAGATTTATTTAGGAAATGAGACCAATACCATTTGAAAGATATGGCTGTCTAGTTTGTTAGGAATTTTGCGGATCGTTAAAATACCTTTCGAGCAATAAGTTATGTTGAATTTTCTACAACGTGCGCATGTAAAGAATTTCTGCATAAAATTGAGATTTTTACTTTCAATTCCAATGGTTTTATTGACCCCAATTTGTGATTACATGATCAATTACATGCCATAATATGAATATATCATGCTACATTCGTGAATGCATGTCATCTCGTTACTTAATCATGCCGTGCGTCATATTTGGTACCATTATTGAGTCCTGTCTCACGAGTGCACAAATGTTTCCATTTCTTGTCCAGTTCTTCTCTAGGGCGGAGAATGTTGATCATGAGCACGTTCACGTATCCATGAGTTTTCGTGTCGCCTGTCAGGTGAGGTTTAATTCTAGTTACATAGAACCTATACAACCCATACGTGAGCTTTCGGCCAAAAGGTATTTATATTTATACTTTTCCGTGAAAATACTCATGATTTCAAGCAAGTCACGTTTAATGCAAGCAAGCCATGTATCGTGCATGTTTTAGGCGAGTAAGCATGATTGTTCACTTTGGGCCCGAGGGTAATGGCTTGAGCCAACCGGGAAAGCATGGGCTGACGGGTAACTCTCGTGCTATCCTCACCATATTGGGATGACCCCTGAATCCGCTAGGGGATTAGTGGAGGAAGGAGTTCCGGGCTTAGGGATTCATGTATCCTCTGCTCAACATGTCGTGGATGGTAAAGGCCAGCTACCTTTCCATCATTGGAGGGAGAAGGAGACTGGGGACGGGTCCGGCACCACGGATTGTCCTCAGGTTATTGCATGATTTCCATTCTTTGATTGTATTGTCTGAATACACTATCACACTAATGCACGGTAATTGAATTGCATGATCACCTATTGATTAATCAAGCAAGCATGATTCATTTACATTTAGAGTAAGGTTGGAGAATGCCCTCACTCGCCGGGCCACGTATCGCATGAAATGAATTGAATGGGTAATTAAATTGGACAGTTGTATTCTCGGGCGAAGAATATCTCATTATTGAACTTATAGTCTTTTCTTTTCCAAAGCTTTACCCGAGAATATAACTTGCATGTTAACTGTGCTAATATTTATTAAAACCCCTTACTCAGTCTTCCATAGACTGACGCCTCCACCTTTCAGGTACGTGCAGGTGCGTGATAGGCGGGAATCGAGTCAAGTCCAGTCTTTGCATTTCGAGTCATGCGCGGTTAATTTATTTATTGTTACATATGAAATTATTGCTATTGTTATTGATACGGATTATGTATTATGGAGATGATCATGTATTGATATGTGTGACATAGTTAGAGATAGCATGTTTTGATAATTGGTATGTGATGTTGGATATATTATGCTTCCGCGTTATTTCTGATGCATTTACAAGTTAGTCCCGCCTAGCTAGTTGTCATTTTATTTTATTGTCACCCGTTCGCTGTAGGTTGGTTCACGTACGGACTATCCATTTCGCGTGTGAATCAACCTGTAGTGCGGGGGTGTGGCATCTCCATGTGCAGGGGTGCTACATGACGTCTCCGGGCCAATATGGGAAATGGAATCGCTCTGACAGATTGTAGCACCCTGCACGGTGGGTTACCACATCCCCCGCACCTAAGCACGATCCATATACAAGACGGAAAACCCGTACATGAACCAAGCAGAGGCAAACGGGAGACAAACAGACACACACCTAAACTAAGCGGAACGTAGACCCTTAAACTCAAACAAATGCGTACGCGGAAGCAACTCATATAAACGAACAATAGATAACAAGTAGCAGGTGACGGGTTCAACTGGCATAGATACCTAATCCCGAATAATTCATAAACATAAATGCAAATGGGTTCAAACTGTTTCCTAGAAGCCTGTCCCAAAATTCAAATACATAAAATAAACAATACATACAAAAATATACGTTCGTATTTATACATATTACAAAATGAGTATGCAGAAGATTCAAACTTAACCAACAGACTGGACAGACTCGAGGACTCGACTCACGCCGCCTAGCTCGAAGTCCAAAGCCATACCTGCACAGACTAAAAGCAAGGGGAGAGGGGTCAGTCACACTGACTAAGAGAGGGGCTACCCAAACACGCTACATATATATAAGGAGCAAAACACGTTCAAATTATAATGTTCATAGACTCAGGGATAGATTTTGCACGCCAAAACATTTGCCCGTGATACATACTTATAGGAGGTTACTTATCAAAACAGAACAAAACTTAACTTAACAAATTCATACATAACAAAACATATCATAACATACCAAATCTTATCAAATTATGACATATCTTTAGCTTATACTTTCAAAAGATTCAAGTTTTATCTCAGTTATAAGTCTATCCCCGTTTCACGAACTTTAACAGAGCATACATACAAAACTTGGCGGGTACGAGTAACAAATCTCATCCTGGGCTCCTCATACGAATCATATCAAATCAAAATAAAACATACATATCAAACTTATAGAACAAACCTCCTTCTCCGATGATGGAAGGGTTGCGCGACCCTAACTATCCATTTTGGGTGAGGGGAGTGCAAGCTACTCCAAACCCTCAGGATCTCCATCACTCACCAAACCTCCTGGTGAGTTCAGGGGTAATCCGAATCAAACTTGGAGACTATGTCCAAGGCAAGCCCGACGGCCCGATGTCGTCCCGGGATTCCTGACCCATAGACTCCGGGGCCCATCATACCAGAACATGTCATTACAGAACAGAGCATACATAACCCGCTACAGAACATAACATATCATACTTACATAACATACCTTACCTTTCAACAACTATGCTTTACATACCTCTACATGTCATATCAATAACATATCCATAGCTTGTAGCACTCGGCTCATAAGAGGCACACAGTTTGAAGCATAGTTTAGCGTTGCAGAGCATAGCAAATCATACCGAATCAAAGCAAGCGTACGTAGGATTGTACATAGTTTAACATACTTTCAAATTCATAGCAAAGTAATAAACTTACATATCTTGCACATATTTACTTATACTTATGGTTATAGTTCGCATGCATAGAAAACGAGCACATTTCATAGGGTTTAACTATAACCTAACCTCACCTTACACCAACGAGGCCGGGAATAAGACAAGTGATCCACCCCGGAATCACCATGGCTCACGAAACACCACCCCGGGTGCACCTGAACAAATTGGAGACAAAACACAGAACATAGACCCACGGATACACACCACATAGACACACGGCGTATGCATAGACATTTAAGGGATGCAAACACATACATATACAATGCATATATTAGCACTTATTCATATAAGAACACATAACACGTTTAAACACTCAATGCATACTATAAAATTATAAAAGGAATCATATCTTAACAATATACTTGCATAACGTATCCTAAATCAAGTTAGAATCATGCTTGGGGAAGGTTAAAAGCGTATAACAAAAACACGAAACGGAACAGAGCACTCAACTCCACACAAAGGGGGAAACACGGGTGTGTCTCCCCAAAATAACAAACTAAGCCACAACCGTGGCTCAGTACAGAGGCTCGAGGGAAACACGGAGACATGGCCGTGTCTCCCTCCATGCCTAAATTGAGACACGGTCGTGTCTCAGTAGAGACAGCCCACCTACGGCCAGACACGGCCGTGTCTGAAAAAGGCCTACGTGGGAGACACTGGCGTGTCTCCCCTTCATCTTCAAACTCCAAGGAGCAGACATGGTGGGCGAGAGAGAGATGAAAAGAAGGTAACACGACAACCACACCAACCCAAGCTCAAAACACCCCAAAACTCACACTACACGTCATATAAAACATGTAGAACACATATTCACAAGTAAGAGCTCACGAAACGAGCTTAAACACATCAAATCCCAAATTTGACACTATTCATCAACCTCACAAAAAGCATGGATTCGGGAAAAATAAACAAAATACAATAGGAAGAAAACGAAGTACTCAAAGGGAGAAATACATTGCTTACCTTGGATCGTTGATCGGACGAGCGAGGAAGCCAAAACTTGAGCTCAAAGTTCGGGAATGAATAGTGTCAATTCTTCTCTTCTTTTCTTCCTTGGGGATGAGCGGAAGCAAATGAGGAAGGAGAAAGGGGTTGGTCCAGTTATAAGGCCAAGAAAAACCTGTTCGGTTAGGTTCACGACGGGTTCGGTTCAAACGGTTAGGAATTAAAATGGTAGAAAGGTCAAGCAACTTCAGACAAAGGTGAGGCTAGTTCCATCGGACCGAATCGTCGACACAAATCCAATGGTAGGGTCGAAATTTGAATTCGAATCCCCGAGCTCAAAATAGCCAAGAACGACTCAAACACCCTAATTGTAATTAGGCCCCTAATCTTCAATTAAATGGACTTTCGAGTCCAAACACTTAATAAACACATTCTAAGGTAAAGAATAACTTGAAATAGAAACCATATTGGCACGTTAGGCATGCAACGTCATATATTTGTAATGAAAACAATTAAATTGCGCAATAGAACTTACTTGTGACATCATACCTGGATTGCCGAGAAGACGGAGTGTCACAATCTCCCCCCCCCCCCTTAAGAGGACCTGGTCCCCAGGTTCTACTGCTCGAGTTTCAAGTTCGAACAACTTTCCGTATTCACCCAAGTTCGAGGTTCATGATGTCCCAATGAGGGTTAGCCCGGTAAGGTCTTCAAACACAAGGGGTTTGAATCTCCAAATCGATTCGGACATTTGAATTGCTCGATCGACTCGCACGATAAAGAGGGTCTAAAGTAGATTCAACTCTCACCGTTTGAGTTCATTTGAGTCAACTCTCGAGCTTGGTGTTCCACGATTAGCGTACTTAACGAACTCACGCCTTTCCATAACCAAGCTCTAACGAAACCTCTTCCTGTCAACGATCTAAGGTCCAGAGTATCTAACATCCGGACCTTCTTCTTACACCACTAACCCTTCAAAAGGGCTTATTGGGTTTTTACAAAACACGACCCTCATCTTACCGAAGCAACACTCTCGAAGCACTCAAAACTACCCCATAGGTCAACAAGCAACAAAACAAACAAACACAAAACAAAACTAAAGATGCATGATGCATATGCTATGTATGTTTAATGTACCTTTCACCGATGTTGGGAACCTTATTTTGTGATGGAAATCCGATCTATACCGAAATCTTTGTTGGAGTCCCCTTTTTGTTATTGAGGCTATGCCTTAGAATTCTTGATGTATCTCAATACTTGAACACTTCGACATCGAGTCTTGGAATTCCCGATAAGTCTCTACACCACCGCATCCATCCAGTCTCAAATTCTTCAATTGACCTTGGGTCTTCAAGTATCACTCCGATTTGGAATGCCACTTCTTGAGTGTGCGCTTGGCCTTATTTCTACTCATCTCAACACTTAGGGACTTTCGGTCATCTCTTTTTGGATTTCGGGGGAGATTATACCGAGACTTTCTGTCGTTAGTTGATCTCCTTCCTTCCAAGGCACGGCTGAAAAATGAATCAATCTCCATGCTCCGTGTTTGTGACAGTTTGCAATTGCTCCCAAGTCTTGAGCCATATTCTTGTTCTCACTCTAATGGCGTTTTCTCGAAGTTTCGCCATGAATAGGATTCTTCTTAATATCCTACTTCCCGACTTGCAATCTTCAATTCTAATTGTATGCTTTTACATTTCGATCCCCTTCTCGCCACCTTTTAATATCACCCTACTATTATCATCCTCGATCCTCGACGAGATTCCTTGATTTAACCCCATTTCTTCCAATACCGTTGATCACAATTGGCAATAAGGATGCACATCTACAAATCAAACACTAAACATGCATGCCGGGTTACCTATGTCGATGCCATGCATCACATAATTTCACTTAAACACATAGGAATGTTACAAACAACAATTACGGCACACCAAATAAATAAGGATAGAATTTAAATATGTTATGGATGTACGTGCTATGAATGCAGATACCTCTATCTTCGGATTCATGTTGGTTTCCGATTTGAAGCTTTTGATCTCGCTTCCATTGCTTGTTAGCTCTCGATTGCTCACAGTCGGAAACCATATGCTCCGTCGATCAGCACGCGTAGCATCTCTTCAACCTATCCCGACACACCTCATATGTATAGTTGTCTCCTCCACAATAGGCACACGGTCGGGGCTCTTTCTGTTGGAAAACACGAATCAGAAAGCAGCGGAATTTAAAAAATTTTCCCAACAAAAGGACCTTGAACTCGCAATCGTGTAACCAAATTCGTAGAGATAGAAAACTTACTTTTCTTTTATTCTTTCTTGAAGCGTTTCAAGCCACCCAAGAACGCTCTTCTCGCGGCTTGACAACCCGTCCCTCGAAAGTCTCTTTCTACTTCAGAATCCATTGTCGGGATAGCAATCCAAACCAACCTAGATTCAATTCATGTTAGGGAAGTTCTTAACAATATAACATAAAGAAAGAAACATGAAACGAGAAAAGCAGGATTGAAACTCCCTTCGAAAACCAGTTTTGCGAAAGTAGAAAACTGCCAGTCACAAAACCCTCGTGAAAAAATTCATCCTTCAGGATATGGACGAACGGTTTTCGCCATCTTCTTTGGTTCGATTTTTTCATTCGTTTCATGTCGGGTTCAGAATCGTTTCATCATCCCTTCTGATCGTTTTGCTTGATCCCCACTTTTTGGTAAAGCTCGAATCTTCAAACTTCTAACTTGAAGTCTCTAGAGAAAGTCCACCAACTTGATCACAATCTAACTAGTAAGGATGCTAGTTCTCTAGTTAGTGTTTAGGCTTAACCTAGGGTTTGTTTGATCTTGGAGAAAGAAAGGTGTTCAACACATGAACCAAAAGAATTGTCAATTAGCTCTAAGGGGAGCTCGAGCTCCCCTATATATAGGAGGGAAGTGGCTGAAAATTCCTAGTCCTTTATGGGCTAGGATTTTGGTCTCTCTCTCTCTCCTATTACTTGATCATCAAGTAATTTGACTTTGACTTTGAATTCTAATTCAAATCAACTTTCAAGAGAGCTAAAAATATCCAAACTATTTTTGGATAATTTTATACTTTATTTATTTAAAATAAATAACTTATTTTATCTAATTAATTAATTCATAATTAATTAACAAGATTATTTTTCTCCAAAATAAGACTTTCCTTTTAATTCAAAATTAAACCAAAGTCTATTAAATAATTCACACATTTAATTATTTAATATATATCATATATATACATATACACGTGTGAGGCACGTGTCCCAAGGACACGTGCTCCTCACGTGACCCACACGTGTGATTTCACACGTGTGGAACCCTCTAGGCCCGATTAACTCGTTTAATCATTTTCAAGCCTCAACTCATGTAACCAAGTTGTTGTGTGTGACCCTCTAGGTTCTCAATTCAATTAGCAGTGACCCTAATTAATTAATTCACTAATTAATTAATCAGTCCACAGATTAAACGACCATAGTCTAGCAACAGGTGTTTAACCCCTAGCTGAATTGGAATGTTCGGATTCGACAGAACCTTTAAGTCATTGATTCATGTGAGATACAATCCTCCTACTTACTATCTCTCAACCAAGATCTAGGGCAAGGGAATAATCAGAACCCTAATAATCCGGTCTTAAAGCTAAGTGCATTTCATATCCATTTGATCTCAATCCAAGAAACCCTTTTCTTGATGTCTTGATCTACTGCCTTGGCCAAGGACTCCATATGGCATATGAATGACTTACACAATAAGAGATCACCTTGCAAATGCAAGTGTAGGTCCTTTCTTGATTCTTATTCACTTTCATGAATCACTTGTGCAGCCCCAGCATAAGCCTTGAATCAGTTGTCTAAGGCGACACCCTTTAAAGCTTATACCTAAAACTACAGAGTTAACTCATAAAGTGACAAGGAACCTCAAGTCTAAGGATCACTTAATCACATCAATGACTCGTGAGATATTTCCTAATCTGGAAGTTTCCATTTCCTGAAATAGAAACTTCCTTTCCCATTTAGGAATCTTCTCACACGGGGCACCTCAGTGAACTTACTTATTAAAGTAAGCACCCTCATGTATCACGCACGTATCAACTATACACTTTGCACCTCCATGAAACAAGGTGGACCTTCTTAAGGGCGTGATCCCACAAGCAAGCCTTAGAGGAGTCAGGTTGACACTCCCACTGTCTGTAGGACTCATCGGCTTGGAGTATTTTACTAATCATGACTCATGTGATATAGGGCTCGTTTCATGAAACATTTCTCCTAAATGGTAGAGTCCTAAAGTCATCAGGATTAGGGGAGTTCTCATACATGCGCACATAATGGAAACACTCAAAACACGTATTGGCATATAAAGAAGTGTTTTGCCTACGATCAATCGTATATTATTCAAAGATTGTCTATGATACAAGAAAAGTCCCAAAGCAGATTACATCGAATCGGCTTTCTAGGGCACCATTCCTAACAATCTCCCACTTGCCCGTAAAAGCCATTTAGGTACTCTAAGTCCCATCTTCTCAAGATGCACTTTGAGAGCCTATTGACTTTGGGCGTTTCCAAAGTGGATCTGCTATATTCTCTGCTGATGTGACCCTCTTGTTTACACATCTCTTAGGAAACTCCCTTTCCTTATAAAGTGATTCGTAATCACGTGTTCAGTCTCTTGGTGAGGTCTTGGTTCTCTTACTTGAGCAACCATCCATTTTATCATACAATATGATAAAGGAGTTGTTTCATCCTAGGAACTTCATCTAACTAGTTAGATGGAGTTTCTTACCCAAACACTTAACTTAGCGTTATATAATACGACTAAGTTCTCAACTACGATAGTCGAGTTTTGCAATGACCGTCCTTGGAACCCCTTTCCAACACATTGCATTACCATTCTGGTAGAAGTTGTATCCTTTCAATGATTTCATAATCATCTATGTTTGATGAAACAATTACATCAAAATATCCTTTTAATGATGAGATCTTTTGGGCTCTGTAAACTAATACATATCCTCATTTCTTCTCAAGTACTCTGAGGACATCCTTTACAGAAATCTAATGACCTTCTCTGAGGTCATTTTAGATTCGGCCTACTACGCTTAGTGTTGCGCCATATCTAATTTAGTACATAACTTTTCATACATTATGCACCCTTTCACTTAAAGGGATTTTGGACATTCTAACTTTCTTAAAGTTATCTTAGGACACATACTCTTCAAAAGAGATGTTCCATTGTCCATATTAAACTCCTTTTAGTACCGTGGTTATGTACTCATTTTGTGACAATCCATTTATGCTTTTAGATCTATCTTCTATAGATCTGAATGTCGAGAATTTAGGATAATCACTAAGATCTTTCATGTCAAATTGTTTCTTAAACAAGAATTGGTAACTTTCACGTCATCCTTGACATTCCTAATGAGAAGGATTTCGTTTTCTAAAGAACCAAAATTGACTCTTACATCACTAACTTTCTTATGTACACTTTTGAGACTTATTCGACTTCCATCTGTGTCAAACGATTTGACTATCCTATGGAATCGAATTGTGTAACTCCTAGAAGCCTTTATCAATCCACAGATTGACTTTAAGGATTTGCATACCTTATACATACTCCCACTGAATATGAGATTTACAGAAATACCTTATTTCAGTCTCTTTCAATCTCATATTGAACAAGATAGTTCTCATATTCATTTATTATATCTCATAGTCAGAATATGAGGATGTGGTAAACATAATCCAAATGGACTTTTGCATTTCAATCGTCAAGAAGGTTGTAATGTTTTCCATTTACTCGAAGCTCCACGAGCTTGATCCTATCAGGTGGATCCACCAAGGTCAAAACTTGGTTTGAGTATATGGAATCCATATTGGATTTCAAGGCTTGCTTACACTACTCAGATTCCAAATCCGATAGTGTCTCCTCTTCAAGTAATTCCTTGGCTATCTAGGAACGCGTTCTAAACACGTCTTAAGAGAAGGGTTTCACACGTGTACATGCTCTAATATTTGGCTAAGTTTTATCAGATGGGCTCGTTTCTTCTATATGTGGCGTGGATATTTATTCTCAAATTTCTTTGAGGTCTGCTTGCTTGTCTTTCTTCTTCTATAGGAATGATTCCTTAAGAAAGATACATTCCTTGAGACAAACAACCTTTGTCTAAGGGAATCGCAGAAATGATATCCAATATTGTTTGTATAAACTTGAACTCATTTCAAGCCTATCTCCCACTATCCTCTTTACTTAAGAGGATTCCACTAAATTCTTGGACAAGAATAATTAGGGAATTTAGTGTGCCACATTGCATAGTGCATCTAAAGGACTGATTTTGGAAGGTGCAAAATTCAAAGTCTCTAACTGCATATTCTGGGAGTTTATTCCTAGAATGATTATAAGTCAGTAAAGCTTGCTATGGAATGGACCATATCCTATAAGGTTTCATTCCCTCATTCGGAAACACTAAGGTGTTCTCGAATTAGTTTACTGAGAGATAATCCTATTATTTCTAAGATGACTAAGGAATTAGTTGATAAGATATTGGCTATCTCGATCATATCGATTTGCCTATAACCTATGACTACTTTGGTTCCTAACCTCCTTTTTGAAATTCTAAGAATTTCATATAAGTTTCGAATTTGTACTTTAACAAGTACGTTCATTCATAATGATTAAAATGACAATTGTATCTAGTGCTTACATTAAGCATTTTACACTCATCAGTATGGATCGAAATCCAATATAATTTTGGAACGTTTCATGTTTCACCTAAACAATGTTTCGGGAACGTTTTCCCTTTGAGATAGGATTCACACGAAGTCAACTCTATAGGTTCATTTTCATAGAATGATCCTAAGGTGTCTGACTTGCTAATCCTTTTATATCTCAACGTTCCAAAGTAATTCGAAGCTTTGTCATCTCACTTACTTTTATTATCTCGTTGTATGTTCAGAACATTAGTGCCTTGAGTCTTTGCACAACGGATTATGCAGAACTGACTCAAGACTAGTGAATTCTATTCCTAGTAGAATTACTAAACAAGGTAACATTTCAGAGTACTCATACTCTTCGCAGTTCCCTTTCAAAGTCCTTATTTGCTATCATAGAAGCTAACGTCCTATTTGATCTCTAGTGTCTTTTGGGCGCACCCCTTACATGCCCCTCCATTGGGCTCTTAAGGGTTTCTTCTTCTTTAGGCGTTCAAGCCTTTAACTTAGGGAGTTTAGAAGAAGAATTAACCATCTCAACCTTTTTATTCCTTCTTAAGGATGCTCTCAACCATTATCAACTAAATGATTAACTATGCTACATTAGCATCATTTTAGTTGAGCATAAAGGGTTTGAATGATGGTGGAAGCAATGTAAGCAATCAGTGCATTGAGAACTCTTTTCTCAGTTAATGATCGAGACCACAAGATCTTCAAATAAGATCTTTAGACCTTGTTCATGTGCACTTGTTTCCTCATTTGGAATATTGAATAATTCCACAATGTTATACCTTGCAACATTTTTATGAGGTGGTTCAATTGCTCTTAAGTGGTTTGGAGAAATCCATTCACCTCAGATTGCTTCTCTTTTGGCCCGGGTCGAATTTTTCATAATTGAAAACTTCGCCCCTTTAGAGAACACCTTTCTCTATTCGGAATCTAAAACGAATTTTAGGGTCCGAAGCCAATTAGAGTTAGTTAGGACTTAGTCAACTCTTTTGACTTAAGGATGGATACGAATGGGTTTGCATTTCATATTGTAGAGAATCACAGAACTACAACCTAAATGCTAAGCAGAGAACTAGGTGAGCATGCTGAATAATAACGATATACATAAGATAAGGTCTTTAATCTAATGTAGCTCCCACTGTTTTTCAAAGATCTATAATTCCCAAAGATCTAAGAGGAACACGTTTCCCAACGGGTACTAAGATCCTAAGCATTTTACCTCGAACCCACGACTCGCGGACATTCTAAGTAAAATCCTAGGTAGGTACAACTTACCAATTCTAACACCTTTAGAACTCTTAGTAATTGTTTTTTGCATCACCCATCTTTCAATATGGACCCACGACTCGTGCGACATCCATATTTACTTAGGTGTTAAGCCAGACCCATCAATCATAAGATCATGATCAAAACTTAGTTCGAACGACCCACGACTCGCGGACATCGCCCTTGCCAAAATTAACCACGAAATATTGATCATTTAAAATGATCAATTAGGTAACTAAGAACTAATAAGCTCCACTAGCTATCCCACGACTCGCGGACAATAACTAGCTTTACTTACTAAACTTAAAACCTATTGATGGAATGCTAGGAATTTAATTCGAAATTTGCATCTCGAATTAAATACCTATTATTCGAAATGAGCTTAATATTCAATGGGAATTTTCGAACCAACCGAAGAGTTGTTCGGTTCGACCTCACCAACATATATGTTATCCAATTTAATTAGTCTTGATTAATGCAAGTACAACTTAAATGCATTTCAAACAAGCACATAAACAGATAACATGTCCTAGCATGATACTAACATGTAATGATCATGGGTTCTACCTATCTTATGCATGATATGTGGGAGCAACTCCACAATCACAAGTTCTAACATACATGCCACATAAACAGTTTAAATCACATAAGGGAAAGCGGTAACAAAATACGAGCCCTATCTCTATTACATTTAACAATTGAGATTCCCCTCCCTAACATTTTGAGGGGTCTTCACTTATGGCCTCCTTGTTACTTGAATGTGGTCCATCTTACTCCATGGGTGCATTGTCTCCAAAATGAAAATAAAACCTCACCACCTATCTCTACTCTCAAATTACAATAAAAAGAAAAAGACATAAAGTAATAAGGCTCAATCTTCATATTGGCCTTAGACAATTACACGGGGCATACCCCGGCCTCAAAAACAGTAATATGGAAAGCCACATAATAAATCACATACAGTACGCACATAAGTGAGGCTCCAACCTCAATTGAAAAACGCAACTATAGGGCTCCAACCCCAATTTAAACCATCCATGTGCATAAATTAAAACCATACATAGATCTAAACCCATGATCACCTAACATGCTTTTGCGAGAATTTAAATTTACCCAATAAATTAAAATTCCCGTTTCAAGTCCTAATGACTCAAAACACGACTTGATTCGAGTCTTATTTATAAAAGTTTTTCAATAAATCCCAAATTACCAAAACAAATAAAATTCCAATTAATTTCTGAAAATTAATAATTTTATCAAAGATTGTATTTTTCCAAAATATAAACCATTTCAATTTCTCAAAAAAATCCCAATTTTAAGTTTTATTCAAAAGGGCCTCCCGCGCGGTTGCTGGAGGGTGCTGGGCGGCGTCGCCCATGCGCGCGCCTGGGAAGGCGGGCGGCTGGGGCGCGAAGCCCGCGCGCGCGACGCCTTCGCGCGCGGGGTTTCGCGTGTCCGTCGTAATCCGGGTTTTCGTTTTCGTGTTTTCGTTCAAAAGCAAAACCAATCCAAGAAATCCAAAAACAGTTTATACAGTTTCAAATCTAAAATAGTTTTCAAAAATTAAAATTTGCAAAAACCAATTTTCAGAAACTTTCAGGAAAAAATACAGTTTCGTAATTCAAGCTTTCTAAAACAATTACAAATACTCAATCGCATCAAGCCAAAGAATTTTTTACCAAATTCAGTATAATTGAGACGAATCAGAAACACGATTTACGAGGTGGCTCTGATACCACTTGTTGGAAAACACGAATCAGAAAGCAGCGGAATTTAAAAAATTTTCCCAACAAAAGGACCTTGAACTCGCAATCGTGTAACCAAATTCGTAGAGATAGAAAACTTACTTTTCTTTTATTCTTTCTTGAAGCGTTTCAAGCCACCCAAGAACGCTCTTCTCGCGGCTTGACAACCCGTCCCTCGAAAGTCTCTTTCTACTTCAGAATCCATTGTCGGGATAGCAATCCAAACCAACCTAGATTCAATTCATGTTAGGGAAGTTCTTAACAATATAACATAAAGAAAGAAACATGAAACGAGAAAAGCAGGATTGAAACTCCCTTCGAAAACCAGTTTTCCGAAAGTAGAAAACTGCCAGTCACAAAACCCTCGTGAAAAAATTCATCCTTCAGGATATGGACGAACGGTTTTCGCCATCTTCTTTGGTTCAATTTTTTCATTCGCTTCATGTCGGGTTCAGAATCGTTTCATCATCCCTTCTGATCGTTTTGCTTGATCCCCACTTTTTGGTAAAGCTCGAATCTTCAAACTTCTAACTTGAAGTCTCTAGAGAAAGTCCACCAACTTGATCACAATCTAACTAGTAAGGATGCTAGTTCTCTAGTTAGTGTTTAGGCTTAACCTAGGGTTTGTTTGATCTTGGAGAAAGAAAGGTGTTCAACACATGAACCAAAAGAATTGTCAATTAGCTCTAAGGGGAGCTCGAGCTCCCCTATATATAGGAGGGAAGTGGCCGAAAATTCCTAGTCCTTTATGGGCTAGGATTTTGGTCTCTCTCTCTCCTATTACTTGATCATCAAGTAATTTGACTTTGACTTTGAATTCTAATTCAAATCAACTTTCAAGAGAGCTAAAAATATCCAAACTATTTTTGGATAATTTTATACTTTATTTATTTAAAATAAATAACTTATTTTATCTAATTAATTAATTCATAATTAATTAACAAGATTATTTTTCTCCAAAATAAGACTTTCCTTTTAATTCAAAATTAAACCAAAGTCTATTAAATAATTCACACATTTAATTATTTAATATATATCATATATATACATATACACGTGTGAGGCACGTGTCCCAAGGACACGTGCTCCTCACGTGACCCACACGTGTGATTTCACACGTGTGGAACCCTCTAGGCCCGATTAACTCGTTTAATCATTTTCAAGCCTCAACTCATGTAACCAAGTTGTTGTGTGTGACCCTCTAGGTTCTCAATTCAATTAGCAGTGACCCTAATTAATTAATTCACTAATTAATTAATCAGTCCACAGATTAAACGACCATAGTCTAGCAACAGGTGTTTAACCCCTAGCTGAATTGGAATGTTCGGATTCGACAGAACCTTTAAGTCATTGATTCATGTGAGATACAATCCTCCTACTTACTATCTCTCAACCAAGATCTAGGGCAAGGGAATAATCAGAACCCTAATAATCCGGTCTTAAAGCTAAGTGCATTTCATATCCATTTGATCTCAATCCAAGAAACCCTTTTCTTGATGTCTTGATCTACTGCCTTGGCCAAGGACTCCATATGGCATATGAATGACTTACACCATAAGAGATCACCTTGCAAATGCAAGTGTAGGTCCTTTCTTGATTCTTATTCACTTTCATGAATCACTTGTGCAGCCCCAGCATAAGCCTTGAATCAGTTGTCTAAGGCGACACCCTTTAAAGCTTATACCTAAAACTACAGAGTTAACTCATAAAGTGACAAGGAACCTCAAGTCTAAGGATCACTTAATCACATCAATGACTCGTGAGATATTTCCTAATCTGGAAGTTTCCATTTCCTGAAATAGAAACTTCCTTTCCCATTTAGGAATCTTCTCACACGGGGCACCTCAGTGAACTTACTTATTAAAGTAAGCACCCTCATGTATCACGCACGTATCAACTATACACTTTGCACCTCCATGAAACAAGGTGGTCCTTCTTAAGGGCGTGATCCCACAAGCAAGCCTTAGAGGAGTCAGGTTGACACTCCCACTGTCTGTAGGACTCATCGGCTTGGAGTATTTTACTAATCATGACTCATGTGATATAGGGCTCGTTTCATGAAACATTTCTCCTAAATGGTAGAGTCCTAAAGTCATCAGGATTAGGGGAGTTCTCATACATGCGCACATAATGGAAACACTCAAAACACGTATTGGCATATAAAGAAGTGTTTTGCCTACGATCAATCGTATATTATTCAAAGATTGTCTATGATACAAGAAAAGTCCCAAAGCAGATTACATCGAATCGGCTTTCTAGGGCACCATTCCTAACAATCTCCCACTTGCCCGTAAAAGCCATTTAGGTACTCTAAGTCCCATCTTCTCAAGATGCACTTTGAGAGCCTATTGACTTTGGGCGTTTCCAAAGTGGATCTGCTATATTCTCTGCTGATGTGACCCTCTTGTTTACACATCTCTTAGGAAACTCCCTTTCCTTATAAAGTGATTCGTAATCACGTGTTCAGTCTCTTGGTGAGGTCTTGGTTCTCTTACTTGAGCAACCATCCATTTTATCATACAATATGATAAAGGAGTTGTTTCATCCTAGGAACTTCATCTAACTAGTTAGATGGAGTTTCTTACCCAAACACTTAACTTAGCGTTATATAATACGACTAAGTTCTCAACTACGATAGTCGAGTTTTGCAATGACCGTCCTTGGAACCCCTTTCCAACACATTGCATTACCATTCTGGTAGAAGTTGTATCCTTTCAATGATTTCATAATCATCTATGTTTGATGAAACAATTACATCAAAATATCCTTTTAATGATGAGATCTTTTGGGCTCTGTAAACTAATACATATCCTCATTTCTTCTCAAGTACTCTGAGGACATCCTTTACAGAAATCTAATGACCTTCTCTGAGGTCATTTTAGATTCGGCCTACTACGCTTAGTGTTGCGCCATATCTAATTTAGTACATAACTTTTCATACATTATGCACCCTTTCACTTAAAGGGATTTTGGACATTCTAACTTTCTTAAAGTTATCTTAGGACACATACTCTTCAAAAGAGATGTTCCATTGTCCATATTAAACTCCTTTTAGTACCGTGGTTATGTACTCATTTTGTGACAATCCATTTATGCTTTTAGATCTATCTTCTATAGATCTGAATGTCGAGAATTTAGGATAATCACTAAGATCTTTCATGTCAAATTGTTTCTTAAACAAGAATTGGTAACTTTCACGTCATCCTTGACATTCCTAATGAGAAGGATTTCGTTTTCTAAAGAACCAAAATTGACTCTTACATCACTAACTTTCTTATGTACACTTTTGAGACTTATTCGACTTCCATCTGTGTCAAACGATTTGACTATCCTATGGAATCGAATTGTGTAACTCCTAGAAGCCTTTATCAATCCACAGATTGACTTTAAGGATTTGCATACCTTATACATACTCCCACTGAATATGAGATTTACAGAAATACCTTATTTCAGTCTCTTTCAATCTCATATTGAACAAGATAGTTCTCATATTCATTTATTATATCTCATAGTCAGAATATGAGGATGTGGTAAACATAATCCAAATGGACTTTTGCATTTCAATCGTCAAGAAGGTTGTAATGTTTTCCATTTACTCGAAGCTCCACGAGCTTGATCCTATCAGGTGGATCCACCAAGGTCAAAACTTGGTTTGAGTATATGGAATCCATATTGGATTTCAAGGCTTGCTTACACTACTCAGATTCCAAATCCGACAGTGTCTCCTCTTCAAGTAATTCCTTGGCTATCTAGGAACGCGTTCTAAACACGTCTTAAGAGAAGGGTTTCACACGTGTACATGCTCTAATATTTGGCTAAGTTTTATCAGATGGGCTCGTTTCTTCTATATGTGGCGTGGATATTTATTCTCAAATTTCTTTGAGGTCTGCTTGCTTGTCTTTCTTCTTCTATAGGAATGATTCCTTAAGAAAGATACATTCCTTGAGACAAACAACCTTTGTCTAAGGGAATCGCAGAAATGATATCCAATATTGTTTGTATAAACTTGAACTCATTTCAAGCCTATCTCCCACTATCCTCTTTACTTAAGAGGATTCCACTAAATTCTTGGACAAGAATAATTAGGGAATTTAGTGTGCCACATTGCATAGTGCATCTAAAGGACTGATTTTGGAAGGTGCAAAATTCAAAGTCTCTAACTGCATATTCTGGGAGTTTATTCCTAGAATGATTATAAGTCAGTAAAGCTTGCTATGGAATGGACCATATCCTATAAGGTTTCATTCCCTCATTCGGAAACACTAAGGTGTTCTCGAATTAGTTTACTGAGAGATAATCCTATTATTTCTAAGATGACTAAGGAATTAGTTGATAAGATATTGGCTATCTCGATCATATCGATTTGCCTATAACCTATGACTACTTTGGTTCCTAACCTCCTTTTTGAAATTCTAAGAATTTCATATAAGTTTCGAATTTGTACTTTAACAAGTACATTCATTCATAATGATTAAAATGACAATTGTATCTAGTGCTTACATTAAGCATTTTACACTCATCAGTATGGATCGAAATCCAATATAATTTTGGAACGTTTCATGTTTCACCTAAACAATGTTTCGGGAACGTTTTCCCTTTGAGATAGGATTCACAGGAAGTCAACTCTATAGGTTCATTTTCATAGAATGATCCTAAGGTGTCTGACTTGCTAATCCTTTTATATCTCAACGTTCCAAAGTAATTCGAAGCTTTGTCATCTCACTTACTTTTGTTATCTCGTTGTATGTTCAGAACATTAGTGCCTTGAGTCTTTGCACAACGGATTATGCAGAACTGACTCAAGACTAGTGAATTCTATTCCTAGTAGAATTACTAAACAAGGTAACATTTCAGAGTACTCATACTCTTCGCAGTTCCCTTTCAAAGTCCTTATTTGCTATCATAGAAGCTAACGTCCTATTTGATCTCTAGTGTCTTTTGGGCGCACCCCTTACATGCCCCTCCATTGGGCTCTTAAGGGTTTCTTCTTCTTTAGGCGTTCAAGCCTTTAACTTAGGGAGTTTAGAAGAAGAATTAACCATCTCAACCTTTTTATTCCTTCTTAAGGATGCTCTCAACCATTATCAACTAAATGATTAACTATGCTACATTAGCATCATTTTAGTTGAGCATAAAGGGTTTGAATGATGGTGGAAGCAATGTAAGCAATCAGTGCATTGAGAACTCTTTTCTCAGTTAATGATCGAGACCACAAGATCTTCAAATAAGATCTTTAGACCTTGTTCATGTGCACTTGTTTCCTCATTTGGAATATTGAATAATTCCACAATGTTATACCTTGCAACATTTTTATGAGGTGGTTCAATTGCTCTTAAGTGGTTTGGAGAAATCCATTCACCTCAGATTGCTTCTCTTTTGGCCCGGGTCGAATTTTTCATAATTGAAAACTTCGCCCCTTTAGAGAACACCTTTCTCTATTCGGAATCTAAAACGAATTTTAGGGTCCGAAGCCAATTAGAGTTAGTTAGGACTTAGTCAACTCTTTTGACTTAAGGATGGATACGAATGGGTTTGCATTTCATATTGTAGAGAATCACAGAACTACAACCTAAATGCTAAGCAGAGAACTAGGTGAGCATGCTGAATAATAACGATATACATAAGATAAGGTCTTTAATCTAATGTAGCTCCCACTGTTTTTCAAAGATCTATAATTCCCAAAGATCTAAGAGGAACACGTTTCCCAACGGGTACTAAGATCCTAAGCATTTTACCTCGAACCCACGACTCGCGGACATTCTAAGTAAAATCCTAGGTAGGTACAACTTACCAATTCTAACACCTTTAGAACTCTTAGTAATTGTTTTTTGCATCACCCATCTTTCAATATGGACCCACGACTCGTGCGACATCCATATTTACTTAGGTGTTAAGCCAGACCCATCAATCATAAGATCATGATCAAAACTTAGTTCGAACGACCCACGACTCGCGGACATCGCCCTTGCCAAAATTAACCACGAAATATTGATCATTTAAAATGATCAATTAGGTAACTAAGAACTAATAAGCTCCACTAGCTATCCCACGACTCGCGGACAATAACTAGCTTTACTTACTAAACTTAAAACCTATTGATGGAATGCTAGGAATTTAATTCGAAATTTGCATCTCGAATTAAATACCTATTATTCGAAATGAGCTTAATATTCAATGGGAATTTTCGAATCAACCGAAGAGTTGTTCGGTTCGACCTCACCAACATATATGTTATCCAATTTAATTAGTCTTGATTAATGCAAGTACAACTTAAATGCATTTCAAACAAGCACATAAACAGATAACATGTCCTAGCATGATACTAACATGTAATGATCATGGGTTCTACCTATCTTATGCATGATATGTGGGAGCAACTCCACAATCACAAGTTCTAACATACATGCCACATAAACAGTTTAAATCACATAAGGGAAAGCGGTAACAAAATACGAGCCCTATCTCTATTACATTTAACAATTGAGATTCCCCTCCCTAACATTTTGAGGGGTCTTCACTTATGGCCTCCTTGTTACTTGAATGTGGTCCATCTTACTCCATGGGTGCATTGTCTCCAAAATGAAAATAAAACCTCACCACCTATCTCTACTCTCAAATTACAATAAAAAGAAAAAGACATAAAGTAATAAGGCTCAATCTTCATATTGGCCTTAGACAATTACACGGGGCATACCCCGGCCTCAAAAACAGTAATATGGAAAGCCACATAATAAATCACATACAGTACGCACATAAGTGAGGCTCCAACCTCAATTGAAAAACGCAACTATAGGGCTCCAACCCCAATTTAAACCATCCATGTGCATAAATTAAAACCATACATAGATCTAAACCCATGATCACCTAACATGCTTTTGTGAGAATTTAAATTTACCCAATAAATTAAAATTCCCGTTTCAAGTCCTAATGACTCAAAACACGACTTGATTCGAGTCTTATTTATAAAAGTTTTTCAATAAATCCCAAATTACCAAAACAAATAAAATTCCAATTAATTTCTGAAAATTAATAATTTTATCAAAGATTGTATTTTTCCAAAATATAAACCATTTCAATTTCTCAAAAAAATCCCAATTTTAAGTTTTATTCAAAAGGGCCTCCCGCGCGGTTGCTGGAGGGTGCTGGGCGGCGTCGCCCATGCGCGCGCCTGGGAAGGCGGGCGGCTGGGGCGCGAAGCCCGCGCGCGCGACGCCTTCACGCGCGGGGTTTCGCGTGTCCGTCGTAATCCGGGTTTTCGTTTTCGTGTTTTCGTTCAAAAGCAAAACCAATCCAAGAAATCCAAAAACAGTTTATACAGTTTCAAATCTAAAATAGTTTTCAAAAATTAAATTTTGCAAAAACCAATTTTCAGAAACTTTCAGGAAAAAATACAGTTTCGTAATTCAAGCTTTCTAAAACAATTACAAATACTCAATCGCATCAAGCCAAAGAATTTTTTACCAAATTCAGTATAATTGAGACGAATCAGAAACACGATTTACGAGGTGGCTCTGATACCACTTGTTGGAAAACACGAATCAGAAAGCAGCGGAATTTAAAAAATTTTCCCAACAAAAGGACCTTGAACTCGCAATCGTGTAACCAAATTCGTAGAGATAGAAAACTTACTTTTCTTTTATTCTTTCTTGAAGCGTTTCAAGCCACCCAAGAACGCTCTTCTCGCGGCTTGACAACCCGTCCCTCGAAAGTCTCTTTCTACTTCAGAATCCATTGTCGGGATAGCAATCCAAACCAACCTAGATTCAATTCATGTTAGGGAAGTTCTTAACAATATAACATAAAGAAAGAAACATGAAACGAGAAAAGCAGGATTGAAACTCCCTTCGAAAACCAGTTTTCCGAAAGTAGAAAACTGCCAGTCACAAAACCCTCGTGAAAAAATTCATCCTTCAGGATATGGACGAACGGTTTTCGCCATCTTCTTTGGTTCGATTTTTTCATTCGCTTCATGTTGGGTTCAGAATCGTTTCATCATCCCTTCTGATCGTTTTGCTTGATCCCCACTTTTTGGTAAAGCTCGAATATTCAAACTTCTAACTTGAAGTCTCTAGAGAAAGTCCACCAACTTGATCACAATCTAACTAGTAAGGATGCTAGTTCTCTAGTTAGTGTTTAGGCTTAACCTAGGGTTTGTTTGATCTTGGAGAAAGAAAGGTGTTCAACACATGAACCAAAAGAATTGTCAATTAGCTCTAAGGGGAGCTCGAGCTCCCCTATATATAGGAGGGAAGTGGCCGAAAATTCCTAGTCCTTTATGGGCTAGGATTTTGGTCTCTCTCTCTCCTATTACTTGATCATCAAGTAATTTGACTTTGACTTTGAATTCTAATTCAAATCAACTTTCAAGAGAGCTAAAAATATCCAAACTATTTTTGGATAATTTTATACTTTATTTATTTAAAATAAATAACTTATTTTATCTAATTAATTAATTCATAATTAATTAACAAGATTATTTTTCTCCAAAATAAGACTTTCCTTTTAATTCAAAATTAAACCAAAGTCTATTAAATAATTAACACATTTAATTATTTAATATATATCATATATATACATATACACGTGTGAGGCACGTGTCCCAAGGACACGTGCTCCTCACGTGACCCACACGTGTGATTTCACACGTGTGGAACCCTCTAGGCCCGATTAACTCGTTTAATCATTTTCAAGCCTCAACTCATGTAACCAAGTTGTTGTGTGTGACCCTCTAGGTTCTCAATTCAATTAGCAGTGACCCTATTTAATTAATTCACTAATTAATTAATCAGTCCACAGATTAAACGACCATAGTCTAGCAACAGGTGTTTAACCCCTAGCTGAATTGGAATGTTCGGATTCGACAGAACCTTTAAGTCATTGATTCATGTGAGATACAATCCTCCTACTTACTATCTCTCAACCAAGATCTAGGGCAAGGGAATAATCAGAACCCTAATAATCCGGTCTTAAAGCTAAGTGCATTTCATATCCATTTGATCTCAATCCAAGAAACCCTTTTCTTGATGTCTTGATCTACTGCCTTGGCCAAGGACTCCATATGGCATATGAATGACTTACACAATAAGAGATCACCTTGCAAATGCAAGTGTAGGTCCTTTCTTGATTCTCATTCACTTTCATGAATCACTTGTGCAGCCCCAGCATAAGCCTTGAATCAGTTGTCTAAGGCGACACGCTTTAAAGCTTATACCTAAGACTACAGAGTTAACTCATAAAGTGACAAGGAACCTCAAGTCTAAGGATCACTTAATCACATCAATGACTCGTGAGATATTTCCTAATCTGGAAGTTTCCATTTCCTGAAATAAAAACTTCCTTTCCCATTTAGGAATCTTCTCACACGGGGCACCTCAGTGAACTTACTTATTAAAGTAAGCACCCTCATGTATCACGCACGTATCAACTATACACTTTGCACCTCCATGAAACAAGGTGGTCCTTCTTAAGGGCGTGATCCCACAAGCAAGCCTTAGAGGAGTCAGGTTGACACTCCCACTGTCTGTAGGACTCATCGGCTTGGAGTATTTTACTAATCATGACTCATGTGATATAGGGCTCGTTTCATGAACCATTTCTCCTAAATGGTAGAGTCCTAAAGTCATCAGGATTAGGGGAGTTCTCATACATGCGCACATAATGGAAACACTCAAAACACGTATTGGCATATAAAGAAGTGTTTTGCCTATGATCAATCGTATATTATTCAAAGATTGTCTATGATACAAGAAAAGTCCCAAAGCAGATTACATCGAATCGGCTTTCTAGGGCACCATTCCTAACACTTTCTTCGGTCTCGAGTGATTTTCAGTCTAATGCTTCTTTCCACGGATCTTCTTAGCTCGAGTACCACGTTGGTGGGATCTTTCTTCCACTTATAAATTTGATCAAGGTCCCAATTCTCCTCTCAGTTCCGATACTTCTCTTTCCTTTTTCCTTGATAACTTCCAATTTTCGAACCTTAAGGCTTTCGTTGTGGCTTGCTCCCAAGTGCTCATATCCCTCGCATTTAGTGCCTCCATGAACTCATCCCAGAGACCTTCCATAAAATACCAAGCCCTCATCTTGTCGTTGTTTGTAATATGAGGCACATGTACGCCCACTCTCTTAAATTCCTCAATATACTTCGTAACGGTTTTGTCTCCTTGTTTTAAGGTGAAGAATTCTTCAAACCTTCTGTCTTGTAAAATGACCGGCGTGTACCTCTTTTTGAATTCTCGGATGAAGGTATCCCATGTCAACCCTTTGCTCGTTGCTTCGATTTGTGGGCAACTCTTTTCCACCATTGTCTTGTTTGTCCTTGTAGGAGTAATATGGCAAGACTAGCCTTATCTTGAGAGTTGCATGGTCATACTTCGAAGATACTTTCAATTTCGAAGAGCCACTCCTCAGCTCGGATATCATCACCCTCTCTAAATTGGGGAGGATTGAAGGTCCTGAAGTCCCTATATAATGTTGCCATCGGATTCATGGTTGCCTCTCGGCGTAGTGTTGTTCTTGATTGTAAGGATGTGGATGTGATGGTTAACCAAAACCTTATCGACGTGGTAGCATCCTGAAAATCTCAACAACTACAATATCGATATATACATGTTGGTCAGAACGTGTGAATGTCTCATAAGTAAATCAAGTAAGAGAAACTAGGAAATGCAATGCATCACGAAGGTAAAATCAACAAAGTGATAAAAATCCAGCCACGTATCATAACCAATCATGATGCAAATGCATACACATAATCATATTGTCCTATGCCATTCGACTTAGACAGACTCAACACGACCCAGAATTCAGGTTTTGCAACCTAGAGCTCTGATACCACTTTAGGATGTAGCACCCCGCACGGTGGGTCACCACGTCCCCCACACCTAAGCCCGATCCACATATGAGATGGAAAACTCGTACATGAACCAAGCAGAGGCGAACGAGAGACAGACAGACAGACACACACCTAAGTTAGACGAAGCGTAGACCCTGAAACTCAAATAAATGTGTATGCGGAAGCAACTTATACAAACGAACAATATATCACAAGCAGTAGGTGATGGGTTCAACTAGCATAGATACCTAATCCTGAATAATTCATAAACATAAATGCAAACGGGTTCAAACTGTTTCCTAGAAGCCTGTCCCGAAATTCAAATACATAAAATAAACAATATATACAAAAATATACGTTCGTACTTATACATATTACAAAATGAGTATGCAAAAGACTCAAACTTAACCAACAAACTAGACAAACTCGAGGACTCGACTGATGCCGCCTAGCTCGAACTCCAAAGCCACACCTGCACAGACTAAAAGCAAGGGGAGAGGGGTCAGTCACACTAACTGAATGAGGGGCTACCCACACACGCTACATATATATAAAGATCATAGCACGTTCAAATTATAATGTTCGTGGACTCAGGGATAGTTTTTGCACGCTAAAACATTTGCCCGTGATACATACGTATAGGAGGTTACTTATCAAAACAGAATAAAACTTAACAAATTCATACATAACAAAACATATCATAACGTACCAAATCTTATCAAATCATGACATATCTTTAACTTATACTTTCAAAAGATTCATGTTTTATCTTAGTTATATGTCTATCCCCGTTTCACGAACTTTAACAGAGCATGCATACAAAACTCGTCGGGTAAGAGTAACAAATCTCATCCTGGACTCCTCATACGAATCATATCAAATCAAAACAAAACAAACATATCAAACTTACATAACAAACCTCCTTCTCCGGTGATGGAAGAGTTACGCGACCCTAACCATCCATTTCGGGTGAGGGGAGTGCAAGCTACTCCAAACCCTCAGGATCTCCATCTCTCACCAAACCTCCTGGTGAGTTCAGGGGTAATCCGAATCAAACTTGGAGACTATGTCCAGGGCGAGCCCAACGGCCCGATGTCGTCCCGGGATTCCTGACCCATAGACTTTGGGGCCCATCATACCAGAACATGTCATTACAGAACAGAGCATACATAACCCGCTACAGAATATAACATATCATACTTACATAACATACCTTACCTTGCAACAACTATGCTTTACATACCTCTCTGTGTCATATCCATAATATATCCATAGCTTGTAGTACTCGGCTCATAAGAGGCACACGGTTTGTAGCATAGTTTAACGTTGCAGAGCATAACAAATCATACCGAATCAAAGCAAGCGTACGTAGGCTTGTAAATAGTGTAACATACTTGCAAATTCATAGCAAAGTCATAAACTTACATATCTCGCACATATTTACTTATACATAAGGTTATAGTTCGCATGCATAGAAAACGAGCACGTTTCATAGGATTTAACTAGAACCTAACCTCACCTTGCACTAACGAGGGCGGGAATAAGATAAGTAATCCACCCCGGAATCACCACGGCTCACGAAACACCACCCCGGGTGCACCTGAACAAACTAGAGACAAAACACAGAACTTAGACCCAAGGATGCAGCACATAGACACACGGCGTATGCATAGGCATTGAAGGGATGCAAACACATACAAATACAATGCATATAGTAGCACTTATTCATATAAGAACACATAACACATTTAAACACTCAATGCATACCATAAAAGCATAAAACGAATCATGTCTTAACAATACACTTGCATAACGTATCCTGAATCAAGTTAGGATCATGCTTGGGGAAGGTTAAAAGCGTATAACAAGCACACGAAAGGGAACAGAGCACTCAAACCCATACAAAGGGGGAGACACCAACAAACTGAGCCATGACCTTGGCTCAGTACAGAGGCTCGAGGGCACCAGGGAGACACGACCGTGTTTCAGTAGAGACAGCCCACCCACGGCTAGACACGACCGTGTCTGAAAAAGGCCTATGGGGGAGACACGGCTTCGTCTTCAAACTGCAAGGAGCAGACATGGCGGGCGAGAGAGAGAGTAAAAGAAGGCAAACACGGTAACCACACCAACCCAAGCTTAAAACACCCCAAAACTCACACCGCAAGTCATATAAAACACGTAGAACACATATTCGCAAGTAAGAGCTCACAAAACGAGCTTAAACACATCAAATCCCAAATTTGACACTATTCATCAACTTCCAAAAAGCATGGATTCAGCCAAAATAAACAAAATAAAATCGGAAGAAAATGAAGTACTCGAAGAGAGGAATACATTGCTTACCTTGGATCGTTGATCAGGCGAGTGACGAAGTTGGAACTTGAGCTCAAAGTTCGGGAATGAATAGTGCTAATTCTTTTCTTCTTTTCTTCCTTGGGGACAAGCTAAACCAAATGAGGAAGGAGAAAGGGGTTGGTCCGGTTATAAGGCCAAGAAAAACCGGTTCGGTTTGGTTCACGATGGGTTCGCTTCAAACGGTTAGAAATTAAAACGGTAGAAAGGTCAAGCGACTTCAGACGAAGGTGAGGCTAGTTCCATCGGACCCAAATCGTCGAAACAAATCTAATGGTAGGGTCGGAATTCGAATTCGAATCCCCGAGCTCAAAATAGCCAAGAACAGCTCAAACAACCTAATTGCAATTAGGTCCCTAATCTTCAATTCAATGGACGTTCGAGTCCAAACACTTAATAAACACGTTCTAAGGCGAAGAATAACTTGAAGTAGAAACGTTATTGGCACGTTAGGCATGCACCGTCACATATTCACAATTAAAATAATTAAATTAAATAATAATACTCACTCGTGACGTCATACCTGGATTGCTGAGAAGACAGGGTGTCAAACGGATCCCTAGCCATCTGAACAGGGTAAAGTTCATGCCTAGTTGATCCTTAATGTTTTTGGTTATTGCATATTGTCGAAATCGTTCGACCATATACTCCTCTACCTCGCCACGGATGAGTGTTGGTATACCAGGAGGGTTTATGAATTTTCAATTGAGGGTTCAGAAAAATGGGAGAGAAAAGCAATGGGAGAGAAGGATAAACGGTGGATGAAAGCAAATGAGGGTAAAAAATGTACGAAAGAAAGAGTCTAGGGTAAGCCATTAATAATGGTCACCCTAAAGTACCAACCTTCGCAACCTTTTGACGTGAACGCTGAAATTTCAGTCGGTTAAACGACGGGAAAGAGTGCTGATAACTTTTTAATTAATGGACACGTCCAGGGGCGACTCTAGAAATATCGGACAGTGGGGTCAAAAAAATTTAACTCATAATAAAGGAATATTAAAAAAATACTTTATTATTTAAAATATTTGTTTACAATTTTCCTTTTGCGATTTTTCATATTTTAGAATCGTATCATAATTTTATCATTACTAATTGTATTGCACACATCCTTCTCAGTATATGTAACTAAACAGTCATTCATAAACTGATCACCAATACGATTTCGTAACCGATACTTTACAGTTTTCATTGCAAAAAATGTCCTTTCAACCGCTGCAGTAACCACATGTAAAACCAGAGATAATTTTACTAGTAAATAAATTGTTCTTTAGTAATCTCAACAATTTCAATACTGTATTCCAACCAATTGACATATTCTTTGAACCAATCCAGATTAAATATACACAACATCCCACCAATATCTCTTTGTGGAAAAACATGACTTGAAGGTTGGTATGACCCTTTTTGTATATACCATCTTCGTATCTCATTTCGATTGTTTGGATGATAATCTATAATTTTTTTACGCAATCCAAGATCTAATGGAAGACTTTCAAAATCGATCACTTCTCGACTATGCTTTAAATAATTTTGATTACTTTCTTGGACTTATGAATCCTCTATAACTTGTGATTTTCTTTTAAAATACTTTTCCATCTCTAATCGTGACTTTTAAAATTGAAGAAAACTAAAAAATGTATATTATTTAGAGTGTTTAATATTTAGGACATCATTAAATAGATTTTTATTTTTATTTTTGAATTATGAGATTTTTAATTTTACACACAATTTTTAATTTTAGGGGGTCAATATAATTTTTTTTTTCTTAAGTGGAGTCAAAAAATTTATTTCTAAAATTATAATTTAAAAACAAATAATATATATATATAACCAAAAAAAATTAAAAAATGAGTGGGGTCAATTGACCCTACTCGCCAAGCTTTGGAGTCGCCCTTGGACACTTCCCATCGGGAAGGAATAACAATCTATTACGTTTGATGAGTAAATATGACTTTTATTGGTTGTTAAAAAGTTTGTTTGTTGAGTTAAAAAAAATCGAAAGTTGTCGGCGTAAACGAATAGTTTGTCTCGATAGTCGAGTAAAAATTAATCATTGTCGAACTAAATCGAAAAATAAACAAATGTATAGTATATTCGTAAATTCATTAAAATAAATCGAAAGATTAAAGAAAAACTGAAACAATAAACGAATAACAATCAATTAAGTTTGACGAGTAAATATAACTTTTATTGGTTATTCAAAAGTTTATTTGTCGAGTTAAAGAAAATTCGACAGCCCTCAGCGTAAACGAATCACTTGTCTCGATTGTCGAGTAAAAATTAATCATTGTCAAATTAAATCGAAAAATTAACTAATGTATAGTATATTCGTAAATTTACTAAAATAAATCGAAAACTTAATGAAAAACTAAACCAAGGAATGAATAACAATCTATTAGGTTTGACGAGTAAATATGACTTTTATTGGTTATTCAAAGGTTTCTTTGTCAAGTTAAATAAAAATCGAAAGCCCTCAGCGTAAACGAATCGTTTCTCTTGATTGTCGAGTAAAAATTAATCATTTTCGAATTAAATCAAAAAATTAAAGAAAAACTGAAATAATTACCTTCTACTTGCCGGGGCACTGGTCGATTATCAGATAAAAAAGTTACCATAGGATTTATTTTCGTGCAATAGTTAGAAATGGAAATAGCATTCAGAAGGTGCGATTTGTGGTTGGCGGAGGTACTGTCGCCGAAGGGGGTAGTTGCCGGAATAGAAATCGACGGTCGTTGGGGATTTCTACTCATCCGATACTGAGATAGTTTGAGAGAGAAGGTAGGTGAGATGATTCACAATTATCACCGGAAAAGAGCTACCTGTGATGATATTTCCCGTCTGTCGGTGGAAAAGAATCACCGGTGATGATTTTTTTGTAGTTTCCGAAAAACAGCGAAGTGATAAAGAAGACAAGGGCATTACGATATTTTCACATAGATAGGAAATAGGGGCAGTTTGAAATAAGTACTCCCCATCAGTTTGGAATATTTTTACTTTACTCCCCATAAAATTATACAACATAATAGGATATAAATAATGCATTAGAACGTTTTAGTACTACATTTGTGAAAAATATACAACATATTTTGAGAGGTATTTTAAGTACTACATTATGTGAAAATTATACGACATTTTACCAAAATGAGGAGTTAAGTAAAAATATGATACCCAATTGGGAATTTATCCCACATTACTCGTAGAAAATATGTGTCTTTCTTAAATTTATTAAGGATATTATGGTATTTTTACAGAATTTAAGGAGTTTAAAGAAAATAAGAAGAGTAAGTTGAACCTAAAATTGTTATTTTTCAAACGAAGGGTTTAGAAAAAGTTTTTGACCATAGGAATAGATTATTAATTTGCCGTTTTTATATACTCTTAAACATTTCGGGTAGCGCATAGCATTTATTTATTTATTTTGGTTAACACACGCATATCAAGTGGGATTTGAACCCGCGACGTTACCTTCGAGAATGAACCCATTAACCACTTGGATCAACCCTTGCGGGCCAGCGCATAGCATTTATGCCAGTACAATGATAATATCAAATAAAAAATGATAATATCAAATGAAATTTACTCTCGGACCTTATCACCTTAATTAATTGAACACTTTATGAGCAAAAGCTATTATATGCTTTTCAAATAGTATAAACTCTTTTATGAGTAAGTTTTATTTGAATGCTGATGAGTCATTCTCCGAACGAATTATATGTTTAAAAATAAGATCTAGTTTCAATGCCAAGAGATAAAACAACTCAATCAAAATTTCACCTTTTGACTAAACAAAATAATTAAAGAATTGATTCAGAATCAGGGAAAAAGGAAAGAAAAGAACCTATAGCTCTCAATTAAAATTTAAAATATTGAAACCACTGGAAAGTCTTGCACGGGGACTGCTTGTACCACGTGCAGTAATCATCATCCACTAATCATGAAAAGTAATAAAATTTGCGTACTACTTTAATCAATGTCCTGTAATTTGGTATTAATTAAACCATTAGGGTTTGGAACTTTTTCGCTCAATCAGCGAAAAAGTGGATCTGATTAGTTAATTAATTTCCTAAGGAAACCCTAGTTAATGTTTTTTTTTTTTGGAAAAACCCTAGTTATGTTTTGTCCTAAAGCTTACGTGCCGAAATTAAAACCAAAAAAAAAAAAAAAAGGTTTGTTTTGTCCGGAGAAAATATCTATTCTTTTTTGGTGCGATGTAAATTATCTAATGAGATCCAATACAATATAAAAAGAAATAAAAAGCAATATTAGAACTTTAGTTTAAAAAAAAAAGAACAGATATTATAATTATTATTATTGCTAATTCCGGACACCCCATTCGTTAGGGATTAGTGTGTTTTACCCCCAACCTTTTGAATCGATGCGATTGTTCCCAATTTATTTTAAAATATAATACTTAATTCCTTTTTAAACAATTTAGATGGAATATTTCGAGAATAGACCATTAGAGTTGAATTTTGACCATCTATTTTTTCTCCATTATATTGACCCAAGAATCAAAACCACTATTATCATGTTCCTCTTTCTAAGAAGAACAAAGATCATATCTCATTCTACCATATTGGCTGTCGGAAGTATCAGAATTTGTTTTACAAAAAATTTTCGGCCTTGCACTATTTTTGGCCGGTGATTCCTCTTTCGTTCGTTATTGAATTTTAATTCTGAAACCACTTTATGTTATTTTCATCAACAAGTTTGAAATCTGATTTATACAAATTTGACCTTATAAATTACGCGCAAAAAATTGATCGAAATACTTTCCAAGATTCTTATTGTTATTATTATTATTATTATTATTATTATTATTATTATTGTTGTTGTCGTGGTAGTCGTCGTCATCGTAGGCGTAGTCGTCGTCAGTACATAAGTATAATTAATACAAAATAATTATCGGTCACCCTTAATGTACTATTTGTGATAGTTTTATAGTGCCATTTAATTCACTGATATTAATAAATAGGAAATATATATATTTTCAGTGTGTAAGGAATTAGAGTTCATACAAAAAAAGCACATATGTAAGATTACCCACTAGCCAGCCCCAAGATTTTCCTAATTATGCTAAATTTATAAGTGACCTAGAATGTCTTATAACTAATTGTTTTGCCACGTAAGTTTATCAATCATTTTTCGTTGGCTCATTGCCAATTAGAAAAGTAATTTTATTCTAATTATTATTATTAACATGAGGTTTTAGTATTTATATATACACACGCGCGATAGAATTACATAGTCACAATTAAATATTTGAAAAGGAAAAAGAAATTATTTATGAGTCATGTTAATCGGACCAAAAAAAAAAAAGAGTCATGTTAATAAAATATTAAGTTCAATTAAGAAAAAAAAATTAAAAAAATAGAATGTCTTGAACTTGTTATGGAGATTTTGAATTTAACATGCGTCTTTGCATAATAAAACAAAATATGTTACAGAAATTAGGTAAAAAAATTCTCTCTCTACGTACTAAATTAAACTCTTGAATCAAATAGAATGGGTAGATACAAAAATTCATGTACAACAAAATAATCATACTCTTCTTTAAAATTGGGCTATGCAGGATAATGGTATAAATTGTAGTATTGAAATATATTTGGAAGAGTTTTCTACTATATATTCAAAATTTGAGGATTTTGGTTCAGTTTGCAAGTATTGTGCCGAAAAAAATTAAAAATATCATTGATATGAACAAATAAAACCAATATTTAAAAGAGTTATATTAACTTTACTGGGAGAAATTGAAAACTTTACACATTAGTTGAGTATATGATGAAAATTATCAGTCACTCGAAATTCCAAAATACGTGGAAAGTTCAATATGTTTGAACTTTGCCATTCTTCTCCAATCATTGTTTCTATTTTGAGTACAATAGTATATCAAACGATGTTAGAGTAGTAAACACCGAATAAGTTTATTTTAAGTAAATGTTAACGGCATATAATAAATTGAAATAAGAGAAAATTATTAATTTTGTCTAGTAAAGTAATCCACTTGCAGACTTGGTCCCAACTGTTGTCAGTTGTCACTGTCTCATTTTAGGTCCCTTAAATCATTTTTTTCTTAAATTAGGTCCCACTGACCAGTTTCCATCAAAAACAAACATTTGACCGTTAAAATAAACGTTTGACTGACCAAAAAATTACTTTTCAACCCTTGTTGTTTACTTATATTTTCAAACCTACCCCAAACTATTTAAATTCTATATTTTAATCCTAAATTATTCAAATTAAATATTTAATTAGCATATTTCCACCAAAATTACTCAAATTATAATAAGTTATATATATAATATATATTACATATTTCTACCAAAAATAATATTTGTATATTATATGTACTATATATTATATATTATATACACTATAATATATATTATATATTAAATATTACGTATATACAATATTATATATATATATATATATATATATAATATATGTGTGTATATTATTATATAATATACGTATTATAATATATGTGTGTATATATTATATAATATTATAATAATATATATAATATATTATATATTTTATAAAAAAAATATATACACGTGTATATATATATAATACATATATATAATAGTTTGGGGTGAAAATATAGAATTTGAATTGTTTGGGGTAGGTTTAAAAATATAAACAAATAAAAAGGGCTTAAAAGCAATTTTTTGAACGGTCAAATTTTTTTTTTTTAACAGTCAAACGTTTATTTTAACAGTCTAATATTTATTTTAAATGAAAATTGATCAATGAAACCTAATTTAAGAAAAAAGTGACTTTAAGGGACCTAAAGTGAGACAGTAACAACAGTTGAGACCAAAATTACAAATGAATAATTTTCTCTTGAAATAATAGAACAAGAAGAATAGAAATATAGCATAAAATCAAATATAAGTGTCACCTTTATTCTTTTTTTTTTTTTTTTTTGGTCTGAACACCGTTTTAATTGAAAGTTTAAAATAACATTTTCTAGGGCGTCTGGCCGTCTGGGTAGTTGGGATTATTAGGATCATGCAACTTTTGTGTAGGCAACACATCTAAATTCTCAAATGTGTTTTCAAGTATCCCACTTTCAACTAGACAAAGATTTTTTTTATAAATTTCTCTAAATTATGTAAAGTAACTATGAAGCGATCTTTTGAGACTACTTATTTTTCTACAAGTCATATTACTCGTGTGAATAAATGATCACATCATTCATCAGGATTGTCATGTCAACACCAATTGGAACATCTTCTTGAAGATATTGACGTGCCAAATCTTTTCATGTCTATACATACATAAGTGATTAGATTGTGGAAATATGAGTAATTGCATAAGTGATAGCGGGTAGGTAATGGTGCGTGTATTAACATATGGAATGAGAAATGGATACCACGACCTTATCAATTTCATCCTATATACAGATCGGAGGGCTCCGAATGGTGTATTTATGTACGACAGCTGATCAATCCAAATGGGAGTTGGGATAAGTGTTGAAACTTACGAAGGGTTTTAAGAAACTTACCAAGATTGAAACTTTCTAGTGATGTTGATACCGCCTATCAAACACCTTTCATGTGGATTGTCTATCGTACGGTCCTCGAAAAGATCCAAAAGTAGGTAGTCCTAGATCACGATCAAGCTATTCAGAATGCTAGTTTTGTGGGTTGTGTGTTGGCTAGGAGATTTTATTTGAAAACTTTTCTTTCAATTTTCTCAAAATCAATTAACGCTTTCAAGAACATTGGTCTAAAAATGTAAGAGAAGCCCCACCCCTTGTATTTATACAAGGATGGTTCGAACCCTTTAGGGTTTCCTAAATCTAGTGGGTTTTGATTTCTTACTCACTAATTCACTAATTAATTATTATCTTTTAATTGAAAATAAGATCATATTGTTCTTCAAGATAATGCAAGAGATCATTTCTCTCTCCTTGTGACACCCCGTTTCTCTTACAAGTCAGGTACAACGTCACGAGAGAATTTATTTATGTATTTATATCCTCATAATTTAAAATATGTACTAATTAAATCGTTTAAGTGATCAACGTGCCCTAAGTGTTTTGAATTAATACGCATTTCCTCGTTCATAATTGTTTTTACGTGACTTCGATGTCGAACAAGTCAATTATGTGAACCTACATGAATTACATTATCCATAAATGCAATTATATGATTTTAGATGTCTTGTGATTTATCTTAAATTAGCGTTGGACCTAATTGCACTTTTATTTAAGTTTTGAGGCCTATTTGTAAATAGGTCAAACTTAAACCCTTTTGGGGCTAACTTAAGCTCGGGAATTCAGATTTGAATTCTGACACCACCATTGGTTTTGTTTCGACGATTCAAGTCCAACAGAACCAACCATTTATTTTTCTAAGCCTATTTGAACCCCCTAAGCTTTAAAATCCGATCCGAATGAACCGGATCTTTGACACGACCCGTTTAAGCTTTGCTCGACCCAGTTGGAACCCCCATTTTAATTAAGAATCAACCCATCTCTCTCTCTCATTTTTCTCTTCACACTTACAAGAGAAGCAAGAAGAAGAAAAAGAAGAGTAACCTCCATTCTTGCCCTTTTGAGCTTAAAACTTCTCCATCTTCTTCCATCTCTTCAAGGTAAGCTCGTTTTTTAATTCTCCACATCTCAAGCTTCATTTTCATCCAAATATTTCTTGTTTTAACTTGAGGTTTCATGGATTATGAGAAATATGATGAATAGTAAGAGTTTTGGCCAAAATTTGAATTATATGCTCAAGCTTGTGTTATTTGATGATTTGAAGCATGTTTTGTGTTCCTTTGAGCTCCATTTTTTCCTTTCTATAAATGGTTTTGGTGGTAGTGGTGTATTGAAGAAGATGCCATTAATGCTTTTTAAGTTTGATGGTATAAATACTGGAGATGTACTAAAACACCAACACTTTAAGATTTATTTGGGAAAGGGAAGACCATGACAGGCGTTTGAGCCTCAGGAACTGGGTTTCCAAAGAGCGCGGGTTCTTCAAGCTAGGATAACACTAGGGGAGAAAATACAGTAAGGATGTAAATGATGGTAAAGTATGCGGAGCTTGGGGAAGAAGGAACTAGAGTAAAAATGGTGGAATGTCCAGTTCTGTGTATGTTGTACCTTGTGTAGAAGATGACTTCGTGTGAGAAGAATCCCTTGGGGAATGTGAGTAGAAATTCCCATATTTATATGTTAGGGGCAGGGGTGTTTTGGTAAAAGCGACCATGTGGTCCCAAACCCCGGGTTGCCCTAAACACGTGGCAGCGTGTGATGGTGTGAGGGTGACATCTTTGGCATATTCCCATGTACGGGTGGTAGTGGATGTCAGGGGTTGGTGTGCGTACTACCTGTGTGTGTCAGAGGCAGTTGTACAATAGCCGTATGAGCGCTAGGTTACCCAGAGAGGGTTGCGCGGGCATAAGGACGCTTGAAGGTGCGTCTAAGGGGTGACCTGACCCGAGCGCCGGGACGCTCGAGGGAGAGGATTCCCCAGATTAGCTTGTCCGAGCGTTGGGACGCTCGGGTGAAGCTTCAGCCACGAGGTCGCTCGTACCCTCGAGAGAGGCCTCGAGGTCTGCTGAGGTGGACCCTGGTGGATGAGGTATGTTTTGATGATCACGTGAGCGCTGCAAAGGACGCGAGTGTCAGGATGGTCTCGAGCATGGAACAAGCAAGGGTGTATCCTATGCCTGTGACGCGAGTCTTGAGTTGTGATTATCCCTGCGAGGCAATATTGCGAGCGTCAGGCGAGACTGGGAGAGGGATTCCCACGCTCGAAGGATGCACTCCGGCAAGCAGGCCTTAAGCAGTAAGGTTGTAGGCAGATGGGCTGGATCCGCTATCGCGAACCCATCTTCTCGAGCGTCCAAGCCCAAGTATTCCAAATTGATCTGGCTGAGCCATCCAGATCTCGACACGTGTACGGTGATGATCCGAGCGTGGTTTGGGCCCATCATTTTGCCCCCCAAATTCTGTAGTTACATTTGGGTGTACTGTAGAATTTTGAAGTCCAAGCCTTAACTTTGAATATTCGAGGGTCAAGCTCTCGGAGGGAAATGACGATCTATATTCCACAACGGACATCTTCTGACAGGGAATTAAATGCTGAGTGGAGAAATGGGTGCGTGTTTTAAGGAAACGGCGCGTGAACATGGGTAACCGTGTGACAGTTACCAAAAGTGGGGAGTTTTCTAGGCGGGAATGATTGCATTTGAATTAAATGCCCCAATCATGTGTATAACTCCTCCTATAAATAGGGATTTGCAAAACTATTTACTCTTTACGTATTCAGAACTCTCCAAAGCAACCTGCAACTTTCTGCAATTATCTGCGATTTCCGGCGAGTTTTCTTCTCCAACTTTAGGTAAACCACTGTGATTTCTGATTTTTCTTGTACTAACTCTAGGTTTAGGTTGTGTCGATCGTCGGTCTTGTGTGTGGAAGCTTCTTGATCAATCGTTCCCGTGCAAAAAATTCTTCTTTTCTGTTAAATATTTCTGCAAAACCTTCATCTTCAAGGGCAAGAACAGCAATGGCGAATGAAATCATTAACCAGACTGTGAGGGAGATAGACGAGATGTCCCCTGCAAGTCCTCTCCAGAGTAATATACCATACGCCATTCCGATAGGAGAAGTCCCTGAAGAGGCTGAGGTGGACGTTGCCGTTCAAAGGATGAACGAGCGTGATCCTGAGAGAGAGGCTGAACTTTTTGAGGAGATGGATCTGTCACTGCGGATGCAAAATCAGGGGGAGAGGGTTTTTCCGGTATTGAATAGTGTCGTTAGGCCTCAAGACCACCAAGTTACGGTGGCTATTGCTGCCCCCAAGAGGAAGCGGAGCGTCAGGTAGGGGAAAAGCCTCCCCGTAAACGCCGTCGAAAGGGTAAGGAACCGGCTACTCAAGGGAGGAAATCCAACCCTCACCAGACAGATAGAACTCTAGACGAAATTGAGAGCACTCTGACGCGCATGGAGTTAGCCACTTTAAAGAATCAAGTATACTGGGACAACGTCTACACAACTCGCCTTCCCGTACGACACGAGCGAGCCAATAATCCACCTCCCGAGATGATGATTGTCTATAGGGACACCGTGTTTACCGGGGGTCTGAGGTTCCCGATCCCTGATTCGATCGCCAACATCTTTAATTTCCTGAACCTCAGTCTTTCACAAATTCTGCCCAATGGGATCGCCCTGTTGAACACATTTATAATACTGATGAAGGCCACGAGCCCACGACCGATAACTTTAACAGCTTGTTCTAGGTAGGGCGCTCTTCACGCTCGTCTCCGAGGGATGGATTTTACTACGTCCAAGCCAAGTCAGGCTTAAAGATGATTGATTCACCCTTGACTTCATATGGGGAGAACTGGAAGGAAAAGTTCTTCTTCGTGGGGGCGCCTGGGGGTTTATTTAGGGTTCCCCGAGAGTGGGTGGTACATGGAGAGGGACCCATTGTGAAATCCAGGTCTGGCTTTATACCCTTTGAGCAGTGGGCAAAGAGTTTGGCCCTCGTTATGAAGAACAACAAATGGCTGATCAAAGGCAAGCCCTTGATGCGTAATGAGGAGGTTTTATTCCGTTATGGGCTCGTGTGTCCTCCAGATATGATTGCCCATCCTCCCTGTTCAAATGATGAACAAAGACGGTTAGATCCTAGGAACTAACTTTGCTAACATTTAGAGTAGAACACTAACTCTTAAGTTTTGTTGCAATGTAAGAGTTATCCTGATGCTCGTTTATTTTTTTTGCATGTAGGCGTAGACATCCTAATGGCAGGTGGAGGTGCTGAGGGTATCGCTGCTCTTCTTCGTGCTCGCAGACCGGCCAACCCCCCAGCCACAACAACAGCCACAGAGGGTTCCTCGAGGGGGCCGCGGTGCTGGATGAGGAGCAAGTAGAGGTGAAGGCGGTTGGGGGGATGGTCGTGCTGATGAACAAATCGTGGATCTGACAACCTTGGATGCTCGCGAACCCACTTCTCCGGGCGCCTTCGTTCCCATGCCCACTGACAGGCTTGGGCAGTTGGGACCCGACGTCTCCCGCAACAACCGCTCGGGGTTGATTCTCCGGGACCTGAGCGAGGGTAGATCTCAACCCTCGCAGAAAAGGAAGAGATTGGCGGACTCGGCCCCCATTTCTGGTAAGGGGAAGAACGTGGTGGTCGGAGTCCAAGAGGGAGACAGTGATACTTCATCCTCCGAGGATGAAAGCTTTTGGAAGTTTGAGTGCCAAGGGGATATGCACTACCAACGCTCGGTGGGGGATGGTCCAGTGCTCTTGAAAGATTGCCCCGCCACTCATAATGTGGTCACCGGAGTGGTTCACCGTCTGTAATTCTCCAGGGATCACCAGAAACTTAATGAGTAGACCGCTGCTGAAGTGGCCGGAGACTCTTGCTTCGTTTTGATGGCAGTAAGTATTTGAGCGTCGCTTTAGTTAAGTTGGATTTCCATTTGATCTTGGACTTAGTAAATTTCTCACTTATGTGGGAGGTGCTCCCCAGATTGAAGAACCTGTAGAGACGCTCAGAGACCCACGCTGAGCGTAAGGCCAAATACAAAAAGTTGCTGCGGATCACTGACTCTGGCCAACTGCAGGAGGATTGTGACATGGTCTCTACTGATCTCTCATCTCTTAAGATGGAGCATGATAAGGTGAAAGAGGCGTTCAAGGATCAGGAGGCAGCCTGGCACAGATCGGATGAGCGGCACAAGAAGCTGAAGGAGGAACGGAACAAGCTGAGGGAAGACAAGAAGGACCTCACCCGGAAGCTAGCCGAGCGTGATCAACAGCTGGAGTCAGTGAGGAAGGAGCTTGCTGATCTACAAGGGCAAGTTGCGGATCTCGAAACGAAGGTCGCTTGGGATGCGGTCCTCAAATTTGTGCGCTCAAAGGCCTTTGGCTTCGCTACCAATCTCCACTATTTCGCCAATGACAAGTGTTTCTTCTGGAAATCCGTGGGCCAATTGATCACGCTGGGGATGGTGCCACCCGCCACTCGTATAGACGAGCGCCTACGCATGGATCTCGACGAAAACTTGAAACCGGTTATTGGAGAGAGGGACCCCACTGAGGACTTAACGGAGCCTGAGTACAATGACTTGGCCATTATGCTCCAAGATGAGTTCATGGCGGCCAACCCGATAGAGCCCGAGCCCATGGTGGTGGACGGGGGTGCCAGTGGAGATGCTCCAATTGAAGGGAGCCAAGGTGATGTTCAAGCCTCAAGTTCCCAAGTCCTGGCCGCAATTCCCTTGGCAACTGCACCTCCTGAGCCTCAAACACTTCAACCGCCCAATCCTGATGGAGGAGGATCCCAATCCTAACGCCCGGGATTCCGCCCTTCATGAAGGCATCCCTCAAGAAGATTCTTCCTGCTCCTGCTTCCCATTATGAATTTTTGCCCTTACTTTTTTCTGTCTTTGCTATGAACAATGTTGAATTCTTGCAACAATTCATTTACTTCTGCAATGTACTTTCCTTTTTTGTGATGTAATTTCCTTCTTTTTCCTTAATGAAATTCTGCTTTCACCCTTTCAGTGTTGTAACGTTTGGAGTGTTGTCCGTTGACTCCTCATTGATTGCTGGGAATTTTGCGATATGGGAATATATAGGCATGATGGTGTTCCGCACGAGGGGTACCCTGGCCATATTCAATGTAGAGCTTGAACTTAGAAGAAATATCTTTGATAAAGCTATTCTAAGTGTTGAGTAATAACGAGCGTAGTTATAGTGCAAACTTGAACTTAGAAATCAGCAATGGGATTTGCTAAGTGTTTCCTCTTAAGTATTTGATATATATTTCTTTGTTTTGAGCGTAGCGGTAGTATAAATTGAACTCAGAACTCAAAAAGGGATTTGCTAAGTTCTTACTTACTACGAGCGTACGTCATAAGAGAGATCCATACTTAAGAGATGTTGAGCGTAGCTAATAATTTAAACTTGAACTTAGAAATCAGCAAAGGGATTTGCTAAGTGTTTAGTTACTATGTGCGTACATCAAAGGCGGGATCCGTTCAGGGACCGCAAGCGCGAACTAGAGCGATGAGTCTAGTTAGCCTTAACAGTAATAACAGCGTCCCGATGGGATCCGCTCGTTTTAAGAGGGATCCGCATGAGTAAAACACTAAGTTGTTCGACGTGGAGTACCCACGACACGAAGTTAGCAAAGCAGATCATCACAAGATAACAGTTAAATAAAGCTTGTATGAGAAATGCATACTGATGTACGTAATTTGTATTTATGTCAAAAGAAAATACACAGTGCCTCGAGCTAGGGTTTTACAATGTTTGCAATTACATATAGAACCTTCTGAGGTTGCACGCATTCCATGGTCGAGGGAGACGATCGCCTTGCAAAGTCTCCAGCAGGTAGGTATTGTTCGCTCGTACCTGAATGACTTTGAAGGTGCCTTCCCAATTGGGGTCTAGTTTACCCACATGCTTGGACACTTCAACCTTTTTTAGGACTAAGTCCCCCAGCTGGAAGGTCCTTTCCTTAACACGTTTGTTGTACTGATGAGCTACTGATGCCCTGTACCTGTGGATTCGAACCCAAGCAGCGTTTCTCCTTTCGTCTAGTAAGTCTAGTTCGAGCGCCCGGTTACTCTCGTTGGTTGCAGGCTCGAAGTAAGCAACGCATGTGGACTCTTGAGCGACTTTCGCAGGTATCATAGCTTTAGAGCCATAAACGAGGGAGTAAGGTGTCTCTCCTGTCGCCACTCATGGGGTAGTACGGTACGCCCAGAGGGCTCCTTGGAGCTCTTCAGCCCATTCACCTTTCTTACTCTCGAGCATCGTTTTCAGATATTGGAGTATGGTTTGGTTGGTGACTTCAGATTGACCGTCGGCTTGCGGATGGCCTGCGGTTCGGTTGGTATAAATACTGGAGATGTACTAAAACACCAACACTTTAAGATTTGTTTGGGAAAGAGAAGACCATCACAGGCGTTTGAGCCTCAGGAAATGGGTTTTCAAAGAGCGCGGGTTCTTCCAGCTAGGATAACACCGGTGGAGAAAATGCAGTAAGGATGTAAATGATGGTGAAGTATGCGGAGCTTGGGAAGAAGGAACCGGAGTAAAAATACTGGAATGTCCAGTTCTGTGTATGGTGTACCTTATGTAGAAGATGACTTGGTGTGAGAAGAATCCCTTGGGGAATGTGAGTAGAAATTCCCATATTTATATGTTAGGGGCAGGGGTATTTTGGTAAAAGCGACCATGTGGTCCCAAACCCCGGGTTGCCCTAGACACGTGGCAGCGTGTGATGGTGTGAGGGTGACATCTTTGGCATATTCCCATGTACGGGTGGTAGTGGATGACAGAGGTTGGTGTGCGCACTACCTGTGTCTGTCAGAGGCAGTTGTACAACAGCCGTATCAGCGCTAGGTTACCCAGAGAGGGTTACGTGGGCATAAGGACGCTTGAAGGTGCGTCTAAGGGATGACCTGACCCGAACGCCGGGACACTCGAGGGAGAGGATTCCCCAGATTGGCTTGTCCGAGCGTTGGGACGCTCGGGTGAAGCTTCAGTCACGAGGTCGCTCGTACCCTCGAGAGAGGCCCCGAGGTCTGCTGAGGTGGACCCTGGTGGATGAGGTATGTTTTGATGATCACGTGAGCGCTGCAAAGGACGCGAGTGTCAGGATGGTCTCGAGCGTGGAACAAGCAAAGGAGTGTCCTGTGCCTGCGACGCGAGTCTTGAGTTGTGATTGTCCCTGCGAGGCAATATTACGAGCGTTAGGCGAGACTGGGAGAGGGATTCCCACGTTCGAAGAATGCACTCCGGCAGGTAGGCCTTAGGCAGTAAGGCTGTAGGCAGATGGGTTGGATCCGCTATCGCGAGGCCATCTTCTCGAGTGTCCAAGCCCAAGTGTTCCAGATTGATCTGGCTGAGCCGTCCAGATCTCGACACATGTACGGTGATGATCCGAGCGTGGTTTGGGCCCATCAAAGTTCTTGAAACAATAAAAATGGTTTTTGATGGTTATATGCATTCCTTCTTGCCCCTTTGTTGTGCTTGAGTGTTAAGGTGAGTTTTATGCCTAATTTTATGTGTTTTTGGCTTGGATTTGAGTGATTGTTGCTTCCCTTCTCTTCCCCCACAAGCAGCCCCTGCTACTGCGTCTTTTTCCAGACCATAAAGGTTCCCCAGGAGGGGAACTTTTGCCCTTCAAAGGTCCCCAGGCGGGGACGTTGAGATAGAATGCTTCTGGACAGGTTCCCCAGGCGGGGAACATTTTGCCTTACAATCTTCCCAGTCGTGGGTGTGCGTGTTAGGAATAGTGCCCTGAAAGCCGATGTAATAGTCTGCTTAGTGCTTTTCCTTTTCTAAATCACGGACAAACTTTGAATAATAAACAAATCAAGACTACACTTCTTTATATGCTCTTGTTTGATTGTATGTTTACTTTTTGTGCATGTATGAGAACTCCCCTAATCAATACGACTTATAGGACTTAACCATTTAGGTGAAGTGATTCATGAAACGAGCCCTAAATTATCACAACAAAGTGACACGTGTCACTTCGAGCCCTAAATTATGAAACGATCCCTAAATTATGAATTAATATTAAAGTTCTAATTTGGAGAATTTAAGCCTAATAAAAAATTAAATGTGAATTAATTAATTATTAGCTTCAAGTTATTTATTGTGAATAAATAAATAATTAAATATAATATCTAAAAGAGTTAGATATTTATTCTTGCTAAACAAGTTGGTCAAAAGAAGACTTTTGGTCGAAGTAGAGAGTCTTTCTCTCCAAGTAAGAAATCCCTTAGCCAAAAGGTTTAGGAAACCTTATCCAACAAGACAAGGGGTTCGAACCCCTTATGCTATAAATAAGAGGGGTTCGAATCCTATAAGGGTTGATACACAATTTCTCCTTCTCCATATTATATCACACAAACCCTAGAGCCTAAACACTAAACATAGAACTAGCATCCTCCCTGTTTAGATCATGATCGAGCTTGGTGTGGACTAATTCTCTAGAGGGCTGCTTTATTCGAAGGAGCTAGGCGGAGGAGTTGTCGATCAAGTCTTGTTAGTTATCTAGTTCGAGTTTGCATTTCATTTTGCATAAGATATGAGATTTGTATACGATGCGAATATGTTGTAAAGTCTTGTATAAATTTATGAACTTATGGATTTTGGATAATTATTTGGGACTGACTTCTAGGGCTAGTTGAACCTGCCACTTGTTGGTATATTTTTGCTTTTATACGCTTACTTCCGCCTTTATTATCTTATACTTGAGCGCTTTCGTTACATTTTAGCTCTGCCTAGCCTAGCGAGTGTGTGGTCTCCCGTTCTCTTTGACTTGGGCTCGTGCATGGATTTTTCATTTCATATGCGGGTTCGGGTCTTAGTGCGGGGGATGTGGTGACCCACGCTTCGGGCGCTACACTCCTGCAATAGAAAGTTTGACTTTTCAACCTTATCTTACATAAAGTCAAATATCAAGATTCAATAAATAACTTCATTCATAATTAATTATTTATTGGGTTAATTATTTTGAGATTGGACTTAACAATTAATTCATAATTAATTAAAAGACTAAAATTAATTAATTAACAATTTAATTAATTAAATCAAGAAAAGATTTTACGTGTGGACTAAACCACACGTGTGAAGCCACGTGTACATGACACGAGGCAGCCACGCGTGCGTGACACGTGGTAGTCACGTACGCTACGTGACATGTGGCGGGGTCCATATTTTTTACCCGATTTCGATCAACACTTTGATCCTTCGTTAATCCAATTAACTTCCTACCAAAACCCTCGTGACCTGACATTTATGTGTGACCCTTTAGGTTCATTATTCGATTAGCAGTGACACTAATTAATTAATCAGTTCATAGATCACACTACCGTAATTTAGCAATGGGTGTGTGACCCCTAGCCAAATAACGAAATGAAACCTTTCAGTCAATGACAATCAGTGAAATACGATCCTCCTACAACTCCATCTCTCAATCAAGAACTAAGGAATGGGAATAAACTTAGAGCTTTGTTATTCTCTATCTTTAAAGTAAAGTTCGTTTCATATCCATTTAGATCTTAATCCAAGAAAACCCTATTTTCTTGATGTCTTGATCTTTTATCCACCTTGACCAAGGTTTTAATGTTTAATGGACTACGAACAACTTAATCAGTAAGAAACCATTCTTGTTCTTAACAAGTGTAGGTCCTTTATTAATTCTACTCATTCTACATATGCCACTTGTGTAATCTCAACATAGTCCGTGGTTCAGGTGTCTATATGGCGACCCCCTTTTGAGCCTATATCAAAGATCACATAGTTAGCTTATATGAGACATTACAGAATCTCAAGTCAAAGAATTATTAATCATGTCATTGACCTGTGAGATATTTCCTAATCTGGAAGTTTCTGGAAACTTCCTTTCCCATTTAGGAATGTTCTCACACGGGACATTTCAGTGATGTAATTCTTGTAATAGTCACCCTTATGTATTATGAACGCATCATCGTATGTACTTATCACTCCATGAAACTGAGCGATCCTTCTCAAAGACATAATCACACACTACAAAAAAACAGTCATTTCCAGATGAACTTTTCAGACAAAGTTTCAAACGAGTTCGTCTAGAAAATGCAATTTCCGACGAACTTCTGACCAACTTCAAGTCCAACTTCAAGTCGTCTGAAAAACTCTCGTCTGAACATATTCCAGACGAACTTTCACACCAAATTTTCGACGAACATAGATTCCGGTGAACTTTCCGACCACATTCCGACGAAACATTATGTCGTCTGAAATCTATTTACTTCCGACGAACTTTTTTTTCGACGAACTTCCAGGCCAACATACCTTGACCAAAATTTGACTGTCTGAGTTTTCCGAACGAATTTCCGATGAAACTTACCACCATAAAATTTCGGACCAACTGTATTCCGACGAACTTTCCGACGAATAACTATTATTTTATTAGTTTTTCTGATTTTTTCAATCGAACTTTTCAGAATTTATTTTTTTAATATTATTTTTCAGACGAACTTTCAGAATTTTATTATTTTTATTATAAATCCAGACGAATTTTTTCGTTGCAAATTTATTTTCTTTTTAAAATATATTTTATAAATTTTTATTTTTAACCTGTTTTTAATACAATTTTTTGTCAATTTTATCCATGTAAAAATGATGACTAGAAATTTAATAATATAGATAAATCTAACAACATTATAATTGCAAATCCTTCAACGATAAATCCGTACAAGAAAATCCAACAACATTATAATTCCATCCTACATAGATAAATCTGTACAAGAAAATCGACAAATTCTAACAACTTGAGAGTTTTCAAATAATAAAAGGAGTACTACAAGCAGTCAGAATAATGTTCCACTTCAAATAGATCACTTGCTTCTTCTAAAGACATTTTCAATTACCTCTTTTAAACACCTCACCAACAGCTTGATGCCATAAGTCCTCATCAGTAGGAAAGTTAGCTTTCTCCTCCGCATTAAGTAGTGCTGCTTGTTGGTTTCTAATCTCTTTCAACTTCTCGTAGTTATCCTACATTAATATACCATATATTAGGCATCATGAATTTGTATAACCATTACAATAAATGATTAACTAATCAAATATATTCAAACAATTAAACTTACCCATGCCAAGCGTGAACGCTCGTCAACACATCTATCTTCACCAAAATCATCACTTTCATGGTGTTTGTCCCATTTTCCTTCTCACTCTGCAATTAATTTATACTTAATAGTATATTTATTCAAACAATAAATACAATTTAAAATATTTGCAAGCTAATGATTTACCTATCTTTTTTGAAGAGTAGTAGACGAAGATGGTTGTGGAGAAAAAGCTACTGATCGTGGTAGAGAAGGAGACGGTGATGGTTGTGGAGAAGGAGACACTGATTGTGGTGGAGAATGAGCCAATAGAGAAACTAGATTAGTTAAATGATAAAATCAAGTATTTATAAGTTATATAAAATCCATCACTAGATTCAGAGGGCCATCTTTTTCTCAACTATTGCAACAAGCATAACACTATTTCATCCTTTGGAAATTAATGTAAAACAGAGACACAAACACACATCCCAATCAACATACATCAGTTAATACAACAAAATAAAACTAAGTGTAAAGCAAAGTAGTAAAATAAAACTACATGTAAAGGAAAACTTACTTTTCTGGAACTTTTTTCTGATATCCTCTAAGATTGCACCACAATTCTATTAAGAACCTGAGATTCCTTTTCAAGAGGATTAGATCATTAGATCAGAATCAATTATTGCAAAAGCTTTAGAGATAATCAATTCACCCAGCATTAAGTTACAATAATGATTATTAACAGGACATGAATACTTTTAATTTACTTAAACTGCCAGGTTTATCCACAATTCATAGTTTAATCATTTAACTTAATAGGCATATTCTTTTCCTCCAACATAGAACAATGACTGCCCACTTTCTTAACACATTATAAGGGAACACGCAGAAAAGTGCATCTCAACTCTTTTGTTCATGTGTTTTAGTATTGATTAGTTACAGAGATGATAGATATATCAATGAACACAAAGCAAAACATGCATCATAAATCTAATCTAATTGGTGGAATACAAAGTTGAAACATGAAAACAAAACATAAGATTACACAATCAAATTATTCTAAACTGAACTACATGGAAGCGAAGAGAAATATAATATATTATATGCATCTTATTAGATTTCTTTATGTAAAGCAAATAAACAGACAATTCTTTGAGGGAACTAAATGGAATTTATCAAATATATATGTGCATATTATTGAATCGTAACAAGAGAAATTAAGAACCATTCAGTTAGATTAATGAAATCAATATGGCTCTCTTAGATGGTTAGCTTCAATAGTTTCAACAACTTTGAAGTTAAAATCTCTATAACTCATGCTACAGTTTTTAAGGAGCTAATCCTTGGTGTAGAGTGTGTTCCATGGTGCAGCAAAGCTCATTGTGAGATGTTTAAGGAATAAATTAATAGAAAGTACAGTAGTTCAGACAAAATATATTTCTAGGGGTTTAGATACCAAGAGAGTTTAAACATATATACCTTGAGAAGTGCCTCATCCTTGTCACATGATTTCCTCCTATGTATTTCAGGTTCGTTCAATCTTATTTTGGTTGGAATCATGAGAAACTTTAGGAATGTCGGGTTTCGATGGATTATCCACACTTATAAACTGAAGAACCGATTTGGGTATCAAGGAATTGCTACTCACGTGTAGAAGGGAGAGTGTGGAGGAAATCAAAAGAAATATTGATAAGGCTATTAGGCAAGAATGAAGCCTCGAGGGTACCATGTTCTTTCCTGAAACTGAAGACATTTTGAACATCATGAACTAAATTATCTAGGGTTACAATCAGGGCCAATTGATGTACTCTATACAAGAAAAAACATTCAATTTTGTTTCCCTTTTTGGAGCAGAGGCAGATGATATGGACTTAAATGCTAAATCCCATTTTTTGTATGGTAACCTCATTAAATTCACATATAATACAGGTTTCAAATTCTGGAACCAGAAAATTCCAGGAAGATTTCACCAATCTTCATAGAAAATTTTATTTTCCCCCTTTTCTATCAGCTTAATTTGGAGACTAACAAAAGAGGGAATGAATTTAGGGAAAGAATCAATTAACAAAAAGTAAGAATCTCAGCAGCAACCACAGTATCTCCAAAAATAAAACCAAAGCCAAAACAAGACTCCTCATAATTCTCCATGAATACTCAAACAAGTCTCAATACTCTAACAATTAAGATAGACAACAAATGACAACCATTAATGGATCAAAACAGAGTTGATATACCTCTATTGTGTTGTCAATTTTGAGATCAAGCTCGTGAATAAAATAAATGAAAAGGATCCTCTGGCGTGATTAGTATCAATCCCAAAGGATCCTCTGGCGTGATTAGTATCAATCCCAAACATTTAGTGCAAAACAGAAGAAATTTTGAATTAAATTACATAAGAAATAACAAAAACTGAATTAAATTTTGAATTTTGAATTAAATTACAAAACGACGAGGATCGGGTACCACGCATCTGGAACTGGGCTTGAGATCAGTTGACCGAGATATAAGCACAATCCAGGGGAACCATAATTAACAACCAATATATTCCTAACTCTGTACAAAAATTCTAGAAAACGTAGTCAAATTTCTTATATCCATCAACACACATATTTGATAAAACAAAATTATAGCTTTGTACAACAATTCTCCACATTCCAACCCCGCATCTTCATATTCTTCATTCTACGGTTCCAACAACCATATATGTCCTCTTTTATACCATATTACCAGCATGTATATAGTATAAGGTATCAACATCATATGCCAAATAAACAAAAAGGCAGGTGCTGGGATGTTTACAATTCAATTCTGAAGGTTAAATTCAAAGACTACTACCATAAAGAGAAACATATTAATGTCATAATTTGGGGAAACTAGGTTCAGCGCTTTTTCAAGTATTGAAGACAAAAGAAAAATAAACAATACTAATGTTCAAATGTAAGGTTCCAAGTGAGAACTCCCTGCTTCAAAATGTTACTAAATTTAAGAAATAAAATGATAATTGATACACTATCTCACGAAAATAAAGATTTTAGATCAAGTCTTTTGGAAATCATAAGAATCATACAACAATCACGCTCCTAATTTCACAGTTCAAAGTAGCATATAGTGCTATGACTCCAAAATGAAATTAAATACCTATGACAGAGGTAAAAGGGAAAATACGTTAAAGAAACAAGCCCACATTCGTCTACCCAAAGTTCCATGCAATTTCAGAGCACAAAAATTCAGATTCCTTCTCTGAAAATAATTTTTTTCTGCACAGTTGTAGCCATGACTTCAAGTCAGATTAGTCTAAGTATCCAGGAATATATAAAGAGAAATTAATCAGCATCATTCAGAATAGAGCACTTCTTTCTTAATTTTTGATAAAAGGGAAGACAGTGGCAAGAGATTATATTATGTGTCTAAATACTGAAAAGGTTTTTTTTTTAATATTGAACCACTTTTTCTGTGTCCAATAAAGACTCTTACATCCTTCTATTCATAAAAAAGATTTGTTCTTCCAGCTCAATTTTTTCTTATTTAGAATTCACTATAGCAACAAACATGACTACAATTTCCCTACCCAAAACATTTCGGTTAAAAAAACAAAAAGAAAAACTGAACATCTCATATTTTTTGGGGAACAAAACATTCATACTTGAACATGTCGTTTTCAGTTTCCCACCTAACTAAACAGCGAAAAGAACCGACAGAGATTATTGTTGCTGCCATGCTTCATAGACTTATCAGGTTGAGCAATAGAGGACATATATATGTTTCAAAAACAAACAATACCAAGGTATGCAGTGTAATTATCCCAAACAAGTATTGGACAAGGGATCTAATCCATAAATTCTAGCCAAGACCATACAATATCAAAATTAAAGTCTATACAATGGATAAGTCTAGTGAAATCAAACACATATTCAGTTCACATCATATACAACAACTAGTTTGAAACGAATTATCAACCCAATAATTTTCTTTTCTCGTTTCCTTTCCTTAGGGATAAAAAGAAATAGCTTAAGCTGCCTCACCTGTCCAAAGTTGTTAAACGTGGCAGGACAAAGATAGCCAATCCAGCTACAAAAATCAAGCCAATCACCCAACTCTCTTGCTAAAACACAATAAAATAACAAAACATGTATTAAAATATGCAATATTCAAGCAACACTGCTCATCTCGTGTTGAGAATGAAAACTCAAATCTCATGTCAAATAATGCATAGAAAGTACTTACAACTACCTTAGATCCACAAGTTTGAGCAGATCTTCATATGACAGAGCCCAAATCAAAAATTTCTGAACCGACAATATTAACCATCTGCCAAGAAAGAAACATGAGGGGTTTGAGAAAAGCAGTCCGATTTCATAGATATACAACCTAACTTTTCAATTATATTCAAACTTAGTACGAAAATTGAAAAAAAAATTAAATTGATACGGCATTCTTACCTCAACTCAAATGGCCATCAATCGTTAGAGGAAACCAAATAAACACAAGAAGATATCTCCCGTTGAAACAAAAGCCTAATCTGAGCGAATAAGATTATGTTGGTTCAAGAGAGAAAGAAGAGAATAATCTGAGGTAGGGTTTCTTGGAAAAGGCAACATAACTCAGTGCCTCAATCCATCTCCATAGGATACCTGTTGAGTTGTGAATTAATAAATTTTGTGTACGAATTACGGCAAACGGCCGACGAAGTGGTGGTCGAACAATCGCAGAAAAATATGTGAAATTCTTCGGACGAGAATTTTCGTCTGAAATTCGCCTGGAAAATCAATAAATTTTGATGAAAAAATTCCCCTTCTATATTCTTTTGTAACGTTCAGCGACTCTGAGACAAAGTTTCTCTTAGTATGATTTTTAAAATAATTATTTTTTTTTCAGATGAAATTTTCGTCGCAATATTCGTCGGAGTAATTAAAAATAATTTTTATTTATATTCTTTCTAAATATCCGGCAACTTCTAGACGAATGTTCGTCTGATTTTATTTTGAAAAAAATATTTTATTTTTTCAGACAAACTTGTCGTCGCAATGTTCGTCGGACTTATTAAAAATAAGTTTATTAATTTAATTTTTTTAATTTCACCGGATTGTCGTCGGAATGTCGTCGAACATTTCATATTTAAGAATTTTGTGAGTTTCATCGAAATTTCGTCTGAATTTCATCTGAAAAAAAAACAGAGGAAAATAGTTCGTCGGAAAAGTTCGTCGAAAAATGCCTGTTTTTTTGTAGTGACATAAGCAAGTCTCAACAAAGTCAAGGTCGACACTCCCACTGTCTGCCGGACTTATCGACTTGAAGAAGTTTCTAATCCTCACCTATGGAGTTAAGAACTTGTTTCATGTGTCGTTCCTATAAGGGCAAAGTTCTTAATTGCCTCATCAGATTAGGGGATTTCAAAACAAGCAAAACATAGTCAAACCCAAACAGACATAAATAACCACATAAAGAAGTGATTGCCTATGAATAAAATCATTTCGTTTATTATTCAATGACTGTTTGTGATTTTACAAGGAAATAGTAAAGCATAAATGTTGTTTTAAGGGAACTATTCCTAACAATAAGGACTTAGCACAGACGATGTTTCTTCCCTAAGATGCAGAGCTTATATTGACAATTTCTTTAGGTAATGAGCGGAATATCGATAGGAGGATTTGGCATTTTTCGAAATCCAAAAGATTTACCCTAAAGAGTGCTTACGAGGTAGCAAGAGACTCGGACATAGCTACATAGAACTTGGGTCAGATGTCTTCAATAAATGATTGAAATTTCACTTGGAATTTAAAAGTAGCCCCGAAAGTACAAATTTTCTTATGGCGTTTGTGTGAAAATGGTTTGTCAATAGGGGCCAATTTGAGGAAACGCAGGTGTGCAGAAATGGTGAAGTGTCCATGGTGTGAGGAGGAGCAAGACGACTCCAAACATATATTCCTGAGGTGCCCCTTTTCAGGTCAGTTTTGAGCGTTCTCCCACCTTCCTTGGAGTATTATCTCAAGCTAGAAAGGCAGTAGTGAAGCATGGTGTCTGTCAGTCATCTTAGAGTTGGATAAAAATGATGGTGAAAAGTTTATTATTTAGTGTTGGTCTATTTAGCGTAATAGAAATGATAAATGGGCAGTAGGTACAGGAGAGAGCCCTTTGAACCTCGTAGCAGTAGTCAATGTCAAAGCAGTTGTGCCTCCGGAACAACACCTTCTTCCTTCTCAGTGGCAGGCGTCTGCTACCAGAGTTCTTAAGCTGAATGTTGACGGAGCTATCTTCTTTCAGTCTGGCGAGATTGGGCCAAGAGTAGTTGTACGTGATTCTTTAGGTGAGTGCGTGGGTTGGAGGAGTTTGAGACGTCAAGAATTGTTGGCGCCGAAGGTGGTTGAAAGCTTGGCTGTGAAGGAAGCTTGCCTTTTGGCTCAATCCAAGGGCTTGACAAGTATGAATTGGGTTCGAAAGCTGAACTTACAAGAACAAGACTTGTCAGATCTTGGTCCTATACTTGATGATATTCGAGAATTATTAGTGAGTGGCCCGGTGGTGAGCTTTTCGTTCGCTCGTCGAGAAGGCAATAGAGTTGCTCATTCTTTAGCTAGGTTAGCTTTAAATGTTTTAGATTGGAACTTTGAGCTCCCTGATGATATTATTTCTCTTTTGTTCGATGATAGTAGCAATATGTTGCTTTCTATGGTTTGTTTATTTAAAAAAGAGTAAATGTCACATTTGGTCCCTAAAGTTTTAGTTTTGTGTCACTTTAGTCCTCGATGTTTCAAATGTGAGACGAATTATTAACTTTAGGGATTCAAGTGTCACTTTTAGAACATTGAGGACTAAAATGATACAAAACTGTAACTTTAGGAACCAAATATGACATTTGCTATTTAAAAAAATAAAGATAGATGCTATTATCGGTACATTTATAATACAAAATCTTAAAAGAAAAATAAGATACAGTTTTTCTCCGTAACTTATGCCTGATTAATGAAATTATTTTTCTTTTTTTTTAAAATGAATAAAACACTCAATCACTAATATCGTTATTATTCAATCATATAAAACATGTGAAATATCCTTATCACTAATAAATTGTCTGCAAAGATCAAACTAACATGCTAAACTTCCAAATCTAAGAGAAATTTTTGAAATTTGGTATTAAAGATGACCAAAGTCCCAATATATCAATTATATATGAGACGAGTAAATTGCGTGATACTACCTTGTGTTAGGCGAAATATGTAAAGACAGCCTTGACATATAAAAAATCCTCTAAAAAACCTTATGTTTGATAAAAATTTTCAAAAAAAAAAAATACTACAAGCATTGTTATTGTTACACGCGCGTTGATTGTGTGTACAACACTTTTACATGTAAAATGACTCTACCCCTTATATACATATACATACATGAATACCGGCACTCGCCACCATGGAGGTATGGTGGTGGTGGAAAGGAGATTCGGGTAAGAACGTTGGTAGCTGAGGTACTGTGGTGGCGGTAGAAAGGAGATCTATTAGAATATAGAAGTAATATTTAGTTTTATATTATTTAATATTAAGTTTTATCTGGTTTGTAAGTTGTAACCTTTTATTCTTATCTAGAATAACTTCCTTTGTAAATAGTTATATATATGTACGTAGTTTGTATTTTAGATTTATTGAGAATATACAGATTATTCAGATTACAGAATACTTATTCTCTTTCACTCCTTTTCTTCTGCATATCCATGGAATTTCTAACATGGTATCAGAGCGAAGGTTTTATTTATACATTTCTTCACTTTTGGAGAGGATTAAGGGAATTATATATTCTCCCTTTTGATGAGAATTATGGGAATTATTTATTCTCCGTATTGGAGAGGATTATGATTATGGATTTATTCTCCACTTTTGGAGAGTATTATGATTATGGGATATTCTCCGTTTTGGAGAAGGTTATGAGATATTCCGGGGAGAATTATCTCCGTTTTGGAGAGGATTATAAGATATTCTCCATTTTTGGGAGGATTATGGATTTATCTCCGTGCTGGAGATGATTCTGAGATTTATACTTTCTCTGCTTTTGGAGAGAACTATGGGATATTCCCCAATATTTTGGGGAGGAGTTTCTTTGAAGAGATTATGGCATTGGCTTCGAAGACTGTACCAATATTTGTGTTTGTGTTTGATGTAAACACAAGTTCTAGAAGATGTAACCGAAAGATGTAACGGAGCAATGGAGTACGAGAAAGGATTTTGCATGCAGGATCTAAGAGAAGCAGAAAAATAAAATTTCAAAGATCTTGGGATTTTGGATTTTGCAGGAGAAAAGTGATGAAAAGATTTTGCAGAAGGCTCCTTTCCACGCTAACTTGTTCAAGTTGGACTTCTTCATTCTTTAGAAGTTCCCACTTGAGGGGGGACTATTAGAATATAGAAGTAATATTTAGTTTTATATTATTTAATATTAAGTTTTATCTGGTTTGTAAGTTGTAACCTTTTATTCTTATCTACAATAACTTCCTTTGTAAATAGTTATATATATATGTACGTAGTTTGTATTTTAGATTTATTGAGAATATACAGATTATTCAGATTACAGAATACTTATTCTCTTTCACTCCTTTTCTTCTGCATATCCATGGAATTTCTAACAAGATCCGGCAAGAATGACAATGGCGGAGGAGGTACTGTGTGGGTGGGGAAGGTGAAAGGGAGGGGAGGGCGGCACAATGTTGCTAAAGAGGGGGAGGGGTATTAGATATAATATTTATAAACTATTGTCTCATATATATATATATATATATATATATATATATATATAATTAATTGTATATGCATATATAAATAATATAATTTTTAATTATAATATGTGAATAATATATATGTATATTTTTATTCATAAATAGTGTTTTTAAAAATAATAATTATTCATTTATATGTATATTTTTAATAAATAGTCATTCACTCATATGTATAATTTTAATATATATGTTCAATAATATTAAAAAGTGACTTTTAATATTTATATATATTTTTATTTATTAATATAATTTGTATATTTTAAAAATAATGTAATTATAATATTTTTATTTTTAACACATATAATATATATTTTTTAATATTTAAAGTAGAAGTATTTACGGTTAAAATATTTAATGATTGACTAAATAGAACAAAGGATAATGTCTAAAAATAAAATAACATAAAATTTTTTAAACTAATTTTTATAATTTTTATAAAATTTTTTTTAAACTAATTTTTATAATTGAGAAATTTTCTTACAATTTTAAACAAACATATGGGGTTGGTTGCAATTAAATCTAAAGGCAAATTACACCAAGGTTCCTGAGGTTTGACATAATTACAAATTAATTCCTCCACTTTTAGAAATTACGGATTAGTCCCTATAAATACTGTTTCAATTGAGGTCCCTGGACGCCGTTAGGGTTCCGTTAATTTTGACAGGACTACATTGTTGATGTGATTTAGTTAAAGGATCGTTTTGTAAGAAAATTCATAGTTCATGGACTTTTTTGTAATATTTTTCGAAAATTCAAATGTTAAAATTAACGGAACCCTAACGGCGTCTAGGGACCTCAATTAAAACAGTATTTATAAGAACTAATCCATAATTTTCAAAAGTGAAGGAAATAATTTATAATTATGCCAAACCTCATGGGTTTGGTGTAACTTGCCCTAAATCTAAATGTTAAATGTACGAGACCATTCTCGCAATTTTGACTACCTCAAAAGTTTTTGTCCCATTATCTGCATTATTGATGGACATTTTTGTCTGATTGGTCAAAGAGGATGTAAGTCCCGAGGTGACTCGATAAGGAAAAGAGGTGTCCATGCCACTGCGCTGACGAGTGGACCAAACTCAAATTAAATCGGCCTAAACAAGAAAGTAAAGGTACCACGCGAACTCCAGCTCGCAATCTAAACCACAAAAATAAAGTATTGCTCTGTACTGTATACAGAAGGCTGGTAATAATGCAATTATTCTTGTGTACTATGTACTGTCATCAATTTAATGCGCACAATATAAATAGAAATGTTTAAACTGTCCAATACATCAATTATGGATTAAATATCTCCGGCAGTGAGGAAAATAAAATTAGTTTTATGAATGTGCAACGCCAACTGTCAATTCAAATGGTTAATGGGTTTATTTTTTATTATAATACCTTGAATTCAAACCTTATTTGAGGGTATGTAGTAGATATTAACAAATGATATTTGTTATATAACTTAATGATATTCTTATGCATTAATGTTGTTGCTGTCAAAAAATTAAATTTGTCGCATTTCAACTATTTAGCGACAAAATCAAGAGCATCAATAAATAGAATAACTAGTGGAAACGTATATCTGGTTGACCAAAAAAAAAAAGGAAACATATATCTATTGTCTTTTGATTTATACAATTGCCGGTTACTTTTTTATTGGTTCTGATCGAGCCAAATCTCCGCCTGACCTTCGATCGGGAAATCAGATCACGATCACTCTATTTGTTGAGTGGGGAATCGCCGCCTGACCGTTCGAAATTTGCACGGGTCATAACAAACATGAGCTCGAGGCCAACTCGGGAAAGGTGGGGGTATGACCCGAGTTGGCACTCCGACGCTCAAGTCAGGTTCAATGAGGATAGTCGAATGATTGAGCGATAAAATGAGGTAGGTGAGAAAAACTTACCGTGCAATAAATGAGTGGGTGAATATATATACGGGGAAGAAAGAGAATTAACCGCCTCAACGTGTCGGTGCGGGGAACTGATAGGTGCCCCACTATTGCCTTGCATTTAATGCGTGGTCGGCCACTCAATTGTGGAATGGTTAGTGGACCGGTGTGTTGGCAGGTCGAGGGGTTGGGGTCGAAGGAACTGATCTGAAAGTCTGACTCTAGGTCGAAGACTGAGGCAGTAAATTATGGGCGGTAACTGGGAGACCGACCTGATGATCGAAGGGAGGTCTTCGACCGGCCAGGTGGCATGCGATGATTGGTCCAATAGAGCAGCAGGTATGAGCCACGTCATAAGCCCCCCGAAATGTCATCTGCTAGGGCGGACGTGGCAGTGACATTTCAACTCCCAAGAGTGGGACCCGCTGTAATCATGGCGACGTTTCACCTCCCGCCAAATTCACTCCTATAAATAGTTCACTCTGTAACTTCATTTGTTACTTTTGCGAAAGGAATCTACAGAGAAGCTCCGAGCTGTTGCAGGCCGATCAAGTATTTTTGTGCATCGATCTTTGGTCGTTTGTTCCGAATGAAGCAATCTCCCAACTTTCCCAAACACAAAAAGGTATCGCCTCGACTTTTAGCTCGATTTTATTTTCTTGCGTGTTTCCTTTTATTTTTCTCGATTGCTTCGAGGGAGAGGTCTACCACTTCCCTCTTCGAAGGCTTCCTCTCTCTCGATTTGCTCGAATCCGACCCTTCAAGAGTGAAAACATGTCTTTATTGTAATTGTAAGATGTCAACAAATCGAGTGGAGACTGGGCCAAAGGGGATGGATGTAGCGACCGTAAGTGTGGGGTCGAGTTCCGGATCTAGCTCGAGTTCAGATTCAATGGACTCTGGGGTCTCTATAGATACGAGGTCGACAAACCCCCAGGGAAGGGATGAAGATGTCGACGTGGTGGGGGTGTCCGACCCGCTACCAGAGGCAGAATTGGAAGAGGTTGTTATGCCTCGTGTCCTTGGAGAAGAAACTTCGACCTCAAGTCGAGGTGAAGAGGAGGAGGAGGTGGAGAACGTCAAACCGGAGGATCGATTAGTGAAGGATCCTCGAGTCCTAACCCCTGATATAACGGATGAAAAATTTAGGGAGGTTCAACAATGGTTGTTTGGGGGTGCACCGGAGTTTGGGGGCTATTGAGTGATAAAGCCCACGGTCGGGGATATAATGACCAACCCGCCAAAGAATTGCATCGCGGTCAACTACTTGGCGGTCGAGAATGGGTTTAGAGTGCCCATTTCCGAGGAGCTACTCGAGTTCTTCAACGTTTTGAGGATCAACCCTCTACAATTGATGCCCAACTCATACGCCATGGTAAATGGGCTGAGGGCCCTATTGAGATGCTTGGGGATGAAAACCAACATCTACTGCCTTTCTGAGATCTTCCAAGCTGCATTAATGACCGAGACCTCGACACCGGGCCCAGGATATATCTAACTCCAGTCGAAGAATAATTAACGGGTGATAAGGCCGCCAACCAGCTCGAACGGCGTGGGATGGAAACAGAGGTTTGTTTTCATCGAGTGTGAGAAGGGGTGGCCCTGTCTGAAGTATCCGGGATGGAGCTGGGTCCCTCGAGCAGATCTTCCGAGGGGCCATCCGGGCTAGCCGAATACGTTGATGCCGGTCTTGAGAAATCTAGGAAGTGTGGAGTCGAAGGATATGATCGCTCCACAGATGTTGATCGAGCTAGGGCTCGCGCTGGGGGTCCGTAAATATTTCGACCAGGGTATCTTGAGCGAATCCCTCGAAGCAATACTTTAATAGATCTGAAATTTATTTGCTTCTTCTTCTCTTTCCCCTTTTTTTTTTGGTCCAAGTAGGTGATCGATTCTTTCTTCTTTTGCAGAATGATACATCATGTCGGCTTCACTTGCAGCTTGAAGAAAGGAAATGGTCGAGCTGAAAAAAGCGGCCGAGAAGAAGAAGCTGCCTCCGCCGACCGAGGCGGAGATTACTGCTGCCAACAACGCCACGGTGGAGGCGTTGCTAAGAGTCCTTGGAATGAGGACGGCTGATGCCCCCGAGAAGCGGGGGAGTGCCCCCATGGGGGTCGACGAGGTTGAAGCCCCCTAACCCAAGAAACAGAAACACCGTCATGCCTCCAAATCTGCGGTCGAGGCAGATAAGCAGAGGGGAAAAGGTAGAGAGAAGACCCGCATGCTCCCTATGCCCGCATCGATCGGACCCATTGTCGAGGTCCAAGTTGGCGACTTCTCGACCCTACCCAATCAGGGTCGCGGGGCAATCGTGCCCTGGAATGTGGCTAGTAATTTGACCGGGGTTCGAAAGCCTCCCCTAGGAGCTCGACCAGCGACCGCCGTCCCCTGGAAGCCGAGCGAGGAGGACATGCGGCTCTTTTTTTACTATCCCTCGCTCCAGGAACCCCACTTCCCGAACGGTCTCTTGAGCCACAACGATCAGGGCGAGCCCCGCAGGATCGGCACAGCCCCAAAGGATTATAATACGCTCGGGGCCTTGTACAGCTCGATCCAGACGGTGGTCGACCACAAGGAGAGGTGGGCGCTCGCGGACGATGAGATCGAGGCGTCCTAGGTCCAGAAGTACTTCGCCGTAAGTTTGCTTTTGATTTTTCTTCTTGTATTTGTTAAGTGGTGCCTCGAATTCTGATGATCGATTTGTTTGTTCCAGATGGGCCAGGACTTCTTTCAGGTGGCTCGCAGCGGTTGGGTCCATCGCCAAGTGAGGACCAGGGCTGAGCAGCAGGTTGAGCGGATGAGAATCAAGCTCAAAGAGAAGGATAAAAAGTTGGCTGCGGCTAACAAAGACAAGGAAGAGCTCGACAAGAATCTTCTCGATGCGATCAAAAAATTATATGATACTGAGAAGAGGCTCAAAAGCACTGAGGACAGGGTCGCGAGGTCGATCGAGGAGGAAGTCGAGGAGAAGAACAGAGGCCTGCTCGAGGGAGAAACGAAGGGTGCGGCCTTGGCTTTAAGCAGATGCAAGCGCGGTCTTCAGGAGTCGATCTCCGACCTAGAAAGGTAAGGAGTGTATCGCTTCATGAACTCCAAAGCCTATGCTAAAGCCGTCTCGATCGCGAGCTTTAAGGATGTCGAAGAGGGCTTCAATTTATGTATGGCCCAGGTACAAGCGGCCAAATACCTTCCATTGGATTACGATCAAGAGAAGGTCGGTTTGTACCAAGACGATCCGCGCCCTGCCGACCCTGTTGACCGACCTCCCTCTCCTAAGCCAGACTGGGACCAAGATGAGTTTGGTTTCACCGTAAAACTGGCGCGATCTAGGGTTGCTGGCGAGCCAGATGACATATTGTTGATGGAGGTCGACCTTGATGCCTCTTTCGACCCCAAAGATATGTGCCCAGAGTACTTTGGGGATGCCGTGATCGTGCCCATTGAGGAGGGGACCGGAGATGGTCCGACCGGGAGGTGAGCCAGAGAAAACATGCCAACCGTATCTCTGCGCTCGGGGTGTTAGCTGAATGAAGACCCATCTTTTTAGGGTTCCGACTGTTGGGGTCGGACTCTTGTAATCTTTTAGGAATTCGACTGTTAGGGTGAGTTCCTGTAGTTGTCGGCTCGGGATTCAATGTAAATAGGTAGGAATCTGAGTGTTTGTTGCTCCCATTGGGAAAATCCAAAGTGTTGTCAAGTGTGTGATCGAGAAAGATGTAATCGACACACTTTTTGCCTTAACTATGTATCCTTTTTTTTTTTTTTTTTTAATTCTGAGTCAATGAAGATCGATTTTAAGTTTCCTTTGAATTTTTTTTTTTGTTTTTGTTTTTTGTCTGTGTGTTAATCGATGTTTGTGGTCGAGAAGATGCTGAGGCTAAATGCTCTAATCTTTCAAGCGAGTAACACTTTAATAAGAGCGACGTAAAATAAAGGATACTAAGTGGCAGATCGAGTAACATGCACATCGGAAAGTAAGGAGAACTTTGTTTATTCATTGATCTGAAAGATACATAATTTGTTTACAAGTAATACTTTTTGAAGTTGTGGGCATCCCACGATCGAGGTAAGGGTTTCTCATTGAGATCTTCAAGGTGATAGGCTCGATTCTTGCCAACCTCGACCACACGGTAGGGATCTTCCCAATTAGCATTGAGTTTACCCACATGCTTGGTAACTTCGATCTTTTTGAGGACTAGATCTCCGACTTGAAATTGAAGAGGTCGCAGGTTCTTGTTGTACGCGCGAGCAGTTGTGGCTCGATATTGTTGCATCTTTATATTCCCCTTTTCTCTGGTTTCATCTATGGTGTCGAGGTCGAAAGCCCTTAATGCGTCATTCCGTTCGCGTTGAAATTGAGCCACTCGAGGGGATTGATGAACGATCTCGGCGGGTATCATCGCTTCCGAGCCCTATACCATGGCGAAGGGTGTTTGACCGGTTGGAATACGGGGTGTGGTTCGATAGGCCCACAAAACACCTTCTAGTTCATCGACCCTGTGTTCCTTCTTTGCCTCGAGCCGCGTACATAAGTTCTATATGATGGTGCGATTGGTGACCTCGACCTGCCCGTTGGCCTGGGGATGTCTGACCGATGTGAATCTTTGATTGATCATAAAGTCTAAGCAGTAGGCCTTGAATCTTGAACTTCGAAATTGAGGTCCATTATCGCATACTATAACTCGAGGGACACCAAACCTTGTGATGATGTGCTTCCAAAGAAAGTCTTGCAGAACATGAAAGATTATCTTCGAGACTGCTAGCGCTTCGACCCATTTGGAGAAATAGTCGATGGCGATGATGACGAACTGCCTTTGCCGAGTCGCGATCGGGAAAGGGCCGGTGATGTCGATCCCCCATTGCTCGAATGGACAGGATGATTCGATCGGGATCATTTCTGAGGGGTGTTGGTGGGTTAAGTTGGCATGCTTCTGACAGCGATCGCACCTCTTCACAAATTCGAGTGCATCCTTGCGCATTGTAGGCCAAAAGAATCCTGCTCGGGACGTTTTCTGAGAAAGGGATCGCCCCCCGACGTGGTTTCCGCATGATCCTTCGTGGATCTCGACCAGCACTTCTCGACCCTGAGATGGTCGGAGACATCGCTTAGTGGGACCGATGCATGAATGCTTGTATAAACGACCCTCTTGATCAAGCGAATAACTCAGGGCATGCTGCTTTCGCCTCGAGTGGATCTAGGGGCAGCGTACCGTCTCGTAGATACAAGGCTATGCCATCGACCCAACAGGGTTCAGCATCATTGATGGAATTGACTTCCGGGACAGGTGGGTCAATGGATCTGTTGGAGGACGTCATAAACGTGATGGTTCGATCTCGTGTGCCAAGCGACCCACTTGCGAACTCAGAGAGGGCGTTATCTCGAAGGTTCTCTTCTCGAGGAACCTGGGAGAGCTTGAATTCTTCGAATTCCGATATGGCCTTCTTTGCTAAGGCGAGATACTTGACCATGGACTCCTCTCGAGCCTCGTCTTCACCACCAACCTGTCCAGCGACCAGCTAAGAGTCGGTTATAATGGTGAGCCTCTTGATGTTTTGCATTTTTGCTATCTTCATTCCTGCTAAAAGGGCTTCATATTCTGGCTCGTTGTTAGTTGCGGGATATTCAAGGGCGATGGCATATTCGATCTGTTGTCCGTCCATACTCGAGAGGGATATGCTGGCTCTCCCCCCGAAGAGGTCGAAGAGCCATCGACCGATAACGTCCATACGGCTCTGTCGTTAGCAGGTGTCGAGTGAGGGTCCTTTTCGACTAGGAAATCGGCGAGGATTTGAGCTTGATAAGCCACACGGGGCCGATAGGCCACTTCAAACTGTCCAAGTTCGATTACCCACTTGGTGAGTCTGCCTGAGACTTCTGGTTTATCCATGACAGTCTTCAATGGTTGATAGGTTAGAACCACGATGGGATGTGCTTGAAAGTATGGTCGAAGTTTCCGTAAGATGTAGACTACTGCGAGGGTAAATTTTTCGATTTCGAGGTAATGTAGTTCAGGGCCATGAAGAATTTTGCTTACGTAATAGATAGAGAGATGTTTTCGATCTCGAACAGTGACAAGCACCGAGCTGATCGTTTCTCTTGAGACGGCCAAATATAGATATAACGTTTCTCCGTCGACTGGCTTTGCTAACAGAGGCAGGGAGGCCAGGTATTTCTTGAGAGCTTCGAGGGCTTGGTCGTATTCTGGAGTCCACTCGAAATCTTTGATATTTCATAAAACTTTAAAGAAGGGCAAGTTCTTTTCTGACGACCGTGATATGAATCGATTCAGCGAGATGATCCTGCCAACAAGGCGCTGGACATCGCAGATCGAGTTAGGGGTCGGAAGCAGCTGAATGGCTTGTATCTTCACGGGGTTGGCCTCGATCCCTCAGTGGCTCACCATGTATCCGAGGAATTTCCCGCCGTCGACCCCAAAAGTGCATTTTGCGGGGTTGAGCTTCAAGTTGTATTTCCTGAGAAGGCAGAAGGCTCACTTCAAGTGGTCGAGGTGGTCGACGAATCTTTCACTCTTTACAAGCATGTCGTCGACGTATACCTCGACGGTGTTGCCGATCTCCGGCTTGAATACTTTGTTCATCAATCGCTGGTACGTTGCTCCAGCGCTTTTGAGACCAAATGGCATAACCTTGAAATAGTAAATGCCGTTGAAGACTATGAAGGTCGTTTTGGGTTGATCTTCGATGGCCATGAAAATCTGATAGTAACCCTGAAAAGCATTCATCATGCTTAATCGCTCGCATCCAGCCGTGGAGTCGACAAGTTGGTTCATCCTTGGTAACGGATAGGGGTCCATTGGGCATGCTTTATTCAGGTCGGTGAAACCGTTGCACATGCGCCACTTTTCCCCTGGCTTGGGTACGAGAACGATGTTGCAAAGCCATTCGACGTATTGGATCGGCATTATGTACCTAGCATCGAGGAGTTTGTTCACCTCTATCTCAATGATGGCATTCCGGGAATCGCTCTGAGGGCATAATTTTTCCTTGACCGGCTTGAAGGATGGATCGATATTTAAGTGATGCTCGATTACTTTCCTGTCGACTCCGACAAGGTCAGAAGCACTCCAAGCGAACACGTCGAGGTTGTCTCGGAGAAACTGTATGAGCATGCATTGTTTCTTGCCCTTTCGACCGGCTCCTATGCGTGTGATTTTCTCTGACTATCCAGTGATCAACTGAATTTCTTCGAGTTCTTCTGTAGGTTCGAGCTTCTTGTCTTCTTGTTTCTTCCTTTTTGCGGCATGAGAAGAGCTCATTTTCTTTGAGTTTTCTGGGTCGACCGCGTCAAGGTCTATGAAATCATCCTTGATCATTGGGTCGTTGATAATCACGGGGATATGCTTCCCGATGGGCGGTTCCGTCGGGATGTCGCACCTTAATTCTCCGACCCCAGCTGGGGTGGGTAATTTTACCATCTGGTGGTAAGTGGAGATGACCGCTCGGAAGTCTATTAGGCCTGGTCGACCGAAAATGATGTTATATGCAGAAGGCATTTCCACAACAAGATACTCGATCTCATGCGTGGCACGTCGGGGTAATGGGCCCATTGATGTGACCAGGCGGACTCGACCTTTCTTGTAGACCTCTGCCCTGCCGAAACCTGTAAGAGGGGTTCGAATGGGATCTAGAAGTAGTTTATCATGTAAATTCATGCGAACAAGAGTCGAGTAAAGGATAATGTTGCTAGAACTTCCATTATCGATCAAAGTACGGGATACAACAAAGTTGGCGACATCGAGCGTAACGACCATAGGACAGTTAGGTGTCTCGCTCGATTGTGCCGGTACATTAATTACATCATTCTCGCTAAACACTACTTCTTCGTTGATCCAAGAGTTTTCAGGTCGGACGTACATCACTTCTCGGGGACCATAAAAGCTTTGTGCAGCTACCCGTCGAGTCTTCTTTCGAGCTGATCTCGAATCTCCCCCGGAGGGCCCCCCGAAAATCATGTCAATCCGACCAAGACATGGTCGGTTATGTGGGTCACATTCTGTCAGAGGCTTGGCTTGGCGCTGTCTTGGCGGTGACCTATCGTGATGGTCCCGATTCCGAGCATTATCGTCCATTTTCTTTACAAACTCGAGGAGATGGCCTCCCTTGATCAAGCGCTCGATCTCGTCTCGCAGTGCATTGCACTCGGAGGTGTTGTGCCCCTTTTGCTGATGGAAGTTGTAGAATTTGTTGCTTTCTCGAGTCTTGGGAGTCTCTCGCATCAGTTTGGGCTTCTTGAGGAGGGCCGGATCGATGACGTTGTATATTTCGTCGATCGGTCGCGTCAGTTGCGTGAAATGTTTCCTAGGGGTGGATCCAGTCGGTGCTTCATTCTTAGGGCGGAAATCCTGTTTGATTGGACGACTGGTTTCTGCCTTTCGACCATGCGTCGGACTTCCTTGAGAATTCTCCATTTCTTCGAGCTGCATCCAGTCGCAGGCTGCTGCTTGGATGTCGGCTAAATTTCGAGGTTTCTGCAAGAAGATATAACGAGCACATTCATTGCTGATCAAGGCCTTATGAACAATTGGTTTCAACAGGTCAATGATGGGTTCTTCCGTTTTGACCACTGCTTGTGAAAAGCGAGTGAAGAAGTCCCTGAGAGATTCATTAGGACCTTGCCTAATGGTGTACAGATAGGTTGGAGGTAACTTGTTGTAGCACCCCTGCACGTGAAGATGCCACACCCCCGCACTATAGGTCGATCCACACACGAAATGGATAATCCGTACATAAACTAACCTATAGCGAACGGGTGACAAATAAAAGAACAAGCTAGCTAGCCGGGACTTGACCCTCAAGTAAATTAAAACCAATACATGAAGTTCAAAAGCAGAAGCATAATATTATCATTTCATCATCATATATCCAGTCTCCAAAACTTATCATATCAATACATTATCATCTCTTAAATAATATTCATATATAAGTACTCAAAAGCTACTAACATGATACCCTGAAATGCTAATAGATAGGAAGAAATGCTATGCTAGACTCAGCTGGATAAAAGACACGACCCGACTCCCGCCTAGCACGCCATGGACGAAACCTGAAAGGTGGAGGCGTCAGTCTGTGAAGACTGAGTAAGGGGCATAAATATATATAAACATAAGTAACATGCATGTTATAACCTCGGGTAATGCTTTTGATATAAAAAATAATATAAGTTCAAGGATATAATACACATCACCCGAGATTACAACTATCAAGTTTAACGAGTTTATTTGGTTAATTCATGCTATCAATCAGTGGCCCTGGCGAGTAAGGGCGATTCTCCAACCTTGCACCAATAGTGAATCATTACATGCTAGTTTAATTATCATGTGATCAGGCAATTCATTTAGAGTGCACACGTATCCATATCATGAACTCCTTGACTCCGGGTGATGGTGGGTTTGCTAAGCCCTAACCATCCATGCTACGTACGTCGGGAACATGACTCCCACGTACGGGATTCCTTCATCCACCAACCTCCTGGTGGATTCAGGGGTCATCCCAATGTTGAGGGGTGTGCAGAGTTACCCGTTAGCCCTATGCTTTCCCGGTTGGCTCGTACACATACCCATGGACCCAAAGTGCTATCATGCTACTCGCCACTAAACAATCACGATATAATCACAATACATGCTTTGCTTTGCATGAACATGCTATTAATCAAACTACACACATTGATTTGCATGAGCCTGATTTGCTTGAACTTACTTTAAAAGTTTGGAAACGATTACAAGAAAATATATGAATACCTTTTTGGCTTAAAAGTTCACATAAAGGTTATAGGGCTCTATATAACTAATAATTAAACCTCACCTTTACCGACAAAATATCAATGGGACACGGCCTACGGGGCTGGTTCCTCGTCCCGTGGAAGCTGGTCTGTGCAAGAAATGCGTGTACACGTGAGACATGACTCTAAATGGACCAAATATGACTAACGGCGAGTAAGCAACGAGACTACGAGCAATGTACAATGTAGCATGTAATTATCATGTTTTGGCATGTAATCAATCATATAACAACAATTTGGGATCAAAGAAGTCATGGGATTAAAATCCCACATTTCTGCAGTAGGTTTTGTTCTGTCTGCGAGCTGGGAACGGCCGTTCCGGCCCTCAGTGTAAACTGGGAAGGGCCGTTCCCATAGCCCAGAGAAAACGCCTTTGCGCTTTTATTTTAAAATGGCGCTTTTATGCTGGGAACGACCCTTCCGGCTAGTAGGCCAAAATGGGAACGACCGTTCCCAATGCGCGCGCCGTCTTGAGTTCAAAGGAGTGGGAACGACCGTTCCCAGAATGAACTGGGGACGGGAAGGGTCGTTCCCGCTCCTCTGCAAGTGCAGAAACAGAACAGAACAGGGGAGGCTCTCGGGACAAAACAATCACAACCAAAACATCAACAAATCAATTATAACTTGCAAGATTTCTGGGAACTAACATGTATACATGTTGAATATGCAATAAGATGCAACTAAAACACTTAAATCATGCTTAATTATTGAAAATCCACACCTTCATGTCCATAATCAAATCATCACCTAAACTCAATTCTCTCAAGAATTCATGCCATAAAACATGCTATAATCATGTATTCACATATCAAACAACCAATAATCCATATATTCCATGATTTCTCAAACCCTAACTATCATATATTTGATCAAGAATCATGAATTCATCCAACCACCCACCTTGAACCTAAAGAAATGGAGAAAGAAGATGAAGGTGGATGCTAAGCTTCAAAGCTTGAGATTTTTCTTGAAAAACTTGGATGATGATGATGAAATAATTCTTTCCTTCTTGAAGCTCAAGGTTTGGTGGAGAAAGGGAAGCAAACCGATAGATTTTTGAGATAAAAATGAACAAGGAAGCTCATGGAATGTTTATACCGTAATTCACCATTTTTGAAAATGGTGAAATGTTCAAATTGCAATTTAGTCCCTTTGATTCTCAAGTCACGCAATCAAGTATGTATGGTTTGGAAATTGAACAATTAAATCCATGAGAAAGCTATGCAATTTAGTCCCTAACTTTAAAGAAATGAACATGTAGGGACAATTTCATAATTAAACCACTTCCGGTAAATATTTCACGTAATAAATATTTCCAAATCATGAAAGAAATTCTCAATTCGATATAAACTCATAAAATTTTATAAAAGCATGTTAGAATATAATTTATAAAAGTATAATTAACATAAGAAATTAATAAATGAAAACCGGGGAGTTACACTTGTCACCCTTCATGGGAGAAAACTAAGCATTGAATCGATCAACCAGAGCTTTATACGTAGGGATGGATCGAGGAGGAAGCCTCGAAAACCATTCCAGTGCAGGCCCGTCGAGGGTTGTGACAAAGATTTTAGCCCAAATATTAGGCGAGTGACCGAACATGCTGAGTTGCATCTCGAGACGTGACACATGCTTTTCTGGGTCAGTTGATCCGTTGTAGGTAGGCAGACCGGTCGGGATCTTTTCGTCGGTGGTAGTCTCGATGATCGCATCACAAAATGGGGACTGGGCTTCTCTATCATTGCGGTATCTCCAGGGTCGTGCTAGGCGTTGAGTCGATGGGGTATGCCGGGGATATCTGGATCGATCACGCCTGGGAGAGTGAGACCAGCTGGGAGAACGGCTGTGCGATCCTTGGCTCTCACTTTGATGTCGGCTTTCCTGTCGACTGAGGCGTGGAGGGATTTGGTTCCTGAGGTCGTTCGACCTTACAATATGTCCCCTATTGGATCTCCTGATCTGGTTTGGCCGACCGTGTGGCCCGAGTCGGTCGAAGATTCCACTCAAACCATGACGTAAGACGTCATTCTGGTGGGCGTTATGTTCTTTCCTGGACTCAGATCGTCGAGGGTTATTATTCCTTCCCCGAGAGAGAGAGGGTCGAGATTTATGATGGGAGACCCCTCGACCTCGGCGATCGACATTCCGATATATCTGGGTGTCAGTGGGGGGTCCTAGAGTCGACCTTATCATCCGGTCGAAATGACAGGCGATCTTGAACCGGTCTCCTAGCACTTCCTTGAGCAGGTAGTGGATGTTGATATTGAGGTTGGTGATGTACGATTTGTCCGATCCCGGCCCAATATCCAACAGACTGTTGATACTGCACCGGTTGGACATATCCTGGATGGTTCACCACAGGCTGAATGACTTCCACAGGTCGAGTTTGAGGGCATTTCGGCATCCGTGGCTCTCTCTCTTCCGCAGCTGCAACTACGGCCTCATCCCGACATGCCTTTAGGTATTTGTCTAACTCGGGCGTCGAGTAGACCAGTTGAGGCGGGATGACTGTGGGTGCAGCAACTTGTAGAGGGATTTGAGGGATGACCTCTCGACCATTCTCGTCAAAGAGGCAGTTGCTAGCGAGATTGCGAGCAGTCGTGTTCGTTGGCTTGTCGTTGCGTTTCCCACAGACGGCGCCAAATGATCGAGCCAAATCTCCGCCTGACCTTCGATCGGGAAATCAGATCACGATTACTCTATTTGTTGAGTGGGGAATCGCCGCCTGACCGCTCGAAATCTGCACGGGTCATAACAAACATGAGCTCGAGGCCAACTCGGGGAAGGTGGGGGTGTGACCCGGGTTGGCACTCCGATGCTCAAGTCAGGTTCGATGAGGATGGTCGAATGATTGAGCGGTAAAATGTGGTAGGTGAGAAAAACTTACCGTGCAATAAATGAGTGGGTGAATATATATACAGGGAAGAAAGAAAATTAACCGCCTCGACGTGTTGGTGCGGGGAACTGACGGGTGCCCCACTATTGCCTTGCATTTAATGCGTGGTCGACCACTCAATTGTTGAATGGTTAGTGGACCGGTGTGTTGGCAGGTCGAGGGGTTGGGGTCGAAGGAACTAATCTGAAAGTCTGACTCTGGGTTGAAGACTGAGGCAGTAAATTATGGGCGGTAACTGGGAGACCAACCTGATGATCGAAGGGAGGTCTTCGACCGGCCAGATGGCATGCGATGATTGGTCCAATAGAGTAGCGGGTACGAGCCACGTCAGGTTCTATATATTATAATCACTTTTTGTCTTTTATGTATAATATTAATGTACTCTAAAAATTATAATATTAGGACCGTCAAAATCCAACTCAATTAATTTGAAAATATACCTGGCTATGTTTTTTTTTTTTTTTAAAAGAGGGGGTTTATATCATATCAGTTCGGATCCGACAACCAATTCAAAAGGAAAAAGTTTTTTGATTAAATTTCAAGTTGATCCATGTATCATAGAGAGTGGCCCACAATTAGAATCCAACCGGACCACCGAAAAGATAAACATATAAAAGAGCAAAAAATTATAAAAGTTCTAATTATTTTTAGCTATATAGAGGGGTAAATAATCTAATATAAAATTAAGATTAAGAAATTAAGGAGTTCTAAAATTATTGAAGCAACAATATTCATGTTTCTAAATTTAGAGTTGAGAGACTAATAACTTATAAATTATTTAGAATTTAATTATAATGTTACAAATTATTATTTTAATTATCTGACATTATTTTGTTTTATTTCAAAAAAGGAATAAATTATTTAGATTTTTTAATTTTTTTTAAAAAATTAATACTAATTCCCCAATAATCTCCAACGAAACTCGAAGTAAGGACCTACCGGTTTGTAAATGTAGATACTTACTAATTTAGCCATATGCTCGTCTCAAAATTTTTAAATTATATTTGACTTCAACTTATTGCAAATTATATGAAACGTTAAACTAAATTTGCCATCATATCTTAATATAAGTATAATTAGAATAAAATAGAAAATCAAATTTATTAGGTTTGAGCTTACATATTTAATAATAATATTAGAAATTATTCAATGTATTAATTTTTAGGGTTAATTACACAAACCCCCGTCCTTTAGGCGGGTTACCCCTCCATCCTTTCATTTTGGGCGATTTGTCCTCTACCCTTTCGAAATTGTTGCACTTAACCCCTTTTAGACAATTCCGGCAGAATTTTTTGGGAATATTCTGATCAAGTTGAACTTTGACAGTAGATTTCTCCTCTGTCACGCCAACCCAAGAGTTAAGATCACTATCATCGTGTTTCTCTCTCCAAGAAGAACAAAATCCATATCTCATTCGACCCTATTGGCCGTCGAAAGCGTCGGAATTTGCCTGCAAAGCTTCGTCGGTCATGCGTCATCTTTGACCAATGATTCCTCATTCGTTGGTTATCGGATTTTGATTTTGAGACCACCGTTTTGTTCTTTGTGTCAAGACCTTCGATTTTATGTATAATATCAACACGTTTGGAATCTGATTTGTACAAATTTAGCCTTATAAATTACGCCCAAAAAAATTGAACGGAATATTCCTTAAGATTCCACCGGAAAGGGTTTAAGTGTTGCGTTGTTGCACTTAACCCCTTTTAGACAATTCCGGCAGAATCTTTCGGGAATATTCCTATCAAGTTGAACTTTGACAGTAGATTTCTCCTCTGTCACGCCGACCCAAGAGTTAAGATCACTATCATCGTGTTTCTCTCTCCAAGAAGAACAAAATCCATATCTCATTCGACCCTATTGGCCGTCGGAAGCGTCGGAATTTGCCTGCAAAGCTTCGTCGGCCATGCGTCATCTTTGACCGATGATTCCTCATTCGTTGGTTATCGGATTTTGATTTTGAGACCACCGTTTTGTTCTTTGTGTCGAGACCTTCGATTTGATGTATAATATCAACACGTTTGGAATCTGATTTGTATAAATTATGCCCAAAAAAATTGAACGGAATATTCCTTAAGATTCCACCGGAAAGGGGTTAAGTGTTACGTTTTATAAAGGTTATGGCGTAAATCGCCCAAAATTAAAGGATGGGGGGCAATCCGCCCTATGGCCCAAAAGACGGGGGTTGTGTAATTAACCCTAATATTTATTATGTCACGTAACATTTATTTTCTAAATTGAGTATTAACTAGTGTTGCTTAGTTTTTAAAATCTAGATTTATGTATATCTATATACCGATCTTGTTACATTAGATTTATTTCATCGTTAATAACTTTTTTTTTTTTTTCTAATATGTACTATTTTAAGTATTTTTATTTTAAAAAAAAGTACTATAGATTAAACAATCAAATTTGAAAATACAAATCAATACAGTTCGAAATAAAGGAATAAATACAAGTTGAAACTGCATTTTTAGAAAACGAATAAATTACATAGATTGCCTCACACCCAATATACTGCATAAAGACCGAAAATCAATGATGATATTTCCTAATTTAGAATTGTCGTCTTCCGAGGACTAGACCTTGTTGATAATATTCAAACAATCACCTTCTAGCATAATCTTTTCCAACCAATGTCAGCCTAAAGTGATCATGGAAAAAGCTATTGAAACTTTTGCTACCTCTACCATCGAGGAAGCTCTAATTCTCTTTTCCTCCACCTAATACAATGGTTTTCTGAATTTCTATATGCCAATTTCCATGCTATTAGAGAATACAATACTGTCAAAGTTTATTTTTACGGTTCTTGATCTCAGTTGCCTCCAACTCTCACGTGGTCTCGTAGGTCCTGTCTAATTTGTCCGCATCATCGGTCTCGTACAATTGCCAAACATTAGGAGAAAAACTAGAGATGATCCGAACAAAAGAGCAGTCGAAAATCGCATTTTTTGGTGGGCGGAGATTGGATGTTAACTTCCATAATTGCAGTGGCTAGGAAGATAAAGAAACAATTATACTCTTACGACAGAGACAAAAACTTCAAATAATGAAACAAACAATTTATTTGCCAACCTTTCTTTTGCAATTCTCAATTCTTTTTTAATTAGTTCGTGTAAAAATCCAAATGATCTGTTCTAATTTTTCTAGAAAGAAGACAACCTTTTCGTCCACCATTCTCTGAGAAACACTCTAAAAAATGTAGAATCTATTTCCATTGCCCGATTGTGTAAAGAAGGGATGATTTGCTCAACCCTTCTTGGCTTCTTCTCTTCATAAAAGGCAAAATGGGGAGAGAGAGAGAGAGAGTTAAATGAAATTTTTTTAAACAAAAACTTAAAGGGCAATCTACAGAGGGTCCCACCTCGTGAAATAAGTAGGAAAGAAAAGATATAGAGCTTGAAGTAAAATAAGAAGTGCTACTCCCTTACATGACATATAAGTTCGCAATAATACTATACAAAATTGTTTGAGTTAGTTTGAAAAGGATAATGTAAGTTACAATTTTTATTTTCTACAAAATATTATTTATATAAGGGCTAATTCTAGATAAACCCTCATCTTTGGGGTTTAGTGTGCTTTGCCTCTCTCCCCACCTTAGAATCGGTTTAATTATCTCGTTAACCTTCCAATAAATATAACATTTAACCCCTTATAAACAACTCCAAAGGAATATTCTGGGAATATTCCATTCAAGAGTAAAAGATGTGAACATTGTTAGGAATAGTGTCCTAGAAAGCCGATTTGTCATAATCCGCTTTGGAACTTTCCTTATATCACGGGTAATCTTTGAATAATAGAGGTATAATTATAATCAAAGGACAAATACTTCTTTATGTGAATTGCATGTTTTGTGTGTTTCTTATTACGTGCGCATGTATTAGAACTCCCCTAATCCATCAAGCTATTAGGACTTAGCCATTCAGGGTCATGGCTCATGAAACAAGCCCTAATCTAAGTTGGATTAGAAACTACTCCAAGTCGATGAGCCCAACAAACAGTGGGAGTGTCAGATAGGCTCAATTGAGGCTTGTTTGTGGCATTGTATCCTTAAGAAGGATCACCCAGTTTCATGGGGTTTAAAGCGTATAAGTTGATGCGTACACAATACACGAGGGTGCTCGCTACCTAGAACGAGTACACTGAGGTGTCCCGCGTGAGAAGATTCCTAAATGGGAAACGAAGTAACTACTTCAAGACGTAGAGACTTCCAGATTAGGAAATATCTTATAGGTCGATGACGCGATTCATTAATCCTTAGACTTGAGATTCCTTTGATGTCTTGTGTGAGCTTACTAGGTAATCCTTGACATGGGTCTAAAAGGGTGTCGCTTGAAACACCTGAATATGACTTAAGTTGGGATTGCAAAAGTGGCACATGGAGGCATGTGAGAATGAATAAAGGACCTACACTTGCTTGAAGCAAGAAAATCTCTTATTGAATAAGTTGTTCATATTCCATCGTGAAAACCCTTGGCCAAGGTGGTGGATCAAGATATCAAGAAAAGAGTTTCTTGGATTGAGATCAAATGGATATGATATTAACTTAGCTTTAAGATTAAGATAATTAGGGCTCTCATTATTCCCATGCCTTAGGTCTTAATCGAGAGATGGGATGGTAGGAGGATCGTATCTCATAGATGTCATTGACTGAAAGGTTCTTTCGAATTAATTCGTTATTCGGGTAGGGGTCACACACCTGTTGCTAGACTATGGTAGTGTGATCTGTGGACTAATTAATTAATAAGAGTATTAATTAATTAGGGTCACTGCTAACTGAATGTCATGTTCAAAGGGTATTGTTAAAAAGATCAAGTGATTGATCGAAATGAGACCACACGTATAAAGTACACATGTGGAATGTGAGCAAGTATTGGGTGCATAGTCTAATTGAGGAATTAGGCCATGTGTTAATTAACTGTAGAATTAATTATAAAGCCCAAATATAATTAAATGTAGAATTAATTATAAAATCGAAATGAAATTAATTATAGAATTAATTTCAACCCATTAGAATTAATTGTAGAATTAATTCTAAGCCCAATCCGGAATAAAGAAGTCCAATAAACAATTAATTATGAATTAATTATTAATTAAAAATTGGCATAATTTATTTATGAAATAAATATGGCATTATCTAACTTTATTTATTTAGGAAATAAATAAAGGATATATTCATCCTTATATAAGAAATAAAGGAAGTGATATTATATTACGTTATTTGAGAAATAAGTAAAGATAATATTTAAACTTATTTATTTAGGAAATAAATAAGTGAGATAATATCAAGTTGTTATCATTAGTATTTATTTATGAAATAAATACAAAGATAATATCAAGTTGTTATTATCACAAATACTTATTTACGAAATAAATATAAAGATAATTTCATATGGTTATTATCTTAGCTATTTATTTATAATAAATATAAAGATAATATCATAAACTATTTATTTGTGAAATAAATAATAGATAATATCTATGTTTGTTTATTTATGAAATAAATAAATAAGAGATAATATCCTAAATTAGTTAGGATAAATATAATAATTAATAATTTGATTATTAATTAGTTATATCATATTATCTCATTGCGTAATTAGAGTTAGAGAAGAGAAAGAAACTGATGGGCCCAAATCACGCTCGAATCAGATCCGTACACGTGTCACAATCCAGACGGCTTATTCAGATGACACAAGATCACTTGAGCTTAGACGCTCGTGAATGTGGGCTCGTGAAGTAAGTCCAGCCCATACAACTCACTGCCTTGCGCCTTGAGGCCTGCCCGCCAGGGCCCGTACATCGAACGTGGGATTCCCCACTAATCCCTCTCAGCGCTCGCACTGAGGCCTCACAGAGATGATCATTACTCTCATAAGGACCCTCCTCTTCGCACAGTGGAGTCCTCCCTCGAGGACCTCCCACGGTCGGGTGCCCTACATGCCTTGAGCGTCCCAGCGCTCGAATAAAATCGTCAGGGGAATCCTCCCTTCGAGCGCTTTAGCGCTCGGACCACCTTTGACGCCCATGCCGTCATTACAACAAGGTATCCACGATTTCCAAAGGCCAATCCCCTCCTCAACAAAGGGTTTCCATCGAGGGCACACCCAATTACGTGAGGAGTAAGCTAAACAGACTACCCTGACGCTCGTTGACAGCTCCGTAACCACCTCTGACAAACAGGGGTAGTACGCACACATTCCTCTGATACACCATTGCCACCTACCCGTAGGAATCTTTTAGAAATGTCACTTTCAAGCAATCACACGATGCCACGTGTCTGGGGTAACGCATGGGACCACTTGGCCACAATTACCAAACTACCCTCACCCTCAACCTATAAATATAGGAATTCCTACACACATTCCCTAAGTCATCTCCTACACAGACATTGCATACACGACTGGGCATATTCTCTGGTTTTCCTTCCCAGGCATAAACACTTCATCTTTCTTGCATCCTTACTGTCTTTTCCTGGTGTTATCCTAGCTGGAAGAACCCATGCATTTCTGGAAACCAAGTTCCTGAGGCTTTTACCCCCTGTGATGGTCTTCCCCTTAAACAAATTCTAAATTGGTGGTTATTTAATCGGATTCCATTTCCTAGCACCATCATTTTTGGCGTCGTCTGTGGGAAACCATCATCATCATCTTCATCTTCATTTGATTCTTCCTCTTCCGCTAGTTGAAAAGTAACACCAGCAGTTTTCATCATGGTTGCTGCAACGAGATCTAGAGTTTTGGACAACATGGGAGCTCTTCCTCCAGTGAACGAGGAGAACCCGGAGGGTGGCGCAAATGTCGCCGTAGTCACCGCTTCTCGCGTGAACAATACAACTGTGGACGACGGTACTCCCCCTGCCGCTGCAGGAATCAAGGGCAAGAAAGCTATGGTGGGGTCTCTCCTAGCTAGAGGAATTGGAGCTGGAGGCTCTGACTCTGCTATTCCACTTGCGGCGCTCGTACCCGCTGCCGCCGTCACCAACCCCGTCGCATACTCTATGGCGATGCCACCCCCAGGATACGTGTGCATGCAGCCCAGCCTGATACCTGGGATAAGGCCTGGAATGGTACCCATGGTACAACCCTATCAAGTGGGCTCCATACAACTTCTAGTCTCCATCCCAAAGGAGATTCAGGGGGTAGAAATGCTCCCCCATGACACAACAACAGCTTCAAGCTATATACGTTCAATGCGAAGTTTAGGCCGCTCAAAACGCCTGTAAACATTTCACCGCCGCCTATTTCCCCTCGGGAAAGTGTGCTCAAATAGCCCCCCCGATGGGAGGATGGCAAATACACCCTTTGATGGCTGCCCAAAACGTGTTGAGGGCTCAGCCGCCACTCCCGCCACCAGCACAAGGGAAAGAAGCCCCCTCGTGGGGCGAGCAGGAGCAATACCCTGCTGAGAAAGAGAAAGCCCCTCAAGAGAGGGGGGGATGCAGAAGAGGAGGTTCAGTCCAAGGCCTCCATAAGAGTGAGTAGGAGGGAGAAAAACCACCCTCGGTTGGCTGCAGTCCAGAATCAACTTGAAGACCTACAGTAAATGGTGGAGCAGTTCTCTCGAGCGCGGTCTCAAACCCCCCATGCTGGGGACGAGAGGTCCAAGGCCAGAGACGCTCGCAACCCACGAAACCAAGTCCCTCGCCACCGGAGGGAAGAAGATTATGAAGAGCATGATTACGAGGGCGGAGATTACAGGCCAATGACAGGCGGATCTCCCATCGTGGAAGAGGTATTAATGGCTCGGGCCGGAATGGGAAAGATCCCAACCTCCTTCAATCGCTACGACGGAACCACTAATCCAGCCGAACACTTGGATCACTTTGTGCACCTAATGCATCTTTACGAGCATTCCAGTCATTACTGGACCAAGGTTTTTATCACTTCTCTTGTGGGAATGGCGCAGGAATGGTACAAGAAGCTGCCCCCTCATTCCATTCGAGGGTACAATGATTTAACTGATGCCTTCTTAAACCATTTCAACTTTCTGAAGACACCAGCGCCTGCGGCCACAGCTCTCTACCGCCTAGTACAAGGACCCAACGAGACCCTCAGGGCCTTTCTGGGTAGGTTCAACAAAGAGATTCTACTGGTGGAAAAGCCCTCGATGGACTTCCTGAGACATGTGCTATTCGGGGCTATCAACATGAAGAATTATGCTAGCAAAGAGTTTATGGAAGAAGTGGCAAAGAAAAAGCCTCGCTCCTTGATGGAGATAAGGGAAATAGCTGACTCATCCTTCACGCTCGAAGACATATACATTTTGAGGGCACAAAAGCTTGCCAACGCCCCTCGAGCTGACAAAGGCCTGGAGGACAAGGGAGAGCCTAATAGAAACCGCCGCCGCAGCCCTCCTCCCGCTCGAAGGAACTCCCCCCCTCTTCGCAATTATGAGCGCATCCCCCTCAACATACCTATTGCTGAGGTCTACTCCATGGCGGATAAAAAGTTGTTTAAGAGGCCGCCAAAAATGAGGAAAATCGAGACTCAGAAGTGCTCGGGGAAGTATTGTGCCTTTCACAAACAAAAAGAGTACGATACCAATGAGTGTCGTCAACTGGAGAGCGAGATCCAAAGACTCATTGTTGGTGGGCACCTCAAGAAATTTGTGAGGGTGCTGGAGAGATACGACGAGCACTGCGCTGAGCACGCCAGGGCAAGAGGTAGAAGTCGTTCTCGCTCAAGGAGCCCTCGCAACAATCGCCCCGAGGGTAGCAGCCATGACAAACAAAAGGGCTCGGAAATGGAGAACCAACCTTTTGCTGTCATCCACATGATCGCCGGAGGCCCCTCGGGAGGAGATTCCAACGCCTCCCGTCACCGTCATGTACGTAGCTACGATCAGAGATCCTTGCAATCCAAGCAGGTATACTCTGTGGAAGGCGCCCCTCACTCGAGGGAGAATGAAGTTGTAGGATTCACTGAGAAAGATCTCGAGCATATTGTAACACCCCATGGGGTTGGTGAAACCTCTGACCGCCCCATGGTGGTTAGTCTAGATGTCTACAATCATGTTGTAAAGAGGGTTTTAATTGATACTAAAAGCTCAGTGAATGTTCTCCCTTACTCAACGTTTCAGAAAATGAATATAACAAACATTCCCCTCGAACCCCTCAGAACAGCCCTTGTTGGCTTTGGAGTCCGAGATCGTCCCTTGCGGACAAATTCGCTTGGCCACCTCTTTAGGTCGCGCCCCACAGCGAAAAACTTTAAGCGTCCTTTATGCAGTGGTCGAGGTGGATCTCCCGTACAACATCATCATTGGACGTTCGACCCTTGTTGACTTTAAAGCAGTTATATCAACATACCACCAGAAAGTCAAATTTCTCACCCCCGAAGGGACTAGCGAGGTACTTTGCAACGTCAAGGAAGCTTGGGAATGTTATATTTTGTCTCTACGAAGCCACAAACCCAAGCAAACAATCCAAGTAGGATGCACCAAAAAATCCGTTGATTTTCCCAAGTTGGATGAGGATGGTCCCGAGCGCAAGAGGGCCAAACTGTACAGAAAGAAAAACAAGAAGAAAGTTTCCAGCGGATCCAAGGACGGTGAGGATGGCCCTCCGGGAGCTATCGAGGGGTCCTCCTCGGAGAGTGATGGCAACGAACCCTCGGAGGAAGCCAATGATAGACTCACGGGGAAGAAGAGGGCGCTCGAAACCCCACGGCCAGAAGTTAGAATGGAGCCCACCGAAAAATTTCTGACCATCGAATTAGGAGCCTGGAAATCCAGAAAAGACCACCCAGATAGGCTCCAGTCTCGACGGTCCCTCGCAGATATTGATGATCGATTTTTTAAGAGAGAACCTTGATGTGTTCGCATGCAAAGCCTCGGACCTAATCGGAATAGATCCAAGCGTCATTGTTCACAGGCTCAACGTGGACCCAGCCTTCAAGCCAATCAAACAGATAAAAAGAGATGCCCATGGTTTCCGACGACAAGTTATTGAGGAGAAAGTCAACAAGCTCCTTGAGGCTAAGTACATAGAGGAGATCTTGTATCCAGAATGGTTGTGCAATGTAGTCCTCGTGCCCAAGAGCGCCAACAAGTGGAGGATGTGCAATGACTTCACGGATCTCAACAAGGCGTGTCCCAAAAACCCTTACCCTCTACCTAGAATTGACCAACTGGTAGATTCGACGGCCAGTTGTGAGCTTATGAGCATGATGGATGCATTTCAAGGGTACTACCAAATCTTCATGGCGCCCGAGGATCGCCCCAAAACATCCTTTGTGGTCCACGTGGGAGTTTACTGTTTCCTGGTCATGCCGTTTGGGCTCAAAAATGCTGGAGCCACTTATCAACGTCTTGTGAACAGGATGTTCGAGCGCGAAAATGGGAAGTCCATGGAGGTCTACGTGGATGACATGATTGTCAAAAGCGAGCGTCAACACTCACACCTTGAGGATCTCAAACGAGCCTTTGACATCCTACGTCACTACGGTATGAAGCTAAACCCTTCCAAATGTACCTTTAGCGTCCAAGGGGGCAAATTTCTAGGCTTTGTGGTAAGCCAAAGTGGTATTGAGGTTAACCCGGATAGGATCAAAGCCATTATAGAAAGTCCAAGTACTAGTGGGCAAAATCATCTCTTTAAACAGATTTATATCACACTCGGCTGACAGAAACTTGTCCTTCTTCAAGATTTTATGCAACGCTCGTAATTTTGCCTGGAGCGAGGAATGTGAGAAGGCGTTGCAGGACATGAAACAATATCTTTCGTGCGCACCCTTACTGACAAAGTCGGTCCAAGGAGAGAACTTATTCATTTACCTCTCAGTTTTCTTGGAGGCCACGAGCGCAGTCCTCGTGACAGTACGCGAGTGTAAGCACCTGCCAGTGTATTACTTAAGCAAAACCTTGCAAGGAGCTGAGAGGAGATACATGGAAGTAGAGAAATTTGCTTTTTCCCTCGTGAATGCCTCGTGACGGCTAAGGCCGTACTTTCTAGCTCATTCCATCACCGTGCTTACAGATCAACCACTCAAGCAGGTCCTCTCGAAACCATACGTCTCAGGAAGGTTAATAAAATGGTCAATAGAACTCAACCAATTTGACATCAACTTCGAGCCTAGAACAGCTATACAGGCTCAAGCAGTGGCGGATCTCTTGGTTGAACATTTTGGTCTAGAGCCCACACCCTCGTTGGATGAAGGTCTGTGGCTCTTGCACACAGATGGTTCCTCGACCTCTCAAGGGGAAGGAGCGGGGGTGACCCTCAGAGACCCCCATGGAGTTGAAATCGATTACGCAATCAAGCTAGCCTTTCAAGTCACCAATAACGAGGCCGAGTACGAGGCTCTCATCCAAGGGCTTAGGATTGCCCTTCAGAATGGGGCCTCTCGGATAACCACCTATGTGGATTCTCAGCTGATTGCGAGCCAGATTGATGGTGCTTATGAGGCTCGAGAAACCACCATGATACAATATTTGGCTGAGGCTAAGGAAGTCATTTTCAAATTCAAGGAGTTTCATTTACTAAAGGTTCCACGAGCGGAAAACGAGCGCGCTGATGCCCTCTCAAAGTTTGCATCCGTTCTAAAAGGTTCATGCGAACGTTCTGTTACGTTTCTCAGGATGGAGGAACCATTGATAAGCGAAAAGAAACCCTCAGGAGAGGTAAGTATGATTGATCCATCCGAGCCTTGTTGGCTTGATGACATCATCAGATTCCTAAGGGATGGAGTCTGTCCGACCGATAAAGTGGAAGCACGGAAAGTCAGGAGTAAGGCCCCTCGTTTCTCACTTGATAACGAGGGTAGACTCTTTAAACGGTCTTTTCAAGGTCCGCCATTAAGATGCCTAAGACCCTCGCAGGCCAGGGAGGTGCTCGAACATGTGTATATTGGAAGTTGTGGGAATCATTTCGGGGGGCATATTTTGGCCAAGAAGATACTAAGGAGTGGATGCTATTGGCCCTTGGTACTGCAAGATGCCATCAATTACTCCAAGAAATGCCCTAAGTGCCAATTCCACTCCAACATCCCTCAACTGCCAGCTGCACAAATGGTCCCAATTGACGTTTCTTGGCCCTTTGATCAGTGGCGGTCGAGCAGAAAAAATTCGTAATCATTGCCGTAGATTACTTCACCAAGTGGGCCTAGGCTGAAGCGGTTGCAAAAATCACGTTCAGAGTGGTAAGGGATTTTATTTGGACGAACATCATCTGCAGATATGGTATCCCGAGGGTGCTAATTTCATACAATGGCTCTCAATTCATCGCTGCTGACACCCAAGAATGGTGCTCAGAGCTAGGCATTCAACAACGCTTCACCTCCGTAGGCCATCCGCAGGCCAACGGTCAAGCTGAAGTCACCAACAGAATCATACTCCAACATCTAAAAATGATGCTCGAAAGTAAGAAGGGTGAATGGGTTGAAGAGCTCCAAGGAGCCCTGTAGGCGTATCGTACTACCCCACGAGCGGCAACCGAAGAGACCCCTTATTTCCTCATTTACGGCTCTGAAGCTATGATACCTGCGGAAGTCGCTCATGAATCCGCACGTGTTGCTTACTTTGAGTCCACAACTAACGAGAGTAACCGGGCGCTCGAATTGGACTTGTTGGACTAGAAAAGTGACAACGCTTGGGCCCGTATGCACAGGTACAAAGCAGCAGTAGCCCACCAGTACAACAAACATGTTAGAGAAAAGACGTTTCAGATGGGAGATCTTGTCCTCAAAAAAGTTGAAGTGTCTAAACATGTGGGAAAGTTGGACCCCAACTGGGAATGCCCCTTCAAAGTCATTCAGGTACGAGCGAATAACGCCTACCTGCTAGAGACTTTGCAAGGCGAGCATCTCCCTCGACCATGGATTGCGTGCAACCACAGAAGGTTCTATATGTAATTGCAAACATTGTAAAACGCCCGCTCGGGACACTGTGTACTTTCTTTTGACATAAATACAAACCACGTACATCTGTATGCATTTTTCATACAGTTTTATGTAATTATTATCTTGTGATAATCTACTTTTCCTCATATCAACGTCAACTTCGTGTCGAGGGAACTCCACGTCGAACGACTTGGTATCTTATTCGTATGGATCCCTCTTAAAATAAGTGGATCCAATTGGGAAGTTATTATTACTATTTAGGCCAACTAGACCCATCGCTCTAGTTCACGCTTGCGACCCCTAAACGGATCCCTCTTCTGACGTACGCTCGTGGTAAATAAACACTTAGCAAATTCCTTTGTTAACTTCTAAGTTCGATTTGTACTACTGCTACGCTCGGAGAGTATCAGACACTTGGAATAATTTTCACCTAAGTTGTTACTTTTTTATCCAAGTTTTATGCTGATCATGGCCTGGATATCCCTCGAGCGGAGACCCTCGTGCCCGAATACTTATACACTTTTCACAATCATCCCAACAATCAAGAGAAGACATCATCAAAGCACAACAACACAAAGAGAAAAAACCAAATTCCATCATCATAGGGGAGGAAAATTACAGTACTAAGAAAGAAAAAGTACATTGCAAATTAAGGAAATCATTGTAGAAGTTCAGATTGATTGAAGGCAGAGTAAGGGACGGCCCTATGAAGGCTGATTCCCGGAAACGGCCGTTGAGGGCACAGAATCTTGAGCGTTAGGATTTGAATCCTCCTCCAGATTCACTACCTCAGTGTTCGGGGTTGGAGAGGGAGAAGTAGGGGACGCAACAGACAGAGGAGTAGGCGCAAGAACTTGAGGATCAACAGGCTCTGAAGAGGCAGTTTGAACGACGGTCTGATCCTCGGACTTAGGCATGTTGGCTTGACCGTCGGTGATAGGCGCACTAGGCTGACCCTCGATTGTAGGAGTAGTGGTGTTGGCACCCTCAACAGTGTTCATGGGCTCAGGCTTGACCGAATGAGCAGCCATGAATTCTTCTTGAAGCATAACAACCAGATCATTGTACTCCGGCTCCGATAAGTCATTTGATGGGTCCCCTGACCCGACGATCGGCTCTAGGTTCTTATCCAAGTCCATGTGCAGCCGATCGCCCGAACGAGCGGAGGGAGGTGCCATTCCCAACATAATCATCTGCCCGATAGCCTTATTGAAAAAGTGCTCGGCGTTGTCAAAGCAGTGGAGGTTAGCAGCAAAATGGAAGGCCTTCGAGCGGGCAAACTTAAGGACCGCCTCTCGAGCGGTCGTAGCTTGAATGTCAGGAACTTGCCTTTGGAGATCTTCAAGTTCCTTCTTTGCATTGTCTAGCTGCTGAGTACGCTCGTTCACCGCCTTGGATAACTTCTCCTTATCATCCCTCAAAGTGTTCCGCTCAGCCTTCAGTTTCTTGTAACGCTCGTTCAACCTCTCCCAAGCGGCCTCTTGCTCTTCCAGCGCCTTCTTGATTTTGCCATACTCAATTTGGAGGGAGTTAAATTGAGCCGTGGTCATATCCAAGTTCTCCTGCAGTTGGCCAGGGTCTGCAATGCGTATCAATTTCTTATACTTGGCCTTACGCTCAGAGAAGGTCTCAGAGCGTCATTGAAGGTTCTTTAACCTTGGGATCACCTCCTGTACAAGGAATTGAATCTCAATAAGTCTTGGGTAATTCTGGAAAAACTAGGAATTATCAAAACATCTAAATATTTACCGCCAGAAGAGCGTAGCAAGCATCCTCTGCCACCTGAGCAGCGCTCTGCTCGAATAATTGCCGATGGTCTCCAGAAAATTACAGACGGTAAACAATCCCGTGGACCAGATTGCGGGGAAGAAGAGGAGTCGCCCAGGAGAATCGGCCTGAATCCGTGGACCGCTTATAATGAACGTCCCATCCGCACTCGAATTTCCAGAGGCTCTCCTCCTCTGAAGAGGAAGTATCTCCGTCTTTCCCAGGAGCTCCCACCACCACCTTCTTTCCCTTGCCAGAGACGGGGATGGAATCTGCCAACCTCTTCCTCTTCCTCGAGGATTGGGCTCTTTCTTCCTCCATATCCCTAGTAAGAACTCTCGAGCGATTACTGCGGGAACTGTTGGGGCCCAGCTGAACAGACCCTTTTGAGGGCACGGGAACCAATGCACCCGCTGGGGTTGCACCATGAGCCATCCCGCTCGCATGGTTGGCGGTTTGGCCCCCATCGCGACCATCGCCCCTTCCCGCGCCTCTACCATCTCCACGGCCTCCACCTCGACTGTCACCACGGCCTTCTCTTCGGCCGCTATCTCCTCGCCAGACTTCTCGGCCGCCGCCACGGCCCCTTCGTTGGTCCGCTTGCTGTTGTTGTTGTTGTGGTTGCTGTTGTTGGTTGGCCGGCCTGCGACCGCGCATCAGAGCGGCAATGTTTTCAGCACCTCCTCCAGCCATGAGTATATCGATTTTTGCACAAAAGGAATTCGAGGGTCAGATCACCTTTTACGATACATCATTAAACAAAGGGTTAGCATCCCTATTCTAAGAATTTAGTGGAGTTAGTTCCTAGAATCTAACCGTCTCTGTTCATCGTACGAGCGGGTGGGTGAGCAACCATGTCAGGGGGACTCACGAGCCCAAAATAAAATAGGATCTCCTCATCATCTATCAAATCTTTGGCTTTGATAAGCCAGTTGGCATTCTTCATGGCGAGGGCCAGGCTCTTAGCCCAATCTACGAAGGTTGATAACGTAGATCTGGACTTCACTATGGGCCCCTCATCATGCTCCACCCACTCTCGAGGAACCCCAAATCGCTGTTAGTGGGTGCTCTCATGAAAAAGAACTTTTCCTTCCAATCAACGCCATACGATGTCGAGGAAGAGTCAATCATTCTCGGACTAGATTTGGCTTGGATATAATAAAAGCCGTCCCTAGGAGAATAGCGGGGCGAACGCGACACTTGGAACAGGCTATTGAAATGAGGAATAGAGGGCTCATGGCCTGTGCACTTCATCAGGATCACGAAGGCATTCAGGAGAGCAATGCCATTGGGGAGAATTTGCGAGGGGCCCAAGTTGAGATAATTCAAAATATCGGCTATCGGAGCAGGAATTGGGAATCTCAAGCCACCCGCAGATACAACATCCTTATATACCATCATCATGCCAGGTGGAGGATTGTTGGCACGCTCGTGTCCCTCAGGACGACGGTAAGTGAAAGCTTCATTCTAATATATCGGGGCCCTTATGGCAGCCATTTCCCCGACTGTCAAACTACTGGAAATTTCATCTGGAGACTTATCCGTCTTATGGGGATCAGAGCCTTCTCCTTGGGTTTTAGACTTTTTCCCTTGGGCAGCTAGTTCCTTCCCCTTTCGACGGTGTTTACGAGGAGGTTCTCCCTCCGCACGGTGCTCGGAAGTCCCTATTTCCTCTTGGGGGGCAGCAATCACCATCGTGACCTTGGGCCCTAACTGCACTGTCCAGCACGGGAAGCACCCTTTCACCCTAATGCTCCATTACCTCTATCAATGTCATCTCCTCGAAAATTTGTTCAAACCCCCCCAGGATTACGATCGTTCAACCCTTGAACCGCAGCGTCGAGATCTTCATCCGTGGTCTCTGCTGGAACTTCCTCCATGAGGATGGCGTATGGAATATTATGTTGGGGAGAAGGACTTGCACTGGACATCTCATCGATCTCTCTCACCGTCTGGTTAATAGTCTCATCCGCCATTTTTTCTTATTCTTGAAGATGAGAGTTTTTCAGGAGAAATATGGGAATGTGGGGATCTTTGGAAAGGGTCTATGGTGAAAGGGAGGCTCAGGAACCTAGATCTGCTAGTTAGAGTGCAAAAGTTAGAAAGAAAACAAAGTTTACCTAGAACGGAGAAGAAAGGAGTTCGCCGGAAGATCGCCAGAATCTACAAAAATCTCTGAGTTTTGCTAAAGCTTGGAAGTGTTCTGAATGCGTAAAGAGTTAGAATGATCTGCAAATCCCTATTTATAGGGAAGGGATATACACATGATTGGGGCAATAAATTTAAAAACGCAATCATTCCCGCCTAGGAAACCACCCGCTTTTGGTAACCGTCATACGGTTACCAACATTCACGCCGTTACCTTGATACACGCGACCACGCCTCCACTAAGCATTAAATGCGGAGTTGCTCAGGCGGTCAAAGTGGTAAGGCCGTATTAAATGCGGTGTCAGAACTGTCATAATGGGTATTTCACGAGCGTTACTTTCCAATGGACAGCCAGACCCTCGGATATTCAAAGTCAAAAGTTTAAGGTTAAAATTCTACAGTACACATCAAGTGTTACTACAGAATTTGGGGCGCAAAATGATGGGCCTAAATCACACTCGAATCAGATCCGTACACGTGTCACAATCCAGGCGGCTTATTCAGATGACCCAAGATCACTTGAGCTTAGACGCTAGTGAATGTGGGCTCGTGAAGTAAGTCCTGCCCATATAACTCACTGCCTTGCGCCCTGAGGCCTACCCGCCAGGGCCCGTACATCGAGTGTGGGATTCCCGACTAATCCCTCTCAGCGCTCGCACTGAGGCCTCACAGAGATGATCATTACTCTCATAAAGACCCTCCTCTTCGCACAGTGGAGTCCGTCCTCGAGGACCTCCCACAGTCGGGTGCCCTACACGCCTCGAGCATCCCAGCGCTCGAATAAAATCGCCAGGGGAATCCTCCCCTCGAGCGCTCTAGCACTCGGGTAATCCTTCCAGGGTATATTTATGCTCGGACCACCTTTGACGCCCATGTCGTCATTACAACAAGGTATCCATGATTTCCAGAGCCAATCCCCTCCTCAACAAAGGGTTCCCATCAAGGGCACACCCAATTGCGTGAGAAGCAAGCTAAACAGAGTGCCCTGACGCTCGTTGACAACTCCGTAACCACCTCTGACAAACAGTGGTAGTACGCACACATTCTTCTGACACACCATTGCCACCTACCCATAGATATCTTTCAGAAACGTCACTTTCAAGCCATTACACGACGCCACGTGTCTGGGCAATGCAGGGTTTTGGGACCACTTGGCCACAATTACCAAACTACCCTCGCCCTCAACCTATAAATATGGGAATTCCTACACACATTCCCTAAGTCATCTCCTGCACAGACATTGCATACACGACTGAGCATATTCTCTGGTTTTTCTTCCCAGGCATAAACACTTCATCTTTCTTGCATCCTTACTGCCTTTTCCTGGTGTTATCCTAGTTGGGAGAACCCACGTATTTTTGGAAACCCAGTTCCTGAGGATCTTACGCCTGTGTTGGTCTTCCCCTTAAACAAATTCTAAATTGGTGGTTGTTTAATCGGATTCCATTTCCCTATAATGCGTGAACAAGTCATGCACACCCTATAAGGTCCGAACCCCTTCTTTTATTACAAGAGATTAGTTAGAACCCCTACGCCTTTGTAGGATAAGTCTCCTACATACATTATGTCTTTTTCTTATTTTTCAAGTAACTTATCCAATAAGTTATTTTAAGAATTTTTTTTTCTTGGTAAAGAAATTCTAATCAAATTAGATTTTTTTTCTTTCTATATTTCTTATAATTATATTAGAAGAATTAAATAGATGACATTAAAATTAATTCTCTAATTAATTATAACTAGGCTTTATAATTAATTAATTCTCTATTTAATTAATGCATGGTTCAATTAATAAATTGAACCGTGTGTCCAAAAGCTCTCTATTGTTGCACACGTGTACCTTACACGTGTGGTTTCCTTTCAATCAACTCTTTGATCTTTCTAATAATACCCTCTAAACTGGGCACTAGTGTATGATTCTCCAGGTTCATCATTTGATTAGCACTAAGCCTAATTAATTAATACTCTTATTAATTAATTAGCTCATAGATCACACGACCGTAGTCTAGCAACAGGTGTGTGACCCCTACCCAAATAACGATTAAATTTGAAGAACCTTTCGATTAATGATCTTTGTGAGACATAATCCACTTATAAGTTTATTTCCCAAATTCAGTTCTAGGACATGGGAATAATTAGACTTGAGATTCCATCGGTGCTTTATGTGAGCTTACTCTTTAGTCATAGGTATAAGCCTAAAAGGATGTCGCTCGAGACAGTTGAACTACAAAATATATTGGGATTGCAAAAGTGGCTCCTGAAAACATAAGAGAATCGATAAAGGACCTACACTTGCTTTAGCAAGTTGATCTCTTATTGTGTAAGTTATTCATATACCTTCTCGGAGTCCTTAGCCAAGGAGGTGGATCGAGATCAAATGGATATAAAATGAACTTAGCTTTGAGATCGAGATTGTAAGGGTTCTATTTATTTTCTTACCCTAGATCTTGATTGAGAGATGGGTTGTAGGAGAACCTTATTTCACGTATGTCAATGACTTAAAGGTTCTTTCGAATTGATACATTCTTATTCAGCAAGGAGTCACACACCAGTTGCTAGACTATGGTAGTGTAATATGTGAATCGATTAATTAATAAGAGTATTAATTAATTAGCGTCACTGCTAATTGAATAAATAACCTAGAGGGCCACACAAAAATGCCCGGTCACGAGGGTCTTGGCTTGAATCGATTAAACGAGTTGATCGAACCAACCAAATGGTTGGAAAGGGTCACATGTGCGTGAGGCGCTTGTGGGGCAAGTGTCATAGGGTGACATGTGTCACTCACGTGTGATGGTTAAATAATTAATATTGATTAATTGTGTAATAGGTTTTAATTTAATTATGTATTATTAATTGAGCCCTAATTAGGAAAATAAAAGTCAAATAAATAATTAATTATTTGCATTATTTATTATGAATAAATAAATATCTCTTGAAAAATATTTAAAGGAGTTAGATAGAGTTTCTTGCAAGACAGGTTGATTAAAAAGGAGTTTTGGTCAAAGTAGAATTTTTTTTTTCTTTTCTAGGAAGAAATCCTATGCAAGGAAGGAATCCAATCCTTCCCCACATAGGATAAGGGGTTCAAACCCCTCAGCTATATAAGGGTGGGGTTCAAACCCCATATAGAGATGATAAACTATTCTCTTACTCTAAACTACATCATACAAACCCTACAGAGACTAAACACTAAACATAACACTAGCATCCTCCCTGTTTAGATCGTGATCGAGGTTGGTGTGGACTATTTTCTAGAGGACTGCTAATTTGGAGTCTTGAAAATTCGAAGGAGTTCGAGGGACTTACCGCATGAAAAGCGTTTGTGGGCGGCTCAAATGTGTCAAGAAAGACTAACTACACGTAAGTTCTTGAACACCCTATAGATTAGAAATAGAAATTGTAAGTTAATGATCTATCTTTTGGGAAAATTCTTTTAAATTCCGTTGCGTTTACTTTTCCATTTCCCAACAGAAACATGGTGATTCCTTCGTAAGGATACAATCACACAAACAAGTTTCAAGCGAGTCAAGTTGACACTCCCATTGTTCACTTAACTCATCGACTTAGAGTAATTTCTAATCCATCTTAAGTTAGGACTTGTGTCATAAGCCATTAACCTATATGACTAACTCCTAGTAGCTTTACGGTTTAGGGGCGAGTTCTTATATATACGCACATAATTGGAAACATACAAAACACGTAATACATATAAAGAAGTGTTTGCCCATGATAAAATCATTCCTCTATTATTTGAAGATTATATGTGATTACAAGGAAAATGCCAAAACAGATTATATCGAATCGGATTTTTTAGGGCACTATTCCTAACAATCTCCCACTTGCCCATAAAAGCCATTCAGGTATACTCTAAGTCTCACATTTTCAAAATGTGTTCACTTTGGCTTTTCCAAAGTGGTGTTGGAAAACACGAGAATAAAGCAGCAGAAAATTAAAAATTTTCGATCAAGTAGATTGTTAAGCTTGCAATTTTTTCTCTAAAACCAAAGGGGATTCAACAACTTACTTTAAGTTTGTCTTTCTTGAGACGTTCGATTGCCAATATCCAACGACCTTCAAGCGGCTTGAATCCACTCCTTTAGATGAATCTTTCTTATTTTTCATGACTCCAACATTGAAACCCTCCATAAGTATGGACACCCACCTTGATCATGATCAAAACGGAAAGAATTTTATGTAAAGGCTGGGGTTTTCTTTTCTCTTAAATAGAGAATAGCACTTCATGAATGTTGGTCTAAGAAAAAGAGAAAAACTCTTCTCCTTTTCATCTACAAAAAATAACGATCCGTCTCTTTTATCAGGAGAGGGATCTTATCTTTTCAAGAATTCCTTTCAATTCTCAAGTTATATTATGAGATAATATTGATGGGTCTGAATATGGGGTACAGAGTCCAATCACTTTAGAATTTTTTTAAAGGTGGGGAAACCGATGATGATCGCCGGAAAAGATGGTAGGTTCAACTTGTTGGGACAAACACCAAAGAAATAGAGGTCAGACGACCAAGCTGGGGGAACTGGGGGTGATTCCCAGTTTGGCAGTCCGATGCTCAAGTCAGATGATGATCTGAAAGAGAGAATATGCGAAATGTGAAGTTACAATAATGGAGATTGCTTACAGTGAAGGAGATGAACTAGCTTATTTATAGTTGAGGGTCAGGGACCCTTTGGTCATTTGCACCGTGTGGTCCTGACCAAGTGTTGCCCTAACACGTGGCGCTATGCGAGAAACCTAGGAGGAATCTTCTACAAAAGCTGGTGAAAGTTAGTGTTGGCAACAGTGGTAGGTGTGCGGGCATGTACGGGGTGTCAGAGAGCCGTTTTAGGGGGTTGGTAATGAGGGCTTAAGAGCACGCTCGTGTCAACCAAGGGCCTTGGAGGCCAGAGAATCCGCTAAGGGATGACGGCCAAGGCTTATGCAACGAGGGGGAGTGAAGAACTCTCCTGAGGGAGTGTAGCGCTCGAAGAGAGCTTTCTTGATACATTGGAGCTTAGCCTGATGTTGCAAAGTGCGCTCGTTAGAGAGCGGCAATGTTAATCACGCAGGTACGTAGCAGAGATGACACGTGTCCTTGAGAAACTTTGACGCTCTGCCGGGGGGGGGGGGGGGGGGTTGGGCGCTCGTGTATGGCTGCGCGATTAACAGGAGGACATATGTGTTACTATCTTGAGTAGCCACGTGTCCAAACGTGGGACGAGCGTATTTTGACCCTATCACTTTGCCCCCCAATTCTATAGTCCTTAGTGATAAGGACTGTAGAATTCTGACAAAGTAGACCTTCGAGCGTTGCACTTGGGGAAGCCGTAGCGTGTTGGACAATTATCCTTCTGATTGCGCCATAAATACGGTCCTTTCTTCTGACCGCTTGAAACGCCTATGCATTAAATGCGATCCTTTCTTCTGACAGCTTGAAACGTCTATGCATTAAATGTTGATGCGCGTAGGGCGCATGATTCTTGGGAAGTACGTGACGGTTCAATAAAGTGAACGGTTTCCTATGCGGGAAATGATTGCAATTTTGAATTACTTGTGAGAAACGTACCAACTTCCCCTCTTATAAATAAGGGATTCTGTATCCATTTCAACCTTTAAGCAAACATATCTTCAGAGCATATTTTGCCGAAAAACCCTTTGAAAAGAAAATTCCAAGCATTCGCAATTCTCTTCCAAGTTTTTTCAGAAAACTCAAGGTAACCTCCAGTGAAATCTTCTAACTTTGCTAACCTTAGAATCAGATTAGGATTTAGTAATTCCTCAAGCTCCACTTCCTCTAGAAATCCCAAATTTCTCTGAACATCCTTCGCTTCCCCAAAATCCTCGTATCCTTTCCAGATTCCACAATAGCCATGGCCAGAGATCATGTAGAAGAATTTACCCGCGAGGTTGAGGAGATGGCTACCCAGAGTTCATCTCCTCTGGGTTTCCCTAGGGACGAGGAGTTGGACGCGGCCGTTATGGCCATGGATGAAAGAAACCCAGATGATGTGGAGCACCTCTTCGACGAAATGAACCTGGTGCTTGAGGCGGAAAGGCAAGGAGAGGTATTACCCCTGACAGAAAGTGCGACCCATCCTCATCGCCATGCCGTGACCGTGGCCCTCGTGGCCCTAGCCCTCGAATTCGAGAGAGAAGCGGGGCCCTCAGAAAGAGCCCATGCCAAGGGCAAAAGGAAGAAGTCCCAGAGGCCCAAAAAATCTAAGAAGACCAAAGGGTCAAACAAGGGTGAGGGCTCAGGCATGCACAATTACTTTGGGGGAGATCAAGACTATGTTGGCACCAATATATTGGGACGAGCGCTTCACCTGGCGGATCCCTGCTGATCACGAGCGCGCCAACCGTCCACCCCCCGGTGAAGTGGCTAGTTACAAAGATGCAATCAGCTCTGGGGGATTGAGGTTTCCTATCCCGGTCCCGGTGGCTAATATCTTGAATAACTTGAACCTGTGTCCCTCGCAGATCGTGCCTAACGGACTCGCCCTTATAACCTGCTTCGTGATCCTCATGAAGTGTACTGGATACGAGCCCTCAATGGAAAATTTCAACGCTCTGCTACAAGTTGTTAGTTCCCCGCGCTCATCGCCCGAGGCGGGTTTCTTCTACTATGTCCAAGCAAAGGCTCGTCTGAAATTGATCAACTCTCCATCTTCCACGTATGGCCCCGATTGGAAGGAGAAGTTCATTTTCGTCAAAGCCCTAGCGGATGATGATTTCGGGGTATCACGAGAGTGGATCTCGCACGGGAAAGGCTCCCTTGTGAAGAATCGCCTGGACCCCACTTTCCTTGAGAACTGGGGTAAAGAACTAGCTGGGGTGTTGAGGGACGAGGGCTGGCTGGTACAAGCCAAAGATTTGATAGATGACGCGGAACTCATGTTCATTTGCGGACTTACCAACGACCCCCATTATCTCAGCAACCCTCCCGCTCGGGACTTGGAGAGAGACGGTTAGATTTTAGGGCACTAACTTGTAGATAGGGATGCTAACTGTTTACTTGTATTTGTAACTTGTATTTTGTGAAGTTTGTTCAAGGGTTTCTGACCTTCGTTGTTTTTTCTTGCCCCAAGAGTAAATATCATCATGGCCGGAGGAGGAATCCGTGATGCTGCCCAATTCGCTAATGCCAACAGGCGTCTAGCCAATCAAGGAAATCAACATAACCAACCACCCCGAGGCGCAGGTCACGGTAACGATCGCGGTGGCAAACAAGCTGCAGGCTCGAGGGTCAATCCGGGTCGCGGAAATAGTCAACTGCCCAACCCTGAAACAAGGGTGATTCCGAGGGTCCCAATTTCTCCCCAAGCGAGTGGAGCCATTATTCCCGCTCCAGTTCCGCCACCAAGGCCTCAGACAAGCATCAATCTCAGAAATACTCATGGAGAAGGGGCCTCAGCCTCTAGGAAGAGGAAGAGGAAGAGGATGCCGGATTCCTTCACCGTAACCGGCAAAGGCAAACAGGTTGTTGAGGGTCCCAAAGGTGACGGAGATACTTCCTCCTCGGAGGAAGAGCATTTGTGGGATTTGGACCGCCGAGGGGATAGGAGCTATACGGGTTCCGCAGATGGAGGCCCCGTTTTATTGAGGCATGGAACGCTCGCATAAACCATCAGTGAGGGCTTATATGACAGGGTCCAATTCACAGCGGACCATAGGGCCTTGTACTCCGAGTCCGTGGAGAAGGTGACCAGCGACATGGTACATGCCCTAATTTTTGTAAGTCTCCCTCCTCCTTGTAATTTTATTATCTTCCGAATATGTTAATTCTTCAAGATTTTTATTAACACTCCTGCCCTTTCGAGCCCGTGCAGCAAGTGCTCCCGAGGGCGAAAAACATCCAAATGCGTGCCACGGTTTACGCTGACCGAAATGCGAAATACAAGAAGATGGTGCGCTCGAATGACCCTGCTCAAATCCAAGAAGAATTGGATGTAGAGAAGGCCAAGTTCCTTTCTCTTGACACGGAGCATAAGAAAATGGAGGCTGAGATGAAGAAATTGCAGGATGATTTCACGAACGCCGAAACTGCTCGGAGGAGTTGGCGCACACAATACAATAGCCTCAATGAGAGCCATCAAAAGCTTACGGACGATCGTAACGCATGGAGGACGAGGGCTACCGATGCGGAGAAGAAATATGAAGATGCCATGAACCAGCTCTCTCACCTCGTTGAGCAATCGGTCAAAGAGGTGCTCATCAAGTTTTGCCATTCAAAGGCGTTTAACTTTGCGGTCTCCTTTACTGTCTTGACGAGTCTTAGAAGGCCTTCAATTTGGCAATTGAGCAGGGTATCTTCAAGGGCTTAACAGGCCCTTCCGCTCATGGGATGCCGGATATGGGGCTCATGTTCAACGAGCGTTGCGTTGAGGAGGATGACGACCGCGAAGATCCTGAATCAAACATCTCCGAGCCGTAGTACAATTTTTTGGTCACGCTCATTCAGGATGAATATATGGTTGCTCATTCCCCGGAGGAGGCCTCTCATGTGGAACAAAATGAGGGTGTTGAAGCCGCCCTGTCTCCTCCATGATCCTCCCTGCAAATGAGCCTTTAGCGCCCGTTGTTAGTGCTTCTGCTCCTGCCACTGAAAATGCCCTTATTCCAGCAAATGAAGCTAATGAGCCCAATGCCCCCCAAGTGCCAGGAAATAACGAGCCTGTGCCTCCTCTAGCTGTCCAGAATCAAGAGGCACAAGCCCCTCAAGCACAAGAGCCGGCGGGCCCAGTGTATGGTCCTGTGGCCCAAAATGTCCTAGTGTTTCTGGATGAAGACGTTGCCCCTGCTGCTTGATGCTCTTCTTTATTCATGCTGAAATTTCTCTTTCTTCCCATTTAATATTTAAATTCTGTAGGAATTCTAAGGGCCCGTGTGCCCTTATTTTGTAGCTTAATGAAAGTTTAGTGAATGAAGATTTTTCCTTTCACAATAGTGTCTCCTTCTATCCCTTGTGTTATTTGGTTACGAAATTTTACTCTACGCTTGTTGTAACAAAATCTCATGATGCTAAGATTCTGGGTAACATGCTTGGTAAAATATGCACTGTTTTAGCTAAGACTTGAGTAACTATGAGGGTCTTGCTGGGATACTGCCCTTGTTCAAGACTTGTGAAAATTTTATTTTAAAACTTAGAAAATTTTACTAAGTCTTGAGTAATCACGAGGGTTTTACTGGGAGGCTGCCCTCGTTCAAGACTTGTGAAAATTTCGCTTAAAAACTTGGAAAATTCTACTAAGTCTTGAGTAATCACGAGGGTCTTACTGGGAGGCTGCCCTCGTTCAAGACTTGTGAAAATTTTGCTTAAAAACTTGGAAAATTTTACTAAGTCTTGAGTAATCACGAGGGTCTTACTGGGAGGCTGCCCTCGTTCAAGACTTGTGAAAATTTTGCTTAAAAACTTGGAAAATTTTACTAAGTCTTGAGTAATCACGAGGGTCTTACTGGGAGGCTGCCCTCGTTCAAGACTTGTGAAAATTTTGCTTAAAAACTTGGAAAATTTTACTAAGTCTTGAGTAATCACGAGGGTCTTACTGGGAGGCTACCCTCGTTCAAGACTTGTGAAAATTTTGCTTTGTTTCTTGCAAAATACAATTGCGTAGCAAATCCTGTTTTCGAGCGCTAGGTGCCCATAGTATAGGCTACCCAGGCCTACTAGGATGCTTGCGCGTACGGGGTGGACTTTGGGCGCATCCTTAGAGATGTTGGATAAGCACGCTCGTGGAGTTATGCCGATTCCTAAATTACGGGAAATTCATGCCCCTTGGGTTTAAGATCCCAAGAGACAATTCTCAGTAGCCTGCATACTCAGATGAAATGAATGAGAGGAGCAATTTTCATTATAAATTTCTTGAGAAATAACATATGCTTCATGCTTTACAAAATAAACTCAAACATAGAACCGCCTGAGGTTGCATGCGTTCCAAGGGCGTGGGAGACGCTCGCCCTTCAGTGATTCGAGCGTGTATGTGTTGTTTACCCGTATTTGTATAACTTTGAACGGACCTTCCCAGTTGGGATCTAGCTTGCCCACATGCCTTGAGACTTCCACTTTCTTGAGGACCAAGTCCCCCAACTGAAAAGTTCTTTCCTTTACCCTTTTGTTATACTGTCGAGCGACAGAGGCTTTGTATTGATGGATGAGTGCCCATGCCTTATCCCTCTTTCCATCCACGAGATCTAATTCCAGTGCCCTACTCTCCTCGTTGGCTTTATGTTCAAAGTATGCTACCCGAGTGGATTCTTGCGCAATCTCCGTAGGTATCATTGCTTCTGACCCATATACGAGCGCGAAAGGTGTTTCGCCAGTAGCCGCTCGTGGAGTAGTGCGATAAGCCCATAGTGCCCCTTGCAATTCCTCTGCCCATTCACTCTTTTTGCTTTCTAGCATGGTTTTCAGATACTGTAAAATGACCCTGTTGGTGACTTCTACTTGTCCATTGGCCTGCGGATGACCTACGGAAGTAAAACGTTGCTCAATACCCAACTCTGAACACCATTCTCGCATGTCAGTTGCTATGAACTGGGACCCATTGTCTGAAATGAGCACCCTTGGTATGCCATATCTGCAGATAATGTTTTTCCAAAAGAAGTCCCTCACGACTCTGAAAGTAATCTTTGCTACGGCTTCAGCCTCGGCCCATTTGGTGAAATAATCGACAGCTAAAATGACAAACTTCTTCTGTCCGACCGCAATGGGCAAGGGACCCACATTGTCGATCCCCCATTGGTCAAAGGGCCATGAGACATCTATAGGGACCATCTGAGCAGCTGGCAGTTGAGGGAGGTTAGAGTGAAATTGACACTTAGGGCATTTCCTGGAGAACTCTATGGCGTCTTGGAGAACTGTAGGCCAATAAAACCCACTCCTCAGGACCTTTTTTGCGAGGATACGCCCCCCTGAATGGTTTCCACAGTTTCCATTGTGAATAAGCTCGAGCGTTTCTTTAGCTTGCGAGGGCCTTAGACATCTCATCGGGGGTCCTTGAAATGACTTCTTAAATAATCTCCCCTCAGAGTCTAAAGAAAACTGAGGGGCCTTGTTTCTGACTTTCCGGGCCTCCACCTTGTCAGTGGGACAAACGCCATCCCTAAGAAATCTTATAATATTATCAAGCCAGCACGGCTCGTGCAGATTAATCATGGCCACCATTCTCTTGGTGCCCTGCTCGTTTATCAGAGGCTCTTCAGTTCTAAGAAACGTAACGGAGCGCTCACTGATACCTTCCAAGGCCGAGGTAAATTTTGATAGAGCGTCAGCGTGCTCGTTTTCTGCCCGTGGGACCTGGAGTAGATGGAATTCCTTGAACTTCCCAATAATTTCCTTGGCTTTGCTCAAATACTACACCATGGTGGTTTCTCGAGCTTCATAAGTTCCTTCAATCTGGCTCGCAATTAATTGTGAATCCACATAGCCAGTAATTCTGGAGGTTCCATTTTGAAAAGCAATTTTCAATCCTTGAACAAGGGCTTCATATTCTGCCTTGTTATTGGTGACCTAGAAATCCAACCTGATTGCAAAGTCTAACTCAATTCCGTTGGGGTCTCTAAGGGTTACTCCTGCTCCTCCCCCTTGAGAGGTTGAGGAACCATCCGTGTGCAGGACCCATAGACCATCGTTCTTTAGAACAGCAGGTTCTAAACCGAAGCGTTCAACCAGCAAATCCGCTACAACCAGCGCTTGTATAGCAGTTCTGGGCTCGAAACTTAAGTCAAACTGGCTTAACTCAATGGCCCATTTTATCAGTCTTCCAGACACATCCGGCTTGGACAACACCTGCTTTAATGGCTGATCCGTGAGGACGGTTATTGAGTGTGCCTGGAAATAGGGCCTCAACCGTCGTGATGCATTGATGAGGGCGAATGCAAATTTCTCGATTTCCAAGTACTTCCTCTCGGCCCCTTGCAATGTTTTGCTTAAATAATAAACAGGCAAATGCTTACGCTCTCGTAGGGCTATTAGAACCGCGCTCGTTGCTTCTGTGGAAACAAAGAGGTACATAAACAACCTTTCACCTTCAACGGGTTTTGTTAATAACGGAGCGCTCGAAAGGTAAGCCTTCATGTCTCGCAATGCTTTTTCACATTCTTCAGTCCAAGCAAAATTTCGTGCATTTCGCAAAATTTTGAAGAAATGAAGGTTTCTGTCCGCCGAGCGCGAGATGAATCTGTTCAAAGAGATGATTTTCCCTACCAGCACTTGCACTTCCCTGAGATTACGAGGGGAGGGGATGCCCAAGATAGCCTTGATTTTTTCGGGATTGGCTTCAATCCCCCTCTGACTGACCATGTAGCCTAAGAATTTTCCTCCTCGCACTCCAAAAGTACATTTTGAAGGATTCAATTTCATCCCATACTGGGGCAGAATGGCAAAAGTGCGCTTGAGATCTTCTAGGTGCGAGCCTTGACGCTCGCTCTTAACAATCATATCATCGACGTACACTTCCATGGATCCTCCAATTTCTTCCTCAAACATTTTGTTCACGAGGCGCTGGTAAGTGGCCCCCGCGTTCTTGAGTCCAAAAGGCATGACCAAGAAGCAATATACACCCAAGTGGATAACAAATGAAGTTTTGGGGCGGTCTTCCGGAGCCATAAAGATTTGATAGTACCCTTGAAAGGCATCCATCATACTCATGAGTTCGCAGCCTGCGGTTGAATCTACCAGCTGGTCTATATGGGGCAATGGGTAAGGAACCTTAGGGCAAGCCTTGTTAAGATCAGTGAAGTCATTGCACATGCGCCACTTATTGGCGCTCTTGGGTATCAATACCATGTTACATAACCATTCGGGATACAGTATTGGCTCGATGTACTGGGCCTCAAGAAGCTTGTTGACTTTCTCCTCAATAACCTTTTTCTGAAAACCGTGTACATCCCGTTTCTTCTGCTTAATTAGCTTAAAGGATGGGTCCACATTGAGCCTGTGGACTATGACGCTTGGGTCAATCCCGGTAAGATCCGAGGCTTTCCATGCAAAGACATTAATATTTTCTCTGAGGAAGTCTATCATCATCATCTGCGAGGGTCCAGAGAGGTTGGAACCAATCTGGGTAGTTTTATCCTTGTTCCCTGGTTCTAGCTCAATAGTAAGGAATTTTTCTGAGGGCTCGATCCTCATTTTTGGACGTGGGAGCTCAAGCGCCCTTTTCTTTCCTATCAGATGGCCATCATCCATAGGCTCTCATTGACCACGCTCGTCTTCCTCAGAGGAAGATTCTCCAACTGTTCCTGGCGGGGTAGCCTCGTGGGTATCTTTGTTATGGGGATCTTTCTTTTTGTTCTTCTTCTTATTCATCTTGGCCCTCTTGCGCACGGGACCATCTTCGTCCAGATTAGAAAAATCCACAGATTTCTTGGTGGATCCCATTTGGAACGCTTTCTTCGCTTTGGGCTTTTTAAGGGATAGCATATAACATTCCCAGGCCTCACGGACGTTGCACAAAACCTCTCCGACACCCTCGGTGGTGGGAAATTTGATTTTCTGATGACACGTGGAGATAATTGCTTTAAAATCCACGAGGGTCGGTCGCCCGATTATGATGTTATAAGGGATCTCAATTTCCACCATCGCGTAGGTGTCCATGAGCGTTTTGCGTTGTGGGGTGTCCATGAGCGTTTTGCGTTGTGGGGCTCGGCCAAATGAAGTGGCCAAGCAAATTTGCCCTCTTGGGACAACCTCAGAACCCTCAAAGCCAATGAGAGCTGTTTTGAGTGGTTCGAGCGGGATGTTGGTAACATTCATTTTTTGGAACTTGGTGTAGGGCAAAACGTTAACAGAGCTTCCACTATCCACTAACACCCTCTTTACAATGTGATTGTAGACATCTAAGCTAACCACCATGGGGCAGTCAGAGGTTTCACTGACCCCATGGGGTGTTACAATATGCTTTAAGTCCTTATCAGTAAATCCTATTACATCATTTTCCTTTGAGCGGTCGTCTTTGGATTCTCGGATGGCATAGACTGACTTGGGCTCCGAGGGGCGTTGATCATAACTCCGGACGAACCGTCGTCGTGAAGCGTTGGAGTCTCCTCTAGAGGAACCTCCTGCTATCATGTTGATGACCGCAAAAGGGGCATTTTCTTGCTCAGGAGCCTTTCCTTTGTTGCGATGGCTGCTCTCAGTGGGGCCGCGCCCTCGTGGACTCCTTGAGCACGAGCGGCTTCTTCTCATTTCCCTTTCCCGCTCGTTGCAGCGCTCATCATAACGCTCCAACATCTTAACGAACTCCTTCAAGTGGCCCCAGCGATGAGCCTTTGAATTTCAACCTCCAGTTGGCGGCATTCATCCGTATCGTGCCCTCTTTGCTTATGGAAGGCACAGTACTTGTTCGAGTGCCTTAATGCCTCCGTCTCCTTCATCTTCGTGGGCCTTTTGAAGAGTTTCTTGTCAGACAAGGCGTAAACTTCCGACATAGGCCTGTTAAGAGGGACACGTTCTAGTCTCCGTGGAGGAGAAGGAGACTTGCAGCGCTCTCTGTGAGGACGTTCCTCTCGCCCTCGTTCACTTTTAGAGGGTCCGAAATGCCTTGGAGCGTTGGACCCGTACATGTCTTCGAGCGTGAAGTAGGGCTCGGCTATCTCCCTCATTGCCATGAGAGATGTGGGGCATTCTTCATGATGGAATCAACAAATTTCTTACTCACGTATTACTTATGATTGCAGGCCTTGAAAAGGACGTGGATCAGGAAATCCATGGACGGTCTTTCCACAAGCAGCACCTCTTTGTTGAAACGAGCGAAGAATGACCGAAGAGATTCGTTTTCGCCTTTGATTAAGTTGTACAAGGCAGTGGGTGCGGTGACGGGAGCCTTTAAGGAATTAAAGTGGTTCAGGAAGGCGTTTGTGAGCTCACCGTAGGAGTGGATCGAACCTGGCGGCAGACGCTTGTACCACTTTTGGGCCATTCCCACGAGGGAAGTAACAAACACCTTGGCCCAATAATGGCTGGAGTGTTCGTACAAATGCATCAAATGCAAAAAATGGTCCAGATGCTCCGCGGGGTCAGTGGTCCCATCGTAGCGGTTGATTGATGTTGGGACCTTGCCCATGCCTGCTTGGGCCACCAGGACTTCTTCCACAAAGGGGGACCCCTTCGCGAGCGGATGGGGGTTGTAATATCCGAAATTTTCTTCCTATTCCACATGGCGGGGAACATGCTATTGGCGGACGTTGCGTCGGGCGTCTTTGGCCTTTTCATGCTCGTCCCCAGCGTGGGGGACTTGGGATCGCGCTCCTGAGAGCTGTCCCACCATATCCTGAAACTCCTGCAGCTGGTCTTGCACATCCGCGAGGAGGTTGGGATTTTCTCTTCTTAGCTGGCTCCCTCGGTGGGAGGCTTATGGCCCTTGTTTTGATGCCCGAGAGTGGACCTCTTCATCGACATCAATCCTTTCGATGGGCTCCTTGCCCTTGTCCACTTGGGGACGCTCGACTCCCCCTGGGTTGGGAACTTCTTTATCTTTTACGGGTGGAGGCGGTGGCTGAGCCCTCAACACGGCCTGAGCCTGCAGGAGGGGATGCCCCTGTATTCCCCCCAAGGGCGAAGCTATATGGGTAGTTTGCCCAGGAGGAAAGTACAGGGAATGGAATTTTTCCCATGCATTCTGGGCTGCTTGAATCTCGCATTGGGTGTATATGGCTCGCAGTTGCTGAGCAGTCAAGGGCGGCAACTCCACCCCTTCAATCTCCCTAGGAACTACTAATGGGAGTTGGATCTGGCCGGCGTGGTAAGGTTGAATTGGTGGCATCATGACGGAGGGCGTGAGCGTATAACCTGGAGGCGGCATCATTAGTGTTGCCCTCCTGGATTCGCATGAGAATGAACCCACTGATTCTGGGGGGATTGTGGAAGAGAGGGGAGTTGAGCACCTCCAACGGCGCTAGAAGCGGGCGGTGCTGCTGGCGGAGTCATTGATTCTATAAGCGGAGGCACACCTCCGGCGGGTGGTGCTCCACTAGTGACTGCAGATGGAATGGTGGCGATATTGGCATCATGGGGAGGATCATCCCCTCCTCCCACAACTCTAGATCTAGTAGCAACCATGGTTTGAAAATGAAGGGTGTTTGTAAATCAACTTGCAAATGAGGAAATGATGAGCTGGAAATGGTTTTCCCACAGACGGCGCCAAAAATGATGGGTCTGAATATGGGGTATAGAGTTCAATCACTTTAGAATTTGTTTAAAGGTGGGGAAACCGATGATGATCGCCGGAAAAGATGGTAGGTTCAACCTGCTAGGACAAACACCAAAGAAACAGAGGTCAGACGGCCAAGCTGGGGGAACTGGGGGTGATTCCCAGTTTGGCTCTCCGACGCTCAAGTCAGATGATGATCTGAAAGAGAGAATATGTGAAATGTGAAGTTACAGTAATGGAGATTGCTTACAGTGAAGGAGATGAACTAGCTTATTTATAGTTGAGGGTCAGGGACCCTTTGGTCATTTGCACCGTGTGGTCCTAACCAAGTGTTGCCCTAACACGTGGCGTTATGAGAGAAACCTAGGAGGAATCTTCTGCAAAAGCTGATGAAAGTTAGTATTGGCAATAGTGGTAGGTGTGCGGGCATGTACGGGGTGTCAGAGAGCCGTTTTAGGGGGTTGGTAACGAGGGCTTAAGAGCACGCTCGAGTCAACCAAGGGCCTTGGAGGCTAGAAAATTCGCTAAGGGATGACGGTCAAAGCTTATGCAACGAGGGGGAGTGTAGCGCTCGAAGAGAGCTTTCTTGATACATTGGAGCTTAGCCTGGTGTTGCGAAGTGCGTTCGTTAGAGAGCGGCAATGTTAATCGCGCAGGTACGTAGCAGAGATGACACGTGTCCTTGAGAAACTTTGACGCTCGGGGAGGTTTGGGCGCTCGTGTATGGCTGCCTTAATCACAGGAGGACATGTGTTACTATCTTGAGTTGCCACGTGTCCAAACGTGGGACGAGCGTATTTTGACCCTATCAAATATGATACAATTAATTAACAATCCTATTATTAATTAATATTATTATCCTAACAACTTTAGGATATTTTTTTATAAATAAATAAATTAGGACTTTATCTTTTATTTATTTTATTAATAAATAGTTTATGTAATCCTTTTATTTATTTCAGGAATAAATAAATTAGGACAATATCCTTATGATATTATCCTTTTACTTATTTATTTCAAAATAAAAAAGTCATGATAATATTCTTTATTTATTTTGTAAATAAATAAAGGGGAATAATATCATTTATTTATTCAATAAATGAATAAAATGGGATAATACCTTTATTTATTTCATAAATGATAAATTAATGTTCAATTAATAATTAATTCATAATTAATCATTTATTGGGTTTCTTTATTTCAGATTTGGCTTATTAATTAATTCCGAATTAATTAAAGACCAAAACTAATTATACCATATAATTATTAAAAGCTTCCACATATTAATTCCCCCAAAAAAATATAATTAATTAAAAGCTTTCACATATGTGGCACATGCCACACGTGTGACTCACCTTTTATCAAAAGAAATTACGATCAAATCCACACTCGTCCAAAATTAAAAGGAAAAGAAAAAAAAAATCTACACTCGTTTTCTCATTTGATTCATCACCGCCATCATCACCTTTTATCAAATCCACCCCCGCCATGAGCCACCACCATAATCATGCACCACTATCGAAGATTTGCCTCCAACGTTAGATACACGCATGACCCCCCACGATTCACCGTTGCCACCACTAGATCTATTGCCACCGCCACTTTGAGACCTACTTCCGAAGATCCAGTCCCACCACCACCAAATCACCAAATACAGTCCATCAAAAAGTAAAATTCAAATCGGGTGACAGAGTAGAGAGAAAAAAAAATTGAGGTTATTTAAGGAATTTCAATAATTTTTATATTTTAATTAATTTTTTGTATATAATGCTCGGGCTATTAATGTCTTTACCTTTTTAGGTTAGAGACCAGAGGCGAAAAAACAAAACTCAAGGGTCTATGTGTTAAAAAAAGAAAATAGATGGTCCTAACTTGTAACTACCTCATACCAGAAGAAGCTACGGTTATTTGCTCTTTATATAATTCATCAAGAATTAAAAATTTGCACAGGATCATTTGTATGATATCTTCAGATTAATTTGAAAACTGTATAATTGTGTAGCATTTGACATAATCATAATATCTTTATAATTGCATTGGGCCAAAAACTAAATTCTTTCAATTTAAAAACTTACCTACTTTCTTTGCAACACTCATTTCAGCAGGACTGCTATACACATTAAACACACCAAAATGCTATGCTGTGCCACGTCTCTTCCCCCCCACCCCCACGGCCCCACACACAGACACCAAACAAAACAATTCTCTCTCTCTCTCTCATCAGTGGCTTGTCAGTCTTCGTAATTGCATCAACAACTTTTTTTTTTTTTCTCGATTGCCTCTTATGCTGGATTTACAATAGCCCAAGATCATCTAACCGGACAATTCCAGGGTCCTCTCTCTCATACACACACTCACACTTTCTATAGTTATAGTGTTTGAGCCTGTGAGGGTTTGAGGATATATATATATATATATATACATGAATAATTTTGAGTGATATCAATTGAATTATGAGTAGCAATGAACCAATGTGCAGGCTGCAGAAGAGAACCAACATGACTCTGTCGGTTGTTCTGCAGAGTAAGTGATCAGCACACAAAATTCATTCTCTTTCCCAATTTACACACACTGACCAGTGACCAGTACCCCAAAAACCCTTATGTATTTTTTTCTCTTCTCCAATTTTTTTATATTGCCAAGAATCTGGATGGCTGTAGGAGACACAAACTTATCTGTTCTCTTCCCACATTGTCTTCATTAATTAATCATCCCTTCTAGTTTTCTCACTTGATTTGGTCATTACTTTAAAGTTTAATCCCACCTCCATTTTCCTTGAATCAGTGCTGAAAAAATAAAATACTGGTTTTAACATAGTTGCTTGAATTTTATTGGCTGAGAGGACGGTGGTGTACTGACAGTTAATCAGTCTCATTTATCGAAGGTAATACCTTTTTTTCAAAATAGTTTAATTAATTAATTGTTTCCTTGTTAGGGGTGTAGGGGTGGGGGGGTCTCATCTAAGTTTGAAGATTCTTTGATTAATTATGTGTTGGCTTCATTTTTCTTGAAATGAGGCCATTAGCGGGTCAATCTTTAGGTATGCTTCTCCTCCTTACATATTGGGAATAGGGTTTTGAGGGAATTGGTGGGGTGAGGTGGAGTGGTGGGTGTGGGGTGGGGTTAATCTCCAAAAAAGTCCAAATCAAGAGGAAAGAAAAAGCAAAACTTCATAGATTGCTTATTTGATTATCAAATTTGTCCTAAATAGAGTTTGATATTTTTGGAGCTAAATTAGAGCTAAAGTTTTAAGACAAAAAAGCACATAAAAGTTTAACCCCGAGTTTTGATAATGGTTTAGAATCTAGATTAGACTACTGCTACGAATTGGCATAAAAGATTTTCGATCAAATTATCTCAGATATTTATGGAAAGGCGAGGTGAAGAAAGGGATGTGGGAATGCCAAATTCCTCTATTAATTATAATAATCCCTCACAAATCAACCAAGAAATCACGACTCTGAAGCTGCCTCTTGCCCCCATTGTTTCCACTCCGTCAGATAGAAGAACTAATCCGGCGGCCACCACGCGCCGGGGGAGCTCTATTTTCAGCCCCTCGCTAACCCTAGATCACCACCACCACCAACCTCCGCTGAATCCTCCTCAGCCGCCGCGGCAGCAGCAGAAAGACGACTGTGCCAGCCCAGATCCAGATCCAGCATCTACATCCGCTGGCGGCGCGTCAAATTCAAGGACTCCACCACCACGGCCACCGCCGGATCAGCTTCAAGAGCCGCCGTTAGCGGCGGCTTCTTCCGCCGCGTCGCCGGTTATTAGGTACAGAGAGTGCCTCAAGAACCATGCTGCGACCATGGGGAGCCACGTCGTGGACGGGTGCGGAGAGTTCATGCCCAGTGGGGAAGAAGGCACGGTGGAGGGGCTGAGATGCGCCGCCTGCGACTGCCACCGCAATTTCCACCGGAGAGAGGTCGAAGGCGGCGAGCCGCCGCCGCAGCAAACCCACTACTATTCTTACGGAACTCCCAACTCAGGTAACAATACGAACACCCAGCGAAACCCATTTTTCCAAACCCAAAACCAGCCCCACCAGAAACACTCCTCCGGGCCCGCGGCACCTGCGATGGTGAACTTCGGCGGCGGAGGTGCGGCGGCGGAGTCGTCGAGCGACGATCTGAACATGTTCCATTCAAGCGGCGGAGGACATGCAGTGAATCGGCCGTCGAAGAAGAGATTCCGCACGAAATTCAGCCAAGAACAGAAGGATCGTATGCAAGAATTTGCTGACAAATTGGGGTGGAGAATACCCAAAAAAGACGAACAAGAGGTGGAGCAATTCTGCAATGAGACCGGAATCAAAAGGCAGGTTTTCAAGGTGTGGATGCACAACAACAAACAGGCTATGAAGAAGAGACAAACCTGACAAAAAAAGGCAAGAATTTTAGTCTTTTCACTAGGTCTTCAGCATTATTTTAGATGTAGAAACTTAATATTCTTGATCTAATTTTAATCACTCTAATTTGATCGTTAATCACAGTTCATGCTCCGTACCAAAGGATTATTGATTACATAGTTCAATATTTGATGTTTTCATATTGCTTTCAATTCATTGAAGAAATTTTCCCATGTATAGCCACGAGAGTTTATTTGAAAATTATGAACGTAATAAAAGTTTACCCCATTAGTTCTGGCCGGAGTTTCTGATTTCCGTGCAAAGTGAAAAACTAAAAGGCATTACTACTACCGTAACTTTGAATCCTGAATTACTGAGGAAATTGGGGAGAGGAGTGATTTCCTATAATACTAAAAATATCAATTTATCATCTCCTGTCTGATAATGTATAGGTCCATGTTCATGCAAGGGTGATTAATTTCTTCGCTTAATTTTGTGTTGTCATATTTTAAATATTTGTTTTTCTTTTGTCTTTTATGTCACTAAATCTCAAGTTTGGGACATTGCACAAAAGAATAAAATGAAAAATTGCATAATTTAATGTGTGGAAATACTTTTAATATTTTCTTTTTCTTTTTTAGTTACATTCAAGGCCTAAGTATAGCTTTTGAAACTTGTTTAATTTCCACATATTAGATGACAAGAAATGATTTTAGTTTTCAAATTTTAGGCTGACGTGGTCTCAAGTATGCTGTGTTTGAAATTTGAATATAGAGAAAGAAAAGTAAAAAAAATAAAATAAAACAAATGGAAATGATGTAAAAGTAAAGAAGAAAAGTTGAACAAAAATCAAAATGATGAAAAAGTGCAGTGAGTATTATAATTAAAATTAAAAAAAAAAACAAAATTTTTTGTTTGATCGTCTTATTGAAATCCAAAAACCACTGAATTTTAGTTTAAGTGAAAATTTTGGAATAAAAGCTGCAAAAAATACTGTTCATATCAATTATTGTTCCAAATACTGGCAATGTAGATGCATATTACCATAGCCATCTGCATATCTAAACTTATCAAATCTCATTTACTTGATTAGTTCAGTGGTTGGCTAAGTTTATCTCTAAAACGTAATAAAGCTGCTAAAATTTGATAAATAATTTAAGAATTCACAAGGTATATATCTTATTCTATAACTTAAGTTGTCAAAATATTTTAGTTTGTAATAATTAAAAGTTTTGAACTCTTAAAAATATCTCAAAGGATGATCAAATTCTTATACAACTTTGCTAAGTTGTTAGGTAAATATCATTTTTAGAATATAATTACATCTGACTACCCTGCTAGAAGGCCTAATCACAACACAATCTATTTAAATCGGAAATTATATTTTAGTCCTTAACTTTTGAGAACCATTTGTGGTTCCTAGGTTCCGTTATGTCATTTCAAAAATACCCCTGATTTGCTGTAAATCCATAATTTACAGGGATCGTTTTGTTAATTTTTGTAAACATTAGGGATGATTTTGTAATTTTGGTCATATATTCAATATAACACTTATACGACCGTCAGGGGCATAAGTGTACTTTTACAAATTTCGTTAAGGATCTTTAGTCCAAACAAGATTTATAGGGATTAAAATGTAATTTTTCAATTTAAATGGATTGTGTTGTAATTATACTTTTTAGTATGGTAGTCATATGTAAAGGAATTTATATATATATATATATATATTTATGAAAAATGAAAAGTAATTGTCGTTACTAATATTTTGTTAGCCATTCCGTATCACGATTGTTCAATGTATCACAAAATCATTTGTAATCACTAAGGGTTTTAGAAAGATTATAGATATATACATTTTAGCCCAAAAGATCACGTAAGGTTGTACGGGTTCTATATATATCTCTAGAAATTAAACCTCACCTGTGCCGACAAAATACCAAGGATACAGCCTAGGGTGCCTGCTCCTTGTCACCGAGAATGTGATCTGTGCAAGAACGACATGTGCACGTGAGACATGATTCCAAATGAATCAATTATGACGAACGGCGAAAATGCAACGAGATGACGTGCCAAGACCAATGTAGCATGTAAATATCATATTATGGCATGAAATGTATCATATAATAACAATTTGGGTCACGTAAATGCATTGGATTGAAAAGTGAAAATTGGAAATTTTGGCAGTTTAGGCAAAGGTCGCGGCCGCGACCTATTTTTTCATGAATTTTCTTGCAATTTTTTCAAAAGTCGAAACATGCCCAAATTTTGGTCGCGGGCGTGACAGGATTTATGTGTTTTTCAGGTCGCGGGCACGACCTGTATTTTTGCCAAAAATGTGAGTGGGTCGCGGGCGCGACCGTTTTTGTTCTGTTTTTTGTCGTGACTGCGACCTTCAAATTCTGCAGAAAAAAACAGAGCAGAAAACAGGGGAAGGTCTCGACCAAAATTCAAATCACCCAAAACATCAATTTTCATGCTCCAAAATGCAAGATTTCTGAAAATCTATATGCATACATATTCAAAGTATCATAAAGTTCCAAATAAACCACCAAATCATGCATGATCATCAAGAAATATGACTTTCAAGTTCATACACCAAATCCTCACATAAGCTCAATTTCTTCAAGAATTCATGCCTCAATTCAAGTTATGATCACATATTTATGCAACAAACCACACATAATCCACATATTTCATGAAATCATAACCCTAGCTTCCATGAAAATCATCAAGAAATCATACACATGAACCTTCACACACCTTGAATGAAAAGAAATGGAAGAAGAAGATGATGATGGATGATTTTGTTTCAAAGCTTGAAATTTCCTTGGAAAAACTTGATTGAAATTAACAAATCTCTTCTCCTTTCCTTCTTGGATGGACCGAGAGCACAACGAAGCCAAAGTGATGAGGATTTTGGATGAAAATAAAATTGGAAGCATGAAGAAGCTCTTGTACGTGATTCACCATTTTTTAAATTGATGAAATACACAATTTGCAATTAAATCCCTCAAGAGTGTAAGTCATGCAATTGAGTTCCATTCCTAAATAATTAATCACTTTGGTCCCAAAATATATTATGCAATTTGGTCCTTGAATTTAAAAGAAAGATCATTTAAGGACAAGTTGGTAATTAAATCACGTTCAGCAATTATTTCACGTAACAACCATTTTCAAATCATGCAATATTTCTTAAGTTGACATGAATTTCATATATTTCACATATATTCTCACATTAACCATAATTTCATATAAGTTCATGGAAATATAATACATTTAACGTTAAGAAATTTATAAATTATCACATAATACATAAATGAAAAAATCGGGGCGTTACAGGTTGTATCTTTAGTTGAACCCGTTTGTTAGGTGCATGTGATTGTTTGACTGAATGATGGATTGGTAGAGTTTTTATTGAGAGTGTTGAGATCGCTGCGATTAAGCTTCCGCGTTGTGCTTGGTGATTGATTGGTACAGGAATAGTCTCGCCTAGCTAGGATGTCAATATCGTATCTTTCGTTCACTTTGAATGGATTCATGTGCGAACTGTCCATTTCGTATGTAAATCGAGTCTAGGTACGGGGGATGAGGCGACACGCGATCCGGGTGCTACGCTTTAGCATCCTCCTTCCGAGCCGCCTTTAGTTCTTCAGCCATTTTCTCCACCTCCGCAACTTGCTTCCTCCAGCATTGAGGGCCTCTCCTTCAGAAGTTGCTCTCGGGCGGACTGAGCTTACTCCCATCGCCTCATAGTATGAAAATTCTTACACGAAACAGTTGTAGGAGGGGTTAGGAGAAGTGTAAGAAAGAAAGGGTGACAACGGATGAAAGCAAAGTAATGAATGAAAGAAAAACAAGCCAAAACTTACTGAGGCTTTCCGGGCCACTTTATTATAAGTCGAAGTCCACAGGTCCTCCTTGGCCAGTTCTTGACGATCGGTAACTGTTTGGAGGGAGTTAAAAGTAGCAGCAAGAGCATCTCAATCGACATTCCTTGTGGCTATCTATCTCTTAGAGCCGCTTTTGGTCAAGTTTGAGATTCTATAGGGATATTTTTTTATTTTTATTTTGGGAAAGGGGGAGGGCAGTTCTAGCATTTTCAAGAGCTTCTCGTAATCCTCTCGCGATAGCTGGAAGCCTGGTGAAATCCCAGCTTGGAAACTTATAGGATTCTAGTTGGGGGGAAAAGAGAATGTCGAGGCCTGGAATTGTTAAGTCTTGAAAGGAGCCCCTTTGACCCCAACTAGGATTACTAGAGACACAAACTTGGATAGATGGACCCTGTCCTCAGGGTCCTCCACAGCATCTGGTTTCCCAATTTTCTCCTTGGTTGATGGTTCAGTCGCCAAGGTCGGTTGGGGGGGGGGGGGGGGGGGGGGGCAACAAAAGTCCCAGATCTAGGTGGGCCAGTCTAGGAGGCATCCCTTGGCCCAATGCTAACTTTGTCCTTGTTAGGGTATATGGGTCAACCCATACCTATTTGGTCGCCTGAGCTAGCTTCCCCACTAATCCGATTGTCTGAGCACTCAACAAGCCCTCATTTTGGGCAACATTATGTGTATCGGTAATAGTCTCCCCTTGTTTCTTGAGAGAAGCCTTCTTCCGAGCAATGGCTCTCTCGGCAACTTTCTCACAAGTAGACACCATGATTGATTCTGCAATTCCAGAAAAGAAGGATCATTTAGTAAAAAATTGACCCCAAAAGCAGATAATTAGTAAAAGGAAAATAATAAAAGGAGTAAGACATGCTTGGCCTAAGAATATTGACGTTTTCATTCCTGATCTTGAAGTTTTGATGCCTTAGCACCCAATGAGCCAACCCAGCCTCGACCAGCACGGTCGTGTTGATGAAATGCCCAATATCGAGGGGCTCACCCGCCTCAAAGCCTTCAATAAAGTATTGGGCCATGTCACTGCTTCCCTATTGAGTTGAACCCTCTCAACGTTGTACCATATTTTGTGTTCAAGCCAGGCCAGGAGTTATTCGATTTTATGAAAACAAATTGATTCTTCTAATCCTTGCCATGAGATGACTTCTCTCTATTAAAGATCTTGTTCCCAGACCGATCTTGCATATTCATAAAGTCCTTCTTGTCTAGGGAAACCATCAGGTCAACAAAGACTATGAACAACTCACAAACCAAAAGAAGGTTTCAAGAAACTTACAAAGATTGAAGCTTTCTTGGAACATTTTGAGTCGTCTTCAAACGTTCTTCATGCGGTAATCAATATCCCATTTCTTGAAGGTTCTTCCCACCGAGATTCCAATTAGCAGTCCTCTAGAGAGTAGTCCACACCAATCCTAAATTCAAATCATATCAGTAAGTATGCTAGTACTATAATATGTGTATTGAAAAAAACAAGAAACGAGAAAAAAAGGATTAAGATAATTATCAAATCAAAACTCATAGATTGGGCGTGAACTATATCACGCGTAAGTCCAAAATTTTGAAACCCCTAGTCTTTATATAGGCTAAGGTTTGAAATCCCAATGTCATGTAGGAATAGGATTCCTACTTTGAATTTTCTCCTATTTTCTTTTTCCTCCAATTAATTATATCTTATCCAAATAAAATATTTTCCTTTAGTTAAAAAACTCCTAATCAAATTAGGAATATTTAATTATTCTAATCACATTATAATAATTAAATATCATATCCAATAATATTTATTCTAATCATATTAGAATAATACTTATTAGAGGAATAAATAGAAGATATTATTTATTCTAATCAAATTAGAATATCTAAATAATTAAATACTTAGAATTAATTCTCTCATTAATTTCATAATGGGCTTCAAAATTAAGTCTCTAATTAATTTTGCTTGGGTTTTATAATTAGTTCTCTAATTAATTATATTATGGATTTTATAATTAATTATATGGTTAATTACACCTAGCCCCTAGATTGGATGAGGTAATTACAATTCACCATCATTTTTAGACTAAATTACAGACACCACCCTTCAAGAAATAAGTAATTACACTTAACCCCCATTTTCGTTTAAAAATTGATGACATCAGCAAAAATTTGATTGAAAACCCCAAAATACCTCCATTGACTTAAATCAAAAAATTTTATTCCAATATTATCCTTAGAGGTTAACTGTATAACTATACTAATATGGAGGTTAAGTGTAATATTTTTAATAAAGTTTTTCAACTGTTATTTTTGAACAAAATGTAATTGTTACAATTTATTAATATAAATTAAATATTTATTTTATTATTAATATTTTAAGGTAAAAAGTAGGAATTAATTAATTATGATTAATGATCAATTAGAAATATAATTAATTTTGACAATTTTCTTATTGAATTTCTTTATTTATTTAGCTTAGTGACAAAATTTATTAATTCAAAATTAAAAGTTAAATTATTTTTTATATAGATTGAAGTTAATTGCTAATAATTATTAAATAACAATGAATTATAATTTAAAATTATAAGCTTTTGATTTGTAATATATATGTTAAAATTTTCATGTAAATATACAAAAGAAAAATTCCTCTTACGTATACGTAATTAGTAAAACTTTGATATCGTCATTATAATAGCTATATTTTATCCGAAAATAACAGTTGGAAAATTTTATTAAAAATATTACACTTTATCCCCAAATTAGTATAGTTAACTACAGTTAATCCCCCAAGGGTGATATTGCAATAAAAAACTGACCAAATTCAACTGAGGGTATTTTGGGATTTCCAATCAAATTTTTGCTGACGTCAGTAATTTTCAAACAAAAATGGGGGTTAAGTGTAATTATTTATTTCTTGGGTGGTGTCTGTAATTTAATCTAAAAATGGTGGTGAATTGCAATTACCGAGTTATGTGTAATTGTTGTTCGGGATTTTTTCAAAAGTTTTGATTAAAACCCTATGTAGTGCAAGTGTACACATGACATTTATAGCACATAGGTGTCGATCCCACGGGGACGAAGTAAACCAACCAATCTCATTGTATATTCGTGAATTGATAGACTGAATCAATCATTCTCGTTCCCAACAATAATATTTAGGTATTATAGCTATCATGCAACAACTAACAAAACATTTAAAACTCAACGATAATAATGAGTAGTTAGGGAACAATAACTTCATGAAATTAGGTATTAATACACTGTTCAATGAATGTATAGTTTTCAGAATTATCACCACTTATGTAAATGTCAGTCTTTCTCAAGATCAAACACTTGTACTTAATTAGTTCTTATTGCCTACTCTCGTAATCCAATATCTCCCTAATCAAGCCATTAGCACAAGATAATGGCAATTAATTAGCAGTGGCTATGTCATTCACTAATCAATTACCGATTGCTTAGGGCCAAGATAAATCTCTTTATACTCAAAACCCTAAGTGAAATGAAATTCAATCCAAGTTTATAAAGCATCTCTCGATCCTCAAATAAACTCTAAACCATATTAAAGGTGATCAAGCTTCAACATGTCAATCAATCCAATTTCATAACATAAGAACCATTCATTAATAGCACATTAAACACCTATATCCATTCCATCATCATCCCCACGACAAGGGGATTAGCTACTCATCATCGCAAGCATCAAAACATAATACAGGTCTAAAATATTCATACTCATAAATAAATACGATTGTGCAAATCAATCCCAATCATAAACCAATACCATAATCCAAATTAAATGACATTAGTTTGCATACTACAAAAGAGAAAATATTCAAACTAGTTCCACATAGAAAAACCGAAGAATTATGGTGACAAAGGAAGATGCCAGATTGCTCCCCCTCTTCTCTCCTTCCTTCGTAACCAGATGTGCTTCATATTCTAAGTCTCTTCTCTTTAAGGTATAGGGTTTTCTTACTTAAACACCCGTCTAAGAATTAAATAGCCCCAATTCCCTAATTATTCACATCTGACCGAATACACGGCTACCAACGATCATGTGCAAAATATTCGCGGTCGCGATTCTTCAAGAATCATTGTAATGTTTTCAACCTCATTCGCGGCCACCAATTTTACCTTGTAAATTCCTCGTGGCTGGTAACTTTCTCGGTCAACTCCTATTTTGTGTTCGTTTTATCATTTTTGTTCTAAACTCGTCATTTTCAACTTCCAAGCGAAAGTTACTTAAAAAGAGGTATTTTAAGTAATAAATAGCTCATAAATGACAAGAAACCATATGGAAAATAGGCCTAAAATATCAAGTATTTTTCGCTTATCATTTGTCAATTAGACCATGAGCCCAAATCCTTGTGCACGTGCCATATGTGTACTTTACGCGTGTGGTCTCGTTTCGATCAACTATTTGATCTTTCCAACAATACCCTTTGAACCTGGCATTTGTGCGTGACCCTCTAGGTTTATTTTTAGTTGCAATGAGCCTAATTAGTTGATACACTTATCAATTAATTTGCTCACAGAAAACACGACCGTAGTTTAGCAACAGGTGTGTGACATCTACCCAAACAATGAATATATATTCGAAAGAACCTTTCAGTCAATGACATCCATGAGGTATAATCCTCCGACGATCCCATCTACTGATTAAGATTTGAGGCATGGGAATAATGAGAGCACTACTAATCTTAATTATAAAGTTAAGTTCGTTTTATATCCATTTGATCTCAATCCAAGAAACTCTTTTTTTGATGTCTTGATCCACTACTTTAGCCGAAGGTTTTAGGATGGCAAATGCATGACTTATGCAATAAGAGATCTTCTTGCATTAAAGCAAATGTAGGTCCTTTGTTGATTCTCACATGCCTCCATCAACCACTTTTGTAACCCCAACATAAGTCGTAATTCAAGTGTCTCAAGTGACACTCTTTTAGACCTATATCTAAGATTACCTAGTTTTCTCACATGAGACATTAATGGAATCTCAAGTCAAAGGATTAATTACTCACGCTATTGAATTGTGAAATTTTTCTTAATCTGGAAGTTTTAGCAGTTTTCTATTCTTGAACTAAAACTTCCTTTCCCATTTAGGAATCTTCCCACGCGGGTCACATCAATATACTCGTTCTTATAACGAGCACCCTCATGTATTGCATACGCATCAGCTATGCACTTTACACCCCATGAAATAGGAGGATCTTATTAAGGATGCAATTCCACGAGCAAGTCTCAATCGAGCCTAATTAACACTCCCACTGTTTGTTGGGCTCATTGACTTGGAGTGGTTTCTAATCCTGCTTGAGTTAGGGCTTGTTTCATGTGTCATTCACCTAATGAAAAGAGTTCCGAACATCCTTATGGATTAGAGGAGATCTAATACATGAGCATATAATGTAAACACATAAAACATGTATTGCACATAAAGAAGGGTTTGCCTATTATAATAATTAGTCGTATATTATTCAAAGATTGTATGTGATGTAAGGACAGTTCTAAAGAGAATTATGTCAAATCGGCCTTTTAGGACAGTATTCCCAACAAAATGGGCTTAGAATTTGACACACCGGTAGTATTTTGGCTCGTAAAGACCTTATCTATCTCTCAACCTGGGGTCTAGTAAATGGGGCCTCGTTTGGATGCTTAACTCGCTTAGTCGTTAGATCGACCTCACAACTTCTCGTATGTTAGTTGATCTGAAGGTTGTCTAGGTTGGCTTCACCGTTTGGCCCATTTGCTGCAACTCGGGACCTAACGACCTCATGTGTGAGTTACCTCTTAGTTGGTTCAACTTGGCCATGGAGTTCGACCTCAAGGGTTGCCTGAGGTCCATGTTGCACCCCTGGGAGGTGTCCACGTGTCCTTTCATGACTAGCCCTTGGTAACTTAGGGTCCACATAACTCCCATTGGGATGCACCACACGATCTAATTGAATTATGCCATGTCACTTAATATCTATTTTTACTATTATATTAAAATAATAAATATATATATATATATATATATATATATATATATATATATTTATGTAGAAAATAAAAAGGCAGAGCTTATTTTAACATTCAAGACAACTTTAATAAGGGTATTTTCAAAATATATTATTTAAGTTCAATATAATAAAATTTAACAGTTTATACATTTACAAAATATCTAATTAAAGTAACTAACATTAAAGCAATATAATATGAACAGTAAAAGTAATTTAATTATGTTGATGATTTCTATCTCACCTCACCTTTCTACTTTACCCAGTTATTCTTTTTGAGTAAATTCTTTTTCTACATTTTCTATATTTATTTAATTTAATTTAATTTATGAGTTTTTTTTATCATATGTATAATATTGTATTAAACTAGTACAGATACATCTTCACTTAAAATAAAATATTACTCCTTATATTATATACGTTCATTTTAATAAATAAACATAGTAAAAAAATATAAATATAATTTCAATAAGTATTTATGTTATTAGCAAAATAATAAATTTAATAGGAACTAATATTAGTCTAAATTGTAAATTTGTATCAAAAAATTTTGTAGTCTTTAGTTCAACCAAAATTTTATTTCTTTATGTTTATTTGCTTTCAACTGTACAATTTTAATTTTTTGTTAGTTATCACAAATTGAAATTTTAGCTAGAATTAATACAGAAATATTTATCTTTATTATTTTTAGTAATGCTTAAACTCTTAAACTCTTAGATTCGTCTCGTTACTTTCAGTCTCAGAACATCTCTCTGCAAATTTTTTCTTTGGAATCTAATGGAGATATTTTGAATTTTCTTCAGGATTCATAAGCGAATAAATTTGAATCATATAAAACTAATGATAAAACAATCATATTTGAATATACTAGAGGATGATTTTCACAAATAGCCGCCAATTACACGTGAAAACAAGACTATTACAATGCTTGGTTTCTTCATTGAGAACCAAGATTGATCAACTACTACAATTAATCGCTCACAACGTAGTCAAGACTCTCGAAGAAAAGAGTTTCCCCTAACTATAACGCTCTAAAACTAAACGTTAATCGTAACCAAAAATCACCAGATTTATTAAAACTAACAACTAATCCTAAGCAAATTTATTCACCCAAATTGCTTATAATATAGCTTGGAGAATCACTTCACTCACATAAGAATTCCTACATTTCCCTATTGCTTACTTCCTCTGAGTTGCCTCTTGCATTGCCTTAACACGTTCATACATTCCGGCCTTCGCGGACATCGACTTATCATGACGCGTAGTTTTCGCACTCTCATAGGTATCGAAAGCTTTATTTTTCCCATGTGACATTGCCTCCTTGGCAGCGTCTTTTCCGTCCTTCGCCTTATCCGTGGCCATTTTTAAGAAACCGTCTGCCTTGTCCGAAGAAGCGATGTATGCGTCAGACGCTTTATCTTTAGCTTTGTCCTTAATGTCACGGGCCGTATGATATACTTTGTCATATGCATCATAAGCTTCACCCTTCAATTTCTTTCCAACATTCTCTCCCACATCGGAAGCTGATTTCCTCCCATATTGGGCCTTCCTAGATGCATAGTTGTAGGCATTATTACCCATGTCTGAAGCAGTATCCATCATGCGACGGCCCTTCTCAGACATCAAGCGATACTCATTTTGAGCCTTGTCTTCACCACTGTCTTTGGCATTTTTGGGCTTAACAGAAGCTTTTTCTTTGGCATTCTGAGACTTATCAGAAGCTTTTCCTTTGGCGTTTTGAGCCTTATCAGATGCTTTATCTTTGGCATTTTGAGCCTCATCAATAGCTTTGTCTTTGTCATTCTGTTTCTTATCTTTCTTTTTCTCTTTGTGCTCACGAATCTCGTTACAGGTTTTCTCTTTTTCTTGGGCTTCCTTCAGAGAATCTAAGCTATTTGAATTACAAGCTTTGTCTTTGGAAACCTTCATGGATGACGAAACGTCATTGGCCTTGGCGTCGTGACCTTTTTCAGATGTTTTGTTTGCTGGATGGGCCTTTTCAGAAACGGTCTTTGCTGATTCTGCATGGTATTATCGATCATTTAGTGTTTGATGGTCATTTTTTAATTCAAAGTTAAGAGGAAACATGTTTAAGCATTCACCAGATGCAGCTGAACTCATAGAATTGGTCGCTTTTGTAGCGGCTTCCTTGGTTTTCTCCGCGCCAGCTTGAGCACCTTCTTTTCCACTCTCAGCTCCTCCTTTTGCAGCTTCTTTACTCTTTGTAAATCCACTGAAAAGAACAAAGAGTGTCAATGCAAGATCGACGATTATATGCAGAATATATGAAAAGATATTGGGATTCTTTATAATTATGTATCAGGGAAGAAAAAGTCTTGGAAGAGAAGAATGGATTACCCAGATAATTTGTCGTAAAACCAATGAGCCCAAGAGCCGGACGGTGCTGGGGCGGGAGCAGCCTCTCCGACCTTCGTCTTTCGATCCTCGGGGCCGTCCAGGCTCCATCCCACCGCCGTCACCGCCGCTAGGCACACAAACAACAACATTATTCTCTTCGTCGCCATCCTTATTAACTAATTAATATCGAACCAATACTTTTTTATTTTTTTGCTTTTTATTTTTTATTCTTTTTGTTGCTGATTTATTGTAACTGTGAGTGCATGTTGTGGAGGATAAAGAGATGTATATATAGAACAGGTTGTGGCGAAGATTTCTGGGGTACAGACGCCTAAGAGTTAATGTAGGGTGTTTTGTTTCGTTAAAATTAAGCGGGGTTTGCTCTTGTCCAAATGCCATATATGGTGTTGCTGGACTCGGTCCTCCGAGGTCTATGGGAAAGGAAATTTGGATTAATTTGGATTTCTGTATAGTATAGTATGTTGGATGATTGAAAGGATGGAATATATTTTAACTTAATGTTTTTATTTTTATATAATGAAATTTATTTTTTCATTATTGAATGTGCTTTCAATGAACATGAATTTGTAGTAAAATGAGTGTCTATCCAAGTGCAGTTTCGGATTTATGTCCTATGGCCGGGTATTATTGGGCGGGGAAAATGGAAACATTGTTAGGGTGACAATTAGCGAATATCATGATTTGGCATGATGCTAACTTAGACAAATATTTCATGTTCAAATTATTGTATACGTAACTATCATTCGTTGAGAATATTTTGTATTATAGAAATCCAACTAAACTTGAACTTATAATGAAATATAGAATTTAAAAAAAAAAAAAAAAAAGAAAAACCAGCCATTCAAGGAAATTCTAATCCATAAGAAAAAGAAGTCATTTCTGCACATTTATACCCGTAGTTTTTTAATAGGAACAATATATATGTACTTTCACATTTGTTGTTTCATAATTTTCCAAGTAGCAACTTCTCACTCACCTGGCACCGTTAAGCATATTACAAAAATGGCATGTTACTCGTTAGTCAACTATTGAGAATTTGTGGTGCCCTGACTATGAGAAGGCCAGCTTCTTCAAAAGGGATCAACGATGTCAAGGATGGCCTCAAATCGGTCATTGCTCAATTAGAAATTTGTGATCTCTTTCCTGCGAACTATAACGACAAGGTGATCGACACCAGCTATCCCCGTCCCTCGGAAGGAAAATGAGAAAACGGTTGAGATCGGGGAAAAAGAGTCCAATTGGTCGAAGGTTGGGTTTGGCTTCGCGGTTGAACTGGCATGAAGCAAACATCTGAGATGGAGTCCCCAGCAAACATGCCCCTGTGAACAAAGACTGAAAGACATGTAATTTCTTTTTGCTGTTTTTTCTTTCCTTTTCTTTTATTGGCCTTGGCCACTTGTAAACTTTCACTTGTATTCAAGTGTTAACTCGAATATTATTTGTGTATTTCGACCTGACTGTCTTTTAATTTTTGGCCTAATTTCACTTAATTAATTCGACTGCTCTTAAATTTTGATTCTTGCAACATTGGGCTCGAATTTATTTATATCTGGTTGGGCTATTCACCCTCTCTCGAATATGATAATATATGGAATCTAAAGTTTTATCATAAGGAATGTAACTTTTTTTTTTAACTTTAACAAGTTATATCGAGTAAACACAATTAAGAACAATAATTTGAGAACTATATATATTTATTAAATATCGATGTTTGAGGTACAAATGTTTCTTACATCATTTTGCTCAAAATTTCAACATAGAATTTTTTAAAATTATCAGCATACCAAGGCTATGACAAAGATACAGTACCATTGAGATGCTCCAATCGATAGGATTCATCTTTCCACATCTTGAAAACTCTATAGGTGTCTTCCAATTTTGTTTGGATCTCTAACTTAGAAACTCCTAAGCTTAATGTTTTTGTTGTTTCGAGCCACTATCACTCGATATTGTTGTATTGTTTGATTTACTTTTTCTCTTTTTTCTTCGATGGATTCGAGTTCAAAAGTTTGATTTTTATCATTTTGAGCAAGTTGGTAATGAGAGTCATGGGCAGTTTGATGCAGCATTTCGACATGGATTTTGGCTTCGACCCGTAGATCATCAAGTAAGGAATCTCTCGGGTCGTGGTTTAAAGTGTAGTTCGAATGGCCTAAAAGAACTTTGTCAAGCTCTTTGGCCCTCCTTCCTTTCTTCCCTTTGAGCCCCGCATGTAAGTTTTTACCAATTATCCTAATTGTGACTTCGACCTAGTTGTTTGTATAGGGGTGCCCGATCGATGTAAATAGCTAGCTAACACCTATATCGGAGTAGTTTTTCATGGTTCGATTACTCCTAAACTGTGGATCATTGTCACATATTAGGATCCTTGGGACTCTGAAGCAACAGTTGATACTAATATTATTACCACATCAGTGATTTTGGGAACTACCTCTGATTCTATCCACTTAGTAAAGTATTTGATTGCGACTATGGTGTACTGCCTTTATCTCAAAGCTAAAAGTAAGGGTTCAACAATGTCAATTCCCTGTTGGTCGAAAGGCCACACCATGCAACCATGATCATATCAGTCGAATAATTGTGTATGATATTACCACGCCTTTAACAATTATGGCATTTTAAAACAAATATTATAAATAAAGTATTTTATCTTTTCGATAAATATATTTTTTATTAACAGTTAATCTTTTTAATCTCATTATCTGACAATTCTTGAGTCCCCCGACAATATTTACTCTGTTTGTTTTTCCATCGTGTCATCTCTATCTATACCCGATAATCATGTATTCTTAACGTTTAAATTTTCAAATTTGTATAACTTACCACATATTATTTTTTCCCCATAATTTAAAGGCATCAAATTCTAGTGGATTTTCCACAGAAAAGCATCAACTTGGAAACTCTTCACGAAAAAAAAAAAAAAAAGTGAGTTGACATTGAAAAGGATAGATAATTTTCCCAATGTTCATAATATTTGTTGAACTACATTGTGAATCACGGGGGAAGTGTGCCTTGGCCTCAAAAAATTACCAATAAAATATACGGTTCTGCTTATTTCACAAACATCTGAAAACAGGGCCAGAGCCAATGTAGGACCAGGGGAGACTTGAGCCCCCCTTCCCTCCCCCCCCCCCCCCCTCAAGTAGCCCGCACTCCCCATAAAAAAGGGATAATTACATCCAACTACCCTCAGGTTTTGCCTAATTACAACTCAGTCCCTATTCTTTGCATATTTACCATGTAACCCTAAAATTTACATTTCGTTTGAGGTCTCTGATTAGGTTGGTTAGTTGTCCTTCCTAAATTGTTTTTGAATTTATTAAAATACATCCCTACAGTTTCTTTTTAATAACAAAATGATCCCTGTTCTTTTTGGAATTTCGGAAGGACAACCGATCAACTTAACGAAACCCTAAAGGACGCCAGGGACCTCAAACGGAGTGTAAAGTTTAGGGACTACATGGTAAATACGCAAAGAATAGTGATGAGTTGTAATTAGGCCAAACCTGGAGGTAGTTGGATGTATCAAAAAAAAAAAAAGTTTATATACCCTCCCTCCCCGCCAACAGCCCCAAATTATTAAATGTTTAAGCTTATTAAATGTTTATAAAATATTCAAGCTTTATATGTTTATTGAGAGTTTTAAGTGATAGAATTATTTTTTTGAATTGGTATCATGGTTTGTGATCATGCATCGGTATTTTAGCAAAAGATTAAAAAGTTTCTTAATTTAATTTTTTGCTGACTTGAGAAAGTCAAACTATTTCCTTTTGCATCACCTTGATCTCTTGCAGGTATCAAGCAACTAAAGGGACAACAAATCATTGGGATTTTCAGCAGACATAATCACGCAAATCAGTGGGTACCAACGGACACTTGCCGTCCTTAAAGATTTCTCACAACTATATATACTAGAAGTTCTGGATGGAAGAGCATGAAGTTACAAAGCAACTAAAGAGTGTTTATATTCTTTGAGAGCGTTTGTAAGGTTGTAAGAGAAGTGTGTCTCTGGGTTACAACTTCAGAGTGGATTCTAAGAGTTCTGGATAGAAGGGTGTCTCCTTCTGGTAGATCAAATACTGCGTCCGGTATTTGAGGTTATTTACTTTAGTGTGTATAGTAAGATAGATAGATTAAAGGGTTTTATCTATCCTACTTTGTGGTGTAAGAATTCACAAGGCTTTGTTTGTGAATTCTCTAAACTTTAATAAAGCACCCTTTAAAAACTCTCAAGTTCAAAGCTTGGGAGAAGGAGTAGGCTTGCCGAATCTATATAAATCCTTGTGTTCCTTTCATTTCATTCAGTTATTCCATTTGTGTGTGGTTCACCTTTTTATCTACTTAAACTATCTCAAAGTAACAAGTGAGAATCCTCAAAGGTGTCAATTGATACTAGACTAGAATTTTCAAAACCAAAGGTTTAACCACCTAGTTTTTCAATCCTATCACTGCACAAATGGAATACTTTGCTGAAGCTCCCTCTCACACACGTACACCCTTATTTGATGGCACTAATTATTCCACTTGGAAAACTCGGATGGAAGAATTTTTTATGGGTGTAGACTTCAAGCTTTGGCGTGTTATAACAATTGGTCCTGAAATCCCGATGAAAGAAGTAAATGGAGGAAGGGTCCCAAAGGAACTTGAAGATCTAGATGAGAAGGATGAAAAAACATCCTGAATGCTCGTGCAAAAAATGTCGTATCTGTGGCTCTCACCAAAGAAGAATACAATCGCGTGTCCACATGTAAAACAGCAAAAGAAATATAGGATATGTTGCAGGTCACACGTAAAGGTACGGAACAGGTGCGTGAAGAAAGAGTGGCCATCTTAACCACCCAGTATGAAGCTTTTCAAATGATTCCTGGTAAGACCATAAGCTAACTGCACACCCGGTTTGTTGCCCTTATAAATCAAATGAGTGCTCTAGGGGATCCACTCACCGAAAGACAACAAGTGAGAAAAATTCTTCGATCACTCCCGAAAGAATGGACACTGAAAGTCACCGCAATAACAGAGGCAAAGAGACTGAGAACTCTAACTATGGCCAAATTGACAGGATCTCTCATATCCCATGAGCTCACTCTTTTCCCCAAAGAAGAAAATATCGACAAAAAGAAAAATATTGTTTTCACAGTGGATCAGGAACTGAATCTGGACCGGTACTTCTATCCATAAGACTGAAACAAGTCGAATTCAATAGGAGAAATCACAGGAACCAGATGGCTGGAAACAATTCCCAGTCAAACAGCAGGAATCAATTCCATCCGAACAACATACAGTCGAGCAATGTTTGTCAGTGTCCTCAACACAACAAAAGCATTGTCTGTCATGAATGCAAAAAAGCAGGACACATCAAAGTAAATTGCCCATAGCTCAGAAAGAACCAGGAAACAGTGGCAAACCAGAACTCCTACGTGGCAAACTGGGATCAAAAGTTTGAGCAGGAATTCTTCAACAGCTAAGAAGACTGCATAGCCTTTATGGCTAACGATCAAGTAAGTACCTCTCACTCATCCCAAGATGAATTTGCTGATTGTGATGATCTTGATGAAATTAATGTAAATGAATTACTTGAAGCTTGCTCCTCTAGAAATAAGAAACTGTAGGAAAATCTTCTTAAAATAGTCAAAGAGAAGCAGGATATGGAACATAGACTCTTGCAAGCTATAGATCAACTCAGATTTGAAAAAGATTTTCTTGAAAAGAAAAAAGATCATCTGTTTGAAGAAAATTCCAGACTTAGCACATCACTGCACAAGATAAAACAAAGTCCTAGGAAATATATAAAAACCTCTAAAAGATGTTATAACTGTGGAAAAAACGATCACCTTCAATACACTTGTCATTCCATAAGAAAAACCAAATGGGTTTGGATTCCTAAAACTGACTGTCAGAAAAATCACAACACTCTTTTTGCCCTTCGCTCTAACAATGAAGGACCCACAAAGAATTGGGTACCTAAAACCAAATGACTATTGTAGGGAATCAACCTTGGAGCATCCGGGAGCAAAAAGTGAGTGCTAGATAGTGGATGTTCCAGAAACATGACAAGGGACCGAGATTGCTTTTCAGAAATAGAAGAAAGTGAAGGAGGAGATGTAATCTTCGCTGATAACACCAAGGGAAAAATCATTGGAAGAGGCTCCATTGGGAATGAATCCAAACAATGCATAGAGAAGGTCTTACTTGTTCAAGGACTGGAACATAATCTCATTAGCATCAGACAACTCTGTGACAGTGGGTATGAGGTAAAGTTCTGTCCATCCAAGTGCTTGATCACGAAGGATGGAGAGACCATCTTCTCTGAAAACCGAGAGAAAAACCTATATACTTTTCACTTACTCGATCTAGCTAATCAAAATGTTGAGTGCCTAGCAGTCACATATGATACCAACTGGATCTGGCACCGAAGGCTTGGGCATGCAAACATGGATTTGCTCAATCATATTGCTAACAAGGAATTGGTCAGAGGAATTCCCAAATTTTGCTTTGTGAAAGATCAGCCCTGCGACGCCTGTCAGAAGGGGAAACAGGTTAGGACCAGTTTCAAAGTCAAAGATGAAGTCTCCACAACTCAGCCTCTCGAACTTCTACATCTTTATCTTTTTGGACCAATGAGAACCGTATCCATGGGACAAAAAAGGTATGTTTTTGTAATTGTGGATGATTTCTCTCGATACACTTGGGTACTGTTCTTGACGCATAAAAATGATACAATTAAGTCCTTCATTCCTCTTATTAAACGCATTCAAAACAAAAAAATGACTTAATGTAAAACGGATTTGGAGTGACCACGATACTGAGTTTGACGAGAAAAATTTTACAAATTTTTGCGACGAAAATGGTTATTTTCATGAATTTTTCGCCCCAAGAACCCCGCAAAAAAATGGGGTTGTAGAGTGTAAAAATCGGATCCTACAAGAAATGGCACGTACCATGATCAACGAATATAACTTGGCTAAATCCTTCTGGGGTGAAGCCATCAACACCGCCTGATATATCTCCAATAGGGTCTTCCTCAGACCTATCTTGAGAAAAACCCCTTATGAATTATAGAATGGTAAGGTTCCCAACATCTCTTACTTTCGTATTTTTGGGTTCAAGTGCTTCATTTTGAATGACAAAGATAATCTAGGAAAATTTGATGCTAAAACCGACGAAGGAGTATTCGTGAGCTATTCCACTCATAGCAAGGCGTACAGAGTCTTTAAGAAACGTAAAAGAATTGTATAAGAATCTATAAAAGTCATCTTTGATGAAACTAACCCCTGTGCCAAGGACATCTTGAGCAATTTTCCTGCAGGTATAATTGATCAGTCGCCACTGATCCAGAACCACTAGATGAAGCAAAAATCAAACTGGACCATCCAGACACATCGAACTCAGAGATTCAGAAAGAAAAAGCCAGCAAATTCAAGCATGCTTCCAATCAACCACTGGACAACATCACAGGCGATCCAAATCAAAGGATGTTGACCCACTCGCAAAGGAAAATGGAATCTCACACTAGTCACCAGGCCTTAGTCTCCCTAATTGAACCCAAAAACGTAAAAGAAGCATTGGAAGATAAAATTAAGGTCAAGGCTATGGGAGAGAAACTAAACCAATTCACAAAATGCAATGTCTAGACGTTGGTTGAAAACCAGCAAACCACACCACCATTGGAACAAAATGAGTTTTTCTGAACAAACTGGATGAAGGAGGCAAAATTACCAGGAATAAACCCAGGCTTGTGGAAAAAGGCTACAACCAACAAGAAAGTATTGACTTCGATGAAACCTTCGCCCCCGTAGCTAGACTAGAATCTGTAAGAATGCTACTCGCTTTTGCTTGCCTGAAAAACTTCACTCTCTCTCAAATGGATGTTAAAAGCGTGTTTTTAAATGGGACCATAAATGAAGAAATTTTTGTCGAACAACCTCCAGGCTTTGAAAATGTGGAGTTTCCAAATCATGTTTTCAAACTTAAAAAGGCTCTGCATGGGCTAAAACAATCCCTAGAGCTTGGTATGACTGCCTAAAGAATTATTTAATCTCAAATCAGTTCCAGATTGGAACAATTGACACCACTCTTATTACAAAAAAACTGGACTCAGATCTTCTACTTGTTCAAATTTATGTGGATGATCTGTTTGCACTAAAAATTCGCATTTATTGATTTTCAGTCTACACCGAATAGATAATACAAATTATTTGAAAATTCAAGTAAAAGTGGGTCTTCAATCTTCAATTGATCCTCTGATTCTTCCTTTGAATTTTAAGTTGTTGAAATCTTCAAACGCTTCTTGATGGATTTGATAGTTTGATTTTCTTCAACTTCGAAATTAGCTTGTAATAACGTTAATCCGTAGGTTCTTCGACTTGTTTACGAATCAAATGCCAGATTTTAGAGAATTCCGCCAAGAACGCCGATGAACTCGTTGGTAACTCCGTGGATTTAGCTTGAATATAACGTCGATTCGCCGGTATAACGCCTTGATAGCGGATCAAATGCCTTGATTTGGTAACTTCGGGGAAGAACGCCTTTGAATGCCTTAGAACTCCGTCTTGAACTTGTTGAGAGGTTTTTAGCCTTCTTGAACTTGTGTTATGTGTTGAATGAACTATCCCATGAACTCTTTATATAGGTGTGGGATTCAAGACTTGTAGTTCAAGTCAACTTTTATTTAATAATTATCTCTTATATTTTTTAAAGAGATAATATCAAATAAATCATATAAATATTTATCTCTCTAGTATGTTATTATTTTTTAAAGAGATAATATCACATAAAATCACATGAATATTTATCTCTTTATATTTTTTATTTTAAAGAGATAATATCATGCAAGACTTGAATTTGATTGGTCGGTGAGATGCAATGCGCCACCTGTCACCATATGATTTGTCTTGACTTTCTTTGACTGCAAGACTTGATTTAATTGGTCAAAACATGTCACTTTGACACGTGTCATCACTTGATTTGTTGATAAAATAAACATTATAATATTAATTTAATTTAACTATTTAACCTTGAAATTAAATTTAGGATAATTTCAAAATATTAAATAGTAAATTAAATTAATAATCTAAAGTTTATTTATCCGTCCACAAATGCCCCCACTTCAAGGCTCGGCGAAAAACATGTCAAGTATTTAGGAGAAGGTGGGACTTGAAGTACTCATATTTATTGGACATAACTTTTTTTGAAGATGTGGCTGAGCATTTTATTCAAGTTACCTGCGTACCCCCTCAAGATGATCAAGTCATCATGTAGTTCAATTTTTTTTTTTTCAAACTTGTTGACATTTTACACTCGTGTCAGGGAGTAAACACTTGACTTTGATTTTAAACAGTTTATACTCGTGTTAAGGAGTATCATTTGAATTTTATTTTAAACAGTTTATACTCGTGTTAAGGAGTATCATTTGCATTTGATTTTAGATAGTTTATACTCGTGTTAAGGAGTAACTTTGATTTGACATAAACAGTTTATACTCGTGTTAAGGAGTAGTTAACTTGAACTTGATCTTAAATAGTTTATACTCGTATTTAGTAGTTTTTTATTTGATTTTAAACAGTTTATACTCATATTAAGGAGTAACTTGAACTTGATTTTAAATAGTTTATACTCGTGTTAAGGAGTGTTGCACTTGAATTTGGCTTTGAAACAGTTTATACTCGTGTCAAGGAGTGCATTTGAATTTGGATTTGAAAACAGTTTATACTCATGTTAAGGAGTATTTTTGACAGTTTAGACTCTTATCGAGGAGTATTTCAACTTTCTTTTGAATTTTAGTTGCCCCCTGGTATTTTTGTGGAGGTCTGGATGCACTTCAGCTTTAACTTTTTTGCTAGACATCAAGTTTGAAATTAGCATCGGCTCTAAACTTCCAAATTGGATTGTTGTGGATGCCCCCAATGGTGTTGCTGGCGTCATCGCATTCTTGTTGCTTTTAACCACACTGACATATGTTGAAGTTACTATACTAGTGACATTTGCGTCAGCTGCGTCGTCACTTTCAAGGATAATTTTTCCTTCTCTTGTTAGAGCCATGATCTTATCTTTTAGGACGAAACATTTCTGTATCGGGTGGCTAATGACTCGATGGTCTGGATGCGCTTCAGCTTTAACTTTTTTGCTAGACATCAAGTTTGAAATTAGCATCGGCTCTAAACTTCCAAATTGGATTGTTGTGGATGCCCCCAATGGTGTTGCTGGCGTCATCGCATTCTTGTTGCTTTTAACCACACTGACATATGTTGAAGTTACTATACTTGTGACATTTGCGTCAGCTGCGTCGTCACTTTCAAGGATAATTTTTCCTTCTCTTGTTAGAGCCATGATCTTATCTTTTAGGAAGAAACATTTCTCTATCGGGTGGCTAATGACTCGATGGTATTTGCAGTAGTTCGGTTCATTCACTTTCCCACTTTCCTCGGGGCGTTTTGGCTCCGGTAATTTTATTAAATTTTTTGCCAGTAGCTCATCAAATATGTGTGAGACGTCTGAGTTTGGAAATGGGTACTCTTTTTCTTGGATCACCTTCAGTGTAAGTCGACGCCTTTCATCCTGCGCAAGTTAACTTCTTGTTTTAGTTTCAACCTTCTTTTCTATGGAGGTGATTTTAATAGGAGTTGTCTTTCTTTCCATAGACTCCTTTGTAAAGGGCTTGAAGAACTTCTCACTCCCCCGCACATCATTTTCATCATTCCTTTGATTTTCAGTAGAAGAGTTAGTACCATAGTGAGTAATACTTAGTTCCATATCATGAGCTCGCGTAGCCAATTCTTCAAATGTACGAGGCTTGATACCTTGCAAGATGTAAAGCAATCCCTAATGCATGCCTTGAATACACATTTCTATTGCAGATACCTCTGAAAGTCTATCCTTGCAATTTAAACTCAACGCTCGCCAACGATTGATGTAATCGAAGACTAGTTCGTCTTTCCACTATTTTGCATTAGTGAGCTCGATCATACTTAGAAACGATTCAAGAATTCTCTTTCCATTTGATTCCAACTGTCGATCGATTCTGGCTCTAAATCAACATACCAATCGAAAGCATTTCCTTTAAGTGACCGCACAAATTGTTTCACCAAGTGATCACCATACGTCCCCGCATTGTTGCATGTTTCCACAAAATGAGCGACATGTTGCTTCAGATTGCCCTTTCCATCAAATTACTGAAAACTCGGTGGTTGATAAACCATCGGCATCCTCAAAGAATCAATGCGTTTAGTGTATAGCTTTGAGTATATTGGAGAATTTTGGCAGGACACACCATACTGAGCTCTAATTGTATTGGTTATCATACTTTACAGTTCTTGCACAGATAGAGCAGCGATGGATGTAGCAGAGTTATTTGTCCTCATCGCGGAGTCATGTTTCTGAGGAAGAAAATTCACTTGTTTTCCATCAGTGACTTGAACCGAATGAGTTTGAGGGTTACGAGTAGACTGATTAGGATCGCCATTTTCTAACTTATTCATAAGTTGAGCAATCTGGAAGTCTTTATCCTCCAAAGTCTTTTGCAAGTTAGCCATTGCTTGAGCCATTTGGGCAACTAGCTCTTCAAGAGTCATAGTCTCCGTCTCTTCACTAAAAAGAGTTTCTTTTGATTTAGATTCCTTGGGGGTTGAAGGAGTTGAACCATCTGATGATTTTGAGTCACGGCCGTCCGTAGAAGACCGTACAGTGCCATCAACTCCTTTGTTCTTTAGATTAAGTTGGTTCGCGCCATCAGCTCCCTTATTCTTCGGGTTAGGTTAGATTTTAGGAGCCATTGAGTATTTGTTGAACTTTGGTATACGAAAAGGAAGAGATGAGAGATAAGATCAGTCCCACTGGGCGTGCCAATCTGTTTGCACTAAAATTTCGCGTTTATTGATTTTTAGTCAACACTGAATAGATAATACAAATTATTTGAAACTTCAAGTAAAAGTGGGTCTTCAATCTTCAATTGATCCTCTGATTCTTCCTTTGAATTTTAAGTTACTGAAATCTTCAAACGCTTCTTGATGGATTTGATGGTTTGATTTTCTTCAACTTCGAAATTAGCTTGTAATAACGTTAATCCGTAGGTCCTTCAACTTGTTTACGAATCAAACGCCAGATTTTAGAGAATTCCGCCAAGAACATCGATGAACTCGTTGGTAACTCCGTGGATTTAGCTTGAATATAACGTCGATTCGCCGGTATAACGCCTTGATAGCAGATCAAACGCCTTGATTTGGTAACTTCGGGGAAGAACGTCTTTGAATGCCTTAGAAGTCCGTCTTGAACTTGTAGAGAGGTTTTTAGCCTTCTTGAATTCGTAAAGAGGTTTTTAGCCTTCTTGAACTTGTGTTGTGTGTTGAATGAACTATCCCATGAACTCTTTATATAGGTGTGGGATTCAAAACTTGTAGTTCAAGTCAACTTTTATTTAATAATTATCTCTTATATTTTTTAAAGAGATAATATCAAATAAATCATATAAATATTTATCTCTCTAATATGTTATTATTTTTTAAAGAAATAATATCACATAAAATCACATGAATATTTATCTCTTTATATTTTTTATTTTAAAGAGATAATATCATGCAAGACTTGAATTTGATTGGTCGGTGAGACACAATGCACCAAGTGTCGTCGCCATATGATTTGTCTTGACTCTCTTTGACTGCAAGACTTGATTTAATTGGTCAAAACATGTCACTTTGACACGTGTCATCACTTGATTTGTTGATAAAATAAATATTATAATATTGATTTAATTTAACTATTTAACCTTGAAATTAAATTTAGGATAATTTCAAAATATTAAATAGTAAATTAAATTAATAATCTAAAGTTTATTTATCCGTCTACAGATATTATTTTTGGGAGTACAAACTCCCATCACTGTCAAGATTTTTCCAAGTGTATGAGCAGGATTTCGAAATGAGCCTCATGGAAGAACTATCCTTCTTCCTCGTACTCCAAATTAACCAACGAGAAGATGGCATTTTCATTAATCAAGCTAAATACACAAAGGAAATCCTGACAAAATTCCAGATAACCGACTGCAAAGTAGCTCCCACACCAATTTGTCCGTCCACACGATTGGATCTTGATCCTGACGGTAAGGAAGTACCAGAAAAGCTCTATCGAGATATGATTAGCAATGTGACACCCCATCTTCTCGGTAATCCAAGTATGACGTCACGAGAGAGTTTAATTCATATTTTTATGATTTATGTGACTTCGCATGCCTTATGTGTTAATTTGTATTTTATTTTATTTATGTACGCATTAGAATTTAATTAAATGTACTTGGACTCAATTGTCCAATATTTGAGAATTAAGGACCTAATTGTAATTAGGGCGTTTGGGCCTTCGTAGCCACCTTGAGCTCGGGAATTCGAATTCGAATTCGAATTCCAACCTTGTCATTTAGTTCATTTCGATGATTTGGATTTAATGAAATTAACCTTCTATTTTTTCTAAAGCCATTTGATTGCCCTACTGTTTTAAAATCCAATCCAAATGGACAGGATACCGTTTGACCCTACCCGTTTAACCGACCCATTTCAGCCTTAAAGGCTGAAAAGATCATCCTCTTCCCACATTTTGGATAGATCCATAGAAAAAAGAGAAGAGAAGGAATTAGGCTACTATTCACCACAAAGTTTGAGCTTAAGTTCCGGCTTCCTCGCTCACCCAATCGAAGATCCAAAGTAAGCATTTTATTCCTCTCTCCAAGTGCTTTGTTTTTCCCCGATTGAATCTTGTTTTATGTGCTTGAATTCTTGCTTTCTTGAAGAAGATGAATAGTACCAAATTTGGGATTTGATGTGTTTAAGCTCGTTTCGTGAGCTCTTACTTGCGGATATGTGATCTACGTGTTGTACTTGACTTATGGTATGATTTTTGTGCGAATCGGGGTTGTAGAGTGGGGTGTGTGTGTGTGTTTATTGTTGCTTGTCCGCCATTAATGGAGGACTTGGAGCTTTTCGTCGGGGGGGAGACACGCCCGTGTCTCCGCATGCGCCTTGGGTGTGATACACCCGTATCTGGTCGTGTTTGAGCGTCTGACCTCGGACACGCCCGTGTCACCTTTTTCTCTTGGAGGGAGACACACTGTTGTGCTGAGCTTCTGTGCTGAGACACGCCCGTGTCTCAGTTTGCTTGGCGTGTCTCCCCTCTGTCTGAGTTTTTGTGCGTTGTTTTGCCCGGTTTTTGTTTTATATGCTCATTATACACTTTTATCCCTCGCCGATCATGATCCTAACTTGACTTATGTCATGATATGAGTATGAATCCATGTAATGAGATGTGTTATGTAATTATATGATTTAATTTTGGTGCTAAAACGTGTTATGTGTTCTTAAATGACTAAGTGTCCTTATTTGCATTAATTGTACACATGAACATGTCTTAATGTGAATTATGATTGGGTTAAGTTATGAAGTGCATTCCTTTGCATGAAATTGGTTTGAATATGAACCTTGCCTATGTATTTGCATCTCTTAAGTGCCTATGCATACCCCATGCGTCAATGTGGTTCATCCTTGAGTCTAAGTCTTGTTTTATGTCTTCAGTTTATTTAGGTACACCCGGGGAGGTGTCTCGTCAGTCGTGTTGATCCCTGGGTGGATCATCCTTTGTGTTCGATTTCTGTCAGTGTAAGGTGAGGTTAGGTTATAGTTAAACCCTATGAAACGTGCTCGTTTTCTATGCATGCGAACTATAACCTTAAGTATAAGTAAATATGTGCGGGTATGTAAGTTTAAGAATTTGCTAACTATTTACAAGTATGATACGCTATGCACAAGCCTATGTACGCTTGTTCCGATCTGTTATATTTTGTTCTTTTTTGTAACAATAAACTATGCTTCAAACCGTGTGCCTCTTGTGAGCCAAGAGCTACGAACTATGGATACATTATGGATTTGACACGGAGAGGTATGTATAGCATAGTTGTTCCAAGGTAAGGTTTGTCACTTAAGTTGTGTTACATTTTGGTTCAGTAGCGGGTTAAGTTTGCTCTGTATTTGTTCTGTATTGGTTAATGGGTCCCAGAGTCTACGAGCCAGAACGCCCGGGATGGCAGCGGGCCTTCGAGTTAAGCCTGAGCGTAGCCTCCACTTGGATAGAACTAACCCGGAACCTGCCAGGAGGTTTGGCAGGGGGATGGGACCCTGAGGGTTGAGTGTGCGCGCTCCCCTCTTCTGCTTGGATGGTTAGGGTCGCGCAACTCTTCCGTCGCCGGAGAAGGAGATTATTGTGTAAGTTATGTTTGATTTAATTGCTTGGTTAATTAGTATGAGGAGGCCTGGATGGGATTTAGTACTCGTTCCCGCCGAGTTAGGTATGTAAGCTCTGTTAAAGTTCGTGAAACGGGGATAGACTCATAATTAAGATAAACTACAAATCTTTTGGAAGTGTAAGCTAAAATATGATTTCATTTGTTAAATTTTGATAAGATTTGATATGTAAGATACGTAAGACTTTGTTAAGTTAGAAGTTGTTCTATTTTGATTAGAAATCCCTATATGTATGTATCACGGGCAAATATTTTAGTGTGCAAAAACTATCCCTGAGTTCACGAGCATTATGTGTTGTATGTGTTTTACTCCTTATACTTATATAGCGTGTGCGGGTAGCCCCTAACTCAGTCCGTGTGACTGACCCCTCTCCCTTTTGATTTTTAGTGTGCAGGTATTGTGTGGAGTTTGAGCTAGGCGGCGTGTGTCGAGTCCTTGGAGTCTGTTGTGTCCTTTGTCCTTTCGGGTCTATTGCATTTCATTTGATTTGGGTTTGTATAAGTATGACAGTATGTTTATGTACACCTTGTTTAATTTATGTAATTGATATATTCTAGGGACAGGTTTCTAGGGACAGATTTGAACCCGTATGCTTTAATGTTTTATGTTTATATTCGGGATTAGGTATCTATGCTAGTTGAACCCGTCACCTACTGCTTGTGCTTTGAATATTTGAATGTATGTTTGGCTTCCGCATACGCATTGGTTTTATGGTTTGCTTTGAAGTTTCAGGGTCTACGTTCTGCCTAGCTTAGGTGTGTGTTTACCTATCTCTCGTTCGCCTCTGCTTGGTTCATGTACGGGTTTCCCATCTGGTATGTGGATTGGGCTTAGGTGCGGGGGATGTGGGGACCCACCGTGCGGGGTGCTACAGGAAATTTACTTTATTTAACTGCTAGCAGTCCTGACATACTATTCGCAACTGTTCTTTGTGCTCGATTTCAATCTTATCCTAAAGAATCCCACCTCAAATTGGTTAAGTATATCTTCCGGCACTTAAAAGAAACTACCGATTTCGGCCTCTGGTATCAAAGAACAGATAACGCTAGTTTGATTGGTTTCTCTGTGATGAATTTAGAGAAGACAAAGTTTTCTTTTATTTTTGTGTATTACAAACGTACAAATACAAAGTAGTATATATATGTACTTCTCTAGAGTCCTTCTAAGGAAAGGAACTAAAAAAGAAATAAATACAAAGTATTAGGTTAAAACACTATTAATTAGGAATTAATATATTTGATTATTCAACACTCCCCCTCAAGTTAGTGCATGGATATCACACATGCCCAACCTTCAAATCAACATACAAAAGGTCTTGTGGCTCAACCCTTTAGTGAACACATCAGCTAGTTGTTTCTCAGAGGCCACATGAAAGATACTTAAGGAACCATCAATTAGCTTCTCCTTGATGAAATGTTGATCAATCTCTATATGCTTTGTTCGATCGTGTTGAATAGGATTCTGAGCAATACTAATGGTAGCTTTGTTGTCACAAAACAAGGACAAATTATTCTTTCCTGACAGCCTCAATTCCTCCAATAATTTTTTCCACCAAAGTAGCCTCACAAACTCCCTGAGCCATAGCTCTATACTCTGCTTCAGCACTCGATCGAGCAACAACACTCTGTTTTTTTACTTCTCCAAGTGACTAGGTTTCCCCCTACAAATGTACCATAACCAGTCATTGATCTCCTACCATCTAGAGAAGCTACCCAATCGGCATCTGTAAAGGCCTCTAAGTGAAGGTGACCATTTTTAGAGAAAAGAAGGCCTTTTCCCGATGCTGACTTTAGATATTGCAGAATACGAAAAACGACCTGCATATGAAGCTCACGAGAATCATGCATATATTGACTTACCAAACTGACTGCATAGGCTTTGTCAGGCCTTGTGTGCAAAAGATAGATTAATCTTCCTACCAATCTCTGGTATCTTCCTAAGTCAACCGGTGCACCAACTCTACCCTCTAGTTTATGATTACTTTCAATCGGGGTTTCAGCTGGTTTTCCACCAAGCATGCCGGTTTCTTCTAAAAGATCAAGGATATATTTTCTCTGAGAAATAAAGATTCTGTTACTTGATCTGGCAACTTCAATTCCTAGAAAAAATTGCAATCTCCCTAAATCCTTGACCTCAAACGCCTGCGCTAGAAGCCTCTTAAACCGAGTCATCTCTTCTTTGTTATCTCCCGTTATCACAATATCATCAACGTAGACAATGAGCAATGCGATTTTACCTTTACAGTGTTTGATAAATAGTGTATGATCAGCATTACTCTATTGATATCAGAAAGAGATCATGGATTTGCTAAATATATCAAACCAAGCCCGAGGTGACTGCTTGAGCCCGTATAATGCTTTTCTTAACCTGCATACCTTTCCTTTTGTATTTTTATCCTCAAAACCTTGAGGAATCTCCATGTACACCTCATCTTCTAAATCTCCATGTAAGAAGACATTCTTGATATCAAATTGTTGCAAGTCCCAATCGGGATTGACTGCACAAGATAATAGGATTCTGATTGTTTTCATCTTGGCAACAGGGGTAAAAGTCTCTTGATAATCCACTCCATTATTTTGGGTAAACCCTTTGGCCACTAGTCTAGCTTTGAATCTATCAATCGAACTATCAACTTTATGTTTCACAGTAAACACCCATTTACAGCCAACTAACTTCTTTCCCTCAGGTGGAGTAACAAGTTCCCAAGTTCCATTTTTTGCCAAAGCCTTCATTTCTTCTACCATTGCATCTTTCACTTGGGATCTCCAAGTGCTTGTCTCCAATCCTTTGGAATACACACAGAGGAAATAGATAATACAAAGGCTCTATAGGAAGGTGAGAGTGAATCGTATAAAACAAAGTTAGATATCGGCTGTTTGGTACAAGATCTAACCCTTTTTCTTTGAGCAATAGGTTTATCTAACTCATTAATAGATTCCAAATTTAAAGACAACTCACCAGATGAAGAGGGAGGTTGTTGACTCGGAATAGGCTACATGATAGTTTTTTCTATCTTGTCCTTTCTTGAGTATGTTTTTAAATCTGGAACATCCAAACGTCCAATCTTCTTCTCCTGTGTAGAATTCTCACAACTCTCCCCCTGAGTTGGATTACAAAGAACAACAGAAATCGAAATTACCTCTTCCCTATCATTGCTCTCCCCCGGAAAAGGTGATTGAGCTGCAACGAAATAGAGCTCTGTTTCTCGAAAAGTAACATCCATGCTAACAAAGTATTTCCGGGAAGGAGGGTGGTAACATTTGTAACCTTTCTGAGTTGGAGAATATCCAACAAACACACATTTAAGGGCTCTCGGTTCCAACTTCGTAGCATTACGAGAATGTACAAAGCAAACACACCCAAATACTTTTGGAGGAACAACATAAGAAGATTTACCCTGTAAGACTTCTAACGGGCTTTTAAGATCGAGAGCCTTGAAAGGCATTCTGTTAATAAGGTAAGCAGATGTAAGAACCGCATCTCCCCAATAAGGCTTCGGTAGATTCATAGTAAACATAAGAGAGCGAGCAACCTCCACCAGGTGTCTATTTTTCCGCTCAGCAACACCGTTTTGTGCACTAGTATAAGGACAACTAGTCTTGTGTATTATCCCGTTAGACTCCAGATAAGTTCGAAAACCACCATCCATGTATTCTGTGCCATTATCTATTCTTAAAATTTTGACCTTTGCCTCAAATTGAGTACAAATCATTTTATGGAAAGATTGAAAGAAAGAAAACACTTTACTCTTTGCTTTCATTATGTAGACCCAAGTCAATCTTGTATAACGATCAATAAATGTAACAAACCAATCGATTTCCAGATAATGAAACATTTTGAGTAGGTCCCCAAACATCGGAATGAATCATCATAACAGGAACAGTACTTCTATTATTAGTCAAAGGATAAGAGTTTCGAGTATGTTTTGCAAACTCACAAGCATCACAAAACAGTGAAGCAAACGGAGTCTTTGAAAACAAATTGGGATAAAGTTTTGCTAAGACAATAAAAGATGGATGCCCTAACTAACTATGCCACTGTATTATTTCTTGGTTGACATCTTTATTCCCACAAAAAGCAACTTGATTAGTAACTGAATATTGTCCCCCCATCCAAGACATATAAGCCATCCTTGAGTCTACCAATGCCAATCCTCTTCCCTGTTTAAAGTTCCTGGAAGACACAATAATCCAGAAAAAACTCAATTTTACAATTCAGAGCTTTGGTAATAGAGCTCACAGATAATATATTAACCGGAAACCATGGAACATGGAGAACAGATGATAATTTAAGGTTGGGGTGACAAATAATAGAACCTGTTCCTAATACAGCAGTAAAAGATCACCCATCTGCTATTCAAACTTTGTCTACAGGGTTACATGGGGTGTATTTAGAAGGTCATCACAAGAACCCATCATATGCCTATTTGAGCCCGAGTCAGTAATCCAAGATACATTATCAAGATTAACAGAAAATGCGCTACCTGATTTTGCCAAGTTAGAGATACCAATAGGTATTGATTCCAGCTGAGATGGAAGCCTCTTTAAATTCTGAATCTCTTCATTTGAGAAAGTGCCACCAATAGTTGTTTCACTTGATGATCCCACTATCTCAGTCAGGTTGGCTTGATCTTTTATCGGGCCTCTCCTTTTTCCTCCACAACCTTTTGTTGGACGACCATACAACTCCCAACAATTTTCCTTAGTATGTCATGGCTTACCACAATGCTCACAATGAAATTCCTCTTTCTGCGTAGTTTTTGGTGGTTTGCGAGAAAGATTAACAGTCAAACCCACTTTTTCAACCGGTGTTGTATGAAGCATAGAACTCATTCGACTCTCCTCTTGTTGTACATAGGAGAATGTTTGTATCAATGAAGGTAGAGGTTTTTTTACCAAGTACTTGAACTCTTATTTGGTCATACTCCACATTTAAACCAGCAAGAAAATCATATCTCCGTTCCTTCTCCATTAGCTTAATGAATTTGACTGAATCCTCGGTACAATTTGCTTAGAAATCTTGATAATAATCAAGTTCCTGCCACAAGCCACTTAACTCAGAAAAATATTATGAAATGGTCATTTCACCTTGTTTTATACTATGGAATTTTATTGCGCAACTCATAAATCTGTGCGTCATTGCCCAATTGAGAGTATGTTTGAGAAGCAGCTTTCCATATTTTCTCAGCAGAGTCAAGCAATAAATATGTCCGAGAAATTTGTGGCTACATAGAATAAATTAGACAAGACATAACCAAGGAGTTCTCTGAGTCCCATTGATTGTAAGTAGCATCACCAATGTTTGGCTTCTTTTTATCTCCAGTGACGTAACCTTGTAATCCTCTAGCCTTGATGAACAGAAGAGAAGATCTTGACCAAGCAAGATAATTAGTTCCACCAAGTTCTACGAGGCTAATTTGTATTGACGGATTGTCACTAGGAGGAGCCACTGATTTTCTCTCTTCAGCAATTATAGTAATTGAAAAACAGATCTTACAGCGGAAGAAAAAACTAAAAGTAACGTCCAGGAATCAATAAAAAACTAACCCAAAACCTGTATAAACCCTCGAAATACTTCAGATTCAACCAACTGAAGTGTTTCGATAGGGTGACGGGAAGGCGTGGTTCCACTGCACGCTCAAAGTTCGGATGCTAGGGTTTAGGTTTTAAAAATTCCTTGGTTGCGATACCATGATGAATTTAGAGAAGACAAAGTTTTCTTTTATTTATGTGTATTACAAACGTACAAATACAAAGTAGTATATATATGTACTCCTCTAGAGTACTTCTAAGGAAAGGAACTAAAAAAGAAATAAATACAAAGTATTAGGTTAAAACACTATTAATTAGGAATTAATATATTTAACTATTCAAAACTCTGATGTAGACTACACAGGTTGTACCATCGAACGTAAAAGTACCAGTGGCTCTTGTCAACTGTTTAATAACTGTCTGGTAAGCTGGTCTAGCAAGAAACAAATAGTAGTGGCACTATCAACAACTGAAGCTGAATATATGGGCATGGGTAGCTGTTGTGCCCAACTCCTCTGGATGAAGAGAACCTTATCTGACTTTGATGTTCATTTTTCCCAAATACCTCTCTACTAGGGATGGCAATGAGCCGAGCTGGCTCACGAGCCAGGTTGGGGAAAGGCTTGGGTTCGGGTTCGTGACTGGCGAGCCAAGCCGCGACTTGGCTCGACTCGTGGTAATCTCGAGCTAAGCCCGAGTCTAGTTTTCTCTGTTCGTTGGCTCGCGAGCCAGCTCACAAACCATGCCTTTTCTTTAATATATATATATATATACGTACATATATATTTATATATTAATATAAATATACAATCTCATTTGGTAACCCTAAAATATCAGCGTAGCAACACGACCCTCTACTCCATTCTTCTGCCCTCCACCACCGCCAGACGCCACCACCTCCAGACGCCAACGTCATTGGATGATAGCACACCAAACTCCACCACCACCAAACGCCATCACCATTCAGACCTTCACTCACACAGCCCTATCCTCCAAGATTTCTTTTCTTTTTTCGTTTGTTCTTGGCATGGTGATAAAGAAAGAGTACCCATTGGCACAAGGAGAATGAGAAAAACTTCTACCAAGATACTAGGTTTATCTATTTGTAATTTTTGTTGTTTATGAGTGAAAAGATAATTTTTATTCTTTAAAAAGAATGTTGTTGAATTTTTACTCTGTAAAATTTTTTCTTTTGGATTATTTTGAGAATCCGTGTGGTTTAGGATTTAATTTGGGGAAAAAATTGTGTATAAGTTGGTATAAATGGTTTTAGCTGCTTTTTTCTACTAGAATAACAGATCTGGAAGGGCTTTTCTACTCAGATCTGGAAGGGTTTTTTTTGCTACTGGAATAACATATTTGGAAGGGCTTTTCTGCTCAAATCTGGAAGGGTTTTTTTTCTACTGGAGTAGCAGATCTGGAAGCGCTGATCTTTAAGTGTCTGGGCTCGCGAGCCGAGCCAGGATTTTAAGGTTCGTTGGCTCGCGAACCAGGTTCGAAACCTTAATTTTTAGGTCGAGCCCGAACCTCAAAAAATATCCAAGGCCCGGCTCGGCTCATTGCCATCCCTACTCTCTACTGTGATAATACAAGTGTTATTTGCATCTCCAAAAATCCCGTTTTACACTCTAAAACCAAACACATCGAAATTAAACATCACTTCCTTCGCGACCATATTCAAAAAAATGAGATCCAGGTACTTTATGTTAACACTCAAAATCAACTTGCAAATATTTTTACCAAAGGGCTTCTTGAAGATGAATTTTGTGCTCTTCGGCACACACTGGGAATTATTTCCGCCTAAAACCTTGGTTAAAAAGGATTTTATATGGTTCCATGATATTGTTTGCAAATTTTTAGTAATCTTTCCTAAATTTGCTTTTCAAATCTTTTAACTTATCTTGAGAATCCGAAAGGTCGCATCTCCACCTATTTATTTCACATCTAGAGTCACTCTCTACAAACCCTAAAAATCTTTCCACCGTTCCTTCAAACACTATTTCAAAATGGTGAAAGGCAAAAACAGTGGCTCTCATTAGCGGAAGCCTCCGACTTGCAAAAGTTACCGGAATCTCACCCCGACGAAATGTGAACAATCCCTTGAATCCTGTCTCGTCCCCCATCCTGGTTGCAGATCTGGACCTAACTGAGGTGAAAAGCTCTCCACTTGACCTCTTGCCTGCTGAAATCAAGTTTCGCACCGACATCGCTACAGATCTATTCTACAACTACTTCAGCAAGGTGGAGGTAAATCGTGGCCATGCGGTAAATCTTCCAGATCTTCCCTCTTTTACTGGTATTGATGCACTTGCAACACTTGGTTGGGATAAATTTGTTACTATTGATGCAAAAGTGTACCCCTCCCCGGTTAAACTATTTTATGCAAATGCGTTCTTCTCCGAGGACCCTGAGTCCTCAAATGTTACTGTTACTTCTTTTGTTCTTGGCAAGGATGTGGTATTTGATGTTTAAAAAGTGAATCGCCTACTTCAACTACCAAACTTTGGTCAAAAGTTCTTTGGGTTTGAGAAATGGGTAAATCAAGAGCTATAGAGTGAGGCTAAACAATTGTTTTTTTTTTTTTGGGGGGGGGGGAGGGGGTGAGGTGAGGAGTATGATATGTCCGGGGGAGAAGCCCTCAACAATCTGAAGACCGTTGAGCAGTTGTTCTGGCACAAGGTTATTCAGCTCTCTGTTCTCTCGACCTCTACACTCAGTGGAAATCACTCCACTGACATGTCCTATCTGTCTGCATATCTGCTATTTCGAGTATCTAAAGGGGCTCCGATAAACCTGTGATTTTTCATTCTCAAGTATATACAGCACTGCTTCCAGCTGAAGACCTCAAATCTTCCCTATGGCATGATCTTGTCCTTTTTACTGGCACAAAAGGGGGTCATTCTACCTGCCTCTCTGGAAGAAGATGAGTCTAACTACAAAGTGCTGGATAGGAAAAGTTTGTCCAAGATGCGTATCCAGGTCTCTGACTCCGGTGTCTGGCAGAAAGGCACCAAAAGGTCCCTTGATGAAGCTGGGGCCTTCTGTAGCTTTGGGAGAACCCTCTGGCTCTTCGACGATCACATCTGAAGAACTTGCTACTGATATCCATTTTCTCAAGCTGAAGATTATAGACGACAATGCACGGCTTATGGATATCCAGAGTAGGCTTCGCAACCCGCTACCCCGCAGCTTCTAGAACCTTTTTTGCTGCTGAAGGGGGAGAAAAAGCCAATGTTGCTAAAGAAGATGTTGCCACCAAGGAAGGAATTGCTGACAAGGATGATGATCCCTCTGTCCTGATTTAAGTTGTTCCTATTTATCTCTACTTTTTGTCTGTACTTAAAACAATTATGGTCCTTGGTTTGGACCTTGTGAACACTAGTTTAAATTTCGTATTGCTTTTGCTTAAATCTGCCAGGTTTATTGACAGGGGGAGCTTGGCTCTCATGCATGACCTACTTGACTGGGGGAGACTCCCTGCTTTGTGATTTGCTATATATATTTGCTGCTTCTAACTTCTTGCAGGTGTTATATCAGTCAAGTTATCAACAAAAAGGGGAAGATTGTTCATTTAAGTTTTTGCTGACTTGAGAAAGTCAAATTATTTCCTTTTGTATCACCTTGATCTCTTACAGGTATCAAACAAATAAAAGGGACATCCAATCACTGGGATTTCCAGCAGACATAATCACGCAAATCAGTGGATACCAACGGACACTTGCTATCCTTAAAGATTTCTCACAGCTATATATATTGGAAGTTCTGGGTGGAAGAGCATGAAGTTACAAAGCAACTAAAGAGTGTTTGTATTCTTTAAAAGCCTTTGTAAGGTTGTAAGAGAAGTGTGTCTCTGGGTTATAACTTCAGAGTGGGTTCTGAGAGTTATGGTTAGAAGGGTGTATCCTTCTGGTAGATCAGATACTGTGTCCGGTATTTGAGGTTATTTACTTTAGTGTGTGTAGTAAGATAGATAGATTAAAGGGTTTTATCTATCCTACTTTGTGGTGTAAGAATTCACAAGGCTTTGTTTGTGAATTCTCTAAAGTTTAATAAAGTACCCTTTAAAAACTCCCAAGTTCAAAGCTTGGGGACAGGAGTAGGCTTGCCGAACCTGTATAAATCCTTGTGTTCCTTTCATTTCATTCAGTTATTCCATTTGTGTGTGGTTCACCTTTTTATCTACTTAAACTGTCTCAAAGTAACAATTGAGAACCCCCAAAGATGTCAGAGTTCTATTGAATCATCAAGTTCGATTGCCAACCAAGAAAGAATCAATGTTGGTAGTGTAGATATTAAATTTGAAGACATAATTAGTGATCCGAAACTATGAATTTTCAGACCCGCTACCGAGAAACTCTGAATTCGCCCCTGTATGTAAGATTTTTTCTCACAAACAATTAATTATCATCTCTATTTTTCATAAATAATTAACTATTTTCTTTTGTAAATAGTAATTTATATAAAGTAGAACTTCGATTATTACTAATTTATATGATTAGGATTCTACTAAAACTTATCATACTTGTCTAGAAAATAGTAAAAGAAAAATATAATCACTAATTTTCTTGTGAAAAAATTCGACAAAATCCAATGTAAATCAAAAATTCATAGCAAAATCAAAAGTTATCAAGAATTCACACCAACATACATACATAAATCATTTCATAAACTTCTCTATTTCTCTTTTCTCTTTTTTTTTTTTTTTCTTTTTCTCTCTAAAAAGGTTCATACCTATGATGCACAGACACGGCGACACGGATTTTTTCAAAATTTTAAGACATGACACGGCTATATTTTATATGTAAACAATTATATTTATAAATATTAATTTATTTTTAAGAACTATGTGGACCTTTTTGTTAGCCCAAAAATTTTAAACCTTTTAATAATTATGAATTCAATAAAAAAATAGCTCAATAGAAAAAAAAGAAAAAAAAAAAAAAGATATGGCTCAAAACAAACCTTGAGATTTAAAAACTGTCATAGAAGACCCTATGTTTTTAGAAATATGCACGAAAAACCCTTCGACTGGCAATTGTGCCTTATGCGCGGGTTGTGCGATTTTCTATTGAATTTTTTTTTTTTTTGTCTTTTTATAAATGGTTTTTTAGTTTCTATATTTTTAGTTTTGACCCCAATGTAACGCCCCGACTTTTCGGACGTAAAGGTATGACGTATGTGTTTACCTATTTACGCGAATTAATTGTTTTTACGTGTTTTATATTTAATTTTATTATAATTGTTATTATTTTATTTTATTATATTTTATTTTAATTTATTATTAATTCTAATATATATATATATATCGTATTATGTATATATTATATATATATATATATATATATATTTCTTTAAGTATATATATGTATACGTTTAATTATATTATTATTAATTTAATGATTATGCTAATTATATGTTATGTTAATTAATCATGTTTTAATTAATTAATTATTCAAATATATATTTATACGTTGAATAATATACTTATGCATGAAAATCATAATTATGCATGGGATTTATGTATTTATGCATGAATTGCATGGTTTAAGCATATGTCCATTTTGTGCTTCGTTTTTGTATGAAATGATTTCGAATTGCCGCGAATTTGTAGTATGTTATAAATATATGTGTTATGGACATGATTTTATGCTCAATTTATGTTTTCGAATTCATTTGATATGTTAACGGATTTAATTTGTTTCGAGGAACCAAAACGGGAGCTAACGAGCACTTAGCGTACCCTTGGTTCCGAATTTAATATCTTGAGCTCGGGAACTCGGATTCGAGTTCCGTCAAATCCGCTGACTCGTAACGAAAATGCGAGTTTAGTAAACTTAGCCTTATAATTTTCCTAAGTCATTTGAAACTCCGAAATCCAACCGAAAAACGAAACGGCATTCCACTTGACCTTGCTGTACAAAATGAGCCATATCTCATCCAAACCATAACCAAATTAACCATGGTTTGATTCTTTGAAACCCTAACTCAACCCTCTATCATGGCATATCAAGCCTTGACTGAGATTATCCTCACACAATCCCCAAAACTCAGCCAAAGCTACTGTTCTTCATTCTCATCCTTGGAGATTTTGGAGCTCAAATCTCATCCAAACTTCAACCAATCAACAAGGTAAGCTTAGGGTTGTATTATATGTTTGTTTCTGATCATTTCCACCCTTTCATTCATGATTTTGAGCATGGTTTCATCATTTTCTGGGCAAATTTCCGAAAATAAGAGTTTTTGTGCAAATTCTTGATCTTCTTCGATTCTCAATGATTTAGATTGATTCCAAGCTTGAGATTGATTATTTTGACATCCTCATATCATTTATGATCATTGATTTCTTGGTGGTTGAAGTATTAATGAGATATTAATTATGGTACTTTGAGAAAAATCCCACATGAATGTCACGTACGCTTCCATGTCTTGATTGATCACTTTTGGAACTGATTTACTTGTTGAATTCATGATGTTTTGATGCTTATTTGTTGGCCTTAACTGAGTGAATAGATGGAGAAGGATTGAATTGTTCTTGCCCTGTTTTTCCGCGTTAGTTTGCTCTGTTTTTGGCCTGCTCTTCTGCTGCGAAGTGGCTGTGATTCCTTCATGCTTTTGCTGTCAGCTTTCTTAGTCTTTTAGCATGTATTCTTGTTGAGTTCTTGCAGCATTTTGTGCATTGTTAAGCTACCTTTGTTGCCTGTTTTTCTCGCTGGTTTAGCTGCCCTGTTCCTGCGTCTTCTTCTTCTTCTTCCCTGCGTGTTTGTGGACTGTTTTGCTGCGTCCTTGGGCTGCTGCTGTTGCTTGTGTGTGAGGCTGCTGTGTATATATATATATGTAGTGTGCAGTGTGTGTGTGTACGTGAGTATATATATATTATATGTATATAAATACATATGTTAATATATATTATATTATATATATTTATTATATATTTTAAATATTATTTGATTTAATTTAATTTTTGAATTTAATTGATTTCTATTTCGCGTATTTAATTTACTGATTATTGATTGAACGTTTTGTTTATTTTATTCCTAAATGTGAATATGAATATTATACGTTATGCTTATTAAATGAATTTATGAAATTTATATGAATTATGAATTTATGAAATTATGAAATTGAATGAAATATACGAACGAATGATTTGATTATATGTTTTAAATTTCTTAATCGTGCACATGAACATTTTTATGATATAATATGATCATTTATGCATTCATGTCATATTCAGTTCATTGCCGAGCGTCATATGTGGTCATTGAGTCTCATACCTTTTCTTTTGCACAGATTCGGGTTTGGTCGGAGACGAGGGCGAGCCTTGAGACGCTTGTGCCTTTCTTTTGCTTTGGATAAAGGTGGGTTTTTCTTCTAATAGTTAAAGTGACCCGATATATCCCTTATGTGAAAGGTTTTAAGCCAAAATAGTATATTTATTTATATCGAGTCATTTTGGGTAAATGATTTCAAATGTTTGACCCTTTTAATTATGAAACCCTACCCTATGTTTTGGCGAGTCCTGTTATGATTGCACGGGCCCCGGGACTTAGTATATGTGGCTAACCGAGGAAGCAAGGGCTGACGGGGATCCCATATACTAGTTCCAACCAATTACGGCGAAACGGACTTCGTCAAGGGAGGTTCTTGACGGGGAAACGCTAATCGGGCTTTGAGACTTCATGAACCTCATAGCCGTATTGATATGATTAGGTGGTCGAGCCTTGCAAACTCGTCCACCACCCGGAGGAAGAAGGAGTATATGAATGATTATGATCATGTTATGTATGAGCACAAAAGATATGTATGATAATGATCGAATAATTGATTATGATTACACGAGGAGTAGGTTGGAGATTGTGCACGCCCACTCGCCGGGCCATAAACCCTTATGAACAATTATGAATGAATATGAACGTCGTAATCCCGTTGATGTTTTCTTTCGTTTTAACCACTTGGTAAATTCTTATCAAACCTCATACGGGATTAGGGCTTGCATGTATGTGTTTAATTTATGCGATATTATATATCTTATGCCCCGTTTTTATACCCACCAGTCTCTTTTAGACTGAACCCGGTTGTTTTCAGCTGTTTTGTGCAGGTATAGGAGTGCTAGGCGGGAATTCAAGTCGTCTAGGTCTTGCATTTATGTTTAGCACTTCTTTTCAGTCTCATACTTTCATACTCTCATTATTTTTGTATATGATTATAGTTTATGCTTGGAGCGTTATGATTTTGTAGGCCGTGAGTGTCGTTGAATATTTGAATGCTCTTGTATATCTGTTTTTGGAGCTTGGTGGCTCATTGTATATACTATGTTATTCTTGCTTCCGCATTTTATTTTAACTCTGATTCTGTGATTCTTGAGTTGAATGGTTTAAGGGTTAGTCCCGCCTAGCATAGCGTGTGTGTTGTGTCCCCGTTCGCCGTGGATTTGGCAGGTGTATGGACTTCCATTTCATATACGGGTCGGGTCTCGGTGCGGGGGATGTGGTACCTTACGCTCGGCTGCTACATCCTTAAGTGGTATCAGAGCTTAGGGTTGCAAAACCCGGGCTCTAGTGTCGTGTTGAGTCAGTTAGGTCGTTCGGCTTTAGGAACAACTTGTCAATGTGTTGCATATGCTTTGTTTACGTGCTTGTGTGCTTTAAATCTTGAATTTTGATCGCATTACTTGCACTTGCATGCATGGACTAAAAATAGCATGCATTTCAGTGTTTCTTGAACAGGATGCCTCCACGTAGACACCGTGAGAGATCTCCAGGACAACGCCGTCATCATGATCGATCCCCTACGCCTCCACCCCAACCACAAGCACCACCGGTGGACATGGGAAATTTCATGGAAGCGGTTTTCAACTATGTAGAGCATCGGAGAGCTCAAGCTCCCCCACCACAACCAGCAGAACAACAAGCTCCCCCACTAAACCATAACAATAGAGATCCTCATGGGGTGTTTCTGAGCTACAACCCCCCTCGATTTTCTGGTTCTATCGATGATACGGTCTCGGAGGGTTGGTTGATTCGATTGGAGAGGATATTTGGAGCCCGACAATTCGCTACGCAAGAGAAGGCCCAATTTGCTATATTCCAATTGGATGGAGATGCATATGAATGGTGGGAACGAACAAGGGAGAAGCTTGAAGTCGATGAAGAGGAAGTAACTTGGGAAGTTTTCAAGAGAGAATTCCGGGAATGCTTTGTACCGGAAGTGGTAAGAGAAAGGAAGGAGCAGGAGTTCATGGAGTTAAAGCAAGGTGCTCGTACGGTGACTCAGTACCTTGCCGTATTTAACAGGCTTGGGAAATATGCTCCTCATGTCACCCGGGATGAGAAGAGGAAATCAAGAAAATTCATTGCGGGGTTGAGACAGGACTTGAGACACGGCCAAGCGGGTTACAACTTCGAGTCATTTGTCGACACGGTGCAAAGGGCTTTGGTTCAAGAGGAGGAATTCAAGAAGAAGGATCCGGTTTTTAGAGCTCCTATGGGAAGAGGATCCGGATCGAATTAGGGAAAGAGGCCGATGATTCAAGCTAGTCCCCCTCCTAAAGGTCCGTTTAAGAAGCCAAGAGTGGGAGGACCAACTCCACCGGCTCTCAAAGCTTTGCCTGCACCCACGAAAGATCGACAAGGTCCGAGCGAGGCGAGATTGGCTCAAACTCCTTGTACACATTGTGGAGGACCAACTCACAATTTCTATAACTGTCGGAGGAGATTGAATTTGTGCCTCATATGCGGAAAGGGTGACCATATGGCGGATACTTGTCCCGACAAAGACCCTGGATATCAAAGACGAGTTCAAAGGCCAATGATCCCGGCTCGTGCTTACGCCCTCGAAGGTGAAGAGCAAGATGCAGAGATCGATCCCACAGCTGTGGTAGAAGGTACCCTATGCATACATAACATGAGCATTCATGCACTCTTTGATCCGGGTGCCACGCATTCCTTTATTTCTTGTGATATAGTTGCCACTCTGTGCTTGCCTGTTATTTGTCTTTCTTCTTGCTATTTGGTGAGTTCGCCACTTGGTGGTAGTCTTCAGACAGATCAGTTGGTTCGGGAGTGTTCAGTTCTGATTGAAGGGAAAGAATATCCGGCTGATTTAATTGTTATGCCCATGAAGAGGTATGGAGTTATCTTGGGTATGGACTGGTTGTCCAGGCATCGGGTCAATGTTGATTGTTTTACGAAGAGGGTGATTTTGGGTAACGAATTGGTGATTGGTAGTGGGTCAAGAACGGTATATCTCTTGTCTTATATGGAAGCTCACAAGTTGATGAGAGAAGGAGCAACGGGATTTATTGCTTACCTTCTGAATAGGCCGAAGGATCAAGTTAAGTTGGAGGATACCGCGGTTGTTAAGGATTTCTCCGATGTGTTTCCGGAGAATTTGAGTTCTTTACCACCCAACCGTGAGATCGAATTTGTTATTGATTTACATCCAGGATCCACACCGTATTCTAAGACTCCGTATCGGATGGCACCAGCCGAATTGAAAGAGTTAAAGATTCAATTGGAAGAATTGCTCAACGTTGGATATATACGGCCAAGTTCGTCACCTTGGGGTGCTCCGGTTCTCTTTGTTAAGAAAAAGGATGGGACCTTAAGAATGTGTATAGATTACCGAGAGCTTAATCGGATGACTGTAAAGAATAAGTATCATTTGCCCCATATTGAGGATTTATTCGAGGTTACAAGGTTCTGGGGTATACTCAAAATTGGACTTGAGACAAGGATACTATCAACTGAAGATCCGGGAAGAGGATATTCCGAAGACGGGATTTAACACCCGGTATGGACACTACGAGTTCGTAGTGATGCCTTTTGGATTGACGAATGCTCCGGCTGCTTTTATGGATATGATGCATCGAATTTTCCGGCCCTATTTGGATAAGTTTGTGGTAATATTCATCGATGACATCTTGGTTTATTCGAGAACTCCGGAAGATCATGCCAGGCACCTCAGAATTGTGTTGGATACCTTGAGAGAGCATCGATTGTATGCTAAGTTTAGCAAATGCGAGTTCTGGATTGATCGGGTAGCATTTTTGGGTCATATTATCTCAAGGAAAGGTTTGGAAGTAGACCCTTCTAAGATTGAGACGGTTATTCAATGGCAAAGCCCGAAAAATGCTTCAGAAGTAAGGAGTTTCTTAGGTTTGGCAGGTTACTATCGGAGATTCGTTCAGGATTTCTCAAAGATTGCAGCTCCTTTAACCCGATTGACTAAGAAAGCGGTTAAGTTTGAGTGGGATGAGGCATGTGAGGCTAGCTTTCAACTTTTAAAGGAAAAGTTGACCACCGCTCCTGTATAAGCACTTCCCGAAGGTACAGAAGGATATACAGTTTATACGGACGCCTCAAAGGAAGGTTTGGGATGTGTGTTGATGCAAAATGGAAGAGTAATCGCCTATGCCTCAAGGAAATTGAAAGAGCATGAACAGAACTACCCCACTCACGATTTGAAATTAGCGGCAGTGATCTTTGCTTTGGGTAAGTGGAGACACTATCTTTATGGAATTTCGTTCGAGGTCTTTTCCGATCACAAGAGTCTCCAATACTTATTCTCACAAAAGGAATTGAACAAGAGACAACGGCGTTGGATGGAACTTTTGGCGGATTATGAGTGTACAATCCGATACCATCCCGGCAAAGCCAATTTGGTCGCGGATGCGCTTAGTAGGAAAGCTAGCGTGTCCAATGTGAAAGTGGAAATTGGAGATGAGAATGAGTTATTCCAGCTGAGGGCTAGTATTCGGAATATCACGGTTCAACCAGACCTTAAACAGAGATTATTTGATGCCCAGAGGATTGATCCCGAGGTTCAGAAATTAGCTGAGAAGGCTCGAGCTGATTCAGAATGTCCGTTTGGGTTTGATGATACGGGACTTCTAAGATTCAAGAATAGAGTTGTTGTTCCGGAAGAGTTAAAAAGGATTATTCTTGAGGAAGCCCATCGGTCAGGGTATTCGATACATCCCGGAGGGAATAAAATATATAAGGATCTTAAGCAATTCTATTGGTGGAATGGGTTGAAACGGGATGTTATCAACTTTGTGAAACACTGTATGACCTGTCAAGTGGTTAAGGCAGAACATCAAAAGCCATCGGGGCTACTTCGACCATTGCCTATCCCGGAATGGAAATGGGAACAAATAGCTATGGATTTTGTTTCGGGATTACCAAAAGTGAGAGGAGGTTTCGATGGAATTTGGGTTATTGTGGACAGGTTGACGAAATCAGCTCATTTTCTGGCTATCAGAATGTCCGATAAGGTGAGTAAGTTGGCCAAGAGATACAATGATGAGATTGTCAGGCTTCATGGAGTACCTGTTAGTATTGTCTCGGATCAGGATCCCAGATTTACTTCAAGGTTATGGCAAGAATTACAGAAGTGTTTGGGAACAAGGCTTCAATTCAGCACAGCTTTCCATCCTCAGACCGACGGACAATCAGAAAGGTTGATTAAGTATCTGGAGGATCTGTTGAGAGCATGTGCATTGGACTTTCAAAGTTCGTGGAATGAACAGTTGCTGTTAATCGAGTTTGCTTACAACAATAGCTATCAAGCCTCGATTGAAATGGCCCCTTATGAAGCTCTTTATGGACGGAAATATCGATCACCGTTGTTCTTTGACTTGGAGGAATGGAATTGGACCAAGCAAGAAGGGATTAAAAGAGGGGAAAAGAAGGAAAAACCCTCTAAGGCTGTACAAGAGGCTATTGACAAGGTCCAGATAATTAGACAACGGATGAAGGCTGCTCAGGATCGACAAAAGAGTTATGTAGATCTTCGGAGGAAGAATTTGGAGTTTGAGATTGGAGATAAGGTTTTCTTAAAGGCTTCCCCACGAAAAGGATTCTCAAGGATTGGACGAGGAGGAAAATTGAACCCTCGGTATATGGGACCATATGAGATTTTAGAGAAGATTGGGGATACGGCCTATCGATTGGACTTGCCTCCGAGTTTGACTGGAATTCATAACGTATTTCATGTTTCACAGCTCCGAAAGTATTTTCGAGACGAGTCCGAGGTTCTACCGGTTGAAGAAGTGGAATTAGAACCAGATCTCACCTTTGTTCAGAAGCCGATTAAGATTTTGGATCGAAAATTTCAGGAACTTCGAAATCGGCGTATTCCACTAGTCAAGGTTCTTTGGAGAAGTGATAAAACCGAAGAGGCTACGTGGGTGACGGAAGATAAGATGAAAAGATTTCACCCCGAGTTGTTTCCGAGCGAGCAATGAATTCGAGGACAGATTCTTTTAAGGGGGAGAGATTGTAACGCCCCGACTTTTCGGACGTAAAGGTATGACGTATGTGTTTACCTATTTACGCGAATTAATTGTTTTTACGTGTTTTATATTTAATTTTATTATAATTGTTATTATTTTATTTTATTATATTTTATTTTAATTTATTATTAATTCTAATATATATATATATCGTATTATGTATATATTATATATATATATATATATATATTTCTTTAAGTATATATATGTATACGTTTAATTATATTATTATTAATTTAATGATTATGCTAATTATATGTTATGTTAATTAATCATGTTTTAATTAATTAATTATTCAAATATATATTTATACGTTGAATAATATACTTATGCATGAAAATCATAATTATGCATGGGATTTATGTATTTATGCATGAATTGCATGGTTTAAGCATATGTCCATTTTGTGCTTCGTTTTTGTATGAAATGATTTCGAATTGCCGCGAATTTGTAGTATGTTATAAATATATGTGTTATGGACATGATTTTATGCTCAATTTATGTTTTCGAATTCATTTGATATGTTAATGGATTTAATTTGTTTCGAGGTACCAAAACGGGAGCTAATGAGCACTTAGCGTACCCTTGGTTCCGAATTTAATATCTTGAGCTCGGGAACTCGGATTCGAGTTCCATCAAATCCGCTGACTCGTAACGAAAATGCGAGTTTAGTAAACTTAGCCTTATAATTTTCCTAAGTCATTTGAAACTCCGAAATCCAACCGAAAAACGAAACGGCATTCAACTTGACCTTGCTGTACAAAATGAGCCATATCTCATCCAAACCATAACCAAATTAACCATGGTTTGATTCTTTGAAACCCTAACTCAACCCTCTATCATGAAATATCAAGCCTTGACCGAGATTATCCTCACACAATCCCCAAAACTCAGCCAAAGCTACTGTTCTTCATTCCAGTCCCGTAACCCTTCCATCCTTGGAGATTTTGGAGCTCAAATCTCATCCAAACTTCAACCAATCAACAAGGTAAGCTTAGGGTTGTATTATATGTTTGTTTCTGATCATTTCCACCCTTTCATTCATGATTTTGAGCATGGTTTCATCATTTTCTGGGCAAATTTCCGAAAATAAGAGTTTTTGTGCAAATTCTTGATCTTCTTCGATTCTCAATGATTTAGATTGATTCCAAGCTTGAGATTGATTATTTTGACATCCTCATATCATTTATGATCATTGATTTCTTGGTGGTTGAAGTATTAATGAGATATTAATTATGGTACTTTGAGAAAAATCCCACATGAATGTCACGTACGCTTCCATGTCTTGATTGATCACTTTTGGAACTGATTTACTTGTTGAATTCATGATGTTGTGCTGCTTATTTGTTGGCCTTAACTGATTGAATAGATGGAGAAGGATTGAATTGTTCTTGCCCTGTTTTTCCGCGTTAGTTTGCTCTGTTTTTTGCCTGCTCTTCTGCTGCGAAGTGGCTGTGATTCCTTCATGCTTTTGCTGTCAGCTTTCTTGGTCTTTTAGCATGTATTCTTGTTGAGTTCTTGCAGCATTTTGTGCATTGTTAAGCTGCCTTTGTTGCCTGTTTTTCTCGCTGGTTTAGCTGCCCTGTTCCTGCGTCTTCTTCTTCTTCTTCCCTGCGTGTTTGTGGACTGTTTTGCTGCGTCCTTGGGCTGCTACTGTTGCTTGTGTGTGAGGCTGCTGTGTATATATATATATGTAGTGTGCAGTGTGTGTGTGTACGTGAGTATATATATATTATATGTATATATATACATATGTTAATATATATTATTATATATATTATATTATATATATTTATTATATATTTTAAATATTATTTGATTTAATTTAATTTTTGAATTTAATTGATTTCTATTTCGCGTATTTAATTTACTGATTATTGATTGAACGTTTTGTTTATTTTATTCCTAAATGTGAATATGAATATTATACGTTATGCTTATTAAATGAATTTATGAAATTTATATGAATTATGAATTTATGAAATTATGAAATTGAATGAAATATACGAACGAATGATTTGATTATATGTTTTAAATTTCTTAATCGTGCACATGAACATTTTTATGATATAATATGATCATTTATGCATTCATGTCATATTCAGTTCATTGCCGAGCGTCATATGTGGTCATTGAGTCTCATACCTTTTCTTTTGCACAGATTCGGGTTTGGTCGGAGACGAGGGCGAGCCTTGAGACGCTTGTGCCTTTCTTTTGCTTTGGATAAAGGTGGGTTTTTCTTCTAATAGTTAAAGTGACCCGATATATCCCTTATGTGAAAGGTTTTAAGCCAAAATAGTATATTTATTTATATCGAGTCATTTTGGGTAAATGATTTCAAATGTTTGACCCTTTTAATTATGAAACCCTACCCTATGTTTTGGCGAGTCCTGTTATGATTGCACGGGCCCCGGGACTTAGTATATGTGGCTAACCGAGGAAGCAAGGGCTGACGGGGATCCCATATACTAGTTCCAACCAATTACGGCGAAACGGACTTCGTCAAGGGAGGTTCTTAACGGGGAAACGCTAACCGGGCTTTGAGACTTCATGAACCTCATAGCCGTATTGATATGATTAGGTGGTCGAGCCTTGCAAACTCGTCCACCACCCGGAGGAAGAAGGAGTATATGAATGATTATGATCATGTTATGTATGAGCACAAAAGATATGTATGATAATGATCGAATAATTGATTATGATTACACGAGGAGTAGGTTGGAGATTGTGCACGCCCACTCGCCGGGCCATAAACCCTTATGAACAATTATGAATGAATATGAACGTCGTAATCTCGTTGATGTTTTCTTTCGTTTTAACCACTTGGTAAATTCTTATCAAACCTCATACGGGATTAGGGCTTGCATGTATGTGTTTAATTTATGCGATATTATATATCTTATGCCCCGTTTTTATACCCACCAGTCTCTTTTAGACTGAACCCGGTTGTTTTCAGCTGTTTTGTGCAGGTATAGGAGTGTTAGGCGGGAATTCAAGTCGTCTAGGTCTTGCATTTATGTTTAGCACTTCTTTTCAGTCTCATACTTTCATACTCTCATTATTTTTGTATATGATTATAGTTTATGCTTGGAGCGTTATGATTTTGTAGGCCGTGAGTGCCGTTGAATATTTGAATGCTCTTGTATATCTGTTTTTGGAGCTTGGTGGCTCATTGTATATACTATGTTATTCTTGCTTCCGCATTTTATTTTAACTCTGATTCTGTGATTCTTGAGTTGAATGGTTTAAGGGTTAGTCCCGCCTAGCATAGCGTGTGTGTTGTGTCCCCGTTCGTCGTGGATTTGGCACGTGTATGGACTTCCATTTCATATACGGGTCGGGTCTCGGTGCGGGGGATGTGGTACCTTACGCTCGGGTGCTACACCCAAAGTTTATAAAATCTTTCAAAAAGATCCCATAATGCTCAATATGTTAATAATTGATGTCATCTTTTTATGTATTTTTTATAAAGTTTTATTTTATTTTCAAAATTATTTATAGTTATGAAATTTAATTCTTCATAATATATTTCTATATCTTTTTCTTCCTTTTTTAATTCTTTTTGATATTTTACAAGTTGTTTGTATACTTTATTCATTATGCCAATATTATTTGTAGGCATATATTTTTCATTTCTTGTAAATTTTTAATTTTTCTTTCTTGTATTGGAATTATATAATTTTCTTGTAAAAAATGATAATTGTTTCAATTTGTTTAATTTTTTTAGTAATTTTTCTTCCTTGTATATGTCTTTCTATTATATATTTGTGTAGGTAATGTTTTTACAATTTTTTACATTTCATGTGTTAAACTCATTTATGTGGTATATATAAACTTATTTAAGTTATCGGGGCTTTTTATGCAAGTTTTTATAAATATAGGGTTTCTTGTGTTAAGTTTTGGTTTAAAAAAAAAAAGAAATTTTGGCACGTGCGCATCACTCAGCACGTTCAAGGTTTCTGGTGCATATTTTAGGAAATATAGGGGTTTTTATAGTAGTTTTTTAAACACGGGATTTTTTATGATAGTTTGCCATAACAGGAGAGTGATGGCCGGTACAATTTACTCAATAATTAACATACAAAGACTTCAAATCTTTCGTCCCTCATTTCAAATTTTTAGAGAAAACCGTAGCTTCCAAATGTTTTATCACAGCCGCCCAAGTGCCAAGTCTCATTTCCGATGCCCACCACCGAAACCTTATTTCTCCACTTAAGGACTGCGGACAAGGGATCTCCGCCACTCACCAACACTTCGCTGCAAACCGCCATTTCTAAGTTGCGCCACTACTGTTCTCGGTACTCTACCTCTGTGGATTTACTCCCTATTGTCTTTATCTTTTGTATTTGAAATAAGTTTTTCTTCTCCATCTCCGCCACGCCACTACCCTTCCTTTTTCTTTTTCTGGTCAGATCTTTTCCTTTTTAACTTCTCAGATCTACCGCCCACCATCAACTGCACATGTTTGCTGCACCACCACCCCGCTCAGCGTCACCACCCACTTTGCAATTCCTCTTTTTATTTTTTTTTTTCTCTTTATTTCTTATATCTAGATCTGGGGAGATTTAGTCGAATTTGAACTCGAATCAAATCGAACGCGAACCCTTACTCAAACCTATTTTTTGTAAGTTCGTGAGGCTCGAGCTCCAGTTCGGGTTCGTGAAAATGGGGACGGGCCTGAACTTGAACCTAAAAAAAATAGTAGGGTTTGGGTCGGCTTGATTCATTTACATCCCTACTATCAGTCAGACCCATGTGTGATTGGCTGGTTTCAGCTATAACAACAGTAAGGCTGGTATGTGATAAGCTGGTTCCAGCAATCTTGTCGTCTTGATTTTGTTGTAAAGTGCACGAACCTGATGTTCTTCTTCACTGATAGAGATGTTCTTATTCACCTTTAATATCTCTCATAATCGTGTTAAACGAAAAGAGGGATTTTCAAATTTGCTTTGATACCATGTAAAGGATGTAAAAGATGGCAGGAAAAGTTTTATATTGCATAATTTGTTCATTTGTACAATCAAGACAACATATACAAAAGATCTAAGAAGTCTCAAACCCTAATTAAAGTTAAGAAAGGAAACAAAAAATAAAAGGCAAGATAATCAATCAAGTTAGAGAGTGTTTGATAGGTGAGATTAGTTTTTTTGAGTTAATTTGAGTTAATTTAATTTGGGCTTTTTGACTCAAATGAAGCACGATTAGGTTATCTTAATTTACCGTTTGATATATGCAATTAGCTAGAATCTAATTCAGTAATAGAAGCACAATTTTCTGATTGATATGATATATTAAAGTGTTCTTATGCTATCCTTTTACTATAACTACAATTTTTATTCAATTAAAAAAGTAATATATATATACGATTCAATCGAAATAGAAAATAAAAAAAATTATCATAACACCGATTTGTTCATAGTGAAGGATAATTTATCTTTAGAGAGAGAATGAAGAATCTCATCACAGAAAAATCTTAGAATGGAGAATTCTGAAAAATCTCACCACAGAAAATCTTAGATATAAAGAAATAATACCTAAAAAAAAGGAACTGTATATTGTAAAGAACAAATAGTGGGAATAAAATTGAGAAATAAAAATGAGAATAATGCTTTAAAATACTAATATCTGTTAATCGCACTCCCCTTGTCGCGATTAAAAAATGAACTTAAACAATGAAAAAGAGGGGCTACGCGCGGGCCAAAGATTCACGCGCTTAGCCCGAAATCTGTCCAAAATCTGTAATCTTTCATAACTAACAGAAAATTAAGTGATATTAAAACCGATAAAATAGGTTAATCTCACCTATCTAACACTTTCTTACAAGATTAGCTGGAAATCAATGAAAATTGACCTTTCATATTGACATGGCATAATAACACGAGGACGCGTGGCACACCCGCGTAGGTGCCACGTGGACCCCACGCCAACCTGGACAAACCAGAAACGGCCTTTTGGATAGATCATCAGATCGATATAAGGTCCTTAGATCATCAGATCTGCACAAGGACATCAGATCGATTTATATATCACCCGATCATCAGATCATCAGATCGATCAGATCTCTCCTATGAGGAAACCCACAATGTTAAGGATCCCAGAAGGCAATATCGATCTCCAGATCGACTACATACATCACCGGACACCCGAATACTGTAAAGCACTCCTGTCGGGACACGTGTATCCTTCTCATTCCCTGGAACAAGTGTACTATGGCTCATTAATGACCGTCATTCCCTGCTTTTACCCAAAGGGGAAAGAAGGTACAAACGACCCGCCTCAAGCCGGTTCTATCGTCCGACATCCAAATCGACGACTGGCAACGCCATTAATGCACACCTACAGTACACGCATTACTGCGTTATTTGGTCAAGGCTATAAATACTCGCCTTTTGAACAATAGTTGGTAAGCCTTTACTCCGTATTTATTTGCATTTATTCTCTCTCTAAAGAGCTTCATTACTAACTTGAGAGTCGGAGTGCCAAACTTGGGTAAAACCCCAAGTTCCCCAAGCTGGTACTTAGCTCACGTGTGTTAGTGCTTTCAGGTCGATAAAGAGCCCACTTAAATAAATTCTTGACTGATTGACCCATATCTGACAGCCAGATCATGTTATACGCTAGGGGCGTGTTGACGATGACGTATTCGACCTCTTGGGTCACCCTCTTGGGGGATGTTCCCATCGAGGTGAGGAGTCGGATGCGCCCTAACGGAATAACTTCTGATCCCCCGAACCCTGAGAGCGGTGTTCGGATCGGATCGAGCTTTAGATTATGTAATTTCATTTTTACAAGAGTCGAGTAAGGGGATAATGTTCGAGCTGCTTCCATTATCAACTAGGCATTTGGTTACATCATAATTAGCCACGCCTAAGGTCACCACCATCGGACAACTAGGCGCTCAGCCTTCCCGATGGGGGCCTGGACGACTATCACTCTCGCTAAAGCTAACCTCCTGCCTCTCCCACTCTCTACCCTGATCGACCTGGAAGACCACTTTGTGGGGGCCGTTGAACCCTAGAGCTGTGCGCCTGATGTTCCTCTTTCGAGCTGCATTGGAGTCGCCGCCCTCATACCCCCCGGCTATCATATAGATCTTGCCGTTGGTGGGGGGATTGTCCTCAACTCTTTCCAGTGGCGGCTTCCCAGATCTTTTCAGCGGAGACCTCGATCTGGAACGGTCGCGGTCGTTAGATCGTCCAGCCCTCTCAGAGTAGTGGTCGATTTTTCGAACAAAATCCTTCAAGTGCCCTCCTTGGATAAGTCTTTCGATCTCATCTCGGAGGGCGTTGCATTCTGCGGTGGTGTGGCCCCATTGTTGATGGTAGCTGCAGAATTTTCCCGATTTCTCAGCCTTCGGGCCCTCTCGGATGGGCTTTGGTTTCTTCAGAAGGCTCTGATCCATGACCACGTAGATCTGGTCGATGGGCTTGGTCAAGGGGACATAGTTTCGTCGGTCGACCTGGCTCGGTGGGTCGACTTTTCCCTTGATTTTCTTCTGCTCGTTCCCCTTCCGGTTGAGGGGCGAGCCTGACCCGATATCCTGCCGCTCGATTCGAGGCGGGGGTCCATGCGCGAGGGCTATCTCCTCTACGCGCATGAAGCCGTAGCCGATGTTTTGTATCTATGTCAGGTTGCGGGGTCCGGCCCTGACGATCTCGTCTGCCCATAGGCGGTTGCGGAGAGCTCGATGGACCACCGAGAGCAGGGTGTCCATCGTCGGGTTCTCGACCCAAACAACTTCCCTGAAAAAGCGAGTCATGAAATCTCGCAAGGACTCCCCTTCCCTCTGGTAGATGTTGTTGAGGTAAGAGGGCGGAAGCTTCTTCCCGATCATTGAGGAGAAGTGGGTCGTGAACCGATCTACGAACCGATTGTAGGTCGTTATGCACCGCGGCGGCAAGCGGATGAACCAATCCTGAGCTGGGCCCGTCAACTTGGTGACGAAGAGTTTGGCCCAAATTTGTTGTGGGTGGGCCTGCTACTATATCGTTCTGAAGAAACCTTCTGGAAAAGAGGTAGCGGGAGATCTCGACCTCCAGACCTACACCGATGGGGAGATCGAGCTCCCCACGAAGGAAAGCGAGGTCGAGAGGTCCCCAACAGCTCGAAAGAGAAAGGCTAGCGAGCGGCTAGAACCGGCCGAGGAACTTAAGGAAATTGCCCTCGTCCCCGGAGATAGTAGCAAGACCATCAAAATTGGGACGAACATGCATCCCCAACATGAGATCATAATGATAGAGTTCTTGTGAGATAACTCCGACATCTTCGCATGGGCAGCCAAAGATCTGATCGGCGTCGACCCAAAAGTGATCTACCACCGGCTCGGGATTGATCCGTCAGTTAAACCGATTAAACAAAAGCTAAGACCTCAAAGTCAGGCAAGGAATGATATCATTAAGGCGGAGGTCAACAAGCTCCTCGACACAGGAGATGTTACCCCAGCTCAATACGTCGATTGGTTGTGCAACGTTGTCCTCGTGCAAAAAACAGACGGGAAATGGAGAATGTGCAACGACTTCACCGACCTCAACAAGGCTTGCCCGAAAGATCCATATCCGCTGCCCCGCATCGATCAGCTCGTCGACTCGACAGCTGGATGTGAGATGCTCAGCATGATGGATGCCTTCCAAGGCTATTACCAGATCTCTATGGCCCCCGAAGATCGAAAGCACATGGCCTTCATTGTGGTCATGCCCTTCGGGTTGAAGAATGCAGGAGTCACGTACCAAAGATTGGTCAACCTGATGTTTAAAGACGAGATCGGGAAGACCATGGAGGTCTACTTCGACGACATGATCATGAAGAGCCGTTGGGCGTACCATCATCTAGATCACCTACGCAGATCGTTCGAGATCTTACGACAATACGGGATGAAGCTCAACCCCGACAAGTGCACGTTCGGGGTCGAAGATGGTAAGTTCTTGGGGTATATGGTGAGTCAACAAGGCATCGAAGCCAATCCTATCAAGATCAAAGCCATCCAGATCATACCTCGACCCCGGTGCATCAACCAAGTGTAGTCGCTCGTAGGTCGAATAATCTCTCTCAATCATATCGTGATCGTCAGAACGAAACCTCCCGTTTTTCAAAGTTTTAAGGAATCTCAAAAAGTTCGAGTGGAACGAAGAATGCGACCGAGCGTTAGATCAATTGAAAGAGTACCTGGCCTCTCCACCATTGCTGGCCAAGCCAAATGAGGGCGAGACCTTGTACCTCTACTTGTCCCTTTCTAACGAGACCTTCAGCTCAGTCTTGGTTGCCATTCGAGATCGAAAACACCTACCGATCTACTACCTAAGCAAGATCCTGCACGGTGCGGAACGGAATTATCTCGAGATCGAGAAGTTCGTGTTCGCCCTCACACATGCAGCTCGGAAATTACGTCCGTACTTCCAAGCTCATCCTATAATCGTCCTAACGGATCAACCACTCAGGCAGGTCTTGTGCAAACCTGATGTGTCGGGTCGAATGATGAAATGGGCGGTCGAGTTGAGTCAACATGACATCACCTACCAACCTCGAGCCACCCAGCAAGCTCAAGTTTTGGCTGATTTTCTAGTCGAAAAGAACACCAGTTCGACGGAGATCGTCCCTACCTCGCCAAGTTGGACCATGTACACGGATGGCTCATCGACCTCTCAAGGAGGGGGAGTGGGCATATCCCTTATAAGCTCGGATGGACTCCAGCTCGATTTCGCCATCAAACTCGATTTTAAAGCAACTAACAACGAGGCGGAGTATGAAGCGCTCGTGGCAGAACTAAGATACGCCACGGAAAATAAGATCGATAAGCTATCCGTGGTAACTGACTCTCAGCTCGTCGCCGGCCAAGTCAATGGCATATACGAGGCTCGGGAGGAGTCCATGGTAGCGTATCTCAAAATGGTGAAAGAGCTGGCCTCAAAGCTAAAAGAATTCAAAATTGAACAGGTTCCCCGCGAGGAGAACCGTCGAGCTAATGCTCTATCAAAGATGGCAAATGGATTCCAAGGTACAAGAGATGCAACCATCTCGTTCGTGGTCCCGGGGGGCCGGGCGATCGACGAAGGAAAGGTCGAGATCGCCACCATCGATCCGCCGGAACCTTGCTGGATGGACAATCTGATCGCTTACCTCAAAGACGGGCTTTTGCCCCAAAATCGAACTGAAGTCAGGAGAATAAAATATCGATCTCTGCTATATATGATAGATCATGAAGGCAGGTTGTTCAAAAAATCCTTCACCAGTCCCCCTCTAAGGTGCCTACGACCTAGCCAAGCCCAAGATGTCCTAGAAGAAGTCCATGAGGGATGCTGCGGAAACCACTCCGGAGGTCGAGCTCTAGCTCGAAAGATCTTAAGGAGTGGGTATTTTTGGCCGACTATGGTGTGGGATGCGAAGATCCACTCCAGGAAATGCCCCAAATGCCAAAAACATGGCAACCTAATCCACACACACCCGGCATCCATGATACCGATCGATGTATGTTGGCCCTTTGATCAATGGGGGATCGGCATCATCGGTCCCTTCCCCTTGGCGCCCAGACAGAAAAAGTTTGCCATAGTATGCGTCGAGTACTTCTCAAAGTGGGTCGAGGCCAAGGCAGTCCCCAAGATTACTGATGTAGTAATAAGGAATTTCCTCTGGAAAAATATAATCTGCCGTTTTGGGGTTCCGAGGGTGCTTATCTGCGACAATGGTCCTCAATTTCGATCTGAGAATACTAAGAGCTATTGTCGGGACCTCGGGATCGACCTCAGATTCACTACTGTTGGTTATCCGCAAGCAAATGGCCAAGCTGAAGTCACCAACCGAATCATTATCCAAAATCTCAAGACCCGCCTTGATGCCAAACTGGGGGCATGGGCGGACGAGATCGACGGCGTACTATGGGCATATCGAACTACCCCGCGGACAGCCACGGGACAAACACCATACTCTCTGGTTTACGGATCCAAAGCCGTCATCCCATCGGAGCTGTTACACGAAACCGCTCGTGTATCACAATACCAGCTCGACCGGAATACAGAGATCAGAGTTGAAGATCTAGATGTGATTGAAGAAAGCAGAGAACAAACCTATAAGAAGCTCAAACAGTACAAGGCAACGGCGGCTCGATCATACAACAAACACGTGAAGCCCAGATCGTTTCAGATCGGCGACCTAGTGTTAAAAAAGGTCGAAGTCTTGCAACATGTCGGAAAACTTGAGCCTAACTGGGAAGGACCCTATCGCGTCACGGAGATCGGGAAAAACATGGCCTACCGGCTCGAAGACATGGCCGGGGAGCCATTACCCAGATCGTGGAATGCGCACAACTTGAAGAAATTTTACACTTAGCCTCCAAAATTATTTCAATTTGTAATTGTTAAAGAGGTCGAGTTCGCCTGAGAATCGATCTCTGTGCAGTAAATAAATTTACATGTTTTGACATCCGATTGTAGTCAATCCGTAACCCCACATCCGATCGTTAGAGATCGAGATCCAACAAGGTCATTTTTTAGACCCAATGAGATCCTAAAAAAATCCTAACGTATCTCATGCTTTCAAATCTCCGTTAGAGATCAAGATCCAGAGATCCTAGGAGATCGATTTAGATCCGAAGAGGTCCAGAGATTAATGATTTTCAAAAATTTATGATCCAGAGATCCAAGGAGATCGATTTAGATCCGAAGAGGTCAAGAGATTAATGATTTTCAAAAATTTATGATCCAGAGATCCAAGGAGATTGATTTAGATCCGAAGGGGTCCAGAGATTAATGATTTTCAAAAATTTATGATCCAGAGATCCAAGGAGATCGATTTAGATCCGAAGAGGTCCAGAGATTAATGATTTTCAAAAATTTATGATGATCCAGAGATCCCAGTAGATCGATTTAGATCCGAAAAGATCCAGAGATTAATGATTCAAAAATTCTTTATCACCACTTTACGGTCTGGGAGATCCGATGAGATCGATTTAGATCCAATGAGATCCAGAGAGGCCAAACCTAAAAGGCCGGTACATCTGAGAGATCGCTATCGATCCGATGTGAACGCCGTAAACAGCAAAATGACTAAGGAAAAAACACGAGCGCCCAATGAGATTAGATAAGCACCCAAAGGAGATCGATAGCATGATGCACCTATCGATCCGAAGGCAGTAAAAATCTAGCTAAGGAGTAGGCGAAACTTAGATCATCAAACCATGCGCATGCCAGATCGAATAAAAGGCTCAACTTCCAGGGTAAAATAACACAAGTATGAGAAATAAAATTCATCTATGCAAAAGATTGACCCCCGAATTCAAGAGAGGTCGATTAATACCTAGCGCATCGAGCTCACCACGCGACGTGGCTCGATGGGCGATTGTTTAAACAGCAGAAATAAAACAGAAGTATTCACCTAGCTACAGCCCGGCTAACAGGTCGAATTAAATGTTTTAAGAGTAACTACAAAAAAGGGATTCAGGGGATCAATCAATCTCGACCTGGGCTGAAGTGGATTCCTGGACAGCTAGATTCCTGGCCCTCTCGAACTCACGGGCACTAGGGAGGAAATGCTCAACCTCAACCGGTTGCGGCAGCTCGCATGTCACCTGGGACTTGGTCTTTTTGGCCTGAGCCATCTCAATGGCATGTCCATATTTGTAGGTCGCCCAGTCGATGTGAACCGGCTCCTCGTCTTCAGATTGATCAACAGCACTCGGATCAGGGAGCATGGGGCCGATCAATTCAAAGTTCAAATTTGGGTAGAAAATGTCCTGAGCCTTGAGCTGGTTGATGGCAATTTGAAACCCCTCCGATAGATCGTTTTCCCCCACATCAGACTGTCCTCTTCGAACCCAGGGCCCTCTATGAACTCTCGAACTGCGTACCGTTCAATCTGGAGCTTGCACTTCCTCAGATCGTCAGCAGCCTTGTCGATCTTAGCCTTGGCGAGATCGAAGATCTCAAGTCTGCCCTCCTCCTTGGCAGCAGTTTTGGCGCTTTCGAGCTGCCCGGCGAACTCCATCCTCAGCGCAGCAATAGCATTTTCATGTTGCTTCTCAGCTTGTGTCAAAGCCTCCTGGGCGCTCTTCATCTGGGCCTCTATCGAATCCCTCTCCTCGACCCGGACCCTTTTCTCCTCCCTGGCATTACGGAGGTCTTCCTCGAGCTGATGGATAATTTGGGGGTCCATCGAAGCGAGCCGCGCCTTTGCGCTCTGGTACTTCTCCTTGTACCTCTATTTGCCGGTTTTAAAGACCTCCGCTTCCTGGATCGAGTTCACCAACACGGGGAGGACGTCCTGAAAAGCAATAAGCAGATCGATTAGGAACAAAGAGATCGATCGGCAAAAGGCAGATCGATAGTCAAAGTACAGATCGATCACCATCGAATCGATTGACACGAATTGTCGCAAAGGAAAAAAAAAAAGATATATGATAATAAAATGTATATGTATATATATACTTACGCAGAAGATCCCTCGAGCGGCTTTGGCCCTCTTCTGATCCGCCGACCTCGATCTGGATATCTTCCTCTGTTCATCAATGATGCAGCCGGTATTGAACAGAGCAGAGACCAGGTCGATGTCCGGAGTGCCAAAAGCCAAGGCACGCGTCGAGCCATCCGATTTTTCCAGTTCGAGCCCGGCTGGCCATTGTGGAAGTGGGGTTCTGGGGAAATCCAAAAGCTGGGATTCTTCGTCCGAATCCTCGGAGTCCTCCATCAGGTGAGCGGTTTCTCTGAAAGGCCTCTTTCCCACGCCGTGCCTTGCCTGAACAAACTGGGCATAAAGGTCAATGTCTTCATCAAAATGTAATTCTAAGTGGTCTAAATTTATTACTTGCTCGAGGTCGTCATCGACCTGACCCCCTGAAGACCCCGCCAGATCGACGAAATCCTGACCTCGAACGGGAGGCACCGCCGTTTCCGGGCCGATCTGATGAGCGCCTTGGTCATGCAGCTCCTTTCGGAACCCCTCTTGGTGAATTTGTTGCGCTTCAGGAAGGGCGTTGAGTATCGAGCGGGCTGCGTCGGCCACCGGTTGCATCTCTGCAGCATCGACCTCCCTCTGGTTCCTCGCCCTCATCTTAGCAGCTCGCGACATAATTAAAACTCGGAGATCTGCAGATCGAAAAAAAAAAACGAAGGTTAGATCGACATAGAGAGAGGAAAATTTACAAAAAGCTTAAGGAACCCCGATCGAGGAGGGATCCGGTCGAAGTAGGAGCATACCAAGGCGGAAGCTCCTCCATCGGTGCCCCAGGATTATGCCCGCTTCGACCAGATTCCCCGTCCTCGTCAGGTTTGTATGGTCAAGCAGGCCCAAACGGGGAAGCAGATAGAAGTTGTTGTGGAGCCACGAGGTCGATCTGGTGGGGAGGCGCTTCGGATCATCTGAACCCCATGTAGATCGAAACGAAGGGGAGACAGGGAGGTCTACAAAAAAGAACTTGGATTTCCAATCTACCCCATGCGATGTCGAAGGGATAGATACCATCTTCCTGTGAGGTTTCGATTGGAGATTGAAGTACCCGGGGCCAGATTTCGCAGCACTATTTAGGGTAAAGAACTCCCCAAAATCTTCGACCTCCGGAGCGAACCCCAAGCTCTTCACAATAATCATCATGCAGTGAATCAAGGAGAATGAGTTCGGAGTCAACTGGGCCGGACACATGTTGAATCGAGCTAGGAAGTCGGAGACGATCTGAGGCAAAGGGAGCCTAAATCCGTACTTGACTGCGTGATAGTAGACCCCAATCGACCTCGGCCTCTGTGGGCTACCCACCGTCTCCCCCTCCAGCGGCATTCGAACTACATACGGCAAATCCAAGGCCAATCTCCTCCTCGCGTCCGCGAACTCGGATTCGGTTATCTTTGATGACCTCTGGGTAACATGGGTTAAAGTACGGTAGATGTGACGCGGTTGCTCCGCCACGGGTTCTTCGATCTCCCCTTCTTCATCGATCTGTTGAACCTCCGGCTCGTCCACCAATCTCAACGGTCCTCTCCCCCTCGATGTCGAGGCGGGTCCCCCGCGATTGGCCGTACCGCCGGATCCCACGAGTGACTCGAAACTAGCCTCTGGAAGCGAAGGGACACTTTGCCCGATCTCCCGTTCAGGAGACGGCGTGAAAGCCTCTTCCGCAGATTCCCCACCTATTTCGATCTGATTGTGAGCCATAAGAAATGGGAGAAGAAATGGAATTTTACCTTGGAAGCAGATCGAACAAGCTTCAAAAGGACGGCTGGTAAGGGCTGCAGATCGAAGCAGTTCGATGTCTTATGTGTGAAAACAATGAAATGAGGGCTAAGGGTGACCCCCTATTTATAGAGGGTGAAAAAGTAACGTCTCGAAATACGAAACGACGCCATTATTACCCCGGACACGCCACCTCCCTCAAAGGTCACGTCGCATTAAATGCGGCGTCAGATCGAGGAACTCAAAAGCCGCGCCTCATCATGAAGGCGACGGTTCGATTTTAACGGACACGACGGTTCCCCTACCCAATGCCAGATCGATGAAATTACCACTGCGAAATTTCACACTGGTAATTTGGGGGGCCTCTGACATGGCATAATAACACGAGAACGCGTGGCACACCCGCGTAGGCGCCACGTGGACCCCACACCAACCTGGACAAACCAGAAATGACCTTTTGGACAGATCATCAGATCGATATAAGGTCCTCTGATCATCAGATCTGCACAAGGACATCAGATCGATTTACATATCACCCGATCATCAGATCATCAGATCGTTCAGATCTCTCCTATGAGGAAACCCACAATGTTAAGGATCCCGGAAGGCAATATCGATCTCCAGATCGACTACATACGTCACCGGACACCCGAATACTGTAAAGCACTCCTGTCGGGACACCTGTATCCTTCTCATTCCCTGGAACAGGCGTTCTATAGCTCATTAATGACCGTCAGTCCCTGCCTTTACCCAAAGAGGAAAGAAGGTACAAACGACCCGCCTCAAGCCGGTTCCATCGTCCGACATCCAAATCGACGACTGGCAACGCCATTAATGCACACCTACAGTACACGCATTACTGCGTTATTTGGTCATGGCTATAAATACTCGTCTTTTGAACAGTAGTTGGTAAGCATTTACTCCGCATTTAATTGCATTTATTCTCTCTCTAAAGAGCTCCATTACTGACTTGAACATCGGAGTGCCAAACTTGGGTAAAACCCCAAGTTCCCTAAGCTAGTACTTAGCTCACGTGTGTTAGTGCTTTCAAGTCAATAAAGAGTCCACTTAAATAAATTCTTGACTGATTGACCCATATCTGACAGCCAGATCGACCACGTCAGATCGACCAGATTTGAGCCAGATCACATATATACAAAATATCCTTCGATATATTAAGCCCATTCCGACTTAATTTAGATTAATTAAATCAAAATTTTATATAATTTTCATATGTATATAAATGATCTTTATGTATGAAACTTCTAATAACTGGGATTCGGTGTAAATAATATTAAAAGATTAAATAACTAGTATATTAGTGTAGATGCATAGTATTTTACTGAATATAAGAGATACAAATAATATCATGTTTGGAAAATAATACAAGGAAACATAATTAATATTTAACTATAAGGGCAATTATGTAATTGTACAAATTCTGTGAGGGCATTTATGGAAGTAAAAACGTAACGAACTATGACGGTCAACTGTAACCTGGAGGGGGTTGACCATGGGCTTTGACTTCGTCTTTGTCTAGATGAGCTTTGATTTCTTCAAGGCTTCAAACAATGAGTCAATATGTTTCAAAAAAAAAAAAGAAAAACAATGAGTCAATGCAACATTTCACGAGGTCGTCATGTATAATAGTCCCCATTTTAGTTTAATTTGTTTTGTTTTATTTTCATGATCATAAAATTTATAAATAAAAATTAGATATAAAAAATGTTAAAGATAAAATAATAAATGTTAATGATAATAAGAAATGACATAACTTTGTAAACGCACAATGTAACTTAATGCGAAAATTAGTAGCTAATATAAGTATGATAAAAAGATAAAAAGTGAATAAGAAATAAATTAAGAAATGAAATTTGGAATTCACAAATAAACACTAGGGATTACCCAATAAAAAGAAAAAAAGTAAAAGCTAAGATTTAAAGTATCATTGTTTTGCTGGATAATGAAACTAAATAAGCATTAGAAAATTTTATTCCTCCATATGTGATGTATGAATACGAACACAATATAAGAATATGATAATATTAATTTTTTTTACATGTAACGCTTATTAAATTTTAGTTTGACACGAGACAATATAATAATATAAAATTTTAAAAAGTGTACTCACACTAAAATTTTGCACCGATGAAAGTACAACTACTCAAATATATTTGTTTTTAGAGGAAATTTCTAAAATTTCATTTTCATGTAAACATTTTTAGGAATTTTTTTATATTCACGTCATAGGAAATTTTGAGTATACTTAGAGCTAAACAAGTAATTTAATGATAAGCATTTGCATATAAATAAATAGATCATGAGTTTAAATTTAATTTAGAATAGTCGAAAAATTAACATTCATTTAAAAAAAAAAAAAAAACAACAACAGAAGAAAAAAAACTAGCTAATATATCTTTTGTGACATAAGAAACAACGATATTAGGGGGTTTCCGGTTCGTATAACTAATATTCTGACCTAAGTGAGCAAGATGATGGCAGATTGGTAGTTGTATTACCTCCTTGTCGAACAAAAAAGAAGAAATACTCACAAACACTAGATACTAACGCTTTGTTGTCAGCCACTAAAATCCCCGTACTGTACCAATCCGTCTCAACTGCATTGAACTTCTGAATCAAATTGAGACAATCACTTTATGATCTATATATATATATATATATATAAAAGATTTAAAGGCTGATCAACGTGGTCGGAACCTATTTTTGCCACAATATAATTTAATCAAATTTTATGACGACTGAAACCTCATTTTTTTTAATAAACAAAAAATGCGAAAATAATTTATTATTTACTAGATTCAAGAGAAAGTAACTTTAAGTCATCCTCTTTTTTTATTGTTTTCAATATCATTAAATTGAAATGTAGTTTCAATCTCTAATTAATCATATCATCTTATTCTCTTTTTTTCTTTTTCTTGAATTAAAGAACTTAAACTTGGTTGATGGATCCGACGGTTCAATCTTTTAAAACATTAATTAATTTTTTATTACGTAATTTCTTAAATTTTATCGTTGAATTATTGATTATAAATGTCTAGTAACTTTTTAATTACATTTTTTTTAATGAAATCGTATAATACAGTAGTAGAAATTTATCAAGGCCCCCAGTTTATGTATATGAAAGTAGAACCAAGCAATCTCGAATGTAAGGTCCCGGGTTCAGAGAAAATTATAGGATACACCGATGGGCTCTACTAGAGGTAAACTTTTTAGTTACATTATTTGTTAATATATACATCGAAGAAAATAAAATTCGTAACTATATGTTTTATTTATAAAATTATAAGATCTAGAAGGTAACATATACATTATATAAGTCGTAGTTAGTATTAAAAGTACTTTGTGCAAAATAAAAGAAAAAATTGTAATTACATCATACTCTATATTTTCTCACAAATATACAACTAACTGATATAAAATTTATTACCTTATTTTAGAATAATTATTTATTTCTTAAATCACGATATACGAATGTATGGAAGTGTTTTACTTGGAAAGTTCGAATGTATTTTTAAACTATAAGTTACAATACATGAATATTGATGCCTCTTTTCTAAATGAGAAATCAGGAATCCTCGGGATTGTAATTAAATGAAATAAAATATTTGTGTGATGTATTTTTGGTAATACATAATACGAGCACATTATTTTTGGTATGCTATTTGATTTGAATTTTGGTATGTCATTAACACACATTATTTCTGATATTCTATTTGATTTGAATTTTGAAATGTTTTTCATTAACAATATCCATATCAGATTGGTCCTCATTTAAAAAATCTATTTTAAGTTCTATGTCTTCTACTACTCGATTAGAACTTGTGGAGTTATGAATGTAATATTCGACATGATATAATAGAACTTCTGGATTGTAAACTAAATATTCAATGTTATATAATATTCAAGATTACATATACCTTGTAAATATTAGATGTTAGATATTGTGTGTATACGTTGTCTAGTAAATACTAGCTAGATATTGTGCATATTTAGTACATATGCCATCCTAAATATCTATTAAAATATTTTCTAAAATATTGTGTAGATCCTTTGCTTGCTGACTTGAATAAATAGAAAAAATCAATATATTCTTTCAGCATTTTCGTAGAAAAACTGCGTTTTTTTAAATCATGCATCAAAATCAACATATATATGTATATATATATATATATATATATATATAACTATTGGGATTATCAATCAGATCGAAACAAAAGAGAATATTGATGTTTAGATATTTAACTATACGAATATTTAATTTGATATGAAAATATCCTAAATAGTAAATACGACTATGAATTTAGAGGTTTTCTTTCTAATACATTTCGTTTGAATTAATGGAAAGCGGCAAAGCGCAAAAATAAGGAATAACAGATTTTTACCATCCAAAATGATCGTCCAAGCAAAGAAATAAACAACCTAACCTAAATCGTGAGCCATAAGTTTCAGAACAGAGGCATTATGATTTATGAGCATATCTAATGAGAAAAATAAAAAAACAAAAACAAAAGGGAAGAGCTTTTAAGTATAGGTCCCACAGTTGCATCACTAAAGTTTCTTTCATCTTGTAGGTTCTACTTCTATCATCTATGCACCTGCTTTTGGTAAACCAATCACCTTCCCAGGACCCCATCTCTCTCTCTCCATATATATATATATATATATGTTTGTTTAATTATGCAGAGATATCTTGAGGTTTGGTATGTATGATCGTGTGAACTTCCTTTTGAGATTCGAAAATTTGCAAAAAGTTCGCATGATATATTTGAACTTTGAAGACTTGGTAGAACACGAGCTATTTTCATTAAATTTAATATTAAATATTGATTAGTATGTGTTAACTGGTAACTGCAAAAATGGGTATTCTTAAGAAAATTAAGACATGAACTTGTCAAAATGGATAAATATAAATGTAATGTAAATTCTTTAGGGGAAGTTTTATATAGAATTTGGAGATGCATAGGTTTAGAAAACAAAGAAAATAGAGTACTACTTCCCATACATTAAACTACCTAAATCTAAAATATCTTCATCAAAATCCTCAATTTTCCTATTTTTTTCTTCAAATTCTCAATATCTTTATTTGTCTCCATACTTCTATCTGTATGAGTTAACAGTTAACAGTCTATCACAAACTTCTTTGGATAGATATCTCTTCAAAACTTTGGGACGTTCAATAATATCTTGCAAAAATAATATTTTCTCCATATTTTTATTAAATGAATTTGAGCGTCTGAAAAGAGTCATTTGTTCGATTTTCTCTAGGTTATCTTTCCGTAATTTCATGAGATTGATCAGTAACGTAATTTTCTCGATTAACTTGATGCTCTAACCCATTGCCAAAAACAGCACCAATAACCGATTTTATTTTCTGCAGAGGTCTTTTCGAAATCAATTCTGGAAGATTCTGAAAATAATTCGGAATGTGTGTTTTCTTTGCAAACTTTGACCTGTTTCTTCTATCTCTCTTTTTTTTTAATTCACCGTAAGGATCTGATCTACAATTTCGTCAACAATTGTATCAATGTCAGCTATCCATCTTTTATTGATATCTTCCTCATTGATTAATTCATCCTCATAATGTGGATTTTCAGAGTATGAGTTAGACTGATTTATATTAAGAAGTGTTTGCCCCTCTTGATCTAAGGTTGACAGATCAGAATGTGTATTTGAGGATTGAACTGAGTGATCTTTGAGTTGGATGGTATTTCCTGTCTTGTTTGACCGACCCTGAGCTTGGGCAAATAAACTTGAGTTTTTCTCACCAATTATTTGTTGAACTATTATAGTAAATTTCTTGTAGGTCGAGTCCGTTTTCTATATATATACATATATGTATGTATTTTTTTTTGTTTTTGGTCAAGCGTGTATGTATCTCTATTTATAAAATTGTTTCTTGCACCAACTATTAAAAATTTAAAATTGTGAATAAAAGAAAATAGACCAATCAGAACAGAGATTAGTATAAATTTGGATAGAGACTGATGTCTTCATTAGGAATACAAGAATTATATGCCCTCGTTTCTTCCTGTATATAATGAATGAGATATTTCTTGACTGCTTCCACCTCCACTATTGCTTCCCTCACTACTTGACAAACTATATCATTTTTCATTCTCAATAAACCATACAAAAATTTGCAAACAAAACCATGTTGTATATAAAAATAGCAAATGATGAAAAGTAAGCGAGGATTGTTCTTTCTTCCCTAGTGGTATTTTGACTGTGATAAAGTTGTGTTTTAATTGCAAAAAGGCATTCAAGAGAGACAGCGCTCCCCCCTTCCTCTCTCTGTCCTCCCCTCTCTGCATTCATTGGGAAGAAAAGAAGCTGACCCACATCATCATCTCCATTTATTTCCCTTTTGGATTGGGTTCTTGAAATTAAGCGTTAGGGGACGGCGTTAATTCTGGTTCAAAACACCAAAACCAAACAAAAGAAAGTTCTGGGCCTCCGTGAATTCTTCTCCTGTTTTTTGCCTTTTTTCACCTTGATATAGAAATCCCAGAGCAAAAAGAGTGCTGGAAGGTTGGAAGTTTGCTTAAAGTTGGGGGTCTTTTTGGAGAGGGAAGGAAGAAGGAGACATGCAGTTGGAGTTTGGAACGTTCTTGATTTACTGGGCCGATTTTTACCCGATTTGAGGATTGAAAGGGGATAATTTAAGCGTTGAAATAGTTTTGGGTCATCTGTTTGCTGGATTTATTGTATTTTGGTTGTGATTGTTGTCCTTGATTTGGTTTGGGTTGAATCGTGGTGAACGTTTGGATGTTCTTTTCCGTTTATTTCTTATCTGGGTAAGAATTTCCATGATTCTCCGGTAATTTACATGGCTTTGGTTTGCTATTCTGGTATTCGTTATTTGCTAAATTTTGATTGGATTCTGCCCTTTTCTTCTACTTTGTTGTTACTGAAGTCAAGTCATCCTTGAGCTTTTCTTGATATGAAACAAAGTTTAGACAAATCTCGTGGATTGAATTGAACTGAACAACTCCATAATCCTGTATTTCCAAGGGGAACAATTTCAATAACTTTTTTAATAAGAATTTTAAGATTTATTTATTTATTGTGATAAGAAACATCTTTTTTTTTTTTTTTGAGGAATAAGAAACATCTCAAGTACTCTGATTTTTTATGTCTAATAAACATTTATAATCGAATTCTATCTTTGGCAGGGGTTCTTTCAAATCTGAACAATTGTTTTTCTCATGGGAAATCATGTAGCAGAAACTGTTGAAGAACTGCCGTCCGCTCGAACCATTAAGGTATAGTTACACTTTTTTGTTTTTCCTAAATCATCTTCAGAGCAAATTATTATATTATTTAATATGCTTGTTATTCTGTAAATTCTTATTCTGGCCTCACAGATTCAGTTACTAGGTTTAAATACTTCTAAAATTGTAAATTTACTTGACATTGTAATTGCAGGTGCATGGCGGAATGTGTTCAGGACTATTAACTCTGGTGGCAAGAGTTTCAAAAATATTTCCCGATATAGAAGCCGCTCGGCCTCGATGCTCATCGGGAATAGATGCGCTTTGCTTGTTAAACAATGGTATTACCAAAGCCAAGTCTCTGCTTCAGTACTGCTCTGAGTCTAGTGCACTTTATTTGGTATGTATATCAATTAATAACTAATCTGGAACTTTATGACATATGTTAAAAGAGTTTAAGCAATTTTACTAATTAAGTTATACATCCGAGAATGAAGGTTAATATGATAGATACCAAACTACTGCATAGAACAGTATAAAATTCAACAAAAATTGTCTAGAAATAACAAATTGTCTTATGATGTTAATATTAGAGTTTGTGTTATTATGCAGGCACTTACTGGAGAAGCTATACTATCGAGATGTAAAAAGTCGAGGAATTTACTAGAGCAGAGTCTCAGCCAAATCCAGAGCATGGTTCCCGTGATGCTTGCTGCAAAGGTGAGCATTAAATGAAATAAAATATTTGTCTGATGTATTTCTCAAACAATTGACCCCATATATATATATATATCTCTTTATCAGATCTCTGGAATTATAGCTGACCTTAGAAGTGCATCATTTTGTCTGGATCCGAACGAAGAAGAAGCTGGAAGGGTGCTTCGAGAATTGCTCCGCAGATATGGTTCCACAATTGATTTCACAGAGGAATCTGCACTAAAAGCTATCCACAATGTTTCCTCCCGTCTTGGCATTTCCTCCCAAAAAGCCATAGTGATTGAAAAAAGATCTATCCGGAAGCTTGTAGATAAATTCGGCCAAACCGAGCCAAGCAAGAAAAAAATCTTACTATTCTTCTTAAATCTTCTCAACAAATATGGGAAAAAAATGACCGAAGAAAATGGACTGTTAGAGCACGAAGGCTCGATTCCATTTTCGAGCCCATTTAACCTACAATCTGAAATGGAGCTTTGTTTGGATCACAGATCGAACGAAGCCCGGATTGACATTTTGAGTCGCCCTGTTCCCCCTGAGGAGTTCATATGCCCATTATCTTTGAGACTAATGCACGACCCTGTTGTTGTTGCTTCGGGCCAATCATATGAAAGAATGTGGATACAAAAGTGGTTTGATGAAGGCAACCGAACGTGCCCTAAGACGAGTATGAAGCTAGCCCATTTCTCGTTTACCTCAAATACGAGCATGAAGGACTTGATCAAAAAATGGTGCTCCGAGAACGGAGTTTCTATACCAGACCCAAAATTGCAGGAGGCATTATTGGTTAAATCATGGGAAAGTTCTTCAAATTCAATTGCGAGCCTGAGTAGTTCAATGAATGATCTGAATCTTCCTATAGATTTCAGCAACGTGTCGTTTGGATCTAGTCAGGGTTCGGATGTGAAGCGTTCTTGTGAAATTGATATGGAGTTCATCTCTAAGTTCAGCACTCTTCCTTGGGATTTGAGGTGCAATGCGGTTGAAGATGTTAAGAGGTTGTTGAAAGATAAAGATTATGAGTGTTGGTCTGCAATTCCTTCTGAGAAGTTTGTTCAGATGCTGCTTAGATTCTTGAAGGATGCTCGTGATCTCCGTGATGTCGAAGCTCAGATGACCGGATGCTTGCTGTTGTTGGAATTTGTGCAGAAATACAGGTAATTGGGATCTTGCATTATGGTACACTGGGGGAAAGTTTTTGTAATTTCTTAAGCCTCAAGGTACGTTGGTGTATTTTAAGTCAAACCTCAAGGTACACCAGTGTAATTATTCCTAAAGAAAAAGAAAGACCATACTATGAATTCATATTGTTATTTTTATACTAGATTGCATCTGCAATCCTTCAGAGATTGCCTTATTACGGTTGATCCCTGGCAATTTTGAAAAAATTATAAATTACTTAATACAGATTTTAAAAATTACACAAACCACCCCTTTGGAAATGGAATTCGAACTCCCCAGTGTGCTTTGTATAATTTAAATTTCAAGTTGTGGTTTATAGTTCTCCCACATTGATAAAACAATATGAGAAATTCTATGTCAATGTTTTAAAAATATATTTTTGACTGCTAACCTCCATTTTCTTGGCTACATTTCAGAAACAGCATATCATTCCTGAAGGAAGATGAATATGATCTTCTTGCATCTCTTCTCGATACGGAAGTCTCCAAACAAGCCCTCTCCATATTAGAGGCAATATCCTTCCACCAAAATTGTCCCAACAATATCTCCTTGGGTGCACTTACCAGCATCTTAAACATTCTTGACAGCCAAGTTCCAGAATTGCTCGAACCTGCCTTAAAAATACTAAGTAATTTATCTCCAAAGGAAAACATAATCTCCTTCATCATTCGTTCGAACATAATTCCCAAAATAACCCCGTTTCTTGATTCCAACACTTTGTCGACGTATTGTGCGACCATTTTCAAGAATCTTTGTGAAAATGGAGAAGGGCGAATGCTGATTGTTGAAACGGAGGGTTCTATTGGTTCGATTGTTAAATTGCTTGAGAAGGACGATAGAGTCGAGCAAGAAATTGCAGCTTCTATACTTCTTTCTATGTGCTCTCAAAGGGCTGAGTTCTGTGAGCTTGTGATGGAAGAAGGTGTTATTCCAGGCCTTGTTAGTGTATCGGTTAACGGGAATAACAGAGCTAAGGCAATGGCAATGGAATTATTGAGGATTCTGAAAGATGAATCTGATAATAATGGAGAAACCTCTATTGGAGCTGAAGTTACGAGTAATAATGTGGACTTTAGCAAACAAAGGATAGATAAAGACACTCCTAAAGCTAAGGGGTTGTTTGGAAAGTTATTCTCTGCAAAGAAGAAAAAATAGAATATTGGGATACATATGTTTTGCAGTTCTGTAGATATTTTGGATTCAAGATGTTAGTATTGTGTGACATAGGTAGTTAGGTGATTAGTATTTTATTTTTATTTTTTATTTTGTTTAGGTGATTAGTATTTGATATAGTTGTGTTTAACAATTACTATTTTTGTAAATTAGTTTTGATTCATATTTAATGACCTATTGTGGTCATATATTAGTGAGTTGCTGTGGATTGGAATGCGTAGTTTTTTTTTTTTTTTTTTTGTTAATACACACCCCCAAGTGATCCGATTATATTTGAATCCGGTCATTATCCTAAAAAAGAAATCTTTTAATTACTTGGACGTGGTTGGCATAAAAATGTATAGAGTTTCATTGCTTTGTGCACAGTCTTACTCAACCTTGGAATCAGTGAAATTTCTGCTCTTACCTTTTTGATTCGCTAATTTTCACCATCTGATAGTATTTTTCTAGCGAAATCAATGAAATATTGTGTGCCAACTGCCAAATAATTTTTTCATCAAATTATTTCTTCAATTTAGGAATTTTTTGATCTCGTTTTAAAATTAAGTCCATTCATGGACTACGGACTACCCATCACGTACCGCATTAGGGTCCAATATATAACTTGTACAAGATCCCGACTTATTATTTGTGATTTTTGAACTGGTTCAAACAAGATTTCAACATATTATTTGTGATTTATATGAAAAAATAAGTACTAAAGTTTTATAAAAAAGTTAAAATCACTAGAGTTATATTAATTTTTTTTTTAACATATATCCCAAGTGGTTAGAGGGATTCGAACCCAGATCATTACATTCGAGAAAGAACCTTTAAACTAGTTGGCCACTAGAATTATATTAAAGATGTTGTGAAGTATGATAGAGGTTATCCTAAAAAGAAAATTCATATTGAAATTGTTGGGAATCGGAAAAGATAAATGAATTCTTTGATTCGGAGGAAAATTTTCTTCATACAATGGTATAGAAATAAAAAAGATTAAAAAATAAACTGCACCAATTCAAATAAATGTTAAGTGGAAATGCACACAACTCTAAACTCGAAAGGTAGGAATGCGAACTAGCATTTTTTTTTTTTTAAAGACGAGCTTATAGTTTAATGATAAGTGTCTATACTTGTAAACTAATATAGATCATAAGTTCGAGTTTTAGAGTAATTGGGAAACCAACATTGATCATTTGAGAAAAAAAAAAAAAAACAAAGGTAGGAATGCATACGAGTCGAGTCCGTTCATGCGTCTAATTAGTTGAGTCAACAAAAATTCAAGCTCGAATTTTGAACAGTTGAATCTGAATTGAGTCCTCCTGACTCAATTTGTGTTCTCCTCGAACTGAATTGGCTCGTGAGCCATAGATTTTAATTAAAGAAATTAATATATTTGTTGTATATTGCATATTAGATATATATACATTTTTATTTATAATTATATTTATATTATTATATTAAGTGAGAGGTCAAGTTTGATTTTTTGGACTCTCCATTTTATTTTTTTTTTAATTTTTTTAACGGTTAATTAATAATTGATCCCTATTATGGCCAAAATATTTTCCTAAATCCCCCACTTTGAAAAATGACACTCTTAGATCTCTCTTACCCAACTTATTTTTTGTAAATCCTCCAAATCCTGTAAAAATATCATAAGGCCCTTAATAAAATTAAAAAAGACACACATATCCCTACCTAAGTGAAAATAACGTTTTTGGGGCCCTATCCATATAGCCTAAAGTTCAGCCCGACACGTGGATAAGACTGGAAGCCTAAGTCAATAGCCTGAGGCGAACAAGAAAGTTTGCTAGGAGAACAGGGGAACAAAGGAGTTCGCTTGGTCTTCTGTTCGCTAGGAGAACAGACGAACAGATGAGTTCGTTGGGAGCTCATGGGTGGAGAAGAAGGAAATCTAGAGAAATGTTGTGCAAGAAATAATAATTAAGCAAGAAACGAGACCAAAAGTTATAGAAGAGATTAATTAAGAAATCACTGGCGCCGTCTGTGGTTAATCTTAAGGGTTTTTGGCTGGAAGCATCACTGGCGCCGTCTGTGGTACATGAAAAATATTCCCCATGTAATACTTAACCGGTGGGCACGAGGTCCATTCCTTCGAAAAGAGAACGACAAACAGAGTTGTTGTTCATCCTTCCGTGAGTGCTACACCTCTATTCACGAGAAAGGATGCAACGTGTAAAAATTTTGCAAAAGAAAGCCGAAAATTTTAAATCGAATGGAGAACAAATCGAAGAAATTGTTGATCTAAGATTGGAGAATAATAGAAGAAGCTATAGATCTGATATTGGCGAACAGATTGAAGAAGTTGCAAATCTGGTAATTGACAAACAAATCGAAGGAGTAGCAGATCCGATATTGGCGAACAGGTTGGGGGAGTTATAAATCTGATGATTGGCAAACAAATTGAAGGAGTTGCATATCTGATATTGGCGAACAGATTCAATGAGTTGAAGATCTGATAATTGACGAACAGATAAGCAGATAAGTTTATTGCTTGGATTATGCCTTTTGTTTTATTAACGATATAGTGTGAATTATTATTATTATTATTATTATTATTATTATTATTATTATTATTATTATTATTATTATTATTATTATTATTATTATTGTTTAGTGTAAATGAATTTTGGTCTGATTATGAAACTGCTTGTTAGCGAAGCTTGCTTACCCATTTCGCACGTAGATACATCTTATATAGTGTGTTGTTAGATTTCAAGATCTGATTGATGAATTTGTTTATCCTCGTAGATAAATATTCTTAAAGAAATAAGGTGAGAAAAAAACTAATTGGTTTTACCATAACCTAGAATGAGAAAAAATTTAGTCAGCCATCCAGATCTGAACTTTTGCTTTTCTCAGTTGAGTTGTTCGATATTGATAAATAAAGTACTTGAAATTTACTCATTTATGACGTATCATTGGCAGCGAATCAATGAAGTGGTGAGATCATGGAGTTAGCTCAAACAAAACAACGAAGCTGCAAAACAACGGAATTGCGGAATAGAGAATAGAAAGTTGTGAAATCGCTAAAACCAAAACAAGGAATTCGAGAACTATAACGCAATCGAACAGTGGAGTTGTGAACAAAAGAACAACACGCAGCGGATATAAGATCAACACAACATCGAAATTGGACACAACGGAGTTCGGTGCAATAAAACGATAACGTTCCGCACAGTGAAATAGAGGAGTTCGTAGTGGCGGAACTCGGAGCAATAAAATAATGGAGACTTTGCTGCTCCAAACAACGAACTAACAAAAGTCAAAATAGTAATTCATTAAAACATAAAGCAACGGGTCTCTGATTAGCGAACAAAACAATAATAAAGCGGAGGATCACAAATTAGCACAATATCAGAGTAGAAAATAACGGTTAGGAGCAACATAATAATAAAGCTCCGAACAGCAAAATAGATGAGTTTGAAGCAGCAAAACAGCGAAAGATTGACTTCGCTGCTCCGAGCTTGAAGTAGAGCGAACGAAACTAAAAGGTAGAGGTCTCAATCAACATAACGTTGATTATAATGTAGCTCGGAGCAACAAAGCATTAGAGCTCCAATCAGCGACTCAGAGGATCCCGAATTCATAGAGCTCGAAGCAGCAGAAAGTGAAGTAATGATGATCTAGTTTGGCCGAAACTCGAATTAGAGAATTAGCAAAACAAAGAAACAGAGGGTTTTAGATCATCATGATATCAGAAATAGTGTAGCTTGGAGCAAGAGAGCTTTAATGCTCCACATAGCGAACAGAGAAACTCGAAGTAGCGAACTAATGAAATGAAGAAGCAGAGGATTTCAGCGTGACTTAAAAAACAAGGTAGCTTGGAACAACACAATGTTTGAGCTCCAGCACAAAGTATAAAAACTCGAAGTTACAGAGCTTGGAGTAGCAAGAAAGCGAAGCAACGACGGTCCAACTTTGCTGCTCCGAGCAGAAAATAATGAAACTCGGAGAAGCAAACGAATAAAACTAGAAGTAGATTAGCGCAATACAGGGATTGAATTACAGAGTTAGGAATAATAGAGTAGTGAAGCTCTGAACAAGTAAACAATGTTCATAGATTAATGAAATTATGTTCGCTAACAAGCGAAACTATGAAACAAAAGATCTCAGATCAACAAACAATGTAGCTCGAAGTGGTAGAGTGTTAAGAGTTTCGAACTGCGAATAAAAGGATCTTGAAGTTGTGAAGCTCAGAGAAGCAAAAAAGTAAAGCGTCGACGAACAGACTATGCTGCTCCGAACAGGAACGAGGAAATTTGAAGTAGAGAACAAGTGAAGTAAGAAAGTGGATGAATGACGTCTTTGCTCTGAACAACGAACCAATGAAAGTCAAAGCAGTGAAGAATCGAAGTAAAGAAGCAGAATGATTTTGGTGCTCTGAACAACGGATCAATGAAAGTGCAAGTAGCAAAAAAGCGGAGCAAAGCATCAAATCTCCAAACAACAAAATAGAAGAGTTTGAGATGTCTGAGATCGGAGCAGCTAAACAACAATACAACAACCGTTTAACTTTGCTCTTCCAAGCAATATAATAACGAGATTAAAAAAGCAAACAAGTAAAACTAAGAAGCGGCGAATCCCAAATTAGCGCAATATCGAAATTAGACATAGCGGAGTTCAAACTAATAAAGAGGTAGTGCTCCGAACAGAGAAATAGAGAAACTCATATTAGTGACCTACCAAACTGAAGGAGCGAAGGATTTTAGATTAGCGTGACATCAGAAATAGTATCTCTTGGAGCAACAAAGTGTTAAAGCTCCGAACAACGAAACAAAGGAGTTGGAACTCCAGTTGAGAGCTCCGTGATAGGAAAAAGGGAAGGTCCACCAATGATTGAAAGCGAAACTTGGAGTAGCAAAACAACGGAGGTCTTTGTTGCTCTGAATAGCGAATCAATAAAAGTTGAAGTAGCAAACATTATGTTAGGAATAGTGCCCTTAAAGCCGTATTGTTGCTTTAGTATTTCCTTGTAAAATCATAAACAATCTTTGAATAATAAACAAAATGATTTTGTTCATAGGCAATCACTTTTTTATGTGCTTATTTATGTTTGTTTGGGTTTGACTGTGTTTTGCATGTTTGAACTCCCTTAATTCGGTGATGCCGTTAAGAACTTTGTCTTTATGAGAATGATACATGAAACAAGTTCTTAACTCCATAGGCGAGGATTAAAAACTTCTCCAAGTCGATGAGTTCAACAGACAGTGGGAGTGTCGACCTTGACTCTATTGAGACTTGCTTAAGTGATTATGTCCTTAAGAAGGATCACTCAATTTCCTGGAGTGATAAGTGCACATGATGATGCGTTCATAATATATAAGGGTGATTGTTACAAGAACTTCATCACTGAGATGTCCCGCATGAGAACATTCCTATATGGGAAAGGAAGTTTCCAGAAACTTCTAAATTAGGAAATATCTCACAGGTCAATGACGTGACTAATAATCCTTTGACTTGAGATTTTGTAATGTCTCATATGAGCTAACTCTGTAATCTTCGATATAGGCTCAAAAGGGTGTCTCCATATAGACACCTGAACCACGACCTATGTTGGAATTACATAAGTGACATATGTAGAATTAGTAGAATCAATAAAGGACCTACACTTGTTAAAAACAAGAATGATCTCTTACTGATTAAGTTGTTCGTAGTTCATTAAATATTAAACCCTTGACCAAGATGGATAAAAGACCAAGACATCAAGAAAATGGGGTTTTCTTGGATTGAGATCTAAATGGATATGAAATGAACTTAACTTTAAAGATCAAGAATAACAAGGCACTGAGTTTATTCCCATGCCTTAATTTCTTGATTGAGAGATGGAGTTGGAGGAGGATCGTATTTCATTGATTGTCATTGGCTGAAAGGTTCTTCATTTCATTTTGTTATTCGGCTAGGGGTCACACACCAATTGCTAGATTACGGTAGTGTGATCTATGAACTGATTAATCAATTATGGGAATTAATTAATTAGTGTCACTGCTAATCGAATAATGAACCTAAAAGGTCACATACAAATGCCAGGTCATGAGGGTTTTAGTAGGAAGTTAATTGGATTAACGAAGGATCAAAATATTGATCGAAGTGGGGCCACGAACACATGAACCCGTGTCACGTGTCACGCAGCCGTACGTGATTGCCACGTGTCACGCACACGTGGCTGCACATGTGTAGCTCGTGCCACACGTGAAGACTTTTCTCGATTAATTAATTAAGTTGTTAATTAATTAATTATGAATTAATTGTTAAGTCCAATCTCAAAATAATTAACCTAATAAATAAATAATTATGAATTAGGTTATTTATTGAATCTTGATATTTGACTTTATTCTAGATAAGGTTGAATAGTCAAACTTCCTATTGTAGGAGAGAGAAAGATTTCTTGGATTATCTTGGAGAGCAAGATATGATCTTATTTTCAATTAAAAGATAATAATTAATTAGTGAGCAAGAAATCAAAAGCCACTAGCCTTGGGAAGTTTCTAGGGTTCAAACCCTCCTTAGTATAAATACAAGGGCAGGGCTCCTTTTACATTTTAGACTAACGTTCTTGAAGCGTTAATAGTTTTTGAGAAAAAAAAAAAAAAGTTTTCAAAGTTAATTCCTAGCCAAAACACAAGCTACAGAACTAGCATTCTCAATAGCTTGATCGTGATCTAGGACTGGTGTAGATACGCTTTGGAGGATTACCTGCTTTGGGATCTTTTCAAGAATCGTTCGAGGGACAATCCGCACGAAGGGTGTTTGATAGGTGGTATCAACATCACTAGAAAGCTTTGCTAGGAAGGGGCCCCGAAATGGTACTGTTCCGGGACCGTACTTTAAAATTTTTTTTCCTAATATACAGGTATCAAAATATTTCTAAAACATTTAAATACAAACAGCGGATGACTAGCCGGATCTACTCAAGTATATACATGCAATTGATAATAAATTTTAAATCACTTAAGTAGATAAATATCTAATATGCAATTAACACTTAAGAGCATATAATTTATCATGCTTAAAATAATATAATTGTAAAATATTACCGTACTGCAAACATGACTATCTAACGGCATTTTTTCAGCTCTTTTCCCTTTCGTGAGACCGACAGAGCTTCCCCACAATATCCCCGGAGAAACCCTCAGAGTGTGGGTTCTGAAAGTATTTCTCTAAATACTAGAGAAAATAAAACTTTGAACTAGAAAACCCTTTTCAGGGTTTAATCTCCCGAAATTAAGTGTTTTATATATTAAATATATAAACACCTAATTAAAATTAATTCCAAAATAATTAGGAATTAACTAGGAGAAAAGGGATATGGTTTCAAAGCTGAGAACTCAGCCAAAACCTCTCCCAAAGATTGTATAAAGAAATGAAGTGTCAAGCCCCCTATTCATAGGGGAAAAACCGAGGGTAAAATAGTAATTTCACCTCCCACTTGCGTGCACAACTTGGACACAAAAATCGAGGTGACTACATTGTAGCTCTCGTCACCACGAGTCCAACGCTGCTGGCCACTCCCCGAAACTCCGCCGCACGCGCCGCCTGAAGGAGGCGCGTGTTATGGCACGCGCGGCCCTAGGGTTTCTAGCTTGGCCGGTCTGACCGAACCTGGTTCGACACGTGGTCGATCCTGATACTGCCACGTGGCCTGCCCGTTTGACCCGGCGAACCGACCCGTTGACTTGACCCGCCCAGATTGAATCTGGACCCTCCGCGGTGATGTCGCGGCGCGATCTGCGCCGTACGCGTGGCTTGCCACTTGGCGCCCATTCAGCGCCACCTCACACCCATCTGCTGACGTGGCATACCTCGTCAGCTGCCACGTCAGAAAAAAAAAAAAAAATATAAATATATATATATATATATATATATTTTTGATGAAAATTTTATTTTCTCCAAAATAAAATTCCGGGCATTTCCAACTCTTTGGAACTTTGATTTATTTCTTAAAATAAATCCCTTGGCTATTCTCAAACACTTTGAAAATTCATTTCTCTTTCTCCTTTTAATATTTTCTCTTCGGGTTTTCAATTGGGGCTTGCAGGGGGACATGCAGGACTAATTAATTTTAGCTCCAAACAAGTTAATTTATTATCATCCCATGATAAAAATTAATTTCCGTTTAATAATATTTAATTCCACTAAATAAATATTGTTGCACTCTAAAATTAATTAAATTATTCACAAATTTCTCGATCTAGAATAATATCGCATATTACTCCTCCGTGTAGATATCCATGAAAAATAAATTGTAACTACTATCATTTATTTTTCATCTCCAATCTGAAACTTATTGATTCACCTTAAGTTCAAATTCTCCTTATGTGAAACACATTCAACATGCAACCTCGGTGACACATCACGCGAAGTGCTTTGGCCAAAGTCTTAATTCAAACTTTTGCAAATCTATTTCAGGGATATCTTTTACCTTCCAGCAAGGCCACATATTCCTCGACCAATATAACTCTTTAGGACATTTCATGTTGTCACTGAATGTACAAAGTATCTTATCCACCCGTTACCGACCTCACTTCGAGCATATTACAGTGACTAACACTACATGCCTAAAGTCGAAATATTGTTAGGATTAAGAGGACAATGCTTCCTGAGATTTTATTCATTTTAGATAGCAGTATATAATGAATAATCTCAGTGGTCCAGTTCGATATTTCCAATCCTATTGAAAGTCATCAACGTGTTATAATTGGAATCACCATTCCCTATGAAGAAAGACTAATCATCTTATATAACCACTTTATAGTCTCGGTAAGAACATATTCTTATCTTTCCGACTAGAACTTTAATGACACGTGATTTTGGTATTCAAAGTTTTTTCCTATGAAACACATTTGCAATTCTACTAACATTGTTGTTTAATTAATTCAACAAATTGAATTTTCAGGGCACTATTCCCAACAAGCTTCAATCTTCGTAAGTTTCTTGAAACCCTTATTAGTTTCAAGACTAACATTGCAAGTTTTCGATTCGGTTTTGGAAAAAAATTTAAAATTCCGCTACGCACACTCCGTGTTTTCCAACACATTAGAGATAATGTAGCTCGAAGCAACACAATGTTTGAGCTTCAAGCAGCCAAGCAGAAAATCTCAAAGTTGCATAACTCGGAGTAGCAAAAGAGCAAAGCAACGAAGATCCAACTTTGCTGCTCCGAGCATAAAAATGACGAAACTCTAAGAATCAAACAAACAAAACCAGAAGTAGCAGATCACAGATTGGCGCAATATCAGATTTGAAAATTGCAGAGTTCGAACTAATAAACAACTAAAGCTTTGAAAAGCGAAATAGAGGAGTTCGAGTAGAGAAACTTGGAGCAGCAAAACAGAGGAGGAACGACTTGACACTCTGAATAGAAAAACAATGAAAGTCAAAGTAGCAAACAATCAGAGTAGAGCGTTAAAGCTCCAAATAGCGAAATAGAAAAGCTCTAAATGTCCGAGTTCTGAGCAACAAAACAACGAGATAATTGCAATTCGACTATGGTGCTCCGAGTAGTGAAACATTGAAACTAAGAAATCAAACAAGTGAACCAGAAGTAGCAAAATGATGTAAGTGGAGACAACAAGCTCGTGGCAACGAGATTAAACTTAGATAAGATTTGTCAAAAAGCTATATACTATACAAAGATGTGACCTGAGATCAATGTTTTCAAAACCGGACCGGAAGCCAAACCGGCAGGCTTACTGGTCACCGGTTCAACCGGTTCGTGGTTGAACCGGTATAACGTAATAAATAATTTATTATTATTTTAATTAATTAAATATATATAAATATAAATATATAAACTAAATTTATAGTGTTCATTATATTTAAAACAAAAAATAATATTTCTTCACACAATATATATATATATATATATATATATATATATATATATTTAAAACACATTTTATTTTTCTTTACACGATACCAACTTTTATTATTTTTTATAGAAATTAAAATATCTCATAGTAAATAAATCCTTAATAGAAAACTAAAAGAAAATAAAAAAGAATATAATAATATAGATTTTTAGTTAACCCTAAAGCCCAAAAGCAAAAGCCCAAAAGTTTAATATCAAAAGCAAAAACCTATGTTCCTATAATCCTATTTGCGCCGCAGATTTCTTCTTTCCTTTTATCGTCTTGTTCAGCTATTCTAATTTCTCAGGAAACACTTCATTTTACATCATCTTGTTCAGTTATTTTCTCAGGTAACAGTTCATTCTACATTTTGATAAAAAACTTCTCATCTAGAACAAGTTCCTCTCTCTCAGAAGTGCCCTCCGATGAAAAACAAAGATGGCTACTGCTGTGTGTAATACTGGGAAGACGAACAAAAAAGAAGAAAAAAAAGTAGAGAAGGCTAATTCAAAAACCGCTGGTCTGGTCCGGTTTCAAGTGTTGAAACCGCCGATTAATCGGCCGGTTTTTTCGGTCAGGTAGCGGTCCGAATCTCGCCGATTTTACATGGTCGCCCGGACCGGATACGTTACCGGTCGCCGGTTAAATCGGTCGGACCGGTCGGTCCGGTCCAGTTTTGAAAACACTGCCTGAGATTGACGAAGATTTGATCAAGAGATATCTGCATGTGAGGTCACATCTTTGTGAAAATAATGAAATATAAGATTATGAAAAACCAGATGGAGAGGAGCAAGAATACATATTTCGCATCAAATTAGAAGCGAAACTCGGAATGACGATGCGGCGAAGCTCACGCAGTAGCGAAGCAACGAACTGAAACATTTTTTGGTGACATATGCTAGAAAAACCAAATGAGAGACAAAGTTCGCAGTAGCGTAGCACCAAAGCATGAAACGGATGAGAATGAGACTAGAGAACTACAGGAGCTTCCCCGAGCTTTGAAAGCTAAACATTGGAAAAAGCTTTTTATCTCAAAATCTTTATTTCAATTAAGCTTTGATATTTGTCAAATACATGTATAATTCTTGAGATGTCAAAAATTTTATTTGAAATATTAAATGATGTGAACACACTTGAGGATATATTTGATGAAAATTGTTATGCTTCGGATCCCAATCGACTAGGGCAATTACTTACTCTTGATAACGATTACTAGGGCAATCAATACTTCGAATCCCAATTGCTAGGCCTAGTATCTGCTTCGGTTCCCAATTCGCTGGGCCAAGCAATACTCCGGATCCCAATTGTTAGGGCGAGTATCCACTTCGGATCCTGATCCTGTGGGCAAGCATCAAGAAAATATAACCTTATACGAATTGATATATGAGTAAACAAATCATATTTGTATGACTAGATATTAGAAATCTTGTTGGTAATTGAATATTAGAATAATGGTTGCTCATTCTGTATAACCGGATATTTGATAGTCGTATTCATATGTTATGATATCAAAAATTCTGCTCGAAATAGGAAATAGTGAACATGTTACCTAAACGTTCTTGAAACAGGTGGACAGGTATATGCATGCTCGAATATTAGGAACCTTTCTCGAATGAGGTTTTAGCTCAGCACGATAGAGATTTGAAAATCTAATTTTTCGAATAGGTGGTCACCTGATTGAGGACACATGAAAAGACACTGATAAAAATGAACGGAGAAATCGTGAACATAGAGGTGACTCTCCCACAAGAAGGACAAGTTTGATATAAAAAATGAGCTCGTTATATTCTGATTGACTAACTTAGGGCACGTGATGACACTGCCGGAATGATAAAAGAGCTGAGGAGGAGATTATCGCCAACAGACGAGCATAATAGATTGTTGCGAACAGACAAACACGAGAGAATGTTGATGAACAACGTGATGAAACCGTTTGTAGCACCCGAGTGCGTGACACCACATCTCCCGCACTAAGACCCGACCCGCATATGAAAAGGGTAATCCATACACGTGCCAGATCAGAGCGAATGGGGACACAACTCACTCACTATGCTAGGCGGGAGCTAACTTCGAAACCAATTAAGCAATACACAGAAATAATAATAGAGGAATAAAATGTTATAATAACATAATCAATGAGCTCTCAGGCTCGAATCAAATAACATTTAAGGCGCTTACAGGCTATCCAAATCATAAATGACAATTATATGACATGAGTGTAAAAGTAAGGAAAAACTATACACGACTCCAAGACTTAACGGACTCGAAACCCCGCCTAGCACTCCAAAACCTGCAAGAAAAACTGAAAATAACCGGGTTCAGTCTTTAAGAGACTGGTGGGTATAAAACAGGGGTTAAGTACAGTAACATAGCGGGAAAATAAACACACACATGCAAGCTATAATCCCGTGCGAGGTTTTGAAACATTTCCCAAGTGGGTGAAAACAAAGAAAACAACGCTCGGGATTACAACAATCAATTTCATGATTCATTACGTTCATGAGGTCATTACATGAGCCCGGCGAGTGGGCGAAATCTCTAACCTTCTCCTCGTGTGTACATTAATCATTCATTCATTTATTTGTTCATAATCATTCATGCATAACAATTACACCTTTTTCCTCCGATTAGTGGACGGACTCGGCCAAAAACCCGTCCACCCATTCATTATGGCTAGTGGGGTCCATGAAGCCCCAAAAGCCCGATTTCCATTCCTCGCTAATCTCCTAGCAAGGGCTAGTGACATCATCATTGTTTGTTGGAACTAGTGCACGGGGATCACCGTCAGCCCATGCCTCCCCGGATAGCCACGTACACTTAGTCCCAGGGTCTCCATTCATTGTGATCACTGATCTCGCCTGTAACGCCCCACTTCTCCGGAATAGGACAAGACCTCGTTACGTGTGACTTTCGGAGTTACACATTTATTTACTAATTTATAATCTTGTATTTTATTGGCCTTAATTATTTTCTGTAGATAATATGCGTTTAATTATCTCTAAGCATGATTTAATTTCCAAATTTCTTGAATTAGTTAAATTATGAGCTAAACGTGAATTTAGGGGATCTTTCCATAATTTCAACAAAACTAATTTGGACATAATTGTTAGGGCACTTTATATAATAAGTCTTTTAGGGGGATTATATTGCAATTAAATCAAATTTAAAGTGCTGGCAAACATTAGGCAACACGTGCAACTCTCCTCTTTTTCCTTTCATTTTCAATTCTTGCAATTTCCTCACGCATGATGATATCAGATAAGGGACGAAATCATTTCTCATCCCATCTTCTTCAAGAGCTGCCCTTTTCATTCTCATTTCTATACACATCCGGTTCCATTTCTTTTCCCCTCTCACAATCGAAGAACAAGAAAACACCAGCTCTTAAGTATCATAAGCAACACCACCGAACTCCATCTTCATCACCTCTTTGCGTGCGCCACCTTCATCGGTTCCTTTTCTTTTCCTTGAATTCCAGCGACAACAAGGTAAAGGCAGCAGCCTTAATCCTCTTTTCTTTCTCGAACATGACTGTGATGCTTTAACCATCTAAGTAGTATTGAAGTAGTCTAATTAGTTGGAAATTTTGCAAGCTATGATGGAATGGAACATGAGATAGAGATATATACTTGCTTATGGTAGGACTAGATTGGGAGATAGATTCCTTGACGAATTCATGACTTTGGTTGGTTTAAATTCTGAGATGATGAATGAATTGATGAACTTTGTGGTTTTTATAGTTTAGAAAGCCTGAATTATTGGTTCGTTTAACTGTTTATATGCTTATGAGAGATATAGTTTTCTTTTAGCACGAGTTCTTGGCTTTTTGGTTATTTGACAACATGTCTGCGCAGATTTCAAATGTCAATTTTAAGCTCGTGCGACGCCATTTTCAAAAACTGTTTTAACTGGAGATTAATAACATATTCAAGAACACATCTGCCAAGTTTTGTAATTATCCGAGCCCGTTTGGTACCTCGGAAAAATCCCGAAAGATGTCGCAGTCCCCTGTTTCTGCCCTGTTTTTTGATCTAGAACAGCAGCTGAGCAGAGGGACTAAACCTTCGAATTTTGCAAAACTGTTTTATAGAGGAGTACCTATATGTGTTGGGAGTATACCTATTAAGTTTCAGAATTTTCCGACTTTGTTTGATGTGGTAAACAGACCGGTCTTTGAAAGGTGTCGTTGCAGTCAAGTTGCTGTATTGTTTGAACTTTGACAGCTTATACGCAGAGAATTCCGACGTAAATTTTGAACTCATACGACCTCGGTTTTCAAAACTGTTTTAACTGGTTGTAGACGGATAAATAAACTTTAGTTTATTAATTTAATTTCCTATTTAATATTTTGAAATTATCCTAAATTTAATTTCAAAGTTAAATAGTTAAATTAAATTGATATTATAATGTTTATTTTATAACAAATCAAGTGATGACACGTGTCAAAGTGACATGTTTTGACCAATCAAATCAAGTCTTGCAGTCAAAGAAAGCCAAGACAAATCATATGGCGACATATGGCGTATTGCATCACACAGACCAATCAAATTCAAGTCTTATTTGATATTATCTCTTTAAAAAATAAAAATATAAAGAGATAATTATTAAATAAACTTTGACTTGAGCAACAAGTCTTGAATCCTATGCCTATATAAAGAGGTCATGGGTTGTTCATTCAACACACAACATGAATTCAAGAAAGGCTAAAAACCTCTCTACGAATTCAAGAAAGGCTAAAAACCTTTCTACAAGTTCAAGAGGCTAAAAACCTCTCTACAAGTGCAAGAGGCTAAAAACCTCTCTACGAATTCAAGAAAGGCTAAAAACCTTTCTGCAAGTTCAAGAAGAAGGCTAAAAACCTTTCTTCCCCGAAGTTACCAAATCAAGGCGTTTGATCCGCTATCAAGGCGTTATACCAGCGAATCGACGTTATATTCAAGCTAAATCCACGGAGTTACCAACAAGTTCGAAGGCGTTCTTGGCAGAATTCTCAAAAATCCGGTGTTTGATTCGTAAACAAGTCGAAGGACCTACGAATTAACGTTATTTCAAGTCCAATTTGAAGTTAAGGAAGATCAAACCATCAAATCCATCAAGGAGCGTTTGAAGATTCAACAACTCTAAATTTGAAGGAAGAATAAGAGGATCAAGTGAAGATTGAAGACCCACTTTTATTTGAGTTCTCAAATAATTTGTATTATTTATTCGATATTGACTAAAAATCAATAAACACGAATTTTTAGTGCAAACACTGGATATTTAAGGTTTATGTACGTCAAATTTTATGTTAATCCGAGTCCGTTTGATACCCAAGAAAAATTCAAAACGACTCAACTGTCCCTTGTTTTCTGGTCTGGATTAACAGCTTGAAAAGAGTGATCAAAGGTATGAATTTCTCAAAACTGTTTTACAGGGGTACTTATGAATGTATCTAGTATATCCCCGTAAACTTTCAGATTAATCCGACTTCATTTAGTAGGGTACCGGTAAACTTTTTGAAAATGTGTTACTGCAGCAATAGTTCTATTTTTCGTCATCTTTGCTCTGTAATCTAAATTAATACACAAACATCCAGGGATTGAGACCTATACCCTTTGAAAGATCTACATGTCTAATTTACTCGGAATTTCACAGTTCGTTAAAATACTTCCTGAGCAATAAGTTGTGTCCAATTTTCTACAATGTGTGTAGGTGCAGAGTTTCTGCACAAATGTTCCTGCATGAATGTTGCATGAACTCTGCTATCATGTTTTCCCTCGCTCATTTCTAAGGTTTTTGTAGTACATATTCCAAATTTCCAGCCACATAAATGTTACCTTGCATATGATATGGCACGATTACATGTTTAATTGAATTACGTGGCATTAATCGTACATATAAACATGCTCATGCCATTTTATGACTTTTATTACATCTTATCCCATCTCATGACATTGCAACACATTGCCGAGTGTCTATACTTGGATTTCCTAAGTCTAATTGTATTGGTAATCATCACTTGTCTAGGTGATCCTCCAAAGGACCTAGTGGTCTAGTTACTTTGTCCTGTCTCTTCCTTTTGTTGACGTTATCCAGGTGAGGTTTACTTTTTGGAAATGTGTTACTGCAGCAATAGTTCTATTTTTCGTCATCTTTGCTCTGTAATCTAAATTAATACACAAACATCCAGGGATTGAGACCTATACCCTTTGAAAGATCTACATGTCTAGTTTACTCGGAATTTCGCGGTTCGTTAAAATACTTCCTGAGCAATAAGTTGTGTCCAATTTTCTACAATGTGTGCAGGTGCAGAGTTTCTGCATAAATGTTCGTGCATGAATGTTGCATGAACTCTGCTATAATGTTTTCCCTCGCTCATTTCCATGGTTTTTGTAGTACATATTCCAAATGTCCAGCCACATAAATGTTGCCTTGCATATGATATGGCACGATTACATGTTTAATTGAATTACGTGGCATTAGTCGTACATATAAACATGCTCATGCCATTTTATGACTTTTATTACATCTTATCCCATCTCATGACATTGCAACACATTGCCGAGTGTCTATACTTGGTTTTACTAAGTCTAATTGTATTGGTAATTGTCACTTGTCTAGGTGATCCTCCTAAGGACCCGGTGGTCTAGGTACTTTGTCCTGTCTCTTCCTTTTGTCGACGTTATCCAGGTGAGGTTTATCTTCTTGCTGTAACCAATAACGTAAACCCCGTATGGCCTTTATGATTTGAATCGTTTACCCCGCATGTGAAATGTATATATAGCTATATAACCCTATATTTAGTAAGTACGTGATTGTCTACCGATTTAATGTTATTTGAAGACTAATTTCCAAGTACTAAATGGGTTATAGATATATTCTCCGGCGTGTGTTCATGCTCTTGAGAAAGACTTTGATAGAAAATGAAAATGGTTTCCACGCAATGCATGATCCAAGCTCTTGTTATTGATTGATTGCCCCAATAGCATGGTTCTATTGGGAAGGGATCCGAGGCAACATGTACGAGGGAATCCAGGAAGGCATCGGGCCGACGGTGAACCTTAATCGCGACCTCTACGGGGGTACGTGTTATCATCGGAGGTTGGTGATATTGCGTGTCTACTGTGCCAGTACGCCGAAGGAGTATAGTACCGAAATGGGCTATGACTCGTCTGGACTATTGTACGGTTGGGGCTGATCAACCCTTTCCGTTACCGGGTGTGGTGGATGGTTTATTGTTATTGTTATTGTTATTGATTGATTGTGGAGTAAAGGTTGGAGAACGGTATTTCTCGGTACCGATTAATCGATTGAAATCCTTAATCTGATATACGTCATGGATTTTGAAAGGAAATGATTGTCTTGTTCTTGAAATTGAGACTATATCGGATCGAGGGGTTGTGTTTATCTTGCATTGTATATCTCTCTCTTGCATTGTATATATCTTGTATATTGTTACCGCCTCACCAGTCACTTGACTGACCCTCTCCTTCTCTCTTTCTTGTTACCCTATTGGTTGCAGGTCGGAGTCAGCTAGGCGGCGTTCGAGTCATGTCATGTTGAGTCCGTCTAGGATTACCTTTTTGTTACTGATACTTTATGTATCGGCATCTATGTGCGTATTGTTAACTCTCGTTCCAACTTTTGATACTTGTGAATAGTGTGCCTAGCGTAGTACCTTACTGTTGTCGTGAGCCTTATTTACTTATTTTGCGATCGAAATGGAAATTATATGTTTTAAATAATGCAGGCTCGTGGCCCTTATGTGTTGAATGATTTAATTTGCTTCCGCTATTGCATGCTTCTCTGACGACTGTCCGTCTAGTGCCGCCTAGCCAAGTATGAGTCTTGTGCTTCTCCCGTTCGCTAGCGCTTGACATGTATATGGATTGTCCATTTCGTATATGTGTTGGGCTCTAGTGCGGGGGATGTGATAGCTCCACTCTCGGGGCGTCACATCCTTGTGTGGTATCAGAGCTCTAGGTTCAAAACCGGAGCTCTAGTGTCGAGTTTGTCAGTCTAAGTCGCTCGGCATAGGAACAATGTGCTTTTGTAAGCTTTTATTGTTTAAATTTGGTTGAATTGATTGAATTCTCTTTATTTGTGCATTCTTGGTCTTTCAATTAGTTTCATTCTAATCTTCATGCATACATATTTAAGTCTGTTTCCAGGATCATGCCTCCTCGCAGATATCTACGTGATTTGGCTGGACAAAATTTGCCTCCTCCTTCTCCACCTCCTGTTCCTCAGGGACAAGCACCTGAAGGGCAAGTTCCTCCTCCACCTCCACCGCCGAATGCAAATGACGCATATGCCGCCATGTATTACTATTACCAAGGGCGAGCAGAGACAGCTTATGAGAAGTTCAAGAAGAATAATTCTCCTCAGTTTATCGGTACCACTGATGATATTCAGGCCGAGCATTGGTTGAAGCAAATCACAAGGACTTTGAGATTTGCCCTTGCTCAGAGGTTGAAAAGGCTAAGTGTGCTATACATCTTTTACAAGAAAGTGCTTATAATTGGTGGGAGGAAGTCAACTGAAACTAGATCAAGAAGAGGTAGAGGTTACATGGGAGGTTTTCACTAGGGAGTTTCGAGCCAATTATATCCCTCGAGTGGCTCGGGAGCGACGAGAAGCAGAGTTTATGGATTTAAAACAAGGGAATCACACGGTGGCCGATTACATCGCGAAGTTCAATCGATTAGCTCCTTATGCTAGGCATATTACAAGCGATGAGGCTCGTAAGAGTAATAAGTTTGTCAATGGACTCCGATATGAGATCCGAAAGGAGCTGTTAGGCCGAAACGTAGATAGCTGGACCAAGGCTACAAGAAATGCATCTATGATTGAGGCCCAAATAGCACAACTTCGTAAGGAAGGAGCTTATTCGAGTTTGGGATCCAACTTTGGGTCCAAGAGGCCCTACGAACAGGCAGCGCCGCCCGTTAGAGGAAACAAGGAGCAGCCATGGCCGTCTGTGGCATCAACACTGCCCGTACGCCCATCCGGGGTGCCCGTTCCAAAACAAGGACAGTCTCGGTTTCCACCGTGTAAGCATTGTGGGAAAGATAACCACCCAGAGGCTGACTGCCGGAAAAAGGCTGGTATATGTTTTGTTTGTGGAGAACCGGACCATATGGTGAACAATTGCCCAAAGAAGAGGACTAAAAATCCGAGACCTGCAGTTTATGGTCATGCTTATGCCCTCGAAGGTGAGGAAGATGAGAATGTCGAGCTTAATTCTACTGCCGTGGTGAAAGGTACCACATACATGCATGACATACCATTCATACATTGTCTTATCCGAGTGTCGTACACTCATTTATTGCGCATGCTATAGCTGTTTCTTTATGCTCAGCTGTTATCTATGTTGATGTCAGACTTCTTGCCTTTAGATGTTCGAAAGATGTAGAATTCCTCAGACTTAGGTGCTTGAGAGACATTGGGGGCTCTCTTCCATAATTTCAACAAAACTAATTTGGACATAATTGTTCTTATTTAAAATTATAGGGCACTTTATATAATAAGTCTTTTAGGGGGATTATATTGCAATTAAATCAAATTTAAAGTGCTGGCAAACATTAGCCAACACGTGCAACCCTCCTCTTTTTCCTTTCATTTTCAATTCTTGCAATTTCCTCACGCATGAAGATATCAGATAAGGGACGAAATCATTTCTCATCCCATTTTCTTCAAGAGCTGCCCTTTTCATTCTCATTTCCGTACACATCCGGTTCCATTTCTTTTCCCCTCTCACAATCGAAGAACAAGAAAACACCAGCTCTTAAGTATCATAAGCAACACCACCGAACTCCATCTTCATCACCTCTTTGCGTGCGCCACCTTCATCGGTTCATTTTCTTTTCCTTGAATTCCAGCGACAACAAGGTAAAGGCAGCGTCCTTAATCCTCTTTTCTTTCTCGAACATGACTGTGATGCTTTAACCATCTAAGTAGTATTGAAGTAGTCTAATTAGTTCGAAATTTTGCAAGCTATGATGGAATGGAACATGAGATAGAGATATATACTTGCTTATGGTAGGACTAGATTGGGAGATAGATTCCTTGACGAATTCATGACTTTGGTTGGTTTAAATTCTGAGATGATGAATGAATTGATGAACTTTGTGGTTTTAATAGTTTGGAAAGCTTGGATTATTGGTTCGTTTAACTGTTTATATGCTTAGGAGAGATATAGTTTTCTTTTAGCATGAGTTCTTGGCTTTTTGGTTATTTGACAACATGTCTTCGCAGATTTCAAATGTAAATTCCGAGCTCGTGCGACGCCGTTTTCAAAAACTGTTTTAACTGGAGATTAATAACATATTCGAGAACACATATGCCAAGTTTTGTAATTATCCGAGCCCGTTTGGTACCTCGGAAAAAGTCCCGAAAGATGCCGCAGTCCCCTGTTTCTGCCCTGTTTTTTGATCTAGAACAGCAGCTGAGCAGAGGGACTAAACCTTCGAATTTTGCAAAACTGTTTTATAGAGGAGTACCTATATGTGTTGGGAGTATACCTATTAAGTTTCAGAATTTTCCGACTTCGTTTGATGTGGTAAACAGACCAGTCTTTGAAAGGTGCCGTTGCAGTCAAGTTGCTGTATTGTTTGAACTTTGACAGCTTATACGCAGAGAATTTCGACGTAAATTTTGAACTCATACAACCTCGGTTTTCAAAACTGTTTTAACTGGATATTTAAGGTTTATGTACGTCAAATTTTATGTTAATCCGAGTCCATTTGATACCCGAGAAAAATTCAAAACGACTCAGTTGTCCCTTGTTTTCTGGTCTGGATTAACAGCTTGAAAAGAGTGATCAAATGTATGAATTTCTCAAAACTGTTTTACAGGGGTACTTATGAATGTATCTAGTATATCCTAGTAAACTTTCAGATTAATCCGACTTCATTTAGTAGGGTACCGGTAAACTTTTTGGAAATGTGTTACTGCAGCAATAGTTCTGTTTTTCGTCATCTTTGCTCTGTAATCTAAATTAATACACAAACATCCAGGGATTGAGACCTATACCTTTTGAAAGATCTACATGTCTAGTTTACTCGGAATTTCGCGGTTTGTTAAAATACTTCCTGAGCAATAAGTTGTGTCCAATTTTCTACAATGTGTGCAGGTGCAGAGTTTCTGCATAAGTGTTCCTGCATGAATGTTGCATGAACTCTGCTATAATGTTTTCCCTCGCTCATTTCCATGGTTTTTGTAGTACATATTCCAAATTTCCAGCCACATAAATGTTACCTTGCATATGATATGACACGATTACATGTTTAATTGAATTACATGGCATTAATCGTACATATAAACATGCTCATGCCATTTTATGCCTTTTATTACATCTTATCCCATCTCATGACATTGTAACACATTGTCGAGTGTCTATACTTGGTTTTACTAAGTCTAATTGTATTGGTAATTGTCACTTGTCTAGGTGATCCTCCAAAGGACCTAGTGGTCTAGTTACTTTGTCCTGTCTCTTCCTTTTGTCGACGTTATCCAGGTGAGGTTTATCTTCTTGCTGTAACCAATAACCTAAACCCCGTATGACCTTCATGATTTGAATCGTTTACCCCGCATGTGAAATGTATATATAGCTATATAACCCTATATTTAGTAAGTACGTGATTGTCTACCGATTTAATGTTATTTGAAGAATAATTTCCAAGTACTAAATGGGTTATAGATATATTCTCCGGCGTGTGTTCATGCTCTTGAGAAAGACTTTGATAGAAAATGAAAATGGTTTCCACGCATTGCATGATCCAAGCTCTTGTTATTGATTGATTGCCCCAATAGCATGGTTCTATTGGGAAGGGATCCGAGGCAACGTGTACGAGGGAATCCGGGAAGGCATCGGGCCGACGGTGAACCTTAATCGCGACCTCCACGGGGGCACGTGTTATCATCGGAGGTTGGTGATATTGCGTGTCTACTGTGCCGGTACGCCGAAGGAGCATAGCACCGAAATGGGCTATGACTCGTCTGGACTATTGGACGGTTGGGGCTGATCAACCTTTTCCGTTACCGGGTGTGGTGGATGGTTTATTGTTATTGTTATTGTTATTGATTGATTGTGGAGTAAAGGTTGGAGAACGGTAATTGTCGGTACCGATTGATCTATTGAAATCCTTAATCCGATATACGTCATGGATTTTGAAAGGAAATGATTGTCTTGTTCTTGAAATTAAGACTATATCGGATCGAGGGGTTATGTTTATCTTGCATTGCATATCTCTCTCTTGCATTGTATATATCTTGTATATTGTTACCGCCTCACCAGTCACTCGACTGACCCTCTCCTTCTCTCTTTCTCGTTACCCTATTGGTTGCAGGTCGGAGTCAGCTAGGCGGCGTTCAAGTCATGTCATGTTGAGTCCGTCTAGGATTACCTTTTTGTTACTGATACTTTATGTATCGGCATCTATGTGCGTATTGCTACCTCTCGTTCCAACTTTTGATACTTGTGAATAGTGTGCCTAGTGTAGTACCTTACTGTTGTCGTGAGCCTTATTTACTTATTTTGCGATCGAAATGGAAATTATATGTTTTAAATAATGAAGGCTCGTGGCCCTTATGTGTTGAATGATTTAATTCGCTTCTGCTATTGTATGCTTCTCTGACGACTGTCCGTGTAGTGCCGCCTAGCCAAGTGTGAGTCTTGTGCGTCTCCCGTTCGCTAGCGCTTGACATGTATATGGATTGTCCATTTCGTATATGTGTTGGGCTCTAGTGCGGGGAATGTGATAGCTCCACGCTCGGGGCGCCACATCCTTGTGTGGTATCAGAGCTCTAGGTTCAAAACCGGAGCTCTAGTGTCGAGTTTGTCAGTCTAAGTCGCTCAGCATAGGAACAATGTGCTTTTGTAAGCTTTTATTGTTTAAATTTGGTTGAATTGATTGAATTCTCTTTATTTGTGCATTCTTGGTCTTTCAATTAGTTTCATTCTAATCTTCATGCATACATATTTAAGTCTGTTTCCAGGATCATGCCTCCTCGTAGATATCTACGCGATTTGGCTGGATAAAATTTGCCTCCTCCTTCTCCACCTCCTGTTCCTCAGGGACAAGCACCTGAAGGGCAAGTTCCTCCTCCACCTCCACCGCCGAATGCAAATGACGCATATGCCGCCATGTATTACTATTACCAAGGGCGAGCAAAGACAGCTTATGAGAAGTTCAAGAAGAATAATTCTCTTCAGTTTATCGGTACCACTGATGATATTCAGGCCGAGCATTGGTTGAAGCAAATCACAAGGATCTTTGAGATTTGCCTTTGCCCAGAGGTTGAAAAGGCTAAGTGTGCTATACATCTTTTACAAGAAAGTGCTTATAATTGGTGGGAGGAAGCCAACTGAAATTAGATATATATCTATATATACTTTGGCTAAAATCTTGCACATTGGGATATATCGGGTCAAAGTTTATCTAATAGAAGAAAAACCCACCTGGTTACACCTTACCGAACAACACCAAGAAGAAAAGAAGACTCGAAGATAACCTAGAACCCGGCAGGTCTCCGCCCTGGAGAAAAGTGTACAAAAGACATCACGGTGCATTAGTGAGACTCAAGACTCCAAATAAACCATATATGACGCACTACAATGCATTAACGTGATATGACATGCATAAGAAATAACAATGTGCTATGAGGATATTCATGTGCACAATTAATGCCACTTAGACACATAAACGATTCAATCATTCATTACACGAATAGATCGTGTTCATTCCTTATCATTATTTCTTTCAATATCAATCGTTCATTCAATACTCAATTCATATCACGTTACAATACATGTTAACAATGCACACGAATCATTTAGGAGTAAAAAGAATCCATTGAATGCATAAGGAATGCAAGGGTTGCAAGTTAGGTCACCTTGTAGCACTTAAGCGTTCATTCTTCATAAATCGAGCCATAAATTCATAAATATATCAATTCAATCCATAATCTTCATATAACAATCATAACACATAGTTCAACAAGTTTACCATACATATAGGTCATAAACGGGGCAAGAAAAGGCAACGAAACAACGAAAGAAACACTTCGAAGCTGCCCTCTTATGTGACACGGCCGTGTCATGTTTTCAAAGGATTTGGACACGTCCGTGTCCAATTTTTCAAAAATAAAAACCAAGCTCTGAAAGATCAACACGGCCGTGTCCGTTTCAAAGTATTACATGACACGGCCGTGTCGAGCTTCGTGCTCGAAAATGAGCAGCAACTGCTGCTTTGTTTCAGCTAAGGAAAAGCCAAGGAAAAAGGGGCAGCTTCAAGGTATTCTTACGCAGCAATCAAGGCATGAAAATAGACATAGAAACATTGTAAATTCTCCACACAAACACCTGCATCAACCGATCAAAAGGAGGAAGGAAAGGGATGATCATTCATGCTTCTTCAACTTCAAGAATTCAAAGCTCCATTAATGGCATCTCATTAATACCTCAACTACCATGGATCATGAGTTCATAAATCTATTAGAGATGTAAGAGTGATTATTAAACAAGCTTTAAATCATCAATTAGCTAGCTCAAGGAATGCATATAATCAAGAATCTCGACAAAAACCTAACTATTCATTTCAATCTTCATACCATGCTCAAATCTTGGAGGAAACAAGCAAATCATAGCTTGAAATGATCAAAAGGAAGTGGAGATCACAAATATGTGCTTACCTTTCAAATTGGAGAAGGATTGATGTAGATATGAGCTCAAAACAAGAAAGGGTGAATAGTTCTCTTTTTCTTCTCCTTGGAGCTCGGTTTGGCAGCTGATTTCCCCCTTTCTCTTTGAAGTGGACGAAATGGGGTTGGGTTAGGGAGATAGAGAGTTAAGTTAGATTTAAGTGGGTCTAAAGTTTGGATTATTTGGTTAAGTATTGAGTAAGTTATGAATAAAATGGCTAAGGGTGGCAGTTTGACGAACGGGGCTTGTTTCGAAGGAATTTTGGAGATTCAAACGGGCTTAGAAAGTTATGAGGCTAGTTCCATTAGCTCCAAATTTTCGAAACAAGTCCAATGGTGGTAACAGAATTTGAATCTGAATTCCCGAGCTCAAGTTAAGCCACCCGGAACCCAAGGTGCGCTAAATGCTCTTTAGCCCCCTTAAGTGTGTGTCGCCAAGAACGAACCAAAACCAAATCAAACAAGTACTAAAACATGTAACGAGTACATAATCATGTTCATAATTCAAATATCTCATGAGTATCAAATTTCCACAAAAGTCGGAATTAAATTCGGATGCATACAGTTCAAGTTCGATGTCATATAAGCACAAACGTTCAAAATTCATATTCATGACTCAACAATTAATTTCGTATAAATTCAAATAGCATATAAACATTAAAGTTAACATATAATTGCATAATTAAATAATTAAAAAGCGCAAGTAACAAACCCATGACGTCATACCTATACGTACGAAGACGCGGGGCTTCACACCGTTGCTATGAGGAAGGAATATTGATGAAGGATAGGGTATACTAGATATGGAGGAATTATCTGTCGATTGATAACAAGTTTAGTGAACTGAACCCGAACTGTTGGCCTGAACCCTCTATCAATCCCCTTTGTTCTACGAACATAACGGACTTGAGGAGGGGGGGAGGGGGGAGAGTAGTGTTGGGGCTAAGATCGGAGTAACCATCTCCCGCTAAAGCAATTGTAGAAGCTCCATCCCCAATTAATGTAGCAGCTTATAACATCCCCCTCGGGTGACTGAACTACCAAAATTCCTTACAACTCGTGCCCCATAGCCTTTCTCTTTGGCTAGAATAGCTCTCAACATCTTTCCCATCTCTCCAGTGTCTCAGATCCGGATTGTCTGCTGTTCCAATTAATCTTTGAATCGGTTCCCTTGAGGTGGGAACTCCCTACCCATCTAGCCTAAGGTTCAGCCCAACACGTGGATAAGGCCGAAAGCCTGAGTCAATAGCCTGAGGCGAAAAAGAGAGTTGGACAACAGGGGAACAAAAGAGTTCGCTAGGAGAATAATGGAATATAAGAGTTCGCTTGGTCTTCTGTTCGCTAGGAGAACAAAGGAACAGAAGAGTTCGCTTGGTCTTCTGTTCGCTAGGAGAACAAACGAACAGATGAGTTCGTTGGGAGCATGAGTGTGGAGAAGAAGGAAATCTGGAGAAGTGTTGTGCAAGAAACAATAACTAAGCAAGATACGAGGTAATCTGGTAAGATTGTAACAAATTGGATAGAAGATCTCAAATTATAACAAGAAAAGGTAACGTGCATAACTAAATCCCTGAGTTTCGAGATTCTATAAATACGAACCTTGAGATATGACGAACCAAGCTTTTGGTCTGATCTCTTGATTAATCTCTCCGAAACTCTGGCTTGTTTCAGTAAGATCTTGAGGAAAGAGCGATTAATCTGAAGGGTTTTGAGTTGGACCCATCAAACGTAATGAACATTTTACACCCATAAACTTTGAATTAAGTTACAATTAAGCCCGAAACTTTTATTAATTAATTTTAGATTTTAGAAAGTGACAATTAAGGAGAACTAAAAAATTAAAGCACGTTAGGGTACGTAATTCACAATTCCGAGCAATAAAATAAATAAAATATATAACCCTCAAGAAATGCACTCGATGATGTCATCCTCAACCTTGGGGAAAACAGGGCATCATAAAATACCGAATCATAAGGGTTATAGAAAATATCTAATATTGAACTTACGAGAGGTGGACGACACAACAATTTCTTCTTCTTCTTCAACAATGGTGAGGTATTTTTTTGGGCACTCGTCGGCGGTGGTCGGATTTCAAAATCGAATCGGTGAAGAGCACGGGGAAGGTGAGAGAGCTGATCAAAGGGATATGGTGACATTCTTCAATTCATCAAGGGCATTATGATATTTTTATGCGTTTTTGATTTAAAAAATATATATTGTGTATTGGAGATCTAAAACAGGCGAATTTAAAATTAGTGGGTTAATAATAAGTTTTCAACGACATTGGGGAGTAAGTATTAATTATCAGTTAAATATATCTAATTTAAAAAATAAAATGAAATAAGATTACATAATTCCGAATCATAGGTATCGAATCCAACTGAACTCTTTTTTAACATTTTTCTACTGAGAAACAACAATTTCCGCCACCACCACAAATCGCCCACCGCCCACCGCGCACCGCCACGCTCACCCTAGTCCCCAGTCCCCACGGCCCCAGCTCTCATCACTAGAAATCGCTGCACTGTCCCGTCGCTGAAATTGCTGCATCGCCGCACCGCAAATCGCAGCAGCGCTCACCGGCGCCGCCTGTATACACATATCATTTGTTGAATTGAATATTCTTTTGGCAAATAGTTGATCATCGTGCCACTAATCTAGAGCGAGGGAACTGGAGAGCGGAAGAAGGGGGGGAGCAGAAGTGGTAGAATGAGCAAAAGGCTGCTCAAATTTGCTGTATTTTCTCCAGCACAGCTCTTACAGTCATCAAAATCCTTCAACAGATTTGTCAACACTGACAACACTCTTGCAGGATTAGTAGACTACCACGAAATTAACGAATCCATTGATGCAACCCACGATTCTCCTCGCCAATTATTTTCGACCCAAGACTTGGCATTGCTACAGGATTCTATTTCTGATACCAAAGTTGCACAGTCGGAGTCTGGTAAGTGCTTACCAGATGCTTTCTCGATAATAAATGCCATCAAATTTTATGATGATGGTTTGGGAGAGAAATCCCAGAAATTCCTTAGGCAATTCAGGGAGAAACTTGATGAAAATTTGGTTGTTGATGTGTTAAGAAATATGCGGAACCCTGAATTGGGTGTTAAGTTTTTCATGTGGGCTGGGAGGCAAATCGGATATAGTCACAGTATGGCTGTGTATAATGCTTTGCTAGAGTTATTAGGCGCAGGTAAGAATGATAGAGTTGACGATCATTTTCTGCTTGAAATAAAGAATGATGATAGTGAAGTTCTTGGGAAATTGCTTAACGTGTTGATCAGAAAGTGTTGCAATAATGGGATGTGGAATTTGGCTCTGGAGGAGTTGGGGAGGCTCAAGGATTATGGTTACAAGCTCTCAAGGGTGACGTACAATGCTCTGATACGGGTTTTCTTGGAGGCAGGTAAGTTGGATTCTGCCTGTTTGCTTCATAGGGAGATGCTAAATTTGGGTTTCAAAATGGACATGCATATCTTGGGTTGTTTTGTGCAATTTTTATGCAAAATGGGTAAATGGAGGGACGCCTTGAATATGATCGAGAAGGAAGAAGTTCAGCCCGATACTTTAATTTATACCAAAATGATACAGGGTTTGTGTGAGGCATCTTTGTTTGAAGAGGCAATGGAATTCTTGAATAGAATGCGGGCTAATTCATGTGTTCCTAATGTTGTGACTTATAAGATTTTGCTTTGTGGATGCCTAAATAAGGGGAAATTGGGCAGGTGTAAAAGAATCCTCAGCATGATGATTGCAGAAGGTTGTTATCCAAGCCCTAAAATATTTAATTCTCTTGTTCATGCATACTGCAAATCCGGGGACTTCTCTTATGCCTATAAATTGCTCAAGAAAATGGTGGATTGCGGTTGTAAGCCTGGTTATGTAGTTTATAACATATTCATAGGAAGTGTTTGTGGCACTGAGGATTTTCATAGTTCGGATTTGTTGGAATTAGCTGAAAGTGCTTATAGTGAGATGCTTGAAGCCAGAATATCACTGAATAGAGTCAATGTCGGCAATTTTGCCCGTTGTCTTTGTGGTATTGGGAAGTATGACAAAGCGTATAGTGTAATTAAAGAAATGATGGCCAATGGGTTCATTCCAGAAGCTGGTACGTACAACAAAGTCATCGGTTTTCTGTGTGATGCATCAAAAATAGACAAGGCCCTTTTATTGTTCCAAGAAATGAAGAAAAATGGCATTGTCCCAAATGTCTACACTTATTCAATTATGATCGATAGGTTTTGTAAAGCCGGCCTGATTCAACAGGCTCGTTGCTGGTTTGAGGAAATGATAAGAGATGGATGCACTCCGAATGTGGTCACATATACTGCAATAATACATGCTTACCTTAAAGCGAGGAAGATATCCAATGCGAACAAGGTATTTGAGATGATGTTGTCACAAGGATGCCCTCCAAATGTTGTTACTTTTACGGCTTTAATTGATGGCTACTGCAAAGCTGGAGATATAGAGAGAGCTTGCTCGATTTATGAGAAAATGAGAGGAAATGCAAGCCCCCATGTTGTTGACATGTACTTCCAAATTTCTGGTGATAGTAATAACTTGCCGAATGTTATTACCTATGGAGCTTTGGTTGATGGCTTATGCAAAGTGCATAGAGTTGGAGAAGCACGGAATCTGCTAGATGCAATGATGAATGAAGGTGTTGAGCCGAATCATATTGTTTATGATGCTCTCATTGATGGGTTCTGTAAGGTTGGTAAACTGGATGACGCACAGGAGGTGTTTGCTAAAATGTCTCAGAGAGGATACAGTCCGAATGTATATACCTACAGCTCGTTAATCGACAGATTGTTTAAAGATAAACGTCTCGATCTTGCTTTGAAAGTATTGGCTAAAATGCTGGAATTTTCTTGCCCGCCGAATGTTATTATATATACAGAAATGGTTGATGGTCTTTGTAAAAATGGAAAGATAGGTGAAGCATACAAACTCATGTTGATGATGGAGGAAAAGGGTTGTAACCCTAATGTGGTTACTTTTACAGCCATGATTGATGGCTTCGGAAAAGGTGGGGAAGTTGATAAAAGCCTCAAACTCTTCCATGACATGATTAAAAAGGGATGTGCTCCTAATTATATCACTTATAGGGTTTTAATAAATCATTGCTGTGGTGCCGGGTTATTGGATGACGCTTATCAGCTTCTAGAAGAGATGAAACAAACACATTGGCCAATTCACTTAGTAAACTATCATAAAGTTGTCGAAGGCTTCAGTAAGGAGTTTTTATTGAGTCTTGAATTAGTAGATGAAATGGGTAGAAATGATACTGTTCCTATTCTTCCGGTTTATAAAGTTTTGATCGATAGCTTTGAGAAAGCTGGAAGGCTTGAAAATGCTTTAGAGTTGCAGGAGGAGTTCTTGTCACTGCAAAACACTTCTTCTGTTGACAAGGAAGAGTAATCTTCTTTAATTGTAACCCGCACAAATATGTTGGGTTTGGAAAGAGGTTTACTTGGTTATGTAGCTGAAGTTGTCAAAGAATTGTCATCAGCTCAAACAATTAAGGTATAACGACTATTTCCAGTCCCTCCTTTTATTCCCATAGTCTTATGATTTTGGTGTCTGCCAGGTCTAATACTCATGACAGGGCTTGATAAATATTAGAATAGATTTAACATGTAATAACCTAACAGGAAAGAAAATTGTCCTTATTCTCTCTCTCTCTCCTTTGAGGCAAATTATCTTATTCTCATGTCAAAGATTATGATTGTAGTTTGCTAAAATTTTATTCTTTAATAATTCGAATATGACAAACTTTGTTATTGTAAGACTTGACACTGTAATTGCAGGTGCATGTTCGAATGTGCTGAGAACCATTAAAACTGGTGACAAGAGTAATAAAATTATTTTGAGAAATAGAAGCTACACTCTCCTTCTGAACTCTTATTCTGAAATAATCGGCTCGATTTGAGTAAAAGGAGGTGTTAATTAGCTGCACATGTCTATTCGAATATCAAAGTTATTATAGCTGCTGCACTGCACCATTATCGCATGTCGTATTTTTCATGATTGTAAATAAACTGCAGAAATTTCCTTGAAGCGCGCAAAAAGCGGAGAATCGAACTTTGGATTTGCTTTTGTGGTTTGAATATCTCTGAAGCTGCATCATACTAAGGTGAATACACTTATTCTAATTTTTGAGCAAATCTGGTTGTCATGATGTCTTTGCTGTTTCCTTATAATATCTATGCAGTTATCAACATCTGGTTCAATTCAATATCCATAAGGACGTATTAGTTTTATTATGTAATTATTTTTAAATTTTTTTTTCGGCTAGTGTGTTAGTAAGATATCCTGTTTCTTGTGTTTTCAATGTTTTTAGAAATCTATTCCATGTTCTGTGGCATAATAATCAGTTTCTTGCTGAGTGATGAGATTTATAGGACAATCAATTGGGATATTCTTTGTTGTCTAAATTCTTCTGTTCATGAGATGGAAGTTAGTTCAGTGTTGGGTTTATTTCCAGAACATGATGCAATTTTCACATATTCTTGCATATTATTTATTCCAATTGCACGTGATAAGATTTATCTTATTTTGGCAAACATTCAATCTCCTAAGATGGCATTTGCTTCTACTTTTATTTCTATTATTGTTTCAAATTATTTTGACTGAATCGATTGTAAAACTAATAATAACAATCAAACAAAATAGAGCAAAACAAGGACAATCGTGATTCACCTCTCCCAAGCCAACTTTGCTGAACAATAAATAAACTAGCATACTGATGATGATTGAAGCAAATAAAACAACTTTACTTCGTATATATTGTTTTACTTGTCTTCAAGTTACTGCTAGTTCTAGGATTGTTGCTGCATCTTTCTCTTCTTTTAATTAGCAGAGGTAGTTATACTTTTCATCGATCAAAACATTTGATGATATGTAATTAATCATTATGTTGCTATTAGTCTGCTTTTTATCCCCCAAAGAAAGAAACAAAAGAGAAAAGTGAACTGGAAAAACTAAACTCTGTAGTCTGTAAGCCTTTCAGAAATTGTAACTCTCTTTTCATCTCAAGTGGTTTGCTGTTTTTGCTTTATCAACTTGTTGATAGATATTTAGAGTAGAGGTCGTCAAATAGTTCTTTCTTTTCCTCCAGTTTTTGTTTATATTGTGTTTCCTTGTCCGCTTTTGAAGTTTTATGATTATTACCAGAATTGTAGTATGTATGTGGGATGGTGGACTCTGACACGATGAATTGAGCTTCAAGTATTGGGTTCTTAACCTCCCCTGTGGAATTTGGATTTATTACACTCGACCCCCCTGCAAAAAATGTCTGTATGGATAGTGTCTGAATCTTTTGGTACTTTGTGGTGGTCTCTGCTATGGATGGCAGTGACTTTAAGGGGCATTGTAGGGCATTCAGCATTGTATGCTGAACAGAGAGTTTGATATGCTTGGGATAAGATTGGTGATAGTTTGGACGATGGCAACAATGATGGTAACTATTTTCATAATTCTTTGCCCAAGTTTGAGTTAGAGACTTTGTATGAGTCGACTTTCTTTATGATTCTTATAGTTTTGATTTTTTTGAACAACTGTATATGTATTGTTGTTGGATTTATTACTATTAGATTTATCCATATTGTTGGATTTCTAGTTATTGTTTTTAGATGTATATAATTGATAAAATATTGTACTAAAAGCTGGTTAAAATTGAAAAAGAAAAAACTTAAAAAAAAAATCAAATTCTGATGAAATTTGCGATGAGAAGTTCGTCTGGAAATATCATTAAAGAACCATAATTTGTGAATTTAATAGTATGTGTTAGGTTAAATCTTAGAATATGCTGGGCGAAGTTTTTGTAATCTCTCAAATTTCAGAGGTAGATAGAATAATATCAGATGAGAGTCAGCTTTCTTTTCTTCTAATTGTAATATGCTGTTAATGTAAAATTTTTCCGTTTATAATTTTCAGGCACTTACTGAAGATGTTAAGAAGTCAAAGAATTTATTAGAGTATGGCTCTAGACTTCTAGTGCTTGCTGCAAAGGTAAGCAATGAAGACTCCTATGAGAAAATCAAATCTCCCTAGAATATTTTCCTGAAAATTGAAAAGCAGTTTCTCTTTACATTTATGACTGTGCTTCACTTTGTAATTAATTGTATCTTTTACTATTTTCCCGTCAATCATGTTGCTTTATTGAATTTTTTCGACCTTGTCCTTATATTTGATTGGTTTCTGATAATTTATTTGAAAGTAAACTTACTATAAAAGAAAATGGGATAAATATTTTGAACATCCTGTACTATCGTGATTTTTGGAATTTCCATCCTAAACTATAAAAAGTCGACGTTTGCATCCTCAACTATTGTTTTTTAACAAATTGCAACCTGATTTCACTCATCGTGTACGTGTCACACGTCCATTGGAATCAGGTTGCAATTTGGTAAAAAACAATAGTTGAGGATGCAAACGTCGAATTTTTATAGTTCAGGATGGAAACTCCAAAAATCGTGATAATACAGGGTGTTCAAAATATTTATCCCAAAGAAAATTGTTATCAGGTCTAGAAAATAACTTCAAAGCTATTTGAAAGTTGGGTATGGGGTATTTCTAGTTCTTATTGTGTTGTTTGTTTAAAAAAGCAAAAACAGGTGTTACTTGTACTGTCTGTCTGCGGAAAGAAAAGTAAAAGCTGATATGAAGAGGAAGCCACAAGCTGTTTCACAGACGCTGTTCGAGAATGTGGTTGAAAATGTTAAAAGGTTGTTAAAAGATAATATGGTGAATCTCTACCGATGATTTCCATGTGCAATATTTCTTGAACAACTCGTTAGATTTTGAAGCATGTTCACGACCTTCATGGATTCGAAGCATAGATGACTGGCCGGATCCTATTATTGTCTGAATTCGTGAAGAAATACAGGTAACCGCACCTCAGGATGATTTTACAATCTCGTATGCTTTCGTCAAAAGATTTGTAGCAAACCTGAGCTTGAATAATCAATGGTTAAGATTCATTTTAGTTGGATTTAAAGGGCTTCAATGTTGTTTAGGTGAACTTGTATGATCTGTAAAACATCTTGTAAAATGTTTGAGAATGTTGTAAGATGTTGCAAAGTGTTTTGTGGTAATTTTTTCTCAAAAAACCTTATAAATAAGCTCTTTTAAAATAAAAGATGACCTATTTAACTTAAAATTTTTGCTGACTTCCCTAATTTTGACTTGTATTGTGCAATGGTTGTTACTAAAGATCTCATGAGCCATGTGATCTTATACTTATCTCGAGTTCTTGACACTTGAAGATGTTATTTGAAAATAAAATCTAACATCTTGTATGCTTCAAGAATTTCTTATAAGATTTGAAGGCTATCCTTAAAATAAGATTAGCCAAACGCCCTTTCAGTGGGGAAAATGAGGAGGCAGGAATTTGAAGGATAAAGCTGCATTATTTGAAGTATAAAACTTTCCCAAGTCATTCCCTTGAGCTTTGGTAATTAGTAATTACTTATACGCCTTCTTGAACTCTTTTGGACTAGTTTACTTCTAAAGAATTAACCATTTTAGTTAAGTTATACGCCAATTTTTAATGTTTCTTTTATTAGAGCTAAGGTCTTATTGTGGTTCATGAGCTCGGTTAATTAATTGGTTAGAGTAGAATGAATAGCTTTCATGGACTTATAACCTAATGGAGTAAATATTGGGTAATGACTAATGAATATAACCAAAAGAAAAAAGAAAGAATCTAATGCTAACCCACTGACTCTTTGTTATTTAACAAATGGCCCCTATTGTTAATATTTTTTAAGTATATGATGACATAATCATTTGTACTTTTTATTTGTGAATATGTTTTCTTCACTCATCTATCCCATATCTTATATTCAATTAGATGGAGTGTGAATGTATACTATTTTTCATATAAAATTTGTTGTGCATTAGATGATTAGGGTTCTACAACAGCACGTCATTTGTTCTAAGGTGTTAATAGACTCGAGAACAAGTACATTTATTTTTGCTATAAGTACATGAGGACTAATTTTTTTTTATATAAATCAAGACATCCATTTTTTTTTGTCTAAATCAAGACATGCATTATTTACTAAGGTCATTAACTCCTTTACTGACTTAAAACACGTTAAAATTGGGACAATTTATCAAGATATCTAAAAATGATCTATACTCAAAGTAAAGATTCGAGTCATTGACATTTAATTGAGAATAAATAGATCTCTTTCACTTATTCATACCTTCCTAACTGCGTACCAACTAATATTATCTGGTATGAAACAAAAACCCGTATTTGTATGAAACAAAAAAATAATAATAATAATAATTTAGTGGCTGTTATGGGTTAATTGAGATAAATAGCTAGGATATTAATGGACCTTATTTGTTTTGTGCTAATGGCGCCTACTAGAAGAAAAATACAACACTTATCGTATTGTTTATTTTTATGCTATAAGTCTATACGGTTCGATAGATATCTGAAGTCTTATAATGGGTATAACAATGCATGCCGGGGTTATTAAAGAATGTAACAAAGATCTCTAAGATTGTACAAGAATATAACTATTTCTGATTACCAACATCAACTTTCAAACAAATAACTAACATTTATCTCGTGAAACAAATGAGGCATCTAAGATAGGGGACTTTTAGAAAAAGCTACTAGATCTACATATGTAATGGGAGGAAAGCAAAATGGAGTCATTATACAAGGTAAAATATAATAATAATCCATAGCACAAAACAAATATCATTTCAAAAGATATTGAATAGTGTAAAGAATATAAAACCTACATTTACATATTGATAGGACAGTATGTCGAGTTGACAACTGACGATACGTGACGATAACCTAAAAACTACCCTAAACAGTTACTTATCGGTGAATGTCTTAACCCATAACCCTATTCTCGACCCCTGACTTCAAATAGGGGACGTTATCTTGAACCACCTGACTGACCACGTCTTTTCGAGCGCCGACCTCTCAACCACACAGTTTCTAAAGCTATCGGTTGAGATCGACCCAGGGCCTCGTGTATGGAGGCAACATTTAATGTCGGATATTTCCTCTGACTCCACATTTAACACTTGCAATTCTCCTACAAATACTCTGATAGGCAATTTTCCTACAAATACTCTGATAGAGGAGATACGAGAAGACATGTTGCTGCTTACTGTAACATGTCTTATATTTAATGCACTTTTGATTATATGTAAATGAGCACGTAGTAAGTTCCCCACAATATATATTTCCAGTATTTATTGTACAAGGTTAGTTATTCATTGCCCCTCTTTCGAGCGTCTCCTTTCATATAGTTACTATTCATCAAGCGATCTAACTATTTTCAGTATTGGAGAGTCAAAACGGGGTCTAAGCCCCATTCCTCTTGTTTGGCCTTTAAACTCACTTTTGTTATTATTCACGGTCGTTCTCTAAGAACAAATTTTCCAACAAATATAAGTATTTAAATGTTGGTGGTCGGATCTCGTCCAACTCAGCCTACTGAATTCAGGCACCATCACATATCATAAAACAAACAAGTACCAAGTGTATTCCCTGCAATTAAGTTTTTTTAATACTCAATTATGCAAAGCCCATGTATATGAAAAAAATGAATAAAATAAAAATGTATGTATTGATTATTATGTTGGACGAGCATTAATACGGTTTGTGTATGGCGATATTGTGGGAAAAAATTGAAATAAAAATGATGTAAATTTAAATTAAAATAGTACATCATTTAATAAATTATATATTTTTTTTCTTCAAAAGTTTATATTCCTAGAATTAAAAATATATATTTTCTGAATTTCCTATCTCCATCCTGTGTTGGAGTCGTATCCCTTGAGTTAGTACCATCTTCGAGTCGTGGCCTCAGTGTTCCAGTTTTTTATTTTTTATTTTGAATATATTTTATCTGTGACACGTATCGGTATATATCCTAATCATGTTTGTGTTCGATAAGTTTGTAACACTGCACGGGTTAAAAAATTAGAATGTCCACTCATTACTCATTAGTGGTTGTCAAGTAAACCGTATGATTGGTGAGTTTTGAATCACTAAAATGTATAATTTCCTATCAATTATAGTTGTTTATTTGGAGATTCGAACGAATTTTTTTTAATATATATCTAACTATTAAACTTACCCCAATTAAAGCAATTATGTATTTGATTTCCCTGATAGATATTTTAATCCTTTCCCCGTGAGCATGGAGTTGAATGCATCCAATTTTCTCGAATAAATGTCCGTATTTGACGTCAAAAACCAAATGAATTAGTTTTTAATCAGCATCATGTGTTGTTCCATTATTTTTTAACAACAATACGATGAGGGGACAAGCCATTTGAAATAGAATGTATATCTATGCTTGTAATTTCTTGACTAGAAGATTATGCAAAATAACAACTGCTAAAGTAATATAAGGCACATAAAATGACTAAATATCACTGATCATGACTCAAAAATGGGTTCATCACTAAATGGTAAGTGCTGTTCTTAAAGAGAACATTAAGTTTGCAAATTTTTACCAACAAGCTGGAATAGCTCAGTTGGTTAGAGCGTGTGGCTGTTAACCACAAGGTCGGAGGTTCAAGCCCTCCTTCTAGCGTTTTATAATTTTTTATTTTTCGAAGTTATTCATTCTAAGTTGAGTTCAAAACTAAGAATTTTATCATTTTACATAGCAAGTTAAAATGAAAACTTGAGGTCTAATTTAGTGTTCCAAGTAGGGGTGGGCGTTTCGGATCGGGTATCCGATACCCGATTGAAAATATCGGTTCGGATTCGGATAGTATTTCACTACCCGAACTATCCGATCGGATACCCGATATATTTTAAGAAATTTTTTTTTTTTTATAATTCTGCACTTTGAAACACGATATGCCTCTCTTACTTCTTATTCTCTCAGATTGTTTTTCTTCTCTCACGCATTCCTCTTTTTCCATCCCTCCATACTCTCAAACATATATATGAAATACCTCTTGGCGCTCTCCCTCTCTTCGTCATTCCGACCGCCGCCTCCAAGTATAGCAAGAAGCTGCCGCCTTAGTCCCCACATCTTAAGGTAAGGAGCTACTCACACACCGCCGGATCTGAAAATCTCTCTTCTCTTCTTGTTGCCTCTAGCAGACTTACCATCACCGGATCTGAAAACCCCTCTTCTCTTTGCCACTAGCCAAATCTACTCGCCAAAACACCAGATTTTTTAAAATCTCTCTTCTTTTGTCGTCGCCCAGATTTACTCATCACAACCAGATCTTAAATTAAATTAATCCAAGTCTGACGCATCGGCGAGACGTAAAAACAATGAAATTCCCCATCCCAATTCCCAATCCTTATCCCTCTTTCGATTAATTTGGTGTTTTTAAGCAGAAAAAAAGTCCTACTTGCACATATATACACGAGACAATTAGTGCCCAAGGGACGCCCAAGACTTATTTTAGGGATATAGCCCTCAATTTCTTTTCCCTTTTTTTTTATTCTCTATTATCTGACGTGGCTAATAATCACGTCATATCTTTCAAATTCAGATCCGTTGCTTCTTCTCGCCTTCTCTTTTTCTCTTCTTCTTCTCTCCTTCAACGATGAAAAACAGAGGTGGTTTTCTCGCCTGCACCTCTCCTTCTCACATTCTCTCATCGCGATTCGTCTTCTCACCTTTTCTCGCCGTCGATAATCGGGATGAATTCAGTTTTTCTTCTTCAACGATGAATCAGGATGAATCTCCTCTCCTTGTACAAGCATGACAAAGATAATCGGATGAATTTCAAAAATTATCGATAATATTTTTCTTCTTCTTCTTTTTTTTTTTTGTCTCAATCTTCAAGAACTTGAAGATATATGAAATCGCGTGAATTCTTTTGAAAATCGCGTGACTCGATCTTCAAAAGAAATCACACGACTTCATAGAATTATGAAGTCGCTGCGCGATTATGATAGTCGAGCACACGACTTCATAATTCTATGAAGTCGCGTGAATTCTTTTGAAGATCGCGTGACTCGATCTTAAAAAGAAATCACGCGACTTCATAGAATTATGAAGTCGCTGCGCGATTATGATAGTCGAGCACACGACTTCATAATTCTATAAAGTCGCGTGAATTCCTTTGAAGATCGCGTGACTCGATCTTCAAGAGAAATCACGCGACTTCATAAATCTATGAAATCGCGTGATTTCTCTTGAAGATCGAGTCACGCGATCTTCAAAGGAGATGAATAAAAATAATAAAAGAAAAAAGAAAAAAAGAAAAAAAAAATTGAAGAAGAATAAAAATAATTAAAAAAAATAAAGAGAATAAAAGAAAAAAAGAAAAGAAAAAAATCGAGTGCGCGATTTCTGAGATCGCTCAATCGATTTGTACACGTGGAAAATAATTATATTTAATATTTATTTTATTAGACAAAATTGATAAAAGGGTTATATACCCAATTCTTTTAAAACTAGGGGTTACATAACTAAAAAAAGACTTAGGCGTCCCTTTTAACCGAATGCCCCACTATATACACGGTACAAATATATTAAAAAAACAGAAATGAAAAGGAAAAAATAAAAAATAAAAATAAAAATTTGACGGGTATTCGAATCCGATCCGACCGGATACCCGATTATTTCGGACCGGATTCGGATAGCAAAAAATGTTACCCGAAATTTCGGGTATCCGACCTGATTTACCCGAACCCGCAAAACCCGACCCGACGCCCACCCCAGTTCCAAGTCTCATTGGGAAAATATCAACGCGCTATAATTGAAAATTGAAAATTTTTTATTTTTCGAATTTATTTATTCTGAGTTCAGTTCAAAACTAAGAATTTTGTCATTTTAAATAGCAGGTTAAAATGAAAACCTGAGGTCTAATTTAGTGTTCCAAGTCTCATTGGGAAAATATCAACACGCTATAATTGAAAAATATTTCCGTCTAGCTTGAGCACACAAAACTTGTAAACTAAAAGTTGAAAGGGGAGGTCAGTCCACTGACTAAATGAGGGGGCAAACAGATACCCAAATACTACATATATATAGAGCATAGCATGTTAAAATAAAGACTCATGAGCCGAGGATAGTTTTTGCACCCAAAAACATCTTCCGTTTAAATCTTGACATTAACATATACATATATACTACCGTTTCATAGCATTGCATTTCCTTAAAGTCTATCCTCGTCTAACAAATTATAACAATCCGTTACATTACATTATGCTCGGCGGGGAAGAGCTCAAACTATCCGTTACTCGCCATTACATTCATTAAAACATTAAAACATACATAAAACAATCCAGCCTTCACCCCATTGATGAAAGGGTTGCGCGAACCTAGCCATTCATTACATTAACTTCCACGAGGGGTTGCTATTCCACTATGTGTCCTCGCCAGTTTTGACGCCGACAACTCAAGAATATCATGCCTTCCCTATCTGTCAGATTGATTGATTTACCCTTTTTTAGGATACGACCACTTGTGCTACAATTCCGTCCGTGTACGGTTGCATTTGAGTTTTGATTTAAACACACAACAAATGGTTAAAGTTGTTTTTTCCTCCACTTTTTATTGTTACTTTACAGTTTATATTGATACATTATGTTGATTTCTAATTAATATGGTTGGCTAAATTTCTTCTTTTGAATAGTATCATGATATTAGAATCAATGTACATGACAAAATAATAATGTGATTCAAAAAAAAATGCCCGAGTACCAAATCAAAAGATTTTATCTTTGGGATGGTTAGAATTAAAATTATTGAAAGATTTAGTTTGCTTCCGAAGTCTGAACTCACCCACTTTATTGTCATATTTTAGGCTTTTACTTTAGGGCTGGCCTCCATAACTGGATAAAAATTAATCTATTGTCATTTTAGTTTTGTAAAAATATACAAATACAGTATATAATTTTTGTATTTGATCTCACTAAATTATTTATATTTCAATAATTTAAATTCCGTTTAAGTAAAGATTCATTGCTTTCAAAACGATATGGAACTAAAAGTTTGAATTGAAATGTCCTTTTAATGAGTTTGCCTAACAAGATATTTAACTATACAATGTTCTCTGATAAATAGATACTTTAATATATATATATATATATATATATATATATCATTTAACATTGTATTCGTGATCTATGTGTATAAAGGACGTATATAATACTCCCAGACAACAAAATATGGGTTTTTTTATAAAAATAGTATAAAAACATTGTGATGTTACAAAAGTGGTGTACTATTTGAAGATATTGTAAAATGGAGTGAATCGCTCATACCATCGACGATTTTAAACTTTTCTTTTACAGTTGGTGTTTTTTTTTACAAATTAGTCTGTAACTCTCCAAAAATTATATTTTCACACCCCACTAGTTTTACAACTATAGGAATTAGTCATGAACTCTGAAATATTTGATTTCTAAGCCTAGAACCTGTAGCGTTGATAGTTAGGTCTTGCTTGTAGATCATTTGAGACTTTTTAGGTATTGTGGATTTAGTAAAGACTAAACTAGAGCTATAAGGTGAGGCCATTTAAGGATAAACAATTCAAAAATCAAAGTTTTTATTGTTTAAGATCTAATTTTATTGAACCTTGCGGGCACATATTGCATATGGTTGATAGGACGTATAATATTACAAATGTTAGTAAAACTTCAAGTTATTTAGCTGATTTGGTAAACCAATTGTATACCATGATTGATAATATCAGTAAAGATCTATTAAAAATAGGAAGAATAGAAAACATCGATTCACCAGAATAAACAAAACAAATTATGGAAGAATAAGTCAAAAAACACTTACCTGAGAAAGAAAAAAAAAACATTATTACTCAAGAAATTAAAGAAAAAGCTAAAACAACTTTGTTTAAAGGAGCCAAAATGTGACGCCCCAGTTTTCAGCCGTACAGGTATGCGTGCCACGCGTGTGAGTTTTTCGAGATTTAGGATTTTTTTAATTCGTTAATTCTTAATTTATGCATTTCATGTTTTTACGCGATTTATTTTCTAACTTGTTTATGTGATATTATATGAATTAATTGTAATTCATGTTTTACTTTATGTCTCGTATTTTTTTGATACGTGAATTAATTACCGAGCATGCCTTAATTGATCACTTTTCTACTTAAGGACTTAATTGATAACAATTAAAAGCTTGGGACCTAATTGAATGAAATTAAAACTTGAGGGCTTAATTGAAAATTTTTCTTTTTCCTTTTCTCTTTTGTGCTGAACTCACGTCCTATACACAACATATACACTTGCACACTTTGCTCTCCTCCACTCTCGACTAGACAAGGAAAAAAGAGAGAAGAGGGCCGACCACCATCCAGCCCTCCGACGACCAAGCCCCACCACCTCTCAAAAACTTCATCTACTTTCTTCTCCTTTTCTTCTTGAGGTAATTTTTGAGTTGTATGCTTGGACTTTTTGACAGTGTTTGGAGTTAAGGTTTGTGGTTTGAGCTTGCTAGCTTGATTTATTGTAACTTGGGAGCATGGTTATATGATTAAGCATGAATTTAATGCATGAATATGGTGGTGGTTGGAGAATTTATTGATATGTATTAAATGAGGCTTTCAATGGAATGTTTTGGTTATCTAAGCTTGAATTCGTATGTTATGACTTGTTGTAATTGTACTTTATGAGTTTTAGCTTGTTTCTTGTTGTTCTCTATGCTTTTGGTACGTTTTTGTTGGGTTTGGTTTGGAGGGGATTGTTGGGATTAATGTCCTAAAAATCCAATTATATTGTAAATATTTTTGGATTAATAAAACTGAAATTATAGCAAGTTATGAGTATTTTACGAATTTAATAATTAATGACGTGTAATGGTATTTTTATATGAAATGTGTTTTATAAGAAAAGACTTTAAATACCAAAAATCATGTATCATTAAAATTCTAGTCAGTATGATAAGAAAATGTTCTTATCAAGACTATAATGTGTTATATAAGATGATTAGTCTTTCATCATAGGGAAATGGAGTTTCCGGTTATAACACATTGATGATTTTCAATGGGATTGGAAACATCAAATTGGATCACTGAGATTGTTCATTTTATACTGCTATCTAAAATGAGCAAAAATCTCAGGAAGCATTAGACTATTAATCCTGGCAGTGTTTCGACTTTAGGCATGTAATGTTAATCACTGTGATGTACTCAGAAGTGAGGTCTTGGTAACGGGTGGCCAAAATACTTTGTACGTTCGGTGATTTCATGAAATATGCTAAAGAGTAATACTGATCGAGGAATCTAGCCTTGTTGGAAGGTTAAAAGATATCCCTGAAATAGATTTGCAAAAAGTTTGAATTAAAACTTTGGTCAAAATACTTCGTGTGTGTGTCACCGAAATTGTATGTTGAATGTGTTTCACATATAGGGAATTTGGACTTAAGGCGAATCAAGAAATTTCAGATTGGAAGTGAAAATAAATGATAGTAGTATTGATTTATTTTTCATGGATATCTATACGGAGGAGTAAAATGCAAAATTATTCTACATCGAGAAATTCTTGAATAATTTAATTAATTTTAGAGTGCAACAATATTTATTTAGTGAAATTAAATATTGTTAAACGGTAATCAATTATTGTCATGAGATGATAATAGATTGATTCGTTTGGAACTAAAATTAATTAGTCCTGCAGATCCCCCTGCAAGCCCCAACGAAGACCAAAGAGAAAATATAAAAGGAGATAGAGAAATAAATCTTCAAAGTGTTTGAAAATAGCCAAGGGATTTATTTTGAGAAAATAAATTAAATTCCAAAGAGTTGGAAATGCCCGAAATTTTATTTTGGAGAAAATAAAATTTTCCAAAAAAAACAAAAAGTTTTTTGGCTGACGTGGCGGCTGACGTATCACTCCACGTCAGCGCGTCAGACGCCAAGTGGCGCTGATTGGGCATTGTGTGGCGTGTCTCATGGACGATCCAGATTGTGCCACATCAGCGGAAGTCAATGACCCAAATTAAATATTAGTTGGGCCAGTAAACGGGCAGAATAAGGCCTGGTCGGTTTTGACCGACCCGAACAGGTGGCGTCACGAGACATTGCCACGTAGCAAAGGGCCAGACCATCTGAACCGACCGGTTCACTGATGAACCGGTGAGCCGTCGGTCCGACCAGACCAACTCGGACACGTGGCAGTTGCTCGTGTCCCCATGAGAAGCACACACGCCAAGCACACAGCCAGCATATAGGCCGGGCGTGCCGGCGCGTGCGGGACTTGCGCCATTGTGGTCCTTACAGACCAAGACCTACGCCAAATGTTGGAGAAGCCAGAAGCATCAGGAAGAATAGTGAAATGGGCAATTGAGTTGAGCGAGTTTGATATCAGCTACCAACCCAGGGCTGCGTACCAAGCCCAAATCCTTGCAGATTTTCTCATCGAGAGAGACGATCCAAGAAAGCAGACCCCGTGCTCGGTGCTATGAACCATGTCGATCGATGGCTCCCCAACCTCTCAAGGAGGGGGTGTGGGGATTTCCCTGATAAGCATGGAGGGACAAGAGCTTGATTTCGCCATCTCTCTAGACTTTCCGGCGACCAACAACGAGGAAGAATATGAGGCGCTCATCACGGGCCTCAAGATCGCCAAAGGACACGATATTGAAAGAATATCAGTGACCACGGATTCTTAGCTGGTGGTGAGCCAATTCCAGGGCTCTTATGAGGTACGAGAGGAGACAATGATCAAATACCTGGCCAAGGTCAAATCCTTGGTGTCCGGTTTCAAAGAATTCACATTACAGTAAGTTCCCCTGGAAGAGAACACGCGGACAAACGCCCTATCTAAATTCACGAACGGGATGAGAGTTCTAGGGATCAAAACATCACTTACCTCTCAAGCAAAGGAAGAGTGATTGATGCAGAGGCGGAAATGATATGCTCCATCGACCCAGTGGAACCGTGTTGGCTAGACGAATTCATACTATATCTCCATGATGGAATATTACCGACAGACGGAAATGCGGCAAGGCGCCTCAAGTATAAAGCAGGGAGTTACTCACTCGACTCTGAGGGAAGTTTATACAAAAGAGCATACATAGGGCCAACGAAAAAGTGTCTCTGTCCCTCCCAAGCCCAAGATGTGCTTGAAGAAATTCACAGCGGGCAGTGCGGAAATCACGCGGGTGGTCGATCCCTAGAAAAGAAGGTCTCTAGGAGCGGGTTTTATTGGCCCACCCTCAATGAAGATGCTAAGGAATATGCCCGCAAATGTGTTAACTTCCAGAAACACGCCAACATCCCACATCAGCACCCCGCAAAAATGGTCCCTGTAGATATTTGTTGGCCTTTTGGTCAATGGGGCATCGACATTATGGTGCCCCTCCCGCTCGTAACGGGCCAAAGACAGCACTTGCTGGTCACGGTAGAACACTTTTCCAAATGGGTCGAAGCCCAGCCAGCCGCGAAGATCACAGATAAGGTTATCCAGAACTTCCTCTGGCGCAACATCATTTGCAGATTCGGGGTCCCCAGGGTCCTGATTTGCGATAATGGAACTCAATTCCAGAGCGCCAGTACCCGATCCTACTGCTCAGACATGGGAATTAGTCAGCATTTTGCATCAGTTGGCCATTCACAAGCTAACGGCCAATTCGAAGTTATTAATCGCATCATCATCCAGAACCTCCGAACTAGGCTGGAGGCCAAGAAGGGAGCATGGGTCGACGAACTTGATGGGGTCCTCTGAGCCTACCGCACCACGCCCAGAACCGCGACCAGGTTAACACCCTTCTCGATGGTTTATAGGTCAGAGGCCATGATCCCACCAGAACTCCTACATCAAACAACAAGAGTTTCCAACTACCAGCTCGCCAGGAATGCAGAAGACCGAGCACATGAGCTCGACACCATTGAAGAAATCCGACAGAAAGGTTTCCAACGCATGCAACAGTATCGAGCCACAGTGGCTCAGAGCTATAAAAAAGGCATCAAACCTTGCGCCTTCCAAATCGGTGACCTAGTTCTTAAAAAAGTCAAAATAACCAAGCACGTGGGCAAGTTACAGCCTAACTGGAAAGGTCCTTACCACATTGTTGAAGTGGGCCGCAACAAAGCTTACCATCTTGAAGACTTGGAGGGAAACACCATCCCCAGGTCTTGGAATGCCCACAACCTTAAGAAGTTTTATGTTTGAAATTATTCCTGATTGTAAGTGCTATTTTGTATTTATCTTGACTTGTCCACAATAAAAAAGTATTTTCAGTCAATCTAAACATTCTCTTACTTCAGTCAATCTGAATGTTTTGCTGTACCAGTTAATCTGAGTATTTTCTTAAAAACGTATTAAGTTTGCTTCATGAAAACGCATTCGATATTCTATCAACGCCTTTGGGGGCGGGAAGCCCCCAATTAGCATAAGTCAAAAGGGTCATGCCCCTTTTTTGACCCAAGACTTGCAGTTTAGTTCTGAGCCTGGACTTGTCCCAAGGGTTGCAGCTTGTTTCGACCCAAGATTCGTACTCATTTCGAATTGGTACTTTGAAATAATTTTCCAGAGTCCTACTCCGTTAAAAATTCCAAACTACCATTCTGTTAAATGAATCAGTGGCAGGCCAGAAAACGATCAACAACGTGAAAAGGCAGGTTGAAATGAATTTGCGTCCAATTTCATTCAAAAAAGGGGTCAAGCGCCAGTAGATTACAAACTAAATACAAGGGGAAAGGAAGTTACAATATCTAAAATACAAATCATTCACAAGAGTCAAGAGTCTGTAACAGGGAGTTTCCCAGGGTTGGCAGCAGTTTTCTCGGTCAAGAACGAAGCACATGGCTCAATCGTTAAAGGTGGAGTCGCCTTGGTCGCTGGTTCAGTTTCGGGAATAGCGTGAGCTGGGGGGAGCGCAGCCAAAGGCGGAATTGCTAAAGCTGGACCGTTAGGGTCTGCGTCTTGGATCTCATCATCCTTCGACCGGCTACTTGAGGGTGTGTAGGCCACCAACAAGGTCTCCTTAGCTTTCTCCAAGTCCACTGGGTCCGGCAGTTCTAACTCCGACTCCGGGCGCTTGTCAGCTTTGGCATCGGCCCACTCCACCGCCCAACCGTACTACACTTTGCTCCAGTCGGGCTCTTTATCATTGCCCTCGCTTTCCGCCGCCACTTGAGCCTCTCCCTCATCTTGTGCCACGCGAGCCAAGAAGAACTCAGGAAGAGTTTTAGAGACATAACCATTTGCAGCATTCAACCTCTTGGGGTCGTTGAGTAGATCATGTGGAATGGGATGGTGGAAGTGGATCTGAGAGAGACATCTCATAAAGCCCGTTTCAATGTCAGAGACTCCCAAGGTGTCGGAGACGTTATCGAATACTTTTGACCACAAGAATTCCAACACGGCGTTATCTTTAATTTGGGGCATCAGTTTGTCTAGCGTCCAGAAGGTGGTCTTCGTCCCATCTCTTTGCCCCTCCACGAAGCCGTATTTTCACCCATCCTGCTTGCCCTTGGCGTACGCGACCTCCTCTTTCTTTTCATCTACATCAAGCAAGCTCCTGGCCTGAGCGAGCCCGGTTTGAAGTTTCTCATTTTCAGCCCTAAGACGGGCTACCTCCGTCTTTAGGGATGACTTCTCCTGGGTCGAGTCCTTGAGCACTTTGTCCATCTTTTGCAACTTGCCCATATATAGCATCTTTGTTTCCGCCAGCTCATTGGTCAGTTTTGTCGTTTCATCTTTCCAGCTCTTGCCTTCCAAAACCTCGGCCCTCTCTGATAGGAGCTTGCGACGGGCCTCATCGGCTAGATCCAAGCGCATGGATGAATGATACTCCCTCATTATCAGTTGGGGGAGGAAAAAATGAAAATATTAAGAAGACATAGTAGAGGGAGCAAGTGAGAAGTTTTAAGGCAATAGCCCTTACCGCATTTAACAATGCAATCTTGTTATAAGACAGAGTGGCGTTGCTCTCCTTAGCCAGCTCTTGGTGGTCCGCACTTGTTTGCAGCGAGTAGTAAGTAGCCCCCACCACACCTTGGTCGACCTCCCCGGTCGCGACTCGCCTCTCGGACCCATCTGCAGTGAACTCCGGGAGATTGAATGGGTACTTAGGGCCCTCAAAATTGGGGATGTTAACTATCTTTTCATAGTCCTCCCTCAACATGGAGAACCCGGGGAAAGTATCGGATTTGAAGAAGGGAGGGGCCCACCCACCGGCAGGTTGGAATGGAGTTTGGCTCCTCCTTGGCATCTTGGAAGGGACCCCGCCCTCAATGCCATCCTTATCTTTCCTCTTCTGTGTTCGCCTCCCTTTGGGTACCTCAGTCGGAAACGATGCAGAGACGGTTTCTGAATCAAATTCTGGCCGCCCTGCTGAGGGAACAGATATCCCTTTGTGCTTCGGGGGATGGGAAGCCCTCTCGTTTGTAACTTGGGCCTAGGTAGCATTCTCAGGGGGAACCCAAGCGGCCCCTTGCGCGTCCGATTCCCTTCCCCCCCCTCCCCTGTCGGGACATGGGTGTTAGCCCATCTCTGCCCTGCCGCTCTCTCTACCGCGGTGATTTTAGCGAGGGAATCCTTTTCGGTTAAGCCCTCAGCCTGGGCTATCTCTTGGATCGTGAGGATAGGGCCGTCAGCTTTCCCCTCCTGGATTTTCTTGGCCTCATCGACCTGTCTTTTTTTTAACTTCCGATCCAGGGCATTGGCTCGTGCGACAACCATTATCGATCCTGCACAAAGAATAGATAAGGTCAGCACACCAACCCTATCAAACAAACGTAAAGTAAAACGATAAATTAAGGGTGTGATTTTGAGATGAAGAGAAGGAACGTGCTTGGCCTAAAGGAATTAGCGGCGTAGTTACCAATTCTAAAATCGATGTGCCTCGCTGTACCCGGAGCCAACCCCAGGCTTATTAACAAGTGCGTACTAGTGAAAATCCCCATATCTAAGGGATGCACATCCCTCAGGGCAGATAGCAGGGTGTTTGGCCAGCGCACTGGTCCCCTTTCCAAGCGTACTTGCTCAACGTCGTTCCAGGAAGCATGATGAAGCCCATTCCATTCGTCCACATACTTCACAAACACGTATTTTCTCTTTCAGTCTATCCCATGAGAAGACTTCTCTGTGTCGAATATTTTATTATCGGATCGAGACTGGAGTTCTAAAAGCCCTCTCTTATTGGGGGAAGTTGTCGCATCCACCGAGGTAACGAACAGTTCTACGAAGTGCTCCACGCATTCCACTTGTCCCAAAAGCTTCATCAACATCCGGAAGGCCATTATCATAGCATGCCCATTGGGAAGTAGCTGTATCGGACTAATCTGGAGATGGTTAAATAGAGCGACTTGGAATGGAGATAGCAGAAGCCTGAACCCGTACTCAATCGCCTGCAGAGAGATTGCAATACACCCCTTCGGGGGGGAGGGGGGCATATGCTCATGAATGCTGGGGATGATGACCTCACAGTCCAAGTCAAGATTCTTCCACCCGGTCAGCCTCTTCTCGGTCGTATTCCTCTCCGCCCCCCACACTTCGACCCTGAATTCGTAATAATATTTCGGGCATTTTTGCTGCCCCTTCCTTTTCTTCGTCTCTTTTCGCGGCTCCGCCTCAATCTCGAAAGTGGATGCAACTCTGCCTTGGTTGCACGTTTCTTTCTCAAGTGACATCTCTTCAATTTCAGCGGCCATGTCTTCCACCGCCTCCTTGTCGACCTCCTTATCTCTCTCCTTATTTTGAGGCCCGAATTTCGCCTCCACTGAGGGGTCACTCTCAACTATTTCGTCCAGAATAGGCCCGGTGACCTCCTTCGTTACCGTCGGGATATACATCACCTCATTGGGATCCTCCAACCGGTTCTTTTCAGGCCACTTTATCCCAATACACTCGATGGACACTTCAGGGTCAGACGAAATATCTCTCGGTCCATAGTTCCTCAATTGTTGGCCTTTGGGTTGGCTACCGGTGGATACAGTGGCAGATCTCTTGGGAGCCATTTGGGTTTTCGAAGAAGAAATGAAGAATGGAGATTATGAAGATTGAGAGGTGTACCTAGAAGGTTTGCTTGAGATGTTCTCTGAAAGTTTTGTTTTTGCAAATGTTGTTGAATGCGAGAGATTCTTAAATTTAGGGTTTTCGCTTGGGAATGGCGTGGAAAAGGGGAAAAACAGCCTAAGTGCCCCTTTTATAGCTGTAGTTAAATCAATTGGAGGTTAACACAAGCTACGTGCTGGTTATTCAACCTGCCTGGAATGAAGTGTTGCCCGTTACCCAATGGCGGCGGCAGATAACTCCCTCAGGGCTTGTGCCAACAGTCTCAAAATTCAAAAGCGCATTCATTGCACTGACGTTAAAAAGTCCCAGAGTTTCCCGCCTAGTGGAACACAGGTGGCATGGGCACGTGTGAGCACCGCCCATCAATTGGTTCCCTAGGTCGGTATATCTCTTGGGTCGACAGAATCTGGCTCGATGATATTTGGCTCGGTAGGGTCTGGCTCGAAAGAAGAGGTGCGACCCGGCGTTATTCCGGGTAATCAAGCGGCCGCTATCCCTCCTTTCCTTAGCAGTCAGGACGCCTTCTTCAAGGTCCGCCGTCACTCAGCATGTGCCACCAGACCTGGGGGCGGGGGAGATGATAAGGGGAAAATCGAGAGCTTATAACTGAGCACCAGGTGTCACTTCCAAATGGCACTCGGTGCCACGTTAGCCCTTTGTATCCGACCCAGGCATGTGGTCTTTCGACCTAGCACTTGGGGAAAGCATCTCAATGTTAAGCAATGGGAGCTCTCGACCCAGAGTCCCCTTTTCGACCCAGAAAGGTACGACCCAGCCTCCGATCGACCCAAGTGCTACCGGACAACCGCATTCAATGCGCGTACCACTCTCTGTGGGCTACATTAATTGCATCCGTACCAAGTACTATGTCGGGGTCTCTGTTAGGGACAGGGAAACAGTGCTTTAGTCATAAAAGCACTGTTCTGGCTATAAAGCGTCCCTCTCCCGCCAGACAAGATCCATACCTCCCTGAGGGTGTACTTACGCGCACTAAGGCACCCCTTCGCCCTATATAAACCCATCTCCATCACCAACGGAGGTAAGTTTTCCTACACACTCTAAGTCCCTTGCTTCCTCTGCATTTTCGACCTAGAGCTTGAACTGACTTGAGCATCGGAGTGCCAAAACGGGCCCAACCCCCACATCCCCAGTTTGGCCTTTGAGTTCACGTTTGCTTTATCTTTTTCAGCCCAGGAAAGCATCAGAGTTGCCTCACTCAAACAAATATCTTGGGTGATTGGGAGTCGTAGTCCGCAGTCCAGCGTGTAGCCAGATTTGGACACCATCACCATGTTCAAGGAAGCTAAAGAAAAATTACCAAAAAAAGTATTTGAAAAAATTAATGCAAGGATTCATGAATGTAGAATTAAAATAATTCTTAATGATTCAACTTTTCAATCATATTTTCCTCAATACCATATTAGAGGAATAAAATATGATATTTAGTTACATAATTCTTCATTAGAAGCAGTTGAATGGGGATTAGTTAGTAATATCACTTTTAATCCATGGATTCCACGAAATATTGGGAATTTCTAGTTATGATCAAACAAATTATCTATGAGATCCCTGAAGAATATAAAAGAATGTCTTTGTCTTTTGAAATTATCTCATCAACTGGATAGAGAGAAAAAGAAAGATTTTTCCAACCATATCAAATATGGACTCTGAAACCATATGTTCATGAAGACGAAAATGTAAAAGAAGAATACCCTGGAGAAGCCAAGAGTGAAGAAGACATTCTCTCTGTGGTCTTGGGTAAGACTAGTGGATTATGCGTCTAGAATGGAAAAAACCTTCGAAAAACATCAAAGGCCAAAGATTGTTACATATGGAAAAAGGATATTCAAAACCATATTATTTGTTCCATCAAAAGAAAATTCAGATGTGGCAAAAAATGTTTTGCCAAAATAAACAAATTACAAGATGTTCTAGAAATTGTAATGGAAAATTTGAAGAATATTGGTGTCGATTCGAGGTAGAATCAGCATATTCGATGATGAAACAGATGATGGAAATGATTACTGGAATAGCTTGGATGAAGATGCCTTACACAATATCGAAAACTTGATGGAGGGATGAAAAAACACAGAAACATGGTGGATACATCAAAAAAGGAAAAAAGTTGTTCACCCACTAGGAATAAAATCCAAGAAGGAAAAATCTGAAAAGGATCGCTATCAGCCACATCTTTCAATAAACTCAATTGAAGAAGACATTTGGAGTCCGAATCTCCGCCTATAAAAAAGTCTCAAGATGCACATTAGAAGACACCGAAAATTAGAAGAGCATTTCTACTTCTATTTTTGAGAATCCTTCAAAACTTTCCACTTCCAACTTTCTTTTCAATTTCTTGCATAAATCTTATGTTTAGCTTGTGATAAAGAAAATAATCAGTGACACCCCGTTCTTCGGCAATCCAGGTATGACGTCACGAGAGAGTTTAGTTCTATATTTTTGTGATTTATGTGACTTCACATGCCTTACATGTCAATTTGTATTTTATTTTAATTATGTGCGCATTAGAATTTAATTATATTTACTTGGACTCAACCGTCCAATATTTGCAAATTAAGGACCTAATTATAATTAGGGTGTTTTAGCCCTCGTGACTAACTTGAGCTCGGGAATTCGAATTCGAATTCCAATCTTGTTATTGAGTTCGTTTCGATGATTCGAATTCGATGAATTAACCTTTTATTTTTTGAAAGCTATTTGATCGCCCTACCATTTTAAAATCCAATCCGAATGGATCGGATACCGTTTGACCCTACCTGTTTTGCCCGACCTATTTCTTAGCCAAGAAAAGGGTCAAGCCCCTTTCATTCTCCCTCATTTCACACGAGCTAAGAGAAGGAAAAGAGGAGAGAGATTGGCCACTATTCACTCTCGGACTTTGAGCTCGAGTTTCGGCTTCCTCGCTCACCCAATCGAAGCTCCAAGGTAAGATTTGTACTCTTCTCGTTACGTGTTTCGTGGTGTGATTTCGTGTTATGTGGCTTTTTGGGGGAGAACATGAATAGTGCTAGATTCGAGATTCTTGTGTTCGGGCTCGTTTCGTGAGCTCTTACTTGCGAATATGTGACCTACATGTTATATATGACTTGTGGTTCGATTTTTGTATGATTCGGGGCTGTGTTTGTTGTTGTTTGTCAGTCATTAATGGCGGACTTGGAGTTACACCCCAGGCGCCTTGCGAGAGATACGCCCGTGTCTGGCTAGGTTGGTGCGTCTGACCCCGGACATGCCCGTGTCTCCTTTTGTTCTTGGAGGGAGACACCCCTGTGTCTCCCCTGTTTTCCTGAGCGTTTATACTGAGACACACCAGTGTCTCAGTTTGCTCTTGGAGAGTGCTTTTATGTTGTTTTGTTTTATATGCTCGTTATATGTTTTTATCCCTACCCGATTATGATCCCAACTTGATATATGACTTGATATGAATATGAATTCATGAAATTAGATATGTTATGTAATTATATGATTTGGTTTTGGAGTTTAAACTTGTTATGTGCTCTTAAATGACTAAGTGACACCTTATGCATTTCGATTGCTCTTATTTGCATTAATTGTTTACATGAACATGCCTTGATATGTTTTATGCATATGTAAGTTATGAAATTATCTTCCTTTGCATAAAATTGGTTTGAATATGTGCTATGCCTATGTATTTGCATCTCTTGAGTATTAATGCATATGATGTGCATCTATATGGTTCATCCTAGGGTCTAAGTCTTGTTTTATATCTTCAGTTTGTTCAGGTGCACCCGGGGTGGTGTCTTGTTGGCCGTGTTGATCCCGAGGTGGATCAACCTTCGTGCTTGTTTTCTGTCAGTGTAAGATGAGGTTATGTAATAGTTAAACCCTATTATAATGTGCTCGTTTTCTATGCATGAGAACTATTACCTTAAGTATAAGTAAATACGTGTGGATATGTAAGTTTAAGACTTTGCTAAGTATTTGCAAGTATGATACACTATGTACAAGCCTATGTATGCTTGTTCCATTTTGTTACAATTCATTCGGTTTTGCAACATTAAACTATGCTTCAAACCGTGCGCCTCTTATGAGCCGAGAGCTACAAGCTATGGATTTAGCACGAAGAGGTAGAAATAGCATAGTTGTTGCAAGGTAAGGTTGTTACATACGTTAAGTTTAGTAGCAGGTTAAGTTTACTCTGCATTGGTATTGGTATTGCTTGATGGGCCCCGGAGCCTACGAGTCAGGATGCCCGGGACGACAGCGAGCCGTCGGGTTAAGCCTTAGTATAGTCTCCACCTTGATAGGACTAACTCGGAACCCGCCAGGAGGTTTGGTAGGCGGATGGGACCCTGAGAGTTTGAGTGTGCGTGCTCCCCTCTTCTACTTGGATGGTTAGGGTTGCGCAACCCTTCCGTTGCCGGAGACGGAGGTTATACTGTAACTCTGTAAGTATGTATTGTTTCAGTTTATTTGCTTGCATGATTAGTCGGAGGAGCCCAGGACGGGATTAGGTACTCGTACCCACCGAGTTATGTATGTATGTTCTGTTAAAGTTCGTGAAACGGGGATAGAGTCCTAACTAAGATAAAATATGAATCTCTTGAAAGTATAAGGTATGATTCGATTTGATAAGTAAGTTACATAAGTATTTGTTAAGTTAAGTTTCGTTCTGTTTTGATATGAAATACCTATATATATGTATCACGGGCAAATATTTTACTGTGCAAAAATGATCCCTGAGTTCACGAACATTATGTGTTGTACGTGCTTTGCTCCTTATACCTATGTAGCATGTGTGGGTAACCCCTCACTCAGTTCGTGTGACTGACCCCTCTCCCTTTTATTTTTAGTGTGCAGGTGTTGCATGGAGTTCGAGTTAGGCGGCGTGAGTCGAGTCCTTTGAATCTGTGAGTCTTTATTTCGTTCGAGTCTGTTGCATTTCGTATGATTTGAACTTTGTATAAGCATGAACATATGTTATTGTAAGCATGGGTTGTTTTATATGTTTTAATTTCGGGATAGGATTCTAGGGACAGATTTGAACCCGTTTGCATTTATGATTACGTTATTTTCGGGATTATGTATCTATGCTAGTTGAACCCGTCACTTGTTGCTTGTGCTTTATTATTTGAATGATTGATTAGCTTCCGCTACGTATTTGTTTCGTGATTGTTTTGTTATAGGGTCTACGTTCCGCCTAGCTTAGGTGTGTGTCTGTCTGTCTCCCGTTCGCCTCTACTTGGTTCATGTACGGGTTTTCATCTCGTATGTGGATTGGCCTTAGGTGCGGGGGATGTGGTGACCCACCGTGCGGGGTGCTACATCCTAAAGTGTTATCAGAGCTCTAGGTTGCAAAACCTGAGGTCAGTGTCGTGTTGCGTCGGTCTAAGTCGAATGACATAGGACAATATGGCTTTGTGTGTGCATTTGCATCATGGTTTGCTATGATATACGTTTGATATTTATTTTCTAGTATATTTACCTTTCGTGATGTATTGCATTTTCTAGTTGCTCTGACTTGACTTATTTATGTTGCATCCTCACGTACTAACCGGCATGCATATACCTATATTGTAGTTGTGGGATTTTCAGAATGCCACCTTGTCGGCAAGACTTTGGTCAACCATCACATCGATATCATTATATTCGAGAGCAACCAACAGTCGAGATGCAACCTATGAATCCAATGACAACATTGTACTATGACTTTAGGACCTTCAATCCTCCTCAATTCAGAGAAGGTGATGATATTCGGGCTGAAGAGTGGATTTCAGAGATAGAGAGTATCTTCGAAGTATGGTCGTGAAACTCCCAAGATATGGCTCGCCTTGCTATATTACTCCTGCAAGGATAGGCAAGACTATGGTGGAAAAGAGTTGCCCCACCAATTGAACCAATGAGTGAAGGGTTGACATGGGATACCTTCATTCGGGAGTTTAAAAGGAGGTACACACCGGTCATTTTACGAGATCGAAGATTTGAGGAGTTCCTCACTCTAAAACAAGGGGATAAAATGGTTCCGGAGTATATAGAAGAATTCGAGAGGTTGGGAACCTATGTCACTCATATTATGAGCAATGATGAAATGAAGACTTGGTACTTTATGGAAGGACTTCGGGATGAGTTCAAATAGGCCTTATTTGCGGAGAATATGAGCACATGGGATAAAGCTACAACGAAATCTTTAAAGGTTGAAAATCGAAGAATAACAAGAGGCAAGGAAGAAGAGAAGTCGAGATCGAGAGACGAATTGCGATTATGCTCGAACCTACAAGTGGAAGAAAGATTCCAATATCCCGGTACCCAAGCTAAGAAGAAGATTTGTAGGAAGAAGCGCAAAACCGGGAATCCTTCAACACCAGAGAAAGAACCTCAACTATGTGCTTATTGTGGAGAAACTAACCACGCCTACAACCCATGTTGGGATGGGTTGGAGAAGTGCTATGCATACGGATCAAGAGGACATATGGTTTCTGACTGCGATCAATCAAAGGTTAACAAATAATGGAAGCGAGATCAAATGCTTCGAATTGGAAACCAACCTGAATCCAAGGATGGAGGTATTTTCATTTATGGCACGTGCATCTATAACACATTTAAAATTCTACACTTATTTAATTGTTGTGCTGTAATTGCCATTTATAACATTCTTATGTACTTGAGTGGATTTTACGTGATGCATAGCATCGACATGTATAACCCGACATGCATATGTAGTGTTTGATTGATAGGATGCCACTTCTTTCATGCCTCCAAGGTGTGCTCTATGAAGTTGGAAGGGTTGGTTAGAGTAAGGGTTGGAATTAAGGACCACTTTTTGAGATCGGATTGAAAATTTTGGGGTGACACGATGAAGTTGTTGAAGAAGATTGGTTTGGGGAGTCTACAACTGAGGTTGAAGATTCAAGGGAAAAGGGGACCCACTTGAAAGGGAGTTAATTTTTCTAATGCGGTACCGTGATGAAAGTGCCGAAGATGAAATGACTAATCTACAAGAGACATTAAGGATGTTTCCATTAACGGACACAAAATAGGATTAATCAAAGGCTCGGGGCATGGGGATTGATTTATTATTCAACCGTGCTCTTTGAAGAAGGAATTTGAAAGGAATTAATAGAAGACTTTGGTCGAGCTCTTGAGGGACTTCAAAGGATCAAGATAAAATTCTTGAATGAAGTTGTGGATTAAGGACGAGATGATAAGAAGCAAATTGACAATGAAGAAGGGTACTCGGGTGAGAAGAAATTATGGAACGAATCGGTGTCGAAGTTGGGAACTTCGGGTTACCTAACAAAACGGACAACACAAGGAGACTTCTCTGGGCTAGAAGAGGAGTCCAATGAGAATCGCTATGAGGCTTCGGACGCACTACTCTTATATTCCAAGGAAAGAGTGGTGCTAAAAGTGAGAACCGACACTGTGTTTTGGGGCACCTTATCGTGGAGGAACTATGATTACAAGATAGTACCCCTTTCTTGGGATTTCTACAATAAGGCATTCGAGTGAAGGGATCCGAGCTATAAGGTTGTTGATGATTAATCGAAGTCCGAGGAATTCAAATTCTTGGGAACGAGAGCAAGACCAAGAGAACCCTTAAGAATTGAAGGCGGGATTAGAGAAATTTCCAACGATAGGCAACAACTGTGGGATGAAGACCGGGATGATATTCGAAGCTTAAGATACATTGGGAACTTCAAGGCATAATTGGGGTGATATTTGAAGACCAAAATCTAAATAAGGAATTAAAGGTCGGACGGTTACCACGGTATCGGAGCACATCAGTAATTCAAGACATAACAACAAGGATAAAAGAACTTCAACGACTATTTTGGGCATTGATCAATCGTCACTAACTAAGATTTCCCATATCGATGAACGGTACACTAAAACACACATATCATGTGCATCATGCATCTTTAGTTTTGTTTTGTGTTTTGAGTGTTCAAGAGTCATTGCTTTGGTAAGATGAGGGTCGAGCTTTGCAACAATTCAACAAGCCTCTTTGAGGAGCCGATGATGTATGAAGAGGGTTTGGATGTTAGACACTTCGGACTTCGGATCAGGGACAAGGAGAAGATTCGGTTTGAGCTTGATCATGTAAGTGGCGTGGGTTTGTAGCTATGCCCTTTGAGAGAATACCGAACTCGAGAGTTGACTCAAATGAACTCAAACGGTGAGATTTGAATCTACTTTAGACCCTCTTTATCGTGCGAGTCGATCGAGCAATTCAAATGAACGGATCGATTTGGAGACTCAAACCCCTTGTGCTTGAAGACCTTTCTCGAGCTAACCCCTCGTCGGGACATCATGAACCTCGAACTTGGGTGAATACCAAAAGTTGTTTGAGCTTGAAACTCGAGCAGGTGAACCTGGGGACCAGGTTCTCTTAAAGGGGGGAGATTGTGACACCCCGTTCTTCGGCAATCCAGGCATGACGTCACGAGAGAGTTTAATTCTATATTTTTGTGATTTATGTGACTTCACATGCCTTACGAGTCAATTTATATTTTATTTTAATTATATGCGCATTAGAATTTAATTATATGTACTTGGACTCAACTGTCCAATATTTGCAAATTAAGGACCTAATTGTAATTAGGGTGTTTTTAGTCCTCATGGCTAACTTGAGCTCGGGAATTCGAACTCGAATCCCAATCTTGTCATTGAGTTCGTTTCGATGATTCGGATTCGATGAATTAACCTTTTATTTTTCGAAAGCCATTTGATCGTCCTACCATTATATGCTTTTATCCCTACCCGATCATGATCCCAACTTGATATATGACTTGATATGAATATAAATTCATGGAATTAGATACGTTATGTAATTATATGATTTGGTTTTGGTGTTTAAATGTGTTATGTGCTCTTAAATGACTAAGTGTCACCTTATGCATTTCGATTGCTCTTATTTGCATTAATTGTGCACATGAAAACGCGTTGATATGTTTTATACATATGTAAGTTATGAAATTACCTTCGTTTGCATGAAATTGGTTTAAAAAGGTGTTATACCTATGTATTTGCATCTCTTGAGTGTCAATGTATATGTCGAGCGTCTATGTGGTTCATCCTTGGGTCTAAGTCTTGTTTTATGTCTTCAGTTTGTTCAGGTGCACCCGGGGTGGTGTCTCGTTGGCCGTGTTGAGGTGGATCAACCTTCATGTTAATTTTCCGTCTATGTAAGGTGAGGTTAGGTTATAGTTAAACCCTATTGTGATGTGCTCGTTTTCTATGCATGCAAACTATAACCTTAAGTATAAGTAAATATGTGCGGATATGTAAGTTTAAGACTTTGCTAAGTATTTGCAAGTATGATACGCTATGTACAAGCCTATGTACGCTTGTTCCGTTTTGTTACAATTCATTTGGTTTTGCAACATTAAACTATGCTTCAAACCGTGCGCCTCTTATGAGCCGAGAGCTACAAGCTATGGATATGCTATGGATTTGGCACGGAGAGGTACGTATAGCATAGTTGTTGCAAGGTAAGGTTGTTACGTAAGTTAAGTTCAGTAGCGGGTTAAGTTTACTCTGTATTGGTATTGGTATTGCTTTATGGACCCCGGAGCTTGCGAGTCAGGACACCCGGGACGGCAGCGGGCCGTCGGGTTAAGCCTGAGCGTAGTCTCCACCTTGATAGGACTAACTCAGAACCCGTTAGGAGGTTTGGTAGGGGATGGGACCCTGAGGGTTTGAGTGTATGCGCTCCCCTCTTCTGCTTGGATGGTTAGGGTCGCGGACCCTTCCATCGCTGGAGAAGGAGGTTATACTGTAAGTATGTATTGTTTCGATTTATTTGCTTGCATGATTTATTGGAGGAGCCTAGGACGGGATTAGGTACTCGTACCCGCCGAGTTATGTATGTATGTTCTGTTAAAGTTTGTGAAATAGGGATAGACTCCTAACTAAGATAAAATATGAATTTCTTGAAAGTACAAGGTATGATTCGATTTGATAAGTAAGTTACGCAAGTACTTGTTAAGTTAAGTTTCATTCTGTTTTGATATGAAATACATATATATGTATCACGGGCAAATATTTTAGTGTGCAAAAACTATCTCTGAGTTCACGAACATTATGTGTTGTACCTGCTTTGCTCCTTATACGTATGTAGCGTGTGTGGGTAACCCCTCACTCAGTCCGTGTGACTGACCCTTCTCCCCTTTGTTTTTAGTGTGCAGGTGTTGCGTGGAGGTCGAGCTAGGCGGCGTGAGTCGAGTCCTTAGAGTCTGTCGAGTCTTTGTTTCGTTCGAGTCTATTGCATTTCGTATGATTTGGACTTTGTATAAGCATGAACATATGTTATTGTAAGCATGGGTTGTTTTATATGTTTGAATTTCAGGACAGGATTCTAGGGACAGATTTAAACCCGTTTGCATTTATGATTACGTTATTTTTAGGATTAGGTATCTATGCTAGTTGAACCCGTCACCTGTTGCTTGTGCTTTATTATTTGAATGATTGATTAGCTTCCGCATACGTATTTGTTTCGTGATTGTTTTGTTGTAGGGTTTATGTTCCGCCTAGCTTAAGGGTGTGTGTGTGTCTATCTCACGTTCGCCTCGACTTGGTTCATGTATAGGTTTTCCATCTCATAATATGGATTGGGCTTAGGTGGGGGGATGTGGTGACCCACCGTATGGGGTGCTACATAATCAATGTTATCTTTCTCATACCTATTGTAAATCTTTCAATTTTTTCTCGTTATAAGCGCACTGTAATACTCTGGTATCAGAGCCTCGAAAGAGGCCTGATTTAGGGGAAGTAGCAATCTTGTAGCCAATGACGACTCCAGACTTATCGATTACTGGGGCAAAAAAATTCATTTTTCATGCATCACCAAACAAACTTCTATAATTTATATAAAACTAGTAACCTTCGCAAGCTCATTACACATTCAAATAAAAAATTATTATTATTTAAATATATTAAAATTAGTTTTTATGTTAATTATATATTTTACGATTATTTTTAATATAATTATTAAAGTATGACAACTAAATAAAATAATTTTGTATTAATTAAAAAAATTTAAAAATCTGATAGGAAAAGGATAAAAATTATGTTAAAAATAAAAGAAAAAAAAATAAATTGGAATGAAGTGAAGTGAGAAAAAAAAAATTAAGAGAAAATCGTTATAGTGATAAAAAAAATTAAATAAATAAAAAAAAGAAAAAAATAATATAGAATAAAGTGGATAAAAAAGATAAATAAATAAAATGAAAAAAAATCCAAGAAACTTCTATTTGAATCTCTCCCTTATATAATTGTCTAAATAACCAAATTTATTTATTCACCCTAAGGTAAATTAAAAGTTTTCTTTTATTATTATGGTGTCAAACATTGTAATTATCTATATTAATAAAACATTACATATTAAATAATGTATATACATAATTGGCGCATAAATTTCAGTGGGGTCACTTCTCTGTTGAACGTGTCGTCGCCTCTGCCCGTAGCTATGTAGTAGCTTGAACTTGTTTGTAACCTATGTTGCACGGACACGGACACAGCGACACGGACACGACACGACACGGACACGGTGACACGGATTTTTTCAAAATTTTAGGACACGACACGGCTCCGACACGGCTATATTTTATATAAATAAATATATTTTATATATAAATAAAGATATTTTATATAAAAATAAAAATATTTTATAAGTATAATCTATGTAACATAAAATATTTATAAAAATATATAATATTAAAAACTAAAATAAATTTTGTTATTTCAATTTTCTCTCCAAAAAATTCAAAAAATATTAAGAAAAGCATAAAAAAATGATCAAATTTGCTCCGCCGTGTCCGAGCCGTGTCGGACACTCCACCTCGCCGTGTCCGACACCGTGTCCCAAATTTTTTTTTTTTTTTTTTTTTTCCGGACACTCCTTCAGCCGTGTCCGACACGTGTCCGTGCCGTGTCCGAGCCGTGTCCGTGTCCGACACGTGTCGGACACTGCACGGGCTATTTTTTAGGCGTGTCCGTGCTTTAGAGTTTGTAACTGAAACCCAATAATTATGTCTAAGTTATTATTTTAATATTAATTATATTGTAATTATCTTAATCATTAATCATCTTTAATTTTATTATATTGTCTTGCTTTCGGTTAAAGTGTTTATGTTATTATATTTAGTCTAATTTAAATTTTATCATTATTAGGCATGTTTATATATTTATGGACTATATTTTATAATCCATAAAATATTTACATTTCATTTATAATATTGATAAGTTAGAAATCTCAATTTCAACTTTTATGTTAAATCCGTTTGTCTGAATCACGGAAAACACTAGATTTGAAATAGATTTCAACGGGAATATTATATTTTCATCATCCAACTATACGACTTATTCTCTTTTCGTCCCCACTTTCCAATTTAACAAGATTAGTCACCCAACTACCACCATTTTTTCGAAAATGGTCATTCCGTCAGTTTTGGTCGTTAAATTAGATGGAACCCTAATTTCTCGCTTATTTTGGCGCAGTTTTTTTCCTGTTCCCTTATTTTCATCACTCAATGAAGCTGAGAAGCTCTTCAACCTCACCATGTCAAGCAGTTCAATATCTTGGAGTTCACGAAGGCAAGATTTCTCGGTTGAGAGAGTTTTTTTTTTTTTTTTTTTTTTTGCAAATGTGGGTATGAATTATCATTGAGAACAACATGGACCGATTTGAATCCCGGTAGAAGATTTTGGGCATGCCCGAATTATGGGGTATTTAGAGAATTTTCTCCCAATCCTCGTCCAACTACTTAGGAAATCCATGCCAAATCCAAGTACTACTATTTCTTCCAAAAATGGCACTCCAACAGGTTGGAAACACCAAACTGACGAAATTGAGCTTCTATGGGTGGATATCGTCCAACATTACATGATTAAGAACTAGAAATTGGAGAAATTGTTGAGCTTTTAGGACAAAGAGAAATTGGGGGAATTTTTGCTCTAGGATTCATACGATTTTGGAAGAGAAAGTCATGAAAATTTTCGCTAAGTGTTCTGAAGTTGAATTAGGGTTGATATTGTTAGGCATGTGACTAACTAACAAGAATATTCCATTAAATTTAACTCCCAAACTGACGGAATGGCAATTTCTGAAAAAATAATGGTAGTTGAGTAATCATTCTTGTTAAATTGGAAAGTGGAGGACGAAAATAGAATAAGTCGTATAGTTGGAGAACGAAAAATATAATATTCCTGATTTCAACCGTACACTAGTATTTACACTATTGCCGACATAGGACACTAGTATTGCAAATTACACAAAATATCTTATAATTTCAGGCCGCAGGCGGAGCTCAGTTGTCAATAGTTCTGTCGAGATTTCCGCTTCTTCAAAGTCCTTCAATCTCTGCTCCTTGTTAATCCTCTATTGTTTTCCCTCAACCATCGGAGAAGAAGTGGGATGTGCACCGTGGAGAAACGCGGCAATATTTTCATCCTCACAATCACCGGCAACAATGAGCACCGCCTCAACCCCACCCTGATCGACTCAATTCGGGCCGCCCTCGAGCGGGCTAAGTCCGAATCCGAATCAATGGGCCCCTGCGCCCTCATCACTACCTCCCAGGGCAAGTTCTTCTCCAATGGCTACGACCTCGATTGGGCCTTTTCGGACCCAGACCCTGTTCGAACCCAAAACCAAGCCCGGCCAAAAATTGTGTCCAAGAAACTCCGCCTTCTGGTGGCGGACCTCATCTCCCTCCCCATGCCCACCATCGCCGCCGTTAATGGCCACGCCGCCGCCGGAGGCTTCATCCTCGCCCTCTGCCATGACTACCTCCTAATGAGAAAAGACAGAGGGATTCTTTACATGAGCGAACTCGACATTAAAATGAAAGTCCCCAATTGGTTTATGCCGGTTTTGAAGAGTAAGATCGCTTCTCCCAAGATTTGGAGGGATGTGGTCTTGAAGGCGGCGAGAATCAAGGCGGAGATGGGGGTGGAGTGGGGTATTGTCGATTCTGCCCATGAAAACGGTGAGGAGACTTTGGAGGCTGCTTTGAAGCTGGGTATGGATTTGACTAAGAAGATTTGGGATGGGAAAGTGTATGTTGATAATAGGAAAACTGTGTTTGCTGATATATTCTTGGGACTTGGCTCGGACGAGACTGTTGGAGATTATGGGAATAATGTGGATGATGATGGTAATGAGATACAAGCGGCTTCAAGACTGTAGGCTATGGCTAAATCATATCAGTAAGTAGTATTCTTCTTAAAGACTTATTATCAACTGTATCTTGGAATAATCATCATGTGGGGAGTAATGATATAGCCTTGTTATACATCAAATTTCACCTATTGTTTGGATTCAAGAGAGCTCTTGAAATGCTTTCTTGTTATAAATCTTCTAAGAGTATGTCTTATTCTCTGTTTCACCTTTATTGCGGACTTAATGTTCTATGATGTAATATGTTCTTCAGGCTGCCTTAAACTTGAATCTTCTGGGTAATAGATGTCTTTATGGATTTCGTTAAAAATATCTCCATTCGATTCTTGGCATGATTGTTCTGTAGTAAATGGTGAAAACACTTTGTATTCTTGTTCTGGTGGCTTAGTTGGTTTGTGGGATTCCAAATGTGCAACTGCAAGTTTTTGTGTGGTAAAATCTTATTTTGGTAGATTTTCAAGTCAAGGCAGATATTAATCTCATTTTGTGATGAAGTTTTCTCTCATTAGCTCTTAGAAGGGGAAGAAAGTGAGTTTGGAGTTTGTAGCATTATCCTCCATTTTTCTCATGTGCTTTCTAGAAGTGCTCTTTTATGTTATGTTCTGCAGGTGGTATGGATCTTTAGATGTGTTTGGATTAATTACACTGTCATACTTTGAGGTTTGATATAATTACACAAACTTCCGTCAAGGTTTGAGAAATTACAAGAAATTCCCCTTGAAAAGAATTCACGTTATCTAAATCCATCTATATTGATGATTTAGTCTGTAATCATGTATGAATATCTTGACAATTCTTGATCGATATACAACTTTAAATTCATGATTATAGTAGCATGTGTTGGGAAAATCTTAGAGTGTGTTGTGGAAGTTTTTGTAATTTCTCAAACGTCAGGGCAAGATCCGTACTTAGGTCGTACTTTAAGGTAATGCGAGTGCGATTATCCCTTTTCTGTATCATTCTTGGTCATTTCAGGAAATAATGTGGGAATTTCTGAGTTTCAACATGAAAAGATCGTTTGGAATCTGAAAGTGTGTTATCTTGTAAATGCTGCATTTCTCTTGATCATTTCTTATTTTCAGTTCCCCAGATTGTCAAGATGTGAATTGTGAACCTTTGTTCGGCTATGAGAAATTGAGAATCGGTAATTGCTGATCTATTGGGTTAATTACGAATAGCTTCCTCACGTTTGAACCATTTACGGACAATAAGCTCACAAACTTGAGAATTTACGCACTGTTAAGTCAATTATTTGTTTTGATAAAAAAAACAAAAAGATCTAGATAAATATACAACTATACAGGGTTAATCAGGAATGTACACCTAAAGTTTAAGGCTTTAAGCTATTTGTCCGGTTTTCTTCTAATTTTAGTGTGTATTTTTTTTTGATATTGTAATTTTAGTATTTTTTTTTATTTTTTTTTTGGTATTGTAACTTTGGTGTTTTCCTCTTTTTGAAAAGGCGGTCAACACACGCATAAATTTTTGTATTGAATCTTTTTTTTGAAAAAACAGAATCACTATTTACTGAAAACACCAAAGTTGCGATATACAAAAAAAAAAAAAGAAAAAACACCAAAAGTATAATATCAAAAAAAAAAGACACCAATTTTAAAAATTCACCTATTTATCCCGTACCTTCAAATCTCAAAAATTATAAATTGTACATGTCAAGCCTTTGGCAATAGTTAGTTTGGATAGAACACTCAGAATCACATTTTATGTAGATATTTTCAATTGTTCTGTTAGCTTATGTAGATATTGAATAGTATGCAATAGAATTCATTATTTTACTGCAGATTGTGCTGACCATGGAGGGCGAAATGTCAAATTTTTGCAATTATGTGGAACCATATTCATTTTGAAAAACAATATCCTATCATGTCACACTGTGTCCTAAACTAAGAAATATTACAAGAAACACCACTAAATATTAACGATGATATGATAAATGTGATGCTTTTGCAAGTGCCCAATCCTTTCGCGTGGAAAGCAATATGATATCAAATTTCGTTGGAGCCTGACGTAATGAAAATATACAAGAAACACCTCAGACAATGCAAAATTTTAAAATTAAGTATGAAAAAATAGTCATTGTTTCAGGTACATCTATAAACTTTCTAAAATTTTATAAAAACATAAGAGGTAGATTTTTTGATTTCTACCAAAAAAACAAAAAAAAGATTTCGATTTGATTCATTTGAAGAAAACAAGTTAGGGTTTGGAATCAATATTTCAGTCAATTAACTGACAATTGACTTGTATTCTAGCTCACGTTAATAAAAGTAATTTTTGTAATTTCTTAGATATGAAGATATTTTCCGTTCAAAAAAATGATCTGAAGATATTTTTCCTAAAAGATTTAAAATTTAGAAATTATCGGTAAATGGTAATTGTTAGAACATGGTATTTGGGGAAATTCTGGATTGTATTTGTAGACGGATAAATAAACTTTAGTTTATTAATTTAATTTGCTATTTAATATTTTGAAATTATCCTAAATTTAATTTCAAAGTTAAATAGTTAAAATTAAATTGATATTATAATGTTTATTTTATCAACAAATCAAGTGAAATCAGGTGTCAAAGTGACATGTTTTGACCAATCAAATCAAGTCTTGCAGTCAAAGAAAGCCAAGACAAATCATATGGCGACACGTTTTGGTATTATCTCTTTAAAAAATAAAAATATAAAGAGATAATTATTAAATAAACTTTGACTTGAGCAACAAGTCTTAAATCTTATGTCTATATAAAGAGGCCATGGGTTGTTCATTCAACACACAACACAAATTCAAGAAGGCTAAAAACCTCTCTACGAATTCAAGAAAGACTAAAAACTTTTCTTCCCCGAAGTTACCAAATCAAGGCGTTTGATCCGCTATCAAGGCGTTATACCGGCGAATCGGCGTTATATTCAAGCTAAATCCACGGAGTTACTGACGAGTTCATAGGCGTTCTTGGCGGAATTATCCAAAATTCGGCATTTGATTCGTAAATAAGTCGAAAGACCTACGAATTAACGTTATTTCAAGTCTAATTCAAAGTTGAAGAAGATCAAACCATCGAATCCATCAAGGAGCGTTTGAAGATTCAACAACTTTAAATTCAAAGGAAGAATCAGAGGATCAAGTGAAGATCGAAGACCTACTTTTACTTGAATTTTCAAATATTTGTATTATCTATTCGGTATTGACTAAAAATCAATAAACGCTAATTTTTAGTGCAAATAGATTGGCACGCCCAGTGGGACAAATCTTACCTCTCATCTCTTACATTCACAAATCGAACTCGAAGTTCAATTGAATATCAAAAGATATCGCTTCAGCTCTCCAAAATCCATATGTCAAGTTATAAAAAGGAGCTACACCATGCAACCTAAACATGATGGTGGCAAAAGAAGTATCATGTATCATCAAAGAAATCAAATTCAGCAAGTGGATACAGACCGTCAGGAAAATACCGGGGGCACCTAAAATTCAAGTGAAAGTTCAAACTCTCCTTGATAAGAGAATAAACTGTCATGAAAGCTCCTTGATACGAGTTTAAACTATCTACAAATTCAAGACTCCTTGATATGAGGATAAACTATCTATAAATTCAAATTCAGGACTCCTTCATAAGAGGATAAACTGTCTACAAATCCAAATTAATACTCCTTGACACGAGTATAAACTGTTCAAAATCAAATTCAAGTTCAAGTGTACTCCTTAACACGAGTATAAACTGTTTTCAAATTCAAATTCAAGTTACTCCTTAATACGAGTATAAACTGTTTAAAATTAAAGTCAAGTGTACTCCCTGACACGAGTATAAAATGTCAACAAGTTTGAAAAAAAAAAGAAAAAAAAAAAAAGGAAATTAAACTACGTCATGACTTGATCCTCTTGAGGGGTACGTAGGCAACTTGAATTAAATTTCAAGCTCAATCACATCTTCAAAAAAAAGTTATGTCCAATAAATTTGAGTACTTCAAGTCCCGCCTTCGCATGAATATTCGGCATGTTTTTCGCCGAGCCTTGAAGTGGGGGCATTTGTAGACGGATAAATAAACTTTAGTTTATTAATTTAATTTGCTATTTAATATTTTGAAATTATCCTAAATTTAATTTCAAAGTTAAATAGTTAAAATTAAATTGATATTATAATGTTTATTTTATCAACAAATCAAGTGATGACACGTGTCAAAGTGACATGTTTTGACCAATCAAATCAAGTCTTGCAGTCAAAGAAAGCCAAGACAAATCATATGGCGACATGTGACGTATTGCATCACACCGACCAATCAAATTCAAGTCTTATTTGATATTATCTCTTTAAAAAATAAAAATATAAAGAGATAATTATTAAATAAACTTTGACTTGAGCAACAAGTCTTGAATCCTATGCCTATATAAAGAGGCCATGGGTTGTTCATTCAACACACAACACAAATTCAAGAAGGCTAAAAACCTCTCTACGAATTCAAGAAAGGCTAAAAACCTTTCTACAAGTTCAAGAAGAAGGCTAAAAACCTTTCTTCCCCGAAGTTACCAAATCAAGGGGTTTGATCCGCTATCAAGGCGTTATACTGGCGAATGGGCGTTATATTCAAGCTAAATCCACGGAGTTACCGACGAGTTCATAGGCGTTCTTGGCGGAATTCTCCAAAATTCGGCATTTGATTCGTAAATAAGTCGAAAGACCTACGAATTAACGTTATTAAAATTCAAATCCCTCAAAATCCGGTGTTTGATTCGTAAATAAGTCGAAGGACCTACGAATTAACGTTATTGAAAGCTACATTTCAAGTTGAAGAAGATCAAACCACCAAATCCATCGAGAACCGTTTGAAGATTTCAGCCACTTTAAATCCGAAAGAAGAATCAGAGGATCAAGTTGAAGATTGAAGACCCACTTTTACTTAAGTTCTCAAATAATTTGTATTATTTATTCGATATTGATTAAAAATCAATAAACGCGAATTTTTAGTGCAAACAGTATTCATCGTTAATTGTTTTTCATATATTCACAATACAAGAGACCTATGTATATAACAAGTTGTATAAGAAACAAATTCCTACAAGTCAGGCTCTATCACTACCAATTAGCAATCAAGTCAAACATCCCAAAAATACGATATCTCTCAATACTCCCTCTCAAGTTAAGTGATGGAGTCGTCAATCCTTAATTTGCTCAGTACTGTCTGAAATATCTACCCCGTGACTGCTTTGGTCAATATATCAGCTTACTGATCCTCTGACCTGACAAAGGGAATATAGATGACACCACTTTCCAGTTTCTCCTTTATGAAGTGTCGGTCCACTTCCACATGCTTAGTTCTATCATGCTGGACAAGGTTCTCCGAAATGCTGATGGTAGCCCTGTTATCGCACTTCAGGAGACTCAGACCTGGAGGAGCCATGCCAATTTCTGTCAGTAGTTTTCTTACCCAAATTATCTCAGTTACTCCATTTGCTAAGCCTTTGAACTCTGCCTCTGTGCTAGATAAAGCCACAACCTTCTGTTTTTTTTCTTCTCCATGTCACCACATTTGCTCCGACCAGTGTAAAGAACCTGGAGGTGAATCTTCTAGCATTTGGGTTCCCTACCCAATCTGCATCAGCGTAGGCCTCTATTTCTAGATGGCCATGTCTGCCGAACATGATTCCGGTTCCTACAGTGCCTTTTAGATACCGAATGATCCGTACAACCGCCTCCATGTGTTCCCTCTGTGGTTGGTGCATGAACTAGCTCTCAATCCCCACAGCATAAGCAATATCCGACCTTGTATGGGACAGATAGATCAGCTTACCAACCAAACGTTGATATCGTTCCTTTTCAACGGGTTCCCCACTCTCTTCTATCTTCAGCTTGTGATTCACCTGTATCGGAGTCTCAACTGGTTTGCAATCAAGCATACCAGTTTCAGCTAGTAAATCGAGAACATACTGCTGGGTAGCGGGCCCGAAGTGGAGTGACGGTATAGGGTAACGGGATAGGGTAATATTTCAAAATTAATTTTGCCATAACCTCGTTATCAAAATATTTCTAAAATATTTTAATAAGCAGCGAAATAATTAGGCCAGAACAACTCTAATATATACGTGCACCGATAACATAATTTTAAATCATAGAGCATATAAACGTAATATGCAATAAATAATTTTGGCAGCATAATGGTATTACCATACTGCAAAATATAGCTATCAACGACACTTTCCCCGGTTTAAGATTTTGCAGTGTGGGCTCCGGTAGTATTTCGCTAAATACTTTGAGAAAATATTTTTCTAGAAAAACCCTTTTTTCCAAATCTAGAAAGTCCCTATTTTCTAATAATTAAGTGGATTATATATTAATTATATAACTACCTAATTAATTAATCTTTCATTAAAGATTAATTAATTATAGAGAGAGTGTTGAGAGGCTTTGTGAAAACTGGAAAAACAGAAAATTAATTGCTTTTGAATTGCATGTTTGAAGAATAAATCCAGGCCCCTAATTATAGGCATAAAATGAGGATACCCGAGTCTTTATTCGATTTTTTGCGTGCAAGCCAAGCTCAGATGACCAATCCGACAAGGCCATGTGGAAGCTTGGGCCGCACGAAGTTAAACGCTGTCGACTACTCGCCAATATGAGTTGGTACGCTCCCCCACGTGCCGCCAAAAGGCTCTGCATGCGCATGGCGCCCATGGGGCACACGCCGACATGAGGAGGTGCCGCGTGTCCGGTCTGGCCGGGCGATTCAGACACCAGACCGATTCAACAATGGACCGGTTTGTTTAAAGTGGTTTGATCCGTTTACTACGTGGTGGCCTCTGGTTACGCCACGTGTTTAGGTCGGTCAATCCTTGACCCGACCCTGTCCGTTGACCGTTAACCCGTTTGACCCAGTTCGTTCCAGATCCAATCTGGATCGTTCATCGCCCGGGACTTGTCGCAATCTCATCCGTACACGTGGTGCACCTTGTGGCGTCCAATCAACGCCACTCGGTGTCTGACCCGCTTACGTGGCATGACACATCATTACCTGCCACGTCAGCAAAAAAAAACTTTTTCTTTTTGAAAAATTTTATTTTCTTCAAAATAAAATTTCTGGCATTTCTAATTCTTTGGAATTTGATTTATTTTCTCGAAATAAATCTCTTGGATATTTTCAAACACTTTAAAATTTTATTTCTCTCTCCTTTTAATAGTTTCTCTTTTGGTCTTCGTTAGGGCTTGCAGGGGGACCTGCATGACTAATTAATTTTGGCTCCAAACGGGTCAATCTATTATCATCTCATAATAATAATTGATTACCGTTAAACAATATTTAATTCCACTAAATAAATATTGTTGCACTCTAAAATTAATTAGGTTATTCACGAATTTCTCGATCTAGAATAATTTTGCATTTTACTCCTCCGCATAGATATCCATGAAAAATATGTCAATACTACTATCATTTATTTTTCACTTCCAATCTGAAATTTCTTGATTTGCCTTAAGTCCAAATTCTCTGTATGTGAAACACATTCAACATACAACTTCGGTGACACACACGCGAAGTAATTTTGGCCAAAGTTTAAATTCAAACTTTTTGCAAATCTATTTCAGGGATATCTTTTAACCTTCCGGCAAGGTCACATATTCCTCGATCAGTATTACTCTTTAGTACATTTCATGCAATCACCGAATGTACAAAGTATTTTGGCCACCCCGTTACTGAGACCTCACTTCTGAGTACGTCACAGTGATTAACACTACATGCCTAAAGTAGAAACACTGTAAGGATTAAGGGTCTAATGCTTCCTGAGATTTTTGTTCATTTTAGATAGCAGTATAAAATGAACAATCTCAGTGGTTCAGTTCGATGTTTCCAATCCCATTGAAAATCATCAATGTGTTATAATCGGAATCTCCATTTCCCTATGATGAAAGACTAATCATCTTATATAACACATTATAGTCTTGATAAGAACATTTTCTTATCATACCGACTAGAATTTTAATGACACGTGATACTATAATTCCATATACCGACTTTAAACTTGATTTCTTGTTTTACTTCTCTTCTAAAACTTTATATGGAATTATGGTTGCATGACTTTACCCCTTTCTATACGTTATTATGCTATTCACTCAGTCTTGTAAAGACTGACCCCTCCCTTTTTGTCCCTCAGGTACTCGTTGTTGGCGTAGCTAGGCTGGAGTTTGCATTGTGTCTAGCTTGAGTCACACGCATACTTCGTACCACACACTTGATGATACTCTTGTTTTTATCTTGTTGGCCAGTTGGGCCGTATACTCGTACTTCATGGTTGATTGTACATAAGGCGTAATGGATGTAATATTTTGCTAGACTTGATATTTATGCTTCCACAACTCCTAGTATTTCTTTTTTATTCTTGTTAGAAGTTGAATTTGTTGGTACAGGTTTAGTCCCACCTAGCCAGGGTCCGTGTCGTGTCTCCGTTCGCTAGGATTGGACTTGTATGCGGATTATATTCGTATATGAGTTTAGTCTTAGTGCGGGGGATGTGGGGACCCATGCTCGGGCATCACAATTCCACCGTGTACCTTTTAGAAAATTTCCATGAAGCCCATATCAGTTTATTCCCCATTGGTTACTTACCATCTATTATACAAGAAATTTGTGTTGCGACAAGCTAGGTGGTAAGATTATACATTTAATGAAGTTTCCTAAAGAGGGTGCCACTTGACTTTGTCATTAAATGCAATTTTTTGTAATATTTGCTTAATTTTGAACCGGAAACTAGAACTCAAATTTAATATATATTTTTGTACCAGAAAGATAATAATGTTCTTTTAAAGTAAAATCTAAAAATTTATCATTGTTCTCAAGTTGTTATAGAACCCAGTTAAAGAACTCAATCTTAATAAGTTCCCCTGATTAAAATCCATAAATTATCAATTCAAAACCCACTATTCGTCACATTGATGTAATATTGGTTTTGTGTCTAGCTATAGTTATTCGGTCATGATGAGAATTGTTCCTCCTGTTTCAAATGGAGTTTTTAAGTATATATTAATATATAGATGTAAATTCTTTCATAAACATTACACATTAAGATATTTATAATTTAATATGGGGACCAGTCATTAATGAATTAAAAGAATTGAATCGAGTCGAGTCGAGTCGAGTTGAGTTGAATTCAGAGACGAAAGAATTTTAAATAATGGAGGACAAAAACTTAAATTAAAAATATAAATATTATAATTTAAAATATAAATATTATTTTATTTGATGTATATGAATAAAATAAGTATGATTTAAAACTTACAATAATAACTTCCAATATTAGGTATAAAATAAAATATATATATACTGAAAAACAAAAAAATATCAACTAATCTCAATTTAACATAACTTAAAATAAAATGACAAAGTTAAATAAAAAATATCATAAAAACAAAAAAAACAAAACCAAAAACATCTTCTATCTTTAAGAAAGACTCATCAATTGATCTGATGAGGCTAAATCACGGTCGGATCTACGCCGTACAAGTGTCGCCATCTGCACTCATAGAGCTTAGACGCTCGCACTACAGGACTGGTGGGCCAGCCCAGCCCATTCGCTTGATGGCTAGACCAGGCCGATGCGCCTCGGCCCACTATACGAACGAGGGATTCAGGCTGTCAAAGCCTGAGCTCGTGCTACGGATACTCAAGATCACCCTCCCCAGGGAAACGCTTCACGAGGGCACCTCCTTTCTGGCGCTCGACTATTTAACGCTCGCCGGTTATCTGCCAGAGGAAACCACCTCGTGCCCCTTTCGAGTGTCACCCACGCTCGGGTAAGACCTGCCCCAAGAGAAGCAGCCATACGCCCGCGTGGCAAATCATGAGTCTCCTAGCGCACGACTTTCGTGAACAACCTCTGACACAGTGGCAGTGTGCACCTTGCACCTGACACGCCGCCCACTTTCCAGGGCCATCGCTTTCATACCGTCACAGGCCGCCACGTGTTAGGGCAACAACAGGTTTGGGACCACTTGGTTAAATTACCCAAAGTACCCTCACCCCTAACATATAAATAGGGAGAAGCCCTTTCTTTCTTCCCTAAGTCATCTTCTTCCACAAGAATACTCTGCATAAACTAGGCGTTTCCACTGCATTCCCTTCTTCTTCACAAGCTCCGCATTCCATTCACCTAAGCCGCATTTCTGTTACACTTGCACTCTTGGTGTTATCCTAGCTGGAAGAACCCACGCTCACAAGGAAACCCAGTTCCTGAGGCTCAACGCCTGTGATGGTCTCTCTTTCCTAAACAAATTTCAAAGTGTTTGGTGTTAAAGCAACCTTCTAAGTTTTCGCACCATCATTTTTGGCACCGTCTGTGGGAAATCCGTCACCACCATTTTTATCTTCATCAGATTCTTCTTCCTCAAGCTAGTGAATAGGAACACCTGCAATTTTCAATCATGGTGACAGTAACCAGGTCTGGAATTGTGGACAACAGAAACGCCCTTCCTCCAGTGAACAAGGAGAACGTGGAGAGCAACATCCCTGCCGGAGGTGCGCCCCCACCTGCTGTTGGAAATGGGGCCAGAGACACGGAGGTAGCAGCTGCAACTCTCCCACCTAATGGAAACGGGGCAGGGGGATCTAGTTTTGTTCCTCCTCATCCAGTACTCATCCCCACCAACCATGTCTCTAATCCCGCCGCCTACTCCATGGCGATGCCGCCGCCGGGGTTCACGTATGTACAACCCACCACGATGCCCGGAATGATGTCGGGCATGATGCCCATGATCCAGCCCTACCAAGTGGGCACGTTACAACTTCCCATCTCCATGCCAAAGGAGATCCAAGGAGTGGAGATGCCACCATTAACCCGAGAACAACTTCAGGCGCTCTATGCTTAGTGCGAGGTGTAGGACCGTGCAAAACGCCAGGGGTCATTTCACCTCTGCTTACTTCCACTAGGCGGGAGGCTCGCGAGCGGCACCTTCGCTTGGTGGTCTCTCGGTCCACCCCCTCATGATAAGGGCCCAACCACCTCCACCGTCTCCAGCACAAGGAAAAGATACCCCCCCGAGGGCTGACCCGGAGTTGCGACCGGGAGAGAAGGAGAAATATCCCCCCGCGAGGGGAGATGTTGAAGAAGAGGTCCAATCCATGACCACCAGAAGAGCCAATAGGAGGGAAGGAGACGGCCCTCGGCTAGCCGCAGTGCAGGACCAACTGGAAGACCTGCAACACATCGTGGGACAGCTCTCTCGAGCGCAGTCTCAAATCCCCCATGAGGGGGATGAGAGGTCCAAGGCCAGAGACGCTCGTCCTCCACGCAGCCAAGTCCCCCACTGCTGGAGGGAGGAAGACAGTGAGGAACATGACCGTGAGGACGGGAACCACAGGCCTTTGACAGACGGTTCGCCCCTCATTGATGGCCCGCGCTGGGAAGGGAAAAATTCCCACGTCCGTCAACCGGTACGACGGGACCACAGATCCGGCTGAGCACCTGGATCACTTCGTGCACTTGATGCACCTTTATGAGCATTCCAGTTATTACTGGACCAAGGTATTTGTTACTTCCCTCCTGGGAATCGCTCAGGAGTGGTACAAGAAACTACCTCCCCACTCCATCCGAGGGTACAACGATTTGACTGACGCCTTCATGAGCCACTTCAGTTCCTTGAAAGCTCCAGCACCCGTTGCCACGGCTCTCTACAGCCTGGTACAAGGACCCCACGAGACGCTCAGGTCCTTCATGGGCAGATTTAACAAGGAGATTCTGCTGGTGGAAAAACACTCAATGGATTTTTTTAGGCATGTACTCTTTGGGGCCATCAACATGAAAAACTATATTAGTAAGGAGTTCGTGGAAGAGGTGGCGAAAAAGAAGCCACGCTCGCTGATAGAGATCAGGGACATTACTGACTCTTTCTTCACCCTCGAAGACATGTACATTGCGAGGGATCAGAAAATTACCAATGCCCCTCGAACCAGTCGGGGCACGGAGGATAGGGTCGAGTCCAAGAATCGCCGTCGAAGCCCAGTGCCCGCTCGGAGGAATTCCCCACCCCCTCATGGCTACGAGCGCATCCCCCTCAACCGTCCAATTGCTGAAGTCTATTCCATGGCGGACAAGAAACTGTTCAAAAGGCCACCTAAGATGAGGGAAATGGAGGCTAAAAAATACTCGGGAAAGTACTGCGCCTTCCACAAACAGAAGGGACACGACACAAATGAGTGTCGCCAATTGGAAAGCGAGATTCAGAGGCTCATCACTGGGGGGCACCTCAAAGAATTTGTGAAAGTGTTGGAGAGGTATGATGAACATTGTTCCGAGCGCGCGAGAGCCAGAGGAAGGAGCCGCTCCCGCTCAAGAAGCCCGAGCCATCCCTGAGACCAGCGAGCGCAACAAGCAGAAGGCCGCTGACGTAGAGAACCAACCATTTGCGGTCATCCACATGATCACCGGGGGACCCTCGGGAGGGGATTCTAATGCGTCCCGGTGCCGCCATGTCCGAAGCTATGATCAAAGACCTTCCCAGCCCAAGCCTGTACTCTCTGTCAATAGCTCTTCACGCTCGAAGGAGAGTGACATTGTAGGGTTCACAGAAAAGGACCTAGAGCACATTGTAACACCCCATGGGGTCGGTGAAACTTCTGACTGCCCCATGGTGGTTAGTTTAGACGTTCACAACCACGTTGTAAAGAGGGTCTTAATTAATAGTGGAAGCTCTGTGAATGTTCTCCCGTACTCAACGTTTCAAAAGATGAAAATAACAAACATTCCCCTCGAACCCCTCAGAACAGTCCTCGTCGGCTTTGGGGGTTCCGAGATTGTCCCTCGCTGACAAATTCGCTTGGCCACCTCTTTTGGTCGCCCCCCAAAGCGGAAGACTTTGAGCGTCCTTTATGTAGTGGTCGAAGTGGATCTCCCCTACAATATCATCATTGGACGTCCGACGCTCGTTGACTTCAAAGTAGTTATTTCAACATACCACCAAAAGGTCAAGCTCCCCACCCCCGAGGGAACAGGCGAAGTACTGTGCAATGTTAAGGAGGTTTGGGAATGCTACATCCTTTCCCTTCGAAGCCACAAGCCCAAGCAAACCATCCAAGCAGGTTCCACCAAGAAGTCAGTTGATTTTCCCAAGTTAGATGAGGACGACTCCGAGCGTAAAAGAGCCAAGCTGTATAAGAAAAAGAACAAGAAGAAAGTCGGGTGCGAAGGTAAAGGCCTGGAGGACGGCCCTCTCGGGGCTGTCGAGGGTTCCTTTTTGGAGGACGAGGGCCGTGACCCCTCGGCCTAGTCGGATGGTAAGCTCACGGGTAAGAAGCGGGCGCTCGAAGCACCTCGGCCTGAAGTTCGCATGGAACCCACTGAAAGATTCCTGACCATCGAATTGGGGCCAGGAAATCCAGATAAAACCACGCAAATAGGCTCCAATCTCGATGGTCCCTGACAAATCATGATGATCGATTTTCTTCGAGAGAACCTTGATTTGTTTGCGTGGAAGGCTTCTGACCTCACTGGAATAGATTCGAGGGTCATTGTCCACAGGCTCAACGTGGACCCGGCCTTCAAACCTATCAAACAAAAGAAAAGGGACGTTCATGGATTCAGGAGGCAGGTCATCGAAGAGAAGGTTAACAAACTTCTTGAGGCTCAGTATATAGAGGAGATCCTATATCCTGAGTGGCTCTGCAATGTGGTGCTCGTGCCCAAGAGCGCCAATAACTGGCACATGTGTAACGACTTCACAGATCTCAACAAAGTGTGCCCCAAGGACCCCTATCCTCTACCAAGGATTGACCAGTTGGTAGATTCGACAATTGGTTGTGAGCTTATGAGTATGATGGACGCCTTTCAGGGCTATTACCAGATTTTTATGCCACCCGAGGATCGCCCCAAAACCTCCTTTGTAGTCCACATGGGAGTTTTTTGCTTTCTGGTCATGCCGTTCGGACTTAAGAACGCAGGTGCCACTTACCAGCGCCTCGTCAATAGAATGTTCGAGCACAAGATTGGAAAGTCCATGGAAGTGTATGTGGATGACATGATTGTCAAGAGCGAGCGCCAACCTTCCCACCTGGAAGATCTCAGGCGAGCATTCGACATCCTGCGCCATTACGGTATGAAATTAAACCCATCCAAGTGTACATTTGGCATTCGAGGTGGCAAGTTTTTGGGGTACATGGTTAGTCAGAGGGGCATAGAGGTCAATCCAGAGAAAATAAAGGCAATCCTTGACATTCCCTCCCCTCGAAATGTGAGAGAGGTCCAAGTGCTGGTGGGCAAGATCATTTCTTTGAATAGATTCATCTCCCGCTCGGCTGACAGAAATCTGCCTTTCTTCAAAATCTTGCGTAAAGCTCGTAATTTCGCCTGGAGCGAAGAATGTGAGAAAGCCTTGCAAGACATGAAGCAATATCTCTCGAGCTCACCATTGTTGACCAAGCCTAACCCAGGGAAAAACTTACTTATTTACCTCTCAGTCTCCTCAGAAGCCACGAGCGCTATCCTCGTAGCTGTACGCGAACGGAAGCATTTGCTAGTTTACTACTTGAGCAAGACCTTACAAGGGACGGAGAAAAGATATTTGGAGATAGAAAAATTTACCTTTGCGCTCGTTAATGGCTCCCGGATGCTGAGACCATATTTCCAAGCCCACACCATCACGGTGCTTACAGACCAGCCCCTCAAACAGGTGCTCTCGAAACCGGACGTCTCAGGGAGGCTAATCAAGTGGTCTATTGAGCTCAGCCAATTTGATATCACCTTCGAGCCTCTTACGGCGATACAGGCTCAGGCAGTGGCAGATCTGCTGGTAGAACGCTTCAACTTGGATGCTGCACCCTCGGTTGAGGATGGGCTATAGCTCCTGCACACAGATGGCTCCTCGACCTCACAAGGGGGGAGGGGGGAGCCGGGGTGACCCTCAGAGATCCTCATGGAACTGAAGTAGACTACGCTATAAAACTGGCGTTCCAGGTCACCAACAACGAGGCAGAACACGAGGCTCTAATACAAGGGCTTAGGATAGCCCTTCAGAATAGCGCCGCTCGAGTCACTGCATACGTTGACTCCCAGCTGATTGCAAGTTAAATTGATGGCACATATGAGGCTCGAGAAGCCACTACGGTGCAATACCTAGCGAGTGCTAAGGAAGTGATCTCCAAATTCAAAGAGTTCCATCTGTTGCAGATCCCCATAACGGAAAACGAGTGTGCGGATGCTCTTTCCAAGTTTGCATCCGCTCTGGAAGATTCCTGCGAGCGTTCAGTCACATTCCTTAGAACGGAGAAGCTATTGATTCGCGAAACGGGACCCTCGGGTGAAGTGAGCATGATCGATCCCTCCGAACCTTGTTGGCTCGACGACATCATTAGGTTCTTGAGGAATGGAACCTGTCCGAGCGATAAAGTGGAGGCACGAAAGGTCAGGAGCAAGGCCCCTCGCTTCTCTCTTGATAACGAGGGTCGACTCTTCAAGCGGTCATTCCAGGGTCCGCCATTAAGGTGTCTGAGACCCTTGCAAGCTAAGGAAGTGTTAGAGCATGTTTACAATGGAAGCTGTGGGAACCACTCTGGTGGTCGAATTCTGGCCAAAAAGGTATTAAGGAGTGGGTTTTACTGGCCCTCGCTACTGCAGGATGCCGTCAGCTACTCCAAGAAATGTCCTAAGTGCCAGTTTCATTCCAACACCCCTCAACTGCCGGCAGCCCAAATGATCCCTATTGGCGTTTCATGGCCCTTCGAGCAGTGGGGCATCGATATAGTGGGGCCCCTTCCATTGGCGGTTGGACAAAAGAGATTTATAATCGTCGCTGTGGACTATTTCACCAAGTGGGCCGAAGCTGAAGCGGTCGCAAAAATAACGTTCAAAGTGGTGAGGGACTTCATTTGGAAGAACATCATCTGCAGATATGGCATCCCGAGGGTACTCATCTCAGATAACGGTTCCCAATTCATCGCCGCTGACATACGAGATTGGTGCTACGAACTGGGGATTGAGCAACATTTCACTTCCGTGGGCCACCCTCAGGCCAACGGTCAAGCTGAGGTGACAAACCGAACCATACTTCAGCATCTGAAGACAATGCTCGAAAGTAAGAAGGGGGAATGGGTGGAAGAACTTCAAGGAGCCCTCTGGGCGTACCGTACTACCCCACGAGCGGCAACAGGAGAGACCCCCTATTCCTTCGTGTACGACTCCGAGGCTATGATACCTGCGGAGATTGCTCAAGAGTCGGGGCACGTTGCCTACTTCGAGCCTGCAACTAACGAGGGTAATCGGACGTTTGAATTAGGTTTGCTAGACGAGAGAAAAAATACTGCTTGGGCTCGGATCCATAAGTACAAAACGACTGTAGCCCACCAGTATAACAAGCGTGTTAAAGAGAGGACCTTCCAGCTAGGGGATTTGGTCCTCAAAAAGGTGGAGGTCTCCAAACATGTGGGTAAGTTGGACCCCAACTGGGAAGGCCCCTTCAAAGTCATTCAGGTACGAGCGAACAATACCTACTCGCTAGAGACTTTGCAAGGCGAGCGTCTCCCTAGACCGTGGAATGCATGTAACCTTAGACGGTTCTACGTGTAAGCGACAACCTTTGTAATTGCCCGCTCGTGGCACTTTGTACTTTCTTTTGACAGAAAGCATGGTAGTCGTTATTATTAATTGCAAGCATAACAGTAAGCATTTTACCAATTGTTATTTGTCATTTACTTGCTTTTTCTTTAATTTATGACTTAAGTAACCAGTTGCATCAAAAACCACTCCGTGTCGAGCATCCTCCATGTCGAACAGCTTGGTAACCACCCAATATGCCTCCCAAAATTAGCGCTATCTGTGTGTCCAGAACCCTCCGTACAAAACAGCTTGACGCTCGAAAACATATAAACCCTAAGGATGAATGTGCCGAAAAAAAAGGGTGGGATGCTAAATGCTTAATTTACACCAACTGGGTGCCGATCGCCCCAGTTTGCGCTCGTAAACCCCCGATGATCCTCATCCTCTTAGGTATGAGTACGCTCGAAGATAGCTAATACCTTGCTAATTCTCTTACGGATGCCTGAGTACAAAGCTAACATTACAGCCACGCTCGCTTTAATCCCATACTTAGCAAATCCCACAGTTGATTTCTAAAATTCACTTAAGTGACGCTCAAATTCGAAATGCGCGCCTCACGCTTAAGGCCTATACTTAGCTAAATCCCTAGTGGATTTCTAAGTTCAAGTTCAAGCCTCCTTATGAACATAGTCAGGGTGTTCTCAAAGAAACGCCCTGGCGCCCTTATATTCCTCTCACAAGTATTCGCCCACTCCTAAGTCTAAATGTTGAGTATGGATGCCGAATACGGCCAGGGCACCCTCATCAGAAATACCCACGCCCTCATACATTCTCATCGTAAACATGCAAGTATCAAACAAAAGGGAAAATAGTACCCACCATCCAATATGAAAGGAATCAACTTCATTGACAGGAAATTGAAAATGCATCATCAAAAGTACAAAAGTACAAATTCAGATATTAAATGTTATTAACAAGGAAGGAAGTAAACGGGCAGAACTTGGAAACAGCAGATAGGGGAGCATCACTGAGCTTGACTCTCGGGCTCTGGAGGAGCAGTTGAGAGGGGAACTGGGGCCAGCACATTAGCGTTAGAAGTTTGAGCCTCGCCGGGGTCCTCGCCATCTTGGGCATTGACGGTGATACCGTCATCCTCTTCTATGGTAAGGGGCGTCGGGTCCCCACGGTGGGCGGCAATAAACTCCCTCTGTAGCATCATCACCAAGTCCTGATACTCAGGCTCTGTCAGGCTCTCTGAAGGATCCTCGTTACGGACAATGGGCTCTAGGTTGTCATCTAAATCCATGCGCAGCCGCTTGTCCGTCCGAGCGCTCTCAGGAGCCATCCCCAGTTTCACCATTTGGCCCACTGCCTTCCAAAAGAATCTCCGACCGTTGTCGAAACAGTGGAGGTTGGCCGCAAAAGTGATAGCTTTGGAGCGGACGAATCTCAACACCGCCTCCCATGCAACCCACGACTCCAAATCAGCTACCTTCCCTTGCAAATCGGTGAGGTTCTTCTTAATTATCTCGTTTTGCCACGTGCTTTCGGCCAACTGCTCGCCAAGCTCCCTGTTAGCCACCCTCAGCTGGTCACGCTCCTCCTTGAGCTTCTTGTGACGATCGTCCAAGACCAGGTACGCGTCATCGGATTTCTTCAGGGCATCCCTCAGCTTATCCTGCTCAAGTTCAGACGCGGTTAGCAGAGCGCAGACATTATTGTAGTCCACCTGCAATTGGCCGGGGTCGGAAATCCGCAGCAGCTTCTTATACTTGGCCTTGTGTTCAGAGTAGGCCTGCGCTCGCCCCTACAAGTTTTTCAGCCTCGGGATCTCTTCCTGTAAGGCCAAGAGCAAAAGTTACCACCAGAAGTAAAAACAAAGGGGATTAGAGCTTTGCAAAGGAATTTAGGGTCTCACCGTCAAAAGAACGTGGCAGGCATCATCTACAACTCGAGCAGCATCATGCTCGTTTAGCTTGTCATGATCGCCTGAGAATTGGAGTCGGCCGACGATGTCCGGAATTAAGTTGGTAGTGGCGGCGCTCTTCCTCAGAAGGACTGGGCCATCCCTCCTTTGACGCTTATACCGAGCGTCACCCTTGCAGCCAATTTTCCAGAAGTTCTCATCCTCGGAAGATGAGGTATTACCACCCTCGCCGCAAAGGTCCACAACCACCTCTTCCCCCTTGCCAATGATGGGAACGGAATAAGGCAATCTCCTCCTTTTTCTCGAGCGCTCCTCGCGCAGTTCATCGTGAATCTGGACCGCTGCCCCCGAGCGGTTGCGGGAGCTGTCGGAACTCAGTGCTATGGGTCCCTCTGGGGCTACCGGGGGGGTAGCCTCACGAGCACTGGGGAATGTTAGGTCTTCAATATGATCCTCGCCGGGGCCACCACTTCTGCCCTCTCGGCGAGCTCCACGGCCTCCACCTCTCCCCACTCCACGGAAAACACCTCTTCCCCTCATAGCATTTGAGGCTCGGGGCTGCTATTGCTGTTGCTACTGATTAGCGCCCACCCGCTGAGCGCGCATCATCTTTGCAATGCTTTCGGCGTCAATTCCGGCAATTAGCACTTGTACGTCTGCAAAATAAGGGATTTGAGCATCAGAAAGATGGTATCTGAATAATGGCAATAAAGACAATCTAAGCAAGTTAGGGGTGCTATCCTAAGTGTTAGAGGAGTTAGTTCCTAGAATCTAACCATCGAGCGCCATGATTTGAGCCGGAGGGTTGGCTATCATATCTGGATGGTCTGAGAGCCCGTAACGGAATAATATCCTCTCATCCTTCATCAGATCTTTGGCCTTAATCAGTTTTTTCTCGTTCTTCATTATGAGGGCCAGGCTCTTCGCCCAACGCTCGAAGAGCTTATTCTCGGATCTATTCCTAATCAATGGCCCCTCACTATGAACTATCCACACGCAGTGAGCTCTAAAACTTCCCCCGAGAGCACCCACGAAGAAGTACTTCTCCTTCCAATTTTCGCCGTAGGATGTTGAGGGCGAATCAATCATCTTAAGCCCTGACTTGGCTTGAGCATAATAAAACCCATCTATTGGAGATGAGCGTGGCGAGCGGGCCACCTGAATCAAGCTATTGAAGTTTTCTATTGAGAGCTTATTAGTTCTTAGTTACCTAATTGATCATTTTAAATGATCAATATTTCGTGATCAATTTTAGCAAGGGCGATGTCCGCGAGTCGTGGGTCGTTCGAACTAAGTTTTGATCATGATCTTATGATTGATGGGTCTAGCTTAACGCCTAAGTAAATATGGATGTCGCACGAGTCGTGGGTCCGTATTGAAAGATAGGTGATGCAAAAATAATTACTAAGAGCTCTAAAGGTGTTAGAAATGGTAAGTTGTACCTACCTAGGGTTCTTACTTAGAATGTCCGCGAGTCGTGGGTTCGAGGTAAAATGCCTAGGATCTTAGTACCCATTGGGAAACGTGTTCCTCTTAGATCTTTGGGAATTCTAGATCTTTGAAAAACAGTGGGAGCTACATTAGATTAAAGACCTTATCTTTTGTATATCGTTATAATTCAGCATGCTCACTAGTTCTCTGTTTTACCATTTAGGTCGTAGATTATGTGATTCTCTACGTGTTTTGAAATGGCAACCAAAAACCCTCTTGTATCGATCCTCGAGTCAAACAAGTTGACTGGTCCCAACTATTCTGATTGGCTGAGGAATCTAAAAATCATTTTAGATTATGAGAAGAGAACTTATGTTCTCTTCGAAGGGGAGCCTAGTCCCGAAGGGGAGGCTCCCACTCGGGCCGAGCGGGACGCGATTCAGAAGTGGAAGGATGATAATCTCCAAGCCCGTTGCCTTATGTTGGCTAACATGTCTCCGGACTTGCAAAGGCAACATGAGGCCATGGAATTCGCTTGGGAGATTTACGACCACTTAGAGCAACTTTACCGCCCTCATGAACGTGTTACAAGGTATAACACCTCAAAGGAATTGTTCCACTTGAGAATGAGGGAAGGTTCAAGTGTCCATGAATATGGACTCAAGTTTCTCGCCCTTACTGAGAAACTTGCTTCCATGGACATTCCACTGAAAGATGAGCTTTCAGTAGACTTGTTGCTAGCCTCGCTCCCACCATCATTCAACCCATTTGTCCTTAACTTCAATATGAATCATGCTCATGCTACTGTAGCTGAGCTGATTAGTCAGCTTGTGACTGCTGAAAGCACGATCAAGAAAGACAATAAGGTTCTGATGGTGAATGCTCCATCTTTCTCTTCTGGGCCTTCTAAAGGTAAGGGCAAGAAAGCCCAAAAGAAGAAGAAGAAACCCCTTAGGCCCACTGGTGGCGTTTCGAAGGGGAAGGCCCAAAAGAAGAAGCGTGATCAGAAAGAGGATGTTTGCTTCCATTGTGGCAAAGCGGGACATTGGAGGAGAAACCGCCCAGAGTACAAGGCTACTCTAAAGAAAGGTATCTTTCTCGTTGAAATAAATCTTTCTATTAATTCTAGTTCTTGGGTATTTGATACCGGTTGTGGAACTCATATCTGTAATGATGTACAGATGCTAAGTGAAGTCCAACAACTCAAAGAAGGAGAATGTGTCTTGAAGATCGGCGATGGCTCAAATGTTGAAGCTCGAGCTTTAGGCACAATTAGATTAGATTTAGGTAGTTTTGAGTTAGTCTTAAATAAAGTCCTTTATGTACCGAGCATTATTCGTAATATAATTTCAATTCCAATATTAGATTGTGAAGGTTATGAAACTTATATTAAGAATGGTAAACACTTTATCAAACAGAACGACTCTTCCGTTCACATCGGTACTCTAAGTAATGGACTTTATCTAACTCAAAATATCAATAATATGAATATACAACGAGAAACTAAACGTAAGAGAGATGACAAAGTTTCAGCTCCCTTATGGCACGCTAGATTAGGACATATTTCCAAGAACATAATTAGCAAGGTAAACACTTTAGGATCATTCTCTGAAAATGATCTTAAGGAGTTAACTTCTTGCGAATCCTGTCTCAAAGGAAAAATGCCCAAAGTTCCTTTTAAAGGATCTGTGGAACGTGCCACTGAGGTTTTGGATTTGATCCATACTGATGTTTGCGGACCGCTTAGTGTAAGCACAAGAAACAATCATCAGTATTTCATAACCTTTACCGATGACTTTAGTCGATATGGTTATGTATACTTAATGAAGTATAAATCTGAAGCTTTTGAGAAATTCTTAGAATTTCAAAAGGAGGTTGAGAACCAAACTGGTCACAAGATCAAAGTACTTCGATCTGATCGAGGAGGCGAGTATCTTAGTGAAGAATTCCTTAATCATCTCAAAGATAATGGGATTATCTCTCAGTGGACTCCTCCGGGAACTCCTCAGTTTAATGGAGTTTCTGAGAGAAGGAATCGAACTTGATATGGTTCGTTCCATGATGAGTTTCACTGACTTACCACATTCTTTCTGGGGTTATGCCCTAGAAAGTGCAGCAAAGATTTTGAATCTAGTTCCCTCTAAGTCAATCCCTAAGACGCCCTATGAAATGTGGCATGGTAAAATCCCTAGTTATTCTTACTGAAGAATTTGGGGTTGTCCTGCTTACGTGAAGAGGACAGTGGGAGATAAGTTAGAATCTCGTTCTAACTTATGCTACTTTGTAGGTTATCCTAAGGAATCCATAGGATACTACTTCTATGATCAATCTGAGCACAAGGTGTTTGTTTCCAGAAATGCTACTTTTCTGGAGGAACCGTTCCTTGAAGAAAAGAAAGGCAAGATCATAGAATCAGAAGAAGTACAAAGTGACCCCACACCCCTAATCCCGATGACTTTAGGACTCTACCATTTAGGTGAAATGGTTCATGAAACGAGCCCTATATCACATAAGTCATGATTAGTAAAATACTCCAAGCCGATGAGTCCTACCGACAGTGGGAGTGTCAACCTGACTCCTCTAAGGCTTGCTTGTGGGATCACGCCCTTAAGAAGGACCACCTTGTTTCATGGAGGTGCAAAGTGTATATGTGCTACGTGCGTGATACATGAGGGTGCTTACTTTAATAAGTAAGTTCACTGAGGTGCCCCGTGTGAGAAGATTCCTAAATGGGAAAGGAAGTTTCTATTTCAGGAAATGGAAACTTTCAGATTGGGAAATATCTCACGAGTCATTGATGTGATTAATTGATCCTTAGACTTGAGGTTCCTTGTCGCTTTATGAGTTAACTCTGTAGTCTTAGGTATAAGCTTTAAAGGGTGTCGCCTTAGACAACTGATTCAAGGCTTATGCTGGGGCTGCACAAGTGATTCATGAAAGTGAATGAGAATCAAGAAAGGACCTACACTTGCATTTGCAAGGTGATCTCTTATTGTGTAAGTCATTCATATGCCATATGGAGTCCTTGGCCAAGGCAGTAGATCAAGACATCAAGAAAAGGTTTTCTTGGATTGAGATCAAATGGATATGAAATGCACTTAGCTTTAAGACCGGATTATTAGGGTTCTGATTATTCCCTTACCCTAGGTCTTGGTTGAGAGATAGTAAGTAGGAGGATTGTATCTCACATGAATCAATGACTTAAAGGTTCTGTCGAATCCGAACATTCCAATTCAGCTAGGGGTTAAACACCTGTTGCTAGACTATGGTCGTTTAATATGTGGACTGATTAATTAATTAGCGAATTAATTAATTAGGGTCACTGCTAATTGAATTGAGAACCTAGAGGGTCACACACAACAACTTGGTTACATGAGTTGAGGCTTTAAAATGATTAAACGAGTTAATCGGGCCAATAGGGTTCCACACGTGTGAAACCACACGTGTGGGTCACGTGAGTGACACGTGTTCTTGTGACACGTGTCCCACACGTGTAAATATGTATATTGTATATATATATATTAAATAATTAAATGTGTTAATTATTTAATAGACTTTGGTTTAATTTTGAATTAAAAAAAAAGTCTAATTTTGGAGAAAATAATCTAGCTAATTAATTATGAATTAATTAATTAGATAAAATAAGTTATTTATTTTAAATAAATAAAGTATAAAATTATCCAAAAATAGTTTGAATATTTTAGCTCTCTTGAAAGTTGATTTGAATTTGAATTCAAAGTCAAAGTCAAAATTACTTGATGATCAAGTAATAGGAGAGAGAGAGAGACCAAAACCCTAGCCCATAAGGACTAGGATTTTCGGTCCTCCCTTATTATAAATAGGGGAGCTCGAGCTCCCCTTAGAGCTAATTGGCAATTCTTTTGGTTCATGTGTTGAACACCATCCTTTCTCCAAGATAAACAAAACCCTAGGTTAAGCCTAAACACTAACTAGAGAACTAGCATCCTTACTAGTTAGATTGTAGTCAAGTTGGTGGACTATCTCTAGAGAGCTTCAAGTTAGAAGTTTGAAGATTCGAGCTTTACCAAGGAGAGGGGATGAAGCCGCGAGAAGAGCGTTCTTGGGTGGCTTGAAACGCTTCAAGAAAGAATAAAAGAAAAGTAAGTTTCTTGTCTCTACGAATTTGGTTACACGATTGCGAGTCCTAGATCCTTTTGTTGGAAAAAATTTTAATTTCCGCTGCTTTTCTGATTCGTGTTTTTCCAACAAGTGGTATCAGAGCCGCCTCGTTAATCGTGTTTCTGATTCGTCTCAATTATTCTGAATTTGGTAGAAATTCTTAGGCTTAGATGCGAATTAGGTATTCATGAGTTCTTTTAGAAAGCCTGAATTACGAAACTATAATTTTTCTTGAATTTTTGAAACTGTTTTCTTAAATTGTGTTTTTGAAAACCGTTTTGATTGAAATCTATTTAAATCGTATTTTTCTTAATTATGGATTGAACCGGGTTTTGGAGAAACCCAAAATACGGAACGAAACACGAAAAGGACGAGCCTAGGCGTGCTAGCACGTCGCACGCCCAGGCCCCGTCGCCGCCGCCCAGCCCTCCCGCAACCTCGCGGGAGGCCGCCCGCTCGCCTGTCCCGCAACCGCGTGGGATAGCCGCCCGCACCGTCCCGCAACATAGCGGGACGCCCAGGCCAAGACCGCCCGCCATCGGGCGGGCACTGCTGCGGGCGACAAGCGCACGGGCCGCGCGCACGCGCGTGCCTGATGCCGCGCGGCGGTGGCCCCTTGGGCGGGTGGTTCCGGGCCAATTTTCGTGTTTCGTGTTTTCGGTCCTTGAAAATCCCGATTTAATTTAATTTTAATTTTATCTTTTAAAATCAGTTTTGCTAAAATAAAATTATTTTAAAATTTTGATTAAATTGGGATTTTTGAGAAATTGATCGATTTAAATTTTGGGAAAAATTACAAACTTTATGAAAATACTGAAAGAATAAAATTATTAATTTTCAGAAATTAATTGGAATTTTATTAGTTTGTTGTTTTTCGGGTTTTATTAAAAAGGCTCTTGAACAAGAATTGCATCTAAGTCGTGTATTAAGCTATTAGAGCTTAAAGCAATAATTTTAATTTATTGGTTAAATTTAAATTCTTGCAATTTAAACATGTAGGTGATCATGGGTTTAGATCTATGTATGGTTTTAATTTATGCACATGGATGGTTTAAATTGGGGTTGGAGCCCTATAGTTGCCTTTTTCAATTGAGGTTGGAGCCTCACTTATGTGCGTACTGTTATGTGATTTATTATGTGGCTTTCCATATTACTATTTTTGAGACCGGGGTATGCCCCGTGTAATTGTCTAAGACCAATATGAAGATTGAGCCTTATTACTTTATGTCTTTTTCCTTTTATTGTAATGTGAGAGTAGAGATAGGCGGTGAGGTTTTATTTTCATTTTGGAGACAATGCACCCATGGAGTAAGATGGACCACATTCAAGTAATAAGGAGGCCATAAGTGAAGACCCCTCAAAATGTTATGGAGGGGAATCTCAATTGTAAAAATGTAATAGAGATAGGGCTCGTACTTTGTTACCGCTTTCCCTTATGTGATTTAAACTATTTATGTGGCATGTATGTTAGAACTTGTGATTGTGGAGTGGCTCCCACACATCACGCATAAGATAGGTAGAACCCATGATCATTACATGTTAGTATCATGCTAGGACATGTTATCTGTTTATGTGCTTGTTTGAAATGCATTTAAGTGTACTTGCATTAATCAAGACTAATAAAATTGGATAACATATATGTTGGTGAGGTCGAACCGGACAACTCTCCGGTTGATTCGAAAATTCCCATTAAATATTAAGCTAATTTCGAACAAATAGGTATTTAATTCAAGATGCAAATTTTGAATTAAATTCCTAGCATTCCATCAATAGGTTTTAAGTTTAGTAAGTGAAGCTAGTTATTGTCCGCGAGTCGTGGGATAGTTGGTGGAGCTTATTAGTTCTTAGTTACCTAATTGATCATTTTAAATGATCAATATTTCGTGATCAATTTTAGCAAGGGCGATGTCCGCGAGTCGTGGGTCGTTCGAACTAAGTTTTGATCATGATCTTATGATTGATGGGTCTAGCTTAACGCCTAAGTAAATATCGATGTCGCACGAGTCGTGGGTCCGTATTGAAAGATAAGTGATGCAAAAATAATTACTAAGAGCTCTAAAGGTGTTAGAATTGGTAAGTTGTACCTACCTAAGGTTCTTACTTAGAATGTCCGCGAGTCGTGGGTTCGAGGTAAAATGCCTAGGATCTTAGTACCCATTGGGAAACGTGTTACTCTTAGATCTTTGGGAATTCTAGATCTTTGAAAAACAGTGGGAGCTACATTAGATTAAAGACCTTATCTTTTGTATATCGTTATAATTCAGCATGCTCACTAGTTCTCTGTTTTACCATTTAGGTCGTAGATTATGTGATTCTCTACGTGTTTTGAAATGGCAACCAAAAACCCTCTTGTATCGATCCTCGAGTCAAACAAGTTGACTGGTCCCAACTATTCTGATTGGCTGAGGAATCTAAAAATCATTTTAGATTATGAGAAGAGAACTTATGTTCTCTTCGAAGGGGAGCCTAGTCCCGAAGGGGAGGCTCCCACTCGGGCCGAGCGGGACGCGATTCAGAAGTGGAAGGATGATAATCTCCAAGCCCGTTGCCTTATGTTGGCTAACATGTCTCCGGACTTGCAAAGGCAACATGAGGCCATGGAATTCGCTTGGGAGATTTACGACCACTTAGAGCAACTTTACCGCCCTCATGAACGTGTTACAAGGTATAACACCTCAAAGGAATTGTTCCACTTGAGAATGAGGGAAGGTTCAAGTGTCCATGAATATGGACTCAAGTTTCTCGCCCTTACTGAGAAACTTGCTTCCATGGACATTCCACTGAAAGATGAGCTTTCAGTAGACTTGTTGCTAGCCTCGCTCCCACCATCATTCAACCCATTTGTCCTTAACTTCAATATGAATCATGCTCATGCTACTGTAGCTGAGCTGATTAGTCAGCTTGTGACTGCAGAAAGCACGATCAAGAAAGACAATAAGGTTCTGATGGTGAATGCTCCATCTCCCTCTTCTGGGCCTTCTAAAGGTAAGGGTAAGAAATCCCAAAAGAAGAAGAAGAAACCCCTTAGGCCCACTGGTGGCATTAGAAGGGGAAGGCCCAAAAGAAGAAGCGTGATCAGAAAGAGGATGTTTGCTTCCATTGTGGCAAAGCGGGACATTGGAGGAGAAACTGCCCACAATACAAGGCTACTCTAAGGAAAGGTATCTTTCTCGTTGAAATAAATCTTTCTATTAATTCTAGTTCTTGGGTACTTGATACCGGTTGTGGAACTCATATTTGTAATGATGTACAGATGCTAAGTGAAGTCCAACAACTCAAAGAAGGAGAATATGTCTTGAAGATCGGCGATGGCTCAAATGTTAAAGCTCGAGCTTTACGCACCATTAGATTAGATTTAGGTAGTTTTGAGTTAGTCTTAAATAAAGTCCTTTATGTACCGAGCATTATTCGTAATATACTTTCAGTTCCAATATTAGATTGTGAAGGTTATGAAACTTATATTAAGAATGGTAAATACTTTATCAAACGGAACAACTCTTCCGTTCACATCGGTACTCTAAGTAATGGACTTTATCTAACTCAAAATATCAATATTATGAATATACAATGAGAAACTAAATGTAAGAGAGATGACAAAGTTTCATCTCCCTTATGGCACGCTAGATTAGGACACATTTCCAAGAACAGAATTAGCAAGATAAACACTTTAGGATCATTCTCTGAAAATGATCTTAAGGAGTTAACTTCTTGCGAATCCTGTCTCAAAGGAAAAATGCCCAAAGTTCCTTTTAAAGGATCTGTGGAACGTGCCACTGAGGTTTTGGATTTGATCCATACTGATGTTTGCGGACCGCTTAGTGTAAGCACAAGAAACAATCATCACTATTTCATAACCTTTACCGATGACTTTAGTCGATATGGTTATGTATACTTAATGAAGTACAAATCTGAAGCTTTTGAGAAATTCTTAGAATTTCAAAAGGAGGTTGAGAACCAAACTGGTCACAAGATCAAAGTACTTCGATCTGATCGAGGAGGCGAGTATCTTAGTGAAGAATTCCTTAATCATCTCAAAGATAATAGGATTATCTCTCAGTGGACTCCTCCGGGAACTCCTCAGCTTAATGGAGTTTCTGAGAGAAGGAATCGAACCCTACTTGATATGGTTCGTTCCATGATGAGTTTCATTGACTTACCACCTTCTTTCTGGGGTTATGCCCTAGAAAGTGCAGCAAAGATTTTGAATCTAGTTCCCTCTAAGTCAGTCCCTAAGACGCCCTATGAAATGTGGCATGGTAAAATCCCTAGTTATTCTTACTTAAGAATTTGGGGTTGTCCTGCTTACGTGAAGAGGACAGTGGGAGATAAGTTAGAGTCTCGTTCTAACTTATGCTACTTTGTAGGTTATCCTAAGGAATCCATAGGATACTACTTCTATGATCAATCTGAGCACAAGGTGTTTGTTTCCAGAAATGCTACTTTTCTGGAGGAACCGTTCCTTAAATAAAAGAAAGGCAAGATCATAGAATTAGAAGAAGTACAAAGTGACCCCACACCACCCACTGAAGAAACGTCTCATTCTGATCAACCACAACCAATCATGAATTTCGATACACATGTACATCTTCCTCTAAGGCGTTCTGAACGCACTCCTAAACAGCCGGAGAGATGGTATGGATTCTTCCATGAAATCTCTCAAAAGGATAATGATCCTTTAACATATGAGGAGGCACTTTCAGATTCTAACTCTGAACAGTGGATATAAGCCATGAAATCCGAAATGGATTCCATGAACTCCAACCAAGTTTGGACCTTGGTAGATTTGCCTGATGGGGTCAAACCCATAGGTTGCAAATGGATCTTTAAGAGAAAGCTTGGAGTTGATGGAAGCATTGCAGCCTACAAAGGAAGACTGGTGGCAAAAGGATTCACTCAAAGACCCGGCGTGGACTTTGATGAAACCTTTTCATCAGTTGCAATGCAAAAAGTCTATTCGAATCACGTTTGCCATTGCTGCATATTATGACTATGAGATATGGCAAATGGATGTGAAAACTGCCTTTCTCAATGGTGACATTGATAAAGACATTTATATGGAGCAACCCATAGGTTTCACATTCAGTGGGAGTGAGCAAAAGGTTTGCAAACTCCAAAGATCAATCTATGGATTAAAACAGGCTTCTAGGAGTTGGAATATTCGATTTGATGAATCAGTCAAAGCGTTTGGCTTCATTCAAATTTCGAATGAATCATGTGTGTATAGAAAGGAATTGGAGACTTCAGTACAATTCTTAGTACTTTATGTTGATGACATCCTTCTTATTGGGAATTCGAAGGATGACATGAAAGTGACTAAGTTATGGTTATCGAAACAATTCGAGATGAAAGATCTTGGTGATGCGTCCTATATCCTTGGAATTAAAATCTATCGAGATAGATCTAGAAGGTTAATAGGACTATCACAGTCGATGTACATTGACAAAGTATTGAAGAGATTTAATATGGAGTCAGCAAAGGTTAAGAACCTTCCTATGAGTGTAGGAACATGTCTTTCAAAGAAGATGTGTCCTAAGACTAACCTTGAGAAGGAGAGAATGACTCGTACACCTTATGCGTCAGCAATAGGTAGCATAATGTATGCAATGTTATGTACTCGACCGGATGTGGCTTAGGCACTTAGTGTGACAAGTCGTTTCCAATCTGACCCTGGAGATGGTCACTGGGCTGCCGTGAAGAATATTCTTAAGTACTTGAAAAGTACTAAAGATTTGTTCTTAGTTTACGGAGGCCAGAAAGATCTTACTATCGAAGGATACTGCGATGCAAGTTTTGCATCTGACTTAGATGATTTTAAGTCAATGCCAGGATAGATTTTCTGCCTAAACGGCGGAGCAGTGAGTTGGGAAAGTTCCAAGCAAACGACCACTGCAGATTCGACCATTGAGACCGAATACTTAGCTGCAAATGATGCAGCTAAGGAAGGTGTTTGGATTAGGAACTTCATTCAAGAGTTGAATGTTGTTCCTAGCATGAAAGACCCCATTACTGTGTTGTGTGACAACACTGGGGCGGTTGCTCAAGCAAGAGAACCAAGATCTCACCAACGGACCTAACACATTATGAGAAAGTATAACCTAATCCGTGATATTATCAAAAGAGGAGATGTACAAATTGAGAGGGTCGCATCAGCAAAGAATGTGGCAGATCCACTTACTAAACCCCTTAGTCGAGAAGCTTTCCAAGGACATCTTCAGAAGATGGGACTTAGAGTAGCTTTAGAATGGCTTTGTCGGGCAAGTGGGATATTGTTAGGAATAGTGCCCTAGAAAGCCGATTGTATATCCGCTTTGTGCTTTTCCTTCTTGTAATCATAGACAATCTTTGAATGAAATAACGAATTGAGGCAACACTTCTTTATATGCTCTTGTTTGGTATGCGTTTACTTTAGATGTGCATGTATGAGAACTCCCCTAATCCCGATGACTTTAGGACTCTACCATTTAGGTGAAATGGTTCATGAAACGAGCCCTATATCACATAAGTCATGATTAGTAAAATACTCCAAGCCGATGAGTCCTACCGACAGTGGGAGTGTCAACCTGACTCCTCTAAGGCTTGCTTGTGGGATCACGCCCTTAAGAAGGACCACCTTGTTTCATGGAGGTGCAAAGTGTATATGTGATACGTGATACATGAGGGTGCTTACTTTAATAAGTAAGTTCACTGAGGTGCCCCGTGTGAGAAGATTCCTAAATGCGAAGTTTCTATTTCAGGAAATGGAAACTTTCAGATTGGGAAATATCTCACGAGTCATTGATGTGATTAATTGATCCTTAGACTTGAGGTTCCTTGTCGCTTTATGAGTTAACTCTGTAGTCTTAGGTATAAGCTTTAAAGGGTGTCACCTTAGACAACTGATTCAAGGCTTATGCTGGGGCTGCACAAGTGATTCATGAAAGTGAATGAGAATCAAGAAAGGACCTACACTTGCATTTGCAAGGTGATCTCTTATTGTGTAAGTCATTCATATGTCATATGGAGTCCTTGGCCAAGGCAGTAGATCAAGACATCAAGAAAAGGGTTTCTTGGATTGAGATCAAATGGATATGAAATGCACTTAAGCTTTAAGACCAGATTATTAGGGTTCTGATTATTCCCTTACCCTAGGTCTTGGTTGAGAGATAGTAAGTAGGAGGATTGTATCTCACATGAATCAATGACTTAAATGTTCTGTCGAATCCGAACATTCCAATTCAGCTAGGGGTTAAACACCTGTTGCTAGACTATGGTCGTTTAATCTGTGGACTGATTAATTAATTAGTGAATTAATTAATTAGGGTCACTGCTAATTGAATTGAGAACCTAGAGGGTCACACAACAACTTGGTTACATGAGTTGAGGCTTTAAAATGATTAAACGAGTTAATCGGGCCAAGAGGGTTCCACACGTGTGAAACCACACGTGTGGGTCACGTGAGTGACACGTGTCCTTGTGACACGTGTCCAACACGTGTAAATATGTATATTGTATATATATATTAAATAATTAAATGTGTTAATTATTTAATAGACTTTGGTTTAATTTTGAATTAAAAAGAAAGTCTAATTTTGGAGAAAATAATCTAGCTAATTAATTATGAATTAATTAATTAGATAAAATAAGTTATTTATTTTAAATAAATAAAGTATAAAATTATCCAAAAATAGTTTGGATATTTTAGCTCTCTTGAAAGTTGATTTGAATTTGAATTCAAAGTCAATGTCAAAATTACTTGATGATCAAGTAATAGGAGAGAGAGAGAGACCAAAACCCTAGCCCATAAGGACTAGGATTTTCGGTCCTCCCTTATTATAAATAGGGGAGCTCCAACTTCCCTCAGAGTTAATTGGCAATTCTTTTGGTTCATGTGTTGAACACCATCCTTTCTCCAAGATAAACAAAACCCTAGGTTAAGCCTAAACACTAACTAGAGAACTAGCATCCTTACTAGTTAGATTGTAGTCAAGTTGGTGGACTATCTCTAGAGAGCTTCAAGTTAGAAGTTTGAAGATTCGAGCTTTACCAAGGAGAGGGGATGAAGCCGCGAGAAGAGCGTTCTTGGGTGGCTTGAAACGCTTCAAGAAAGAATAAAAGAAAAGTAAGTTTCTTATCTCTACGAATTTGGTTACACGATTGCGAGTCCTAGATCCTTTTGTTGGAAAAAATTTTAATTTCCGCTGCTTTTCTGATTCGTGTTTTCCAACAGAAGACGCATTGGGAACACTGCCTCGTCCCAATACACTTTAGACTTTAAATCTTGCAGGTCTTCGAGCGTAAGTATGCTCACTATGTCATCCGGGGATCTTTCAGTCTGATGGGGGTTGTTTTGCCTCACTCGCGTCGCAGGCTCTTTTCCTTTCGTTTGGCGCTTTCGGGGAGGCTCTCCCCTATCTCGACGCTCGGAAGGCCCTGCACCGCCCTCGGGAGCCGCGATCGCTATGGTGATTTGATGGTCTTGCGGCCTCACCGTGCTGTTCAATACGGGGAGCACCCTCTCCCCTTGCCTCTGCATCTCCATCACCAGATCCATCTCCTCAAATATCTGATCCACCCCCTGTGGATCACGCTCGTTCATCCCTTGAACTGCAGCAGATAACTCTTCATCCCCAGCATCTATTGGAGCCCTGGCTACTGGAATAGCCATAGGGATAGCGTCGCCTGAGGAGGCCCTCGCCAGTGGAACGGCCATGGGAACGTTACCGTGAGAAGAAGAACTCCCCACAGACATCTCGTCTATCTCCCTCACATAACCTTTTTCAACGTTGTCCGCCATTGTTGTTCTTCTTTTCTTGAAGATAAAGCTCTCAAACAAACGATCAGTGGGGAAAAGGAATTCTAGTGTGGATTCAATCGATGAAAGGGTTACTCACCCAAAACTATCACTCAAGCACAACCTAAATCTAAGGTTAGTACAAGTAAGATCAGAGACCATGAGGATTTACCTAAAAGGTTAAAGAAGAAACTTGCAGGAAATCGCAAGGACTTGCAGAAATGTTACTGCTATTTTGCTTGAAGGAAATTTGGAGGCATAAAAAGTGTGAGAAAGCCTTCCGGATCCCTATTTATAGGGGAGGTATCTGCATTTAATTAGGGTTTGGGATTTGAAAATGCAATCATTTCCCGCCTTGGGAGACTCCCACTTTTGGTAACCTCCCCACGCTTCCTGGAGTGCACGCGCTCACTCAATGAAACACACGCCCACGTTGCCTCTCTACATTAAATGCGGATGGGACCTCATTAATGGCCGTGTCAGAACGTGTCCGTTACTGAAGACGGACAGTCACTTCATCCCTGGAAGCTCGACCCTCGGATATTCAAAAGACAAAGCTCGTCTCTTTAAAATTCTACAGTATACAGAATTTGGGGGGCAAAATGATGAGGCTAAATCACGGTCGGATCTATGCCATACACGTGTCGCCATCTGCACTCATAGATCTTAGACGCTCGCACTACAGGACTGGTGGGCCAGCCCAGCCCATTCGCTTGATGGCTAGACCAGGCGCCTCGGCCCACTATACAAGCGAGGGATTCAGGCTGTCAAAGCCTGGGCTCGTGCTACGGATCCTCAAGATCACCCTCCCCAGGGAAACGCTTCATGAGGGCACCTCCTTTCTGGCACTCAACTATTTAACGCTCGCCTGTCATCTGCCAGAGGAAACCACCTCGTGCCCCTTTCGAGCGTCACCCACGCTCGGGTAAGACCTACCCCAAGAGAAGCAGCCATATGCCCGCGTGGCAGATCATGAGTCTCCTAGCGCACGATTCTCGTCAACAACCTCTGACACAGCGGCAGTGTGCACCTTGTACCTGACACGCCGCCCACTTTCCAGGGCCATTGCTTTCATGCCGTCACAGACCGCCACGTGTTAGGGCAACAACAGGTTTGGGACCACTTGGTTAAATTACCTAAAGCACCCTCACCCCTAACATGTAAATAGGGAGAACCCCTTGCTTTCTTCCCTAAGTCATCTTCTTCCACAAGAATACTCTGCATAAACTGGGCGTTTTCGCTGCATTCCCTTCTTTTTCACAAGCTCCGCATTCCATTCACCTAAGCTGCATTTCTGTTACACTTGCACTCTTGGTGTTATCCTAGCTGGAAGAACTCACGTTCACAAGGAAACCCAGTTCCTGAGGCTCAACGCCTGTGATGGTCTCCCTTTCCTAAACAAATTTCAAAGTGTTTGGTGTTAAAGCAACCTTCTAAGTTTTCGCACCATCATGATCTACTGCTCAAGAACACATCCATTACGCAACACTAAATTATCCAAAATTAAATACAATTATCTTTGACTTATTCTCATAGGGATAAAATAAAACCTTTTCTTAGAATATTGAATTAATTCACAGTTAACAAATTAATTATAAATTTTTCCCAAATAATATACCATAATAAAAGAAAAAATTATAATTAAATATAAATTAATATTACCTTTCTTTTGGTGGATAAACTAATTTGAACTTGGGGTACCATCAACTTTTTTTTCTAATCAATGTAAATTGTGAATATTAAAAAATTAGGGTTTTAAATTAAGAAGAAGAAATATAGAAGGAATAGAAAAAAAAAAAAAAAAAAAGAGGAGAAAAAAAGATTGAGTTGAGAAAAGATGACATCTTCTTCTTGTATGTGAAGAATAAAAAGGATTGAAAATAAAAAAGATTGAGATTGAGCTCGAGTTGAGAAAAGAAAACTTATTCTTATAGTAAAGAGACAATGTTGCACGGACACGGACACGGCGACATAGATTTTTTCAAAATTTTAGAGCACGACACGGCTCCGACACGGCTCCGACACGGCTATATTTTATATAAATAAATATACTTTATATATAAAAAAAATATTTTATAATTATAATCTATGTAACATAAAATATTTATAAAAATATATAATATTAAAAACTAAAATAAGTTTTGTTATTTCAATTTTCTCTCCAAAAAATTCAAAAAATATTAAAAAAAACATAAAAAAATAATCAAATTTGCCGAGCCGTGTCCGACACCGTGTCCCAAATTTTATTCTATTTTTTTTTTCGGACACTCCTTCAGCCGTGTCCGACACTGCACGGACACATTTTTAGGCGTGTCCATGCTTTCCTGTAAATAGAGAATGAAAAAGATCAAGCTGAGACTTTTTGGTACAACTTTTATTGGGAAAAGAAATAAAAAGTGAATTTTGATTGGGAAAAAGAGATTAAAATAAATTAACAATAAAATTTAAATTAATCTAAAAATATATCTTAATTATAATGAATGGTGACGTGGCATGTACCCGCTGTCGAGTTGGACCAATCACCTCACTCCACCTGTACGATCGAAGATCATATCTCGATCACATGGTCGGAGATCCAGTTACCACACATAAATTACCGCTTTAGCCATCGACCCTTGGTCAGGTTTTCAGACCGGTTCTTGCAACCCAATCCCCTCGACCGGCCAGCTCATAGGTCCACTAATAGAGAGTGGCCGACCACGCATTTAATGCACCGTCTTAGTGGGGCACCTGTCAGCTCCCCGTGCCGACACGTCGAGGCGGTAACTTCTCTCTCTTTACCGTATATATAGCTCCCCCTCATTTATTGCACGGTAAGTTTTTTCACCTAACCTCTTTCACCGCTCAATCACTTCGACCATCCTCCTCGGACCTGACTTGAGCGTCGGAGTGCCAACCCGGGTCTCACACCCACCTTCCCCGAGTTGGCCTCGGAGCTTATGTTTGCCTCGACCTGTGCAGATTTCGAGTAGTCGGACGGAAGTTTCCCCTCAACAAATAGAGTGATCGTGTCGGATCTCTCGATCGGACCTCAAGCAGGGATTTGGCTCGATCAAATGGTGAATTGTGATTTTTTATAAAGGGAATCTATAAATCGAAGGGAACAAAATAATAAATATATTAAAATTTATATATTAAAACGCTTCATCGATCGTAAACGGCTCGGAGCTCTCTTCAGTTTTCTCTCGCAAAAGTAACAAATGAAATTACAGAGGGAACTATTTATAGGAGTGAAATTGGGCGGGAATCGAGAAGGTGAAACGGCGCAATGATTACAGCGGGTCCCACGCCTGTGGGATGAAACGTCACTGCCACGTCAGCCCTAACAGATGACGTTTAGGGGGGCTTATGACGTGGCATGTACCCACTGTCGAGTTGGACCAATCACCTCACTCCATCTGTACGACCGAAGATCATATCTCGATCACATGGTCGGAGATCCAGTTACCATACATAAATTACCGGTTTAGCCATCGACCCTTGGTCAGGTTTTCAGACCGGTTCTTGTGACCCAATCCCCTCGACCGGCCAGATCATAGGTCCACTAATAGAGAGTGGCCGACCACACATTTAATGCACGGTCTTAGTGGGGCACCTGTCAGCTCCTCGTACCGACATGTCGAGGCGGTAACTTCTCTCTCTTCACCGTATATTAAGCTCCCCCTCATTTATTGCACGGTAAGTTTTTTCACCTAACCTCTTTCACCGCTCAATCACTTCGACCATCCTCCTCGGACCTGACTTGAGCGTCGGAGTGCCAACCCGGGTCTCACACCCACCTTCCCCGAGTTGGCCTCAGAGCTTATGTTTGCCTCGACCTGTGCAGATTTCGAGTAGTCGGACGGAAGTTTCCCCTCAACAAATAGAGTGACCGTGTCGGATCTCTCGATCGGACCTCAAGCAGGGATTTGGCTCGATCAAATGGTGAATTGTGATTTTTTATAAAGGGAATCTATAAATCTAAGGGAACAAAATAATAAATATATTAAAATTTACATATAATAATAATTTTTAAAAAAAATTGAGGGGGTGCCCACCAACCCACCCCCACCCTCCCTCCTTTGTTCCCCTAGCGTGTTGAGTCCAACTCCACTCTTTCATTAGGATCGAGCTTGGGTTCGCTCCCATTTTTATGAATTTGAACTTGGACTCGAGTTTAATGAACTCTACAAAATAGGCTTGAAGCTAGACTCAAGTTCGGCTTGTGGGCTTGTGACCCTGGTTCGATTCGTGAGTTCGATTGTGGTGGAGAGAGGAGAGGGTTTGTGCTGTTTCGGCGCTTACAGAAGGGGAAAAAATGCAGCTCAGCAGTGGGCAGTGGGCAGTGGTCAACGACGAGCAATGATGGTGGCAAAAGTAGTGGTAACATTTGACATGCCAAAGTTTCTTCAAATTGAAATTTGAATGTGAGAGTTTTCGATGTATTTAAGAATCTTATTTTATTTTTCTTAAAATAAGAAACATATAATATATTATATAATTTAAATTATAACATATAATAGATATATATATTTTTTTGAATTAAACAAAAAATTAAAGAAAAATGCTCGAGTTCGGTTTAAGCGACACTCAAATCAAGTTGAGGCTCAGCTCAGGTTCGAATTCTTTAAAGTCGAACTCGAATTTTTGTTGCCTCGACTTGCTAAATTTGTGAGCCCATTCAATTCATTTACATTCGTCCTACAGGTCATCCACTATTACTATAATTCACAGTGAATGCTGCAATTTAAAAAAGAAATCAAAATGTAGTACAAGATCATTACTTATATTATTGTGGAATCCTATATCAAAGGAACGAGATCCCCTAAAAATTATTCCTAGAGTTCTATGGGAAATTTAAAACTATTACATGTTGTGAACATACTCTTTACAATAGTAAGATAATTATTTTCAAACACCTATTATATATAACTATTCTTGTCTTTATTTTTAATATTTTAAATAAGTATCAATTATGGCTATTTGAAAATTTCAAATTATTCCATTATTTTACAAAAGTCCAACCGGTGATAATGAGATTACATTTTATGGTGTTCAAGTCCGGCTATATACAAAACCACAGTCGTATACTCCTAATTACCCAAGAAATTTATAATTGTAAGGAAGCTTTGAACCTCCTCGAAGCTCTGAACCTCCTAGAAGCTACGCAAATAAGCAAACGCGAGTTTAAAGGTCAAAATGGGGGAATATGGGGACACTTCGATCGAGTTGGGTCGACATGTGTAAGAAGGTGAGAGTGTATTTAATGAGGGAATAGTATCGTACCTGAGTCATAAATGAGGTACTATTTATAATCGGGAGCTTGATGTGTGTAATTACATACAACCAAAGGTGAAGGATAGCAGACATGGCGGAGCATGGCGCTGGTCATTCACGGTATTGAAAGGATAGAATATTTTCTGTCTTGATTTCCAAAAAGATTTACAAGGTATTTATTGATAGAAAGTGTAACCCTAACTATTTTTCGTAACTACTAGGGTAATCTAAGGGATATTAAAAGATATAAAGAATATTTATGTAGAATTAATAATATCCTAAAGATAAGCACAAATCCTTAAGATTACGTCAACAGGTATGGCCTCCTACACTTATCTTGTCAGAGTTGTTGAAAAGGAAGTACATGGCATGAAATACATTTAATGCTCCTGCAGAGAGAGATGTCCGCATTTAATGCACCTGTATTTTATACCCTAGGTCAATGTCACAGTTCGATCGAGGAACTTCTCGGTCGAAGGCCTCCCTAAGTTGAGGAGTGTGGAACCAAGCAAAATAGGGAGATAAAACTTCCTGAACTATTAGTATAAAAGCTCTTGGTTGAGTTAGGGAGTAATCTGGATCGATGCGGCTGACGTGGATAGGTCATCCAGTCGGGCCTATGTCAGACCTTATGGTGGTGACACCTATCATCTTGTCGGTAAAGCAAGATTTACCCTATCACATTTGCAAACATCATTTTTGTTCTCATTTATGGTTTTCACATATGTACTCTATCATATGCCATCCTTACATGCTACTCAAGCTAATATTACATAATAATTTATAATATATTGGTAAACATGTAATTTTGGTCCTTTAAGTTTGTAATTTTGATAATTTAGTCCTATCTATTTTAAAAGTTGAAATTAAGTCCTATAAGTTTGTAATTTTGGCAATTTCAGTCCTGTCCGTTTCGAAATTTGCAATTAAATCCTATAAGTTTTAAAATTTTGCAATTTATGTCCGACTTTTTCAGGAAATTTTTTATAATTGTTGAAATTGGTCATGTGACTCATTTCTTTGTTGACTTGTCGGGATAACATCACGAAAATATCAGACTTTTATAAAAAAAATTATTATAAATGTGGTGTATCTAATAAAAGAAAATTTAAATAAAAAGATATAATTATATTTCAATGAAAATATCGTGTCGTCCAGCGGAGTCTATAAGAAGGTGACTCGCTTAGACAACCGACTCCTTTTCAATAGAAAAGAATAGCCAAACCAACTCAACTAGCTGGTCACTCTAGAGATTTTATCGGCTGGCAAATTGTTGTGATTTTAACTTAAACCAATCGTGCAAATGTACACTGACAATATACGCGTAGCACAACAGGATCGTACCAACAGGGAAGGAAAATCAATCGCCACTCAATACCTCTTTCTAATCTAAAGACCGGACGAATTCAAGTTGGTTGTTTAACTACTAAAACGAAATTGAACAATTAACTAGAATGAAACACAATTAACTGATTTAAAACACGTGGATTAAACTCAATAAACTAATTAGGCCGGGGAGTAACAACTATGCATGCATGATTCAATATAATACTCGTTTGACAAGTGCAATTCTACAACCTAGTCACTTAGATTGGCATTATCCTTTTTCAAAGTATAAACGAGTGTTCAATTAATTTCAACGTTGTTCTCACAATCATCAATAATCAATTAAACCAATATGATCAAGACTAGTGCAAATCTAATTCTAGCGACTTGGCATGGAATAAGATTTACAAGTTGTATGGAGTAAAAATTAATTCTCTTTAAACCCTAATCCACTAGTTATGAAAACATCACAATTACCATCAATCTCTCGACACTTAGGCATTCCTAGATTATGCTAAGGTTGGCCAGACCGTTGCAATTAAATTAAACCAAGTTTTCACAACTAAGAATTAGCACAAGTCATTCAAGCATAATATCAAACACTTAGCATGCATCCATCATCACTCCCCTAGCCCTAGGGATTTAGCTACTCATAATTGACTCAAAACTCATAAAAATCAAAGGAATTGCATTAATTGAAATCAAAGTCTTCATGTCAAAACAAATTCTCAAAACCAAACTCATAAACATATTCATGAACTAAGAAAACGAATCTAAAAGTCTAAACGAATCAAAGCTAAAGATTGAGGAATTAGATTGATCACGAAAGCAATAAATAAAACCGGAATTGAACTAAATTATTCGAAGAAATCAATCCTCTCATCTTCTCGAAATCCTCCGAAACACCTTGGTAAAACTCCGTCTTGAACTCTCTCTGCTAGGTCAAAAGTTGAAGAGTCGATCCCCCGAAAAAGTCCCGAACGACCTATAAATATCAGCTACCAAAATTACTCAGCCGACACGACACATGACCGTGTCTCGTTTCTTCACAATCCCTGCCACGGTCGTGTTCAGAAAAAATCGCCAAAACGCTTTATTAAGTGACACGATCGTGTCACATTTGACTCTTCAAGGGTGCCACGACGGTGTCATCACAGCCTCTTGCAGGCCTAACTCTCTGTACCGAGACACGACGGTGTCTCGGTTTCTTTATGCCAGGTGACATGACGGTGTCACCATGTCGTCCAAAGATCCATCAAGTTCTATACTGAGACACAACGGTGTCTCAATTTGTTCTTCCAGGGGGACACGACGGTGTCCCCTAAAAATTCAACAATTTTACCAATTTTTGCATATTTTCACCGTTTTTAATCTCCAATGCACAAGTACCTAAATGGAGCATAATACACACATAAGTTTCTAAAACGGCATAAAATATACTCAAATTAACGCTCGAATTCATGCAAATTCTTCACTCAACAAACACCCCCCACACTTGCATATTGCTCGTCCTCGAAAAATACGAAAATAAAGAAAACACATCCCCATCAAACCTCGCCTTCAAAGCAATCATCAAACCTTCACCTAAACAAGTCTAGCAATTTAAATAAATTACTCATAAACACAAGATCATCAAAAATAGTGTGAAAAGCATACCCTTGTGTAGTGTGTGAATTCGAACGATATAATGTTCAAAGACTAGGATGAACAATTCATACTTTTCACCTAAGTTCTAATCATCAACTTCGGAATACATTCTTCACACCTATCTCCACTAATGGAGTTAAAACAAGACTCGGGATCGGTAGGTCTTTCGGGCTTGTAATGTAGGCTTCGGGTAAGGTTATGGAGATATTTGGATTAAGTGACTACTTACCAACCTTAAATCGTTCAATCGTTACAAACTAGGCACTTTCGTTTGTCCACTAAAATTCCCCCACACTTATACAACTGTATCCTACTAATCAATCTCACACTTGCATAATGTTTCTCTTTACTTTTCTTTTGCTCATTTTTCTCTCTTCTCTTTTTTTTCCCCTCTTTTTCACCACTTTTTCTCATTCTTTTTCTGTTTCTTTTCATATATCTCTTAATTTCAACACAAGAATAATCAAAAGGGGTCAAAAGACACTCAATTCAATCAAACGAGCAAGCCTTGGTGTGAAAATGACAAGGTAGGTTAACTTTTGTTGTGCATTAGCCTTATAATGCGGCTACAAAAAGTACTGCACAACAATTAGGCTCAGCGGGGTCAATAAGATAACGCTATTTAGTGAAAAACGACTAAATGAAAGGCTAACAATCCTCCGATAACGAATGCCAACTTCATTTCCCTAATCTATTATCAACTCAAAATTTCACCTCGATAGGACTAAAATGCATCCTAATCAATTCTTAGACTCATTTGAAAAGCAAAAACGGTTTTGATGGGACCAAATCACACTCGAATCAGATCCGTACACTTGTCATCATCTGAAGACCCTAGAGCTTGGACGCTCGTATTACTGGGCTCATGAGATAACCCAGCCCCTTCGCTTATTAGCCTCGCTGATCCAAGCCCATGCGCCTCGGCCCACTTCTCGAGCGGGGGATCTGTCCACTCAAACCTCGTTGCTTCTCTCAAATAAGCACTTCGCGAGGTTCTTACTGTCCCACGCTCGAATAGTTGACGCTCGTGGATCATCTGTCAGAGGAACCCCTAAGGCATCCGTACGCTTGCAGGGCAGATCTTGAGCCACCTAGAGCTTGTATTGCCGCTCTGTAACTACCTCTGACACCAGGTAGTGCGCGCACCACTTGATACTCCCCTAACTTTCCGGGATGTCACTTTCACACCATCACAGACCACCACGTGTCTAGGGCAACATTGGGATTGGGACCACTTGGTCACTATTACTAAAGTACCCATACCTTCAACTTATAAGGATGGGGATTTTCACTTCTTCTTCCCCAAGTCATCTTCTACACTGAAACACAAAACTGGGCATCTTCTCCATTGCTGCATATTCATTCCAAGCTCTGCATACCTCACCACTCTTGCATTTTCGCTGCACTTCCATCCCTGGTGTTATCCTAGCTGGAAGAACCTACGCTTAATTGGAAACCCAGTTCCTGAGGCTCTAAGCCTGTAATGGTCTTCCCTACCTACTACAAATTCTCAAGTGATTGGTTCCATATTAGGAATCCATTTCCAGCACCATCATTTTTGGCGCCGTCTGTGGGAAACCATCATCTTCATCTTCATCAGTTTCTTCCTTTCTAAGCTAGTTGAGATATAACACCTTTAGTTTCAAACATGGTGACTGTAACCAGATTGGGATCTTGGACAATAGAGGTGCTCTGCCACCCCTCAATGAAGAAAACCTGGAGAGCAACACACCTGCTGGAGGCGCGATCCCACCTGCTGTTGGGAAAGGAACCGGAGACAAAGAGACAGTAGCTGGAGCTTCCCCGGCAGGAGAAAATGGAGCAGGGGGGTCCAGTTCTGTTCTTCCACCCGCAACGCTCATTCCCACCACCCCTGCCGCTAATCCCGCCGCCTACTCCATGGCCATGCCGCCGCCAGGGTACACTTACATGCAGCCTGTTGTGATGCCTGGGGCGATGCCAGGCATGTTGCCCATGATTCCACCTTATCAAGTAGGTGTTAGGAATAGTGCCCTAGAAAGCCGATTGTATATCCGCTTTGTGCTTTTCCTTATTGTAATCACAGACAATCTTTGAATGAAATAACGAATTGAGGCAACACTTCTTTATATGCTCTTGTTTGGTATGCGTTTACTTTAGCTGTGCATGTATGAGAACTCCCCTAATCCTGATGACTTTAGGACTCTACCATTTGGGTGAAATGGTTCATGAAACGAGCCCTATATCACATAAGTCATGATTAGTAAAATACTCCAAGTCGATGAGTCCTACAGACAGTGGGAGTGTCAACCTGACTCCTCTAAGGCTTGCTTGTGGGATCACGCCCTTAAGAAGGACCACCTTGTTTCATGGAGGTGCAAAGTGTATAGTTGATACGTGCGTGATACATGAGGGTGCTTACTTTAATAAGTAAGTTCACTGAGGTGCCCCATGTGAGAACACTCCTAAATGGGAAAGGAAGTTTCTATTTCAGGAAATGGAAACTTCTAGATTAGGAAATATCTCACGAGTCATTGATGTGATTAATTGATCCTTAGACTTGAGGTTCCTTGTCACTTTATGAGTTAACTCTGTAGTCTTAGGTATAAGCTTTAAAGGGTGTCGCCTTAGACAACTGATTCAAGGCTTATGCTGGGGCTGCACAAGTGATTCATGAAAGTGAATGAGAATCAAGATAGGACCTACACTTGCATTTGCAAGGTGATCTCTTATTGTGTAAGTCATTCATATGCCATATGGAGTCCTTGGCCAAGGCAGTAGATCAAGACATCAAGAAAAGGGTTTCTTGGATTGAGATCAAATGGATATGAAATGCACTTAGCTTTAAGACCAGATTATTAGGGTTCTGATTATTCCCTTGCCCTAGATCTTGGTTGAGAGATAGTAAGTAGGAGGATTATATCTCACATGAATCAATGACTTAAAGGTTCTGTCGAATCCGAACATTCCAATTCAGCTAGGGGTTAAACACCTGTTGCTAGACTATGGTCGTTTAATCTGTGGACTGATTAATTAATTAGTGAATTAATTAATTAGGGTCACTGGTAATTGAATTGAGAACCTAGAGGGTCACACACAACAACTTGGTTACATGAGTTGAGGCTTTAAAATGATTAAACGAGTTAATCGGGCCAAGAGGGTTCCACACGTGTGAAATCACACGTGTGGCTCACGTGAGTGACACGTGTCACTGTGACACGTGTCACACACGTGTGTATATATATATTATATATGTATTAAATAATTAAATGTGTTAATTATTTAATAGACTTTGGTTTAATTTTGAATTAAAAAGAAAGTCTTATTTTGGAGAAAATAATCTAGTTAATTAATTACGAATTAATTAATTAGATAAAAATAAATTATTTATTTTATAATAAATAAAGTATAAAATTATCCAAAAATAGTTTGGATATTTTTAGCTCTCTTAAAAGTTGACTTGAATTAGAATTCAAAGTCAAAGTTGGAAAATACTTGATGATCAAGTAATAGGAGAGAGAGGAACCGAATCCTTGCCCAACAAGGATTAGGATCGGCGCCCCTCTCCCTTTCCTATATATAGGGGAGCTCATGCTCCCCTTTAGAGCTAATTGACAATTCTTTTGGTTCATGTGTTGAACACCTTCCTTTCTCCAAGATTAAATTAAACCCTAGGTTAAGCCTAAACACTAACTAGAGAACTAGCATCCTTACTAGTTAGATTGTGATCAAGTTGGTGGACTTTCTCTAGAGACTTCAAGTTAGAAGTTTGAATATTCGAGCTTTACCAAGGAGAGGGGATCAAGCCGCGAGAAGAGCGTTCTTGGGTGGCTTGAAACGCTTCAAGAAAGAACAAAAGAAAAGTAAGTTTTCTATGTTTACGAATTTGGTTACACGATTGCGAGTTCAAGATCCTTTTTGTTGGGAAATTTTTTTAAATTCCGCTGCTTTCTGATTCGTGTTTTCCAACAAGTGGTATCAGAGCCACCTCGTTAATCGTGTTTCTGATTCGTCTCAATTATTCTGAATTTGGTAGTAATTCTTAGGCTTGATGCGCTTGAGTATTTGTAATTGTTTTAGAAAGCCTGAATTACGAAACTGTAATTTTTTCCTAAAAGTTTCTGAAAATTGGTTTTTGCAAAATTTAATTTTTGAAAACAATTTTAGATTTGAAACTGTATAAACTGTTATTGGATTTCTTGGATTGGTTTTGCTTCTGAACGAAAACACGAAACGAAAACCGGATCACGACGAACACGCGAAACCCCGCGCGCGAAGGCGTCGCGCGCACGGGCTTCGCGCGCCACCGCCCGCCTGTCCTAGGCGTGCGCAGGGCAGACGCCCAGCACCTCCCGCACGCCTGTGTGGGAGCCTTTCGCGCGCCCGCCCAGGGCGGCCGAGAATGGCCGCCCATCGCCCACCGTCGCCCATCGCGGCCGAGAATACGCGCACTCGCCCGGCCTTGGCCGGGCGCTGTGCGCGCCTGCCGTACGCGTCCGTGCGCGCTTGCGACGCGTGCGCCCCGTTTCGCGTATGGGCCCCGTTTTCCTGATCCGATTTTTCGTATTTCGTGCAATCTAGTCCCAATTTTTTATTTTAATTTAAAAAAAATTTTTTTTTTGAATATTTATTTTAATTTTTGAATAAAACTTAAAATTGGGATTTTTGAGAAATTGAAACGGTTTATATTTTGGGAAAATACACCTTTGATAAAATTATTAATTTTCAGAAATTAATTGTAATTTTATTTGTTTTGGTAATTTGGGATTTATTGAAAACTTTTATAAATAAGACTCGCATCAAGTCGTGTTTTAAGTCATTAGGACTTGAAACGAGAATTTTAATTTATTGGCTAAATTTAAATTCTCGCAAGAGCATGTTAGGTGATCATGGGTTTAGACTTATGTATGGTTTTAATTTATGCACATGGATGGTTTAAATTGGGGTTGGAGCCCTATAGTTGCGTTTTTCAATTGAGGTTGGAGCCTCACTTATGTGCGTACTGTTATGTGATTTATTATGTGGCTTTCCATATTACTGTTTTTGAGGCCGGGGTATGCCCCGTGTAATTGTCTAAGGCCAATATGAAGATTGAGCCTTATTACTTTATGTCTTTTTCCTTTTATTGTTATTTGAGAGTAGAGATAGGTGGTGAGGTTTTATTTTCATTTTGGAGACAATGCACCCATGGAGTAAGATGAACCACATTCAAGTAACAAGGAGGCCATAAGTGAAGACCCCTCATAATGTTAGGGAGGGGAATCTCAATTGTTAAATGTAATAGAGATAGGGCTCGTATTTTGTTACCGCTTTCCCTTATGTGATTTAAACTGTTTATGTGGCATGTATGTTAGAACTTGTGATTGTGGAGTGGCTCCCACATATCACGCATAAGATAGGTAGAACCCATGATCATTACATGTTAGTATCATGCTAGGACATGTTATCTGTTTATGTGCTTGTTTGATATGCATTTAAGTGTACTTGCATTAATCAAGACTAATAAAATTGGATAACATATATGTTGGTGAGGTCGAACCGGACAACTCTCCGGTTGATTCGAAAATTCCCATTAAATATTAAGCTAATTTCGAACAAATAGGTGTTTAATTCGAGATGCAAATTTTGAATTAAATTCCTAGCATTCCATCAATAGGTTTTAAGTTTAGTAAGTAAAGCTAGTTATTGTCCGCGAGTCGTGGGATAGCTAGTGGAGCTTATTAGTTCTTAGTTACCTAATTAATCATTTTAAATGATCAATATTTCGTGGTCAATTTTAGCAAGGGCGATGTCCGCGAGTCGTGGGTCGTTCGAACTAAGTTTTGGTCATGATCTTATGATTGATGGGTCTAGCTTAACGCCTAAGTAAATATGGATGTCGCACGAGTCGTGGGTCCATATTGAAAGATAGGTGATGCAAAAACAATTACTAAGAGTTCTAAAGGTGTTAGAATTGGTAAGTTGTACCTACCTAGGGTTCTTACTTAGAATGTCCGCGAGTCGTGGGTTCGAGGTAAAATGCCTAGGATCTTAGTACCCATTGGGAAACGTGTTCCTCTTAGATCTTTGGGAATTCTAGATCTTTGAAAAACAGTGGGAGCTACATTAGATTAAAGACCTTATCTTTTGTATATCGTTATAATTCAGCATGCTCACTAGTTCTCTGTTTTACCATTTAGGTCGTAGATTCTGTGATTCTCTACGTGTTTTGAAATGGCAACCAAAAACCCTCTTGTATCGATCCTCGAGTCAAACAAGTTGACTGGTCCCAACTATTCTGATTGGCTGAGGAATCTAAAAATCATTTTAGATTCTGAGAAGAGAACTTATGTTCTCTTCGAAGGGGAGCCCAGTCCCGAAGGGGAGGCTCCCACTCGGGCTGAGCGGGACGCGATTCAGAAGTGGAAGGATGATAATCTCCAAGCCCGTTGCCTTATGTTGGCTAACATGTCTCCGGACTTGCAAAGACAACATGAGGCCATGGAATTTGCTTGGGAGATTTACGACCACTTAGAGCAACTTTAGCGCCCTCATGAACGTGTTACAAGGTATAACACTTCGAAGGAATTGTTCCACTTGAGAATGAGGGAAGGTTCAAGTGTCCATGAATATGGACTCAAGTTTCTTGCCCTTACTGAGAAACTTGCTTCCATGGACATGCCGCTGAAAGATGAGCTTTCAGTGGATTTGTTGCTAGCTTCGCTCCCACCATCATTCAACCCATTTGTCCTTAACTTCAACATGAATCATGCTGGTGCTACTGTAGCTGAACTGATTAGTCAGCTTGTGACTGCTGAAAGCACGATCAAGAAGGACAATAAGGTTTTGATGGTGAATGCTCCATCTTCCTCTTCTGGGCCTTCTAAAGGTAAGGGCAAGAAAGCCCAAAAGAAGAAGAAGAAACCCCTTAGGCCCACTGGTGGCATTTCGAAGGGGAAGGCCCAAAAGAAGAAGCGTGATCAGAAAGAGGATGTTTGCTTCCATTGTGGCAAAGCGGGACATTGGAGGAGAAACTGCCCAGAGTACAAGGCTACTCTAAAGAAAGGTATCTTTCTCGTTGAAGTAAATCTTTCTATTAATTCTAGTTCTTGGGTACTTGATACCGGTTGTGGAACTCATATCTGTAATGATGTACAGATGCTAAGTGAAGTCCAACAACTCAAAGAAGGAGAATGTGTCTTGAAGATCGGCGATGGCTCAAATGTTGAAGCTCGAGCTTTAGGCACAATTAGATTAGATTTAGGTAGTTTTGAGTTAGTATTAAATAAAGTCCTTTATGTACCGAGCATTATTCGTAATATAATTTCAGTTCCAATATTAGATTGCGAAGGTTATGAAACTTATATTAAGAATGGTAAATATTTTATCAAACGGAACAACTCTTCCGTTCACATCGGTACTCTAAGTAATGGACTTTACCTAACTCAAAATATCAATATTATGAATATACAACGAGAAACAAAGCGTAAGAGAGATGACAAAGTTTCAGCTCCCTTATGGCACGCTAGATTAGGACACATTTCCAAGAACAGAATTAGCAAGATAAACACTTTAGGATCATTCTCTGAAAATGATCTTAAGGAGTTAACTTCTTGCGAATCCTGTCTCAAAGGAAAAATGTCCAAAGTCCCTTTTAAAGGAACTGTGGAACGTGCCACTAAGGTTTTGGATTTGATCCATACTGATGTTTGTGGATCGCTTAGTGTAAGCACTAGAAACAATCATCAGTATTTCATAACCTTTACCGATGACTTTAGTCGATATGGTTATGTATACTTAATGAAGTATAAATCTGAAGCTTTTGAGAAATTCTTAGAATTTCAAAAGGAGGTTGAGAACCAAACTGGTCACAAGATCAAAGCACTCCGATCTGATCGAGGAGGCGAGTATCTTAGTGAAGAATTCCTTAATCATCTCAAAGATAATGGGATTATCTCTCAGTGGACTCCTCCGGGAACTCCTCAGCTTAATGGAGTTTCTGAGAGAAGGAATCGAACCTTACTTGATATGGTTCGTTCCATGATGAGTTTCACTGACTTACCACCTTCTTTCTGGGGTTATGCCCTAGAAAGTGCAGCAAAGATTCTGAATCTAGTTCCCTCTAAGTCAGTCCCCAAAACGCCCTATGAAATGTGGCATGGTAAAATCCCTAGTTATTCTTACTTAAGAATTTGGGGTTGTCCTGCTTACGTGAAGAGGACAGTGGGAGATAAGTTAGAATCTCGTTCTAACTTATGCAACTTTGTAGGTTATCCTAAGGAATCCATAGGATACTACTTCTATGATCAATCTGAGCAAAAGGTGTTTGTTTCCAGAAATGCCACTTTTCTTGAGGAACCGTTCCTTAAAGAAAAGATAGGAAAGATCATAGAATTAGAAGAAGTACAAAGTAACCCCACGCCACCTACTGAAGAAACGTCCCCTACTGATCAACCACAACCAATCACGAATTTCGATACACATGTAAATCCTCTTCTAAGGCGTTCTGAACGCACTCCTAGATAGCCGGAGAGATGGTATGGATTCTTCCATGAAATCTCTCAAAAGGATAATGATCCTTCAACATATGAGGAGGCACTTTCAGATTCTGACTCTGAACAGTGGATAGAAGCCATGAAATCCGAAATGGACTCCATGAACTCCAACCAAGTTTGGACCTTGGTAGATTTGCCTGATGGGGTCAAACCCATAGGTTGCAAATGGATCTTTAAGAGAAAGCTGGGAGTTGATGGAAGCATTGCAGCCTACAAAGCAAGACTGGTTGCAAAAGGATTCACTCAAAGACCCGGCGTGGACTTTGATGAAACCTTTTCACCAGTTGCAATGCAAAAGTCCATTCGAATCATGCTTGCCATTGCTGCATATTATGACTATGAGATATGGCAAATGGATGTGAAAACTGCCTTTCTCAATGGTGACATTGACAAAGACATTTATATGGAGCAACCCATAGGTTTCACATTCAGTGGGAGTGAGCAAAAGGTTTGCAAACTCCAAAGATCAATCTATGGATTGAAACAGGCTTCTAGGAATTGGAACATTCGATTTGATGAATCAGTCAAAGCGTTTGGCTTCATGCAAATTTCGAATGAATCATGTGTGTATAGAAAGGAATTGGAGACCTCAGTGCAATTCTTAGTACTTTATGTTGATGACATCCTTCTTATTGGGAATTCGAAGGATGACATGAAAGTGACTAAGTTATGGTTATCGAACCAATTCGAGATGAAAGATCTTGGTGATGCGTCCTATATCCTTGGAATTAAAATCTATAGAGATAGATCTAGAAGGTTAATAGGACTATCACAGTCGATGTACATTGACAAAGTATTGAAGAGATTCAATATGGAGTCAGCAAAGGTTAAGAACCTTCCTATGAGTGTAGGAACATGTCTTTCAAAGAAGATGTGTCCTAAGACTAACCTTGAGAAGGAAAGAATGACTCATACACCTTATGCGTCAGCAATAGGTAGCATAATGTATGCAATGTTATGTACTCGACCGGATGTGGCTTATGCACTTAGTGTGACAAGTCGTTTCCAATCTGACCCTGGAGATGGTCACTGGGCTGCCGTGAAGAATATTCTTAAGTACTTGAAAAGTACTAAAGATTTATTCTTAGTTTACGGAGGTCAGAAAGATCTTACTGTCGAAGGATACTGCGATGCAAGCTTTGCATCTGACTTAGATGATTTTAAGTCAATGTCAGGATACATTTTCTGCCTGAACGGCGGAGCAGTGAGTTGGAAGAGTTCCAAGCAAACAACCACTACAGATTCGACCACTGAGGCCGAATACTTAGCTGCAAATGATGCAGCTAAGGAAGGTGTTTGGATTAGAAACTTCATTCAAGAGTTGAATGTTGTTCCTAGCATGAAAGACCCCATTACTGTGTTTTGTGACAACACTGGGGCGGTTGCTCAAGCAAGAGAACCAAGATCTCACCAACGGACCAAGCACATTATGAGGAAGTATCACCTAATCCGTGATATTATCAAAAGAGGAGATGTGCAAATCGAGAGGGTCACATCAGCAGAGAACGTGGCAGATCCACTTACTAAACCCCTTAGTCGAGAAGCTTTCCAAAGTCATCTTCAGAAGATGGGACTTAGAGTAGCTTTAGAATGGCTTTGACGGTCAAGTGGGAGATTGTTAGGAATAGTGCCCTAGAAAGCCGATTGTATATCCGCTTTGTGCTTTTCCTTATTGTAATCACAGGCAATCTTTGAATGAAATAACGAATTGAGGCAACACTTCTTTATATGCTCTTGTTTGGTATGCGTTTACTTTAGCTGTGCATGTATGAGAACTCCCCTAATCCTGATGACTTTAGGACTCTACCATTTGGGTGAAATGGTTCATGAAACGAGCCCTATATCACATAAGTCATGATTAGTAAAATACTCCAAGCCGATGAGTCCTACAGACAGTGGGAGTGTCAACCTGACTCCTCTAAGGCTTGCTTGTGGGATCACGCCCTTAAGAAGGACCACCTTGTTTCATGGAGGTGCAAAGTGTATAGTTGATACGTGCGTGATACATGAGGGTGCTTACTTTAATAAGTAAGTTCACTGAGGTGCCCCGTGTGAGAACACTCCTAAATGGGAAAGGAAGTTTCTATTTCAGGAAATGGAAACTTCTAGATTAGGAAATATCTCACGAGTCATTGATGTGATTAATTGATCCTTAGACTTGAGGTTCCTTGTCACTTTATGAGTTAACTCTGTAGTCTTAGGTATAAGCTTTAAAGGGTGTCGCCTTAGACAACTGATTCAAGGCTTATGCTGGGGCTGCACAAGTGATTCATGAAAGTGAATGAGAATCAAGATAGGACCTACACTTGCATTTGCAAGGTGATCTCTTATTGTGTAAGTCATTCATATGCCATATGGAGTCCTTGGCCAAGGCAGTAGATCAAGACATCAAGAAAAGGGTTTCTTGGATTGAGATCAAATGGATATGAAATGCACTTAGCTTTAAGACCAGATTATTAGGGTTCTGATTATTCCCTTGCCCTAGATCTTGGTTGAGAGATAGTAAGTAGGAGGATTGTATCTCACATGAATCAATGACTTAAAGGTTCTGTCGAATCCGAACATTCCAATTCAGCTAGGGGTTAAACACCTGTTGCTAGACTATGGTCGTTTAATCTGTGGACTGATTAATTAATTAGTGAATTAATTAATTAGGGTCACTGCTAATTGAATTGAGAACCTAGAGGGTCACACACAACAACTTGGTTACATGAGTTGAGGCTTTAAAATGATTAAACGAGTTAATCGGGCCAAGAGGGTTCCACACGTGTGAAATCACACGTGTGGCTCACGTGAGTGACACGTGTCACTGTGACACGTGTCACACACGTGTCACACACGTGTGTATATATATATTATATATGTATTAAATAATTAAATGTGTTAATTATTTAATAGACTTTGGTTTAATTTTGAATTAAAAAGAAAGTCTTATTTTGGAGAAAATAATCTAGTTAATTAATTACGAATTAATTAATTAGATAAAAATAAGTTATTTATTTTATAATAAATAAAGTATAAAATTATCCAAAAATAGTTTGGATATTTTTAGCTCTCTTAAAAGTTGACTTGAATTAGAATTCAAAGTCAAAGTTGGAAAATACTTGATGATCAAGTAATAGGAGAGAGAGGAACCGAATCCTTGCCCAACAAGGATTAGGATAGGCGCCCCTCTCCCTTTCCTATATATAGGGGAGCTCATGCTCCCCTTTAGAGCTAATTGACAATTCTTTTGGTTCATGTGTTGAACACCTTCCTTTCTCCAAGATTAAATTAAACCCTAGGTTAAGCCTAAACACTAACTAGAGAACTAGCATCCTTACTAGTTAGATTGTGATCAAGTTGGTGGACTTTCTCTAGAAACTTCAAGTTAGAAGTTTGAAGATTCGAGCTTTACCAAGGAGAGGGGATCAAGCCGCGAGAAGAGCGTTCTTGGGTGGCTTGAAACGCTTCAAGAAAGAACAAAAGAAAAGTAAGTTTTCTATGTTTACGAATTTGGTTACACGATTGCGAGTTCAAGATCCTTTTTGTTGGGAAATTTTTTTAAATTCCACTGCTTTCTGATTCGTGTTTTCCAACAGTAGGCACACTTCAGCTTCCCATTTCCATTCCTGCCGAAATTCAAGGAATGGAAATGCCGCGAATAACATCCCAGCAACTCCAGGCGCTCTACGCTCAATGTGAGGTACAGGCCGCGCAAAATGCCTCGAGAGATTTCACTTCTGCGTATTTCCCCTCGGGGATAGGCGCTTAGATGGCCCCTCCGGTCGGGGGACTTCAAACTCATCCCCTCATGATGGCCTAGAATGTTCTGAGGGCCGAGCCACCTCTGCCACCACCAGTGCAAGGGAAAGATGCTCCCCCGAGGGCGGACCAGGAACTATGCCCAGTGGAGAGGGAGAAAGTCCCTCACGCGAGGGGAGATGCTGAAGAAGAAGTCCAATCCAGGGCAAGGGATAGCAGGAGGGATGGAGGCGACCCTCAACTGGCTGTCGTGCAAGGCCAGCTGAAGGGACTCCAAATCATGGTGGAGTAGCTCTCTCGAGCACGGTCTCAAATCCCCATTCTGGGGATGAGAGGTCCAGGGCCAGAGACGCTCGCAACCCAAGCAACCAGATCCCTCGCCATTGGAGGGAAGCAGACTACGAAGAGCATAACCATGAGGGCGGGAACCATAGGCCTTTGATAGGCGGTTCGCCCCTCATTGGCACGAGCGGGGAAGGACAAAATCCCCACGTCCGTCAATAGATACAATGGAACCACGGATCCTGCTGAGCATCTGGATCATTTTGTGCACTTGTTGCACCTGTACGAGCATTCCAACCACTACTGGGCTAAAATCTTTGTCACCTCTCTCATCGGAATGGCTCAAGAGTGGCACAAGAAGCTTCCCCCCCTCGATTCGAGGGTACAACGATTTGACCGATGCCTTCCTGAGCCACTTCAACTCTTTGAAGGCGCCGGCACGGGCTGCCACAACCCTCTACAGCCTAGTACAAGGGCCAAGCGAGACCCTCAGGTCCTTCATGGGCAGGTTCAACAAAGAGGTCTTATTGGTAGAGAGACCCTCGATGGATTTCGTGAGTCATATACTGTTTGGGGCCATCAACACAAAGAGGTTCAGCGAGGAATTCGCTGAGGAGGTGGCCAAGAAGAAACCCCGCTCCCTGACAGAATTAAGGGACATCGCGGACTCCTACTTCACCCTCGAGGATATGTACATCGCGAGGCCCAGAAGCTTGCCAGTGCCCCTTGCGCTGATAAGGGTCAGCAAGACAGGGGGGAGGCCCACAAAAATCGCCGCAGCAGCCCTGTACCCGCTCGAAAGAACTTCCCTCCCCCTCGCAGATTCGAGCGCATCCCTCTTAACAGGCCCATTGCTGACGTCTACTCCATGGTGGATAAGAAGTTGTTCAAAAAGTTGCCCAAGATGAGGGAAACCGAGGCTAAAAAACGCTCAGGGAAGTACTGTTCCTTCCACAAGCAGAAAGGACACGATACCAATGAGTGCCACTAACTTGAGAGCGAGATCTAGAGGCTCATAGTCGGGGGGCATCTCAAGGAGTTTATGAAGGTGTTGTAAAGATACGATGAGCATTGCGCCGAGCGAGCGAGAGCCAGGGGAAGAAGCCGTTCGCGCTCGAGAAGTCCCCGCCACCATCATGTGGGGACGAGCGACCATGGCAAAGAGAAGGCCGCCGATGGGGAAAATCAACCCTTTGCGGTCATCCACATGATCGCTGGTAGACCCTCAGGAGGAGACTCCAACTCTTCTAGATGCCGTCACATTCGAAGCTATGATCAAAGGCCCTCCCAACCTAAGCCTTTGCTCTCAGTCAACAGCATCTCATGATCAAGGGAGAGTGAGATGGTAGGATTCACTGAAAAGGATTTAGACCACATTATAACACCTCATGGGGTCAGTGAAACCTCTGAATGCCCCATGGTGGTTAGCTTAGACGTTCATAACCATGTTGTAAAGAGGGTTCTTATTGATAGTGGAAGCTAAGTAAACGTTCTCCCGTACTCAACGTTTCAAAAGATGAATATAACAAACATTCCCCTCGAAACCCCTCAGGACAGTCCTCGTCGGCTTTGGGGGTTCCGAGATCGTCCCTCGTGGGTAAATTGGCTTGGCCACCTCTTTTGGCCGTGCCCCACAGCGAAAGACTTTGAGCGTTCTGTATGCAGTGGTCAAGGTGGACCTCCCATACAATATTATCATCGGACGCCCGGCCCTCGTTGATTTCAAAGCGGTCATTTCAACGTACCATCAGAAGGTCAAATTCCTCACTCCCGAGGGAACGAGTGAGGTTCTGTGCAAAGTCAAGGAGGCTTGGGAATGTTACATCCTTTCCCTTCGAAGCCACAAGCCCAAACAAACCATTCAAGCAGGCTCCACCAAGAAAGCCGTTGACTTCCCTTAATTAGATGAGGACGACCCCGAGCGCAAGAGGGCCAAACTGTATAGAAAGAAAAATAAGAAGAAAATCTCGAGCGAAGCCCAACACGCGGAGGATGGCCCACCTGGAGCCGTTGAAGGTTCATCATCGAAGAACGAGGGCAACGAACCCTCAAGGGAAACCAATGATAGACTTAAGGGAAAAAAGCATGCTCTAGAAGCCCCTCGGCTAGAAGTTCGCATTGAACCCACCAAAAAATTCTTGACCATCGAGTTAGAACCGGGTAATCCAGATAAAACCACCCAGATTGGTTCAAACCTCGACGGTCCCTTCCAGATCATGATGATTGACTTCCTCCGAGAAAATCTTGATGTGTTTGCATGGAAAGCCTCTGATCTCACTGGCATAGATACGAGCGTCATCGTCCATAGGCTCAATGTGGATCCCGTCTTCAAGCTGATTAAGCAAAAGAAGAGGGACGTTCATGGGTTTAGAAGGCAAGTCATAGAAGAGGAGGTGAACAAGCTCCTCGAGGATCAGTACATTAAGGAGATCTTATGCCCTGAATGTCTCTGTAACGTTGTTCTCGTGCCCAAGAGTGCTAACAAATGGCGCATGTGCAATGACTTCACAGATCTCAACAAGGCATGCCCCAAGGATCCGCACCCCTTGCCGAGGGTCGACCTGTTGGTAGATTCGACGGTTGGTTGTGAGCTCATGAGTATAATGGATGTTTTCCAAGGGTATTATCAGATCTTTATGGCGCCCGAGGATCGCTCAAAAACTTCCTTCGTGGTCCATGTGGGAGTCTACTGTTTCAAGGTTATGCCGTTCGGGCTAAAAAATGCAAGGCAACCTACCAGCGCCTCGTCAACAGAATGTTCGAGTGCGAAATCGGAAAGTCCATGGAGGTATATGTGGATGACATGGTTGTCAAGAGCGAGCGCCAACATTCCCATCTGGAGGATCTAAAGCAAGCATTCAACATCCTGCGTCAGTATGGTATGAAATTGAATCCTTCTAAATGTACGTTTGGCGTTTGGGGAGGAAAATTCCTAGGGTACGTGGTTAGCCAGAGGGGCATCGACGCCAATCCAGAGAAGATCAAGGCGATCCTAGACATCCCCTCCCCTCGAAATGTAAGAGAGGTCCAAGTGCTGGTGGGCAAGATCATTTCTTTGAACAGGTTCATATCCCGTTCAGCGGACAGGAACCTGACTTTCTTCAAAATCCTGCGTAACGCTCGTAACTTTGCCTGGAGTGAGGAATGTGAGAAAGCACTATAGGATATGAAACGATACCTGTCGTGCGCGTCTTTGCTGATGAAACCGTTTCCTTGGAAGCAACGGGCGCGGTTCTCGTCGCAGTCCGCGAGCGTAAACACTTGCTTGTGTATTACTTGAGCAAAACCTTACAGGGGGCTGAAAAGAGATATATGGAGATAGAGAAATTCGCCTTTGCGCTCGTTAATGCTTCCAGAAGGTTAAGGCCGTATTTCCAAGCTCACTCCATCACAGTGCTTACAGACCAACCCCTCAAGCAGGTACTCTCGAAACCGGACGTCTCAGGGAGGCTAATCAAACGGTCAATTGAACTCAGCCAATTTGACATCACCTTCGAGCCTCGCACAGCGATACAGGCTCAGGAAGTGGCAAACCTGCTTGTAGAGCGTTTCAACTTGGATATTGTGCCCACAGTAGAAGATGGGCTATGGCTTCTGCACACATATGGCTCCTCGACCTCACAGGGGGGGGAGCCGGGGTGACCCTCACAGATCCTCATGGGAATGAAGTTGACTACGCAATCAAATTAGAGTTCCACGTCACCAACAACGAGGCAGAATATGAGGCTCTCATCCAAGGGCTTGGGATCGCCCTTCAGAATGGGGCCGCTCGGGTCACTGCATTTTTTGACTCCCAGTTGATTGCAAGTCAAATTGACGGCACTTATGAGGCTCGAGAAGCCACTATGGTGCAGTACCTAGCAAAGGCCAAGGGGATTATATCTAAGTTCAAGGAGTTCCACTTACTGCAGGTTCCGCGAGCAGAAAATGAGCGCGCAGATGCCCTTTCCAAATTTGTGTCTGCTCTGGAAGACTCTCGCAAGCGCTCTGTCATATTTTTTAGAACGGAGAAGCCACTTATTCGTGAGGCGGAACCCTCGGGTGGAGTGAACACGATTGATCCCTCTGAGCCTTGTTGGCTCGACGACATCATCAGATTCCTGAGGGATGGAACCTGTCCAAGCGACAAAGTGGAAGTACGGAAGATTAGGAGTAAGGCCGCTCGTTTCTCACTTGATAACGAGGGTCGGCTCTTCAAGCGGTCTTTTCAAGGCCTACCATTAAGGTGCCTAAGACCCTCGCAAGCCAAAGAAGTATTGGAACATGTGCAAAGTGGAAGTTGTGGGAACCATTCCGGCGGTCGAATTCTGGCCAAAAAGGTATTGAGGAGTGGGTTTTACTGGCCCTCGGTGTTGCAAGATGCCATCAATTACTCTAAGAAATGTCCTAAATGTCAATTTCATTCCAACACCCCTCAACTGCCGGCCGCTCAAATGATCCTTATTGATGTTGCGTGGCCCTTTGACCAATGGGGCATCGATATAGTGGGACCCCTCCCAATGGCGGTCGGACAAAAGAAATTCGTGATCCTCGGTATGGATTACTTCACCAAATGGGTTGAAGCTGAAGCAGTCGCAAACATAACGTTCAAAGTTGTGAGGGACTTCATTTGGAAAAACATCATCTGCAGATATGGTATCTCGAGGGTACTCATTTTTTATAACAACTCTCAGTTCATCGCCGCTGACACACAAGATTGGTGCTACGAACTAGGGATTGAGCAACGCTTCACTTCTGTGGGTCACCCTCAGGCCAACGGTCAAGCTGAAGTAACCAATAGAACCATACTCCGGTATCTGAAAACGATGCTCGAGAGTAAAAAGGGTGAATGGGCAGAAGAGCTCCAAGGAGCCCTCTGGGAATACCGAAATACCCATGAGCGGCAACAGGAGAGACTCCTTATTTCCTCGTTTACGGCTCCGAGGCTATGATACCTGCAAAAATTGCTCAAGAGTCCGCAGGCGTTGCTTATTTTGAGCCCTCAGCCAACAAGGGTAACAGGACTTTCGAATTGGATATACTAGACGAGAGAAGAAACACTGCTTGGGCTCAGATCCACAAGTACAAATCGACTGTGGCCCACCAGTACAACAAGCGCGTCAAAGAAAGGACCTTCCAGCTAGGGGACCTGGTCCTCAAAAAAGTTGAAGTTTCCAAGCATGTGGGTAAGTTAGACCCCAATTGGGAAGGCCCCTTCAAAGTCATTCAGGTACGAGCGAACAATTCCTACCTGCTAGAGACTTTGCAAGGCGAGCGTCTCCCTCGACCATGGAATGCATGTAACCTTAGACGGTTCTATGTGTAGTTACCACATTTGTAATCTCCCGCTCGAGGCACCATGTACCTTTTTTTGACAGAAATACAAAAATATCAGTGAGTATTTTCCAAGTTATCTATTGCCATTTACCTTATTTAATTAATGTTTTTGTTTTATCAATTCCATCAACGCCCACTCCTTGTCGAGCGTGCTTCACGTCGAACGGCTTGATGATCGCTTGAACCGGACCCTCAAAAGAGTGGACCTTTCACTAGATCATTACTATCAATGCATTGAGGACCCTCCACATTGAAAAGCTTGACATTCATAAGCGTGTGAACCCTCTAAATGAGCGCGTCAAAACTGGGGTCGTTGTATGCTTAATTACACCAACTAGGTGCTAATCACTCTAGTTCGCGCTCGTAAAACCCTCAGAGACCCTCATCTCATTCAGGATGCGTACGCTCATAAGTAAGAAATGCTGGGCCATTCCTCTCGTGGATACCTAAGCGCGAAGTTCTCATTACGGCTACACTCGCCATTATCCAACACTTAGCAAATCCTACTGTTGATTTCTAAAGTTCATCTTAAGTTACTGGAATGCTCGAGATGGAAATGCACGTCACACCTTTAAGAAGGCCAATACTTAGCAAAATCCTTGTTGGGTTTCCAAGTTCAATTTGAGCCTTGGATATGGCCATGGTACCCTCGTATAGAATGCCCTCGTACCTACACATTCGCATATGGCAAACCTTCATGCATCGCAAAGAAGCCAAACGGGCAACGTTCAAAACTCAACACAGTTGAAAGGAAGATAGTTTCTATTGCAATAGATAGATGAATAATCACTGCAGAAATCAGAAAGAAGTGCATCGCCAAAAGTACAGAAATTAGTTACAGAAGTTCAAAATTTCAAATGATGTTCATAACAGAAATGGGGATAAGCAGGGGACATTCAGAATTGGCGACGGGAGCAAGAAGAGTCTTGAGGGTCGACTTCAGGGAGCATCTTGAGGGCCGCTTTCGGGCTCCGCATTTGGAACGTGAGAGTTTTCGGGCTCAGGAGGGGCGGTCGCCAAGGGCACCGCAGCAAGGACTTCTAAGCTTGAAGGTTGAGCATCACCATGACCTTCTACCTCCGGAGCGTCCTCATCGTCACGATCATCGACCATAACAAGCTCAAGATCAGGGGGGTTAGCCTCTATGAACTCATTTTGGAGCATGACAACCAAGTCATTGTACTCCGGTTCTGTCAAATCCTCACTCGGATCCCTGTCCTGGTTGGGTGGCTCTAAGTTCTCATCGAGGTCTATGCGTAGGCGAGGGTCATTACGAGTGCTGGGGGGCACCTCTCCCAACTTGATCAGTTGGCCCACGGACTTCCAGAAAAACCGCTCAGCGTTGGAGAAGCAATGGAGGTTGGCAGCAAAGACGAAGGCTTTGGAATGCACGAACTTGAGGAAAGCCTCCCGGGCCACCCTCATTTCCAGGTTCGCAGTCTGGCCCTGGAGATCAGCAAGTTCCCTCCTCACCAGTTCAAACTCCTGGTTACGCTCTGTTAGGTGCTTGCCTAGTTCCTCACTATCAGCCTTCAGCTTGTTATGTTACCTCTTCAACTCTTTGTGGCGCTCGTCCAGTTTCAACCAAGCATCCTCTCGTTCTTTGAGCACCGTTTTCACCTTGTTATTTTCGAGCTTGAGCGCGGTGAGCTCTGCAGAGACATTGTTATAGTCCTTTTGCAGTTGACCTGGGTAAGACATGCGCAACAACTTCTTGTACTTGTCCATATGCTCGGAGTAGATCACCGCTCGCCTTTCCAGGTTTCTGAGCCGGGGAATCACCTTCTAAAGCCATCGAATATGTTCGTCTTTACAGTTGCAAGGAAAGGATGAAAATAGGTCCGTGAAAAGTAAACACTCACCATTAGGAGGGCGTGGCACGTATCCCCGGTAACCCGAGCGATCCCATGCTTGTTCAATTTCTCATGGTCCCCGGAGAACTGGAGCCTGTGTACAATCCCCGTAACCAGGTTATGGGTAGAAGGGCTTTTCTTCAGGAGTACCGGGCCTTCCTCCACCGAGCGCCGGTAACGCTCATCCCCAGTGCGCTCAAATTTCCAAAAGTCCTCTTCTTCTGAGGACGAAGTGTCACCTTCATCGCCCCTCGGGCCCACTACAACATCTTTCCCTTTGCCGGAAATGGAGAGTGAGTCTGGCATCCTCTTTCGTGAACGCTGAGCCCACACCTCCTCCACCAACCGTGCCAGGGACCCCAAGCGGTTAGCGCGGGAACCATCTGACCCCTGCTGAGCTGGACCTTCAGGAGCGGTCGGGGGAATGGGAACCTGAGCGTCATCCAACGTCAAGTCTTCTATGTGAACCTCATGGCCTCTCCTTCGATCGCCATCTCCTCTCCCTGACCCTCGCCGGGTACCTCTGCCTCCTCGAGGGGCGTTCGAAGGTTGAGCTGGTTGCTGTTGCCTTTGCTGCTGCTGATCGCCCGACCTGCAGCAATATTTTCTATGCTTGATCCGGCCATAAGTATGTCTACGCCTACAAACAAGGAAGTAAACGAGCGTTAGATCTTATGCTCAGAACACTTATCAAAGAACAACAAGCACTTTAAAGAGTTAGCATTCCTATCCTAAGTGTTAGCAGAGTTAGTTCCTAGAGTCTAACCGTCCATGTTCATTATCCCGACGAGAGGACGCGAGACCATCTCGGGGGGACTCACGAACCCGTAGCGAAACAACACCCCCTCATGCTGCATCAATGGTTTGGCCTTGATCAACCAATTCTTATTCTTCATCACGAGGGCCAGACTCTTTGCCCATTGCTCGAACAATTTATCCCCATGCCTCTGCTTCACAAGGGCCCCCTCACCATGTGTCACCCACTCTCGGGGAACCATAAAGAACCCCCCGGGCGCCCCCACGAAGAAAAATTTTTCCTTCCAATTTTTCCCATATGACATGGAAGGCGAATCAATCATCTTCAGGCCTGACTAGGCTTGCAAGTAGTAAAAGCCGTCCCTCGGGGATGAGCATGGGGACCGGGATACTTGGATCACACTGTTTAAGTTGTCAATCGAGGGTTCATGGCCCGTGGCCTTCATCAAAATTACAAAAATGTTTAGGAAGGTGATCCCGTTAGGCAGAATTTGTGAAGGGCAGAGATTGAGGAAGTTTAGAATATCGACGATTGGAGTCGGGATTGGAAACCTTAGACCCCTTGCAAGGACGGCAGCGCTATACACGGTCATCATCCCAGAGGGTGGACTGTTGGCACGCTCGCGGTCCGTTGGAAGGCGTGTCTTATACACAACGTTGTCCCAATAAACCTTGGACTTCAGTTCTGCTAATTCCGCGAGCGTCATAGTGCTCTCTATCTCATCCGGGGATCTATCAGTTTGGTGGGGGGTTGTTTACCCTCACTTGTGTCAAGGGTTCCTTTCCCTTTCGACGATGTTTGCGAGGGGGCTCATCTCCCGCTCGATGCCCGGAGTGCCCTTCTCCCCCTGGAGGCCCCGCGATGGCCACCGTAACTTGATGATCTTGTGGCCTTACTGCACTGTTTAGCAAGGGAAATACCCTTTCACCCTACTGCTGCATTCTCAAAGACAGATCCGTCTCTTCAAAAGATGATCTACCCCCTCAGGACCACACTCGTTCATCCCTTGAACGACGGCGTCCAGTTTTTCATCCCCAACCTCTTCCGAGACTCTTACTACTGGAATAGCGGTCGGAATTTCATTATGAGGACAGGAACTCCCCACTGACATCTCATCTACTTCCCTCACCATTTGGTCTATAATATGTTCCGCCATTGTTGTTTTTACTCTGAAGAAGTTGAAGGTTCTTTAGAGAAGGAGAGGAGTAAGGAAGGCCGATTCTGGTACCGTAAAACCACGAGAAAGGACTTCTCACTAGAAACGACGCTCAAACACAGCCTAAATCTAGGGTTAGTATTAAAGACTATGAAGGTTTACCTAAGGTTGAAGGAGAATCGCAGAAAGTTGCAGAAGTTTTGTTGTTGTTTTGCTTATGGAGACTCTGAAGGCATAAAAGTTTCAAAGGTCTTTCAAATCCCTATTTATAGGGAGAAGTTTGCATTTGATTAGGGTTGGGATTCGAAACTGCAATCATTTCCCGCTTCGAAAACCCCCCACTTTTGGTAACCGCCTCACGCATTCCGGAGTACACGCGCCCACGTCGCCACTCAGCATTAAATACAGATGGGATTTCATTTAATTCTGTGTCAGAAGATGTCCGTTGCAGAAGACAAGTGGTCATTTCCATCCCAGAGGCTTGACCCTCATATATTCAAAAAATCAAGGCTCACCTCTCTAAAATTCTACAGTACGCTCAAGCGCAACTACAGAATTTGGGGGGCAAAATGATGGGGCCAAATCACGCTCGAATCAGAGTCGTACACCTGTCATCATCTGAAGACCCTAGAGCTTGGACGCTCGCATTACTGGGCTCGTGAGATAACCCAGCCCCTTCGCTTATTAGCCTCGCTGATCCAAGCCCATGCGCCTCGGCCCACTTCTCGAGTGGGGGATCTGTCCACTCAAACCTCGTTGTCGCTCGGGCTATGGTCCCCCAAGACCTACCCCCTTTCCCTCAAAGAAGCACTTTGCGAGGGTTCTTACTGTCCCCCGCTTAAATAGTTGACGCTCGTGGATCATCTGCCAGAGGAACCCCTCTCGTGCATCCCTTTGAGTGTCACCAACGCTCGGGTGAGGTCATCACTGAGACCCTCTCAGGCATCCATACGCCTGCAGGGCAGATCTTGAGCCTCCTAGCGCTCGTATTGCCGCTCTGTAACTACCTCTGACACCAGGTAGTGCGCGTACCACCTGATACTCCCCTAACTTTCCGGGATGTCACTTTCACACCATCACAGACCACCACGTGCCTAGGGCAACACTGGGATTGGGACCACTTGGTCACTATTACTAAAGTACCCATGCCCTCAACGTATAAATATGGGGATTTTCACTTCTTCTTCCCCAAGTCATCTTCTACACTGAAACACATAACTGGGCATCTTCTCCATTGCTGCATATTCATTCCAAGCTCTGCATACTTCACCATTCTTGCATTTTTAGTGCACTTCCATCCCTGGTGTTATCCTAGCTGGAAGAACCCACCTTTAATTGGAAACCCAGTTCCTGAGGCTCTAAGCCTGTGATGGTCTTCCCTACCTCCTACAAATTCTAAAGTGATTGGTTGCATATTAGGAATCCATTTCCAGCACCATCAGGTTTGTTCTAAGAAAAGTATATTATCACGTTCAAAAAGTGCTTAAGGTATAAGGCATACTAACACACTAAATTATCCAATCTCATGCACATTTTCATTAATTCGAAAAGCCTAACCTATTCTAGCAAAAGCTCAACAATCAAACCTAAAAAAAAAAAAAAAAGTTCAAAAGGGGGGAAAATTTTCAAAATTCTCATAACTTCTCAATTCCTAACAATTCACAAGGTTAAAATCACGGCTCCCTATGCACACCGCATCTAAACATGCAATATATCAAAATTCTACTCAAAGGCACAATTACAATCACATCAAAATGACACATTCACCCTCCCACGCTTATTCGTTGCAATGTCCGCATGGAAATGAAAGAGTTAAAGTTCAAGAAAACTCCCTTAGCAATTGAAGACCCGACAACGTGCTAACAAAGCTTTCAAAACCTGAACAAGTGACTAGAAAAACACGGATCAAGTGCTAAGGCAATTGACAATCAACATGCATTCTCAAGTAAAAACACAAGTCACAAAGCTCAAGTAACGAAAGGGCACAATTGTATAAAAGTTCACAGAGTTCAAAACAGACAAAGCAAGTAAGGAAGTATCACAAGTGTCAAAATATATCATTAGTACAGACCCCGAATAAAATTCCAAGAAAGCAACATAAACAAGATAGCATAATCAGGAAGGGCAAAATCAAGGAGAGGGAAGCTGCTGGGACGGATCCTGAGGCCTTCGGAAGTACTGATCAAGCCGAGTGTAGAGACCCTCAAACCGTGCATCGACATGAGTCTGCCATGTATCCATCCTAGCATCCATCTGTGTCTGCCAAGCATCAATCCTAGCATCCACATGACTCTCCAAACCCTCAAGGCGAGAATCCATGGCAGCCACATCAACTCGGAGATCAGTCAATTCTGTGCTAAGACCTCTCACATAAGCCGGGGTATCCTCATCATCATCATCAACTACCGGTGGTGCCTGACGGCGTACCTCAAACTCGTTATCTGGCCTGTCGGGAATCTGAGACAAAATCTCCTTCTGTACATCAGAGAGATCCGCAAATCGAACAATACCCCAAGTATACATTTGAGTGAACCTATCCCTATCCCTGATCGGCCACCATGGTAAGACCCGCTCCCTCAGTCGTCTCGATTCCCATTTGATGACCATACCCATATTCAAAAAAGGTTGCGCATCAAGATAGACGTCCATAGCAATGGGTAGCTGATCCTTGGGCCTCCATCCCATATTACGGGCAAACATAGTCACATAAGCTCTATGGGCTATCGTCCCTGTCGCACTCCCTGCAACCTCTTTTAGTTTCCAGATGAAGTCATTCGTGCCATCGAATTTGGTGCCATCCTTCATCATGGACATAATCCCCAGCTCCATCACATTGATATGGCTATCACTCTCGTGCCGAGCACAGAATCCTGCAGCCAAAATCCTATGCACAACTCTCCAAGCCAAAGAATCCAAACAACTATCCTTAGTGTTCCTTGTACAATAGTTCGGCGTACCCTCACGAAGAGGGAAATACCTCCACACTGCCTCTCTCTGAGCTCTATCCCACTTAGGCAATGAAGAAGTGGCATGAACCAGAAATTTCAAAATTCTCCTGATCTTATCCTCGCCTAAGGAATGAGTCTCCCGGCCATTCGAAAGAAAAAGTCAGCTGCCTGTCCACCGGGTCGTAGGCCATAGTCGTGAAGAAAGCAGCTGTCAACTCAGCGTATGTGATGTCTGTCTTAGTAAGAAAAGGCAACCAACTAATATTATCAAAAAACCTCTTCACTTCCTCCCAAACCCCGAGTCTCTCCAAAAACTCTTGCTTAAAGAATCGAGTGGGCATGATATTCCTTGTCAAGTTCCATCCATACGGGTTACCCAAATCATTCATAGTTATGTTAACCGAATCCCATGGTTGGCGGCCCACGGAGGCTGAAGAAGTAGAAACAACATTGGGCATATGTCAAGAAAAATTCACAGAAACATTTTATCGAACACCTTGTGGGCATAGTACTAGGGTAATTAAGCATACAGCGACCCCAGTTTTGATGCGCTCATTTAGAGGGTTCACGCGCTTATGAATGTCAAGCTTTTCAATGTGGAGGGTCCTCAACTCATTGATAGCAATGATCTAGGGAAAGGTCCACTCTTTTGAGGTCAAGCGATCATCAAGCCGTTCGATATTAAATCAAAAATAAAAACAAAAACAATAATTAATGGTAATAGATAACTTGGAAAATACTCACTGATATTTTTGTATTTCTGTCAAAAGAAGGTACATGGTGCCTCGAGCGGGCGATTACAAATGTGGTAACTACACATAGAACCGTCTAAGGTTACATGCATTCCATGGTCGAGGGAGACGCTCGCCTTGCAAAGTCTCTAGCAGGTAGGTATTGTTCGCTCGTACCTGAATGACTTTGAAGGGGCCTTCCCAATTGGGGTCTAACTTACCCACATGCTTGGAAACTTCAACTTTTTTTAGGACCAAGTCCCATAGCTGGAAGGTCCTTTCTTTGACGTGCTTGTTGTACTGGTGGGCCACAGTCGATTTGTACTTGTGGATCCGAGCCCAAGCCGTGTTTCTTCTCTCATCTAGTAGATCCAATTCGAAAGTCCTGTTATCCTCGTTGGCTGAGGGCTCGAAATAAGCAACGCGTGCGGACTCTTGAGCAATTTCCGCAGGTATCATAGCTTCGGAGCCGTAAACGAGGGAATAAGGAGTCTCTCCTGTTGCCGCTCGTGGGGTAGTACGGTACGCCCAAAGAGATCCTTGGAGCTCTTTTGCCCATTCACCCTTTTTACTCTCGAGCATCGTTTTCAGATGCCGGAGTATGGTTCTGTTAGTTACTTCAGCTTGATCGTTGGCCTGAGGGTGGCCCACGGAAGTGAGCGTTGCTCAATCCCTAGTTCGTAGCACCAATCTCGTGTGTCAGCGACGATGAACGGAGAGCCGTTATCAGAGATGAGTACCCTCAGGATACCATATCTGCAGATGATGTTCTTCCAAATGAAGTCCCTCACAACTTTGAACGTTAATTTTGCAACTGCTTCAGCTTCAACCCATTTGGTGAAGTAATCCACAGCGAGGATAACGAATTTCTTTTATCCGACCGCCATTGGCAGGGGTCCCACTATATCGATGCCCCACTGGTCAAAGGGCCACGCAACATCAATAGGGATCATTTGAGCGGCCGACAGTTGAGGGGTGTTGGAATGAAATTGACATTTAGGACATTTCTTAGAGTAATTGATGACATCTTGTAACACCGAGGGCCAGTAAAACCCACTCCTCAATACCTTTTTGGCCAGAAATCGACCGCTGGAATGGTTCCCACATCTTCCACTATGCACATGTTCCAATACTTCTTTGGCTTGCGAGGGTCTTAGGCACCTTAATGGTGGGCATTGAAAAGACCGCTTGAAGAGTCGGCCCTTGTTATCAAGTGAGAAACGAGGGGCCTTACTCCTAATCTTCCGTGCTTCCACTTTGTCGCTCGGACAGGTTCCATCCCTCAGGAATCTGATGATGTCGTCGAGCCAACAAGGCTTAGAGGGATCGAACGTGTTCACTTCACCCGAGGGTTCCGCCTCACGAATAAGTGGCTCCTCCGTTCTAAGAAATGTGACAGAGCGCTCGCGAGAGTCTTCTAGAGCAGACACAAATTTGGAAAGGGCATCTGCGCGCTCATTTTCTGCTCGCGGAACCTGCAGTAAGTGGAACTCCTTGAACTTAGATATAATCCCCTTGGCCTTTGCTAGGTACTGCACCATAGTGGCTTCTCGAGCCTCATAAGTGCCGTCAATTTGATTTGCAATTAGTTGGGAGTCAACAAATGCAGTGACCCGAGTGGCCCCATTCTGAAGGGCGATCCCGAGCCCTTGGATGAGAGCCTCATATTCTACCTCGTTGTTGGTGACCTGGAATGCTAATTTGATTGCATAGTCAACTTCATTCCTGTGAGGATCTCTGAGGGTCATCCCGGCTCCTCCCCCTTATGAGGTCGAGAAGCCATCTATGTGCAGAAGCCATAGCCCATCTTCTACTGAGGGCAAAATATCCAGGTCGAAGCGCTCTACAAGCAGGTCTGCCACTGCTTGAGCCTGTATCGCTGTGCGAGGCTCGAAGGTAATGTCAAATTGGCTGAGTTCAATTGACCATTTGATTAGCCTCCCTGAGACGTCCGGTTTCGAGAGTACCTGTTTGAGGGGTTGGTCTGTAAGCACCGTGATGGAGTGAGCTTGGAAATATGGCCTTAACCTTCTGGAAGCATTAACGAGCGCAAAGGCGAATTTCTCTATCTCCATATATCCCTTTTCATCCCCCTGCAAGGTTTTGCTCAAGTAATACACAGACAAGTATTTACGCTCGCGGACTGCGACGAGAACCGTGGTCGTTGCTTCCAAGGAAACGGAGAGATATACAAGTAGCCTCTCCCCTGGGACCGGTTTCATCAGCAAAGGCGCGCACGAGAGGTATCGTTTCATATCCTGCAGTGCTTTCTCACATTCCTCACTCCAGGCAAAGTTACTAGCGTTACGCAGGATTTTGAAGAAAGGCAGGTTCCTGTCCGCTGAACGGGATATGAACCTGTTCAAAGAAATGATCTTGCCCACCAGCACTTGGACCTCTCTTACATTGCGAAGGGAGAGGATGTCTAGGATCGCCTTGATCTTCTCTGGATTGGCCTCGATGCCCCTCTGGCTAACCACGTACCCTAGGAATTTTCCTCCCCGAACGCCAAATATACATTTAGAAGGATTCAATTTCATACCATACAGACGCAGGATGTTGAATGCTCGCTTGAGATCCTCCAGATGGGAATGTTGGCGCTTGCTCTTGACAATCATGTCATCCACATATACCTCCATGGACTTTCCAATTTCGTGCTCGAACATTCTCTTGATGAGTCGCTGGTAGGTTGCCCCTGCATTTTTGAGCCCGAATGGCATAACCTTGAAACAGTAGACTCCAACATGGACCACGAAGGAAGTTTTTGAGCGATCCTCGAGCGCCATGAAGATCTGATAATACCCTTGAAAAGCATCCATCATACTCATGAGCTCACAACCAGCCGTCGAATCTACCAACTGGTCGATCCTCGGTAAGGGGTACGGATCCTTGGGGCATGCCTTGTTGAGATCTGTGAAGTCATTGCACATGCGCCATTTGTTAGCACTCTTGGGCACGAGAACAACGTTGCAGAGCCATTCAGGGTATAAGATCTCCTCAATGTACTGAGCCTCGAGGAGCTTGTTTACCTCCTCTTCTATGACTTGCCTTCTAAACCCATGAACGTCCCTCTTCTTTTGCTTAATCGGCTTGAAGGGGGGATCCACGTTGAGCCTGTGGACGATGACGCTCGGATCTATGCCAGTGAGATCAGAGGCTTTCCATGCAAACACATCAAGATTTTCTCAGAGGAAGTCGATCATCATGATCTGGGAGGGACCGTCGAGGTTTGAACCAATCTGGGTGGTTTTATCTGGATTACCCGGTTCTAACTTGATGGTCAAGAATTTTTTGGTGGGTACAATGTGAACTTCTGGCCGAGGGGCTTCTAGCGCACCCTTTTTCCCCGTGAGTCTGTCATTGGTTTCCCTCGAGGGTTCGTTGCCCTCGTTCTGAAGTGTGCCTACTTGATAAGGTGGAATCATAGGCATCATGCCTGGCATCGCCCCAGGCATCACACCTGGCTGCATGTAAGTGTACCCTGCCGGTGGCATGGTCATGGAGTAGGAGGCGGGATTAGCGGCAGGGATGGTGGGAATGAGCACCGCGGGTGGAAGAACATAGCTGGACCCCTCTGCTCCATTTCCTCCGGCCGGGGGACCTCCAGTTACTGTCTACTTGTCTCCGGTTCCGTTCCCAACAGCAGGTGGGATCGCGCCTCCAACAGGTGTGTTGCTCTCCAGGTTTTCTTCATTGAGGGGTGGCAGAGCACCTCTATTGTCCAAGATCCCAGATCTGGTTGCAGTCACCATGTTTGCAACTGAAGGTGTTATATCTCAACTAGCTTAGAGAGGAAGAAACAGATAAAGATGAAGATGATGGTTTCCCACAGAAGGCGCCAAAAATGATGGTGTGGAAATGGATTCCTAATATGCAACGAATCACTTTAGAATTTGTAGGAGGTAGGGAAGACCATCACAGGCTTAGAGCCTCAGGAACTGGGTTTCCAATTAAGCCTGGGTTCTTCCATCTAGGATAACACCAGGGATGGAAGTGCAGCGAAAATGCAAGAATGGTGAGGTATGCAGAGCTTGGAATGAATATACAGCAATGGAGAAGATGCTCAGTTATGTGTTTCAGTGTAGAAGATGACTTGGGGAAGAAGAAGTGAAAATCCCCATATTTATACGTTGAGGGCACGGGTACTTTAGTAATAATGACCAAGTGGTCCCAATCCCAGTGTTGCCCTAGACACGTGGTGGTCTGTGATGGTGTGAAAGTGACAACCCGGAAAGTTAGGGGAGTATCAGGTGGTGCGCGCACTACCTGGTGTCAGAGGTAGTTACAGAGCGGCAATACGAGCGCTAGGAGGCTCAAGATCTGCCGTGCAGGCGTACGGATGCCTGAGAGGGTCTCAGTGATGACCTCACCCGAGCGTTGGTGACGCTCGAAGGGATGCACGAGAGGGGTTTCCTCTGGCAAATGATCCACGAACGTCAACTATTCGAGCATGGGACAGTAAGAACCCTCGTGAAGTGCTTCTTTGAGGGAAATGGGGTAGGTCTTGGGGGACCATACCCCGAGCGCCAACGAGGTTTGAGTGGATAGATCCCCCGCTCGGGAAGTGGGTCGAGGCGTATGGGCTTGGATCAGCGAGGCTAATAAGCGAAGGGGCTGGGTTATCTCACGAGCCCAGTAATGCGAGCGTCCAAGCTCTAGAGTCTTCAGATGATGACACGTGTACGGCTCTGATTCGAGCTTGATTTGGTCCCATCAATTTCTTAATTCAAGATAAATATTATATCAATAAATAAAATAAAATTTACATTATATTATTATATCTATTAAAAAGTGTTATAAATATATATATACATATATATATATATATAGAGAGAGAGAGAGAATGATAAAATATAAAATCAAAATAAAAAACAAAACTAAGAAAAAGATATTAAAGATTCACCCCACCCCACCGGCACAACCCCTGTTTCTGCAAACCCATCTTCTCCAAAAAGACGTCGTCTTCTCCGATGGAGACCCACCCTCGCGCCACCGCAGCCGCCGCCACCCTGGGTCATCGACACAATCACGATCGCACTTTCATGACCACGAAAATCCTTAACCATGGTGGGCTAAACTCTCTCTCTCTCTCTCTCTCTCGCTTCGTTTAATCCAAGCACATTTCTTCCACAAACACTTGTGGGCATTGATTTTCCACGTAGATAGAGATGCAGGGCTCAGGGGATAGCAGTGTGCTGACGCGAATGGCGGAAAGAAAGTTAGTATGCGAACGGGAAATCCCCATTCAGCAGCACAAAATCGACTCTGTGTATACCGCTTATCGAAATGTTTTCGATTCCGTAAAGTTCGAAGCTCAGTAAACGATTCAGCTTCAAGGTAATCGGTTTCGGTATAGTAATTTGTTGTTTTTGGTCAGAGAGATTTCCTTTTTTCTGGTTAGGAAATGAAAAAGTTGTAACTTTTGCTGGTTTATGAAGTTTTGGTTGTTGAATTCTTGAATTTAGTTTTGTGGATATGGAGAAAGGGGTAGTGGTTGGTGGTGGTTTGTTGGTGGCAGCGGCAATGGATGGTGGCTGTGGCGGTGTACAGGGGGGAGGTGGTTGAATTTTGTGTTATTTCACGGTGGGTAGCCATTGTTGTGGTGGTGTGTGGCTGATGGAGAAAGAAAAGAGGGGGAGGTCCGGTGGTGGATTGGCGATGGCGGTTGTGCGTCGGAGATGGCAGCTATGCCGACAGCGGCGATGGTGGTGTAGTTTTTTTTTGTCAGATACATTCTATTAACATATGATTTTAGAGGTTGTTAACTCTCTAATACAAAGCATGGGAATTTTTTGTTTTTTTGTCATTCGAACTTTGCCTCTCTTTGCAATTTATCATCCCAATAAACTTTCACTGCAAAACACCATTTAATTTTTTCATTTGTAACATACCGTCATCTATACTTTTTTTTGGGTGGTTTTGGTGAAAATACAACTGATGCGTATGTTTTATAAACATGTTACATGTCATGTTTTTTAGCCAAAATTATTGAAAAAAAGTTTAGATGGTGGTATGTTACAAATGCAAAGATTGAATGACAGTTTTTAATGAAAATTTGTTGTGATGATAAATTACAAAAATACTCAAAATTCAAATGATAAAAAATCTTTTCTCAAAAACGTATTCATTAAAACTAGTTAACAAATTAAAATTTGATTTCTTATCATGAATACCGATTATACTAAACAATAAGCTAATTATATATATGACAACCAAGTTCTTAAATATAAATTTTATATATATATATATATATATACTTCAATAGAATGATATGCGTAAATAGAATAATTTAGAATGTTGGCCCATATTGCATTCGTCAAAAGTTCAAGGGATCTACTTGTAATTTAAGAAACCGAGGAGAGGTTGGAACTATGATTATCTAAACTAACTTTGGTCAAGACTCAGATGCAAGAATTCTTTCGTCCTCTCTGGCCAAATATTCTTGTATCATAAATAATGAATAATAAATTAATAATGGTTAGAGAACAGAAAACAGACAAAGAAGAAGAAGCATGGAAACAAAAGCAAAGCACCACCACACACACATTACAATAATAATGCCATAGAAACTTGTGGGAGGCACCATCAACATCATCATTCAAACCCCCCTTTTCAAGTTTTCAATTCATTTCGTTTTCGACCTCTCAGAATCGCTTCATTACATTCATTTCCATTACCAAAGCTTCTACCTTTTTAACTCTCTCTCTCTCTCTCTCTCTCTCTCTTCTATACATTCTCGTGCCTTGTATTTGGGTCCACATTATGTTTTGCCATTATGTTAGGGTAGCAGAGCTTCGTATCGCCAAGCAAGATTTATCTGAGATTTCGCAGCTGTAGTTTGAAATTTCTGCTGCAGGGTTTTGTCTGAGATCTCCATTGGAGCACTTTCAAGATGAGACTTGGTGAGCTATTTTCGTGTTATGGGTTCTCGTTTATTTGTATCTTTTTTTTTTTTAAATAATTATTTCGAGTCTTCTCTACATTAGAAAGTGCAGTTTTCAGAACTGTGAAATGAGCTTCGATAAAAGGAAAAGAACAATGCAATAGTAAGAAAAAGGAGAGAAATTACGTAATCTCGACTTGTGGGCCGTGTGGAGAAAATGTGTTGTACTTTAAGCTTCTCAAGGTTGTACCTTGCTCTTGAATGTTACATTAGACTGGACATGAATCACAAATGTTTGGAACATTGAAGGAGACAAGTATCTTGACTTTTAGTATAATCCTCTGCTTTTAAAATGATTTATTGGTACATTGGGCTTGTAATGAGACTAGAGTAAATGACAATATGACATCATTTAACCAGACTTTATGCCTTTGTTCTTTATTGCTGCTGTTTAAGCTGCCATTCTAGGAATTTTGAGAATAAACAGTTTAACGTTGTAGCAGCATTCAACAGAATCATGAGTTCGGATTTTTAAGTTGGAATATGGTTGTGGTTATAGTTTGCATTTGGATTTTAGGGAAACTTTTCAAGTATAACTCTTGTAAGAAGTATTTCCAATCCACTACAATAACTCATCTTAAGGTAAAATTGGCCAGACAAGCTAATTGGTTCATTTGTATCCATTCAAAACGGCAAAATCATCAATCCAAAATGTAGCATTCATTTCGAGCTAATTCGGTTTTGAACTTCTCTTTCTGTAACTTGGTGCTCCTTTCTTTGTTTCTCTTTATGTGAATATTGGGAAGAAATTCTTGAGTCTTGATTCATATATATATTATATATAGGCACTCAGAGAAACAATTCAGACTCATCTCCCAGCCCAAGTTTTGATGGAAGTTTCAGGAAGCCTGGATCGGGTATGTTCTTCTAGTTCTTTAATATCTTTTAATCTGTCTTTGCTCAACAAAAAATCGAAACTAATGGCTAAATAATGTATCTATTTAGAATGATGATGTCAATAACCTGTAATAACAGCAGAATGCATTGGTGGAAAATTAGTTACTCTGCTGCTAAATATCTTGTGAAGGATTATCTTGAGTTCGAGAAGGATTTCCTGATAAATAGAAATTTCCATCACAAATAAGTGGTGCTGACTTGTAGTGATCAGGAGTTTATTTAGCTTTTGATTTTCCATCTTCTGATTTCTTTTCCTTAGTGGCTAACATCAAATAACAACTGTGTTATAAACTATCATTTCCACAACAGCTTCAGTTCGTACATCATCAAGCACTTCAACAAGCAAATTCATCCCAACTTCGAAGCAGGTTTACAAGGTCCTCAAAGAGTACTCTACAAAACTCGTTGACCTCAGCATTTTCACAGAACACCTAGAAGATTGGGTTAACAACAACTTACACCTTAAAGCTACAGAAGAAGAACACCGTTTTAGCTCTCCTTTCTTGATAGATGAACTGCAAACCTTTGATTATGCATTGGAGGGTGTTTTATTCCAACAGCTTCTACGAATGCCTTATCCTCCTCATGCTTCAGACAACCTTAAAGAAGATGAATTTCTTGCCTTAGAAGATTTTCTACACACAGCTGCTGAAGGCCTCTGGCGTGCTTTTTGGCACAAGAACAAAGTTTTTCCCTATTTTGTAGCTTGTCCTTGTTATCCAAGATCGAAGTTTTACACCATTGAGAAGGCCATGTCTAAGGGAAGAATCAATGGGCTTTCCGGTGCTGCTTTGATGTCGAGAAATAGGGGAGAAAATCTGCATGTCCGTTGGGATGATGTGGTTCAGTTTGTGCTGTTCAAGGAAAATCTTGTGTGTGGTGAGGATTACGGGCTTTCCCCTTCAGTTATTTGTGAAGCTCTCTTTTATGGGGTTCACATACTGTTTTCGAGGAGTTTGAGCAAGTATAATATGGTCCCGACCGATTATGTCTTCATATCTGTTATTGATTCCAAATTTGGTGGTGTTGTGAAGCTAAGCGGTGATCTTGGGAAACTTGAAGTCGACTTAAGTAACCCTTATCAGTCTATGGCAGAGTGGATCACGTGTCATGCTGAAGTCAGCATTTCCTGTGTGGACCGTATGTGGAACAAGCTGGGAAATGTGAACTGGGGAGACTTGGGAACTTTACAGATCCTTTTGGCCTTGTTTTACTCTATTTTACAGTGGAACGGGCCGCCTAGGAAGTCAATAGCTTCTCTTGCAGCCAACCATGGCCTCCGTCTCCAAAAACGAAGAATGGAGACTCGGGTTTTGGGGAATAAAAATGTTCCCCAAAACAAAAATGAAAATGAAAATGATAATTCGATGGTGTCTTATCAAAATGGAGGAAGTCATAGTGGGGAAATAGTCGAAATGGATTCCGATGACAATAATCACCATTCCAAGAAGAAAAGCTCTCGCTTGAATCTCATTCGAGGTGAAATAATATTACTAGAAGATCATAATCAAGGAATAAAGAGTTTTCAAATCCAAGACCTTCTTGATGACGGTAACGGTTGCTCATACGCAGTCGTTGCAACAAAAGGCCTTGCAGAATTACTAACCTTATATGTTGGAGCTCATCCCTCCCGTTTGGAGCCATCATGGGAGGACATGAACCTGTGGTACCAAGTACAAAGGCAAACCAAAGTGCTTAACATCTTCAAGGACCAGGGTGTTTCGGGTAAGAATCTACCCGAAATCATTTCCTCAGGCAGAATTGTTCATTCGGGACCGTGCCAAAAGCAAACCCCAAAGGGACGCTGTGATCACCCTTGGTGCGGCACGCCATTGCTCGTCACTTGCCCTGTGGGGGAACCAATCTCGACTATTGTGGCTCGTGAGGGCCCGCTTTCTGCTCGGGAATCCATCCGTTGCTGCCGGGATTGTCTCTTAGCTCTCAAAAGCGCAAAAATGGCCAATATCTTACACGGCGATATCCGGCCGGAGAACATAATAAAGATAAATGATATTTTTGTCTTGGTTTCATGGGGCCGGGCGGTTTTGGAGGAGAGAGACAGTCCTCCTCTGAATTTTCACTTCTCATCAGCTCATGCACTTCAGAACGGGAAGCTTTGTCCTTCATCCGATGTGGAGAGTCTCGTTTACGTTGTTTACTTTGTTAGTGGGGGGCCAATGCAGCAGCTCGACTCAATTGAGGCGGCCTTGAAGTGGAGGCAGAGGTGTTGGGCGAAACGGACCGTGCAGAACCGGCTGGGCGAGGTTTCACCAATCTTGAAGGGGTTTGCTGACTATGTGGATAGCATATGTGGGACACCTTATGGTGTGGATTATGATGTTTGGTTGAGGAGATTGAGTAGGGCTGCGGATGGGATGGGGGAGAGGGGGAAGAGGGTTGAGGAGGGAATGACAGTAAGGGATGTTGTTGTTGCTGAGTCTTCAGGAACTTCTGGAGGGGGAAATTCTCTTTGATGGATGTTTTTACTTTTGATATTTGGATTTCAATGATTCATGTTTTGGTTTGGTCTTTTAATCAAATGAAATCAATTGTTTTGATCAGACATTGTGACATCTATTTTTTAATTTTTGGAAAGGGAAATTGTGGCACACTGTTGTTCGTGTTTGATTTTATTTTATTTTTTTATTTGATACACGTATATCCAAGTGGAATTCGAATCCGAGTCATTGTGCTAGAAAATGAATCCATTAACCATTTGGATGGATCAACCCTGGTGGCGTCGTTCATATTTGATTTGTCATATCATGAATTCGTGATGAACCTTTGTGATAGTTTTGAGTGAGTTCGGAAATTCTTGTGTTTACGAGATTTATACGAGGGTTAGGCTTGTGTTAATATTTAACTTAGTTATTTATCTATTTTATCTATATCCAGAGATATATGACCTTATTTGCGTGAATAATCAACATAACTTTCTCTTAGTATAAATTAAAAAAGGGGTAGTTAATTATGCGGATCAAATATTTTCAAAAATTATCCTAAGCCCCCTAATTTGAAAAATGTATATTTTAGGTTACAATATACAAGTTATTTTTCCTAAACCCCCATAACCCTGAAAAGTCTGTTTTGCCTATGTTATTTTTTTTTATTATTATTTTTTTTCCTTCCTAAATCGATTCCCAATTTGATAAAGATTTATCTCACATTCTTCAACCACATTTTCACATTTCCACTTTGTCGGCAACGAGAGCTAACGGTGACGATTGCAGGATAAAGATAAGTGGCGGCAACAACGACGACTGCAATGGCAATGACGACGAAGACAACAAGATATTGAAGCGGCGCAACGAGAATCGATTTAGTCATCGTACCCTATTTGCTTCTACAAGGTATTCTTAGCATTGAATGATAAATGAATGTATTCTTGGCGTTAATTGAATATTAATTATGTCAATTAGATAGTATAATTCATTGATAATTTGTATCGAATTCAATTGCTGATAATTTGTATCGATTCGAATTGTTGATCCACTGCAAACTGATAGTTCGAATTGGTATCTGAAGATTGCGATGGCCGGTAATGAAGTTCAGAACAAGCAAATCCGATATTTCCAATTCGTCGGAGCGTGACAGTGGAGGAGATTCACGCACAACTTGGTGAAGAGTGGTCAGACTTCAACTCTGATTCTTACCTGGTACAGTACCTTGCCCCCTATAAAAAAGGGTTGTGGGTCAGTTTGCGACGAGATGGGTAGATTCCGACTATGATTCAACTGCATCAACTTCCTAAACTCAACATTGTGGAGATGAGGGCGATTCAGCCTCCTACCTATTTAGGTGGGAAGCAGACATTGAGGAGAAGGTATGAGATTTCTAATTAATTATGCTTTGTAGTAACACTATATTAATACTGGTCAGTAATCTCATTCTGTGTCAGGAAGAGAAGATATAACCCCTACACCTATGATTCATGCTTGGTCACTGTTCGTTCTGAAGTTGAGGATTGACCAGATACACTGCGTTTCTGGAGTTGATGATTGATTTTATTCAATTTTTCTTTAAGGAATTTTATTTGTTGTTGTAATCGAATACACTCCCTCATATGATTGTTTCTGTTTATTTGAAAATACGTTAATAAATTGCTTGATGATGTTTTCTCAATTTGATTTATGGAAATGAATTGCTTGATGATGTTTTCTCAATTTTAGGTTGTTGCAGTTTGTTCACTTATGTAATTATGAATTGATTGTTCAGGTTGTTGCATATATGGGTTTAATATTCGTAGTTAAAAACAGACTTTGTAGAGTTATGGGTTAAATATTTGGAATTAAAACCTGACTTTGTAGAGTGATGTGTTAAATATTCGTTATTAAAAGCAGACTTCGTACAGTTATGGGTTAAATATTCATAGTTAAAAACAGACTTTGTAGAGTTATGGGTTAAATATTTGGAATTAAAACCTGACTTTGTAGAGTGATGTGTTAAATATTCATAATTAAAAGCAGATTTTGTACAGTTATGGGTTAAATATTTGGAATTAACCTGACTTTGTACAGTTATGGGGTTAAATATTCGTAATTAAAAGCAGACTTTGTACAGTTATGGGTTAAATATTTGGAATTAAAACCTGACTTTGTACAGTTATGGGTTAAATATTCGTAGTTAAAAGCAAACTTTGTAGAGTTATGGGTTAAATATTTGGAATTCCTGACTTTGTACGGTTATGAGTTAAATATTCGTAGTTAAAAGCAGACTTTGTAGAGTTATGGGTTAAATATTTGGAATTAAAACCTGACTTTGTACAGTTATGGGTGAAATATTCGTAGTTTAAAGCAGACTTTGTATAGTTATGGGTTAAATATTTGGAATTTATTTTGAAACACTAACTAGGAATGAACGTACACAACTAAGTCTGCAGTTAGTGCTCACAAAAGTTACCATTATAATTCAATAACACTCAAGATTAATTGGAAGGACTTCACGATAACATGATGTGGACACCTACATATGTTACCATCATAAACAATAGCACTCAATATTAATTGGAAGGATTTCATGATTACATGTGGTGGACACTTACATGTTCTTTATGTATAGTTATTGAATTATAAAGGTAATTTTTGTGAACACTAACTACAAACTTAGTTGTACGTTCATTTCTAGTTAGTGTTTCAAAATAAACTATAGTCAGGTTTTCATTACGAATATTTAAGTCATCACTCTACAAAGTTAGGTTTTAATTACGAATATTTAATGCATTACTCTACAAAGTTAGGTTTTCATTACGAATATTCTACAAAGTCAGGTTTTAATTACGAATATTTAACGCATCACTCTACAAAGTCAGATTTTAATTTCAAATATTTAACGCATCACTCTACAAAGTTAGGTTTTCATTACAAATATTTAATGCATCACTCTACAAAGTCACGTTTTAATTCCAAATATTTAACGCATCACTCTACAAAGTTAGGTTTTCATTACGAATATTTAATGCATCACTCTACAAAGTCACGTTTTAATTCCAAATATTTAACGCATCACTCTACAAAGTTAGGTTTTCATTACGAATATTTAATGCATCACTCTACAAAGTCACGTTTTAATTCCAAATATTTAACGCATCACTCTACAAAGTCAGATTTTAATTACGAATATTTAAAGTATCACTCTACAAAGTCAGGTTTTAGCTACAGATATTTAACGCATTACTCTACCATTACTTAACAATCTGCACAATTAGTTTCACATGACCACACCCTTACTCAACAATCTGCACGATTAATCCTATCATGACCACACCATTACTCAACAATCTGTACATTTAATCCTATCATGATATACACCATTACACCATATATAAAAAACTGTCAGTCTGTCATATATAACATAATAAAAAACAGAACCAGCAGGATATACTATAATCAAACAACAATAAACATTTCATGGTGCTCTGCACGAAATTCATTCCAACTAATAAACATTTCATTACAGAACCAGTAATATACACTATAATCAAACTAACTGTAATATTTAAACATTTCATGGATACTGAATGGGCGGGAGGAAACTAATTAGCATCATCCGAATCATCCCGTGGGATGTTGGAATTAACACTCTCCTCAGAGTGTTCATATCCGGGGTAATCCTTGCCGCCAAAGGACTCGGGGTCCGAGTCCCTATCATCAATGTTGTACGCGTGGAGGAGCTCCTCTTCGCCCTCCAAAAGGTGTGCCTGCCGCACTTTGAAGATAAACCTAAGGTCGTCGTAATAAGGGCATCCACGTGCCCTGAACCCAGAATCCCGGCGAATGTCCTATGTAAAATTGTACATTAAATAATGAACAAAAAAAAAAAGGGATTGAGTATGAATTCAACCTACATCTATGCTATTCATTTGAAAATATTTTATGGTATCAATTCGGGTATGAATACCATCATCACCCATTTCAACTCTAGGACACCCCAAAAATCTACGAAAGCTGTAAAATACTATCCGCAGTCTCTTCATCGCTTCGATAACATCTAGGGGCCAGTATTGTCATTGGAATCGCACTGACAAATCAACCGACACTTGAAACAGGGCTGACTCGAAGCCTTCTAGCCGATCGATTTGGTTATCTGCGACATATATGCGAAGACGTTCAACTATGTAGGCTTCGATCTCGCCATTAATGGGTGTTGGATTACCAGGGTGATTCATGGCTTTGTTTATCAAGGATTCGAGATCTGAGAGAGAAAGAGAAGAAGAACTTTTTGGAGGTGATGAACTGGGGGTGATTTCAGCGTTTAGGGTAAGATATTAATAAAGGTGAATGGGCTGGGAAACCTAGTGTCGCAGCCTTTCATCGTCACCTCTGCAATTTTGGGCGGTCAAACTACGCGAAACAGTACAAACAGCTTTTTATTTAATTCAGGCACCCCATCGGGAATGCATGACAATCTATTAAGTTTGTAGTGTAAATATTCATTTTATTAGTTATTCAAAAGTTTGTTTGTCTAGTTAAAGAGAAATAAATCGAGAAATTAAAAAATAGCGTTTTGAACGTTGACGGGGCAGTTTTTGTTGGTACAACAATCTAGCCGGAATAAAAATCGTCGGTGCTAATTTTTCCGTTAGTGGCCAGAAAAGGGTTGTCAGAAAAGAATCGCCGGAAAAGAGTCAGGGCCGATGAGTTTACTGTCAAGAAGAAAACATCATACGCGAGGAAGAAGACAATGGATATCTGTGTCTTTTTTCATTTTATTAAGGGCATTATGGTACTTTTACAGGATTTGGGGGGTTTTAAAAAAAAAATAAAGGATAACAAAAACCTAATATAATTATTTTCTGGGTTGGGGGGTTTAGAATAAATGTTGTCTTATTAGGAATTGATCATTAATTCTCCTATTTATTATTTTTCTTGAAGAATTTGCAGACCCTCCTCCAAAGAAACAAGTAATAATAAACACGCACACATGATTGGTATGCAGAATTAATTTTGGCAATAATGGAATCAACATGACAAAAAAATGATATTATTATACAATTGTAATGATTAGTATGTTCGAATTGGTGTTGGCTAGTGCAAGAGTGAAAGAGGACTTTTGAGAAAAACTCTTTTCCTCCTTTATCTAAAGAGCACAACCATCTCTTCCGTCGAAGTGCTAAAAAAATCTGAGGGCGGAAGAAGCAAATCTGGAAAATATGAATACTGATTTTACAACTCAAAATAAAAAACTGGCAGAGAATAGGCAAACTCCTTGCCTTTAATTCTTAGTGGGACAACGACCAAAACAAGACGTCAAATTTTAGGAATCAAACATGCCAGACCGGTCAGGGATAAGATCCAGGTTTTGGAAGCTACAGGAGATTAGGGGCAACAAAGGGCCGGTCTGGATCCGACCCATGATGATTTCGAACCCGTTAAGGCATAAATGGGCCTGGACCCGATCTAGACCCGATGAACCCGTTGGGTCTATTTTTGGACTCGGTGGATCTGAGTCCAGGTCAGATCCAATTTGAACCCAGTCCTCCCAAATCGATATTTTCGACTCTCTAAATTATTTTTTTCATCCGAAATTCATCAAAATCGACATTTTAACCCTCCAAGTCTTATTTTTTAATTCTAAAACCATTAAAAAAACTTAGATATACCAATTAGAACTTGCTAAATTAAAGTTTTACATCAAATTACTTAAATGACCTAAATAATTCATTTGAACAACCTTTTCATTTGGAAATCCCATTTTAATATTGATGGTGCAAAAACTTAGAAGGTTGCTTTAACACCAAACACTTTCAAATTTGTTTAGGAAAGGGAGACCATCGCAGGCGTTGAGCCTCAGGAACTGGGTTTTCTTTTGAGCGTGGGTTCTTCCAGCTAGGATAACACCAAGAGTGCAAGTGTCACAGAAATGCAGCTTAGGTGAATGGAATGCGGAGCTTGAGGAGAAGAAGGGAAAGCAGCGGGAATGCCCAGTTTATGCAGAGTATTCTTGTGGAAGAAGATGACTTAGGGAAGAAAGCAAGGGCTTCTCCCTATTTATATGTTAGGGGTGAGGGTGCTTTGGGCATTTTGACCAAGTGGTCTTGCCCTAACACGTGGCGACCTGTGACGGCATGAAAGGGATGGCTCTGAAAAGTATACGGAGGGTCAGGTACGAGGTGCGCATCACCACAGTGTCAGAGGTTGTTGGTGAGCGTCGCGCACTGGGATGCTCAAGATCTGTTATGTAGGGGTACGGATGCTACTTGTGGCAGATCTAACCCGAGTGGTGGTGACGCTCGAAAAGGGTGTACGAGAGGGTTCCCTCTGGCATGCGACCCGCGAGTGTCAAATAAACGAGCGTACGAAAGGAGGTGCCCTCGAGAAGCATTTCCCTGGGTAGATGATATGTTAATTAAGAATAGTTCTTGCTTTTCTAAGTAGTTTTCGACCTCGCTTCCGGGGAGCTAATTGAGGTTAGTTAAGTCATCATTGCGTAAATCAAAATGCTTGTGTGGATTTCATTTAATGGTTAGACACTAAAGTAGTAATATACAAATTCATAACTTGCACGTATTTTAAATATTTCAGTTTTAGAACAATGACGTCCGCTAGCCCGCTTCAATCAATTATTAAGGAAAATAGGCTTGAAGGTTCAAACTATGCTGATTGGAAAATGAATCTTGACATCGTGTTTAAACACGAGGGTTTGAAATATGTGCTCACTGAACCTTGTCCGGGGGTACCAGAAACCATAGCCACCCAGGCTTTGAAAGACACTTTTGCCAAGTGGATCAAGAATAATGATCTGGCTATGTCTTACATCCTGGCATCTGTCTCGAATGTTCTTAAACATCAAATGCATGAGATGCCTACTGCTAAGAACATGATAGAACATCTTCATCAGATGTTCTGTGGACAGAATCGTGCACGTAGGCACGAGCTGATGAGAAGGTTGTTGGTAACTAAGATGTCTGAAGGATCACCTGTTCAGGATCATGTTATGAACATTATGGCTTATCTGAACGAAATTGAAAGCCTTGGTGCTAAGATGGATAATCTCAGCAAACAGGATATGATCCTGTGCTCTCTGTCAAAATCATTCGATACGTTCAGGTAGAATTATTCTATGAATAAGTTGGATTTTACTCTGCCTGAACTAATGAATGAGCTCAAGGTGGCAGAAGGGGTAATGAAAGCTAAGGGAACGGTTCTCCTGGCGCAGACATCGACTTCCACGGCTCCAAAAGCCAATAAGTGGAAGAAAGGAAAAGGAAAAGTTTCCAATCCTAAAGGTAAGGTTCAGAAGAAGAAAGCTAAGCCAAGCAAGGGAAAATGTTTCCATTATGGAGGCAATGGGCACTGAAAAAGGAATTGCCCAAAATACTTAGCCAGTCTTCCTACTAAGTCGTCTGCACAAGGTATGATGATGTCTTGTTTATTAGAAGTATGTTTAGTTGGAAGTCCACCAGATTCTTGATGTGTGGACTCAGGTTCAAGTAATAATATCTGCAATTCATTGCAGGGATTCAAGCTAACCAGGAAGCTTGAAGACGGCGAGATACAGCTACTTCTCGGAGATAATACTAGTATATCTGTATTAGCAGTAAGGACTGTAGAATTATATTTTGGCAGTAGGGTTTCGATTTTAAAAGACACTTTATATGTACCATCTATACGCAGAAATCTGATTTCTGTTAGTTGTTTAATGAATAATGGTTTTAGTGATTATTTTGAACGATGTTTAACCATTAAGCATAATAAAAGGTTTATTTGCTCTGGTACAGTAAGCGATGGTCTTTTCTTATTATACCCCGATAAAAACCCTAATTCCGAACTTAACACTACTAAACTTGAATTACCATCCAAGAGAAAAACTCCTATGCCTAATGAGGCATACAAGTGGCACCTACACTTTGGTCATATTAATCCGAATAGGATTCAAAGACTAATTTTAGATGGACTATTAAGTCCTTTGGAATTGACAGAACTTCCAGTCTGCGAATCCTGTTTAGAAGGAAAAATGACCAAAAGGTCTTTCAAGACTAAAGGTGATCGAGCCACAGAGTTGCTTGAATTAATTCATACGGATGTGTGTGGTCCCATGAGTATTCAAGCACGAGGAGGTTTTGAGTATTTCATCACTTTTACGGATGATTATTTCTGATACAGATACGTCTATTTGATGAGACATAAGTCTGAAATTTTTGAAAAATTCAAAGAATATAAGGCTGAAGTCGAGAATCAAGTTGGAAAACGTATCAAGGCACTTCGATCGGATCGTGGTAGAGAGTATTTGTCAACAGAGTTTCTAAAATTTCTCACTGCAAATGGGATTAAATCTCAGTTATCTGCACCGGGTACGCCCCAGCAGAATGGTGTTGCAGAAAGGAGAATAGAACTCTAATGGAAATGGTAAGATCCATGATGAGTCATGCTACCCTACCAAGTTCGTTTTGGGGCTTTGCTCTTGAAACGGCGGCTCACATATTAAACCATGTTCCATCCAAGTCAGTTCCTAAAACACCAATGGAACCGTGGCGAGGGCGGAAGCCTAGTATCTCCTATCTTCGGATATGGGAAAGCCCGGCCCATGTGTTAAGAAAGGATCCTGACAAGTTGGAATCAAGAACAGAGGTTTATTTGTTCATAGGTTATCCTAAAGGAACAAGAGGTGGGATATTTTACGATCAGAGAGATCACAAAGTGTTTGTAAGCATTAATGCTAAATATCTCGAAGACGATTTTGTAAATGACCACAAGGGTAGAAGCAAAATAATGTTAGAAGAAATGACAGTATCAGATACTGAACTCCAAGAACCCATAATAACTGAAAAATGTGTTGGATACATATGATGTACCAGATACAACATATGATGTAGGGACAAGTACATAACAACCCCGTCGTAGTGGGAGGATTATCAGGGTACCTGATAGATACTTAGGATTAACCCAAGTGGTTGAATCTGACATATCTGATCCTATCACATATGATGAAGCTATAAAAGATATAGACGCTGACCGTTGGGTCTAAGCCATGAATTCTGAGTTAGATTCAATGTATTCCAATAAAGTCTGGGAACTTGTAAAGATGTCTGAGGGCATTAAACCTATTGGATGCAAATGGGTCTACAAGCGAAAAAGAGGAGTGGACGGAAAGGTAGAAACCTTTAAAGTAAGGCTTGTGGCAAAGGGTTATACTCAGAAAGAAGGTATCGATTACGATGAAAACTTCTCGCCCATAGCAATGCTTAAGTCCATAAGAATTCTTCTCTCCATTGCCGCTTATTATGATTATGAAAGCTGGCAAATGGATGTAAAGACTGCCTTCTTGAATGGGCACCTTCAAGAAGAGATATACATGGCTCAACCTGAGGGCTTTATAGCCAGAAATCAGGAGCATATGGTATGCAAGTTTAATAGATCAATCTATGGTCTTAAACAAGCGTCTAGATCGTGGAACATCAGATTTAATGAAGCAATTAAATCCTTTAGATTTATACAGTTGCCTGATGAACCATGTGTGTACAAAAGACATCAGAGTAGTGTTGTAACATTTTTAGTTTTATACGTAGACGATATTTTGCTCATTGGGAATGACACAGGAGTATTGTCAGCAATCAAGATTTGGTTGTCAAATCAGCTTGACATGAAAGACCTAGGTGAGGCTAGTTATTTTTTAGGTATCAGACTTTGTTGTAATAGTAAGAATAAGATGATTGGTTTATCACAAGCAACATATATAGACAAGATGCTGGCAAGATACAATATGGCTGACTCCAAGAAAGGTTCATTACCTTTCCGATATGGAGTTCACTGTCTCAAGATCAGTGTCCCAAGACAGCTGAAGAGACAGAGGAAATGAAAAATGTTTCATATGCTGTGGTAGTCGGGAGCCTCATATATGCCATGTTATGTACAAGGTCAGATATCTGTTATGCTGTAGGTATGGTCAACAGATATCAGTCAAACCCTGGACCTAACACTGGATAGCTGTAAACCATATATTGAAGTACTTGAGAAGAACTCGGGATTATATGCTTATTTATCGCAGTGATGAGCTCATTCCCATAGGATACACTGATTCAGATTTTCAAGCTGATTTAGATTTCAGACGTTTGACGTCTGGATACGTGTTTACTCTGGGAGAAGCAGCCGTAAGTTAGAGGAGTATTAAGCAAAGTTACATTGCTGACTCCACCATGGAAGCCGAATACGTGGCAGCTTCGGAAGCAGCCAAAGAAGCGTATTGGTTTTGAAATTTCCTGATGGATTTAGAAGTCGTCAAAGAAGGACTTACACCAATCACATTGTACTGTGACAATGCTGGAGCGGTAGCCAACTCCAAGAAATCTCGAAGTCATAAACGTGCAAAGCACATCGAGAGAAAGTTCCACATTATTCGAGATTATGTGGAATGTGGAGAAGTGGCAGTAGTAAAGATTGACTCGGTAAACAATCTAGCAGATCCCTTCACTATGACTTTGGCGCAAAAGCGTTTTAATACTCATGTAGAAGGGATGGGGCTTAGATGTGTAGCCAATTGGATTTAGGGCAAGTGGGAGATTATTGGGATTAGCGCCCTGAAAATCCAATTTCTTTGTAAATACTTCGTATTTTGTTGGATTAATAAAACTGAAATTATTTGCAAGTTATGAGTATATTAATATAATTAATGACGTGTGATGATGTTCTTATATGAAATGTGTTTCATAGGAAAATACTTTGAATACCGAAATCACATGTCATTAAAGTTCTAGTCGGTAAGATAAGAATAAGTTCTTATCGAGACTATAATGTGTTATATAAGATGATTAGTCTTTTGTTATAGGAAATGGAGTTTCAAGTTATAACATATTGATGATTTTCAATGTAATTGGAAACATCGAACTGGACCACTAAGATAGTTCATTTTATAACTACTATCTAAAATGAACAAATGTTATGGAGCATTGGACTCTTAATCCTGGTAGTATTTCGACTTTAGACACATAATGTTAATCATTGTAATGTGCTCATAAGTGAGGTCTCGACATCAAATGACCGAAACCTTTGTACATTCAGTGATTACATGAAACGTGCTGAAGAGAAATATTAATCAAGGAATCTGTGGTTGTTGGGTGGAGGGCCCAAAACAGTAGCGGTCCGGGACCATATTTTAAAATTTTGTTTATAATAAAAGTATTAAAATATTTCTACAACATTTTAATGCAATAGCGGAAGACTAGTCAGATCTACTCAAGTATATACATGCAATTGATAATAAATTTAAATCACTTAAGCAGATAAATATCTAACATGCAATTAACACTTAAGACCATATGATTTATCATGCTTAAAATAATATAACTGAAAAATATTACCGTACTGCAAATATGGCTATCTAACGGTATTTTTCCAGCTCCTTTCCTTTTCGTGAGACCGGCAGAGCTTCCCCGCAATATCCCCGGAGAAACCCTCGGAGTGTGGGCTCCGAAAGTATTTCTCTAAGTACTAGAGAAAATATTTTTCTAGAAAAACTCATTTTTCTAAAACTAGAAAATTCCCTAATTTTCTAATAATTAAGTGGTTTATATATTAATTATATAACCACCTAATTACATATTAATTAATCTATTAATTAGGGATTAAAGAAAGAGAAGCTCACGAAATTGCTGCTCAAGAATGGAATGAGAAATGAGGTAGGGGATCAGCCTATTTATAGGCAAATTTGAAGGGGGCAAAACGGTCATTTTACCATTCCACGTACAAACCGTGTCCCGGACGGCCAATCAAATTACGCTACATCATAGAACTCTCCGCCGCGGACACAACGCCGCCAACCACGCACCGCCACGTGTCCCCACGCGCCGCCAGAAGGTTGCCAAGTGGTTGGCGCGTGTGCAAACGCGTAGAGGCACCAGATCTTGACACGTGTCCGGGTCTGGTCCTACCCGGACCGGACCTGGTTCGACCCGGACCGGACCTGGTTCGACCCTAACCGATAGCCCGACCCTTTAACCCGGTTGACCAGCCCGTTGACCAGCCCATTACTAGATCACATCTGGGCCGTAAATCTATGCTGACACGGCGCGATCTCAGCCGCACACGCAACGTGCCACGCTAGCGCTGCGTCAGTGCCAACTAGGCCCAACCTGCTGATGTCGCGTGACACATCAGGTGCCACATCAGCACTGTCATGTCAGTATTTTCTTTTCCCCCGAAAAAAATTTATTTTCTCCAAAATAAAATTTCGGGCATTTCCAACACTTTGAAATTTCAATTTATTTTCTTAAAATAAATTCCTTGGCTATTTTCAAACACTTTGAAAATTCTTTTCTCTTTCTCCTTTTAATATTTTCTCTTCGGGTTTTCAATTTTGGGGCTTGCAAGGGGACCTGCAGGACTAATTAATTTTAGCTTCAAACGAGTTAATATATTCTCATCTCATGATAGTAATTAATTACCGTTTAACAATATTTAATTCCACTAAATAAATAATGTTGCACTCTAAAATTAATTAAATTATTCACGAATTTTATCGATCTAGAATAATTTTGCATTTTACTCCTCCGTGTAGATATCTATGAAAAATAAATTGCAACTACTATCATTTTATTTTTCATCTCCAATCTGAAATTTATTGATTCGCCTTAAGTTTAAATTCTCTATATGTGAAACACATTTAACAAACAACTTCGGTGATGTATCACGCGAAGTGCTTTGGCCAAAGTCTTAATTCGAACTTTTACAAATCTATTTCAGAGATATCTTTTACCTTCCAACAAGGCCACAGATTCCTTGATAAATATAACTCTTTAGCACATTTCATGCTGTCACCGAACGTACAAAGTATTTTGGCCACCCGTTACCGAGACCTCACTTCGAGTATATTACAGTAACTAACACTACATGCCTAAAGCCGAAATATTATCAGGATTAAGAGTACAATGCTTCCTGAGATTTTATTCATTTTAGATAGCAGTATTAAATGAATAATCTCAGTGGTCCAGTTAGATGTTTCCAATCTTATTGAAAATCATCAACGTGTTATAACCAGAATCACCATTCCCTATGACGAAAGACTAATCCTCTTATATAACCACGTTATAGTCTTGATAAGAACATATTCTTATCTTACCGACTAGAACTTTAATGAAACGTGATTTCGGTATTCAAAGTATTTTCCTATGAAACACATTTCATATAAAAATACCACCACACGCCATTAATTATCAATATGTGAAATACTCACAACTTGCTATAAATTCAGTTTAATTAATTCAACAAATTGAATTTTCAGGGCACTATTCCCAACAATCTCCCACTTTCCCTAAATTCAATTTAGCTATACATCTAAGTCTTATTCCTTTCACACGAGTGTCAAAACTGATTTTGCACTCTTTTACCCCAATACTTTGGTGAATGAATCTATCAGATGTTTCTTTGAGCCAACAACTAAGAAATCATAAAGCCAATACATCTGACTGGCTGCTTCTCAAGCTACCATGTATTTAACTTCTATGGCGGTGTAAGCAACACAAGTCTGCTTAAGATTCCCTAATCAACGGTTGCTCTTTCTATAGTAAACACGTATTCTGATGTCAAACATGTAGAATACAAATTAGATTGTAAATCCGAATCTGTGTACTCTATTGAAATGAGCTCGTCACTATGGTAGACTAGAATATAATATTGAGTTCTTCTCAAGTACTCCAATATTCGCTTTTACTACTACCTAGTGTCAGATTCTAGGGTTTGACTAATATCTGCTGACTGAGACCTAATTCATAATAGACATCTGGCCTTGTACATAATATGACATATATAAAGCCTCCGCTGCGGAACTCCAATCATGTCTTCTATCTCTTCATTTGTCTCAGGACACTGATCCCGAGATAGATAAATTCCATATCTAAAAGGTAATGATCCCTTCTTGGAATTCGTCATATTGTACCTTGCCAGTATCTTATCTATATATTGCTTCTTGTAATCAATCAATTTCCTCATTCCTATGATCACGACAAAAATCTGATCCTTGGAATATTATTAGTCTCACTTAGCTCTTTATTTGTCAAATTGATTTGACAATCGAATCTTGACTACTAACAATATTCTTGCTTCATTCCCAATGAGCAGAATATAAAAAAGGTTACAACCTTATCATGATGTCATTTGTACACATATGGTTCATCAGGCAATTGTTCAAATTCAAAGAATTTAAATTGCCTCTTTTTTAATTCTGATGTTTCATGTTCTAGACGCTTGCTTAAGATCATAAATCGATCTATTAAGCTTGCATCATATGCACCTGATTTCTGGCTGTGAAGCCTTCAGGTTGTACCATGTATCTCTTCTTTTTTATGGTGCCCATTCAAGAATATAGTCTTTTCATCCGTTTATCTAATCTCATAATTAAAATGAGAAACAATGGAGATGAGAGTTCTTATGGACTTAAGCCGTGCTATAGGCAAGAAGATCTCATAAATGATTTCTTCTTTCTGGGTGAAACCCTTTGCTATAAGCTTTGCTCTAGATTCTCTACTTTTTCGTCCATTTCTCCTTTTATTTTCTTGTAGAACCCAATTGCATCTAATGGGTTTAATGCCTTCAGGCGCCTCCACAAGTTCAAGACTTTGTTAGAATACTAAGATTCTAACTATGATTCAATGGCTTTTGACCAAACGGTCAGCGTCTATATCATCCACAACCTCGTTACACGTGACAGGATCAAATACGTTAGATTCAACCACTTAGGTTAATCTTAGGTATCTTGTCAGGTGTCTTGACAATCCTCCAACTACAATGATGTTCTCGTGTACACGTCTCTACATCAAATGTTGTATTTGGTACATCACATGTATCTAATACATTTTCAGTTATCACGGGTTTATGGAAATTAGTATCAAATACTGTTATTTTCTTTTAACACTATTTTGCTTCCACCATTTGTAGTCATTTATGTAATCATCTTTGAAATATTCACAAACATCTTTGGTGATTTCTCAAATTACAAAATATACCTACTCTTGTTTTTCTAGAATAACCTTAGAACAAGTAAACCTTTGTTCTTTATTCTAACTCGTCAGGATCCATCCTTAACACATAGGCCAGCCTACCTCAAATCCGAAGATAAGAGATACAGGGTTTTCACCCTAGCTACAGATTCATCAGTGTTTTAGGAACTGACTTAGATAGAACTAGGTTCAGTGTGTTTTGTCGTTTTTTAGCACAAGACTCCAAAACAAACTTCGTAGGGTAGCATGACTCTTCATTAATCTTACCATTATTATCAGAGTTATATTTCTCTTTTCTGCAATACATCTTTGCCAAGACGTATCTCATACAGACAGTTGAGATCTAATCTCATTCGAGAAATTCTGTTTAACTCTGAACATAGATACTAATCACTACTTCGATCTACTCGAAGTGCCTTGATATGTTTTCTAATTTGACTCTTTGATTACAATCTTATATTCTTTGAACTCTTCAAAAATTCAGACTTAAGTCTCATCAAATAAACATATCTGTATCTAGAGTAATCATTCAAATAAATGATGAAGTACCCAAAACATTCTCTTGCTTGAACACTCATAATATCATACGTCCGTATGAACTAACTTAAGCAAGTTCATGGCTTAAATACCCTTTATCTCAAAAAGGCTTCTTGGTCATTTTAACTTTCTAAATAGGATTCGCAGATTGATACTGTTTTCAAGTCAATAGGACTCAACAATCAGTCTTTGGATCCTATTTAGATTCAATTGGCCAATAGATAGGTGCCACATAAAAGTTTTTCCTTTAGATGGCAAGTCAAGCTCATTAGTATTAATCTTAAATTAGGGTTTTCACAGAGGTATAAAAGACCATATTTTATTGTGCCAGTGCAAATAAACCTTTTATTTTATTTAATGGTAAGCCTTTAATCAAAACAAACAGTTAAACCATAAGTTATCAAATAACTCACAGAAATCAAATTTCCGTATATATGGCACGTATAATATAAAAATTCTATTGCCTAAATACGACTTTATAGTCCTTACTGCTAATACAATTACACTTGTATTATCCCCGAGCAGTAGTTGTGTGTTAGCCGTTTTTCAAACTCCCTGGTTAGTTTGAATATTCGCAACTAATTGCAAATATGATTAGCTGAGCTCGAATCCACACACCAGGAGTCTGGTGAATTTCTAACTAAACATACTTTTAACGAGTGAGATATCTTCATATCTTATCTAAACGGCGTAGCAAATGGACAAACTGAGTATTTTGGACAATTTCCTTTCTAATACCCGTTACCACCGAAATATAAACACTTTTCATTATCGGATCTGGTTTTCTTCGTTTGAACCTTAAGATTGAGAACCATTCCTTTTCCTTTTCTTTCACTCACTGCCTTTCTAGGCCGTGGATATTGATGTCTAAATTAAGAGAACTTTTCCTTTAGTCTATATCACCCTTTCTGCCATATTAAGGCGTTCATTGGTCCAGGTTGGGTTTTAAAAAAAAAATATTTGAAATTAATCTTGAACGTTCAAACGACTTAGGCAGAGTGTATAGGATTGTATCCTATCTGTTAAGATTGTCTCTTTAAGCACAGAGGTTTTCATCTCGTTCAGATTAGTTATCATATTCATAATATGATTCCGAACTAGTGACCTTCAAACATCTTTAACTAACAACCTTTTTCATTAATTCGTACAATCCTGCTTTCAAATTATGTTCCTATCAGTAGGCATCTCGTGTATCTGATGCTCAAGAACATCCAAAATAGATGTCAAGATACAAGATTAGCCAGATCATCACACTTGATCCATTTGGAATAAACGTCTTTCTAATCCTAACTGGTTGTAGTTTTTGAAATTTTTGGATAAGGTTCTGTGAGTACGTAAACTTTCGTGTCTCAACACGATGTCAAGATTCATTTCCTAGTCAGTATTGTTGAACCCTTACTATCCTATTTCCTTATAGACATATAGTTTGGAGTGGGCTAAGACAGATCGTAATTATAAAACTGAAATAAATAAATAAATGCAAGTTAAGATTATGTATTCCACTTTTTTCTGCGTCTGACCATTAAATGAAATCCACATAAACATTTTGATTTACGCAATGGTGACTTAACTAACCGCAGTGAACTCCCCGGAGGCGAGGTCGAAAATCGCTTAGAAAAACAGGAACTATTCATAATTAACATGTCATCTAGGTAACTCTTACCAAGCAATGTTAATTGACCATGTCAACCCTTGGCCTCTAAGTGAATGTAACATAGCTCCGAAGAGAGGTTAATTCATTACTTAGTCAAGTATGTAACATTACCTAGAAATCCATATCAGTAGGTCAAGACACTCCACGGAGGCGTGGTCGAGCTGACTTTTTCCGTATTTGATTCTATCCGTAGAAGTCCAATCTTGTATACCGCGAATATATACCCGCTGAAGGGAGTAGTACATATTCACTATACTATAGACCGATAATGGAGGCCGTGAGAATCCAACTCTTTTCATCTCGCTCCCACTTGAATTTTTTAAAAAATGTGGATTTTCTTTTGATTATCATATAATCACTTTTGGCGTCTTATTGTCGGAAGTGATTAATCTTATTAATACGCTCCCACTAGGATTACTAAATCAAATTTAAAATCCCAATAAATTTTAAGACAATTTAATAACTACTTATTAATTTGGCCGAAAAATATTAGTCCAATTATGCATCGCGTCTAATCTCTATTAAACAATATCATTTAATCACATTAAATAAAATATGCATAACATAATATCTCATATTATCATGATCATGCCATAAAATAAAACAATTAAGCATGCTTGTATATAATTATCACATAATTATCATGCTTAAAATAAATGGCATAAAGTAAACATGCTATAAATAAATTATCACATAATTTAAATCATGTTTATTGATTCGGTAATTTTTTAGGAAAAGCAATTAAATTGTTTCCCAAATAAATACCATTCCACGTAAATTCCGAGAAAACACTGGAGGGGTCACAACGTTCCTACTTAAAACCATTCTCCTTTGACAGAATTTACGTGCACAGTAGCAGCTTTAAAATTATGCATCGCATGCATCATATCAGTGCATGTATATATCAAGAGCACGACTCTGATACCAGTTGCTGGGTGGAGGGCCCAAAACAGTAGCGGTCCGGGACCATACTTTAAAATTTTGTTTAGAATATAAGTATTAAAATATTTCTACAACATTTTAATACAATAGCGGAAGACTAGCCGGATCTACTCAAGTATATACATGCAATTGATAATAAATTTTAAATTACTTAAGCAGATAAATATGTAACATATAATTAACAATTAAGAGCATATGATTTATCATGCTTAAAATAATATAACTGAAAAATATTACCGTACTGCAAATATGGCTATCTAACGGTACTTTTCAGCTCCTTTCCTTTTCGTGAGACCGGCAGAGCTTCCCCGCAATATCCCCGGAGAAACCCACGGAGTATGGGCTCCGAAAGTATTTCTCTAAGTACTAGAGAAAATATTTTTCCAGAAAAACTCGTTTTTCTAAAACTAAAAAATTCCCTAATTTTCTAAAAATTAAGTGGTTTATATATTAATTATATAACCACCTAATTACATTTTAATTAATCCCTTAATTAGGGATTAAAGAAAGAGAAGCTCACGAAATTACTGCTCAAGAATGGAATGAGAAATGAGGTAGGGGATCAGCCTATTTATAGGCAAATTTGGAGGGGTAAAACCGTCATTTTACCATTCCGCGTACAAACCGTGACCCGGATGGCCAATCAAATTATGCCACGTCGTAGAACTCTCCGCCGTGGACACAATGCCGCCAACCATGGCCGCTAAAAGGTGGCCAAGTGGTTGGCGCGTGCAAACGCGTAGAGGGCACCAGGTCTTGACACGTGACCGGACCCCGTTCGACCATAACCGATAGCCCAACCCGTTAACCCGATTAACCAGCCCGTTGACCGGCCCATTACCAGATCACATCTGGGCCGTTAGTTTGTGCTGACGCGGCTCGATCTCAGCCGCACACGAGGCGTGCCCCGCTGGCACCGCGTCAGCGCCAACTGGGCCCAACCTGCTGACGTGGCGTGACACCTCAGGTGCCACGTCAACAATTTTTTTTATTTTTATTTTTCGAAAAAATTTTATTTTCATCAAAATAAAATTTCGGGCATTTCCAACACTTTGGAATTTCAATTTATTTTCTTAAAATAAATTCCTTGGCTATTTTCAAACACTTTGAAAATTCTTTTCTCTTTCTCCTTTTAATATTTTCTCTTCGGGTTTTCAATTTTGGGGCTTGTAGGGGGACCTTCAGGACTAATTAATTTTAGCTCCAAACGGGTTAATATATTATCATCTCATGATAGTAATTAATTGCCATTTAACAATATTTAATTCCACTAAATAAATATTGTTGCACTCTAAAATTAATTAAATTATTCACAAATTTTATCGATCTAGAATAATTTTGCATTTTACTCCTCCGTGTAGATATCTATGAAAAATAAATTGCAACTACTATCATTTTATTTTTCATCTCCAATCTGAAATTTATTGATTCGCCTTAAGTTCAAATCCTATGTATGTGAAACACATTCAACATACAACTTCAGTGACGTATCACGCGAAGTGCTTTGGCCAAAGTCTTAATTCGAACTTTTGCAAATCTATTTCAGGGATATCTTTTACCTTCCATGTAACGCCCCGTTTTCTCGACAAGTCAGGTACGCGCGCCACGCGTGTGAATTTTGAGATTTAAGGCTATTTAATTTTCCTTTCATTATTTTATTTACACAATTTAATTTATTTACTTGTAATCTTTTGTGAATTGTATGATTTAATTTGCTAATCTTCGTGAATTCAATTACGTGAGTGTGTATTCATTTTCCCGAATGAGATTTATGTGTTTAATTATTTCTAATTGTGAGAATTACATATTTAATTGTCTTTAATTGCAAACTTGTGTAATTCTTGAACTTAATTGATAAATTGATAAGGAATAAATTGCCACATTCACATATTGGATACTTGATTGCATTCATTTAAATTCCTTGAGGACTTGATTGCAATTTCTCTATCCTGTCTCCCTCATTCTCACGATATAACCTATACATACACACATATATCTTCATCTTCATTTCCTCTCCTAAGAAGAAAACCCAAGACAACTCCATCTCTTTCTCTCTTCCATCTCTGTCCAAGCAAGCAAGGAGAAGCCAAGGTTTTCTTCCATTTCTCTCCAAGAGATCAAGCTCCATACCATCATCTCTTTTTTCCACTTCATTTCCTTTCTTCTCCAAGGTAAGATCATGCATATATTTGATGAATTCATGGAGCTTTGCTAGGGTTTTATGATTCTTTGAATTCCATGACTTAATTGATGCATTTATGTTGATCTTAAGTTGGTTTTGTACATTTATAACTTGAATTCATGAAGCTTAAAGCATGATTGATCACTTGACTTCATAAGGGTTCTTGATATAATTTTGACGAATTTATACATGTTTCCATGGATTAAATGTTGCTTAATTGATATATATGATAATATACATGTTATATATTAGTTTGGAGTTGAATTCTAGCATTGGTTTGATGTGGGAAGGCTTGGGAGCAATTTTTCCCCTGTTTTGCCCTGTTTTCCCGACGCCATTTCTGCTGCTGGACTTGAAGGTCACGCTCGCGACCGTTTCGCGACCATTTTTGGTCGTGGCCGCGACCAACAACTGGAGAACTGGCTATTTTTTCCTTCGCGGCTGAGATTACTTTTCAGTACAATTTTGTCACGGCCGCGACACTCTCGTCCAAAATCTGCTTGACCTGATTTTTAAACCCACGGAAACCTCTTGAAGTATAGAATATTATCCAATTCGAATCACATCAATATCTTTTCTAGTTTGTGAGATATGATCAATTCGTTTTGGTTTCGCCACTTTACCAGAAAACTGCTTTCATCCAACTTCGGGCCTACGCCGTTTTCACCTCGCTTTGAGACAAAAAACGAGCCATATATCACCGGAAAGGTCTTTGTGTCTAGTTTCATACGCAACAAGAAAAACTCAATTCCAACTTCTAGAACTCAAGATATTCCAGTTTTCCTACAGCATGTACATTTTTTAATATTGTCGGGTTTTGCCCAACTTCATCAGAACCTCTCTTCTTGCTTTCCTTTCACCCTCTTGGCTCCCATATGTGAATTATATAATAATTATGTTTGGTTAATTGATAATTATACCCTATGTGACTCTTCTTGGTACTTAATTGCTCAAACATGATTGTGTGACTCCATCCCCTATATGAATTGAACTTGAAATAATTGAATGATATGAATACATGATTCCTTGATATTATTTCACCTCTTAGGTGTTAATTGGTTTTCATACATACTAAGTGTCACTTGATTGCTAGTTTATTTATTTACATGAGCATGGCCGTGCGTCGTACTTTGTCTCATATTGAGTCTCGTCTCACGAGTTCCCGTTATTTCCCTTTCTTGTCCAGTTTTTCTCAAGGGCGGAGATCATTGATCGTTTGGGCACTTTCTTGTATCCTTGTCATGTTTCGTTGCTTGTCAGGTGAGGTTTAATTTCTAGATATATAGAACCATACAACCCTATGTGATGTTTTCGGCCAAAATGTATATTTATATCTATAGTTTTCCAAATCTAAAACGATTGCAAGCAAGCCATGTTATTGTATTGAATCAAGCAAGCCATGTTATTGTATTGAATCAAGTAAGCCATGTTATTGTATTGAATCAACCATGATTAGGCGAGTAAGCATGTTCACTGGGGGCCCGAGGGTAGTGCATTGAGTCAACCGGGAAAGCAAGTGCTGACGGGTAACTCTTGCACTATCCTCACCATTGTTGGGATCACCTCTGAATCCATCAGGAGGTTTGGTGGAGGAAGAAATCCCGTACGTGGGAGTCATGTTCCCGACGTACAACATGATTGGATGGTTGGGTCTTGCAAGCCCACCATTACCCGGAGGAAGAAGGGTTCATGAAACTGCTAATTGTGCACTGTAACAACTTACATGATAACCATTGAATTGAAACCTAAATATTGAATGTTCACTGTTGGTGTAAAGGTTGGAGAATTGCCCTCACTCGCCGGGCCACTGATTGAATCGAATTGAATTGATTGAATTGTAAATTGGATAGTTGTAATCTCGGGTGAGATCTTCTTTATGATTTAAACTTATATTGCTTTCTTTTATAAAACCTTACCCGAGATTATGGCTTGCATGGTAATTGCACTAATATTTATTTATAAACCCCTCACTCAGTCTTTCATAAACTGACACCTCATATTTTCAGGTTTGCAGGGTGCGTGCTAGGCGGGATTGAGTCAGGTCTTTATTTTTGGGTCTAGCATGTTCATCGTACATTATTGATGCATATATGTATTGTTATGTCTTTTGGTACCTAGGTATAAAGTATGACTAATTTTGATAACTTTGGGAGATTGTATATATGTAAATGATGGAAAGGATTATGTTAATGAAGTGTATGTAAATTATGCTTCCGTATTATTATTTATGCTTGTTGGTAATTAATTGAGGGTTAGTCCCGCCTAGCTAGTAAGTTAGATTGTTTTTTTATTGTCTCCCGTTCGCTATAGGCTTGATTCATGTATGGACCATCCATTCCATATGTGGATTGAGCTATAGTGCGGGGGATGTGGCTACCTAGCGTTACGGGTGCTGCATTCCAACAAGGCCACAGATTCCTTGATCAATATAACTCTTTAGCACATTTCATGCTGCCACCGAACGTACAAAGTATTTTGGCCACCTGTTACCGAGACCTCACTTCGAGTATATTACAGTGACTAACACTACATGCCTAAAGCCGAAATATTATCAGGATTAAGAGTACAATGCTTCCTAAGATTTTATTCATTTTAGATAGCAGTATAAAATGAATAATCTCAGTGGTCCAGTTCAATGTGTCCAATCCTATTGAAAATCATCAACATGTTATAACCGGAATCACCATTCCCTATGACGAAAGACTAATCGTCTTATATAACCACGTTATAGTCTTGATAAGAACATATTCTTATCTTACCGACTAGAACTTTAATGACACGTGATTTCGGTATTCAAAGTCTTTTCCTATAAAACACATTTCATATAAGAATACCACCACACGCCATTAATTATCAATATGTGAAATACTGACAACTTGCTATAAATTCAGTTTAATTAATTCAAAAAATTGAATTTTCAGGGCACTATTCCCAATAGTGGCTTTGTTGGAAAGTTAAAGGATATTCCTGAAACAGATTTGCAAAGTTCAAATTAAAACTTTGGCGAAAGTACTTCGTGTGATGTGTCACTAAAGTTGTATATTGAAAGTGTTTCACGTACAAAAGATTTGAACTTAAAACGAATCAAGAAATTTCATATTAGAAGTGAAAAATAAATGATAGTAGTATTAATTTATTTTTCATGGATATCTACACGGAGGAGTAAAATGCAAAATTATTCTAGATCGAGAAATTCGTGAATAATTTAAATTAATTTTAGAGTGCAACAATATTTATTTAGTGGAATTAAATATTGTTAAACGGTCATTAATTATTATCATGAGATGATAATATATTAACCCGTTTGGAGCTAAAATTAATTAGTCCTGCAGGTCCTACTGCAAGCCACAATCGAAAACCCGAAGATAAAACATTAAAAGGAATGGAAGAAATAAATTTTCAAAGTGTTTGAAAATAGCCAAGGGATTTATTTTAAGAAAATAAATCAAGTTCCAAAGTGTTAGAAATGCTCGAAATTTTATTTTAGAGAAAAAAAAAATTGATGACGTGTTATGCTGAGTGGCAGTGGATGACATGGCAGCTGACGTGTCAACTGACATGTCAGGCCACGTCAGCGTCTGAGGGTGAGGTGGCACTGACTCAGCGCCAGCACAGCGCCACAGGTGTAACAAAAGCCCTAGAGGGCTGCGTGTGGGCGCGTGCGGCCGAATTTCGGCGAGCGGCTGGCGGCGTTGGACTTGTGGTTAAGAGAGCTACGACGTGGTCACCTCGGAATTTGTGTCCATGTTGTGTACGCAAGTGGGGTGTGAAATTACCATTTTACCCTCGGTTTTTCACCTATAAATAGGGGTCTTGGCACTTCACTTTTTCACACAACTTTTGGGAGAGGTTTTGGCTGAAATTTTGGCTTTGAAACCATATCCCTTTTCTCCTAGTTAATTCCTTACTATTTTGGAATTAATTTTAATTAGGTGTTTATATATTTAATATATAAAACACTTAATTTCGGGAGATTAAACCCTGAAAAGGGTTTTCTAGTTTAAAATTTTGTTTTCTCTAGTAGTTAGAGAAATACTTTCGGAGCCCACACTCCGAGGGTTTCTCTGGGGATATTGTAGGGAAACTCTGCCGGTTTCACGAGAAGATCGGGTAGCGGGTTCTCGGGAGGTAAATTCGGGGCGCAGTAGCCATCTTCGGTGAAAGGTATTTTTATATTATATTTTGTTTAAGCATGATAAATTAGGTGATCTTAAGTGTTAATTGCATGCTTTATTTATCTGCTTTATAATTTAAAATTTATTATCAATTGCATGTATATACTTGAGTAGTTTCGGCTAGTCTTCCACTATTTGTATTTAAATATTTTAGAAATATTTTGATACCTGTATATTAGGGAAAAAATTTTAAGTACGGTCCCACAACAGTACTATTTCGAGTCCCTATACCAACAAGAGGCTGGTTGAGCTCGAAATGATTGTGGAGTTGGTTGTTAAGGTTCTCTTTCGGACTAACGTTTCTTTGAGAGCGTACCCCTTTGGCTCCAGCAGGGATTGTTGAAGACACAATCTTTATTAAGGGGACCCTATACTCAAGATCCTCATCGATGTTAGCAGGTCGAATAGGACTTTAGGTTATTCCCTCTGGGATAATACTTTTCAGGGTCAGTTGGGGGGCAATGGAAATGCTAAGTCCTATTCGACCACCCCAGGACGAGGCCTAACACCATTCTTATCCAAATTAGGGTCTTACGGTCTGACCCAAGCCTTATATGCAGCATGGGCTAGCTCATCCACTTGTATGAGGGTTTGTACGCACAAGAGGCCCTCGTCTTAGGCTATAGCTTGTTAGTCACTGATATCTTCTCTTTGTCTCTTTAAATTAGCTAGTTTCTTCTCTAAAGCCCAGTTGACAACTTTCTCATGAGTGGAAACCATCATTAATGCTGCAATACAAAGAGGAAAGGGTCATTCAGTAAGATTTTGATCCACAAAAAGATTATCAGTATGATGAATAAAAAAGGAAAATACGAAAGGGTAAAGAGACGTGCTTGGCCAAAGAATATTGATGATATCGTCACCTATCTGGAAATCTATGTGTCGTAATGCCCCAGGTACCAACCCAGCTTCAACCAACATCTGGGGTTCAATAAAATAATCGATGTCGAGTGGGCTCACTTACCTTAAGGCCTCCAATAGTTGGTTCGAACAGGTCACCTTCCCCTTCTCGAGTCGGACTCTCTCCATATTGTTCCAAGTTCTATGGTTCAAACCCCTCCAATAGTCCTCGACCTTGATAACCACATACCAATCATTCCAGTCTTTACCATAGGAGAAAGTGACAGTATCGAAGAGTTTGTTTCCCGGTCTGTCCTGAAACTTCACAAAGCCTCTTTTGTCTGGAGAGGCCACTCTGTAAAATGCTCCAAGCTCTCGTCTTGATTCAACAACTTCATCAAGATGTGGAAAGTTATCACCGTAGCCTGCGCATTTGGGAGTAGCTGAATTGGGCTTATCTCGAGGGTATTGTATAGCTCGATTTGAAACTTGGAGAGGGGAACCCTCAATCCATACTTAATGGCCAGAAGTGACATGGCAACGCATCCCTCTGGCAGATTACCCATGTTTTGGTCTTCGTTGGGCTTGAGTACTTGGAATTCGGGAAGAAAGGGTTTCTACCCACTCAACCTATTCTTGACCATTTTTTTATCGACCTTGGAGATCTTGGAGATAAACTTGTAGTAATAGGTGGTGTACTTTTGCACCCTTTTCTTCTACTTAGTTTGTTCATCTCCAGAGACTTTCTTTTTTTCAGGCGGGTGTGAGGAGGTTGTTTCGCCACCCTCATTGTTTGTCTCTTCCTCCAGAGACATCTCTTCTACATCCCTAGCCGTCTCCTCCGTGGCTTCTAATTTGACACCACTTCCTTCTTCTCAGAGCTGTCTACGAAAAAGTCTTCTCTGAATTTCTGCTGGTTAACCTCAGCCAACTCAGGGTCAACTCCTCTTTGCCCTACCTCCGAATCCGAACTCTGGTCAAGGCTTGGATCCCTCCATCTCACGCTTCCCTTGGGTTTCACTCCTATTATGCGAATAGATTCTTCAGAACCAGAGGACTCATCCTTAAAATAACTTTCGTCGGGTATTGGGTTTCTCAGCTAGGGTTGATGTTTTGGGATGACACGGCAGACTTCTTAGGGGCTATCAGTTTGTGAGGAGAAATATAGAAGTGAGAGTTTGAGAAAGTGAAATTCGAGTACAAGTACGTACCTTGAAGATTTGTGGATATTGCGAGGAGTTTAGTTGCCGGAAAATCTTTCTCGCCTGAGCTCGCCTGCCTACTCTTTTTCTCTTAAATTGCCTTAGATTGCAAAGGTGACAAAGGGGGGAAAACCTGCTTAAGTGTTGCTTTTATACGTTAGGGGGCCTACAACACATTTAATGCTCTAAACAGCATTAAACAATTTCGTGGTATAACCGTTAAAGCCCTTGCACTATCATTTTGGTGATTGTTAGGGCAATTGTAACCGCCCATTAACATCAGTTAATTGTACCTCAAAAGACACGTCTAACAATTTTGAAATTCAAAAAGTACTATCATTGCACAAGCGCATAGGGGAACTCAACTATTTTCTACTGACTGTGTGAGGTTCACCCGCACATCCAGTCACGCTCTATTACCTCCGTGCCATTGGGTCGATGTGTCAGACACGTGGTACCCATCGAGTGACGAGGTCGAAAGAAACCACGTCAGTAGTGCAGCTCGAGCAATAAGGTCGATCACCATGCCAGTCATGATAACCGACCTGGGGGGAGATGATAAGGGTAAATCTTATCTTGTTGACATGGTGCCACGTGTCGTTACTAGACGGCCAGTCGTAGCTCTTTTGGGATGACCTGTCCACGTCAACCTCCTTGACCCGACATCTACCTCCACTTAAGTCAACATTTTTATACCAATAGTCCGGAAGGAGGGCTCATTTCCCTGTTCTGCCCGGTCCCACTCTTCTTGACCCAGGGAGCCTTCGACCGGGAAGCCCCTTGAGCGAATTGTGATATCGACCTACGGTGCAAAGTACAAGTGCATTAAGTGCAGACATCACTCTCTGCCGGAGCATTAAATACATTTCATACCTTGTACTTTCTCTGCAACCACTCTTACAGGGAAGATGTAGGAGGCCATACCATTAATGACCAGCGCCATGCTCCTCTATGCCTGTTGTCTTTCACCTTTAACTGTGTGTACTTACACACATCAGGCTCCCTACTATAAATAACACCTCATTTATCACTCAAGTACATCACTATTTCCATATAAGGACAATCCCACCTACCCGCTCATATCGACCCAACTCGATCAAAGTGTCTTACTTGAGCGTCAGAGTGCCAAAAATAGGTTCAACCCCTATATTCCCCCATTTATACTTCTTAGCTCACGTTTGCTCATTTAAGTAACTTCAAGAGGTCTTCTACCTAAATATGAATTTCTTGGGTGATTGGGAGTCCACGTCTATTGTTCCGTACAAAGTCGGATTTGGGCACCATCAATATCTTTTAATTTTTGAAATATAATTGTACTCTTTATATATCTTGTGATCGTTATTTGGAGTCAATTAGTAGTGAAAAGAAGAAATATATTTAAACTATCACTAAGCAAAAATCCTATAAATAATTATTTTCTAGTTATGCTAAATTTACAACTAATTCAAAAATCCTATAAATAATTATTTTACCGCATAATTTTTGTTGATGCTTTTTTTAAATATTTGTTGGTAAATGGAGAATTTTAATATTAAAATTATTATTATTTGCATCCATTTATCTTCTCATTTATTTGCATGGTTAGTGGGTTGTGGGAATTATTACATTAATGTGCATAACCCTTTGGTCTTGCCACTACCCCACTTTTAGCCTTTACTAGACCATATTATTACACCATATTACTACCCACTACCACATTATTGGAGTTAACCCTCACTATTTTGGTGATTAATACTCTAAGAGGGTTCTACACCTATAAATAGAGGACATTTCTTTGTTGGGCATACATACATAAGACACACAAAAAATTATTCGTACACATTCCCTACATTCACTAAAAATGAGAGAGTTTATTAGTTAAAGAAGGGTGTTATTTGGTGGAGCTTCGGACTCAACAACTTGTCCAGAGTTACTTGAGTTATACGATGTGGTCGGGCTGTTGTATCCTGGAGGGGACAGGCCAAAAGTGTGACTGCTGGACCGGTGAAAACAAATTGTTGTAGTGGGCTTGAATCTCCTTAAAGAGAGTGTGATATCCGTGCCCCAGCCTGAGTTCATTACTTGTATTTTTCGGCTGTAAACTTGTATTTTCACCAACAATGTTAAGGAGATTCAAATGGTGCCAGTTGAAAAGGCAACGGATATTGATGTGGGAGATCTTAACAAGCTATTCGGGTTCAACGGTACGCATTTCAAGAGGGGAAAGATAAAATACTATTTTTACCTAAGCCTACTCAAGGTAAGGCTATATTTTTCTTGAAGAAAAATTTTCTTTTAATTTTAGAAATAGTGGGGGTTAAATGAATGAAGAAAATAAAGTGTGTAAATTAACAAAATCTCTTTACGGCTTAAAGCAAGCACCTAAACAATGGCATGAGAAATTTGATTCAAGCATGATGGATAATGGTTTTAAGACAAATGAGTGTGATAAGTGCATCTATCATAAGTCTTGGAATAATTCACATGTTATTGTTTGCCTCTATGTTGATGATTTATTAATTTTTGGCTCTAATGTGCATGTTATTAAAGAAACCAAAAACATGCTTAGTAGTCATTTTGATATGAAGGATCTTGGCGAGGTAAATTTTATGTTAGGCATGAAAATTACTAAAACATGTGATGGAATTTTCCTTGACCAATTGCATTATATTGAAAAAATATAATTTTATTGATGTGAAGCATGTGGCAACTCGTTTTGATTCAAGTGTTCACTTATTTCCTGTTAAAAGTGACGATGATGTGATAAATCAAAAAGAGTATGCTAGCTTAATTGGGAGATTGAGATATGCAACTATTGTACACGACCCGACATTGCTTACACAGTGGGAGTACTTATTAGGTATACAAACAAACCAGGTATTGAGCATTGGCATGCCATTACAAGAGTTATGAAATATTTACTTGGTACTAAAAATCGTGGCTTATTTTATAAAAAATATCCTGCTGTACTTGAAGGTTTTTTTTTATGCAGATTGGAACACATTATCCGGTGATTCGTGTTCTACACTGGTTATATATTTACTTGGGTGGTGGTGCTATATGTTGAAAATCCAGAAAGCAAACAATCATTGCTAACTCTACCATGGAGGCTGAGCTAAGTGCTTTAGCATCAGCTAGTGAGGAAGCGAATTGATTAAGAGATTTATTATTTCAAATACCTTAATTTGAAAAACCAATTCCTCCAGTTTTAATTCATTGTGATAGCACTGCTGCAATTGGTAGAGTGCAAAACCATTATTATAGCGGTAAATCCAGACCCATAAGAAGAAAACACAGTACTGTGAGATCATATCTAACAAGTGTTTTTATCAATGTTGATTATGTAAAATCTTGTGATAATCTTGCAGATCCGTTAACTAAGGCCTTAGCAAGAGAAAAGGTCTGGAGCACATCGAGGGGGATGGGATTAAAGCCCATAAATTCATAAGTCATGTATGAGGAAACCCAACTTGAGGACTAGAGATCCTATAACCAGGTTCAATGGGAAAAACTAATCATATGGTGACTTGTTGTGAAATGCACTATTATTTTTATTATTCCATCCCTATAGTGTGAATGCATTTATCATGTAATGTTTTGTGGAGGTTGAGTTTGTTAACTCTTCACGAAATTCTGTAGCTCTTATGAGTGGGGTGTTAAATTATAGGAGCACCCTCGACAGATTTCACCTATAAGAGTGTAAAAGTAAATCGTTACGGTTTGAGAATGTGGGCTTATAAAATAAACACTCATGAAACCCGAGATAGCACAAAAATATTATGTTAACACCTTAATTATTATGTGTAAGCACTGATACTTTATTTCCTTCAAGCAGTCATAGTCAAGTCAGAGACCATTGCTGACTCTAAAGTAGAGATTGTTGTTTTACTAAGTGGAGGTTCATTGCAAACCACACCTTCATTATGCATAATAGTCTCTCTTTGATTGGTAAACTCTCTTTATATTTAATATTAAAATGAATGGGGAATTGTTGGTAAATGGAGCATTTTAATATTAAAATATTATTATTTGTATTCATTTATCTTCTCATTTATTTGCATGGTTAGTGGGTTGTGGGAATTATTACATTAATATGCATAAACCTCTGGTCTTGCCACTACCGTTACTTAGCCTTTATTAGACCATATTATTACATCATATTACTACCTACTACCACATTATTGGAGCTAACCCCCACTATTTGGTGATTAATATTCTAAGGGGGCTCTACACCTATAAATAGGTAAACTCTCTTTATATTTAATATTAAAATGAATGGGGGATTGTTGGTAAATGGAGCATTTTAATATTAAAATATTATTATTTGCATCCATTTATCTTCTCATTTATTTGCATGGTTAGTGGGTTGTGGGAATTATTACATTAATATGCATAAACCTCTGGTCTTGCCACTACTGTTACTTAGCCTTTACTGGACCATATTACTACCTACTACCACATTATTGGAGTTAACCCCCACTATTTGGTGATTAATATTCTAAGGGGGTTCTACACCTACAAATAGGGGACATTTCTTTGCTGGGCATACATATATAAGACACACAAAAAATTATTCATACCCATTCCCTACATTCACTAAAAAAGAGAGAGTTTATTAGTTAAAGAAGGGTGTTCTTTGGTGGAGTTTTGGACTTAACAACTTGTCCAGAGTTGCTTGAGTTATAAGACGTTGTCGGGCTGTTGTATCTTGGAGGGGACAAGCCAAAAGTGTGACTGCTGGACCGGTGAAAACAAATTGTTGCAGTGGTCTTAAATCTCCTTAAAGAGAGCGAGATATCCACAGCTCAGTCTGAGTTCATTACTTGTATTTTTCAACTGTAAACTTATATTTTCACCAACAAAATACACTCCTAAAATGACCAGGGTTTCGTACCTAAAGTTGTAGTCTTGTAAAAAGAATTGTTAACCATTTAGGTCAATTACTATTAACATTTTATCGATGCTTTTTTGTTGGCTCACAAAAAATAATTTTATTATATATATATATATATATATATATATATATACCCATTGTAGAATTACATAGTAACACCTATTTGAAAAGAAAAAAGATACTAGTCAATAATGATAAAATATTAAGCTCAATGTGATAAGGTATCGATTTGAGACGTTAGAGCGGTCTCGGACTCGTAGAATAATCCGGCAAAGACCCGCCGGCGGGAGAAGTTTGGAGAGGGAGAAAGACGATGGAATTAGGGTTGAAAGGAAATTCTTATTTCTCAATGGTTCACCAAAAACGAGAAAGCACCTAATAAACTAAATTCCCACACACGGGACTCCAAACCAAATACGGAAATAACGAAATATCAAAGTAATTGCGATAAGGAAAATACTAAAGGGAATAACTATAGGAAATACTGAAATCCAAGTTAAAGTCATTAACTACTGCCTATTATTCTTCCTACCAACTTGAGCCACTTCATAGTCTTTCTGCCACATTGGTTTCTTTCTCGCACGAGCACTGCATCTTCCCGTCACCACAGTTTCATCCTCGCCATGCCTTTCATCATCACGCTCGCCATCGCCATCGCCATCCTGAACTTCCTGTAAGACATCACGTACTCCCACATCATCAAACACCAAAGCCGTATCACTCCTTTTCCCATTAAGATTCACCTTGTCCTCAAGGTGCAGCGAAGGAAAAATCCGATGAATCCGTGATGCCGGCTCCCAAGTAGCATCATCGAGCGAGCCATCGGACCAACGCACTAGCCATTGTTCCTGAGGCTGCCCATGGCAGAGCACATGCCGAACCTCATGCACCGCTATTGGACGGGAAGGCACGCGTCCACTTAATAAATCATCCGGTAACTCACAAGTTTCCACACGCACACCCTCGCCCTTAAATTTACGTAACAAAGATACGTGAAAAACTGGGTGCACTCGAGAAGAGTCAGGCAACCGAAGTCTGTAAGCAACCGGCCCAACCTCTCCAATACTTCAAACGACCCATAATACCTCCGGGCGAGCTTTTGCGAGCGTCGCCGAGCAACCAAGTGTTACCGATACGACTGGAGCTTGAGCAGAACCAATTCACCTACATGAAATTCCACATCCCGCCGTTTCGCATCAGCTACCTCCTTCATACGCGATCGCGCAGCCACTAAGTGGCGTTTTAAGCGCTGCAACAAGTTATCCCTCTCCGCCAATATCTCATCCACAGCGGGGAGCTTACATTCGCCCCTTCGATAAGGCAATAGATCAGGTGGCGGGCGGCCATACACGGCCTGAAACGGAGTTATTCCAATGCTTGAATTATAATTGGTATTCAATGAATATTCCGCCCAAGGCAATATTACCCTCCAGCGAGCCGGCTTATCATGACAGAACGAACGTAAATACTGCTCAAGCACCCGATTCACCACTTCGGTTTGCCCATCCGTTTGTGGATGGAAAGCCGAACTCAGCTTGAGAGTAGTGCCACTCGCAGAATGAAGAGCAGCCCAGAATTTACTATTAAAGATCGGGTCACGATCCGAGATTATAGATGAAGGAATTCCATGCAATTTCACCACCAAATCAGTGAATAAATGGGCCACCCGGTGTGCATCAAAGTCAGTCGGAAGAGCACCCAAATGCGCATATTTGGACAAACGGTCCACCACGACCATAATCACCGAATAACCACGAGATGGCGGAAGGCCCGTAATGAAATCCATACTTACATCTTCCCAAATCCGAACCGGGACGGCCAACGGTTGCAACAACCCCGAAGGGGGTTGGGTTGAGAACTTTGTTGTCTAGCAAGACAAGCACTTAGCCACGTGCTCTCGAACATCCGAACACATATTTGGCCAATAAAAAGCAGAAGCAAGTCGGTGAAACATGCGGTGCATCCCGGCGTGGCCGCCCAATGGCGAGTCATGATACTCCTTTAATAATTTAGCCCGTAACGGCGACTCCTTCCCTATGCAGATCCGTGAGCCATAAAAAACCACACCATCATTCACCGTAAAAGGCGCGGCTAACGTCCCCTTCACATAGGAGACATGAAGTTGCCGAACATCAGGTTGGCTGGAGTTCTCAGCCCGCACCTGCGCCATAAGGTCATATATCGGCTGTGACACAAGAGCCAAATAATGCCCCAACGGTGGCTCCTCCTCCCGACGCGACAACGCATCGGCCACGACATTAGAAGTGTCGGGCTTATACTCAATACGAAACCAAAATCCCAGCAACTTTCTAACATAAAATTGTTAGCCGACGTCTGTATTACCTGTTGTAGTAACTCCCGCAAGCATCGTTGGTTTGTACGAATCTCAAAATCCCGTCCCAACAAGTACTGACGCCATTTCTGAACTGCTTCGACAATGGCATACAATTCCTTATGATAGGTGGACGCCGCTAGACGACGCGGCCCCAATTTCTTACTGAAAAACGCAATGGGTTGTTCGAATTGAAGAAGGACCGCGCCTATTCCCGTGCCCGAGGCATCGGTTTCCACCACAAACGGAGCTCCAAAATCAGGTAGCCTCAAAATTGGTGCTGAACTCATAGCCCGTTTCAAGTTCTCAAAGGCTTGAGCAGCCGCCTCATTCCACGCGAAGTCCTCTTTCTTCAAAAGATCGGTTAGAGGCACGGCGACCTGAGAATATTTGTTGATAAACCGCTTGTAATAGCCCGTAAGACCCAGAAAACCACGTAGTTGCTTGACCGTTTTCGGGGTAGGCCAACTGGTCATAGCCTCAATTTTACTGATATCAACCTTAAGAAATCCCTTCGCAATAACATGTCCCAAATAACCAATGGACTCCTTAGCAAAAGAACATTTAGACAGCTTAACGAAAAATTCATTGGCCTTCAGTAAGGACAAAACCACCTCCAAATGAGAAACGTGATCCGAGAGTGAAGGGCTATAAACCAAAATATCGTCAAAGAAAACGATTACGAACTTACGAAGATAAGCAGCGAATAGCCGGTTCATGCAGGCTTAAAACGTGGATGGTGCGTTCGTCAGCCCAAAGGGCATCACACGGAACTCATAATGACCCTCATGAGTACGGAATGCAGTTTTATAAATGTCACGGTCATGCATTCGAATCTGATGATACCTCGAGCGCAAGTCCAACTTTGTGAAGTAACGAACGAACCCCAACTCATCAAATAGCTCATCGGCCGTAGGAATCGGGAAGTGGTCGGGCACTGTTACGGCATTAAGAGCTCGATAGTCAACACAGAAACGATACGAGTTGTCTTTCTTCTTTACCAAAAACCCGGGTGAGGAGAAAGGACTCCGGCTCGGCCTAATTAGACCATGCTCCAACATCTCGCGCACCATGCGTTCAATTTCTGACTTTTGGAAGTGAGGGTAACGGTAAGGGCGAACATTCACCGGTGCAGACCCTGGAATTAATCGAATCCGGTGATCACTCCAACGCGACGGGGGTAAGTCCTTCGGAACCTTAAACACCGACCCAAATTTCTGCAAAACCGCCACCACATCGGCTAGCAGGTCCTCAGGAAAGTCGGATTCCGCCAATGGGGCTGGGGTAGAATCCAACACAATCTCATAGCATGTGGACACATCCGTGGCGGCATGTAACAGGCAAAAGTGATGGAGATTCAACTCTTTTGGCATCTCAGGACCTCCTTTAAGTAAGACCAATTTATCATTCCAGGAGAATTCCATGGTGAGGTTGGCGTAGTCATGTGCCACCTGACCTAACAACCGTAACCACTGGACACCTAACACCACCTGTGCTCTATGAATTGGAAGCACGAAAACGTCAACCAAAAAAGAAGTGCCCTGCATGAGAAGTTGGACTCCCAAACACTGTTGCTTGCAAAGCAATGAAGCACCATTTCCCATATACACCCGAAAAGACAGTACCGCACTCACCGGTAAGTTCAACTTCTCCACAACAGATGGGTGGATGAAGTTGTGTGTACTTCCACCATCAATCAAAACAGTAACGACAATCGATCCGATCATTGCGGCAATACGCAATGAGAGTGGTGTCTGACCCGCTGCGAAGCTATGCAGAGTAGAGACATCCGCGGTTACCACCACCTCGTCATCCCCTTCCCCATCTCCTGTATCATCATCATCATCATCCCCTAAAAGCAGGAGATAACGCCCACAACGATACCCCTTCACCCACTTCTCATTGCAGTTATAACATAAACCCTTCGCATCACGAGCCAGACGCTCGGCCCGGGATAAACGCCGAATCGGTGGATTAGGCGATGGCAACACCGTAGATGGCTGTTTGGTGTTGGGCGCTGGCAAGAGGGGTAAATTCAGTAGCTGTGGCGATGAATCGGTGATACCAGGCCCCGCTGATCTTGATGGCATAGAATGACCACCACTCGGGCGCGACGACGCAGCGGAGGAAGTCGTCCAGGCCCTATGCTTCACTTCCAATTCCCGCGCTAATGCGAAGGAGGCCGACAAGGAGTCGGGCTTCAATTGAAGAATTTCGTGCCGTAGATGGGACTTCAACCCTGTGTGGAATAGTGATTGGAGATTTTGCTCAGAAACATCAGTGACATTAACCCAAATTTTTTCGAAGGCAGTTTGGTATTCCAACACCGAGCCCATCTGTTGCACTTTGGCGAGCAAACCAAAATAATCCACATAGTTTAGAGGATCGAAGCGTAGTTTGAACTTCACGACAAAATCCGTCCATGACTCGAGTAGGTTGTTTCGTTGATGCGTTTCGTTGACGCCACCGGAACCAATCGAGGGCTGGTCCCTCCAACATCAAATTAACGGTTGCTAAGCGCGAATCCTCCGAAATACCATAAAACACGAAGTACTCGTGTGCCTGAAATAGCCATCCGAAGGGGTCCGTGCCATCGCACTTGGGCATATCCAAACGCAGTTTCGAGGTGGCGTTAAAGCCAAATTGGGGAGTGGTGTCCTCGCGGCGGGGCTTGAACTCCGCGGTATAAGACGCGGACGGTTCATCAGTTTTTGTCGCCAAAGCCCCCATTCGATGTTCAATCTTTTGGACCGCCTGATTCAACTGCTGCATAGACGTCAATTGGACTTCAAATTACTTCTGAAATTCCTTAAAGTTCGCCGCGTTTGGCAGCGCTCACAGAATCGGCCATCTGGAACTCTCAACGAAAGCACCAATGATAAGGTATCGATTTGAGATGTTAGAGCACGCGAATGAAGTCGCGTGAGTTCCTTTGAAGATCGCGTGACTCGATCTTCAAAAGAAATCACGCGACTTCATAGAATTATGAAGTCGCTGCGCGATTATGATAGTCGAGCACGCGACTTCATAATTCTATGAAGTCGCGTGAATTCCTTTGAAGATCGCGTGACTCGATCTTCAAGAGAAATCACGCGACTTCATAAATCTATGAAATCGCGTGATTTCTTTTGAAGATCGAGTCACGCGATCTTCAAAGGAGATGAATAAAAATAATAAAAGAAAAAAGAAAAAAAGAAAAAAAAAATTGAAGAAGAATAAAAATAATTAAAAAAAATAAAGAGAATAAAAGAAAATAAAAGAAAAAAAGAAAAGAAAAAAATCGAGTGCGCGATTTCTGAGATCGCTCACTCGATTTGTACACGTGCAAAATAATTATATTTAATATTTATTTTATTAGACAAAATTGAGAAAATGGTTATATACCCAATTCTTTTAAAACTAGGGGTTACATAACTAAAAAAAGATTTAGGCGTCCCTTTTAACCGAATGCCCCAAGTTATATGCAGGCACGTTGCTTGGTTTATTCTTTATTTTGTCTGGTTCATGTCAACGTATATTTACGGGGATTATATTTTCTTTTTACGATTTTCTAAGTATGTTTAATATATTTTATAAGAATCCTAATGTAGATTAAAAGTTGGTAGTATATTTTTAAAGTTATAAATTTAGTAAGGTATTTGTAATAATATTAACGACTAAAGTTCTACTTTATTTATACTATTATATTAAACAAGAGAATCAAGTAGCTAGAGAATCAAGTAAAAACTTTTTGGTCTTTTGAACTTTTCATTTTTTTTCTCCTAGCTTTTCTTTTCTTTTTATATATTTATTTTTTCTATCATTCCAACAATGTTATTTTAATTTCTCTTTTCTCTCATCCAATTCTTTTTTTTTTTCATATAATTTTTATCTTTTTCTTCTCATATTTTTAAATTTTTTAATTAATATGTCATTATCTTATACTATTTATTCATTTTTATTATAATTTAATAATTATATTAAAAATAATTATAGAATATGTATTAATAGGAAATTTAATTTTATTATATTTAATAATATTAATTTTTTATTTGGACAAGTAAGGAATGTACGAGTTACTAGTATAAATTAATAATGAAGACGAAAGATATTAATTTGTCCGTGACAATTGTCTATGAGATAAGGGGGTTAATGAATATACCTAACCAATATTGCCTTGCACGAACTTCTCAATCAATAATTGCATCTTTTCATGATTCTACCAACCTCGATTCGAAGGTTGATAGAAGACATAAAGGCAAACGAATTCCTCATTTAAGATCCTCATTTAAACCAATCTTAATTGTTTATTTTTTGGTGGTTGGCTTCATTTAATTACCTCTATATATATATATATATATATATATGTATATATATATATATATATATATATATATATATTCTGTAAATTAATGAAAAAACCAGCACTGAAAATTTTATATACATAAAAAAGGATGGAATCTCCTTTTAGTGTCGTATTTTATTTCCTATTCACTTATTACATTTCTTTAGTCGTATTTTATTTCCTATTCACTTATTACTCTTCCGTATGTTGATAGAGGATTGAAATTGAAAAAACCAACTAAAAAAATTCTCCTCGTAATGAGGACCCTCTACCAACATAATTATCACTTATAGAGTATAGACCCAAGCGAGTAAAATAAAAGATAACAGATTAAAAAAGAACAATATTCAAGCCAATAACAGTTAATAGAAACTCTTTAATTTCCCACAAAAAATTTATCTTACAGACTCAAGGGTCTATAAAATCTCTGCATAGAGTCAGCTTTCACATTTACGCAGTTGCATGAATTACTACTATCTTTCTTAAACTCTAAATTACCACAACACATGCACACAGATTTTGCAGCAATATTCGGCGTGATAATCTGTTGTCCCAAAATCTGATACTGAAACGTCTGCTTTTCCAGCTTAAACTTATGATCATCAACTTTTCTATCATACGACAATTGGGGCGGGCTTATGGAGAGTTCCAAGTTGATCTGTGGGCGAAATTCTTCGGACAATATCGTACTGCTGCTGTTGCTGTTGTTAGAGTATTCCTCGGCCGATGAATATTCTGCGGTTGTAATAACCTTAAAACTGATATTGTTTGTCTGCATGGCTAAGTTCTGAGGGTTTTCAGGAGGTGAAGTGATTGTGTTTGTGGCTTTTTGATTGTTGGTTGATGGTGATGAGTTGAGAGGTTTGTGTGTTTGTGGGTCGATTCCACGAGCGACAAGTTTTCTTTTGATGTGTGTGTTCCAATAGTTCTTGATCTCGTTATCTGTTCTTCCCGCCAATCTTGCTGCTATAAGAGACCATCTGAAAATTAATAGGCACATGAACCAATAATATTAGAATATTGATTCTCCTTCTGAAAAAGATTGATGAAATTATTCTTAGACAAGAAACGAAAATTTTCCACTATTAGGGGGTGCTGCACCAAGAATTAAAGAAAGTTCGCGATAAGAAATTTTAATACAAACCCAATTCAGCCCAAACTCAATATATCTGTTATGATAATTATATTACAGTTTTTTTATCGTTTGATGGATTAATCTCCCAATGTTTCCACATGGCCGTTGTTGTCAACAATTTTTCTTTTATTTAAATTGCTTAGCGTTACAACAACAAATTTTATTAATAGAAAGAATAATTTTGTTGGAGTTATTAAATTATCATACATGCAAGGTCTTAGTTTCTTACTCATAGTAAATAGTAATAGTTGAAATATAATTTCCTTTTATCACAACAGCTATATTGTGATCAAATAAATATTATTGTCACCCAATAAACATCAAAACTATTTAAATATTTTTTAAAAAAAGTAATATCAATTAATAACTTTTATCTCTGATATTATTAATCTTCTTCTTTGTTCCACTCCTATCCTCTTTTTCCCAGTGGGGGCAAGAAGAATCTTGATTAAGACTAGAAAAATATTCCGGTTCTTGTGCAGATGAAAAGTGGGTTTTGAGTAGATATCATCAAAAACTAGGAATAAAGTTCAAATACTATTTTTGTCTTCTTTACTTAAGAATAAAGCTCAGGAAACCTTAATAATAAATTAATGATAAACTATTAAACATTTAAACTGAGAGAGATTTATGATTAGTACTTGTTTCCGAGTAAACCGTGGAGATTGATGATTAGTTCATCTTCTTCTTCACTAAAGTTTCCTCTCTTTAAATCAGGCCTGAGGTAGTTTATCCACCGCAGCCTGCAGCTTTTCCCACATCTAAGCAAACCTGTAACACCCCCAACAAATAAACATTACAAAAAATTCAAGATTTCAAAGTAATTAGTAAACCTAGCTAAAGAAGCAACCGAACTAAAAAAATAAATAAATTACAGAAAACAAATTTAGCATGGTGATATTTGTAATTCTAATAGAATTTTTTCTCTTTATAGGTAACCCTACTTAAAACTTATGTATTTTTTGTAATTTTCAACTATAAGATTTTATTCCGTTATCGGATTAAACCTCTCGGGTATTTGCAGTTATCCCAAAAAAACAAAAGACTATGAAAATGCTAAATATATACCAGCAGCTTTGGGCAGGGATCTCCAGCAGCCTTCACCATGCTGTTTGATATACTTTATAAGACGTTCGTCTTCTTCTTTTGTCCAAGCCCCTTTGTTGGTGTGCTCTTTCTCACAACAAGGAGATCGACCCATATGGCAAGATAGATAGATAGATACAGAGAATATTTATGTATATATATGTGTGTGTATTACTATTATTCCTGTGAAATATTTTTTGGCTGTGAAGAGAGGAAAGGAAGGGTAGTGATGGGTTTGTGGGACTGTGGAGGGAATTTAAAGGAGGGATGGTTTGAGTTTGACCAAGTTGGTAAGAGAAAAGGAGTGGTTGGGAATGCAATTAAGTTAGTGCTGGATTTGGTAGGTTGCTCTGCTTTTCATGCTGTTGGAGTTATTTGCCCTTTCGTTGTATCATTGCCATCCGCATCTGATGCTGCTGCTCATGCACTTAAGTTTATTGCATTCCAACCCCCTTACTTTCTCTTTTCTCGTTTTCTACCCCAAGAATATCACTTTTTTTACTTCGTTTGTTTATGATAATTCTTACACTTGTAGCAAAATGTTGAATCTCTAACCCTAAAGACTCCCCACACCCCGGCCTGATGAAATAAGTTGAAGAAGGTACATCAGGTACTCAGCGGCCAGTTAAGAGGGGAGGCGCGCCTCCCACTAGTCTATAAGGAGTCTACTCTCAAAGTTCATATTGGATTCAAGAATAAAGTTCCCACACTGCGACCTGTGGAAATTGAACCTTACCCCTTAGAATAAATCTGCTCCTCCGAAACCAACTGAAGTACACCTTGCGGGCTTGATAATTCTTACACTGATGTGGTGGACTGGGGGAGGTTTGTCCTAATTAATTCCATGAAAATGCTCGATAGTTGGAACATTCATAAAACCTTCCTCTGTCATACTTAAAAGGCTTGGCCTGGTGCATGATTTGGGTAAAATATGGTGTTTGTAATATATCACTGAAGAAATCATTAAAATTGATTGATACAAATATCATTTAAATTAAGTCATAGGAAATGTTAAGTTTTTCGAACATCGCGGAAGGTTTGTGTAATTTTGTGAAAACTTAAGATATGTCAATATTACAAACCCGTAATTTTATATTCTAACACTGCATATATATCACTAAAAATAAATAAATAAATAAAATTGTTTGGAGTTGATTTGGTTAAAGAATACTAATAACATGGTGAATGTTCTGAGGTTATCATGTGATCAATTTATAAGAAAAATGAGCAATCAAAATATAATACATTAAATTGAATTGACTAAATCATACACTAGAATTTTCTATAGTTAACTAAATAATTTTTTTTTTTAACAAACGTACACCCAATTGGGATTTTTTTTCAAAACAATATATACATATATATGTATATGTATATGTACATATATACACATATTTTAACTCACACACACCCAAGTGAGATTCACACCCGAGACTTTATCCTAAAGAATGAATCCATTAACCACTTGAACCAACACCTAAGTAGAACGAGTTTCAATATATATTTTCAACTATACTCAAGTTTTCTATGGTTGAAACTTGAAAATATTGAAATTTGCTCTACTTTCAACCCAACAAAAACATCTAGAAATCTATTACAATTTATATGTAACTATGATTGTAAGTGAGAATATGAATCTTGATGTCCACAATTTTATTAATAATGGATTAAGAGTATCAAGAATTCTAGTCCAAAGAATGTGCATGCACGAGTAGAAAAGGACTAGAATTACAATTTGCAAAGTTGGAATTGAAATCCTATAAATGGGAACATGGAGTGAAATGCAAATTATAACATCATGGGGATGCACATATTAATATTCATATTTCTTCACAAATTTGTGAAGACCATAAAGATGGAGGGGTGGTTGCAAACTCCACATATTCTGCAAAAACTTTAAATGTCATAAGTCATAGTCCTCCCACCAAACTTTGTTTCACTTGCATTAATAAATACACTTGATGATGTGCACTCCCAACTTACTCTTACTTTCCCTCTTTTTCCTTCTTTATTATTATTATTTTTTTTATAGCTTTTTCTTTTTCTTACCAATTAATCGTGGGACTAGGTTTCTTTCAAAGGTCTATTGTTCTATTTCCAGTTTCCACTTCACTTGTCTGCATTTCATTAATGTTTCTAGAAGGATGCACCAACTCACTCCCATTATAGTACTTGTCAATTTATTCTTTCCTATTAATCATGTACCGGCTACAAATTATACAGTGATGTCAAAAAGCATACGAGGAGTGGTGTTATATTTAGTATCTATATATGTACTTCTCTCTCTCTCTGCTTTAATTTTTTTTTTTTTTTACATTTTCTCTTACTTTTTTTTTATCTTTTACTTAAGTAATTCTGTTTTGTCGATTAATTTTTTCTGCTCTTTATAAACTGATGGGTTAGTTATATTTGAACCCTTAAAAATATAATATATGAAATTGCAAGCAAACTCCGACTAAACAATATATTGAATTTATATCTTGTCAAATTTATTAAATGCAATTGTATCCCCTGGGAAGCGTATATTTAGTAATTTGAGTCATTCATAGGGTTGTAAGATGTAACTAGTTATCAATAAATTTGGCATGAGCGTATTGTAATATATTGACTAATGTGAGTCTCATTGTTATTTCATATATTCACAGAGATTTAAATATAAATAAACCTTGGCACAATATACATACATATATATTTAAAAGCCTAAATTAAATGTGTTTGTAATATAATTATTATTTTTTAAGCTCAAGCCTCCTCAAATGAGGGGGAGTTTATCCATTAAAACTGATACGAAAGGTATTTGGTCGTATCCGTCGAGACTTCGGAGTAGCCTCTAACTCTTAGAATTTGGGGATGAGAGAAGAGAATTTCCGGAAAGACCGACCGGAGCGGAGGAATATTGGGGAGGGAGAAAGACTCAGAATTTAGGTTGAAGAATTGGTAAATTGTTATTCCTTCATTATTCCCACACGGCAACTGAATATAAAAGACTCTACCCTAACCAACTAGGACTCTTGCATAAATAAGGAAAGCATTAAACGATTAAATAATAACAATGCCAATATATTATCTATTTGCATAGCACATAATCCTGCTGCCACTTTGGTGTCTTCACTCTTCTTCCACTCCTGCGAATACTCTGTTCTGGTTGCTCCCTTAAGACCTGATCATACTGACCCCCTTCCTCCTGTTCATCCGTCAACACAACCGCAGGATCGGTCCCTGAAACCGTATCACTCTCCCCTCCATCAACACCAACCTTGTCCTCAAGGTTGAAACGCGGGAAATGAGTACGAATCACCAACGAAGGCTCCCACGTAGCATCATCCAATCCACCATCGGACCACCCAATCAGCCACTGATCCTCGCGCACACCATTGCGCAAGACCGACCGCGTGCCCAGAAGCCGCACGGGGAATGATAAGGGCTTGCCACCCACAAACTCCGAAGGCAACGGTAAGGGCGCCAACTGCGCCAATTTCCCCTTAAAACGCCGCAACAGAGACACATGGAACACCGGATGGATGCACGACGAGGCCGGCAACCGTAACTTGTACGCAACAGGCCCCAGTTACTCCTGAACTTCATATGGGCCATAATAACGTTTTGCTAACTTCTGAGAACTGTGACGCACCACGGAGTGTTGGCGATACGGCTGAAGTTTCAGCAGAACCCATTCGCCCACTGCAAACTGAACATCAGTGCGCTTACCATCCGCCAACGCCTTCATCCTCACCTGAGCTGCCTGCAAATTTAGCTTAAGGGAACGCAGTAGCTCGTCCCGTTCAGCTAATATGGTATCGACTTCCTGAACTGGGCTGTCACCACGACGATAAGGGACCAGCGTGGGAGGCAACCGACCATAAACGGCCTGAAAAGGAGTCATCTTGATGCTCGAATTATAACTTGTATTAAGAGAGTATTCCGCCCAAGGCAGCATCACAGTCCAACGATTGGGACGATCGTGACAAAAAGCCCGAAGATATTGTTCAAGAACACGATTCATCACTTCTGTCTGGCCATCGGTTTGGGGGTGGAAAGCTGAGCTGTGTTTCAACGTCGTGCCACTCAAGCGATGTAATTCCTGCCAAAATTTTCTCATGAATACCGTATCCCGATCGGAGATAATAGTAGAGGGAACCCCATGAAGCTTAATAACCAGTTCCACAAATAGATGCGCCGTGCGGTGTGCATCGAACCCCGTAGGCAACGGCCCCAAATGGACGTATTTTGTGAGTCTATCCACAACCACTAGAACAACCGTAGACCCCCGCGACGGAGGAAGGCCCGTAACAAAGTCCATACTAACATCCTCCCACACACGAGACGGAATGGGCAGCGGTTGTAGCAGTCCCGCGGGTGGTTGTGTCGAAGATTTAGTGGATTGGCATGTGAGACATGCGGCAATGTAACTACGGACATCACTCCGCATCTTCGGCCAATAGAAAGAGGTAGCCAACCGCTGAAAAGTTCGGGTGACTCCGGCATGACCCGCTGTCGGAGAATCATGGTACTCTTGAATCAATTTCAGCCGGAGATCAGACGCGGCTCCGATACACAGCCGGTGGTGAAAAAACAACAGCCTCTGCTGCACGGAGAAAGGGTGAACCAACGTCCCTGCCTTGAACTCGGTGTGCAATTTGAGAAGGTCTGGTTGAGTGGTGTTTTCAGCCCTGACCACGTCCATGATGTCGGACATGGGCTGCGACATCAGAGTGAAAGAATGTATCACCTGAGTTGAATCTTCACGACGCGACAGAGCGTCGGCCACCACATTAGTAGAACCCGATTTATATTCAATCCGAAACCGAAACCCCAATAATTTGCGGACATAGAACTGTTGATCCGGGGTCTGTATAACCTGTTGAAGCAACTCCCTTAAACTTCGCTGATCAGTGCGAATAACAAATTCCCGACCCAGCAAATATTGCCTCCATTTCTGAACGGCTTCCACGATGGCGTATAATTCACGATGATATGTGGACGCGGCCATACGGCGAGGGCCCAACTTTTTACTGAAATAGGCAACCGGATGATCCTCCTGTAAGAGAACCGCACCAATACCGGTGGCCGAGGCATCCGTATCGACTGTAAACAACTTGGTGAAATCCGGTAAGCGAAGTATCGGCGCCTCCGCCATCGCCTGTTTAAGCCGCTCAAACGCAGCAGCAGCGCTCCCCGACCAAGCAAACTGATCCTTCTTTAAAAGATCGGTTAGTGGGGCAGCGATGTGAGAATATTGCCGAATAAAACGCCGATAGTACCCGGTTAAACCCAAGAACCCACGAAGCTGTTTGATCGTAGTCGGCACAGGCCAGTCCCACATAGCCGACACCTTACTATCATCCGCCTTCAGAAAACCCCCACCAATAATATGGCCTAAGTATTCAATAGAAGCCGTAGCAAAAACACACTTGGAGAATTTGACAAAGAATTGATTGGTGCGCAGTAACTCCAAAACAAGTTGCAAATGAGTAGCATGAGATTCTAAGGAAGGGCTGTAAATCAATATATCATCAAAAAAGACAATGACAAACTTACGTAGGAAATCCGTGAATAAGCGGTTCATGCATGACTGAAAAGTAGACGGTGCGTTGGTTAGGCCGAATGGCATCACACGGAACTCGTAATGGCCCTCATGAGTCCGAAAAGCCGTTTTATAAATATCACGATCATGCATCCGGATTTGATGGTAGCCCGAACGCAAATCTAACTTCGTAAAAACCCGGGCTGCTCCCAATTCGTCAAACAACTCGTCAGCCGTGGGTATCGGAAAATGGTCCGGAACCGTGACCGCATTGAGTGCCCGATAATCGACGCAAAATCGGTAAGAGTTATCCTTCTTTTTAACCAAAAGGACCGGGGAAGAGAACGGACTACGACTCGCCTGAATTATTCCCTGATCAAGCATTTCCTTTACCATCTTCTCAATTTCATTCTTTTGGAATTGGGGGTACCGGTAAGGCAGAACATTCACCGGCGTGGAACCCGGAAGTAAGCAAATACGGTGATCACTCCACCGCGGGGGCGGCAACCCCGTGGGAACGGTGAAAAGCGAAATAAAATGAAGGAGCACGTCGCGAATATTTGGATCCAAAGCGTCCGACAACTGAAACTTCCCGCTATCGGTTCCCGGTTGGGAGTCAACCATAAACAGTTCGAAATATTCCGAAATCTCATGCGAAGCCTGCAACGCAAAAATGTGGTTCAAAGTCACAGCCTTGGGCGGTGGTGAGATGCCCTTGAGGATTACCAGCTTATCCTGCCAATTAAATTCCATAGTGACGTTGGCATAATCATGGGCGACCCTTCCCAAAAGTCGCAACCATTGGACCCCCAGCACGATGTCCGTTCCATGAATCGGCAGCACGAACAAGTCCACGGGGAAGGATGATCCCTGGATTAGAAGAGGAACATCACGACACTGCGTATTGGAAACCAAAGAAGCACCATTACCCATATACACCCGAAATGCGGTGACAGCTTCCACAGATAACTTCGAGCGTTCCACAAGAGAGGGGTGGACGAAATTATGGGTACTCCCTCCATCGATCAACACATTCACCACCATAACCCCAATCATACCGGAAACGCGAAGCGAGCGAGGTGCCAGACCCCTAGCAAGAGTATTCAACGTAGAAACGTCGGCGGTGACAATCGCTTCGTCGTCCGGACCATCATCCTCAACCTCGTCCTCGTCATCGGCTCCCATTAATAACAGAAACCGGCCACAACGGTGACCCTTGACCCACTTTTCATCACAGTTATAGCACAAGCCCTTCGCATCCCGTTCCAATCGCTCCGCCCGAGAGAGACGACGAATAGGTGGTGTGGTACTGGATTTCGGCGGTTGCGTCTGTCGCGCTGGTGGTGTCGGTAAGAGAGGTAATGGTGAGGGCTGCGGATACCCCGTCATGCTTTGCTTGGGAGAAACACCACTACTGTTCGAAGGCCGGACGGGAAGAGCAGATGCCCAAGCCATATGTTTCGCCTCCAATTCCCTCGCGAGGGCGAACGAAGATGATAAAGAATCGGGCCGTAGCAGCACAATCTCATGCTGGAGGTGACGTTTCAATCCGGCATGAAATAACGATTGCAGATTGACCTCCGACACACCCGTAACATTGACTAATATCTTCTCAAACGCCGCCTGATATTCCATCACCGAGCCCGTTTGTTGAACTTTGGCGAGCAAGCCGAAATAATCCACATAGTTAAGCGGATCAAATCGGAGTTTGAACTTGGCCACGAAATCCTGCCACGAGTCCAATAAACCGTTCTTCTGTCTCCAACGAAACTAGTCTAACGCCGGGCCCTCCAACATCAGACCAACGGTAGCCAACCGTGAGTCTTCAGAGACGCCATAAAAGACGAAGTATTCGTGAGCTTGGAAAAGCCAGCCCAACGGATCCGTGCCATCACTTTTCGGCATATCGAGGCGTAACTTAGCCCCCTGAGCGATACCCCCCGGGTGCGGAGGATCCTCCAGGCGAACCACCGACGAACCACTCCCGTCGGCCAGTCGTTTCTCCCCGCCTGCTGGGCGAGAAGCAAGTTCCTGTTTCAATTGCTGAACCACCTGACTCAATTGAGTCACAGCCATGTTATTCGACGCGAACTGGCCGTCAATTTGTTTCTGAAATTCCTTAAAATCGGCGGTACTGACCGAATCCGATATCCTGACAACTCAATGAAAGCACCAGTGATACGAAAGGTATTTGGTCGTATCCGTCGAGACTTCGGAGTAGCCTCTAACTCTTAGAATTTGGGGATGAGAGAAGAGAATTTCCGGAAAGACCGACCGGAGCGGAGGAATATTGGGGAGGGAGAAAGACTCAGAATTTAGGTTGAAGAATTGGTAAATTGTTATTCCTTCATTATTCCCACACGGCAACTGAATATAAAAGACTCTACCCTAACCAACTAGGACTCTTGCATAAATAAGGAAAACATTAAACGATTAAATAATAACAATGCCAATATATTATCTATTTGCGTAGCACATAATCCTGCTGCCACTTTGGGGTCTTCACTCTTCTTCCACTCCTGTGAATACTCTGTTCTGGTTGCTCCCTTAAGACCTGATCATACTGACCCCCTTCCTCCTGTTCATCCGTCAACACAACCGCAGGATCAGTCCCTGAAACCGTATCAAAAACAAAGATCAAAAAGTACAAGGTTGAGAGTTCAGAGCAAACGAGGAAAGGAATTTACACCAACGAGGCTAATTGAAACTGTATTTATATTGAAAGTGTGATAAATATATATATATATATATATATATATATATATATATATATATATATATACTTTTATCTGTTGATAAAAGAAAGCTATAATTTAGAAATCCTACAAATGGTAATCGTATATACTTCTCATAGATTAGACTCTCGTACAATATATAGATTAATAAAGTTTCAATTCCTTTACTCATCACATACTTTTAACTAATCTCGGCCATGGTCGACAATAGTAGCAATCAGTCCAACACCATGCTGATTCCTTAGACACCTAATTAGCCAGTATCATTCAGAATATGCAACCCCAAAATGGTTTAGTCAATCTCAAATGTCACAAACAGTCACAATCAGCATAAAACTAAATCAGTTTAATTACTTCCTATGGGCTCGGCCAATGAAGATGTCAATCGGAAGCTGAGGAAGCTGAGTCACCTTATCGGAGTACTGCCGCCACCGGTGACAGATCACCCGACTTACCCCAAATGGAAGCAAATAGATCTGATTATTTGCTCATGGCTCCTAGACAATATGAACCAAGAATTGATTAGCAATGATGCAAAATACCCCTACGCTAAAGCGTTGTGGGATGGACTAAAATCCACTTATAACCAGAGTGGGGACGGGCTTTAGATTTTTGATTTTACGATCAGGACAACAACCTGAAATAGGGATCCGACAGTGTTGAAATGTATTACAACAACTTACAAGGGATTTGGAGGGAGATCGATGTTTGACAGCCAAATTCGATGGTCCACAAAGAAGATACGACCTTCAATTGCCTCAGATCCGAGACTCAGTTAGTTTAATTTCTCACCTGGATAAACGACCAATAAGGCCCGAAACACAGAGATTTGTTAAAGGAAACCCATTACCGACTATCGAGAAAGCTTACCCCACCATCTGACAAGAGGAACACTACGAGAAAGTATGGGGAATGATTGGAGCTCACCATCGGAAAACGTTTCTGGCGGCATAGGGACGGGCTTTATCATCAAAAATCAACCACAACAGGGGCGAGTTAGGACCGGCGGGACGGAGGAGTGCTGCCAAGCCCCAGCTAAGGCCACCCAAGAAAGCTCCGACAACTCCATGTCGGAGCAGCAACGTCGATCGTGACTCCCTCAAATGCGTCCACTGTGGGTGAAAACGCCACAATAAAAAAAAGTGTTATGAGTTAATAGGGTGGTCGAAAGGGTGGCGGAGCCAGTGACACGGGGTCACGGTGTAGGACCAGCTGGAGAAGAAATGGGACCGACGGCACACTCAGTGACAAGGAGAGAGGAGAAACGAGGAGGGCAGGCGGCGGTGGATGAAAAGGAGAGAGGAAAAGCTTTGTTAGGTATAGGGTTTCGACGGGTGAAATATCCATCCTATAATTGACAATCTTTATAATTCAACCTTCCAAGTTATTAATCCCTATAAATATACCCCAAATTATTTTAATTTTGAAAAGTGTGGTTCTGAAAATTGTCAAGTGACCCCTATTGTAAGTGAAAGACAGGGTTTGGCTCTTCAGGTAAACATGCATAGGGATAGTAAAAATATTCGCCAGCTCTTTGATTGTGGGGCCACCGATATTATGACATATGATCGCGCTGACTTAGTTGATTGTACAACCCCTAAGGAAATGTCGATTCAGAGTGCAAATGGACGGCTTTCCCCGGTTCACAGTGCGGGAACTATTACGTTATCCCCCTCATTACAGTTGAAAATTTATTTTTATGTGCCTAGTTTATTGTTCAATCGCCTCCACCAGCCCCTCCCCCCTTCACGCCGCCTTATCCATCCCTATGTCGTTGCCACCCCCGAGATTCGAGCAGTCGGGGCAAACCCACTTCGCTGTCTCCGCCAAAGTTGTTGGCAATGCCGTCAAGTACACGACGTGCCACGGCGTGGCCCGGTTCTTGTACGCCACTGTCTCCCCCTCTGTCAGAGTCTTCTTCTTGCACACCATGCACACCCCGTCGCGGTCGTAGGAGAGGTTGCTTACTTGCGCCATTTGGGGTGGTTGCAAGAAAGCTCTTTTCGCCCAATAATTAATGGGGTGGGTGCAAATTAACATATTCCCCACTATAACTATACATATGTGCATTTTATTTTTATTATCTTTTTTTATTTTTGTGATGTGGTAAAAACTGTCGCGTGGCTACGAATGTGTCATTCCGGCTACCACGTCACCAATTTCAGCAAGCCATTGTCCTATATTTCACCAAATAAAATTTGAATGATAAGATTTTCAAAAACCAAAAACATTTCCTCAAATTACAAGTTGGATAATTCGACAGGATGAATTGAACAATTTTCCCATAAATTAATTAAAGTGAAACACAATTATGATGCATGTGGATATATGCAACACATAGTTACGCAGCACTCATCTCCTTGACCTAACCTAACATTGCAACAATTATTTTAAATACTTGAAGTTATAATGCAAATTATATTAATTAACGTGAAACAAATAGTTATGATACATGTGGATGCAATATGAAATGCCTTTTCTTTTTGACTTATTCCTTTCGATTATATCCATTATTTTAAATCTCTTCTATTTAAGTGCTCATCTGGTTAATTTCGTACCATTATTTCTAAAATTCAATTGGTGTCTGATCGTATTGTCTTGTACATTTACTCTACTGAATTTTTCCTATTTATGTTCGATAATATCATTTCTAATTTCTGGTGTGTTTTGATATTGATACTTTCCCTCGATCCTCCCTAATAAATTACTCGTCCAACCATATGACTTATCAATTTCATAACTCTTCTTCACATACATATGATCCCCATCACCTAGCACTTATTGTGATAGTTATCACTTGTGACGTTTCATGCTATCTATTAGTCATTGCTCAAGTTGACTGCTCTTCTTTTATATTTTCTCAAATTTGAGTGGTAAGCTCATGTCACTTTAATTGATTATCGATAGAAACTAATAGCTTTAGGAGCTTTGACCTTTAAAGTTTATCGCATGATGCCCAAGGGACTTGATTGTCTTCTTGTATTGCCACTTTATATTTCTATATTTTGTTGAATTATTTTGACTCCTATGAAATTTAATGTAACTCTTACTTATATTATGAAAATGTATGTCGATACTTACTACTTGTTTTTTACTTTTAGTAACCGGGAAGCGAATCTTATATCCCACTGTTTCTTTTAAATAGTTAATCTTAATAAATATACACGTAGGTTCTAGTTCCTTCAAATTCCTTCTACTTGATAAAATTCCCGACTTTTGATAACAGATTCGAAATTTTGGTTTTGAAACTATTATATTTAATTTTAAGGTACTCTATCTTCTCAGTCCCAATTAAATCGACTCATAACGATAGTCTATTTCAAAGTAAGCTTAGGTCTCTTATAGTTGGTGACATACTTTGATCTTTGTTGTTAAAAGTTCATATATTTAATAAGTAGTGATGTATGTAATTTAATATATTTCCAATAAGTAGTGATGTATGTAATTTAATATAAAATAAAGAGTGACACATAATCATATACTATGTTTTACGCATGCCATAAATGAAGCAAACTTGTGATGAAACACATTTGATTAGTCAGTTCCCTTTTTCAAATCTGTTTCCATATAGATAATTTTTTACTTTCAATAATTATCCGAAGTTGATCTATATCATTAGTCCTAAAAGTGAAGCAATTTTGGTCCTTATTTTCTTATCTAGTCCTATCTCTTTACGCAAAAACTTAAAATTTATTTTTCTAAGAATGCATTTTCTATGTTGTTCCCACATATAATTTCTTTATTGAATCAAATAGTCATAGCATGTGACATTTTTGTTAATTTGTTTAAGGTGTCAAAGTTTTCATCCCTCACCTAGGCTATCTTTTCTTCTGTTTTTGAATTATTTTTAGTCATTATCAATTAATTCTTAATTTATATCATAAACATTAATAATAAAATAAAAGTGTAATTCATATTAATTAAATATACCGATAAAAAGTTAGTTATTTTTATAGACTTATTAATAATAATATAAAATTAGTATCGCTAGTATGTACTAATTATCTTTAAGGTTATAAATGAGCCCCCTCCCAACTCCCTAGGACCTAATTCTATACCATGATTTTCTCTTTGGTCTCTCTCTCGCTCACTTTCTTGTTCTATCCAGTCATCTTTCTCTTTTGGTCCTTTCGACCAACTCTTACTCTTGTCTATTTCTCAATCACTCATTCAATGTCAATGCCACCTCATATCACTATGTTTGATTATATTCATAATCTATTAATTATTTATTTTTTTAAACATGATTATTTGTGTGTGTGGAATTAACGACAATATGTTTTGTTTGATAAAAAAAAATAAAATTTTGAGATTTATATAATTCATTCTAGTACAATCTCATTAAATATATATGGAAACATTACAAATTTAGCTCAGTAAGGTGTAGTGCAGTCTAAAACATAAACAAATCATATAATAAGGGTGCTTCATTAAATGTGTATCTCATAACCTGATACTAAGCATATTTTTTACCTGGTTGATGGGACGCTTTGACTTTCCATTCTCCTTTTAGCCAAATTCGATATCTTTAACATTAAATATCTTCCAACAGTCTAACACATGGGCTTAGAAGTTGACACACGTTCTAGCATATGTTTAACAGGTAAGGATTGTGCTCATACTTTTGTGTTCAATAGTGCACCGAAAGCGCTTGAATATTTATTCTTGATGTTATAAGTATTCTTACTTTGGTGATTTTTATGAAATCACTTAATTTGTATTGAAATATAATCATATGGCTTTTATCTGTGTTCTTAGTTATTCCCTCCACTTGCTGCTAATTTATAAAACCTTATCAATGTATGGGCCTTCATATTACATCTTGAAATGAATTATAAACTACTATTTAAACTTTAAAGGAATATTTAATAGATAATCTGGAGCTATTTCACTTATTAATATAAGGAAAAATTGCAAAAATGGTATACCAACTACCCCATTTTAGTAATCTTGGTACAGTAAGTTTTCCGGTGACAAATCTACCCCTTAACTTCCAAAATCTTGCAATTTGGTGCATAATTTCGTCGGAAGTCCGAAAACCAGCTAGTTGACCCGACCCGAACGTTGATGTGTTTGATTTTACCTTATGTGGCAATACCTCCATTGACACCTCAAATACCACCATCGAAGTGTAAAGCTTTATACAATATAAAGAATATCAAAATTCCACCTAATACATTTTTTTGGTGGGAAAATTCCCTCCCAAAGATGTCCAATCATCCAAGTCATTCACTTATTTCAGGCACCTATCTTCCTCATTTTTTACCTGAAATTGAATAAACATCCGAACCCATATTCCCTCATCTCAGAACCCTAACTCCTCAACCCATTTGTTATGGCGGCTCAAAGTGAAGAAGGTGAACCCAGCTTTGGACGCCAACCATGGCATGAAGTTGCATATGCGGTGACATGCTTCTGTGGAGAACAGGCAGCCGTGAAGACAGCTTAGAGAGGAGATCACCCCGGAAGGCGCTTCTTCTCATGTGGACTCTAGGTTATTTGAGCCCAAACATGCTATTGCAAAATTGATATGTTAACCATGTAAGAATTGAATAAATCTTATGTTTTCTTTCTTAGACCTGCAAATTCTTTAGGTGGTACGACCCACCGATGTGCAAGAGGGCGAAGGTCATCATACCCGGACTTTTGAAGAAGATAAACAAGCTAGAAAATGATGCCAAAAAAGTGTCGTTGAAGTTGAACGTGGCTGAGAAAAAACTGAAGAGGGCATCCAAGATTTTAACTGTTGTTATGTTTTTATTATTTTTGTTGTTGGTGGTGTATGTTATCATGTAATGCTTCATTTTATTGAACATCAAGTATGTGAAAGAAAGGGTTGTATCTGTGATGTCTCCATTTTTCCCCTTGGAAGATGTTTCGTAATACAACCATATGTTTGTGTTTTACAAAAATTGTGTATTTCTTGTTGTGAAACTATGTTGAGTATTAATGAAACAAGCCACAAATCTTACATAATACCAACATTCATACTTCATTAATTTGGATGCAATTGGCAAATCCTCCTAAACAACCAAAGAGAATATACAGCGTTGCTCTGATACATAATTCCCCAACATCAACCAAAATAACTTGACCAAAAGCACAACATACTTTTCAATTCATAGACAAAAAAAAAAAAAAATACAATGATGGTCAAGGACACCTACTGCAAAGTAACTTGTCCAAATCATAATTTCACTTTAACTCTAAAAACTTTTTCCCCCCTTCAACGACAATGTTTTTGTTAACCATTGGACTGTTGGAACTTTGCTATGTCAGGACAACCTCTTCATCATTGAAAGTAGGAGGAACTCTAAGTTTAACCCCTCGTGGATGCTTTGGTTGCTTTCCCTTTTGTTGAAAATCTTTAGCAGCATTTTGCACATCTTGAACAGTTAATGCTTGCCTCTTTCTTACAGTTCTAATTGCACCACTTGCCATTCCCAATTGCTTAAAAATTGAAGGGCCTGGCATTGTTGGTGCATCTGGAATGCTGTAGTTGGGCACATCTGCATCCAGTGGCTCACTGATTGCCTCTTGAGCAGCCTCAGTAATGATAAGGGGAAGGATTTGTTGTATGTTGAGTGTAGAATTTGCATGGTTTTAAGCATTGATTAAATTATATTTTTATGCCGTTTGATGCGTTTATGTGTTTATTTTGCTCCCTTCAGGTGCTTTTAGAGTTGGAGTTACGAAACGGCGAAGCAAAGCAAATTCACGCACTTTTGGAGGATAAAAGGAGTAACTCCCGTTACCCATTGGAAGAACAAATTAAGTAACCCCCGTTACCAGGCACAGGAGCTAAGCTTTGGCGAGATAGGAGGGATAACACCCGTTACCCCTGGGCAGAAGAAAAGTGATAACGCCCGTTACCACTTATAAAAGCGTTATGGCGATTTCAAGTTGTAACGGGGGTTAACGAGAAATGCACATGGAGTGGTAACGCCTGTTAGCAGTGTCAGAAAGAAATAATTAGGGCTGCTATTTAAATGCGTTTTGGAGTCTTTTTGACAGAGCTTTTCTTTCGGGTCGTGACCTAGGGTTTTGGAGAGAAGACAAGGAGTTTCAGAGGAGTTTTTCAGAGAATTCGAGAAGATGAAAGGATTGAATTCTTAGAATGATTTCCGGTTTTATTGTTACCTTAATTATCAAACTAATTCCTTTGAGTTTAGTTTTAATTAGTTTTCGTATGTTAGATTCGTTTTTTTAGATATTACTGAATGTTTATGAGTTTGATTCTTAGACTTTGTTTAGTTTTGATGAATATGAATTCGCTTAATGCAATTTCCTTTAGTTTTATGAGTTTTGCTTTAATTATGAGTGGCTAATTCTCTAGGGCTAGGGGAGTGATGATGAATGCATGATAAGTGTTTGATTTGATGCTTGAATGACTTGTGTTAATTCTTAGTTTGAAAACAGGTTTGAATTGACTTGCGATGGCCTGATCACCCTTAGCATGTGTCATAATTGCCTATAGATCGAGAGATTGATTGTAATTTAGATAGTTTTCATAACTTGTAAGTTGTAGAATACAAAGAGATTTGGTTCTAGCTTATACAACAATAATCTTATTCCATGCCGAGCCGCTAGAATATTGAATTGTACTAGTCTTGTTCCTATGGTTTAATTAACTATTGGTGATTGCGAGAGCAACATTGAACACTAATTACGCACTTGGTTACACCTTGAGAGAGGGTAATACAAATATAAGTGACTAGGTTGTAGAATTACACTTGTCAGACGAGTATCACATCAACTCTTGAATGTATGATTCATTACTTTCCCCTGCTTGCTTAGTCTACTGATTTCTAATTCGTTTATTTAGTTATTACTTGCACGTATTTCTAGTTATTTGCTTAATTTCTTTTTTTAGTAGATTAATAAACAACAACCTCTCAAAGTTGTTCGGTCTTTAGATTAGAAAGAAGTATAGAGTAGTGATTGATTTTCCTTCCCTGTGGGTACGATCCTATTGTGCTACGCGTATGTTAGTGTACACTTGCACGATTGGTTTTAACTGAAGTAGAACACAACAACAAGTTTTTGGCGCAGTTGCCGGGGAAGGCGTTTTAAATCAATATTACTTGAATATTTTGATCTAGTGCTTTAGACTATTACTTTACTTTGTGTTTATTATCTTTGATCACTGTGGAATTGGACTGAGGATCTCTTTTTCCTTTGTGCAGGGTTACGGTGCATACGAAGATCTCAAGATCCGAAATTAATACCATACGATCCGGAATTCGAGAGAACACTATGTGTTATTAGGAGGAGACGTAAGAAGGAGAAGAAACCTACTACTTTACCGATGGCTAACCCACCTCAAGACCCACCACCACCAGCCATAAGAGATTATAACGTGCCGCAACCAGGAGAAATTCAGACTGCAGGCCGTCCCCCGATCGCAGCAAACAACTTTGAGATCAAACCAGCTATCATAAATTTGCTGCAGAATAATCCGTTTTCAGGATTACCATTGGAGGATCCAACATCACATCTTGAGTATTTTCTTGAAGTGTGTGATACCATCAAAATTCACAATGTCACTACTGATGCTATCCGAGTTAGGCCTTTTCCCTTTTCACTTAGGGAACGAGCTAAAGCATGGTTAAGTACTGTCCCAAACGAATCTTTTCAGACTTGGGCAGCACTATCTCAGGCATGCTTAGCCAAGTTCTTTCCACTTAGCAAGACCACGAAGTACAGGAATGATATTCAAGGTTTCAAACAGTTAGATGGAGAGTCTTTGTAACGCCCCGGTTCCGGATGAGTAGGTAAGCATGCCACGTGTGAGTTTGGGCGTTAGGGTTTAACTTTCATTTCATTCATTTATTTATTTTCTACATTTCATCATAATTTTATAAATTTCATTTCAACATATTTATGTGAAATTATATGAATTTATGTCAATTTGAGAAATATTGCATGACTTTGGAAATGACTGTTACGTGAAATAATTGTCGAACGTGATTTAATTGCTAACCTGTCCTTAAGTGATCTTTCTTTAAAATGCAAGGATCAAATTGCATATTTATTTCTTGGACTTAATTGATCATATCTCACCCTTTTCATACTTGATTGCATAACTTAAACAAATGAAGGATTAAATTGCAATTTGAGCTTTTCATCAAATTCAAAAAGATGAATCACGTAATATTGTTTCTCCATGCTTCTCTCTTCATTTTCATCCAAGAATTTCACCAACACTTTGCTCTTGTTGCTCTCGGGTCATCCAAGTAGAAAAGAAAAAGAGATTTTGTTGATTTCATCCAAGTTTTCCAAGGCAATTTCAAGTTTTGAAGCTCAATCATCTTCTTCCTCCATTTATTTTCATTCAAGGTGGGTGTGTGCATGAGTATGTGATTCTTGACGATTTTTATGAATCTAGGGTTAGGAATTTCTTGAGTAAAGTGATGATTTATTGTTTGCTACATGAATACAAGAATTTTCCATGGATTGATGCATGAAATCCTTGAAGAAATTGAGTTATGTGATGAATGGTGCATGGAATTGAAACTCATGATTCTTAATGATCATGGGTGATTTAAGTGTTTATATGAGGTTTTATTGTGTTATAAACATGTATGCATGTAAATTTCCAGAAAACTTGCATTTTGGTGATTGAAAATGGTTTTTTTGGGTTGTTGTTATTGTTGACCGAGGAGATCCCTAGTTCTGCTCTGTTTTTTTTCTGCAGAACTTGAAGGTCGCGGCCGTGACCAAAAACAAAACAAAAGTGGTCGCGCCCGCGACTAACTCACACTTTCGAAAAAATACAGGTCGCGCCCGCGACCTAAAATACACATAAATCAGGCCGCGGCCGCTACCAAAATTTGGCCAACTTTCGACTTCTTGAAAATTGCACGAAAAATTCCTGAAAAATAAGGTCACGCCCACGACCACTTTATGAACAACATGGGTCGCGACCGCGACCCTAACCTAATTTGCCAAAAATTTAGGTTTTCATTTTCAATTCCAATCATTTATTTAATCCCAAATTGTTATTATATGATATATTTCATGCCAAAACATGATGTTTACATTGGGTATTGCACGTCATCTCATATCATTTTGCCGTTTGTCATAATTGGTCCATTTTGAGTCATGTTTCACGTACACATGTCGCTCTTACACAGATCACGTTCCCGGTGACGAGGAGCAGGCACCCTAAAGTGTATCCTTATTTTATTTGGTCACACAGGTGAGGTTTTCGTTCTAGTTATATAGAACCTTATAACCTTTATGTGAGGTTTTCGGCCAAAACGTATTATAATTATAATCGTTCTTTTCAAACTACAAATGATTACAAGTAAGCCATGAATGATATTGATTCAAACATGTTTTGGCGAGTACCATGATTGCACTGTGGGCCCGAGGGTAGTGTACTGAGCCAACCGAGAAAGCAAGGACTGACGGGTAACTCTTGCACTATCCTCACCATTTTGGGATCACCTCTGAATCCACAGGAGGTTTGGTGGAGGAAGAAATCCCCGTGCGTGGGAGTCATGTTCCCGACGTACACCATGATTGGATGGCTGGGCTTTGCAAACCCACCATCACCCGGAGGGAAAAGGGTTCATGAAACTGCTACTTGATCGCACTGTAATTGAATTGCATGGTCACATGATTAATTAAATCAAGCACGTTCACTATTGGTGTAAAGGTTGGAGATTTGCCCTTACTCGTCGGGCCACAGATGGAATGAAATTGTTAAACTTGATAGTTGTAATCTCGAGCGAAAAATATTTCATTCTTGAACTTATATTATTTTCTATTTCAAAAGCTTTACCCGAGACTATAACTTGCATGTTAATTGTGCTTATATATTTATACCCCTCACTCAGTCTTCGGTATTCTAATACCCTCACTTTCCAGGTATTCACAGTTGTGAGCTAGGTGGGAGTCAGAGTTGTCTCCAGTTGTTCAGCTGAGTCTAGCATTGCATATCTTCATGTTCTTGACATTTACGGATTGTTATGATATCATTATGTTTTGGGAGAATTATGTTTATGGAATGTTGGAGATGATAATGTATTGATATGTACGCCAGTATATGATGAACTTTTGGATACTTGGTATGTGATAATGAAATGATAGTGCTTATGCTTCCGCATTTAAATTCTTATGCAGTGGATTTAAATGATTTGGGGTCTAGTCCCACCTAGCTAGTGTGTTTCTTGTATTGTCACCCGTTCGCTCTACGTTTGGTTTATGTATGGATTATCCATTTCGTATGTGGACCAAGCTATAGTGCGGGGGATGTAGTGCCTTGGCGTATAGGGTGCTACAGTCTTTCTATGAAGCTTGGGAGAGATTCAAGGATTTGCAGAAGCAGTGTCCATATCACGGGATTCCTGGTTGGTTATTGATTCAGACTTTTTACAATGGGATGTCCCCTAGTTTTAGAGAAGCGATGGATGTCACAGCTGGCAGAGCTTTCTTGTCAAAATCTGAAGCAGTTGCTACTGAGTTGTTAGATAATATATCACAAAACGATGTTTTTGTGCATGAGATGAGCCATGCACAGCCAGTTAAGGTGCAAGCAGGAGTCATAGAGTTAGATGGCCTAACCGCCATCAATGGCAAATTTGAAGCCCTTAACAAGACTTTCTGTCAATGTAGTTGGGATACCATCCTAACCAGTTCAGGTAGAGTATTGAGCCAACCGGGAAAGCAAGGGCTGACGGGTAACTCTTGCACTATCCTCACCATTTTGGGATTACCTCTGAATCCACCAGGAGGTTTGGTGGAGGAAGAAATCCCGTGCGTTGGAGTCATGTTCCCGACGTACACCATGATTGGATGGCTGGGCTTTGCAAACCCACCATCACCCGGAGGGAAAAGGGTTCATGAAACTGCTACTTGATCGCACTGTAATTGAATTGCATGATCACATGATTAATTAAATCAAGCATGTATTGTTCACTATTGGTGTAAAGGATGGAGAGTTGCGCTCACTCGCCGGGCCACGGATTGAATGAAATTGTTAAACTTGATAGTTGTAATCTCGGGCGAAGAATATTTCATTCTTGAACTTATATTATTTTCTATGTCAAAAGCTTTACCCGAGACTATAACTTACATGTTAATTGTGCTTATATATTTATGCCCCTCACTCAGTCTTCGGTAGACTGATACCTTCACTTTCTAGGTATTCACAGTTGCAAGCTAGGCGGGAGTCAGAGTAGTGTCCAGTTGTTCAGCTGAGCCTAGCATTGCATATCTTCATGTTCTTGACATTTATAGATTGTTATGATATCATTATGTTTTGGGAGAATTATGTTTATGGAATGTTGGAGATGATAATGTATTGATATGTATGCCAGTATATGATGAACTTTTGGATACTTGGTATGTGATAATGAAATGACAGTGCTTATGCTTCCACTTTTAAATTCTTATGTAGTGGATTTAAATGATTTGGGGTCTAGTCCCGCCTAGCTAGTGTGTTTCTTGTATTATCAACCGTTCACGATACGTTTGGTTTATGTATGGATTATCCATTTCGTATGTGGACCAAGCTATAGTGTGGGGGATGTAGTGCCTTGGCGTATAGGGTGCTGCATCTTAAGGTGGTATCAAAGCCCGATTGCAAAACCAAGGTTCTAGTGTCGTGTCTCGTGAGTCTAGGTCGTACAGCATAGGCATTTCCTATTAATTGAGAGTTTGCATTTTAATTGTAGTATGTGACCTACTTGAATTCTTGAATTATTTGAACTACTTGACTTCTTTGAGTTATGTGAACTATTGGTATTATGAAATTAATTGCACTCATTCACATTTATTAATCGAATATGCATGTATAGTGATTTGATTTCAGGATGCCTCGAGGTAGACCTCGTCATGAGCACTCTCCAGGACATAGGAGACACCGCCATGAGCGTTCTCCTCCACATCCACCCCCTCCTGCTCAGCCACAGGACTTCATGAATGCAGTAGTTGGGTTAATTGATCAGAGATTTAGAGAGTATATGCCTCCAGCACCACCTGCGCCACCAGTGCAAACGGAGACTCCTATTTCTGCTATACTTCGGGAATTCCAGAGTCAGCATCCTCCTAAGTTCTTTAAAGGCAATGATATTCAGGCAGAAATGTGGCTAAAAGAAGTAGAAAGAATCTGGGAGCTTATTCCATGTGATTCCCGGGAGAAAGCTCGTTACACTATTACTTTGATTTAGGGCGAGGCCTATTCCTGGTGGGAAAGCACCAAGATCGTGTTGGGAGTTGTGGGCGAAGAGATTACTTAGGAGGTGTTTGCCCGAGAGTTCAAGAATAAATTCATTCCACCAGCTTCTCGCACCCAAAGATTGAAGGAATTTACTGAACTTAAGCAAGGAGGGAGGTCTGTCGCGGAGTACATTTTAGAGTTCGAGAGATTATCTCGCTATGCACCCAATATAGCGAATGATGACTTTCATAAGGCGATGCAGTTTGTGCAGGGACTTAGGCCAGATATATAGGTTGCATTGGAAGCAGTAAACACAAGCACCTAGGCTAAGGCTACTACTAAAGTTTTGAAAGTGGAAAGATTCGGTAAATGCACGGAGGCCTATTCCTCGCGCTAGACAGGCTTCAGGCTCGGGATCAGGACAGGGTTCGAGTTCCGGGAAGAGGCCTATTTCTTATTCTGCACCACCAGCACCGAAGGGGCCAGGGAAGAAATTCAAACCAGCAGGACCAGTTCAAAAGGCTCCACGTGCTCCTGCTTTACCATCCCCACCTCAGAAGCCTGGCTTTACCTACTGTGGATTACCTACTTATACCTATGATGGATGTCGGTGTCGATTAGGGTTATGTCTGATCTGTGAGAGCGCCGAGCAGAGAGTAGATGGCTGTCCGGATCGTCAGGATCCACCACCTGGGGGTCAGAGGCCACTTGTGAGAGCTCGGGCATATACTTTGGCTGGAGAGGAACAGGATGTAGAGATTGACCCTGCTGCAGTTGTTGAAGGTATTATATGCATCCATGGCACACATATTCATACATTATTTGATCCGGGAGCTACACACTCCTTTCTTGCGCATTCCATTGCTATTACTTTACCTTTGCCTGCTATATGCTCTTCTGTGTGCTATGTAGTTAGTTCTCCTTTTGGTAGTAGTAGAGAGACAGATCGAGTGTACAGGGATGTTCCAGTGAGGATTGAGGGTCGAGTTTCTGATAGATTTCATTGAGATGCCGATGGAGAGGTATGGGTCTATTCTGGGGACTGACTGGTTGTACAGGCATTGTGCTATAGTGGATTGTCGAGCCAATGGAGTGCAATTGGGTTCAGAAGTTACTACGGGTTGGAGTGCAAAGACGGTACCCCTACTTTCCTTTTCCGAGGGTCAAAAATTAGTTCAAAAAGAGGCTATGGGATTTATTGCATATATTCTTAACAAACCCAAGGATCAGGTGAGATTGAAAGAGACAGAAGTAGTGAAGGACTTTCCCGAAGTCTTTCCAGAGAAATTGGATTCCTTACCTCCTGAGCGAGAAATTGAATTTGTGATTGATCTATACCCGAATGCAGAGCTGTACTCTAAGACTCCATATCGGATGGCTCTGGCAAAATTGAAAGAATTAAGGGTTCAGCTTGATGCATTATTGGAAGTCGGGTATATCAGGCCGAGTTCTTCTCCCTGGGGTGCACCGGTTTTGTTTGTAAAGAAGAAGGACGGAACTTTGAGAATGTGTATTGAATGCTGGGAGTTGAATAGGATGACTATCAAGAATAAGCATCCCCTCCCATATATCGAGGAATTATTTGATATACTTTAGGGATCTAAAGTCTATTCCAAACTTGATTTAAGACAGGGGTACTACCAGCTGCGGATTCGAGAAGAGGATATTCCAAAGACGGGATTCAATACTCTATACGGGCATTATGAATTCGTGGTCATGTCATTTGGTTTAACTAATGCCCCTGCAGCTTTTATGGATATGATGCACCGGATTTTCAGACCTTTCCTCGACAAATTTGTAGTGATTTTCTTTGATGATATCTTAGTATTTTCCAAGTCTGCCGAGGAGCACGCGAGACATCTCAAGCTTGTTTTACAGACTTTAAAAGAACATCAGTTGTTTGCTAAGTTCAACAAATGTGAATTTTGGATCGACCAGGTGTCTTTCTTGGGACATGTTATTTCGGGAGATGGTTTGGAAGTCGATCATTCAAAGATTGAGGCCGTGTTAAAATGGGAGAAACCAAAGAACGCCTCGGAAGTTAGAAGTTTCCTGGGACTGGCCAGATATTACCGAAGATTTGTAAAAGATTTCTCCAAAATTGCGGCTCCGTTAACCCGGTTAACTAAGAAAAAAGCTAAATTTGTGTGGGATGACGTGTGTGATCAAAGTTTCAATTTTTTGAAAGAAAAGTTAGTTTCAGCACCAGTGTTGACACTCCCGGAAGGTTCCGAAGGGTATGCAGTTTATACTAATGCATCAAAGGAAGGTCTGGGCTGTATATTGACTCACAAAGGAAAAGTGATTGCCTATGCTTCCCGAAAATTGAAAGAATAAGAGAAAAATTATCCTACACCTGATCTGGAGCTTGCAGCCGTGGTATTTGCACTCGGGAAATGGAGACACTATCTCTATGTGATATCATTTGAGATTTTCACCGACCACAAAAGCCTCCAATAGTTATTTACACAGAAAGATTTGAATATGAGGCAACGGTGTTGGATGGAAAGATTAGAGGACTATGACTACACTATCAAATACCATCCCGGGAAAGCCAACGTAGTCGCTGATGCACTTAGCAGACGACAAGTGTATCGAATTTGGAGGTAAGTGAAAATAATGAAGTTGCTTCAATTATTTTGAAAGCTCAGGTTTCTAATATTTCCATACAGCCAGAATTGAAATATCAGTTATTTGAAGCCCAGAATGGTGATCCGGAGGTACAGAAATTGGTAGCTAAGGCAAGAGATGATTCGAAAAGTCCTTTTGGATTTGATGAAAGCGGGTTGCTTCGTTTTAAGAATAGAGTGGTTGTGCCTGAGGAATTAAAATGGGGATTGCTCGAGGAAGCTCATATGTCGGCTTATTAGATACACCCTGGAGGAAATAAAATGTACAAGGACCTGAAGCAATATTATTGGTGGAACGGTTTGAAGAAAGATGTCGTCGAGTATGTAAAGCACTGTTTAACATGTCAAAAAGTAAAAGCTGAGCATCAGAAACCCGCAGGACTTTTACAGCCTTTACCTATTCCCGAACGGAAGTGGGAACAAGTAATGATAGACTTTGTGATTGGATTACCAAAAGTAAAAGGCGGGTTTGATGGTATTTGGGTAATTGTGGACCGATTAACGAAATTTGCACACTTTCTATCGGTCCGAATGTCTTTCAAGATTTCCAAGTTAGCTGAAATATATAATAGAGAAATTGTTCGGCTTCACGGGATTCCAGTTAGTATAGTTTCAGATAGGGACCCGAGATTTACCTCTAAATTGTGGCAAGAATTACAAAGAATGTTGGGGACAAAGCTCAAGTTCAGTACATCCGCACATCCTCAAACAGATGGTCAGTCTGAGAGGTTGATAAGATACTTAGAGGATTTATTACGGGCCTGCGCGTTGGATTTTCATAATTCTTGGCAAAAACAACTTCCTTTAATAGAATTTTCATACAATAACAGTCATCAAGCTTCGATTGGTATGGCTCCCTATAAACTCCTTTATGGACGAAAATGTCGATCTCCGTTGTTTTTTGATTTGGAGGAATGGAAATGGTCAAAACAGGAAGGTGTAAAGAAAAGTGAAAAGTTAGAGAAACCTTCTAAGGCCGTTCGGGATATGATTGAGAAAGTTCAACAAATTCAACAATGGATGAAAGCAGCCCAGGATCGGCAAAAGAGCTATGCCGACATCCGTAGAAGAGATCTTGAATTTGAAGTTGGGGACCAGGTTTTCTTGAAAGTGTCTCCAAGAAAAGGGTTTACTCAGATTGGAAAAGGAGGAAAACTTAATCCTCGATACTTGGGTCCTTTTGAGATTCTTGAAAGAATTGGGGAAGTAGCTTATCGTCTGGACCTACCACTGAGCCTTACGGGGATTCATAATGTATTTCACGTGTCTCAACTAAGGAAGTACTACCCCGAGAAAACCACAATCCTCCCCGTTGATGAAGTACAATTGGAACCAAACTTGACCTTTGTTCAGAAGTCGGTTAAGATATTGGATAGAAAGTTTCAGGAGTTAAGAAACCGGAGGATTCCCATGGTTAAAGTTCTTTGGAGAAGCGATAAAACAGAAGAAGCAACATGCGAGGCCGAGGATAAAATGAAACAGTTCCATCCAAAGTTGTTTCCTCACGAGCAGTGAATCTGGGGACCAGATTCTTTTAGGGGGGGGGGGGGGAGAGTTGTAAAACCCCTGTTCCGGAAGAGTAGGTAAGCACACCACGTTTGAGTTTGAGCATTAGGGTTTAACTTTCATTTCATTCATTTATTTATTTTTTACATTTCATCATAATTTTATAAATTTCATTTCAACATATTAACGTGAAATTATATGAATTTATGTCAATTTGAGAAATATTGCATGACTTCGGAAATGATTGTTACGTGAAAGAATTGCCGAAGGTGATTTAATTGCTAACCTGCCCTTAAGTGATCTTTCTGTAAAATGCAAGGACCAAATTGCATATTTATTTCTTGGACTTAATTGATCATATCTCACCCTTTTCATACTTGATGGCATAACTTAAACAAATGAAGGATTAAATTGCAATTTGAGCTTTTTATCAAATTCAAAAAGATGAATCACGTAATATTGTTTCTCCATGCTTCTCTCTTCATTTTCATCCAAGAATTTCACCAACACTTTCCTCTTGTTGCTCTCGGGTCATCCAAGTAGAAAAGGAAAAGAGATTTTGTTGATTTCATCCAAGTTTTCCAAGGAAATTTCAAGTTTTGAAGCTCAATCATCTTCTTCCTCCATTTATTTTCTTTCAAGGTGGGTGTGTGCATGAGTATGTGATTCTTGACGATTTTCATGAAGCTAGGGTTAGGAATTTCTTGAGTAAAGTGATGATTTATTGTTTGCTACATGAATACATGAATTTTCCATGGATTGATGCATGAAATTCTTGAAGGAATTAAGTTATGTGATGAATTGGTGCATGGAATTGAAACTTATGATTCTCAATGATCATGGGTGATTTAAGTGTTTATATGAGGTTTTATTGTGTTATAAACATGTATGCATGTAAATTTCCAGAAAACTTGCATTTTAGTGATTGAAAATGGTTGTTTTGGGTTGTTATTGTTGGCCGAGGAGATCCCCTGTTCTGCTCTGTTTTTTTCTGCAGAACTTGACGGTCGCGGCCGCGACCAAAAACAGATCAAAAGTGGTCGCGCCCGCGACTCACTCACACTTTCGAAAAAATACAGGTCATGCCCACGACCTGAAATACACATAAATCAGGCCGCGGCCGCTACCAAACTTTGGTCAACTTTCGACTTCTTGAAAATTGCACGAAAAATTCCTGAAAACTAAGGTCGCGCCCGTCACCATTTTATGAACAACATGGGTCGCGACCGCGACCCTAACCTAATTTGCCAAAAAAATTCCGGTTTTCATTTTCAATTCCAATCATTTATTTGATCCCAAATTGTTATTATATGATATATTTCATGCCAAAACATGATGTTTACATTGGGTATTGCACGTCATCTCATATGATTTTGCCGTTTGTCATAATTGGTCCATTTTGAGTCATGTCTCACGTACACATGTCGTTCTTACATAGATCACGTTCCCGGTGAAGAGGAGCAGGCACCCTAAAGTGTATCCTTATTTTATTTGGTCACACAGGTGAGGTTTTCGTTCTAGTTATATAGAACCTTATAACCTTTATGTGAGGTTTTCGGCCAAAACGTATTATAATTATAATCATTTTTTTCAAACTACAAATCATTACATGTAAGCCATGAATGATATTGATTCAAGCATGTTTTGGCGAGTACCATGATTGCACTGTGGGCCCGAGGGTAGTGTATTGAGCCAACCGGGAAAGCAAGGGCTGACGGGTCACTCTTGCACTATCCTCACCATTTTGGGATCACCTCTGAATCCACAGGAGGTTTGGTGGAGGAAGAAATCCCGTGCGTGGGAGTCATGTTCCCGACGTACACCATGATTGGATGGCTGGGCTTTGCAAACCCACCATTACCCGGAGGGAAAAGGGTTCATGAAATTGCTCCTTGATGACACTGTAATTGAATTGCATTGTCACATGATTAATTAAATCAAGCATGTATTGTTCACTATTGGTGTAAGGGTTGGAGATTTGCCCTCACTCGTCGGGCCACGGATTGAATGAAATTATTAAACTTGATAGTTGTAATCTCGGGCGAAAAATATTTCATTCTTGAACTTATATTATTTTCTATTTCAAAAGCTTTACCCGAGACTATAACTTGCATGTTAATTGTGCTTATATATTTATGCCCCTCACTCAGCCTTCGGTAGACTGATACCCTCACTTTCCAGGTATTCACAGTTTTGAGCTAGGTGGGAGTCAGAGTTGTGTCCAATTGTTCAGCTGAGTCTAGCATTGCATATCTTCATGTTCTTGACATTTAAGGATTGTTATGATATCATTATGTTTTGGGAGAATTATGTTTCTGGCAGTATATGACGAACTTTTGGATACTTGGTATGTGATAATGAAATGATAGTGCTTATGCTTCCGCTTTTAAATTCTTATGTAGTGGATTTAAATGATTTGGGGTCTAGTCCCACCTAGCTAGTATGTTTCTTGTATTGTCACCCGTTCGCTATACGTTTGGTTTATGTATGGATTATCGATTTCGTATGTGGACCAAGCTATAGTGCGGGGGATGTAGTGCCTTGGCGTATAGGGTGCTATAGTCTTTCTATGAAGCTTGGGAGAGATTCAAGGATTTGCAGAAGGAGTGTCCACATCACGGGATTCCTGGTTGGTTATTGATTCAGACTTTTTACAATGGGATGTCCCCTAGTTTTAGAGAAGCGATGGATGTCACAGCTGGCGGAGCTTTCTTGTCAAAATCTGAAGGAGTTGCTACTGAGTTGTTAGATAATATGTCACAAAACGATGTTTTTGTGCATGAGATGAGCCATGCACAACCAGTTAAGATGCAAGCAGGAGTCATAGTGTTAGATGGCCTAACCGCCATCAATGCCAAATTTGAAGCCCTTTACAAGACTTTCTAACAATGCAGTTGGGATACCATCCCAACCAGTTCAGGTAACTTGTGAAATTTGTAGTGGTCCATATGCGTTTAATATGTGTCCTCATACCAATATAGGAGAACAGGTGCAAGAGCAGGTGAATTATGCAAACAATTCCAAACCAGCAAATGATCCCTACTCAAACACCTATAATCCAGGATGGAAGAACCACCCTCATTTTTCTTGGTCGAATAATCAGAATGTTCAACAGCCATCTCAACCTAGGCCGCAGTTTCAGCCTAGGCAGCAATTTCAACCAAGACCACCAGCCCCCTACAATGCTGCGCCCCCTCAACAGGAGCAAAAGCAAGGATGGGAGGTTACACTTGAGAAGTTCATAGCCGTGTCTACGGGTCGACATCAGAAGTTGAAAGCTCAATTAGATCAAGTGGTAAATCAGACCAGAACTTTGGAGACTCAGATTGGTCAGATTGCCAAATCTTTGAATATGAGAGGCCCAGGAATGCTCCCAAGTCAAACCGAAAACAATCCTAAGGAGCATTGTCAGGCCATATTTGTAGGAGGTAATAGAGAGAAAGAAGGTCCGAAGATCCTTGCAGGTTCGGATGTTGAGAAAGTTGTACTTGAGAAAGTTGAAGAGGAAGATGATTTTAAGAAGGAGAATTTAGAGAAAGAAGTGATTTCAAGCAAAGAGAAGTCTGAGAACTTCACCACTGTTATACTTACTGAAGAGTGCAGTGCTATTATTCAACATAAGTTTCCCCCGAAACTTAAAGATCCAGGGAGTTTTTCAATTCCTCTCATTATTGGTTCTTTGCAATTTCATAATGTTCTATGTGATTTAGGAGCTAGTGTGAGTATAATTCCTTTATCTACTTGCAGGAAATTAGGAGTGAAGGAGCTCAAATCGACTAACATGACACTCCAACTAGCTGACAGATCGGTGAAACACCCGATCGGAATTCTTGAAGATGTTTTGGTAAAAGTTGGACGATTTCACATTCCTAATGATTTTGTAGTTCTTGGTATTGAGAGTGATGAGAGGATGTCATTGATCCTTGGAAGACCGTTTCTAGCGACGGTTGGAGCGGACATAGATGTTCAGATGGACGTCTTACATTCAAAATAGGAGATGAAATAATGGAGTTTAGGAATTTTGGTTCCATACCACCATCACCGATTCTGGACAAGTGTTGCATGATTAAGGTTATAAGTGAGACCTCAGATGGAACGACACTATTCACAGAGAAAAGAGATGCAGTTGATTAGGAAGGAGAACCGAAGTCCCAAAAATCGAGGATAAAGGATATTTTGGAATTAGATACTTGGAGATCAAGCTTCGGTTTTGTGAGTAACAAGAACGAGGTCACTCCATGTGACTCGTTACTTGGGGATTGCTAATCCCTAATCCGGTTTTCAAAGTCAAGCTAACGACTATAACTTAGAACTAAAATTTTCTTTCTGTTTTCTTTTGCTTTTGTTTTCGTTGTTTTCTTTTCTTTCGTTCTCGTTTTTCTCGCGTTAAAAGAGTTATCTCTCTTGTTTTGTAGGTCACTTGATGTTTTGCTAGAAAGCCAAAGTCTAGATGGAGCAAGCACCGTGATTTGAGCTTTAATATAAATATTGAGGTCCATTTACTTTGTTCGTATGGTGTGCATGAGATTGATTTGTCTATGTGAAGAACGAATTGATAAGAATCATTGTTTATGTGTTGAGTAATGTTTTTGTGTTCCGTGATGGATGCACTATGGTTTGATTGAATTTTGTGAGTTAATTTCAGGTAATTAACACGATTAAGCACCTTCCGGTTTGTAATTGTATTATAATTGTGTTTTGGGCGGAATATGGGTAACGGGCGTTACACCATCTCAGTTTTTTTTTGGTAATGCCCGTTAAGGAGGTCAGGCATCCCAGGCAATATGAGTAACGGGCGTTACATCCTCGTAGTTCTTTTTCAGTAACACCCGTTAACAGAGTCAGACTTCTAGGGCATTAAGGGTAACGGCCGTTACCCCGTGCAAGAGGAAATCCGGTAACGCCGTTACCGAGACGATTACGCGATTATTAGGGTTGGGAAATACGTTTTTAATGTTAAATTAATTCTTTTCCTACCCAATTTCGGATTTCTCTCCCCCAAACCTATAAATACACTTGCCCACACTCATTCTACCTTTTGAGAGATTCAATAGTTCCCCTTGGCCCACCATTGTCAACTAAGCATCACCACCAAGTTTACACTCTCTCTCTCTTTCTTCTTGAATCAAGGTAAGTCAATACCCCTTTCTTAGGGTGAATTGTTAGAGTTAATTTTTTCGATCTAAGATGGAAACCTAGGATTGAATTTGCATATTAGGAGACACTTTGAGATTGAATTGATAAATTTTGAGAGATTATGCATGCTAGAATTAGGATTAATGCCTTGAAGTGAATTTAACTTGAATTGGGTTGAATTTTTGAAGAATCCTAACTTCTAATTAGTCTTGAGTCCGAATTATGAAGTTGAAGGTAGAGAATTTTGAGCTTAAGTTGTAGATTATAGGCTAGTGTGAATTTGAGTTGGGTAGATTGAAGAACTTTAAGTTAGAACTCACACCTTAGGCCTATGCACATAAGGTGTTTGATGAATTGTCTAAGAAACTTGTGATTGATTTTTGTATGCTTTGTCTTGCTATTTTCATTTGATTCAAGTTACTATGGGTCGCACTAAGCACCCTAGAGTTCCGGAGTCCTTCACGACTTCATCTTGGTTGGATCATCAACCATTGGAATCGGTCAATATAACCGTGCATGCTATGGGTAATCCTTTTCAAAGGAATTTGACAAGGAACATTGTGTCTACTAAGTTCTTCAAGGATGTGTGGATGGAGAAGTTTGAGGCTTGGGCGGAAGTAAAGAGACTGTTTGACAACATAGGTTGGTTGTCTTTCCTTCTAGGAAGGATTTGACGTACGCTGAGATGACGGCCGCTTTCTTCACCACAATGAACTTCAATCCGGTGGACAATACCTTAACTTTTACTCTTGATGACATGGAAACTCGAGCTTGGAATGCGGGCCGAATAAGAGAGATTCTTCGTTTTCCAGCAAATGCCACTACTTCTTTGCCTAAATGGAGTGATGCTCAGAGAGAGGTGGTATGGAGATCCTTCCCGTTGCGGGAGGGTGTTCCTAATTATTCCCCCCGGAAAACACAGGATAGCTATCTTGATTCATTGGCTTGGGTGCTAGTCTATAGGATTTTAGCCACGGGATTTTGTGCTAGATATGGAAGTGATAGCCACATTAATGAGACTAAGTTGGGAATAATGTACATGATCAAGGAGGGCATCAAGTTCGATGGTACGATTGAGTTTTTATGGAAGCTTCAGGAGATTGTTGGGAGTATCACTTGTACGATTGCTCACGATGCATACGTGACTATGTTTGCTCGAGTGATGAATTGGAGCCCTCGAGGGTCATTGCCCGTTGACTTTGGCTATGATATTGGTCCACAGTACTTGGAGAATGTAGGCCTGGCTATTTCTTGGGAGAGTGGACAACTAAAGGAGTGCAATTTGCCATGGTGGCCAATACGGGGATAGAGATTGGCTCTGGCAGATATATAGCTGGGGTAAGGCCCAGTTTGATGAGCTTTCAGAGATGCAGTGTCGCGCTTGTTGTTGATGAAGCTAGTGATGGAGCTCCTGTTACTGTGAGCGGACTGCGTGTAGAGTTGGCCGGATTAAGGGCTGATCTGACCACCGTGATCGCGAGAGTTGAGGATTTAGCGCATTATGTAGATGAGCGATTTGATGCATGGGAGGCTCGGTTAGAGGCTCAGTTTGAAGGGTTTTGTGCTCGTGTTCATCAGTATTTTGGAGGACCCCCATCACCCTGATTCTGTTAATTTAATTTTTTTTTTCTCCCCTGATTTCTAGACATTCTTTCTAGGCATATTCGTTGGATATTATTATTTTTTTGCCACAGTTACATTTTTGCATATGTTTGAACTCCGTGAATTTTGTTTATGCAGTGGTGCTCTTCTTTACGTGAATTTGTGACTTGTGTGTTGATTGTTGATGCATGTTGATTGACAATTTTCGGTGCACTTGATCCGTGTTTTCTAGTCGCTTATTCAGGTTTTGGAAGCTTTGTTAGCATGTTGTCGGTTCTTCATTCGATCAGGGAGTTTTCTTGAACTTTAACTCTTTAGTTTGCATGAGGACATCGCAAAGATTAAGTGTGGGGGAGGAAGTGCATGCTTGTTATGAGTTTTATTGAATATTTTCATGATTAGATGTAGTTACATTTATGATTTGCTAAGAATCGAGTAATTTTGAAATTTTTGAAAATTTTCCTGAGTTTTGAACTTTTTCTTTGAAGTTTGATTGTTGAGCTTTTGCTAGAATAAGTTAGGCCTTTTGAATTGAGGAAAATAATTTGCATGAGATTTGAGTGTGTTAGTATGCCCTTATTGTTGGAAAACAGGAATCAGAAAGCAGCGGAAATTTAAAAATTTTCCAACAAAAAGGATCGAAACTCGCAATCGTGAATCCGAATTCGTAGAGATTAGAAACTTACTTTTCAATAATCTTTCTTGAAGCGTTTCAAGCCACCCAAGAACGCTCTTCTCGCGGCTTGATCCCCTCTCCTTGGTAAAGCTCGAATCTTTAAAAACTTCTAACTTGAAGCTCTCTAGAGATAGTCCACCAACTTGACTACAATCTAACTAGTAAGGATGCTAGTTCTCTAGTTAGTGTTTAGGCTTAACCTAGGGCTTATTTGATCTTGGAGAAAGAATGGTGTTCAACACATGAACCAAAAGAATTGTCAATTACCCTCTAAGGGGAGCTCGAGCTCCCCTATATATAGGAAGGAGAGGGGCGGCCGAACCTAGTCCTATTGGACTAAGGATTTGGTCCCTCTCTCTTATTCCTTGATCATCAAGTAATTCCAAACTTTGACTTTTGAATTCTAATTCAAATCAACTTTTAAGAGAGCTAAAATATCCAAACCCCTTTTGGATAATTTTATACTTTATTTATTAATAAATAAATAACTTATTTTATCTAATTAATTAATTCGTAATTAATTCAATAGATTATTTTTCTCCAAAATAAGACTTTCTTTTTAATTCAAAAATTAAACCAAAGTCTATTAAATAATTAACACATTAATTATTTAATCACATATACATATATATGCACGTGTGACTCACGTGACCCACACGTGTGATTCACACGTGTGGAACCCTCTCGGCATGATCAACTCTTTTAATCATTTCAAAACCTCAACTCATGTAACCAAGTTGTTGTGTGTGACCCTCTAGGTTCTCAATTCAATTAGCAGTGACCCTAATTAATTAATTCACTAATTAATTAATCAGTCCACAGATTAAACGGCCATAGTCTAGCAACAGGTGTTTAACCCCTAGCTGAATTGGAATGTCTCGATTCGACAGAACCTTTAAGTCATTGATTCATGTGAGGTACAATCCTCCTACTTACTATCTCTCAACCAAGATCTAGGGTAAGGGAATAATCAGAACCCCAATAATCTAGTCTTAAAGCTAAGTGCATTTCATATCCATTTCATCTCAATCCAAGAAACCCTTTTCTTGATGTCTTGATCTACTGCCTTGGCCAAGGACTCCATATGGCATATGAATGACTTACACAATAAGAGATCACCTTGAAAATGCAAGTCTAGGTCCTTTCTTGATTCTCATTCACTTTTATGAGTCACTTGTGTAGCCCCAGCATAAGCCTTGAATCAGTTATCTAAGGCGACACCCTTTAATGCTTATACCTAAGACTACAGAGTTAACTCATAAACTGACATGGAACCTCAAGTCTAAGGATCAATTAATCACATCAATGACTCGTGAGATATTTCCTAATCTGGAAGTTTCCATTTCCTGAAATAGAAACTTCCTTTCCTATTTAGGAATCTTCTCACACGGGGCACCTCAGTGAACTTACTTATGGAAGTAAGCACCCTCATGTATCACGCACGTATCAACTATACACTTTGTACCTTCATAAAACAAGGTGGTCCCTCTTAATGGCGTGATCCCACAAGCAAGCCTTAGAGGAGTCAGGTTGACACTCCTATTATCTGTAGGACTCATCGTCTTGGAGTATTTTACTAATCATGACTGATGTGATATAGGGCTCGTTTCATGAACCATTTCACCTAAATGGTAGAGTCCTAAAGTCATCAGGATTAGAGGAGTTCTCATACATGCACAATTAAAGTAAACGCATACCAAACAAGAGCATATAAAGAAGTGTTGCCTCAATTCGTTATTTGATTCAAAGATTGTCTGTGATTACAATAAGGAAAAGTACAAAGCGGATATACAATCGGCTTTCTAGGGCACTATTCCTAATAGTTATATTTTGAGCACTTTTGAATAAGATAATGTACTTTGCTTTGAAAAATGAATTGATGATTTCTAAATGAGTCTAAGATTTGATTAGGATGCATTTTAGTCCTATTGAGGCAAAATTTTGAGTTAATGAAAGATTAAGGAAGTGAAGTAGGCATTCGTTGTCGGAGGATATTAAGCCTTTAAATTTTTTAGCCATTTTTCACTAAATAGCGTAATCTTATTGACCCCGCTGAGTCTAATTGTTGTGCAAAGATTTTTGTAGCCACATTATAAGCTTAATGCACGACAAAAGAAAAACCACCTTGATAATTTTACACCAAAGCTTGCTCGTTTGGGGGGTTTTTCATGTTTAATGGCAAAATTGAAGTGCTATGAGTTTAAAGTTTGAATGATGTAAGCTTGGTGCGTAGTCACTTGGTCCAAATTTCCATAACCTTACCCTAAGCCTATATTACAAGATCGAAAGACCTACTGATCCTAAGTCTTGATTTAATTCCATTAGTGGAGATAGGTGCGAAGAGTGTATTCCGAAGTTGATGATTAGAACTTAGGAGAAAATTGTGAATTTGTCATTCTAATCTTTGTACATTGTTCCGTTTGATTCACACACAACACAAGGGTATGTTTTTCATACTAAGTTTTGATAATCTTATGTTTATGAGTACTTGATTTGATAAGCTAGACTTGTTTAGGTGATGGTTCGATGATTGCTTTGAGGAGATGGTTTGATGAGGATGTGTTTTCTTTATTTCTGTATTACTCGAGGACGAGCAATAGTCAAGTGTGGGGGATTTTGTTGAGTGTATAATTTGCATGGTTTTAAGCATTGATTAGATTATATTTTTGTGACGTTTGACGCGTTTATATGTTTATTTTGCTCCCTTCAGGTGTTTTTAGAGTTGGAGTTACTAAACGGCGAAGCAAAGCAAATTCACGTACTTTTGGAGGATAAAAAGAGTAACTCCCGTTACCCCTTGGAAGAACAAATTAAGTAACCCCCGTTACCAGGCACAGGAGCTAAGCTTTGGCGAGATAGGAGGGGTAACGGCAGAAGAAAAGTGGTAACGCCCGTTACCACTTATAAAAGCGTTATGGCGATTTCACGCTGTAACGGGCGTTAACGAGAAATGCACATGGAGTGGTAACGCCAGTTATCAGTGTCGGCGAGAAACAATTAGGGCTGCTATTTAAGTGCGTTTTGGAGTCTTTTTGAGAGAGCTTTTCTTCCGGGTCGTGACCTAGGGTTTTGGAGAGAAGACAAGGAGTTTCAGAGGAGTTTTTCAGAGAATTCGAGAAGACGAAAGGATTGAATTCTTAGAACGATTTTCGGTTTTATTGTTGCTTTAATTATCAAACTAATTCCTTTGAGTTTAGTTTTAATTAGTTTTCGTATGTGAGATTCATTTTTTTAGATATTACTGAATGTTTATGAGTTTGATTCTTAGACTTTGTTTAGATTTGATGAATATGAATTCACTTAATGCAATTTCCTTTAGTTTTATGAGTTTTGCTTTAATTATGAGTAGCTAATTCTCTAGGGCTAGGGGAGTGATGATGAATGCATGATAAGTGTTTGATTTGATGCTTGAATGACTTGTGTTAATTCTTAGTTTGAAAACAGGTTTGAATTGACTTGCGATGGCCTGATCACCCTTAGCATGTGTCATAATTGCCTATAGATCGAAAGATTGATGGTAATTTAGATGGTCTTCATAACTTGTAAGTTGTAGAATACAAAGAGATTTGGTTCTAGCTTATACAACAGTAATCTTATTCCATGCCGAGCCGCTAGAATATTGAATTGCACTAGTCTTGTTCCTATGGTTTAATTAACTATTGGTGATTGCGAGAGCAACATTGAACACTAATTACGCACTTGGTTACACCTTGAGAGAGGGTAATACAAATATAAGTGACTAGGTTGTATAATTACACTTGTCAGACGAGTATCACATCAACTCTTGAATGTATGATTCATTACTTTCCCCTGCCTGCTTAGTCTACTGATTTCTAATTCGTTTGTTTAGTTATTACTTGCACGTATTTCTAGTTATTTGCTTAATTTCTGTTTTTAGTAGATTAATAAACAACAACCTCTCAAAGTCGTTCGGTCTTTAGATTAGAAAGAAGTATAGAGTAGTGATTGATTTACCTTCCCTGTGGGTACGATCCTATTGTACTACGCGTATGTTAGTGTACACTTGCACGATTGGTTTTAACTGAAGTAGAACATAACAACACTGTACAAGATAGAACTTAAAAAAAAAAATTTAACTTTGCAAAGGAGGTTGGATATTGTTAATGTTTTCAATAGCAAACATTGTACCTGTTCTTCAGTTGGGTTATCATTGTAGTTATCATTTGGACCTTCATTGTCGATATAATTCTTCCACCTCAGGGTGTATCTCCCCTTACATTTGGACCGCCGATTGGCATAATTATACCAGAGTATGCCATCCTAAATAAACTCACATGGTAGTACTCCTCCACAAAATCAGCACTGGTGAGCTTATCATTGTCAATTGCACTTAATCCATGCATGCATGGAATCCCAGTAAGCTGCCAAGTCCTGCAGCTGCAAGTTTTGGCACCCAGGTCCGCTGCATATTGACCATCATCCAAGCATTGAATCTGGAAGCGAGTTTTGGATGCCTTAATGGGCCTACAACCACCTACATGTTTGCTATTTCTTTGAAGGATTTTAGAAATTATTGGGCAGAGTACACCTGATAAGATTAATATAAATTTGTTAATATATGAAGATTCTGAAGTTATTAACATGTTCAAGAAATAATGAAACTATGATTACCATCCCAAGTCTCAGTTGTTTCTCTGTTAAAGTGCCATCTCTTCATTAGGTATTACCTAATCCACTCTAGCATAGTTATAACTGGCATGCTCCTTGCTTCCAAAATGCAACTGTTGAAAGATTCATAGTTGTTGCTGAGGTTCATGTCACACTTACATTCTTCAAGGAAATGACTCTTTGACCACTCTCTGGGATGCTTATCCTTAAGCCAATCTGCTGCCTCTGGGTATTTGTCCCTAATCTTTCTCATTGCCTCCTTGAATTCACCCACTGTGCATGCATTAGTAGCTTTCCGTACTGCATTTTTCAGAACAATACCCTTGTGACCAGCTGCCATCATGTTAAGAACCATATGCCTGACACAGGATCTTTGTTCTGCAGCAGGGAACACCTCTGGTAATGCATAAATAAGGCCATTCTGCTTGTCAGATACAAAAGTCACTCCCATGCCATTGTCAAGTCCCAAGTCACTATTCAAAACACTGAAGAACCATGTCCAGTTCTCTTTGTTTTCAATTGATACCATGGCATATGCTATTGGAAATATACCATTGTCAAGGTCCACACCAACAATTGTCAATAAGATCCCACCATGAGGGCCTTTTAAGTGGCACCTTTCCACACCAATGATTAGCCTCCAAGACTTGAACCCTAATTTCATGGCCTGGAAGCATACATAAAACTTTGCAAATCTCTGTTCCCCACCCACATCATCAGTACCCAAAATAATGGTAGAACCAGGATTTGTTACTCTTAGCTCATTAGCGTAATCCCATAATTTTGTGTACTGCAAGTCAGGATTACCTTGAAGTGTTTGGATAGCTAATTGCTTGGCCCTATAAGCTTGACCCACTGATACATTCACCTTCAAAGCATTCCGGACATCCTCTCTGAAACCCTTCACATTCCTCTTTGGGTCAAATTTAAACCAAGCAACATATCTATCAACCAACCATCTTGTATTCATGTTTGACACATCCCAAGCATCATCATATGTATGCTCAGTACACAGCTCCCTAATTACCCAGGTCTCTTCTTGATCAGGAGTGGTGTTGATGACTTTAACTGTGTTAATCTTGAAGGGACAGCCCCTATGAGAACACCTAACATAAACCCTCCTGCTATCAGATCTCCTATAAGGGAGTGACCTTCTAATTTTAATAGCATAAGAGTTAATACTCCTTTTAAATATTTCTTTACTCACAAAATTCTGCCCCAAAACAAACTCAGGATCAAATATGTTTTTGTCATTGAAATGGGGAAAAGATTCACCCTCACCTGCATCCTCATCAGACATTCTATGATTCTCCAAGTCATCCTCTGCACAACCAACCACATCCTCCCCTATATACTCATCTTCACTCAAATTTCCAACTCCCTCACCAATATCATTCTCCCCTATCTCAACATTGTCACTGATGTTATCTTCATACATGTTATCATCATCATCATCGGATCCCTTCTCAGGCATAGCAAAATCATCATCACCAGAGTCAGCACTGTCTTGAACAACCTCATCCGAGCTTATCCATTCCACTTGCACATCATTCAACATTGCAGTGTCAACTCTATACTTAGGTTCTTCTTCTAACTGATCATAAATTTCATCTAGCAAAGCCTCATCTTCCATTGAGTTATAACCATCATCAACATTGAAATCAGAATCACTGCTACCAGACTCGTCAACATAGTTATCATGTTCTTCCTCATTCATGTTATTGTCATTTCCAGATGGTAATACCCCAAACCTTCATTCATATTCAGCTATCCACTCGTCACTATTGTCTACTTTCCTGAAGAAGTCATTTTCATCTAAGTTCTCAAGTGGAATTGTTGTGTCCATTGGTCCCAAAAACTCCTCTCTGTTATCAGGCTGCTCTGGAGCCATTCTTTTATCTACTTGATCTTTGGCCCTATCTTCAGTAGGTTGTTCAACCTCTACAGTTTTTCTAGGTTGTCCTTCAACTTAAACCCCCGTGTCTTTTGGTTAGCCTCTTACCACAAAATCAGTCCTATTACCCCCTACTTCATTATCTACATTCACAATGTATACTGAAAATTCTCTACACACCTTCAGGTACTTTTTCGCATATTTTTGGAGGTCTTGGTCATTCTTAAGCACTACGTGACCACCCTTAACAGCTGTATGAACCCTTATTTTCGTACCTTCCTCTATTATATCTTGGACATACTCCTCGAAACACATAAAAGTTAGCTTTTCAACATCAACGTAGTCAAGCTTGCGAACCGTTCCACCCACATAACCATCACTTTCTAATTCACCATTGTAATAAATTGATAAAGTCGGACAAGTAGACTGTGGATCTGCAAATAAAAAAGCAAAAAATAAAAACCAAACAGTATTTTATTACGTATTCTCACCATTATTAAATGGACTCAACAACCACAATAACAATCAGGTAGGGACACACCATTAAAAAGAAACATCACAAAAATTGGGAAACATATGCAGGGGACAACATATACACACACTTCAGAAAGTTCCCAACTTTATCAAACCATACAACACCCCAACCAATTCAACTGTTGCTCAAACAAACGTAAAACCCAAAGAGATTATATCCATCAGAAAGCTTACAGTAGGCGGGTGGTGGCATATGCACCATTCCCTTGGTGCGGACCCTCACCATCTTCGCTTCACCGCACTCTCAACTTCGAGTCACGAAATCACTCTACTTGAACTTGCAAGGAAAGATGGCTGAATCTAGGGTTCTTCCTTGGCCTCTTCGATTTTCCTTCAAGTTTTCAGAGCAAATAAGATCAACAGTGCTGCGAGAATTCCAAAGGGCTGAGTTTTATGAAAAGGTAAGTCTGTTGATTTTTTTTTTTTTTATTGATTTTAAATCTCTTTTGCCACGTAATGTGCAATTTAGCAGGTGAAGGTTATGTGGCAACACGATTTTTGCCATGTCATGTACTTATCCATATCATGCCGGTTTTTATTTAAACAAAAATGGGTTTCCGGGCAGCTTTCAGTGAAATTATGCACCAAATTGCAAGATTTTGGAAGTTATAGGGTAGATTTGTCGCCGAAAAACTTACTATACCAAGATTGCTAAAATGGGGTAGTTGGTATACCATTTTTGTAATTTTCCCTTAATATAAAGACATATCCAAACTACACCTATTCGTATCCAATAAAAAATATTGCTTTGTTATCAATTATCATAAAGTATGGGGTAACAAAATCCCTATGTTAAGTTCCTCAAACTTACAATTAGAGTAGCTTCACCTCAAAAGAAGAAGAAGAAGAAGAAAAATATTCAAATTATTGAATCGATATAAATATTCTTAACATAAAGTCATTTAAAGTTACTTAGGAGAAAGGAGAAGATATATTAAGGAATACATACAATTCATTTTTTAGTCTTCTGATTTTGTGTTGCCCTCCGTAAAGAATAAATTGTATATAGTAGTACTCTATCGCTCTTATTTAATTTGTTCTGACCTAATTTATTGATTGAATCTTTTGCACGATCTGTTTCCTGCAATCTAAACTTTCAACACATTAGACAAACCATTTTTGTTAAAAATATTTAATATATTGAGTCAACTACACCAATCAGAATATTAAAGACAGATCGTGCAAATTTCACAATTAAATTACAATAAATACCTTACCAAGTTAGCATTCAGTTTTATTTGTGGACTTGTATCTACTTAGGATGAGAAACTCACGGGTGAACAACTTAAAGGATGTTGGTAGAGAACGGCGTTGAGTCGTCCAAGCAATATTAGATTTTCTAGACAAATAGAGAACAGGATCGATAATAAACTGCTTTGCTCTCTGATTCCTGATTAAAAATCATAATAGAAAATCTTCACATAAATGCTTTTTTCCCCACTTAGATTATCCGTAATTAGATTATTCTAATTGTAAGTTTAGCATATATTAACATAAAGTTATTTAAAGTTACTTAGGAGAAAGGAGTACATATATTAAGAAATACTTAATATTGGTTTTTGAGTTTTCTGATTTTGTGTTGCCCTCCATAAAGAATAAATTGTAATTTGTATGTAGTAATACTCTATCACTCTTATTTAATTTGTTCTGAGCTAATTTATTGATTGAATTGTGCACAGTTTTCTTTTTTCTAAGCATACGAGATTTGATTTGATTTTATGGGCAGAAATTGAGGATTTATTAGTTTAGTTGAGAAAATATTAGGATTAATTTATTCAAAAGATTATAGAAATATAATTATATAAATTTGGTCTTTATTGCATGACCAAAAATTGATAATTTATTAGTTTAGTGGAGATAGTTAGGATAATATTAGGAATAATTTATTCAAAGCTTATAAGATTATCATTATATAGTGTTTCATAATTAGAGAAAAACTTTATATAAATATATTTTGATTTGAATTACACGAAGATAATTGAGAGTTTGATTAGAATGAAATATCCTGAAAGTATATTTATATATTTAGTATTTTACAAAATTACCCTTAATTGTATTTTACTAAATATCTTACAATAGGTATTTTACCCGATCACAAAAGAATATTTTATGTATCAATTTAGTACTTTACAAAAATACCCTTAATTGTATTCTACTAAAAATCTTACGGTATTTTGGACGATCACAAAGTTTCAAGAAACCAAAAACCCAACTCGCTCTTTTATGATATACTAGTGATATGAACGTGTGTTGCACGTTTAATATTCAATTTATTTAAATAAGTTTGATTACTATGTTAGTGAATAAATTAAGGTATTAAAAGTATTTGTCATCATATTTTGTTCTCTCGAAACCTTTTTAATCCAAGCTTCTTCGGGCCTGTCCAGTATATTTCAGCAGTCCAAAATTATATTCTCATGTGGTTCTCTTCATTATCCTCTACTGTTATTCATTTCACCACTGTTTTTGAATCCCTCACGCAAGCCCAATAACTCTATCATATTTATTGAAACCCTATCAAGATTCATAACGCATCCTAATACCCATCTTTCTATGTCATCTCGAATGACGCTCCAAGCCAAAACATTGTTGGTGTGGTTATAAAAGTTTCCATCTGAGTTTAGTTTTACCCACTCTTTTCGGGCTTTTTCCACAACAACTCAGTGTAGATTTTCTTTTCTAGTGTTTTTTGTCCTCACGGATTAGTACTGAGGCCTCAACTAACTCTTTTATGTGGCGAAGACTGATTCTTTTAGCCTTCATAACATTTTGATAGCTCCATCGGTTGCGTACTTTCCAAAGATTCTAGAGCATCAAGATCAAGACAATCCACCCAGGACATTCTGGTAATATTCTGCTCTGGATTTTGCTATTAAAGCTCTCTTTGAGCTCGTCCAACCCTCGCAAGCCACAAATATTTCAATTTGTCGTGCATCAATAATCTTTTCCCACACTCGGAGTGCGAACGGATAATTTCTCAGCACGTGGTTCACATCTTCACGTCTTGTACAACAATGTGTACATACATCACATTCCCCCAATTTTCAGTCATATTTCAATACATTCATGAGCAGGTTATCATGTTGGCAAAACCACAAGAAAGTCTTAAACTTTTAGGGGCACGGTTATTTCTAAGTCTATTTCCAATTTTCTCGCATATCCCATCTAACACCATAAGCATACTATAGGCAATTTTATAGGAAAATTTTCCGTTAGTTGATCCAATTCAGACTCCCTTATCTCCGTTATTATGCAATATGATTAGGACACTAAGTATCTCAGTCACCACCTCCTTGGGCAGTACTGTTTTCAAATTATCTAGGTTTTAATTTTTATCTGTGACAATAACATCCATTCACCGTATCCAATCCTCAATTTGCAAAATGGTTCCACCATCCGAGTGTTTCTAACAATCCCTTTCCATGCTTGGGAAGCCAATATTGAGGTTCATGTTCAAGAATGTCCTCCCCTTTTCAATATTCTTTGTATTTATCTAGCTCCACACCGTCGTTTCCTTGTTTAGCATTCTCCATCTCGTTTTACCGAGCATCACTATATTACTTTTTTGGGCTTCTCTAAGACCCAATCCACCTTCTTGCTTCTTTCTAATCACATTCTTCCACTCTATAAGATGGGTCCATTTCTTTGTTATATTAGTTGACAAAAGAAAGCTGCGATTGAGTCGATCAAGTTTATCGCACACGTGATTAAGGAGCTAATTCGTATGCCTGTGGTAGATAAGGATCGAGCTCGTGAAAAACTGATTAAGTGTTATTCGTTTGGCAAGGTTTAGCAACTTATCTTTCCCTCCCAAGGTGCTTTTCGAGACTTTCATTCAAAGTCGAGATAAGCTCACTATAGTCTCGGCCGAAGTTCATCTGCACCCCCATATAGTTCCTTAAGTTATCTATACTTTTCATGCCCAGAATACTAGTAACTTGCTTGCTTTAAATCATTTGACAGATAAGGGGTGAACAATAAATGTAATTTGTTAAAGTTCAATTTAAGGTCCGCGCTTTGCAAAACGCCTCAACCACACTTCGAATGCACTTCGCTCCATCTACTATAGATTTGGGTCCCAATATTATGTCGTCTGCAAAAGGCAAGTTTGAGATGTAAGGGCCTCTCTGACATACCATAATTAGCTTTCAGTGTCCAACAAAAACGCCTTTCTCAATCATATAAGTTCTTTTATTCACATGATTCAGGAATCATGTATTTTATAACTAACTCACAAAGTTCGGGGTTCTTTCTTAATCAAAAAATTCAATATAGATGAATTGATCAAGTTGATCCTATGTTTTAATTTTAATTATGATTTTAAGATGATCAAAAAATGAGCATATGGTAACCTTCTCTTTTAAAACTCAATTACATGGACATATACGACCACCTTTCCAAATATCTCATTATTGAATAATTGATCTTTTAAATCTTGTAACTTTCCCCGAAAAACTCTTGAGGTATAAAATATCTCTTTCAAATTATGAACAATAAATGATACAATTGACAACCGATCACTAAGTAAAACATAATAAGATCAATAAATACATGCATTATTTTTCATGTGAAAGAACCTTATTTGCAGACAAAAAAAATTGATATCATCTTTATTGAATCAAATAGAAGAATTATTTGGGTTGTCTTTTAATTTTGGTATGAGTATATATACATATATATATATATATATATATATATATATCAAGTAATTATTTCTTTTAACTAATTATCTTCTATCTTTATTTTTTATTTTTTATTTCTCTCTTTGCCATTTGATCTTGCATTCTATTTTTTTATTTATAGTTCTTAAAAAGTATTATTTAAAATTTGTATTAGTTTTCTTATTATTGATTTCTTATATATATAGTAGAAATAATTAAAAGAGTATATTGATATAAATAATTCAAGGAATACTTAATCGAACACCATAAAAAATTAATCTTAAAATTAGATTTTATCTTATTTTTATATGCACACGCATTGAGTCTACTTAGGATTCTTAATTTAATATAATTTTGATTTGATGAACTGCAATTTTGAATCATAGTATATTCTTTTCAATTAGTAATGAGTTTCTAACATTTGCTCAAGTTTTATCTATTATATTATTCCTAATATCTCATTTGACTATTTAAGTAATATTTTTCTTTCAATTTCTCAAGTTTTGCTTCTATTTGTAAAATGTATATTTTCTTTTTCACACTTTCTAAAAATTTTATATATTTTCTCTTCTTCTTTAATTGCACAATTAAATGATATTTTTTTATTTATTAATAAATACAAATATTCATATATTTTCTCTTCTTCTTCAATTGCACAATAAAATCACATTCTTTTTATTTATTAATAAATACAAATAAATTTTAATTGTAAAAATATACAATATCCTTTTTAATTAGAAATATTATAACAGATTATTTTGATGTTTCACCTTCACAAACTATAAAAGCAGCACATGTAGGGGGAGAGAGATGAAAGTGAAAATAGAAAGATTAGATTGATTCTATATGTTTTTCTACTTATTTAAAGGCCGGTATATCTTGTTTAGCACCTTCTCATCAATTGTGTGGAATTGTACCTCAACTATTTTATATGCAATATTTATCCTCTCATCAATCATATTTTGATACTTATCATAAATTAGAGAAAGTGACAAACTAAGAAGAACACTTATTTAACAATGTAGAAATAAAGTTACAAGGAATACCTAAATATAAATATATATATGGAAAAATATAGTGTAGAATTTCATTTGAATTGATTTATTGAAAGTTACCTTATATAACTCATTTAATTTAAATAAAATATTTTATTTTAAAGAATTATAAAAAATTATTAAAATTTATAAATGAATGAATTTGTTATTTTTCAACTCGTTAGATATCTCTTATTATAATATTTCAAATTATAGGCTTTAAAATTAAACAATGGAAAAATTATATTAATTAAATTTGAATACAAATAGTCAATATATTAATATTAAAATAATTCTTCTTGAACTATGTATGATATTTTTTCATAAATTAAAGAAGTTTTAATTTTACCATACGAAGAGTCATATTTTAAGTCAATGCTTACTTTTTAGATATCTTTAAATTAATAATTTATAACTATATATTTTTTCTGGTAAATTTTAGATATCTCGTATTATAATATTTTAAATTATAAAACTCTGTATAATTATAATATTATAAGCTTTTGAATAAAATTAATTTTAATATTATAATTATATAGTGCTTTCCTTCTCTTAGGAGACAAAATATTTGAATTAATTTATTCAAAAACTTATAAGATTTATATAGTGCTCTATAATTAGTAAAAGACTTATACAATTATATTTTGATTAGAATTACGTAAAGATAATTAAGAGTTTGATTACAATAAAGGATATTTTATGTATCAAATTTATATTTTACAAAATTATCCTTATCTGTATTTTACTAAAAGTTTTACGATTAGGGTATTTTGGCCGATCACAAAGTTTCAAGAAACCCAACTCGTGCTTTTATAATATATAATAATAATAATATATATAGATATATAGATATAGATATAGATATAGAAAAACCATCTATACCTAACCATGACGCACCAAATTACTTCTAAGACGCACTCTTGATACATGATTAAAATGCCTGCCTTAGTTTTGTGTAAATTTTTTTTTTTTATCAAACTAATTAATAAAATAGATAACTCCTAACTATCCGGTGCATCTTATGATACAAATTTAATCCCACAAAAAAGATTTCTGTTGTAATTGTTCAATTTTTGGAAGTTGTATATATATGCTCGGGTAATTTTAATTCGAGCCTGGCTCGGTCAAACCAATGTAATGAAGGGGCGAGTGTTTTACACTTATCGTGTGGTTGGTGAAAATTTTAGGAAAAATAACTAATCAAATGACAAGTATAATACAGTTACTCTTTTTTAATTGGTTGGATTCAATCCAATCAAGTATAAGGTTAAATTTTGCATGTATGCTCTTTAGACTTTGCTGATATTGATATGGCCACACAATATTTAGTTACACATCACCATCACTATTACAAGCTAAGAACCACCACCATCGTTTTCACTTCTTACACTATCTCGAACAACTTCTTCCATTACCACCAACATAAGTAATTGATAGGTTAAGTCAAGTCTTCTCATAATCATTAATCATCTCGTTGAGAAAATGACCTAGTTACCATTAAAATTTTCTAAATTCTCTCATTTAAGGGAAAGCGTATTCTAAATTACCATAAAAAGAAGACCACGAACCTTGAAAATATAAGCTGGTCTGAAATGTAAAATTTTCAATTGCTTTTTAAACTCAAAAAAAAAAAAATATATATATATATATATATATATATATTAAGTTAGATTAACCAAAATAAAATAACAAACATTATTTAATAATAACATCGAAATCTAGGCAAACTAAAAAAATTATTATTAACATAGATTAAACAAAATAAAGTAACAAATAAAATTAAGAATAACATCAAAATCTACGCAAGCTAAAAATCTGCACTCATAACGAGCGTGTGAGCCAAATAAAAGTAATTAAAGTAAAGTAACAAACAAAAGTAATCAAAATAAGGTAACAAAGAAAAATAAAAATAACATCTGAATGCATGCAAACTGAAATTATAGTCCCAACGAGCGAGTAACCCATGCAATTAATTACAATAAATGAAAAGGTAAATAAAAAGGGTATTAAATAAACTTAAAAGAAATAAAAAGGGTGTTGTGAACTTATTTTCTTTTGCAACCTTTCTAATAAATTATGAGGTTAATATCAGTCATCTGTTTTAAGGGCACTCAAAAAATGCTAAGGGGAAACACTCATGACTCATGAGTTTCTTTAGTTAAAATAAAGGTGGTCTGTTAACTACTCTAAATAAACATGGTATATTCTTTATACACCCAACATGATAATTAAACTTACCTAACCTCTAGCTAACAAAATAGTTTATTTATCTATCCATTCAGTAAACCAAATTTTATCTGTCCCAAATAAATTTTAGCATATCACCTCAACAAGCAGTTATAACTTACTAGCTTATTTTTGGTCCAAACTGACCAACTTTTATATTATATATATAATCAAAAATAAACAATTCTTGGTTCTAGAAAATTTTGAGTAGATAAAATATGATTAACTAAAAATATGCATACTTTTATTAGTTTAAGGACATGTTCTTGTAGTTAGGTGACCCACCTCTCCCACGTCTTAATATCTCATTTGGTGGACACAAATTAATTTGATTATTTTTGTATGTTTTTGTACCATATTATGGCTTTTGTTTTGTTTTTTTTTTCGTACTTTTGCAGCTTATTCCTTTGACTTGGTACAGTATAAAGTGCAAATAGTTGGTGCAAGTCCATTTGTTGTTTGGTATATATAAAAACAGAATGATCACAACGTTGGCTCAAGCCCTATTATAAATATTAGAATTTTCCAAACTTTTTAATTACCTACTATGCTTGAAACCTCGAGCGCTAATGTGATTTCCATAACTTCAGATGTGACTGAAACCAAACCATAACACGTAAAATCAAGTATATATTATGTAAGTAAAATTTAACTTTGAAATCCGCAAGGCTAAAACATAACGTTGTGTGCTTTAAAAAAACAAAACATGTATGTATACATGTTACAACTACCCAGGCGGCCAGGCCGTATTTACTTTGTTGTTAATAGCTAGGGAGTTATGATCCACGGATATGGTTACGACGATACGGATACGACACGATATGGATATGGTGATATAAAAAAAAAAATTAATTTTCACGTTAGAAGTGTCGGACATGATGTCGGATACTCGACACGATACGATACGGCAAAATAATATTCTTAAAAGTGTACGTGCATCATAGATAGAGAGTTTGTGATTATTATTAGGGTTAATTACATCTGACCCCCAAATTAGATAGGATAATTACAGTTCGTACCCCATTTTTAGATATAATTATAGATACCACCCCGCTGGAGTTTGTTAATTACACTTAACCCCCAAAAAATTAGGATTCCGTTAAAAATAACGTGAATTTCCCGTTATGCCCTTACTTTTACCGTTAAGTAATTTTCAATTTTGTTTTGAATTTTTTTTCCCAAAAACTTTAATTATGAGTTTCCTTATTTACCCCTTAATGTACAAAAGATATTCTTGATATTCTGCAATTGTTTAACGAATACAAAACGCCTCAGTCTTTTGGGATTAGTGAAAGGAAAAAAAAATCTAGATTTGGCTTTTCATCACCTCGCGCCAAAGTGTACAGAACCAAACAAGAAGAAAACCCTAATATACTCCTCCAAAAATCTGCCAAAAAATCGCTATGGGTTCTTGAAGATTGGTTCGACTTCTTACTGATTCTCACTTAAAGCTTCTCGTCTACTAAGGAAATAGTTAATTGGTTTCTGGCTCTGACAGGTTGCACGATTTGAAGCAATCTTCATCCATGAACGGTTGGTTCTGTAGCATATTTGAAAACTTTCGTTCAGATTCTTTCATTTTTAGCTTTGTGTCCCCAAAAAGTTTTGTATTACTAGAAGAAATCATGCGGGAAGTATGTTATTAACGAATTTCAAAACTTAAAATTGGTGATTTTTTGTTTTTGTGTGTTTTTTGTTTCTATAGTGTATTTACGATGGCATGTTCTTAAGGTTTACCCACAAATTTTCTCCTTTTAAGGGGCTTTTATTGTTTTTTAGGTATTTTCTGAAGAAATTTTGGTTTTTTTGTGGTTATGTAGTATCATTTAGGTGTTATCTATGTATACTGTACACATGCTTTTTTATTTGAAATGGTTATTTTCCTATTTTTCTTTCTCATTTTTGCCCGTGTTAGAACCCAATTGAAATTCTATGATATTTATACATGATATTGTATTTGTGCTTATCTAGAGTTGGTGTCTACCAAAAATGCTATGGATGATGAGGGTGATGGGAAAGATGTGGTTTTTGAAGGTAGTGATCGTGGAAATAATCTTAATGATGATAACGAGGTTGGTGTTGATGATGGGGGCAATGAAGGAGATGATGAGTCTGGAGAGCAGGTTAGATTGATAGATGGAGATTTAGAAGAGATATCCGAAGAAGATTTCGATGATCATCCCGACACGGAGTACTTTGAAGATTTGTTTGAGAGTGAGGAGGAAAAGTTATTAGCTCAGGAAGAACCTGTTGTCACACAAGCAGAACATATTGTGGAAGATGAGAATTTGCAAGTGGCTGATACAACAACTTCAGACTCTTCTTTGGGAATTGTAGCTGATGCCCCTACTGATGAGTTATCAAATTACGATTCATCTGATGGATATGAGTTGTACAATGACAGTGATGAAGAGATTCCTGAAGATCCACTTGGAGGATGGTTTGATTTAACTGAAGTACAAATACCTGAGAATCCGTGCGAGCAATTCAATCTTAAAGAGAAGGAGTCTTTGCTTCAGTGAAGGAGTTCAGGAGAACTTTGAAAGAGTATATTATTAGAGCTGGTATCAAGATTACGAGAGTGAAGAATGAGAAAACAAGGATAATTGTCAAATGTGCTGATAAAAAATGTCCTTGGAGAATTCATGCTTCAGTCATTACTGATGCTAGTGACGAGACTTCATTTGTGATAAAAAAAAGTGCATTCCTGATCACTCTTGTGTTAGAGTTGACAATATCAAAGAGGCCAACTCAATATGGATTGCTGAGAAGATTGTTCCAATATTGAGAACACAACCGGGCATCAAAGTGGAGGTATTGAAGGCAGAATTGGAGAAGATTGGAGTGAACCAAAATACATGCAATTGTACAGGGCAAGGTTGAAGGCAAATGTGATTATCAATGGCAACCCAGCTGAATCATATGCAATAATGTCACAATACGCAGAGATGGTTCAAAGGACTAATCCAGGAAGCACATTAAGGTTTCAGTTCCATTTAGATCAAAACGGGATGGTGCCAAGGGAGCCAAACTTCAAGAGATTTTTCATTGGTAATCAAGTTTAAAGGACTAATATTTGTAAATTCTTTGTAATTAACATATACTATGTCACTGTTTTTTATATTATAATTTCTTCTTTTTTTTTATAGGACTTGACGCTTTAAAGTAAGGATTTTTAGATGGATGTCAACCGTTTATAGGTTTAGATGGATGTCATCTAAAAGGAAATTATGGAGGTATATTGTTGTCTGCAGTGTCCTTGGATGGCAACATGGGTTTGTATCCCATTGCATTTGCTGTTGTAGAAACAAAAAATAAGGAAAGTTAGGGGTTCATTTTAAATTGTTTGGCACAGTTGCTTGGTGGATTTTATGTTGGTAAACAGTGGACTTTCATGACAGATAGACAGAAGGTTATTTTTACATCTAATTGACTTATATCATTCTCATTTTATTCTCTCAGAGTTATTCCATTTTATGTTATTAATTTACTGTTCTTATTTTGTGAAATAGGGACTTGTTGAGGCAATGAACGATGTGGCACCTAATGCTATTCATAGGAAGTGTTGTAGACACATATATGTAAACTTGAGGCTGCAACATGCTGGTATATTGGTAAAAAAACTGTTTTGGGCTGCTGCAAGGTATAAATTTATTTTATAATTTGGGATTTACTTATATTATGCAGAATATTATGGACTTAAGTGGAAAATCTAATTCTACACAATTTTTTTAGGGCTTCTACCAGGGCTGAATTCAATTCTGCAATGAATAAATTAAAAGAAGTTAAACCTGCTGCTTATCAATATGTTGTTGACATGGGTGATACCTCTTTATGGGCTAGACATGCTTTTAGTTTAGACATTAAGAATGATCATGTCACAAATAACTTAAGCGAGTCTTTTAACACGTGGATTGGAGATCTAAGAATGCTGCATATTCATAAATTAATAGATGGTTTGAGGGCAAAGATTATGAGCAGGATAGAGACTAGATATCAGAGGGCAAAGAGATGGAAAAATTCTGTTTATGGTAGGATTGTCAGAATACTGAACTTAATGAAAGAGGATGGTGCAAAATGCAATGTATTGGTGGGGGGGCACATGAATTCCAAGTGAATGATGGGACTAGACACTATATTGTTGATCTTAGGCTTAGACATTGCGATTATAGGTTTTTGGATTTGAGTGGGATCCCTTATAAGCATGCTGCCGCTGCGATTGCTCATAAGAGACAGAATATTGAGGAATATGTTCACCACTGTTATAGTGTAGAGGTCTTTATGAAAGTATATAGCCATAAAGTTAAAGGTATACCAGATGATAGTTTTTGGCCAGAAATGGAAGTTGAGCCTAAGAAAATATTACCACCATTGATTAAAAGACCTCCCGGAAGACCTAAAAAGCACAGAAGAAGAGAGGTTGGTGAAGCACCAAGAGTGGTACCGTCAAGGAAGAGAGAAAAAGTGAAATGTGGAACCTGTAGTGGAATTGGACATAATAAAAGGTCATGTAAAGAAGGACAAAACCAGGCAATTTAGCTTCTGTTATTATTGTTATTTTGTTATTGTTATTATGAAATTTTGATATAATTAATGTTGCTACGCAGGCCGACAGACGAGGGAATGTGGTTAATGAAGGTGTCAACGAATCACAAGCTTCAATGCAATCAAATCCGAACAACGAAATTAATAGGACAACAACTACTACCTCATCTGTCACAAGAATGTCAATGAATAGAGGAAGGGGTAGGGCAGGCCCAGAAGACAAAATGCATCATCTTCAACCGAACCACCAACGCAAGGATCATCTATTTAGGGCCTATCCAAGACAGTAATTTTGGAACAAATCTTATGATTTTAATTTTCCAATCGTTTGGTTGTTTTTGTTGGCGCTTCTATGAGAATGCTACATTTGATGAACCTATTGTTAGTCAGACTTCTGTTTTGAAGCTAACTACTTCATTATCTTTTGTTATGAGGTTTTGCCTTTTATTATATAACTTGATTGCAGATTTTATTAAAGGAATCGAAGTTGTTGTATTGAATTGTAACTTATTGTAGCTGCTGTATAATGTTGTATCAACCTGTTTTATGATAAATTCCATTGAATTGAATTGTTGTAATGAGGGTCCTAAGAATAGCTACGTGAGGTCATGAGAGAAATTAATTATCGGTTTGTGCTTTTTTTGTGACACTCAATATTTATATGGTAAGAATTCTGAAAATAACAGTCACGTTAGATTGAAATTCAAATTTTTGATTGAAATTTTAACACAAAAAAAATTACATACAACCCCTATTTTAATTTATTAAATTACAATTAACCCCCAAGGGCATAATCGGTAATAAAAATTGGACCAAAGTCAACAGGGGTAATTTTGGATTTTCGCATATATTTTTGTTGACGTCATCAAATTTTTAACGGAACCCTAATTTTTTGGGGGTTAAGTGTAATTAACAAACTCCCGCGGGATGGTGTCTGTAATTATATCTAAAAGTGGGGTACAAACTGTAATTACCCTATCTAATTTGGGGGTTAGGTGTAATTAACCCTTATTATTATCCTATATTTTCTTCAGTTTACTTTTGAAATGTTACGGCCTGCGTTCTCCTTACAAGCCCATTTGCCTTGGATATTTTTGGCATGCCGCTTCAAATGAGAATTTGACGTGCCTTGTTACACATGAGTTTTATCATTATGAGTCGAGAAATTACCACTATCCCTAAAATATTGAGAAAATTACCCCAATATGTTATTGAAGACCTATTCAAATTTAAGGGAAAATTAATGATTTGCGGTTAAACACACATAAATTTATTCTAAAAACTCAAAAAACAATTCTCAGAAATTACACAATTTCCAAAAAGAATGAAGAAAATGTAAACACGGGTTTTTGACACATAAATTCAACTACACTAACATTTCAGATCATAACATCCATTGTCATTTTGGCCAAAGCAAACGCGGCCCAAGAGTTTAACAATCAAATGTAATTAGCTAGACCTAATCCCCATAAATAGGTCTATTTAATTTTGATTATATATTCATTATAAAATTTCTTAATTAGTGTATTATTTTCCCGATATTTGCTCATACTCGCCAACTCCAGTAGGAAAAATGTTCAAAGATAGACACTATCAAAAAAAAAAAAAAAACAGGATTAACGATTGATTATTGGTGACAGTTTTATCTGTGATCAGTGATCGATCCGTGATTAATATTCTCTATATATAATTATTAGTGACTGATCAGTGACCGCATAAAATTCAGACACAAATCAATTATTAATCAGTTATTGATTTTCTGACTCTAATTTTATTGATCACTAATTTTATGACCCAAAATTTAATCGGTCACTAATATTGTGATCGAGCTTTTACTAGTCACTAATTGGTCACATTATTTTAAATTTGACATATTGGGGTCACTAATTTAGTTACCACTAAATATTGGTACAAATCAGTCCCTAATCACATTTCATAATATTTTAATTATTTTGAAAAAAATTGTAGATAAAGTAAAAATATATATAAATAAATTGATTTTGAATTTATTATTGTTTTTTGTTTTTAATTTTAGAGAAAAATACTGAAATACTTAAAATATAAATTTATACATCTAAAAATGATCCACTTGAGAATTGCTTTGAAATTTACACTTTGGGTTAACATTCATACTTTTGAAGAATGTTTTATCAATCAGTCCTGAATCATACCACGTTTTAACATTATATTTTTTTTATAAATCATACCACGTTTTAACGTTATATTTTTTATTAACCATACCACGTTTGCTGAATTAATTAAAAAATAGTAAGTTTCAAGGCTATTTACAGAATCACAGCAGTCCATCTGAGGATTGATTTGAAATTTGTGACACCCTGTTTTTTCGGCAAGCTAGGTACGACGTCACGAGAGAGTTTAATTTAGTAATTTTGTGATTTATGTGACGTCGCATGCCTACGTGTCAATGTGTAATTTTATTTTAATTACGTGCGCCATAGAATTTATTTATAATGTTCTTGGACTCAATTGTCCAATATTTGAAAGTTAGGGACCTAACTATAATTAGGGTGTTTTTGGCCTTCGTGGCTACCTTGAACTCGGGAATTTGGATTCGAATTCCAACCTTACCATTTAAACCGTTTCGACGATTCGAATTCAATGGATTAACCTATTAATTTTCTAAAGCTAATTGATCGCCCTACCGTTTTAAATCTGATCCAAACGGACCGGATACCGTTTGACCCTACCCGTTCTGCCCGTCTCGTTTCTTGACTAACAAAACGGGCCAAGCCCTCCTTCCTTCCTCACTTTTCACGTTGCAAGAAATCTCCTTTTTTGGCCCTTAAGCTCTCGAGCTCGAGCGAGAAAGATCCAGCCGTCTGATCAACGACCCAAGGTAAGATTTATGTTCTATTCATTACATGCTTCGATTTAATACGTCTTTCGTGCCTCGGATTTGTGCCTATGTGCTAATTAGGGAAGATAATGAATAGTGTTGGGTTGGTAGTTCGGTGTGTTTAAGCTCGTTTTACGAACTCGTATGCGTAAATATGGAATCTACATGTTATATTTGCTTTGTGGTGTGATTTTCGTGCGTTTCGGAGTTGTGTGGGCTTGTGTGTGTGAGTTTTGGTGTTGCTCCGTCGTCATATCTGTTCTGCACAGACCTCGGTCGCGGCCACGACGCCTTGTTTCATTGGCTTCTGGAGGTGTGTCACGGGCACGCCCCAAAATGTGTTCATTTTGGTCGCGGCCGCAACGGGAGGTCAGTGACCCTCCTGGAAGGGGGTCGCGGGCGCGACGGTGTCTGCCGCGGCCCAAGCCCTGTTTTGCTTCTATTGTTGCGGCGCGGCCACGACCCCCGGCTGGGTTGGTGTTCGTGTGTTTTGCCTCATTTCTTCTGCTTTTGTTCATCCTCTCCCGCCCCTAACATGTTCCCAACATGATTTATGATTATTATATGTTAAGCATTGCTTTAAATCGTTATGGGATGAATATGTGAGCCTCAATTGCATATAATTTGACTAAGTTGGAATCATGCACCATATGGAACATGCTTTATATGCATTCTTACGTTGTCGTGCGTCTCACTTGGTATCATTTTGAGTCGAGTCTCACAGTTATAGCATGTCTCCTCTTTTGTACAGTGATCTCCTCGATGGAGATATTCAAGGCTCGTGGTTCTTTCCTTGGTCCTTCTTGTGTATGGAGGTGAGGGTTTTCTTTTATAAACTACATATGACCTTGCATGCTCTAAACAAGCCAAATGGTTTTCATATTAAACAAACCATATCCTTTATACCGGCTATGTACCGGAAATGTTTTATAAATCGTGTAGTGTTAACCCTGAGCTTGTTTTGCGAGATCCTGATTGCCCTCGACTCTCCTAGCTTTGGGCTAGCCGGTGTGGATTCCTATACCTGTTCTTTGGCCCAGAAGCTTGTGTATTGAGTGATCTGGGGAGGTATCGGGCCGACGGTGACCTCTTGCACAAGTCCCATCCTGTTAGACTAACCCGGATATCCACCGGGAGGTTTGGTGGAAGATGGGCTCCAGTTTGGGGAGTCATGAACCCGCCGATCACCCTGCATGGATGGCGAGGGTTAGCTACCCGAACTATCATTGGAGAAGGAGGTTAAATTGTACATGTTTTCCTGCTATTAATTAATAAACTCCTGTTCCTGCTTGCTTGACTGTTTACCTGCCCTGTTCCTATCATGTAATAAATGGAATGTGGAGTCCAGGAAGGAATAAATACCCGTTCTCGCCGGATTCCCTAAAATGTAATACACAGATATCCGTAACCTCTGGCATGCGCCCAGTCCCTGTTCAGCACCCGAGCCCGTAGATCGTTAAGGTAAAATGGGCATCAACAGAGGTCCTACGGATATCGGCACATGCATTATATATCCTATTTACCTGATTACATATATGGACGTAATTCCACCCGTACGTATTACCTAACTCCTGATCTCTTGATAACTGTTTCCTTGACAAATAAAGTACAGTGGAATTACGTCTCCTTGATTGCCTGCTTATATATATACGTGTGTGTAACCCCTTCACTCAGTCAGTTGGCTGACCCCTCCCTCTCGTTGTTTTTAGTTTCTGTCTTGCAGGTATTGTGGTCGTTAGGCGGTAGTCTGTCGAGGTCTTTGTTCGAGTCTCGGTCCTGTACGCACTGTATTATTTTGCATACTCCTTTCCTGCTTTGTATTTGGGCCTTATAGGCTATAGTGTATTTTTATTGTTTTATTAAACTCGGGATAGGTTTCTAGGGCCCTAGTCGAACCCGTTTGTGTGTTATTACTTTGTATGGTTTCGTGACAAGTTAAGACAGGTTCTTGGATTAGTTGAAGTCGTATTTACATTCCTGTTTGAATTGTAATTACATTCTTAACTGTGAATGTATGATCACCTTGCTTCCGCATTCTTGTTCCTGTTAACTTGTTGGTACAGGGTATAGTCCCGCTTAACGTAGAGTGTTTTTGTTCTATCTCCATTCGCTGTGAGCTTGGTTCATGTATGGACTTTCCATTTCATATGTGGACCGGGTTCATAGTGCGGGGATGCAGTGCCCTCTGTTTAGGGTTTCACATCCTAAAGTGGTATCAGAGCCCCAGGTTGTAAAATCGGAGTTCTAGTGTCGTGTCCTATCGAGTCTAGGTCGTACGGCTTTGGAACTACCTGAAAACATGTGCATTGCATCATTCTTGAACCTTGAAATGCATTTCTTTTAAAACTTTGTTGAATTATATGTTGCATTTTGCATCGAATTCGTGCCTTGATGTTGATGGTGTGACATGAGCATGCACCAACCGCATGTATTTATTCTCAAAATAAATCATGATTTATAGGTTATGAAGATAACATCAAACCACGGCCAATATCTACGACTATAATGATCTATCGCAAGCTCTTTTCTCAGGCATGGAAGATGTAAGGAATGCACCGGGGAATCATATACAAATTCGAGACTTGTGGCCCTTCCAAAATGAGGCTATGGTTCGAGGGTTAGGATCCGGAACAGAAGGTTGGAATTGTGGGGATAGTTTACAAGCACTATTGGAGTTGATGAATGTTTAATGAGTTAGTGGTGAGGTATGACATTCCCAACTCATAAGATCAACACTTGCCTATCTACACTACAAAAGTTAATCAACCAGGTTCCATAGGATCATCTAATTTGGGAACAGAGCAAAGAGAACCTTAAAGGTGTTAGATTCGGGGTTCAAATCAACGAAGAGGTAATGATCTTCAAGAAGACCCAAGGTAAAATAGATCCGTTGAGGGATAAGCAACGAAGATCGTCAAAGAAGGTTCGAATATAATAGGGTCAGTGGATGATGAGCAATACAGGCCGTCAAGGAAGAGTTTCCAATTAAATCCATCCATTAGAAGTCAAGTTCGGGCAAGAGGGAGAAGAAGAGGTGAATTGAGGCACTTCGGATTTCAGGTAAGGAAAAAGTCGAATTAGAAGGAGTTAAAGAGAATCGATCAATATAGTGATTTCAAGTCCATGGAAAACCAAGATGCTAGAAGTCCTATCTTCGGTAGGATTGGAGTTTATTTTCTAGATCCCAACTAAATTGTCGTGTTGTGAGGTGGAAATGGGAGATATGGAGTAACAAATGGAAACGACAAAGAAAGGAAAAGAGCTTTTGGAGGAAAATTATGTGCTCAAGTGGAGAAAATTAGAGGACAAGTCATACAACCAAGATGAATTCATAGAGAGTAAGTCAAGGGGACTTCAATCAAAGTGACAAGTAGGTGAAGATTCGGGGATAACATTTGTAGACCGATTATTAGTAAGAAGACAAGATACTAATTCCATGGCCGTAGAAGACTTTGGGTTCAAGAATCGCAATCTCGGGTCATGGGAACATACAAGTTGGTACAAGAGAATTTTAAAGATTTAGAAGACCGTGGGTAAACAAGCCATGATCAACAAATTCGAGGTAAGCCTGTACTTAAGGAAATGAAGAACAAATTATCGAGCTAAAGCTTACTATCGCGGTGATAGGTGTAATACATTCATGGCACGTGCACCATACATCGCGTTAAATTGCTTAATCTCCTTTATATATATGTGCGTGCATCTCTACTTGATATGATTGCTCCAATATGTCACATCTTTAACTGTTTGCTACGTGTATTGGCATCTTAATCCAACATGCATTGTTCAGTGTTTATTTGATAGGGAATTTTCTCCGCTTTGTTCATCAAGTGCTACTCCGACCAGGCCTTGTTTGAATTGAGGAAAGAAGAGATGCAAAGTGTTTATCAAAAGAAAAGAGGAGATATCGAGGCTCGGGAAAGTAGAACCAGAGGATAAAACAAAGGAAGTGGGTTACCACTCTTACCAATCACTTCAAAGTGAATGTGAGTGAGATCACCGGACACTTGACATAGCTAGGACCTTTATACCAAGGAGGCTCAGTTAAAGAAGTTGGGAATCTTTGACCGAAGAAGTGATGGAACAAGTACAAGGAATTGAGAATAGAACTTTTAAGGGGGAGAGCTCGACCGGGAAATAAATTAAAATCTCGATTGTGCTAGAATGGATCACTCCTATTAGGAACAATGGAAATGTAAGAGGCAACAAGTAATGAGAATCCTATAGAAGCGATAAGGGACAAATTGGAATAATTAGCACTCGATACGGTTTCAAAACCAACGTGGATGAAGTTTCGAGAATAATAACGGAAAAAATAAGTACTTCGAGAGATCAAGATATGGATTCAAGAAATGCTTGGGAATTGAAACGATAAGATGGGGTAAAGAATGGTCGATGATAACTTTGGTTGTAGGATCAACACCGTCGATCTCTCACCATGGGATGTACAAGTTTAATTCTCCAGGGTTGAAAGGATTGTGTAGGGTTTAACGTATCTCATGCCTTGGAGATGATGGGAGCGTGAAGAATTACAGAAATTGGTAAGGGAGATAATGGATAAGAGATGCCGATCAAACCATTATACTCCGTGATCGAATAAGTGTGAGTCAATTTAACCGGGCGTTGGAAGGGGAATATCTAGAATAGACCGCAACAAGAACAAGAAGGTTACCGGCTCGTCAATCATTCTTTCATGATGAGCCGGGAACGCTAATAGGATTTGGAGACTAGAATCTGAACTACTAAAGGTTAGCACGAGCATCTGAGATGGGTTAAGTATACCTCATAGAGAAGAATGAATTAATTGGGTTAAGACCAAGTGCACACTCAAGATTGGAACTTTGGACCGTGGTGTTACTAAGGAAAGGAAAGTTGCTCGTGAAATGAAGACCCGGTGGTCATTGAAATATCAACACGTCGGGGATTCCAAAGCATGACACTACGAACAAAGAAAACTCCAACAAAGGATCAAGTGCCAAATCGAATCATTGCCAAGAAAGCTTTCCAAAACTACCATGAATGGTACTTTTAAACATACATACCACGTGCATCATGCATTCTTTTAAATTATTGTCGTATGTGATTACTTGCTAGTTGTTAGTTGCCTTTTTGGAGTAGCTTGAGTGTCCGAGTGTTTTGTTGCTCGGTCAGTCAGGGGTTGTGTTGTGCAATGGATTTGCAATAGGTCTTCGGAGGTCAAGTTTAGAAGCTAGTGGCGGTTCAAGAAACCAACTTCAAACCATGAAGTTCATGTGGTGATAGAAGACTAGTTCGGGGTTGGAGAACGAGTGGTGGAAGTTCGTTAACTACTCCACTTGTGATACTGAGTTGTGGGATGGTTAGGATGGATTCAAAAGGTGGGAGTTGAATCTCGTTTAGACCCTCCTATCGTGCGAGATGTCCGGACTACTCATGGTCGGATCAAGTTTGTGAGCAGCTTGCAGAGTTCGTTGAAGCCCCTTCGCGCTTGAAGACCCCTTTCCGAATTAATTCCTGTTGGGATATCGCAAACCCCGAGTAGGATGAACACGAAGAGGATTTGCTTAGAGTCCAGAACTCGAGGCAGTGGACTTGAGGATATGTCCTTCTTAAGGGGGAGAGGTTATGACACCCCGTTTTTCTGGCAAGCCAGGTACGACGTCACGAGAGATTTTAATTTAGTAATTTTTTGATTTATGTGACGTCGCATGCCTACATGTCAATGTGTAATTCTATATTAATTACGTGTGGCATAGAATTTATTTATATTGTTCTTGGACTCAATTGTCCAATATTTGAAAATTAGGGACCTAATTATAATTAGGGTGTTTTTGGCCTTCGTGGCTACCTTGAGCTCGGGAATTCGGATTCGAATTCCAACTTTACCATTTAGTTCGTTTCGACGATTCAAATTCAATGGATTAACCTATTAATTTTCTAAAGCCAATTGATCGCCCTACCGTTTTAAATTCGATCCGAACGACCGGATACCGTTTGACCCTACCCCTTCTGCCCGACCCGTTTTTTGACTAACAAAACAGGCCAAGCCCTCCTTCCTTCCTCACTTTTCACGTTGCAAGCAAGGGAAGAGAGAAGAGGAGAAGAAATCTCCCTTTTCGGCCCTTAAGCTCTCGAGCTCGAGCGAGCAAGATCCAACAGTCCAATCAACGAGCCAAGGTAAGATTTATGCTCTATTCGTTACGTGCTTCAATTTAATAAGTCTTTCGTGCCTCGGATTTGTGCCTATGTGCTAATTGGGGAAGATAATGAATAGTGTCGGGTCGGGAGTTCGGTGTGTTTAAGCTCGTTTTACGAACTCTTATGTGCCAATATGTAATCTACATGTCGCGTTTCGGAGTTATGTGGGCTTATGTGTGTGAGTTTTGGTGTTACTCCGTCGCCATGTCTGTTCTGCACAGACCTCGGTCGCGAATGCATGCACTTTGAGGCGCGGCCGCGACGCCTTGTTTCGTTAGCTTCTGGAGGTGTGTTGAGGGCGCCACCCAAAATGTGTTCATTTTGGTCACGACTGCGACGGGAGGTCAGTGACCTTCCTGGAAGGGGGTCGCGGGCACGACAGTTTTCCCCATGGCCGCGACGCCTGCCCTGTTTTGCTTCTGTTGTTGCGGCGCAGTCGCGACATTTTTGGGCGTGGTCGCGACGCCCTGCTGTGTTGGTGTTCATGTGTTTTGCCTCATTTCTTCCACTTTTGTTCGTCCTTATCCGCCCCTAACATGTTCCCAACATGATTTATGATTATTATATGTTAAGCATTGCTTTAAATAGTTATAGCATGAATATGTGAGCCTCAATTACATACAATTTGAATAAGTAGGAATCATGCACATGTTAGGAATAGTGCCCTAGAAAGCCGATTGTATATCCGCTTTGTGCTTTTCCTTATTGTTATCACAGACAATCTTTGAATGAAATAACGAATTGAGGCAACATTTCTTTATATGCTCTTGTTTGGTATGCGTTTACTTTATCTGTGCATGTATGAGAACTCCCCTAATCCTGATGACTTTAGGACTCTACCATTTAGGTGAAATGGTTCATGAAACGAGCCCTATATCACATAAGTCATGATTAGTAAAATACTCCAAGCCGATGAGTCCTACAGACAGTGGGAGTGTCAACCTAACTCCTCTAAGGCTTGCTTGTGGGATCACGCCCTTAAGAAGGACCACCTTGTTTCATAGAGGTGCAAAGTGTATAGTTGATACGTGCGTGATACATGAGGGTGCTTACTTTAATAAGTAAGTTCACTTAGGTGCCCCGTGTGAGAACATTCCTAAATGGGAAAGGAAGTTTCTATTTCAGGAAATGGAAACTTCCAGATTAGGAAATATCTCACGGGTCATTGATGTGATTAATTAATCCTTAAGACTTGAGGTTCCTTGTCACTTTATGAGTTAACTCTGTAGTCTTAGGTATAAGCTTTAAAGGGTGTCGCCTTAGACAACTGATTCAAGGCTTATGTTGGGGCTGCACAAGTGATTCATGAAAGTGAATGAGAATCAAGAAAGGACCTACACTTGCATTTGCAAGGTGATCTCTTATTGTGTAAGTCATTCATATGTCATATGGAGTCCTTGGCCAAGGCAGCAGATCAAGACATCAAGAAAAGGGTTTCTTGGATTGAGATCAAATGGATATGAAATGCACTTAGCTTTAAGACCGGATTATTAGGGTTCTGATTATTCCCTTACCCTAGATCTTGGTTGAGAGATAGTAAGTAGAAGGATTGTATCTCACATGAATCAATGACTTAAAGGTTCTGTCGAATTCGAACATTCCAATTCAGCTAGGGGTTAAACACCTGTTGCTAGACTATGGTCGTTTGATCTGTGGACCGATTATTTAATTAGTGAATTAATTAATTGGGGTCACTGCTAATTGAATTGAGAACCTAGAGGGTCACACACAACAACTTGGTTACATGAGTTGAGGCTTTAAAATGATTAAACGAGTTAATCAAGCCAAGAGGGTTCCACACGTGTGGGTCAGGTGAGTGACACGTGTCCTTGTGACACGTGTCCCACACGTGTAAATATATATATATATTGTATATATATATATTAAATAACTAAATGTGTTAATTATTTAATAGACTTTGGTTTAATTTTGAATTAAAAAGAAAGTCTTATTTTGGAGAAAAATTATCTAGTTAATTAATTACGAATTAATTAATTAGATAAAATAAGTTATTTATTTTAAATAAATAAAGTATAAAATTATCCAAAAATAGTTTGGATAATTTTAGCTCTCTTGAAAGTTGATTTGAATTTGAATTCAAAGTCAAAGTCAAAATTACTTGATGATCAAGTAATAGAAGAGAGGGACCAAAATCCTTAGCCCATAAGGACTAGGATTTTCGGTCCTCCCCTTCCTATAAATAGGGGAACTCGAGCTCCCCTTAGAGCTAATTGGCAATTCTTTTGGTTCATGTGTTGAACACCATCCTTTCTCCAAGATAAACGAAACCCTAGGTTAAGCCTAAACACTAACTAGAGAACTAACATCCTTACTAGTTAGATTGTAGTCAAGTTGGTGGACTATCTCTAGAGAGCTTCAAGTTAGAAGTTTGAAGATTCAAGCTTTACCAAGGAGAGGGGATCAAGCCGCGAGAAGAGCTTTCTTGGGTGGCTTGAAACGCTTCAAGAAAGAATAAAAGAAAAGTAAGTTTCTTATCTCTACGAATTTGGATACACGATTGCGAGTCCAAGGTCCTTTTGTTGGAAAATTTTTAAATTTTCACTGCTTGACCTATGACCTTGCATGCTCTAAACAAGCCAAATGGTTTTCATATTAAACAAACCATATCCTTTATACCGGCTATGTACCAAAAATGCTTTATAAATCATGTAGTGTTAACCCTGAGATTATTTTGCGAGATCCTGATTGCCCCCAGCTCTCCTAGCGCTGGGTTAGCCGGTGTGGATTCCTGTACCTGTTCTTGGGCCTAGGGGCTTGTGCATTGAGTGATTCGGGGAGGTATCGGGGCCGACGGTGACCTCTTGCACAAGTCTCATCCTGTTGGACTAACCCGAAATTTCCACCAGGATGTTTGGTGGAAGATGGGCTCCGGTCTGGGGAGCCATGAACCCGCAGACCACCCTGCTTGGATGGCGAGGGTTAGCTACCCGGACCATTATTGGAGAAGGAGGTTAAATTGTACATGTTTTCCTGCTATTAATTACTAAACTCCTGTTCCTATTTGCTTGACTGTTTACCTACCCTGTTCCTGTCATGTAATAAATGGAAAATGGAGTACAGGATGGAATAAATACCCGTTCTCCCTGGGTTCCCTAAAATGTAATACATAGATATCCGTAACTTCTGGCATGCCCCCAGTCCCTGTTCAGCACCCGAGCCCGTGGGTCGTTAAGGTAAAATGGGCATCAACAGAGGTCCTATGGATATCGACACATGCATTATATATCCTGTTTACCTGATTGCATATATGGACGTAATTCCACCCGTACGTATTGCCTAACTCCTAATTTCTTGATAACGGTTTCCTTGTCAAATAAAGTACAGTGGAATTACGCCTGCTTGATTGCCTGCTTATATATATACGCATGTGTAACCCCTTCACTCAGTCAGTTGGCTAACCCCTCCCTCTCGTTGTTTTTAGTTTCTGTCTTGCAGGTCCTGTGGTTATTAGGCGGGAGTCTGTCGAGGTCTTTGTTCTAGTCTCTGTTCCTGTACCCACTGCATAGGTCTGCATACTCCTTTATTGCTTTTTATTTGGGCCTTGTAGGCCATAGTGTATTTTTATCGTTTTATTGAACTCGGGAAAGGTTTCTAGGGCCCTAGTCGAACCCGTTTATATGTTATTGCTTTGCATTGTTTCGGGACAGGTTAGGACAGGTCCTTGGATTAGTTGAACCCGAATTTACATTCCTATTTGAATTGTAATTACATTGTTAACTGTGAATGTATGATCGTCTTGCTTCCGCATTCTTGTTCCTGTTAACTTGTTGGTACAGGGTCTAGTCCCGCCTAACGTAGAGTGTTTTTGTTCTATCTCCATTCGTTGTGAGCTTGGTTCATTTATGGACATTCCATTTCATATGTGGACCGGGTTCATAGTGCAGTCCCTGGTGCCCTCCGTTTAGGGTGTCACAAAATTCATACTTCGAAGAAAAATATTTGAATCGATTCATGAATCAAACCAAATTTTAATATTTAATTTTTTTTCATTTATTGAAATTTTAAACTCGACTTAAATTTGATGGATTATTTAAATAATAGTAAGTTTCAAGGAAAGCGATCCATTTGAGAATTGATTAGGAATTCATTTTTGAAAGAATGTCTGAATCGATTCATGAATGTCAAGTTTAACATTATATATTTTTCATTTTAATGAAATTTGAAATTCGAATTAAATTTGTTAGATTAAATAAAAAATAATAAGTTTGATCTATTTATGTTATTTTTAAAATGAAATTTATTTTCACATATGTTAAATTTAAAGTGAATAACCTTGATTGTAAAATTTAAGGTATATTTAAAATTATAATATTTATTTCATAAAAATATTTATTAAAATTATTAAATTAAATTTATAGTGATCGTGCTAAAATATAGTCGAGCTGGCTGACCTTTTTAGTACGATCTATCAAGAATTTATAATTTGGATTCTTTCGACCTGCAAAACACTTAACACAAGGGGTAAAATTGCTTGGGTTCTATTCAGTGACGCTCCTCTGACGCTCAAGTCAGTATTAGATTCTGGAGAGAAGATTTAATGAGTTCAAATGCCTTAAATGCATTTACCAAATACAGTTCATGGTAGGGATATTTATAGCTTTGGACGAGAAATGCATTGAGTACACGCACTACAGTGTGTCTAGGGATGCAACTGAGCTGAGCTGGCTCGCGAGCTTGGCGAGCCAGCTCGAAAAAGGTTCGGGCTTGAGTTCGGTTATCACGAGTCGAGCCGAGCCCTAGCTCGGCTCGTGCTGCCATCGAACCAAGCCCGAACCCTTTTCTTCCTAGCTCGTGGCTCGCGAGCCAGCTCGCGAGCTATACTTATTTTATATAAAAAAATATATATTATATATATATAATTATATGCATATGAGGTGTATATATTTATTTATAAATATTAATACCTAATCCATATATATCTTTCCAGGCTCCCACTGACGAAACCTAATTACAACAAACATATATTTCTCTTTGGTTCACCATAAACCCATTTCTTACAGCAAACCAGCCGCCGCCTGCCTTCAAGGTTACTACCACCACTCAGCCGCCAACTTCAAGATCTTCAACCACCTCCACCAGATCTTCGAACACCTCCACCACCACTCAGCCGCCAGCTTCAAGACCTTCAAACGCCCCCACTGCCACTGCCGAATGCGCCGCCACCACCATCTTCCAGCCATGACGCCGACGCCGACGCCTCTACAACCGAATCTGACGGCCACCATCATCTTCCCCGCTTTCAAGATGCCTTCTTTAGATCCCTTTCTAAAATTTCCTGTTTCTTTATTCTTAGATTCAGATTTGATTTAGGTATTTTTTATTCTTTTTGGCTAAGTTAAACCTGCTCTCAACTTCTTGTTGTGTATGGATCCAGAAATATATTGATGGGTGTTGTGGCCTCAAATTTCTTTCACCTGAAGCATTTTTTTTCCCCCTTTTCCTTGCATATTTAGATCTCTATTTCCCGTCTATCTCTTATATTTGAAGCTTTTGAATGGATTAAATTTTTTTTTTTGAATTTTTATTTGATGAAGTTGGGCAGTTGTTTTCATGGGTTCGACAGGCTCGCGAGCCGAGCCTAACCCAAGTGCAAGCCAAGCCCGAGCCAGGTTTCATGGCTCGGAGGCTCGCGAGCCAAGCCCGAGCCACACTTTCAAGGGACGAACCCGAGCCCGAACCAGCAAAAAACACCAAAGCTCGGCTCGGCTCGGCTCGTTTGCATCCCTAAGTGTGTCATTAAATGCAACCGTATTCGATCTGGCTTATTGTTATTTTCGACCCGAGCGAGGCTTTACACGTCATACCTCCTTTCCTCTTTTGGCAAACTTATGTACTCTGGGGCATTAATTACTCTAGCGTATGTTCTCCTAGAGAATAAGATGGTTACACGTATCCCAACAAGGATGTTGGGGACATTCGGTCTTGCCTTCTGGCTGGATAGATCGATTTAGGGATCGATCTGTACACTAGACGTCGTGGCCAGACATCGATCTTAACTCTTTGAGCCTACCTCTAGACTTAGTCAGTTTGTCTTTGACTCATGCTAGTTGTCGTGTTATCAATCTCTCCATTCGAGTTTGACCTCTTAGGCGACTTAAAGTGGGTCTAGTCAACCTCTATCGTCGGCTTGACCAGGGGTTCAGGATTTTTCATGTGATCCATTGCAAATATATCATGTCAGAGGCCCCTTAAATTACCTGCGTATTTTTCACATGGGTAATTTTTGAACTGGGCATCGATCTAGGGGATATGATTGCACTCGCAGGCATATTGCATTCACATAAAATACGATTGTTTCTCTATTTAATCAAATTGAAAATGCAATCATTATATCGTTTTACCTTTCGAGACGTTACTTTTCACTTTCTGAAAATAGAAGGGTACCCGGGACTTCAGCTCCTACGTTTCAAACGCAAAGAACTCAAACTGCTTCAAGCTCCAGATCGGTTTGCCTAAAACTTCCGCATTCCAATGTAATATTTGATCTTTTCTTCCTTGAGTTCTTTAGGTATTTTATTTCTAAGCCTATTCTCACATAGATCTAAACACCTTTACTCCTTTACCCTCTCCTCCTCACGACCCTATCTCTAATCTTAATCACAATCTAGAGGGCTTCCCACTTGTGTCCGAGAGCTTAGGCTCTATATTTGAGTTGTCTGACGAGGGGATAGACGCTGTTTTGATGGGAAATCAACGCGGGGTTCCATCGATGTCAGCTACCAACCCCTCCACCAAAGGAAGAAATAAAACTGCGGCGGAGGACGAGCACCCTCAACACGTATATTGAAATCTGTTCCTGATGGATTAGATGGAGAACAAAAATAATTCTAACTATCATTCGCAGCCATATTCTCTAATAATTCAATAGCTTCCTCTGAAGTCTTAGCCATGAATGCTCCTCCAGTTGCAGCATCAATCATGATCTTCATATTTCTATTCATCTCATTATAAAAAGTCTGTACTAAAAGCCAAGAGGGAATTCCATGATGAGGGCATTTTCTCTGTAGGTCTTTAATCGATCCCATGCTTCATAAAGTGACTCTCCATCAATTTATTGGAATAAAGTGATATCATTCCTAAAAGGGATTATTTTGCTCAGTGGAAAGCACTTAGCTAAAAAAGCCTTGGAAAGAGCACCCCAAGTCTGCATGGTTTCATTAGTCAATATGCCTATCCATGTTCTTGTGTGGTCCCTCAGAGAAAATGGGAATAAACGGAATTTGATTGCATCATTGGTAATATTATTGATCTTGAAAGTGGCATAGACCTCCAAAAAGTAGGAAAGATAATGGGCAAGATCCTCGGTAGCCAAGTCTCCGAATTGATTTTGTTGGAGAAGGTTGATCGTGGATGATTTTATCTTAAAGTTGTTTGCAACAAAGGTAGGCCGGACTAGATTGTTTTAAATAAGTCCTACATCAGGCATATCGTAGTCCTTCAAAGCTATAAGGACTGGATTATTACCATTCTCTACATTAACGTTCAGTTCATTCCCTTTAACACCATTCACAACATTCTTAATATTATCACGTTTCTCGAGAAGTCCATCGTCTTCCATTGGATTGGTATTTTATTGTTCTCTTTGCCTACGTTCTTTTCTGAGTACACAAAGAGTCTTCTCGATTTTCGGATCAATCTCAACGATGTCTGAATTTCGAGTTCTTCTCAAGCACCAACGCTTGCTAAAAAAATAGCAAATATCAAGCCAACGAAAAGAAACATAAATAAAATAAAAATGGCCTAAATCACTAACTACTAGTACTACGCGAGAGTGACTTTGAAATCGTTCCCGACAATAGTGCCAAATACTTGTTCAGGGTTTTTCCTCAAAAGTTTAATTGAAACCCTATGTAGTGCAAGTGTACACATAACATTTCGTGTGTTCATTAATCTATAGACCGATCCAACTATTCAGGGCTGGTTTCTATAACTAACATGCAACAATGAACAAAATATTTAAGACTCAATAATAACAACGATTAGTTAGGAGACAATAACTTCATTCGAATTAGACATCAATGCATTTTTCAATGAATGTTTTGTTTTCACAATTATCATGACTTATGTAAATGCTAGCCTCTCTCAAGGACAAACACTTACACCTGACCAGTTCATGTTGCCTACTCTCGTAATCCAACATTTCCCTAATTAAGCCAATAAAACAGGATGATTATAACTAATTGGTAGCGGCTACATCACCAATTAATCACTAATTGCTTAGAGTCAAGTTAAATCTCTTTATACTCGAAACCCTAAGTGATACGAAGTTCATTCCAAGTTCATAAGCATCTCTTGATTATATCATATAAACTCTAAATCACATTAAAGGTGATCAAGCTTCAACGTGTCAATTAGTTCGATTTTGTAGCATAAAAACCATTCATTAACAACACATCAATCATCTATCTCCAATCCATTATCATCCTCGCGACAAGGGGATTAGCTACTCATCATCAATAAAACAAAAACACAAGAAGAGTCTAAAATATTCATCCTCATAAATAAGTACGATTGTTCAATTCAATCCTAATCATAAACCAATAATAAAAACTAAATTAAGAGACATCAGTTTGCATACTTAAACTAGAAAATACTCAAACTAGATTGACTTGCAAAAACCAAAGATTTTCCGTGACGAAGGAAGACGCCGAATTGCTCTTTCTCTCTTATTCGTCTCATACTCTATTGCGTTCTTCTATTCTCCTTCTAACTTCTGACTCCTTTTCTTCTTTTAGGGGTTTTTCGTGCTTTAAATACCCATAAGAAATTAAAAGCCTAAATCCATTAATCATTCCAGTCAAACGTCGTTCGTGACTGCTAATTTCTCCAATGTAATTCTTCGCGGTCTCAATTCTTAAAGAATCGTTAATGCATTTTTATCACTCATTCGCGGTCGCTAAAAATATCTTCTTGCAAAGTTGGCGGCTACTAATCGCCTGAACAGTAGCTTTTTCCTCTACTCGGCCGCTAATAACTTTAGCGTGATCGGTTGAGGGGCGCTAATCTCTTCGGTCAGTTATTCTTTTTTGCTTGTTTCATTGTCTTCCGAGCGAAAATTACCTGAAAAAAGGTATTTTAAACAGTAAGTGGCACATAAATGATAATAAAGCATATGGAAAATAGGTCTAAAATATCGAGTATTTATCGTCTAACAATAAACCTCACAATTAAGACAACTGTAATTAGGGGTGGGCTTTCGGGTCAGGAAATTCAGGGCCCATCCCAACCCGATCGGGTATTTTTCGATCGGGACGGGGAGTTCGGGATATTTTCAATTTTGGACGGGTACCCAAATCCCGATTAAGAGTTCGGGATCGGGTAGTATCTTGGTACCCGAACTAACCTTTCAATTATATATATATATATATATATATATATATATATATATATGTCTTTATAGTTTATATAATATAGATCTGTATATATACATACGTCTTTATAATAATAATAATAATAATAACATAAATCAATAACCGACTCCACTTCTTTGTTCCTAATTTCTAAATCTGCATCTGAATTCTGAAGTCCAAACGGCCACAACAACGGACAACCCATAAGGCAGCTCCGCGTCTGCATCTGAAGTCCACTGCATAGTTTTTTAATATGTTTTTTAATCAGTTTTTGTGCTCCTGCCTCCTGTATAGTTCTGCACATCTTTTTCAATTACTAATTAGTTATATAATAATTTTAATTTTTAATCAACATCATGTAAAGTGTAAACTAATAAATAAAATTTTGACAAATTATTACAATGGTAGGCCCGATAAATTAATAGGGAGTCCATAAAGTCAATTACAGAAAAAAAAATTTAGGCCCAATATGTAAATTGGCAACCCAGCCCACAAATTATTGTATTAAAAAAAAAAATAACTGAAAATTGATCGGGCTCCCCGATCCTGACCCCAAGCCCATCCCGAATCCCGAACTCCCCGATTTGTCGGGTGCCCTACATTTTCGTGACGGGCTCGGGTATCCAAAATTTCACCCGGATCCCGAACTCCCTGAATCCTGAACTCCCCGTCCCGCGCCCACCCCTAACTATAATGTAAAAATAAGTTCACAAAAACGTCTAGAACATTTTGTAATAGATACCAGCACATGAACAAGGCCTTTAATGTTATACAATTAATGTTGTAACTGCCTGATATCAGCTTTATTTCAAATTCAAAATAAATGTCCAGCAATAAAACTCATATTTATACTTACAAATATGCAATCCTTAGTGTATAACCTAATATAAACCATTAATTGCATATAAAGTACAAACATCTTAATATATTATATGGAATATAACATAACACAAAGTTCCAATCTTTATTGTTTTTAATTTATTTATTACTAGTTTATGGACTTTATTCTATGGATTCCTATCAAGGAATTCGGTATCGCTCCAAGAATAAATTCATCCATAACGTCAAATCCCAACACCATCTTTCCATAACCCTCGATATCCTCCAATACATATAATTGCAAATCGATCAAAGCCCACAATTTCCCACACTTCCAATTCCAAAATAAAAACAAAAAAAACAAAATTCTAACTAGGAGGGCTTTCAAGAAACTGAACTGAAAATCACACTCGAGATTCGGCGGAAAAAAAAAAGGATAACAACTCTGTGGCATAAGATTGAAAATCAATGAAAGCCCAAATCCTACCACATGGGTACGAAGTTAACTAAAACAAGTAGATAGAGGAAACGAGAAATTAAAGATAAAAAGTAAAGAAATATATCCGAAAAATTTATAAGAGAAAATCGAAATTGAGAGAGAAAGCATCGAAGTCTATGAAAAATTTATTAAAGAAAAGTCAAAATTGAGAGAGAAAAAAGGAAGTTGATTTGATTTTAAGATAAAAAAAAAAAGAATTTAATTTTCATTAACCAGGGTTAAAGTTTTAAATGAGTTTGTTAATTGTTTTATTTAATAATTAATCTTCCATGTGACGAGTTATGATTCGTAGATTCGGTTAAGCCCGACATGGGCTATAATTTTCAGTAGACATATCTCATATCAATCATGGGCCGCGCTATAGGGTAGATAATAATTTTTGAGGTGCATATTTGATTATTAATTGTAAAAGGCATAAAAAGTTTGTAACAAAATTTAGGTGTGTCACATTTAATGTGGTTTAATAATATTCTACAAAATTAAAATTAAATCCGCACATGAATAACTTAGTTGTGTATATCCTATCGTCAGTCCAAACATGAAAAAAATTAACAATCACGTTAAGTAAATAAATATAGTATACATTAAAATTGATATACTACTAGGTTATGCTTTTACTTTCTTTTACTTCTATTTTCTAGGACGTGTGTTTCCTATCATGTATTTTTTGATATATTTCCTAGTTGAAAATAATGGAGCCTAATCCAGGTCAATTTATTTCTTTTTCTTTCTTTTTTCTTTGGATAGAAGTACATGTAATAGAGATCGAAGAGTCCAGATTCGTACTCAAGTAAAAGATTCCAATTGTCGCTTATAATTGTTCATTCAAGCAAACTGACTGACTTTACTGTTAATTAATTCATAACATAACGTAATGCAAGTTATGCAACAAATAGAAATGCTTATTTGAGATACTCTCCGCTCGCATGAGCTTCTTTCACGTGCTTTTCGTACTCGTCTTCTTCTTCGTCATCCTCCTCCTCAGCAGTACTTTCTTCATCATCTTCCTTGCTTTCTCCTCCCCACCCAAAACCAGGCACCGGCCTTGATGAGGGCGGAGGGTCCCTTGCTTCACTTACGATCTTCATAATCTCATCAACGCTCTGGAGGGAGAAACTTGGATTGTCTTTCTTGAAGTAGTTTGCTTGAGAAGATTCGGTGAGCTCCCTTGGTAGATTCTTCAAGAACCATGGATGGCTCTTAATGTCTTTTATGTTGATCCTCTGAATATAATTTAATCACGGTAAATTTATATTTTTATGAACGGACAAATATATAAAATAGTATTAGTAACAAAAATCAGAAAAATAATGTGAATGTTTTTACTAATTATATACATTAAGTGAGAATGCCCTTGTGACCATAAAATTGTCACGAAATTGTCAGTATAGTTATCTCACTAAACATCAATGGTGACAACTTGGACATATCGTTTCTGTTACTAATCGTATCACAAAAACTATTTTAATAACAAATATTTTTTTCGTAACTCAATATTTATGATTAATGATAACTTTAATACTATTAGTTGTTATGGTTTGTCACCCCTTTCCTTTCGTTTTTTTTTTTTAAGTTTCATTTTTTTCCATATATATATTAATTGTAGTTTTTTTTTCACACACACACCTCGGTGGCCAAAGTAATTCGAACCCGGATCATTACATTCGAGAAAGAACGCTCAAACCACTTGGATCAACCCCTGTTAATGTATATTAATTGTAGTTGATTCAGTAAATGCTTACCCTGGAAGGATTCGCAACAAAAATACGCGATAGTAGGTGCTTGCAATCTTGAGAGATATGGACATAGTCTGGTATTTTGTACTGCACAGCCATTATTCTCTGCAATAGGATGAGAAGATTAATTTCGAGCAAATATAACTGTGAAGGTTTTTGAAGGAATTATTGATTAGGGTGAAGTATATATGTTTGCTTACTGATATTGTTTTCCTGAAATTCTTGGGGTCATCTGGATCTTCAAAAGGGTAAGCTCCCACCAGCATCACGTAAAGGGTAACTCCACATGACCACACGTCTGCCAACTATTTTAAAAATATAATAATATAAATAATAATAAAGAAGTACTAATAAATTAAATCGAAAGTTAATTAGTTCGTAAAGTTTTTGGAATATTGTAATTAGTACGTACAGGATTTCCAATCAATTATAATGATAAGTGTATTACACATTTATTTGATTGGTTACACGATAATTATAAAACACTAGTTGGACCGAATTAGATTGTGACTAGAATTATCACTTATGGCAAATTAACCTCATAATAAGTTAATTATATTATATTAATTATATGAGTATATATCTTTCATAATCACATGATAAATATTAAGTATATATTGGTTCGTGAAGTGAGTATCATTTTCTGTAGAAATCATGCATGTCGGGGTAGTGTTTGTATGAAGGAAGCATGTCTTTTTTTTAAGGGGAACCGGCAGAGCTCCCGTGGAGTTTTTAACGAGGTCTCCCTTCATATATAAAACAACCAAATCCGAAAGGGTACAATAATGCGTGACGAATGCATGTCTTCTAATTATAATAATATTACAAAAAAGGAGAAATTGAGAATTTAAAGCCAACACTAGTTAATCCTTGAAATCAGCTGATAACACATGCTTGAGCATCTTGGAAAAGTGCTCGAGTATGGTGTATATATATATATATATATATATATATTAATTGTTCATCGGTCAACCACACTTGGCTTTTAGTTAGTAAATATGATACCCAAATCATGGAAAAGTACTATCAAAATTTTAAAAATAACAATAATATAATTTTTATTATAATAAAATTAGTTTGAGATCACACAAATCATAGCAAAACATGGATGCTGAATCACTTTTCTGCAAATAACCTTGACACTGTACTGTATTATTGACAAAGCACTTACTATTTTTTCTTTTTTTAGCAAAGTGATTTACAAATTACACTAGCTATAAAAATAAGTTCATTGGCATCTGCTATAACGGTACTAACATATACTGTTATAACAGATTCCCTAACTATGATAATCTATTCGAACATACACAAATTGCTATGATGCATGGACATGGACACGGCGACATGGACACAACACGACACGGATACGGCGACACGGATTTTTTCTTGAATTTTCCACGTAAGGAGTGTCGGACACGATATCGGACACGAGTGTCCGACACGACACGACACGACACGACAAAATGATATTTTTAGAAGTGTCCGTGCATCATAGACAAATTGGAATGGCCAGTAATATTACTTACCTTGCCATCGTATTCTCTCCTAGAGAGAACTTCAGGTGCTATATAAGCCGGTGTCCCAACAGTCGACTTTGGCCTCGAGTGCAGCACCGAAGACTGTACCATCACAATTTTTTCTAATTAGAACGTGACCAATAATTAAACTTTTAACAAAATTTAATATATAATCATTTATTTTCCCTCGTTTTTTTAATCGGTATTCGAGGTTTAGAATTCAAAAAATTATGAAAACCTTGGAGTAGCCAAAGTCGCAGATCTTAAGACGCGGTGCTGGGCTTCCATCTAGCAGGGTGTTCTCCAATTTCAGATCTCTATGGCATATTTGCTGCAATGGGTCCAATTATAATTAATCAGAAATTGAGGACCATTTTGTATTTGTGCAGATTTACTATGTCATAATGGTGTACATTTACATTTTACATATATACATATATACCATTGCATGGCAGTAACAGACTCCAGATATCAACTGCTGGAAGAAATACCTTGCCTGGATTTATTTAGAAAAAAAAAAAACCAAATAAGCCAATGAGGAGAAAATTTCAAAAGAGACATTAAATCAGAAGAAATCATATAATTTCTTCTTTTGATCGAGAAATAATTATATAATTTGACCCTTTAGTTATGTATTATCACATTGCACCTTCTTACGAGGGAAAATTCTATTCCAAATTCGGCTCGATCGAACTCAACTAATTATAAGTTACGTCCTTCAAGAATGAACGAGAATCTGAGTTGAACTAAAATTTGAATATCATACCTCATTTTCACTAAATCTACCAGCAGTGCAGATTCGATCGAAGAGCTCTCCCCCAGCGGCATACTCCATTACAATACCCAAATGCGTTGGTGTCAAAACCACCTATTATTTCATTTTTCAAGAAATATAACCCCCCAAAACAACATAATTATTAATATCCAAATCTGTTTTTATGAGAAATAATTAAATTATAAATACATTTTTTACTCACCTCTTTGAAACGAATTATATTCGGATGTCGAAGTGACCTGTGGTTTATGATTTCTCTGGCCACATTCTCATCAATCTCCACAGTCCATGAATAAAACAAACCACAGATTAGATTGAGAAATCATTAAAGCTAATTACATATTTAGACGACGACGACAACAACAATAATAATAATAATAATAATATATTTATACCTTACGTCCACGCTCAATGTACTTCACGGCGACGAGCTCTTTGGTTTCTTTGTGCCTCAACAACCTAGCTACGCCAAAATTGCCAGCTCCCAAATCTTTCACAACCTCGTATTTGTCCATTTCCTGGATTTCTCGAATCAAACTTGATTCTTTTTTGTGTGCAAATCAAATTTGTATATAAATATATATATATATAATATATGTCTGTGTGTGTAATAAGGCTAGCTTATGATAAAGATGTGCATTACATACATACAAGAGGTGTGTGTATTCTCAGGAGAGTGATGAGACTGTGACTACACACTCAGATCAGACAGATGCACACAGTAGTCGGGATCAACCCACCTTTTACCAAAACATGACTGTATATATACAAAAAGTGTTGAGATTCAATGTATGATAGTTTATTGGAGTATATTATATAGTTGGATTTTCCCCCACAAACACATTACGCATCTTGTCTCTGCTGTCTTAGTTAATAGTTATGGATACTTCTTATAATTTATTGTCTTATAAATTTATTTATTTGTGGTATGTATATTCATAAGCATCTCATCGATCATGATATTATTTTTGCAAATATCTTCGTGTTTATAGTAGCCATAAATATGATCGGTGAGTGTGTTATGTGTATAATACAAATGAAATATAATTTAATTACGAGTTTAAATTAACCATATGATTCATGGATACTTGTAAAAATATTAGCTTATTTTTGTCCAACATACGTACAGAAAATCTATCGCATACTAAAGTTTAAAAAAAAAATTTGTATCATTATGCTCATATTGTGTCGTGTCCGTACGTATTTCCATATACGCATCACATATATTCGTTCTGTAATAAATTTTAATTACCGAATAGACTTATTTACATCTAGCCTTTATATGAGTTTTTAAATAACAGAACATCCCACATTTAGATATATTAATTAACATTGACACTCAAATAAAATTTAAAATTACAAATGTCCCCCCCCCCCCCCCCTCCATTAAAAAAATTATTTAAAAACTATTGTATTCATTTGGTATATATCTAGATGTAAAAACTCATTTTTGGAGTGTTTTGTGTTTTAAAAACCCGAAATTATCAAAAATCCTAACGGAGAATGGGTCATTTGTAATTTTAAAATTCATTTGGGTGTTCCATATATATTATTTAATCTAAATATGGGAGTGTTTAGTTATTTAAAAACTTATTAGAATTCTAGATGTAACTCACTCTATCGAATATAATGAAATAATGAATTACATTTGAAACATTAAATAAATTTTAATATAAATTTCAAATTCCGGAGAAAACTAGCTAATTGGGGAAAAGAGGTTTTATGCTATTTTCATTTATCATAAATGTACTTTAATTGGAGGTTTTGAGAGTTGTTGAAATTGAATGATAGAGTGAAAGGTTAGCACATGGTGGTGAAGCCATGGGCATGGGAGTCCATATGCTTGGATTAATATTAATACATAAAAAGGGACCTCTAGAAAAGAATGCACATGTTCAAAGGATTTCTTTATTACATTTTGGTCCAATGTTAAATGCATAGTCAATGGGGTTATATCTCCAAGAACACCGTCCTCCCACTTGAGACAACCTATACTTCTGCCTTTTCCAATAAATTCACAATGGACAACTTAAGTACTCACCACTCCACACAAAAATAATTTAATCTAAGGGAAGAAAAAGCTTCATTTCAACTTTACATATTTTGAATTTCATATTTATCATTTGCATTTATTGTATGTTACGTCTAACAAGTGAATAACGTTATAACCCGGGAATTGGTTAAAGGATTAGTTCTCGAAGGTAAAGACTCGAATTTAAATCCTTCTAACCGTTTGGGGGTGTGTGTTAAAAAAAAAAGTGAATAACTTTATAAATTGCCATTTGCCACCTCATTTGAAAACAATAATCGGGTAATGTGGGATAAATCTCCAATTGGGCATAATACTTTTACTTAACTCCCCATTTTGACAAAATGTCGTATAATTTTCACATAATGTAATACTTAAAATACCTCTCAAAATATATTATATAATTTTCACAAAATGTAGTAATAAAATGTTCTAATGCAGTATTTACAAGTAGTATAATTTTATGAGAAATAAAGTAAAAATATTCTAAACTAATGGGAAGTTATTTCAAATTGGACCAAGAATAATTCAGTGAAATCTTATTGATAATAGTACGCAAACGATGATTTTCTGCGAACAGAGTTTTGTTTTTTCCAAGAAATCTTTGACCGATATAATATTTAAAAAACATTTGGATGGTAATTTATAAAATAGATAAATGATAAGTTAAACTATATTTTTTTTAGAAAATCCTTAATTTAGTTTAAACTTTCAATTCCGTAACGGATCTTATCTTACTGAAAGTAATAAGTCTTGGGAATCATATTTTCAGTTAACACCTTCTGTTTGCATATTTAATCTAAAAAGTTAAAGCTAAACTATAATTGCACGCCCACTGTAGTTATGCGTATGTATATATGGAATAGGGATGTGCAATCGGTAAAAATGAGTGTGAATAACTGGTACTGTAAGTATCAAATAAAAATAAATTGTTACGATAGGCAACGTAAAGTAGCCCGTCCATGCCAAAAGTTCAAGACAAACAGCTTCACGGATGTTAATATTCAGGATTTTGAAGATCAATTATATTCACGAGTCACTATTTTCACAACAATATCTCTCAATCAAGATTAATAATAAAGCTTAACGGCACAACATAATTGTGGAAGCTTAAGGCAACATTCGCCCACCAATATTGAAGTGTATGAAGAGATTACATGCATTTAAGGAGATGAAAGTAACCACCAAGTGTTAACAGTAGCTTAAGTGTTCACCCTCATACTAATCACAAGTCTCGTATCTGAATATCTCGATATATAATCACCATTGGCAAAAAGAAGTTTTATACCATAATATATATATATAAAAGCAAGCCAGTGCAAAACTTGTTCCTCAGTTCTAGCTCCTCATTTGCCTCGTGCGATCCTAAGGTATCCTAATATGGTGTTTTGACTATGCTTAGAAGCTCTTCTACACGGCTTATAAGTTATAAGCACCTAATGTATTTGATACACTTCTTATTAAACACACTTGCAACGTCTTAGATGATCTGTAAAAAAAATTGGAGGATACCGACTTATATTTAAAGATATAAGCACATCTCCTACTTTTTGTCACATTAACTACACAATAGTCATCGCTGACATCTTCTTAAGCTCCAAAAACATGTTATCAGAGCTTATATAAGCTCTTTAAAATAAGCTAGCTTAGCCAAACCCTCTTTAAGCAAAATCTAAAAGCTGGTAAATGGTGCCCTACAAACTAGTTTCATCCCAATAACATACTCAACTGCACCAAATTCACATTTAATAACACCTTAAAATGTTCTCATACAACAAACAAATGCCTTCTTTTCATATCCAAAAAACGAATGACAAAACATATCGTTCTTTACATTTCCAAATCCTTATTGTTATGCAATGCTTCGTTTCCAATGCATGGTCTATTCTCAATCAACATTTTATAGTAACCGTTTGAAAAGAAAAAATAGCCTCTTAGATCGTCTCAGGCACGTAGATTCCAGCGTATCCAATCCTACAAGTAGTTCTGCCTGTCGGAGACAAATATTCCAGTAAAATTTCGGATTCGCAAATATGGATTGAGGTAAATAACATGATAAGAAGTAATAACATTTAAGATATGACGTACCTAAAAAGCACAGGAAAAGATTTACGTAATCGTACATTATAAGTTGTTATCATTGGTCTACTTTTCTATTTTGTGATCACTAATATGACGAATTTTAGTTCCAAGAAAGATATACTACTGTTTAGTGGTTTTGGTTGTTGCAAACAAAAATTAATTAAGATTCAAGACATCAAAATACAAGCCGTCTGCATATAATACATCTCTCTAAACATGATAATTTACTTAAAACATGAAACCTATCATAGAGAAAAGTAATTACTTGTTTGAATGAGAATCTATGCATAAATAAACTTTCTTTTCCTATTTTTCCTCATTTTGCACTAAAACACTTTATTTACCTCTTTTCCCCAGTCTGCATGGGAAAAAGAACTTAAAACTTTACAAAACTCTCTCAATCATTTATGTAAAAATAAAACATGTATCCCGGGAAAGCATAATCCTGTGCAGCGGAAAATCAGACAAACAAAATCATGTGCAAAGGAGGTTTAACCACAAACTTCATATTTATGTACACAACAACTTTTATTCATCTCAGATTGACCCCCGATGCTTTTATCCCCTTAACAAAAGCAAACTCTTTGAATGCATCCAGTATGGTTCCTAGAAACCCCCTCCATCAATTTATTTCTATTTAAAAACTAGTTTTGCTTATTCACAATAAAAGTTCAGGTATAATAGTCGATAAAGTTCATTTTACTATACATACCTTGGAGAAGGCATCGCGTTAGACGAATTCGAAAATCCGGAAAACACATTCGAATACGTCTTTGTTAAATAAGCAAAGTTGGAAACAGGTGACAAAGAAGGCACCCTTTCACCTTTCCTCAACAGATCATCCAAGTTAAGCCTCTGCAAAGTCAAAACCGCCCTCGACTCCTTCCACACAAAAACGAGCAACCCTTTTTCAACAACAAAGAGCGAACCAGGTTTGGATCCTGGATACCTGAATCCGTACCCATTTGCAATACCTTCCCCCACAAAGCACTGCTTCACATCGCCACAATGGAATTCTTGATCACCATCAAATGGGAAAATCTCGGTTAAAGGTTGACCAGTATTGACTATAAACATAGCCGACCCATTCGGATGCAGAACATAAGATGTCCCTTCTAGGATCTTTGTAGCAATGAGCAATTCTTGCCCATCCGACTCTTCATACGAGATCAAAATGAAGAAAAGTGCTTTTCCTGGCTTGTCCTCAGATTGCTTTCCTGGAGGCCAGCCAAAAGTTCCTCCCCATAAACCGGCATATTCATGACCAGGCCGTGGGACCCGCATTGGCAGCTTGTAGAGAGCGAACCGACTGTCGTGCATATTGGGCCATGCTCTGTATGAAGATAACTTCATGGTTGTGGCACGTAAAGTCAACCCTATTGTGTCTCCAGAGCTGACGAAATCATGAAGCTGTAAATGTTTGCTCTCGTTCTTCTTCTGAAATTCACGGTTACCATTCGATGAGCTTGATCTGCCAATTATCTGTTTCAGACCGTTTTTGAGAAATCCTGAGAAGGTTTTACCCTTGTCTGATTCGCGCAAGGTGTGATAGCCACCACTTGTACATTCAAGAGTCTTGCAGACTTCACTAGATCCTATTTCTATGGGATTTAAGGGTGAATCCGAGCAGGACTTAATGTCATTATTATTAGTATTAGTAGTAGTATTATTCCCACCACCACGTTTGTACATATGCAAGAGCAACGATCTCCTTTCATGTAAGAGAATCAAATCCCTTTGCAAATCAACCTCATCGTTTCTTGACCGAGGAAACAACAGAGCGTTTTCTGAATCAGGCATGGATAGTTTCACTTGGCTCGTAACGGTATCAAGGAGTCTTCTCCTATCACCAAACCCCAAACGGCTAAAAGATAATACTGCCCCCCTCTGTCCAACTATTCTCTGTGACTTAGATAGCCCGCTATCTGATCTAGAAAATCTTCTTGACGACTCCTTATCAACCTCATGAGCAAAGCTCTTACTATAAGCCAATTTTCCTCCACTCCTATGATGTCGGGGCTCGACTTCAAGCAAAAGAACATTACAAGTTCGGTCAACCGATTTAAGCAAACCGGGGTAGACAAAATCAACTCCTAGCTCCCTCCCATGTAGAAAGAAAGCCGAAGAGCCTTCATAATTGCAAAGAATTTCAAATACCGGAGTCCATAAAATGGGACCTTCTTCAAGGCCTAAAGGGCCCACTTCTTGAGGGATTATCCTGCATCCAACAACTGATAGAAAACCAGGCATAACATAAACTACATTCCCGAGCTCGGGATTTTGGTGAACCCAAATACCAACCAATGGATGAACATTCACCAAGAACCGGCAAAGGGCCTTGTAAGAGGAGACACCCTTTCTCCATTCAATGAGGGTATTACAGGAAATTACCCCTAATTTATCACATTGGGGAAGCCATACCTTATCTGAGGATACGACAGCATGCAGGTCTCTACAGCTCAAACCAAGACTACAAACATCTCTAGGAGAGAGGGACCGAGTTGTCAGGGAAAATATATCATCAGGCAAGGCCAAAAGCAAGCTTGATCCACAGAGATCGGGCAACATGATAGACTTCAACCACTATTGGTAATGCAAAAAGCTTCAATCTTTACGCATAATAGTCACAAGATCCAAAGGAAACCATAACTTGATCAAATCAATTATTTGCACCGAATAGTAAAAGGGCTGCATTCTTTCGAAGAACCCATTTGTTTCTCAATCAAGAATCAGAAACAGAGTAATCAAAATCGGTAGATAGCCTGACCTGCAAGCAGATGGCACGCATCAATTTATCCAATTACCTATATGTACAAACACATGCAGCACGATTTGCTCCGACCTTAACTGGGAGACGATGATACAGGGATTGACTTGATTGTTTGATAGTGGGGCAGAGAGTCGTCCACCCAGTGAAGAAAGAGCTCGTTTAATCCAGTCAAAAGCTAATCATGATGGGTTGATAATGAAGTAGAAAGAAGAAGAGGGGAAATCTGTTGAATCATGAAATGGGCGAAGAAAAGGCATCGAGAAATTTTTGCGGGGGCGGGGGAATTGGGGTCCTCTACTCATCTGTCGCTTAGTAAAATGCCAAATTCCCAGCCTACCAGTGTTGAATTCAGCTTCGAAACAGAAGCCCAACCCTCAAAAGAACTCACAAGTCCCAAGTCCAAGATTTGTCCATAATGCCGTCACATGTTCAACTTTCTCATACTCGTTTCCTTCTATTATATGTTTTTTTAAGGATGGTCTAGCTGATTTTTCGACTATCTTGTTTAGACTTTCCGGATCAATTCATTTCCTTCTATTTTACTTGATTTTTAGCTTCTTTGCAAGTATCCTCAAAATGGGTTATTTATTTATGAGAAAATTGCATTTTTAGTTCCATAAGAAATTGGTCGATTTTTTTTTTTTGGTCCTGTTTAAATCGTCCCGCACTTTTAGTTTTTCGACAAATGTAGTTCTAAAGTGTAAAAAATTCAATATTAGTGCCAACTCCATTAACTTTTTCGTTAGTTACCGTTAGCGGTTTTAGATATTAAAAAATTAATATAATAATTCTTTTTTCTAACATTTAGAAATATATATTCATAATATTTTTTCTTAAAAAATACATATCAAATATTAGGAAAAATTTAAACGAATACCAACCACATTGACGTGGCACGTACCCGCTGTCGAGTTGGGCCAATCACCTTGCTCCACGTGTATGATCGAAGATCATGTCCCGGTCGCGATTCGATCGGAGCTTACCTCTCGACCATCACGCTCGAAGACCCATTTACCCCACATAAGTTACCGCGTAGATCGTCGACCCACAGTCGGACCTCCAGGCCGCTACGGGCGACCCAGACCCCTCGACCGGCCAGCGCACTGTTCCACTAGCAGGAAAGAGTGGCCGACCACGCATTTAATGCACGGTCTTAATGGGGCACCTGTCAACTCCCCACGCCAACACGTCGAGGCGGTAACTTCTCTCTCCTCACAGTATAAATAGTCCCTCCTCATTTATTGCACGGTAAGTTTTCCCACCTAACTCTTGTCACCACTCAATTACTTCGACCATCTTCATCGAACCTGACTTGAGCGTCGGAGTACCAACCCGGGGTCTCACACCCACCTTCCCCGAGTTGGTCTCGTAGCTCACGTTTACCTCGATCCGTGCAGATCTCGAGCAGTCAGACGGCCGTTTCCCCTCAACAAATAGAGTGACCGTGTCGGATCTCTCGATCGGACTCCAGGCAGAGATTTTGGCTAGATCATTTGGCGCCGTCTGTGGGAAACGCAACAGTAAGCCATCGAACATGACTGCCCACAATATCACCAGTAATCGCTTATTCGACGAGAATGGTCGGGAAGTCATTCCTCAGATTCCTTTGCAAGTTGCTACACCTACAGTCATCGCACCGCAGCTAGTCTACTCGACGCCCGAGTTAGATAAATACTTAAAAGCTTGTCGAGATGAAGCTGTAACTGCAGCTGCAGAAGGGAGAGAACCACGGATGCCGGAGTGCCCCCAAACTCGACCGGTGGAGGTCATTCAGCCTGTAATGAATCATCCTGGGTATGTACAACCGTTGCATTATCAACCACCTGACGGATATTGGGCTGGAATTGGACAAACTATACACCCTCAACCTCAGCATTAGCAGCCACAACCTGCACAGGGAAGTGCCAGAAGGCCAGTTCAAGATCGCTTGTCCTTCCGACCGAAACGATGAAGTTGACTCTAGGACCCCCACTGACACCAGGATACGTCGAAATGACGACCATCGAGGACAAAGTGTATCCCGGCAAAGATCTCGACCCTCTCATTCTCGAGGAAGGAATAACGACCGAAGGGAACGAGGCTCCTTCCAGCGTGATAAATCCCCTCACAGTTCGAGTGGGATCTTTAGCCTACTCGGGCCCCATGGTCGAGTTAACCAGATCAGGAGATCAAATAGGGGGCACATCGTGAGGTCGAATGACCTTCGGAATCAAATACCTCCCCATCCCAGTCGACATGATAGTCATTATCGAAGTGAGAGTCAGGGGTCTCATAGCCATTCTCCCAACCGATCCCGCTCTACTCGGCGACAACGATCTAGATCACCCCGGCGTACGCCGTCGATCCCCCGACCAGCCCGACAGTGGAGATACCGCAGCGAAATAGAAGCTCAGTCTCCGTTTTGTGACGCGATCATTGAATCCGCCACCGATGAAAAGATCCCCACTGGGCTACCTACGTATAACGGGTCGACTGATCCTGAAAAACATGTGTCGCGCCTCGAGATGCAACTCAGCATGTTCGGTCATTGGCCCGACATTTGGGCTAAGATCTTTGTCACAACTCTCGATGGGCCAGCGCTGGAATGGTTCTCAAGACTTCCTCCCCGATCCATACCTACGTACAAGATTTTGGTTGATCGATTCAAGGCTCAGTTCTCTGCCATGAAGGGAGATAAACTGCCTCCGACCTACTTGTACACCATCAAACAAAGTCCTAATGAATATCTCCGAGACTTCTTCACTCGCTTTTCTCAAGTAGTGGTCAAGACAGAAGAACCGAGCATCGATCTCTTGAGACCCATTGTTCACAAGGCTTTGGTTAGCATTGAGGCCGCTCGATACATCTTCTTGCAGAAACCAAAGAATTTAGCAGATATCCAGGCTGCCGCTTGCGATTGGATGCAACTTGAGGAATTGGAAAGTTCCCAAAGGAGCCCGACTCATGGTCGAAAAACAGAGACTAACCGTCCCATTAGGCAAGATATTCGTCCCAAGAACGAAGTACCGACCGGATCTACCCCTCGGAAGCACTTCACTCAGCTAACCCGACCGATCGACGAAATTTACAACGTCATCGATCCCGCTCTTCTCAAAAAACCCAAACCAATGCGAGAAACTCCCAAATCTCGAGAAAGCAACAAATTCTGCAACTTTCACCAGCAGAAGGGGCATAACACTTCCGAGTGCAATGCATTAAGAGATGAGATCGAACGCTTAATCAAGGGAGGTCACCTTCTTGAGTTTGTAAAGAAAATGGACGACAATGCTCGGAACCGAGACCATCATGACAGGTCGCCACCCAGACAACGACAGGCCAAACCTCCGACCGAACGCACCCCGCATAACCGACCGTGCCTTGGCCGGATTGACATGATTTTCGGAGGACCATCTGGAGGAGATTCAAAGTCCGCTCGGAAAAAGACACGACGAGCAGCCGCCCAAAGCTTCTATGGTCCTCGAGAAGTTATGCAAGTTCGACCGGAAGACGCTTGGATTAATGAAGAAGTAGCGTTTAGCGAAAACGATGTAATCGATGTACCGGCACAGTCGAGCGAGACACCTAGCTGTCCTATGGTCGTCACGCTCGACGTCGTCAACTTTGCTGTATCTCGCATTTTGATAGATAATGGAAGCTCTAGCAACATTATCCTTTACTCGACTCTTGTTCGCATGAATTTGCATGATAAATTACTTCTAGATCCTATTCGAACACCTCTTACAGGATTCGGAGGAGCAGAAGTCTACACCAAAGGACGGGTACGTTTGATCACATCCATGGGTACCTTGCCCCGACGGGCTACACGCGAGATCGAATATCTTGTTGTCGAAATGCCCTCCGCATACAACATCATTTTCGGTCGACCGGGTCTCATTGATTTTCGAGCAGTCATATCCACTTACCACCAAATGGTAAAATTGCCCATCCCCTCCGGGATTGGGGAATTAAGGTGCGATATATCGACCGCTTGAAGTTGCTATTCCATCTCATTGGAAAAGCCCAAACCATCCACAGGGAAACATGTGCCTCCGATTATTGATGACCCCATCATCGAGGATGAGTTCATAGACCCAGAAGCAATCGATCCAGAAAACTCTAAGAAAATGAGTTCCTCTCATGCCGCAAAAAGAAAGAAACAAGGAGATAAAAAGCTCGAGCCCATAGAAGAGCTTAAAGAAATCCAATTAATTCCGGGACAAGCTGAGAAAATTACACGTATTGGGGCCGGTCGAAAGGGAAAGGAGCAATGCATGCTCATACAATTCCTCCGAGACAACCTCGATGTATTTGCTTGGAGCGCTTCCGACCTTGTAGGAGTTGACAGGAAAGTGATCGAACACCACCTGAATGTCGACCCATCCTACAAACCGATCAAACAAAAGTTACGTTCTCAAAGCGACTCCCGCAATGCCATCATCGAGGCCGAAGTTAACAAACTCCTCGATGCAAGATATATCATGCCGATCCAGTACGTCGAATGGTTATGCAATGTGGTCCTTGTACCCAAGCCAGGAGGAAAATGGAGAATATGCAATGATTTCACCGACCTAAATAAGGCCTGTCCGATGGATCCCTATCCATTGCCACGGATCGATCAACTGGTCGACTCCACAGCCGGGTGTGAACGATTGAGTATGATGGACGCTTTCCAAGGCTACTATCAAATTTTCATGGCCATCGAGGATCAACCCAAGACTGCCTTCATAGTTTTCAATGGCATTTACTGCTTCAAAGTTATGTCATTCGGACTCAAGAATGCAGGAGCAACATACCAACGGATGATGAACAAGGTTTTCGAGTCTGAGATCGGCAGTACCATCGAAGTGTATGTCGATGACATGCTCGTTAAGAGTGAAAAGGCCATTGACCATCTCGACCATTTAAAGAGAGCCTTCAACCTCCTCTGAAAATACAATCTGAAGCTCAACCCCGCCAAGTGTACCTTCGGGGTCGATGGTGGGAAATTTCTTGGGTACATGGTCAGCCAGAGAGGGATCGACCCCAACCCTGCCAAGATAAAAGCTATCCAACTTCTACCGATCCCCAACTCGATCCGCGATGTCCAGAGGCTAGTTGGTCGCATCATATCACTCAATCGATTCATAGCCCGGTCTTCGGAAAAGAACTTGCCATTTTTCAAGATCTTGCGAAACATCAAAAATTTTGAATGGACTCCGGAATGCGACCAAGCTCTCGAAGATCTGAAGAAATATCTGACCTCCCCACCTCTACTTGCAAAATCGGTCGATGAGGAAACATTGTATCTATATCTGGCCGTATCGAAGGAGACAATCAGCTCAGTACTTGTCACAATTCGAGATCGAAAACATCTCCCTGTGTACTATGTGAGCAAGATTCTCCACGGCCCAGAAGTACGCTACCTCGAGATCGAAAAGTTTGCTCTAGCGGTAGTCCACACTTCCCGCAAACTTCGACCATATTTCCAAGCGCACCCCATCCTAGTTCTCACCGACCAACCGCTGAAGACCGTCATGGACAAACCGGAGGTTTCTGGACGTCTCACAAAATGGGCGATCGAACTGGGACAGTTCGAAATAACCTATCGACCCCGGGTGGCATATCAGGCACAGATCCTAGCCGATTTCTTAGTCGAAAAGGATCCTCACGCGACACCCAAGAGCGATCACCCCGTCTGGACATTATCGGTCAATGGTTCTTCGACCGCTTCAGGGGGAGGGGCCGGTGTATCCCTCTCCAGCGCCGACGGACAACAGATCGAATACGCCATTGCTCTCGAATATCCTGCAACGAACAACGAGGCTAAGTACGAAGCTCTTTTAGCAGGATTGAGAATTGCAAAAATGTAAAATATGAAAAAACTTCGAGTCTTAACCGACTCACAACTGGTCGCCGGTCAAGTCACTGGCGAGTACGAAGCTCGAGAGGAGTCCATGATCAAGTATCTCGCCTTAGTTAAGAAGGCTATATCGGGGTTCGAAGAATTCAAGATCTCCCAGGTTCCTCGAGAAGAGAATCTTCGAGCAGACGCTCTCTCTAAGTTTGCGAGTGGATCGATTGGCACACAAGATCGGACCATAAACTTCACGACATCCTCCGCCCGATCCATCGATCCAATAACTCCAGTGGTCAACCCCATCGACGCAGCTGAACCCTGCTGGTTCGATGATATAATCTCATATCTACAAGACGGTACGTTACCAGAGGATTTGATCGAGGCAAAAAGACTCAAACAACGTGCGCTAAGTTACGCGCTAGACCAGGAGGGTCGTCTGTACAAGCGATCACCCATCGGTCCAACCAAACGATGTCTTCGACCGTCACAAGGTCGAGAAGTCTTATCCGAAGTCCATGAAGGATCATGCGAAAACCATGCCGGGGGGCGATCCCTCGCCGAGAAAGTATCTCGATCGGGATTCTTCAGGCCTACACTGCGCAAGGATGCGCTCGAATTTGTGAAGAAATGCGCTCGCTGTCAGAGACATGCCAATTTGACCCATCAACACCCCGCAGACATGATTCCGATCGAGCCATGCTGGCCTTTCGAACAATGGGGAATCGACATAATTGGACCTTTTCCGATAGCAACTCGACAAAAGCAATTCATCGTTGTAGCGATCGATTATTTTTCTAAGTGGATCGAGGCCTTAGCAGTTGCAAAAATCACCTTCCATTCGTTACAAGACTTCCTTTGGAAGCACATCATCACTCGATTTGGTGTACCTCGAGTCATAGTATGCGATAACGGACCCCAGTTTCGAAGCACGAGATTCAGAGCCTATTGTTCGGACTTCAAGATCAGCCAAAGGTTCACCTCGGTCGGACATCCTCAAGCCAATGGACAGGTCGAGGTTACCAATCGAACTATCATACAGAATTTGTGCACGTGACTCGAAGCAAAGAAGAGCCATTGGATCGACGAACTTGAAGGTGTCCTTTGGGCATATCGAACTGTTAGGAATAGTGCCCTAGAAAGCCGATTGAATGTCCGCTTTGTGCTTTTCCTTATTGTAATCACAGACAATCTTTGAATAAAATAACGAATTGAGGCAACACTTCTTTATATGCTCTTGTTTGGTATGCGTTTACTTTAGCTGTGCATGTATGAGAACTCCCCTAATCCTGATGACTTTAGGACTCTACCATTTAGGTGAAATGGTTCATGAAACGAGCCCTATATCACATAAGTCATGATTAGTAAAATACTCCAAGCCGATGAGTCCTACAGACAGTGGGAGTGTCAACCTGACTCCTCTAAGGCTTGCTTGTGGGATCACGCCCTTAAGAAGGACCACCTTGTTTCATGGAGGTGCAAAGTGTATAGTTGATACGTGCGTGATACATGAGGGTGCTTACTTTAATAAGTAAGTTCACTGAGGTGCCCCGTGTGAGAACATTCCTAAATGGGAAAGGAAGTTTCTATTTCAGGAAATGGAAACTTCCAGATTAGGAAATATCTCACGAGTCATTGATGTGATTAATTGATCCTTAGACTTGAGGTTCCTTGTCACTTTATGAGTTAACTCTGTAGTCTTAGGTATAAGCTTTAAAGGGTGTCGCCTTAGATAACTGATTCAAGGCTTATGCTGGGGCTGCACAAGTGACTCATGAAAGTGAATGAGAATCAAGAAAGGACCTACACTTGCATTTGCAAGGTGATCTCTTATTGTGTAAGTCATTCATATGACATATGGAGTCCTTGGCCAAGGCAGTAGATCAAGACATCAAGAAAAGGGTTTCTTGGATTGAGATCAAATGGATATGAAATGCACTTAGCTTTAAGACCGGATTATTAGGGTTCTGATTATTCCCTTGCCCTAGATCTTGGTTGAGAGATAGTAAGTAGGAGGATTGTATCTCGCATGAATCAATGACTTAAAGGTTCTGTCGAATCCGAACATTCCAATTCAGCTAGGGGTTAAACACCTGTTGCTAGACTATGGTCGTTTAATCTGTGGACTGATTAATTAATTAGTGAATTAATTAATTAGGGTCACTGCTAATTGAATTGAGAACCTAGAGGGTCACACACAACAACTTGGTTACATGAGTTAAGGCTTAAAAATGATTAAACGAGTTAATCGAGCCTAAGGGGTTCCACACGTGTGAAATCACACGTGTGGCTCACGTGATTGGACACGTGTCATTACGACACGTATGCCACACGTGATTATGTGATGTTAAATAATTAATGTGTTAATTATTTAATAGACTTTGGTTTAATTTTGAATTAAAAAGAAAGTCTAATTTTGGAGAAAATAATCTAGTTAATTAATTACGAATTAATTAATTAGATAAAAATAAGTTATTTATTTTATAATAAATAAAGTATAAAATTATCCAAAAATAGTTTGGATATTTTTAGCTCTCTTAAAAGTTGACTTGAATTAGAATTCAAAGTCAAAGTTGGAAAATACTTGATGATCAAGTAATAGGAGAGAGGGACCAAAATCCTAGCCCATAAAGGACTAGGAATTTCGGCACCCCCCTCCCTATAAATAGGGGAGCTCGAGCTCCTTATGGAGCTAATTGGCAATTCTTTTGGTTCATGTGTTGAACACCTTCCTTTCTCCAAGATTAAATTAAACCCTAGGTTAAGCCTAAACACTAACTAGAGAACTAGCATCCTTACTAGTTAGATTGTGATCAAGTTGGTGGACTTTCTCTAGAGACTTCAAGTTAGAAGTTTGAAGATTCGAGCTTTACCAAAGGAGAGGGGATCAAGCCGCGAGAAGAGCGTTCTTGGGTGGCTTGAAACGCTTCAAGAAAGAACAAAAGAAAAGTAAGTTTTCTATCTTTACGAATTTGGTTACACGATTGCGAGTTCAAGGTCCTTTTGTTGGGAAAAATTTTTAAATTCCGCTGCTTTCTGATTCGTGTTTTCCAACACGAACCACCCCTCGAATCCCAACTGGTCAAACACCCTTCGCCATGGTGTATGGCTCAGAGGCCATGATTCCAGCCGAAATTATACACCAATCTCCTCAAGTGGCGTACTTACAGTGCGATCGAAATAATGAACTAAGGGCTTTTGATCTCGACACAATCAGCGAAACCAGAGAAAAAGGAAACATAAAGATGCAACAATATCGAGCCACAACCGCTCGAGCCTACAACAAGAACTTGCGACCCCTTCACTTTCAAGTCGGAGATCTGGTCCTTAAAAGGGTTGAGGTCACTAAGCATGTGGGTAAGCTCGACGCTAACTGGGAAGGACCCTACCGTGTTATCGAAATAGGCAAGAATCGAGCATATCATCTCGAAGATCTCGATAGACAACCATTGCCTCGATCATGGAATGCTCACAACTTGAAGAAGTATTACTTGTAAACAAATTATGTAAATTTTCTGGTCGATGAATTAATAAAATTTCCTCTTGTCCTTCGACACTCATGTTATTCGATCGTGTATTTGTGTTATACGATGCCCGTATTAAAGTTTTATGTACTTCGAAAGATTAGAGCATTTTGCCTCAACATCTTCTCGATTGTCGATATCGATCAACATGCAAAAGTTTAACATCAAAGAACTCGAGAAAATACTTAAAACATTCATTAAAATCCAGAAGAGAACTTAAATAATATATTTAAAATAAGTGCATCGATTACGACTTTTTCGATCGCACCCTTGATACAAATTTGGATTTTACAAACGGGAGCAGCAAACGCTCGGATTCCTACCTATTTACAATTGAATCTCGAGCCAACAACTACGAAAGCCCGACCCCAACAGTCGACACTTTTAAAATTGGATTCTCCCTAGCACAGACTTCCGAGTACAGAGATAGGGTTAGTCCATTCTCTCCAACTCACTTCTCGGAAGCATATGGCCCGGTTCCCTCCTCGATCTGTACAATTGCCCCCTCCCCAAAGTATTCTGGGCACATGTCTTTCGGGTCGAAGGAGGCATCAAGATCGAGCTCGCAAGTGGGTACGTTATCCGGCTCCCCGGCCGCCCTAGACCGAGCCAGCTTCACAGCAAAGCCAAACTCATCATCATCCCAATTTGGCTCAGGGGAAGGAGGTCGAGTGACTGGGTCGACGGGGCGAGGATCATCCTGAAAAAGGCCGACCTTTTCTTAATCATAGTCCATCGGGAGATACTTGGCTGCTTGCACTTGGGCTAGGCACAAGTTGAAGCCCTCCTCGACGTCCTTGAAGCTCGCGATCGATACAGCCTTTTCATAGGCTTTGGACTTCATAAACCTATAAACCCCTCGACGCTCGAGGTCGTTCACAGATTCTATCAGCCCCCTCTTGCATCGACTCAGGGCCAGCTTTGCACCTTTCCTCTCACCCTCTGCCAAACCGCGAGCCCTCGCATCGGCTTCTTCTTGAATCGACCTCGCCACCCGATTCTCGGCCGTTTTCAGCTTCTTCTCGACCTCCGAAAGATTTTCGATGGCCTCCAGGAGGTCGTGGTCAAGCTTTTCCTTGTCTTTGTTGGCCTCAGTCAACTTCTTGTCTTTTTCTTCTAGCTCGAGCCTCATTCTCTCGACCTGCTGCTCAGCCCTCATCCTCAACTGCCGGTGGACCCATCCCCTTCGAGCCACTTGAAAGAAATCTTGACCCATCTGCAAAAGAATATCGATCGTCAGCATCTTCGAGCCAACACTTCACCAAATACAAGAAAAACAACTTTACTAGTATACTTACAGCAAAGTACTTCTGGACCCAAGACGCCTCAATCTCGTCGTCCGAGAATGCCCACCTTTCCTTGTGGTCGACCGTTGTCTGGATCGAACTATACAGCGCCCCAAGTGCATTGTAGTCCTTGGGAGCAGTACCGATCCGTCTCTGCTCACCTTTATGATTGACACTCGAAAGGCCACAAGGAAAGTGGGGTTCCTCGAGGACCGGGTAGTCGAAGAACAGCTTTTGATCCTCATCGCTTGCCTTCCACGGCACGGCGGTCGCTGCTGAGGACCCGACCGCCGGCCTTCGCACCCCCGCCAGAATACTGGCCACATTTCGAGGCACAATGGCTCCTCGACCCTGATTCGGAGGGCTTAAAAAGTCTCCGGCTTGGACCTCGACGATCGGACCAAGCATAGGTGGCATGGGGAGTAGGGGGGTCTTCTCTCGACCTTTACTTTTGTCCGCTCCGACCCCAGACTTCGCCTGGCCCTTGGACTTTTGTTTTTGGACTGGGGGGCCTCTGGGTCCTCGACCCCCGACGGGGCTCTCCTCCTCTTCTCAGGGGCTTCATTTGTCCTCATCGAGAGGACCTTGGGGAGTGCATCGACCGTTGCATCGGTCGCAGCTGAAATTTCCGCCTGGGTCGGCGGAGGCATCTTCTTCTTCTCGGCCTCCTTCTTCAGCTCGGCCATTTCCTTCCTCCGTGCATTCAGAGCAGCCGACATGATGTATTGATCTGCACAAAGAATGTATTCGATCGCAGAGTTAAAAAAAAAAAAAAAAGGAGAAGGAAGAGAAAGCAACAAAAACAGGTGGATGAGATGCTTCAAGGGATGCGTTCGAAGTACCAGGGTCGAAATGCTTTTTGACTCCTGGTGCGAGCCCTAGCTCGATTAACGACTGTGGAGTGATCATATCTTCCGACTCCACACTTCCCATCATCCTTAGGGCTGCCATTAAAGTGTTCGGCCAGCCCGGTTGTCCTCTCCGAAGGTCCGCTCGAGGGGCCCAACTCCATCCCGGCTACTTTAGACCGGGCCAACCCTTCTCGCACTCGATGAAAACAAACCTTTGTTTCCATCCTACCCCGTTCGATGAGGTTGGCAACCTAACGACCAGGTAGTTACTTTTCGATTGGAGCTGAATATATCCCGGGCCTGACTTCGAACTCTCGGTCGTTAACCCAGCCTGGAAGATCTCGGAAATGCAGTATATGTTGGTCTTCATCCCCAGGCACTTCAACATGGCCCTCAACCCATTCACCATTGCGTAGGAGTTGGGCATCAACTGCAGAGGGCTAATCCTAAGGGTATTGAAAAAATCGATCATCTCCTCGGAAATGGGCACCCTAAACCCATTCTTAACCGCCAAATAGTTGATCGCGATGCAATTCTCTGGCGGGTTAGTCATCCTATCTCCGACCCTGGGCCTTATCACTCGATAGCCCCCATACTCCGGAGCATCTCCAAATAGCCAATTTTGGATCTCCCCAAATTTCTCCTCCGATATTGAACAAGTAATGGCCCGAGGGTCCTTCACCAGCCAACCCTCTGGCTCGAGGTTCTCCACCTCTTCTTCCTCTTCTTCCAGTCGAACTGAAGTAGACGTCACCTCCCCCGATACTCGAGGTACGACTACCTCCGCTGACTCGACCTCAGGCAGCGGCTCGGAGACCTCCACAACCTCGACGCTCTCATCCCTTCCCTGTGGATTCGTCGACCTAGTTTCTACGGTGGCTCCCGAGTTCGATGTTGAACTCGATTCCGATGAACCGGAACTCGACCCCACACTTGTATCCGCCACTTCCTTACCCTTAAGACCAGCCTCCGCTCAATTTGTTGACATCCTACAATGATAGAATCATGTTTTACTATTTGGCTCGGATACGAACAAATCGAGAGAGAAGAAGCCTTCGAAGAGGGAAGTGGTGCACCTCTCCCTCGAAGCGATCGAGAATAAAAATAAAAAAGCACAGAGAAAGGAGATCGAGCTAAAGATCGAAAGTATTACCTTTTGTTGTCTGAAGATGCGAAGATTGTCCTCTTCTAAAACAAGCGACCCAGAAATTCGACACGCAAAAACGTTTAATCGATCGAAAATAGCTCGGAGCTCTCTTCAATTCTCACACGCAAAAGTAACAAATGAATTCACAGAGGGAACAAATGATTACAGCGGGTCCCACTCTTGGGGTTTGAAACATCACTGCCACGTCAGCCCTAGCAGATGATGTTTCGGGGGGCTTATGACGTGGCACGTACCCGCTGTCGAGTTGGGCCATTCACCTTGCTCCACGTGTTTGATCGAAGATCATGTCCCGGTCGCGATTCGATCGGAGCTTACCTCTCGACCATCACGCTCGAAGACCCATTTACCCCACATAAGTTACCGCGTAGATCGTCGACCCACAGTCGGACCTCCAGGCCGCTACGGGCGACCCAGACCCCTCGACCGGCCAGCGCACTGTTCCACTAGCAGGAAAGAGCGGCTGACCACACATTTAATGCACGGTCTTAATGGGGCACCTGTCAACTCCCCACGCCAACACGTCGAGATGGTAACTTCTCTCTACTCACAGTATAAATAGTCCCTCCTCATTTATTGCACGGTAAGTTTTCCCACCTAACTCTTGTCACCACTCAATTACTTCGACCATCTTCATCGAACCTGACTTGAGCGTCGGAGTACCAACCCGGGTCTCACACCCACCTTCCCCGAGTTGGTCTCGTAGCTCACGTTTACCTCGATCCGTGCAGATCTCGAGCAATCAGACGGCCGTTTCCCCTCAACAAATAGAGTGACCGTGTCGGATCTCTCGATCGGACTCCAGGCAGAGATTTTGGCTCGATCACACATGATATGCATTTTATTTTTATAATAAATAATAAATTATTACATCTTAAAATATAAGTATTACTTTAAAATTATAAAATAAAAAATAAAAACGTTATACATAATAACATAATTAATAAAATAATCTTCAATATTGCATTTAGTTAAAAATATGTAAAATAAAAAATTGAAAATAATTAATATTTATAATATTTAAATATTCCTTATATATATAACATTGCATTTATTTAAAATAATTAACGTTGGATTTAGTTAAAATTGAAAATAACTGAGAATTTATATATATTTTATTCAATAATATAATATTAATTAGAAAAATTATAAAGTAATTAACACATTTAATAAATATTAAAAAATAACATCAAAATTTTAAAACACTTTAATAATATAACGTACAATTATATTTATACTATAATTATAATAGTTCATTAATATAATATTTAATTAGAATTAAAAGTAAGTTTTAACAATATCATATTTAATTAAAAATGAAAGTTAATATCATAATCAAAAATCATTATAGTATTCGCTTCCGCATTTCTTGCATGCTCTATTTGTATAGTTCAGGGTTAGTCCGACCTAGTCAGGAGTGTTGTGTCGTGTCACCCTTCGTTCTGATTGGACACGTGTACGGGTTATCCATTTCGTATATAAGTCCGGTTTTAACGCAGGACATGTGGTGTCATGCGCTCTGGATGCTACAGTGAATGTAGTGAGACTGTGAGAGTGATGTTGATTTGTGTTTTAAAACTTTTTTGAAGTAGACATATAGTGAACCTACTGATGAACCTATTATGAATCTTGTGGTGTGACTTTTAGTTATATGGACTAGGATCCTAATTACAAATCAAACCTACTGATGAAAACATCACTTACGTAGAAATAGGATGTGATTTGTGAGAAATAAATGATTATAATCCTAAATCTGTTGTTGTTTTTGGGGTGAGGGTATAGTGGGTACTGATGATACCAACATTGATCTCACTCCTATGAATTCTTCAACTGTTGCCTACTTGAGGCCAGGGATTAAACAATAATCACCATGCTAAAGCGAATCAGGGAATATCTGATGGTGAGATTGTAAAAGTGTAGAGAAACTACAGATAGTTTGGAAGGATTGCTTCTTGTTGTAGTATATTGTTATTTGTTATTTTAAAGTGAAATGTCTTATATCATTTCATTTATCTTATTTTTAGGTATACTTTGTCCAAGATACTTGAAATTATGGAGACTCATGAGAAAAAAGTGGGAGATTGTATGCCTAGCAAATTTCCAAAGACAAACTTTCATATTTCATGTGTAGATGGTGGTCAATATGTTGTTGATTTAGATGCAAGAAGCTACAGTGTAGGAGGTGGCAACTAGCAAGTACACTCTGGCATGTCTTAGTCGATGTGTTTAATGAAAAGAAAGATTTATTGGACTTCGTAGATGATTGCTACTATATAAATATTTATAAAAGGGTTTATGCTGGCGTTATTATGCTTATAAACTGTCAAGAGGTTTGGTGAAACGTAATGTTCCTACCATTGTTGCCTCCCAACTTTGGAAGAAATGTTGGAAGACTAACAACCCTAATAAAAACAGGCATTAATGTGCCACAAAACAAAGGTAATGTGCCAAGATCTTAAGAAAAAGTAGAGCATTATCAATCGAGATTACTTGTTTGTTTTTTGCAATATAAATTACTTGTTTGTCATTGAATACTATATATAAATTGATGCATACTTATTTGATCTGAATAAGATGAGACAAAGAATACAAGCATGAGTGTTTATGAGAAGAGTTAGAGTTGTACACTATTTTCTACTCCAATAGAAATATTAATTTGAGTAGGAAAAAAATGTGTAGTTTGTCTCTCTAGTTTTTCCACTTTTATGTTTTAGATCACTTCTTCAAAGTTCAAACTATATTTTCTCAATTTCCTTTCAGCAACATTACTATCCCGTTCTCATCCCAATACACATGCATGCACGAAACAAATTAAGTTGTTCATATTACGATTTTTTTTTCAATTAATCAAACACAACAAAAATATTCAAAATCGAGTTTCCATAAAATAAAATCCTTCACCACAAACATTGAAGTTTTGTTGAAAACAATAATAACAAATCGATCATCCTTAATTCGGACTCCAGATTAAGTTACAAAAGAGAAAAACCCAAAAAGATTTAAAAAAAAAAAAAAAGGACAAATTTGTGATATTCAAGCACATTCTTGGACAGTACTCATATTAACGCTTTGTTTGTAGAGGCCCCCCATCGATTCAGAAAACGACTTCGATCTTAACCTGCTGAACTTACTCTTATTATCATTGCTATCAGCAGGAAGTTGCTCGTCCAATGGTAGTTTCTCAACAATCTCAACATCCCACAAGAGCTTATTACGAGTGGTGGGAAGATGAGGAACATCGTGTGTGATGTAGTTTCTCCAGGGGGGCAATCCCCCGTTGGGGCGCAAATAGTGGCCCCAAAATGATCTCAGCTTCACCTGCATGCCGTCCCTTATTGGCTGCCATTCCGTGGCGGGATCGCAATAGTTGGGTTGTGTTTGGACGACCTTTTTACCTGAAACGCCTGGAATTATGGGCACGCTGGAAGCTGTTAGGTACGTCCCAAAATAGCTCTTGAGGCGGACGTAGTCTTTACCTTCAACGAATTCGACCGTCCACAAGACGTTGGGGGCTGATCGCTCGAGATCGGACTGGATCACGGTTTCTTGGTCTTCATCGGCTGTTAGGAATCTGTCCTTGTAGCTCAAAAGCTGGACTGTTTTGGCTTTTCGGAAGAAATCCATTCACTGCAATTATAATGGAAGTGATTATCGTTGGAATTAGTAATGTGAAGCATGGTGTGTACTGAAATATGGGGATAAGGATTTTTAATGTTTCCAATATGTTAAATACTAATTAGCCAGCAAACACATGAAAGAAAATTCGTATACGTGTTACACTTCCATTGGAATCAGGTTGCAATTTGTTAAAAACTAATAGTTGAGGAAGCAAACGTCAATTTTTTATAGCTTAGGATAGAAACTCCAAAAATCACGATAATACAGGATATTCAAAATATTTATGTCGGTTAACAAATGAAATGAGATCTTCCAATTTATTAGTATATGATAATGAAGCTTATCTTTTCCGTAGTAATCAATTTCTTTACGCGATTATCGAGTACAATAAATAAATATTATTCAAATCAACTAGCAAACTCAAAAGGAATTATTGGCATTGAATCAGTGATCATTAACGCTTAGAAGGTCTTGATAAGTTATCTTTTTTGGTTTTCTTCATTTGTTAATGTCTTTGTGCGTGTTGAGAAATAACCAAAAATAGATGAAATATATTTAATACAATAGGTGTTCCTATCTTTTGTTTCAATTTCAAAAAAACCTAATAAATGATGAAATTCATCGATAGTCATATATGTGTAAAATTAAAAGTCTATTTCAATTCTAACAGATAATAAAATGGAACAATATTGCCATTACCTGAAATAAATCAATACAGAAGAAGACTATCTGAAAATAACAAAAAAAGTTATTCAGGAATGGATTAGCGAAACCGGACCGAGTAACCAAAAAACGAGGTTGAAGGCCAAGTCAACAAAGACGCTTCTCCTATATATGCAGGATGTTCTCACGATGAAGGTCAAGACACTTGATGGAAACAACTTTGACAAATAGATATTTATCAAATGTTCTTTTGCAGCTTTGTTCGTAATCTAAAAGTTGGTATTAGAGTCTGTTGTGCGTTAAAATCTATCTTTTGCCTTTTTTTTTTTTTTTTTTCTTTCTCTTTTTCTAATGGTACTTACATTTGTAATTCCTTGTTAGAGGGGAAAAAAAAAGAAGATTTGATTAAAGTCATGGAAACTCTGAAAGTATGGACAACCGTACAATATTTTGGCAAGTTATACAAAGGAAAACTGTTTTATATGAACCACGTTCATACCACACGTAAATTGATCAAGATCATTTCTACTATGTATGTTTCTTATATTAGTAATTATTTTCAAAATGAATTAAGATGTGAAGCAATATTGGCCGCATAAAGCATAGGAAAGCTCAAAATTGGTGAGTATAATAAAGTTGCATAAAGCAGCGCAACAAAATATAGTCCTAGATTGCTTTTCATGATATTTTTATTTAATAATGGGGAATTTGTAATTTTGGTCCCTTATATATTTTAGAATTTCGAAGTTAATCATTTTCTTGAATAGTCAAATCAGGCCTTGCTTTAATTTAAAAATTGCAATTTTGGTTCTTCCCTCAAGCAAGGGATGCACGTAGGGTGCGCATGACTTGGCTAAATTTTATTGTGCTTTAACTTTTTTTTATCTATTCATTTCCACACTCAATCCTCTTAAAGAATAAAGTGGCAGTTAATTTTAAGTACCTAGTAGTTGGAGAAATTTTAGTTTATTTTCCAATGCTAAAACTTTTAGTACTGACTCTTAATTTTCAAACTTTAATTTTTATTTCATTTCCCACACACCTAAATTGATTGCAATATCCTTAATTATTTCTTTTTCCTTTTCTTATTCTTTCTAAAAAATCATTCTTTGCTTCTAATCGGACCGAATTCAGAAACGACTTAACGGATTTTTGGAGAAATTTCTCTCCTCGGTAGGTAAAGAGTTTCTTATCAAATCGGTGATCCAAGCCATTCCATTCTACTCTATGGGATGTTTTCGGCTCCCTGACACTTTTCTCAAAGAAATCGAGTCTATGATTTCTAACTTTTGGTGGAACAATTGAGATAATAAGAAAATTCATTGGCTAGCTTGGCGTAAAGTGTGTATAAGAATATAGGAAGGAGGCCTTGGTTTTTGATTATTTGAAGCATTTTAACAAAGCCACGTGATGGGGCCAAACCACACTCGGATCAACATCGTACACGTGTCACAATCTGAAGGATGCAATAGCCTAACGCTAGCGATGATGGGCTCGTGGATTCAACCCGGTCCATTCCCTCTATCGCTTCTCCAACTTACATCTGCGTGCCTCGGCCCAAGTTATGAGCGTAGGACCCCTATAACGTTTGAACGCTCGCCTCACGGTCCCTGGGAATGCCGCGCATCCCGGTTCCCCCCTCCTCCATACTAGATACCACTCGGTCATAATGCTCGTGATCCCCGACGCTCCAACCCTCGGACCTCAGCGTACAAGCTTCCGCCAAGGAACCCCTCGATCGTGGCTGACGCTCGATTAGGACTCAGGGGGATTTCCCCTTCGAGGGTCAGTCCCAACATCATGAGGTGACCCTTCCGAGAGCACTTCAAGAGTAAGGGAAGAACGGTTAGATGCCTGTACGCTTGCCGCACGTTAACCACCTCTGACACAATGGTAGTGCGCACCTCGTACTTGCCATGCTATAGGCTTTTCAGAGCCATCACTCTCACACCATCTCAGGTCGCCACGTGTCTAGGGCAACACTGATTTTGGGACCAATTGGTTACTATTACCCAAATGTCCCGGCCTCAACATATAAATAAGGGATTCACATGCACATTCCCCAGGTCATCTTCTCCACTAAGATCACCTGCACTGAACTAAGGTTCTCTCCTCCATTGCTGTATATTCCAAGATTTTCATACTTCACTATTTTCTCCCCTTTTACGGCATTCTCTTCTTTGGTGTTATCCTAGCTGGAAGAACCTATGCTCAATCGGAAACCTAGTTCCTGAGGCTCTGAGCCTGTGATGGTCTTCCCTTTTTAAACAAATCTTGAAAGTGTTGGTTACATACTAGGAATCCATTTCCTGCACCATTATTTTTGGCGCCGTCTGTGGGAAACCATCATTTTCATCAGTTTCTTCCTCTTTAAGCTAGTTAAGATATAACACCTTCAGCTGCAAGTATGGTAACTGCGACCAGGTCCGGTATGTTGGACAACAGAGGTACCCTACCACCTCTCAATAAAGAAAACTTGGAAAGCCACACACCCGCCGGAGGTGCGACCCCGCCTGCTATCGGGAACGGAACTGGTGGCCAGGAAACAGTAGCTGGAGCTCTCCTCGTCGGAGGAAATGGTGCCGGAGGGTCTGGTTCTATTCCTCCTCCAGTGACGCTTATTCCTGCCACCCCTATCGTTAATCCCTCCGCTTACCCCATGGCGATGCCGCCACCGGGTTTCACATATGTGCAACCCGCCGTGATGTCCGGGATGATGCCGGGCATGATGCCAATGGTCCAGCCCTACCAAGTGGGCACTTTACAACTTCCCGTTTCCATGCCTAAAGAAATCCAAGGGGTGGAAATACGCAGATGACCCGGCAGCAACTTCAGGCGCTCTACGCTCAGTGTGAGGTGCAGGCCACGCAAAATTCTTGGAGTCACTTTACCTCCACTTACTTCCCCCCAAGGGTGGGATCTCAGTTGGCCCCTCCGCTGGGAGGTCTCCCGGTCCATCCCCTCATGATGGCCCAGAATGTTCTTGGGGCCCAGCCACCTCCACCACCTAAACAAGGAGAAGATGTCCCCCCCGAGGGCGGATCCAGTACAGCTGCCCTTGGAGGAGGAAAGAGCCCCTCCCGCGAGGGGAGATGTTGAAGAAGAAGTCCAATCTAGGCCACGAGAAGGACTAGCAGGAGCCAGGAGGGATGGGGGTGACCCTCAACTTGCCGCAGTATAAGACCAGCTAATCGGACTCCAGAACATGGTGGAGCAGCTCTCTCGAGCGCGGTCTCAAGCCCCCCATGCCGGGGGGTGAGAGGTCCAGGGCCAGAGACGCTCCCCGCCACGCAGCCAGATCACCCGCCGTGGAAGAGAAGAGGACTACGAGGGGCATGATTTCGAGGGCGGGAACTACAGGCCTTTGACAGGCGGTTCACCCCTCACAGACAAGGTTCTGATGGTGCGTGCGGGAAAAGGTAAGATCCCCACGTCGGTCAACCGGTATGATGGAACAACTGATCTGGCCGAGCACCTGGATCGTGCACCTGATGCGCTTATACGAGCATTCCAGTCATTACTGGACCAAGGTCTTTGTGACCTCACTTATCGAAATAGCTCAAGAGTGGTACAAGAAGCTTCCCCCTCACTCAATTCGAGGGTACAACGATTTGACCGATGTTTTCTTGAGTCATTTCAACTCTTTGAAGGCACCCGCACCTGCCGCCACGACCCTCTACAGCCTAGTGCAGGGGCCCAACGAAACCTTCAGGTCCTTTATGGGCAGGTTCAACAAGGAGGTCTTGTTGGTGGAAAGACCCTCGATGGATTTCGTGAGCCACATACTGTTTGGGGCCATCAACACAAAAAACTACGTCGGCGAGGAATTCACTGAAGAAGTGGCCAAGAAGAAACCCCTCTCCCTGATAGAACTAAGGGACATTGCTGACTCTTACTTCACCCTTGAAGATATGTACATCGCAAGAGCCCAGAAGCTTGCCAGTGCCCCTCGCACTGAGAAGGGTCAGCCGGACAGGAGGGAGGCCCTCAAGAACCGCCGCCGCAGCCCAGTGCCCGCTCGGAAAAACTCTCCTTCCCCTCGGCGATTCGAGCGTATCCCTCTCAATAGGCCCATCGCAGAGGTCTACTCCATGGCAGATAAGAAGTTGTTCAAGAGACTGCCCAAGATGAGAGAAACCGAGGCTCAAAAACGCTCGGCCAAGTACTGTGCTTTTCACAAGCAGAAGGGACATGACACAAATGAATGTCGTCAACTTGAGAGCGAGATCCAGAGGCTTATCGCCGGGGGGCATCTCAAGGAGTTTGTGAAGATATTGGAAAGATATGATGAACACTGTGCTGAGCGAGTGAGGACCAGGGAAAGAAGCCGCTCAAGTTCAAGGAGTCCCCGTCACCACCACCCTGGGACGGGCGACCGCGGTAAAGAGAAGGTTGCCGATGTGGAGAACCAGCCCTTTGCGGTTATCCACATGATTGTTGGTGGACCCTCAGGAGGAGATTCCAATACATCCAGGCGCCGCCACATCCGGAGTTACGATCAGAGACCATCCCAACCCAAGTCTGTGCTTTCCGTCAACAGCACTTCGCGCTCGAAGGAGAGTGAGATCATAGGGTTCACAGAGAAAGACCTAGAACATATTGTAACACCCCATGGGGTCGGTGAAACCTCTGACTACCCCATGGTGGTTAGTTTAGACGTTCATAATCATGTTGTAAAGAGGGTCTTAATTGATAGTGGAAGCTCTGTGAATGTTCTCCCGTACTCAACGTTCCAAAAGATGAATATAACAAACATTCCCCTCGAACCCCTCAGAACAGCCCTCGTTGGCTTTGGGGGTTCCGAGATCGTCCCTCGCGGACAGATTCGCTTGGCCACCTCATTTGGTCGCGCCCCACAGCGAAAAACTTTGAGCGTTCTTTATGCAGTTGTTGAAGTAGATCTCCCATACAACATCATCATCGGCGCCCGGCCCTCGTTGACTTCAAAGCGGTTATTTCAACATACCATCAGAAAGTCAAATTCCCCACTCCCGAGGGGACGGGCAAGTTCTGTGCAATGTTAAGGAGGCATGGGAATTTTATATCCTGTCTTTGAGGAGTCACAAGCCAAAGCAAGCGGTCCAAGCGGGGTCCACGAAGAAATCTGTGGATTTCCCCAAGTTAGACGAAGATGGTCCCGAGCGCAAGAGGACCAAACTTTACAGGAGGAATAATAGAAAGAAGGAAGCGGACGGGTCCAAAGGCGGCGAAGCTGGCCCACTTGGACCAGTTGAGGCTTCCCCCTCGGAAGGCAAGGGTCATGAGCCCTCAGAAGAGACCAACAATAAGCTCACGGGTAAGAAGAGGGCGCTCGAGCTCCCGAGGCCTAAGGTACGTATTGAGCCCATAGAGAATTTTTTGACCATCGAATTGGAGCCTGGAAACCCTCACAAAACCACCCAGATAGGTTCCAACCTCAACGGTCCTTCTCAGATCATGATGATCGAATTTCTGCGGGAGAATGTGGACGTCTTTGCCTGGAAAGCCTCTGACCTAACTGGGATAGATCCGAGCGTCATTGTCCATAGGATTAACGTGGACCCAGCCTTCAAACCAATCAAGCAGAAGAAGAGGGACGTTCATGGATTTAGAAGGCAAGTCATAGAAGAGGAGGTGGACAAACTCCTTGAGGCTCAATACATCGAGGAGATCCTTTATCCAGAATGGCTCTGCAACGTTGTCCTCGTGCCCAAGAGAGCAAATAAATGGCACATGTGCAATGACTTCACAGATCTCAATAAGGCATGCCCCAAAGACCCGTACCCTTTACCTAGGATCGATCAACTAGTAGATTCGACGGCGGGGTGTGAGCTCATGAGCATGATGGACGCTTTCCAGGGGTACTATCAGATCTTCATGGCACCCGAAGACCGCCCAAAAACTTCCTTCATGGTCCATGTGGGAGTCTACTGTTTTAAAGTTATGCCGTTCGGACTCAAAAATGCACGAGCAACATATCAGCGCCTCGTCAACAGAATGTTCGAGCGCAAAATAGGAAGGTCCATGGAGGTATATGTGGATGATATGATTGTCAAAAGCAAGCGCCAACATTCCCATCTGGAGGACCTCAGGCGAGCATTCAACGTCTTGCAGCAATATGGTATGAAATTGAATCCTTCGAAATGTACATTTGGCATTCGGGGAGGAAAGTTCCTCGGGTATGTGGTTAGCCAAAGGGGCATAGAGGCCAATCCGAAGAAAATCAAGGCGATCTTGGACATTCCGTCCCCTCGGAATGTTAGAGAGGTCCAAGTGCTAGTAGGCAAGATCATCTCTTTAAACAGGTTTATTTCCCGCTCGACGGACCGAAACTTGCCTTTCTTAAAAAACCTGCGTAACACTCGCAACTTTGCCTGGACCGAGGAATGTGAGAAGGCCTTGCAAGATATGAAACAGTACCTCACGTGCGCACCTTTGTTAACAAAACCAGTCCCTGGGGAAAACTTGTTTGTCTACCTCTCTGTCTCATCAGAGGCCACGAGTGCGGTCCTCGTCGCAATCCGCGAGCATAAACATTTGCATGTGTACTACCTGAGCAAAACCTTGTAGGGGGCCGAGAAGAGATATATGGAGATAGAGAAATTCACCTTTGCACTCGTTAATGCTTCCAGAAGGTTAAGGCCATATTTTCAAGCCCACTCCATCACGGTGCTTACAGACCAACCCTTCAAATAGGTACTCTTGAAATCGGACATCTCAGGGAGATTAATCAAGTGGTCAATTGAGCTCAGCTAATTTAACATCAGCTTCGAGCCTCGCACAACGATACAGGCTCAGGCCGTGACAGACCTGCTCGTTGAGCGCTTCCGCCTGGATATCACACCCTCGGTAGAGGATGGGTTATGGCTTTTACACACAGATGGCTCCTCGGCCTCTCAGGGGGGGGGGAGCCGGGGTGACCCTCAGAGATCCTCGCGGGAATGAAGTGGACTACGCGATCAAATTAGCGTTCCAAGTCACCAACAACGAGGCAGAATATGAGGCACTCGTCCAAGGGCTTAGGATTGCCCTTCAGAATGGGGCCGCTCGGGTCACTGCATATGTTGACTCCTAGCTGATTGCAAGTAAAATTGATGGAACTTATGAGGCTCGAGAAGCCACTATGGTGCAGTACCTGGCAAAGGCCAAGAAGATTATATCTAAGTTCAAAGAGTTCCACTTACTGCAGATCCCACGAGCAGAAAACGAACGTGCGGATGCCCTTTCTAAATTTGCGTCTGCTCTGGAGGACTCCTGCGAGCACTCTGTCACATTTCTTAGAACGGAGGAGCCGCTTATTCGTGAGGCGGAACCCTCAACGAGAGTGAACATGATTGATCCGGTCGAGCCTTGTTGGCTTGATGACATCGTCAGATTCCTGAAAGACGGTACCTGCCCGAGCGACAAAGTAGAAGCACGGAAGGTCAAATGTAAAGCCCCCCGCTTCTCGTTAGACAGCGAGGGCAGACTCTTCAAGCGATCCTTCCAAGGTCCACCATTAAGGTGCCTAAGACCCTCGCAAGCCAAGGAAGTTTTAGAACATGTGCATAGCGGAAGTTGTGGGAACCATTCCGGCGGTCGAATTTTGGCCAAAAAGGTATTGAGGAGTGGATTCTACTGGCCGGTGTTGCAGGATGCTATTAGTTACTCTAAGAAGTGTCCTAAATGTCAATTCCATTCCAATACCCCTCAACTGCCAGCCGCTCAAATGATCCCTATTGATGTTTCGTGGCCCTTTGACCAGTGGGGCATCGACATAGTGGGACCCCTACCAATGGCGGTCGGACAAAAGAAGTTTGTGATCCTCGCTATGGATTACTTCACCAAGTGGGCCGAAGCTGAAGCGGTCGCAAAGATAACATTCAAGGTTGTAAGAGACTTCATTTGGAAGAACATCATTTGCAGATATGGTATCCCGAGGGTACTCATCTCAGATAACGGCTCCCAGTTCATCGTAGCTGACACACGAGAATGGTGCTACGAACTAGGCATCGAGCAACACTTCACTTCCGTGGGTCATCCGCAGGCCAACGGAGCAAGCTGAAGTAACTAACAGAACCATACTCCAGCATCTGAAAACGATGCTGGAAAGTAAAAAGGGAGAGTGGGCAGAAGAGCTTCAAGGAGCCCTCTGGGCGTATCGTACTACCCCACGAGCGGTAACAGGGGAAACCCCTTACTCCCTCGTTTACGGCTCCGAGGCCATGATACCTGCGGAAATTGCTCAGGAATCCGCACGCGTTGCTTATTTCGAGTCTGTACTCAATGAGGATAATCAGACGTTCGAACTAGACTTACTAGACGAAAGAAGGAACACCGCTTGGGCTCGAATCCACAAATACAAAGCGATGGTAGCCCATCAGTACAACAGACGTGTCAGAGAAATGACCTTCCAACTAGGAGATCTGGTCCTCAAAAAGGCTGAAGTGTCCAAACACGTGGGTAAATTGGATCCCAATTGGGAAGACCCCTTCAAAGTCATTCAGGTACGAGCGAATAATACCTACCGGCTAGAAACTTTGCAAGGCGAGCGTCTCCCCCGACCATGGAATACATGTAACCTTAGACGATTCTACGTGTAGTTACAATCCTTGTAATAGCCCGCTCGAGGCACTCTATAACTTCTTTTGACAGAAATACAAGCATATCAGTGAGTATTTTCCAGTTCTTATTTACAATTTACTTGCTTTAATTAATGATTTGAATTATCAATTACATTATCGCCTACTCCGAGTCGAGCGTCATCCACGTTGAACGGCTTGATGACCACCTGATCCAGGCTTTTAAACGAGTGGGCCTTCTGTAAGTCGACATTCGGTGTATCAAGGACTCTCCACGACGAACATCTTGACGCTCATAAGCGCACCGACCTTAAATGAGCGAGTCCTAGTGGGGTTGCTGTATGCTTGATTACACCAACTAGATGTTGATCACTCTAGTTCGCGCTCGTAAACCCCTCAAAGACCCTCATTTCATGGGAATGCATACGCCCGTGGATTATAGACAATTGGTCAATCCTCTCATGGATTCCTAAGTCTAAATTTCACACTACGGCTACGCTCGCCATTATCTCACCCTTGGCAAATCCTAGGATGATTTCTAAGTTCACATTAAGCCATTGGAACGCTCAAACAGTTGATACATTTCCCACTTAAGAAGGCCAACACTTAGCAAATCTCTTTGTGGATTCCTAAGTTCAAGCGGTGAACCTTATGATGAAATATGGCCAGGGTACCCTCATAGGGAACACCCTCGCGCCCATGCAATCCCATCTCAAACATTCAAAAACTAGGAGGAGCAAACAGACAATGCTCAAAATTCAATTCTGAAGAAAATAAAGCTTCATTAGGTACAAGAAAGAGTTGCATTGCCAAAAACAGAAAACAAGTAGTACGTTATCAAAGATACAGAAATCAAATACAAAGGTTCAAGTGTTCATAAGGGAAATGGAGATAAGCTGACAGAACTTTGAAAGAGCAGATAGGGAGCATCAATGAGCTTCACTCTCGGGTTCCGGGGGGCCAATTGACAGAGGAACAGGAGCCAGGACTTCAGCATCAGAAGCTTGGACGTTGCTGGGACCGGAGCCATCTTGAGCATCAGTGGTGGTGCCTTCCTCTTCAATTGTCAAAGGCTCGAGGTCGATGGGGTTGGCCGCCATATACGTTTTTGGAGCATAACCACCAAGTCGTTATACTCCGGCTCAGTGAGATCATCGTTTAGATCGCTTGGGGCCATGGGCTCGAAATTCTCATCCAAGTCCATCCTCAGGCGCTCATCAATGCGGGTAGATGGGGGCATTACCCCAAGCTTGATCAACTGGCCCACGGACTTCTAGAAGAAGATGCGAGCGTTGTCTAGGCAGTGCAAGTTCGCCGCAAAAGCGAACGCTTTGGAACGCACGAACCTGGCAATAGCTTCCCAGGCTACCCTCGACTCCAAGGTGGCCACCTTCTCTTGCAAATTGGCCAGGTCCCTCTTGGTTGCTTCCGTCTGCTGAGTGCTCTCGGTCAGTTATCTGCCAAGATCCCCGTTGGCGACCCTCAACTGGTCCCGTTCCTCCTTGAGCTTTCTAATGACGCTCGTCCAAGACCAAGTACGCATTCTCTGACTGCTCCAAGGACTTCCTCAGCTTTTCTTGCTCGAGCTCGGACGCCGTGAGCTGAGCGCAGACGCTGTTGTAGTCTTCTTGCAGCTTGCCCGGATCCGAGATGCGCATCAACCTCTTGTACTTGGCCTTATGCTCAGAATAGACCTTCGCCCTCCTCTGCAAATTCTTCAGCCGGGGGAGTACCTCCTGAAAAGCCAACAGAGAACAGAAGTTAGTACGAAGGTGATTCGAGGGTAGGATTTTCTTTTAGGGAGACTGAACAACTTACTGTTATAAGGGCATGGCAAGCGTCGTCCGCCACCTGAACTGCATCTTATTCGTTCAGCTTATCGTGGTCCCCGGAAAATTGCAGCTTGCTCACTATCCCCGTCATAAAGGTGCGGGTGGATAAGCTCTTCTTCAAGAGCACAGGGCCATCTTTCCTAGGGCACTTATAACGAGCGTCGCCCTCACACTCGTTCTTCCAGAAATCCTCATCCTCGGAGGATGAGGTGTCGCCATCATCTCCACACTGGCCCACCACCACCTCTTTCCCCTTTTCGGTGATGGGGATAGTATCTGGCATCCTCTTCCTTTTCCCTGAATGCTCGGCCCGCACAGACTTAAATATCTGAACTGCGGTGCCCGAGCGATTGCTGTTGGAGGCATTAGAGCCCACGGGAGCTGATGCTGCGGGAGCAGCCGGTGTGGTGACTGCGGGAGCGTCATCGAGGGTCAGATTCTCTATATAGCCAACTTGGCCATCCCCTCGTCCGCTCACTCCACGCCTGGACCTTCGCCTGATGCCACGCCGCCCTTGAGGGGCATTGGGAGCTTGTTGACCCTGTGGTGGCTGTTGTTTTTGTTGATTGGTCCCCCGCTCTCTGAGCGCGCATCTTAGCCAGGATGCTCTCTACGGTCGGTCCAGCCATTAGTAGTTCTGCTTCTGCAAACGGAGGAAAAACGAACGTTAGAAAAGCGCAATTGGAATATTCACCATAAAAATACAACAGTTTAGACAAGTTAGTGATGCTATTCTAAGTGTTAGAAGTGTTAGTTCCTAGAATCTAACCGTCGAGGGTCATGATTTGAGCGGGAGGATTGAGTATCATGTTTGGAGGATTTGAGAGTCTATAGCGGAACAATATCCCCTCATTTCTCATCAAATCCTTGGCCTTTACCAGCCTCTTCTCATTTCTCATCACGAGGGCCAAGTTCTTCGCCCAACGCTCAAAAGCCTTATCCCCGGATCTGTTTCTGACCAAAGGACCCTCTCCGTGAACTATCCATGATCGGTGAACCATGAAAATCCCCCTGGGCGCCCCCACAAAGAAATACTTTTCCTTTCAATTTTCGCCGTACGAGGTCGAGGGTGAGTCTGTCATCTTAAACCCTGACTTGGCTTAGGCATAGTAAAACCCATCTGTCGGGGACGAACGTGGTGAGTGGGCCACTTGAATTAAACTGTTGAAGTTGTCTATCGAGGGTTTATGGCCTGTGGCCCTCATTAGGATCACAAAGGTGTTGAATAGGGCTATGCCGTTGGGAAGAATCTGAGAGGGGCTGAGAATAAGATAGTTGTAGATGTTAGCGACGGCGGTCGGAATTGGGAATCTCAATCCTCCGGCCAAGACAGAGTCCAGATAGACGGTCAACATCCCTGGTGGTGGATGGTTGGCCCTCTCCCCCTCCTCAGGTAGAAGGATCGAGAACACAGCTTCATCCCAGTACGCTTTTGCCTTCATATCTTCCAGATCCTCGATTGTCAGTGTGCTCTTTATGTCGTCTGGGGATATGTCAGTTTGGTGAGGGTTGTCTTGCCTCACTCGCGTTGCAGCTCCTTCCCCTTCCTTTGGCGCTTACGGGAAGGCTCGCCGTCCGCCCGACACTCGGAAGGCCTTGCACCACCCTCTGGACCGCGATCACCACTGTAACTTGGTGATCCTGGGGCCTGACAGCACTGTTCAACACAGGGAAAACTCTTTCAACCTGTTGCTTCATTCTCAATGAGAGATCCATCTCCTCAAAAAGATGATCTACCCCTTCAGGACCACGCTCGTTCATCCCCTGAACGGCGGCATTCAGCTCTTCGTTTCTAATGTCCTCTGGGCCCCTCACTATTGGCACCGCTATTGGGATATCGCCATGAAGAGATGAACTCCCCACTGACATCTCATCTATTTCCCTCCCCATTTGATCTACAATATGTTCTGCCATTGTTGTTTTTACTTTGAAGAAGGTGAAGGTTCTTTACAGAAGGAGAGGAGTAAAGAAGGATGATTCTGGTACGATGAAACCACGAAGAAGAATTTCCCACTAGAAACGACACTCAAACACAACCTAGGTTTAGGGTTAGTCTCAGAGATTATGAAAGGTTACCTAAGGTTGAAGAAGAAGTTGTCGGAACTTGCTGAGAATCGTAGAAGGTTACAGAGAATTTTGTTGCTGTTTTCACTTGAGAATTCTTTGAATGCGTAAAGAATGAGAGAAAGGGGTCAGAACTCTATTTATAAGGGAAGTGTTACATTCAATTAGGGTTTGGGATTCAAACCACAATCATTTCCCGCTTTGGGAAACCCAACACTTTTGGTAACCACCTCACACGTTCCGGAGTGCACGCGCTCACGTCTCCACTCCGCATTAAATGCGGATGGGACTTCATTTATGGTATTGTCAGAATATGTCCGTTATTGAAGACGGACAGTCTCTTCTTTCCCGGAAGCTTGACCCTCGAATATTCAAAAACCAAGGCCCGTCTCTTTAAATTCTACAGTACGCTCAAGCGCTACTACAGAATTTGGGGGGCAAAATGATGGGGCCAAACCACACTCGGATCAGCGTCGTACACGTGTCATAATCTGAAGGATGCAATAGCCTAATGCTCACGATGATGGGCTTGTGGATTCAACCCTGCCCATTCCCTCTATCGCTTCTCCAACTTACATCTGCACGCCTCGGCCCAAGTTATGAGCGTAGGACCCCTATAACGTTTGAACACTCGCCTCACAGTCCCTGGGAATGCCGCGCATCCGGGTTCCCCCCTCCTCCATACTAGATACACCTCGGTCATAACACTCGTGATCCTCGACGCTCCAACCCTCGGACCTCAGCGCACAGCCTTCCGCCAAGGAACCCCTCAAGCGTGGCTGACGCTCGATTATGACTCAGGGGGATTTCCCCTTCGAGGGTCAGTCCCAGCATCATGAGGTGACCCTTCCGAGAGCACTTCAAGAGTAAGGGAAGCACGGGTAGATGCCTGTACGCTCGCCGCACGTTAACCACCTCTGACACAATGGTAGTGTGCACCTCGTACCTGCCATGCTACAGGCTTTTTAGAGCCATCACTCTCACACCATCTCAGGCCGCCATGTGTCTAGGGCAACACTTATTTTGGGAGCACTTGGTTACTATTACCCAAATGTCCCGGCCTCAACATATAAATAAGGGATTCACATGCACATTCCCCAAGTCATATTCTCCACTAAGATCACCTGCACTGAACTAAGGTTCTCTCCTCCATTGCTGTATATTCCAAGCTTTTCATACTTCACCATTTCCTCCCCTTTTACGGCATTCTCTTCTCTGGTGTTATCCTAGCTGGAAGAACCCACACTCAATCGGAAATCCAGTTCCTGAGGCTCTGAGCCTGTGATGGTCTTCCCTTTTTAAACAAATCTTGAAAGTGTTGGTTACATACTAGGAATCCATTTCCTGCACCATCACTATGCTAGCGAAACAAGCCTGGGGAATCCTCTCTAACCCGGCTCCTACCTTGGCTTCTAAAATCTCACTATTTCCCTTGTTGTGATTTCTTTGAAGCCTCTTTGGGGCAGTAACCTTCTCATACTTGGAGAAGTATCTGTTAGGAATTGTGTCCTAGAAAGCCGCTTTGTCATAATTTACTTTGACATTTTCCTTGTAATCACATACAATCTTTGAATAATAAATATACGATTTTATCATGGGCAAACGCTTTTTTATGTGTTTTAAATGTTTTTTGTGTTTGCGCATGTATAAGAAGTCACCTAATCCATAAAGTTGTTAGGACTTATTTATTTAGGTTAATAACTTATGAAACAAGTCCTAATATAAGTTGGATTAGAAATTACTCCTAATCAATGAGTCCAACCAAAAGTGGGAATGTTAACTTGACTCGCTTAATACTTGCTTGTATGATAGCGTCCTTCAGAATGAATCACGAAGTTTCATAGATTGTAAAGTGCATAATTGATGCATACACAATACACAAGGGTACTCACTATATCGAACCAGTACACTAAGGTGTTCAGCATGAGATAATTCCTAAATGGGAAAGAAAGTAACCACTTTAGGAAGTGAAAACTTTCAGATTACGAAACCTCATAGATCAATGATGTGACTAATTCATCCTTAGATTTGAGATTCCATAGTTATCTTCTGTGAGAAACTTAGGTAATCTTAGATATATGTCTAAAAGGATGTCCTTCGAGAAGCCCGAATTACGATTTATGTTGGAACTACAAAAGCGACACATGGAGGTAGATGAGAATCAAGAAAGGACCTACATTTGCTGATAGCAAGAAAGATTTCTTATTTCATAAGTTGTTCATATTTCATCACGAAATCCTTGGCCAATATGTTGGATCGAGATTAAGAAACAAGTTTCTTAAACTGAGATCAAATGGATATGAGATGAATTTAGCTTTAAGATTGAGATTATTAGAAATCTATTTATTCCCATGCCCTAGCTTTAAGTTTCTATTTATTAACCACTTTAGGAAGTGAAAACTTTCATATTACGAAACCTCATAGATCAATGATGTGTCTAATTAATCCTTAGACTTGAGATTCCATAGTTATCTTATGTGAGCAACTTAGGTAATCTTAGATATATGTCTAAAAGGATCTCCTTCGAGAAACCCGAATTAAGATTTATGTTGGAACTACAAAAGTGGCACATGGAGGTAGATGAGAATCAAGAAAGGACAAGAAAGATTTCTTATTTGATAAGTTGTTCATATGCCATCACGAAATCCTTGGCCAAGATGTGGATCGAGATTAAGAAACAAGTTTCTTAAATTGAGATCAAATGGATATGAGATGAATTTAGCTTTAAGATTGAGATTTTTAGAAATCTTTTGTTCCCATGCCCTAGATTTCAATTGGAAAATGAACTTGTAGGAGGATTACATCACACAAGATCATTGATCGAAAGGTTCTTTTATTTATTTATTATTTGGTTCGGAGTCACGTACCTATTGCTAGACTATGGCCGTGTGATCTGTAAGCTAATTAATTAATAAGAGTATTAACTAATTAGGCTTACTGTTAATCAAATAATGAATCGAAAGGGTCACATACAAATGCTAAGTTGAGAGGATATTGCTCGAAAGATCAAAGAGTTTATCCAAACGAGACTACACGTGTACGTACACGTGTGAGGGTGAGCAAGCTTTTGGCTGTGCAGTTCGATTAATAAATAGGACCGTGCATTAATTAATTAAAGAATTAATTAATTATATACACTAAATAAAAGTAATGGGAGAATTAATTTTCAGTCCGTTATAAAATTAATTGAAGAATTAATTGTCTTCTATCTCACTATTCTAATATGATTGGAATAAATAAATAATTCTAATTAGATTATGATTTCTTTTTTTAGAAGATAAGATCTTAAAGTAACTCATTGGATAAGTTACTTGGAAAATAAGAAAATGAGACGTTATCAAAGTAGGAATCCTTTCCTACATGGGAAAGGGAGTTCGAACCCTAGCATATAAAATGGCAAGGGGTTCAAACTCCATGGCTTATGCGTGATATAATTCACACATCAAACAAGCACGCATCGCAACGCATAGATAAGATCTTGTTTTTTGCTTTACACAATCTATAGTACTAGCATACTTACTAGATTCATCTTATCGTAGGACTGGTGTGGATACGTCCAAGGGAAATCCTACTTTGGATTCTTTGAGAAAGAACCATTAAGAAAAGGGGACATGCGCACTGTAGATTTCCAATCGGGATACACAAAAGAACGTTTGTAGGGCAGCTCAAACGTTTCAAAGAAAAGTTTCAATTTAAGTGAGTTACTTGAACTTCCTTGATAATAATTTGGCATAAAAATTATAAGCAAACAATAAATCTTGTAAAAAAATTTAAATTTCCACTATGCTTAGTGCATATCTTCTAATTACAGTATGTTCTCCTCTAAACTCCTCATCTCAGCAGGTTCTAGATGGAAAATTGGAACGGGAAACCAAGTTCGTAGGACCGTTGGATTCCAAGACCTTATCCATATCGGCCAATTCTCTTCCCGAGTATAGATGAGGATGTTCGGGTTTCACAACTATTTCTTTCGAAGATGAGGACGTCGATTATACAAGTTAGATTATAAATCACTTTAATATTACAAATGTATATTTTTTTCCCAAAATGAAAGTTTGGTAATCCACCTTATACATCAATCAACAGGATATTGAATCTTTTTTCTTTTCTTTTGGGGGGCTTTGTTTTTAATAATTTATAACGTGATTTGTTTTGTTGTTATTTTAAATGAATATGCCGAAACGCCTTTTTCCTAGAAAACCCAATGCGTCAAAGGTGAAGTATATGGTAGATCAGGAAAAGCTGAATTCAAATTCGATAAGAATATTTATTAGTCGGATTCGAATTCCGTAGGACTCGGATTTATTGATTTTGATTCCATGTGTAATCGGATTGGATCAAATCTATTAAAAGATTCGACCGCATTAACAATAAAATATAATTTTTTAATATAATATTTAACAAATAATTAGTATTTAATGAATTGCTTAATGGTTTTGTTTATATTTATTTAAAATATGCTAATTTAAAATTATTAGTAAAGGAAAACATATGTTTTTAGAATAAATAATTCAAATTTTATTATTGTTTGTAGTTATATATATGTGAAAACTTTAATTTTTATGATTTTATTTATATTTTTTATTAATAAAAGAATTAATTTAATTTCATTTATTTTAGATAACGAATATTTATAATTGAATATAATTTATTAGACATTTTAATCGAACGAATATACTGAAATTCAAACCGAATTCAAATTACAATTCAAATCATTAACAACCCTATATAACCCATAGAGCTCATTTATTATTCAAACTTTTCGAGCAGCCCAATCAACGGAAGTTGTGATGAAGTGTTTCTTTCCTCCCACATATTTTAAAGATTATTAAACTTAGAACAAATGTTATATTTGGTCCCTAAAATGTTAGTTTTGTATCATTTTAGTCCTCAATATTCTAAAAGTGACACTTGAGTCTCCCTAAAGTTAATAACTCGTCTCACTTAAGTCCTTCTAACCAAATTCTACTGAATTTTTTACTTTATTCAAGGGTATTTTGGTTATTTTAGTATTTATAGTTCTAAAATGGTCCCTAAAATTTCAACTTTGTATCATTTTAGTCCTCAATCTTTTGAAAATGTCATTCAAGTCCCAAAAGGTTAATAATAAGTCTCACTTTGGTTCTTTTGATCAAAATCAATACTTTTAGTTATTTCATTTATTTCACATGAAAAAAGAAAGAAATAATATTTATAGTAAGATCCGAGCCTATGAGTTTAAAAAAAGAAAAAAAAAACAAGAGTTGTTGCCATTATACAATATTTGTTTTAATATGAATTTTCCAACTACTGTATTTATTCAATTTAACTTAATTTTTTTTTAAATTTAGAGAGTGTTTTTATTTTAAATAATTACCTCAAATTATTTTTTTAAAAGAAATTATAACATAGAATAAATGCTTATAAAATTAAATTTCGTAAATCAATTTATATTAAAACACTCTTAACTTGGTGTATTAATATATTTATTTTTTACTATCACGTCTTAATATATATATTATGTTGGTTGAGATAATTATTTAAAACTCAAATACTGTCTAAGTTAATAAATTATCATTGAAGTTTAAAAATATTGAATAAATAAATTAAATTTTATTTGCAATTAAAATTCTTTTTTTTTTTTTTTTGGTTTTGTATTAAACTAAACTGAATAAATATAATAGGTGGAAAATTCTTTCAAAACAAAAATGGTATAATGGCAACAACTCTATTTTTTTTCTCATAAATTCATATCTTTATAAAAATATTATTTCTTTCTTTTTTTTCCATGTAAAATAAATAAAATGACTAAAAACATTAATTTTGGTCAAAAGAACCAAAGTAAGACTTATTATTAATTTTAGGGACTTAAATGACACTTTCAAAAGATTAAGTACTAAAATGATACAAAGTTGAAACTTTAAGGACCATTTTAGAACTATAAATATTAAAATGATCGAATACCCTTGAGAGGTTAAAAAATTCATTAGAATTTGGTTAGAATGACTTAAGTAAGGCGAATTATTAACTTTAGGGACTCAAGTGTCACTTTTAGAATATCGAGAACTAAAGTGACATGAAACTGAAACTTTAGAGATCAAATATGACATTTACTCTTAAACTTATTTTAAAGTGTGTGAAATTGTGTGAAAAATGTATTAATGTAAGTAAATGTGGTTTAGTATATAAGAATGTCTAAGTGTATGAATATTTATATAACACACACTTCTAAGTGACACTTGAACCTGGATCATAATCGGGAGAACCAATTCATTAACTACTTGAATCAACCCATATTAACTGGGAACATATATATAAAATGTGTTAGACTCTGTAAATATGTATTAGTGTCAGCACAAATATTTTGATAGAGAATTTTTTTTTTGTCATCCGTACTTTGGGCATTTTTGCAATTTACCATCTCGGGTAACTTTCACTGCAAACCGCCATCTGAACTTTGCATTTATAACAAACCGCCATCTTTTGGTGGTTTGAAGGCGCCACGTCAGTTGTATTTTCACCAAAACCACAAAAAATAAAGTTTAGATGGCGATTTGTTAAATTTGCAAAGTTCAGATGGCGGTTTGCAATGAAAGTTGCCCGAGATGGTAAATTGCAAAAACGCGCAAAGTCTGGATGACAAAAAAAATTTTTCTCTATTTTGATATGCAAAAATACGTGTAAAAAGGTATTTTTTTTTTTTGATCTCTCAGAGTTTCCCCCCACCCAATTGAGTGAAGGACTAAATGTAAAAAAGTATTACTAAATGTAAATATATGCGCTAGTGCATGTAATTTTATTTATTTTTTAAATGAAGCGTTTAAAAATGTGTTAGTACACAATTGTGTGTTAATATATATAAATATATTAGTATATATAAATGTGCATAAACTTACTAATGACGGGAGATAACCCACTACAAGTCATATCTCCCGTCATTCCCCTGTTCTGGTGTTTGAGTTCACGTTTGTTTCTTCATCTTAGTTCAGGAAAGCATTAGAGCTTGCCTCACGAAAACAAATATCTTGGGTGATTGAGAGTCCAAGTTTGTCATTCCGTACATAGCCAGATTTAAACACCATCATTTTGTACTAGTAAATAATTTATTTAATTAAATATAATATATAAAATCGGATTCAGATTCTTAACGGATCGAATTCTTTAATTCCATACGGTCCATTTATTTCGAATAACGAATATTTATAATCGAATGTGATCCATCGGACGTTCTTATCGGATGAATATGCTAAAATTCAGATCGGATCCAGACCAAATTCGGAATAAAATCCGATCCATTGCAGCCCTAGATATGGGGTAGGAGTGGCAAATGTGGGCCGATGTCATGACAGCCCAGTAACCAATGCTGTGCCCGGCCCATTTACAGCCACAAGCGTAAGCTACTAAAACCAACTCCCCACACACATTATAATTTCTTAATGAATTCAAACATTTGGGAACAAAGTTGGACAAAGAAATGGCAGCAATGGAAGATGAGGAATTGCGTCGGCGGAAACTGGAAGAAGCCCTCGAAGTTAAATCCCTCCGCCGTATCATTAGCGCTTATCTCAAGTATGCGTATCTTTGTGTTGTGCGTGTGTAATTGTGCATATATCTGCATGCGTAAATACCTATTTTTCTCTAATTCCATTTTGGCGATTGAGAATATGTGCCATGGTTTTTCGCTATACTTCAACAATGTTCTTTTTGTATTGTCGTTTGTGCTGCTAGTATTGAGTTGTTGGATAAAGAAATTATGCTAGATAATGTTTGTGGTGAATGTTGATACTACATGTTTAGTGATACCGGGGCTGCGTTTTTGTGCTGGCCGCGATGGGTAGATTGAGTTGATTGGAACTCAAATGCTACACAAGATAGTATTTTTTTTTCTTTTTTGTGTAGCAATTACTCATTATTCATATTGGAGGTTTGGCAGTGTGTAATTGTAGTGTTCAAGCTTGATTTGAAATTAGCCCTTGGCCATTGGCCATTGGACTTTATGCTAGACCATGTTGAAGATGTAGCATATTATTTTCCAGTTTATGGCATGGTGTTCATTATTTTGTCTGCCATGCATTTGAATTGTCGTTTGACTGATTTGTAACTGGATGAGAACAAAGTCTGTGAACGATTCATTAGCACATAAATAGCTAAAGGGGTTTGAAATCGTATAAACAATAAAGTGAGTGTTGTAAATTTGTGTGTTCTAAAGGTTCCAAGTGGATGTAAGATATGAAATTGGAATTCTATAAGAAAAAACTTGCATAGCCATTCAGCTTTTTGCATGTACGACTTTAATAATGTGCTGATCAATCAAACATTACGCCTCACTATGCAAGTATGCTTTTGTAGTTGATCTCAAGAGAAAAGGCAACACCATTGTATAAACGGAACTATATCAGTACTTGAGTGAAACCATTGGGCCAAGTCAAATGCATAAGCATATCAATATGCAAATAATGTTTTGATTTGTACTGTGCTTAATTATTAAAAACCTATCATCAAGGTTTTAGTTATTTTGTAGGAATATGTTAGGGTGAGATCTTCCGACACTTGTCCGTAATATCGAATAACTGGCTGGTGTTATAGTTGTAGTCTGTAAGTTATTGATTAATTTTTGATAGGCTCTACATGGTAGCAGCTTTGTACTGTGTTTATTGTTGATTGGCCTCTATGGGCCTGATGTGACCAGCATATGCCATCTCTTCCCTTTTCTTATGCGTCTCAGCTATCATCTGAGTATACTGTGTTTATTATTGATTGGCCTCTATGGGCCTGATGTGACCAGCATATGCCATCTCTTCCCTTTTCTTATGCGTCTCAGCTATCATCTGAGTTTTACTTTATGATAACCGATCACCACTTTTCTCAGTTCTTATTGGTTTCTTAATGCAGCTATCCGGAGGCTTCCGAGGAGGATATTAGACGATATGAAAGATGCTTCAGAAGGCTTCCGCTGGCTCACAAGGTTCCCTTTTGGTCAATCAATTTGGTTATATAACCCTGAAACATAGATCTAGTTAATTGTGGGAAATTTTCTTATTTATTATCAATTGGTCCACGAGAAGTCAAGAATATAATGACGTGCACAACTAAATGAAAGAACATCGAGAAGGATCCTTTTTAGTTCTTTTTTCCATCTGGTTGGTAAAAATATTTTCAAACTAAGGGAATTGAAATTAGCTACAACTATAAATTCAGTAAGCAAGTATAATTTGCCGGGCACATTTATGGGTAGGATTATTGTGGAAGGATCTAACTTAGTGTTATCATATATTGTGTAGGTATAAATAAATCCGAGTTTTTTCAGTCAATTATATCTGAATTATCAGATATCATGCTCTTCCATTCTGCCTTTTGGAGTTATAATGCTTTTAGATTCATGTAATTTTGAATGTTACGCCATAGATGAGAAGAATCTCCCTTGGTAATATCAAAAAAATTTCATCTAATTTGCTTTTGCAGGCGCTGTTGACGCACCTTCCTCTGAAATTCCAGAAACTTAGATGGTAAACTTGAGTTACTATCTTCTTTATTTTCAGTTTTCAGATGATTTATATGACTGAGTCTTTAAGTTACCATTGTGGTGAATAATTTACTCTCTTGAGAAATGTCATATAATCTACTATATATCGAATTATCGACCCTACAATTGTTTGTTCCGTTTGAGCAATGACATCCGTTCCCTGACTTAAGTATTTTTGCCTGATAATAAATAATTGTTGGTGGGAATATGGAAGTTATACAAGGAAAAAAAAACCCTTTCTGACTTCTGTACAAGAAAACGGTTAGATTCTTGAATCCTCTAAACTACTTGGAAATAATCCTACACTATCCTAAAATATCCCTGCTAACAGAAAGGAGCAAAGGGAAGCAGTATTTCGGTGCAGTCTGTGTTGCTAGAAGAGATTATAAATATTTAGAGATTTTAATCCTCTAGAAACACAGGTGACAACATTTGACATGGTAAGATTTTAGTTAATTGCCTGTGGGCAAGATGACAACAAAGTAAATTACCTGTGGGCAAGTAACAAAGTCATCATATACCATGTTTAGCAAATAGATTCAATAGAAGGTTCACTAACCCTTCCCCTGGGCCCAGCGCTGCCCTTTAACCATGAGATCAATTGTACTTTGAGAAAGCAGGTTAATAAAAGTAATTTGAAATTAAACTGGGGCAAGGTATTATCTGAGCTGATTCTTGTGAGTTCTTATGTCTACAGGTGTGTCTCACAAAATTCCTATTTCATATTTGAAATGCTTAAGGTGATTTCCATGTCTACTGCATAGTTTTCTTTTTATTTCCTCATTCATTTATCTTACGTTAACTTCTTTACATGGATTGTTATTTTGGAAGCTTAAAATGTCTTTAAAGCTATCATCATTGTTGTTTTTGCAGGCATTTGAACCCCCTCTTGATATGAGTGCGGACATATATATTTCTGAAGATCAAACCGTGGAGAATCCATCAGATAACCGTCTTTTGTCGGGTGAAATGAAGCCTCCCTCTTGTCAGTCTGTCTCAGAAACTGAAAAGCTGCATCTTGCAAAGGTTGATAAATTGAGCTCTGGAGAAGGCTGCACTGGAGCGTGTGGGTCTTCCAAACCAGAATCTGTCAGTGAGGTCTCACTAGCATACTATACTACCTTGTTCTGAAGTTCCTTTGGGTTGTTTCCTTTGGTCCAATTCGTTTATTTTATTTTCATTATGAAAATTTGACCTCTGTAGATAACAACAGGAGAAGGAAATTGGATCTTCCAACAAAACTGCATTGAACTGCTCTGTGGGCTTCGAGTGCAATGGGTGTTTAGAAAACACTGATGCCAATGGTATTCAGACCGCTGCAAAATCTCAGCCATTGTCTTCTGCACATAATTGTGATGAACATGTAAGGTCTTCTTATACATATGTTTCTTTTTACAGTCGTAATATTGGTTTCCATCTTGTTGTCTTGCTGTAGTTTACCATTTGGTTATCTCTATGAAAAGTTCATCTATACTCTGGTGGTTGGCTTGAGTCTTTTTGCTATGAGGACATCGTTAAATCTTGGAATGTTACAAAAATCATCCCCTTTTAGAGGTTTGAGTAATTACATATTCTAGGTGGAGAATTGTTATCTTTACAATTAAGAACAACTAAAGTTCAATGGTAGCTAGAAGCACATTTCTGTAGAGTGATGCATTTTTAAGAAAAGCTTTCTATAAGGAGAAGTTCATAAATCAGACTCAGGTTCAAACATGATCCTAATTAGGCGAGAAACTATATCTGATAATGTTCCTCTTTACTTGGTTCGTCTAATTGAGTCTTGTTAATGGTTTGGTGTACTTCCTTTGTTTCTTTATTCACCTTTTGGTGGTTAAATAAAAACATGAAGACATTATTTTAACAGCTTGCTATTCCCTTGATTCATTTGCTTGATGTATTTTCAATTGTGTGCCGCTAACTTATGTTTGTACTTTTTGATCTTCTTCTTTCAGATGTCTTCATCATCTCCTGATTGGCTGGACCCATCTTTACAATATCATGTTCCTTTAGTTGATGTAGATAAGGTGGGGTATCTTTATTCGACAGTAAATAGGCATGTTCAAGTTTTCATTATTCTGAATGAAGTATCGGACTGTCCAAATTCTCTTGCTCCTTCGTGTTAGAGCTAAGGTCATGACCGCATAATTAGTTGACATTGGCATTCTTGGCCACTTCATTGTGTCTATCCAGCAAAACACTCTCGAATGTTTTGCACTAGGCAGATGTGATGGTTTTTGTTTCATTCAGGGGTACTGGGTTTGCAGCTGGGTGACAAGTGGGTGGATATGTTGGTGTTGGCTCTTTATTTTTCAGAGTTTAAAGTCATGATCAAGTAATTAGATGAGTTTAAGCCAGTTTTCATTTTGCTGTATTAGAGTGGTAGAAAAATGTAAAATTTGAAGCATGAGATGCTATTGTTTATTGCAACATCTCTACTTTGAAGTCCTCTTAAAGTTATATTCTGCTGTAGTAAGTGCTACTTAAATGGAACACTCAAAGTAGCACTCAAAAATCTCCGTAATCTTTAATGCTGGCTATGATTACTTTTTGTGTAATAGTACCTTTAGATTGGTTCTCACTCCATTTTTTTTTTATATGTAATGGAGAAGTACTATGAGTGGTTTACCCTAATACTTACCCCTGGAGCTTAGCAGGGCTCTAATTCGGTGGTATACGGTTTTAGCCGCCCCCTTCAAAATATCTTATGCGAACTAGTTCTCATATTCTTAAGATTCTTGTGGCAAAAATTAGTAAAACGGGTTCTTATTTATTAATTTGGCTGAATATTTTCCAGGTTCGATGCATCATTAGGAACATCGTCAGAGATTGGGCAGCTGAGGTATTCATTAGATTTTCTTGTCATATACAAAAGAACTACATTATAATCATGATAAGTTTCAGCTTATAAATGTTGAAGGTATAACCATCATCCATGAAAATGGATATTAGATGAAGCAAAATTGAGGAAGGATAGACATTATCTTCTTAAATTCTTTTTGCGGTTTTTGTTCAGGGTCAGCGGGAACGTGATGAGTGCTACAAGCCAATTCTTGAAGAACTTGAACGACTTTTTCCACATCGCTCTAGAGAAAGGTGCAATTTATGTTAGACTGTTACTACAAAAACTTCTTGGTTTTTAATTGGTGTTCTCTTATTTGAAATGCTGGTATGTTTCTTTTGTAACAGTCCCCCAGCATGTTTAGTTCCTGGAGCTGGACTTGGGAGGTTAGCCTTAGAAATCTCATGTCTGGGTAGGTTTCCAGAGCTGAATATGTAGCACTCTATCGATAATTTGTTTTCCAGCTTGCTGGCTGATAATTTTACTACATTACAGGTTTTATAAGCCAAGGAAATGAATTTTCTTACTACATGATGATATGCTCCAGTTTTATACTAAACCAGTAAGAGACTTATCATTTCTGCTTTTTTCAGGGAGTAGATTTGGTTTACTCTAACTTCATTAATTCGTTAATGTTAGGTCTCAAATTGCTGAGGAGTGGACAATATATCCATGGATTCACAGTAATTGCAATTCACTTTCTGACAATGATCAACTTCGTCCTGTTTCAATTCCTGATATTCATCCAGCTAGGTAATGGTTTACTTTTTTCATTGTCTGTTTAGGTGCTAGGTGGACACTCTTCTCATTTCCTCCTTTGTCTATTTCTATAGTTCTTGTTCACCCTTTCGATTCTTTCCCTGCTGCCTTTTCATTTCAAAAGAAAATACGGATACTTGAATCTCCACATACATCACAGATGAATGATAGATGTGCTCCCACTTGAATGGGCAAGATTTTCCTTTGCTTTCTCCTGCAAGAAGTAAAATTCTAGAATCCTTATGTTTCTTCATCATGCTATGTGCCTCCTCCCTCCACCCCACCTCCTGGACTTCAAAGATGCTATATTTGCCTATATTCTGTTGTGCGGTAATTCATGTGTACCTAACATTTTTAAATCCTAATGTGGCCGAACAAAATCTTAGTTCCGCTAATACTTTTTAGAACTTCCACTATCCATTTCCTACACTATAAAAACTGAAAATTCATTGGAACAGTGCAGGGATTATCGAAGGCTTCTCAATGTGTGGAGGTGATTTTGTTGAGGTCTATAACGATCCAAGCCAAGTAGGTAAGGGAAATGCATAGTGTGTTCTTGGTTATTTACATCTTAGATGTGATGCATGACAAAGTGGTGGTTCCTTGATAACTAATCATTTCCGTGGCACTGTAATATCTACAATGACAGGATGATATTCTGTGTTGTAAATGATTGTAATAAAATAAAGAATATAATTTATGTAGGCTTGAAGTGATCATCTTTAGAGCTTGTTATGCACTGCGCTGCCATTCCAAATTGAGCTTAATGCATCATGTAAAATTAGGATTTTCAGATTTAGTAAAGTCCCATAAGTAATTCTTGCCTTGGCAATCTGTCAAAATTGAAGGACTTCTAGAAACAAATCTCTGATGCTAGGTTCTGTGGTCTCCCCAGTTGATACTTTCCGAAGTCCTATTCTTATGTTCTGATACCAATTTATTTTCAGGAGTTTGGGATGCAGTTGTCACTTGTTTCTTTCTTGATACGGCACACAACATTGTTGAATATATTGAGATCATCTCAAGAATCCTCAAAGATGGGGGTGTAAGTGATTTTTAATAGTTTTACGTGTTGAGTGTTTCATCCCTTCAGTTCTTATTCTGAGTGCTCGACAGGTCTGGATAAATCTGGGGCCCTTGCTTTACCATTTTGCAGATATGTATAATCAGGAAGATGTAAGTCTTTGGTTCTAAATAGATGAGCTTGCATCCTATTCTATACAATGGATAAATAGCTGAATTAGGTTTGCGTTCTTTTCTATTTCCTTCTTTAAGGAGATGTCGATCGAGCTGAGCTTGGAAGATGTAAAGAAGGTTGCTTGTCATTATGGATTTGAAACAGAGGTATCCTTTAGATTTATTTATTACTTGGCATATAGTGCTAAATGTTTTATGAAATTGCAATTTTTTTTTCTCTGAAACAGAGGGAATCAACAATTACAACAACTTACACTACAAACTCAAGATCGATGATGCAGGTAGCTTTATTTCTTGTAACCAGGTTTAAATATGTAAAACTTACATCAACCTCTCTGCATTAGTTTGCATGTCCTTCTCAATGGAGGACTAAATTCACATTGTGTGTTGCTCAGGAGAGATAAGCTTAGGGCTTCTCTACTTAAGTGTATGTATAAAGTTTGCATGGGGTGATCTGGGAAATGTTATTGCTATAATCTAGAAAATTAGATTACACGTGGAGAACTTTACTATGTGGTGAAAAGATAATGCTGTCTTTACAATGATTGATGGTTTTTTCGTGATGAAGATGAGGAATAGGCTAATTTGGTTTCCAACAATTTTTTATTTTTTTGCTCTGATTATTCAACTGCTTTGTTTTGACTAGTCTGATTTTATTTTTAACTTAAAAGTAGTAGCACATTTGATGCCTGTGCAACAAATTGATAAAAATTATGCACAGATCTTAAAACTATATTTAAAATGAATTACTCTTTGAGGGAGACTTATAATGTTTTGACATCTGTACACTACTATATTTAAATGCTTTTTTTTTTTTTTCCTGTCAATATTATTTAACATCTCAGCATAGAGAAGTCTGGTTAGGAAATAATGCATGCTATACATCGATTTAGTTGTTGTTGGCCTTCAGTGCACCAGATATTCTTCGTTGTGAGCCTGTGATGTTTTGCATAAATGCCTAGCTGGAAAATAGGGATGGAGACCATTGTTAATTATTTTTAAAGCACTCATGCTTGTATCTATCCTTGATGGAGCCTGAAAGAAATCAGTTATTCTCGATTTGGGGAAGGTGATGGGGTGGGGGGAATAAAATTACCATATTCTATATTTGGGGGAGGTGATGTGGTGGTGGGTGAATAAAGTTACCATAATAGTTAGTTAGATAAGTATGTTTGTTAGTTTTAATAAAGGCCAATTTGGTCCATTCACTCTGTGGGGCCAATTTCGGCCTTTATCTTTATATTCTTGCTTTATTCTAAGATTGAACCCTTGCTTTTGATTTCGTAATGACTAATTGATGTGAATCCCTAAAAGGCCAATCTGGTAGATTTGCATATTATTATGATTCTCTCTGTTTTTATACTGTGCATTGACTACCTTATTAAGTTGCATGTTACGTTCTGTCTTAGGAAACTTGATTCCTGAGCCTTTGAATACTTCAATTGCCTTTTACTGCTTAACCCAGTTCTTAAAGGTTATACCTAAATTGGTCATACGATTTTACTATTCTAGGAAAGATCATTTCATGTTGATTGTGTTTTGTATCCTTATCAACTTCTTTACGGTTATCAACATCCACCTTTTCTGCTGCTTCTCCTTTTATTTGTGAATATCTGTCGCCGTCTATTTGAGTCATGGTGCTATAACATCCTAACTTTTTGGAATGCAGAACCGATATTATGCTGCATTTTGGACCATGCGGAAAAAACCATGAGCAGCAATAGAGGGCAGATCTTGACATAGTTTGTTCTCCACCTCCTATAAAATGTAACTTTAGTTAGCAATTATAGATGTTTTGGTTTAAATGAACTGGGATGAAAACATTTTCTGGAAGTCTTCACGTTATGATGCACCTTTATTGGTTACTTATTGTTGGCATATGAAGTTAAATACAGATGGTAAGTTTTATCATTCTTGTCACTTTGGTGGTACAGATTAACGAGATCGGTTTTGTATAGTGATCTAAATTGTGCTTGCTATGAAGACAGAGATTATTATATTTGTCCTCTGAGCTGACAAATTAAGCTAAAGCCAAAATAGCTGCCCGTACTTTGTTATGCTACTTGCCCAATATTTAGCAATTCGGTTGCTAGTTGGTCGGGGATGGCTTGCGGCGGTGGCTTGTTATATTAAACATCAGGCATAAATAAAAATTGTTTTTGGTGTCTTGGACTTTAAATAATAATAATAATAATAAAAATAAAAAAGGGTTTTTTTTTTAAATAGTACCCATAAGTTGAAATTTTTTTGTTTACTTCCCATTTTGAAAATTGTTCCTCTTTACTCCCCAAATGAAAATCAAAAGTTTCGTTTACTCCCTATTTTTCGTAAACGTGGTATAAAAATTCAAGAATCACGTACTTAAATCTCCAAATGTTGAATATTTTTCGCAATATGTAGTATATACATCATATTGCAAAAAATACACAACATTTGGGGATTTAAGTACGTGAATCTTGAATTTTTATACCACGTTTACGAAAAATGGGGAGTAAATGAAACTTTTGATTTTCATCTGGGGAGTGAAGAGGAACCATTTTGAAAATGGGGAGTAAACATACATTTGAGTCCCCATTTGGGGATTTTTCTAGAATTCCCAAAAAAAAAAAATGTAGTTTCATTTGTTTGAGTTTTTGCTGACCGAAAAAAGAAGAAAAAATGTTTTGAGTTTTTAGAGGAATGACCTCTATAGTTCCCCTGTCATGACTCGGAAGTCCGGAACCTTGATTTAGTATAAATGGTAGCTATTTCTTAAATTGACAATAGCTTTTCAAGTGTAGTTTAGTATAAATGGTAGCTATTTCTCAAATTAACAATAGTTGTTCAAGTAAGTGGTTTAGTTGTTCGATGTTAGACTAGATTAATAAGAGATTTTGTGTTCGAATCTCTAGAACGATTTTAGATTAATTAGGGGTTTCATGTTTGATTTTCTAAGAATATTGTTAGATTAACTAAACGTTTTATGTTCGAGTTTTTAGGACATAGCAATCATGGGTAAGGAGAATTTTACATTTGATCTGATTTGAACCTAAATAAATGGATTATAAAATCGACCTGGTTTAAATTCAAATAAATAAGATATAGAATTTAAGAAAAAACGAAGCTCCCCCAAAGTTATTTGATAATAACATTAGGTTTGCTTTATACAAAGGTCCTCCAATGCCTGCACCGGTCGAATGCATTAATCCACGGTTTTTGCAACTCGAGACAAGTTGTCATGTTTGTGGAGAAACAGGATATTATGTGAGAGAATGTGAATATTATAATTTTGGTCATCCAACTATACAACTTATTCTCTTTTAGTCCCCCACTTTCCAATTTTACAAGAATGGTCACTGAACTACCACTTTTTTTACAAACTTGGTCCCGTTGTCAGTCTTGCCGTTAACTGAAGACGAAACCCTAATTTCAGGCCCATTTTGACGTTGGTTTTTGCATTTTTCCTCATTTCTTCCACCTAAATCCTCATAAACTAAAAATCTAAGCAAAAAGAGCCATGATTAACGTATGAATTACTGACGTTTCTTGTCTTCTTCTCGTTTTGTTATTACCTAGTTTGAACTAGGAATGTTAATTTTTGGGTGTGTATAGATTACGCTGATGTTTCAATTTTTTACCTTTAATGTTTGACCAAGAAGGCCTCGTGAAAAAGTTTGATTAATTTGGGAATGAGGAAATATGATGGTTGAGTTTAGATTTTGGTCCATTTGAATTTTGAGGTCAGGAGCGAGTGGAGAATATATTTGTTTAATTCTGCTTATAGTAATTTAATATCTTTGGATTGTTACTCGTAGAACCTTGTCTCACTTTCTTTTTTGCTGATAGTCAGTGAAAATTAGGTGAGATTTGAGAAGGTAGGCTATAGTTCCAGTTTACATATATTACCCTGTAAAAAGATGTAATTAGTGTAGTATTGCTTACCCTATTCAGATTGACATGGATACAATTGAGGTCAGCAACCTAAACAGACAGTCCTTGTTTCGACAATCACATGTTGGACAATCCAAGGCTAAAGTGAGTACATAGCTCAAACATTCTTGCTTGCTGTTGTTTTACTTGAACATATTTCCTAATAGTAACAAAACGAGAAGAAGACAAGAAACGTCAATAATTCGTACGTTAATCATGGCTCTTTTTGCTAAGATTTCTAGTTTATGAGGATTTAGGTGGAGAAAATGAGGGAAAAAGCAAAAAACGGTGCCAAAATTGGCCTGAAATTAGGGTTCCGTCTTTAGTTAACGACAAGACTGAAGGCGGGACCAAGTTTGTAAAAAAAGTGGTAGTTCAGTGACCATTCTTGTAAAATTGGAAAGTGGAGGACTAAAAGAGAATAAGTTGTACAGTTGGATGACCAAACTTGTAATATTCCCTTTTGCTTAAAATAGAAAAGTGGATCCGGTGTTTCAAACATGGTTGAAGAGAACTTGGTTTCCATGGTTACAGATCTTAGCCTCGATGTGGCTATGGGTTTTGAAATCAATATGACAAATGAACTTTCAGGTTGGTGGTTGGATTCTGGAGCAATCGTTCACATTTGCAACGATAGAAGGCTTTTCAAGACGTTTGAAGAAATTGTTGGGCAAGAAGTTCAGATGGGAAACAACTCTAAAGTCAGTGTTGGAGGCAAAGGATGTGTTGAGCTCAACTTTACCTCCGGAAGGAATTAATTTTGATTAACGTTTTGTTTGTACCAAATGTTGGGAAAAGTTTAATTTATGTTGATTAGTTAAATAAGCAAAGTTTTAATATTTTTATTGAGTCTCAAAAAGTTATCATGGAAAATGGGATGACTTTGTAGGAAAAGACTATGCTTGTAACCAATTCAGTTTCTACTTGCATGCTTTCTTCAATTTCTTTATGGCATAGTCGATTAAGGCATGTTAGTACAAAGAATCTGAAAAAATATACATGCAATGAGATTAATAGATATTGGTAAAAACGAACTTAATTGAATTTTAACTAGAGATGAAAAAAGATATTTTATTACTTTCATTGATGATGCTAGTTGTTTTGTTGTGTATATTTGTTACGAACTAAAGATGAAACCCTTAGTTCATTTGTGAAATATAAATCAGAAGTAGAAAACCAACTTGAGAAGAAGATCAAGGTTATACGTTCTGAGGCATGGAATATTATTTGAATGCTTTTGATACACTTTGCGAAGAAAGTGATATCATACATCAAACAACTGCCGATTATACATCCCAACAGAACAGTGTAGTTGAAAGGAAAAATTGTACCTTTCTGGAAATGGTAAATTGCATGCTAAATCATGCCAACTTACCTCGTAACTTGTGGGGTGAAGCTCTTCTGTATGTGTGTTGTATTCTGAATAGGATACCTAGTTTTGTTGTGAAGACTAGTCCTTATGAGATATGGAAAGACAGAAAACCCAATATAAGTTATTTCAAAGTGTGGGGGTGTGTGGCTTACTTCCGGGTTTCAGATCTCAAACGGGCTGAATTAGGGGCAAGAGATATTAAGAGTGTATTCGCTGGATATGTCCTTAATAGCAAAGCCTATAGACTTCTTGATTTGAAGTCTAACGTGATAACCGAGTCTAGGGATGTTAGGTTCTTCGAGAGTACATTTTCAAAAGATGTTGGAAATGAAACTATACCACCCCAAATTGAATCTAGAGGTCCTATGAGGCTGGCTGTGGAAAATAATATTCCTACAGAACCGACTGATCCTAAAACGAGTACTAGAGTTAGAAAAAAGAAAAATTTGGATAAAGACTTTATCTCTTCTGATGCATTATTATTCTTGGTGGGGGACCAGAATCATAAAGTGAAAAGTGAAATACCCTTTGTATTCACACTTGAGACCAATCCTAAAACATTTGCAGAAGCTATGACTTCTAGAGATGCTCATTTCTGGAAGGAAGTAGTAAACGCTGAAATAGATTCGATCTTGGGTAACAATACTTGGGTACTAGCAAGCTTATCACTGTTCTAAATCCATTGGGTGCAAATGAGTATTTAGAAGAAAAGGAAACACCGATGGAACTATCTCAGTCTTTAAAACTAGATTAGTTGCCGAAGAGTTCAGACAAGTAGAAGGGATTGACTACTTTGAAACTTATGCACCGGTGGCTCGAGTAGCTTCTATTAGAATTCCTCTTGCCTTAGCCTCTCTTTATGATCTATTTGTTCACCAAATGGATGTAAAGACAATATTTTTAAATGGAAATTTAAATGAAGAATCTATATGGAGCAACCTGAGGGCTTTGTAGCACCGGGAACTGAGAATAAAGTGTAAAGTTAGTCAAATCTTTGTATGGTCTGAAACAAACACCAAAATAATGGCACGAGAAGCTCGACACTACTATCTTGAGCTTTGGCTTCAAGTATAACAGTGCTTACAGGTGCATTTACTCCAAAAGTACAACTGACTATATGGTGATAGTCTGCTTATATGTTGATGATATGTTGATCACCAGAACGAACATGATTGGAGTAAATGAGACTCAAAGGTATCTATCCTCGATTTTTAAAATGAAAAACTTAGGTGAAGTAGATACTATTTTAGGCATTAATAGGGGGTTTTTCACTAAATCAATCTCACTATCTTGAAAAAGTGTTGACTAAGTTTAAACACCTCAAGATCAAGGAGGTAAACACTCCGTTTGACAACAGACTGAAACTAAAGGAAAAACACTGGTGGAGCTGTTGCACAACTTGAGTATGCAAGTATTCTTGGTAGCTTTATGAACGCAATGCATTACACTTGGGGTTATTTGGTACTCAAACGGGTTAGGTATGGCTAAAACAGGTAGCATAGGGAACAATGCACTACAAAAAATCAGCCGAGTTCCGACGGGATTTTCAGAAATTCTGTCGGTTTTCCGTTGGAAAAACTGAATTCCAATGGAAAACCGACGGGATAGCGCCCTTTGGAAAAAACATCATCGGAATTGGGTCCCTACGGGTCCGTTCCGTTGGTTTTTCGTTGGAAATATATTTCCAATGGAAAATTATTTTTTCTAACAAAATATTTTCCAACGGAACAAAAATAATTTAATTTTTAAGTTAACCGACGGATTTCCAACGGAATTTTCCGTCGGTATGCCATCGGAAAAAGAATAAAAATAAATAAATTAAAAAAATAAAAATTTCATTTGTGAGACCCGAACCACCCTGAAAACGAGCCACACCAAGACCTCGAACAAGCCACGGACCAAGCTTGAGCCAGACAATGCAAGAATTAATTCTCGCGATAATTGCGCATGCAGAGATTTGAACTCGAGTCTTCAAGGAAGAATGATGACTCCCTTACCAACTTGGATAATTTACTTCTTATTAATAATATGTTTTTAAATATATTTATACACTTATTTCAATTAATTATTTAAATACTTTTTGTTATTAATTTAAAATATAAAATTTTAAATATATGATTATTCGAATTAAATATAATCATATTTATTGAGATATTATATAAATATTGCTAGTTTCTATACTTTTGTGGTTTAATTATAATGTATATACTTAAAATTATATAAAATATTATTGTAGATAAACAAATAAACTTTATATTATTAATTTAATTTACTATTTTGAAATTATCCTAAATTTAATTTTAAAGTTAAATAGTTAAATTAATTAATATTATAATGTTTATTTTCTCAACAAATCATATGGCGATACGTGGCGTATTGCGTCACACCGACCAATCAAATTCAAGTCTTGTATGATATTATCTCTTTAAAAATAAAAATATAAAGAGATAAATATTCATGTGATATTATCTCTTTAAAAAATAATAAAATATTAAAGAGATAAATATCAAAGTGATCTTATTTGATATTCTCTTTTTTTAAAAAAATACAAGTGATAATTATTAAATAAGTTTGAGTTGAACTCTAACTCTTGAATCCTACACCTATATAAAGGGGTTATGGGGTTGTTCATTCAACACAATACAAGTACAAGAAGCTAAGGAGAAGAAGAAGACTAAAATTCTCTACAAATTCAAGATGTTCTAAGGCATTTAAAGGCGTTCTTCTCCAAAGTTATCAAATCAAGGCGTTTAATCCGTTATTAAAGCATTATACCGGTGAATCAACGTTATATTCAAGCTAAATCCACAGAGTTACCGATGAGTTCAAAGGCTTTCTTGGCGGAATTCTCCAAAATCTAGCGTTTGATTCGTAAATAAGTTGAAGGACCTACGAATTAACGTTATTAAAAGCTAAATTAATTTGAAGTTGAAGAAGATCAAACCATCAAATCCATCAAGGAGCATTTGAAGATTTCTACAACTTTAAACTTGAAGGAAGAATCAGGGATCAAATCGAAAATTGAAGAACCACTTTGATATTAAAATTTACAAATTATTTGTACTATTTATCCGGTGTTTACCCAAAATCAATAAACGCGAATTATTAGTGCAAACAATTATATTAATAATTAATAATTTGTATATTATATAATTTTTAAATATATAATTATTTGTATTAACTATAATCATATTTTTCTAATCAAATTTGATTGAAAATTTCCGACAAAAAACCAACGAAAATTTTATTTCATTGAAATTCTAGTTCGAATTTTTATTTCATTTCAATTCCAACGGAAAACCAACGGAAAAATTCCGTTGGTGTTTCTTTTATGAAGAATAAAAAAAAAAACCGACGGGATTTTCCCGTTGGAATTTTTATTTCATTTCAATTCCAACGGAAAATTTCCGTTGTTTTTTTTTGATAAAGAATTAAAAAAAAACGACAGGATTTTCCCCGCCGGTTTTCCGTTGGAATTTTTATCTCATTAAAATTTCAACGGAAAACCAATGGGAAAATCCCGTCGGTTTTTTTGGTGCAATTTTTTTAGAATTGAGCCCAAATTTCCGACGGAATTCCATCAGAATTCCGTTGAAATTTTTGGCGCAATTTTTTTTAAAATTCCGCCAAATTGTCCGACGGAATTCCGACTACTTTTCCGTTGGAATGCAAATTTTCTTAACCGTGGGAATTTTATTGGAATTCCGTCGGTTTTTTCCCGTCGGAATTCGGCTGTTTTTTTGTAGTGATGGTGCAAGTTGTTCGGTTATGGCAAATTTCGGAGGTTCAAATGGGCTTAAAAGGATATGAAGTTAGTTCCATTGGCTCCGAATCATTGAAAAGATTCCAATGGTTGTGACGGAATTCGAATCTGAATTCCCAAGCTCAAGTTACGTCGCCCAGAATCCAAGGTGCGCTAAATACCCTTTTGGCCCCTTTTTGGTCCCGTTCACAAAAACGGTCCAAGAATCAACTCAAACAAGTTGAAAACCAAGCAAGAGCATATAAACATGTTCATAACATACATATCTCATGCATATCAAGTTTTTACGGAAATCGAAAATAAATTCGGATGCAAACTGTACACATTCTTGATCATAAGAGCAACACTTTCAATAAATCAAGTTATAATTCATAACAATTATTCATATAATTCAAAGAATAAACAAATAACAATATAATAAACATATAATAACATAAATAATGAATTTAATTGCGCAATTAATAAACACATACGTCATACCTTGTACGATCGAAAAGTTGGGCGTTACAAAGGACCCCTCTAGTTAGGCGAGGCTAACCCTTAAACCAAATCATAACAACATGCAATATTTAAGCGGAAGCATCAATAGGCATAATAACCAAACTACAAGTATACAAACTCCAAGTAGTTATGAAAGTTATACAAGTATGGGTCATCACGGCCTACAATCATCCATCACTCCAAAATAGAAATATACATGTCCAAAACAAGAGTGTATCAAGATGCAATAAAAGATGACATGCTAGACTTGAAATAAATACTCTCCAAGACTCTATTTCCTCGCCTAGGACACCTACAAAATTGAAAGTGAGGGAGGGGTCGATCTATGGAAGACTAAGTGAGGGGCTTAAATAGATATAGCGCAAATAACATGCAATTCATAACTTCGAGTGAAGTTTTGAAAATAAACCCAAGTGGGTAGTTTGAGAAAAGAACATCGCTCGACTTACGAATATCATTTTATTACATTAAACATTTTAGGCAATACGTGACTCGACGAGTGGGTAGTTCTCCAATCAAGCTCCGACAGCTTACAGTGTTTAAGTTTAGTTGTTAGTGATCATGCGAGTCTATTACACTTAACATTTATTTACATTCATTCATTATCCATCCTTTTTTCCATGGGGTGATGGTAGGGTTTGCAAGGCTCGAGCCATCTCACTAACATTTCGAGATGGGGTCTCATAACTCCTACCCACTCTTTTGATAGTTAAACCACCGGCCCAAGAATAACTCGCCTTCCAATCTCTTTGGTCGTGCAAGAGATTCTCAAAGGGTACTACGTGCTAAAACATACCCGACGACCCAATGTTATACCTGTTTCCAATTCCAGGTTTTCCCGGGCCCAATCAGTGCAGTGCAATTTCTCGCCAAAACGGTTCAGTCATAAAATAATTTCATTTAAGAAAAGAGGTTCATTTTGTCACGAGTTTGCACTTTTAGAAAACTATAGACATATATTTCATTTTGGCCTAAGCATTCACATTAGGTCGTACAAGTTCTAAGTAACTAGAAGAAAACCTCACCTAGACCGATAAAAGAAATCACTAGCAGCCTATAGGGCCTGCTCCTCGAAGACTGGGTCAAGCTCTGTGCAAGAAAAGGATAAGTGTACGTAAGACTCAGACTATGAACCAATTAAAGATAAACGACATGCTTATGAAATGATATGATATAAATTATAAACATTAATGTCATGGGTATGATTATGCTTAAATAAATTGCAATTAAGTCACATAGGAGTACTTAACGAGGTTAGGATCAATATGCTATTTAAGAAAGCATACAACATATATACAACAATTAAGCAAACTCGAAAATCGAGAAAAAAGAATAAGCATGAAATCAAGGCATTAAAACAATTACACAAAACAATTCAAAGCAGGGAGTATTCTCGGCCGGGATTTTTTTTGAACTGGGTTGATCCTCGGCCGGGACGGTGCTCCAGAAGCAAACCGTCCAACATTCTATAATGCATTCCTGGCCAGGACAAATTTTGCACTGAATCCGTTCCCGGTCGGGATAGCTCGACAGAAATTGAGGCTGATCAACATTCCCAACCATAAAAACATCAGTCCCGACCGGGACAGTTGATCAAAAGGTAACCTATAAGACATTGCCGGTCAGGATTGTTTTTACACTAAAAACGTTCCCAACCGAGAACCAATAGCAGAAAAATAGAGCAACAGTAGAATGCTACAAAAAGGCCACAAACCACAACAAATACCAAACCAAAGTTGCAAATTTAAACCCCAAAACAATACCTAACACATAAATAGATATTGTAAATCAATTAAGCAACTTAAAACAAATGCTTGATCATCCAAGAATTAAACCACAAAACCCTCATTAATGTCATAAATTTTTTTTACTTAAACCAACCCAATATTCATGCAATAATTTCAAAAATTAACACATTTTCATGCATAAATACACATATAAACAAGTTATCATACTACAATCCTTAACTTCAAACTTAAAAAAATCCCAACACACAAATATATACTCACTTAGCTTACTTAAGAAATGAAGAAAGGAAGAAGAAAAGATGATAGGTGCCTGTAATGAAGCTCTGGAGACTTTGTCAGTGGTCGAAAGTGGTGGACGACGATGCTCTTTTTTCCTCTTCTCAAGGCCGATGAGTGTGTGTGTGTGTGTGAAGATGTAAATGTGTGTTTGAATAGTGCATGAAAATCAATTCTTATGAATTGATATTTAAAGTTTTAATTCATGCAATTAGGTCCATAAGATTATAACTTAATTCAATTAAGTCACCAAGTTTTCAGTTAGTTTAATTAGGTCCAAAAGTAAAATGCAATTAAGTTCACAAATTAACATATATTTCAATTAAGGCCAATTTAATTAATTACAACATGCTCGACACTTAAATTACGAAACATTCACTAGTATAAAATGTCGTCAATTCAAACTGGAATCTAATCATATAATTCACATAATTAAATTTAAACATATAATTCAAATAATCACTTAATAAAGCATAAATAAATAAATACGTCTAACTTTTAGAAAACCACACTTGTGGCGCGTGTATCTATACGATAAAAACACGGGGCGTCACAACCTCCCCCCTTAAAAGAATCTGGTTTTCAAATTCACTGCTCGAGAGGGAACAACCCCGGATGGAACTTCATCATTTTATCCTTGGTCTCCTAAGTGGCTTCCTCGGTCTTGTCGCTTCTCCACAGAACCTTTACCAAAGGGATTTGCCGATTTCTCAACTATCGAAATTTATGATCCAAAATCTTCACTGGCTTTTGGACAAAAGTTAGATCCGGTTGTAACTCTGCTTCTTCCACAGAGAGGATCTCGCACTCATCAGGATAATACTTCCTTAACTGAGAAATGTGGAAGACATTATGTGTCCCAGTAAGGCTCGGTGTTAGGTCCAATCAATAAGACACTTCTCCAACTGTTTCAAGAATCTCAAATGGATCCAAATATCGTGGGCTAAGCTTTCCTCATTTTCCAATATGAGCAAATCTGTAACACCCCGACTTTTCGGCCGTATAGGTATGACGCCACGAGTGTGATACTTACGCCATTTAAATTCTTTAATTATGTAATTATATGTTTATTATAATGGTTATATAATATTCTTGAATTTTATGAAATATTTGTTAAGGATATATGTTGAAATATTTGGACGTTTATGCTCGTATAACTTTAAACTTGATCAGTTTGCATCCGAATTTTATTTTGATTTTTGTGAGAACCTGATATGTATGAGATATTTGAGTTATGAACATGTTTAAATGCTCGTTTCATGTTTTCGGGTTTCTTTGTTGAGGTTTTGGATCGTTTTGGTGAAACGGGACTAAAAGGGGCTAAAGCGCATTTAGCGCACCTTGGGTTCCGGGAGGCATAACTTGAGCTAGGGAATTCGGATTCAAATTCTGACATAACCGTTGGACTCATATCGATGATACAAAGACAATGGGACATGTCTTGTATTTTTCTAAGCCCGTTTGGACCTCCAAAACTTGACCAGACAGAACAATTTGCATCGGTTTGCACTATCCTACCCCGTTTTGGCCATATCCGACCTGTTTTAACTCCAAATGACCCATGAGTTGAACCTATTTCACCCTAATTGGATCCATTATTTGATATTGTGCCCCATTTTCTAAACATAACACAAGAAAGCAAAGGAAAGAGGCTTGAAGTAAGAAAACAGAACTCATCCCATCACTATTCACACCTTGAAGATTTTGAGCTCATATCTCCTTTAATCTTCATCCAATTCAAGAGGTAAGCCTAGATTTGTGTTCTCCATCTCTTGGTGGTTATTTTAATCCATGGATTTCAGGTGTTAAGCATGTTTTGATGGAGATATAGATTATAGTATGAATAGAAGTGAATAGTAAGGGTTTAGGAGTTCTTGAAAATTCATGTGTGTATCTTTGTGTTTTCTTTTGATTTGATGCTTGATAAATGTTCATAAGACATCCTTTAATACTCCTTTGGAATTTTATTGAGTGGTAGTTGAGGATTTATGAAGATACCATTAATGAACTTTGAAGTAAATGTAAGAACTTGAATTTGTTTGAACTCTTTGCACTTGTCTCTTGTTATGCTTCGAATTTGGCCTAAAATGCATGAGTTTTTGCTGCCTAAATTTACCTTATTGTATTATCTTGATGTTGGAATGGTTTGCTTATAGTTTCACTGGTGAAATACGGGCTGAACTTCGAGCTTCAACCCCCAGCACCACCTAACGCCCCATTAGGGCATGCATGCCTGAGGGGGCTTAACGGGCGTTAATCCCTCAACCCCAGCCCCTGACCCTCCTAACGGGGGTTAGTACCCCTTATTGCATTACAAGGGTAATGACCATTAGTCCAGGTTTGAGATTCTGACCTGGCTAACGGCAGGTAGTGTGTGCATGAAGAGTTTAGGGCTAACGACAGTTATCCCCACTCTTGTGTAAGTTTGTGATGTTTGTTCATTTCCTTGCTTGGTATGCTTCATTCCTTACCTCTATTATAACTTATATACATTGTAAACATGTTCAAATATGTGTTGTGTTTATTGTATGAAGTTTATGGATCGATTTGATATGAAATATGCAAGATATGATCACATATGCCTTAAATGTTACCTCTTCTCATGTCATACGCATCACTTGCATTCATATACATTTTTTGAGCGTCTAATTGGTTAATTTTGAGTCTAAGAGTTTCTTTTGTTTTTTTTTGTAGAGGATCTTCCCCTCGAATATTAAATATGAATTTCAAGGAATTATTGTGTTACATTAGTTATTAAATATATATTTTTTTATTTGAATATGAAATATAGTTATTAATTTGAGAAAACTCCCCAATTGTATAGTCAATTTTTAGTTTACTCCCCAGGTCTAAAAAAATTTTAGTTCACTCCCCAATTCACATGTATAATTTTAGTTAGCTCCCCAATTTTGGGGGCAGATACCACATATGGCGATTTAGATACACCATATGACGAATTAGGTACACGATTCTTGAGTTTATCTAAATCGCCATATGTGGTATCTAAATCGTCATATGGTGTATCTAAATCGCCATATGTGGTATCTGCCCCCAAAATTGGGGAGCTAACTCAAATTATGCATGTGAATTGGGGAGTGAACTAAAAATTTTTTAGAACTGGGGAGCAAACTAAAAATTTTTCAACTCATGGGGAGTTTTCTCAAAATTCCCCTTATATAATTGTAGAAGTACATTTAAAATTTGAAAAATTATCGTGTTATTCAAAAATATGGTCAAACGAATAATTTATTATTTTAAAATAATTAGAAAATTAACTAAAAGTTTTATTAAAAAGAAAGTATACTAAAAATTATTTTATTCCGGACTTAACTCTAAATATCCGTTAAATAAATAATTTACTAGAACAAATGCAATTTTCCCTTCTACTTTTTCAATTAACCACTGCTCGATTTTCTTGTGGCTGAAAGAACTACATACCCGAGCCGCTAAATCCTTGTAGCACTGCACTTATCCACAAAAGACTAAGCACTCACCACCACACTCGCCACCGCTCCCGGCGGACGCAAATGGCGGCGGCAACCGCGGACATATGCCGCCTTAGGCTCGTTTTGTCCAAACGCACTCCCAACCGCTGCTCAAATGCCTCCAGCTTCACTTCCCTCGACTCTTACGGTTTAAACAAGATCAATTTTGAATTCCGTCGTAGAAATTACTTAAGCAGTGGTGTTTTGCACCATAAACGGCGTCGGGGACCGGGTGTTTCTTGCCAGGCTACTGACACGGGTGTTCAGCCCAGACGCGCCCCTTCGGACATTGACGTTGAATTGGCCGCCCGTGCCGGCAAGGACCGCCTCTTGAAGGTCTATATTTTGTTTCCTTTGCCAAAAAGTTTCAAAGATGTATTCCCTTGGCACTGCGTTGTCTCTGTTGTTATTGTTTCCCGTCAGTTGAGTGATTCTCGATATCCTAAATTGAGTTCCTTTGCTGTGTACCGTGTTTTTTTTAAAAATTATATACGCTGTTGGGTTGTTTCAACTGATGCATATTTGTCTGTTTACACTGTAGGTACCGCCGGCCAATATAAGGAATTTTAGCATTATAGCACATATTGATCATGGAAAATCAACGCTGGCAGATAAACTGCTACAGATGACTGGCACGGTACAGAGCAGGGAAATGAAAGAACAGTTTCTTGATAATATGGACCTGGAGAGAGAAAGAGGCATCACCATAAAATTACAGGTGGGTGTCTACGTTAGAAGTTAAGAATTTAGTTGGGACTGGGGGACTACTTCTTTGTAGAGTACTTAATTTTAATTATATGTGTGAGATAGTGTCAATACGTCGACTAGCATGGAGGTAGTATCTTTATGGAGTTCATTGTAATTTTTTGAAAAATGAATATATGCTTGTAGTTCCATGCAAAAGAATTTGTCCATATTTATATTGGGTAGTAACTGATAAATAAATTTTGCTCTTTCACATTGTGCTCTATAGATGTAACCTCGATTTAATCATTATGGAAATTGCAGGCATGATCTCCTGTATATAATTTGTTTGCTGTTGATGTTGCAAGAGTTATTTAATGTGATTTGTAGGACATGGAATATCGATACTTGAGTGGCATAGTGTCTTTCTTGTAAAGGGTGCTCGTAACTTCAAGTAATTAGATTGATTTCAATATCTGATTCTTAGTATTCTCAATCTATAACAATTGTTACCTGAAGACCAACTTTTCTTTAAGTGCATAGGCTTGTTGTGTCATCATGTGAGAATGCCTTGTCACATATTCCCTCTGAGACTGAAGTCAACATATTCTTTCTGACATATGGCAGCTAGAATTATTTTCTTTTTCTTCTGGGCTTATGCTTATTTACATTGTGCTCCATGTACCCAATCAGATATAACGTTTGTGATGCTTCAGTATATAAGTCAAAGAGTCTTAACTTTAACCAATGGATATCCCTTTCGCGGTGGTTCAGGCCCAATTTTCAGATTATACTCAGTGGGCTTGGAGACTTGTACTCGCGTCCAATGAGACCACGGGGCCAGGGCATGATAATGTTGAGTTTAGTTATTCTGGAATTGCAGACATGGTCTCATGTATATAAGTTGTTTGACATTGGCTTGTAAGAGTTATTGAATGTGACTTGTAAAACAGGAAAAATCAACAGTTGACTGGAACATAGTTTCTTTCCTGCAACGATGTGTGCTTGTTGTCATATTGATTTCATTATCGGATTTGGTATTTGCAACCTAAAACTAGTGTAACTTTAAACCTTGTGTTTCTGTAAGTGCATAGGCCTCTTGTTTTACCACGCATGAAATACCTTGTCATGTAGGCCCCTGAAGTCGAAATACCTTGTCACATAGGCCCCTGAAGTCAAAGTAGAGCACACGTGCCTTTTTGGCATATAGCAGCCAGAATATAATTTTCTTTGCCTATCTAGGTTCTATTTTTTCCTCTGCAAAATCACTGCTTTCATTTTTTTTTTTTGGCCACCATCTATAATTTCTAAATTTCATTTCCTGGTTTGAAGATTGAGAGTCGTTGTAGAGGCTGTTGCTTTTAATGCCATCTTCCAAGCATTCAATTTATTACTGTGTTTTTTTTTTTCTTTTCTGATAGGCTGCACGGATGCGGTTTATGTATAAGAATGAACCATATTGCTTGAATCTTATTGATACACCAGGTCATGTTGACTTCTCCTATGAGGTTTGTTTCCTATCCATGCAAGAAAAATTTTATTTTGAAGTATCTGTGTTATCGATTGACATCCTAGAAAATAAAGGTGTCATTGTAGAATATATATTGAATTTGTAAGCAATGACAAATCATCTAAATATATCCTGCACACAGATGAAAAGAAAACTGAGACTAAAGATATGCCTTGTCTGTTGAAATGGTTTCCATAGTGGTGATTGTTTTGTTGATTTATAGCATGAGATCATTGGGCTGGTGTTCTTTGGATGTTCTTTGTCTTTTATCTAAAACTGCGAGCTTTGGAAGAAAGAGAGAGAACCGAGGGTGGCAAAGTATAAAATATGTACACCAGAAGGGAGCAACTTATTGGTTTTGATGATATTGGTACCATAAGGAGTTGCTCGTTTTGATGATATTGGTACCATAAGGAGTTGCTCGTTTTGAAGATATTGGTACCATAAGGAGTTGCTCGTTATAACATGGGAGAGCATAGATAAACTTCCTATTTTCTGGAGTGTAATAATTTCTTCTGCAGCAAAGGTTCATGATGGATTTAATTGATATTCTATCACGGTTTCTGAACAATTTTAGGTTTCTCGCTCTCTTGCTGCATGTGAGGGTGCTCTTCTTGTTGTCGATGCCTCCCAGGTATTTCTGTATTCTTTTTAAATTTTGCGAAATTAATTTTCTTATAGCCCCTTCCACTCCCCCCCACCAGAAATGAATTTTCTTATAAATCTCTGTATCCCAAATCAATTTTCACATGGTGATATTTATTGTTTCAATAATACTTTTGTCTTTTTATCATTACTTTTGTATTGGAGTTGACCTTCCTTTTCTAGGGAGTGGAGGCCCAAACATTGGCTAATGTATATTTGGCCTTGGAAAACAACCTCGAGATCATTCCGGTAAGTTTTTTTTCCCCCAAATTCTGTTTCTGTGTCAGGAAATCCTTTCAAATATTTAGAATATGGTTTTGTTGTACTCACAAAGTGCACCAGGATTATATTGCCCCGTGGAGCTTAACTGATTTGTTAAATGGGACAGTTGTAAGAAGCACACATGTCAAAACTGCAGACATATAATAGCACTCTTAACACCAGTGAAGATTACCAGTAAATTAAAGTACAATTAGCTGAATTTAATGTGGGGTAGAATTGATTCGTCATAGAAATAGTTAATTGGAGAAATTTAGAAAGAATATTGACTGTGAAGGAAGTCTTGAATCTTTGAAGTAAAATAGCACATTTGAACAGGTGCTTTATACCGTAGGTGGTCAGATGTAGTTGTGGTGGTGCACAGATCTTTAGTATCAGAGGCAAGTTAGTCTGAAGAATTTTACCATTGCTAACTTCTTTCTCTGCAAAATGTGTGTGAAATCAGGCAAGAACTTGATGACAACTTGAGTGGTTTCAAGATGAGTTATGTGAGCATTTGGACATGTTCTTAGTGTTTTTCTTCTCGGTTTCTGTTCTGGCGGATTTTATGATCTCTTTTAGCATGCCCAATTATTTATTGGAGTATGTTTCAAAAAAAAAAAAAAAAAATTATTGGAGTAAATTGGAATCAAAATATGGAGGTCAAATCTACTCCTTTGTTCCTTCTATCTGTTGAAATCAGAAGTGATATGAATAGCATAGCATAGTGTCTAGAGGAAAATATTTCTTTATGCTTCTCATTAACTTCTTCAAGTGGAAGTAAGCTGTCATGCTGATGGTAACGGATTGTCTCTTTAAGGTCTTAAAAGATTTTATCACTCATAATAGATTTGTAGGAATTTTTTTTTGGAGTCAATAAGTTTATCTTTGGAATTTTCTAGTTTATGGTGCTTAAACCTTTTGTCTTTCATTTATACATTGCATGCTCCAATAGAATCTCAGTTTGACTGACCTCTATTTACTTAAGATAATTTCTTGGTGATAAGCTTCATTCCGTGGACATGTCTAGATCCACAATGAGAATGTGCTTTTCTCTTCATGGGAGTTTTGATGGGTAGTGCTTGTACTTGCACATGTTTTGTTAATACCTTAAAGAGTCATATATTTTCAGTATGTAATTTTGTTTATGGGAATGTGGCAACGTGCAACTGTAAGTGGCTATGATCCATGACAAGTGTGCTGTTTGTTTAGATCTTTTCATTCTAGGCCCTAACTCCTAAGGAATTGCAATATCTGCTAATGGCTTTTCAGTTTCTGAGTCATTTTCAATCTGCAGGTTCTGAACAAGATAGATCTTCCAGGTGCTGAGCCAGAGCGTGTTATCCGAGAGATAGAAGAGGTTAGTTTAAATATGAACAAGAGGAAACTAAAAATGGAATTCATGGAGGATTTTGAGTTCCAATCATGAATCTCTGGCTTCCATCTTTTTCATTCTTTTGTTGCATCACTATTTTTGTCTTAATATTCCGTTTGCATTGTCGTGCCAAAGCAACATCTTTTAGGCATATATTCTGGTTCATTCAGCATATTTTTCCATTAATTAGATCTGTCTGCCTCTTTATCACTCCTTTGGGGTCATGGGGGTTCAAAGAAATCACTATATCTGTTAAAACTGTAACATTAATTATGGTTTTGCTTCTATTTCCATAGGTTATCGGTCTTGATTGTAGCAATGCGATTTACTGCTCGGCAAAGGTTGGTGCCCAATCCCCTCGTTGACTGTTAATATTCTCTGAAGTAAAAGCTAATCATCTCTCTTCTTGCTTTAAATGCAATTCAAGGAATCTGGAGTTGGCCATTTGATTATCTAATAAATATTCATTGTAAAAATGTGCTTGGAATTTAATATTTGCTGCTATTTTGTAGGAAGGAATAGGTATCCCTGAAATTCTTTGCGCAATTGTTGAAAAGATCCCCCCACCTCCAGATACTGCAGAAAAGCCCTTGAGGGCTCTCATATTTGATAGGTATCTGATTTAGGTACTATGATCAAACTCCTAAGTTAAGTTTGTGTTCATATGTTTTACAATGTCCAACTCCTCAAAGTTGTATATATATTTATAAATATATTCACTGTTTGCATGGATTTTATCATATATTATCCTTTGCTTGCATGACTGTTTTGCTTTAATCTCATTTTGCTGTAATTTTATTGAAATACTGCTTTTCTTCAAAACTGAAACGGGACAGTTAGACAGAGTCTGATATAAGTCATTATGCTTACTCGCATGAATTTTTTTTATATCTTGTTTGTACTTCTAATTTGACAAAATTGCCTTCGGCATTTTCCATTACGTTCATTTCAGTGTCAAAGCTCACATTTTGATGTCTTAAATTGGATGGAAATATATAAAAATCTATATTTGCCCCTTCCTATCTGTGAGATAATTTTTTCTCTTTTATAAATCATAATCCATATTGATTTTGCAAATAATTTGTGGCTCATGTAGTAAATTTGTATACTTGAATTCTATTTGAAACGCTGATTGTTTTTGGTCTTGCTTTAGTTATGAATTTCTTTGGAGCTACTGATTGTATGTATTTCCAAACTCTTTCACAGTTATTATGATGCTTACCGGGGCGTCATTGTATATTTTCGACTTATTGACGGGACTGTGAAAAAAGGTGACAGGATCATGTTTATGGCCAGCGGAAAGGTATGCACCCTGTAATATTTTATTAGTTATTGAAAAACAATTTTTGTTCATTATTTTTCTTTGAGTGGTGTGGCTGCACAGCCTCTTACTTCTGTGAAAATTATTGTCCAGGAAAATTATTGTCAATGATGGTTTACAGATATATGCTATCATGTTATGGTTTTCTATGTTTAACACCTAACTTTTTTTTCCATACAACATGATCTAATTGTACATTATTAACCGTAGACTTATCATAAGTTGAATATTGTAACTTTCCGCTTTTAACTTTTAATTGCTTGACTGAACATGTTACTGGAGATGGTTGGGTTCTGGTTGAACCCTAAGCTTTTAGAATAACTATGTGATTATTATTGAGGTCTAACTCTATTCTTGTACATCGATGCCGAATCTGGTAAAAAAAACATCAATTATTCGAGATATGCGTCTGATTTACAAAAAAATGTTGTTAATTCTGATTTCAAAATTTTGAATTTCCATCAATTGGATGAAGAATTTAAATGCATTGTATCATACTATTTTGCATTTACAAAATATATGAATCAAATTTTAGACGAGTTTGGGTTGATCCCTCTAAGTATTTTCAGAAGCACCAAACTACTTATGTAAATGTTGTTTGAACTTCTTTATATAACCTGGCAAGCTATCCAAGTTTGTTAAGCTTCAAATTTCAAAATTACAGGATTATTATGCTGATGAAGTTGGAGTTTTATCTCCCAGCCAGATGCAGGTTGATCAGTTATATGCCGGAGAGGTAGAAATCTTATCGTACCTGGTCTTCTGGTCAAGTATTAAACACTTGTTTTCATTCTATTTGCTGCAATTGGCGGTTTTAAACTTGTTTATTGCTGCAGTTTCTTTCTTCAATCTATTTAAATCGTGTCTTATCTTTTCACAGTCCTTGAGAAAACTCTACAATGCCTCAACGAGGAGATGAGCATTTTGTGTTTTTTTGCCAATCCTTTTCTATTACTGTGTCCTGGGCATTTCGATTATGTTGGGCTATACTTCAGTACTTCACATATTCAGGAGCCATTTCTTTAATTTTGTATTTGTTGATAAGCATTTACAAGCTTCATCTATTTCAGGTGGGTTATATTTCAGCTTCCATAAGATCAGTGGCTGATGCTAGGGTTGGTGATACAATAACACATTACAATAGAAAGGCAGAAGAATCACTTCCTGGATATAAGGAGGCTACGCCGATGGTTTTCTGTGGCCTGTTTCCTGTTGATGCCGACCAGTACTTATCTATTTCATCTCTTTTCACCAAATGAAGTTATGGATATGTGTGAGCTAATCTGTTAATTGAACATTTTGGTAGGTTTTCTGAGTTGCGTGATGCTTTAGAGAAGCTGCAACTTAATGATGCTGCTCTAAAGGTAGGGAACACCTCTGTTGAGTGGCCATTACATGGTTGGTCTTATCTTGGTACCTTAACAAGAAAATTGCCAAATACATGCCCTGAATCACCACAAAACTTGATATTGAGTGCTATTATTGTTGATTTATTCTTAACAGCAACAGGTGAATTGATTATTTATTTTGCTCTGTATTTCAAGAAATAAGTAGACAATCCTTCATTGGATTGCTTTTGGACGCTTACTATAATGTGTTTAAGTTACTCATATGACTCTCTGGATTTATTTTACAGTATGAGCCAGAGACCTCAAATGCCATGGGATTTGGCTTTAGATGTGGGTTTCTTGGCCTTCTTCATATGGAAATTGTTCAGGTTAGGATTTTCCTGGTCTTTGCGCGCTTTCATTCTGTTTTGTGTTTCTTTGTTTTGCTTGTGTCACCATAAGTTATATTCTTCAGGAAAGGCTGGAACGTGAGTACAACTTGAGTCTTATAACCACAGCACCTAGTGTGGTTTACAGAGTGAATTGTGCTAACGGTGAAACTGTAATGTCTTCTCATCTTATTCTGTGTTGCTTTAAAATAATTTGCTTATAGATTTCTCTATTAGACACTGCTTTAAAAATGTCTTGCTGAAACTGCCCTGAGGTGTCATTCTGTTGGTGTTTGGTTATCTGCAAATCCTTATTAGGCGACTGCATTCACATAAGTAGAACTTAGTTCATATCTTCTGAACCTAATTGGGCACCTCCTTTGGTAGCTGACTATCAGTAGAATTTATTTTTCAATACTTAAGAAGAATGCACTTTATGACTATGACCCCCTGGTAAAATCTAGGAAAAATATTAAATATTTGTATACCCAAAACCCACTCCAACAACTTCCGTTCCAAACAAGCAGAACAACTTAATTTTGTCTAAATCATAGTTAACATATTAGATTGAAAACTTGTTTAATTAATACTTTTCTAGCAAGTTCGTTCTTAGAGTATTTTAAATTGATTTCTTTCATGATGAACTTAATAATTTAAAAGTTTCTAATTTTGAAAACGTATGAAAATGTACTTCTAATTTTGAAGCAAAAAATTATATATGTGAATTGAAAATAGAATTTTGAAGTGTACAAAATAAACTGAAGTATTAGGTAGGCATATATTAATATAAATATTCCTTTTTCTATTCCTTTTTCTCTATATGCAAAATTGGCATAGGTAAATAAAATTTAACTACTAATCAGATATCAAAAATATTAAAATGGGAAACTAAAGGGTGATTTTGTCAAAAGAGGGATAAAATTCAAGGGTTGGGTTGTTTTGAAAGAAATATTGATGGAATGGTTTTCCAGTATTGAATATTAATTTATGGATTTTTGAGATATAAAATTTACTTTAAGGGGTTGTTAGCATTTTTCCTTTGTATGGAATTAACCTCAAAAGGGTCTGCTACAGCCGATGGTTGAAGAGTGCATCGTGTATTTCTATGCAGCCCAAAGAAATTATACCAGCTTTATATATTGTATGACTTATTCACCATTCAGCTAGGAAGCTTACCTTGTCCTTCATGTAGTCTTAAAATTTTTGCCCTGGCAGTAAGTTTGACTATGGTCTTCTGTGATTGTATTGTAATTTCTGTTAATATGGACTTTCTGTAGAATATACCCAATATTTACAGAATGCCGGTTGCTGATGTAGCTTTTGTCTGCTCAATAAAGTACTTTTCAGTACCAAAAACCAAATTAAGTAAATTGATGATATAGTAGACTTGTACTTGAAACTGCAAATTATATGTTAACAATTATTAATTTATGACTGCATTGGGATTTTAAGCCACCGGTAGATGTTGCTTTCTGAAATACATGCTGACTGTGGAGTTTCTGATTGGGACCCTAGAATATAACAACAGAGCTAGCCAGCAACTGGAAGAAGTCTACATTAGTTATTGGTTCTTTAATGTGTTCTTCCTTCGTTAATTGGTTTGATTACTTCTGCAATCTTTTTTTCCGTGTTCACTGATTCAATTGTTTTCTCCCAAGTAAGACATTATTTACACATTATTTCCTTCAATTTACTATTGTTCGGGTGTAGGTTGAGTGCTCAAATCCATCGTTACTTCCTGAACCTGGAAACAGAAGGTCAATTGAAGAGCCATTTGTTAAGGTTATCCAGTTTACTTTTGCTTATTTTTGGACCTACACCTTTCCAGTTTGCTTAAATATGTAAGCAAATGCTTCTTAATTTTACAGATTGAGATGCTCACCCCAAAAGATTATATTGGTGCTCTCATGGAGCTTGCTCAGGACCGGAGAGGAGAATTCAAAGAACTTAAGTTCATTACTGAGAGTAGGGCATCAATTATTTATGAGTTGCCCCTGGCTGAGGTATGTGCTTGTAAGGCTGATAGTTCATGTTGGTAGGAAGTATTGCATCCAATTTGGAACTGCTGTTCATTTCAAGATATTATAATGTGCAGATGGTGGGTGACTTCTTTGATCAGCTGAAGTCTAGGAGTAAAGGCTATGCTAGCATGGAGTATTCCTTCATTGGGTAAGTGCATCCAACACACATTTGGGATGCCATGGATCTAATATGTTGTTTGACAAGTGCATGATGGAAATAAGGAGTTTAGTTAGTACTCCTAAATCAAAAGGAGGGTTGACCTATGGCCATTTCCGGAACAAATAAATAAAAACTTAGATGTGTTCCTTGTAAAAAATAATTTGTTTAGTTTGTAAGTGATCCATTTACTCTTTTCATTGTTCATGAACCTTGTAAACATTTACATGTTGGAAAGGGAAAAGGCTAAGATCCCCTTTTGTTATATGTGAGAATTTTTATGTATTTGGATATGTAGGTAAGGAATTTGGCTTCTTTTGATTTCGTAAATACCTTCTGTACAATTCTCTATCCAATTTGTCCAAATTAATAAAAAAAAGTTAATGTTTCCATAGCTGTAAAGCACTGTATGTTACAATTAGCTTGTTATTTTTCTACAGGTATAATGAGAGCGACTTGATAAAGCTTGACATTCAAATTAATGGGGATCTAGTGGAGCCTTTGTCAACTATTGTGCATAAAGACAAGGTAATCGTTTCTTGCTTGCTTATTTATCCAAGTCTTAGCTATCAGATCCTTTCAAGCTGTTATTTATTGCAATTTGGGTTACAAGGTTGTCACAAATGTCAATATTAGTTTGAGGAAAGATCTTTGTAGCACAGTAACATGCAAAATGAAATTTAGCTTTCAAATTGTGCTTTATCAAGATGAATGGTCAATGATTTTCTTTCTACCATATAATTCTAAACATAATCATTTGCTTTCTATTTGCCCCTGAAGTTTCTAAGCTTATGCAATTCTAGTCAAACAACATGCAGGACATACTGTCTTTTCTGACAAACTGCTTAAATTGTTTTTCCTTAGTTTGTTCTCTGTACTTTTATTATGTATTCAATGCATGACATTTTCTTTGCGTATCACCTTTCGGTCACCCTCACTTAATACTTGTTAGACTTGTACTTGTTTCCTTATCATAAGCTCTTAGAAAAATATATTCCACCTTTATCAGGCTTATGCTGTTGGAAGGGCGTTGACTCAAAAACTGAAGGAACTAATACCCAGACAAATGTTTAAAGTACCAATCCAGGTAAGGTTCGCTGGTTTTCTACCTCATGCTCTATTTTGAACTAAACTAAAGCGTCGATAAGATGAATAGTTGATCCAGAACCATTGGTTCTTTCGTCTTTTCCAAACAATTGTGTCCAAATATGTCCTAGGGGATTATGGCCTGAAAACTTCCACTCTTTATAAGAACTATTTGTTGGATTTCTCTTAAAAGCCAAGAGGGAAATCCTCCTAATTTCTATGTAGCAATTTTGCCAAAACCAAGAAATCAAAAGGATGAATTGCCTGTGGTTTCTCTTTGACTTTGGTGTTTGGGCCTCTAATAATTAATTTTGGAGAAATATTTATTTTGCTTCTTCTGGGAAGTGCTAATGCTGGCGTTGCTTGATTGTGCCTGATAAATATCAAGGAATGTTAGTTGAATAAACTATTCAAGAATCACTTCAAAGATCAAACTTAAATTTAGACATTTTAAACTTTTCAGGATAATAAGGTTTGCATTAGGAACCTATGGTGTTCAAGCTCTTTCCTACATATACACATACATACATTATATACTTACATACATATATTTTTTGGGCTTCCCCGGGTTGTGGATGGCAAGTGAGGGAAGCTGGTCTTTCAGGATACATGCAAGTTGTTTGTTTATTACCCTCCAAGCCGGTTTTGTTGGCTGTCGCTAGCTCATGCCAAAATTTTAATTTGCTCTATATTTGTCTCACACCCGTTGTTTCTCTAAGAATGTGATTTATGTACTTTTCAGGCATGCATGGGCTCAAAAGTGATTGCCAGTGAAGCTTTGTCTGCAATCAGGAAAGATGTTACTGCCAAATGCTATGGTGAGATTACCTCTCCTAAAATGTATGAAATTATTACATGGATTAGTTCTATAAGAATGATGCCCGTGACCATATACTAACAAAATCAGCATTAAAATGGTATTGTTTTCTCATCTCTGGAAATATGTTTTCTCCTTTTTCTTTCTTTTTTTCTTTTCATTTTCAAAAAATTGGTTGTTACGTACTTTCTTCGTTGATTTGTTCATTTAGGTGGGGACATCACAAGAAAAAAGAAGCTGCTGCGTAAACAGGTGATTTAAATCTCTTTTTCTTGCTCCCTTTTTTCTCACTCTATTTTTAACTCGTAACTCTTATTTGAAAAGAAAAACAGTCCTTGCGTTAATCTTGTGTGTCTAGAAAATGTGTTCACCGTCTCAAACCAACTATAATGGCTGCAGGCCGAGGGGAAGAAACGAATGAAGGCGATTGGACGGGTTGATGTACCTCAAGAAGCATTTATGGCCGTCCTAAAACTTGAAAAGGAAGTACTGTGATTTCTGATTTGTGAATTTGTATATAGGAAACCACATCTTATTTGTATCCATTTTTGTCTTATTGTTTGAGAAAAGGGTGTGCTGTATTTTCCTCCCTCTATCATGCCAGTCGACGGATGACCAGAAATATTTTTTAGCATCCAAAAAAATGATGAAATAGTTTTTTCAATTATAAAATGTCCATTTTGTTTTTACTCTAAGAGACCGGCCCATAATTTGTGAAGTTACCCAACCCTTTTTTGTTTTATTTTTTTTATTTTTTTATCGGGCTTGTAAGTTACCCATCTTTGACTTTGGGAATCTCTTGAACTGTAGAACTTAAAATCGATTCTCTTTAGTGTGATTTTCTCTAGATAAATAGATTATAACATTAGCATACGTACGATTCCCAAAAATTTCCCACATGAAAACTCAAATTTCTCTTTACTCTCCACTTTAAAAAATGTTCCTATGAACTCCCCAGATGAAAATTAAATTTTTTTTTTACTTCCCATTTTTTTGACATGTTGAATAAAAACTCAAGAATCGCGTACCCAAATCCCCAAATCACGTAACTAAATCTCCAAATGATGTACGTACATCATTTGGGGATTTAATTACGTGATTTGGGGATTCAGGTAGGCGACAATGGGGAGTTAAAGAGAATTTGGTTAGTCATCTGGGGAGCAAATGGAAATTTTTTTGAAATTGGGGAGTTAAAGGGAATTTTTTCAATTTAGGGTACTATTCAAAGAAAACACATTAGCATATGAATATCTCTGAGAAAAATTATATTTTTAATCTCAAAGATATATGGAAATTTTTTCTTTGGAATTCAGAATTAAATGGTATAATCGATAGCATTCAAAATTTTAAAAACGGTAACAAAGTCAAATTTTATAACGAATGTGCTACCATCTATCAATATCTATACAATAATGATTCAATTATATCAATTTGATTAAATTCTAATTTTCTAGAATTTTGAATTATTTTAATTGATAAAATTATTTTTATGATAGGTTATTTAGTAATAATTAAAATATTTAATTTTCTTCTACACAATTCAAAAATCATATCAACTGTCTCCTTAATTTACGAAATTTTTAAAATTGACAACTTAATATGTATCCTTATTTATCTTTTAAATTCTAAATTGCTAACTTAAAATTGCTAATCAGACTAGTCTAGAAGAAAATTCTAAATTATTTTGCTCTTTCAAAATACTGTTTTATTTTTTATTTTGATTCAAAAAAAAAAAAAAACTGTTTTTACTTTTTAACATTGCAGTCCTTTAACACCATAATAATCTACATAAAGAAGCAAATGGCCTTCGCCAGTAATAATTCAAAAATTATATTCCGTGAACCTAACCTATACACATTCCTAACATTTATTGAATTTTGTTCATAAAATTTTAATAGAAAAATCGTTGATCCATCTACATCATAATAATATTCCACATCTTAGAGAATCGATATTCATGCAACCCTATGATGTACGGATACTTCTAAAAGTATAATTTTGTATCGGATATGAATGTTCGATACCGTATTCGACACTCCTCACATGAAAAATTCAAGAAAAAATTCGTATCATCATATCTATACCCGTACATTATAAATGCAACCTGACTCTTCACTAATTCCACCTCGAATCTAGCTAAGATTTTAATTGTTTTTCCAATGCACCCAATCACATATGCCTAGATTCTAAAATTTAAATAAGACAAACAACATTTTCGATTTTCAACTTTGGGGGCCGAAGGAAATTGTTTTGAAATTCAAATATTTTAGGGTAGTCATGTTTCACAATAAATCTGCTGTGGCTTTTTATTAGTCTGGGTAGATATAGGAATTATTGAGTGGCTGTGGCAGAGTAGATATCATTTTATACTCGTACCCTTCCTACATGTCCAGTTTTTTTTGTAGATGAGGTTTCAGGCTTTCAGCCTCACCGACCAATTTTAGTTGTATAAGTAATATTTTGAGTTTAAATTTCATTTGGATGTGCGTGTATTAAAAAAAAAATGATATTGTCTACGCATAATAAGTTATAACTTTTAACAAACTTAACCTGATTTTTCACATTTTAGTTATGTTAACCTGATTTTTCACATTTTAGTTATGTTTTAGACTTTTAGCACGTTAATTTCTGTGTATTTATCACATTTAGTCCCACTTAAATATTTATGCCACTTATAGGGCTAAATTAATATACTTCCCACAGGGAGTAAATGTGTTAAAATTATTGAGTGATGTATTTTAAAGATTCGATGATATGCTAATTTAACTAAAATAATTAAAAATTTTGTATTGGAATCTATGGAAATCTAACTATTGTGAGTCATGAGAATTCTAAGCCTAAAGAGTTCAACTTATCTTAAACTCAAATAAACAAAATTGAAAACCAAATAAATGAAGGTAGTAACAAACTAAATTTAAATGAAAATACATGTAAAAAACTGGAGTAAGTGTTTTAAAATATATAAATTTAGGTAAGAGTTACATTCTCTTCGCAAATGTAACAATATATGAGAAAGAAAATTAAGAAAGTATTTCTATTTAAAACTTTGCCTCTTTAGTCTTTATACGGCCAAGGTAGAAACAAAACAACTCAACAGTTAACACCATTATTTCAAAGTTGGACATAATTAAAAAGTTGATTCCACTAACACCTCGTGTTTATTCATAAGGAACAAAAAACACTGTGTTATGAAATATCATTAAAGAAAATTGTACTTCTTCAAAATTATGCACCACCTCCTGAAATTCAGTAATTTCAGATATTAATATAAGCCTAAAATTTCAATTTAAGCTATCATTTCGTCTCTTTAAGAACCATATGCCATCAGCCCACCACGCATTGTCCCTAGCTCCCTAAACATATATTATTTTTAGGACTATTATAAAGGGAGGATGATTTTGAAAATTAATAAAGAATATATATATAAAAACTTTAGGGGCAATTTTTTTTCTTTTATGAATTTGTATGTACAATTTTAGTTGCAAGTGAAAATTGAGGGTAGCCTTGTGTGCCAAGTTAGTTAATTGGATATTGACAGCTTACATCATGTACATACTGTCCGATACCAATCTATTTGTTGCGGAAGCGGCGAACAAATATTTAGAAATATAATGCCTAAAATTCACAAAGGAAAAATCAGGCAAAATAAAACTAAATATAACTCAAAAATAAACTATTGAAAAGCGTAAATAAAGAAACACCAAATTTACGAGGTTCGGCCAAAATAGCCTACGTCCTCGGGCACTACTCAAAATATATTTCACTTAAGAAATATTACAAAGTAGAGAGAGACTTTGTTTCGATGCACTAAGCTAGAAGGGGGAGGAGCCTATTTATAGTGTTAGGTCCTCCCAAACCTATTACAAAAAACCAATGTGGGACAAAACAACTTTTGCCCTAAACTAGTCTTCCAATGTGGGATACAATATTATGTCACAAACCAACAAATCTCCACCTTGGCACAATTTGTGGTCCCACCAAACACAAACAAACTTTCTCTCTCTCTCCAAACAGGTAGTAGTGCCTCCAAATGCGCCCGCAGGCGCCAAATCAAAAGTGCAGGATATTAACCAAGTCTAAACAATGTTTAAACTTGGCCTTTGTCACCACCTTGGTCATCATATCTGCAGGATTCTCCGTAGTCCGAATCTTCTGAAGAACAACCTGCTCTTCTTCGAGAATTTCCCGCACAAAGTGATAGCGAACATCAATATGCTTCGTCCTTGCATGAAAAGTTTGGTTCTTCGCTAAATGAATAGCACTCTGACTGTCACAATACACCGCGAGGTGTTTTTGACCAACTCCCAAATCTTCAAGCAGTCCTTGAAGCCAAATTGCTTCCTTTACAGCTTCTGTAACGGCCATATACTCTGCCTCTGTCGTAGACAATGCCACCGTTGACTGTAAGGTCGACTTCCAACTAACTGGCGCCTTCGCTAAAGTGAACAAGTAGCCAGTTGTAGATCTTCGCTTATCCAAATCTCCAGCATAGTCAGAATCACAGTATCCAACTATGGTTTGACCAAGTGTTTCATCCCGTTCAAACAATAAACCAACATCTGCGGTATCTTGAATATACCGTAGAATCCATTTCACAGCTTGCCAGTGAGCCTTTCCAGGATCATGCATATATCTGCTTACTACGCCAACAGCTTGTGAAATATCCGGTCTTGTACACACCATTGCATACATCAGGCTACCAACTGCATTCGTATATGGGACTTTTGTCATGTACTCTCGTTCTTCTTCCGTCTTCGGAGATAACTGGCTGCTAAGCTTCAAATGAGGGGCAAGTGGAGTACCTACAGGTTTTGTATCTTGACATATACCAAACCGCTGTAGTACTTTGTTCAAATACTGCTTCTGAGTCAGCCAAAGCTTGCCTCTCTGCCGATCCCTGCTTATCTCCATTCCGAGAATCTTCTTGGCTTCTCCCAAATCCTTCATCTCAAACTCTTTACTCAATTGAGCCTTCAACTTGTCAATTTCACCTTGGCTCTTTGATGCTATCAGCATATCATCAACATATAAGAGTAGGTAGATGTAGGTTCCATCTTGTAGCCCACGGAAATACACACAGTGGTCGTACTTGCTCCTTGTGTACCTTTGACCCAACATAAACTTATCAAATCGTTTGTACCATTGTCTCGGCGATTGCTTCAATCCGTACAACGATTTGTCTAGTTTGCACACCCAATTTTCTTTACCAGCAACTTTGTATCCATCTGGCTGAGACATATAGATTTCCTCTTCCAAGTCACCGTGCAGGAACGCGGTTTTCACATCGAGTTGAGCTAGCTCCAAATTCAACTGCGCTACCAAGGCCAACAAAATTCTAATGGAGGAGTGCTTAACAACTGGAGAAAACACTTCATTGTAATCAACTCCCTCCTTCTGAGCATAGCCTTTAGCTACCAACCTCGCCTTGTAGCGAACATCGTCTTTGTTAGGAAATCCTTCTTTCTTTGCAAATACCCATTTGCAACCAATTGTCTTCTTTCCCATCGGTAGTTGTGCCAACTTCCATGTCTTATTTTTCTGAAGAGATTGCATCTCTTCCTCCATTGCGTCTTTCCATCTATTGTTTTCTGAGCTTCGGACAGCTTCTAAAAATGTGGATGGAACATCATCAACTACGGGAAGTGCATAGGCTACCATGTCAACAAAACGAGCTGGTTTCTGAATTTCTCGTCTGGTCCTTCTAATTGCAATTGGCTCTAGTTGCTGTAGAGGTTCTTGGGTAGTAACCTCCTCCTCATCCGACTCTTCTTCTGCAGTAGAAGAATCATTGATAGTGTCTTTTGCTGGACTCACCACTATCTTCTCAAACTCCACCTGCTCTGGTGTATACTCCACTTGCTCCGGATCACGCTCCACCTGCTTCGGAGTACCATCGGTCCCTTCTTGAGTTACCTTATTCAAAATGGCAGATTCGTCGAAGGTAACATCCCTGCTTATTATTGTCTTCTTTGCTTCTAGACACCAAAGACGGTATCCCTTAACCCCAACGCTGAAGCCCATAAAGAGCGCCTTCCTTGCTCGAGGATCCAACTTTGATTCATTCACATGATAGTATGCGATAGAACCAAACACACGCAAAGAGTCATAATCTGTTGCAGGCTTCCCAGACCAAACCTCCAAAGGAGTCTTCCCACCTATTGCAGATGATGGCAAACGATTGACGAGATGTTGAGCGTATGTCACTGCCTCAGCCCAATATTTCCTGTCTAATCCAGCATTAGACAACATACAGCGAACTTTCTCCACTAATGTCCTGTTCATACGCTCTGACACCCCATTCTGCTGCGGAGTTTCTCTTACTGTGAAGTGACGAACTATGCCGTGGTCTTGGCACACCTTCTGGAATGGATCGCTCTTATATTCTCCACCGTTATCTGATCGGAGAACTTTGATCTTTCTTCCAGTCTGGTTCTCAACTTGAGTTTTCCACTTTAGAAAAACTCCAAGCACTTCACCTTTGTGCTTCATAGGAAACACCCAAACTCTTCTGGAAAAATCATCGATAAAGGTGACAAAGTAGTGTCTGCCTCCAAGTGACGCCGTCTTGGAAGGTCCCCACACATCAGAGTGCACATAGTCCAAAATACCCTCGGTATTGTGAATAGCTGTGCCGAATTTCACCCTCCTTTGCTTTCCCAGAACGCAATGCTCGCAAAACTCCAATTTGCAAGTTTTCGTACCTTTCAACAAATCTTGTTTGGCAAGAATTTGCAAGGATTTTTCACCAGCGTGACCCAAACGCATATGCCACAGCTTTGTTGCCTCAGCATCCTTCTTGCTGCTAGAAGTAGTTGCTGCTGCTACTGTCCCAACAACTGTATTACCTTGGTAGAAATACAAGTTGTTGTTTTTCCTTTCACCCTTCAACATCACGAGTGCCCCCGAAGTTGCTTTAAGTATTCCATCTCGCATCGTCACAACTAGACCTTTTGACTCCAAGGCCCCCAATGAGATGAGATTCTTCTTCAAACTTGGCACTAGTCGAACATCTTTCAGAATTCTGGTGGATCCATCGTGATTCTTTAGCTTGATTGAACCTATCCCAGCTATTGTACAAGTCTGATCGTTGCCCATGTAAACAGCTCCTCCATCAAATTCTTCAAGATCGAAGAACCACTCCCGGTTGGGGGACATATGATAGGTGCAACCCGAATCCAATATCCACTCGTCTGAACTTAGCGTTAAAGGTATAGCAACTAAGGAAACATCTGACTCCGCGTCGCTTTTGCATTCGGCTACATTGACATCTTGCGGAGTCTTTCCTTTCTTCAACTTTGGACAGTCTTTCTTCCAGTGTCCTTTGTCGTGACAAAAGGCACACTCATCTTTGGCAACTCTGCTCTTCGACTTTGATCTCCCTCTTCTCTCCTTTGATTGGCTTTTCTGACGACCTCTCACCACTAGGGCTTCTGTTGCTCCACTAGCGCTTCCTTTCTTATCCTTCCTCCTCAATTCATAACTGTATAAGGCTGTACACACTTCGCCTAGCGAAACATCAACCTTTCCATGAAGTAGGGTTGTCTCGAGAAACTCGAACTCCTCCGGAAGCGATCCCAACAACATTAGCGCGAGGTCCTCGTCTTCAAAAGCCACATCCAAATTCAATAAATCAGCCACCAACTGATTAAATTGAGTAATGTGCTCATTCATCGTGGTACCGGGAATATACGTGAAGCGAAACAGTCGTTTCTTCATATGCAGCTTGTTCTGACTGTTTTTCTTCAAGAACTTCTCCTCCAATGCCTTCCATAGGTTGCTTGCAGAAGTCTCCTTGCAAAACGTATACTTCTGTTCTCTGGAGAGACACGATCTAATTGTACCACATGCCAACCGGTTGATGGTCTTCCAATCTTTGTCATCAACCTCTTCTGGTTTCTCTTCTTCAATTGCGAGCTCTAAACCTTGCTGAAATAGGGCGTCTAGAACTTCGCTTTGCCACATGCCGAAATGACCGGTTCCGTCGAAGGTCTCCACCGAGATTCTCGTAGTTGCCATTCCAGTCCTTGTCAAGTTGAACGAGCTGGAAGCCGAGGTGGAAGCTGCCTTCGCTTCTTCAGGCGTGATCACGTCCTTCGTCATTTCTGCTACACCTTTCTTTCAATAGCCACCAATGCGCGATGTCAACCGAGCCTGCCGATGCGCGGTGCTGATCAAGCCTGCCGATGCAAGGTGCCTGCTGAACCCGCCGATGCACGATGCCTGCCGATGCTCGTTGATGCGCGAAGCCTGCCAATGCTCGTTGATGCGCGATGCCCACCAAGCCGTCTTCGTTCGTTTCTGATGTGGAAGATCAGACTAAGCTGCAACCACAGAGCATACTCCGATTTGGCTTTGATACCACTTGTTGCGGAAGCGGCGAACAAATATTTAGAAATATAATGCCTAAAATTCACAAAGGAAAAATCAGGCAAAATAAAACTAAATATAACTCAAAAATAAACTATTGAAAAGCGTAAATAAAGAAACACCAAATTTACGAGGTTCGGCCAAAATAGCCTACGTCCTCGGGCACTACTCAAAATATATTTCACTTAAGAAATATTACAAAGTAGAGAGAGACTTTGTTTCGATGCACTAAGCTAGAAGGGGGAGGAGCCTATTTATAGTGTTAGGTCCTCCCAAACCTATTACAAAAAACCAATGTGGGACAAAACAACTTTTGCCCTAAACTAGTCTTCCAATGTGGGATACAATATTATGTCACAAACCAACACTATTGACATGATTGATTGTCTTGAGGACGCTGGTGATATGAATGCGATCGATCAACTTTTGCCAGATGTATATGACGGATACACATCGACATTGCCTGGATGACTGAGCGTCTCTTTAAGAGGCCAGCGGTTAATCCAATTGATTCGCCTTGCATGAAGGGTAGTATCTTGATATTCTAGAATATTTTAGAATTTATAAGAAGTTGATTTGTAAAATTTTAAAGTAACAAAAAGAAAATGCAATTTATCTAATGATCTTGTTGAGAAGTGAAGAAGAACTTGTTTGGAATTTCAAATATAAATTGGACATCACTAAATATAAATTGGACATCACTACTTGTTAATTGTTATGTTTAATATTGTATTTCTGAAGCTTATAAACGGGCCCGCCACTTACACATTTGTCATGCGGGGATTAATTGTGTTTTGGAGTCATTATTATGATTTAGCTCATAATTATCGGGAAAAGTATTTTCTTCTTTTATTGTTCGCATTTCTTTGATAGACAGGAAAGGGAATACAACTTGTGATTTATGAATCAATATTTTGAAAAATATTATTTTGTTGTGTCGTATTATATAGTGTTAAATATTTGTATAAGACATCGTGTCTAATATTTTTTATATAAGAAATTTAAAGAAAAATATGTATTGTCGTATTCGTGTTGTGTCATGTTATATATATGTCGTTGTGTCAATACCCATGCATCATAACTTGTGATATAATTTTGAGGAGTGTAGTTTAAACTACAAGAAATTCTGCAAATTCCGACGGAAAATTCCGAGGGAAACAGGCCGTCGGAATTCCCTCGGAATTTTCCGTCGAAATTTGCAGAATTTCTTGTAGTTTAAACTACACTCCTCAAAATTATATCACAAGTTATGATGCATGGGTATTGACACAACGACATATATATAACATGACACAACACGAATACGACAATACATATTTTTCTTTAAATTTCTTATATAAAAAATATTAGACACGATGTCTTATACAAATATTTAACACTATATAATACGACACAACAAAATAATAATTTTCAAAATATTGATTCATAAATCACAAGCTGATTCATAATATTTTTCAAAATATTGATTCATAAATCACAAGTTATATTAGACACGATGTCTTATACAAGTTGTATTCACAAATCCCGAGGGAATTCTGACGGGATTTCGACGGAATTTTTTTTTTTTTAAATAAAAATTAAATAAATCCGACGGAAATTCCGTCGGAATTCCATCGGATTTTTTAAAAAATAAAATTAACAAATAATATTAAATAATTCCGACGGGATTCCGACGGAATTCCCGTCGGAATTCACTATTTCCGTCGGAATTTGCAGGATTTCTTGTAGTGTTTTTCTTTCTTTAAGCGTGATGTGAATATGATCGCCTATAATTCAACTCATTATGCAGTTTCGGCCTACATCGATACCTTTGATATTCCTTTGTTTTTTGCGAACTTTGTTGATTTAAATTTGCAATAAATTGGCCTTGGAAGCCTGTTTTTTCTAAAAAAACTTAATTCATAAGTATTTTATTTTGAGATATATAACCAAAAAAAATTAAACAATAAATTTATTTATTTATTTATTTCGGACCACAAACAATAAAATTAAGAGAGAGATAGAGCGGGGGAGATGCATTGAAAAATCCAATCTGTTTCGAGATATATAACAAAAAATATTAAGACAAACATACAAAAATATGTAATTAATAAAATCCAATTTCAATTTTGAAGATGTATGATTGTATATAGATCTTCTATTGCAATTTGGAAATGTCAATGTTATACAAATTTTTATTTGATGAGTATTATATTTTAATTTACACACTAATCTAAATATGTATATTTTATATTAAATTGAGAAATATCAAATAACAATACTCTTTTAGTATATTTTAAAAGGTCGTATTAAGGGAGGTCTGATTTTGAAAAACACATTCTTACAATATAATAGTAATATGAAGCAAAATCTGAATATCTGAATATTAGTTTAACAAAATCTTCTTGTCGGATGTCACTAACTCAACGGCGGCGGTCGTGCAGCGACCCCGCCGATCCCAATGAGTTGTCTTAACTGGAACTGCCAGGGCTCGGGGGGTCCCTGGCGAGTTCATTGTCTCCGGTCTATCATAAAAGACCACAACCCCTCGATTATCTTCATTTGCGAGTAACCAAAGGAGGATTGATAACTTAAAATCTACTTTAGATATGAATGGTATTGGTGTCGATTCTGTTGGTAGAAGTGGTGGCCTGGCGTTATTATGGCGTAAGGATGCGGGGGTTTCTCTTCTTAGTTACTCGCGGAACCACATTGATGTGGTGGTTACGGATGTTGGTGGAGCGGCCTCTTGGAGGTTTACGGGTTTTTACGGGTATCCGGAATGGCAGAATAAGGGTCTTTCTTGGCAGCTTCTTCGAAATCTTCGGGAGCATAATTCGTTACCTTGGCTAGTAAGCGGAGACTTCAACGAGATTCTTAATAATGGGGAGAAGGAGGGAGGTAATGATTGGCCTCTTGGTTTCATGCAAAACTTTGCCGAGGCCCTCAGTGATTCGGGTCTATCCGACCTCGGGTTTTCTTCGGGTTCTCCGTATACTTGGATCCGTAATTGTACAGCCCCTCACACTTTGAGAGAGAGATTAGATAGATCAGTGGCTTTGGATGACTGGAGAGTTCTCTTCCCGCAAGCGTCCGTAAAGCATTTGCATGCCTCTTGCTCCGACCATTCGCCTATTCTGACTGTTCTAAAGCGTCCACTTTCCACTCGGAGGAATAAGAACCGTCCCTTCAGGTTTGAGGCTCATTGGGTCAGGACCGAGGATTGCCGCAGGATCATTTCGGAAGCCTGGGAAGATTCCTTAGCCCCTTCCGCTGCTGCCACGGTAATTGAGAGTGCTGAGAAGTGCAAAGTTGGTCTGATTAATTGGAGGAAATCGGTACAAAACTCTAATCAACATGATTTTGGTCAGCTTGAGAAAAGACTACAAGAATTGCAGGGAGGCATCATTTCGCCAAGTGTTAAAATGGATATTCTGGAAATTAAGAAGAAAATTGAGTCTGTTTTGATTAATGAGGAGATTGCATGGAAACAACCGTCGAAAGCTCACTGGCTCAGAGAGGGGGACCGGAACACGAGTTTCTTTCATTCCAAAGCTAAACAACGGCAACGGACAAACCACATCGACTTCTTGTATGATGAGAATGGTTTGAAGTGCAGTAGTACGGAGGGAATTCAGTCTATCATTGAAAAGTACTTTGGGAATTTGTTCTCCACCAATGGATGCTCGGACCTGGATCTGGAACAGGGCCTTCAGTCCATCTCGAGGAAGGTTAGTGATGATATGGGCCGCCGCCTCCTTTCCCGCTTCACGCCTTCGGAGGTAACTTGTGCTTTAAAATCTATGTATCCCCTTAAATCACCTGGGCCTGATGGTCTTCCTCCGTATTTCTTTCAGCACTATTGGGATATTGTGGGGCGGGATGTTGTGGCTTGTGTGCTTGATTTCCTAAACAATGGTCGTTTCGATAAAAAACTCAACTTCACTCACATTGTCCTTATTCCTAAGTGCAAATCCCCGGATGTGATTACTCAATTCAGGCCGATTAGTTTGTGTAACGTTGTCTGTAAGCTAGCTTCTAAGGTGCTCGCTAACCGTATTAAACCCTTTTTGAATACTATTATCTCCCCGAACCAATCTGCTTTTATGTCTGGTCGTCTTATCAGTGATAACGTTCTTGTGGCCTTTGAGATTAACCATTTCTTGAAGAGTAAGTGTACAGGAAAGGAAGGTTTCTTTAACCAGAAGCTCGATATGAGCAAAGCATACGACCGTGCCGAATGGCGATTCCTCGAACGGCTTCTGATCAGGTTAGGTTTCCCTGATATTTTCGTTTCCCGCATTATGTCTTGCATCTCTTCGGTCTCTTATTCCTTTTTGCTTGATGGTTGTGAGTTCGGTTACCTGGTCCCGGAGAGGGGATTACGTCAAGGGGATCCTCTCTCCCCTTATCTTTTTCTTTTCTGCGCAGAAGTGCTTTCTGCTCTCTTACAGGTGGAGGAACAAAATGGTCGTTTGAGGGGCATCAGTATTTGTAGGGGAGCGCCGTCAATTTCTCACCTTCTGTTTGCTGATAATACGATGATTTGTGGCAAAGCTGATATGGAGGCCATGTTCTGTATTAGAGATGTGCTTAACCTGTATGAGCGCATGTCGGGTCAAACTATGAATTGTCAGAAATCATCAATGATATTTAGCAAGAACCTGTCCTTGGAGGTGCAGGAAGGGTTGGCCGGTTTGCTGGGTGTAAAGAGGGTGGAGAAGTTGGACCTCTAGGCCTCCCTTCAGTGGTGGGTAGATCCCACAAGGTGGTGTTTGCCGGGATTTTGGATAAGATCAGGAGACGTATCCAGGGCTTCTCTGAGAAGTTTCTCTCGAAAGCAGGGAAAGAGGTTCTGATTAAAGCCGTTCTTCAAGCTATCCCCATGTATGTTATGAACTGCTTTCGGTTGCCGGATAATCTTATTCATGACATTGGTGCTTCCATTAGTCAGTTTTGGTGGAGTAACCGTGGTGCTAAGAAGATGCATTGGTTGGCCTGGGATAAAGTGTGTGTGAGCAAAAGACGCGGGGCTTGGGGTTCTGGAGTTTCCGTTTATTCAATGAGGCTATGCTGGCTAAACAGCTTTGGCGGATTGCTAGAGCCCCTGATAGCCTTCTCAGCAGGCTGCTGAAAGCCAAATATTTTCCGAACTCGAGCATTTGGCAGGCGTCTCTTGGAAGATCCCCATCTTACACGTGAAGAAGCCTTCTTGGCGCCTGTTATTTACTAGCTGTTGCTACTAGATGGAGAGTGGGTGATGGTAAGTCTATTCATATTTGGCGTGACCGGTGGCTCCCGAGGAGCTTTGATTTCAAACCTCATTTTCAACCGGGCTCCAGTGTGTATCCCGAGATGGTGTCCGAATTACTGAAACCTGGGTTGATGCAGTGGAGTACAGAGGTAGTGGATACGGTTTTTAGCGAAGGGGATGCCCGCTCTATCCTTAGTATCCCCTAAGGTTCGGTTGCGAGGGACGATACCTTAGTCTGGCACTTCAATAAGAGTGGTAGTTTTTCTGTCAAAAGTGCTTACCACTTAGCTTGGGACTTGGAAACCATGGAGCAGCCTTCTTCGTCTCTCCAGGGGGGACAACTTCGATTGGGACGCGATTTGGAAACTTAAGGCTCAACCGAAAATTAAGAACTTTTTGTGGAGGTGTTGCCATAACATTCTGCCGACGGGTCAAAATCTCCAACGTCGGCATTGTACTGGTAATTGAAGTTTTAAATTTGAATATTTTAATATTTATGACCAATACTTCAATTATAAATTTAAGTACTTTATCTTTTATGAATCACACTCTAACTTAAAATGTAAGTACTTTAACTTTTAGGAACAATATATATATTCTTTCTTTTTCTTTATTTTTCCTTCTTATACTCAATTTTAAACCTTACTACTTTAACTTTTACAAATAATACTTTACTTTTAAATTTGGATAATTTGAATACTTTATAATACCATATTTTATAATTTGGATACTTTGTTTTATAATTCAATACTTTGTTTTATAATTTGGATACTTTGTTTTATAATTTCAATACTCTGTTTTATAATTTGGACACTTTATAGTTTCTAAATAATACTCCAAAATATAAATCAACAATTAATTTTTACCCCAATATCTACATACACACACAAAAAAAAAAAAAAAAAAAACTAATTTTTACATATGAAGTATGAAAATTATATTTTCAAATATTAACATATAAAATAATAGTATAAAATCTTGTATATGAAATATTAGGTTAATAAAATGGTTTGTGTGGGAGGGAAGTGATAAGTGTAGATTTCACTTCCGTTTAGACAGTGTATTACTTGTATTTTATGCCGTTTTATGTGCTTATGGTGGTTGTTTGCACCATTTTAGGCACCTCGTAGGTCGGAGTCGGAAAACGAAGAAACGAAACAAAATCGGAGCAGATTGTCACTGTTTTGAAGGGCTAACAGTCGTTAGCCCGGGAGAGAAGAGACCAGCTAACCACCCATTAGCTGCCACAGAACTTGAAGGAGCGTATAATCATTTCATGTTTCTTTAAGGCTATTTTGGTTGATTCGTCAAAATTGGGGATTGAAATTTAATTACAAATTTGAATTGGAGAATTAATATGATATCTTTTCTATGGGGGAGTCATATAAAATTTATGTTGTGCTCTGAAAAGTTTTTTCTCATTCCCCAGTTATAATTTTATAAATTTGTAACTTAATTTATGTAACTAAGTTGAATTGAATCCTATTTGGAGCATGTATTAAAAAAAAAAAAAAATTGAATTGAATTGAGAAATGTAAATTTAAAAAGTGGGGTCCGGGCAAAATTGGGTTGATTGACTATAAAGGCAAAAAGTAGTAAATGAAAAGCCAAAAGAAAATATTCAGGCAAAAGATTTGGAGGAGAAAGCCATGAAAAGGTAAGAACACTACAAAAACAAAAAGAAAGCTTAAGCCCAGAATCAGCTGCTTGTCTCTTGCGGCACTTGCACAATATTGTTCAAAAAGTTGTCCAAGAAAAAGCCAAAATCATCCCCAGAAAATCAGCCACTTTTCTTACATCGTATGCTATTACCAATATACTATTCAAGATTCTCGGCTTTCTTTTCAAACTTGTGCCGTAAGCTCTGCTTTACCCTTCTCTTTTGAAAATTTTATTTGTGGGCGATGTAGATTCAGGCGGGAAATCTGAAATGGGGCGGAGGGCAGTGGTCGCCGGCGGCGGCGGCGGCGGCGGAGATTCTTCGACGTCCTCTGCTGAATCGAGCTTTCGCGAGCTGGATGAAGTTTTCTTACAGGTCCCTTTTGAGATATATAATCACACTGCTCTTGATTTTGTTTTTTGTTGGTGATTTTGTTGGAATTGGGTTTTCGTTTGATATCTGCTTGTAGTTTTGTGGATGCAGAATCAAACAAAAATTTGGCTTGGGGAAGTTCTTAACACAAGATTGGATGAGGATTTGCACATCTCTGATTTGCTTCAAGATGGGGAGTTACTGTAAGTTCTAACTTTTTTTTATTTTTTTTTGGGTGGGTGGGAAGGCTTGGTGATTGTGAATCTGCAATCTCTGTTCTTCTTTTGCGTGGTTTATTCTGCTGTAATTTGATTTGGTTTGAGTTGATGATATTGTTCTGACGGTGTACGTAGTTGAGTTCAAATGATGATAACGGAAAGATTGGAAGAGTTATTTGCTTTTGGGAGACTTTTACCATCTTAAATGATCTTAAATGGAAGAAAGAAATCAATACATCACATTTACCTTTCTTCCTTTACACAGTTTCAATGCTGTTTGAAATGTTCAATAAGTTCCATAGAAACATCAGTTTCCAGTTATTGGCTTTGGAAATCTTTAATACTTGTTTCTGTAGTATATTTATCTTGAATTTAACTTAATAATGTGATACATTAGTAGAAATATAACTTCAATGTCGAACAAGAATGTCTACACTACTTAAATAGGAACAGGATCCATTTTAGAAAAGTGTAACGGATTTATATCTATATATTGACTTCACATATCCGATTATCTAGGCTTGAAGTTTCTAAAGTGATGTGGGATTTATTGTTGACAAAATGTGTGGAGCTTCGGCATTTGAAACATAAATACGGGCCGTTTGGTTCTAGAAAGTGCAGTGGGAGATACCGACCTTATTCCAATGTTGATTCTTTTCTAAAGGTAATAATGCATTTTTTTTCTTCTTTTTCTTTTTGTAAGTTTATGATAACAAAATCACATATTTGTACTAGAATACATCTGAAGTTCATGCTAATATAATGAAAGACTCATGTTTTTCACAGTTATGCAAAATCTTGGGATTGAGTGGCATTGATCTCTTTTCACCATCGGATGTTGTTGAGAAACGAGACATACGAAAAGTTTGCATTTGCATAAGAGCGCTATCCAAGAAAGCCAGGTCTAAGAAACTACATGTAAGATACTTATATTTTATAGGATAAAAATACCTGTGCAATTATTTCTATGGAAATATTAGCTGTTCACAGGATATTTATTAATTATTTACTTTTAATCAGGTTCCAGATTTTGATATGGTTATCTACTCTGTATCCATGCCAACTGATATGGTCGGAGGCATAAGAAGAAGCTTGGAATCATCGCAATGCACGCTTTCAAGTTCCTCTAGTCAAAGCTCCAGAAAAGGCTCAAGAACAAACCTCGAAAAGGTAATGCTAATGTCTTTTTATCACAGATTTGTGAATTTAATAACAAGAATCAATATATTTTAGGGGGGGGAAAAAAAAAAAATCTGGCTGATTAATCTCTGTTCTTGCTTATACTGCATTTCAGAAAAATGGGCTTGAAGTATCTGACAAAGATGACGATTCTTGCTCTGATGAGTCTGACGAGGCAGAAAGCAGGTATATGGGTGAACATCCAGACTTAGAATTTTCAGAAGAAAGATATCCCATTTTCGGGCAGTATAAAGGGAGACAAAATGTATTAGAATCAGATCCCAAATGCCAAAACAGTGAGGAAATTAAGCACGTGCAACGACTTACCCCAGAAAATCATGAAAAAACGGGAGAAAATAATTTCATTTCAGATTACTTGGCATTTTCGGATTTAATGGTCCACTCAACTGACAGCAGCAATTCAGTTATTCAAAATGGTGAAAAGAATCTGTTTGATTTCTTTCTGAATTTCGAATCTCAGAGAAAATACTCTGATGATGATGACGATATGGAGGTTTCTTCCACAACTAGCATGACCTCCGTGTTGGGCCGGGTTCTAAACTTGGAGTTTGATGAACAATTGGACTGTGATGATTCTTATCGACCAACGGAACAAGTTGCGGATAATGAACATCAATATTTATCTTGTGTTTTGAGCTCAAAATTCCCTCCTAAGTCTCTGGACCATGAACTGTATGGTGGTCGTCCTAATGATCTAGAAAATGCATCTCGTTTGGATGGAAGTGCTTCTGAAAGTTGTTCTCGACCGTCTGGTAAAGTTATGGGAAGTGCTTTTGAAGGTGATTATGGAACACATGATGGAGATGTTTCATGCTCTTCCGAAAATGGTGGTCAGGTGATTATATACTATATTCTCATGCAATGGAATTATTGAGTGTTGGTATTTATGCTTTCTTGACGTGCTTGGTTTTAGAGATTTTGAAGAGTAGTTAGTACTAAAAGTTGAGTTTTTGAAGATTGTAACTGTTGGAAGTGGTCTGCTAAAAGCTTTATTCAGTCTAAAACAAAATTACAAAAGTAAAGTAGGCATGCAAAGTTGCACACACTCTTTAGCTTTATTTCGGAAATTTGACTTCAGCTTATTTTGAGTAAAAATGATTGGAAGCATAAATTATCCACTTTTAGCTTTTATTTATTTTTATTTGTCTTTTATAAATAAATAGAATTTTTTTGAGAGTAGTAAAGGTGCTTCTCTACCCTTTTCTCCAAACACTCTTAATTCTATTTTGTAATTTTCACTTTTTTCTAAGCTAACTCCCTACTTTTACTACAGCTTTTTATGAATTCTGCTTCTTCAAAAGCAGAATTTTTGCTAACACCCCCTAAAAACCCCAAAAAGCTCTATCATCTCAGCAAACACCTTTCAACAGAAAGAACCTTGCTTTACCTGAGTAACACATGATCATTTTCCCCTCTCAGGATAAGCGAGAACTGAATCTTGTTATCCCAGCAGAAACTATTCCAGATGGAAAGAAGAAAATCGTTGCCCACAATCGAAAGCCACTGCTGAAAAAAGTTGTTAAAGGCGCAGCTATTGCTGGCCTCTTGTTTCTTTTTCTTAGATTCAGGTGCCAATGTCGTTTCTTGTTTGTTTCGATCGCATTTCACACTCATCCATTACATTTCAAGTTTCAAGTTTCAAGTTTCTGTCACTTTTACTATTTCTAATGTCATCTTGTTGCACCATTTTTATTATTACAGCAGGAAAGAGAGGGGGGAAACTGGACAAGAAAATAATCAGCTTCCAAAACTCAGGGGATCAAAGTTCTCACAGACAAAGCAACATACAGCAAGTAGAAAAGCTGGGGTATATCCTTCTGGGAAGCTTAAGTTATGAAGCTAAGAGTTATATATGTATTTATACGCAATGCAACAATTAAAGGAGGTAAGAGTATACTGTGTATGTGGTATTTTTTGATACACAAGTCAGAGCTGGAGAAGCTAAGAGTACAGCGGAAAGCTGGAGAATTTGAGCAATAGACAGTTGTTGTTTATGCTGGATGATATTTATTGTAATTTTTGGCCACGAGTGTTGTATACAACAATTATATTTGGTTAATCTTGTTGTTTCATAATTTTGTTTGATTTATATTAGGTAAATTATTTGTTTTTATTTTATAATTTTGTTTGATTTATATTTGGTAAAGATAAGAACACTCGTCTCAATTGGAGCATATTCCTCTCAGTGGGAGATGAATATAAATAATTCTTACTAGTGCCTAGTTTAAAAGAAGGGGCGGTTAATAAAGAGTATCAAATATTTTCAGAACTTATTCTAAACTTTTAATTTGAAAAATATATATTTTAGATCACCAATACGCAAATCATTTTTCTTAAATCCTCAAAGCCTGAAAAGTCTATTTTGCCCTTATGTTTTTTCTCCCGCCACACCATTTATACTTCATCCACACCTCCATTTTACCAACCACCACCGAAGATTTTCTTTTCACGCTTTCTTTTCGCAATTGGTGCCCTAATTTTCTGCTGGCGACGGAGACCAGGACGGTAAAACATTTTAGTGGAACTATCTGAGCCCATTTATCGTATTAGATGAGAATTTATCGATGCTGTAATCTGTTTGTTCTGTCAGTGCCTAATTTGTTTGGATTGTTCTGTTTGAATTTCATATGTATTTTGATGTCGCTGCAAATTTGCTGATTGGTAAAGGCTTTGTAAATATATGAGCCATCTGCTCTTCAAGTCTTGCAATAAAGAATATTTATATCTCCATTCTTCTGCACTTCTCTCAAGAAGAAAAACTTGATATTAAAGTGCTTCATTTTTCCATGAAACAGGATTGTGAGATATATTGTAGCACCCGCATCGACAGGCGCCTCCTCCCCCGCACCATGAGTCCAATCCACGCATGAAATAAGAGTTCATACATGAACCAAACACGTGGCGAACGGATGACAAAATAAAATAAACCTGGCTAAGCGGGGCTAACCCTTAAATCAAATTATAAGACGATGCAAAAGAAATTAAGCGGAAGCATAGATACATTATATAGCATAATCACCAAGTGATACAATCAAGGCCCACACGACCACCAAATATTTACAAGTTGTTCTCCAAAATAGGTTAATACATAGCCAAAATAAATCAGCACATATCCAAAATATCCAAGTATAAGATGCTAGAAAGGAAAGACATGCTAGGACCAAAATAAAGACTTCAAGTAGACCTTATTCCCCGCCTAGCACAACCTGCTACATACTAAGAAAACAACGCGGGGGTCGGTCTAAAGACTGAGTGAGGGGCATAATAAATATAGCACATGCACATGCAATCCATAACTCCGAGTAAGGTTTTAGAATAACCCAAGTGGGAAGTTTAAATGATGCATTGCTCGGAATTACGGATGTCATATTATTACTTGACAAATCATAACATTTCGTGGCCTGGCGAGTGGGCAATTCTACAACCTTACTCCCATAGTGTGTGCGTAAAACTTAATTAGGTGTTCATGCAAGCATAACCATAATCATATCATAACCATAATCATATTCATGAGAAATAATCATAATTTTCCATCCTTCTTCCTCCGGGGCGGTGGAAGGGTTTGCAAGGCCCAAACCACCTCATCAAACAATATCGAGACGGGGGATCATGACTCCTATCCGCTCCTTCTATGGGTTAACCACCGGCTCAAGAATATCCCACCTTCCACACTACACGGTCGCGTAAGAAATTCTCAAAGGGTACTATATGCAATGGCTTATACGACGGCCCGATGCCGTACCGGTCTCCATTCACACTATTCCCCAGGGCCCAATAACATGTGCATGATTCTCGCCAAAACATTTTCATGAAAACATAAAAGATCTTTCATACTTAAATCATTTCCAAAGTATACATATACTTAATGAGTTTATTGCACCAAAAACCCTGTGATATATCTAATTAGCACTCAGAGCCCTATGATTTGAAAATTCTCAAAGCAAACCCTGTGATTGTAATAAATTAGCACTCAATTAGAATTTCAAACCCTACAACCGTGGTTGTAGGGTTTTGAGTGCTAACTTAATATAATCACAGGGTTTTCAGTGCTAATTTATATAATCATAGGGTTCTCTTTGAGAATTTTCAAATCACAGGGTTCAGATTGCTAATTAGGCATAACACATGGGGTATCCAAGCAAAAAACTCTATACTTAATACATTTTGGCTTAGATAGGCACACAAGATATTAGGGTTCTAATTAACTACAAATAAACCTCACCTTGGCAAGAGAACAGAAGAAGAAGAAGCCTAAGGACCTTGCTCCTCCACAACCGGATCGAGCTTTGTACAAGAAACACGAGTGTACATGAGACTCTAGACATATGAACCAATTATTGGACGAACGGCATATGGATGCATGTCATGAGATGTTAAAATCAATGAAACAATTATGGACAATTCATAATTAATTCACAAGAAGTCATGGATCGAGTGTAACTGAATGAAAGACATGAATTGAATAAAATGCACAAAATAAACTTCCAGGGATCCATCCCGGTCGGGATTAAATTTAGCTCAAAAAGGGTCCCAGCCGGGACACCCTGTCCCGTAACCCTCCTGCCACACCCTCCTGGCTGGGACTAAATTTTAACTGAAAAGTGTCCCGGCCTGGACGTTTTTAACGAGGGCAAAATACTTAAATTTTCAAGTGGATCCCGACCGGGATCAAAATTGAACTGAAAAGTGTCCCGACCGGGACAGTTTTAATGAGAGCAAAATATTTGAATTTTTAAGTGGATCCCAGGCGGGATAAAAAATGAACTAAAAAGGTTCCTGGCCGGGAACCAAAACTCGAACAACAGGGGATGGCAGGGGAGGTTTCGCTCCATGCATTCCAACCAACCAAAACAAGATTAAACATGAAAGCGCAAACCAAAACAAGTTTATAACACATATACACACCTTACATATCAATTAGACATCATAAATCACACATTAGAGCACCTATATCAATCAAAACTTAACATATAAAACCCCATTCATACCATATCATTTATTAAACCAACAACCAACGTATTCATGCAATAAATTCAAGAATTCACACCTATATAATTACATACTCATGCTCAAGAACATAAACACACTCTCAAATCTCCAAACCCTCACTATTCAATACACTCAATATATATATAAGTACCAACCTTGGAATAGAAAAGGAAGAAATGGAGATGATGATATGATAGAGATGATGGAGTCTTGAAAATGGAATGATGTTCTCCTTCTCCTTCTTGTTCTTGAATCAAAGGAAGGTGTGTGTGAAGAGTGAAAGGAAAAGTGTTAGAGATTTTGTGTGTGTTTGTGTGTGAGTTCTTGTATAAGAGATATATGTATATGTATAGATATATAATTTATATGTATAAAGTGATAAAGTAGATATTATGTATTATATATATATATGTTAGGTTTATTTTATACCTTTATTTGAGCATGTTTTATGTCATGATTTGACGGATTTTAGGCCTTATATTGTTATAATTGCTCTTATTTCAGGTATATTATGCTCGGAGTTGGTTCATGATGAAACGGGGCAAGAAACGAGAGTCTAGATGCCGAGAATGATCAAAAAGTGTGAAGATTCAATTTTTTCCCGCGCATGGAGGTTGGGAACGGCCCTTCCAAGCCCTTTGTATTTTGGGAAGGGCCGTTCCGGAAAGTCAGCATTAGTACCCTTGACCGAGGATGGGAACGGCCGTTCCCATCCCAAGCCTTTCCTGGGAACGGCCGTTCCCAGCAGCGCTGGCACTTGTGGGCGAGGCCGTTCCGCAGGCCGTTCCGGGAGAGCTTTGTGGACTATTTAAGGCTATTTTCAGCATTTCTCTTGGAGGCTCATCTAGGGTTTAATTTAGGGTTAATTTAGGAGTCTCTTCTAGCTTTATCTTTGATCCTTAGAGCTTTAATTAGATTGTAGTTGTTAATTCCTTTCTAGAACAATTATTTTCCTTTATTTTCAGTCCTAGTTAGATTTAATCGCTTTAAGTTTGATACTAATGTTTCTAGCTTTGGGATTTGTTTATGTCTTTGAGAGTTTTGTTCTTGATATTTGATATTTGGTTTAATTTAATGAATATGCATATTTTCAGTATGATCTCTATTATTTCCTTGCTTTCTAGTGTTAATATGAGTGGCTAATTTCTTGGGCAAAGGGGGGTGATGAATTATGTAGGGTAAGTGTTTGATGAAATGCCTAGGTGGGACTACTTGATCTTATGCTTGTGAAATTGTTTTGTTTGCATGTTTAAGCTTGATCACCTTAGATATGAACTTAGATTTGCATGCTAATCGAGAGATTGTATGTTAATTGGATGAAATTTCACAACACTTAAGTTTTAGGTATAAAGACATTTAGCCTAATCTTGAGCAATCAAGCAATAGAGTAACCGGGCCAAGCCGCTAGTTATTTTGTTGCACTAGTCTTGTTTGTTTGATCTAATTAATGAGCTAATGACCACGAGAGTAGGCTTTAGACTTTGATTAGGTACACGCACTTGACTTCGAGAGGAGCTTGTGTATACTTTAGTGATTAGGATTGTGAGATCCTTGTCCCATTTAAGCACTAGTTGAACACGAACCTTGCATGATCATTACTACCCCATTGCCACTTAGTTAACTTGGTTATTTGCTACTTTACTCGTTTCCTCGCTATTTCTCTTTTGATTAATCATAGTTAACTTTAAATTCCTTATTTAGATAACTTAATCTGAAACTCGATTTGGTCTATAGATTGGTGAATGCATTAGGTAATTGATTGATTTACTCCTCCTCGTGGAATCGACCCCTTGTGTATTACAATTATATGACTTGCACTTGGGTTAATTAAATCATTTTACCACAAATTCAACCATTCAATATGTCTTGAGATTCCTTTCCGATTTGACACCTTCCCAGGCCTTGTTCTGCCCGGATGAGGTTTAACGAAGATCGGACGGCCTCATAAGCCGGAATCAATTGCATTTTGGGTGTAGAGTTAGTGGCGAACATTAGTTTCTACAAGGGAAATATAAACCAATCCGGGAAGTCGTTGTGCTATGTCTCATTTAATATTGCACATTATTTGAAGTATGCTAACTACACTATTTTGATGAATTCTTTATGCATGTGTAATATGTTTGATAGGCTAGACTCGAATAGGTGATAGTGTGTCAATTGATTATTGCGAGGTTGATTGAGTTGGATTGACTTTTCGAGTTTTACATCATTTCTCGAGGACGAGCAATATTTTAGTGTGGGGGAGTTGTTAAGTCGTTAATTCTTGCTCCATTGAGGTTTATTTTGTGTAATTTTTGCCCAAATTTGATGGCTTATGTAGAGTTTCATGCTCTTTGTAGGTGTTTTTAACAAAAGACGAGTTAAAGGGACGAAATGGAGCAATACGACCAAAATCCGAGCTTACAAAGGAACATCTCGAGGACTTGGAATTTTTGCTGCCTAAATTTGGAAATCCACCCTCGCGGATTTTATTAGTACAAATTTTCCACCCTTGCGGAAATGAGGCAGTAGCTTGGGTTCATTCCACGAAAATCCACCCCCGTGGATTTTCTCAGTACAAATTTTCCACCCTCGCGGAAACGTTACAGAAGGTCGATAGTTTCTGCAAGAAATCCACCCCCGTGGATTTTGTAGTAGAAAAAATCCACGATCGCGGATTTCCTTTTAAGTTGCCAGTGCGTTTTTAGAAATCCACCCCCGTGGATTTCTTTGCCCATGAAAATCCACCCCCGTGGATTTTCTCCAGAAATGCGTTTTTCCTAGTTTATAACCTATTTTTCGAGGGCATTCGAAGGGAGCCGATTTTTAACCTAGTTTGGAGGCGGAAACAGCTGTTTTGGAGTCTTGGGAACACCACCTCTCCTTTCTTGGAAGAAATGAAGATCCATTGAAGATTTAGTTTGTTTTTACTTTCATTTAATGCTTTCTTAGTTAGTTTAATACTAGTTTACTTTCCCACTTTAGTTGTTTATGGATTAAAAATCTTTTATGAATCTATTGTCCATGAATATTTGAATTAAACCCTTTTTAATGAATATGAGTTTATTTAAGTCTTACTTCTTTTGTTCTTTGAGTATTATGACTATGAGTGGCTAGATCTTTAGGCAAAGGGGGGGTGATGAATTATGTAGGGTAAGTGTTTGATGAAATGCCTATGTGGGGTTATTGTTCTTATGCTTGTGAAATTGAGTTAATTGCATGATTAAGCTTGATCACCTTGATTATGACTTAAGATTTGCATGCTAATCGAGAGGTTGTATGTGAATTGGAAGAGGTTTCACAACACTTAAGTTTTAGGTATAAAGACATTTAGCCTAATCTTGAGCAATCAAGCAATAGAGTAACCGGGCCAAGCCGCTAGTTATTTTGTTGCACTAGTCTTGTTTGTTTGATCTAATTAATGAGCTAATGACCACGAGAGTAGGCTTTAGACTTTGATTAGGTACACGCACTTGACTTCGAGAGGAGCTTGTGTATACTTTAGTGATTAGGATTGTGAGATCCTTGTCCCATTTAAGCACTAGTTGAACACGAACCTTGCATGATCATTACTACCCCATTGCCACTTAGTTAACTTGGTTATTTGCTACTTTATTCGCTTTCTAGTTGTTTCTAGTTTGTTAATCTTAGTTAACTTTCATTTCCGTTAGTAGTTAATTCACTCTATCTCTCGTCTCGGTCTATAGATTGGTGAAAACATTAGGTAATTGATTGATTTACTCCTCCCCGTGGATTCGACCCCTTTTGCTACATTGATTTATTGATGCTTGCACTTGGGCTATATAGTAAAACAAAACAATCAACAAGTTTTTGGCGCCGTTGCCGGGGAGGCGTTTAAATCACCCTTACCGATTGTTAGTAACTAGTGAATTAGACCTTTAATTCTTATTTGATTTTGATGCTTGTTTGTCTCTTGTAGGTTCTTGTGCATGAGAAGAGCTAAAAGTTGGGAGAATTTGAAACATTATCCGGACATCGAAAAGAAACTTCGTGCATTAAGGAAGGAAAGGAGACAAGAGGCATCAACCCCGATTCAAATGGAAGATTTTAATGCAAATGATGCCCTTAATGGGGCAAATAGAGGGCAAAGACCACCACCACAACCACAACAACCACCCCTTAACCAACCACCACCACAACCACCTCAAAGACAAATTCGGGAGTATGCCATGCCTAGTATGGAGCATATTCAACAAAATATGGGAAGACCGGGAGTTGGTGCAAATCATTTCGAAATCAAGCCGGCCTACATCTCACTTCTACAACAAAATCAATTCAACGGATTTGCTACGGAGGACCCTATATCACACGTTAATTGGTTTGTGGAGGTGTGTGATACGTTCAAGTTAAATAACGTGCCCGAAGACGCCATAAGAATTCGCTTATTTCCTTTCTCTCTAAGGGATAGGGCGAAGGCTTGGCATAGTGCTCTTCCTTATGAGACTAAGGGATCATGGTCTTTATTGTCCCAAGCCTTCTTGGATAAGTTTTTCCCGCACGCTAAAACGGTTAAGCTCCGGAATGAAATCACTTCATTTCGGCAATATGAAGGAGAATCCTTATATGAAGCGTGGGAAAGGTTTAAGGAAATACAAAGAAAGTGCCCTCACCATGGATGCGAAAATTGGAAGCTAGTCCAATCATTCTATGGAGGAATCTCCCAAGCTTTGAAAGTCATGATTGACTCCGCCGCGGGGGGCGCTATAATGACCATGTACGAAACCGATGCTATACAATTGTTGGAAAGGATGGCGGCTAACAATTCTTGGGCAAATGAAAGGGCTACCACACCAATCCCAAAGCCTTCAAGCTCAACACCCGGCATGTTACAAGTTGGCGAATATACCGCTATGCAAGCTAAACTTGAGGCTTTAGAGAAGCAAGTGGAACAATTTAAGGTTAATTCCGTGTCAAATCAATCCCCTCCTATGCAACAATCCACTTGTGAGATGTGTAGTGGGCCACACAACTATGATTCATGCCCTTATGCTTCTCAAGAAAATCCATCAAACCCACCTTCATGTCCCGAACAAGTAAATGCTTTAAACCAACAAAGACCACAATACAACCCTCATTCCAACACATACAATCCCGGATTACGCAACCACCCTAACTTTTCTTGGTCCAATCCCAACAACGCACAAAATGCTCCAAGACCACCACCACCACCTAGAAACCCTGGAAATTTCCAACAACCTCCTCCTTTCCCTCCACAACAAACCCATTACCAAACTCCCCAAACTCAATATCAACCACACCCTCCACAACAACCCCAAAAGCAAGGATGGGAAGCCGCATTTGAGAAGTTCCTTAATGTTTCCTCGGACCGTTTCAAGAGCTTGGAAACTCAAGTAGACCAAGTGGTCACACAAAACCGGAACATTGAGATCCAAATTGGGCAACTTGCTAATGCTATAAATCCTAGGCCTCAAGGCACACTTCCTAGTAAGACGGAGGCTAATCCAAGAGAGCATTGTAATGCTATCATGTTAAGAAGTGGTAAGTACTATGATGAGCCTCCTTTGCCTAAGAGGTTTGAGGCCGGATCAAGTGGGGTGAGTCAAGAGGAGAAATTGGATGAGGAGTGGGAGAAGCAAGTGAAGACAAAGGAAGTTGGAGAAAAGAATGACCTTACGCCTAAGATGAGTGATGGAAAGAAATACGAGAGAGAAGATGAGCTAAGAGACAAGGAAGTCAAGAAAAATCATGATGAAGAGCTCTCTTCGAAACCAAAGGCATACATTCCCCCGAAGGCGTATGTTCCACCAATTCCATTCCCCCAACGATTGCAAAAGAAAAATTTGAAAAAGCAATTCGAAAAGTTCCTTAATGTGTTCAAGCAACTTCATATAAATATTCCATTTGCTGAGGCATTGGCTCAAATGCCAACATATTTGAAGTTCTTGAAGGAATTGGTTGCAAACAAAAGGAAGCTCGAGGACTTTGCCACCGTTGCACTCACCGAGGAGTGTAGTGCTATCATCCAAAGGAAGCTTCCTCCAAAGCTCAAGGATCCCGGGAGTTTTTCTATCCCTTTGACTATTGGATCTTTACATTTTGAAAATGCTTTATGTGATTTAGGAGCAAGTGTTAGCCTAATTCCCTTGTCTACTTGTAGGAAATTGGGCTTGGAGGAGTTTAAACCGACAAATATGATGCTCAAATTGGCGGATCGTTCCATAAAGTACCCAATAGGGATCCTAGAAGATGTTTTGGTGAAGGTTGGAAAATTCTTCATCCCGGCGGATTTTGTGGTTTTGGATATTGAAGATGATGAGCACTTGCCATTAATTTTAGGGAGGCCGTTCCTAGCTACGGCCGGAGCTAATATTGATGTTCAAAATGGCCTACTCTCATTCAAAATCGGAGATGATAAAGTGGACTTCAAGATTTTTCGTTCTATGAGTGCACCACCGCCTCCGGATAAGTGTTGTAAGGTGGAGTTTGTCAAAGAGAAACCGGTCAAGATGGTGTCAATCCAAGAGAAGATAGATCCGGGAGACAAAGAGAGAAAACCAAAGTTTGAGAATTCTAGGAGAAGAGATGTTATGGCTTTGGATACTTGGAGATCAAAATCCGGTTTGGAGGGTATCAAGAACGAGGTCACTCCATGTGACTCGTCACGTTTGGATTTTTGATCCTTGATCATGGTTACAAAGTCGAGCTAGCGACTATAAACCTAGAACTACAATTTTCTAACCCTTCTCTTTTCTTTTCCCCCTCCATTGTCTTTGATTGGAATTAACTCTTCCGTGTTTGCTCTTTGGATGTAGGTTTATTTCTTTTGGATTGAAGTGCTTGAAGAAAGTGGCTCGCCAATTGAGGTCCTTTATAGCTTTATATTTGATGAGTGTTGCTTGATTTAAATGCATATGTGATTTGTATAGTTGAGAATCATTGAAGTTTATGCATATTGTTAGGGGATATTTAGATACATGCGAGATCTTGTGCTTTTGAGAAATATGAGTTTAATTGATGAATCGTTGTGTTTTGTAGTGTACAATTCATGATAAGCATGTATGAGTGAAATGGTTGTGTTGCAATGAAAATCTTTGATTTTATTGGGAAGTATGCTCTTGTGGGGTGATTTTTGCTTGAGTAGTGCTTTGAGTGTGAAAATTTTGAGAAATATTTGAAAATTGGGGAATTTTTATGCACATGTTGTGAAATCACATGTTTTGAATGCTAACTTTTGATGAAATTGTGTGTTAAATGTGCATTCTCGTGTTTGATTGGGGCTAGATAAATTCCGGTATACTATGGTATGTGTTGAAAATACGAGCTCGAATTTACAATTCTTGCATGTTTAAATGCCGGAATAATTTGGGTGAGGCCAAATTTTGATAGATTTAATGTTGAGGTTGAGGAATTGTTCATTTCCGGTTTGTTTAGACTTGTTTTGGGTCATTTTATGACTTTTTGTGTGAATTCCGGAATTTGGTTTCAAATATTACACTAACCTCCCTCATTTTCCTTGGCCAACTTTCTGTAAAGAATCCACCCTCATGGATTTTTTCTCAAAGGAAAATCCGCGATCGCGGATTTCTCCATTTCAGCCCCTAGTTTCTGTAAAGAATCCACCCCCGTGGAATTTTTCCCTTACAGAAATCCACCCTCGCGGATTTCAGCCAAATTCAGCCAAGCTACTGTAACGTTTCCACCCTCGCGGAATTTTTCCATTACAGAAATCCACCCTCGCGGATTTAATTTTTCTAGCTGAATATCCCTCGCCGAAGGTGGGAACGGCCGTTCCCATCTCAGGCACAACTTGGGAACGGCCGTTCCCAGTGTCGCTCCTTTTGTACTTTTCCGAGACCCGGAACGGCCATTCCCGTGTCAAGCTTAATATGGGAACGGCCGTTCCCATAAAGCGGAGCCCGCTTTTAAAAGCTGAAACGCGATTTTTCCTCTTCCCACTTTCGAATTAAAACTATAAACGCAGCAGCTTTTCCCCCCATTTCACCAAGCAGCATTACAGTAGCTTTCTTTCCCCTTTCCCTCTTCGAACCGAAACGCTGCAGCAGCAACCACCACGTCTTCTTCCAATCCGGCGACTCCCGTCCGACGCCGGCGACAGTCAGCAACAGTTCCGGTGCCATATCTTCCTTCCATTTTGGTAAGCCACACTCCCCACTTCACTCGTTTTTGACCAATTTCTCCATTCCAGCCCCGTTTCCTAAATTCCGATTTTGTGGCGATTTCTGTTCGTTTCTTCAGTATTTGTGTTGCTCTTGTGCTTTAAAATTCTGAATATTTAATCTTTGAGCATTTGTTGGTCATTTCCCACACCAAATTGTCCACAATCAGTCTCTTTTCACCTTGCTCACAAGGTGTTCGATCAATTGCCCGAACCAAATTTCAGTCCCTTTTCAGCCCAATTCTCTGCAAGAATGGTTCATAAACGTGCTAGAACTAATCCCGATGCATCCTCCTCATCCCACCCTCCGCCGGAAATTGAAGAAGTAGAAGATCGACCTCCAAGAAGAAACCTTTCCGGCCGTAAGCTCGTTTCTACAAAGTATTTAGATGAGCCTATTCTTAGAGAGCTCCGACTCTTCCGCCAAGTCCAACATTTGTTTGAGAATATCGGGTGGTTGAGTTTCATTTCTAACCGGGTGCATACTTATCCCCAACTCACAAGAGAGTTCGCCGAGACTTTGCATTGGAATAAGCATACGGGGATAGCCACTTTCATGCTCTATGGAGTGGATTACACGAAAGATGCTGACTTTCTTCGTCACACTTTTGGTTTTCCCGAAGCTACCGGCCGCGATTTGCCCGTTGAATGGGAGAGCATTCATCATTTGGACAACATTTGGCGATCTTTTGATGTGCTTGACAACGGAGTTATGTACACTCCCCGTTCCACTAAGAGTACGTGCATCAATGATCCTTTGTGGCGCATTGTCCATAAGCTCCTCACCGCATCTATCTTTGGCCGTGCCCAGAGCACCGGTAATGTCACAACTTGGGAGCTCTATGTTCTTTATTGTATGCGGGAGCAAATTTTGATGGATGGTACCTACTTGTTGATGGATCGAGTGTTTAATGCTACTCGGCGTGAGGGTGCGAGCCTTGTTATGGGCGGATTTGTGACGACCATTGCACTAGCGCTAGGTCTTGAGCCGGCTGAGCACGAGGCTCCCTTGGATGATTCTATCACCGTAAATGCGCGTATATTGTTCAACATGGATCTGATCAGACTTTGGGGAGAGCCCTTGAACCATCATGTGGTATTTTGGCCGCTGGCGGACCGTGATCGTTTGACTAGACTGTATGATGAGGGCATTCTTGATCGTAGGCACGTGGAGGAGGTAGAGGTGCCACCTTTTGTTGCACCACAGCACGTTGATGACATTGAGCCTCCCGTTGATGATAATGTGCCTCATTTTGCCGCTCCTGAGCCTCAGGCTGATTTCCCTGACCGCGCCTACTTTGTGGAGCAGTTTCAGAACATGGAATTGCGTATGACTAATCTTGAGACGCGGTACACTGAGCATACCACTTCCGTAGATCAGCGCCTTACCACGATGCAGACTGATATCACCGCCGTTCGAGGCGATATACGTGGGATCTACGAGATGCTCAGGACTTTTCAGCCACCCCCTCCCCCTTGATATCCCCCATGGTTATATGTTGTTGATTAGATATTTTAGTTCATTTTGATACTTCGATTCTTATTGTTGAATATATGTACTTGATTTGGTATTTTCTGTGTAGAATTCGGCATTAATGGATTCTTATCTTTGACTTTGGCATGTTTTGGTTTTGTATTGTTTTATTCCTTTCCTCGTTATTATTACTTTTATACATGCTTGTTATGCTTGCTTGTGTAGTTGTGATTACAGGATTAGGGATACGTTGTGCATGCCCGTTGCCGGTTTCTTCATAAACAGGGAGTCTCTTGGAACTTTATATCTATTCGCATGAGGACATTGCAATTTCTTAGTGTGGGGGGGAATTATTTGATTTATGATTCATATATATTGTGATTAGACTTTGCTTATTATTGAGTTTTGCTTTGAATACGCGAATTGACTCCATTTTTGAAAATTTTTGCTTAGGATGATCGTTGAATTGTTGCTTAATCGAGTTGGCTAATTGAATGTGCGAAAACTTGTGTAATTTTTGATAAAGATAGTGTGTTAGCATGCCTTCATTTTTGAGCACTTTGAATGTTTTAATGCACTTTGATCCCTTAGAGGAAGTTTATTTCTTTTAAATAGGCCTAAAATACGATTAGAGTGCATTTTAGTGTCTTTCGAGGCGAAATTTTGAATTGACAAAAGATTAGGGAAATGACTTAGGCATTCGTTGTCGGTGGATAAAGCCTTTCATTTGCCCTTTTCACTAAATAGCATCGTCCGATTGACCCCATTGAGCCTTTTTGTTGTGCAAAAATTTCTTTCTAGCCACATTACAAGCCTAAGCACAACAAAGTTTACAATCGACCCTTTTATGTTATCACACCATGCTTGCTCGTTCGATTTTATATTGTAGTATCTTTTGACCATTCTTGATGATTCTTGTACGAAAAGAGAGAAAAATATGAAAAGAAAGAAAGAAAAATTGAGAAAAAGTCGAAAGAAAAGAAAAAGAAAAGAGCAAAGAAAAGAAAGAAAAATATGCAAAGTGTGAAAAGAAAGAAAGGTATTTGTAAACATCTTAGTGTGGGGGAATGTGCATTAGGCGAGGAAAGTGTTTGGTCTTGTATTGTAAAACGATGTGAGCTTTGGTGTTTAGTCACTTGAATCTATATTTCCATAACCATGACCCTTAGCCTACATTACATGCTCGAAAGACCTTTCGATCCCGAATCTTGAATCAATTCCATTAGTGGAGATAGGCACGAAGAGTGTATTCGAAGTTGTAAATTAGTGCTTAAACAAAAGATATAAACCAATCCGAGTGATTGTTGTGCATTATTTCATTCAAATTCACTCACTACACAAAGGTATGCTAATTATACTATTTTTGTTGGATTTTATACTTGTGATTAGTGCATTCGATAGGCTAAACTTGATTGTTGTGACGATTTGATGATTGACCTTTGCGAATTTGTTCGTTAGTGGATTGACTTTTCAAGTGTTTGGCATTACTCGAGGACGAGCAATAGTTCTAGTGTGGGGGAGTTTGTTAGGTTTATTTTATACCTTTATTTGAGCATGTTTTATGTCATGATTTGACGGATTTTAGGCCTTATATTGTTATAATTGCTCTTATTTCAGGTATATTATGCTCGGAGTTGGTTCATGATGAAACGGGGCAAGAAACGAGAGTCTAGATGCCGAGAATGATCAAAAAGTGTGAAGATTCAATTTTTTCCCGCGCATGGAGGTTGGGAACGGCCCTTCCAAGCCCTTTGTATTTTGGGAAGGGCCGTTCCGGAAAGTCAGCATTAGTACCCTTGACCGAGGATGGGAACGGCCGTTCCCATCCCAAGCCTTTCCTGGGAACGGCCGTTCCCAGCAGCGCTGGCACTTGTGGGCGAGGCCGTTCCGCAGGCCGTTCCGGGAGAGCTTTGTGGACTATTTAAGGCTATTTTCAGCATTTCTCTTGGAGGCTCATCTAGGGTTTAATTTAGGGTTAATTTAGGAGTCTCTTCTAGCTTTATCTTTGATCCTTAGAGCTTTAATTAGATTGTAGTTGTTAATTCCTTTCTAGAACAATTATTTTCCTTTATTTTCAGTCCTAGTTAGATTTAATCGCTTTAAGTTTGATACTAATGTTTCTAGCTTTGGGATTTGTTTATGTCTTTGAGAGTTTTGTTCTTGATATTTGATATTTGGTTTAATTTAATGAATATGCATATTTTCAGTATGATCTCTATTATTTCCTTGCTTTCTAGTGTTAATATGAGTGGCTAATTTCTTGGGCAAAGGGGGGTGATGAATTATGTAGGGTAAGTGTTTGATGAAATGCCTAGGTGGGACTACTTGATCTTATGCTTGTGAAATTGTTTTGTTTGCATGTTTAAGCTTGATCACCTTAGATATGAACTTAGATTTGCATGCTAATCGAGAGATTGTATGTTAATTGGATGAAATTTCACAACACTTAAGTTTTAGGTATAAAGACATTTAGCCTAATCTTGAGCAATCAAGCAATAGAGTAACCGGGCCAAGCCGCTAGTTATTTTGTTGCACTAGTCTTGTTTGTTTGATCTAATTAATGAGCTAATGACCACGAGAGTAGGCTTTAGACTTTGATTAGGTACACGCACTTGACTTCGAGAGGAGCTTGTGTATACTTTAGTGATTAGGATTGTGAGATCCTTGTCCCATTTAAGCACTAGTTGAACACGAACCTTGCATGATCATTACTACCCCATTGCCACTTAGTTAACTTGGTTATTTGCTACTTTATTCGCTTTCTAGTTGTTTCTAGTTTGTTAATCTTAGTTAACTTTCATTTCCGTTAGTAGTTAATTCACTCTATCTCTCGTCTCGGTCTATAGATTGGTGAAAACATTAGGTAATTGATTGATTTACTCCTCCCCGTGGATTCGACCCCTTTTGCTACATTGATTTATTGATGCTTGCACTTGGGCTATATAGTAAAACAAAACAATCAACAATATATATATATATATATATATAATGATGTTAGGTTTATGAAATGTATGAAGTATGAATATGCTATGATATGAAATGAAAGAATTTAAATTAAAATTCTCACATAGAAATTAATCAAATAATTCACTTAATCACATAGGCATATTGATCAAATAAGCATGCAAAACAAATTCTAACTCTCAAACTCACACGTGGGGGGCGCGTACCTGAACAATGAAAACTCGGGGAGTCACATATAGCTATTGCAGCTTGGTTATCAACAAACACGTCAGTTCCTTCTGTTTGTTCCATATGCAAATCAACCAACATTTTCCTAAGCCATAAGGCTTGATTTGTTGCTGCTATGGCTGCAACAAACTCCCTTCATTTATAGATTGAGCTACAATATCTTGTTTCCTTGAACTCCATGAAAAAACTCCCGAGCTAAGACTAAAACAGTAACTTGAAGTACTCTTCATATCATCGAAGGAGCTACCCCAATCACTATCAGAATACCCAACCAACTTCATTTTTGAACTCTTTTGAAACTTAACTGCATATTTGATTGTTCCTTTAATGTACCTGACGACTCTTTTTGCTGCTTTTAGGTGTATTTCACTAGGACAATGCATAAACCTTGACAAAATACTTACAACATACAATATATCTGGCCTTGTTGCTGTAAGATACATCAAACATCCAATCAGACTCCTGTAGTCTATTTCATCCATTTTTTTAGCTCCATCATCTTTGTTCAACTTTTCTTTTTGATTCATGGGAGTATTCATCTCTTTGCAATCTTCCATTTTGAATTTCTTCAAAATTTCTTTCTCATACTTTTTTTGACAAATGAAGAACTCATGTTTTCCTTGTTTAATCTCCATTCCAAGGAAAAATGTCATCAAGCTAAGATCAGTCATTTCAAAGGCTTGCAATATATCCAACTTGAATTTTTCTATAAGCTTTTCATTGCTTCCTGTAATTAAAAGGTCATCCACATAAAGAGAAATAACAAGAATTTCACTGTTATTACCTTTAACTAGAGACAGAGCTAGGGGGGGCATGGGGTGGCCCCCACCCTCCCCCCCAAATTTTTTTAAAAATTTATTATTATATATAAATTTTAAAATTTTTATTATTTCGTCCCCCTTAATTTATAAATTTATCCCCCCCTCCCCCAAAGAAAAAAAAATCACTAATCATAATAATGATTCTTTTTCTGATTCTCAATCCAAATGCACTTTTTATTTTTATGAAAAAATGCTTTTCATCTTCTTTTGGATATTAAAAAATCTCAAGTTAATTTTCTCTTTCTCTCTCTTTACGTACGTCTTCTTCCTATTTGTTCTTTTTTTTTTTTCTTCAGATTTCAGTCTTCTCCTCAACTTAAAACTCTTATTTTACTAATCTTCAAAATCTTATGGGAAAAAGAAGTTGATCATGTCTCAATACTTGACCGTTATTGTGAATTTGGTTGATTCTTCTTCTAAACGCCATGATCAACTACAAATTGCTCATGTTGTTCGAATTGTAGAGATGGTCTCAAATGGTGAGTTTGAAACTGGAAGAGAAAAAAATCAAGTTGGTACTGTACAATGTGCAAGTGATACATGATAGGGTTCTCACTTAAGATCTCTTCTTGGCTTACTTAATATGTTTGATCCTATTCTTCATGTTTTAAGTGAGATTATAAATGACAAATCTGGTTTCTCTCTCAGAGCAACAACTGATGGAGCTTATGATATCATGACATCTTTTAAGTTTGTATTCATCTTGCATTTTATGATTGAATTACTGGGAATGACTGATGATCTTTATAGAATTCTCCAATGCAAGACTCAGGATATTTTGAATGCAATGGATGTTGTTGCTAGTACGAAGAAACTTGTTCAAAGTTTTAGAAAGAATGGTTGAGATGTGCTGTTTGATAAAGTGAAGATTTTTGTGGGAAACATGAGATAGACATCCCAGACATGAATGCTCATCGTACATCAGGAAGAGGCCGGGTACGTAAAGGTAATCCTATTACCTTGGAACATAATTATCGAATTGATACATTCACCAGCACAATAGATTCCATATTACAAGAGATGAATTATCGATTTGATGAGAATGCATTGGAGTTGTTAAGATTAAGTTCAGCCCTAGATCCAAGAGACAAGCTCAAATCATTCAACATTGAGAATATTTGTAAGCTTGTTGAGAAGTTCCATCCTGATGATTTTAATGGACAAGAGAAGCTACATATAAAATATCAAGTTCAACTATTTGAGCTTGATATTTTGCATCATGTTGATTTTCAAAATGTGCAAACACTTGCAGAATTGTGTCAAGTAATGATAAAGATGGGAAAGATAACGAATTTCCAGCTAAATTGTGCAGAAATAGAAAGAAGCAACCTGATTATGTCAAGTCTCGTAACAGGTGCAAATGTATCAAAATAATCAACTCCAAATACTTTTAAAATTTTCGTTGGAGGTTTTTATCCATACCATGCCTCAAATGGAGTTTTATTTTCCACTGCCTTTGTTGGAAGTCTATTCTGTAAAAACACGGTTGTTTTTGTTGTTTCTGCCCAAAACTTTTTTGGCAAGTTTTTTTCATGCAACATGCATCGAACCATCTCCATAATAAATCTATTTCTTCTCACTGAATCCATTCTGCTGTGAAGTATATGGAGTTGTTAATTGGCGTTTGATTCCTGATTTTTCACAAAATAAATTAAATTGATGTGAAGTGTATCCCTTGCCATAATCTGACCTTAAAATCTAAATTTTACAACCGCTTTCATTTTCCACCATAGCTTTAAACTTCCAAAAAATAGCCTCAACCTCTGATTTGAATTTTAGAAAATAAACCCAACACATTCTGGTTAGATCATCTACAAAGATAATATAATAAATACTACCTTTGAGTGATGGAGTTCTTTGAGGCCCCCCTACATTAGTGTGGTTCAGTTGCATCTTCTTTGTAGCTCTCCAAGTAGATGTTGGAAATGGAAGTTTATTTTGCTGAAAAAACTATCTCCTCCTCCTGCACTGGATCTAATGAGAAGCTTTTGCCTTTCATTTTCACCTTAAACAAATCTCGGTCTATTGCATCCTTAATCAAGTAATAATTATCCTCAAAATAAACTTTGTCGCCTTTTTGTAGCAGCTGACCAACACTTAATAAGTTTTGGTCTACATCAGGTACATATAACACATCAGATATAGTTTTTGTACCTGCATGAGTTGTAATGGCAATGGTTCCCATACCTTTTGTTGCTATATAACCGCCATGGCCTATTTTGACCCTTGAGACTTTGGATGGCTTCAGTTCCTTGAAGAGTTCCTTGTCATGAGTCATATGCTTTGTGCAACCACTGTCAATTAGCCAAGATTCATTTGAGGTACTGCTTGAAAAACAAGCAACGAAGAGTTCATCCTCCTCTTGTTCATTAGCAACTTGGGCTTCAAGTTCTTGCTTTTGATTTTTATTTCTGCATATGATTGCTTCATGTCCAAGTTGATTGCACTTGGTACACTTAGCATCTGGCCATTTCCAGCACTTGAATGGAGGATGTCCTGTCCAGTCACAATGCTTACAAGGTGGGAAGTTTTTCCTACTTTGTTCTTGATGTTGCTGCTGTTGTTGACACCTTGTTGAGTTTTCATGGTTGGCTTCTTTTTCTCTTTCCTTCTATTTTCATGTTTGGCCGACAAGACTTCTTCAATGATGCTTTCTTCCCTCATAACCTTTCTTTGCTCTTGAGCCTACAAAGAATTCAACAACTTTGCCAAAGTGATCTTAGATAGATCCTTGGTATTTTCCAAAGTGGTTATGGTGTCCTCAAATCTTTCAGGTACAATAACCAAAAGTTTCTCAACAATACGTGAGTTTTTAAATTCAGAACCAAGCAATCTTACTCTATTTTCTATGCTCAGAAGCCTCTCAGATTATTCTTTGATGGTTTCTGACTCTTTCATCCTCTACAATTCAAAATCTCTAATGAGATTCAACACTTGCATGCCTTTGATTCGATCATCTCCTTCATACTCTTCTTTGAGATAATCCTATATGGCTGTGGCTGACTTTAGAGACATTATCCTGATGAAAACTGTTGATGAAACTGCTACAAATAGGCAAGCCTTTGCCTTTGATTTTCTGGTTTTTCTGTCCCTGTGATTCTTGATTTGAGCCATTGTTGGATTGTCGGGTAGTGCAGGGACTTGATAATCTTCTTCGACTACCTCCCATAGATCCAAAACATCTATGTAAGCTACCATTCGAACCGGCCAAATTTGATAATTTTCTCCATTGAAGACGGGTGGTACCATTGCTGAAAATCTTGTATCTTCTTGTATGCTTGACATTCTGTTGTTGAAACGTGGTGTTTTCCAGAGATTTTTTCACGTTTTTCACTCACAGATCCCTCAAGAATTTTGCTCTGGATACCAATTATTAGTAATTTAAGATATTCAGCAATAACATGAATAACTGTGAAAAGGATATGATTTTATTAAATAAAGGAGATTACATATATAAAGCAGAGAATATGAGAGAAGTCTACAACTCCTAAAAACTAGTGCTGATCGTGGGATACACGAAATCAGAGAAGTGGACTAATAATCAGAGAAGTGGACTAACAACTCCCTAAATAATACAAACAAATTATTGTGTAGAAAACAAGAATAAGTCAAAAATAAAAAACATGTGCAATCCTAAAGCAATTATCTAGCATATTTGAATCCTCTTGGTTTAAGATTATGGGTGGTTTTCCATTTTTGGTAATAGTCCACCCTCGGTTGTAATCCTACATTAATGGAACATGTATTTCCAATGTGCAGTAAATATTTGTAGTATATATGTGTAGAGATTCTTAGTTTCCTTACTGATCGGGAGGGGAGGATACAGTGCATTCAGATTTGTAGGAAGCACCCGCAATATCATATTTGTTATTTGCTGATGACACAATGATATTTTGTTCGTCTTCTTTGGAGGTGGTTGAAGGGATATTGGGGGGTGCTGAATAAATATGGGGTGATATCAGGTCAGATGATCAACTATAACAAATCAATGATCGTTTTTTGCCCCGAATGTGGAAGCATCTGTAAGGATTCAGTTGGCTGAGTGTATGGGGGTGAAAGTAGTGGATAAACATGACAAATATTTGGGCTTGCCGCCCATGGTGGGAGCTTCAAAGAAGGAGGTTTTTGCTAGCATTAGGGACCGAGTATGGAAACATATTCAAGGTTAGAAGGATAAGGCAATGTCTCAAGCCGGGAGGAAAATTCTTACGAAGGCTAGCTTATAGTCAATCCCGACTTACGTGATGAGCTGCTTCAAGCTACCAGATTCTTTGTTAAGGGAGATATCTTCTATGATGGCTGAGTTTTGTTGGAGCGAGAGTAACAAACACAAGATTTATTGGTTAAGTTGGGAAAACTTTGTTTACCTAAAGCAGAATGGGGTATGGGTTTTTGGAGCCTAAAAACTTTCAATATGGCTTTGTTGGCCAAACAGGATTGGAGATTGGTCACTGATCCTCCTAGTTTTCTCTCTCAACCCCTTTGGGCACCTTATTTTAGAGGGATGGATTTTTTCAAGGCTAAACTTAGGGTGAGACCTTCACTTACTTGGAGGAGCATATTGAGTGCGAGGGTGTTTTGGAAGCGGGACTGCATTGGAGAGTGGGAAATGGGGCACACATTAATATATGGAAATCTTTCCTAAAGCCGACGAGTTTTCGACCATGACTTCGTTCGGAAGGTGAGGATGGGTTAATTTATGTTAGTCAGTTGATTAGTAATGACTATACTTGGGATGAAGCTTTGATTAAGGATAGGTTTGTCTGCCAAGACGTTGATGAGATAATCAAGATTCCAATTATTAATGCAAGAAATCGGGATATCAAAGTAAGGCATTATAGCAAAGATGGTCGTTACTCTGTTAAAACTGAGTACAAGGTGGCGTTATCCTTGAAGTGTACTGAGAGACAATCTAGATAGTCATCTGAACTTTCTAATTAGAGGTTCATCTGGAGGCTGAAGGTGGCTCCCAAGATAAAGGTGTTTTTGTGGAGGTTGTGTAAGGAGGCGTTAGCTACAGCGGTCGGACATGCACGGAGACACTGTCAAACTGTAGTGATCTGTCCTTGGTGCGCCACTGATTCGGAAACTCTGGAACACACATTACGTGTTGTGTAGCTCATCAATTCTGGGCGCTTTCTAACATTCCGTGGAGAGTGGTTCAGCAATGGCGGGGAGGTGGTGAGGAGTGGGTGAGATTCGTACTGGGGCAGCTGTCTAGTGAGGAAGGAGATAAGTTTGTTATTTTTTCCTGGCATTTATGGCGTAATCGCAATAGACAATGAGCATTAGCTAGACTTGAGACAACAAAGATAGCACGGACAGAGGGCTACTTACATATTGTTATTGAGATTGATTGCCTTTTACTTGTGCAGAAGCTTCAGGAGGAAGAAGGTAATCGGTCAGCTGTTGGAAATATCATTAACGACATTCGAGAGTTGCTCTCCTTCACGCAAGATGCTTCGTTTGGTTTTGTTCGTCGTGAGGGAAACAAAGTGGCACATTGTCTTGCGACGGAATTTGATCCCAAGGGACGCCAAAGTCTTTTTTTAGGGATATAACCTGATGGGGTCAAAATACGCTCGTCCCACGTTTGGACACGTGGCACCTCAAAGATGACGACACCTGTCCTCCTGTGATTACGGCAGTCATACACGAGCGCTGAAACCCCTCAAGCGCCAGTATCCTCCAAGAACACGTGCCGTCTCTGTTACATTTGCACGTGATCAATGTTACCGCTCTCTCACGAGCGCCATTCACACTACATGGCTAACGTTCCAATCAATCAAGGAAGCCCTCTTCGAGTGCTACACTCCCTCAGAGAGGCTCCCACTCCAACTCGTTACACAAGCCTTGGCCTTCATCCCCTAGCGGATTCCTTGGCCTCCAAGGCTTTGGTTGACGCGAGCGTGCTCTCAGGCCCTCGTTACCAACCCCCCAAACGGCTCTCTGACACACCAAACATGCCCGTGCACCTACCACTATTGCCAACACCAACTTTCACCAGCTTTTGCAGGGAAGATTCCTCCTAGGTTTCTCTCGTAATGCCACGTGTTAGGGCAACATTCGGTCAGGACCACACGGTGCAAATGACCAAAGGGTCCCTGACCCTCAACTATAAATATGCAAGGTCATCTTCTCCACTGTAAGCAACTTCCATTACAACAACTTCATACTTAGCATACTTTCTCTTTCAGATCTTCATCTGACTTGAGCGTCGGAGAGCCAAACTGGGAATCACCCCCAGTTCCCCCAGCTTGGCCTTCTAACTTTTGTCTGTGTGTTTGTCCTAGCAGGTAGAACCCCCATCTTTTCCGGCGATCTTCCAGTGGTTTCCTCACCTAAACAAATTCTAAAGTGATTGGACTCTGTACCCCATATTCAGACCCATCATTTTTGGCACCGTCTGTGGAAAACCAGCTTTCCACCCGTTTCTTATTTTCTGCTAGTTGAAAAGCAAACACCCAGAATCTTCTCAGCCATGGTTGCTACAAGGTCAGGAGCTGTGGGGGGAGGTTCTCATGATGCCAATATTGTTGTTTCTTCCGCCGCGGCTGGCGGAGCGCCACATCCTTCCGTCGCCGCTGGTGGAGCACCACCTGTCGGGGATGGAACTCCCCTTGCAGAATCTATGATTCCCCCACCAGCGCCGCCAGTTTCCAACACCGTGGGAGGTGCCTCTCTTCCTACCCTTCCTCAGCCTCCTCAAAACCCGTGGATTCCTGCCCACGCGAATCCAGGAGGGCAGTCCTACATGATGCCGCCACCGGGTTACACGTTTACCCCCACCGTTATGAAGCTGCCGGTTCAGCCCTATCACGCCGGCCAGATCCAGCTCTCGGTGGTAATCCCCAGGGAGATTGAAGAGGTGGAGTTACCCCCTCTAACTCTTTAACATTTGAGGGCTCTTTACGCCCAGTGTGAGGTTCAGGCGGTCCAGGGGGCATGGGAAAGATTCCATTCCATGTACTTCCCCTCTGGACAGGCCACTTAAGCTGCCGCTCCTTTGGGCGGACTACAAACTTACCTGCTTAGGGAGGCTTAGGCCATCCTAAGGGCACAACCGCCACAACCGCCAGCCAAAGAGACGCCCCAACAAGGCGACAACGAGCGTCCCCCTGTGGACAGGAACAGGGAGCCCATGAAAAGAGTCAACGAAAATGAAGGGGACTCTCATGCCTCCAAAAGGGCTTCCCGAGCCACCAAGCAAGGGGACAAAGAAGGAGATGTAAATCCTAATATCCTTGCGGCTGTGCAAGACCAGCTGCAGGGTTTAAAGGACATGGTTGGACAGCTCTCCCGAGAGCGGTCTCAGATCTCCCACAGCAGGGATGAACGAGCCGATGCCTGAGACGCTCGTCACAAAGACCGCCAGCTTTGGGTCCCCAACCGTAAGGAGCAAGAGGAGAACTTCTGCACTTATGAGTATCATCCCCTGGCGAAGGGCTCTCCCCTCGTGGAAGAAGTTCTGAGGCCCAAGCAGGAATGACCAAAATCCCCACTTCCGTCAATGGCTACGACGGAACAACTGATCCAGCTGAACACTTGGATCATTTTCTGCACTTGATGCACCTATACGAGCACTCGAACAACTACTGGGCTAAAGTCTTTGTCACTTCCCTGGTGGGAATGGCTCAGGAATGGTACGAGCGGCTGCCGCCACGCTCGATACATTCATGTCAAGAGTTGGCCGACGCTTTCCTCAACCACTTCAATTCTTTGAAGGCCCCCGTCACTGCGCCCACTGCCCTCTATAATATAGTGCAAGGCAAGAGTGAATGTCTTCGCTCGTTCTTCGCCCGCTTCAACAAGGAGATCTTGCAGGTGGAGAGGCCTTCCATGGACTTCTTGATCCCAGTGCTCTTTCAGGCTATGGATTACAAGCAGTATGTGAGCAAAAAGTTTGCCGATGCCATCATGGAGAGAAGGCCAGGAACCCTCATGGCCTTAAGGGAAGTTGCCGAGCTATTCTTCGCGCTCGAAGATATGTGTGGGAAGAATGGGCCCCGACATCATAGCCCAGTAAGGCACGAACGTCACCAGGAGCAGGGTCGGGAAGTTGTTATCAAAAAGGAACGCAAGAAATCGCCCCCGCCCCCTCGACGTTTCGAGCGCATCCCCCTTACAAGGCCAAACTCCGAAGTTTATAACCTCTCCGACAAGAAACTCTTCAAGAGATTTGTCAAAATGAGGGAGACAGAGGCCCTGCGGCGCTCGAACAAATATTGTGCTTTCCACAAGCAAAAGGGGCACGACACGGATGAATGCCGCCAGCTGGAAGTGGAAATTCAGAGGCTCGTCGTGGGGGGCAATTTGAAAGAGTTTGTGAAAATTTTAGAGCGCTATGACGAGCACTGTCATGATCGTTCAAGAGAAAGGAGGAGGAGCCCGTCGGGCTCAAGAAGCCCGCGAGGGAGAAGCCCTCCTGAGAGCAGCCATCCCAACAAAGGAAAAGCTCCTGAGCAAGAGAATACCCCTTTCGCGGTCATCAACATGATAGCAGGGGGTTCCTCTGGAGGAGATTCTAACGCTGCCCGGCGACGGTACGTCCGGAGTTATGACCAACGCCCATCAATGCCCAAATCCGTCTACGCCATGCAGAAGGCAAATGATCAACGCTCGAAAGAGAATGATGTAATAGGGTTTGACGATAGGGACTTAGGGCATATTGTAACGCCCCATGGGGACAGTGAAACCTCTGACTGCCCCATGGTGGTTAGCATAGATGTCCACAATCACGTTGTAAAGAGGGTGTTGGTGGATAGTGGAAGCTCTGTTAATGTTTTGCCCTACACTACGTTCCAAAAGATGAATGCCAACATCCCGCTCGAACCTCTCAAAACAGGCCTCATTGGCTTTGGAGGTTCGGAGGTCACCCCACGAGGGCAAATTCGCCTGGCCACTTCATTCGGCCGAGCCCCACAGCGCAAGATGCTCATGGTTACATATGTAGTGGTGGAGATTGATATTCCCTATAACATCATAATCGGACGTCCAGCCCTCGTTGATTTCAAAGCTATCATCTCCACCTACCACCAAAAAATCAAATTCCCCACCCCTGAGGGCGTTGGAGAAGTATTGTGCAATGTGCGAGAATCTTGGGAATGCTACATGCTGTCCCTCAGAAAGCCCAAGGCTGAGAAAACCTTCCAAATCGGGTCCACCAAGAAATCCGTTGACTTTCCTAATCTTGATGAGGATGGTCCCGTGCGCAAGAGGGCCAAGTTGAACAAAAAAACGAACAAGAAGAAAGATCCCAGTACCAAAGGCTCCCTCGAAATTGCTCCGCCAGGAACAGTGGAAGAATCCTCCTCAGAGGAGGACGAGCGTGAGGGTGACGGGCCCCTTAAGGATGGGCGCTTGACAGGAAAAAAGAGGGCGCTCGAGCTTCCCCGTCCAGAAGTAAGGATTGAGCCCTCAGAAAAATTCCTTACTATTGAGCTAGAACTAGGAAACAAGGATAAAACTACTCAGATTGGGTCCAACCTCTCTGTACCCTCGTAGATTATGATGATTGACTTTCTCAGAGAAAACATTGACGTTTTTGCATGGAAAGCATCTGACCTTACAGGGATTGACCCGAGCGTCATAGTCCACAGGCTTAACGTGGATCCCTCGTTTAAGCCCATAAAGCAGAAGAAACGGGATGTACACGGCTTTCGGAAGAAAGTTATTGAGGAAGAAGTTAACAAGCTCCCAGAGGCCCAGTACATTGAGCCCATCTTGTATCCAGAGTGGTTGTGTAATGTGGTATTGGTGCCCAAGAGTGCAAATAAATGACGCATGTGCAATGACTTTACTGATCTTAACAAGGCTTGCCCAAGGATCCATACCCCTTGCCCCGGATGGATCAATTGGTGGATTCGACCGCTGGGTGTGAACTCATGAGCATGATGGACGCCTTCCAGGGGTATTATCAAATCTTTATGGCACCAGAGGACCGCCCCAAAACTTCATTTGTTGTTCACTTAGGAGTTTATTGCTTCTTAGTCATGCCTTTTAGACTCAAGAATGCTGGAGCCACCTATCAGCATCTCGTCAACAAGATGTTCGAAAAAGAAATTAGGGGATCCATGGAGGTTTACGTTGATGATATGATTGTCAAAAGCGAGCGTCAGGGCTCACATCTGGAAGATCTCAAGCGCACTTTTTCCATTTTGTGCCAGTATGGGATGAAATTGAATCCTTCAAAGTGTACTTTTGGAGTACGAGGGGGAAAGTTCTTGGGCTACATGGTTGGTCAGAGGGGAATTGAAGCCAACCCTGAGAAAATCAAGGCTATCTTGGAAATCCCCTCCCCTCGAAACCTCCGGGAAGTGCAAGTGCTAGTGGGAAAAATCATTTCCCTGAACAGGTTCATTTCACGCTCGGCAGACAGAAACCTTCCTTTCTTCAAGATTTTGAGAAACGCACGAAATTTTGCTTGGATTGAGGAGTGTGAAAGAGCACTGCAAGATATGAAGGCTTACCTTTCGAGCGCTCCACTTCTAACCAAACCAGTCGAAGACGAAAGACTATTTATGTACCTCTCCGTTTCGATCGAGGCAACGAGCGCGGTACTGATAGCAGTGCGGGAACGTAAGCATTTGCCTATTTATTATTTGAGCAAACCATTACAAGGGGCAGAGAAGAAGTATTTGGAAATTGAGAAATTTACGTTTGCCCTCATCAATGCATCAAGGCGGTTGAGGCCTTACTTTCAAGCGCACTCGATAACGGTCCTTACAGATCAGCCCTTGAAACAAGTTTTGTCCAAACCGGACGTGTCGGGAAGACTGATAAAATGGGCCATTGAGTTGAGTCAGTTTGACTTAAGTTTCGAGCCCAGAACCGCTATACAAGCGCAGGTAGTAGCGGATCTGCTGGTCGAACGCTTCGGTTTAGAACCTGCTACTCAGGAGAACGAGGGGTTATGGGTCATGCACACGGATGGTTCCTCAACCTCTCAAGGGGGAGGAGCAGGGGTAGCCCTTAGAGACCCCAATGAGATTGAGTTAGACTTTGCAATCAGGTTGGACTTTCAAGTCACCAATAACGAGGCGGAATATGAAGCCCTGGTACAAGGATTGAAAATTGCTTTTCAGAACGGAGCTTCTAGAATCACTGCTTATGTTGATTCACAGTTAATTGCGAGCCAGATTGAAGGAACTTATGAGGCTCGAGAAACCACCATGGTGCAGTACTTGAGCAAAGCCAGGGAAATCATTGGGAAGTTCAAAGAATTCCATCTACTCCAAGTCCAACGAGTAGAGAACGAGCGTGCTGACGCTCTATCTAAATTTGCTTCGGCGTTGGAAGGCACTTCTGAGTGTTCGGTCATGTTCCTTAGAACGGAAGAGCCTTTGATCAAGGAGAGAATTGCCAGGGAGGTGGTCGCTATGATTGATCCGCACGAGCCATGTTGGCTTGATGATATTATCAGGTTTCTTAAAGATGGCAATTGTCCCACTGACAAGGTGGAGGCTCTAAAAGTTAGAAATAAGGCCCCTCGGTTTTCTATAGACTCTGAAGGAAGGCTGTTCAAGAAGTCATTTCAAGGACCTCCGATGAGGTGTCTAAGGCCCTCGCAGGCGAGAGAGACGCTCGAACTTATTCACAGTGGGAGCTGTGGGAATCACTCAGGAGGGCGTATCCTGGCTAAGAAAATTCTGAGGAGTGGGTTTTATTGGCCCACAGTTCTCCAAGACGCCATTGAGTTTTCCAGAAAGTAAGTGCCAGTTCCATCCAATCTCCCTCAACTACCAGCCGCTCAAATGGTCCCTATAGATGTCTCCTGGCCCTTTGACTAGTGGCGAATTGACATTGTTGGCCCCTTGCCCATCGCGGTCGGACAGAAGAAGTTTGTCATTTTAGCTGTCGATTATTTTACCAAATGGGCCGAGGCTGAGGCCGTAGCAAAAATCACTTTCAGGGTCGTGAGGGATTTTATTTGGAAAAATATTATCTGCAGGTACGGGATACCAAGGGTGCTCATTTCGGACAACGGATCCCAATTCATAGCAGCAGACATGCGAGAATGGTGTTCAGAGTTAGGGATTGAACAGCGCTTTACCTCCGTGGGCCACCCCCAAGCCAATGGACAGGCAGAAGTTACCAACAGGGTCATCTTGCAACATCTGAAAACAATGCTAGAGAGCAAAAAGAGTGAATGGGCAGAAGAATTGCAAGGGGCACTTTGGGCTTATCGCACTACTCCACGAGCGGCCACTGGCGAGACGCCTTTCACGCTCGTATATGGGTCAGAAGCAATGATACCAGCCGAGATTGTAAATGAATCCAGTCGTGTAGCCTATTTCGAGCCTCAGCTTAATGAAGATAACAGGAGCCTGGAGTTGGACCTACTGGAGGAAAGAAGGAACAAGGCCTGGGCTAAAATACATAGATATAAAGCAACCGTAGCACAACAGTACAACAAGCGTATGCGAGAAAGAACTTTCCAACTAGGAAATCTGGTCTTGAAGAAAGTGGAGGTATCCAAGCATGTGGGAAAATTGGACCCCAACTGGGAGGGTCCGTTCAAAATTATACAAGTAAGAGCTAACAACACTTACACCCTGGAGACACTTCAAGATGAGCGTTTGCCTCGCCCTTGGAACGCATGCAACCTCCGGCGGTTTTATGTTTAAAAGCTCTCTAGAAACGATGGTGTAACAGTCTCCCTGATGGGTTCTATGTACTACTTCAAATCTCAAGTAAGTTATAATGCATTTTCTTGAATATTCCTTTACTACTGCTCATAAATTGCGCAAATGGATATGACCCACGTCCCTCGTTTTCACGAGCGTGGTTGGCAATCTGTTCCAATACGCACGATATTATCGCATTTGGGTTACGCTTGCCTGCGCTCTATTCCACATGGGGGGACGCCCTCATAAGGATAGCCTGGTAACACTCACAACCAAACATACGAATCGGAGAAAGAACGTGAGACAAATCCTAGTAGGCTTGGTCGTTTGTCACAACGCCTTGCGCACGAAAACGGGATCACCTGCAAATCTTAAAAAATTAAAAAACACAAGCGCGCTCGGCCAACGGTAGCTTCATCCAGAAGAAATTTCACAAGTCTTGAACGAGGGCACTCTCTCGGTAAGACCCCCGTATTTACTCAAGACTTAGCAAAATTTCCAAGATTAAGAAGGAATTTCACAAGTCTTGAACGAGGGCAGCCTCTCAGTAAGACCCTCGTATTTACTCAAGACTTAGCAAAATTTCCAAGATTAAGAAGGAATTTCACGAGTCTTGAACGAGGGCAGCCTCTCAGTAAGACCCTCGTATTTACTCAAGACTTAGCAAAATTTCCAAGATTAAGAAGGAATTTCACAAGTCTTGAACGAGGGCAGCCTCTCAGTAAGACCCTCGTATTTACTCAAGACTTAGCAAAATTTCCAAGATTAAGAAGGAATTTCACAAGTCTTGAACGAGGGCAGTCTCTCAGTAAGACCCTCGTATTTACTCAAGACTTAGACCCTCGCAATTACTCAAGACTTAGCAAAATTTTCTAAGTGAAAAAGCAAAAATGTGCACAAGTCTTGAATAAGGGCAGCCTCACAGTAAGGGCCCCATGATTACTCAGGACTTAGTAAAATTTGTCAAAAGTTTTAAAGACTCAACTAAGTGATGTAATTTTTACTAAGCAAGTTACACACAAGTCTTATTATGACAAGATTTGTTTACAACAAGCGCCAAGTAAAACTTCACCATAAAGAAAAGAGATAATATTATGAGAAGGAAGGATTTCATTAATGGAGGGCTCTTCGCCAAATATTACAAAGCTAAGGCTCAAAGACCCATGACATTCTTACAAAAAGAGAGGCACTAAGTTGGAAAAAGAAGAATGGCAGTACAAGATGGTGAGGAAGAACTTCAAGCGGCAGGAGTAATGTCTTCATCCAGAACCACCAAGATGTTCTGAGCCACAGGACCATGAACTGGGCCTTTCGGCTCTTGCGCTGGGGGAGCATTTTCCTCTTGATGCTGGGCAGCCGGAAGCTCAGGCTCGTTTTTTGCGGGCGCTTGAGGAGCGTTGGGCTCATTGGCATTGTTGGCAGGAGCAGGGACATTTTCAACAGCTGGAACGGTGGCATTCTCCGTAGCAGGCGCTTGGGGCTCGTTTACAGGAGGGTCATTCTGTGCTGCTTGAGAGGCTTTTTCTTGAGGATGGGCCGCCATGTACTCATCTTGAATAAGGGTGACCAAGAAGTTATATTCCGGTTCAGATATTTTGACTTCAGGGTCATCACGGTCGTCGTCGTCCTCCTCGCATCGCTCGTTGAACATGAGCCCTGTGCCTTTTGCCCCACGAATGGCCGGATCCGTCAAGCCCTTGTGGATGCCTTGCTCAATGGCCAAGTTGAAGGCCTTTTGAGCCTCATCTAAACAGTGGAGAGAGGCTGCAAAATTGAACGCTTTAGAGTGACAGAATTTGATGAGCGCCTCCTTGTTTGATCGCTCGAGACTTTGAGGCCATTGGTTCATGGTATCAGTAAATTTCCTTTCTGCATCCAGAGCCCTCGTCTTCCAACCATCACACTCGGCCTTGAGCTTGTTGTGATTCTCATCCAGCTGTTTGAACTGGTCGCGCCAACTCCTTCGAGCGGTTTTCGCATTCTTGAAGTCATCTCGCAGACTTTTCATCTCGGCCTCCATTTTGTTGTACTCCTCCTTGAGGGAAATATAATTGGCCTTTTCCGTGTCCAGTTCCTCCTGAAGCTGGGCAGGATCGTTCGAGCGCGCCATCTTCTTATATTTCGCCTTCTGGTCAGCGTAAACCGTGGTACGCATCTGGATGTTCTTCGCCCTCGGGAGTACTTGCTACACGGGCTCGAAAGAATGAAAGTGTTAGCAAGAATATGGAAAAATAATACCTTCCAGAGATAGTGAAGTTACAAGGCATAGGAAACTTAGGGAGATGAGGGCATGGACCATGTCGCTCGCCACCTTCTCCACAGACTCAGGATACAAGTGCTTATGGTCCGCAGAGAATTGGGCCCTTTCATAAATACTTTGACTGATGGTTTGGGCCACTGTCCCGTGCCTCAGCAATACGGCACCCCCATCCGTGGAGCCTGTGTAGCTCCTTTCTCCCTTGCGGTCGAAGTCCCATAAATGCTCCTCTTCCGAGGAGAAAGTTTCGCCGTCGCCGCCCTTGGGACCCTCAACCACTTGCTTCCCTTTACCAGATATGGTGAAGAAATCTGGCATCCTCTTTCTCTTCCTGGAGGCTGAGGCGCTCGTCTCTCGCTCCCGGATAGTGACATTTGACGAAGGCCTAGGTGGTGGAATCGGAGCAGGAATAATGGCCCGCTCACTGAGGAGGCGTTGGGGGCCCTCATAAGCACCCTCGTGTCAGGATTGGGCGCTTGGTTATTACCCCGACCTTGGCCGGCGCTTGAACTCGCCGATTGTCTCCCTCCGTGCTCATTGCCACGCCCTGCCCCTCGGGGTGGCTGATTTTGTTGATCTCCTTGCTGGTTTTGACGCCTGTTAGCATTGGCAAAACGAGCGGAGTGTCTGATTCCTCCGGCCATGCTTAAAATTGCTACTCCTACAGAGAAGGTGGAAACAAGGGTTAGAAACCCTTAAACAAATTTCTCAAAATGCAAGTTACAAAGGGAAAAATACAGTTAGTATTCCTAACTAAAAGTTAGTGCCCTAAGAATCTAACCGTCTCTTTCCAAATCACGAGCGGGAGGGTTGTCAAGATAATGCGGGTCGTTAGTAAGCCCACAAAGAAACATAAGCTCGTCATCATCAATCCAATCCTTGGCTTGGATCAATGGCCCTCGTCCCTCAATGCCCCAGCCAAGTTCTTGGCCCAGTCCCTCGGAAAGGCGGATTCCAAGCGGCTCTTTACCAGGGATCCTTTCCCATGGGATACCCATTCACAGGCAACCCCGAAATCTTCGTCCGCTGGAGCCTTGGCAAAAATGTATTTCTCTTTCCAGTTTGGGCCGTAAGTGGATGAGGGGGAGTTGATCACTTTCAGGTGGGCTTTTGCTTGAATATAGTAGAAGTAACCCGCCTCAGGTGACGAGCGCGGTGAGCTGACCACCTGAAGGAGGGCGTTGAAGTTTCGCATGAAGGGCTCGAATCCGGCACACCTCATAAGGATCACGAAGCTTGTTCTTAAGGCAAGCCCGTTGGGCACTATTTGTGAGGGGCAGAGGTTTAAATCGTTTAGGATGCTGGCCACCGGGGCTGGAATTGGGAACCTCAAGCCCCCAGAGCTGACCGTATCCATATAGACCGCTATCTCACCGGGCGGCGGACGGTTGGCGCGCTCGTGGTCAGCAGGGATCCTCCATGTAAAGCGCTCATCCCAGTAAATTGGTGCCAACATAGTCTTCACCTCTCCCAAAGTGATTTTGCTGGGAGTCTCATCTGGAGTACGCTCGGTCACTTGCATACCCGAGCCTTCACCCTCGTTGGGCCCCTTGGTTTTCTTGGTCTTCTTGGGCTTTTGAGTTCTCTTGCCCTTGTCTTTGTTACGGGATCTTTCAGAGGGCCCCGCTACTTCCTCGGTTTCCGAAGTCGGAGCGGCGATGGCCACCGTCACTGTATGACGATGGGGGTGAGTTGTGCTCTCGGTTATCGGGAGAGTCACTCCCTGCCTCTCCGCCTCCATTACCAGGTTCATCTCTTCAAAGAGAGGCTCAACCCCATCTGGGTCCCTTTCATCTATGGCCATCACGGTCGCGTCCAACTCTTTGTCCCCAAGAGAGCCCGGCGGAGACGAACTTTGAGTAGCCATGTCTTCCACTTCCTGGACGAATTCCTCTACATGATCACTGGCCATGACTATGGTGGGTTTTGGGAAAATATGAAGATTTCGAAAGCGGAGGTTTTCCGGAGAGATTTGGGGATTTCTGGAAGGAGTAAAGATTGAGGAAATAAATCCTAATTTGGTTCGAAGGTTAGCAAAGTTAGAAGACTTCACCAAGAATTACCTTGAGTGTTCTGGAAAAACTTAGAAGAAGGTTGTGAATGCCGGAAACTGGTATGCAAAGAGTTTTTCTGCAAAAGGATGCTCTGAAGATTTGTTCGCGTAAAAGATGGAATGGGTGCCGGATCCCTTATTTGTAGGGATGGAAGTTGGTACGTTTCTGGCAAAAATTCAAAATCGTAATCATTTTCCGCCTAGGAAACCGTTCACTTTATTGAACCGTCACGTACTTCCCAAGACTCACGCGCCCCACGTGCATCAGCATTTAATACTTAGACGCTCCAAATGGTCAGAAGAAAGGACTGCATTTAATGCAAGGACGTTACAAGCGGTCAGATGAATAGACCGCATTTATGGCGCAATCAGAAGGATGACTGCTCAACACGCCAGGCCTCATTCGAGCGCCACGCTCGACGGATTGTATTGACTAGAATTCTACAGTCCTTATCACTAAGGACTACAGAATTGGGGGGCAAAATGATGGGGTCAAAATACGGTCGTCCCACGTTTGGACACGTGGCACCTCAAAGATGACGACACCTGTCCTCCTGTGATTACGGCAGTCATACACGAGCGCTGAAACCCCTCAAGCGCCAGTATCCTCCAAGAACACGTGCCGTCTCTGTTACATTTGCACGTGAGCAATGTTACCGCTCTCTCATGAGCACCATTCACACTACATGGCTAACGTTCCAATCAATCATGGAAGCCCTCTTCGAGCACTACACTCCCTCAGAGAGGCTCCCACTCCAACTCGTTACACAAGCCTTGGCCTTCATCCCCTAGCGGATTCCTTGGCCTCCAAGGCTTTGGTTGATGCGAGCGTGCCTTCAAGCCCTCGTTACCAACCCCCCCAAACGGCTCTCTGACACACCGTACATGGCCGCGCACCTACCACTGTTGCCAACACCAACTTTCACCAGCTTTTGCAGGGAAGATTCCTCCTAAATTCTCTCGCAATGCCACGTGTTAGGGCAACATTCGGTCAGGACCACACGGTGCAAATGACCAAAGGGTCCCTGACCCTCAACTATAAATATGCAAGGTCATCTTCTCCACTGTAAGCAACTTCCATTACAGCAACTTCATACTTAGCATACTTTCTCTTTCAGATCTTCATCTGACTTGAGCGTCGGAGAGCCAAACTGGGAATCACCCCCACTTCCCCCAGCTTGGCCTTCTGACTTTTGTCTGTATGTTTGTCCTAGCAGGTAGAACCCCCATCTTTTCCGGCGATCTTCCAGTGGTTTCCTCACCTAAACAAATTCTAAAGTGATTGGACTCTGTACCCCATATTCGACCCATCATAACCCTCAATTTCTTTTTCCTTTATTTTTTCCTCTATTATCTGACGTGTCCTTCAATATTATATTGATAAATATGCTATCACACCAAATCTTTCAAATTTTAGATCTCCCACCCAAATCAAACCCTAATTTCTTCTTCTTCTTCTTCTTCTTCTCTCGTCGTTTCTCTCCTTCTCCTTCTCTCGTGCGTTCATCATCTTCCATCTGTCGTTGCGTTCATCGTCTTCTCTCCTTCACTCTTTCAACAATGATTTTCTCTCCTTCAACGATGAAAAACAGAAATCATCGTCTTCTCGCCTGGGTCTGCATTCTCGTGCCTTCGCCTGCGTTTGTCGTCGTCTTCTACAACCGCGATTAAAAAAAAAAGATAGAGAAATATGATCTTCTTCTATCGTCTTGTGTTCTTTTTCTTTTTCTTTTTTTTTTCTGTATTTGATGTTTGAAGATTCAAAGGATCGATTAATCGATCCTGTTGATCTTCAAAGTTTTTGTGAAGATCTTCATGATCTAGTACTAGACCAACAGAATCTAGTACTAGATCAACAGAATCGATCTGTTGATCTTGTACTAGATTCAAGTGGAATCTAGTACTAGATCAATAGAATCGAGTACTAGATTCTGATGATCTAGTACTAGATCATGAAGATCTTCAAGAATAAAAGAAAATAAAAAAAAAATGAAAATCTATATGTCGATCCTATTTATTTTCGTGAATAAAAAAAATATAAAACTAAAGAATAAAAGAAAATAAAGAAAAAAAGAAAAAAAATCTTGAAGATCGAGAAAAAATTTCTCTAGATCGAGAAAAAAAATCACTCGACATGTTGACGTGGAAAATAATTATATTTAATATTTATTTTATTACAAAAAGGGTTATATAATTAATTTTTTTGAAACTAGGGGTTACATAACGAAAAAAAAGACTTGCGCGTCCCTTTTAACGCAATGTCCCCTTGTCTTGCCCGTTTAGCCCTTAATGCTAGTGACAGGGACTCCGTACTCCCCAATTGTGTTTCGAGATGTCTTTGGAAGACTTAAGCAATGTGTAACTTTCTTCTAGTTTTCTCTAAAAAAAATGTGTATTCACTCTTTAAGTTTATAATACGTTTAATGCTCTTCATCATGTTTGAAATGATTAAACAATAATTGGATTATCTGTACAGGTTCGGACTTAAATTTGAATGACTGATTATGAATACATCATTAACTTTATTTAATTTAAAATATATTCCAAGAGCTTAACTTCTTAATAAAAGAAATAATAACATATAATAATGAGTAGTAGTAGCCCACTACTGCAACATTTGCTCAATTGAGATGAATTGCAATTATTAATAAAAGAAATGATAACATATAATAATTAGTAGTAGCCCACTACGGCAACATTTGGTCAATTGAGATGAATTGCAATTTGGTACCATAATTATATCATAATTTAAATTAATGCCATACCAATTGATTTTCACAAATTACATACCACAATTTAAAAAATATATTAATTTGCGTACCAACATGCCTCAGCTAATTGAATTAATAAAGAAATCACAGGACATGACGTGGCTTTTAATTTTATTAGTACAACTCACACGACACCATAGTCTCTCTCTCTCTCTTTTTTTTTTTAACTCACACGCACCCAAGTGGGATTCGAACTCGAAACCTTACCGTGAAGAATAAACACATTAACCACTTGAACCAACCCCTATTGGTACACCACACAATATAGTCTAAAACGACTTAAGTTCGTTAGTATGCAAATTGATATACTTTCTAAATAAATGTATCTAGATTGAGAAAATGAATTAATATAGTACCAAAATTGAACTATAATAGAATGATGGTACCAAAATTACAATTAACCCCAAATTGATTAGGTGAGCTCTCCGCCAGCAAAACTTATTCCAAAACTTGTAGTCCACGGATATAAAATCATTTCAAATAGCAATAATTCAATAAAGAAATGTACCTGCATTTCTCAACCATCCTAAAAGAATTTACAATGCTCTTACTTCTCCTTTCATAAATATTGCTATTCAGCGTTTATCATATGAACACATCTCAGAATTCTCTAGTCATAAAAACTATCAATTCTCTATCTCATTCACATAACTTTATTTGATCATATACATGCACATGGCTCTCTCCATCGAATATCTTTCTGCTTATTTGAGAAGCCTGAATCACCGACGGGTTGATGAAGATGAAAATTCCGAGGCTTTGCCCTGGAATACATCACAACTTTTAGCTGTTTATTGTTATGTAATTAATTTCTGCTCCAACTCGGAGAATCATAGAGTGTACGAAAGAATAATTGCCCTGGATGATTTAGCTTCATGTTTCATTTTCGACCCTGAGACTGAAGATCTTAATAAATTTTTGGAAATGGTTGCCTCTCTCATGCCAGATCTTCAGAAGTTCTTCAAGGTTCAAGATGGGCTCATTGTTAGCTTCATCGACTTCCTTCTTCAAATCCTAGATCATTCGAGTAATGTTTCGGGAGATTATCCGTTTCGAATTCTTGAACAGGAGCTGAAATTTCTGCTCACCGTTCTTGGAGATGGGCCGGTGCTGTTCTCTGACTATGGAGAAATCAGTAATCTTTTGGAAGAATTTGAACATGTGGCCAATGAAGCTGGAATGTTCATCTTTTCCAGTTTCTTCGACATGGATAGATCGACGTACACTGAAAGCATCATAGATTTGTTGGGGAAGATTGAGTTCTTGAAAGGTGAGATTAAAGATTTCTGCGTCAAGTTCTCAAAGTTGTCAATCAATTGTATTACAACTCAAAAGAATGGTGGATGCTCTTTATTCATTGTTCATGCTCTCATTGATGATCTTGAAGACTTGATGAGTTGCGGGGTTGACTTAACTGACGACTTGAAGGATCTTCTTAGAACTCTGTACGAGGAGTTGAAGGTCTTGAGATTCTTCCCCGAAATTATGAAGCTTCCAAAATCGAAAGAGAAGCAAATAAAGGTTTTAGCATATCAAGCTGAATATCAAGTCAACTCATTGGTGGTTGGAGATATTCAAGTTTGGTATTTCACACTCAGGATTCAAGATATTGTGGAGAAGCTCAAGGATATCAGGTTCCAATTTGAAGAAATTACCAAGGAGATCAATTTTGACAATGGGGTTGCCAAAATTGCACAAGATTTTAGGACATCCTTTCAAGAGAAGAAAGGTCCTATGGTAGATACCTCTATGTTTGGATTCGAAGAAGGCGCGATGGAAATGTTGGATCTATTGATAGGCGGACCGAAAGAACTTCAAATAATTTCCATGGTCGGCGTTACTGGTCTTGGTAAGACAACACTAGCGAAAAAATTGTACGATGATCCTTTGGTTGTCCATCACTTTGACAAACGCGGGTGGGGTTTCGTTTCTCAAATGTATCATAGGGGAAATCTTTTGGTTGACATGGACAAGAAAACCATCTCGAAAGAAAGTATCTATGGAAATTTATTGGGAAGGAGATACCTTCTTGTGTTGGATGATATTTGGCATCCGATTGTGTGGGACGATTTGAGAAGATGTTTTCCGAATGACAGACATGGAAGCCGAATATTGATCACTAGTAGTTTCAAAGATGTGGCTCCGTCCGGTAGCATTATCCGTTCGCTTCCTTTTCTATCACTCGCCCAAAGTTGGGATTTGTTGATACACAAGGCATTCGGAGAAGATCATCCTTGCCCTCCATTCTTGATCGATGTTGGAATGAGGATTGCCAGGTTCTGCAATGGGCTGCCACTTGCAGTAGTTGTTGCAGCTGGAATTCTTGCGAACATGGATAAAGAAGAAACTGAATGGAGAAAAGTGGAACAATGTTTGGAGTCGTGTGTTTTTGTTGATCCAAAAGGTTGCACGAAAGTATTGGAACTTGGTTACGAACATCTACCGGATCATTTAAAACCGTGCTTACTTTATTTCGTGGCGTTTCCCGAAGAGGCCGAGATCCCAACTTGGAAATTGATCGGCTTGTGGATTGCAGAAGGATTTGTACACAAGGGATCAGAGGAGAAGAGCTTGGAAGAAATTGGAGAAGAATATTTAATGGAGCTTATTGGTAGAAGCCTGGTGGTGGTTTCTACAAGAGGAAGCGATGGTGGAGTCAAAGCTGTTCGGGTACATGATTTGCTTCTGGAGATGTGCTTGAGAAAAGCTGAAGATGAGAACTTCCTCAAATTGGTTGAAGAGTAAGTTCAATTACAAATACCTTTGTTTTAATTTACACTTTGAGGCTTAATATTGTTCTGGGTGTCAGAAGTTCATCATATTTTTCTCGAATTTCGTATTATAAGGTTAATTTTATGTCATGTTAATAGATTTCTAAGTTTAACATCTGAAAAAATGATCTTTGCTCTAAAAATGTTAATATAATCTCCACTTGTCTCAGATTTGGAAGTAGAAGTTTTAAACCTATGAAAACAAATATTATAACTTGCAACTTATAATATAAAATTTAATATAAGCAAAATGATACCAATTATATAATTTTGTTAATAAAACTAATATATATTTTTTTATTTTATTTAAAAAGAGGATCATTATTGGTTTTCCAACTCCCCCTAATGAAGTTCTAAATCGTGACCTATCATCTGCACCACTAAATAATCTGTTTATCTCAATAAAATTGATATAGATAATTACACTAATATACTCTATGATAGTATGTTTTGACCTAATTACGCAAATTTTCTTAAGATTTGAGAAATTATAATCCCCTTCCCCCATTTTTAATAATTTACATTACATCTGAATCCATAAATTTTAATGATTTCATTTCTAATTGTTTATGAACGTTCTATTTGCCTTTGCACAATATGTAACTTTTAATTCAGTTCTATAATAATACCCGTCAGCCAAGCTTTAGACTCCATCAGGGGACGTTTTTGTAATTTCCCAAACTTCAAGGGAAGTTTTTGTAATATAAAAAAATCTAAAGGGATGACAATGTAATTCTTCCAAACTAACATTATTATCCCTCCACTTTAATATTGTTACTAATATTTCTCAAAATTTTTTTTTTCAGCCACTTATCAATGTACGAGCAACACCATCACCATTACCACCGCCTATGTACCTACCCTTCTTCATCTCCACCATTGTGTGGACCCTTTGAACTACACCTTCGTGCTTATTTAGGCCATCTTCCTGATCCCTTCTTCTGTTTTCCCAGCATGAAACTTGCTCGAATACTTCATATCCCAACTAAGACATTAAACAAATACGAAGAGGAAAGAATCAGGCACCTTTCTAACTTGAGATACTTGGCTATCAGTCGCATGCCATCATCCACTGGCAGCTTCTTGAAACTAGAATTTCTTCGTGTGGAGAGCAGTACATTAGTTACCATACCCTTGGCCCTTCTCCAGATCTTGAAGTTGAGATATCTCCACATTGAACCACAGGCGAAATTCGATGAGGACTGTACCCTTATAACGCAAGCAAATAACCTGCGTACGCTTTCCTTCATTCGTATTTCTAAGTTAGAGGAAGAATCAATCTTGAGATATTCCCCCCATCTTCGCAAACTTAAGTTGCACGTATTCTCTCCTTCGTTCCCCGTCGTTTGCTTCCTCAGCTCTCTTGAATCACTCAAAATTGAATTCCAAAATCTAAGTTTTTGGAGCGGTTTCACGGATATCAATTTCCCCACGAGCATCAGAAAGCTTAGTCTATCCAAAACAGGGCTGCCTTGGGAGAAAATCACGGTGATAGCCTCATTGCCAAATCTTGAGGTTCTCAAATTAGTATGCGATGCATTCACGGGAGAGCGGTGGACGACGAGGAACGGCGAGTTTCGACAGCTCAAGTCGTTGACACTTGAGGGGCTAAGGCTTGACGAATGGCGTGTTGGTGCGAGTGAGCATTTTCCGAAACTCGAGAGGTTGGTGTTGCGTCATTGCTATAGTCTGGTGAAGATCCCTTCTGTGTTGTGCGATCTTGCATCACTGATGATCGAGGTGCATTATTGTCCTGTGATTGAAGAAGAGAGTTCGATGAAATTGAGGAGCCGGAAGGGTTCATTCATCACTAGTGATATGTGGTGAAAGCGGTTAATGAATTGATCATCGGTTTCTATTGGTTTTTCTTTATAGAATTTTTTATGTTGTGTGTGTATGCTGTATAGATAAAGAATGAGTTTGATTCAACCTTCAGTGTTATGTAATGGTTTTTATTAAATCTTCTTATATATACTAGTGAAATGAACGTGCGTTGCACGTTTATTATTTAATTTATTGAAATAAATTTAGCTATTATATTTATTGAACAAATTAGGATATTAAAAATATCTAGTTTGATTAAATAAATATAATAACATTTTTAATGAACCATTTTAATTTTGAAAAGTAACACATACAAAAATATTTATATGAGATCTCTCTTTCAAATCATGTACAATAAGTAGAAATTCGAAGTAGAGAAACATCTAAATAAATAAACAATAAAAAAATTCAAAACTGTGTTATTACATAAAAAAAATGTTTAACGTGTATAATATTAATTTGCCCAAATAGTTCTAACTTTTAAGCATAAGTAATAGTTTATCACTACAAAAAAAAGGCCGAAAACCGACGGGCATTTTCCGACGGGATTTTCGGAAATCCCGTCGGTTTTCCGTCGGAAAACCGACGGGACGAAGCCCGTTGGAAAATGTATCGTCGGATTTGGGTTCCGACGGGTCCGTTCCGTCGGTTTTCCGTTGGAAACATATTTCCGACGGAATTCCGACGGAATTCCAACGAACATTTTTTTTCCCCAACGAAGTAATTTCCAACGGAAAATTTCCGTCGGTTTTCCGTCGGAATTTTTTTCCAACGGAAAACCAACGGAGCAAAAAAAAATTAATTTTTGAGTTAACCGACGGAATTCCAACGGAATTTTCCGTCGGTATTCCGTCGGAAATTGATTAAAAATAAATAAATAAATAAAAATAAAAAAAATCATTTGTGACACCCGAACCACCTCGGAAACGAGCCATACCAATTCCTCGGACAAGCCGCGGGCCGAGCTCGAGCCAACCGAGCCACCCAAATGCGAGAATTAATTCTCACGATAATTGTGCACGAAGGGATTCGAACTTGGGTCTCACGATAATTTACTTCTTATTAATATTATGTCTTTAAATATATTTATACACTTATTTCAATTAATTATTTAAATACTTTTTTATTATTAATTTAAAATATAAAATTTTAAATATATAATTATTTAAATTAAATATAATCATATTTATTGAGATATTATATAAAAATTGCTAGCTTATATACTTTTGTGTTTTAATTATAATGTATATATTTAAAATTATATAAAATATTATTGTAGATGAACAAATAAACTTTATATTATTAATTTAATTGACTATATGCATATAACGTTATATATAGATAATATTATACATATTTTAAAATTTTAATATTATACATGTTGTAATATATATATATATATATATATATATATATATATATGTATAATATGTGTACATATATTATGTATATTACAGTATGTATAATAATATATATATATATACATATACATATATATATACACATATAATATATTATATTTATATATATATGTACATATACCGTAATATATATATTATATATGTACATATATTAGACATATACCGTAATATAACATATAACATATATATATATATATATATATATATATATATATTACGGTATGTCTAATATGTAATATATATATATATATATATATATATATATATATTACATATTAGACATACCGTAATATATATATATATATATATATATATATATATATATATATATATATATATATATATTACATATTAGACATACCGTAATATATATAATATATATGTTTATATTATATTTATCTCTTTAAAAAAAAATACAAGAGATAATTATTAAATAAGTTTGCGTTGAACTCTAACTCTTGAATTATAAACCTATATAAAGGCGTTCTTTCCCAAAATTATCAAATCAAGTCGTTTGTTCCGTTATTAAGACATTATAATGACGAATTGACGTTATATTCAAGCTAACTCCACGGAGTTACCGAAGTGCTCAAAGACGTTCTTGGCGAAATTCTCCAAAATCTAGCGTTTGATTGTAAATAAGTCGAAGGACCTACGGATTAACGTTATTAAAAGATAAATCTGAAGTTAAAAAAGATCAAACCAATTAATAAAAGTTAAATAAGTTGAAGAAGATTGAAAATTGAAGATCCACTTTGATATCAAAATTTATAAATTATTTGTACTATTTATCCGATATTTACACAAAGTCAATAAACGCGAATTATTAGTGCAAACAATTATATATAATTATTTGTATTAACTATAATCGAATTTTTCTAATTAAATTTGATTGAAAAATTCCAACGGAAAACCGACGGAAAACCAACGGAATTTTTATTTCATTGAAATTCCGACGGAAAACCGACGGAAAATTCCGTCGGTATTTTTTTAATGAAAAATAAAAAAATACCGACGCGATTTTTCCGTCGGTTTTCCGTCGGAAATTTTATTTCGTATTTTTTTAATGTAAAATAAAAAAATACCGACGGGATTTTCCCGTCGGTTTTCCGTCGGAAATTTATTTCGTATTTTTTTAATGTCGAATAAAAAAATACCGACGGGATTTCCCATCGGTTTTCCGTCGGAATTTTTATTTCATTGAAATTCCGACGGAAAACCGACGGGAAATCCCGTCGGTATATTTGGCGCATTTTTTTTTAGAATTGCGCCAAAATTTCCGACGGAATTCCAACGGAAAACCGACGGAATTCCGTTGGAAATTTTGGCGTAATTTTTTTTAAAGTGCCGCCAAATATTCCGACGGAATTCCAACGGACGGAAAAGCCGTTGGAATTCCGTTGGAATTCCGTCGGTTTTCCGTTGGAAATTCCGACTGGAAACCGACGGAATTTTCCGTCGGTTTTTTCCCGTCGGAATTCGGGCTTTTTTCTTGTAGTGTATAACTTTCAAATATATTTAATAAATGAAAAGACATATATAAAAAGATATAGACAAAAACTTAAGGGATCATATAAAATGCCATATTAACTATATATATTTTATTCCTTATATTGTTTATTTTTTAATATAATTTGTGATTTATTTTTATTTTTTTTATGAAGTTTTGAAGATTTTTTTTGTCGTCATTTAAAATCTAAAAGTTATATTCACTTTCAAAACTATAACTTTTGCACCTATTTTTCTCTATATTCCCGACCTCGATTCCATCATTTAAAATGGGAACATTGTTATTTTTTTTTCTTTTTATTCCATTATCTTGAGAAATTGTAGCTTTTGATATATTATTATTACTAACTTTAGTATAATTACCTTGCACTAAATATTCATCTCTCAAAACCATGGGTTTGACATATCATCATTTCAATATTATCCTCTTTCTCAAATCTCTATCTTTTTCTTCATAATTATAATTTAATTTAATGAGTATTTCTATTTTACTTTCTGTTGATACCTTGTATTGTACTTTTTTAATTGCATTGCTGCTATCACATGCGATTTTTAATTGATAACTTCTACTATTCGATTGCAATGAGAAAATAAAACTCCGTGGATACTTGTAAACTAAGTTTCGTATAATATTTTGAGATATATTCTCCTAAACAATTAAAAGTGTTATTACTTTAATTATATAAAATATTAATAGAGCTTTTAATAATTAATTTATTTATAAAGTATTAAAGAAATAATATTTTATGAAAAATCTCAGATAACCGATCTTTTATGTGGCGAAGAGTGGCTCTTTTAAGATTCATAACATTTTGATAGCTCCATCAGTTCTATACTTTCCAAAGATTCCAGAGCATCAAGATCAAGACAACCCACCCAGTATACTTTAGGAACATATTGCTCAAAATTTTGCTATTAAAGCTCTCTTTGAGCCCGTCTGACACTCGCAAGGCACGAAAAGTTTGTCAAGTCTGTGTATCAACAATCTTGTCCCACACCCGAAGTGCGAACGAAGAACTTCTCAGCACGTGGTTCACATATTCATATCATGTACAACAGTGCATACATACATCATTTTCCCCAAATTTTCTATCATATTTCAATACATTCTTGAGAAGTTATCATATTGGCAAAGCTATTGGAAACTCATGAACTAATTATGGCGGCAAGGTAATTTCCAAGTTCATTTTTATTTTTCTCGCATGTCTCAACTGACACCATAAGCAGAGTATAGTCATTTTATGGGAGAATTTATTAACCACCTCCTTGGGCAGTATTGTTTTCAGTTTATCCAGGTTTCAGTTTTTATCCGTGTCAATGATATTACATAAAATAAGATCTTTATACTCCACATGAATGTTATCTCCAAAGATGTCCGCTAGTTTGCCTTGTGATAACCATCTATCATTCCATAAAGACGTCCATTCACCGTTCCTGATCCCCCATTTACAAAATGGTTCCACCATCCAAGTCCTTCTAACTATCCGCTTTCATGCTCAGTAAGCCATAAGTTGGGACTTTTGTTCAACAATGTCGTCCCCTTTTAAATATTTTTTCTTATGTGTTTAGTTTCACACTGTCGTCACCTTGTTGAGCATTCTCTATCCCATTTAACTAGCATCGCTATATTTTTGTTGGGCTTCTCTAAGACCCAATTTGCCTTCTCGCTTCTTTCTAGCAGCCTTCTTCCACCCTATAAGATGAGTCCGTTTCCTTGTTATATGAGTCGTCTAAAACAAGTTGTATTTAAGTCGATCAAGTTTTTTTTTTATGTGTGATTGGAGAACCAATTTGTGTGCATGTAGTAGATGGGGATTGAGCTCGTGATGCGCAAAATAAGTGTTATTCATTAGGAAAGGTTTGTCGTTTTAGCTTTCTATCTCAGAGGCGTTTTTCGACTCTCTTAATCACAATCAAGAAATATTCATTATAGTTTCGGCCAAAGTTCTTTCGCACCCCAAATAATTCTTTAAGTTGTTTGTACTTTACATGTCCAAAATTCTAACAACATATTGCTTTAAGTCATTTGATATATAAGGTGTAAACAACACATGTGATTCCTGAAGTTTAATTTGAGGTCCAACGCCTTGTGAAATGTCTCAACCACACTGTGAATGCACTTCGTCCCATCCACGTTAGCTTTAGCTCCCAATATTATGTTGTTCGTAGAAAGCAAGTGTGAGATGTGAGGGCCTCTCTGATATACCGTAATTAGCTTCCAGTGTCCGAGTGAAATGACCTCCTCAATCATATACGTAAGTTGTTCCATGCAAAGTACAAATAAATAAGGCGAAAGTGATTGCCTTATCTAATGCCACACATCCATACTGCCTCCGTCGTTTCAGCATTCCATAAAACCTCTGGTTATATTCCCTTCATTTTGCTCATACTGATATTGATGATTTTCGTTGGGAATTTGAAGAAAGTTAGAGTTCTCTTTAGAAAATTCCACCGGACTTTACCGTATACCTTTTCAAGATTCAATTTAAGCACCATACCCCTTTTTTGTCTTTGGAGTGATGTAGTATTCATAACACTTTGAAGCATCAAGATATTATAATGGGTGTCTCGGCCGGGAATGAAGTTATTTTGGTTTTAGCTCACAATTTGTTTGATATACGGCTTAAATGAAGTATAATCATTTGGTGATCATTTTGAGCAATACGTTAGCTATTCTGATTTGGGCTCACAATTTATTTTATATAAGGCTTAAACAAAGTATAATCATCTTGGTGATCATTTAGAGAAATACGTTACACAACGTAATAGGCTAAATCTCTTTTGTTTTTCTGGAAAATTAACTTTTGAAATCAGACAAATAAACGTTTGATAAGCCTTCTTGGGAATTGATTCTCTCTCCATACAATCATTGATAAATTTCACCACTACGTCTCCTGCTATATCCTAATAGGTTTGAAAAAAAGTAGGCTTGGAAACCATCTGCTTCGAGCTTTTTGTATGAGTGCATGCTCTTCACTACCCTCAAGATTTCCTCATTTGAGGTCGTTCTTGCCAAGTTATTTTTCACTGCCACCTTAGGGTTCGTTGGTGTAAGCTAATACCAAGACTAATCACCTCTTCGATAGTATCTCCACTGAATTGTATATAGAACTCTCAAGTGAGTTGCTTTATTTGATCATTATTTGTTACCTATTCATCGCCTATTATGAGAACATTTACCTGGTTCCTCTTTTTTCTCATTATGGTTGAGAGATGAAAGGAACATTTTTGTTTATCTCTGAATTGGAGCCAATTAATTCTTGACTATTAAAACTAAATAATCTTTTCTTGTTGCAGTAGTTTGTTATAGTTTGTTATCATTTCGTTCTTCAAATCTTTCGAATATTTACCATGCTTGTCTTATATATAATGCTCTATAAATTTTTTGTATTTTTTTTTTGTTGCTTCGGCCAATAAGTCATGTATTGTTGCTTTGGATTACATTGATTTAAATTGATAATTGTCAGATCAATCTTATTTAAATTAAATTCAAAAGTTCTCCATGTTGTTTCTCGAGCTAAAACTCAATCTAGCATCTTCAAATTTTTTAATCTAATAGACTCATAAAGTTGAGGATTCTTTTCTTAGTCAAAAGATTCGATACAGATAAATTGATCAAGTTGATCGTGTGTTGTAATTTTATATTTTGACCCCAAAATTATCAAAATATGAGCATGTGGCAACCATAAGTTTTGAAACTCGATTGCATGAATATGTGCAACCACCTTTCTAGAAATCTCCTAATTGAATAATTGATATTTTAAATCTTATAACTTTTCGGCAAAATTGCAAGATTCGTCTTGTAAGTTTCAATTTTTCGAACTTTAGTCATCTTTGATTCCGTTTTTTCAATTTTGTCCTGTAAGTTTAAAATTTTAGCAAAATTGGTCCGATTTCGGCCCGAAATTACCAAAAGCCCTATTTTAATCCACGTGTCTTTTTAATCGGGCTTAATTTGGGGTTTTTTTTATGAGTCAGCCCATTTAGTCCACATGGACATGTGATGTGGCATAAGATCCCAATTTGTTGAAGACTCCACATTTATTCATTTGCTCTAATTTCTCTAAGTTGTTGGATAAGGAGGCGTGAGCCGTGAAGGAAGAAGCCAACCAATAAAGTCATTTGCTGTAATACCACCATGGAAGCCCCCATGTTCTGTCATTGTAATAGACAAATCCAACTCAGGACATCACGGATGCCAGAAAATCCAGGTCGTAGATTTCGATCTTGTGAAGAATATCAGGTGATAAGATATTAGATTTTTTTATTTGAATTCGTCTTTTACCTCTATATTGCTCATCGGATAGATAATTGCATAACGGTGGGCTCTATATTCTTCTTTTCTCGTTGCTCTCACCTAGAAACACAAGTTGAAGAGCTCCGCAGGTTAGAAGAGGAACTCGAACGACTGAAAATTGATCAAGAGCAGCTCAAAAATGGCAAAAACCTTGAAGCTGAACTTTGTACTGAAGAATGGAAGAAAAAATGTTATAAGTTTGCCTTATTTGTTTCTTGGTTGTTTTTTATTTGGGTGTGGGTAGGTTAGGGTGTTTAATTTGCCTGTATGGTTAACAAGAATTGCATTGTATTCTTGTAATTTTCAATCGGATATATATATGTGTGTGTGTGTGTGTGAAGCTTTATTTTCAATAATATTTATGAGCAATTTTGCTACATTTAATTCCCAATTTGACATAATCATAAGACAAGCCAAAAGGTTTCATTAAAATACATTACTGAGCAATATGGAAACAACTTTTCCATTGCCAAAAAGGATTCATAAAGTCTACAAAATGTGTCCAGAACCATGAGAATTAACCAACATACCAAAAACATCTACATAAAGTCTGTCTTAACATCTACTTCAAGAGTAATAACTGTTTTGCCATTCTACCAACATACCAAAAACAATAACCAAAAGTCTAGACAAAAAGCAAATAACATCAGACAAGTTAAACAAATCTTGTTTTCTTTTTTACTTTCTTCTTCTCCACTAACTTTTCTTTAGCCTTCATTTTCTTCATTGTTTGACCAAGATCGGACAATTTCACGTATTTTCTGCCATCATTCATTATTGGAGGTGTTACATTATCTGCTTTGGTTAGTCCATGAATGCCTTGAAATGGAGCTGGCTCAATGATCTTCAACCCGCCCTGTTTAAACTGCTAGAACATGGAGGGAGGTTGTCTTGTTGGTTGTTTGTCCAAGTAAACAAGATGGGACTTGTTTAGCTTCTTAAGTGGGATCCAAAACCTGACTTCGGCCTACATCCAAACTTGCAACATTCATTGAGCTTGATGCTATTGTCTTGTTCTTTTTTACCTGCTGTAATGGGTACAAGTGTGAAATATATCAATTAAATGTACTTGAGTTATCAACAATGAGTAAAAGTACCTGTAAGTTTGTCACTGATTCAACATTAGGAGTGCCAAATATCACCTCTGCAGCTGCAAGCTCTTCTTCTATGTATACTTCAACAACACCAACTTTATCTTTGTTCTTACAACCTCTTACATTATGCCCAGAAACCTCACATTTTCCACATTTAATTGTTGTTTGAGCCCGTGGCAACTTGTATGGATCTACTGGCCTTCCTTTACTTCTGTTTTTTTTTTTTTTTTTTTTTTTTTTTTTTTTTTGGTTGGTGGGTCTGCCAACTCCTCTACCATAGTTTGGAGGTAGAGGTGGTACCAAATCAGAACTTGGCCATTCATCTCTCCCATTTATTGGCATTATGATTGTTGAATAAGTTTTCTTGTAAGCTTCAATGGTGTAACATTTATGCACATAATCACCAATATAAAGCCCTTGCTTATTCAGTGCACTCAGAACATGCTTACAACAACAGAACATGGGGGCTTCCATGGTGGTATTACAGCAAATGACTTTATTGGTTGGCTTCTTTCTTCACGGCTCACGCCTCATTCTCCAACAACTTAGAGAAATTAGGGCAAATGAATAAATGTGGAGTCTTTAACAAATTGCGTTCTTATGCCACATCACATGTCCATGTGGACTAAATGGGCTGACACATAAAAAAACCCCAAATTAAGCCCGATTAAAAAGACACGTGGATTAAAATAGGGCTTTTGGTAATTTCGTGTCGAAATTGGAACAATTTTGCGAAAATTTTAAACTTACAGAACAAAATTGAAAAAACCGAATCGAAGAGGACTAAAGTTCTAAAAGTTGAAACTTACAGGATGAATCTTGAAATTTTGCCTAACTTTTCCCAAAAAACTCGTGATGTCTTTTAAATCATGAACAATAAATGATACAATTAACAGCTGATCACTAAGTAAAACATAACAAAATTAGTAAATACTTGCATTCTTTTTCATGTGAAAGAACTTCATTTGCAGACTAAAAATTTGATAACCGAGTGACATCGTTATTGAATCAAATAAAGAATATTATTTAGATTGTTCATTAATTTTAGTATGCGTGTGTATATACATTAAAATCAAATAATTCTTTCTTTTAACTAATTATTTTTTATTTCTTTTCTATTCTCTCTTTGCTATTTGATCTTGGATTCTATTTTTTATTTATATTTTTCTAATGAACATTATTTAAGATTTATATTATTTTTTATTATTTATTTTATGTATGTAGTAGAAATAATTAAAAGAGTATATTTATATAAAAAACTCAAGGAATGTTTAATTAGTTGAACATTATAAAAATAATTTATAAAATTAGATTATATCTTATTTTTACATACACATATATTGAGTCACCTTAGAATTCTTAATTTAAAGTAACTTCGGTCTGAGGGCTTGCAATTTTAAATTGTGGTATATTAAGTCGTAAGAAATTAAAAATCCTATTCGTACTTTTTAATATATATAGATTATGTTAATCATCCTATCTAAATAATATTTACGTATTTAATTTATATTTAATTATATAAAGTAAAGGAAGATTATATGGTTAATTAGATTTAGATAATTATAATTATATTAGTATTATTTAATTGAAAAATATTACATTAAGATTCATTAGTTTATTAAAAAATATTTTATGTAAACCATTCAATTATATTATTTTGTTAATTAGATAGGTTTATAGAATTATAATATGATTATAATTTAAGAAAGTTTATGTACTTAGGTAATTAGAATTATGGACTTATATAATTAGAATTACATTAGAATTGATTTATTGGAAATTGTTTTATGTAGCCCATTCAATTTAAATTATATTTTATTTTATATAATTACCAAAATTTATTAAAATTACAAAGTGAATCAATTTGTTGGTTTTCAATTTGTTAGATATATCTTATTATAACATTTTAAATTATAGGCCTTAAAATTAAAAAATGGACAACTTATATTATAAAATTTGAATAAAATTAATTAATATATTAATATCAAAACAATTGTTGTTGAACTATGTATCATTTTTTTTCAAGTTGAAGAAGTTTTAATTCTACCAAGAGTCCTATTATAAATTCATAAGTACTTTTTAAATATAGTTAAATTAATAATTTATAATATGTATTTACATAATTATCCTTAACTAATAATTATTATGAGGTTATTTTAGGCGATCTATATTTTGTAAGAAACTTTTGTGCTGTTATAAGAAATATCGATGATTATGTCTCAATGGATCAACCAATAATCTCTTTATAACATAATCAATGTTGGATATAGGATTAAAGTTATTAAAGTTTTATTTTGGAGTTGTCTTTTTCTTTTTTCATATAAAACAATGAACCTTATTCATTAATCTAAGTCGGCCATTACACATGCTGAAACAAATTTAGGGAAATCAACGCCTTCTTGGAAATTAGTAAATTTCCTAACTAATTAGTGGGCAATTTTATTGTCCGATCTCGTTACAAAGACAACTTCCAGTCTTCCACGCTAAGAATTAAAGAGAAAATCTCCCTAATATTATACATAACTAGCGTATACCCCCGAGCTATGCACGGTATTTATATAAAATTATCGTATATGAGTTATTTTATTATGTATTACTCGTAAATATTATAAATTAAGATAAGTAATCTATATTTTGGATAAAAACTTAATACAGGAAAAAATATTCGTTTATTTAACAATGACATAAAAAATCGTCAAATGAAAAATATTTTTAAAAAATGATGAGAGTTATAAATAATTATAAATTTTGATAAACAATGGAATTATTCTAAAAATTTTAATCTAAAAAAATTCAGATTCAACCAAATTACAATCTAGATGAAAATAATATTTAAGAAGTTGAAAAAGTTACAAAATAAATAATAGATAACATTTAAAAATATAAACTAAAAATAAATGTGACTGAAAATTGATATTAATCTTAAAAATATAAAAATTATATGAAAATATAACATATTTTCTCAATTTAAAAAAATCAAATTAGTTAATAATAAAAAAGGAAAAAACGTTCGATCAATAAGACAAATCTATTGAAACAATAAAACAAATAAACAATAAAAACTAATAAAACAAATAATTATCAATAAAAATAATAAACATAACTATAGTAAATATTGAAATTATAATGCAAATCAATTAGGTGTAAATAAAAATACAATAAAATAACTGGAGAAAAAAATAACAATGAAAACTTAAAGTTTATTTAAATTTGGACGTTCGACAAAAGATTTTTTCATTTAATTAAAAATATAAAATTATTTGATAATAAACAATTATAAAATAAAAAGATGGTGTAAAATAAATAAATCAAAAGTAATAAAAAAAGATAATAATATTAGTTATTGATAATAAAACTATACAAAATAAAAAAATCAAGAGATAAAAATCAAGCATTTATTTTGGTTATTAATCACAAATCTACAAAATAAATGGAAATTAAAATAAAATAAAATAAAAAAGTAAAAGACAATAAAAATTAAACTCATTTAAATTTGAGCCTCCTGAAAAGATTTTTTTATTCAATAGAAAGGATCAAAATTGATAACAAATATATACAAAATAAAATAAATAAAAAGTAATCAAAAGATAAAATCATAAAAATGAAGCATAAACGTTAGGTTCTTATAACAAATATATAGTGTAAATGAAAATTATAATAAAACAAAATAAAAAGATACTACAATCAAAACTTAAAGCTCATTTAAATTTGAACATCATGAAAATATTTTTCCATTCAACAAATAATACAAAATTGATTGATAATAAACGAATACAAAATAAAAAGATGATATAAAATCAACTAAATTAAATTAATACAAAAAAGTAATTACATATGCAAATATACAAAAATAAAAAGAACAAATAAATCTTCAAAAGAGAAAAAAGAGAATAAAAGAAGTTGTAAAAATACTTACAATGTTAATGGAATACCCCAAATTTTCTCTTAGAAATTGTCGACTATAAAGAACAACTGAAATCCTCAACTGGTAAAGAAGAAACTGAAAAATAGATTATAACAATGAAAATTATATCAAATTGATGGTGCAGAAACTTGTGAAGGATTTAAACACCAATCACTTTAGAATTTGTATGTAGGAGGGAAGACCATCACAGGCGTGAGGGCCTCAGGATCTGGGTTTCCTTTTAAGCGTGGGTTCTTCCAGCTAGGATAACACCAAGAGTGCAAGCTACAAAGGTAGTGTTACTGTGGTGAATGAGAAGCTTGAGAAGATCAGTGGAAAATGCCCAGAATCAGGTATGCGTTTTGTATGCAGATGATGACTTGGGGAAGAATGCATGGATTTCCCCTTATTTATATGTTAGGGATGGGGGTAAATGGGTAAATTGACCATGTGGTCCCAAACCTGTGTTGCCCTAACGCGTGGCAGCCTTTGAGGGGGTGAGAATGACATTTCTGAAAAGGAGACGGCGCGTCAGGTGCATAGTGCGCAGTACCTTTGTGTCAGAGGTTGTTGACGAGGGTCGCGTGAGAGGGAAAAGCCTAGGATCCCCTTTGCCGAGGTTCGGATCCAACGCCACTGGGCATGGTCATGCACGAGCGTTGGTGACGCTCGAAGAGTGTAAGGATGGCCTCCCCACGGTAAATGACCCTTGAGCGCAAAAGTCCCGAGCATCGGGAAGGGACCGTCGGATGGGCACCTCCCTGAGGAAGGTGTTCCTGAGGGCCGTAATGCGAGCGTCAAACCAGTCAACTTGAGGCCTTCACCTGAGCAGCTGGCCGAGGCCCATTGATCGGTACTGATAGGCAAGCCCGTGGGCTGGGAAGGTCCGCGAGCCCATCGATGCGAGCGTCCAGACTCTCGGTGTTTGAGGCATTGACACGTGGACGACTCTGATTCGAGTGTGATTTTGGGTCTCATCATTTTGCCCCCCAAATTCTGTAGTATCGCTCGGGCGTACTGTAGAATTTAAGGAGGGAGCCTTGGATTTTGAATTATCCGAGGGTCGAGTCACTGCTAGAGAAGTGACTGCTTGACTTTCGTAACGGACATAGTCTGACACCGCATTAATTGAAGTCCTGCCCGCATTTAATGCTGAGTGGGAACGTGAGCGCGTGCTCTCCGGGAGACGTGAGGCGGTTACCAAAAGTGGGGGGATTTCCTAGGCGGGAAATGATTGCCATTTGAAATCCTAAGCCCTAATCAATGCAAATCCTCCCCTATAAATAAGGAATTGCAGAGTCTTTGAACCTCTTTCACGCATTCATCCCTTTCAAGCACATTCGCTGTAACAAATCTTCTGCAATTTTCCCAAGTTCCGGCGAGTTCCCGTTCTTCAACTTTCCGGGTAAAATTCCTTAAGCACTTATTCTTCTTTACTAACTTTTAGATTTAGGTTGAGTGAGTGAAATCTTTGAGTGAAAAGCCACTTTCTGCTACTGAATTTTTCTCCAGAAATTCTTCCCCTTCTCGACTGAGTTTTCTAAGAAAAACCCCATCTTCAAAAATCATAAAGCAACCATGGCCGGACACCCCGTTGAAGATTACGTAAGAGAGATTGATGAGATGTCGGTGGGGAGTTCCTCCCCTCACGGCAACGTTCCCACAGCTGTCCCTCTGGCTAGGACGTCCCCGGGTGAAGGGGTTTCCATGGCGATCCCTATGGCCCAGGCTCCAGCCGCTGTCAGAGATGAAGAGGTTGATGCCGCTGTTCAAGGGATGAACGAGCGTGCGCCAGGGGGGGTTGATGATATCTTTGAAGAGATGAACAATGTGATGGAGATGCAGAGACAAGGGGAGAGAGTGTTCCCGGTTTTGAACAGTGCCACGCGACCCCAGGATCACAGGGTTACAGTGGCCATGGCGGCCCCCGAGGGCGTAGCAGGGCCATCCGGGCGTCAATTTGAAGCGGGGCCCTCAAGAAGGCGCCAAAGGGGAGGAAGGGAGCCTGCCACTCGTGTGAGGCAAGATAACCGCCATCAAACTGATAGATCTCCGGATGAAATAGAGAGTATTTTGACGCTCGACGATCTGAGGGAGTTGAGGGCAAAAGCTTACTGGGATGAAGCTGTATTTCCCATGCGACTCCCTGAGGAGGGGGAGAGGGCAAATCAACCACCACCGGGAATGATAACAGTCTATTGGGATGCGGTCTTGGCTGGGGGATTAAGGTTCCCTATCGCTCACTCCGCCGCTACCATTTATCACCATCTAGCTCTTTGCCCTTCACAAATTCTGCCCAACGGCATAGCCCTAATCAACACCTTCATAATAGCGATGAGAGCTCTAGGCCATGCTCCCTCGATCATCAACTTTGATAGTTTGATACAAGTTGCCCGCTCGCCACGCTCGTCGCCTACGGACGGGTTTTATTACGCCCAGGCCAAGTCAGGCTTTAAAATGATAGACTCCCCGTCCTCCTCCTACGGCGAACATTGGAAGGAGAAGTACTTCTTCGTGGGGGCCCCTGGGGGGATCTTTGGGGTTCACCGTCAGTGGATGATTCATGGCGAGCGTCCTCTGGTTAGGGAAAGAACAAGGAATAAAGCTTTTGAGGATTGGGCACAGGGGTTGGCCTTCGAGATGAGGGCTGAGAAAAAATGGATTAAGGCCGAGACCCTGATGAAGGATGAGGGAGTATTGTTCCGTTATGGTTTATCTTGCCCCCCAGACATGATACTCAACCCTCCAGCTGACATCATGGCCCTCGACGGTTAGATTCTAGGAACTAACTGCTCTAAGTTTTAGAATAACCTTCTAACTTAGTGTAATTGCCGTATTTTTCGCATATGCAACTCAAGCAACCAACTTCTGATGCTCGTTTCCTCTTTATTTGCAGGTGTTCAAATACTATCGCGAGGTATGAATGCTGAGGCTCTTTCCCGCATGTTGGGTGCTCAAGGACCCGTCGCCGACCCTCAGCCCTCGCAACAACAACAAAACCGTCCTCCCAATGCTCCGAGAGGAAGGGGAACAAGGCGAAGGGCCGGTCGAGGGCGAGACGGCGCTCGTGAAGGGGAGGGAAACGTAGCCATCCCGGGGGGTCCCATTGAGGATTTAACGGTCGACGGCGCTCGTGGGGCTACTCCTCCACCGTTGGCTCAAGAGGGTCCAATAGCCTTGAGTTCGAGCGGGTCCTTCAACCGCTCGGGGGAAGCGGTTCGCATCCATGAAACCCTCCGGGCTGATCGTCAAGGAAAGAGGAAAAGGATGCCGGACTCCCTCCCTATTTCAGGCAAGGGAAAAGAGGTGGTCGTGGGTCACCGTGGTGAGGGCAGCGATACTTCATCTTCTGAGGATGAAGAATTTTGGAAGATTGGTTGCCGGGGTGACACTCGGTTCAAGCGCCAAAGGAAGGACGGTCCCGTCCTACTGAAAAAGAGCGCCTTCTCCGTCAACATAGTCTCCGATATCGTCGGAAAGCTCCAATTTTCTGCCGACCATGACAAATTGAACGAGCATGACGCCGCTCGGGTCGCGGATGACGCCTGCCATGCGCTTCTGACGGTAAATCCTTGGTATCCTCTGAATATTTTCCACTTCCATTGTTCCCTTTTTAACGCTAACCTTTGCTATTAAACTCCCAGGAGGTGATCCCAAGGCTGAAGAATTTGCAGGGGCGAGTGCAAGCCTATTCTGAGCATAAGGCCAAGTACAAGAAGTTGCTGCGCATTTCAGACCCTGTTCAACTGCAAGAGGATTACAACAACGTCCATGCCCAACTGTCCGCTGCCAACCGCGATAAGGACCAACTGAGGGAGAACATGCGGAAGACGGATGAGGCCTACCTCACCCTTGACCAGCGTCATAGAGAGCTGAAGGTGGAGCGGGACCAGTTGAGGGTGCAAAATAGGGAGCTGGGGGAGCAGCTGGCGGAGAGCACTCGCCAGAACGAGGCAGCCAACAAGGCCCTTGCTGACTTGCAGGCCAAAGTGCAGGGCTTGGAGGCAAGGGTGTCTTGGGAGGCAGTGAAGAAGTTTGTACGCTCCAAGGCTTTTGTGTTCGCAGCCAACGTTCACTGTTTCGACAATGCTCGGCGCTTCTTCCACAAGGCCATTGGACAAATGGTGAAACTTGGACTGGCTCCTGAAAGCGCTCGATCCGACGCTCGTCTACGCATGGATCTGGATGTGAATTGCGAGCCAATGGTCCAGGATGAGGATCCTACTGAGAATCTGGCGGAGCCCGAGTACCAGGAGTTGGTGGAAACACTCCAAAGGGAGTTTATAGTTGCCAACAGGGTAGATCCCGAGCCCCTCCTGATAGAAGACGAGGGCACCGTCATGGACACAGTGGATGCCGAGGAACCTGGCGAGGCCCAAACTTCTGACGCTAATGTGTTGGCCCCGGTTCCCCTCGCAACCGCCCCTCCTGAGCCCGATGCTCCAGCCCAGTAAAACTCCTTATGTTGATCCCTTTCCTTGTTGGTTTAAATTCCTTGTCATATTTATGAACAATTATTGTCTGTAATTAATCTTCAGATTACTTCCTTGGATGTTTTGGACTTCTCTATGCTCTTTTCCCTCATATATTATAATTCTTCTCTTTCTGCTGGGATGTTTGAATGCGTTGTCCTTTACTTTGGAATGATGAATGATGTTATTTCATTGTGCTCGCCGCTTTCATATCGATATCTGTTGTTTGAGCGTTTGCGATAAGTGTGTTTATGCACGAGGGCGTTACCTTTGAGGGTACCCTGGCGTTTATCACAATGCGCCTTCAGTTTAAAGTTTGACAGCATCTGGCAATTTGAGGGGCGTAGATACGGGCGCTAGGGTGTTTTATGCGTATTCCCTGGCCGTACTCGCAATGAGGCTCGAATTTGAACTTAGGAAACCTTTGGAGATTTGCCTAAGTATTGGCCCAGCGATCGTGCACCCTTGTCTCGGACGCACCGATAAGTTATACGCGCTTTAGAAATCACCAATAGGATTTGCTAAGTGTGGGAGAGGATAGAGCGTAACCATAGGGTTAGCGTCGGTACGAGGGACCAATGAAAGAGTTGGCCCAGGATCCAATACTCTATGAGTGTACTTTTACTCAATAAGTTGAGGGTCATTGGGGTTCTTACGAGCACGAGCTGGAGTGGTGAGCACTCAGCTGGCGTAAGTTGAGCATTGTGCTCCCCGTTGTTCGACGCGCTCATTTTTAGGATTTATTCTTACAAATCGCTCAAACTGTTATAGGTGGATGGTTATCAACACCTGGACAGTGTAGCTTTGGAACGATTGAAGTATCGCGTAGGCTTTTCGACGTGGAGAATGCTCGACACGGAGTAGGCCTCTTGTCGCTCGAATCATTAGATCAAATAAGAAAGCAAGCAAATAATAAAAACAAAGAATTAAATACTTACTGTTATATAGATGCATTTTTGGAAATGATTATAACACGCTTTCCGTCAAAGGAAAGCACTTCATGCCGCAAACGGGCAATTACAAAGAAACTGATGTCTACACGTAGAACCTTCTAAGGTTACATGCATTCCATGGCCTAGGGAGCCGCTCGCCTTGCAAAGTTTCCAATAGGTAGGTGTTGTTTGCTCGTACCTGGATGACTTTGAAGGGGCCTTCCCAATTAGGGTCCAACTTACCTACGTGTTTGGAGACTTCAACTTTTTTGAGGACCAAGTCCCCTAGTTGGAAAGTCCTTTCTCTAACACGTTTGTTGTATTGGCGGGCTACGGTCGCTTTGTATTTGTGGATACGTGCCCACGCAACATTCCTTCTTTCGTCCAACAAATCTAACTCGAACGCTCGATTGGATTCGTTGGCAGCAGGCTCGAAATAGGCAACGCGTGCGAATTCTTGAGCAATTTCCGCAGGTATCATAGCCTCGGAGCCGTACACGAGGGAATAAGGGGTTTCCCCCGTTGCCACTCGCGGAGTAGTACGGTACGCCCACAGAGCTCCCTGGAGTTCTTCAGCCCATTCTCCCTTCTTACTCTCGAGCATCGTTTTCAGATGCTGGAGTATGGTTCAGTTGGTCACTTCAGCTTGACCATTAGCTTGAGGATGACCCACGGAAGTGAATCGTTGTTCGATCCCTAGTTCATAGCACCAATCCCGTGTGTCAGCAGCGATAAACTGGGAACCGTTATCTGAGATGAGCACCCTCGGGATGCCGTATCTGCAGATGATATTTTTCCAAATGAAATCCCTTACAACCTTGAACGTTATCTTAGCAACCGCTTCTGCCTCAGCCCACTTAGTGAAATAATCCACAACAAGTATTACGAACTTCTTTTGCCCGACCGCCATTGGGAGAGGTCCCACGATATCAATGCCCCACTGATCAAAAGGCCATGAAATATCAATAGGAATCATTTGAGCTGCCGGCAACTGAGGAGTGTTGGAATGGAACTGGCACTTGGGACATTTCTTGGAATATCTAATGGCATCTTGCAATACCGAGGGCCAATAGAACCCACTCCTTAAGATTTTCTTTGCCAAGATTCGTCCGCCTGAGTGGTTCCCACAACTTCCACTGTGCACATGCTCTAAAACTTCTTTAGCCTGCGAGGGTCTCAAACATCTCAGCGGTGGGCCCAGGAAGGATCGCTTGAATAATCGACCCTCTACATCCAATGAGAAACGAGGGGCCTTGCTCTTGATCTTCCGAGCCTCAACTTTGTCGCTCGGGCTGGTTCCATCATGGAGGAATCTGACAATTTCGTCAAGCCAACAAGGCTCGGAGGGGTCAATCATGTGCACTTCTTTCGAAGGTTCGCCTTTACTTATCAGCGGTTCCTCTGTTCTCAGAAATGTAACAGCGCGTTCGTTGTGGCCGTCCAGGGCAGACGCAAATTTCGAAAGAGCGTCAGCATGTTCGTTTTCTGCCCTTGGGATTTGTAAAAGGTGGAATTCCTTGAACTTGGCTATCACCTCCTTAGCGCTCGCCAGATACTGCACCATAGTGGCTTCTCGAGCCTCATAAGAACCGTCGATTTGACTCGCGATCAACTGCGAGTCCACATATGCGGTAACCCGAGTGGCGCCATTTTGAAGCGCGATTCTGAGTCCCTGAATGAGGGCTTCATACTCTGCCTCGTTGTTAGTGACTTGGAACGCCAACTTGATGGCGTAGTCAACTTCAGCTCCAAGAGGGTCCCTGAGGGTCACCCCGGCTCCCCCCCCTTGCGAGGTCGAGGAGCCATCTGTGTGTAGCAGCCATAGACCATCTTCCTCCGAGCGCTCGGTACCTAGGTTGAAACGTTCCACCAATAGGTCGGCTACAGCCTGATCTTGTATCGCAGTACGAGGCTCGAAGGTGATGTCGAATTGACTGAGCTCAATTGACCATTTAATCAATCTCCCTGAGACGTCTGGCTTTGCGAGCACTTGTTTGAGGGGCTGATCTGTGAGCACCACGATAGAATGTGCTTGAAAATATGGCCTTAATCTCCGCGAGGCGTTAACGAGCGCGAATGCAAACTTTTCTATTTCCATGTATCTTTTCTCCGCTCCCTGTAGAGTTTTGCTCAGATAATATACCGGCATATGCTTACGCTCGCGGATCGCCACGAGAACGGCGCTTGTAGCTTCCAAGGAGACCGAAAGATAAACAAACAAGTTCTCTCCTGGGTTAGGCTTGGTCAGCAAGGGCGCGCTCGAAAGGTACTGTTCTATGTCTCGTAGAGCTTTTTCGCAGTCCTCGCTCCAGGTAAAGTTTCGAGCGTTACGCAAAATTTTGAAGAAGGGCAGATTCCTATCCGCCGAGCGGGAGATGAACCGGTTTAATGAAATGATCTTACCCACGAGCACTTGGACCTCTCTCAAATTGCGAGGGGAGGGTATGTCCAGAATTGCCTTAATTTTCTCTGGATTCGCTTCTATGCCGCGTTGACTGACCATGTACCCTAGAAACTTGCCGCCACGTACGCCAAACGTACATTTGGATGGATTCAGTTTCATACCATAGCGACGCAGGATATCGAACACCCGCTTGAGGTCTTCCAAATGAGAATATTGACGTTCACTCTTGACGATCAAGTCATCCACGTATACTTCCATGGCTTTTCCGATTTCACCTTCGAACATTTTGCTGACGAGACGTTGGTACGTTGCTCCCGCATTTTTGAGCCCGAAAGGCATAACCTTGAAGCAATAGACACCCATATGGACTACGAACGCTGTCTTAGGACGATCCTCAAGGGCTATAAATATCTGATAATATCCTTGGAACGCATCCATCATGCTCATAAGTTCACACCCAGCGGTCGAATCTACCAATTGATCAATTCTAGGTAACGGGTACGGGTCCTTTGGGCATGCCTTGTTGAGGTTCGTGAAATCGTTGCACATACGCCACTTGTTGGCGCTCTTCGGAACGAGCACCACATTGCAGAGCCATTCGGGATATAGGATTTCTTCTATGTACTGAGCGTCAAGTAGCTTATTGACTTCTTCTTCTATGACTTGCTTTCGGAACCCATGAACATCTCTCTTCTTTTGCTTTACAGGTTTGAAGGCCGGATCCACGTTCAGCCGGTGGACAATAACGCTCGGATCTATGCCGGTGAGGTCGGAAGCCTTCCAGGCAAAGACATCAATATTATCCCGTAAGAAATCAATCATCATAATCTGGGAAGGGCCGTCGAGGCTGGAACCTATCTGCGTGGTCTTATCGGGATTCCCGGGTTCCAATTCGATGGTCAGGAAGTTTTCTGTAGGTTCCACTCTTACCTCAGGCCTCGGCAGTTCGAGCGCCCGTTTCTTTCCTGTGAGCCTCTCGTTGGTATCTCCCGAGGGTATATGATCCTCGTCTTCCGAGGAGGAAGCCCCAACCTCACCGAGGGGTGAGTTTCCGGCACCCTCGGGTTTGTCCTTGGCTTTCTTCTTATTCTTCTTCTTATAGAGCTTGGCCCTCTTGCGCTCGGGGCCGTCTTCATCCAGCTTGGGGAAGTCAACGGACTTTTTGGTGGAGCCCGCCTGGGTGGGTTGTTTGGGCTTGTGGCTTCGAAGGGAAAGTACGTAGCATTCCCAAGCTTCCTTTACATTGCACAATACTTCTCCAGTTCCCTCGGGAGTGGGAAACTTGACTTTTTGATGATAGGTGGAAATTACCGCTTTGAAGTCGACGAGGGCTGGGCGCCCAATGATGATGTTGTATGGTAGGTCCACTTCGACCACCACGTAAAGAACATTTAAAGTCTTTCACTGTGGGGCGCGACCGAAAGAGGTGGCCAAGCGAATTTGTCCGCGAGGGACGATCTCGGAACCCCCAAAGCCGACAAGGGCTGTTCTAAGAGGTTCGAGAGGGATATTTGTGATGTTCATCTTCTGGAATGTGGAATAAGGCAAAACATTTACGGAGCTTCCACTATCAATCAAGACCCTCTTTACAACATGATTGTGAACGTCTAAGCTAACCACCATGGGGCAGTCCGAGGTTTCACCGACCCCATGGGGTGTTACAATGTGCTCTAAGTCTTTCTCTGTAAAACCTACGCTCTCATCTTTCACCGACCGTGACGACTTACCAACAGAGAGCACCGGGCGATGCTGAGAAGATCTTTGGTCATAACTCCGAATGTAGCGGCGTCGGGAAGCGTTAGAGTCACCCCCCGAGGGTCCGCCAGCAATCATGTGAATAACAGCGAAGGGCTGGTTTTCCACGTCCGATGCTTTCCCTTTTCCACGGTCACTGGGCTCGGAATGATGGTGTCGGGGACTACGTGAGCGTGAACGGCTCCTTCCCCTGGCGCGTGCTCGCTCTGCACAATGCTCATCGTAACGTTCCAACACCTTAACGAACTCCTTAAGATGCCCCCCGACGATCAGCCTCTGGATTTCACTCTCAAGCTGCCGGCACTCGCTGGTATCGTGCCCTTTCTGCTTGTGGAAAGCACAATATTTTCCTGAGCGCTTCTGGGCCTCTGTTTCCCTTAGCTTCGACGGCCTTTTGAACAGCTTTTTGTCCGCCATAGCATACACTTCAGCTATAGGGCGGTTGAGAGGGACTCGCTCGAATTTCCGAGGGGGAGAGTTCCGGCGAACAGGGATAGGGCTGCGGCGACGGCCCCTGGTTGAATCTCCTCTGTCCTCAAAGGATTTTTTGGTGCGAGGGGCGTTCGCAATTTTTTGATCCCTCGCAAGGTACATATCTTCGAGGGTGAAAAACGAGTCAGCGATGTTCCTTATTTCCATCAACGAGCGGGGCTTTTTCTTGGCCACTTCTTCCACAAATTCTTTACTGACGTAGTGCTTCATGTTTATAGCTCCGAAAAGAACATGCCTCAAGAAATCCATAGAGGGCTTTTCCACTAACAAGATCTCCTTGTTGAACCTTCCCATGAAAGACCGAAGGGTCTCATTCGGCCCCTGGACCAAGCTGTACAGGGCTGTTGCGGCTGGGGTCGGTGCTTTTAAGGAGTTGAAGTGGCTGATGAAGGCATCTGTTAAGTCATAATACCCCCGAATCGAGCGCGGGGGGAGTTTTTTGTACCAGTCTTGAGCCATTCCAGTGAGGGAAGTGACAAACACTTTGGCCCAATAGTTGTTGGGGTGATCATATAAATGCATCAAATGTACAAAGTGATCCAGGTGCTCGGCTGGATCAGTGGTTCCATCGTACCTATTGACAGACGAGGGGATTTTGCCCTTCCCTGCGCGAGTCATCAGTACCTCCTCAATGAGGGGCGAGTCGCCAGTCATGATCCTATAATCCCGGTCGTCGGGATCCTCGTAGCTGGCTTTCCTCCTACGCCGAGAAATGGGGCTACGTGGTCGGCGAGCGTCTCTGGCCTTGGACCTCTCGCCCCCATCGCGGGAGGCGTGAGACCGTGCTCGAGAGAGCTGCTCCACCACGTTCTGGAGCCCTCGAATTTGGTCTTGTACTGCTGCAAGTTGAGGGTCACCGACATTTCTGCGGTTTGCCCTCTCCGTGGCCCTCGACTGGACCTCGTCGTTGTTTCCAGCCCCTTCATTTTGAGGGGCTCTCTCGTTTCCCGCTGGCTGCTGCCCTTGCTGGACCCTCGGAGCGGCTTCATTTTCTTGAAGCGGGGGAGGGTGAGGTTGCTGGGCCCTTAACGCATTTTGAGCCATCGTCAGGGGGTGTGCTGGGAGTCCTCCCAGGGGTGGGGCTATCCGAGCGCCCGCGTATGAAGGGAAATAAGCCATAGTGAAGTGTTCCCATGCATTCTGCACAGCTTGACTCTCGCATTGCGCATACAGCGCCTGAAGTTGTTGCGTAGTGATTTGGGGCATCTCTACCCCCTGTATTTCCCTTGGCATTGATAAGGGGAGGTTCAACGTCCCCACTTGATACGGCTGGACCAAAGGTACCATTCCAGGCATCGTTCCAGACATTACCCCGGGCTGCGTGAGAGTGTATCCTGGCGGCGGCATGGCCATAGGGTATATGCCAAGATGGGAGGTAGGGATACTTGGGGCGAAAGCTGGGGGGGGAGGATTGGAGCCCGATCCTCCCGCTTCATTTCCAGTTGGGGGAGGAGCAGCAGCAGTGGCGTCAACGTCTCCGGCAACAAGAGGAGGTGCACCTCCGGCAAGGACGGGGCTTTCAGCGTTTTCTCCATTGGCGGGAGGAAGACCTCCTCTGTTCCCCAGAGTTCCAGATCTTGTGGCAGTAACCATGATGAAAGACTTTGGTGTCACTTTTCAACTAGCTTTTAAAGGAAGAAACTGGTAATAACGAAGATGGTGGTGATGGTTTCCCACAGACGGCGCCAAAAAATGATGGTGCAGAAACTTGTGAAGAATTTAAACACCAATCACTTTAGAATTTGTATGTAGGAGGGAAGACCATCACTGGCGTGAGGGCCTCAGGATCTGGGTTTCCTTTTAAGCGTGGGTTCTTCCAGCTAGGATACCACCTAGGGGTGTAAACGGATATTAAACGGATCGAATGTATGATTACCATATCCTTATCCTTTTATGATTCGGACGGATACGGATAATATCCTTTTAAATCGAATTCGGATAATATCCTTTTAATACGGATACAAGGCGGATTCGGACGGATTCGGATTTTAATCGGATTTTCAACTATTCATTTTGCCATAAATTATTTAACTATATAACTTTGAATTTTTAATCAAATTATCAACTACTCATTTATAAATAAATGATTTAATAATAATATGACTTTGAATATATATATATATATATATATATATATATATATATATATATTAGACAAAGAGAGAAATAATAACTATATCTATATATATTAATTTTATTTTTTAGTGAATGTATAAATATGTTGGAAATTATAAATTTTATCATATAATTAATTTGAAATATAATACTTTTATTAATAACATAATATATGTTACTTATATTATCTCAATATAAATGTTGAAGTAAACATATGGTTACTATTAAAACCTAAGATTTTTCTTTAATAAACGTGCTAAAAAATTTACTTAATACTAATAATCTATCATACATACACAGTTGTGTGTATATATTTTAATATAATATATTATTTATCGGATACGGATTACGGATAAATCGGATAACGGAAAATCTAACGGATAATGAAACGGATCGGATGTTAAACGGATCGGATGTCTTATTACCATATCCTTATCCGTTTATAATTCGGATGTCTATAATCGGATACGGATAATATCCTCTTGAGACGGATTCGGATAATATCCTCTGTAAACGAATTCGAATGCGGACGGATATCGGATTTTCGGATATCCATTTACAGCCCTAATAACACCAAGAGTGCAAGCTACAAAGGTAGTGTTACTGTGGTGAATGAGAAGCTTGAGAAGATCAGTGGAAAATGCCCAGAATCAGGTATGCGTTTTGTATGCAGATGATGACTTGGGGAAGAATGCATGGATTTCCCCTTATTTATATGTTAGGGATGGGGGTAAATGGGTAAATTGACCATGTGGTCCCAAACCTGTGTTGCCCTAACGCGTGGCAGCCTTTGAGGGGGGTGAGAATGACATTTCTGAAAAGGAGACGGCGCGTCAGGTGCATAGTGCGCAGTACCTTTGTGTCAGAGGTTGTTGACGAGGGTCTCGTGAGAGGGAAAAGCCTAGGATCCCCTTTGCCGAGGTTCGGATCCAACGCCACTGGGCATGGTCATGCACGAGCGTTGGTGACGCTCGAAGAGTGTGAGGATGGCCTCCCCACGGTAAATGACCCTTGAGCGCAAAAGTCCCGAGCATCGGGAAGGGACCCTCGGATGGGCACCTCCCTGAGGAAGGTGTTCCTGAGGGCCGTAATGCGAGCGTCAAACCAGTCAACTTGAGGCCTTCACCTGAGCAGCTGGCCGAGGCCCATTGATCGGTACTGATAGGCAAGCCCGTGGGCTGGGAAGGTCCGCGAGCCCATCGATGCGAGCGTCCAGACTCTCGGTCTTTGAGGCATTGACACGTGACGACTCTGATTCGAGTGTGATTTTGGGTCTCATCACAAATGTAATATTTATATGTCTAGCAATTCTATTGAGATAAATTAAGTAACCTAATTAATTATCTTTATTATCAAGAATTTGAATTTGAAAAGTTAATGTCATTTTATGAAAATTACATCCTATATAATTGTGTACTAATATAATTAAGTATTTTTTACAAATTTATCCATGATTGACATAATTTGCCATTAAAACTCCATTCGACATAATTTTAAATATATATTAGGAAAATAAAAAATTCAACATTTAATATAAAACTCGATTGATATTATTTATTAATTAAAATAAATTAATGAACTATTTTTTAATAATAGATATAGATAGATAACATCCACCTAGAGATATTTATCGGATTTTTTTAATAATAGATTTATAAATAGTATAAATCAATGAACTTTTTTTTATTACAACTAAAATATTTCAAAAAATGAGAAAGAAATATTACATTTCATGAGTTTTATTCAAATTTTGAGCACTGTTATTAATTGCATGAGTTTTTTAATTTAAATTAAAAAATATTTTCCTAAATTTATGCATTCAAAATAAATTTTACCATAAATTCATACTTTAATTGAGGATAACTTTTAAAAATCAAAACACATATAAAGTTACTAAATAAATAAAATGATTTAATAACCATCAACTAATCACAATTTTTAGTTTGAATTAAAAATTTCAAAAAAATCACAAAATTCTATTTAGTCAAAATCAATTCAATTAGGGTTAAACAGACCCTTCCTATATATTATAATATAGATGTGTCCCACAATTGTTGACCTTAAAAAAAACAATCTTCAATGCCAGCATTTAGTTTATCAATTACACCTTTACAGCCTCCTTCCAGCATGATTTGCTGCCATTCACGCCCCGTCGCTAGTTTTGCCGCCACCAAAAGCCGCCTCCAACTCTAATACAACCGCCCCACCATTTTCTCTCCTTCGGTCCGACAATCATCCCAGTTACTTTCTCAATTAACTTCAAAGAAAATTTTATGCTTGGATAGTTGCATCTGGGAGCAAACGAAAGAAGAATTTTCTACTCAGAAATCAAAACTTTAGCTAGTCAATTGCGTGTTAAATGGTTGGAATATAAGAAATATCTGAAGGGACCAACTACCAAACTAAGAATTGATTAAATGGAACTCTTGATCCCTGTCCCTACACAAGCCTATTACATGCTAATCTTTAAGAACTTCAAAGGAACTAAGGAAGAAAATACTTGTATCATTTATAAACCAAGTCAATTGTTCAAGTCTTGCTTGTATTATTTATAAACCAAGTCAATTGTTTAAGTCTTAGATTTTCCACCTTAAAATCCACAAGATTCGTCACTTTAGTTCACGTAGCTCCATTTCACCATGAGAATCTCTTACCTCTCACAGTTTCCCAGCTTCGCCTGCATACTGTTCACGTATTGCCTAGCAAATTTCACTGTTATATCATGCCAATGTCTAGAGGATCAGAAATCCTTGCTATTCGAACTGAAGAATAGCTTAGTAGTTGATTCGTCTATTTCAAGAAAATTGGTGCAATGGAATCAGGCTGAGGATTGCTGCCGTTGGAACGGCGTTGAATGTGATGATGCAGGTCATGTCATCAGTTTGCAGCTCGATGGTGATGGAATCTCTGGAGTATCTGAGAACTTGTCGAGTCTTTCCAGTCTCAGGTACCTGGCGAAGCTAAACTTGGCCTATAACGACTTCAATTGCAGTCAGATTCCTAGTGGGATTCACAATCTCAGGAATTTGACACACCTGAACTTCTCAGATGCCCGTTTCGGTGGGCAGATTCCGTTCCAGCTTTCAGGGATGAGGAGATTGGTTAGTCTTGATCTCTCCTCCCAATTTTCGAGCTGTTTACGGCTTGACGACCTCAACTTGAAGATGCTTTTGAAGAATCTAACAGGCCTTAGAGAACTCTATCTTGATGGTGTCGATATTTCAAGTCAAGAGACTGACTGGTGGCATGCTCTCTCTTCCTCTGTGCCTGACTTGACACGTTTGAGCTTACGCAGGTGCAATCTTTCAAGGCCTATCGATTCCTCTATTTTAAATCTCCGTTCACTTTCTGTTCTTCGACTTGATGGCAACAATCTGTCGGCAACAGTTCCAGACTTGTTTGCCAATTTCTCAAGTTTAACAACCTTGACACTCTCATTTTGTTCTTTAGAAGGCATCTTTCCAGGGAAGATCTTTCAGGTACCTACTCTAGAAAATCTTCATCTTTCAAGCAATGGGTTACTCAGGGGAACCATACCCCAATTCCATCGGACCGGAGCTTTTAGGACAATAGTTCTTAGTTATACTAACTTCTCGGGCCCATTACCAGATTCTATTGGCAATCTTGGGATGTTGTCTGTGATAGATTTGTCTAATTGCAATTTCACAGGATCAATTCCATCAACACTCGGAAAGCTTAAGGAACTTGTTCATGTGGACTTGTCCTTTAACTTCTTCACAGGTTCAGTGCTATCCCTGAACAAGTTCAAGAAGATCGAGTACATAGACCTCAGTCATAACAGTCTAACAGGTTCTGTTTCTTCCGTGCATTTAGAAGACCATTCCAATCTTGTTTATATGAATTTAGGTTATAATTCATTATATGGGAGCATTCCACGGTCTCTATTAGGTCTCCCATCACTGCAAAAACTTTTTCTTTCGAACAATAAATTTAGTGGTCGAGTTAGTGAATTCTCTGATTTGCGTTCTTCTAACATAGATTCACTAGACTTGAGCTCCAACCTGCTGGAAGGGTCAATTCCGGATTCTTTGTTCAAACTTGAAAGTCTTAGAGTTCTGTCACTTTCTAACAACTTCTTCAATGGAACTGCGGAGTTGGAAAAGGTTCAAAAGAATCTTACCGCACTTGATCTTTCTTACAATAACTTGACAGTTAATGCAAGCAGTAGCAATTCCAGTCTGTCTGCATTGCCTCAATTTAATCGTTTAGCATTAGCTTCCTGCAACTTTTACAGTTTCCCTGACCTGAAGAAACAATCCGGCTTGTCTTATTTGGACCTCTCAAATAACCACATTGTGGGGAAAATACCAAGTTGGATTTGGGAAATTGGAAGTGGAGAACTTAGGCATTTGAATCTCTCTTTTAATATGTTGACAGGTCTTGAAAGTCCTTATCAGATTCCTAGTGACCTGCTCTTACTAGACTTAAACTCAAACCGGCTACAAGGGAATTTACCGATGCCACCGCCAGATGCAATCTATGTAGATTTCTCTAATAATAACTTTGAGAGTCAAATTCCACATAACTTCACTTCCCCTAACACTTTCTTGTCTCTTGCCAACAATAGCCTAAGTGGAGCAATCCCCGAATCCCTTTGCAATTCTACATACCTTCAAGTTCTCGACTTGTCTGCCAATAAGTTAAGTGGTAAGATACCACCTTGTCTAGTTGAAAGAATGGGCTCTTCCGGTTTTGTAGGTTTTGAAACTAAAAATCTTGGGGTGTTGAATTTGAGGGGAAACAACATTAGTGGTGATATTCCAGATGCATTTCCTGTCTATTGTGGTCTAAAAACTTTGGATATCAGTAACAATAACTTAGGAGGGGACATCCCACCATCTCTGGCCAACTGCGGATCTTTAGAGGTCATGAACGTGGGAAGCAACAAAATTGGTGGCACTTTCCCATGCATGCTATCTTCTAGCTTGCGTGTTCTTGTGCTACGTTCCAATAGATTCCATGGAGAGGTTAGATGTGGTAAAAGCTGGCCAAGTCTTCAAATCATCGATATAGCCTCCAATAATTTTAGCGGCTATCTATACCCAGAAAGCCTTACAAGTTGGAGAGGAATGGTACTCGACAATGATGAACGTTTAAGTCCCAACCACCTGCGCTTTGAGTTTCTAAGGCTGAGCAACTTCTACTACCAGGAAGATGTAACATTGACTGTCAAAGGACTAGAGCAACAAATCGTCAAGATTTTGAGGGTCTTCACATCCATTGACCTATCTTGCAATAGTTTCCACGGCGAAATACCGGATGAAATTGGTGATCTCAGCTCACTTTACATTCTCAACTTATCCCACAATGCCCTGACGGGCAGAATCCCAAAAGCAATTGGTAACTTATCGCAGCTTGGATCGTTGGACCTCTCGAGGAACTACCTAACAGGGGAGATTCCACTAGAGCTCACAGGGCTTACATTTCTTTCATTTTTGAATCTTTCCTACAATAATCTAGTTGGAAAGATCCCAATTGGCTCTCAGTTCCAAACATTTACAGAAAATTCATATATGGAAAATACTGGGCTGTGCAGTTACCCTCTTAACAAAAACTGCACTGCTCCCATCAAGAAAAGCAGTCCTGCGCAGTCATCTCAAGAGAACGAAATTGAGTGGGAATATGTATCTGCTGCGCTGGGATATGTCGTGGGCTTAGGAAGCACTCTCTGGCTACTATTTGGTTGGCAGAGCTTGAATGACAAATTCTCTGAGCAGTTTGACCAAATTCTTTCGAAAACTTTTGATGGGAAAGGCAGGAGGAGGGGAGGAAGAGGTATAAGGAGAAACTAGTGCCGGTGTGTTATTTGGTTTAGCTGTTTCTTTTACATTTTGTATGGTTTCAGCTGCTATCTCAGCAATAACTTATGTTGTATGTCTGTATTTATGAACTCATGTTACATGTTTATGTTTGTTATAAAATTATGAATTATAAAGTGCAAAGGAGAACTTAATCAAATTCTGGCATTTGAAACAATGTTCTAATGCTAGTAAGAAATAACAAGGAATATGAAAAAAGTTATCAGAAAACAAAAAGCACAGTAACTTACCAGTAACCAGTATTTCCCAACACTTTTAAGTAAACACAGGACACCTATACAGAACGATTCAGGTAATAACAAGGTTTCGTCACAGAAAATTCTGACAATCAAAGAATTGTCAGATATGTAAACTCTATAGTTGAAAGATGAATCTTACTACTACAAATAAATATATTCTTCTTTCTCACTCCTGCATATCTCATTAGTTAAGTTACCCATATTCATCTTTTTCTATTTTTTTTTTACAATAAATAGTCGTCTGGGCATCAAGCTTCTTCCTCTTGCCAAGATTTGGAGTAGAATAGTAACTGAATAAATGCAGTGATAATTTACAGAAGAACATTCCAAAGAGTGGAAGCATCTTCACCACACTTAGCATGAACATCTCTGATTCTCTGCACGGATTTGCAAATGCCACTGCAGCTCCAATCAAATGTCGCGGTACAAACACTACCTGCTTGTGCTTTCCACGCGCATTCTGCCCGCACATTCAAAATATGATTTATGGGTTTGATTTAAGGTGAAGATTCAAACAAAAGAATTAAACTTTAGAAAACCCATTTTAAAAAATAAAAAATAATAAAAAAAATTAAAAAAGTGGAAAAACCCATTACCTGTAGTTCTACAACACATGCTGTCATCATGAATATGCTCAACGTCAAGACCGATGAACCAGGAGCCAAGAGTTACATCTTCATTAGCATATTTGTGGAGAATGGCTCTGAAATCAACATGAGAGTTTGCCATTTACTAATGTGATTGGATTTGTGCATATTTGACAAGTTATAATGAAGTAAATCAACTTTCATTAGGATCAGAGGTTAAAGTTCATTGATTCTCACTGATTGATTCTGATATATTTTGCAAGATCCTTTGATATGGCATATATCTGTCCTGTAGCATGCCTGAAGTACTTATTTCCTTCTTCACCAAACTTCCAATACTCAGGCTCGTGGTACTTAACATACCTAAAGAAAGAAAGGAATGACGTATGAAAAAATTTGTAAAATTATTTGTCCTAAAGCGAGAAAGCATGCAGAAGAATTATAGAAAGCAATTACTTTTGATAGAGAACTGGCCCTGACTTCATACATCCTAAATATACCCGGGGCTTGGAGCGATGGCGGGCAAGAGTTGCAGCTAGTGTACCTGCATTATAGCATTAATATCATTTAGAAAAAAAGGATAAAAATTCCATCGGAAATATATAGGTTTTTTAAGGTAACTCAAGATATGTTTTTTTACACAATGTCAAGTTCTTTGGCAGAATATTCATTGGATTGTAAAACTTGCATGAAATGGTTATATGAAAAATGTGCAAATGCGAGTGTGATTGGATCAAATATGTATGGAATTTAGTTAAAGGTGCTACAACTGTAATAACGCGCGTTAGTTCAGATGGGAAAATTTATTTCCTGTAATTATAAAATTGTAAAAGATTTGCACCATAGGAAAATCAAAACACCTGATATGTAGGTTGGGATGCTAAAGAAAAAAGAACAGAAAAAAAGAGTCAATGTACCCAAATTTACATGAACATCATCGTCCACCTTGACATAGAACTCAGCATCCCATCTTTCTACAGCAGTAATGAAGAATGATTTTGTCTTCGCAGATAATTCATGATATCCTTCAATGTGTTCCTTAAAAATCACCAACTTATCAGAAATAATCCAAAAATGTTAAATGGAAAAATTAAAAAAAAAAAAGAACATAAAATCAGCAAGGAATGAATTCCTTACAAGCCTAAAGAAATCGTTATGCTGTGCATCCTCAGAGTCAATAGCACGGTCCAGAATGCTGTTAGATGTTGCACTGACCAATACAAAATCTCAGTGTTCATGATTTATGTGAAAGAATAACAGGGTGCAAAGAAAAGGAGAAACATTTGCGTATTGAATCAGAGAATAAAGGGATATAAGCTTAACCTGTGGCCAATCATGAAACGAACCACAATACCCTTTTCTTCCTCAAGTCGAAGCAGACTTTTACCTAATAAAAAAATTGACCGAATTCGTAAGTAAAACAGATTTGAGGATTCATTTATACTCTTGAAAAGCATATATATATATATAAGCATGTATTACACCTCTTGGCATCCATGTTTCTCTTAGAGAATCGCGCCTCTTTCTGCTGCTGAATGCTGTGTTTATGCCTATCACCATAAATACCTTTTTCCTTGTCACTGTATTATTGCTTTTGTATGTGGGAATATCAGTTAAATTCTCAAAGTTGCCAGTTGTGTGGGAATTTGATGGCAGCTCCAACCGTAGTTTAGAATCCAGAGATCTGAGAATCCAGCAAGAGAGACAAAACAACTCAATTTTTTTTAGTTGGGTTTAAATCATTTCCCTTTTTATGTTCTTTTACGACAGGGGAACTATGTAACTGTAAAAAGGAATCAGGAACATCATCTGGATATGTGATGCTATATTACACTCACTCTACTGCTTGATGCGCCTTGCTGAACTCTCTGATGATTTCCTCGTCCTGCATTCTTTTCTACAACACCCAAAATTATGAAATTTGGATATATATATATATATCAAAAATGAACTTTTGGTACCCAAACAGAATATTGATCCTTAAAAAAAAAAAATCCAAAAAGAGGACCTTATTCGACACACAGTCGTCAGATGCATCTGCAAAATCTGCCAACTTCCGCTGTGGGTAAAGCATCTGATTATCGAATTGAGGGGCAGCATCCCATATTCTACTGATCAATACACATAAATAAACCACAAATTCAATTACTTGTCGATGTTATTTAATTTTCCATATAACATTAAACTCTACAAGTCGATCACTCGGCAACTATTACAATCAGCATTCGTAAGGGGAAGAATCAAAAACCCATCAAATACTAACTCTGTATTCCATTGTATGCATAAAGCTACAGCAGAAAGCTGGCAGCCACGCTACTAAATAGCATAAATGAATCAATAATAACTTAAGCCTTCCATCAAACACATAACACGCATATTTCTTGCTCTATTACATACAAACATATATACGCGTAAATAACCAGCCAACATATATTAAAAGAAGAAAACCTGTTGCTAAAGAGCATGCCGAGGCCAAAGCTGACGAAGCTTGCGATCATAATCCATTTGAGCGGCACCTTACCCCGGTTTCTGATCTTCATCCCAAGACGCGATTGCACTGAACACGAGAAATCCGCAATACAAGATTAACCGAGCGATCGAATATATACACTGGATCGATCGGGTGCGTATGTTGGACTGGAAAAATGGCGTTGATCGCTGAGGCAATGTTGCTTTCATGGCGCTTTTGACGTGTGCTTTGGTTTTATTGCGGACTTGACAGAAGGCGGATGTTGATTCCATAAATGGATTGTTTGGTTAGAGTTTAGTATTTTTTTCCATTAACGCCTTCTTGTTTCTGTTGCGTCATTGTTGACGAAACATTGGTCGTCGATGACCATTGAAAAAATTTATGGAAATCTTTGCCCAATCAAAGGGAGTACTGTGTCATCCACCAATTCGAAGATTGAAAACCATGAAATCGAAGGGAATTGTACTTTAATGATATCTACTAGTAAATTGCCGCAAACTAGTATTTCACAAATAACATTTATATTATTTAATTAGACTTAATGACATCTGTCCAAATTAAATAGAATAATTATAAATGGTACTATATTTTAGATATGATTACACTTATCCCCTCCTAAAAAATTTATTTACACTACCTTGCAAATTTTAATTAATATATTTAATATTTTTTTTGGTAAGATAATATATTAATATATTTTATATAATAGTTATATGAAATTAATGTATTATTTGTAGGTTTATGTGAAATTAAATCTTTCTAAGTAAAATATAATTGTAATTATATTTAAATATGGGTTATCACTTGTAATTATCTCATGGGACTAGATATAATTGACTCATTTAATTATATTTTGAAATTTAAAATTTCAAGTTAATAATGGGATCATAATTAATAACTCGCACCCAGTTGGGAATTATTTAGTTTACTCCCCCCATATAAAAAATATCTATACTAACTTCCTATTCAAATTTATAATTTGATTTCACTCCCCGCTCACCTAAATTGACTGCAATACCCTTACTTATTTTTTTTTCCTTTTCATACTTCAATTTTAAACTTGAGTACTTTAACTTTTACAAATAATACTCTATTTTTAAATCTGAATATGTTAGTGTTTATGAACAATACTTCAATTATAAATTTAGGTACTTTAACTTTTGTAAATAATACTCTAATTTAAAACATAAGTACTTTAACTTTTATAAATAATACTTTTTTTTATTTTTATTTTTTCTTCTTGTACTTCAATTTTAAACCTGAGTACTTTAACTTTTACAAATAATAATCTACTTTTAAATCTGGATACTTTGTATTATAATTTGGATAATCTATTTTATAATTCGGAAATTTTATTTTATAATTTAGATACTTTATAATTTATACAATATTTTTAACTTAAAAATAAAACTTTAATATTCTTATTAAAGTTCTAAATTTTGATATTAAATATATTTTATAATATTCAAACTTTGGATATTATAAAATATATTTAATATTAAATATAAAAACTTTGAATATCAATTTAATATTTTTACTTTGAATATTATAAAATATTTTTAAGTTTGCATATTATAAAATATATTTAATGTTAATATTTTTAACTTAAAAATAAAAATCTTACAACTTAAAAATAAAATTTTTAAAAAGACAACACTAATTTAATATTTTTACTATGAATATTAAAAAATATTTTCAAAAAAAGTAGACTTGTTTTTTTAATTTATTGGATATATAAATTTTGCTTTTTTTTTCCCTTTTATTGATAATACTATAATTCTATTCGTTAGAAAATCTGGCAAAATCTTACACGTGTCACTCATCTGATAAGTGGAGTATGAGACGAAGCACCTAAATGGAGTCGAAGATCCGATGCTGATTTTTACCGATGTCGCCTCCCGGTTCGGATCTTCTACTCCATTCTTATACTCCATCTCTTACTCCATCCGTTGGATATAGGACATGTGTCACAACTTATATATTTTATTAGAAATAAAAAATAAAATAGATAACGGAGTGTTAGCAACCTAACGTGGATCTATTAAAGGAAGGGAAAAAGAAAAGAATTCCTTATATCCAAGAAATCAGTAAACGAAGGGAAAAAGAAAAGATTCCTTATATCAAGAAATCAGAGAAAAGATATTATGTATATCCAAAACAAATAAAAAACGCATTAAATAAAAGAATCCTAATCCTACTCTTTCTGATTAGGTAATATTTAAATCGACAAACGTGAGAAAAATAGATTGATTTACGATAAATTGGAGAAATCAAACATTTAACAAAACAACTGTAGAACATGAGATTGAAAAAATACTTGAAGATATCTTGAGCGCCATATCAAATTTTAGGTTAGTTTTCGTGTTAAAGATTATTTACTTGTAAATTCATAGTTTATCTCAATCAAGAATATTATCAAATTGAGGGTCCGGCAGATGTTAATAGTCTCACAGCAATATTATCTTTGTGTGTATCGTAACCGACCAAATCCAACCCGAAAATATCAAGATCATATGTGTAAAATAAATGTTGTTGCTTTCCAATAGTGGGAAACTATTTTCAGTTTTAATGTTGTTGGTTTACTTTCGTTTCAGGAGCAGAAATTCTTGATTGGACTCATTATAATGGTTCCCGTTTATGCAGTAGAATCGGTAATGATAGTTATGGCCAGTGTCTTACAGTTGTTTCTTTTGAATAATAGAGCATACATGTGCCAACCTCTTAGGTGTTTTATGGAGAATTTGGGTTAAGGAAACTGAAAGAATTGTTGGGTTGTGGGTGAATTTCGGAAAGAAAACTGAAGGCAGAATTATGGGAGAGAATTTTGGGAGAGAGAAGAAGAATAGATGGAAGTTAACTTATTCTGTTATGTCTCATCCATTAAGTTACACGTGTCCTATATCCAACGGATGGAGCAAGAGATGGAGTATAAGATCCGAACCGGTCTCCTCCTCATATATATTGGAAACCAATCACAAAGGAAAATTACAAAAATATATCCCAAGGAAATACAAAATCCATACCCAACAAAAAGAATTGGCTAACAAAGCGGCGAACCAAAAGGAAATAAATAGTGCCCAAAAAAGTCGAAGCACATGAAAGAGAACACAAGGTAACTCAAGAAGAAACCTAGCAGCACCACAAAACCTCGTTAAAACCTAGGCTGCAAGTCGCAGGTGTAGTAGTACTCAACTTAACATCATTAAGAGCACACTTAACACTCTCATCACCCAGCATCCCTGTCACCCCTCGTGCCTATGAGGTCGTTGGACGCGAGTATCAGTCTTTAAGTCCATCGAGTATAATTTGAAATTGGGCCTAAACCATTGCTCAAAAGGGATATCCATTAGTTATATTTTGACTATTTAATTTATTGAACTTAACTCTTATATTTTTCCCATGCAAGATAGGGGCATTACAATCACCTCTCTTTCCGAAATCGCGATGTTCTCGTCGTGGCATGACATAGACCATGACTGACTCGTTTGCATTAGAATTCTAGAGGTGGTTCCTACGGACTCAGGATGTGACTCCCACACATGTAGCATTTTGTCCCACATGCTCAAGAGGTGTGTCCCATGTGCGTAGCATTTTGCCCGCATAGCAGTTAGCTCTCGCGGCAAACGAGTGACTCTGATACCATTTGTCATGCTCTGGGCCCGTGAGCCCGTTGGACGTGAGTACAAGTCTCCAACTTCACCGAGTACTGAAATTGGACCTAAATCACTGCCCAAAAGGTATATACATTGTTTACACTTGAACTATTCTGATTTATATACTGAACTTAAACCTTAATGGTTCTATCCGTCTCAATCTATATAAATAGGTTATAGAAAAAAAATAAAAAGATAGGGTGCGTTGTGCTGAAAGAGAGCAAGGAAGAATATAGCGGCCCTGAAGCGGAATAGGACAAACATAAACATAAATTAAAAAGTAATTTTTTTCTCATTTCCAACATTGGAAGTCTTTTTACTACATATAAACTTATTCAACATTAATTTTCAAAATTCAAACTTTAAAATCATAGAAATGAAAATAGATTAGTAACCGATTGATACCTGGTTATGTTCTTTAACTAATAGAGATTCTAAATAAATTAGCCAATAAGAAAATATTCAAATCTAACAAAAAGTTTTAACAAATCACAAACTTTTATTCGGTGGAAATTACACAATTGCAGTAAAATCGTTGTGCCATATATAATAGTATAAAGAGAATTTTTTTTTCCCAATCCGTATTTTGGCCTTTTTTGTAATTTACCATCTCGCTCAACTTTTGTTGCAAACCGCCATCTGAATTTTACATTTTTTACAAACCGTCATCTAAACTTTTTTTTTTGGTGGTTTGGGTGAAAATACAACTGAAGTGGTGCATTTCTAAACATGCCACGTGTCAAGTTTTTTGGTCAAAACCATTAGATAGCGGTTTGTAAAAAACATAAAGTTCAGATGGCGGTTTGCAACAAAAGTTGGGCGAGATGGTAAATTGTAAAAACGGCCAAAGTACGGATGAAAAAAAATCTTTTCTCTAGTATAAATAAGTTTTTTTTTTTTTTTTTTTTTTAAAAGGAAACGTGGAGTTTTTAACGAGGCCTCTACCTCATATATAAAACAACCCAAACCGAAAAGTTACAAAGGTGCATGATCCAAGGATCAGCTAAACTGTTCATGTTAGGGTGCCCACGAAAGTAAGCAACATTGATAGAAATGGCACCTCTCAAATTACACCACAAAATATCCGAAATAAAGTCAGCCCCGTACACGTAAAGCGAAGCTTCGGAGTGGTTTTGATTGCCCCTCTTGCGAAGTGAAACTTTAGGAAAACTCACCGGCCTCTTGAAGAGGCGCCCAGACATCCGGGCAAAGTCAATGGCCGTCAGCGTGACACCCGTTTGGCGGTAAGAATTCTCATTTACGTCACTCGCGTCCTCAGGGCTACACAGGTGATTAGGTTGTTGTCGGACAATTTGAACAGAGGATCCGTCAAATCCATAGTTGCAGACTTGTCCAAGGAATGGACAAAGGGGTCTTTGAGCAGATCTCTTTTCTTATTTGCTTCGTTCCTACAAAAAACAATGTTCTCGGCCAAGATCCGATCAAGGTTACAATACTTGCTCCATAAAATTTTATTCCCAACATTAAACCAAGTAGTAAATTCAACGTAGGGAATAGACCTGGCATCATATTTTGACTTACTCACAAGCCATATTTTCAGCGTGTTCCTGGACGTTAGCCCCCAAACCGTCGCGAAATCATTGTTGTTGTCCTGAGAAGTATTCTTTGAGACTTCAAAAACCTGTAACACCAAGAGCACACAACCTTTCTCAAAGCCAAATGTGAAAATGTGATTATGCCTATTTAAAACGGGATACAGAGACCTCTTCATATGGAAATGAACAATTAAAAGGTTACAGCAAGTGGCGATATTAGCCTGGTGCGAAGCCAATTGAACTCTCAAATTGCTTCTTCTCTCCATGTGCCTACCATTATCTTTATTAAAATTCCCCAAATTAGGACCAAAAGCCCTGCATCTCCTTAGAAGGCGCCCATACACATTCGCATCTTCGTCACTCGCGTCCTCAGGGCTAAAATAATGCTTTGGGAGATGTCCGACAAAATGTACAAGTAAACCGTCAATTTCGTAGTCTCCAGCAAAACGCGTGGAGTCGTCCCAGTCATTAATACCTGTAAACATTACAAGAATATGATTAGTACCCTTTAACAAAGCAAAATTAGTTATTTGCATCTGAAGTTCGGCATTCCCCATTTTTCCACCGTAATTATGCCTTTTAACTGTCTTTCCATGGGGGCGTTAGGATAGTGCCAATCGGTTTGAGAGTCTGCACCTCTCTTCGCCAAATAGTCAGCAGCTTGGTTGCCCTCTCGGTAGATGTGGGTAATAGATACGTTCATGGATCGCACCATCTTATAGAAGTCCAAGATGAGCTGATTGATTTTTAGATTGCCTGCACGCTTTCGCCGTAAAATATTAATCACAGCTTGAGCATCAATTTCGATCCATATGCTATCACATCCGATTTCCTGTGCCAGTTTAGTCCCTTGAATAACAGCCATGAGCTCTGCGACAATATTAGAGTTAACTCCTATACCACTGCTAAAAGCAAGCACGACGGAGCCCATGCTATCCCGGATGATACCCCCCGTCCCAGCAGGGCCTGGGTTTCCCTTAGAGGCACCATCAGTATTGAGTTTCAATTGTCCCAGAGTAGGTCTCACCCATTTAACAATTTTCATTTTGGTGTCCGGGGGACGTTGCAAATAGATGCCAAAGAGTTTGGATTTATGGATATCTCCTTTCCATGTTCGACGCTTCATATGAGAAGACTTACCCAAGCGTGCTAGGTGAGTGCGTACATGCCTGATGATGTTATAGGAACTGAACTTTGTTCCTCGGTGTTTGGCTCGATTTCGTTCACTCCATATATACCAAAAGATCAATCCCGGCAAGATTATTCTGATGTGTTTCTTATTGCAAAAGGCCGAGGAGTTAATCCAACTCTGGAATACCATAATCGGATTTTCCATGCCGACCATCTGAACTCCGAAGATATTAGTAAAGTGCTCCCAGACCCGTTGTGCTTTGTTACTTAAGATGAACAGGTGCTGAACCGTTTCCAACTGTGAACAACATTGGCACTTAGATGGGAAGATTATACCCTTCTGGTGTAGTCTCTCATCGACCGGGATCCAATCAAAGATGAGTCTCCAAAGAAATATCATAATAGTCGGGGTGAGATCCGCAGACCAGATAAGGGTGGTAAGAGAGCTGACGTTATTCCTCTTCCTGATGCAACTCCAAGCCGATTTGATAGAGAAATTACCATCAGTGCTCTCAGTCCAGCAAGGAGAGTCCTTTATCATCGTGTCAAAAGGGATCGTAGCGAGAGATTCAGATTTATCACGGCCAACAACAGCGTTCAGAATTCCAGAATCCCACGTGTCATTGACCCAAAAGTCCCTGACCTTCAAAGAGGCCAAAGCTTCCTCAGCAAGTATGTCCTTTAATGTACCGTCGGACCATCTGTCGTGCCAAAATGAGATGCTGCCATTGCCAAGCGTCCATGCGATGTGCTTTTCAGCTTTATCCCGAATGCCACCCAATCTTCTCCATGTGTGCGAGTGGCTATTATTCACATAAGCTCTCATGGGGTGAGTTCCACTGCAATATCTATCTCGCATGTATTCGGCCCAAAGGGCTTTACTAGTACAAAGCCTCCACCAAAGTTTATGCGAGAAAGACTCAATTATGTCATCGATGTCTCGCACTCCTAAACCTCCTTCAGAGACAGGGAAGCACACCCTCTTCCAAGCAACCCAGTGGATACGTCTCTTATCATTAGAAGATCCCCAAAAGAATCTATTCAGCATAAGTTCCATAGATCTCACCACGGATTTAGGTGGGTTCAAAATTTGAAGAGTGTGCATGGGGATGGAATATAGTACCGATTTGATCAGCTGAAGGCGTCCCCCGTGTGATAGTCTAATCAACTCCCAACCTTGAATCCGAGCTCTAATTTTGGCCATTATGTCATCAAATAAGGCAATGCGGCGTCTTCCAGTGAATAAGGGTGCTCCAAGATACTTGATGGGGAGCCTATCATGTGAAAAAGCAAGGATATCTTGAACTGAGGCAGCTGCATTGTCAGAGTCATTTCCCACCACAAAAGAGCTTTTGTTGTTATTCAACTTTTGTCCCGAGGCCTCTTCATATTTATCCAAGATGACTTTGATTCCTTGGAGGGATGATCTTTTGCTGTTAGTAAAGATTACGGTGTCATCGGCATAGGCCAGGTGGGATATTACCATCGAGGAGGGTGTTTTGAATCTGGCTTCTGGATTTTCAAGCAAGTACCTGTCAAGGAGAACAGAGAGATAATCGGCTCCAATAACAAAAAGAGAGGGCGAAAGCGGGTCACCTTGTCTTAAACCTCTCGTTGAAAGGAAGAGATCCGCGGGGGACCCATTGACCAGAACGGCAAACCAACAGTTATTAATAGCGGCTCGCACCCATCTAATCCACATGTCAGGGAAACCCTTTCGACGAAGGACTTCAAAGAGAAAATGCCATTCCATCCTGTCATAAGCTTTGGCCATGTCTAGTTTCAAGATCACATTTTTATCTCTACCCCGTGAGTCAATGGCGTGAACCAATTCTTGAGCCAAAAGAATGTTGTCACTAATAAGGCGTCCCTTGATAAAGCCACCGTGATTAGGAGATACCACCTTCGGTAGCACTTCAGCAAGCCGCGAGTTCATGATTTTGGTAATGATTTTGTTTTTCACATTACAAAGGCTAATGGGTCTAAAGTCCGACCAGTGAAGTGGGTTGTCTTTCTTTGGGATCAAGGTAATTGTCGTGGCTGTGTAGGCTCTCGGCAAAGGAGTTCCCTGACAGAAGTCTAGCACTGCCTCAAGCACATCATTCTCGATTATATTCCAAAAATGCTGGTAAAATCGAGCTCCAAAACCGTCCGGGCCCGCAGCACTGTGTGGGTTAATATCAAAAACGGCTTTCCGAACTTCATCCGCAGTTGGAGGTTTGATCAGCTCATTGCCCTCTTCAATGCTTAGGACTTCGGTCATATGATCAAATTGGTCATTGAATCCATGAGACCGACCTTTAGATGATAAGAGATTCTGGAAGTAATTCTTTGCAGAGGTTTGCATAAGAGCTTGGTTCGTTATTTCTTCATTCCCATCTTTAATAGAATGTATTCGACCTCGGAACCGTTTCTTCTTGACAAGAGCTTGAAAGAACCGGGTATTTCTTTCTCCATCTTCAATCCACCTACACGCAGCCTTTTGTCGCCAAAAATCTTCCTCCATAGCCGTGGCTCTGTCTCTCAAAGCTATACATCTGTTAAGCTCGATGAGGTGGTCATCTGTCGGATTATTATCATATCTGTCTTCAGCCTGTTGAACCGCTGCCTCGGCTTCTTCAACCCTGTCAAAGACGTTCCCAAATCTCTGCTTATTCCATATTTTCAGATATTGCTTCAGGCGGTTGAGTTTCACATGCAGTTTCCAAAGTCCGTGAGCTTGTACCGGTTGCTCCCAGTTCTCACGAACTATAGCATCAAATTTGGGATGCCGAAGCCACATTTCCTGGAAGCGAAAGGAGGCCGGAGGGCGGGTGCATTCATCTCCACATCGTAGGAGCAAAGGCCTATGGTCCGACTTGCCTCGTGGGAGGTGTTTAACTAAAGTGCTTGGAAAGCTATCAGCCCAGAGTTCATTAACAAGCATTCTATCCAACCTTTGTTTCATCGGACCTCTAACCCAAGTAAATTCAGGTCCTTCAAAGCGTGGTTCAATCAAGTTACAATCCTGAATGAAGTCGTTGAATTCCGACATTCCAAGGAGGTCCGGTTGATTTCCTCCACTGCGTTCCTCAATCTTCGTAATGATATTGAAATCGCCACCAAGCAGCCAGGGGGTGGATTGATTCTGAACAGTTCTCATAAAGTCCCACAACTCTCTCCTGCCACTAGTAGTTGATTTTGCATATATAATTGACAGGAGGTAAGCTTTATTCCAGTTACTGTTCGTCAGTTTGACATGCAGGAATTGACGGTTGTCTTCCAAAATCTCCACATCTGTTTCCTGTTCACAGAAAAACCAGATATGATTAGAGACATTGGCAAAAATTTTAGGGAAGCGAAACATACGAGAAAAAATATTGAAGTCAAGTTGAACCATAGGTTCTAATATAGCCATAAAATTTAAATTCTTTTGCCGTCTATATCTTTTGAGGATACGTTGACGGCCCTCATTATGTATCCCACGGATATTCCACACCAGGCCGTTTAAAATCATGGTTCACTTGGGTTCATGCCCGATGATCTCGTAGTCATCCTTTTAGGGGCAGGAGTATTGTTTTTCTTTTTCCCTCGTCTGTGGTAAACCTCTGTGAATCCAACATCATCAGCTGAATTAGACCTACGGTGAGACGCTTGAATTTTAGTCGTCTCTATGTCATCTGCATCTTCCACCGAAAGACCGTCTTCATCCTGATCATTATCGGTTATGTCATCATAACCGTCACTATCCTTTTCTGCTGCGCTATCACCCTCTTGCAATGGACCTGTTGACGTATCCTGTATAGGCAAAACAATTTCCAGAGAATCAATTCGAACTGGATCTGGCTCTTTAGCTGTTTGATCTCCTGGCTGTCCCAGATCAGTAGTAATATCAGGCTCATTAGGTGTTGTTGATTTTCTTTCAACAACTTTCTTTCAATGACTTAAAATTTGCAAATAAACAAAAGTTTTCATATAATAGATTAGAAAGTGACTGTATTTCAATTCAAAAACAAAAATTAACTCCATTCATTTTAAATTCATTACAAAATCCAACCAATCAATCCAAACCGTTGTACTACCTAATAAGTGACATTCATTACAATATCCAACCAATCAATCTTAATTACTAACTAAACTCCATTCATTTTAAATTCATTACAAAATCTAGCCAATCGATACAAACAGTTGTAGTAATACGACTCAAATTATAACTTCAAATAAAATACTTCATCAAAGACGAGTAGATGGTTTAAGTGGTAAACACCTGTCATGGTAGGTCAGTGGTTCGAATTTTATTGGAAGTAGTTGGTAACCAACATTGATCTTCTTGGGAAAAAAAAAAAAAGAAAAAAATAATAATAAAATACTTCATCAATTATATGTCATAGAGGAGCTTCTTAAAAATGGTCATGTGACTCATGTGTCGTTTGGGCAGAGAGATCATAAGCAATAAGCTCCCATCACTGGTTGGACTTGGCATCAAATACCCTTTTCCTTCTGGTGGAGCTACCCCAGGTCCAGCAAAGATCGGGCGACCCCATCCAAAATCTGCATCGTAAAATGGGAGTCTAGCCCAGCTTGTTAACCCAAGATTCGGGCACCTAACGCGGTCTGGCCCGGCAACACGTCTATGTTCTGGCTGAACCTCCCAATAATTCAAAATCAAGTTCAAATAATCATTGTCCATCCGAATTATAGCCTCGTGAACTTTTCCAGCAATCTGCCCCAACGAGTCGGTTTGTAGCTCTCCATACGTGGAGACTGCTACCGTTGGGCACACAACATTACCAAAAAACTCGAATGGAATCTTGGGCTTGAGCCTAGATCGTCCATCTCATACAAGTTGCATCCAGGTTTCTTGATCTTCAGGTAGGCCACGAGCCTGGCACACACATCTCCAGACATGGCTGGTGAGGACCTCGTATGACGTGTAAGTACTGTTCTTCTCTTTGTCTTTGTTGCACTTGAATTTTAGGCTGTCAAGCTGATCGCGCGTTAGTTTGAATATGGCAGGAGATGTTTCTGTAATTGCATCTTGTGGATTTTTTAATGTTGGAGCAGGTTGGAACTCAATGTGGGAGAATTTAGGCTTCGCCCCAGTGTTGCATGGACGGATAAGGGTCCGGTTGAGGAAAGGCGGAACAACTACATCGAGGCCTCGAGCTATGTCTGACCATGTATTGATGAAACTCATCGCGGAAATTCCGTCTACTAGACAGTGATGGATTCCAATGCCTAACGAGACCCCACCACAGCTGAAATGTGTAACCTATACAGTTGATCATAAGATTAGTTGGATTCGATCAAACAAAAAATTCGAAATACATTCACTCAATTGTTAGTGAGAGTGTAGAAGTACCTGCGCAGCCAACAGTGGGTAAGTTGAGATGTCTTTGGTCCAGTCTACGTCCGCTGGAATGAGAACGCCATTGAACCCTGCCGTGGGGATAAAGTCACCCAAGTCATCCAGCGTTGCCTCAGTCTTCGCCTCCACAAACAGCACTCCTTCACCGTGTCACCGTGGCAGTCGATCTCAATTCGACCATTTTGGTCTCTCCTGAATCTCCCCGCCCCAGGATAGACGGGACCAGTACACGACTGAGCGCTGTCTTCAGCACCGCCGTGTTGAAAAAGTTTGCCGCCCCATTGTGGCGGTAGAAACACACGGAAGGAACACGACAGCTGCGCTGTATCAAGTCCAAGTCGGAAAGCCATAAGCTGCCGCCCTGCGTTTCAGCCTCTGGCTTCACCATTATCGTCTCCGTCAAGTTGATCTTCATGGTATATATATATCTAGCAACAAGCTGTGAAATAGAACTGAACACTATGCATCGAATTCCAACGGAAATTATCATGCCGTTTGTTCTTTCCTTAGAGTCGAGTGCTATATATATTTGATTGTAACTCCAAATTGTATGGCTAGACAAACTAACACGTTACTATTTTCCTTAAATGTATCAGGACCGGTGACACATTGTAGATAGGATTAGTAAGTATTTATTAGAGTAAGCCAGTAGGATATAAATATAGATCTGAATTCTTATATAATCCGACCAATATAACGATTTTTTGACCTCAATAGTTCAATTTTAATTAAGTAGAACTTTGTAATTATTTTTATTAAGTTCAAATATTTTTATCGGTTGATTTATTTAGAATTTATATTACTTTACTATGGACATAATTACTATCAATCAATCACTAATGGAATATTTTTGAAGTTTGAATCTTAAAATTAATATCGAGGATCTTATATCTGTTGACGCAAGGAAAGTAGATAAACATCAGAGATATGTAATCCCGTGATTGTATAGGGTTATTCTCTTTCCTTACTTAGATAGGTTGTATATTGTTTGTATTTATACATTGTTTTGTACTCTAGTTCTATAGAAGTAAATATACAGAAAAACCTTTTCCCCAATATGACGTTCTTCATAGCTATCATGGTATCAGAGCGGGCGACGATCCAATAATTGGATCCGAACCTTGCTCATCATCTACCCTAACCTTTCTCGACCATGGCCGAAGACAGTAGCAGTAGCACCACCACCGGCAAGGAGTCGCAACAGTCCGGCGACTCCCTCGTCACACAACTAGCCAGTCTTCTTCAATCCCTACAACCCCAAACAGAACAAAATCAGTCACATACTCCACAAAACTTATCAGTCAGCATCAAATTAAACCAAACCAATTATTCCATATGGGCACGGCTGATTCGGATGACAATTGGGGGCAGGGGAAAACTTTCCCACATCACAGGAACGCCTCCACCCCCATCACCAGATCGACCGGGATATCAGAAATGGGAACAGATCGATTTAATGGTCTGTTCGTGGCTATTGGAGAATATGGATCAAGAACTCATACCAAACTATGCCGAATACCCCTCAGCAAGATCCCTATGGGATGCACTAAAATCAACTTACAGCCAAGGGAGTGATGGTCTCCAAATTTTCGACCTCACCGTTAAAGCCAACAATCTCAAGCAAGGATCCGATAGCATCGAACAGTATTATAGCAACCTCCAAAGAATATGGAGAGAGATAGAAACCCGCCAACCTAACCCCATGGTTCATGAAGAGGATATAGCCACCTTCAATCGGTTGAGATCGGAGACCCGCCTTTTCCAATTTCTGGCCGGAGTAGATGACAAATTTGATCCAGAGAGGCGAGATCTCCTAAAGGAGAGTCCGTTACCAACTGTGGAGACGGCCTATGCCGCGATCAGGAGAGAGGGAACAAGGCGAGGTATTTTGGGAGAGAACCCATCATCGGCGGTGGCCTCAGGTGTCGGAGCGGGCCTCGTTGCCCGAAGTCAGTCCAAATCAGAGAAGGGATCGCCATGGACGGTCGCCAAGCCCAGATCAGAGCCCCGAAAATTCTCGGCGTCGTCTCCGGCATTCTCATCACGTCGGAGCGACGACACATACCACAGAGGCGGAGCGGAGCGATTGGAGCTCCAGTGCGATCAGTGCGGCCGTAAAAACCACCAGAAGGAGGAGTGCTATGAGCTGGTGGGATTTCCGACGGGTTGGCGCAGCCGTCGCCAAGAACGGGCCACGACCAGTCGCGGCGTAGCTACGTTGGCAGACGGCAGATTCGCCAGTGATAAGGGAGAAGAACCAAACGAAATATCTGGAAGGAGGAGAGAGGCGGCGGATTCCACAATAAATGAAGGAACAACACTACTAGATATGGATGGACCATGTGAAATCACGTCTATGCCCCTCTGATTTATTGCCTTCAAATTTTTTATTTCTGAGCAATAATAAATTGTCTCGTCAAAGAAATGAGAATCCATGTGCTACTGATACAATTATTGGCTCTTGTAATAATATTAGCATTAGAAATGATGGTCAGGCAGGTCTAGCATTGCAAACCCATACACAGAATGGTGGAAAAAATACTAGGTGGATCATTGATTGTGGTGCAACCGAAACAATGACATATGATCAGGGGGATTTTTTGGAATATACAGAACCTAAGACACTGTCTATTCGAAGTGCCAACGGGGGTGTTTCACAAGTTCATGGGGCCGGGACCGTTGCTCTATCTCCAACTTTAACACTACAGAATTGTCTTTACATGCCTAGCTTATCTTGCAAATTGCTCTCTCTGAGTCATGTCACCAAGGAATTAAATTGTATGGTGCTGATATACCCTACTTTTTGTCTCTTGCAGGATATTCGGTCGGGGAAAGTGATTGGGCGTGGTACTGAAAGTGGAGGACTGTATTATGTCGATGAGGTGGCCCAACAAGGAACTGCAGCGCTTGCTCACGGGACAGTGGACCGTCAACAGTGGCTATGGCACCGTCGTTTGGGTCATCCCTCTTTAGGGTATCTTCAGTTGCTTTTTCCCCAATTTTTTCATAAGGATAGTGTTTTTCAGTGCGACACATGTCGTTTAGCTAAGAGTCATAAACAGTCTTACCCGGTTTCTAGTTCTCGGGCAAATTCTATTTTTTCTTTGGTGCATTCAGATGTATGGGGGCCTGCCCCGAATACTGGTGGGACTCATAATTTTAAGTATTTTGTTCTTTTTATTGATGATTTTTCTAGAATGACTTGGGTGTATTTCCTTAAAAATAAATCTGATGTTGCAACCAAATTTTTGGATTTCTTTCATATGGTACACCGTCAATATCAATCCTCTATTAGGGTCCTTCGTTCAGATAATGAGGGGGAATACATAAACAACACTCTTGCTCAGTTTTTTAAGGAAAATGGGATAATTCATCAAACCTCTTGCCCACATACTCCTCAGCAAAACGGGGTTGCTGAGCGAAAAAATCGTCAGTTATTAGAAATGTCTAGGTCTCTCTTGATTGAGTCTCACTATCCCCAGTCCCTGTGGCCCGAGGCCGTTGCCACCTCAGTTTACTTAACTAATCGACTCCCCACCAAAGCATTGGAGTTTTCTACCCTCTAAAAACCCTAGCTAGTCAAGTCAGCATTCCCTCTGTTCTAGTCCTTCCACCCCGGGTGTTTGGATGTTCAGTTTTCGTTCACATCCCTAAGTCTGAGCGCTCAAAACTTGATCCCTATTCGGTTAAGTGTGTTTTTGTGGGGTATGGGGTTCACCAGAAAGGCTATAGGTGCTATCATCCGCCCACCCGGCGGCTATATACTACCATGGATTGTGAGTTTGTTGAGACAGAGTTCTTCTACTCCTCCTCACTCAGCGGTCAGGGGGAGACGAGACAGGACCCACTGAGTGGGGTGCCAGCATACTATTGGCCAGACATAGTCCCACCAGGGCCAGTCGTCGGAACCACCGGGCCACCATCTCCCATAATACAGTCTCCCACATTATCCACTAACCCGGCTACCCGGACGCAGAATATCCCTGAGGTACGTACCGTTGATTGTGATAGTATTTCTTCGATTCCTTATGACCCTAACAGTGCAGGACTTGGTGAGGAATAGGGGGAGAATGGGAGCAGACAGGATGGTGTAGAAGAGACAGTGGAGAGATATGTGCTACCCCCACGCACAAACAGGGGAGTTCCCCCGAAACGTTATGAGCCAGAACATACAGGACGAACCCCCCGATATCCCCTAGCTAATTTTGTCAGGGGGAGTACAGAGGCTCAGGCATATGTAGCAGCCATTCATGGTGACAAAATCCCAAGTAGAGTAGAGGAGGCTCTGAAAGATGAGAAATGGGTACAGGCAATGGAGGCAGAAATGGAGGCACTTGAGAAGAATGGTACTTGGGATAGGTGTGTGCTTCCTCAAGGAAAAAATGTGGTAGGGTGTCGATGGGTGTACACAGTAAAACACCGAGCAGATGGGAGTATTGAGAGGTATAAAGCAAGGTTGGTAGTAAGAGGGATTGTTAGGAATAGTGCCCTAGAAAGCCGATTGTATATCCGCTTTGTGCTTTTCCTTATTGTAATCACAGACAATCTTTGAATAAAATAACGAATTGAGGCAACACTTCTTTATATGCTCTTGTTTGGTATGCGTTTACTTTAGCTGTGCATGTATGAGAACTCCCCTAATCCTGATGACTTTAGGACTCTACCATTTGGGTGAAATGGTTCATGAAACGAGCCCTATATCACATAAGTCATGATTAGTAAAATACTCCAAGCCGATGAGTCCTACAGACAGTGGGAGTGTCAACCTGACTCCTCTAAGGCTTGCTTGTGGGATCACGCCCTTAAGAAGGACCACCTTGTTTCATGGAGGTGCAAAGTGTATAGTTGATACGTGCGTGATACATGAGGGTGCTTACTTTAATAAGTAAGTTCACTGAGGTGCCCCGTGTGAGAACATTCCTAAATGGGAAAGGAAGTTTCTATTTCAGGAAATGGAAACTTCCAGATTAGGAAATATCTCACGAGTCATTGATGTGATTAATTGATCCTTAGACTTGAGGTTCCTTGTCACTTTATGAGTTAACTCTGTAGTCTTAGGTATAAGCTTTAAAGGGTGTCGCCTTAGACAACTGATTCAAGGCTTATGCTGGGGCTGCACAAGTGATTCATGAAAGTGAATGAGAATCAAGAAAGGACCTACACTTGCATTTGCAAGGTGATCTCTTATTGTGTAAGTCATTCATATGCCATATGGAGTCCTTGGCCAAGGCAGTAGATCAAGACATCAAGAAAAGTGTTTCTTGGATTGAGATCGAATGGATATGAAATGTACTTAGCTTTAAGACCAGATTATTAGGGTTCTGATTATTCCCTTGCCCTAGATCTTGGTTGAGAGATAGTAAGTAGGAGGATTGTATCTCGCATGAATCAATGACTTAAAGGTTCTGTTGAATTCGAACATTCCAATTCAGCTAGGGGTTAAACACCTGTTGCTAGACTATGGTCGTTTAATCTGTGGACTGATTAATTAATTAGTGAATTAATTAATTGGGGTCACTGCTAATTGAATTGAGAACCTAGAGGGTCACACACAACAACTTGGTTACATGAGTTGAGGCTTGAAAATGATTAAACGAGTTAATCGGGCCAAGAGGGTTCCACACGTGTGGCTCACGTGAGTGACACGTGTCACTGTGACACGTGTCACACACGTGTGAGTATATATATATATTATATATATATGTATTAAATAATTAAATGTGTTAATTATTTAATAGACTTTGGTTTAATTTTGAATTAAAAAGAAAGTCTAATTTTGGAGAAAATAATCTAGTTAATTAATTATGAATTAATTAATTAGATAAAATAAGTTATTTATTTTATAATAAATAAAGTATAAAATTATCCAAAAATAGTTTGGATATTTTTAGCTCTCTTGAAAGTTGATTTGAATTAGAATTCAAAGTCAAAGTCAAAATTACTTGATGATCAAGTAATAGGAGAGAGGGACCAAATCCTTAGTCCATAAGGACTAGGTTCGGCCGCCCCTCCCCTTTCCTATATATAGGGGAGCTCATGCTCCCCTTTAGAGCTAATTGACAATTCTTTTGGTTCATGTGTTGAACACCTTCCTTTCTCCAAGATCAAATAAACCCTAGGTTAAGCCTAAACACTAACTAGAGAACTAGCATCCTTACTAGTTAGATTGTGATCAAGTTGGTGGACTTTCTCTAGAGACTTCAAGTTAGAAGTTTGAAGATTCGAGCTTTACCAAGGAGAGGGGATCAAGCCGCGAGAAGAGCGTTCTTGGGTGGCTTGAAACGCTTCAAGAAAGAACAAAAGAAAAGTAAGTTTTCTATCTTTACGAATTTGGTTACACGATTGCGAGTTCAAGATCTTTTTGTTGGGAAAATTTTTTAAATTCCGCTGCTTTCTGATTCGTGTTTTCCAACAGGGTACACACAGACATACGGCGTTGACTACTCTGAAACTTTCTCTCCGGTAGCTAAAATTGACACCATCAGGGTTTTGTTCTCCGTGGCAGCGAACCGAGAGTGGGAGCTACACCAGTTTGATGTTAAGAATGCCTTCCTCCACGGGGAACTTCAAGAAGAGGTTTACATGGAACCTCCACCAGGGTTCACTAAAGGATTCAGAAGTGGGGATGTGTGCAGATTGAGGAAGGCCTTATGTGGGTTGAAGCAGTCGCCCCGGGCCTGGTTTGGGAGATTTACAGCTGCCATGAAGAAGTATGGCTATCACCAAAGCAACTCCGACCATACACTCTTTATCAAGAGAAGGGGAGAACTTGTGACTTGCCTCATTATCTATGTAGATGATATGATTATTACCGGGGATGACACGGATGAAATTGGGGAACTGAGGAAGAACTTGTTCAAGGAATTTGAAATGAAGGATCTCGGGAGGCTTAAGTATTTTTTGGGGATTGAAGTAATGAGATCCAGGAGAGGCATCTATATTTCACAGAGGAAGTTTGTCCTCGACCTACTAGCCGAGACAGGTCTGCTAGAGTGTCGTCCAGTGGACTCTCCCATGGTAGTTAATCATGGACTTAGGATAGTGGAAGAGGCACAGGAAGCAGATAAGACACAATATCAGCATCTGGTGGGAAAACTGATCTATCTGTCCCATACACGTCCTGACATAGCATATGCAGTAGGAGTATTGAGTCAGTTCATGCACCGACCTCAGAAAGATCACATGGAAGCAGCATTGAGAGTCTGTAGGTACTTAAAGGGCTGTCCAGGACGAGGAATTCTGTTCCAGAAACATGGGCATTTGGATATCGAGGCGTATACAGATGCCGACTGGGCAGGAAGCCCAGGGGATCGGAGGTCTACCTCTGGGTACTTCACGCTCGTTGGGGGAAACTTGGTAACGTGGAAAAGTAAAAAGCAGAAGGTGGTCGCCTTGTCTAGTGCAGAAGCAGAATTTAGGAGAATTGCTAAAGGAGTGACAGAGGTGCTTTGGCTGAGGAAATTGCTTGCAGAAATTGGCGTCCCGATTACCACAGCTTGTAATCTTATGTGCGATAATCGGGCTGCGATCAGTATTTCAGAAAACCCAGTACAACATGACCGTACGAAGCACGTGGAGGTCGATCGTCACTTCATTAAAGAGAAGATCGAGGTAGTGAATGGTAGGATATTTGGGGAGGTTCTGAGCAAGTTGCACATCGGAGATCCGACCGTACAACTTGAGGGGGAGTGTTGACACAAGGAAAGTAGATAAACATCAGAGATATGTAATCCCGTGATTGTATAGGGTTATTCTCTTTCCTTACTTAGATAGGTTGTATATTGTTTGTATTTATACATTGTTTTGTACTCTAGTTCTATAGAAGTAAATATACAGAAAAACCTTTTCCCCAATATGACGTTCTTCATAGCTATCAATATCTATTATTATACATATCATTTACAATGTAAAAAAGAAAATACATACATATTTCCTTGTCATACAAATTGCATATACTAGAAAAACATATAATTTTTTATTTCATATTTATTTTTTAATTTATCTCTTCTTCTCTGTTTTGAGGCTCACTGCCTCCCCCTTTTTTTTTCTCTCGCTTTGAATCACAAACACTATTTTATTACTTTTTGAATATATACCGTTATTTCATGAGTCTTCAATATAAGTTTTTTTTTTTTTACTTAAGCAAGGTCTCGAGTTCGAACCTTGTGGATGTAAAAAACTACGTTGGGAGAGATCCCTGCAATAAGGGCCTTGATCAGCTACCTCGGGAGATTAGTCCTTCACTCAATTGAGTGGGGGAAAACTCTGAGAGATCAAAAATATAAGTTGTTTTCTTTTTTACTTTTAAGTTTTAATATTATTAGTTTTAGTTTATTACTTTCATTTATATTTAATTTATTGTTCACCTTTATATTTTTATATTTTTATATTTTATTTTGTTTATTGTTTTGATTACATCAACCTTTTGTTTTTCTTTACAAGGAACATATACTTTTTCTATAGTCGTTTTTTATTTCTTTATATTTTCTACATATTGTGATTGCTTTTTTTTAATCTCCTTTAGCTAGTTTGCTTTTCTCCAATTTATTTAAAAATTATTTCTCATAGTTAACAATTACATGCTAATTAATAGTTATTTTTATTCTTTTATGCATATTCTATTTGTTTTATTTCTTTTTAATGTTTTGCATTAAATCTTTTAATGTAATTTAGATTAATGTAGCACCCTCGACGAGAGCACCACATCCCCTGCACTATGAGCCCGGTCCACATATAAAATGGCTAATCCATACTGTTAGGAATAGTGCCCTAGAAAGCCGATTGTATATCCGCTTTGTGCTTTTCCTTATTGTAATCACAGACAATCTTTGAATAAAATAACGAATTGAGGCAACACTTCTTTATATGCTCTTGTTTGGTATGCGTTTACTTTAGCTGTGCATGTATGAGAACTCCCCTAATCCTGATGACTTTAGGACTCTACCATTTGGGTGAAATGGTTCATGAAACGAGCCCTATATCACATAAGTCATGATTAGTAAAATACTCCAAGCCGATGAGTCCTACAGACAGTGGGAGTGTCAACCTGACTCCTCTAAGGCTTGCTTGTGGGATCACGCCCTTAAGAAGGACCACCTTGTTTCATGGAGGTGCAAAGTGTATAGTTGATACGTGCGTGATACATGAGGGTGCTTACTTTAATAAGTAAGTTCACTGAGGTGCCCCGTGTGAGAACATTCCTAAATGGGAAAGGAAGTTTCTATTTCAGGAAATGGAAACTTCCAGATTAGGAAATATCTCACGAGTCATTGATGTGATTAATTGATCCTTAGACTTGAGGTTCCATGTTACTTTATGAGTTAACTCTGTAGTCTTTGGTATAAGCTTTAAAGGGTGTCGCCTTAGACAACTGATTCAAGGCTTATGCTGGGGCTGCACAAGTGATTCATGAAAGTGAATGAGAATCAAGAAAGGACCTACACTTGCATTTGCAAGGTGATCTCTTATTGTGTAAGTCATTCATATGCCATATGGAGTCCTTGGCCAAGGCAGTAGATCAAGACATCAAGAAAAGGGTTTCTTGGATTGAGATCAAATGGATATGAAATGCACTTAGCTTTAAGACCGGATTATTAGGGTTCTGATTATTCCCTTGCCCTAGATCTTGGTTGAGAGATAGTAAGTAGGAGGATTGTATCTCACATGAATCAATGACTTAAAGGTTCTGTCGAATCCGAACATTCCAATTCAGCTAGGGGTTAAACACCTGTTGCTAGACTATGGTCGTTTAATCTGTGGACTGATTAATTAATTAGTGAATTAATTAATTAGGGTCACTGCTAATTGAATTGAGAACCTAGAGGGTCACACACAACAACTTGGTTACATGAGTTGAGGCTTGAAAATGATTAAACGAGTTAATCGGGCCAAGAGGGTTCCACACGTGTGAAGTCACACGTGTGGCTCACGTGAGTGACACGTGTCACTGTGACACGTGTCACACACGTGTGTATATATATATATTATATATATATTAAATAATTAATTAGTTAATTATTTAATAGACTTTGGTTTAATTTTGAATTAAAAAGAAAGTCTAATTTTGGAGAAAATAATCTAGTTAATTAATTATGAATTAATTAATTAGATAAAAATAAGTTATTTATTTTATAATAAATAAAGTATAAAATTATCCAAAAATAGTTTGGATATTTTTAGCTCTCTTAAAAGTTGACTAGAATTAGAATTCAAAGTCAAAGTTGGAAAATACTTGATGATCAAGTAATAGGAGAGAGGGACCAAAATCCTAGCCCATAAAGGACTAGGAATTTCGGCACCCCCTTCCCTATAAATAGGGGAGCTCGAGCTCCTTATGGAGCTGATTGACAATTCTTGGTTCATGTGTTGAACACCTTCCTTTCTCCAAGATTATATTAAACCCTAGGTTAAGCCTAAACACTAACTAGAGAACTAGCATCCTTACTAGTTAGATTGTGATCAAGTTGGTGGACTTTCTCTAGAGACTTCAAGTTAGAAGTTTGAAGATTCGAGCTTTACCAAAGGAGAGGGGATCAAGCCGCGAGAAGAGCGTTCTTGGGTGGCTTGAAACGCTTCAAGAAAGAATAAAAGAAAAGTAAGTTTTCCTTCTTTACGAATTTGGTTACACGATTGCGAGTTCAAGGTCCTTTTGTTGGGAAATTTTTTTTAAATTCCGCTGCTTTCTGATTCGTGTTTTCCAACAAGTGGTATCAGAGCCACCTCGTTAATCGTGTTTCTGATTCGTCTCAATTATTCTGAATTTGGTAGAAATTCTTAGGCTTAGATGCGAATTAGATATTCTTGAGTTCTTTTAGAAAGCCTGAAATACGAAACTGTAATTTTTCTTGAATTTCTGAAACTGCTTTCTTAAAATTGTGTTTTTGGAAAACCGTTTTGATAGAAATTAATTTAATTCGTGTTTTGAATTTTGGATTGTTTTGGTTTTTGAACTAAAAGTACGAAACACGAAATCGCGTTACGAAAACGCGAGCCTGGACGTGCTAAGGCGTTGCACGCCAGGCCCGCGCGCCCGCCCGCCCAGCAGTCCCGCAACCGCGCGGGACTGTCCGCCGCTGCCGCCCCCCAGCGCCTAGGCGCGCGCCTAGGCGCGCCCGCCAGCACCTCCCGCAACCGCGCGGGAGCCTCCCGGCCACGACCGCCCACCTCGCCCAGCCGATGCGCGCGACGCGCGCAAGGATGCGCGCCATGCGCCCTCACGCTGGCAGCTTACGCTGCCGGCTGTGCGCAGCGCTGGCGTGCGCGTCCGTGCGAGCGATGCTGCGCGTCTGCCGGGCTTGGTCTCGGGCGGGCGTGCAGTCCGTTCCGGGCCCTTCGTTTCGCGATCTTGATTTTCGTGTTTAGTCCAATCCAATCCCGGTTTAATTTTTCTAAAAAAATTTTATTTATTAAATTTGAATTATTTTTTGAAATAATTGTTTAAATTGGGATTTTGAAAATTTGAGCGATTTAAATTTTGGAAAAATTACGATCTTTATTTTCTGAAAATATTGAAAGAATAAAATTATTAATTTTCAGAAATTAATTGGAATTTTATTAGTTCATTGATTTTCGGGTTTTATAGAAAAGGCTCTTGAACAAGAATTGCATCTAAGTCGTGTTTTTAAGCTATTAGAGCTTAAAGCGAGAATTTTAATTTATTGGTTAAATTTAAATTCTTACAAAAGCATGTTAGGTGATCATGGGTTTAGATCTATGTATGGTTTTAATTTATGCACATGGATGGTTTAAATTGGGGTTGGAGCCCTATAGTTGCGTTTTTCAATTGAGGTTGGAGCCTCACTTATGTGCGTACTGTTATGTGATTTATTATGTGGCTTTCCATATTACTGTTTTTGAGGCCGGGGTATGCCCCGTGTAATTGTCTAAGGCCAATATGAAGATTGAGCCTTATTACTTTATGTCTTTTTCTTTTTATTGTAATTTGAGAGTAGAGATAGGTGGTGAGGTTTTATTTTCATTTTGGAGACAATGCACCCATGGAGTAAGATGGACCACATTCAAGTAACAAGGAGGCCATAAGTGAAGACCCCTCAAAATGTTAGGGAGGGGAATCTCAATTGTTAAATGTAATAGAGATAGGGCTCGTATTTTGTTACCGCTTTCCCTTATGTGATTTAAACTGTTTATGTGGCATGTATGTTAGAACTTGTGATTGTGGAGTGGCTCCCACATATCACGCATAAGATAGGTAGAACCCATGATCATTACATGTTAGTATCATGCTAGGACATGTTATCTGTTTATGTGCTTGTTTGAAATGCATTTAAGTGTACTTGCATTAATCAAGACTAATAAAATTGGATAACATATATGTTGGTGAGGTCGAACCGGACAACTCTCCGGTTGATTCGAAAATTCCCATTAAATATTAAGCTAATTTCGAACAAATAGGTGTTTAATTCGAGATGCAAATTTTGAATTAAATTCCTAGCATTCCATCAATAGGTTTTAAGTTTAGTAAGTAAAGCTAGTTATTGTCCGCGAGTCGTGGGATAGCTAGTGGAGCTTATTAGTTCTTAGTTACCTAATTAATCATTTTAAATGATCAATATTTCGTGGTCAATTTTAGCAAGGGCGATGTCCGCGAGTCGTGGGTCGTTCGAACTAAGTTTTGGTCATGATCTTATGATTGATGGGTCTAGCTTAACGCCTAAGTAAATATGGATGTCGCACGAGTCGTGGGTCCATATTGAAAGATAGGTGATGCAAAAACAATTACTAAGAGTTCTAAAGGTGTTAGAATTGGTAAGTTGTACCTACCTAGGGTTCTTGCTAAGAATGTCCGCGAGTCGTGGGTTCGAGGTAAAATGCCTAGGATCTTAGTACCCATTGGGAAACGTGTTCCTCTTAGATCTTTGGGAATTCTAGATCTTTGAAAAACAGTGGGAGCTACAATAGATTAAAGACCTTATCTTTTGTATATCGTTATAATTCAGCATGCTCACTAGTTCTCTGTTTTACCATTTAGGTCGTAGATTCTGTGATTCTCTACGTGTTTTGAAATGGCAACCAAAAACCCTCTTGTATCGATCCTCGAGTCAAACAAGTTGACTGGTCCCAACTATTCTGATTGGCTGAGGAATCTAAAAATCATTTTAGATTCTGAGAAGAGAACTTATGTTCTCTTCGAAGGGGAGCCTAGTCCCGAAGGGGAGGCTCCCACTCGGGCTGAGCGGGACGCGATTCAGAAGTGGAAGGATGATAATCTCCAAGCCCGTTGCCTTATGTTGGCTAACATGTCTCCGGACTTGCAAAGGCAACATGAGGCCATGGAATTTGCTTGGGAGATTTACGACCACTTAGAGCAACTTTACCGCCCTCATGAACGTGTTACAAGGTATAACACTTCAAAGGAATTGTTCCACTTGAGAACGAGGGAAGGTTCAAGTGTCCATGAATATGGACTCAAGTTTCTTGCCCTTACTGAGAAACTTGCTTCCATGGACATGCCACTGAAAGATGAACTTTCAGTAGATTTGTTGCTAGCTTCGCTCCCACCATCATTCAACCCATTTGTCCTTAACTTCAACATGAATCATGCTGGTGCTACTGTAGCTGAGCTGATTAGTCAGCTTGTGACTGCTGAAAGCACGATCAAGAAGGACAATAAGGTTTTGATAGTGAATGCTCCATCTTCCTCTTCTGGGCCTTCTAAAGGTAAGGGCAAGAAAGCCCAAAAGAAGAAGAAGAAACCCCTTAGGCCCACTGGTGGCATTTCGAAGGGGAAGGCCCAAAAGAAGAAGCGTGATCAGAAAGAGGATGTTTGCTTCCATTGTGGCAAAGCGGGACATTGGAGGAGAAACTGCCCAGAGTACAAGGCTACTCTAAAGAAAGGTATCTTTCTCGTTGAAGTAAATCTTTCTATTAATTCTAGTTCTTGGGTACTTGATACCGGTTGTGGAACTCATATCTGTAATGATGTACAGATGCTAAATGAAGTCCAACAACTCAAAGAAGGAGAATGTGTCTTGAAGATCGGCGATGGCTCAAACGTTGAAGCTCGAGCTTTAGGCACAATTAGATTAGATTTAGGTAGTTTTGAGTTAGTATTAAACAAAGTCCTTTATGTACCGAGCATTATTCGTAATATAATTTCAGTTCCAATATTGGATTGTGAAGGTTATGAAACTTATATTAAGAATGGTAAATACTTTATCAAACGGAACAACTCTTCCGTTCATATCGGTACTCTAAGTAATGGACTTTACCTAACTCAAAATATCAATATTATGAATATACAACGAGAAACGAAGCGTAAGAGAGATGACAAAGTTTCAGCTTCCTTATGGCACGCTAGATTGGGACACATTTCCAAGAACAGAATTAGCAAGATAAACACTTTAGGATCATTCTCTGAAAATGATCTCAAAGAGTTAACTTCTTGCGAATCCTGTCTCAAAGGAAAAATGTCCAAAGTTCCTTTTAAAGGAACTGTGGAACGTGCCACTGAGGTTTTGGATTTGATCCATACTGATGTTTGTGGACCGCTTAGTGTAAGCACTAGAAACAATCATCAGTACTTCATAACCTTCACTGATGACTTTAGTCGGTATGGTTATGTATACTTAATGAAGTATAAATCTGAAGCTTTTGAGAAATTCTTAGAATTTCAAAAGGTGGTTGAGAACCAAACTGGTCACAAGATCAAAGCACTTCGATCTGATCGAGGAGGCGAATATCTTAGTGAAGAATTCCTTAATCATCTCAAGGATAATGGGATTATCTCTCAGTGGACTCCTCCGGGAACTCCTCAGCTTAATGGAGTTTCTGAGAGAAGGAATCGAACCCTACTTGATATGGTTCGTTCCATGATGAGTTTCACTGACTTACCACCTTCTTTCTGGGGTTATGCCCTAGAAAGTGCAGCAAAGATTTTGAATCTTGTTCCCTCTAAGTCAGTCCCTAAAACGCCCTATGAAATGTGGCATGGTAAAATCCCTAGTTATTCTTACTTAAGAATTTGGGGTTGTCCTGCTTACGTGAAGAGGACAGTGGGAGATAAGTTAGAATCTCGTTCTAACTTATGCTACTTTGTAGGTTATCCTAAGGAATCCATAGGATACTACTTCTATGATCAATCTGAACAAAAGGTGTTTGTTTCTAGAAATGCCACTTTTCTTGAGGAACCGTTCCTTAAAGAAAAGAAGGGCAAGATCATAGAATTAGAAGAAGTACAAAATGACCCCACACCACCCACTGAAGAAACGTCCCACTCTGATCAACTACAACCAATCACGAATTTCGATACACACGAAAAACCTCCTCTAAGGCGTTCTGAACGCACTCCTAGACAGCCGGAGAGATGGTATGGATTCTTCCATGAAATCTCTCAAAAGGATAATGATCCTTTAACATATGAGGAGGCACTTTCAGATTCTGACTCTGAACAGTGGATAGAAGCCATGAAATCCGAAATGGATTCCATGAACTCCAACCAAGTTTGGACCTTGGTAGATTTGCCTGATGGGGTCAAACCCATAGGTTGCAAATGGATCTTTAAGAGAAAGCTTGGAGTTGATGGAAGCATTGCAGCCTACAAAGCAAGACTGGTTGCAAAAGGATTCACTCAAAGACCCGGCGTGGATTTTGACGAAACCTTTTCACCAGTTGCAATGCAAAAGTCTATTCGAATCATGCTTGCCATTGCTGCATATTATGACTATGAGATATGGCAAATGGATGTGAAAACTGCCTTTCTCAATGGTGACATTGACAAAGACATTTATATGGAGCAACCCATAGGTTTCACATTCAGTGGGAGTGAGCAAAAGGTTTGCAAACTCCAAAGATCAATCTATGGATTGAAACAGGCTTCTAGGAATTGGAACATTCGATTTGATGAATCGGTCAAAGCGTTTGGCTTCATCCAAATTTCGAATGAATCATGTGTGTATAGAAAGGAATTGGAGACCTCAGTACAATTCTTAGTACTTTATGTTGATGACATCCTTCTTATTGGGAATTCGAAGGATGACATGAAAGTGACTAAGTTATGGTTATCGAACCAATTCGAGATGAAAGATCTTGGTGATGCGTCCTATATCCTTGGAATTAAAATCTATAGAGATAGATCTAGAAGGTTAATAGGACTGTCACAGTCGATGTACATTGACAAAGTATTGAAGAGATTCAATATGGAGTCAGCAAAGGTTAAGAACCTTCCTATGAGTGTAGGAACATGTCTTTCAAAGAAGATGTGTCCTAAGACCAACCTTGAGAAGGAAAGAATGACTCATACACCTTATGCATCAGCAATAGGTAGCATAATGTATGCAATGTTATGTACTCGACCGGATGTGGCTTATGCACTTAGTGTAACAAGTCGTTTCCAATCTGACCCTGGAGATGGTCACTGGGCTGCCGTGAAGAATATTCTTAAGTACTTGAAAAGTACTAAAGATTTATTCTTAGTTTACGGAGGTCAAAAAGATCTTACTGTCGAAGGATACTGCGATGCAAGCTTTGCATCAGACTTAGATGATTTTAAGTCAATGTCAGGATACATTTTCTGCCTAAACGGCGGAGCAGTGAGTTGGAAGAGTTCCAAGCAAACTACCACTGCTGATTCGACCACTGAGGCCGAATACTTAGCTGCAAATGATGCAGCTAAGGAAGGTGTTTGGATAAGAAACTTCATTCAAGAGTTGAATGTTGTTCCTAGCATGAAAGACCCCATTACTGTGTTTTGTGACAACACTGGGGCGGTTGCTCAAGCAAGAGAACCAAGATCTCACCAACGGACCAAGCACATTATGAGGAAGTATCACCTAATCCGTGATATTATCAAAAGAGGAGATGTGCAAATTGAGAGGGTCACATCAGCAGAGAACGTGGCAGATCCACTTACTAAACCCCTTAGTCGAGAAGCTTTCCAAGGTCATCTTCAGAAGATGGGACTTAGAGTAGCTTTAGAATGGCTTTGACGGGCAAGTGGGAGATTGTTAGGAATAGTGCCCTAGAAAGCCGATTGTATATCCGCTTTGTGCTTTTCCTTATTGTAATCACAGACAATCTTTGAATAAAATAACGAATTGAGGCAACACTTCTTTATATGCTCTTGTTTGGTATGCGTTTACTTTAGCTGTGCATGTATGAGAACTCCCCTAATCCTGATGACTTTAGGACTCTACCATTTGGGTGAAATGGTTCATGAAACGAGCCCTATATCACATAAGTCATGATTAGTAAAATACTCCAAGCCGATGAGTCCTACAGACAGTGGGAGTGTCAACCTGACTCCTCTAAGGCTTGCTTGTGGGATCACGCCCTTAAGAAGGACCACCTTGTTTCATGGAGGTGCAAAGTGTATAGTTGATACGTGCGTGATACATGAGGGTGCTTACTTTAATAAGTAAGTTCACTGAGGTGCCCCGTGTGAGAACATTCCTAAATGGGAAAGGAAGTTTCTATTTCAGGAAATGGAAACTTCCAGATTAGGAAATATCTCACGAGTCATTGATGTGATTAATTGATCCTTAGACTTGAGGTTCCATGTTACTTTATGAGTTAACTCTGTAGTCTTTGGTATAAGCTTTAAAGGGTGTCGCCTTAGACAACTGATTCAAGGCTTATGCTGGGGCTGCACAAGTGATTCATGAAAGTGAATGAGAATCAAGAAAGGACCTACACTTGCATTTGCAAGGTGATCTCTTATTGTGTAAGTCATTCATATGCCATATGGAGTCCTTGGCCAAGGCAGTAGATCAAGACATCAAGAAAAGGGTTTCTTGGATTGAGATCAAATGGATATGAAATGCACTTAGCTTTAAGACCGGATTATTAGGGTTCTGATTATTCCCTTGCCCTAGATCTTGGTTGAGAGATAGTAAGTAGGAGGATTGTATCTCACATGAATCAATGACTTAAAGGTTCTGTCGAATCCGAACATTCCAATTCAGCTAGGGGTTAAACACCTGTTGCTAGACTATGGTCGTTTAATCTGTGGACTGATTAATTAATTAGTGAATTAATTAATTAGGGTCACTGCTAATTGAATTGAGAACCTAGAGGGTCACACACAACAACTTGGTTACATGAGTTGAGGCTTGAAAATGATTAAACGAGTTAATCGGGCCAAGAGGGTTCCACACGTGTGAAGTCACACGTGTGGCTCACGTGAGTGACACGTGTCACACACGTGTGTATATATATATATTATATATATATTAAATAATTAATTAGTTAATTATTTAATAGACTTTGGTTTAATTTTGAATTAAAAAGAAAGTCTAATTTTGGAGAAAATAATCTAGTTAATTAATTATGAATTAATTAATTAGATAAAAATAAGTTATTTATTTTATAATAAATAAAGTATAAAATTATCCAAAAATAGTTTGGATATTTTTAGCTCTCTTAAAAGTTGACTAGAATTAGAATTCAAAGTCAAAGTTGGAAAATACTTGATGATCAAGTAATAGGAGAGAGGGACCAAAATCCTAGCCCATAAAGGACTAGGAATTTCGGCACCCCCTTCCCTATAAATAGGGGAGCTCGAGCTCCTTATGGAGCTGATTGACAATTCTTGGTTCATGTGTTGAACACCTTCCTTTCTCCAAGATTATATTAAACCCTAGGTTAAGCCTAAACACTAACTAGAGAACTAGCATCCTTACTAGTTAGATTGTGATCAAGTTGGTGGACTTTCTCTAGAGACTTCAAGTTAGAAGTTTGAAGATTCGAGCTTTACCAAAGGAGAGGGGATCAAGCCGCGAGAAGAGCGTTCTTGGGTGGCTTGAAACGCTTCAAGAAAGAATAAAAGAAAAGTAAGTTTTCCCTCTTTACGAATTTGGTTACACGATTGCGAGTTCAAGGTCCTTTTGTTGGGAAATTTTTTTTAAATTCCGCTGCTTTCTGATTCGTGTTTTCCAACACATACATGAACCAAACTCACAGCGAACAGAAGACAATGAAAAGGACTGTTCTAGCTAGGCGGAATCTAATCCTGGAACAATTCAATAATATCAAGATGCGGAAACAAGGTAATTATTTGTTCAATAACAAGTCAATAAATGTAACTTCAACGGGAAAGTAAATACGGGTTCCACTAAGCAAAGCACCTGTCCTAACCTGTCCCGAATCAATACAAGACAATAATATAAAACAGGTTCATCTAAAGTCTTAGAAACCAGCCCCGAGTTCAATTCAGTTCAATAGGTAGATCAATTTAGTCCAATGAAATTCTCATGCAATTAAGTCCCCCAATTAAAAAATTGATCAATTAAGGACATATAGTCAATTAAGTCATGTTCGGCAATTAATTCACGTGGCAATTAAATACAAGTCATGCAATAATTCTCAAGTTGATGGAGATTTCATATTTTCACACAAACATGTAGGAATACAACCCATAAAATATCATATAATGCATAATTTAAGGAATAAAAGAATTAAATAAATCCTATTTCTCAAAACTCTCACGTGTGGCGCATACCTGGATGGTTCGAAAAATTGGGGCGTTACAACTAACATGCTTTAGACTTGAATTTTTTTATTGCGTACTTGTTGAAAAATTATTAATCTGCTATTTAAACAATGTTATCAACTGGTTTTTTGTAATCTTGAAGAAATGTTCTCTGTAGATTTTTGGGGGGGAGGGGGGGGGGGTGAATTGATCTTTAAATACTCTTTTGCGCACAATGATTGCTTAATCAACACACAAAGCTAATCAAGTTCATTCACAGATATCAGAGTTGAGTATTGGCTTGAATAGACTTTTTCACAATCTCAGTTGTTATCAGTGGTACAAACTTTATACCAGTCAGAGTGATACTTTCATAGCTCCAAGATCTAATAGATGATAAGTTCAATAATAGCAAAGCTTGGATAACTCAGTAGCTCAACAAATGAATTGATAAGCAAGATAAAATATATCAGAGTGTCTCAGAGGTTTAGCTCAAAATAACAACCACAACACAAGGCTCACACCAAGATATTTTATCCACTTTATGCTTGTATATTCAGGTAACTCTTTCACAACACAAATATGTCAAACAATGCAGATCAAGAGAGTTACTGATGCATCAGATATCAGCTCAACAAAGAGCTTAATAAGTCTCAATCTCAGATAAAGAAAGGTATAAACAAGAGACAAGATATTTAGAGAGGTTTGTCCCTAAAGGTTGTGAAAACACGAACCAATGAGATTAATCCTCTACCTAAGGTTGTTAAGCTTAGGATTTTCAACGGGTCACTTGAATATTTGATAGTTTACAAAATACAACACAAGACGGAGTCCGCCGAGTACAGCGACAACACCACCGGTACAATCGAGACCAGGCTCCGGGATTCCCAAGTCTTCACGCATACACTACCCATCAGAGCAAAATAGGTGTACACACAAAAGTAGCTGCTAACAAAGACTTGAAAGAAAATCAGTTTCTTGTGTTGAAGATGATCCTCTTTTATAGCTTGAGCAATATGACCGTTGAACCCACTTTGTAAATTCAAACTGGGCACATCTCCCAAGATGTTTTTGTTGGGATTAGTGCCCTGAAAATCCAATTTCTTTGTAAATACTTCGTATTTTGTTGGATTAATAAAACTGAAATTATCGCAAGTTATGAGTATATTAACATAATTAATAATGTGTGATGATATTCTCATATGAAATGTGTTTCATAGGAAAGGACTTTGGATATCGAAATCACATGTTATTAAAGTTCTAGTCGGTAAGATAAGAATAAGTTCTTATCAAGACTATAATGTGTTATATAAGATGATTAGTCTTTCGTCATAGGGAAATGGAGTTTCCAGTTATAACACATTGATTATTTTCAATAGATTTGGAAACATCGAACTAGACCACTAAGATAGTTCATTTTAAATTACTATCTAAAATGAACCAATCTTATGGAGCATTGAACTCTTAATCCTGGTAGTATTTCGACTTTAGGCATGTAGTGTTAATCATTGTAATGTACTCATAAGTGAGGTCTCGATATCGATTGACCGAAACCTTTGTACGTTCAGTGATTACATGAAATGTGCTGAAGAGAAATATTGATCGAGGAATCTGTGGCTTTGCTGGAAAGTTAAAAGATATTCCTGAAATAGATTTGCAAAGTTCGAATTAAAACTTTGGCCAAAGTACTTCGTGTGATGCGTCACTGAAGTTGTATGTTGAATATGTTTCACGTACAAGAAATTTGAACTTAAGACGAATCAGGAGATTACAGATTAGAAGGGAAAAATAAATGATAGTAGTATTAATTTATTTTTCATGGATATCTACAAGGAGGAGTAAAATGCAAAAATTATTCTAGATCGAGAAATTCGTGAATAATTTAATTAATTTTAGAGTGCAACAATATTTATTTAGTGGAATTAAATATTGTTAAACGGTAATTAATTATTATCATGGGATGATAATATATTAACCCCTTTGTAGCTAAAATTAATTAGTCCTGCAGGTCCCCCTGCAAGCCCTAATCGAAAACCCAAAGATAAAACGTTAAAGGGAAAAAGAGAAATAAATTTTCAAAGTGTTTGAAATTAGCCGAGGATTTATTTTCAGAAAATAAATCAAGTTCCAAAGAGTTGGAAATGCTCGATATTTTATTTTGGAGAAACTAAAATTTTCATCACAAAAAAAAAAAAAAATGCTGACATGGCATTGGGTGACGTGGCAGCTGACGTGTCAGGCCACATCAGCAAATGGACCGAGGTTGCGCTGACTCAGCGCCAGCGCAACAGACATGTCAGCACAGAAACCCCACATACGCGCCATCCTTCAGGCGCCCGTGAGGGCGCGTGAGAAAGAGTTCCGGTGATCGGCCGGCAGTGTTGGACTCGTGGTGCTTAAATCTACGACGTGGTCACCTTGGAATTCGTGTCCAAGTTGGCTACGCAAGTAGGATGTGAAATTACCATTTTGCCCTCGATTTTTCCCCTATAAATAGGGGGCTTGGCTCCTCATTTTTTTTTTACAACTTTTAGGAGAGGTTTTGGCTAAAATTTTGGCTTTGAAATCATATCTCTTTTCTCCTAGTTAATTCCGATTTATTTTGGAATTAATTTTAATTTGGTGCTTATATATAAAATGCCTAGTTTCGGGAGAATAAACCCTGAAAAGGGTTTTCTAGTTTAAAGTTTTATTTTGTCTAAGTATTTAGAGAAATACTTTCGGAGCCCACACTCCGTGGGTGTCCCTGGGGTTATTGCAGGGAAGCTCTGCCAGTTTCGCGAGGAGATCGGGAATCGGGTTCTCAGGAGGTGAATTCCAGGCGCAGTAGCTATCTTCGGCGAAAGGTATTTTATATTATTTTTGTTTAAGCATGATAAATTAGGTGCTCTTAAGTGTTAATTGCATGCTTTATTTATTTGCTTTGTGATTTAAAATTTATTATCAATTGCATGTATATACTTGAGTAGTTCCGGCTAGTCTTCCGCTGTTTGTATTTAAATATTTTAGAAATATTTTGATACCTGTATATTAGGGAAAATTTTAAAGTACGATCCCGGAACAGTACTATTTCGGGTACCTGTACCAGCAACTGGTATCAGAGCCGTGCTCTATATATATACATACATTGATATGATGCATGCGATGCATAATTTTAAATCTGCTACTGTGTACGTAAATTCTATCAAAGGAGGTTGGTTTTTAAGTGGGACCGTTTGTGACCCCTCCAGCGTTTCCTGGGAATTTACATGGAATGGTATTTCTTTGGAAAACAATTCAATTGCTTTTCCTGAAAAATTATCGAATCAATAAACATGATTTAAATTATGTGATAATTTATTTTTGCATGTTTACTTTATGCCATTTATTTTAAGCATGATAATTATATGCAAACATGCTTAATTGTTTTATTTTATGGCATGATGATGATAATATGAGATATTATGCTATTATTTAATATGATTAGATAAATAGTATTTAATAGAGATTGAATGCGATGCATAATTGGACTAATATTTTTCAGCCTAATTAATAAAGAGTTATTAAATAGACAAAAATATTATTAGGATTATAAATGTGATTTATTAATCCAAGTGGGAGCATATTAATTAGATTAATCACTTCCGATTGTAAGACGCCAAATAGATTATTTGATAATCAAAGATAATCCACAACTCTAAAAAATTCAAGTGGGAGCAAGGTGAAAAAATTGGATTCTCATGGTCTCCATTACCCGTCTATAATATAGTGGATATGTACTACTCCCTTCGGCGGGTATGTGTTCGCGGTATACAAGATTAGACTTCTTCGGATAGAATGAAATACCGGTAAAGTCAAGCACGACCACGCTTCCGTGGAGTGTCTTGACCTACTAGTATGAATTTCTAGGTAATGGTGTACACTTGACTGAGTGATGTATTAACCTCCCTTCGGAGCTCTGTTACACTCACTTAGAGACCACAGGTTGACGTGATGGATTAACATAGTTTGGTAAGAGTTACCTAGATGACATGTTAATTAAGAATAGTTCTTGCTTTTCTAAGTATTTTTCGACCTAGCTTCCGGGGAGCTAACTGCGGTTAGTTGAGTCATCATTGCGTAAACCAAAATGCTTATGTGGATTTCATTTAATGGTTAGACGCTAAAGAAGTAATATACAGATTCATAACTTACGCGTACTTTAAATATTTCAGTTTTAAAACAATGACGTCCGCTAGCCCGCTTCAATCGATTATTAAGGAAAATATGCTTGAAGGTTCAAACTATACTGATTGGAAAATGAATCTTGATATCGTGTTTGGACACGAGGGTTTGAAATATGTGCTCCCTGAACCTTGTCCGGGAGTACCAGAAACTACAGCCACCCAGGCTTTGAAAGACACCTATGCCAAGTGGATCAAGCATAATGATCTGGCTATGCCTTACATCCTGGCATCTGTCTCAAATGTTCTTAAACATCAAATGCATGAGATGCCTACTGCTACATGAAGGAACATCTTCATCAGTTGTTCGGTGGACAGAATCGTGCACGTCGGCACGAGCTGATAAGAAGGTTGGTGGTAACTAAGATGTCTGAAGGGTCACCTGTTCAGGATCATGTTATGAACATGATGGCTTATCTGAACGAAATTGAGAGTCTTGTTGCTAAGATGGATAATCTCAGCAAACAGGACATGATCCTGTGCTCCCTGCCAAAATCATTCGATACGTTCAGGCAGAATTATTCTATGAATAAGTTGGATTGCACGCTGCCTGAACTAATGAATGAACTCAAGGTGGCAGAAGGGGTAATGAAAGCTAAGGGAACGGTTCTCCTAGCACAGGCTTCGACTTCCACGGCTCCAAAATCCAATAAGTGGAAGAAAGGAAAGGGAAAAGTTTCCAATCCTAAAGGTAAGGTTCAGAAGAAGAAAGCTAAGCCAAGCAAAGGAAAATGTTTCCATTGTGGAGGAAATGGGCACTGGAAAAGGAATTGCTCAAAATACTTAGCCAGTCTTCCTGCTAAGTCGTTTGCACAAGGTATGATGATGTCTTGTTTGTTAGAAGTATGTTTAGTTGGAAGTCCACCAGATTCCTGGTGTGTGGACTCAGGTTCAACTAATCATATCTGCAATTCATTGCAGGGGTTCAAGCTAACCAGGAAACTTGAAGACGGTGAGATGCAGCTACTGCTCGGAGATAATACTAGTATATCTGTAGTAGCAGTAGGGACAGTAGAATTATATTTTGGCAGTAGGGCTTTGATTTTAAAAGATACTTTATATGTACCGTCTATTCGCAGAAATTTGATTTCTGTTAGTTGTTTAATGAATAATGGTTTTAGTGTTTATTTTGAACGATGTTTAACCATTAAGCATAATAAAAGGTTTAGTTGCTCTGGTACAATAAACGATGGTCTTTTCTTATTATACCCCGATAAAAACCCTAATTCCGAACTTAACACTGCTAAACTTGACTTACCATCCAAGAGAAAAACTCCTATGCCTAACGAGGCTTACAAGTGGCACCTACACCTTGGTCATATTAATCCAAATAGGATCCAAAGACTAATTTCGGATGGACTATTAAGTCCTTTGGACTTGACAGAACTCCCAGTTTGCGAATCCTGTCTAGAAGGAAAAATAACCAAGAGGTCTTTCAAGACCAAAGGTAATCGGGCTACTGAGTTGCTTGAATTAATTCATACGGATGTGTGTGGTCCTATGAGTATTCAAGCAAGAGGAGGTTTTGAGTATTTCATCACTTTTACGGATGATTATTCCAGATACGGATACGTCTATTTGATGAGACATAAGTCTGAAGCTTTTGAAAAGTTCAAAAAATATAAGACTGAAGTCGAGAATCAAATTGGAAAACGTGTCAAGACACTTCGATCAGATCGTGGTGGAGAGTATTTGTCGACTGAGTTTCTAGAACTTCTCACTGCAAATGGGATTAAATCTCAGTTATCTGCACCGGGTACGACCCATCAGAATGGTGTTGCAGAAAGGAAAATTAGAACTCTAATGGAAATGGTAAGATCCATGATGAGTCATGCTACCCTACCAAGTTCGTTTTGGGGCTTTTCTCTTGAAACGGCGGCTCACATATTAAACTATGTTCCATCCAAGTCAGTTCCTAAAACACCAATGGAACTGTGGCGAGGGCGGAAGCCTAGTATCTCCTATCTTCAGATATGGGGAAGCCCAACCCATGTGTTAAGAAAGGATCCTGACAAGTTGGAATCAAGAACAGAGGTTTGTTTGTTCATAGATTATCCTAAAGGAACAAGAGGTGGGATATTTTACGATCCGAGAGATCACAAAGTGTTTGTAAGCACTAGAGCTAAATATCTCGAAGACGATTTCGTAAATAACCACAAGGGTAGAAGAAAAATAGTGTTAGAAGAAATGACAGTATCAGATACTGAACTCCAAGAACCCATAATAACTGAAAATGTGTTGGATACATATGATGTACCAGATACAACATATGATGTAGGGAAAAGTACACAACAGCCCCGTCGTAGTGGAAGGATTGTCAGGGCACCTGACAGATACTTAGGATTAACCCAAGTGGTTGAATCTGATATATCTGATCCTATCACATATGATGAAGCTATAAAAGATATAGACACTGACCGTTGGGTCAAAGCCATGGAAGTTGAGTTAGATTCAATGTATCTAATAAAGTTTGGGAACTTGTAAAGGCGCCTGAGGGCATTAAACCTATTAGATGCAAATGGGTTTACAAGCGGAAAAGAGGAGTGGACGGAAAGGTAGAAACCTTTAAAGCAAGGCTTGTGGCAAAGGGTTATACTCAGAAAAAAGGTATCGATTACGATGAAACCTTCTCGCCCGTAGCAATGCTTAAGTCCATAAGAATTCTTCTCTCCATTGCCGCTCATTATGATTATGAAATCTGGAAAATGGATGTGAAGACTGCCTTCTTGAACGGGCACCTTCAAGAAGAAATATACATGGCTCAACCTGAAGGGTTTATAGCCAGAAATCAGGAGCATATGGTATGCAAGCTTAATAGATCAATCTATGGTCTTAAGCAAGCGTCTAGATCATGGAACATTAGATTTAGTTAAGAAATTAAATCCTTTGGATTTATACAGTTGCCTGATGAACCATGTGTGTACAAAAGACATCAGAGTAGTGTTGTAACATTTTTAGTTTTATACGTAGAAGATATTTTGCTCATTGGGAATGACACAAGAGTATTGTCAGCAGTCAAGATTTGGTTGTCAAATCAGTTTGACATGAAAGACCTAGGTGAGACCAGTTATATTTTAGGGATCAGACTTTGTCGTGATCATAAGAATAAAATGATTGGTTTATCACAAGCAACATATATAGATAAGATGCTGGCAAGGTACAATATGGCTGACTCTAAGCAAGGTTCATTACCTTTTCGACATGGAGTTTATCTGTCTCGAGATCAGTGTCCCAAGACAGCTGAAGAGACAGTGGAAATGAAAAATGTTCCGTATGCTTAGACAGTCGGAAGTCTCATATATGCCATGTTATGTACAAGGCCAGATATCTGTTATGCTGTGGGTATGGTTAGTAGATATCAGTCAAACCCTGGACCCCAACACTGGATAGCTGTAAAGCATATATTGAAGTACTTGAGAAGAACTCGGGATTATATGCTTGTTTATCGCAGTGATGAGCTCATTCCTATAGGGTACACAGATTCAGATTTTCAATCTGACTTAGATTCTAGACGTTCGACGTCTGGATACGTGTTTACTCTGGGAGGAGCAGCCGTAAGTTGGAGGAGTATTAAGCAAAGTTGCATTGCAGACTCCACCATGGAAGCCGAATACGTGGTAGCTTCGGAAGCAGCCAAAGAAGCGTATTGGTTTCGAAATTTCCTAATGGATCTAGAAGTCATCAAAGATGAACTTACACCGATCATATTGTACTGTGACAATACTGGAGCGGTGGCCAACTCCAAGGAACCTCGAAGTCATAAACGTGCAAAGCACATCGAGAGAAAGTTCCACATTATTCGAGATTATATGGAACATGGAGAAGTGGCAGCAGTAAAGATTGACTCGGTAAACAATCTGGCAGATCGCTTCACTAAGACTTTGGAGCAAAAGAGTTTTAATACTCATGTAGAAGGGATGGGGCTCAGATGTGTAGCCAATTGGATTTAGGGCAAGTGGGATATTGTTGGGATTAGTGCCCTGAAAATCCAATTTCTTTGTAAATACTTCGTATTTTGTTAGATTAATAAAACTGAAATTATCGCAAGTTATGAGTATGTTAACATAATTAATAACGTGTGATGATATTCTTATATGAAATGTGTTTCATGGGAAAGGATTTTTGATATCGAAATCACATGTTATTAAAGTTCTAGTCGGTAAGATAAGAATAAGTTCTTATCAAGACTATAATATGTTATATAAGATGATTAGTCTTTCGTCATAGGGAAATGGAGTTTCCAGTTATAACACATTGATGATTTTCAATAGATTTGAAAACATCGAACTGGACCACTAAGATAGTTCATTTTAAACTACTATCTAAAATGAACCAATCTTATGGAGCATTGAACTCTTAATCCTAGTAGTATTTCGACTTTAGGCATGTAGTGTTAATCATTGTAATGTGCTCATAAGTGAGGTCTCGATATCGATTGACCGAAACCTTTGTACGTTCAGTGATTACATGAAATGTGCTGAAGAGAAATATTGATCGAGGAATCTGTGGCTTTGCTGGAAAGTTAAAAGATATTCCTGAAATAGAATTGCAAAGTTCGAATTAAAACTTTAGCCAAAGTACTTCGTGTGATGCGTCACTGAAGTTGTATGTTGAATGTGTTTCACGTACAAGAAATTTGAACTTAAGGCGAATCAGGAGATTTCAGATTAGAAGTGAAAAATAAATGATAGTAGTATTAATTTTTTTTTTCATGGATATCTACACGGAGGAGTAAAATGCAAAAATTATTCTAGATCGAGAAATTCGTGAATAATTTAATTAATTTTAGAGTGCAACAATATTTATTTAGTTGAATTAAATATTGTTAAACGGTAATTAATTATTATCATGGGATGATAATATATTAACCCATTTGGAGCTAAAATTTATTAGTCCTGCAGGTCCCCCTGCAAGCCCCAATTGAAAACCCAAAGATAAAACGTTAAAGGAAAAAAGAGAAATAAATTTTCAAATTGTTTGAAATTAGCCGAGGATTTATTTTAAGAAAATAAATCAAGTTCCAAAGAGTTGAAAATGCTCGATATTTTATTTTGGAGAAAATAAAATTTTCATCACAAAAAAAAAAAAAAAAAATGCTGATGTGGCATGCTGACGTGGTATTGGGTGACGTGGCAGCTGACGTGTCCGGCCACGTCAGCAAATGGGCCGAGGTGGCGCTGACTCAGCGCCAGCGCAGCAGACATGTCAGCACAGAAACCCTAGACACGCGCCACATTCCAGGCGCGCGTGAGAAGGAGTTTCGGCGATCAGCTGGCAGCGTTGGACTCATGGTGCTGAGATCTACGATGTGGTCGCCTTGGAATTCTTGTCCAAGTTGGCTACGCAAGTGGGATGTGAAATTACCATTTTGCCCTCGGTTTTTCCCCTATAAATAGGGGGCTTGGCTCCTCATTTTTTCTCACAACTTTTGGGAGAGGTTTTGGCTGAAATTTTGGCTTTGAAACCATATCCCTTTTCTCCTAGTTAATTCTGATTTATTTTGGAATTAATTTTAATTAGGTGTTTATATATAAAACGCCTAATTTCGGGAGAATAAACCCTGAAAAGGGTTTTGTAGTTTAAAGGTTTATTTTCTCTAAGTATTTAGAGAAATACTTTCAGAGCCCACACTCCGAGGGTGTCCCTGGAGTTATTGCAGGGAAGCTCTGCCGGTTTCGCGAGGAGATGGGGAATCGGGTTCTCCCGAGGTGAATTCCGGGCGCAGTAGCTATCTTCGGTGAAAGGTATTTTATATTATTTTTGTTTAAGCATGATAAATTAGGTGCTCTTAAGTGTTAATTGCATGATTTATTTATTTGCTTTGTGATTTAAAATTTATTATAAATTGCATGTATATACTTGAGTCGTTCCGGCTAGTCTTCCGCTGTTTGTATTTAAATATTTTAGAAATATTTTGATACCTGTATATTAGGGAAAATTTTAAAGTACGGTCCCGGAATAGTATTTCGGGTCCCTGTACCAGCAGTTTTGTACCAGTTCAATCTTCAACAAATCAGATGCCAGTAGGAGAGAGAGAGTGAGGCTTCACTAAGTATCCGTTAGAGACACCTGCATGAGGAATTTTTCAAATCAAATATTAAGTTCAAGAATAATAATATTCAATCCCTTAAAACCTGTGCAGCATATTTCAGCTGATTTGTTCTTGAGTGATCTGCTGGAATGATTCGTTCCAGTGAATGTTCCCATGCAACACTTTTTGTTGATCAGATAAAAACATTGGATGTTCAACAATATCCCCCTTTTTGATGATGACAAAAAGTGTTGTTCTGTTGGGAGAATTTGAGACTCCCCCTACCTTCAAGCTTTCCTTGTAATCAAGCTCCCCCTACCTTCAAGCTTCCCTTGTAATCAAACTCCCCCTGTCAAGTATGAAACAATACAAGTCCAAGTAATTATAGCCTAAAGTTTTTAGCAAGCTCCCCCTGTTAATTATCATGAAATAGTACAAGTGCAAAACATCATAAAACAACTATTAAACATAACTTCCTCATAAAACCTCCAACAGGAATCAACACTACCATGTACTCTCCCCCTTCATCATCTAGAAGGGTACTCAAAATCTTCGATGGTTGATGTCATTGAGACGATCTATGAGAGAGGAAAAACCAGTTTTGAGTCTTTTCAAGGAGAGACAAAGTTCATCAGCTGTAGCATTGAATTCTTTGTTCTTTAGTGCCATTTGGGCACGCTTCTCATAATCTGCTGACTTGGTACTAGTATAATACCAGCACCCTGTGGAGGGATCGAACTTGAGACCCAAATGATTTAAAGTTGCTGAATCAAGACATTGATGACTCTCAGATTTTTCTTTCCAATTTCTTGGAAAGGGGATGTTCTTGTAGGATTTGAGAACTTGAGTGAGGACCATAAAGTATGGAAGTCTTAGACCATTAGAACACAAAAATGTAGATGTGTTTGAGTTCAGAGAAGTGCTTGTCAAAGGATGATATTCCAGATAGAATGGAAGACTTGATAATTTCAAGAATGATTGCATGTTGATGTTGAAGAGTTTGTGAGGAAAGTTCCCAATTTTCAACATCTTTAACACCCCAAACTAAGAGCTTTGCTTCTTCCCAATCCAAGGAATCATTTTCAGGAATTATGTGCAACTCAAAAAACTTAACACCAGTGTTGGGATAGCCAATGAGCAAGTTAATAGACTCAGTGGTGAAGCAGATTTCTTGACCCAACACAAATGTCTTAACAAGTGAGCAAGATCCATCAATCTCTTTGAAAAACTGAGCATTAGCATAGAATAAAGTGCACAACATAGGATAAACATGTTTATCCATTTGCAAAGGCTTGAGCCATCCAAGTTCATTAAAATTTTCAGCCAACCCAGACTGGTAAATTTCAGGGAGTTTAATTGTAATACCTCTGTACCACTTTCTTACCAGAAGTTCCTCAGTGAAGAGAAGAAATCCCTCTTCTGTTTTGAACAGGATAGCTGGATTAACAGATTGAATTGAGAGATCAGAGACATCCCTTTCTATCTCATCTTGAACTTGCTGAGTTTCATTCCTGGTACATAACCAAGGTGAGGTGATTTGCTCAGATGAGGAGGATGAGGACTTGTTTTCCATTCCAGACATTTTATGATGAGGAGGTGATTTGTGAGTTTGTTTTTCTGAAAGGTGATCTTTGAAAAGCATCCTTTGAAGAATGGTAAGGTGTGGTTGTATAAATATCCTCCGGACTTGAACAAGATATTGAATTGCACAACTACCAATGTTCCAAGAGGGTTGAAAATTTGTCCAACAAAGAGATATCTATGTGAATATGTGGTTGACATGTGCAAGAGCAATTTTATCACACGTGGGTAGAAGAAAGAGTGATGACCATTGATATTGAGAGATATGAGTCAAAGGGTCAGACAGATAATACTATTGACTCAGTTTAGTCAAAGACAATTAGGTTCACTTTATACCAGTCCGGATCTTAGTACCACTCTGGTACTCAGAAGATTAAACCATCAAGAATCACCTGTGATAACACACTTGGATGTTCAAGTATGAATACCTTTCTTGGATGTAAGCACCGTTTAGAGCAAATAATTCCCATATTGATTATGTGATGCAAATCATGAAATGCATTCAACTTTGACTGAAATCACTCAACCAATAATCCTAGTAGTCAACACAATAAAGGATAGTTTGCTCCAATTTCATTTCCAGAGTGTAACTTGAGGAATATCTTTTTCAGATAGATGTTTGTGAGTTTACACAAAGGCTGGAATTAGTTAATCACATAAGTGATGAATTTAGATCCAAAAATTCCAATTGAGATAATTATCCAATTGCACCAGGAGGCATGAGAGAGATTTGAAGCAAGTAAGTGCAAAGGAATTTTCATGTTGTTCAATGCAATCATGTAATATGATATCATCAAGGGAATTCAAGCTATAATGACAATGCAACCTTAAGATGCAAGCATTTTCATAGAGAGATGCAGACAAGCAATGATTACAATAAACTCAAGTATTTTAAATGAACAGATTTCTTGGATAATGCATGAATTGACTTGAGTAAGTTCTTTGGATTAAGTGAATTTCATGATAATTTTATGATGCATGTTTAAGCATGATAAGATCAACAATCCTTCAAGACTCAATATCAGATGCACAGAGGCAGAGACATTCCGCAATTTACACAACTCAAAGACCCACAATTTTGCTTCAAAGAATAACTTATTCCAAGATGGACAGACAGAGGAATGATTATTACTTATGCAAAGCAGCCCAATTTAATCAAGATTTGGGATCTAAGATCAGATTTTGAAGCCCAGGTCAAGCAACACTTTTTAACACAAGATTGTAGAACAAAGTTAGCCTTTAAAATGTTATCAACCATGTATTGACAGGTTTGCAAAGTTTTTACTCAAAATGTCAAGGACAGACTCAAAGTTACATTTTGATCAAGAATGTGTTGAGTTAAAGATAATACAAAGCAACTTGAGCAATCATCAATTCATTTCTTAGGAGCCACAATCAATCAACCTTTTTAGAAGCAGATTATCTTTCATGATGACTTAAGTCAGATGCATGCATTAAGTAAGGTTGAATTTTTTTCAAGTTTCTTTAAAGTGTATGTACACAAGATGCAACAAGATGGTGTGGAACAATCTGTACCGACTTGTAACAGAGGAGACAACACTGAATTTTAATTCCATCAAAATACTTAGATTGAAGGAGAAATATTCAAAAGCATGTTTGACAATGGAAAGTTCGATGAATGTGTAAGAATTTTCAGAAGCCAATTATCTCTGAAGTATATATGCTTGTGTGCTTATAAAAGAGTAACCTTATCATGTGAGCATTTTCCATGTAAGAGCAGATATTATCAAGTAATGCAAGAACATATGAAAACAATTTAATCTCAGGCGCACAACAACAAAATCTTTAACAAAAATTCAACAAGAGGGCTATGAAGAACAGTGCCACAACATATCCACTGATACTCTTACCTTTCTTGTTATCAGTGGTACACTTGTTACCTGTGTCATGGTTTTGGAGAGACTGGAACCCATTTGGTATTTCTTTGGTGTCTTAGGTCCCTGTCCCTATTATCTGCAAAGTGTGAAACAGTTCTTGGTACCCTTTGTGTTTTGGGTCCTTCATTGTTAGAGGAGGCATCTCTCTTTTTAACCCAGACCCATTTAGATGGTTTGGATGTTTTTTTATTGTGCCAGCAATTGTTAAAGGAATGTCCAACTTTATGACAGATGTAGCATTTTGGCCTAACATTCTTATCTAAAACATTTTGCCTGAGCTTGTAGCGAAGACAATGATTATCATGCTCAAGACAGCTGTTGTGATTTTGAACTTTGATAAGCAACTCAGATAATTCAATGACTTTACTCTGCAAGTCATGTTTAAGCTTGATAATTTTCAAAAGATTAGTTTGGAGAAGCTTGTTTCTTATTCTAAGATTTTCAAGATTATCTTTGCATTTAATAAAAAAAGAGAGATCAAACTCTTCAAAATCTGAGGAGTTCGTAGACAGGGTTTCAATTGATACCTGACTGTTGGACATTAGAACTTCACACGGTTCTTCTTCTTTTGAGGGGATGCTTGAGGTAGTCTCAGTGTCACTTGTGTCAACTATGAATGATGGAAAGTTCAAGTGCCTTTTCCTTTCAGTCTAATGCTTTGGGCATTCAGACTTGAAGTGTCCTGTTTCCTGACAGTTGTAACATCCGGTAAAACGGTTACCAGTTTTTTGTTTACCTCTCAAGACATTTTCATCAAGGTTTTTCTTCCTCTTAGAGAGTCTTATGAGACGCCTTGTGAGGACTGCAATATTGGCATCAACTATTTCCTCATTATCATAGGAGCAGTTGAGTTGGTCAGTAATTTCATTGTGATTAATGTTATCCTTTTTTTCAGAGAGATTATTCCAACTCATTAAGGTGAGTTCATAAGATGTAAGAGATCCAATAAGTTGAGCAATGCTCATTTGAGTGAGATCTTTAGCCTCATGAATGGATGTAACTTTTGGATTCCAAGTTCTCGGAAGAGATCTCAAGATTTTTCTTACTTGATCTTCTTCAGATATGACTTTTCCAAGTGCAAATAGTTTGTTAACAATTTCCATGAACTTAACATACATCTCACTAATACTTTCATCATTTTTCATGTGAAATAGTTCATACTGATGAGCACGAATGGCAATTCTTTCTTGCCGAACCTGAGAGGTTCCTTCATGTGTGACATGTAACATTTTCCACATGTCTTTTGGAGTATCGTGGATGCTCACACAATTGTATTCACTTTTTACAGAGTGAACATGATAAAATGTTCTTTGCCTTGGCATTCATAGAGATTATTCTTTTATCATCTCGTGTATACTCATTCTTTTCTTTGGGAACATCTGTCCCCTCAACTTGTTTCATGGGAATTCTTGCACCTGAGATTACAATATCCCAGAGATCATAATCAATAGAAATGAAGTATTCTTCAATTCTATTTTTCCATGTAGCATAGTTTGTTCCATCAAGCAGCGGAGGTCTAGTATATGACATCCTCTCTGAATATATCTCATTTTGAGAATCGATCGGATCATTTTAACTCAGGTTTGTTAAACCACGTGGAACAATGAGTACCAAGCTCTGGTACCACTTGTAGATCAGGGGTGGGGGGGGGGGGGGTAGGTGAATTGATCTTTAAATACTCTTTTGCGCACAATGATTGCTTAATCAACACACAAAGCTAATCAAGCTCATTCACAGATATCAGAGTTGAGTATTGGCTTGAATAGACTTTTTCACAATCTCAGTTGTTATCAGTGGTACAAACTTTGTACCAGTCAGAGTGATACTTTCACAGCTCCAAGATCTAATAGATGATAAGTTCAATAACAGCAAAGCTTGGATAACTCAGTAGCTCAACAAATGAGTCGATCAGCATGATAAAATATATCAGAGTGTCTCAGAGGTTTAGCTCAAAATAACAACCACAACACAAGGCTCACACCAAGATATTTTATCCACTTTATGCTTGTGTATTCAGGTAACTCTTTCACAACACAGAGATGTCAAACAATGCAGATCAAGAGAGTTACTGATGCATCAGATATCAGCTCAGCAAAGAGCTTAATAAGTCTCAATCTCAGATAAAGAAAAGTATGAACAAGAGACAAGATATTTAGAGAGGTTTGGCCCCAAAGGTTGTGAAAACACGAACCAATGAGATTAATCCTCTACCTAAGGTTGTTAAGCTTAGGATTTTCAACGGGTCACTTGAATATTTGATAGTTTACAAAATACAACACAAGACGGAGTCCGCCGAGTACAACGGCAACACCACCGGTACAATCGAGACCAGGCTCCGGGATTCCCAAGTCTTCATGCATACACTACCCACCAGAGCAAACACAATTCTCTATAGGTGTACACACAAAAGTAGCTGCTAACAAAGACTTGAAAGAAAATCAGTTTCTTGTGTTGAAGATGATCCTCTTTTATAGCTTGAGCAATATGACCGTTGAACCCACTTTGTAAATTCAAACTGGGCACATCTCCCAAGATGTTTTGTACCAGTTCAGTCTTCAACAAATCAGATGCAAGTGGGAGAGAGAGAGTGGGGCTTCACTAAGTATCCGTTAGAGACATCTGCATGAGGAATTTCTCAAATCAAATATTAAGTTCAAGAATAATAATGTTCAATCCCTTGAAACCTGTGCAGCATATTTCAGCTGATTTGTTCTTGAGTGACCTGCTAGAATGATTCGTTCCAGTGAATGTTCTCATGCAACACTTTTTGTTGATCAGATCAAAACATTGGATGTTCAACATTCTCATATATGGTTAGTTAGTCCTTATGAGATTTATGCAAAATTATAATTAAATAAGTCTAAAGGAAGATCGAATTATAGGTTGAATCTATTATAATTCTATATTGCACAATATTTTAAAGAAATATTTTAATTTTATTATTTGGACCTTAAAAAAATTGTTATTAGTCTTTGTTTTAAAATTTTATGTGGTTAATATTGTTATCCCCTTTCTCTTTGAGTCGCATTTTTTTTTGAAGTTCTTCCTTTGTTATGTGCTTTTTGATATCGGATGATAGATATTTATATCCATCAATTTTCATATAATTTATAACTTTGTTGCACAAAATTTTTATATTTATTTTTTAATTTTTTATGCTCAGTTAATTATTTTAATCTTTGGTAATTTGTTCTTTCTCTGGACAAGTTTTACGTATATATAGTATAATATAGTATTTAAAAATGTAGTATAGTCTATATTATTTTTTCTTTTCATTAAGATAAATGATAGACTTTTTTTTTTCCCATATGTAGATGATATTTGATGTCAACTTTAAACTCAACACCAATGAACTCCCGAATTTTATAGTTGGAATAAAAAAAATAAAAAAACTTTAAACTCAACATTAAATCTTTTCATACCTCTTTTTTGAACAATAATATTTATTCATTGGTTTTATTATAAAGTTTTGTAGTTTGATAAATAGCGAATATAAACTAGACTTACATTGATTTTCACAAGTTTAGAAAATAAAATTGAAGTTCAAAATTTTTTTGATTTCCTTTTAAATTATTTAAATTGCTATCAATAATGCAATTTAATAAGGGGTCATAATTAATAACTCCTTCCCACTTGGAAATAATTTAGTTTTCTTTTATTTTGCAAGTAAGTTGCCTTAGTTTCACCAATGCAAATATGGGCATGCTAATCTATCATGAGTGCTCAGCTCCAACCAGAAAGCATTGGATACGCCGGAAAGTCATTAATAGTCCACATCAATGCAGCTTTCACGCAAAAATTTGCTCTGTAGATGCATCATATGTAGGCACGCCGACTTTCCATAACTCTTTCAACTCGTAAATTAACGATTGTAAATTTACATCAATGTTCTGCTTTGAATTATTAGGCCCTAGAACGATACACGTCAAGAACAAATACGACATCGTCATTCACATTTCTGACGGAAGATTGTATGGTGTCACAATTATAGGCCAACATGAATACGATGCCATAGACTGCGAATATGGAGTAAAACCATCAACGCACAAGGCAAGTCTTACATTTCTCGGCTTACTCGCAAACCCAGGATGTGTCTGGTCAAAATGTTTTTATGATTTCCTATCTGATGCATTGTCCCTTTTGAACGTTAATTCTTTGAATGCCATGTCATATGCAAATTGGAAGTTTTTTTCTCTTGAAATCTTTCACACTAATCAACTTTAGTATTTTGTCTATGTACGTCGATTGTAATAATCCTATCATTCTTTTAGATCTATCTCTATAAATCCTTATGCTGATAATGTATATAATGCATTGCCAAGATCTTTAATCTCAAATTGGTTTGATTCAAACATTGGTGACTTTTATATCATCCTTTGTATTCCCAATGAGAAGCATGTCAATGTCATCTACATAAAATACAAAAAATTAAATTTAAGTCAACATTTTTTTCTTTTACACACAGGACTTGACATGATATATTTATATTGGGCTACGTTGCGTGCCATTGAAGGAGCCACGTGGACGCCAGAGCCACTTTGGCCAATACATTAATTGCCATGTGGTCATCAAATAAGCGCCACGTAGCGGCATGACCCCAGATCGATGAAAGGTTAAGGCTAAAGCCTGACAAGAATAGACATGGAGGTCGATCCATTAACGGAGATCGATTCAAAAAGACCCACCAACCATGGATAAACTGGCTAAGTACAAAGGTCAAGTTCGAATGGGCTCAGGTCGATCCCAATGCTCACATGGACGAAGTGCCCATACGTCAATCCCAAGATCGATTTAGTAAGGTACCAAACAAGTCGCATATGCCCCCTAACACCCTTGTTGGGGCACGTGTAACCATTTCATTCCCTAGGATAATGTAAGATAGAGCCATTAATGCTCCAGGGTAACCGTATTTGCCAAAAGGGGGACAGGAGATATCAAGTGTACAACCCCAGTTAGGTCGAAAATAGCAATGACCCAAGTCAAATACGACCGCATTGAATGTCATACCTTAGTGTGTGTACTCACTGCGTATTAAGCCAAAAGTTATAAATACCCCGCCATGAATAGTATTTGGTAAGTGCATTTAAGGCCTTCGAACTCATTTATCACTCACACTAAGAATCCAGTACTGACTTGATGGTCGGAGAGATGTTGCCGGTTAAAACTCCAATTGTTTTATCTCTTTAGTTGTGACGCCCCATCCGACTGATCGTATAGGTATGACGTCGCAGGAGTGTTACTTTATGCATTTATGTGATTTAATTCCTTAATATGTGCTTAATTCCAACTTTAATTGGATTATGTGATTAAATTGACTCAAATACGTAATTATAAAATATGAATTCTTGCATGGAAACTTGGAATTATATGAGCTAATGTGATTTATAACTCGTATAAATTTAATTTAATTGTTAGAGTTAGACTTAAAATAGGACTTGGGACTATGCACTTTTTAGAAGTTTTGGGCCAAATTGAAGGTAGGTGGGTTTTGGAACTAGTATGAGCTCGGGAATTCGACTTTGAATTCCGACACTGCTGTTGGGCTTGTTTCAATGATTCGGGTCCAATGGAATTTATTTCATATTTTTCGGAAGCCATTTGGGCCTTGAACCCTTTATAAACCGGTTCACTTGAACTGGGAGTCACTTAAACTAGACCCTTGACCTTGAACCAAACCTATCAGCTATATTATAACCTAGATCCCCTTTCTCATTTCACTTCAAACCTCAAAATAGACTCATTGTGACAGCCATGGAGAAGCTTCAAGAGAAGACTAAGTTTTGAACCCTCATTTGCATTCAAGAGCTCATATCTTTCTCGTTTCTTCGTCTTTTCCTGAGCCGAGGTAAGCTACGGATTTTTCTTGATGTGTATTTAGTTTCTATCCATGAATCTTAGTATGATATTGAATCTATGAGCTTGTATGAAGAAGTCTTGTGAAAATGGTGATTTATGCATAACTTGAAGAATATGGCCTATATGATGAATTCTTGAGTTCTTGAGCATGAATAAGTGTTTCTCCATGTTGAATATGTGTTATAGTTGCTGATGGTATGATAGGGAGTGAGTTTGAATGCATCTTGCCATGGTTGAAGCTTGATTTTCATGAAAATGGGTTTTTTGAGATTTTGCCAAAATCACCCTTGTTCTTGAGCTAACTTGATATTTATGTGATAAGCATGATTTATGTGATAATATATATATATGATTTTCGTGGAAATTTTATGGTTTAATTGGTGTGAAATTGGCCATTTTCGGCCATGGTTGTTTTCTTCCCGAAGCTATCACGAATCTGCACACACAAACACCCAGTTCATGGCCGAAACGGCCCTTCCCGTCGAGGGCTGATGTCAGCAAGTGAGAATGGGAAGGGCCGTTCCTATTTTTGCCTTGATCTAGGAATGGCCGTTCCCAGAGTCGCTGATGTGTTGTGGGAAGGACCGTTCCCACGCTATGCTTTGCGTGGGAATAGCCATTCCTAACCCTCAGTTCCCCTTTATGCATACCTTTTTCGAGTTTGCTTGATCCGTTTGAGTTGCTTTATGAATTATATGCTATGATATGAATTTAATTGCATTTCTAAACTTTAAATACCTCATTTAATTGCATGATTTATATGAATACTTGAATTATGCTATGTGACCTACTTGATGCACATCATTCCATAATGCATTCCACTCATGCTTATGTTCGCCGTGCGTCTTAATAGATCGATATAGAGTCTAAGTCATGGGCTTTTGTATGTTTTGTTTCAGAGTTTGTTGCCGGTGGTGAGCCCGAGGCTTAGGGGTGTCTGTTTCCCACACTCTTTCCTTCCAGCACCAGGTGAGGTTTCGGATTTTGTATATTTAAGCGACTTATGACCTTAATATGATGATTTCAATTCTTGCATGCAGTTATATAGTATATATGATTAGATATGTGTTGGATATGATATGATTATGACCTTGTGGACCATCCTTGGTTTTGGAAATTAAATATGAAGGCATATGTAAGTTATTTTGGAAAACTATGTTATGTTATGATTCTGTATCGAGTTGGCCATGAAATATTGGTATTTGTACGTATGTATATATGTGGATCCGATGAGCTGCGGGTAAGGAGCCCCCGGGACGGTTAGGGTCGTCGGGGATATACCTGGGCATAGTTCCATTTGAGATATCACGTGCGACTCAGGGAGATAGGGGAGGGGTGGTACCTTAAGCCTTCGGTGTACAGCTGGGGAGGACACTTGTGGGTTCGCTACCCCTTGTGGGTCTTTCTATTATGGATGGTTAGGGCCAACACGAGGCTCTTCCATCACCGGAGTAGAGGATGTATATGATTCTATATTTCTGTTTTGTTATGATATGAGGAGTAAAGGTTGGAAGCTCGTACTCGCCGAGCATATGATATGTCATGTATGGGAATTATGAATCGGGATAGAGTCTTTCTGAAAATGCTTTCTAAACTTATATCTATTTGGGTTATTTTGAAATGTTTTGGTATGCAACACCTATCCTCGGTTCATGAGTCCACCCTTTTGTTCTATGCTATGCTCTATATATACATATATTGTGGGTGTGCGTTAGCCCCCTCACTCAGTCAGTTAACTGACCCCTCATTTTATCTTTTAGTTGCAGGTTTTCTTATGTCTTGAGCTAGGTGGAAGTGAGTCTTCTGAATCACACTTGTCAGTCTAGTCGGTGTTAGGATGCATTTGTTGCATACTCTACTTATGTTATGTATTTACGTTTCACACTTGGAGTTTATGTTTTATGCTATACTTAGACTTGAACCCGTGTGGGGTTAGTAAGCTAGTACTTGGATGATGTTGGATATTTTGATGATACTTATGCTGGTTTATTATGTTGGATTATGAATTGATATTCTGGACTAGGTATCTATGCTAGTTGAACCTCGTCACCTGCTTTGCATGTTGATTTAATTGCTTCCGCTATTTATTGTTGTTGGTTATTTGCTTCCGCACTCTGAGTTTGTTGAGTTAGCTCCGCCTAGCCTAGTGTGTGAGTTGGTCTCCCGTTCGCTACGATTCGGATTCGGGCATGGACTTCCTATTTCATGACCGGGTCTGAGTCTTAGTGCGGGGTATGAGGTATCCTCTGTCTGGGGTGCTACATTAGTTGTTAAGTACTTTGCGGGCCGAAAGAGTCCATTCATATAAATTCTTGACAAATCGAACTAAAGAAGCCAACCAACTTGACCGATTAGCTTGACCAATTTTTAACACGATCAGAACTCGTTCAAACTTTAGATGTGACCAAACGATTTAACCGTTTTATCAAATTGAATGTTCCAACTCTTAAAAATTTGTTTCAATTCATAGATTGATGCTAGGCTTTATAGACCTTTTACTCACTCGCACCAACTATAGAACCCATAAATTATTCCATGTATAAGTTTTGTTAATATTTTATTGAGAAAGATAATTTTCATGTCTACTTATCATACTTTATAATCATAATATACTGTTATGATAATTATAATTCTAATGGTGTTTTGCATTAACGGATAAAAGTACGTTCTACTTCTACTCTATATCCGCTGCATGAGATTCTACTCCTTTTTAATATTTAATGTGTTTGTTTGGTTAATTTTAATTCAAAATTTTTTTTCCATAAATAAATTCGTGTAGGAATCTCCCAAAGAAAATAAACTAATGTGTCTCTGAAGATATATGTGTAACTATTCTCGTCCATGTTGGCCGTTTTGTTTTGTATGTACGTAGGTCATTTGTGGTTGTTCGGCCAACAGGCCACAAACTACGGAACAAATCGGTACACAATGGAAAATTCTAGCCCAGACCTAGTTTGGTCGAATCCAACCAATTAAAAAGACAAATGAATTACACTTGCTATTTGATTAGTCACTCTCCCTAAATTTTCCACCAACCACACGACAAGTGTAAAACACTCTCCCTCTCGTTACACTGATTTGGTCGAGCCAAGCTCGGGCTAGAATTACCCGTAAACAACATTAAATAAATTTCAAGTTTCACTTTAATCAATTCAGTTGGTTCATTAAAAAGGAAAGAGCCTATATATATATAATCAAAGAATTTTAAATGATCACATAAACATTATCATAAATAGCACATAGATTTCTCTGGTTCCTACCATTATATATATATTTAGGTTTCGATTCAAATCTAACCATTAAGTATAGAACACTCTAATAGTAATAATAATAATTTCTCCTGAACTCCCCGTTCCCTGTCCCTTTGCAATTCCATGACAGTATCTTCATGGAATAATTAAGAGGGAATCAACCGCACCTGGTGGAGTCAAATCCGACAGCGGCATTCCCACACTAGAAAATCAGCCCGCCTTCTGCATTTTCGCCATCGCTTCCCTTGTTGCGCTCTGCTTTTCCATCATTGCCGTCGTCATGTTCCTCGCCATTCTCACTTCCCGGTATCGCAAAATCACAAATTAACCCCTCAAATATTTCTCGGAAAAAAATCGATATTAAGCCAATTTTTATGACATTAAAGCTTAATTCTGTATGTGATTATAATCTCAAGATAATTGTGATTCTGCTAGCAGGTACCAGCTAGATGTAGAGTTTGGCAAGGGTCTTCATCGGAAGTTTCTGATAGGGCTGACGTCACTGTTCGCGTCCATAACCTCAATGCTGATATCATTCTGTGCCGGTCATTCTTTGGTTCTCAAGGATGAACTGAAATACGCAGCTTTGCCTGTGTATGCAATTACTTGTTCGACTGTCACCGTCGTCATCATTGAGCAATTCCCCTTCTACTTTGATCTTCTCATAATTACTTTCAGCAAGACACCTTGGAACTACTAGAGTTAATTGATTAATTAATTTATCTTTCTTGAAAGTATATACAATAAAGGAAACTTTGACTTTTAATTGTAGATCAAAATGTACGTGAGTTATGCTTGACAACTTGTGATCATCAGGAACTTAACTACTTGTTAATGTAGTTAATTGCTTTTATTTGTTTATTTCTTGACATTTTCGGGATCTTTTGAGTTCCAATATTACCGTCTGACACCCTCGGAAATTCTAATACATATATGGTTTGGCCAAATACCAATAAATTCTATGATAGGTGGAAACGAAGGTGGATGAAGCAAGAGCTGAGCATATGGCAGCCGGCTTAGGCTATCCGAACGTATGCAAAGCTCCTACTGTAGGTCGTGAAGGTGGCATTTGGCTGCTTTGGGATAACAATCGGATTCAAGTGGAAATCGTTCAGGTGACTCATCAAGCTATCCATGCGATCATTGGGCCGCGAATAGATTCAAAATGGCTGTGCTCCGGCATATACGCGAGCCCCATTCTGGCAAGACGCGAACAGCTTTGGACTGATCTGAAACTCATGAGCAACAATTGGAATCTCCCTTGGATGCTAACCGGGGATTTTAATGATATCATGCGGCCGAGTGAGAAGCAAGGATGTAACATCCCGCTCGTCCGGCCGTACAGGTACGCGGTTCGAGAGTGCTAAGTGCACATTTAAATTATTTTAATTACGCAGTTCAAGTGTTTATTTTATGCCTTATGTGAACTACTTGAATTATTTGATTTAATATTTGAATTTTTTATATGGAACTTATATGAATTATTTGAATGTTTATGCTTTAATTGCCCCGTTTTTAATCCGTTTGTGCCCATTTTTAATTCAAACTTTTGTGATTAAATGATATGCATGATTTACATATGTTAATAATTTGTTTACGTACTCTTTTTAAGTTTTTAAGTTCGTTTGATACGGTTTTCAAACCGTTTTGTTTGTTAGGGACTTAAGGGTCTAACTTGATTTAGTGCACCTTGGGTTCCAGAAAGCGTATCTTGAGCTCCAGAATTCGGATTTGAATTTCGGAAGTGGCGCTGGACTTGTGACGAAGAAAAAAAGCTAAGGAATCCAACTTTGTATTTTTCTAAGCCCATTTGGACCTCCGTATTTCGCCCGTAAAGTAACCTTTGTGATAGATTTGCGACCCTCGCCTGTTTTGCTCATATTCGACCCGTTTCTTATCCAAATCGACCCGTTTTTGAACCCATTTAACCCTCTTTTGACCCTTAATCCTCCTCTCTCTCCCTCATTTCGGTCCAGCTCCAAGAGAAGAAGAAAAGAAACAGAAACCGAAGCAGCCAAGGAAGAAAAAGAAAAAAGGGCAGTCACTATTCACTTTTGGAGATTTCTTGCTCGTTCGACCTCCATTTCTCGTCAAATTCGAAAGGTATGCCCAGAATTCAAACCTTAATCTCCTTGCCTTTCTCTTAGATCTTACTTGGTCCATTTCTATCCATGTTTGACCATGTTTTGGGTGAAATATGTGAATAGTTAGGATTTATGCATTTCTTGGATGAATTCATGTCAAACTTGCTCTATTCCATGAATTAATAAGTGATACTTGATGCAAATGATTTCCATGTTTTATTTCTAAGTGTAATTTTTGTGGGAATTGCATAATATTTGGTCCACCATTGTTAAACCTCCATTAAAGCTCGATGAAGAAGATGGAACTCCACCTTGTTGCTTCCCTTTGTGCTGTTGCGTGTTTGTTGTTGTTGTTGCGTGAATTGCTGCTACTTTGTGCTATATTTTGCTGCCTTTTTCCTTGTCTTTCGTGGCTTGTAGCTGCTGCAAGTGTTGGAAGCTTTGGAGAGGAAGAATTGCCCTGTTTCTGCACGCCCTGCTGCTGTTCGTCCGCGGTCGCGCCCTCGACCAAAACAAGGCTGTTTTGGGTCACGCCCACGACCAGTTTTTCCCTAACTTTCAACCTGAGTTCGCTACACAAGCTGAAGGAGCGACCACCTTGGAGTTGTTTTGGAGGTCGCGGTGTACGTGTTGCTGCTGCTGTTGTTTTTTCCCTTCCTTTCTTGTTTGTTAATGTTGCTGCGTGTGTTTGTATATGTATATACTAATATGCATGTTGTATTGTATTGTATTGTTATATATATATATATATATATATATATATATATATATATATAGTTAATGCATGAAACTGTATATTGTATATGTGCATATGTGCGTACGTGTGTGTGTCTGTATGCATGAGATTGTATATTATGTGCATGGGTGTGAATGTGCGAAGATATAATTTAATATATGTTGCATGCATGTGTATATATGTTTGTATGTAATATGCATATATATATATATATATATATATATATATATATATATATATATATATAATATGTTAAGCTTTGTTTATTAATAATTATAATATGCTATAAACCTTATCTTAATTTGTGAATTCAATTAAATCAAGTGATATGTGTTATAAGCTTTATTTTAATTTTATGAATTGATTGTTTATATTATTAACTTGTTATAGGTTATGTTATTGTTCTTGGCTTGATTTTATGAAATTAATTTGACACGAATATATGTGTTACCTTGCAGGATATGAATTTGTGATTGATTTCAGATACTCGTTGTATGAAATATATGAATTCGTTTAATGTGAAATATACGCATTATGAATTAATATGACTCGATATGATCTAAGTGAGATCTCATTTCATTTCTTATGCATCATTTGCATCCATATGCATTTGCCGAGTGTCTAAATTGGTACATTTTGAGTCTAAGTCGTCGTTTATCCTTTGTTTTGTCCTTAGGTTCGTTCCGCGGGTGACGAGGAGGAGTTTTAGAAGTGTTTTGGGTCCTTTTCGTCCAGTGTGGTCGACAAGGTGAGGTTTTCTTCTTTTAGTTAATACGACCTACAACCCCTATATGTATTTTTAGCCCGCATGCGACTTACGTATATATATTTATGTAAATACGTGTTTGATTAGTATTTTGCGAGAATTGGCCCTTTTGCTATGAAATTGTTTGAAAAACACTTTTATATATATACGTAATCTATTTTACGTTTATTTGATTTGAAAAGGGTTGGTGTGTGTGAACGTTTTTTGAAAATAACGAGATTTTGACTTTGAAATATATGTCCTAAAAATTATGTAATTTCAAAAATGATTATTTATGAATTAAGAACTGGCCCCGGAGGTTTGTGTGAAGGAGCCCCGGACGGTGTCAGTCCGTCGGGTCCACTCCTAAGCATGGCCTCTATATGTCGAAAAGGATGTACCATAACCCAATAGGAGGTTTGGCAGGGGGATGGAGTCTGAGGGTTGGAGAAGCATTGAGCACTCCCCTCAACAGTTAGATGGTTAGGGCCCCGCGACCCCTTCCATCGCCGGAGAAGTGGTACGTTTGTGTAATTCGATTTCTTATGATTATGAACGGAGTAAGGGTGGTTAGAAACTCGTTCTACCGAGTGGTTATGATTTTGATTACTATTATAGTTCGTGAAACGAGAGTGGACTTCTAATTTATAAAATTGGTCGATTTTGGTCTTCGGCCTAAACCTTTTTCCTTATATGTATAGTACCACGTGAAAATGATTTAGAATGCAAAAACCACGCCCCGGTTCATGAACTCTTTAATTTTAAATATGCTTTGCTCTTACTTATACGTAGTGTAAGTGTGTTAGTCCCCTCACCAGTCTTTAGGACTGACCCCTCCTCGTTGTTTTCTTTTTCCCCTTGTTTCTTTTAATTTGAAGGTGTTCGTGGGAGTTGTGCTAGGCGGCGGTCGTTTGGTCGAGGCTTTGGTTTTGTTTTTAACATCATGCATCTTTTTAGTTTACTATGTACGTTTGAACTTATGGAAATTATGTATATGCTAATATGAACCGAATTTGAGAAATATGTATAAAAAGTATTTAAGTTCAAACTTGGTTACTTGTATATTTTGATAGTTGACGAGCATGTATGTTTGATTATTTGAATCCTGGTGCTCCCGCATATGATATCTGTTTTGATTGCGTACTCTGATTTAGGGTCTAGACCGCCTAGCATAGGAGAGATTTTGTTTGTCTCCCGTTCGCTGTAGTTTGATGCGTGTGTGGAGTTTTCATTTTGTTGCACGTGTCGGGCTACGGTTCGGGGGATGTAGTGCCTTGCGCTCCGGGGTGCTACATCTTAAAGTGGTATCAGAGCTCCGGGTTACAAAACTGGAGCTCTAGCATCATGTCGGGTCTGTCTAGATCATTCGGCTTAGGACTATGTGTTTGTTTACGTTCACTTTCATCAATTATGTGATTTATTTGCATTAATTGTATTATTTGTGTTAATTGTTCACATGAACATGGACCGAAACCCCCGCATGCATTGATATTTTTGGAATCGTATTTCATTTCAGGATATCTCATCCATATCCACAAGTATCACCGGGAAGAGGATAAAGGAAACATGAATTGTTGGTCTACAAGAAGTCTAGAGGTTTAACCCTCCAAGGTGGGTTAAAGATGACGATGCCAAAGCCAAAGGAATGATCATTCAAGGTAACATGGTTTTGAGAAAGATTGCTCGAGAGCATCTTAAGGGAGACGAAAGTGCGTTATTCGTTTAACTCAAGGTCGAGTCCCAAAGCAATCAAGGAAAATAAAGTTGAAGTTTGAAGAATCCGGGAGGAGTTCTCTCGGTAGGTTTTATTCAAGAAAATTTGCTACCGGTATATCCCTCCAAGAGCATTGGTAAGAAGACTTCAAGAATCTTTAGATTTCAAGTGAGAATTTAAAGAAGTGGATGATCATGTATGGGAATTTGGAAGATCGGGAGTCGATAGAGGTTCTCATAGGGCCCAGAATTTTTCATAAAAACGTAGCGATGGAATTCCATCAATTTTAAAAATTCAAGAACACATATATGATCCGAGTTGGTTCAAAATGGAAGGGTAGACAATGGTTCGAGTCTTTTATCTTTAATCTGGGACAAGAATCCGGTTCGAGTGTTAAACCGAGAAAGAGGCCCTGAATACAAGAGAAATTTCAAAGAGCTTCCAGATATCCCCAATACCAAGAATAAGAAGATCTGATTATCACAGATGGATTCAATATCTCCTCAATGGAATTGACTTAATATTCCAATTACCGAGGCCCGAGCCACATGAAAGGGGTTCTAATTTCAAGGAAATTTTCAAGAAGCGTTAATATGCCAATGATGCTAAGAGATGAAGGTTACTCTATCACCGATCTTAGAATCGATGCCTCCCCACTGGAGTTAGTTCGACGTCCCTTTTTACCAAGATCCGAATTACGTAGAAGAAAAATTACAAGAAATTAAAAGGGATGTTTCAAGTACGGAGAATTAGCCGAAGAATCCGAGTCCAAAGCGTTCGAAACATCATGACTTCAAGGTCCCGGTTCAAGCTTAAAAAGACACTTTTGGAAAGCAAAGGAATTAACATCAATTCGACACTACCGTCTCGGTGAACGGTACACTAGGCATTCATGGCATTTCATACATGCATCTTTATTTTAATTTTGTGATCCCTTTCTTTCTTCGTTGTTCCTTGGTACGTGTGTTCTCTTTCTTGTTGTTTGTTTGTGGCTTTTTCCTTTTTGTAGAGAGAGTTTGGTAAGTGAGTGCCCGAGAGTGTTTGGTGAGTTGTGAGGGCCGAGCTTGCCCAACAGTTCTTCTTGAAGGCACCTAGTTAAGGTACAGAGTTACCATAGACGTTGGTGGTTGCTTATGGAGGTCCTTTTGGGGACTCAACGATATTTTCGGGTATTAGATTGAAGGCTAGCCCGTTTATATCTTTCGTGGAGTGGTTGGTTATTCCAGGACGGTGCGATAAGCTTCGTGGCTTACCTTTGGGTTAACCGAAGGGTTGAACCAAGCTTGACGAGATAAAGATCAGAGTAAGACCCTTTTTATATTCCTTAAAAGATGGGATTGATCACCACTTGGACGTTGAATTGGTCGTGATCTTTATCCCGGAATTGAACCTTGTTCGAAGATTCCCTACCGGATGACTCTAGCGTGGGCGTTGGAGTTCGAGACGTAGTCGATAAGTTCTTAGAAGGTAGTTTCATCAATTTGAGTACTTCTTCGTTGAGTGCTCTTGTCCTATCTAATGAAGAAGACGGGACTTTAAGATGAATATAAACTACCGTGAGCTACACGGATTAACCGTGGGAGGAGAATACCCTTTTGTTTGCTTCGAGAAGTGGTGTCTTCGCGCTCCTTTAGAGTTTCATTGGTGGCTCCGAGTTTGGTTTCTACAAGGGTATTGTCGACTACACAATCTAGTAGAAGAACCGAGAATTGTCTCAGAGTTTAAGTCTCTAGTGTTATCGGGATTCAACAGGAGATTCCTCTTTGGAGAGGCGGTCATCCCATAACATGAACGACATAGAAGAGACACGGTTTTTTAGTGGGATGAGGCGGTTGAAGTGAGTTGCCTTCGGCACCGGCTTTTGCTTAACCGAGGGTACTCAAGGCTGCATCGTTTACGATCGAGGTGCAAAGGAAGGCTTTGGTTGTGGGTTCTAGAGAGAAAATGTGGCCTACGCCTCGATAGTGCAAGGTCACGAGAATATCCCACTCTTGGTTTGAGTTGGTTCGAGGACTTGAAGGGTCGGTTTGGCGTAGTAGCACGAGAAACAGTGTCGCAAACTTCGTGTAGCAATATCTGTCATGTCATCGGTTGAAAACTGAGCATCGAGAACCGATAGGATTCTCTAACTACTTCCTAATTCTATTTGGAAGTGGGAGCAGACGACTAAGGACTTCATGTCCGGTTTGCTATTCTAAGGAGATTTTGAGAGACTTCAAGGGGTGCTCGTTTTAAACAAGTTAACCTATGCTCTCTCGGTGCAGTGGTTCGAGAAGGGTTCGTGAGCTTCGCAGTTTGGAAGAGAAGATCCTTGGAGTTGGACTTCGTCCCAGAGCCGTTCAATACCTCGCTGCGGACCTGAGGACAGGTCCTTTTGAAAGAGGGGAGTTTGTAACATCCCGCTCGTCCGGCCGTACAGGTACGCGGTTCGAGAGTGCTAAGTGCACATTTAAATTATTTTAATTACGCAGTTCAAGTGTTTATTTTATGCCTTATGTGAACTACTTGAATTATCTGATTTAATATTTGAATTTTTTATATGGAACTTATATGAATTATTTGAATGTTTATGCTTTAATTGCCCGTTTTTAATCCGTTTGTGCCCATTTTTAATTCAAACTTTTGTGATTAAATGATATGCATGATTTACATATGTTATTAATTTGTTTACGTACTCTTTTTAAGTTTTTAAGTTCGTTTGATACGGTTTTCAAACCGTTTTGTTTGTTAGGGACTTAAGGGCCTAACTTGATTTAGTGCACCTTGGGTTCCGGAAAGCGTATCTTGGGCTCCAGAATTCGGATTTGAATTTCGGAAGTGGCGCTGGACTTGTAACGAAGAAAAAAAGCTAAGGAATCCAACTTTGTATTTTTCTAAGCCCATTTGGACCCCCGTATTTCGCCAGTAAAGTAACCTTTGTGATAGATTTGCGACCCTCGCCTGTTTTGCTCATATTCGACCCGTTTCTTATCCAAATCGACCCGTTTTTGAACCCATTTAACCCTCTTTTGACCCTTAATCCTCCTCTCTCTCCCTCATTTCGGTCCAGCTCCAAGAGAAGAAGAAAAGAAACAGAAACCGAAGCAGCCAAGGAAGAAAAAGAAAAAAAGGGCAGTCACTATTCACTTTTGGAGATTTCTTGCTCGTTCGACCTCCATTTCTCGTCAAATTCGAAAGGTATGCCCAGAATTCAAACCTTAATCTCCTTGCCTTTCTCTTAGATCTTACTTGGTCCATTTCTATCCATGTTTTGGGTGAAATATGTGAATAGTTAGGATTTATGCATTTCTTGGATGAATTCATGTCAAACTTGCTCTATTCCATGAATTAATAAGTGATACTTGTTGCAAATGATTTCCATGTTTTATTTCTAAGTCTAATTTTTGTGGGAATTGCATAATATTTGGTCCACCATTGTTAAACCTCCATTAAAGCTCGATGAAGAAGATGGAACTCCACCTTGTTGCTTCCCTTTGTGCTGTTGCGTGTTTGTTGTTGTTGTTGCGTGAATTGCTGCTACTTTGTGATATATTTTGCTGCCTTTTTCCTTGTCTTTCGTGGCTTGTAGCTGCTGCAGGTGTTAGAAGCTTTGGAGAGGAAGAATTGCCCTGTTTCTGCACGCCCTGCTGCTGTTCGTCCGCGGTCGCGCCCTCGACCAAAACAAGGCTGTTTTGGGTCACGCCCACGACCAGTTTTTCCCTAACTTTCAACCTGAGTTCGCTACACAAGCTGAAGGAGCGACCACCTTGGAGTTGTTTTGGAGGTCGCGGTGTACGTGTTGCTGCTGCTGTTGTTTTTTCCCTTCCTTTCTTGTTTGTTAATGTTGCTGCGTGTGTTTGTATATGTATATACTAATATGCATGTTGTATTGTATTGTATTGTTATATATATATATATATATATATATATATAGTTAATGCATGAAACTGTATATTGTATATGTGCATATGTGCGTACGTGTGTGTGTCTGTATGCATGAGATTGTATATTATGTGCATGGGTGTGAATGTGCGAAGATATAATTTAATATATGTTGCATGCATGTGTATATATGTTTGTATGTAATATGCATATATATATATATATATATATATATATATATATATATATATATATATAATATGTTAAGCTTTGTTTATTAATAATTATAATATGCTATAAACCTTATCTTAATTTGTGAATTCAATTAAATCAAGTGATATGTGTTATAAGCTTTATTTTAATTTTATGAATTGATTGTTTATATTATTAACTTGTTATAGGTTATGTTATTGTTCTTGGCTTGATTTTATGAAATTAATTTGACACGAATATATGTGTTACCTTGCAGGATATGAATTTGTGATTGATTTCAGATACTCGTTGTATGAAATATATGAATTCGTTTAATGTGAAATATACGCATTATGAATTAATATGACTCGATATGATCTAAGTGAGATCTCATTTCATTTCTTATGCATCATTTGCATCCATATGCATTTGCCGAGTGTCTAAATTGGTACATTTTGAGTCTAAGTCGTCGTTTATCCTTTGTTTTGTCCTTAGGTTCGTTCCGCGGGTGACGAGGAGGAGTTTTAGAAGTGTTTTGGGTCCTTTTCGTCCAGTGTGGTCGACAAGGTGAGGTTTTCTTCTTTTAGTTAATACGACCTACAACCCCTATATGTATTTTTAGCCCGCATGCGACTTACGTATATATATTTATGTAAATACGTGTTTGATTAGTATTTTGCGAGAATTGGCCCTTTTGCTATGAAATTGTTTGAAAAACACTTTTATATATATACGTAATCTATTTTACGTTTATTTGATTTGAAAAGGGTTGGTGTGTGTGAACGTTTTTTGAAAATAACGAGATTTTGACTTTGAAATATATGTCCTAAAAATTATGTAATTTCAAAAATGATTATTTATGAATTAAGAACTGGCCCCGGAGGTTTGTGTGAAGGAGCCCCGGACGGTGTCAGTCCGTCGGGTCCACTCCTAAGCATGGCCTCTATATGTCGAAAAGGATGTACCATAACCCAATAGGAGGTTTGGCAGGGGGATGGAGTCTGAGGGTTGGAGAAGCATTGAGCACTCCCCTCAACAGTTAGATGGTTAGGGCCCCGCGACCCCTTCCATCGCCGGAGAAGTGGTACGTTTGTGTAATTCGATTTCTTATGATTATGAACGGAGTAAGGGTGGTTAGAAACTCGTTCTACCGAGTGGTTATGATTTTGATTACTATTATAGTTCGTGAAACGAGAGTGGACTTCTAATTTATAAAATTGGTCGATTTTGGTCTTCGGCCTAAACCTTTTTCCTTATATGTATAGTACCACGTGAAAATGATTTAGAATGCAAAAACCACGCCCCGGTTCATGAACTCTTTAATTTTAAATATGCTTTGCTCTTACTTATACGTAGTGTAAGTGTGTTAGTCCCCTCACCAGTCTTTAGGACTGACCCCTCCTCGTTGTTTTCTTTTTCCCCTTGTTTCTTTTAATTTGAAGGTGTTCGTGGGAGTTGTGCTAGGCGGCGGTCGTTTGGTCGAGGCTTTGGTTTTGTTTTTAACATCATGCATCTTTTTAGTTTACTATGTACGTTTGAACTTATGGAAATTATGTATATGCTAATATGAACCGAATTTGAGAAATATGTATAAAAAGTATTTAAGTTCAAACTTGGTTACTTGTATATTTTGATAGTTGACGAGCATGTATGTTTGATTATTTGAATCCTGGTGCTCCCGCATATGATATCTGTTTTGATTGCGTACTCTGATTTAGGGTCTAGACCGCCTAGCATAGGAGAGATTTTGTTTGTCTCCCGTTCGCTGTAGTTTGATGCGTGTGTGGAGTTTTCATTTTGTTGCACGTGTCGGGCTACGGTTCGGGGGATGTAGTGCCTTGCGCTCCGGGGTGCTACATCTTAAAGTGGTATCAGAGCTCCGGGTTACAAAACTGGAGCTCTAGCATCATGTCGGGTCTGTCTAGATCATTCGGCTTAGGACTATGTGTTTGTTTACGTTCACTTTCATCAATTATGTGATTTATTTGCATTAATTGTATTATTTGTGTTAATTGTTCACATGAACATGCACCGAAACCCCCGCATGCATCGATATTTTTGGAATCGTATTTCATTTCAGGATATCTCATCCATATCCACAAGTATCACCGGGAAGAGGATAAAGGAAACATGAATTGTTGGTCTACAAGAAGTCTAGAGGTTTAACCCTCCAAGGTGGGTTAAAGATGACGATGCCAAAGCCGAAGGAATGATCATTCAAGGTAACATGGTTTTGAGAAAGATTGCTCGGGAGCATCTTAAGGGAGACGAAAGTGCGTTATTCGTTTAACTCAAGGTCGAGTCCCAAAGCAATCAAGGAAAATAATGTTGAAGTTTGAAGAATCCGGGAGGAGTTCTCTCGGTAGGTTTTATTCAAGAAAATTTGCTACCGGTATATCCCTCCAAGAGCATTGGTAAGAAGACTTCAAGAATCTTTAGATTTCAAGTGAGAATTTAAAGAAGTGGATGATCATGTATGGGAATTTGGAAGATCGGGAGTCGATAGAGGTTATCATAGGGCCCAGAATTTTTCATAAAAACGTAGCGATGGAATTCCATCAATTTTAAAAATTCAAGAACACATATATGATCCGAGTTGGTTCAAAATGGAAGGGTAGACAATGGTTCGAGTTTTTTATCTTTAATGTGGGACAAGAATCCGGTTCGAGTGTTAAACCAAGAAAGAGGCCCTGAATACAAGAGAAATTTCAAAGAGCTTCTAGATATCCCCAATACCAAGAATAAGAAGATCTGATTATCACAGATGGATTCAATATCTCCTCAATGGAATTGACTTAATATTCCAATTACCGAGGCCCGAGCCACATGAAAGGGGTTCTAATTTCAAGGATATTTTCAAGAAGCGTTAATATGCCAACGATGCTAAGAGATGAAGGTTACTCTATCACCGATCTTAGAATCGATGCCTCCCCACTGGAGTTAGTTCGACGTCCCTTTTTACCAAGATCCGAATTACATAGAAGAAAAATTACAAGAAATTAAAAGGGATGTTTCAAGTACGGAGAATTAGCCGAAGAATCCGAGTCCAAAGCGTTCGAAACATCATGACTTCAAGGTCCCGGTTCAAGCTTAAAAAGACACTTTTGGAAAGCAAAGGAATTAACATCAATTCGACACTACCGTCTCGGTGAACGGTACACTAGGCATTCATGGCATTTCATACATGCATCTTTATTTTAATTTTGTGATCCCTTTCTTTCTTCGTTGTTCCTTGGTACTTGTGTTCTCTTTCTTGTTGTTTGTTTGTGGCTTTTTCCTTTTTGTAGAGAGAGTTTGGTAAGTGAGTGCCCGAGAGTGTTTGGTGAGTTGTGAGGGCCGAGCTTGCCCAACAGTTCTTCTTGAAGGCACCTAGTTAAGGTACAGAGTTACCATAGGCGTTGGTGGTTGCTTTTGGAGGTCCTTTTGGGGACTCAACTATATTTTCGGGTATTAGATTGAAGGCTAGCCCGTTTATATCTTTCGTGGAGTGGTTGGTTATTCCAGGACGGTGCGATAAGCTTCGTGGATTACCTTTGGGTTAACCGAAGGGTTGAACCAAGCTTGACGAGATAAAGATCAGAGTAAGACCCTTTTTATATTCCTTAAAAGATGGGATTGATCACCACTTGGACGTTGAATTGGTCGTGATCTTTATCCCGGAATTGAACCTTGTTCGAAGATTCCCTACCGGATGACTCTAGCGTAGGCGTTGGAGTTCGAGACGTAGTCGATAAGTTCTTAGAAGGTAGTTTCATCAATTTGAGTACTTCTTCGTGGAGTGCTCTTATCCTATCTAATGAAGAAGACGGGACGTTAAGATGAATATTAACTACCGTGAGCTACACGGATTAACCGTGGGAGGAGAATACCCTTTTGTTTGCTTTGAGAAGTGGTGTCTTCGCGCTCCTTTAGAGTTTCATTGGTGGCTCCGAGTGTGGTTTCTACAAGGGTATTGTCGACTACATAATCTAGTAGAAGAACTGAGAATTGTCTCAGAGTTTAAGTCTCTAGTGTTATCGGGATTCAACAGGAGATTCCTCTTTGGAGAGGCGGTCATCCCATAACATGAACGACATAGAAGAGACACGGTTTTTTAGTGGGATGAGGCGGTTGAAGTGAGTTGCCTTCGGCACCGGCTTTTGCTTAACCGAGGGTACTCAAGGCTGCATCGTTTACGATCGAGGTGCAAAGGAAGGCTTTGGTTGTGGGTTCTAGAGAGAAAATGTGGCCTACGCCTCGATAGTGCAAGGTCACGAGAATATCCCACTCTTGGTTTGAGTTGGTTCGAGGACTTGAAGGGTCGGTTTGGCGTAGTAGCACGAGAAACAGTATCGCAAACTTCGTGTAGCAATATCTGTCATGTCATCGGTTGAAAACTGAGCATCGAGAACCGATAGGATTCTCTAACTACTTCCTAATTCTATTTGGAAGTGGGAGCAGACGACTAAGGACTTCATGTCCGGTTTGCTATTCTAAGGAGATTTTGAGAGACTTCAAGGGGTGCTCGTTTTAAACAAGTTAACCTATGCTCTCTCGGTGCAGTGGTTCGAGAAGGGTTCGTGAGCTTCGCAGTTTGGAAGAGAAGATCCTTGGAGTTGGACTTCGTCCCAGAGCCGTTCAATACCTCGCTGCGGACCTGAGGACAGGTCCTTTTGAAAGAGGGGAGTTTGTAACATCCCGCTCGTCCGGCCGTACAGGTATGCGGTTCGAAAGTGCTAAGTGCACATTTAAATTATTTTAATTACGCAGTTCAAGTGTTTATTTTATGCCTTATGTGAACTACTTGAATTATTTGATTTAATATTTGAATTTTGTATATGGAACTTATACGAATTATTTGAATGTTTATGCTTTAATTGCCCGTTTTTAATCCGTTTGTGCCCATTTTTAATTCAAACTTTTGTGATTAAATGATATGCATGATTTACATATGTTATTAATTTGTTTATGTACTCTTTTTAAGTTCGTTTGATACGGTTTTCAAACCGTTTTGTTTGTTAGGGACTTAAGGGCCTAACTTGATTTAGTGCACCTTGGGTTCCGGAAAGCGTATCTTGGGCTCCAGAATTCGGATTTGAATTTCGGAAGTGGCGCTGGACTTGTAACGAAGAAAAAAAGCTAAGGAATAGATTTGCGACCCTCGCCTGTTTTGCTCATATTCGACCCGTTTCTTATCCAAATCGACCCGTTTTTGAACCCATTTAACCCTCTTTTGACCCTTAATCCTCCTCTCTCTCCCTCATTTCGGTCCAGCTCCAAGAGAAGAAGAAAAGAAACAGAAACCGAAGCAGCCAAGGAAGAAAAAGAAAAAAGGGCAATCATTATTCACTTTTGGAGATTTCTTGCTCGTTCGACCTCCATTTCTCGTCAAATTCGAAAGGTATGCCCAGAATTCAAACCTTAATCTCCTTGCCTTTCTCTTAGATCTTACTTGGTCCATTTCTATCCATGTTTGACCATGTTTTGGGTGAAATATGTGAATAGTTAGGATTTATGCATTTCTTGGATGAATTCATGTCAAACTTGCTCTATTCCATGAATTAATAAGTGATACTTGATCCAAATGATTTCCATGTTTTATTTCTAAGTGTAATTTTCGTGGGAATTGCATAATATTTGGTCTACCATTGTTAACCCTCCATTAAAGCTTGATGAAGAAGATGGAACTCCACCTTGTTGCTTCCCTTTGTGCTACTGCGTGTTTGTTGTTGTTATTGCGTGAATTGCTGCTACTTTGTGCTATATTTTGCTGCCTTTTTCCTTGTCTTTCATGGCTTGATGCTGCTACAGGTGTTGGAAGCTTTGTGAGAGGAAGAACTGCCTTGTTTCTGCACGCCCTGCTACTGTTCGTCCGCGGTCGCGCCCGCGACCAGTTTTTCCCCAACTTTCGACCTGAGTTCGCTGCACAAGCTGGAGATGGTGGTGGTCGCGGGAGCTGGGTCGCGACCCCATTTTGGGCTTTTTAAGTGCTGCTGCTGCTGTTGTTTTTCCCCTTCCTTTCTTGTTTGTTAATGTTGCTGCGTGTGTTTATATATATATAATAATATGCTTGTGCTTGTATATATATATATTAATATGCATGTTGTATTGTTTTGTGTTATATAGTTAATGCATGAAATTGCATATTGTATATGTGCATGTGTGCATACGTGTGTGTGTGTCTGCATGCATGAGATTGTATATTATGTGCATGGGTGTGAATGTGTGAAGATATAATTTAATATACGTTGCATGCATGTGTATATATGTTTGTATGTAATATGCATATATATATATATATATATGTTGGAAAAACGGAATCAGAAAGCAGCGGAAATTTTAAAATTTTCCAACAAAAGGATCGAAAACTCGCAATCATGAATCCAAATTCGTAGAGATTAAAAACTTACTTTTCAATAATCTTTCTTGAAGCGTTTCAAGCCACCCAAGAACGCTCTTCTCGCGGCTTGATCCCCTCTCCTTGGTAAAGCTCGAATCTTTAAAAACTTCTAACTTGAAGCTCTCTAGAGATAGTCCACCAACTTGATTACAATCTAACTAGTAAGGATGCTAGTTCTCTTGTTAGTGTTTAGGCTTAACCTAGGGTTTATTTTATTTTGGAGAAAGAATGGTGTTCAACACATGAACTAAAAGAATTTGATCAATCACCAAGGAGAGCTCGAGCTCCCCTATATATAGCCAAGAGAGGGGCGGCCGAACCTAGTCCTTTTGAACTAAGGATTTGGTCCCTCTCTCTTATTACTTGATCATCAAGTGATTCCAAACTTTGACTTTGAATTCTAATTCAAATCAACTTTTAAGAGAGCTAAAAATATCCAAACTCCTTTTGGATAATATTATACTTTATTTATTAATAAATAAATAACTTATTTATCTAATTAATTAATTAAATAGATTAATTTCTCCAAAATAAGACTTTCATTTTAATTTAAAATTAAACCAAAGTCTATTAAATAATTAGCACATTAACTATTTAATAGATAAATAAATATACACGCACGGTGCACACGTGTCCATATAGGACAAGTGTCACGCACATGACCCACACGTGTGCTTCACACGTGTGGAACCCTTTTGGCTCGATTAACTCGTTTAATCATTTTAAAGCCCCAACTCATGTAACCAAGTTGTTGTGTGTGACCCTCTAGGTTCTCAATTCAATTAGCAGTGACCCCAATTAACTAATTCACTAATTAATTAATCAGTCCAAAGATTAAATGTAACGCCCTGAATTTCAGATAGTCGGGTACGCTCGACACGTGTGAGTTTCGAGCATTAGGACTTTATTTTATTATTCTTGTTTATTCGCTTTATACGTGTTATATTAATTTTATAAATTGTATTTCAACATGTTTACGTGAAATTTTATGAAATACTTGTCAACGTGAGAATTATTGCACGAATTGGATTTAATTGCTACGTGAAATAATTATCGAACATGATTTAATTGCTTAATTGTCCTTAAATGCTCATTCACTTTGATTTAGGGACTAAATTGCATAAAATCTTATTAGACCAAATTGATCATTCCTCAATCTTTCCATCCTTAATTGCATGACTTGTTAACCTTGGAGGATTTAATAGCAAATTGAGGCAAATTCAAGAGATATATCACGTTATCTTCTTCATTCTTCTAAACACTTCATACCAACTTTGCTCTCTCCATCTCTCTCTCCCGATCCATGAACCTTAGAAGAGGAAGAAGAGATTTCATGAATCCAAGCTAGTTTTCCAAGGAAATTCCATGTTTTGGAGCTCAATCATCCATTTCCATCATCTTCTTCCATTTATTTTCACTTCAAGGTATATATGATTATATATGTGAAATCTTGAATTGAGTATATGAAGCTAGGGTTATGATTTGATTACAATAACTTGTTTATATGATGATAAAAGCATGACTAGGAGTTTTGAACTTGAATTTCTTGGATATATCATAAGAATCATGGAGTTCTTTGATGAACTCATATTTGAAATGATGATGATGATTCTTGGTGATTAATGTGTGAGATGAGTGTTTATACTAGTTTATCACACTTTGAGCATGTATATGTATTTCTTTTCATGAATTATAGCATTTAGAGTTGAATTATGATGATTTTGGTGAGCTTTGGTTATGGGTTGTAGCTCCCCTGTTTTCCCGACTCCCCTCCCCCGTTCCAATTGCTCTGATACCACCTTAGATGTAGCACCTCCACGTGTAAGGGGTGCTACATTAAACGACCATAGTCTAGCAACAGGTGTTTAACCCCTAGCTGAATTGGAATGTCTCGATTCGACAGAACCTTTAAGTCATTGATTCATGTGAGATACAATCCTCCTACTTACTATCTCTCAACCAAGATCTAGGGTAAAGCAATGATCAGAACCCTAATAATCTGGTCTTAAAGCTAAGTGCATTTCATATCCATTTGATCTCAATCCAAGAAACCCTTTTCTTGATGTCTTGATCTACTGCCTTGGCCAAGGACTCCATATAGCAGATGAATGACTTATACAATAAGAGATCACCTTACAAATTCAAGTGTATGTCCTTTCTTGATTCTCATTCACTTTCATAAGTCACTTGTGCAGCCCCAGCATAAGCCTTGAATCAGTTGTCTAAGGCGACACCCTTTAAAGCTCATACCTAAGACTACAGCGTTAACTCACAAAGTGACATGGAACCTCAAGTCTAAGGATCAATTAATCACATCAATAACTCGTGAGATATTTCTTAATCTGGAAGTTTCCATTTCCTGAAATAGAAACTTCCTTTCCCATTTAGGAATCTTCTCACACGGGGCACCTCAGTGAACTTACTTATTGAAGTAAGCACCCTCATGTATCACGCGCGTATCAGCTATACACTTTGCTCCTCCATGAAACAAGGTGGTCCTTCTTAAGGGCGTGATCCCACAAGCAAGCCTTAAAGGAGTCAGGTTGACACTCCCACTGTCTGTAGGACTCATCAGCTTGGAGTATATTACTAATCATGACTTATGTGATATAGGGCTCGTTTCATGAACCATTTCACCTAAATAGTAGAGTCCTAAAGTCATCAGGATTAGTGGAGTTCTCATACAAGCACAACTAAAGTAAACCCATACCAAACAAGAGCATATAAGAAGTTTTGCCTCAATTCGCTATTTTATTCAAAGATTGTCTATGATTACAATAAGGAAAAGTACAAAGTGGATACATAATCGGCTTTCTAGGGCACTATTCCTAACAATATATATATATATATATATATATATATAATATGTTAAGCTTTGTTTATTAATAATTATAATATGCTATAAACCTTATCTTAATTTGTGAATTCAAGTTAATCAAGTGATGTGTGTTATAAGCTTTATTTTAATTTTATGAATTGATTGTTTATATTATTAACTTGTTATAGGTTATGTTATAGTTCTTGGCTTGATTTTATGAAATTAATTTGACACGAGAATATGTGTTGTCTTGCAAGATATGAATTTGTGATTGATTTCAGATGCTCGTTGTATGAAATATATGAATTCGTTTAATGTGAAATATACATATTATGAATTAATATGACTCGATATGATCTAAGTGAGATCTCATTTCATTTCTTAAGCATCATTTGCATGCATATGCATTTGCCGAGCGTCTAAATTGGTACATTTTGAGTCTAAGTTGTCGTTTGCCCTTTGTTTTGTCCTTAGGTTCGTTCCGCGGGTGACAAAGAGGAGTTTTAGAAGTGTTTTAAGTCCTTTTCGTCCGGTGTGGTCGACAAGGTGAGGTTTTCTTCTTTTAGTTAATACGACCTACAACCCCTATATGTATTTTAAGCCGGCATGCGACTTACGTATATATATTTATGTAAATACGTGTTTGATTAGTATTTTGCGGGAATTGGCTCTTTTACAATGAAATTGTTTGAAAAACACTTTTATACATATACATAATCTATTTTACGTTTATTTGATTTGAAAAGGGTTGGTATATGTGAACGTTTTTTAAAATAGCGAGATTTTGACTTTGAAATATAAGTCCTAAAATTTATGTAATTTCAAAAATTATTATTTATGAATTAAGAACTGGGCCCCGGAGGTTTGTGTGAAAGAGCCCCGGGACAGTGTCGGGTCGTCGGGTCCACTCCTAAGCATGGCCTCCATATGTCGGAAAGGACGTACCGGAACCCACCAAGGGGTTTGGAGTCCGAGGTTGGAGAAACATTGAGCACTCCCCTCAACCGTTAGATGGTTAGGGGCCCGCGACCCCTTCCATCGCCGAAGAAGTGGTAGGTTTGTGTAATTCAATTTCTTATGATTATGAACGGAGTAAGGGTGGTTAGAAATTCGTTCTCGCAGAGTGGTTACGATTTTGATTACTATTATAGTTCGTGAAACGGGAGTGGACTTCTAATTTATAAAATTGATCGATTTTGGCCTTCGGCCTAAACCTTTTTCCTTATATGTATAGTACCACGGGAAAATGATTTAGAATGCAAAAACCATGCCCCGATTCATGAACTCTTTAATTTTAAATATGCTTTGCTCTTACTTATACGTACATGTGAGTGTGTTAGCCCCCTCACCAGTCTTTAGGGCTGACCCCTCCTCGTTGTTTTCTTTTTCCCCTTGTTTCTTTTAAGTTGCAGGTGTTCGTGGGAGTTGTGCTAGGCGGCGGTCGTTTGGTCGAGTCTTGGGTTTTGTTTTTAACATCATGCATCCTTTTAGTTTACTTTGTACGTTTGAACTTATGGAAATTATGTATATGCTAATATGAAACGAATTTGAGAAATATGTATAAGAAGTATTTAAGTTCAAACTTGGTTACTTGTATATTTTGATAGTTGACGAGCATGTATGTTTGATTTATTTGAATCCTGGTGCTTTCGCATGTGATATCTATTTTGATTCCGCACTCTGATTTAGGGTCTAAACCGCCTAGCATAGGAGAGATTTTGTTTGTCTCTCATTCGCCGTAGTTTGATGCATGTGCGTAGTTTCCATTTCGTTGCACGTGTAGGGCTACGGTGCGGGGGATGTAGTGCCTTGCGTTCCGGGGTGCTACAAAGGAGGTCGTGATGTCAACTGGAATAGATATCTAGAGTTTAAAGAGCATATAGATGAGTGTAACTTGTTGGACATTGGGACGGTTGGCCCAAGGTTCACCTGGAACGAGACTGTTCGTGGAGGAACGTTGGTGAAAGAGCGACTGGACAGGGTCTTGGTTAACCCGAATTAGCGTACAAAGTTCCCAGAAGGCACCACGGTTGTCCTCCGACGTACGCATTTAGATCATCACCCACTCCTCACTTATTGTTATGGAGTGGTGCGCCCGCATACTAGAAGGCCATTCCTGTTTGAGGCTGCATGGAATGAAAATGGGGAGTGCGGGAAAATAATTGAGGAGAATTGGGTAGACACGAGCAGTATTATGGGAAATCTTGAGCAACTCCTGGCTGTGCTGCAGGGTTGGAACCGATCCACGTTTGGGAATATTTTTCGCAAGAAAAGATTACTCAAGGCGCGGATTAATGGTATTCAAAAAATCATTCGTGGTCGGTTGCATTCTCATCTTTTGGAGCTGGAAAAGAATCTCGTTGATGAGTACAATGCAATTCTGAGATAGGAAGAAATCCTATGGTTCCAAAAATCCTGGGTTAATTGGCTTCATTTTGGAGACAAGAATACCCGTTTCTTCCATGTTTCAATGATAACCCATAAGCCGCGTAACCGAATTACTGCCTTGATTGTGGATTCGGTGTGGGAACAAGATGAAGCCCTGTTACGGCAACATGCATGGGACTTCTATGCTAAGGTGTTTGAAGATGAGGGGCAGGGGACTTTCACTTTGCTGCCTCGCAGCCGCTTCCATCGCTTTCTTACTCGTGAGTGGAGGGATGTGCTTATGGCCCCTACAACTAACACTGAAGTACAGAAAGTGGTTAATTCAATGCATCCTTTCAAAGCCCCGGGTCCCGACGGTTTCTAAGCGTATTTTTATCAAACGTTCTAGGATATCGTGGGAAATCAAACGGTGGATTTCGTCAATCGTTGTTTTGAGGAAGAGGCGTTCCCGGATGAAGTGGGTAGAGCTTTCATTTGTCTTATCCCTAAAGTACCACAGCCAGAAAGCATGAACCAGTTTCGATCGATTACTCTCTGTAATGTGCTCCTTAAGATAGTCACAAAACTATTGGTGTTATGTATCAAACCGTTTGTGGCGCAGCTTGTGAGTCCTAATCAGAATAGTTTTATACCAGGCAGGAGCACTCACGATAATATTTTGGTATTTCAGGAGATTCTCCACTCTCTGCATCGTTCGAAAGACCAGGGGGGAGGGGGGGTGATTTTGAAGCTAGACTTAGAGAAGACATATGACAAAATCAAATGGAGTTTTCTGCGTGAAACCTTTGAATTCTTTGGTTTTCCTCAGCCGATTGTTAACTTGATTATGAGTGGGGTTGAGTGCATTCGCCCAGAGATTTTGTGGAATGGAGAACCCATTCCTCATCTCACTCCTTCTTGCGGAATCCGACAAGGTGATCAGGCCTTTTTTTTTCTCTGCATGGAGCGCCTCACTTACTTGATAGAGGAGGTTGTGATTGACGCAAAGTGGAAACCAATTCGGGTTTGCAAGAATGGTCCTATGGCGTCGCATATGCTTTTCGCGGACGACATCATCATGGGGGGCTCGAGCTATGGTACAATGCGTGGAATGTGTGAATAGCGTGATCGAAACCTTTTGCTCAGCCTCGGGACTGAAACTCAACCGAGGGACGTCGCAGGTGCTTTTCTCGGCGTTTGTTCCCACGGAAGTGAAAAATTCTATATCTTCCATCCTTGGGATTAATGCAACGGATAGTTTGGGGAAATACTTGGGAGTCAGAATGTGTTTTGGGAAAAATCAAAGAGAGATGTTTGATTCTGTGATCGAGAAAGTGGAGAACCGTCTTACGGGTTCGAAAGCGAAGAGCCTTAATTTAGCGAGACGTACCAAGCTCATTCAATCGGTAACTAATTCCATACCGGTTTATCAAATGTATACGTGCTGGTTTCCTAAAGATGAAGATCAGTTAGTCGGCCTTGGGGCCTTTTCTTGTGAAAAAAAAACAAAAAGAAAAAAGTAATAATAATAATAATAATAATAATAATAATAATAATAATAATAATAATAATAAAATTTTAGTTTAGTTGGGAAGTCGAAACTCTAAGAAATTACGTGGCACAAATAACATATTAACTGACCATACGTTTTATGTTATTAGTGATGACTTATTAAGTGAATAATTTCAATACAACAACACTACATTATCGACTTACTGTGATTATAAAAGTTGATATTATTTAAGGGTTTTGATCTAGTGGTAACCGATTAAATTACGAGAGTTGGACTTTACCTGATTCTTTAAGAGATTAGTAGTTCGAAACCAACTTATTAAAAAAATTCCTTAGAGAGTGTAGACGGATAAATAAACTTTAGATTATTAATTTAATTGGCTATTTAATATTTTGAAATTATCCTAAATTTAATTTCAAAATTAAATAGTTAAATTTAAATTGACATTATAATGTTTGTTTTATCAACAAATCAAATGATGACACATGTCAAAGTGACATGTTTTGACCAATTAAACCAAGTCTTGCAGTCAAAGAAAGCCAGGACAAATCATATGGCGACACGTGACGTATTGCGTCACACCGACCAATCAAATTCAAGTCTTATATGATATTATCTCTTTAAAATAAAAAATATATAAAGAGATAAATATTCATGTGATATTATCTCTTTAAAAAATAAATAAAATATTAAAAAGATATATATTTATATGATTTATTTGATATTATCCCTTCAAAAAATAAAGAGATAATTATTAAATAAACTTTGACTTGAACAACAAGTCTTGAATCCTACACCTATATAAAGGGGTCATGTGTAGTTCATTCAACACACAACACGAATTCAAGAAAGGCTAAAAACCTCTCTACGAATTCAGGAAAGGTTAAAAACCTCTCTACAAGTTCAAGAAAGGCTAAAAACCTCTCTAACCTCTCTACAAATTCAAGAAAGGCAAAAAACCTCTCTACAAGTTTAAGAAAGGTTAAAAACCTTTCTTCCCCAAAGTTATCAAATCTAGGCGTTTGATTCGTTATCAAGGCATTATACCGGCGAATCGGCGTTATATTCAAGCTAAACCCACGGAGTTACCAACAAGTTCAAAAGCGTTCTTGGCGGAATTCTCCAAAATCCGGCGTTTGATTCATAAACAAGTCGAAGGACCTGCAGATTAACGTTATTCAAGCTAAATTTGAAGTTGAAGAAAATCAAAACACCAAATTCATCAAGAACCATTTGAAGATTCAACAACTTTAAATTTGAAGGAAGAATCAGAGGATCAAGTGAAGATTGAAGACCCACTTTTAATTGAATTCTCAAATATTTGTATTATCTATTCGGTATTAACTAGAAATCAATAAACGCGAATTTTTAGTGCAAACAGATTGGCACGCCCAGTGGGACAAATCTTACCTCTCATCTCTTACCTTCACAAATCGAACTCGAAGTTCAATTGAAGATCAAAAGATATCGCTTCAGCTCTCCAAAATCCAAATGTCAAGTTATAAAAAGGAGCTACACCATGCAACCTAAACATGATGGGGGCAAAAGAAGTATCATGTATTATCAAAGAAATAAAATTCAACAAGTGGATACAGACTGCCAAGAAAATACCGGGGGCAACTAAAATTCAAGTGTTTACTCCCTGATAAGAGTATAAACTATCAAGTTACTCCTTAACACGAGTATAAACTGTTCAAAATCAAATTCAAGTTCAAGTGTACTCCTCTATAAGCGTATAAACTATCAAATATACTCCTTAATACGAGTATAAACTACTCAAAATCAAATTCAAGTTCAAGTGTACTCCTCGATAAGAGTATAAACTGTCAAATATACTCCTTAACACGAGTATAAACTGTTTAAAATCAAAAATCAAGTATACTCCTTAACACGAGTATAAACTGTTTAAAATCAAATGCCAAATATACTCCTTAACACAAGTATAAACTGTTCAAAATCAAATTCAAGTTACTCCTTAACACGAGAATAAACTGTTTTAAATTCAATTATAAAATGTCTAAAAAAAAAAAAACTCATTGACACGAGTATAAATTGTCTTCAAGCTTACAAAATAAAAGTTGAACTACGTCATGACTTGATCCTCTTAATGGGGTACGTAGGCAACTTGAATTAAATTTCAAGTTCAATCACATGTTGAAGAAAAGAATATTTCTCTGGCAAGTGAGCAAACTCGAGTATTTCAAGTCCCGTCTCCACTCAAATACTCAGTATGGTTTTTGCCGAGCCTTGAAGTGGGGGCATTTGTAGATGGATAAATAAACTTTAGATTATTAATTTAATTGGCTATTTAATATTTTGAAATTATCCTAAATTTAATTTCAAAATTAAATAGTTAAATTTAAATTGATATTATAATGTTTGTTTTATCAACAAATCAAATGATGACACGTGTCAAAGTGACATGTTTTGACCAATTAAACCAAGTCTTGCAGTCAAAGAAAGCCAGGACAAATCATTTGGTGACACGTGACGTATTGCGTCACACCGACCAATCAAATTCAAATCTTATATGATATTATCTCTTTAAAATAAAAAATATATAAAGAGATAAATATTCATGTGATATTATCTCTTTAAAAAATAAATAAAATATTAAAAAGATATATATTTATATGATTTATTTGATATTATCCCTTCAAAAAATAAAGAGATAATTATTAAATAAACTTTGACTTGAACAACAAGTCTTGAATCCTACACCTATATAAAGGGGTCATGTGTAGTTCATTCAACATACAACATGAATTCAAGAAAGGCTAAAAACCTCTCTACGAATTCAGGAAAGGCTAAAAACCTCTCTACAAGTTCAAGAAAGGCTAAAAACCTCTCTAACATCTCTACGAATTCAAGAAAGGCTAAAAACCTCTCTACAAGTTCAAGAAAGGCTAAAAACCTTCTTCCCCAAAGTTATCAAATCTAGGCGTTTGATTCGTTATCAAGGCATTATACCGGCGAATCGGCGTTATATTCAAGCTAAACCCACGGAGTTACCAACAAGTTCAAAAGCGTTCTTGGCGGAATTCTCCGAAACCCGGCGTTTGATTCTTAAACAAGTCGAAGGACCTGCGGATTAATGTTATTCAAGCTAAATTTAAAGTTGAAGAAGATCAAAACACCAAATTCATCAAGAACCGTTTGACGATTCAACAATTTTAAATTTGAAGAAAGAATCAGAGGATCAAGTGAAGATTGAAGACCCACTTTTAATTGAATTCTCAAATATTTGTATTATCTATTCGCTATTGACTAAAAATCATTAAACGCAAATTTTTAGTGCAAACAGAAAGCTTTACTTGTCGCTCGACTCAAAACTACTTAACTAGGTTATAAAACCGAAAAAATAAAATTTGATATTCTTCGATAATCACCCTCAGAAATCACAAATCATAGGTGCAAAATTTTTAAAATTTGAAACGTGATTGGGACAAAGTTTTCTTTATAGAACTAGGAGAATATTAGAGCCCAAGGGATGCCCAAGTCTTTTTTTAGGATATATGTAGCACCCGGAACGCTAGGCGCCACATCCCCCGCACTATAGCCTCAATCCACATATGAAACCGATAATTTATACATGAACCGAAACTATAGTGAACGGGAGACAATAAAAAAAAAAACTCAAAAGCTAGGCGGGTACCCTCAATTAATACCAATAAACAAATTGGAGCAATAAAAGCGGAAGCAATAACATTCAATACTTATAGGTACCATATTTACATATTTATTAATAGATACCAACATTTACATATCAATACATTATCATTTCCCCAAAATATGCCAAAACATGCTACAAAATGTATCAAGTATCAATAGATGAACAAAATATAAGGTGAAGTGTGCCAGACCCAAATTAACGACAAACTAGACTCTAATTCCCGCCTAGCACGAACCTGCAAAACTGAAAAGTTGAGGTGTCAATCCAACATGGACTGAGCGAGGGGTATAAATAAGTATATGCGTAATTACCATGCAATTTATAACCTCCGGTAAGATTTTATAAAGAAAACTATATAGGTTTAAAATAACAAGAAATTCCCGCCCGAGATTATAACAATTCAATTTACAGTTAACAATCAATTCAATCAATCAGTGGCCCGGCGAGTGAGGGCAAATCTCCAACCTTTCTCCGACAGTGTACAATACTTCAATTTAATTAATGAATTAGGTGATCACACAAACAATTCTGTGCACAATTAGCAATTTCAATCAATAAATCCTTCTTCCTCCGGGTGATGGCGGGCTTGCAAGACCCAACCATCCAATCATGGTGTACGTCGGGAACATGACTCCCACGCACGGGATTTCTTCCTCCACCAAACCTCCTGGTGGATTCAGAGGTGATCCCACAATGGTGAGGATAGTGCAAGAGTTACCCGTCAGCCCTTGCTTTCCCGGTTGGCTCGATACACTACCCTCGGGCCCAGCGTGAACAATAGCTACTCGCCAACGACAATTCGTCAATCAATCAATCAATCCATTTTCATGAAATCATTTGAAAATCATAAGGTTCGAAAACTATAGATATATAGATACGTTTTGGCCGAAAATCACATAAGGGTTGTAAGGGTTCTATATATCTAGAATTTAAACCTCACCTTAACCAATAAAAAGGAACAAAGAAACACCCTATGGAGCGTGCTCCTCGCCTCCGGGACCGAGATCTGTGCAATAAGGACAAGTGTGAAATAAGACTCGACTCGAATGAACCAACTATGACGAACGACAATGATATGTAACCTCAATCATGCATTTATAATCAATGAGTGTCAAATAGGAGCATACTTATCAATAAAGTAAGCATATAATTCATATAAGTCACATACGGGAGCCAAGGAAGTGAAAGGAATGCAAGAAGAGGGGTTTTGGTGAAGTTTGGCAAAAGTTAGGAAAAGTTGACAGTTTTTGGAACCGCATATGCTGTAGGAAAATGGAAATATCTTGAGTTGTAGAAGTTGGAATTGAGTTTTGTTTATTGAAAATGAAACTAGACACATAGAGCTTTCCGAGGATATATGACTCGTTTTCTAGTTCAAAGCGAGGAGAAAATGGCGTAAGCTTGAAGTTGGATGATTGCAGTTTGTCGGTAAAGCAGCGACACCAAAAAGAATTGATAATATCTCACAAATGGGAAAATATATTAAGGTGATTCCAATTGGAGGTTGTTCTATACTTCAAGATCTTTCCGTGGGTTCAAAAATCAGGCCAATCGGAATTCAAACGAAGTCGACACCGCCGTGTCAATATTGGCCTGAAATCTGACACGGCCGTGTCGGAATAAAAAAATTCCAACTCGAGGCCCCAACACGGCCGTGTTGAAGCAATTCTGGGAGAAAAACAGGGGCAAAAATAGGGGGGGTTCACGGGAAATGGCTCCCAAACCTTAAAACATCATACTAAAGCATTTAAATCACTCCAAATCATCATATATCATGCATATAACTCAAAAACATCAATTAGGTAGCATATAAACCATGAAACATGCATCAATCATCAAGAATTCATCATTCAAAACCCATATATACACATATGCTCCCATCTTCCAAAAAACTTCAAGGTATTCATGCAAACTTCCATGTTTAATGATCATGCCATGCTTCTAACTCCAAATAACCAAGAATTCATCAAATACTTCCTAAACCCTATTCAATCACCAATCAAGAAATCCATCCAAGTTCATCTTATACCTTGAGATAAGCTAGAAGTGAAATGGAATGGCAATATGATGAAGATGATGATGCTAGCTTCTCAATTCCTTCAAAATATGACTTGAATTATGAGATGAATCTTCCTTCTCCTCTTGAGGTGTTTTGATCGATCTTCAATGTGTGTGTGTGTGTAGCTCTCTTGCAAATATAATGTATGAAATGAAATGTATACATACAAAGTAATATAAAAGCTAATTAATCTAAAGTCTTCCACTAACTATGATGAATCACCACACTTTGCAAACAAGTCCCCCTATAATTTAAATCCATGCAAATGAGTCCCATCTCTACACAAAAGACCACTTAGCTCCAAATCATGAAATACAATTAAGTCCAAGAATTTACACAAGAGAGCAATTAAGAACATTTAATTCAATTAAATCACTTAGTTCATATAATTAACATAAATGACAATTCATATAAATGATTGGAGATGTAATGCATATAATATGATGAAGGTTATGATTAAATAAACGGATGAAATGACTAAATTAAACCTCCCAACTCCCGAAGACCCGCTCATGGCGTGCTTACCTGAACTTCCGGAAATTGGGCATTACAATATAACCCTCAATTTCTTTTCTCTTTTTCTTTCTTCTCTATTATCTGACGTGTACTCTTTAATTTGTTTTTCTTTTTTCTTTCTATTATATTATATCGATAGACACGCTGATATGATATTCTGAGATTTATCAAATCTTACTTCTCTCCTTCTCACATTCTCTCCTCCAGGATTCGTCTTCTCTTACTTCTCTCCTTCTCACCCTTAGTCGTCGCTGATTGATCTTCTGCCATCGCCGCCTCGTCATCTTCTGCAATCACCTGCATCTTCGTTCGTCTTCTGCAATCGCCTGCATCTTCATCTTCTACAACCAATTCTGCCTGCATTTTTGTCTTCTATAACCAGATCTGCAATCGCGTTTACCGGCATCTTCGTCTTCTACAACGCAATCGTGTCGTCTTCTACAGCCAATAGCCGTCTGCGTCTTCTACGCCCACAATTGCAGAAGAAAGATAAAGAAATAATTTTATGTTTTGAAAATCAAGAAATCTTATTGTCTTTTTCTATTCTTCTGTATTTTTTTTTCTTCCTCTATTTTGGTTTTATTTTGAGATTTCAGATACTTTGAAGATGAACATGTTCGATTGCAATGATCGAGTTATCGATTGCAGCAATCGACAATTTGATCACTACAATCGAGAACTCGATTGAAGTGATCGAGTTCTTGATTGCAGCAATCGATCAACTTGATTGTATGATCGAGAACTCGATATCACTATGATCGAGTCGTCGATCACTTGAAGAAATCTCAATCTTCAAAAAATAAAAGAAAATAAATAAAAAAGAAAAAGAATAAAGAAAAATAAAGAAAAAATTTGATGATCGATATGTCGATCCTTTTTCGTGAATAAAAAAAAATATAAAATTAAAGAATAAAAGAAAATAAAGAGAAAAATAAAAAAATAAAGAAAAAAAAATCGATCAGTCGATCGACATGTCTATCTGAACACGTGGAAAATAATTATATTTAACATTTATTTTATTAGACATAATTGAAGAAAGGGTTATATAATGAATGGTTTTGAAACTAGGGGTTATTTTCCTAAATAAAGACTTACTTGTACCTTTTTGCTAAAAGCCCCCTAGGAACAAGCTACAGCTAGCCTACAAATATATCAGTTTAGCCTTTTGGTTATCATAATCAATAGTTTCTACTTTCTAGTAAGGTTATGGAAGTCTACACTTAGAATTTTGGGAAAATTATATCTAACTAACCTGTTATATATTGGAAAATTACATCTGATTATCGTTTGTAACCTCTCTATTCCGTTACGGTTCCGTTAGGGTTGAGTTATGCCCCCAAGGACTGCATTGTTATATGCGTAATATTTAGGAATCACCAACGGGCAGTTGGCTCAAGTGGATAGGTGCTTGAATTCACTTAAGCAAGGTTTCGGGTTCGAATCTTGTGGATGTAAAAAACTACGTTGGGAGAGGTCCCCGCAATAAGCACTTTCAGCTATCTCGAGAGATTAGTCCTTCACTCAATTGGGTGGGGGGAAACTCTGAGAGATAAAAAAAAAGGTAATATCTAGGAACCACTTTGTTGGAATGTATATATAATATGTGTATGAATTTGTTATTTTATTCATTAAATTAATGGAAAGACAGACTCAATCCTAACGGAAACTTAATGGAATAGAAGAATCACAAACAATCCTTAGTATTTAAGAATTAAATTGTGACTTTTAAATAAAGATTGATTATTTTTTATTTTTATTTTATTTATTTATTTAAAAGCGGTAAGGGCCGCAGCCCTTTATCGGGACACCACTCCCGTGATCTTATAAATCCACGCCAAAAAGTTTACAAAGGAGAGATCCTAAGCAAACAAAATCAACCAGACCCAAAAACATGGTGGGCCGGAAAACAACCAAATAAAATCAAACCAGACCCAGAACAGGGAGGATCGGAAATCAACCAAAAAACGACACCGAAAAGAAACCCAAAATCGGGACAAAACAAAGCCACCACCTGTCCGCCTAGGACAGAGCGTAACGGCGCGCGGGATAATCAACCAAATAAAGATTGATTACGTTGTAATTATCTAATCTAGTAGGATAATCAGATGTAATTTTTCTTAAATTTTTTCCAAAGTTTAAAGTGTGAAGCGAAAGGGGTAATAACCAAAGCTTGATATTTTAATTTACTTTATATGATCATGGGCTCCAAATTCATGGTCGAAGCAATTTAAAGATCAATAACATTTGGAGTGAATTAATTCGTTCTAAAAAATTAAATTACATTAACTAAGTATATACTAATAAGCTATACCAACTCTGTAATTAGTTTTGATATTGTCAAACTCTTTTAATCCTTGATTAGGGGTGTTTATAAACTCTGCTCAATAAGTAGAAGTTAATGCAAAAGTGAAAGTTGTAAAAAAGTACAGTATTAAAAACAGTGAGTGTTTGGAAAAAAAAGTAATAAGTAGAAAAATAATCAGTTGAGTGTTTGAAGAAAAAAGTTAATAATCATTTTTAATTGTAATATGATTTAAGTATTATATTAATAAAATAAATTATTATATAAATAATATGATTTAAAATAAATAAATTTACAAAAATTAAGAAAAGAAAAAATTTGTAGTGCTACTTCATTTGTATTTTTCCAAAATTTCAAAAATTCAAGAACATATATATAAACATAAAATCAATATTAATTATTACTAAAATTCAAATTAACTAATGCTTGTAATAAATTCCAAATGGCGTTGATATATGAATTAATAATTAATCACTCGATTCTTATCTATAATAATTCACCTAGCATTTACTATTTGGATTTTAGCTTTTGTCTATGGCTTTATGTGGATCACCTCCATTTGTAGATTCCATAAAGATTTTGGGATTCCATGGAGAATCTTCAACGTCCCAACCCCAAGTCACGGAGGACTAAACGTCTCCCTTAAAATTTGCTCCGGTTGGACGATGTTAACTTTTAAGTTCTAATGTATAGATACTTGTGTCTTGTTATGCGAGACACTGTATCCAATATTTTTTATGTAGAAAATTCATAAAAAAAATTCGATCATCGTATCCGTATCGTGTTGTATTTGTATCGCCATGTCCGTATCCGTGCAACATATCTTTTGAGTGTATTATATATATTAGTTCTTTGATAGATTATTTTTTTAAAAAAAATAATACTAATTAATTTTATAATAAAGATAAAAAACATTAGATTTCTTATTATATTATACCGTTTTAATTGAACTTCATTTGGACTAAAATTATCCTTAAATGATATTAGTCAATAAATAAAGTGCTTATATATACGATACCAACATCAAAAGGGGAAAACCTTAAAAAGACAAACGTTTTGGCCCCGAGTAATGAGGAACAACGTTCTTAGAAAGATACATGTTCTTTATATTACCAGTGAAATAAACAGCGTTGCACATTTATCACTTACTTTATTTATATAAATTTAGCTATTATGTTTATTGAATGAATTAGGATATTAAAAATATCTAATTTGATTAAATAAATATAACATTTTTAGTGAACCATTTTGATCTTAAAAATTACACATACAAAAATATTTAGAAAAAATTACAATTTTAGTCCCATATTTTATAAGTCAAATTTTTTTTTGGTCCCATAACTTTTTTACCGTCCCACACCTTTGGTTTTTCGACAAATTTGGTCCCAAAATACAAAAAATTAACAGAATCTTTAACGGAGTTTAAGTCAACATACTACGACCACCGTTCACAAATTATTTTTTAATTAAAAAATTACTTTAATTCTATAAATTTGAGACCCTAATTCTATTAAAATATAATTCAAAATTATATTAGTATATTTTAAAAATAAAAAATTCAATTACCTATAATAAAAATATTTCCCTCAGCCCTGTGCGGTGCGACGGAGGTGGGGCTGGAAGCGAAGGAGGAGTTGCTGTTGAAGAGTTTTGAGAAGAACCCATCTGTGGGCGAGTGTCATGTGGTGTTGGCGCAGATTTATTTGGGTCAGGAGAGGTTTGAGGGGGCGGAGTGAGGGCTGAGACTAGTGGTGGAGGGGGGAGGCGATGATGGTGTTGCAGAGATAGTGGTGGTCATTGGGGACGACGATGGTCGATGGGTGCTGCGTTTGCTTTTGCATTGCTGTGTTTGGGTGGATGGCGGCGGCGGTAAACCGGCGGTAGTGCTCTGGGACACGGCGAACTCTGCGTTTGTTTTTCTGGGATGGAGTAAAGACGGAGGAGGGATTGGGGGGAGGGTTTTGGGCTAGAGTTCTTTTTTCCAATATATATTATATTTTAAAAATACATTATAATATAATATGATATATAATCTGATTTATAGTAAATAATAATTAAGTTTATAGGATTTCAGATAATAATAATAATAATAATTTGTTGGATCGGCATTATAACATATTATAATTATAATAATTTTAATATGTATAATTTCAAAATGATATATAATACTTAATGGTTTATATATTTTTTAATCATTAATATAATATTTAATTAAAATAAAAAATTAGTATAATAATTAAAACTCATTATAATAATATAACTTAATGTTAATATTTATATTATGCAAATTTTTAACAGTATGTATTAAAAAAAAAAAAAAGAAAGAAAAAACATAATGACTTTATAATCCTAACGGCGAATTGATAGAATTGGGATCAAAAGCGAATTTTTGGTACTTTGGGATCAAATTTATCGGAAAACCAAAGGGGTGGGACGGTAAAAAAGATATCGGATTGAAAAAAAAATTGACTTATAAGCTACGGGACTAAAATTGTAATTTTCTCAAATATTTATATGAACTCTCTCTTTCAAATCATATACAATAAGTAAAAATTCAAAGTAGAGAAATATCCAAATAAATAAATAATAAAAATATTTAAAATTATATTATTATATAGAAAAAAATATTTAAAGTGTATAATAATTTTTCAAATAATTCTAACTTTTAAGGATAAATAATAGTTTATAACTTTCAAATATATTTAATAAATAAAAAGACATATAAAAAATATAAACAAAAACCTAAAAAATCATATAAAATGCTATATTGACTATATATAGTTTATTCCTTCACTTGTTGATCTTCTTTAATATAATTTGTGATTTATTTTTAGTTTTCTTTATGAAATTTTGAAAAATATTTTTATCGTCATTCAAAATGTAAAAGTCATATTTACTTTTAAACCTGTGCCTTTTGCACCTAACTTTTTTCTATATTTTTTACCTCGATTTCATCATTTAAAATGATAATATTTTTATTTTTATTTTTATTTTTTTTTCCTTTTTATTTTATAATCTTGAGAAATCGTAACTTTTGGCATATCATTATTACTATTGGGTTCGTCCTTAATAGCTCTTTTCTCTTATTTTCTCTACTATTGTCACTTATGCCTTTAATGATTTTTCTTCTCTTATTTATAGATATCACTCTTAGTCTCATTTACTCGTTCTCTTCTTAACCTAGATTCGTTCTTATTTACAAGTTTAGTTATGATTTGTTGGACACTTGATAGAATCTTATACTTGTTAACCTCTCTGGGTTTTACTCTCATCGGTTTGCCTCATGTTGCTTTCTTCATTCCCCACCAGATGGTCGACTGACCAACCTTCTACTTGGGCGAGCTAATCTTGGGTTTGGGTCTGTTAAAATCCTAATGGGTATATCCCCAATAATCACCAATTTTATTATAATTACCTTGGACTATGTATCAATCTCTCAAAACTGTGGATTTGACATATCATCATTTTCAATATTACCCCATTTTTCAAATCTCCATCCTCTTATCCATAATTGTAGTTTGATTTAATGAGTATTTCTATTCTGCTTTCTATTTATACTTCGGATTGTACTTTTTCAATAGCATCAACTATCGCATACAATTTTCAATTGATAACTTCTATTCTTCGATTAATTGCAATGAGAAAGCAAAACTTTGTGGATACTTGTAAACTAAGTTTCCTATAGTATTTTGAGTTATATTCTTCTTAAACAAAGTAAAACTTTGTGGATGTAAACTAAGTTTTCTATAATATTTTGAGTTATATTCTCTGTAAACGATTAAAAGTGCTAGTAATTTAATTATATAAAATATTAATGATACTTTTAATGATTAATTTATTTATAAAGTATTAAATAAACAATGTTATATATGATAATTAATTAGATTTTCAATTGATTTTTTATATTTATATACCGAGCAACTTATATATTCCTCAATCAATATTATGGAAGCACTATACCCTCATGTATAACATTTAATACCACTTTGTACCTAATATTAATTCAAAAATAATTTATAAAATGAAATTTATAAATAAAAAATTTATTTATTGATGGTTTGATTTATATTACTTTTGTACAGGTTTCTATAGGAAACACCCTTTTCAAATTTGTATATTGATACATTACAATTTTTTACATGTCTCATACCATAAGAAGAATTTATTTTCGACCCTGTCAATCTCCCTTAAAATAATAACATATATATCTTGTATAGTAAAAAAGTATAACTAATATATTATTTCTTTTGCACTATTTATACGTCCACCTATGTTGCACGGACACGACACGACACGGACACGGTGACACGGATTTTTAAAAAATTTTAGGCTCCGACACGGCTCCGACACGGCTATATTTTAAATAAATATATATATTTTATATATAAATTAAAATATTTTATGTAAAAATAAAAATAGTTTATAAGTATAATCTAGATAAAATAAAATATTTTAAAAAAATATGTATAATTAAAAACTAGAATAAGTTTGTTATTTTAGTTTTCTCCCCAAAAAATTCTAAAAATATTAAAAAATGCATAAAAAACTTTATTTAATTAGAAAATTTGCCCCGTCGTGTCCGAGCCGTGTCGGACACTTCACCCCGTCGTGTCCGACACCGTGTCCTATTTTTTTTTTTAATTATTTTTTATTTCGGACCCGTTTCAGCCGTGTCCGACACGTGTCGGAGCCGTGTCCGAGGCGTGTCCGTGTCCGACACGTGTCGGACACTGCACGGACACTTTTTTTGCCGTGTCCGTGCTTTCCAGACGTCCACTAATGTAACGCCCCGTGTTTTCGTCTTACAGGTACGCGCGCCACACGTATGGGTTTGAGAGTTAGAATCTCTTGCATGCTTTAATTGATTATGTGTCTAAATGAATTATGTGAATAATTGCCTAATTGCCTATGTGACCATTTTATTTGCAATTGCATTCATTTCATTTCCTAACATATACATAATTCATAATCCATACATTTCATAAACATACCCTGTTTTTCATATATACTTATACATATACTTTAATTGATTTCATAAGAGCTACAATATATACTTACTTCATGCACACACTCATGAAACATGCATATATATATATATATATATATATATATATATATATATGTATATATATTTGAGAGCACTATGAAATTATATACATATTATATACTTAATATCTTACCTATTTACTTTATACATATAATTAATATATCTACACATTACATTACATATACACATATATCTCACATACATAATAAAAAAGGAAATAGAGTTTAGCTAAAACCTATGGTTAGTCGTTTATCATAATCATCTGGTAAAAATTGGGACCTAATGATACCTTGAACTCTTTTCAAAATATAAAAGTGGTTAAACAATAATTTTCTCTTCGTTTAACATGTTTGTAGATTGTATATATTCTTATCGTGAGGTGGTCATTTAATATTAGAAAGCTATTTCGGGTATATTTTGGACAATATTACTTAAGGGATAGTTACGAACGTTCCTGAAATTTGGCGAAATTACGAATTCCCCCTTGATGTTTGAGAAATTATAGATTTTCGTCTGACACGTTATCTCCTCTGTTAAATTCAACGAAATTTGTGGTTTTACTATTTTACTCATATACTAAAACTTAGTGAGTATATGTAATAAAAGTTCAAAAATAAGGATGTTAATATAAGTATTAAAATTCTTGGGGTATGATGTAAATGTTTGTATTTTGTGTTTACCAAACATTTTATTTTTTGTTTTTATTTTATTTTTTTTTTGGTTTAGCAAAAAAAAGCTACTGAATGATATTTTGACATTTTAATAATAAACTAATTTTATTCCTAAAGTTTATGGATGCCAAAACAAATTTTGAAAAAAAAAAAAAAACTGGGCATGTTTTTATTGTAATGTTATTCGTATTTAAAGTATATGCATTGGAAATCGCCAACGTTTGAAATATTTGTTTAAATAATTCTGATTGATGTCTATGTGAATTTACTAATAAATTGATTGATATTGGTGCATTTGTTATAATTTTCTATTTCATTGAAAACCTTTATTATTGTAAACGAACAAAGTTGAAATAAACTTATGCAAAATATGCATAAAACTAAGACATAAACATATAGTGGAATATGCAATTTTTCTTATCATACTTTATTGGAATAAAGCATTTATTCCGATTTATGCTTATAGATAAGATATAAATATTAATTATCTTACGAATTTTCAAATTGAAAAATATAAATTTAACCAACATTATAAATATGTCATTACACTTTCAATATTATCGCAATATACCCCTAAAGGTATGATTGAAATTTTTAAAATAACATTGGTGACGTCAACAAAAGTTAACAGCGTTATTAACTTTTGGGGTAATTTATGAGAGAAAATGTAAATCTCAGGAGGTTATTCATAATTTCTCAAATTTCAGGGGGAATTTGTATTTTCCCAATACCAAGGGGAGTTTCGTAATTATCCCTAATACTTAATTTATAGTTAAATCATCATATTTAAATAAAACGTCCGAAATTCTATTATATAAGGAATGTTTTGTAGGTCCTTTATAACATAATGTTTCTTTTCTTTTCCACATTTTTCTCTCTTTCTCGTTTAAGTCTTCAAATCATTCATAGGGAATTGTCAATTGCATAACATTCTAAAATCCGTAGAAATCCCGTTACTCCTGAATTAACACGTCCCGAAGTCTTCCTACGACCTCCATGGCCACCAACGCCGCCACAGTGCCACAGGCCTACCAGGCCTACACATCCGCCGCCGTCCCGGACTGGCTGAACAAAGGCGACAATGCCTGGCAAATGACCTCCGCCACTCTCGTCGGCCTCCAAAGCATCCCCGGCCTCGTCATCCTCTACGGCGGCATAGTGAAGAAGAAGTGGGCCGTCAACTCCGCCTTCATGGCCCTCTACGGTTTCGCCACCGTCGTGCTCTGTTGGGTTATCTGGGCTTATAAGATGTCTTTCGGCGAGAAGCTCCTCCCCTTCTGGGGGAAAGCCGGCCCGGCGTTGGGCCAGAGTTTCTTGATCGTCCAGGCGGCGCTGCCTGAAACGGTTCACTACCACCACAACGGGACGTTGGAGACGGCAGCGGCAACGCCGTACTACCCGATGGCGTCGATGGTGTGGTTCCAGTGCGTGTTTGCGGCGATTACGGTGGTTTTAGTGGCGGGGGCGGTGCTGGGGAGGATGAATATCAAGGCGTGGATGATGTTCGTGCCTCTGTGGGTGACGTTCTCGTATACGGTGGGGGCGTTCAGCTTGTGGGGCGGCGGGTTTTTGTTCCATTGGGGGGTGATTGATTACTCGGGCGGCTATGTTATTCATTTGTCGTCAGGGATCGCCGGCATCACTGCTGCTTACTGGGTCTGTTACTGCACTTTTCTCTCTCTATCATTGATTCTTAAAGTGACCTTTTCGTAATTAACAATGTGTGAAGTCCTACGAAAATTCTAACCTAAAGTCCAATTAATATATTACACTTACCATTTAATCGGTAATTCTCTCTAAATTTTCCATCAACTATAAAGTAAGTATAAAACGCTCTTCCCTCGTTACATTGGTTGGCCGAATCAGGTTCAGGCTAGAATTACCGGGGGTGGTATCCTATGCCTCATAAAGTGGGTCAAAATATTGCTTTAGGGGGAGCAAAAACATTTGAGTGCTAGAACAAATTAAAGTCATGTGTAATATAATTTATCTATATGTAATACAAATTTACTTAGATCCAAATCAAATAAATCTGTAAATAATATAAGCAAAATAATCTTTTAAACATTGTCATGGATTACGTTATTAGTTGAAGTATATATTCTTGCCTGCATGGTCCTCATCATTAGTGTTCCCGCTAACCTTGATGAATATATATACAGTTCTTGCTGATTTTAAGATTTTTCACTTTGAGGCTATTTCTCAATGTAACAGGTTGGGCCAAGATCTAAAATTGACAGAGAGATATTTCCCCCAAACAACTTGTTGCTAGTGTTGGCAGGGGCGGGACTGTTGTGGATGGGGTGGGCGGGGTTCAACGGAGGAGACCCCTACAGTGCCAACATAGACGCGTCCATGGCAGTGCTAAACACCAACATCTGCGCCGCCACCAGCCTCCTCGTCTGGACATGGCTCGATGTCATCTTCTTCAAAAAACCATCTGTTATTGGCGCAGTTCAAGGGATGATCACCGGCCTCGTTTGCATCACTCCTGGCGCAGGTAAACAATATATGTGAAATAATAAAATTAGCGGTCAATTACATTTTTTTTTTAAACATATACACCCCCAAATGGGATTCGAATCTAGGTCATTGTTTTGAAGAATAAATTCATTAACTATTTGAACCAACACTAACAGTCAATTACATTTACTATTCCCGAGGTTTGATAAAATCTTGGGGTGCATTTTATTTTTGAAAGTTTAACACGTTTATTGGGGATGGAAGACACCATAATGTAATTTGTCAAACAAGAGAGAAATTTGTAGTTTTCATAGTGTTTGCGATACTAAATTTAGTACGCACTAAAATTAATAAAAGTCACTTTAAACCCTAAAAATTATTGTTGTATGGAAAATTGCGCCACTTATCTTTTAGTCTCCTTAATTACAAGTCGACTTCTCTAATATTATTTGTTACCATATGTGGTCTAGTTGTTTTTTCAGCGTACTCCCTAACAGAAAGTTTTTTGTTTTTATTTTTCTTTTAACTAAAAAGAAAATTTTATAAAAGACCCGTCTAAAAAAAAAAAAAAAAGGAACAAAGAAAATGAAGTCTCTAACTAATTTTTTTTTCTCTAACATAAAAGTTGAAATACTCTACCTCTTCAAGGTTTTTTTACATCTACACCCCTATGAAATTGGGTAATTGCAACTTGTAACTTCTTAAATGAAAATATTACATAATCTATTCTTTTAAATTTAAAAAATTATAAATAAATTAGTTTTGGTATGATTCCGGCGAAATCATTATTGAACTAAATATATTTCACCACTAATTAATTTCTTACTACTAATTGTGAAAAAAAAATCATCATTAATATTAACATCCAAACGGATGATGGATTGATCCTAAAAAAGAGGTTATAAATTATTGGTTTGTCACTTGAGAAAGATGTGTAAATTTTTGTGAAGAACTCATAGTGGTAATATAATCAATTTAAGAATAATTTTATCAAAATTGTACTGAAATGAGTTTGTACCTAAATTTTCAAAGGTAAATTATATAATATTTTCATATGAGGTGAACGATGTAAATGCTAACAAAACAAATATTGTCTTGAACCACGGAGGGGTATTTGGAAAAAATCAATGGAACTATATCATATTATCATGGATGTCTTGCTGACAGAAACAAACCTAGGGAGCTATATGTTAAAAAGGAAACGAAAGAGACTCAGTTGTAATTAGGAAAAACTTTGGGATATTTTCATTAAGTTTTGTTTTTGTCGTGCCAGTTGAAAATATGTTCCGATTCAGAATTGTCTTACTTGTTTTGGAAGTTCATCCATCTAAATTCTAAATCTTTCAATCAACATATGAGAAATTTTAAATAAATTCAGCCCTTTTCAGTTGACGTAGATTTATGATTACAAATTAACAAGTTTGAGAGCGACTCACATGTATCACATACAATATAATGCCAACTCCATATAATTGAATTTTTGTAATTCCATAAGTGGGCTTGTTTTGCAATATTGGGAACCTTCCAAATTTCCTTCTGATATAGTTAATTATTCTCACATCTTTAAAAGTCAATCAACATCGTAGTTAATTAGAATTTGTTGCCATAACGGAAAATTCTACCCCGCAACTTAGCTCGACTGAATCCAACCAATTAAAAGAGTAAGTGTATTATACTTTCTATTTGATTAGTTATTCTCTCTAAATTTTTCGTCAATCACACTATAAGTGTAAAAACAACTATGCATAATAGTTCAATTGCGACCTTTACGTATACATTTGTTTCGGTTATGATAAAAGGCAAATTACACTTTGTACTCCTTGAATATAAAATATTTCATATATTATTTATTTCTTTCTCCAATTGTAATATTTATCTCCTTCAATGAAGTACTTAGAATTTACCCTTAGAGCCCCATAAATTATTTTAAGCAAATTATATCAAATAAAATTATGTTTTATTATTTTAGTCAGGATTTATTTTTCAGCATTTTTTGGGAATTTTTAATTAAATTACTGAATATTTAGTATTTTGTTTAAAATCCTGTTGTAGGGCTAGTTCAAGGCTGGGCCGCCATCATCATGGGCATCCTCTCCGGCAGCATCCCGTGGTTCACAATGATGATCGTCCACAAGAAGTGGTGGCTCCTCCAATCCATCGACGACACACTCGGCATTTTCCACACCCACGCCGTTGCCGGCTACTTGGGCGGCATACTCACAGGCCTCTTCGCCGAGCCTGTTCTGTGCTCCCTTTTCTTGCCCGTCACCAACTCACGCGGCGCAGTCTACGGCGGTGGCATGCAATTCCTCAAACAGATTGTGGGCGGTGGATTCATTATCGGGTGGAATGTAGTTGTCACCTCCATCATTTGTGTTTTGATTAGATTCGTTGTACCTCTGCGCATGCCGGAGGAGGAGTTGCTTATAGGCGACGACGCCGTGCATGGTGAGGAGGCCTATGCTTTGTGGGGTGACGGGGAGAAATATGATTCCACGAAGCACGGCGGCGGGTCGGAAAGGTTGTAGTGGGAAATGGGGATAGCGGTTCTTATTAGTTTACCCTTATGATTGTGAAGCTCATATGTTTCTAGATTTCATTTTTGAATTACATGTACCATAGTCCATAAACATTGTGTTATGTGAAAAGAGTAAGATAAACTTTATGTTACAAAAAAAATTATATGAAACATCTTGTGTCATAAAACTATATTGCACACCGCCCCGGCCCATGAACTGAATTAATCATATTTAAAATTTGATATTCCTATTTTACCCTTAGTGTTAAATCCTATATTTTTTTTTTCCGAGTTATTTGCATCGTAAACTTTGTGTTAACTAAAAGTAACATTCTAAACCCTTTAAAATAAAAATTAACTTATAAATCTCTATGTTAATATATTTTTGCCCACCTCCACCCAATCCCCTTTCTTCTTATATAAAATATGATTTTACCCATTTGTACTTATTTAAGAGAAAACGAAAAGTTCTCAATTTCTCATACCAGCAGATCGTTTTTCTAAAAAATTGAAAAATGCTCTCAACCGATTTTCTCCCAAGCAAATGTTGAAAAAAAAACAAACGAGTATGCAGCGAAAATTTAAAATATAATCCAACAATTAGATCGTTTCCTTGCACTTTTTATTCCTAAGTTGTTAGGGTGTTTCAAGAACTTAAAAAAATTATAGGGAAAAATGTTTGATTCATCCGTTTCAATAGTCCGACTTGAAATATCTGGACACCATTTTGGGATTTTGCAAGTCTGGGACTTTAATTTAAATTTTCGTGAAATTAGAGGACATATGCCGGCCGGAGTGCTGACGGGGACGCTTGAGAGTACATGTGGCTGCCGGAGGTACACATTTTTTTACCACGTGTAATTACTTGTCGCCATCTTGGGAAAAAAAAAATTTGAAAAATCATTTTACGGATCAAAGACACGCACCGGCACGTGCATATTCTTGAAATTTGTGTCAAAATTTAAAAATTATTTTACACTCTTCTAAAACCTGAAATGGGAAATTAAATTCCATTATTTCTTGTCTGAAGATTCTAGGGCATTTAAGAACCCAACATCAGTTGAACCTTAAACTCCATTACAAGAAAAATCCTTCGTACATTTGAAGAATCTGAAATCTGGTGAATGACGAAGCTTGTTTGGTGAAAGTTTACCTTTTTCCACAGCAACCGTGGTGTGGCAAAGGTGAGAACGCTCACGCACCCCACCTCAATATTGTAAGTCCGACAACATGGGTTATGTTTTTTGTTGTGTTTTTTAGTTTGGTGGCTGTAATTTTGAGTGGGTTTTGTGGCTTTTGTGCTTGAGATCGAATGTGTGTGTTGTGGTCCAGCTCGGGATGGGGACCTTTTGGAAGTGTTGTCTCTTTTGTCGACTGTTTATCGAAAATTTCTATGGCTTTTTCTTCTTCAAAACATGTGGACCTTGTATGTCAGAGCTCCATTTCTTTATACTTGTTGATGGACTTTGTATTTGTTTGGTTTTGTTTGACCATTGTTATTTATTACAAAAGCTTGGTCGTTGGGACCTTAAAGAAAGAGGAAATGTTGGATTTTTTTTTAACATTTCTCTTTCCTTACATTTTTATGCAGATCCAAACAGTAATTACATGAGCATATCCATACACTATGGTGGGTCCTTCATTCTTATGCCTAAGGGAAAGTACATAGGGGGTCATGTTATAATCGCCGATTATAACGATGGCCAAACATAACTCTGAAACAAGTGGATGACATTTGTTCAACCATAGCTGGACTTTCTGAGTATAAGAGGTTTTATATTGAATCCTATGATGGTAAAGGATTTGTATTGCTGCAGAATGATGGGGATCTTGTTGCTCAGGCGATGTTGTTTGTAGGAGGATCTATTGCCATGCCACTCTTTGTTGATGGTGTTTATTGCAATTCTAGCCAAGATGAAGACAATTTCGATGATGCAGTTGAGCTTGCTGTCCGTAGTGTGGAGAATTCAGTGGGTGAGTTATGGCCCTCCGATGAAGAAGATGCCTCCTACGAAGAAGAGATTGATTTAACAGATGATGACTTTATATTCACTGAGTATGTTGATTCTAAAATTCCAGAAAATCTTGTGGAGCTAATTAATGATGCTGAAGTAGATGAAAACTATGGTAGTGTTTTCCTTGATCAGTCAGATCTGCAAAGTGCTGAAGAAACAGTGTTCATTGAAGAGGAGGAATTGGGTGGTTATCCATCTGAAATAGAGATTGTGAGCAGTGAAGGTAGTGATTTCAATGAGGAAATAGAAAATGATGTGCTAGAAAATGATGATAACAAGTTCACCAATTATGTTGATTCTGATGTCAGTGATGAACTAATAGATGTGGAGATGATGGATAATGAAGATGAGGTTATTGGCAGTGATGTTGAACTACATGAAAATACACTTTCAGATGAAGGAAATCTGCCACAATTTGTTATGTTTGACATGAAGGATATATGGAATCCTATATTCTTTGTTGTTCTAGTATTTGTTTGCAAGCATGACCTTACAAAGGCCATAACTTCTCATGCTATCATGACAAGAAGGAATTTGAGAATCAATAGGAAGGATCCCCATAGAGTATATGCAGTTTGTAGGGATGAGGATTGCGAATGGCGAATCCATTTAATTAAGAGGATGAATGAAACAGGTTTTTTTTATCAAAGAGTTCCTTTCTCACCATTCTTGTGCTCCTACCAATGAATGCAAAAACATGAATAGCACATGGCTAAGCGAAAGATACTTACATTTGTTTTGGTCAGATCCGAAGAGAAAAGCTGAGGCTTTCAGGGTTGATGTTATTCATGAATTACGTGTAAATGTATCCAAAGATCGAGCGTACCGTGCTAAGAGACTTGCTCTGAAAGCTTTGCAAGGCAAACCGAACTTACAGTACACAAAGCTGTGGGACTACGCCGAGGAGTTAGTTGGGACAAATAATGCCTCAGGAGAACCCAGATTTAGCAGGTTCTATGTGTGCTTTAAAGCTTGCAAAGATGGATTTAATCGTGGTTGCCGACCAATAATTGGTGTTGACAGATGCCACTTAAAGGGTCCTCATGGAGGTGTGCTCTTATCGGCAGTTGAGGTTGATGTTAACAATAGTATATACCCTGTGGCAGTGGCAGTTATCAGTGTGCAAAGGACAGAGACATGGAGCTGGTTTTTAACTGTCCTAAAGAGAGACTTAGAGATTGTTCGAGATGAAGATTTTACTATCATGTCCGACAAGCAGAAAGGCCTTATCAATGCGATTTCTGAGGTTTTTCCAGGGTCTCCAAACAGGTTTTGTGTTTGCCATTTATTGAACAATTTCAGCAAGTCAGGCTTTAGAGGAGCAGCTTACAAGAATGCATTGTGGAGTTTGGCAAAATCTACCACTATAGGACAATTTCGTGCTGCTATGATGAAGCTAAGTGAGTTAGATGAGAAGGCTGCGTTTTGGTTGGCTGAAAGAGGTCCAGAACAATGGAGTTTGACATATTTTTCTGGAGAAAGCAAGAGTTATATGGTTCTTAACAATTGATGCGAGTCTTTCAATAGCACCATATTGGAAGCAAGGGACCAACAAATCATCACTATGACGGAATGGATACGTGAACATCTTATGAAGAAGATGCAGCAAGAGAGAGATGAATGTGAGAGTTAGAAGGGAAATCTATACCCGAAGATCAAAACAATCTTGAATGACCATATGCAAAGAGTTGCAGATTGCATACCTATTAAAGCCGATGATACTCATTACCAAATTTCGACGTGTGATGGTGCGATGTATGCTGTGGACTTAGGCACCATGAATTGTACATGCAGAAAATGGGAGTTGAGTGGTATCCCTTGTCACCATGCCATAAGTGCTATTTTGAGGCAAAAGCTTGAGCTGGAAGAATTTGTGGATCCTTGCTACAAAATTGAAACGTATAAGAAGGCATATGCTTTAGTAATTTATCCCATAAGCGGGCAGGAACTCTGGAGTCAATCTGTATTCATTCCTCCTATGCCGCCAAATTTTGAAAGAGGTATTGGCAGATCCCGTAGGCGAGAAGAAGAGAGCCAGAGGAGATTCTACCTAATAGGAAAAGAAGAGCAAGGGAAAGACAACCATTGGCAGTACTAAGGTGACAAACTCCTACTGTACATTGTAGTACTTGTGGTGAACCGGTCCACAATGTAAGAGCATGTCCGAAAAGACCGAAGTACGATAATGCCACTAAAGAAGCACAAAGGAAAAGGCTTAAAAGAAAGGAGAAACAGGTTTGTAGAGTGTCTTCGAAGTTTTGTTTTTTTGGTCAAATGTGAAAATTTTGAATTGTTTTATTAATGAAATTACAACCACTGTACAGGTGCAGAGGAATCTTTTTGGGCAGGCCAACAGTACACAAGGGACAGAGGTATGAAACATATACATATTAATACCTTTGTACACAAGCTGATTTTTTAATTTATTTTATGCCTGATAATTTTAGGTTTATACAAATCCATTTGGAAAAGGTACTTCTAGGTAGGGGGCAACTTCTAGGCAGGGGACAGAGGTAAACACATCTTCTCATATCTTGTATAACATAAAAAATTTTAATTGTCAAAGGTTGCCTTCCCCTTGCTCTTCTTGGTGATTTGGTTGTAACATAAAATGATTTTGGTGATTGAAGGGAACTACATCAACAGTGGTTATCAATGAACAAAGTCCAAATGCTGATGCCGTAGGGGATACAAAAATTCAACCACCAATAAAACAAGTCCCACAAGAGTTTCAAGAAGATGACAACATACCGGCGTCAGAGGGCACCATTCAAGCAAACTGGATGACACCTTAGATTACACTTCCTGGACCATCAATGTATGATCAAATGCTCATGGACAACCAAGTTCAGGTCCTGTACAAAGTTTGCCCCCAAGACAGCCACATGTTCTTCAAACCAGAGTTAACATTAAGGCTCCACCACCTATGCAAGGTTGTACTTTCCCCACAAGATTGTACATGCCAACACCTCAAAGAAGAGCAGCTAGTATTCACATTGAGGAAGGCCAAAAGTATATAAATCTCAGTCAGCTCATTGTTCCTGATACACAACAAACCTAAGCCAGTTCTTCAAAGAAAAAGTAGGTGGGACAAGGTCGAAAAGTAGAAGGGGGAATTCAAAGTTGTGGCAGCTTTTGGATGACTTAAACTGTTTCTTTTGAACAAACAATATTGGTAATTACTGTGGTTGTGTTATGCATATGGGATGCATGGTATTACTTTATCTTTTGGGTGTGTTTGCAATGCCTTTGAGATGCAAAACATTGATATATTTTGTGGTTATTTTGGTACTGTTACACATGTGAGGCAACAGTTGTGGAATGTAATTAAGTGGGGGGTTCTTTATTAGGTAAAGCTTAAGTATGTTTTGTTGTAGCAATTGTGATGCAAATACTCTGCTACTCTAGTATCTATTTAGATCTTATGGACATGTTGAATTGTAATATGACTTCATATACTTTGGTCCTATGGAATTGTCAATCATGAGCAGCTGCTTTGATACGAAATACTGATCTTTTGTATGTTTAATTGAAGTTGTTTTTATGTTTAAAAGTTTTGGTATAATCGTTTTTACAGCAACCCCCATGAAGTAAAGTTATAAGGTTTGAAGTTATTACAACCACTACCCCTCTAAGTTTTGTAATCATTACACAAACCTCCCCTACAGTAGATTACTGAGTTTACAGAATATTACAACCACAACCCCTACAAGTTTAGCAAATATTACACAAACGTTCCAAAGATGATTACACAAAAATGAAAAATTGTAAGTATGAAACACACCTTTTCATTGATACCAAACTAATATAATATAACAGAGAAAAAAACTTCAACAGTTTTCCTCAGATACATACATAAGTTGCCATGGAAATTAGAACATGTAGAAGATGATGAACAATGAACCCTAACTTCACTTCAGCTGTTGTTAAGAAAGGGATTTTGGGGGGAATTTTCCCTCCAATCTTGGCGCAAAGAAAGAGGACACAAGCAACTCACGTGATTTTTAAGTTTTTTGGGTTTATTTTTACTTTTTTTTTTTTGGGTTTAATTACATTAATTATGCATTATGTGTAATATGATATGGCACTGTATGACACGTGGACGCCAACTTGTCGAGTAACTAGCCACGTAAGCAAATCTCAGGCCTCCCCGTCAGCACTCCGGCCGGCATGTGTCCTCTAAATTCACGAAAATTTAAATTAAAGTCCCAGATATGCAAAATCCCAAAATGGTGTCCAGAGATTTCAAGTCGGACTATTGAAACGGATGAATCAAACATTTTTCCCAAAAATTATATCCTTCTTGAAACATTTGAGTCGCCCACAAATGTCCTTCAAACGGGAAGTCCCTAGAACTCCTTTCGAATTTTCAAGACCCCAAAGTACTAGAAGTCCTCTAAAGCTAGTCCACACCAATTTAGGCCCTGATCACATTGTTGGGAATAGTGCTCTACAAAGCCGATTCGCCGAAATTCGCTTTGGGGCTTTCCTTGTATCACGGATAATCTTTGAAATGAAATGAATTATGTGTTGTTATGAACCAAATTGAATATTATTGGAAGTTTTGGACTTAATTGAAAATAGGTTTTGGACCTATATGACTGGTTTTTGAAAGTTTAGGGGCTAAATTGTAATTAGGCTGTTTTTAGGCCATTTCGGCCACTTTGAGATTGGAAATTTGAATTAGATTTCGACTTTGCTATTGAATTCATTTCAACAATTTGGGTCTAATAACACTAGCCTCGTATTTTTTTAAGCCGTTTGACAACACCTTGTTTTAAAATCCGACCCACGTGGACCGGATTAACTTTTAAGATCCGACCCATTTCTCAGCCCTTATGACTGAAAAACTCAACCCTTTTCCTCACTTTCATCAAGTTATAGCAGCTTTCAAGGAAGGAAAAAGAGCAAGAACCCCCTTTTATGCCTTTATAAACTTTGAACTCAAAGAACTTCTTCCACTCTCAACCATTTAATGATTTGAGGTAAGCTACCAACTTCTCATGTGATAAGTTTCATTTTCATGTAAGATTCAAGTCTTGAAAGGATGTGAATGTGTGTATTTGGATAATTGGATGAATAGTAAGTGTTTTGGGGAAAATTTTGACTTATGGGTTTTTGGTTGAATTTATGTGAAATAAACGTGATATATGATATTTATATGATTCTCTTGAATGAATTTATGACTGACTAATTATTGGTAGTTTAAGAAATTATGAGTTGCCATTAATGAGGGATTTAAAGCTTTGAAAATGGAATTTTGTGTAAGGCTTAATCAAGCATGTTTTAAGCTTTATTTTGTGTTGCAATGTGTTGCTTGTGAGTTATTTATGCGTGTTTCACGTTTTTGGGTCTTGGTATTGTTGGAATGCAGGTTTTTGGGGAGGTTGTTCGTGCAACAGCCACGACTTCCTGCAAATTTGAGTTTGGAGCTTGGTCGTGGCCACAGTGATCGATTTATATGAAAATGATCGTGGCCGCAAGGCCACTTTAGATTTTGGCGTTGGACACTCCTCATGGCCTTGAAGGTTTTGAACTTTTTTTGGTAGCGGCCGCGAGAGTTGCCTAGGAGGGGTCGCTGACCACCCGTCGAGGACGCGACGAATTTGAACTAAAAATGATTGCAACTGCGATGGACCTCCAACCCAATTTTCTGGTGCCGCTCTGCAGCCCCAACTCTTTTCAATGGTTTTTGGGTCACGACCGCAAGGTGTTACAATTTTGGCACAGGAAACTTGTTTTAAATCCCATTTTCTCCATTTTGCTCATTTCTTTCGTTCTTTCCCACCCCAAGCATGCTCTTTAATATGTAATATGAATGAAATTATTATGATATGATGTATTTATTTTTGAATGCATGAATTTGTAATGAAAATATGCTACATGAACATGAATGACTTGTAACATGAACATGCATCATTTGCATTCATGAGTATCGTCGTGCATCTAATTGGTTCATTTCGAGTCCGAGTCTTGGGTTTTGTGTATATTTGTGCTTCCGGGAGGCAACGAACCCGAGGCTTCGGTTTGTTTGGGTGATCTCCAAGCACGTTTTGCTCCTTTTGTCAAGGTGAGGTTTAGGGTTTTTTTTCTAATTAAATTACCTAAAACCCTTATATGCTCGTTTTCTAACCCGCATGCGACTATATTATATATAGTTAAATATGTGTTAAGTATAATATTTTAGTGACCTTATAATAACGATTTGAATTAGGAAAGCTATATGTATAAGCGTATGTAAGCTTATGTTTGAAAAGCAAGCAAGTTAAGTTATGTTATGTTATGTTATGTTATGAGCGAGTTAAGCCATATAGGAATGGTAATGTTACGGATGCTTATGTTGGAGCCCGAAGATTGTGGGTAAGGACCCCTGGGATGTTATTGGGTCATCGGATTAAGCCTGTGCACAGTATCCATTTGAGATATCACGCGTGACTCCGGGAGATAGGAAAGACGTGTTATTCTTGAGCTGGTGGTGTAAAAACCTATCGAGAACACGTTATGGATCATTAGTCGTCGTGGTACGATATGTTACAGATGGCTAGGGTCGCGCAACCCTTCCATCATAGGGAGCTGAGGATGGATATGTTAAGATTTGGTTTTCTACATATGTTATGAGGTATGATGGTTGGAAATGCTCATACTCGCCGAGCTTATGTACGTTATGCTTGGATTATGAAACGGGAATCCAAAAATGGGGATAGGATTTCAATGTTATATTACGGTAAGAATTATGAAATATATATGTTCTAATTTGAAAATGGTTTTGGTATGCAAAAAGCTATTCCCGATTCATAACCTCTTACTTTAATGTGTTTTACTTTATTATGTATAGTGTGGGTGTGGGTGTGGGCGTTTAGCCCCCTCACTCAGTCAATGGACTGACCTTTGCACCTCGACGTTTTTAGTTTGCGGAGAAGTGAGTCGGTCGAGTTTCATTTTTTGGTTTAGATCGAATTTTTCACTGTGTTGGTTAGCATACATTTGGTATTGTCGTTCATGAATTGTATTTGTGTAACTTTTGTACGTTGTAGCCATGTCGGTATTTTGGAGTTGGGATGCCATTGTCGGGCTCGTATGTGGACCACGCTTTGGGCGCTACATTTAGGTTCTCATGTAAGCTAGGTAATATGGCCACTAATATGCATGGTCGAGTTGTGGGTTTAAGACAAGGTCTCAAAACTAGCTTGGGAGCGAAGGTACAAAAAGATTTGCATGAAAGTGACTAGCTTGCTGATCCTTTTCACACACATTCACAAACATAATCTCCACCTTCATCTACATCTATTTGAAAATCTAATGGCGGATCATAAAGTGCTTATTAAGTTTTTTTGAGAGATGAAAATAACACATGCCTGACTCAAAAGCAATAAATGTTTAGACGTGATAGCAGAAAAATGTCACTTATGTGTTATTCTCACCGTTTGAGACAGTACCTATGTAACGCCCCGCGTTTTCACACGTGTAGGTAAGTGTTACGTGCGTATTTTTATTTAATTATGTGATTTTATAATTTGATTTGCTAATCGGATTCGTTTCTAATTTGATTTAATTGTTTACAATTTTATATGAATTCCAATGTGTGCTGTGAATATATGAATGAAATTGTGAGAATGTGAATTTCGTGAAGTTGGTGTTAATTGAATGGAATTATATGTTTCGTGTGACCGAGGGTTTAATTGCAACTTATTTGAATGTTTTGGACTCAATTGGAAATTGAGTTTGGGCTTAATTGCCACTTTTTGAAAGTTTAGGGACCTAATTGAATATTAGGTAACCCTGAACGGTTTTCGCGATATCTTGAGCTCCGGACCTCGAAATCGAGATCCGTAACCGGCGTTGAACTTGTTTCGACGTTACCTATTCATTAAACTTGACCTCGTACTTTTTCGACATCATTTGAACCTTCGACAATGAACCTTTCCATAGCCTCGACTTTATAACTTGTTTTGAACCGTTTTCTTAACCGAATCGGACTTGGATCGAACCGGCTCCTACCCGAATGATTCTAGATATTAGAGATAGCTTATCATTCCTTCCTTATGCTTCCCTTTTCATCGATCAGCAGCAGCTCCTCAAGAGACCAAGAAAAGCTCCAAGAAAACCCTTGTTTGATCAAACTAACTTTAAGCTCAAGATCAATTCTTGTTCCATCTTCTTCTAAGGTAAGGTATGGATTGTTTTTCCCTTATTCTCCTCTCCATTTTCTTCCGATTATATCTTGGTATGAGTTGGGGAATCTTGTGATATGAGAAAAGCTTGAAAATGATTCAAATGGTATGAATTCTTGGTTTTATGGATTTCAATGGTTTGAAATGAGAATTGATGCATGGAAGTTGTTTCTTGAAGCTTCTTTATCACTTTTATATGCTTATATTCCATGTTGGATGAGTGTAGCATGACTTGCCATTGTTGAAGCTTGAAGCTTCCATGGATGAAAGCTTGATTTTGGATGATCTTTTGCCAACCTTATGCATGAGTTCTTGCATATATGAATGGAATGCATGATATATATGAGTTTTGAGGCTTGAGATCATGTCTAAGAGTGTATAAGAGCTTCCTTGTTGCTGCCCCTGTTTTGCAAAGCTTTTCCCTCGCCAAAACAGAGCTTCTGCTCTGTTTTTCCTCGCAAGATGACGAGCTGACACGGCCTGAAAATGGACACGGCCGTGTTGGGCTCTCGACTTTGAATTTTTCTGATTTTAACCTAGGACACGGCCGTGTCCAAATGCTTTGAAAACTCAACACGGCCGTGTCAAGCCCTCGACTTTAAATTTTTGGATTTTTAAACCTCGGACACGGCCGTGTCCGTTTCCTTTGAAAACTCAACACGGCCGTGTCATTTGAAATGGCAGCTTTGTGGGAACTCTTTTATTGCTTGTTTTGCGTTTATTGCTCGTATTTGTGAATTGTATGCAACGTGGATCTATTAAAGCTGCGATGTATGATTGATATATGACATTGATAATCATATGAATGTAAGAATGAAAAGTATGAAAGTATGAACGATATGAACGGGAATGAATACGATTTTATCGTATATTGAACGAAACTTGATGAATTATGTGTTTAATTGAATTCTATGGTATTCATGAGCATATCTGGACATGTTTTTATGTTTCAAGCATTACATAACATGTCATTGCATAGCCGAGCATCTAAGGTGGTCATAATTGAGTCTCACACTACCTTTGTCACACAGATCTTGATCCAGTGGGTGACGAGGTCGAGCAGTGAGGTCTTGGTCGGGTTCTTTTGTCTACCAGGTGGGTTTTTCTTCTATTAGTTAACAATATGACCCCGAACACCTAATGTGCAAGATTTTGGCCAAAACCCTATATATGTATTTATAGCAAGTTTTAACGAGCAAATGTTTTAAATGAAAGCCTTTATTATGATTATCCTACCAAAAGTTTTGGCGAGTAATGAATGTTCACAATGAATGAGGGCCCGGGACTTAGTGTATTGGTGAACCGGGGAAGCATGGGCTGACGGGGATCCATATATACTAGTTCCAACAATTTCGGTAACCTAGACTTCACTAGGAGATTAGTGAATGAAAGGGGACCCGCGTTTTTGGGGATTCATGTACCCCTCTAGCATTAATGAATGAGGGTTCGGGCCTTGCAAACCCGTTCCCTACCCGGAGGAAGAAGGTGGTATATGAACGATCGAATGAGTGATCGAATGTATGTGCACGAAAGAATGAAATGTATGAATGAATGAATGAACGAATGACTAATTAATGGATTACATCAGGAGTTGGTTGGAGATAATGCACGCCCTTTCGCCGGGCCACAAATGACCTAATGAATGAAATGAACGGTTATAATCCTATTCGTTGTATTTTATTTCCCACTTGGGAAAAATGCTTCTAAACCTCGAAATAAGGATTATAACTTGCATGTATGTGCTTAAATTCAGTCATATTATGATATTATGCCTATCTTTCTATACCCACCAGTCTGTCTAAGACTGAACCCGGAGTTGTTTCAGTTCTTTTTGCAGGAAGGGATGCTAGGCGGGATACCAGTCAGGGAGAGTCTTGCATCGTGTCTAGCCTTTCTTTTCTTTACACGCATGTGTTTATACTTTATGATACTTTTTGGATTTTGTATATGATTGCGAGCGTACATGTATATGGTACCTATATGTATCTTATTCAGACTTAAATGTTGGTACCTAGAGCATATAGCTCAATATATGGAATACATGTTGGTACCTAGAGCATCTAGCTCAGTATATGGTATATGAATTATTGCTTCCGCTTTTCTGTCACTCTGATTGTTGTTGTTGTTGTTGTTGGGGTTTAAGTTATGGAATAGTCCCGCCTGGCTTAGCGAGTGTGTATGTCTCCGTTCGCTATGATTTGGCACGTGTATGGAAATCCATTTCATATACGGGTCGGGTCATGGTGCGGGGGATGTGACGTCTCGCGCTCGGGCGTTACAACCTAATATGATCTTAATACTCTCTTTTTATGCAAGATTGTGTCATTACTTGACATATATATATAACACGTCCTAAATGGCCAGAAGAATTTGAACTCAGGTTATTGTACTTGAAAAAGAACTCTTTAATCATTTTTTTTAACACACGCATAGTCAAGCGGGATTCGAACCCAAGACCTTGTCTTAGAGAATGAACCCATTAACCACGTGGACCAACCCCTGTTGGCTAACCCTTTAATCACTTGAACCAACTCTTGTTGGTTAACTTGACTTATTTGGTTTCCTTTTGGTCCGACTATTATTTTGAACTATAAATAATTTTTTCACAAATTAATTTTCGTTTCTAATGTTTTTTTATATTCGCCCATACTTTTGTTCTAGTTAGAAACTAGATTTTGGGAATTTCTGTATTCATTGATTTCTTGTTAACGGGATTACAACAAGGGATACAATATAAAGATGTACAAAGCTATAAAAAAAAGGAAAAGATATGTACAATCAAATCCCTTTAAATCAGGGACTAAATCTCCCGTAATATTAGTCGTGATCTCTAACACTCCCCCTCAAGTGGATTGTAGGGTCACACACACTCAACTTGTCAAGAACATTTGAAAACACCTTTTTTGTCACGATCTTGGTGAGTATGTCTGCCAGTTGGTCTTCGGACCGTACGAATGGAAGAGCCACAACTCCATTCTCGAGTTTTTCCTTGATGAAATGCCGGTCCACCTCCACATGTTTTGTTCGATCATGCTGAACCGGGTTTTTTGAGATGCTTATGGCCGCCTTGTTGTCACACCACAATCTGCAACTTCCGTTTACGGGAAATCCAAGTTCTTCAAGTAATTTCCTTAACCAAGGACTTTGGCCACTCCTCGTGCAACCCCCCTAAACTCTGCCTCTGCACTAGAGAAAGCTACTACCTTCTTCTTCTTGCTCTTCCACGTGACAAGATTTCCACCGACTGTGGTAAAATATCCCTAGGTAGAACGTCAGTCGTCTTGATTTCCGGCCCAATCGGCATCTGTATAGGCCTCAACTAATAAATTCCCATGTTTCTGGAACAAGACCCCTCTCCCAGGCGTCCCCTTTAGGTACCTAACAACTCTGAGTACTGCTTCCATATGCTCATGTTGTGGCTGATGCATGAACTGACTTAACACACCAACTGCATATGCAATGCCAGGCCTAGTATGAGAGAGATAGATCAACTTTCCAACAAGATGCTGATATCGACTTCTGTCCACTGTTTCTGCCCCTTTTGTGAGTTTCAATCCATGATTTACCACAATAGGAGTTCCTACCGGTTTGCTGTCAAGTAACCTTGTCTCTGCTAACTGATCTAGCACATACTTCCGTTGCGAGATAAAGACTCCTTGCCTCGATCTCACTACCTCGATTCCTAGGAAATACTTCAACTCCCCTAGATTCTTCATCTCAAATTCCTGAAACAGACTTTCACGAAACTGTTTAATCTCGTCGCGATCATCCCCGGTGATAATCATGTCGTCCACGTAGATAATCAGGCACGTTACCAATTCTTCATTTCTTTTGATAAACAGAGTGTGATCTGAGTTACTCTGTTTATACCCGTATTTCCTCATAGCAACTGTGAATCTCCCAGACCATGCTCTCGGAGATTGCTTGAGCTCGTAAAGAGCTCTTCTTAACCTGCACACTTCTGTATTCTGAAACTAATCAGCGAAACCTGGTGGAGGTTCCATATAAACTTCCTCCTCTAATTCCCCATGTAAGAAGGTGTTTTTCACATCATACTGGTGTAGAGTCCAATCCTGATTGGCTGCTATCGAAAAAAGCACCCTGATGGTGTCAATCTTTGCAACAGGGTTGAAGGTCTCTAAGTAATCGATGTCATATGTCTGTGTATACCCCTTTACCACGAGTCTGGCCTTGTATCGCTCAATAGTCCCATCAACCTTGCTCTTAATTGTGAACACCCACCTGCAACCTACTGGCTTCTTCCCTGGTCGTAAGATACACTGTTCCCAAGTCATGTTCTTTTCTAGGGCCATCATCTCTATTTCCATAGCCAGCTTCCACTCATCCTTTTTTTTGGGCCTCCTCAACAGTTCTAGGGAGCACATCAGCATAGACTGCTGCTGAGTATGCTCTTGCTACTACGGTGAGCTTCCCCTGTGCATAATCCCCGACCGGATACTGTGTTCTTTTCGGCTCATACTCTGGTTCGTACCGCTTTGGCAATATACCCCTGGTTCTTCGAGGTGGAAGAACATACCGACCATTTTCCACGGGCTCCCCCTGAACCTGTACTTCCTCGAAGTGTAGATTATTAGTAGTTCCAACAGTATCATTATTATCAAAAGAGAAAGTTTCAAGTGTTACCTCAGGAATATTCAGCGGTTCAGATCCTGGGACTGGTGCTGATGTAGAGGGTTGTGCTATGGGAGATGTCGGCTCGGTAGTCCCGTCTACTGGATCTTGTGGTACCGGATCGGGAACAGTGTATGACACCAAACTAAGTGGATCCACAGTCGCGTTGCTATCACGAGGTTGGGTGTTGTAAAAGAACTCGGTCTCAAGAAAGTGACAATTCATGGTGGTATAAAGGCTTCGGGTGGGAATGCTAACATGTGTGGATAGTTCTGCGAGAGGTGTTCTGAGTTCAAGAATTTTAATGGGCAGTCTGTTAAGGAGGTAAACGGCTGTGGCAATGGCTTCAGGCCAGAAAGTCTTGGGAACGCAAGCATCAAACATGAGTGCCCTAGTGATCTCAAGAATATTCCGATTCTAACTTATGCTCAAAAATTAGAACTATTTGGGCAAATTAATATTATACACTTTAATCATTTTGTTTTATGTAATAACATAGTTTCAAATATTTTTATTGTTTATTTATTTAGATATTTCCCTACTTCGAATTTCTACTTATTGTACATGATTTGAAAGAAATATCTCATATAAATATTTTGTATGAGTTACTTTTCAAAATTAAAATGGTTCATTAAAAATGTTATTATATTTATTTAATCAAACTAGATATTTTAAATATCCTAATTTATTCAATAAATATAATAACTAAATTTATTTAAATAAATTAAATGATAAACGTGCAAGCCACGTTGATTTCACTAATAATATTAAAAGAGTTGAATACTCAAAAAGAAACAACATTCCAATTTCTGAACAAAACTTTTGTTGGCCAAAAAATATGCAACGTATTTGACAATTACTCGATAAACTAGAAATAGAAAAACATTAAAGTTTTATCTTTTAGCTCCAATTTTTAGTTTCTAACACCCAACTACTTTCATTGTTCTTTTTCTTTTTTCTGGTATTAACTTTTAACTTGGTTTTCCTCAAATATTTCTCACTATAACTAAAGTAAAATTTTACAAAGTTAACATCTATTTTAGCTTCTCCAAAAGCAACTGCATAAAACAGCTACAAAATTTTCAAGGAATAATTTCAGAGCACCATTCCTAAAATAGTCTGCTGCATGACTTGAAGAATTATATCGCTCAGCATTCAACAATCAACATCAAAACATCGCACATATTGATTGATGTAGTTGCATGACTTTAGCTTCGAAGAACAAACGCTTTGTCTTGGCTGGCGACAAACTTCACAGAGTGTGCCACAGCACACACGGCCAAGCATCTCATCATCACTGAGTTTGTGATCACTAAATCAACAACAAATGTGTCAAAGCAATTGTCAGCATTTCTATCATTCGTGAACTCTATTCGTATATCCATATTACGTACCTTTTAAAGCCACAGTATTGGATGATAAGACAAAAATGTCTATGATAAAGATCACGGAGGAAGGAAATTCCCAGACCTGCAATATGTGAAATATAGATCAAACAAATGTATATATATATATATATGTATAAGAGAGATTGAACTCAAGGCCATAATTCTTGGTGCTTGTACAAATGATGGTATTAGTGGTAAAACGGAGCTAATTTGATACCAATTGATGAAGATATCAACAGAATGCGAGTTCCATTAAGATAAAGTCGAGTATTAGTGAGAAACATACCATCATGGCCATGAGAAAGATCTTGAAGTAACTCGAAACGAGGATTACAAGCAATACCTGGTTCCACCTGTCAAATAAGAGGCATTCTATTATTTCTGTCCATGGCATGATATGAATAGAATAATCATCAAGACATGAAATTTTGAACAGAGAACTGAGCCCCTGAAAAGATGGTTGGCATGCAACTTTCAATAGATCTTTTTAACTAATCTTGTGTTGCACTAATGAGCTCAAAAGACTAAATATTTTGTTGAACTTCCATAACCTTCACTTATAATTGGATAAAAGAAGGATAAAAGAACTTGCAATGAAGCATTGAAGAAAAACAAAACCTTTCTACATCAGGATAATCCAAGTACATCATCATATAATGCAAGTAAAATGATGCTTCTAAACGAATAAAAAGAAGTTAAATAGAGGGAAATTTTACATTTTTGGGTCCTCATCTTTTGTCTTTGATTTAATTACTTTTTCATGTAACCATTATCAATTTAGTCCAATTAAATGGTACCGACCATTTCAACCATGCTAAGTCCTATTCCAACTTAGTTCATGTGCAATATATGAGAGTGTTAAACATTTTCAACCAAAGTAGCAAAAGAATTACATTATAGTTTTCAGCTCTTATGTTAAACCTTTCTACAGTTTTCTTAAATTTGAGCAATGAAGAGCGTCGGTCATCCACAAAAAGGACTTGATCATTCTATAAATGGAAAGGCTAATTAGAAAAATTGATCAACACAAACAGAAAAAATTGAAATGGTATTTTTGCAAAGATTAGGGACCAAAATGCAGCTATTCCTCAAATAACTCCACTCATTGAGGAACAATACAATCATAACATCAACCAACAATGCCACAAACTTATATAAATTCCATTGACGAAAAGGGGGAAATGGAAAAATTAAAAGAAAAGCACACGAGCAATCAATCTAATTACTTAGGAGAAGTATGGAACTAATCACAGAATCCAGTAAATGTTTACCAATAAAATCCAGCTGATACGCTCAGAAACTTTCTAGTGGCATGAAACACAACATAAAGGAAGGCAAGGTTTCCAAAGATAACACCAGTCAGGATCTAAATAAACAACACCGTTAAAATTCGCGAGTCTAAATCCATCATCACTAAGTAAATAAAAAGAAAAAAGTTAACCAGTACACAATTTTGAATTCAAACCTTTCCAAATTCAAGTAGCAATGAAGCAACACTAGCAGGTGAATGCCATTCCTTTTCATTTGTGCTTAAAACCCACATTCTATCTAAAGTAGCTAAGGAAATATATACTGCATCATAGTCAAATGGTTGTAAACATACAACAAAATATTAAATCACTATCAAATAACTGAAAAATACTTAATCAAATGGATACAGATATCCAAGATCAGGTATGCGAGAACTAATTTCCACAACAAGCTCTGCAAAACAAATAATTCATTCCTACAAACTTTAAGTCACATCCAACTTTAAGAAATCTATTAAGAAAAAGTGATAAATGAAGTGTGATGTCAAGAAATGAAATTGTACCTCAAAATTGACAGTTTCTTTACTAAACATATTGTAGAATAAATGTCTATAGGCTTTGGCTTTGTGCAGAATTAAATCAATTACGAGGATCTAGATAATTAGAAAAATAAGAAAAATTATCAAAAATAATAAAGCAAAAAAAAAAAATGATATGAGAACAGTTTTTGTGTTTCAATTACCATTACTTCACATTCAATATACTCATCAGCAACCGCTTTGCAATTTCCCTAAGACAAATTCAAGGTATTAAACAGAAATAAAAAGATGGAAAGACACCAAAAAGAATAGAATGAAAAATACTTGGAAGGAGAGAGAGGATTACACATTTCATGAGACGAATATTTCCTGGAGAATACTGAATATAAAACGTTTTGATTGGGAATCCACACTGCACGCACCGTAACTCAGTGGTATGCTTTGCTTCAGTAGTAGTACCACATCCGTCCATGTTTTATTTTCTTTTCTCTTTTTTTGTTTCTGTTAAGAAGTGAAGAGAAGCACATCAAATAGCTCACTGGCTCACTCAGATATTTCCCAAAACTTAAATTTGTTGCACTAACCTTACTGTCAATTGATAATCATTAATGCATTATGAGTTGTAAAAAGATTTTGTGCCGCTCGTTTGGGCAGAACTTGAGCGGGATTGAAGTGAAAATGTGAAATGATTACATCATCATGCATAATGCAATATATAAAACCCCTCTGAAAATCAGCTAGTGCACTTACATATATTTATCACAAATCATTAGTGATGAAGTACGCGCTCAATTGTACAAATAGTCTAATTCTTTTTCTTTTTCCAAAATACAGAAGTTGAAAACAGGATTACATTTGTATACTGGACTGAGATTATTGTAGTTTTGCTTAAGAGAAAAGACATCAATTTTCATTATGAAATGCAGAAAATACTAAAAATGATCTGTTTGTTTGAGTTTCAGTTTTAAATATCAATTTCAGAAGAAAAACGGCTGCTTGAGTTTCAGATTCAGATTAGGATCTGAAATGCAATCAGATTGTCAGACATTTCAGAATTATGGAATTGCGAAACTAACAGATGTCAAATAGCATCAACAGTAACTTAAAAAATAACAATCTTGCCCTTCAGCTCTAGCATAAGTTTTGTACTTACAAAGAAAACTGAGAATACAAACCTTCTGGAGGCTCTCAGCTGAACCAATTAGCCAACAGCGCCCACTAGAAAACAGCACTTCATCAACATCAAAATGAGCTATTAGTAACATTTGGTGACATATGCATGGATGCCAAATAAAAATTTACAGAGCGAAATTCACAAAATCAAAACAAAATGAAAGGTAAGCTCATGCAGACAGCAGACAGCAGACAGCATCATCATCAAAATAAAACAAATGAATATAAGAACTGCAAAGATTGAGAAAAACACACGAATTGTGAAGGGGGTGTATATAGAGCATCTCAATAAGATCTGATCGCTCATGTAACCTGTCACCAAATTCTTATATCGCCGCAAAAGGCGATTACCTCATGCCTCAATGATGCGCAATTGTTTGATGATGGTCACTATTTTCTAGAAGTTGGCCAAAACTAGAAAATCCCTTTTCTACCCCAACCCCTGAGGGTGTGCACTGAGTTGTCTTAATTTCAAATAATTCACATTTATAATGAAATTCCAACAGAACGTCAGATTGGTATTTAGGTTTCATACTCGGCTAAACTCCCATCACACAGCTAGAATATCTCCTGTGACAAATTCAGATAATAATAACAAACGAAAAAATGCAGGGCAAGGAGAGCTAATGGCAGGCAAAACCATTTCAACACCAAAAGTGAGTCGAGAGAAAGGGGAGAAGATTAAAGCGAACGGGTAAGACTGAAACAACATACTATTCGGTCATAATAATGGAGATTAAAATGAAATCTACAGTTTTCTGGTGATGCAGATTTGGGAAATAAGAAAAACAATCCGACGAATTTCTTAAGAACAGCAAAACTGTGGAACCTTTTTTTAACGGAGGACCGCCTGGGCATGGCGGACGCCGGCCGGCGGTGGTGGACGAACGTTTATCGCCCCTGATTAACTGATGTTACAATGGACAGCTTACAGTTCGCTTACAGAGATTGATTCTTCGATGTTGTTGGCTTTTACAAAAATACACTAACTTGTTTTTAATATAACTATTAAATTAAATTATATGAATAAATGTGATAATATTATCTTAATAAAAATATAGATTAAAAAATATGAGGAAAAAAGATATATTCATTAAAAAAGAATTAAATTGTGGTTAGAAAAAAGGGGATGTCCAACAAAAGTTCAATCTGTACCGACCTCTGTACTAGATTGTACTATAGTTTTTTTTAATAAATTTTAAATATTGTGTAATTTTAAATTATATATATATATACAATCACTCAACTTCTCTTTAATATTTTATTTTAAAAATATTACATATATTTTTAATGGACATTTTTAATAAATTTAGTAAGTTTTTTAACATAAAAATTTATTTTGTTTAATTTGAGTAAATGTAAGCTATAATACGACATCCATTTTAAATATTTTTTATTATTCTTTGTATTTTTTAAATATTTTTTATTTCATTTTTCAAATACACTACACATACACATATATGTTAAAACAGTAGATAAATAAAGTTAAAATAGAATAATAATTAATAGTTTTATTTTAAAATAATAATAAAATATTTTTTTCACACCCACCTTATGTGCATAATATACTAAAATAATTAATAATCAATTTTTATTTTATTATTTATATATTTTCATATAATAATTTTTGTATGAAAATAGATATTAAATTATTTATACAACATTTGATAATTTTGTGTATCTTATTTCATTTAAAATATATAATTATTTTTTAATCATTTCAATTGTATACTTTTGAAATCATATTCATCTAAATTTTTTCTCTCTTAAATTCCGTCTTTTTACAACCCGTTCGTTTATTTTTTTATTTTTAATTAATTTTTTTTTCTCTCTTAAATCAATTTTCTCTCTCTCAAATCTTGTTCATCTAAATTTTTTCTCTCTTAAATTTCGTCTTTTTAGAACATGTTCGTTTTTTTTTATTATTTTTAGTTAATTTTTTTCTCTCTCTTAAATCAATTTTCTCTCTCTCAAATCTTGTTCATCTAAATTTTTTCTCTCTTAAATCACGTTCGTTTTTTTTTTATTTAATTAGTTTTTTTCTCTCTCTTAGATCAATTTTTTCTCTCTCAAATCTTATTCATCTAAATTTATTCTCACTTAAATCCCATCTTTTTAGAACACGTTCATTCTTTTTTTTTTTTTTAATTAATTTTTTTCTCTCTCTTAAATCAATTTTTTCTCTCTCAAATCTTGTTTATCTAATTTTTTCTCACTCTTAAATTTCTTCTTTATTTCGTCAAAAAATTTTCATCTTTAACGTTTATTTATTTTCTTTATTTTAAATTAATTTTTTCTCACTTTATCAGCTTTCTTTTTCCCTTCGCAAACCCAACTTCCAAAGAAAACGACTTCCTCCTTTTTCTACTGAAGTGCTCGACTATTTCCGGCATTCCTCTTCTTCATCGGCCTGCTCTTCCTTTGTTGCACCAGCCTATCAGCGGTAGAGAAATCCTTGGCGGGAGGCATTGAGACCACTCTCCACCACAACCCCATTCTTTCGCCTAACTGAAGTTGGACAACTTCAACTGTTGCAATTCTTGCTCGACGGCTGCATTAATTCCGACAATAATGATATCCATGTCTTTTTCCTTCCGTATTTTGCTTTACAAGTCTCTCTTCTCTAATTTTTGTGAATTTTGTTTTTGTTTTTGTTTTTGTTTTTTTTTTTTGTGAATTATGTAGTTAGACTTATGCTTTGATATGATCGGAAATGTCAAATAAGGTGCAATCCAGTTATTTAGCCTAATTTCCTCTAAATTTGTTCGGTTTTATTGTGAATCAATTTTATCATGATGGTGTATCTGGGCCGAAAACAATTATTTCTAAGGCCTTTGAAGTGTGAATAGGGGTTATTACTCTGATAATGGATAGCATAAGTCCACTCAATCAATTTGTTTTGTTTCTCAATTTGTATTTGATCTTGTTGGATTTGAAAGTGAAATTCGATATTCTGCCCACACGATCAATACCCGCTCGAAGGTTTGCTTTCAACCCGCAATATGCCTTTGGTTTGTGAGTACTTTTTTCCTGTAATTGTTGACATCTTTCGGTTGTTTTCTGCTTTCTGTCCATTGGTTTGCACACTATCAAGAGAAATATATGTAATTTGAGTGTTCTTTTGGAATTTTTCAGTTTCAAATTATTACGTTTGCGTTTCACATTAACGGAATTTGATTGAAATTGAACTCTTCTCAAACTCAAATTAAAATAAAAAAAAAAAATTTGTCAATGTTTTAATATTATTACAATTAACACCCACAACCAATATCTTAATCATAACACGAATTTTTAGTTGGAAAATGATAAAAACAAAGTCATATTTGATTGAAAATAAAAGACATTAAATCTTCAATTATAATAGTTGCATATTTAATTTCATTTGACAAAAATAAAAATTATTAAACTACGTTGGAATAAAATAGATATTTATATATATATTTACTCAGAAACCTTAAAATTATCCAATTTAAATATCATATTAATTGGCTTATATATATCCGCTAGTTATGCTTTAATATGTCACATACAACATTATTATATATTTAGTGTAAATTTAAAACAACATCGAATTAAAATTATATTTATTTATTCATTTTTATTCCTGCTTTAAAGAGTTAAGTATATATATATATATATATATATAAAATAGGTACATTTATGTATTTAGTATGAGATACTCAATAAAAGTTATAATATTTTAATATTTTATATACTAAATTTCAAATTCTTAATTATAATGGTTGCAAATTTAATACATAGTTTAAAAAAAATAAATTATTGAATTAAGTTAAAATAAAATAGATATTTACATATAATAATTCAAAAACCATAAAATTATCCACCTAAATATAATCTTTGAGTTACATGAGTAATTTAGTTATGCTCTATTTTGCTATTATAAAGTTATTATATATTTGATTTAAATTTTAAGAGAAATTAAAATGAAAGTTAGGTTTATTTATTTATTCATTTATTCATTTTGATCGTGCTAAAATTGGGTCGAGCTGAGTGTCCTTCTTAATCCAGCTTGTCAAGAATTTATAACGTGAGTTCTCTTGACCTGCGAACACTTAACACGTAACGGGTAAGATAATTGGGGTTTTAGCTGGCGAAGCCCCTCCGACGCTTAAGTTAGTATTGGATTCTTAGAGAGAAAATTTAATGAATTCGAATGCTTTAAATGTGTTTATCAAATATTGTTCATTCGGATTATTTAACATACAAAGCATCAATATAATTGTGGCTGGTATATATATATATATAGCTGTGACAAATTTAATGTATAGGTAGAACACATTTAAATTAATTTGAATTACTAAACTAACTAGAATGAAATGAATATAATAATTTAAAAACCTTAAAATTATTCTAACATGGATAATAATTTTTTTTTCTATATCTTAAATACCCTTTTTATTTTGACTTGTTTTTCATTAAATAAACTAGTGTTCCACAAATTATTATTGGAAAATCATATGCATTGAATATTTCATATATATTTTTCTTTTGGAATGGTAAGAACTTAAATGAATGATATTCAAATTGATAATTTCTTGTTCAGCTAAAAATGATAAAGTGTACAATACTGTTTTGCTCTATTATACTATATATACATGATTTTTGGGTAGTGTATTAATAATTTTAAAAGAGTTTCATATTATTATTATTAAAATGAACGTATATTTCGTAGTTTTCTAATCGTTATATAATGCCATTTATTTCATATATATATATATAATGTTATTTATATTATTTTACGTTATTAAAACTACATCATTTATTTATTTAACTATATTTGAACTAGAAATATTATGTCTTTCAAATAATAATAGTGACGTATATAACTAATATGACTCACTGTTTAAATTATCACCATACTATCTTTTTTCAGCGCTCGAACCTAACCCCCCTAATATACAAAATTTGAGTGATTAAACCTTGACGTCTGATCAAACATCATCACTCGAGTATTGTACATTAGTCATCCCCAAGTCATCCTTATTTATTGAAGTCAAAATTATTTTTCTATTGTTTCGTATTTAATTATTTATCTCTTTAGTTTTGTTTTCGTGCTTAATAGTGTAATGTCTTACTAAATTATTATCTGGTCTATCGATTAGAGAGCAATACGAAGTGGTACTTGATTTTTCTTCCTTGTTGATTCGATACTTATAATGTTGCACGTACATTTTAGTGTACACTTGCACAATTAGATATTTTAAATATTTATATAACTCAAGGTTCTATTCAAATTTCAAACCTACCTAGGCTTGTAAAGCCCAAAAGAGGTGTAACGAAAACTTGAGGTCTCGCCAGCCAGAACCGAAGGTTGTCTTGTGATTAAAAACAAAACAATATTTATTAAATAATATTTAATTTAGAAACATTATATCTCTCAAATAATAACAATGAATTAATTAATATGATTCACTTTTTAAATTTACATGATCCTGTATTTTTTAATCGAGACAATTAAAAGATTATATGTATATTGATCAGTTTAAAATTAAAATAAATTATCATATACGATGTACACTTATTCGATGGTAAAATCTAATAAAAATTTAATTTTTTTTTGGTAAATAAATTGATTGTATTAATAAAAATAAAGATTAATTTCATAAATTTAATCCAGTCAATCTTATTTAACTCTATACTAAACTTAATAATTATCTATATTTGTTTAATTACTAAAGCTACAAAATTGTATTTTAAATTTATAAAAAAAATACGATTCATTAGAAATTTAGTATTTAATTACATGATAATAAATTCACAAACAACATGATTTGCATACGCAAATTTAATTAATTTTTAATATTAAAATATATAGAATTTTAAAATAAAAAATATTTTCTTAGTTGGAGAAAAAGTAGGAGCTTAAACATTGAGAAAAATGATTATTGATTTTAGGATATATTTTTTTTATAAGTTGTAGTAGATAAAGTAGGTGAATTATAATGATTATTCATTGAAAAATAAATATATTAAATTAAACTTGGTAGCTATGTTGCACGGATACGAACACGGCGACACGGACACGACACGACACGACACGACACGGATACGGCGACACAAATTTTTTTGTGAATTTTCCACGTGAGAAGTGTCGGACACGATGTCCGGCACGACACGACACGGCAAAATGATATTTTTAGAAGTGTCCGTGCATTAGAGCTTGGTAGTAAAAGGAAAAGTAGGAGTTTCAACATAATTTTTGATTTAAAAATATTTATTTTTAAAATAAATTAAGCAATTTGATAGTTAAAGAAAAAGTAGGAGTAATTTAATAGTTAGAGAAAAAGTAGGAGTTTCAACGTGATTTGTAGTTTAAGAATATGTATTTTTAAATAAATAAAATTAGTACAAAGGAGTACAAAACTACCTAACATAAGGTCGGTACAAAGCCAACCTCACAATAGACAACCCCTAGAGAAAAGAGGTGTTAACATATTTTTGAGGGGTAAGGTGATTGTCATCTACCCTAAACGAAAGAAAAATCAAGGGAACACTCAAGCAATTTCTGCAAATTCCATGCTGATTAAAAGTTTTATATGGAGTATTAGGGAGATGGGGAATGAGGGCAGGCTACGTATCCTCAAACGAATCTGCAAAAAGAATAAGTTTGCGTTTATTTCTATGTTGGAACCTAAGATTGATATTGATGTTGTTTATATGTGCAATAAATTGAACTTTAAGTCTATTATTACGAATTCATCTAACCATATATGGTTCTTTTCTTGTGAAGGTATAAACATTGTGGTTTTGGAGAACAATAGATAATTTATGCACTTAAAATTATCCTGTGATCTTTGGGATACAGAGATTTTTGTCTCTAAAGTGTATGCTTGTTGTGATACGTCGAGATATATGGCGCCTGTACTTCCGTGAGAACAAGCCTATTGATAGCCCTTGGCTTATGGGAGGAGATTTTAACATCATCTCTAATTTAGAGGAGCGTCGGGGTGGACATGGCACGCCAGATTTCAATGATTTCGAACCACCTTTTCGGGGATCGGTGTTTACATGGACAAACAAAACGTTATGGGAAAGACTGGATCGCATGTTAGTGTCAAAAAAATGGAACGAGTGTTTCTCTAACACAAATGTGTGACACCTAGCCCGTAATACATCAGATCATGCGCCGATTCTGACCTTCGTTGGACAAAGCTCGGAGCATGGTCCTTCTGCCGTTCTTTCCTAGGACATGTGGCTAAGGCACCCAAATATTGACAGATTAGTTAGTGAAATTGGAGAAATTCGGTCGAAAGCCGGAGAATGTGGGGACTTCACCAAAAGCTTTTCAGGCTTAAACAACATTTAAAGATTTGGAATCGAGAGATTTTTGGAAATATTTTTGATCGAGTGCTAGAGGCGAAGCGAGAGTACGATCAAGATCCTACGGAGTTTAATCTCTTTGAGATGAATAGACGAGCAACATTACTCCAAAATACCTTGGTTATGGAAGAAGATTTCTGGAAACAGAAAACTTCAGTAAAGTGGATGGCGGAAGGGAAAAGAAATACTAGTAAGTTTCACTCCATAGTGAAGAAAAAACAATTTTGAGCTTCAATCTGAAATATCTTAGAGGGCGGGACGGAAATTAAAGATGTGACACAAATGAGAAGATCCAAGGGGAACTTTTTCAAAAGCCAATTGACTAAGGAACAAAACGTGGAAAGCATACTTATGCTACAAATTCATCAAGAAGATGCTGTCAGAATATGCGAGAAACCAACAAAGTGAGGAGATAAAAAGAGACTTTTTTTTATATATCACTACATTGGCCCGGATGGCTTCGGGTCTCGATTCTTCCAAATTTTGAAACCTAGTTGAGAGAGATGTCTGTGAAGCTGTGTGGGAGTTTTTCGATGGAGCTCCGATCCCGAGAGCCTTCACAGCGATGGCGATCATACTAATCCCGAAGAAGGATAAATGGATAATGTGGCATACTGGAATGAGCATAAGGCCTTTCAGTCTTTGCAACGTCTCCAACAACAATGTGCGTACAGTTTCGTTTTTTCTTCGAAATTCGATTAGCCAACTTTTGTACTTTAGTTTCGAGGTAATTCTAGTCCGAGTCTGGCTCGACCAAACCGGTGTAACGAGAGGACGAATGTTTTACACTTGCCGTGTGGTTGGTGAAAAATTTAGAGAGAATGACCAATCAAATAGCAAATGTAATTCACTTGCCTTTTTAATTGATTCGGTTCGGTCAATCCGGGTCTGAGCTAAAATTTTCCTTGGTTTCGAGTTGTTGGCCAACTTGTAAATAGTCTTAAACTTGTTCAGTTTCCAAATTAAGGGCAAATTCCATTTTTAGTCTCATTATTTTAAAAAAGTTGCAATTTTGGTCTCATCCATCAAATAATTGATAAAAAATGTATTTTTTTGCCGTTAAGTACAACTTGGTGAAAAAGTTATTGTTCATTAGATTGTTTTTGTGTGAGTTTGTTTATTAATACTTTATTTTAGCACCACATTACCTTCATAAGAGTGATTCGGAGTAATACTTCAAAGTTGATTCACGGTGCTAAAATAGGGTATTAATAAGCAAACTCCCGTAAAAAACAACTTAATGAACAATAACTTTTCCCCCCAAATTGCACTTAAAGGCAAAAATGCATTTCCATCAATTATTTAATGAATGGGACCATAATTATAACTTTTTGAAAATAATGAGACTAATTATGTCTAATTTCAAAGATATGAGACTAAAATTGCAAAAGGTCTAATCCTGTAAAACTAAAAATATAATTTGCTCCCAAATTAATCATTGCAATTTTAAACTTGTAAATAGTCTTAAACTTGTTTAGTTCCCAATTAAACATCGCAATTGTACGTTTTAGATTGAAGTTGGGGGTATCAAATCACACTTTTGTTTTAAATTGTACAACCTAATCCGTGAACCCTATATCCTAAAAAATCATTGACAAGTCGGGCACCTAAATTTTTTAGAGTTTTGATATCAATTTTTAGTATTTTACTATTAGTGAGAGTTTTAATGTTATTTTTAAATTCTTAAGAGAAATAGTGTGTGAGAACCTATAATTGTTTTTTGTTAAATTTTGTTGAGAGTAATCATGTGAATATCACTTGTACATGGGCCAACTGCGCCAAGGCTTCACATACTCATTCGTGACGGTTTAAAGTCCCAAATTATGGGTTTATTTGTAATCTGGTACTAAACTCTTAAAAAGTAGATAAAAGAAAGTCCTTACTAAAACTCTTTTAATATATAGAAAGCATACAAGCGAATGTTCATTTTGAAATATTTTTGTAAAAATTTATTTCGGAACTTGTACAAGAGAAAAGTCCGAATAAAAATCCATATGCTTGTGGAAGGCATGCTAATATTATCAAAATGCAGCCATCGAAATGAATAATTTAAATGGTATTCTCAATGCCTATTATCATAACGATTGCGAGGCTGTAATTGTAGTTTCTTTCAGAGGCTTAAAACTGGGTTCAGCCAATTCGTGTAGCTTAAGTATTCTACTCGAGGGTTCGAATTTTGCACCTGAAGGACCATTAATGGCTTCCAGTTCCCGTGATCTCAGCAGAAAATGGCTGCCAACGGAATCAACGGTTCTATCGATGAAACTTGACCGGGATATATAATCCTTCATGCGGCATATGAACTCCAAATGATCCCTCGCCTAAACACAAACAACATAACAAATTCAGCAGTTCTTGGATAATGCAATAATCGCAATGGTAAATAACCGAGTATAAGCATTAAGCATACCTGTCGATATTCAGGAGCTCGCTTTGGCTGTTTGAGGTAAGCCATGTTACTCATCTCATAATCCCATAAAAAGGAAGTGTGGTGAATCCACCTATTTTTCGTAATAGACTGTGCATTCCCACCAAATTTCCAGTTTCCAAGCACGTAATCTGAAGGAACAAGAAGAACAAAAGAAACATAATCAGTCTCACAACATAATTTAGTCATTATTATGGAGGAAAAGGAAGATCAATCCATCGTAGTTAACTTTTTTGTCCTTAACTTCCATCCAATCGTGTTAGGAAACCAAATCGACTTGAAATAAGAAAAAACTATGACAATTACAAATATTTGGAACATTAATTTAAACCATCAAAGCTTTGTTCACGAAAATCAATTTAAACATTGCACACAAGTAGAAATGTACTCTTAACTTTAAAATATCAATCACCAGTTGAAGAAAACGGACAAGAATTTTTCAATATTCAAAATCCTCTTTATTTAAAAGAGATTTCACTTTTTTTTCTTTTTCAAGAAAATCGGTTGATCAAATAGTCCCCCAGAAGTAAATCTTGCGCAAGAAATCATAAAACAGATGTAGTAACATGCCATACCATTCTCACGAAGGCTGAACTTCCCAATCCCTTGAAACACTTTGTCATACACGAGGCTGCTCCATGACATGATAGGTTTCGGATATGCTTGTAAACCAGGGACAGCATCCTTGTTGCATATAAATGTCACAAATATTGTGCCCTGATCAACAATAACAGTACCACCTCCTGTAAACCTTCGAATGACTGGAACATCATCTCTTAAAACAGACTCAATTTCAACAAGTTCCTCAGGTTTCCTATTACATATTCATGCAACGCACATCGACTTTATTAGAGATTTAAGTAGAAGTATGCATCTGCTAATATTCTAAATGAGTGCAAACGTCAAAGTATGTATCTACTTGTATCACAATTTGTGGATATTAAATTACACCTATGGATTCTAATGCAGCATTTTTTCAATCTCTGGAAATAAGTCAGAGAAGGTGGAAAAGCAAATACATCTAAAGCAACATTACATTCATTATAACTAAGAGCTGAATGCTGTCGAAATTCTAAAAATCGAAGTAAAGTGAGGATAAAAAAAAAATTACTTACCCTGAGATACCCATAACAATGGTGGGGTCAACTGTTCCATCATTGATGATGCACCAGTTTTCAGTTGAGGTTCTTAGAAGTCTCTCCTCCAAATGCAATTGTTGTAGAATCGGAACTCCTTTTAGCCTGAGAAGATTAATTAAGGGTAGCCCAATACTTCTTGTTTGAGATACAGCCATCACAACTCAATACGTTTTAAGTGAAGAAATAATTTCAGCTATGAACAATTTCTGAGCTCCATATGCAACAGACCTGAAAGAACAAGTGTTCGGTTCATGAAAATTCATACTAGCAATTTTAGATATTGACCAAATAGATTCAAAGCAAATAGCGAACTTCAAGTAAATGGTACTGTAACATAGCTGAAATATATTGTACATCCGCTTCTTTTGGCAGCAGCGATTGAAATCCAAAGTATGGTAATGTAACATTCAATCAACAAAATGAAAAGCTTTCTTCCCATCCAGGACTTTATGAAGACATATGTTAGATTCCACAAGGAAACAGGAAACTAGACTAAGGCAATGAGACCTCTTAAACTTACTTCAAATTAAATATAATATAATGTCGAAGGAAATTAAGTCCCAAAGCTGGCTTAAACTTGTTTAGATGGATATAAACACAAGATAAACATCAAACAGCCATTCAAACCAAGATTCCTGAAAGTTAATAACTAGTAAGTGCAAATCAGTCGTTCGAAGTTACAAGGACCACTTGCTCTCACCATCTATTGATACCAACAATAACTTACAAACAAATAACAACTCTAGAATACAAAAACGAATTACTGGATTTTAGGCTCCATTAGGTTTCATTAGAAAACAATCAAAATATGCCAAATATTTACAAAGAAACCGTTATCCCCATGCCTTTCCCATTAAAATCATACACAAAATTACCAGAATTACAGAAGACGAGTTCGCCTTTCTACAAAAACGACCAAACAAGAGCGGACGACAGCAACTCAGGCAACAACAACTTGGTTTTGCAATTCTTGATGCGTGAGATGAATTCGTGGGAAGACTAGAGAGGCTGTCCAGGATTGGGAAGGGGCTGTCAGCGTTGATGCGGCTATGGAGAAGAATCGATCCAGCGCCGTTTGGAGAAGGATCGGAAAGGGGAAAAAATGGAGAAGAATTGGGAAGGGGCAAATCAGTATTGGTGGTGGGCCGGTGGCGGCGTGGGTGTGGTCCGTGTGGAACAGCGACAGAGGCGACAATACCAGAAAGTCAATATATTGAAGTGGAGCCGCAGGGAGAAATAAAGATAAAATGCGGAGAAAATTGCACTTTTAGTCCTATAGGATATAAGTGATTTTTTTTTTTGTCCCGCAGTTTTTAAATAGTCCTACTCGTTTATATTTTTAACACTTTTGATCCAAAAGCTAAAATTTTCATTATTAGTCCCAAAATCTATTAAGTTTTCATTAGATGTTACACATAAATTACCCTTTTCTTTTTTTTTAATAAACATATAAAAATTATTATAGTATAATATAAATATAACAATATGTTAAATAATTATAATTTGTTTAGTTTTGATTTTTTAACTCTAATTAAAAATATATGATTAAAATCGCCTTTAATTCTAATTAAATATTATATTGATAGATAAAATAAACAAAAAGACTATTATACATCATTTTTAAAAAATGTATAATAAATAAAAAATTAAGATATTTTTCAAAATCACTTTTTATTCTAATTAAATATTATAATAAATAAATAAATAATTATATGTTATATTATTTAATTTGATTTTTTCAAATTCTAATTAAATAAAAAAATGATTAAAACCACCTATTAATTCTAATTTAATATTATGTTGATGCATAAAAATTATACAAAATCTAAATATTACACATCATGTTAAAACATAAATAATAAATAAAAAGTCACTTTTTAATTCTAATTAAATATTATATTAATAAATTAATAAATGTATAATCTTTTTTTTTTTCCTCCTTTTGGGACTAATAGTGAAAATTTTGGCTTTTGGGACTAAAAGTGTTAAAAATAAAAACGTGTAGGACTATTTAAAAACTATGGGACAGTAAAAAAATCCCTTTATATCTTATGGGATCAAAAATGCAATTTTCTCATAAAATGCGCATAAACTAAAATTTTTGTAACATAAAGGTTCAATCCTCGACTCGTTAATAAGTAGGAGGAATTAAATCAGTACTTAGCGCAAGTTAAGGGACATTGCATCTTATAAATTTATACCTTCAAAGTCCATATTAGACTTAAGAATAAAGTTTCCACACTGAATAAATTAAAACTCTAAAATCCGTGAGTAAGCCACCTATATTGGATTTTCGATAAAAATCAAAACCAAAAATTGTTCGGTTTTTACTGAAATCGAAACTGAAATTTCGAAGAACCACGAATCGCAATCAAACCGAGCAACCTTGGTTCGATTCGGTTTAGTTGAGTTTATTCTGTTTCGATTCAATTTCCATTTTCCCATATTGCTAAACACCCCTACTTTGGCCCTCCATTTATCAGCAAAGTAGCAAAAAGAAAAGTTCAGTTCTCATTTCTCGTCTACTTGTCACCTTCCCCGGCGCTCGACCATCGCCACGAAATCACCAATAATATAAATTCTACTTGTCCTCTCAAGCTCAATAACAATCCCCGATCAATTTTATCAACTCTCTTTTGATTTGGGATTAATGGGATAAAAAAATCCTAGCATAAGTCTTAGGTTTTCTTCAATCTTCAATTACTCGTAAAATAATATGTTTTTATCAAAATTGACTGCATCTATGGGTTATCTATGAAAAGTTGGTCAGAACCTACATAAAGTTCATCAGAAAAGATGCCAAAAGGTTGCAATTGGTAAAAAACCGAAAATTTTAATTTTTCGGTTTCGAATTCCATTGAAATTGGGTTAGCATTTACTGAACCAAATCGGATTAGTTTCAGTTTAGTAGAAATTGAATTGTTTGGTTTAGTGTTGATATAAAACCGACAAACAGAAAAGAAAAGGAAAAATATATTTATATGAATCTAATGGATGAAATTGCTAGGTACCGCTTGTATAAGACCGGGGGGGGGGGAATTGTCATTATTTTACAATGCAAAAAAAAAAAAACCACGATCAATTAGTGTATTTTACGCGCCAACAGGGGTTGGTCAAGTGGTTTGAGAGTTCTTTCTCGAAGACAAGGTCCGAGTTCGAATCCCTTGGACCACTTGGTGTGTGTGTGTTAAAAAAAAAAAATTAGTGTATTATACGCGTTGATTGTGGCTGAAATAGGTTTTTTGTGTTTTTTAGGTGTGAAAAAAATTATTATACCTCTAAATAAATTTAAACTAAAGCGTGGTTAGCTTATTTTTCCCTAATTTTCAGTCAAATTTGTCTTTCTACCTTCTCACATACGCTCAACAGACGTCCGTGGCTTCTTCAAGATTCTCGACGAAGAAGAGCCCAAAGAAGGTGAAGTCTAAGCTTGAAATTCGTTATCCACCTACGCCCAACTGTAATTGTCGTATGAAGGCCTCGAGTAGAATTGTCATTATTTTACAATGCAAAAAAAAAAAAACCACGATCAATTAGTGTATTTTACGCGCCAACAGGGGTTGGTCAAGTGGTTTGAGAGTTCTTTCTCGAAGACAAGGTCCGAGTTCGAATCCCTTGGACCACTTGGTGTGTGTGTGTTAAAAAAAAAAAATTAGTGTATTATACGCGTTGATTGTGGCTGAAATAGGTTTTTTGTGTTTTTTAGGTGTGAAAAAAATTATTATACCTCTAAATAAATTTAAACTAAAGCGTGGTTAGCTTATTTTTCCCTAATTTTCAGTCAAATTTGTCTTTCTACCTTCTCACATACGCTCAACAGACGTCCGTGGCTTCTTCAAGATTCTCGACGAAGAAGAGCCCAAAGAAGGTGAAGTCTAAGCTTGAAATTCGTTATCCACCTACGCCCAACTGTAATTGTCGTATGAAGGCCTCGAGTAGAATTGTCATTATTTTACAATGCAAAAAAAAAAAAACCACGATCAATTAGTGTATTTTACGCGCCAACAGGGGTTGGTCAAGTGGTTTGAGAGTTCTTTCTCGAAGACAAGGTCCGAGTTCGAATCCCTTGGACCACTTGGTGTGTGTGTGTTAAAAAAAAAAAATTAGTGTATTATACGCGTTGATTGTGGCTGAAATAGGTTTTTTGTGTTTTTTAGGTGTGAAAAAAATTATTATACCTCTAAATAAATTTAAACTAAAGCGTGGTTAGCTTATTTTTCCCTAATTTTCAGTCAAATTTGTCTTTCTACCTTCTCACATACGCTCAACAGACGTCCGTGGCTTCTTCAAGATTCTCGACGAAGAAGAGCCCAAAGAAGGTGAAGTCTAAGCTTGAAATTCGTTATCCACCTACGCCCAACTGTAATTGTCGTATGAAGGCCTCGAGTAGGATTGTTAAATCTTGGAACAAATCTATTAAAGGTCTCCTTTATTGTTATTGCTACTCATCCAAACACAAAATTTTCAGTTGGGTCTATCCAAATCAAGCTAAATGGGAGCGTGCAATGGAAAATTATACAAGTGAAAGTTATCAAAGAAGTTGAAGATGAATTTGAAGGTATACAGGTTTCTAAGGTTACTGTGTCCTCATTGAAGAGGGAAGAGAAGCAAAATGTTTTGCCGTGTGTTATCTGTTTGGGATAGTTCTTCTTGTTGGTTATTATCTTATTAAAATGATGTATGAAACTTGTATTTTGGTCTCCTTAATTTCGGCTTTCTTCTGAACTTGGATGTCTTGATTTTCTGCACTTTTCCTCTATAAGGTGCGTTTGTTGAAATGAGAAGAAGAAAGTGTTGGGTGGTGGGTCCGAGTCAAAGTGACGGTATAGCGTAATATTTAAAAAAAATTCGTCCTAATTTCGTTATCAAAATATTTTTGAAATATTTTAATAAGCAGCGGAACAAATCGGGTAGAATAACTCTAATATATACGTGCATCGATAATATAATTTTAAATCATATAGCATATAATCACAATATAAAAATAATAATTTGGGCAGCATAACGGTATTACCGTATTGCAAAATATGTCTATCAATGACACTTTTCCAGCACCTCGATATTTTCTCGTAAAACCGGCAGAGCATCCCCGCAATATCCCCGATTAAGATTTTGGAGTGTGGGTTCCGACAGTATTTCACTAAATACTTTGAGAAAATATTTTTTAAAAAAACCCTTTTTTCTATAACTAGAAAATCTCTATTTTCTAATAATTAAGTGCATTATATATTAATTATATAACCACGTAATTAAGTAATTATTTAATCCTTAATTAAGGATTAATTAAAACCTAGAGAGAGAGAGTGCCGAGAGGGCCATTTCAAAGTTGCCAAACTTTGCAAAAATGGAATGCGAATTCATTTCAAAACAATGAAACCATCAGCCTATTTATAGGCCTTATTTCAAGGGCATTTTACTCCAAAATTCAAAAATTGTCATGCACTCCAAGGGCCGACGACGAATCCGGGACCGCCACGTGGCAGATTGCTCTGCAAGGAACCTAACGGCGTCGACCACGCGCCCACACGCGCCACTACATGATGGCTGTGTGGCTGGCGCGTGCTTTCCACGCATAGCAGCTTCAGGTCGCGCCACGTGTCCGGATCCGATCCGTTGACCCTATCCGCTTGTTGACCGACCCTATCCGTTTGACTGGCCTAGCCCAAATAAAATCTGTGCCATTCATGTTGTCTGACGCGGCAAAATCTGGGCCGTCCGTATGGCGGGCCACGCGGACGCTGCGTCAGCGCCACATAACCCTGATCTGCTGACATGGTCTGACACGTTAGCGGCTCACCACGTCAGCATGTCACGTCATCAAAAACCTTTTTAAATTCCTTAGCTATTTTCAAACACTTTGAAAATTAATTTCTCTCTCTCATTTTAATATTTTCTCTTTGATCTTCGTTGGGCTTGCGGGGGAACCTGCAAGACTAATTAATTTTAGCTCCAAACGGGTCAATCTATTATCATCCCATGACAATAATTGATTACTGTTTAACAATATTTAATTCCACTAAATAAATATTGTTGCACTCTAAAATTAATTAAATTATTCACGAATTTATTGATTTAGAATAATTTTGCATTTTACTCCTCTGTACAGATATCCATGAAAAATAAATCAATACTACTATCATTTATTTTTCATTTCCAATCTGAAATTTCTTGATTCGCCTTAAGTCCAAATTCCCTGTATGTGAAACACATTCAACATACAACCTCGGTGACGCACACACGAAGTACTTTGGCCAAAGTTTTAATTCGAACTTTTGCAAATTTATTTCAGGGATATCTTTAACCTTCCAGGAAGGCTACAGATTCCTCGATCAATATTTCTCTTTAGCACATTTCATGCAATCACCAAACGTACAAAGTATTTTGGCCACTCGTTACTGAGACCTCACTTCTGAGTACATCACAGTGATTAACACTACATGCCTAAAGTAGAAACACTGCCAAGATTAAGAGTCTAATGCTTCCAAGATTTTGTTCATTTTAGATAGCAGTATAAAATGAACAATCTCAGTGGTCCAGTTCGATGTTTCCAATCTCATTGAAATTCATCAATGTGTTATAATCGAAAACTCCATTTCCCAATGACGAAAGACTAATCATCTTATATAACACATTATAGTCTTGATAAGAACATTTTCTTATCATACCGACTAGAACTTTAATGACACGTGATTTCTGGTATTTAAAGTCTTTTCCTATGAAACACATTTCATATAGAAATACCATCACACGTCATTAATTATTATATTTGTAAAATACTCATAACTTGCTATAATTTCAGTTTTATTAATCTAAAATATTTACAATATAATTGGATTTTCAGGGCATTAATCCCAACAAATCTCCCACTTGCCCTAAATCCAATTGGCTACACATCTAAGGCCCATCCCTTCTACATGAGTGTCAAAACTCTTTTGCGCCAAAGTCTTAGTGAAGGGATCTGCCAGATTATTTACTGAGTCAATTTTCACTACTGCCACTTCTCCACATTTCACATAATCTTGTATAATGTGAAACTTGGAGTTGGCCATCACTCCGGCATTGTCACAATACAATGTGATCGGCACAATTTCGTCCTTGACGACTTCTAGATCCATTAGGAAAATTTTAAACCAATACGCTTCTTTGGCTGCTTTTGAAGCTGCCACGTATTCGGCTTCCATGGTGGAGTCAGAAATGCAAGTTTGCTTAATACTCCTCCAACTAACGGCTGCTCCTCCTAGAGTAAACACGTATCCAGACGGCGAACGCCTAGAATCCAAATCAGATTGAAAATCCGAATTTGTGTACCCTATAGGAATGAGCTCATCACTGTGATAGACAAACATATAATCCCGAGTCCTTCTCAAGTACTTTAATATATGCTTTACAGCTATCCAGTGTTGGGGTCCAGGGTTTGACTGATATATGTTGACTAGACCTACAGCATAACAGATATCTGGCCTTGTACATAACATGACATACATGAGGCTTCCGACTGCCGAAGCGTACGGAACATCTTTCATGTCCTCTGTCTCTTCTGGGGACTTGGGATACTGATCCCGAGACAGATGAACTCCATGCCTGAAAGGTAATGAACCTTTCTTGGAATTCGTCATATTATATCTTGCCAACATCTTATCTATATATGTTGTTTGTGATAAACCAATCATTTTATTCTTACGATCACAGCAAAATCTGATCCCTATAATATAACTGGCTTCACCTAGGTCTTTCATGTCAAACTGATTTGACAACCAAATCTTGACTGTTGATAATATTCCCGTATCATTTCCAATGAGCAGAATATCGTCCACGTATAAAACTAAAAATGTTACAACACTATCATGATGTCTCTTGTACACATATGGTTCATCAGGCAATTGTATAAATCCAAAGGATTTAATTGCTTTATTGAATCTAATGTTCCATGATCTAGACGATTGCTTAAGACCATAAATAGATCTATTAAGCTTGCATACCATATGCTCCTGATTTCTGGAAATAAAGCCTTCAGGTTAAGCCATATATATCTCTTCTTGAAGGTGTCCGTTCAAGAAGGTAGTCTTTACATCCATTTGCCAAATCTCATAATCAAAATGAGCGGCAATGGAAAGGAGAATTCTTATGGACTTAAGCATTGCTAGAGGCGAGAAGGTTTCGTCATAATCGATACTTTCTTTCTGGGTATAACCCTTTGCCACAAGCCTTGCTTTAAAGGTCTCAACCTTTCTGTCCATTCCCCTTTTTCTCTTGTAGACCCATTTGCATCCAATAGGTTTAATGCCCTCAGACGCCTCTACAAGTTCCCAGAATTTATTGGAATACATTGAATCTAATTCAGATTCCATGGCTCTGACCCAACGGTCAGCGTCTATATCCTTTATAGCTTCATCATATGTGACAGGATCAGATACGTCAGATTCAATCACTTGGGTTAATCCTGGGTATCTGTCATGTGCTCTGACAATCCTCCCACTACGACGAGGCTGTTGTGCACTAGTCCCAACATCATATGTTGTATCTGGTACATCATATGTATCTAACACATTTTCAGTTATTATGGGTTCTTGGAATTCAGAATCAGACGTTGTCATTTCTTGTAACACAATCTTGCTTCTACCCTTGTGGTCATTTACGAAATCATCTTCGAGATATTTGGCATTAGTGCTCACAAACACTTTGTGATCTCTCTGATCGTAAAATATACCACCTCTTGTTCCTTTAGGATAACCTATGAACAAGCAAACCTCCGTTCTTGATTCCAACTTGTCAGGAACCTTCCTTAACACATGAGTTGGGGTTCCCCATATCCGAAGATAGGAGACTCTGGGCTTTCGCCCTCGCCACAGTTCCATTGGTGTTTTAGGAACCGACTTGGATGGAACAAGGTTTAATATGTGTGCTGCCGTTTCGAGTGCAAAGCCCCAAAACGAACTTGGTAGGGTAGCATGACTCATCATAGATCTTACCATTTCCATAAGAGTTCTATTTCTCCTTTCTGCAACACCGTTCTGCTGGGGTGTACCAAGTGTAGATAATTGAGATCTAATCCCATTTGCAGTGAGAAATTCTAGAAACTCTATAGACAGATACTCACCAACACGATCTGATCGAAGTGCTTTTATACGTTTTCCAGTTTGATTTTCAACTTCAGCCTTGAATTCTTTGAACTTTTCAAAAGATTCAGACTTATATCTCATCAAATAAACGTATCCGTATCTGGAGTAATTGTAACGCCCCATTTTTCCAGTTATGCATTACGTGACATTATATGAATTATATTCTTAGATGTTATGTGAAAATATATGATATATTCTAAAATCATGAATTATTGTATAACTCGTATTTAAGCGATATGTGAATTAATTGCCGAACATGACTTATTTGAGTATATGATCTTAATTGATCAATTTCCATGGAATGAAACTTGATTGTATCCATTCATATATTTCAAGGACCTAAGTGCAAATAATGGTGATTCATGAGAGTTAGTGGAAGACTTTATAATATATCATATACATTTCATCTCTCACACATTTCGTTCATCAATTTTCATCCAAGTTTTACATACACTCACACACACTTAGCTCGATCAAAACACCCAGAGCAAGAAAGAGATTTCACCATATTTCAAGCTTGATTTCAAGGAAGAAATTGCATAAGTTTAAAGCATCATCACACCATCCTTTCATCCTCTCTTTCATTTAAGGTATAGATGGATTATTTATATGAATCTCTTGAGCCATATATATGATGTAGGGTTTGAGAATTTGGATATGATTTCTTGTTTATTTGTGATTAGAAGCATGATTAGGATCACTATATTTGAAAGCTTGCATCAATTCATGAGTTATATAAGAGTTGATATCATGGTATATATGGGGTTTGAGGAATGAATTCTTGATGATCTAAGCATGTTTCCTTGGATTAAATGTTACCTAAATGATGTACTTAAGTTATATGCATGATATATGATTGTTTTGGAGTGTTTTGTTTGAGTTTGATTTGGGTTTTGATTCCTTCTCTTTCTCTTTCGAGCAACCCCTATTTCTGCCCCTTTTTCCAGCCCAGAAAGGTTACCCGGGCGGGTAAATTTTGTGGGGAAAAGTACCCGGGCGGGTAAAATTTGTGCAAAAAGTTTCTGCACAGGTTTTCCCCGGCCTGGGAATTTTTTCGTTAAACTTTACCCCGGACGAGTGCCCCCTCATCCAAGCTCCGATTGAACTAATTTTTAGACCAAAAGAAACCTCTTGAAGTCTAGAATACTCTCCAATTGGAATCACCTCATTATCTTTTCTAGTTTGAGAGATATAATCATTTTAGTTTGGTGTCGCCACTTCGCCGAAAATCTGAATTCACCCAAATTCAAGCTTACGCCATTTTCTCCTCGCTTTGAACTAGAAAACGAGCCATATATCATCGGAAAGGTCTACTTGTATAGTTTCATACCCAATAAACACAACTCAATTCCAACTTCTATACCTCAAGATATTCTAGTTTTCCTACAACATGTGGGTTTTTTAAAATTATCGGTTTTTGCCAAACTTCACCAAAGTCCCTCTTCTTACATTCCTTTCACTCTCTCGGCTCCCGTATGTGATTTATATGATTGGAATACTTGAATAATTGATGATTATGTGGTTATTTGACACTTTATGGTCTTTAATTACTTAAACATGATTGTATGACTCCATGCCCTATACGAATTGAACTTGAAATGTTTGAATGATGTGTGACGTGTGCCTATCCGGCGTCGCCACGTGCGCATGAAGTGGACCGACAACCACACGCCACGTGGTATGGTGGATCGGCCAACGTGCCACGTGTACACGTCGGGTCGGTCGCCCCAACGAAAAGTCTAAAGAGACGGACCCCCTAACCACCCTACAATGTCGAGTCGACCACCCATGAGATAAGTCGACATAAAGTGGAGTAAGTCAAAGTTAAGTCGGCTACTGACCGACCTTGTGGTACTCAGGTCGAATAGTACTTGACCGGTCCCAGGGCCCACACCGCCGCTCCAAGCATTTAATGAAGCTGACAGGCCGTACCAAGTAGGTGCAGTGCATTAAATGCTTCTGCAGGCGGCACTGTTCAGTCATCATTACACATTCAGGTATAAATACCCCCTCATAAATACCATTTCATAAGCACATTTATTACACCCCAAGCTACTCGAAAGGCTCTCAAACCACTCGATACTGACTTGGGCGTCGGAGTGCCGACAAAGGGAACACCCCTACCCGTCCTTTGTCGGCCCTAAGCTCACGTTTGCTTGTCCGTCCTATAGGTCAACAACAATTCGAGGTCCTCCGCACTATAAATTCTAAGTGATCAAGTCAGCATTTTCGAGACACCTCAGCCATCAGGAAATCGACACGATCATTTTGGCGCCGTCTGTGGGAAATCTCGAACAGAAGCCTAGCAAGAATGGAACTACGAAGTCACCGAACACTCGGGGCGGATGATCAGAAAGTGGTCGTCCCCAATAAGGGAAGTGGGCCAAGTCACCTGTCGGCTCCGCCCGTAGCCGATGCGCGGAACATCCCAGTACCAATGGTCTATGCGACCACCGACTTGGACACCTATCTAGAAAAGTGCCAAGCGGAGGCCTTCGCAGCAGCAGCAGAGGGCCGGGCCCCCATCTTTCCCGAAAAACCAAGGGCCAGCCCCGCCACGCCGTCTCCTGGGCAATACTCACATTACTACAGGCCGCCTGCCCATTATGGGTACCCCCCACCTCCCTGGGGTTATCACCTGCATCCGACCTACTATCATCTGGATCCATACGGCCCGCCTCCACCCCCTGGCCCAGTCCAGGGACAAGGGGTGGGTCGAGGGCAACAACAAACTGAGATATTGCCTCAAGAGCAAGAAGCCGACTCGGGGCGGCGACGAGACAAACGCCCCCTCGACCCAATCCTCCAAGAGCCAAGGCCAGGTTCGAAGAGGAGGGAGGAGGATCGCAGAACTGCTCATGTCTCCATGGCTGCCAGAGGGTCAAAGGGCGCGTCCCATAGCGAAGAAGGAAACCAGAGGCCCAAAGGCTCGAAAGTTTTCGATCGGTTGGGGGCTAGGGTCAGTCCTGAAGCCCCCAGGCTTTCTAATCGAGGCCTAGAGGTCGGCCAAGATGACCTTAGGAACCGCATGCCACGACGGAATAAGTCCCCACGACGATGAAGCCGAGATGGCACCCCCCATCTCGCGAAAGGCGACCGGCCCACCAATTTAGGAGCGCTCGAGAAGCGCGATCTCCTTTCAGCGAGGGCATACTCGCAGCCATGGCAGTAGATAAAATGCCAACCAACCTCCCGACTTACAATGGAGTAACTGACCCCGAGAGGCATGTGGATAGGTTTGAGCGAAATAGGCATGCTCGGCCATTCACCGGACGTTCGAGCCAAAATATTTGCCACCACGCTTGTCGAGTCAGCCCAGGACTGGTTCTCAAGGTTGGCCCCGAGAAGCATTCGATCCTATGACGAATTGGTTGACCGTTTCGTTGCCCATTTCTCATCCGTGAAGGGCGACAAACTCCCAGCCACTTACCTTTATAATATCGTGCAGAGAGAGGATGAAACGTTGAGAGATTTCTTCACCCGGTTCTCTCGAGCTGCAGTCCAGGTCCAGGCCCGAGCATGGATATGTTGATACCCACTCTTCACACGACTTTAAGGGATAAGGAACGTGCTCGACACATTGTCAGGAAAAATCCCGAGTCAATTTCCAAGCTGCTCGACATCGCTGCCAAATGGATGAGGGTGGAGGAAGTTGAAATGGCTCAGAGGGGTGGGTCGACCCGAAGGGCAGAGGCTGCTCGGCCGTCCAGGAGCGAGCCAAGAAAAGATAACAAAGGCCGAATCGACCATACTTCGGGGAGCAGCTCCAAGAAACATTATACTTCCCTGAATCGATCGATCGAAGAAATCTACAGTGTCTCCAACAAGAAGTTGTTCAAAAACCCAAAGCCGATCAAGGAAACTCAAAAGACTAGGGACTCGGGAAAGTACTGTCATTTTCACCGACAAATGGGCCATAACACCTCCGAGTGCTTCGCCCTAAGGGACGAGATCGAGAGGCTGATTCGGGGAGGCGAGCTACAAGAGTTCATCAAGAAGCTGGATGAGCTAGCCCTCCGGACGGGGGAGCATACCCCTCCCCGGCATCGGGAAGCAAAGCAGCCGACAGAAAGGGATGAACACAACCTCCCCTGCCTTGGACAGAACGACATGATAGCGGGCGGGCCCACGGGAGAGATACCAAGACGGCCCGGAAGAGAACGAGAAGAGAGGCCCAGAGAAACTACTATGGGCCTTATGAGGTCATGGAGGTCGAGTCGAGTAAGAGTTGGGTAGATCAGGATATTAGCTTTAGTAACAAGGACCTAGTCGGCATGCCACCTCGGGAGGGCGAATTGCCTGGTTGTCCGATGGTGGTTACGCTAGACGTGGCCAATTACGCTGTATCCAAAACCCTGGTTGACAATGGTAGTTCAGTCAATAATATTTATCTCGCGACTCTTAATCAAATGAATCTAGCTAAGAGCTTAAAACTCGATCCACTTAAGACTCGATTGACTGGATTTGGGGGTTCGGAAGTATACCCCAAAGGCCGAGTCCATTTGATCACTTCCATGGGAACCCTCCCTAAAAGGTCGACAATAGAGCTCGAGTACCTCGTGGTCGACCACCCATCGGCATATAGCATAATCTTAGGAAGACCAGGTTTGAATGATTTCAGGGCAGTTATTTCGACCTACCACCAGTTAATCAAACTCCCAACACCGGCGGGCATTGGGGAATTGAGGTGCGACGTCCCGATAGCTTGGGCATACTATTCGATTTCAATGGAGAAGGTAAAATTACCCGACCGAAGGGTGGTTCCTATTTTGGGTCTGCCCGAAGGAGACGAGGATGAGATCGAAGACTCAGAGGCCGAGGAGGACGAGCCGGTCCGCACTTCAAAGAGGGCAAAGAAGAAGAAAAAGCTCTCGGATAATCGAGTCGAGGGCTCCAGTCAAACCGTGGAGATTGAACTTCTACCCGGCCAAGATGAAAAAGATCACACATGTCGGCCTACCCGAGCCGGGCAAAGAACACGAACAAGTACTCCTAATCCATTTTCTCCAGGAAAACGCCAATGTCTTTGTATGGAGTGCCAATGATCTGGTGGGGGTCAACCCTTCCTTGATCATGCACCACCTCAACGTCGACCTCTCCTTTAAACCTATCATGCAAAGATTACGCACCTAGAGTGTAAAAAGGAACGAGATAATCGAAGAAGAGGTGAACAAGTTGCTAGATGCCGGGTACATCACGCCGGCCAAGTATGTCAATTGGTTGTGCAACGTGGTCCTGGTTGCCAAATCGGGGGGGGGGGGGGGGGGGAAATGTCGAATGTGCAATGACTTCACGGGCCTGAACAAGGCTTGTCCTAAAGACCCCGTACCCCCTTCCCAACATCGACCAGTTAGTCAACTCTACAGTGGGCTGTGAGTTGATGAGTATGATGGATGCCTTTCAAGGCTACTATCAGATCTTCATGGCTCCCGAGGATGAAGACAAGACCGCTTTCATAGTCGTCAAGGGGATCTATTGGTTTCCAGTGATGCCCTTTGGAGCCCAGGTCAAGCCACTCAATATCCGAGAGAGTGCCAAATCTCATGTACACGTTACTAACACTATGCCCTAATTGGCGACACGTGTTTACTAAGTACTCACTAATTCTATCATACAAAATATCACCAACTGCCGCTACTAAACTACATAGCTTTCTTTCGATATGATTCTCCACGCCTACTCATGCCTGTCGAAGTCACGTGTCATTATGCTCAAGTAAATGATTACGTTATAACTTATAACTTGGTCAAAATGGACAGGCTAGTATAAAAATGTGGGGGCTACCTATCAAAGATTAGTAAATCGGATCTTCGAAAAAGAGATCGGCAAGACCATGGAGGTCTACGTCGACAACATGATAGTAAGGTCGACTAAGTCGAACGACCACCTCCGAGATCTCGAGCGAGCATTCAAGCTCCTGAGAAAGTATAACTTGAAGCTCAACCCTAATAAATGCACTTTCGGAGTGGCCGGAGGGAAATTTCTCGGTTACATGGTCAGCCAAAGGGGAATCAAGGTGAATCCCGAAAAGAGCAACGCTGTGCGTGCCCTGTCTAGCCCGAGGACGATTCGGGAGGTCCAGTGCTTGGTAGGCAGGATTATTTCGCTCAACAGGTTTATTTCTAGGTCGGCCGAAAAAAATCTACCCTTCTTCAAGATTTTGAGGAACGTCAAGGAGTTCAAGTGTACTGAAGAGTGCGAGCAAGCGTTTGAAGCATTAAAGAAGTACCTTGAGTCCCCTCCGCTTTTCGCAAAGCCTGAGCCCGGTGAAATCTTATATCTCTACATGGCCGTTTCAAATGAGGTAATTAGCTCTGTTCTGGTCGCTGTCCGGGGTAAGAAGCACATGCCGGTCTACTATGTTAGCAAGATCTTGCATGGAGCAGAAACGCGATATCTGGATATCGAGAAATTCGCCCTTGCATTGGTTCACACGGCCCGGAAGCTAAATCCGTACTTTCAGGCTCACGAGATCACTGTAATGACAGATCAACCCCTCGGACAAGTACTCGCGAAGCCGGACTCCTCGGGCAGACTAACCAAATAGGCTGTCGAGCTGGGCCAGTATGACATAACCTATCAACCGAGGTTAGCATACCAAGCCCAGGTCTTGGCCGATTTCCTGGTCGAGAAAGCCTCCTCGATACCAAAGGCCCGGAGTTTGGGCCATTGGACATTAGCAGTCGACGGGTCATCGACCTCATATGAGGGAGGCGCAGGGGTATCCCTGAGAAGTGATAAAGGAAACGAGCTCGATTTCGCCATCTGCCTGGAGTTCCCAGCCACAAACAACGAGGCCGAGTACGAGCCCCTCATAGCGGGAATGAAGATTGCCAAGGAATTAGGAGTCAATGATCTCATAGACCTGACCGATTCTCAATTGGTTGCAAGCCAATACATCGGGGTGTACGAGGTGAGAGAGGAGTCGATGGCTAAGTACCTCGAAAAAGTGAAAATGTGGGCCACCAAGTTCAAGAACTTTAAACTCGAGTAGGTCCCGCGGGAAGATAATGAGAGGGCCGATGTCCTTTCCAAAGTAGCCAACAGTCTCAGATGGATCAGGGACAGGTTGATAACATTCTTCACGAACGTGACCACTCTATACACGAGAGTCGAGAGTCCGTCTTCAGTATCGACCCTACCGAGTCTTGTTGGTTGGATGATATAGTCTTACACTTGAGAGATAGATTCCTACCAGAAAATAAAACGGAAAGGCGCCGACCCATAGCTCGATCGGCCAGCTACGCACTCGACTCAGATGGAATTTTGTTTAAGAAATCCTTCAGGGAACCGGCAAAGAGGTGTTTATAACCTTCCCAAGCCAAGGATGTTCTCGAAGAGGTACACGCTGGGTCTCGAAGAGGCTATTACTGGCCGACCCTTATACGAGATTCGATCAACTTTGTAAAAAGGTGCCCTAGTTGCCAGAAACACGCCAACCTCACCCATCAGCACCCAAGGGATATGATTCCTATCGACATAGCCTGGCCCTTCGACCAGTGGGGGATCGACATTGTAGGGCCTTTCCAAATTGTCCCTCGTCAGCATCAATTTGTCATCGTTTGCATCGAGTACTTCTCAAAGTGGGTCGAGGCGGCGTCGGTCCCAAAGATCACTTACACAGTCATGACCCGTCTCCTATGGAGGAGCATCATATGCCGGTTTGGGGTGCCTAAGACACTGATCTGTGATAACGGGCCTCAATTTCGAAGTAAGATGTTCAAGAGTTTCTGCTCGAAGCATGGCATTAGCTTACGTTTCACCTCGGTTGGTCACCCTCAAGCTAATGGCCAAACTGAAGTCAATAATCAAACCATAGTTCAAAACTTGAAAACCCGACTCAAAGGGAGCAAGAGAGCATGGGCCGAAGAACTCGACGACATACTATGGGCTTACCGGACAACCCCTCGAACTGCCACCGGGGAGACTCCATTCTCGATAGTTTATGGCTCTGAAGCCATGATACCTGCTGAATTAATACATGAAACCGATCGAGTATCACATTACCAACTCGACCGAAATCAGGGAAACCGTCAATTCGAGCTGGACACAATTGAAGAAAAAAGAGAACTAGGTTTTCGTCGGATGCAGTGATACAGGGCATCAATGACCAAGAACTACAACAAGAAGGTCTTTTCACGACAGTTTCGGGTAGGTGATCTGGTCCTGAAACGAGTCGATGTAACTAAACATGTCGGCAAACTCGACGCCAACTGGGAAGGTCCTTTTCTAATCGCCAAAGTCAGGAAGAATCAGGCTTATCACCTCGAGAAAATGAGCGGCCATCAAGTGCCTCGGTCTTGGAACGCCCATAACCTTAGGAAATTTTATGTTTGAAAGGTTGTAAATGGGTAGCAGCTTGTACTTATCAATAAAATTGAGCATTACATTCGACTATCATACTCTCGATGAGTTAAATAGGCCGATTCTTAGCGTCGATTTAAATTACGTTTACCACTTACTTTTATTTGTTCGACCTATAAGTGGGGTGGAAAATCCTTTGGCTATTATATCCGTCGTGGGTTACATAGTCTGAAATAATTGATTCCGAATTGCCAAGTATTACTGCAAGTTGACTCGAAAGTTGAAATTGAACATGCATAATCAGGGATGCTAATTCAGGAGAACTTAGAGACGATTGCATTTAAGCCTGATTAAATTTGTTTGAATCAATTACATTTGGATTTTGCAAGATAGGAGCACTCGCCGCCTCCCCGGGTCGGTTTGATGCTTAATAAAAAAAAAAAAAAACTAGACTAGAACCGAAATTGAAAGGCTGAATTACAATGGAGAATACAGAGGAAAATAGTAAAGCTAAGGCAAAAAGGGGGATCTAATCGACCTCTTCATCAGAGTTGACTAGGGCCTGCTCATTGTCGGGTGCATGATCTGAAGTCGACTCGTAGAAGAGCTCCGGGAACACCCTCGCATGGTTGAGGACCATTGGGTCGACCCCCTGGGGCATCTTGCTTGAATCTTCTTCTCGACCTGCGACTATGGCTTTCACCAGCGATACAGCGAAACCAAATTCATGGTTCGACCAGTCGATCTCGGGCTCTTCGATAGCAGCTTCAGGAGGCAGAGGCCTGGGGTCAGGGCACATGAGGCCAATCTTCTTAGAGTTGTAATCAATCGGGATGTGGCCCTCGGACTTGCATTGGGCAAAGCAAAGATCGAACCCCTCCTTCATGTCTGCCACCACAAAGGTCGCAGTCGACTGCTTATAGGCGGGGGATTTCATGAACCTATATACCCCATACCTCTCCGAGTCGGCCACCACTTGGTCGAAGATTCGCTGGCATCGCTCGATGGCCGTCCTCGCGCCCTTCACCTCTCTGGTCGCCTCTCCATCCTTGAAAAGGCTAACCGTCTTGGTCGACTGATCGTCGAGTTTTTTATGTGCCGGGAGCAGGTCCTTTTTCTTGTCGTCCAGCTGCTTCCTCAGCTCCTTAGAGGTCGACTCGGCCCTCGCCTTAGCCAATTCAGCTGTCTTGGCCCTCCTACTCAAATGGTAGACGTCCTGGGCGAGCTGAAACATAGGAAACGTGGGGATTCAGTAACTTCTATTAAAATGTCGACTCGAGTAAAAGGAAAGAGATTGCACAACTTACCCCGATCGCCTTTATGGCAGCCGTCATCTCCAACTCGATATCCGTCATCTTCCATCTCGCCTCATGATCCACCTTCGTCTGGCTGCAATGGTAGATCGCTCCAGTGGCTAGATTGTCCCGGGGTATTGAACCAACGCGGTGCGGACGACCTTCGTGGTCGACAAGTTTTAGACCCCCAGGAAGATGCGGCTCATAGATCTTGAGCATCTTGAAGAAGTCGACTACGTCATCTTCCGGGGGCTGGAACGGCATATAGGTAGCCTTCATTGCCTCGAAGGAGAATGGGGCGGGGGTTTTCTCCGTGGCCGGCGGAGTCGATAGCAGGGAGCCTGTCGATATTGTTCCCCTTGATTGACTCCCTCCAACCGGATAATACGAACCCCTGCCCGTATATACCGGTTTGGGGGCCTTGGGGTCTTTGTCCTTCTTGGACGTCTTCCTCCTATCTTCTAGATCGGCCGCCGCCTCTTTGTCCGTTCTCTTCGAGGATTGCACAGTAAGGCCTTGGGTCGGCCATCCGTCGGTGCGATCGGCCTCACGAGGGAGTGGAGCGTCCATCGTCTTGTGCGGCGCAACCAACTCGGCCGCCGAGGCCACTTGCTGTTGCCCCTCAAGCTCCTCCATATTGACCCTCAACGCGGCTAGTCTGCTCATGATTACTTTATCAGCAAAGTAAAGCAAAGCAGGTTAAAATCGACCTAACAGAATGAGGAAAAATGTTTAAACAAAATTTAAAGGCTAGACACTCGACTCGGGTGCTCATAGTACCAGGGTCAAAAACTCGACTTTGGACTCCGGGGGCTAAGCCGAAGTTCACCAACACCTTGTCCTCGATTAACTTCTTGGCTCTTGCAGTCGAATTGACCGAGAGATAACAGGTCCCGGATGAATGTATTTTTCCATCGAGGGGAAGCAATCGGCAGAGTCGAGGAGGGCCTCCAACACCACATTCTATTCCATAGATTGGGCCACCCCTTTGGACTCTCGACATACACAAACTGTTGCTTCCAAGTCTGCCCGTTTGACGAAGTCGGTGATGTCGTGAGTTTGTGCTTCTGTTTAAAGGCCAATTGCACAAACCCGTAGCCCAAACTCGATGACTCTTTGGTCACACTCGCTTTGAAAAGCTCTTTAGCGACCCCTAACACCGGGCTGCCAAAGTACCTCATAAGTACCCGGATCCCATTTATCATTGCATAAGCGTTCGGCATCAATTGGACCGGACTGATGTTGAGGTGATTCAATATATCGAGGATATCGTCATCGATGGGGACACGAAACCCGGCGTTGACCATCTTCCAGGTCATGGTTATGCAATTCGGAGGGGGGGTCGGTCATAGTTTGTCCTTTCCGTGGTCGAATTACATTATAGCCCTCCAACTCCACATCTCCCCCAAATAATATGTCTCGTATTTCCTCGAACATCTTAGGCGAGACTTTACTGTCGACCAATCGTGGATCTTTGTGCAACGTTCGAGACGGAGACTTCATCCCATAAGGTATGAAGATACTTTCTTCTTCTTGGCGCTCTGAGGTCGAGGGCCCCTCGCCGCCTTCTCTGCTTGAAAACTCCGACCCTAAGGACATCCCAATCGCAGGAATGGCCGTTATGGGTTCAGCGCAGGTTATCGGGCCCAGTGGAGAGGTCGAATGCCTATCCCTAGAATCCTCCGACACTTCTTCGACATTCGCTTCCTCCGAAGCGCCCTGCGATTGAACAGACTCTCCCTCACTCGAAGTGGATGTGAGCGAGTTAACTTCATCCCCCGGTCCCGAAATCTTATCCGATAGATCCGAACTAGTCGAGGTCGAAGAAGACATCCCACAGCTCAAACTTAGCAAATTCGACTGGATTCCCTACAATTCCGCCTTCTCCTTGAAACAAGGATTAAGGTGCGCGTCAGGGGTCAAGTCGAACGTGATTCGAGATGGGGTTCTTCTCACTTGATTATGAACTCTCAAAATTAGATAAATCGAAGAGATTGAAGTTGCAAAAGAGAAGAAGATCAAATCGAGAGAGCTTACTGGAAAAATTCGCTGCTGAAAGGGATCGACTCGAATGTTCCGATTGCTTGACTCGAAAAGCTCTGAAGTTCTCAAAATGCTCTGAAGTTCAAAAGCGAAAAAATGAAGGCTCTAAGGGGCTATTTATAGGGGTACTATGGGCGGGAAAATTGAAGGCGAACCATCGCCATGATTACGCCTGGGACCCATTTCTTAGAATTCGAAAGGTCGCAGCCACGTCATCCTGGCACCGCCTTTCCGGGGGCTAATGAAGTGGGCCTATCCGGCGTCGCCACGTACGCATGAAGTGGACCGACATACACACGCCACGTGGTATGGTGGACCGATCAACGTGCCATGTGTACACTTCAGGTCGGTCGCCCCAACGGCCAAGTCTAAAGAGACGGACACCCTGACCACCCTACAATGTCGAGTCGACCACCCATGAGAAAAGTCGACATAAAGTGGAGTAACTCAAAGTTAAGTCGGCTACTGACCGACCTTGTGGTACTCAGGTCGAATAGTACTTGACCGATCCCGGGGCCCACACCGCCGCTCCAAGCATTTAATGAACCTGACAGGCCGTACCAAGTAGGCGCAGTGTATTAAATGCTTCTGCAGGCGGCACTGTTCAGTCATCATTACACATTCAGGTATAAATACCCCCTCATAAATACCATTTCATAAGCACATTTATTGCACCCCAAGCTACTCGAAAGGCTCTCAAACCACTCGATACTGACTTGGGCGTCGGAGTGCCGACAAAGGAAACACCCCTACCCGTCCTTTGTCGGCCCTAAGCTCACGTTTGCTTGTCCGTCCTATAGGTTAACAACAATTCGAGGTCCTCCGCACTATAAATTCTAAGTGGTCAAGTCAGCATTTTCGAGACACCTCAACAATCCCGAAATCGACACGATCAATGTGAATATATGACTCCTTGAGATTAATTTCATCTCTTAGATGTTAATTGGTTCTCATACATATTTAAGTGTCACTTGATTGCTAATTTTTTTGGTTGTTAAGGTGTTACATGAACATTGCCGTGTGTCATACTTGGTCTCATATTGAGTCTCGTCTCACGAGTTCACGTTGTTTCCTTTCTTGTCCAGTTCTTCTCTAGGGCGGAGATCATTGATCTTATGGCCACTTTCTTGTATCCTTGTCTTGTTCCGTAGCTCATCAGGTGAGGTTTAATTTCTAGTTATATAGAACCCCGTACAACCATTATGTGGATTTCGACCAAAATGTATACATATATCTATAGTTTTCCATAAACCTCAAATGATTTACAACTGAACCACTGTTACTGTACTGAATTGACTGTCTTTTGGTGAGTATATTGTACTGCACTGTGGGCCCCGAGGGTAGTGTATTGAGCCAACCGGGAAAGCAAGGGCTGACGGGTAACTCTTGCACTATCCTCACTACTGTGGGATGACCCCTGAATCCACTAGGAGATTAGTGGAGGAAGGAGTTTCGGGCATAGGGACTCATGAACCCTATGCTCACACTGACTGGGTGGTGGGGCCTTGCAATCCCACCATCACCGGAGGGAAAAGGGTTACTGAAATTACTCGTATTTGTGCACTGTAATTGACTGCTTGATCACTTAATCAATTAATAACTGAATTATTGTACACTGTCAGAGAAAGGTTGGAGAATTGCTCTCACTCGCCGGGCCACTGATTGACTGAAACTGATTGTATTGTTAAATTGATTAGTTGTAATCTCGGGTGAGTTCTACTTTATTCTTGAACTTATATTGCTTTCTTTTATAAAATCTTACCCGAGATTATAGCTTGCATGGTAATTGCGCTTATATTTATTAAACCCCTCACTCAGTCTTTCACAGACTGACACCTCACATTTTTAGGTTTGTAGGGTGCGTGCTAGGCGGGATTTGAGTCTAGTCTGATCTTTCATTTTGGGTCTAACACGTTTCATTTCCGTAGTTAATGCATATGTATTGTTGATGACTTGTTATGGTACTTATGTATTATTATAACTTACTTGTAATATTTGGGGAATTGTACATATTGACATGTAGAAACGGACTGAGTTCATGGTATGTATATTATACTTCCGCGTTATATGTTATGCACTGTTGTAATTAATTGAGGGTTAGTCCCGCCTAGCTAGAAAGTTGTTTTTTTTTTTTTTTGTCTCCCGTTCGCTATAGGCTTGATTCATGTATGGATAGTCCATTCCATATGTGGATTGAACTATAGTGCGGGGGATGTGGCTACTTTGCATTCTGGGTACTACATCCTAAGGTGGTATCAGAGCTCCAGGTTGCAAAACTGGAGTTCGAGTGTCGTGTCGTGTCAAGTCTAGGTCGTACGGCTTAGGAACTACTTGATAACTTGTACATTGCATTGATTTTTGCTACTAATTGTTGATTGATTGACCTCACATTGCTTGAATTTTATATGATTAATGTGTTTTACTTTAACTTTGTCGTATTAATTATTGCATTTTGCATTAAATAGGTGTTTAAATGCTAATTTGTGTCATATGTAACCACTAACCCCATGCATTTATATTTGAGACAAGTTGTGATTATAGGCTATAAAGATCATATCAAACCACGGCCAATTTCTACGACAACCTCAATCTGCCGCAAGCTCCTTTCTCTAGCTTTGAAGTTGTAAGGAATGCACTGGGGAACTTCACACAAGAATTCAAGAGCCATGGTCTTCTTTAATCGGGTTATAATTCAAGTGATAAGATTCGGACTAGAAGGATCCATTGTGGGAGTAACTTACAAGATCTAGTGAGGCTAGGGGATACTCGAAGAGACAGTGCTAAGAAGTGAGGCTTATAAATTACAAGATAAACACGTGAGATTTTATTATTAAAGAATTTGGTTAATCGGGGACAAGAGGTTCATTTAATTCAAGAGAGAGAAGGAAGCCTTGAGGGTACCAAGGATTTAAAGTTCGGATTTGCAAGCAAGTTGAGGTTTTTTCCACTAGTGGAGCTAAAAATCAAGTTTTAGGAGGAAAGTAATTCAAGTAATTTAGATCGAAGTTGAACTTTGGGAATTAAGTCCGAGAGGGGTCAAGACACTTCGGATTTTGGAATAAGGTTCGGATCGATTTGGAAATTTTAAGAAATCGATTAACTTTGGGCTCATTGAAACAACAAGTAGAAGAATAGAACCTTGAAGTAATCAATGTAGCTCTATAAAGAATTGAGATATTTTGGATTTTGGGTTAAGGAAGAAGTCGGATGGGAAGGAGTTAAAGAGAACGACGAATATGGTGATTCAAGCTCATGGTAAAGTAAGATACTAAAGATTCTATCTCCGGTCGGATTGAGTCTATTTTCCAGATCCAAACTGAATTATCGTGTTGCGCGGTTGAATTGAAAGATATGGAGCAATAAGTGGAATCGATAAAGAAAGACAAGGAATTTTAGAGAGAAATTATGTGCTCAAGTATAAGAAATTAAAGGGTGAGTCCATTTGATTGTTTAAACTCATAATGGATAAACCGAGGACTTGAATTGAGGTGACGGTTAGGCGAAGATTTCAGATAACAATTAGAGACTAATTCTTTGAAAGAAGGCAAGGTATTAACTTTATGGAAGTAGAAGCATTGGAGTTCAAGAATCATAATTTTGATTACAAAGTTATGCGAGTGATACAAGGAAACATTGATCAAGAAGATGGTTAAGGTGAAGGTGCGAGCAACACTTAGAATCAATACTTTGGAAGGAATACTTGGGGAAGGAATCGAGTTCAAGAAATTTCAATTCTTGAGCGATGGAAATGTACAAGTTGATGTTAGGGATTTTGAAGAATTGGAAGATCGTGGGTAACAAGAAATTACTAATAAATTCGAGGCAAGCTCGTAATTCAATAAACAAGGAACAAGTGCCAAGCTAAAGGATGCAACTACGGAGACAGGTTCAACGCATTCATGGCACGTGCATCATAAGTCGTTTTAAATTATTTAAATTCCTTTATTCATATACGCATCTCTAATTGAGCTTAATTGTTCTAATTTGTTGCATCTTTAATTATTTATAAGAGTGATACGTGCATCGGCATCTTAACCTAACATGCATTTTAAGTGTTTTCTTGATAGAAACTCTCCCCACCTCATATATCAAGCATTACTTCAACCAAGATACAACCGAAGTATGATAAGAAAATAATTGGGTTGCAAAGTGTGGACCAAAAAGGGAAAGAGCAATTGCAAGGCCGAGAAAAGTAGTTAGGAGTTGGAATGGAAGAAGTGGGTCGCTATTCTTACCAATCGCTTCAAAAGTAAATGTGAAAAAGTTTTCGGCTAAGTGGCGTGGTTAGAATCATTTACACCAAGGAAACAATAGAAAGAATTGAGATTCTTCAAATTAGGAATTGATGCCACGAGCTCAACGGATAAGAATAGGCATTCTTAAGGGGGAGAGTCGACCGGGAAATGACTTCAAATTTATGAATTGGCTCAAACGGATTACTTTCAATGGAAGCGAAAAAAATACAAGAGTTATCAGCGACGGGATTTCTTGAAAGTGGAAAAGGGCGAGAATTCGAAGATTTGGACACTTGATGACCTTTAAGGTTGGGATGAGAAAAATTTTGTGAGAATATTTTCAAAACAAAAAAAAAAGGCTAAGTGCTTCAAGAACTGGAGGTGAGCATTCGAGAAAGGATGGTAGATTTAGTGTTCATTTTGAATTCCAACCGGGGTGGAGGAATTTTCGGGAACAAGATAGGAAGTGATAGGTACTTTAAGAGAATTAGAAAGAAGAGAATTTTTTATTTGAGAAATGGTAGAACAAGTTCAAGAAGTTAGACGGAAAATATATATGTTTTATTTTCTTAAGGGGGAGAGCCTGTCGGAGAACAATTTAAAGCCGATGTTTAGACCTCACTTGTGAGAGTTAAAACTTCAAGAAGAGTGATTCTTTCGGGAAACCCTATCAGAACCATGTGAACGAAATCTTCAACATCTTAAAGCCGTGCACCAAAGTTTTCGAAATGGAGATTCTTAAAGCTATAAGGAGGCATATTTTGAGCCGAGCTGAAATTTAAAACGAAATTTGATAAGAAATGGGAGAGATAATGATTTCTATGGGATGATTGAACATACTTTGATCAAATATGAGAATTTTACAAGGAAGTCGACTGTCATTCAAGATCTGCACGAAATGACCAAAAAGGTGCTGCACTATTACAAGGGTGCTAGATAATAACAATTTGATGGGATCATCATATATTGAAAAGGGTCACATGGGAGTCAATTCAACTGAGTTTGGAAATGGCATACTTAGTTGAAAAGCTATTAGATGAATAAGATGAATTACCGGGTTGTCAGTCATTTTCCAGGATTAACTAGGTATGATGAAAGGATTGAATATTAAAATTTAAGCTACTGAAGGTTAGGCCGAGCATCTGAGAAGGTTGATTATAAATTATGGTGAAGATTGAGTATGATTTGTGGAAGAGAACGAGTTAGTTGGGTTCAAACAAAGCACCCACTCAAGAATTAAATTTTCGGACCGTGGTATTAGATAAGATAAAGGATTGGATCACGGGTTGAAGGCCGAGTAATCACGAAGATATTTATATCCACATTGGACATTTCAGGGATTTCAATGTCCTATGCGTTGGGTAGACGAATTTCCAACATCAGATCAAGTGTTGAAACGGATCACTACCATGGAAGATTCCCGAACAACAGTGAACGGTACATCATATATTTATGGCATATGCATACACATAACTTGAACTTAAAGAATTTCATGATACTAAGTACTTTGATTGTTGATCGTATTCATTGCTTCTGTATGGTTAATTGGTGTATCTAATTTCTGCTACCTGTTCCTTACATGACGGTTTGTGCGTGAGTGTTTATTTAATTGAGCTTAGGCGGCTGTTGTATTGCTTGTTTGAGAGACGGGGTTCTCTCATTGCGTGTTTGAGAGACGGGGTGCTCTCATTGCTTGTTTGAGAGAAAGGGTTCTCTTATTGCTTGTTTGAGAGACGGGGTTCTCTCGTTGCTTGTTTGAGAGACGGGGCTCTCTCATCGCTTGTTTTAAAAGTTCGGAACTCAAGTATGGACCTAGGGACCAGGTCCTCTTAAGGGGGAGAGAATTGTAACACCCCGTTTTTTCAGTTATGCATTACGTGACATTATATGAATTATATTCTTAGATGTTTATGTGAAAATATGCAATATATTCTCAAATCATGAATTATTGTATAACTCGTATTTAAGTGATATGTGAATTAATTGCCGAACATGACTTATTTGAGTATATAATCTTAATTGATCAATTTCCATGGAATGAAACTTGATTACATCCATTCATATATTTCAAGGACCTAAGTGCAAATAATGGTGATTCATGAGAGTTAGTGGAAGACTTTATAATATATCATATACATTTCATCTCTCACACATTTCATTCATCAATTTTCATCCAAGTTTTACACACACTCACACGCACTTAGCTCGATCAAAACACCCAGATGAAGGAAGAGATTTCACCACATTTCAAGCTTGATTTCAAGGAAGAAATTGCATAAGTTTGAAGTATCATCACACCATCCTTTCATCCTCTCTTTCATTTAAGGTATAGATGGATTATTTATATGAATCTCTTGAGCCTTATATATGATGTAGGGTTTGAAAATTTGGATATGATTTCTTGTTTATTTGTGATTAGAAGCATGATTAGGATCACTATATTTGAAAGCTTGCATCAATTCATGAGTTATTTAAGAGTTGATATCATGGTATATATGGGGTTTGAGGAATGAATTCTTGATGATCTAAGCATGTTTCCTTGGATTAAAAGTTTCTGCACAGGTTTTCCCCGGCCTGGGAATTTTTTCCTTAAACTTTACCCGGCCGGGTACCCCCTCATCCAAGCTCCGATTGACCTGATTTTTAGATCGACAGAAATATCTTGAAGTCTAGAATACTCTCCAATTGGAATAACCTCATTATCTTTTCTAATTTGAGAGATATAATCGTTTTAGTTTGGTGTCGCCACTTCACCGGAAATCTGCATTCACCCAAATTCAAGCTTACGCCATTTCCTCCTCGCTTTGAAATAGAAAATGAACCATATATCATCGGAAAGGTCCACTTTTCTGGTTTCATACCCAACAAACAAAACTCAATTCCAACTTCTATAACTCAAGATATTCTAGTTTTCCTACAGCATATGCGTTTCTGAAAATTGTCGATTTTTGCCAAACTTCACCAAAATCCCTCTTCTTGCATTCCTTTCACTCTCTCGGCTCCCGTATGTGATTTATATGATTGGAATACTTGAATAATTGATGATTATGTGGTTATTTGATACTTTATGGTCTTTAATTACTTAAACATGATTGTGTGACTCCATGCCCTATACTAATTGAACTTGAAATGTTTGAATGATGTGAATACATGACTCCTTGAGATTAATTTCATCTCTTAGATGTTAATTGGTTCTCATACATATTTAAGTGTCACTTGATTGCTAATTTTTTTAGTTGTTAAGGTGTTACATGAACATTGCCGCGCGTCATACTTGGTCTCATATTGAGTCTCGTCTCACGAGTTCACATTGTTTCCTTTCTTGTCCAGTTCTTCTCCAGGGTGGAGATCATTGATCTTATGGACACTTTCTTGTATCCTTGTCTTGTTCCGTCGCTCATCAGGTGAGGTTTAATTTCTAGTTATATAGAACTCGTACAATCATTATGTGGATTTCGGCCAAAATGTATACATATATCTATAGTTTTCCATAAACCTCAAATGATTTACAACTGAACCAATGTTACTGTACTGAATTGGCTGTCTTTTGGTGAGTATATTGTACTGCACTGTGGGCCCCGAGGGTAGTGTATTGAGCCAACCGGGAAAGCAAGGGCTAACGGGTAACTCTTGCACTATCCTCACTACTGTGGGATGACCCCTGAATCCACTAGGAGATTAGTGGAGGAAGGAGTTTCGGGCATAGGGACTCATGAACCCTATGCTCACACTGACTGGGTGGTGGGGCCTTGCAATCCCACCATCACCGGAGGGAAAAGGGTTACTGAAATTACTCGTATTTTTGCACTGTAATTGACTGCTTGATCACTTAATCAATTAATAACTGAATTATTATACACTGTCGGAGAAAGGTTGGAGAATTGCCCTTACTCGTCGGGCCACTGATTGACTGAAACTGATTGTATTGTTAAATTGATTAGTTGTAATCTCGGGTGAGTTCTACTTTATTCTTGAACTTATATTGCTTTCTTTTATAAAATCTTACCCGAGATTATAGCTTGCATGGTAATTGCGCTTATATTTATTAAACCCCTCACTCAGTCTTTCATAGACTGACACCTCACATTTTCAGGTTTGCAGGGTGCGTGCTAGGCGGGATTTGAGTCTAGTCAGATCTTTCATTTCGGGTCAAACACGTTTCATTTCCATAGTTAATGCATATGTATTGTTGATGACTTGTTATGGTACTTATGTATTATTATAACTTACTTGTAATATTTGGGGAATTGTACATATTGACATGTAGAAACGGACTGAGTTCATGGTATGTATATTATACTTCCGCGTTATATGTTATGCACTGTTGTAATTAATTGAGGGTTAGTCCCACCTAGCTAGAAAGTTTTTTTTTTTTTTTTTTTTGTCTCCCGTTCACTATAGGCTTGATTCATGTATGGATAGTCCATTCCATATGTGGATTGAACTATAGTGCGGGGGATGAGGCTACCTTGCGTTCCGGGTGCTACAGTAATCATCCGTAAAAGTGATGAAATACTCAAAACCTCCTCTTGCTTGAATACTCATAGGACCACACACATCCGTATGAATTAACTCAAGCAATTTTGTGGCTCGATTACCTTTATTTTTAAAAGATCTCTTGGTCATTTTACCTTCCAAGCAGGATTCACAGACCGGTAATTCTGTTAAGTCCAAGGGACTCAATAATTCGTCTGAAATTATTCTTTGATGACTTGTTATGGTACTTATGTATTATTATAACTTACTTGTAATATTTGGGGAATTGTACATATTGACATGTAGAAACGGACTGAGTTCATGGTATGCATATTATACTTCCGCGTTATATGTTAAGCACTGTTGTGATTAATTGAGGGTTAGTCCTACCTAGCTAGAAAGTTTTTTTTTTTTTTTTTTGTCTCCCGTTCACTATAGGCTTGATTCATGTATGGATAGTCCATTCCATATGTGGATTGAACTATAGTGCGGGGGATGTGGCTACCTTGCGTTCCGGGTGCTACAGTAATCATCCGTAAAAGTGATGAAATACTCAAAACCTCCTCTTGCTTGAATACTCATAGGACCACACACATCCGTATGAATTAACTCAAGCAATTCTGTGGCTCGATTACCTTTAGTTTTAAAAGATCTCTTGGTCATTTTACCTTCCAAGCAGGATTCACAGACCGGTAATTCTGTTAAGTCCAAGGGACTCAATAATTCGTCTGAAATTATTCTTCGGATCCTATTTGGATTAATATGACCAAGGCGTAAATACCACTTGTACGCCTCGTTAGGCATAGGAGTTTTTCTTTTTGGATGGTAAGTCAAGCTTAGTAGTGTTAAGCTCAGAATTAGGGTTTTTATTGGGGTATAATAAGAAAAGACCATCTTTTACCGTGCCAGAGCAAATAAACCTTTTATTTTGCTTTATGGTAAAATTTTATTCAAAACGAACACTGAAACCATTATTTATTAAACAACTCACAGAAATCAAATTTCTGCGAACACACGGTATGTACAGAGTGTCTTTCAGTATCAAAACCCTATCACCAAAATTCAAATTTACAGTTCCTACTGCTAATACAGATATACTTGTATTATCTCCAAGCAGTAGCTGCATCTCACCATCTTCAAGCTTTCTGGTTAGCTTGAACTCCTGCAACGAATTGCAGATATGATTAGTTGAACCCGAGTCCACACACCAGGAATCTGGTGGACTTCCAACTAAACATAACTCTATCAAACAACATATCGATATACCTTGTCCAGATGGCTTAGCAGGAAGACTTGCTAAGTATTTTGGACAATTCCTCTTCCAGTGCCCATTTTCACCGCAGTGGAAACACTTTCTTTTGCTAGGTTTACCCTTCTTCTGAACCTTTTCCTTGAGATTGGGAACCTTTCCTTTTCCCTTTTTCCACTTGCTGGCTTTTGGAGCCGTGGAAGTTGATGCCTAAGCCAGGAGAACTGTTCTCTTAGCTTTCATCACTCCCTCTGCCACTCTAAGTTCGTTCATCAATTCAGGCAGAGAAAAATTCAATTTATTCATAGAATAGTTTTGCCTGAATGTGTTGAACGACTTTGGTACAGATCATAGGATCATATCCTGTTTACTGAGATCATCAAATTTAGCACCAAGGCTTTCAATTTCGTTCAGGCAAGCCATCATGTTCATAACATGATCCTGAACAGGTGATCCCTCAGACATTTTGGTAACTAAAAGCCTTCGCATCAATTCGAGCCTCTTGGCTCGATTTTATCCTCCAAACATCTGATGGAGATGATCCATCATGTTCCTAGCAGTTGGCATCTCGTGCATTTGATGCTTAAGAATATTGGAGACAGATGCCAGGATATAATACCTAGCCAAATCAATGGACTTGAACCAATTGGCATAAGCATTTCTCATATCCTGAGTGGCTGTAGTTTTCGGTACCCCCGGATAAGTTTCATTGAGCACGTGTTTCAGATTTTCGTGAGCAAACACGACGTCAAGATTTATTTTCCAGTCAACATAGTTTGACCCTTCAAGCCTTTTTTCTTTTAGGATTGATTGAAGCGGGCTAGCGGTCATCATTGTTTAAAACTGAAATATTTTAAAATAGTGCAAGTTATGATTTTGTATTTTACTTCTTTTGTGTCTAACTAATAAATGAAATCCACGTAAGCATTTTTGGTTTACGCAATGGTGACTTATCTAATCGCGCAGTTGACTCCCCGGAGGCGAGGTCGAAAACCGCTTAGAAAAGCAAGAATTAATCTTAATTAACATGCCATCTAGGTAACTATTACCAAACTATGTTAATCCACCACGTCAACCTTTGGCCTCTAAGTGAATGTAGCATAGCTCCGAAGGGAAGTTAATACATTACTTAGTCAAGCGTATACCATTACCTAGAAATTCGTACGAGTAGATCAGACACTCCACGGAGGAGTGGTCGAGCTGATTTTTCCCGTACTTCATTCTATCCGTAGAAGTTTAATCATGTATCTCGCGAATACATACCCGCCGAAGGGAGTAGTATATATCCACTATACTATAGACGGGTAATAGAGGCCGTGAGAATCTAACTCTTTTCATCTCGCTCCCACTTGAATTTTTTAGATTTTTGGATTATCTTTGATTATTAAATAATCACTTTTGGCGTCTTACTGTTCGAAGTAATTAATCTAATTAATTATCCTCCCACTAGGATTATTAAATAATCCTTAATAGTATTTTAAGGTATTAATAACTATTTATTAATTAAGCCAAAAAATATTAGTCCAATTATGCTTCGTGTTTAATCTCTATTAAACATTATTTATCTAATCATATTAAATAAATCATGCATAATTGAAACAACATAATATCTCATATTATAATGCCACATTTAAAATTAAAGCATGCTTGCAAATAATTATCACTCTTTATAATTTTAATAGCTTAAAGTAAATATGTTATAAATTATCACATAGTTTAAATCATATTTGCTGATTCGACAATTACCAGGAAAACAATTGAATTGTTTCCCAGAAAATTATCATTCCACGCAAATTCCCAGGAAAGACTAGAGGGGTCACAATGGTCCCACTTAAAAACCAGCCTCCTTAGACAGAATTTACGTGCACAGTAGCAGATTTAAAATTATACATCATATACTTTATCAATGCAAGTATATAATCAGAGCCCCGCTCTGATACCAGTTGTTGGGTGGCGGGCCCGAGTCAGAGTGACGGTATAGCGTAATATTTGAAAAAAATTCGCCATAACCTCGTTATCAAAATATTTCTAAAATATTTTAATAAGCAGCGGAACAAATTGGGTAAAATAACTCTAATATATACGTGCATCGATAACATAATTTTAAATTACATAGTATATAATCACAATATGCAAATAATAATTTGGGCAGCATAACGGTATTGCCGTACTGCAAAATATGGCTATCAACGGCACTTTTCCAGCACCTCGATATTTTCTCGTAAAACCGGCAGAGTATCCCCGCAATATCCCGATTAAGATTTTGGAGTGTGCGCTCCGACAGTATTTCGCTAAATACTTTGAGAAAATATTTTCTAGAAAAACCCTTTTTTCTATAACTGGAAAATCTCTATTTTCTAATAATTAAGTGCATTATATATTAATTATATAACCACCTAATTAAGTAATTAATTAATCCTTAATTAAGGATTAATTAAAACCTAGAGAGAGAGAGAGTGCCGAGAGGGCCATTTCAAAGCTGCCAAACTTTGCAAAAATGGAATGCGAATTCATTTCAAAACTATGAAACCATCAGCCTATTTATAGGCCTTATTTCAAGGGCATTTTAGTCCAAAATTCAAAAATTGTCGTGCACTTCAACGGCCGATCGACGGTGAATCTATGACCGCCACGTGGCAGATTACTCTGCAAGGAAGCCAACGGCGTCGACAAGCAGCGGAACAAATTAGGTAAAATAACTATAATATATACGTGCATCGATAACATAATTTTAAATTACATAGTATATAATCACAATATGCAAATAATAATTTGGGCAGCATAACGGTATTGTCGTACTGCAAAATATGGCTATCAACGGCACTTTTCCGGCACCTCGATATTTTCTCGTAAAACCGACAGAGTATCCCCGCAATATCCCGATTAAGATTTTGGAGTGTGCGCTCCGACAGTATTTCGCTAAATACTTTGAGAAAATATTTTCTAGAAAAACCCTTTTTTCTATAACTGGAAAATCTCTATTTTCTAATAATTAAGTGCATTATATATTAATTATATAACTACCTAATTAAGTAATTAATTAATCCTTAATTAAGGATTAATTAAAACCTAGAGAGAGAGAGAGTGCCGAGAGGGCCATTTCAAAGCTGCCAAACTTTGCAAAAATGGAATGCGAATTCATTTCAAAACTATGAAACCATCAGCCTATTTATAGGCCTTATTTCAAGGGCATTTTAGTCCAAAATTCGAAAATTGTCGTGCACTCCAACGGCCGATCGACGATGAATCTGGGACTGCCACGTGGCAGATTACTCTGCAAGGAAGCCAACGGCGTCGACCACGCGCCCGGCAGACACCGCACGCGCCCCCACGGGCTGCCACATGGCGGCTGTGTGGCTGGCGCGTGCTTTCCAACGCATAGCAGCTTTTGGTCGCGCCACGTGTCCGGATCCTATCCGTTGACCCTATCCGCTTGTTGACCGAACCTATCCGTTTGACAGACCCAGCCCAAATAAAATTTGTGCCATTCATGCTGTCTGACGCGATGAAATCTGGGTGCTCCACACGAATGCTGCGTCAGAGACACATAACCCTGATCTGCTGACGTGGTTTGACACGTCAGCATGCCACGTCATCAAAAACCTTTTTTTTATTTTTAGAAATTTTATTTTCTCCAAAATAAAATTTCGGGCATTTCCAACTCTTTGGAATTTAATTTATTTTCTCAAAATAAATTCCTTGGCTATTTTCAAACACTTTGAAAATTAATTTCTCTCTCTCATTTTAATATTTTCTCTTTGATCTTCGTTGGGCTTACGGAGGGACCTGCAGGACTAATTAATTTTAGCTCTAAACGGGTCAATCTATTATCATCCCATGACAATAATTGATTACCGTTTAACAATATTTAATTCCACTAAATAAATATTGTTGCACTCTAAAATTAATTAAATTATTCACGAATTTCTCGATCTAGAATAATTTTGCATTTTACTCCTCTGTACAGATATCCATGAAAAATAAATCAATACTACTATCATTTATTTTTCATTTCCAATCTGAAATTTCTTGATTCGCCTTAAGTCCAAATTCCCTGTATGTGAAACACATTCAACATACAACTTCGGTGACGCACACACGAAGTACTTTGACCAAAGTTTTAATTGAACTTTTGCAAATCTATTTCAGGGATATCTTTAACCTTCCAGCAAGGCTACAAATTCCTCGATCAATATTTCTCTTTAGCACATTTCATGCAATCAACGAACGTACAAAGTATTTTGACCACCCGTTAATGAGACCTCACTTCTGAGTATATCACAGTGATTAACACGACATGCCTAAAGTAGAAACACTGCTAGGATTAAGAGTCTAATGCTTCCGAGATTTTGTTCATTTTAGATAGCAGTATAAAATGAACAATCTCAGTGGTCCAGTTCGATGTTTCCAATCTCATTGAAAATCATCAATGTGTTATATTCGGAAACTCCATTTCCCTATGACGAAAGATTAATCATCTTATATAACACATTATAGTCTTGATAAGAACATTTTCTTATCAAATCGACTAGAACTTTAATGACACGTGATTTCTGGTATTTAAAGTCTTTTCCTATGAAACACATTTCATATAGAAATACCACCACACGTCATTGATTATTATATTTGTAAAATACTCATAACTTGCTATAATTTCAGTTTTATTAATCCAAAATATTTACAATATAATTGGATTTTCAGGGCATTAATCCCAACAGAAAGTTGGTCTCAATTTTTGCTTTCTGGTAAAATTTGCACCAGGTCCCCTATGTTTTAGTATTTTGGTATGGAAAACCTTTTGTTGTTGAAATGTTGCCAAAAAAACCTATCAGAATTTATAACCAATAATAATATAAACTGATTTGTGTAAAAAAATCCATCCACACTCATTCATAAACAGTCAAATTATAAACTAAAGTGGTGAACAAACAAAAGAAAAAAAAAGAGGGCCGTCTCGGCGGAAGGAGAAGGACCTGCAACAGCAGAGACTGCTGACCCACTTCTTGTCTTGTTTTTAGCCGTATGTTACGAGTCTGGGAAGCCTCCTCAATATGAGGGATCCCTCAAAAGAAAAGAAGTAAAAAACCATAAAATTAAGAAAAGTGCATATCAATTTGAGCAAATTACATTTTTGATCTCATAGGATTAGATCTTTTGTAATTTTAATCTCATGTTTTGAAATTAGACACATTTAGTCATATTATTTTGAAAAATTTGCAATTTTTGTCACATCCGTCAAATAATTGATGGAAAATGTATTTTCTTATCGTTAAGTGCAATTTGGGGAAAAGGTTATTGTTCATTAGGTTGTTTTTTTATAGGAGTTCGCTTATTAATACCTCATTTTAGCACCACATTACCTTAATGAGAGTGATTCAGAGTAATACTTCAAAGGTGATTCAGAATGCCAAAATGGGGTATTAATAATCAAACCCCCCACAAAAAACAACCTAATGAACAGTAACTTTTCCCCTCAAAATGCACTAAACGGAAAAAATACATTTTTCAATCAATTATTTGACAGATGGGGCTAGAATTGTAATTTTTTCAAAATAATGAGACTAAATGTGTTTAATTTAAAAAACATGGGACTAAAATTGCAAAAGGCCTAATCTTATGAGACCAAAAATGTAATTTGTTCTAACAATTTCTATCTTCCACCTACACAAGTACATGGATCATTAAGTTACACTAAAAGCCAAAGTGGGGATGGGGCTGCACACCCAACAAAACAAAAAGTGGTCCACCAAAACACAGTGTTCAAAGACATTGTTTATGTAATGTACATATAAAAAAAAACAGCATTTCAATATCAGATCCAGATCTAGAGCAATTAAGGTTTAGGGCCTCCATGGCTGTGTTCTTCTCTCCTTTGCCCTCCCTCTCACATTCCTAAGCCTTTTCTTCTATTGTTCGTTTCGTCCACGACTTGCGTCTTTGTTGAACAATACTTGAACTTGGGGCTTGAGTAGTAGGAGTTGCTATTCCAACAGTTGCTGTTGGAAAACACGAATCAGAAAGCAACGGAATTTAAAAAATTTTCCCAACAAAAGGACCTTGGACTCGCAATCGTGTAACCAAATTCGTAAAGATAGAAAACTTACTTTTCTTTTGTTCCTTCTTGAAGCGTTTCAAGCCACCCAAGAATGCTCTTCTCGCGGCTTGATCCCCTCTCATTTGGTAAAGCTCGAATCTTCAAACTTCTAACTTGAAGTCTCTAGAGAAAGTCCACCAACTTGATCACAATCGAACTAGTAAGGATGCTAGTTCTCTAGTTAGTGTTTAGGCTTAACCTAGGGTTTAATTTAATCTTGGAGAAAGGAAGGTGTTCAACACATGAACCAAAAGAATTGCCAATTAGCTCTAAAGGGGAGCATGAGCTCCCCTATATATAGGAAAGGGAGAGGGGCGCCGATCCTAATCCTTGTTGGGCAAGGATTCGGTTCCTCTCTCTCCTATTACTTGATCATCAAGTATTTTCCAACTTTGACTTTGAATTCTAATTCAAGTCAACTTTTAAGAGAGCTAAAAATATCCAAACTATTTTTGGATAATTTTATACTTTATTTATTATAAAATAAATAACTTATTTTTATCTAATTAATTAATTCGTAATTAATTAACTAGATTATTTTCTCCAAAATAAGACTTTCTTTTTAATTCAAATTAAACCAAAGTCTATTAAATAATTAACACATTTAATTATTTAATACATATATAATATATATATATATATATATATATATATATATATCCACACGTGTGTGACACGTGTCACAGTGACACGTGTCACTCACGTGAGCCACACGTGTGATTTCACACGTGTGGAACCCTCTTGGCCCGATTAACTCGTTTAATCATTTTCAAGCCTCAACTCATGTAACCAAGTTGTTGTATGTGACCCTCTAGGTTCTCAATTCAATTAGCAGTGACCCTAATTAATTAATTCACTAATTAATTAATCAGTCCACAGATTAAACGATCATAGTCTAGCAACAGGTGTTTAACCCCTAGCTGAATTGGATTGTTCGGATTCGACAGAACCTTTAAGTCATTGATTCATGTGAGATACAATCCTCCTACTTACTATCTCTCAACCAAGATCTAGGGCAAGGGAATAATCAGAACCCTAATAATCCGGTCTTAAAGCTAAGTGCATTTCATATCCATTTGATCTCAATCCAAGAAACCCTTTTCTTGATGTCTTGATCTACTGCCTTGGCCAAGGACTCCATATGGCATATGAATGACTTACACAATAAGAGATCACCTTGCAAATGCAAGTGTAGGTCCTATCTTGATTCTCATTCACTTTCATGAGTCACTTGTGCAGCCCCAGCATAAGCCTTGAATCAGTTGTCTAAGGCGACACCCTTTAAAGCTTATACCTAAGACTACAGAGTTAACTCATAAAGTGACAAGGAACCTCAAGTCTAAGGATCAATTAATCACATCAATGACTTGTGAGATATTTCCTAATCTGGAAGTTTCCATTTCCTGAAATAGAAACTTCCTTTCCCATTTAGGAGTGTTCTCACACGGGGCACCTCAGTGAACTTACTTATTAAAGTAAGCACCCTCATGTATCACGCACGTATCAACTATACACTTTGCACCTCCATGAAACAAGGTGGTCCTTCTTAAGGGCGTGATCCCACAAGCAAGCCTTAGAGGAGTCAGGTTGACACTCCCACTGTCTGTAGGACTCATCGGCTTGGAGTATTTTACTAATCATGACTTATGTGATATAGGGCTCGTTTCATGAACCATTTCACCTAAATGGTAGAGTCCTAAAGTCATCAGGATTAGGGGAGTTCTCATACATGCACAGCTAAAGTAAACGCATACCAAACAAGAGCATATAAAGAAGTGTTGCCTCAATTCGTTATTTCATTCAAAGATTGTCTGTGATTACAATAAGGAAAAGCACAAAGCGGATATACAATCGGCTTTCTAGGGCACTATTCCTAACAATCTCCCACTTGCCCGTCAAAGCCATTCTAAAGGTACTCTAAGTCCCATCTTCTGAAGATGACTTTGGAAAGCTTCTCGACTAAGGGGTTTAGTAAGTGGATCTGCCACGTTCTCTGCTGATGTGACCCTCTCGATTAGCACATCTCCTCTTTTGATAATATCACGGATTAGGTGATACTTCCTCATAATGTGCTTGGTCCGTTGGTGAGATCTTGGTTCTCTTGCTTGAGCAACCGCCCCAGTGTTGTCACAAAACACAGTAATGGGGTCTTTCATGCTAGGAACAACATTCAACTCTTGAATGAAGTTTCTAATCCAAACACCTTCCTTAGCTGCATCATTTGCAGCTAAGTATTCGGCCTCAGTGGTCGAATCTGCAGTGGTAGTTTGCTTGGAACTCTTCCAACTCACTGCTCCGCCGTTTAGGCAGAAAATGTATCCTGACATTGACTTAAAATCATCTAAGTCAGATGCAAAGCTTGCATCGCAGTATCCTTCGACAGTAAGATCTTTCTGACCTCCATAAACTAAGAATAAATCTTTAGTACTTTTCAAGTACTTAAGAATATTCTTCACGGCAGCCCAGTGACCATCTCCAGGGTCAGTTTGGAAACGACTTGTCACACTAAGTGCATAAGCCACATCCGGTCGAGTACATAACATTGCATACATTATGCTACCTATTGCTGACGCATAAGGTGTATGAGTCATTCTTTCCTTCTCAAGGTTAGTCTTAGGACACATCTATTAGGAATAGTGCCCTAGAAAGCCAATTGTATATCCGCTTTGTGCTTTTCCTTATTGTAATCACAGACAATCTTTGAATGAAATAACGAATTGAGGCAACACTTCTTTATATGCTCTTGTTTGGTATGCGTTTACTTTAGCTGTGCATGTATGAGAACTCCCCTAATCCTGATGACTTTAGGACTCTACCATTTAGGTGAAATGGTTCATGAAACGAGCCATATATCACATAAGTCATGATTAGTAAAATACTCCAAGCCGATGAGTCCTACAGACAGTGGGAGTGTCAACCTGACTCCTCTAAGGCTTGCTTGTGGGATCACGCCCTTAAGAAGGACCACCTTGTTTCATGGAGGTGCAAAGTGTATAGTTGATACGTGCGTGATACATGAGGGTGCTTACTTTAATAAGTAAGTTCACTGAGGTGCCCCGTGTGAGAACATTCCTAAATGGGAAAGGAAGTTTCTATTTCAGGAAATGGAAACTTCCAGATTAGGAAATATCTCACGAGTCATTGATGTGATTAATTGATCCTTAGACTTGAGGTTCCTTCTCACTTTATGAGTTAACTCTGTAGTCTTTGGTATAAGCTTTAAAGGGTGTCGCCTTAGACAACTGATTCAAGGCTTATGCTGGGGCTGCACAAGTGATTCATGAAAGTGAATGAGAATCAAGAAAGGACCTACACTTGCATTTGCAAGGTGATCTCTTATTGTATAAGTCATTCATATGCCATATGGAGTCCTTGGCCAAGGCAGTAGATCAAGACATCAAGAAAAGGGTTTCTTGGATTGAGATCAAATGGATATGAAATGCACTTAGCTTTAAGACCGGATTATTAGGGTTCTGATTATTCCCTTGCCCTAGATCTTGGTTGAGAGATAGTAAGTAGGAGGATTGTATCTCACATGAATCAATGACTTAAAGGTTCTGTCGAATCCGAACATTCCAATTCAGCTAGGGGTTAAACACCTGTTGCTAGACTATGGTCGTTTAATCTGTGGACTGATTAATTAATTAGTGAATTAATTAATTAGGGTCACTGCTAATTGAATTGAGAACCTAGAGGGTCACACACAACAACTTGGTTACATGAGTTGAGGCTTGAAAATGATTAAACGAGTTAATCGGGCCAAGAGGGTTCCACACGTGTGAAGTCACACGTGTGGCTCACGTGAGTGACACGTGTCACTGTGACACGTGTCACACACGTGTGTATACATATATATATTATATATATATTAAATAATTAATTAGTTAATTATTTAATGGACTTTGGTTTAATTTTGAATTAAAAAGAAAGTCTAATTTTGGAGAAAATAATCTAGTTAATTAATTATGAATTAATTAATTAGATAAAAATAAGTTATTTATTTTATAATAAATAAAGTATAAAATTATCCAAAAATAGTTTGGATATTTTTAGCTCTCTTAAAAGTTGACTTGAATTAGAATTCAAAGTCAAAGTTGGAAAATACTTGATGATCAAGTAATAGGAGAGAGAGGAACCAAATCCTTATCCAACAAGGATTTGGATCGGCACTCCCCTCTTATATATAGGGGAGCTCGAGCTCCCCTTTAGAGCTAATTGGCAATTCTTTTGGTTCATGTGTTGAACACCTTCCTTTCTCCAAGATTAAATTAAACCCTAGGTTAAGCCTAAACACTAACTAGAGAACTAGCATCCTTACTAGTTAGATTGTGATCAAGTTGGTGGACTTTCTCTAGAGACTTCAAGTTAGAAGTTTGAAGATTCGAGCTTTACCAAAGGAGAGGGGATCAAGCCGCGAGAAGAGCGTTCTTGGGTGGCTTGAAACGCTTCAAGAAAGAACAAAAGAAAAGTAAGTTTTCTATCTTTACGAATTTGGTTACACGATTGCGAGTCCAAGGTCCTTTTGTTGGAAAAAATTTTTAAATTCCGCTGCTTTCTGATTCGTGTTTTCCAACAACAACATCTTCTTTGAAAGACATGTTCCTACACTCATAGGAAGGTTCTTAACCTTTGCTGACTCCATATTGAATCTCTTCAATACTTTGTCAATGTACATCAACTGTGATAGTCCTATTAACCTTCTAGATCTATCTCTATAGATTTTAATTCCAAGGATATAGGACGCATCACCAAGATCTTTCATCTCGAATTGGTTCGATAACCATAACTTAGTCACTTTCATGTCATCCTTCGAATTCCCAATAAGAAGGATGTCATCAACATAAAGTACTAAGAATTGCACTGAGGTCTCCAATTCCTTTCTATACACACATGATTCATTCAAAATTTGGATGAAGCCAAACGCTTTGACCGATTCATCAAATCGAATGTTCTAATTCCTAGAAGTCTGTTTCAATCCATAGATTGATCTTTGGAGTTTGCAAACCTTTTGCTCACTCCCACTGAATGTGAAACCTATGGGTTGCTCCATATAAATGTCTTTGTCAATGTCACCATTGAGAAAGGCAGTTTTCACATCCATTTGCCATATCTCATAGTCATAATATGCAGCAATGGCAAGCATGATTCGAATGGACTTTTGCATTGCAACTGGTGAAAAGGTTTCGTCAAAGTCCACGCCGGGTCTTTGAGTGAATCCTTTTGCAACCAGTCTTGCTTTGTAGGCTGCAATGCTTCCATCAACTCCAAGCTTTCTCTTAAAGATCCATTTGCAACCTATGGGTTTGACCCCATCAGGCAAATCTACCAAGGTCCAAACTTGGTTGGAGTTCATGGAGTCCATTTCGGATTTCATGGCTTCTATCCACTGTTCGGAGTCAGAATCTGAAAGTGCCTCCTCATATGTTGAAGGATCATTATCCTTTTGAGAGATTTCATGGAAGAATCCATACCATCTCTCCGGCTGTCTAGGAGTGCGTTCAGAACACCTTAGAGGAGGATTTACATGTGTATCGAAATTCGTGATTGGTTGTGGTTGATCAGTAGGGGATGTTTCTTCAGTAGGTGGCGTGGGGTTACTTTGTACTTCATCTAATTCTATGATCTTTCCTTTCTTTTCTTTAAGGAACGGTTCCTGAAGAAAGTGGCATTTCTGGAAACAAACACCTTTTGCTCAGATTGATCATAGAAGTAGTATCCTATGGATTCCTTAGGATAACCTACAAAGTAGCATAAGTTAGAACGAGATTCTAACTTATCTCCCACTGTCTTCTTCACGTAAGCAGGACAACTCCAAATTCTTAAGTAAGAATAACTAGGGATTTTACCATGCCACATTTCATAGGGCGTCTTGGGGACTGACTTAGAGGGAACTAGATTCAGAATCTTTGCTGCACTTTCTAGGGCATAACCCCAGAAAGAAGGTGGTAAGTCAGTGAAACTCATCATGGAACGAACCATATCAAGTAGGGTTCGATTCCTTCTCTCAGAAACTCCATTAAGCTGAGGAGTTCCCGGAGGAGTCCACTGAGAGATAATCCCATTATCTTTGAGATGATTAAGGAATTCTTCACTAAGATACTCGCCTCCTCGATCAGATCGAAGTGCTTTGATCTTGTGACCAGTTTGGTTCTCAACCTCCTTTTGAAATTCCAAGAATTTCTCAAAAGCTTCAGATTTATACTTCATTAAGTATACATAACCATACCGACTAAAGTCATCAGTAAAGGTTATGAAATACTGATGATTGTTTCTAGTGCTTACACTAAGCGGTCCACAAACATCAGTATGGATCAAATCCAAAACCTTAGTGGCACGTTCCACAGTTCCTTTAAAAGGGACTTTGGACATTTTTCCTTTGAGACAGGATTCGCAAGAAGTTAACTCTTTGAGATCATTTTCAGAGAATGATCCTAAAGTGTTTATCTTGCTAATTCTGTTCTTGGAAATGTGTCCTAATCTAGCGTGCCATAAGGGAGCTGAAACTTTGTCATCTCTCTTACGCTTTGTTTCTCGTTGTATATTCATAATATTGATGTTTTGAGTTAGGTAAAGTCCATTACTTAGAGTACCGATATGAACGGAAGAGTTGTTCCGTTTGATAAAGTATTTATCATTCTTAATATAAGTTTCATAACCTTCACAATCTAATATTGGAACTGAAATTATATTACGAATAATGCTCGGTACATAAAGGACTTTATTTAATACTAACTCAAAACTACCTAAATCTAATCTAATTGTGCCTAAAGCTCGAGCTTCAACGTTTGAGCCATCGCCGATCTTCAAGACACATTCTCCTTCTTTGAGTTGTTGGACTTCACTTAGCATCTGTACATCATTACAGATATGAGTTCCACAACCGGTATCAAGTACCCAAGAACTAGAATTAATAGAAAAATTTACTTCAACGAGAAAGATACCTTTCTTTAGAGTAGCCTTGTACTCTGGGCAGTTTCTCCTCCAATGTCCCGCTTTGCCACAATGGAAGCAAACATCCTCTTTCTGATCACGCTTCTTCTTTTGGGCCTTCCCCTTCGAAATGCCACCAGTGGGCCTAAGGGGTTTCTTCTTCTTCTTTTGGGCTTTCTTGCCCTTACCTTTAGAAGGCCCAGAAGAGGAAGATGGAGCATTCACCATCAAAACCTTATTGTCCTTCTTGATCGTGCTTTCAGCAGTCACAAGCTGACTAATCAGCTCAGCTACAGTAGCACCAGCATGATTCATGTTGAAGTTAAGGACAAATGGGTTGAATGATGGTGGGAGCGAAGCTAGCAACAAATCCACTGAAAGCTCATCTTTCAGTGGCATGTCCATGGAAGCAAGTTTCTCAGTAAGGGCAAGAAACTTGAGTCCATATTCATGGACAATTGAACCTTCCCTCATTCTCAAGTGGAACAATTCCTTCGATGTGTTATACCTTGTAACACGTTCATGAGGGCGGTAAAGTTGCTCTAAGTGGTCGTAAATCTCCCAAGCAAATTCCATGGCCTCATGTTGTCTTTGCAAGTCCGGAGACATGTTAGCCAACATAAGGCAACGGGCTTGGAGATTATCATCCTTCCACTTCTGAATCGCGTCCCGCTCAGCCCGAGTGGGAGCCTCCCCTTCGGGACTGGGCTCCCCTTCGAAGAGAACATAAGTTCTCTTCTCAGAATCTAAAATGATTTTTAGATTCCTCAGCCAATCAGAATAGTTGGGACCAGTCAACTTGTTTGACTCGAGGATCGATACAAGAGGGTTTTTGGTTGCCATTTCAAAACACGTAGAGAATCACAGAATCTACGACCTAAATGGTAAAACAGAGAACTAGTGAGCATGCTGAATTATAACGATATACAAAAGATAAGGTCTTTAATCTAATGTAGCTCCCACTGTTTTTCAAAGATCTAGAATTCCCAAAGATCTAAGAGGAACACGTTTCCCAATGGGTACTAAGATCCTAGGCATTTTACCTCGAACCCACGACTCGCGGACATTCTAAGTAAGAACCCTAGGTAGGTACAACTTACCAATTCTAACACCTTTAGAACTCTTAGTAATTGTTTTTGCATCACCTATCTTTCAATATGGACCCACGACTCGTGCGACATCCATATTTACTTAGGCGTTAAGCTAGACCCATCAATCATAAGATCATGACCAAAACTTAGTTCGAAGGACCCACGACTCGCGGACATCGCCCTTGCTAAAATTGACCATGAAATATTGATCATTTAAAATGATTAATTAGGTAACTAAGAACTAATAAGCTCCACTAGCTATCCCACGACTCGCGGACAATAACTAGCTTTACTTACTAAACTTAAAACCTATTGATGGAATGCTAGGAATTTAATTCAAAATTTGCATCTCGAATTAAACACCTATTTGTTCGAAATTAGCTTAATATTTAATGGGAATTTTCGAATCAACCGGAGAGTTGTCCGGTTCGACCTCACCAACATATATGTTATCCAATTTTATTAGTCTTGATTAATGCAAGTACACTTAAATGCATATCAAACAAGCACATAAACAGATAACATGTCCTAGCATGATACTAACATGTAATGATCATGGGTTCTACCTATCTTATGCGTGATATGTGGGAGCCACTCCACAATCACAAGTTCTAACATACATGCCACATAAACAGTTTAAATCACATAAGGGAAAGCTGTAACAAAATACGAGCCCTATCTCTATTACATTTAACAATTGAGATTCCCCTCCCTAACATTTTGAGGGGTCTTCACTTATGGCCTCCTTGTTACTTGAATGTGGTCCATCTTACTCCATGGGTGCATTGTCTCCAAAATGAAAATAAAACCTCACCACCTATCTCTACTCTCAAATTACAATAAAAGGAAAAATACATAAAGTAATAAGGCTCAATCTTCATATTGGCCTTAGACAATTACACGGGGCATACCCCGGCCTCAAAACAGTAATATGGAAAGCCACAAAATAAATCAAATAACAGTACGCACATAAGTGAGGCTCCAACCTCAATTGAAAAACGCAACTATAGGGCTCCAACCCCAATTTAAACCATCCATGTGCATAAATTAAAACCATACATAGATCTAAACCCATGATCACCTAACATGCTTTTGCGAGAATTTAAATTTAGCCAATAAATTAAAATTCTCGTTTCAAGTCCTAATGACTTAAAACACGACTTAGATGCAATTCTTGTTCAAGAGCCTTTTCAATAAAACCCGAAAAACAATAAACCAATAAAATTCCAATTAATTTCCAAAATTAATAATTTTATTCTTTCATTATTTTCAGAAAATAAAATTCATAATTTTCCCAAAATCCAAATCGCTTTAATTTCTCAAAAATCCCAATTTAATCAACATTTTAAAATAATTTTATTTTAACAAAACTGATTTTAAAAGATAAAATTAAAATAAAATTAAATCGGGATTTTTCGGACCGAAAAACACGAAACACGAAACACGAAACCACGAAAACACGGGCCCAGGACGACGCGGGATCGCCCGCCCGCCGCGCAGGAACGCGCGCTAGGTGCGCGCCAGCGCTGCACACAGCCAGCAGCGATTGCCGCCAGCGTGCGCGCGCCAGGCGCGCCCTTGCGCGCAGACGTGCGGCGCGAGCAGGCAGTCCCGCCCATCCCTGGGCGGCCGCTCCCGCGCGGTTGCGGGAGGAGCAGGCGGCTATCCCGCACGGTTGCGGGACAGGCGAGCAAGGCGCCTAGGCGGGCGAGAGGCCTCCCGCGCGGATGCGGGAGGGCTGGGCGGCGGTGATGGGGCTTGGGCGTGCGACGTGCTAGCACGCCCAGGCCCGTACTTTTCGTGTCCCGTTTCGTATTTTTGGGTTTCTCCAAAACCCGGTTCAATCCAAAATTAAAAAATTCGATTTTGATAAATTTCAACTAAAACGATTTTCAAAAACAGTTTTAGAAATTCAGGAAAAATTACAGTTTCGTATTTCAGGCTTTCTAAAAGAACTCATGAATGCCTAATTCGCATCTAAGCCTAAGAATTTCTACCAAATTCAGAATAATTGAGACGAATCAGAAACACGATTAACGAGGTGGCTCTGATACCACTTGTTGGAAAACACGAATCAGAAAGCAGCGGAATTTAAAAAATTTTCCCAACAAAAGGACCTTGGACTCGCAATCGTGTAACCAAATTCGTAAAGATAGAAAACTTACTTTTCTTTTGTTCTTTCTTGAAGCGTTTCAAGCCACCCAAGAACGCTCTTCTCGCGGCTTGATCCCCTCTCCTTTGGTAAAGCTCGAATCTTCAAACTTCTAACTTGAAGTCTCTAGAGAAAGTCCACCAACTTGATCACAATCTAACTAGTAAGGATGCTAGTTCTCTAGTTAGTGTTTAGGCTTAACCTAGGGTTTAATTTAATCTTGGAGAAAGGAAGGTGTTCAACACATGAACCAAAAGAATTGCCAATTAGCTCTAAAGGGGAGCATGAGCTCCCCTATATATAGGAAAGGGAGAGGGGCGCCAATCCTAATCCTTGTTGGGCAAGGATTCGGTTCCTCTCTCTCCTATTACTTGATCATCAAGTATTTTCCAACTTTGACTTTGAATTCTAATTCAAGTCAACTTTTAAGAGAGCTAAAAATATCCAAACTATTTTTGGATAATTTTATACTTTATTTATTATAAAATAAATAACTTATTTTTATCTAATTAATTAATTCGTAATTAATTAACTAGATTATTTTCTCCAAAATAAGACTTTCTTTTTAATTCAAAATTAAACCAAAGTCTATTAAATAATTAACACATTTAATTATTTAATACAAATATAATATATATATATATATATATATATATATATATATATATATATATATATCCACACGTGTGTGACACGTGTCACAGTGACACGTGTCACTCACGTGAGCCACACGTGTGATTTCACACGTGTGGAACCCTCTTGGCCCGATTAACTCGTTTAATCATTTTCAAGCCTCAACTCATGTAACCAAGTTGTTGTGTGTGACCCTCTAGGTTCTCAATTCAATTAGCAGTGACCCTAATTAATTAGTTCACTAATTAATTAATCAGTCCACAGATTAAACGACCATAGTCTAGCAACAGGTGTTTAATCCCTAGCTGAATTGGAATGTTCGGATTCGACAGAACCTTTAAGTCATTGATTCATGTGAGATACAATCCTCCTACTTACTATCTCTCAACCAAGATCTAGGGCAAGGGAATAATCAGAACCCTAATAATCCGGTCTTAAAGCTAAGTGCATTTCATATCCATTTGATCTCAATCCAAGAAACCCTTTTCTTGATGTCTTGATCTACTGCCTTGGCCAAGGACTCCATATGGCATATGAATGACTTACACAATAAGAGATCATCTTGCAAATGCAAGTGTAGGTCCTATCTTGATTCTCATTCACTTTCATGAGTCACTTGTGCAGCCCCAGCATAAGCCTTGAATCAGTTGTCTAAGGCGACACCCTTTAAAGCTTATACCTAAGACTACAGAGTTAACTCATAAAGTGACAAGGAACCTCAAGTCTAAGGATCAATTAATCACATCAATGACTTGTGAGATATTTCCTAATCTGGAAGTTTCCATTTCCTGAAATAGAAACTTCCTTTCCCATTTAGGAGTGTTCTCACACGGGGCACCTCAGTGAACTTACTTATTAAAGTAAGCACCCTCATGTATCACGCACGTATCAACTATACACTTTGCACCTCCATGAAACAAGGTGGTCCTTCTTAAGGGCGTGATCCCACAAGCAAGCCTTAGAGGAGTCAGGTTGACACTCCCACTGTCTGTAGGACTCATCGGCTTGGAGTATTTTACTAATCATGACTTATGTGATATAGGGCTCGTTTCATGAATCATTTCACCTAAATGGTAGAGTCCTAAAGTCATCAGGATTAGGGGAGTTCTCATACATGCACAGCTAAAGTAAACGCATACCAAACAAGAGCATATAAAGAAGTGTTGCCTCAATTCGTTATTTCATTCAAAGATTGTCTGTGATTACAATAAGGAAAAGCACAAAACGGATATACAATCGACTTTCTAGGGCACTATTCCTAACTGTTGCAGCAACATTAAGTTGACGTTCAGCAGCTGGAGTTAGATGTACAGGTGCTTGTGCTGATGTGAAGGGGGTATGTTCTTTCTTCTCCCTTCTGATGTTGAAGACCCTTCTTCTTTCTTTCTGGCATGGTACTTGGGAAAAGTCAGAGGTATTAGACAATTAACCAACTTAATAGAACCCTAACGGACGTCAGAGATTTCAAACGGAATGTAAAGTTTAGGGACTATATAGTAAATATGTAAAGAATGCGGATTAAGTTGTAATTATGTCAAACTTGAGGGTAGTTGAATGTAATTATTTCTATGAAACAGTGATAATTGTAAAAATAGTAATGGTTTTAGGAGCTTTTTAGCATCAATATAGCTCAAGTTATTAATAAATTTATATTACACTAATAAATAATTTTTAGGGATATTTACATCTAACTACCCTGCATTTAATCCTAATTATAATACAATCCATTATTATCGAAAAATTATATTTTAGTCCCTATAAATTTTATTTGGTTCGAGGTCCCTTAACGAAATTTGTAAAAGTACACTTATACCCCTGACGGTTTTATGAGTGTTATATTGAATATATGACCAAAATTACAAAATCATCCCTAAAATTTACAAATATAAACAAAACGATCCCTGCAAATTATGAATTTAATAACAAATCAGAGTTATTTTTGGAATGACATAATGGAACCCTAGAGACCACAAACGATTCTCAAAGTTAGGAATTAAAATGTAATTTTTTAATAATGATGGACTGCATTGTAATTATGCCTAAATATTGCAGGGTAGTCAGATGTAAATTTTTCTAATTTTTATAATCAAAACTATGATTACATATGCAAGATCGTGATCAAGATTGAGCTCGGATAGTTTCAATTGTAAATAAACTGAGTACAAACCCGCCGAAATCAGTTCTGGAAATAACATCCCTCCCCTCCACTCTTCAACAGGTTAACAAATGGACTAAACCAAATAGAGAATGGATCAAAATCAACTTTGATGGGATGGTGTTCGAGGACAAAAACGAGATTGGTATAGGTGTTGTTGTTCGGGATGCTATTGGTAATTGCATAGGATGGGAAACCGATCGTAGGAAGCATACGGCTGACCCGATGGTTGCTGAAGCTTACGCCGCCCTCTCCGCTGCAAAGCTTGGCCATGACTTTGGATGGAAACGCATTATCATCGAGGGTGACTGTTTAAATATCATCAACATCTTGAAGGGCGAAGTTGAGGATCTCTCTGATATTGGGAACATTCTTTCCGATGTCAAGTCAATCTTTCATCTTTTGATGATGTTTGTTTTGTTTTTTTTCCGTCGTGGTGCTAATAAGGTAGCCCACACTATTTCTAGAAATGCAATTTCGCCCTGCGTTGGTTCTTTTAATATTCCCCTTGTTGTTGTTCATTTTGTTGAGTCGGACTTGAACTAGCTTGGCCGCCTGTGGCCTTTGCTCGTTAAAAAAAATAAAAATAAAAATGCTTAAGCTTAGGTTTGATGTGATAAACTTAAATTTGAACCGTGAAATTTCTAATTCTAACAAAAGCTCGCTCCATTTGTACCCGTAATCTGAATTTCTAGTTGTATACTCAATACTAACATATACACATCGTATGTGTATGTATTATATCCAGTTGGCCAAGAAAAGTAAGATAAATGTTCAATCTTCAAACACATTTATATGGTTTGTTTGGGTGGTGGTGGGTGGAGGGTGGTGGACTCTTTATAATCCTATAAAATCCAATTCACAACTCTTAAATTCAACCCATTTGCAATAAATTATTATTATATTTTCTTTCTTCATTGATTTGTGAGTTTTGGTGCATTATCCTGCATTTACTAGTAAGACGCGCAAATAACTTAACTGTTAAGCTATGATGCATGGATACGGATACGGCGACACAGACACGACACGATACGGATACGGCGATACGGATTTTTTCTTGAATTTCCACGTGAGGAGTGTCGGGCACGAGTGTCCGACACGACACGACACGGCAAAATGATATTTTTAGAAGTGTCCGTGCATCATAGTTGTTAAGTAGCTGCACCGGTCACAAGTCATGAGTCAGAGTTTTATCGAGAATAATTGAAAAATCAATATTGATATATTTTTTTTATAAAAAAAATCCTGCATTTACTAGTGAGCACTCACACTTCTTCAGTTTAATTTAAAAAAATTAATGTATTTCTGTTAAATTATCTAAAACTTATATCTACTTTAATTCCTCTCTTCAGTTTATTTATGTCACAACATCAATCCTCCGACCACCAAATTATGTTACATATCAGAAAGAAAACAAAACGTAATATCTTAGTGCAAACTTGTTCCTTTAGTTCTATTTTGAAATTTGGATTTATTTCCCAATTTGTATGTTAGCTATTATCTAATTTTGAGTCAAAAGTGTCATTAGGTTTTTTTGATTCATTCTTCTTACGCGAATGATTCAACGCCTCTATTTAGCAATAATTTTTAGGGAGAAAGAGACAGCAAGCCACAAACCAAATCAAATTTTCATGTCCATATCAAGTTAGTAGAAAAATATATAAATTTTCATAGATAAACATGTATAAGAATGCGTTGAAATTGACTTATCATAAATCTTTCTTTTGCACTTAAATTTGATAGCATTGGGTAATTATACATTTATCGTTAGAGGACAGTTTGAACGGTTTCTAAATTGTTCTAATATAAACTAGTTTTTATACATGGAATTGCGAGAATAGTTTATTTGTAAAAGTATCTAATCTGTACTTTATTAAAAAAACCTTCTTTCTCCTTCAAGTTATTTCACATAAATTACAAATCAAGAATTTACACCAATATACATGCATAAATCGTCAGTAAATCAATAATTCACACCAACATACATGCATAAATCATATATATCATAAATTTCTTTTTTTCTTTTTTTTTTTTTCCCTTTTTCTCTTTAAAAAGGTCCATACATTAAAAACTATTAAAAAGAATGAACCTGTTGAATATTTATATTTTCTCGTTCACACTTATTTATAGTATTTGAAAATTTTGATTTTCTTTAATTAATTTTTCAGATGGAAGATGTACCATCAAATAGTAAAATCATCGAGATTGAAAGATGGTAATTTACTTACACCAATAAAAGAGATTCCAATTCTATCCTGGGTAGGTATGGAATTTGAATGATATAGTGACACTTATGATTTTTATAACATTTATAATATTCAGGAATGATATTTTTTTTATAATTTGTTTTACGCTATTGTGAACTGAATATCTCATTTTTATGATTCATAAATATTCTTTTTTTTTCCCCTTGTGTAATGTGTATTTTGGGTGTTGCATTATATTGTAGCTAGTTGTGTTGTATTTTATTGTATGTAGTTAGTAACTCTTAAATTTATTTATCTAATCAGTAATATGGGCAACAAAAATAGTTTTAAAAGATTAAGTGACAAAAATATAATATTTTTTTCTTGTGTAATGTATATTTTGGGCTTTGCATTATATTGTATCTAGTTAGTGTTGTATTTTATTGTATGTAGTTAGTAACTCTTAAATTTATTTATCTAATCGGTAATGGGCAACAAAAATAGTTTTAAAAGATTAAGTGACAAAAATATAATATTTTTTTCTTGTGTAATGTATATTTTGGGCTTTGCATTATATTGTATCTAGTTAGTGTTGTATTTTATTGTATGTAGGTAGTAACTCTTAAATTTACTTATCTAATCGGTAATGGGCGGCAAAAATAGTTTTAAAAGATTAAGTGACAAAAACATAATTTTTGAAAACTTTTTTTAAATAGTTTTAAAAGATTAAGTGACAAAATCATAATTTTTGAGAATTTTTTTTATAACACAAGCATATCCAAGTTGGATTCGAACCCATGACCTTATCCTGGAGAATGAACTCATAATCACTTGGACCGACCCCCTGTTGATATAATTTTTGAAAACTTAAGGATCAACTATAAATATATTAAGGGAAAAAAGAAAAAAGGGAATATTATTTCTAAACTAATCATTAATCCAATAGTTATAATCCGTTTATATGAAAATTTATTTCTTACGAACTGTTAAGAATTTTTTTTTTTCAATTTAGCTGTTCACAAATGAAACCCAAAACTAGTTTCTTTAGAAAAGAATAAGAAACGATATATAGAAAATTTTCATATATATATATATATATAGATAGATAGATAAATAATCATTTTAAATGTATAAAATATAGTGAAGTAGGAGACAATATTTATATCACAACTATAATTTTTTCAACAATAACAATTGAAATGATAAATATTTTACAATTCTTACATTTTAATTAGGAATAAAAAAATTTTGCATCCGAGTTGGTGTTTTTGCACTTTCACATTTGAATTAAGTTCCATTGCATACCGCCATTTCCGTTTCGTGTTTCTTGCATACCTCCATCCATACTTTGTATTTTTTACAAAAGACTATTTTCAACTAATTTTTAATGGTTTTGGTAGCCTGAATATTAAAGACGTGATGTGGACATCAATTTAATAAGCTCAAAATTCTCTTAATAAGTCATAAAATGATAAATTTGTCCTTATTAAGTTATGTGCGCATCATGAAAACCGCAAAAAATACATTAAAACCACCAAAAATCCATCGAAACTACAAAAAATCAAGTAGAGATGAATTTTTGTAAAAAACACAAAATAAGGATGAAAGTATGAAATAAAACTTAATTTGAGTGTAAAAGTGTAAAAATGTGGATAATTAATACTAATTCGTATCGCCCCAAACGCAAATACGTAGAAACACACAAAATTTGATTTGATTAAGACTTAGCTGTTGCTGCTGGCAATTATAACCAACGGCGAGTGGCGACGGCGCCACCATGAAAATGACGCTCCTCCGCCCCCAACCCCCACCCACCCTGAATAGACAGCCCCCTTTCACACACATACTGCGTACTCAGTCAACACAAAGAAAGAAACATCAATCCACATCAAAATTCAAACCTTCTTTCCCTTTTACAGAAAAAAGTGCAACCCTACCAAATCAGCCAAACTACCCCAGAGCAATAATGATGCTCAAAATCAACAAATCTTACATCCCACCACCATCAAAATCCCACCACCGGAATACCTACACCACCACCGCCGCCGCCTCCATCGTGTCTGCATGGGCTCATCCGCCTTTAAGCCCACTGTCGTCACCTTGTTCTTACTATTCTTCCCCTTTCTGGCCATTTCGGGTCCGGTTTCTATCAATTCCATCGCCCCTGATTTTACAGCTACTAATCTTCAATTCATAGACAACTCAGGTCCAGGAGCCTTCTTAGCTTCTCAGAACAACTCGTTCCAGGCCCGCATAACAAACGAAAAGCCCGAATCGAAATCTTACTACTTCGTCGTAGTTCATGTTGCCTCCAACACTATTGTTTGGTCGGCCAATCGCAATGACCCCATCTCGCAATCCTCTGAGCTCCGATTTTCCAGCCGTGGTTTAACTCTTTACAATGATTCGGGACAACCCCCCATTTGGTCAACGCCTCAGAGTCTGCCTAATGTATCTTCTCTTCAGCTCCTGGAATCGGGGAATTTAGTGTTACTGGATTTGGCCAACAATACTGTCTGGGAAAGTTTTGATTTTCCTACCGATGTGATTGTCGCTGGACAAAAACTACGCGTTGGGAAATCAATGGCTTCTTCTTTAAGCGATGGGGATTTATCTGAAGGAAGCTACAAATTTGTCGTTGGAGATGGCGACGCGATGCTGCAATGGAATGGAATGAATTACTGGAAACTGTCGATGGATCCTAAGGCCTTCAGGGATTCAAATTTCGCGGTTGAGTACATGGTGATGAATTTTTCTGGTGTGTATTTGATTGGTAAGAATGATTATGAAACTGTGATCAAGATTCCCTTTCAAGGTACGAATGGCGTTGATTCTTCTAGTTTTTGGATTGCGAAGCTGGATTATAGAGGAATTTTTAGTGTTGTAAAGATTAATTTGATGGATGGATCGAACGAGCAAGAACTCAGGGGCCCTGCTGATAATTGCAGGATCCCATTTATATGTGGGAAGCTTGGGGTTTGTACTAATGGAGGTTCTTGTCAATGTGCATCAGGATTTCGTCATGATCCAAATTTGAATAATGGTGATTGTTTGCCTGCAGATAGTTCTTTGGATTTGCCTTCTGGTACCTGTAACGGCAATGATGCCACAATTGAGTATTTGAATCTGAGGAAGGATTTGGACTATTTCTTGAATGATTTTGTGAATCCTGTGACCAGTAATGTTAATCTTTCCATCTGTAGGAGTCTGTGTTCTAGTAATTGCTCCTGTTTCGGCTTTTTCCACACTCAGAATTCTGGATTATGTTATATGATTATGAACTATTTAGGTTCTTTTCTGGTCAAGTCTTCAAGTTCCTCAACAGACTCAAGCCGTATGGGATATATCAAAACCATTTTGGAGGCAAATAATCCAGGTGACAAGAATTCAGATTTCCCAGTTTTAGCAGTTGTTTTGCTGCCATTGTCTGGAGTTATAGCAATTGCCATTGTTGCAGCTATAATTCTGTTAAGGAGAAGGAGAAGGAAGGCTAAAACTGTAAATTCAAAGTCGGGACGAGGCAATTATTCATTTTCATCAGATGAGGATGAAACGGAGTTTGTCTCCATTCCCGGTTTGCCAGTTCGAATCGACTACAAAGAGCTTGCAATAGCAACCGATGGTTTCAAGACTCAAATTGGCTCTGGTGGATTTGGAACAGTATATAAAGGGACTCTTGAAGACCAAACTGATGTAGCAGTCAAGAAAATCACTTGTTTAGGTTCTCAAGGCAAGAGGGAATTCCTAACTGAAATTGCTGTTATTGGAAAGATCCATCATGTAAACTTAGTCAGACTGAAAGGCTTCTGTGCTGATCGAGGGCAGAGATTCTTAGTCTATGAGTTCATGAACCGGGGTTCGTTGGATAAAACCCTCTTCCGAGATGAAACTGTTTTGGAATGGAGAGAGAGATTCGAAATAGCACTTGGAACAGCAAAAGGGCTAGCATATTTGCACACGGGGTGCGAGCACAAAATTATCCACTGTGATATCAAACCCGAGAACATCCTCCTGCATGACAATTATGTGAAAATCTCTGATTTTGGGCTTTCAAAGCTTCTCAGCCCAGAAGAATCGGGCTTGTTTACAACAATGAGGGGCACGAGAGGGTACTTGGCACCGGAATGGCTTACAAGCTCAAGCATCACAGACAGGACGGATGTCTACAGTTTCGGGATGCTACTGTTGGAAATTATAAGGGGGAAGAAGAACAATGATGGGGACGAGGGTGGGAACGGCTCGTATTTCCCTTTGTTTGCTTTGGAAATGCATGAGGAGGGGCAGTATATGGAGTTGGTGGATCCAAGACTGGGGGGTCGGGTTATGGTGCAGGATGTGGAGAAATTGGTGAAAGTGGCTTTGTGTTGTGTGCATCAAGAGCCGAATTTGAGGCCTTCGATGAGTAATGTGGTGGGAATGTTGGAAGGCTTGATGCCTTTGGGGGAGCCGAGGATTGAGTCGCTTAAGTTCTTGAGGTTCCATGGAAGCAGATTTAATGAAGCTTCTAGATTGGAGGGTGCTGGTGATGAAGAGAATGGGTTGGATTTGTACAGACAACCGATGACGACTAGTTCGACTAGCTCGGGTAATTCTCGCTCCTATATGTCCTCGCAGCAACTTTCAGGTCCTAGATAGCTTGTATAGTTCTTACTTTTTGATATGTGTTTTTGTTGTTGGAGTTTTATGATATTCTTTGAGGTGTTGTGTGTATGTGAATTGTTGTAAAAGTTTACTTGCTCGGAACAAAAAATCAATGCTAGATTAGTTTTGGTACTGGGAATAGTAAAGCTTAGTCGGACTAAGCTGGGAAATTCTTCCATGAGCCCGGTGTGGGTTCAATTCCTACACCCGGCTCATTTTTTATTTAAAAAGTACAGCACCACTTCTTTTTTCTTTTCATTTTTTCGTTTTTTTCAAATTTAATAATTACACAAAAAAATTATGGATATTAAAGAAAAATGAGTTTTTAACAAAATTTTTATTTTCATTTTTAAATTTAAAAATAAAATTATAAAATAAAATATTATGTTTCTTTTTTATTTATTTGTTGTCTTTTTTTCTTACTTTTTCATGTTTGATAATAGGTGCACAACATTATAAATAAAACATATTTGGTAAAAATCATAAATTTTCTATAACAAAAATATATAAAAATGAACAAAAAAAGTACGCTTTATTAAATTTATAATAAATATATAACAATTTACCACATTATATTTAGTGATAATACTCATAAATATATAATATTTTATTAAATTAAATTTAATGTACAACTCTAATAAATATATAACATTTTACTGCAATAAATTTAGAAATAAAAATAGAACATATTGTTAAAAATTCATATATTTTTTTTGTTCCACTAATGTTAGATTTATAATGTTTTATGGAATTTATCAAAATTTAAAAATATAATATATATATGTATTTATATATATATACATATATATATATATATAAAGCTAAAGAAAAAATTATAAGAAAGAAAAAAATAGAGAAAGAAAAGGTAAGGAAAAGAAAGGAGTGTACATTCTTAAATAAAAAATGAGCCGGGTGTAGGAATTGGGGCCCACACCCGGCTCATGGAAAAATTTCCCGACTAAGCTTTACTGTAGTGCTTGATTCAAACCAGGCGGGAATAGAAATGACAATATTAATTTTATGAGCAAATTACATTTTTGGTCCCATAGGATTGGACGATTTGCAATTTTGGTCCCACTGTTTTAAAAAGTGACAATTTTGGTCCCGTAGGTTTCAATTTGTGACAATTTTGGTCCCAATCGTTAAATGGCGGACGGAAACCGTTAAATGTGAGAAAAGTCAAAGGAAATAATTAACAAAAAAATTCTAATGAAATTCGTCGCCTTGTTGGTTAGGGCGTTTTGTTCCAAACCAAGGGTCATGGGTTCAAACCCACGCCATTACCATTTTTTTTCCTCAAACAATTATATGCTTAAATATATTTTAATTTTAATAATAATATAATATAAATATATTATTATATTATTATTAAAATTAATTTATGTTTTAACATAATAATTACACGTATATGATATATTAATATATCATATTTAATACATAAAGTATATAAGTATTATTTTTTATAAATACATAATATATATTTTATATATTAATATTATATATATATATATATATATATATATATATATATTAGTGTATATAATATATAGTACATATATTATATATATACACGTAATATTATATATTTATATATAATATACACATATATATTATAGTACATATATTATATATATTATTACGTGAATATATAAATATATTAAATAATAAATATTTTAATAAATATATTAAATAATATTATATTTATTTTAACATGATAATATATTATATTTTTATTTTAACATAGAAATATATTTATATTTTAAATAAAGATTTTAAATAAAATTTAATAAATATATTAAATTATAAATATTTTAATAAATATTAAATAAATATATTAAATAATATTATAATTTAAAAATATTTTAACATAATAATATATTATATTTACTATATATTATATAAATTAATATATACATATATATATATATATATATTTATATAATATATATATACGTTTAAAATGTATATTTTGTATTTATAAAAAATAATATTTATATACTATATATATTAAATATTATGTATTTATATATTATATTATATATTATATACATTAATATATACACATATATATAATATTAATATATATAATCTATAATATGTATACGTATAAAATGTATATTTTGTATTTATACAAAATAATATTTATATACTATATAATATTAAATATTATGTATTTATATATTATATTATATATTATACACATTAATATATACATATATATATAATATTAATATATATAATATATAATATATATACGTATAAAATGTATATTATGTATTTATATATTATATTATTATGTTAAAATATAAATAAATTCTAATAATAAAATAATATAATTATATTATTAAGTTAAAATAAAAATATAATATATCAATATGTTAAAATATTTTTTAAGCTATGATATATATTTGTAATTTAGTAGAATATTTATACACATAATATTTTTATTTATATATTATGTACGTGTAATTATTATGTTAAAATAAATATAATATTATTTAATATTTATTATTTAATATATTTATTAAATATTATTTAAAATATTTATTTATATTTTAACATAATAATTATTTGAACATTATGTTAAAATAAATATAATATTATTTAATATTTATTAAATTATTTATTATTTAATATATTTATTAAATATTATTTAAAATATTTATTTATAATATTAACATAATAATTATTTGACAAAAAATATGTTGTTTTGCCCAGGTTCGAACCTGAGACCTCTCATAGAGGAGAGAGCCTCGCTACCGCTGGGCTACAGCTGCCTCTTTGTGAATTTTCTTGTCAAGAATTATATTTGACTTAGAACCCATAAATACATTTAACGGTTTCCGTCCGCCATTTAACGGTTGGGACCAAAATTGTCACAAATTGAAACCTACGGGACCAAAATTGTCACTTTTTAAAACAGTGGGATCAAAATTGCAAATCGCCCAATCGTATGGGACCAAAAATGTAATTTGCTCTAATTTTATTTAATTATATTATATTAAAAAATATAAAATAAAAGATTGACTTAATATATATCATAAATTGTATCATTAAAATTTAAAACATATATTACATATATCGTATATTTTTTCAGAAAAATATATGAAATTGTTTTGCTGAGATTAAGTTCCGGTTGAATCTTTTGTGAACCAGAAACTAAAAACTAAACATCTGGTAAAACTTAACTCATTTTTCTACAAAATAACCTAGAGTTATAGTTAAATATAGGGCACAGAGTATATAATATTAATCAAGAAATAAAATATTCATGAAGATATGTTGCAAGTGCTCATTCACAAAGTATAAAAGAATATCAACACAATAAAAATCTGAAAAACAATATTTAGAAAAAATCACAAATTACAATTAAATATGAAATATATATATATATATATATATATATATATATATATATATATTGCTAGAGCTTGATTAGAGTTGCAGAATTTTATTTTATTTTTTACATTGAAAAGGCTCACTTTTTGCTTCCCCGTTGCCTCGACTTCTTGAAAGAAGAAAAATGGAGTGCTTTTCCACATTTCATGTACGGAGCTGAGAGCTCTACCACAAACTATTTATAATATTAGTTCTTCCTCAAATTATTACAAAACTCTAATATGGTACAAGAAACATTAGTCCCAAACTAACTATCCAATCTGCGATATCTAATTGAGCCACAAACCAACAATCTCCACTTTAGCATAATTTGTGATCCCACCGAATACAAACGACTTCATCTCTCAATCATGTTGCAGTGCCTCCAAATGTGCCCGCAGCACCAACTCAAAAGTGTAGGATATTAACAAGTCTAAACAATATTTATACTTAGTCTTTATCACTGCTTTGGTTATCATATCTACAGGATTCTCCGTAGTTCGAATCTTCTAAAGAACAATTTGCTATTCTTCAAGAATTTCCCACACAAAGTGATAATGAACATTGCTTCGTAGCCAAAACAATCTGATTGAGCTTAAGATGGAGGCAAAGCACACTCCTTTCGGCATCATCAACTCTTTTGCTGGATTTGGATGACAGTGTTTTGCATTGGTTAAAGAACTAGTGGAATTACAAGGCTCATTTAACTACTAAAACAGAGTACTCTTACCGGTACATACGCTGTATAAATAGACGGAGGTTATAAAGACCATCAAAGCACAAATCCAGGTAATGTGGTGCACAATCTCCCTTCTCTTAACTGTGCGTGGATCAACTCCAACACTTACGACACTAGGCGTCCCGCAGAAAAAAAAAATCAAAAGTGAAATACGAAAATGCTACAAAAATTGGAGGTCCATAGACTCCACACTGCCATGGCCAAAAAGAGCAGTACATACTAATAGTTCAACAGTTTATAATAGGCATAAATAGAAAATTAATACTATATGTTTTTTATTTTGGCAATTTAGTCGAAATCCTATTTTACAATATGTTCATATAATTTTATAAAATTTGCAATGTTGGCCTTATTTTCATCAGAAAATCAATTTGTCGTCGTATATGTCTATGTGGCAGCCATGTTAGCAATATAAACTAGGGAAAATGCTGACTCAATATACTGTGGAAAATGCTTACTGAAAAACAAAAAAATGGTCAAGTAAGTTTTTCATTTTGGCAATTTAGTCATGTTCGTATTATTATTTGCAATTAAGTCCAGGGACTTTTAAAATTTTACAATGTATGTCCTACTTTCTGCGAATAATTAATTTATCATCGGAAATATCTACGTGGTTGTCACATCAATGACATACATTAGGAAAAATATTGACTTAATAAATTGGAGAAAATACTTGCTCAAATTAAATTGTTGACTTGTTAAAATTTGTGAAATAAGAAGAAAACATGTCATGTAACTGTTTTATTTTCTCTTTATTCCATTTATTTTAACATGTTAGCAATTTAATCTGAGTAAGCATTTGCTCTAATTTATTGAGTCAATATTTAGACATTTCCGAGGACAAATTAATTTTCTAGAGAAAATCGAACATAAATTGTAAAATTTTAAAAGTTATGGGATTTAATTACAAATAATAATACAAACAAGCCTAAATTGCCAAAATATAAAACTTGCTAAGTAAGCATTTTCTCACTTTTTTTATGTTAACATTTTTCTCAATTTATTAAGTAAGCATTTTCCCCTTATGTTGCTGACGTGGTTGGCTTATGGACATTTTGGGACCCGTATTAGTAAAGGGAAAATTTAACAAATTGATTTTTGACAAAATCGGATCAATATTGTAAAATTTTGAAAGTTATGGAACTTAATTGCAAAACAAGATTTCGGCATGACTAAGTTACCAAAATAGAAAAATTATAAAACCAATTTTGCATTTTTACGGGCTATAATATTACAATATGAAACTTATAGCTCGTTCGGTAGTATATACACTTTAAATTAGAGTATATGCGATCATGAGGGGATACATAATGATAAAACTAAACTCAATATAAAAGTTTGAATTATTTTTTCTTTTGGGGAAAACCAACAGCACCAGTGTACTATGAATATTTTCAAGGTAGGCATCAAGCGAACTACTAATTCATGGAAAGTTTGGTGGAAAGAGTTTCTTCCGTTAAAAGTACTTCAAATGGTCTTTGGATATAAAGATTTATTCTCCGGGTGCACGGTGATTTTCCCCCCAGGACTAAAGGGCAATTCTATGTATTATTTAACTTCATCAATTATCATACTTGAAGTTTGAACAAGAATCATTTATAGTTGGGAAAAATGAGTGAACACTAACTATGAAATGCAAGCATACATCCCCAAGGAAAAGAAAAACAGTGCTCAGATATTGTAAAAGAGTCTGATTCATCTATGTCAAATACGACAAAATTACCAGAGTAAAATGATAAAGAAAGTGGAAAGGGACATACCTCAAATGTATTATATTTAGGGTAGTTTTCCATTGAGCACGGAGTGATCTGGCCTATACTTGATTCGCTATTGATCCAGGCACTGTATAGCCTTCCGATTGAAATATATAATGGGGATGTGTGATATTTTTGGCCAGTCTGCACCATTCGGTTTCTTACATCTATTTTCCAATTTCGGGCACCTTTCTATATCCAGCTTTCTCATTGATTTTAGATTCCTGAAACCATCAGGCAAGGATTTCAAGTTCTGACAATGCAGAATCTTAATTTCCGAGAGCAACTCGAGACTCCCCAGCCAGTTAGGTAAAGAGCTTATTCCTTCACAATTATATAATCTCAACTCTCTGAGAGCACTTAGCAGTTGTATGCTTTCTGGTAAATGTTGGAGTTCAGGAAGCCCATTAAGCAGCAAATCATGCAGCTGGCTTGGTGTTTGTTCAAGTGGTCCTGACAAGGGCTTCAATTTCTTACAGTTTTGAAACGATAACGATCTAAGGGAAGACAAGCCTTCCAATATAGCTGCTGGAAATGATCCAAGGTCAGAACAACTGCTGAATTCTAATCTCTCTAGGGAATTCAGGTACTCGAGACCATCTGGAAGAAATTCAATGTTAGAGAGATACAAGGCTTTCAGGGCAACAAGATTATCCAGCACATTTGGCAGACTCCTAATGGGCAATGACCCTATCTGCAGGTTTTCTAAGGCATTGTGATTTTGCAGAAAGCCTCTTGGAAAAACATCAAATTCTTCAAAGCTATATAGCATTAGCGATGAAAGTGAAGGAAGGAAAGCTATAGATCTAAGTATTGCGGGGCTGCTGTCAGATATCTCCAAACTTTTGAGTGACAGTAGACTAGGCAATCTAGTCAACTTGGGACAACTTCGTATGCTCAAATGTTTTAAGCATGGAAAACTCTCTACTGAATCCATCGTGGTCCATAACTCAAAGTTGGCCATGCTGCAAATAATCAGCCTTGTTAGTGCAGGAAATGAACTTTCTCCATTTCCATAAGCTTCAACATCCAAGCACTTCACAGAATCCATCCTGAAAAGGTTTAGATCCGTAAGATAGGGCATTCTCCCCAGATCCGGAAGGTATTCACATGTTGGACAGTCCTCTAGGGTAATTTTCTTCAGTTTCTTAAAAGCTAGAGAAGACATCCAATTTGGGAACCTAGCACCACAGTATGACTTAATACACATCTCTTCAAGATTCTGATGAGGTTGAAGACCCTGTAGAACCTCTTCAAAATTTTGAGCAGAATGGTTTTTATTGCCTTTTGTCCAAGATAAACTTAAAGAAGACAGATGGGTTTTTGTCACCAAGTTAGCACTTTTGGCATCTTCCAAGTTTCTCACGTTATCAAGCCCTTGTATGCTCAACTTCCCTCCAAGGTTTAACTCCTTGAGCTGGTCTATTTGGTGAGATGCATCCTGACCCACAATAAAAATGCTTAGTTCACGTAAGAAAGTTAATTCTCCAAGTCCAGGTGGCGTACAAACAAGTGAATGGAAGTTCTCGATGTCCAAAAACCAAAGATTTTTCATCACTTTCAAATCTTTGGGCAACTCACGTAGCTCTGCAGAAGCCGTGAGCTTCAATGTTTGAAGGTTAAGAAGACGAGTGAAGGACTCAGGCAACATTTTGATATTATAGCAGGACAACACAAGGTACCTAAGATGTTCCAGCTTGCAAACTACATTTGGTAACTTCTTTATCGAAAAATATCTCATGTCCAGTGCTTTTAAATATTGTTGCTTCGAGAGAACAAAAGGAAAACCTTCTACCAAACCAACATGTACAATAATTGAGTTCAAAGAGCCACTAATTGGTAGTTTAAGCTTACTCTTGTTACCCAAAACTTCCCAAGAGTACGACGTGTTGAAAGACAAGTGACGAAGTGTTTTCGGATATTTAAGCTCCTTGCCACGTTCTAGAATACACGTTTCATTCCTCATAATAGATAACGCCAAACCATGCATAAGATCATGCATTGTGCATATCGTGTTACCCCGAAAATCTATATCGACATCTTGAAAGAAAGATCTCCATACCAATTCTTTGAAGATCAAATGACCAGTGAGGACCATGTCTGTATGGACTTCAGAGGAAAGATAGCCATTTGCCATCCACAATTGAATGAGTTGGTTCTTCTCCATATTATAATCTTTGGGAAATATGCAACAATAAGCAAAGCATTGCCTCAGCTGTGGCAGTAAATTGTCATAACTTAACCTCAAGGCAGGCAATATACCATTTTCATCCTCTGATAGATGCCAGATTTCACTTTCTTTAACAGCTAACCATTCACTTTCATGGGATTTAGTGCGCATCACGCTCCCTAATGCCTTGATTGCCAAGGGCACGCCGCCACATTTCTTCACTATCGCCTTACCGATTGCAACTAAGTTCTCTACCCCCTCTAGCGTTGGAAAGGCTCTTCGCCTGAACAAAGACCATGAATCATCTTCAGATAAATATGCAATGCGGTGTGTGGTGATAGTAGCCATCATAAGAGCAACTTTCTCAATCCGGGTTGTTACCATTAGCACGCTGCCCTTTGACCCACATCTTAATACTTGTTTCAGTTCATCCCACAAGTTGTAGTTTTCATTCCAGACATCATCGAGAACCAACAAAAATTTCCTCCCCCTCAACCTTTCTTGAAGATGATGTTGTAGTGGATCCAACTCAGAAATATTGCATGGACCTCCTTCTAAAGATTCTATAATCGCTCTTACCAACCTCCGAACACTAAAATCATCAGAGACACAAACCCACAACCGCAATTCAAAATGCCTCTCTGTCCTTTCATCGTTATAGACCATTTGGGCAAGTGTGGTTTTCCCAAGACCACCCATTCCCCAAATGGCATAGACAGAAAGATCTTCTCGGTCACAAGAACTATCAAGCAGCCGCTCAATCATCATTTCTTTTTCTTCATTCCTTCCAACAACTTCCAATTCATTCACCAGCGAAGAAGTGTGCCTACTCTCTAATGTTACCCCAAATTGACTTCCCACAACACCCTCTCCTAATTGGAACTTAAGTCTCTCTCCGGCTATGGCATCCAATTTCCACTTCATATTTCTCATTTGATGCACCATTTTGAAACGAAACAGCAACGGGTTTCTTAATGAAATAAATGATTTCAAACGACGTTGCATACCTCTTTCAGAATCCACTCTTCGCCTGAGGCCCTCAGTTGCAATCAGATCCAATATATTTTCAGCATCATAAGCAGCGTTCTTGAGCTCTCTTAGCCAGTTCTGTATCGCCTCGCTCTTCCTCTGCTTGACCTCAGCATCTTGGAGCACAAGTTGGATTGTCCTAAATGTGCCCTCAAGACTGTTGAGATCATCCTTGAAGCCCCAAAGGAGACCAATCTCTTGGAACGCAGCTGAACTCAAGGTTCCAAGAACCGACTGCACAACTGCCGAAACAAGTCCATCTGCTGCCATAGTTGGAATCAACAAAATCAGAGAATTGATCTAGCAATATCTTTTTGGAAGAAGGTGGGGTGAGATGAAAACCAATCAATTACAATTTACATGACTAAGATGATAAACGTTGCAAAAGCAAAAACAAAGTCAATAGTCAAAGTCTTCTCTTCTCAATTGGTGTTATTTTCCTGCACGGGGTTCCACCTGGTAGTAAATTTGAGGAGAACTGAAAAATACTTTCCCACTGGAAAACACAGAGAAAAACATAACTAGTGGAAAAGCCACAGAGATAAAAAGAAACCACATGTTGCTGGAGGCTGTGGCAGCGGGTGGTGGAGGATGGAAGCCGGTGAGGCAAGCGGAGAGGAGAGAGATTAATAATCTGATTACAGTGTTCGATTTGTGCGGACATTTTCGTGAAAGTACGAAACCTAACTCAAATTCTCGATCATGATTTTGAACTTCAGAGTTCAGACCATAACTGGCAGAATGACTAATTTTTCTGAACTTTTTCCGCTCCATTTCGGGTTGGTTTTGAAATGGGTGGATGCAAGAACTAGTATTACTCGTTTCGTGTGTAGTTAAAACGAAAATTATTATTTAAATTTACTCCATAAATAGAAGTTAATTGAAAATTTTTGTAGTAGTAAAAAGAGTAAGTATTTGCTGGGAAATTATTAGTATATTGCTTTTAAGTATGGCAGCATGAAGAGTTTTTTAGGGCGGCTCAATACACTTCAAGAAAGCTTCTAGTAAAGTAAGTTGCTGGGAAACTTTCTCTTGAGTTTCAAAATAAAAATTGCAAGCCAACGATCCTTGTAGAAAAAACTTTAAACTTCCGCTACGTTTCGAACTCATTTTTCCAACACTAGGTCGACATACCAATTGAAAGCATTGCCTTTGACTAACCTTAGGAACTGTTTAACAAGGAGCCACTTGTTTCCTCCGTTATTGCAAGTTTCAATGAAGTGGACAATGTGTTGTTTAGGATTATCCTTTCCATCGAACTATTGAAGCTTAGGTAGCTGGTACTCGTTTGGCATCTTCAAAGCATCGATTCTCCTTAAGTACAACTTTGAGTATTGACTCGATTATGGATGACCCATCATACTGAGCTTTGATGGTGTTTGCCTGCAACTTCTCCATGAAAAAGGTTGCAAACGAACTTGTTGAACAAGTTGTCTTTTAGTGAAAACTTTGGCTTGGGAAATGTCTTATCAACCAGTTTCTCATTCAGAGTGTGTTTTGGAGGAGAAGAATGGTTGTGGCTAGACGCCTCTACATTTTGTTGCTCCACTTTGTTCATAAGTTTCATGATTTGGAGATATTTGCCCTCCACAATCTTTTGCAAATCGGCTATACTTGAGTCATCTGAGCGAGTTGTCATCCATATTCATTGCATCGCTAGTCATCGCAAACAAGTTGGCAAAAGGAGTGGAATTGACTCCTTTTGGAGTGGTAGGGTCGGAGTCATTGCATTCGGATGAGGCTGAACTATTGCTCTTGCCCCTAGTAGGAGATTGAGTGGTATCAGCAATGAAGTCGACAAAATCCTTCTTGTTGAAGAGTTCTCTCTTTGGTGCCATGGAATCTCTTAGGATGATGATTTGAGATCTTTTGTTATATGATGATGAGAGGAAGAGAAAGCTCCACTGGGCGTGCTAAAATTTGTCTATACAAATTTTCATTGAATCTGCAATAAATGATTTAAAATTTAAGTGGTATAATTTCTGAATATCTTCCGATTCTTCTCTATGAATTGATTCGAGTGCTTGATGATTGATATGTTAGGAATAGTGCCCTTAAAACCAACTTGTAATGTCCGTTTTATCTATTTTCTTATAAAACACAAACAATCTTTGAATAATAATAAATGAAATGATTTAATCAAAGGCAATAACTTCTTTATATGTGCTCTTGTGTGTTATGGGTGTTTGCTTTACGTGTGCATGTATTAGAACTCTCCTAGTTCATAAAGCTTTTAGGATTTTTTCATTAAAGAGTAATGACACATGAAACAAACCCTAATCTAAGCTGAATTAGAAATCACTCAAAATCGATGAGTTCAACAAACAGTGGGATTGTTGATTTGACTCGATTGAGACATGTTTGTGGGATTGTGTCCTTAAGAAGGAATCATCTTGTTTCCGTGACAAAATGCATGGTGAATGTGTATGCAATACACGAGGGTGTTCATCAATAGAATGAGTACATTGAGGTGCCTTGAGTGAGAACATTCCAAAATGGGAATGGAATTTTTCACTTTTAGAAGTAGAAACTTCCAAATTAGAAAATATCTCAAAAATCAATGGTGTGTTCCATTAATCCTTAGACTTGAGATTCCATAGTTGTCTTATGCGAGTTGACTGTACAATCTTTAATATAGGTCTAGTGTGTCGCTCGAGACACCCGAATTATAACTTATGTTAGATTGTAAAAGTGACACGTGAAAGCATGTAAGAATCAACAAAGGACCTGCGCTTGCCTAGAGCAAGAAGATCTCTTATTGCATAAGTTGTTCGTATTCCATATTATAATCCTTGGCCAAGGCAGTTAGATTGAGATCAAGAAAAGGGTTTCTTGGATGAGATTGAATGTGTACGAAATGAACTAAGCTTTAAGATTAATATTATTAGAGTTCTATTTATTCTCGTACCCTAGATATTGATCGATAGATAGAATAAGTAGGAGAATTGTTCACGAGTTGTCATTGACTGAAAGGTTCTTCCGAGTAATTCGTTATTTGGTTAGGGGTCACACACCTGTTGTTAGATTATGGTTGTATGAGCTAATTAGTTAATAAGAGTATTAAATTAGGGTAACTGCTAATTGAATAATGAACCTAGAGGGCCACACACAAAAATCGGGCCACGAGGGTATAGGCTTGATCAATTAATTGAATTGATCGAACAGACTAAATATAGCCGGAGGGGCCACACATGCATAACATGTGTGGGACGTGAGTCACACGTGTGGCATATGCCACATGTGCAAGCTTTTAATTAACTAAATAGTTTAATTAGTTTTGGGCTTTATTTAATTAATAATCTATATATATATATATATATATATATATATATATATATATATATATATATATAATTTAGAACCCTTGAGGCTATCCACGTAAGTATACACGTGGATAGTCTCTAAATATTTTAAATGCCTCAATAGATTTTAAATTAATATTTCTCAAATTCTGTTACTAAATGTTTAAATTCAAAATACGCATATCAATATAAAATTATATTTTCTCTAACAAATCAACTATATCCAACAACAATTAAAGATTTTGCGTAGTAATGAATTCAAATTCAGGTCACGTCAAAATATCTCTATGCTTTTAAACAAGTTTGTTATGAAAAATATTTAAATTTAAAATTTTAGATACATCACACACCATTAAAAAATTAGTATTTAATATTTTAATGTCTCTATATATGATTTTTTTCCACGATCATTCTTTATCAAGACAAGTTTTATTCTAATCATATATGATTTTTGTAGGATTATTTTTTTTCAAGTTAAGTCTTAATTTAGAATCATTGAGGCTATTCAGGTAAATATACATGTGGATACTCTAAAAAAAATTTAAATACGATTTTAAATTAAATATTTCTCAAATTTTATTACTAAAGGTTTAAATTCAAAATACGCGTATTAATATAACATTTTGTTTTCTCTAACAAATCACCTTTATCGAAAAGATTTTGTATAGTTGTATAGATATTGTAGTTATCAATTCAAATTCTAATCACTTCATTTATCCAAAATTCCAAATATGTCTCTATGCTTATAGATAAGTTTGTTACGAAAGATATTCAAATTTAAAATTTTGGATACATCACACACCATAAACAATTTGTATTTAAAATTTTATTGTCACACTCAATTCTCAACTATTTTTCTCCTCTAATTAGTATTTAAAGTTTTTTTTTTCCCTCTGAATTATTCTTCATCAAGATAAATTTTATTTTAATTATATATAATTTTTTTTTCACGCAGGACGATCATTTTTCGTGAAGGTAAATCTTATTCTAATCAAGTATGTTTTTTTTTTTTTTCAGTTCTCTTTGATATCCATACATAGGCAAATCTCTTTCTAATCAAGTATGTTTTTTGCACAGGTAAATCTTATTCTAATCAAGTATGTTTTTTTTCAATTCTCTTTGATATCCATACACTTTTTTTTTTTCATGCAGGATCATTCTTCTTCAAGGTAAGTTTTTTTTATATCATATCTAAATTTCTTTTTTAATGCAGGATCATTCTTTCTCAAGGTAAGTGTTTTTATGCGATTCAAAATGTTTTGTTAGTTTGATAATCAATTATTTATAGGTATTTAGAGTACATGTCATTAGTATTGTATTTTCTTATTAATGGCATATCTCTTCTCATATCCATGTAAATTGTAATTATGTCAAAATTTATTTTTATAATGTATTTTTATTCATTATTTTGCTCATTAAATTTATTTTTTAATTTTTTAATTAATTTTTTTTCTCTTTTATTGTTTGATTGTAATGCATTATAGAAATTTTTTTATTATATTTTATTAAAATATATTAAATTTCGGAAATTATAAAATAATAATATGATATATTTTGATTTGACATGCTATATTTATATTTCTTTTCATATAAAAATTTATTTGTAAAAGTCTTTCAAAATTTTAGTAGTAGTTTTTTATAAATTAATATTTTTACATGCTATTTAAATATTTTAAATAAAAATTTTGATTTAATAACTATAATCTTAACATTATGTTTTAATTATTTTTTTTGGTTATATTTTTATTAAAAATTGACCCGTGCCTTGGTAGCTAGTTATTGTTAATTCGAAATAAGGAAACACAATAAATAATTAATTATAAATTAAAATAGTTTATTTATTTATAAAATAAATAAAAGATAATAATCTCACTTTATGTATTTATGAAATAAATAAAAAGGATAATATAAATAATTTATTTATTTATAAAATAAATAAATAAGATATAATACCCTAAAGTATTTAGGATAAAAATATTAATTAATAAATTGAGAAAAGAAAAGAATTCTAGTAAAAGAGAAGATCCTTATCCTAATCGTTATTTTTTCTAAATAAAAAAAGAAGAGCGACTGACGTTTAGACCAACTTTCAGAGAAGCGTTTCTCTATTACGAAGAAAAGAAAAGAAACTAGTTCTTGAGATAAGAAAAATTCAACCTTTACACAAAATAAAGAAATAGCATTCTCCCTGTTTTGATCGTGATTGAAGTGGGTGTAGATACTTTTAGAGGACTTCAATGTTAGAATCTCGAAGTAGAAGAAGAAAGAGCCATTCAAAGATGTGGATTAGGCCTGTACAAAAAAATCGAAAACCGAACCGAAACCGAACTGAACGAATAGATTTCGGTTCGGTTTTCGGTTTCCCTCATATAGATTTTTGGTTGCCCGGTTAAACCGAACCGAACCGAACCGAACCGAAAATCGTTACTTTTATTATTTTTTAATTAATTAAATTGTAATATTAATATTATATATAATCTATCCCCTCTCCGGCTCACCGCAAATCTGGAAACACAAAATCTCCCAAAAGGCCGACACAGGAATTGAAAGCCCTAGCCGTCAGCCCCTACGTAGTAAGCCACTCCCACTGGCCACTTTGTTGTCCTCACGGCGCTGCGCCCCTCTTCTCCGGCGAGCAACCGTCACGACACAATGTCAACCCTCTTCATCCCTTCTCCTATTCTCCGTCACTGACACACTCCAAGTATTAATTTACTTCCCTGTATTTTGCTCCTTCAAATCTTGTTTATGAGCAAAAGGTTTGATAGATTTGTAGATCTTTAGGAGAAATGAATCAATTGTTTACTTCACCCATTTTTGGTCTAAAATATGATGAAATTATATTAGTGGGTGGGAAGGGAGATGAGCATTAAGTTCTGAAACTTCGCTCTTAGCAGAGAGTGTACATCATTTTCTTCACTTTTTTTTTTTTAAAAAAGAAACTTTGGAGTTCGGTTTTTGGTTGAAAACCGAAACCAAACAAAAAAATTTCGATTAAAACCGAAACCGAAAATTGATTTTTCGGTTAACTGAATCAAAATTTTGGTTTCGGCCCAAACCGGCCGAATGAACACCCCTAGTTACTGTGGATTCAACCCGCTTTAAAAGCGTCGATATTGACGATAAAATGTTTCAAGAAAGACTTCGAAAAGTAAGTTCGTTCTTGAAATTCCCTTTGGTTTTACAGTAAAAATTACAAGATTATCGAGTGTAGAACTTGATTTAATCGAATGTTGAATTTGGATGGAAGTGTTGGCTCGCTATCGGGTAGCCCTTCGGGATGACAAGTGAGAATGGCTCAAAAACTTGAGAGTTTGATGATTTTTTTACTTTTGTTCTGACTTGTATACGGCTATATTTTGAAACCCGGACCGGATGTCGAACCGGGACCTTTTACTGGTTACTGGTTTTACTGGTTTGACCGGTCGGATCATCGATCGAACCGGTATGACGTCATAATTACTAATTAAAAATAATTAAATAAACTAAATAATATAAAAAATTAGATATAATTTTAAATTTCTTCCAACTATTTATTAGTTTCCAAGTAACATCTCTAATAAGAAAATTTCAAATTACAAATCTACAAAAATACAGATAAAATATCTAATTATATCAACACCTAATAAATTAACAATATAGATAAATAATTGTTGTAACAAACATCATACTTTCATTGTGGAAAAAAATAAAAAAATATTACATGTACATTTATATTTTTATAGATATATATTATAAAAAAATATATATTACACATTATAGTCATAATTAATATTTTTTTGAAAATCAATTTTCAAATATAATTGATAAATTTGATGAGTTTGTTTTTTTATGAGATTTATTTCCAAAAATTACCATTAAAAACGGATTGAATAAGAATCTCTCACAACAGAGGTACAATTATTTGATATTTTGATTTAGATTTTAATTGTCAACTGGTGACTGGTGAGGTCTCCCAATTGGTTGAGACATTCTCTTCCTAACTTAGGGGTCACAAGTTCGAACCCCATCTGCCCCAAATATTGTGTTTTTAAGATTCAAAACAAAAAAAAAAAAAAAAAAAAAACACTAAAATCCGGCCCAACTGGTCTGTTAAGCGGGCCGGTCCGACCTTTTAACCGGTTTTTGACTGGTTTCTATCGGTTCAGACTGGTCCAACCAGAAACTGGTTTTAAGGCCCTACCCGGACCGGACAAGCGACCGGTCACCGGTTAAACCGGTCCGACCGGCCGGCCCGATCCGGGTTTCAAAACACAGGTATACGGTGTGATTTGTGAACCTTAGAACCTCTATTTATAAGCATTTGGTTCTCCTTTTGCATGCTATGAGATTGGGCTTACATAATGATCACTTAATTTATTTATTCATGGGCTTATTTTTCAGCCCTTTTAAGTTTTAACGAATTCAAAACAAATAATTTTTTTAATGTATTTTGAATTAGTTCATTAATAAAAATTCTAACTTCTGTGTGGACTTTTAAAATCGGACTACTAACTAATGGATAATTTAATTGGGCCATTAATTATTAATTTTTTCTCCTTTTTTTAAGGCCAACAATTATATTAATATACACCTTTTAATCATTAATTATTTAAAATTTTAGAAACTAATACTCTAATAAAATTCTAAATCCTATTCACATTTTAAATCTCAGATTTTCCAATCCCATTAAACATTTAAGATTTTATCTTTTTAAAAAAAGATAAAAGACCTTTAATTTGCCGAAAAAACTCATAAAATGCTTAGCGTTTAGCCAAATGCTAGCTTAAAGGCAACACCGACAGTTATTAATTGTAATTAGAAAACATTTAATTTACAAAAACTTTGAAATCTTTATTGTATTTTACCATAAACTATGTTGGCACAATTTGCATACTGAATCGACGGTAGGTTGACTCAAATAGATAAAATTTGAATTTATTTAAGTTTTAAGTAAAAGTGCAGGGTTCAAATCTTATAGATGTAAAAATTTACGTTGGATAGATCCTATGAAAAGTGTCTTTCAGGATATTAGTCTTTTACTTGTTTGAACGGGTAGATAAACAAGATTTGGATACTGAGTTTTGAGTATACATTTATTATAAGAAAATATAAATAAAGGAAAAAGGAATTCCAAAACTTAAGACAAAGAGAAAGTGAAACGTGCCAATTGTACGCAACTGAATTATTATTGCACACGGAAGACAGCAATCCTCCTCAAACTTCAATTCAACCCAATTCCAAACACCTCATCAAACCCAAATTACAGATCAAATCCCTCGGAAGCCCAGCCCAGAGTTCCATTCTACCTTCAACGTCTCCGGTGAGCAACATCCTTCTCACAATCAAGCTTTCTTTCTTTATCTGTTATCCGCAATCCATATTTGATTTTGCTAATGCCGACAGTTTTTGCTTCAACTAGACGATAATTTAAAGAGATATTTGCTTTTAATTCTGCAAACCACATGACCTTGATTTTTTTTATATTTTTTCTGTATTATACCTGTTTAAAAATTTTCAATTTTCTTGCCCAGACATTTGGAATTTGATGTTTTTGGGGCTGTTGTTCTTATGCGGCACCAAATGTTCAATCCTTGGTGTTTTCTGATTAGTTAATGAAGGGTTTTCATTCGAGCAACTGTGATCCTTCTCGCAATTCCAGTGGAAATAAGTTAAACAACTCTCCTAAGAAAATTCCGGGTTCTGTCTCATCTGAGGCAGAACCGATTATTGGCTCAAGCAAGCAGCAAAAGCCGGAATCACTTTGGTCTGGAATCTGGCCCCCAGCTTTATCGATATTTGGGAATTTAAGCAGTAGCCATACCAAAAGTGCTTCCAAGAACTGCAGCAATAGTGGTAGTTTTAGGAAAAAGTCAGCAAGTGGGAAGAACTATTATGAGAGCTGGAGAGCTGCAGTGAGGAGAGTGATGATGAACGGTGGATCAATGAGGAGAATTTTAGGGTTTAATAGAACAACTGTTTCTGCTTCCAAGAGCGACATTTGGCTTTTGGGGGTTTGTTATCAAGTTGCTCGTGAAGGTGAAGATGCAATTTCTTCCGATCCAACCCAAAGCGAGGGCTTTGCTGCATTCGTTGAGGATTTCTCATCTCGGATTTTGATCACATACCGTAAAGGTAGTTCCTGTAAATTGTTTTTCGATAAATGCATGCATGTTGGAAAATTGTTGATAATGGTAACATGAATGATAAATATTTTTTATTTATTTTGCAGGGTTCTCTCCCATTGTCGACACAAAGTACTCTAGTGACGTCAACTGGGGTTGTATGCTTCGAAGTAGCCAGATGCTTGTAGCTCAGGCACGTGTTCCATTTTAGTAGATATTGGCTATTTGGGATATTTCTTTTGTATCATCTTTGATGATTTGTTTCCCTTTTTTGCAGGCGTTTCTATTCCACAAATTAGGAAGATCGTGGAGAAAATCTCCTGACAAGGTAATATATGCATTTAATATCTAATTTTGATTGTTTGAAATGACAAAAAACAACTGATTTGCAATTCTGCAGCAACTCGACCAAAGTTACATTGAAATATTGAATCTTTTTGGGGACGCTGAGGATTCGCCTTGTTCGATACACAATCTTCTCCAAGCAGGAAAGTCTTATGGGCTAGCTCCGGGCTCATGGGTGGGCCCTTATGCCATGTGCCGTACTTGGGAAAGTTTGTTTTCAAAAACTGATGATGGGGTGGTGTCCTCAATGATGGCTTTGTATGTGGTCTCTGGTGATGAAGATGGGGAAAGAGGTGGAGCTCCAGTCCTCTGCGTCGAGGATATAATTAGGCGCTGCTCAGAGTTTGGTGGAGGGCGAGCTGGTTGGTCCCCTCTCCTACTGTTGGTTCCTTTGGTTCTAGGACTGGAGAAAGTCAACCCAAGGTATGGTTTTATACCGACTCATCTTGACTTGGAATATAAATCGAGGTTCACATATCTTTTTTCAGTCATTTCTCTTCTTGGATACGGTTGGAGTTAGGTTAAGAGTGATTTACAATTTGTGCTTGGTTCATTCTTAGAATGTGCAATTTTTATTAGAGATCATAAAGAAAAATATGAGACTCATAAAACAATTTTGAATTATGTGGATTTAGCACAGGACCATATTCTAAGTATGTGATGGGTGAAAAAATTTAGAATCTTGGAAGAAACGTTAATGTGGTTGAAAGGAAACACCATTTTGAGAGTGAAACTGGTTACATGTGCTATTATTTGCTAAGCAGAGCAAATTGTTTCATTAGGCACTTCAGCTTGATTTTATGAAGATAAACAGATTGTACATAAGATCATATTAAATGTAGGCAATATTTTGCTCTGGGCCTAGTTTGCAGTTGGTACTCATTCTCTGAAGTATGAACTCACTTCAATTGCAGTTCTGTAAGGGTTTATCAGTGCTTTAACTAGCCTCAGATAAATTGAGAAAAGGACATATTAACTGCTTGAAAATCTTTCAACAGAGCTGTCTGATATCTAATTCCAAAGTGTATTATATTGGCTCACTAGAACCATTGCAACCTCGACTCTTAGCACTTTGGATCAAGATTTTAGATAAAAAGGAGAGAGTTAAATAAATACGTACCAAATCCTTCATTCTTTTTTAAGGATGTTTTAAATAGATTTATGTTTCTATGAAAGGGAAATTCGTGTTTCATAAATACCATTCAATTTCACTCCTTTCCACTAGTATGTGACCTCTGTATATGTAATACATCAATACTCAAGAATGAACTGCCAAGAGAAATGAATAGATAGCTATGTTGGACATGGCTTGCTCTTTCATACCCTTTGCTGTGCCTCCACAAAATAAACCAGTTAATGCCACTGAGGATTGAATAAAATATGAAGTCCAGAAAAGGAAACCGGAAGCAAAAATCAGCTAGTGTAGATCTGTGTGCACATATATATATATATAAACTACCGTGTTAAAGTTGCTATTGAAGCTCACACTTCCGTAATGATATTCTAACAGCTCTGGAAAGATAATTGCTAAAAGTAGTAAAAAAGTGCACAGGTCCCTGATAAATGCTTCCTTTTTGCATCCAAATTTGAGTGAAACATGAACGGTGCTTGGTATCATCTGTACATGCATGTGTTTCATATCTAAAAGTAGTAAGGAGACGGAGGTTCTAACTTGGCTATAACGAAAACCTTGTCAATGAAGAAGAGAGCTGGTTTTTGGACCCAACATTTTTTTTTTATTTTTATCAGTGTACTCCAGTGTACTTTCTTTCAAAGTATCTATGTCAGAAATTAAGGATCTCAAATAAATTTCTAGCAAAAAATAGATTTCATGTTTGCATGGATTTTTCCTGTAACTGCAGTATGGTTTCTTGCAAGAAATGTATCGGTGGCTGCCTGATATATGTGAATCATGCTCACCTGTTGTAAATTATTTCCAGTCCCAACAATCTTCCTCTGCTATCTTGATATCTGTTTTACAGAGATACATAGGCGTGATACTAATTTACATTTTATAACCAGGTATCTTCCACTTCTGACTGCTACATTCACATTTCCTCAAAGCCTTGGTATTTTGGGTGGTAGACCTGGTGCCTCGACATACATAGTTGGGGTGCAAGATGACAAGGCATTTTATCTGGATCCGCATGAAGTTCAACAGGTTCGCAGTTTCTTTTGAAGTATCTCAATATGCTTGTATATGGAGTATTTGGTAATTTTGTGTAATAATCACAATATCGAATTTCTCTGATTACTGTCGGAAAGTATCATGGCCTTCTTCTTTTTAGCATGGGGAAAGGAGCAACATGGTTGATATCCAGAGTGTAATATGAATGCTATGAGAGTCAGGATTAATATACCATTGATCAAGTTGGTCTAATGCAGATTTCGACGATTAAACTCTGCGACATTTTCCAATAATTTTTCCCATTTGCATTCTGCCGTAGCTTGCTGTTCCTCATTGTGAGATGCTGTGGCGATAAAAAATGTGCCGATGAGTATAAGGCTCCTATACTGAGAGTGCAAACATAGACTTCATTAAAATTTTCTCCGTTTTCATAGACAACTTTTTTTATGTACTTATCTAGGTGAATGTGGCAATCACGCTAACCAAACCTAGGAGTTGCTAGTCGTTGGGCCCAATGGGTAGAAGTTCTAGCTTTTAGATTTTCTGGGCTTAAATTAAGAGCAGTCGTCACAGTTCAAACTGTAGAAAAAGTTTCATTTTGCAAAAGCTAGAGGGTTAAAAGCCGAAAGATGTTAATGCAAAATGAATTTTACAATTTTCCTTTATGTATATATATATATTTACGGTGAGCTGGTGGTGGTGTGGTGGTGCATCAATCTATATTACACCTTCCAGTTTCGGAGGAAGTTTGTGTTTTTGTGACATGTTTGTTATAATTACTTCATGGTTGGGTATGTTACATTTTGTGAAATAATATGGTCTCGAAACTTTAAAACCGTCTGAGAAAAGGTGCAAAGCTCAAGGTATTTGAATTTAGCTTTCATCAATACTCTTCTATGGTTATATTTAAACATCATGGTTATGATCTCGACTGGTACTCATAAAAGATTATATTCCATTAATATAATGGTTAATATCAAGTAACTCCTACAAGTCCAATCTGCAGGTAGTCGATATTAAGAGGGATAATGTAGATGTCGATTCCTCATCTTACCATTGCAAGTAAGTCAATTGTCCAGATCAATTTTTCTTCCTTAAATATTTTCAATTGATTTCCCATTCCCCAAATAATTATCAGTGATTTCTTTGTTTCGTTTTCTCGTTCTTCAACTTTTCGCAGTGTGGTGAGGAATATTCCTCTGGATTCGATTGATTCATCGTTGGCAATTGGATTTTATTGCAGGGATAAGAGTATGCACACAGGCTCTTTTCATATCTGCATTTTTACAATTTTTCCCTCAATTCTCTTTCATCAAATTGGATAAATGTATCATCAACCATTTATTGTTGTTGACAGGTGATTTCGATGATTTTTGTGTACGCGCATCAGAACTGATTGACCAATCCGATGGTGCTCCACTATTTACAATAGCCGAGACTCGCAGTCCCCCGAATCACAGTGGATTGAGAGAGAGTGCTATGGAGGTTCCAGATTATGGTACTGTTGATGAGCCACTGAGTTGTGGACAGGAAGATGACTGGCAACTCCTTTGAATAAAGGATATATTTAATTGGGCACTTGTATATAACCATCTAGTCTGTAATCTGGCTTGTGTAAACAACCACTTAGTATCCCATTTGGAACCCAAAACTAGTGTCTGCTTTTCCCAAATTTCTGCTGCTTTGACCTACAAAGATATATTTATATTACATTCAATTGGTTTTTTATTTTAATTTAAAAGGAAAGAGAAAAACAATAGAAATCTTGAATGGGATGTTTCACTGTGGCAGGCTCATGTGCTCACTAGTTTTTGGAGCAGGCATCATGTGCTCAATAGTTTTTGGAGCTGAGGCCCTGCTCTCTTTAAAAAGTTCAAGGTCTCAATCCAAAAGAAAATGCTTGTCTCAGTCTCGAAGAATAGAAAGTACGATGAGAAAAGACTCGCAACAAAAAACCAGAGTTGAATGCTATCAAGTTTGAATGGTAAGAGCATTTAGCAAGAAAGTGCATCCACTGTCATTTCAAGTAGGGGAATTGGTCTTAGAGGTGAGAATACCTATTATAGTCACAAACGCATGAGCAATAAGTTCATGTCATAGTGGGATGATCTGCATGTGATAGAGGAGGTATACACATACGGTGCTTACAAATTGGTCCATAAGGATGATTTGCACATGGGACCCATAAATAATAAATTCCTCAAAAAAGTATCAAGAAGGATGACTTGCACGTTGGACCCATAAATAATAAATTCCTCAAAAATTATCAAGCATAATGAAGCACGTTGCTCCGAGTGAAGCATGACGTATGAACTTAAACTACATGTCTAGGGTAGCTAATCAATGGATGTCATGGTCTGCGTGAGTATAATGAAGCACGTTGCTCCGAGTGAAGTATGACGCATGAACTTAAACTACATGTCTAGGGTAGCTAATCAATGGATATCATGGTCCGCGTGAGTATAAACTGTATAGAGCCCCCATTCAAACAAAGTTAACTATTTGAACTAGATTGTAGGGTGTGTAGGCAGCTTAAATATTCTCAAAATTAAGTCATGATTTTGTGTTGGTTTATTTTTTTATCATTGAATTGAAAGTTCCTTTACTAAATATCAAATTGCAAATTGAGTAGGTAAACGAATTACAATGTTTTTAACTTCTCCAAGAAGGTAAATATTTCACAGTTACGTGGATTCTCTTATCATGAATTATACTTTTCATGTGAACAACTGATTCATTATAGTGATATTAAGAACAAGAAGCATATTATTGGGAGGTTTCCTGTAGCACCACGAAGGGAACCACCATCCCATATCGTTGTACCTCTCAAGTGATAGGAGACTTAGTACTCTCTCCAGTGATAACAAACTTAGCACCCAAAAGATACGTCGACGAACAGTTAACAATGACTACACGGTAACAAGTATTGAAAGAAATATGACGATAGAAAATTGAGGAAATGAGAGAATTACATACAGGTCCCTGAGGTTTGGTCTAATTACAGACTGATCCACGTAACTTTGAAATTTACGTAATAGTCCCTAAGGTTTGATTCCGTTAGAAGTCCATAACGGCCGTTAGGGTTCCGTTAGAATTTTGACCTGTACCACTGAATATTTTATTATTATTTATTAAATGATCAAAATGCCCCAAGGACTGTATTGTAAAATTCCTAAAAGTAAGGGATCGTTTTGTTATAAAATAAAACATTAGGGACTATTATAAGTATTTTTTATGTTAAAATTATATTAAAAAGTGAGTATTTATAATTAATAATATTTATTCTTGTTTGTTATAATTAGGGGTGGCAAAATGGGTTGAACCCAATGGGTCCAACCCATTATAGGTGGGTTGGATTGGGTTGGTTTTGATGAAATTTAAATTGGGTTGGTTTGGGTTGGGTCAATGATGAGTTAGGAAAATAATGGGTTCTTCATGGGTTATGGTGGGTTGATATTGGGTTTGAGTTGGGTCTTTAATGGTTTAAGATTAATTATCCAATTTTAATGTTTTATTACTATTTTACCCTCCCCATAAATTAAATATTATATTTTTATTCATAAACTTTTTAAACATAATTACACATTTTTTACACATACTAACACATATTTACACACACTAACACAATTTTACACATATTTTCACACAATAACATATTTTTTACACACATTACACACTAACATAATTTTACACGTATTTTCACACACGAACACGATTTTTAACTCGTTTGCCAAATTTTCAACCTGCTCTATTTATTTTAGATTCGTTTGACCCATTTTGGATCAATTTCACCCATTTTTCAACCCGTTCAATCTATTTTGGACTCGTTTGACCCGTTTTTGACCATTTTGACCCTTTTTTCAACTTATTCGACCAATTTTGGACTTGTTTGACCAATTTTGGACCCGTTTCATCCATTTATTGACATATTAGACCTGTTTTGGACTTTATTTGGCCCATTTTGAGCTCGTTTCACCTGTTTTTCAACTTGTTCAACCTATTTTGGGCTCGTTTGACCCATTTCGGACCATTTTAATCGGTTTTTCGACCTATTCGACCAATTTTGGACTCGTTTGACTAGTTTTGGACCTCTTTCACTCGTTTTTCAACCTATTCGATCTATTTTGGACTCGTTTGGCCCATTTTAGACCTATTTCACCGATTTTTTTGTGTGTTTGAATTATTTTAGACCCGTTTGATCTGTTTTTTGACTTATTCAACCCATTTTGGGCTTGCTTCACCTATTTTTCAATATGTTTGATTTATTTTGAGCCTGTTTCACCCGTTTTTCGACTTGTTCAACCTATTTTGGACTCGTTTGACCCATTTCAGACCATTTTTACCGGTTTTTCGCCCTATTCGACCAATTTTGGACTCGTTTGATCAGTTTTGGACCTCTTTCACTCGTTTTTCAACCTATTCGATCTATTTTGGACTCGTTTGGCCCATTTTAGACCTATTTCACCGATTTTTTATGTGTTTGATTATTTTAGACCCATTTGATCCATTTTTTGAATTGTTCAACCAATTTGGACTTGTTTCAACCTATTTTTAGCATGTTTACTCTAACGTATCATATATATCCAAATTTGGTGAATATGATCTAAAATGGGCCAAATAGATCCAAAATAAGTAAAATGGATCCAAATGGGTAAAATGGATCCAAATGGGTAAAATGTGGGTTAAATGGATCCAACTGGGTAAAATGTGGATAAAATGGATCCAAAATGGGTAAAATGGATCCAAGTGGGTAAAATGGATCCAAAATGGGTAAAATGGATCCAAATGGGTAAAATAGATCCAAAATGGGTAAAATGGATCCAAATGGGTAAAATGGATCCAAGTGGGTAAAATAGATCCAAAATGGGTAAAATTGATGGGTAAAATGGATCCAAATGGGTAAAATGAATCCAACTGGGTAAAATAGATCCAAAATGGGTTAAATTGATCCAAATGGGTAAAATGTGGGTTAAATGGATCCAAATGGGTAAAATGGATCCAAATGGGTAAAATGGATCCAAATGGGTAAAATAGATCAAAAATGGGTTAAATGGATCCAAATGGGTAAAATGTGGGTTAAATGGATCCAAGTGGGTAAAATGGATTCAAATGGGTAAAATAGATCCAAATGGGTAAAATAGATCCAAAATGGGTTAAATGGATCCAAATGGGTAAAATGGATCCAACTGGGCTAAATGGATCCAAATAGGTAAAATGTGGGTTAAATGGATCCAACTGGATAAAATGTGGGTAAAATGGATTCAAGTGGATAAAATGGATCCAAAATGGGTAAAATGGATCCAAGTGGGTAAAATGGACCCAAATTGGTAAAATGGATCCAAAATGGGTTAAATGGATCTAAGTGGGTAAAATGGATTTTAGTGGGTAAAATGGATCCAAAATGGGTAAAATGGATCCAAATGTGTAAAATTGATCCAACTGGGTAAAATAAATCCAAATGGGTAAAATGTGGGTTAAATGGATCCAAATGGATAAAATATAGGTTAAATGGATCCAAGTGGGTAAAATGGATCCAAAATGGATCGAAATGGGTAAAATTGATCCAAGTGGGTAAAATTGATTCAAAATGGGTAAAATTGATACAAATGGGTAAAATAAATACAAATTGGTAAAATTGAATCGAAATGGGTAAAATGGCTCCAAATTGGTAAAATTTGGGTAAAATGGATCCAAATGGGTAAAATTGATCCAAGTGGGTAAAATGAATCCAAATAGGTAAAATGGATGCAAAATGAGTAAAATGGATACAAATGGGTAAAATGGATCCAAAATGGGTAAAGTAGATCCAAAACGGGTGAAAAGGGCCCAAAACGAGTCGAACGATTCCAAAATAGGACAAATAGGTCAAAAAACAAGTTAAAAGAGAGTCAAAAATAGGTCAAGAGGTCAAAAACGGGCCTAAAACAAGTAGAACAAATCGAAAATAGGTCTAACAGGTTGAAAAACGGGTGAGATGGGCTTCAAACGGTTCAAAACGAGTCTAAATAGATTTAACAGGTTCAAAAAAGGGTTAAAATAGCCCAAAATGGGCCAAACGAGTCAAAAATAGAATGAACATATCAAAAAACGGGCGAAATAGGTTAAAAACGGGTCAAATTAGTCCAAAATAGGTCAAATAGGTCGAAATACGGGTTGAAATGGCAAAAAATGGGTCAAACGAGTCTTAAATAAGACAAACAAGTCGAAAAACGAGTGAAACAATCCCGAAATGGGTCAAATGATTCCAAAATAGGTCGAATAGGTCGAAAAACGGGTGAAAGGGGCCCAAAACGAGTTGAACGAGTCAATAATAGGTCGAACAGGTTGAAAATTGGGTGAAATGGGTCCAAAATGGGTCAAACGAGTCCAAAATTGGTCGAACAGGTTGAAAATTGGGTGAAATGGGTCCAAAACGGATCAAATGATTACTAAAAAGGTCGAATAGGTCGAAAAACGGGTGAAAAATGCCCAAAACGAGTCGAACGAGTCAGAAATAGGTCGAACAGATTGAAAATTGGGTGAAATGGGTCCAAAACGGGTCAAACGAGTCCAAAATAGGTCGAACATGTCGAAAAACGGGTGAAACAGACCAAAAATGGGTTAAACGAGTCTAAAATAAAACGAACATGTCGAAAAACGAAAAAACGGACTCAAAATAGACCAAATGGGTTGAAAATATATTAATTGGGTCAAATAAATCCAAAATAAGTTAAATATATTAGTGAAGGGTATATTGGACATTTAAGTACTTGAATTGAGTTGGAACTCATTAATAACCCATTATTGAACCCACTAGCAAACCATTAAAACCCACCACAACCCATCAAAAACCCATTAAGAACCCATTAGTATAGAACCCATTTTTGACCCAATCCATTTAGACCCAACCCATATGAACCCAACCCAAACCCAGCCCAACCCACCCATTTGCCACCCCTAGTTATAATATATATTTTTTAGTTTTGAAAATTTTAATCCAGTTTGCAATGATTTAGTAAATACTAATTTTGCTAAGATTATATAAATATTTTGAATTAATCATTAAATATAAATTATTATTAATTTAATATATACTAATATTGTTAATTATTACATAAATACTTCAACTAGTCATTAAATGCTCATCTTATTAATATTATCTCTACGATAATTTATTAAATACTAATAATACTAATATTATATAAATACTTTTAATTAATTTAAATATAAATTATTTTCAAAATGCATACACCTACAATCGGAAACCACTAAGTTCTAAAATTTAAAATATTTAACGTTAATACAAAAAAAAAAAAAAAAAAAGAAAAGAAAAAAGAAAGAAATCAATGCAGCAGCCGGCAGCCAGAAGTTCAGATCCCGACATCCCGCAACCACCACCATCACAGCCTGAACCACCACCTCCAATGTCAGATCCGCCAAATCGAAACACCACTTATCACCACCGAATCACCACCACCACGCCCCATATCCACGGTCGATGCTCAGATTCTTGCAAGGGGAGAGAGAGAGAGAGAGAGAGTCAGTGAGGATGGGAAAAAAAACGATTAAGAATCGGAGGCCAAAAACAAGAGAAAAACTTATAGATGGCCGGCGATTGTGGTGGTGGAGGAGATCTGAGAGGAAGAGGAAGATGGTTAGGTTTGGTGGTGGCGGCGGCGAGCGGCGGTGTTCGACGGAGGCGGAGCAAAGAAGTTAAAGATGTGCTTGGGGGAGGAGGCTGGAGGGGGGTGCGTGAAAAAGAGGCTGAGAGAGAAAGAGAGCGATGATGATGGTGGACCAGCGGTGGTGGTAGCTGCGTCTTGCATTGTGGAGAGAGAGCGAGAGAGAGAGAAAATTGGGGAGAATTAGATCTAGATTTGTTTTGGAGTATGATATTATTGGAATTGGATTTTGAGGTGAGAATTAGATTAAGTTAGAACTTAGAAGGGCTATAATTGTCATTTCAATTTTTTTTTTTAAATAAAGTTTTTTTTGGAATAAAATAACACAAAACCCGTCAAGGACATTTAGGTCTTTTTATATTTTCTGTTAAGGACCTCAAGTGGACCTCAAACCTTAGGGACTATTACGTAAATTTCAAAATTACCTAGATCAGTCTGTAATTATACCAAACCTCAGGGAGCTGTATTTAATTCTCCCTTGAAGAAATTTAAAACTTTTGAAAACAATAACTGAGGAAATAAGAGGCCAAACTTATTGCGGCCTTACGAATCAATTACAATAACAAAAAGTGGGTGGAGATCAAGAAGGTTCAAGGAACTTGATAGAAAGAGCACAATAAAAGATATCTTATGCTTCAAGACACGAGCCAACAGTAGATGTTCATAATATGCTTGAAATGAGGTCAGAAAATAGGTAGATATTAGTCAAAGTGACTAAGTGAGGTGTAGCTTTAACTATATAAGTAACCGAAAACTTTAAAGTTCGCTTGAAAACCAAAACGTTTTTCGTGGAAAGGAATATAGTTAATGAGCAATGCAAGATGCAATAATAGTATAGTGATCAATATGCTTTGAACTTTTTTAATTTTAGAATGATCGATGATATGATGATGTCACACCCACACACAATGATATGATTGGTTCATATGATTTCTTAAAAAAAGGGGATAAGAGTATGTATAACTTTAAAAGATATGAACATATCTGTGTAAGACAATAATGCCCGTAAGTTAAACTTTCTCCATCCTTAACTCCTAAAAACAATAAACAATAAACGGTGTTGGACCGAGATCAATAACACCTTAAGTATACACACATGCACCATCCTTAACTACAGTGTCACTTCGTGGAGCTACCCCCTTTCTCGACAATTGTCCCGACTTAACTAACCTTTGATTAAAGTCGGTATCAATTGCCTAATTTGGCCGTCGGTATTAGTGATGGTCGTTGGCGCTCACTTCCCGACTGTCACTTCGAATATAATCGCTGAGCCCATAAAAATAACAATAATACTTGCATTTGAATGAATGAACATTTGGAATACCTTCACATACTCATTAACAATAACAACATTAATAATCTTTAAACAATAGATGTAATGAAACAATGAACAATAATGTAGTGAAACTCTGAATAATAGATGCAATAAAACTTTGAACAATAGATGCAATGAAGCAACTAACAGTAATGTAGTGAAACTCTGAATAATAGATGCAATAAAACTCTGAACAATAGATGTAATGAAGCTTTGAACAATAGATGCAATAAGAATACTATTAGGAATAGTGCCCTGAAAGCCGATACATAGTGATTCGCTTTTACTATTTTTTTGTAAAAAATCACAAATGATCTCTGAATAATAAACGAATGGATTATGACCAAAAGGTATTCACTTCTTTATGTGCTCTTGTATGTTTAGTTGCTTACGTTTAATTGCATATATGAGAACTCCCCTAATCCATTAAACTTTTAGGGCTTTGTCATTTAGGTTAATAACATATGAAACAAGTCCTAATCTAAATTGGATTAGAAAAACACTCCAAGTCGGTGAGTCCAACGAACAATGAGAGTGTTGACTAGACTCGTTTGAGACTTGCTTATGTGATTACGTCCTTAAGAATGATTCATCCGGTTTCATGGGATGAAAAAGTGCATAGTAGATACGTACCTAATATACAAGGGTACTCATTGATCGAATGAGAATGCTGAGGTGTTCCACGTAAGAACATTCCTAAATACGAAATGAAGTTTTTATTTCTGGAAAAGGAATTTCCAGATTAGGAAATATTTTACAAGTCAATGATGTGATGTCACTAGTTCTTAGAGTTAAGATTCCATGGTTGCTCTGTGTGAGCAAGCTAGGTAATCTTAGATATAGGTATAAAAGGGGATATTTCATCTCGAGGTCCTTAGCCAAGACAGTGTATCGAGATCAAAAAAGGAGTTTCATGGATTAACTAAACGATCAAAGGAAATAAGAAAATGGACCCACACGTGTTTGGAACACGTGTGGGACGTGCAATGTGTCCCACATGTGTGGAAGAGAGAGTTTAATTAAATTTTGAGTTTTAATTAATTAGAAATTAATTAAAAGTCCAATTAAAAATTATAAAACCTAATAAATATTTAATTAGGAATTAATCATTAATTGGAGATGACATTTATTTTATTTTGAATAAAAGAAATAAATAAATTTCCTAAAGTAGTTAGGAATATATTTCTTGCAAGATATTAATAAGATAAGATCTTATTATATCATAAAGGATAAGATATCTTATATCTTGATGAACAAGATATAGAATACAAGGAGGAAAAGGAATCCTTTCTCCCCAAGCCAAGTGGTTCGAACCAATTGTATATAATTCTTGAAGAGTTAGAATTTTCCAAGAAAGAAAAAGAAAAGAAAAGATTCCTAAAATCCCCAAAAACTTTTTTCCTAACTAAAAGCAAGCTACAAAACTAGCATTCTCCCTTGCTTGATGGTGATCTAAGACTGGTGTGGACTAACTTTGGAGGATTGCTCTCTTGGAATATCAAAGGAAGAATCGAACACTTCAAGAACTTGAAGAGTGTTTGAGGGTGGCTCACAACACTTCAAGAAAGAACAAATCTAAGTAAGTTCTTGAAACTTAATCGTTCTTGTTTCGGAATAAAAATTGCAAGGCATGAATCCTTGTTGAAAATTTTAATACTTTCGTTGTGCATCTGATGTGTTTTCGAACAAGTGGTATCAAAGCTACCTTGCAGCGTTTATTTGAAAATGCCTTTTTAATTTGAATTTGTTAGAACTTCTTAAGTCTGAAATCGTGTTAAGTATTCGTGAATCTCTGCTGAGAAATTGAATCTGAGAAATCTGTGTTTTTCCTTAAGAAATTTTGAAACTGACTTTTACGAAAACTATTTAATATCGTAAATTTAATTAAATCATGATATTGATTCGTGGTTTGGATTGAAAATTTTGAATTTTGGAATCTAAAAAACGAAAATGGATGAACGGAGGGGAAAGGGGATTGCGGGCCACGATGCGCGCACGGTGGGCAGCAGGCGGCTGCCCAACCCATTGGAGATCACCATCCCCCCTGCACACAGCGGCGCATGCATGCACATGCAACTTGTAGCACCCGGAGCGGTGGGCCACCACAGCGTCCGTACTTAGACCTAAACCGGTATATGAAATGTAAAGCTCATATACGTGCCTGAGTAAAAGCGAACAGGAGACCTACACATACACGAGGCTAGGCAGAGCTAAACTCAAACTCAAAGCGAGCAACAAAACAAGTATAGCGGAAACATGCAATAAACATAAATGACGTGTCCAACAAGATCAAGTTAAATACAAAATATATGCCATCACGGCCAATTACATCATATCTTCAATCGTAGCATCAAGATATATATATCATAATCAATTTATATACAAAAGTCCAAAAGTATGCAAAATGTAATGCAACTCGTGTTAGGAATAGTGCCCTAGAAAGCCGATTGTATATCCGCTTTGTGCTTTTCCTTATTGTAATCACAGACAATCTTTGAATGAAATAACGAATTGAGGCAACACTTCTTTATATGCTCTTGTTTGGTATGCGTTTACTTTATCTGTGCATGTATAAGAACTCCCCTAATCCTGATGACTTTAGGACTCTACCATTTAGGTGAAATGGTTCATGAAACGAGCCCTATATCACATAAGTCATGATAAGTAAAATACTCCAAGCCGATGAGTCCTACCGACAGTGGGAGTGTCAACCTGACTCCTCTAAGGCTTGCTTGTGGGATCACGCCCTTAAGAAGGACCACCTTGTTTCGTGGAGATGCAAAGTGTATAGTTGATATGTGCGTGATACATGAGAGTGCTTACTTTAATAAGTAAGTTCACTGAGGTGGCCCGTGTGAGAACATTCCTAAATGGGAAAGGAAGTTTCTATTTCAGGAAATGGAAACTTCCAGATTAGGAAATATCTCACGAGTCATTGATGTGATTAATTGATCCTTAAACTTGAGGTTCTATGTCACTTTATGAGTTAACTCTGTAGTCTTAGGTATAAACTTTAAAGGGTGTCGCCTTAGAAAACTGATTCAAGGCTTATGCGGGGGCTGCACAAGTGATTCATGAAAGTGAATGAGAATCAAGAAAGGACCTACACTTGCATTTGCAAGGTGATCTCTTATTGTGTAAGTCATTCATATGCCATATGGAGTCCTTGGCCAAGGCAGTAGATCAAGACATCAAGAAAAGGGTTTCTTGGATTGAGATCAAATGGATATGAAATGCACTTAGCTTTAAGACCGGATTATTAGGGTTCTGATTATTCCCTTACCCTAGATCTTGGTTGAGAGATAGTAAGTAGGAGGATTGTATCTCACATGAATCAATGACTTAAAGGTTCTGTCGAATCCGAACATTCCAATTCAGCTAGGGGTTAAACACCTGTTGCTAGACTATGGTCGTTTAATCTGTGGACTGATTAATTAATTAGTGAATTAATTAATTAGGGTCACTGCTAATTGAATTGAGAACCTAGAGGGTCACACACAACAACTTGGTTACATGAGTTAAGGCTTAAAAATGATTAAACGAGTTAATCGGGCCTAGAGGGTTCCACACATGTGGGTCACGTGACTGGACACGTGTCATTGTGACACGTGTGCCACACGTGATTATTTAATTATATATTAAATAATTAATTTGTTAATTATTTAATAGACTTTGGTTTAATTTTGAATTAAAAAGAAAGTCTTATTTTGGAGAAAAATAATCTAGTTAATTAATTATGAATTAATTAATTAGATAAAATAAGTTATTTATTTTAAATAAATAAAGTATAAAATTATCCAAAAATAGTTTGGATATTTTAGCTCTCTTGAAAGTTGATTTGAATTTGAATTCAAAGTCAAAGTCAAAATTACTTGATGATTAAGTAATAGGAGAGAGGGACTAAAACCCTAGCCCATAAGGACTAGGATTTTTGGCCAACCCTCCTTCCTATATATAGGGGAGCTCGAGCTCCCCTTGAGGCTAAATTGATGATCTTCTTTTGGTTCATGTGTTGAACACTATCCTTTCTCCAAGATAAACGAAACCCTAGGTTAAGCTTAAACACTAACTAGAGAACTAGCATCCTTACTAGTTAGATTGTAGTCAAGTTGGTGGACTATCTCTAGAGAGCTTCAAGTTAGAAGTTTGAAGATTCGAGCTTTACCAAGGAGAGGGGATCAAGCCGCGAGAAGAGCGTTCTTGGGTGGCTTGAAACGCTTCAAGAAAATTAATTAAGAAAGTAAGTTTCTAATCCCTACGAATTTGGTTACATGATTGCGAGTCCTAGATCCTTTTGTTGGAAAATTTTTAAATTTCCGCTGCTTTCTGGTTCGTGTTTTCCAACAAGTGGTATTAGAGCCACCTCGTTAATCGTGTTTCTGATTCGTCTCAATTATTCTGAATTTGGTAGAAATTCTTAGGCTTGATGCGATTGAGTATTTGTAATTGTTTTAGAAAGCCTGAATTACGAAACTGTATTTTTTCCTGAAAGTTTCTGAAAATTAGTTTTTACAAAATTTAATTTTTGAAAACTATTTTAGATTTGAAACTGTATAATGGATTTCTTGGATTGGTTTTTGCTTTTGAACGAAAACACGAAACGAAAACCCGGATTACGACGAACACGCGAAACCCCGTGCGCGAAGGAGTCGCGCACGCGGGCTTCGCGCGCCACCGCCCGCCTGGCCTAGGCGTGCGCAGGGCAGCCGCCCAGCACCTCCCGCACGCCTGTGCGGGAGCCTCTCGGGCGCGCCTAGCCACGGCGGCCGAGACTGGCCGCCCATCGCCCGCCTTGCTGCCGAGAAAGGCCACCCGCACTCGCGCGCGGTGTGTACGCCCAGCGCGCGCACTAGCCCCGTTTTTTTTTTCGTGCAGTTTTTTTTTTCGTGATCCGGCCTTTCGTATTTCGTGCAATTCAGTCCCAATTTTATTTTTAATTTTAAAATTTTATTTTTGAATATTTATTTTAATTTTTGAATAAAAACTTAAAATTGGGATTTTTAGAGAAATAGAAACGGTTTATATTTTGGAAAAATACATCATGATAGAATTATTAATTTTCAGAAATTAATTGGAATTTTATTGGTTTTGGTAATTTGGGATTTATTGAAAACTTTTATAAATAAGACTCGCATCAAGTCGTGTTTTAAGTCATTAGGGCTTGAAACGAGAATTTTAATTTATTGACTAAATTTAAATTCTCGCAAAAGCATGTTAGGTGATCATAGGTTTAGATCTATGTATGGTTTTAATTTATGCACATGGATGGTTTAAATTGGGGTTGGAGCCCTATAGTTGCGTTTTTCAATTGAGGTTGGAGCCTCACTTATGTGCGTACTGTTATGTGATTTATTATGTGGCTTTCCATATTATGGGGTATGCACCGTGTCATTGTCTAAGGCCAATATGAAGATTGAGCCTTATTACTTTATGTCTTTTTCTTTTTATTGTAATTTGAGAGTAGAGATAGGTGGTGAGGTTTTATTTTCATTTTGGAGACTATGCACCCATGGAGTAAGATGGACCACACTCAAGTAACAAGGAGGCCATAAGTGAAGACCCCTCAAAATGTTAGGGAGGGGAATCTCAATTGTAAAAATGTAATAGAGATAGGGCTCGTATTTTGTTACCGCTTTCCCTTATGTGATTTAAACTGTTTATGTGGCATGTATGTTAGAACTTGTGATTGTGGAGTGGCTCCCACATATCAAGCATAAGATAGGTAGAACCCATGATCATTACATGTTAGTATCATGCTAGGACATGTTATCTGTTTATGTGCTTGTTTGAAATGCATTTAAGTGTACTTGCATTAATAAAGAATAATAAAGTTGGATAACATATATGTTGGTGAGGTCGTACCGGACAACTCTCCGGTTGATTCGAAAATTCCCATTAAATATTAAGCTAATTTCGAACAAATAGGTAGTTAATTCGAGATGCAAATTTTGAATTATATTCCTAGCATTCCATCAATAGGTTTTAAGTTTAGTAAGTGAAACTAGTTATTGTCCGCGAGTCGTGGGATAGCTAGTGGAGCTTATTAGTTCTTAGTTACCTAATTGATCATTTTAAATGGTCAATATTTCGTGGTCAATTTTGGCAAGGGCGATGTCCACGAGTCGTGGGTTGTTCAAACTAAGTTTTGATCATGATCTTATGATTGATGGGTCTAGCTTAACACCTAAGTAAATATGGATGTCGCACGAGTCGTGGGTCCATATTGAAAGATAGGTGATGCAAAAAACAATCACTAAGAGTTCTAAAGGTGTTATAATTGGTAAGTTGTACCTACCTCGGGTTCTTACTTAGAATGTCCACGAGTCGTGGGTTCGAGGTAAAATGCCTAGGATCTTAGTACCCATTGGGAAACGTGTTCCTCTTAGATCTTTGGGAATTATAGATCTTTGAAAAACAGTGGGAGTTACATTAGATTAAAGACCTTGTCTTTTGTATATCGTTATAATTCAGCATGCTCACTAGTTCTCTGTTTTACCATTTAGGTCGTAGATTCTGTGATTCTCTACGTGTTTTGAAATGGCAACCAAAAACCCTCTTGTATCGATCCTCGAGTCAAACAAGTTGACTGGTCCCAACTATTCTGATTGGCTGAGGAATCATTTTAGATTCTGAGAAGAGGACTTATGTTCTCTTCGAAGGGGAGCCTAGTCCCGAAGGGGAGGCTCCCACTCGGGTCGAGCGGGACGCGATTCAGAAGTGGAAGGATGATAATCTCCAAGCCCGTTGCCTTATGTTGGCTAACATGTCTCCGGACTTGCAAAGGCAACATGAGGCCATGGAATTCGCTTGGGAGATTTACGACCACTTAGAGCAACTTTACCACCCTCATGAACGTGTTACAAGGTATAACACTTCAAAGGAATTGTTCCACTTAAGAATGAGGGAAGGTTCAAGTGTCCATGAATATGGACTCAAGTTTCTCGCCCTTACTGAGAAACTTGCTTCCATGGACATGCCACTGAAAGATGAGCTTTCAGTGGATTTGTTGCTAGCTTCGCTCCCACCATCATTCAACCCATTTGTCCTTAACTTCAATATGAATCATGCTGGTGCTACTGTAGCTGAGCTGATTAGTCAGCTTGTGACTGCTGAAAGCACGATCAAGAAGGACAATAAGGTTTTGATGGTGAATGCTCCATCTTCCTCTTCTGGGCCTTCTAAAGGTAAGGGCAAGAAAGCCCAAAAGAAGAAGAAGAAACCCCTTAGGCCCACTGGTGGCGTTTCGAAGGGGAAGACCCAAAAGAAGAAGCGTGATCAGAAAGACGATGTTTGCTTCCATTGTGGCAAAGCGGGACATTGGAGGAGAAACTGCCCATAGTACAAGGCTACTCTAAAGAAAGGTATATTTCTCGTTGAAATAAATCTTTCTATTAATTCTAGTTCTTGGGTACTTGATACCGGTTGTGGAACTCATAACTGTAATGATGTACATATGCTAAGTGAAGTCCAACAACTCAAAGAAAGAGAATGTGTCTTGAAGATCGGCTATGGCTCAAATGTTGAAGCTCGAGCTTTAGGCACAATTAGATTAGATTTAGGTAGTTTTGAGTTAGTCTTAAATAAAGTCCTTTATGTACCGAGCATTATTCGTAATATAATTTCAGTTCCAATATTAGATTGTGAAGGTTATGAAACTTATATTAAGAATGGTAAATACTTTATCAAACGGAACAACTCTTCCGTTCACATCGGTATTCTAAGTCATGGACTTTATCTAACTCAAAATATCAATATTATGAATATACAACGAGAAACTAAACGTAAGAGAGATGACAAAGTTTCAGCTCCCTTATGGCACGCTAGATTAGGACACATTTCCAAGAACAGAATTAGCAAGATAAACACTTTAGGATCATTCTCTGAAAATGATCTTAAAGAGTTAACTTCTTGCGAATCTTGTCTCAAAGGAAAAATGTCCAAAGTTCCTTTTAAAGGAACTGTGGAACGTGCCACTAAGGTTTTGGATTTGATCCATACTGATGTTTGTGGACCGCTTAGTGTAAGCACTAGAAACAATCATCAGTATTTCATAACCTTTACCGACGACTTTAGTCGATATGGTTATATATACTTAATGAAGTATAAATCTGAAGCTTTTGAGAAATTCTTAGAATTTCAAAAGGAGGTTGAGAACCAAACTGGTCACAAGATCAAAGCACTTCGATCTGATCGAGGAGGCGAGTATCTTAGTGAAGAATTCCTTAATCATCTCAAAGATAATGGGATTGTCTCTCAGTGGACTCCTCCGGGAACTCCTCAGCTTAATGGAGTTTCTGAGAGAGGGAATCGAACCTTACTTGATATGGTTCGTTCCATGATGAGTTCACTGACTTACCACCTTCTTTCTGGGGTTATGCCCTAGAAAGTGCAGCAAAGATTTTGAATCTAGTTCCCTCTAAGTCAGTCCCTAAAAGGCCCTATGAAATGTGGCATGGTAAAATCCCTAGTTATTCTTACTTAAGAATTTGGGGTTGTCCTGCTTACGTGAAGAGGACAGTGGGAGATAAGTTAGAATCTCGTTCTAACTTATGCTACTTTGTAGGTTATCCTAAGGAATCCATAGGATATTACTTCTATGATCAATCAGAGCAAAAGGTGTTTGTTTCCAGAAATGCCGCTTTTCTGGAGGAACCGTTCCTTAAAGAAAAGAAAGGCAAGATCATAGAATTAGAGGAAGTACAAAGTGACCCCACGCCACCCACCGAAGAGACGTCCCCTACTGATCAACCACAACCAATCACGGATTTCGATACACACGAAAATCCTCCTCTAAGGCGTTCTGAACGCACTCCTAGACAGCCAGAGAGATGGTATGGATTCTTCCATGAAATCTCTCAAAAGGATAATGATCCTTTAACATATGAGGAGGCACTTTCAGATTCTGACTCTGAACAGTGGATAGAAGCCATGAAATCCGAAATGGACTCCATGAACTCCACCAAGTTTGGACCTTGGTAGATTTGCCTGATGGGGTCAAACCCATAGGTTGCAAATGGATCTTTAAGAGAAAGCTTGGAGTTGATGGAAGCATTGCAGCCTACAAAGCAAGACTGGTTGCAAAAGGATTCACTCAAAGACCCGGCGTAGACTTTGATGAAACCTTTTCGCCAGTTGCAATGCAAAAGTCTATTCGGATCATGCTTGCCATTGCTGCGTATTATGACTACGAGATATGGCAAATGGATGTGAAAACTGCCTTTCTCAATGGTGACATTGATAAAGACATTTATATGGAGCAACCCATAGGTTTCACATTCAGTGGGAGTGAGCAAAAGGTTTGCAAACTCCAAAGATCAATCTATGGATTGAAACAGGCTTCTAGGCATTGGAACATTCGATTTGATGAATCAGTCAAAACGTTTGGCTTCATTCAAATTTCGAATGAATCATGTGTGTATAGAAAGGAATTGGAGACCTCAGTGCAATTCTTAGTACTTTATGTTGATGACATCCTTCTTATTGGGAATTCGAAGGATGACATGAAAGTGACTAAGTTATGGTTATCAAACCAATTCGAGATGAAAGATCTTGGTGATGCGTCCTATATCCTTGGAATTAAAATCTATCGAGATAGATCTAGAAGGTTAATAGGACTATCACAGTCGATGTACATTGACAAAGTATTGAAGAGATTCAATATGGAGTCAGCAAAGGTTAAGAACCTTCCTATGAGTGTAGAAACATGTCTTTCAAAGAAGATGTGTCCTAAGACTAACCTTGAGAAGGAGAGAATGACTCATACACCTTATGCGTCAGCAATAGGTAGCATAATGTATGCAATGTTATGTACTCGACCGGATGTGGCTTATACACTTAGTGTAACAAGTCGTTTCCAATCTGACCCTGGAGATGGTCACTGGGATGCCGTGAAGAATATTCCTAAGTACTTGAAAAGTACTAAAGATTTATTCTTAGTTTACGGAGGTCAGAAAGATCTTACTGTCGAAGGATACTGCGATGCAAGCTTTGCATCTGACTTAGATGATTTTAAGTCAATGTCAGGATACATTTTCTGCCTAAACGGCGGAGCAGTGAGTTGGAAGAGTTCCAAGCAAACTACCACTGCAGATTCGACCACTGAGGCCGAATACTTAGCTGCAAATGATGCAGCTAAGGAAGGTATTTGGATTAGAAACTTCATTCAAGAGTTGAATGTTGGTCCTAGCATGAAAGACCCCATTACTGTGTTTTGTGACAACACTGGGGCGGTTGTTCAAGCAAGAGAACCAAGATCTCACCAACGGACCAAGCACATTATGAGGTAGTATCACCTAATCCGTGATATTATCAAAAGAGGAGATGTGCAAATTGAGAGGGTCACATCAGCAGAGAACGTGGCAGATCCACTTACTAAACCCCTTAGTCGAGAAGCTTTCCAAGGTCATCTTCAGAAGATGGGACTTAGAGTAGCTTGAGAATGGCTTTGACGGGCAAGTGGGAGATTGTTAGGAATAGTGCCCTAGAAAGCCGATTGTATATCCGCTTTGTGCTTTTCCTTATTGTAATCACAGACAATCTTTGAATGAAATAACGAATTGAGGCAACACTTCTTTATATGCTCTTGTTTGGTATGCGTTTACTTTATCTGTGCATGTATAAGAACTCCCCTAATCCTGACGACTTTAGGACTCTACCATTTAGGTGAAATGGTTCATGAAACGAGCCCTATATCACATAAGTCATGATTAGTAAAATACTCCAAGCCGATGAGTCCTACCGACAGTGGGAGTGTCAACCTGACTCCTCTAAGGCTTGCTTGTGGGATCACGCCCTTAAGAAGGACCACCTTGTTTCGTGGAGATGCAAAGTGTATAGTTGATACGTGCGTGATACATGAGGGTTCTTACTTTAATAAGTAAGTTCACTGAGGTGCCCCGTGTGAGAACATTCCTAAATGGGAAAGGAAGTTTCTATTTCAGGAAATGGAAACTTCCAGATTAGGAAATATCTCACGAGTCATTGATGTGATTAATTGATCCTTAGACTTGAGGTTCTATGTCACTTTATGAGTTAACTCTGTAGTCTTAGGTATAAGCTTTAAAGGGTGTCGCCTTAGACAACTGATTCAAGGCTTATGCTGGGGCTGCACAAGTGATTCATGAAAGTGAATGAGAATCAAGAAAGGACCTACACTTGCATTTGCAAGGTGATCTCTTATTGTGTAAGTCATTCATATGCCATATGGAGTCCTTGGCCAAGGCAGTAGATCAAGACATCAAGAAAAAGGTTTCTTGGATTGAGATCAAATGGATATGAAATGCACTTAGCTTTAAGACCGGATTATTAGGGTTCTGATTATTCCCTTACCCTAGATCTTGGTTGAGAGATAGTAAGTAGGAGGATTGTATCTCACATGAATCAATGACTTAAAGGTTCTGTCGAATCCGAACATTCCAATACAGCTAGGGGTTAAACACCTGTTGCTAGACTATGGTCGTTTAATCTATGGACTGATTAATTAATTAGTGAATTAATTAATTAGGGTCACTGCTAATTGAATTGAGAACCTGGAGGGTCACACACAACAACTTGGTTACATGAGTTAAGGCTTAAAAATGATTAAACGAGTTAATCGGGCCTAGAGGGTTCCACACGTGTGGGTCACGTGACTGGACACGTGTCATTGTGACACGTGTGCCACACGTGATTATTTAATTATATATTAAATAATTAATTTGTTAATTATTTAATAGACTTTGGTTTAATTTTGAATTAAAAAGAAAGTCTTATTTTGGAGAAAAATAATCTAGTTAATTAATTAGATAAAATAAGTTATTTATTTTAAATAAATAAAGTATAAAATTATCCAAAAATAGTTTGGATATTTTAGCTCTCTTGAAAGTTGATTTAAATTTGAATTCAAAGTCAATGTCAAAATTACTTGATGATCAATTAATAGGAGAGAGGGACCAAAACCCTAGCCCATAAGGACTAGGATTTTCGGCCAACCCTCTTTCCTATATACAGGGGAGCTCGAGCTCCCCTTGAGGCTAAATTGATGATCTTCTTTTGGTTCATGTGTTGAACACCATCCTTTCTCCAAGATAAATGAAAACCCTAGGTTAAGCCTAAACACTAACTGGAGAACTAACATCCTTACTAGTTAGATTGTAGTCAAGTTGGTGGACTATCTCTAGAGAGCTTCAAGTTAGAAGTTTGAAGATTCGAGCTTTACCAAGGAGAGGGGATCAAGCCGCGAGAAGAGCGTTCTTGGGTGGCTTGAAACGCTTCAAGAAAGTTAATTAAGAAAGTAAGTTTCTAATCCCTACGAATTTGGTTACACGATTGCGAGTCCTAGATCCTTTTGTTGGAAAATTTTTAAATTTTTGCTGCTTTCTGATTCGTGTTTTCCAACAACTCGACCTAAACGAACTAGTGAGACTCGATATGAATCGTGAATAGGTTTTTGCATACTAAAACATTTTCAAAAGAGCATACATACACATAACTTATCGTAACTTACATAAAATCCTATCCCATTTCATAATCCAAATATAACGTAACAAAAGCTCGGCGAGTATTGAGCATCACTAACCTTCACATCTCATAATGTACATATAAAGCCAAAACATAAATATATTCATCCTTCACACAGTTCAAGTAGCTAACCCTTGCTATCCATAACGTAACGTAAGCACAAGGTGTAATGATCCCACAAGTATCTTTCCTGGCTTTTACATTGAAGGCTAAAAGTACCACGCCTCCCCTAACTTCCTGAGTAGCGCGTGATACCTTAAATGGAGAGTGTGCGCAGGTTCTTCCCCACGGCCCAACACCGTCCTAGGGTTCCTTACCCACAATCTTCGGAGCCCAACATTCCGTATCGTAACATATGCCTATATTTCAAGGCTTATCTCGCTTGTAACATAACATAACATACATACGTACATACTTTCAAAACTTAAGCTCACATACGCCTACACATATAACTTTCGTACATAACACATATTTAGTTATATAAGTAGTATAGTCGCATGCGGGTTTAAAATAATCACGTAAGGGTCGTAGGTTGTTTAACTAAAACAAAATGTTAACCTCACCTTGGAAACAAAGCAAAAAGAGCTAAAAGCAACCCAAGAACACCTACGCCTTGGGTCCGACATCCTATGGAAGTGGCTCTATGACCAACAAACATAAAACCCACGACTTACACTCGATCATGAACCAATTAGACACACAACGATGCAAATGAATGCAAAAGATGCAATGAAGTGACATACTTTAACATTATACATTCACGTTCGTATAATACTTTAACCTATTAATTTCATATCATACAATAAATAAATACATTACATATTAATTCATAAACTTAAAACATGTTAGGATCATAATCGGGGTGGGTAAATCCGAAAGAAACAAATAAACAGAACAAAAACAACTCATGCACAAAACAAGGGAGGAACGACCGTTTGGCCTTCCCCCTTAATCAGCCACAAACGACAGTTAATGGCCACAGAAACATCAAGCTAAGGGCGTAAACGGCTGTTCAGCCCCATACTCAACAAACAATGAACGCCCGTTAAAATGGACAGACAATTCACCCATGCATGCAAGGGCGTTCAACCCTAAACGTACACTCACGCAAAGTGAACGCCCGTTCAGCCTGGTTCCCTTGTTCAATCATTAGCTCCAAATAAGCAGCAACAGCGGGAAATCAACACAACAAAAACACAACAGACAACTGATGAAGCCATGCAATTAATCCACCAAAATTCATGCAAATTTCATCCAAATACAACCTCAATTCATGCCGTCCAAGTAGGTACAACTAGGAAGTCAGAATTTAATTTGTAATGTATTATTCCAATTTCATATTTTAAGTGCATTAATGGTGATTCATAAATATACCAACTAACAAAACTAACTTTGACGTAAATACAACAGGGGAGATCATATAAACCTTAAACGACACATTAGGTTTCATATAACTCAAGTTCATGCTATTAATTTCAAAAATTACATAAACCCTGACTATTCATGCTCTTCACCCAACCATCATATAATAATGTTTACAAGACACAAAATAGGTATTAAATCAAAGCCCATAACGAGAAAAAACTTGAGCTCTTAAAGTGCAAAAATGGCGAAGCTAGGGGTTCTTCTCCCTTTTCTAAATGGCTGAAACGTGTGAGGCCAAAATGGGAAAAAGAAAAGAAATTCAGCCCCTTTTTGGTGGCTGAACCGGGTCGGAATGCAAAACGGGCCGGTTCGAATAAATTCGGTCCGTTTGGATCCCATTTTAAGATGTAGGGGGTTCAAACGGTTTTAAAAAAATACGAGGTTTGTTCCATCGGACTCGAATTGTCAAAACAAATCCAATGGCTAAGTCAGAATTCGAACCCGAATTCCCGAACTCAAGTTAGCTAGAAAATGGCTTAAAACATCATATTTGCAAATAGGTTCCTATACTTTCAAAGAAGTCAAATAGGTCCAAAACCTATTTTCAAATTAACCTCAAGACATTCAAATAAATTTCAATTAAGTTCGTACAATATGCAAATCGAACCAATTCATCAAATTAGCATGCTTATCAACGAATTCATATTAAAATAATTATGAACATAAAATTGCATATCAATTTTAAACACTCAAAGCAATTTAAATCAATTAAACAAATTAAATATCACATAAATACATAAATAAACTCACTTGTGGCATCATACCTGTACAATCGAGCGAGCGGGGGGTGTCACAACCTCCACTCCTTGGGAGAACCTAGTCCCCAGGTTCACGACACTGCACCGAAGAGCTCCGGATACAACTGTCACATCTTCTCCTCAGTCTTCTAAGTGGCTTCTTCACATTTCTGATCTCGCCACAACACTTTAACAAAAGAGGATTTGCCAGTTCCTTAACTCTTGTATCTTTCGGTCTTAAATCGCAATCGGGTGCTTCACAATCGTCAAATCCGACTCAAATTGTACCTATTCGATCGGGAGAACAGTTGTTTTGTCGGGGTAGTACTTTTGAAGTTGAGAAACATGGAAAACATTGTGTATCCTAGTCAAACTCGGTAGTAGATCCAATCTATACGCCTTTTCTCTAATCTGTTCTAGGATTTCAACGGCTCGAGGTATCTTGGATTAAGCTTTCCGCCTTTACCTATTCGAGTGAAGCCCTTTGTAGGAGATGCTTTTAGAAAGACTCGATCTTCGATTTTGAACTCCAGGGGCCTTCTTCTCTTGTCGACATAGCTTTTTTGACAGTCTTGAGCTGCCTTCATTCTTTTTTGGATCAACTTGACTTTGGCAATGGTATCCTCAATCTAATTTGGAGGCCTAGCTCTTTCAAGCTCACCTCTTTGGTTCAACCCCAATCCTCGATATCCCAAAAGAGGGGCGACCTGTACTTCTTCCGTATAGTGCTTTGTAGGGTGCCATGCCTATAGAAGCTTAAAAACTGTTGTTATAGGCAAACTCAACCAAAGCTAGATGCCCGTCCCACTTATTCTAAAAATTCAACGCATAAGCCCTAAGCATATCCTCGAGGTATTGAATTAACCTTTTAGATTGTCCAACGATTTGAGGATGCGAAGTGGTGCTAAAATTGAATCTTATTCCCAAACACCATTGAAGATTCTACCAGAAACTCGCGGTAAACCGAGGATCACAGTCCGAAACAATACTAGTTGGTATTCCATGCAATCTTATAATCTCTCTGTAATACACATCGGCTAGCTTTTGCACCTTGTTGGACAACTGAACCTTGAGAAAATAGACTGACTTGGGTAATCGATCTATAACCACCCATATTCCATTAAACCCTCATTTCGTTTTTGGCAAGCTGGACATGAAGTCTATAGTCACTTGCTCCCACTTCCATTTGGGAATCAGAAGCAGTTGGAGAGTTCCTCCCGACTTTTGGTGTTCCGTCTTCACCCTTTGGCACATTAGACATCGCTTCACGAAGTTCGCGACATCTTGCTTCATGCCATTCCACCAATAAAGCTCTTTCAATTCTCGATACATCTTAGTGCCTCCCGTATGTATCGAATAACCTAAGTGGTGTGCTTCCTCAAGTTTAACCTTTTGAGCTCTTCTGGAACACACACTATCGCGCTTTGAACCGAAATAAATCCGAATCATCAAATCCAACTTCGAATTCGGATTAGCTCTCAATTGGGCAACCAATCTCTGAACTTCTTCATCTATGACTTGAGCGACTATAAATCTTTTGTTTTAAGTCAGGTTGTATGGTGATGTTAGCTAAACGAGCCACTGAAAAACCATGACTTGAGAACTTTGACTCGAAGAGCCTGCTTCCAAACTTGCAAAACTTGCCTTCATACTCAAAGCACTGGCTATCGCGTTTGCTTTACCAGGGTGGAACTGAATTGTGCAATCGTAATCCTCTAGAAACTCCACAAAACGCCTCTGTCTTAGATTAAGCTCCTTTTGAGTAAAGAGATATTTGAGGCTCTTGTGATCGGTAAACACCTCAAAAGTTGCATCGTAGAGGTAGTAGCGCCATTTAGCCAAAGCAAACACAACGGTAGCTAACTCGAGATCGTGAGTGGGGGTAGTTCTTCTCATGCTCCTTCAACTTTCTTGAAGCGTAAGCTACAACACGACCACCTTACATGAACACACAATCGAGGCCTTTTTTCGAAGCATCAGTGTAAACCGAATAGCCCTCAACTCAAGAGTAGTGAGGAAGATTTGTTAAGCATTGACAACTTAATCACTGATATTAAAACTATTCGCACCTCCTTCAGGAGGTTCGATACTCTACTATTTGATGTGGCGCTAATGAAATAGCCCACAAGTAAGCTAGAAATGCAACTTCGACATACATTGATTTTTCTGATTTTTAGTTTTAAACAAAATCATTGGCTTGTGATACGTAAAGTATATATAATTCTTTACTCCAATACAACATCTCAACAATTAAAAAAAAATCACAACAAAAAAATTAAAATAGAACTTACCTTGTGATGCATAAATTAATTTAATGGGTCATTTACATTTGACTACCCTACATTTAAGCCTAATTACAACGCAATCCATCACTATTGAGATTTTAGTCCCTATAAATCTTGTTTGGTCTGAGGTCCCTTAACGGAATCTGTAAAGGTGCACTTATACCCCTGATGGCTTTACGAGTGTCACATTGAATATATGACCAAAATTACAAAATCATCCCTAAAGTTCACAAATATAAACAATATGATCCCTACAAATTATGAATCTAGCGGCAAATTAGGGGTATTTTTGGAACGACATAACAGAACCTTAGGGACGACAAGCGGTTCTCAAAGTTAGGCACTAAAATGTATTTTTTCAATAATAATGGATTACGTTGTAATTAGGCCTAAGGATAGTCAGATATAATTATTTTTAATTTAATTAAAATAGAACTTGTCTTGTGATGCATAAATTAATAAATTTTGCATATTTCTTTACTTAGCTACAAATATCTAGTTATTAAACATTAATATGCACAATTAATAATATTGATTTTCTTTCTCGATGATTTTTCATTCTCCTATTATTTAGGAAATTTAATAATAAAATATAATTTAAATGTCTTATATATGATTAAATAATCAATATATATATTATAAAAGTAAAAGTTGTGTTTTTGGTTTCTTGAGACTTTGTGATCGGCCAAAATATCATCACTATAATACTTTCAGTAATATAAAACTAGAGGTTGATTTGGTAAATCATACTATATATTATGGTATTTAAAAATTTTAAAAATATTTATTTAAGTGAAAATAGAACTCTTTAGTAAATTAGAATCAAGACTCTTTCAATCTATAGATAACATATACTGTAATGGGGACTCTGATGGGTCTGAGTTTAGTGGGTCAGATTCCGATCACTTTAGAATTTGTTTTACGTGGGGAAACTAGTTCATGTTCACCGAAAAAGATGGGGGTTCTACCTGCTAGGACAAACACCAAAGCAAAGTCAAAAGGCCAAGCTGGGGGAACTGGGGGTGATTCCCAGTTTGGCTCTCCTACGCTCAAGTCAAATGATGATGGGAAAGAGAAAGCAAGTAAAATGCAAAATTGCAGTAATGGAGATTGCTTACAGAGTTGGAGACGAAGACACATATTTATAGTTGAGGGTCAGGGACCTTTTGGTAATTTATCCCCTTGTGGTCCTGCCCTAATGTCGCCTTCACACGTGGCGCGATGAGGAGAAACCTAGGAGGAATCTCCTGCAAAAGCTAGTGCAAAAGGTAGTGCAGGCGACAACTGTAGGTGCATGGACACGTGCGAGGTGTCAGAGAGCCGTTTTGGGTTTAGTAACGAGGGCCATTGGCGCGCTCGTGTTAACCATGAGCCTGGTAGTCCAGTAGATTGAGGGTGGATCAGGACCAGGGCTATGAGATGAGGGGAAGTTTGGTCTCCTGGTTTGTTTTGCATTCAGAAGTACATACGAGGGGAGGGAGCGCTCGTGAGCGACTCCCCTGGTGACCTTGGGACTCGCTTTGGGGTGCTCGTTGGAGAGCAGATTATGACAGCCACGTGTCACGTGACGGCGAAGACACGCGTCGCTCAAGGTTCTAAACACCGAGGGTGGACGACGCTCGGGGGAGATCAGTTTTGGAGACGTGTGGGCCACGTGTCAAAACATGAGCTAAACGTATTTTGACCCCATCATTTTGCCCCCCAATTCTGTAGTCCTTAGTGATAAGGACTGCAGAATTTTGAACCTGCTTAGTTTCCGAGGGCGACGCTCGTGGAGAAGATAGCGTGCGGCGAAATCTCTTTCTGAGCATGCATTAATTGCTCTCTCTTTAGCTGATTGCCCACGTCATCCCGCATTTAATGCTGATGGGAGAGTGGCGAGATTTTCCAGGAAACGGCGCGTGAATCTCGGGGAGTGGGCGACGTTTCACCAAAGTGGGAGCTTTCCAAGGCGGGAAATGATTGCCTTTTTGAAATTAAATGTCAAAAACGTACCAATCTCTCCTCCTATAAATAGGGGATCCCAAATCCTTCCAAACCTTTATGCATCCAAAACTTTCAGAGCACATTTGTGAGAAAATTATAGAGCAGTTCTTTCAAAGAAGTCCGACTACCCTTCAATCTTCCCTTAAATCTTAAGGTAATTTCCTGGTGATTCTTCTAATTTTCTGACCTGCTACCCCTAGAGTAATAGGATCGTTCTCCCCATAATTCCATTTACCCCTGAAAATCTCCATTTCCCAACCCTTTTGCATCTTTTCTAAATTTGCTAAAAAGAAAACCCTATCTGGAGATCATGTTGAAGAATTCGCCAGCGAAGTGGAGGAGATGGCCACTCAAAGCTCATCCCACCCTAACTCTTCAGGGGATGAGAAGTTGGATGCGGCGGTTTCCGCCATGGACGAGAGAAATCCAGGGGGTGTTGAACATATTTTATAGGAGATGGATTTAGTATTGGAGGCTGAGAGGCAAGAGTGACTCTTCCGATTACTGAGAGCGCAATACACCCTCATCGCCATACGGTGACTGTAGCCGTCGCACCTCCTGTGCCCGAGGGAGAGATGGTGGGGCCATCAGAAGAGCCGCCGGCCAAACGTAAAAAGAGGGGCAAGAAAACCAAGAAAAACAAAAGGTCCGCCGAGGGTGAAGGCTCGGGCATGCAGGCCACCGAGAGGCCTCCTGAGGAAACCTCTAGCACTATTACCCGAGGGGAGATAACATCTATAATGGCGCCCATTTACTGGGATGAGCGCTTCCAATGGAGGATTCCAGCCGACCACGAGCATGCTAACAACCCTCCGCCTGGAGAGATGGCCGTCTACAAGGACTCAGTAGCGTTTGGGGGTTTGAGATTCCCCATTCCAGTCCCAATGGCTAGCACACTCAACGAGCTCAACTTGAGTCCCTCGCAGATCGTTCCCAATGGCCTGACGCTCATAACCACCTTCATTATCCTTATGAGGTGCACCGGAAACCAACCCTCCATGCGAAATTTCAACGCTCTGTTCCAAGTCGCCCGGTCACCTCGTTCATCTCCAAGGGCCAGTTTCTTTTATGTTCAGGCGAATTCGGGCCTAAGGCTAATCAATTCTCCCTCAACTACCTATGGTACGGACTGGAAGGAGAAATATTTCTTCGTGAGGGCCCCGTCAGATGATGATTTTGGGGTCCCCCGAGAGTGGGTTTCGCATGGGAAGGGTCCCCTTGTGAGGCATCGTCTAGACCCTACTTTCCCTGAGAACAGGGCACAAGACTTGGCGGGTGCCTTAAGGGATGAGGGCTGGCAGATACAGGCAAAGGACCTCATCGATAACGAGGAAGTTATGTTCCTATACGGGGCTTACCAATAACCCTCATTTCCTCAACAGTCCTCCCGCTCGAAACTTGGAGAGAGATGGTTAGATTTTAGGGCACTAACTGACTTTATAAATGTACTTGTATCTGGTGAATTTTCCCAGAAGTTTAACCCTTGTTTTCTTTCCTTTTTCAGGAGCAAACATCATAATGGCTGGAGGAAACATGCGCAATGTGGCCAATTTTGTCAACGCACGCAACCGCTAACAACGCCAGCAGCAAGACAACCAGCAGAACCCTCGGGGCCGAGGGGCCGATCGTGGTGATGGTCGCGGGGACCATGAAGGGGCGAGTTCAAGAACCGCCCAACCATCCAGAGGCCGTAGAGGAAATCGGGAGGCCGACACTGAAATAAGGATCATTCCCAGGCCGGCAGACACCACTACCCCGAGGGGAGCCACTCCTCCTACCACAGAAGTAACCAGACCACCTACGAATGTGGTCATCCGGGAGCACCAAGGGGATGGTGTCCAAACTTCCAGGAAAAGGAAGAGGATGCCAGACGCTATCCCTATAGCGGGCAAGGGCAAACAAGTGGCCGAGGGGCTGCGCGGAGACGGAGAAACTTCCTCGTCTGAGGAAGAACATTTATAGAGCTTCGATCGCATGGGGGGACAGGCACTTCGAGCGCCTTCCTAATGAGGGCCCTATCCTTTTGTCTGCGCGTCCCCCCTTGAGGACCATTACCGAAGGGTTCTATGAGATGGTGCAGTTTACGGGGGACCACCAGGCGCTGTTCTCCCAGAATTCTGAGAAAGTGGCTGCGGATATGGTCCACGCCCTTATTTTGGTAAGTCCCCATTCATTTATCCCTTTAACTTCAAAAATCTCTTTCCCACCTCGAAAATCCCTCAGCATGACATTTCCTCCTTATCTTAACAAATGCAGCAAGTACTTCCAAAGGCCAAGAACCTGCAGATATGCGCCACGGTCTACTCCGAGCGTAAAGCTAATTATAAGAAAATGGCTCGCTTGAATGACCCGACTTAAATCCAGGAGGAGCTGGATGTAGAGAAGGCCAAGTTTCTGTCCCCCCAAACCGAGCATAAGAAGTTGGAGGATTATACAAAGAGGTTGGAAGATGACTTTAAGAAATCTGAGGCCTCCCGGAAGAAGTATCGTGCGGACTTCGCCACTGCTACGGATTCTAACAAGAAGCTCATAGCGGATTTGAATGGATGGATCGACAAGTATAATGAGGCCAAGAAGAAGTATACCGAGGAGACTCGCAGCGCTTGTGAGAGGGAATTCCAACAGTCCCTTCCCGAGCGCTTGGAGAGAGCCAACAAGGAGGCCATCATTAAGTTCTGCCATTCAAAGGCGTTCTCCTTCGCCGCCTCGCTCCACTGTTTCGACGAGGCTCAGAAAGCCTTTAACTTGGTCATCAAATAGCTGATCCATCTAGGCTTAACGAGTGCTTGTTCAAGGGGAAGACCGGATATGGGGTTAGCCTTTAACGAGCATTACGCAGCGCACGGAGATGGGGTGGATGATTCGGAGGCCAACATTAGTGAGCCAGAGTACAATTACATAGTTGAGCTCATGCAAGATGAGTACATGGCCGCTCATCCGGTGGAAGAGGAGCCTCCTATGGAACTCAACGAGGGGGCTGGTGATGTCATTCCTGTCCTTGAGGGCCCTCAAGAGAATGAGCCCCAAGCGTCAATGGTCGAGGCCCCTCCCATCCAGGTTAGTGAGAATGCTCCCGCTCCAGCAGTTGAGGCCACTGAGCCATTAGTTCCCCCTCCATAAGCGCAAGAGCCCGTCGCCCCTGCTCAACACGTGGTGGTGAATTTAGAGGAAGATGTTGCTGTTGCTGCGTGAAATTCCTCTCCATCCTTTAGGAAAAGTTCCTTTGTATCTCTTTCTTTCCAATAATTCCCAAGGGCTATGGTGCATTGGTTTTGTAATTTGGTATGCTTTTGCCCAAAATCAATGAAGACCTTCCTCTTTCTAAGAATGTCTTTTTATTTTCTGCTGTGTTGTGATGATTTTTACCTTGCGCTTGTTTTATCAAAATCTTGTAATGTTTAAGATTCTGAGCAATAAACTAAGTAAAAAATGACCAAAAACTTAGAAAATTTTGCTAAGTCTTTGAGTGAGCACAAGGGTTTTACTTTGAGAATGCCCTGATTCAAGACTTGTGAAAATTTTTCTAAGCACAATGAAAAGGGTCTGTGTTGAGCCCTTGAATAACTCGAGGGTCAGGTTTTGAGGGTACCCTGGTTGGGGCTTGCAGAGGCTAGTCTAAAGCCCTTGTAGGGTATAACTTGATCAAACTACGCAACGAGGCCTGATTTCGAGTTCTGGGTGCTTGTGTGATAAGCAACCTGGCCCTACTAGGACATTCGTGTATGCATATTAAGTAAGTTTTTTTTTTTAGCAATTTTGCCAAGTGTTGTACAGGTACGCTCATGAGCTGGTTGCGAATGCTTGTGAGAATAGGCTTGATCTTCATCTTCCACGAGCGTGAGACGCGTGGGTCGAGCTCAGGAGAATTGCTGGTCACTTAGGAATTTTAACAAGTCATTGCAGAAGCAAGGGCCTAGACTTGTGAAAACTTATCTAAATTTTTTCCATCCTAGTGCTTGAATGTGAGGGATTTCTACTACGAGGGTACCGTTTTCGAGGGAGCCCTGGCCAGGACTTGTGGAAACTTGTCTAAAAGTTTCCTTCCAAGTATTGTAGCATCCGAGTGCTAACTGGCAGCGTAGCCTAGATAGGCTCGCTCTTCGCCTCGTGGCCATCGCTTGATCAATTCCTAAATAGGGTGGACCTCTAGGTGGGATCTTGCCACTTTTGATAAGCATGTACCGCCCTCGTAAGGGGAATTCGAGTGTCTCGGACCTGTGTGGTGATTGCCTAGGTTTCCGAGGGGGAATCACTTACCATCCTCAAAAGATATTTCACACACAAAAATCACTTTAATAGATAACGCTTGTAAACAGGAAATACATAGATCCCAAAAGTGGGTTTTTTACAAAATTGTAAATAACTAAACATAAAACCTTCGTAGATTGCATGTATTCCACGGACGCGGGAGACGCTCGCCCTGGAATGTCTTGAGCATGTATGTGTTGTTAGCTCTGATCTGTATAACTTTATAAGGGCCTTCCCAGTTGGGGTCCAACTTGCCTACATGCTTTGAGACTTCAACTTTCTTCAAAACCAAGTCTCCTAACTGGAAAGTTCTTTCTTTAACCCGCTTGTTATATTGCCGAGCGACGGATGCTTTGTATTCATGAATGCGTGCCCATGCCTTGTCTCTCTTCTCTTCCAAAAGATCCAATTCCAAGGCCCTGCTTTCCTCGTTTGCTCTGGGCTCGAAATATGCCACTTGAGCGGATTCATGTGCCACTTCTGTTAGTATCATTGCTTCTGAGCCATAGACAAGTGAGTAAGGGGTTTCACCGGTGGCCACTCGTAGGGTGGTGCGATAAGCCCATAAAGCCCCTTGTAACTCCTCAGCCCACTCGATTTTTTTGCTATCAAGCATGGTTTTCAGGTGTTGTAAGATAACCCTGTTGGTGAATTCTGCTTGACCGTTAGCTTGAGGGTGGCCCACGGAGGTAAAACGCTGTTCGATACCTAACTCTGAGCACCATTCCCGGGTATCAACTGCTATGAATTGGGATCCATTGTCCGAGATAAGCACCCTCGGAATGCCGTATTGGCATTTAATATTCTTCCAAATGAAATCCCTCATTACTGTAAAGGTGATCTTTGCTACGGCTTCAGCCTCAGCTTATTTGGTGAAGTAATCGATGGCTAGGATAACGAACTTTTTTTGCCCAACCGCCACAGGCAAGGGGCCAACAATGTCGATACCCCATTGATCAAAGGGCCATGAGACATCTATAGGGATCATTTGAGCAGCTGGTACTTGAGGAACATTAGAATGAAATTGACACTTTGGACATTTCCTGGAAAATACTATGGAATCTTGGAGGACAGTGGGCCAATAGAACCCACTTCTCAATATCTTTTTGGCAAGAATGCGCCCCACAGAATGATTCCCACAACTCCCTCCGTGAAAGTGTTCAAGGGTCTTTTTGTCCTGCGAGAGCCTCAAACATCTCATTGGTGGGCCTTGGAAAGATTTCTTGAAGAGTCTGCCCTCGTTGTCCAGCGAGAAACGAGGGGCCTTGTTCCGAATCTTCCGTGCCTCCACTTTATCGGTAGGGCAAGTACCATCTCTAAGGAACCTGACAATGTCATCGAGCCAGTAGGGCTCGGTAGGATCAATCATAGCTACCGCTTGACCGAGCTCTTTCCTCTGAATTAAAGGTCCCTCTGTTCTCAGGAATGTGATAGAACGTTCACAGGGTCCTTCGAGGGTAGAAGCGAATTTGGATAAGACGTCTGCACGCTCGTTCTCCGCTAGGGGGACTTGAAGCAAATGAAATTCCTTGAACTTTCTAATTATCTCCTTTGATTTTTCCAAGTGCTGCACCATGGTGGCTTCTTGGGCCTCATATGTTCCTTCAATTTGACTTGATATCAATTGCGAATCAACATAAGCCATGACTCTGGAAGCTCCGCTCTGAAATGCAATTCTCAAACCTTGTATGAGGGCCTCGTACTCTGCTTCATTGTTCATAACTTGGAAATCCAACCTGATTACAAAGTTGATTTCAACTCCGTTGGGATCACTGAGGGGAAGCCCCCCCTTCTTGAGAGGTCGAGGAGCCATCTGTGTGCAGGACCCATAGACCGTCGTTTTCAGGAACGGCAGGCTCTAAACCAAAGCGTTCAACCAACAAATCCGCAACTACCTACGCTTGTATGACCACTCTAGGCTCAAAGCTTAGGTCAAATTGGCTCAATTCAATAGCCCACTTTATCAGCCTTCCGGAGACATCCGGCTTGGATAGAACTTGGTTCAAGGGTTGATCCGTAAGGACGGTGATTGAGGGTGCTTGGAAATAAGGCCTCAGCCTCCTTGATGCATTAATGAGGGCGAAAGCTAACATTTCAATTTCCAAATACTTCTTTTCAGTGCCTTGTAGCGTCTTACTCAAGTAATAGACGGGTAGGTGTTTCCGCTCGTGCACGGCGACCAAAACTGTGCTCGTGGCCCCGGCGAAGATAAAAAGGTACACGAATAATTTTTCTCCCGCCACGGGCTTGGTCAAGAGGGGAGCGCTTGAGTGGCAAACTTTCATATCTTGCAAGGCCTTTTCACATTCTTCAGTCTAAGAAAAGTTTCGAGCGTTGCGTAGAATCTTGAAGAAAGAGAGATTTCTATCTGCTGAGCGGGAGATGAACCGGTTCAAAGAGATTATCTTCCCTACCAATACTTGCACTTCTCTAAGGTTACGAGGGGAGGGAATATCCAAGATGGCCTTGATCTTTTTAGGATTATCTTTGATTCCCCACTGACTAAACATGTAACCCAAGAACTTTCCCCCTCGGACTCCGAAAGTACATTTGGAGGGATTTAACTTCATACCGTACTGGACCAAAATGGCAAATGTGCACTGAAGCTCCTGTAGACCTTTTTGTTCATTTGGGGAAGTCTACAGACCTTTTGGTGGACCCAATTTGGAATGCTTCTCTACTTTGGGCTTCTTGAGGGACAACATATAACACTCCCATGCCTCTCGGACACTGCACAGAACCTCCCCAACCCCGTCGGGGGTGGGGAACTTGATTTTCTGATGGTAAGTGAAAATGATGGCCTTGACCTAGCCTATGATGATGTTGTATGAGATTTCAATTTCCATTACCACATAAGTGACCATCAATGTTTTTCGCTGTGGGGCGCGACCAAATGAGGTGGCCAAGCGAATTTGCCCTCGAGGGATAACCTCAGAGCCTCCAAAGCCAATGAGGGCTGTCTTGAGGGGCTCGAGCGGGATGTTGGTAATATTCATCTTTTGAAACGTGGTATAAGGCAAAACATTAACAGAGCTTCCACTATCAACCAGAACTCTCTTTACAACATGGTTATAGACATCTAGGCTAACCACCATAGGGCAGTCAGAGGTTTCGCTGACCCTATGGGGAGTTACAATGTGTGCTAGGTCCCTATCACTAAATCCCACAACTTCATTCTCTTTGGAGCGGTAGCCGCTCGTTTCACAGACATAGACTTGCTTGGTGCCAAGGGGCGCTGATCATAGCTCCTGACATATCGACGGCGTGAAGCATTGGAGTCCCCTCCGGACGATCCTCCGGCAATCATATTGATGACAGCAAACGGGGTGTTCTCTTGCTTGGGGGCTTTTTGCTTACCACGAGCGTTGTTCTCGGGGTGGGTCGTCGTCACGGACTTCTGGAGCGTGAAGGACTCCTTCTCCTCTCCCTGGTACGCTCGTTGCAGCGCTCGTCGTAGCACTCTAACATCTTCACAAATTCCTTCAGGTGCCCGCCTGCGATGAGTCTTTGAATTTCAGCTTCTAACTGGCGGCATTCATCCGTGTCATGCCCCTTCTTCTTATGGAAGGCGCAATATTTGTTCGAGTGCCTTAGTGCCTCTATTCCTTTCATCTTTGTAGGCCTCTTGAAGAGCTTCTTATCTGACAGAGGATAAACCTCTGAATTGGGTTTGTTGAGAGGGACGTGCTCGTACCTTTGTGGGGGAGGCGATGATTTGTCGTGTTCTCTATGAGGCTCCTCTCGCCCCCGCTCGACCTTAAGGGGCCCAGAATGTCTGGGGCATTGGACCCATACATGTCCTCAAGTGCTAAGTAGGGCTCGATAATTTCTCTCATTGCCATAAGTGACGAGGGGCGTTTCTTCACAATCGAATCCGCAAAATTCTTGCTCACATACTGTTTGTGATTGCAAGCTTTGAAGAGTACATGTATCAAGAAATCCATTGATGACCTCTTTACCAAGAGCACTTCCTTGTTGAAACGAGCAAAAAAGGAGCGAAGGGATTTGTGTTTGCCTTGGACCAAGTTGTACGAGGCAGTGGGGGTAGTGACGGGTGCCTTCAATGAATTGAAGTGATTGAGGAAGGCATCGGTGAGTACTCCATAGGAGTGGATCGAGCCGGGCGGTAGACTCTTGTACCACTCCTGGGCCATTCCCACAAGGGAGGTAACAAAAACCTTAGCCCAATAATGGTTAGAATGCTCGTACAAGTGCATTAAATACAAAAAATGGTCTAGATGCTCCGCTGGGTCTGTGGTTCCATTGTAGCGGTTGATGGAGGTAGGAACTTTGCCCATGTCGGATTGGGCCACTAAAACTTCTTCTACGAGGGGAGAACCCCTCGCAAGCGGATGATGATCGTAACACCCATAGTTTTCCTCCTGTTCCAAGTGACGTGGAACATGCTGCTGGGGGCCAGGGCGACGAGCGTCCCTGGAATTGGCTCGTTCGTCCCCAGCATGGGGGACTTCAGACCATGCTCGAGAGAGCTGTCCCACCATTTCCTGCAACCCTTGCAGCTGGTCTTGCAGAGCTGCGAGAAGGTTGGGATCTTCCCTTCTTACTTGGCTCCCTCGCTGGGAGGCTTGTGGCCCTCGTTTCGATGCTTGAGAGTAGGCTTCCTCATCAACATCGATCCTCTTCACGGGCGCTTTACCCTTGTTCGCTTGGAGATGTTCTTCTCCCTCCCTGGCGGGGACCTCCTTCTCTTTCACAGGCGGCGGAGGGGGAAAGGAAGGGGGTGGTTGGGCCCTCAGAACAACCTGTGCCTCCATGAGCGGGTGCACCTGCAATCCTCCCCAAGGAGGAGTGATTTGAGCGGCCTGCCTAGAGGGAAAGTACATGGAGGTAAAGTTTCTCCATGCGCCATGGGCCGCCTGGACCTCACACTGGGTATAGATAGCATGTAGCTGTTGAAGGGTCAGGGGAGGCAGCTCCACTCCATCAATCTCTTTAGGAACCACCACCGGTAACTGGAGCTGTCCGGCGTGGTACGGTTGTATAGCGGGCATCATAACGGTCGGAGTGCGCGTATACCCTGGGGGTAGCATCATATAGGGGTACCTCCCGGGTTAGCTTGGGTGGCCATCCACTGGCTCTGGGGGAGGTTTGGGTGGGCAGGAAGCCCAGAACCTCCAACTGCGGCGGTGGATGGCTGCGCAGGTGTGATCTCCGTTGATGGTACCACCGGTTCAATGGGAGCTGGGTGCCCCGCCAGCTGCTGCCGGTGGAAGAGTGTTGACGTTAGCCTCGCGGGGGGAGGTCATCTCCACCTCCTATCGCTCCAGATCTCGTAGCAACCATGATGCAAGCGGTGTCTGTTATTCAACTAGCAAAGATAAGAAAAGTTTAGAGGAAAGGTTTCCCACAGACGGCGCCAAAATTGATGGGTCTGAGTTTAGTGGGTCAGATTCCGATCACTTTAGAATTTGTTTTATGTGGGGAAACCAGTTGATGTTCGCCAGAAAAGATGGGGGTTCTACCTGCTAGGACAAACACCAAAGCAAAGTCAGAAGGCCAAGCTGGGGGAACTGGGGGTGATTCCCAGTTTGGCTCTCCGACGCTCAAGTCAGATGATGATCTGAAAGAGAAAGCAAGTAAAATGCAAAATTGCAGTAATGGAGATTGCTTACCGAGTTGGAGACGAAGACACATATTTATAGTTGAGTGTCAGGGACCCTTTGTTAATTTATCCCCTTGTGCTCCTGCCCTAATGTCGCCTTCACACGTGGCGCGATGAAGAGAAACCTAGGAGAAATCTTTTGCAAATGCTGGTGCAAAAGGTGGTGCAGGCGACAGCCGTAGGTGCACGGACATGTACGGGATGTCAGAGAGCCGTTTTGGGGTTGGTAACGAGGGCCATTGGCGCGTTCGTGTTAACCATGAGCCTGGTAGTCCAGCAGATCGAGGGTGGATCTGGACCAGGGCTATGAGATGAGGGGAAGTTTGGTCCCTTAGTTAGCTTTGCATTCAGAAGTATATACGAGGGGAGGGAGCGCTCGTGAGCGACTCCCCTGGTGAGCTTGGGACTCGCTTAGGGGCGCTCATTGGAGAGCGGATTATGACAGCCACGTTTCACGTGACGGCGACGACATGCGTCGCTCAAGGTTCTAAACACCGAGGGTGGACGATGCTCGGGGGAGATCAGTTTTAGAGACGTGTGGGCTACGTGTCAGTTGCTGGTGGCGCCACGTGTCAAAACGTGGGCCAAACGTATTTTGACCCCATCAGGCTCTTTTTAAAATTAATTAATATAAGTTATATTGTAAGATGTTATTATATTTAAAATTTTTAAAATTACTTATTTGAGTGAAAATAGAACTAATTAGAATTGAGAGTCATCCAATCTATAGAAAATATATAGCGCATCATAATAAGAACTCTTTCTAAAATTAATATATTAATTATAAATTATATTATAAGATATTTGTATATTTAAAAATTAAATTAATAATATAAATATAAATATTTACGGCTTTTCACATAAATGCATATTTTTGCTATTAAAATTTATTATGACTTTTGATGAATAAAAAATATATCATTTAATTGGACAACTAAAAATAAAGAGAAAATATATGAAATTATCAGGTAGAGACTAGAGACAAGTATAAAAATGAAAAATAGAAAAGTAAATAAAATTTTGAAATGGAAAAAGAAATACATAATTAAGTAGTTAAATAAGAGATTAGATATATTGTAATAGATAAAATTTTAATAAATTTTAAAAATTTATTACTAATTCAAAAGAATATTCCACTAACCAAAATTAGAAGTCTAACCATAGTTATTTAAAATTAAGGAATCTCAAAAGATTCAACGTGTCTCCACATAAAAATAAGATATATTTTAATTTTATAATTATTTTTTTATATTGTTCAATTAAACATTACTTTAATATTTTTATATACTCTTTTAACCATTTATACTACATACATAAATGATAAAAAAAAAACTAAAATCAATCTTAAATAATGCTCATTAGAAAATATAAATAAGAAGAAATAATATAAAATAAAAATAAAAAGGAGAAATAAAAAATTACAAGGGATAATTATTTAAAAGAAATACAAAAATTAAAAATCAATTCAAATAATATTTTAAGAGTCAAAGAATTATTAAAAATAATATGGACATATATTTCTGATATAATTTTGCAAAACTTTCAACTTGTGATAAGTAATAAAATGAAAAATTAAATTGTACAGTTGAAAATAAATAAACACAAAAAAAAAAAAAAAAAAAAAAAAAAAACAAAAACTATAGAAGGACGTAGAAGTCAAATGGGTGAAAGAAAAGAAAAATTAAAAAATAAAATTAGGTTAAACTAAAAACTTTGCACCAACCGGCAGTTGGTTTAAGTGGATAAAGGTTTGAGTTCACTTAAAGTAAGGTCTCAGGTTCGAACCTTGCAGATGTAAAAAACTATGTTTGGAGAGGTCCCCGTGAAAAGCACCTTCAATATTCCGGGAGATTAGCTTCTCTCTCAATTGGGTGGGGAAAAACTCTGAGAGATCAAAAAAAATAAAAAAATGAGGGAAAACTCTGCAAAAATTTTTAATGCAAATTTATGGTTTAGATCAATCTTAGTTGACCGTCGATTTCTCCTCCGTTATGATAACCCAAGAGTTAAGACCACCACCATTGTGTTCTTCTCTCGAAGATGACAAAACTCATATCCGGTTCGATCCTATTGATCGCTGAAAGCCGCCGCCCGCCGGAATTCGTCTACAAAGCTCTATCTTCCGTGCACCATCTTTGACCAATAATTCCTCTTCCGCCGGTTGTTGGATTTTGGTTTCAAGGCCATGATTGTGTTCCTTGCGTCGAGAACTTCAATTTGATGGATAATATTAACACATCTTGACGTCTAATCTGAATAGATTTGCCCTTAGAAACTACGCCAAAGTTTTATTAAAAAAATTGAACAGAATATTCTCCAAAATTCCTTCCAAAAGGGGGAAAGTGATATGTTTTACAAAGGTTAGGGGGGAAATCGCGTAAATTTAAAGATTAAGGGGGAAAGTGCGAAACGTGCCATAGGGTAGTGGGTTGCCGCAATTTACCCTAATTTTATTACTTTACTAATAATATAAATACTTATTAAACTTATATTCATATCTTTTATTGTATTTATTTACTAAAATTAATTTATAAGATAATATAAGGAACAATATTTTATTTTATGTGGAGATGTATTTATGCTACTTTAATATAATATTATACATTTTATACCAAAAAACTAATAAGTTAAATTATATTAATAAAAACGGGAAATATAGAAAATGAATTTACTAAAAAAAGAATGAGGGTATAAAGTAGAGAGGACATAAATGTTAGAAAATATGCATATTTGTAAGAGAGTGAAGCGAGATAGAAGATAACTGCAAAAATGTTAATATATTAATGTAATTAAATTATTTTTATAATTCATATTATATTGATCTAAAGTTAGTTGTTTTAAATATTTTGTAAGTGTATAATCTGTTAAATTTTATTATATTAAACTTAAATAGTATATTTTGAAAGTACTCCTTTTAACGTTGACACATATGTTAAAGTAAACTTTCACATTATATATATATATATATATATATATATATATATATATATATATATTTGTCATTTTAATATATATTAAACATAAATATTTGGTAACATGGCATAATTCAATTGGAGCATGTACCTCGTCCTAATGGGAATCACGTGGACCCTAAGTCCATCATGGGCGAACTATGAAGGGCCATGTGGAAGAGACCTACGCCTAAGGTCTTTGAGTCGACAAGTTAAAGCAAATGGGTCAAACAGTCAAAGTTGTCCTAGACAACCTCCAGATCGACCAACATACGAAAAGTCGTAAGGTCGATCCTGTAACTAAGAGGGCCTAAAGCCTAAAGGCCGAATGAGGCCCCATTGACCAAACCCTAGGTCGAGAGGTCGATAAGATATTACGAGCCAAAATACTACCAACGACCTGGCGACCTGAGCATGAAAATGTGTCAACTTCTAAGTCATGTGTCAGATTGTCTGAAGACATTTAATGTCAAACATATCAGATGTGACTAAAAGATGAAAAGTCAAAGTATCTATTAAGCGAGGTCGAAAGTATGCTTAGTAACAGATTATGAGATATACATTTAATAAAATAATCTTAGTGTATGATTTGTGTGTGTTTTAGACTGCACTGCGTCCTATTGTATTAAATTTTTAATATTTTCTTATAAATTTGATGAGATTGTACTAGAGTGAATAATATAAATGTCAAAAAATAAAATTTCTATTATCAAATGGAACATACTGTCATTATTTCTACACGCACAATAAGAGAAAAATGAAGCATTAATAAATTATGGGTATAATCGTACATACTGGTATATGATGACATTAGTGTTAAGTGAGTGATCGACAAGTAGACAGTAAGAAGATTTGGTCGAAAGAATAAAAAAACAAAGACGATTGGACGGAATGCTATTGTGCTGGTGGTTGAGAGAGAAAGAGAGGTGCCAAGGAAAAATTGTGGTATGAAGTTAGAGAGTTGGGGGAGAGCTTATATATAACCTAAAAAAATAATTGGTGCTTATTATCGATACGAGTTTTATGTTATAATCAGTAAATCAATTAAAATAAATAATTTTTTGTTAATATATTTTGCTAATATAAATTATATCTTTATTTTATTATTACTGTTTTGGCATAGATCAGTAATAGTTAATTAATGACGAGTGAAAATTTTAAAAAAAATACAAACTAATTTTTTGTAAAGTTTATTATTGAATTTTTTTAATATTTTTATTTACTTAAATCGATGAAATAAATTATTATTCAAAATTATAAATTAAATTATTTTTCTATAAATATAAAATAATTGCAAATAACTAATAAATAACAATTAATTATAAATTGAACTACTAATTATAAAAATAATTAGTAAAATTTTTCGTATTGAACTATTTTGGTTGGATTCGAGTGAATTTAAATGAATTTGTGATCTTTTAATTGAATAGGGACAATTTGTAATTTTGATTGCTTGAGACAAGTTATAGTTTTCATATTTTAAACTTATTCAAATATTATTAACACTATATACTTATTATAAAGTATTAAATTTATTAAAAATAATTATTATTTAAATTACGATAGATAACTAATAAAAAATTTATTAAAAATAATTATTATTTAAATTACGATGGATAACTAATAAAATAGAAAAAAAAACTCATTTAATCAAAAGAAAACATGAGTGATTTTATAAATCAAACTAAGTATTTAGAGTCATATACAGATAAAATACAAATTATAATTTAATTTTTCATGTTAATTATATATATATATATATATATATATATATATATATATATATATATTTGTATATGAGTGAGTCTTTATGATATATGAATATAAATATGATACAACATAAATTAATTTCTAAATTTAATAAGTGCAAGATGTTTGTCACGGTGTCCAACCTAAACATGATACAATCCAATAATATTTAGAACTATTTGAGTATCATATGAGTGTTAATTTAAAACTATAAACTTTTTATATATATACGTGAGATTATCTATTAGAAAATTAAATTTCAATTGAGGTCTCATCACTATATTTAAAATTAAAAAATTAATATTTTAAATATTTTCATTTTAATAATTAAATTATTTAAAATATTTAGTTAAATTGCATATTTAATGTGCAACGCCATTGTTTTTACTAGTGTAATAAAATTTACTAGTATTAATTCGTAGATGACATGGACGAATGAAAATTTTTATTTTAGTTACAAATATTACAAAAAAGAGACAAATTTTATTTAATCAAAATTAGACAACAAAAAGTCAAATCTTATTATATACATATATATATATATATATATATAGAGAGAGAGAGAGAGAGAGAGGAGAGGAATAGCGTGGCATATAAACAATCGAGCGAATTATAGTTTTAAATTTCAACTGGAGACTGGTTTGAAACCTAAATTTTAATTTTCTCACAACACAAGTTCCGCACACACAGATATCCAAATATTCATATACAACAACAAATAAATATAAGATTTAAAAATAAAAATTGAATCTAGATGAAACAGTGGAATTGATTCACAAATTATTCAAAGGGAGAATTACTAGGACTCAACTGCGTACATGGGCGATTCCAGAATTATCAGACAATAAGGTCAAAAAAATTTAACTCATAATAAAGAAATATTAAAAAAATACTTTATTTAAAATTTTATTTTATAATTGTACTCTACGATTCTTCATATTTTGAAACCGCACCATAATTTTATCATTGCTAATTGTATTTAACACATCCTTCTCAATATATGTAACTAAACACTCATTCATAAATTGATCTTCAATACGGTTTCATAGCCGATGCTTTACAGCCTTCCTCGCTGAAAATGTCCGTTCAACCGTTGCTATAGCCACAGGAAAAATCAGGGATAATTTAACAAGCAGATAAACTAGTTGATATACGATGTCTTTCTTTTTCTCCACTAGTTTTTCTACAAGGTTTGCAACTCCAGATAAGTCCAAGAAGTCGATATTTGACCGCATATCAATTATAAAAGTGTCCAATTGACAATCTAGTGCTAGACTCAACCGTGGAGAACTTAGATGGATAAAACTCAACCATTCGCATCAAGGTCTTTTTATCAAAAGCCTCAAAAGAATTGCTTGGATTGAGGCAAGCCACACAACAAAGTAATTCATTATTTACCTCGTTAAACCGATCATTTAACTCTTGAAGTTGCATATCAATAACATTATAAAATAACTCGATGCAATAATGATACAAATTGGTAAATTTTGATACTTTTCGTTTTGATCTCCCTCGAGTATAAGAATGATTCAAGTATGGAATGTCGACTTTATTCTTTTCACTAAATAAAAGAACTTGAGCGAGCAAGCTATCCCATTTCTCATCTCTCATACTTTCTAGTTGTTCTTTGATAATCTCAACAAGTTTCATTGCATTTACTATGTCTTAATCTTTTCTTTGCAATGATTGTGACACTTCGTGATTCCCAACACCTTCCACATCAAATGCACCCTAAAAATGAAATCAAATGAGAAAATAGCATCTAGCAGCAAATAAGCTTCGACTCTTTGCTCAGCATTTAATCCATCTTCCAAAATAATTTCAAGAAGATCTGCCACTGAAGAAAATACATCAAGCAAACTAACGAGTCACGACTGTACCATAATGACAACCCCATCGAGTATATATCAGCAGGATGTTTCAATGTAGTCTCTTGATTCAATCCTTGACCACTAGAGATTTCTCCGTTACCTAATGCTTCAACAACTTTCTCAAGTTGTCAAGAAGCTCTAACAACGTTTAACAAGGTAGCCACCAAATTGAAGAATAAACAAATTTCCACATGATGTTTTGCAGTGGAAACAAGTGCTAACTGAAGTTGACGAGCAAAATAATGGATATAAAAAGCTGAGGCTTTCTCTTTCCAAATCAAACTTTTCAATCCATTAAATTGTCTTTTCATATTGCTAGCTCCATCATAACCTTGTCCTCTAATTTTTTGTGAACTCAATTCATGTTTTGATAACAATGACTCAACGGCTACTTTCAGAGATAAAGAAGTTGTATCAGTTGCATGAACAATACCGATAAAGTGCTAACCATTGATCCCTTTTTATTCACACATCGCAAAACCACTGGCACCTGTTCTTTCATAGAGATATGACGATATTCATTAAGTAATATAGCAAAACATTCACACTCAATATCAGAAATAATAGCATTAACTGTTTCTTTTGCTGCAACATTGACTATATCCTTTTGAATATCAGAATATACCAATTTAAGATTTTTCGGAGAGCTTTCGATCACATGATCACGTATGATCTCATTATGATCTCTAAGGAAGTAAAGAAGTTCACAAAAACTATCTCGATTTTTTTATTCTTCTGATTCATCATGACCACGAAATGCCAAACCTTGACGCAATAGATAACGAACATAGTCAATCATACAACCAAATGAGTTTGATTATAATAGGTTTTATGTAATGTCTAGAGAAAGCAAAGTCAATATGGTGCTTTTGTGTCATCAAATTTTCACACATGTTCAAAGTTTTCGATTAAAATTATAAATTTAAAAACATAATATATTTAACAAAAAAAAAATAAAATTTAGTGGGGTCAACTGACCCCACAAGCCTGGCTGTAGCATGAGTGATGTGAGTCATTTCTGCTGCACGACATTGCACGATTGATAATTACGTATATAGAGATTGTTTGGAGAGTGTCCAAAAACGACTCACTCAACGGAAAGCGAAGACACTGAACTTAGCCGGGAGAATGACTTTGATCCAATCTGTCACCTCGGCCATTCCCGTCTACCAAATGCATACCAGATGGTTTTTAAAAAGTTTCTGCGATAAGCTGGATCAACTCAACCGGAATTTTCTCTGGTCCTCGAATCCGGATAAAAGAAAAACTCACTTGGTCAACTCAACAGGAATTTTCTTCGCAAAAAGGACGACGGAGGCCTGGGATTGAAAGAAGCACGGAAAACCAACATAAGTGTGTTGGCGAAAACGGGATGACAAATCTTAAAGAACCATGATAGCGTGTGGTGCAGCACCTTTAAGGCCAAATATCTGTCAGATTGTAACGGGCTCAATACAGAACCGAAACAACTATCTTCGAACTTATAGAGAGGAATTGTTAAAAGTATGAAGGAAGTTGCTCATAAGATTCTTTGGCGAATTGGAAGTGAAGATCAGGTGAGACTTTGGGATGATAATTGGACAGGTGTTGGGCTATTGAGAAATCTGATTCAGGGGCCGATTAGCACAGGCGAAGAACACCTGCGAGTCTCGGATATTCGAGATAACTCGGGATCGTGGAATTTGGAGGCTTTAAACACGGTGTTACGAGACCATGTTAAGAGCTTGATCATGAAAGTTACAGTAAGTGGTGACACCAACAGTCAGGATATTCAGATTTCGGGAGGCCATCCCTTCAGACGGTACACATGCAGATCAACCTACGAGGCACTCTGTGACAGCCATGACCCTATCGACGTCTCTTGGAAGCTGATTTAGTCAAGTAAACTACCTAATAAACTCGAAGTGTTCCTGTGGCAGATTAATCACAACATTTCCATGTGTAATGCCTTACGTGTAGACCGTCACTTGGAAGTAGATGCTTGGTGCCGCAGATGTCATGCACCTCGGGAAGACATCATCCATATGTTTAAACACTACTCTTTGGCAAGAGTACTGTAGAGTAAGGCCTTAAAGGCGGGCGATTGGTCCGGAATATATAACATTTCGGACGCGGATTGGTTCGGGTCAGCATGGAAGAAGAAGTTCCAAACAGATCTGGTTCAGGTGGCAGAATGGAAGGGGGTGTTTGTGGCTGGTCTCTGGTGCATTTGGAAGAATAGGAACATGTTGGAGTATCAAGAGAAACGGGAGCCCCTCAATGCGACCCTCCAAAGTATGAAGACCCTTATCACTGACTTGGAAGCTATACAAAATGAAAAGGTAGCTTGCAGAACCCAGAATCGGCTAATACAGTGGAAGCAACCACCTTCAGGTTGGTTCAAGTTAAACATTGATGGTAGCTTTTTTTATTCCACGAACGAAGATGCTACGAGAGGGGTCATTAGAGATGAGAATGGTGCTCGGGTCATTGGCTTTGCCATGAAAGTTAACGCAACTAACATCCTTACAACAGAGCTGTGAAACTGCGGGAAGGGCTCAAGATCGCTTGGGAACGACGCTTGGAGAAGATTGAAGTTGAATGCGACTCACTCATGGTGGTTGAACTAGTGAATGAAGGGAACATTGTTCTGGTACAGGGACCCGAAATAGTACTGTTCCGGAATCGTACTTTAAAAATTTTCCCTAATAAACAGGTATCAAAATATTTCTAAAATATTTAAATACAAACAACGGAAGACTAGGCGGAACTACTCAAGTATATACATGTAATTGATAATAAATTTTAAATCACAAAGCAGATAAATAAAGCATGCAATTAACACTTAAGAGCACCTAATTTATCATGCTTAAACAAAATATAATATAAAAATACCTTTCACCGAAGATGGCTACTGCCCCCCAAATTCACCTCCTGAGAACCCGATACCCGATCTCCTCGTGAAACCGGCAGAGCTTCCCTGCAATATCCCCAGAGAAACCCTCGGAGTGTGGGCTCCGAAAGTATTTCTCTAAATACTTAGAGAAAATAAAACTTTAAACTAGAAAACCCTTTCCAGGGTTTAATCTTCCGAAATTAAGCATTTTATATATAAAAACCTAATTAAAGTTAATTCCAAAATAAATCGGAATTAACTAGGAGAAAAGGGATATGGTCTCCCAAAAGTTGTGAGAAAAAATGAGGAGCCAAGCCCCCTATTTATAGGGGAAAACCGAGGGTAAAATGGTAATTTCACACCCCACTTGCGTACACAACTTGCACACGGATTCCAACGTTACTACGTTGAAGCTCTCATCACCACGAGTCCAACGCAGCCGAGAACGCGCCAATCGGAGCCCTCAAGCACCGCCGTGAAGCACTCGTGGCGTAGGGCTTCAAATCCTTGCATCGGTCCGATCGAACTTGGTTCGGTCGTTGACCCAGCCCGATGACCCGTTGACCGACCCGATTTTGAAACAAATCTGGGTCGTTGCTTCACGCTGATGTGGTGCGATCACAGCCGCACACGCGGCGTCCAGTCAGCGCCACCTCACGATGTCCGTTGACGTGGCCAAATTTTTTTTTTTCTCAATGAAAATTTTATTTTTCTCCAAAATAAAATTCCGGGCATTTCCAACTCTTTGGAACTTTGATCTATTTTCTTAAAATAAATCCCTTGGCTATTTTCAAACACTTTGAAAATTTCATTTTTTTTTCTCCTTCTAGTATTTTCTCTTTGGAGTTTTCAATTGGGGCTTGCAGGGGAACCTGCAGGACTAATTAATTTTAACTCCAAACGGGTTAATATATTATCATCTCATGATAGTAATTAATTACCGTTTAACAATATTTAATTCCACTAAATAAATATTGTTGCACTCTAAAATTAATTAAAATATTCATGAATTTCTCGATCTAGAATAACTTTACATTTACTCCTCCATGTAGATATTCATGAAAAATAAATTAATACTACTATCATTTATTTTTCACTTCTAATCTGAAATTTCTTGATTCGCCTTAAGTTCAAATCTCTTGTACGTGAAATACATTCAACATACAACTTCAGTGACACATCACACGAAGTACTTTCTCCAAATTTTTTATTCGAACTTTGCAAATCTATTTCAGGAATATCTTTTAACTTTTCAGCAAAGCCACAGATTTCTTGATCAATATTTCTCTTCAGCACATTTCATGTAATCACTGAACGTACAAAGGTTTTCGGTCATTCGATATCGAGACCTCACTTATGAGTACATTACAATGTTTAACATTACATGCCTAAAGTCGAAATACTACCAGGATTATGTAACGCCCCGATTTCCGGTTATTCAGGTACGCACGACACGTGTGAGTTTTTGAGAGTTTGGATTTATTCTAATTCTCTTGCTTATTAAATTTCTACAATTCATGATAAAGTATATGAATTATATTTCAATATGACTATGTTAAACTATGTGAAATTTCTATCAATTCGGGAAATATCGCATAACTTTGGAACGATTGCCACGTGAAATAATTGCCAAACGTGTTTTAATTGCTTTGGACCTAATTGAACATTTTCCAAACTTTTTATACTTAATTGCATAACATATAAAACTTGGAGGACTTAATTACAAATTTAAGCATTTCATCAAAATCAAGGTGATGAATCATGTTATCATATTTCTTCCATCTTCCATGATCATTTCATTTTACCAAAAATATCACATTTTGCTTCCTACATCACAGAACCAAAGCCTTCAAAGAGGAAAAGAGAGATTTCATCATTTCAATCCAACAATTTGAAGAACTTGATAGTTTTGAATCATCATCATCTCATTTCATCCCATCTCTTTCCTTCAAGGTAGCTATGGATGTATATATATGAATTCTTGAAATTTATATTTGAAGCTAGGGTTAGGATTTAAGCTTGTCAACTTGGTTATTTGATGTTAGAAGTATGATTTTATGCTTTAAACTTGGATTTAAGTATGAATTCTTGGAAATTATGGGGATATATCATGAGTTCATGTTTGGGGTGAATTTGATGATTCTTGATAATTAATGAATAATATAAGTGTTTATATTAGTTTTATTGTACTTTAAGCATGTATATATGTTTCTTTCCATGAATTATAATGTTTAGAAGTGAATTATATGAGTTTTGATCATGGTTCGTGTTCCCCTGTTTCTGCTGCTCTATTTATGTACCTTCTGAATGGTAGGAACGACCCTTCCCGTCCTAGTTGGTTCTGGGAACGGTCGTTCCCACCCATTTGAAAATGACAGGTGTGCGAGTATGGGACGGCCCTTCCCAGTTTTGGCCAGTTCCCAGAACGGTCATTCCCAGCCTACTGCGTATGCTTGAACAGTACTGGGAACGGCCCTTCCCATTTTGAACTACGGACCGGAACGACCGTTCCCAGCTGTCTGATCTGGCAGAAAGTTTCTGCATAAAATGGAGATTTTCAATTCCTTTCCTTTATCTTTAAATGACCCCAACATGTTATTATATGATCAATTACATGTCATGACATGATATTCATATGCTACATTGCTCATTATACGTTATCTCGTTGTATGTTTGTGCCTTGCGTCATATTTGGTAACATTCTTGAGTTATTGTCTCACGAGTACACAATGTCCTGTTTCTTGTCCAGTTATTCTCCAGGGCGGAGATTAGTGATCAATGAGCACGTTCATGCATCCATGAGTCGTCTTGTCGCCTGTCAGGTGACATTTAATTGCTAGCTACCTAGAACCCCCATTACGTGAACTTTCGGCCAAATGTATATATATATACCTATAATCTTTTCCAAGAACACTCAAATGATTTGTAACAAGCCGTGTATCGTGTCACAAGCCGTGTACCGTGTTACCGTGATTGAACCGTGATCGTGTTTTAGCGAATTACCATGTATCGTACACTGTGGGTCCGAGAGCTAGTGTTTGAGCCAACCAGGAAAGCATGGGATGACGGGTAACTCTTACACTCCTCTCTTAACGTGAGGATGAACCCTGAATCCACCAGGAGGTTTGGTGAAGGAAGGAGTCCCATGCGTGGGAGTCATGTTCCCCGACGTACATCGTGTTACCATGGATGGTTGGGCCTTGCAAACCCACCATCATTGGCGGAAGAAGGAGTTCGTGTTATTGATCGTGTGCACTATAAATATTTGTGTGATAACTTAATCAATTGGAAACATAATCTTGTACACTTTCGGAGTTTAGTTGGAGATCGTGCACGCCCCTCGCCAGGGCCACTGATTGAATGATTGAAAGTGATTAAAGTGTTTAATCTTGATAGTTGTAATCTCGGGCGAGTTCTATGTTATTGTTGAACTTATATTATCTTCAGTTATAAAACCTTACCCGGGATTATAACTTCCATGTTATCTGCGCTAATATTTATTTATGCCCCTCACTCAGTCTTCATAGACTGACGCCTCCAACTTTCAGGTTCTTGCAGGTGCGTGTTAGGTGGGATTTGAGTCAAGTCCAGTCCTTGCATTCGAGTCGTGCACGGTTCATTCATTTATTGTTGCATATGAACTACTGTTATTGTTATTTATTATGTATTTGGAGATGATAATGTATTGATATATGAACATAGTTGGAGATAGCATGTTGTTGATATTTGGTATTTAATATTGGACATATTATGCTTCCGCATTATTTCTGAAGTATTGTAGTAATTGGTTTGGGGGTTAGTCCCCCCTAGCTAGTGTAATTTATTTTTATTGTCACCCGTTCGCTATAGGTTGGTTCATGTATGGATTATCCATTTCATATGTGAATCGACCTATAGTGCGGGGGTGTGGCATCTCTACGTATAGGGGTGCTACAGATTAAGAGTCCAATGCTCCATGAGATTTAATTTGTTCATTTTAGATAGTAGTTTAAAATGAGCTATCTTAGTGGTCTAGTTCGATGTTTCCAAAGTCCTTTCCTATGAAACACATTTCATATAAGAATATCATCACACGCTATTAATTATGTTAATATATTTATAACTTACAATAATTTCAGTTGAGCAAATAACATTTTTGGTCCCATAGGATTGGGCGATTTGCAATTTTGGTCCCACTGTTTTAAAAAGTGACAATTTTGGTCCCGTAGGTTTCAATTTGTGACAATTTTGATCCCAACCGTTAAATGGCGGACGGAAACCATTAAATGTATTTATGGGTGCGAAGTCAAATACAATTCTTGACAAGAAAATTCACAAAGAGGCAGCTGTAGCCCAGCGGTAGCGAGGCTCTCTCCTCTATGAGAAGTCTCATGTTCGAACCTGGGCAAAACAACAAATTTTTTGTCAAATAATTATTATGTTATTAAATAATAAATATTAAATAATATTATATTTATTTTAACATAATAATTACACGTACATAATATATAAATAAAAATATTATGTGTATAAATATTCTACTAAATTACAAATATATATCATAGCTTAAAAAATATTTTAACATAATGATATATTATATTTTTATTTTAACTTAATAATATAATTATATTATTTTATTATTAGAATTTATTTATATTTTAACATAATAATATAATATATAAATACATAATATACATTTTATACGTATATATATTATATATTATATATATTAATATTATATATATATGTATATATTAATGTGTATAATATATAATATAATATATAAATACATAATATTTAATATATATAGTATATAAATATTATTTTGTATAAATACAAAATATACATTTTATACGTATACATATTATATATTATATATATTAATATTATATATATGTGTATATATTAATGTATATAATATATAATATAATATATAAATACATAATATTTAATATATATAGTGTATAAATATTATTTTTTATAAATACAAAATATACATTTTAAACGTATATATATATTATATAAATATATATATATATATATATATATATAATATATAGTAAATATAATATATTATTATGTTAAAATATTTTTAAATTATAATATTATTTATTTAATATTTATTAAAATATTTATTTAAAATATAAATATATTTCTATGTTAAAATAAAAATATAATATATTATCATGTTAAAATAAATATAATATTATTTAATATATTTATTAAAATATTTATTATTTAATATATTTATATATACACGTAATAATATATATAATATATGTACTATAATATATATGTGTATATTATATATAAATATATAATATTACGTGTATATATATAATATATGTACTATATATTATATACACTAATATACATATATATATATATATATTTAATATTAATATATAAAATATATATTATGTATTTATAAAAAATAATACTTATATACTTTATGTATTAAATATGATATATTAATATATCATATACGTGTAATTATTATGTTAAAACATAAATTAATTTTAATAATAATATAATAATATATTTATATGAGGAAAAAAAATGATAATGGCGTGGGTTTGAACCCATGACCCTTGGCTTGGAACAAAACGCCCTAACCAACTGGGCTACGAATTTCATTAGCATTTTTTTGTTAATTATTTTATTTGACTTTTCTCACATTTAACGGTTTCCGTCCGCCATTTAACGGTTGAGACCAAAATTGTCACAAATTGAAACCTACGGGACCAAAATTGCAAATCGCCCAATCCTATGGGACCAAAAATGTAATTTGCTCAATTTCAGTTTTATTAATCCAACAAAATACGAAGTATTTACAAAGAAATTGGATTTTCAAGACACTAATCCCAACACATTGCTGATCATACCCTTACGGCATGATTGGTATGATGGAATGGGATGGGAATGGAATGGGCATTACCGCGTCCATTCCTAAACCCATGATTGGTACCAAAACATGATTAGGAATGCTCATTCCCGAGGTAATGCTCATTCCCACAAGCGTGGGATTACCCATTCCTTTGGTCCCCCATGGTATTAGCCATTCCCAATGTTTAGAATTTATTATTATTTTTATATTTTCGTCACATATTTGTTAAATGCATATTATATTTTATTATTTTCATAAATAAAAATTAAATACTATTAATCACATTGAAAATTTAATAAATTAAATCAAATATATGTAAATATAAATATATTATACAGTTAAAAAACATGTTCAAAATATTATTTTATTTATAAAATTTTATAAATTCAAATATTTTACAAAGAACGAATTTTGACATTTATATTAAAATTTATTTTTAAATATCAAGAAATATATTAAATATAATAAATAATTAATACATAATCTATGCATGAATAGAGAAATAGTATATATATATATATATATTACATCTAATAAATGTCATATATATATAACACATTCGATATAAAATAGTAATAATATATTTATATATGAAATAAATATATAGTTACTCAAAATAAAAAAATTAAAATATATATTTAATATAAAAATATATTTAATTATATATATATATATATATAATATATTATTATTATTATTATTAATGAAATAAGTTTAAAATTTTTATTTCATTCCTAACTTTATTACTTGGCGTACCAATCATAGTAATTCCATAATAAAGTCATTCCATTCCTTTGTTTATTCCATTACAAAGTTCATTCCTTTCCTGTCTCATTCCATTCATGCATACCAATCATGCCGTTAGGGCCATATAGTCATTGAATGCCATGAGTTGATCCACAAGCCTTGGACTTGCAAATTGCAACATGTGAGAAGGGAAGGAAACACTCTTGCGGATCGCCTGGCCAATTACGGTCAGCGAATGAAGGAGCCTCGTGAAGTTTGGTTACATTCGCCGGATGAGCTTAGCATAGATATGTCTTAGTTGCGCTTTTGTCGTTCCGGTCTGATGCACCAAAAAAAAAATTGCACAATTGATAATTATTAGTTAGACATTTAGGTGCGTCATGCAAGTGAATTTAAAATCTATAAGTACACAGACAAGTGGAAAAAAAAAAAAAAAAAAAGTTCATGCAAGTGAATTTAAAATCTTTTCTTTTCCTTTCTTTTTTTCTTTTTCTCTCTAAAAATTTCATACTTAAAAATTATTAAGAAGAATAAATGTGTTGTGTGAATAGGTATTGGTTGGAAAATTAAATTTTATAGTATAAATAAACTATATATCATAAAATATTTATATTTTCTCATACACACGTATTTACCGTATTTGAAAGTTTTGGTTTTTTTGTTAATTTTTCAGATAGAAGATGTACCTTCAAATAATAAAATCTTGAGATTAGACATGGACGAAGAAAATGGTTTTAAAAGATTAAGTAGCAAAAATATAATTTTTAAGGATTTGAAGATCAATTATAAATAAATTAAGTTTAAAAAAATTATAATCAAAATAAGTAGTCAAATATTACGACTAAACTAATCACTAATTTAATGATACTAATCTAATAATTGTAATTTGTCTATATAAAAATCTATTTCTTAAAGACGATTAGAAAAGAATTTTCCTAATATATAATAGTTTAAATACAAACCCTATTTACATTTGTGTACTTATATTGGTCGGATTATATAAGAATTCAGATTTCTGATATTTATATACTACTGGCCTACTCTAATAAATACTTACTCATTCTATCTACGTGTTGGTCTGTCTAGCCATACAATTTGGAGTTACGATCATTATGTATATATATAGCACTCGAGTTTAAGGAAAGAACAAACGGCATAATAATTCCCGTTGCAATTCGATCATAGTGTTCAGTTCCATTTCACAGCTTGTTGCCAGATATATATATATATATATATATATATACCATGAAGATCAACGTGACGGAGACGATAATGGTGAAGCCAGAGGCTGAAACGCCGGGCGGCAGCTTATGGCTTTCCGACTTGGACTTGATAATGAGCAGCCTTCGTGTTCCTTCCGTGTACTTTTACCGCCACAATGGGGCGGCAAACTTCTTCGATGCAGCGGTGCTGAAGACAGCGCTCAGTCGTGTATTGGTCCCATTCTATCCTGCGGCAGGGAGATTCAGGAGAGACCAAAATGGTCGCATTGAGATCGGCTGCCACGGTGAAGGAGTGCTGTTTGTGGAGGCGAAGACTGAGGCAACGCTTGATGACTTGGGTGACTTTATCCCCACAGCAGGGTTCAATGGTATTCTCATTCCAGCGGACGTAGACTGGACCAAAGACATCTCAACTTACCCACTGTTGGCTGCGCAGGTACTTCTACACTCTTACTAACAATTGACTGCATATATTTGTTAGGAAAGGGAAATCAAACAGTATACGCCGCAGCGGAACCGGAAATTAAGATTCTCTTATCCAAATAGCAATCAAGTAATTTACCAAATGTTCCGAACGGATATAAAATGATCAAATCAACCAACAACAATAGAGACAAGGGATTTTAACTTCAAATCAAAACCACAGACCTACGAGACCCAAAATAAATCTCCACTATAAATACGAGGCACAAATTACAATAATTCCAACACCAACAAAAGCAATTCTAAATCCGAACAAACCGACTCTTCCAAAATATCCAACAAGAATCACAAAATAATAAGAACACAAAGTAGGCAAAAAATTCATATTACTGTTCACACATAAAAAGATTGACGTACGGTCTCCAAATCCGATCTCCACCGTTCAGATTGAAGATTGACGTATTGGGAATGTGCTGTCAAAACCGGACGACGAATAACCTCCCAATCGTCCCTCTGATGAACCTGCCTCCTCTCAAAATTGTGCAGAAAAATGTTCCGTTTCTTTTCTTTTCTCTTTAGAAACTGCTGCTACTCAATTGCTGCGCACACCGGCCAAAAAGAAAAATATAAAACCCTATTCAGTTTATGGGCTTTAACTTGGGCCAATAAAAACGTCTGGGCTTCGATTTTATTGGGCCAACAAAGATCATATGAGCTGGACCCAACAATTTTTCGAAGTTTTTGTTTGAACGAATCCAACTAATCTTATGATCAACAACTGTATAGGTTACACATTTCAAATGTGGTGGGGTCTCCTTAGGCATTGGATTCCATCACCGTCTGCTAGACGGAATTTCTGCAATGAATTTCATCAATATATGGTCAGACATAGCTCGAGGCCTCGATGTTGTTGTTCCGCCTTTCCTCGACCGGACCCTTATCCGTCCACGCAACACCTGGGCGAAGCCTAAATTCTCCCACATTGAGTTCCAACCTGCTCCAACATTAAAAAATCCACAAGATGCAATTACAGAAACATCTGCTGCCATATTCAAACTAACACGCGATCAACTTGACAGCCTAAAATTCAAATGCAACAAAGACAGAGAGAAGAACAGTACTTACACCTCATACGAGGTCCTCACAAGCCATGTCTGGCGATGTGTGTGCCAGGCTCGTGGCCTACCTGAAGATCAAGAAACTTGGATGCTCCTTATATGTGATGGACGATCTAGGTTCAAGCCCAATATTCCATTCGAGTTTTTTGGCAATGTTGTGTGCCCAACGGTAGCAGTCTCCACGTATGGAGAGCTACAATCAGACTCGTTGGGGCAGATTGCTGGAAAAGTTCACGAGGCTATAATTCGGATGGACAATGATTATTTGAACTCAATTTTGAATTATTGGGAGGTTCAGCCAGAACATAGACGTGTTGCCGGGCCAGACCGTGTTAGGTGCCCGAATCTTGGGTTAATAAGCTGGGCTAGACTTCCATTTTACGATGCAGATTTTGGATGGGGTCGGCCGATCTTTGCTGGACCTGGCGAGGCTCTACCAGAAGGAAAAGGGTATTTGATGCCAAGTCCAACTAGTGATGGGAGCTTATTGCTTATGATCTCTCTGCCCAAACCACACATGACCATTTTTAAGAAGCTCCTCTATGACATATAATTGATGAAGTATTTTATTTGAAGTTATTTGAGTAGTATTACTACTACTGTTTGTGGGTTTTGTAATGAATTTAAAGTGAATGGAGTTTAGTTAATAAGCTTGATTGGTTGGATATTGTAACGAATGTCACTTATTACTACAACCGTTTGGATTTTGTAATGAATTTAAAATGAATGGAGTTAATTTTTCTTTTTGAATTGAAATAATGTCACTTTCTAATCTATTATAGGAGAATTTGGTTTATTTGCTAATTTTAAGTCATTGAAAGAAAGTTGTTTTAACTTATTTATACTATTATGGAGGTGTTTGCAAACTGTTAGTTAAAACTTGTAGTAGTAAAAACAGTGTGTGTTTGGGAAAAAAAAGTGAAAAGTAAATAAATAATCGGTTGAGTGTTTGCAGAGAAAAATTGAGAATCACTTTTAATTTTTATTAAGTTACTAATTTACTCCTAATTTTTTTAAAATTATTTTGAGCAATTTAATATGATTTAGATAATATATTAATATAAATAATAGTTTAAAATTATATAAGATAAGTATGTATAGTAAATAAAATGCATGTGAAAAAATAGATAATAAAGAAAAAATTAAAATGGAACGATTTTAAAATAAATAAATTCATAAGAATTGAGAAAAGAGAAAAATAAATTAAAAAAAAATACTTAGTAATTACAGATTTTTTATCAAACTTTTAATTAAAATTTTAAGATTATCGGTAGGAAAAGAAAAAAAAAATAATGATCATATAAACCATACATAAAAAGGTTAATCAAAGAATATTAATATTTTAATGAGGATATTATTATCGAAACAAAATTTAATTAACGATCACAGAAAACTGAATAAGTTATAAGCAAAATTCAAAAGTATATCATGGGTTGCTTCTAAATTATAGCTTATTTCTGCTTAAATTAAGTAGAAGTTAATTTTTCAAACAATTGAAAATCGCTGAAAATAAGCACTTACCCTGTAAGTACTTATTTTTAGAGTTTACAAACATTCTCTATGTATAGCACAATGATTTTACTGTAATTGTATAATTTTCACGGGATAAAAGTTTGTGATTTGTTAAAACTTTTTGTTAGATTTGAACATTTTCTTATTGGCTAATTTATTTAGAACCTCTATTAGTTAAACAACATAACCAAGTATCAATCAGTTACTAATCTATTTTCATTTCTATGATATTAAAGTTGGAAGTTTGAAAATTAATGTTGAAGAATTTTATATATAGTAAAAAAACTTCCAATGTTCTTCCTTGCTCTCTTTCTGCACAACGCACACTATCTTTTTATTTTTTTTTTGTATAACCTATTTATATAGATTGAGATCAGTAGAATCATTAAGGTTTAAGTTCAGTAAATATATTAGAAGAGTTCAAGTATACCAATGGATTTCCCTTTTGGATAGTGATTTAGGCCCAATTTTATATACTCAGTGGACTTGAAGACTTGTACTCACTTCCATCGGGCTCGGCGGCCTGGAGCATGACAAATGGCATCAGAGTCGCTCGTCTACCGTAGGAGCTAAGTGCTACGCACATCGGACACACTTCTTGAGCCTGCAGGGCAAAATGCTACATGTGTGGGAGCCACATCTTGAACCCATAGGAGCCACCTCTAGATTTCCAATGCAAATGAGTTGGTCATGGGCTATGTCACGCCGCGACGAGGATATCACGATTTCTGAAAAAGGGGTGTTTTAATGCCCCTATCCTACATGGAAAAAATGTAAGAGTTAAGTTCAGTATATAAATTAAAGAGTCCAAATATAACCAATGAATATCCCTTTTGAGCATTGGTTTAGACCCAATTTCAAATTACTTTCAGTGGACTTGGAGACTTATACTCGCATTTAACGGGCCCGCAGGTCGTGATTGTTGGGTTTAATTTCCGTGTCCTTTAAGCACAAATTAGATTAATTTTATGCCGATTTAGTGTTTATTAGATTTATTTTGTTCCCTTTCAGGCATGAACCAAAGGAGTGAAGAAACGACGAAAAAAGAAACGAAAATGGAGCTAAAACGTTGTTAGAATGACAATTCGTGCAAGGCCGCATGGCCGCGCCATTTTTATACTTAGACGACAGCGAGGCCGCGCATGTCCGCACAGCCGTGCGGATAAAAAAAATAGAATGCCGTGCGGCCGTGCATCAGAGTTCGAATTATGGAAAGAATTATCCGCGCTGCCGTATGGATTTCCTTCATATAGTCCGCGCAGCCATGCGGTATTAAAGTTGCTAGTGTGATTTTTCCAATTTCAGCCTATTTACGAGATTTAGCTAGAGTTAGAGCCTCATTCTTTACCTAATTCAGATCTATAACTCTAGAGGAGGCATGGAAGAGGAAGATTGATCCCTTGGGATTCTTGAAGCTTTCCATGAAGATTTATTCATCCATTTAGTATCAAATTCCATTCTATGTTCTTGTTTAGTTTATTTATGTATTCCCTAGTTTAAAATATTGTCTCTAGCATTAAGAGTTGATCATAGTTTGGATCTTTATGTCATGAATGTTTGAGTATTGCTTTAATTCAATGAAAATGCATGTTTTTAGTTACATTTCCGTTAGTATGTTGGTTATTTGTGCTAGTATGAGTGGCTAAATCTTAGAGCTAGGGGGATGACACAAAGTGGATATTAGGTGTTTGCTTAAATGCCTCAATGAATGATATTTGTTCTTATGTTGGGAAAATGGTTTTAAAAGCGAGTATGAGTGTGGCCTACTCATACTTGATCCTTAATTCACCTTCTAACTGAGAAATTGTTTGTGAATTTGGTAAGATTTTCCTTAACACTTGAAAACTAAGTTTAAAGAGATTTAACTTAGCTTTGAGCAATTGAATCATTAATTAATTATTCCAAGCTGCTAGTTAGTTAATATACTAATCTTGAGCTTTTGGCCTAACCTTTGTTTCAATGATCATGAGAGTGACTTTGTCATAGGCTAGGTACGCACAGTACTTGACTTTGAAAGAAGCTAGTGTATATATAAGTGGTTAGAATTGTAAGAACAACCTCACTTGTTGAGCATTGCATATACATTGAAGCCCTACGGACGTGTTATTCCCCCGGCTCCCCTTAACTTCCTTTAGTTCTGTTTAAGTCCTTATTTACTTGTTTACCTACTTGATTGCTTTTATTTACCTTGTGTTATTATTAGTCTTAGCTACTTGCTTGCTTTTATTTACCTTGTGTTATTATTAGTCTTAGTTAAACATTACTCATATTCTCGTTTTGGTTTATAGATTGACAAATACACTTGGCAATGACTTTGATTTCCCCTACCCTTGGGATTCGACCCCTCGTGCTATAATTGATCTTTTGGTAAACATGCACTTAGGTTTAAAATTTACAAGTTTTTTTTTGGCGCCGTTGCAGGGAAAGGCGTTGAAATTACCCTTGCTTTAGTGTTAGTAGTTAGTGACTTAGACCTTTATTTTTCTTGTTGATTGATAGTTTCCGTATCTCTTGTAAATGCATGCAAATGGCTCGGAGTTTGGACAATCTCAAGCATTAGCCCGAGATTGAAAAGAAGCTTCGTGCTTTGAGAAGAGAGAAAAGATAAAAAATTGAGCATATACCATTTGAGATGGCCAAGAACAAGAGATTTGGTCCCATACCGAATCCTAATGCACAAAATCAACCTCAACCTCAACCTCAACCTCAACCACCCATCCAACCAAACCATCCAAATCAATCGTAAAGGCAACTTAGGGATTATGCCATGCCAAGCATGGAGAGTATACAACAAAATCTTGGGAGATCGGGAGTGGCGGCGAACCACTTTGAAATCAAGCTGGCTTACATTTCTCTAATCCAATAAAGTCAATTTTCCGGTTTAGCTATGTAGGACCCGATTTCGCATGTCAATTGGTTCATTGAAGTGTGTGACACATTCAAATTGAACAATGTTACCGAGGATGCCATTAGGATTTGCCTCTTTCCCTTCTCCTTAAGGGATAGGGCGAAAGCTTGGTATAGTGCACTTCCGTACGAGACAAAGGGGTCTTGGGCTTTCTTATCACAATCCTTTCTAGAAAAGTTCATTCCCCACTCGAAGACGGTTAAGTTCCGAACGAAATCACCTCATTCTGGCAATATGAAGGAGAGAGCTTATATGAAGCTTGGGAAAGATTAAAAGAGCTACAACGTAAATGGCTTCATCACGGATGCGAGGATTGGAAGTTGGTTCAATCGGTTTATAGAGGGATTTCACATGACCCCAAGGTAATGATAGACTCCACCGCGGGAGGAGCCCTAATGAACATGTTCGAAACCGATGCAATTCAACTCTTAGAGAAGATGGCGGCTAATAACTCTTGGTCATCCGAAAGGGGTAATGCACCGATTCCTAGACCTTCTAATTCCACACCTGGAGTGATGCATGTTAGTGAATACACATCTTTGGAAGCGAAGATGGATGCAAAGTTGGAAGCCTTGATAAGAAAGTTGGATCAATACACCGTGAACTCCGTGTCAAATCAACCGGCTCCAATACAATCAAATCCGTGTAAAGTATGTAGTGGGCCACATCCATATAGTTCATGCCCTTATTCCAACCAAGGTGAGACTTCTAATCCGAGTGAACCCGAGCAAATCAATGCGGTGAACCAACAAAGACCTCTCAACAACCCTTATTCTAAAACTTACAACCCCGGGTGGAAGAATCATCCCCATCTCTCTTGGTCTAACAACAATGTACAAAATCCCCCTAGACCACCATTTCAACCAAGATCTCCAAACCAAGGACAATTCAATCAAACCCTATTTCCACCACAAAACCAATATCAACCTCCTACTCCACAATACCAAACACCACCTCCACAACCTCAACCACCTCAACAAGCCAAACAACAATAAGGTTGGGAGGTGGCATTTGAAAAGTTTATCTCGCTTTCCATGGACCATTTCAAAAGTTTGAAAACACAAGTTGAGCAAGTGGCCACCAAAAATAGAAACCTGAAGATGCAAATAGGGCAAATTGCTATGCTCTAAATCAAAGACCTCAAGGCACGCTTCCGAGCAAGACGAAAACCAACCCAAGAGAGCATTGTAAGGCTATAAATCTAAGGAGTGGGAAAGCCTACAATGAACCACCGATGCCGGTATGGTCCCGAGTCTAGTGGAAATGAAAAGAGTGAAGAAGTGGACAAGCAAGTGAAGGGAAAAGATAAGGTGGGTGAAAATGCTTCAAACGTGGAAGAAGTTGACAATGAGAAGATTGGTAAGAAAAGAGTGGAGGAAGGTGAGAAAGAAAACAAGAAAGAAGAGCCCCCCTTTGAAGCTCAATGTATACAGTGATGAGAGTATTAAGTGTGCTCTTAATGATGTTAAGTTGAGTATACTACATCTGTGACTAGCGGCCTAGGTTTTAACGAGGTTTTGTGGTGCTGCTGGTGGGAGGCGCCTTTTAGGTTTCTTAATTCTTATTGAGTTACATTGTGCTCTCTTTCGTGTGCTTTGAATTTTTTGGGCACTATTTTATTTCCTTTTGGTTCGTGGCTTTGTTAGCCAATTCTTTTTGTTGGGGTTGGATTTTGCATTTCCTTGGGATATACTTCTGTAATTTCCCTTTGTGACTTTGGTTTCTTTTATATATGAGGAGGAGGTATTGGTAAAACCTCAGGAATCTTTTAATTTGATTTTGACAAAAAAAAAATATTATGAATTTAAAAGTATGTTTATAAGATTTTTTTTATTATTAATTATTTGTCTGTTCTGGTTTAGTTATAGTTTACTAATAAGTTGCAAGTAATTTATAGAGCAGGTTACACTGTTACAGAGATGCAAATAAAAATGAGGTGCATAATTTTAAATCTCAACCTAACCATGGGCAAAGAAATTTAAATCAATTAAACAAATCAAATATCATATAAATTAAACTAAAAACACATAAATACATAAATAAATTCACTTGTAACGTTATACCTGTACGATCGATCGAGCGAGCGAACCAGCAGGAGAACCTGGTCCCTAGGTTTACGGCACTGCATTGAAGAGCTCCGGATACAACTGTTTCATCTTCTCCTTGGTCTCCCAAGTGGCTTCTTTGGATTTCTGATCTCGCCTCAACACTTTGACCAAGGGGATTTACCGGTTCCTTAACTCTTGTATCTTCCGATCTTAAATCGCAAGCGGGTGCTTCACAATTGTCAAATTTGACTCAAATTGTACCTATTCAATTGGGAGAATGGTTATTTCGTCCGAATAGTACTTCTGAAGTTGAGAAATATGGAAAACATTATGTATCCCGGTCAAACTCGGCGATCGATCCAATCTATACACCGTTTCTCCAATCCGTTCTAGGATTTCAACGGCCCAAGGAATCTTGGATTAAGCTTTCCGGCTTTACCTATTCGAGTGAAGCCCTTTCTAGGAGATTGTTTTAAAAAGAGTCGATCTCCGACTTCGAACTCCAAGGGCCTTCTTCTCTTGTCGGCATAGCTTTTCCGACGGTCTTGAGCTACTTTCATTTGTTGTTGGATCAACTTGACTTTGGAAATGGTATCTTCAATCTACTTTGGAGGCCTAGCTCTTTCAAGCTCACCCTCTTTGGTCCAATGCCAATCCTCAATATCCCAAAAGAGGGGCGACTTGCACTCCTTTTGTATAGTGCTTCATAGGGTGCTATGCCAATAGAAGCCTGAAAACTGTTGTTATAGGCAAACTCAATCAAAGCTAGATGCTCATCCCACTAATTCTGAAAATCTAATGCACATGCCCTAAGCATATCCTCGAGGTATTGAATTAACCTTTTGAATTGTCCATTGGTTTGAGGATGCGAAGCGGTGCTAAAATTGAGTCTCGCTCCCAAACACCGTTGAAGATTCTACCAGAAACTCGCGGTAAACCTAGGATCACGGTCCCAAACAATACTAGCCGGTATTCCATTCAATCTTATGATTTCTCTGCAATACATATCGGCTAGCTTTTGCACCTTGTCGGACATCCAAACCATGTGTTAATCGATCTATAACCACCCATATTTCATCAAACCCTCCTTTTGTTTTTGGCAAGCCGGACACGAAGTCCATAGTCACTTGCTCCCACTTCCATTCAGGTATCGGAAGCAGTTGGAGAGTTTCTCCTGGCTTTTGTGTTCCACCTTCACCCTTTGGCACATTAGACATCGCTTCAAGAAGTTCGCAACATCCCGCTTCATGTCATTCCACCAATTAAGCTCTTTCAAGTCTCGATACATCTTAGTACCTCCCGTATGTATCGAATAACCTGAGCGGTGTGTCTCCTCAAGTATTACCCTTTTGAGCACTTCTGGAACACGCACTCTTGCTTTGAATCGAAATAAGCCCGAATCATCAAACCCAAACTTCAAATTCGGATTAGCTCTCGATCGGGCAACCACCCTCTGAACTTCTTCATCCGTGGCTTGAGCATCTATCAACCTTTGTTTTAAGTTAGGTTGAATTGTGATGTTAGCTAAATGAGCCACTGAAACCACGCACGACTTCTGAACTCTTACTCGAAGAACCTGCTTCCAAACTTGCAAAACTTGCCTGCCTACTCAAAGCATCGACTACGTCTTTCGAAGCATCCGTGTAAACTGAATAGCCCTCAACTCGAGAGTAGCGAGGAAGATTTGTCGAGCATTGACAACTTAATCACTAATATTAAAAGTATTCGCTCCTCCTTCAGGAGGTTCGAGACTCTTCTATTTGACATGACGCTAATGAAATAATCCACAAGTTAACTAGAAATGCGACTTCTACATACATTGATTTTTTTGATTTCTCATTTTAAACAAAATCATTGGCTTGTGATACGTAAAGTATATATAAACTTTATTCCAATACAACATCACAACAATTTAAAAAAAAAAAAAAATCACAACAAAAAAAATTAAAATAGAACTTGTCTTGTGATGCATAAATTAATTTAATGGGTCATTTACATCTGAGTATCCTGCATTTAGTTCTAATTACAACGTAATCCATCACTATCGGGAAATTACATTTTAGTCCCTATAAATCTTGTTTAGTCTGAGATCCCTTAACGGAATCTGTAAAAGTATAATTATACCCCTGATGGCTTTATGAGTGTCTCATTGAAAATTACAAAATCATCCCTAAAGTTTACAAATATAAACAAAACGATCCCTACAAATTATGAATTTAACAACAAATTAGTGGTATTTTTGGAATGACATAACGGAACCCTAGGGACCACAAGCGGTTCTCAAAGTAAGGCACTAAAATGTAATTTCTCAATAATAATGGATTACGTTATAGTAAGGCTAAACAGGGTAGTCAGATATAATTATTTCTAATTTAATTAAAATAGAACTTGTCTTGTGATGCATAAATTATTAATTTATGTATATTTCTTTACTTAGCTACAAATATCCACTTATTAACATTAATATGTACAATTAATAATATTAATTTTCTTTCTCGATGATTGTTCATTCTCCTATTATTTAGGAAATTTAATAATGAAAAATTTACTAGTATTAATTCGTAGATGACATGGACCAATGAAAAATTTTATTTTAATTACAAATATTACAAAAAAGAGAAATTTTGTTTAATCAAAATTAGACAACAAATACATATATATGTAGGGGGAGAGATTAGAGGACTAGCGTGGCATATAAACAAAAGAGCGAATTATTGTTTTAAATTTCAACTGGAGACTGTTTAGAAACCTAAATTTTAATTTTCTCACAACACAAGTTCCGCACACACAGATATCCAAATATTCATATACAACAACAAATAATAAGATTTAAAAGTAAAAATTGAATCTAGATGAAAGAGTGGAATTGATCCACAAATTATTCATAGGGAGAACTACTAGGACTCAACCGCGTACAGGGCCACCCCAGAATTATCAATAGGATCAAAAAAAAATTTTAACTCATAATAAAAAAAAAAAATTATTTTTTTTAAAATATTTATTTTATAATTGTTCTCCACGATTCTTCATATTTTGAAACCGCACCATAATTTTATGATTACTAATTGTATTTAACACATCCTTCTCAATATATATATGTAACCAAACGGTCACTCATAAATTGATCACCAATACGGTTTCGTAGCCAATGCTTTATAATCTTCATCGCTGAAAATGTCTGTTCAACCGTTGCTATAGCCATAGGTAAATCAGAGATAATTTAACAATCAGATAAAGTAGCTGATATATGATGTCTTTCTCTTTCTCTACTAGTTTTTCTGCAAGGTTTGCAACTCCAGATAAGCCCAAGAAGTCGATATTTGACCGCATATCAATTATAAAAGTGTCCAATTGATAATCTAGTGCTAGACTCAGCCGTGGAGAACTCAAATGGATAAGACTCAGCTATCCGCATCAACTTCTTTTTATCAAAAGCCTCAAAAGAAATGCTTTGGATTGAGGCAAGCCACACAACAAAGTAATTCATTATTTACCTCGTTAAACCAATCATTCTACTCTTGAAGTTGCATATCAATAACATTATAAAATAACTCGATGGGATAATGATACAAATTGGTAACTTCTGATATATACTTTCCGTTTTGATCGCCTCAAATATAAGAATGATTCATGTCTGGAATGTCGACTTTATTCTTTTCACAAAATAAAAGAACTTGAGCGAGCAAGCTTATTCCATTTCTCATCTCTCATACTTTGTAGTTGTTCTTTGGTAATCTCAACAAGTTTCATTGCATTTACTATGTCTTGATCTTTTCTTTGCAATGATTGTGACAGTCCGTTAGTGATTGCCAAAACCTTCCACATCAAATGCAACTTAAAAATGAAATCAAATGAGAAAATAACATCTAGCAGCGAAGAAGCTTCGACTTTTAATTTGCTCATCATTTAATCCATCTTCCAAAATAATTTTAAGAAGATTTGCCAATGAAGAAAACACATCAAGCAAACTAACGAGTCAGGAGTGTACCATAATGAGAGCCCCATCGAGTATCTGTAGGACATTTTAATGTAGCCTCTTGATTCAATCCTTGACCACTAGAGATTTCTTCGTTACCTAATATTTAAACAACTTTCTCAAGTTGTCAAGAAGCTCCAACAACGTTTAACAAGGTAGCCACCAAATTGAAGACTAAACAAATTTCCACATGATCTTTTGCAGTAGAAACAAGTGCTAACCGAAGTTGATGAGCAAAACAATGAATATAAAAAGCTGAGGCGTTCTCTTTCAAAATCAAGCTTTTCGATCCATTAAATTGTCTTTTCATATTGCTAGCTCCATCGTAACCTTGTCCTCTAATTTTCTGTAAACTCAATTATATTTTGATAACAATGACTCAACGACTACTTTCAGAGATAAAGAAGTTGTATCAGTTGCATGAACAATACCGATAAAGTGCTCAACCATTGATCCCTTTTTATTCACACATCGCAAAACCACTGGCATCGGTTCTTTCATAGAGATATCATGATATTCATCAAGTAATATAGCAAAACATTCATGCTCAATATCAGAAATAATAGCATTAACTGTTTCTTTTGCTGCAACATTGACTATATCTTTTTGAATATCAGAATGTACCAATTTAAGATATTTCGGAGAGCTTTCGATCACATGATCACGTATGATCTCATTATGATCTCTAAGGAAGTAAAGAAGTTCACGAAAAATATCTCGATTTTTTTATTCTTCTGATTCATCATGACCACGAAATGCCAAACCTTGACGCAACAGATAACGAACATAGTCAATCAGTACATCCAAATGAGTTCGAATATAATGGGTTTTATCTGAATGTCTCGAGAAAGCAACATCAACATGGTGCTTTTGTCTCATCAAATTTTCACACATTTTCAAAGTTTTCGATTAAAATTACAAATTTAAAAACATTATATATATATATATAAAAAATAGAATAAAATTTAGTGGGTCAACTGAACCCACAGGGAAAATACCCCAGGGCCCCTTGTGATTTTGGAAATTTTCAATTAATCCCCCTGTAAAATGGAAATTGTCTAAGCCACACCTTGTGAAATTTTTTAAAGGGCACGATTCCCCCTTAATATAACGCGTGATATTCACGCACAGATTTGTGAGAGTGGTATACGCGTTTTTTTAATTTAAAGTATATGAATTGTCCAAATTACCCTTATAGTAAGTAATCTGATATAATTGGTCTTCTTCCTTCCTTCCTTCTTGTCTCCCATCTCAAAATCCCAATGCATGGGGCTTCTGCTCGTTCTCTCAACTGCAGCGGAATCCACTCACCAATCTCCTTCTGCTCGTTATCTTTGAACAAATCGATGAAATTGACAAAAAACGCGAAGAGGACGAAACCCTCCAGCGAATCCGCGCTTGGCGTGAATCCGAGAAACAAGAAAATAGTTCTGGGCTGGAGGTCGCCGCTAACCCGCCGGAGTGCGATTCGGTGGAGGATTTGAAGTCGGAATTGGTGAAATTGGTGAAGTCGGATTCGGTGGAGGATTTGAAGGAGGCTGCGGCAGAGGATGGTAAAGGTTTTGATTTCACGTGGGATTTCAGGACTGTGTAGGCTGCTATGATCAATTTTTGTCGAGATCGTTTTGATATCCTGAGGTTTTCCTTCTTTCCATGTATACTTTCTAATGAATATTATGTTGGGATTGATTTCATATATATATATGTATATATATCTGGGTACATTGCATCATGTCCTTGACAACAGAAGGAATTTTTTGTTGAGGCGAGAAGAAGTGTTTGATGAAATGTCTATAAGAAATATCCAACTCCAAATGGTCGATTTTCTGTCAAATCAGCTCACCATGTCTCCCTCGCCTTTGATCGTCGCGCTTGTCCTAATGGCTAATACTTCTGCACCTAATGATTCTTGGAAGTTTATTTGGAGTGCTCCTGTCCCACCAAAGATTAAGATGTTTACCTGGAAAGCTTGTAGGAATGCTCTGCCAACGACTCTTAATTTAAGGAAAAAACATTGTGGAGATCATCTCTGTTGCCCACTTTGTGGGGGCCCGAATGGATGCATCATCCATTCACTCTTAATTCGATGCTGCGGTTTTCCATGAGAAATCTGAGATTGGCATCGGTGTGGTGGTTTGAGATGATAAAGGCTCTTGTATTGGCTGGTGTACTAAGAGATTTAAAGGAAGTATCCTCCCTGAACATGCCGAGGCCGTTGCTGCATTGGAAGCTGCTAAATTTGCATCTTACCATGGCTGGCTTAAAGTTATCATAGAAGGAGATTGCCTCGCTGTAATTACTAAACTCTTTGCTAGAGAAGATGATCTTTCGAGTATTGATAATGTTATGCTTGATATCCGTGAGATTCTTTCATTGATTCCGTTTGTTTCTGGATCATGGATTTGCCGAGTCGACAATCAAGTGGCTCACTCCTTGGCTCGCAATGCTGCCTACGATCTGGAGGGGATTTCGGATGTCCCACACCATGCTTTGCTGCCTCTTGCGTTGGACTCCGTTTTTTTGCCTTGTCTCCTTCGTGGCTATTGGTGTTTTTCCTTGTTTTCTGATCTGACATTTTGCTCGTTTGTTTCAAAAAAAAAAAAGAAAAAAAAAAAGAGAACTTCTTTTTATTTCAAATTACTCGACTGGAATATAATTGTATGTTTCAGTATCTAGGCCATTTTTTAGTTTCAGTATGTGGACCCTTTTATCACTAACTCAGTTTGGATTAGCAAGCCAGAAATTTTGTATGTCAAATTAGGAATTGTGAGGGACTGATTTGCCTTCATTGGTTTTTTGCCCTTTGACCATCACGCCGAGGGAGCAATTTGGATTGGAGATTGAATTTCGTTTTATGATTTTTCCCTTCATCATGCAAGAAAATACATAGCAGAGTATTTGGAAGGACAGTTGACAGCTCAAAATTAAGGTCAATATATGAAAGGGTACATTTGTCTTTTTACAGCTAAAATCATTAAAAAATTGACGCGGGAGGCAGTGAGCTTTTTTTTTAAAAACATAAGATGTTTCATTGGGAATTGTTATTTTTCAGGGGGGTATTTTGCCAATTTCCAAAATCACAGGGGGGTAAAATGTTATTAACTCGAACCCACATGCCTGGTTGTAGCGTGAGTGCATGTGAGTCATTTCTGCTGCATGCATTGCACGATTGATAATTATTAGTTAGACATTTAGGTGGGGAAAATATTATTCATTGATTGGTGAAACAATTATCTTAATTTTTATATTATCAGAACCAAAATAAATTTAAGATTACAATTCTAGAATAATTGTAATCTATTTAGAGATAAGATCAAATAATTTGGCCAAAGATATAATAATATACTCCCAAATAAATAAGTGGATTCTCCTTGATTTCATGGAAATCAACAAGATGAGCGAGTGCATGCGAGTCATTTCTGCTGCATGACATTGCACAAACATTAATATACATCAATTTAATTATAGTAATATGAAACAGGTCATGCAAGTGAATTTAAAATCTATATGTAAATAGACAAGGGAAATAATAATAATAATAATAATAATAATAATAATAATAATAATAATAATAAGGACGAGATACCACTTAAGGATGTAGCGCCCTAAACGGGAGGCACCACATCCCCCGCATTCAGACCCGACCCGCATATGAAATGGAAAATCCATATACGAGTCCGATCAGAGCGAACGGGGACTCACTCACTCACTCACTAGGTTAGGTGGGAACTAAACCTTCGAAACAAAAAAAAAACGAACTAACGAAACAATTGTAGGTGCGGAAGCAGAGCATACAATCAAATACCAATACAAGCAATAAACAACGGGTTCAACTAACATAATTACCTAGTCCCGAAATTCAAGATAGACATAAATCATAAATACGGGTTCAAACTATCCTAGAAACCTGTCCCAAATTAATAATATAAAATCAATGCAATTCACGATAACTTAAACGATTTACGATATGCAATGGTGTGACTCAGACTAAACCACAAGACTCGACTGACTCGAACTCCCGCCTAGCACTCCAAACCTGCAAAAGAACTGAAAACAAATCCGGGTTCAATCTATAGGAGACTGGTGGGTATAAAACAGGGTTCAATATAATACTGTTACGAGAATTAAAGCGCACACCCACACGTAAGTCATAATCCCGTACGAGGTTTTTAAAACATTTCCCAAGCGGGTGAAAACAAAGAAAACAAGCCCAGGATTACAAACATTAATCTCATTCATTTATTACAATCATACGGTCATTACGTGAGCCCGGCGAGAGGGCGAATTCTCCAATCTCCACATCGTGTGTGCATTTATTCATTTATTCGTTCATTAATGATCACACAATCATTCATTCAGTCACAATCATTCATTCAATCGTTCATTCATTCAATCATTTATTACACTTACACTTTTTTCCTCCGGGCGATGGACGGGTTAGCAAGACCCGGACACCTCAATCATTGACCAAGGGGTTTCATGAGTTCCCCAAAGGCGCTCATCCCCCATCCCTTGCTAATCTCCTAGCAATTTTCGGAATCTGTGGTTTAGTTGGGACTAGCACATAGGATCACCGTCGGCCCTTGCCTCCCCGGATAGCCATATGTACCAAGTCCCAGGGCCCCCATTCAATGTGATCAATCAATTCTCGCCTAAACATTGGTAGGGTAATCATTAAAAAGGGCTTAACGTTTGAAATCATTGACTCTTTGAAAAAGACTCTATATAGCTATATATTCGATACTTTGGTTTAAAACTTTCACGTTGGATATATCGGGTCGATTCATATCTAATAGAAGAGAAACCCACATGTTACACCTTACCAAACCAAAATCAAGAAGAAAGGAAAACTTGAAAGTAGCCTATGAACCCGGTAGATCTCCGCCGTCGAGAAAACTGTGCAAAAGACAACACGGTGCATATGTGAGATTCAAGACTCCAAATGAACCACATATGACGCCCAGGCAATGCAATAACATGATAAGAAATGCATGAGCAATAAGAATATGTTAATAAGATGTTCATGTGCACCATTAATGTCACTTAGACACGTAATCAAGCTATTCATTCCTTACACAAATAAATCATGTCCGTTCATTACCATTCTTTCATTCATTATCGCTTATTCATTCAATGTTCAATTCATAACAAATCATAATACATGTTTAACAATTCATATTAATCATTTAAAGGTGCAAGGAATCCATTAAACACACAAGAATGCAAGGGTTGCAGGGAGGGTCACATTGTAGCACTCAAATGTTCATATTTCATAAGTCGAGCCATAACTCATAAACATATTAATTCAATCCAAAATTTTCATACAATAATCATAACACAAATATCAACATGTAATAAAGCATAAGAATCATAAACAAGGTGGAAAAAGAATAAACAAGCGAAGAGAAATAAGAAAAACGGAACCGGAGTAACAAGGACCGGCTGGACAGAATCCATGGGGGTGGATTCTCACAAACGTCTGTGAGATTTTTTCTCACAAACAATTAATTATATTCTTTTTTCTAACAAATATTAATTGTCTTCTCTCCTAAATAATTATTTATACAAAGTAGAACTCTAAGTTTAGTATTATGATAAAGACCCCAATAAATTAAGAACTTTAAAAATATAAGAAAATAACTAATCAATATTATGATTAGAATTCTCCTAAAACTTGTCAAATTTGTCAAACTTGTCAGGAAAATCGTAAAAGAAAAATATAATCACTAATTTTCTTCTGAAAGAATCTAAGTAAATTAAGAATTTATAGCAAAATCAAAACTAAATTAAAAATTCACAATAACGTACATGTATAAATCTTATCATAAACTTCTCTGTTTCTCTTTGCTTTTAAACTTCCTTGTTCCTCTTTTCTTTCCTTTTTTTTGAATTTATAGCAAAATCAAAACTAAATTAAAAATTCACAATAACATACATGTATAAATCTTATCATAAACTTCTCTGTTTCTCTTTGCTTTTAAACTTCCTTGTTCCTCTTTTCTTTCCTTTTTTTTTTTCCTTTTTCTCTCTAAAAAGTTCATACTTAAAAGTTATTAAGAAGAACAAACGTGTTGTGTGAACAGGCATTGCTTGGATAACTAAATTTTATATTATAAAATAACTATATACCATAAAATATTTATATTTTCTCATACATACATATTTACACTATTTGAAATTTTTGGGTTTTTAGTTAAATTTTCAGATGGAAGATGTACCTTCAAATAGTAAAACCCGGAGATTAAAGATGGACGAAGAAAATGGTTTTAAAAGATTAAGTTGCAAAAATATAATATTTGAGGATTTGAGAGGAACTATAAATAAAGATTAAGTTGTAAAAACATAATTTTTGAGGATTTGAGGATCAATTATAAATAAATTAAGTAAAAAATAAAAAAACTATAAATAGAATAAGTAGTCAATTATTGCGGCTAAACTAATCACTAATCTAATGGTACTAATCTCTGTATAAAGATCTATTTCTTACGGACTGTTAGAACGGGGAATGAGTAAAAATTCCTCAATGCGGGACTCAAATTTGAGGAAGTTCCCCCATGTAAAATTTAACCATACTAACTCCCCGATTAAATTTGCTAATTTTATTTTACTCCCCATTTGGTGAGAAATTACCAACATGTCCTTGAGGAAATTACAACTCTTCCTTCCTCTCTCATTTCATCTTCAGAAATCAAATAGCCTAGAGAAGTTCGACGGACGGTGAGGAGACATTGCGGTGAGGAGTGACGACGGTGAGTAGGTACGTGACGGTGAGGAGTGACGACGGTGAGCAGTGAGAATGACGAGGAGGTAACACCGACGACGATGAAGACCGGCGGCAGAGAAATTGAGGTTTTTCCCCTAAAAGTTTTGCCTTTTTCCCCCCTTTCTCCAATGCTCTAAATTACAGATTTTGATTTTGATTTTTAACTACACAATTACAGATTTTTTGTATACGAAATTGTCAATGAGTTGCTAGAATTGAAATATTTTGATTTTTTTGTATGTTGCTTGAATCAAAATTCCCTAATTTGTTAGCGATTTATTTGAATTCAAATTCCTTAATTTATGTCATAATTTTGTGATGTAATTTTTTGCAGAAATGACTGAGCCAAGGTCAATGCTTGAGCAGCTGAAAGTTGATGTTTTAGAAGGTAATCGTTTTGTCATCTTCCCGCTGAACACCAAAAACTATTGGCATATGGTTGTGCTCGACACTAGAACTAAAGAATTCAAACGATTGAACTCTATGCTTTCCCCTATTGCAACCGGGCATTCGAAGTTTTGGGCAAAATTCATATGCTTGTACCTGATTCATGCATACAAGTATGAGCTTCTGAGTGATGAGGTTGTTGGTTAGGTATGTTCTTCTCAGGGTGATGACAGCTTGGACTGCGGTGCCTTTTTTTGCTTATTTGCTAAATGTTTCACACGGGATGATCCTGCTTTCTAGAATGACTCCCTGAAGATGAAGATGACATACTATCGTTCTCACTTGGTTGCCTCCATCCTGTTTGCAGAAAACTTCAATGGTGATTGAAAATGCATGTTTGCATATTTTAGTTTGATATTTTGTTTATTGTTGGTAATTGAATATTTTGTTTATTCTTGGTCAGTGGATATGTTGTTTCCTGTGGTTGGAGGATATTGAGAAAAGGGTTGTATGTTGTTGTTTGTCCTTGAACTTTATGATTTTTGTTGTTGGTGGACATTGAATTTGTAATATTCCATTTTGCAGTACTAGAATGTGGTATTTCATAACAATGAAAGCTTGTAGTATGTATAATTTATGTAGTATGAAGTTCACATTTTACAGTATTAGAACGTCATATTACGGTATTAATATCCCATTATGAAGTATAATTTCATGGAAATGTAAGCTTATAGTATGTATCATTTATGTAGTATGAAGTTCATATTTTGTAGTACTAAAACGTCATATTATGGTATTAATATCCCATTATGAAGTATAATTTCATGGAAATGTAAGCTTGTAGTATGTATCATTTATGTAGTATGAAGTTACATTTTGTAGTACTAGAACGTCATATTACGGTATTAATATCCCATTATGAAGTATAATTTCATAATGTGGTATTTCATGGAAATATAAGCTTGTACTATGTATCATTTATGTAGTATGAAGTTCAAATTTTGTAGTACTGGAACGTCATATCAGTATTAATATCCCATTATGAAGTTTAATTTCATATTACGGTATTAATATCCCATTTTATATCATTTAGTGTATTTGATCATTTGTTATGTATCATTTAGTATATTGATCATTTGTATCATTAGTATATTGTCACAACACATATCATTTAGTATAGTTGAACATTTAGTATACATGATCAAATAATCTTACATCCATCATTATCATTTAGTATATTGATCATTTGTATCATTAGTGTATTGTCACACAACATATCATTTAATATAGTTGAACATTTAGTATATATCATGTAGTATATATGATCAAATAATCTTACATCCATCATTATCATTTAGTATATTGATCATTTGTATCATTACTATATTGTCACACATCATTTAGTATATTAATCATTTGTATAATTAGTGTAGAATCACATTTCTGATAGAGTACAAATAGGGCAATATGGAGTACAAGGAAGTAAAATTAAGGTATTTAATTAGCATTATGGAGTATAAATTCGTGAAAACCAAGGATTTGATCTAGTTGACCAAGAGGCGTGATTCCATACAACTTTTTTCCTCCAGTACAAATAGGGCGATATGTAGTATAAGGAAACAATAATAGAGTATTTATATGTGGCTATAAAGTATAAATTCTTGAGAACCCAGGTTTTGCCACATTTCCGATAGAGTACAAATAGGGCGATGTAGTAAAAGGAAGCAAAATTAAGGTATTTAATTAGCATTATGGGGTATAAATTCGTGAAAACCAAGGATTTCATCTAGTTGACCAAGAGGCGTGATTCCATACAAATTTTTTCCTCTAGTATAAATAGAGCGATATGTAGTATAGCGAAACAATAATAGAGTATTTATATGTGCCTATAAGGTATAAATTCTTGAGAACCCTGATTTAGCCACGTTTCCGATAGAGTACAAATTAGGGTGATATGTAGTATAAAGAAGCAAAATTAAGGTATTTAATTAGCATTACGGAGTATAAGTTCATGAAAACTAAGGATTTCATCTAGTTAACCAAGAGCCGTGATTCCATATAACTTTTTTCCTCTAATACAAATAGGGTGATATATAGTATAGAGAAACAATAATAGAGTATTTATATGTGGCTATAAAGTATAAATTCTTCAGAGAGAATTGTAGGAAAGAGAGTTCTTTTCAGGTATCCTATGAAAAATCTCCACAACTATATCAACAAGCCCAAATCCCATACATGTATTAATCGTTTCAGTCCAAGTAACAACATCTTGCACAAGCATCCTATTATTCAAAGTCTCAATATCTTTCACACACCCACACTTTGCATAGAACTCAATTAGTGCGTTCTTCACACTCGAATTGCTCTCGACACCTAATTTATATGCATACGCATGAAGTCCCATGCCTTGCTTTATTGTTGAACTTCTTGCACATGCAACTAAGAGACTTGAAAGTATAAAATAGTGAACTCCCGAATCACCCAGTATCAGCATATCGTGCAGCAGTTCAAATGCTCTATCATACATGTCATCCTTGACCACACATGAAATGATAGTGTTCCAAGAAGCAATGTCTCTTTCGGGCATATCATCAAATAGTTTGATGACAAAATCCGAACAACCACATTTGACATCTCACTCTATCATATGATGCACCATCATACCTATGGATATCATACTGCACAAGAGACTCATGGGTGCATCAGGGTCACCTTCTTCATTTGAGCAAGCCATGAATTTATAAAAAAAAATAATAATAATAAAAAAAAAAATATATTACAATTTTAGTCATCCAACTGTACAACTTATTCTCTTTTAGTCTCCCACTTTCCAATTTTACAAGAATGGTCACTGAACTACCACTTTTTTTACAAACTTAGTCCTACCGTTAGTCTTGCTGTTAATCGAAGACGAACCCTAATTTCAGGCCAATTTTGGCGCTGTTTTTTTACATTTTCTTTCATTTCTTCCACCTAAATCCTCATAAACTAAAAATATAAGCAAAAGGAGCCATGATTAACGTACGAATTACTGATGTTTCTTGTCTTCTTCTTGTTTTGTTATTACCCTCATCGTCCCAGAAACACATGCAGAGATGAAAACACACGTGAAAACACATGCAGAGATGAATCCGACTTAGATTTACTTCCATTTTGACATCCATTATGACAAGCTAAGATAAATCGTCCCACCTAAATCCTCTTTTCTTAGACATCCATTTTAACAAAACACACATGGAAACACACGCAGAGATGAATCCGGCTACAATGGATATTATTAGGATCTTCTTAAAGCCTCCCTTATTACGATCTGCAAAAACATTTAAACAATATTTCCCACTAAACGACATTTCAACTACCAACCCAAGTTTAAATAGCAGAGCATATAAACATCGAATTTTTTTTTCCCAAATCACAAAATAATATACCTAATTCAGAACCAGCCACACGGATATAAAAATCTGAACCCGACCCATTGAGTGATTTCTGCACATCTATCAAAGAACCACTCCAAAGCAAACAATTGAGAATACTGAAATCATACTCATATACTAGGCAGCCGCAGAAACTCAAGCATATACTTGCACACTCATTTTGCGGACCGAATTTGTCACACCCCAAATTTTTTAAAATAAATAGTCATAATACTAACTTATATTTTTAGTAATTAAGATACTAACTTATATAAATTTGATGTTTAAAAGTCAACTAGATACTTGACTTTACAGCTATTAGCTATTTAATCGTTAATTCTAGATAATTAAAATTAGTACTAATCTAGCGTATTCTAGACATGTAATTATTAGAAAAATATTATAAATATATATATAAGTGACTTTAGTTAAACTCAACAGGAGGTATTAGACTATTTACAAAATAAAACGTAAATTGATTTCTCCCTTAAAGCTTCTGGAAAGGGAATAGGATATTCAGATAAACTTAAAAGGAGATTTAATTATTATACTAATAATAATAATAAAGATAAACTCCAAAGAAAGACTTTTATATGAGATATTTAATAGCAAATAGCCAATCATTTGCCTTCCTTAACCCAAGAAGAAAGATAGATGAGGTTTGTTGCGTCATAACATTTATCTGCATGAACCTATAAGACATGCATGATTCCCACGTACAAACCTATAAGACATGCATGGTCCACACGTTGCAAAGCTATAAGGCATGCATAACTCCCAAGTTGCAAACCTATAAACCTATAAGCTACGTTTAATTAATTTACTAATGAAATTGCCCCTATAAATAGTTCCTTGTCCTGTCATTTTCACTCCAACACAAAAAGGTAAGTTCCATAAATCCTCTAAGTTTCCTTCTTTAATTTATCTTTCTAATACATTCTAAAGTCATAAAAGACTTCCATTTTCTTATCATCATTCCCCACCACACGTGCACCATAATATTTAAAGTCAAATCCTTTCATGCATATTATTTAATAAATTCTTCCCTCATCATCACTATCACACGCACACACATCAAGTTAATTGTTTTTAGCCAGTACGAGCATCTGTATGAAATCTAAAATCCATAGGCACATGTTCATGCACGGATACCTATATATGCAATATATAGATATGTAAACTCATACTATATAGGTACATACATAAGCTAAACATTTGTCTTGGAATTGTATAATCATTTCATTAATTTTGGGGCTTAAAGGATTCACTTTTATATTTCAGTAATAAGATTTCTAAACAAGATATTTTCACCTAGGGATTTATAGTAGGTATACGAGACTTAGAAAAATTTAGGAATTAAAACTAATAGTTGAGTTTCGATAGGGTAGCCAATTGGATCTTTTTACCTAAATTAAACTCTGACGGAAGTCTTTGTTGTGAAATTCTAGACAATACCGTAGATCAATCTGCGAATCTCCCGATCGAAACTTAAGCTTATACCAGGTGAGTGCCTTTAACTTTTCTTGCTGGGGCATTGAACTATTTATATAGTAAATATTCGCGTATGACCAACCCCATTTGTTATGAATTATTTTATAATCTCTTAGATATATATCTGCATTTTAGGATATATATATTGTTATTTGTCGCGATTTGATTATATATATTACTTCCTATTTTCATTTGTTCGATATACTGTATTATCAAATTGGGTGAGCTGGTACTGTTTACTGTTACTGATTGACACCCTTGGGGACGCCCTTGGGAGAGTCAGGCCCAGGTATCGTACAGACGGGACTATCGGGCGGCACGGGCCGACGGTAGGGTCCTCTTTGTCCGTTACCATACCGCAGGATTCAATTACATTTACAGTCGGAGGTTGGTTGTAATAGAATTTGGTCGGTGTATTGACCCGGGCACGGGGTGCACCTACTGATACTGTTGTCGAGACGACTTCTCGATATTTGGAGGGAAAAGGGATTTGTTTTGTTTTATTGATTTTTGGGAAGTAAAGGTTGGAGAATTCCTGCTCACCATTGCATCATTTACTTCATTAAAATAATATTCTTTCAGCACGTTTAAATTTTCATTATTTTTATTTCATATTGTTTTTGTGATTTTACTATATATATATTCGGCCTCACTAAGTCCTTTTGACTTACAACCCCCTTCTATTCGTTGCCTCAGCATAGGACACCACGTCAGCTCCAACCCAGTAGAAGAGTTTGTCGGTAGGAGGCGTCACTTTTGTTTAAGGAAGCAGGTTTTGTGTATCATAGGCCTGATTGTAAAATAGGGTTTATGACGTACTCCCTTTTGATCAGTTGTACTTTTGGGATCGGACATCTTACCGTTTGTAATAATAAATCTATCTAATTTACGCTTCCGCTTACTCTTTTAGTTTAATGCTACTGTTATGCGGTGAACGTATTATATAAATTCAATATATAATACGGTCATCAATGGGCCCCGATCACTCTCTGAGAAGGGTCCCACAGAATTGCCTCAGCGAAAAGCCCCAAAATCAAACCTCCCGTAGTAGCATTAACCACGTCAAGCTTCAAAAACTCATCTTCTCTGCTCTTATTATTATTCCTCTCTCATTTCAGTGGCGCCCTCCTCAAACACCTACTACTCCAATTTCCAGAAGCCCATTGTGGGCTGGGGTTAAATCCAGGCAAACAAGCATAAATCGTTGAACCTTGCAAGTTGCAGATACCAAAAGCTCCATACCTACAGGCATTGCTCGAGGAAGTGTTGTTGCGTTGCGCTGTGGATAATTTTGGATGGAAAGAAGAGAAGATTGTAGTGGCTAGGAGAAGAAGAAATACATGATTCGTGTCCATCAATAAGATCATGCGCGTGGTTTCTGAGAATTCTTTCTGACTGGGTCTTGGTTGCACATGAATGCCATGAATGCATACTTACGAGTTGAGAAGTTGTCGTGGGGAGGGTTGATCAAGTGATTAATCCTCAAGTAAATCACCCATTAGGTGGAAGAAATGAGAGAAAAGGTAAAAAATAGCGCCAAAATTGGCCTGAAATTAGGGTTCCGTCTTCAATTAATGGTAAGGCTAACGGCGAGACCTAGTTTGTAAAAAAAGTGGTAGTTCAGCGACCATTCTTGTAAATTGGAAAGTGGGGAACTAAAAGAGAATAAGTTGTATAGTTGGATGACCAAAATTGTAATATTCCCAAAAATAAAATAAAATAAAATTGGAAGAGAACCACGAAATGTAGAATCAACCATAAGAAATAGAGAAAAAGAACAAAGTTGCCTGAGCTTAGCGACCACGAGAATGAAAACTCAGTCCTGGATCTTGGGAGAGAGTTTTCGGCGTCGATTCACTTGAGCTCTCAAAACCCAAAATCGAGTTCTATCAATCGTCGCCAACGGAATGGGGCGATACCGGCGGGATAGAAAGAAGAAGAATTTTTCCTCTTGCTGAAATAGACCACCGTCATCGTCGAAGTGGGGTGGAAGAATTTTGGGGTGACGAAACCCTACGGCTTCATTCCATTTTGTTGCGTACAAAGGATCAATTGAGGGTAAAGTTGACATTTTAGGTCAGTAGAGAGGTAAGTAAAATTATCAAACTCACTTGGGGACTATGATGCACAGACACGGACACGGCGACACGGACACGATACGACACGGATAGGCGACACGGATTTTTCAAAAATTTTAGGACACGACACGACTCCGACACGACTATATTATATATAAATAAATATTTCATAAATATAATAATTTTTAGATTCATATTTAATAGTCATTCAAATTTAATTTCAAATCTAAATAAAATACATTCATATTTCAAAGTCATTCAAATTCAACATTCCATGTCATTCATATTCTCAAAAAAAAAAATTTAAATTCTGAATGTTCAAATAATACAAAACAAAATAAACTAATGAGTGATAGAAAAAGGAGTAGACAGCAGAGCTATATTTACTCTCTTTCTTCACTCTTCTCTCTCTCTCTCTCTCCACTCTTCTCTGTACCGACAACTACTGCAAATATATTTTCTCTCTCTTCTCTCTTCTCTCTCTCTCTCTCTCTCTCCACTCTTCTCTGTACCGACAACTACTGAATTTGTAGGGTTGAAAATTTGGAGGGTTGAAAAGGGCAAAAGGCCTTTTGATTACCTGCAGGAGTTGTGTCAAACACACCATAAGGCCGCATCCGACACCGTGTCACCATTTTTTTTTTTTTTAATTCCGACACGGATCAGGCGTGTCGGACACGTGTCGGAGGCGTGTCGGAGCCGTATCCGTATCCGACACTGCACGGGGTCAAATTTTGAAGTGTCCGTGCATTAGAGCTTGGGGAGTTAGTACGGACAATTTTTGGAGTGGGGAGATAAGTGAAACTTTTTCAACCCATGGGGAGTTAAAATCGACTGCCCCCTCTTAGAAAAGAATTTTCCCAATAATAATACTTGCCCTAAACAAAGAATTTTCCCAATAATAAAACTCAGTCCTGGATCGTGGGAGAGAGTTTTCGGCGCCGATTCACTTGAGCTCTCAAAACCCAAAATCGAGTTCTATCAATCGTCGCCAACCGAATGGGGCGATACCGGCGGGATAGAAAGAAGAAGAATTTTTCCTCTTGCTGAAATAGACCACCGTCATCGTCGAAGTGGGGTGGAAGAATTTTGGGATGATGAAACCCTACTGCTTCATTCCATTTTGTTGCGTACAAAGGATCAATTGAGGGTAAAGTTGACATTTTAGGTCAGTAGAGAGGTAAGTAAAATTATCAAACTCACTTGGGGACTATGATGCACAGACACGGACACGGCGACACGGACACGATACGACACGGACACGGCGACACAGATTTTTCAAAAATTTTAGGACACGACACGGCTCCGACACGACTATATTATATATAAATAAATATTTCATAAATATAATAATTTTTAGATTCATATTTAATAGTCATTCAAATTTAATTTCAAATCCAAATAAAATACATTCATATTTCAAAGTCATTCAAATTCAACATTCCATGTCATTCATATTCTTAAAAAAAAAAAAAATTTAAATTCTGAATGTTCAAATAATACAAAACAAAATAAACTAATGAGTGAGAGAAAAAGGAGTAGACAGCAGAGCTATATTTACTCTCTTTCTTCACTCTTCTCTCTCTCTCTCCACTCTTCTCTGTACCGACAACTACTGAATTTGCAGGGTTGAAAATTTGCAGGATTGAAAAAGGCAAAAGGCCTTTTGATTACCTGCAGGAGTTGTGTCGAACACGCCATAAGGCCGTGTCTGACACCGTGTCACCATTTTTTTTTTTTTTTAATTCCGACACGGATCAAGCGTGTCGGACACGTGTCGGAGGCGTGTCGGAGCCGTGTCCGTGTCCGACACTGCACGGGGTCAAATTTTGAAGTGTCCGTGCATTAGAGCTTGGGGAGTTAGTATGGACAATTTTTGGAGTGGGGAGATAAGTGAAACTTTTTCAACCCATGGGGAGTTAAAATCGACTGCCCCCTCTTAGAAAAGAATTTTCCCAATAATAATACTTGCCCCCCCAAATTAGCGAAAGGGTGGTCCTCCGACACCCCATTGTGAATCATGGTAACCACAACTAAAGAATCCACCTCCACCTCAATTCTAGGATATCTCCTATCCCAGTCAATCCTCAACCCTTCACCCAGACCCAACAATTTTGCGAGTGTAATCGTGGCACTGAAATAAATAAGTGAGTCTGTAGTTCATTACTATATTATCATAGAACTTGAGTGGAACGAAAGAACAAACATCATAGTAATTTTTGTTGTAATTCCATCATATTGGTAATTAATCCCATTTGATAGCTTGTTGCTTAATCGACCCCCTGAAGATGAATACGGAGGAGCGACAATGGTGAAGCCAGAAGCTGAAACACCAAGGGGCAGCTTATGTCTTTCTAATTTGGACTTCACTCCGGGCAACCATCACGTTCCTTACTTGTATTTCTACTGCCACAATAGGAAAACAACCTTTTCTAATGCCACAGTGCTGAAGGCAGCGCTCAGCCGTGCACTGATGGCGTTCTATCCTATGGTAGGCAGATTCAGGAGAGACGACAATGGTCGGGTTGAGATCCATTGCAATGGTGACGGAGTGTTGTTTATGGAGGAGGAGGCAGAGGGGGAGACAAAAGTCCTGCTGAATGACCTGGAAAACTTTGTTCCCACGCCAGAGTTCAATGGTATTCTCCTTCATGCAGTGGATTGTACCCAAGAAATCTTATTGGTCATGCAGGTACTTCTACACTTATATATTCAGAATGGACGCATAGGTATTTCCTTTTCTTTTTCTTTTTAACATAATTAAAGGCAGATATGCTAACTCGAATTTTGATTCGATTAAATTTAATTAATTATATGGACATGTGTACTAGCTCTTTGATTTATTATTTGTTTTAAATTTACACTAATCAGATGAAAAATATAAAATAATGTTTCCTCGTGAATTAGTTTAACCGGACTAAATCGGAGCAAAAAATGTATAGAGGATATAATGGCTATAAGTATAACATATATAGTATATCTATAATCTATAACTATATAAAAGTGTGGATAATATGGTTTTGTATGTGAATTGACTGAATTACCCTTATTCAATTTAATTTTCCCTTACATCATTTTATTTTTTAAAGTATTTAATTTGTAGGTTATGAGGCTACTTAACTTGTAGGTTATGAGGGGTAAACATTAATAATCCTGTCTTAATTGATTATGTTAAACTATTTTTGATTTATGATTACTGAATCATTCCAAATAATTTCATCCATGCACGTCTTACTTTTGGAGAAATTGGCCGAATTCTCATTTCACAATTTGATATCCCTTCATATAATTTTATTAAATTATTTAAATTAAAGTTTATGCAAGCCAAAAATTATTTAATGAATTTAATTATTTTAACTATTTTAATTAATCAAACTGTTCCACTTTTCTCTCTTCGCATATCTAATTTAACTATTTAATTAATAGTTTATATATATGGGTCCAAACTTATTTCTCCTAAAAATTAATTAATTTCTTTCAAATGATTACTTAAAGTAACAAATTGAATTAATTTAATTACTAAAATTAAATTTAAGGGCACATCAAAGGAGAATGTGAAGAGTTAGAAAATGTGAAATGTTGGGATTGTGATACCGTAATTTGTAGGTTTTGAGGGCCAAACATTAATAATCTAGCATAAATTTATTATGCTAAATCAAATTTTTATATCAATATAATTTGTTGGGATTAATGCCCTGAAAATCCAATTATATTGTAAATATTTTGGATTAATAAAACAGAAATTTTAGCAAGTTATGCGTATTTTACAAATTTAATAATTAATGACGTGTGATGATATTTTTATATGAATTGTGTTTAGTAGGAAAAGACTTTAAATACCAAAGATCACGTGTCATTAAAGTTCTAGTCGGTATGATAAGAAGATGTTCTTATCGAGACTATAATGTGTTATATAAGATGATTAGTCTTTTGTTTTAGAGAAATGGAATTTCTGATTATAACAAATTGATGAATTTCAAAAAGGAGGTTAGGAACCGAAGTAGTCATAAGTTATAGGCAAATCGATATGATCGAGATAGCCATTATCTTATCAACTAATTCCTTAGTCATCTTAGAAATAATAGGATTATCTCTCAGTAAACTAATTCGAGAACACCTTAGTGTTTCTGAATGAGGGAATGAAGCCTTATAGGATATGGTCCATTCCATAGCAAGCTTTACTGACTTATAATCATTCTAGGAATAAACTCCCAGAATATGCAGTTAGAGATTTTGAATTTTGCACCTTCCAAAATCAGTCCTTTAGATGCACTATGCAATGTGGCACACTAAATTCCCTAATTATTCTTGTCCAAGAATTTAGTGGAATCCTCTTAAGTAAAGAGGATAGTGGGAGATAGGCTTGAAATGAGTTCAACTTTATACAAACTATATTGGATATCATTTCTGCGATTTCCTTAGACAAAGGTTGTTTGTCTCAAGGAATGTATCTTTCTTAAGGAATCGTTCCTATAGAAGAAGAAAGACAAGCAAGCAGACCTCAAAGAAATTTGAGAATAAATATCCACGCCACATATAGAAGAAACGAGCCCATCTGATAAAACTTAGCCAAATTTTGGAGCATGTACACGTGTGAAACCCTTCTCTTAAGATGCGTTTAGAACGCGTTCCTAGATAGCCAAGGAATTACTTGAAGAAAAGACACTGTCAGATTTGGAATCTGAGTAGTGTAAGCAAGCCTTGAAATCCAATATGGATTCCATATACTCAAACCAAGTTTTGACCTTGGTTGATCCACCTGATAGGATCAAGCTCATGGAGCTTCGAGTGAATGAAAGCATTACAACCTTCTTGACGATTGAAATGCAAAAGTCCATTTGGATTATGTTTACCACAATCCTCATATTCTGACTATGAGATATGATAAATGAATATGAGAACTATCTTGTTCAATATGAGATTGAAAGAGACTAAAATAAGGTATTTCTGTAAATCTCATATTCAGTGGGAGTATGCATAAGGTATGCAAATCCCTAAAGTCAATCTGTGGATTGATAAAGGCTTCTAGGAGTTAGACAATTCGATTCCATAGGATAGTCAAATCGTTTGACACAGATGGAAGTCGAATAAGTCTCAAAAGTGTACATAAGAAAGTTAGTGATGTAAGAGTCAATTTTGGTTCTTTAGAAAACGACATCCTTCTCATTAGGAATGTCAAGGATGACGTGAAAGTTACCAATTCTTGTTTAAGAAACAATTTGACATGAAAGATCTTAGTGATTATCCTAAATTCTCGACATTCAGATCTATAGAAGATAGATCTGAGAGCATAAATGGATTATCACAAAATGAGTACATAACCACGGTACTAAAAGGAGTTTAGTATGGACAATGGAACATCTCTTTTGAAGAGTATGTGTCCTAAGATAACTTTAAGAAAGTTAGAATGTCCAAAATCCCTTTAAGTGAAAGGGTGCATAATGTATGAAGAGTTATGTACTAGACTTGATCTGGCGCAGCCTAAGCGTAGTGGGTAGAATCTAATATGACCTCAGAGAAGGTCATTAGATTTCTGTAAAGGATGTCCTCAAGAGTACTTGAGAAGAAATGAGGATATGTATTAGTTTACAGAGCCCAAAAGATCTTATCATTGAAATGATATTTTGATGTAATTGTTGCATCAAACATAGATGATTGTAAATCATTGAAAGGATGCAATTTTTGCCTCAATGGCAAAGCAACGTGTTGGAAACGTTCCAAGGACGGACATTACAAAACTCGACTATCGTAGTTGAGAACTTAGTCGTATTACATAACGCCAAGTTAAGTGTTTGGGTAAGAAACTCCATCCAACTGGTTAGATGGAGTTCCTAGCATAAAACAACTCCTTTATCATATTGTATGATAAAATGGATGGTTGGTCAAGTAAGAGAACCAAGACCTCACCAAGAGACTGAACACGTGATTACGAATCACTTTATAAGGAAAAGGTGTTTCCTAAGAGATGTGTTAACAAGAGGGTCATATCAGCAGAGAATATAGCAGATCCACTTTGGAAACGCCCAAAGTCAATAGGCTCTCAAAGTGCATCTTGAGAAGATGGGACTTAGAGTACCCAAATGACTTTTACGGGCAAGTGGGAGATTGTTAGGAATAGTGCCCTAGAAAGCCGATTCAACGTAATCTGCTTTGGGACTTTTCTTGTATCACAGACAATCTTTGAATAATATACGATTGATCATAGGCAAACACTTATTTATATGCCAATTATGTGTTTTGAGTGTTTCCATTATGTGTGCATGTATGAGAACTCCCCTAATCCTGATGACTTTAGGACTCTACCATTTAGGTGAAATGGTTCATGAAACGAGCCCTATATCACATAAGTCATGATTAGTAAAATACTCCAAGCCGATGAGTCTTACAGACAGTGGGAGTGTCAACCTGACTCCTCTAAGGCTTGCTTGTGGGATCATGCCCTTAAGAAGGACCGCCTTGTTTCATGTAGGTGCCAAGTGTATAGTTGATACGTGCGTGATACATGAGGGTGCTTACTTTAATAAGTAAGTTCACTGAGGTGCCCCGTGTGAGAACATTCCTAAATGGGAAAGGAAGTTTCTATTTCAGGAAATGGAAACTTCCAGATTAGGAAATATCTCACGAGTCATTGATGTGATTAATTGATCCTTAGACTTGAGGTTCCTTGTCACTTTATGAGTTAACTCTGTAGTCTTTGGTATAAGCTTTAAAGGGTGTCGCCTTAGACAACTGATTCAAGGCTTATGCTGGGGCTGCACAAGTGACTCATGAAAGTGAATGAGAATCAAGAAAGGACCTACACTTGCATATGCAAGGTGATCTCTTATTGTGTAAGTCATTCATATGCCATATGGAGTCCTTGGCCAAGGCAGTAGATCAAGACATCAAGAAAAGGGTTTCTTGGATTGAGATCAAATGGATATGAAACGCACTTAGCTTTAAGACCAGATTATTAGGGTTCTGATTATTCCCTTACCCTAGATCTTGGTTGAGAGATAGTAAGTAGGAGGATTGTATCTCACATGAATCAATGACTTAAAGGTTCTGTCGAATCCGAACATTCCAATTCAGCTAGGGGTTAAACACCTGTTGCTAGACTATGGTTGTTTAATCTGTGGACTGATTAATTAATTAGTGAATTAATTAATTAGGGTCACTGCTAATTGAATTGAGAACCTAGAGGGTCACACACAACAACTTGGTTACATGAGTTGAGGCTTTAAAATGATTAAACGAGTTAATCGAGCCTAGAGGGTTCCACACGTGTGAAACCACACGTGTGGGTCACGTGACTGGACACGTGTGCCACACGTGATTGTTTAATAATATATTAAATAATTAATTTGTTAATTATTTAATAGACTTTGGTTTAATTTTGAATTAAAAAGAAAGTCTTATTTTGGAGAAAAATAATCTAGTTAATTAATTATGAATTAATTAATTGGATAAAATAAGTTATTTATTTTAAATAAATAAAGTATAAAATTATCCAAAAATAGTTTGGATATTTTTAGCTCTCTTGAAAATTGATTTGAATTAGAATTCAAAGTCAAAGTCAAAATTACTTGATCAAGTAATAGGAGAGAGAGAGACCAAAATCCTAGCCCATTAAGGACTAGGAATTTCGGCACTCCCTTGCTTATAAATAGGGGAGCTCGAGCTCCCCTTAGAGCTAATCGAGAATTCTTTTAGTTCATGTGTTGAACACCATCCTTTCTCTAAGATAAATAAAACCCTAGGTTAAGCCTAAACACTAACTAGAGAAGTAGCATCATTACTAGTTATATTGTAGCCAAGTTGGTGGACTATCTCTAGAGAGCTTCAAGTTAGAAGTTTTGAAGATTCGAGCTTTACCAAAAAGTGGGGATCAAGCAAAACGATCAGAAGGGATGATGAAACGATTCTGAACCCGACATGAAACGAATGAAAAAATCGAACCAAAGAAGATGGCGAAAACCGTTCGCCCATATCCTGAAGGATGAATTTTTTCACGAGGGTTTTGTGACTGGCAGTTTTCTACTTTCGCAAAACTGGGTTTCGAAGGGAGTTTCAATCATGCTTTTCTCGTTTCATGTTTCTTTCTTTATGTTATATTGTTAAGAACATCCCTAACATGATTTGAATCTAGGATGGTGTGGATTGCTATCCCGACAATGGATTCTGAAGTAGAAAGAGGTTTTCGAGGGACGGGTTGTCAAGCCGCGAGAAGAGCGTTCTTGGGTGGCTTGAAACGCTTCAAGAAAGAATAAAAAAAAAGTAAGTTTTCTATCTCTACGAATTTGGATACACGATTGCGAGTCCAATGTCCTTTTGTTGGGAAAATTTTTTAAATTCTGCTGCTTTCTGATTCGTGCTTTCCAACATATCTAACTTGGAAAAATCCACAGATTTCTTAGTGGACCCCGCTTGGACTGCTTGCTTTGGCTTGTGACTTCTCAAGGACAGGATATAACATTCCCAGGCCTCCTTAACATTGCATAGCACTTCTCCCGTCCCTTCGGGGGTGGGGAACTTGACTTTCTGGTGATAGGTGGAAATAACTGCCTTGAAGCCAACGAGGGCTGGACGCCCGATAATGATATTATATGGGAGATCTACTTCAACTACTGCATAAAGAACGCTCAAAGTTTTTCACTGGTGGGCGCAACCAAAAGAGGTGGCCAAGCGAATCTGCCCGCGAGGGACAATCTCGGAACCCCTAAAGCCAACAAGGGTCGTTCTGAGGGGTTCGAGGGGGATGTTTGTGATATTCATCTTTTGGAACGTTGAGTACGGGAGAACATTCACAGATCTTCCACTATCAATTAAGACCCTTTCTACAACATGATTGTGAACGTCTAAACTAACCACTATGGGGCAGTCAGAGGTTTCACCGACCCCATGGGGTGTTACAATGTGCTCTAGGTCTTTTTCTGTGAATCCTACAATCTCATTCTCTCTCAGGCATGAAGTGATGTCGACGGTAAGCACAGACTTGGGCTGGGAAGGTCTCTGGTCATAACTTCGAACATGGCGGCGCCTAGATGCATTGGAGTCCCCTCCCGAGGGTCCACCATCAATCATGTGGATAACCGCAAAAGGTTAGTTTTCCATATCGGCGGCCTTCTCCTTGCCGCGGTCGTTCATCCCAATATGATGGTGACGAGGGCTCCTTGAGCGCGAACGGCTTCTTCCCCTAGCCTTCTCCCGCTCAGCGCAGTATTCGTCATATCTTTCCAATACCTTCACGAACTCCTTGAGATGCCCCCCAGCTATGAGCCTCTGGATCTCGCTTTCCAGCTGGCGGCATTCGTTGGTTTTGTGCCCTTTTTGTTTGTGGAAAGCACAGTACTTGCCTGAGCGCTTCTGAGCCTTGGTTTCTCTCATCTTGGGCGGTCTCTTGAACAGCTTCTTATCCGCCATGGAGTAGACCTCTGCGATGGGTCTGTTGAGAGGGATGCGCTCGAACCTGCGAGGGGGAGGAGAGTTTTTTCGAGGGGGAACTGAACTGCAATTGTGGGCCTCCCCCTTGTCGGGCTGACCCTTCTCAGTGCGAGGAGCACTGGCAAGCTTCTGGGCTCTCATAATGTACATATCTTCGAGGGTGAAGTAAGAGTCGGTATTGTCCCTTAACTCTGTTAGGGAGCGGGGTTTTCTCTTGGCCACTTCTTCAGCGAATTCCTCGCTGACATAGTTTTTCGTGTTGATGGCCCCAAACAGTATGTGACTCACAAAATCCATCGAGGGCCTCTCCACCAGTAAGACCTCTTTGTTGAACCTGCCCATGAAGGACCTGGGGGTTTCAGTTGGCCCTTGCACTAGGCTGTAGAGCTGTAGAGGACCGTGGTAGCAGGTGTGAGCGCCTTCAAAGAGTTAAAATGGCTCAGGAAGGCATCGGTCAAATCATTATACCCTCGAATTGAGCGAGGGGGAAGCTTTTTGTACCACTCTTGAGCCATTCCGATGAGTGAGGTAACAAATACCTTGGTCCAGTAATGGATGGAATGCTCGTATTAGTGCATCAGGTGCACAAAGTGATCCAGATACTCGGCCGGATTAGTTGTTCCATCGTACCGATTGACGGACGTTGGGATTTTACCTTTTCCCGCACGTGCCATCAGAACCTCGTTGGTGAGGGGCGAACCGCCTGTCAGAGGCCTGTAGTTCCCACCCTCGAAGTCGTGTTCCTCGTAATCCTCCTCTCTCTCACGGCGGGAGATCTGGTTGCGTGGATGGTGAGAGTATCTGGCCCTGGACCTCTCACCCCGGCATGGGGGGCTTGAGACCATGCTCGAGAGAGCTGCTCCACCATGTTTTGGAGTCCGATGAGCTGGTCTTATACGGCGGCAAGTTAAGGGTCGCCTCCATCCCTCCTACTGATCCTCCTAGTGGCCCTAGATTGCACCTCTTCTTCAACATCTCCCCTAGCGGGAGGGACTTTCTCCTTCTCCAATGGGCGTGGCTCTTGTCTCGCCCTCGAGGGAGCTTCCTTTCCTTGCACGGGTGGTGGTGGAGGTGGCTGGGCCTTTAGAACATTCTAGGCTATCATGAGGGGATGGACCGGGAGGTCTCCCATAGGAGGGGCCACCTGAGTGCCCATCCCTGTGGGGAAGTAAGTGGAAGTAAAGTGACTCCAGGCGTTTTGTACGGCCTGCGCCTCGCACTAAGCGTAGAGCGCTTGGAGTTGCTGGGACGTTAACTGAGGCATTTCTACCCCCTGAATCTCCTTGGGAAGTGTGATGGGAAGCTGCAATGTACCCACTTGATATGGATGGATCATGGGTATCATGCTTGGCATCATTCTGGGCACCACAGCGGATTGAACGTAAGCATATCCTGGGGGCAGCATCGTCGCCGAAAACACTCCAGCGTTGGTGGGGTTGATAGCGGGAACAACCGCTGCGGAACTCCCAGCTTGCTCCAGTAGCTAGAAGAGGACCCACATGGACCTCCTTGTTTTTATGTCCCATCTTTGTGTGTTTCCAGCTGAGGCCGGGGTGATATCAACTATGATAGCTCCGTCCACCCGGTTCTCCTCATTCATCGGGGGGAGACCACCCCTGTTGTCCAAAACTTCGGATCTAGTAGCTGTCACCATGATTCAAACTGCTGATATTACTGTTCAACTAGCTCAAAAAGGAAGAAAATGAAGAAGATGAGGAAGGCGATGATGTTTCCCACAGACGGCGCCAAAAATGATGGTGCAGAAACTGGTTAGAAGGTCAACACACCAAACACTTTGAGCCTCAGGAACTGGGTTTCCAATAGAGCATGGGTTCTTCTTGCTAGGACAACACCAGGAGCGAGAATACAGTAAGGAGACGGAAATGGTGAAGTATGCGAAGCTTGGAATGGACATGAATATGCAGTAATGGAAGAGATGCCCAGTTATCTGTTTCAGTGTAGAAGATGACTTAGGATTGCTTGGGGAAAGTGAGTGAAAATCCCCCTATTTATACGTTGAGGGCCGGGGTATTTTAGTAATAGTAACTAAGTGGTCCCAAGCCCGGTGTTGCCCTAGACACGTGGTGGCTTGTGATGGTGTGAAAGTGATGGCTCTGAAAAGCCTGTGGTATGACAGTACGAGGTGCGCACTAACACTGTGTCAGAGGTAGTTGGCGAGCGACGAGCGTGTAGGGGTCTACCTAGGCTCCTCGTATTTATGAAGTACCCTAGGGAGGGTCTCTTTACGTTACTAGGACTGATCCTCGAAGAGGATAGCACCCTAGAGTACTAAGCTGAGCTCCGGATACGCTCGAGGGGGTCCCACGATGGAAGGCCGTAAGCACTGAGGATCCGAGCGTCAGGGCGATTATCGAAGGGCCTTTGGCATGGAAGAGAGGGAGTCCAGATACGGAACGTTCGTTGGGACCAAAATGTGAGCGTTCAAGGGGATCGTTGAAGGGATCCCACGCTCGTGACTTGGGCCGAGGCACGCAAGTGTAGGCTGAAGAGGTGGTGAGCAAAATGGGCCGGGTTGAATTCCTGGGCCCATTACCGCGAGCGATAGATCATTGGGTCCTTCGGATTATGACACGTGTACGATGCTGATCCAAGCGTAATTTGGCCTCATCAGAGTTATGCTGCCTGATTTGTCCCGCTGCTTATTAAAATATTTTAGAAATATTTTGATAACGAGATTATGGCTAATTTTTTTTGAATATTACACTATTCCGTCAGTCTGTCTCGGGCCTGCCGCACCAACAACTGGTATCAGAGCAGGGCTCTGAATATATACTCGCATTGATAAAGCATAAGATGAATAATTTTAAATCTGATACTGTGCACGTAATTCTGTCTAAGGAGACTGGTCTTTAAGTGAGATCTTTATGACCCCTCCAGTCTTTCCTGGGAATTTACGTGGAATGGTAATTTTCTGGGAAAAAATTCAATTGTCTTCCTGGTAAATTTCCGAATCAGTAAATATAATTTAAACTATGTGATAATTTATAACATATTTACTTAAGGGGCCATTAAAATTTTAAGCGTGATAATTATGTGATAATTATTTGCAAACATGCTTTTAATTTTAAAATTAGCATGATAATATATCATATTATGCTGCTTTAATTATGCATGATTTATTTAATATGATTAGATAAATAATATTTAATAGAGATTAAACACGATGCATAATTGGATTAATATTTTTTGGCTTAATTAATAAATTGTTATTAAAGCCTTAAAATATTATTAGGATTATTCTATAATCCTAGTGGGAGCATTTTAATTAGATTAATTACTTCCAATAATTATAAGACGCCAAAGGTGATTATTTAATAATCGAAGATAATCCACAAATCTTAAAAAATTCAAGTGGGAGTGAGATGAAAAGAGTTGGATTCTCACGGCCTCCATTACCTGTCTATAGTATAGTGGATATATGCTACTCCCTTCGGCGGGTATGTATTTGCGGTATACAAGATTAGACTTCTACGGATAGAATGAAGTACGGGGAAAGTCAGCTCGACCACACCTCCGTGGAGTGTCTTGATCTACTCGTACGAATTTCTAGGTAGTGGTGTACACTTGACTAAGTGATGTATTAACCTCCCTTCGGAGCTATGTTACACTCACTTAGAGGCTAAAGATTGACATGGTGGATTAACATAGTTTGGTAAGAGTTACCTAGATGGCATGTTAATTAAGATTAATTCTTCCTTTTCTAAGCGGTTTTCGACCTCGCTTTTGGGGAGTCAACTGCGGTTAGTTAAGTCACCATTACGTAAACCAAAATTTCTTACGTGGATTTCATTTATTGGTTAAACGCAAAAGAAGTAAAATACAGAATCATAACTTGCACTATTTTAAAATATTTCAGTTTTTAAAACAATGACGACAGCTAGCCCGCTTCAATCGATCCTAAAGGAAAATAGGCTTAAAGGTCTAACTATGCTGACTGAAAAATGAATCTTGACATTGTGTTTGGTCATAAGAATCTGAAACAAGTGCTTACTGAACCTTGTCCAGGGATACCGCAAACTACAGCCACTCAGGATATGAGAAATACTTATGTCAATTGATCAAGTCCAATGATTTGGCTAGGTCATATATCCTGGCATCTATCTCCAATGTTCTTAAGCATCAAATGCACGAGATGCCAACTGCTAGGAACATGATGGATCATCTCCATCAGATGTTTGGAGGACAGAATCGAGCCAAGAGGCTGGAATTGATGAGAAGGCTGTTAGTTACCAAGATATTTGAGGGATCACCTTTCAGGATCATGTTATGAACATGATGGCTTGCCTGAACGAAATTGAAAGCCTTGGTGCTAAATTTGATGATCTCAGTAAACAGGATATGATCTTAAGCTCTCTGCCAAAGTCGTTATATTCAGGCAAAATTATTCTATGAACAAATTGGATTTTTCTCTGCCTGAATTGATGAACGAACTCAGAGTTGCAGAGGGAGCAATGAAAGCTAAGGGAACTATCCTCCTAGCATAGGCATCGACTTCTACGACTTCAAAAGCCAACAAATGAAAAAAGGGAAAAGGAAAGGTTCTCAATCCTAAGAAAAAGGTTCAGAAAAAGAAAGGTAAACCTAGCAAGGGAAAATGTTTCCACTGCGGTGAAAATGGGCACTGGAAGAGGAATTATCCAAAATACTTAGCAAGTCTTCCTGCTAAGCCATCTGGACAAGGTATATCGATATCTTGTTTGATAGAATTATGTTTAGTTGGAAGTCCACCAGATTCCTGGTGTGTGGACTCAGGTTCAATTAATCATATTTGTAATTCGTTGCAGGGGTTCAAGCTAACCAGAAAGCTTGAAGATGGTGAGATATAGCTACTGCTCGGGGATAATACAAGAATATCTGTATTAGCAGTAGGGACTGTAAATTTGTATTTTGGCGATAGGGTTTTGATGCTGAAAGACACTCTGTACATACCGTATCTTCGCAGAAATCTGATTTCTGTGAGTTATTTAATAAATAATGGTTTTAGTGTTTGTTTTGAACAAAATTTTACCATTAAGCAAAATAAAAGGTTTATTTACTCTGGCACTGTAAAAGATGGTCTTTTCTTATTATACCCCGATAAAAAAACCCTAATTCCGAACTTAACACTACTAAGCTTGACTTACCATCCAAAAGAAAAACTTCTATGCCTAACGAGGCGTATAAGTGGCATTTACGCCTTGGTCATATTAACCCAAATAGGATCCAAAGACTAATTTCAAATGAATTGTTGAGTCTCTTGGACTTAACAGAACTATCAGTCTGTGAATCCTGCTTGGAAGGTAAAATGACCAAGAGATCTTTTAAAACCAAAGGTAATCAAGCCACGGAATTTCTTGAGTTAATTCATATGGATGTGTGTGGTCCTATAAGTATTCAAGCAAGAGGAGGTTTTGAGTATTTCATCACTTTTACGGATGATTACTCCAGATACGGATACGTTTATTTGATGAGGTACAAGTCTGAATCTTTTGAAAAGTTCAAAGAATTCAAGGCTGAAGTTGAAAATCAAACTAGAAAACGAATCAAACCACTTCGATCAGATCGTGGTGGTGAGTATCTGTCTACAGAGTTTCTAGAATTTCTCACTGCAAGTGGGATTACATCTCAACTATCTGCATCGGGTACACTCTAGCAGAACGGTGTTGCAGAAAGGAGAAATAGAACTCTGATGGAAATGGTAAGGTCTATGATGAGTCATGCTACCCTACCAAGTTCGTTTTGGGGCTTTGCACTCGAAACGGCGGCACACATATTAAACCTTGTTCCATCCAAGTCGGTTCCAAAAACACCAATAGAACTGTGGCAAGGGCAAAAGCCCAATGTCTCCTATCTTCAGATATGGGGAACCCCAGCTCATGTGTTAAGGAAAGATCCTGACAAGTTGGAATCAAAAACAGAGGTTTGCTTGTTCTTAGGTTATCCTAAAGGAATAAAAGGTGGTATATTTTACGATTCGAGAGATCACAAAGTGTTTGTAAGCACTAATGCTAAATATCTCGAAGACGATTTCGTAAATAACCATAAGGGTAGAAGCAAAATTGTGTTAGAAAAAATGACAACATCAGATTTTGAATTCCAAGAACCCATAGTAACTGAAAATGTGTTAGGTACATATGATGTACCAGATACAACATATGATAGAGGGACTAGTACACAATAGCCTCGTCGTAGTGGGAGGATTGTCAGGGCACCTGACAGATACCTCGGATTAACCCAAGTGGTTGAATCTGACGTATCTGATCCTGCCACGTATGATGAAGCTATAAAGGATATAGACGCTGACCGTTGGGTTAGAGTCATGGAATCTGAATTAGATTCAATGTATTCCAATAAAGTCTGGGAACTTATAGAGGCGCATGAGGGCATTAAACCTATTGGATGCAAATGGGTCTACAAGAGAAAAAGGGGGAGTGGACGGAAAGGTTGAGACCTTTAAAGCAAGGCTTGTGGCAAAGGGTTATACCTAGAAAGAAGGTATCGATTATGACGAACCTTCTCACCTGTAGCAATGCTTAAGTCCATAAGAATTCTCCTTTCCATTGCCGCTCATTTTAATTATGAGATTTGGCAAATAGATGTAAAGAATGCCTTCTTGAACGGGCAGCTTCAAGAAGAGATATACATGGCTCAGCCTGAAGGCTTTATAGCCAGAAGTCAGGAGCATATGGTATGCAAGCTTAATAGATCTATTTATGGTCTTAAGCAAGCGTCTAGATCATGGAACATCAGATTTAATGAAGCAATTAAATCCTTTGAATTTATACAATTGCCTGATGAACCATGTGTGGACAAGAGACATCATGATAGTGTTGTAACATTTTTAGTTCTATACGTGGACGATATTCTACTTATTGGGAATGATACAGGAATATTGTCAGCAGTCAGGATTTGGTTATCAAACCAATTTGACATGAAATACCTAGGTGAAGCCAGTTATATTCTAGGGATCAGACTTTATCGTGATCGTAAGAATAAAATGATTGGTTTATCACAAGCAACATATATAGATAAGAGGCTGGCAAGGTATAATATGACGAATTCCAATAAAGGTTCATTACCTTTCAAACATGGAGTTCATCTATCTCGGGATCAGTATCTCAAGACCCAAGAAGAGACAGAAGAAATGAAAGATGTTCCGTATACTTCGGCAGTCGGAAGTCTCATGTATGCCATGTTATGTACTAGGCTAGATATTTGTTATGTTGTAGGTCTAGTTAGCAGATTGAAGTACTTGAGAAGGACTCGGGATTATATACTTGTCTATCGCAGTGATGAGCTCATTCCTATAGGGTGTACAAATTCGGATTTTCAATCTGATTTGGATTCCAGGCGTTCGATGCCTGGATACGTGTTTACTCTAGGAGGAGCAGCCGTAAGTTGGAGGAGTATTAAGCAAACTTGCATTGCTGACTCCACCATGGAAGCCGAATACGTGGCAGCTTCAGAAGCAGCCAAAAAGGCATATTGGTTTCGGAATTTCCTAATGGATCTAGAAGTCGTCAAGGATGGGGTTACGCCGATCACATTGTATTGTGACAATGCTGGAGCGGTGGCCAACTCCAAGGAACCTTGAAGTCATAAACGTACAAAGCACATCGAGAGAAAGGTTCACATTATACGTGATTATGTAGAACGTAGAGAAGTGGCAATTTGAAAATAGACTCAGTAAACAATCTGGCAGATCCCTTCACTAAGACTTTGGCGTAAAAGAGTTTTGACACTCATGTCGAAGGGATGGGCCTTAGATGTGTAGCCAATTGGATTTAGGGCAAGTGGGAGTTTGTTGGTATTAATGCCCTGAAAATCCAATTATTTTGTAAATATTTTGGATTAATAAAACTAAAATTTTAGCAAGTTACGAGTATTTTACAAATTTAATAATTAATGACGTGTGATGGTATTTTTATATGAAATGTGTTTCATAGGAAAAGACTTTAAATACCAAAGATCACGTGTCATTAAAGTTCTAGTCGGTATGATAAGAAGATGTTCTTATCAAGATTATAATGTGTGTATAAGATGATTAGTCTTTCGTCATAGGGAAATGGAGTTTCCGATTATAACACATTAATGATTTTCAATGAGTTTGGAAATATCGAACTGGACCACTGAGATTGTTCATTTTATAATGCTATCTAAAATGAATAAAATCTCGGAAGCATTGGACTCTTAATCCTGACAGTGTTTGTACTTTAGGCATGTAGTGTTAATCACTGTGATGTACTCAGAAGTGAGGTCTCGGTAACGGGTGGCCAAAATACTTTGTACGTTCGGTGATTGCATGAAATGTGCTAAAGAGAAATATTGATCGAGGAATCTGTAACCTTGTTGGACGGTTAAAGATATCCCTGAAATAGATTTGCAAAAGTTCAAATAAAACTTTGGCCAAAGTACTTCGTATGTGCGTCACCGAAGTTGTATGTTGAATGTGTTTCACATACAGGAGATTTGAACTTAAGGCGAATCAAGAATTTCAGATTGGAAGTGAAAAATGAATGATAGTAGTATTGATTTATTTTTCATGGATATCTGTTTAGAGGAGTAAAATTCAAAATTATTCTAGATCGAGAAATTCGTGGATGATTTAATTAATTTTAGAGTTCAATAATATTTATTTAGTGGAATTAAATATTGTTAAACGGTAATCAGTTATTGTCATAGGAATGATAATAGATTGACCCATTTGGAGATAAGATTAATTAGTCCTGCAGATCCCGCCGCAAGCACCAACGAAGATCAAAGAGAAAATATTAAAAGGAGAGAGAGAAATAATTTTTTCAAAGAGTATGAAAATAGCCAAGGGAATTATTTTGAGAAAATAAATTAAATTCCAAAGAGTTAGAAATGCTCGAAATTTTATTTTGGAGAAAATAAAATTTTTCAAAAAAAAAAAAAAGGTTTTGCTGACGTGGCAGGTATGACGTGTCGGCTGACGTGTCATGCCACGTCAGTGGGTCAGCGGGCAGGATCGGGTCGATTCAAACCGACCCCAGACACGTGGCGGCATTTGATGGTGCCACGTCGCCCAGGTTTATTCCTGAATCGGTCCAAGACTTGAACCGACGGTTAGGCCAGGCCGGACCTGACACGCGGCGCCTCCTGGTGCTACACATGGGTAGCACGCGCCAGCCACACAGCCGCCATATGGCGGCGCGTGCGGCTCTCGATTGACGTGTGGCCGGTGGTAGGGATGTAAACGAGACGAGCCCGTTCACGAGCCTAACGAATCGAATCAATAAATGTTCGGGCTCGAGTTCCAGGAAATCGAACCCGAACCGAACTCGAACTCGAACTATTTCTTTTCAAATTTCAGGTTCGCTAGCCGGCTCGTGAACCCATACATTTAATTAAAAAATAAAATATTTATTATATATATTCTTAATATATAATATTATATATATATACTAGTCACCGCTGCACGCTGTCCCTGCATGGATAAAAAACTTGATGCAATTTGTATTTCACTTAAAAAATAAAATAAATAAATTTTAATCTCTATTTATATAATGGATAAACGTGTGCCGTCTATATATACCAGATAAAATCTACATCGAAGAAAATCAAAACAAAATTTCAATAATATCTCTCTCCCCAATAGAAGGATTAGATTTACCAATTAAACATATTATTTATTTGTAAATTATTTTACTAAAGAATTCACCGTTTGTGTACACTTGGATAACAAATTTCACTAAGATTTAAGTATCAAAATTCATCAAGACTATCTTTTAATAACCGCAAAATACAAATTAATTTAATAAATAAAAAAAACACAAATTAAACTAATAAATATAGAAAAATACAAGTTAAAATAATAAATAAAGAAAAAAAAAGAAGAAAGCAACTCAATTCTATAAATACGTACCAAAAGAGTTTGAGATATGATTACTCCAAATAAACTTAGAATAGTCAACATAGTTATCATTAAAGTCAAACCATGGTTGAATCCCAAGCAATTACTTCCTCTTTGGCAACCTATATATGTACCTAAGAATTGGAGAATAGAAAAATAAAAAGAAATTTATTGGTTGGAGAAAAACTATGTTTTGCGTTCTGAAATATGATAATGACAAAGAGAAACTGATGCTTTATTGAAATATGGATAATGCCCAAAGAAGTTTTAGATCATTAAATTTTTAGATTTTTCTAAAAAGAAGAAAACAACGTAATTCTATAAATTCGTACAAGAAAAGTTAGAGCTATAATTAATCCAAATAAATTTAGAATAACTCCCCTAATTACCATTAAAGCCAAATCAGGATTGAATCCCAAGCAATTGCTTCTCTTTGTCATGTGAAACTTCTCGTTATGTGAAGATCGCAGCGTGCGTATGTACCTTGAAATATGATAATGACAAATAGAAAAATTGATTTTTTCCTGAAATATGGATAATGACAAAAAGAAGTATTAGATCATGAAATTTTTAGATATTTCTGAAAAGAAGAAAGCAACAATTCTATAAATGCGTATCACAAAAGTTTGAGCTATAATTAATTCAAACAAATTTAGAATAATTCCTCTAATTACCATTAAAGTCGAATCAGGGTTGAATCCCAAACAATTGCTTCTCTTTATTATGTGAAACTTCTCTTGTCATGTGAAGATAACAATTGCTTCTATTTGTTATGTGAAACTTCTCTTGTCATGTGAAGATCGCAGTGTGCGCATGTACCTAAGAATTGGAGAATAGAAAAACTTGTAAATTGTTTTACTAAAGAATTTAACGTTCATATGGGTTTGGATAGCAAAATTCACCAAGAATTAAGTATCCAAAATTCACCAATACCATCTTTTAGTAAATACAAAATACAAATTTAAATTAATAAATAAAGAAAAAAGAAGAAGAAAACTTAATAAATAAAAAAAAAAGAAAAGAAAGCAACTCAATTCTATACCAAAAAAGTTTAAGCTATGATTAATCCAAACAAACTTAGAATAGTCCCCCTAATTACTATTGATAATTACTATCGAAGTGGGTTGAATCCCCAACAATTGCTTCTCTTAGACAACTTGTATATCTACCTAAGAATTGGAGAATAGAAAAATAAAAAGAAAGTTATTGGTCGGAGAAAAAGTATGTTTTTCCTTTCTGAAATATGATAATGAAAAGAAAAAAACTGATGCTTTGCTGAAATATGGATAATGACAAAAAGAAGTTTTAAATCGTGAAATTTTTTGATTTTTCTTTGCTTGAGATTTTTAGATCGTAACATCGTGGGTTAAGTTGAATTGTGAAGGTGTTAAATTCCAATTTAATCTTCAAAAATAATAAAATTTTAGGGGTGATGGTGCAGAAACTTGTAAAGGATTTAAACACCAATCACTTTAGAATTTGTTTGTAGAAGAGAAGACCATCACAGGCGTTGAGCCTCAGGAACTGGGTTTCCAATGATCGTGGGTTCTTCCAGCTAGGATAACACCAGGAAATCGTGCAGCAAGGGTGCAGGAAATGGTGAAATATATGAAGCTTTGGAGAAGATGAAGATGCAGAGGAAAATGATGCCCAGTTCAGTAGTGTGGTGTCTTGTGAAGAAGATGACTTAGGGAAATGTAAGTATAAATCCCATATTTATAAGTTGAGGGCAAGGGTGTTTTGGGTAATTTGATCAAGTGGTCCCAAACCCAGTGTTGCCCTAGACACATGGCCCAATATGGGAGATATGTGGAAAAGCATATGTAGGCCTGCCATAAAGGTAGCTGTAAAGCAATGGTGGCAGGTGTACAGCCAAGTACGGAGTGTCAGAGAGCACTACATGGTTGTTACCGAGGGTTGACGTGCTCGGTGTGAGTAGGCTTGAGGCACATCTAGGATAGAGGATCATGAGGGGTCCTAATTTTATGTAGTCTAATGAGGGCCCGAGGACCTTGAGGGTCCGAGGGGCTCGAGGGTCCAATGAAGGCCAGGGCCTGAGGGATGCGAGGATCCAATGAGGGCCCGGGGGAGCAATGAGAGCCCGAGGGACTCGAGGGTCCGATGAGGGCCTGAGAGCAATGAGGACCCGAGGGGCTCGAGGGTCCAATGAGGGCCGGAGACCAATGGAGGCCCGAGGGTCAAATGAGGGCCCGTGGGACTCGAGGGTCCAGAGACCAATGAGGGTCAGATGGGAGACTTGTAGTTTTGCCAATTGCCAGGCTTTAGCCATTTCCAAGTAGCTTATGAGGGCGGCTAAGTTGACCCAAAGATATAAGTGGCGAACCCATTAGGGCCCACGTGTCATGACGTGGCCTCATTATATTTGTGCTTCATCATTTGCCCCCCAACTCTATAGTCACAATGTTGTGGCATATAGAGTTTGAACTTGAACTCCGAGAGGGTGTGAAGGAGGGGCGACAATGGGCATCCCGAGCGCTCATTCTGCAGAGCATTAAATGCAAGATCCTTTTCGCGAAACCCCGATGTTGAAAACGAGTGGGAACCCCGATGTGGAAATCGAGGGGAACCCGAATGTTAAAAATGAGAGGGAAACCCCGATGTTGAAATCAAGGAGAACCCGAAGTTGAAAACGAGGGTGAACTTCGATATTAAAATTGAGGGGGAACCCCGATGTTAAAATCAAGGGGAACCCGAAGTTGAAAATGAGGGGGAACCCCGAAGTTGAAAATGAGAGGGAACCCCGATGTTAAAATTGAGGGGAACCCTAAAAACGAGGGGGAACCCCGATGTTGAAATCAAAGGGAACCCGAAGTTGAAAACGAGGGTGAACCTCGATATTAAAAATGAGGGGAAAAACCCCGATGTTGAAATCAAGGAGAACCCGAAGTTGAAAACGAGGGTGAACTTCGATATTAAAATTGAGGGGGAACCCCGATGTTAAAATCAAGGGGAACCCGAAGTTGAAAATGAGGGGGAACCCCGATGTTGAAATCGAGGGGATCCCTGATGTTGAAAACGAGGGGGAACCCCGATGTTGAAATCGAGGGGATCCCTGATGTTGTAAACGAGGAGGAACCCCGATGTCAGAGTCGAGGGGATCCCTGATTTTGAAAACGAGTGGGAACCCCGATGTTGAAATCGAGGGGATCCCTGTTGTTGAAAACGAGGGGGATCCCCAATGTTGAAATCGAAGGGAACCCTGATGATGTAGACGAGGGGATCCCTGATGTCGGAGTCGAGAGGATCATTCATTTTGAAAACGAGGGGGAACCCCGATGTTGAAATCGAGGAGATCCCTGATGTTGAAAACGAGGGGGATCCCCGATGTTGAAATCGAGGGGATCCCTGATGTTGTAAACGAGGGGGATCCCCGATGTTGAAATCAAGGGGATCCATGATCTTGAAAACGAGGGGGAACCCCGATGTTGAAATCGAGGGGATCCCTGATGTTGAAAACGAGGGGGAACCCCGATGTTGAAATCGAGGGGATCCCTGATGTTGTAAACGAGGGGGATCCCCGATGTTGAAATCAAGGGGATCCATGATCTTGAAAACGAGGGGGAACCCCGATGTTGAAATCGAGGGGATCCCTGATGTTGAAAACGAGGGGGAACCCCGATGTTGAAATCGAGGGGATCCCTGATGTTGAAAACGAGGGGGAACCCCGATGTTGAAATCGAGGGGATCCCTAATGTTGAAAACGAGGGGGATCCCCGATGATGAAATCGAGGGGATCCATGATCTTGAAAACGAGGGGGAACCCCGATGTTGAAATCGAGGGGATCCCTGTTGTTGAAAACGAGGGGGATCCGCAATGTTGAAATCGAAGGGAACCCTGATGATGTAGACGAGGGGATCCCTGATGTCGGAGTCGAGAGGATCATTCATTTTGAAAACGAGGGGGAACCCCGATGTTGAAATCGAGGAGATCCCTGATGTTGAAAACGAGGGGGATCCCCGATGTTGAAATCAAGGGGATCCATGATCTTGAAAACGAGGGGGAACCCCGATGTTGAAATCGAGGGGATCCCTGATGTTGAAAACGAGGGGGAACCCCGATGTTGAAATCGAGGGGATCCCTGATGTTGAAAACGAGGGGGAACCCCGATGTTGAAATCGAGGGGATCCCTAATGTTGAAAACGAGGGGGATCCCCGATGTTGAAATCGAGGGGATCCATGATCTTGAAAACGAGGGGGAACCCCGATGTTGAAATCGAGGGGATCCCTGATGTTGAAAACGAGGGGGAACCCCGATGTTGAAATCGAGGGGATCCCTGATGTTGAAAACGAGGGGGAACCCCGATGTTGAAATCGAGGGGATCCCTAATGTTGAAAACGAGGGGGATCCCCGATGTTGAAATCGAGGGGATCCATGATCTTGAAAACGAGGGGGAACCCCGATATTAAAATGAGGGAAAAACCCCGATGTTGAAATCAAGGGGAGCCCTAATGATGAAAACAAGGGGGAACCCCGATGCTGAAATCGAGGGAATCCCTAAACTTGAAAATGAGGGGGAACCGCTTGTCAAAGTCCTGTGCTTCTCGCCCTCATGGTCGTGCGCCTCATAATCTTCCCTTCTCCAACGGCGAGGAACTGGGTTCCGAGGGTAGCGAGCGTCTTTGACCATGGCTCTTTCACCCCAGTGGGGAGGGGGGCTTGAGACCGCGCTCGAGAGAGTTGCTCCAGCCCGAGGGGAGACTCGAGCCCGAGGGGAGATATGAGCCCGGGGGAACTCGAGCCCGATGGTCATGAGTTCGAGGGGACTCAGGGGGCAGAGGCCTTAACTTGTTCTGGATAGCCATCAATGGATGCACTTGCAGTCCCCCTATTGGAGAGGCCATTTGAGCGCCAACTCCAGAGGGAAATTAGGCGGCTGTAAAGTATTTCCAAGCGTTTTGGGCAGGTTGCACCTCGGATTGAGCTTAGAGCGCTTGGAGTTGTTGCGGTGCCAATTGTGGCATTTCCATTCTTGGATTTCTTTGGGAATGGAGACTGGGAGTTGTAGCGTGCCCACCTGATAGGGTTGTATCATGGGCATCATGCCCGGTATAACTCCAGGCATCACGTGGGGTTGCATGTAAATGTTCTCCAGTGGTGGCATTGCCATAGTATATGCGCCAGTATTGGCGGCGTTTGCGACGGTAGTGGCGGGTACGAGCGTCACGGGGGGATTAGTGGAACCTCCAGCCCCTGTTTCAGTGATGGGGAAAGATCCCACTAAACCTCTTTACCCTTGTTTCCTGCTGCTGTGAGAGGAATGTTCCCATCCACTGGGGTGTTTCCGGCTTGTGTGGCGGTGACGACAACGATGTTGGATCCGCCAGCTGGGCTCTCTTCGTTCACCGGAGGAAGAACTCCTCTGTTGACCAAAGCTCCAGATCTCGTTGTAGCAACCATGGTGAAAGCTGCTGGTGTTACTTTTCAACTAGCTTTAAGAGGAAGAAATTGATGATGATGAAGAAGATGATGATGGTTTCCCACAGACGGCGCCAAAAATGATGGTGCAGAAACTTGTAAAGGATTTAAACACCAATCACTTTAGAATTTGTTTGTAGAAGAGAAGACCATCACAGGCGTTGAGCCTCAGGAACTGGGTTTCCAATGAGCGTGGGTTCTTCCAGCTAGGATAACACCAGGAAATCGTGCAGCAAGGGTGCAGGAAATGGTGAAATATATGAAGCTTTGGAGAAGATGAAGATGCAGAGGAAAATGATGCCCAGTTCAGTAGTGTGGTGTCTTGTGAAGAAGATGACTTAGGGAAATGTAAGTATAAATCCCATATTTATAAGTTGAGGGCAAGGGTGTTTTGGGTAATTTGATCAAGTGGTCCCAAACCCAGTGTTGCCCTAGACACATGGCCCAATATGGGAGATATGTGGAAAAGCATATGTAGGCCTGCCATAAAGGTAGCTGTAAAGCAATGGTGGCAGGTGTACAGCCAAGTACGGAGTGTCAGAGAGCACTACATGGTTGTTACCGAGGGTTGACGTGCTCGGTGTGAGTAGGCTTGAGGCACATCTAGGATAGAGGATCATGAGGGGTCCTAATTTTATGTAGTCTAATGAGGGCCCGAGGACCTTGAGGGTCCGAGGGGCTCGAGGGTCCAATGAAGGCCAGGGCCTGAGGGATGCGAGGATCCAATGAGGGCCCGGGGGAGCAATGAGAGCCCGAGGGACTCGAGGGTCCGATGAGGGCCTGAGAGCAATGAGGACCCGAGGGGCTCGAGGGTCCAATGAGGGCCGGAGACCAATGGAGGCCCGAGGGTCAAATGAGGGCCCGTGGGACTCGAGGGTCCAGAGACCAATGAGGGTCAGATGGGAGACTTGTAGTTTTGCCAATTGCCAGGCTTTAGCCATTTCCAAGTAGCTTATGAGGGCGGCTAAGTTGACCCAAAGATATAAGTGGCGAACCCATTAGGGCCCACGTGTCATGACGTGGCCTCATTATATTTGTGCTTCATCATTTGCCCCCCAACTCTATAGTCACAATGTTGTGGCATATAGAGTTTGAACTTGAACTCCGAGAGGGTGTGAAGGAGGGGCGACAATGGGCATCCCGAGCGCTCATTCTGCAGAGCATTAAATGCAAGATCCTTTTCGCGAAACCCCGATGTTGAAAACGAGTGGGAACCCCGATGTGGAAATCGAGGGGAACCCGAATGTTAAAAATGAGAGGGAAACCCCGATGTTGAAATCAAGGAGAACCCGAAGTTGAAAACGAGGGTGAACTTCGATATTAAAATTGAGGGGGAACCCCGATGTTAAAATCAAGGGGAACCCGAAGTTGAAAATGAGGGGGAACCCCGAAGTTGAAAATGAGAGGGAACCCCGATGTTAAAATTGAGGGGAACCCTAAAAACGAGGGGGAACCCCGATGTTGAAATCAAAGGGAACCCGAAGTTGAAAACGAGGGTGAACCTCGATATTAAAAATGAGGGGAAAAACCCCGATGTTGAAATCAAGGAGAACCCGAAGTTGAAAACGAGGGTGAACTTCGATATTAAAATTGAGGGGGAACCCCGATGTTAAAATCAAGGGGAACCCGAAGTTGAAAATGAGGGGGAACCCCGATGTTGAAATCGAGGGGATCCCTGATGTTGAAAACGAGGGGGAACCCCGATGTTGAAATCGAGGGGATCCCTGATGTTGTAAACGAGGAGGAACCCCGATGTCAGAGTCGAGGGGATCCCTGATTTTGAAAACGAGTGGGAACCCCGATGTTGAAATCGAGGGGATCCCTGTTGTTGAAAACGAGGGGGATCCCCAATGTTGAAATCGAAGGGAACCCTGATGATGTAGACGAGGGGATCCCTGATGTCGGAGTCGAAAGGATCATTCATTTTGAAAACGAGGGGGAACCCCGATGTTGAAATCGAGGAGATCCCTGATGTTGAAAACGAGGGGGATCCCCGATGTTGAAATCGAGGGGATCCCTGATGTTGTAAACGAGGGGGATCCCCGATGTTGAAATCAAGGGGATCCATGATCTTGAAAACGAGGGGGAACCCCGATGTTGAAATCGAGGGGATCCCTGATGTTGAAAACGAGGGGGAACCCCGATGTTGAAATCGAGGGGATCCCTGATGTTGTAAACGAGGGGGATCCCCGATGTTGAAATCAAGGGGATCCATGATCTTGAAAACGAGGGGGAACCCCGATGTTGAAATCGAGGGGATCCCTGATGTTGAAAACGAGGGGGAACCCCGATGTTGAAATCGAGGGGATCCCTGATGTTGAAAACGAGGGGGAACCCCGATGTTGAAATCGAGGGGATCCCTAATGTTGAAAACGAGGGGGATCCCCGATGATGAAATCGAGGGGATCCATGATCTTGAAAACGAGGGGGAACCCCGATGTTGAAATCGAGGGGATCCCTGTTGTTGAAAACGAGGGGGATCCGCAATGTTGAAATCGAAGGGAACCCTGATGATGTAGACGAGGGGATCCCTGATGTCGGAGTCGAGAGGATCATTCATTTTGAAAACGAGGGGGAACCCCGATGTTGAAATCGAGGAGATCCCTGATGTTGAAAACGAGGGGGATCCCCGATGTTGAAATCAAGGGGATCCATGATCTTGAAAACGAGGGGGAACCCCGATGTTGAAATCGAGGGGATCCCTGATGTTGAAAACGAGGGGGAACCCCGATGTTGAAATCGAGGGGATCCCTGATGTTGAAAACGAGGGGGAACCCCGATGTTGAAATCGAGGGGATCCCTAATGTTGAAAACGAGGGGGATCCCCGATGTTGAAATCGAGGGGATCCATGATCTTGAAAACGAGGGGGAACCCCGATGTTGAAATCGAGGGGATCCCTGATGTTGAAAACGAGGGGGAACCCCGATGTTGAAATCGAGGGGATCCCTGATGTTGAAAACGAGGGGGAACCCCGATGTTGAAATCGAGGGGATCCCTAATGTTGAAAACGAGGGGGATCCCCGATGTTGAAATCGAGGGGATCCATGATCTTGAAAACGAGGGGGAACCCCGATATTAAAATGAGGGAAAAACCCCGATGTTGAAATCAAGGGGAGCCCTAATGATGAAAACAAGGGGGAACCCCGATGCTGAAATCGAGGGAATCCCTAAACTTGAAAATGAGGGGGAACCGCTTGTCAAAGTCCTGTGCTTCTCGCCCTCATGGTCGTGCGCCTCATAATCTTCCCTTCTCCAACGGCGAGGAACTGGGTTCCGAGGGTAGCGAGCGTCTTTGACCATGGCTCTTTCACCCCAGTGGGGAGGGGGGCTTGAGACCGCGCTCGAGAGAGTTGCTCCAGCCCGAGGGGAGACTCGAGCCCGAGGGGAGATATGAGCCCGGGGGAACTCGAGCCCGATGGTCATGAGTTCGAGGGGACTCAGGGGGCAGAGGCCTTAACTTGTTCTGGATAGCCATCAATGGATGCACTTGCAGTCCCCCTATTGGAGAGGCCATTTGAGCGCCAACTCCAGAGGGAAATTAGGCGGCTGTAAAGTATTTCCAAGCGTTTTGGGCAGGTTGCACCTCGGATTGAGCTTAGAGCGCTTGGAGTTGTTGCGGTGCCAATTGTGGCATTTCCATTCTTGGATTTCTTTGGGAATGGAGACTGGGAGTTGTAGCGTGCCCACCTGATAGGGTTGTATCATGGGCATCATGCCCGGTATAACTCCAGGCATCACGTGGGGTTGCATGTAAATGTTCTCCAGTGGTGGCATTGCCATAGTATATGCGCCAGTATTGGCGGCGTTTGCGACGGTAGTGGCGGGTACGAGCGTCACGGGGGGATTAGTGGAACCTCCAGCCCCTGTTTCAGTGATGGGGAAAGATCCCACTAAACCTCTTTACCCTTGTTTCCTGCTGCTGTGAGAGGAATGTTCCCATCCACTGGGGTGTTTCCGGCTTGTGTGGCGGTGACGACAACGATGTTGGATCCGCCAGCTGGGCTCTCTTCGTTCACCGGAGGAAGAACTCCTCTGTTGACCAAAGCTCCAGATCTCGTTGTAGCAACCATGGTGAAAGCTGCTGGTGTTACTTTTCAACTAGCTTTAAGAGGAAGAAATTGATGATGATGAAGAAGATGATGATGGTTTCCCACAGACGGCGCCAAAAATGATGGTGCAGAAACTTGTAAAGGATTTAAACACCAATCACTTTAGAATTTGTTTGTAGAAGAGAAGACCATCACAGGCGTTGAGCCTCAGGAACTGGGTTTCCAATGAGCGTGGGTTCTTCCAGCTAGGATAACACCAGGAAATCGTGCAGCAAGGGTGCAGGAAATGGTGAAATATATGAAGCTTTGGAGAAGATGAAGATGCAGAGGAAAATGATGCCCAGTTCAGTAGTGTGGTGTCTTGTGAAGAAGATGACTTAGGGAAATGTAAGTATAAATCCCATATTTATAAGTTGAGGGCAAGGGTGTTTTGGGTAATTTGATCAAGTGGTCCCAAACCCAGTGTTGCCCTAGACACATGGCCCAATATGGGAGATATGTGGAAAAGCATATGTAGGCCTGCCATAAAGGTAGCTGTAAAGCAATGGTGGCAGGTGTACAGCCAAGTACGGAGTGTCAGAGAGCACTACATGGTTGTTACCGAGGGTTGACGTGCTCGGTGTGAGTAGGCTTGAGGCACATCTAGGATAGAGGATCATGAGGGGTCCTAATTTTATGTAGTCTAATGAGGGCCCGAGGACCTTGAGGGTCCGAGGGGCTCGAGGGTCCAATGAAGGCCAGGGCCTGAGGGATGCGAGGATCCAATGAGGGCCCGGGGGAGCAATGAGAGCCCGAGGGACTCGAGGGTCCGATGAGGGCCTGAGAGCAATGAGGACCCGAGGGGCTCGAGGGTCCAATGAGGGCCGGAGACCAATGGAGGCCCGAGGGTCAAATGAGGGCCCGTGGGACTCGAGGGTCCAGAGACCAATGAGGGTCAGATGGGAGACTTGTAGTTTTGCCAATTGCCAGGCTTTAGCCATTTCCAAGTAGCTTATGAGGGCGGCTAAGTTGACCCAAAGATATAAGTGGCGAACCCATTAGGGCCCACGTGTCATGACGTGGCCTCATTATATTTGTGCTTCATCATTTGCCCCCCAACTCTATAGTCACAATGTTGTGGCATATAGAGTTTGAACTTGAACTCCGAGAGGGTGTGAAGGAGGGGCGACAATGGGCATCCCGAGCGCTCATTCTGCAGAGCATTAAATGCAAGATCCTTTTCGCGAAACCCCGATGTTGAAAACGAGTGGGAACCCCGATGTGGAAATCGAGGGGAACCCGAATGTTAAAAATGAGAGGGAAACCCCGATGTTGAAATCAAGGAGAACCCGAAGTTGAAAACGAGGGTGAACTTCGATATTAAAATTGAGGGGGAACCCCGATGTTAAAATCAAGGGGAACCCGAAGTTGAAAATGAGGGGGAACCCCGAAGTTGAAAATGAGAGGGAACCCCGATGTTAAAATTGAGGGGAACCCTAAAAACGAGGGGGAACCCCGATGTTGAAATCAAAGGGAACCCGAAGTTGAAAACGAGGGTGAACCTCGATATTAAAAATGAGGGGAAAAACCCCGATGTTGAAATCAAGGAGAACCCGAAGTTGAAAACGAGGGTGAACTTCGATATTAAAATTGAGGGGGAACCCCGATGTTAAAATCAAGGGGAACCCGAAGTTGAAAATGAGGGGGAACCCCGATGTTGAAATCGAGGGGATCCCTGATGTTGAAAACGAGGGGGAACCCCGATGTTGAAATCGAGGGGATCCCTGATGTTGTAAACGAGGAGGAACCCCGATGTCAGAGTCGAGGGGATCCCTGATTTTGAAAACGAGTGGGAACCCCGATGTTGAAATCGAGGGGATCCCTGTTGTTGAAAACGAGGGGGATCCCCAATGTTGAAATCGAAGGGAACCCTGATGATGTAGACGAGGGGATCCCTGATGTCGGAGTCGAGAGGATCATTCATTTTGAAAACGAGGGGGAACCCCGATGTTGAAATCGAGGAGATCCCTGATGTTGAAAACGAGGGGGATCCCCGATGTTGAAATCAAGGGGATCCATGATCTTGAAAACGAGGGGGAACCCCGATGTTGAAATCGAGGGGATCCCTGATGTTGAAAACGAGGGGGAACCCCGATGTTGAAATCGAGGGGATCCCTGATGTTGAAAACGAGGGGGAACCCCGATGTTGAAATCGAGGGGATCCCTCATGTTGAAAACGAGGGGGATCCCCGATGTTGAAATCGAGGGGATCCATGATCTTGAAAACGAGGGGGAACCCCGATGTTCAAATCGAGGGGATCCCTGATGTTGAAAACGAGGGGGAACCCCGATGTTGAAATCGAGGGGATCCCTGATGTTGTAAACGAGGAGGAACCCCGATGTCAGAGTCGAGGGGATCCCTGATTTTGAAAACGAGTGGGAACCCCGATGTTGAAATCGAGGGGATCCCTGTTGTTGAAAACGAGGGGGATCCGCAATGTTGAAATCGAAGGGAACCCTGATGATGTAGACGAGGGGATCCCTGATGTCGGAGTCGAGAGGATCATTCATTTTGAAAACGAGGGGGAACCCCGATGTTGAAATCGAGGAGATCCCTGATGTTGAAAACGAGGGGGATCCCCGATGTTGAAATCAAGGGGATCCATGATCTTGAAAACGAGGGGGAACCCCGATGTTGAAATCGAGGGGATCCCTGATGTTGAAAACGAGGGGGAACCCCGATGTTGAAATCGAGGGGATCCCTGATGTTGAAAACGAGGGGGAACCCCGATGTTGAAATCGAGGGGATCCCTAATGTTGAAAACGAGGGGGATCCCCGATGTTGAAATCGAGGGGATCCATGATCTTGAAAACGAGGGGGAACCCCGATGTTGAAATCGAGGGGATCCCTGATGTTGAAAACGAGGGGGAACCCCGATGTTGAAATCGAGGGGATCCCTGATGTTGAAAACGAGGGGGAACCCCGATGTTGAAATCGAGGGGATCCCTAATGTTGAAAACGAGGGGGATCCCCGATGTTGAAATCGAGGGGATCCATGATCTTGAAAACGAGGGGGAACCCCGATATTAAAATGAGGGAAAAACCCCGATGTTGAAATCAAGGGGAGCCCTAATGATGAAAACAAGGGGGAACCCCGATGCTGAAATCGAGGGAATCCCTAAACTTGAAAATGAGGGGGAACCGCTTGTCAAAGTCCTGTGCTTCTCGCCCTCATGGTCGTGCGCCTCATAATCTTCCCTTCTCCAACGGCGAGGAACTGGGTTCCGAGGGTAGCGAGCGTCTTTGACCATGGCTCTTTCACCCCAGTGGGGAGGGGGGCTTGAGACCGCGCTCGAGAGAGTTGCTCCAGCCCGAGGGGAGACTCGAGCCCGAGGGGAGATATGAGCCCGGGGGAACTCGAGCCCGATGGTCATGAGTTCGAGGGGACTCAGGGGGCAGAGGCCTTAACTTGTTCTGGATAGCCATCAATGGATGCACTTGCAGTCCCCCTATTGGAGAGGCCATTTGAGCGCCAACTCCAGAGGGAAATTAGGCGGCTGTAAAGTATTTCCAAGCGTTTTGGGCAGGTTGCACCTCGGATTGAGCTTAGAGCGCTTGGAGTTGTTGCGGTGCCAATTGTGGCATTTCCATTCTTGGATTTCTTTGGGAATGGAGACTGGGAGTTGTAGCGTGCCCACCTGATAGGGTTGTATCATGGGCATCATGCCCGGTATAACTCCAGGCATCACGTGGGGTTGCATGTAAATGTTCTCCAGTGGTGGCATTGCCATAGTATATGCGCCAGTATTGGCGGCGTTTGCGACGGTAGTGGCGGGTACGAGCGTCACGGGGGGATTAGTGGAACCTCCAGCCCCTGTTTCAGTGATGGGGAAAGATCCCACTAAACCTCTTTACCCTTGTTTCCTGCTGCTGTGAGAGGAATGTTCCCATCCACTGGGGTGTTTCCGGCTTGTGTGGCGGTGACGACAACGATGTTGGATCCGCCAGCTGGGCTCTCTTCGTTCACCGGAGGAAGAACTCCTCTGTTGACCAAAGCTCCAGATCTCGTTGTAGCAACCATGGTGAAAGCTGCTGGTGTTACTTTTCAACTAGCTTTAAGAGGAAGAAATTGATGATGATGAAGAAGATGATGATGGTTTCCCACAGACGGCGCCAAAAATGATGGTGCAGAAACTTGTAAAGGATTTAAACACCAATCACTTTAGAATTTGTTTGTAGAAGAGAAGACCATCACAGGCGTTGAGCCTCAGGAACTGGGTTTCCAATGAGCGTGGGTTCTTCCAGCTAGGATAACACCAGGAAATCGTGCAGCAAGGGTGCAGGAAATGGTGAAATATATGAAGCTTTGGAGAAGATGAAGATGCAGAGGAAAATGATGCCCAGTTCAGTAGTGTGGTGTCTTGTGAAGAAGATGACTTAGGGAAATGTAAGTATAAATCCCATATTTATAAGTTGAGGGCAAGGGTGTTTTGGGTAATTTGATCAAGTGGTCCCAAACCCAGTGTTGCCCTAGACACATGGCCCAATATGGGAGATATGTGGAAAAGCATATGTAGGCCTGCCATAAAGGTAGCTGTAAAGCAATGGTGGCAGGTGTACAGCCAAGTACGGAGTGTCAGAGAGCACTACATGGTTGTTACCGAGGGTTGACGTGCTCGGTGTGAGTAGGCTTGAGGCACATCTAGGATAGAGGATCATGAGGGGTCCTAATTTTATGTAGTCTAATGAGGGCCCGAGGACCTTGAGGGTCCGAGGGGCTCGAGGGTCCAATGAAGGCCAGGGCCTGAGGGATGCGAGGATCCAATGAGGGCCCGGGGGAGCAATGAGAGCCCGAGGGACTCGAGGGTCCGATGAGGGCCTGAGAGCAATGAGGACCCGAGGGGCTCGAGGGTCCAATGAGGGCCGGAGACCAATGGAGGCCCGAGGGTCAAATGAGGGCCCGTGGGACTCGAGGGTCCAGAGACCAATGAGGGTCAGATGGGAGACTTGTAGTTTTGCCAATTGCCAGGCTTTAGCCATTTCCAAGTAGCTTATGAGGGCGGCTAAGTTGACCCAAAGATATAAGTGGCGAACCCATTAGGGCCCACGTGTCATGACGTGGCCTCATTATATTTGTGCTTCATCAAGGGGTATATTTGGAATACTAAAAAATTGGTGTCCAAATATTAAATAACCGCCTTTTGTGAAACAAAACCCTCCTCCTTTTATATATATATATATATATATATATATATATATATATATATATTACTTTTTATTACATATATCTAAAATATATATTAAAAAAATAAATACCTATTAACTAAAAATCTAAGATTAATGTATTAACCCTTGATCTTTGAAACCATTTCGAAATCTAAGAGAACCCGAAGCATCCAAACATTTTTTCAGCCGCCCCAGGCCCAATATTGTTCCACCGCCAAACCCCATTTCTCCACTCAAATCTGCGCACAAGGGACCTCGCTTGAAGCCACTCACTGCTCAAGAACTTGCAGAGTTTCGCCCAACACTCCAGAACAGCTCGTCACTACTCTACCGCAGACCCCGCTCACCACTTCGATTGCTCGCCGCTCATCACTCGGAGGCCTGCTCATCGTGCCACCAACTTAGATCTCAGATCTACCGCCCATGACTAACTTCGCCGGCCACCCCCACCCCCACCCCCACCCCCACCCCCCCAAAAACCCACCTGCCCGCTGCACCACCACCGCGGACCACCTTCTCTCTCTTTTTTTCTTTAATTTCTTGAATCTAGATCTCTCGAACGTACGAATCGAACCCAAATTCTACATCAAACCGAACTCGAACTTGTTTTTTGAAGGTTCATCAGGCTCGAGTTCGAGTTCGGGTTCGTGAAAATAGGGACGAACTCGAACTCGAACCTTAAAAAAGGGTAAGGATTCGGTTCGGTTCGGTTTGTTTACATCCCTAGCCACCGGCGGCTGGCTCGTCTCGGTCTGTTCTTCCACGTGGTGCTCTCAGATTCGTCGTTTGGGTGTGGGACGCAAGTCTGAGACACGAGAAAGACGCCTTTGCCCCTTTAAAAACCTTGGAGTGCACCCAAAATTAGGAAGAACTTGGGCAGTACGTTTAATTTTCTGAAATTGGCGAATGAGTCCCTTTTTCTCCCTATAAATTTGCTGCATTCCTTTCATTTTTTGTACAATCAATTGGTAACTCATTTTCTCACTCTAAAGCTTCTTCTCTCTCTCTAATTAAGTTAATTGCAGTACGGTAATACCGTTGTGCTGTCGAAATTAATACTTGCATATTGTGACTATATGCTCGATGATTTAAAATTATTTTATTGATGTTTGTATATATTAGAGTTATGCTGCCCGATTTGTTTCGCTGCTTATTAAAATATTTTAGAAATATTTTGATAACGAGGTTATGGCGAATTTTTTTTTAATATTACGCTATACCGTCACTCTATCTCGGCGCCCGCCACACCAACAATAATTAATTATTTTTTCGGAGCTATGATTTCTGAATCATTCAAAATAATTTCATCCATGCATGTCTTACTTTTGGAGAAATTGGCCGAATTCCCATTTCACAATTTGATATCCCTTCATATAATTTTATTAAACTATTTAAATTTAAGTTTATGCAGGCCAAAAATTAATTAATCAATTTAATTATTTTCACTATTTTAATTAATCAAACTGTTCCATTTTCGTTTTGATTCGAGTTGTATCGTCTTTAATTGCAAGTCGGCTGAGTAAGCTTTGGTAACTACTTATAGAAATTTTGAATCTTACCTATATTATCATTGAAATTGCCGTTGAAGATGTGCATTGATGGATCTCTTGTATGGCCAACATCATGGTTGTTAAATGTAATACATATATTGCTCTGCATACATATATGTTTTGAATTGAAATTAGTTTGATGTACATGACTATGCACTATCTCGTTCGGCGTGGGTAGAAAGGGAAAAAGATTGTTTACTGGATATTAAATTTACGGGTAATGTGGGATAAATCCCCAATTGGGCATCATATTTTTATTTAACTCCCCATTTTAGCAAAATGTCATATGATTTTCACATAATGTAGTACTTAAAATACCTTTCGAAATATATTGTATAATTTTCACAAAATGAAACGTTCTAATGCCGTATTTATATCCTATTATGTAGTATAATTTCATAAGGAGTTAAGTAAAAATATTCGAAATTGATGGGGAGTTATTTCAAACTGCCCCTTAAATTTATCAAATTATATAATTCAACTTTTGAAGCCCTTCTCAATAAATTGCAAAACACATACCTCCTGTAGCATATCTCCAGAGTTAAAAACATGCTCCAGCCACAGATCTCTTACAGCCATACCTAACACCGGAAGACATGTTAAGAGAATCTAATGAATAGGGACAGGGGCGACTCCAGGATTGTTGGAGAGTGGGGTCAAAATAATTTAATTATTAAAAAATAAAATATTTATTTTCTTAAAAATTTAATTACTAATAAAAAATATATATTATTAAAAAATAAAATATTTTATTTAAAATATTTATTTTACAATTATCCTCTACCGATTTTTATTTGTACTAAATACTAGGGGGTGTTTACAAATTTTATTCCATAGGTAGAAATTAAAACAGAAGTGAAAGTTGTACAGTAGTAAAAGCAATGAGCTTTTGAGGGGAAAAAAAAGTGATGAACAGAAAAATAATAAGTGTTAACAAAAGTGGATAATCTCTTTTAACTTTTATGGAATTACTAATTTACACTAAATTTTTTTGAAGTATTTCTACATATGATAATATAATTTAAGTATTATATTAATATACAATTTAATATAATTTTGTATAACATTATTTGTAATTAATCAAATATATAGAATTATTTTATACGTACCTTTATTTATATATTTATAAAAATTAAGAAAAGAGAAAAAATTTACCTTGCAAATCTTTTAGTTACGAGACTTTTTGAAATTAAGATAAGAAGAGGAGAAGAAAAGATATAAATAATAGACAAAGAAAAAATATAATGAATATATAAATCATAGGTTGTATTTGTAGGTAAAAGATTAATTTAAAAATATCAATGTTTTAATAAAGATATATATGTCAAAAAAGAATTTTAAATAAATTAAGAAAATCCTATAATGTGTAAACAGAATCCTTAAAGTATATCTAGAGCTAAATTCTAGTTGGTTTGTTGAAAATAATCACTTATCTCATATTATTTAGAATTCTTTAATATTTAAAGTATAATTAAATAGACTTTAGTTTTTATATTTTTGGGTCATGGACTTTTTTTAATTATATTTATTTTGAATTTAATGGGATCAATACAATATTTTTCATTTTTATGTGGGGTCTAAAAACAAAAGACATAAAAACATATAAAAAATATATAAATACATAACTAATTTTTTTCCTCAGTGGGGTCAATTGACCCCACTTCTTCCTTCTTCGCGTCGCCCTTGAATAGGGAGCAACCTCGTCTAGAAATTGTATTTGATTACAACACACATTTTTCATAGATTATCATTCCTTATTTTCTTTAAAAGCAAGTTTTGCAATAAATTCTTATGAATATTAGAAATTAAAGAACGTTTACTTACTAAATAATTTTTTGTTATTTATAATTTTATACATTATATTATTTATCAATACCTAAAATTAATAAAAATATTAATATGTTGCCTCATTTGAAAGTTTTTTAGATTCATTGACACAGGAAAGTATCCTAAGGTAATATTTTGATGTTTGGTTTTATAATTTTTTTTAAATTATTATTTATTTCATAATATGGCGATATTTTCATCTATGCGCTATTTTCAATTGTGCAGAATGTTATTTTGCCAAAGCATCGATTCGATAGTTAAAGCAAAGAAGAAAGGAAAAAGTGTGGAGATTCAATCTCTTGCATCCCAAAAGCAGATTCGCAGTGATCCTTGGCTGTTAAAAAGCTTTAGTACATCTCCAAGAATGTGAAGGTGACTATTTTTGATAAAAATAATTGAAATATGTAATATGAGTTCTATTGTCAAACGATGTGATTACTCTTTGGACATTCTATATATAGGTAAGCCGATATATGATCCTATATATTTTGAGCCGCACGAGCTCTAGCCCCTGGTTTCTTGCCGACATTGTTGCTAAGAAATTTCAAACTAACCTCCAACATTTTGTTGTGATAATGGAAAGATTCAACTTGCAAGCACTATCATTCCACCCGATCTCCTTCACTTATTTACGAGTCAATCAACTAAAGCCCAATAATTTCGAAAAATGGTCGAGTTTACAATTTCCTCTTCTATTTTACCTCCTTTGGGGCTAAGATAGATAAGGACCTTGCATCTTCTACTCAAGGAATTTACACATTCCAAGCAATGGGGCAAGTTTATCACAATCTTCCTGGATTAATCCCTGATGAAGATCAACCCTCTTACTTTCAACTGTACTTTTGGGAAGTTAACAATGAATTACGTAATCAAATGAGGATATTGGATAATGCAGATATTAATGAAGATACAATGACGAATCTGATGAAAATCATGAAAGAAAATCCATATGCTTTGTTATTACGAAGACTTAATGATTTTTCCTCAATTGATGAAGTGACATTTTGGTAGCGCATTTCAGTGCAATACTTAAAGACATTTCTCTTCAATAAATAACATCATCGATCAGGAACAACACAACATTTTTAATATTTTTTCTTTTCTTATTGGTCATATTCCTTATTCTATGTGTCGCGTATTACATTACATGAACTATGTATTTTTTTTAAATAGGACATTAACTAATTTTATTTTAAATCTTTTGCTAATATAAGTGTTAATAGAGAAAACAACAGAATGGTGTCCTATCATGAATATTATTGTTACAAGTTACAAATTAGAGATCAGTCAATTCTCTTATTGGCGGGAAGGTTACTTTAACAATATGTGGTGGACATATACATCAAGCTGGAAACTACAAGATTAGACTACTACAGGCGAAATCAATCCGAAATGAGATCGGAGTTTTATCAAGGTATTATGACAAATAAACCAGGCCTTATAATTGTATGTCTTTTTAATATTAAAAACAAAAACTTTTTAGCGCAATGTAATTCAGTAAATACTAATATTGTGTTGTTAATATAAGAACTTTTTCCTGTATTGTTACCGTACCATTATAATAGTTGATCATTATAATTGATTAGAATATAGGGATAATTACCAACGCCCCCCCCCCCCCCCCCCCCGAGGTTTGGCGTTATTACAGAATACCCCCTGAGGTTTCGGGAATTATGAACTCCCCTCTGAATAGTGCACCCTCGCTTACAAATAGCACCAGCCGTTAATTACACCGTTAAATTCAAATTTAAATTCCAAAAACACCCTTAGGGGGTATATTGTAATTTTACTTGGAGTTTAATGATATAATTGTAATATTAGTTAATTTTGGATTTTTTTGTATTTAAAAAATTGTTATTTAATTTAATATTTATATTTTATCTATAAATATAAATTGAATTAGATATTCCATGCATATTTATTTCTATAAAATATGATAAGTTATAAATTTCCTTTTATATTTATTTCTTAGTTTTAAATATATTTTGTACAAGTCCATTTAAAGTTAATTTAAAATAATTTATTTGCAATTATAATAAATTTTCCCTCAAAATAAAAATTCATATAAAAAAACTCACACAAAGATCAACTAGTGCATTATCAATTCTTTTCCTCAAAATTGAAAATCATAACAAATACACTAATATCAACAAATACATTAGTAAATTCACAAAAATATCCACCAGCCATATAAACAATTATTTCAAACATTGAACATGTATGGTCAATATCTACAGAATATATTAAGCATCCATAAACTGTAGGTATGAAATTAGTCTATCATAAAAATATTAAAATAACATTAAGTATCATTTTATTAAAAAAAAAATACTAGGTAGACACAAAACTCAAGTGCTTACATCAAAACCCCTTAACAATTTCAGTTCTTGCATTAGCCCCCTTACCTTTGGCTCTTTATTACATATACCCCCCTGAGTTTCAACATAGTAGGGATAAAATAGTAAATTTCAAACAATCCGTTAAGTTTAACGGAGGAGATAACGGTCCAGGGGGGAATTCGTAATTTTCGAAGCCTCAGGGGGTATTCTGTAATAACGCCAAACCTCAGGGGGGCATTGGTAATTATCCCTAGAATATATAGTAGTGGTATTGGCAACATATATAGTGAAAATTTATCATACTAATATTAAATTTTATTGTAGTTACACAAAGGAATGTATAAGGTCTGCCCTTTATCAACGTGTGCAATTTTGATTTTACTTATAGTGATCTCAAGAATAGGAGTGGACATTTGATTATTTATTTAATAGAAATTTGTTATAATCATATGAAATACAAACTCCACTAATTCTCATAGAAACAACACTATTACTTCAAAGCAAAGCTCGATTCGGTAGAAAATATATTCACGCCATGGTATGACGCTTGCAACAACTGCACAAGATCAATGTCTAAAACGTTGCAATGAATACAATGCAAAAATTGCAATGATGATGAAGTTGAAGCTTCACCGAGGTAAGAAATTTGAAAAAAACATAAAATTTGAAACCTTGAGAAGCAAACAGCTTAAATACATTGATCCCAATATGCAGATATAGGGTTAACCTAAATGTGGGAGATGGGATTGAACAAGCAAGAATCACACTATTTGAAAAAGTTCCTGACGTGTACATTGGATGTCCGGTGACTTAATACATAGAGGTAATTACCAAGGTAAGAGCAACTTATACACTAAATATGAAAAAAAAAAAACAAACAACTAGTATGGGGTATAAACTTGCAGGAATAAGAAACACACCTCACTACAACGTAGCAATGAAAGAGAAACAATACAAATTTCTTTTCAAACTCGACAAAAACGTGGAAATAAGAAACAATTTTGTTCATTGTTGGAGAGGCTTTTGAAGATACAACAAAAGAAAGAGGCAAACGAGCAATGACTGATAAGAAATTGGATGTCAAATAAGGGGACAAAAAAACCAAAACAGAAGAACAAGGGAAACGAAACAGAACAACATGGGAAAAGAAGCCCAGAGTGAGACAACAAAGATCGAGAAAACAGAACAAGAAGCAACAAGGGCCGATTCGGATACGGAGACATAGATACGACACGACACGATACGATTTTTTTTAAAAATTTCTCACATAAAGAGTATTGTCAGACATGGGGTCGGACACGAATGTCCAACACGAGATAAGAGGACAAACCGATATTTTTCGAAGTGTCTGTGCATCATAGGCTACAACTATTCAAAGTCAATTAGATCTAAGGTTCAAATTACCATAAAAGGTATATAAATTGCCTCTTTTTTTTCCGTATATTCCAAATTCAAATTATTAAAGAATGAATATCTTAGTTAAATTATTAAATTTAATGAATTGTTTATGTTTGTTAAATTCACAATGTCTTTAATTTTCAAATGCTTGATTATTACTTCCTCTTATACATTATAATTAGTATATATCCCGTGCTATGCACGGAGTGATCAATTCAAATTGAAAATGGAATAAACAAAAATTTTAAACGAATGAGATACAGAGTTTTAAAAAATCACAAATTTGTGAATGTATAAATTACAACTCAATAACTTGGGTTAACCTACAAATATGCAATCCAATTACTCTTGGCAGCCTACAAAATATGCAAAACAAATGACTTCTTTAATATTATCAAAATTAAATATTAGTTATATTCTTAAAGTAAGGCATTTTTTTGTAAATTTAATACCGTGAATATAAATATATTGAGAGTGATTTATAACTATATATAATTATTATAAAATATATTAATATTTTTATATTCATACATAGATTATGAGATTTTACTATATTTAATATAATGCATGATATTTAAAAATAAATTTAATATAAGTATCAAATTTAATTTTTATAGAATATCTTAATCTTTTATAAATATCAATAAATTTATAAGTAAATAAAATAATATATTCAACATGTACTTTTATTTATATAATATATTTATATTTGTAGTTATACCTATATCTAATACAATTTATTAAATTTTCAACGTTATTATATATTCGTAATAATAAAAAAGTTATAATATAATATAAATTTAACAAATATATGACGATTATATAAAAAATAAATAAATTTTGAAGATTGAGAATTATTAATACTATGGGGTACCTAAGGAATGAATAAACTCAAATTTGTAGGAATGTATATTACCTCAGTAATGATTATTTCCAATTATATTTTGTACCAATCACGGATTTGAAAATGGACATGAAAATACTCATTTCATTCCCATTCCATTCCATCATACCAATCATGCCGTTACAAATTTATAATGAAATTAGTTTTCTTTTCTGAATTCAAGAACATTTCTTTATAATTTTATTGTCTTTAGTTTGTGTAGCTTTTATAATTCTTTTAAACATTTCTTAATTTTTAATGAGTTAGATTCGTTTCTTTCTTTCTTAATCTTCTTTATTTTTGGAGATTCATCCCATAGTGATTTTAGGGCTTAATATATTTTGTGAGCGATACTATAATATTTCAATTTATTATTTATCACCAATTTAGATTTTACTCTCAATCACACAATTTAGATTTCCATGTATATGATTTTGTTGTACGAAACTTTTTTAATGCAACAATTTTTCTTTTACATCACAAATATTTGAATTATGATTTTGTCACTTGTTCTATTTATTAATTTTTTCTCCTTTCTTTTATTTTTTCAATATTTATTTTCATAATTTTATTGCCTTTTGTGATCTCATTTTTTGTCATTTTTCCCGTCTACATTGCTCCATATTTTGTGGTTGTTGATTTTTCTAATGGCGACTACATCGAACATCATTTTTTTCTTTCGTAATAACTAACAATACTATCAATAAGAATTTTGGATTATTTTTAATACATTGCTCCACTTTTGAATATTTTTCTATTTTAATATTATCATATTTTTATGGTCGGTTTTTTCACAAGAAATACATAATATTAATTATAACCCATTGAAATCTAACAGATCTAACATAATATTAACTATAACTTATTGAAATCTTTTTTAGAAATGCAATTATTAAACACAATATTGTATGTTGAATGCTTATATAGAAATACAACTTAATCTTAGCCAATAAGTTCAATGAAGTTTTTAACCTATAAAAATAATATTGGGCAACTAACAATTCCCAACAATACAGAAATTACTAATAATCCTCCCTAATGATTCGAATATTCTATCTTGCGATTCACAAGGGAATAACGGTACTTATAGAGCATGTTATAAATAATTCAAAATAAAGACTAAAATACCAAAAACTCAAAAAATAGTTGAATACATGAAATCCATGAATAAATATACAAAATAATATATTCATAAAATATGCAAATGGTAAAAAAAGTTTTGGATTACAATACTTTACATCATTGAAACATATATAGATGTTGGTGTCCCGAGATCATTGTTGTTTCCCAATGGAAACGTACTGGGTACAAAAACTTCATTTTCTAACTCCGAAAATTCACATCCTTGACCCCCTAATTAGTAGTACGTAATGTTATGATAGATACATGAAAGTGCTTTAATTTGAAATAAAAAATGAATTGTGGCAAATTAACATAAGATACATATTCTGTAAGTTAGAGTCATGCTCCTCAGGTTGATTCACATGTGTTTGAGCTATATTTGTACAACCATGCTCATAAATAGATGTACCGGTTATAGCTAATTGATTGTGTGGAATATCAATAATATGAGATTTTTGTACCATAATATTCTGATCAACACCTAATATACATAAAAAAATCATTAAATCAACAAAATAAAAGGTTGAAATTAAAACAAAAATTATATATAAAAGAAGAAATAGTACGATATGTAGTTTCCACACATCCTCTTGCATCAACTTGACCTTGATCTCTAATAATTCTATGCTCATCGATAATGTGATCTATGGATATAATAGTATACGTTTACAAAATAAGTGAACATATATAACTAAATAATATGATCAATGCCTAAACAATTAAATTATACCGAGTAAAATAGGAACAGAACAGAGTTCTTGTGAATTGAATTGGTCATGACCACCACCACCAGCTTGTACTTCCCCTATATTGAATAAATATAAATATTATGATGTATGACAAAAGATGTAATCACGATTCAATAAAATATTTATCAAAATTCAATAAATATATACCAACATTTATGTAAAATATTAATGAGGAGCATATCATTCGAAATAATCTAACCATCATGCATTAAATCAGTTGTTGAGATGATGACCCTCATCTTGAACGTGTTGATGTTCCTCGGGCTGCTCGCCTGCCTCTTGATGGTGGGCTATAGATATTAGAATCCCGTACTTCGTTGGAGAGTTATTATGGAGTCCAGACAAAAATTAATATTCTATCTGTAGTGGTGCCAAACGTTTGGCCACTAAATCATCATTTACTCCGCTATACCGTTTTATAGATAACTCTTTCTTTCTATTCAATCGTGCAAGCTTGTAACTGATTTGATTGTTGTTCATTTTATCCCTGCACAAAATAAAAATAAAATAGATAGTTGAATTTATTTGACCTAAATTAGTTATTACAAAAATATCACTTTTCATAATGATTTGCATCGCATAAGCATAAAAGAAAGCTGTCGTGTCATTTCTAATATAATTATAATTACAATATTTTCTTTTTTTTTTTTTTGGTCAGATTATAACATTTTATAATGGTACTAAATTTGTTTGGAATTCAATTTAGTTCTTACTATTAGTTCATAATTTGATAAATTATTTTCAGTTTAGAATTAATACAATTCTAGCCTACAAACCTTAGTCATGGCATCAACCTCATAAACATAAAAGAAAGCGGTTATTATAACCTTAATCAACATTTTCGCATCAACATGGCATCAACATTTTCGCATCAACATGGGATCAACAATAATATATTCTAATAATATCAATACAAAATTGGATTGCATCTTGATATTAAAAAATGAATTAATTCAAAAATAAGTCAAAATATTCGAAAACTAATGAGTTCAAAATATAAGATTAAATCTATATAATTAAACAAAAACAAAAATATCAACGGTAGTTGGCTCAAGTGGATAGGGGCTTGAGTTCACTTAAGCAAGGTCTCGGGTTCGAACCTTGTGGATGTAAAAAACTATGTTGGGAGAGGTCCCCGCAATAAGCGCCTTCAGCTACCTCGGGAGATTAGTCCTTCACTCAATTTGGTGGGGGGAAACTCTGAGAGATAAAAAAAAAAAAACAAAAACAAAAACAAAAACAAAAATAACTCGTACCTTATGAAATTGATCCGAAAACCTTGAAAGTTCTTTAACCCTCGCTAATCTCGTCAAGATTTTCAAACTTCGTCAGTTCCATCAATGAATTAAATTGCTACTTGATATCCTAAAAATAATTAATTCAAAATATAAGATTCAAATAATACAATTAAACTTTGAATTAATTCGTTTATTGCATACCCATATTTTTAAAATCTCAAATATGATAATTTATGAAAATAAAAATAATCCGTACCTTAAGAGATTGAGTCAGAAATCACAAAATCTTTTGAACTTCCTCAGCCTCATCAGGGATTTCAAACTTGAAAAATCTCACCAAGACCATGAATTACAATTTAACATTCTATAAGTTTTGTTATAGTTTTTTTTGTTGGATATCTTTTTAATCTAATTAATAATAGTAATAAAGATCTCTCAAACTATGGAATGAATGATGTACTGAATATACAAAAGTTCTCAACCTAAACTTTATTAACGTAAGTTTTCGTTAATTATAATAATAATATTAAATACCAACCCAATTATGGGGTGGATGTCAATTAAGTCTCCTTAATTGTGGGTGCAAACAAATATAACATTTATATATTTCTTTCTTAACATTTATATATTTTTAATAATCAAATTAATAACATTTATTTATATTGATAAAATATATATAATTTGAGAAATTCTTACATGGAAAGTATATTATAAATCTTAACAAAGATAATTATTTTCTTTAATTACTATTTATTTTCATAATAAAATATTTTACAAAGTAAAGATCAACCAATCACATTTTTTCTATCTAATTTAAAACCTAAAAAAAATAAATTACACATCATAAAAAATACAAAAAAAAAGTCAAACATGGTTCACAAATATATAATAGTATAGATTCAGAATTCTAAAATTTCATCATTTAGAAAAAAAATACAAATAAAAAGTATATTATGAATCTTGACAAAACAATTATTTTTCTTAATTACTAGTTATTTTCTTAATAAAATAATATACAACATAAAGATAAGGCAATCATATTTTTTTATTTAATTAAAAATCTAAAAAAAAGGACAAATTATCATTTAGTCAAACTTGCCAAAGATAATTATTTTCCTTAGTTACTACTTATTTTCATAATAAAATAATATATAAAATAAAGATAAGCCAATCACATTTTTTATATGTAATTAAAAACTTCAAAAAAACCACAAAATTCCACGTCATTGAAAATGCACAGTTGAAAAGTCAAACATCGTTATCAAATATATAATAGTACAGATAAATATATCTCAAATAAAAAGATATTTGAATTTGAATTTAAATAGTAGGCCACGTAAAATGATAAAAATTTATTTATGTAGGCTATGCCGAAATCTGGCATCATTTTACAAGAGAAAATTACCAAGCAAATACAACAAGAACGCTGGAATAACAAAGACGTTGAAGACAATAAAAAAGGAAAAGGAATAAAGGAGCGTCCTAGGAGAACAGAAAAGAGCAACCAGAACTATTTAAGTTTCCAATATTTTGGATAATGTATCAAACTATGATTTGGGGATAAAATAAGGTAGAATACTAATACAGTCACCGGATTCCAAAACAAAATATTATTTAAAATATAGAACAAGATTGACTACGGAACAATTGCTATGATCTTTGAAGAATCAAAGTATAAAAAAAACAAAAAAACTACGATTATACAATCAAAGACACAAAATTACCATAAAGCAAGATCACTGAACAAACAAAACAATACCTCTATGAATAATAAAATTAAAATGTATAACACGAACGTGCACCCTACTAGTGTCAGAAAAGTAGGAAAGTTATTATGAGTATATAAACAGGAAACTAGTTACTTTCCTATAATAAAAAGGAGAAGCTTTGATACATGTGGAGAGCACATGATTTGAATGTATAACTTTTGGAGTACAATATTCAAAAAAAAAAGAAAAATAAAATTACTCAAAGTAAGACCTTGCTGAACATGCGGATTGGTGGAGTCTTTTTCATCCCTTAATTTCATTTATAATTTTCATCAACTTCGCTTTATATCTTTGGGATAATTATGAACACTCCCCTGAAATATGGCGATATTACAGATTACCTTTGAGATTTGAGAAATTACGAACTTCCCCCTAACCCGTTATCTCCTCCGTTAAATTTAACGTAATGTGAAAAATTTATTATTTTGCCCCTAATATGCTGAAACTCAGGGGGTATATGTAATGAAGAGCCCAAAGGTAAGCGGGTTAATGCAAGGACTGGAATTCTTAGGGGGTTTGGCATAAATGCTTGAGTTTTGTATCTACCTAACAAATTTTTTTTCAATAAATCCTACTGAATGATATTTTAATACTTTTATGATAAACTAATTTCATACATAGAGTTTATGGATGCCTAATATTTTACTGTAGATATTGATCATGCATGTTCAACGTTTGACATAACTGTTTAAATGACTCTGACGATGTTTATGTGAATTTACTAAAGCTTTATTGATGTTGGTGAAGGGGCCAAAATATAAAAAGGACACGTCATGACACGTGGCCTAACTAGGACTTTGACACCATGGCTCCACTATGCCCATTGTGTAAAAGTGGTCACTTCTGTGTAAAGGGCCTTAGCATTCCCCTTGAGCGGTCGAGCCTAACGAGCGGTGGATCTTGGGCCCTCGAATTCACCCTCGATATCACTGACCCTAGAGGCTGGCCTACCCCCTTATGTGGGCCCCTTAGATTCATACATCCACCCTCTTATCTGGGAGTCCAACTTCCCCATATGCCGAGCATACCTCACCCTCGGTAACAATACAATAATGCTCTCTTACAAATAGTACAAGGACGTATGCCTCCCATTGTTTCTTTTCGTCTAACTTTTTACGGGTTTGCAGGTGCTCTTTGCCAGACACCCCTCATTGGACCATGTGTCCAGGGCAACACTCCACCTGTAACTGGCCCCAGCAGAATTACCAAAGGGTCCTCACCCTCAACTATAAATATTCAGAGATCGCCTTCTTCTGTAAGAAAACTTCCTTACTTGAGCTATGTTTTCTTCTTCCCTACACTCGCCTGAAACTGTTTCACTGACTTGAGCGTCGGAGAGCCAAACTGGGTCTCACCCCCCATTTCCCCAGCTTGGTCATCTTATGTTTTCCTTGTTTTTGTGCCTAGCAGGTAGATCCCACGCCGTCCGGTGACCCTTGCCAGATTCGTTTCATCTCGGTTTCCCCACCGCAACAAATTCTAAGTGTTGGAGTATGACACCTTGGATCAGACCCCATCAGTTGGTGTGTTTGTTAATTTTGAGGTAAAAAATTGGTAATGCATTAATTGATATTTCTTGTGTGGTTTTCTTTATATGGATTCTTATTTTGAGGAAAAGACTGTTATAATTGTAAATAAGTTATTTTAAATTAACTTTAAATGAACTTGTACAAAATATATTTAAAACTAACATATAAATATAGAAGGGAATTTATAATTTTCTATCATTCTTCATAAAAATAAATATGTATGGAATATCTAATTTAATTTATATTTATAGATAAAATATTAAATTCGAATTAAATAACAAACTTTTAAATACAAAAATCCAAAATTAACTAATATTATAATTATATCATTAAACTCTTAGTAAAATTATAATATACCTCCTAAGGGTATTTTTTGAATGTAAATATGAGTTTAAACGGTGTGATCAACGAAGGTAAAATTTGTGAGAGAGATTGTAAAGGTCAGGGGAGAGTTAGTAATTTCTCAATTTTTAGGGGGTAACCTGTAATTTTGTCAAAACTCAGGGGGTTGATCGTAATTATCCCTATATCTTTTAATAAACAAGATTTGCAGTTTCGGATAACGTTTACATTACACTTTGTTATAGAGCATATACTGATGTTAATCTATACTATATTATTAAGCATCAGGGGCAAATGTGGTGTCTTGGACTCTTTTCTTTTCTGCCCCTGACTTTTTAGTTTTTTCTTTTCTTTTTATTTATTAACGTATTATCCCTGAATTCATGGACTCTTTTTTTCCTTTATTTTTCACACATCAATTCTACCCACGTATTTCAACAGTTTTTTTTTTTGCTTAATCTCTTCCGTCTTCCCCATTCATTGGACTCCAACACCATCTTCATTGTTTCACTTTTCTCTCACTCTACTTCAATTCTTTTTTTCTTTAATGTATAATTTTTATCTTTTTCTTCTTATATTTTATATTTTTTATTTATCATAATTTAATAATTATATTAAAATTGATTATAGAATATATATCAATATAAAAATTAATTTTAATATATTTAATAATAGTATTATTTTTATTTGCACACGCAATGAGTGTGCGACATTTACTAGTTTATAGAAAGACACAATTATATAGTTCTTCAAGCTGCATCAAATAGGTTACACATTTCAAATGTGGTGGAGTCTCATTGGGCATTGGAATCAATCACTATGTAGCAGACGGAACTTCCGCTATGGATTTCATCAATACATGGTCCGACATCGTAGTTCCACCTCTTCTGGACCGGACCCTTATCTGTCCACGCAGCACCATTGCCAAGCCTACGTTCTCCCATATTGAGTTGCAAACCCCTCCAACATTAACAAATCCACACGACTCAATTAACGAAACATCCGTTTCCATATTCAAACTAGCGCGTTATCAACTTGACAACCTAAAATTCCAATGCAGCAAAGACAAAGAGAAGAATACTTACACCTCATACAAGGTCTGTTAGAAGATACGATCTAATTTAGGAGTTTGTTTAATTACCTAAATTAGCGCTTGATCAATCCCTGACTTGTAGGGGTTATTTCCTATTTAGAGAAGGAGTCTTCTCCACCTCTGTAACACGAAAAACTGAAAACAATCGTGACAATGAATACAATTACAATTCTCCCATTTTTTTTCTTCTTTATTTTAACATGGTATCAGAGCTATATCGATACCTTCGTGACTCAGTTCTAAACCATCATCGTCCCAAACCAACCAAGAATGTCATAAATCATTGAAACCAAAAACCCCTCACAAGAACTCACCATGAATCCGCTGCAAAATAACCCCAATACAGACAACCTGTCAATTGGGATAAAACACAACAACGAAAATTACCCAATATGCGCAAGATTAATGCGAATGGCAATCGGAGGCACAGGATGTCGTTCTCACCTCACCGGAACCCCTCCCGCTCCAGAAATTACAGATCCGAAATACGATCAATGGGAACAAAGAGATCAATTGGTGTTCATATGGATCGTCTAAAACATTGAAATCAGTCTAATTAACAATGTTTTACAATACCCAAAAGATAAATCCCTATGGGATGGTCTCACGACCACCTACAGTACTAGTTCAGACCCACTCAAACTTTTTGATCTCTACCAAAGAGTGAATACCCAGAAATAGGGACGCGAAACACTGGAGGAATTCTGGAACACCCTCTAAGGAATTTGGATGGCAATTGATGGCCGACAACCCAACCCCATGAAATACCAGGAAGACATTACGTCTTCCAACAAAATTATTCAAGAACAAAGACTCTACCAGTTTCTTACCGGCATAGACGAGAAATAAGATCACATCCTACGAGACCTACTAAAACTTGAACAACTTCCCTCAGTCGAATCGGCCTATGCCACTATCTGAAGGGAGGCTGCTCGGATTCAGATCCTAAATCTGGCAACCGGTGGCAAAAGCAATAGATCATCATAGGGAATCGGAGCAGGGTTGGTGGTAAGAAAGGAGAAGGGAAACTGGCCAAAATATGACGGTGGAGGTTTTCGGCAGTTATCATCGTTGGATGACAAGTCAGAGTTAGAGTGTTCCCACTGCGGGAAGCCTCGCCACACAAAAGAAGGGTGCTTCGAGCTCATTGGGTACCCGGAATGGTGGGAAGGAAGTCAGAAACCCAAACAAACCACCACGGCTGCAGTAGGTGGAGGAAATCGCCACATGAATGTGGCGGTCGCAGAAACTCAAAAGGCAACCGTGAGTGACACATCGCGGAAAACCACAGCCACGGATGTCACTAGCACGACGGCGATGGAAGCCGGTGGTGGTCGGAGAGGTTACGTAGCCGCCCTCACCGGGAGAGCAACAGACAATAATGGAGGTAAAGGGTTTAGGACTAAAGACCCAAACCCTAATTACTCTTGCTATTTAACCCCAAATAAATGTCACTTTGCAAATAAACCCCCTCATTCCTTAAGTTCTCAGTTCAGCCCCAATGATTTAAATAACCCTTCAAATGCAACCCCAAAATTGACCAAGTGGATTTTTTACTCGGGGGTGACTGATACTATAACTTTTGATGCATCGGACATAATTAATCCCATCACTCTGAGCACATATCATATTCAAACTGCGAATGGGGACTGGGTAGAAGTGAAACAAGAAGGATCAATTGCTATATCTCAGAAATTGAACCTAAAGAATTGCCTTTATATTCCTTCACTGTCTTGTAAACTTCTATCTTTAAGTCATGTGACGAAGGAATTAAACTATATGGTATTGATATATCCTCACTGTTGTTTGATACAGGACATTCATACGAATGAGATAATTGGGCGTGGTACTGAGCGGGATGGCCTCTACTATGTGGAAGAAATAGAATCTCCCTCCAAAATTTTCCTGACCAAAGGAACAGTTGAGAGACAAATTTGGCTCTGGCACACACGTCTTGGACACCCGTCTGTGGGGTATTTAAAGTTGTTATTTCCTAGTTTATTTCAGAACAATCCGAGTTTGAGTTTTTATTGTCAGACATGTTCGATTGCTAAAAGCCATAGAGCTTCTTTTAAACCCACCAACACTCGAGTTCAGTCTGTTTTTGATTTGGTGCATTCGGATGTTTGGGGACTGGCCCCTGTTACAATTCAAAGTGGTTTTCGATACTATGTGATATTCATTGATGATTTTTTCCGTATGTCTTTGGTATATTTCCTTCGGCAAAAATCAGAGGTGTATGATACGTTTGTGGCGTTTTTTGATATGGTTCACACTCAGTTGGGTCAGAAAATAAAAATTTTTCACTCAGACAACGGGCGCGAGTATGTTAATCAACAAATAGCCGAGTTTAGCAAGAAACACGGGCTCATCCACCAAAAAACTTGCCCAAACACACCCCAACAAAATGGCGTGTCCGAGAGAAAAAACCGAACCTTGCTCGAGATGACTCATGCCCTCCTAACCGAATCTCAAGTCCCAACCTACTTTTGGCCTGAAGCAGTAACCATAGCAACATACCTCATAAACAGATTACCCACAAAAATACTTAACCACCAAACTCCACTCTCTGTCTTCCACATACAACTCCCCTCCCATAGGCTCTTACTCTACCTCCCCGAATCTTTGGATGCTCCGTCTTTATCCACGTCCCGAAAACTGAACGCACAAACTTTGACCCGTGTGCAATTAAATGTGTGTTTGCGGCCTATGCACCTCATCAGAAGGGCTATCGGTGTTACAATCCGGTCACACGGTGAATCCATGTCACCATGGACTGTGAATTTGTCGAAACAGAGTATTTTTTCCAGCACCAGCGCAGTGCTCAGGGGGAGAAATTCAATGACTCACTATACTGGCTTAGTGATCTTGAGAATGGGAACTAACCAGAAACAGATCAAAGCAATGAAGACTTCAGTACCACTACCAATCATCCTCCCTCGTGTGATGCCCAAACCGAGGTAATTGAACCTGTAAACCCTTCTTCTTCTGCTTCCATTCATAGTGAAGTTATTCCTGCAGTTACGGTTAATCCTACTTTAGATGATGCAGTAAGCAACAGGTTCAATCTGCCTCCTAGAAGCAACAGGGGAGTACTACCAGCTCGATACTCACCTGATCGAGTCTCTCAAGGGAGCCGATACCCAGTGGAAAATCTAGTCAGGAGGAGTGTATCTGTGACAGCAAAGGAATTCTTAGGGAATCTCTGTAAAGAAGAAATCTCGAGAAATGTCCAAGAGGCTATAAAAAGTCAGGAATGGTGGAAAGCCATGAGGATAGAGATGGATACCTTAGAGGAGAATGAAACCTAGAAAAAATGCAAACTACCTCTGGGAAAAAACCAGTTGGCTGAAAATGGGTGTTCACTGTCAAACACATGACAGATGGAACGATTGAAAGATATAAAGCTCGACCGGTGGCGAAGGGGTACATACAGATGTACGGAATTGATTATTCCGAGATGTTCTCACCAGTAGCCAAGATTGATACAGTTCGAGTTCTACTCTCGGTGGCAGCCAACAAGGACTAGCCTCTTCATCAGTTCGATGTGAAAAATGCCTTTCTATACGGGGATTTGGTAGAAGATGTGTACATGGAGGCTCCGCCTGGCTTTTCTGATCACTTCAGAAATAATGAAGTCTGTCGACTTAGGAAAGTGTTGTTCCCTATGGGCATGGTTTGGAAGGTTTACATTAGACATGCAAAGGTACGGGTATAAGTAGAGCAACGTTGATCACACCTTGTTTCTGAAGCATCGAGGAGACCTCATCACCTGTCTGATCATTTACGTCGATGATATGATCATTACAGGAAGTGACAAGGAGGAAATTGAGAGTCTAGAAAAGAATCTGTTTAATGAGTTTGAGATAAAAGATTTGGGAGGATTAAAGTACTTCTTAGGGATCGAGGTATTAGGATCCAAACAAGGGATTTTATTTCACAGAGGAAGTACATCCTTGACCTTTTGGTAGAAACTGGAATGGTGGATTGCAAGCCGGCAGATACTGTTGGAAAACACGAATCAGAAAACAGCGGAAATTTAAAAATTTTCCAACAAAAAGATCTAAGACTCGCAATCGTGTGACCAAATTCGTAGGGATTAGAAACTTTCTTTCTTAATTGTCTTTCTTGAAGCGTTTCAAGCCACCCAAGAACGCTCTTCTCGAGACTTGATCCCCTCTCCTTGGTAAAGCTCGAATCTTCAAACTTCTAACTTGAAGCTCTCTAGAGATAGTCCACCAACTTGACTACAATCTAACTAGTAAGGATGCTAGTTCTCTAGTTAGTGTTTAGGCTTAACCTAGGGTTTTTCTTTATCTTGGAGAAAGGATGGTGTTCAACACATGAACCAAAAGAATTACCAATTAGCTCTAAGGGGAGCTCGAGCTCCCCTATTTATATTAAAGGGAGGACCGAAAATCCTAGTCCTTATGGGGTAGGGTTTTGGTCTCTCTCTCCTATTACTTGATCATCAAGTAATTTTGACTTTGACTTTGAATTCAAATTCAAATCAACTTTCAAGATAGCTAAAATATCCAAACTATTTTTGGATAATTTTATACTTTATTTATTTAAAATAAATAACTTATTTTTATCTAATTAATTAATTCATAATTAATTAACTAGATTATTTTTTCCAAAATTAGACTTTCTTTTTAATTCAAAATTAAACCAAAGTCTATTAAATAATTAACACATTTAATTATTTAATATATATATACAATATATATATTTACACGTGTGGGACACGTGTCACAAGGACACGTGTCACTCACGTGACCCACACGTGTGGTTTCACACGTGTGGAACCCTCTTGGCCCGATTAACTCGTTTAATCATTTTCAAGTCTTAACTCATGTAACCAAGTTGTTGTGTGTGACCCTCTAGGTTCTCAATTCAATTAGCAGTGACCCTAATTAATTCACTAATTAATTAATCAGTCCACAGATTAAACGACCATAGTCTAGCAACAGGTGTTTAACCCCTAGCTGAATTGGAATGTTCGGATTCGACAGAACCTTTAAGTCATTGATTCATGTGAGATACAATCCTCCTACTTACTATCTCTCAACCAAGATCTAGGGTAAGAGAATAATCAGAACCTTAATAATCCGGTCTTAAAGCTAAGTGCATTTCATATCCATTTGATCTCAATCCAAGAAACCCTTTTCTTGATGTCTTGATCTGCTGCCTTGGCCAAGGACTCCATATGGCATATGAATGACTTACACAATAAGAGATCACCTTGCAAATGCAAGTGTAGGTCATTTCTTGATTCTCATTCACTTTCATGAATCACTTGTGCAGCCCCAGCATAAGCCTTGAATCAGTTGTCTAAGGCGACACCCTTTAAAGCTTATACCTAAGACTACAGAGTTAACTCATAAAGTGACATGGAACCTCAAGTCTAAGGATCAATTAATCACATCAATGACTCGTGAGATATTTCCTAATCTAGAAGTTTCCATTTTCTGAAATAGAAACTTCCTTTCCCATTTAGGAATGTTCTCACACGGGGCACCTCAGTGAACTTACTTATTAAAGTAAGCACCCTCATGTATCACGCACGTATCAACTATACACTTTGCACCACCACGAAACAAGGTGGTCCTTCTTAAGGGCGTGATCCCACAAGCAAGCCTTAGAGGAGTCAGGTTGACACTCCCACTGTCGGTAGGACTCATCGGCTTGGAGTATTTTACTAATCATGACTTATGTGATATAGGGCTCGTTTCATGAACCATTTCACCTAAATGGTAGAGTCCTAAAGTCATCAGGATTAGGGGAGTTCTTATACATGCACAGATAAAGTAAACGCATACCAAACAAGAGCATCTAAAGAAGTGTTGCCTCAATTCGTTATTTCATTCAAAGATTATCTGTGATTACAATAAGGAAAAGCACAAAGCGGATATACAATCGGCTTTCTAGGGCACTATTCCTAACAGATACCACAATCCAGGTCAATCACAAACTGATGATAAAAGAAGGTGGAAACCTCACAGGAAAGGAACAATACCAGCGACTCGTGGGGAAGTTGATCTACCTTTCCCACACCATGCCCGACATCGCTTATGCGATAGGAGTTGTCAGCTAGTTTATGAACCAACCTCAGAAGGAACATATGGAGGCAGTGATGAGAATAATCCGGTACTTGAAGGGCTCAGTAGGAAATGGAATCTTGTTTGGCAAACATAGACATTTGGATATTGAAGCCTACACAGATGCAGACTGGGCAGGGAACCCGAATGACAGTCGATCGACCTCAGGCTTCTTTACTCTAGTTGGGGGAAATGTCGTGACTTGGAGAAGTAAGAAACAGAAAGTGGTAGCCCTTTAGCACAGAAGCAGAGTTTCGGGGAATCGAAAAGGGGGTAACCGAGGTGATATGGCTACAAAAATTGATGTCAGAGATAGGCATTACTTTGATTGAGCCGGGACGTATTTGGTGTGGCAACAAGGCTACGATTAGCATTTCATAGAACCCAGTACAACATGATAGAACGAAACATGTAGAGGTCATCATAAAGGAAAAATTGGAAAGTGGAGCCATTGAGCTTCCTTACGTCAGATCAGAGGATCAACTTGCTGACATTCTAACCAAAACAGTGTCTCGAAAGATCTTTCAGGAAACATTGGATAAGTTAAGCATTGGGGACTCCATCACTTAACTTGAGGGGGAGTGTTAGAAGATACGATCTAATTTAGGAGTTTGTTTAATTACCTAAATTAGCGCTTGATCAATCCCTGACTTGTAGGGATTATCTCCTATTTAGAGAAGAAGTCTTCTCCACCTCTGTAACACGAAAAACTGAAAACAATCGTGACAATGAATACCATTACAATTCTCTCATCTTTCTTCTTCTTTATTTTAACAAGGTCCTCACAGGCTGTGTCTGACTATGCGTGTGCCAGGCTCGTGGTCTACCTGAAGATCAAGAAACCTCGATGCTCGTTATATGCAACGGATGATCTAGGCTCAAGCCCCAAATTCCATTGGAGTTTTTTGCCAACGTTGTGTTCAGAACTATAGCAGTCGCCACGTCTGGAGAGCTACAATCCCACTCGTTGAGGCACTCTGTCGGAAAAGTTCGTGAGGCTATTGCTCGGATGGACAATGATTATCTGAGTTCAGTTCTGGATTACTTGGAGGTCCATCCGGATCTCAATCGTGTTGCTCCGAGCCCAGCCTGCTATAGGTGCCCGAATTTTGGGTTAACAAGCTGGACTAGACTTCCATTTTACGATGCAGACTTTGGATGGGGTCGCCCGATCTTTGCTGGACCTAGCAAAGCTCCACCTGAAGGAAAAGCGTTTTTGATGCCAAGTCCAACTAGTGATGGGAGCTTATTGCTTCTGGTCTCTCTGTCCAAACCACACATGATCATTTTTGAGAAGCTCCTCTATGACATATAATTGATGAAGTATTTTATTTGAAGCTATTTCGTTTCAATTGTTTGGATTTTGTCATGAATTTAAAATGAATGGAGTTATTTGTAAGAATATTTTTTATTGGACTTCTATTAATTGATGGTTGTGTTAAAATAAAACGGGCTAAATTAATACGGTTAATGGGACAAGATTTATCAGGCCTATTTATTTGATCCACTATCTTTAAAGGCTTGATTTTAGTAGATGTGGTCTGACAGCTGGTGTAGGCCCACTCTAGAAAGCCCGTGATGGGAGGGCTCCTAGGGTTTTATATATCGCGGCTAGGACCCCTCTCCACTCCACGTTATTGATATCTACTTTATCATTAAGCTGTTAACTGTTGGTGAGAGAAGGAGAGGAAGACCTAGCTAGAGAAGTCGAGCATACCAGTGAAATTACCCAACGAAATCGGTAAATATCAGGTTCAATTCAATTGGCCAAAATCAGGTATATCTACACTCTCGATTATATTGATATTCTAAATTCATGATGTTGATCTTGGCGAAAACATTTTACAGTTGGTATTAGAGCCATACATCTATGAATTTAGAATCCTAATTCTAAGTATTTAATTGATATGTAAAAATCAAATAGGGATTTAAAATTTTTCACATCAAATTCGTATTCGTATACATAATGTTGTCAAATTTGTGAAATTTAAATTTCACATGTTTGCCTATTTATTGCTATGAACGTCTGCATATGAATTATAATTGTTGGTAATTATAATCGTTTTTGTTGCCAGTATGTGATTATGCATGAGCAATATCCACATAATCCGATGTTTTACAAAATCTTGGTTTCTTTAGTTCTGCTACACCAATCTTCGATTCTTGGGGTAAACTGAATTACGGTGGGTCCCCCTATTAATTAGATAGGTTGGTTCCTTTTTATCTGATACTAATAGGCATGGCGAAGAAGAATGCACTATTCAATCTCTGTTTGCAATTATAGAATTTTTTAATTGTTTTGCATTAATAGAAATCTTTTCACATTCTCAACAGAATTAGTAATTAGGTTGCGTGAATAGATGGACGTTTGCCTTCTTTGACGTACACCTGAATCTTGACACCATATCCATGATGTAGTCTTTTAAAATTATTCACGCCAATCAAATTTTTCCTCAATAAATTTGGAGTGCTCCCAATATGTAAATATATATTACCCAATTAACCAATTTTGATATAATAATCCGCCACACATGTTTAATATGTGGAAATAGCTTTCCTCTTTGTTAATAGGCAGCTAATGGGAATAAGTATCGTTTTTTTTTTCCTTTCTTTTTCTGCCGTATTATTGATTCTTTGGTTCCTAGAGAAGCCCATTATGGTTCCTATCTGTCTTTGAGATGTATTTACTCTACAAGTTTTTGAGATCACCCCTTCAAGGACCGAAGGACGAATATCATGACATTAACGAAACGTCCTTGGTATGCAGCATAAAGTGACAAAAGACTTCTATCTCAAACACATGTTTAGAGTTTAAGTTGGATTGGAGTACAATGGAGATAGAAGTTCAAATTAATAATGTCTCATCTATTTATTTTGTTGGAGCAAATATTACATGAATTTCGTACCTTTTTATTTATTATTTCTTAATTAAATGTTAGTATATTTGTTGATGCACTGTTACCGGATAAAAGATTACAATTGATTGCGAAGAATCATATTCTATTGATGTACGCGTTCTCTAATTTCTAAAGAAGAAACTTTTGAAATTGCTTTCTTGTGAATCTAGTGAATACTGTGTCTCAAAATCTTATGTCATTGTCTGAGATCTTCGAGGACACTGGGTTAAAGTTGTAGATGCATAAAAATTATGATGTTGCAAAACTCTATAATTGTTAGAGGTTTTGTTACTTGAGAGATTATCCCATAACAAAATAGAGACATGAGTTATTTTGGGCAAAATTACAACCTCTCTTATATTATGTCACTTGCAACTGAATCAACATATCGTTTTCACTGTCTATGTTGAGGATTTTTATTTTTTATTTTTTTTAATTGAGAATAAAATTAATTTCAACATTATTAATATCGTCTGTCTCTATGCCCTTTTAAAGTCACTACTACCAGTATTTCGGTTGAAATATTTAACATCTATGTCGCTTCCCATACCGTTATTGTCATTAATAATTAATTTGAAAGCTCGCTTGTGGGTTGAGTTGTTTATTTCAGTTTTCGCGTGTTTGGAAGACACTGAGAAAGATGGTTTTTCACCCGAGACATTTTGCAGCCGAATATGACTTTTGGTACCAAGTCTTTTGAGTGAGAGCATGTTTTGAAAGGTTATTTATCCCTTTTTCTCTTATTCGATTCAATTTGAGATATATGTGATCAAATATTTTATATTGAATGACAATTATATTCGGATTAAGTTGTTCATTATTCACTAAGTTTTCGTAAAAGGTGAATGTGATATAAACTTCACATATTTGATCATATTGATTGGAATCGAATTATTATGATTGACTATTTTACATGCGTATTCAAATACTTAAGATCTTGGGAATAATTGGCATGCAACATATCTGTTATGGATAACTTCCAAAAGTACATAGTTTTCGTACTTTATTTTGTGGGAGTATTCTCATACATATTGTCCGTGTGCAAATTGGGCAATCTATTTGAACTCGGTTATGTTCTTAATTTACTGAGTTTAGGTAGATAGTTACACCAAAGTATTCTATTTATGAAGACTTGTAAAATTCAGAACATGCATATTTCGAGTGAATGAATTATTATGCATTCTTACTTGCCCAAAGGGGGTGATATATGTATGATAATTTCATTTATGCAAACCATATTGATAGAGTGCATCAATCAAGAAAATTTAGTTTCCTAAAGGAAGCTATTTTCGAACATTGAGGTATTCCTATACCGTTTTGCACAGAGGGACCTATTATGTATGGCATACTCTACCCAAAGGGGAGTTTGTCATGACACCTTGGTCTCTCTAAAGAATAAAACTATATTTTCTAAGTTTATTCTTGTTGATTGCCTGTTAATCGCAATATGTTGCATTCATGTTCTTCCATATTATTACTATGAGTTTGAATAGTAATATTTTTGTGTACATAGTTTGAAGTATACAAAATAATATGTTGAACTCAATCATGTGTATGTTATATGATCTTATGTGATTAAGTGTCCTATACTGTGCATGATATATCACATGAATATTGAGGAATTCTTATGATGCATTATATAACCTCACTTGTTCAAATGGAGTTTATATGCATAGATATTTTGAACTATTGATGCAGAACATATTGACTGAAATTTACTAATTTAGAGGGTTTGTTCTCCCAAAGGAGTCAACTTTTCGAAAATTAGGATATTCTTGTACCGTTCTTGCATGGAAAAAATATGTTTTGTATGATAAACTCTGCCCAAAGGGGGATTTTGTCATGACAAGTGTTAATTTTCTCATAAATAAGCTATGTGGGTTTTAGCTTATTTGAATAAGTGTTTATGGGGCATAATTACTCTGCATTTATATGAATTGTGCATGTGACAAGAAACTTTATTGTCTATTAGCATAAATGATAAACTAATACTCTTTGGTTGAACTTGTTTTCTTGCCTTGGTATTTGAAACAATACTGTTAATTGTTTGATTTTAGGCTATATGAGAATTTACTGTAGACAAGTAAAATTGTAACTCTAAATATAAGATTAGACACAATGTGTTGTTTGTTGTAGACTAATTATAAGCATCAAGTTGCTCTTGGCAAATCCCTAAAATTGATATTTTTAGTTATATGATCAATGTGGGATTCTCTTTTCTAATGTAAAATTTTAGTTACTTACATAAATGCTTGTGTCGCATTAGCAAGAATCTTTCAGTTGGTTTTGAGGTTGAAAGATTACTTAAAATTTTAAATTCATGAAACATAATTTTATGACTATGTATTATTCGTGTAAATTGTTTGGTCACAATTTTCTTATATTATGAATTAGAGATTTTTCTATACACTAATGATGACTTTAGCTCTTAGTCTTGTTTTCAAGATACTTTTCTTGAGATATAGAGAAAATTATTTTTTCAAAGTAATTTCAAAATAGTTAAGACATTTTAAATATAATTTTATAGAAGCTATAATGATATTGGAGAAAAATGTCAAATTCTAAAATTTCGCATTTATTGTAAGAATTTGACTATGAGTTTTACCTTAAACTATTAGGGGTGTGCATTCGGTAATTACCGAACCGACCGAACCGAAATTTCGGTTAACCGAAATTTCGGTACACCAAAATAGCGTACCGAATACCGAACCGAAATATTCGGTTCGGTACGGTATTAACCGAAATAATTTCGGTTCAGTTCGGTAAGAAACCGAATTACCGACTTTAAAAAAAAAATAAAAAAAAAACCTAAAAATATAACATTTAGCAAACATTATACAGAGTACACAAATACATAGTTCAAACTAAAGCATTACAGAGAATCACTGAGTCACACGGTCCACACTTAAACTAAGGTTACAACTTACAACATTAAACACAACAATACAACATCCCAAATATAACTTAAAGACAACAAAGTTCTCCTGTCTCCAAACACCAATGTCCAATACTCCAGCCTCCAACCAACCTGCAAAGATGAAATGGAGATTATATGAAAATAATTACAGTAAGTCAGTAACATACTAAGAACCAACACACCCTGAAAATGATACAAACTTTCTTTGGCAACCTGAGGTCCTGGAGACAAATTCTTATATTCTTTAGAACAAATAATGATAATTATTGATTTATAAATATGTAAGAACAATTAGGATAAAAATAAGTTTACTTACGAAATCACAAGCCAATAATATTCGACTCCATTCCAACAATTGAGATCATATCTACAAGATCATAAAACAAATCAATAAATCATATAAGAATTATTAACTTATTTAGTTAAATAGATAAAATATTAATTTTACCTTCCTCAATTTTTTGAAGAACCTCGTAATCTTCTTCATATGTTTTGATCGGACTTCGACGGAGCCAATCTTGACAACAAATCAAGGCTTGTGCCATCTTGGGAGTCAATGAAGCTCGAAAGTCATCAATGACGCGACCTCCTGTGCTAAAAACCGATTCCGAGGCCACGGTAGAAACAGGCATTGCAAGCAAATCACAAGCCAATCGTGACAAAATGGGAAATCTAAGGCTGTGCACTTTCCACCAATCAATGATATCAAAATCATCAGTATCTTTTTCAATAGCCTCTTGTAGATAAAGCTCCAACTCTGATTTGTCGAGGCTTCCAATCTCAGATATCATTTTTTTATACTTCATTCTCTTTGCCCTTGCTGCCTTTCTTTCTTTCTCCCCCTCGGACGAATCGGATGAATCAGATGATGTAACACTACTTTGAGGACTTGAAGAACGTGATGATAAAACATCTTGTGAGTAAAGCTCTTTATACTCTGTAAAAGCCTCATTTAGCGCTGTTTTGGCCAACTCCGACATTTCAGCGCTAACTTCATCCCCATACATATTCTTGAACACGTAGTCAATGTACTCAAACTTATGGCGAGGGTCAAGCATAACAACCACAAACAACATCATATTCATTTTTGTTACATTTCCCCAATATTTGTCAAATTTCAGTTTCATTTTTTGTGCCATGGATGCTAAACCACTATCATCACCACTCAACCATTCTCTCAATAAATCATCCACGTCACTAATTTCATCAAGAAAAGTATTGGAAGTCACAAACAAAGAGCCGGAAACACGTAGAGTAAGCTCATAAAAATGTTGCAGCACCCTAACCAATCTCTTCACCACCATCCAATCATTTTTTGTAGGCATCCCTAATTCTCCATAACTCCCACCAGGTAGAAAATCAGCCCGGAAATCAGCATCACATAACTCATACCTCTCAAAAACACCCTGAAAGGTAATGGCAGTCTCCAACATCAAGTAAACCGGGTTCCATCGAGTAGGAACATCAAGACATAAAGATTTTTTACTTTCTACCTTTTCCTCTGCCACTATGTATTGAATTTCCTCAATCTAGCAGGTGATTGTTTAACATATCTAACCACAGTACGAACCCGTTCAACAGATAAATTCATCTCTCTTAAGCCATCTCCACTACTAGTTTGATTCCCAATATGTGATAGGAATGTGTGAAAAGATCATAAACACTTTTGAGATAATTTATTATTTATGCAATGAGTTCCTTCACTTTTTGAGATCCTACTCAGTAGATATCTTAAAATTTATTTGAATAAAGATATCTTGCATTTATTACAAATTAGGGAATGGTTTTTATTTTGTTATTAAATTAATGATCCTGGAGAAAAATTTTCGGTTGTTATTTTTGGGTTATATACTTCACTCGAGTCATATTGATTATGGTTCAATTTTTAACTCTTCTAGATATGTGGGAGTTCATACCATCATCAACTCATATTAGTGTTTAATTTATCTAGATATGTGGGAGTTCTTTCACAATTGTTTCTGTCAAAATTTGTTCTTATAGAAATTATTTAAAAAGGGAGTGAATGTGGATACATTAGTTTTTAAATAATTTCTTGCAAAATTGTGAAAGATAAATTTTTTTTGTTATATGGAATAGTTGAAACATCCCATAACTTTTGTGAATCACGATCTTTTCTCAATCGGTGATGACCATTACCTAGCCGATCAAGTATTTGAGACACTCATATATTAATTGTTAGAGCAAAATGCATTTTTAGTCCCATACTAATGGACCATTATCACTTTTGGTCCCATGTTTTTCAAAATTGGTTTTTTTGGTCCCGTAGTATTTTTTTTTTTGGTCAATTTGAGGACTTCTCTCAAATAATTGACGGAAGTCACTGTTCATCCGTTAAATTTAAATCATTGTCCATCCGTCGACAGAAGTCACTGTTCATCATTTTGATGGATGAACAGTGACTTCCGTCAATTATTTGACAGAAGTCCTTAAATTGACAAAAAAAAAAAAAATTACTATGGGACCAAAAAAATCACTTTTGAAAAACATGGGACCAAAAGTGATAATGGCCCATTAGTATGGGACCAAAAATGCAGTTTGCTCTAATTGTTAGAATGTTCCACTATTTTTAGTGAAATATCTTGAAATGATAGACTTGATTATTATTGTTATTATTTCACTAGAATTTGAGATAAATTGGTACTACTTTATATAACCTACATGTGCATATTGGTTAGTAGGTTTGAGAAAGGAAATTTTTTAAAAGTGAATTTTGGAACATTGATTTGATTCACTGAGACTTTTCTAAGCTTTATTGAGTAGAAAAATATACGTCACAAAATAGGAGACTTATGTTTGGTGGTTAACTCTCCTAGTTTCCGTATTGATATGGTTTTGTCTAGATAAGTGGTTTCTAATAAAGAAACTTGACGAGGACAATTATTTGGTTAATAAGACATATTTGATTGGTCTATTGAGGAGCACATTGTATTCTGGCTCTATTTGCTATTGTTGATGGGTATTCATAATTTTCACATAGATATGTGATGATTATTAAATTAGTGGGAGTACATTATATCTCTTAGATTTTATGATGATGATATACTACTTGTTAGTAGTAATAATGTTACTTCATTAAACTGATGTGGCTTTATTTTGACATAGCACATTACCTATGCCAGTATGTAAATCTCTTGATATCTTGACAAGAGAACACGTGAGTGCAGCTTAGCTTTACAATGTGCATATTGATCTATGTGATTTGTTTACATTCATAATGCAAATAAAATATGCATTTTGAATATCTTACATGCACTCAATGCGAGACTAATTTTGACTCATTAATGATTCTTTTATTTGCACATAATTGAGTTGTGTGTCTCGCATGTATATTTATCTTAAGATTGGGTGTTGTTCTTAAGAAATGTTGGGTATGTCTCATAAACACACCATATTGTATATTGAGTATTGAATGAGACATACATAACTTCCTGAGAAGTTGTTGAGTTTTCTTGGGATTTCATATTGTTTTAGAAATTCATATCTTACAAGAGAACTAATTTCCTTTGGGTTTCCTATTGCTTCTGAGGCCCGTATATAATAAGGAAATTCGATTTTCTTGGGATTTCATATTGCGCATAAATCCGTATCTTACAAGAAAATCGGAGGACTTACAATGAAATAGCACATTTGGGTCATATTTTTTATGCTGTTTCTTGCTACACCACCACGTCTGAATCCATGCCAGGGGAAGTTGCTGGTATTTGTGACCATGGAAGGGCTTGTATCAACAAAGGATGCAATCACCGCCATGATCTGATATTCAGTGGCTTTGGCCGGACCGGATTGTTTAAAATCTTGTCTATTGCCATATTGTTTTGTGGCCACAGTCAAAATTTTTGTGTGTAATTTAGCCCGAGAGTCATTTTGATTAAAAATGTGTCATTTTTCCTTTTTTTTCATTTTTGGAGTCAAAACTTCAATTAATATTGTCCAGTGGGAGACCGTAAGAATGTTTCTTATTGGACTTCTATTAATTGATGGTTGTATTAAAATAAAACGGGTAAAATTAATACGGTTAATGGGACAAGACTTATCAGGATTATTTATTTAACCCACTATCTTTAAAGACTTGATTTTAGCAGATGTGATCTGACATCTGGTGTAGGCCCACTCTAGAAAGCCCGTGATGGGAGGGCTCCTAGGGTTTTATATATCGCGGCTAGGTCTCCTCTCCACTCCACGTTATTGATGTCTGCTTTCCCATTAAGCTGTCAACTGTCGGTGAGAGAAGGAGAGAAAGACCTAGCTAGAGAAGTCGAGCATACCACGTGAAATAGCCCAACGAGATCGGTAAATATCAGGTTCAATTCAATAGACGAAAATCAGGTACATCTACACTCTCGATTATATTGGTGTTCTAAATTCATGATGTTCATCTTGGCGAAAACATTTTACATTATTTTATTGTTATTTTAAAATTGAAATAAACATACTTTCATATGAAAATTTTGTTAGCATACCTCAAATCATTGTATCAAAATATCAAGTTCTAAACTCATTTTATATTTTTGATTATATGTGACAATTGATTAGGTCCTACTATTGATCCTCGGTTGTATTCAGATTATTGAAAGATAAACCTAGTCAAATCGACCGTAGAGTTTAAACCTAGTCAAATCGACCGTAGAGTTATTATCGAGACCCCTCATATGTACTCTCGTTGGAGAATAGACAAACCAATCCAAATGTACAAATAAGACCCCTCATATGTACTCTCGTTTTGCTCTCTCCACCAACTTTGAACTCCACCATGCAATAGACAATGCACTCTTTATTTTTATTCGGAAGGAGTTCAATATCCATGTACAAATAAGAGCCCACTGATCAGTATAACTGATGTTAAGTTGTCCTCTCTCCCAGTTACCATAAATTACAATTATTCTAGAATTCTAATCCTAAATTGATTTTGGTTCTCATAATATAAACTTTAGTTTAGACTGAAAGGTATTTTCAATGAATTTTCATCTTGCCTACTCAATCTTTTTTCATATGTTTCAAGAGAGCCTACTAATTCCGTCAATGACAAAGTTGCAAGATTTTTTGTCTCTTCAATAGTGGTGACTATTAGATGATAATTCTCGGTGATACTGATTAATATTTTTTCAACCACCTTTTTTTATTTGAAATGTCTTCTCCATAGGCTCTCAACTGATTTACCATTTCAATTATTCTAACATAGTGTTTTTGTCTTAGAATCTTCATTTTCATATTTTCAAAATCTCTTCTTTGAGGTTTAATTGAGTGTACCTTTGGATTTCCTTCAAGGTGTCTCAAGCTTGTTTGGAGCTCTTGGCACCTCGAATCCTTGGGAATATTTGATCCTCCAATGCCATTTGGATATCGTACAAGGCCGTGTAGTCCTTCTTCTTTTGCTCCTTCAATAATTTTTTGTTGGCCTCCAATGTATCGTCTTCTAAAACCGTAATTCCTTCTTCAATGATATCCTATAAATTTTGGTACAAAAAGTATGTCTTCATTTTAAGTCCAATAATCGTAATTTTCTCCATTGAAAATGGGTAATGGAATGTTGTTGCTTGAAAAGGTTGTAGCCATAGCTTAGTAGGGATAGCGGAAGCAAGTTTTTAAATAAGCCTAGTTATTAAACGAACTAAACTCTGATACCAAATGTTGGAAATTAGGAACAAAGTGTTGGAAATTATGAACAATTTGGATGGACAGAAGGTTTAATTTGAAGAGAAATAGTTATTGGGTTATTGGGATTTTAGTTTCTATAATGGATTTGATTTAGACAGTTGTTTAGAATCATATTAGAGATGGGGAGAGAATTAATTTTGGAAAGTATTTAACTAGAGATTTGGAATGCTCTGTGTTTTTTTTTTTCACTTACCAAAATACAAGGACAGAGTACATATTTATACGAGTGATTATCCGATTTAACTATGTCGGTAACTCTTCAAAATGAGTTTTTTAATCTTTGATTTTTTATCTAGTCACATGCCTATTTCTAGAATTCTCTATTTCTACCTATAATCTTCCATCCTATTCTAAAATTTACAATTCCATGAATAACTTAGATAAATATCTAAAAAATATCTTTAACAAAATACATCTATACTATAATATATAGGAAGGGTGTCTTTTAACCCAATTATATTAATTTTGACCAAATTCTAATTTTCTAAAATTTTGAATTATTTTAAATGATAAAATTATTTTTATGGTAGGTCATTTAGTAATAATTGGAAACTTTAATTTTTCAAAACAATTCAAACCATATCAATTATCTCCCTGATTTACGAAATCTTTTAAATTGATGAATTAATATGTATCCTTATTTATCTTTTAGGGTTTCTTATATTTATTATAAAAGTTTTAAGCACTCATCCATTATCTTCACACGTTATTATTTTTTTTCTCGTGCATTCTCTCTTCATTCTCACACCTCCGATTCCATTCATCTTTTTTCGCCTCTATCACGACACAAGCAATTATTTTCTTATTTTTTATATTGCAAACTTTATCTCGAGAAATTACAGAGATTCAAAATTTATGTATTGATACACAAAGTTTTGTTAGTTTTTACCTTTGTTTCGATTTATTATTATTTTTATATATTTTTTGTTGTTGTCGATTTTAACATTTTAGAGATTTTTTTATTTATGTTTTTTATGAAATTTATATGGAAGATTTGAACTTTTATTTTTATTGTTTTACGAATTCAACTAATTATTCTAATTTTTCATTGTTATAGTTTTTAATACTTTTTCTAATTGTTTTTGTTTATTCAAAGGAATTTATTGTATTTAATGATTGTATTTAAATTAATATTTAAATTAATTTTTTATTTGACGCATTTGAAGTATTTTTTAATAATTTTTTTTAAAAAATTATATTTTTAACGTAAAATACATTTTTTGTGGTTGTTAGTGCAATAAAATAATATTTAACACTATGCTCAAGACTAATCAAATTAATTATCGAAGGATTTTCGGTTTTTTAACTTTTTGTTCTTTTCTTATACATTTATAGTTTATGGTTTTCTTTGAGTTGATTTCATATTTATAATTGGAGACATTTAAAAGTTAGATTTAATCATTTCTTCAAGCAATTAAGAAATGTTATTTCATACTTTTTTTCAATTTGAATTTTAATATGTTTTAGGACATTTTTATTAAAATTTTATTTTATTTTATATTTTATTTTTATTAATTTCTGATCCATTTTTATCATTAATATCATGTTTATCATTGAATTTTGACATGATATTGACAATAGATGATAGTAATAAGTTTATATTTGGATTCAACGATATATTTTTTTTCCAATGACCTATTTCTTCGAGATATATATATATATATATATATATATATATATATATATATATATATATATATATATTTGTTTTGTAGTCTAAATATTTTTATTTTTTAATTGTTTTATAAGTTACTTTAATTGTTGTAGATTTTTTTAATGAATTTTTTTTCTATTTACTATAATTAAAACTTTTTTTATTTTTTTTCTATAATTTAACTACAGAAAAGGTTAACATATTTCTATTTGGTTCATCCTTTTTTATTTCGTTTAATATATCTATCTATCTATCTATAAAAGCATACGCATCATATATAGCTTTAATTTTTTTTATGCGGAGTATAAATTTTTTTTGATTTATCCATAATATTTTTGTTTATTATTGATGAACAATTTTTTTTAAATTTTAGTTTCATTTAATTAATGGCTTCATATTTAATATAGTTATGTTTATTTTTTTTGTTAATAGTTATTTTTATTTATTTTGAATGTTATTTAATCAATTTTCTTAATGATTGAGCAATTTTTCTTTTCTATTAACTAATTTGCTTTTCCCAAAATTGAAGGAATATGTTATTTTAGTTTTTCTTTTTTAAGAAGTTTATCTATTACATATTTATAACTTTTTCAACTATTTAAATTTTTTTATCTGGATTTTAATTTGGTTGGGTATTTTTTTTATTAAAAATTTTAAAATAATTGCATTTTTTATTAAATTTATAATTATTTATAACTTTCATTATTTCTTAATAATATTTTTTGGTCCAAGGATCTTTGATGTGATTGTAAACCAAACAAATGCATTTTTTTGATTTTTTTTCCCCACCTCATTAAGTTTAGAATAAATTAATATATTTGATGGTGCAGGATAAGGATTTCTAAGATGCAACCAACACTTTGATATTTTGTTTATGAGGGGAAGACCATCACAGGCGTTTGAGCCTCAGGATCTGGGTTTCCGATGAGCGTGGGTTCTTCCAGCTAGGATAACACCAGTTTATGCAATGGGAATGCAACAAAAAATGATGAAATACGAGGAGCTTGAGGAAGATGAAGATGCCGGAAAAATGCAGTAGAATGCCCAGAGAAAGTGCAGGGTTTCTTGTGGAAGAAGATGACTTGGGGTAGAGAGCATGTATTCTCTCCTATTTATATGTTAGGGGTGGGGGTAAATGGGTAAATTGACCGAGTGGTCCCAAACCTGTGTTGCCCTAACACGTGGCAGCCTGTGATGGTATGAGAGTGACGTTTCTGAGAAGGAAGCGGCATGTCAGGTGTAGGGTGCGCACCACCTTTGTGTCAGAGGTTGTTGGTGAGGGTCGCATGAAAGGAAGGCTCAAGGCCCCCTTTGCTAGGATTCTGACCCTTCGCAGAGAGCGTGGGTTCAGGTCCGAGCGATGGTGACGCTCGAGGAGTGTACAAATGGGTCTCTCACTGCAGATGACCATTGAGCGTCAAAATCACGAGCGTCAGGAAGGGGGCCTACTGGGGGTGCTTTCCTGGGGGATAGCCCGTGAGGGGACCATGTGCCGAGCGCAGGGTTCTCCAGCCTGAATCCTCAGCTTGAATAGTGAACCGAGGCTCGTGGACCTGGACTAGTCGTCAAATGGGAGGGTTGTGCGGAGACACGAGCTCGTTGATGCGAGTGTCTAAACCTCAAGCCCAGAGATGGCGACACGTGGACGGTTCTGATCCGAGCGCGGTTTTGTGTCTCATCATTTTGCCCCCCCAAATTCTGTAGTATCGCCTGAGCGTACTGTAGAATTTTAAGGAAGGCGAGCCTTGAATCTTTGAATATCCGAGGGTCAAGCTTCTTTCAAGAGAAGTGACCTCTTGGCTCCCGTAACGGGCACGTCCTGACATCGCATTTAATGAAGCCCTGTCCGCATTAAATGCTAAGTGGGAGCGTGGGCGCGTGTGTTCCAGGAGACGTGAGGCGGTTACCAAAAGTGGGGGGATTTCCTAAGCGGGAAATGATTGCGTTTTGAATTTTCAGCCCTAATCAATGTAAATTCTCCCCTATAAATAGGGATTTACCGAATATTGGGACCTTTTTCACACATTCCGTCTTCTTCAAGCATATACGCAGCAACAAATTTCTGCAACTCTTACCGATTCCGGCGAGTTTCTGTTCTCCAAACTCTAGGTAAAAATCCGTAAACCCTTATTTTCCTTACTAACTTTAGATTTAGGTTGTGCGCGAGTGATCTTTCTAAGTGTGGAATCCTTTCTACCGTTGAATCCATCCCAGAATCTTTCTTCTCCATTGAGTCTTTTGCGAAAAGCTTCATTTCCAACAACCAGAACCCAGATATGGCAGACCATACTGCAGATGCCTATGTAAGGGAAATAGATGAGATGTCAGTGGGGAGCTCCTCACCTCATGGTAATGTACCTACAGCTGTTCCCCTGGCTAGGGCGTTCCCAGGTGAAGGGATTCCCATGGCGATTCCAGTGGCCCAGGCTCCTGTTGATGCCAGGGATGAAGAGGTCGACGCCGCCGTTCAAGGGAAGAACGAGCGTGCTCCTGGAGGGGTAAATGACCTTTTTGAAGAGATGAACAATGTGATGGAAATACAGAGGCAAGGAGAGAGAGTATTCCCTGTGCTTAACAGCGCTGTGAGACCCCAAGATCACAGGATCACAGTGGCCGTAATGGCTCCCGAGGGTGGTGCAGGGCCATCCGGGCGTCAATTTGAGGCTGAACCTTCCAGAGGGCATCAAAGGAAGGGAAAGGAGCCTGCAACTCGAGTGAGGCAAGACAACCGTCACCAAACCGATAGATCTCCGGACGAGATTGAGAGCATCCTGACGCCCGATGATTTGGAGGAGCTGAGGGCAAAGGTGTACTGGGATGAAGCAGTATTCCCTATGCGACTCCCCGAGGAAGGAGAGAGGGCCAACCAACCGCCGTTTGGGATGATGACGGTCTACTGGGACGTGGTTCTGGCCGGGGGCCTGAGGTTTCCCATCTCGCCCGCCGTTGCCACCATCTATCACCACCTGGGGCTTTGCCCTTCACAAATTCTACCGAACGGCGTAGCTCTAATCAACACTTTTGTAATTATAATGAAAGCCCTAGGCCACGAACCCTCGATCGCCAATTTTGACAGCTTGATACAGGTGGCCCGCTCAACACGCTCGTCCCCTACGGATGGATTCTATTATGCCCAGGCCAAATCGGGCTTTAAGATGATAGACTCTCCATCTACTTCCTATGACGAGCATTGGAAAGAGAAGTATTTTTTCGTGGGGGCTCCAAGGGGAATTTTTTGGGTTCACCGCCAGTGGTTGATACATGGCGAGGGGCCCTTGATTAGGGAGAGGGTAAGGAATAAGGCTTTCGAGGATTGGACAAAAGGGTTAGCCCTCGTAATGAGGAGTGAGAAGAAGTGGATCAAGGCTGAGGTTTTGATGAAAGATGAAGAAGTGGTTAGCCCTCGTAATGAGGTGTTGATTAGATGCGTAGCTCTAATCAACACTTTTGTAATTATAATGAAAGCCCTAGGCCACGAACCCTCGATCGCCAATTTTGACAGCTTGATACAGGTGGCCCGCTCAACACGCTCGTCCCCTACGGATGGATTCTATTATGCCCAGGCCAAATCGGGCTTTAAGATGATAGACTCTCCATCTACTTCCTATGACGAGCATTGGAAAGAGAAGTATTTTTTCGTGGGGGCTCCAAGGGGAATTTTTTGGGTTCACCGCCAGTGGTTGATACATGGCGAGGGGCCCTTGATTAGGGAGAGGGTAAGGAATAAGGCTTTCGAGGATTGGACAAAAGGGTTAGCCCTCGTAATGAGGAGTGAGAAGAAGTGGATCAAGGCTGAGGTTTTGATGAAAGATGAGGGAGTGCTATTTCGTTATGGCTTGTCTTGCCCCCCAGATATGATAATCAACCCTCCTGCTGACATCATGGCCCTCGATGGTTAGACTCTAGGAACTAACTGCTCTAACTTTTAGAATAGTCTTCTAACTTGGTGTGATTATTATACTCTTGTATCTGTGATCCAAACAACCAACCTTTGACGCTCGTTTCTTCTTACTTGTAGGTGTCCGAATATTATCCCTAGGTATGAATACAGAGGCTCTTTCTCGTATGTTAGGCGCTCAGGGAACCGGCGCTAACCCTCAGCCCCCGCGACAACAGCAAATCCGCCCTCCCAACGCTCCAAGGGGGAGGAGAACTAGACGAGGAGCCGGTCGCGGCCATAACGGCGCTCGCGGGGGCGCCGAATACGAAGCTCGTAGGGGCCCTATTAAGGATTTGACGGTTGATGGCGCCCGCGGGGCTACTCCTCCGCCGGTGGCCCCCGAGGGTCCAATTTCACTGAGTTCGAGCGGCTCCCGCAATCGCTCGGGGGAACTGGTCCGTATCCACGAAACCATCCGGGCTGGCCGTCAAGGGAAGAGGAAGAAGCTGCGAGACTCCATTCCAATTTCTGGCAAGGGAAAAGAAGTGGTAGCGGGGCACAGGGCCGAGGGCAGCGACACTTCCTCATCAGAGGATGAGGATTTCTGGAAGATGGGCTGCAAGGGTGACACTCGCTACAAGCGTCAGCGGACCGAGGGTCCGGTACTTCTGAAGAAGAATGCCTACTCCGTAAACCTCGTTTCGGACATCGTTGGAAAACTCCAATTTTTCGGCGATCACGATAAGCTGAACGAGCATGACGCCGCTCACGTTGCTGATGACGCTTGTCACGCCCTTCTAACGGTGAGTCTTCAATATTCTATGGGGAATTCCAACTTCCAGTATTCCAATTTTAACGCTAACCTTTGTTTCTGACTTTCCAGGAGGTGATCCCCAGGTTGAAGAACCTGCAGGGGCGAGCGCAGGCCTATTCCGAGCATAAGGCCAAGTACAAAAAATTGCTGCGAGTCTCCGACCCCGGCCAATTGCAAGAGGATTACAATAATGTCAGCGCTCAACTGACTTCAGCCAACCTTGAGAAAGACAGGCTGAGGGAGAATCTGCAGAAGGCGGACGCAGCCTATCTTACCCTTGACGAGCGTCATAGGGAGTTGAAGGTGGAGCGCGACCAACTGAGGGTCCAGAATAGGGAATTGAGCACACAGCTGGCAGAGAGCACTCGCCAAAATGAAGATACTAAGAAGGCTCTCGCTGATCTCCAGGAGAAGGTGGAAGGACTGGCGGCGAAGGTCTCCTGGGATGCAGTAATGAAGTTCGTGCGTTCCAAAGCTTTTGTGTTTGCAGCCAACATCCAGTGCTTTGATAACGCTCGGCGTTTTTTCCGTAAAGCGATCGGGCAAATGGTAAAACTTGGCTTGGCTCCTGACAGTGCTCGAACCGACGAGCGCTTGCGCATGGACCTGGATGAAAACTGCGAGCCTATGGTCCAAGACGAGGATCCCACTGAAAGTTTGGCAGAGCCGGAGTACCAAGATTTGGTGCAAATGCTCCAACGGGAGTTCGTAGCTGCCAATTCTCTAGGCCCCGAGCCCATCCGAATAGAGGATGAGGGTACCGTCATGGATGCAGTGGATATCGAGGAACCTAGCGAGGCCCAAACTTCTGACGCCAACATACTGGCCCCAGTTTCTCTTGGTTGTTGAGTTCCTATCTTTGCCGGTTTAATTTCCTTTTCCTATTCATGAACAATTAATGTCTGTACTTAACCCGCTAACTGTTTTTCTGAATGTTTGGATTCCTTTATGCTTCTTCCCATATATTTGAACTCTTCTTTTACTGCTTAAATGTTTGCGCGCTTTCTCTTTTATTTTTAAATGGTGATTGTTGTTGTTTCATTGCGCTCGACGTTTTTATATTGGTCTCTCTTGCTTGAGCGTTTGCGATGGGCGTGCGCGCGCACGAGGGCGTTTTCTTTGAGGGTGCCCTGGCGTTCATCACAATGCGCCATCAGTTTAGGATTTGGTAGCGTCTAATGATTTGAGGGATGCAAGTACGGGCGCGAGGGTGTTTTCCATGGGGGTTCCCTGGCCGTATTCGTAATGAGGCTCGAATTTGAACTTAGGAAACCTCTGAGGATTTGCCTAAGTATTGGCCCAATAATGTGCACTTTCATCTCGAACGCTCCAGTGAGTTGTACATACTTTAGAAATCAACAGTAGGATTTGCTAAGTATGGGATCAAAGCGAGCATAACCGTGGGGTTAGCGTCATTTCGAGGGACCCATGAAAGGATTGGTCTAGGATCCACTATTTTACGAGTGTGCTCTTACTCAAGAAGTTGAGGGTCATCGGGGGTTTACGAGCACGAACTGGAGCGGCGAGCACCCAGTTGGCGTAAATTAAGTGTTTAGCATCCCGCCATTTGACACGCTCGTTCTTAGGACTTTATACACTTACGAATCGTCAAACTATTCCGTGTGGAGGGTTCTCAACACCCAGATAGCGTTGCTTCGAAACGATTGGGGTATTACGTAGGCCGTTCGACGTGGAGGATGCTCGACACGGAGTAGGCCTTCTGTTGCCCGAATCATTAATCAATAGGAAAGCAAATAAATTACATAATCAAAGAATCAAATACTTACTGTTATACTTGCAATTTTCAAAATGAATACAATATGCTTTCTGTCAAAAGAAAGTACCCCATGCCGCGCACGGACAATTACAAAAAAAACTGACGTTTACACGTAGAACCTTCTAAGGTTACATGCATTCCATGGCCTAGGGAGACGCTCGCCTTGCAAAGTCTCCAGTAGGTAGGTGTTGTTTGCTCGTACCTGAATGACTTTGAAGGGGCCTTCCCAATTGGGGTCCAACTTACCCACATGTTTGGAGACTTTAACTTTTTTGAGGACCAAGTCCCCTAGCTGGAAGTCCTCTCTTTAACACGTTTTTTGTACTGGCGGGCTACGGTCGCTTTGTATTTGTGGATACGAGCCCAAGCAGTATTCCTCCTTTCATCCAACAAATCTAATTCGAACGCTCGATTGGCCTCGTTGACAGCAGGCTCGAAATAGGCAACGCGTGCGGATTCTTGAGCAATTTCCGCAGGTATCATAGCCTCGGAGCAATAAACGAGGGAGTAAGGGGTTTCCCCTGTCGCCGCTCGTGGGGTAGTACGGTACGCCCACAGGGCTCCTTGAAGTTCTTCAGCCCATTCTCCCTTCTTACTCTCGAGCATCGTCTTCAGATGCTGGAGTATGGTTCAATTGGTCACCTCCGCTTGACCATTGGCTTGAGGGTGGCCCACAGAAGTGAAGCGTTACTCGATTCCAAGCTCGTAGCACCAATCCCGTGTGTCAGCGGCAATGAATTGGGATCCATTATCTGAGATGATTACCCTTGGGATGCCGTATCTGCAAATGATGTTCTTCCAAATGAAGTCCCTCACAACCTTGAACGTTATTTTCGCAACTGCTTCAGCTTCGGCCCACTTAGTGAAGTAATCCACAGCGAGTATTACGAATTTCTTTTGTCCGACCGCCATTAGGAGGGGTCCCACAATATCAATGCCCCACTGATCAAAAGGCCATGAAACATCAATAGGAATCATTTGAGCCGCCGGCAACTGAGGGGTGTTAGAATGAAACTGGCACTTAGGGCATTTCTTGGAGTAGCTAATGGCATCCTGCAACACCGAGGGCCAGTAGAACCCACTTCTTAAGACTTTCTTTGCCAAGATACGACCGCCCGAATGGTTCCCGCAAGTTCCACTGTGCACATGCTCTAGTACTTCCCTGGCTTCCGAGGGTCTCAAACATCTCAACGGAGGGCCCTGGAAGGACCGTTTGAACAACCGGCCCTCGTCGTCCAAAGAAAAGCGAGGGGACCTATTTCTAATTTTCCGAGCCTGAACTTTGTCCCTCGGGCTAGTTCCATCCTGGAGGAATCTAATAATTTCGTCGAGACAACAAGGCTCAGAGGGGTCAATCGTATTCACCTCCTTCGAAGGTTTGCCTCTACTTATCAGCGGCTCCTCCGTTCTAAGAAATGTAACAGCGCGCTCGCTAAAACTATCCAGGGCGGATGCGAACTTTGAGAGAGCGTCAGCACGTTCGTTTTCTGCCCTTGGGACCTGCAAAAGGTGGAATTCCCTGAACTTGGCTATCACCTCCTTAGCGCTCGCCAGATACTGCACCATGGTGGCTTCTCGGGCCTCATAAGAACCGTCAATTTGACTCGCGATCAACTGCGAATCAACATATGCAGTGACCCGAGTGGCGCCATTTTGGAGTGCAATCCTGAGCCCCTGGATGAGGGCCTCATACTCAGCTTCGTTGTTGGTGACTTGGAACGCCAGCTTGATTGCGTAGTCAACTTCAGCTCCGAGAGGGTCCCTGAGGGTCACCCCGGCTCCTCCCCCTTGTGAGGTCGAGGAGCCATCTGTGTGCAGAAGCCATAGACCATTTTCTGCCAAGGGCACGGTATCTAAGTTGAAACTTTCCACCAATAGGTCGGCCACGGCCTGAGCCTGTATCGCCATGCGAGGCTCGAAGGTGATGTCGAATTGACTAAGTTCAATTGACCATTTAATTAATCTCCCTGAGATGTCCGGCTTTGTAAACACCTGTTTGAGGGGCTGATCTGTAAGCACCACGATGGAATGTGCTTGAAAATAAAGCCTTAGCCTCCTAGAGGCATTAACGAGCGCAAAAGCAAACTTCTCTATTTCCATGTATCTTTTCTCCGCTCCCTGTAGAGTTTTGCTTAAATAGTACACCGGCATATGCTTACGCTCGTGAATCGCTACGAGGACAGCGCTCGTCGCTTCTGAGGAAACTGATAGATAGACAAACAGGTTCTCCCCTGGATTAGGTTTGGTCAACAAAGGCGCGCTCGAAAGGTACTGCTTCATGTCCCGCAAGGCTTTCTCACAGTCCTCACTCCAGGTAAAATTGCGAGCGTTACGCAAAATTTTAAAGAAGGGCAGATTCCTGTCCACTGAGCGGGAGATGAACCTGTTTAATGAAATGATCTTACCCACAAGCACCTGGACCTCTCTCAGATTGCGAGGGGAGGGTATGTCCAGGATTGCTTTAATCTTCTCTGGGTTTGCCTCTATGCCCCGTTGGCTGACCATATATCCCAAGAATTTGCCTCCCCGCACGCCAAATGTACATTTGGAAGGATTCAGTTTCATACCGTAACGACGCAGGATGTTGAACGCTCGTTTGAGGTCTTCCAGATGAGAATACTGGCGTTCGCTTTTGACGATCATGTCGTCCACATATACTTCCATGGATTTTCCAATTTCTCATTCGAACATTCTGTTGACAAGGCGTTGGTATGTCGCTCCTGCATTTTTGAGCCCAAAGGGCATAACCTTGAAGCAATAAACACCCATATGGACTACGAACGCAGTTTTGGGACGATCCTCAAGTGCCATAAATATCTGATAATATCCTTGGAAAGCGTCTATCATGCTCATAAGTTCACACCCAGCGGTCGAATCCACCAACTGATCAATTCTAGGTAGTGGGTACGGATCCTTAGGACATGCCTTGTTGAGGTCCGTGAAGTCATTGCACATACGCCACTTGTTGGCGCTCTTCGGAACGAGCACCACATTGCAAAGCCATTTGGGATATAGAATTTCTTCTATGTACTGAACGTCAAGCAGTTTATTGACTTCTTCTTCTATGACCTACTTCCGGAACCCATGAACATCTCTCTTCTTTTGTTTTATAGGTTTGAAGGGCGGATCTACGTTCAGCCTGTGGACAATAACGCTCGGATCTATGCCAGTGAGGCCGGAAGATTTCCAAGCGAAGACATCAATATTTTCTCGCAAGAATTCAATCATCATAATCTGAGAGGGACCGTCGAGGCCGGAACCTATTTGTGTAGTCTTATCAGGATTCCCAGGCTCCAACTCGATGGTTAGAAAGCTCTCCGTAGGTTCTACCCGCACTTCAGGCCTCGGCTGTTCGAGAGCTGGTTTCTTGCCTGTAATTTTCACACTGGTATCTCCCGAGGGTATATGATCCTCGTTTTCCGAGGAGGAATCCCCAACCGCTCCAAGGGGTGAAGTCCCCGCATCTACGGGTTTGCCTGCGGCCTTCTTTTTATTCTTCTTCTTGTAGAGTTTGGCCCTCTTGCGCTCGGGGCCATCTTCATCTAATTTGGGGAAGTCAACAGACTTTTTGGTGGAGCCTGCTTGGGTAGGTTGCTTGGGCTTGTAGCTTCGAAGGGACAGTATGTAGCACTCCCAAGCCTCCTTAACATTACACAGTACTTCTCCAGTACCCTCGGGGGTGGGAAACTTGACTTTCTGATGATAGGTGGAAATTACAGCTTTGAAGTCGACGAGGGTTGGGCGCCCAATGATGATGTTGTATGGCAGGTTCACTTCGACCACTACATAGATAACATTTAAGGTTTTTCGCTGTGGGGCGCGACCGATAGAGGTGGCCAAGCGAATTTGTCCGCGAGGAACGATCTCGGAGCCCCCAAAGCCGACGAGGGCTGTTCTGAGGGGTTCGAGCGGGATGTTTGTGATGTTCATTTTCTGAAATGTGGAGTAAGGCAAAACATTCACGGAGCTTCCACTATCAATTAAGACCCTCTTTACAATGTGGTTATGAACGTCTAAGCTAACCACCATGGGGCAGTCAGAGGTTTCACCGACCCCATGGGGTGTTACAATAAGCTCTAAATCTTTCTCTGTGAAACCTACGCTCTCATCCTTTTCCGAGCGTGATGAGCTATCGATGGAAAGCACCGGCCTGTGCTGAGAAGATCTTTGATCGTAACTCCGAACGTAGCGACGCCGGGAAGCGTTAGAATCGCCCCCCGAGGGTCCTCCAGCAATCATGTGGATGACCGCAAAGGGCTGATTTTCCATGTCTGAGGCTTTCCCTTTGCCACGGTCATTTGGCTCGGGGTGATGGTGACATGGACTCCGCGAGCGAGAACGGCTTCTTCGTTGGGCACGCGCTCGCTCAGCACAATGTTCATCATACCTCTCCAAGGCTTTTACGAACTCCTTGAGGTGCCCCCCAGCGATTAGCCTCTGAATCTCACCCTCAAGCTGACAACATTCATTGGTGTCATGCCCTTTCTGCTTGTGGAAAGCGCAGTACTTTCCCGAGCGCTTTTGGGCCTCAGTTTCTCTTAATTTTGGCGGCCTCTTGAAGAGTCTCTTATCCACCATGGAATATACCTTTGCAATTAGGCGGTTAAGGGGAATGCGCTCAAACTTTCGTGGGGGAGAGGAATTCCGACGAGCGGGAATAGGGCAGCAACGGCGACCCCTGTTAGAATCCCCTCTGTCCTCGAGGACTTTGATGGGGCGAGGGGCGTTCGCCAATTTCTGGTCCCTCGCAATATACATATCCTCAAGGGTGAAGAAAGAGTCCGCTATTTCCCTAATCTCCATCAATGAGCGAGGTTTCTTCTTGGCCACTTCCTCCACGAACTCTTTACTGACATAGTGCTTCATATTGATGGCTCCAAAGAGAACGTGCCTCAAGAAATCCATCGAGGGCTTTTCCACCAATAAGATTTCCTTGTTGAACCTTCCCATGAAGGACCTGAGGGTCTCGCTCGACCCCTGGACTAAGCTGTAGAGAGTCGTCGCAACTGGGGCTGGTGCCTTCAAGGAGTTGAAGTGGCTTATGAAGGCGTCAGTCAGGTCATGGTATCCTCGGATTGAGCGCGGAGGAAGCTTCTTGTACCAATCCGGGGCCATTCCCACGAGGGAAGTGACAAACACCTTGGCCCAGTAGTTGATTGGGTGATCGTATAAATGCATCAGGTGCACAAAGTGATCCAGATGTTCGGCTGGATCTGTGGTCCCATCATACCTGTTGACGGACGTAGGGATTTTGCCCTTCCCTGCACGGGTCATCAAAACTTCCTCAATGAAGGGAGAATCGCCCGTCACGATTCGGTAATCCCTGTCTTCGGGATCTACGGGACTGGCTTCCCTTCGACGGCGAGAAATGGGGCTACGTGGTCTGCGAGCGTCGCTGGCCCTGGACCTCTCGCCCCCATCGCAGGAGACTTGAGACCGCGCTCGAGAGAGCTGCTCTACCACGTTCTGGAGCCCCCTAATCTGATCTTGCATCGCCGCAAGTTGAGGGTCACCGACGTTCCTGCGGCTTGCTCTTTCCGTGGCCCTTGATTGAACTTCTTCATTATCCCTGGCCCTCTCATTTCCGCCGGGCTGCTGCTCTTGTTGGGCCCTCGGAGGGACCTCATTTTCCTGGATAGGTGGTGGGGGAGGTTGCTGGGCCCTCAACGCATTTTGCGCCATCGTCAGTGGGTGCGCCGGGAGTCCTCCAAGGGGTGGGGCCATTCGAGCGCCAACTTGTGAAGGGAAATAAGCCGCAGTGAAGTGTTCCCAGGCGTTCTGGACCGCCTGACCCTCACATTGTGCGTAGAGCGCCTGGAGTTGCTGAGTAGTAATCTGGGGCATTTCTACCCCTTGTATCTCCCTAGGCAGCGACAATGGGAGATTCAGTGTTCCTACCTGGTAGGGCTGGACCATAGGCATCATCCCGGGCACCATCCCAGGCTGCAAATAAGCGTATCCCTGTGGATGCAGGGCCATGGGATACATGCCGGGATGGGAGGTTGGAGCATTGGGCCGGGAGGTAGGCGGAGGAGGAATGGAACCAGCCCTAGCCTCGTTCCCCCCGGGAGGTTGTGTTGCAGCAGCTGCCTCTGTGTCTCCGGCGATTGGTGGGGGCGTACCTCCGGCGGGGGTAGGGTTTTCGACGTTTTCCGCATTAACGGGAGGAAGAACCCCCCTCCTGTCCACCGCGCCTGACCTTGTTGCTGTTACCATAGTGAACGACGCCGGTGTTACTTTTCAACTAGCTTAAGAAGAATCTAACGAAGGTGAAGAGGACGATGGTTTCCCACAAACGGCGCCAAAAATGATGTTGCAGGATAAGGATTTCTAAGATGCAACCAACACTTTGATATTTTGTTTATGAGGGGAAGACCATCACAGGCGTTTGAGCCTCAGGACCTGGGTTTCCGATGAGCGTGGGTTCTTCCAGCTAGGATAACACCAGTTTATGCAATGGGAATGCAACAAAAAATGTTGAAATGCGAGGAGCTTGAGGAAGATGAAGATGCCGGAAAAATGCAGTAGAATGGCCCAGAGAAAGTGCAGGGTTTCTTGTGGAAGAAGATGACTTGGGGGAGAGAGCATGTATTCTCTCCTATTTATATGTTAGGGGTGGGGGTAAATGGGTAAATTGACCGAGTGGTCCCAAACCTGTGTTGCCCTAACACGTGGCAGCCTGTGATGGTATGAGAGTGACGTTTCTGAGAAGGAAGCGGCATGTCAGGTGTAGGGTGCGCACCACCTTTGTGTCAGAGGTTGTTGGCGAGGGTCGCATGAAAGGAAGGCTCAAGGCCCCCTTTGCTAGGATTCCGACCCTTCGCAGAGAGCGTGGGTTCAGGTCCGAGCGATGGTGACGCTCGAGGAGTGTACAAATGGGTCTCTCACTGCAGATGACCATTGAGCGTCAAAATCACGAGCGTCAGGAAGGGGGCCCACTGGGGGTGCTTTCCTGGGGGATAGCCCGTGAGGGGACCATGTGCCGAGCGTAGGGTTCTCCAGCCTGAATCCTCAGCTTGAATAGTGAACCGAGGCTCGTGGACCTGGACTAGTCGTCAAATGGGAGGGCTGTGCGGAGACGCGAACTCGTTGATGCGAGCGTCTAAACCTCAAGCCAATAGATGGCGACACGTGGACGGTTCTGATCCGAGCGCGGTTTTGTGTCTCATCAATATTAATTATTTTATTGATTATAAATATTTCCCAAATTTTGGTACTTTAGTTTATTGAATTTATGTATTTAATTGTAATGATGAATGCAATTTTTTTAATCTTGAATTATTATTTGTTTTCATTAAATTTAATTTACATAAATTGATTATCTACACATTATTCTTTTTGTTACTTATTATTTTTTTATATGCTTAATTCAATAATAATAATAATAATAATAATAATAATAATAATAATTACCAAGTTTAGTATAATGACCTATAATAATAATAATTACCAAGTTTATTATTTTTTTATATGCTTAATTCAAATATAATAATAATAATAATAATAATAATAATAATAATTACCAAGTTTAGTATAATGACCTATATTTTTAAATAATTTGGATGGTTTTCTATTTCATATATTTTACCTAAATTAACTATCTATTCTAAAATAAATAATTTTTTAATATTATCTTAGTTTACAATATTTACGAGTAATATATAATATTATAAATCACAAACTATAATGTTTATATAAAAACCGTGCATAACACGGGGCATATGCTAGTTAATTTTAATAGAAAGGGTGGTCCTTCGACAACCCATTGCGAATCATGGTAACCACAACTAAAGAATCCAACTCCACCTCAATTCAAGGATATCTCCTATCCCAGGCAATCCTCAACCCTTCCTGCGAACCCAACAATTCTGCGAGCGTAATCGTGGCACTGAAATAAATAAGTGAGTCTGTGTTCATTACTATATTATCATAGCACTTGACTGGAATGAAAGAACAAACAGCATAACAATTTTTGTTGCAATTCCATCATAGTGGTAACTAATCCTATTTGATAGTTGCTAAATCGACACCATGAAGATCAATACAAAGGAGACGACAATGGTGAAGCCAGAAGCTGAAAAGCCGAGGGGCAGCTTATGGCTTTCCGATTTGGACTTCACACCGGGCAACCATCACGTTCCTTACTTGTATTTCTACCGCTACAACGGGGAAGCAAACTTTTTTGATGCCACGGTGCTGAAGGCAGCGCTCAGCCGTGCACTGGTGGCGTTCTATCCTATGGCAGGCAGATTCAGGAGGGATGACAATGGTCGGGTTGAGATCGACTGCAATGGTGATGGAGTGTTGTTTGTGGAGGCAGAGGCAGAGGGGGAGAAAAAGGCCGTGCTGAATGACTTGGGAAACTTTATTCCCAGGCCAGAGTTCGATGGTATTCTCCTTCCTGCAGTGGATTGCACCCAAGAAATCTCAAGTTACCCACTGTTGCTTGTGCAGGTACTTCTACGCTTTTATATAATTCAGAATTGACGCATAGGTATTTCCTTTTCTTTTTCTTTTTAACATAATCAAACAGGTTACACATTTCAAATGTGATGGAGTCTCGTTGGGCATTGGAATCAATCACTATGTAGCAGACGGAACTGCAGCTATGAATTTCATCAATACATGGTCTGACATTGCTCGAGGCCTCGAAATCGTAGTTCCACCTCTTCTGGACCGGACCCTTATCCGTCCACGCAGCACCATTGCCAAGCCTAAGTTCTCCCATATTGAGTTCCAACCCCCTCCAACATTAAAAAATTCACAAGACTCAATTAACGAAATATCCGTTTCCATATTCAAACTAGCGCGTTATCAACTTGACAGCCTAAAATTCAAATGCAACAAAGACAAAGAGAAGAATACTTACACCACATACGAGGTCCTCACAGGCCATGTCTGGCGATGTGTGTGCCAGGCTCGTGGTCTATCGGAAGATCAAGAAACCTCGATGCTCATTATATGCAATGGACGAGCTAGGCTCAAGCCCCAAATTCCATTGGAGATTTTTGGCAACGTTGTGTTCCCGACGGTAGCAGTCGCCACGTCTGGAGAGCTACAATCCCACTCGTTGGGGCACTCTGTTGGAAAAGTTCATGAGGCTATTGCTCGGATGGACAACGATTATTTGAGCTCAGTTCTGGATTACTTGGAGGTCCAGCCTGATCTCAACCGTGTTGCTCGGAGCCCGGCCTGCTATAGGTGCCCGAATTTTGGGTTAACAAGCTGGACTAGACTTCCATTTTACGATGCAGACTTTGGATGGGGTCGCCCGATCTTTGCTGGACCTGGCGAAGCTCCACCTGAAGGAAAAGCATTTTTGATGCCAAGTCCAACTAGTGATGGGAGCTTATTGCTTCTGATCTCTCTGCCCAAGCCACACATGACCATTTTTGAGAAGCTCCTCTATGACATATAATTGATGAAGTATTTTATTTGAAGCTATTTCATTTCAGTTGTTCGGATTTTGTCATGAATTTAAAATGAATGGAGTTATTTTATGGGAATATTGCAAAAATGGTATACCAACTGCGGCCATTTTACAATTTTGGTACAATATCTTTTCCGCTAACAAATTTAGCCCACAATTCGAAAAAAGTTGCAAAATAATGCAAATTGTGTGGCAAAACCGCTACTAGAGGTGAATAAAAAACCCGAACCGAACCGAACCGAAGAGGTTCGGTTTAGGTTTCGGTTTCGGTTATTGATTTTTTGAACTTTCGGTTTCGATTCGGTTTCGGTAAAAACCCGAACCCATAGCCATACATATACTTTTTTATTTTGGTCCAAGCTTTTTAGTTGTTAGTCCCATTAGATAATTAGTCCATTAATTGTCAACCCAAGCCCATGGATTACCAAGCCCACACAATTTCTTGGTTTTAATTTTAAATCTGGGATAGATCACAAAATCACAAAAGCTCCACCACCGCCTCTTCCTATCGGTACTCAGGCATGGCGCACTTGGCACTACCTCTCCGCCGAACCAGACGACTCTTTAGTCTGTCCGACCAAGAGCGCATAGCTAAAGAATCTCAAAGGCCACGGCAAAGATTGTATGTTTAGTAAATTTAGTTTATAAATTTTGGGGTTTTCCTTTTGAAAATCTGAAATGTGATTTCTTTTTTTAATTTTTGAAGAATTGTTGTGCTCGAATTGCATGGCTATTGAGTTAATAACACTATAAATTGATAACTTCGCGACATCAAGTCTTTGTCTTCGTCTGTGTGTTGTTTGAATATTTCCCCTTTTTTTTTTTTTTTTTTTTTTTTTTTTGATTTTTCGGTTTTTCGGTTTTTTAACCGAAACCGAACCCAAAAAAATCGGTTTTTACCGAACCGAAACCGAGTACTTTCGGTTCGATAAACGGTTAGCATTTTTGCTAATCGAATTTTCGGTTTTTTACCGATTGAACACCCCTAACCGCTACTGCCACATCAGAAACCACTCTACAGGGAAAATTGTAAAAATGGTATACCAACTCTACCGTTTCAGCGAATTTGGTACAATAAATTTTACGGTGGCAAATGTAACCCATATATGTCAAAAAGTTTTTTTTTTTTTTTCTTATTTTGAAAAATGCATATTTATAAAAAAAATTCTCTTAAAAAATTCATATTATATGTTTAAAAAGATCATATAAGTAATAGAATCTAATAAAATACCAACAAAATGGATTGAATTTTATTATAATAAATAATAGTTGCTATATTTTAAAATATAAATATTATACTATAATTATAAAATAAGTAACTCTTTAAAAAAAAGTTAAAAAAATTAAAGAATAAATTGTTAATTTTAAAATATAAGTATTATATTAAAATTATAAAATAAAAATATATTAAAAATTCATATAGAATAACATAATTATTAAAATAATATTTAAAATTTTATTTTTAGAAAAGGAAAAATACAAATTTTGTAGAGTAATTACCCCTCCAAATTTTAAATTATTTCGTTCATATTTTTATTTTGTAAATATTTATAGATTCAAAGAATTATTATGAATATTTTTATGCGTAAATTACATTAAAAATTAATTATTTTTAATTTATGTGTATGATCAATAGATTTTATTCTTGTTTTATATAACATTTAATATATATTTACAATTAATCATTTATTAATTTAATAAATAATAATATTTGTTAATATTCATAGATTGAAAGAACTCAATTTGTTAATAGATATTTGTTCTTACTGTGTAATATATATTTTGTATTTAGGGGAAATATAATATATATATATTTGGTACTAATCGTTAATACAATTTTTTTTAGAATTAATACAGATTATTTATATTGAAAATACATAAAAAGTCCGCATACAACACAGAAAATACAGATGGAGAATGAACGGAAATATACACACATAAAACATAAAAATATTAAGAATATAATTAATCTCCTTTCAAAAAAAAATAAAAAAATAATTAATCTTATTCTTTGATAATTGAACGTCGGATTGTGATGGTGATGAGGAATTTTTCACAATCGCAAGAATTTCATCGACGGAGAACGCCGATCATCACCATCTCCGGCTGCTTTTAGTTGTTCTCCAACCAGATCCCTCACCTCTAACATAGAGCACCACCACCAAATCCGCGGCCACCATAAAATCGACGCCGGAACCACTACCATAGGTAGCTTCCAGTCGCCTTCCACCCAGATCTGCCACCACGAGGATAGTCCACCTCCACCTCCACCACCACCACCAAATTCGCTCACGACCACCAAATCCACCACCATCACTAGGGATAGCAACGAGCTGAGCCGGCTCGCGAGCTAGCCGAGCCGAGCCGAGCCCGAACCCGAACCCTTTATTTCTTGGCTCGTGGCTCGTGAGCCCATATATTTAATTAAAAAAATAATATTTTTAATTTTTATGTATATAAATATTTTATTAATATATAATATTATATATATATTCATTAAATTTAATACACAATAAATAAAAAAATAATATATTTATTATATATATTCATTTAATATATATTATTATATATAAAAATATATTAAATTATTAAAAAAACTAATTTTTTAATTAAAAATAATATTAAAGGCCGAGCTGAGCCCGAGCCTTGAAAAAAGGCCAAGGCTCGGCTCGGCTCGTTGCCATCCCTAACCATCACACCAAAATCCTTGCCACCACAAAAACATTTACACGTAAGAATGGGTCTGATGCAGAGGCAGAGGAGGCATGAGCAGATCTGAAGGGAAAGGGCGAGCGGCGGCCCTTAGGCCTTAGTACAGTGGAAGAAGAGAATGGTGAGAGAGAGGGAGAGAAGGGGAAGAGATCAGAGGTGGAGGGTGGTGCTTGAGGTATTTTAGCGTTCTTCAATTCATCTTCCTTTTTTCAAAGAAAGGTCTGTGTATGTTCGGATGAGATGAGCCTGTTGGGTTTTCAAATTTTTATTTTGTTTTTCTTATTTACGTGTTTGAATTTATGGAATTATTATGGGTCGGGTCTTCGGTGAAAATTTGCATTAAATTAAAATTTGCCACCGAAAAACTTATTGTACCAAATTCGTTGAAACGGTAGAGTTGGTACACCATTTTTGCAATTTTCCCTGTAGGGTGGATTTCTGATATGGCAGTAGCGGTTTTGCCACACAATTAAGAATCTTGCCACGTCAGATTACAGGTCAGATTTCCGGCGACTTTTATGGGCTCCGGCCAAAATTTGCATTATTTTGCAACTTTTTTCGAGTTGTGGGCTAAATTTGTTGCCGGAAAAGATATTGTACCAAAACTGCAAAATGGCCGCAATTGGTATACCATTTTTGCAATATTCCCTTATTTTATTGTTATTTTTAAATTGAGATAAACATACTTTCCTATGAAAATTTGTTAGCATACTTCAAATCATTGTATCAAAATATCAAGTTCTAAACTCATTTTAATTTTCAATTGATTATATGTGACAATTGATTAGGTCCTACTATTGATCCTTGGTTTCAGATTATTGAAATATAGTTAAATCGACCGTAGAGTTATTATCGAGACCCCTCATATATATAACCAATCAAAATGACAGAGCGAACCAATCCAAATGTCAAGCAATGAAAGCCAACAAAAATGCCTAGGAGAAAAGCTATGTTTTGAAACCCGGATTGGACGCCAAACGTGGACCCCTTATTGGTTACTAATTTTATTGGTTCGACCGATCGGACAGATATGACGTCATAATTATGTAATAATTATATTTAATTATATATATTTATATAATATTATAAATATTAATTAAAAATAATTAAATAAGCTGAATAATATTGAAATTTTGATATAATTTGAAATTACTTCCAATTATTTATTAATTTTCAAATAAAATCTCTAATAATAAAATTTTAAATTATAAATCTATAAATGTATTGATAAACTATCTAACTAAATTGCAAATTAATGATATAGATAAAAAAAAATTTTGATTTAACAAATATCATTCTTTTATTTAACAAAATAATCATAATTGATATTTTTTAAAAACTTATTTCTTAAAAATAATCTATAAATTTGATGAGTTTATTTTTTAGGGGATTTTTCTAGGGGTTATTTACATCATACTCCCTTTGGTAAGTGAAATGGGCAAAGAAAACCCTTTCTTACAAAATTAACACAAAAAATCCTGTGTTTTCAAAATATTTGCATGACGAACCCTGAAAATTTCTAGTGTTGGACACGTACTAAAAGCGCGAATAAAATACTAATTTTCTCTTTTTATTGGAGGTGAAATGACTAATCTACCTTTTATATTCTGATATACATCATCTCACATCTCTCAATATACCCCTTTTTGTACTTGTTTATAGGGTTCTTCATACAAATTTTATTTTGTACAGGGTCTCTGCACATATAAAAAAGTATTGAAGATATACTTCTTTATAGGTGATGGGGTCAAATTACGCTCGTCCCGCGCACCTACCACTATTGGCAATACCAACTTTCACTATTGCCAACACCAACTTTCTGTACATACTAATATACTTCTGTACATACCCGCGCACCTACCACTATTACCAATACCAACTTTCACCAGATTTTGCAGGGAAGATTCCTCCCAGGTTTCTCTCGCAATGCCACGTGTTAGGGCAACATTCGGCCAGGACCACACGGTGCAAATGACCAAAGGGTCCCTGACCCTCAACTATAAATATGCGGGGTCATCTTCTCCACTGTAAGGAACTTCCATTACAGCAAGTCTATACTTAACATTTTCTCTCTTTCAGATCTTCATCTGACTTGAGCGTCGGAGAGCCAAACTGGGAATCACCCCCAGTTCCCCCAGCTTGGCCTTCTGACTTTTGTCTATGTGTTTGTCCCAGCAGGTAGAACCCCCATCTTTTCCGACGATCATCGACTGGTTTCCTCACCCAAATATATTCTAAAGTGATTGGACTCTGTAACCCATATTGAGACCCATCATTTTTGGCGCCGTCTGTGGGAAACCGGCTCTCAACTCATTTCTCTCTTTCTGCTAGTTGAACAACAAACACCCAGTATCTTTTTAACCATGGTGACTACAAGGTCCGGAGCTGCAGGAGGAGGAGAGGATCCTCCTCATGATGTCAATACCACCACCATCCCATCCTCTACCATTGGTGGAGCGCCACCAGCCGGAGGAGTGCCCCCACCGGCAGAATCTGCGGTTCCACCACCAGCGCCACCAGCACCGCCCGTTCCTAGCACCGTTGGAGGTGCCTCCCTCTCTGTTCTTCCGCAGCTTCCCCAGAACCCGTGGATTCCTACTCACGTGAATCCGGGAGGCCAACCCTACATGATGCCGCTGCCAGGATACGCGCTTACTCCCATTGTCATGATGCCGCCGGTTCAGCCCTACCACACCGGCCAGATCCAGCTCCCGGTGGTGATCCCCAGGGGGATTGAAGGGGTGGAGTTACCCCCTCTAACTCCTCAGCAGCTAAGGGCTCTTTAAGCCCAATATGAGGTTCAGGTGGCCCAGGGGGCATGGGAGAAATTTCACTCTATGTATTTCCCCTCCGGGCAGGCCACTCAAGCAGCTCCTCCCTTGGGAGGATTGCAGCCCTATCCGCTCAGGGAGGCTCAAGCCGCACTGATAGCTCAACCACCACTCCCGCCTGCCAGAGAGACGCCCAACCGAGGCGAGAACGAGGGTCCCCACGCGGACAAGGGCAAGGAGCCCAGGGAGAGAATCAATGTGGAAGGTGAGGAAGACTCTCATGCCTCCAAAAGAGCCTCCCGAGCCACAAAGCAGGGGGAAAAAGAAGGAGATGCAAATCTTAATCTCCTCGCGGCTATGCAAGACCAGCTACAGGGGATAAAGGATATGGTTGGACAGCTCTCTCGGGCACGGTCTCAGATCTCCCATAGCAGGGATGAACGAGCCGTTGACAGAGACGCTCGTCAGAAAGATCGCCAGCCAAGGGTCCCCCGCCGCAAGGAGCAGGAGGAGAACTTCTGTACTTATGAATATCATCAGCTGGCGAGGGGCTCCCCCCTCGTGGAAGAAGTTTTAATGGCCCAAGCAGGAATGGCCAAAATCCCCACATCCGTCAATCGCTAAGATGGAACAACGGATCCCGCAGAACACCTGGATCATTTTTTACACCTGATGCACTTATATAAGCATTCGAGCCACTACTGGGCCAAAGTCTTTGTCACTTCCCTAGTAGGAATGGCACAGGAATAGTACAAGCGACTGCCGCCACGCTCGATACATTCATATCAAGAGTTGGCCGACGCTTTTCTCAACCACTTCAATTCTCTGAAGGCTCCCGTCACTGCGCCCACTGCCCTCTACAACATAGTGCAAGGCAAGAATGAGTCTCTTCGCTCGTTCTTCGCCCGCTTCAACAAGGAGATCTTGCAAGTGGAGAGGCCTTCCATGGATTTCTTGATCCCAATGCTCTTTCAGGCTGTGGATCACAAGCAGTACATGAGCAAAAAGTTCACTGATGCCATCGTGAAGAGAAGGCCAGGAACCCTCATGGCCTTAAGAGAAGTTGCCGAGCCGTTCTTTGCGCTCGAAGATATGTATGGGACGAATAGGCCCCGGCATCACAGCCCAGTAAGACACGAGCGCCACCAAGATCGGGGCCGAGAGGTTGTTATCAAAAAGGAGTGCAAGAAATCGCCACCGCCTCCTCGTCGTTTCAAGCGCATCCCACTTACAAGGCCAAACTCCGAAGTTTATAACCTCTCCGATAAAAAACTCTTCAAGAGACCTGTCAAAATGAGGGAGACAGAGGCATTGCGGCGCTCGAATAAGTACTGTGCTTTCCACAAGCAAAAGGGGCACGATACGGACTAATGCCGCCAGCTGGAGGTGGAGATTCAGAGGCTCGTCGTGGGGGGGCCATTTGAAAGAATTTGTCAAGATATTAGAGTGTTATGACGAGCGCTGTCATGATCGTTCAAGAGAAAGGAGGAGGAGGAGCCCCGTCGCGCTTAAGAAGCCCGCGAGGAAGAGGCCCTACTGAGAGCAACCATCGGGGCAAAGGGAAGGCCCAAGAACAAGAGAATACGCCCTTTGCGGTCATCAACATGATAGCAGGAGGCTCATCAGGAGGGGATTCTAACGCTGCCCGGCGATGCTATGTTCGGAGTTATAACCAACGCCCATCCATGCCCAAATCAGTCTACGCCATCCAAGAGGCCAAAAATCAGCACTCAAGAGAAAATGATGTAATTGGATTTACTGATAGTGATTTGGAACACATTGTAACACCCCATGGGGTCAGTGAAACCTCTGACTGCCCCATGGTGGTTAGCTTAGATGTCCACAATCACGTTGTAAAGAGGGTGTTAGTGGATAGTGGAAGCTCTGTTAACGTTTTGCCTTACTCCACGTTCCTGAAAATGAATGTTACCAACATCCCGCTCGAACCTCTCAAAACAGCCTTCATTGGCTTTGGAGGTTCCGAGGTTGTCCCACGAGGGCAGATTCGCTTGGCCACTTTTTTTGGCCGAGCCTCTCAGCGCAAAACACTAATGGTTACATACGCGGTGGTAGAAATTGATATTCCCTACAACATCATAATCGGGAGACTGGCTCTCGTGGATTTCAAAGCTATTATATCCACCTACCACCAGAAAATCAAGTTCCCCACCCCCGAGGGTGTCGGAGAAGTTTTGTGCAATGTGCGGGAAGCTTGGGAATGTTACATTCTATCCCTCAGAAAGCCTAAGGCGGAGAAAACATTCCAAATCGGGTCCACCAAGAAATCCACTGATTTTCCCAACTTGGACGAGGATGGTCCCCTGCGCAAGAGGGCCAAGTTGAACAAGAAAAAGAACAAGAAGAAAGATTCCAGCGCTAAGGGCTCTCTCCAGAACGCTCCACCAGGGACAGTAGAGGAGTCCTCCTCCGAGGGTGATGAGCATGAGGGGGACGAGCCCCGTAATGATGGACGTTTGACGGGAAAGAAGAGAGCGTTTGAGCTTCCCCGCCCAGAAGTAAGGATTGAGCCCACGGAAAAATTCCTTACTATTGAGCTGGAACCAGGGAACAAAGATAAAACTACTCAGATAAGGTCCAACCTCTCTGGACCTTCGTAGATTATGATGATTGACTTTCTCAGAGAGAACATTGACATCTTTGCGTGGAAAGCATCTGATCTTACAGGGATTGACCCGAGCGTCATATTCCACAGGCTCAACGTGGATCCCTCGTTTAAACCCATAAAGCAGAAGAAACGGGATGTGCATGGTTTTCGGAAGAAAGTTATTGAGGAAGAAGTTAACAAACTTCTAGAGGCCTAGTACATTGAGCCCATCTTGTACCCAGAGTGGTTGTGTAACGTGGTATTGGTGCCCAAGAGCGCGAATAAATGGCGCATGTGCAATGACTTTACTGATCTTAACAAGGCTTGCCTTAAGGATCCCTACCCATTACCCCGGATAGACCAATTGGTGGATTCCACCGCTGGGTGTGAACTTATGAGCATGATGGGCGCCTTTCAGGGGTACTATCAAATTTTTATAGCCCCAGAGGACCGCCCCAAGACGTCATTTGTTGTTCACTGGACTCAAGAACGTTGGAGCCACTTATCAGGGTCTCGTCAACAAGATGTTTGAAAGAGAGATTGGACGATCCATGGAGGTTTACGTTGATGATATGATTGTCAAAAGCGAGCGTCAGGGCTCACATCTGGAAGATCTCAAACGCACTTTTTCGATTCTGCGCCAGTACGGGATGAAATTGAATCCTTCGAAGTGTACTTTTAGGGTACGAGAGGGAAAGTTCTTGGGTTACATGGTCAGTCAGAGGGGGATCGAAGCCAACCCTCAGAAAATCAAAGCCATTTTGGAAATCCCCTCCCCTCGAAATCTTCGAGAGGTGCAAGTGCTAGTAAGAAAAATCATTTCCCTGAACAGATTCATTTCACGCTCGGCAGACAGAAACCTTCCTTTCTTCAAAATTTTGCGGAACGCACGAAATTTTGCCTGGACTGAGGAGTATGAAAAAACATTGCGGGACATGAAGGCTTATCTTTCGAGCGCTCCTCTCCTGACAAAACCCGTTGAAGACGAAAGGCTATTTATGTACCTCTCCGTTTCAAACGAGGCAACGAGCGCGGTACTGGTAGCTGTACGGGAACGCAAGCACTTGCCCGTTTCTTATTTGAGCAAAACATTACAAGGGGCTGAGAAGAAGTACTTGGAAATCAAGAAATTTGCGTTTGCCCTCATTAACGCATCAAGACGATTGAGGCCTTACTTTCAAGCGCACTCAATAACGGTCCTCACTGATCAGCCTTTGAAGCAAGTGTTATCCAAACCAGACGTGTCTGGAAGATTGATAAAATGGGCCATTAAGTTAAGTCAGTTTGACTTAAGTTTCGAGCCCAGAACCGCTATACAAGCGCAGGTTGTAGCGGATTTGCTGGTTGAGCGATTCAGTTTAGAACACGCTGCTCCAGAAAACGAGGGGCTATGGGTCCTGCACATGGATGGTTCCTCAACCTCTCAAGGGGGAGGAGCAGGGGTAACCCTTAGAAATGGGATTGAGTTAGACCTTGCAATCAGGTTGGATTTTCAAGTTACCAATAACGAGGCAGAGTATGAAGCCCTTGTGCAAGAATTGAAAATTGTTTTTCAGAACGGAGCTTCCAGAATCACCGCTTATGTTGATTCACAGTTAATTGCGAGCCAGATTGAAGGAACTTATGAGGCTCGAGAAACCACCATGGTGCAGTATTTGAGCAAAGCTAGGGAAATCATTGGGAAGTTCAAAAAATTCCATCTACTTCAGGTCCCACGGGCGGAAAACAAGCGCGCTGATGCTCTGCCTAAATTTGCTTCGGCATTGGAGGGTACCTCTGAGTGTTCTGTCACGTTCCTTAGAACAGAGGAACCTTTGATCAAGGAGATGGTCGTTATGATTGACCCGCACGAGCCTTGTTGGCTTGACGATATTATCAGATTTCTTAAAGATGGCATTTATCCCACTGACAAGGTAGAGGCTCGAAAGATCCGAAACAAGGCCCCTCGGTTTTCTATGGATTCTGAGGGAAGATTATTCAAGAAGTCATTTCAAGGGCCTCCGATGAGGTGTCTAAGGCCCTTGCAAGCAAAAGAAACGCTAGAACTTGTTCACAATGGGAGTTGTGGAAACCATTCAGGAGGACGTGTCCTTGCTAAGAAAATTCTGAGGAGTGGGTTCTATTGGCCCACGATTCTTCAAGACGTCATTGAGTTTTCCAGAAAGTGTCCTAAGTGTCAATTCCATTCTAACCTCCATCAGCTGCCAGCCGCTCAAATGATCCCTATAGATGTCTCATGGCCCTTTGACCAGTGGGGAATCGACATCGTAAGCCCCTTGCCCATCGTGGTCGGACAGAAGAAATTTGTCATCTTAGCTGTCGATTATTTTACCAAATGGGCCGAGCCTGAGGCTGTAGCAAAAATTACCTTCAGGGTCGTGAGGGACTTCATTTGGAAAAACATCATTTGCAGGTATGGTATACCGAGGGTGCTCATTTCAGATAATGGATCCCAGTTCATAGCAGTTGACACGCGAGAATGGTGTTCAGAGTTAGGGATTGAATAGCGCTTTACCTCCGTGGGCCATCCCTAAGCCAATGGACAAGCAGAAGTTACCAACAGGGTCATCCTGCAACATCTGAAAACAATGCTAGAGAGCAAAAAGAGTGAATGGGCAGAAGAATTGCAAGGGGCACTCTGGGCTTATTGCACTACTCCACGAGCGGCCACTGGCGAGATACCTTTTGCGCTCGTATATGGGTCAGAAGCAATGATACCAGCAGAGATTGTAAATGAATCCGCTCGTGTAGCCTATTTTGAGCCTCAGCTTAATGAAGATAACAGGAGCCTGGAGTTGGACCTGCTGGAGGAAAGGAGAGATAAAGCCTGGGCTAAAATACACAGATATAAAGCAACTGTGGCACAACAGTACAACAAGCGTGTGAGGGAAAGGACTTTTTAGCTAGGAGATCTGGTCTTGAAGAAAGTGGAAGTGTCCAAACATGTGGGAAAATTGGACCCCAACTGGGAGGGTCCGTTCAAAGTCATACAAATCAGAGCTAACAACACTTACACCCTGGAGACACTTCAAGGTGAGCGCTTGCCTTGCCCTTGGAACACGTGTAACCTCCGGCGGTTTTATGTTTAAAAGCTCTCTAGAAACGATGATGTAACAATCCCTCTGATGGATTCTATGTACTACTTCAAATCTCAAGTAAGTTATAATGCATCTTCTTGAATATTCCTTTACTACTGCTCATAAATTGCGCAAATGGATATGACCCATGTCCCTCATTTTCACGAGCGTGGTTGGTAATCCATTTCAGTACGCACAATATTATCGCATTTGGGCTACGCTTGTCAACACACTACTCCACATGGGGGACGCCCTCATAAGGATAGTCTGGTAACGCTCACAACTAACCACCAGTGTTGAAGAAAAGTGCAAGAAAAATCCTAGTAGGCCTTGGTCGTTTGTCACAAAGCCTTGCGCTCGAAAAGGGGATCGCCTGCAAATCCTAAAAATCAACAAGTACAAAGGCGCTCGTGCAACGATAGCGTCTTTCAGAAGAACTCTCACAAGTCTTGAACGAGGGCAGTCTCTCAGTAAGACCCTCGTATTTACTCAAGACTTAGCAAAATTTCCAGGATTAAGAAGAAATTTCACAAGTCTTGAACAAGGGCAGTCTCTCAGTAAGACCCTCGTATTTACTCAAGACTTAGCAAAATTTCTAAGATTAAGAAGAAATCTCACAAGTCTTGAACGAGGGCAGTCTCTCAGTAAGACCCTCGTATTTACTCAAGACTTAGCAAAATTTCCAGTAAATTTCACAAGTCTTGAATGAGGGCAGTCTCTCAGTAAGACCCTCGTATTTACTCAAGACTTAGCAAAATTTCTAAGATTAAGAATAAATTTCACGAGTCTTGAACGAGGGCAGTCTCTCAGTAAGACCCTCGTAATTACTCAAGACTTAGCAAAATTTGCTAAGTGAAAAAGCAAAATTTGCACAAGACTTGAATGAGGGCAGCCTCACAGTAAGACCCGCATGATTACTCAAGACTTAGTAAAATTTTTCAAGACTTAACTAAGTAATGCAATTTTTACTAAGCATGTTACACACAAATCTTATTATTACAAGATTTTGTTACAACAAGCGCAAGGTAAGAGTTTCACAGTTAAGAAAAGCGAAAGAGACAGTTTTATGAAAAAGAAGAACTTCATTAACGTAAGGCTTTCGCCAAGATTACATAGCAAGGGCACGAAGGCCCATAACCTCCTTACAAAAAGCGCTAAGATAGAAAAAGAAGAGTTACAACTTAAGCAGATAAGGAACAAATTCAGGCAGCAGGAGCGACATCTTTATCCAGAACCACTAAGATATTTTGAGCCACTGGACCATAAACTGGGCCCTCGGGATCTTGCGCTTGGGGGGCATAATCATCTTGGTTTTGGGCGGCTGGAGGCGCAGGCTCGTTGTTTCCCGACGCTTGTGGAGCATTGGGCTCGTTGGCAACGACAGCTGGAATGGGGGCATTCTCTGCGATATGCGCCTGGGGCTCGTTTTCTGGAAGGTTTTCGGAGGAGGCATTTACAACGTTATTCCCCTCATTCTATGCTGCTTGAGAGGCCTCTTCCGGAGGATGAGCCGCCATGTACTCATCTTGGACGAGCGTAACCAGAAAGTTGTATTCCGGCTCAGATATTGTAGACTCCGGGTCCTCAGGGTTTTCATCGTCTTCAACGCATTGCTCATTAAACATGAGCCCCATGCCTTCCGCCCCACGAATGGCCGGATCCGTCAAGCCCTTGTGGATGCTTTGCTCAATGGCCAAATTGAAGGCCTTTTGAGCCTCATCTAAGCAGTGGAGAGAGGCCGCAAAATTGAATGCCTTGGAGTGGCAGAATTTGATAAGCGTCTCCTTGTTGGATTGCTCAATACGATGGGGGAGTTGGTTCATAGTATCAGCGTATTTCCTTTCTGCCTCCAGGGCCCTCGTCTTCCAACCGTCACGCTCGGCCGTAAGCTTCTTATGATTCTCATCCAGGTGTTTGAACTGGTCACGCCAACTCCTTCGAGCGGTTTCCGCACTCTGGAAGTCATCTTGCAAACTTTTCACCTCGGCCTCTATCTTGTTGTACTCTTCCTTAAGAGAAATGTACATGGTCTTCTCTGTGTCCAATTCTTCCTGAAGTTGGGCGGGATCGTTCGTGCGCGCCATCTTCTTGTACTTCGCCTTCTGGTCAGCGTATACCGTGGCGTGCATCTGGATATTTTTCGCCCTCGGGAGTATTTGCTACACGGGCTCGAAAGGTTAAAAGTGTTAACAAAATTTATTGAGGAACAATACTTTCAAAGGGAATTGAAATTACAAGGGGAAGGAAACTTACGGAGATCATGGCTTGAACCATGTCGCTTGCCACCTTCTCCATAGACTCGGAGTACAAATGCTTGTGGTCTGCAGAAAATTGGGCCCTCTCGTAAAGGTTTTGGCTGATAGCCTGGGCCATTGTCCCGTGCCATAGCAGTACGGCACCCCCGTCAGCGGAGCCCTTGTAGCTCCTGTCACCCTGGCGGTCGAAATCCCACAAATGCTCCTCCGAGGAGGAGGAAGTATCACCGTCGCCGCCTTTGGGGCCTTCCACGACTTGCTTGCCCTTGTCGATTATGGCGAAGGCATCCGGCATTCTCTTCCTTTTGCGGGAAGTCTGGCCAGTGCTACCTTGAGGCTCGGTTTATTGCAACGCTCGAGGAGGGCCTCGTTTGGTTGGTAGCATTGGGATTGACCCCCCTCGTATTTGCAGCGGGTGGCGGCCGTACCACTATGCGGTTCTCTACGTTTGGCGCTCAGCTATCCCCTCGCCCATGCGGCATTTGAGCGTCGTGAGCTGGCACCTCTGTGGCCGCCACGTCCGTCACCCCAGCTTGCTCCGTGGCCTCGGGGATTTTGCTGGTCACCTTGTTGGGCTTGACGCCTGTTGGCATTGGCAAATCGGGCTGCACTTCTGATACCTCCTGCCATGTTTAAAATCTCTTCTCCTGCAAAGAAGATGAAAATGAGGGTTAGGAACCCTTGGAAGATTTTTACAAAAAAAAAAAGGAAGGAAGAAAAAGGAAAAAGAGGCAAAGTATGGTTAGCATCCCTATCTAAAAATTAGAGCCCTAAAGTCTAACCATCTCTCTCCACATCTCGAGCGGGGGGATTGCTGAGATAATGGGGATCGTTAGTGAGCCCGCAGAGGAACATGAGTTCCGCATCATCTATCCAATCCTTGGCTCGAATCAGACGGCCCTCGTCCTTCAGTGCCACAGCAAAATTCTTGGCCCAATCCTTAGGAAAGGCAGATTCCAAATGGCTCTTTACGAGGGATCCCTTCCCATGAGATATCCACTCTCGGGCCAACCCGAAATCATCATCTTCTGGTGCTCTGACGAAAATATACTTCTCCTTCCAATTTGGGCCATAAGTGGTTGAGGGAGAATTAATCAGCTTCAAGTGGGCCTTCGCTTGAATGTAGTAGAAGTAACCCGCCTTAGGTGGCGAGCGTGGTGAGCTCACTACTTGGAATAAGGCGTTGAAATTCCGTATGAAGGGCTCGAATCCAGCGAGTTCTTTTGTCTCACAATCTCAAGAATATTCATTACTTAAATAAATTCTTTGGGTCATTCATCGAAAGGAGACACTTGTTTGGAATTTGATGCATTCAGATATAGATATCTGGAAACATTTGATTATTTCTTCATTCGAATTCGAGGTGGAGTCTTAGTCTATTTCTGGATTCTTTCTAGATTCAAACAAAATCACAAACCAAATAGATTCATAGGTTTGATACCTTGTCTAGAACATTTCATGAGGATCACAAAGCTGGATATCAAAGCGAGGCCGTTGGGCACAATTTGTGAAGCGCAGAGATTCAAATCATTCAGAATAGAGGCCACTGGGACCGGAATTGGAAACCGTAGGCCCCCCGAGCCAATTACATCCATGTATACTGCCATCTCGCCAGGTGGGGGGTGGTTGGCATGCTCGTGCTCGGCAGGGATTCTCCATGTATAGCGCTCGTCCCAGTAGATGGGGGCCATAACAGACTTTATCTCCCCCAGAGTGATGGTGCTGGGAGTCTTGTCTGGGGTGCGATCGGTTGCCTGCATGCCCGAGCCTTCACCCTCGTTTGCCCCTTTGGTTTTCTTAGTTTTCTTGGGCTTCTGAGTTTTCTTCCCTTTGCCCTTGGCCCGGGCTCTTTCTGAGGGTTCCGCTCCTCCCTCGGATTCCGGAACAGGGGCTGCGACGGCCACGGTAACGGTATGGCGGTGAGGATGGGTGGCACTTTCCATCAACGGCAACACCTCTCCTTGCCTCTCCGCCTCTAATACCAGGTTTATTTCTTCGAAAAGGGGCTCAACCCCCTCCGGATTCCTTTCATCTATGGCCATCACGACCGCGTCCAGCTCCTCATCCCTAGGAGAACCCGGCGGAGACGAACTTTGGGAAGCCATGTCCTCTACTTCACGGGCGAATTCTTCTACATGATCTCTGGCCATGACTATGGTGGATTCTGGGAAAGATATGAGGATTTCGGAAGTGAGGGATTTTTCGAAGATATTTGGGGATTTCTGGAAAGATAAAGCATGTGGATTCACTAAATCCTAAATATGATTCTACAGTTAGCAAAGTTAGAAGTTTTCAACGGAGACTACCTTGAATTTTCTGGAAAAGCTTGAAGAAAGTTTGAGATGCTCTGAAACTTGCTTGCAAAGAGTTTTTCTGTAAATGTCTGCTTTGGAGATGTGTTCGCGTAAAAAAGGGGAATGGATGCAGAATCCCTTATTTATAGGGATGGAAGTTGGTACGTTTCTGGCAAAACATTCAAAATCGCAATCATTTCCTGCCTAGGAAACCGTTCACTTTAGTGAACCGTCACGTACTTCCCAAGACCCACGCGCTACACGCGCATCAGCATTTAATGCTTAGACGCTCCAAGGAGTCAGAAGAAAGGACTGCATTTAATGCAAGGACGTTACAAGCGGTCAGATGAATAGACCGCATTTATGGCACAATCAGAAGGATGATTGCTCAACACGCCAGGCCTCATTCGAGCGCCATGCTCGATGGATTGTATTGACTAGAATTCTACAGTCCTTATCCCTAAGGACTACAGAATTGCGGGGCAAAATGATGGGGTCAAAATACGCTCGTCCCGCGTTTGGACAAGTGGCATCTCAAAGATGACGACACCTGTCCTCCTGTGATTACGGTAGTTGTACACGAGCGCTGAAAACCCTCAAGCGCCAGTATCCTCCAAGAACACGTGCCGTCTCTGTTACATATGCACGTGATAGATGTTACCGCTCTCACGAGCGCCATTCACACTACATGGCTAACGCTCCAATCAATCAAGGGAGCCCTCTTCGAGCGCTACACTCTCTCAGGGAGGCTTCCACTTCAACCCATTGCACAAGCCTTGGCCTTCATCCCCTCGCGGATTCCTTGGCCTCCAAGGCTCTTGGTTAACACGAGCGTGCTCCAAAGCCCTCGTTACCAACCCCAAAACGGCTCTCTGACACACCGTACATACCCGCGCATGTACCACTGTTGCCAACACCAACTTCTACCAGCTTTTGCAGGGAAGATTCCTCCCAGGTTTCTCTCGCAATGCCACGTGTTAGGGCAACATTCGGCCAGGACCAAACGTTGCAAATGACCAAAGGGTCCCTGACCCTCAACTATAAATATGCGGTGTCATCTTCTCCACAGTAAGGAACTTCCATTACAACAACTCTATACTTAGCATTTTCTCTCTTTCAGATCTTCATCTGACTTGAGCGTCGGAGAGCCAAACTGGGAATCACCCCCAGTTCCCCCAGCTTGGCCTTCTGACTTTTGTCTGTGTGTTTGTCCTAGCAGGTAGAACCCCCATCTTTTCCGGCGATCATCGACTGGTTTCCTCACCCAAATAAATTCTAAAATGATTGGACTCTGTAACCCTTATTGAGACCCATCAATAGGGTTCTTCATGTAATTTTATTTTGTACAGAGTCTTGGTGCATATAAAAAAGTATTGAACAATATACAGAGATGTGAGATAATGTATATCAAAATATAAAAGGGTAAATTAGTCATTTTGCGTCCAATAAATAGAGAAAATTAGTGTTCTAGTCGTGATTTTAGCGCGCGAACAACACCAGAATTTTTCAGGGTTTCTCATGCAAATATTTTGAAAATACAAGGATTTTTGTATTAATTTTTGTAACACAAGGTTTTTTTGGCCCATTTTACCTAACACAGGTTGAAAATTCTTAACAAACCCACCTTGCGTGTCTGGGTTTGGGCGATGAGTCCCGTTCCAATCCCTGAAGTCTCCGCCGATGATAATGTCCGACCATCGGCGTTCATGATCCCTCGCCGAGCCCCTTCTTGTCGGATCGCCGTATACGCCTTCTCCACCGTTGGCAGGGGGTCCTCCTTTAAGAGATCTCGCCGGTTGGAGTTGTATGTGTCGTTGACTCCGGCGATCAACTAAAAAGCCATGTTTCGGATCTGAGGCTGTTAAAGGTTCGAAAATCCTCCTCGTGCACCATCGGATTAGGTTGTCTAGCCTCAATCTCCCTCCATATCCTTTGAAAGTTACTGTAATATTGTTCGATGGTGTCCGATCCCTGCTTCGTGTTGTTGGCTCGAACTGTAAGATCATAGATTTGAAGGTTATCGCTGCTCTGAACATATGTGGCCTTCAATCCGTCCCAAAGAGCCTTTGCCGAGGGATATTCAGCATAATTGCTGATTAATTCCGGCTCCATATTATCTAAAATCCAAGAGCACACGATATGATCGACTTGTTTCCACCGGTGGTAGGTAGGGTGATCCATTGCTGGCGGGGCTGGTATTCCGGTGATGTGATTCAACTTTCCTCGGCCTCCGATTACCATCTTCATTAATCGGGACCATAGTGAATAATTAAACTGATTCAATTTTATGTTGATTGATACGTTCTGAGGTATTGGTGATTGACTGTTCTCTGTTTGGAGCTGTAGGTTTTGGAGAATACTTGCTAGTTGCGTGGCCAAGGAATCAACGGGGCTGCTGCGATTCCTTGCCGGTGCTGTGTTCGGCCATGGTCGGGAAAGGTACGATACGTGATGAGCAAGGTTCGGATCCATTTAATGGATCGTCGCCCGCTCTGATACCATGTTAGATATTGGGGAAACCATGATTGGGAAGATTTTTTTTTATTACTTGAATTCTGTATATTACAAAGTACACGTTGGGTTTACTATATAACAATACAAGAGACCTCCAAATCTAGGTGAGTTTGACAAATCGATATATACAAATCGCTAACTTATCACTTTCCTAACAGTTTTTGGAGGGAAGGATTATGGTCATCTGGTTGGCTTGGAGAGGTATGTTGACGAGTTGTTCATCTAATTGGAATGAGGAGGGGATCTTAGGTTGGGATTGAAGGGAGTTCATATTGTACTGGGAGATAGGGAGTTCATTTGAGTGAGGGTGAAATTGTGGATGGAAGTGAGCCATCTGCCAGGGAAGTGGTTAAGATACTGGGATGGGTTAGAGGTAGTAAAAGAAGTTGTAAGTGGGGTAATTGTAATTAGCTAGTGACTTGAGTTGAGGAGTAGAGTGGGATATGGAGATATTATGTGTGATGGTATTAGTGTTAATGGTCCAGTGGACATGTGTAGAGATTGCCCTTGGTTATTGATGGCCGGGCAGTTGGAAAGTCTCGGTATTCGATTTGCGTGGATTGGGGGAGGGAATGATCGGGTTTTTCCCCTATAAATTGTAAAGATGATCTGAACACGTAACAAAAACAAGCCGGAAAATCAAAGTAAATGTTGGACTTACACAAAGTGCAGGGTCAAGCAAAAGTCTAGTCAATTATTCAATGGAAGTCATTGTGGCCCGAGAAGGAAGTAAATAGTATTATAGTAAGCCCATTATTCAACAAAATGACACTAGTTTTCAGACAGTATGCGTAAGTGTTGCATGTTCTCTGTTCACACTTCATATATATATATCGATTGTTTGTTTTTGTTTGTTGGGGTTTTCAAAATATTTACAAAAGAAATATGAGAGAGACAAAAAAAATGGTGGTGGTGGTGTAGTCCCCGGCACAGTCAAACCTTGTCTCACTTTTACAACGTATTTACAAATCTTTTAAGTTAATATATATGTCTTGACTTGTTATTACATAATTTTAAAAAAGAACTAAAATGTGTATATATTTTTCTATTTTTTTAGCAAAGTACATAGTAAATTGTTATAAATTAACAAATTTTGTTTAATTATTTCGTAATGGCAAATAGAAATATGTAAACTTATTATATTAATATAGTTAAAAAAATTATAGATTAATATATTATTTTATTTTAAATATAAAATAATTAATACATTAAATTTCTTTATGTTATTATGTGAGAGAAAAATATTTCATAAGGGATAAATTACAATTATTCCTGTTTTAAATACGGGATTGAAATTGAGAAGTCATTAATGATTGGAGTCAAATTAAAAAAAAAAAATGATTTATAGGATGAAAATAACGATTTCTTCTTTTTTTTTTTTTTTTTAACCAAAATCAAACTAAAAAATTTTCAATTTTCCCGGACAGAAACCAAGCCCTTTGGATTCCGTTGAGGGTTAACATTTTCACTAACTAAAATTAATCGAAAAATCAAATTTTTGATTCTAGTGTATTCATTTAGAGGAAATTACATTTTTTTGTCCTATAAGATTAGCTCTTTTACAATTTTAGTCTCATTTCTTTAAAATTAAACATATTTAATTCCATTATTTTTAAAAAGTTATAATTTTGGTCTCATCCGTCAAATAATTAATGGAAAATGTATTTTTTTGCCGTTAAGTGCAATTTGGGAAAAAAGTTATTGTTCATTAGGTTGTTTTTATAGGAGTTTGCTTATTAATACCTCATTTTAGCACCAATTAACTTAATGAAAGTGATTCAAAGTAATGCTTCAAAATTAATTTAGGGTGCTAAAATTGAGAATTAATAAGCAAACGCTCGCAAAAAAACAACCAAATGAACTGTAACTTTTTTCCCGAAATTGCACTTAACAGAAAAAATACATTTTCAGTCCATTATTTGATGGATAAGATTAGAATTATAACTTTTTAGAAATAATGGGACTAAATATATCTAATTTTAAAGACATGGTGGAACAAAAAATTGTAATTTGCTCATTCATTTAACATCAAAATTATAATTAACAACCTTAATATTTTATTATTTTAGTTTTCACTCGCACTGAATTGACCTTCATTTTTATGAATTATTATGTACAAACAAAGTTGTACGGATTTCTAAACGGAATAATATAATATACTATATTTTTACCGAAAAAAATATTATATATATAATGGAAGATATAATTACAAAGCCATCCACTTAAAAAAGAAGGCAAAAATCTTTAACAAACCCACCTTTCCAGCGTACTGACAAAAGAAGCTGGGAAACGAAGCTTCAATGGCACCCGAAACTTCAAAGTAACTTCTAACCAATATTTCCTTATTCTTCCTTCAAAGTGTTTGAATATGACTTATAATTAAATCTGATCTCATATTCAAATCCCTTTTTGATTTCACGACTGTAGGTTTGAGTCGACTGAGATGCTCGCCACATTTCTGGGCTCAACGCCGCTGCTGGAGGAATCATGGCGGTTGTGCCGACATGCTAACGCCGCTTGCCAACAGAGTTTCGCCGTGAACGTGGTGGCTCAGGTGGCGTACGTGGCGTTTTCCGGTGTGCAAACGGTGGCGTTTTCGGATGAAAATTGCAGAAATTTGGTGGAGTTGGGTGTCTATGATAAGGGTATTTTCAGTCCATTTGCTTCTTGCCGTATGGAAGGGAAAGAAGCAGTAATGGTACATGGTGGGCTGCTGCAACTCTTCCTTTCTTTTCATGACGACCACAAGTTTCAACAAAAGGTTAGTATATATATTTTATCACTTTTTTTATTTGTAAAACTAAATTGTCATCAAATTATGCCTGCTTTTCATATCATTATAATGTGAACTATTTTTCGCCTTTCAACCAATATATGTACTAATTTCTTAACAAACCAACCGAATTTACAATTTTTCATTTTTTACAGTTTAACATATGGGATCACATCTTGTTGTGTGGATTTTTTGTGACAGAAAATTCAGAGAATGTTTTGTAATTAAAGTTTCTTTTGCAAAAATTTGTTCTCTAAATAACTTCTATTTTGTTTGTCTTTTCTTTTTTTTTTTTTTAATCATAATTGCTTTTTTTTTTTTTTTTTTTTTGGTGATTCATCATAATTACTAATTCTTGAATCGTGCATTAATTTGGTAAACTCATCACAAGCCATGATGCCACTACCACTAACTATCTTACACTGTATATCGTGATTATACTATTTGAATTGTATAAGATGCTAGACGACCTTTAAATTTAAGTTTTTGATTTTTTTTCGTTAGAATTTGTTAAAAATTCTAAAATATAATGTGTCTAAGTTTCCAATTGAAGTTAGAATTTTGATGATAATTTTTAATGGGTTTTTAAGATTTTAAGATCATACTACGGGCCTACAAGGATATATGTATTCTGGACAGACTTATTATTAATCCACTTGAACAGTCTTAACTCTTAAACATATAAAGACTATTGTATATTTGTCATATTTCTGAAGGTTAATTGAGATCTTATTCCTTTAACTGTATATTTAATATGTTCGACTAGATTCTTAAAATCTTTCTTACGTGACATTTTTATCCGAATATATATTAAAATCGAAAAGATAAAATTAATTAAAAGTTCTGTATGTATATACCAAGTTAAACTATTATATTTTATGGGGGCTGATAGGGTTAAAATGGTTTTTTATCCTAATTTTCGTTCAAAATTTTTATTCTCCTTTCTTAATTTGACTTTTTACTGTATCATTGTATAAATTCGTGTTATTTAATTAAAATACAAAATGGACAAATGCTATATCAACCTTTAAATTGTGGAGTACACCATAGAATGAAATAAAAATTGGAGTAAATTTTCGGTTATTATACTGCAATTATGGGTATTCAATTAAATTTGCAATTTTATTTTTTGATTCATCAACCTCTTTTAGAATTTAAAAAAAAAAAGAAAAAAAAACCTCTTTTATAATTTAATAACGGGGTGGGCTAGTGGTTGACCCCTCAACTTGTCCTGTGGTGTGCCTCTCACTATTAGACTTACATCATTCATTGTCTTGACTGGAAAATAGTAATAACATTTTGTTTTCTTATATACCACTTACTCTAATACGTGGGGTAATTTGAGAAAACTCCTCAATTATATAGTCAATTTTTAGTTTGCTTCCTAAGTCTAAAAAAATTTTAGTTCGCTTCCCAATTCACATGCATAATTGGAGTTAGCTCCCCAATTTTGGGGACAGATACCACATATGACGATTTAGATACACCATATGACGATTTAGGTAACGATTCTTGAGTTTTATTAAACATGCATAATCGTGTACCTAATTCGTCATATGGTGTATCTAAATCGTCATATGTGGTATCTGCCCCCAAAATTGGGGAGCTAACTCAAATTATGTCTGTGAATTGGGGAGTGAACTAAAATTTTTTTAGACTTGGGGAGCAAACTAAAAATTTTTCAACCAATGGGGAGTTTTCTCAAAACTCCCCTTGTTTGAATTGAATATATTATAACATTTTCTTTTTATACAAAAAATCTGCAGCTAAATTGAGTCTATGAGACGGTTTCTAATTAATTTACTAAATAATTAAGACATGATAAATGTTTACAAACTCATCATAAATGTTTTATTAATATTTTGCGACGGATAGAGAATGTTCATTAGGAACTTACTCGCGAATTTATTAAAGAATGATTAGAAATGGCCGCGAATTAACTAATGAGAATGTATTATGTGACAAATTGGATTGACATAGACGATATTTCTTTTAAAGATCGGATGATAAAATGTATGATTGCCCCTATCATTAGTAAAAACTTTTAATTTAGATTAGATAGCATAGAGCTAAACTATTATATGATTATATCAAATATTATTTTACTAAATAGAAGACGACTTAAAATAACAAAAGGCATCACATGAACGTATACAATTTTGGGGTGATGGAGTGTTTTTTTTTTTTTTTTCAAAGGCAAACGGTGAAAAGGGGAGGTTTGATGCGTAATTCTAATAAATTTATGGGCAATCATATATGCTCCACGAATAAAAATTAACATTCTCAAAATTAGAACTAATACTCGTAAAGACCATGAGAATATAACCAATAAAAGAGAAGACTTTTTCCACCAATATAAGAGAATAGATCGTATTCAAACCTGATTCCAATGCCACCACCAGATTCTAAGCGCTTGCAGATTCTTTAATTGTTAAAGATAGAGTTATACAAGCCAATTCGTGATCAGACGTATTTCCTTCTGATTTGGTTTTGAAGTAAATGCAGTCATCCATAAGTGACAAAAGAGGCAGACGCTTGCAGCATCGGGAGGATTGCCTGCAATAAATTATGAGATCTCAAAAGAAGAAAAAAATAAAATTGTTCTCATTCGAGAGAATAACCGCTCTCATACGAGAGAAACAATCAAAAAAAAATAAATAAATAAATGATAAAAAAATAGAGATCAAGAACTGAGATCCAGATCTCAAAACAAAATAAAAATATAAATTTAAAAGATATCTAGAAAGAGAAAACCTTCTAGAGAGAAAAAAGAGAAAAATCCTAATTTATAAAAATTAATTTGTTAACGATGGAGTGTTTATTTAGGAGAACAAATGACCATTTAACTTTACAATTTTGTACCGATGGAGAATCGTGTCAACTTTTCACACTTTTGGGCCACATTCAATGAATTTATTCCATCGTTAACTTCCCATGTCCACCTATGGGTCCATTAAATAGGTCTATACATTCAACTTTACTCCTTTGTAAAGCTCACCCTTTTTTTTTTGGCTATAGACTATAGTACATAGAGAAAAAAGCAACAGTTACATTATTAACCAAATGAAAAGGACCTTGCATGATGGTTATCTAACAGTTAAATAACAAGTCCTTTTAGATGTCCATGAGTGCTCCCTTTACCAAATTGTTTCCGCCTCAATAATATGATATATATACATATACCAAATTTATTTATATAAATAGACTATTAATTCAACCAACAACCGTATATCTCTCTCAAAATTAAAATTTAGAATATACTTAGTGATTAAAATTTTATAATACTTACGAAAAATATTGTCTAATTCCAATATGATCCATTTTGGTATAGAAAGTAAATACCATATTAATATTTATTATTATAATAGATATAAATAGGATGTTATATCTTATATTTAAATATAATTTGAGTTATACCTTACTAATAGAATTTTGATTATAATTAACCCAGAAAATCTATTTTTTAAAAAAATATACTTTAGCCTAATTAGTTCGGCAACTTCTAATTAGGGCTGTCAATGGATCGGATTTTAATCCGAATCCGGTCCGAATCCGATCCGAATTTTAACATATTCGTCCGATAAAAATGTCCGATGGATCATATCCGATTATAAATATTCGTTATTCGAAATAAATGGAGCGAATATGGAATTAACGAATCCGATCCGTTTAGAATCCGAATCCGATTATATATATAATATTTAATTAAAATAAATTATTTACTAGTACATAATATTAAGTAAAATGACTAAAATTATAATTTTCACATAATTATCACTTTAAACAACAATAAAATTTGAATTATTTACTCTAAAAGTATATATTTTCCTTTATTAATAAGTTTAAGTTAACTTATTTTAAACAAATATAAATAAAATCATCAAATAATCCATTAAATAATTATTATTTATTAATATTATGTAATTATATTAATTCTTTATATTAAATTTGTTAAATAAAAAAATTAAATTTTATTGCTAATCGGGTCGGATCTTTAATCGGATATAATCCGATCCGATTATACATGGATTCAAAATAAATGAATCCGAATCCTATAGGATTCGGATTCGAATCCGGTTGTCGGATCCTCTTGTCGGATTCGGATCCGGAATCCCCTGATCCGGCCCGAATCCGACCCGTTGACAGCCCTGCTTCTAATACAGTGTATAAGTATTATCTGATATTGTTTGTATAAATAGTTAAAAACACATTTTTGTCCCATGTTTTTTAAATGGTTCAGGCAAACAATAGTATCTTCTCAACAACCGTCGGTATTTCTTTCTCACTGTTTGATAAAGACTTGTCATTTGTCCAGTATATTGACAAATCAACGGGGAATTTCCGAAAACTCCCCAAATGATAAGTCCAATTCCTTTTAGCTCCCCATTTTCAAAAATGATGTATTAAAACTCAAGAATCGCGTATCTAAAACCCCAAATGATGTATTTGAAATACAAGGAAAAAATCACGTATCTAAATCCCAGAATCGCGTATCTAAATCCCAAAATCGCGTATCTAAATACCAGAATCGCGTATCTAAAACCCCAAATGATGTATTTGAAAATGGGGAGCTAAAAGGAAGTTTTCAAACCCATGGGGAGTTTTCAAACATTCCCCCACAAATCAATTAGACAAGTTAACAGTTGAGAGATCTTATGTACTAATTATAATTGCATGGAACTTGCTATATAAATTTAAATATTCAAGTAAACTAGATTTGATTAGATCAATTATTTTCTTCAGAATCAGATGTTTAATTTAGAATTTCGTAAAAATAGCAAATTAGTATTTTTTTTTCCCTTTTTTGTTAATTATGGCGTGAATAATTAATTAGAGCTAGTGATAAATTAATCAATAAAAATATGGTTAATTTTTTTTTTTTTTTCCTGATAAAATATGGTTATAGTATGATAAAGAATGCTCCTAATTACATTCGGTAGCACAAAAAACCCTTTAATTTCTTGTACAATCTCAAATAGACTAATACATATTTGGCATTTGCAGATTTGTGAAATATTAAACGAATGCAAATCCGTCGTCCTCTCCGGCCACTCCCTAGGCGGTGCTATTGCATCCCTCTCCGCCCTTTGGCTCCTTTCCTACACTCAACAAACGACACCGGTCTTGTGCATAACATTCGGTTCCCCTCTATTGGGCAATGAGTCGTTTTCCCATGCCATCCTCCAAGAAAGATGGGCTGGAAACTTCTGCCACGTTGTAGCTCATCACGATTTAGTGCCGAGGATGCTCTTCGCTCCATCATCACCCTTCGTCCGACATCTACAAGCCCTCTTCACCTTCTGGCAACTATCAATGACTTCCCCATACTTTGAGCATTTGGCTTTCCAACTCTCCGAGGAGGGCAAGAACGAACTGTTCCAAGAGGTTTTGTCTTGCATTGAGGTGCAGTTATTAGGGCCGGTTGAAGATACTAACGATCAAGAGGGTGGAGAAGGAAGAGCGTATTGGCCGTTTGGAAGCTACATGTTTTGCACGGAGAAAGGAGCGATTTGTTTGGACAATGCCGTTGCTATTGTCAAGTTTCTTTGCTTGATAATGAAGGAGGGTTCGGCTAACTCCAGTATTAGGGATCATCTCATGTATGAGGATTATGTCGGGAAAGCTCGTTTGCGGTATTTGCACAAGGGGAGATTAGAGGAGGAAATGAGTTTCTGTGAGTCATCGAGCAGCAGCGAAACAGGGATTAAGTTGGCGTTGCATGCATCGGGGATGTCCTCTCAGGTATGTTGTACACTTTTTATTCTCTCGTTATTAGATAAACGAGCAGCTGAATACACTCTATACGCAGACTAAAGATGGGGAACCGGTATTTTAACTACAAGTTAAATGTTAATTGGTACTCTAGAATCATATGTATTTGTTGAACATTAATGTGAATGAAATTTGAGTTGGTATTTATTAAATTAATAAAGTAGACCATAAAATAAGATGATATTCTATAGAAGAATACATAATTAGAAGAGTACCAGAACAAACTTTCAAAAGGATAGAGTATAGAGGGACTAAAGTACTTTCAAAGATGAGAGGATAAAGAAAGAAAAATTAAGAATATAAAAAAATCGAAAAAGGGAGTTAGATCAAACCGAAGTTACTCGGCTTCATGCTTTTATTTTAGCGTTTTATAACCGGAGTTTCCCTCTAATGATCTCAAAGTTGTTTTGATAAGTGTTGCCTCTTTGGATCAAATTTCACTTGTCAACCGGGGCTATTTGTAATTTTTTAAAGCAAAGTTAGAAAATTAGTGGAATCACATATAGCTATATGGATGAAAGTGTATTTCACATATCATTTTCAACTCACAATCTCGATCATCTCATAGGAACCACTCTATGGAACTGCAATAGACTCCCTAGCCATGGCCCGGCAACTCGGATGGAGACGCAACCTCAACAATGCGAAGATGGCCATTTCCCTCTCAAAAATCAACCCTTTCCGTGCCGAGTTAGAATGGTACAAAGCACGATGTGATGATTCCATCGACGAGTTGGGATACTACGACTCCTTCAAGCGAAGGGGCGCTTCAAAGAGAGACTTTAAAGTGAACATGAACCGTTTGAGGCTCGCACGTTTCTGGAATGACACCATTGAGAAGCTAGAAAAGAACCACCTCACTCATGACTTCCACAAGCTAACAAAATATGTGTACGCCTCCCAATTCTACAAGCTCCTTGTCGAGCCCCTCGACATAGCTGAGTATTACAGAAAGGGTTTGCATTTGGAGAAGGGGCACTATATTGCTCATGGGAGGGAGAAGAGGTTCAAAATTTTCGATAAGTGGTGGGGAGAGCGAAAAGTGGGAGATGAAGAGAGAGAGCCGAGGAGAACATTTGCGAGTTTGACACAGGATTCGTGCTTTTGGGCTAGGGTGGAGGAGGCAAGGGACTTGATTCTTCGTGTTACGGGGGAAACCGATAATCGGAGGCGATCCATGTTGGTGGAGGAGATTGAGAAGTTTGAGGAATATGCATGTGGGATGGTGGAGAGGAAGGAGGTTTCTGTGGATGTCTTGGCTAAGAATTCTAGTTACAGTTTGTTTAGGGAAGAGTGGAGAGAGTTTAAATCTCAGCTGCAGCTAGTACCACCTGATTGTTATCCTGGTTTTAAAGATGGTATGGTCCAGTAAATTTCTGAACTTAGAAATATGTAATTGGTCGATTGGGGTATTTGACGGCTTTCCATTATGGAAAAGTGGTATATGAATGTGAAATCTTGGAAGGCATCAATTATGTGGTTTTATGGTTCTCTGCTTTACACTTGAATTGCCAAATATTCTTCAAAAGCAAATGTACTATGTTGTATTAGAATTTACATCAAGGAATTCAAGCATGTCAAAACTCACACCTAAGCATATGTCTCTTTGTCAATGTGATGCCACTCGATTGGATTGGGTTTTCTTTGTTAGGAAAGCTATAATTTAGGGATTATGTATATCTGATAGTTGACTTTTCTTTATTCAGAGATCTTTGTACAGTATATAGTATAGACTCTATTACACGATGTAGCACAACATAGAATATAAGTGAATACAGAAAATTTCCCCCAAATTATATCACCTTCAATTTCTAACATGGTATCAGAGTGAACGATGATCCAATGAATTTGAATCCAGATAGAAATATCATGATGCGGATATTTTCTTTGCAAATCTACATACAGTGATTCCCCATCGAGCTACATAAGAGTAGTTAGATCATTACGTAATCTAGCAGTTTGACTTGGTGGAAAATATTTGGCTGAGAATACTTGAGAGAGAGTCTCCCAAGTTTGCTTAGTTTCAACAGGCAAAGAAGTTATCCAAAGTCTTGCCTTATCCCTCAGAGTAAATGGGAACAGTCTTGACTCTAGAATGCCTCGACCCGTCGCCTGTTCTTGACCCATGACTTCAAAGTGCGGGACGCTTCCTTAAGCTACTTGCTTAGCTTCACCTCCCTTGAGCGATTGGTCTCTCGACCATATGGCACCTCGAGCTGATGGTTGAGGTCGATCTAGAATGTCAAGTACGGAGATAACATTTAATGCAGGACATCCCCTTTAAATCTGCATTTAATGCCTGAGATCTTCCTGTAAATTCTCTTATAGAGCAGGTATGAGGAACCATGTTGCTGCTTACCTGTATCATACTATGCATTTGATGCACCTTTGAATATGTGTTCTAAGCACGCACAAAGTTGCCCACTATAAATATTGTCGGTATATATTACACAATTAAGTCATCATTCAAACATCAATTGCGCTCTCTCTCTCTCTCTTTCTATCTCGAACGACCTGATTGTCTTAAGCATTGGAGAGTCAAAACGAGGCACTATTCCACCTATTTTTGCTTTTTATTTCGTTTTATCTTAAGGAGGAACCTCTTGTAAATACCATGGAATAAGGTTTGATCTTGATTCTATTCCATTCCAAAAATGGAAAGTTCGACACAATTGAGATTTTTTTTGGAAATTGGATGCAGTTATTAATTCATGATCTGGAATGTACAGAATGAAAACTCTCAAATATTACATCCTAATAAAGGCTAAAATATTCAAATAAAGTCCATAAGTACTAAAAATTAATGAATCCTCATAATTAAAACAACCAAGTTTGAGATTATGCCACAAAAAAAGATGCGAACAAGTCAACAAGTGAAAAAGTGAAATTCATCTCACTTAGACCCTTTTAGGGGCCATCATCACTATTATTAATTTAACCTCATTGTTTATATTATTAATGAGGAGAGGAGATTATCCCACTTGGGATTGTGTTAATTAAGTAATGGAGTACACATAAGGTTAGTTCAATCTAGACATAATCCAACTACAACAATCGTGGTAATGATTACCAAATCATAATAAATAATCAAACGATATTATTTCAATAAAAGAGTAGAGTTATTGTCCAAAGATGTAATCTCCTGGCACCTTCCTTAAGAATTTGAGTTAATGTCATCGGATACGTCACTTTTAATCATCACCTCGGTTGTCACCACAGTTTTGTCTCTGGTTTAATTTATTTCCATGGGTCAAATTTGGTATCATTTTGAATAAGAAAAGCAAAAGGCACAAAAGCAAACAAAAACAAAACAAAACAAATAAACCACAATTAATTTAGTGTACATTGTCGGCTAAGAGCCTAAGATACTCGAAAATAATGTGTGGCTCCGAATATTTTGGGTTATTGGCCCGGATAACATGTCATGAAAAAAATTATTATTATTTAAATATATTAAATTAAATTATTTATTTTAATATAAATTTAATAATGATGTATTAATAAGAAATAGTTAGAATATAAATTAAAAAAATATGAGGAAGAAAAATAAAAAGAATAAAAGTGAAGCGAGATAAAAGTGGGATTAATAGGTAAATAACTTATTAAGACACGATTTGTATGTGATGGAAAAAAAATAAATTAATTAAATAAAAAAAGAATTAGAGACCACCTTTACTTTTCTCGCTAGCTTAATATAATAGTACAGAATAGTATATTTCTTTGATATTTAGACCTCATGTTATTTTATTTTTCGTAACTCAGAAATCAAGTATGAGAGTTTTCCCCTCCTCGCGTGAGAGCACTGCGGTTGAACCCTAGCACTTTTCTTCCCTGTACAATACATTGGTCCGAATCGTCCCGCGTGTTGCTATTCAACTTGCATATCCTTACTGAGGCCCTCCTCTGTTCGTTCACCATTGTTCCAATTACATCTCTTGAAATCTTCATATATTTAATCAATTTCTGATTGTTTGGCCCAACAAAATCCAATGTATAATCTAATTCATAATCCATCACTGCTCCACTTGTATCTCTTGAAACTTTCTTTCATATATTTAACTAATTCATGAAGCAATTGTGGACAAACATAAAAAATTGATACCATGATATTGATATTGTAACGCCCCGATTTTTTGGCCGTACAGGTATGATGTATGTGTTTACCAAATTGGGTGAATTGTGTGTGTAGACTAATAAATAAACTTTAGTTTATTAATTTAATTGACTATTTAATATTTTGAAATTATCCTAAATTTAATTTCAAAGTTAAATAGTTAAATTAAATTGATATTATAATGTTTATTTTATCTATAAATCAAGTGATGACACGTGTCAAAGTGACATGTTTTGACCAATCAAATCAAGTCTTGCAGTCAAAGAAAGCCAAGACAAATCATATGGCGGCATGTGGCGTATTGCATCACACCGACCAATCAAATTCAAGTTTTATTTGATATTATCTTTTTAAAAAATAAAAATATAAAGAGATAATTATTAAATAAACTTTGACTTGAGCAACAAGTCTTGAATTTTATACCTATATAAAGAGGCCATGAGTTGTTCATTCAACACACAACACGAATTCAAGAAAGGCTAAAAACCTCTCTACGAATTCAAGAAAGGCTAAAAACATTTCTACAAGTTCAAGAAGAAGGCTAAAAACCTTTCTGCAAGTTCAAGAAGAAGGCTAAAAACCTTTCTTCCCCGAAGTTACCAAATCAAGGCGTTTGATCCACTATCAAGGCGTTATACCGGCGAATCGGCGTTATATTCAAGCTAAACCCACGGAGTTACCAACAAGTTCAAAAGCGTTCTTGGCGGAATTCTCCGAAATCCGGCGTTTGATTCGTAAACAAGTCGAAAGACCTGCGAATTAACGTTATTCAAGCTAAATTTGAAGTTGAAGAAGATCAAAACACCAAATTCATCACGAACCGTTTGAAGATTCAGCAACTTTAAATTTGAAGGAAGAATCAGAGGATCAAGTGAAGATTGAAGACCCACTTTTACTTAGATTACCAAATAATTTGTATTATTTATTCGATATTGACTAAAAATCAATAAATTAGAATTTTTAGTGCAAACAGATTGGCACGCCCAGTGGGACCAATCTTACCTCTCATCACTTACCTTCACAAATCGAACTCGAAGCTCAATCGAAGATCAAAAGATATCGCTTCAGCTCTCCAAAATCCAAATGTCAAGTTATAAAAAGGAGCTACACCATGCAACCTAAACATGGTGGGGGCAAAAGAAGTATCATGTATTATCAAAGAAATCAAATTCAGCAAGTGGATACAAACCGTCGGGGAAATACCGGGGACAACTAAAATTTAAGAGGAAGTTGAAATTCTCCTTGATAAGAGAATAAACTGTCATGAAAGCTCCTTGATACGAGTTTAAACTATCTACAAATTCAAATTCAAGACTCCTTGATATGAGGATAAACTATCTACAAATCTCCTTGATATGAGGATAAACTGTCTACAAATCCAAATCAATACTCCTCGATAAGAGTATAAACTGTCAAATATACTCCTTAACACGAGTATAAACTGTTCAAAATCAAATTCAAGTTCAAGTTACTCCTTAACACGAGTATAAATTGTTCAAAATCAAATTCAAGTTCAAGTGTACTCCTTAATACGAGTATAAACTGTTTAAAATCAAATGCCACTGATACTTCTAAATACGAGTATAAACTGTTTAAAATCAAATCCAAATCAATACTCCTTAACACGAGTATAAACTGTTTAAAATCAAATTCAAGTGTTTACTCCCTGACACGAGTATAAAATGTCAACAAGTTTGAAAAAAAGTTGAATGACGTCATGACTTGATCCTCTTAATGGGGTACGTAGGTAACTTGAATTAAATTTCAAGTTCAGTCACATGTTGAAGAAAAGAATATTTCTCTAGCAAGTGAACAAACTCGAGTACTTCAAGTCCCATCTCCACTCAAATACTCAGTATGTTTTTCGCCGAGCCTTAAAGTGGGGGCATTTGTAGACTAATAAATAAACTTTAGTTTATTAATTTAATTGGCTATTTAATATTTTGAAATTATCCTAAATTTAATTTCAAAGTTAAATAGTTAAATTAAATTGATATTATAATGTTTATTTTATCTACAAATCAAGTGATGACACGTGTCAAAGTGACATGTTTTGACCAATCAAATCAAGTCTTGCAGTCAAAGAAAGCCAAGACAAATCATATGGCGGCATGTGGTGTATTGCATCAGATCGACCAATCAAATTCAAGTCTTATTTGATATTATCTTTTTTAAAAAATAAAAATATAAAGAGATAATTATTAAATAAACTTTGACTTGAGCAACAAGTCTTGAATTTTATGCCTATATAAAGAGGCCATGAGTTGTTCATTCAGCACACAACACGAATTCAAGAAAGGCTAAAAACCTCTCTACGAATTCAAGAAAGGCTAAAAACCTTTCTACAAGTTCAAGAAGAAGGCTAAAAACCTTTCTTCCCCGAAGTTACCAAATCAAGGCGTTTGATCAGCTATCAAGGCGTTATACCGGCGAATCGGCGTTATATTCAAGCTAAACCCACGGAGTTACCAACAAGTTCAAAAGCGTTCTTGGCGGAATTCTCCGAAATCCAGCGTTTGATTCGTAAATAAGTCGAAAGACCTGCGAATTAGCGTTATTCAAGCTAAATTTGAAGTTGAAGAAGATCAAAACACCAAATTCATCAAGAACCATTTGAAGATTCAGCAACTTTAAATTTGAAGGAAGAATAAGAGGATCAAGTGAAGATTGAAGACCCTCTTTTAATTGAGTTCTCAAATATTTGTATTATCTATTCGGTGTTAACTAAAAATCAATAAACGCGAATTTTTAGTGCAAACAGTGTGTTTACCAAATTGCGCGAATTGATTATTTATAAGTGTTTTGTATATTTAATTTTATAATTAATTGTTAATATGTTAATTAATTTTATCTTTAATTTTATTATCATTAATTTTATAATTAATTCGTTATAAATTTTATGAATTTATTTTGAATTTGGAATTAATCTATGTATTCTTAAATGATATGTACTTGAGTGATATGATCGCGTGTCGTTCCTATTCGATTTGAATTCGAAATTTTGTGAAAATTTAGTATGTTGTAGATTTATGTGTTGTGCACACGTCGATATGCTCGTTTCATGTTTTCGATCTCGTTTGATGTGGTAACAAATTTTATTTTGGAGACAGGACCGAAACGGGAGCTAAAGGGCATTTAACGCACCTTCGGTTCCGGGAGGCATATCTTGAGCTCGGGAACTCGGATTTGAGTTCCGTCACCTCCGCTGAACTCGTATCGAGGATTCGGGTTTAATGGAATAAGCCTCATAATTTTCTAATCACGTTTGAATCTCCGAACTTTCACCGAAAAACTGATCTCGTGCTTAAATGACCACCCTTAGCTTTAATAGCCATAACTTAACCCATACTTAACCAAACCTCACCAAACTTGAACCCTAGTTCACCTAACTCACTCCCCTACACCCTCACATCAGCCTCAAACTGAGATCATTCCAAGAACGAAAGGATAATCAGCTGCAAACTTGGAGGAAAACCTTCCTTTCCCGTCACCTTGCAACCAAGAGGATATTTGAGCTCATATCTTCACTTTCCTCCCTCATCTTCAAGAGGTGAGTTCATATTTGTGTTTGGCATCATTATGTGGTCATTTTCATCCATGATTGTCAGATATTAACTTGGATTTGATATGGTTTTGGAGCATGATGATGAATAGTAAGGGTTAGGATGAGATTTGAACTTATATGCTTCCTCTTGTGATTCCTCCTGAATTGATGATATATATGTGACCACATGAGTTTCAATTATGATGTTATGAACTTGAATTTGATGATGGTTGAGTGTATTAAATGTTACCATTAATGAACTTCAAGATTCTTCAAGTTTTCTCAATTTGTTGTTGTTTTGAAATTACTCCTTGTTGCCGGCTACCTTGTTCGAAGTTTAGAGGCTGGAATTTCATGTTTTGTGGCTGAGTATTTGTGGATTCGTTTGCTGCCTTGTTGCCTTGTTTGTTGCTGTGTTGTACGTGTGGAACAGGGGACCTGCTGCTGCTCTTCTTCGTGACTGAAATATTCTCCCCGGGCGGGGAGAATTACGCCTTGGAAGTCCCCGGGCCGGGGACTTACACTCTAGATTTCCAGTAGCTTTTTCCCCGGACGGGGAAGGTCTTGATTGAATTTTAATGGCTGCAATCTTCTTCCTTTGCGTGCTTGTGTTGTATATCTATATATATATTACGTGTGTGGCTGTGTAATTGAATTTGTGTGTGTTGTGCTTTGTACATTACGTACATATATGAATAATATGTGATACTCTTTGTGTGCATGTGTTTTGTGTGTAGTGGTGCATGCATGTAATATATTATTGTGTATTATTTTGTGTGTGAATGTGTATATATATATATGTACATTATGTTATGTAATATATTATACTATTGTATGCATGAAAATGGTGTTGAATTGTTGATGCATGAGTGTCTACGTGTATATATATATATATATATATATATTACTAATATGTGCAATTAATGTGTATATATTATATATGCATGCTAACGATTACATAAATATATATATGTGAGTATTGTATGTAAAATATGCATGTGTAAGTACGTATATATATATATATATATATATATATTGCATGCATGAAATTTGTTAATTTGTTGTTGTTATACTAGTGTATATATATATATAAAATTTTAGAATTTAATTGTTATCTAATTTCCGTTCATTAATTGAATGCCTTTATTTGTTTATTTTATAATTGTAAACTTGTTATATTTGAGTTATACTTGTTATATGAAATTCATGACTTGAATTGCTATGAATTAGGAAGCGTTTCAGCTACGTACCTTCATGTTATGAATATATTTGATCGAATTACTTGGTTATGTGGCTTCATGACATCATATTATTTCTTATGCACTTCATATCATGTTCATTGCATTGTCGTGCGTCATTTTTGGTTCATTTGGAGTCTTGAGTCTCACGAATGCACCGTTTTACTTCTTGTACAGTTTTCTCCAGGGCGGAGACGTGTCGGGTTCATAGGTTACTTTCAAGCCTTCTTTTCTTCTTGGTATTGTTCGACAAGGTGTAACAGGTGGGTTTCTCTTCTATTAGATATGAATCGACCCGATATATCCAATGTGAAGGTTTTAAGCCAAAATATTATATATAAATATATATATATATCGAGTATTTTCAAAAGTGTAATTGATTTCAAACGTAAGTCTTTCTTTATGTATTCCCTACCTTATGATTTTGGCGAGAGCATGATATGGAAACACGGGTCCAGGGACTTAGTGCATGTGGCTATCCGGGAAGGCAATGGCCGACGATGATCCCATGCACTAGTTCCAATCAAATTTACGGCGAAACCGACCTCTTTAAGGAGTTTTTGGCGAGGAAGGGGAACCAGGCTTTGAGGATTCATGTACCTCACTAGCCACATTGCTATGTTTAGGTGACCGGGCCTTGCAAACCCCGTCCACCACCCGGAGAAAAAAAGTGTAAGTGATATGATTATGAATGATTATGAACGAATATGTATGAATGTGCATATCGCTAATGTAAAGATTGAATTGATATGCACACACGATGAGAAGGTTGGAGATTATGCACGCCCCCTCGCCGGGCCATGAAACCCTATGAATGAAATGAATGAATATGATAGTTGTAATCCCGTGGATGTTTTTCTTTGTTTACTTGGGAAATTTTATAAACCTTCACACGGGATTATGGCTTGCATGTATATGTTTAAATTCCGTGTTATTATATATGTTATGCCCTATTTTATACCCACCAGTCTCCTATAGACTGAACCCGGCTTTATTTTCAGTGCTTTTGCAGGTTTTGGAGTGCTAGGTAGGAAGTCGAGTCTGTCGAGTCTCTTGATCGAGTTGGAGTCTATTCATATGCATTTTGTAAATTGAATAAGTTATAGAATTATGTATGAATTGTTAGGATTGTATTATATTGATTCCGGACAGACTTCTAGGGATAGTTGAGCCTGTAAATTTGTGATTTATGACTTATGTTTTAAAATTTCGGGACTACGTACTCATGCTAATGAAAGACGGACCTCATGATTGATTATATGTCCTGCTTTTGCACTCGCATTTAATTCATGAGCTTGTTTATTTGGTTTTTAGGTTCTAGCTCCCGCGTAGTCTAGTGTGTGAGTGAGTCCCCGTTCGCCGTGATTCGGCTCGTGTATAGACTCTCCATTTCATATGCGGATCGGATCTCGGTGCGGGGGATGTGGAGCCTTCCGTTGGGGCGCTACAGATATCGTCCATCTTTCCTGTAGTTATAAATGAGTAGCGATTCATTCATAAATACATTTTTTTTCTTATCTTTAGGAGCAGATACCATAATCCTTAAAAAAAAAATCTTTCCATTTATCATTGATGCCATAGTCCTCCACAAAGAAAATATTTTTGGCAACAGATGTGGACAATATCTATATTATCTATACTATTACACAAACAAGAGAGATAAACAATAACTTCTTGATCTCTTGGACTCCTTTATTGATTGATTTATTTTTTACATCTCTTTTTTTCCCTTGCATTCTTTTCTTTTTTTTTTTATTTATTTAGTTATTTTATCATCCCAACAACATCTTCTTAACTTTTTTTTTTCTCTGTGCTTCGATTCCTTTTCTTTTCTTTTTTATATAGTTTTTTCCCCTCATATTTTATGTTATTTATTTATTTATTTAACATATTTAATAATTAAATTAAAAATAATTATAGAATATATATCAATATAAAAGTTATTTTAATATATTTGAATAATAGTATTTTTTTTTTATTTGCACACGTAAGAAGGGTGCGATGTTACTAATTTATAAATAAACCAACATCCCCAAAGAAAATATCATTAGCGGTGGATGCCATAATCCTCCCCAAAATAAAAATATTCCAATAATCTTGTCCAAAGAAAATATCATCGGTGGTGAATGCCATAATCTTTCACAAAAGGGTCTTCTCCAAAGCTAAGTATGTTTATAAATAAACCTTTGGTTTGATACCATGTTTGAAATTGATTCGGAAATTCTAATCCGAGACTAACTCCGTCAAACCGATATAACGAAAGGACGCATGTTTTACATTTGTCTTGTGATTGGTGGAAAATTTAGGGAGAATAACAAATCAAATAGCAAGTGTGTTACACTTGTTCGGCCTAACCAGGTTTGGGGTAGAATTTTCCAAATTATTGGACATGTAGAGAAAATGAGTGAAAGAGAATTAATTATTATATAATCGATCTATTCCCAATTTTTTGTAACATACGAACTATATACATATGTATCCTATTTAGTATTTATAATAAAAATTATCCTATACGAATTTAAAAGAAAAATAACATATTTCAGATAAAATTAAATATTGGTTATATATTCTAACACTTTCATAATTTTTTTTTTTTCCTTAACTAAAATCATTTATCAAATATCAATACTGATAGCACATGTGCATAAGTGAAAAAGAAAGAAATAAAACTTTAAAAGGAGGTCAAAATCAGGGTGTATTTTCCTTTTTCCTTTCTTTTTACCTCTCTTTTGTATTAAAGATAGTTGGATAGAGTTGAATGGACTTATCTATATTTTATCGCCATTTGTCAACGGTCAATTTTTTTGCTCTTGTTGGTTGACTGGTTATGATTTATTTGATTTTCATTTTCTCTATCTGGTGAAAGTTCGATCTATATATGTGGCCCTACATACCCTCCTCAAATTGAAACTTAATCTGAGATTAATTTCCGAAATACTTCTTCTTTTTTTTTTTTTTCTCAAAGGGGACAACTAAACCTAAACGGCCAAACAAACTACACGCAATTGAAAATAATAAAGTCCAGATCAAAATACCGAATATTAAAAGCACTCATACAGAATGAAATCACATTTATAGCTAAAATGTGGATTATCATATTGGCACTACATAATTAAAGAAAAACTGATAGATTTAAAGGAGGAACAGACAGATCTAATATCTAATATGATCTCTCCGATATCTAAGAAATGCTAATCATTACCCTTGAGAATATTGATCAAGTTGAGGTAATCACCTTCTAAAATCTCTCTATGCCAACCAAAATCACCACCTAATCGGGCTGTCGAGAGAGCAGCCAAAACTTCGACTACTACCGGGTCCATAATATACTGCTTACGGTCTGTTTCCCAACCTATACAACAACCATCCAAGTTTTTCAATCAATCTCAGACTCAGTCATACTTTTAAAATCGTCCTGTTAAAATTAACCTTGACAAAGCCCGGCATTGATTTCTTCCACTTCACCACCACCGGCAAACTGCGATCTTCATCAATAGATCGGATTGGTCTAGAGAATTCAGTTGCGAAAGCCACAACTTCATAAGGGCCTAGATTGGAAATACCTTTTAGTTTATCTAGTTGTACTCATTAATTGAATAAATTTGAATACTGAAGAGTAGTTTACTTTGTAGGAATATGTTGGTTGGGTTAACGAAAATACATTACAAAATTGTTTACTTGGATATATACTATATAGGGGACCTATGAGAAGAAATAAAGTCCCATTATGGTGTTAGAGAAAATTTAAATTAATCCAACAAACTAAACTAATTAATTGAATGAGATAATTAGAAAACTCATTTATAATAAAGTAAATAAGTCGAAAGCCTATAATTGAACTATTTAATAAGTTTTAGCATTTTTATCATTCAAACCAATTGTATCAGTAACAATCGGTAAATTGTACTTGATCCGGCTTAAATCTGATCGATCCGAGTTATCGAATTAGGTGTTAGGTTTGGGTCGATCAGTCAAGAATTTGTATGACTGGGCTTTTTATCAATCTGAAAACACCAGCACACATAAGCTAAAAGGCCAAAGCTGGGGGACTGGAGGTGTGGTTCAGTTTTGGCACTCCGACGCTCAAGTCAGTATTAAATTCTTAGTGAGAGAAATAACTGCTCTTGAAATGCTTACCAATAACTGTTCACGGGAGGAGTATTTATAGTCTTGGTCAATTAACACAGGAGTGTGTGTACCGCGATTATGCATTAATTGCGCTGCCGGCGATCGATCTGATGCTCGGATGCTGGAGTTGGCCAAGTGGAGGTCGGTCGTACCTTCTTTCCCCTTTTGGTACAGACAGGTGCAGGAGGGCATTGAATGCTCCTTATTACACTTGTCCTAGGGAATAAGAGGTGCACACGTATCTCAACAAAGATGTTTTATGGCATCTTGGTGTCTGGTGACATAGGGCATCGACCCGGTAATCGACATTCTGCTACCCGTACCAAGATAAATCAAGTTTTGAGTCGACCTAGGAATAGTTCGGTCGAGGTCGTAGTGTAACGCGGTCAGATCGATATGACCATTGATATCCCCGTTATAGGTAGGCCGCTGGAGGGCCGGGGTCGACCGTTCGATCTGAAGCGGGTTTGGTGTCACGTGTGGCCCACGTGGCTATTTCTGGGTTGTCCAGATTGGCTCGGGATCCACGTAGCTCCCAGGAGGGCGTGCCACGTGGCCCATTGGATTTATGCCATGTCAGCACCCATCACCCTTGTGTTACGACGAACTACCATAAAAAAAATTTTATTTCAAAAACTACTATAAAAACCCCTGTATTTTTTAAAATGTGCACCAGAAACTCTGAACGCGCTAAGTATTTTACACGCGCCAAAATTTCCTTTTTTAAACTAAAAGTTAGTACAAAAACCCCGATGTTTATAAAAAACGCATAAAAAATCCTAGCGCCTTAAATAAATTTATGTATATGAAATAAATGAATTTTACACAAGAAATACAAAAATTTATAGAAACATTAAAATTTATGTTTACAAATAATTTATACATAAATAATTCAAAAATCTCTAAAACCCATAAAATTCTATAAATTAAGATTCGAAAAATTAAAAAATCTTCAAAAAAAAAAAAGAATAAAAGATATAAGAAGTTTCTTATGAGAGGTTAATAGTAAGTACAATATATAAGGAAGAAAGGATGTTTGATACATTATATTGAAAATAAAAAAGAACTGTATAAAAAATATATAAAAAGATTAAATTAATTATTAACATACTATGTATGTATATAAAATATTCTAGGATCTATTTGAAAGATTTTAGAAATTTTGGGGTCAAAATTGAAAATATAAAAACTAAAAGACCATTTATAAAAAGACAAAATTTATAATAAATATGAAAATATCAGTAAAAATCGCATAGCTTACGCGTAAAGTACACTTACTAGACGGAGGGTTTTTTATGTATATTTCTAATAATATAGAGTTTTCCATGAGAGTTTTTATATCACAAGATTTTTCTTGATAGTTAAGCATAACACAGGGTTTTATATGCTATTATGTCGAGTAACCATGAAAGTAAACCACTCCATAGCATATTAATGTGGAGAACCTGCCATTCATAGTATGTTATTAAGTATCAATCTTTATTGGTGGTGGTGTTTTATTTTTATATTTACTAAATGTATTGTGTCAAAATTTTAATAGAAGGGACAATATTAGAAAAAACAAGAATCAAGAACAAAAAATAAAGGAATGAAAAGAACACCAAAAAAGAAAAAGAAAAAAAAAAAACGTAAAACTTTGGAAAAGGAAAGACACAAAAACGTAAAAGTTTTAGGGCTAGTAACTTTAAAAAAATAATAAAAAAAAAATTATACATGTATTTTAGATCCTGATAAATACATCTGCCTTCATGTCGGCCTTTGAGATTATAATTATAATAATTATCTTGATAATGATATTGACGTTTTTAACTTTGGGTGGAAAATGGAAAGTGCAACCGCCGACGCGAAAATACACATGAGTCAGCACCTTCACTTTGTCCAAATCCAAATCGAATATCCTTGATCTATTAGAGCCACATCATTTGTTGTTGCAAGTAATTCTTGTTTATTGGATATGCGTAAATAAAAAATTTATTATTATATACTGATTAAATATAAAAGTATGAATTTTTTAAATTTTTATTTAAATAAAAATAAAATTACAGAAAATAAAGACTTATTGAAAATTAATTAGAATTTTTACATGGAATCAGATTTTTTTTAAATTAAAATGAAATTAAAGATTAAAGTAGACATGTTCAAAATTAGTTAGGATCTTATATGGGATGAGATTTTTCTTAATTTAAATAAATTAAATTTAAATTTAAAAAATGAGGATACCAATAAAATAATTTTATAATTTTATTTTTTCTTTTTAGTACACATTCCCAATTAGTTAAAAAGATTCGAGGCTTAGTTATTAATTTTTTAAAAAAAAAAAGAAAATTAACCACTCGGATCGTTGACTGCAATGTTTTCAAAACCGGATCGGAGATCGAACCGGTAGGCTTATTGGTCACCGGTTCAACCAGTTCGATCGGTTCAACCACCGGTCGAACCGGTATGACGTAATAAATAAATAATTATTATTTTATTAATTTATATATATATATATTTTGTAATATTGAAAACATAAAATAAAAAATTTAAAAGAAAAAGGATATAATTTCGTCATATAATATCTTTCAAACTTTTAATATTTAAAATTAAAATTATGATTTCTTTTGCATAATATCATATTATATATGTAATTTTATGATAAATTTAAAAAATAATATGATATATAAAAATGATACATGTAAAAAGTATATAAAAATATCAAGTATAAATGTGATGATGTCAAATTACATATTTTTCCAATAGCAAAATTTATAAAAGAATGAAAAGAGTACTATGGACATTAGAAGAAAACCTGGCCGCCAGGCACTTCTCCATATCTCTAATCTCTAGATATCAAAACCTAAATTACCTCAAATTTTCATATCTTAAATTTCAGTCTCCAAAAAAACCTAACCTAAAACCTTTCCCCAACCAGCCACCTTCACTATTTAGTGTTTCCATGAATTCCACTTCAATATCTTTTTCTTCGTATTCATTTTTCTTTGCAAATGACAACGTTAGATTTCTAATATCAAATCTTCCCAAATATTTTTTCAAATAAGTTGTTGTTACTGCCTGGGTTAGTCCAAAAATTTCAGCAAATCCAAATGAGCAGTCCCTCCGGCAACGGGAAGTATTCGGCAAGCACGACGCGCATTGAGGACGATCGTTCAACATTCTTTTTCATCTCACCCTCTTTTTTCAGTTAGACATGCGGGGAAGAGAAAACCAAAATAGGAAAAAAAAAAATTTAAAATTTTTTAACCGAACCGGCGATCCGGTCCGGTTTCAAGAGTGGAAACCGGCGGGTAACCGGCCGGTTTTCCCGGTTCGTAAGCGGTCCGAATTCCATTTGTTTTGAGGGGTCAACCGGACCGGATAAGGCACCGGTCACCGATTGAACCGGTTGGATCGGCCGATCCGGTCCGGTTTTCAAAACACTGCGGGGTTGACTACCATGATCTCTCAATTAATGTAATAATTATATAAAATAATAATAAATACTAATAATTTATTATTATTATGATTATGATTATTATTAAGTATTAACTCATTGGCAGCCGACTTTTCCGTTTCACATGTTGGATCTTAGAAGAGTCCCGGCGCGAGTGACGACAGCAGTGACGCATTAGCTCTTGGTACGTGGCACTTAATGATTGGATTGTGAAATGCCTATTTTTCTTTGGCTGCGGTCAAGACACCTCTCGCACGCCGTATTCGGGGATGGTACACACCAAGCGCGATATGCTACCATCAACTTAATTTTTCTTTTTTTTTTTCTTTTTTTTTTTTTTTTTTGAGGAAATATTTGTTAGGACAAAAAACAAAAAAAAAAATTACATGTTCGTAGTATACCGCACTTTGTACAATCCATGACAGCGAACATGTTAGAACGTGTTTACTTTTACAGATAATAGATATTTGTGATTGGGTAACGTGTATTTACATTGCATGTGTGAAAACCTGTAGGATAGACTCTGGCTTATGAGATTTTATTGAGATATAGATCACACGCCAAAAAGGCATGTGATAGATCACGAGAATTATGACACGCTACACAAAATTATCAATATATCAATCTTTTCACAGAATTTACAAAAGAATTATCACTTATATCTATTTTTCCTCCCAAGTTCTGAAAGATTTTTTTGGAGAAATTTCTCTTTCATCTATTCTCTTCTCAAGATTTTATAAAAGATTCTATTTGATTCTATAATAGATTTTATTTTCATCTATTTTCTTCTCAAGATTTTATTTTCTTCTCAAGTTTTTACAAAAGATTTTCATAAAAATATAATTTTCATAATTTATATGTAATTTTTGTTTTTTTTGGCGTAAGTGGATGATGGACTAAAAATTAATTGTTGATTTATATTTTAAAGTATTAGTTAGAAACTATAAAGTATTGAAATTATAAAATAAAGTATCCAAATTATAAAATATAGTATTATAAAATTTTCAAATTATAAAACAGAGTATTCAAATTTAAAAGTAGAATATTATTTGTAAAAGTTAAAGTACTCAAGTTTAAAACAGAAGTACGAAAAGAAAAGATAAAAAAAAAAGAGTATAGTTCGTAAAAGTTAAAATACTCATGTTTTAAATTAGAATATTATTTATAAAATTTAAAGTATCTAAATTTATAATTGAAGTATTATTTATAAAAATTATATATTAATTGACTTTGATGGGGTAAAAATACGATCGCCCCACATTAAGACACGTGGCACCACCGAGATGATGACATCTGTCTCCCCAAGGATGCACCTATCAGCATCCGAGCGCTAGGTACTACGAGCGCTGAGCTCAACAAGTACAATCCATCTTCAGGAGTTAAGCCTACGAGCGCTGACACTCCCACGAGCGTCCTACGAACTAAACAATTGGTACGCCCACGTGCCAAAGGAGCCCTCTTCGAGCGTCACACCCCCTCAGAGCGGCCTTTCCTTTGGTTCCTCATCTGAACTGAAGCCCTCGTTCCCCTCAGCGGATATCTTGGCTTCCAGTGCTCTAGGTTGTCACGAGCGCGCTCTCAAGCCCTCGTTACCAACCACCCACATGGCTCTCTGACACAACGTACATGCCCGCGCACCTGCCACTGTTGCCAGCACTAACTTTTAGCCGCTTTTGCAGAAGATTCCTCCTAGGTTTCTCTCTCACAGCGCCACGTGTTAGGGCAACATTCGGCCAGGACCACTCGAGGCAAATGACCAAAGGGCCCTTGACCCTCAACTATAAATAGCTAAGGTCATCTTCTACCTTGTTAAGCTTTCTTCACTTCTGCAACTGTGACTGAACTTACTCTTCTTCATACATTGAACTGACTTGAGCGTCGGAGAGCCAAACTGGGTATCACCCCCAGTTCCCCCAGCTTGGCCTTCTGACCTATTTTGTGCTTGTCCCAACAGGTAGAACCCACTCTCACTTTTCCGGCGAAGCTCCGGTGGTTTCCTCCACAAATATAAATTGTAAAGTGATCGGATTCGGACCCATACATTCCAGAACCCATCATTTTTGGCGCCGTCTGTGGGAAACCAGTTCTTCATCTCCTTCCTCTCTTTTGTTGGTAGAAAAACAAGCACCCTCTTTACCTTTATCAGTCATGGTTGCCACGAGATCTGGAGCAGTAGGAGGGGGAGATAACACCTCCCCAGATGCAAATATCATCCTTCCTTCCACCGCCACCGGTGGAGCGCCGCCACCTTCCGTTGCCGCTGGCGGAGCACCTCCCGCCGCAGGAGTGACCCCGCATGTCGAATCTTCTGCACCACCCTCTGCACCACCGGTGATGCCCATTCCCACCGCCGCGGAAGGAGCTTCTCTCTCAGTTCCTCCGCCATTTGCACAGAGTTCCTGGGTCCATCCCCAGATGAACCTAGGAATGCAAGGTTACCTGATGCCTCCTCCTGGATACTCCCTTACTCCGGCGATGATGATGCCACCGGTCCAGCCATACCATGCCGGACAACTCCAGCTCCCCGTGGTGGTCCCCAGGGAGATTGAAGGAGTGGAGTTACCACCACTGACCACCCAACAATTGAGGGCTCTATACGCCCAATGTGAGGTTCAGGCGGCTCAGGGGGCATGGGAAAGGTTCCATTCCATGTACTTTCCCTCTGGGCAGGCCACTCAGGTTGCGGCCCCTTTAGGCGGACAGCAAAACTTTCCCCTCAGGGAAGCCCAGGCTGTCCTGAGGGCACAACCACCACCACCGCCAGCGAGAGAAGTGCCCCAGCAAGAGGGTAACGAGCGCGCCTCCGGGGGCAGGAACAAAGAGCCCACGGAGCGAGTAAATGAAAATGAAGGAAACTCTCATGCCTCCAGAAGGGGATCACGAGCCCCCGGGCACGGAAACAAGCAAACGGACGTAAATCCTGACATCCTCGCGGCTGTGCAAGACCAGCTGCAGGGTCTCAAGGATATGGTGGGACAGCTCTCACGAGGGCGGTCAACTCAGATCTCCCCTAGTCGGGATGAACGGGTTGACGCCAGAAGCACCCGCACCAAGGACCCTCCTCCAAGGGTCCCCCGTCGCAAAGAGCCGGAGGAAAACTTCGGCACGTACGAATACCATCCATTGGCGAGGGGTTCACCCCTCGTGGAAGAAGTTCTGATGGCCCAAGCAGGCATGGCCAAAGTCCCCACCCCCATCAACCGTTACGACGGGACAACTGATCCAGCTGAACACTTGGATCACTTTGTGCATCTCATGCACCTCTACGAGCATTCCAGCCATTACTGGGCGAAAGTGTTTGTCACTTCCTTGGTAGGAATGGCTCAAGAGTGGTACAAGCGACTGCCACCGCGCTCGATCCACTCGTATGAAGAATTGGCCGATGCTTTCCTCAACCACTTCAATTCTTTGAAGGCGCCAGTCACCGCACCCACAGCCCTGTACAACGTGGTGCAAGGCAAGAGTGAAACTCTACGCTCGTTCTTCGCCCGTTTCAACAAGGAGATCCTACAGGTGGAGAGGCCCTCAATGGATTTCTTGATCCCAGTGCTCTTTCAGGCTGTGGATCACAAGCAATATGTGAGCAAAAAGTTTGCTGATGCCATCGTGGAAAGGAGACCTGGGACCCTCATGGGCCTAAGAGAAATAGCCGAGCCGTTCTCCGCGCTCGAAGATATGTATGGGACGAATGGTCCCCGACACAATAGCCCGGCCAGAAACGAGCGACCTCATCACGAGCGGGGGCGGGATGTGGCAGCCAAGAAAGAGCGCCCTCAAGAGCGCAGAAGGTCGCCACCACCCCCTCGTAGATTCGAGCGCATTCCGCTCACCAGGCCAAATTCTGAAGTCTATAATCTCTCCGACAAGAAGCTCTTCAAAAGGCCAATCAAAATGAGAGAAACAGATTCACTCAGGCGCTCAAACAAGTATTGCGCCTTCCACAAGCAGAGAGGGCACGACACTGATGAGTGCCGCCAGTTGGAGGCCGAAATCCAAAGGCTCGTCGCAGGGGGCCACCTGAAGGAATTCGTCCGGGTGCTCGAGCGCTACGACGAACAATGCAATGAGCGCTCCGGCAGGAGAAGGAGGAGTCCTTCCCGGTCAAAGAGCCCGAGGGGTAGAGGACCCCCTGAAAGCAGCAGCCGCCGGAGCAATAAAGGCAAAGCCCCTGTACAAGAGAACGAGCCCTTCGCAGTCATAAATATGATCGCAGGAGGCTCATCAGGAGGAGATTCAAACGCCTCCCGACGGAGGTACGTTCGGAGTTACAACCAACGCCCAGCAGTGCCCAAGCCTATCTACGCTATCCAGGGATCAAGCGCCCGAGGAACGAGAGAAAATGATGTAATAGGCTTTGATGACAGGGATCTAGGACACATTGTAACACCCCATGGGGAGGGCATAACCTCAGATTGCCCCATGGTGGTTAGTTTAGATGTTCATAACCATGTTGTAAAGAGGGTATTGGTAGATAGTGGAAGCTCCGTTAATGTTTTGCCTTACTCTACATTCTTAAAAATGAAGGTTGATCTCCCGCTCGAGCCTCTCAAAACAGCCCTCATTGGCTTTGGAGGCTCGGAAGTTGTCCCACGAGGGCAAATACGTCTGGCTACTTCGTTTGGCCGAGCCCCTCAACGCAAAACACTCCTGGTGACGTACGCGGTAGTGGAGATAGACATTCCATATAACATCATAGTTGGGCGCCCTGCCCTCGTTGATTTCAAAGCCATCATCTCCACATACCACCAGAAGATTAAGTTTCCTACCTCCGAGGGCGTCGGGGAGGTGCTCTGCAATGTACGAGAGGCTTGGGAATGTTACATGTTATCCCTCAGAAAGCCAAAAGCGGAGAAAACTTTCCAAGTCGGCTCCACCAAGAAGTCAGTGGATTTCCCCAATCTAGACGAGGACAGCCCGGCACGAAAGAGGGCGAAGTTGAATAAAAAGAAGAACAAAAAGAAGAGGGGAGACGACGGGGAGAATCCCCTCGAAAATGCACCGCCAGGAACTGTAGGGGGGTCGTCCTCAGAAGGAGACGAGCCGAGAGAAGATGAACCAGCATCCAGTGACCGCTTGACGGGAAAAAAGAGAGCGCTCGAACTTCCTCGCCCTGAGGTAAGGATTGAGCCCTCGGAGAAATTCCTTACCATTGAACTGGAGCCTGGAAACAAGGATAAGACTACACAGATAGGTTCAAACCTCTCAGGGCCCTCTCAGATCATGATGATTGATTTTCTAAGGGAGAACAGGGATGTATTTGCATGGAAAGCTTCTGATCTCACAGGGATTGACCCGAGCGTCATTGTCCATAGGCTCAATGTGGATCCCTCATTCAAACCCGTCAAGCAGAAAAAGCGAGATGTACATGGCTTTCGAAAGAAAGCCATCGAAGAGGAAGTTAACAAGCTCTTGGAGGCTCAATACATCGAGCCCATTCTGTATCCGGAGTGGTTGTGCAACGTCGTTTTGGTACCCAAGAGCGCGAATAAGTGGCGCATGTGTAACGATTTCACTGATCTCAACAAAGCTTGCCCTAAAGATCCTTATCCGCTGCCTCGGATCGATCAGTTGGTGGATTCGACCGCTGGCTGCGAGCTCATGAGCATGATGGATGCATTTCAAGGGTACTACCAGATCTTTATGGCCCCGGAAGACTGCCCCAAAACCTCGTTCGTTGTCCATCTGGGAGTATATTGCTTTTTAGTCATGCCTTTCGGACTGAAGAACGCCGGAGCCACGTATCAGCGGCTCGTTAACAAAATGTTTGAAGAGGAAATTGGGAGATCCATGGAGGTTTATGTGGATGATATGATTGTCAAAAGCGAGCGCCAGGATTCCCACTTGGAAGATCTCAAGCGCACCTTTGCGATCTTGCGTCATTATGGCATGAAGTTGAACCCTTCAAAATGCACCTTTGGAGTACAGGGGGGAAAGTTCCTAGGGTATATGGTCAGTCAGAGGGGAATTGAGGCCAATCCGGAAAAGATCAAGGCTATTTTGGAGATCCCTTCCCCTCGAAATTTGCGGGAAGTACAGGTCCTAGTGGGAAAAATCATCTCTTTGAACAGGTTTATTTCGCGCTCGGCGGACAGGAACCTTCCCTTCTTCAAAATTTTGAGGAACGCACGTAACTTTGCTTGGACAGAGGAATGCGAAAGAGCACTGCAAGATATGAAGACTTACTTATCGAGCGCACCATTGCTGACTAAGCCCGTTGCAGGCGAGAGATTATTTATGTATCTTTCCGTTTCTCCCGAAGCCACAAGCGCTGTTCTGGTTGCTGTACGAGAGCGGAAACACTTGCCTGTCTATTATCTGAGCAAAACATTGCAAGGAGCTGAAAAGAAGTATTTGGAAATTGAAAAATTCGCGTTCGCTCTTATTAACGCCTCAAGAAGGCTAAGGCCTTACTTTCAAGCGCATTCCATAACGGTTCTCACCGACCAACCCTTGAAGCAAGTGTTGTCCAAACCAGATGTGTCCGGTAGATTAATCAAGTGGGCCATCGAGTTGAGCCAGTTTGACCTGTGCTTCGAGCCTAGGACGGCGGTACAGGCTCAGGTTGTCGCAGATTTGTTGGTTGAACGCTTTGGTTTCGAGCCCGCCGTAGCGAAGAATGAGGGGTTATGGGTACTGCACACAGATGGTTCCTCAACCTCACAAGGGGGAGGAGCAGGAGTGGCCCTAAGAAACCCCGATGGGATTGAGCTGGACTTTGCCATCAAGCTGGATTTCCAAGTTACTAATAACGAAGCAGAATATGAAGCCCTCGTGCAAGGATTGAATATTGCTTTTCAGAATGGAGCTTCCAGAATCACCGCTTATGTGGATTCACAGTTAATAGCGAGCCAGATTGAAGGAACTTATGAGGCTCGAGAAACCACCATGGTACAGTACTTACAAAAAGCTAGAGAAATCATTGAGAAGTTTAAGGAATTCCATCTACTTCAAGTGCCAAGAGAAGAGAACGAGCGTGCGGACGCACTGTCAAAGTTTGCATCGGCTTTAGAGGGCACTTCCGAGCGTTCTGTTACGTTCCTTAGAACTGAGGAACCATTGATCAAGGAGAGGGTCACCACCCAGATGATCGCCATGATTGATCCAAACGAGCCTTGTTGGCTTGACGACATCGTTATCTTCCTCCGAGATGGACTTCCCCCTGCGGATAAGGTGGAAGCTAGGAAAGTCCGGAGTAAAGCCCCTCGTTTCGCTTTGGATCCCGAGGGGAGGTTATTCAAGAAATCGTTTCAGGGACCACCCATGAGATGCCTGAGGCCCTCACAAGCGAAGGAGACGCTCGAACTCATTCACAGTGGAAGTTGTGGGAATCATTCCGGAGGGCGTATTCTGGCGAAGAAGGTCCTGAGGAGCGGGTTTTATTGGCCCACGGTTCTTCAAGATGCCATTGAATTTTCAAGAAAGTGCCCCAAGTGCCAATTCCATTCAAATCTCCCTCAATTGCCAGCCGCACAAATGATTCCAATAGACGTCTCTTGGCCATTCGATCAGTGGGGAATAGACATCGTGGGCCCCTTGCCCATAGCTGTGGGACAAAAGAAATTTGTCATTTTAGCCGTCGATTACTTCACCAAGTGGGCCGAGGCCGAAGCGGTTGCAAAAATTACTTTCAAGGTTGTGAGGGACTTCATCTGGAAAAACATCATTTGCAGGTACGGCATTCCGAGGGTGCTCATCTCTGACAACGGATCTCAGTTCATCGCAGCTGACACAAGAGAGTGGTGCTCGGAGTTGGGGATCGAACAGCGGTTTACCTCTGTAGGGCACCCCCAAGCTAATGGGCAAGCGGAAGTTACCAACAGGATTATCTTGCAGCATTTGAAAACCATGATTGAGAGCAAGAAAAGTGAGTGGGCTGAAGAGTTGCAAGGAGCGCTTTGGGCTTATCGCACCACCCCACGAGCGGCCACTGGAGAAACTCCTTACGCGCTCGTTTACGGGTCAGAAGCAATGATACCAGCGGAAATAATAAATGAATCCGCTCGTGTCGGCTACTTCGAGCCTCAGCTCAACGACGGCAACAGGAGTTTGGAGTTGGATTTGCTGGATGAAAGGAGAGACAGAGCATGGGCTAAGATACATCATTATAAAGCCTCTGTGGCCCAACAGTACAACAAACGTGTAAAGGAAAGGACCTTCCAGTTGGGAGACTTGGTTTTAAAGAAAGTGGAAGTATCCAGGCACGTGGGGAAGTTGGACCCCAATTGGGAAGGCCCATTCAAGGTTGTACAACTCAGAGCTAACAACACTTACACCCTGGAGACACTTCAAGGTGAGCGCTTGCCTCGCCCTTGGAACGCATGTAACCTCCGGCGGTTTTATGTTTAAAAAGCTCTTTGCAAATCCTGATGTAACAACCCTCTTTGACGGGTTCTATGTACTTCCAATCACAAGTAAGTGGAAACATAATCTTATTAATTTTTCCAATATTCTTGTTTCTTTGATTGCTTGGATGGATAAGTCCCACGTCCCTCGTCTTTGCGAGCGTGGTTGGCAACCCATTCCAATTTGTATGATGTTATCTTGTATGGGTTACGCTGGCCAGCACTCTACTCCACATGGGGGGACGCCCTCATAAGGATAGACTGGTTACGCTCACAACCAAATAGGCGAATTGGAAGAAGATCATAGAGAAAATCCTAGTAGGCCTTGGCTGTTTCTTAAAACGCCTTGCGCTCGAAAACGGGATCCTCCACAAGAGAAAATCCTAGTAGGCCTTGGCTGTTTCTTAAAACGCCTTGCGCTCGAAAACGGGATCCTCCACAAGAGAAAATCCTAGTAGGCCTTGGCTGTTTCTTACAACACCTTGCGCTCGAAAACGGGACCTCCTATCAGAACAAATTCTTACTAGGCCTTGGTCGTCTCTTACAGCGCCTTGCGCTCGGAAACAGAATTCCCTGCAGAGCCAGGAAAATGATAAGAGCCAGAGCGCTCGAACGATGGCCTCAGAATCAAGAGGCTGTCATACAAATCTTGAAAGAGGGCAATCACTCATTAAGACCCTCGCACACACGCAGGGATCAACGTAATCAACAATGGCAGAAATTTATACAAGTCATGAGCAAGGGGGCAATCTCGCTGTCAGACCCTCACGAGCGTTCATGACTTGGACAAATTTACGGAACAAAGATTTATACAAGTCATGAGCGGGGGGCAATCTCACAATAAGACCCTCACGATCGCTCATGACTTAGACAAATTTACAATGGCAGAAATTTATACAAGTCATGAGCAAGGGGGCAATCTCGCTGTCAGACCCTCACGAGCGCTCATGACTTGGACAAATTTCCAAAAGCTAAAACAAAATTTATACAAGTCTTGAACGGGGGCAATCTCACAATAAGACCCCCACGACCGCTCAAGACTTAGACAAATTTTCGTTGCATTACAGAAATAAAACATTCACGGAAAATGTTACACAGTATTATTACATAAAGAAAGTGAAGAACAGAGGCATGAAAAAGGAATATTTATTCGTTGATGCAAAAATCATTACAAAGCAAAGGGCTCGAAGACCCAGGAAATATTGTCCCAAAATAAGAAAAATAGGCAATTACAGAAGGAATTGATAAAGGGAAAGCTTCATGCAGCTGGAGCGATGTCTTCATCAACAATCACCAGGATTGGGCCATGAACCGGGCCATGGACTGGGCCCTCAGGCTCTTGTACCGGGCCATGTACCGGGCCCTCAGGCTCTTGTTGATGGGCTTGCGGGTCGTTGGGCTCATGATCAACCGGAGCGGGAGCGTTGGCATCTTCAGCAATTGGGACCGGGGCCTCCTCCAAGATAGGTGCTTGAGGCTCATCCACAGAATCGCCGTTTGGAGCGGATGAGGCAGCATTACCCACACCCTCGTCCCTATGAGCGTCGGCGTACTCATCCTGGAGCAACTTGACCAGGAAGTCATATTCCATTTCAGCAATGCCATCCGCGGGATCGTTGGGATCCTCATCCACCTCCTCACAGCGCTCATTGAACAAGAGCCCAGTGCCCTCAGCTTCCTTCATTGCCGGATCCGTCAGCCCTTTGTGGATGCCCTGATCCACTGCCAAGTTAAAGGCGTTTTGAGCCTCGTCCAAGCAGTGCAACGAGGCCGCGAAATTGAAGGCTTTGGAGTGGCAGAATTTGATCAACGCCTCCTTGGTTGCACGCTCTAAGCTTCGGGGCCATTCGTTGACAGTATCGTTGAATTTGCGCTCGGCATCAAGCGCCCTTGATTTCCAGCTTTCCCTATCCGCCTCGGCCTTCTTGCAACGCTCGTTGGCCTGGGCCAGTTGGTTGCCCAAATTGATTCGAGAGCTGTCGACCGCTACAAAATCTTCCTTCAACTTCCCCAATTCCTCCTCCGTTGTTTCGAATAAACCCTTGAGGGTTTGATACTTGGCGACTTCAGCATCCAACTCCGCTTGGATTTGAGCCGGGTCATTCGAGCGGGCCATCTTCTTGTATTTGGTCTTGCGCTCAGCGTAAGTTGAGGCTCGCATTTGCATGTTACAGAGCCGGGGAAGAACTTGCTGCGTAAACGAGAGGAAAAGTGTTAGCCAAAAAGATGATAATTGAATCCACAAAGATAGGAAACAAGAAGTGAAGGCTTACAGAGATTAGAGCGTTGGCCGCGTCAAAAGCCACTTGCTCCACGGACTCATTGAAGAGGTGCCGATGGTCCGCCGAGAACTGAGCCCTGGTGTAGAGATCTTGGGCCATAGTTTCGGATAGGGTGCCGGGCCTCAGCAGAATTGGCCCCCCATCCGTGGGACCTGAGCATTCCCTGTCCCCTCGTCGAGTGAACGCCCATAAACGCTCTTCCTCTGAAGAGGAAGTGTCCCCCTCGCCCTTGGGGCCCTCGACAACTTGCTTGCCTTTGCCCTTGATGGCGACAGAATCGGGCATTCTCTTCCTCTTGCGGGAAGGCCTGTTTGCGCTCGAGCTAGGAGGGGCCTCTGTTATGGTCAGCGTGGTTGCTGGCCTCGGTTGTTCTGAAGGAATGGGGGGTTGTACATCACCAGCTCTCTCTGATCGCCCCCTGGTCTCCCTTGGGACCAATCTACGTTCCCCTCGGCCACGAGGGGGCTGCACCTCAGGGTTGGCGCTCGAACTGGCGCCACCTCGAGCGTTCCCTCTATCATTGCGGTGGCGAGGGCGCTGTTCACGTTGTTGATCCACCTGGGGGGTCTGGTTTCTGTTCGCATGAGCGAAACGAGCCGCTTGTCTAATTCCTCCGGCCATTTCTATGATAGCGACTCCTGCAAGAGTGAAATTTTTCAAGGGTTAGAAATATTCAAACTATCTACTCAGATTGCAAGTTACAAGTACAGAAAAGAAGTTAGTATTTATTCCTATCTAAAGTTAGTGCCCTAAGAATCTAACCGTCTCTCTCTATGTCACGAGCCGGAGGGTTGCCAAGGAAAAAAGGGTCATTGGAGAGACCGTACAAGAACATAAGTTCTGCATCATCTATCCAGTCCTTTGCTTGTATCAAATGGCCCTCGTCCCTTAGGGTTGCCGCCAGGTTTTTTGCCCAATCTTTGGGGAGTGAGGGTGGCATACGGCTCTTTGAATACGAGCCCCACTCTGTGCTCACACCAAAGTCCTCTCCTGCTGGGGCCTTGACAAAGATGAACTTTTCTTTCCAATCAATGCCATAAGTGCTCGAGGGCGAATTGATCAGCTTCATATGGGCCTTTGCTTGAACGTAATAGAAACCGGCCTCGGGAGATGAGCGGGATGAACTGACCACTTGGAATAAGGCGTGGAAGTTCCGCATGAGGGGCTCGTAACCCATACTCCTCATCAAAATTATGAAGCACGTCAGGAGGGCTAAGCCGTTGGGCACAATCTGGGACGGACACAAGCCCAGGTTATTCAGCAAATGAGCCATGGAGACCGAGATAGGGAACCTCAAGCCTCCTGAACTCACGGTGTCCACATATACTGCCATCTCCCCAGGAGGCGGATTGTTTGCACGCTCGTGGACTTCTGGGATTCTCCATGTGTACCGCTCGTCCCAGTAGATGGGTGCCATCATCGTCTTCACATCCCCCACAGTAACTGTGCTGGGGGTTTCATCAGGCGTGCGCTCGGTAGCCTGGTAGCCCGACCCTTCGCCCTCGTTTTGTCTTTTGGATTTTTGGGACTTCTTGCTCTTTCCCTTGTTCCGGGCCCTTTCTGAAGGCCCAGTTATGGCCTCTGCCACCGGAAGCGGGTTTGCAACGGCCACGGTCACGGTGTGACGGTGAGGATGTGTGGCACTTTGAGTTATGGGGAGGGTAACCCCTTGCCTTTCTGCCTCCATCACCAGATCCATCTCCTCAAAAAGAGGATCCGTTCCGCCGGGGTTCCTGTCCTCCGTTACCATCACCGCCGCTCCCAACCCTTCATCCCTAGGAGAGTCTGGGGAAGAAGAACTATCGATGGCCATTTCATTAATTTCACGGGCAAACTCCTCAACGTGTTGGTCGGCCATGGCAGAAATTGGGATTTGGAAGTTTTCCGGTGAAAGATTAGGGTTTCTTCGGGGAAAAGGAATCTAAGGGGTTGTGAAGTCCTAAGGTTCAAGTCTACGGTTAGCAAAGTTAGAAAATTACTCTGAAAATTTACCTTGAAGGTGTTTGAGAAAACTGGAGAAAAGTTGAAGATGATGCTCTGAAAACTGAAATGCTAGAGAATTCTTCTTGCAAAGGGTGCTTGAAAGTTCTGGATGCGTAAAGAGTATCAGGATTTCAGAATCCCATATTTATAGGGATGGGAGTTGGTACCGTATTCGGCAATAAGTTCAAAATGGTAATCATTTCCCGCCTAGGAAACTGCCCACTTTATGGAACCGCCCCATGCTTTCCCATGCTCACGCGCCCCACGCGCACCCGCATTTAATGCCCTGTCGCTTCGGATGCTTCAGAATAGTACAGCATTTAATGCGAAGACGTTACAAGTGGTCAGTTGAAAAGACCGCATTTAATGGCACCATCAGAGGAAAATTGCTCAACACGCCAATTCCCGTACGAGCGTTGTATGCGGGATATTGAACGTGTCAAAATTCTACAGTCCTTATCACTAAGGACTACAGAATTGGGGGGCAAAATGATGGGGTAAAAATACGATCGCCCCACATTAAGACACGTGGCACCACCGAGATGATGACATCTGTCTCCCCAAGGATGCACCTATCAGCATCCGAGCGCTAGGTACTACGAGCGCTGAGCTCAACAAGTACAATCCATCTTCAGGAGTTAAGCCTACGAGCGCTGACACTCCCACGAGCGTCCTACGAACTAAACAATTGGTACGCCCACGTGCCAAAGGAGCCCTCTTCGAGCGTCACACCCCCTCAGAGCGGCCTTTCCTTTGGTTCCTCATCTGAACTGAAGCCCTCGTTCCCCTCAGCGGATATCTTGGCTTCCAGTGCTCTAGGTTGTCACGAGCGTGCTCTCAAGCCCTCGTTACCAACCACCCACATGGCTCTCTGACACAACGTACATGCCCGCGCACCTGCCACTGTTGCCAGCACTAACTTTTAGCCGCTTTTGCAGAAGATTCCTCCTAGGTTTCTCTCTCACAGCGCCACGTGTTAGGGCAACATTCGGCCAGGACCACTCGAGGCAAATGACCAAAGGGCCCTTGACCCTCAACTATAAATAGCTAAGGTCATCTTCTACCTTGTTAAGCTTTCTTCACTTCTGCAACTGTGACTGAACTTACTCTTCTTCATACATTGAACTGACTTGAGCGTCGGAGAGCCAAACTGGGTATCACCCCCAGTTCCCCCAGCTTGGCCTTCTGACCTATTTTGTGCTTGTCCCAACAGGTAGAACCCACTCTCACTTTTCCGGCGAAGCTCCGGTGGTTTCCTCCACAAATATAAATTGTAAAGTGATCGGATTCGGACCCATACATTCCAGAACCCATCAGACTTATAATTTATTGAATTGTGTAATATAGAAATATGAAGGCAATCATAAAAAATTAGAAAGTATATATTAATTGACTTATAATGTATGAATAGTGTGATAGTGAAATATGAGGGCCAGAAATTAATGTTGATCCAACTCATTTAGAATTTTATAAAAATTAAAACTAACACAAGTGTGGCGTCAACCACATCCAATGCTATTCAATATTACATTATTTTAATTAGTAGTGTAGTATTTGAATCTATAAGAATATAAAGTAAAAAAAAAAAATTATACTTAAATAATTCAACTTTACTCTAACTCAAATAAATGAATTATAAAAAAATAATAATAATAATAACATATTCAACTTCATTTCCTAAAAAAATTAAAAAAGAACATAGTCAACTTCATGAGATATGATCAATAGGGGTTCATTCAAGTGGTTAATGAATTTATTCTTTAGGGTCATTCGAATTCAGCTTTTATATGTATATTAAAATAAATAAATAAATAACCATATGGATAGCGTGTATGATATTTAACCTTAATTTGTTCCAAAGTACAGTGTGATCGTTAGACTTTGTTGGCATCAATTTGGAGTAAACTTTCCTCAATAGAAAAGTTAACCATTCAGATCAAAGAATGTTTATTATTCATAGCTTGCAACTTGCATCACATATTCACATTCACATATGGTCTATGGAGCCTCAGAATTCATTTACTTCAATAGTTAAGCCTGGTTTATCTATTTTGTCTAGTCTAAACTTGGCTTTACTTTGATTGGTACATTTTTGGGGGTAAATCCGGAGCCCCGGTTCTAAGCTTGAGAAACCTGGGGTAATTTTTCTTGCCAAAATCTTCTTGTTAAATAAACCATTGCCATTGGTTTAGCCAAAATTACTATGTTACCCCAGGGCTTTTTCCTTTATTCCATGTGATGCCCCCAATTGTGATGAATATATTCTGGCAAAATGGTGAAGATAACCTTTGTGCACACATTTCCATAAAGGGGCAAATTTGACATTTACACAACTAACCACTTGGTTATTGTCCATTAAAGTAAAGGGATATTAACGATGGTCTATTTACCCTAAATCACAAACAAGCAAAGTAAAAAGATCACTAGATAAAATAACCAAGATTTTTCAAAAATTTAAACCAACCCCGTTGAATAGCTAACAAGTAGAGTAAACGAACTTTCAATCTCTTATTAAGATTTGACACACTAATTAATTTAATTATTTGATTGAATAGTAGGTGCGTCTACACGATTTTGACGGCCCGGGCCCGCCTCAACACAATTTCCACACAAATAAAATTCCCAAAAAACATTTAAGAATAGTCTTATATTTGCGCAGATGCAATGACCCACGTGTAGTAAAACAAACTTCTACATACACAGCTGTTGACTGTTGTGCGTCTACATATATATATATATATATATATATACACCTCTAAACTTCCATTCTCAGAGAGCAGAAGAATCGAGCTCGAATCGAGAAAAAAAAAAAAAAAAGAGTCAAAAGCTCATTTATTCAGTTAAATTTAAGCAACGAGATAGTGAATGAAGGGTGGTGATCAACAGTTGAATCTTCCGGCGGGGTTCAGGTTCCATCCGACGGACGAGGAGTTGGTGGTGCATTATCTCTGCCGTAGGTGTGCGGGCCAGCAGATTTCTGTCCCTATTGTTGCCGAGATTGATCTATACAAGTTTGATCCATGGCAACTTCCCGGTATAATTTCTAATACTTTCTATTTTTGTTTTTCGAATTCGTAGAGGTTGAAAAAAGATTTCTCAGGAGATGAATTCATACTATTTATTTACTTTCTTGAAATTTCTTCTTTTTCACTGCCATAATTTATATTGAAGAGGACATAATTAAATTAAATTATTATTGTTTTTTTTTTAATATACGCACATCCAAACGGGATTGTCCTGGAATCCATTATATTGTTTGGTATTTCTCTGTTGTTCCTCCGTGTGCTATATATGATATTTTAGTGTCTAAATTTTAATCAAATATTGTGTGGTGTATGATGATCGATGAATAACAGGTATGGCACTTTATGGTGAAAAGGAGTGGTACTTCTTCTCTCCAAGGGACCGGAAATATCCGAACGGTTCACGGCCGAACCGGGCGGCTGGAACCGGGTACTGGAAAGCAACCGGGGCCGACAAACCGGTGGGAAAACCGAAAACTCTAGGGATAAAGAAGGCTCTAGTGTTCTATGCCGGAAAAGCTCCAAAAGGAATTAAAACCAATTGGATTATGCACGAGTACCGTTTGGCTAATGTCGATAGGTCTGCTGGCAAGAAAAATAATTTGAGGGTAATTAATTTCTCATTCTTTTCATGTTTCTAAATTGCCAATTAGTGTTATTATTTGGCTAGTTTTGTTTATAAATTGAGCCTCATAATGTGTTTGCTGGGTATTTCTGAAAGAAACTTTCCATTTAAAATACAGGATATTTTCTTATGTTTGCACTAAATGTGTGAAAGTTCTGAAAATATCTCTATATCAAAGGTACACCTCTATATCAAATGTTGGGAACTTTCTGTAATTTTCTAAACATGAAATGTTAATGTGTAATTTCACATTGAGTTAATCAGCTTGTTTGAGGCTCATGAACAATACACAAGATTGATGATTCAAATTGTTTGACAATATTGCAGCTAGATGACTGGGTACTATGTCGAATATACAACAAGAAAGGCACCCTCGAGAAGCAGGATCACATCAGCGTGCCTAATGATCAGGAAGCAACGGTGCAGTTCTCAGACATAAGCGAAGAACAAAAGCCTAACGTGAACACATTCCCGTATAATGGAATAGTAACACAACAGAAGGTGAACGACAACACAGCCGAATCGGCACCTAAACTGCATACGTACTCGAGTAGCTCAGAGCACGTGTTGTCATCGGAGTTCAAAGAGGTCCAAAGTGAGCCGAAGTGGAGCGATCAGTTTGGTTATGATCAGCTGAATTATATGGATGGTTTTCAAGATGACCCTTTCAAATCCATGATGCAGTATAGTTATGAGCAGAGTTCTATGTTCCATGATGTGTTTGCTAGTTACATGCACAAGCCTTTCTGAATTAGGGATTGGAATTTGGATGTGACTCATGAATGCAAAGGACAAATGCTAATGGAGAAGCTATCTTCTGTGAAATCGACAAGATGGAATTCTTGGATGGTTAGAACTTTTGAATGTATTTGATTCATTCGTTCTTTCATAACCCAATTTGGTTATATAGATTAATGTATAGCTTTAGACTTAGTGGATGGGACGATAGAATAATATAGATTTTGGTCTTATCAAATTGTATTCTAGAAATTTATAGAAAAGAAAAAGAGAAAATATCCCTTATGGAATTTCCTTCTTTCTTTTGATCACTATTTGGAGTTACGGAGATCCCCCATCTCATATATTAATCGATCGAAACATCCAATTATACAAAAAGTGCATCCTGACCCAACGGCCGAGTAAAACATAAAGGCTTAACATGTCAACGAGGCTATAAAGTAACCGCAACACCGAGGCTTAAGGATCAATTAATTGGCCTAAGAAGGCGCCCAGACTTCCGGACAACAGTAAGATATACGCCAGTGAGGCATCAAGCTTGAAATAATTGATCGCGTACACTCTGATTGTGCCCAGACTTCCTTCTTTTTTCGCTTTGTTTTTCGATTTATTTATGATAAGACTCTATAACTTTTATGGAAAATAACAAGTGTTATTATGTAGAAAAAAAACACCATTTTTTTTTTTTTCTAAATGTAATATTCTTTTTCGATATTATGGAAAGAAACATCATTCTTTATTTTAGATATTGAGAATTATAAATTTTATATTATATATTTTATTAATTAAATAATATTTATTTATTTATAACATCACATCAATTCGATCCGACCAATCGAAACCGATGACCAATAAACCAATCAATTCCAAGTGATCAGCTTTTGAAAAATTGGTTCAACCACCAGGTCACTGGTCCCTAGATAGAAAGAACAAAAAAAAAGAAAAACATGTTTAAATGGTGATTTGCCTCCAGTTTTCTTTCATCTTCCTTATCTTGTCTGATCGGAATTGGGTGTGGCCTTTTTTTCTTTTTTTCCCATGACTTCTGAGGACAGAAAATCTGAGGTTTTCCCCCAAAATTTTTCTAGTGGCCTGGGATTTCTGAGGTTATGTTGACGCTTCGCCCTCTCCCCATATAATTAACGAGATCTCTAATTGATATTATAAAAAAAAAAAAGTTGATATATAGAATGTTATGAGATCATTCACGAAATCATGGGATCATACTGTCATATGCCAAAAATATCTTCCTAAAATGGAAGATGGTAATACCAATTTCCCGTGGTTTAGCCAGTAGAGGTTGATCCAAGTGGTTAATGAACATCCTCCAAAGCAAGGTCCTGGATTCGAATCCCGTTTGGGTGCGCGTGTGTGGAAAAAAAAAAAAGAATTCCTATAGTTCAATGTCCTTGTTGAATGTTGACTCAACAACGTTCGACAGTTCATTAAATTCAATTCTAGGCATGTAAAAATGATCATAAAAAATTAACAAGCTCTCTAAAATCTAAACTAGTGAAAGATACGTCTTTCACAGTTGCATGCAACAGAAAATTGATTCACAAATCACACAGAGAATTTAACAATGAAACCCCACAAGAAATAAGAAATTAATCTTACACTTTGCCTAGACTAATATTGCCTTCAAGTTTTCATAATATTCATATAACAACAAGCCCCACGGTTTTCCTAAGCAGTGTTAGTTTACAAAACAGGAAAAGCTTGTCAACAGGTAATTCAGCGATTTCCACTCGTTTCAATTAGGCTATTCTGGGCAATTTTCAGAAGGCAAAAACATAAATTCATACCAAATATTCTAGCCACTCTCACCAATTTCCTGGTTAATTTCATCCACGTGATCTCGAAGTATTTTCCACTGCAAGCATAAAGAAATAACCAATTAATAAAATTTGTAAAGATAGAATAGACTGGATATTATCAGGGAGCAGGAATTTGTAACTGAACCATACCTGGTCCATGCTCAATGAAATGCCTGTAATCAAATAAAGAACAGAGATTAATTATACTTCAATCTTTCTTCAGTATCAAATAAAATTGAATTCCACATAATACAAAAAACGATAAATCCTGATCAAAAAGGCATGAACTAGTTCAAAGATGAATTATACAGAACAAAGAACAATCGGGTTTTTAGGAAATATAGAAAATTTAAGCAGAACAAACAAATCAAGCTGAAATTTCCGAGCGAGCATTGGATGAAGCGACATGGAGTTCGATATAAAAGGAAGATTGTGAAGAGACATGCATCACTATTCCATTCCAGTTTCACGTTAACATGACAGAAAAACCAAATTAGACCTGTTACAGGAAATCCCCGTATCAAAAAAAATAACATCAGCAAAAGTAAATCACATGCAAAAGGTGTCTACTTCTCCCGTCTCCGAATCCTTCCTCTAACAACCAAATTAAAACAGTGATTACCTTGGAGTTAAGTAAGCATCACGGGAGACTAAAGTTCAAGATAAAAGAAAGGTACTGCCTTTTTCATCACATTCCAATGACTGAAAGATGAGAAAATCCCTTTGGGCACTCAAACATGCCACAGTTCTAAATGACCATTCCCAGAGATCTAAAAATTCTAACAAATAGATATATGCAACCGGCACAAGAAATAATATTGCTAGACTATAAAAGACTAATCTGTCGGTCACCTCATACGGATTAATTTTCCACGTGCAATAACAAAGTAGTTTAGAGGACCTACACAAGTTATTTTTTTAAACACACACACCCCTAAAGTGGCCAGAGGATTCGAAAGAACCCTCAGCTACTTGGGCCAACCACTGTTAGTAGAGGACCTACACAAGTTGTTGAGCTTTGTTCTAAATTTAAGTGGGGAATTGCACACTTATGGTACTTTTCAAGCGTATTGCAAATCTATTGTTTGTTTTTGCTTCAATGTGTATTTTTTTCCTCCGAATTTCTATTGAAACAGGTTACTGACTTCCTTTTTTTTTTTATAATTTAAATTGATTCAATCTTACACGTCAAAAAAAAAAAAGGCAACAAATAGAACCCGGTTACAATGTTACCGTTTCAATGTTATGTTTATAACATTTGGAAAATAAAATGGAACTGATTACACTATAACCGGTTTCAAATATATTTATTAATTTTTGGGCAAGAATTGTGTTACTCGAATGAGGAAGGAGTTGCCTCAGTGGTGGTCTCAAAATCAAATGAAGAACAGCTATTACCCCCTCACTTTTCCTCTAGTCATGTACTACAATTTCTTCGATCAGTATCGTCCCCGCCACACTCTAGTCACCTTTGCCATCAGCCGTCGCCGACACCACCTCTGGCGGCTCCTCAATTACTTACAGAATCCCGCATCAACATCTACATTGGCACCCTCTCCCACCATCATCAAGCTATCTGATGATACCCTCCAAATAATCCTCAAAGCCCCTTCTAATACCTTCCAATAGCTCAAAACAAAACCTAATCAGTTCCTTGACTTCGGTCGTGAAGCTTATAATAACCTGAGGACTATCGTCGCTGTCGATGGTCACAGTGGGGGCTCGTAATCTCCTGCAAGAGGTTTAGACTTGAATTTTTACATGGTTTATTTGTTTCCAGTTTGGTGGTTGTTATAGCCCTTCGGGATCTTTTTAAACTCCAAAAACATGTCAGTGGCGAAGTGCTGGTATATAAAAGGGATAGGAGCCTTGGGCAAAGCAGGTGGTGGTGGGGAAGAGGGAGACAAATTTGTCGAGAAGCCATATATTGATGCCAGGGGTTTGGATAATTTTGCTCATTATTATCAAAAGAAAAACAAGAGAAAGACTCGAAGGAGGAAGAAGGAAATGCCTATTGAACATTTTGGGCAAGAATTGAGTTTTTCCTCTACATTTCAAACCGGTTATAGTGTAATCGGTTCCATTTTATTTTTCAAATGTTATAAACATAAAAATGAAACCGATAAAGTTGTAAACGGCTTCTATTTGTTTCCCACATTTTTCCGATGTGTAATGTCGAACCAATTTAAATTAAAGAAAATAAAGGTAAAACCCAAGTTGTTGATTGTTTATTGCACTTGAAAGAAAACAACTTAAGTATCATTAACATTATCAAATGCTGCAAAAAGAACAATAAGGAATATATGTGCGTATGTATTTATATTGTGTTTGTATAGTTAAAGGTTTTTTATACTATCAGTCAAAGCAGCTACATTTAGGAAAAAATCCATTTCTTCAAATTTCAACAGCACAGAAGAAGTAACTTATGCAACTAACCAGATCGGTGACCATATGACAAAGCAAATTTATGCTCTTAATATTAGGTTAAAAAATAAAAGATGAGAAAAAGAGACCTTTTTTGCCGGGAAATTCCTTTCCGTCTTTATAATAGAATTCCCTAATATCCACCACAACTCTTCCTTGCCAGTTCCTCACCGATACTTTCCGATTCTTCGACAGCTATAGCACAGAAAATTTCACAAACAAAATCAGTAAAAAAATCCTAGTAACAGTAACAATTATTCCACACACACAAAAAAAATATCTATATATATATACAGGCAATACAGCACAGTAAATGAGAATTACCTGGCAGACAACAATGTTATCAGAGTCATCTGAATCACTATCAGGCTTCGAAGCCTTCTTGGGAGGCTCGTCACCTTCAGAGACTGCCTCATCCTCCTCCCTCTTCTTGCCCCTCTTCGACATTTCTACTAATCTACATATGTACAAGTAAATAAGCACTTTGAAACATTGAATTAGTGATACAGCAGCAAAAGTTTGAAGCAGAAGAGAGAGTTGAGGAGCAAATTGGGCGTACCTTTACCAGTTAAGAAATTCGAGTAAGGGTTAAGGTCATTTACTCGTTTATACATTAGAGCTTTAGAAGCGCCATTTCCCAATCACGATCGACTTTTCTTGTGCATCCCCGTTTCTCGATTGTTGTCATGCGACTTTAAGTTAATATATATTAACTGCATATCAATGAAACGCTTTTTTTGAAACAGAAAAAAAAAAAAAAAAAAAAAAAGAACACGCTTTTCATTTTAGTTGGAAACGGGAGATGAACTTCCTTTTTTTTAAAAAATAGAAAAGAAAGATGAACTTCCTTTCCATAAGGTGTTTGGTTATTTGCAACATTAACTAAGAATGCGAGAAAACTACAATTTTGGTCTCATAATTGGGGTGGGCGCACACCGATCTCAAATTGGTTCAATAATCAGACTTCGATTACTTTCATGTTATCCTTTGTATTCACAATGAGAAGGATGTTATCTACATAAAGTACCCGAAATTGAAGTGAGGTTTCCAATTCCTTCTTATACACGCAAGACTCATTCGAATTTTGTGTGAAGCCAAACGATTTGACTGCTTCATCGAATCAAATGTTCTAATTCTTAGAGGCCTGCTTTAATCCATACATTATTTTGGAGTTTGTTAACCTTTTTCTCACTCCCACTTAATGTGAAACCCATGAGTTGTTCCATATAAATGTCTTTAACAGTGTCTACATTGAGAAATGTAGTTTTCATATCCATTTGTCATGTCTCATAGTCATAATATGCAGTTATGGCAAGCATGATTCAAAATGGATATTTTTGCATTGCAACCGGGGAGAAGGTTTTACTCAAAGACGGTTTCATCAAAGTCTAATCTTGGTCTTTGAGTAAAACCTTTAGCAACTAGTTTTGCTTTAAAGGCTGCAATATTTCCATCTACTCCAAGCTTTCGCTTGTATATCCATCTGCACCCTATGGGCTTGATCTCATTAGATAGATCAACCAAGGTCTAAACTTGGTTAGAATACATGAAATACATTTCCGATTTCATGGATTGTTTCTGCTTAGAGTTTGGATCTGATAGTGCCTTATCATATGTCAGTGGATCATTATTCACTTGAGATGTTTGATGGAGAAATCCATATCATCTCTCAGGTTGTCTAGGAACGCATTCAAAACATCTTAATAGATGAGGATTTATGCGTGTAGATTAATGGCATGGGGACTTATTCTCGAATTTCTTCAACGTCTGTGATCTTACATTTCTTCTCTCTTAGGAACATTTCTTCAAGAAAGGTAGCATTTCTTGAAACAAACACCTTTTGTTCATCTAGATCATAGAAGTAATATCCTATGAACTCTTTAAATTATCCTATGAAGTTACATAAGCTTGATCTAGATTCAAGCTTATCTCCCACTGTCCTCTTCATGTAAGTAGGACAATCCCAAATTCTTAAGTAAGAATAACTAGGAATTTTGTCATGCCACATTTCATGCGACGTTTTAGGGACTAATTTTGATGGTACAAGATTAAAAATTTTAACTGCACATTCTATGGTGTATCCCCAAAATGAAGATGGTAAATCAGTAAAACTCGTCATGGAATGAACCATATCTAATAAGGTTTTGTTTCTTCTTTCCGAAACTCCATTTAGTTGAGGAGTTCTCGAAGGAGTCCACTGAGAGATAATTCAATTATCTCCGAAATGATTGAGGAACTCGTCACTAAGATATTTGCCACCCACATCAGATCAAAGTGTTGTTATCTTATGACCAGTTTGGTTCTCAACCTCCTTTTGAAATTTAAAGAATTTCAAAAAAATTTCAGATTTGTACATCATTAAGTACACATAATCGAAACGACTAAAGTCATCTATAAAGGTTATGAAGTACTGATGATTGTTCCTAATGCTTATGCTAAGGGGGCCACAAACATCAATATGGATCAAATCCAATAGGCCATTTGCACGTCCCACATTTGTTAGGAATAGTGCCCTTAAAGCAGTTTTTTATCCTTTACTATTTCCTTGTAAAATCACAAACAGTCTTTGAATAATAAATGAGATGATTTTGTTCATAGGCAATCACTTCTTTATGTGCTTATTTATGTCTATTTGGGTTGACTGTGTTTTGCATGTTTTGAACTCCCCTAATCCGAAGAGGCCATTAAGGACTTTGCCCTTATGGGAACGGCACATGAAACAAGTTCTTAACTCCATAGGTGAGGATTAGAAACTTCTCCAAGTCGATGAGTCCGACAGACAGTGAGAGTGTCGACCTTGACTCCGTTGAACCTTACTTATGTGATTATGTCCTTTTGGAAGGATCATTCAGTTTCATGGAATGATAAGTGCATACGATGATGCGTTCATAATACATAAGGGTGATTGTTGCAAGAACTTCATCACTGAGATGTCCCACGTGAGAACATTACTAAATGGGAAAGGAAGTCTCCTAGAAACTTCCAGATTAGGAAATATCTCACAGGTCAATGACGTGATTAATAATCCTTAGACTTGAGATTCTGTAATGTCTCATATGGGCTAACTTTGTAATTTTTGATATAGGCTCAAAAGGGTGTCGTCATATAGACACCTGCACCACGACCTATGTTGGGATTACACAAGTGGCATATGTAGAATTAGTAGAATCGATAATGGACCTACACTTGTTAAGAACAAGAATAATCTCTTACTGACTGAGTAGTTTGTAATCCATTAAATATTAAACCCTTGGCCAAGGTGGATAAAAGATCAAGACAGGTTTTCTTAGATTGAGATCTAAATGGATATGAAACGAACTTAACTTTAAAAATCAAGAATATTAAGGCTCTGAGAATATTCCCATGCCTTAGTTCTTGATTGAGAGATGAAGTTGTAGGAGGATAGTATTTCACTAATTGTCATTGACTGAAAGGTTCTTCGATTTATTTTGTTATTCGGCTAGGGGTCACACACCCATTGCTAGATTACGGTAGTGTGATATGTGAAGTGAGTTATGGGAATTAATTAATTACTGTCACTGCTAATAGAATAATGAACCTAAAGGGTCACACACAAATGCCAGAATACGAGGGTTATGGTAAGATGTTAATATGATTAATTAAGGATCAAATTGTTGATCGAAAATGGGGCTGGAACACGTGGGCATTACCACGTGTCAAAGACACGTGACTGCCATGTGTCACGTAGCCTGTGTGGTTGCCACTTGTCACGTACACGTGGCACGTACGTGGCTCCAAACGTGTAATTATATTACACGTGAATACTTTTCTAGAATTAATTAATTAATTTTAGTCTTTTAATTAATTTTGAATTAATTGTTAAGACTATTCTCAAATAAACTTAACCCAATAAATAATTAATTATGAATTAAATTATTTATTGAATCTTGACTTCTAACTTTAGGAAAGTTGAAAAGTCCAACTTCCTATTGTAGGAGAGAGAAAGTTGTTCTTGCAAAGACTTGGAGAATAAGTTGATGACTTATTATTCCAATTAAATTAATAATTAAATTAGTTAATTAGTGAGCAAGAAAACAAAGTCCATTAGGCTTAGAGAAGCCCTAGTAGGTTCGAACCCCACTAGTATTTATACTAGTGGAGGTGGTTCTCTTATTCTTTAGACCAACACTCAAGAAGTGTTAAGTTTTTTAGAAAAATAAAAGAAAAACTTTCAAAGTAAAAATCCTAGCCTAACACAAGCCATAGAACTAGCATTCTCACTCGCTTGATCGCGTTCTAGGACTGGTATGGATACGTTTTGGAGGATTGCCTACTTTGGGATCTAATCGAAGGCCGTTCGAGGGACTTTCCGCTTAAAGGGTGTTCGTTAGGCGGTAACGACATCTCAAGAAAGCTTCAATTAACATGAGTTTCTTGATACACCTTACGATACGATACGAACATTACAAAGTTTAGATCTACTTTTGGAAAAAATTTAAACTTCCGTTGCACAACTCTGTTTGTTTTCCAACAACATTTCCCTTAAATGGGGTTTTAGACATTTTTTCTTTAAGACATGATTCACAAGAAGTGAACTCTTTAAGTTTATTTTTATAGAATGATCTCAAATTAGTTAACTTGGTAATCCTATTGGAAATATGTCTAAGTCTAGCATGCCAAAGTGCTGCTAAAACTCTATCATCTTTTTTACGTTCGTTTATATTGAATATTCATAATATGGGTGTTTGTATTTGATATAGTCCGTTTGTTAATGTACCAAGAATAAATGAAGAACGATTCCTCTTTATACAAAATAAACCATTACAAATATAAGTTTGAAAACCATCATAATCTAAAATTGAAATGGAAATTATATTTCTAATAATTTTTTTGGTTCTATAACTCATTTCCGTGGGTCGAGCCGTGATGGACAACTTAAGGTGTACAGTTCTCCCTACAAATGGTAGTTGCATTCCCAAGGAATTAAATTCGTGACCTCTGGTTAAGCTAGCATAGCACCGACCGCTAAACTACACCACTTTGTGGTTATCTTATATTTATAATAATGTTAGGTATAAAGAGGACCTTATTTAAAATCAAAACAGAACCACCAAAATCTAATCTAACGGTTCCTAAAGATTACGCCTGAACAGTTGAGCCGTTTCCAACCTTCAGGACACACTCTCCCACTCTTAACTGTCGCGCCTCACTTAGCATCTGTACATCATTACAGATATGAGAACCACAACCGATATCAAGTACCCAAAAGTTAGAATTAATAGATAGATTTACTTTATAACAAGAAGCATACCTTTCTTTAGAGTATCCTTGTAATCTTAGTAGTTTCTCTTCCAATTCCCTTTCTTGCCACAATGGTGGCAAACTTAATCTCTATTTAATCCCTTTTCTTTTTGTGCCACACACCCACACGTGCCACACGCACGTGTGGGCCCCATCGACCAAATCTGGTTGGTTCAATTAACCGATTGGCCTAGACCCTCGTGATCCGACATTTGTTTGTGACCCTTAGGTTCATTATTCGCTTAGTAGTGACCCTAATTAATTAATACGTATATTAATTAATTAGTCCACAGATAATAGAACCATAGTCTAGCTACCAGTGTTTGACTCTTAACCGAATAACGAATTTATTATAAAGAACCTTTCAGTCAATGACGACTTATTGAGATACAATCCTCTTACAAACCTATCTCTTGATTAAGATTTAGGGCAAGGGAATAATTACAACTCTAATAATCTTAATCTTAAATTTAAGTTCGTTTCATATCCCCTTAATGTCGATCCAAGAAACTCCTTTCTTAATCTCGAGTCATTACCATGGCCAAGAACTCCGAGATGGAATATGAACAACTTACACAATAAGAGATCTTCTTGCTTCTAGCAAATATAGGTCTTTTATTGATCCTCACATGCCTCCATATGGCACTTTTGTAATCCCAGTATAAGCCGTAATTTGTGAGTTTCGAGTGATGCCCTTTTGAGCCTGTATCTAAGATTACCTAGTTAGCTCATACTAGACATCAATGGAATCTCAGGTCTAAGGATTAGTTGATCATGTCATCGACCTGTGATATATTTCCTAATCTATAAGTAGTGACGACCTTTCTCGTTTAGTAATTTTCTCACTCGGGATACCTTAATCTTCTCATTCTAAGTAACAAGCACCCTCTTGATATCTAGCATCACAATAAACTATCTAACACACGTCAAGTGTTCTTTGGGCTCTAATATAAATGGCACGCATTGAAAGATTAACCACCGAAAGATCTCCTGCACAAATTGGTAGGTCAAATAGTCATGAGTCCTCGACCCAAGGGGTCAGTCCATTCAACCTTAGTGATATAGAAAGTGGTTTAAGAAATCAACATCAAATGCTAGAGATCTCTTAATACTTTACACTCCATTGTTATTCTTACTAAATTACTTATGTTGTAGGGTCGGCATCTTTGCATTTAATGCACTTGATACATGCATAAGACTTACCACCATGTATGCCAACAACATTTATTGCAAAAGGTAAGCATTAAATACTCTAGAGCTCTGTTACTTAATTTTGATCTGGCTTTTAGTACAATTTATTAGTTCATCGATTTTTTTTTTATTCTATCCTTGTTTCAGATCAGAGTTCCTACCTTAGTGTCTGTTTGGTTAGTTGAAGCGATATTAGCAAACTATATTCCAACACGATGATTTTGTTGTAGTTTGTGGGTAACCTTTAAACATAACTCCTTTCAAGAAACCAAAGATTAGAAGTAACAGTTAGAATTTAGAATTTGGGCTTTGGGGAAATTTTCTGTATTCCATAGACTTCTGAATTAATCGGACTTACAACATACGTACAATATATAGATACCAGCATCTACAGAAAAGGAAAAGATATGTACAAACGTAATCTCGCTAACTATGGAAATAAATCCCTGCTAATTAACCGTAATCTCTAACACTCCCCCTCAAGCTGACTGTGGGATAACACACATTCAGCTTGCTCAGAACATCTGAAAAAGCTCGCTCAGTCACAGCCTTAGTGAGAATGTCTGTTAACTGATCCTCTGATCGTACGAAAGGAAACGTTACGATTCCACTCTCGAGTTTCTCCTTGATAAAGTGTCGGTCTACCTCTATGTGCTTTGTTCGGTTATGTTGAACCGGATTCTCTGAGATGTTTATAGCTGCTTTATTATCACACCACAATCTACACTTTTCATTTACGGGAAACCCAAGTTCTTCAAGTAACTTCTGAAGCCAAAGGACTTCGGCCAGTCCTCGTGCAATTCCCCTAAACTCTGCTTTTGCACTGGATAAAGCTACTACCTTCTGCTTCTTGCTCTTCCACGCGATAAGATTACCACCAACAGTGGTAAAATAACCCGAAGTGGAGCACCGGTCATCCTGATTCCCAGCCCAATCTGCATCTGTATAAGCCTCAATGGACAGATCCCCGTGGTTTTTGAACAACACTCCTCTCCCGGGAGTCCCCTTGAGATATCTGACCACTCTAAGTGCTCCATCCATATGATCCTGCTGCGGTCGGTGCATAAACTGACTTAACACGCCTACTGTATAGGCAATATCGGCCCTCGTGTGTGATAAATAGATCAACTTCCCAACGAGGTGCTGATACCGGCTTCGGTCAACCATTTCTGCATCTTCTTTTATCCTTAGCCCGTGATTCACAACGATAGGAGTCCCTGCTGGTTTGCTGTCAAGTAACCCTGTCTCTGCTAATAGATCAAGTACTTGTTGGAAAACAGGAATCAGAAAGCAGCGAAAATTTAAAAATTTTCCAACAAAAAGGATCGAAACTCGCAATCCTGAATCCGAATTCGTAGAGATTAGAAACTTACTTTTCAATAATCTTTCTTGAAGCGTTTCAAGCCACCCAAGAACGCTCTTCTCGCGGCTTGATCCCCTCTCCTTGGTAAAGCTCGAATATTTAAAACTTCTAACTTGAAGCTTTCTAGAGATAGTCCACCAACTTGACTACAATCTAACTAGTAAGGATGTTAGTTCTCTAGTTAGTCTTTAGGCTTGACCTAGGGTTTATTTGATCTTGGAGAAAGGATGGTGTTCAACACATGAACCAAAAGAAAATCGATCAGCCCTAAGGGGAGCTCGAGCTCCCCTATATATAGGAGAGGGGTGGCCGATCCTAGTCCTTATGGACTAAGGATTTGGTCCCTCTCTCTTATTCCTTGATCATCAAGTAATTTTAAACTTTGACTTTGAATTCTAATTCAAATCAACTTTTAAGAGAGCTAAAATATCCAAACCCTTTTGGATAATATTATACTTTATTTATTAATAAATAAATAACTTATTTATCTAATTAATTAATTCACAATTAATTAAATAGATTAATTTCTCCAAAATAAGACTTTCATTTTAATTCAAAATTAAACCAAAGTCTATTAAATAATTAAGACATTAATTATTTAATACATAAATAAATATACACGTGTGGTGCACACGTGTCCATGTATGACACGTGTCACTCACGTGACCCACACGTGTGTTTCACACGTGTGGAACCCTCTTGGTATGATCAACTCGTTTAATCATTTTAAAGCCTTAACTTATGTAACCAAGTTGTTGTGTGTGACCCTCTAGGTTCTCAATTCAATTAGCAGTGACCCTAATTAATTAATTCACTAATTAATTAATCAGTCCACAGATTAAACGACCATAGTCTAGCAACAGGTGTTTAACCCCTAGCTGAATTGGAATGTATCGATTCGGCAAAACCTTTAAGTTATTGATTCATGTGAGATACAATCCTCCTACTTACTATCTCTCAACCAAGATCTAGGGTAAGGGAATAATCAGAACCCTAATAATCTGGTCTTAAAGCTAAGTGCATTTCATATCCATTTGATCTCAATCCAAGAAACCCTTTTCTTGATGTCTTAATCTACTACCTTGGCCAAGGACTCCATATGGCATATGAATGACTTACACAATAAGAGATCACCTTGCAAATGCAAGTGTAGGTCCTTTCTTGATTCTCATTCACTTTCATGAGTCACTTGTGCAGCCCCAGCATAAGCCTTGAATCAGTTATCTAAGGCGACACCCTTTAAAGCTTATACCTAAGACTACAGAGTTAACTCATAAAGTGACATGGAACCTCAAGTCTAAGGATCAATTAATCACATCAATGACTTGTGAGATATTTCCTAATCTGGAAGTTTCTATTTCCTGAAATAGAAACTTCCTTTCCCATTTTGGAATCTTCTCACACGGGGCACCTCAGTGAACTTACTTATGGAAGTAAGCACCCTCATGTATCACGCACGTATCAACTATACACTTTGTGTAATGCCCGAGCGTGAGACGTCACATCCCCCGCACCATGACCCGACCCGTATATGAAATGGATTTCCATACACGTGCCAAATCATAGCGAACGGGGACATACACACTCGCTAAGCCAGGCGGGACTAACCTATAACTTAACCCCAACAACAACAACAATCAATGTAACAGAACAGCGGAAGCAATTATTCATATTCCATATATTGAGCTATATGCTCTAGGTACCAACAGGTAAGGTTCAAGTACGATCAGTAAATTTAATACAAAACATGTACGCTCCATATTCATATACAATATCCAAAATACCATAAACATAAGCATATGAGTGTAAAGAAAGAAAGGTTAGACACTATGCAAGACTCGCTCAGACTTGTATCCCGCCTAGCATCCCTTCCTGCAAAAGAACTGAAACAACTCCGGGTTCAGTCTTAGACAGACTGGTGGGTATAAAACAGGCTTAATATCATAATATAGCAGAATTTAAACACATACATGCAAGCTATAATCCTTATTCGAGGTTTTAGAACAATTTCCCCAAGCGGGAAGTAAAATACAACGAATAGGATTATAACAATTCATTTCATTCATTAGGTCCTTTGTGACCCGACGAGAGGGCGTGCATTATCTCCAACCAACACCTTGTGTAATTCATTAATCATTCATTCATTCGTTCATGAATTTCATTCTTTCGTGCACATTCATTAGATCATTCATTCGATCATTCATATATTCCTTCTTCCTCCGGTTAGGGGACGGGTTTGCAAGGCCCGAACCCTCATTCATTGGTGCTAGAGGGGTACATGAATCCCCAAAAGCTCGGATCCCCTTCTTTCACTAATCTCCTAGTGAAGTCTAGGTTACCGTAATTGATGGAACTAGTATATGTGGATTCCTGTTAGCCCAAGCTTCCCCGGTTCACCAAATACACTAAGTCCCGGGCCCCCATTCATTGTGAACATTCAATTCTCGCCAAAACTTTTGGTAGGATTTATAAAATAAGGTTTAACTTTGAAAACACTAATTCGTTATAAAACTCGATATAGATATATATATCTTTGGCCAAAATCTTGCACATTAGGTATATTGGGGTCATATCTTTTAACTAATAGAAGAAAAACCCACCTGGTAGACAAAAGAACCCGACAAAGATCTCACTGCTCGACCTCGTCTCCCACTGGATCAATATCTGTGTGATAAAGGTAGTGTGAGACTCAAATATGGCCACATTTGACCCTCGGCAATGCAATGACATGTTATGGAATGCTTGAAACATAAGCACATGTCCAAATATGATCATGAATACCTTGGAATTCAATTAAACACATAATTCACCAAGTTTCGTTCAATATACGATAAAATCGTATTCATTCACCTTCGTAGCGTTTATAACTTTCATTGTAGCACCCGGAACGCCAAGCACCACATCCCCCGCACTATAGCTCCAATCCACATATGAAATGGACAATCCATACATGAATCAAAGCTGTAGCGAACGGGAGACAATAAAATGACTCAAGGCTAGGCGGGTACCCTCAAATTAAAACCAATTAACAAGTAAGACAGAGTATATAAAAAGCGGAAGCAATAACATTCATTCGATATGTATAGGTACCATATTTATTTATTTACTTATAGATACCAACATTTACACTATCAATACATTATCATCTTTCAATAAAATAGATAACAGGGCCTGATACCAAATATCCCAAGCTAACTGTACATGAACAAAATGTGGAATGAAGTGTGCTAGACCCAAATTTAAGACCCTCTAGACTCTAAATTCCCGCCTAGCACGCCCTGCAAAACAACTGAAAAGTTGAGGTGTCAGTCCAACTCGGACTGAGCGAGGGGTATAATAAATATAAGCGCACATACATGCAAGTTATAACCTCGGGTAATAATTTTGGAAAACAATATAATTTAATAGGTTAAAAGAGATACTATCGCCCGAGATTACAACTATTCCAATTTCAATTCAATCAATTCAATACAATCAATTTGTGGCCCGGCGAGTGGGGCAATTCTCCAACCTTACACCGACCGTGTACAATAAATCAATCAATTATTAGGTGATTAGGTGATCAAGCAATTCATTAATGTGCACAATTAGCAGTTTCAATAACGCCTTCTTCCTCCGGGTGATGGTGGGATTGCAAGGCCCCACCATCCAATCAATCTGGGCAGAGGGTACATGAATCCCTAAGCCCGGAACTCCTTCCTCCTCTAATCTCCTAGAGGGTTCAGGGGTCATCCCAATTTGGTGAGGATAGCTCTCGAGTTACCCGTCAGCCCGTGCTTTCCCGGTTGGCTCGAGTCACTACCCTCGGGCCCACAGTGCAATACAATACTCGCCAAATCAATCCATCAATCAATCAATTCCTTTCCAATAGTTTAGTAAAACATTTGAAAATCAATTCATTTGAAAACTATAAGTATATAAATAGGTTTTGGCTTAAAACATCACATAGGGTTGTACGGGTCCTATGTATCTAGAATTAAACCTCACCTTAACGACCCAAAATAATCCAAGGAAACAGCTCACGGGGCCTGCTCCTCGTCACCAGGAAGCTGGTCTGTGCAAGAAAGACAATTGTCCGTGAAACACGACTCAAAATGTACCAAATATGACGAACGGCAAAATGCAACGAAACGACGGGAAAAATACAATGCACCTTAAAAATATCACGTTTCAACATGTATGCGATTATTTAACATCAATTAGGGGTCAAAGAAATGATTGGAGGATGGTGTTGAAAATTTAATTTTATGCAGTAGCTTTTGCTCTACATTCGCCGTGGGAACGGCCGTTCCGGCCTTCCCTTGAAAATGGGAAGGGCCGTTCCCATGGTCTGAAGAAAGCGCGCCAGCGTTTTTAAATTTTAAAACGCGTCTAGGCTGGGAAGGGCCGTTCCGGCTCACAGGCCAAAGTGGGAACGGCCGTTCCCAGTCTCGCTGGCCTAAAGTCTCAGCATCATGGGAACGGCCGTTCCAGTTTTGAACTGGGATTGGGAATGGCCGTTCCCAGAATACGAGAGCATCTGAAAGCAGAGCAGAAACAGGGCAGTAATGGCAACAACAACAACAATCACCAAAAATGGCTTCAAGCCAAGTTCAAAAGCAAATATTAGATGCAATATATATACTAACATGCATATTGATCAATAACAATTCATAAAAACACATGACTCCATGTTAGATCATCAATAATCACTCATTCCAAACCCACACACCCCATCATGCTCCAAGTTCATAAAACTCAAGATATATGCATCAAACTCAAGCATAAAGTTCACAAACATATTTCCAACAACCAATACACAATTCAATCATCATATAACAAAGCCCTAGATATCAAATATATTCAATAAAATCAATCAATCTCCATAATTACCTCAAATGGGAGAAATGGAAGAAAAGAAGAAGAAGTGATGATGATGATGATCCAAATATCACAAAACCCACACAAATTGATGCTTGAATGGAGAAATCTCCCACTTAATCAAGAAAGGTTGTGTCTCGGTTGAAATGGAAAGCAAGAGCAAGGAGGAAATGTTGTGTATGAAGAATGAAGACAAGGTACGGGATGTGCTGCTATGGAGAAGAGAAAAGAGGGCCAATTTGCAATTAAATCCCTTCATTTAATAAGTTATGCTATCAAGTCCAAAACCAATATTAAATGATCAATTAGGTCCAATGCAATTAGATCCCTAGTTCATGAAAATGATCACTTAAGGACATAAAGGAAATAAATTACATTCGTGAAAATAATTCACGTAGCAATCGCGTTCAAAATATCCAATAAATATGATATGATATGAATTTTCAATAAAATGTTAAGAATATAATTTTTATAAAATTATGTCATGATAGGAAAATGAGTTAAATGATCAACAAATAATTAAATTACAACTCTCAAACGCACACGTGTCGTTCATACCTGAATTGCCGAAAGCTGGGGCGTTACATTCATTCTTGCATTCATGTAACTCTTGAGGTCATATAACAATCATACAACATAGCTTTAATAGATTCACGTTACATATAATTCACGGACACGAACAATAAACATGATACAAGCAAGAGAGGTTCCCCAAAGTTGCCAATTCAAATGACACGGTCGTGTTTCATTTTCAAAGGAATTGGACACGGCCGTGTCCGAGGTTAAAAAAAATAAAATTCCCAAGTCGAGAGCTTGACACGGTCGTGTTGAGTTTTCAAAGCATTTGGACACGGCCGTGTCCGATTTTCGGGAAATATTTTTCGCAAGTCGAACTGCCAACACGGCCGTGTCCATTTTCAGTTCAAAGTTGCGTCGTTTTGGAAGAGAAAACAAAGCAGAAGCTCTGTTTCTGCTAGGGAAAAGCTTTGCAAAACAGGGAAGCCATGAGGTAGCTCTTATATTGCACTTAGACCTATATTCAAGCCATAAAACTCATGCAAATCATATAACTCATTCATATTTACAAGAACTCATGTTCAAAATTGGCAAAAGATCACCCCAATTCTAAGCTTCAACCATGGAAGCTTCAAGCTTCACTAATGGAAATTCATGCCCTAATCACCAAACCTTAAATTTAAACATGTAGAAATGCTAAGGAGCTTACAAGTATCATCTTTCATGCATCAATTCTCAATTTAAACCATGAATACCAATGATCAAGAACCAAACCCCAAATAAGCTATCCATGCCCTTATTCAAAACACATGAATTCCCAACTTTCATCATGCTTCACTTGAATGAAAAGATAGAGGAGGAGATGGAGATTACAAATCATCAAATACCTTGGAAAAAGATGGAGGATTGGTAACTCTTGAGCTCAAAGTTTGGAAGTTCAACAATGGAGGGTTTCTTGGGAAATTTCTCTTCTCTTGCTTCCTGTGGAGATGATGATCGATATATGTGGAAGCATGAGGAAGCAATTGCTGATATTTAGTGGAGAAATGGGTAGGAGTCGGGTTGATCCAAGTCCGGTTTGTTTAAAAAACGGTTCAAACAAGTTATAAATGTCAATGCTATGGAAAGGTTCGTTGTCGAAGGTTCAATTGATATCGAAAAGGTATAAGGTCAAGTTTAAAGAATAGGTATCGTCGAAATAAGTTCAACGCCGAAAACGGATCTCGATTTCGAGGTCCGGAGCTCAAGATATCGCGAAAATCGTTCAGGGTTGCCTATTATTCAAATAGGTCCCTAAACTTTCAAAAAGTGGCAGTTAAGCCCAACTCAATTTCCAATTGAGTCCATAACATTCAAATAAGTTACAATTAAACCCTCGGATCACATGAAACACGTAATTTCATTCAGTTACCACCAAATTCACGAAATTCACATTTCCACAATTTCATTCATATATTCATAGCTCACATTGGAATTCATATGAAATTTAAACAAATGATTCAAATTACAAAAGAAATCAATTAATAAATCAAATTATAACTCGTGTAATTAAATGTAAATGCGCACGTAACACTTACCTGCACGTGTGAAAACACGGGGCGACTTTGCACCTCCATGAAACAAGGTGGTCCTTCTTAAGGGTGTGATCCCACAAGTAAGCTTTAAAGGAATCAGGTTGACACTCCCACTGTCTGTAGGACTCATTGACTTGGAGTATTTTACTAATCATGACTTATGTGATATAAGACTTGTTTCCTGAACCATTTCACCTAAATGGTAGAGTCCTAAAGTCATCAGGATTAGGGGAGTTCTCATACATGCACAATTAAAGTAAACGCATACCAAACAAGAGCATATAAAGAAGTGTTGCCTCAATTCGTTATTGTAACACCCCTTTACATGTGGAGGTGCCACACCCCCCGCACTATAGGTCAATCCACATACGAAACGGGCAATCCGTACATGAACCAACCTATAGCGAATGGGTGACAATGCAATAAACGATAAGCTAGGCGGGATTAATGTATACATGCAACGAGTGAAAGCAGAAGCATAAACTGTTCACTATCAAATATAATTATTAAACATGTCACGACATTTCTCATTTACCAAGTCAAATATGTTCCATCTTTACATATCAATACATTATCACCGTGATTGACTCGACTATAGTAACAATACAAGTAACTATAGTAACAATTCTAAAACGACAATAAACAATATGCACCGTGATTGACTCGACTACATGGACTGGACTTGACACGACTCGACTCGACTCCCGCCTAGCGTGCTCCTGCAAGAACCTGAAAGGTGGAGGCGTCAGTCTATGGAAGACTGAGTGAGGGGCATAGATATATATTAGCGCAAATAACATGCAAGTTATAACCTCGGGTAAGGTTTTATAATTATAATAATATAAATGCAAGAATATCAAGAACTCGCCCGAGATTACAACTATCAAGTTTAACACGATAATCACGTTTATTATAACAATCAATGGCCCTGGCAAGGGGCGTGCACGATCTCCAACCAACCTCGACAGTGAACAAGCATTACTCTTTCATTTAATTAGGTTATCACACAAGTCATTATAGTGCACACGATCAATAACACGAAATTCTCCTTTCTCCAATGGTGGTGGGTTTGCAAGGCCCGAACCACCCACGATATCACGTTGCACGTCGGGAACATGACTCCCACGTACGGGACTCCTTCCTCCACCAGACCTCCTGGTGGATTCAGGGGGCATCCCCACGGTTTGAGAGAGGTGTGTGAGTTACCCGTCAGCCCTATGCTTTCCCGGTTGGCTCAAACACTCACCCTCGGACCCATAAACACGATACACGATAATTCGCCAAACACGATCACGGTAACACGATTCATGGCTTGCTTGTAACACGATACACGACTTGTTTGGAACACGATACACGACTTGCTTGTCACGAACATGACTTATTTTCAATGAAACACGGTTACCTTTAAAGAACACGGCTCGATAGTTTAGAAACAATTATCATTATGTATTTATATCTTTTGGCCCAAAAGACACATAAGGTTATACAGGTTCTAAGTAACTAGCAATTAAACCTCACCTGACAGGCGACACAACGACTCGTGATTGCGTGAACGTGCTCATGCTCGACAATCTCCTCCCTGGAGAGTAACTGAACAAGAAATGGAAACATACATGCATTCGTGAGACCAAACTCGACAATATTACCAAGTATGACGCACGGCTTGATCAAGTACGAGACATCATGCAATAAACAATGTAGCATGCAAATATCACGTTTTCGCATGTAATCATTCATATAATAACAATTTGGGGTCAAATAAGCCATTGGATCGATGGGCTAAAACTGTAATTTTATGCATAATGTTTTCTTCTGTCAGTGGGGTGGGAACGGCCGTTCCAGGTTTTAGTTCAAAGTGGGAAGGGCTGTTCCCGCCTCCCCGAAGTGCTCCCCGAAGATGGGAACGGCCGTTCCCGTCTGTGAGACAAAGTGGGAACGGTCGTTCCCCTCCTCGCCGCCTGCACATTATTCAAATCAATGGGAATAGCCGTTCCCCAATTACAAAGGGAACGGGAAGGGCCATTCCCGTTTTACAGAAGATGCAGAAGCAGGGGACGAAGAACAGGGGAGGCACAAATCCATCTCCAAAACTCACCAAACACTCATAATTCACTTCCATAAACTATAATTCATGAAGGGAAATATGTATACAAGCTTGAGAGACAATAACACTCAATATAAACACATAATTCATGCCTAATCCTCAAGAATCATCACATCAAGCTCACATATGAATTCATCATATAATTCCATAAATCTCAAGATTTAAGTATGAAATTCAAGCTATAATCTTGTAATCATACTTCTAACAGTAAATACACAACCTATCACATTTAATTCATGAACCCTAGCTTAACATGTCAATTCAAGAACTCATATATATCCTTCTATACCTTGAAGTGAACTAAAAGATGGAAGATGATGAAGATGAGATGATGATGCTTCAAAGCTCCAAATTTCTCCATGATCATGGCTTGGAAGTGATAAAAATCCTTTTCTCCTCCTTGGAGGTTTGGCTCGGAAGAAAGGAGCAAGAATGAATGATGATTCTAGGTGAAATGAAATGAAGAGCATGAAAGGATGCATATAACGATATATTTGTGGAAAAATGTAATATTTATGATCAAATCCTCCAAGTTTTATAAGTCATGCAATTAAATATAAAAGGTTTGAAAAGTGATCAATTTAGTCCACAAGTTTTTCATGCAATTTAATCCTTAAAGAAAAGGAAATGAGCAATTAAGGACAATTAGGTAATTAAATCATGTCTAGATAATTAATTCATGTAACACCAAAATCCCGAATTGACACATATTTCACTTATTCCCACGTAAACATATTGGAGTGAAATTTCCACAATTTATCATAAACGTAGGAAGTTAATAAGTAAAAGAATTAAGATTAAATCCTAACCCTCAGAATCACACGTGTCGTGCGTACCTGAAATTGGGGCGTTACAATTCTCTCCCCCTTAAGAGAATCCGTCCTCGGATTCACTGTTTCGAATTCCGGGAAGTTAATTGACTCTCCCGTTTTCATCCCACGCGGGGTTGGCCATTCCCCGTCTGGGATTAGTCCGAAAGAGGTCTTCAATCCGCGAGATTCCTTGCATTACTGTTAAATCACGACCCTCAACTTTCTGGGATTCTAAACACTCGCGAGAAAATCTAACCTTCCACAAGAACAAGTTGCCAAATAAAAATGAGAGTGCCCCGTCTCTCTAACAAACAACGAGAGAACCCCGTCTCTCGCACAAGTACCAAGAGAACCCCGTCTCTTAACTAACAAAATAACCCAGCTACCAAGAAATTAAAGGTAACAATAATGAAATACATGGTGCACGTGATATGCATGTTCAAGTGTACCGTTCACCGTGGATCAAAAATCTTCGTTGCGGTAGTTCGGTTGACACTTGATTCTTTAAATTACTTCATTGCCGTCTCTCCACCTTTAAGAAAGAAAATGAAAATTTTCTTTCTTAAGCCTTCCGAAGTCCGGAGTGGATGTTCAAATATTCACACTTGACTCAATTCGGCAAAACTGGATGGATGTTTGCTAACAAGAATCATTAAATTATGCATGCCGATTAAGATGTCAATGCACACGTCACGCTTAGAAACAATTTCGGATGCCAAATGTAGCAATTAATGTCACAAGATTCACGTAGACACGTTGATCATGTAAATTTCACGGCACATGAGATCATTTAATGAGCAATTAGTGACAAGAATGAATGCATTACACAAGTTACCAAATAATTCCTACGCCGTTCGACCTAGACTCGATACGACACGACACTAGAACCTCGGTTTTGCAACTGGGCTCTGATACCACCTTAGATGTAGCACCCCTTTACACGTGGAGGTGCCACACCCCCGCACTATAGGTCAATCCACATACGAAACGGGCAATCCGTACATGAACCAACCTATAGCGAACGGGTGACAATGCAATAAACGATAAGCTAGGCGGGATTAATGTATACATGCAACGAGTGAAAGCGGAAGCATAAACTGTTCACTATCAAATATAATTATTAAACATGTCACGACATTTCTAATTTACCAAGTCAAATATGTTCCAGCTTTACATATCAATACATTATCATCTCCGAACATAAATAACAAGTAACTATAATAACAATTCTAAAACGACAATAAACAATATGCACCGTGATTGACTCGACTACATGGACTGGACTTGACACTACTCGACTCGACTCCCGCCTAGCGTGCTCCTGCAAGAACCTGAAAGGTGGAGGCGTCAGTCTATGGAAGACTGAGTGAGGGGCATAGATATATATTAGCGCAAATAACATGCAAATTATAACCTCGGGTAAGGTTTTATAATTATAATAATATAAGTGCAAGAATATCAAGAACTCGCCCGAGATTACAACTATCAAGTTTAACACGATAATCACGGTTATTATAACAATCAGTGGCCCTGGCGAGGGGCGTGCACGATCTCCAACCAACCTCGACAGTGAACAAGCATTACTCTTTCATTTAATTAGGTTATCACGCAAGTCATTATAGTGCACACGATCAATAACACGAAATTCTCCTTTCTTCAATGGTGGTGGGTTTGCAAGGCCCGAACCACCCACGATATCACGTTGCACGTCGGGAACATGACTCCCACGTACGGGACTCCTTCCTCCACCAAACCTCCTGGTGGATTCAGGGGGCATCCCCACGGTTTGAGAGAGGTGTGTGAGTTACCCGTCAGCCCTATGCTTTCCCGGTTGGCTCAAACACTCACCCTCGGGCCCATAAACACGATACATGATAATTCGCCAAACACGATCACGGTAACACGATAACACGATTCATGGCTTGCTTGTAACACGATACACGACTTGTTTGGAACACGATACACGACTTGCTTGTCACGAACATGACTTATTTTCAATGAAACACGGTTACCTTTAAAGAACACGACTCGATAGTTTAGAAGCAATTATTATTATGTATTTATATCTTTTGGCCCAAAAGACACATAAGGTTATACAGGTTCTAAGTAACTAGCAATTAAACCTCACCTGACAGGCGACACAACGACTCGTGATTGCGTGAACGTGCTCATGCTCGACAATCTCCTCCCTGGAGAGTAACTGAACAAGAAATGGAAACATACATGCATTCGTGAGACCAAACTCGACAATATTACCAAGTATGACGCACGGCTTGATCAAGTACGAGACATCATGCAATAAACAATGTAGCATGAAAATATCACGTTTTCGCATGTAATCATTCATATAATAACAATTTGGGGTCAAATAAGCCATTGGATCGAGGGGCTAAAACTGTAATTTTATGCATAATGTTTTCTTCTGTCAGTGGGGTGGGAACGGCCGTTCCAGGTTTTAGTTCAAAGTGGGAAGGGCCGTTTTCGCCTCCCCGAAGTGCTCCCCGAAGATGGGAACGACCGTTCCCGTCTGTGAGACAAAGTGGGAACGGTCGTTCCCCTCCTCGCCGCCTGCACATTATTCAAATCAATGGGAACGGCCGTTCCCCAATTACAAAGGGAACGGGAAGGGCCGTTCCCGTTTTACAGAAGATGCAGAAGCAGGGGACGAAGAATAGGGGAGGCACGAATCTATCTCCAAAACTCACCAAACACTCATAATTCATGAAGGGAAATATGTATACAAGCTTGAGAGACAATAACACTCAATATAAACACATAATTCATGCCTAATCCTCAAGAATCATCACATCAAGCTCACATATGAATTCATCATATAATTCCATAAATCTCAAGATTTAAGCATGAAATTCAAGCTATAATCCTGTAATCATACTTCTAACAGTAAATACACAACCTATCACATTTAATTCATGAACCCTAGCTTCACATGTTAATTCAAGAACTCATATATATCCTTCTATACCTTGAAGTGAACTAAAAGATGGAAGATGATGAAGATGAGATGATGATGCTTCAAAGCTCCAAATTTCTCCATGATCATGGCTTGGAAATGATAAATATCCCTTTCTCCTCCTTGGAGGTTTGGCTCGGTAGAAAGGAGCAAGAATGAATGATGATTCTAGGTGAAATGAAATGAAGAGCATGAAAGGATGCATATAACGATATATTTGTGGAAAAATGTAATATTTATGATCAAATCCTCCAAGTTTTATAAGTCATGCAATTAAATATAAAAGGTTTGAAAAGTGATCAATTTAGTCCACAAGTTTTTCATGCAATTTAATCCTTAAAGAAAAGGAAATGAGCAATTAAGGACAATTAGGTAATTAAATCATGTCTAGATAATTAATTCATGTAACACCAAAATCCCAAATTGACACATATTTCACTTATTCCCACGTAAACATATTGGAGTGAAATTTCCACAATTTATCATAAACGTAGGAAGTTAGTAAGTAAAAGAATTAAGATTAAATCCTAACCCTCAAAATCACACGTGTCGTGCGTACCTGAAATTGGGGCGTTACAGTTATTTTATTCAAAGATTGTCTGTAATTACAATAAGGAAAAGTACAAAACGGATATACAATCGGCTTTCTAGGGCACTATTCCTAACAGTATGTACTTCCGTTGGGAAATAAAGATTCCCCGTCTTGACCTAAGTACCTCAATCCCTAAGAAGTACTTCAATTCCCCCAGATCTTTCATTTCAAACTCCTCAAACAAATTTTTCCTCAAAAGCTTAATTTCCTCAAGATCATTCCCAGTGATGATCATGTCATCAACATAGATGATAAGACAGGTTACTAACTCACCCCTCCTTGTAAAGAACAAGGTATGGTCCGAGTTACTCTGTTTGAACCCATACTTTCGCATAACAACTGTGAATCTCCCAAACCAAGCTCTTGGTGACTGCCTAAGCCCATAGAGTGCTCTCTTCAACCTACATACTTCCCCTGCACAAAACTGCTCAGAAAACTCTGGTGGAGGCTCCATGTAAACTTCTTCTTCCAACTTTCCATGCAGGAAGGCATTTTTCACATCAAACTGATGCAACGACCAATCTTGATTAGTTGCTATCGAGAAAAGCACTCTGATAGTGTCAATCTTAGCAACTGGAGAAAAGGTCTCTGAATAATCCACTCCGTACGTTTGTGTGTACCCCTTGGCTACCAATCTAGCCTTGTACCGCTCAATGGACCCATCGACAACCTACCGGTCTCTTTCCTGGTGGCAATCTACATCTTTCCCAAGTTATGTTTTTTTCAAGGGCCATCATTTATGTTTTCATGGCCAACTTCCACTCATCCTTCTTCTGAGCTTCTTCAACTGTTCTAGGAAGCACATCAGCGTAGACTGCTGCTGAGTATGCTCTAGCTGTCACTGTTAGCTTTCCCTGTGCATAATCCGCGACCGGATACTGGGATTTTCTGGGTTCGTACTCCGGTTCATACCTCTTTGGAGGCACTCCCCGATTACTCCGTGGTAGAAGGACATACCGGTCGCTTCTTGTGGGCTCCCCCTGAACTTGTCTTTCCTGATCCTGTAATTATCCCTGAACCTGTCTCTCTTGATCCTGTAACTCCTCTATATGCAGATTATCAATAGTATTAACAAAATTATTATCAAATGAGGAAGTTTCAAGGGGTACCTCAGGAACATTTAGTGGTTCGGATCCTGGGACTGGTGCTGACATGAGGGGCTGAACTGTGGGAGACGTCTGCTTGGTGGTCCCGCCTACTGGATCTTTTGGGTCGGGATCTGGCATAGTGGAGTATGACACCCAACTTAGTGGATCTATAGACTGCTCCCCCTGACCGCTAGGTTGGGTGTGGTAGAAGAATTCGGTTTCTAGGAAGTTACAGTTTATGGTGGTGTACAGGCGTCGTGTGGATGGGTGATAACAACGATACCCTTTTTGATTGACCCCATACCCAACAAAGACACATTTAACTGAACACGGGTCAAACTTAGTACGTTCCTGTTTAGGGATATGGACAAAAACTGAACACCCAAAGACACGAGGCTGCAGAGTCAGAGGTGTGGGAACAATAACATAGCTGGAAAGTTCTGAGAGAGGTGTCTTAAGATCAAGAATTTTAGTGGGCAAACTATTGAGGAGGTAAACAGTTGTGGCAATAGCTTCAGGCCAAAAAGACTTAGGAACACCCGCATCAAACATAATGGCCCTAGCAATTTCAAGGATGATTCGATTTTTACGCTCAGCAACCCCATTTTGTTCAGGTGTATGAGCACAGGTGGTTTGGTGAACAAGACCCTTTTCTGAGAAAAACTGTTTAAAGCTGGAATTAACATACTCCCCCCCATTATTTGACCGAAGAATCTGTATTTTGGCATTAAACTGAGTTTGGACCATGTGATAAAATTCGACAAACTTAGAAAAAACCTCTGATTTATGTTTCAAAAAATATATCCAAGTCATGCACGAGCAATCATCAACAAATAATACAAAGAAACGAAAACCAGAGTGAGAACCCGTATATGGAGTTGGGCCCCAGACATCGGAATGTATAAGGGAAAAAACTGTATTCACACGGGTTCCAAAATAGTGATATGACTGTTTATGACTCTTAGCTAGAATGTAAGTCTCACAGGATAACTGACTCTGACTCCTAGACGGAAAAATACTTGGAAAAAGTGAGTGCAAGTAGCTAACCGATAGGTGACCTAACCGACGATGCCATAGCCACTGCTGCCTCTCAACAGTCCCGTGAGCCAGTGCTGCAGTTCCGTTTTGAGCCACATCATCCACATAGTACAACCCATCACGATCAGTGCCACGCCCAATCACTTTCCCCGACTGAATATCCTGCAGAAGATAGAAACCAGAATAGATCACTACAACACAATTTAATTCCCGGATAACATGACTAATAGAAAGCAACTTGCAGGATAAACTGGGAACATATAAACAATTTTTCAAGGTTAAGGAAGGAGATATATCAATCGTTTTGGTGCCCTAAACTGACAATAGATTCCGGTTAGCACACTGAATAGCTGGTCTTGTAGACTTTGACACTGTAATCAAGTCATTATTGTCGTAAGTCATGGTATCGGTAGCCCCGCAATCAATGACCCACTCGACTGGCTTGGGTCCTTGGGTTATATAGGCATTTCCACATTTTGGGGGGTCATTCTGCACGTCTTTCAAACCCAGGGGACTAATCTACAAAGATTCTGAAGTTGGAGGACCAATCTGTGGTTTCTCCAAACTATAGGGACCAATCTGCAAATCCTTCAAACTTGGGGGGTCAATCTATAAATAATTACTTAATGAGGGTTGGGTTTGTAAACCCTCAACCCTAAGACCTTCGTTATCAGCCGCTGAGTTTAATTCCATGGATGAAAGTGAGAGACAGATTTCTCTCGTCGCCATCATCTCTCGGTGACCATCTGGATTTTCGTTAACCGGCGGCACTGGATTCGCCGCCGGCGACCTCTCCTCTACTGGCGGCTTCCTCTGAAAAACGGTCGCCGTTGTCTGCTGCTGGGAAATCACCGCCTGTGGCGACTGGAGGAGCATAACTGGTGGCGGCTTCTGTTGGAAGCCTGCCGCCGCTATTCACCTCTGAAAATCTACCGACGGTGGTCTCTGAAACCTCGTCGGCGGTTGCTGCTAAGAATTTAGAGATGTCCGCTGTCTCATCGTCACAAAGGCGAACCCCACTTCGCCATTTCCTTCTCCACTCTCTTCCTTAGCGACGACGGCTACGGCAGTGCTACCGGTGCTGCCGCCGCCGTCCCGCCCCTATTTTCCCATGCTCTTGGTTCTGCGTTTGTACGGCCATCCTTCCGGAAAACCAATCACCTCGTAACACTGCTCTTTTGTGTGATTTGGTTTCCGGTAGTGACTTCAAAAGATTCGGTTGCTATCACGCTGTGAAGACTCCGCCTCCTCCGATGGTTGCCGGTCTGAGCGTGGTTTGGTCATGGTGGTAGATGATGAGCCCGGAAAATCGTCGAAGAAAATATGAACGATTAACCTGCTCTGATACCAAGTTAGAATTTAGAATTTGGGCTTTGGGGAAATTTTCTGTATTCCATTGACTTCTGAATTAATCGGACTTACAACATACGTACAATATATAGATACAAGCATCTACAGAAAAGGAAAAGATATGTACAAACGTAATCCCGCTAACTATGGAAATAAATCCCTGCTAATTAACCGTGATCTCTAACAGTAACACCATCTATGAAGAAGATGGCCATGAAATAGTAGATGATTTGGGCGTTGACCCTTAACAGTTCTCTGTTAAAGGAAGTTGTTTACCCCTCTCCATGGTCATTAGATATTAACTATATCAACAGTGCCTGAAGATAATCATTTTAATGCACCAACAAGGCTTGTCCTTGCTGAAACTGAGCCTGCCCGCTATACGGAGTTGTGCCAAGCAAAGGAACACACAGCTGTTGTAGAGTGTCGAGAAGCTAGAATGTCCGACCTCCCTAGAGTTACCGACTCGAAGTGGCTCTTCCAACAACTGCATAGGAAAATACAGTGGGATCTTACCCTAGAGGGACTTCCGACTCTGATGGACCCCCAACGCATTTTGAGGGACTTCCCCTGCCTAGATATTAGATATTCCCAACCACCTATGAGTACCACCTAAGCTCAAACAATAATCACATCCACTTTTAGTTGAGACCTGATACCATAAATATAAGGTGGAATTTGTAATTTTATCATACTTTATAAAAATAAAATACGCATGAAATATCCGTTTTAATTTATATTTATAGACAAAATATAAATATGAACTTAAATAATAAAATTTTAAATTAAAAATACAAATTTAACCAACATTATAAATACTTCATTTTACTTTTAATATTATTACTGATGGGGTCAAAATACGATCGTCCCATGCTAGGACACGTGGCATCTCCGAGATGATGACGTCTGTCTCCCCAAGGTTGCACCCATCAGCACCCGAGCGCTAAGCCCAATGAGCGCAATCCTTCTTCGAGAGTTAAGCCCCACGAGCGCTGATACTCTCACGAACGCCATTCATACTGTATGATTGGCACGTCCACGAGCCAAGGGAGCCCTCTTCGAGCGTCACACTCCCTCAGAGTGGCCTCCCCTTCTGGCTCACTATTTGAACTGGAGCTTTCATCCCCCTCAGCGGATATCTTGGCTTCCGATACTTTTGGTTGACACGAGCGGGCTCATAAGCCCTCGTTACTAACCACCCAAACGGCTCTCTGACACATCGTACATGCCCGCGCACCTGCCACTGTTGCCAGCACTAACTTTTAGCCACTTTTGCAGAAGATTCCTCCTAGGTTTCTCTCTCATGGCGCCACGTGTTAGGGCAACATTCGGCCAGGACCACATGAGGCAAATGACCAAAGGGTCCCTGACCCTCACCTATAAATAGGTAAAGTCATCTTCTACATGGTAAGCATTCTCCATTACTGAAACTGCTCCTGAACTTATATTCCATCCTTATCCTGATCTTGGTCCGACTTGAGCGTCGGAGAGCCAAACTGGGAATCACCCCCAGTCCCCCCAGCTTGGCCTTCTGACCTTTCTTGTGTTTGTCCCAGCAGGTAGAACCCCTTTATCCTTTTCCGGCGAGCTTCCGGCGATTTCCCCCACAAAAAAAAATCGTAAAGTGATTGGATTCGGATCCTCCTATTCGGAACCCATCATTTTTGGCACCGTCTGTGGGAAACCAGCTTGCAATCCATTTCTTTCTTTTTGTTGGTAGAAGAGCAAACACTTATAACTTTCTCAGCTATGGTTGCTACAAGATCTGGAGCCGTGGGAGGAGGAGATAACGCCTCCCAGGATGCCAATATCATTATTCCCTCCACCGCTACTAGTGGAGCCCCGCCTCCTTCCGTCACCGTTGGTGGAGCACCTCCCGCCGCAGGAGTGACTCCGCAAGCAGAGTCTTCAATACCTCCACCTACACCGCCGGCACTGCCAATTCCCGCCGCCGCTGGAGGAGTCTCTCTCTCTGCTCCTCCGCAGCCTGCTCAGAACCCATGGGTCCATCCCCAGGTGAATCCCGGAGTGCAGGGTTACATGATGCCCCTACCCGGATATACCCTCACCCCGGCTGTTATGGTGCCGCCTGTCCAGCCGTATCATGCTGGTCAGATCCAGCTCCCGGTGGTGATCCCCAGGGAGATTGAAGGAGTGGAGTTACCTCCACTAACCACCCAGCAGTTGAGGGCTCTCTATGCCCAGTGTGAGGTTCAGGCAGCCCAGGGAGCATGGGAAAGGTTCCATTCCATGTACTTTCCCTCTGGGCAGGCCACTCAAGTTGCTGCCCCTTTGGGCGGACAACAAAATTTTCCCCTCAGAGAAGCCCAGGCTGTCCTGAGGGCACAACCGCCACCACCACCAGCCAGAGAAGCGCCCCAGCAGGAGGGCAACGAGCGTCCCTCCATGGGCAGGAATAAGGAGCCCACGGAACGAGTTAACGAGAACGAAGGGGACTCTCATGTCTCCAGAAGGGGCTCTCGAGCCCCCAGGCAAGGGGACAGACAAGGGGACGTGAATCCTGACATCCTCGCGGCTGTGCAAGACCAGCTGCAGGGTTTAAAGGATATTGTGGGACAGCTCTCACGAGGGCGATCAACTCAGATCTCCCCTAGTCGGGATGAACGGGTTGACGCCAGAAGCGCCCGTACCAAGGACCACCCACCAAAGGTCCCCCACCGCAAGGAGCCGGAGGAAAACTTCGGCACGTATGAGTACCACCCATTGGCGAGGGGCTCGCCCCTCGTGGAAGAAGTTTTGATGGCCCAAGCAGGAATGGCCAAAATCCCCACTTCCATCAACCGCTACGACGGGACGACTGATCCAACTGAACACTTGGATCATTTTTTGCATCTCATGCACCTCTACGAGCATTCCAGCAACTATTGGGCGAAAGTCTTCGTCACTTCCTTGGTTGGAATGGCTCAGGAGTGGTACAAACGACTGCCGCCGCGTTCGATTCACTCATATGAAGAGCTGGCTCATGCTTTCCTCAACCACTTCAATTCTTTGAAGGCGCCAGTCACCGCACCTACTGCCCTTTACAACGTGGTGCAAGGTAAGAGTGAGTCTCTGCGCTCGTTCTTCGCCCGCTTCAACAGGGAGATCCTGCAGGTGGAGAGGCCTTCTATGGATTTCTTGATCCCGGTGCTCTTTCAGGCTGTGGATCACAAGCAGTATGTGAGCAAGAAGTTTGCCGATGCCATTGTGGAAAGAAGGCCAGAGACCCTCATGGCCTTAAGAGAGGTAGCCGAGCCGTTCTTCGCGCACGAGGACATGTATGGGACGAACGGTCCCCGGCATCACAGTCCAGCAAGGAACGAGCGACCCCATCACGAGAGGGGACGGGAGGTGGTAGTCAAGAAGGAGCGCCCTCAAGAGCGCAAAAGGTCGCCACCACCCCCTCGTCGATTCGAGCGAGTCCCGCTCACCAGGCCGAATTCAGAAGTCTACAACCTCTCCGATAAAAAGCTCTTTAAGAGACCCATCAAGATGAGGGAGACGGACTCGCTCAGACGCTCGAGCAAATACTGCGCATTCCACAAGCAGAGGGGGCACGACACGGATGAATGCCGCCAAGTGGAAGCTGAGATTCAGAGGCTCGTTGCAGGGGGCCACTTGAAGGAATTTGTCCAGGTGCTCGAGCGTTATGATGAACACTGCAACGAGCGCGCTGGAGGGAGACGGAGGAGTCCGTCCCGATCGAAGAGCCCGAGGGGCAGAGGACCCCCTGAAAGCAGCAACCGTCGGGGCGGCAAAGGGAAAGCCCCTGAGCAAGAAAACACACCTTTCGCGGTCATAAATATGATTGCGGGAGGTTCATCTGGAGGGGACTCCAACGCTTCCCGGCGGAGGTATATCCGGAGCTACGACCAATGCCCAACCGAGCCCAAACCTATCTATGCCATCCAAAGCTCGAGCGCTCAGCGGTCAAGAGAGAATGATGTAATAGGCTTCGATGATAGTGATTTAGAGCATATTGTAACACCCCATGGGGAGGGTGTAACCTCCGATTGCCCCATGGTGGTTAGCGTAGACGTTCACAATCACGTTGTAAAAAGGGTGTTGGTGGATAGTGGAAGCTCTGTTAATGTTTTGCCTTATTCCACATTCTTAAAGATGAAGGCTGACCTTCCGCTCGAGCCTCTAAAAACAGCCCTCATTGGCTTTGGAGGTTCGGAAGTTGTCCCCCGAGGGCAAATCCGCTTAGCCACCTCATTTGGCCAAGCCCCTCAGCGCAAGACCCTTTTGGTAACATATGCGGTGGTGGAGATCGACATTCCTTATAACATCATAATTGGGCGCCCTGCCCTCGTTGATTTCAAAGCCATCATCTCCACCTACCATCAGAAGATTAAATTCCCAACCTCCGAGGGCGTGGGGGAAGTACTGTGTAATGTACAAGAGGCTTGGGAATGCTACATGTTGTCCCTCAAGAAGCCTAGAGCGGAGAAAACTTTCCAAGTTGGGTCCACAAAGAAATCTGTGGATTTTCCCAATCTGGATGAGGACAGCCCAGCACGGAAAAGGGCGAAATTAAACAAGAAGAAGAACAAAAAGAAGAAGGGAGACAACGTGGAGAATCCCCTCGAAAGTGCTCCACCCGGGACCGTTGGAGGATCATCCTCGGAAGGAGACGAGCCAGTAGAGGGTGAACCCGCACTCGGTGATCGCTTGACGGGAAAGAAGAGGGCGCTCGAACTTCCTCGCCCTGAGATAAGGATCGAACCCTCGGAAAAGTTCCTTACCATCGAGCTGGAACCCGGAAACAAGGATAAGACTACCCAGATAGGATCTAACCTCTCGGGGCCTTCTCAGATTATGATGATTGATTTCCTCAGGGAAAACAGTGATATATTCGCGTGGAAAGCCTCCGACCTCACAGGGATTGACCCGAGCATCATTGTCCATAGGCTTAATGTGGATCCCTCTTTCAAACCCGTCAAGCAGAAAAAGCGGGATGTACATGGCTTCCGAAAGAAGGTCATTGAAGAGGAAGTTAATAAACCCCTAGAGGCTCAGTATATCGAGCCCATCTTGTATCCGGAGTGGTTGTGTAACGTCATCTTGGTGCCCAAGAGCGCGAATAAATGGCGCATGTGCAACGATTTCACTGATCTCAACAAGGCTTGCCCTAAAGATCCTTACCCGCTGCCTCGGATAGACCAATTGGTGGATTCGACCGCTGGCTCCAGAAGACCGCCCCAAAACCTCGTTTGTTATCCATCTGGGGGTATACTGTTTTTTAGTCATGCCTTTCAGACTCAAGAACGCTGGAGCTACGTACCAGCGGCTCGTCAACGGAATGTTTGAAAAAGAGATTGGTAGGTCCATGGAAGTTTACGTGGATGATATGATTGTCAAAAGCGAGCGTCAGGGTTCACATTTGGAAGACCTCAAGCGTGCTTTTTCAGTCTTGCGCCGGTATGGAATGAAGTTGAACCCTTCAAAGTGCACCTTTGGGGTACAGGGGGGAAAGTTCTTGGGGTACATGGTCAGTCAGAGGGGAATTGAGGCCAACCCGGAGAAGATCAAGGCCATATTGGAAATCCCCTCCCCTCGAAATTTGCGGGAAGTGCAAGTCCTAGTAGGAAAAATCATCTCGTTGAACAGGTTTATTTCGCGCTCGGCGGACAGGAACCTTCCCTTCTTCAAAATTTTGAGGAACGCACGTAATTTTGCTTGGACAGACGAATGCGAAAAGGCGCTGCAAGACATGAAAGCTTACTTGTCAAACGCACCGCTGCTAACCAAACCCGTCGAAGGAGAGAGACTATTTATGTATCTTTCTGTTTCTTCCGAGGCCACGAGCGCGGTTCTGATCGCTGTGCGAGAGCGGAAACACTTACCTGTCTATTATCTGAGCAAAACATTGCAAGGAGCCGAGAAGAAGTATTTGGAGATTGAGAAATTTGCGTTTGCCCTTATTAACGCTTCCAGAAGGCTGAGACCCTACTTTCAAGCGCACTCCATAACAGTTCTTACCGACCAACCCTTGAAGCAAGTGTTGTCCAAACCAGATGTGTCTGGAAGATTAATCAAATGGGCCATCGAATTGAGCCAGTTCGACTTATGTTTCGAGCCCAGGACCACGGTACAGGCTCAGGTTGTAGCTGATTTATTGGTCGAACGCTTTGGTTTAGAGCCCACCGTTGCGGAGAATGAGGGGTTATGGGTACTGCACACAGATGGTTCTTCAACCTCTCAAGGGGGAGGAGTAGGAGTGGCCCTTAGAAACCCCGATGGGATTGAGCTGGACTTTGCAATCAAGCTGGATTTCCAAGTCACTAATAACGAAGCAGAATATGAAGCCCTCGTGCAAGGATTGAATATTGCTTTTCAGAATGGAGCCTCCAGAATCACCGCTTATGTGGATTCACAGTTAATTGCGAGCCAGATTGAAGGAACTTATGAGGCTCGAGAAACCACCATGGTGCAGTACCTGAGTAAAGCCAGAGAAATCATCGGGAAGTTCAAGGAATTTCATCTACTTCAAGTACCACGGGAGGAGAACGAGCGTGCGGACGCTCTGTCAAAGTTTGCGTCAGCTTTGGAAGGCACTTCCGAGCGTTCTGTTACGTTCCTTAAGACTGAGGAACCTTTGATCAGGGAAAGGGTCGCCATTGGAATAATCGCTATGATTGATCCAAACGAGCCCTGTTGGATCGACGACATCGTCGTTTTCCTTAGGGATGGAATTCCCCCCACTGGCAAGGTGGAAGCTAGGAAAGTCCGAAGTAAGGCCCCTCGTTTCGCTTTGGATCACGAGGGGAGGTTATTCAAGAAATCATTCCAAGGACCCCCAATGAGATGCCTGAGGCCCTCACAGGCGAAGGAGACGCTTGAACTCATCCACAATGGAAGCTGTGGGAATCATTCCGGAGGGCGTATCCTGGCAAAGAAGGTTCTAAGAAGTGGGTTTTATTGGCCTACAGTTCTCCAAGATGCCATTAAATTTTCGAGGAAGTGCCCTACGTGCCAATTTCATTCAAATCTCCCTCAATTGCCAGCCACACAGATGATCCCAATAGACGTCTCTTGGCCTTTTGACCATAGACATCGTGGGCCCCTTGCCCATGGCTGCGGGACAAAAGAAGTTTGTCATTTTAGCCGTCCACTACTTCACCAAGTGGGCCGAGGCCGAAGCCGTTGCAAAAATCACTTTCAGGGTTGTGAGGGACTTCATTTGGAAAAACATAATTTGCAGATACGGCATCCCGAGGGTGCTTATCTCTGACAACGGATCCCAGTTCATAGCAGCCGACACACGAGAATGGTGTTCTGAGTTGGGGATCGAGCAGCGATTTACCTCTGTAGGACACCCTCAAGCCAATGGGCAAGCAGAAGTTACCAATAGGATCATCTTGCAACATCTGAAAACCATGCTTGAGAGCAAGAAAAGTGAATGGGCTGAAGAGCTGCAAGGAGCGCTTTGGGCTTATCGCACTACCCCACGAGCGGCCACTGGAGAAACACCTTACGCGCTCGTTTATGGATCAGAAGCGATGATACCAGCGGAGATAGTAAATGAATCCGCTCGTGTCGGCTATTTTGAGCCTCAACTCAACGATGACAACAGGAGCTTGGAGTTGGACTTGCTGGATGAAAGGAGAGACAAAGCCTGGGCTAAGATCCACCATTATAAAGCCTCTGTGGCCCAACAGTACAACAAGCGTGTGAGGGAAAGAACTTTCCAGTTGGGAGACTTGGTTTTGAAGAAAGTGGAAGTGTCCAGGCACGTGGGGAAATTGGACCCCAATTGGGAAAGCCCATTCAAGGTCGTACAACTCAGAGCTAACAGCACTTACACCCTGGAGACACTTCAAGGCGAGCGCTTGCCTCGCCCTTGGAACGCATGTAACCTCCGGCGGTTTTATGTTTGAAAGCTCTTTGCGGAACATAATGTAACAACCCTCTTTGTTGGGTTCCTCTGTACTTCCAATTGTGAGTAAGTTCCAGTATAACTTTTTCTTAATTGTTCTAACATTATGTTTCTTTGATCGCTTGAATGGATGAGACCCATGTCCCTCGTTTTCACGAGCGTGGTTGGCAATCCCTTCCTATAAGTATGCTGATATTTCGCACGGGTTACGCTGGCCAGCACTCTACTCCGCTTGAGGGGACGCCCTCATAAGGATAGACTGGTTACGCTCATAACCAATTAAACGAGATGGGGAAAATCCTAGTAGGCCTTGGCCGTTTCTTACAACGCCTTGCGCTCGAAAGTGGGATCCCTTGCAGACGGAGCTTCACAAGTCTTGAACGAGGGCAACCTCTAAGTAAGACCCTCGTAAATACTCAAGACTCAGCATAATTTCCGGGAACAAGAAGAAAGTCCCCAAGTCTTGAACGAGGGCAATCTCACAATAAGACCCTCACAATCGCTCAAGACTTAGACAAATTTTCAAGGCTTATGACAAAGGCAAAAATTTATACAAGTCTTGAAAAGGGGGGGCAATCTCACAATAAGACCCTCACGATCGCTCAAGACTTAGACAAATTTTCAAGTCTTATGACAAAGGTAAAAATTTATACAAGTCTTGAAAAGGGGGGGCAATCTCACAATAAGACCCTCACGATCGCTCAAGACTTAGGCGAATTTTCAAGTGTTACAGAATTACCAAAATTTCTCAGAAAGTGCTAAAGGCTTAACAGAGAAATAAAACATCCACAGAGTATGCTACACACAGTCTTATTATTATGAGATTTGTTCTAGAAAGCTCTAAGCATGAGTTCTGATTTCTAAATAAGCAAAAGAACAAAGTTATGAAGGAGGGGATGTATATTCACTGCAAGAAACATTACAAAATAAGGGCTCAAAGGCCTCTGAACATTGTTTCAAAAGAAGGGAGGAAAACATTAAAGCAGGAAAGTACATAGAAATTTTATAAGAGAAAAGTCTCAGGCGGCTGGAGCAACGTCTTCATCAACGATCACCAGTATATTCTGGGCCACGGGGCCATGAACTGGGCCCTCAAGCTCTTGCGGTTGGGCTTGGGGATCGTCGGGCTCATTGGCACCAGGAACGGGGGCGTTAGCACCCTCAGCAGCTGGGACAGGGGCATCCTCCACGATGGGCGCTTGTGGTTCATCTTCAGGGTTGTCATTTTGAGCGGATTGAGCAGCATCTCCTGACGGATGAGAGTCCGTGTATTCATCTTGAATAAGTTTCACCAAGAAATCATACTCCAACTCAGCAATGGTGTCCGCAGGGTCATTTGGACCTTCATCCTCTTCCTCACAGCGCTCGTTGAACATGAGCCCTGTGCCCTCTGCTCCCTTCATAGCCGGGTCAGTTAGCCCCTTGTGGATGCCCTGCTCAACGGCCAAGTTGAAGGCATTCTGGGCCTCATCCAAGCAATGCAACGAGGCTGCAAAGTTGAAGGCCTTCGAATGGCAGAACCTGACAAGGGCCTCCTTGTTCGCGCGTTCAAGACTCTGAGGCCACTCGTTCATGGTGTCATTGAATTTCCTCTCAGCCTCCAGAGCCCTCGTCTTCCAGCTCTCCCGCTCGGTCTCCGCCTTCTTGCAGCGCTCGTCAGCCTGGGCCAACTTGTCGCTCAAGCCGCTTCGAGCGCCTTCCACCGCCTGAAAGTCCTCCTTCAATTTTCCCAGCTCCCCCTCCGTCTTCTTGAACAAATCCTTAAGGGATTCATACTTAGCTAACTCAGCGTCCAGCTCCGCTTGAATCTGAGCCGGATCGTTGGAACGAGCCATCTTCTTATACTTGGCTTTGCGGTTAGCGTAGATGGAGGCCCGCCTTTGGATGTTTTTAAGCCTAGGGAGCACTTGCTGCGGGGGTTTGAAAGAAGGAAGATATTAGCGGCAAAGTGTTAGAAAGCTGTAAGGACGACAGTGAAGCAAGGGAGGGGGAACTTACGGAGATTAGGGCGTGGGCCGCATCATAGGTCACTTTCTCCACAGACTCACTGAAGAGATGCCGGTGGTCCGCCGAGAATTGGGCCTTGTTGTAGAGATTCTCGCTGACGGCTTGAGCGAGCGTGCCAGGCCTTAGCAGAACTGGCCCACCATCGGGGGCACCTGTGAAGTCCTTGTCCCCTCGTCGGGAGAACTCCCATAAATATTCCTCCTCTGAAGAGGAAGTTTCCCCCTCGCCCTTAGGGCCCTCGACTACTTGTTTTCCTTTGCCCTTGATTGCAACAGTGTCGGGCATCCTCTTCCTCTTACGGGAAGGTCTACTTGCGCTTGGATTGGCCTCCTTCATGGCCAAATTGGGGGGTGGCCTCACCTGATCAGCTGCACGAGGGTCAGCCACCCTCGAGTCGGATGAAGAAGAGGGCCGCACCACTATTCTATTTTCTGGAAGGGCCGCCCTGTTTCCCTCCCGGTTTCGTGGGGGTGGAACTTCTGAAGCTGCGTTCGAACCGGCGCCCCGTTGCCCGCCACGAGCGTCCCCCCTATTGCCTCGGTTTCGGGGGCGCTGTTGGTCCCCTTGCTGGGCTTGATTCCTGTTGGCATGAGCAAAGCGAGCGGCTTGTCTGATTCCTCCTGCCATCTCTAATATAGCAACTCCTGCAAAAATGGAAAGTACGAGGATTATAAATCCTTAAACAGAATTATTAAGTGTGCAAATTACAAGTACAAAAAGGTAGTCAGCATTCATATCTAAAGGTTAGCGCCCTAAGAATCTAACCATCTCTCTCTATATCACGAGCCGGAGGGTTGTCAAGGAAATAGGGATCGTTAGAAAGGCCACACAGGAACATGAGCTCCTCATCATCTATCCAATCTTTTACCTGGATGAGGTGGCCCTCGTCCCTCAAGGCTGCCGCCAGATTCTTGGCCCAATCTTTGGGAAGTGCAGGTTGCAAGCGGCTCTTTGAAAACGAGCCCCAGTTTGAAGACACCCCAAAGCCTTCTTCTGTTGGGGCCTTGACGAAAATGAATTTCTCCTTCCAGTTGGGGCCGTACGTGCTCGAGGGCGAGTTGATTAACTTCATGTGGGCCTTCGCCTGGACATAGTAAAAACCCGCCTCAGGAGAGGAACGGGATGAGCTGACCACTTGAAAGAGGGAATTGAAGTTCCGCACGAAGGGCTCGTAACCCATGCTCCTCATCAGGATTACGAAGCAAGTCAGGAGGGCCAGGTCGTTGGGCACGATTTGCGACGGACAAAGGCCTAGATCATTCAGCAAGTGAGCCATCGAGATCGAGACAGGGAACCTCAAGCCTCCTGAACTCACTGTGGCCACGTAGACCGCCATTTCGCCTGGAGGCGGATTGTTGGCCCGCTCATGGCTTTCTGGAATTCTCCATGTATAGCGCTCGTCCCAGTAGATAGGAGCCAACATCGTTTTCACTTCTCCCAAAGTAACTGTGCTGGGAGTCTCCTCAGGAGTGCGCTCGGTGGCCTGGTAGCCTGATCCTTCACCCTCGTTAGGCCCTTTGGATTTCTTGGATTTCTTGCTCTTTCCTTTATTACGGGCTCTTTCTGAAGGCCTTGTTATGACTTCAGCCACCGGAAGCGGGGTCTCGACGGCCACCGTCACAGTATGGCGGTGAGGGTGAGTGGCACTCTGAGTTATGGGGAGAGTAACCCCTTGCCTTTCTGCCTCCATTACTAGATTCATCTCTTCAAAGAGAGGTTCCACTCCACCTGGATTCCTATCCTCCATGGCCATCACTGCCGCCCCCAACTCCTCGTCTCTGGGGGAATCGGGGGAAGAGGAACTCTCAGTGGCCATTTCGTGGATTTCACGGGCGAATTCCTCAACATGTTGGTCAGCCATGGCAGAAGCTGAGATTTGGGAGAGATTTAGTCTGGGTTAGAGAATGAGAGTTTTCTGGAAGAAATTTGGGCTTCCTAAAGGAGTAAAGCCTAAGGGATTACAAAATCCTAAAGTCCGAATCTAAAGTTAGCAAAGTTAGAAAATTTAGCTGGAAGTTTACCTTGAAGATTTCTGAGAAAACTGGAGAAGAGGTTGAAGATGCTCTAAGAATTGATGTGCGAGAGAATTCTTTTTGCAAAGGATGCTTGGAAGATAAGAATGCGTAAAGAGTGGAAAGATCTCAGAATCCCTTACTTATAGGGATGGGAGTTGGTACCTTTTCGGCTAGAAATTCAAAATGGTAATCATTTCCCGCCTAGGAAACCGTCCACTCTATGGAACCGTCACATGCTTCCCAATACTCACGCGCCCCACGCGCACCCGCATTTAATGCTCTGACGTTTCGAATGCTTCAGAACAGTACAGCATTTAATGCGGAAGCGTTACGAGCGGTCAGTTGAAAAGACCGCATTAATGGCACAATCAGAGGAAAAATTGCTCAACATGCTAAGTCGTATACGAGCGTTACGTGCAAGAGATAGAACGCGTCAAAATTCTACAGTCCTTATCACTAAGGACTACAGAATTGGGGGGCAAAATGATGGGGTCAAAATACGATCGTCCCACGCTAGGACACGTGGCATCTCCGAGATGATGACGTCTGTCTCCCCAAGGTTGCACCCATCAGCACCCGAGCGCTAAGCCCAATGAGCGCAATCCTTCTTCGAGAGTTAAGCCCCACGAGCGCTGATACTCTCACGAACGCCATTCATACTGTATGATTGGCACGTCCACGAGCCAAGGGAGCCCTCTTCGAGCGTCACACTCCCTCAGAGTGGCCTCCCCTTCTGGCTCACTACTTGAACTGGAGCTTTCATCCCCCTCAGCGGATATCTTGGCTTCCGATACTTTTGGTTGACACGAGCGGGCTCATAAGCCCTCGTTACCAACCACCCAAACGGCTCTCTGACACATCGTACATGCCCGCGCACCTGCCACTGTTGCCAGCACTAACTTTTAGCCACTTTTGCGGAAGATTCCTCCTAGGTTTCTCTCTCATGGCGCCACGTGTTAGGGCAACATTCGGCCAGGACCACATGAGGCAAATGACCAAAGGGTCCCTGACCCTCACCTATAAATAGGTAAAGTCATCTTCTACATGGTAAGCATTCTCCATTACTGAAACTGCTCCTGAACTTATATTCCATCCTTATCCTGATCTTGGTCCGACTTGAGCGTCGGAGAGCCAAACTGGGAATCACCCCCAGTCCCCCCAGCTTGGCCTTCTGACCTTTCTTGTGTTTGTCCCAGCAGGTAGAACCCCTTTATCCTTTTCCGGCGAGCTTCCGGCGATTTCCCCCACAAAAACAAATCATAAAGTGATTGGATTCGGATCCTCCTATTCGGAACCCATCAATTACAATATACCAGACCTCACGGGTAGAATTAAATTTTTAAAAATAATATTATTGACTTCAACAAAATTTAACACGGGATAGCTTTTGAGAGAGAGAGAGAGAGAGAGAGGGGTAAACTATATAGGGATATTAGTAATTTCTCGTACTATATGGGAGAATTCATATTTTCGACATATTTCTGGGGACAGTATCCAATATCCGGACTTCATGATAGTTTGTAAATTTGTCATAATCCAATAAAGTACATGAATGCAAAATGATAGAACAAAGTGGGACATGAAATATGAAAAATAATGAAACTGAACGGAAGATTAGACAAACACATATATATATATATGATATATCCTACATCTATTATGACAAATCCAAAACTAAAACAGTAGATTTAATACCCATCACATGACAGTCTACGATTTCCTGCTCTCAATCATCTAATTTTGTCAAAACACAATTGAATACAATAATACTAACTATTTATATTTAATATTTGTTGTCCCAATTTTTGAGATACCCGGTCCACAAGTTATCGACTCTGGTGGGCATGACCCACCTCACCAAGCTGCTGCTGATGCCTAGCATCCTTGTTCTTTCCCCACTCATGAATCCTCAAGTGCAACTCCGCAGCAGCAATCAGGAAGTGCACAGCTTGTGTAGGTGTTAGAATCTCAATCACATTTTTCAGAGTCTTCATCCTTAATTCATCGGCCTTCTGCAGTACCTCCACCAACCCCTCCTCCTTTGAGACCAACGCCGCCTCAATCTGTCCCTCGTCCACCACCGCGACTCCGCCATTTTCCCTCCTTGACTCAGTCACAGCGTGCGACAGCTCGACCATAGTTGAATCTGCCACAGTCTCCTGCTGCTTCGCCATCTTTTCAGTTATTTCCTTCTCCTCCCTTATAGTCGCCTTCTGCAATTCGTCCACCTGTTCAAGTACAGAACTAGTATTTTCAACGAAGAAGATGACGCGCTATTAAACTATGAAAAGCGTAGGCGCCAATTTAATCGGGGGATGTAGCTTTGAACAAATTAAAGACAGGAAATAAATTTTCATATAAAGGGATCGGGTTTATAACTTTTTGTCAAAGTTTCACAATTCATCCTGTAATGTATAATGTATATCTTGGTCCTTTACAAACTATATGTGATGTTCTGGTGTAAAAATATTTACATAAGGAACAAAAGTAGAAAATCCAACGAAAGTCTTGAGATTAGGTAGAAAATGTGTATCTTTTTCCGTTCTACCTTCAGTTCTGTATTTTCTCTCTTAGTTTATTTATGCACGTACACCGAGTCTAATTCTAAAATGAAAAAAATCAAAGTTTTCTATCGTCTCATCTCCATCGTTTATCGATACAATTGGACTCCATCGTTTATCAATACAATTGTTGTAATAGGACTGCTCCGTACCTGATTAAGCTGAGTCAGCGTCAGATCCCCCAGATCACTCGTTGTCAGCCCCCGTATCAACTCCGCTAATCGTGCCTCGACCTGCACCCCGGCTTTGGAGTAGAGCAAATGGAACGCCATGCTGGGCCGCCACCCACAAATCCAGAGGAAGGCGTCCTCGAGGCTGCTCAACCACGATGGCCTGAACATGGACAGCACGTCATTCTTCGAGCACCTCGACTTGGCCCGGTAGTACCGCTCGTAATGCTCCATGACTTGCGCGATCTTGGGGCGCAGGACGCGCTCATCGAGCTCCTCCTGACTCGGCGGGTCACTCTCCTGCTGCGGTCGGGAGGCGGATACGAGTTCCTCGAGGTGCTGGCCCTGCTCGACCAGCCAGCACTCGAAGAACTTGTGGAAAGTCTCCCGGTCTTGGCTGGTTCCGTTGTGGGCGGCTTGAGCCATGTATGTTGCGCTGTTGGACGGAATGGACATCGGCCAGAGATTTATATACTGTGGGATTTTGTGATTCCGTTTGTTTTGTCTGCACAGATTTATATATTTGTGCTCTTAACTAACCATCTGCGGCAAAACCTGGAAGGAAAACCAGCTTTGGTTTGCTGGTGCCTGGTAATGTGCGTGGTTCCAATTTACGTCAGGAATTTAAATGCGGGGCTGTCGCCTGTCTGCTTTCCCAGTTCACTGTATTAGACTAGATATTTGATAAAGAGAAACATTTGATTTTTGTCCTATTTTGCGTGGGATTGGATTTTATTGGTGCCTTGGTAAATGGTACGTAATCAGAGACATCTCTTTCTCTTTAAATTATAGAGAGCACATGCTGCCTTGCATGGGCAGGCCCTTCCCGGCCTCCTTCTCAAATGATCAATTTGAGGAAGTTATAGGGTTTTTTTTAAAAAAAATTTGAAACCGAATATGAGGTCATATTAAAATTGAAAAAATAGAGTGCATATTGCAATTTTGTATAGAAAACAGTTAAATTTTAAGAAACTCAAATATGTTCTTCAACAAAAAAAATTTGGTCCCGATTCAGTTTGATCGAACTGATCGAATCTAACTTATTATATAAAGTTAATTAATTAATTTTTTTTAATTTACACCAATTATATGCTGAATGTAAAATTATTTTTTTCTCGTCGTATTAGTTTAATTGAATTGAATTAGGATTAAAATTTAATTAAATTACCTATATTAAATTATTAAACAAATTACCTAAGCAAATTGATCATCGAGTTGCCCTTACTTTCTATTTAGGCTATTTTGTTTTAAAACACAAGGGGATCGGACAATTTTAAACTTTGATTGAAACAATAACTCAGATTTATATAATATGTGAAAATAAATTAAAATTGATCTTACGTACCTTGTAGTGTGTTACTTCAATCCTTTGCCCTATTTTCTTCGAGATATTGAATATCTTCCACAAAAGAAAACTTTTTACTTGATCATTTTGAAAGGAACATTTGGAAGTTGGAACTAGGAACTCTTTAGGAAGAGATCTAGTTTGGAAATGGAAAAGCAAAGTAAATTGCCTGTAGTTATATAGTATGAATGCCAATTGCCAACCTCTCTCTGCCAAAATTGCTTATGCTGTCAGCATTTAATGGGAGGGAAATCCGGCAGGCGCCATCTTGGATCTTCAAAGGATTCAGAGAAGCACTTTTTCAGCATCAGGACAAAATATATATCAATTAACATCATAAAATATTCTACTGATTTGAAAATAGTGTTTTGATAAAGAAAAATAATTTATTACACATCATTTGTCTTCATTATGAAATTCATCTATGTAATTTTTCTTGTTATTTTAATTTAAACTAATTGCTTCTAAGGTTTGTATATGTATAACTATTCCGATCCATATAAAATTTCCTTTCTCAGAAAAAGAAATCCAAGAAAATTTACCTTGCCTCTGGAATAAAAGATCCAAATAATATTAACGTACCCAATACAGAAATCATGATAAAACTTAAAATTTAAATTTTAGACAAATAAAAATCCCGATTGAGAGGGCGAAGGTTACGGTTAAAAGTTTTATAATTTTTAAAGGAACTAAAGTTTAAAATCAAATATAAATCACACTCTATTATATAAATTTAATTTTCATATTAATTAAATAATCAAACACGGAAAATAATTACAAATAAATTTTATTGATTTTGATTAAAAGTTGGTACAATCTATATTTCGTTCGTCTAATTATTCCTACAAAAATTTATTCGAAATTGGAAGGTTTTAAACTTCTTTGTTAACTTTGAGACTTCGATCTTCCTTTGAATTTGACTTGAGTTTGTTGAGGGGAGCAACACCGGGCCATGGGTCGGATGCTTGTACTCCGGATTGAACGCCTCGATTTGTTGATTTCCACAAAAAACACCGAAAAACACACTTGAGAGATGTCCAGACTTCCTTCTTCTTGCTTTGTGGCTTCTCTCTTGAAGCCTTCTTTGTTTCTTGCTTCTGTGTTGGCCTTCCAGTTGTGTCTTTGTCTTATGAAGGACCCCGTATTTATAGGTGTAGGAGGGACAATTCTTGCCATAATTAATGAGGGAAGACTTCATTCTAATTGGTCCATCATAAATTTAGCAATATCTTCCATTATCGCAAATTGTAATTTGATTATGAAATTATTATGTTTGTCTTTCTTTTATTTGACAAGATATGATTCCATTGTCAAATTTGAATTTTAATACATTTTAAAATATATGTTAAAATATCAATTAATTGATTATTTATTTTAGGAATTTATTTGATTAAATCCCTAAAGTTGAGAATAAAAAATATAATTTTGATTTTAATATATATTAAATTTGCATATGTCACATTATTATTAGTCACAAAATTTAGCCTTCTACAAATGCCCCCTCAAGACTTGTTCACTTCTCAATTACATTGATAAAGTGGACTCAAAGTTAATTATCGAAAAAATAGATAGTTTAAACTCGTATCAAGGAGTGTTGGTTTGGACTAAGGTAGTGTATACTTAGGGAGCATTTACTTTTCTTAGTATGGATTTTGCATGTTGTGTTTTTAACAGTTTAAATTCATGTGATAGAATTCATTACCCCTTGTTTACTTTTCTTATGTACAGAGCATATTTTTTCTTGAAAAACAAAAAGTTCTATTCATTATTAATGACATTTGAGTGGCAAATGACAAAAATATCCTTGCTTATTCCATTACATCATGTGGACAACTAGTGGTAAATTTTTGTAATATTGAACAACTTTTGGATACAATGGTATTTTTATTCCTCATGTGATAGCTCATGACATTATCACATGCCAAAAAGGCATGTGATACAATAGAGCCAAAATCATGATCACCCTACAGCCTACAGGCTATGCCTTTTATTCCAGGCCCTCACACATGCATAGTAAATAATAAATAATGCATGTCTTCCGTACATGACATGCGATATTTGGGAAAGTAAATGCTCCCTTAAGATGAAAAGAGGGATTGATAAACCCATCTTTTCACCCTTTTACTTTGCTAGAGAAAGAAATGGTACTTTTCCCGGAGCCCCAGGAGAGGAGCCGAAAATATTGGCTAAATAATCATTTTCAAATTGTGTTGTTAAACACACTAGTTGCTAAATGTGTGAGGAAATTACTTTTATGCCTTGCACTTTTTCACACAATTACTTACATTTGACTGTCATCTCACCAACATGAAAATTCCCACCCCATTTTCCCGCCGGCTTCAGTGTTTTTTCCCCTGGTTATTTATCTATTTTTTATTAAGCTCTAATGTCCATTCTCTCTTCTCTACCTCCTCACAATTCCTGACATTCCGGTGGGTATCTTTCGTTAATTTCCTTTTTTGCATTTTAAATGTTTGCACATATATATAATAACCCAAACCAATTTAAATAATTTTAGTTTGTAATTTTTCTATTTTGTTCTTCTTCGTCGTAACAACTTCTGTGTTTTCATCTGTGATAATGAACTTCACACTTGAAGACATCTACAACAAGGTTCGCCATTGAATCTTGGTTATTTGTCTAATTCGTAAATGATTAAGTGCGAAAATATTGTTTTTTTTTGTTTATTGTGATTTTGCGTTTCCGTTCACATTGTGGGAATTTCTAGGATGTGTTTTTTTTGCTTTTTTTTTTTTTTTGGTGGGGGGAGGTTTGAGGGCTTATTATCCATTCAGTAATTTTGAAAATCCATCAGTAGGGGAATCTTTAGTTTCCTTAATCTGACAACTGGAAGTAAAATTCCGCAAAATAAAAATTAGAAAAGGGGGAGAGTTGGGTACTAGAAGGGTCTTTTTCTTAAAGTTAAACACGCCCCCAATGCAAGAGCATCAACGTAATTTGCCATTCAATCCGTTGATTTGCAATCTACGGAAGTACATACTACCTAAAAATTAGGCTAAATAAGAATATGGCCTAACCATCAATGTAAAAATGGGCCTGGACTAAATAGCCAAATAAATTATTGTTCATAAACCAACCTTAGCAGTTACCAAACTACTAATGTGAAGGTTGCCTTAGTAGATAGTTTAAACTCGTATCAAGAAGTCTTGATTTGAGATTTGATGGATAGTTTATGCTCGTATCAAGGAGTTTTGATTTGAATTTGTAGATAGTTTATACTTGTACCAAGGAGTCTTCTTTTAAATTTGTAGATAGTTTATGCTTGTACCAAAGAGTTTTGATTTGAATTTGTAGATAGTTTATACTCATATCAAAAAGTTTTGATTTGGATTTATAGATAGCTTATACTCGTATCAAGGAGATTTGATTACAATTTATTCTCTTATCAAGGTGAATCCAATGACAATTTTAATTTTAAAGAGTTTGGGTAGTTTATGCTCTTATCTAGGAGCGCTAGAGAGTTAAAATCAACGATTATGACGTGTGAGGTAACTTCTCCGCTTTCATCATTGCTATCATCACCGATTTGTTCATCTGGTTTTAAGCTTATCTCCAGGTTGTGAGCACGAGTTGCCAACTCTTCAAAGGTGCTTGGTTTGATTCCTTGAATAATGTAAGCAAGACTCCATTGCATTCCTTGAATGCACATTTCAAAGGATGAAGCCTCAAATAAGTGATCTTTGCAATTGAGACTCAAATCTCTCCAATGATTGATGTAGTCGATGAATGACGCTTCTTTGTGCTGATGAGAATTGGTAAATTCACCATGTTAATAGTTCTTTGGGTACTATAAAAATGAGTGAGGAATTCATGCTCTAGTTGCCCTTAAATATCAATTGAGTTTGCCCCCAATTCGGCATACCAATCAAAAGCATTTTCTTTCAGCGATGGAACAAACTATATAACTAATTGATCCTCGTAAGTTTCAGCATCGTTGCACGTCCCGATAAAGTGAGCTATATGTTGCTTGAGATTGCACCTGCCTTCGAATTGCTAAAATTTTGGAGGTTGGTAGCCCATCGACATCTTCAAGTTATTGTTTCTTTGGGGATAGGGCTTGGAGTAGACCAAGGACGACTTAGAGTCTCCTTCGATTTTGTCATAGATTATCACCATGTGAACTCCTTCAGTTGATTCATCGATATGAGCCCATCGGATGAAATTTGAATTTCTTTATTTGAAGACTTCTCGTCCCCACTTGATTGTCCCTTCGCAGAGGTTTTAGATTCCTCTCGCTCCTCAAAACGTTTTCCCATAATGTGGATAGTGTCATCATTCTCCACTATATTAATCAATTTCGTGATTCGCAAGTCTTGCTCTTGAACAATCTTGGTGAGTCCCTCGATCGGCTTTGTCAGAGCCGTGAGTTGCTTTTCTTAAGTTGTTCCACACTACAAAAATCTGTCCGAAAATCGACGAAATTTTTTAAAATCCCATCTGTTTTCCGTCGGTACAAGTGATTTCCCATGGCTATCCGACGGGATTCCGACGGCTATAGAGCTTTAGGAAAAACAATTGTCGGAATAAAAATTCCGACGGGCTGTGTCGTTGGAATCCCGTCGGAGTCGCATTCCCAACGGCGTTCCCACGGACTTCTGACGGATGGGAAATGGTATGGAAGTTTGACTTAACCCACGAGCTTGGCCGTCGGATATCCGTCGGGAATTTGTTGCAACGGATTTCCGTCGGCAGTGTTTTCAAAACCGGACCAGAACGGCCGATCAGACCGGTTCGACCGGTGGCCGGCGAGGGGTCCGGTCTGAATTAGACCTTAAAACCGGTGCTGATCGAACCGGTACAGGGCTGGAAAAACCGGCTGGTTAACCGCCGATTTTGACCCTGAAAATCGGACCGGAATATATACATATCATATATATCATATATCACAAGCAAGAATCATATATCATATATCACAATTCCCAGAATATTTCATGGAATTTAAACAAAAAATTGTAGCTCTAGTTGATAAATACACCATAAATTGTAATTTCAATTGTGAATACATATTTCAACCCGAATTAGCATATTTTGCCAGAGAAAGTAATACATAGATGAATTATGCAGATTTCCAACAAACAAGAAAAATCAGATTCCCATGACAAACGAAAATGATGCGTCATATCAGCAAAAAACAACAACTTTCACACCATTTCTGTACCTATTTCTGCCAAAAACATTAAAATACAGCAGCTTTAATACCATTGCTGCAAAAAACAGCATAAAGATTGGGGGGGGGGGGGGGTGAAGACAGCAACTTTCACACCATTTCTGCATTATTTCTGGCAAAAACATCAAAACATATCAACTTTAACACCATTTCTGCCAAAAAAAAGCAAAAAAACAACTTTCACGCCATTTCTACACCCATTTCTGCCATAGAAAATCTGTGTCATATTTAACGACACCGAACATCACAACAATTTATTAATTCAGTAAATTAACTCACCTCAACAACGCTCCCAGATTATGTCTTCTAGTCAAGTGCCTCAATAACTCTTTGTTCGTACGGAGCAACCTCAACAGTCTGCGAATGAGTAGTTCTATACACACACACACACAATCAACGTAAAAACAATTATTTTTTGAATAATTCATACAATGCTTCGATTTCACTAACACTGACTGCATCAGAGTATGCAAGATATTATATTTATTGTAGTTGTATACATTATTCACTTTACATACTGCAAAATGCTAGTTGTGCAAGATATTATATTTATTGTAGTTGTATACTAACAGATCATGTAAACATCGTTACCTTACTAAGTATTTAATTAAGCAAGTTTCAGAACATAACTTGAATTGTAGTACAACAAAACATTCAGCAACAAGGCAATGCATCTATCTTAAAGATAATGAAATCTGAAATCAGATTGGAGGTGAAACTAAAAGTTATAAGTGTTACAGAATTAGAGTTCCTTCGACTATTAAAACATTTCAAAAGCATGAATCATCCATTGCTAGTCCTGAAACTGCACTTATATGATGGCTAACTCAAATTCCGTTAAATGTCCACTTTTTCATTTACTGATGATGAAAATTACATAAAAGGCCCAGACTTAGATGTTACCACATAATTACCAAGACCTAAGAACAAGAATATAGAGCTGCTTATTCTAAAATGGAGAAACAATATAAACTTTTGTTCATAAATTCATTGCAACCAAATTATCAAAATAAAGGCATAAACTCACCAATGCAACGAAATGGGAACCGGAAAAGTGAAGAAATATCATACCTAAAAACAAGAATACACAGCTGCTTCAAAGAGAGCACTTTCCCCAGACTTTTGTGCATAAACTCATTGCAACGAAATTATCAAAATAAAAGCATAAACTCGTTGCAATGAATTAGGAACCAGAAAAGTGAAGAAATATCATACCTTTCATTCTGAGATTACGTTTCTTGATTTCCTGAGCACAAGCCTCACAGAGCATGTATACACCCAGCACCACTATGATCACAGTAGGAGGCTACAAGAACATACAAATCACATTTACTTCACAATACAACTTTTTACAAAATCGAATTCATGGTAAAAAGGAAAAAAATTGAAAAACAAAAGGAGAAATAGTGCAGGGTTATACAACCCTCACCTGTTTGTAATCCTTCCCCAGGATACTGCTTCGCCATTGCTACCCCCAGGCACCGCCTTCAAACCTCGACACAGAGTTCTATACCTTCGAAATCGTTCAACCCCTCCAAATCATTCAACACCTCCGGTAGCGATCGACTCAAAATTCAACTAAGATTCTTGCAAAGTTCTTGGTTGGCAAATGGGGAAAATGCAAGGTTCAATTGGCATAGGGCGAAATTCAAAGTTCAACATGCAAAAGAGGAAACACAACTAAAGGGGGGTTCTCAAAATGGAAAAGTTAGGGTTTTTCAGACATCGTTTTGATAAAAGCACATCTGAAATTTTTAATTGACAATTCCGACGACAAACCAACGACAAAACCCTGTCGGTAACCAAAATAATATGAAAAAAATATATCGACGACAAGAGCCCGTCGGATATCCGTTGGTATTAGGAAATATTAACCCATTGCTAATTATTAAATATTATACATTTAATCATTCCAACGAAAGTTGTCCGTTGCTTTTCAGTTGGTACTTGCAGTAAATGAAAGCACCAACGGTAAACCGATGAGATATGGCCGTCGGTGTTTTCAAACTTTAAATGTCCACATTACCGACGGAGTAAGTCCGTCGGTTCTTCATTGGACGTTTCACTTTAATGGATATTCCGACGGAGAACCAACGGAGCTAAGCCGTCGGTTACATATGTATTTTTTGGAAATATACCGACGGGACATATCCACTGGTTCTCCGTTGCAATTTGTGTTGGCAAAAAAGTACCGACGGCTATGTTTTGAAACCCGGACCGGACCGGCCGGCCGGACCGGTTCGACCGGTGACCGGTCGGCTATCCGGTCCGGTTGACCCCCCAAAACCAGTCGCCGGTCGGACCAATTTGACCCGCTAAAAACCGGTCGAAAACCGGTCAAATAACCGGACCGGCCCGTTTTGCGGACCGGTTGGCCCGGATTTTTGAGTTTTTTTTTATTTTTTTTTTTTTCAAATCAAAATTAATAATTGTGGTGCCATGGGGTTTTGAACACATGACCTCAAAGTGCGCTCATACCAATTGATCTACCACCCCTTTTGACAATTTTTTGTTACTAAATTTATTAATAACTTTCTTAAATAATAAACTCTCTAAAATTACATTAAAATTTTGAGTGTTAAGAAAATATTAATTAAACTATATAGTATAAACTAAATTTAAATATGAATAAACTAATATAAAATATTTTATTTTTAATAATATATATTTATAAAAATATAAATGTAGGTGTGATACTCTTTTTTTCTGTTTTTTCACAACAAATAGGATGATATTTTTTTATTTTTATCTAAATTTTTTGTAGATTTATAATTTTGAAAACTTATTATTGGAGAATGTTATTTGAAAACTAATGAGTATTTGTAAGTAATTTAAAATTATATCTATTTTTCATATTATTTAACTTATTTTATTATTTTTAGTTGATATTTGTAATATTATATAAATATATATAATTAAATATAATTATTACGTAATTATGACGTCACACGGTTCGACTACTGGTCGAACCGGTCGAACCAGTAAAACCAGTAACCAGTAAGACTTCCCGGTTCGACGTCCGGTCCGGGTTTCAAAACATAGACCGACGGAGATTGCCCGTCGGGACTTTGGCGTGAGTCTTGCGCCAAAGTCCAATGGAGTTCCACCAGGAATCCCGTTGGAAATTTTGGCGCTTTATTTTTTTGGTCCCACCAAAACTTCCAATGGACTTCCGACGGCTCTCCGATGGCCCATCCGTTGGAAGTTGTTTTTTGGATATGAGGGTACAACCATTGATATTGTAATGCCCCAGTTTTTTTCGTTATTCAAAATATGACGTATATGTTTAACAATATGTGTAATTAAATTAATTTTATATAATTTCAATTATTTTTTCTCTTATTATTTTAATTTTGCAAATGAATTCTTGAAACGTTTATGCCTATGTGATTGTGTTTGAGTGTCGTTTCTATTCGATTTGATTTTCATTTTTCGTGAAAACTTGGTATGAGTAAATTATGTGTATTATGACCATATATTTTTGCCCGTTTTATGTTTCCGGATTCATTTGTTTGAGTTTTGAATTTATTTTGAGTTTTGGAAACCAAAACGGGGGCTAACGAGCAATTAGCGCACCTTTGGTTCCGTATGTGATATCTTGAGCTCGGGAACTCGGAATCGAGTTCCGTCACCTCCATTGGACTCGTATCGACGATTCAGATCCGATGGAACAAGCCTCACATTTTTCTAAGACCATTTGGATTCCCAAATTTCAACCGAAACGAGCACCTTACGCCCTAAATGACAACCATTGACAATTTATGAGCCTACGGACCTAAATAACACCCCTAGACCCTAACCCTTGACCTATACCCAATTGGAGTACCTCTCTCTCCCCCCTTTTCAGCCCCAAACCGAGTCACTCTCTCTCTCATTCAATCAATTCAGCCAAAAGAGAGAGAAAGAAGAGAAAAGAAGAGAAAGAAAGGGGGAAGAAGGAAACTATTCAACCTTGGGGTATTTGAGCTCATACTCCCTTCATTTCTTCTCCAATTTGAAAGGTAATCCCATTTTTATGTTGTGTATCTCATTGTGGTTCTTTTAAGTCCCTTATTGCATGATTTCACCATGATTTGAGTTAGGATTGGAGAAGATGATGAATAGTAAGGGTTTGTGAAACTTTGATGAATCTTGCATGAGTTCTTGTGATTTATGTTAGTATGAAGCATGATATATGATCCTAAGACCTCCACTTATGTCTCTTTAAACTTGTATTGCATGATAGATGAGTTATTTGGAAGTTACCATTAATGATTTTTCATGAAACTTAAAGAACATGAACCTATATGAGCATCTCTTCCATTCTCATGATTTAGCTTCGGTTTTGGCATGTATATGTGAGCTTATGGCCTGTATTTGTATGCTTTTAATTGAGTTATAAGTTGGTAACATGCTTTGTTTCCTTTCCCTTTCGTGCATGTCTTGTTTGTGTGTTTTTTTTTGCCACAGACACAAATCCACGGGGGTGGATTTTTCCCTTGGAAAAATCCATGGGGGTGGATTTGAGTCAGTGAGTTTCTGACCAGAATCCATGGGTGGATTTTGTCCAGCCTATCCTCATGACTCCGGTTCCATTTTTCGTCGCTTGTTTGATCTTCCTCCACCTCTTTTATGACTTCTATACTATACTAACATGTTTTATAATGTGTTATCTTATTTATTATAAATTTTCATGATTTTTCGTGGAATATTTTACGAGTTATGATTTAATATGTCATCGATGCTCCAAGTACGTGCACATATGGATCTTTGCTATCAAAATGAACCCTACTTGCGTATTTATCTTTTCTTTTATGATTCATATGAATTGTATACTTGTTGAAATATGTGTTATGATCTTTGTTCGGAATTAATGGATGGATTTGATACTATACATGGGAGATATGAACTCGAGTGACTATGAAAGCTCCAAGAATGAATGAAATGATTGATTATGTGCCTTAATGCATCTCCATGCCATGACTTACTCTCTTATGCATATCATAAGACATTCATTGCATTGTTGTGTGTCATATATGGTTCATTTAGAGCCTTGAGTCTCACGAATGCATTGTATCGTCTTGTGTACAGTTTTCTCCAGGGCGGAGATATGCCGGGTTCATAGGACACCTCAAGTCTTTCTTTCTTTTGGTATTGTCGGTAAGGTGTAATAGGTGGGTTTCTCTTCTATTAGTTATGACGACCCGATATATCCCTTATGTGAAGGTTTTAAGCCAAGTATGTATTTATATATATATATCGAGTCTTTTCAAAAGAGTCTATGCTTTTCAATGTAAGCCATTTTCTTTTATGAACCCTTACCCAATGTTTTGGCGAGATCAGTGAACACAATGGTTAATGGGGCCCGGCACTACGTGTACGTGGCTATCCAGGGAAGCTCGGGTTGACGGTGATCCGCGTGCACTAGTCCCAACAAACAATGACGACGCAACCGACCTCGTTAGGAGTTTTAGTGAGGAAGGGGAATCGGGCTTTTGAGGACTCATGAACCTCACTAGCCACTATGTATGAGGTGGCCGGGTCTTGCTAACCCGTCCACCACCCGGAGGAAGAAGGTGTAAGTGTTTATGATTATGAATGAATGATTATGATTATGAAAGATTATGAATGAATGAATGAATGTTGCATGATCGGTAATGAATGAACAAATGGACTATGCACACACAAGGAGAAGGTTGGAGATTATGCATGCCCACTCGCCGGGCCATGAAACCTTATGAATGGAATGTATGAATTTGATACCTGTAATCCCGAGCATTGTTTTCCTTTGTTTTACCCACTTGGGAAATATCTTAAAAACCTCGCACGGGATTGTAGCGTGCATGTGTGGGTGTTTAAATTCTGCGATATTATATATGTTATGCCCTGTTTTATACCCACCAGTCTCCTATAGACTGAACCCGGCTTTGTTTTCAGTGTTTTTGCAGGCTTGGAGTGCTAGGCGGGATTTGTGTCGGTCAAGTTTTGTAGTTAAGTCAGAGTCTTTCCTCACGCACATTATAATTTGTTTAAGTCATAGTGAAACATGTTTAAACGCAGATTTATGATTTATGAATTATGATTTATGTTTGAAATTCCGGGACTAGGTATTTATGCTAGTTGAACCCGTCAATTGCTACCTATATTCATGATTGATTATATGATATGCTTCCGCACGTGCATTTTATCTTATTGATTAGCTTGTGGGGTTTCGAGATTCTAGCTCCCACCTAGCATAGCGAGTGAGTGGTCCCCGTTCGCCTTGACTTGGCACGTGTATGGATTTTCCATTTTATATACGGGTCGGGCCTCGGTGCGGGGGATGTGGTGCCTTTTGTTTGGGGCGCTACAGATATGCTGTCGGACTGTCATCGGTGTGCCATTGGAAATTCCGACGGAATACCGACGGCTTTTCCGTCGGAATTTTCTCGTCGGTTTTTGGGTTATTTCTTATAATGTCACTTGTTGTCATGGCGAGCGCAAAGCTTGAAGAACTTGAAGTCGAACAAGGAGTGGGCGATGTTGAGTCGTTTTCCTTACTTTCGCTTTTGTAGACGAGCAACAACATGTTCTTCCTGTCACTTTCAAGAGAGCGAGCTTCATCGGAAAATGTTTGTCCCCTCTTGGACATGTTTCTTGTTGTGACGACGCTTTTGACAGCGAATTTGGAGACTGCGGCCTCGAATCCCGTGATCTTGTTGCTGGCCATTTGAAGCTTCGAATTTGTCGAGTAGGAAGAGATGAGAGGTAGAGATAGTCTCATTGGGCGTACCAGAAATTTGTAACGTAATTGTGTTAATTAAATAATCAAGCATGAAAAATAATCACAAATGAATTTTATTGATTTTGATTTAAAGAGGGTACAATCTCTATTTCGTTCTTCTCATTCTTGCTACAAAAATTTGTTGAAGTTTGGAAGGTTTGAAACGCCTTCGTTAACTTTGGGGCTTCGATATTCCTTTGAATTTGACTTGTTTGTTGAAAACGTTAATTCGCGGGTCTTTCGATTTATTCGCGGATTAAACGCATGGATTTTGGTGAATGCCAAAAAACAAGCTTGGAACATCTTTGAAGCTGACTTAATGCCTTATTGAAGATCGAGCACCAAGATTTGTTGTTCTCCACGAAACATGTCTTAAGTCTCGGTTCAATCGATCTGAATTTAACTTGAGTTTGTTGAGAAGAGCAACACTGGGACATAGGTTGGATGCTTCTACTCCATATTGAACACCTCGATTTGCTGATTTCCATGAAGAACGCCTAGGAACATGCTTCAGAGACGTTTGGACTTCCTTCTTCTTGCTTTGTATCTTCTTTCTTGAGCTCTTCTTTATTGTTTGCTTCTTCGTTGGCCTTCGAGTTGTGTATTTTTCTTATGAAGGACCCCCCATATTTATAGATATAGGAAGGACAATTCTTGGCATAATTATTAGGGAAGACTTCATTCTGATTAGTCCTTCGTTGATTTTGCAATATCTTCCATAATCACAAGAGGTGATTTGATTATGAAAATATTACATTTGACTTTCTTTTATTTGACAAGATATGATTTCATTGTCTTGGTGGTGTCAGATCTACGTCGGTCCTCTAAAAGTGTGACACGTACCCCATTAATATTATGCCATGCATGTCAAATAATATTGTTAAAATTCAATTGATTAGAGTCGAATTTCTAATTTAATAAAATAGTATAGATAATATGATATTAGTGTGATGGCCAATAGAAATAAAAAAAGTATTGTCGGGCGTCTACTCCCGGATCAACCAAAATACAGCTTAAAAAAAATAAAAAGATTATTACCAATTAAAATACGGCGTAAAAAGCTGTATAATACATGCATACAGCGAATATAGTTAGCTACTTTGTTTTCTTGTGATATGTACAGCTTCTCTAATTACATGCACAGATTCCAGAAAAGAATAGGTCACATGAAATGACTACTCAATTAAGAAACAAAGTGCCTAACCCACTTGCATACTGTGACCGCCATTATCTTGCTTCTTAAAAGTCTTGCAACGAATACAGACATTCTCTATATTGGGAAAGGGAAACATGAATAAATTATATAATTAAGCACCTACAAGTTTTCTATATATTTTAACTGCGAACTTCGGCATTGGACATCCATTATCGTATTTCGGTGCTTATCTCAAGATTTTATAATAAATGGTTAAATACTTGATTTTATAATATTAAAATATGTAGCATTTATATATATAATTTTCATAAATTTTAAAGCTACTAATTTATAATAGTAAAGACATTATTGTTCTTTTTCGTTTGTTGCCTTAACACTATTGTTATATATAATTTTCATAAATTTTAAAGCTACTAATTTATAAATTTTCATAAATTTTAAATCTACTCATTTAAACTAAGAGGGGGTGTAAGTGTAATTTACTGAAAATTTGATTACTTGTTCTAAACTTAATAACTTGTTGTGCATGCTTAATATATGTCAATATAATACTGAAAATGATTCATAGGTGTCTTATGACTTGAATTGCTTTATAAAATGTCGTATGCTATCAATACATGTCTAGTTGTTGTTTTTGCTTATTGGTATAACATGTTATTCGTCCATAACTCATATCTAAACGTCGTTTGCATATATTATATGTCGTGCGTCATTATGTGGTCCCATTGAGTCGTGTCTAACATACCCAGTATCAAGTATTATATGTATTATAGGGAAGAGTAGTGAGTCGAAGCCAAGTTAAGCAGGCATCTATTGTAATCTCGGGCATTTCTCCCCGGTACTTTGTGGACGCCCGCAATCATGTACTGTATTCTTTATGAATATAATGAAAGTGAATTTTCCTTCAATATCATTGTCCCTCGAAAGCGTCCCACTGGGGTGGGCGTGATTGTGACGTACAGCTTGTGTACGTAGTTAGCTAAGGTGGACGTAGAGTGCAAGAAGCCCGCTACTAGCCACACGGAGCACTTTCCCAGCAACCTACTCAGTGCCCCGTGAGACCGGGTCACCCTAATGAAATGTAATGGATATCCATGGCCCTACCGTACAAGCTATAGTCCCTCGGTTGAATAGATCCTCAGTCTCTCGGTAGTATTAACACTATTTTTTAGGATCCAATTATTGTGTTGAATGAATCGACAGTGGGGTCATGGATATCACTCATGCATGATTGATTGATATATTGAATAATTCCACCATGTTTATTTGTAAATTTTTATTAAAAAACTGTAGAGTCGAATTACGAATGACTGTCTACTAGTATATGAATGTATGGGTTCATGTGTAGCCCCCTCGTCAATCCTTTGACTAACCCCGTTTCCCCCATTCCCAGTTTTTATTTTGCAGGTTCAAGACGGGAAGTTGGTCAAGTCATTTATTTTTCCAGTCTAGTTAGTCTTGATCTTGTTTGAGTCTGTCTCCACACATTGTATACTCTTTATTAATTTTGTTTTAGGCCTTGTTTGCCACATATTATTATATTTATTGTTCTGGTATTATTGGTCTGTAACCATGCATGTGCTTACTTTTATTCTTCTGTTTTCTTATTTTTTGTTGAGTTTCGATTGTACAGGGTCTAATTCCGCCTGACACAAGAAGTGTTTTATTTGTCATTCATTCTCCTTGATCGGATACGTATACGAACTTCCCATTTCATGTACGGGTTCAGTCCAGGTGTCGAGGATGTAGTAGTCTAGTGTTTCGGGCTCTACAAAGCTTATCTCCCACTGTCCTATTTACGTAGGCAAGATAACCCCACATTCTCAAATAAGAATAACTAGGAATTTTTCCATGTCATATTTTATATAGCGTTTTGGGGACTGAAACAGATGGAACAAGATTCGGAACCTTGATTACACATTCTAGGGTGCATCCCTAGAATGAAAGTGGTAAGTTAGTAAAACTCATCATAGAACGAACCATATCCAATAAGGTTTTATTCTTTCTCTTAGAAAATCTATTTAATTGAGGAGTTCCCAAAGGACTCGACTGAGAGATAATCTCATTATCTCTGAGATGACTAAGGAATTCGTCATTAAGATACTCACTACCTCCATCAGATCAAAGTTCCTTGGTCTTATGACTAATTTGGTTCTTAACCTCCTTTTGAAATTCCAAAAATTTCTCAAAAATTTTAGATTTATACTTCATTAAGTATACATAATCATAATGACTAAAGTTGTCAATTAAGGTTTATGAAGTATTGATGATTATTTTGTGTGCTTACACTAAGCAGGTCACAAAAATAGGTATGGATCAAACACAATAACCTTTTGACACATTCAACATTTCCATTAAACGGGGTTTTGAACATCTCTCCTTCACAGGAAGTTAACTGTTTAAGTTCATTTTCATAAAATGATCCTAAGGCCCCCTTTACTTTGGCCGGAAAAGGGGGTTTGGTTATTTAAACCCCCCTTTCCAGCCCATTACTTTATAAGTTAAATAATTGGGACAATTCCCTAAGCCCCGGAAAAACACTTGTAATTGATGGCTTATTTATCTTTTTCAAAATCAATGGATAAATAAGCAAGTGTGAATGGAAGGATTGAAATGTTGCTCATGCCTCCAGAAATCTACAACAAATTACAATTGTGTCCGTCAAAATTTTTGGCCGCAAAATTAGATGAATATGTATGGCCCAATTTCATTTTCCACTACTTAGGAGGGTTTTTCAAAGATTGATGTGTATATCTACAAAAGAGCGCTGCATCTTACTTGGAATAAAATCTGGATTTTTATCAAATTCATACGGAGCGCTGCATCTTACTTAGAACAAAATCTGGATTTTTGTCCAATTAATGTGAAGGGCACATATATTGTTCATGGTTTTTTGCAATGTTTTAAATTTACTGTTTTTAATAATCATGATTATGTCTAATATTTCTCTTTATATGTGGGTTTCATAACAGGTTTCGAATTTTTCCTGGGCGGAGTTGGGAGAGGTTAGTGATTTCGCTTTTAATTAAGGTTTTATGTTAAATTCTGAAGATGCTTGTATACTATTTGTGCCTTTAGGTATTTGTTTATATTCAATGTCTTCGAATTAATTATCTTTTATGGTGTTATTCCAAACCAATGGGTGACTTGAATTTTATTTGTATAGTCTATTTGAGAGTCAGTATTTATCCGTTTGTTTTGACTATTGGCTTTGTTTTAAAGTGTAGCGAGGAATGGATTCTAGAAAAGCCCTTGTTGTTATAGAGATACTGAGATTCTTTATGATTTTTATGCTTATGGACACGGTTGTTATGTTATCACTCATGAGTCGGAAGAAACGTAAACTCACCAACAAATCGGTTGGGTCATACAACTTGTTAGATAGGATAACGGGGCAGATTAATTTACTTGATAGGCTAACTAAGTAATCAGAAAGAAAATGTATCAATTTGATATGCATGGGTAAGGATGCTCTTGGGCGATTTTGTGTAATTTTACGTGAGATGAAGTCACTGTGGTGGAACAAATATGCATATTCTTTGGTGTACTTTCACATCAAGAAAAACTGTATTGCTGAGTTTGACTTTGACGTTCAGGTAGAACCATATTAAGTACTTTCGGTTAGTCCTTAAGGTTATCTTAAAACTTCATAACATATTCGTTGCCAAACCAATTCCCGTCGAAGAAGACTGTACAGATCACACTTAGAAGTGTTTCAAGGTACGAACCTTTTTTTATATAAAACAAAAGCATCTTTGTTTTGTTATTAGCATTGCAAAAGTGTTGATGTTTATAATGATTTATCAAGTTAAATATCAGGGATGTCTTGATGCTTTTGATGGTACATTGATTCGGCCGACACTATTACCTAAACGCCATCAAGACATCTTAAGATAACCTTCGTACAAATGACAATATCGGTCACGCAAGGGAAAATGCCATGTCAATGTTCTAGGCCGGTGATTCGGCCGAGTATATCCCTCACATAGAACCATCGTAGGCTTGGACTGATTTTCGCGATATACTTACAAATGATATGTGGAACACATACTCTATGAGACGTAGAGAGGGCTGATATTTTCATCAACTACTATCTAGTTACTTGAGCAAGACTCATATGTACCTTGTTTTATTGCTTCTTTATTTTGTTTGTGTGGATAACTTTTTAAGTAGGAGTTGTTAATTGTAAACTATGTTAAGTTTTTATTTTTTTAAACCCTTTACTTTTTGGTCATTCATGCTTTTTGCATCTCAATGCGGTCATGTTATAATATGTTATTCATGGTGCAATGTTCAGTTTAAAATTTTTATGAAATACTTAAGTCATATTTACAATGATGTCCAGGTATCTTCACTATAAACTGTTATTTGATTTGTGATTTTATACATTTGATGTGACTAATGAGTATATACTTTGGATACTTTTTTCAATAGAGGGACAATTTGGTAATTCATACCCAAAACAGATGGATATAACCCATCAAGGTAAATTGTCCAAAAAATTGGGCCAATTAAGAATAATGCATAACTATCTAAGTAAATTTGGACCATTGTTATTTAGCCAGAAAAAAAGTTCTTAACAACCCATCAACAATGGTTAGCAAACTAGAAAAGTAAATACCCCCTAAGTGTATTAACTTGCTAATTCTACTCTTGGAAATATGTCATAATCTAGCATGCCAAAGTGTTGCTTAAACTTTGTCATCTCTCTTACATTTCTTTTCTCGTTGTGTATTCAAAATATTGGTGTTTTGTGTCAAATAAAATTTGTTTGATAATGCACCAAGAATAAATGAAGAACCATTCTTGTAACACCCGCGACGATAGGCGCTACATCCCCTGCATCATTAGTCTAGTCTACATATGAGATGGAGTAGTCCATATATAAACTGGACTTATAGCGAATGGGTAACAAAGAAAAGATAGTCCTAGCTTGGCAGAAACTAACCATGTACCAATTAATCAGAGAATACAAAATATGCAGTTCTAAAGCATCAATAACAAACATAAAATCACAATTTCCAACATTCAACCTAATAACGGGTTCAGCTAAGCATGCAACCTATCCCGAATCAATATTCAACAATCTATAATTAGCTCTCAGGCCCGAATATATAAATCGTAACAATGTGAAATGTGACACAAGTGTACAAGTGAGACTCGAACAAAGACACAAAGACTCAACTCCCACCTTGCAAAACCTACAAGAAACTGAAAAGGTGGAAAGAGGGGGTCTGTCTCTAGAAGACCGAGTGAGCAGGAGCTGTACATATATATAAAAACATGTACATGCAAGTCATAAATCCTGAACAAGGTTTTTATTGAAGTTAGTTCCCACAAAGGGCAAGAAATGAGTTATCAATGCCCAGACTTTATGACTATTCAAATTTACAATCATTAAGGTTACAATTTCAAGAATAATAATGGCTCGGCGAGAGAGCGTGCATAATTCTCCAACCAAACTCCGACCGTGTACAATGATTAAGATTAATATTTTCGAGTACGTGATCATGCAATACATTATAATACAATCATGCAATACAATTAAGAACAATAACCGTTTGGGCAATCTGTGTCCCGACCTTCCCGCACAGTAAATAATAATAATAAGTTCCATTCTTCTTCCCCCGGGACGGTAGACAGGTTTGCAAGGCCCGAACCATCTAATAATAATAATATCAAGACGGGGGATCATAACTCCTACCCACTCAAGAATATCTCGTCTTCCAACCTTCTAGGTCACGCGAGGATATTCTCAAAGGGTACTATATGCAATGGTTTATTTATCCAACGGTCTGATGCCGTACTGGTCTTTATTCACGCATTTCCCCGAGGCCCAATAATACGTGCATGATCTCCCCAAAACATTTCAAGTCATGAAAATAGTAAGACGTTTCAATTAATTAGAAATAATTCATTTTTAAGAAAGGATTTACTCGATGAATTATTGTGAAAACAATATATATATATAATAGGTTTTTGACCAAAACTATCACATAACGGTTGTAGGTTTTAATACATAACTAGAACGAAAAATACCCTACACTGGAACCCCGATGAGACAAGAAAACAAGCTATACTGGTGCCTACTCGATCAGGAAGTCTCCACCTTGGAGATGAAATGTACAAGAATAAGAATATGGTATACTCGTGAGAAACGACTCAATATGAGACCAAGTAGGATGCACGGCATTGATATGAAGTGAAGTGAGTGATATGAAACGACATGATATGCGTACGGTAATTATAGAATGACATGTTATGTCATAAAAGTGTTCATGTGCACAATTAATGTCCCACGTAGCAATTAGACATATAATTTAAGTGTCTATGTGATACGTGGTCATTAAACACATATTAGAACATAATTAAGCTAACTAAACATAGAAGGCAATCAAGATCGGGATTTTAAACAAGCAATCCAAGTCATACAATAATCAAGGCACTTAAACAAATCCACAATATATCAAACTATTCAATTAAAGCATATTAGAGCATGTTTACGATTCAATCGAAGCCATATCATAACATACAAGATCAATCATACACATAATAGCATCTTAAGACACATTTGAGCACCTTTTCCAATCAATTGATATAACACAATAGCACACAAGATCATATCATAGCATACAAAAACATTTAATCAAAATCGGAAGGCTTTCAACAATATAAAAAGGCATACATAATCAAGGATTCACATTTAAGTTTGTTAGGGCACATCATAGTTCAATAATTAAACATGTAAGGCATGAATAGAAGTTAAGGGAACAAAATAAAAGCACGAGAATGAGTTTCGGGCAAGAACGAATAAGGTTTGGAGTTTCCCGAAATGCGCAAACTGTAGAGAAATAGAAATATCTTGAGTTTGAAAAGTTGTAATTGGGGTTTTTTTTATTGGAAGTGAAACTAGACAAATAGGTTTTTCCAACGGTATATAGTTCGAATTGTGGTTCAAAAGGATCCAAAAATGGCGTAGGTTTGAAGTTGGACAAGTGTAGGATTTCGGCAAAGTGGTGACACAAAATTAAAACAGTTATATCTCACAAACTAGAATAGATATTGACATACCGTAAAAAGAAAAGTGTTCTACATTTGAAGAGATTTCTACAGTTAAAATTTCAGGTCAATTGTAGCATATTTAGGAGGTGCCACGGCCGCGACAAAATTGCAGTGAAAACAGTTGCGGCCGTGAAGGCAAAACAGCATCCTTTCGACTGATCGGTTGCGGCCCCAACCAAAATGCCTTGTTTTCTATAGCGGCCGCAATGGGCCTTTGGAAGAAATCAAAACAAGGCTGAAAGAGCCCCAACTCGACAGAAAAAGCTCGAAAAGGTGGCGGTGGTGATTGAAACACCCCAAAACGCACAAACAACAACCCAAACACAATATCCAACACGTATACACCAATTATACAACAAATTCATCAATTAATCATCAATTATACAAACCCACATCTATACATATATACATACACCATTCCACAACCAAACTCATACCAAAAATTCACCCATAATCATATATTCAATCAAGTTCATAACATCAAGAAAACAAGTTTACAAGCTCAAATCATCAACCCTAGTTCTAAAATCATCAAATTCCAACAAATAAACACATATATACATATAGATATATACCAATCTTAAATAAAAGAAAGGGAGAAAGAAGAGATGAGAGGGTAGTTATGGAACTCCGGCGAATTCTGGCGACTACAGATGGCGGCGGACGGTGGGGAGCTTCCTTTTTCCTCTTCTCTTGGTTGGTGAAGGGTGTGCGTTTGGAGTTGAAAAAAATGAAAATGTGCATAATGTATACATACATTCATATTATATGATATGAGTTTTAATTAATGCAATTAAGTCCTTTAACTTTTAATTAAATTCAATGATGTCCCAAAATTCTCAATCAATTCAATTAGGTCCAAGATGTAAAATTGTACTTAAGTCCGAAACTTCTATTAATTATAAAACAACCCACATAATTTCAAATAAGAACAATTAGGTATATAATACACGTATTATCAATTAAATCACAAAATTAAATAATTAAATACGTGACTAACAATTAATAAACAGTTAAAACACATATTTATCAATTAAAGCAATTAACACTTGTCCTGACCTCACTCGTGACATCATACCTGTCCGGTCTAAAAACACGGGGCATCACAACCTCTCCCTAAAGATTGAGCCTCAATGCTTGAGCCATCTCCAAATAATTATATTCCTAATAATTTTTGGTACATGGAGGACCTTATTCAAAATAAAAACAAAATCACCTAAATCTAATCTAATTGTGCCTAAAGATTGAGCCATCTCAAATCTTCAGGATGCATTCTCCAGCTCTCAAAAGCTTCACCTCACTTAGCATCTGTTCATCATTACAAATATAAGATCCATAATCGGTATCCAATACCCAAGACTTAGATTGATACATAGATTTATTTCAACGGGAAACATACCTTTCTTCGGAGTATCCTTATACTACTGGCAGTTTCTCCTCCAATGCCCTGACTTGCCACAATGGAAGTTAGTGTCTTCTGTCTAATCTTTCTTTTTCTTTTGGGTCTTCCCCTTCTTGACCTTGTTAGGAATAGTGCCCTTAAAGCCGGCTTGTAATGTCCACTTTATCTATTTTCTTGTAAAAGGCAGACAATCTTTGAATAATAATAAATGAAATGATTTGATCAAAGGTAATAACTTCTTTATATGTGCTCTTGTATGTGATGGGTGTTTACTTTAATATGTGCATGTATTAGAACTCCTCTAATCCATAAAGCTTTTAGGGTTTTGTCATTAAGATGTAATGACACATGAAACAATCTTGGGAAACGACAAAGTAAACGCAGCGGAAATATAAAATTTGTGTCCAAAAGTTGATCGTTTGCTTGTAATTTCTATTCCTAAGCTATAGGTTGTTCAAGAACTTGTGATTAATTGATCTTTCTTGAAACATTTAAGCCGCTCATAAACGTCCTTCAAGCAGCAAGTCCCTCAATCTCTTTCAAATCTTTAAGACTCAAAATTAGCAACCCTCTAAAGAATAGTCCACACCAACCTCGATCACAATCAAAATAGGGAGGATGCTACTGCTATATTTTGCGTTTAGGCTCTAGAGTTTGTGTATGATAATTTGGAGTTAGGAAATTTGTTATGTGACACCCTACTTGTAACAGCCCTGATTTGGGGCCAAGAAGAAATAGGTAAGTAAAGAGTGAGAAGAAAGCATTTATAACCTCGATCCCTATAAAGTCTCTTCATGCATTGCATTTTATGTGACTTATGTGCTCTTATGTGCTATAATTTAATTAAATGTTCGTAAATTTAATTCTTTCCTCTATTTAGCTTGTACCTCGAAACTCTTTTCATAGAATCCTAGAAATCTAGTATTCATTCCTTTCTAGCACCTAAAATCCCTTCATATGCTTCAAAACCCATTCATACAATTTTAGGTTGGAAATTACAAAAATACCCTTAAAGCCCTAGAATTTTCCTACATTCACCGAAATACTTTTCCTATCCGATAGTATAGTCAAAACGATCCTTGAATTATTTTATGAATTTTCATACATTTAGCAAAACTCGATTCCACCCATAGCATATTTTATAAATATTTTTCCTTTTTAAAAATTGTCATTCTATTTTAAACAATTAGCTTTCATTCAATATTCGAAATTTTACTTAAAACGTTTCTTGAAATTTTCCCTAAACTATGATAATTTTTACAACCTTTAAACTTTATCATAGCTTCGTTTATATAATTTTCTCATGATTTTCATCATCTTTAACGTTCATAATTTATAAACGAAAACTCTAAATATTCCCCATTTATAATCATAACGAAGCTTATTTTTCACTTATTCTTTCATTAATTTACTACTTCAAGTTTTTACCTCTCGACTCTTGAATAAATTTTATATCATTTTATATTTATTTTTATTCAACATGACATCATTCATGACAACATAGTCTTCTAGAAAGTTTAAATAAGTGAATATAATTTCTCCACAATTCTTATATTATTACCAAGCATATGTTTAAGTTATAAGACAACCACATCCCTTAAATAATTACCAAGCATTTGTTTGAATTAAGAGACATCCACATCTCCCCTAAACTCTTAGAAATTGCTCTAAGACCCCTCATGACTACCTATAAATACCCCTCTCAAGCATCATTTCTAACTCACAAATCAACACACAAATCTCTCCCCTCACTCTCCTTCCACACGCCACACCCCTCCCATTCAAGAGACAAAGGTTAGTTTTTGCGCTTTAATTTATGCTTTAATTCATGCTTTATTAAATATTTAAATTATGCAATTTAATTTATATTTTATATGTTTTAAATTATGTTAGAGAATTATGCTTTAGGAAATTTATTTTCATGAATTAAAGTTAGGAATTTAAATGCATGATTGTTATATGTATTTATTTAAATGAGTGTTTGAAAATTCATAAGTATGTTCTTGAATGTTAGAACAAATGCATGTTTAAAGAATTTATTTTTCATAGAGAATTTATATTTTTTGCTATATTATGCTTCAATTCTATGTTATAAATATGAATATGATTAAGCATGTTACACACCCTCTTTGAATATTCAATTAGGCTCAAGAACATGTTCTTAATGTTCTTAAAGTGTTTGTGTACCGTGTGTGCCTAGTGTGTGTAAGTATGTGTTCGATTTTGTGTTTAAAAGTGTTTAATCCCCCATGGTTAAATAGTAATCGTTTTTCAATAGTAACTTTGAGTTTTAATTTCAAATGAACACTTTGACTCATAAAATCTTGTAGAGATTTCAAATATTAATATAAAATAATATTTTGGATTTTTAGAAAGAACATTTATCTAGAATTTCCAAAAACGGGGATTAAATAACAATTTCCAAAATATAACTCTAGCTTATTAAAATTTCTTGTGCATTGTTTATTTGAGTATTAAGACTTAGTCCTGAACCGGTAGTAGTACTTTCAGGCGAGGATATAATTGAACAGTGGAATCCCAAGGATTTTATCTAGACCGTCAAGACACTCGGTGAGGGTTAAAATGTTTTCAACTGGAATCATGCTATACATATGTATCTATATAAAAACTATTTCCAAGCCTACCTATCATTTTGATTTACTACCCTATATATATATTATTGTACTACAATGTCTTTCTTAAGGGAAAAATACTTTCATGCCGGAATCAACGTTTTACTAGGACGTTATATATTTTAAGTCCACTTTATCAAAACATTGATTCCGGGTTATGCAAGCAAAATATTGTTCTTGATTCATGTTATGGGCCCCGGCTGTATCTGTAGCGAGCAATTACCCGGAAGGTATCGGGCCGAGGGAATTGTTGGTGCTGCGGACTGCCACCACCTCTCGGTAGTGGTTTAACTGGAGGTTAGTTACTCCACGCCAAGGGATGAGGGAGAGATAGCTGCCTCCCGAATCGTGTTCGTGGTCTCTAGGGTTTGGTTCCCTATTGACATCAAGGAGTAGTGGAGTTAATATTCTTGGTTTTATTGAAATATCGGAGCCTTGATCAGCCCGATACTATTTTACCAATTATTTAAGGAGTTATGGATGGAGAAGCCTAGCTTGCGGGCATTAATGTTCTTGTTACAAACGGTTCATATTTCTACAAATATTCCAAACTACCCCTATCCCTGTTTTACAATTATTATGAACCGTTTCCTATTTGTTATATCTTATTGTTAATATTCAGATCAAGATCTTCTTGATCATATACATATATATATATATATATACATATACATACAAGTTATTAAACCCCTTCACTTAGTCACTTTGACTAACGTCTCGCCTGGTTTCAAATACATGATTTCAGGAATCCACGGAACGACGCCTTAGAGGTATCTTGAAGCCTTAAGGTGTCATATCTCAGTCAATCAGGATTATATTAAGAGTGCATGTACATCTTTTAATAAGCACTCTCGTGTTGGCTCTAGACTTATCACTGTAAATATCTTACTTCTTAACCTAGTAATATAAATTTCGGTTGACTTGAGATATCAAATTCTTTTGTTTTAAATTGTTTATCTTCTGCTGCACTTTAAATTCTATGTTCTAGTATTGCATTGTCCTGTCCGTTCGCCGAAGTATTTCTCGAGTGTTAGGACTCACATCCACTCAGGAAGTGCTACGGTGTGGGGTTGTAGTGTTAGGGGGCGCTACACTACTCCTCCGTCAGGTCAGGTATGACGCCATTGGGAGCACATTTCGAGGGTTACGTGTTTTATTTATTTTATTCTGTAACTTAATTGCTCGTTCGCATGTCTTATGTGCTTAATTTGAACTACGTTTCATTGATTGTCACATTTAGAACTTATAGGACTCAATTAAAATAATAAAGGTTAGGCCTAATTGAATAAATTAAAATTATGCGGGTCAATTTGAAAGGAATAGAAACCGAGGGACTTGTTTGCAAAGTTACCACACAAGCATTCAATTGCATTCTCAAACCTCTTTGTTCTATCCTTCGTACTTTTACGAAATTTTTGACTACCCTTTCACCTATTTACGAGCCAGTTGCCTTCAAAATTAATATTTTAAATTAACCGCAAACCATACCAAATTACCCGAAAACAAATTAAACCAGTTAAAGCCAGAAAATATCTATTTGGTGGGGCCCACCCCTTTTCCCCTCTCTTCCATAATGTTGGACCATACCCCCTCCCCCCCCCCCCCCCTTCACTTCTCTCTCCTTCTTTAGACTTGAAGAAAAGCTCCTCCACCCCCGTCGGCCGGCCACCACCGCCACCGCGGGCAGCTGCTGCCTCCGATCTCAGCCTTCTTCTTCTTTTTCTCCCTCCCTCGCCTCCAATCAAGACAGGAAGAGAAGCAGCGGCAATAGTTGTACCTCCGCCATTCTCCGCTTCTTCCGCCACCATTTTCGATGGGCTTCAACTCCGTCGAATCGCCCTTCGACCTTCCGGTGTACCCCTCTTTCTTTTCCTAGATAGGTGTGTATTATATGCATATTATATGTGTATATTATTGGGAATAGTGCCCTAAAAAGCTGATTCGATGAAATTTGTTTTAGCGTTTTCCTTGTATCACAGACAACCTATGAATAATATACAAATGATTATTGTAGGCGAGCACTTCTTTATATGCAACACATGTTTTTTTTGTGTTTCCATTATGTGTGCGTATATTATAACTCCCCTAATCCATCAAGCTTTTAGGGTTTTGTCACTAGGGTTAATGACACATGAAACAAGCCTTAATCTAAGCTGGATTAGAACTTACTCCAAGTCGATGAGTCCAACAAACAGTGGAAGTGTTGATTAGACTCGATTGAGACTTACTTGTGACATTGAGTCCTTAAGAAGGAAACATTTTGTTTTATGGGATGACAAAGTGCATGGTATATGCGTACGCAACACACGAGGCTGCTAAATGATAGAATGAGTATACTGAGTTGTCTCGCTTGAGCCCTAAATGGGAAAGGAAGTATCCACTTCTAGAAGTAGAGACTTCCAGATTAGGAAACATCTCACATGTCAACGGTGTGATTAATTAATCATTTGACTTGAGATTTCATGGTTATCTTATGTAAGTTAACTAGGTAATCTTAGATATAGGTCTAAAAGGGTGTAGCTCTACTTATGTTGGGGTTACAAATGTGGCACATGAAGGCATGTGAGAATCAATAAAGGACCTACACTTGCTTTAAGAAAGATGATCTCTTATTGCATAAGTCGTTCATATTCCATCCTAAAACCCTTGACCAAGGTAGTGGATTAAGACATCAAGAAAAGAGTTTCTTAGATTGAGATCAAATGGATATGAAATGAACTTAACTTTAAGATTAAGATTAATGGGGCTCTCATTATTCCCATACCCTAGATATTAATCGAGTGATGGAATGGTAGGAGGATCGTATATCACAAATGTCATTGGCTGAAAGGTTCTTTCGACTTAATTCATTGTTCGGGTAGGGGTCACACACCTGTTACTAAACTACGGTCATCTGATCTGTGAGCTAATTAATTAGTATCTATATTAATTAATTAGCGTCACTACTAACTAAATAATGAACCTAGAGGGTCACGCACAAATGCCAGGTTTAAAGGGTATTGTTAGAAAGATCAAGTGATTGATCGAAATGAGACCACACGTGTAAAGTACAAGTGTGGAATGTGAGCAAGCTTTGAGCGTATGATCTAATTAAAAATTTGGACGATGTGTTAATTAATTTTAGAATTAATTATAAATCTCAAATATAATTAATTGTGGAATTAATCATAAAACCCAAATGAAATGAATTGTAGAATTAATATTAACCCATTAGAATTAATTCTAAGCCCAATCCGGAATAAAGAAGCTCAATGAATAATTAATTATTAATTGGAATATTAGTTTATTTATTTATGAAATAAAATATAACTATATCCTACTTTATGTATTTGAGAAATAAATGAAGGATACAATCATACGTTATTTGTTTGTGAGATAAATAAAAGAGCATTATCCTACTTCATTTATTTATGGAATAAATGGGAGGATAATATCAAGACTTATTTATTTATGAAATAAATAAGTTAAGATAATATTATATGGTTATTATTTTAAATATTTATTTATGAAATAAATATAAAGATAATATAATGTGGTTATTATCATAAGTATTTATTTATGAAATAAATATAAAGATAATATCATGTGGTTATTATCCTTATTATTTTATGAAATAAATAAAAGAATGATATCATAAAATATTTATTTGTGAAATAAATAAAGGATAAAGTCATAGTTTATTTATTTATGAAATAAATAAACAAGAGATAATATCCCAAAGTAGTCAGGATAAAAATATTGATTAATAATTGAATTATTAATTATTTATCTCAATTATATTATGGCGTAAAATAGAGTTAAAGAAGAAAAAGAAACTCCCTCTCTTTCTAAGTGAAAACACTTTTCTCATCAAATAAAAGAGGGGGGATTTCTCTTTTCTCTTTAGACCGACATTTGTGAAGTGCCTTATCTATTCCGGAGAAAAGAAAAGAATTTAGATTAAAATAAAAAACATAAGACGACACGAGCGTATATATAGTTTAATTTTGTGTAATATAGTGTCGTTTATCATGTTGTGTCTGTATCGTCGTATCCGTATACATATATCATAAAATCAAACATAAGAAAACGCGGGCGTATATATAGTTTAATTTTGTGTAACATAGGCGAATGTTTTATAAGACGACAAAAAGTAGGTAGATATATTATGGTGTTCATTCAGTATATATGTTTCTGAATTGCGTAGTATTGTGGTTTAAAGAGATGAGGCCTTTGCAGGCCCCCCAATTCATTTGTACTTCTTAATTTATCGGTTCTTGGCTTCAAAATTCAGTTTACAATAGTGGATAACTAGAAAGCACGGACACGGCAAAAAAAGTGTCCTTGCAGTGTCCGACACGTGTCGGACACGGCTCGGACACGTGTCGGACACGGCTGAAACGTGTCCGAAATTAAAAAAAATTAAAAAAAAAAATAGGACACGGTGTCGGACACGGCGGGGTGAAGTGTCCGACACGGCTCGGACACGGCGGGGCAAATTTTCTAATTAAATAAAGTTTTTTATGCATTTTTTAATATTTTTAGAATTTTTTGGGGTGAAAACTAAAATAATAAACTTATTCTAGTTTTTAATTATACATATTTTTTTAAAATATTTTATTTTATCTAGATTATACTTATAAACTATTTTTATTTTTATATAAAATATTTTAATTTATATATAAAATATATTTATTTATATAAAATATAGCCGTGTCGAGTCCTAAAATTTTTAAAAAATCCGTGTCGCCGTGTCCGTGTAGTGTCGTGTCCGTGTCGCCGTGTCCGTGTCCGTGCAACATAGGTGGATAACATTGTTTTAGCAAATTAAAGTCTCAGTTTATACTGTTTACTACTTTACTTTATTTTGTTATGGGCCTGAACTTAATCACTAGGCCCGCATGTGAAGTGTGTTATGAGTGGATAATTTAGGACCCCAAAATTGGAGATTTTAATTAACTCATTTCCCTTTGGTAAAATGATTTTACCATACCTTGTAGAACAGATGAAGTCCTTTTCTTTGGACTTTATGCGTTAATTATTTCACGTATCAATTTAGGTTTTGACAGTAGAAATTTCTTGCTCTTTATTTCTTGTTTCTTGTTTTTTTTTTTCAATACACAGATTATATTACTGGCATACTCACTAATCTGATTTGAATCTAGGACACGTGTGGATACATTCTAGAGGGCTTCTACTTTGGAGTCTCGAAGGAAAGAACCAATTGTGAAACGGGAAAATTCATTACCGCATGAAGAGTGTTTGAGGGTGGCTCAATACACTTTAAGAAAGCATCTAATAAAGTAAGTTGCTCAAAAACTTTTTGTTAAGTTTCGAAATAAAAATTATAAGCCAACGATACTTGTTGGGTAAAAATTTTAAATTTCCGCTGCGTTTCGAACTCGTTTTTCCAACATCTTTTACCTTCAAAATCAGTCTCTTAAATGCATTATGAATTGTGACATTCTAAGTTCCTTAGTTATTCTTATCTAAGAATTCGGGGTTACCCTCTTAAGTGAATAGGACAGTGGGAGATAAGTTTGAAGTAAGTTAAAGTTTATACAACAATATAGAATATTGATTCTGCAATTCTCGTGAATAAAAAGTGTTTATTTCAAAGAATGTACCTTTCTTTAGGAATCGTTCCTGACAGGGAAGAAAGGTAGTATGCAAACCTTAAAGAAATTTGAGGATAAGACCCCATGCCACAAATAAAAGGAAAGAGTCAATTTGATAGTGACTCAACCAATTTCAAGAGAAAGTACATGTGTAAACCTTCCTCCCTTGATACGTTTAGAATGCATTCCTGGACAGCCCAAGAGATATGGATTTCTCCATCAAACATTTCAAGTGGATATCGATCCACTTACCTATAAGGAGGCGCTGTCAAAATTTTGAATCTGAACTGTGGAACAAGCCTTGAAATCCAAAATGGATTTCATTTACTCAAACCAAGTTTGGACCTTGGTTGATCCACCTGATAAGATCAAGCCATAGGGTGCAAATGGGTCTACAAGCAAAAGCTTGAAGTAAATGAAAACATTACAACCTTTGTAGCAAGCTAAGTTGCTAAAGGATTCACTCAAGGACTAGTAATAGACTTTGATGAACCCTTCTCATTGGTTGAAATGCGAAAGTCCATTAAAATTTTGCTTAGCATAACTACATATTATAACTCTGAGATATGATAAATGAATGTGAAATTTGTCTTTCTCAATAGCAGATTAATATAGACATAAACATGGGACAACCCATAGATCTCACATTCTGTGGGAGTATGCAAAAGGTTTGCAGATCCCTAAGGTCAATCTAAAGATTGATAAAAGCTTCTAGGAGAATGACATTCGATCTGTTAAAATATTTAAAATGTTTGACTTGACACAACAATTCAAATGAGTCCTACGTGTACAAGTAAAAGTTAGAGACGTTAGTTCAATTTTGGTACTTTTGTGAAAATGACATCCTTTGTAAAGGATATTATAAAAGTTATCAAAGCCTGGTTAGGAACCAGTTTGAGATGACAGATCTTGGTGATATATCTCACATTCTCAAGAGCAAAATCTATAGAGATAGATCTAAGAGAATAACCGGATTATCACGATCAAGTACATAGTCAATGTACTAAAATAATTTAGTATCGAAGATTCTAAGAGAGGAACTTCCAACGGACAATGGAACTTCTCTTTTTAAGAGAATATATCCTAAGATAACTTTAAGAAAGTTAGAATGTCCAAAGCCCCTTAAACAAAAGGGAACATAATGTATGCAAAGTTATGTCTCGACTAGATATAGCTTAAGAACGATAGCATGGTGAGCCTATTCTAATGTGACCTTAGAAAAGGTAACTAGACTATTGTGAATAATACCTTCAAAGTAATTCAGAAGAACTGAGGATATGTTTAGTTTACAGAGCCCATCAAGATATTATCATTAAAGGATATTTTGATGTAATCGTCACATCAAACATAGATGATTATAAATCTATATTACATATTCTGCCTAAGTGACAGAGCAGTGTGTTGGAATTAATTCCAAGCAAAAGGCACTGCAAATTCGAACATAAAGGTTGAATACATAGCCGTATTGAATACCGCTAAATGGGTAAGGAACTCCATCTAACAGTTGGATAAAGTTCCTAGTATGAAACAACTCCATTATGATATTGTATGATTAATGGATGGTTGCCCGAGTAAGAGAACCAAAACCTCACCAAGATACCGAACACATGATTATGAATCACTTGATAAGGAAAATGTGTTTCCTTGATGATGTGAAAATTAAAAGTGTCGTATCAACAGAGAATATAGCAGATACACTTTAGAAATGCCCAAAGTCGATAAGCTTTCAAAGCACATCTCGAGAAAATGGACTTAAAGTATAGCTAAATAGCTTTTATGTGCAAGTGGGAAATTATCGAGAATAGTACCCTAGAATGCCTATTCGTCAAAATCTGCTTTAGCATTTTCCTTGTATCACAGACAATACTTGAATAATATATGATTGATTATTATAGGCAAACACTTTTTTATGAGCAATACATGTTTTGTGTGTTTCCATTATGTGTACATGTATTAGAACTCCCGTAGTCCATCAAGATTTTAGGGTTTTTTCATTAGGGATAATGACACATGAGACAAGCCCTAATCTAAACTGGATTAGAACTTACTCCAAGTCGATGAGTCCAACAAACAGTGGGAGTGTCGATTAGACTCAATTAAGACTTGCTTGAGCGATTGCATTCTTAAGAAGGAATCATCCATTTCAAGGGATGATAAAGTGCATGGTAAATGCGTATGCAACACACGAGGGTGCTCATTGATGGAATGAGTACACTGAGTTGTCCCGTGTGATAACATTCCTAAATGGGAAATAAAGCATCCACTTCTAGAAAGTAGAGACTTCAAGATTAGGAAACATCTCACAGGTCAATGGCATGATTAATTAATCCTTTAACTTGAGATTCCATTGATCTCTTCTGTGAACAAACTAGGTAATCTTAAATATAGGTTTAAAAGAGTGTCCCTCGAGACACCTGAATTATGACTTATGTTGGGGTTACAAAAGTGGAACATGGGGGCATGTGAGAATTAATAAAGGACCTACACTTGCTTTGTAACACCCCTTGACACGTGGAGGCGCTACACCCCCGCACTATAGGCCAATCCACGTACGAAACGGCCAATCCATACATGAACTAACCTATAGCGAACGGGTGACAATGCAATACACGACAAGCTAGGCGGGATACTCGAATATGTGACATAATAAAGCGGAAGCACAAAATAATCAATATCAAATATTTCCACTTAGTATTTCATTTCATTTCTCATTTACCAACTAAAATATATTTCAAATTTTACATATCAATACATTATCATCTCCTAAATAAAATAATAACATATAACTGTAAACATAATTTCTCGGGCAATAAATAAATAATCAAATAAATGCACCGTGTCTGACTCAACTCTAATGACTGGACTCGACTCACTTCCCGCCTAGCACGCACCTGCAATAACCTGAAAGGTAGAGGTGTCAGTCTGTGAAGACCGAGTGAGGGGTTTACATATATATTAACGCAGATAACATGCAAGTCATATTCTCGGGTAAAGGTTTATAAAAGATGAGTATATACAAGTTCAATAATAAAGTATTCTTTGCCCGGGGATACAACTGTCATTATTAATTACTTGTTCATTTTATACAATCAATAAACATGCTTGCTTGCTTATTACTTATTAGGTGATCACGCAATTCAATTATCATGCAATCAGGTAGTGTAATCAATTAGCACATTCATGGAATGGAATCATGCCATCACTACATGACGTGCTTGTAACATGATAGGGTTTATTCCTCCTGTGATTGGACGGACAATCATTGGCACGAAACCAATCCAGCGCCCTTCACTCAGAAGGACCTGGCCAGGGGAAACACGGGTACACAATAGGGCTTTGTTCTTCTTGTGGTTGGACGGACAACCATTGACACGAGGACCAATCCAGCGCCCTCACTAAGGAGAACCTGGCCAAGAGAACACACGTACACGGTAGGGTATTGTTCATCTTGTGATTGGACGGACAATCATTGGCACGAGAACCAATCCAGCGCCCCCACTAAGGAGGACCTGGCCAAGAGAACACCCTTGCTTGTAATCATGAACTTGACATGCTTGATTCGTGAATACTAACATGTTTTACTTGCTTACTTCATGAACAATAATATAACTTGAAACGATAATTGATTCCATGAAAGTATAACTATAAATACCTTTTGGCTAAAATAGTCACGTAAAGGTTATACAGGTTCTATATAACTAGAAATTAAACCTCACCTGACAGGCGACACATGACTCGTGAATGCGTGAACGTGCTCATGATCCACAATCTCCGCCCTGGAGAATAACTTGAATGAGAAATAGGGAGAAGGAGATGATGAAGCTAGATGATTGAGTTCCTAAGCATGGAATTTCCTTGAAAAACCTTGATGAATTGATGAAATCTTCCTCTCCCTTCATGGAGGTTTTTGGTTCGGTGGAAGAGAGGAAAGGGATGATAATTCTTGATGAATGAAGGATGATTGTAGAAGAGATGCATATATCAGTTTATTTGGGAAAATATGTACTAATTATGATTCAATCCCCCAAGTTTTATAAGTCATGCAATTGAGTATAAGAGGTTTGGAAAGTGATCAATTAGGTCCAAAGAAGTTTTCATGCAATTAGATCCTTAAAGAAAGGGAAATAAACAATTAAGGACAATTATGCAATTAATATAAGTTGGACAATTAATTCATGTAACACTTAAATTCCATTTATACAAGAATTCTTGAAATTAAATGAATATCATATAATTTTCACGTAATCATGTTGAATCACAATTTATAACATTAATATAACACTTATAATTTGAATAAATAAAATAATAAAATAAGATCCTAACGCTCGAACTCACACGTGTCGAGCGTACCTGACTGTCTGAAAATCGGGGCGTTACAACTCTCTCCCCCTTAAGAGAATCCGTCCTCGGATTCCATGTCCTGAATTCTTGGAATTTAATTGGCTCTTACATGTTCATCCCACGCGGGTTAGCTACTCCCCGTCAGGGATTAGTTTGAAAGAGATCTTCATTCCACAAAGTCTTCCAACGGTTGAGATCACGACCCTCAACTTTTGGAGTCTAATCACTCGAAAGAAAATCTAGCCTTCCACTAAACAAGTTGACAAGTAGTAGAAAATACTGAGAGTGCCCCGTCTCTCAAACAGTTAACGAGAGAACCCCGTCTCTCGAGCACGTAACAAGAGAACCCCGTCTCTTGACAACCCTGAGAGAATTCCCGTCTCTCACGCACACGAAATAAAATTCAAGCGAGCACTTAGGTACATATTTACAATTAATGCACAGGGATCAGATAAAATTATCGTTTATGCAAGTAATCGTTCACGTAACAATTATTAATAAACAAGGAATCATATACAAGACTAACGAGTTAATAATAAACAATTAATAACAACAAGGAGTCATATATATAATTAACAAAATAATGATAAAATAATGATGCACATGGTATGCATGATTAGGTGTACCGTTCACCGAGGATTGAAATTCTGGGACCGAATTAATTCAGTTGAATACTTGATTCTTTTAGTTGAGATTTTCCCCACTTTATACTGCTACGGTTCAATATCTCTATTTCTGATAACCCTTCCTGCTCTTGTGCTATTTCTAACATAATCCGTAAATCATCATTAATCACCACAGCTTCAGACTCGTCTGAGTTATAGATTTGCCGGTTGAACCATTCTTGCACTGATTTTCACATTTACTTTCCGATTCCAGAATTGAGAGCACCCTGATATTCTTGTTAGAGTGTAATTGCCCGTTCAAGCTTAAAAGACTGACTTTGTGTTTCAAGCAAGCTCTTGTCCAACGAGCAGAGAAAACAGGTGTTACCATTTCTCCGACCTCAGTAATTAAAGTAAACCTTCTCCGAAGCAACATTCCTGACTTCTTGTTTGCAATATGAAATTTGAGCTCTTACTCCCCTGGTTAACAATATGGCGGGTATTTGTAATGGAGAAATCAAGGTCGTCATCCCGTGAGAGTAATTCAGCAAGCACACTTGCATAGAAACCGAAAGAATCAGGTCCTAATGAAACGTCTTCCTTTGGTCCCTGAAATTTAATAACATACTCCACAATTCCACGAAATATCTTGGAAGAAAGGATCGCTCAAACTTCCATCTCTCTGAAGTGTTCATAGTAACTGGTGTATTCATGGAGGCGACGGCAATCACACGAATGGAAGCACGACAAGCGTTCCCAAACATTTCTAGGGTACAAGTAACAACTTCGTAAGAAAACTCTTGTCGGAGTTGACCTATCAAAACTTGAGATTGGGTCCGGATATCGCCCAAACTGAATCCTTGTCTATTTACTGAGTTAAATGATATCCTGAGGTTATCGGAGAATTGCAAACAGTGTACCCACTTTCCTAAAAATAATAATAGAACGAGATACTGTCGATGATGAGACTTTTCTTGGTGTAAGAGGGAGGAAAACTTAACTTATTGAAGACTCCTTTCACATGGTTCTGATAGAGGTTTCCAGGAAAAATTGATTCTCTCAAAATTCCCACTTTCCTGAGTGCTATCTAGCTTCTGATTTAAGTTTACTTCCAGACCGGCTCTCCCCCTTAAGAAAATGTAGATTTTCTTATCCTTTAGGTTCATTCTGTCCTTTCCCACTTGCAAGCTTCTCTGCTGATTCAATTCCCGTAATCTCTTTCCTCGTCCTACTGGTTGTTAATCAAAATATTGATTGATGATTTCTTTCTAATTCCTTTTGTTATCAATATACTCAACTTGAAGCTCCCTGACTGTCACCACTTTAATTTGATATTAAATTCTGCAACATCCTACACCCCTTCTACTATTCATGAAGATGCCATGTCCTGTGTTTATCCTCTACTGCTTTTAAAATTGATATCTGTCAAGCTATCATCCTAATCCAAAACAAGAAAGTTCTTTCTCCTACCCTTACTGAATTCCCAAAATACTGCGCAATTCCTGAAGGTTGAAAAACCCACTGAACATTTATCTGCTGGAACTTATCATCATTTTCCAGTTTCCCAAAATTTTCCAATATCTACTTCACACCTCCTGCTCTCACCAAATCCCGAACCAATTCTTCTCACAACCCCAAAATTTTGCTAAACTCTCAATCCAAATCAAATTACCCGGTTACCACCATGGTATCCACTGATTCAAAATCTCTTCCTTAAATTCAGGTTGTAGAAATAAGAGGAAGGATTGTGCAGAACATCCGAAAAGTCTATTGACAATAAACACTAAATAATGCATGATGATTAAAGTGCCGATGCACATTTTACCACCAATTTGAAATGCACATATTAGAGCAATTATATCAACTTGAACACATATTTATAAGTAAGGCAAGATAATTAAAGTAAATAATTTAAACACGTATTCAAGGCATCGAGTAAGAAATTTCAAATACAATTAAAACAACGTTTATAAGTGAAAAGCAATTTAATTAACAATTATGGTGCACGTGCTTATGAATGCATTGAAGAACCTGGCACCGTAGAAACGTTGGGCTTGATCCCGATGTCCATTCTTGCTTGACTGAATTGCAACTTGATCCAAGCGATTGATCAGTCTCCTAAGTCCTCAAATCCTTCAGCCTTGATTCATATCTTTCCAAAACCTGTCACTCACAACTTGCTTTGCAAATAAATGCATGTGGGTGAAGCGTGTTCGAGTCACGTAATTGTCACATAATTAATGCGGATAACAAGAATTTAATATAAATTAAAACAAGTACTTCCTCAATGTTTAAAATAAACACGTTGGTCACATAACTTCCAGCAATTCAAGGTCACCCAATTGGCACTCATTAGCATGAATCAATACAAGGTACCGGGCATCAAGTATTTCAGGTAATTCAAGGAATCCAAGTAGCCAAATAATTTCAAATAATATGCAAGACTCTCAAATTATCAAGTAATTCCTATGCCGTACGACCTAGACTCGACACGACACGACACTAGAACCTCGGTTTTGCAACCGGGCTCTGATACCACCTTAGATGTAACACCCCTTGACACGTGGAGGCGCTACACCCCCGCACTATAGGCCAATCCACGTACGAAACGGCCAATCCATACATGAACTAACCTATAGCGAATGGGTGACAATGCAATACACGACAAGCTAGGCGGGATACTCGAATATGTGACATAATAAAGCGGAAGCACAAAGTAATCAATATCAAATATTTCCACTTAGTATTTCATTTCATTTCTCATTTACCAACTAAAATATATTTCAAATTTTACATATCAATACATTATCATCTCCTAAATAAAATAATAACATATAACTGTAAACATAATTTCTCGGGCAATAAATAAATAATCAAATAAATGCACCGTGTCTGACTCAACTCTAATGACTGGACTCGACTCACTTCCCGCCTAGCACGCACCTGCAATAACCTGAAAGGTAGAGGTGTCAGTCTGTGAAGACCGAGTGAGGGGTTTACATATATATTAACGCAGATAACATGCAAGTCATATTCTCGGGTAAAGGTTTATAAAAGATGAGTATATACAAGTTCAATAATAAAGTATTCTTTGCCCGGGGATACAACTGTCATTATTAATTACTTGTTCATTTTATACAATCAATAAACATGCTTGCTTGCTTATTACTTATTAGGTGATCACGCAATTCAATTATCATGCAATCAGGTAGTGTAATCAATTAGCACATTCATGGAATGGAATCATGCCATCACTACATGACGTGCTTGTAACATGATAGGGTTTATTCCTCCTGTGATTGGACGGACAATCATTGGCACGAAACCAATCCAGCGCCCTTCACTCAGAAGGACCTGGCCAGGGGAAACACGGGTACACAATAGGGCTTTGTTCTTCTTGTGGTTGGACGGACAACCATTGACACGAGGACCAATCCAGCGCCCTCACTAAGGAGAACCTGGCCAAGAGAACACACGTACACGGTAGGGTATTGTTCATCTTGTGATTGGACGGACAATCATTGGCACGAGAACCAATCCAGCGCCCCCACTAAGGAGGACCTGGCCAAGAGAACACCCTTGCTTGCAATCATGAACTTGACATGCTTGATTCGTGAATACTAACATGTTTTACTTGCTTACTTCATGAACAATAATATAACTTGAAACGATAATTGATTCCATGAAAGTATAACTATAAATACCTTTTGGCTAAAATAGTCACGTAAAGGTTATACAGGTTCTATATAACTAGAAATTAAACCTCACCTGACAGGCGACACACGACTCGTGAATGCGTGAACGTGCTCATGATCCACAATCTCCGCCCTGGAGAATAACTTGAATGAGAAATAGGGAGAAGGAGATGATGAAGCTAGATGATTGAGTTCCTAAGCATGGAATTTCCTTGAAAAACCTTGATGAATTGATGAAATCTTCCTCTCCCTTCATGGAGGTTTTTGGTTCGGTGGAAGAGAGGAAAGGGATGATAATTCTTGATGAATGAAGGATGATTGTAGAAGAGATGCATATATCAGTTTATTTGGGAAAATATGTACTAATTATGATTCAATCCCCCAAGTTTTATAAGTCATGCAATTGAGTATAAGAGGTTTGGAAAGTGATCAATTAGGTCCAAAGAAGTTTTCATGCAATTAGATCCTTAAAGAAAGGGAAATAAACAATTAAGGACAATTATGCAATTAATATAAGTTGGACAATTAATTCATGTAACACTTAAATTCCATTTATACAAGAATTCTTGAAATGAAATGAATATCATATAATTTTCACGTAATCATGTTGAATCACAATTTATAACATTAATATAACACTTATAATTTGAATAAATAAAATAATAAAATAAGATCCTAACGCTCGAACTCACACGTGTCAAGCGTACCTGACTGTCTGAAAATCGGGGCGTTACATGCTTTAAGCAAAATGATCTCTTATTGCATAAGTCGTTCATATTTCATCCTAAAACCCTTGGGTAAGATAGTGGATCAAGACATCAAGAAAAGATTTTCTTGGATTGAGATTAAATGGATATGAGATGAACTTAGCTTTGTATTAAGATTAATGGGACTCTCTTTATTCTCATGCCCTAGATCTAATCGAGAGATGAAATGGTAGGAGGATCGTGTATCACAAATGTCATTGACTGAAAGGTTCTTTCGATTTAATTTGTTATTCGGGTAGGGGGTCACACACCTGTTGCTAGACTATGGTTGTGTGATATGTGAGCTAATTAATCAATAATTATATTAATTAATTAGGGTTACTACTAACTGAACAATGAACCTAGAGGGTCACACACAAATGCCAGTTTCAAAGGGTATTGTAGAAAGATCACTGATTGATTGAAACGAGACCATACGTATAAATTCCAAATAAAATTAATTATATAATTAATTTTAGCTCATTAGAATTAATTTTTAAAGCCCAACCTGAATGAAAAGGGCCAATTTATAATTAATTATAAATTAATTATTAGTTGGAATGTTAGTTTATTTATTTATGAAATAAATATAACATTATCCTACTTTATTTATTTGAGAAATAAATGAAGGAGATTATCATACGTTATTTATTTGTGAAATAAATAAAAAAGGATATTATCCTACTCTATTTATTTATGAAATAATAAGAAGATAATATCAAGACTTATTTATTTATGAAATAAATAAGTAAAGATAAAATCATGTGGTTATTATCCTAAGTATTTATTTATGAAATAAATATAAAGATAATATTGATGGGGCTAAATCCGGAAGGGTACACTCTGTAGAAGGATAAATAAACTTTATATTATTAATTTAATTTGCTATTTTATATTTTGAAATTATCCTAAATTTAATTTCAAAATTAAATGGTTAAATTTAAATTGATATTATAATGTTTTATTTTATCAACAAATCAAGTGATGACAAGTGTCAAAGTGACATGTTTTGACCAATTAAATCAAGTCTTGCGGTCAAAGGAAGTTAGGACAAATCATATGGCGACAGGTGGCGTATTGTGTCATACCGACCAATCAAAGTCAAGTCTTTTATGATATTATCTCTTTGAAAATAAAAATATAAAGTGATAAATATTAATGGGATTTTATGTAATATTATCTCTTTAAAAAAATAATAAAATATTAAAGAGCTATATATTTATATGATTTATTTGATATTATCTCTTCAAAAAATAAAGAGATAATTATTAAATAAACTTTGACTTGAGCCACAAGTCTTGAATCCTACACCTATATAAAGGAGTCATGTGTAGTTCATTCAACACACAACACGAATTCAAGAAAGGCTAAAAACCTCTCTACAAGTTCAAGAAAGGCTAAAAACCTTTCTTCCCTGAAGTTATCAAATCTAGGCGTTTGATCCGTTATCGAGGCATTATACCGGCGAATCGGCGTTATATTCAAGCTAAATTCACAGAATTACCAACGAGTACATCGGCGTTCTTGGTAGAATTCTCCAAAATCCGGTATTTGATTCGTAAACAAGTCGAAGGACCTACGGATTAACGTTATTTAAAGCTACATTTGAAGTTGAAGAAGATCAAATCACCAAATCCGTCAAGGAGTGTTTGAAGATTCAACAACTTTAAGTTCAAATGAAGAATCAGAGGATCAAGCTGAAGATCGAAGACCTACTTTTACTTGAATTTTCAAATAATTTGTATTATCTATTCGGTGTTGACTAAAAATCAATAAACGCGAATTTTTAGTGCAAACACACTCCACCACCAGTTATGATTTGTATTCAGTAGGAGAACCACCGTGGAGGTTGTGATCGAAGTAGAAGAGTGTGAGTTCTACCAGCTAGGCCAACACAGATTGAGGGTACAACAACTCAATGGTGCAGTATGGAGCTGGTTTTGAAGGGGAATTCTCTGGAGCTCAAGGCAAGGAGACAGTTATGAAGTCTCAAGTGAGCTAGGGAAACTGAAGTAGTGAGTCTATGGTGACCCAGATTACTTTATGAAGGAGATGATCTTGGATCTATTTAAAGTTGAGGGTAAGGACCCTCTAGTAATTTTACCTTTGCTTAGATGCCTTGGAAGTTGCCCTAGACACATGGCCCAATGAGGGAGGTTTTAGGGAAAGCATCTGTAGGCCTGCCATAAAGGTGGTCGTAAAGCAATGGCGACAGGTGCACTGCCATGTACGAAGTGTCAGAGACACTACAGGGTTGTTACCGAGGAGTTGACGCGCTCGGTGTGAGTGGGCATGAGGCACCTTTAGGATGGAGGACCTCGAGGGGCTCGAGGGACCCCAACTTTATGTAGTCCAATGAGAGCCCCAGTGGCTCGAGGGGCCCCAACCCTATGTAATCTAATGAGGGCCCGAGGGGTCCCAACTTTATGTAATCCAATGAGAGTCTGAGTGGCTCGAGGGGTCCCAACCCTATGTATTCCAATGAGGGCCCCAGGGGTCCCAACTTTATGTAATCCAATGAGGGCCCCAGGGGCTAGAGGGGACTCGACTGCCTGTGGGCCATGTGGCACCTCACGAGGCACTTTGTGTTAGCCCTCATGAGCTTCAACTTCGAGCGGTAGATCTGACACTTAAGAGCCACGCTTTGGGCTCGAGCCCGAGAGGAGACTTGTAGTTTTTCCAATTGCCAAGATTTAGCCATTTCCAAGTAGCTTATGAGGGCGGCTGAGTTGGCCCGAGGATACAAGTGGCGAAAACATGAGGGCGCACGGATCATAACGTGGCCTCGTTATATTTGGGCTCCATCAAATATCATGTGGTTATTATCCTTGTTATTTATTTATAAAATAAATAAAAAGGATAACGATCATATAATATTTATTTGTGAAATAAATAAAGGATAATTTTATAGTTTATTTATTTATGAAATAAATAAATAAGAGATAATATCCTAAAATTGTTAAGATAAAGATATGAATTATTAATTGAATTATTAATTATTTATTTCAATTATTTTATGACATAAAATAGAGTTAGAGAAGAAAAGGAAATTCACTCACTTTCTCCAAGAAAAACGTTTCTCATAAGATAAGTACAGAGCTTTTCTCTTTAAAGCGTCATTCTCTATTCGGGAAAAATAAAAGAAAAGGAATAGGTGAAACCTTTTCTTTGAGTCTTATGCGTGAATCATCTCATGCATCAATTTGGGTGGTTTTTGAATAGAGAAATTTCGTGTTCCAATTTTATCTCGTTTTGTGTTTCTTTGAATACACAGATTATAATATTAACATACTCGCTAATCTGAGTTGAACTTAGATTTGGTGTGGATATATTTTAGAGGGCTTCTACTTTGGAGTTTCGAAAAAAAAAACCGATGAAAGTTCATTACCGCATAAAAGAGTGTTTGAGGGCATCTCAAAACACTTCAAGAAAACTTATAGTAAAATAAGTTGCTTAAAAACTTTGTGTTAAGTTTCAAAATAAAAATTGTAAGCCAACGATTCCTTGTTGAAAAATTTTAAAATTTTGCTACGTCTCGAACTCATTTTTCCAACAATAATAATTATTCTGGCAATTAAAATAAATTAAACATAGAATTAACAATTAAATTATAATTAAAACACTTAATAGTCGGTATGACCTCACTCGTGACTCATACCTAGCCGGTCTGAAAACACGGGAAGTCACAGCGCCAATAAGAATAAGGAGAAACTTAGAATTTGCATTGCTTTCGGGAAAGACTAATTTAAATAAATTAAGGGGAAAAAAATTAAAATTTTGCAAAAGTACCCCAAAGGTTTTCTAATTTACAAAAAGAGTTAATACATAAACTTAATCCATTGAACATACCAAGCCAAATAATATAGGGAAAAAAAATTAAGGGCTATTTTATTAAATAAAACTCCGGATGGCCCCTACAGGCTACCAATAAAAATTTTCTGTGACATGTGAAAAGTAATGTGCCTTGGTGGAGTTTTTAAGTACTTTCGTTGCCTGCTTGATAAAGCACTTATTAATGAGCCTATTCTAATCTCTCTCTCAAAACAACTCGTGGAACCGAACCAGCCACATAGACACACTCCGCCGCGCACCACCGCCCGCCGCGCCCTATCTCCGCTATCCATTGCAATGGCGCAAGCAGTTTCTTCTCTCACGGCACTGAAACTTTTCAGATGTAGGCTGGCACTTCTATTTGCTTCAATAACTCTGTATGTGGGATATATTTCTTTTCTTTGCTTGAACCGTCATCGAATTTCAGGCGACCAATTTCAGTGGCGGAAGATGTTCCAACAGCATTCGCATAAATGCTGGACGAATTCTTCGGGCGTTTCCAACTCCTTGAGAAGGAGAGGATTCCATGTTGTTGGTTCGAGCTCAACGGGAAGCTGCGGCGGCGTTCGTGCAAGTTCTCAAAATGAATCGCAGCCTTCGAGTTACGTTTGGCCTGATAACAACAAGGTTGACAGTTTTACTCTTCTTTTCCTATCATGTTCGTAGCATTTTAAAGTTGGTGCTTATTCAATTTTTTTTTCCCGTTTGGTTCTTTTTTGTGTCAGTCATGGACGGGAAGTAGTGAATTATTGAATCTTGTTTAAAGATTGAGAGATTTTTCCTTTTCCATTTTTATTTCAGTTGCATTTATGCAACGCATTTGATGGAGTTAGATTTTATCATTGTAATAAGAATCATCAGATGAAAGTTTGTGTGGTACCATGGAGCAGCCAGCTACTGTCATTTGGGTATGAAGTCACACCTTAGATTTTTTTTTTTTGAAGAATCCATCTTTTTCTTTTTCAATGATTGGAACTTTAGCCTTCGATAAGATATGCCAAAAAGTTTTAAAGGCAAACTTTTTTCTTAGTTGAATATTTCCAGGAATAATGCACAACTATTTGAGTATTTTGATCGACTAATAAACATAGTCTAGGAACTCTGGCCGAGAAATATGGAAGGATAATATCAAGCATGAGTTGCTCTTAGGTCATACTTGACATATTTTTTCACTTCAAGTTTTGTCTTCCCTTCCCCTCAAGAAATGATTTGGTCAATTGAGTTGGTTGAGGAGGCATAACCTGCTGCACTTGCAACGTATGGATTGGCTATTGGCTACGATTGGGACATCAAATTTTATCTTAAAGACATCTGTGTTGCTTTTCTTGGGGAAATAATAAATTTTTTTATTGAGTTGGAGTTGTAAACATGAATAACATATGATCAATATTCTTTGAGTCCACAATTCTATTGTATAATGTGAAGTTTATTGGTAACTCGAACCAATGAGTCTGATTATCTGAAATATAAGCTATTGTTGAAGCATTCTTCATAGACAGTGAAGAGATGATAAGCTTCAATATTAAATTTGTCTATTTTGAACTTGTTTCTATAGTTGTCTAAATATTCAAAGTGTGTTTGCAAAAATAGTTCTTGTGATTCTAATAATTCTTTCAAACCATGTTCATGTCATATTTTAGGCTACACATTTAGTATGCTCATGGAAATAGTGTTGGATTCATTGTAAAACATGGAAGATCATCAATTTGAAGTGGTCCAATACTGTTTGCGTTGATTCCTGAGGCTCATATAATCGCCAGATGTTTTGCAATTCAAATTAGCTTTCGTTGAGTTTTGATCTTTTGTTTTAGTTCATTTGAATTTTTTAAAATATAATCTGGTTTTTTGTTCCACATAAACATGGTCAAATGTGAATAAATAAAATATTTTATCCTGACATAAACACAGTTCTTTATTACAGAGACCAAGGGTGTGCATACTGGGTGGCGGTTTTGGAGGGCTGTACACTGCATTGAGATTGGAATCACTTGAATGGCCTGATGAAAAGAAACCACAGGTGACCTATGATTTACTAGAACTTTCTGTTATTGCTTTAGTACTGATTTTTGGTAACCAGGCTGGCGTAGTAAGAGACATTGTGTTGTTACTACATTACACGCTCCACCTTCAATTTTAAAAAAGGTGCTGTTTTCCATCAGCATTTTTGAGTTTCTAAGGAATTCAGAAGCAAACGTATTTAAGGGATTGGGGTATATGTATTAATGCTCTCGCAAACAAAGGTAGCCCGATTGGTGTTCTGGGAAGAGTCACCACTGGCTATGTTGATGCTTGTTGAAGAGATATTTTGTAGCCCAATTCTCCGGGCCATTTGCCTCCAGAAATATTAAAAGATTTGATACCATAAAGAGAAATTTTCCATCTAAGCTTGATGTAGAAGCTCATTGAAACACTATGGTTTCATGGATTACTTTTACACTTGATAATTGGTAACAAGATATATCGTGTTAACGAATATGCGTATGTTTAATCAAAGTATGAGATGAGAAACGTGCCACAAATAATCATCGCATGAAGGAAGGGATAATCATAATGAGCTCTGTTCACGGGAATAGAAAGCAATCATGTATCTTATTTTCTTTGCATTATAATTTCTGAACAAAATAAAAAGGAAAGATCTGGATCTGGAAGTACACCAATTCATGAAAACGGTCTTAAGCCATTGGTTGTTCTTCGTTTCTTCTATACGTGTTGCTTTGGCTAATGTTCCTAGAAGATGATTCTGTTTATAATGAAACAGGTGGTTCTTGTTGATCAATCTGAGCGCTTTGTCTTCAAACCATTATTATACGAGCTCCTCTCTGGAGGTATACGTGATTTGATTTGAATGTGACTCTGGTTACCTAGTTAGCCTATTTTAGATACTTCTAATCTTATTATTTCCCAACTTTTTGAGATGCAGAAGTCGATGAATGGGAAATAGCTCCTCGTTTCTCGGACTTGTTGTCAAGCACTACTGTGCAATTTTTCAAAGACAAGGTGCAATCTTTACATCCCTCTGATCATCTGGGAATGGATAAAACTACAGTTTCTCATTCAGCTGGAATCGTGCACCTTGAAAGTGGTCTCCTTATTGAATATGACTGGTAATCTTCTATATGATCACAGAACCTGCTGCTGTTTTATCTGATGAATGTTACTGGCATTTTTGGTGTTCACAGCTTTCTTAGTTCTTCATAAGTAATTTAAGAAGTACATTTGAATTCTTGTTAGGAAATCTATGAATTTCATATTCATTAAAGTTTCATCTGAAATGAAGCAAAATTAATGATTAGGAAAACACTCAAAATCGTTAGTATCTAGTGTTCATTTCTGTGGTTCTCTTCTGTCTAATCAGTAAGTAACCATTCAAAAGTTCGTGTCTGTCCACATTATCTGAAATTCACTTATTTACAGGTTCCTTGTGGAATTTTCATCCCAGTTTTATGATCTCTCCGTCATGTGATCTCGTGATGCTTCACTGATCCTCATTGATGTTCATTTGTCCAAAACCTCAATGGACCTCAATTCCACAAATATCCATTAGGCATATCTTCCATATGCTGATATCATTAGCTCTATTACTCTGTACCTTTCTTGAACCCGTTTATCACTAACCATCGAGTATGTGAACCAAGTAATTTTTTATATACATATCTCCACGTACCTGCACATATAGCTCTCCAAGTATTTCAGTTGCAATCTTTTTACATTTTCAACAGATTCCCATAAACTTTGACAGGCAGGTCTATATTTAGGAATAGAATGCTTGACAACATTCGATTTCGGTATCACTATAGGATACGTCTTGTGTTCCTGTACAGTTTTGTTTACCTGAATGATCCCGAATTGGGGGTTTCATTTACATTAATTAAGTCTGCTGATATCACACTTCTTTGACCTGGGCAGCCAGGTTGGTAATTGCACTTGGAGCTGGACCTAAACTTGATATTGTGCCAGGTGCAATGCAATATGCCTTACCATTTTCCACCCTAGAGGATGCTCGTGTTAGTTCCGCCATTAACTTCCACCACAATTTCTTATAGAAAAAACTCCTTATGATCCCAGCTTTACATATATTGGTATTATTTATTGCAGAGGGTTAACAAGAAGCTAAGAGTGCTGGAGCGGAAGTACTTTGGTAAGGACTCTCCAATTCGGGTTGCTGTTGTAGGATGTGGTTATGCGGGAGTTGAATTGGCTGCCACAATAGCAGAAAGGCTGCACGATAGAGGAGTTGTACAGGCAATCGATGTTGATAAAATAATCTTGGCAAATGCTCCACCTGGGAACAGGGAAACTGCATTGAAAGTAAGACACTCAATTTCTGTGGCTAATGATTCTATCTGAAATATTGGGTTCTGATAAAGGCACAATATAGATTAGCTTCTACGATAATTTGGAACAGTTTCTGTGAATTGGTTTAGTATCCTGCCCAATTATTTCAGTTACCACCAAAATAGCTTGCGTTTTTTCAGCTCTATGTTTCCATGAGCCCGCCTCTATTCATACAGACTAGTCCCCTTCAGCTTATCAAACTGTTTGATGTGCTCTGTACTTTCCTCTTGTAGTTCTGTTTCGACTTCCCTGTTTAACCAATAACCAATTCATATATTAGCCTGGTGGAGAATCCATTTGTTAGTGCAAAACGAAGATTATTGCTTCGACTATTTGTGATGCATTTGTCACTCTTTTTCTTTTAAGAGAACTAGTAAAGATATTGTGCGCTGCACATTAATCATATGTTATAATAATTTAGAATTATAAATTAATATTATTTTTATAATATTATTAAATTATAAATTAATATTATTTTTACAAGAAAATAATAAATTAATATTATTTTTATAATAATTTGTTATCGTTCAACAAGTATATTTATTTCTTTTATTTTTAAGGTATTATGAATTGTCATTCAATTATTTAAGATTTATTTACATAAATTTAATGAGTCATTGCCTAGTAAACATCAATTTTATTTCTTTTTCTAAATTTTAAAGGAATATATATTTTCACAAATTATAATTATTGAAACTTTTTAATTTTATCTTGTCAAAAAAATTATCCCGTCACTTTATAAAAAAAAAGAAGGATATATAATAGACTTTAGTAAAATGTAGTTAAAATTAACGGATGATCATATACAAAATAATTATAAGGCAAATTATAATTTAATAAGTACTTTTAAGATTTTTGAAATTAAAAGGGTCTTAATTCTACTCTGTAAAGGAGTTCTATTTTAAATCAATAAGTACTTTTAAAATTTTGAATTAATAAATTTGTAATATACATTTGCATTATTACCCCTAATTAAAAATTATTAACATGATTATTGTGAGGATATTTATTGTTGATCAATAAATTTCAAGAAATTCAAAAGGCTATTCGTGCTTTTATAAAATAATATATATAGATTGGTAAATTGAATGAAAACCAAAGGGGTAGGGAAAAAAAAGGTATAGAGAAGCTGTTGATAACAGAGGTAAGCCGCTCAAATTGTCAATATCCTATGCAACTCCACTCAATGTACCTTTTGTTTCTTGTCAGTTGAACCTATGTTAAATAGTAGAAATGTTGTGAATGGTCAATGGTGAACCTTACTAATATGCATATCCAAATTAGTACTTCTGAGTTTAAAATCATGTTCTCTACTTGTAGATGACATAGTTCTGATTTGGTCCTAGCCTTTTTACTTATCATTGTGACCACTTTAATCCAGTAGGTCTCCTTCATGCTGAGACATAAGTAGAAGTCACTTATTCCCCCAGTCCAATCGTGATTTACTCTCTTACTCAAAAGAAAAGCAGAAGACACTTTTCTCCCTGTCCCAAATCTTAGTTCTGATTGAGTTGTAAAACCATATATCGCAATTGCGTATAACCTAATTGAAACTAAAAGCTGTAACTGGCAGGTTCTATCCTCCAGGAATGTTCAGCTATCATTGGGTTACTTTGTTCGCTGTATAAGGAGAGCTGCTGAGTTTCCAACTTCAGCTGAAAACACTGATGAAGGTGTTCATGATACAGTAGAAGCTCACAATCAAGAAAGACTTGTTCTGGAGTTGCAGCCTGCTGAAAGGGGCATACAAAGCCAAGTTGTTGAAGCTGATTTAGTTTTGTGGACTGTAGGGTCCAAACCTCAACTTCCTGAGCTGGAAGCCAGTGACAAACCTGTTGATCTTCCTCTTAATGGAAGGGGACAAGCAGAAACAGATGAAACTCTTCGTGTTAAGGGCCACCCACGTATATTTGCAATTGGGGATGCTTCTGCTGCAAGGGATGGACAAGGAAGATTGCTTCCAGAAACAGCTCAGGTAGTATGTAATCTTATAGTATATATAACAGTAACAAAATGTTTTTTGTCATAAGAATTTTATGAGGAAAGGAAAATGATAGGGAAAAGAAAAAGGAAAGCAGGGAAATATGAAAATCTCTTGAGTTTGGTTGTTTAAGGAGAAAGGAGTAAGCAAAAATTGTGCATAGTGCAAATAATTTTCTTCATTTTCCTCTCCTTGTGGGGTAATTGGTTCCTCCAAAACTCTATACATCTTCCGTAGCTTTTCTTTAGCAGCCAAACAACCAAGATTGTTTTCCCTTGAGTTTTTCTTCCTCGCCAAATTGCTTCAAGTAAACATAATCCTCTAGGGTAGGATAGTAACAACCTTCAGTGTGTTTGGTTTTAGAGTTTGTTTGTTTATATTCTTTATCTGTCTTGTCCATTCCCACTCTCTATTTCCATGTTATATCTTTCTTTTTCTTTCGCCAATCCCACCTCTCTTCTCTCCTTTTTATATTTTCTTCTACTTTCTCCTTTATTTAACTTTTTTATTTGATTATACATTACGTTTCCCCCTTATTATAAGTTTAACGAGTATATTCAAAGTATTTTAAAAAACACGTGCTCGCGTAAAACTTAATAAATACTTAATAATATTCTAATAATATCAAGTTAAAGACGTGATCAAGTTGTATACTCCATATTTATTTGAACGTGCACCGAGTGTGCCCATTTTACTAGTGTGAGAATTACTTAGATAGTTGATATCTAGTAGTATTAGGAAGTTGATATTACATAGATTGATCTATCCTTACATGATATGGATTAGGATTCTTAGTCTAATATGTCTCTCTATGCTCTATTATATATAGAGGTTAGTGGGTCTCTATGTAACATAGATCCTGCACTACATCAATAATATATTCAGCTTTTACTCCTCTCAACAACTAGTACCGTTTAATTCCCACAAGTAATATTTGTGAAAGTTTTTGTGAAATAAGTGAAGTATTCTTGGTTCTTCCCATTAGACGTGCTGTTTGAAATCTCTGGCAGATTAAGCCTTAAAGTGCTATGATATTTTTTTGCAGGTAGCATTTCAGCAGGCGGATTTTGCTGGTTGGAATCTGTGGGCTGCGATAAATGGCCGACCTCTATTGCCATTTAGGTTTGTTGTAATTGAATTTTAGACATAAATTTGGACCAGTGGAAGTCTCTTCAAAATTTTATTTACTTCAAAACATACTCAAAATTAGTTGAATAAGTTGGTAAACATAAAAATCATTTGGTGCTTTCTTCTTGCTACTGAAAATATTTAATAAGTTGCCTTGTCTGAGACACTCCACGGGTGGTGCAAATATCAAGAAACGCAATGAAACTATAATTTTTTCTGTGTCATGTGGCCTTAATCATCTTCATGAGAAAATTCAAGTAAAGCTTACAACCATGTGATATACAATGATGACAGCCAAATTTGGTTTCTTTTGCTGCAGGTTTCAATATTTAGGCGAGATGATGAGTCTTGGGAGATTCGATGCTGCTATTACACCAGGTTTCATCGAGGGCCTAACTTTGGATGGTCCAGTTGGTCACACAGGTATACACTTGATACTTGGGGGAAGGAGTGTGCAAAACCCTTGGCTTTTGAAAGAGTTAAAATAAAAACCTTTTTTTTTTCTTTTTTGAACTGAGCTAAAGTGTGTAATGTAAAGATTAGTAAAAGTTGGTGTCTGCAAAAACAAGTGAACTACAGAAAGAGTTCAGAAAAGTACTTTACTACTACAGGCAAACTTCAATTTATTTACAACTATAACCTACAAGATAGAAACTGGAGCTAAAAGTTGGTCTTGGGCGGTTTTTGGTTTACTCCCTTATTTCTACCTAAATTTAGTAGATGTTTATTTACATGATTTCATCTATCTCTCAGCAACAGTACTTTCTTGTTTATTTTCACATCTCTGATTTTTATTTGATTGCAGTCAGAAAAATAGCCTACTTAATCAGACTACCAACAGATGAGCACCGAATGAAAGTAGGAATCAGTTGGCTTGCTAAGACTGCTGTAGAATCAACTGCGTTACTGCAGGATACTATTACCAAAATGTTCTCAGGACAATAGAAAATATGTAATTCTATATGTTCAACAATGATTGATTAAATACTTTCTGTCGAAGCTATACAATTCATGTGTTTGTATATCTGAAATGCATTTCATCTCCAAGGGCCAGCTTATGAGCATGGTTCATGAGTCATGACTCGGTGCACTTTGGACTTGTGCGTTGATGCTGTAAAATAGAAGTGTTAATAAGAATGTAGGCACGATTGATGTTGTAAAATAGATGACTAAAATGATACTCAAAACAAATGGTATCTGAAATACCGTATTTCTATCCTTTGTGTACATGGAGAGAGTAGAAAGTGCACAGTGTCAACAACCACAGCATCACATGAAGAGAGTAGGAAGTGCAGTGTCAACCACCACACCATCTGGTGGGTGTAAGACAACGAAAATGGTGAGAAGATGAGAAAGACATAAAAAGGAGGCCAAAAAGGAAAATGGTAAGGATAAGATGAGAAAAATATAAAAAGATGCGTAGATACGAACACAATCACAACGCACAAAAGAAAATGGTTTTTAGGAAAAACAAGAAAAGAATATACACGAACACAACTACAGCAAAGAAATGGTTAAACCATGGTTTAAGGAAAAACAAAGAAAATGGTTTTAAAAAAAGAGGTCCTACCGGGAGTCGAACCCAGGTCGCTGGATTCAAAGTCCAGAGTGCTAACCACTACACCATAGAACCTTGGTGTTTTGACTTTATTGTCTAAAAAATATAATTTATGTCCATGCCCAAAATAGGGAAATGTTCCTAAGAAATGGGCACGTGAATGCCGTACGATTCTCGCCTTCTCGGAGCTTCACCTCTTTATTACCTGTTGAAGGCGGCGGAAGTAAACGAGAGAAAGTAGGATTTCAGATATGAAAATAAATTGCTCAAATTGTATATAATGAAAACTTAGGTTTACAAGTCCTGTGTACACACATATATACAACACGTGGGAAAGGCCAACACGCTAAAACGTAAAAACAAAAGAAAAGCTAAACACGCTTCTTATATACAAAAAAACAACAATAATAAAAAAACAAAATTCCAACACCCCCCTTCAAGTTGGAGTTTCATTGAATAAAAAGCCCAACTTGCAAAGGAACTTCCGAAACAAAGGACCACCCAAGGACTTCGTAAACAAATCAACAAGCTGTTCTTCAGTAGGCACATGATATAGATGAATAAATCCTCGCTTGAATTGATTGCGGACAATGTGACAATCAATCTCTAAATGTTTTGTTCGTTCATGAAAAACCGGATTCTCTGTGATATGTATTGCAGCCATATTATCACAGAGAACTGTAATAGGTAAAGACACTGGAATGCAGAGATCTTACAAAATGTAATGCAGCCATTGTAGCTCACACACCACTGCTCCCAGGCTTCGGTATTCAGCTTCACAAGACGACTTGCTAACGGTTGTCTGCTTCTTGGTCTTCCAAGATATTAATGAGTCACCTAGCAAAACACAGAAACCAGTTAGTGAACATCTAGTCAAAGGGCAAGTAGCCCAGTCCGCATCAGCGTAGGCTAAAAGTTTCAGTGAATTTTTGACTGGGAAAAACAATCCCGCATCTGTTGTACCACCAAGATAACGCAGGACATGTACAGCAGCATCCCAATGACACTGTATTGGATTAGAAACATATTGACTTAATTGTTGTACAGCAAAACTCAAATCAGGCCTGGTCATGTTCAAATACAACAAACGACCAATCAATCTTCTGTATTGAGTTGGATCAGTGTATGGCTCATTGTTTTCAAGTGGAAATTTATGTCCACTAGGCAAAGGAGTAGAGACACTCTTACAGTTACTAACTTAGCTACGGGTGAAAAACTATCAAAATAATCAATACCAAAAGTCTGATTGAAACCCTTGGCTACAAGTCTAGCCTTATATCTCTCAACAGACCCATCAGGGTTAAATTTAGTTTTAAAAACCCATTTTGATCATATAGCTTTCTTGCCCAAAGGTAAATCAATAATATCCCAAGTATTATTAGCTTCAAGAGCACTAAGCTCTTTGTTCATAGCATCAACCCACTCAGGGTATTTAACAGCCTGTTTATAACTAGTTGGCTCAGGTACAGAGGCAACTTTAGACATAAAAACTAAATAGTCAGAAGCATAAGGTATGTGTTCAGTGGAACACATATGATTAATGTTACTACTGTCAGTACAAACAGTAAAGCTAACATTGCATACATAATCTTTCATCCAAACCGGTGTAGACCTAACTCTTTGACTTTCCCTCACAACAGGCTCACTATCATTAGTGGGATCATCATTCTGGGTATTAAACTTGTCACATCTATTTAATTTAGCAGTATCATTGTTGTCACCATTACTAACATCAGATTGACAAGGTTTATCACAAGCAATGTCATTAACAACAGTATCCTCAGTATAAATTTGAGGTATAAGAGGCACAGATTTGGTGTCTTTGTTAAAAGGAAAGTTGTTCTCAAAGAATTTAGCATCTCTTCACACAAATATAACCTTAGAATCAAGATCATACAATTTATACCCCTTTTTTCCATCTGCATATCCCAGCATTACACATCTTAAGGCCCTAGAGGAAAACTTATATTTATTTGGCCCATTATCAACAGCATAGCACAAACATCCAAAGGTTTTAAGTGTATCATATGAAGGTTTAGTATGAAAAAGCCTGTAAAAAGGAGTTTCCCAATATTTATTAAATTTAGGTGGATGATGACGTTGGACACTCCCTTAGTTTTTAGCTCTTAAACTTTAAATTATCTCGTAAAAGAAAAAACAATAAATTATCTAAATACATAAAAATCGGAGTATAGTTTTATACATATGTTTGTTTTTTAACACATAGAATTTGAATCCTGGTATTGTCCTGGAAAATAAATCAATTAAATAGGCTTATTCTTATTCATAATTAATTTCTTGTTAATGTAACATCTCATACTTTAACTAGTTTAACATCTTGTTTCATCTATATTATTATATTAAGCGTGACAATCAAGTAAAACCATTTTAATTTCTTAAACTCTTAATTTCTTTTATTAATATTTTTTATTCAATTTCTTTTTTTGTTTTTATTTATTTATTATTATCATCCATTTTAATCTCTTGCATTTTTTTTTTTTCCCCCTAACATCCTCTTAACTCTCTTTTATATTAGTTTATTTTAAATTTTTTTATATATAACTTTTAAATTTTTTCCTTATATTTAAATTTTTTTGGGTGCAATATTTGTGGTTGTATTATTAACACAACACGTCGTAAATAAATAGCAAATTTCATATTTAATCGTTAAAATTTTAAGTTTATATTAGTTTAATTTTTAAAATTTTAAAAGTAAAAGATAAGTACCTAATATTTACCAATTTATCTTAAATTAGTTACTCAATAACTTTTTCGATTTTATGTGTGCCAGATATACGATTAGTAAGGATATTCTTGTTTTTATACCCTTTTAGAGTGACACTCTTCAAATCAAATTACATTTTTTTTTTCTAGTTACAATTTTACTAAAAAGGTTATTGAGAGATTAAATTAAAATAAATTTCTAAAATAAAAAACTATCTGATACTTTTAAATTTTCAAAAATTAAAATTAATACAAACTCAAATTTTATAACTAAACATGACATCTACTCGAAATAAATAATGAATTTGTCGTATAACTGATGAGCTTTGTCGTATTTTAAATTATTTAGTGCCTTCTATTATGAAAAGATTGTGGTTTGATTGATCGATTTTAGTTCATACTTCATAAATATAATAATTTATTCTTTTAATGTGTCATATTAATTTATATATAAAACACAATCATTTTATCAATTGGGGTGGTGGCGCAGTTGGCTAGCGCGTAGGTCTCATAGCTATAGAGAAATCCTGAGGTCGAGAGTTCGAGCCTCTCTCACCCCATTATAATTTTTTAGTTTTTCACCCAATTTACTCTTTTACTGTTCTTAATTTGATAAATTTTTTAGTTTTTTACAGTTTTTCACGCAATTAGCTTTTTACTCTTTTACTGTTTTAAATTTGATAATTTTTTTTCAAAGGAAAGAATACGTATATATTAGATTTACTTGCAACTTCTATTTTTGCAACTATAAAGTAATCGAGAAAGTTTGAACAAGATAATTACTCTAATCGCATATCCTATTAGATAACATTAACAATAAACAAATAAGATAGTTTCAAATAAGAGGAGCTCCCATTTTAAAATTCAATTTCAAATAAGGGAAGTTCCCATTTTAAAATTTTAATTGTTTAATAAGAGTTATTCTGAGAAGTTTCAATGATATCTATACTTTTATGAATATTAATTTAAAACTCTAATGATTTTGATTGTTGATTTTGATAAGACATTAAGATTATATACAAAAATTTTAATGAAGAAAAAGTTTTAATCTCTTACATAGCCTTATGAAGAGGAAAGTTTATAGTCCTACTAAATGATGAGGACAGAAAGTGTAAATTGTGTAAATATGGAAGGGATTACTGAGGGGCATTGCGTTATAAGGGACACGTAAGTCTTTTTTTTTTGTTATGTAACCCAAGTTTTTAAGTTTTAGTTATATAACATTTTCTTGAATTTTGTCTAATAAAATAAATAGTAAATATAATTATTTTCCACATGTACAAAATCGAGTGAGCGATCTCAGAAATCGCGCACTCGATTTTTTTCTTTTCTTTTTTTCTTTTATTTTCTTTATTTTCTTTAATTATTTTTATTCTTCTTCAAATTTTCTTTTTTTTTTTTATTATTTTTATTCATCTCCTTTGAAGATCGCGTGACTCGATCTTCAAAAGAAATCAGGCGACTTCATAGAATTATGAAGTCGCGTGCTCGACTATCATAATCGCGCACGCGACTTCATAATTCTATGAAGTCGCCTGATTTCTTTTGAAGATCGAGTCACGCGATCTTCATATGAAGTCGCGTGCTCGACTATCATGAAGATCGAGTCACGCGATCTTCAAAAGAATTCACGCGACTTCATAGAATTATGAAGTCGAGCGTTCGATTATCATAATCGCGCACGCGACTTCATAATTATATGAAGTCGCGTGAATTCTTTTGAAGATGGCATGAATCGATCTTCAAAGAATTCAGTCGATCTTCATAGATTTATGCAGATCAACTGTCAGGTCTTCAAAAATCTTTGAGGATTGAGAAGAAAAAAAAAAAAAAAAAAAAAGAGGAGAAGAAAAAAATATTATCCATGATTTTTGTAATTCATCCGATTATCTTTGTCATGGTTGTAGAGATTTATCCTGATTCATCGTTGAAGAAGAAAGACTGAATTCATCGTTCAAGAAGAGAGAGAAGTAGAGAAAAGAAAGAGAGAGAAAGAGAATTTGATATGCGTGGGACTCAGTGGGAGTTTGAAATTTAAAATCATGTGGGAGATTTTCGAGATAATATAGGAGGGAAAAATAAAAAAATACAAATAAAAAAAGCCACATCAGATAATAGAAAAAAAATAAATGAAAAAGAAATTGAGGGTTACATAACTTAAAAAAAAAACTTGGGCGTCCCTTGGGACCTAATTCCCTCGGATTACTGATGTAATTTACCCTTGCATCATTGCATGCATAGGTATTTAAATAGTTTTATAAATTGAGTGCAAATATCAAATTTGATCATTAAAATTTGTAATATGGTAAGAAAGCATTTGGTCGATACTTAGGATTAGAAGATTTTATTGAACTTTATCTCACTTAATTTGACCTTTGATACAACAAATTAACTACCATCCACTCGCTTGACTTAATCAGCGTCCTATCCCAAACCCGGCACTGCTCACGAATTAAGTCGAGTTCTTTATTGCAGGAATAAATCGAAGCTGCCATCCGAATCAATAAGTTTTCTCTTCATACACCTGTAAATCGTGGCTAACTTCCCACCGATCACGATACAAATAAAAATATTCTTTGCACCGATTTTTTTTCACTTTTTAAAATTTTTTGTCTCCTACAATTAGGGTTTCGCGAATTAAAGGTTGTCAAGAATTTCAAATGCATTCGGTAATAACAGGTATGACCTATTGCGTCTATTTTGTATTGACATTTTGATTGTGGAGTCTTCCTGTATGTGTTATGTGTTTTGAGACTAGTGTTAATATCTTCAAATGTTCAGAATTCTTGCACCCAAACTATGGGCCTTGGTATGCCGACGAGGGTAAATTTAAATATATATATAAGACCAAGAACAAAAAAATATTACATTTCAACCCAAAAAAATGGCAGATTGAAAAATTATTTTAATTCCATTGCAATGGTAAAACTGAATGTGTTCGAACAGTTTGCATTCTCATATAATTGTTTTCTGGTCATTGACAACTCCCATGTTTCTGAACTGAGAAGGCTTCCGAAACGATTCAACCTTCATCCTACTTAATTCCCTCTTCTGACTTAATTCTCTATGCATGCATGACTTATTCTACCTGTCATTCTTCTTATATTTTTCCTTCAACATGTCCCTGAATATTGTCTAAACTTACCTCAGTTTAATTGCCTCTTATATATATATGTTTTAGGAATCAAAGATTAAAAATTAACACTTTTATTATTAGAGTTATTACTCCTTCAACCCAATACCTGCCTTGCACTACTGTTATAGCCTATATATGTGCTACATATTTTCACTTAAGAAGGCTGAGCAACATATATAGACCAAAATCTATGATTCTGTACGAATACTTCTAAAAATATTATTTTGTCGTGTCGTGTCGTGTAATGTCAAACACTCGTGTTGGACATTGTGTCCGACACTCCTCACTTGAGAAATTCAAGAAAAAATCCATATCGTCTTATCTGTGTCGCCATATGCTTATCCGTGCATCATAGACCAAAATGAATAGGTACATACTTGGAACATCATTGCGAAACAACCTTATCAACTACTGTCGACTGATAAGGTTTGTGTTGTATAGAAACTGAATAGATCATATAATTTCTTTTACTTTCATTTTCACTTTGGGGAAGCAAAGAAATTTGCATAAGTACTAAAAAAATCAGTGTTTTCATATGGAATTGATCTTGCAATAGATTCTTTAGGATTGCTCCCTTAGTAATTTGATGTGTAAGAATGTAAATGGTGTGGAGAATTTTTAAATGTGACAATTAAGGTCATATAATTCAAATTGGGCACGTAAAACATAACACTAAACAATTAAACCATGTAATAAAATAAATAAAACATACAACCCTAAAAAAATATACCCGATAACACCATTCTGAACGAGGATTTTTCGAAAATAATATTTAATTTAAAACGGGTTCATAAAATCTTATTGAAAGTGAGTGGGTTAAGATTTTGTTATAAAACGCCACTTCGTGTGGCGTTCTTGTTTTTTTTTAATATATTTTTTAACGGGGTCATCGAATAATATGATGACCCTATGCACTTTTTTCTTTTTAATATTTTAATAATGATCGCCAAATAATATGGCGACCCGAATAAAAAACTAATTTTTTTTTTAATATTTTAATAAAAGTCGCCGAATGATTTGGCGACCTTTGACCAAAATTTTAGATCTGGTCCTCGGCCCCCTCCCTTTCTTCCCCATTTCTCCACCCCTTTCCCACGAAACCCCTGTTGCCCAACCCCCCAACTATCTCCAAGGCTTTAATTAATAACCTTACACAACTATCTCCACCAATAATGTCGAATCTAAATTTCAATGCTTTGATATATTATCAACTTTACTGTTAAACATGCTTTTCAGTGCATTTGTCAGTGCTTTAAATGTATTGTCCCGTTCAGTTACAGTATATGTACAATAATACACTGATTGACAAATGAGGTACAATATGGATAATAATGCAATGATCGCCAAATTCTTTGGCGACCTTAATTTGTTTTAATTAAAAATAATAATAAGCCAAATAATGTTATGGTTAATATAATTACAAAAAAAAAATAAAAAATTCCCCGTATTCAAAGGTTTGGCCATGTCTTAAGTAACAAAAACAATTTCAAAGTTCCCCAAATTGCCAGCACTATTAAAATATTAAAAAAAAAAGTGCATTGGGTCGTCATATTATTCGACGATCCCTTTAAAAAATATATTAAAAAAAATACAAGAACGTCACACGACGTGATATTTTATAATAAAATCTTAACCCACTCATTTTCAATAACATTTTACGAATTCATTTTAAATTAAATATTATTTTCAAAAAATCCTCCATTCTGAACCTAAGGAAAAACCGGAGCATCACGTAAGTTTCTATACTTTATTAATAGAGGGAGTTATTTCCAAAGCTTAAAAAGAACATGATTTGACATAAAATACAAACAAGTTTTTTTTTTTTCTTAATTAGTTTTTTCTAACCCAACAACAACATAATCTATATAATATTAAGCGAGAGAGGCAAAAGTGGTTTATTGGACTTGATGTCTATTTCTTTTTCTATTTAATTTATTTATTTTTCTTCATCACATACAAAATATGCCTCAATCTATAATGCACGGACACTCCGAATTTTCGTCCCGTGCAGTGTCGGACACGTGTCGGACACGGACACGGCTCCGACACGCCTCCGACACGTGTCCGACACGGCAAAAGGTGTCCAAAAAAAAAAAAAAATTCCGACACGCCGGGGACACGGCTCGGACACGGCTCAAGAATTGTTCGACACGGCTCGGACACGGCTCAAGAAGTGTCCGACACGGCCCGGACACTTTAAGACCAAAAATTCAAAAAAATAATATATTTTTTTATTTTTTCCTAAAAATTTGATGATATAATTTTTTAGAAAAAAAAAAAAGAATTATATAAATTTGCTAAAAGATGTATAATATTAATTTAAATTTAATTTATTTTTTTAGAATATTATTACATAAAAAATATATTAATATTATTTGTAATGATTTTAAATGTTGAATTGGAAAATGGTGTATGTTATCTAAGTTTGTAATATTGAATAATTTTATCAATATTATATATATATAATATTTTATTTATTTATATATAATATAGCCGTGTCGTGTCCTAAATTTTTAAAAAAATCCGTGTCGCCGTGTCCGTGTCGTGTCGTGTCCGTGTCGCCGTGTCCGTGTCCGTGCATCATAGGCCTCAATAAATTAATATCATCACTTCCCTCACCTCACTTTTATTTCTTCTTTTATATTATTTTTTATTTTTTTCCTTGTATTTTAACTATTTCCTATTAACATATAATTATTAAATTCATATTAAGATGAATAATTTAGTTTAATATATTTAAATAATAATAATAATAATAATTTCTTTGCACGCTCAAAAATGCTACCCAAAGTCACAAATCCAAGTTATTGAATTATTTTGTTGAAAACTACTAATTTCTTTTTGGAGGAGATAATTTTCTGTAATTTTTTTTTGCCCTTTTATGCAAATTTCCCCTACTTCCCTCCATCCAGTCAGCAATAGCATACGATTTTTGTTTTGTTTGAACGCCAAAATTCAAAATTTTCCGAATGGCGCAAAGGTTCAAAAATTTCCAGTCACACATCTATTTAATACAATCTAGACCGTTAAAGTGTAATCTCATCAACGGGTACGAACCTCGATCCGTGATATTCGAATGTAACCAATCACAAGGCATCTCAAGTCTCTACATAAACTCCACCACAAGTTTACAGCATCTCATCAGCTAGCTCAAACACACACACTCGTATTCAAATTCACTTTACTCTCGACTCTCCCCAAATCAATCAACCAAATGGCGCCTAAAGCAGAGAAGAAGCCAGCGGAGAAGAAGCCCGCCGCCGAGAAGGCTCCCGCGGCGGAGAAAGCTCCGGCGGAGAAGAAGCCCAAGGCCGGGAAGAAGCTTCCCAAGGACGGCGGCGCCGCCGGAGACAAGAAGAAGAAGCGGGTGAAGAAGAGCGTCGAAACCTACAAGATCTACATCTTCAAAGTTCTGAAACAAGTTCACCCAGACATTGGAATCTCGAGCAAGGCCATGGGCATCATGAACAGCTTCATTAACGACATATTCGAGAAAATGGCGCAGGAGGCCTCGAAACTGGCTCGCTACAACAAGAAGCCGACCATCACCTCTCGCGAGATTCAGACCGCCGTCAGATTGGTGTTGCCAGGTGAGTTGGCTAAGCACGCCGTCTCCGAGGGGACTAAAGCTGTTACGAAATTCACTAGCTCTTGAAGGAATAGACTCAGCTAGGGCTTCTTTTTCCTTTTGATGGCATCAAAGCATCTCGTTTGTTGTTAAAGATTTTAGTTCTTAGGGTTTCTAGGATCCTTTACATGACTGTATAAATATGGAATTTCAAATTATCGTTTGAATGAAGATGGTGGTATTGAAATTTCGGAAACCAAGGTTAATATGTTTGAGTTCGAATTGTTAGCAGCCGTGAAATTTTCATTTTTCTCTAAATTCTGTAATATTAATCATCCTGAAAAAGGTTCTTCTTGAAGTAAAATTCCTAGTTTTAGAAATTGGAATCAAAGACAAGAAAACTGCAGATTTCTGGTAGAAAGACATCTTGAAATTTGATAAACACAATCACTCTCAAATTCTCAGAAGGTGCATTTTTCTTGTGTAATTTTATTTACAAAACGAAAGCAAATATAAATTTGTAAAATGCATAATGTGAATGGTTATTTCTCCGGTTAGAATTTAGATCTACTTATGGCGAACTAACATGAAATTCTATAAACTGGGTGGAAAGTGGATGAAAATTGAAATTGTCACTGGTATTCAAACTTTTTCTGTGTAGTATAGTATGCCCAGATAAATCCATGTGTCCATTATGAACAAATAATTGGCAGCCTTTACAGATAAAATACAATAAAACAAAATAAAATTACAACCGGATTGCATTTTCATCTCTTCCAGTTTCATGTCGAAGTTGTTTGCATACCAATTTTGTGGTTTTTCTAGTGCAAATGTCTCTTTTGTATGTACTTGACTACTATGTAGAAGCCATGGAGAGCTCGTTAGCTGATTTCGGACTCAATGAGGAAATCGTCAAATGTAGCAAGAGATTTCAGCTGTTGGTTCAGAGAAGCAATCGTCTTTTGGCACTCAGCAAATTTACTAGCAGCTACTGCAAGTTCTTTATCCTGCGCATTACAATCAAAGTAACTTTAGAAAATTATCTTATCTGATAGCTATACAAGAAAAACATTTTTAAGCTTTTAGCTTTAACAAAAGCAGATATTCGGTGTTTTGTTTTGGTGCTTTTGCTTAAGGTAAGCTAGAAGCTTTTTCAGCTGTTAGTCTTTTACTTCTACCACTTCAAAAGCAGAATCTTTTGCAATACGTCTATATGCATGCGAAACAAACCTGATTGATTCTGAACTCTTCAACCATTGCTGACCTCCGAAACTGAGAATCAGACTTCATTCTCCATATTTCAGCTTCCAATTGTTTGCTTTTGGCAATAGTTTCCTCGGAAAAGTTTCGTTCTTTCTCAATTTGTCGTTCCAAGATAAGAATGCTCGATTGCAATGTTTCTAACTCTTGTTCCATTACTTTGAGCTGTGACTCTGCTTCTGCTTTCTTTAGGTTGGAATCCTTAAGTTGGGCCTGAAACACACTCTTTGTTTCATTTGCCTCAGTCAACTCATCTTGAATTTCTACCAAATTCGCCTCTGCTGCATGCAAACCCTCAGATAAATCCTTGAACTTCATTTTCATAGACTCAAGTTCTTTCTCCACCTCTCTCTTTTCTTCATTAGCCAGAGCCAGCTGCATTTTCAGGTCCACTAACTTCATCTCTGTTTTCTCGAGTTCATCTTGTGATGCCTTGAACTGGATTTGGCACTTATTGTATGCAATCTCCAAACTTTCTTTCTCCACAGTTACCTTCCTCAAGTTCTCTTCCGATTCATTCACCCGATCAATCATAACTTTCAGCTCATCCTGCAAACGGGCTTCTCCAGAACTGAAAGCACTCTCCAAACTATCTTTCTCTACAGTTACCTTCCTCAAATTCTCTTCCAGTTTGTTCACCCGGTCAATCATAACTTTCAGCTCCTGCAAACGGGCTTCTCCAGAATTGAAAGCACTCTCCAAACTATCTTTCTCCACAGTTACCTTCCTCAAACTCTCTTCTAGTTCATTCACCTGGCCAATCATAACTTTGAGCTCATCCCGCAAATGGGCTTCTCCAGAACTGAAGGCACTCACCAAACTATCTTTCTCCACAGTTACCTTCCTCAATTTCTCCTCCAGTTCATTCGCCCGGCTAATCATAACTTCCAGCTCATCCTGCAAACGGGCTTCTTCACAACTGAAAGCACTCCCTAATCTTTCTTTCTCTGCAGTTACCTTCCTCAAATTATCCTCCAGTTCTTTTGTCCGGCCAATCATAATGTTCAGCTCATCCTGCAAACGGGTTTCTCTACCGCCTGCTTGTGGTATCTCCGGTAGGGCTGCAATCCTCTCCATCTCAAGAAAATCATCCATTAGATCAATCTCAACTGAAGGAGCCATAAGATTTTTTCCAAGAATTCTCTCATGCATAAACCGTCCCATAATCTCACTATCAACCGACTCAAGTTTACACCTCTCACCTTCAACACTATCTGTGCAAGATTCAACATAAAGCGATGATGCTTTTCGTGCACCTGCTTTAAGTTTCCTACATTCTGCTTCAAGTTTGCCGACCTTTTTTATGCTGTCAAGAAGCTGTTTGCTAGCTGTTTCAGCAGCTTGAGTGCTCAAATCTCTCTCGTTTCTTGTGAGCTCGAGTTCTTGGATTTTGGAAATGAGCTTGAGCTTTAGGATTGAGTTTTCTTTCTCAGATGCTTCGAGTTTTGATTGGGTAACTGAAAGGGTAGGGGGGTTAGCCACATTTATTTTAGTGTTTTCAAGCTGAGTTTGGAGCTCAAGAAGCTGGTTCTCAAGTTCGGATTTCTTGGATTCCCATTGGCTGCTTTTCTTGGAAATAGCCTCGAAAATCTTGTCTTGTTGCTCTTCCCTTGCTTGTCGGAGCTCTCTCAAACACTCTTTAAGGGCTCCATCGAGATGACTCACACGTTCCTCGAGGATTAAGTTTTTCTGAGTTAAGGATTCATTTTGTTTCTTGAGAACCAGGACTTCGTTTTCAGCTCTTTCCCATCCTAGAATTTGAGGACATTGGGGTTATGAAGTTAAGAAATCATACTTAATACAAATGAAATGAAAACAATTAATTTAAATAAAAGAGTAGCAGGTAACATATGGTTTAATTTATTATGGAACACCGCCATGATTTAACAACCAATTACTTGATTGCAATTCATTCAGTATTGGAGGGGCAAAACACTCATATAGAAGATAAAAGAGTTGAAAGACAAATAGAAATAGTTTTATGTAATTTCCTTCTAATGCAAGGCTAATAAAGGGATGCAAGACATGAGAGAGAGAGAGAGAGAGAGAGAGAGAGAGAGAGGAGAGACCCGAGACAGCTTCTTCTGCAACTTTTGCATGTTGCTTAACTAAGTCTTCCTTGGCACGGATATTAAGAAGAGCTTCGGATAATTTTTTCGAGAGAATCTTCACATCGTCACTAAGTTCATCACCTGCTGAAGCTTTTGATGTGACTTCAGGGGATTGAGTACTGTGATTCTGTACAATAAATGAAAGATAAATAATAAGGGAAGCGAACATTCATTAGCTCATAGCAAAGTTACTTTCTTATTCTTTAGGGTTAACTTGCACTAATATACTCTTAGTTCTGGTCTAACTACGCAAACTTCCCCCAATACCATAAGGTTTGGGCTAATGCATGCTAATGTTATAAATTTAGTGTGAAATATTGAGCAATAAATGTCAAGAGAAAGTAGGGTATTCATAAAAATTAGAGATGATATCATCAAAATTCATCGATCCGAAAGTAACGTAAGTTCTTTGACATGGGAAGTTATTATAATTTCTTAAACCTCGAGGGAAGTTTGTGTAATTAGGCCAAACCTTTAGGAATGCCAGCGTGGTTATCTTCTTGATATTTAGATAGGAGATAGTGGGGACTTGTTTACAAAAGCAGAGAAGAGTATCATGAACAAGAATGAAAATGAATAGGATTGTTCTAGCACAGTCCAATTAAGCCTGTTACCAGCAAGATATTGTACAAGTGTTTGTTTCTCCGTGATATTTGATGCCTCGTTATTAGTTGCAGCAATATTCCGAAAACAAAATTAGTTGCTCGAGATCTTGGTGCTCAACAATTTTGTTTGGCTTCATGTGGCAGAAAAAAGTGGTATTGATGCATGGCAACACATATATGTCCCTCAAACTGATAAACTAAAGGAAGAGAATGATCACACATGTTAATAATTGGGAGTAGATAGCTGGAAAGAATGCCTTTTTCAGAGAAAAAAGTAATGTGGTCCAACTGCACTGGGCATCCACACAATGTGGTCCATCTTGATTCAAGCAACTTAGTGGAATGCACCACATGCAAATGTGAACAAATCTTAAAATTTTCCAGCAGTTTAAGCCTTGTAAAAGGTTTGATTATTTAATCAACCAGGTAAAACTGGAAATTTAAGTTCTCAGACAGCTTCTTTTTGAAGGATTCAAATTGCAGCAGTTGCCGAATTAAACCGACATACCCTGAGTTTTGACAAAATTACACAAACTTCCCCTGATGTTTGACAAAGTACAAAAACTTACCATATCAACAATTTATTTACAGTGCATCTGAATCCATCCATTTGATGATTTCATATCTACTTTTTTATGAATACCCTAATTTTCTTTTGACACTTACTGATGAATATATTAATATATTCGAATAGGGACATAAGCTCAAGAAAAATATACAAGCATGGTATTTTAAGAGATTTGAAACCGATAAGTTAATTTCTTCTCCAAAATTTCCAACTCGTACTAATAGGGACATAAGTTCAATAGAAGCATGTTTTGCCCCACCGTGGCTTCTATTACATCAACTAAACAAGTCTCAACCTTATCTTATCCTTTAGTGTTTCTGAACCGTACCCAATTCAAGAAAACACAGAGCAAATACATTCCATTATTTGTAAGTTGTAACACACTGAAATTCTGACAAATAAAAAATACAACAATGACGAACATAAGATAATCAATTTCAGTGCTATAAAGTCGAGCTCAAATTAACAAACCTGATCATCAGAGAATCTCTCCGAATGTGATGAGGCCGAGCCTGAGCTTTCTGTTTCACCACTCGGACTTTTTTCTGAAGACTTTCGCCTCCATAGCCAACTTCTCCGGTCCATTTAAGGGACAAATTAAAGATAACTCCTCCCTCTTAAATTAACTTCATCTGAATATTAATAAGCCACCAGAAATCAAAATCCCCTCCATCTTTATTACATCAAACACCATTCAGTTTAATAATAAGCTTCCAATTTCAGACCAGCTCTTCTTAACTGCTTAAGATAAACAAAAAGAATCTTAATTACTCACATTTTGATGGGCCATATCAATAGGAAATATTAGAAACAGAGCTGAGAAAAGCTCCAGAATATGAATGCAAGAGGATGCTTTTTCTGTTTTCTGCCCAATTGTGATATAAAAGGAAAAATAGGCAGAACTGAAATTCTGGTGAACTATCAATCTTTGCTTGAAAATCAATCCTTAACCAACCAACCTCAAATATAAAGCAGAAATGTATGCAATACCCCTGAAAGAGTCATAACATGGAAAGAGAGACAGCCCTTTGTGGGATATAAACCATTCTTATGGAAACTTAAAGCACAAAACTTCAGACAACTACTCTGATAGGCACCTTTCAATTCCCCACCATTGTACACTCATACAAGTGCAAACTGATAGAAAACGGGGTGGGCATCTCAACAGTAAATAAATCTCGGAGATTTTAGGCACTGCCCCCGATAATATCCATGAAAAAGACTGAAAATTATGCGTGACCCACATAAATGATTCTCTTTATCTTCCAAGAACTAGAAGACCCACAAGAAGAAATAACGCAAAAAGCACCTTTCATGGTTTCTTGACTTACACAATTATAATTTATACACGAAAAACGTAATGTAGAATACATCTAGAGAGAGAGGCAAAGGGCAAACCTGAAATAGCCTGACAGACGAACAACAGAACAGCATGAGAAGCAGAAGAATGTTCAAATTATTGCATTTAATGAGCCAGAAAATAATAAAAATAATACTTTTGTTCTGGGTTTCTGATTCTTGTCTGAGTTATTATATTGGTGCGGCGTAATTTTGTTGAATTTGCTCATACCTTTATGGGCCTATGGCTTTATCTATTGATTTCTGACTCCTGTGAAGGTGGGCGGAGCGTGTGGAGTGAAGACAAAGACTTTGTTGAATATTTTACGGTGAATTTGTTTTCTTTTTCAAATCTGGATTGCGATATTCGCGCGCCTGTTGAAGGAGGTGTCGATGGGATTCTTAAGGCCAACAACAATATCAGTGGTGAAGTGGGGAACCACGCATGTAGACGTAGTTTCATTGACGTATATATATAAATATATATAATAATTCTGGCTATTTGTCGCTATTTAATCATTTCATATTTCTTTATTAACAATTGTCCAATTAAATGATTCCGAATGTTCCATTTTAATCAATTCATCTAAAGACTACGTCCAACCGTGGATTGAAATGGTTAATAAGTTCATTTTTCAAGGCAAAATCTTGAATGCGAATCTCATTTGAATGTGACTTGTATAAAAAAAAATAATTCTAAAGACAGCGTTCCACTTGTTCATTGTAATTTGTAGAGAAATTTAGAACCATAGGGAGGGTACCACTCTCAAAATGGTCCCATAAAAATTTAACTTGCTAATTTTCATTTAAGATTATCCATAATTTTCACCGTTTGCATCCTAAATTAAGATTTAGTTCACTTTTATCATCGGAGATACCTTAAACGCGTCTCACATGTATACACCATGGGCATGAACGTAAGTTTAGCCATGTATAATTGACTTAGCCTATAATCTGATTTTAGTTTTTTGTTCGTTGCAAAGAAACAAAACTGAACTCTTAAAAACTTTGCAGAAATTAGGGTTCCTTTGTTGCGACTTGGGAAAAATCTCCAAGCTTTAATTCGTAAACTATTAAGCTTTATTTTTTAATTGAATATGCCTTAGGCCCTTCGAGACGAAGAGGAAGTTGGCATATTGCATGGGAGATATGCTCATGATTGTGGTGAGTTTTGTTTCTTTATCATTTAGTTTAGCTTTGCGTTCAGCTTACATTAGGAAACAAGACATTTGTATTTTCACAAGTGTTCCGTTCAATTCGATTCAATGAAAAGCGAAGACCTCGCCGCTTTGCTCGTTTTATCTCGTGTTTGAATACTTAACAAATTTTTTTTAACATATGAGTTCGGCTCAAGAAGCCTACTCGAGGGGGGAGCCAAGTCCCTCCAGTAAAAAATAATCTTAACACAAATTTTATTCCAAAGTTCAAACACAAGCCCGAGCACCGCGCTCAGAGGGTCCGAGCATTATACACAATGCATGGAATTCAAACACAACACTTAGTCAATTTTCCATTACCAAGTATGAGTTAAGTGAGTTACATGTCAAAGTCTGATCGTAATACTTAGAAAATTTTTCCTACAATTTACATACATCTTCATACAACCATACATGCTATAAACAAAACCATACATGCATCCCAATTAGCTTGCCGAACACATCTTACATTTCATACCAATGGCTTTGCAAAGTTCGAGGGGCCCTCTACACAGCAAATTCGAGCGGCTCCCTTCACAAAACAAAAGCAAGATGGACTAAGTTATGAAGGTCTCAGAAGTACCTCAAATGCAAAGAAGTAAACAAAGCATACTAATGAACATCTACATTAATGTGATCCATAACATCACCGATGATCTGTTCGGCACCTATGATGTCGTCCTCTGTATATTGATAATTACCACCTGCCCACTCGGTCGCCTCGACCGTGGCACTCTCGTCGTCACGCTTGCATCAAGCCTCGACCTCCCCACGCTCGCCTTGAGCCTCGGCCAACTCGCGCTCGCCTCGAGCCTCGACCTCCTCACGCTCGCATCGAGCATCGGCTAACTCGCGCTCGCCTCAAGCCTCGGCCAACTTGTGCTCGCCTTGAGCCTCGCCCTCGATCGGAACACCATAGCCCTCGGTCTGAGTAGCACCCCTCTCAACGACCATAGCTCCGATCTCATTAATGGAAAATCCGAATTCACTTGCATTAACATCCTCTAAGGTCGAACCCTGTCCATCCTCGCGACCAAGTATTGGCCTCATCTCATCGTCTTTGTCAAGTCCGATTGCATTCACATCAATTTCTTCACAAATAGCGCCCAAATGATCCAGCCGATTGTAAGCTCGATCAAACGTGGCCTGGAACTGAGTGACATTGTTAAGCATGCAAACAGTTTCGAACACCGAACTCCTCATAAAGCGCTCTACCCAGTACCCCCCGACCACTTCTGCACTAGTCTGAGCAGCGGAGGCACACTCTAACTCTTCAAGCTTTACGCTCAGCTCAGAACGCATCTCCTCACCTTCCTCAAGCTTCACGCTCAGTTCCGAGCACACCCTCTCGCTCTCCTCAAGCCTCGTGCTAAGCTCAAAACACGCCTTACTAGCTTCCTCAAGACTCGTGCTTAGTTTCGAGCACACCTCCTCGCTCTCATCCGAATTTCGGAAGGATTAACACTAACCCCGTTCTTCTTAGGCACTCTACAATCGGCCCCCTTGACCCCTCCTGTTGCCTCTACTACGACATTCCCCTCGACCCCAATGGCCTCGACACCAAGCCCTCAGTAGCTCCCTCAATCCGAGCAACCCGCTCTTCACTCGTATCAACTTCGCTATCCCAACCCGACGAATAAGGACTACGATATGGTAAAAGTGAATTCAAACTTACTATGGTAATATTTTTGAAAAAGCTAAAACCCTAATTGAAAATTTTTGGGTTGAAGGGGATTCGAAATTACGGTAACAAATGACGCGAAAAATACTCAGAAAATTCAAAGGACTTAACATTCTCGCGCCACGAACACCTAGCACGCTCCGTACTCGAGGAGGGGGGGGGGGGGCAAATGATTGTAGCGAAAAATGACTAAGTAACCCTCTTGTATTTTAGACTATCCATGGACCTCGTAACCCCTAAAATTGGCTAAGGCAAGTGCTCGTCCTATCGAGTGCCGAGCTCGTAAGTGCTAAACATAACCCCTTAAAATTGGCTAAGGAAAGCGCTCGTCCTAAAGAGTGCTTAGCTCGGAAGTGATTAATATATCCCTTAAAATTGGCTAAGGCAGGTGCTTGTCCTAAAGAGTGCTCAGTTCGTAAATGCTTGGTATATCCCCTAAAAGTGGCTAAGGCAGGTGCTCGTCTTGTAAGTGCTCGCCCCTCGAGCGCTTGGCACAAGCCTAACTTCGATGGTTGCCCTGCACTCTCCAACCATCCCACGTTCTAAGTACATGGTTCGCAATTCTCGCGCCTACTAAATTAGAACGAGTTCGCGTCGGCTGCAACAAGGAGTATAAATATCATTTCTTTTACCAAAATATGGGACACACAAAAAATTACATACCGAAACTCTGTCGAAATTTCTACTCAACTCCCTTTAATCCAAACAATCGGATTTGGTAAAAGAACCCACACTCAACTGATCCGTCGAAAATTCAAAGCCGATCACACACTTTCGAAGGTGACCAATTTCCGGCGTTATCAGAGGCCTTAGCCAATTTTAAGGGGTATGAAGTCCAAGGAGAGTCTAAAATCCGAATGGGTTCCTTAGTTTATTTTTACCATTATCAAATATGGTTCATGTCTAAAATGTTACGCTTGCCTTTTGGTGCGTTGAGATAGAAAATAACATTAGAGTTTGTTTCTTTATCTACCAGACCCTGATAAAGGAGATTTTCCGATCAGAATGTATCATGGAGGAAAGTTCCTTGAAAATGTAGGAAGAAAGGTGTATTGGGGTGGTGAGATTAGTCATTTTGACTTCTGCAATGCTGATGAAATGTCCATGATATAGATAATTAGAATGGCTATAGAGATTAGGCGCACTGGAGACTTAATTTTCTGTTTTTGTGCAAATGGTCCCAATAATGCTCAATGTGTACGACTCTTGCACAATGACGAGGGAACATGAATTTGGTTCAGGTCTTGGATGGACATATTATAGTGGGGGTCTTTGTGACGCATGTGAAGGAGAATGTGCAAGAGAGTGATGAAAGATAATGAATCTGTTGTTGAAGCTACTGTTGACCTCCCAAGTATTGATGAGGTGCATGGTGCAAAAGATCAATGTAACAGAGGCAGTTATTGACAAGGAAAATAATTCTAATAACTCTGACACCTAATCATCTTGAACGCAATTATCTTGGTGGACATTGACTTTGATGTCTCTAATGATGATGTGTTGTTTGATACAAACATTGATCTTGAAGTAGAATGAGATAAATGAGAGTCATGATGATACACACTATACAAGGAATTCGGTGCTACCACTGGTGAGTTTCATGAAGATGAAGCAACATTGCTCTTCTAATTTTTATCTTCCAATGATAGATTTTCCATTATTTTACTTAAATCCAAAGGCAAGGGAAAGTTGTAGAGGAAACAGGGCCACAAACAAGATTGTCTACAAGGATTAAGTTTGGTGAAGGGTGCAACAAGAAAACAAATACATATAGAGGGAGACCTGTGTTCAATGAGAAGAAACATCATCATGACCCTAGGTTTAGTGTTGGAGAGACATTTAAAGATCCACCTACATGCAGGAAAGCTGTTAGGGAGCATTCAATAAAGATTGGAAGAGATGTTAGATTTCTCATCAACCTTTCATACAAAGTGCAAGCAAGATGCAAGCACAAGCCATATCCCTGGGTTCTTTATGCTTCCAAATTCCCAGGTGAAGATACAATAGTTGTGAAGACATATGTCTCTAAGCATCAGTGTCCTAGATTATAAAAAGTATCTCATGAAAACACATAATGGGTTGTAGAGAATTACAATATGAAAGTTTTGACTAATTCATCATGGCATGTAGATTCTATGATGGTTGTAACATAAGATAATCATAAGCTGCATTTCAAGAAACATACAATGTTTAAACCAAAGAAACTAGTGTTTGAAATGGCACACAGTGTTAGTGATGTCCAATCGGCCGCACAGGTATGACAACGCGTGTGAGTTTAATTATGTATTTATGTTATTTAAATTCAATTATATAATTTAATTATGATTTTATTTGAATTAATTGCTTATAATTGCTCGTTTATGAATTCTGATTATATGTTTGAGAATGTTAAATTATGAATTTTATGTTAAGAATGTGAATTGTGTGATGCCATATGTGTTGCGTATCAATGTGGATTTGATTCAAAATTATTTGAAAGTATTGGACCAAAATGAAAATTTATTTTGGACTTAATCAGTTTTTGAAAGTTTTGGGGCCTAATAATAATTAGGCCAATTTGAGGTCATTTCGATCACTCTGACCATGGAAATTCGTTTTTGAATTCTGACTTCGCCATTGAATTTGTCTCAACGATTCGAGTTCGATGACACTAACCTTGCATTTTTTGGAAGTCGTTCGAAAGCCTCCTACTATAAAACCAGCCCACGTGGACTGGTTTATTCTTGAACCAGTATAATTCTTGGCCCCTTTCTCAACCTTGTTGAACTGAACCCCCCACCCTTCTCTCCCTCAATTTTTTTTTCTCCAAACCATCCAAACCCCTCAGAAAAGAGAAGAGAAAGCCCTTCTTCTCCTTCAAGTTCTAATTCCAAAGATCAAGCTCCATTCTTCGATTTCTTCCCGATCAAAGGTAAGAAACGTGTCCACTATCTTCCAAGCTTCGATTTACTATAAGTGTAGGTTTGATAAAATTTTGAGTTTTATGAATTAATGCATGAGTTTAATGACCCAAATGTGTTTATTAAATGATTATATGAAGTTGTTGGATGAATTTAATACATAAAACTTGTGGTTCTTAGAGTTTTGAAGATATGCCATTAATGGAGGTTTTAATGAAATCGAGTTCGATGATTCTTGTTTGATCAAGCATGTTTAGCGGTTAATAACTTGTTATTATGTGTGTTAATGAGTTTAAGCTTGTTGTTTTGTTGGTTTTTTGGTGTTTTTAGATTGTTTCGGATGAGTTGGCCAAGGGGAGGATTTACCTCCCCTGTTTTTTCCATTGTTGCAGCTGAAGCTGCTGTGCTTCTACAACTTCCAATGGCAATTAGGAGTTTGCAGTGTTTTCGGACCAACAATCGTCATTTTGTCCAAAACCTTTTTCAGTGGCCTCCAACGGTCATTGGGTTTGTTGCTTGTTAATTGACCAACGGTCGTTGTCTTATGTAGGTTTTGCTTCAGACGTTTCCAGTTGGGAAATGTACTAGAATGCCTCAACGGTCGTTGGTACGTCGTTTTGCATGGGCACTTCGTTTTGCATGGTTTTGAGCCCATTTGTTAATGTATGCATGTTTCATCCATTGGTTTTGTTCTTACCCACCCAGGCAGTGGCGAAGCCACTCTCGTTTGAGGGGGTACAATTGACCCCCCTCAAATTTTTTTTTTTATATATATATTGTATTATTGTGTATGTAATTTTTTTGGGTTTTCATTATTGACCCCCCCTCATAAAAATTAAAATTAATACTAGTGAGGGTCAATATAGTAAATTAATAATAATTGTGAGAAAAAAATAAAATATTATATATATCTATAGAGAGAGAGAGAGCCCAAAGACTAATGGACCAAAGAAAAATACACAAGCTCAATAAACTAATGTGCCAAAGAAAAATATACAAGGAGCCCACTTAGCCAGCTCAACTGCTAAATTAAAGCTAAAATTTGCTCAAAGTTCAAAAGTTCCCCCATAGCAGCCACGCAGTGCACCAGAAAGGAAGAAACCCAATCCCCTCGGTCTCTTCTTTCTCATTCTTGATTCTTCCTTTTTTTGGGCAATTGGTGGCTCGACATTTTTCTTAACATCAAGGTAATTTCATAATTGTTATCTTGTTTACATATATTTTGGTTCTTTTTCCTTTAACAATTAATTTTACTTTTTTTTTTATCTCTTAACTAGGTTTTGTTCTATCAATTATCAATATGGAGAAGTTTCTTATTAGAAAGCCAAAGGATTCGATTCAATCAGTTTCACCTCCTCAAGAAAGTCCAAAGAACAAGAGGATACGAATCGAATTGAACGATCTTCCTAGTGATCCTGGATTAAGAAATAAAATTTTTGAATATGATCCAAATCAACCTAGGGATGTAGACGAGATAAGCCGGCTCGCGAAAAGCTCGCGCTTGGATTCAATGCTGGCGAGCCGCTCGGCTCGGCTCGTGGGATTTCGAACCCAAGCCTGAGCCACCTCTTAGTCAGCTCGTGGCTCGTGAGCCGACTCGCGAGCTACACTAAGATTAAAAAATACATATATTACATATATACTTTCCATATATACATATATATATATGTATGTATATATAATATACAGTATACATATTATATATAGATATGTATATATTTACGCTATATATATATATATATAATATACGCTAATATAGAGATATGTATATATATATAATTTACGCTATTTACTTTTCTTAACCTAACCCCATTTCATGTTTAACTTTCCCTTCCCAATTTCAGCCGCAGCAATTCAGCCCCCACCACCTTTCCTCTCCGCTCTCCAACTTCGGTCAACATGCCTGACATCGGAGCCACCACCTCGTACCTCTAGCCATCGCACCCCAGTTCCTCAGTTTCTCTACAACTCAGCCGCAACAGCAACATAGATTTTCACAATTCAGCTGCCACCATCTTCACTATGCCGCACCATGCTTGAGTCGCCACCGCTTCTCCAACTCCGACCACCACGCCGATCTGGAGTTAGAGGGAACTTAGTTCCACCCCCGGCTCAGACACCGGAAAACACCGCCACCACCATGCTCCAAGCTTCCAAAACCGTTTTCTTTTTTCTTCTTCTTTTTTTTTCTTTTTTGGGTATTAGATCTTTAAAAAATTTGTTCATGAAAATCGAACGCAGATCTGATTTTTGTTTTGAAAATTCAGATCTGCCAATAGATGGAAGAAGGATATGGAAGTTGTTTTCAATTTGGGTTTTTAATATGAATTTTCTGAAAGAAGGGCATCGAAATTTCTTTAATTTGGTTTCTTGTGAATGCCAATTTCTTAGAATTGGGATATGTCGTTTTTCTTGTGTTTTGTTTTCCATGTCCAAGGACATTAATGAGACCTTGATGCTGGTTCCTGAGACAAAATTCAAAGTGAGGACTGAGGGAGATAGGTTCGGGAGCCGAGCCGAGCCAGGTCCGAACAATGCATGAGCCAAGCCCGAACCATAAAATCCCTGGCTCGGTAGCTCGAGAGCCAAGCCCGAGCCAGCAAAAAACACTAAGGCTCGGCTCGATTACATCCCTAAATCAACCAGATGAAATTAGAAGAGCTTACTGCCAAAGAGGACCTTGTCAACCACGCAAGCATAAGTTTCTACAAAGAAATATCTATAATATTTTGCATCGTTTTAATCCCAAGTGGTTTAATATTTATTGTAATTGGTTAGAGTATAGCATAAAAGAAGATGCCGCATATTTCTTGTTTTGTTATTTGTTCAAACAAGATGTCGGAAAACAAGGTGGGGGTGAATCTTTTGTTGGTATTGGCTTTAAAGCTCGGAATAAGATAGATGGATTTAAGAAACATGTTGGAGGAACCGATAGTGCACATAATCAAGCTTGGAAAAAGTGTTCTGATTTGATGAAACAAGACCAACATATTTATTTTGCTTTTAATAAGCAAAGTGATGAGTTGAAGAAGGAATATCGTATTAAGCTACTTGCATCAATTGATTGTATTAGATTCGGTAAGGTTTAGCTTTTCGTGGTCACGAAGAATCAGAAAATTCAAGTAACAGAGGTAATTTTATTGAACTCCTTAACTTTGTTATCAATCATAATGAAGTCATAAATGAGGTTGTTATTGGAAGGATTCAAAAGAATTTGAAATTGACATCACCTGATATTCAGAAAGATATTGGGAGTGTTGCTGCAATTGAAACAATTAATGTGATTATTAAGGAACTTGGTGATAAGTGTTTTGGGATATTAGTGGATGAATCTCGAGATTTGTTTGGTAAAAAGCAAATGGCCCTAGCTTTGTGTTATGTTGATCAGAGGGGATTTATCATAGAAAGAATACTTGGAATTGCACATGTTACAGAAACTAATGCTTTATCAATTAAGAGTGCAATAGAGAATTTGCTTTCAAAGTTCGGTCTTAGTTTATCAAGAGTACGTGGACAAGGATATGATGGTGCAAGAATTATGAGAGAAGAATTAAATGGTCTTAAAAGTTTGATTATGAACGAAAATCCAGAGGCACACTACATTCATTGTTTTGCTCACCAGCTTCAGTTGACTCTCGTAGCAGTTGCTAAAAATCACGTTGACATTGCTTTATTTTTTTAACTTGACATCGAATATTTTTAATGTGGTTGGAGCATCTTGCAAACGTTGTGACATGGTCCGTGAGACACAAGCTATAAAGGTGTGTGAAGTATTACAAAATCGTGAGATTGAAAGTGGTCGTGGACTAAATCAAGAAACAACTTTGAAAAAAGCTGGTGATACTCGTTGGGGTTCACACTATGAATCAATTTTGAATTTACTTGATTTGTATTCTACAGTGTGTGATGTGCTTGAGAATATCGAAGAAGAGGGATTAATTCCCAAAAAAAGAGCTGAATCACATGTTTTGATAGATTATTTGCAGTTTTTTGAGTTTGCTTTTAGTTTGCATTTGATGAAACTGGTTTTGGAATTGACAAATGAACTTGATGGGTCCGAATCTGAGGTGTCAAACTCTGATCACTTTACTATTTATTTAGTGTGGGAAAACAGGGGATGGAACTCCGGTAGAATTCCGGAAAAGCAAAGAGTGTTCAACCTGCTAGGACAAACACCAAGAACAAACGGTCAGAAGGCCAAACTGGGGGAACTAGGGGTGACGCCCAGTTTGGCTCTCCGACGCTCAAGTCAGATGATTATCTGAAGAAGATGAAGTAGAAACAGAGTTCAAGTATAGAAGATTGCTTACAGTGGAGGAGATGAATTCCTCTATTTATACCTGACCCTTTGGTAATTATCGACGTGTGGTCCTGGCCTAATGTTGCCCTAACACGTGGCATGATGATGAGGAACCTAGTAGGAATCTCCTGCAAAAGCTGGTGTAAAGTTGGTGGCGGGTAACAGTGGCAGGTGCGCGGGCGCGTACCTTGTGTCAGAGCCGTATTGGGTTGTTATCGAGGGCGAGGGTTTTGATATGAGCCCTGGAGGCTCGCAGGTCCGAGGGGCACCTGGGCTGAGGCTGAGAGACATGAGTTTAGTTCTCTGTTCATCCAGGTGGGAGTGTATTCCGACGGTGAGCGTATGAGTCTCCCATGGGCCCCAGTAAGAATATCTGTCTGACCTGCTTGGATATTAACCGTCTTGAAGGGTTGGAACCTCCTTGTACCCGAGGGCCGAGTCCTCTCAAGGGTGCACTAGTCCACGCTCGGGGATTGACCATTTGGGAAGAAGGGAACCTCCTTGAGAACGAGGGCTGGGCTCGTTCCGAGGGTGACATACGCGGGGCCCGTGTCTAAACGAGGGTCAAGCGTGTTTCAACCCCAGAACTATCTCAACTTTTACAAAGAAAAGACCAAGATATTGTAAATGCTATGAAGTAGGTAATAGTGTACAAAACAAGGCTACAAAATGTCAGAGATGAAGGGTGGGACTCTTTATTGGATGATGTTTTCTTATTTTGTAGTGTTCATAACATTTCAGTCCCCAAGATGGATGATATCTTTAAGGCCCATGGAAGATCTCGACGAAAGACTCAACAAATTACTAATGCACATCGTTTTCGTATAGAGATTTTTAAGCAAGTCATTGATATGCAACTTCAAGAAATGAATAACCATTTTACAGAGATAAACTCACAGTTGCTTACTTGTTTAGCTTGCTTGAGTCCCGTTGATTTATTTGCCTTTTCAACAAAGAACGTCTAATTCAGTTGGCCAAATTTTATCCGATAGAGTTCTCTAATGTGCAAATATCAGTACTTGAAAATCAACTTGAGAACTATATTATTGATATGTGATCAGATGAAATCTTCTCTGAATTGAAAGGGATTGGTGATCTTGACCGAAAATTGGTGGAGACAAAGAGAAATTATGTATATCCACTTGTGTACTTGTGTAACAGCCCAGAACCATCTTCCTGTGAATATTGTTCGCTTTGCATGCCCTTAATTGAAACGGCCTCACGGTTTTATTCCTGCGCCCACTGGAGAACCCAGCCGTAGTGCAGAACGCGTCCACAGGGTGAGGTATCCATCTCCCCTTATAAGGAGAGATTTCGTTCTCCTCACTTCCGATGTGGGACATTACATCCACCCCCCATAAGGGCCCAGCGTCCTCGCTGGCACATCGGCGGGCCCCGGCTCTGATACCATATGTAACAGCCCAGAACCACCTTCCGGTGAATATTGTCCGCTTTGCACGCCCTTAATCAAAACGGCCTCACGGTTTTGTTCCTGCGCCCACTGGAGAACCTAGCCGTAGCGCAGAACTCGTCCATAGGGTGAGGTATCCATCTTCCGTTATAAGGAGAGATTTCGTTCTCCTCACTTCCGATGTGGGACATTACATCATGTAACAGCCCAGAACCACCTTCCTGTGAATATTGTCCGCTTTGCACGCCCTTAATCGAAACGGCCTCACGGTTTTGTTCCTGCGCCCACTGGAGAACCCAGTCGTAGCGCAGAACGCGTCCACAGGGTGAGGTATCCATCCCCCCTTATAAGGAGAGATTTCATTCTCCTCACTTCCGATGTGGGACAGTACATCCGCCACCCCATAAGGGCCTAGCGTCCTCGCTAGCACATCGGCGGGCCCCAGCTCTGATACCATATATAACAGCCCAGAACCACGTTCCTGTGAATATTGTTTGCTTTGCACGCCCTTAATCGAAACGGCCTCACGGTTTTGTTCCTGCGCCCACTGGAGAACCCAGCCGTAGCGCAGCACGAGTCCACAAGGTGAGGTATCCATCTCCCCTTATAAGGAGAGATTTCGTTCTCCTCACTTCCGATGTGGGACATTAAATCTTGCTTCTAAAATTGGTTTTAATTCTACCAGTTGCAACAGCTACAGTGGAAATAGCATTTTCTGTAATGAAACACATCAAAAATCGGTTGAGGAATCGGATGGGCAACAAATGACTGACTGATTGTTTGGTTACATATATTGTAAACGATATGTTTGACAGTGTTTCCAATGATTTGATTATGCATCATTTTCAGAATATGTGTAACCGACGCGGACATTTGTGAGATACAAACTTGTTATTTTTTCTTTGGTATTATGCTTTGGTCGACCCTCCTAAATAAAATTTCTGGCTCCGCCACTGTACCCAGGTAATGATCCTAATGTGGTTTATGATAATTATATGTTATGAATGACCTTGTATGCTACGATATGACTTATATTGCTTCCTGAACGCATGTAAATGATTTGGCAACGTGCTTAATGATCCTATATGATATGATATAAAATGAGGACATGCATCATATGCATTGCATCTTTTGCATTCATAAGCATCACCGCGCGTCTACTTAGTTAATGATTGAGTTTAAGCCTTTGGTTTTGGAGTTTATTGCCAAAAACCCTGTGATCTACCTAATTAGCACTTTGAACCCTTTGATTTGAAATGTCTCAAAGTGAACCCCGTGATTGTATTAAATTAGCACTCAAAACCCTATAACCGTTGTTGTTGTCATGATTATAGGGTTTTGAGTGTTAATTTAGTGCTAATTTAATATAATCACAGGGTTCGCTTTGAGACATTTCAAATCACATTGTTCGTAACTATTCAAGATGCACATTTATTTCTGACTTGAATTTTTATTTACTCTACAGATCACGTATTTAGTTACACAATAACACTTCATTACTCTATAAGTTGCACAATTAGTTCTAACTCGAATTCTTATTTCACTACAAAAATAATAATTTTTAACTAAGGTAGCCAAACCGCGGTTAAAAAGTGCAAACCGTAGGCGATACATTATTAGCTACGGTTTTGCTACGGTTTGGCACCCGTAACGATCGTAGCCGTGGTCAATACTTAGCGACGGTTTGGAAAGCGTAGCCAATGTTTTCCTTACACTTTAACCTAATATTGGCGACGGTATTTTAAAACGTGACCAATATTCTACAAACAATGTCTACGCTTGTAAACTCGTAGTTAATAAAATTATTTACTACGGTTTAACCAACTGTAGTCAATAATATAATGTATTGGCTACAATCTTGATCAACCGTAATCAATAATTCTAAATTTTGTTTATGATTGAATTATAAAATTAAAAAATATAATAATCATTTTTAAAAATTGTTTCTTCTAGTTACAACTCTAACCGTAACCATTAAAATAAAACCACTTTTAAATATTTATATATTTTAGTTTTACCAAATTTTTTAGATATTTATTTATTTTATTAAAAACAAAGAAATATAATTCAAAACTAATATAAATATTCAATATAAATAATTTCACTTAATTTTCTACATTTAATACAAACTAATTCAATAAGATTTTCATATATACAAATTCAATCATCCAAAAACAAATATCAACCAAATGATATGATCCTAAAATTACATGTACCAATACTTAGGTAGCAAATGTTCTATCTATATCTATTATAACAATTCAAAAATACTCCCAATTCACCACAAAACAAGCTTTCTTCTCCCAAAATTGCATTCAACAGATTGTCTGTAGTTTCTTCACCTATATTAGAAACAAATTAATTACCAAAAACAAACAAAAGAGACATACATACTGATTCAAATTTATAGATAATTCATGTGACAAAATGTCAACTACTTTGAAAACTATATTTCTTTTTGGGCGGGGAGCTGAAAACCTGTCGAGCTGCTTCACCAATCTGGCGGACTCTGAATGATGCTTCCTCAATCAATTCACGTCTTCTTATATCAGTATTCTACACAAAACACTCAGAATATACATCATCAGTCAATATAATTCATAAATGAATATTCAAAAGAGGACGAAAGCAGATAAATGAAGAAAAGATCCTCACAGAACACCATCAGATGAGAGCTCTTCCCTCCACTAATTAGTGGGATTACAACTTCAGTTCCTAAACACTTATCTTTCATGGAGAGATCTTTATTTCTATTATTACATTCTGCAGCCCACCACCTTATTCTAATATAACTACCTTAAGGTTAAACTCATGACGTTTTTGTTTAAGTAAAACGATTAAGCCTTGTTTAAAGTGAATGTGAATATAAATATCAACCATCATAATATAAGATTTATAATATCTACACAAAATTCAAATTCTACTCATTTACCTATTAATTTTCCCCAAAAAGAATTGGTACATTTATTAATATTCTCTTTGGGGAGTTTATGCAAACAAACGCACAAACACATGCATAAGAAGGCACCCTACTCCAAACAAGATTGTTTACGAATGTAAACAAAGAAAAAGCGATACAATTGCCTTCAGTCCTTCACATCATATAGATTTTTTACAATTGTTTTCATTATTTGATTTGCTGGGAACTAAAATATTATTCATTACCTAAACCAAACAATTATTAATTCAACATATGCTTAATCTACATGTAGTGGTGCAGACTACTCAAGTTGATCGAATGTTTCTCCCCATAATAATCACAGACGAATTTAAAATTTTTACAAAAGTTTCCAAAAGAATCTCGGGATTCGAAAGTGCCAAAAATTTTCTATAAAATTTACGGAATCAACCGTTAAAGAAAAAATCGAAAAAAGATATTTGAGAGATAAAAGGAGATCGGGTCACTACTTGTAGTGAGAGAGAAAGACTTACCGACCTGTTGACTGCAGAGGCGGTGATAGTTGGAGCGGACGAAGGTGGCGGCACTGATGTGAGACTGAGAGAGTGAAAGTGAGAAGAAGATTTGGATTTGGGAAGTTGATTGAGAATTTTACAAAAGCAGGAGAGGGAACCAACAAATTGTGGGAAAGTGAAAATTTTAGTGTAACGCCCCAATTTCCGGAAGTTCAGGTAAGCACGCCACGAGCGGGTCTTCCGGAGTTGGGAGGTTTAATTTAGTTATTTCATTCGTTTATTTACAATTTTTATCATATTATATGCATTACATCTCCATGTATTTATATGGATTGTCATTAACATGAATTATATGAACTAATTGCTATTGGTGATCTAATTGCACTACATGTCCTTAATTGATCCTTAGTGTAAATTTATGGACTTAATTGCATGACATGAGTCGGATTTAAGTGACCTTTTGTGTAGAGATAGAACTTGTTTGCATGAATTCATATATTAGGAGGACTTAGATGCAAAATGTAATGAAACACACATATTCATGCAAAACTCTAGTGTATATCCTGTATCTCTTCCATTTCATTCCATTACATTCCATTTCATCCGAAGATATACACACTCACACACACTAAACACCGATCCAAACACCAAAGGAAGAGAAGGGAGGGATTTCTTCAAAATTCAAGCTTGATTTAAGGAAGAGAATTGCATAATTGGATCATCACCACCATCTCTTCATTTCATCATCTCTTTCTTTAGTTCAAGGTATAATTTGGAGATTTTATGGATTTCTTGAATTTGTATATGAGTAGGGTTTGATGAATATCTTATGAATTCATGATTATTGATGAATTGGAAGCATGTTAGGATAATTAGAAGTGAAGAACTTACATGAAATTTGAGTTTTATGAAAATTGGAACCATGAATAGATATGGGGTTTTCATGATTAATTTTGGTGCTTTGATGTATATCTCATGGTTTGATTTATGGATAAGTGAGGTATAATGTGTAAATGATGTAGCTAAGTAATTGTTATGGATTAAAATTGCATTTGTTGGTGGTTTTTGGTGTTTTGGTTCGGATTTTCCCTGTTTTTCTGCTGCTGCGTAGCAGGTCGCGACCGCGACCGAAAACAGAACAAATTTGGTCGCGCCCGCGACCCACTCACAGCTTAGGCGGAATTGCAGGTCGCGCCCGCGACCTGAATTAAGCATTTTTCAGTAGCGGCCGCGACCCGATTTTGGCCAAGTTTCGAGATTTGAAAAAAATTGGACAAAAAATACCTTAAAAATTAGGTCGCGCCTGTGACCGTTTTATGAAGGAAATGGTTCGCGCGCGACCCCTGCCTTTTCTGTATGAATTTTGGACCAAAATGTGAATTTTATGTGAATTTTGGACCAAAATGTATCTATATATATAGTTATAGTTTCCCAAAACTTTAATGATCTTCAATTGAATTATCGAATTGTACCGACTGATTGACTGACCGATCGATCGATTGAATTGATTGTTTTGGCGAGTATATTGTTCACTGTGGGCTCGAGGGTAGTGTATTGAGCCAACCGGGAAAGCGTGGGCTGACGGGCAACTCTTGCATTATACTCACATTGTTGGGATGACCCCTAAATCCACTAGGAGATTAGTGGTGGAAGGAGTTCCGGGTATAGGGAATCATGAACCCTATACTCACACTGATTGGATGGCGGGGCCTTGCAATCCCCCATCACCCGGAGGAAGAAGGATGGACTATTGAAATTGCTAATTGTGCACCGAACTATATTGCTTGATCACTTAATTAATCACAATTGAATTATTGTACACTGTCGGAGAAAGGTTGGAGAATTGCCCTCACTCGCCGGGCCACTGATTGATTGAACTGAATTGTACCGAATTGATTGAATTGTAAATTGATTAGTTATAATCTCGGGCGAGTATTGTATTATTAATGAACATATATTGCTTTCCTTTATAAAATCTTAATCGAGAATTATAACCTGCATGGTAATTGCGCTTTTAAATTATAAACCCCTCACTCAGTCTTTCATAGACTGACACCTCACATTTTTAGGTATTGCAGGTTGAGTGCTAGGCGGGATTGAGTCGAGTTTTGCTTCTTTTGGGGTCTAGCATTGTCATTCTCATGTTTATGTACATTATGGATACTTATAGATCTTATGAAATGTTTTGGTATTTATGTATATATATCAGGACATATACTTGGAAAATATTGGCATAATTATGGAATTTTGATGGATGATAATGTATTGATATGTATATGGAGTTATGTTTTAGTATCAACATTGGATAATGAGTTGCATGTATATTGATATGCTTCCACTCATGACTTTACATTGTGGTATTAATCGAGGGTTAGTCCCGCCTAGCTAGTGGTTATTTTTATTGTCTCCCGTTCGCTATAGCTTTGGTTCATATATGGATTATCCATTTCATGTGTGAATTGAACTATAGTGCGGGGGATGTAGTGCCCAGCGTTCCGGGTGCTACATCATAAGGTGGTATCAGAGCACTGGTTGCAAAACCGCGGTTCTAGTGTCGTATCTTGTGAGTCTAAGTCGTACGACATAGGATTATTTGATTAATTACAAGTCTTGCATTCTAGCTGAATTTATTTGGATTTATTTAAACCTACTTGAATTAAGTGAATTATGTGACTTATGTGTAGTATGAGCATTATTGCATTCATTTGCACTTGTTAATCGAACACGCATGTAAAGTGTTTGAATTTTAGGATGCCGCGTGGTCGCCCTCGTAGAGAGCATTCTCCGCGACATAGGCATCATCGCCATGACCATTCTCCTCCACCTCCACCTCCACCCCCTCAAGCTCAACCTCAGGATTTCTTGAATTCTATGGTTCAATTGATAGATCAGAGGTTGCGAGATTATGTACCTCCAGCACCACCAGTTCCTCCACCACAACAGGCCCCGATTTCAGCTATTCTACGGGAATTTCAGAATCAACATCCACTGAGATTTTTCAAAGAAAATGATATGCAAGCCGAGCAATGGCTTAAAGAAGTTGAAAGGATTTGGAATCTCATCCCTTATGAATCCAGAGAGAAGACTCGGTGTACACTTACCTTAATTCAAGGGGAAGCTTATTCGTGGTGGGAGAGTACTAAAATTGTGTTAGATGCCGCCGAGGAGGAAGTTACGTTGGAAGTCTTTGTAAGGGAATTCAAGAATAAATTTATTCTACCTTCTTCTCGTACCCGAAGACTTAAGGAATTCACGGAGCTTAAACAAGGGGATAGATCGGTTGCCGAGTATATAGCCGAGTTTGAGAGGTTATCTAAGTATGCACCTAATATTACAGGAGATGATTTTCACAAAGCTATGCAATTTATTCGAGGTTTGAGGCCCGATATTCAAGTAGCAATTGAAGCCGTCAATACTAGTACTTGGAGGAAAGCTACTTCAAAGGCTTTGAAGGTTGAAGACTCGGTTAATGCACGGAGATCTACCTATCGGTCGGGATAAGGTTCAGGATCGGGATCAAGAGCAGGTTACAATCCGGGCAAGAGGTCGGTTACTTACGAGACAACTCCTCCACAACCAAAGGGCCCGGTAAAGAAGTTTAAACAAGCGGGACCAATCCAAAAGGCTCCTCAGCCTCCTACTTTGCCACCGCCACCCGAGAAACCTAAGTGTTCATTCTGTGGACAACCTACTCATCATTATGATAATTGCAGAAGACGTCTCGGGTTATGTTTGATATGTGGAAATAACGATCACAAGGTGGATATGTGTCCGGATCGTCGGGATCAGCCTGCCGGGGGTCGAAGGCCGTTGATTAGACCTGTGCTTATGCTCTGGAAGGAGAGGAAGTGGATGCTGATGTGGACCCTGCAGCGGTTGTCGAAGGTACCATTTGCATTCATGGCATAGATATACATACTCTCTTTGATCCGGGAGCTACCCACTCTTTTATTTCTTGTGATATATCTATGAAATTGCCTTTGTGTGTTACTTTCTCTTCTGCATACTATGTTGTTAGTACTCCTTTTGGTGGTAGTGTAGAAACTAATCGGGTTTTTAGAGAGGTACCAGTGAGTATTGAGGGTCGGGTTTTCTCGACGGATTTCATTGAATTACCGATGTCTCGCTATGGTTCTATCTTGGGAATGGATTGGTTGTTTAAGCATTGTGCTACCGTGGATTATCGGGCCAAAAGAGTACGGTTGGGTTCAGAAATTATTACGGGTTGGAGTTCTAAATCAGTGCCTCTATTATCCTTCTTTGAAGCTCAGAAATTGGTTCGTGATAGGGCTACGGGATTCATAGCCTATATTCTTAATCGGCCTAAGGATCAGGTGAAATTAGAAGAGACAGAAGTTGTAAGGAGTTTCCCAAGGTATTTCCGGAAAAATTGGATTCGTTACCGCCGGATAGAGAAATAGAATTTGTAATTGATTTGTATCCGAATGCAGCACCGTATTCTAAGACTCCGTATCGGATGGCTCCGGCAGAATTGAAAGAATTAAAGATTCAACTTGATGGTCTATTGGAAGTCGGGTATATTAGACCTAGCTCGTCGTCGTGGGGTGCGTCGGTGTTGTTTGTGAAAAAGAAAGACGGTACTCTACGGATGTGTATTGACTACTGAGAGCTAAATCGGATGACTATTAAGAATAAATATCCCCTACCACACATTAAAGAGTTATTTGATATACTCCAAGGATCCAAAGTATATTCGAAACTTGATTTACGACAAGGTTACTATCAATTACGGATCCGAGCCAAGGATATTTCGAAAGCGGGTGTCAACACGAGATATGGGCATTATGAATTTGTGGTTATGCCGTTTGGTTTGACAAATGCTCCCGCCGCTTTTATGGATATGATGCATAGAATTTTCCGACCGTACCTTGATAAGTTTGTTGTGATATTCATTGATGATATTTTGGTTTTCTCCAAGTCAGTTGAGGAACATGCAAGACATCTTGAACTTGTATTGAAAACTTTGAAGGAGCATCAATTATTTGCAAAGTTTAGCAAATGCGAGCTTTGGATCGACCGGGTTTCTTTCTTGGGTCATATTATTTCGGGTCATGGATTAGAAGTCGATCCTTCTAAGATTGAAGCGGTGTTGAAATGGGAGAAGCCAAAGAATGCCTCCGAAGTTAGAAGTTTCTTGGGATTGGCGGGATATTATAGAAGATTTGTGCAAGATTTTTCAAAAATCACCGCTTCCTTAACTCAGTTAACAAAGACGGATGTTAAATTTGTGTGGAATGATAATTGTGATAAGAGTTTTAACACCTTGAAGGAAAGATTAGTTTCAGCCCAGTTTTAACTCTTCCAGAGGGTTCTGAAGGTTATATTGTTTATACAGATGTGTCAAAGGAAGGTTTGGATTGTGTTTTAACTCAGAACGGGAAAGTGATTGCTTATGCTTCCCGAAAATTGAAAGAACATGAAAAGAACTATCCTACACACGATCTTGAACTTGCCGCTGTAATATTCGCACTCGGGAAATAGAGACATTACTTGTTCGGGGTGACTTTTGAAATTTTCACCGATCATAAGAGCCTCCAATATTTGTTTACACAAAAGGATCTTAATATGAGGCAACAAAGATGGATGGAACGGTTAGAAGACTATGATTGTGTTATTAAATATCATCCCGGAAAAGTTAACATGGTTGCCGATGCTTTAAGTAGAAAGGTTGGCGTATCTAATTTGGAAGTTGAAGAAAGTAGTGGAATTGAGCCTATTATGGTAAAAGCTTGGGTTTCTAATATCTCCATTCAACCGGAATTGAAACATAAATTATTTGAGGCTCAAAATAAGGATCCAGAGGTTCAGAAGTTGATTGCTAAGGTAAGAGAGGATCAGGAAAGTCCATTCGGGTTCGATGAAACTGGTTTTCTCCGTTTCAAGAACCGAATGGTAGTACCCGATGAATTAAAAAGGGTATTGCTTGAAGAAGGTCATAAATCGGCATATTCGGTACATCCGGGAGGAATAAAATGTATAAAGATTTGAAACAATATTGTTGGTGGTATGGATTAAAGAGGGATGTAGCTGAGTTTGTGAAACATTGTTTGATATGTCAGAAAGTCAAGGCCGAGCATCAAAAGCCGGGAGGTCTTCTACAGCCGTTACCTATCCCCGAGTGGAAGTGGGAACAAGTGACGATGGATTTTATATCCGGGTTACCAAGAGTGAAAGACGGTTATGATGGTATTTGGGTGATTATGGACCGATTAACAAAGTCTGTTCATTTTCTGCCTGTTCGAATGTCTTATAAAATTCGAAAGTTAGCTGAGATTTATAATAGAGAGATTGTTCGACTTCATGGGATTCCGGTGAGTATTGTTTCGGACAGAGATCCCCGTTTTACTTCCAAGTTATGGCAAGAGCTACAAAGTATTTTGGGCACGAAGCTTCAATTTAGCACGGCTTTTCATCCTCAAACCGATGGTCAATCCGAGAGGGTTATTCGTTATTAGGAAGATTTACTTCGGGCATGTGCATTGGATTTTCAAACTTCATGGCATGAGCAACTTCCGTTGATTGAGTTCGCGTATAATAATAGTTATCAAGCTTCTATCGGTATGGCTCCATATGAAGTGCTTTATGGGCGTAAATGTCGGTCACCGTTATTCTTTGATTTAGAAGAATGGAAATGGACAAAACAAGAAGGAGTAAGGAAAGGTGACAAACTTGAGAAACCTTCCAAGGCCGTGAGAGCTATGATCGAGAAAGTTCAACAGATACAACAACGGATGAAAGCTGCACAAGATAGACATAAAAGCTATGCCGATATCCGCCGGAGGACACTTAAATTTGAAGTGGGAGACCGGGTTTTCTTGAAAGTATCTCCACGGAAAGGGTTTTCTCGGATTGGAAAGGGAGGAAAGTTAAATCCCCGTTATTTAGGTCCGTTTGAAATTCTTGAGAGAATTGGGGAAGTGGCTTATAGATTGGATCTATCGCCAAATCTTACCGGAATTAATAATGTTTTTCATGTATCTCAACTAAGAAAGTATCATCAGGATGAAACTGAAATTCTCCCCGTTGAAGAAGTTGAGTTGGAACCTAATCTGTCATTTGTTCAGCAGCCGGTTAGAATTTTGGACAGAAAGTATCAAGAGTTGAGAAACCGAAGTATTCCTATGGTTAAAGTGTTGTGGCGAAGTGAGAAAACTGAAGAGATGACTTGGAAGCCGGAAGATAAAATGAAGAGGTTCCACCCGGAGTTATTTATTTTCGATCAGTGAATCTGGGGACCAGATTCTTCTAAGGGGGGGAGAGTTGTAACGCCCCAATTTCTGGAAGTTCAGGTAAGCACGCCACGAGGGGGTCTTCGGGAGTTGGGAGGTTTAATTTAGTTATTTCATTTGTTTATTTACAATTTTTATCATATTATTTACATTACATCTCCATGTATTTATATGGATTGTCATTAACATGAATTATATGAACTAATTGTTATTGGTGATCTAATTGCACTATAATTCCTTAATTGATCCTTAGTGTAAATTTATGGACTTAATTGCATGACATGAATTGGATTTAAGTGACCTTTTTTGTAGAGATAGAACTTGTTTGCATGAATTCATATATTAGGAGGACTTAGATGCAAAATGTAATGAAACACACATATTCATGCAAGACTCTAGTGTATATCATATATCTCTTCCATTTCATTCCATTTCATCCGAAGATATACACACTCACACACACTAAACACCGATCCAAACACCAAAGGAAGAGAAGGGAGGGATTTCTTCAAAATTCAAGCTTGATTTAAGGAAGAGAATTGCATAATTGGATCATCACCACCATCTCTTCATTTCATCATCTCTTTCTTTAGTTCAAGGTATAATTTGGAGATTTTATGGATTTCTTGAATTTGTATATGAGTAGGGTTTGATGAATATCTTATGAATTCATGATTATTGATGAATTGGAAGCATGTTAGGATAATTAGAAGTGAAGAACTTGCATGAAATTTGAGTTTTATGGAAATTGGAAGCATGAATAGACATGGGGTTTTCATGATTAATTTTGGTGCTTTGATGTATATCTCATGGTTTGATTGATGGATAAGTGAGGTATAATGTGTAAATGATGTAGCTAAGTAATTGTTATGGATTAGAATTGCATTTGTTGGTGGTTTTTGGTGTTTTGGTTCGGATTTCCCCTGTTTTCCTACTGTCACGTAGCAGGTCGCGGCCGCGACCGAAAACAGAACAAATTTGGTCGCGCCCGCGACCCACTCACAGCTTTGGTGGAATTGCAGGTCGCACCCGCGACCTGAATTAGGCATTTTTCAGTAGCGGCCGCGACCCGATTTTGACAAAGTTTCGAGATTTGAAAAAAATTGGACGAAAAATTAGGTCACGCCCATGACCGTTTTATGAAGGAAATGGGTCGCGCGCTACCCCTGCCTTTTCTGCATGAAAATGTGAATTTCAAACTTATTTTACATGGTTTTCTTGACTCGTTTCCTGTATAAACACTTCATTAATATGTCATATAATACATGATATTATGTGTATCATTTGTGTTATGGAATTTCAAGTTTAAGTTCCATAGGGGAGGTTTGTGTAATATTTTCATACCTTGATTTACACCTGGAATACTTGATTCTTTCAACCTTAATTGGTAAAGTGAATATGTTAATGATATTTATTGATTGTAATTGCATGATTGACACTATTGGAACATGCCGTTCGTCTTAAATGATTCATGCGAGTCAAGTCTTATGTACAATTGTCCTTGTTACACAGATCACGTACCGGGTGACGAGGAGCACGCTCTGTAGGGTGTATCCTTATTGCTTTTGGTTGGTAAAGGTGAGGTTATTTCTAAACAAAAGAACCCTACAACCCTATGTGAATTTTAGACCAAAATGTATCTATATATATAGTTATAGTTTCCCAAAACTTTAATGATCTTCAACTAAATTATCGAATTGTACCGACTGATTGATTGACTGATTGATCGATTGAATTGATTGTTTTGGGGAGTATATTGTTCACTGTGGGCCCGAGGGTAGTGTATTGAGCCAACCGGGAAAGCGTGGGCTAACGGGAAACTCTTGCATTATCCTCACATTGTTGGGATGACCTTGAATCCACTAGGAGATTAGTGGAGGAAGGAGTTCCGGGTATAGAGAATCATGAACCCTATACTCACACTGATTGTGTAGCACCCCTATACGTAGAGATGCCACACCCCCGCACTATAGGTCGATCCACATACGAAATGGACAATCCGTACATGAACTAACCTATAGCGAACGGGTGATAAGTAAAAGAAACAAGCTAGCTAGGCGGGACTATACCTCAAAGTAATACCAAACCAAGACATAAAATTTAAAGGCGGAAGCATTATGTCAATAATACATATAGGTACCATATCTATATCAAAAGCATAGATAATAATAGATACCATCATTAATCAATACATTATCATATCCTATATATTATACAGATAAAAGTCTCTAAATACTAACAATAACCATAACAGGCTAACTCCGAAATATCAAGATCAATAACATGAAAGTGTATAAAGTGCTAAACTCAGCTGGACGACATGACACGACTCTGACTCCCGCCTAGCACACGACCGCGACAACCTGAAAGGTGGGGCATCAGTCCATGGAAGACTGAATGAGGGGCAATAAATATATAATAGCGCAATTAACATGCAGGTTATAACCTCGGGTAAGGTTTTGTAATTAAAAGTATTATAAGGTCATAATAACATAGAACTCGCCCGAGATTACAACTATCAATATTAAATACTTTAATCACTTTCATGCATTCAATACGTGCAATACGTGGCCCGACGAGTGAGGGCATTTCTCCAACCTTACTCCGACAATCCATGCTTGCTTTTATTATTCAATAGGTGATCATGCAATTCAACTATCGTGCAATCGTGCATGTGTATTTAGGAAATACAATCAATAAGTGCAATCATGATAATAACCCGAGGACAATCCGTGGTACCGGACCCGTCCCCAGCCTCCTTCTTCCTCCGGTGATGGTGGGATTGCAAGGCCCCACCATCCAATCTCATTGAGCAGAGGGTAAATGAATCCCTAAGCCCGGAACTCCTTCCTCAACAAATCTCCTAGCGGATTCAGGGGTTATCCCAATGTGGTGAGGATAGCATTTGAGTTACCCGTCAGCCCATGCTTTCCCGGTTGGCTCAAACTACTATCCTCGGGCCCAACACGACATGCTTTACTCGCCAAAACACGATCAATCAATAAATCACGATACATGACTTGCTTTTCATGAACTTGGCTTGCTTGCAATTGTATATCAGTTTAGAAATCACTATAAATAAATATATATACCTTTTGGCTTGAAATTCCACATAATGGTTATACGGGTTTTATATAACTAACAACTAAACCTCACCTTTACCGACAAAAGACGAGTAGGATACGGTCTACGGGGCTTGCTCCTCGTCCCGGTGAAGCTGGTCTGTGCAAGATAGACGTGTACACGTGAGACTTGACTCAAAATGGACCAAATATGACGAACGGCGAAAATGCAACGAGACGACGAGCAATATACAATGTGGCATGCAAATATCATGTTTTGGCATGTAATCAATCATATAATAGCAATTTGGGATCAAAGAAGTGATTGGGTAAAAATCCCAAAATCACATTTTTGTACAGAATGTTTTGTTCTGTCAGCGAGGTGGGAACGGCCGTTCCCGCAATCCCAAGAAGACATCCCTGCGTTCTTATTTTTAAAAGGCGACTTATGCTGGGAACGGCCCTTCCGGCTCGCAGGCCAAAATGGGAACGGTCGTTCCCATGCGCGCGCCGTCTTTGAATTCAAAGGAGTGGGAACGGCTGTTCCCAGAATGAACTGGGGACGGGAAGGGCCGTTCCCGCTCCTCCGCAAGTGCAGAAACAGAGCAGAACAGGGGAGGCTCTCGGGAACAATTCAACAACCTTAAAACATCATCAAATCCACATTGAAATGCAAGAATTCTGGTAATTCATATGTATACATGTTCAAGGTATAATAAAACACACAAGAACACCTCAAACCATGCTTGATCATCAAGGTTTTCCACTTTCAAGCTCATGTATAAATTCTTCATACTAACTCAAATTCTTCAAGAATTCATGCTTGAATTCAAGTTATAATCATCTATTCATACTTCACGTAGCATATAACCACTTATTGCATAAATCATAAACCCTAGCTTCCCACATAATCATCAAGAAACAAGAATCCATGCATGAACCCCCTTTGAAGTTAAAGAAATGGATGAAGAAGATGAAGATGGATGCTAAGCTTCAAGGCTTGGATTTTTCCTTGAAATCTTGAATGATTTGGTGAAATCTTTGTTTTTCCTTTTCTCCTTGAAGAACCGAAGCACAAGAGCAAATATGTTTGTGGATTTTTGGATGAAATGATCATGAGAATCTTGGAGATGCAATATACCGTAATTCACCCTTTTTGGAAATGTGTGAAATGCATAAATTGCTATTTAGCCCCTCAAAGATTCAAATCATGCAATTAAGGATGAAAGACTTTGGAGATTGATCAATTAAGTCCCAAGAAATAAGATGCAATTTGGTCCTTGATTTATAAAGAAAGATCATTTAAGGACATGTTGACAATTAAATCATATTCGGTAATTATTTCACGAAATAAATATTTTCAAGTTATGAAATAAATTCTAAATTTAACATAAATTCATAAAGTTTCATGGAAGTATGATAAAATATAATTTATAAAATTATAATAAACATAAGAATGTAATTAATGAAATTCAGGGCGTTACAATTCTCCCCCCCCCTTAAAAGGACCTGGTCCACAGGTCCACTATTAAGTTTCGAAATGATGCACAAGCCATAAGAGAACCCCGTCTCTTAAACAAGGAATGAAAGAACCCCGTCTTTCAACAAGAAATGAGAAAACCCCATTTCTCAGCAAGGAAGGAGAGAGCCCCGTCTCTCAACAAGAAAGGAGAGAACCCCGTCTCTCAATATGCACAAAAGTAATTCAAGGAGCAGATTGTAAACAAAATTTCATAAAATCACATAACCAGGTAGAACCATATTAATTACATAGATATCACATAGACAAGTAAAACCATTTTAGTCACATAAGTACCATCCATAATTAACTAATTTGTAATGAACAAGGAATTAAATACAATAGCAATAAGATCCATGATGCACGTGATATGCATGGTTAGGTGTACCGTTCACCGTTGGTTGTATTATGCATATAATTGGTACCTTCTTCTTCCTTGACCGGATTCACATTTGCATTTTGCACCGCCCTCTCATGAACACCTTCCCGGACTCGAACAAGCAATCTCTCATCTTTGGTAGATTTCCTTTGTCGCTTGGAGCATGTATCTATTTGATGCTCATTGCACCCACAGTAGAGACATAATCCCAACTGTCTTCTACAACCTTCATAAGTGTGGTTATCACGTCCACAATAATTGCAAAGAAGTTTCCCGGAAGATGTTGTTGACGCTGGGGTACGTGAAGCCCCCAAACTCGATCCAAGGGATTGTTTCCTTTTCTTTCGGGATCTTTCTTGAGGTGTCGGGGTATGATAAGGAATAGGTCGCTTTCCTTTGTTGAAGTTTTGTCCTAATTTTGAACCTGAAGCTTGCCCGGATTGAGGATTAGACCTTCTTGCCTGCAATGCGGTGGTGTCCCGGACTTTCTCTTGAGAGCCTCCTGGAATCAGTTCCCACACTCTTTTAATTTTCTTAAGTTGTGACTCGGCTGGAACATTATTTCCTTCAAAGAACTTGGAGGTTTGTTGGTTCTGAAACTCCTTAAATGCTATAGAAATTTGGCCTGCTTGTGGTGATGAAGCTACAGGTACTGACGAAACATACTCTTTTATCTTCTGGTCGACCAAACAAACTAGGGAATCGAAAAACTCCTGAGGCTGAACCGGAGGGGGTAACTGTGAGGAAACCCTATGCACTTGTTCATGATGAGGGTGACCTTGAGACATCCTGTAATCAAGACACTAGATATGCATGTGGAATTAATATGCCAATGCAGGCAACACATTTGGAAATAATAAAATTCTCATATTGGAACAATTAAGCTCAATTGAAAAAAAAACACATATAATAAAGAAATTTAAAATTTAAAATTTAAAGTAGCGTATGATGCACGTACTTATGGATGCATTGAACCTGTCACCGTAGTAATGGAAAGATTTATCTCGGCACGTAATTCCTTATTTGTTGAATTTTAAACTCGTCTTGAACCGTTGATTATTTCTTGTCTTTCCCACGGTCTTCTAATCTTCGGAATTACGTAGAACAACTTGGACATTCCCACAGCTTGATATTACAATTACTCGAACCCGGAATCTGCTACGCTCATGAAATTAGTGTCTTGCCTGTTCTTTAATAATCACTCCCCAATTGCTACCCGAATCTTCTTCATGGTCGTCACTTTGATCCAACTTCCTTGATTCACTCTTTAGGAGTTCGAATAATTAAATAAACCCCCTTCTGATTGTTTTATACTTGCTCACCTGAATCCACCCAGAGATTCTTTATCTTTCTTTATTGTTCCTAGTTGTTAGTTCATGTCCTTTAACGTAATCCACAACACGACAATTCAGTTTGGATCTAGAAAATGTCCCAACTAGATAGAACCTTTAACATGATAGTCTTCCGAACTTTCCTTTCTTAATCGGAATCCCAACCATGCCCTTGCTCATATTTTCCTTTGCTTTATTTTCACGGAAGTTAAACTTTGTTGCCTTTTCCATACTTACCTCATTGATCAAAATTTCTTGTGTTAACTCGTGTAATTCTATGATCCCCGAACAAGAACTCTTGAATTCAATTCCTGCTCCACTATGGAATTAATTTCCCGACTTCCCTCGAAATCAACCTCCAACTGTTGTCCCGATTCCTCAAGTTGCTACCGTGATTGCAATCCTTTAAATCTACTCTTGATGAGTTGAATTGGTTATAGGACTTATCTCCTCACTTGCCTACCTTTGAGTATATAATTTCCTCCAAAATTCTTTACCTTCCTTTACCGTTTTTATTTGTTGCAATAACGTCACACTTCCCACTTCGCGCGCTCCATAAGATAGTTCGACCTGATCCTGGAAAAATAAGCTTAGTCCACCTGGTTATAGGATCTCTAGCATCCTAGCCTTCCATGAATTGATCACCCGATTCTACTAGCTCAACTTGAATTATCGGAATGATTTTTCCTTCTCTTACTTGAATTCTGCTTCCCCAATAACTGAGTTCCTTACTTGGCCACACTTTCGAATCTGGAGCAATTGGTTCCCTAAAATTTTTTTCACCTCATCCCTGTCTAGAAGAGACTTTCTTGCCCGGTTGATGCACCCCATTTAGTAACACAGATTCTCCTAGTTGATTCTTTCATTCTTTGGAATCATACCCTAATGAGAGGAGTTAACAGCTCTTAGACCCACGTATGCATTTCCCGGTCCATTCCTTAACCCCTCCAAGCTAATGAAGTAATACTTGTAGTATATTAAGATTGTCGTAAAAGTTGACCGGGGTTTGATATCACTTCTATGACCTGTAACTCAAAACTTACTTTGAAAATAAATGCATGTGGGTGAGGCGTGCTCATGTCACACAATTGTCACATAATTGATGCCCACAAGGAGAATTTAATATAAAATGCAACAGGTAATTTATCAATGTTTAAAATAAAACACGTTGATCACATAATTTCAAATAATTCAAGATCAATTAATTAACAATTAATAGCAGACATCAATGCAAGGCACAGGTTATCAAGTAGTTTAATTAATTCAAAGAATTCAAACAGATCCCAATAATATGCAAGACTCTAAATTACCAATTAATTCATATATCGTTCGACCTAGACTTGACACGACACGATACTAGAACCTCGGTTTTGCAACCGAGCTCTGATACCACCTTAGATGTAGCACCCCTATACGTAGAGATGCCACACCCCCGCACTATAGGTCGATCCACATACGAAATGGACAATCCGTACATGAACTAACCTATAGCGAACGAGTGACAAGTAAAAGAAACAAGCTAGCTAGGCGGGACTATACCCCAAAGTAATACCAAACCAGGACATAAAATTTAAAGGCGGAAGCATTATGTCAATAATACATATAGGTACCATATCTATATCAAAAGCATAGATAATAATAGATACCATCATGAATCAATACATTATCATCTCCTATATATTATACAGATAAAAGTCTCTAAATACTAACAATAACCATAACAGGCTAACTCCGAAATATCAAGATCAATAACATGAAAGTATATAAAGTGCTAGACTCAGCTGGACGACATGACACGACTCTGACTCCCGCCTAGCACACGACCGCGACAACTTGAAAGTTGGGACGTCAGTCCATGGAAGACTGAGTGAGGGGCAATAAATATATAATAACGTAATTAACATGCAGGTTATAACCTCAGGTAAGGTTTTATAATTAAAAGTATTATAAGGTCATAATAACATAGAACTCGCCCGAGATTACAACTATCAATATTAAATACTTTAATCACTTTCATGCATTCAATACGTGCAATACGTGGCCCGGCGAGTGAGGGCATTTCTCCAACCTTACTCCGACAATCCATGCTTGCTTTTATTATTCAATAGGTGATCATGCAATTCAACTATCGTGCAATCGTGCATGTGTATTTAGGAAATACAATCAATAAGTGCAATCATGATAATAACCCGAGGACAATCCGTGGTACCGGACCCGTCCCCAGCCTCCTTCTTCCTCCGGTGATGGTGGGATTGCAAGGCCCCACCATCCAATCTCATTGAGCAGAGGGTAAATGAATCCCTAAGCCCGGAACTCCTTCCTCAACTAATCTCGTAGCGGATTCAGGGGTTATCCCAATGTGGTGAGGATAGCATTTGAGTTACCCGTCAGCCCATGCTTTCCCGGTTGGCTCAAACTACTATCCTCGGGCCCAACACGACATGCTTTACTCGCCAAAACACGATCAATCAATAAATCACGATACATGACTTGCTTTTCATGAACTTGGCTTGCTTGCAATTGTATATAAGTTTAGAAATCACTATAAATAAATATATATACCTTTTGGCTTGAAATTCCACATAATGGTTATACGGGTTCTATATAACTAACAACTAAACCTCACCTTTACCGACAAAAGACGAGTAGGATACGGTCTACGGGGCTTGCTCCTCGTCCCGGTGAAGCTGGTCTGTGCAAGATAGACGTGTACACATGAGACTTGACTCAAAATGGACCAAATATGACGAACGGCGAAAATGCAATGAGACGACGAGCAATATACAATGTGGCATGCAAATATCATGTTTTGGCATGTAATCAATCATATAATAGCAATTTGGGATCAAAGAAGTGATTGGGTAAAAATCCCAAAATCACATTTTTGTACAGAATGTTTTGTTCTGGCAGCGAGGTGGGAAGGGCCGTTCCGGTCCTCAGTGTAAACTGGGAAGGGCCGTTCCCGCAGTCCCAAGAAGACGTCCCTGCATTCTTATTTTTAAAAGGCGACTTATGCTGGGAACGGCCCTTCCGGCTCGCAGGTCAAAATGGGAACGGTCGTTCCCATGCGAGCGCCGTCTTTGAATTCAAAGGAGTGGGAACGGCCGTTCCCAGAATGAACTGGGGATGGGAAGGGTCGTTCCCGCTCCTCTGCAAGTGCAGAAACAGAGCAGAACAGGGGAGGCTCTCGGGAACAATTCAACAACCTTAAAACATCATCAAATCCACATTGAAATGCAAGAATTCTGGTAATTCATATGTATACATGTTCAAGGTACAATAAAACACACAAGAACACCTCAAACCATGCTTGATCATCAAGGTTTTCCACTTTCAAGCTCATGTATAAATTCTTCATACTAACTCAAATTCTTCAAGAATTCATGCTTGAATTCAAGTTATAATCATTTATTCATACTTCACGTAGCATATAACCACTTATTGCATAAATGATAAACCCTAGCTTCCCACATAATCATCAAGAAACAAGAATCCATGCATGAACCCACCTTTGAAGTTAAAGAAATGGATGAAGAAGATGAAGATGGATGATAAGCTTCAAAGCTTGGATTTTTCCTTGAAATCTTGAATGATTTGGTGAAATCTTTGTTTTTCCTTTTCTCCTTGAAGAACCGAAGCACAAGAGAAAATATGTTGGTGGATTTTTGGATGAAATTATCATGAGAATCTTGGAGATGCAATCTACCGTAATTTACCCTTTTTGGAAATGTGTGAAATGCATAAATTGCTATTTAGCCCCTCAAAGATTCAAATCATGCAATTAGGGATGAAAGACTTTGGAGATTGATCAATTAAGTCCCAAGAAATAAGATGCAATTTGGTCCTTGATTTATAAAGAAATATCATTTAAGGACATGTTGACAATTAAATCATATTCGGCAATTATTTCACGAAATAAATATTTTCAAGTTATGAAATAAATTCTAAATTTAACATAAATTCATAAAGTTCCATGGAAGTATGATAAAATATAATTTATAAAATTATATTAAACATAAGAATGTAATTAACGAAATTCGGGGCGTTACAGGTTGGATGGCGGGGCCTTGCAATCCCCCATCACCCGGAGGAAGAAGGATGGACTATTGAAATTGCTAATTGTGCACCGAACTATATTGCTTGATCACTTAATTAATCACAATTGAATTATTGTACACTGTCGGAGAAAGGTTGGAGAATTGCCCTCACTCGCCGGGCCACTGATTGATTGAACTGAATTGTACCGAATTGATTGAATTGTAAATTGATTAGTTATAATCTCGGGCAAGTATTGTATTATTAATGAACATATATTGCTTTCCTTTATAAAATCTTAACCGAGAATTATAACCTGCATGGTAATTGCGCTTTTAAATTATAAACCCCTCACTCAGTCTTTCATAGACTGACACCTCACATTTTCAGGTATTGCAGGTTGAGTGCTAGGCGGGATTGAGTCGAGTTTTGCTTCTTTTGGGGTCTAGCATTGTCATTCTCATGTTTATGTACATTATGGATACTTATAGATCTTATGAAATGTTTTGGTATTTATGTTTATATGTTAGGACATATACTTGGAAAATATTGGCATAATTATGGAATTTTGAGGGATGATAATGTATTGATATGTATATGGAGTTATGTTTTAGTATCAACATTGGATAATGAGTTACATGTATATTGATATGCTTCCGCTCATGACTTTACATTGTGGTATTAATTGAGGGTTAGTCCAGCCTAGCTAGTGGTTATTTTTATTGTCTCTTGTTCGCTATAGCTTTGGTTCATATATGGATTATCCATTTCATGTGTGAATTGAACTATAGTGCGGGGAATGTAGTGCCCAACGTTCCGGGTGCTACATTTAGGGACCTGGAAGCGAGGGAGACTGAAAATACATGCTCAAAAAATTGTGGGAAACGTGAAAATTTTAGAAAAATTGAAGGGAAGGAGACTGGAAATACATGTCATTTCTTATAAAAGTAGATTAATTAACTTATTTAGAAATTTATTAATTAATTAGTTCTTATTTTGAGGTATTAAATGATCACTATGCTAGATTAATTAATATAAAATTATGTAACAAACATTTATAATCTTTTTCATAATTTAATCGGCTTTTGTGAAAGTACTTGTAAAAATCTCCTAACATTAGGGTTGTTCATTCGGTAAAAAACCGAACTTTCGGTTTTTCGGTTCGGTTAACCGAAAGTTCGGTTTTTATTTTTGCTAACCATTTACCGAACCGAACCACAACGGTTTCGATTCGGTAAAAACCAAAAATAATCGGTTCGGTTTCAGTTATTAACCGAAAAACCGAAATTATCCCAAAAATTAAAAAAAAAAAAAAAAAGAGAAAAAGGAAAGTAAGTCTCGTCATTCTTCTCCTTCCTAGAAAACACATGGTAGCCAACAACCTCTTTGGCCTTCTTCTTCATAACTTCAGCCACAAAAATTGAATCAACACACTAGTGCAATTTAAAAGCCCCAATAGGTCTCGCCATTCAAATTCATCTAATTGGTGCCATATTTTCTTAATCTCCAACTCATCAGGGGTGGCCGGGCAAAGAAGCAAACTCCAGATCTGAGTGCATCGGAAGTGGCGGCAAGAGCAAGAATAGTGGCGGAAGGCAACGGGATAGGGGCGGACAGCGGGGGAAGGGTGGCGGAGGGTGGTGGATGAGTGTGATTTGGATGAGGGACCGCCGACAGGGTGGAGCCGTGGAGGGTGGACGGCGGACAACTTGAATTTAGGATTTGGAATTTGGTACTAGAAATGGGTGTTTGGGACTGCGCCTTTGATTTAGGTTTTTGTCAAGTATAATACAAGTTAAGAAAAGCGTTAATGGACTTAAAAAAAGCGTGAATGGAAACTACAAAAATGTGCATATGGCTTATGGGTTCGGTTTTTGGTAAAAATCGAAAACCTTTCGGTTTTTACCGAAACCGAACCGAAACCGAAAGTCCAAAAAATCAATAACCGAAACCGAACCTCTTCGGTTCGGTTCGGTTAGCCTCGGTTCGGTTCGGTTTGGGTTTTTTGTTCACCCCTACCTAACATGATAGAATTATATAAGAAAAAATTTAAAAAGTCAACTATATATAAGCGTTTCATACAAAGACATTGACATAATATATTTATATGATTATATTACTCATACTTAATTTATTAATTAATAATTTAAGTACCATTAGATACGGCTAGAAATGCAAAATATACATATATATATAAATATTAATTGTCAATTAAATAGTACTTTTTTATGTAATTCGTGTTAAATATATTTAAGACTATACACAAGAATATTTAGGTAAGAGTCAATAAAAATAAGAAGGATGCTATGATGGGAATAATGTCTTTTAAGCTGAAATTGAATAATTCCTTTTATCTAATTCCTTTGATAGAGTTTAGGTTTTCTGTTACTTTTGTATTATCATTGGGCCTTTTATTCCGGATTGGGTTTTTAGAATTAATTTAATTCTCTAATTAATTATATTTGGACTTGCAATTAATTCTCCAATCAATTGTGCTGGGTTTTATAATTAATTCTCCTAATTAATTATACTTGGGTTTTATAATTAGTTATTCTAATTAATTATATTTAGGCTTTATAATTAATTCTCCAACTAATTATATTTGGACTTTATAATTAATTCTCTAATTAATTAATACATGATCCATTCAACTAGATGTACCACGCGCCCCAATGCTCTCTCACGTGCCACAAGTGTACATTACACGTGTGATCTCATTGCGATCAACTGAATCTTAAGTCTAAATAGTGAGCATCCTTGTATATTGTGTACGCATCGACTATGCACTTTACACCCTATGAAATATGATGATTCCTTCTTAAGGATGCAATCCCACAAGCAAGTCTCAAGTGAGCCTAGTTGACACTCCCACTGTTCCATGGGCCATCGACTTGGAGTAGTTTCTAATTCAGGTTAGATTAAAGTTTGTTTCATGAGTCATTACTTTGAATGACTAAGTCCTAAAGACTTGATGGATTAGGGGAGTTCTAATACATGCACACTTAATAGGAAACACACAAAACAAGTAATTACACATAAAGAAGTATTTGCCAATGATTATTATCATACGTTTATTATTCAAAGATTGTCCGTGATACAAGGAAAGTCCCAAAGAGAATTATGATGAATCGGCTTTTTAGGGCACTCTTCCCAACATTAACAACTAAGCGTACCTCTTCTTTGGAAATTGGATTGCTTTGTCGTGTTGCATTCTCTGGCCAAATGTACCTTTGCGCAGGCTACGCGGGATTCTGAGTTGAGAATGAATGCCCACTCCTATAAAAAATCCATTTAAATAGTCATGAATATGTTGCTTCAGCACTTCACATCATCCGTGATGTAATCAAACGAAATATGCTCATCTTCATTTAGTTCTAAATGACCACTAGATCCAAATATATCCTATAATCAATTCAATTATAAGTATATATATATATATGTAAGTGTTATAATTTCTATGTATCAAAATAATTAATTTTTTTTATACTAACCTCACCACCAAACGTGTATGATGGATTTGATCTTTCACGAGGAGATGTTGCAGAACAAAAACTTCTTTTTCATTCTTAATTATTAAAAAAAAAAATTCTTACAAAAGTTTATTCTAATATTCTGTCTGCTCTATTATTCGATAACACTTATAATTTATCATCTTGGGGGTCACCGTCACTAGGCCTCTTGAGAGTCGCCTCCGGCACCTGAGTTGAGCGCTTGATAATTCTGGGGCTCAGGAGGTGCCGTCGCCAATGGAACAGGAGCCAAGACCTCGGATTCTACAGGATGAGCGTCACCCTGGCCCTCTTCATCCGGGGCATCCTCATCCGCATCCTCGTCGACCGTAATGGGCTCTGGATCCGGTGGGTTGGCCGTCATAAATTCATTTTGGAGCATAATAACTAAGTCATTATACTCCGGCTCTGTTAAGTCCTAGGTCGGATCCCTATCTTGCAAGACCGGCTCTAGGTTTTCATCAAGATCCAGGCGTAGGCGAGCGTCATTACGAGTGCTAGGGGACACCACTCCCAACTTGATCAGTTGGCCCACCGACTTCCAGAAAAACCGCTTAGCGTTGGCAAAGCAATGAAGGTTGGCATCGAAGGCGAAGGCCTTTGAATGTATGAACTTGAGGACAACGTCCCAAGCTACCCTCAATTCCAAGTCTGCAGCCTTGCCTTGGAGGTCAGCAAGTCCTTTCCTCACCGACCCCAGTTGTTGGTCACTCTTGTTTAGTGCTTGGGTGAGGTGCTCATTATCCTCCTTCAGCCGGTTCCACTCCTCCTTCAAGTCCTTGTGCTGCTCGTCTAACCTCAGCCATGCATCCTCTTGATATTTGAGCGCTTTTTTCACTTTATCATGGTCGATCTTGAGGGCTGCGAGATCAGCAGAAACCGTGTCGTAGTCCTGCTGCAGTTGGCTGGGGTCAGAGATACGTAATAGCTTCTTATACTTGGCCTTGCGCTCAGAGTAGGTTTCCGAGTGCCTCTGCAGGTTCTTCAACCTGGGAACCACCTCCTACAACAACAAAAACTTCGTTAAGTATAAAGCTAACTTAAGAAAGACTAAAGCTGTGGGAAGAAACTTGACACACTTACCCTCAGGAGGACTTGGCAGGCGTCGTCTGCGACTTGAGCGGCCTCCTGCTCATTCAACTTTTGGTAGTCGCCGGAGAATTGGAGCTTGTGGATGATCCTCGTAACCAGATTCTAGGTGGATGAACTTTTCTTCAAGAGCACAGGGCCCTCCTACATTGAGCGTTGGTAGCGTGCGTCTCCGCCCCGCCTAAACTTCCAGAAGCTCTCATCTTCAGAGGATGAAGTATCGCCTTCTTCCCCTCGAGTGCCCACCACTACTTCTTTCCCCTTACTAGAGATGGGGATTAAATCTGCCATCCTCTTTCTCTTTCGTGATTGTTGGGCCCTCTCCTCATCTAGGGCCCTCATTACTGTCCCCAGGTGGTTACGGGGGGCATTAGACACTTGTACTTGCTCTTGGCTGGGAGGAGTGGCTCCGCGAGCGTCCCCAATGGTCAAATCTTCAATGTGGTCTGCCCCGCGACCACCACTACCATCTCCGCGGCCTTCCCCTCGGCCGCCTAACCCTCGCCTGGTGCCCCGGTCCCCTCGTGGGACAGTTGGGGGTGTTGTTGCTGCTGTTGTTGTTGCTGTTACTGGTTTCCGCCCGCTCTGCGGACGCACATCATGGCTGCGATGCTTTCAGCGCTTGTTCCAACTATCAAGGTATCTATACCTGCAAATGAGAAAATAAGCGAGCGTCAGATGGTCATATCTAGCCCACTTTCACAAAACAGCATAATTAAAGGGGTTAGCATTCCTATTCGAGTGTTACCAAGGTTAGTTCCTAGAATCTAACCATCTCTGTTCATCGTGTCAACGGGAGGGTTGACGATCATCTCTGGAGGACTCACGAGCCCATAGCGGAACAACACTTCCTCATTCCACATCAGAGGCTTGGCCTTAATCAGTTATTTCTCATTTTTCATCACGAGGGCCAGACTCTTTGCCCATTGCTCAAAAAGCTTATCCCCATGTCTGTACCTCACGAAAGGCCCTTCTCCATGTATCACCCACTCTCGGAGAACCTAAAAACTCCACCAGGTACCCCCGTGAAGAAAAACTTCTCCTTCCAGTTATCTCCATGACGTCGAGGGTGAATCGATCATCTTCAAGCCCGATTTGGCTTGCTTGTAATAAAATCCGTCCCTCGGAGATAAGCGTGGAGAACGGGCCACTTGGATCAAACTGTTGAAGTTGTTAATCGAGGGCTCATGGTCCGTGGCCCTCAATCAGTATTACGAATGTGTTCAGCAAGGCTATCCCATTGGGCAAGATTTGGGAAGGGCTCAATCTCAGAAAATTTAGAATGTCAACGATCGGAGCCGGGATCGGGAACCTCAAACCCCCTGCAAGAACAACGTCCTTATAAACGGTCATCATCCCAGGGGGCGGACTGTTGGCTTACTCACGCTCTGTGGGAAGGCGAGTTACATAAACTCCATCCTAATAAACTTGGGTCTTTAATGTAGCCAGCTCTGCGAGCGTTAAGGTACTCTCAATCTCGTCCGGAGTTTTATCCGTTTCCTGGGGATTGTCTTTCCTTACTTGGGTCGCAGGTTCCTTACCCTGTCGACAGCATTTACGAGGAGGCTCCTCGCCTGCCCTACGCTCGGAAGGTCTTTCTCCCCCTTGAGGTCCAGCAATGGCCACCGTAACCTGGTGATCTTGGGGCCTAACAGCGCTATTTAACATAGGGAAAACCCTTTCACCTTGCTGCTGCATTCTAAGGGAAAGGTTCATCTCCTCAAAATGTTGTTCTACTCCTCCGGGGTTACGCACGTTCATCCCTTGAACCGCAGCGTCAAGTTCCTCGTCCCTAGGGTCTTCTGGGACTACCCCCAACGGAACAGCAAGCGGAATGTCATCATGAGGAGAAGAGCTTCCTACAGACATCTCATCTATCTCCCTCACCATTTCATCTACGATATTCTCCGCCATTACTGGCCTTTATTCTTGAAGATGGAGCTTTTAACAGAAATGCAGCGGAGAAGAAGAATTCTGGTACGGATTTAATAGCTAAGAAGGCTGTCCCACACAAGAATAACGCTCGACACAACCTAAATCTAGGGTTAGTACAAAAATTACAGAGGTTTACCTAAGAGGGAAGGATAATCTGCTGTGAAGAGTCATCGAAAATCGCAAGAACTTGCAGAGAAAAACGGTTGTCTTTGCTTGAGAGAGTTGTGAGAGGCGTAAAGAGTGAAAGAAAATGACCAAATCCCTATCTATAGGGTTATGGTTTGCATTATTCAGGCGTTGAGAATTCAAACGCAATCATTCCCGCCTTGAAAACCCCCCCAACTTTTAGTAACCGTCACACGTCTCCCAACAAACACGCGCCACTTCCTTGATACACGCGACCACGTCGCCACTCAACATTAAATGCGGACATGACTTCATTTATTGCCTTGTCAGAAGATGTCCATTACAGAAGGCGGACAGTCACTTCCCTCCAAGAGCTTGACCCTCGTATATTCAAAGTCAGGATTCAGGTTTCAAAATTCTACAGTACGCTCTAGCGTAACTACAGAATTTGGGGGGGCAAAATGATAGGGCTAAATCACGCTCGGATCATCCCCATACACGTGTCGGGATCACGACGGATCAGTCAGATCAACTGGAAACACTTGGGCTTAGACGCCCGAGATGATGGGCTCGAGACAGCGGATCCGGCCCATCGGCTTGCCCACTTACAAGCACAAAGCGCACCCTTCGAGGGCCCATCCGACACTCACAATCTTGCCTCGCAGGGTCAAGCTAACCCAAGACATATCACCGGCCCGGGATGTTCCCTTACTTGCTCCACACTCGATGGCGTCCTGACGCTCGAGTCCCTCGCAGCGCTCACGCGGTCATCCACCTGGGTCCGTCCCAGCGGGTCGAAAGGCCTCTCGAGGGGACCTACAACCCAGCGGTCGAAGCTCAGCCCGAGCGTCACGGTGCCTGGCCACGCCGATCCGGGGAACCATCCCCGTCGAGTATCACTAACGCTCGAGTAGGTCATCCCTGGGACATGCTCCCAAGCCTCCTTACACCCACATGGCAGTCTTCGAGCCTCCTAGCGCTCATACTACTGGTGTGCAACTGCCACTAACACCTGCAGGTAGTGCGCACATCCATTCCTGATACCCGCCGACCCCGTACAAGGGAATGAGTCAAGAAGGTCACTTTCATACCATCACACGCTGCCACGTGTCTAGGGCTACGTGGATTTGGGACCACAAGGTCATTTTTACCAAATCGCCCCTATCCCCAACATATAAATAAGGGATTCACGTACGCACTTCCCTAAGTCATCTTCTTCACAAAATAACCTGCACCTGAACTGGGACTCTCTCCTTCATTCTTCCTTCTTCTCCAAGCTCACGCAACTCACCATTCTCAACTCCCTCGTTACACGATTTCTTGGTGTTATCCTAGCTGGAAGAACCCACGCTACAAAGGAAACCCAGTTCCTGAGGCTCTAATGCCTGTGATGGTCCTCCCTTTCACAAACAAATCTTAAAGTGTTTGGTGTTTAAACAACCCTCCAAGTTACTACACCATCAATATAAATTATTAAGTATCACTTACGCCATTAATTTTAGTGTAATCTTTAAAAATTTATTACTTACGGTTTTCTTATTACTGTAGGCTTTTATAAATTTATTAATTACGGATATACAATCGTAAACAATACTTTGTTCTTTGCTTACGCTTTTAGTGAAAACCGTAGTTTTTTAATAAATTTATTAACTACATTTGTACAAGTTTAAGCAAATAATAAAGTATTGATTACGATTTGAATTAAAAATATAGTTATTTAAAATTTTATTCCTTACGATTGTACATTTGTAAGCAATAATTAGTTATTCCCTACGGGTTTGGTGTGTACTGTAGTCTTTTATAAATTTTTAAGACTACACACAAAAAACTGTAGTGAAAAGTTTAATACTTACGGTTTTACAAGTGTAAGCAAAAGTCGCGTTGGGAAAAGGGTTTTTTCTTGTAGTGTACATATCACACATTTAGTTACATAATACCACTTCATTACTCTATAAGCTGCACATTTAGTTCTAATTCGAATTCTTATTTACTCTACAAATCACGCATTCAGCTACACATTACCACTCTATTACTATATAAGCTGCAGATTTAGTTCTGACTTGAATTCTTATTTACTCTGCAGATCACGAATATAGTTACACAATACCACTCCATTACTCTATAAGCTGCACATTTAGTTCTAACTCTTATTTACTCTACAAATCACGCATTTAGTTACACATTATCACTCCATTACTCTATAAACTGCACATTTAGTTCTGACTTGAATTCTTATTTACTCTATAGATCATGCATTTAGTTGCACAATACCACTCCATTACTCTACAAGTTCCACATTTAATTCTGACTCGAATTCTGATTTACTCTATAGATCACGTATTTAGTCACACATTACCACTTTATTACTCTATAAGGTGTACTTTTGTTCTGACTTGAATACTTCTAACTAAAACAACAAAACATTAGTTTATCACTCTGATTAGACAAAGATTTCAATCCAACCGCAACCAAAAAATCTCATTTCTTTCCAACAAATAATAATAAATATTTCATTACAGAACAAACGATATATAAACAATCTAAAAACAACAACACTTCTTCAAAGGATCTCGATAGCTGAGAAGGGACCCTTTGTTTCAGAGAAGCAGAAGTATATTATGCGAGAGGAGGCTGATCAACCTCATTCAGATCACCCTGCAGGAGGTTGAAATTAACACTCTCCATGGAGTGTTCATTTTTAATGTACTCCTCGCCGGTAATGATTTCGAGGATCGAATCCCTATTCTCAATGTTATCTGCATGGAGGTACTCCTCTCCGGACTCCAAAAGGTGTGCTCGACGCACTTTGAAGATAAACCTAAGGGCGTGGTAGTAAGGGCACTCTCTCTCCTTGACCATAGCATGCCGCTGAATGTCCTATAAAAAATTATACAGTAATTAATGAACAACAATTAAAAAAAAAAGAAAAATAAGAATTGAGTATGAATTCGATTTACAACTTGTTAATGCACGTGCCAAGGAAGACATCGGGCATGAACACGATCATCGTCCAATTTAAAACCAAGAAGCTTCAAAAACCTACAGAAATTGTAAAATCTTTTCCTTAGTTTCTTCAGGCCATGTGCGACGTCTCAGGGCCAGTATGGGTGCCGGAATCGCTCTGACATATCAGCAACCACTTGGAACGGGGGATGTGGCGTCTCGCGCTCGCGCTCTACATTTCGTGTATAACAAAAGGCTCAACATCTCCCTTCTTCAAGACTTCAACTTATTTCGTGTTATCTGCAGCTGTATCATCTATCTTTTCTTTCTCTGTATTCTTATTCTTGTTTTCTGATTCAATCCAAACTTCATGCCTATCAAGATTATCCCTTTTTTTTCCAAGATTTTTGCACAAATCTTTCTTGGACACGCGAGCTTCATCCTTGATGCCATCTCCATCCGTGCGGGTAGCCTCGCAGATATCACGCTTTCTGTGCCCCCTCTTAGTATCTTCACCACCATCTTTGGGGTGACATCCATCATCATTATCATCCCCATTCTCATCGCCATCACCGTGATCATCGCCGCTTTTACATGCATGATTTGCGTGACCTAATCGGCGACACCTAGTGCAATATGGCTGACGCCACATCCCCCGCATATTGCCGAAATCGATTGACCATGAACTTCTCCACCTCGTCACGAATGGGTGTTGGAACACTAGGAGAATTCATGAGTTTGTTGTTTAGGGAATCGAAATCTGAGAGATAAAGGCAAAGAGAAGAAGTGTTTTCGGATGAAATGAAATGGGGGAGAAGAATGGCTTTTCGGATGAAATGAAGTGGGGGAGAAAATGGATGAAGTCCAACGTCTAGGGCATGCTATTGATAAAGTGAATAGGCTGGGAGACTTACCGCCGCACCCATTCGACATTACCGCTGTAATTTCAGAAAACTACGGGAAAGAATACAAATAACTTTTTAATTAATGGACGCGTCCAATCGAGAATGAATAATAATATGTTAAATTTGACGAGTAAATATGACTTCTACTAGTTATTCAAAGGTTTGTTTGTCTGGTGAAAGAAAAATAAAAAGGACTCAACATTTGATCGGAATAAAAATTAGTTTGTAGAGATTATCGAGTAAAAATTAGTTTTTGTCGGAGTGGCTGGTTGCCAAAATAGAAATCGTCGGTGATTCTTTTTCGAGATTTTTGTTCATCCAATACTAAGATAGTTTGAGAGAGAAGGTGCGCGAGATTAATCATAAGAATCACCGGAAAAGAATCACTGGCGATAATTTTTTCTGTTTGTCGCTGGAAAAGAATCACCGGCGATGAGTTTTCCGTCAAGGAGAAAATCAGCGAAGGGATGAAGAAGACAAGGGATATGTATGTCATTCCTAAATTTAATAAGGGCATTATGGTACTTTTATAGGATTTAGGGGATTTACAAAAAATAAAAGGTTAGAGGGATCTAATATTACTATTTTTTACCGATCAATTATTAATTTACATTTTTTTTTTGGGAATTATTAAACAGGACCAATAATGTTAAAAAGTTATCATAAACCCCCTAATTTGAAAATTCTTCATTTTTGATCACCAATAGAATACATATTTTTTGTAAACCCCCCAAACACCTAAAAAGAATACTTTACCCTCAAGTTTTACTCTGATACACACACGATCGATTCATCACCTTGCAACTAAACTCCCTCTTCTTCTTCCCGCGATTCTGAGTCAACCGCCGCCCCCGTCGCAGCCATAAGCCTATTATCGTAGCACCCTCAATTGTTGTTATTGGTATTTTGATTCGATAACCAAAGCGGACACCACTTATTTGATACGAAATCAAGAAAACCCACTTTGTGAAGATGGATTCCGGCATCTTGGTGACTGGTTCGATATGGTGTGGTGTATTTTTTGAAGGTGAAGATCATGTCTTTCAACTTCGGGAGAGCAATACACTTTCAAAAGTGTTTTCGGAGATTGAGACCCATTGGCCTGAGTTCGATTGCGATGTATATGTGGTGCAGTACAAGGCTGCCCATATGGAAGATGAATCATGGATTAGTTTGAAGAAAGATAAAGATGTTGAGAGTATGGTGGCAGTGCATGGTCTAGCAAAATAACACATTGCAAAATTGAGAGCAATTCAGCCCCCTTCAAGTTCATCTCAGAGAAGGTAGTCCCTATATTTTAATTTGCTCTATTATATGGTTGTTTTGTGATTGTGATACTTATGTGATGCGTTATTCGTTCGGTTTGTGTTTAATTTGAAAAGGGATGACCAGGGAATGACATCGACAAATCATGCGCTAGTCGTTCATTCTTCCAACAACAATGAATCCTAGAGTTGTTGCATCCGTCGCGTTGGACAGGCCTTTAAGGATGCTAATGACTGTAGGGTTCATTTAAAAAATTATCACATTACAGTGAATCGAAAGTTTAAATATATGAAGAATGATACTGACAAGATTATAGCTACTTGCCTGGATGAGAACTGCAACTGCAGGTTTTATACCTCTTACTGTAGGAGAGACGGTGAGTTTGCTATAAGAAATTTAAATCTTGACCATGTTTGTGGTTTGGAAACTGTTATGAATAAAAGGTCACACCCCAATCCCGATTCAAATTGGGTTGCGGGTGTAATGAAGGCACATATCATGGCAAATCATAAATACAAACCGAAAGATATAGTTTCTTATATCCTGAACGAGCACAATGTGAAAATTCCCTACCATACTGCGTGGCTGGGCAAGGACATAGCATTACATGAAATCCATGGTTCTTATGTTGGGTCTTATAACCGACTCCATTGGTATGTGGATGTTGTGAGACGATCGAATCCCGGCAGCATTTGTAATTTGGAGACAAAACAACTGGATAATAGGTTTAACAGCTTTTTTATGGCTTTGAATGCTTGTTTGGTAGGATTTCTTAGAGGTTGTAGGAAAATAGTTTTCCTTGATGGCACTCATATCAAGAGCAAATTCAAAGGTCATTTGCTTTGTGCGACAGCGAAGGATGGGAACAATCAGTTATTTACAATAGCATACGCTGTCGTTGACTCAGAGAATGATGAGAATTGGGAATGGTTTTGCCAAAAGTTGAGACATGCTCTTGAAAGTCAGCCTGTGCTTTCTGATTTTAGACAGTACACATTCTTCTCCGACAGGCACCTGGGACTTGTTACGCGTGTGCCAAGGGTATTTCCAGGCTCCCAACATGTATTCTACCTCAGACAGTTGGTGGATAACTTTAGAACTCAGGTATTTGTTTACTGATTAGTGTGATCAGTTGATATGTATGCTCCTTTTTCTTGATAATAAAGTGGTTGTTGGTTGTCATTATCGTAGGTCCTTAGGAAGCATTATCCCAAACTGAACAAAAAACATTGGACCAATGTATTTAATGTAACAGCATATGCTCATACCAGGGCTGAGTACTCCATGCACATCAACAAAATCCTTAAAGCAATGTCGTTGGCCGCAGATTTCTTAAATAACTCCGCTCCTAAAAACTGTGCCAATTCATTATTTACCGGTAATCGATTTGGTATCATCAACAACAACATTGCAGAGTGTTGGAACAGTTGGGTGAAGGATGCGAGATCCCTCCCAATTGTTGCTTTGATTGGCCGAATTAGGCAGCAGATAATGACCATGATGTGCAATAGAAGGGAGCAAAGTCATGAATGGCAAATGCACCTTCGTATGGATATAGAGGTGATGGTCAAGGCTGAATTTGAAGTAGGGAGGAGCTTGGATGTTGTGCGAACCAACTCAGTGACATTTGAGGTGAATAAAGGGGAATTTCGACACACAGTAGACCTTGGCAAGCGGGAATGTTCTTGTATTTACTGGCAGATCTTAAAGCTCCCCTGTAAACATGCTTGTGCATGCATTGACAAGAAAGGGTGGTCGGTATACGATTTTTGTGATGATGCTTATTTAGTTGAAACGTATAAAAAAGCGTATGAGAACATTATTTTCCCTGTACCAAATGCTGATATGGTCTCAAATGTCGAGGTTTAGATCATGCCTCCCGATGTGAGGCCTCAGCCTGGTCGACCGAAGAGGAATAGGTTCCCATCGCAGGTCGTCAAAGCTGTTACAATATGCTCATCATGTAAAAGGCCTGGGCATAACAAGAGAACATGCAGGGGCCCTGTGTCAAATTGACTGTTTGTATGTTGTTGGGTATGTTGTTCAATTCGGGATCCTAATCATGCTTATTTGATTTGTTTTCGCACAGAAACTAAAGATTGGTCGAGATTTCAGTGGATGCTTGCCATTTTGGCTTGATAATGGACCTGGCAGGATGATCTGTCTTTGGAAGAGGTCTATTTTGTCTTTGTATTTTTGTTGTATGGTGAATGACTTTTTTTAACTTTTTTAAATTGGATGGGGACTTTGTCTATTGAAACTGTAATAATGCGTGATTGAAGGTTGAGTTTGTCCAGTGAAACTGTAATAATATGTAATTGGAAAGGGACTTTGTCCAGTGAAACTGTAATAATGCGTAATTGGATGGGTGAAGTGTCCAGTGAAACTGTAATAATGCATTATTGAAGGTTGGGTTTGTCCAATGAAAGGGAAATAATACGTAATTGGATGGGTGAAGTGTCCAGTGAAACTGTAATAATGCGTAATTGAAGGTTGGGTTTGTCCAGTAAAACTGTAATAATGCGTAATTGAATGGGTGAAGTGTCCAGTGAAAAGGAAATAATGCATGATTGAAGGTTGGGTTTGTCCAGTGCAAGGGAAATAATGCGTAATTGAAAGGGGACTTTATCCAGTGAAACTGTAATAATGCGTGATTGAAGGTTGGGTTTGTCCAGTGAAACTGTAATAATGCGTGATTGAAGGTTGGGTTTGTCCAGTGAAAGGGAAATAATACGTAATTGGATGGGTGAAGTGTCCAGTGAAACTGTAATAATGCGTAATTGAAGGTTGGGTTTGTCCAGTGAAACTGTAATAATGCGTAATTGGATGGGTGAAGTGTCCAGTGAAAGGGAAATAATGCATGATTGAAGATTGGGTTTGTCCAGTGCAAGGGAAATAATGCGTAATTGAAAGGGGATTTTGTCCAATGAAACTGTAATAATGCCTGATTGAAGGTTGGGTTTGTCCAGTGAAACTGTAATAATATGTGATTGAAGGTTGGGTTTGTCCAGTGCAAGGGAAATAATGCGTAATTGAAAGGGGATTTTGTCCAGTGAAACTGTAATAATGCCTGATTGAAGGTTGGGTTTGTCCAGTGAAACTGTAATAATATGTGATTGAAGGTTGGGTTTGTCCAGTGCAAGGGAAATAATGCGTAATTGAAAGGGTATTTTGTCCAGTGAAACTGTAATAATGTCTGATTGAAGGTTGGGTTTGTCCAGTGAAACTGTAATAATATGTGATTGAAGGTTGAGTTTGTCCAGTGAAAGGGAAATAATGCGTGATTGAAGGTTGAGTTTGTCCAGTGAAAGGGAAATAATGCGTAATTGAAAGGGTATTTTGTCCAGTGAAACTGTAATAATGCCTGATTGAAGGTTGGGTTTGTCCAGTGAAACTGTAATAATATGTGATTGAAGGTTGAGTTTGTCCAGTGAAAGAGAAATAATGCGTGATTGAAGGTTGAGTTTGTCCAGTGCAAGGGAAATAATGCGTAATTGAAAGGGGACTTTGTCTAGTGAAACTGTAATAATGCGTGATTGAAGGTTGGGTTTGTCCAGTGAAACTGTAATAATGTGTGATTGAAGGTTGAGTTTGTCCAGTGAAAGGGAAATAATGCATAATTGGATGGGTGAAGTGTCCAGTGAAACTGTAATAATGCGTAATTGAAGGTTGGGTTTGTCCAGTGAAACTGTAATAATGCGTAATTGGATGGGTGAAGTGTCCAGTGAAAGGGAAATAATGCGTGATTGAAGGTTGGGTTTGTTTAGTGAAACTGTAATAATGCGTGATTGAAGGTTGGGTTTGTCCAGTGAAAGGGAAATAATGCGTACTTGAAAGGGGACTTTGTCCAGTGAAACTATAATAATGTGTGATTGAAGGTTGGGTTTGTCCAGTGAAACTGTAATAATATATGATTGAAGGTTGGGTTTGTCCAGTGAAAGGGAAATAATACGTGATTGAAAGGGACTTTGTACAGTGAAACGATTAATTGAATCATGATCACATCATTACAACATTGCAACGTAAACACGATTAATTGAATCATGATCACATCATTACAACATTGTAACGTTAACACGATTAATTGAATCATGATCACATCATTACAACATTGCAACATTAACAAGTTTGATTGAATTATGATCACATCATTACAACATTTCAACGTTAACACGATTAATTGGATCATGATCACATCATCACAACAATATAGTTATGAACAAGATTGTGATTAAAACATTGAAACATTAATGAGGTGATCATGATTCAATTAATCGTGTTAACGTTGCAATGTTGTAATGATGTGATCATGATTCAATTAATCGTGTTAACGTTGCAATGTTGTAATGATGTGATCATGATTCAATTAATCGTTTCACTGTACAAAGTCCCCTTTCAATCACGCATTATTTCCCTTTCACTGGACAAACCAACCTTCAATCACGCATTATGTCCCTTTCACTGGACAAACTCAACCTTCAATCACACATTATTACAGTTTCACTGGACAAACCCTACCTTCAATCATGCATTATTTCCCTTTCACTGGACACTTCACCCATCCAATTACGCATTATTACAGTTTCACTGGACAAACTCAATCTTCAATCATGCATTATTTCCCTTTCACTGGACACTTCACCCATCCAATTACGCATTATTACAGTTTCACTGGACAAACCCAACCTTCAATCACGCATTATTACAGTTTCACTGGACAAACCCAACCTTCAATCACGCATTATTTCCCTTTCATTGGACACTTCACCCATCCAATTACGCATTATTTCCCTTTCACTGGACAAACCCAACCTTCAATCACGCATTATTACCCTTTCACTGGACACTTCACCCATCCAATTACGCATTATTTCCCTTTCACTGGACAAACCCAACCTTCAATCACGTATTATTTCCCTTTCACTGGACACTTCACCCATCCAATTACGCATTATTACGGCTTCACTGGACAAAGTCCCCTTCCAATTACACATTATTACAATTTCACTAGACAAACTCAACCTTCAATCACGCATTATTTCCCTTTCACTGGACAAACTCAACCTTCCATCACGCATTATTACAGTTTCAGTGGACAAACCCAACCTTCAATTACGCATTATTACAGTTTCACTGGACAAAAACCCCTCTCAATTACGCATTATTACAGTTTCACTGGACACTTCACCCATCCAACTACGCATTATTACAGTTTCATTGGATAAAGTCCCCTTTCAATTACGCATTATTTCCCTTTCACTGGACACTTCATCCATCCAATCACGCATTCTTTTGACACTAGAATAGGTAAAAGATAGCTAAAAATAAATAACAATCTAATTGAAATTTCAATTATACTAATGAACCAGATTGTTTTTCTAGAAAGGCATTGGCTAACTTAAAGCGGTATTTGACGATGTTGCATGTCTCGGCATATATCCTAAACTCGCCAGTCTCTCGAACAAGCATCTCACCATACAAACACATTAATATGCCACAATCACTGCTCCCCTTATCCTGAATTCTCATTCGTGCCCGCACCAATTCCCTCTCTTTGGTACTATTGACAACATTGTTCTTAATCCACAATTTCCAGAGGACATCTGAGTATACTGCGACATCCGTGATAGCTTCTTCTGTATGCATTGAGTTGTAGTGACTGAAACATTTGTGCTCGGTCTCATACACCAACATATGCCAGTGAGAATTTATCAGTAGAGGGAAAATAACATAACGACATGAGAACATAACTGTTGAAGACACCTCGTTCAGGGTCATGACGTCGTCACTTTTCATCTGATGCGTCATGAACTCGTTGATTGCAGATGGGACAATGTAAGGGATAGTCTTCTTCTTTGTATTTCCTGTGCCACTGTTCTTCAATTTCCCCACAAACTCAACTGACACATGAGGGTTAACAAAATATACATCGTGGAATTTGGGCACAAGGTAACCAGGACTAGTTAGCAGGTCGTAATAGGACAGAATAACATTGTCATTGGTCTCCTTCCCCAAAATTAGATCTCGTAGGTCGTACACGAAGACAAAACTCGACTTACTTGTATGCACAACATCATGGCTGCAAAAGATTATAATAAAACAATCAACAAGATTCTGTCAACTAAACTCATTGAATTAAGTAAGAACACTTACTTTTGCGCCTCCGGTAGCTCATAATCAAGTTAAATGCTCTATTCCGTTGCTCCTCAATGACGACCTCACAGTCTGGGGCCTCCTTAGGCCTACTGTCCACGTGAGCTCCATCAAACACAACCTAATACATAAGAATCCAATGACAAATCAAACACACACGCATAAACAAAACACATTGTCATATTAAATCTTGTATGGAATATTTTCTCATATTTTCTTCCACACGCTCCCTCACATCGTTCTTTCTCTTCGATCTAACCTCAGCTCGTCCGAAATCACTAGCATCTTCCCCATCCTCAATCAAATCAACTTGAACTCCTACATCGACACATTCCGGTGCCTCTACCACACAAACCGTTTTAAATCCTTGATCGACACATTCAGGTGCCTCTTCCACATAAACGGTTTGAACTCCTTAATCGACACCTTGCATTTTTTCTGCTACGCAAACAACTTGATCCCCTTCATCAACAAAAACTTCTTCCTCCGCTTTGGCCAGACTTCTATCCATTTTGTTTCCCGCTCGTAAGGGAACAATTTGCGTATTTTTAAATCAACAGACTTTGTTACAAAATATTTGAATAAAATATGCATATTAGTTTAAATTACCAAAGATTACGGACTTACATTTGACCGGCAAATACTTTCCAGTGCCTTCTTTGCATTCTCTTTCGTATTAGGCAGTGCACTCCCTTTCCATTTGAACAACCGAGGGAATGCTGCCAACCTTCCCGAGATGCCAAACTTCTGGATTCGTTCATGAAACCATGTCTCACATAAACAATAACTTAAGTACGTGTATATATAGGTATAAACGACACAATCCACAAAACCAATCCAACGACTTACCAACAAACCCATAGTACACCCATCAAGAAAATTATGTTTATCCACAACATGCTTCCTAATACCTTGGATCAAAAACATATTAGCCGCCGTCCCCCACGCGTACTGTCCAATCCTGGACAAATCATCAACATACCAAATAAGCGCAGCAGACACACGTACACTGCTATGCGGGAACAATAAACAATTAAAAACGTATAAAATGTACATCCGTACAAAATTGTCAATGCCATCGTCATCAGTCCTTCCGACGAATTCCTGCAGTTTACTCTCGATGTTAGCTCGGGAGATATTGTTTCCCTTATTGCCAAAATGCTTGATCAAGGTATTGGATTAACTCTTGCCCACTACCACGACAGGATGACCGGAATGCCGCATACCAATAACAATGCTGAATTTCTCCTCACAAAATAAAACTTCTTGCCTTCCAAATTTAAATGTATTTGTGTTGCAGTTGTAGTAATCGAGCAACAACCCAACTCTGTTAATGCTCCCCTTGTGAACAGATGCTCTCAGAAAAAAATCAAACGGCGATTTCTTAACTGCATCGAGTTGACCATGAGATATTAGGTCACGAATTTTAGAGATAACCTTACTGAATCTCTCCAACACGCACTGATGCAAAATCGAATACACCCGCTTCTTCGAAAGCGGACCCTCATCAGTCTCATGGATGTCTACCTCTGATCTTTTTCTCTTTCCCCTGCTTGTTTCGGCCGGGGATGGAAGAATCATCAACGGCGTCGTCAACATTAAGCGAACCATCTATCGAATAAAAATCGATTCAATATTCCTTATTTAACAAACTCCTGAAACCCTTACTTGTTGAGTTAAAATCATCAATTACCAAGTAGAAACTGGAATAGGATGGAAAAAGATTGAATTTCTGACCATTTATGGAAGAAAACTAACTTCGACAGGTTGGGTGCGACGTACCTTCCTCTCAGATCTTACCATTTCAAGCGACGAGCTAAACCAGAGTGTGCGTTGTGGGGGAGTGGTTGGTAGCTTGTAGGGGTTTCTCATCTAACGTGGGTGTATGGGCTGTTCAGGCTTCAATAACTTCTTATACACTTGTCGGCAGTGGTGTGTGGTGGTCGGTGGTGGGAGATGGTGAAGACTGTGAAATTCCCGTCGATGGAGGAGGGATTTGGATGCTTGGTATGGATTGTGATTATTCAATTTTAGTAGGGATACTTTGGTAGTTTTAGGCGATTTAGGGGGGTTTTGAAAAAATATGTTGTGTATTGGGAATGTAAAATAGTTAGATTTCAAATTGGGGGTTTAGAATAACATTGTTCCCTTATTAGGATTATTCAATAATTTGCCCTTTTTTTTTTCACTTTCGGGTTTGAATTAAAATGCATTTGGTGAGAAAGCAAATGTTTCCTTTTCTCTTTTCTATTTGGAGTTTGGACACTTTTTCCTTCAATTATTGAATCGCTAACATAAGATTACTGAACTGCAAGCCATTATCATTTAAAAATTGGAAAATGATTATCTTTTCAAGAAAACATTTTTCTTACTAAAATTCGTCCCTTTCAGAATTTTCATTCACAGAATAGGAGAAAAGCCGGAACCACAAACCCAAAAGACACAATTCTTCGAATCGAACTCGCGCATCGGCAATCACCATTCAATATCTATAAAAGACAAGACGAAGAAAGAACAAAGACATAGAAGAGAGATAAAGAGGGTTAGGGCATCCCTGGTTCGAGCCCTAACTTCTCTATCGGTTCATTTTCCCCGCAGTTGAAATCACACGTGAAGTCTGTAAATTGGGCGAATAAGCGTTGTGATATAACCGCAAAATGAGTGGTCAAGTGCCGGCTGCGCCTCCCAGGCGCAACAGCGTGGCTCAGAAGCGCCATTCCTCCACCGGGAAGAGATCTTCGGCAACTGCTTCCGAGAACGGCTCCGCCACTAATGGGAACAGCAGCAAGCCAGCCTCTCCTACTAACTCGTGAGCCAAAATTTGTGGTTCTGTGAATATTGCTCTCGTTGTAGTGATATCATTTTGTTTTTTGATTAAGGATTGAGTTGGTTAATTGATGTTGAGGGAAAAGTGATGCTGCCTGCAGGTCAAAGTTATTATCCTTGAAGTACAATGTAAAGAGTTCTTGTTTTTTTTTTTTTAGTTGACGACGTTTTTAGTTACTTGGTAATATGGAGGAAAGCTGATGATGTGATGGTTTGGAATTCACCGCATAGAAATTTTTTAGTGCATTTTGGAAGGAAGTAATTAGTTTTAAGCGAATGCCATGTTTGCCCCTTTGCCTTATCAGTAAAAGTAACTGAGTGATACTTGGGAAATTATACGAATATTTTAATTCTTGGCTGCAAATATATACTTGTAAAGCAAAAACATGGTCCCATTATTATTGTCCTATAATTTTGCCTATCCATCTCATTGCATTTTTTTTTTTGTTGTTGCATGCATCAATAATGCTCTGTGGGAATTTTATGAAATTGCCATGTTTCCCTTAATTTTGATGTATGTGATGCACAAATAATATTTCTAGTGATGGAAGTGGCATATTTTTATTTGATTAAGGTGGGAAACTTTAGCAGTCAATAAACTTTGCGGATTTAGCTTTTTGAGTAATTTAAGGATCACTGGGCCAATATCTCGAAAGTGTTGTAGAAAGTCCCATATTCTCTAAATAGCCTTAAAGAATTTATGCATGAGTATTTTCATTAGCATTCTGTTCCATGGTCTTTCTAGTGAATGGAATTCCATGACCATTTAACAGAAATCATGTAACAGTTGCCTCTATTGCCTCTGGACTTGGACGAATACTTAACTCAGTTGTATACTGTCTCCTTTCATTGTTGATGCGGTATCTGGTTATGTAGGTCTGTTCCTGGGGAGAGAACAGTAAAAAAACTCAGGCTATCGAAGGCTCTTACAATTCCTGAGGGGACCACTGTGTCGGATGCCTGTAGGAGGATGGCGGCTAGGCGTGTTGATGCTGTCCTGCTAACTGATGCCAATGCTTTGCTCTCAGGAATCGTCACTGACAAGGTAATTATCATAAGCATTTTGGGAGTATTTGTACTCTTTTGCTGGTTTTGTTTGGTTAGTCTTAGATTTGCAATTTGATTTGTTTTTTTTATGTGGAAGCAAGAATTTAAAGAGTTCTAAAGCAATATTCATTAATGTGCTTACTGAGATATCATCTTTGTCCTGGAACTAAAGGCTCTTCTGCACCGAGTATGCTGAAATAGAATATGTGGTGTCCTTGTTGATGTTGGAAGTAACGCATATTGTTTTGTATAGGACATAGCAACCAGGGTTATTGCTGAGGAGTTGAGACCAGACCAGACAATGATATCTAAAGTGATGACGAGGAACCCAATTTTTGTGAATGCAGATTCTTTGGCTATTGAGGCTCTGCAGAAGATGGTCCAAGGTTGCTTTATTTTTGCCTTGTTCTCTTATGTTTCTTATGCTTAGTACCGAAATACTTTACGGTTTGATATTGAATCAGGATTTTAAGTTTGAAGTTCTAAGTGAGGTTCCTTGGGCATTGATATGAAAATATAAATGCTTATGAAAAGCAGAGTTTAAGTTGCTTTTACTAGGTGATTAAACTAAAAGATACTATTTTAGCTACACTGTACAATATATTCGGGAAACTAGTTCTATCTGTTTGGTCACATCACTGTTGTTATGCGTATAAAATGTGTATGATTGACCTACTTTTAAGAACTCATATCCTGATCAAACTGCTGCTTTTCTTAAATTAATCTGCTTCGTTTTCTTAATAATTCTAATATACAAAGTGTTCATTCGCTATCCAATATACTAATGTAGAATGTATACCTTATTAGATTCCTCTGATACTTAGCTTTACCATGCAGCAAAATTTAGATGATTATGTAAGCCTAATAACTTGCTGGACTAGTAACAATTTAAATATATGTGTTGCCTGTAGGAAAGTTCAGGCATCTCCCTGTTGTTGAGAATGGTGAGGTTATAGCCATGTTAGATATCACAAAATGCCTTTATGATGCCATATCAAGAATGGAGAAAGCTGCAGAGCATGGAAGTGCCATTGCAGCGGCAGTTGAAGGAGTTGAACGCCAATTTGGGAGCAACTTTTCTGGTCAGTTCCCCCATTCAAAAGTCAATGGTTATAAATATTGGTTCTGTATTAGGAATATCAGCTATATGCATGACAGGATGAAAAGTACTATCCTCAATGTTATAGAATTAGTTTTGATTTATATATAATGTCCAGTTTCTAGCACATCATATCCTTATGAAGGTTTGTTTCATCAACAGTTCTTATATTAAGGAGCTTATTCATGTGATGTACATGGAGAAAGCCCTAAAAGCACACATGAAAAAAATGCATTATCGGAATCTAATCCTTAGCTCTGCGCATGGATAATCTATATAACATGGAATGTGATAAAGTGTAGCATGCATTGCTGTACTAGTTAGTAGCATGGCCGGTGAGTTCTAACTGAAATTGATGGAGCATATCACAAAATAAGTAAATGGAGTAAGTAGTTGGGGGCATCATTAAAGCGCTATGGCGTTACCTACTAAGACAGTAGATTATGTGCACAAAAATATTTCGTTTAGAGCTTCTTCAACTTTAAAGTGCTTGCTTGTTAAGTTTAAACTTTGTTCTTCTGTAGTTATTTAAGCCTTCTCAAACTAGCCAAAAGTCTAAGGATATCCGTTCGAACTAACTACTTAACTAGAGAGGTTATAATAAACTCTTCACAGACACCATCTGTAGATGGTTTACACTGTACAAGTCTAGAGTCTCACCATTACTGCTATATGTGGGTCTATTCCAACTTTTGTGACTCTTCCTAGGATCTTGTCTGTGCCGCCGCCTACAACCATGTTTCGATTTATCTGTTCCACTCCTATCATATTGTAGAGTTAAATGTTTGGCCCAGATTCCAGTTAGTATAGCTAGTAGGCCATGTAGTAGCTGTTGGAAGAGAGAGATAGATTACTAAATTACTGAATAAACCTAACTCTTATATATTGAGAATAGGTGAAGAATGCAATCTCAAATCCACCTACCTCAATCTAGATAAGGAAAAATATCATAAAGAGAAATCCTAATTGATATCCTGAAGATATCCCACCAGCTATGAAATACTATAAAATTTATAATTTTTTTTTTTCTCCATAACTACGTTTGAAGCTGACAGAAGTTTACCTTTTCGGGTTTCTTTTGGGTATTTCAGCACCATCAGCTTTGATAGAGACACTGAGAGAACGCATGTTTAAGCCTTCTTTATCCACTATCATTTCCGAAAGTTCAAGGTAGAGTTTTTCGTATATGAAACTACTTCCTTCTTGGGTTTGCATTTAATCTGACATGTTAAAACATTTCAGGGTTGCAATAGTGTCACCTTCAGATCCGGTTCAAGTTTCTGCTAAAAAGATGCGTGAATTACGGGTCAATTCAGTCCTTGTTATGGCAGGAAACAAGATTCAGGGGATCCTAACGTAATATCTCCTTTTTCCAAAAACATGCCTTTTGTAATTGCAATAATACAGTTGGGATATGTTACTGATATGGGTTTTCCCAATTTTTTGTGATCATGTTTTTATGTTGGATATTAATGCAGTTCGAAAGATATACTTATGCGAGTTGTGGCTGCAAATCTCCCACCTGAGCTGACTCTAGTAGAAAAGGTTTTACAGCTTTTTGACTTCATCATTCCAGTTTGCAAAAGATCTCGACTTTCTCTTTATATTGCATATCTTAATTGGCCAACTTCGATTAGCTTAAGTTCTCCCGAGCCTCAGTATATACTATATAGAAAGACAATTCACATGAATCTGCTTTGTTCCTTGTCACTGTGAGTGATGCTGTGATGCATTTTGTCATCTGTGACTCCTCTTGCTGGTCTCCGCACAAGTTATTCGCTATTGTTTGTGTGTCATTTTGGTTTCACTTTCTTCATTACAGGCATTGATGCGTGATGAGCCAACCATTAATCTGCTTGCAAATAACTCTCCCTCTCTCTCTCTCTCTGTCTCTAGAGTTGTTGGCAGAACTTATATAATGGATTTCACATTGATTTTATATTGACCTGTCATGTACGTTGTAGTTCAATTATTCGTGGATTCCATTAGCAAATAGTACCTTATGTCCCTTTATCATCTAAGTCAGCAGTTAATAGCTAACTAAGTGTTTTCTTAATTTTCATCTCATAAGTGCTGTTCCACTTGGTATGTTTCTCTTGACTGGCATTTTCATGCAACTTATCTATCTCCAGGTTATGACGCCTAACCCTGAATGTGCAACACTTGAGACAACTATTCTTGAGGCATTGCATATAATGCATGATGCAAAATTTTTACATCTACCCGTGGTTGACAAAGGTGAGTGGTACTTTATTTTTTCCCTTTCTCTCTTGCCTCAGTTCTTAAATCAATTTTGTTGCAGATGGATGTGTTGCCGCCTGTCTAGATGTTTTGCAGATAACTCATGCAGCAATTTCTATGGTAAAGTTCTTTTATCTTTAATTGCTACAGATCAAGTACAACTGTGTTTGGCTTATGCTTTTGACGTTTCTTCTTTTTTATTTCTTTTGCTTATCTTGTGACACAAAGTTTCATAACTGTCCGTTAAAGGTTTCACATTGGATGGTCCAACTTCATAGCTACTGGGGAATACATTGTCTTTTAACTTCAATTACCGCATAGATACAACATTCTCAGTTTAAAATGATACTACATATACTCAGTTTGGAGGGAATAACAATGAAATGACAAAGGTATAATATGCTAAAAGCAAAAAGGATCTAATACTCAAGAATATGATGGACTTTTATATAAACAGCAAAATCTTTTAATCTAGCATACAATCACCTATCCTTTTAATATGGAATATGAATCTAATGGGTGTAAGGTAAGTTCAAATAGAAAAGTAGCTGAGTTGAACTACTTGGAGTAATTGGAAGTGTCTTTGGTTTCCTGGTTTATTGTCATGGTTTAGTTTGTATTAAAAGAAAACTACTGTCCGTCGCAATCACGCCATAAGGCTGGCCAAATTTGATCAGCGGAACTTTATTATACTCCCCGGGACTTGTGCTTAGTGCATTAGGGTCACTTGCAGCATGATTGGTATGATGAAATGGAACTACGTAGGAATAGAAATACATTGTGAATGGAATTAATATGGTAATGAAATGATTTTCATATAGTTATTCTTATGATGGTATACATAAGGAATGGAATCACCGTAACTAAGTTCAAGAGATGGTAATAAAATAAAATTTTATCAAATAAAAAAATTATCCTTTAAAAGAATGAAAATTGATTTGTTAGATTTGATGGAAAAGACCATATCTGGAAGAAGTCAGAATAGAAAAAGAATGAGATTTTATTTTATTAGATATGTCGAAGAAGGCAGAAGAGAAAAGGAATGAGATTGGATTTTATTAGATTTGGTGGGGAAGGCAATATGTTGGAGAAGGCAGAAGAGAAAAAGAATAAAATTTTAAAAAAGAATGAAATTTGATTTTATTAGATTTGGTGGGGAAAACAATATGTCGAGAAGAGAAAAAGAATGAGATTTTATTTTATTAGATTTGCTGGGGAAGACGATATGTCGAAAAATAGCAGATGGAAAACCGAAGAAGACAAAGAGAAAAGTTGATTTTATTAGATTTGGTGGGGAAGACGACATCTTGAAGAATAACGGAAGACAGAGAAAAAAGAAGGCAGAAAAGAATGAAATTTGATTTTATTAGATTTGGTGGGGATAATTTTGTAAAAATAAAATATAAGTTGATTCTCAACAGATTAGGAATCGTTAAAACCATGGGGGCGGGGGGATTGGATAACACCTCACATTTAAAGGAATGAGCATTCCTAATGGAATGACGCGGTTCCTAATCTTAAAACATACCATTCATGTCTTTAGGAATGAACGTAGTAATGGTTATTCTATTACTGCTTCATTTCATCATTCCAATCATGCCGTTGGGGTGTCAAAAAAAAAAGTCCCTTTGCCTGTATGCTCAGACATTAGCCATAGGCTTCATAGGTCTAAGGCACTCTTTTATCCATTGCCCCAAGGTGAGGTCCCAAAATAGCTTGTTAAAATATTATCATTTATAGAATACAATATGCCTACTCAAACTTGTTTCTTATCTTCTTCTCTCTTTCCTTTTCTGTGTTTCATCACTCTTGTTATTACTTTCTACTTGTAAGTTCTATATCTATGAGTCCAATTCCCCTTCTTGGGAAGGTCCAGAATAAAACTGGTTTGCCAAAGTATTTTTTTCTCCAAACTGAGGTCTCAATTAAAGTAGTATTTGACACACTTCTCAATTAACATAGTGATCACCCAGCTCAACTAAATAATGATGTGGTACCGGTTATCTCGGAAACTGCTATTTCAAAGGACAAATGTGTAAAGATAACTAAATATATACTTCTCAACATTTATCTGAAACTTCGTACTTCATGAAATCAGCACAGTATCTTTGGAATGGGGCGGAGAATTATTCTAATTTATACTATTGGTCCTTGACAAGGAAAACTTCCATTTCTTATACTCCGTGGGGAACACTTTTAGGGGAGGAAATGCAGTACTGTGCTGTCTCAGTTTCTGCAAAGGAGTCATAGGAGATTTTGTTACTTATTTTTCAGTACTCAGCGGTGCAAAATGCCCTCTATTAGTGACAATTTTATAATTTCTGAATGTAAATTGCTCTTTCTATTTCTGTCTGTTTGCCATTATTAACTTTCTAAAGCAAATGATTTGTTATGTACTGAATGATCCTTGTCTTTTATCTCTCTGATTTTGTTGTGTTTTAAAATGTAAAATTTGTTGGTTAAAATATCATCCAGTTGGATAAGTATTATATCTTTTGCTTATCAGAAACAAGGTCGATTAGTTAAGAAAAGTAGTGGATATGCATATGCTGAGTTGTCTGCAGAATTAAGATTCTTTCTTTTTTTCTCTATCAAGGTTGAGAGTAGCTCCGGCACTGTTAATGATGTTGCTAATACTGTGATGCAAAAGTTCTGGGATTCAGCTCTTAATGCAGACCCATCTGATGATTATGAAACGCGAAGGTCTTGGTTATACTTGTCGTTTGAATTATCTTGATGATCCGGATGTGTGGTTTTGACTCTTGCTATTGTTACAGTCACAGTGAGATGTCTATGTCTCAGTATATAGCATCAGATGCAGCGGAACATGCAAAGTCTACGTACCCTTCTCTTGGTCTTGGGAATTCATTCTCATTCAAATTCGAAGACCCTAAAGGACGTGTGCACAGATTTAATTTTGGTGAGTTAGAGCTACAAGCAAGGCTAATATATTCCTAAACTCATGCATGCGCTTATTATATGGAGCTCCGAGTCTTTAGTAATTAGTAGCGTTTCTTAAAAAAGTGTCGTTTAATCAATTAAGAGAATTTATGTTACCAATTGGCTGTATTGAGCCCTATGAATGTTTTATGATCCTTATAAGAGAATGTTATAAAACTCAGCTATTTTATTGAAATATCGAAAAAGCAGCATTAGCGTTACTGATGCTATACTAAATAGAAATAGAAATAAAGATAATATTTCTGGCTAATAGAAGGTTATGTGTACATAGCACGAAACTAGCTCTTGTATGTCAATGAATGTAACCTATAGAAGATGTTCTGTTTCTTTTCAATTTTAATTTTGCTTTTCTTATCTCCCTTATCTAGGCACAGAGAACTTAGCTGAGCTTGTTTCTGCTGTTATGCAACGAGTGGGTGAGTCGAATGATCAAAGGCAGCCCCAACTTTTGGTGGGTACTTATAGTGCTCTCTTTTTCTCTTTCCTTTTCTTTGTCTTTTTCACCCTTCTTTTCAGTGATAAGCTTATTAATGTTTTAATATATTCTGTTATAGTATGAAGATGATGAAGGCGATAAGGTTCTCCTCACAACAGATGGAGATCTTGTTGGTGCTGTTACCAGTGCTAGATCAGCGGGACAAAAGGTTTGAATATATTTAAGCATAGTACTTTTGAAGTGGAAGTGTTGGACGTCATTGTTCCTTTTGTAGAATTGAATTTGCTGATCAACTTTAGTACCAGTCAATGTTTTCAAAACCGGACTGGACCGGCCGGTGCAACAGGTGACCGGCATGTGGTCTGGTCTGGAAGACTCCTAAAAATCGCCTTGATTTGGACTGGGTGTGAACTGGAATAACCTGAACCGGCCCTAGGCCAGGATTGACGGTTCACCAAAATTCTCTCTTTTTCATTTCTCTTTCTGTGGCTTTTTTCTGTCACACTTTTGCTATTACATCGGCATGGCTGCGGAGACAATACAAATATGCAAGTGCATTACCACCTTGTGCCCATTTCCCTTCAAAATTCGGCAAGATGAACAAATTGAGTGCATTTAAGATAAAAAGCCTACTGCTTGCTTGCAAATGATTTGAATAAATTCTTTTTTTAATAAGCAGCACAATACAAATAACAGGTGGATTGGCGGTGAAAGGAGGGAGAGAGATTGAGTGAGGGAGGCTAGGGTTTTAAGAATTTCTCTAATTTGTTGGGCCAGAGAAGTCTTAAAACAAAACTTTCATTTTATGTTGGGTCTTCAAAGTTCGAAATCACGAAAGAGTCCTGTGGTTCCTTCCCAATAATTTGTTTTTTGGGTGAAGGAACTAGTTTTTGGTTTTAAAAGTTGGATGTTTGGATTTTTTATTTTTGTTTTTATAATATAATATATATATATATATATATATATAAAATAATAATTATTATTATTTTTGATGTCAAACCAGTCTTACCAGTCAAACTGATTGAACCGGTGACCAGGAAGGCCACCGGTTCGGCTTCCGATCCGCTTTTGAAAACATTGGTTCCAGTTGTTTTGGTTTCCCAAGGATAGCGGTAGCTGGGGCCCAAAAAATCCCTGGGAACAATGAAAAAATTTAATTTTTTCAGCATTTTTATACAAAATCCATGATCAATATTTGACTCTTTTGTGACTGGCCAAGCACGAGGGGAAGTGGAAGTAATCTTCTCTACATAGTGTGACAAAAACAATCACAAACTTTCTTCCTCACAATCTTTCATGATTGATTAGGAATCTTAGGATAACTATGAGACTTCTGCTCTAATAGTTTCTATAGTTGAGAAAAAGTTATGATAATTAGTTTCCTACATTAATAAAAGAACTATAATTTATATAATAAAAGTAATATATATTATGATGTCAAACCGGTTGAGCTACTGGTTAAACCAGTCGAACAGGTCGAACCACTAAGGTCGCCTGTTCTGTCTCCAGTCCTGTTTTGAGAACATTTCCCACTTAAAATGGAGAGTGTATTGGTATCTAATGTTCTGGATAAATCTTGTGTATTTGTTCATGAATCAATTATAATTCTGCTTGTCATATGTTATTTATTTCCAGGTTTTGAGATTGCATTTGGATTTCTATGATTCAAGTCGAGAAACAAGAAGTCCATCAGCTGATACACCCACTGCTGATTCTGCAACTGCAACGAAAAGCGGACGGATCTCTTACAAGTCTGGGATTTTTGCCGGAGCAGTTGTCCTGACAAGCATCGGGGTAATGGTGTACTTGAAGCGCACTAGAACATGATGAGTAAGCACATAAATGTTTCTATTTTGAAAGTTGAAGCTAATTCTGAGTAGTTGAAGAATAATTTATGTGAATTAGAGAATTACGAAAGCGATAAGAACATGAAATGGGGAATGAACGAAAGAACGATAAGTAGGGAAAAACTGAATCATATTTTTGTCCTATTTGAAAAGCAAAATGCAAATGGTAGTAGAGGTACTTGTCTGAGTTCAGGTCCTGAGGATTATTTGTTGGCAAACTATGTATTGTCATCATACAATTTATTCTTCGTTAAATTGGAAATAAAACCACAGGATGATCTCACTTATTCATCAATGCAGCCCTTTTTTCGTCTGAGGATCTATGAAATCCTTTTATTGGGTGTATGACTAAGACTCAACGAGAATCAAAAAGTGAATGAGACTGAAAATCTATTGTATTATGTGCAACTTCCGGTGTTGAATGCCAGCGGGGGTTGGTTTAAGTGGTTAATGGGTTCATTCTCAAAGACGAGGTTTTGGGTTCGAATCCCACTTGAGGGTGCATGTGTAGAAAAAAATAAAAATTCCGGTGTTGAATGCTGAAGCTCGCCCTTTATGCAGCTTGTAGATTTTCAATGCTTATTAGTGAACAATTTCCTTTATCCTACGGAGAAAATTTTTATTGCAATAGTTACAGCATTCTTGTATATAATTGTCTCTATAATTGAAAATTATACATCCATCTTTGGGCAACTTATTTCTATCTTTCTAGTTACTATCATCCCCATGGACCTTTCGGTCGGTTATATTTAATTAAATGGTGCTACTCAAACTTTACTATCAATTGGTATTCGCATGTTGAAAATGTTATAAAGGGCGATAAAATTAGATGTATATATATATATAGGGAGAGAGAGGTGCTAATTACGTCTGGCCCTTGTATTAAATGTGATAATTATAATTTGCCACCATTTTTAGATTAATTACAAATACTACCTTTTCGAAAATGAGTAATTACATCCAACTTTCATTTCCGTTTAGAAATCACTAACGTTAGCAAATATTTTAATGAAAATCTAATGATAACTCTCTTGATTTTGGTTAATTATTTTAGGGTTAATCCCAAACATCCCCTATCCTTTGAGATTTTTTGCGTTTTGTCCCTTAACCTTTGAATTTTAACAATTTCTCCTTATCTTTTGAAATATATCACACTTAACCCTTTTAACAAACTTTGATCGTTGGTTTATCCTCTATCACGGCAACTCAAGCTTCAAGATTATTGTTATCGTATTCGTCTTTCCAAGGAGAACAAAGCTTTGACCGTCGTGTGTCATATTTGACCGATCATTTCTGTTTCGTCGGTTGTCGGATTTTGATTTCGAGACCATTGTTGTGCTTCTTGCGTCGAGAACTTCAATTTGATATATAATATCAAAACATTTGAAATCTGTTTTGTACAAATTTGTTTTGTCAAAAGAGTTAAGTGTGATATTTTTCAAATGTTAGGTGAAAAATTGCGAAGATTCAAATCTTAGGTGGCAAAGCGCAAAAAGTCCCGAAGAACAGGGGATGTTTGGGATTATCCCATTATTTTATTCTTGTGCTGCCCTTGGAAATTAATTGTAATTATTTATGCTAATAAGGGGTTAAGTGTAATATTTTTAGTAAAATTTTCTACTATCATTTTTTGATAAAAAAAAGGCTATATTTCTCTTTCAACTATAATTTATTAATATAAATTAAATATTTATTTTATTATTAATGTTAAAACTATATTTTTTTTTCAATTATAATTTATTAATATGAATTAAATATTTATTTTATTATTAATGTTAGATAAAAAGTAAGAATTAATTAATTATGATTAAAAATCAATTACAAACATAATTAATTATGGTGATTTTATTATTAATTTTTTATTTATTTATTTAGCTTTAAAAAAAATTATTAATTCAAAATGAAAGTTAAATTATTTTTATTTAGATTTAAGTTAATTGTTAATAAGTATTAAGTAACAATTAAATATTAATTAAAATAACAAACTTTTTGATAGGGGAAAATTTTGTTTGCTGACATGGCGCTACGTGTTGCCACATTTTAGCCTATGGTAGGTCTTATAGAATGCCTTGTCCATGTTAGCTATCTCCACCTAGAGCCCGTTTTTTCTCGAACCAGCACTTTGGTATAGTTTGGAAAGCTTTATATCTTCCTTGCCTGTCCCCCACGCTCCTGAAACTAAGGAGGTCCTCGACTCAAAATGGCCCTCGAGCACGCCGTGATGTTGACCCAGAGAACATAGTACAAACGCATTAAATGCGCTTTCTGCAGGAGCATTATATGTGTCTCATACTTTGTACTTTCTCTGCAACAACTCTGACAAGGTAGGTATAAGAGATCATACCGTGAATGACCAGCGTCATGCTCTACCATGCCTTTAACAGTGTGTACTTACACACATCAAACTCCCACTTATAAATAACCCCTTATTTATGACTCAGGTATGTCACTATTCCCTCATTAAATACACTCCCACCTACTCACCTGTATCGACCCATCTCGATTGAAGTGTTTGACTCGAGTATCGTAGTGCCAAAACAGGTCCAACCCCCCATATTCCCCTATTTTGACCTTTAAGCTCATGTTTGCTTACTTGCATAGCTATCAGGATGTAGAGCTTCCTTACAACTATAAATTTCTTGGGTGATTGAGAGTTCACGTCTGCGGTTTCGTACATAACCGAATTTGGATACCATCACTTTTAATTTGTAATATGAATGTTAAATTTTCATGTAAAAAAAAATAAAAAAATCTCTTACATATACATATTAGTCCTTTTTTTTTCCCTAGTGGAATACAAATATAGATACATATTAGTAAACTTTCAATATAAAATCGTTTTTCAGTTAGATTTGATTCGATTTGAGTGAATTTTTTTAAAGTATTTTTATTTAGTGAGGGCAATTTGACAGCTTTGACTGCATGATATAAATTAAGTTTTCATATATTAGAGTTACTTCAAATGTCATTACCGATAAGTATCTATTATAAAATACTAAATTTCTTAAAAATACTTATTTAAATAAATTAGGATAATGTATTAATTAAAAATAAATCTTATTTAATTAAAAAAATATGAACAAATTTTGCAAATCAAACTAAATGTATAAAGTCACATAAAATATGAACGAAATATATAGTCAATTATAACTAAAAGAATATTATAACTGTTATAACAGTAATATTTTGTCCAAAAATAATATTAGAAAATTTTTGTTAAAAATAATAGACTTAACCCCCAAATTAATTTTAGTCAATTATAGTCTATGTATTAAAGCCCGAACCGGACCGATCGGTCACCGATCGATGACCAGCCGCCTATCAGGTCCGAGTGACCATTGAAAACCAACCCTCCAATGGACAAGTTCAACCCGCTCAGAACCAGCCAAAAATCGATTAGAAACCCAGATTGAACCACTTTGCAAGTCGTTTGGCCCGAATTTCTTTCTTTTTTTTTTTCAAAATTGGGCTAAGAACCGGCCAAAAACCAGTTAGAAACTCGAATCAAACCGTTTCGCGGTCCGTTTCGCTTGAATTTCTTTTTTATTTTCAAAATTCTAAATTCAAAATATATGATGTCATTGGGGTTTAAACCCTTGACCAACACATATACTCAAATCAAACCAGTTGATCTACCAACTTCCTAGGCAATTCTTTTTGTTAATAAAACTATTAATAATCTTTTCGAATAATAAGCTCACTAAGTTTAGAAATTTTATTTAAAAATTGAGTGTTAAGAAAATATTAGTTACAACTACAAGTATTATATACGTAGTATAAATGAACTAAATTTAAATATGGATAAAATAATACGAAATATTTTATTTTTATAATATGTATCTGATGCGGTGCATATTTCTCATTCTTAATTAATTGGAATTAATGGCCTAAGAAGAGTCCAAGAGAAGTCTCATCAGAAGAAGTCAAGAAAGAGGTTGAGAGAAAAAGGGAAGATCAAGTCAGAAGAGAAGAACGTGGGAGTGAGATTTGAATTTAATTGAGAGAAAAAGGGAAGATCTCTAAAGCACGGACACGCCTAAAAAATGGCCCGTGCAGTGTCCGACACGTGTCGGACACGGACACGGCCCGGACACGGCTCGGACACGTGTCGGACACGGCTGAAGGAGTGTCCGAAAAAAAAAAAAAAAAAAAAATTGGGACACGGTGTCGGACACGGCGAGGTGGAGTGTCCGACACGGCTCGGACACGGCGGAGCAAATTTGATCATTTTTTTATGCTTTTTTTAATATTTTTTGAATTTTTTGGAGAGAAAATTGAAATAACAAAACTTATTTTAGTTTTTAATATTATATATTTATATAAATATTTTATGTTACATAGATTATACTTATAAAATATTTTTATTTTTATATAAAATATCTTTATTTATATATAAAATATATTTATTTATATAAAATATAGCCGTGTCGGAGCCGTGTCGTGTCCTAAGATTTTGAAAAAATCCGTGTCGCCGTGTCCGTGTCGTGTCGTGTCCGTATCGCCGTGTCCGTGTCCGTGCAACATAGGGGAAGATCAAGTCAGAAGAGAGGAACGTGGGAGTGAGATTTGAATTTAAATGTCCTCATGTGCCCACAAAAGTGTAAATTAATTGGTGTTAGTCATTTTCTGACCAACATCATTTGACGCCGTCTGTGGGAAATAAGATTAAATCGAGTTAAGACGTGAAAATATGGTGAACAATCGACGCTAGATTTGCTTAAGTATAAAATCAGTTCAAGTCTGGATAATTCAAACCTCAGGCCGAGATAAGTTCTTATTTTTTATTTTTATATTTTTTTAATAATTATTAATTTCTTGATACCTGACGTAGCAACAATAACCGTGTCAAATTAAACTTAAATGAAATCTTATTACAAGTTTATTTATAGACAAAATTTTGTAAAATGATCAATTTAATATAGCACAAAATGCATAAGATTGATGATATATATATATATGTGTGTGTGTGTGTGCATTTACGTTACACCAGCAGAGCAGAAGGGGTTACAACACACCTGAACTACCATACTAGGTTGTTAGGCTGCAACAAAAACTGATGGACGTAGAAAGGCAAATAAGGGTAACCCTTACAAAGGTGATCAGGAGGGGCGGACCATTCAGTTAGGAAATCATGGATAACGAGTTCCTTCTAGGCTGTAAGACGTATAAGCTACTGGATTACAATGGGTCGACAGACCCCTTGAAGCACTTAACCCAGATTTCATAACGACTACGGGCATGACACCGATGAGTGCCAACACCTGCCTAACGAAATTGGGAGATTGATCCATGAAAGGTACTCGTAGGAGTTAATCAACCAGGATCAAGCAAACGGCAGGCAGATGTTCACGTGACAAAATGTAGCTGGAAGGAGTTTACTTAGAAGGAATCTACCAAGAAGAAATCTGCTCAGACGGAATCACTGTAGGAGGGATCCACCACAAAGAGTGGTAGGCTAAGGAAGACATCTCTTGCCAGAAAGACCTTTGATTCAAGCACCCCCTACAGAACCGAAAGTAGCAGGAGGATGTGAGCTGGAGAAAGATCCCCAGCAGAAAGGATTTATCCACATGATAATGGGGGACCGACAGACCGGGGATTCCCACCGTGTTAGGAGAGCACACACTCAGGAGGCTGACTTCCGCACGCAGACGGGTTCGTTTATCATGGAAATTGGCCAGGCAGGTCAGCAGCCCACGCTGCAATTTGGTCCAGCGGACTTGGAGGGAGTTCAGACTCTGCCTTGGTGATAACGGCGTGTATCGCCCTCTATGGCATGGGGAGGATCCTTGGGACACCAACGATGAATGCCTTCCAGGCAGTCATCTCCACCTATCACATGAAGATCAAGTTCCCCTCGCTGGAAGGAGTTGGAGAGATGACAGCAGACCAGCATTCCTACAGGAAGTGCTACATCAAAGCTATTCAGCAAGCAGACAGGAAGGAGACTAAGCAGGAGGAAGAAAAGAGAGCGCACAGCGATAAAAAGAGAAAGCTATAAGAAATTGAGAATGAGGAAAAAGAAGATGGACCTCATCCAAAGATAGAATGCGCTAAGGAGCTCCTGAACATCGAGATGATCCTTGAAGATCCCGAGAAGATGATGAGAGGATAGGATCACAACTAGATTCCAGCTTGAAGAAAGAGCTGACAGGATTCCCCAGAAGGGCAGAGACGCTGAAACCTATAGGAAAGTTGGGCCCCAACTGGGAAAGGATTTTCAAAGTTGTGAAAATTATAGGACGCATTGCCTACGAGCTGGAGGACGCTGACGAAATAAGGTTACCTCAACCTTGGAATGCTCAAAACCTGAAAAGCTTTTTCTGCTGAGCAGGCAGGCAACCTGCTCACCTGGAAGGCTGACAGAAAAGGAAACACATCAGAAAAACTTCCAGTTCCAGGTTATATCACTCCTATTTTCAAACTCGAGAATTATTTACGTACATTCTTTATACTTGAAATTATGCGAGAAAATGAATTATGATTTATGTGATTGCAAAATGCTTTATGCTTTGATAGAATAAGTGTCCATGAGATATGTGAAATTGCGTTATGAGGAGAAAGAACATGCAATACGAATTCTATATGCAATTTTATTGTTAAATCGACACTTGAGGACAGGCACATACAAAGCCTCCGCGGCTATATGGCTGAAAAATCGAAATGATTACCGGGGTTGGCCACACAAATAAATCCCTCTTGGAAAGGTGCGTTGATTACGCAAATGCCTTGGGAAGAGCTGGAAGAAATGCTCTTGGGAGTGAATCTCCAACTGCTCCTACCAGTTGGGTTGGCCACCTAGCTGGAAGGAAGCAGCTATTGCTAGGGCCAGAGAGAATGGCCCAACCTGACGGAATCTGACAGTCTTTCGTTACATATAACCAACACTCACATAAGCTGACGGATGTTGTAGGAAACCAGAGAGAATGTTCTTGAAAGAGCTGGTAGGAAGAACCGACCTCCAGTTGAACAGGAGGTTAGCGGGCAGGGCAGGAAGATTGCTCTGACCACAACAGAACCGCCTCCTGCCAGCTGAGTATACAGAAACTGAAAAGAAGAAATAAAGACTGATCTAAATCATGTGACATGCAATGAAAATGCATGTACAGAAAATCAAGTGTCCTTATTCATTTCATAAAAAGCCCTAAAATCCAATCAGGCAAAAACACGAAAGTTGTCCAAATGTACGCTTGACGGAAATGAGCAAAAGCATAATCATCAAAACAAAAGTTCAAAGTGCAGCTCAAAGGAACCGAGGTCAGCCTAGCTAACTAAATCCAAAAACATGCTATGTTCATTCGATGACATTATCGGACCATCAACAAAATAAAGAAGTAAAGTACTAAATGCTAGAAAAAATGTTCGAAGTCCTTGCAGGTTTAGGAAATTCAAGGGAGCTTGGACTTTCTCCATGCTGCGGATTCTGCTGGAAGATTATCCAGTCCAGCAGATGGGATCATAGTAGATGGAATCCTAACAGATGAGATGCTAGCAGGAAGAGTAATATCAGCAGATGGAAAACTGCCAACCTTATCAATTTTTCCAATAAATCGAGTGCTAACTAAAAAAGCACCGGCATGCGGGATGTTGAATCTTCTCCTTGCAAATGTCTAGCTTTGTCCCTGTAGCTGCCCAGCCTTACCCCACCACTTGCTGCTGAACGTGAAAGCCTCCACCTGGAGGGAAGACAAGACTAATCAAAAAGTAGAAAATCAGAAAGAAAGCAAAAAAGAAATAAAAATCTCATGAGCCGAAGTTACTTGAGACTCACTAAAAGCTCAATTAAAAGACTTGCTGAGATATCAGCTGGAGGGTACGCTCAATCATCAGCTGGAGACTCGCACAGATATTAGCTGGAGGATATGCTCAAGCATATGCTGGGAGATTTGCTACAATCGCAGCTGGAAGAACAGCTGGTGGATTTGCAGTAGGCTTAGCTGGAAATATAACAGAAAGTTCAACAGGAAGAAGTTCAAGCTACTGATCCTAACTTCCTGTTGCTGATCCTTAACACATGGACTCCTTGAAGAATACTGGAAGTCAAAACAACAATTATCTTTCAACGTGAAGCTAAAATTTACCCCAAATCATCAGCAGGGTACAAGGCAACAAGCTAAAAAGAAGAAATTGAAGCTAATTTCAATTAAATCAGCAGAAGAAAGCAGACAATATCATTTTCAACAAAGAATCAAAGGATAGCTTAGCAAAGTTCGCAATACAAAAAGACAACTTCAAAGAGCTAGAGAAATACCACGCGCATGCAAACCCCTTCAAACCAGCCACGAGTAACGCATCAATATGCCAACAAACAAACAAAAGACCCAAATTCAGTTTCTTTTCCAGCAGGAGTAGGTGGATAAGCTATACACAACAAATAACAAGGTCCATTCATCACTAAAGTCGGAGAAATAAAATGCTTCTTACCTGAGGAGCGAGTAAAATTCGCAATGAAGCGCGGACGACTGGAATAATCGGTGACAAATTGATTTTTTCTCCAGATTTGAAACGAAAGCCCATCATTCACAATCGGTAAAAAGAGTTTGAGGAAAACTTGTAAAAATAAATGAGAAATAAAAAATGGAGAAAGAAGAAGACAAAGCGAGAAGGGGAGAGTTGTGGAATCGGATCTGTTACCTGACTAACGGTGGTGAGAGGTGACGCTCGACGATGACTCTCAGAAAAAGAAACAACTCAGACCTGTGAAAGGAAGTGCGTCTCGATTTTCTCGATTGCAGGAACTAGAAAGAAGAGATCTGAGTCTAAGTCTTACCAGTGGAATGGAAGATGACCGACGAAACCACGCGATGGTGTAGCAGCTGGAATTCCGATGGACGCCTCTAACAGTGTTGGGGACGATTCCAATCTATGGAAAAAGAAAACCCCCTTTGTGTTTTCAGAAAAAAAAAAAAGAAAAAAGAGAGGGAGCAGGGGTTATTTTCGCGGTGAAAGGGGAAGAAAGGTGCATGATTGTTGGTGGCTAACGATGCCGGCAAGGTGTGTGCGGTGGTGGTTCGCAATCCTTACTAAGAAGAGGTGGTTGGAACTTGGAAGTGTAGACAGTGGCATAAGCGAGGATATGAAAATTGATTTTGTTGAAATATGAGTTGAAGCCCTGAGGAAATTTGTTTAGTTGTGCCTTTCAAGTTTCCATTTAACAAAATAACCCTCAATTTTATTTTGTATTTATTTTTATTCAAAAAATATAAATTAAATTATTAAACTATATAATTATATTGCTTTATAAATATAAACTTTTTTAGGGACTATATTGAAATACTTTCAATTTTATAAAAAAAATTCTAAAATTAAAAAGGACCCTTCATCAGACGTTCAAGTTCATCCCATTGGAAGCCACCTTCTTCACCAATCCGCCGCCCGCTGTGTCCCTCTCGCTGCCCTCGACTTCCGCTCGAAAAATCTAGAAGAAACAGAAAATCTCAGATGCACAAGTAAAGTGAAAATTCATTTTTTCACGTGCTCAATTTCTGCAAAATCATCCATCTTCACGCGATCCGTTGCTCAAAACGAAGAAGAGGGACGAAAATGGTCAGGGACTTGAGAAAAAAGTGGCTTGCCGGTCAGTTCCACCATCATCATCGGCGACCTCAACCCAGGGACTTGAGTTCTTGAATTAGATTTTGGTTAGTCTTTGTATGTATTTTTACACGATTCCTTATGAATTTTCTTTCGCCCTTTTCTGCTTATTTTGGGACTTCGTATCCATGATCTATCAAGCTGTGATCGTGGATCACGATGATGTATGTTTGTAGTGATTCCTTATATCGTTGTGTAGTTTCTGGTTTATGTTGTAATAATGCACCGAAGGTGTTTGTGGAAATGTTCGAATGGAATCAAGATAGGGCAACAAACAAGCTTTATTGTCCTTGTTCGCACAAGCAAACGAAATGTTGTTCTGGTGTCTCTTTTGATATAAGGTTCAATGTTGTTTTGTTGGTATTTGGATTTATGTACGATGTCTTTACATTTTTACCTAATGAGCTATTTGATATAAGGTTTATGTTGTAATAATGCATCGAAGGTGTTTGTGGAAATGTTCGAATGGAATCTTTTTGTGCTATAGAACTTTTTTTAGGAGACTCTATTGTTGATGAGAAGTAAGACTTTTGTGGTATCTTTTGGTGTATCTTTTGATATAAGATTCAATGTTGTTTTGTTGGTATTTGGATTTCTATATAATGTCTGTACATTTTTTCCTAAGGAGCTATTTGTGAGTTGTGGCTTTTGTTGTATGATAACGGTAAAAAGCGATCGCTTATTTCATTTGAAATCGCATTTTTAGTTGTCCAAAAGAATCTCCTGGAAAAAGCGATTGCATCGAAAAAAAGCGATCGCTTTTTTTCGAGGTGATGAAAAAGAACTCAAAAAAAAAAAAAAAAACGATCACTTATTTCATTTGAAATCGCTTTTTTAATTGTCCAAAAGAATCTCCTGGAAAAAGCGATTGCATCGAAAAAAAGCGTCGCTTTTTTTCGAGGTGATGAAAAACAACTCCAAAAAAAAGCGATCGCTTATTTCATTTGAAATCGCTTTTTTAAGTTGTCCAAAAGATTCCGATGGAAAAAGCAATTGCTTTTTTTTCGAGGTGATGAAAAACAACTCCAAAAAAAGTGATCGCTTATTTCATTTGAAATCGCTTTTTAAGTTGTCCAAAAGATTCCGATGGAAAAAGCGATCGCTTTTTTTTGAGGTGATGAAAAACAACTCCAAAAAAAGCGATCGCTTATTTCATTTGAAATTGCTTTTTTAAGCTATCCAAAATATTCCGATGGTAAAAGCGATTGCAAAGAAAAAAAGCGATCGCTTTTTTTCGAGGTGATGAAAAACAACTCCAAAAAAAAGCAATCGCTTATTTCATTTGAAATCGCTTTTTTAAGCTATCCAAAAGATTCTGATGGAAAAAGCGATTGCAAAGAAAAAAAGCGATCGCTTTTTTTTCGAGGTGATGAAAAACAACTCCAAAAAAAAGCGATCGCTTATTTCATTTGAAATTGCTTTTTTAAGCTATCCAAAAGATTCTGATGGAAAAAGCGATTGCAAAGAAAAAAAGCGATCGTTTTTTTTTCGAGGTGATGAAAAACAACTCCAAAAAAAAGCGATGCTTATTTCATTTGATATCGTTTTTTTAAGTTGTCCAAAAGATTCCGATGGAAAAAGCGATTGCAAAGAAAAAAAGCGATCGCTTTTTTTCGAGGTGATGAAAAACAACTCCAAAAAAAGCGATCGCTTATTTCATTTGAAATCGCTTTTTTGTCCAAAAGATTCCGATGGAAAAAGCGATTGCAAAGAAAAAAAGCGATCGCTTTTTTTCGAGGTGATGAAAACAACTCCAAAAAAAGCGATCGCTTTTTTATGCTATCCAAAAGATTCCGATGGAAAAATCGATTGCAAAGAAAAAAGCGATCGCTTTTTTTCGAGGTGACGAAAAACAACTCTAAAAAAAGCGATCGCTTATTTCATTTGAAATCGCTTTTTCCGTTAAGCGATTTAGTTCATTCAAGTGATTGTGTTCCTCGCTTAAACGATTTAGTAAAAAACATGAACCATCAGTTAAGCGATTTGGGTTTTCGCTTAAGCGGTTTAGTTAAAAACACGAGGAATCATTTAAGCGATTTAGTTCATTCAAGTGATTGTGTTAAAAACATGAACAATCGTTTAAGCGATTGTCACAATCGGTTGGAGTTACAATTAAATATACCCGAGTTCTTTCACTTTAACTTTAATACAATTATTTTGAGTGTTAATACGCACAAATTTTTTTTTTTTTTTTGCAATCACTTAGTGATTGAGTGTTAATGGCACATGATTAATGGATTTATGTTTTTCGCTTAAGCGATTTAGTTAGAATACAAAGAATCACTAATAATATATTTCATGACGAATAAAAGATGTAACACTAATAATAAAGTATTTCAACAAGTAGCCCCTTGATTACTAAAACATGATTAATGACACAATTTCCATTAAAATATTAATAATTCGTTCGATTTATGCATATTATAACTTAGAAAAGTTAATTATATTGATTAATAGTTGTTTTGTACTTCAACGCACAAGATATGTTTTTACATTCACTTGGTGATTGAGTGTCCCCGGAAACAAAGTTTTTCAACAATTAGCCATCTTGATTACTAAAATATAATTAATGGCACAATTTTCATTAAGATAGTAATAATTCACTTGATTTATACTTATTATAACTTAGAAATTTTAAATTTCTAAGATATTGACTTTAATCGTTTAAGCGATTGGCTTTGTCGCTTAAGCGATTTAGTTAAAATACAAAAAATCCTTTAAGCGATTGGGTTTATCGCTTAAGCGATTTAGTTAAAAATATAAAGAATTCATAAGTGTTGACCATTTTTCATATATATATTGATGGGTCCGGGAATGGGTGGATCCGAATCCGATCACTTTACGATTTGTATTTTGTGGAGGAAACCACCGGAGCTTCGCCGGAAAAAGAGAAAGGGGTTCAACCTGTTGGGACAAGCACAAGAAAAGTCAGAAGGCCAAGCTGGGGGAACTGGGGGTGATACCCAGTTTGGCTCTCCGACGCTCAAGTCAGTTTAGTGTATGGAGGAATGTAAGTTCAGTCACAGTTGCAGAAGTGAAGAAAGCTTACTTGTGTAGAAGATGACTTTAGCTATTTATAGTTGAGGGTCAAGGGCCCTTTGGTCATTTGCCTCAAGTGGTCCTGGCCGAATGTTGCCCTAACACGTGGCGCTGTGAGAGAGAAACCTAGGAGGAATCTTCTGCAAAAGCGGCCAAAAGTTAGTGCTGGCAACAGTGGCAGGTGCGCGGGCATGTACGTTGTGTCAGAGAGCCATTTGGGAGGTTGGTAACGAGGGCTTAAGAGCGCACTCGTGACAACCTTGAGTATTGGAGGCCAAGTTATCCGCTGAGGGGAATGAGGGCTCCAATTCAAGTGACGAGCCAAATGGGAGACCGCTCTGAGGGAGTGTGACGCTCGAAGAGGGCTCCCTTGGCACGTGGGCGTACCAAGCATGTAGGACGCTCGTGGGAGTGATAGCGCTCGTTGGGCTTAACTCCTAAAAAAGGATTGCGCTTGTTGGGCTTAGCGCTCGTGCGATGATGGTGCAGCCTTGGGGAGGCAGATGTCATCATCTTGGTGATGCCACGTGTCTTGATGTGGGACGATCGTATTTTGACCCCATCATTTTGCCCCCCAATTCTGTAGTCCTTAGTGATAAGGACTGTAGAATTTTAATACGTTCATTCTTTTGCGTGCAGCGCTCGTATAGGATTTGGCGTGCTGAGCAATTTTTGCTCTGATGGTGCCATTAATGCGGTTTTTTCAACTGACCGCTCGTAATTCCTCCGCATTAAATGTTGGTACTATTCTGAAGCCCTTGAAACGTCAGAGCATTAAATGCGGGTGCGCGTGGGGCGCGTGAGCATTGGGAAGCATGTGCCGGTTCCATAAAGTGGGCGGTTTCCTAGGCGGGAAATGATTACCATTTTGAATTTATTGCCGAAAACGGTACCAACTTCCATCCCTATAAATACGGGATTCTGAGATCTTGCTACTCTTTACGCATTCAAAACTTCCAAGTATCCTCTGCAAGAAGAATTCTCTCGCACCTTCAAGCTCTTCTCCAGTTTTTTCCAAAAACTTTCAAGGTAAATCTCCATTGTAACTTTCTAACTTTGCTAACTGTAGATTCGGACTTTAGGATTTCATAACCCCATAGACTTTCGCCTTTCTGAACCTTAATCTTTTTCCAAGAAAAACTTCCAAATCTCAGTTTCCGCCATGGCCGACCAACATATCGAGGAATTTGCCCGTGAAATCCAAGAGATGGCCACTGAAAGTTCTTCTTCTCCCGATTCCCCCAGAGATGAAGAGTTGGGGGCGGCGGTAATGGCTATGGAAGATAGAAACCCAGGTGGAGTGGATCCTCTTTTTGAGGAGATGGATCTGGTGATGGAGGCAGAACGACAAGGGTCTGTTCTCCCTATAACCCAAAGTGCCACACATCCCCACCGCCATGCCGTGACCGTGGCTGTCGCAAACCCGCTTCCAGTGGCGGAAGCCGTAACCGGGCCTTCAGAAAGGGCCCGTGACAAGGGCAAAAGTAAGAAAACCCAAAAATCCAAAGGACCCAACGAGGGTGAGGGGTCAGGTTATCAGGCTACTGAGCGCACGCCGGATGAAACTCCCAGCACTGTCACCGTGGGAGATGTGAAAACAATGATGGCACCCATCTATTGGGACGAGCGGTATACATGGAGAATTCCACAAAGCCACGAGCGTGCGAATAATCCGCCTCCTGGGGAGATGGCAGTGTATGTGGATACCGTGCGGTCAGGAGGCTTGAGGTTCCCTATCTCAGTCTCAATGGCCCATTTGTTGAATGACCTGGGCCTGTGTCCGTCCCAAATTGTGCCCAACGGCCTGGCCCTCTTAACGTGCTTCATAATTCTGATGAGGAGCATGGGTTACGAGCCCCTCTTGCGGAACTTCAACGCCCTATTTCAGGTGGTCAGTTCATCCCGCTCATCCCCCGAGGCCGGCTTTTATTATGTTCAAGCGAAGGCCCATATGAAGCTGATCAACTCGCCCTCGAGCACTTATGGCATCGATTGGAAGGAAAAGTTCATCTTTGTCAAGGCTCCAGCAGAAGAGGGCTTTGGGGTGATCACGGAATGGGGCTCGTACTCAAAGAGCCGTTTGCCACCCTCACTCCCCAATGATTGGGCCAAAAGCCTGGCAACAACCCTAAGGGACGAGGGTCACCTTATACAAGCGAAGGACTGGATAGACGATGCGGAACTCATGTTCTTGTGTGGTCTTTCCGACGACCCTTACTTCCTTGACAACCCTCCGGCTCGTGACATAGAGAGAGATGGTTAGATTCTTAGGGCACTAACTTTAGATAGGAATAAATACTAACTGCTTCTTTGTACTTGTAACTTGCACTTTGAGTAGGTGGTTTGAATATTCCTAACTCTTGAAATTTTCATTCTTGCAGGAGTCGCTATACTTGAAATGGCTGGAGGAATTAGACAAGCGGCTCGTTTTGCCCATGCGAACAGAAACCAGACCCCACAGGGGAACCAACAGCGCGAGCCACAACGCCCTCGTAACCGCAACGATAGAGGGGACGCTCATGGTGGCGCCAGTTCGAGCGCCAACCCTGAGGTGCAGCCCCCTCGTGGCCGAGGGGAACGTAGATTGGTCCCGAGGGAGACCAGGGGGCGATCAGAGAGAGCAGGTGATGTACAACCCCCCATTCCTTCAGAACAACCGAGGCCAGTAACCACACTGGCGATAACAGAGGCTCCTCCGAGCTCAAACAGGCCTTCCCGCAAGAGGAAGAGAATGCCCGATTCTGCCGCGATCAAGGGCAAGGGCAAACAAGTGGTTGAGGGCCCCCGTGGCGAGGGGGAAACTTCCTCTTCAGAGGAAGAACGCATGTGGGAGTTCCCCCGACGAGGGGACAGGGATTTTTCCGGCGCCACCGACGGGGGGCCGATTCTGCTGAGGCCGGGCTCGGTCGCCCAGGCTGTTACCGAGAATTTGTACAGCAAGGCTCAATTCTCGGCTGACCACCGGCATCTCTACAGCGAATCTGTGGAGAAAGTGACCCTCGACGCAGCCCACGCTCTAATTTCCGTAAGTAATCATTCCTTACATTCTTTCTTTTCTTTTCTGTAAATCACCATTTTTTGGCTAACACTTTTCCTCTCGATTATGCAGCAAGTTCTTCCCCGGCTCAAAAACGTGCAAATGCGAGCCTCCATCTACGCCGACCGGAAAGCTAAATACAAGAAGATGGCGCGCTCGAACGACCCGGCTCAAATTCAAGCAGACCTGGATGCAGAAATTGCAAAGTACGAATCCCTCAAGGATTTGTTCAACACGACTGAGGAGGAGCTGGGGAAGCTTAAGGAAGACTTCTTGGCGGTTGACGGCGCTCGAATTCGTTTGGGCAACGAGCTGGGCCAGGCCAACGAGCGGTGCCAGAAGGCCGAGGCGGAGAGGGAAAGCTGGAAAGCAAGGGCTTTGGAGGCCGAGCGCAAATTTAACGATGCAGTCCACGAGTGGCCTCGAAGCCTAGAGCGTGCGAACAAGGAAGCGCTGATCAAATTCTGCCATTCCAAAGCCTTCAACTTCGCGGCCTCGTTACACTGCTTGGACGAGGCTCAAAATGCCTTCAACCTGGCAGTGGATCAGGGCATCCACAAAGGGCTGACGGATCCGGCGATGAAGGGAGCCGAGGGCACCGGGCTCATGTTTAATGAGCGCTGTGAAGAAGCAGATGAGGATCCCAACGACCCCGCGGACGGCATAGCGGAAATGGAGTACGACTTCTTGGTCAAATTGATCCAGGATGAGTACGCCGACGCTCATAGGGGAGGGGATGCGGCCCAAGGTGATGATCCTGAGGACGAGCCTGAAGCGCCCATCATAGAGGAAGCCCCAGTCCAACCCGATGAAAATGCCAACGCTCCTGACGCCGGTGCAAATGAGCCCAACGATCCCCACGCTCAACAGCAAGAGCCTGAGGGCCCAGTTCAAGGCCCCGTGGCTCAAAACATCTTGGTGATCGTTGATGAAGATGTCGCCCCAGCCGCTTGAAGCTTTTCCCTCTTATCAATTTTTCATGTATTTTTCAGCTTTCATGCTTTTTCTTGTAATAGAATTCCATGGGCCTTTGAGCCCTCTTGCCTTGTAAGACTTTTCCTTTTGCAATGAATAATATTCCTTTTTTATGTCTTTGTTCCTTTATGAATCATATAATAAGACTGTGTAGCATACTCCTTGAATGTTTTATTTCTTTGATGCAATGAAAATTTGTCTAAGTCTTGAGCGCTCGTGAGGGTCTTATGGTGAGATTGCCCCCACGCTCAAAACTTGTATAAATCTTTCCTTTGTAAATTTGTTTAAGTCCTGAGCGATCGTGAGGGTCTTACTGTGAGATCGCCCCTACGCTCAAAACTTGTATAAATCTTTCCTTTGTAAATTTGTTTAAGTCCTGAGCGATCGTGAGGGTCTTACTGTGAGATCGCCCCTACGCTCAAAACTTGTATAAATTTTGTTGTGCCTTTGGGGGAATTTTGCTAAGTCCTGAGTGTGTGCGAGGGTCTTACTGAGTGGTTGCCCTCGTTCAAGACTTGTGACATTCTTTCCGCCCTTGGGGGATTTTGCTAGGTCTTGAGTATTTGCGAGGGTCTTACTGAGCGGTTGCCCTCGTTCAAGACTTGCGCAATTCCTTTTTGATTCTGAGACCATCGTTCGAGCGCTCTGGCTCTTATCGTCTTTCTGGTTCTGCAAGAAATCCCATTTTCGAGCGCAAGGCGTTTTAAGAAACGGCCAAGGCCTACTAGGACTTTCTCTGAGGGAGATCCCACTTTCGAGCGCAAGGCGTTGTAAGAAACAGCCAAGGCCTACTAGGATTCATTCTGGTAGGAGTTCCTGTTTTCGAGCGCAAGGCGTTGTAAGAAACAGCCAAGGCCTACTAGGATTCGCTCTTGTAGGAGATCCCGTTTTCGAGCGCAAGGCGTTGTAAGAAACAGCCAAGGCCTACTAGGATTTTCCTCGCGATCCTCTTCCAACTTGCCTAATTGGTTGTGAGCGTAACCAGTCTATCCTTATGAGGGCGTCCCCCCATGCGGAGTAGAGTGCTGGCCAGCGTAACCCATAAGAGATAACAGCATTCATATTGGAATGGGTTGCCAACCACGCTCGCGAAGACGAGGGACGTGGGACTTATCCATTCAAGCAACCACAGAAACAGGAATATTAAAGAAATTAAAAGATTATGTTACCTTTTACTTTGATTGGAAGTACATAGAACCCGTCAACGAGGGTTGTTACATCAGAGTTTGCAAAAGAGCTTTTAAACATAAAACCGCCGGAGGTTACATGCATTCCAAGGGCGAGGCAAGCGCTCACCTTGAAGTGTCTCCAGGGTGTAAGTGTTGTTAGCTCTGAGTTGTATGACTTTGAATGGGCCTTCCCAATTGGGGTCCAGTTTCCCCACGTGCTTGGATACTTCCACTTTCTTCAAAACCAAATCTCCCAGCTGGAAAGTTCTTTCCCTCACTCCTTGTTGTACTGTTGGGCCACAGAGGCTTTATAGTGGTGGATCTTAGCCCACGCTCGGTCTCTTCTTTCATCCAGCAGATCCAACTCCAAGCTCCTGTTGCCATCGTTGAGCTGAGGCTCGAAATAGCCGACACGAGCGGATTCATTTACTATCTCCGCCGGTATCATTGCTTCTGACCCATAAACGAGCGCGTATGGTGTTTCTCCAGTGGCCGCTCGTGGGGTTGTGCGATAAGCCCAAAGCGCTCCTTGCAGCTCCTCAGCCCACTCACTTTTCTTGCTTTCAAGCATGGTTTTCAGATGTTGCAAAATGATTCTATTGGTAACTTCTGCTTGCCCATTGGCTTGTGGATGACCTACAGAGGTAAACCGCTGCTCGATTCCCAACTCAGAACACCATTCTCGTGTGTCAGCCGCTATGAACTGGGACCCGTTGTCAGAAATGAGCACCCTCGGTATGCCGTACCTGCAAATGATGTTTTTCCAAATGAAGTCCCTCACAACCTTGAAAGTGATTTTTGCAACAGCTTCGGCCTCGGCCCACTTGGTGAAGTAGTCGACGGCTAAAATGACAAACTTCTTCTGTCCCACAGCCATAGGCAAGGGGCCCACAATGTCTATCCCCCATTGGTCAAAAGGCCAAGAGACATCTATTGGGATCATCTGTGCGGCTGGCAATTGAGGGAGATTTGAATGAAATTGGCATTTGGGGCACTTCCTTGAAAATTCGATGGCATCTTGGAGAACTGTAGGCCAATAAAACCCACTTCTCAGAATCTTTTTTGCCAAGATACGCCCTCCTGAATGATTCCCACAGCTTCCGTTGTGGATGAGTTCGAGCGTCTCCTTTGCTTGTGAGGGCCTCAGGCATCTCATTGGGGGTCCTTGAAATGATTTCTTGAACAACCTCCCCTCGGGATCCAGAGCGAAACGAGGGGCTTTATTTCTAACTTTCCTGGCTTCCACCTTGTCAGCGGGAGTGATTCCATCCCTGAGGAAAATGACGATGTCGTCGAGCCAACAGGGCTCGTTTGGATCAATCATGGCGATCATCTTGGCGGCGACCCTTTCCTTGATCAAGGGTTCCTCAGTTCTAAGGAACGTGACAGAACGTTCGGAAGTGCCTTCTAACGCTGAAGCAAACTTTGACAGAGCGTCCGCACGCTCGTTTTCTCCTCGCGGCACTTGAAGTAAATGAAATTCCTTGAATTTCCCAATGATTTCTTTGGCTTTGTTTAGGTACTGTATCATGGTGGTTTCTCGAGCCTCATAAGTTCCTTCAATCTGGCTCGCTATTAATTGTGAATCCACATAAGCAGTGATTCTGGAGGCTCCATTCTGAAAAGCAATATTCAACCCTTGCACGAGGGCTTCATATTCTGCTTCGTTATTAGTGACCTGGAAATCCAGCTTGATTGCGAAGTCCAGTTCGATCCCATCGGGGTTTCTGAGGGCCACTCCTACTCCTCCCCCTTGAGCGGTTGAGGAACCATCTGTGTGCAGTACCCATAACCCCTCATTCTCCGCAACGGTGGGCTCGAAACCAAAGCGTTCAACCAACAAATCCGCCACAACCTGAGCCTGTATCGCGGTCCTGGGCTCGAAACATAGGTCAAACTGGCTCAATTCGATGGCCCACTTGATTAATCTGCCAGATACGTCCGGCTTGGACAACACTTGCTTCAAAGGTTGGTCGGTAAGAACTGTTATGGAGTGCGCTTGAAAGTAAGGCCTTAGCCTTCTTGAGGCGTTAATAAGAGCAAACGCAAATTTCTCAATCTCCAAATATTTCTTTTCGGCTCCTTGCAATGTTTTGCTCAGATAATAAACGGGTAAATGTTTCCGCTCCCGCACAGCGATCAGAACTGCGCTTGTGGCTTCTGGAGAAACGGAGAGATACATGAATAATCTCTCGCCTTCGACGGGCTTAGTCAGCAGTGGGGCGCTCGATAAATAAGCCTTCATATCCTGCAGCGCCCTTTCGCATTCCTCCGTCCAAGCAAAGTTACGTGCGTTCCTCAAAATCTTGAAGAAGTGAAGGTTCCTGTCCGCCGAGCGCGAAATAAATCTGTTCAACGAGATGATTTTTCCCACTAGGACCTGTACTTCCCGCAAATTTCGAGGGGAGGGAATTTCCAGGATGGCCTTGATCTTCTCCGGATTGGCCTCAATTCCCCTCTGACTGACCATGTATCCCAAGAACTTTCCCCCTTGTACCCCAAAGGTGCACTTTGAAGGGTTCAACTTCATCCCATACTGGCGCAAAATTGAAAAAGTGCGCTTGAGATCTTCCAAATGGGAATCCTGGTGCTCGCTTTTAACAATCATATCATCCACATAGACCTCCATGGACCTCCCAATTTCTTTTTCAAACATCTTGTTAACGAGCCGCTGATATGTAGCTCCGGCGTTCTTAAGTCCAAAGGGCATGACTAGGAAGCAATATACCCCCAGATGGACAACGAATGAGGTTTTGGGGCGATCTTCTGGGGCCATAAAAATCTGATAGTATCCCTGGAAAGCGTCCATCATGCTCATTAGCTCGCAACCAGCGGTCGAATCCACCAATTGATCAATCCGGGGCAGTGGGTAAGGATCTTTAGGGCAGGCTTTGTTGAGATCAGTGAAATCGTTGCACATGCGCCACTTATTTGCGCTCTTGGGCACCAAGATGACGTTGCACAACCACTCCGGGTACAAGATGGGCTCGATATATTGAGCCTCCAAGAGTTTATTAACTTCCTCTTCAATGACTTTTTTCCGAAAGCCATGTACATCCCGCTTTTTCTGCTTGATGGGCTTGAAAGAGGGATCCACATTAAGCCTATGGACAATGACGCTCGGGTCAATTCCTGTGAGATCAGAGGCTTTCCACGCAAATACATCCTTGTTTTCCCTTAGAAAATCGATCATCATGATCTGAGAAGGCCCTGAGAGGTTTGAACCTATCTGTGTAGTCTTATCTTTGTTTCCGGGCTCCAGCTCAATGGTAAGGAACTTTTCCGAGGGTTCGATCTTTACCTCAGGGCGAGGAAGTTCGAGCGCCCTCTTCTTTCCTGTCAAACGGTCGCCAGCTGCTGGTTCACTCTCTCCCGGCTCGTCTCCCTCTGAGGACGATCCACCAACGGTCCCTGGGGGAACATTTTCGAGGGGATTCTCCCCGTTGTCTCCCCTCTTCTTCTTATTCTTCTTCTTGTTCAATTTCGCCCTCTTTCGTGCCGGGCTGTCCTCATCCAGGTTGGGGAAGTCTACTGATTTTTTGGTGGAACCCATTTGGAAGGTTTTCTCCGCTTTTGGCTTTCTAAGGGACAGCATGTAACATTCCCAAGCCTCTCGCACGTTGCACAGCACTTCTCCCACGCCCTCGGGAGTAGGGAATTTAATCTTCTGGTGGTAGGTGGAGATGATGGCTTTGAAATCCACGAGGGCAGGGCGCCCAATTATGATGTTATATGGGATGTCAATCTCCACCACCGCGTACGTCACCAAGAGTGTTTTGCGTTGAGGGGCTCGGCCGAACGAAGTAGCTAGGCGTATTTGCCCTCGTGGGACAACTTCTGAGCCTCCAAAGCCAATGAGGGCTGTTTTGAGAGGCTCGAGCGGGAGATCAACCTTCATCTTTAAGAATGTAGAGTAAGGCAAAACATTAACGGAGCTTCCACTATCTACCAATACCCTTTTTACAACATGATTATGAACATCTAAACTAACCACCATGGGACAATCTGAGGTTATACCCTCCCCATGGGGTGTTACAATATGTTCTAGATCCCTATCATCAAAGCCTATTACATCATTTTCTCTTGATCTTTGAGCGCTTGATCTCTGGATGGCGTAGATAGGTTTGGGCATTGCTGGGCGTTGGTTGTAGCTCCGGACGAACCTCCGTCGGGAGGCGTTTGAATCCCCTCCTGATGAGCCTCCTGCAATCATATTTATGACTGCGAAGGGCTCGTTTTCTTGCTCCGGGGCTTTGCCTTTATTGCCTCGGCGGCTGCTGCTTTCAGGGGGTCCCCTACCCCTTGGGCTCTTTGACCGGGAAGGACTCCTCCTTCTTCTTCCGGAGCGCTCATTGCATTGTTCATCGTAGCGCTCGAGCACCCGGACAAACTCCTTTAAGTGGCCCCCTGCAACGAGCCTTTGGATTTCAGCCTCCAACTGCCGGCACTCGTCCGTGTCGTGCCCTCTCTGCTTGTGGAAGGCGCAGTATTTGTTCGAGCGCCTGAGTGAGTCTGTTTCTCTCATTTTAATGGGTCTTTTGAAGAGCTTCTTATCTGAGAGATTGTAGACTTCTGAATTTGGCCTAGTGAGCGGAATGCGCTCGAATCTACGAGGGGGTGGTGGCGACCTTCTGCGCTCTTGAGGGCGCTCCTTCTTGACGGCCACATCCCGCCCCCGCTCGTGATGAGGTCGCTCGTTCCTGGCCGGGCTGTGATGCCGGGGACCATTCGTCCCATACATATCTTCGAGCGCGAAGAACGGCTCGGCTATTTCTCTTAGGCCCATGAGGGTCCCAGGCCTCCTCTCCACAATGGCATCAGCAAACTTTTTGCTCACATACTATTTATGATCCACAGCCTGAAAGAGCACTGGGATCAAGAAATCCATAGAAGGCCTTTCCACTTGTAGGATCTCCTTGTTGAAGCGGGCGAAGAACGAGCGCAAAGATTCGCTCTTGCCTTGCACCACGTTGTACAGGGCCGTGGGTGCGGTAACTGGCGCCTTCAAAGAATTGAAGTGGTTGAGGAAGGCATTGGCCAGTTCTTCATACGAGTGGATCGAGCGCGGCGGCAGTCGCTTGTACCACTCTTGAGCCATTCCTACCAAGGAAGTGACAAACACTTTTGCCCAATAGTGGCTGGAATGCTCGTAGAGGTGCATGAGATGCACAAAGTGATCCAAGTGTTCAGCTGGATCAGTTGTCCCGTCGTAATGGTTGATGGAAGTGGGGACTTTGGCCATGCCTGCTTGGGCCATCAGAACTTCTTCTACGAGGGGTGAACCCCTCGCCAGTGGGTGATATTCATATGTGCCGAAGTTTTCCTCCGGCTCCTTGCGACGGGGGACCCTTGGTGGAGGGTCCTTGGTGCGGGTGCTTCTGGCGTCAACCCGTTCATCCCGGCTAAGGGAGATCTGAGTTGAGCGCCCTCGTGAGAGCTGTCCCACAATATCCTTGAGACCCTGCAGCTGGTCTTGCACAGCCGCGAGGATGTCAGGATTTACGTCTACTTGCTTGTCCTTATGGGCTCGTGAGCCCCTCCTGGAGACATGAGAGTCTCCTTCATTTTCGTTCACTCGCTCCGTGGGCTCTTTATTCCTGCCCACGGAGGGACGCTCGTTGCCCTCCTGCTGGGGCACTTCTCTCGCTGGTGGTGGTGGTGGTTGTGCCCTCAGGACAGCCTGGGCTTCTCTGAGGGGAAAGTTTTGCTGTCCGCCTAAAGGGGCCGCAACCTGAGTGGCCTGCCCAGAGGGAAAGTACATGGAATGGAACCTTTCCCATGCCCCCTGAGCCGCCTGAACCTCACATTGGGCGTAGAGAGCCCTCAATTGTTGGGTGGTCAGTGGAGGTAACTCCACTCCTTCAATCTCCCTGGGGACCACCACTGGGAGTTGGAGTTGTCCGGCATGATATGGCTGGACCGGCGGCATCATCATAGCCGGAGTAAGGGTGTATCCTGGCGGAGGCATCATATAACCTTGCACCCCAAGATTCATCTGGGGATGGACCCAGGAATTCTGTGCAAGCGGCGGTGGAGCTGAGAGAGAAACTCCTCCCGCGGTGGTGGGAATGGGCAGAGCCGGCGGTGCAGGTGGTGGTACAGAAGATTCAGCTTGTGGAGTCACTCCTGCGGCGGGAGGTGCTCCACCAGCGGCGACGGAAAGAGGTGGTGCTCCACCAGTAGCGGTGGAGGGAAGAATGATATTTGCTTCTTGGGAGGCATTATCTCCTCCTCCCACAACTCCAGATCTCGTGGCAACCATGACTGTTAAAGGTGAGGAGGTGCTTGCTTTTCAACCAACAAAAGAAAGGAAGAAGATGAAAGACTGGTTTCCCACAGACGGCGCCAAAAATGATGGGTCCGGGAATGGGTGGATCCGAATCCGATCACTTTACGATTTGTATTTTGTGGAGGAAACCACCGGAGCTTCGCCGGAAAAAGAGAAAGGGGTTCAACCTGTTGGGACAAGCACAAGAAAAGTCAGAAGGCCAAGCTGGGGGAACTGGGGGTGATACCCAGTTTGGCTCTCCGACGCTCAAGTCAGTTTAGTGTATGGAGGAATGTAAGTTCAGTCACAGTTGCAGAAGTGAAGAAAGCTTACTTGTGTAGAAGATGACTTTAGCTATTTATAGTTGAGGGTCAAGGGCCCTTTGGTCATTTGCCTCAAGTGGTCCTGGCCGAATGTTGCCCTAACACGTGGCGCTGTGAGAGAGAAACCTAGGAGGAATCTTCTGCAAAAGCGGCCAAAAGTTAGTGCTGGCAACAGTGGCAGGTGCGCGGGCATGTACGTTGTGTCAGAGAGCCATTTGGGAGGTTGGTAACGAGGGCTTAAGAGCGCGCTCGTGACAACCTTGAGTATTGGAGGCCAAGTTATCCGCTGAAGGGAATGAGGGCTCCAATTCAAGTGACGAGCCAAAGGGGAGACCGCTCTGAGGGAGTGTGACGCTCGAAGAGGGCTCCCTTGGCACGTGGGCGTACCAAGCATGTAGGACGCTCGTGGGAGTGATAGCGCTCGTTGGGCTTAACTCCTAAAAAAGGATTGCGCTTGTTGGGCTTAGCGCTCGTGCGATGATGGTGCAGCCTTGGGGAGGCAGATGTCATCATCTTGGTGATGCCACGTGTCTTGATGTGGGACGATCGTATTTTGACCCCATCATATATAATCATTTTCTATTATCATGTAATGTATTTCATGTAGCACTAATAATATATTTCATGACGAATAAAAGATTTACACATATAAGTCAAAAATATGACTTATTTAATGTGAAATTAGCATGAACGTTTTTCCTTTCATCAATTAAATATTACTCACGTAATTTTTAATTACATTGATTGACAGTGGTTTTGAACTTTAATACACAAGATATGTTTTTACAATCACTTGGTGGATTGAGCGTCTTGTGAAATAAAGTATTTCAACAAATAGCCCCTTGATTACTAAAACATGATTAATGGTACAATTTCCATTAAAATATAATAATTCGCTTGATTTGTATATATTATAATTTAGAAAAGTTAATTTTTTAAAAAATCGACTTTAATCATTTAAGCGATTGTGTTTGTCGCTTAAGCGATTTAATTGAAAATACAAGAACCATCTAAGTGATTGTATTTGTCGCTTAAGCGATTTAGTTACATTTATTAATAGTTGTTTTGAACTTCAATACACAAGATATGTTTTCACGATCGCTTGGAGTATAATTGCAAAAACCTGATTTCTTTTACTTTAAATATAACATTTATGATTTTCCTATATAGATATATATTCAATTTCTATAATCTTCTATCATCATGTAATGTATAACATATAACACTAATAATATATTTCACTAATAATATATAATCTTTTATCATCATGTAATGTATAACATATAACACTAACAATATGATTTATTAAATGTAAACTTAGCATTAATGTTTTATCCTTCATCAATTAAATATAATTCACGTAATTTTTAATTACATTGATTAATAGTGGTTTTGAACTTTAATACACAAGACATGTTTTTACAATCACTTGTTGATTGAGTGTCCCGTGAAACAAAATATTTCAACAAGTAGCCCTCTTGGTTAATAAAATATTAATAATTCGCTCGATTTATGCGCATTATCACTTAGAAAAGTTAATTTTCTAAGATATTGACTTTAATTGTATAAGTGATTGAGTTTGTCACTTAAGCGATTTAGTTAAACTATAAAGAATCATTTAAGTGATTGGATGTCGCTTAAGCGATTTAGTTAAAATACAAGGTTCTTTTAAGCTGAAAAAAGCGATTGCAAAGGAAAAAAGCGATCACTTATTTTCGTAGTGATGAAAAACATCGAGGAAAAAAGTGATCTCTTATTTCATTTGAAATCGCTTTTTTCCGTTGGCCAAGTGAACAAGCTGAAAAAAGCGATTGCAAAGGAAAAAAATGATCGCTTATTTTCGTAGTGATGAAAAACAGCAAGGAAAAAAGCGATCTCTTATTTCATTCGAAATCGCTTTTTTCCGTTGGCCAAGTGAACAAGCTGAAAAAAGCGATCGCAAAGGAAAAAAGCGATCGCTTATTTTCGTAGTGATGAAAAACAGCAAGGAAAAAAACGATCTCTTATTTCATTTGAAATCGCTTTTTTCCGTTGGCCAAGTGAACAAGCTGAAAAAAGCGATTGCAAAGGAAAAAAAGCGATCGCTTATTTTCGTAGTGATGAAAAACAACAAGGAAAAAAGCGATCTCTTATTTCATTTGAATAAACTAATATATACGAATAAACGATATTACACATTGTAACAAAAGATGCATCTTGGAACAATAGATTACACATTTCCACAAAATCACTATCCACATTGGCAAAAGTGAAGTATGATCAAAGATGTATCAATTTGATCTTTGAGGACCAAGTGGTTGATTGCAAGTGTTTTTCTTGTGACCCGGTTGCTTACATTTTGAGCACTTGTTCTTCTTTCTTTGGACATCACATGCGGAAGGAATCCTCTTGACTCGTTTTCTGCCCTTTTTTGACGTTGTGTTTGGCCGATTAATGATAACATTTGCTATTGATTCGGGTACCTCCCATTGTTATAATATACTTTATATGTATTTGAGAACGTGAGCAGCTCAACTCACGCTTGTTGATAACTTCAACGACCAACATCTCAAAGGTAGTATTCTTACTTACAAGAAGTGGTGTAGTTACATTACTTGTTGCATTCTACTCCCAACAACTATCTTTCTCCACCCACTCGCCGTATACGACACCTATAACAAATTCTTGCATTGATGCAATCAAGTTAAAATGTTCCTGCATCGTAACAAACACATAGTAATAAGCGATCTTTTAAATACAGTAAACAATCACTTATTATTTTCATCTCTCTTATAAAGCTGACTTCAGCTGCCTGTAAAAAGCGATCGCTTTTTCAGACACCAAATCGCTTATCAAACCGATATTCCAGTAAGCGATCAAATAGACTATTTATCTTTAGAAGCCAAGTTCGATCATTAAGCGCACACACAAAAAAACAAAGAACAAATAAAGGAACACGTCCAAAATTTCTATCTACATCATTAAGCGTATGTGTGTGTGTGTATATATATACATCCACAGAAAAATCTTGTTCAACAAAAAGTTTTATGCACATAATATCTCTCTCTAATATCCTCACTCAAGAAATAGAAATTCTTTTTACCTTCAATGTACTTTGCACAAGATTTCTTCCAACACAACAAGTTGAGTTCTTGAACCACTTTTTCTTGTATGAACTATCTTCAAGACTTCCTTTATCCTATAAACAATCTTGATTCTTGAATAAAAGGGTGTTTGGATGAACAATCAATCCCTAGAGAAGTGAAGAGAGGAAGAAATTTCAGGAAGAAAAAGCAAGAACCCTGTATCGCGAAGAAGGGGCCATCGCAGGGGAGAGAGAGAGAGAGATAAAACAAGGGTTTATAGAGAGGGAAAAATTTTGGGTCATTTTTGTAATATATCAAAATTTGGGGATGAAAATAAAAGATCTAAAAGTAATTATTGGTGATCACTATTAAAAGGGTTATCTAGTAAGCAACTTGAAACTTGAGGGTTATTTAATTTAATACAAACTTAAAAGGTCTTTTTAATAGAATCCCCCGTGAAGCCCTGGTAGACTCTTCGATTTGCGGGTGATACTATTCCTTTTCTTTAATTACTTTGAAAATTATTAACTATAATTCTATGAGGAACAAATAGTTCGTAGCCTAAAAGATACTTAGTGGACTTTGGGAATTTTTTATAATTCTCTTAGTTTCTTTGGAAAGAGCCATCTCAATCACTTTTAAAAAATAGAATTATTATTATCTTCATAATCTAAGATATATCTTGAGTAATATTTTGCAGAGGATTTGTTCTCGCCAAATTCTGGAAGAAAATGATATATTTGCAAATACTTCTAGAAATTTTGTCGGGAGAGATCGCATGGCGTGATTGGAACAGAAGCAGAACACAAAGCCATACCTAACCCTCCAAATTTCGGGTGATATTTTACCTTTCTATTAATTTCCTCTTTCTGAAACACCAACTATACTGCTATTAAAAATAAAAATAAAAACTCCCAGTAGGAATTATCTCAAATGGCTAATTAAAGTTTCTCAAATTATCTTGATAATTTGCGAGAATTGTTTTAATAATTGGGAGAGGTTATTTTTACAAATTCAAGAATGATGGGATCTTGAGAAACTTTTGCAGAAATTGTGTTCCCACCAAGCTATGGAGAAAAAGAAATATTTGCAAATATTCTGAAAATTTCTGCCGAAAGATATTGCAAAGTAAAGATATGAGAATTGACTTTGTAAAAATATGAGTTGAAGCACCGAGTATGGTGGATTGTTTGACTTCCATGTGATATCATTCCTCTTCCTCAATTACTTTTGAAATTATTAATTATAATTATGTGAGGAACATATAATCTTTAGCCAAAAGAATATTTGGGTGACTTTCAGAATGATCTTAATAATTTCCTTAGTTTCTTTGAATTATTCTAACAATATTGGAGGATTATCGCGATAAATTGGAAAAATTATTTTTATAATTTACGATATAATTGGGTCTTGAGAAATATGTTACAGAAGTTTGTTCCCGCCAAAGTCTGCAAATATCTTGCGAAAGTTGATGATAAATTCTACGTGATTTAATCGAGTTGGAAATAGAGTCGTTGTACATAATCTCAATTCGATTGAAGTTGGAAGAAATTCAACGCAGCGCGGAGTGCGACAAGCTGGAAAACCAGGGAAAGAATCCAGGTAGAGCTGAAAGGAAATGATCAGCAGGAAAGCTACAATAAGGTGGAAAACTCAAAGACTAACGAAAAGGCCAGAAAAGCATCTTCAATTACTGAAGAATAAAGACACCCTCAAGACACGAAGCAGAAAGTCAATCAAGCCTTGGGTACGGGTCCCCTTGGTTGCACTCTTTTTACTCACAAGGGTTTTTCCCATGTGGTTTTTCCGAGTAAGGTTTTTAACGAGGCAACTGCCGTACCTGAGCGGGGAAGATTGCTCATTCAATCCAAGTCAGAGCCATGTGAATCATTATGCAAGGTATTACTACTCTCACAACCGTCTACATTATTCGACTGTGAGTAGGGGGGAGTGATGATGCGGTGCATATTTCTCATTCTTAATTAATTGGAAGTAATGGCCTAATAAGAGTCCAAGAGAAGTCTCATCAGAAGAAGTCAAGAAAGAGGTTGAGAGAAAAAGGGAAGATCAAGTCAGCAGAGAGGAACGTGGGAGTGAGATTTGAATTTAAGTGTTCTCACGTGCCCACAGAAGCGGAGTCTTATAAACTGCCAAAAAAGAATATAAATTAAGAGGAAGATACGTGACAGTCCATTCATCAGATTTCTCAAGCTATCAAACTCTCTCAGTTTCCTCTATTCAGAAAAACCCTCTTTATTTTATTACACAATCTTTATTCCTCTGATTATTCTGAAGTTTATCCTTAGTCAAAAGTCACAATTTGTCCGTTATCCACATACTGTTATTGTATTTCAGAGTTATCATGTTTTCCAAGACAACACGAGCAGATTTATTCATTCCATCTTAATTCGCTTTTTATATTTTTGTCTCGTTATTATTATTATTTTCATCATATTTCCTTGTTATTTATTTAGCATTAATATTTCTGTTAATCATTCTATTTTACAGCTTGATACAATAGATTTCCTAAGCAAATAAATTAATTGGTGTTAGTCATTTTTTTGGCTAACATATCAATATCTATAGAAATATAAATGTATGTGAGATTTTTTTTTAAAATTTTTTTCCACAATAAATAGTGTGATATTTATTAAATTAATTTGTATTTAAATTATTTGTAGATTTATAATTTGAAAATTTATGATTGAAAAATATTATTTGAAAATTAATGAGTAGTTGTAAGTGAATTAAAATTAAAACTATTTTTTATGTTATTCAATTTATTTTATTATTTTAAATTAATATTTATAATATTACATAAATATATAAATATAAATATAAATATATATATATATATATATATATAATTATTACGTAATTATGACGTCACACTGGTTTGATCAGTGGTCGAACTGGTCGAACCAGTAAAACCAATAATCAGTAAAACTTTCGGTTCGATGTCTGGTCCGGGTTTTAAAATATAGATTACAGTCAACCACTAAGGGCAACATGAGAATAAAAAAATTGATCAAAGTCAATAGAGGGTATTTTCAGGTTTTCATTAAAATTTTTGCTGATGTTAGCAATTTTTAAACAAAAATGAGAGTTAAATGTAATTATTTTTTTTCTTCTGAATGGTGGTGTTTGTAATTTAATCTAAAAATAATGGCGAATTGTAGTGACCCCGATAGGTGTAATTAACCTTAAAATATATTACTTACATACATAAATTATAAATACTAGTAACCACGCACTCTCGATACGTGTGCACGAAAAAAATATTATTAAAATATATTAAAATTAAACTTTTTATATTAATAATTATTAAATGAGTTTGATTTTTAATATAATAATATAGATAAAAATATTAAAGAAAAATTCAGAACCCTATTAGTCAGAATAATAATAAAAAATTAAAAATATTCTGACCAAAAAAAAAAAAAATGAAGTGAAAATATAAAAGAATATGAAAAAGATTTGGGAGAGAAAATTGGAGTTAAGAAATAATACGGAAATAAATTGAAAGAAAAGAAAGAGAGAAAATTGGAGTTAAGAGATAATATGTAAATAAATTAAAAGAAAATAAAAAATTCTAAAAGCCAGGGAAAGAAAAGAAAAAAGTCCAAGAGAGAAAATATTTTAAAAATTTGGGACAGAAAAAAAAATAAATCCAAGATACCAAAACGGTTTCTATTCATCCCTAATGCTTAATATAATAGTATAGATTAATTTTATAATATAATTTATATACAAAAATTTATATAGTCCGTGAAATCTATACTAGTTAACAAAATGAACCCTTAATATTTAATATATAACAAATGGTCCCGATGATATTTTCGATAATGTAGAAATATTAATATATTTCAGAAATCTATAAAAAATTAATATGTAATAGGATGTAATTTATAATTAGACCTAACCGGCCATTCTAAATAATTTAGACATGAGATTTGTTTAGAGGGCACGTCCGTACTTTGACTTCACACGTGACACGAGGACAAGACAACACAGTTTTAAAACATTGCTGGCTTCGATATTATTATTTTCCCAAACGTACCGCCGTGTTTTTTGCGTAGGAAAGTCCCGCCACGCTGTTTTTCTTCTTCTCCTCCCTCTTTCAAGACAACTCTTCTTTTCCCTTACCTTTCACTTTTTACATATTTCTTCTTTATTCCACCAAATCACACTATACAATTCTCTAAGATCTCGGCCCGCTTAAATCTTAGATAGCCCTCCTTTCCATTATTGAATTTGCCTTTCCCGATTTGGGTTCTCATCCTCCCCGTTTCCATTCATCAGGTATATCTTTCTCTCTCGTCCCTATTTGTAGGCGATGCGTTTTTTTTCTTTTTTCTTTGTGTGATTGGATGAATTGTGGGTAGCTAGTGAAGAATTTAATGGTTGATTTGGAGAAGGGTTTTAGTAATTTCATCTTGTGGTATGCATGATTAATATCTGATCCGTTCTGGTACCCTGCGTGTCAGAATGTGGTGGCGATTGCCTTGAGATTTCGTGGTTTAGTAGTATTTGAGCCAAGATTCTGTTGAGTTCCTTGGGGATCGTCGTCAGAATTAAAGCATGTTTGTGATCTTAGTGGAAATAGTTGTAGTTAGTGGATTGCTGTAATATTTAAATCTCTCTGGTCATATTAAATATTGTTAATATTTGGTTGTAGGATTTAATAATTGGTGATATCTACAAAGCCATTATCCCTACTTTGTTTCTTATTATGTTTCACATTTTACTTGTCTTGATGTTTGATATGTGCATGGTTATAATCTTGTGTAATACAAAAACAATGTTTTGACTGTATAGTTCTTTGTATAAAGGAATTTTAGCTCGTTTATTTCTCTCTTTTGAAATACCATGGAATTTTGATAACATTTTTGTTCTGCTGGGCTGAATGTCGTTATCTAGATAGAGTACAACCATGCTATGTAGAGTTTTATTTCCTGGAAATAATACTTGCAGGTCTTCGTCTTTCCCTGTTTGTTGTCCTATGTTTCTTTCAAGTTTATTGCTTTGTTATCAAAAGTAACTAGCTTTTATATAGCCATTGCTTCAAATATACTCTAATCAATTCTTGTACTGATTTTTTCCGCTTCGCGAAGCTGATTAGTTTCTGCTCCTCAGGTTCTTGAGTCAGATAATGCTTTTCCATTTATACTACAGAGTTCCTCCTATTGAAAAAGAATAAGTACGATTATGAAAGTTTTTCGCCCACAATGAATGACTTAAGCATCCCACTTCTAAGGTTGCTTGCTAGTTTGAGCCTGGATTCTGGCTATATCTTTGGGTACCTGATTACAGGATCTTTTGGACTTTTTGCACTGGTTTATGCATTCGTGAAATGGCAGAGAAAGACATCGCTTAACTGGCTGAAAGCTGCTTCCAAAGCAAAGAAACAAGCCTGGAAAAAGCTAAAAGTTCCCCTATCACACCATACATGGATGGATGATGTTGCTTCTGGAGGTCAGCCTTCCACTTGCTGCGTCTGCTTAACTTCTCTAATTTACCCGCAAACGTTAGGAACAAAATCCACTTCACGTTCGCCAATACATCGTTGTTCTGTTTGTGGTGTAGCAGCTCATTTTCGTTGTTCCGAGTTTGCAGCAAAAGATTGTAAATGTGTATTACAAGCTGGTTATGGTAGAGTCCAGCACCATTGGTCAGAAAGATGGTATAATATTGATGACAATCCTGAGATGTCTGCCTTTTGCTGTTACTGTGATGAGCCTTGTGGTATCCCTTTTATTGATGTATCTCCAGCTTGGTATTGCTTATGGTGCCAAAGAATCATTCACGTTAACTGTCAAGTTAAGATGTCTGAAGAATTTGGTGATGTTTGTGATCTAGGTGCTCATAGAAGAATCATTCTATCTCCCCTTTGTGTGAAAAGTGCTGAAAGTGAAATGTTAAGTTCGATTACTGAAGAAATCTTTGCTTCGACAGTTCGTGGACAGATTAAAAGAAAGCGGAATCGAAACAAACATGGAAGTAATAAGTCCATTAGTGATAAGGAACCAGCAAGTTGTGATGCTAAAAAAGCAGTTCTTGATTTTCTGAAAGGTCTTGTTGGATTCCGGAACTCAAGCAGTGAGAAGTTCAGTGACCAGTTTTTGAGCTCCAGCAAAGAATTGAACAAGAAAGGGATTCCTAATGATATGGGCAACAAGAAGAGTGCTAGTGTTTATTGTGACAAATTAAAGAAATATACTATTCTGGACTTGCCTTCAGATGCCAGGCCTCTTCTGGTATTTATTAATGCTAAGAGTGGAGGGCAAAAAGGGCATATCCTGAGGAGAAGAATGAACATGATATTAAATCCTGTACAGGTAAATGACACACATTTCAGTAGATAATTGTTTGTTGTGTTTTATATCCCTGATCCTTGTTTTGGTGCTTCAAAAGTCTTTTAGTTTATCTTCTTATTCAGATATCTAGCCACATGAAAATCAATAGAACACCTTTCCTTTATGATTCTGGATCCATGTCTTTTACGATTGCATTTGAAAACCTTATACGTGTTGCGTTTATTTCCTGTCATTTCGATTTTCTCTCAAGGTTAAAGATGTGGTTTTTTGTTAACTTAAGATTTCCTTGATGGTCTTCAAATCTTGTAACTCTGACATTAATTGAAGTAGAGAGTACGGAAATCCCATGGGAACGTGTTAACTGGAGGAATGATAGCACGGGGTCTGACTTTATACATTAACGGCATTGATTGATATGCATGAATGAAATGATGTAGGAAATGAATGAACATTGGAATGGAATGGATAATGGAATGGAATGCCTTTATTATAGCATTTCCACGATTGGTACGTTGAGTAATAAAGTTAGGAATGATCCATGACTTTATTATAGCATTGCTATGATTGGTACGTTGAGTAATAAAGTTAGGAATGAAACAAAAATTTAGATTCATTTTACTTACATTATTCATAAATAAAAATATACATAATAATAATACAAATAATGATGATTAAGTACATGATCAAGTTTTTTTTATTCAACAAATATTTTATATTTGAATCATGAGCAAGTTTTTTATATTAAACATATATTTTAAATTTCTTAGTTTGAGCAATAGTATGTTTTCATATGTAAATTATATTGTTACTATTTTATATTGAATGTGATATATATGGCATTTATTCTATGTACTAATAATATATATATATATATATATGTGTGTGTGTGTTATTTATATATGTATAAATATTGTAAAATGTATTAATATTTTCATATTCATGCTTAAATTATGTGATTAATTATTTGCTATATTTAATGCATGACATTTAAAAATAAATTTGATATAAGTGTCAAAATTCTTTCTTTGTATAATATTTGAATATATTATGCATATCTAATATGAATTTATAAAATTATAAATAAAATAATGTATTGATTTATAAATATAATATATAACATATTTATATTTATATTTACTTATATTTTGTACAATTTATCAAATTTTCAATGTGATTATTCGTACTTAATTTATATTCATGAAAATATAATGTAATATGTATTTAACAAATATGCGATGACAATATAAAAAAAATTAAATGTTGAACGTTGGAATGGCTAATACCATGAGGGATTAAGGGAATGGATAAACCTATGTATATAAGAATGGACATTACATTGGGAATGAGCATTCCCAATCACATTTCCATTTCATCATACCAATCTTGCCATAAGTTCTCTGAAAAAAGTGGCACTACCGCGCTAGTACAAATCTAATTAGCAAATTGCGGGAAAAAACCTCAGGGCCTCGCTATGAAAAAAATAATTATCAAATTACCTCCTCCTGAAAAATTAAATAGCATAAACCCCCTCATGTTTTTAAAAAAGAAGCATATTTACCCCTCACACAATGGTGTTCATTTTGACTGCGTTGTTTATTCCACATTTTCTTAGTTTGAAGTCTATTTTATCCATCCTTTATGTTTAAATGAATGAGTTCAAAGTCTATTTTACCCCTCCTTTATATTTTCGTCTTCAATTGATTGTTTCCTCAAGCAGATTTCTTCCGACGTTTAGCTTCCTTGCAAGTGTTTTAATTAGGGTTTTTGGTTGAAAGAGAAAAATAAAGCGTAGGGAAAATAAAGTTCTCAATAGAGTTAAAATATTTGGGGGCATTTGAGTAAAAAAAAAAACTATTAATCAACGCAGAAAAATTAGAAAGGATGCAACATGGTGTTTAAAAAATAATACAAGTAGGTTAGGTGCTATTTAATTTTACACAAGGGATGGTTTGAGAATTATTTATTACACACGGAGGTAAAATGCTTTTATCTCAGCAAATTGCATCTGCTCCTTTTTTTTTTTTCTTTCCGTAATATGTCTACTTCTTTCATTAAACATTTTGGGCTTTACTAAGAAAACTCATCTTTTGTTAGCTACCGGCGTCATTCTATATTATATGTTTTTTCCACCCTCATTTTGTTTTTCTTTGCTCTGTTTGTCTTCATCTTCTTGGTGTGTCTTATATCCTTTTCATCATGTGAATTTGAGTTAAGGAGGCAAAGCATGCCTGAATAGACAATGCTAATGCTTATTTGCATGAAAAATACTTCAAAAAGGTGCTCGTAGATATGTATGATCTAGGTAGCACGACTACACGAAGCAAAACCCTTCTAGTTCAACTGTGTTGTTGATGTGTTTATGTCTATCATATCCTTACTGCATCTTTTAAAACATCAATTCCTGATTTTCTTCTTTATGTTTATGCTTTATTATGTCTTGTGCAGGTGATTGAACTCAGTTCTTCTCAAGGTCCAGAGGCCGGCTTAGAGCTGTTCAGCAATGTGCAATACTTTAGGGTTTTGGTTTGTGGTGGTGATGGGACAGTTGCATGGGTCCTTGATGCAATAGAGAGGTACAATTATGAGTCACCTCCACCTGTTGCAGTTCTTCCATTAGGAACCGGAAATGATTTGTCAAGGGTTCTGCATTGGGGCGGTGGCTTTTCTGTTGTTGAAGGACAAGGTGCCTTGAGCACATTTTTACATGATGTAGACCATGCAGCAGTCACAATTCTGGACCGCTGGAAAGTCAACATAAAAGAAGAAAAAACTGGTGACCAACTTAGTGAAGTCAAATCAAAGTTCATGATGAACTACTTAGGTAATTAATTCAATCATATATTGCAAGAGGAACAAAGTTTTTGTCATTGTTAGTTTCTTTGAAATTGCCGCAGATGCTAATGGGTAAATAGTTCCACTAGTTTCTTCGAAGTATATGGATTTTCTGAATAACATAATGAAGTAGGAAAATGTATATTTAAAAAGTAATCAAATTATTCATTGAGAATTCTAATTTATTGCAGTGCTATTTCTTGTAATTTTTTTGTGTTATCTTGCACTGATTCTGCCTTAATTTAAAAATGAAATACATAAGGAGCAATATGGCACGTATATAGTTTAATGTATGTCATAATTTCAAATTCAATAGATTTTTTTTTTTAATTTTGTTACGATATACCCATCAAAATTTGTCAAGAAATATGAATACATATATTATACGAGGGTAATTTTGATTGTAATACTTTGTGATTTGCCTGCTATAGGTATTGGATGCGATGCAAAGGTTGCATATGAATTTCACATGAATAGGGAAATAAACCCCGAGAAGTTCTACAGTCAGGTAAGAACTTTTCCTTTTCGTCTTCTTGAATTTATATGAGTCTTCTCATATGGCTAATTGTAAGTATTTTTATAGTTTGTAAATAAATTAAGGTATGCAAAGGAAGGTGCTAGAGATATGATGGACAGAGCTTGTGCTGACTTGCCATGGCAAGTATGGCTTGAAGTGGATGAGAAAGACATTGAGATACCTAAAGTATGTCATATTTCTAGTTTGATGACAAGTAATTCTTCTTCTCTTACATTGACTTCTATTTTTCTTATTTTGTTATGTTTTTTTTAATTCAGGATGCCGAGGGTCTAATTGTGCTCAACATTGGCAGCTATATGGGTGGAGTTAATCTTTGGCAAAATGATTATGAATATGATGATGATTTCGGTCATCAGTACATGCATGACAAAATGCTTGAAGTTGTTTGTGTTACTGGATCATGGCACCTTGGTAAACTCCAGGTTCGATAATTCTATCCGTCATCATCGTTTTGTGAATTTTCAGGCTCATTTTAAAGGTGCTGGATTATCGCAGTTTTCTGCTATTGCCAACAGTTATTGGAATTTCAATTTGCATTATGTTGTGAAGGAAAGGATATCCTGATTTTTATGCAAGTCAGTTTTAAAAATATTTCTGAAGCATTACACAAAATTATGTTTGTAGTTTTGAAATTGTTTTTGGTATTTGTTGATATTTTACAGCGACTTTTCTGATGACAAAAAATTCACCCTGCTTGCACCTATATGAAAAAGAAATGAAATAAAGTTGCTGTTTTGCATTAGTTGCCCATAATTGTAATATAGGACATTATTTGGCAAGAAATATAATCATCAGTATTATGATGCAGGTTGGTCTTTCACAAGCAACTAGGCTAGCACAAGGGAAAGTTATAAGAATACATGTGTCCAGTCCTTTCCCTGTTCAAATTGATGGGGAACCTTTCATCCAGCAACCTGGATGTTTAGAAATTACACATCATGGACAGGTAATTAGTCTGTGGTTGCCTTGATGTTTCTAATTCACGAGGAAAATAAATTTTTATTACAAGAAGGGTTATAATTGCACTGACATACCATGAGCTTTGCTCTTATTACAAACTTCTGTTGTCAAAGAATTTACATTACGTCTGGAGCCACAAACTTTGGTGATGTCATAACTAATTTTTAGTGAATACCCTATTTTGCTTGGACACTTGTTGATCAACACTTGATTTTATATTCATTACATAAATAGCATGGGTTAGGCCAAATCTTAGGGTATGCCAAGGAGGTTTTTGTAATTTATCAAAACTCAGGGAAGTTTGCGTAACTAGGTCAAGCTTCAAGTTCTGTCAGTGTAATTTTCTTGAAACAGAACATGTATGTGCAAAGATTTTGTAGGGCGAATGCATTTACTAAACCTAAGGTTAGGTGAAAATACAAATTATTTCCCCTGATTTGGGATATTACATTATAATTCCTGAGATTTGAAATAAACGTGTAAAACTTAAATGGAGTTGATAAATTATTTGCAATTGCGGGAGACTATAAAGTATAAAGTAATTTTTCAGACCATAGAAATTCGTAATTTCACCTAACCTCTGCGTTTGTAATGTATCTGTTCTAATGTGAAGTACGAAACTGACAAAATCTTGTTTCTCATCAGGCATTTATGCTTCGAAGGGCATCGGGAGCAGAAGGACCAAGAGGGCATGCAGCTGCTATAATGAATGAGGTTTTGGTGGATGCAGAATGTAAAGGTGTTATCAATGCTTCTCAAAAGAAACTTCTTCTTCAGGAGATTGCTCTACAGCTTTCTTGATCTTCACAGTTCTGCACATCCACAAAGTTTTGCTAACTTCTACAAGTATACTACGGCTTTCTTGATCTTCACACTTCTGCACATCCGCAAAGTTTTGCTAACTTCTACAACTATAGGTATACTAACTACTACAACTATAGGTCCTTTCGGGGCGCCTGACCTGGGCGGATGGATACTAATACATACATAACATTCAGGACACTCATCTCCCGTTGTCCTTCTTTCTAAGGAAAAGGGTTTTCTTTCAAGAAGATTATATTTTTTACTGGTGTTCCAAGGTAGAGTTATATAGCAAATTGAGATGTTCATCGGCTTATTTCTTTTTCAACCCAACCGCCCCTCCCCCATCGAGTAGATGCATTTGTTGATGTAATGTAGTTTCAGAATGTTGATAATGGACATTGTTCTAACTAACTATCACAAAGGTAGGAGTTATGTAAAAGAGTGAGATATTTCTTTTCATCAGGCCATAGTCTCCTTTCAGCAGTGTTTCAGACTCATCAATGCTCACGGCGGCTACTTTCTCAAATTTTATGTTTTAATTATTGGTTTTATTTTTTATTTTATTCATCCACATACATCAATAGCCAATTGTTGAGATTGAAAAAAAAAAAGGTTTTTTGTTTCATATTGTGATAATTTTTTCTCTTTTAATCTCAACAGGTTACTAGTCATGCTGACGTTTGCATGAAAGTGAAATAAAAGATAAAAGCACCATCTGAAATAGAAAATTGGAACCCCTCTTAAGACACATATACAGTTATTTGCAAAAATGTACAATTCGGACAACTCTATATTTTATTAGGATTAATTTTGGACACTTCTTTATTTTTTAGGGTTTAGTGCTCTTTGCCCTTAATCATGGAATCATTGTGATTGTCTCTATAATTTTTGAAAAATATTACACTTAACCCTTTCTACATTATTCTGGCGGAATATTCAGTTCAAGATAAATTTTGATCGTGGATATTTTTTTCATCACTACCATTCTCTCCAAGATGAACAAAACCCATATCCCATACGACGCAATTGGTCGCTGAAAGTCACCGGAATTCGTCTACAAAGTTTCACCCATTGTGCGTCATTTTTGACTGGTGATTTCTCTTTCATCGGTTGTCGGATTTTGATTTTCAAACCATGATTGTGTTCATTGCGTTGAGAACTTTGATTTGATATATAATATCAACATATTTGAAATCTGATATGTACATGATTTTGATTTAAAAACCATCGTGGTGTTCATTGCGGCGAGAGCTTCAATTTGATATATAAGCTTAACACATTTGAAATCTGATTCTGTACAAATTTGTACTTATAAATCAAGTTAAAATTTTATTTTATTAAAAAAGTTGGAACGAAATATTCCCTAAAATTTCTAGAAGTGGGTTTGCCCAGATTGACAAATCCTTCAAACGTTCTATGGAGGAATTTCACACAACCTCAAGGTCATGATCGACTCCGCAACGGGTGGTGCATTGGTGGGAATGTATGAACAAGATGCCCTCTTATTGCTTGACAATATGACGGCCAATGATTCTAAGTCATTGGAGAGGAGCAACACATGCATCGGGTCCAAAACCAACAAATTCAACGCCCGGTGTGATGTATGTGGATGAGATGACAACGGTGAATGCGAAAATTGATGCGCTAGTAAAGAAATTAGACTAATTCTTGGTTAGTGTCATATCAAATCAACCGGCCTCAATTTCTCCAAGTTCATGTGAAATGTGTGGTGGCCCACAAATGTTTAGTTCATGCCCGTATTCCTCCCAAATTAGTTCATCTACTTCTTCTTCAGGGCCCGAGCAAGTGAGGTATGTGCAAAACCAAAGGCCTCAAAACAATCCATTCTCCAACACCCATAATCTCGGATGAAAAAATCATCCACACTTCTCGTGGTCGAACAACAAAAATAAAGCAAATCTGAGACCACAATTTCAACCAAGGTAACCTGGGAATTTCCACCAACCTCCACCATTTCCAACTCAATATGTGCCACCACCTCCTCAACAACAACCTCAAGTTGAGCAAAAGTAAGGTTGGGAGGTATCTCTCGAAAAGTTCATTTCGGTATCTACGGATAGATTCCAAATATTGGAGAGATAAGTTGAACAAGTGGCAAATCAAAACAAGAATATGGAAATGTAAATTAGGCAAATAGCAAATTCCTTGAATCTTAGGCAACAAGGAATGTTTCCTTGTAAAACTGCGACTAACTCAAAGGAGCATTGCAAAACAATCACGTTGAGGAGTGATAGATTTTATAACGAAGCATCTTTGCCTTTGGAGATTGATGCCTACCCAAGTGGAGTAAATGAAGAGGAAAAGTTGAAAGATGAGAGGAAAAGAAAGGATAAAGGCAAGGTTGATGAAGAAGAAGTGTAAGAGTAGAAGGATGCAAATGAGAGAAACGAAAAAGAGGGTGAAGATGAAACTAAGGGGATGGATGAGACTCAAGGTAAAGTTATGAGCCCCCTTTGGAGTCAAATGTGTACATTCCACCCAAGCCATATGTACCATCTGTATCATTCCCTCAAAGACTCCAAAAGCAAAAGTTAGAGAAAAAATTCGATTTTTTTTTTAATATTTTCAAGGAACTCCACATCAATATTCCATTTGCCGAGATATTAGCTCAAATGCCCACTTATGTAAAGTTCTTGAAGGAGATTCTATCCAACAAAAGAAAGCTTGAGGAGTATGCCACTATTGCACTCACAGAGGAGTGTAGGGCCATCCTTCAACTCAAACTTCCACCTAAACTCAAAGATCCAGGGAGTTTTACTATTTCTTGCACTATTGGCAATTTAAACTTTAATCGTGCTTTGTGTGATCTTGGTGCAAGTGTGAGTTTAATGCCTTTATCTATTTGTAGGCATTTAGGATTGGTTACATTGAAGCCTACAACCGTGACGTTGCAACTTGCCGAATGTTCGGTTAAGTATCCCACCGGCATTCTTGAAAATGCTTTGGTTCGAGTTGATAAATTTTACTTGCCGGTGGATTTCATTTTGCTAGAGATGAAGGAAGATAAGTGTAGCACCCCGAGCGGTGGGCACCATATCCCCCGCACTAGAGCCCGACACATGTAACGAAATAGAGAGTCCGTACACGCTCCAAGTACCAACGAACGGGTGACAAACAAAAACCATACCTAAGCCAAACGGTCTAGACACTCCAACAGAGCGCAAATAAAACAAACATACAAGAACGGAAGCATACCAACAAATTTAAGCAAGACATAAAGTCAAAGTCATACGTCACTTGAAACAAATTATATACGTACTTGCTGACCATGGGCCAAATGAATTCATATAAGTTCCAAATCTCACTCTACAAAACTTCAAAGTACAAAATACGGAATAAAGCAAAAACATGAGATGCAGACTCGAACTAAACTAGAAGACTCCAAAAGACCACAAGCCGCCTAACTCGGACCAACAAACCGGTACCTGTAAACTAAAAACATAAAGAGGGAGGTCAGTCACACTGACTGAGTGAGGGTGACTGAGTGAGGGGCTACACGTGCACGCATACATACTTATACAGAGCATAACACATATCATAGAGGGGAGTTCATGAACTGGGGCTTGGTTTTTGCATTCTAAAACGTTTTCTCATGTGATACTAAATATAGGGAGTAAAAGAGTTAGGCCAAAGGCCAAAACAACCAAATTTTAATAATTGAAAATCCACTCCAGTCTCACGAACCATTTCTTAACAGACTAACTTAACGGAATCAAACATAAGCAAATCTTCACACAAAAAGGGGAAATGTGTATAGGGATAATGTCCGTCCAGGATTTCCTACCCCACATCACAATAATTATACATAGGAGTAATGCCCAGCGTCCTGAGTCTCCCTTACTCATAATTACTGAGCCCCGATCATAAACAAAATCAGAGTCAAAATCTTACCGTATTCAGAGGCATGTCATATCCATGTTCGTATTCATATCCGCATCATATTTATATTCATAATCATAACGTAATCACATCATATTCATAACATATCATATATATATCATATCCATAATTCTAGCATACTCATACTTCTAACATCTTCATACCCTAGCATATACATGTTCTAACATATTCATAATCTAACATATTCATATCATAGCGTAATCATACCTTATTCGTAACATGATCGTATTCCTAACATGTTCGTATTCATATTCCTATTCATGGTCGTAGCATAATCATAACTCTAACATATTCATAGCATATTCTTAACCCTATGTGTTCATATCATATTCATACTTACTAGCAGAACCTAACATAGCGCGTATTATACATAGCATAACATATTCTAACATGTAGCATAACATAAATATTCATAGCTCACAAATATTACGTAACATAAAGCTTATTTCACATGCATACATATCGGGCACATATCATTAGGGTTTAACTATAACCTAACCTAACCTTACCTTACACCGACGAACCGGGCAAAAGAGAACAAACCGACGCCTATGGAGATACTCCTCGGAATAAGGCTAACATCAAAGATATATTTAGACTCAAAATAAACCATATAGATGCTCGGCAAATGCGTATGAATGCGAATGATGTAATGCAAGTCATAACCGTTTTACACTTATGCAAAGTCGGAGCATTTAACACTTATCACATAAACGACACTTGAATCAAACACACAACACTCTAAACAAACACATAATACATCAAATTACATCATACTACATCATATTCCAAGCACACTCAAGTTTAAAACATATAAGGAAAGCAATTAGGTGCAAAGAGGCATCACAAGTAGCACTTAGGGTAAACAAGTTCACAGCTCGCATGCATGCATCGAAATCATACCAAAACGAACATATACACATCATAACACATTATTTATACATAAAACATAGCAAAGCTAAGTAATTACAAGTTATAACAAAGCTATTCATACATATAAACAAGCACACATCACACACGGATCAAGATCGGGGAGGAAAACAAACATAACGAGCAAACAAACGAGCAAAACACACAAAACAAGGAGTCTGTTAAACTCTCACTATTGGCAGTTAGTGGGTATAGAGATCCCAAGTGCTGCTAACGGCCGTTAGCTCTCCCCTGCTTCGTCTTCTTCGTGCGAACACCTGCAAATCAGTCCCAAAACCCCAACAAAACTCATACCAAAGCTAGGTAACACATAAAGTCATGTTAAGGAATCAAAAACTCACAAAATTAAGCCTAAAACCAAGCAAAAATCAAAGCACATCAAGGAGAAATTGCAAGAGATTCAACAAGTTCATATTCTTGCATATAAGCTTAGTTCTTTAATGGCAAATCCAAGATAACTCACCTACCACTTAAAACATGAATATAGAAACATAAATGAAAGTTTTGTGATCATATATCATGCATCAAACCAAAAGAAATCACAAGGAAAGGCACATAGTTTCACATAAGAGCACAAGGCCTTACTATTAATCCCTATTCATGCTCTTACCCAAAACCCTAGCAAATCAAGCTTAAAATCTGAGTTTTATGGATGAAAAGAAGCACAAATGGATGGAGAACACAAAGATATACTTACCTCTTCGATTGGATGAAGGATGGAAGAGATATGAGCTCAAAATCTCAAGGGTGTGAATAGTGACGGGATTTCTCTCTTCTTCTTGCTTGGAGCTGATTTCACTTGCTTTCTTGGGGTGTGGTTCGAAATGGGGCTCCAAAATCAGGTAGGGGGGGAGGGGGTGCGTTGGTGAGACAAGGGTTCAGGTCTTGGGTTATTTGGAGCTAAAACGGGTCGGTTATGGCCAAAACGGGTAGGATAGTGCATACCAGTTCAAGCTGTTCGGTTTGGCGAGGTTTCGGAGGTTCAAACGGGTTTAAAAAGTTATGAGTCTTGCTCCATTGGCCCCAAATCATCGGAAAAAGTCCAATGGTGGTGTCGGAATTCGAATCCAAATTCCCGAGTTCAAGTTACGCCGTTCAGAGCCCAAGGTGCACTACATGCTCTTTAGCCCCTTTAAGTTCCGTTCCACCAAAACAAATAAAAACCTAAACAACCAAGCTCTAAAACACGTATAAAGCATATAAACACATTTATAATTCACATATTTCATGCGTAGCAAGTTTTCACAAAAATCGGAATTGAAAACGGAGTTAAATGGGTTAAAAACGAGTTTAAAAGGTATTAAAACGTTTAATTTAAAAACATAAAGCATATAACAAATATTCAAATCTCAATTAAATCATATAATTACATACTTAAATAATTTAAAAGCACACATAGAACACTCGTGACGTCATACTTGTACGGCCGAGGAGTCGGGGTGTTACAACAAGGGCATACCATTGATATTGGGGAGGCTTTTCCTAGCCACCGCCGGTGCCTTGATTGATGTAAAGAATGGTTTGCTTACACTTCGAGTAGGAGAAGAGAAGGTGGAGTTTAACTTGTTCAAAGCTATCAAAGGACCGACGATTGAAGATAAGTGCTTTAGAGTGGAAATCAAAGAAGAGAACAACATGTTTGAGATGACAACCGATGATCCTTTAGAACTTTGCATACAAGGGATGGAGGAGATCTCGGAATGAGAGAAAATTCTTGAAGAACTTGCCACTTATGTGAAAGCATTGGAAGCTATGCCTTTTGTGCCATTCCAAAAGAGGTATCAATTTGAGGAATTAGGACGTGGTAAACCCATTTCTCCTCCTTCTATTGTGAAAGCACCCGTACTCAAGTTGAAACCCCTCCCCTCATATTTGAGATATGCATATCTAGGTGAAAATGAGATTTTATCGGTTATTGTTGTGTCATGTTTGAATGATATGCAATTGTATGGGTTATTGCGTGTGTTGAGAGCGTGTGAGCGCATTAGGATGGTCAATTTCGGATATTAAGGGGATTAATCCTTCGATTTGTATACACCAAATTTTGATGGAGGATGATCATAAACCCTTAATTGAACACCAACGTAGGCAAAATCAGAACATGAAAGAGGTAGTAAGAGCGGAGGTGCTTAAATTGCTTGATGAGGTATCATTTACCCAATTTCGGGTTGTTAAGGCATGTAGAGAAGAAAAGGATTTCATTAAGCTCATAGTTAAATGAATCAAAGTACACAAGAGACCGTGAATTTAAGCTAATCATCCCTACAAGCCAGGGATACTCTAATCTGTTAAATAACGTAACAACAATCTTTCCTAGAATTAGGGATATATTCTAACACTCCCCCTCAAGCTAAGTAATCGGATCCCCTTATTCTCCGCTTGTCCAAAATTGTCTTGAACACCGTCCGGTAACAACTTTAGTCAGAATATAAGGTAATTGGTCCTCTGACTTAACGAATGGAAGCTCGATGGTGCCATCCTCCAGTTTCTCCTTTATGAAGTGCCGATCAACTTCCACGTGCTTAGTCTTGTCATGCTGTACCGGGTTCTCGTAGATACTAATTGCAGCCTTATTATCACATTTTAACTGCCCGGGCTCCTTGGAGCCATTCCAATTTATGTAATCAATTTCCTCAGCCAGATAATCTCCGTTACAGCTTTCACGATACCCCTGAATTCCGCTTCAGCGCTCGACAGAGCTACGAATTTCTGCTTCTTGCTTCTCCATGTTACCATATTCCTTCCTACAAGGGTAAAGAACCCTGAGGTAGACCGTCTATCGTTTGGGTTTCCCACCCAATCAGCATCTGTGTATGCTTTAATATCTAAGTGTCCATGTTTTTCAAACATGATCCCACTCCCTACGGAGCCCTTTAAGTACCGAATTATCCTTATCACTGTTGAGTGTAGAATTCGCATGGATTTTAGTGTTAAGTAGAGCATGTTTTTGTGCCGTTTGATGCATTTATGTGTTTATTTTGCTCCAATTAGGTGTTTTAGGAGTTAGAGATAAGAAACGGCGGAACGAGGCGAATTCACGCACTTTTGGCGAAGTAGAGGAGTAACGCCCGTTACTCCCAGGCAGTACAACTCTGCTAACACCCGTTACCAGAGGCAGGAGGAAGAGAATTTTGACGCAGGAGGGGTAACGCCCATTACCCCTGGTCAGAAGGAAAATGGTAACGCCCGTTACCACTTATAAAAGCGTTATGGCGATTTCAGCTAGTAACGGGCGTTAACAGGATTTGTACATGAGTAGGTAACACCCGTTACCAGAGTCGGCGAGAGAGGATTAGAGCTGCTATTTAAGTGTGTTTAGGAGTCTCTTTTTTGGGGAGCCTCTTCAGATTATTCTTGGGTGGATGACCTAGCTTGGAGAGGAAGACACAGAGCTTTGGAAGAGCTTTTCAGAGAATTTTGAGAAGACGAAAGGATCGAGTTCTTAACAATTTCCGTTTCCTTTGGTTTTATTTATTGCTTTAATTATCAAACTAATTCCTTTAAGTTTAGTTTTTAATTAGCTTACATGTTATTTTCGTTTTTCCAGTCTTTATTGAATGTTTAGGGTTTTATTTATGAGACTTTGTTTAGACTTGATGAACATGAGTTTATTCAATACAATTTCCTTTATTTTTATGAGTTTTGAGTTAATTATGAGTAGCTAAATCCCTAGGGCTAGGGGAGTGATGATGAGTGCATGTTAAGTGTTTGATATGATGCTTGAATGACTTGTGCTAAATCTTAGTTTGAAAATTGGTTTGAATTGAATTGCGATGGCCTGATCTCCCTTAGTATAATCTAGAACTACCGGAGAATCGAGAGATTAATAGTAGTTGAGATGGTTTTCATAACTAGTAGAAGTTAAGAATGCAAAGAGATTTGGTTTTTTGTCTATACAACAGTAAATCTTATTCCATGCCAAGCCGTTATAATTAGATTTGCACTAGTCTTGATCATATGGTTTAATTAATTCATTAATGATTGCGAGAGCAACGTTGAGCTTAATTGAGCACTTGGTTATACCTTGAGAGAGGATAATACAAACATAAGTGACTAGGCTGTAGAATTGCACTTGTCAAACGAGTATGATATTGAAGCTTGAATGTATGAATTATTACTTCCCTGCCTAATTAGTTCACTGATTTTAATCCACGTGTGTTTAGTTCCGTTAATTGCATTTTATTCTAGTTAATTATTTCAATTCAGTTCTAGTAGAGTAATAAACAAATTGATTTTCGTTCGGTCTTTAGATTAGAAAGAGATATAAAGTAGTGATTGATTTCCCTTCCCTGTGGGTACGATCCTATTGTGCTACGCGTGTATTAAGCGTACACTTGCACGATTAGTTTTAACTTATAAAATCATATAACAAGTTTTTGGCGCCGTTGCCGGGGAAGGCGTTTTAAATCAGTATTACTTAAATATTTTGATCTAGTGCTTTAGACCATTACTTACTTTGTGTTCTTAGTTTGCTATCATTGTGGAAATAAGCTAAGGATTTTCTTTTCCTTTGTGCAGGTTCACGGTGCATGCGACGATCTTAAGATCCGGAACTAGTACCTTACAATCCAAAAATCGAGAGAACACTGAGTGCTATTAGGAGGAAGCGAAAGAAACAGAAGAAATCGATTACCTTACCGATGGCTGATCCACCTCAAGATCTACCATCACCGGCCATAAGAGATTACAATGTGCCGAATGCAGAGGCAATTCAAACCGCAACCCATCCCCCGATTGCAGCAAACAATTTTGAGATCAAACCAGCTATAATCAATTTGCTGCAGAACAATCCGTTTTCAGGACTATCATTAGAGGATCCGACATCACATCTTGAGTTCTTTCTCGAAGTGTGTGACACCTTCAAGATCCACAATGTCACCACCGATGCTATCCGAGTGAGGCTTTTCCCCTTTTCACTAAGGGAACGAGCAAAAGCATGGTTGAGCACTGTACCAAATAAATCCTTCCAGACTTGGGAGACACTGTCTCAGGCTTTCCTAGCTAAGTTTTTCCCATTGAGCAAGACCACGAAGTACAGGAATGATATTCAAGGTTTTAGAAAATTAGATGGGGAATCTTTTTTTGAAGCTTGGGAGAGATTTAAGGATTTGCAGAAGAAGTGTCCGCATTATGGTATTCCTAGTTGGCTACTGATTCAGACATTCTAAAATGGGATGTCCCTAACTTTTAGAGGGGCAATGGATGCTGCAGTTGGCGGAGCGTTTTTGTCAAAATCTGAAGCAGTAGCCACTGAACTTTTAGATAACATGTCCCAGAATTAGGGATGCGAGCCAGCTCGGTCAAAGCTCGGGCTTGGGTTCGATGTTGGCAAGCCAAGCCCGAGCCACATACTTTCCAGCTCGTGGCTCGCGAGGTGGCTCGTGAACCATTCTATTATTTATATATATATATATTATATATAGATGTATGTGTGTGTATATATATATGTATATATTAGTAATATATTTTGTATACATATGTTCTGAAAACGTAAGGCCTTCTTACTAAAGAAAAATGAAAAACCTAAGGTCTCATTTCCAGCAATTCCACCGCCTTCCAAATTCCATCTCACCAGCCGCCACCATACTTCCCACCGGTGCCACTGCCGCTCCACCTACCCACCAAACCCTCTATTTGCAACAACGCAGCGCCGCAGCACACCGCGCCACCATTTCTCCAGTTGCCACAGCCACTCCACTCATCGCCACACCGCCACTGCCCCATGCAGATCCACCGGCTGTCGCCTCGTCCATTATTTTCTTGAAGTTTAAGTTGAGATCTATACGAGAATAGGTCAGATCTAGGAATTAAGTTTCAGATCTATAATATTCTTTTTATTTTTCTTCAATAAACTGAAGAAGAAAAGAGGGAGTTGCAGATCTAGGAATTAAGTTTCAGTTCTATAATATTCTTTTTATTTTTCTTCAACAAATTGAAGAAGAAAAGAGGGAGTTGCAGCGTATATTGTATTTTTTGTTAGATCTATACTATTTAAATATAAATTTAAAAATTCATTCTGCTAAATTTGTGGGATTGATTGGAAATTTGGTTATAAACATTTATCCTAGTTCAATTTGTTTTGCTTTGGATTTTTCTTTCTTCTGGAAACTGGTTCAAGGCGTCTCATTACTGGGGTTTTTCTTCTTCCGGTAAACTGCTTCAAGGCTCGCGAGCCGAGCCTAAGCTAAGCAAGCTAGGCCCCGAGCCAAGCCCGAACCAGCGCCTTTGAGGTCGTCGGCTCGCAAGCTGAACCCAAGCCACTAATTTTAAGGGCGAGCCCAAGCCCAAACCGAGAAAAATGGCCTAAGCTCGGCTAGTTTGCATCCCTACCCAGAATGATGTGTTTGTGCATGAGAGGAGCCACTCCCAACCAATTAAGATGGCACCAGGAGTCTCAGAAACAGATGGCCTAACCGCCATTAATGCCCAATTTGAAGCTATAAACAAGAGATTGGACCAACTTTCTGTGAACGCAGTTGGGACTCTAGCCCAACCAGTTCAGGTAACTTGTGAAATTTGTAGTGGTCCACATTCGTTTAACATGTGTCCTCATACCAATGCAGGAGAATAGGTAGAAGAGCAGGTGAATTATGTAAACAATTCCAGACCAGTGAATGATCCCTACTCGAACACCTACAACCCAGGATGGAAGAACCATCCTCATTTTTCTTGGTCTAACAATCAGAATGTCCAACAACCACCACCTCAGCCTAGACCACAGTTTCAGCCTAGGCCACAATTCCCACCGAGACAACAAGGCCAATTTCAAAGCTAACAGCAATATCCACCACCCCCTCCCCAAAATCAACGTCAACAGGTACAAAATCAAGGATGGGAGGCTGCACTTGAGAAATTCATAGCCGTGTCTACGGATAGATATCAGAAGTTAGAAACTCAAGTAGAACAGGTGGTGAATCAGAACAAGAATTTGGAAACTCAGATTGGTCAGATTGCCCAATCTTTGAATATGAGAGGCCCATGAATGCTGCCAAGTCAAACCGAAAACAATCCTAAGGAGTAGTGTAAGGCCATATTTGTACAGAGTGGTGGAGAGTATGAAGGTCCAAGGTTTCATGCAAAATCTGATGTTGATAATTTTGCCTGTGGAAAGGTTGAGGAGGTAGTTGATATTGAAAAGGTGAGCATATAGGAGAAAAATGAAGAGTTCCCCTCAAACCCAAAGATGAGTGTGGCACCCAAGGAACCTGTGCCAGCGGTTCTTTTTCCTCAGAGTTTACAGAAACAGAAATTAGAGAAACAATTTGAGGAGTTCTTGAGTATCTTTAAGCAAATCCACATAAATATCCCTTTTTGGGAGATAATAGTTAAAATGCCCAGGCACTTGAAGTTTCTAAAGGAATTGGTTTTGAGAAAAAGGAAGTCTGAAGACTTCACCACGATTGCACTTACTGAGGAGTGCAGTGCTATTATTCAGCATAAGCCTCCCTCGAAGCTCAAAGATCCCGGGAGTTTTTCTATCCCTTTAACTATTGGTTCCTTACAATTTCATGATGTTTTATATGATTTAGGAGATAGTGTGAGTCTAATCCCTCATTCTACTTGCAGTAAATTAGGAGTGAAGAAGCTCAAACCGACTAACATTACACTCCAACTAGCTGACAGATCGGTGAAATACCCGATAGGAATTCTTGAAGATGTGTTGGTAAAGGTTGGAAAATTCGGCATTCCTAATGATTTTGTAGTTCTTGATGTCGAGAATGATGAGAATACGCCATTGATTCTTGGGAGACCGTTTCTGGCCACGGCCGGAGAGGATATCGATGTTCAGAATGGACGCCTCACGTTCAACATAGGGAATGAAAGAATGGAATTCAGGGTTGATAGCAAGAATGAGGTCACTCCATGTGACTCGTCACGTGGGGATTGTTGATCCCTAATCTAGTTTTCAAAGTCAAGCTAATGACTATAACTTAGAACTAACATCTCTCTCCCTCTCTTTTTCCTTTTCTTTGTTTCCTTTCGTTTCGTCTCGCTCTTCTCGTGTAATTGTAGTTCTCTCTCTTGTTTTGCAGGTTAGTTGAGGCATTGTCAGAGTTTGGATGTTGGGAAGGCATGTTAGGACCATGATGTGAATTTTAATGACAACATGGAGGTCCATTTATTTATGTGCGTTGTTTGTACTTGAGATTGTTATGTTTGTGTGGGGAATGAATTGATGCGATATGTTGCGATTTGTGCTTTGAGATGTTTATGTGTTTTAGTTTTAGAGAATGGTGCACTATGGTTTGATTGAATATTTTTGAGTTAATTTGTGTGAATTAAAGTGATTAAGCATCGTCCGAGTTATCTTTTGGTACGATTGAGTTTTGTGCGAGAACGTGACTAACGGGCGTTACACCTTTCTAGGCTTTTTTCGGTAACACCGGTTACTGGAGTCAGGAGTCTCAAGCATAGTTGGTAACGGGCGTTACGCCTCTTCAGTTAATTTTTAGTAACGCCCGTTAATAGGTATAGGCGTGTAGGACTAGTAGGAGTAATGGGTGTTACTCCTGGTAAGCATAATTCAGTAACGCCCGTTAACGGCACGAAATCACGTTTTTAATTTTAAAAGGGAAAGGCTCGTTTTTGAAGTTTAAATCCTATTTCCTCTCAACTTTAGCCCTACCCTACCATAACCTATAAATATAGAACGCCCTCTCCTCTTTTCTCACACAAACACAATCCCTTAAAAGAGAAGCAAGTAATTCTTCCTCACCAAGGCATCACCACCATCACACATACTCTTTGCTCTTGTGAATTGATAAGTAATCCCCCTCTCTAAGCTTGATGTTAGAATGAATTCTTCCAATCTAGGACTTGACTCCAGGATTTAATTGCATAATTAGATGAATTTTGGGTTAGAATTATGGAATTATGGGAAATTATGAGTTAGGATTAATGATTTGAAGGGAATTTAACTTGAATTGAGTAAATTTTGGAAGAACCCTAGTCTCTGGCTAGCCTTTGAATTAGAATTGTGGAATTGATTTTGGAGAATTTTTGGACTTGAGTTATAACACTATAGAGCTTTGTTGAATTGAGTTGGGTAGATTGTAGAATTTTGATCAAAACTCATAACCTAGGATAGTGCATCCAAGGTGTTCGATGGTTTGCCGGAGTGAATTGTGATTGATTTTTGGGTACTTTGCTTTGTCTTATTTGCATATTATAGGTACCATGTGATGTATAAAGCGCTCTCGAGCCATTGAACCCTTCACTACTTCATCCCCATTGGATCATCAACCGAGGGAGTCGATCAATATAACGGTAAATGCTATGGGCAACCCCTTTCAAAGGAATTTGACAAGGAATATTGTGTCTACTCGGTTCTTCAAGGAAATTTGGATGGAGAAGTTTGAGGCGTGGGAAGAAGTGAAGAGATTGTTTGACAATATCGATTGGTTGCCCTTCTTGACTAGGAAGGATTTGACATATGCTGAGATGACTGCTGCTTTCTTCACCACGATGAACTTTAACCCGGTGGATAGCACATTGACTTTCACTTTGGAAGACCGGGAAACTCAAGTTTGGAAAACGGGCGGGATAAGGGAGATTCTTCGTTTTTGGGCTAATGCTACTACTTCTTTGCCTAAATGGAATGATGCTCAGAGAGAGGAGGTGTGGAGATCCTTCCCGTTGCGAAAGGGTGTCCCTAGTTATTCCCCCCGGAATACTCATGATAGCTATCTTGACTGATGGGCTTGGGTGTTAGTGCATAGGATTTTGGCCACGGGATTTTGTGCTCGATATGGAAGAGATAGCCACATCACTAAGACGGAGTTGGGAATAATGTACATGATGAAGGAAGGGATCAAATTCGATGGTACGATTGAATTCCTTTCGAAGCTTCAAGAGATTGCGGAAGCGCTACCGGGACGATAGCCCACGGTGCGTTTGTGACTATGTTTGCCCGTGAGATGCAGTGGCGGCTTAGAGGTTTTGTTACCAGTTGACTTTGGTTTCGATATTGGTCCACAGTACTTGGAGAATGTGGGTTTGGCAATTGCATGGGAGAGTGGACAACTCAAGGAGCATATTTTGCCATGGTGGCCAATCAGGGATAGAGATAGGCTCTGGTAGATGTATACTTGGGGTAAGGCTCGTTTTGATGAGCTTTCGGAGGTGCAGAAGGAGCGTTTAGAGTAGATTCCGGATAGGCCGGATGATGAGTTTGGGGTCCTTTGCAGTGCCACGCCGATTGTTGTTGATGAAGCTACTGATGGAGCCCCGGTTAGTGTGAGAGGCCTACACATAGAGTTGGTAGGATTAAGGGCTGACTTGACCGTCATGACCGCAAGGATTGAAGATTTAGCTCATTATATGGATAAGCAATTTGATGAGTGGGAAGCTCAGGTGGAGGCTAAGTTTGAAGGGTTCTATGCTCGTCTCGACCAGTATTTTGGAGGACCCCCATCACCTTGATTCTGCTATCATTTTCCCCTGTTTTTTAGACATTCTATTTTGACATATTCTTTGATATGTTTGGATATTTTTGATAAGCTTATTTCTTTGCTTATGTTTGGAACTCCATGAATTTTTATGCAATGTGTCCTTTCTTACCTTGAATTTGTGATGTGTGTGTTGCTTGTTGAATGCATGTTGATTATCAATTGCCCATGCACTTGATCCGTGTTTTCTAGTCACTTATCTCAGGTTTTGGAAGCTTTGCTAGCACGTTGTCGGGTCTTCAAATGATAAGGGAGTTTTCTTGAACTTTAATTCTTTCATTTGCATGAGGACATTACAAAGACTAAGTGTGGGAGAGATATGGTTATGATTTTGAAAATTTCTTGGATATTTGCATGATTAGATGCTTTGTTAACCTGTCAATTGTTAGGAATTGAGAAATTGTGAAAATTTTGAAAATTTTCCCCCGTTTTGAACTTTTTCTTCGAGGTTTGATTGTTGAGTTTTTGCTAGAATGAGTTAGACTATTTGAATTAAGGAGAATCTGCATGAGATTAGATAATTTAGTGTGTTAGTATGCCCTTATAATTTGAGCACTTTTGAACGTGATAATGTACTTTGCTTAGAAAGATGAATTCATGATTGTCAAATAAGTCTAAGATTTGATTAGGATGCATCTATTGAGGCGAAATTTTGAGTTAATAAAAGATTAAGGAAGTGAAGTAGGCATTCGTTGTTGGAGGATTTTAAGCCTTTCTTTTTAGCCGTTTTTCACTAAATAACGTGATCTTATTGACCCCGCTGAGCCTAATTGTTGTGCAAATTTTTTTTTTTTTTGTAGCCACATTATAAGCCTAACGCACAGCAAAAATAACCACCTTGTTAATTTTACACCAAGGCTTGCTCGTTTGATCTTATAGTGGATATCTCTCTTTGGATTCCTTTTGATTGTTCTTATGATTGAAATAGAGAGATCTATGTAAAGAAAGAAAAAGAATGAGAAAAAGTTGAGATAAAAAGAAAAGAGAGCAAACAAAAAAGAAAAAGAATCGAAAATTTTGTGCAAAGTGTGAAATTGAAAGAGTGGGATACAAATGTCCAAGTGTGGGGGAAGTGCTTAATGGCGAATGAAAGTGCCGTGTTTTGTATAGATTAAATGATGTAAGATTGGTAAGTAGCCACTTGATCCAAAATTTTGATAACCTCACCTAAAACCTACATTACAAGCTCGAAAGACCTACCGATCCTAAGTCTTGAGTTAATTCCATTAGTGGAGATAGGTGTGAAGAGTGTATTCCGAAGTTGATGATTGGAACTTAAGCGAAAATTGTGAATTTATCACTATTCATACTATACTTGATGATCTTATGTTTATAAGTACTTGGTTTGATAAGCTAGACTTGTTTAGGGGAAGGTGCGGTGATTGCTTTGAGGTTGAGGTTTGATGGGGATGTGTTTTCTTATTTTCGTATTACTCGAGGACGAGCAATAGGCAAGTGTGGGGGAATTTGTTGAGTGTAGAATTGGCATGGATTTCAGTGTTAAGTAGAGCATATTTTTGTGCCGTTTGATGCGTTTATGTGTTTATTTTACTCCAATTAGGTGTTTTAGGAGTTGGAGATAAGAAACGGCGGAACGAGGCAAATTCGCGCACTTTTGGCGAAGTCGAGGAGTAATGCCCCTTACTCCTTGGCAGTACAACTCTGGTAACACCCGTTACCAGAGGCAGGAGGAAGAGAATTTTGGCGTAGGGCGTTACCCCTGGTCAGAAGAAAAATGGTAACGCCTGTTACCACTTATAAAAATGTTATGGCAATTTCAACTAGTAACGGGCGTTAACAGGATTTGTGCATGAGTAGGTAACGCCCGTTACCAGAGTCGGCGAGAGAGGATTAGGGCTGCTATTTAAGTGTGTTTAGGAGTCTCTTTTTTGGGGATCCTCTTCAGATTATTCTTGGGTGGATGACCTAGCTTGGAGAGGAAGACACAGAGCTTTGGAAGAGCTTTTCAGAGAATTTCGAGAAGACGAAAGGATCAAGTTCTTAACAATTTCCGTTTTCTTTGGTTTTATTTATTGCTTTAATTATCAAACTAATTCCTTTAAGTTTAGTTTTAATTAGTTTACATGTTAGTTTCATTTTTCTAGTCTTTATTGAATTTTTAGGGTTTTATTTATTAGACTTTGTTTAGACTTGATGAACATGAGTTTATTCAATGCTTTCTTTTATTTTTATAAGTTTTGAGTTAATTATGAGTAGCTAAATCCCTAGGGCTAGGGGAGTGATGATGAGTGCATGTTAAGTGTTTGATATGATGCTTGAATGACTTGTGCTAATTCTTAGTTTGAAAATTGGTTTGAATTGAATTGCGATGGCCTGATCACCCTTAGCATAATCTGGAATTACCGGAGAATCTAGATATTAATGGTAGTTGAGATGGTTTTCATAACTAGTAGAAGTTAAGAATGCAAAGAGATTTGGTTTTTCGTCTATACAACAGTAAATCTTATTCCATACCAAGCCGCTAGAACTAGATTTGCACTAGTCTTGATCATATGGTTTAATTAATTCAGTAATCATTGCGAGAGCAATGTTGAGCTTAATTGAGCACTTGTTTATACCTTGAGAGAGGATAATACAAACATAAGTGACTAGGTTGTAGAATTGCACTTGTTAAACGAGTATGATATTGAAGCTTGAATGTATGAATTATTACTTCCCTGCCTAATTAGTTCACTGATTTTAATCCACGTGTGTTTAGTTCTGTTAATTGCATTTTATTCTAGTTAATTATTTCAATTCAGTTCTAGTAGAGTAATAAACAAATTGATTTTCGTTCGGTCTTTAGATTAGAAAGAGATATAAAGTAGTGATTGATTTCCCTTCCTTGTGGGTACGATCCTATTGTGCTACGCGTATATTAAGTGTACACTTGCACGATTGGTTTTAACTTATAAAATCACACAACAATCACTGCCTCCATGTGGCTCCTTTGAGGCTGGTGTATGAACTGACTAACTATTAGGGCTGGGCGTTCGGGTCGGGGAATTCGGGGCCCGTCCCGACCCGATCGGGTATTTCCCGACCGGGACGGGGAGTTCAGGAAATTTTGAGTTCGGGACGGGTACCCGAATCCCGATTAACAATTCGGGCTCGGGATCGGGTAGTAATTTGGTACCCGATTTCCCCGATCGGGTACCCGAACTACCCGATCAAAAAAAAAAAAAAAAATATATATATATATATTATATCATGTAATATTTTATATATTATATATATATTTGTCTAATTCTAATTTCTAACTTTTAAGACTTTCAGATTTCAATTTCTCAAATCACAGAGACGCTGATTTAGTTTCTCTCTCAATTTCTAAAATCTTACCAAGAGAAGTGGTTTAAGAAGTTCCATCATCATATAGCCTCGTCTTCTCTCTTCACTTTAAAGAATCAAGATTTGAGTCTTTTCAACCCTTTTCACGTCTTCACAGTTGAACCCACCTCCACCTCCAGCCAACTGTTGTGCCAACGCCAACTACAGACTTTGAGGGATGACTGATGAGAAGTGCTTTAATTTTTAGCCCTAATGTAATATGAAGCATACTGTAGTAGCCCATAAAATGATGAAAACTACTATTTAATTATTTGTTGCATTACAAGGCATAAGGAAAGCCCAGGCCCAACGCCCCAGCCCATAATAGAATAATTAAAAAAAAAATCAGAAATGTAAGCCGGGCTCCCCGAGCCCGACCCGATTCCCGAACTAGGTCGGGTACCCGACGTTTTCGGGACGGGCTTGGGCACCCAATTTTTCATCCCGATCCCGAACTCCCCGACCCCGAACTCCCCGAATCCCGAACTCCCCGTCCCGCGCCCACCCCTACTAACTATCCCCACGGCATAGGCGATGTCTGGTCCAGTGTGGGATAAGTAGATCAGTTTCCCAACCAGTCGCTGATATCGTTCTCTATCGGTTCGTTCTCGATCCTCCTGTATCCTTAATCTGTGGTTGACTTGGATTGGGGTGTCGATCGGTTTACAATCCAGCAACCCCGTTTCGACTAAGTGGTCAAGAACATACTTTTTTTGTGAAATGAAGATTCCCTGTTTGGATCGCATTACCTCTATGCCAAGAAAGTACTTTAGGCCCCCTAGATCTTTCATCTCGAACTCTTTGAACAAGTTCTCCCTTGTTCTATTTCCTCCTTATCGCTTCCGGTAATAATCATGTCATCTACGTAAATGATTACGCAGGTTATCATGCTTTTCCTGGTTTTCAAGAACAAGGTGTGGTCCAAATTTCTCTGTCTGTACCCATACTTTCTCATAGCTACAGTGAATCTCCCAAACCAAGCACGTGGAGACTGTTTAAGTCCATATAGTGCCTTCCGGAGCCTGCAGAGTTCATTAGCCTTGAAACGGTCAAAAAACCCAGGAGGAGCCTCCATATATACTTCTTCTGAAAATTCTCCGTGCAAGAAGGCGTTCTTTACATCAAACTGATGAAGTGGCCAATCCTGGTTGGCTACTACAGAGAGAAGAACACGCACTGTGTCAATCTTCGCCGCCGGAGAGAACGTCTCAGAGTAGTCAATCCCATAGGTTTGAGTGTACCCTTTTGCTACAAGACGGGCTTTGTATCTCTCCACTGTTCCGTCTGCCTTGTATTTAATAGTAATAACCACTTGCACCTAATTGGTCTCGTGCCTTGAGGTAATTCACATTTTTCCCAAGTTTTGTTTTTTGACAACACCTCCATTTCCATAACTATCGCATTCCTCCATTCTTCAATTCTCGGGACCTGTTCTTTGGTTACTCATAAAAGCTCTAGCCACATCAGACATACTCCCCTTTACCATATTCCCCACAGGGTACCTAGAAGACCGTGACCCCTATTCGGGTGAATATCGGTTTGGAGGAACCCCCCTTGTACTTCTCTGAGGCAAGATGTACCTGTTATTCTCTGCGTCATCTGAAACAGGATTAACTGTATCTGGAACAGGATCAATCTCATGTATAATCGAAGAAGGATCAGAATCAATTACCTCGATTTGGACATCATGCGGAGGAGATTGATTGGTGGTGGTACTAAGCTCGCTACTGCGTTAATCGGGATCGGACGAAGAAAGAAGACCAGTATCATCTGAATCACTGAGCCAGCATAGAGAGTCACTCGGATACTCCCTCTGAGAGCTATGCTGGACCTGAAAGTAGTAATCACACCTACATTAATATTTTTATAAATATATATTGTTAAAAATAAAATATTTTACATTAGTTTATTCATATTTAAACATAGTTTATACTACGCAGTTTAATTAATATTTTCTTAACACTTAAAATTTTAATATAATTTTAGAGAGTTTATTATTTCAGAATGTTATTAATCAATTTAGTAACGAAAAAGTTGCCAATCGGGGCTGTAGACCAATTGGTTTGAACACATTTTAATGTCATGGGTTCAAAACCCGATGGCACCACAATTATTGTTTTAGATTTGAAAAAAACAAAAACAAAAATCCGGGCCAATTGGCCCGCAAAACGGTCCGATCCGATTATCCAACCCATTTTGACCGATTTTCAGTGGGTTAGACTGATTTTTGATCGGTTTTCAGTGGGCCAGACTGGTTTACGGGGATACTGGTTTTGGGGGGGCAATCGGATCGGACAACCGGTCGGTTACCGGTCGAACCGGTCCGATCGATCGATCCGATCCAGGTTTCAAAACATAGCTAAATCCCCAATTTAAATTTTATACATTTTAAATCCCAAATACACAATTCATTTTTCCTAAATTCCCTAATCTCCTAAAAAGTCTATTTTGTCCTCATTTTTTTACTTTTTCCACACCATTTTGGCTTCCTTCACACCACTTTTTCCTCATCATCTTCTTCCTCCTTCAAGCTCGTCGGACCGCCACCGTCGCCGCCATCGGACCACCCCCGGCCGCTGCCAGGGGTGGTCAGAAAATTCCCGTAAAATTAACCCCCTGACGTACTCGTCTTCATTCCATATCTTCGATTAGTTTCTCAAAATTCGAAACCGTTTGTTTCCAATTTCAGATCAAAGAATTTTAGATCTAAAAAAGAAATGTCGATAACTCTCAAACCGCTTAACGAAAATCGAATCCGTAACTTGCAATAGATTGCCTATGTCGAGATCTTCAAGATCCATACCCTGGTCATCGAAATGTCACTGGAAAGCCCGCGACGGAGAGACCCATTTGTGCGATTTTTAGGCCTCACCCGGCCGACTTCGCAGCGCCTTCTCCGGCCATTTTCATGAGACGGGGTTGCCACCAATGAAGTCGCATCTTCGAAATGAGTCGAAGCACGAAGCTCTCGTCTCCGGGAGGTCACCAGAATTCTGCGTTTTTTAAATAGAAAAATGGGGAAAAAGAAGAAGGGGATATGAGTGTAATTTTTCATATTTTATTAAGGGTATTTTTACGCGTTTTGAGGGGGATTTAGGAAATGTTTGATAGATAATTGATCCTTAAAATGTGTAAAAATTAAATTGGGGGTTTAAAAATTAAATTTTTACGCGTTTCTAACTGCCGGAGGTGGTCAGAAAATTCCCGCAAAATTCCCCCGAACGTACTCGTTTTCGTTCCATAGCTTCGATTAGTTTCTCAAAATTCGAAGTCGTTTGTCCCCAATTTCAGATCTAAGAATTTTAGATCTAAAAAAAAATGTCGATAACTCCCAAATCGCTTAACAAAAATCGAATCCGTAATTTGCAATAGATTGCCTGTGTCGAGATCGTCAAGATCCATACACTGATCGTCAAAAAATGTCGCCGGACAGCCCGCGACGGAGAGACCCATTTGTGCGATTTTCAGGTCTTCGCCGGCCGACTTCGCAACACCTTCTCCGGACATTTTCATAAGACGGGGTTGCGACCAATGAAGTTGCGTCGTTGAAATGAGTCAAAGCACGAAGCTCCCGTCTCCGAAAGTGGCCGAAGACGGTGCCGGGGAGGTCACCGGAAGTCTACGTTCTTTCAATAAAAAAATGGAAAAGAAGAGAAAAGATAAGGAAGGAGGAGGAGGGGGGGGGGGGGGGGGGTATGAGTGTAATTTTTCACATTTTATCAAGGACATTTTGGTATTTTTACGCATTTTGAGGGGATTTAGGAAATGTTTGATAGATAATTGATCCTTAAAATGTGTAAAAATTAAACTTTGGGGTTTAAAAAGACTTTCATAGTATATTAGGGATGATTTATTAATTTTGTGTAAAAAATAATATTTTAAATAAGACAAATATGTTGGCAATACCAAAATATCAATACTCATTTAAAACCTAATAAATATTCCAGAGGGTATTTTAATATTAAAAATAAAAAAAAGATGTAAAAATTAACAAGGCCGAAAATTTCTTTTACCAAAGTATTTTAAACATAGATTTCTTTTAAGGAGGTTTTTTAAACATTTTATAAATTAGGGGGGGGGGGGGGTGGGAATCAAATTTTACTCGAAAGAAATATATTGGTTAAAAGTAAAACTATTGTCAAATTAACACAACAAACGACCTTTCGCACCTAAAAAGAAAAAAGAATCATGTCGAAAGAGCCATGACCAGAATAATTGGGCTGATTCGCTTATTTGCCAACCTATACATGAATGATTCAATCTGACCTAATCGGTCTACAATGTTCTGCTCCAGTCAGGAGTTCTCTTTTGAGCACCACTCAAGGCATTGTACATTATAATAGCACAGAAAGAATGAAGCAATATATTCATCTTCAACACTCCTCACTTACATATGTTAATTCTTCAATCATATGATCTGAAATATGCCAGCAGTATGATTAAATCCACAAGATACATGTAATGCTTTCACGTTCCCGTGGAATTCGAGCAGCGTTGGTTCATCGTAATCAACATCGTCACCTTGACCCTAAAAAGTTCAATTGAAGTCGAGCTAAAAGAAGTAAATTAAATAAAAGGGATAATTACATTGGCATACCCTGATGTTTGATCTAATTACAAAAACCAACCTTCCCTAAGTTTCGAGAAATTACAAGTAGTTCCCCTGACATACTCTTAAGGTTTGGCGTAACACATGCTGGTATACTTGCAACTTTAAAGTGAAAACGGTGACTAGCGAGTGCGTATTATAAAATTTGACATAAAAAATTTGAGGGGAAGTTTATGTAGTTTTCAAACCTCAGGGTAAGCTTGCATATTAGGTTAAACCTCAGGATATCTCGGTGTAAAATGTTACCAATTGTCCGCCAGGGGAAAGCCCGTCTTCTTTAAATGTTCCATGTGAACCGCCCCAGCCCCATGTGTAAACGTTGCCTCCTAAATATCAATTACATTATTTTGATCACTTCATAAGACCACGAATCATATGATGCACATACATCACAAACATAATTAGATTAGCTGCATTTTCTAAACTCGTTTCTGATCACTTATTTCACCACTCGTTTATTTTAATTTAATTTCCATTATGGGTTTGATGTGTCTATATATTTTTCACTGCTGGACTTGGTAATGTTGCCTTATTATAAAATGTTTAATTTACGAATTACAAATGATCAATATGGACAAATTTTTATTAAACAACAGTTAAATCGAAAGGTTTATGCTACTTCTGCAAAATATTTAAGTCAGAGAAAGTAGATCATAAATTTTATGTCACTTCTGCATAAACTAAGAAATTTTTTACCAGAAATAGCTGCTGTATGCTTCCAACCACAAGATACCTGGTTATATAAAAAATTGTATACCATATAAGAAAGATGGCAAGTAAAAATCAACTATTAATTAAAAAGTCTTCTATACATGGGCATATCTTGACACAGTAATCTTGGGAACAACAATGTTTTCACAATAGTAATTTTAGAAGAACAATAGAGCGTGTTTGCAAACACTAAAGAGAAGGAAAGGTGCTTTCTTTTTATTTCAGCACCTAGAAGATGGTTTCAGTTCCTGTATTTATGTTTTACAAGCATAAAAATGCTCAAAACTAACCAACAAATCACGAAAATAAAGCAACTAAAAGAAAGCCCTCCCAAAAACATTGGCAGAGCATACGTAGCCAAAATAAATACAGTTGTGAATTGTAACTACTCACCTTGGTAACAGAATTCCTTGAGAGCGGACCTTCGACTCTTTCAGGTGAATAAGTGACATCTGTAGAGCTGATGTATAGTATGTCAACCAAACTGAGTTCTTATAATTTGCATAAAAATAGATAAAAACACAAATAATAATATCTTTTATTAACACGCTTTATTAGAACATAAATGGTGGCCTTTAAGAACACACTTTATAGGTGACGACATATTACCCGATACCAAGACAGCCATTCTCGTTTGAGCCCCATGTGTACAGTTCTCCACTATCTATATCATAAAATAATGTTACATGCAGATAAGCTTTACTGGATTCAAGAATACGTAGATTTACTTTAAACATGCAAGTAAATCTGAGAATTCTTTTTAATAGACATTGAAATCCATGCATATTTAAGTAACTGAATTACTGTACCAACCAAACTGAGGAATATTTCTCAAATGTAAGGTATTAAACTCAGAATGTGCTACTCAGAACATTTCTGAAAGGGATTAAACTGTAATACGTCAAAAATTTAGGGCTAAACATAACAAAAGAAGGTTTTACAACTGAAAAATGTCAAATAAATATATGATCGAACAGATTTCATACCTTAATGACTCTTTCTAAATCATTCTATGGAACACCATCCACTAGCATAATGTTTTCTTGTTCTTCAAATTTAGCACTTGTATCATGTTTGACTCTTGGCCTAAGGTTTTCATTTAATTAAAATAATAGGGAGAGGCATAGGAAAACAAGGTGATCTCACGGGAATGTATAGATCATATGTACATTTTCACAACATATATATGGGGTAACAACTTTATAATGTTGTCCTCAATATTCAACCAAAAATTTGGAAACCAACTATGAACTAAGAAGTACAGAAATAATCTTTTAGTAAAATAAAATAGGGTTGATTACATGGACATACCCAAAGGTTTGGCCTTATTACACAAATTACACAAACTTCCCCTGAAGTATGAGAAAAGAAAAATCTTCCCTCGGCATATTCTAAGGTTGTCCCAACGCCTCCTATTATACTCATGAATTTAAAGTCAAATATTGACTAGTAAGCTTCAAGGGAAAAATAGGGTATTCATAAGTAACTAGAGATGACATCATCAAAATTCATTGATTCTTTAAATCCTTTGACAGAGGAAGTTTTGCTCAAACCTCAGGGGAAGTTTGTGTAATTTAAACCTCAGAGCATGTCACTGTAATTATCCAATAAAATAAGCAAAAGCTTTGAACTACTCGAATTCTTGAAAAAAGGGGATAAACATGAAGTTTAGGAAACAACTAACTAAATGGAGGTTTACTTGTAATAACGCAGGTGTGGTAACCACCACATGAAACTTCTTCTGAAAATGGAAGGCCACTTATAACAGACGGGGTTGTTGCACTCTTTGCTTTGCCAAAACCCTAATATAATGAATAAATTAAAAACACAGCAGACCCAAAATTGTAGATCAGATTGCTAAAACCCAAAAGTTTGAATCTTTACCCATTTTCCTAATTCTCTTTCACCAAAGAAATATACAGAGCCATTTTCTGCAAAGATAAAAAGAAATTTTCACTTTAAAAAATGATGATTATCAATTTCAAATTATAAGGAGATGCATTAGTTCTAAAAGTACAATTGATAATACCACTAATGCAGGCAGAGTGCATCATTCCAGGGGAAACACATTTGACCTAATATTGTGAAAAACTGATAAATGTGAATATCTGAATAAAACAAGAACTATGTGCTCAAACTGAAAGATTAAAGTAAAGCATGATATGTAGAACAAAATGACAATTTTATGGCAGCTATTAATTACCTTTACCCCCTCAAGTCCCTTAATTAGCCGTGGAGTATACTCGCTGAAATTATGGGAAGCCAACAAAAAATTATCAAAAGCAAATAACAATAATTTCGCAATGTCATGGTTAAGAATCGTTTCATTGTTACTTTTTTTTTTTTTTTTTCACTTCCATTATTAAAATGAAGAACCTGACACTTTTTTGGAATCCTAAAATGCTTGATTCATGTCCATGACCAAGTCTTCCGGCTTCTCCTCCTCCCCAACTCAAAGCTTCTCCTTTATCTGGCCAGAAAACATATAAGAAAACCCAATCAGAAACAAATGATAAACAGAGCAATGTATGAGTAATTATGCAGTTAATAGAATATCTATGTGTGTGTGTGTGTATAGATAAATAGATGAATATATTAGAAAAAATATTCAGACCTGTAACAGCAATTGAGTGTTCAAATCCTAAAGATACCGTTTTAATGGAGACTCCTTCTAAGCATTCGACTTTACGTGGAAGAGAGATTATCTTCTCTGCCTCTGAAGATAGCCAACCAAAGGAGGTATGATTATATAGATTAAACATGATCAGCATTATTCTGACAGAACAAAATTCTAAAACTAACACAAAGTTGGAACTCCAGCAATTGAAGATGAATTTTATCACAGAATCAACACCAGATAATGAAATCACAGATGAAAAGGGAATGAGAATATTTAAATAAGAATCTTTTCTGATGGATTAAACACTCTTATCATTATTTTAAAGGAAATTAGAAATCATGCACACTTGATGTGTGCAAAACTAAAAACAAAAGAGATTTATTTATATGTTTCAAATTTGAAATACTACCTTTCTTACATGAATTCATATTTTTCATTAATTTAAATGTACTTCAAATTCTTAAGATAAATAAAATATAGAAATCTAAAAAGTGAGACTACAGAGGAGATGAATAAAGGACGGTGAGGTGCGCTAAAAAGTAAAGAGCGGATAGAGATAAAAGTAAAGAAGTAGTCCAAACACACAAGACACCAAATGGTTTTAAAGGAGATTGTGCATTATAGAGGAGTATAGACTAATAAAATTGACAATGGTGATCGTACATATTTATATCATACTGAAATGAAGAAACCAATTCAATTATAGGAAATACTAACTATCAGTTTCCTTACTTTTTCCCAGGCCAAGCTGTCCCGTTGCGTTCTTCCCCCATACATAAAGTTCTCCATCCACTAAAAAGCAAATATAGATTATGGCAAGAATAAATCCAGCTACAAAAGCAAAGGGCTCTGAAACATAAGCAATCCGCTTGGAGAGCTATTTCATTAAAGCCATTGACATATTAGGTGTAAAAAACAAAGAAAGAATACAAGGTTTCATGAAACATCTAAAACAAGACGTGAAGTAAAATAAACCATCCGATTCACAAAACATTTGCACACGCTTAACCAAAAACTAAAGAATAAGACCATTTACTAGTTATACCAAAAGTAAAAACACAAGTAAAACCCAACCAACAAAAGAATGATTTAATTGGTTCAGAGAAAATGTCTACTTCAACTTGACAATATGAATTATTAATTTATTGATGGTATGTCAACTTGAAGAGCACTGAAAATGATGAGTAATTATAGATGGAACTGTTCTTCAGTTCTTCCAAAGAATTCTCAACTTAGGTTCCTGGTAAGGTTTCGATTTAATTTCCTTCTTAACTGTTGCAGGGATCCATCATTTTTCACTTTAGTTCTCTTTGTTGCTAGGAGGCAACATCAGATGTGAGATTACAAGCAACGATACCTCAGTACTTATACATTTTATATCCAAGGAGAACACTTATTTGAACTTCAGTTATTTTAAACAATGAAGACGAAATTATCTAGACATGTACAAATGCTTCATTATATGGGGAAAACCATAATGTTTGCCATTAACAAAAAACATTAAACATGGTTCTTAATATCATACCTGTAATAGCAGCAGAATGATGGTAACCAGCTGAAATATTAATGATCTTTTTAGGTATACTGGAAATTCTGCGAGGCTCCTGCAATAATCATTACCTAACAAGCTGAGTATATAACTGAAGTGCAGTGCATAATCCAGAAGAATTGAGAAGTTCTTCCATGATACCAGACACAAGATAACTGTTGGAAGGGAAAAAAAAAAATTAAAAAAAAAAAAAAAAAGATTTCAACAATGAGGAAGAGCAGACAGAGTTGAACGACAAATCCCCACTTATTTGAGATTTAACAACGTGACCAATCAAATCGACCTTAACAACAATAGACCAAATGTCCATTTTATGTCTTCCACCGCAAAATTTACCATGCAGGTAGACAAAAGTTCAAGTATTACTTTAAAGAACAATAATGATCGAAAGAAAATCATGAATACATCCATGATTCTTTTTGTGAAGCTCTGTAATGCAGAGAAAATCCATGACAACACCGAAAAAGATGACTTAGACTTAAGGGAAACTCCATGCATACAGTTGTATAGTTTTCAGAATCTGATATGCCCAGTTGCCCGAAGTCATTGAGTCCAGTAGAAAATACATCTCCATTTTCTGTCAAATCAAGATATTCAACTTGTGAACTTGAAAATACTAAAAATTTTCAATATTGAAGCTTAAAATGAAGACCTCATAAATGCGTAGGAGCGCAATTCCCTCAAACTCATCAAAGCTAGTAAATGTCTTTCCACGAGATAAAATATTCATCGGCAAACATAAGAAAATAACTTGCAAATTGTATCTCATGCTTCACGAGAGATGCCTAATTATACATAACACAAATCAAAAACAAAAAGAGACAGAAACAACTACAAAGCCCTTAAAATTTATAAGCCTCATCAAACATAGCTGTAAATTTACATTCAACAATAACCTGGAAAGTTCGCAACAAGAAGAAAGAATCATTTATTAAAGGTAGCATATTTTCCAGCAAAAAGATCAAAACTGATTCACCGGAAAGATAGTTTCCTACCAAATACCAATATAATTCCCTTTTCCTGCAATTAGCTTCATTTTCTATCTTTCCATGAGAGTCAAGAATTGCTCCAGAAAGCAAGTAAAAGAAACTTCTCTTGATGAAAAGACAAAACCTGATATAAGTCCTCTAATCAGACAAAATCAAGTTATCTTACTCGGACATTAAGATTAAAAATCCTTAAATCCCATGAATGACCAATCAATCACTAAAACTGGATCAACGTTCCACCAATTAAACAGTAAAACAACTAAACAAGCCATCATCAAAAGGATAACATCCTAAGTAGAATATTGAAGAGCAAAATATATTCACCGGTGAGAAAAAGAGTGTGGGCACCGCCACAAGTGATCTCCTTCAAGCTCTGATCATCAAAAACAGAAGGCGGAATAGGATGAGGCCTCCACTTTGACTCCAAATTGCCTAAACCCAGTCTCCCAAAATCTCCATTCCCCCACACAGCGGCAAATTGCTTCCCTTTGCTCAATTCCTCACCAAAATCTTCGCGTTCGCCGCTTTCAGCAGAAATCCATCTTCTAAAACTTGATCCAAAGGCTAATCTTGCTTTGTGTCTGACTAAATTCGACAATGGTGAGAGCTTCTTCATGCAGGCAAGAGCTCTTGAGACTGTCATCTTTCAGAATTGGGTAGAAGCCAAGTGGGTTCATGGGAAATTCAAGAAATATGATTCGTGCTTTCACTTTTTGATGTTAATTAGAAGTGCGAGGAGGGATTAATGGCTTGAAATAGTGCAACGTATTGTTGCAGTGTTGGAATATTTTTACGATAACACGTTTGGGTATAATAGTTGGAGCGGGGGTGAGAAAATTTGTTTGGATATATCTTTCAAGTTCCTATTTAATATATGAATTGGTTGAAGTGTTGATGGATTTATTTTCTAGAATAACGATCGGTGTTCAAATTTTGATAAAAGGGACAATTATGAACAACCCTTTGTGAGGTATGATAAAATTACATATTATTTCCTTGAGGTTTGAGAAATTACAAACTCCCTCCTAACCTTTACACTCTCTCACAGAAATTTCACCTACCGTTAAACTCATATTTACATTCCAAAAATACCCTTAGGGGATATTGTAGACGAGCAAATAAACTTTATATTATTAATTTAATTTGCTATTTTATATTTTGAAATTATCCTAAATTTAATTTCAAAATTAAATAGTTAAATTTAAATTGATATTATAATGTTTATTTTATCAACAAATTAAGTGATGACACGTGTCAAAGTGATATGTTTTGACCAATTAAATCAAGTCTTGCAGTCAAAGAAAGCCAGAACAAATCATATAGCGACACGTGGCGTATTGCGTCACACCGACCAATCAAATTCAAGTCTTATATGATATTATCTCTTTAAAATAAAAAAATATTAAAGAGATAAATATTTATATGATTTATTTGATATTATCTCTTCAAAAAATATAAGAGATAATTATTAAATAAAGGTTAACTTGAGCAACAAGTCTTGAATCCTACACCTATATAAAGGGGTCATGTGTAGTTAATTCAACACACAACACGAATTCAAGAAAGGCTAAACTACAAGTTCAAGAAAGGCTAAAAACTTTTCTTCCCGAAGTTATCAAATTTAAGCATTTGATTCGTTATCAAGGCGTTATACCGACGAATCGGCGTTATTATTCAAGCTAAATTCACGGAATTACCAACGAGTTCAGCGGAATTCTCCAAAATCCGGCGTTTGATTCGTAAACAAGTCGAAGGACCTACGGATTAACGTTATTCAAGCTAAATTTGAAGTTGAAGAAGATCAAACCCCAAATTCATCAAGAACTGTTTGAAGATTCAACAACTCTAAATTTGAAGGAAGAATCAGAGAATCAAGTGAAGATTGAAGACCCACTTTAACTTGAATTTTCAAATAATTTGTATTATTTATTCGATATTGACTAAAAATCAATAAACGCGAATTTTTAGTGCAAACAGATTGGCACGCCCGGTGGGACCATCTTACCTCTCATCTCTTCCTTCTCATACCAAAGTTCTACTCAATGGCTCCTAAAATCCAACCCAACCCGAAGAATAAAGGAGCTGATGGCGCGAGTAAGGGAGCTGATGGGGCGAACCAACAAAATCTGAAGAATAAAGGAGTAGATGGCACCGTGCGGTCTTCTACAGACGGTCATGACTCAAAATCATCAGATGGTTCAACTCCCTCAACCCCTAGAGAAACTAGATCAAAGGAAACTCCTTTTACTGAAGAGGCGGAGACTATGACTCTTGAAGAGCAAGTTGCCCAAATGGCTTAAGCAATGGCTAACTTGCAAAAGACTTTGGAGGATAAAGACTTCCAGATAGCTCAACTTATGAATAAGTTAGAAAATCGCGATCCTGGTCAGTCTAGTCGTAACCCTCAAACTTTTTTGGCTCAAGTCACTGATGGAAAACAAGTGAATTTTCTTCCTCAGAAGCATGACTCCGCGATGAGGATAAATAACTCCGCTGCATCCATCGTCGCTCTATCTGTGCAAGAATTGCAAAATATGATAACTAATACAATTAGAGCTCAGTATGGTGCACCCTCTCAAAATTCTCCAACATACTCAAAATTGTATACTAAACGTATTGATTCTTTGAGGATGCCAATGGGTTATCAACCACCGAGTTTTCAGCAATTCGATGGAAAGGGAAATCCGAAGCAACATATTGCTCATTTCGTGGAAACATGCAACAACGCGGGGACATATGGTGATCATTTGGTGAAACAATTTGTGAGGTCACTTAAAGGAAACGCTTTCGATTGGTATGTTGATTTAGAGCCAGAGTCAATAGACAGTTGGAACCAAATGGAAAGAGAGTTCTTGAATCGTTTCTATAGCACTCGTCGCATTGTAAGTATGATCGAGCTCACTAATGCAAAACAGTGAAAAGACGAACCGGTCATCGATTACATCAATCGTTGGCGAGCATTGAGTTTGAATTGCAAGGATAGACTTTCAGAGATATCTGCAATAGAAATGTGTATTCAAGGCATGAATTGGGGATTGCTTTACATCTTACAAAGAATCAAGCCCCGAACATTTGAAGAATTGGCTACGAGAGCTCATAATATGGAACTAAGTATTGCACATTACGGTACTAACTTTCCGGCTGAAAATCAAAGAAAGGATAGAAGGGATATTCGGAGGAGTGAAAAATTCGTCAAACCTTTTGCAAGGGAATCTATGGCAGTGAAGGCAACACCTGTCAAAATTCCCTCTAAGGAAAAGAAGGTTGAAGCCAAAACAAAAGATCAACCAACGCAGGATGAAAGGCGTCGACTTACACTGAAAGAGATGCAAGAAAAGGAATACCCATTTCCAGACTCCGACGTCTCACACATTTTTGACGAATTACTGGCGAAAAAACTGATAGAGCTAGCGCAGCCAAAACGCCCTGAGGAGAGTGGGAAAGTGAATGACCCGAAATACTGCAAGTATCATCGAGTCATTAGCCACCCGATAGAGAAATGTTTTGTGCTGAAAGATAAGATCATGGCTCTAGCAAGAGAAGGCAAAATTATCCTTGAAAGTGAAGATGCAGCCGATGCAAACGCTACTAGTGTTGTAACTTCAACAAATGACAATAAAGTTAAGAGCAACAAGAGTATGATGACATCACCAACAATATTGGGGGTATCCACAAAAATCCAGTTTGGAAGCTTGGAACCAATGTTAGTTTCAAAGTTGATGTCCAATAGAGAAGTTAAAGTTTAAGTACATACAACAACCAAAGTCGAAGATGATGATGAATGGACCGTAGTGACGCGCCAACGAAGGCAAAGGCGACGTGTAGAGCAGTTTCACCCTACTTGGATAAAAACATCAACTCCGATCAAGTATAGACAAAGCAAGTCAAAGAGAAGGATGAGAGCACCTACCAACCATAAAAGGCCTTCAAACAATTGCTATTGGAAACCAATGACTTTGGGAGACTTTTTTCCGAAGAAATACTTCAAAGAAAATATGAGCCCTACCTCCTATGATGAAGAAATTTCCCATGTTGTTTCTTGTTATGTTACTAGCGCAGTAATTGCCTTCACGGATGATGATTTGCTACTAGGACCGAAACCGCACAATCGACCACTTTTCGTCTCAGGATTCATGCAAGAAGAGAAAGTTAACCGCATATTGATCGATGGAGGTTCAGCCGTTAATATCATGCCAAAGTCCACTATGAAAAAGTTGGGGATCTCTATCGAAGAATTATCTCAAAGTCGTCTGACCATTCAAGGATTCAATCAAGGAGGACAACGAGCTATAGGAAAGATTCGAGCAGATCTTTGAATTGGAGAACTGAAGGCAAGCATTCTACTTCATGTGATTGATGCTAAGACTTCTTATAACCTTCTATTAGGGCGACTATGGATCCACGAAAATAATGTTATTCGATCTACCCTACATCAATGTTTTAAGTATCTGAAAGATGGAGAAATCATGAAAGTGGATGCGGATGCAAAACCCTTTACTGATGCGGAATCCTACTTTGCTGATGCCAAATTATACTTGGACCCGGAAGTTATGCCTGAAGAAAAAGTCAATAACTTTGAAGCTTCGAAATCGAACCTGATAATGCCCATCACCAGTTTGACTTCGACAAATGGACCATCTCCAACAATGTCATCAGGAGAAATAAAAGGAGTATTTGATCCAAAGGCTTACACACTCTTAGAAAGATCAGGATACGACTTTTCTAGCCCGTCAGCCTTAGGCAGGCTAAAACCAGAATTGACTGGTGAAAAGATTCATGGGCTCACGAAAACACAACTTAAGCTGAAAGAGAAAGGACTTCGTGTTGATTAGCCTAAGACGGGCGTGGGATATGTTCATATGGAACAGGTGAGAATACGCGTGTCCCGAAAAGATAAACAAGTGAACGTGCAACACATATCTGTATTGAGAATTGAAACTAATAAGAAGAATAAATGTGTTTCAGTGTTTGATCGACTCGGTATTCCTATGAAATGTCTTTCTGTGTTCAAGAGACTCGGGTCTAAGGGCCAAAAGACTTTTGAGGACAAACATGCGTCAAACCATCATTCTGTGTTCGATCGTCTTGGAGAAAGCACAGAGGTTGATAGAGATATAAATCATGAGGAGTCAATAGAACCACAAACGAGGCGAGATCAGACTCTTCATCTCTCAGTTGGGGGCACGTCCCTGCTTATTACTTCGGAAGAACCTGTCACCATAAAGACATGCCACCATATCTCAATTAATGAAGATCTTGACTTTGAAGTGGTGGAAGACGAAGTCGAAGAGGCACCACCGCAACTTGAAGACGACGTACAAGTAACTGTAGATGAGCTGCGAGAAATTAACCTCGGAACACTAGAAGAGCATCAACCTACATTTGTAAGTGCACTACTAACTTCTGAAGAGATGATCCAATATACAAGTCTCCTAAAGGAATATAAGGATGTCTTCGCTTGGACATATAAGGAAATGCCCGGGTTGGATCAAAAAATTGCAACTCACCACCTTGGCATAAAGCATGAAGTTCGACCGGTAAAACAATCGCAACAAGTATGCCGTCCAGAATTAGTTCCTTTAATCGAAGCCGAAGTCAACAAACTTATTGATGTTGGGTTCATTAGGGAAGTTAAATACCCCACTTGGATTTCCAGCATTGTTCCAGTCAAGAAAAAGAATGGTCAAATTCGCATATGCGTTGATTTCAGAGACTTGAATAAGGCATGCCCAAAGGATGACTTTCCGCTACCCGTTATTGAACTTATGGTTGATGCGACTACCAGACACGAGGCCTTATCTTTTATGGATGGATGTTCAGGATATAATCAAATCAGAATGTAGCCCCAGGATGAGCCCCAGGATGAGGAGTGTACTGCGTTTCGTACCCCGAAGGGTATCTATTGTTATAAGGTTATGCCTTTTGGACTTAAAAATGCAGGTGCTACATATCAACGTGCTATGCAAAACATCTTTGATGACATGCTGCATAAGAACGTGGAATACTATGTGGACGACCTCGTAGTTAAAACCAAGAAAAGAGATGGTCATCTGATCAGGATCTACGAGTTGTGTTTAACAGGCTCCGTAAGTATGATCTAAAGATGAATCCCCTTAAATGCGCTTTCGGTGTCACTTCGGGAAAATTCCTTGGCTTCATAGTTCGTCACCGTGGAATCGAAGTTGATCCTGCTAAGATAGATGCTATCCAAAGGATGCCCGCGCCAAGAAATCTTAAGGATTTGAGAAGTTTACAAGGCAATCTAGCATTTATTCGAAGGTTCATATGAAATTTGGCAGGAAGATGTCAACCTTTTAGTCATCTCATGAAAAAAGGCGTTAATTTTGAATGGGATAAAGGATGCCAAAACGCGTTTGAAAGTATCAAAAAGCATCTCATGAACCCGCCAGTATTAGGAGCTCCAATACCAGGTAAACCTCTTATCCTATATATTGCTGCGCAAGAACGGTCAATCGGGGCTCTATTGGCACAAGAAAATGACGAAGGGAAGGAAAGAGCGTTATATTACCTTAGCAGGACATTGACTGAAAATGAGTTAAAGTATTCTCCTGTTGAAAAGACATGTTTGGCTTTGTTCTATGCGATCAAGAAGCTAAGGCATTATTTCGAAGCATATTCCGTAAAGCTTATATCTCGAGCGGATCCGGTCAAGTATGTAATGCCAAAACCGATGTTATCCGGGCGGTTAGCTAAGTGGTCAATCATATTTAATCAGTACGAGATAATATATGTACCACAGAAAGCTGTGAAAGGCCAATCACTCACCAATTTCCTAGCTGATCATCCGATTCCAGCTGAATGGGAACTTTCCGATGATTTTCCCGACGAAGAAGTCTTCTTTGTCGAGCCTTTACCAACTTGGATGATGTTCTTCGATGGATCGGCTCGATCAAATGGAGCAGGAGCAGGGGTGGTTTTCGTCTCTCCGGAGAGGCTTGTTTTAACATACTCTTTCGTGTTGACTGAATTGTTCTCAAATAATGTTGCTGAGTACCAAGCTCTGATTATTGGATTTTAAATGGCACAAGAAATGAAGATTCTCAGTATAGAGGTATACGGTGACTCCAAACTGATAATCAACCAACTCCTAAATGAGTATGAGGTCAAGAAAGAAGATTTGATCCCCTACTATCAACAAGCGTCGGTTTTGATGACCAAATTTGAGAATATAATTTTGAGTCATATACCAAGGGCAGAAAATAGAATAGCTGATGCTTTGACTAATTTGGCGACTGTTATGGCCCTATCAAAAGAGGAAACAACAAGTGTGCCCGTGTGCAATCGTTGGGTTGTGCCATTATCAAGTGGATCTGATATTGAAAATATAAATGTCATATCAATCTCGGTTGACGAAGAGGATGATTGGAGGACTCCATTGATTGATTACTTAAAGCACGGAAAATTGCCATCGAATCCTCGACATAAAACTGAAGTGCGTTGACGAGTTCCTCGCTTTATTTTATACAAAGATACTTTGTATCGGCGTTCTTTTGAGGGAATTTATCAGCGTTGCTTAAATGGTGAGGAGACTCTCGAAGCTATGACAGAAGCACATTCAGGAGTATGTGGAGCACATCAATCAGGTCCAAAACTACATTTTCGGATCAAAAGGATGAGCTATTATTGGCCTACTATGGTTAAAGATTGCTTGGATTATGCAAGGAAATGTGAAGCATGTCAGATACACTCCAATTTCATTCACCAAGCTCCTGAACCTTTACATCCTACAGTAGCTTCATGGTCATTCGATGCGTGGGGTCTTGACGTAGTGGGCCCAATAACTCCTAAATCTTCAGGTGGTCATTCCTACATATTGGCAGCTACTGATTACTTCTCAAAGTGGGCAGAAGCAGTACCCCTTAAAGAGGTGAAAAAAGAAACAGTAGTTGAGTTCATTCGAAACAATCTGATTTTTAGATATGGGGTGCCTCGATACATCATCACTGATAATGGTAGACCCTTTTACAACAAGCTGATGGACAAACTATGAGTGCAATTTGGCTTTAAACAACATAACCCATCAATGTATAATGCAGCTGCAAATGGTTTGGCAGAGGCATTTAACAAGACTTTGTGCAATCTCTTGAAAAAAGTCGTGTCTAAGTCAAAAATGGATTGGCATGAGAAAGTTGGGGAAGCGTTATGGGCGTACCGAACAACGCATAGAACCGCTACTCAAGCTACTCCCCACTCGTTAGTTTACGGAGTTGAAGTCGTGCTACCTTTAGAAAGCCAAACACCATCACTTCGCATAGCGATTCAAGAAGGTCTTACTCTAGAGGATAATGTGCGTCTCAGACTTGAAGAGTTGGAAGCCCTTGATGAGAAGAGACTTGCAGCACAACAACAACTTGAATGCTACCAAGCCCGAATGACGAGAGCATTCAATAAAAAAGTGCATCCACGATCATTCCAAGTAGGGGACTTGGTTTTAGCAGTGAGAAGACCAATTACCATCACTCAGCGTATGGGACACAAATTCATGTCAAAATGGGACGGTCCGCATGTGGTAAAAGAAGTGTATACAAATGGCGCCTACAAGTTGCTCGACAAGGATGGCTTGCGCATCGGACCTATAAATGGTAAATTCTTGAAGAAATATCACGCATGATAAAGTAGATTGCTCCTCGACGCACGAGCCTAAACTGCATGTCACTCCTGACCCATATGAGTATAAACTATGTAAGGTAACCACCAATAGTAAAGTATGTGGATAAACTGCTAACTTACTCCACTAATGGTATTTAATGTGGTTAAATTAGAAATTCCCCACTCTTGTTCAGGGTGGTTAAACTTTGAATACTCCTGGCCCGCATGAGTATAAACTGTGTACGGCTCCCCCTTCAAACAAAGTTAACTATTAGAACTACGTTATGACTTGATCCCTTTTGAAAGGGTATGTAGGCAGCTTAGATACCTTCTAAGTTCAGTCACAACTTTGTTTTGATTTATGGTTCCTTGTTGAATTGAAAATTCTTCAAGTAAGTATCAAATCACAAATCACAAGTTGAATAAATTCGCAACCTTGCTTTGACTTGTGTTAATTTGTATTGGATAAAAGAATACCAAGTTAAGTTTGAATTCAATCTTATCTTTGCCTTGATTCCTGTTCCCTTGCTGAGTTGAAAGCTCTTCAAGTTGAAATAAGTTCATAACTTTGCTTGGATTTGGGTTGATTTGTGTTTTTCTATTGAATTGAAAGTTCTTCAGGTAAATATCAAATTGCAAATTGAGTAAGTGAAGAAATTACGGTGTTGTTTACTTCTTCGTGAAAATCAACATCCTAGAGTTGTGTTATTCTGATATGATGATGTTATGAACAAAGAAAAAATATATTACCGAAAAGTTGCAAGATAGAAAAGAAATAAATTCTATTAACTTTGAAGTAATGACGTTCATGATACATCGAATCCTAAGGTAAGAAGGAAAAGGAAAAAAGACAACGGTCCTAGCTACTCTTAAACAAATCCTAAGCGAAAACAATGCGGCCTAAGTACTATCAAGCAAATGGGTTCAAGTCCTTCAAGGTTTCCTTGGCTACTTCAAGGAGAATAGAGGCATTCTTCACATCTTCAAGTAGTTCATCATTTGCTGGGGGAGCTTTCTCGAGGGTAGTAATCTCTTGTTCAATTTCCCCAATTCGATCTTGAACACCTTTGAGTAGAAGTTGTTGTTGCTTCAATGATGACGAAACCTCCTCTCTTTGCTTCTTTAAATTACTAATCTCTTTCTTGATGCGCGTTAGATCATCCTTGATTATTTTGATGTGATCTGTTTCCTTGGCATGATTTGCTTGTGCATCATTGAGGCGATCTCTAGCTTCATTTAGCTGCTGAGAGGAAGATGTTTCAGCCGCTTTTTCTGAATACTTAGACTTGGCCTCATCATAAGTATCTGCTTTTGCGAACAAGATCTTCAAGGAATCCTCTATGTGGGAAGTGTAAGATCCATCATGTTTCTTCATTTCTGCGATTACCAAGTAGACTTCATATTTGATGTAGGAAATAGAATCAAGAGGCGTGTCGGATATCTTCTTTGAAAGGTCATCCCATAATAACTTGAGAAATTGCTTTGTTCGATCCATGATAAATTTAGCTCCTTGAAACACCGATACCTCAGGATGAGGTATATTTTTCTTCTTTTCAGTAGGCTTCGGTGCTTTCTCTTGAATTCCCCTTGCAAGTGGAGTATCCGCCTCTAAGGAATTTGGCCCCACTACGGAACGTTGACTGTATCGGGACTCTTGACTATCTTCAATATTTATCATCTCATGCTCCAACTGCAAACAAAAAGTAAGGTATGAATAAATTACAAGTGTAAAGATCAAGTAAAGGTAAAAGTGAAGGAAAAAATTCAACCTTATTGGAAAACCGATCGAGTGAAGGTTGACTTGTATTCCTTTGCCTTTTCCAATGGTGCTCGCTATCACCACTCCCTTCGTCAAAACCATCCGATGCCTTTCGTTTCTCTCCTTCATTCAGGGTTTCGGCATCAAATAACTTCAGGTCGATTAATTTGGTGACATTGTCTTCAAAAAAGTTCCCATGAAATTTTGACCACCATTCCTTGTAACTATCGGAAAAGAATCTCTTTGCATTTTGAGGAATTGCGGGAAAATATGCCGAGGACATGGAATTGGCTAAGGTACAAACACGCCAGTGGTTGGTTCCTTCCTCCAACGTACAGTGCCGGATATTATTTTTGATAACTCCAGGTACTTCTTGATAAAAGCCAAATTGACGACTAAATCGATGAGGACTGTATGGCTCAATGATAAATTGCCTACCCCTCCTCAAAGTCAAATAACTGGATCGGATTGCTGCAAAGTAATTTTGTTTAAGTTCATGACCTCTCCCATCATCGGTGTGATGAAATTCTTCCCATTCTTTGACCATGTTACAAGTCCAAGATACAAGTTCGGCTTTGTGAATCTTCTTGCGAGCTTGTTTTGCATCATAATATCTCGCACCTCCTTCACCGGAATATTGAGTCATGGGCGGGCCGCGTACTTCTTGGCTTAGTGGGAAGTGAGTCTTGAAGTAATATGCTAACCAGCCGTAAACGAAATGGATAGGGAACTGAGAGTAAGCTCTAGTGGGTAGTGAAGCCACTGATAATCTGTTAAGCCCTTTGTAAATGCTGGCCAGGACAGGAACTGCTAACTCCACTTTTCGACCAGCCGCCATAGTGCTTGCAATTTTAAAGGTACTCGGATGAATCATGCCAGCATCATCGCAAGGTAGGGCAAAGGCGCAAATCCAACATGATAAGTAGGCAGCCAAGTAAACTTCTTCCTTCAAGCTTCCTTTGAGGCCAAGTTTAGCAAATAGTTTATCTTCCGTAGAACTCCATGCTTCGGGGGCACCGATATCTCCTTGGGGGTTATTAGTTTGCCTAGGACGACCATTCTTTCTATCTTTGCGAGGAGGCGGTTGGGTATGTCTCCGGGGCTCTTGCACCAAAAGTTCACCCAAGATTCGACTGTAACTTGAGAAACTTGGCTCCTTCGGTTATCTCCATTCAGTAAGTGGTAAACTTCGAATAGATACTTGCACGAACTAGGTACAAACATATTTCGCTGGTGATCATGACTAGTAAGTTCCTTGGTATCAGGAACTACTTCATCATAAATCAGTCCGGTCATAGGAATGCCCGCCAAAGTATGTAAGTCCCACAGTGATATGGATAATTCCCCTTGTGATGTTAAGAGAGTATTCGTGGAGGGACACCATGCTTCAATAAAAGATTTGATAATCTCGGAGTTGCGATCATAAGTATATAAAGAGGCCCGTACTGCATCATGTAGTTGAACATCGTTTAACTTGTCTCTGCATCGGCTAAGGATATCTTCAGACCACTCCCAGTATCCGTCAATAAAGCGAAATTCACCATCAAACTTGAGATCGTTTCCCCACTTGGCTTTTCCTTCGATAATAGCTCGACCCAATGATGGTAAGTAACTTGGCCCTTCGGTAAGTTGATGGTGTGCAGCCTGTAGAGCCCACACCTTTGATGTTTTGTTTAAGGTAATTCTTTGAGACCACTTGGTAAGTAACTTGGTCCTTCGGTAAGTTGATGGTGTGCAGCCTGTAGAGCCCACATCTTTGATGTTTTGTTTAAGGTAATTCTTTGAGACCACTCGCTCAAGCGTACCGATGTAATCAACTTCGGCCAACGACCTCCATATGAACCAAGTAAAGAATCATGCACCTCCAAGCAAGTAGCCTTCTCTTCGGATTGTCTTTCTTCGTTAAGGATTGCTAAGTGCTTGACACCGGCTGGAGTTGAGATATCTTTGAAGTACACCATTGCGATCTTCGAATCGAAAAGAACAAAAAAAGGAAGAGAAATCAAGTTATCAATAATACTCAAAACAAAAAAAAGAAGGGGGACGAAAAGAGGAAAAATAGATCGAACGTGGTACCTCTAGAACTACGCCCGATTTTCACCGAATTGCTGCTGCCGTAAAGTTGGGTATTTTCTTGGGTTAACGCTGCTACGATGTGCCAAATTTTCTGGAATTTATGGCGTTGAGGTGTTGCGCTGCTTACCGCTTCAAATTATAATAATGCCGCAAAGATTAATATGAATCACCACGTAGTTCCCCGAATTAATGCTGCTGCTTCTTGAATTAAGGCTGCAACCGTATGCAAGAACTCAATGATGAAATTGTTGTTCCGGAGTCCTGCCTCTCTCCACTTGTATCTTCGAAGTTGATGATGGAATTATTGCTCCACTTCGTGATTACTCCTTCAAATTAACAGTGATGCTACCTTCCTCAAATTAACAGTGATTGCTCCACTTGTATTGCTTTGATTTTGGTGTGATCATGAGGTTTGATGATGCGTTATTTATAGGCATGGGAATATCAGGAGTCCGAACAGATTTAAGAGTCCTAATACTAGTTGAATTCAAGATCCTATGAAATCACATCTTATATGACGTCATGATGAGTTAGATATTGAAAGTAATTATTATCTTCAAATATCATCTCATGTTAATCCAATTTTGTCTTGGGGGATACGTCAACATCTTTCCATATGAATGTGGGAGAGTTCATTTGCATGCATGCAAAGTCTTACACGACATATTGCATGAATCCTATGATAACTCAATTGTGTGTATGAATTAAAATTCCAAACTACACAAGAAGTCCGAAAGCCACGTGACTTGTGGTGTGAAATGATTTTGAGAATTAACATCATCATATTTATGTTTATTTAGATTTTCTAAAAAAAAAAATGGAAATTAGGAAATTTAAGTACTTCAAGTCCCGCCTTCGTATAAATATTCGGCATGTTTTTCGCCAAGCCTTGAAGTGGGGGCATTTGTAGACGAGCAAATAAACTTTATATTATTAATTTAATTTGCTATTTTATATTTTGAAATTATCCTAAATTTAATTTTAAAATTAAATAGTTAAATTTAAATTGATATTATAATGTTTATTTTATCAGCAAATCAAGTGATGGCACGTGTCAAAGTGATACTTTTGGACCAATTAAATCAAGTCTTGCAGTCAAAGAAAGCCAGAACAAATCATATGGCGACACGTGGCGTATTGCGTCACACCGACCAATCAAATTCAAGTCTTATATGATATCTCTTTAAAATAAAAAAAATATTAAAGAGATAAATATTTATATGATTTATTTGATATTGTCTCTTCAAAAAATATAAGAGATAATTATTAAATAAAGGCTAACTTGAGCAACAAGTCTTGAATCCTACACCTATATAAAGGGGTCATGTGTAGTTCATTCAACACACAACACGAATTCAAGAAAGGTTAAAAACCTCTCTACAAGTTCAAGAAAGGCTAAAAACCTTTCTTCCCGAAGTTATCAAATTTAAGCATTTGATTCGTTATCAAGGCGTTATACCGACGAATCGGCGTTATTATTCAAGCTAAATTCACGGAATTACCAACGAGTTCAGCGGCGTTCTTGGTGGAATTCTCCAAAATCCGGCGATTGATTCGTAAACAAGTCGAAGGACCTACGAATTAACGTTATTCAAGCTAAATTTGAAGTTGAAGAAGATCAAACCCCAAATTCATCAAGAACTGTTTGAAGATTCAACAACTCTAAATTTGAAGGAAGAATCAGAGGATCAAGTGAAGATTGAAGACCCACTTTAACTTGAATTTTCAAATAATTTGTATTATTTATTCGATATTGACTAAAAATCAATAAACGCGAATTTTTAGTGCAAACAGATATATTCTAATTTTACTGAGAGTTTAATGATGTAATTATAATATTAGTTAATTTTGGATTTTTTGTATTTAAAAAGTTGTTAAATTTAATATCTTATATTTTATCTATAAATTTTTATTTTTTATTTTTTTTGCAACCGGATCAAAAGATCCGTGGAGGGATTAACGAGGGTCCCACCTCATATATAACGAACGAATTAAAGTTACAAAGGGAAGTTAATAAAAAACATTCCCAAAAAACGCATAAGGCAAACCCAACAATACAACTTGTTGTCGGGTGCAACACTAACAAAGAAAAGGTTTGCCCGGCCAAACTCTATTCCTAGTAGAATCATCCTGACCAAAGTCAGAGGTATCTATAAATATAAGTTAATTAGATATTTCATGCATATTTATTTCTATGAAATATGATAAAAAGTTATAAATTCCCTTTTGTATTTATATCTTAGTTTTAAATATATTTTATACAAGTTCATTTAAAGTTAATTTAAAATTATTTATTTGCAATGATAACAATTTTTTCCTCAAAATAAAAATTCATATAAAAATCCACACAAATATCAATTAGTGCATTACCAAATTTTTTCATCAAAATTGAAAATCATAATAAACACACCAACATCAATAAATACATTAGTAAATTCACATAAATATCTGTCAGAGTCATTTAAATAATTATTTCAAACGTTGAACATGCATGATCAATATCTACAGAAAAATATTAGACATCCATAAACTCTAGGTATGAAATTAGTTTATCATAAAAATATTAAAATATCATTAAGTAGTATTCACTGAAAAAAAAAAATGTTAGGTAGACACAAAACTCAAGTATTTACATTAAACCCCCTAAGAATTTTAGTTCTTGTATTAAACCCCTTACCTTTGGACTCTTTATTACATATATCCCCCTGAATTTCAGCATATTAGGGGCAAAATAGTAAATTTTACACATTCCGTTAAATTTAAAAGAGGAGATAACGGGCCAAGAGGGAGTTCATAATTTCTAAAAACCTTAGAGGGTAATCTGTAATTTCGTCAAACCTCAAGGGTTGTTCGTAATTATCCCTTAACAAAATAACTCTAAAAAATAATAAGAAAACCCACACAATATTTCCTACCTTTTCTACTTAACGTGTAAGCGAAGATTGCCAATTCCTTTCCCAATGTTGTGGGTGACGGAAACTGTCCATGAGTTCAAGAAAGTATAGAAATGTTGGGTCGTGAATAAAAAAAATAAAGTTTTCATTTTTATTTCTCATCTTCCCCGACCAGAATTTTTCATTTTCTTTCTTTCTTATGGTCCACTCATAATGACTAAAAACAAGAAAAAAGCTAAAAAAAAATAAAAAATAAACCTAGATCGACTTAAATCTTTAAAGGAGATGTTGAAACAAAAATTCATGAAGAACACCAGGTTCATGAATTCTGAAAGCTATCGTTTATTTAAGCTATTGCTTTCATAAAAAGCGATTGCTTTCATAAAGAGGGTTTGCTTTCATAGAAGTGATCTCTTTCACAAAAAGCGACTGCTTTCATAGAAAGTGATCGCTTTTTAGTATTTAGTTTTGGGCTAATCCCAGACACCCCGTGTCCATTGGGGTTTAGTGCGCTTTACCCCCTAACCTTTAAATCGGTGCGGTTGCTCCCCTAACCTTTGAAAAATTTCACACTTAATCCCTTTAGCAAAGCAGATCTATACAAAGTAGATTTCAAATATATTGATATTATATATCAAATTAAAGTTCTCGATGCAAGGAACACAACAATGGTCTTGAAATCAAAATCTGACGACCGACGACAAAAATCACTGGTCAAAGACGATACAAGACGGAAGAAGTTTTGTAGCGGCTTTTAGCGGCTAATAGGGTCGATTGGGGTATGAGCTTTGTTCGTCTTAAAGAGTCAAACATGATGGCGGTAGTCTTGAAACTCGGGTCGCGCTGATGGAGGAAAAATCGACGGTCAAAGTTTGTTAAAAGAGGTTAAGTGTGATATCTTTTAAAGGTTAGAGGGGCAATTGCACTAATTCAAAAATTATGGGACAAAGCGCACTAAGGACTAAAGGATGAGGGGGTATCCGGAATTATACCTTTAGTTTTTAATATTTTATAAAGTTATTATCTTGTTTGTATTGATAATCATTTTAAGTTTTTAAAATTTAGTATTAAGTTTCTTATATTTAATATCTTTTTCAAACAGAATGAGGCGAATGAGCACAACGATGTGCTGGAGAGAAAAAAAAGCAACTGAAAATATGGTACAAATTATTTTCGTGTTTTTATACACGTTTGAAACAAAGCAATTGGTTAGGATAATTTTTAATATTAATTCTTTTAAGTGGTATTAAAATTGACAAAAATCTTATTTTTGCATATATTTCTGAAGCTATCATGTCATATTTATTAAACCGTCTTTCTTCAAAAAAAATAAAAATAAAAATTTAAGCAGTGATGAACATGTATTAATCATTGTCATTCCTTGGTGTATCAGTTGACGTTTGAAGTTCATTTTCATAGAATGATCCTAAATTAGTTAACTTGCTAATTACATTCTTGGAAAATTTGTCCAAGACGTGCGTGTCATAGAGATGCCGAAACTTTATCATCTCTTTTACATTTGTTTGATTGTTGTATATTCATAATATTGGTGTTATTATTTGTATAAAGTCCATTTCATAATGTATTAAGAATTATAGAAGAACCATTTTTCTTAATATAGAAATTGTCATTTTTAATGAAAATTTCAAATCCTTCACAATTTAATATTGGAATAAGAATTATTTACGAATAATTGAAGATACATATAAGTTTTTATTTAAAACTAAAACAAAACGCCTAAATCTAGTCTAAACGTCCTTATAGCTGGAGCTTCAACACTTGATCTGTCTACAACCTTCAAGACGCATTCGCCTTCTTCAAACTGTCGAACCTCATTTATCATTTGTACATTATTACACATATGAGCTCCACATCCAGTATCAAGTGCCCAAGAAATAGAATCAATAGATAAACATATTTGAACAATAAATACACATTTCTTTAGAGTATCTTATACTCTTGGCAATTCATCTTCCAATGTCCTTTCTTGCCATAATGGTGGCAAACGTTCTCTCTCTGATCTCTTTTCTTCTTGGCTTTTTTCTTTTTAACCCCTCCTTCGGGTTTAGAGAATCCTTCTACTTATGGAATTTCTTCCCTTTGCCTTTAGAAGGTTTAGAAGAGGGAGTTACCATCAAAACCTTTTGATCCTTCTTAATTGTGGTTTCAGCAGTCATAAGTTGACTAATTAGCTCAATACAGTAGCATGAGCACGACTCATGTTGAAGTTAAGCACAAACGGGTTAAATGATGGTGGAAGCGATGCTAGCATTAAGTTCGCGACAAGCTCTTCACTGAGTGGCATGTCCATAGTACCAAGTTTCTCAGTTAGACTAAGAAACTTCAATTCATACTCATGGACACTTATACCTTCTTTTATCCCAAACATTCAACAATTCCTTTGATGTGTTATACTTTGTAACACGTTTATGGGGTCGGTATAACTGCTCAAGGTGGTTGAAAATCTCCCAAGCATTTTTCATGAACTCATGTTACCTTTGCATGTCCGCAGACATGTTAGCCAACATAAGGCAACGAGCTTGGAGATTGTCATATTTCCACTTGGCTATCGCATCTCTTTCGGCTTGAGTTGGAACATCTCCTTCAGGAAGGGGTTCCGCCTCGAAGAGAACATATTTTCTCTTCTCAAAATCTAAAATGATTTTCAGATTTCCTAACCAATCAGAGTAATTAGGCCCCATCAACTAGTTTGATTCGAGGATGGATACGAGAGGATTTTTCATTGTCATTTCAATTGAAGAGAATCACAGAAACTACAACCTAAATGAAAAATAGAGAAAGCATGAGCATGTTGAATAATAACGTTACACATATTATCAATATCTTTAAAAATATGTTCTCCAACTGTTTTTAAAAGATTTATAAATCCCAACGATTTTATAAGAAACTTGTTTTCAATGGGTACTATCTCAAGCATTTTAGTTTTGGACCCATGACTCGTAGGTCATCCAAAAGTTAAAATCTTTAGGTAGGTACCTTTACCAATTCCATCTCCATGGAATTCTTAATAATGTTTTTGCATTACTAATCTTTCAATATGGACCCACGACTCGTGAGACATCCATATCTACTTCAGTGTTGAGCACGACCCATCAATCATAAGATCATAATTAAACTTGATTCGAATGATCCATGACTCGTGAGACATTGCTTATTCCAAAATAATCATGAAATAATAATTACTCTAAGTAATTAATCAAGAAACTCAGAATTAATAGGTTATACTAGTTACCTACGACTCATGAGTGTAGCATCCCGAACTATGGGCACCACATCCTATTGGGAAATACGAAACAGTAAACGCAGCGGAATTAAAATTTTTTTTTCCCAAAAGCAAGATCTAGACTTGCAATTCCTATTCCTAATTCGTAAGGATTCAAGAAACTTACCTAGATCGACGCTTTCTTGACACGTTTTGAGCCGCCCTCAAAAAAGCACTTCAAGTGGCAAGTCCCTAGAACTTCTTCGAATCTTCAAGAGTACTCTGAAATCGCAGTCCTCTAGAGTAATAATCCATACCAACCTCGATCAAGATCCAAATAGGGAAGATGCTAGTACTATATTTAGTGTTTAGGCTCTAGGGAATTTGTCTGAAGTCATTTGGAAATTTTTTGTCTATCATCCTCTTATGGGGTTCGAACCCCACCCTTAAATGGGGTAGTGTGGTTCGAACCCCCTTGTCTTGTTGGGCAAGGATTCCAAATCCTCCAAAACTTTGAATTACTTGCTAGGTAAGAAAGGTATTCTACTTTGACCAAAAGTCTCTTTTGATCAACTTGCCTTCCAAGAAATTCTATCTAGCTCTCTTAGATATTTTATGGGATACTTTTATTTAATCAATATAAATAAATTAATGTCAATAATTAATTAATTCTCAATTAATTATTTATTAGACATTTAAACTCCAAATTAGGACTTTATAATAATTCATAATTAAACTAAAGTTCATTAAATAATTAATCACAAATTAATTATTTAATTCACCACATAAGGTGACACGTGTCACTCATTGACACGTGCCCCCCCACACATGTGGTCCCTTCCAATGCTTGATTGGTTTGATCAACTCGTTTAATCGATTCAAGCCTTAACCCTCGTGATCGGGCATTTGTGTGTAACCCTCTAGGTTCATTATTCAATTAGCAGTGACCCCGATTAATTAATTCCTAATTAATTAATCAGTCCACAGATCATACTACCATAGTCTAGCAACAGGTGTGTGACCCCTAGCTGAATAAGAATGTATCAATTCGAAGAACATTTAAGTCATTGACATATGTGAAATACGGTCCTCCTACAACCGATCTCTCGACCAAGATCTAGGGTAAGAGAATAATTAGAACCCTAATAATCTCACTCTTAAAGTTAAGTTCATTTCATATCCATTTGATCTCGATCTAAGAAACCCTTTTCTTGATCTCGATCCACTGCCTTGGCCAAGGTCTCCTAAATAGCATATGAATGACTTACACAATAAGAGATCAACTTGGTCATGCAAGTGTAGGTCCTTTTTGATTCTCATATGCTTTCATGTGCCACTTGTGTAGCCCCAGCATAAGCCTTGAATCAGTTGTTTCGGCCGACATCCTTTAAAGCTTATACCAAAGACTATAGAGTTAGCCCACAAAGCATCTATGAAATCTCAAGTTTAAGGACTATTGAATTGCATCAATGACTCGTGAGATATTTCCTAATTTGGAAGTTTCTATTTTAATAGAAACTTCCTTTCCCGTTTAGGAATCTTCTCACACGGGACGCCTCAGTGTACTCATTTAGACTAAACGATCACCCCCATGTATCACGTACGTGTCAACCATACACTTTTGCACCCCAAGAAACAAGGTTGTTCTTCTTAAAGGCGTGATCACACGAGCAAGCTTCTAACGAGTCATACCGACACTCCCACTGTCTATTGGACTCATCAGTGTGGAGTGATTTCTAATCATGACTTATGTGATTTAGGGCTCATTTCATGAACCACTTCTCCTAAGTGATAGAGTCCTAGCTATAAGTCATTTAGATTATGGGAGTTTTTATACATGCACAGTCAAAGTAAACATACAATCAAACAAGAGCATATAAAGAAGTGTTGCCTTATGATCAAATCAGTTCTTTTATTATTCAAGGATTGTCTGTGATTTACAAAAGAAAAAGTACAAACCGGATTACAATATCGGCTTTAAGGGCACTATTCCTAAAACATCCCCCGTACTAGAGCACAACACGTGTAACGGAATGGAAAGTCCGCATACGCGAGAAACAATAGCAAACGAAAGACAAACAAAAACTCTCCTAAGCTAGGCAGTCTAGACTCTCAATCAAAGTGCGCATCAAAACAAATAAGTGCAAAAGCGATTTAAAACATATCATAGCATGCTATCAATCTTCATATCAAGTCAAAAATGATCATATACAATAGATATACATATCACCATGCCCATCCCGGGCCAAAAGAATCATAATATCATCTACGAATCAAAGGCTAATAACAGTATTCAAACTAATGTACATGAGTCCAAAAGATCAAAGATACATAAATAAATCCACTACGAATGCAATATGCAAACTCGAGCTACACCATAAGTAAGACACTACGACAACTTACCGCCTAATTCAAACCTCTAACCTGTACTTGCAAACTCATAAGAAAAGGGAAAAAAGAGAACAACAACGAGAGTCAGTCCTAAAGACTGGTGATGTGACGCCTGTGTTTTTACCGTACAGGTACGCGCCCCACACGTGTGAGTTCTTGAGGGCTAGATTTATTTGCATGCTTTATTTGAATTATATTCCTATGTGAATTATTTGAATTAATTGAATTATGTGAATTACTTGAATCATTTTAGTATTTCATTTCATTTCATTTCATGAACAATTTCATATTTCTAACTTTTATATATATATATATATATCTTATACATCTCATACACACATTTCATTTTATATTATAAAGTACATATACTTATATACTTATAATATTCACATTACACTTTATACATACATATACATACATAATTATATACATATATACAAGCACGCACACCTCTCCATGCACTATTCACCCTCACTCACATTTCAACACAACAAACAACACTCATCTCTCTCACTCTCCCTCCCCCATTCACACGAGACACGCCCCCTTGGAAGAGGAGGTTCGCCGACCACCGGAGCACCACCAAGATGTCATCTTCATCATCTCCATCTTCCATTCCTTCACTTTCTTCATTTCTTTTCAAGGTTGGTATGTGTATGTGTATGTGTGTTTTGTTAGAGATTGTTGTGATTTAAGTTTATATTATTGTTCCTAAGCATGTTAATGTGTATATATGTAGAAATCCTTGAATTTATTGCTTGGAAGTTTGGTTGTTGGAGTATTAATGGAATTGTTGGTTGTTGGAGTATTAATGGAATTGAGAGTTTTGTGAATAGTTGTGGGTGTATTTGAAGGTGTAAACTTGTGTTTTATGATGCAAACTAGAGATATTATGTGCATATATGAGTTGTTTACATGTTGTGGCTTCTTTTCCCAACTTTAATCATGTTTTGGTTGAGTTTTGGTTGGGGTTTGTTGAAGCTCGAGTTAGAGAAGAGGGTGGAATAGGGGATTTCAGCTTTCTACACTAGGACATGCCCGTGTCCCCATTGTACTGAATGGGAGACACAGCCGTGTATTCTTCACTTCGAGCGCCTGTACTGAGATACGGGCGTGTCTCAGTTTGCCCGTGAGGTCAGACATTCCCGTGTCTTACCCTCCCTTGTTTACGTGTGTTTTATACTTTGTTTAATTGTTTCGTATGTTTATTTATTGCTTCAATTATGACGTATATGCATTGGAAATATGCTGATTTAAGTGTTATATTAATTATATGAAGTTCATGGATCGTTTTACTATGATTATGAAAAGTATGAATATGATCTCTTCATGCGTTAAGTGAGTTGCTCGGTTATGCGTCTCTATGGCATTAATTGTTCACATGAACATACTCATAAATTATTATCATTAAAATCTCATATCATAACATATCATAAGCATGCCGTTCGTCGATTATTTGGTTCACAAGTCTCGAGTCTCACGTACACTTGTACTTCTTGCACAGAGCTTGATCCAGTGGTCGAGGAGCAGGGTCCTTAGGCTTCTCTCTCTTCATTTTCTCTTTCGACAAGGTGAGGTTTTATTTATTTACTTAGAACCCGTAATATCTCGTGTGACGATTTTAGCCAAAATGTATTATTTATACTTACACTTTGGAAAAATGTTTATTATTCAAATGCTTTCATGAAATTGTTTTGGCGAATGATCATTCACGTATTATTGGGCCCCGGAAAAATGTGCGAATGGAGACCAGTACGGCATCGGGCCATCGGATAAGCCATTGTATATAGTAACCTTTGAGAATATCCTCGCGTGACCAGGAGGCCTGGGAGGCGGGATATTCTTGAGCTTGTGGTTAACCCATCAAAGGAGTGGGCAAAAGTCATGATCCCTCATCTCGATATTGTCTCATGAGGTGGTTTAGGCCTTGCAAACCCTTCCACCGCACCAGAGGAAGAAGGATGGAAAATTATGTTTATTTATCATGATTAAGATTATGATTACGGCCTTATGACTATGTCTTGCATGAACGCCTTGTAACTCGATTTATGCACACACTATGGGAGTAAGGTTGAAGAATTGCCCACTCTCGCTGGGCCACGTTATGATTATGATTTGTCAAGTAATAATTTGATATATGTAATTCCGAGCAATGCCTTTTCTAAACTTCCCACTCGGGTTCTTTTAAACTTTACTCGGGGTTATGGATTGCATGTGCATGAGATATATTTATTATGCCCCTTACTCAGTCTTTCGACTGACACCTCCACGTTGTTTTTAGTCTTTTGTAGGTATGCTAGGCGGGGAATAAGGTCGTTGTGGAGTCTTTATTTTGGTTCTAGCATGTTTTATGTCTTAGCATTTACCTACTCATCCTTTTGGATTATGTATTATTCTATTTTGGAGATTGATGTATATTTGGGCCTTGTAAGCCATTGTTGTTATATTTTGGGAGTGTATGCCGGAGTTGTACTCCATTTATGATAATATTATGTTTATGCTTCCGCTTTACTTGTTGCATCGTTGTTGGATTGGTTTAAAGGTTAGCCTCGCTTAGCTAGGTTGAGTTTTTTTATCTTTGTCACCCGTTCGCCACGCGTTTGATTCATGTATGGACTTCCATTTCATACGTGGATTGGATTTTTGGTGCAGGAATGTGGCGCCTATCGGTGTGGGTGCTACAGGTGGGGGGCTAACACACACACCCATAATATGTATAGAGCAAAGCAAGTATCAAATTCAAAGTAATCCATGAACCGGGGATGTTTTTTGCAAGCTAAAAACGTTTCCTGTCATAATAGGTATACATACTTAAAAGAAAGTTTAGGGCCAAAGGCCAAAATAACCAATTTTAAGAGTTAAGAGTCCATTCTCGTTTTACGAATCCAAACAAAGTCGAACTAACTCGGCGAGTATGAGTTTTCGAACCGAACATCTCATATTCAAAGTCATATTCATATTCAAAATAAAATCAGAAACCATCCTTCCCTGCACCTTCGACGAGGTTACCGCCTTTCCTCAACCTCCTAAGGTTAGGGGAATCCTTTCAATGGAGATGTGTTGATGAAAGAGCTCGGCGACCCCACGGCCGTCCCGAGTTGCCATACAACTCTCCGGGGCCCAATTCAAAGTTAAATTCAAAATTCAAATTCCGATGAAACTTATCTTTCAAAATCATATCTCGCTACACACTCACACAATTCAAAGCTTTTCAAATCAAATGAAAACATATCTTACATACGTATAAAAATGTTTTCAAAGCTTCATAACAACCGGGACAAGCCCTCAAAGTACATTTCCAACACATATCTATCATATAATATACATAAGTCGCATGTGGGCTCAAAACACATTTAGGGTTATATGTCATATTAACTAAAAGAAGAAAACCTCACCTTCACAACATAGCCGAGTCGAAAGAGAATCAAAGGACGCCTAAGGAACCACCTCGTCACCAACGGGATGGTCCTCTGAACAAAACAAACATCAAAAGACACTCTTAGACTCAATATGAACAGTATAGACGCTTGGCAAATGCACATGGATGTAAGTGATGCAAATAAAATGATGTGTGGTAGCACTTAGAGCATTCAAGGTGCAAAGTATTTAAATAGCATGCATATAAGTCATACAAAAGCAAATAAGAGGCAAATGAAGCGATTAGAAAATAGTTGGAAACCGAAAAAAGGACAGAGGATTCGAAATGGCCTTTTGGGTCATGTGACCAAAAAATCACACGGCCGTTTCAAACCTACTGCCTAAAATCAACCACTCGAAACGGCTGCTTCGTACTGTAGTAAAAAAATCAAACGGTCGTTTCAAAGCTACTACCCGAAATCAGACTCTTCAAAATGGCTGATTCAGACTGAAGAACAAAAGCTGAACGGCCGTTTCAAAGCTATTGACCAGAATTCGAGTTGGAGAACGGTCGTTTCGGCCAACGCTGAAAATCGAAATGGCAGTTCTCAGCCCATGATCAAACCTTCCTGCTCAGGCAAACGACCGTTCGTTCACACCAAAGGGGTCGAAACAACTGCAGACACCAAGTCTGGGCAAATTAATGCAGAACAGGGGAAGAGAGTTTGTTGGCAAAAAATGGGCAAAACTAGGGCAAAACATCAAGTAAAATTCAAGGAATGCATACAAACTCATCTAGCTCAAGAATATAAAGGTTTAAGCCATAAAACATGTAAGTCCATTTTCAAAAAATTCAAGTTCATTAATGGCTTCTTGCATTTAATCCAACTACCACCTTGATTCATGCATTTAATACAACAAATACATCATATAGAACTCATATATAGGGTCAAATTCTCAACAAATTCAATACATAACACCTATTCTCCATTTTTGCCTAAAACCCTTACTATTCATTAACAAGCTCGTACACATTCATACACACATCCACAAGATAAGATTTACAGATAGAAATGAAGTACACATTGTGGGGATTCCGTGGCTTATCTCGGCTCACGAAAGACGAAGAAACGAGGGAGATATGAACTCTTGAATGTAAGAAATGGCTTGGGGCTTTCTTTGTCTTCCTTGGAGCTGCTCTTGTATGATGAAAATGAAGAGGAAGAGAAGGGGTTCAACCCTTTAAGGGCTGAACCGGTTCGGTTCAAGGGTAAACGGTTCGGTTCAAGAGTTTTTAAAAGGTAGGGGTCCAAACGGCTTTAGAAAAATATGGGGTCAATTCCTTTGAATTCGAATCGTCGAAACGAATCCAACGGCAAAGTCGAAATTCGAATCTGAATTCCCGAGCTCATAGTAGTCCAAACAAACCCAAAAGCACCTAATTACAATTAGGCCCAAAACTTTCAAAAAGTTACGAATATGCCCATGTCCTATTTTCAATTCAACCCCAACAATTCAAATAAATTGCAATTAAGTCCATACGAGTCATAAATCACATCAAATCATATAATTCAAATTCCGACATGAAATTTCATAATTTAACAATCGAGTTCAACACATTAACAAGTTCGTAATTCATATGTTTCAATTATATCACATATTCATCAAGTTTGAAATCATATTCAAAGGCGAATGTATCATATCGGAGTCAAAGAGGCAAAGTGATCATAGTTCAAGTATATAATCATCATGTAATTCATATATCTCAAGAATAACACATAAGTGCATAAATAAATAATTTAAATACGCAAGTAGCTCACACGTGACGTCATATCTGTACGGCCGAACGGACGGGGCGTCATAGTGAGACAACAACTAGCTTGCCCATTAATTCTTACATCCTGTTGATGGAATGCTAGGAATTTTATTACCTTAATAAAACACCTATTTTTCGAAGGTTGTCCACTATTTCTAATGGTATTTTTGAATGATCTCACCAACATATAATGTTATCCATTTTTAATTATCTTGTTAATGCAATTTCACATAAAATGCATCATATAAACAATTAGCAGATAACATGTCCTAGCTTGATACTAATATGAGATGGTCATTTGTATCCTATCTTATGTGTAATTATGGGAGCCGCTCCATAATCACTAGTTCTAAACATGCATGCCGCATAAAACAGATATTTTACATAAGGGTATAGAATTTAATGAAACTCTAATCTATTAAATTAATAGACAAAATCCCCTCCCTAACATTTTGAGTAGTCTTCACTTATGGCCGCCATCTCCTTGAAATGTGGATTCATGTTACTCCATGGGTGTTTGTCTCCAAAATGAAAATAAAAACCTCACCACCTAAATACTACTTTCAAATTACAATAAAATGAAAATTTGCATAAAAGTAATAAGACTCAATTTTCATATTGGACTTAGACAAGTACACGGGGCATACCGCAGCCCAAAAACAATAATAATGAAAGCCATATAATAAATCAAGCAAAGCGCACACATAAGTATAACTCCAACCCCAATTGAAATAACACAACTATGGAGCTCCAACCCCAATTAAAATCATTCATGTGCATAATGTAAAACATATATAAGACTAACACATGATCACCTAAACTAGCATAATCAACTGAAATTTTAAATTTACCAATTAAATTTAGATATTCCCTTAACTTCAAGTTCTAATAACTTAAATAATTTGAATATAGTTCACTATTTAAAAACTCATTCTAAAAATCGAATTTGAGTCATAATAAAACTTTATTAATTCAAAACTAAAACTTTTATCTTATATTATTCGAAAATAATATATTAATTTCCTTGAAAAATTAAAACTAATTTTAATCCAAAAAAAGAATCTCAAATTAATATTTATTACTAAAAGTAAATAATTTTAATTAGAGATTGAATCTAATCGAATGAAAACGAAATTGTCCCAACGAGACGCAAGCGCGCAAAACGTGTGAACTCGCACACAAGTGCGCATGCAAGGTACGCACAAGCAAGCATATCCGCGCGCATCCCAGGTGGACAGCTGAGTCCGCTGTTTGGCAACAGTAAAATCATCCCTAAAGTTTACAAATATAAACAAAACGATCCCCATAAATTATGAATTTAACAATACAGTTTTAAAGTCACAAATCAATCAAAAAAATAGGGGGTATTTTTGGAATGAGATAAAAGAGCCCTAACAGACAATAGGGACCATAAACGGTTCTCAAAATTTAGGAAATAAAATATAATTTCCCGAATTAGCCCTAAATATAGGGTGGTTAGATGTAAACTTTCCTAAAAAAAAAATACTATCAGTAACCACACTTTTATAATAATATAAATTACTTCAACTATTATATTTCTTTGATTTTTTTTAGATGTGTATAATCAAAACTCATTTTACCTTTTTCTTTTTCAGTTGTGTTTTTACGATTAACTTCTGTCATTATTCAATTATCATCATATATTAGAGAACTCCCACAACAGTACTTGCTAGGACGATCCAAATATTGTAATCTCAACCCTTGTATATCAAGTCCGAAAATTTCCATCGTAACATATGCAGCCCCACACTTTTCTTGGTAGTGAAATGAAATCAAAGCATAACAATTGGACTTGAAAATAAATAGCATTATTATCTACTATTTCTTTTCCAAAGCCAAACAAGAAAATATTAGGCTATAAATATACAATATACAGATAACCATGAACAATTTATATCACAATTAACAAAATAACCTTCACTAATTCTCTAAAATTACAGATAATCACGAACAATTTATATTACAAACGACACCCTTCTCTAATTCTATACCTCTAGAAAGAAACAAAAACTTGTAAAACCCTAAAAAGGATTAGAAGACGAGGAGAGAACACTAGCAGGAATGGAATGATAGGGCACCGGCACGATTGTACTGGTGGTGGTGAAAATACAGATGGTAGCCATTCGATTCCTTCTCAATCCGCCACCGGAGATGATGGAAATCGTCAACAGAACAAGGAAGCTTTAAAGGGCCTGCATCGTTGTATCCATAAACCTCATGAGCTTTTTCAAGAAGTTTTTTGAACAATGGATGGTGTAGATAAGATATTGGAATGGTGAATCTTTCAAATTCTTCATCCTCAAAGCCTACTCTAACTGCTAGCCACCCCTTTTTTACCTTCATCTTCTTGCTTTCATGCATCAAACTATCCATTTTTGTGGTTACTTTTATCTGAGGAGATTGAGAAGAAATTATATAAATGGGGTATTGAAGGGAAGGAGTACAGATCAGGTTATGGAGTTTGCTTCTTCGTATGTTGTGTAGTTGCCAGTTGGTATATGTAGAGGAATTACATATATAATATATTTAAGTTATTGTAAATTTGAGAATAAAAGAAAAAGTTATTGTAAATTTGAGTGCTTATTAATTAGTGGGGTGGGGTCAAGACGACACTACTAAGTATATAATATATTGTTCTCGCTTTTGATATAGATGTCAACATTATTTTTAGTAGACTTATATATTTTAATGTGCGTGCATGCCCAATTGCCCCTTGGACGTTATGTAAGGAGAGCTTTTTTCTTCCTCCAAATTAGTGGGAATCGGAAACATAAACGTCTCAACAAGGAGGGAAGTCCTCCTCTCGGTTCTCACAACATTTTCAACTCATCCTAAAAGTTGTCCCAAAGAACTAAATCAAAGCCCGTGTGATTTTTTTCTCCCCAGAATATCGGTATGCATGTTTGCTGTAGTTAGGCCAAGAATGAAGCAATTTTTGCCTCCCACAAATGACAATCGAAAATCATATTTTCCACTTAATGTTGATCGGGAGATTTCTTTTGATTTTTATTTTTTAATAAGAGAACTAATGATTTTTGAGTCACACGCACACCCCACCGAATTTCTCATAGCCGCTGCTCCAAAGCCGATTTAAGGTCTTCTCAACAATAAAAAACCGCAGTCATATTGATAGAAAAATGTTCCCATCTTACACGAGAAACCAAACAAATCATCTTCACGATATCATCTCTCTGCAAACCACCTGTAGCTGCGGGAAATGAATCTTAAAAAGAGCTTCCGTCACTGTTCAATTATTTCAGCCAACCTTTAGTCCGGTGAATATCTTTGGTCCATCTTTTTTCCTTCCGAGTGCTTTTGGACATTACCTCCATGAGATCAAGAGAAGAGTTTGATGGCAAGATATCTCTCTCAGAGATTATTCCTTATTGAACTTTAACATTTATGTCAATATTACTTGATTGAAGGACCTTTCAGTAAGAGAAAGTCCATTAAATCCATAAAGTCATAAACCATTGCCTTTGACGTTGGAAAGAATATATCATAAGGATCTCCTCCGAAGTGGGCAAGATTTGGGATTTGGGAAATATTATTGTCGATTAATTTAATTTCAATAACATGGATGACAGGTAAAATATAAGTTCAGTGGACACTACATTAATCCATGTATGTATGCCTTTTTTTCACTTTTATCTCATCTTCACTTTTCATATATTGGCCCAGATAGACTACTTTACTATTTATCTTTGGGGCATACTTTTTCTTCTTTTTTTTTTTTTCCTTTTTTTAAAAAAGTATCAATTTGGTCCCCAACTACTTCTAATAAGATTCGGATTAATGACCTATCAATTTATAGGTAAATACTTACCATTTAAGTTATCTGTTCATCTTCATTTCTCGGGCATCTTTTCTTTCTAAAACTACCTTTAGCCATTTTATTTTTAATTTATGTACAAATTCTTTTACTTTTAAAATATGTTTTTTTAAATAATTGGAGAAAATAACATTACACAGAGTTTTAAGATAGTAGCTAGGTAACCAATAGGACTTAGTTCAAATGGGTTAAAGGATTAGTTTTCGAAAACAATAATTCGAGTTCAAATCCTTTTGACGGTTTGAAGATTTGTGTTAAAAAATAGAAGAAGATAGTAGCCGCGTAATTAAGGCTTGGGGTGGTGGGTGGAGGCTTTGTGTGGGGTGGATGGGGTCTCACAATTCACAAATGAAGTTTTAAAGTTAAAAAAAGGAAAAGAAAATAGTAGCCGTATCAAAATTTGTACGTGGATAAATATGCTTAAAATAAAGGAATATACTAAAATTCTAACAGAAATAGGAATCAGTACCTTACTTTTTTTTATATATAAATCAATTCCTTACTTTGTACGAGGAAAGATGAAAAAAGAAATGCAATGCCTTGTCGTCAGATTTAATATGCGTTTCTTTTTAAAAAAATATTGGTAGTTATTTAGAAATATCTTATATCACAAATAATATGTATATATATATAGGGTTGACTACTAAAAATAAAATATTTTTATATCTTTAAAACTCGTGAAAATAATTTTAATTTTGAAAGTCCCTCCACCGGCCTTTTCTTCTGAAACTCCATCAATTAATTTTTTGATTAAATTACCTTTGTTTTTTTTTTAATTAAATGACATAAGAGTTTGATATTAGTTTATTTAATATTATTAATGAGTTTTAATTTATTTAAATGAGCTAGATTTAGTTTATATCGATTATGAATTCAATATTTTAATTTCTCTGTATGAAAATATGAACTTTTTGATGCAAGACTACCCTTGAGATTATCATTTAATATTTTTAGTTTCCATAAATACAAGCTAGGATATTAAGTTCGTCTAAAAAAAATAAATTAAAAAAGTTCGTCTAAAATTAAGTTTGACTAATATGTTCCTTTGAGCATAAGTAAATAGAACTAACATATTCTTAAACATCAAGGATTAATTTACGAAATTCAAGTTGTATTTTATTCTGATTCAGAAATAAATTGGCCTAGTAGGTATCTGTACTAATGAACACATAAATCGCGATTTGAGTCTAATTTTAAAAAATCACGATTTAAGTCTAATTGAAGATAATAATTAGGAAATCAATATTTATTTTTTTTTAAAAAAAAAACAGCAAAGTTCTATTTTATTCTGAAGATGTGTACAAAAGTAATGTACGAAATTCAAGATTAAATTTGATTTTGACTTTTAGAAATGCACAAAGACTTGTGCGATAGATCTGTCGAGTAAAAAATTATTGTTTAACCTTTTTTTTTTTATATCAAAATTGTTTCAAGGGATTTAGCATTTTACTTTACAATAAGGTGTATAGGGAATTTATAATCGAAGAAACCAAAGCCCCAATTAGTGGACATTAATTAAATTAATTAGTCTTGAGCATGATGGGTTTTTAAATATTATCATCGGATGAATATGGATTCTGTTTCTAGTGAAGGTCATTATCCTTGTCAATTTTTTTTTTTTTGTCTTTTTTCTCTTAAATAGAGGATCAATTTCAATTTCCAACTATACCCGATAAGATTCGAATTCGTAATCTATCAATTTATAGGTACAAATACTTACTACTAAACCATCTATTCGTTTTCATTATTCTTGTCAAGTTGAAAGTTATATATGATACACAGTTACGGATACGAACACGATACGACACGACACAGATATGGTTGTACGGATTTTTTCTTGAATTTTTCACGTAAAAAATATTGGATACGAATATCTGACATGACATAACACGACAAAATAATATTTTTAAAAGTGTTCATGTATCATACTTGAAAATTAGCCAATTCGAAACTATAAGCCATACCAATTAAAGTGCGTCCTCATCCGTACTCAAAGGCCAGTACATAAAGTTAAAGGCAACAATTAGTCAAAATCATTTTCTTATTTTCGCTATCTTTTATGAAGATATATATATATATATATATATATATATATATATATATATATATATATATTGTACAATAGTGGTTTTGCTTTTGACTTGCCCATTAGGAGGAAGATAGGGACAATGCATAATTGAAATTACTATTGGGGAATAATAATACCAATAAATTGAGTTACAAGTCATAATACATTTTTTTAAATATAAGAGAATCCATATATACATAATCACGTATATATTTACTTTTGCATGTGGAATTATACGGTTCAAATAGAATCATAAATTCGAGATGAGCTTCAGCCTTCAGATAAGATAGCATTTTCTTCTCTTGTATTTTCAAGCCACATAAATTAATTCCTTGTAAAATCATAATTTCTTTCCTTTTTGGTTTGCCCATAGCCCGATACACAATCAAGATTTGGTAAAACTTGGGCATGCATACTTTGCTTTTTAATATGAGCGAATTGCATTACATCCACTAAAACTTTTCATTTTAGTGTTTAACCCCTTAAAAATATGAAAGAGAGACTCACCCCCTTTAATTTTTAAGATCTTTAATTAGCATTTTGTGCCATTTATTGAAGGTGTCAGATTCATCATTTGAGGCGAGAGTTGATACAGTGGTTGAGATAATTGATCGTGTTTTGCCTATTAATAAGAAAAAGAAAGAGAATTCATCAAAAGAAGGATTTCTCGTCTCCAATTTCAGAACAGGAACAGGAAATACAGTTGCCAAGCATAAAGATTATTGAGGCAACTAAGTGTCATAATTGAAATCTCAAATTGGTGCCGTTTTAGGAAATTTGCAGCAACCTGAGTATTTAGAACCCTGCACGAGCACGAGAGCTAGTACAATACCTAAGTCAGCAACTCTGGATAGTAAAACACCGGAACCTTCCTCTAATGAATATCTCCTTAATGCGCGTACTAAGACTTGATCTCACTGCATAACTATGTTGCACGGACACGAAACGACACGGACATGGCGACATGAATTTTTTAAAAATGTTCTGCTCCGACACGGCTATATTCTATATAAATAAATATATTTTATATATAAACAAAAAAAAATTATTTTATAATCTATGAAAAATAAAATATTTATAAAAGTATGTAACATCAAAAACTCAAAATAAGTTTTGTTATTTCAGTTTCCTTCCCAAAAAATTCTAAAAATATTAAAAAAATGCACAAAAAACTTTGTATAATTATAAAATATGCCCCATCGTGTCCATTTTGTGTCCGACACTTCTCCCCGCCGTGTTCGACTGTAGCACCCTGCACGGTGGGTCACCGCATCCCCCTCACTAAAACTCAATCCACATACGAAATGGGAAGTCCATACATGAATCAAGCAGTAGCGAACGGGAGACAGACGGACACACACCTAAGCTAGGCGGTACGTAGACCCTGACTTCAAAATTCCAAACACACAAAAGCAATGCCGAAGCATAAAGTACGAAACAAGCAAGCATCAAGTGATGGGTTTAATAAAGCATAATGCAATGCAGGACCGATTGTTGTATTGTTTTAATAAAGCCCAAGTGCAAGCTACGGTGAAGTAGTACACTAAGTGTCGAATCCAAAGGGAAGAGAAAATTAAAATCAAATGTCACGTGCTTTCTGTAGCACCCGCATCGAAAGGTGCCACATCCCCCGCGCCAATAGGCTAATCCATGCATGAAATGAATTTCCATACACGAATCAAACACATGGCGAATGGGTGACAAGAAAAAATAAACCTGGCTAAGCGGGGCTAACCCTTGACTCATATAATAAAACGATACAATAGAAATAAAGCGGAAGCATATATATATAGATACTTTAGACACATAAATATATACAAGATTTCCACCAAAGCCAACACGGCCATCAAGACGTACAATGATCTCCAAAATAGATTAATACATAACCATAGAATTCAACTACAAGATGCAAAAGCTAAAGACATGCTAGGACCTAAATAAAGACTTCACGACGACCTTATTTCCCGCCTAGCACGACCTGCAAAAAACTAAAACAGCATGAGGTGTCAGTCTAAGGACTGAGCGAGGGGCATAAATAATATATCACATGCGCATGCAGTCCATAATTTCAAGTAAAGTGTTAGAAAATCCCAAGCGGGTAATGTAAAAGGAGCATCGCTCGAAATTACGGATATCATATTATTAATTGACAAAACAAAACTTGACGTGGCCCGGCGAGAGGGCAATTCTCCAACCATACTCCCATAGTGTGTGTTTAAAACTTAATTAAGCGTTCATATATAACATAATCATATCATAATTGTGAGAAATACATAGTTTTCCATCCTTCTTCCTCCGGGACGGTGGAAGGGTTTGCAAGACCCTAACCACCTCATGAGACAATATCAAGACGGGGGATCATGACTCCTTCCCGCTCCTTCGATGGGATAACCACCGGCTCAAGAGTATCTCACCTCCCACACTACACGGTCGCGTGAGATACTCTCAAAGGGTACTATATGCAATGGCATATCCGACGACCCAATGTCGTACCGGTCTCCATTCACACAATTCCCCGGGCTCAATAATATGTGCATGATTCTCGCCAAAACATTTTCATGAAAACATTTGAAAACCTTTCATTCTTAAGCCTTTTCCAAAGTATACATATATTAATACCTTTTGGCTTAAAAGTCACACAAGATATTAGGGTTCTATGTAACTAAAAGCAAAACCTCACCTTGACAAAAGAGAGAAGAAAAGAGAAGCCTACAGACCCTGCTCCTCAATCGGATCAAATTATGTGCAAGAAATACAAGTGTATATAAGACTCTAGACTTATGAACCAAATACTCGACGAACGACATACTTATGAGATGATATGATATGAGATAATGATGTTAACAATTTATGAAAATGTTCATTCATTTCATATCTTGCACGTTCCATATCCAATCAATCCATAACTTCATATAATGATCATTGTGCATAAGAATACATGTTAATGAAGTATAGGAATCATAAAAGAGGTGAAAGAGGATCAAACAAGCAAAGAAAAACGAGAGAACAAAATTCGAAGTACCGGGAGCCGCTGCATGAAATCCACGGCCGTGGATTTCTTACAAAGGGAAAATCCACGGTCGTGGATTCAAGTCAGAAAACTTTCGTGACTCCCTACCTCAAATCCACGGTCGTGGATTTCTTACAAAGGAAAAATCCACGGTCTTGGATTCAAGTTCGAACCCCAGAAAACAGAGCATTCACGCACAAAACACAAAACCAACACAAATACCAACTAAGTTGCACAAATCAAATCCCAACAAGTTCCTAACACTTACGCACATTACGTATTCCAATTACAACATATAATTCACAAGTTTGGGCAAAGATCAATCCAACAATCATCAAAACTCTTCCAAAATCATATATATACATATCACCCAAGTAACAAGGAAACAAGACTAGAAATTCATGAATTCACTTAGGTTTGCTCATAAAATCATGCTTAATCAACAAGAAATTAAATACAAACTCAAGATTCTAACAAACCCTCATACTTACACACACCTACATATATATATAGATATCAACCCATGAACCAACCTTGAAATGGAAGGAAAGAGATGGAGATGATGAAATGGTGGAGATGGTGATGATGATAGTGCTTCTCTTCCTCTTCTTCTTGCTTGAAATCAAGCGTGTGTGTGTGATAAAGATGAGAAAATGTGATAAGTGTGTGTTGTAGAGATTTAGTGTATGTTATGTATGTGTCTTGTGTATATATGATATATTGTAAATAATGTATATAATATATATAGATATACTAATTATATGTATAAAGTCATAAAGTGAGATATTATGTATATAATATGTATATAATTATTCTTAGTGCTCCTATATATATATATATATTTAATGCATGTGTGAGTATTAGTGTAGGATGAATTTATGCATACATATATATATATATATATAATTGCATGTCTTATGAATGAATGTATGAAGTAATGAGAATATTATTCTTATGAAATTAGTTTAAGTATATAGGTATACAGATATATAAAAGATGTTATGAGATGAAATGCATGAATTATGCATATGTTAATGGTCACATAAGCAATTAGACAATTTAATTCACATAATTCACTTAGTCACATAATCCTAAGGCATGCCAACAATTCTAACACTCAAACTCACACGTGTGGTTAGCGTACCTGAAACGAAGATACGGGGCATTACACTTTCGCTAGTCTATAGACCAAGAAACAAAGAGGATTAACTAACAACTAAGACTTAACTAATAAAACAAACTAAAACAAGCGGAAGGAAACAACTAAAGCAAGTAAGTAAGAGAAAGGATGGAGATTAATAAGATAAAGGTGAACCGGGGGATGACACTTCCGTGAGGCCTTTATGTAGGGTTCATGCTCAACAAGTGGCGTATTCTTACAATTCTAATCACTTAAGTATGCACTAGGTTCTCTCAAGGTCAAGTGCGCATACCTAACTTGGAACAAAGTCGCTCTCGTGATCAATGAAACAAAAGTTAGGCCAAAAGCTCAAGATAGTACCATTAACTAACTAGCGACTTGGCCTTGTTAATTAATCGTTCAATTACTCAAATCTAAGCTAAATCTCTTTAAACTTAATCTTTAAGTGTTTAGAAAAATTATACCAAATTACAATCAATTTCTCAATTAAAAAGTGAATTAAAATCAAGTATGAGTAAGTCACACTCATAAAAGTTTTTAGAAATCATTTTCCTAACATAAGAACAACTTTCACTCATTGAGGTATTTCATCAAACACTTAGCCCTCACTAGGTATCATCCCCCTAGCTCTAAACAATTAGCCACTCATATTGAATCTAATAAGCAAATAAATGATAGAAATTATACTAGATCCATGCATCTTCATTAAATTCAACAAAAACTCAATCATCTAGATCCAAAGTCATTAGAGTAACATCAAAATCCAAGCATGGATAGATACTGGATACATTAGTTTTCAACAACTAACAAGTAATTGACAAGAATTGAAATGAAATGGACTAAAGATGGAATAAAAGATACTAGAGTCTTCAAGTAATCATCATGGAAGAAGGGGTTAAATGTGGCCTCCCCCAGGACCTTCTCAGTTGCTATCTTCTAAATTAGGTCATCTCCTCGAATGCCCCAGATTTTAGGATATAAACTAGGAAAAATGCATTTTGGAGACATATCCACGGCCGTGGATTTCCAAGAGTAAAAATATCCACGGTTGTGGATTATTTGTTCAGCATAAATCCACGGGTGTGGATTCTGATACAGGGAATTTGGAAAGCTCTCCCAAAATCCATGTGCGTGGATAAAATATATTATAAGGAGCTACGCCCGTGGATCTTCATGCAGAGAACAAAGCGCCTCCTCCACGGGTGTAGATCTTCATTTTATGCTTGATTTTGATGGTTTTGCTCCGTTTCGTCCCGCCATCAACTCTTAGAATAAAAACACCTATAAAGGAGCAATATATGTTGGAAAATGAGTACAAAACGCAACGGAAAATTAAAATTTATCCGACAAGAGGATCGGTGACTTGCAATTTTTATTCCAAAACAAAGGGGTTTCAAGAACTTACCTTTTAAATAATCTTTCTTGAAACAATTTGAGCCGCCCTCAATCGTTCTTCAAGCGGTAATGAATCCTCACCCCTCGAAAGATTCTTTTATTTCTTCAAGAATCCAACGTAGAATTCCTCTAGAATGTATCCACACCATCCTAGGATGAATCAATCCAGTGAGTATGCTAGTATTATAGATTGTGTATTAAAAGAAAAATAAACGAGAGAGAGAGAGAGGGAGAGATTTTTTCCCTTTTCAGAACCCAGTTTGATGCGTGAGAAAAACTCACGCATAAGCCTTAAAGAAACTCTCTAACTCCTTTTATATGATAGAGTTTAGGTTTTCTTTTATTTTTTTGTTATCCGGAATAATTAGAAACTAATGAGAAAAGAATTTTTTATCAGTTCCAGAAATCTGGTTTCTTGTTTAAAGTAGTTAAGATCACTACAAGAAAAACTGCTTTTTACTACGGTCGAAATTACGTAGCGAATGGTCCAAATTCGTAGCCATAACCTTTTTGCTACGGGGTTGCTACGAATTTTGGGGCGTAGCTGATGTAGCCGTATCAATTATTTTTGCTACGGTAAATTCCGTAGCAAATAGTTTTTACTACGTTCTTTTACCCATTTGCTGCGGTAAGGTCTACGTAGTAAATACAGTAGGAAATATACTAAATTTTTGCTACGATGGTGTTATCAGTAACAAAAAGACATTAATACCTACACACGGATCTCCGTAGCAAATGTTTGTGTAATCAGATATTACATTTGTTACGGCCAAAATATCGTAGCGAATATTTTATCATGAGTATAATTACTTTTTCCAACCTTTTACTACGGGCACTTCCTTGTAGTGAATATTTACAAAATCATTTATTTTAGTAATATATATATTTTTTTAATTTACCTACAAATAAATAATATTAATTCACACCTACAAGAAAAATATATGACCAACTAATATCAAAATTATATTGCTGTATAAACATCATCCATACATATCGATACCGAATAGACAATATTCCAGTGGGGATACATGAAAATTTACATATGATCATCAGTACTCTCCCCAACAAACAAAATGAGTAGTATTTAACTTTAGTTCTCCACAACAGTCAACAAAGATAAAACACCTAATAGTTCGAACAATTTCTTCAATAATACCAAAATGAAAACCTAGAGATTAAATTAACTTCTTCAATCATACCAAAATGACCTTCTCCTTTCAAAGTTAGCATATCATACTAGCAAAACCAACTAAAGCTTTATTTACACCCCATTAACCTGCAACCAAAAACAAGTAGAAACAATTATGATCTTCAACAAACAACAAAGATTTTCCATTCACTAGTGATAAAACTTTGAAGTAAGTCATTACCCATTTTCTGTTACATACCAGCAAAACCAATCAAAGCAATTGTCTTTCTAAATGCGTAGATGCAAGTAATGCAGGCTTCCAAAATGGAAATACTAAATAGATTGTATGATATTGCATTGGATGAAGATAAAAGCAAGAGCAAAATTATCTAACAATTGCCATATACAATCATACCGACTTTTATGGTAACCATACCTAATTCTTAACTGAGAACAAATCATTCATTTCTAATAAGCTCAAATTGGCAAAGCTTAAACAAATTGCTCCAATAACAGAAAACAGTTTGAATGCAGAGTAACTGCCTTTCATTGAAAAACTTTCCAACTAATCTTGAAACAAAAACCACAATGCTGACGATCAAAACAAACAGAACAAAGAATGGAGCTACATTTAGTTCTTTTCCTAATCCAGAGCATCTAATTCCCCTAATTTTTGTAAATCAAACTATTAAACAACACCAAAACTCAAAAAAATTTGTAGCCTTAATGCAGTCCTTAATAGTTTGAACCAATTTAAGCCTCAGATCTCCCAACCATTCTCCAAGAACTCAATCACAAAGAACACAAAACCTAAACCAACTCTAAAAAAATAGACATTCAAATGAATAAAGCTTTATCTACACCTCACTAACCTTTAATCATACCGAAATGACCTCCTTCTCCCTTCAAAGTTACTATACCATACTAGCAAAACCAACCAAATCTTTATTTACGCCTCACTAACCTGTGACCAACAACAAATAAGAACATTTACGATCTTCAAATTGACATGAAATACGAAAATTGTTCATTTACTAAATCTTGAAGTGCGTAAATTACATACATTTACCAACTCCCATTGAATAACTTTGTTAACAGCTTGTCCGATAGTTACAATATTTGTATGAGGTTTCACTAATCTTTCACTTGCTTCAAATGCCTTTGTAACCGCAACCTTGCAAAATTTAAGCTCGTGTCCCGGACACTCAATTAATTAACATCATTATCTAACTATTATAGGATATTATCTCTAATTTATTTATTTCAAAAATAAATAAATTGTGACTTATCCTTTTATTTAAACAAACAACTTCGATATTATCTTTTATTTATTTCATAAATAAATAAACAAATTAATATCTTATCCTAACAACTTTAGGATATTATCTTTTATTTATTTATTACTTAAATAAATAATCTTAAGATTTTATCCATTATTCATTTATTTCATAAATAAATAAATTGGGATATTATCTTTTATTTATTTACTTCATAAATAAATTAATTAATATCCCAATTAATAATTAATTCATAATTAATTATCCTTTGGGCTTTTTATTCTGGATTGGACTTTAAAATTAATTCTCTAATTAATTCTAATGGGCCTTTATAATTAATTCTCCTAATTAATTATATTTAGGCTTTATAAGTAATTCTCCAATTAATTATATTTGGGCTTTATAATTAATTATCCAATTAATTAATACATGGTCTATTCAACTAGATGATCCACGTGCCCCAATGCTCTTTCACGTGCCACACGTGTGGTCTCGTTTTGATAAATTCTTTTGACCTTTCTAACAATACCCTCTCATCCTGGCATTTGTGTGTGAGCCTCTAGGTGTTAGGAAAACGAAACAGAAACGCAGTGGAAATTTAAAATTTTTCCCAATAAGATAGAATCGAATCTTGCAATTCCTATTCCCAAATTCGTAGGGATCAAGAACTTAGATAGAAGCTTTCTTGACAGGTTCTAGCCGCCCAAGAACGCTCTTCACGCGGCTTGTACCCAAAAGCTCCTTCGAATCTTTCAAGACTTCACGATAGTAGCCCTCTAGAGAATTAGTCCACCAACCTCGACCACGATCTGAATAGGGAGGATGCTAGTTCTATATTCGGTGTTTAGGCTCTAGGGTTTAGTGTATAATATTTGGAGAAGGAGAATTTGTCTATCATCCCTTATGGGGTTCGAACCCCTTGTATTTATAGCTCTAGGGGTTCGAACCCCACTCCATGTTGGAATAGGATTCCTCAACCATCAAGCTAAGGGATTTCTTGCTTGGAGAGAAAGACTCTTATTTTGACCAAAAGTCTTATTTTGACCAACTTGTCAAGCAAGACAAATATCTAACTAATTTAGATATTTTATTTTATAATAAATAACTTGAAGCTAATAATTAAATAATTCTCAATTAATTATTTATTAGACTTTATTTCTCCAAATTAGAACTTCAATATTAATTCATAATTAAATTAAAGTCCATTAAATAATTAATCAAATTAATTATTTAATCTACACCACTTAGTGACACGTGTCTGATGAGGCTAAAATACGGATTGACCCTCAGCGATACGTGACATCCTCACCGTTAGACATGTGGACTATCTCTCTAACGGGCATCGCCCTCGTGGTTAGAGGTCTCCCAGTTCCAATAGTGAAGTCAATATCCGAGAGACAATTTTGGCCCTCGGACGAACTTCACTTTCGAACCCCAAAGAAGTTCCAGCCCTTCATGACGAGTTATTTTCGAGTTTGCAGATTGAGGCCCTCGAGTCATCCCTAGGGCCGCCCTCGGAGATACCCTCTCACATAGGTGATTAAATGAGAGAACCCTCTCCATCATGACCCTTGGCCCCGGCCCAGGTGCCCCTCGGACCTGCGCCTCTGGGGTCCCTGTCAAACCCGAGTGTGCGCCTCGCCCTCTGTAACAACCCAATACGGCTCTCTGAAACAAGGTACGTGCCCGTGCACTTGCCACTGTTGCTCACCACCAACTTTACACCAGCTTTTACAGGAGATTCCTCTTAGGTTCCTCCTCATCACACAATGTGTTAGGGCAACATTAGGTGTGGATAATAGGTTTGAATGACTGTTTTGCTGTGAATTTCTGGTAGTTGGTCCTATTTTATAACTGCCTAATCTGCTTAGTTTAGTTCCTAATTGTTAGTAGTCTAGTTTTTAGCTCTTTTTCCTCAGGTCCTTAGGTCTTTTTGTGCTGTTCCTGTGCTATTTTTGTGGTTATAATCTGATCATGAGCAACATGTTTTGAATTGAGAGCTTTTGAACATGAAAAATAGGTTGAAATAACATGAATTTCCATGCTTGATTTTTGGAGTTGATCAAATTTATAAGTTCTTTGGCTCTGATAGAGAATGTTTTTGAATTTGGATTAATGGGAGAAAATTAAACATTTGCATGCAATAAATTGGACCTTCATGTGTGAAAAAGTGCGATTTTTGGACTGTCTAAAGGAGTGTTAATGATGCTGAATGATGATAAGTAATGCTGATCGAGGGTTACGAATAAGGCTGTAATGCCATTAGCTTCTGAATAAGGCTTTTTAAGCCATTGCTCTCTGAATAAGGCTGTTACAGCCATTTGCTTGATGCAATCCGCTTGTTTCACTCCGCTGGTCACCCAAAGGTTGAATACAAATCATAAATTGAAAAATGGGTGACCATGAGTGATGCACTAAGTGCAGTCTAGGGATAGTCATACATTACCAAAGCGGTATTATGACACCCGAAATAGACAACGTTTTGAATTTTGGTGTAAGTGTTTTGTTGGAACCCTCACTTTTCCTTTTGTTTTGTTGGAATTTTGGACAGTCCAAAACAAGCACCCTTTGATCATATGTTGTGATTGCTATTTGGTAAATGTGCATGCTTAAATGAATTCTAAATTCCTTAACATTCTCTAGCAAGTTAAACACTTAAGATTTGTTCTTTTCCATTCTGACGGTTGTGGAAACTTGTTATCAAACTCATTTTAATGTTCACATTTTCTCATTGACAAACTATGGGGCTGTAGTGGTTAGAGGATAACCTTGCTTGAAGTCTAGTTTCAATTTGCTTGAGGGCAAGCAAAGTCTAAGTGTGGGGGGATTTGCTAGTGTGTAATTTGTGCCTTAATTGTCTTAATTTTCCCCCTTGTATTTAACTGAAAATATACTTAATTTGGCTTAATTTTAGCTTTATAGGTCTACTGGAGCTAAAATGAAGAATTGTGCAAAATCTGGACTAAAAGAATCGCCAAGTGCAGAAAATGAACTGAGCCATGACCGTAAGAAATGATCATCCCTTAAGCTAAGGGCGACGCAGCAGAGACTCTGGTCAACAGTTGCGGCTGACTTTCCTTTCTTGTAACTTGATCCAGTTGCAGCTGCTCTAGTTCAGTTTTGTGCGTCTCAAGGCATGCAATTATCATACTTAGACTTTCAAGAGGAATCTTTACCTTAAAATGTGTGCCCAACTTGTAAACTTGGAGATATAAGCTAGATTTAGAAGCAAAGCAACACAATTCGGTCTTGGGGGCTGGAGGAGAAGCACACAGCAGCTGGAGCTGCTGGAGCAGGGCAAGAACAGGGCTAAATCCCCTGTTTTGTGCAGAGCAAGAATTCTCTCTTCCTTTCCTCTTTTTAGTTGAATTTAATGGCTAGAATATGAAGTACTTAATTATATCTTTTGTAGCTTGATTTAGTTGGTTTATTTTCAGTTCTTGATCAGTTTAACATCTGAATATTTTGTATATATGATCAGCAGCTGAACTCTTATTTCTAGTTAAGTTATTTCATAGATTCATGTGGTGATTTGTGAGATCTAATTATTTTCCATGCTTTCGATCCTTGGTATGTTGTTTGCATCTGATTTTATTGATATAGGTATGTTGATAGATGATTGATTTGGCCAATATATTGTCTTGAACTTACCTTCCAAATCACATAAACTGAATTGATCCGTAATTGTCGATTTAAATATGCTAAGGGTTAACTATCATCGGGGCTTACCTCCATGTTTGCTTGCGTATGATAGGGTGCATGCACAATAGTTTAAACATTCCAAGCTTCTTGAGTTTGTTTGCTAGGGTCGGTGTCCTTTTCGTGCTTTAAGGCTGCCATTAAATTAAATCTTGAGATCGTATCTACGAGGTTGTTTAGTGGTTAGGGAGTTGGTTAACGATCGTATCTTAATCACCGAATAAGTTAGAAAGGACGAGGTTGTCAGAGCTTGTTGACGCTATAGCCGACCTATCAATGGATTTTAAGCCTATTTGTGCATCTATGATCAAATTACAAACATGAATCGGGAGAATAACTTGACTAGAGTTCTATTTTCCTAATCTTTCTTGAGTTCATGCTTTGTTGTTAGTTTATTTACTTTCAGCTTGTTATTTATTTTCAGCACTTTTAGTTAATTACATTAACCTCCCCCCCCCCCCTTTTTAGTTTTCGTTGTTTGTTTGCTTGGCTATCGGAGATTAATAGAACCAACCAATCTCTGTGGGATCGACCCTTTACCACTATACACAATTTATTGTGTTTGGTAGTTTAGGAATATAATTTGGTGGATTCGGCACCCATTGATGGCAACATGTTGATTCTCTAAACTGACTTCTCTGCACAAAAACAAACACTAAACTATCAAAAGAAAAACAAAACCAATTAGAACCAATCCCCGGCAACGGCGCCAGAAATTTGATGGGTGCCGAATCCACCAAATTATATTCCTAAACTACCAAACACAATAAATTGTGTATAGTGGTAAAGGGTCAATCGCACAGAGATTGGTTGGTTCTATTAATCTCATAGCCAAGTTAACAAACAACTAAAATTACCGGGGGGGGAGGTTAATGTAATTAACTAAAAGTGCTGAAAATAAATAACAAGCTGAAAGTAAATAAACTAACAACAAAGCATGAACTCAAAAAAGATTAGGAAAATAGAACTCTAGTCAAGTTATTCTCCCGAGTCATGTTTGTAATTTGATCATAGATGCACAAATAAGCTTAAAATCCATTGATAGGGCGGCTATAGCGTCAACAAGCTCTGACAACCTCGTCTTTTCTAACTTATTTGGTGATTAACATACGATCGTTAACCAACTCCCTAACCACTAAACAACCTCGTAGATACGATCTCAAGATTTAATTTAATGGCAGCCTTAAAGCACGAAAAGGACACCGACCCTAGCCAACAAACTCAAGAAGCTTGGAATGTTTAAACTATTTTGCATGCACCCTATCATACGCAAGCAAACATGGAGGTAAGCCCCGATGATAGTTAACCCTTAGCTTACTTAAATCGACAATTACGGATCAATTCAGTTTATGCGATTTGGAAGGTAAGTTCAAGATAATAAATTGGCCAAATCAATCATCTATCAACATACCTATATCAATAAAATCAGATGCATACAACATACCAAGGATCGAAAGCATGGAAAATAATTAGATCTCACAAATCACCACATGAATCTATGAAATAACTTAACTAGAAATAAGAGTTCAGCTGCTGTTCATATATACAAAATATTCAGATGTTAAACTGATCAAGAACTGAAAATAAACCAACTAAATCAAGCTACAAAAGATATAATTAAGTACTTCATATTCTAGCCATTAAATTCAACTAAAAAGAGGAAAGGAAGAGAGAATTCTTGCTCTGCACAAAATAGGGGATTTAGCCATGTTCTTGCCCTACCCCAGCAGCTCCAGCTGCTGCGTGCTTCTCCTCCAGCCCCCAAGACCGAATTGTGTTGCTTTACTTCTAAATCTAGCTTATATCTCCAAGTTTACAAGTTGGGCACACATTTTAAGGTAAAGATTCCTTTTGAAAGTCTAAGTATGATAATTGCATGCCTTGAGACGCACAAAACTGAACTAGAGTAGCTGCAAGTGGATCAAGTTGCTAATGATGATGAAGCAAAGGCCTCACAATTCCTTCAGGGCCTTCGAGAGGATATGAAGGACGCGTTGGAGGCTTCAAACACAAGCACATGGGGAAAAGTGACCGATAAGGCTTTGAGGGTTGAAGAAAGAGTGATCTTGAGAAGAAAGACTTCACATACCGGGCAAGGGTCTAGCTCGGGGAATTTCAATAAATTTGGAAAGAGGCCGGCATTTCAAACTTTTCAGCAAGCCAAGCCTCAAAATAAGCAACCTCGACCCACGGGACCTAATCAACCAAATCTACCCTTGGCACTTCCGGCTCCACCTAAAGTGCAATGCTCTCATTGTCAAGGTAATCACCGGGTGGAAAACTGTTTCAAATTACACAAGAGGTGTTATGGTTGTGGGGCAACGGATCACATGTTGAGTACTTGTCCGAAGAAGAGACCGGGACATGCTACGGGAGGCAATCAGAGGCCCGCTGTTCAAGCTAGGGCTTATGCACTCGGGATTGAAGAGGAGGAAGCTGCCGATATTGATCCCAATGCCGTGATTGAAGGTACCATTAGCATTCATGGCACTACATTGCATGCATTATTTGATCCCGGGGCTACTCATTCCTTTATTTCCCGGTATATTGCTTCTTCTATGTCCTTGCCTGTTTCTTTATGTGCGCATGACTACGTGGTTAGCTCTCCTCTTGGTGGTAGTTTGATTACTTGCAGGGTATTTCGGGGTTGTCCGGTAATCTTTGAAGATCAGGTTTTCCTTGCTGATTTGATTGAGATGCCGATGCAAAGATATGATGTAATCCTTGGAATGGATTGGTTGTATGATCATGGGGCTCAGATGGATTATCGAGAAAAGAAAGTTTCCTTTGGTTCAGTAGTTTTTAGGGGCGAGAAGGTTAAGTCAAGCCCGTTTGTTTCTTTTGTTGAGGCGAGTAAACTGATCCGGGACGGTGCAACAGGTTTTGTGGCCTATCTTTTGAATAGACATAAGGATCAGGCCAAACTTGAGGAGACGGAGGTCGTGCAAGAGTATACCGATGTTTTCCCTGAGATATTGGGTTCTTTACCACCTGATAGGGACATCGAGTTCATAATCGACCTTCATCCCGGAGCAGAACCTTTTTCGAAGACTCCCTATAGAATGGCTCCTGCTGAGTTAAAGGAGTTAAAGGCGCAGCTTGATGAACTTTTGGCTTGTGGGTACATTCATCCGAGCACTTCTCCGTGGGGTGCTCCCGTTCTATTTGCAAAGAAGAAAGATGGAACGCTACGGATGTGCATAGATTACCGTGAGTTGAATAGGATGACCGTGAAGAACAAATACCCTTTGCCTCACATCGAGGAGTTGTTCGATATTCTGTAGGGTTCTAAAGTTTACTCCAACTTGGATTTGAGGCAGGGTTACTATCAGCTGCGAATTAGGTGTTGGAAAAACGAATCAGAAAGCAGCGGAATTTAAAAAAAAAATTTCCCAACAAAAGGACCTTGAACTCGTAATCGTGTAACCAAATTCGTAAAGATAGAAAACTTACTTTTCTTTTATTCTTTCTTGAAGCGTTTCAAGCCACCCAAGAACGCTCTTCTCGCGGCTCGATCCCCTCTCCTTGGTAAAGCTCGAATCTTCAAACTTCTAACTTGAAGCCTCTAGAGAAAGTCCACCAACTTGATCACAATCTAACTAGTAAGGATGCTAGTTCTCTAGTTAGTGTTTAGGCTTAACCTAGGGTTTAATTTAATCTTGGAGAAAGGAAGGTGTTCAACACATGAACCAAGAATTGTCTATTAGCTCTAAAGGGGAGCTCGAGCTCCCCTATATATAGGAAGGGAGGGGCGGCCGAAACTAGTCCTTATTGGACTAGGATTTGGTTCCTCTCTCTCCTATTACTTGATGATCAAGTATTTTCCAACTTTGACTTTGAATTCTATTTCTAGTCAACTTTTAAGAGAGCTTAAAAATATCCAAACTATTTTTGGATAATTTTATACTTTATTTATTATAAAATAAATAACTTATTTTATATCTAATTAATTAATTCATAATTAATTAACTAGATTATTTTCTCCAAAATTAGACTTTCTTTTTAATTCAAAATTAAACCAAAGTCTATTAAATAATTAACTAATTAATTATTTAATATATATATATAATATATATATACACGTGTGTGACACGTGTCACAGTGACACGTGTCACTCACGTGAGCCACACGTGTGATTTCACACGTGTGGAACCCTCTTGGTCCGATTAACTCGTTTAATCATTTTCAAGCCTCAACTCATGTAACCAAGTTGTTGTGTGTGACCCTCTAGGTTCTCAATTCAATTAGCAGTGACCCTAATTAATTAATTCACTAATTAATTAATCAGTCCACAGATTAAACGACCATAGTCTAGCAACAGGTGTTTAACCCCTAGCTGAATTGGAATGTTCGGATTCGACAGAACCTTTAAGTCATTGATTCATGTGAGATACAATCCTCCTACTTACTATCTCTCAACCAAGATCTAGGGCAAGGGAATAATCAGAACCCTAATAATCCGGTCTTAAAGCTAAGTGCATTTCATATCCATTTGATCTCAATCCAAGAAACCCTTTTCTTGATGTCTTGATCTACTGCCTTGGCCAAGGACTCCATATGGCATATGAATGACTTACACAATAAGAGATCACCTTGCAAATGCAAGTGTAGGTCCTATCTTGATTCTCATTCACTTTCATGAGTCACTTGTGCAGTCCCAGCATAAGCCTTGAATCAGTTGTCTAAGGCGACACCCTTTAAAGCTTATACCTAAGACTACAGAGTTAACTCATAAAGTGACAAGGAACCTCAAGTCTAAGGATCAATTAATCACATCAATGACTCGTGAGATATTTCCTAATCTGGAAGTTTCCATTTCCTGAAATAGAAACTTCCTTTCCCATTTAGGAATGTTCTCACACGGGGCACCTCAGTGAACTTACTTATTAAAGTAAGCACCCTCATGTATCACGCACGTATCAACTATACACTTTGCACCTCCATGAAACAAGGTGGTCCTTCTTAAGGGCGTGATCCCACAAGCAAGCCTTAGAGGAGTCAGGTTGACACTCCCACTGTCTGTAGGACTCATCGGCTTGGAGTATTTTACTAATCATGACTTATGTGATATAGGGCTCGTTTCATGAACCATTTCACCTAAATGGTAGAGTCCTAAAAGTCATCAGGATTAGGGGAGTTCTCATACATGCACAGCAAAAGTAAACGCATACCAAACAAGAGCATATAAAGAAGTGTTGCCTCAATTCGTTATTTTATTCAAAGATTGTCTGTGATTACAATAAGGAAAAGCACAAAGCGGATATACAATCGGCTTTCTAGGGCACTATTCCTAACAATCTCCCACTTGCCCGTCAAAGCCATTCTAAAGCTACTCTAAGTCCCATCTTCTGAAGATGACCTTGGAAAGCTTCTCGACTAAGGGGTTTAGTAAGTGGATCTGCCACGTTCTCTGCTGATGTGACCCTCTCAATTAGCACATCTCCTCTTTTGATAATATCACGGATTAGGTGATACTTCCTCATAATGTGCTTGGTCCGTTGGTGAGATCTTGGTTCTCTTGCTTGAGCAACCGCCCCAGTGTTGTCACAAAACACAGTAATGGGGTCTTTCATGCTAGGAACAACATTCAACTCTTGAATGAAGTTTCTAATCCAAACACCTTCCTTAGCTGCATCATTTGCAGCTAAGTATTCGGCCTCAGTGGTCGAATCTGCAGTGGTTGTTTGCTTGGAACTCTTCCAACTCACTGCTCCGCCGTTTAGGCAGAAAATGTATCCTGACATTGACTTAAAATCATCTAAGTCAGATGCAAAGCTTGCATCGCAGTATCCTTCGACAGTAAGATCTTTCTGACCTCCGTAAACTAAGAATAAATCTTTAGTACTTTTCAAGTACTTAAGAATATTCTTCACGGCAGCCCAGTGACCATCTCCAGGGTCAGATTGGAAACGACTTGTCACACTAAGTGCATAAGCCACATCCGGTCGAGTACATAACATTGCATACATTATGCTACCTATTGCTGATGCATAAGGTGTATGAGTCATTCTTTCCTTCTCAAGGTTAGTCTTAGGACACATCCTTTTTTGAAAGACATGTTCCTACACTCATAGGAAGGTTCTTAACCTTTGCTGACTCCATATTGAATCTCTTCAATACTTTGTCAATGTACATCGACTGTGATAGTCCTATTAACCTTCTAGATCTATCTCTATAGATTTTAATTCCAAGGATATAGGACGCATCACCAAGATCTTTCATCTCGAATTGGTTCGATAACCATAACTTAGTCACTTTCATGTCATCCTTCGAATTCCCAATAAGAAGGATGTCATCAACATAAAGTACTAAGAATTGCACTGAGGTCTCCAATTCCTTTCTATACACACAGGACTCATTCGAAAAGCCAAACGCTTTGACTGATTCATCAAATCGAATGTTCCAATTCCTAGAAGCCTGTTTCAATCCATAGATTGATCTTTGGAGTTTGCAAACCTTTTGCTCACTCCCACTGAATGTGAAACCTATGGGTTGCTCCATATAAATGTCTTTGTCAATGTCACCATTGAGAAAGGCAGTTTTCACATCCATTTGCCATATCTCATAGTCATAATATGCAGCAATGGCAAGCATGATTCGAATGGACTTTTGCATTGCAACTGGTGAAAAGGTTTCGTCAAAGTCCACTCCGGGTCTTTGAGTGAATCCTTTTGCAACCAGTCTTGCTTTGTAGGCTGCAATGCTTCCATCAACTCCAAGCTTTCTCTTAAAGATCCATTTGCAACCTATGGGTTTGACCCCATCAGGCAAATCTACCAAGGTCCAAACTTGGTTGGAGTTCATGGAATCCATTTCGGATTTCATGGCTTCTATCCACTGTTCAGAGTCAGAATCTGAAAGTGCCTCCTCATATGTTGAAGGATCATTATCCTCTTGAGAGATTTCATGGAAGAATCCATACCATCTCTCCGGCTGTCTAGGAGTACGTTCAGAACGCCTTAGAGGAGGATTTATATGTGTATCGAAATTCGTGATTGGTTGTGGTTGATCAGAAGGGGACGTTTCTTCAGTAGGTGGCGTGGGGTTACTTTGTACTTCTTCTAATTCTATGATCTTTCCTTTCTTTTCTTTAAGGAAGGGTTCCTCAAGAAAAGTGGCATTTCTGGAAACAAACACCTTTTGCTCAGATTGATCATAGAAGTAGTATCCTATGGATTCCTTAGGATAACCTACAAAGTAGCATAAGTTAGAACGAGATTCTAACTTATCTCCCACTGTCCTCTTCACGTAAGCAGGACAACCCCAAATTCTTAAGTAAGAATAACTAGGGATTTTACCATGCCACATTTCATAGGGCGTTTTAGGGACTGACTTAGAGGGAACAAGATTCAAAATCTTTGCTGCACTTTCTAGGGCATAACCCCAGAAAGAAGGTGGTAAGTCAGTGAAACTCATCATGGAACGAACCATATCAAGTAGGGTTCGATTCCTTCTCTCAGAAACTCCATTAAGTTGAGGAGTTCCCGGAGGAGTCCACTGAGAGATAATCCCATTATCCTTGAGATGATTAAGGAATTCTTCACTAAGATATTCGCCTCCTCGATCAGATCGAAGTGCTTTTATCTTGTGACCAGTTTGGTTCTCAACCTCCTTTTGAAATTCTAAGAATTTCTCAAAAGCTTCAGATTTATACTTCATTAAGTATACATAACCATACCGACTAAAGTCATCAGTAAAGGTTATGAAGTACTGATGATTGTTTCTAGTGCTTACACTAAGCGGTCCACAAACATCAGTATGGATCAAATCCAGAACCTTAGTGGCACGTTCCACAGTTCCTTTAAAAGGAACTTTGGACATTTTTCCTTTGAGACAGGATTCGCAAGAAGTTAACTCTTTGAGATCATTTTCAGAGAATGATCCTAAAGTGTTTATCTTGCTAATTCTGTTCTTGGAAATGTGTCCTAATCTAGCGTGCCATAAGGGAGCTGAAACCTTGTCATCTCTCTTACGCTTTGTTTCTCGTTGTATATTCATAATATTGATATTTTGAGTTAGGTAAAGTCCATTACTTAGAGTACCGATATGAACGGAAGAGTTGTTCCGTTTAATAAAGTATTTACCATTCTTAATATAAGTTTCATAACCTTCACAATCTAATATTGGAACTGAAATTATATTACGAATAATGCTCGGTACATAAAGGACTTTACTTAATACTAACTCAAAACTACCTAAATCTAATCTAATTGTGCCTAAAGCTCGAGCTTCAACGTTTGAGCCATCGCCGATCTTCAAGACACATTCTCCTTCTTTGAGTTGTTGGACTTCACTTAGCATCTGTACATCATTACAGATATGAGTTCCACAACCGGTATCAAGTACCCAAGAACTAGAATTAATAGAAAGATTTACTTCAACGAGAAAGATACCTTTCTTTAGAGTAGCCTTGTACTCTGGGCAGTTTCTCCTCCAATGTCCCGCTTTGCCACAATGGAAGCAAACATCCTCTTTCTGATCACGCTTCTTCTTTTGGGCCTTCCCCTTCGAAATGCCACCAGTGGGCCTAAGGGGTTTCTTCTTCTTCTTTTGGGCTTTCTTGCCCTTACCTTTAGAAGGCCCAGAAGAGGAAGATGGAGCATTCACCATCAAAAACTTTATTGTCCTTCTTGATCGTGCTTTCAGCAGTCACAAGCTGACTAATCAGCTCAGCTACAGTAGCACCAGCATGATTCATGTTGAAGTTAAGGACAAATGGGTTGAATGATGGTGGGAGCGAAGCTAGCAACAAATCCACTGAAAGTTCATCTTTCAGTGGCATGTCCATGGAAGCAAGTTTCTCAGTAAGGGCAAGAAACTTGAGTCCATATTCATGGACACTTGAACCTTCCCTCATTCTCAAGTGGAATAATTCCTTTGAAGTGTTATACCTTGTAACACGTTCATGAGGGCGGTAAAGTTGCTCTAAGTGGTCGTAAATCTCCCAAGCAAATTCCATGGCCTCATGTTGTCTTTGCAAGTCCGGAGACATGTTAGCCAACATAAGGCAACGGGCTTGGAGATTATCATCCTTCCACTTCTGAATCGCGTCCCGCTCGGCCCGAGTGGGAGCCTCCCCTTCGGGACTAGGCTCCCCTTCGAAGAGAACATAAGTTCTCTTCTCAGAATCTAAAATGATCTTTAGATTCCTCAGCCAATCAGAATAGTTGGGACCAGTCAACTTGTTTGACTCGAGGATCGATACAAGAGGGTTTTTGGTTGCCATTTCAAAACACGTAGAGAATCACAGAATCTACGACCTAAATGGTAAAACAGAGAACTAGTGAGCATGCTGAATTATAACGATATACAAAAGATAAGGTCTTTAATCTATTGCAGCTCCCACTGTTTTTCAAAGATCTAGAATTCCCAAAGATCTAAGAGGAACACGTTTCCCAATGGGTACTAAGATCCTAGGCATTTTACCTCGAACCCACGACTCGCGGACATTCTAAGTAAGAACCCTAGGTAGGTACAACTTACCAATTCTAACACCTTTAGAACTCTTAGTAATTGTTTTTGCATCACCTATCTTTCAATATGGACCCACGACTCGTGCGACATCCATATTTACTTAGGCGTTAAGCTAGACCCATCAATCATAAGGTCATGACCAAAACTTAGTTCGAACGACCCACGACTCGCGGACATCGCCCTCGCCAAAATTGACCACGAAATATTAATCATTTAAAATGATTAATTAGGTAACTAAAACTAATAAGCTCCACTAGCTATCCCACGACTCGCGGACAATAACTAGCTTTACTTACTAAACTTAAAACCTATTGATGGAATGCTAGGAATTTAATTCAAAACTTGCATCTCGAATTAAACACCTATTTGTTCGAAATTAGCTTAATATTTAATGGGAATTTTCGAATCAACCGGAGAGTTGTCCGGTTCGACCTCACCAACATATATGTTATCCAATTTTATTAGTCTTGATTAATGCAAGTACACTTAAATGCATTTCAAACAAGCACATAAACAGATAACATGTCCTAGCATGATACTAACATGTAATGATCATGGGTTCTACCTATCTTATGCGTGATATGTGGGAGCCACTCCACAATCACTAGTTCTAACATACATGCCACATAAACAGTTCAAATCACATAAGGGAAAGCGGTAACAAAATACGAGCCCTATCTCTATTACATTTAACAATTGAGATTCCCCTCCCTAACATTTTGAGGGGTCTTCACTTATGGCCTCCTTGTTACTTGAATGTGGTCCATCTTACTCCATGGGTGCATTGTCTCCAAAATGAAAATAAAACCTCACCACCTATCTCTACTCTCAAATTACAATAAAAAGAAAAAGACATAAAGTAATAAGGCTCAATCTTCATATTGGCCTTAGACAATTACACGGGGCATACCCCGGCCTCAAAAACAGTAATATGGGAAGCCACATAATAAATCACATAACAGTACGCACATAAGTGAGGCTCCAACCTCAATTGAAAAACGCAACTATAGGGCTCCAACCCCAATTTAAACCATCCATGTGCATAAATTAAAACCATACATAGATCTAAACCCATGATCACCTAACATGCTTTTGCAAGAATTTAAATTTAACCAATAAATTAAAATTCTCGCTTTAAGCTCTAATAGCTTAAAACACGACTTGATGCGAGTCTTATTTATAAAAGTCTTCAATAAATCCCAAATTACCAAAACAAATAAAATTCCAATTAATTTCAGAAAATTAATAATTTTATCAAGATGTAATTTCCCAAAATGTAAACCGTTTCAATTTCTCAAAAATCCCAATTTTAAGTTTTTATTAAAAAAGTTAAAATAAATATTCAAAAATAAAATTTTAAAATTAAAATAAAATTGGGACTGGATTGCACGAAACACGAAAGGGGCCGGATCACGAAAACGGGGCCCGTGCGCGAAACGGGGCACAGCGTCGCAAGCGCGCGCGGACGCGCACGGCAGGCGCGCACAGCGCCCGGCCAAGGCCAGGCGAGTGCGCGCACTGCGCGCGCATTCCGCGCGCCTCGCGCGCGCGTGCCCTGCTAGGCGGTGGGCGGCCAGTCTCGGCCGCCCTGGGCGGGCGCGCCTAGGCGCGCCCGGGAAGCTCCCGCACAGGCGTGCGGGAGGAGCTGGAAGGCTGGCCGGTCTGTCCCGGCCAGGCCTGGGCGGGGACGGGCGGACGGCATGCGGGAGGGCCTCCCGCGCGGTTGCGGGAGGGTGGTGCGCGAAGCCCGCGCGCGCGACTCCTTCGCGCGCGGGGTTTCGCGTGTTGATCGTGTTCCGGGCTTTCGTTTCGTGTTTTCGTTCAAAAGCAAAACCAATCCAAGAAATCCAAAAACAGTTTATACAGTTTCAAATCTAAAATTGTTTTTCAAAATTAAATTTTACAAAAACCAATTTTCAGAAACTTTCAGGAAAAAATACAGTTTCGTAACTCAGGCTTTCTAAAACAATTACAAATACTCAATCGCATCAAGCCTAAGAATTTCTACCAAATTCAGTATAATTGAGACGAATCAGAAACACGATTAACGAGGTGGCTCTGATACCACTTGTTGGAAAAACGAATCAGAAAGCAGCGGAATTTAAAAAAAAAATTTCCCAACAAAAGGACCTTGAACTCGTAATCGTGTAACCAAATTCGTAAAGATAGAAAACTTACTTTTCTTTTATTCTTTCTTGAAGCGTTTCAAGCCACCCAAGAACGCTCTTCTCGCGGCTCGATCCCCTCTCCTTGGTAAAGCTCGAATCTTCAAACTTCTAACTTGAAGCCTCTAGAGAAAGTCCACCAACTTGATCACAATCTAACTAGTAAGGATGCTAGTTCTCTAGTTAGTGTTTAGGCTTAACCTAGGGTTTAATTTAATCTTGGAGAAAGGAAGGTGTTCAACACATGAACCAAGAATTGTCTATTAGCTCTAAAGGGGAGCTCGAGCTCCCCTATATATAGGAAGGGAGGGGCGGCCGAAACTAGTCCTTATTGGACTAGGATTTGGTTCCTCTCTCTCCTATTACTTGATGATCAAGTATTTTCCAACTTTGACTTTGAATTCTATTTCTAGTCAACTTTTAAGAGAGCTTAAAAATATCCAAACTATTTTTGGATAATTTTATACTTTATTTATTATAAAATAAATAACTTATTTTATATCTAATTAATTAATTCATAATTAATTAACTAGATTATTTTCTCCAAAATTAGACTTTCTTTTTAATTCAAAATTAAACCAAAGTCTATTAAATAATTAACTAATTAATTATTTAATATATATATATAATATATATATACACGTGTGTGACACGTGTCACAGTGACACGTGTCACTCACGTGAGCCACACGTGTGATTTCACACGTGTGGAACCCTCTTGGTCCGATTAACTCGTTTAATCATTTTCAAGCCTCAACTCATGTAACCAAGTTGTTGTGTGTGACCCTCTAGGTTCTCAATTCAATTAGCAGTGACCCTAATTAATTAATTCACTAATTAATTAATCAGTCCACAGATTAAACGACCATAGTCTAGCAACAGGTGTTTAACCCCTAGCTGAATTGGAATGTTCGGATTCGACAGAACCTTTAAGTCATTGATTCATGTGAGATACAATCCTCCTACTTACTATCTCTCAACCAAGATCTAGGGCAAGGGAATAATCAGAACCCTAATAATCCGGTCTTAAAGCTAAGTGCATTTCATATCCATTTGATCTCAATCCAAGAAACCCTTTTCTTGATGTCTTGATCTACTGCCTTGGCCAAGGACTCCATATGGCATATGAATGACTTACACAATAAGAGATCACCTTGCAAATGCAAGTGTAGGTCCTATCTTGATTCTCATTCACTTTCATGAGTCACTTGTGCAGTCCCAGCATAAGCCTTGAATCAGTTGTCTAAGGCGACACCCTTTAAAGCTTATACCTAAGACTACAGAGTTAACTCATAAAGTGACAAGGAACCTCAAGTCTAAGGATCAATTAATCACATCAATGACTCGTGAGATATTTCCTAATCTGGAAGTTTCCATTTCCTGAAATAGAAACTTCCTTTCCCATTTAGGAATGTTCTCACACGGGGCACCTCAGTGAACTTACTTATTAAAGTAAGCACCCTCATGTATCACGCACGTATCAACTATACACTTTGCACCTCCATGAAACAAGGTGGTCCTTCTTAAGGGCGTGATCCCACAAGCAAGCCTTAGAGGAGTCAGGTTGACACTCCCACTGTCTGTAGGACTCATCGGCTTGGAGTATTTTACTAATCATGACTTATGTGATATAGGGCTCGTTTCATGAACCATTTCACCTAAATGGTAGAGTCCTAAAAGTCATCAGGATTAGGGGAGTTCTCATACATGCACAGCAAAAGTAAACGCATACCAAACAAGAGCATATAAAGAAGTGTTGCCTCAATTCGTTATTTTATTCAAAGATTGTCTGTGATTACAATAAGGAAAAGCACAAAGCGGATATACAATCGGCTTTCTAGGGCACTATTCCTAACATTAGGGAGGTGGATATTCCGAAGACTGGGTTTAATACGAGGTATGGGCATTTTGAATTCGCTGTTATGCCTTTTGGATTAACTAATGCCCCAGCTGCGTTTATGGATTTGATGCACCGAGTGTTCAGGCCTTTTCTTGACAAGTTCGTGGTAATATTTATAGACGACATTCTGGTGTACTCTAAGTCGGCTGAAGAGCATGCACAGCATCTTAGGATCATTTTGGAAACTTTGAGGGAACACAAGTTGTATGCAAAGTTCAGTAAGTACGAATTCTGGATTGACCGAGTTATGTTTTTGGGACATATAATTTCAGGTGATGGGATTGAGGTTGATCCATCTAAGGTTGAGTCCGTGCTTCGTTGGGAGAGACCAAGAAATGCCACCGAGATCAGGAGTTTTATTGGGTTGGCAGGGTATTACCGAAGGTTTGTTAAGGATTTCTCTAAAATTGCTGCCCCGTTGACTCGTTTAACTAAGAAGGAAGTGAAATTCGAATGGGATGATAAGTGTGAAGCAAGTTTTCAGACTTTGAAAGTGAAGTTGACATCGGCACCGGTTTTAACCCTACCCGAGGGTACCGAGGGTTATGCCGTTTATACGGATGCTTCAAAAGAGGGTCTTGGGTGTGTTTTGATGCAGCACGGTAGAGTGGTAGCTTATGCTTCAAGGAAGTTGAAGGAGCATGAGAAGAATTACCCTACCCATGATCTCGAATTAGCTGCAGTTGTGTTTGCTTTGATGAAGTGGCGACATTATCTCTACGGTGCAACCTTCGAGGTGTTTACGGATCACTAAAGCCTCAAGTATCTCTTTTCTCAGAAAGATCTGAATGTAAGACAGAGGCGTTGGATGGAGTTATTAGAGGATTACGATTGTACCATTCAGTACCATCCGGGCAAAGCAAACGTGGTCGCCGATGCCTTGAGTAGAAAGGCGAATGTGGCTAATTTCGAAGCGGGTTCTTCAAGCTCAGGTTCAGAGATCTTAGTTTCAAGAACTTGGTTGGGGAATATCACGATAATACCGGATTTGAAACAGCAGTTGTTAGAAGCTCAAGCTACGGATGCCGAAATTCAAAAGTTGGTAACTCGTGCTAGAGATGATCCGAATTCTAAGTTTGGATTTAATGATTTCGGTTTGTTAAGGTTCGAAGCGAGAATATGTGTCCCAGAAGAGCTCAAGAGGATTGTACTTGAGGAGGCACATCGCTCGAGGTACTCGATTCATCCGGGAGGTACTAAGATGTATCGGGACCTGAGAGAGAAATTCTGGTGGAATGGCATAAAAAGGGACGTCGCGAACTTTGTGAAGCGATGTCTAATGTGTCAAAAGGTGAAGGCAGAACACCAGAAGCCGGGAGGAACTCTCCAACCGCTTCCTATTCCCGAGTGGAAGTGGGAGCAAGTGACTATGGACTTCGTGTCCGGCTTGCCTAGAGTTAAAGGAGGGTTTGATGGAATATGGCTAATTGTTGACAGATTAACTAAGTCTGCCCATTTCCTCAAGATTCGAATGTCTGAGAAAGTTCCAAAGCTAGCCGAGTTGTACGTTCGGGAGATTATAAGGTTACATGGAGTTCCGGCTAGTATTGTTTCGGACAGAGATCCGCGGTTTACTTCGATTTTCTGGCAGGATCTTCAGAGGTGTTTGGGCACCAGGCTCAAGTTTAGCACCGCTTCGCATCCTCAGACGGACGGCCAATCTGAAAGGTTGATTCAGTACTTGGAAGATATGCTTAGAGCGTGTGTTTTGGATTTCCAGGATAAGTGGGACGAGCACTTGGCTTTGGTTGAGTTTGCTTATAACAATAGTTATCAAGGTTCGATTAAGATGGCTCCTTACGAGGCACTTTATGGAAGGAAGTGCAGGTCTCCTCTATTTTGGGATATTGAGGATTGGAGATAGACTGAAGAGGATAAACTCGAGAGAGCCGAGCCTAAGGAGAATATTGCTGCTACTATTGAGAAGGTTCATATGATTCGACAAAGGATGAGAGCAGCTCAGGCTCGTCAGAAGAGCTACGCCGATAAGAGAAGAAGACCCTTAGAGTTTGAGGTCGGAGATAGAGTTTTTCTGAAAGCATCTTCTAGAAAGGGCTTCACTCGAATAGGTAGAGGTGGAAAGCTTAATCCACGCAACCTTGGGCCGTTTGAGATCTTAGAAAGAATTGGAGCCACAGCGTACAGATTGGATTTACCTCCAAGTTTAACCGGGATACACAACGTGTTTCACGTTTCACAGCTTAGGAAGTATTATCCCGATGAGGCAACTATCCTTCCTGTTGAAGAAGTTCACTTAGAGCCAGACTTGACAATAGAAAAGCATCCTGTTGCCATTCAAGACCGAAAGTTGCAAGAATTAAGGAATAAGCAAGATCAAAAGTCCGAGGAGTCGACTTGGGAAACCGAGGAAAAGATGAGAAGGTTATACCGGGTTTGTTTGAGGAGGCGGAACGGACTTGAGGACAAGTCCTTTTTAAGGGGGGAAGATTGTGACACCCCGACTGTTCAACCGTACAGGTATGATATACGTGCGCGATTTAAATTCATTGATTATGTAATATATGATTTAACTGTCGTTTTATTTCTTATAATTTTCTTACTTGTCTTATTTGAACTTATGTGAAATTTTGATTATATCGGAATTTATGATTTGAGATTTGGAGTTTGAACCCGAGCATGCCTAATTTGTGTATAACGTTGATTATTTGATTCTTGGACTTAATTGTATGATTTATTTGTGTTTTGGACTTGTTTGGTTTGGTTTGGACTCAATTGAATTTTATTTCAAATTTTTGGGCCAATTTGCAATTTGGCCACTCTTGAGTCATTTTCTCGTAACTTGAGCTCGGGGACTCGGATTCGAGTTCCGTCTTTGCCATTGTACTTGAATCGATGATTTGGATACAATGGAACAAGCCTTGAACTTTTTCGATGCCGTTTCGACCCCCAATGACGCAATTTCGGCCCTACGTACCTATATCGCACCTATAAGCCTACTTGGAGACTATTAGACCTACCCATACCCCTACCCTTGACTTTTAATCATCAAAATCAGCTCTCTCCTCCCCTTTGTGCTGATGATTTCGAACCAAAGCAAGGAGAAAGGAAGAAAAAGAGTCCCAAGCCATTTTCCTCCATTGTTGTGACCTTAAAGCTCAAGTTTTAGCTTTTCTTGCTCCATTTCTTCAAGGTAAGTTGGGGAATTTGATCTCCTTGATCTTGTGAGTATTTTACACTTCTTATATCATGCTTTAATGTTGGAGTTCATAAGATTTGCTTGGAGTCATGAATAGTTAGATTTTGAAGAATTTTTGAAAGAACTAGTGCATCTCTTGCTATCTTTGAGTTTGAAGCTTTATATGTTGATTCACTTGGCTTATTTATTGCTTGTATATGCTCCTTTTTCATGGTAGGTGAAAGTATTATGATTTTCCATTATTGCTCTTTTAAGAACTTGGGAGGAACTTGATGAAACTTTAGCTTCTTTGCTTCTTTTCATTTCTGGTTTGTAGTATGCATGAGTGGAGATGATTTGGGATGTTTTTCTTGCTTAATTTTGTGGTATATTTGCACCATTTCATGTCTTGTTGTTGATGCTTTGGTTTGGAAGGAGTTTTCATGGAGTTTGCAAGCCCTATTTTCGAATTTTTTAGCCTCTGACCCAAATCCACCGGGGTGGATTTTTGCTTTGAAAAAAATCCGCCGGGGTGGATTTGAGGCAGAGAGCTGACTGCCTTGAATCCATGGGGGTGGATTCCTCCTTTGAAAAAAATCCACCGGGGTAGATTTAGGGCAGTGACTTTTTTTTTTCTCCGAACTTTATTTTCTTGTTTTTCTTCGCTTGTTTGCTTCTCTCCCTCCCCGAACATGATCCCTAAGCTTTGTTAACATGTATTATTATGTGTTAATTCAATTATATTAGATTTTTGAATTTATTTGATATGATTTGAACGAGTTATGATTTGATATACGTTAAGTAGTACGTTTATGCACTTCATTTGCATGCATTTCATTCATGAGCATTGCCGGGCGTCTAATTGGTTCATATTTGAGTCTAAGTCTCGGGTCTTGTGTTCTTTTGTTTCAGAGCCTCTTCCGGACGCCCACGAACCCGAAGTTTAGGCGGTTGTCGCTTCTTTTGACCCAGTTTCTACTCCTTTTTGCTATAAGGTGAGGATTAGGATTTTTATCTTCTAGTTAAGCGACCTATGGCCTAATATGTGTTGATTTCTCTTCCCGCATGCGACTATATATCTTATGTATAGTTAAATATGTGTGCTTAAGATATGTTTATGATCTTATGAATAAGCTTCAAGTTTATGAAATTGGTATAAGTACGAGCATATGTAAGCTTATGATTTGAATCCGTTTATTCGTTTATGTTATCTTTTGAGCGAGGTAAGCCCTGAAATATGGGAATTGGTATTGGTAAGGTATCTTGGGCCCCGGGAATTGTGGGTAAGGACGCCCGGGACGGCAAGGGCCGTCGGGTTAAGCCTGTGTATGATTCCCATTCGTAGTATTACGCGCGATTCTTGGAGGTTGATGAGGCGTGATGCTCCGAGTACATTGTGGGTTAGCTACCCCTTGTACATAAGTAAGTAGGTGGAGAGGGTTTGATTCCCGAAACACCATGGTTGTTGGGGTTGGATTTGATTTATGATTTCGGTTTTATATTATGTTATGAGGAGTTAGGGGAGGTCCGTTCTCGCCGGACTTATGTTTATGTTTTGTTTGATGGATCGTGAATCAAGTTAGGATTTCCTTTTGTATTATATGCTAGCTTTTGAAAATGTTTTGGTATGAAAAACCTTAACTCGGTTCATGGCCATCACCTTTGATATTTGCTATGCTCTATTTATATGTATTTAGGTGTGGGCGTGCGTTTAGCCCCCTCACTCAGTCGAGTTTTGACTGACCCTCCCTTTTCTTACCCCCAGTTGCAGGTCATCTTGAGCTAGGCGGGGAAGTGCTTCGAGTCTTCTCGTACTTTCGAGTCTAGGTCGAGTTGCATACATACTTTCCTACTTTTGGATACTCTTATTATTTATTTGATATTTGGGTTGTATATTTGGGAATTATGATTACTTGTTGGATAGACTCGATCTTTTGGGTCATGAGGCCATGTAAATGTTAGTTTAGAGCTCTTTTCGATCCTTATGTTATTGCTTCCGCATTCTTGTTTGTTTGTTTTGCACGCTCTGTCCGAGTTTTAGCCCCGCTTAGCCTAGCGTGTGAGTGTAGGTTCCCGTTCGCTTAAACTTGGGCTCATGTATGGAAATCCATTTCATATGTGGGTTCGGGTTTAGGTGCGGGGGATGTGGTGGCCCACCGTTCCGGGCGCTACAGTCGCCCTTAGCTTAAGGGATGATCATGGCTTACGGTCATGGCTCAGTTCATTTTCTGCACTTGGCGATTCTTTTAGTCCAGATTTTGCACAATTCTTCATTTTAGCTCCAGTAGACCTATAAAGCCAAAATTAAGCCAAATTAAGTATATTTTCAGTTAAATACAAGGGGGAAAATTAAGACAATTAAGGCACAAATTACACACTAGCACATCCCATCTCCCGATTAAGACCTAGGGCTTGGGAATAACGAGAGCCCTAATTATCTTAATCTTAAAGCTAAGTTCGTTTCATATTCATTTGATCTCAATCCAAGAAACTCTTTTCTTGATATCTTGATCCACCACCTTGGCCAAGGGTTTTCACAATGGCATATGAACAACTTATGCAATAAGACATTTTCTTACTTCAAGCAAGTGTAGGTCCTTTATTGATTCTCACATGCCTCCATGTGCCACTTTTGCAATCCTAACATAAGTCATAGTTCAGGTGTCTGGAACGGCACCCTTTGGAACCCATGTCAAAGATTACATAGTAAGCTCACACAAGACATCAATGGAATCTCAAGTCTAAGGATTAATGAATCACGTTATTGACCTACGAGAAATTTTCTAATCTGGAAGTCTCTACGTTTTGAAGTAGTTACTTCCTTTCCCATTTAGGAATCTTCTCACGTGGGACACCTCAGTGTACTCATTCTAGGCAGCGAGCACCCTTGTGTATTGCGTACGCATCGACTACGCACTTTACCCCTACCATCCCATGGTTCCTGACCCACAGTCTCGGGGGCCCAAACAGAACAGATCATATCAGAGCATAACATATCAGAGTCAAACATATTATAACCCGCTACAGACGTACATATCTTATCATATCATATCATACATACATACGTACCTTACTTTGCTACAACTATGATTTGCTTATCTCTCTATGTTACTATGTTGTTCACCCTCCTAATGCAGGGCGGGGCTCATGAGATGCACACGGTCTGAAGCATAAAGCTTTACTTACTTCTTCGTGTCATTCCATAGCTCACCCTCCGAAAGCTATGTTTGGCTCACGAGAGGCACACGGTTTGAAGTATAGTGTAGCATTGCCCAAAACATAACAAAACCATAAGCAAGCATACATAGGCTCATACCATACTTTTAAAACATATGACAAAGTCCTAAAATACATACTTCGCACGTATTTACTATTATTTAAGGCTTACTAAGTCGCATGCATTCGAAAACGAGCACGTTGCATTAGGGACATAACTATAATCATAACCTCACCTTATACCAAATGGAGCCATAGATAATACGATTGGTTCATCTCGGAACCTACACGACAAACACGTCACCACCCCATGTGCACCTATACAATTGAACACAAACCTAAGACTTAAACTCAAAGATAAACCACAGACAGACGGTAATGCAAATGAATGCTACGAATGCATGCATGTAAGCCTTAAACATAATTCATGATATGCATGCGGCATAATTCTTGTTCATGTCATGTTCGAGCAATTAGACACATTGTACAAATAATTCAAGTTACAAGTTAATCACATAGTTAAGCACATAAGTCATATAATAGAAATTCGACAAGTAATTGCATAATAGATTACATACACGACCAAATAGACAAGTTAGCAACTAATCAAAATTCAATTAAATCATATAAGAGCACATAAATACATTTCAAGTACAAGGAAGTCACACAAGGATTCACATAATCCATCACACAAGTACAATTAAGGCACGACACCAAGTGGCAAGTTCATGTGCACAATTAATGCCTATACTAACACGAAATCATATAATAAAAGTGCGCATGAAGTTTGTGAGCATAATTCATACATTTCATACAACAAGTAATCAAAGTAGTACAATTAGAAAAGAAATTAAACAATTAACAAGGCATACAGCTCAAACAATTCACATACGAGGCTCGAAAACTGGAGTAGAGGTGAAATATGAAGAAACGGCACGAATTACCTTGATTGACAAAACCTCAAGCTGCTGGAACAAGTGGTCGCGGGCGCAAGAAAAATCACCTTCAAACCGTCATTGGCGCGAAGCATTTCCGAGCACTTTCGACCTTCTTGTTGTAATCGCGAGCCATAAATGCGCAGATCGATTGCGGCAACGATGTAACTTCTAAAACTCGTCCTTCATGATGTCACGGCTGTACGCTTTTGAAGCATATTTGAGTCGCGGCCGCGGCCCTGCTACTTGGTGCGACAGACAGCGGCGGCAAAAGAGGGTAGCGGCAGGAAAATGTCCCCGGGACGCCGACGGAGCTCCGAAATCACCCCGAAATCGCATAACAACAACAAATAAATAATTAACAACCAACGACACGAATTAAACCACAAAATCACATAAATCCAACAATTATACAATATATATATATGTACATATATGCAAGAAAATGGAGGGAAAAGCTTCCCAAGACGAAGGGAAGAGCAAGAGAGATGATCGGTGGTGGCTGGAGTCACCGGAGCTCGCCGAAAATTGGGCGGATAAGGAGAGAGACGGGATTAGGGCTTTTTCCCTTTTTCTTGCTAAAATGAGAAAGGTGGTTGCCGGAGAGGAGATGCTGGTGGAGGTAGCAGTTCCAATGGCGGCGGGCAGCTGACGATCGGAGGTGGGTGGAGGAGCTAAGCTGCTCCCTTCTTCTGCTCTTGCAAACTGATAGAGAGAGAGAAATATGAGTGGGTTGTGTGTGTTTGATCGGTCAAAAGGGAAGAGAGAGAGTGTGTGGGCCCCACCAAGGAAGATATTTTCTGGCTTAAGCTGGTTTAGGTCATTTTTAGATAAATTGGTCAGGTTTACGGGTAATATAAAATTCTGGTTTCAAAGCCAACGAGCTCAGAATGGAATAAAAGGATAGTCATTGGCTTCGTAAAAATATAAGGAATGAGGTTACGAGGTTCGGAAATACAAATGAGTGCTCATGTGGTAATTTTGCAAACAAGTCCTTATATTCTATTTCATTGAAATTAACGCACATAGTTTCCAATTTATTCATTTAGGCCCAACCTTTATTATTTCAATTGAGTCCTATAGTTTCTAAATGTGACAAACAAGGACACGTAATTCGAATTAGGCACGTAAGCCATGCGAACAGGCAATTAAATTACAGATTTAAATAAACAAAACACGTAACTCTCGAAAAGAACTCCTGATGACATCATACCTGACCTGTCGGAGGAGAGGGGTGTCACACCGACACTATGTCCAATATTTTATTTTTTTTCGAACATGTTTCAGCCGTGTCCGACACGTATCCGACACTTCACGAGCCAATTTTTTACCTTGTCCGTGCATTCCAGGTGCATAAACATTTCTCATCCAGTGGGATTAAATTTGTTAAGTCACATTTTGAAAATATAATTATTCCAAAACTAAAATCTCGTTCTTATGATCGTCCTTCAATTCCACGAGATGAAAATGATGATAATTGGGAAGGTGAGGCATGAAGGCAGGGGACGACGATGCGTACCGGAGGACGCGTATAACACATGTTGCACGGCAGCGGCCACTTGGAAGGTGAGAGGCGACATTGCCCCCGAGTAAGAAGTTTGAGGGGCTGCTGTATGGTTGGAGTTTAGAGGGGAAAGGCATTGATAGGCGGTGCATGTTGGTTGTGCCGCCGCCACACCTCATAGTGTTTAGGTTTGCTTTTTAATTTTTTAGTAGTGAAAGAGACATCTTCGAATTCAAGTTATACAAATTTCTCATCAACGTCATGATTTTCGCCGCGGAAAGAGGGTTCAATCGTCATAAGAAGCATAAGGAAATCATTTATCAAGAAAAGAAAATTTATGTAAAAAAACACATTATAAAGAATTTAAGGAAAGAGTAAAATTCATAACAATCGTAAACCCACAAACGCACAACTTCAACATGATCTTTCATCTCCTTCACTCCCTTGGATTTTCATATAATGACAATACACAGAAGGAAACATTCGACTAATAGTAATTTAAAGAAAAGGAAAATATTTTGGCTTCACAATCACAACTGATCGCACTGTTTGGGCACAAACGAAAGGGTCTCCTTAACAAGATCATGCACCACTAACATATTCTGCTGCTGAAAATTTCCAAAAATAGACATCCCATTAGAGCTCCCCATCGCCAAACAAGCCACCCCACTAGCATCAGCAATAACATAATTCTCCCCTGGCAAATCCAAATCGGCCCCATTGAAATGAAATATGAGCTTAGGCACCTCGATGTTTTCAGCATTAGGCGGAAGAGTGAAGCAAAGATCAAGCCCTGAGTCATTGCTTTCATCCACGGGAAGGTTTACTTGATTAACAAACTCTTTTTTAACCAAATCAAAAGCACTTTCCTCAAGATAAGTGATGGTAGTGCCCGAGTCAATAATCATTCCCCCTGTCCCATCTCCTTTGAGTGCAAAAGTGGATTTCTTGATAGGCAAGCGTTTGTCACCAACCGTGATTCCTTCAAGCTCAATGAAGTAAAACGAAGGCGATGTTGGATTCTTCACCAATGGCGTGGTGATGATTGAATCACCCCCATTCGAAGCACTTGATGCCGACGACCCCATCATAAGGGTGCTCGTTTTACTCGAATCGATGGAGGTCAAACAATAAGAAAATTTTGGCTCCGCAAGTTGGGAGACGAGGGATAAAGGTCCACGCCCTAAACCCACGAGCCCGCCACCCTGGTTAAAACCGCCCCCTTCATTATCAAGTCCACACCCGAAAGCGATTTTTGGGACCAAAACCTTATCGAAAGTCAATGTTTCAGTTGCCATGAGGCCTTGAGTTGAGGAATAGTCGCCATAAGTGTACAAATATTCACAACTTCCATCACTACACATCGATTTGGGGAGCGCGGAGCAGAGATCGCTCGAGCACGTGAGCTTTTTGAAAGAGGAAGACCCTTTTGGATCAAAGATAGGGGTTGATTGTTTGAAGCATTGGGTGCAGGGTTTGCACTGGGTCCATATCAGGTCACTACCAGTGTCTAATATAGCAGAATACGATGTCGGAGGAGTGCCGATTGATAGTTGCATTAGGAATTCGCCGTTTCCCGCGTGGATTGGAGCCTCAATGCTGGCATCATCGGATGCAGCTAGGGACATTGCGTGGAGTCTCGCTATTCTTTTCCTACCGCGCTTCATCGCACGTTGCAGAAGCTCGAATTTTGTGAAGTTCCCGCCTGAATCCACATGTTTTAGTGTGACTTGAAATCCCGTTTTTTGATCGTCTAGTAAGTATCTCGAAGTGGAAAGGGATGGTGAAATGAAGAAAGCGAGCAAGGTAAGAAGTAGAGCTGTTGCCATTGAGGAGAAGGACAAGTGGTGGCATGATGACATTTTGATAGAATAATCTTTGAGAGAGATTAATTTTCTTTGTACAGAATTTTCAGTATGTGGTGGATATATAGATATATGGGAGATCTAGAGAAAGAGCGAGAGAGGCGGAGAAATGATTATGGTAAGAAAATAATTGGGATCATAGAGAATGAATCGAATCAAGAGCTTGTTCCAAGAAAAGGGGATTAGAGAAGAATGAGTTAATTTGTAAAGAGAGAAGACTTGGTGAATATGGAGAAAAATGAGGTGACAATCCATCTTGCTAAAGGTGGGCTATCAACATTATAGCGTCACGACATCACCCTAGTCATGGGGTGGTTGTTGGAACTATTATTATATGATCATGAAGAAGTGTGTATAAAGACACAAACAAAAACAAATGTATAGTTTGTATACATTAGATATTGAGTTTTGGATAGTTATTGAAACAACAAAGGAAATCTTATTTTAGAATCTTCTCAAAGAAGTAAGAATTATAAATTTAGGACGTCTTATGGAGTGCTTCTTTCGTAAACATTCTTAGAGCAACTTATTAAATTATTAATAAATGTGCAAGAATATGAACTTTATTGTCATCACGTAAGCTACTTCAAGAGTCGATCTAAAATAAAAATATAATCTTTATTTGTAGAAAAAGATTTTTAATGTTGACAAACTATAATTTTGTTGTCCATTACTTGGTAAACTGCTTAAGAACTAATGACCTACAAATTAGCTTACTTTCCACATAACTTAAGCTCATCATGTTTACCAAAAACAAACCAATTTGATGAATATATGATCATCTAACTACCGATTTATATGATGTGTAACTGTGTAAGCATACCCATGTTTTAAGTAAATAAGAAAGAAAAATTAAAATATGTTAAGTGACAATATAAATAAGTTTACTAATTATATACATTACGCGACAAAACATTTTAATATTTTCACAAAGCTATATTCGAACAAGTATTGGACATTCATTTAATAGGGTAAATAACATTAACTACTCCGTCACCGTGGTTTGCCGGTTTGGGTAGTATTTTTTTTTTTTTTTTTGGGTTACTTTTTGGGTAGTAATTATAAATAATCTCTCATTTATGATGTTTAACTCGCCAGGTACTTGACATCTAATTTTAGTGTAAAAGGTTCCCTCACAAAAATTAAGGAACTACAAAAATGCCCCTTACTCGGTGGCATTATATTTTTGTAGAATATCTGTTATATATATTGATGATTTTATACTTTTTACGTAATATTTATCATTAAAATTATATATATGTATATATATAACATAAAAAGCGAACTCTAGTCATGAATAAAAATGATGCAAATGAAAGTTGTTAGGTGGGCTAACTCGTCTACTGACTTTACACTGTCGAGAAAATATGGATATTTTGTTGTTGAACAGGCAATTTTGAAAGGGAGCTCCATGACCTGAAGTAGGTTAATTAGGTTTGAAGCAACATACATATATACATATACATATTAATTAGGTTTGAAGCAATATATATATATAGGATTGTTGTGAAAATGTAAAAATTAATTATGTTACTCAGCTCATTAAATTGAACTTGTTTACTTGGTTTAGAATGAGCTGTATATTAAAAAGCTTGCCATCTTTTCCCTTCAAAAATAACATAGAGTTTTGAAAGAGAAAATAACAAACGAAGAAATCTCAAAAAATAGGGAAAATATAAAAAGAAGGAAGTCAAAAAATAGAATCGGAAATTAAGATTGGATCTTTCAAAAGTGAGAGAAAACCCGCGTAAAATCTTTAAACTGATGAGAGGGTCGGATAACAATTAGAAGCGAAAAAGGATAGAATCTTTGAAAGGATGTGAAATAAATGGTGCATAAAGAAAGTGGGATTTGTGCCTTAAAAAAAATGTGGGATTTGGGAGGAAGATGGAAGACAAAGATGTAATTGATAGATTTCGAGTTTGCTTGATGTGCGTGGAAAAACAAGCAATGAGAGTTTCACTATTGCCATTGTCTTCTACTCATTTTACAATTTCTTTTTCCTTTTTTTTGTAAACCATTACGATTCACATTGGTACAATAATTGTTACTCACCACAACCAAAACTAAATTTTTGCAAATTTATCGCAATTATTCACTGTTTATTGGTACTAATTAGGGGTGTAAACGGATATTAAACGGATCGGATGTATGATTACCATATCCTTATCCTTTTATGATTCGGACGGATACGGATAATATCCTTTTAAATCGAATTCGGGTAATATCCTTTTTATACGGATACAAGGCGGATTCGGACGGATTCGGATTTTAATCGGATTTTCAACTATTTATTTTGACATAAATTATTTAACTATATAACTTCGAATTTTTAATCAGATTATCAACTACTCATTTATAAATAAATTATATAATAATTATATGACTTTGAATATATACATATATATATATATATAGATATATTAGACAAAGAGAGAAATAATAACTATATCTATATATATTAATTTTATTTTTTAATGAATGTATAAATATGTTGGAAATTATAAATTTCATCATATAATTAATTTGAAATATAATACTTTTATTAATTACATAATATATGTTACTCATATTATCTCAATATAAATGTTGAAGTAAACATATGGTTACTATTAAAACCTAAGATTTTTCTTTAATAAATGCTATAAAAATCTTAATACTAATAATTTATCATACATACACAGTTGTGTGTATATATTTTAATATAATATATTATTTATCGGATACGGATTACGGATAAATCGGATAATGGAAAATCTAACGGATAATAAAACGGATCGGATGTTAAATGGATCGGATGTCTTATTACCATATCCTTATCCGTTTATAATTCGGATGTCTATAATCGGATACGGATAATATCCTCTTGAGACGGATTCGGATAATATCCTCTGTAAACGAATTCGAATGCGGACGGATATCGGATTTTCGGATATTCATTTACAGCCCTAGTACTAATATTGCTGAAATTTAAGAGTAAAATAATAATTGCATAATTATTTTTAACTAATTTAATTTAGGGGTAGAATGGTAATTGCATATTGATTTTTAACTAATCTCACTTATCAAACAAAAATTTTGATTTGTATGATTAAGTCACACTATTTCCAATACCCAATATCAAACAAAATATTAAATAATCATATCAATACTTAATATATATATATATATATATATATATCTTATAAAAGCACGAAAGTTTCTTACAAAATATAGATCACCTAAAATAACCTCATAATAATTATATAAATAATTATTAGTTAAGGATAATTATGTAAATACATATTATAAATTATTAATTTAATTATATTTATAAAGTATTTATTAATTTATAATAGGACTCTTGGTAGAATTAAAACTTCTTCAACTTACCAAAACAAAAGATACATAGTTCAACAAGGATTGTTTTAATATTAATATATTAATTAATTGTATTCAAATTTTATAATATAAGTTGTCCATTTTTTAATTTTAAGGCCTATTAATTTAAAATGTTATAATACGGTGTATCTAACAAATTAAAAACCAACAAATTGATTCACTTTATAATTTTAATAAATTTTAATAATTATGTAAAATAAAATATATTTTAAATTGAATGAGTTACGTAGTAATTCTAATTACTTAAATCCATAAACTTTTTTAAATTATAATCATATTATAATTCTATAAACTTATCTAACTAACAAAATAATATAATTGAATGATTTACGTAAAATATTTTTTAATAAACTAATAAATGTTAATATAATATTTTTCAATTAACTAATACTAATATAATTATAATTATCTAAATCTAATTAACCATATAATCTTCCTTTAGTTTATATAATACAATATAAATTAAATGCGTAAATATTATTTAGATAGGATGAATAACATAATCTATATATATTAAAAAGTACGAATAAGATTTTTGATTTCTTACGACTTAATATGCTACAATTTAGAATTGCAGGTCGTCAGACTAAAGTTACTTTAAATTAAGAAATTTATGGAGACTCAATATATGTGTATGTAAAAATAAGATATAATCTAATTTTATAAATTATTTTTATAATGTTCAATTAAACATTCCTTGAGTTTTTTATATAAATATACTCTTTTAGTTATTTCTACTACATACATAAAATAAATAATAAAAAATAATATAAATCTTAAATAATATTCATTAGAATAATAGTAATAAAAAATAGAATCCAAGATCAAATGACAGAGAATAAAAAAAAGATAAAGAATAATTAGTTAAAAAAAATAATTTAATGTGTATATACACACGCATACCAAAATTAATGAACAATCCAAATAATATATTTTTATTTGATTCGATAATGATGACACTCGGTTATCAAATTTTTTGTCTGCAAATGAAGTTCTTTCACATGAAAAAGAATGCAAGTATTATTAATTTTGTTATGTTTTACTTAGGGATCAGTTGTTAATTGTATCATTTATTATTCATGATTTAAAAGGCATCACGAGTTTTTTGGGAAAAGTTACAGGATTTAAAATATCAGTTACTCAATAAGGAGATTTATAGAAAGATGGTTGCATATATTCATGCAATCGAGTTTCAAAAGAGATGGTTGCCACATGCTAATATTCTGATAATTTTGGGGTCAAAATATAAAATTACAACACACGATCAACTTGATCAATTTATATGTGTCGAATTTTTTGACTAAGAAAAGAATTCCCAACTTTATGAGTCAGTTATGAAACACATGGTGCATGAATCACGTGGATGAAAGAACTTAAATAATTTTTGTATGTTGAATGGAGAATGTAAATATCATTACTCAGATTCATATTACGAAAACACAATACAAAATAAAGATGGATATCCGATCTGTGGAAAGAGAAGAATCGAAGTGAAGGTCCAAGTTCGCAATACACAACTTTATAACCAATGTGTAGTACCTTATAATCCATATTTGTTATTAAGTTATAATTCTCACATTAACGTAGGGATTTTTCTTAGAGTGACAACTGTGTAATATCTTTACAAATATATTTATAAAAGATATGTCAAAATGAGAATTAAATAATTTGAAGATACTAGATTAAATAATTTGAAGATACTAGATTGGGTTTTAGCTCAACAAACACTATGGAGAACTTTTTAATTTAATTTGAATGAGATTGATCTAGCAATTATCAATTTAGATCAATATCATCCAAAACAGCAATACATGACTTATTGGCCGAATCAAAACTTGAAGGATATTTTGACTTGGGAACATTGCTCTAGAACAATGATCATTGAACAATCTTCAATGTGCTCGAAAAGCGAAAACAACAACAACCAAAAAAAAAAAATTACAAAAAATTTCTAGAGCATTATATATGAGATAAGCAAGGTAAATATTCAAAAGATTTGAAGAAAGAATTGATGATAGAATATAACAAACTACTGCAACAAGAAGAGATTATTTAGTTCTAAGAGTCAAGAATTTATTGTCTCCAATTCAGGGATAAACATAAACGTTCCTTTCATCTCTCAACCATAACGAGAAGAAAGAGGTACCAGATAAATACTCTTATAATAGGCGATGAATAGGTAACAAATAATGATCAACTAAAGCAACACACTTGAGAGTATTACGTACTATTTAGTGGAGATACTATCGAAGAGGTGATGAGTTTTGGTATTAACTAAGGTGGCAGTGAAAAATAACTTGGCAAAAACGACCTCAAATGAGGAAATCTTGAGGGTAGTGAAGAGCATGCACCCGTCTAAAGCGCTGGAAGCAGATGGTTTCCAAGCCTACTTTCTTCAAACCTATTAGGATATAGTAGGAGATGTAGTGGTGAAATTCATCAATGATTGTAAGGATAGAGAATCAATTCCCAAGAAGGCCTATCAAACATTTATTTGTCAAATTTCGAAAGTTAATTATCCATGAAAACAAAAGAGATTCGGCCCATTACATTGTGTAACATATTGCTCTAAATGATTACCCAGATGATTATACTTTGTTTAAACCGTATATAAAATAAATTGTGAGCCCAAATTAGAATAGCTAATGTATTGCTCAAAATGATCACCAAGATGATTATACTTCGTTTAAGCCTTATATCAAATAAATTGTGAGTCCAAACCAGAATAGCTTCATTCCCTTCCGAGATTCCCATTATAATATCTTAATACTTCAAGAAGTATTACGAATGCTACATCACTCAAAAGACAAAAAGAGTATGGTGCTTAAATTGAATCATGAAAAGGCGTACGACAAAGTCCGATTGAATTTTCTAAAGAGAACTCTAACTTTCTTCAAATTTCAGATGAGAATCATCAATATCAGTATGAGCAGAATGAAGGGGATACAACCAAAGGTTTTTTGGAATAGTGAGCCGACGGAGGCTGTATTTATGTGTGACATTAGATAAGACAATCACTCTCGCCTTATTTGTTTGTACTCTGCATGGAACAACTTACATATATGATTGAGGAGATCATTTCAGCAAGACACTGGAAGCTAATTACGGTATGTCAAAGAGGCCCTCACATCTCACATTTGCTTTCTATGAACAACATAATATTGGGAGCTAAAGCCACCGTGGATGAGACGAAGTGTATTCACTATTCATAGTGTGGTTGAGGCATTTCACAAGGCTTTGCGACCTCAAATTAAACATTAGTAAATCACATGTATTGTTTACACCTTATATGTCAAATGATTTAAAGCAATAGGTTACTAGAATTTTGGGCATGTAAAGTACAAGCAACTTAAAGAATGATTTGGGGGTGCGGATGAACTTTGGTCGAAACTATAATGAATATTTCCCGATTATGATTAAGAGAGTCAAAAAACGCCTCTGGGATAGAAAGCCAAAACGACAAACATTTTCGGATGAATAACACTTATTCTGTGCATGCGCACAAATTGGTTCTCCTATCACATGTAAAAAAACTTGATCGATTTAAATATATTTTTTTTAGACTACTCATATAACAAGGAAACGGACCCATCTTGTAGTGTGGAAGGTGGCTAGAAAGAAGCGAGAAGGCAAATTGGGTTTTAGAGAATCCCAAAAAGAAATATAGTGATGCTCACTAAATGGGATGGAGAATGCTCAACAAGGAGACGATGGTGTGAAACTAGATATATAAGAAAATATATTTAAAAGGTGATGAAATTCTTGTATATAAGCCCCAACTTATGGCTTCCTGAGCATGAAAGAGGATAGTTAGAGGCAGATGGATGGTGGAACCATTTTGTAAATGGAGGATCAGGAATGGTGAATGGACATTTTTATGGAATGATAGATGGTTATCACAAGACAAACTAGCAAACATCTTTAGAGATAACAATCATGGGGAGGGTCAAGATCTTCTTGTATGTAATCTCATTGGCACAGATAAAAACTGAAACTTGGATAAGCTAAAAATAGTACTGCCCAAGGAGGTGGTGAATGAGATACTAAGTGTCTTAATCACGCTATATGATAATGGAGATAAGAGAGTTTAGACTGTGTCAACTAAAGATAAATTCTCTGATAAAATGACTATACTTTGCTTATGGTGTCAGATGAGATCACATGAGAGAAAATTTGAAAATGAACTTGGAAATTACCTTGCCCCCAAAATGTTCATAATTTCCTGTATCTTTGCCAATATGATAGCTTTCTCACGAATGTACTGAAGTATGATAGAAAATTTGGGGAAAATGATGTATGTATGCACTGTTGTACAGGATATGAATATGTGGACCACATGCTGAGAAGTTTCTCGTTCACATTCCGGGTGTGGGACAAGATTGTTGATACACGGACTTGACGAAATCTTCATGGCTTGTGAGTGTCAGACGGGATCAAAGAGAGCTTTAATAGCAAAATTTTGAGCAATATGTTCCTAGAATATCCTAGGTGGGTTGTCTTGATCTTGACGGTCTTGAATTTTTGGAAAGCATGGAACCGATGGAGCTTTCAAAATATTATGAATCTTTGAAGAGTCACTCTTCGCCACATAAAAGAGTTATCTGAGATCTTAGTACTAATCAATGAGGACAAAAAACACAGGCAAAATAAAGTCTACACTTAGTTGTCGTCGTAGAATAAACCCAAGAAGTGATGGGTAAAACTAAACGCAGTTGAAAGCTTTTATAACCACACCAACAATGCTTGGCCAGGAGCGTCATTCGAGATGACAATTGAAGATGAGTGCTAGGTATGCTATGAATCTTGATATAGTTTCAATAATGTAGCAGAGTTATTGAGCTTACCTAAAGGATTAACACTGGCTTGGGAGAGGTGCTTTTTGAAGATTAATGTGGAAATTGATTTGGAGACGATCGTGAAATGGATAACAACGAAGGATATTGGAAAGCAGCTAATGAGAAACGTAATATTTGATTTGATTGGCGAAGTTTACTACGAAGGTTTTGAGAAACTTGGATCAAATAAATGTCGATAGAATGAAACATTATGATGGATAAATTAGCAAGGATAGGTCCCAAGGTTTAAGATGGTTACTGCGTCTAGGATGCTCTTCCGGTAAAATTAGATACGTCTTAGCTTGAGACTGCTTTTCCTATATTGTGTTGCTTCATTTAGGACAAAAAATATATATATATCGGAGAGATAGGAAAAAAAAAAAAAAGAATATGATTAATGGACGTATAAATAGTGCAAAATAAATAATATTAGTTATATTTTGTTTACTATACAAGATATATATATTATTATTTTAAGAGAGACTGATAGGATTGTAACAAATCCTTCTTATGGTACGAAACGTGTAAAAAATGCAATACATCAACATAAACATTTGAAAAGGGTGTTTCTTATTGAAAGTGCAATAATGAAAATATAAAAACCTATACCAAAGTAATATAAAAATATCAAACCATCAATAAGTATATTTTTGAATTAATAATAGGTACAAAATGATACTAAATATTATACATCATATTGTTTGAGGAGTACATAAATTGCTCAATCGAGAGTCTAATTAATTTTCATAAAATATTATTTCTTTAATACTTTATGAATAAATTAATTATTAAAAGCTCCATTAATATTTTATATAATTAAATTGCTAACATTTTCAATTGTTTAAGGAGAATATAACTCAAAATATTATAAGAAACTTAATTTACAAGTATCTACAGAGTTTTGTTTTCTCATTTCCATCGAATAGTAGAAGTTATCAATTGAAAATTGCATGCGGTAGCTACAATGCAATTAAAAAAGTACAACCCAAGCTATATCAATAGAAAGCAAAATAAAAATACTCATTAAATCAAATTACAATTATGGATAAGAAGATGGAGATTTGAGAAAGAGGATAATATTGAAAATAATGATATGTCAAACCCACGGTTTTGAGAGATGAATATTCAGTGCAAGGTAATTATACTAAAATTGATGAAAATAATATATCAAAAGCTACAATTTCTCAAGATTATGGAATAAAAAGAAAAAAAAAATAACAATGTTCCCATTTGAAATGATGGGATTGAGGTTGAAAATATAAAAAAAAATTAGGTGCAAAAGTTATAGTTTTGAAAGTGAACATAACTTTTACATTTTGAATGACGACAAAAAGATTTTTCAAAACTTAATAAAAAAATAAAAATAAATCACAAATTATATTTAAAAAAGGTTAATTACACAAACACCCCCGTCCTTTGGGTCTTAGGGTGGGTTGCCCCTCATCCTTTCATTTTGGGCGATTGTCCCCTAACCTTTCAAAATTGTTGCACTTAACTCCTTTCTGGTGGAATCTTAGGGAATATTCCGTTCATTTTTTATTTTTTTTTGGCGTGATTTATAAGGCAAAATTTATACAAATTAGATTTCAAATGTTTTGATATTATATATGAAATCGAAGGTCTCGACGCAAAGAACAAAACTGTAGACTCAAAATCAAACTCCGACAACCAACGAATAAAGGAATCATCGATCAAAGATGACGAACGGGCGATGAAGCTTAGCATGCAAATTTCAACGTTTCCGATGGCCAATAAGGTCGAATGAGATATGGATTTTGTTCTTCTTGGAGAGAGGAACACGATGGTAGTGGTTTTGACTTTTGGGTAGGCGTCACAAAGGAGAAATCGACGGTCAAAGTTCAACTTGATCAGAATATTCCTGGAAGCCCTTAGGCTCAAAGGACAGGGGAGTTTGTGTAATTAACCCTTAAAAAAATAAACAATATAAGGAATAAATATATGTAGTTAATATGGTATTTTATATTATTTTTTAAGTTTTTATATATATTCTTTGATATATGTCTTTTCATTTATTAGATATTTTTAAAAGTTATAAACTATTACTTATACTTAAAAGTTAGAACTATTTGGACAAATTAATATTATACACTTTAAACATTTTATTTTATGTAATAATATAGTTTCAAATATTTTTATTGTTTATTTATTTAGATGTTTCTCTACTTCGAATTTCTACTTATTGCACATGATTTCAAAGAGATATCTCATATAAATATTTTCGTACGTGTTACTTTTCAAAATTAAAATGGTTCATTAAAAATGTTATTATATTTATTTAATCAAACTAGATATTTTTAATATCATAATTTGTTCCATAAATATAATAACTAAATTTGTTTAAAAAAATCAAATGATAAACATGCAACGCAAGTTCATTTCACTAGTCTCACTTAAAAAGCTCAAATAAGATTAACTTCAAAAGATTCATGTTACGTATCAAACGCCTCCTAACTTGATTGGGTCGTTTGTAATGGGCTTATTGTGGAAAAATCCGATCTATCCCTCCCATTTATTAGCATTGAAAATCAAATTTCAGTTGAACTTCTTGAATTTTGAACTTACCCACGGAATGGCATTACATGTAATTTTCTGCAAGTATTGGGCAAATGAATAATTTATCATTACCTAGCAAAAAGTGGGCTAATTAAAAACACCATTTTGCAGTAGCAATATACCCTTACCTATTCTACTGATTCAACCGCGCTTAGTCCTTTCCCACGGGCCATGGCCGAAGAAAAATAAACGATTTTCTAAGGCTGATTAACAGGCCAACCCAGCATAATTATTAGAAGTAAACGAGTCCATAGACAGATAGATAAATGAATAGAGAGAAATTTTCTTTTCCCATTTCCAACGTAAATCTCACGCTTTGAATAAAGGGACTAACATGGCTCTTTAAAAAAAACATAAGGAGTGGCTTAGATAAACTTTATTTTTGGGAGTTGTAATATGAGAATTTTTTAAATCATAGGGCCCGTAAGCCTGTAAATGGACGGGTAGTATCCCGGCCAAGATCCAAACCTAATATTTACCTATTATTTATAATTGGATCCAGATCCTACCCAAACCCATTATAGACCCAATGGGCTTGAATAAATTGGTAAAACGTATACCCACTCTATTTGAGCCTGAATCTTGGTCTACCTAATCATTTTTTTCTTTTAAATTTATTATTATTATTGTTGTTGTTATTATTATTATATTGTATACATTATATATATTGATCCATTTTTATCTCGTTTCACTCGTTTTTTGACCTGTTTAATATATTTTGGGTCTGTTTCATCTGTTTTTGGAATCTTTTGACCAATTTTGATCCCGTTTCACTCGTTTTTGGTCTGTTAGACCCATTTTTGGTCCATTTCACTCGTTTTTGAACCCGTTCGACTTATTTTTGACTCATTTGACTCGTTTTGGACCCGTTTTTAATCCGTTCGACCTATTTTAGACCCGTTTCACTAATTTTTCGATTTGTTCGACCCATTTTGGACCCGTTTAACCTATTTTTTGATCAATTTGACCTATTTTAGATTCATTTTACCCGTTTTGGGTCCGTTTCACCCGTTTTTCAATCCATTCCACTAATTTGGGCTCGTTTTACCATTGTGGGCCCGTTTCACCCATTTTTAATATATTTGGCCTGTTTTGGACCAATTTTACCCGTTCTTCCACCCGGTTGACCTATTATGGACTCATTTGACCCGTTTGGGCCAGTTTCACCCATCATTTTACCAGTTCGACCTATTCTGGACTCGTTTGTTTCGTTTTGGACCCGTTTGATCTATTTTTTCAGTTGTTCAACTAATTTTAAACTCGTTTAACCCATTATGGGCCCGTTTCACCCATTTTTTAATGCGTTCAACCTATTTTGGACTCGTTCAACATGTTTTGCGCTCGTTTCGCACTTTTTTAACAAGTTCGACCTATTTTGGATTTATTTAATCGATTTTGTTTTCGTTTGACCTGTTTATAACTCATCTAACCTCTTTAGACCCGTTTAACCAATTTGACATGTTTGGATTCATGTGACTCATTTTAGATCTGTTTGGATCCATTTGACCCGTTTAGATTCGTTGGATTTATTTTGGATTCGTTTAACCTATTTTGAATCCATTTGATCCATTTGGATCCGTTTGATCTGTTTCACCAATTTTAGATCCATTTTACCCATTTGGATTGGGTAAATCCAGTTGAATCCATTTCAACCGTTTTACCCATATTGGATCTGTTTGACTCATTTGGATCCGTTAAACCCATTTAGGTCTAAAATAGGTTGAACAGGTTGAAAAATTATTAAAATGGGTTGAGAGAGTAAAAAACGATTGAAAATGGTTTAAAATAGGCCGAATAGATCGAAAAACGGTTAAAATGAGTTTGAAATAGGTCGACCAGGTAAAAAACGGTTAAAATTGATCTAAAATAGGTGGAACAGGTTAAAAATGATTGAAATATGTTTAAAATAGATTGAACGGGTAAAAAACGATTGAAAATGATTTAAATTAGATCGAATGGGTCAAAAAACGGTTAAAATGGATTTAAAATAGATCGAACGGACCGAAAAACGATTAAAACGGATCTGTAATGTATAGAATAGGTCAAAAACGGATCAAACGCTTTTAAAAACGGATGCAATGGGTACAAAATATGACGAAAATGAATAAAATGAATAAAATGTGTTCAAAATAGATCAAACGGGTCTAGAATTATGATTGGTAAATTTAAGATAAAATTTGGATAGAATACAGATAAATAGGTATTGGATATAATTTAGATTTGGATATAGAGTATAGACTCATACCTATTAAAATAATAAATTGAATTTGGATTTGGACATATTTGGATTTAAAATTGGGTATTAAATGATATTAATGGGCTGGGCTGGGTAATACCCGCCCATTTACGGGCTAATCTGGACATTTTCCCGGTTCCTCTTATTGACCAGGTTCTATTCCTACTCTCCAATCTCCATTAACCATAAACCGAAATTTATCTAAAACTTCTTAACCACCAGAAGAGCTTCCATTCTCCGCCGGCGTAGAAGACACGACACCGCGGCTGCGTGAGCTGATGGCGGCGACGTCAACGCAGAGTAGCTTTTTCAGCATGTCATTCTCTTCTTTCCCTTTCCATCGAGCACCATTTAACCCTTCTTCCCCTCCTACCTATTCCTTTCCCCTTCACTCTCTCCCCCAAATCAAGGTGAGATGTTTATTTCGTTACCTGTACTGGTGTCTGTCCATTCCTATTCTTTATTGGGATACGATTTGATTATTTGATTTCTGTAATTGATTGCGATGGTAGAGAGGCGCTTGGGGACAGAGAAATGATTTGGCTCTAGTGAATTGTGTATCGGAACGCAGTAAACAAGCAGCCAAATCCGACGACTCTGACACGACTTCGTCTGCCTCTTCATCGAAGTCGTCTTTATCTTCTGTTGTTGATGGTGATGATGACCCGGGCATTTCAGCGTACAAATTGTGCGCTGCTCTTGGAGGAATTGGGTTTCTGGAGACAGCTTATCTGACTTACCTAAAGCTCACCAATTCGGACGCCTTCTGCCCCATGGGAGCAGGCTCTTGCACTACCATACTTACCAGTGACTACTCCTCTGTGTTTGGTAGGCCTTTTGTTTTATTATATAATTAAAGGAGAAAATGCGAAGTAATTGTCTCTCTTCCATGTATGTATGCTGACTGGAATTTTCCTTTAATGTACTGTGACTTGGTGGACATGAGCTTGTACGACAAACTCTAAACTGGAACCTTTTTTTCTTTCCTAAATAATACTTTAGTGTTTAGATAGGGGTAATAGAATTCTTTCTGCAATAATCGTTTATGAAATTCTGTACCCCTTGGTTTTCAGCCGGGATAATTAAAAAGTTCTTTAAAGGGTTGGAGGGACTGACTAGATAAAGAATCTTATCCATCAAATGCGAAATTATGGCACCCTGCCACGATCTAAACCCGCTCCCATGATGTGTGATTGAAAATATGAGGGCTGTGTTCCTTTCTGGTTGACCTCTGGATACCACCATGTGGATCTTTTTCTCTTTCTTATAGCACTCACTTCATGACAAATCAGCTCCAAGGCCTTAGTGCTAGATTGTTCTGGTAAGAATCCCAATGAGTTCCAGCTGCCAGAGTCTTTCATAAGAAAGAGGAGTTTGAGTATGAATCAGATGGTGAGAAGATTTTTCTTTAGGTATGAATCAGATGGTGAGAAGATCATGCAATGCTAGAGGAGGAACGCACTGAGGGGGGGAGCTTAGTTAGCTGATATTATGAATATAAATGGCCTTGCATCTAGTGTTAGCGGGAAGTAGAATCCTTTTGCCAATTGCTCATCTGCTAGACAATTTTATGATTTCAGATGGAAATGTTACATTGAAGTTTTTGGCTTATGCAGGAATCTAATTCATAAAAGAGAATAAATTCTTTCTATCTATTGCTTATCTTACTGTTAATCAAATGATATTCAGATCAACCAGACCATGCGGATACCTTCTTGCGAGCATGTGTTTTGATATGCCAAAAGGCCTTCTCATTTTTTCTTTTGAACAAAAAGATCGTTGCAAAGTTGAATTCATCTCAAAATCACTTTATAAATTAGCTTAATAGTATAGCTTTGAATTGCTATCCCAGTGCATGTGTGAACTTATCTCACATTTACGAATTTACACTCAACGATTTTCATACTTTCTAATCCAAAGAATTCCCTGATGACATTAATCTTATACTTCTCGATCTAGAAAAGACTAGGAGACATGATTTTTGAGGTGAGCCACAGTAGAAAACAGAGATGCTTATGTCCTTCGACTAAGGTAGAAGGAAAAAAAGAGAACACTTGTGATAGATTTTTGACTTCCTGTGAGGGTTTTATTTTCTATTGGTAATTAGGGGATGACTATAATTATGCTGAAAATTGTTTCATTACTCTCCACACCTAAGTTATTCAATTGGCTCCTTGAATACGTTCTTCAGAATAAAAATGTCTGCATTTGGCATCATGTTTTATCCTCAGTCATTTGGTGGACATTGCTCCGCATGTTTAGCACTTTATGTGTTGATTCTTGGAAAAGAATTTTGCTTTCTGTTACAAATATTCAGAGGAGGAAGCATCATGACACTTTAACTGTGAGCCTTTTGGTTTGAGAAAAGGATTAATATTCATGTTTTCCATTGTCAGGTGTTCCTCTTCCATTGTTTGGCATGCTTGCATATGGGTTAGTTGCTACCCTTGGAATACAATTAAGTGCCAAGGAAACTACATTGGAAACTGAGAAAAGTGATGCTGATGTAATCTTAATTGGAACAACTACCTCTATGGCAGTTGCTAGTTCATATTTCTTGTACATTCTGAGCACTGAATTTGCTGGGGAATTGTGTATATATTGTTTGGCTTCAGCCGTATTATCTTTCAGCTTGTTCCTCATCACCCTAAAGGTTTTTCCACTGTCCAGATTGTTACTCTTTCTTGGACCTCATTAATCTTAGTGCTGCAGCAATCACAAGAAATTTTTGGATTCAATTTGCAGAGATTTGGGTTACATGATCTTAAAAAAGTGTTGGGCTTACAGCTGGCTGTTGCTAGCCTCGTGTTTTTTGCCTTGACTGCATCTTATAATGCTGCACAACCAGTTGCCTCAAGGTAACCAAGTGCTCTGGTAATATAAATAGCCTTGAGCAATACCTCTACAATATAAATTGGGTGTCTTGCAAGGTCTGCTGCGTTTCCATTTTCCTTCTTTTTATGGGTTGTCGGGTGTGGTTTGTGATCAATTTTTATGCTTAGTTTATCTTTTGCTGCTATTCTCGGGTTGTGATGGGACTCTAGGATCTTGTCAAGACAAAAATATCTGGTTCTAAAAATGATGTACAGCAAAGATCATAGGCTGTTGTCTTTCTCCATGCTAGAGTTTTCTTTATGATATAATCACACTGATTTTTGATGAATGAGAGCGTACGAGATAAATATTGGATTAAGATTTTTGGCTTGATTTAGTAGATAATTTGTTGCATATATTTCCGATCCATAGTTATTATTCTCAGACTGAGAAGGCTGTGGAAATTCATTGGAAGCTTAGCATATCAAATATTTGCCTCAAGTATGCCTTCATGCTTTTAATTTTACTTGGTTACTTCTCTCTACCCCTTCAACAATTGCTAAAATTTTCTTTCTAGATACAAGGCACATTGAATTTTGTATTATAAGGTAAATGATATGATAAGGAACATTAGGGATCTAGAAGCTATGCTCTTCTTGACCTTGTATTCAAAGGCTAGACTGAATGTTTTCTGATTGAAAGTTCTTACCATATGTGCAGCAGAGTGGGAGAGACTGAAATACCATATTTTGAAACCAAGATCACAGAGGAGTCGAGTCCTTTGGCCATTTCTCTTGCAAAACATCTACGTTCAATTGGCGCAAAATTGTACGGGGCTTTCTGGTGTTCACATTGTCAGGAGCAGAAAGAGGTACTTCGCTTATTCATTAACTTCTAACCATGTCATGGGGGTGGTTGCTTTGACCATGGATCATTTCTTTCTCAAAACATTGGTGAGAGAGAACAAAATGTTTTGGTTTTGTTATTTTATCGATTTTCTATTTATTGAAATCTACTAGAAAATTGAAGATAACGGAAATTTTTTGAATTCAAGTATGTTCTAAACCAGTTAAATATGGCAATTCAGTAATCTGATCAACGAAGATTATTTTTTGTAATTTCTTGAATTAGCAAATTTCAGTATCTACTCAGCAGTTATTGTTTTAATTATTCAAAGGCTTAATGCAATAGACATTAGCAATTTTAACCTCTGATTAACTGTTCATTCTTGATATTTCAGAGTTTATGTAGTAGAATTAACATATTTCAGCTGTAGACTCGTGCTGCCTTTTTCTTCTCTTTGTACAAACGAAAAGCAATTAGAACCAGAAAACTCATGACTCCTATCAGAGTACATAATAAGCACACCTGAAGGAATAACTTGTTTTCCTGGATGCAAATGATAATATGCGAGGGAGTGATGACGTCGGAAAAAAAATTGCCGAAAGTACCTTCGTTTCTTATGCTAGGGGTTTAAGATGACTCAGATTATGCTTGGTGTTCAATTTTTTGTCAATGAAATGGTTTTAATGAAGACAATAATCTGCACATTTCTTGAAGTTTACAGTAGCACCGTCATTACATTTATACTTGAAAAACAGGTTGGCCATGTTTCCCTGGGGAAAAAATTGACTCAAATGATCAAGTTTGAATGATAACTGGTATAGAGTGCATAGGTTCAAACTTCCTGCTGTGTGGAACTTCTTTTATATATATATATATATATGGTACTAGCTTGAGTTGTTGCGTAGCTACTGAGTTCTTACATGCAACTTCTATGTTGCATATAGCTGCTTCTATCGTATATGAGAACCAAGATAAAGTAACTTTGGATTGGAATTAACTGACCTAATCCTGATATCCTGTTTGGTGACCCTAGAAAAGGGCTTGGCCACTTGCTTTCACATGACAGCATCATGTTGGACCATCTATTTACATTCCTCAAAATATATAAATCATATGATTCCAAAATAAGAAATAAACACAAACTTTCTAATCTATGGTCTAATTGTTTTTCCTTCTGCTTGTATTGGATTGCTATCCAGATTTTTGGGAGGGAAGCTGCAGAATTGTTGGATTATGTGGAGTGCTTCCCAGATGGAGTAAGCAAAGGAACTAAAATGGCGCAGGCTTGCTTAGATATTAAACTTGAAGGGTTCCCGACCTGGGTAATAAATGGTCAGGTGTGTGATACCTTTTCACCTGAAGTTTGAAATGCCACTCCCGCCTAAATCAAAGAATAATGGCCATCTCTAAGAAATTCATATCACATCTCTCAACTTTGTCAATACATGTCTCTCAATTCTGTTTCTTTCTATACATCTCAATACTGACAAAAGAAGAAATGAATGTACAATGCTGATTGTCTCTTCCTGCTTGCTTGCTATTATGTAAAAGCAAACAAGCGGGAAGAGATAATCAAACTAAGATGAACTCAACAGTGGTATGCTTATGTATTTGGCCTTTTAGAGTGCTTCATTGCGCTATATGACTCTTGCTGCAGGTTTTGAGTGGAGAGAAGCAGTTGTCAGAGCTCGCTACACTATCTGGATTCAAACTCGAAGAATTAAGTCAGCCAAACTAGTTTGTCTTCTGCGAGATCTCATGTTGTATTCTGTAAATACTTCAGTTAAAGAGATACTTCATTGGGATGAAGGGCTGGTAAAGGACGGCAAAGAGAGCAAGATGCATCAATGTATATCTAAAATGTCACCAAAGAGATTTGCTCTGCCTGCTATCCTCGGTTCTCATGATTGTTGGTGCAACCTATGTTTCATCAGTATGTTGCAGTGCACAGACGGATGCCCAATGAATCTTCTCAATAATATTGTTCATAGTGTCGTAAATGAGAGCTCTGGCCGATATTTGATGTTGCAGCTTTTAGGCAGGAGATCGGTGCACTTGTGCTCATCGGTTTCTTCGCGGATCACCATAGGATGAAGAGCAGCTAATAGTTTGTTTAATTAGAGCAATACAGAGTAAGTGATGGGAGAATTTCACCACTTATAATTCTTAGGACCATCTTAATACCATCTCTTGTGTTTAAACGCTTGTGGTCTTTGAGATCGAGATGTACGCACACTTTATAGCATTTACGACTAAGAAAATTCTCTCATGCTTGCGGACAAAATTCGACAATGCTAAAGAAAAGAAAATGCCCCAAAAGAACCTTGGCAATTGATTCCTCAATTGGTTAGTTTAGATGGGTTATCAATGTATTATCTGCTTGTACAAAATGAATAAAATAAGAATGCCAAAAAGTACTTCAGATTTAAAGTATGAAAGTTAAATAACTCCCTCAAATAGAGGATTAGAGTTAACTAGACATCCCCATATAGGCCATATGGAAGCCGAATTTATAGAGTGTTTTGCACGGTCACCCCCTGTGATATACCTAATTAGCACTTCGAACCCTGTGATTTGAAAATTTTCAAAGAGAACCCTGTGACTATATAAATTAGCACCGAAAGCCATGTGATTGTATTAAAGTTAACACTCAAAGTGCTAATTTATTACAATTACAAGGTTTGCTTTGAGAATGTTCAAATCACAGGATTATGAGTGCTAATTAGGTATATCACAGGGTTTTTAGTGTAATAAACTCCGAATTTATACTTAACAAAATGATGATAAGTTCACTGATTGCCAACTCAACTAACTTATTTTCAGATTCCGTCTCAATCTATTTTTCAATCGATTGAATGGTTAAACGTGTTAATCATGTAAGGGAAGTGTTTGAAATCCCAGATGGATTTTTCATGATTTAATCTTATTTGGTCACTTAGCTTGGTTTAGCTCACTTTAACTGATTTTCATCACTTGTTTGAAAACGTAGATTCACTTTAGTAAACTTAATCTTCATCGTTAATATTTTCTTTGAATCATAAATATTTAACTTAGGGAGCTACAAAATGAAGATTTTTTGCTCCCCAAATGGGCAAAGAACAGTAGGTTTTTAAGAAGGTACCCACCTCATATATATGTTGGGAATAGTACCTTAAAATGTCAATTTTTTGTAATTCGTTTTGGGATTTTCCTTGTATCACAAACGATGTTTAGATAATAGACGATTGATTATTATCATTACAAACACTTATTTGTATGGAACATGTTCTGTGTGTTACCATTTATATGTGCATGTATAAGAATTTCCTAATTCATCAGGTTGTTAGGGACTTTATCATTACATGAATGACACGTGAAATATGTGACGCCCTGTGTTTTCAAGACTAATCAGGTATGACGTCACGAGTGAGGTCAAACCAAGTGTTACGTGTTTTAATTATTTAACTATGTGACATTGCATGTCTAACGTGTCAATGTGAAATTTATTTCACGTTATTTGTTGCCTTAGAACTCGTTTATTATGTGTTGGACTCGAAAGTCCATTTATTTGAAGATTAGGGACCTAATTGAGATTAGGGTGTTTGAGCCGTTCTCCGGCTAACTTGAACTCGGGGATTCAAATTCGAATTCCGACCCCACCATTGAACTTGTTTCAACGATTCAGGTCCAACGGGACTAGCCTCGCCTTTTTCTAAAATCGTTTGACCTCTCTACCAATTTAATTTCTAACCGATTGAACTGAACCCGTCGTGAACTGTAACGCCCCAGTTTCTAATTATGCAATATGTAACATTTGTGAATTATATTCTAAGTGTTTATATATATATAAACTTGTTGTAACTTGAGAATTATCGCATGATTTGTATCTATGTGATACGTGAAACAATTGCCAACCATGACTTAATTGTCCTTAAGTGATCATCTTTCTTAATTTGAGGATCTAATTGCATTAACTTTGCATGGGACTTAAATGATCATTTTCCATGAGTGTGAACTTAATTGCACGACTTATGAATTGGAGGGATTAAATTGCAAAAAGTGCATTGTCATCTCATTTCTTGGAAGAAGCATGAATATATCTATCTCTTATATTTCATTCATTATATTTTCATACAAAAACACATATTTGCTTCCATTTCCCACGCACAAAAACCCCAAGGAGAAGAAGAGGATTTCATCATTTTCAAGCTTGATTTCAAGGGGAAATTTCATACTTTGAAGCATCATCATCATCAATCCATCTTTTCCTTCTTCTCATGCATTCAAGGTATATGAGTTTAGTTGGAGAAATTCATGATTGAATATGTGATGCTAGGGTTAGTATTTAAATGGATTAATTTGTGTAATTGTTGTTGGAAGTATGATATATGGTTATAACTTGAATTTGATGCATGTATTGTGAAGTTTATGAGCTTGGAGCATAAGTTGATATATGGGTTTGAAATGAGTGATTCTTGATGGTTAAGCATGGATTTAAGAGTTTATATGAGATATTATTGAACTATAAGTATGCTAGCATGTTTATTTCATGAATTATATGCACTTGGAGCTTGGTATGTGATCATGTATTGATTTGTGGTTTTGGTTCGAGCATTTCCCCTGTTTCTGCTCTGTTCTACATCACCTGCATAGCGGGAACGGCCCTTCCCGTCCCAGTTCATTCTGGGAACGGCCGTTCCCACCCCTGACAGCTGTCCCGCGAGACTGGGAACGGTCCTTCCCAGTTTTGGCTTACAGCCGGAACGGCCGTTCCCAGCCATGAACAAAATGTAATTTCTTTACAGACGTGCGGGATTGATTCGGGGAACCGGGAACAACCCTTCCCATTTCTAGTTCAAACTCGGAACGGCCATTCCCATGCTCCAGGGGATTTTCTGCATAAAATCTAGTTTTCCAAATCGGTTTCTAAGGTCATAAATGATCGATACGTGTTATTATATGCTTAATTTATGTATGAATATGATCATATCATTCCATAATTGTCAATGCACGTCATATTGTTCATGATTACGCTGTTCGTCCTAATTGGTTCATACGAGTCGTGTCTCACGTACACTTGTCTTTGTTGCACAGACCAGCACCCCAGTGACGAGGAGCGGGCTTCTTAGGCCGTGTCTTTGCTTATATTTTGTCAGTACAGGTGAGGTTTAATTACTAGCTATTTAAAACCCGTATAACCCTTACGTGAACTTTCGGCCAAAATGTATATATATATCTATTATCTTTCCAAAAACCTTCAAATGATTTGAAAGCAAGCCGTGTACCGTGTACCGTGTTACCGTGTTATATTGACCGTGTTTTGGCGAGTTACCGTGCATTGTTCACTGTGGGCCCGAGAGTTTGTGTTTGAGCCAACTGGGAAAGCATGGGCTGACAGGTAACTCTTACACTTCTCTCATACCGTGGGGATGAACCCTGAATCCACCAGGAGGTTTGGTGGAGGAAGAAGTCCCGTGCGTGGGAGTAATGTTCCCGACGTACACCGTGTTACCGTGGATGGTTCGGGCCTTGCAAACCCACCATCATTGGAGGAAAAATGAGTCACTGAAACTGCTACTTGTGCACTGTAACTGCTTGCATGATCACTTATTTAATTGAAAGTATCGTAATTGTACACTATCGGAGTAAAGGTTGGAGAATTGCCCTCACTCTCCGGGCCACTGATTGATTGATTGAAAATAAGTAAAGTGTTTAATCTGATAGTTGTAATCTCGGGCGAGTTCTACGTTATTATTGAACTTATATTGTTTTCAGTTATAGAACCTTACCCGAGGTTATGACTTGCATGTTATCTGCGCTTATATATCTACTATGCCCCTCACTCAGTCTTTTGTAGACTGACACCCCACTTTTCAGATTTTGCAGGTTGTGTGCTAGGCGGGATTGGTGTCGAGTCAAGTCTATCGTTTTGGGTCTAGCACGTGTCCATTTCCATTTTGAGGCATGTGTATTATTATCTACGGTTATATAACATGTTATGTATTTTGAAGATGATAATGTATTGATATATGGATATATTATGCTTCCGCTTTATTTTATTATGCATTGTGGTTATTGGTTTGGGGTTAGTCCCGCCTACCTAGTTAGTCATTTGTTTTCTTGTCTCCCGTTCGCTATAGCTTAGTTCATGTATGGATTGTCCGTTTCATATGTGGATTGAGCTATAGTGCGGGGGATGTGGCACCTTGCGCTTCGGGTGCTACATGAACCGAACCGAACCGGTTTTCCTTACCTTAAAACCAGACCAGCCCTCCTTTCTTCCCCATTTGCTACATCTCATTCCAAGAAGAGAGAGAAGAGGAAGAGATTAGCCACTATTCATCCCGTTTTTTGAGCTCAGGTTCCGGCTTCATCTCTCGTCCGATCAACGATCCAAGGTAAGCAATGTATTCCTCTCTTCGAGTGCTTCGTTTCCTTCCAATTGAATGTCGTTTTTCTTGTTCGATTTCATGGCTTTGATGAAGATGATGAATAGTGCCTAAATGCAAAAACTTGCTCCCAATGTGCTTAAACGTGGATTAATCGAGCTAAGATTGTGGTATGTTGTTCACATGATCTTCCTCTTCGTTTATTCGTTGGAATTTTGTATGTTGCTTGCCTATTTCATGGTTCACCATTTTTGTAGCTTGAAGGAGCTTGTATGGAAACTTGCTTTATACTTCGATTCAAGACTTTATTTTGTGTCTAAGTTGTTAAGTATGTAATTTGGGACTTATGTATGCATTTTGGTGTGATTTGAAGTTGTGGTTGTGTTGTTACTTCGTTTTTCTCCTTTTTCCACCATTGTTGAAGCTTTTGGAGCTTGGGGACACACCCGTGTCTCCAACCCTTTTTCACGCCTGTACTCAGACACGCCCGTGTCTCTCTTTTACCTTGGGCGTGTCTCCCCCTGCTTGTACGTATGTACTATTTCGTTCTTCGTTACCTATTCAAACGAGTTCCGATTGACCTGAACCACATAAACCTTTTGAAGTCTAGAGTATTCTCCAATTGGAATCCCATCAAATATCCTTTCTGGTTTGTGAATTATAACCATTTCAATTTTGTGTCGCCACTTTATCAAAAATCTGCATTCATCCAACTTTGGGCCTACGCCACTTTCACATCGCTTTGAACCACGATTCGAGCCATATATCGTTGGAAAGACCTGCTTGTCTAGTTTCATATCCAACATAAAAACTTAATTCTCGCTTCTAGAACTCGAGATATCTCCATTTTTCTACAGCTTGCACATTTCTGAAAACTGTCAGCTTTTACCAAAATCCATTTCGTTGCGTTCCTTTCACTTCCTTGACTTCCGTATGTAATTTAATTGATCTCTTTAGCCTCAAACTTGTATATATGTTAATAATAGCTTTTATAATGATGTGTTATGATATTATTATGAATTTTATGGCTTGATTTACGAGGTATAAACGTGACTTTCGTTTATGTGCGCTTAAGTGCTACATTGTGACCTTGTTTGCAATTATCGCATTCTTTATGTGTTTAATAAATTCCTTTCACTTCTAATTGATTCATATGCATTGTTAACGTGTATTGTAATGTATCATGAATTGAATGATTGAATCGTTCATGCGGCTAAGTGGCATTAATTGTGAACATGAACATAATCACAACACTCCATGACATTTTATGATTTAGAGATAAAGATTTTCGCCAATCTGAACTATGACCCTTTTGGCATTTCACCATCCCAACTATTTTTCACCCGAAACTGCCATTTAAACTTTCAATTCCTGACAAACCACCATCCCACAGCGGTTTTGACCCTTTTTTGAGCGGTTTTGACTCTTTTTTCAGCGGTTTTGGATGTTTTAACACATGTAAATCTGCCTCTCTTTGTTATGTTTCCATAGATTATGTGTTAAAACATCCAAAACCGCTGAAAAAAGAGTAAAAACCACTCAAAAAAGGGTCAAAACCGCTGTGGGATGGTGGTTTGTCAGGAATTGAAAGTTTAGATGGCGGTTTCGGGTGAAAAATAGTTGGGATGGTGAAATGCCAAAAGGGTCATAGTTCGGATGGGCGAAAATCTTTATCTCTATGATTTATTATCTATCGTATCATTTCATAACATGTCACACCACTTCATGAGCATTGCCGCATGTCTATGTGGTTTCATATTGAGTTGTATCTCATGAGTACACATTGTTTCCCTTCTTGTACAGTTCGTCTCCAGGGCGGAGATATCGTGATCAAATAGGCACCCGGTATAGCTCGTATCCTTGTATCGTCGTCTTCCAAGTGAAGGTGTTTTCGTTCTAGTTACATATATAACCCTACAACCTATATGTGAAATATTTTGGCTAAAAACCTTATTTTATATCTATATTGTTTTCAAAGAAATATCAAGTAAATGTTTTCAAGGAAATGAACCGTTACCAATGAATTATATTGATTTAATGACTCCCTACAGTTTTACTAAGAACTGCACTTCACTGTACTGTACTGTGGGCCTGGGAAAACGTGGGATTGGCGACTGAAACGACATCGGGCCGTTGGAAAAAACCTTTGCACGTAGTACCCATTGGGGAATATCTTCGCGCGACCTAGAAGACGGGAAGGCGAAATGTTCTCGAAAGAGCGGGCAGGAGTCATTAGCCCCCGTCTCAACACTGTACTGATTGGATGGTTCGGGTCTGCAGGCCTGACCATCACCCTAGAGGAAGAAGGCTGGACTGTATTGCTCTTGATTGTTAATGAACGAAATGAACGATTGATTGATTGCATGATCACGTTTTTAATAAATATTACCAAATGACTGTATACGGTCGGAGTAAGGTTGGAAAATTGTGCACGCTCACTCGCCGAGCCACTGATCATCCAACTGAATTGAAAATGTTTATAAATTGATATAGTTGTAAAGTCCGAGCACTGATAATTGTTTTATGCCTCTTTGAAGGAACTAATTTCTTTAAAACTTTGCTTGGGATTTATGGCTTGTATGTGCATGTTTCTATATATATGTATAGCCCCTGCTCACTCAGTCTTCTAGAGATTGACCCCTCTTCCCACTTTTTCAATTTTCTTGCAGGTTTTGATAGGCGGAATCGGGTCTTAGTGTCCTTGTTTGAGTCACACCTGTACACTTGAGTCATATTTCATAGTGTTGTATCTTATTGTATTATTGCATTGTACTAACTTATTGACCGGGCTTGGTAGCCAATTGTTATTTAATGATGTATGTTGATTCGGGACAGGTTGCATGCTTAGTTGAACCCGTCACTAGGTTGTATGTTGAATTGGTTATTAACGTTTTGAATTGGGCTTGAAGCCATTGTTGATGTTAACGGATTTTATTGTAATTTGAAATTGTGCTTGATTGCTTCTGCATCGTATTTTGTATTATCTGATTGATTGGTATAGGGTTAGGATCCGCCTAGCTAGGGAAGTTTTTCTTTGTCACCCGTTCTCTATGAGTCCAGTTCATGTATGGATTGTCCATTTCAGGCGTGGACTAGACTTATAGTACGGGGGATGTGGTGCCTATCGTTGCGGGTGCTACAAACAAGCCCTAACTCAAGTCCTATTAGAAACTACTCCAAGTCAATGAGTCCAACGTACAGTGGGAGTGTTAGAACTTGACTCTGTTCAGACTTGCTTGTTGGATTATCCTTCGGAAGGATCACCAAGTTTCATGGGGTGTAAATCGCATAAGTTGATGTGTATACAATGTTGGAAAAACAAATTCTAAAGGTCCTTTATAATTAATTTTTCAATTAATTATATTTGGGTTATATAATTAATTCTCCAATTAATTAATACATGGTCCAATTTCCTAATTGGACCATAAGCCCAAACTTGCTCACGTGCCATATGTGTGCTTTACACGTGTGGTCTCGTTTCGGTCAATTATTTGTTCTTTTCAACAATACGCTTTGAACATGGTCTTTGTGTATGACCCTCTAGGTTCATTACTCAGTTAGCAGTAAGTCTAATTAATTAACACAATCGTTAATTAATTAGCTCACAGATCACACGACTGTAGTCTAGCAACAGGTATGTGACCCCTACCCAAATAACGAATTAAATTGAAAGAACCTCTCAGTCAATGACATCCGTGATATACGATCCCCCTAAGAATTAGGGCATGGGAATAATGAGAGCCCACTAATCTTAATCTTAAATCTAAGTTCGTTTCATATCCATTTGATCTCAATCTAAGAAACTTTTTTCTTGAAATATTGATCCACCACCTCGGACGAGGGATTTAAGATGACATATGAACAACTTATGCAATAAGAGATTTTCTTGCCTTAAGCAAGTGTAGGTCCTTTATTGATTCTCACACGACTACATGTGCCACTTTTGTAACCCCACCATAAGTTGTAATCCAGGTGTCTAGAGCGACACTCTTTCAGAGCTATATCTAATTACCTAGTTTGCTCACACAAGACATCAATGAGATCTCAAGTCTAAAAATTAATGAATCACCTCATTGACCTGTGAGATCTTTCCTAATCTAGAAGTCTCCACTTCTAGATGTGGTAACTGACTTTCCTATTTAGGGATCTTCTCATGCAGGACACTTCAGTGTACTCGTTTTAAGTAACGAACACCCTTGTGTACTGCGTACACATCAACTATCAACTATGGACTTTACACCCCATGAAACTGGATGATTCCTTCTTAACGACACAATCCTACAAGCATGATACAAGCGAGCCTAATTGACACTCCCACTGTTCGTTGGGTTCATCGACTTGGAGTAGTTTCTAATCCAGTTTAGGTTAGAGCTTATTTGATGAGTCATTACTGTTAGGTTGTATATTCGTCTAATTATAAAGTATGAATTGTAATATTTTATCCCACTAATTGATTTGATCATGGATAATTGATTGGATTTAATGTTTTCTTGTAGGAAATTATATTTTGCAAGAATTGAGGAAAAATTGGAGAAATTAGAGTTTGGAGAGTTCATGTACTTGGGAGTCTTTAGAAGCAGCCATGCATTTTTGGAAAGGGGTGCACCTAATTCAGTTGTGGAATTGTGAATTTTGGGCTTTGGTTATTTCTCGGCATCAGACAACTTCATGTGAGCCCGTTAATTCTAATTCTTTTGGGAGATTCACTTGGGAGCTAGCAACTTAGAATGGATTATCCGTGAATCAAGAGTCCAGGCCTACTTCCCTTAGGTTTATTGAAGGCATGCAATTGACCCATTAATTCCAACTCTTTTCTTGGAATTCAAGCAGAAGTGGCACGGTTGGAAAGAGTCCACAACACTCTCAACTTTATTTGGCTGTTATTTGACTATTCTTGGGTAGAATTAATTCACTTAAAGGCGCAACACGTTTTCTTGAGTTAGAGGCATTACTTGGAGGGAAACATGGGAGAACAGATTGGGAATAAAATAGCGCATGAATGGGACTGCAGCGACATACTTTACACACGCTTTACACGAAGAATTCACGCAACAAAAAATACGGAGAACTGGAGGAGGGGGAGGAGCCTTGAACGCAGCATCACTTCCGACGGGATTAGGGAGTTTATTCTAGATTCCTTCCTTTTCTTTTATTTTAGACTATGTTGAATTCAAGACTTTATTTATTCCATTCAGTTATGATTTGCTAGTTTTAATTTAGTTGGGAATTTCCAAACATTATGCTAGACTTGTGAGACTGATTTGCTCTGAATTAATTGGTTATGTTATTCGTATTGTTCTCGTTTTATTGTCATTGTTTGTTAATTGATTCTTTGATTAGGGCACGATATTAGAATTAGTTAATTTGCATATAACCAACTAATTTATTTGGTGGTGTTAACTGGATAGTTAGTATTTGTGGCAATCGACACTAGGGGATATTGCTTGTCTGATTTCGTGTTGAGGAACTTGCGATCTAATTGAACGAAGCATGAGTCTGTGCGTAGTCGGTTAGGATTAGTGTTTCTTTGGTACTTAATGTTGTTGATTAATTGAATCTTGGAGAGAGTCTCGAAAAGGTTATTAATTAATTAGGGAATAATTTTTAGGAGTTTCTTTGATTATTCTAAAAACTAAGAAGAAACGAGGGAGCCAGAGGTAGTTGGCGACTATAGCTAATCTAACATTCAACCAATGAAAATCTTGAGTCGATGATCGTAGTCTATGCATGATTAGGAATTTCCCGACTATTTGTTATCCATTGAATTACTTGAGTCTAATTTTAGTTATTAGTCTTTGAGTTTTTGTTTAGTTTAATTAATCTGTGTTAATTGTTTAGTTTAATATTTGGTAGTTTTGCAAAAAAAATCTCAAAACCCCTCTTTTAATCATTTTCATTCGTTCCTTGGTTTATTTGCAAGTCACAATATTGTCCAATCTTCGTGGATCGACCCCTTTTACCACTATTTTCAATTTAATTGTATTCGGTACTTGGGACTTTATTTTTGGTGGCTTCGATTATTCAAAGATTATCTATGATGCAAGGAAAGACCCAAGTGAATTTTGTCGAATCGTCTTTTTAGAGCACTATTCCCAACACACAATACATAAAGGTGCTCGTTTTGAGAATAAGTGTACTGAGGTGTCCCGCGTGAGAAAATTTCTTAATAGGAAGGGAAGTTTCCACTTCATGAACAGGAGACTCCCAGATTAGAAAACATCTCACAAATCAATGGGTTGACTAATTAATCCTTAAACTTAAGATTCTACATTATCTCATATGATTTAACTATGTAATCTTCGATATAGGACTTGAATTCCAACCTATGTTGGGATTATAAAAGTTGTACATGGAGGCATGTGAGAATTAATAAAAGACCTACACTTGCTTAAGACAAGAAAATCTTTTATTGCATAAGTCGTTCATATGTCATCATAAAAGCCTTGACTAAGGTGGTAGATCAAGACATCAAGAAAAAGGGGTTTTCTTGGATTGGGGTCAAATGAATATGAAACGAACTTAGTTTTAAGATTAATATTAGTGGGGCTCTATTTATTCTCATGCCCCAAATCTTAATCGACAAATGAGATGGTAAGAGAATCTTATCTCACAAATGTCATTGACTGAAAGGTTCTTTCGATTTAATTCTTTGAGCTAATTAATTGGTAAGTGTATTAATTAACTAGGGTTACTGCTAAGTGAATAATGAACCTATATGGTCACACACAAATGCCAGGTTCAAAGGGTATTGTTGGAAATATCAAATAGTTGATCGAAACGAGGCCACACGTGTGGCACACAAGCAATGTTTTGGGTGATGGTCCAATTGAGAAATTGGATCATGTGTTAATTAATTGAAAAATTAATTATAAAGACCAAATATAATTAATTATAAAGCCCTAATGAAATTAATTAGAAAATTAGTTTTACCCCATTAGAATTAATTGAAAAATTCATTCTAAAGCCCGTTTGGAATTAATTGAAAAATTAATTCTAAGTATTTAATTATTTAATTATTCTAATATGATTAGAATAAACAAATAAATAAATATAAAATATAAAATATCTTTTATTTAATTATTTTAATATGATTACAATAATTAAATATTTTTAATTTGATTAGAAATTCTTTTTCTAATATGTTAATATCCTATTAAGATTTGGGGATTTGAGAAATCCCCTATACAAGGGAAAATTGAGAAAAACGTCTCTCTCATGGCAAAGAGAATAACGACATTCTCTCCTGCTAGATGATGAGATTTCTCTCATCATCAATGCTGTTTTGAAGGGGAAAATTTCTTATTCTATTATTGTTTCTTTTAATACACAAATTATAATACTAACATAATTAATGATTTGATTTGAATTTAGGATTGGTGTGCATTCTTCAAGAGGATTTCTATTTTGGACTCTCGAAAGTAAGAATCAATCAATGAAAAATTCATTACCGCTTGAAGAACCTTTCAGGACGGTACATTTTATGAAAGCTTCAATTTATGTAAGTTGCTTGAACTTTCTTTTGTTGTTTTGGAATAAAAATTACAAACAAATGATACTAGTTGCAAAAAAATTTTAAATTTCATCCGAAATTCCAACTATATTTTTCGACAAGTAGTATCAAAGCCACGCTTGCAACGTTTATTTTGATACGCATTTCTTAACTGAATTTGGTAGAATTTCTTAAATCTAAGATTAGTTAAGTATTCCTGGGTTTTTGCTCAAAAACTGAATTTGAGAAATTTGAGTTTTTCCTAAAAAGTTAGAAAAAGCATTTTCTGAGAAATCTGTTGCCCGCCCGCCACCCCCACCGGATGAGGCCGCCTGCCACATCGGGGCACGGCGTATGCAAGCTACACTGTACCACCTGCCCTGTAACCACTGCCTGCCGACAGAGCCTCGTCCCTGCAGCGAGCGCAGGCCTGCACTCGTGGGTGCAATGAAATACTAATATTTCAGTGCGAGAAGTGTGTGTGTATGTACTGCACTGGGAGCATAGTAAAAGTTGTTCCAACATATTTTGTATTTGAACACGAACATTAATTTCTAAATATCGATCTCCAAAAGTAATAAGATTATCAAAAAATATACGGATGTATTTGAATGCTTTCAGTCATATGAATTCTCCCTGAAAAGTTTTGTTCTTTGAGGTTCTTCTACAGATGGTGATCCAACAAAAAAACAGCTACGCAGGACAAGTAATAATGGTACATAGTATATACTTGATGGCCCAAACCTCACTCTTTGAAAACTTGAAGACAGTCTATGCAACGATCACCGTCACAAAATCATCGAGTGTCCTGTAACAAGTCATGGGTGTTAAAAACAGGATTAGAAATGCAATAAATATGGAAATCAGTCAGAGGCCATGGTATTATCATCCTCAGTTTCTTAAACTCACTCTCATTCCCCGAAATGAATTCTAAAAATAATAAACTCAACGCTGTTCCTGAAAAATTATTTCTTAAACTCGATAAATTAACCTGTCTCGTTTAGTTTCTGAGAAGACAGAGGAATATCAAGGAATGTTGAAGTATATAGCTCAACAAGTGATCTCTCTTTCAAGGTTTGACTATTAGGTCTGGGGACAGATTAATGAAACACCGGTATTCAGTAACAAAGTTCACATTATTTGGTAAGAGAACACAATTAACACGAAATGCATGAAGTTAAAAATCAAAAAATAGCTAGGCTAAATAACTTAAACGATTAATAATGCTGTTCGTGCCCTGTACTTTTTACAGAATGGCACTGGATGTGGAAGCAATCCTCATTTGTATCAATGAATAGCAGGGACATACAGAAGTAAAAAAGCTTTTCAAGGTATATCAACTTGAACAATACCAACAAATATGTGTTAATTCGACCTGTTACATCGACTTGGCCAATTAAAAGAACCACCACTCACAGTTTCAAGCACTTGACAAGTACCTGCAATGTTCTTATAACTTCTTGTCCCGTTGGTTATAGAACTCAAGCAAGTTCGCATCTACTACAAACTGACAAACATTCAGCAGACTGAGAGTGACGTGATTTCATTTAGGAAAACATTTTCATGATATTATCACTCAATGATATTGTTTTTCTTTTTTCTTTTAATTGTGCAGCATTCTTTCTTCTTCATTTCTTTTTCTATAGCTGTTATCATCTCTACCTCACCTTTCCATAACCGCCCACTACCCCTGACAAATTTACAAGATCTTATGAGTCAGGATGACACTCCCATTTACACTCAATTCCAGAAACTGTTATGAGCAACGAGAATTGTCCAGAATTTTCCATGTTTAGGAGAATTGAAAATGGAGATGCAGGTTAATCAGTCAATCCAACTTTAACTAATTTTAGTGATGGAAATTAAAGATAAAGAATTAGATGATGGGTGGAAGAGTTGTGAGGGTGGAAAAGACTTTCTTTTTTTATTTTTCATTTATAAAATGCAGATACATAGTGGGCAATTCACAATTTCGACTGTCTAATGCCAGTTAGTTTGAGGGCACTCCTTGTACCCAAGGGTTCTTATTGTATGTAGGTCATACTTCAAGGGTCCAAATGTAATTAACCCTTATATGAAAACACATGGAACACAAAGTATGCTGTAAAAAAGATTTCCAAGTGAACCATGGACTAAAGTGATTTGGGCCGTATCTTCAGGATCCAAATGCATTAAAATAAGCTTACGACATCATGAAATACCAAACTATATTCTAACACGAGGGTAATGTTTTATCACATTGGGAGATGCCCATAAATTATGTAGAGTATTTCAAAATGGTAAGCTAATCTGGGTGTGGAAGCTCACCAACGACATGCTCATTTAGGCCTTGCACTCATGGACACGCATCCATTTTGTAGATGACCACTTGTTCCCTTTTATAACAGGACAACCACCTACAGAAACCATAAGCATGTTGGTTTTATAAGTGAATCACACAGCAGAGAAAGATGGCACCACTAGAGCACAAGTATATAATGCAGCAGAAGATAGTATAATCATAATGCAACACCACTATTAGAAAACTGCCTAAAAGCATGTATGTGCAAAGCTCACTCCTAAACCTTTTTCTAAAGAAAATTCTCATACAGACCACAACTTACCGTGCAAACTCGATGGATCCAAAGTTGCATCAGGTTTCATGCTCCAGAAAAGAAGTGCATCACCCATCTTTGGTTTAACGGAAAGTCCTCCTTTCCCACATTCAGATAGCTCATTCCACCAAGGTACAGAAGTATAATTTCCTTTTGCTGCTGGGAATACTGTCTCTCCCCCTTCTTCAACATCTGATCTGTATTTCAAGTAAGATATGTAAAACAGAAAATAGCAATTTACACTATGGGGTTGAAACAGAAAAGCAAACTTACAAGTACATGAGAACAGTAGCAATTCGTTGACCACCATTCTTAGTGTTAAATTCGTCCATAAAATAGTCATAATGAGGTTCATACTTCTGTCCCACTTCATAATGAAGAGTCTGAAGGCCCTCACCATGTTCTGTTGATTACAAAATTGATTTGGGAAAAGTCCAAATGTGAACAGCAACAGATGACATATCAGGCAAGGCAATGAAATAAAACAAGAACGTAGGGCCAAGAAACAGAAGATTTTATGTAAAGAGGCAAATAGGCAATAGCCTAACAATGTATAATTTTTAAGGTAACAAAAAATTAAAGAAGGAATTTCTCTACTAAAAGAAATAAAGAATTAGTTAATGCTACAAAAAAGAAGAAACAGAGACTTGCAATACTTGAAAGAGTTCATGTAACTTTTCCTAGAAAAATAAGCTTTCATCCTATACACATACATTTGCAGTTAGTTTCCAATCAATACAATTTATCTATTTTGCATTTAATGTCCCTTTATAGGGATCCCCTGGGGTCTCCATGCAGATGATGTTTATGTACATGGGTTGGGAATCACTCACCAAATTAATTCATGCACATAAAACCATCTGTACTGGGCATTCATCTGAATGTAAGTACAGACAGTCTATATGCATCCAAGGAACTAAGGGAAGCATTATCCTGAAGCAAGACAATTTTAAACTGGACTTGATTCCAATCTGATCTCCCAACTCCCATCCGCCACACAGTGTTTTAACAAATGCTAACACATCACAGTTAACATAAAGTAGCCATTCATATGCATACCTACAGGGATGAAGGTGAAATCTGCAATTCTCTTCTCAATTTTCTGAACAATCTTGTCACGTCCTCTTGGAAGAAATGTACCAGAACTAGTACGTACTCTGCCAGTGAAAAAATAAAGGAAAACTGAAAGAACCAAATAATATTTAAAGAGTATGGACATATTAAGTTTCCTCAGTTTTAAAGACACAGTAATACGCAGAAATCCAGTGGTTGGTTGGAAACTGGAATAAGATGAATTATCCATGCATACTGATTGGATGAGGAAAGGTGAAGGTAGATGACTAGAAAAATGATGAGGAGACAAGACAAAATCACAAGCAATCATATTAACAAACCAAAGAAATAAGAAACTAATGCTGCATACCTGCTGTCTTTACTTTTTCCAGTTTCACTATCAACAACTGATGACTTTTCCATATGCGGTCGAGCAATACTAATAAGATACTCACATTCCTCTTTTGACTGCCAAGAATGAGCCACAGTATATCAGTAAACAACTGCAGTTTGCTAAAGAATTTGAAGAAATGTGAAGCACAAAAATGTTAGGAAATTGAATGGACACGGAAACAACACTCCTCTCTTTACCCACATATGAACTGATAAATAAGAAACAATATCTACATGTTGAATGGATTATCCTGATCATACTACTGCTCCTGGATCTCATTCATTTTCATGATTATGAATCTTCTTCAAACATAAATCAACAAAGCGATAAAATTCATGCAACTATAGCATACGATGTGTCAGAAAACTGACAATTAGGACCAAGTCTGCTTTCTGCTAAAAAAATTTACTCAAACATCCTCTCTATTATCAGTATGTCATCTGAACTTGTTAAAATAACATGGTGTTTATATATCTACCTATAATAAAAGTTTGTTAGGAGCTCAAACTAAATATCAGAAAATCATTCAGTTCAGACAAATGACGATCAAAGTAACAATTTCTACTCTCCGCTTGCAATATATTCCAAAAAAATCATTATATGATTTGGACAAAAAAGTTATAGAAATAGCTGGGTTCAGATTACACTATAATACATCACACAAGGATCAGGTCTTAAAAATGCATGGTTAATGTATATCGAGATCAGAATGCATCATTCGTAACAAAGCATTAACAGCTAAAATTATGAAGATACTCATAAAAGCAAGATAATTACCAGAAAATTATGAAAAATGAAGGCTCTTGGCTCCCACGAAATAACTTCAACCCACTGATCCTTGCTTTCCTCATCTCCATCATCTCTGAAAGAATAAAATAGCCAAAGAGAAAATTGAAAATCTCTTGTAAACAAGAACAGGCAGAAAATTCAAATTGAGGGAATTCAGTTAGTTACGAGTAAACTGAATTGTGAGCGATAGAGCTCAGGTCATGCGCTTTTGAAGAATCTTTCGAGCTACTACTGCTCGAAATTGAGAGAAGTCCGAGAAACAACAGGATCACAATCAAGAAGGACACCATTATCAGCCCGTACAAAACCACCGTGGACGACGACATTTTACGAGGCCCACCCTTCCCGTAATGCTGCCTCCCCTTCCCCGCCATCGCTAATTGAAAATTACTCCAAAGGTTTTTGAAGATCTAAATCTAAAAAAGACCTGAATTCAGAGGGAGATACAAATCCGAGCTCTGAAGCAGATGAATCTGTGGATTTCTTGACTTGGAATTTAAATTTATACTATTTCCAGTTGTTTCTGGTCAACTCTTGGTACAATATAAATATGCAATGGCTAATCCCTGACAGGCAGACAACCCCTTACTTTGGGCTTTTTGATCTTTGCCCCAAATCTTTTGAATTTTTACAATTTTTTTTAAATTTTTGAAAAATATTACATTTAACCCCTTTAACAAAGCAGATTTTGAATGCGTTGATATTATATATTAAATTAAAAATCTCGACGCAAGGAACTCAATAGTGGTCTTGGAATCAAAATCCGACAACCGACGAAGCAGAAATTATCGGTCAAAGACGACGCACGACGGACGAAGCTTTGTAGCGGCTTTTCGGTGGCTAAATGCTAATAGGGTCGAGTGAGGTATGAGTTTTGTTCTCCTTGAAGAGACAGATACGATGGCGGTAGTCTTGAAAGTGGGTCGCCGTGATGGAGGAGAAATCGACGGTCAAAATTTGTTAAAAAAGGGTTAAGTGTGATATTTTTCAAAGGTTAAGGGGAAAATTGCGAAGATTCAAATGCTAGGGAGCAAAACGCAAAAAGCTCCAAAGGATAGGGGGTGTTTGGGATTAACCCAATATGTAATATTGATTCAAATATGTATAATATATCTGAGGGATAAATATGTCCATTTTTATACTTTACTCTCCGAATTTATTTTCGTTGCAAACGTCTCGTCTATGTCATATTTACAAACTGACATTCTCGTTCAATTTTAAGTGATTTTTGAAATTTTAAGTAGTTTTAAGTGTTATAATACCTCACTCGTGACGTGTAGCATATTTTTAATAAAGGTAAATTAATTTTTTCATTATTTTTTATGAGGCCAAAATATGGCCAAGCCACGTTATGACACGTGACCCAATCAAGGCTTGACATTCTAGCACTTCAGAATCCCCTCGTGATTGGCCGCTTCCCCTCATGGGGAGTCTCCGCCCTTTTCTCAAGCGGAAGCCTCAGCCTTCCGCCGAGCGAGTAAGGCCAACAATAAGCTTTGGACCCTCGAGACTGTAAAGGCGAGATTCCCCCTTTACATTACCCCCTTAGATCCATGCATCCATTCTCGGGTCTGGAAGCCCAATTCTCCTATAGACCGAGCGTGCTTTGCCCTCGGTAACAACCCAGTGATGCTCCCTGACAAATAGTACAAGGACTCACACCTACCACTGTTGCTTTTCGCCTATCTTTCTGCAGACTTGCAGGAGTACCTTGCCAGGAGCTCCTCATTAGGCCATGTGTCTAGGGCAACATCAATTCGGGACCACTTGGCACAAACTACCAAAAGGTCCTCACCCTCAACTATAAATACTCAGAATCCATCTTATTCTGTAAGCAAGCTTTTGATACTAAAACTCTGCTTTATCTTCTTTCTCCAGACACTCGCTTGAAGCTGCTTCACTGACTTGAGCATCGGAGAGCCAAACTGGGTCTCACCCCCCATTTTCCCAGCTTGGCCTTCTCACGCTTTGATTGTGTTTGTTCCTAGCAGGCAGGTCCCACGCTTTTCGGTGACCCTTGCCGGAGTCTTTCCCCTCTGTTTCCCCACTTGTACAAATTCTAAGTGTTGGAGTGTGACACCTCAGATCAGACCCCATCATTTTGGCGCCGTTTGTGGGAAACCATTCTTCTTATTTATCCTTTTTCACTGCTAGAAGTAAAACAAACACACTCTCTTCCATGATAATGTCTACTAGATCAGGGGTTGTGGGAGGCAGAGGTGACCTCACCCGCGGAGATGTTGAGAACATGTCTGCCGCCGGCACCATTGCTAATATGCCCACCATCGGAGAGGTCCCCCTGCTGGTGGACCAGAGAAGGAGACTAACCAAGAGCAGCCCGTCGCCGGAGGAACAGGGGGTTCTGGCTCAAATGTCCCCCTGACTCAGCCAACCTCCGCCGTAGCCAACATGGGTGGTTATCCCCTGATGATGCCCCCACCAAGCTACATGATCATGCCGCCCAATATGATGCCAACCGTCCAACCATATCATGCGGGGATGATGTAACTCCCCATTACCATTCCCAAAGAGATCGAGGGGGTGGAGATGCCCCCCATGACATAGAAGCAGCTGCAGGCTGTATACGCCTAATGCAAGGTTCAGGCGGCGCAAAACGTCTGGAAGAACTTTACAGCCACCTATTTCCAGTCTGGGCAGGGTGCGCGATTGCCTCTGCCATGGGTGGGTGGCAGGTGCACCCTCTCATTGCCGCTCAGGAGGTGTTGCAGGGCGACCGCCACCGTCTCCACCAGTTTCGGCCAGAGAAACACCCCCCGAGAGGGGTGCAGGATCGACCGCATGCTAACAAAGGAAAGACGCCTATGGACAGGATTGTTGTCGATGACGAGGCTCACTCGACAGCCTCAAAGCGAGGAAGTAAAGAAGATGGAGAGGACCCTCGCTTGCTAGCAGCTGTGCAAGACCAGCTGGATGGGCTTCAGAACATGGTGGAGCAGCTCTCTCGAGCGCGGTCTCAAGTCCCCCACGCTGGGGATGAAATACCCAAGGCCAGAGACGCTCACCACCAGGCAAACGGGAATAATACCCCTCGGAATAGGGGAGATAAGGAGAACTATGAGAATTATGACAATGAGGAAGGATGTTACCATCCCTTAGCGATGGGTTCTCCCCTCGTGGAAGAGGTTTTGATGGCCCAAGCCAGGGTGGGCAAGGTTTCCATCTCCATCAATCGTTACGATGGGACGACAGACCCTGCAGAGCATTTGGACCATTTTTTACATCTAATGCACCTCTACGAGCATTCTAGCCATTACTGGGCCAAGGTGTTCGTCACGTCCCTCGTAGGCATGGCCCAAGATTGGTATACCAGGATTGGTATGATGAACTTACCAACGCCTTCTTGAACCACTTTAACTCAATGAAGGCTCCGATCACGGCACCCACGACACTATACAACCTTGCCCAAGGTGAAAACGAATCTCTCCGCTCTTTCTTTGGCTGTTTCAACAAAGAAGTACGGTTAGTAGAGAGGCCCTCGATAGACTTCCTCATCCATGTTCTATTCAAAGCCATCAACCACAAACATTACGTAAACAATGAGTTTGTCGGGGTTGTTGTCAAGGGAAGGCCCACGTCCCTCGTGGCAATAAGAGAGATTACAGAGCCCTTTTTCGTACTCCAAGATATGTACAGATCCAATGCCCCGAGACCATCAAGCCATTCCAAAAACGATCGAGGGCGAGAAGAAGTCCACAGGAAGCACCACAAATCATCCCCACCACCTCACAAGTACGAGCGTATTCCCCTCAATAAGACCATTTCCAAGATATACTCCCTCTCGGACAAGAAGCTCTTCAAGAGACCTTAAAAATTGAGAGAGACGGAGGCTCAGAGGCGCTCGGGAAAATATTACGCCTTTTACAAGCAAAATGGGCATGACACAGACGAATATCGACAGCGTGAGAGTGAGATACAGAGGCTCATCACCGGGGGCCACTTGAAGGAATTTGTGAAGGTTCTAGAGCGCTACGTTGAGTAGTGTAGTGAACGGGCGAGGGCTAAAAGAAGAAGCCCTTTATGTTCGAGGAGCCGCCAAGGGCGCAATCCTGAGAGCAAAAACACGGGAAAGCAAAAGATGGCCGAGGTGGAGAATTCCCCCTTTGCGGTTATCAACATGATCTCAGGAGGCTCAGTGGGAGAGGATTGCAACGCCTAATGCCGTCGTTACGTTCGGAGTTATGATCAGAAGCAATCTATGCCAAAGCCTGTGTATGCCATCAAAGAGGGAAGAGTCTCCAACTCGAGGGAGAGTGAAGCGATAGGATTTAGCGAAAAGGACTTGGAACACATTGTAACACCCCATGGGGTCAGTGAAACCTCTAACTGCTCCATGGTGGTTAGTTTAGATGTTCACAATCATGTTGTAAAGAGGGCCCTTGTTGATAGTGGAAGCTCCGTGAATGTTTTCCCTTACTCCACCTTCCAAAAAATGAATATCACTAACATACCCCTCGAACCCCTCAAAACAGCCCTTGTAGGCTTTGGGGGTTCCGAGGTGGTCCCTCAAGGATAGATTCACTTGGCTATCTCTTTCGGTTGTGCCCCACAGTGAAAAACTTTAATGGTCACTTATGCGGTGGTGGAAATAAAAATCCCTTACAACATCATAATTGGGCGACCTGCCCTAGTTGATTTTAAGGCGATTATCTCCACCTAACACCAGAAGATTAAGTTCCCCACCCCTGAGGTGACTGGCGAGGTCCTCTGTAACGTCAAGAAAGTTTGGGAATGTTACATGTTGTCTCTTAGAAAACCCAAATTGGAAAAGGCCTTTTAGATAGGATCCACCAAGAAGTCTGTGGATTTCCCCAAACTGAACGAGGATAAACTGCTACGGAAGCGAGCGAGACTCAATAAAAAGAAGAACAAGAAGAAAGGCATGCAGGAGGGTACCTCAACGCAAAACAACTCCGAAGGCAGCCCCCAGGTGCTGTTGGAGCATCCTTCTTGGGGAGAGACGCGGATGGGAACGAGCCCAAGGACGAGACCGAGCGCCTCACAGGAAAGAAGAGGACGCTCGAGGCTCCTCAGCCAGAAGTGAGAATAGACCCTACGGAGAAGTTCCTGACCATTGAGCTTGTGACTGGCAACAAAGAGAAAACCACACAAATTGGCTCAAACCTCTCAGGACCCTCACAGATCATGATGATAGACTTCTTGAGGGTAAATATAGATGTGTTCGCTTGGAAGGCGTTGGATCTCACAAGAATTGACCCGAGCATCATAGTTCACAAGCTCAATGTGGACCCTGCCTTCAAGCCCATCAAACAAAAAAAGAGAGATACAAACGGATTCAGGAGAAAAATCATCGAAGAGGAGGTTAGCAAGCTTCTCGAGGCTCAATACATTGAAGAAATCTTGTATCCCGAGTGGCTGTGCAACGTAGTCCTCGTACCCAAGAGTGCAAACAAATGACGGATGTACAACGATTTCACGGACCTCAATGAAGCTTGCCCTAAAAACCCTTACTCCCTGCCTCAAATTAACAAGCTCGTGGATTCCACAGCTAGCTGCGAATTGATGAGCATGATGGACACGTTCCAAGGATACTACAGAATCTTCATGGCTCCCGAGGATCGCCCAAAAACTTCGTTCGTAGTTCACATAGGGGTCTACTGTTTCTTGGTTATACCGTTTGGGCTAAAGAATGCAGGCGCTACGTATCAATGCCTCATTAACAAGATGTTTGAGACAGAAATAGGGAGACCAATGGAAGTCTACGTGGATGATGTGATCGTCAAAAGCGAACAACAACATTCTCACCTAGAATATTTAAGGCGAACTTTCGACATACTAAGACGGTATGACATGAAACTGAATCCTTCTAAATGCACGTTTGGAGTTCGAGGGGGTAGGTTCTTGGGATATGTGGTAGGTCAACGTGGAACCGAGGTCAATCCAAAAAAGATTAAAGCTATAGTGGAAATTCCTTCCCCTCGGAATGTCCAAGAAGTACAAATTCTGGTGGGAAAGATAATCTCCCTAAACAGGTTCATATCACGCCCGGTGGATAGGAATTTGCCATTCTTCAAGATTTTGCGTAATGCTAGAAATTTCGCATGGACTGAAGATTGTGAGAAAGCAATGCAAGACATGAAGGCTAACCTCTCATGCGCACCACTCCTAACCAAACCGGTCGAGGATGAAAATTTCTTTATTTACCTTTCAGTTTTGAAGGAGACAACAAGCACGGTCCTCGTAGCGGTTCGAGATTGCAAGCACCTGTCTGTCTATTATTTGAGCAAGACCCTCCAAGGGGCTGCAAAGAAATACTTGGAGGTGGAAAAATTTGCTTTCGCCCTTGTGAACGCATTGCGGAGATTGAGGCTATATATCTAAGCACACTCTATCACAGTGCTCATAGATCGACCATTAAAGCAAGTTTTGTCAAAGTCTGACGTTTCTGGGAGGTTGATTAAATGGGCAATTGAACTTAGCCATTTGACATCAACTTCGAGCCAAGGACAGCCATCCAAGCACAGATGGTAGCAGATCTATTAGTCGAGCGCTTTAATCTAGAGCTCATTCCTTCTGAGAGCGATGGTTTGTGGATCTTGCACACAGATGGTTCCTCAACCTCCCAGGAAAGCAGAGCAGGGGTGACCCTCAGGGATCCCAATGGGATCGAGATAGATTTTGTAATCAAGTTGGATTTCCAAGTTACCAACAGTGAGGCAGATTATGAGGCCCTAATCCAAGGGTTAGATATTACCCTCCAAAATGGGGTCTCTCGAATCACCGTCTTTGTTGATTCATAACTAATTGGAAACCAGATTGACGGATCCTATGAGGTTCGAGAAACTACCATGTTGTAGTATCTGAAAAAAGCGAGAGAAGCCATTCGTAAGTTCAGGGAATTTCATTTGCTTCAGGTTCCCCGAGCGAAGAACGAGCGTGCAGATGCCCTCTCCACTTTCTTGAGAATAGAAGAACCTTTGATAAGGGAACGGATGCGTGCTCAGGAAGTGGCTATCATTGATCTGTCCGAGCCTTGTTGGCTCGATGATATAGTAAAGTTCCTTAAAGAAGGTACTTGCCCTACTGACAAAGTGGAAGCCAGAAAGATTAAGAGCAAAGCCCCTTATTTTGCCCCTCGATCAGGAGGGGAGACTCTTCAAGCGGTCTTACCAAGGCCCCCCATTGAAGTGTTTAAGGTCTTCATAGGCTAAAGAGGTTCTCGAGCACATCCATAGTGGAAGTTGTGAAAATCATTCTGGGGGGCGCATCCTCGCCAAAAAAGTATTGAGAAGTGGCTTCTACTGGCCCACGGTTCTACAAGATTCGATTGATTTCTCCAGAAAATGCCCTAAGTGTCAGTTCTATTCCAACACTCCACAATTATCTGCCGCTCAAAAGACTCCTATAGATGTCGCATGGCCCTTTGATCAATGGGGCATTGATATCGTGGGGCTGCTGCCAATGGCCGTGGGGCAAAAGAAATTTGTTATCCTTACAGTAGATTACTTCACAAAATGGGCTGAGGCAGAAGCGATCGCCAAGATCACCTTTCGCGTTGTCAGGGATTTCATTTGGAACAATATCATTTGCATGTATGGCATACCCAGAGTGTTGGTCTCAAATAATGGGTCCAAATTTATTGCAGCGGATACCTGTGAATGGTGTGAAGAACTTGGGATTGAGCAACACTTCACATCCATGGGGCATCCACAAGTCAATGGACAAACTGAAGTCACTAATAGGACTATCCTGCAGCATTTGAAGACAATGCTTGAGAGCAAGAAAGGAGAGTGGGCTGAAGAACTTCAAGGGGCCTTATGGGCATATCGCACAACCCCTCGAGCCGCCACAGATGAAGCCCCTTATTCTCTCGTGTATGGCTCAGAGGCTATGGTACCTGGGGAAATTGTACAAGAATCTGCGAGTGTTACATTCTTTGAGCCAGGAATCAACGAGGGTAATCAAGCGCTCGAGTTGGATTTGTTGGAAGAAAAGAGAGATAATGCTTGGGCGCGTATTCACAAATACAAAGCCTCAGTGGCTCGCCAGTACAACAAGCGCGTTAAAGAGAGAACCTTCCAGTTGGGCGATTTGGTTTTGAAGAAAGTCGAAGTATCAAAGCTTGTGGGCAAGTTAGACCCAAATTAGGAAAGACCATCTAAAGTCACCCAGATAAGGGCAAATAACACATACATGCTTGAAACGCTTCAAGGCGAGTGTCTCCCTAGACCATAGAATGCTTCCAACCTCAGCAGGTTTTATGTTTAAATTTCTTGGGAACAAACATTGTAAAACCCCAACTTTGGGCTCAATGTAAAACCTTTTGAAAGAAAAACGGAGAAGCCTATTTGCTTGTACCGAAACAAAGGTGTCTATACAAAAGTATGCCTAGACCACATTACCCAACCCTTTTACATTCAAAATTAACACCTTTAAATTCAAATTGGAGGACAAATAAAAAAAAAAAATTCAAATTGGAGTGCTCCACGTACGAGGGTCATATTGTGTTAATCAAAGTTAACTCCGCGTCGAAGACTTGACAACATACATATATATCCCCAACTGCTAAGTAGACGCTAGTTCTGGGATAGTAAAATAAATAAAGAGCAACTGGATCTCACTTCTAGTTTACGCTCATAATTTTGAAGGACTTAGCAAAAATTTCTTAAGGAAAACTTCCTGAAGAAATTTTTTTAAGGAGTCTCATAGCAAAGCCAGGGTGGCCTCGGAAATGAGCCCCTCACGTCTCTTTACTTTGCCTATCCAAAAATTTTCTAAGGAAATTCCATAGCAAAGTCAAAGCAACCTCGGATGAAAACCTTTTGTACCTTCTTTACTTTGCGTATACTAAAACCTCTTCCACAAGAGTCAAAATGGAAAAGCAAACAAAGTAAAAGAAGGTATAAGAGATGAAAGGCATTCATAAATTCATTAATAAAAAAAAAGGGAGTAAACATCTAAATTCAAAACAAAGGCTATAAAAGCCTGTGATAACAAGATAAAAAGAAATTACATACAATTTCTAAGGAAAACGAAGGAGATCTTGGAGATCATTGATAGTAGGTTGGTTGGAAAAGAGCTATGGGGGCTGGTCCAAAGCAAGAGCTATCATGCACCTTGGTCTTGCCCACCTTCTAAGTCCACCACAATCGTGTCTGAAGTGAAGGTGGATGCTTGAGGAGCTGGGGGCTCGAGGGTCTCGACCGTATCAGCGGGAGTCACCTCAGCCATAGGCGCGGCCACCCCCTCGACGGCAGAAAGAGGGGCAGGAGTAATAGACGGGCCCTCGGGGACAGGTTCAGCATCAGTAGCCCTCTCATTGCTTGGCCCCTCCTCGGGCGCATGAGCCTTCATAAAATCTCCCTGGAGGAAAGCAGTCAACTCAGTGTATTCAGGCTCTGCCATATCATCCTCAGGCTCAGGCTCAGGCTCAGGCCCATACGGTCGAGGTCAAGGGCGAATGAATCCACAAGGCCCAGGGAGATCAGTTGCCCGACGGCCAAGTCAAAAGACTTTTGCATCTCATCAAAGCAGTGAAGGGTTGCTACAAAACCGAAGGCCTTAGAGAGGCAAAACTTCAAAAGAGCCTCATTGACTGCTCGAGATATGTGCTCGAGGAGTTCTTTGTTGAACTCTTCTTGGCATGCCTTTTTGGTGGCCTCAGTTGTCTCCTTCCAAAAGCTATTCAGCTGTTGGTTCCGCTCCTCTAGGCTCTTGGCCAGCCCTACATTATCCTCTTGGGCATTAGTCAGCCTCTTGTGAAGTTTCTTGTGAGCTTCTTCTTTCTTCTCCACCTCTGTACCAAGTCTAACACGCTCCATTTCTAGCGAATCATGCTGAGGCTTGAGCAGATCAATTTCTTCCTGAAGTTAGGTAGGGTAGCCGGCCCTAGCCATTTTCTTGTACTTTGCCTTGTGCTCGGTGAAGGTCAGTACGCGTCGACCGAGATTCACAACCCTCGGAACAACCACCTACAGAAAACAGATTGACAAAGCTTAGAAAATTTCATAAGGAAAAAGTAAGAATATGACAATTTTACGGAGGAGGGCGTTGCTTACCCCTTGGATGGCATAAAAGATGCTATCCATCAGTTGGCTGGTACTTTGGGAGAACAACTCCCAGTGGTCTCTAGTAAATTGCCCACCGACGGCGATGCTCTGCGTCAATTCCCGAGCCACTTTGCAGTCCCTTGTGAGCGTGGGATCGGAAGTATCGGGACGCCGATACAATTGGTCCCCAGCTCGCTCAAAGCACCATATCCTCTCCCCCTCGGAGGAAGAAGTCTCTCCATCACCGAGCTCGCCTGCGATGATGGCCTTGTCTTTCTCCGTTACCGGAACCGAGTTTGGTATTCTCTTTCTCTTTATTAAGGGAGGGGTCTGACCCTCTGGAAGTTCGCAGATGACAACACCCGTGTGTTGTCCTTGGTGTTCATTAGGAGCAAGTTGAAGAGGCTGCTCCCCACCTTGGTGTAACGGTGGAACCCCCGATCGGGTAACGATTCTGGTCTCGGGGGTGTTCCCCCGGCCTTCCCCTCGGCCCCGTCCAGGAGCGCTCGAGCTCTCTTTACGGCCACCCCCTCGACCGTCACCTCAACCACCGCTCGAACGGTCTGGCGTTTGTTGTTGTTACTATTGAGGCTACTGCTGTTATGGGCGCCTTTGATTCCTCCGAGCGCCACCACCTTGGGCCACCAGCATTTGGGCCATGTTCGCCACATTACCCCTGCCATTAAGATATCAACGCCGGCCAGAAAAAAGAAAAATGAGATCATTTTTCTTTTTGAAAAATTTGGGGAACAAAGTCAGTATTCCTATCTAAGCGTTAGTGTCCTAGATTCTAACCATCTCGCTCCATATTTTATTCGGCGGGGGGGGGGGGGGGGTTAGCAATCATTTCAGGAGGGTTCACAAGCCCACAAAGGTACAACACTTCCTCATCGTCCATTAAATTTTTTGCAGAAATGAGTCCCCCATCGCTCCTCATCAGAAGGGCTAATTCTTGAGCCCAGTTCAGAAAGAAAGTTGGCTCCAAATGGGAGTTTATGAGGGGTCGATCTCCATGGTCAACCCACTCTCGAAGGACCCCAAAGTCTTCATCCTGGGGAGCTCTTACGAAGAAAAATTTCTCCTTCCATTCAGCACCATATGAGCTCGAGCGGGAATCAATGAGTTTAAGGTTGGATTTAGCCTGAACATAGTAGAAGCCCGCCCTCGGAGACGAGCGTGGTGAGCGAGCGACTTGGAATAGACTTATGAAGTTCACGAACGAGGGCTTCTGCCCTATGCACTTCATTAAGATAATAAAGGCATGGATAAGGGCAATCCCATTGGGAAGAATTTCTGAAGGACACAGATTGAGGTAGTTGAGGATCCTGCCCAAGGGAACTGAAATGGGAAACCTTAATCCCCCTACTACAATAGTCTCTTTATACACGGCCATCTCTCCTGGGGGCGGATTGTTAGCCCTCTCATGTTCCTCTTACAACCGAAAGGAAAACCTTTCATCCAAGTACCTTGGGGCCCTCAATGAGACAAGATCCCCCATTGTCATAGTGCTTTGGATCTCATCAGGGGTCCTATCTGTTGCTTGCATGCTTGAGCCTTCCCCTTCCGCCGTCGTTTTGGTCTTCTTGCTCTTTTTTGTTTTGCAGCGTTTGGAAGATGGTTCCTCCGAAGGCTCGACACCTATTTCCTCCCTCTGTGATGAACCCCCAACCGCCATAGCTACTGTTGGACGAAAAGGTCTGGATGAGCTCTCCATCAGGGGAAGAGTAACTCTCTAACAATCCGCCTCTATGAGTAGATCCATCTCCTCAAAGAGGTGATCCACACCCCATGGATTGCGTTCCCATATGGCTGACACGACAACGTCTAGTTCTTCATCTCTGGATTCACCAAACATTTACTCCACCGTTTGGTGATGGGGTACGGGAGTATCGATGTGGGAACTAGAACTAGCCATGTCTTCTATTTCTCTAACCACTTCATCAATGTAATCACCAGACATGATGGAGGATTCGGGGGTTAGAAATGATGAAGAAGGTGTAAAGGGGGAGAATACCTACTATCCTAAGGTTAGTGGATAAGGAAGTTAATAAGGAGTGTAATACAATACCTAAATTGGGAAGTACTGAAGTCGCCGGAAATCGCTAAGCAAGGCGACAGAATTCCTGAATCTCAAGTGCTTCGAAAGAGGATTTTGTTTGTAAAATGGAAAATGACTAGCAAAGCTTCTATTTATAAGGAAGAAGTTGGTGGGATTCGGGCAATAAATTTAAAAGATGCAATCATTCCCGTCTAGGTAACTACCCCATTTTGTGAACCGTCACACGCGTCCCCATAATCACGCGTCGTTTCCTGAAAAGGTGCACCCACGCGCAAGGTAGCATTTAATGCTTGTCATGTCGAGTGGTCAAAGTGAAAAGACCACATTAAATGCGTTTACAGGATGAGTGCTTCGAGGGCGCGGCTTTTCCCGCTCCCATTGTGACCCTCGGTAGTTTGAAATTCCAAAATTCTATAGGCCACATCACTGTGGCTATAGAATTGGGGGGCAAATGATAAGGCCAAAATATGTTCAAGCCACGTCATGAAACGTGGCCCAATCAAGGCTTGACATCCTAGAACTTCAGAATCCCCTCGAGATTGGCCGCTTCCCCTCATGGGGAGTCTCAGCCCTTTTCTCTAGCGAAAGCCTCAGCCTTCCCCCGAGCGGGTAACGCCAACAATAAGCTTTAGACCCTCGAGATCGCCCTCGAGACCATAAAGGCGAGATTCCCCCTTTACATCACCCCCTTGGATCCATGCATCCATTCTCGGGTCTGGAAGCTCAATTCTCCTATAAACCGAGCGTGTTTTGCCCTCGGTAACAACCCAGTAATGCTCCCTAACAAATAGTATGAGGACGCACACCTGCCACTATTGCTTTTCGCTTACGTTTCTGCAGACTTGCAGGAGTACCTTGCTAGGATCTCCTCATTAGGCTACGTGTCTAAGGCAACATCAATCCGGGACCACTTGGCACAAACTACCAAAAGGTCCTCACCGTCAACTATAAATACTCAGAATCCATCTTATTCTGTAAGCAATCTTTTGATACTAAAACTCTGCTTCATCTTCTTCCTTCAGACACTCGCTTGAAACTACTTCATTGACTTGAGCGTCGGAGAGCCAAACCCCCATTTTCCCAGCTTGACCTTCTCACACTTTGCTTATGTTTGTTCCTAGCAGGTAGATCCCACGCTTTTCGGTGACCTTTGCCGAAGTCTTTCCCCTTTGTTTCCCTACTTATACAAATTCTAAGTGTTGGAGTGTGACACCTCAAATCAGACCCCATCAATTTTGGTCATTCTTTAAAGATTTAATATGATAAAAGGCAACCACAACTCTTATCTTATTCAAAGATCTTCATTTTCAGTTGATACTGAGATGATATGTTGAAAAGATGTGTGTAGTTATAAATTCTCGGACTGAATACTTTCTAATTTTAAGAAAGAAATTATCATATTTGTGAGCCTAAAAAATATCATATGTCATGTAAGCAATGTTTTCAAAACTGAATCAGGGATCAAATCGGTAGACTTACTGGTCATTGGTTCAACTAGTTTAATCCATTCAACCATCAGTTGAACCGATATAACGTCATAAATAAATAAATAAATAATTATATAATATTATAAATATATTAAATAAATTTATAATTTTCAATATTTATAATAAAAAATAATACTTCTTTATCAATATCCAAAAAAATATATAACATTTAAACACAAATTTGTTATTATTTGCACCATCATGACATTGTATTTTCGGATATTTAGAGTTAAACCCTTTATAGAACTTGAATTTTTAGTGTATTCCCCATTTCAAAAAAAAAATTTAGTTACCGGAATGGATTCATTTGTAATTTTTCAAACTTGAAAGGGTAGGTTGTGTAATATTTTCATTAGGTTGTGTAATATTTTCATCTAAGGGATTACGAGTTGTAATTACCTAATCTCGCAAGGGATGTAGATGTAAAAATACTCTATATAGGAATATAATTAGGAATTTGCGTAAGCATAACCATAGTAAGTCATTCACATTAAAAAAAATCCTCCAAGTACAAGATAGATATCACGAGACATGAGTATTTGGCCCACACTGCCTCATCAATAATACAAAACAAAATATATATATGTGTGTAGTACAGAATATGAGTGTTACCTAGCTAGACATGAATATACACTAGAAAAATGCAAATTCCCGCCTAGCTATGCCGGCAAGAACCTAAGGGACAAAAAGGGAGGGGTCAGTCTCTACAAGACTGAGTAAATGCATAAATAATATATATAAAGCGGTAAAACTCATGCAAGTCATAATTCCATATAAGGTTTTTTAAGAAAACGAGGAAACACAAGGGAAATAATTATATGGAATTATAACTACCAAATTATTTTCAGGACAAGTGATCAAGTGGCTTAGCGAGTGAGACTTATGCAAGAGATACCCGTCAGCCAATGGGTACACGAATCCCATTGACCGAAATCCCATCAGTCTACCAAACCTCCTGATGGATGTCTGGGCTACTCCGAAAAGGTGGGACTTATGCAAGAGATAGCCGTCAGCCCTTGCTTTCCTGGTTCTCTAAATACACAAGCCCCTGGGCCCCAGAAAGTATAAGCCAAATTAGGACAGGTACAAGTCACGGTTTCATTTTTAAAAATATTTGATCATTTTAAAACAAGGTATATGTATAATATAGATTTTGGCCAAATCGTCACATAAGAGGTTTTACGGTTTATATAATATAATTCCTAACATTTCCTCACCTATACCGAACCAAAAAGGAATAAACAAACTCCCCGAACCCTACTGAGCTGGCTCGTCACCCTCTTGAGAACTCTCTGGACAAGAGAAACAGTGCACGAGTGAGACACGACTCAATATGAACCACGTATAACGCACGACAAATGAAATAAGATTCTATGGAGTGATTAAGAAGTCATAATATATCATGAACACGTTCATGTGCACAATTAATGTCCCACGCATGCTAAACAAGAGTTTCGGTCAAAATAATATCATATAAATTCCATACGTGTGTAAGAGAAAGCTACGGAGGGTAATTAAAAGCGTGAAACGAGGTAAAAAAGTTAAAAACCATAAGTTAGGGGTCTTCGCGGGCTCGACAAACCTCCAGGGGGATCTCCTGTAATGACGTCGCGGCAACGTAGGAAAACAATTGAAAAACATCGCGGGCGTGACGGACTTATAGGGGCAGCGTCTGGACTATCGTTGCGGCTGCGTCCAATAGTGTCGCAGGCGCGAAGGGTGTCCAGTAGCACCTCCTGGACTGGCGTCGCAGCCGCGCCCAAAATTATCGCAAGGGCGACAGACTTCCAGTGGTGTTTTCTGTACTAGTGTCGCGGCCGCGCTGGAAATGCTTTGAAAAGGTGTCGCAGCAAGTTCAGAACGAAAAGGGCAGAACAGGGGTAGAAGGGAAATCACATTTCATGGCAAAGTTTCACGTCCCAAAGGCAATAAAACAACATATACACGTATACAAACATGAAATACACATTTAGGCATCAAATGATCCTTGAATTCATGCATTAATCCATTCAAATTTAGCCCATAAACCCTTAAAACAAATATGATCAAACATGCTTCAACCTTTATAAAACTCATGTTATAGTTACATCAATAAGCTTATAATCAACACATAAACTTCATAATAAGTCATGGAATTCATTTAGATCAAAAATCCTAACAAATGCTTAAGAAAACTCTTACACACACACCACAAACTCTACCTTGAGAAGAAGAGGAAGGAAGGAGAAGAAGAAGAAGAAGACAAGGTCTAGAGGCTTGATTCTTGAAGAAAATGGATTTAAATCCTTGGTCTTCTAGCTTCCTTGTGAAACCGAGATGGAGGGAGAGAGATGGAGGTGTGTGTCTTGTGTTTGTGCGAGAAATGAATGAGAGAAGAATGCAAGTGTATGTGTATAAGTGTGTATACCTCGTGTATATGCAAGAAAGGAGGAAGGGAAATTGCCAACAAGTCCTCAATTAATTAATGTTATGCAATTAAGTTCTCAATTTATAAAAGTTACAAATTAGTCCTTAACAACTTTACAATCAAGTCCACAAGTTTGAAAAACTTACAATTAAGGACAATTAAGCACGAAGTCTCAAAATTACAAATAATTAAACATAAAATCATACTCGGGGAATTTAAATTCATAGTTCACATAATTAAGTTCATGAAAGAAGAAAATTAAAATTTACATAATTCACAAAGATTCAAAGTTAAATAATTTAAATTGCGCACTTAGAATATAACGAAAAGAAATTAAATAACCTAAATCTCAAAACTCACACGCGTGGCGTGCGTACCTATACGGTCGAAAACTTGGGGTGTCAGAACCTCCTCCCCTTAAGAGAATCTGGTCCCCAGATTCACTGCTCGTCCGAGAACAACTCCGAATGAAATCTTCTCATTTTGTCTTCCGTTTCCCAAGTAGATTCTTCGGTTTTATCACTTCTTCATAAAACCTTAACCAAGGGAATACGCCGGTTTCTCAACTCTTGAAATTTTCGATCCAAAATCTTAACCGACTTTTGGATAAAAGTTAAATCCGGTTCAATTTCGGCTTCTTCAAGGGGAAGGATCTTTGAATCATTGGGATATTACTTCCTCAATTGAGACACATTGAAGACATTGTGAATCCCTGTTAAACTTGGCGGTAGGTCCAATCGGTAAGCTACTTCTTCGACTCTTTCAAGAATCTCGAAAGGACCTAAATATCGAGGGTTCAACTTTCCTCCTTGGCCAATTCTTGCAAAACCCTTACGAGGAGATGCTTTCAAGAATACACGATCACCAACCTCAAACTCGAGATTTCTTCTCCGGCGATCGGCATAACTCTTCTGTCGATCTTGAGTGGCTTCCGAGAGTTTTGTTTTCTTAACATCTCTCTGTACACCCTCTTGTTTAGACCATCTCCACTCTTCTAGATCGAAGAACAACGGTGATCGACACTTCCGACCATACAAGATTTCATACGGGGCCATACCGATCGAGGCTTGGTAACTATTGTTGTAAGCAAACTCGATCAAGTGCAAGTGTTGATCCCACTTCGTTTGGAAATCCAATGCATAAGCCCAAAGCATATCATCCAAATACTGAATCAACCTCTCTGAGTGACCGTCCGTCTGGGGATGCGAAGCTGTACTGAATTTGAGCTTAGTTCCCAACCTACTCTGAAGCTCTTGCCACAGCTTAGAAGTGAACCTCGAATCTCTGTCGGAAACAATACTGAGAGGAATACCATGAAGTTTGACTATCTCTTTACAATACTTATCTGCAAGCTTGCTCACTTTGTCAGACATTCGAACTGCAAAAAAGTGCGCCGACTTAGTCAACCGATCGATTATCACCCAAATTCCATCAAGTCCACCCTTAGCTTTAGGTAATCTGGACACAAAATCCATGGTGACTTGTTCCCACTTCCACTCCGGAATAGGTAAAGGTTGTAATAAGCCTTCGGGCCTTTAGTGTTCCACCTTTACCATTTGGCAGGTCTTGCAATGTTTCACAAACTCGGCTATATCCTTCTTCAAACCTCGCCACCCATAGAACTTCTTCAAGTCCCGGTAGATCTTTGTACATCCTGGGTGAATAGAGTAGGCCGATCGACTTGTGAGCCTCTTCAAGAATAACCCGTTTCAACTATTCGGGCACACAAACTCTAGTCTTGAATCTCAACAACCCCATATCATCAAAACCGAACGGACACTCTGGATCATCACGGGCCTTCAACACCAACTTCTGAATCTCAGGATCGGTAGCTTGAGCCTCAACCAATCTTTGTTTCAAATCGGGTTGTATCATAATATTAGCCACATTAGCTTTACCCCGGATGGTAATGGATGGTACAATCATAATCTTCAAGAAATTCCATCTAACGCCTTTACCTCATATTTAATTCCTTCTGAGTGAACAAGTACTTGAGGCTTTTGTGGTAAGAAAAAATCTCAAAAGAAACCCCTTAGAGATAATGGCGCCACTTAGCCAAAGCGAAAACCACGACGGCTAACTCGAGATCGTGAGTGAGGTAATTCTTCTCTTGGTCTTTTAGCTTTCTTGAAGCATAAGCTATTACTCAACTATTTTGCATAACAACACAACCCAGGCCTTCCATCGAGGCATCAGTATAGACGGCATACCCTTCAGAACCCTCGGGTAGAGCTAACACTGGAGCTGAAGTTAACCTTTCCTTCAAGACTTGGAAACTAGCCTCACAGGCCTTATCCCACTCAAACTTTACCTCTTTTTTAGTTAGTCGGGTCAAAAGAGCAGCGATCTTGGAGAAGTCCTTCACAAATCTCTAATAACATCTCGCTAGACCTAAGAAACTCTTATCTCTGAGGCATTCTTCGGTTTCTCCCATTGCACCACTGTTTCAATCTTAGAGGGATCCACCTCTACTCCGTTGCCAGATACTACGTGGCCTAAGAAAGTCACACGATCAATCCAAAATTCACACTTGCTGAATTTGGCAAACAGTTGGTGCTCTCTAAAAGTCTCAATCATAATTTTAAGATGTTGTGCATGCTCTTCGAGAGACTTGGAATACACAAAGGATATCGTCAATGAAGATCACCACCAACTTATCAAGATACAGACGAAAAATCCTATACATCATATCCATAAAAGTTGCAGGGGCATTTGTTAAACCAAACGGTATCACCACAAACTCGAAATGCCCATACCGAGTGTTAAACCCCGTCTTAGGGATATCTTCTACTCAGATTCGCAATTGATAGTACCCTTGTCGAAGATCAAGTTTAAAATAAACCTTTGATCCTTGTAGCAAGTCGGAAAGCTCTTCAATGTGAGGAAGATGGTACTTGTTCTTGATTGTCATCCTATTTAGCTCGCGATAGTCAATGCACATTCTCAAAGTTCCATCTTTCTTCTTTAATAATAGAACCGGTGCACCCCACGACGAACAACTCGGTCGGATGTAACCACTAACAAGAAGCTCATCGAGTTGAGTCTTCAACTCCTTCAAATCGGTCGGAGCCATCCGATAAGGGAACTTCGAATAAGGCTCCGCTCCCGGAAACAAATCAATCACAAACTCAATTTCCCGCTTGGGTGGCAAAGAATCTAGAGTCTCGGGGAAAACATTGAGAAAATCCTTAACAACTTCCATTTCCTCAATCCTAGCTTGATCCTTCGGCTTATTGAGAAGATAAGTAACAAAACCCGTAGCCCCTTCTCGGACTAAATTGTAAGCTTCCGTAAAAGAGAGAAGTGGTGGAATCTTTGAACCTTCACCTACAAACACTTCTGAACCCAAACCAATCTTCTTCTCGAAACAATCAACAATGGCTTGGTGAAGAAAAAGCCAATCCATTCCTAAGATAGCACCGTATCTGTCCATGGGCATCTCAATCAAATCCACCGGATAAACACGATCCCCAATACTCACCGAAACCTCCTTAAACACACGGTTCGTCTCTAAGCTCCCCCCAAGAGGAGAACTAATCACACAACAAGCAGAGGTATAAGCAACAAGCAAAGGCAAAGAAAGAACCAAACCAAGCGAAAGAAAAGAATACGTGGCACCCGGATCACATAATATATGAATATGCATGCCATGAATTTATATGATACCTACCACCAAGGCATTAGGATCAACATCGGCATCTTGTTGCCTTTGGCCCCCTTGTTGTGCTCCCTATGCCCTCTCCGGACATGTATCAACCTTGTGATCCGCCTTGCCACACCTCAAACACAAACCTAAACGATGCCTACAAGTCTCATAAATGTGAGAAGGATGTCCACAATGCGTACACCCGGCCCTTCCTTGCGGAGATGGTGGAGCCGGTAGCGCCGAAACTTTCCCCATAGACTTTTGCTTCTTATCATTGTTCTTAGGAGCTTGAATTCGTTGAAATGCGGACATTTTTCCCGCTCCAGAACTCGAACCGGCATGGAAAGTCCTCGACTTGCTTTTCAATATCTTAGCCTCGGTCTTCAAAACTTTATTCGTAGCCTTTGTCCAAGTGCTTACATTAGAAACCCCGATCACATCCTTAACCTCATACCGAAGGCCTTCCACAAATTGTAAAGCCTTAAGTTCATCGACCCCGGCAATATGTAGAGCATAACGAGCTAACCGATTGAATTCCAAAATATATTCATTCACCGTTCTTCCCGCTTGCTTCAAATCATGGAACTCCCTAAGCCTTCGAACCCTCACCGATGGTGGTATATAGTTGTTCTTGAATTCCCTCACAAAAGTTTCCCATGTCAACTCTTCACCATTAGCTTGAATCCGAATACTCGCCGTGTTCCACCAATTTCCAGCCTCTCCTTAAAGTTGGAAGATAGAGAGGTCAACCATTTCTTATGGACTACAACGGCATACCCGGAAAATATCTTGAATCCCCGCAAGCCAATCCTCGGCTTGAACATCATTGCCTCCATGGAACTTTGGTGGGTGATAGGAGCGAAAATCCCTTTGTGCTTGAGATAATCCCCCTTCTTGAACCGGGCAGGAGCCGGAGGTAGTGGTGGCGGTGGATTCTCACGTGGCCTATCCAAATTATGTCATATCATATATTATTATGATTTTATCACCGGTATATGTGTTACCGTTAATGATTTCAATTGCTTATATATTTGTTTTGGTGGCATTTTAATTGCTTATATGATTGTTGCTTTCTTGTGATAGCACAGTAACTATCCATGCATACATACAAATACTGTTGATTTTATATTGTAGGATGCCTCAGCATTCGAGCAAAACAACCTTTATCTTAAGAGACAAATTAGGTATTCAATACAAATTCGATGCTGCCCATCATTTACAAAATTTAATTTTCTGGAAATTAGCGAGCGTGTGTATAAATATATATATATATATATATATATATATATATATAATATTAAAACCATGTACAGTAAGGTGGGATTCTGAAAGCTACAATCATAATTCCCAAATTTGTAATGAAATATAAGGCAAAATTTAAGAACCTTTAATATCACGATTTGTCTGGTCAATACATAAAAACTTAAAAAGATTCAAACAAGGCAAGCACAAAGAAGTGGCCTAGTGCGAGCAATTTGTGATCAAAAGAAACATACACCATGCATCAAGCCAGCGATGTTGTCCTACTTTGAGTGAAGGCACACAACTGGACTACTACTGAGTCGAATGAAGAGAAAATGACATATATCTTCAGACCACCTAATGTTGATCACAATATAGAGCAGGCTTTTTGACCCTTTCCCTTTTTCTTCTTTTGCTTAGGTGGCTGGAGAACAACTTTAATGGCAGCATCAAAAACTGATTTCACATTCTGTAATGTGAAATAGTAATAAGAAACTAGTTGAGACTTTTTCACAGTAAGATGTTGAAATTGAATATCATGCGTACCTGTTGTGTTTTAGAACTACATTCAACATAAGAAGGAGAACCAATCAATTTTCTTAGCTCCTCTCCCTGGATGTTTCAAGTGTTGCATATGATGTTCAGTTATGGAGTCTCGTCCTCGTAGGAGTTACGGAGAGTGTAATAGAAAGAAAATAAAAAGAAGGCTTATATAGACCAAAGCTTTAGATTCTGACCTGTGCTGCAGTAATTGGCACAGCACCTGGATGATCAACGAAGAACTGCTTGTCATCCCGAAGATCTGAATCCATCAAGGGCATTAAAAAAAGTGTAACTAACCCTTCATTTCATCAAATTATGTTCAAATTTCATTTGTAAAAACATTAAAGAACATATTAATAAAATAAAGAAATATCCTAAAATGAAAATTGTCAACATTATATGATCAATGACATTATCTGATCAATGAAACAAACTAGGTCAATCTTTTAGCATATTTAAAGTTTTTTTTTTTTTTTTTTGAAAGTTAGCATATTTAAAATAAAAATCGAGAAGTCGTACAAGAATGTTACAAAATTTTATTGTTGAAAATCCTATAAAAATGAGCTGTCAGCAATGGTTTCCCTTGAGAAATTTCATAGAAAAAAACTGTAGAGAAGAATCATATGCATAATATATATATATATATATATATATATATATATATATGTGTGTGTGTGTGTGTGTGTATGTGTATTATAACTAACTACTAAGCACAAAGCCAACACGAGAATGTCTACATCGACGAATTTTTATCTTAATATCATACACATCCAGTTACGTTCAATTAACCACATGCAGGAAAAGTCCCTGAAAAGTGGCATGGAGTAAGTAAAGCTAGTAACTCAAACGAAAATAGGCCATGAGTTGGCCCAAATTCCTCCAGCATGACTAAATAGGCCACAACTCCTCACCTATAAACCCATGTTTAAATTTTCATAAACCCTTCTACAAAAAGTTGCAACAAATTATCTATATACCTGTAAATTTTTTGCATTTACTTCAACTATTTGTCTTTTCACACTGGTATGCAGGTACTCATTCACTTAAACATTATTACACATATAGCAACTGGTGTTGCTAAAGATTAAGTACAGAGCACACTGAATATTAGAGCATCCCCCTCGATCGTTGTTTATCAATCATTTTTTGTGTAGTTGTTAGTGTCCTTTGTAGGGTGGTGGGGGAAAGCTTGAAGCTAACAAGATGTCAGCTCATATAATATTCTAATTTATGTAATCGTATAATATTGTGGCGACATAACATTGAAAAGCATATGCTTAATTAGAATAGAAACTTTGTTCAAAAAAAAAAAAAATTTAGAATAGAAACTTGTTCCTGCTAATTAAGAAAGCTAAAGTTTAATGTCTCACCAAGTTTTGTGCCAACAAGAACTATAGGGACACCAGGGGCATAATGCTTCAATTCAGGAATCCACTGGGGAATAAATATCAAAGAAAAAAGAAGAAAAGTAAGGGGAAAAGTGAGAAATCAAAAAAGAATCATCAATCTAAAAGATATTATAACAAAAATAGAGCAAAGAGACAAATGTAAGGAACGTACCACAAGAAATCAAACCCTTACCTTCTTGGAAACATTTTCATAGCTTGCCTTACTTATGAGAGAAAATGCCAAAATAAAGACATCAGCTCCACGGTAACTTAAAGGTCTCAATCTGTTATAGTCCTCCTGCCCTGTTCATTACACCAAAAACTCTAGGTTCATAATTTTAACAGAAATACAGAAAGATGCTCATACTTCCAAATTAGCCACACGGGCGTAATTGAACATCTTTGGAAGAGATAGATGGTCCTTTAATTACCAGCAGTATCCCACAGTCCTAGGTTAACGGTGGCTCCATTGACCACCACATTTGCACTGAAATTATCAAATACAGTGGGTACATAATCCTGTTTCATTTAAAAAGTAAATAAAAATGTTAAACAAGAAAAGAAATCTTCTCAAAAAGCATGGGATACAACATCAAACAAGATCAAAAATTAAATTACTATCAAGTAGTCAGATCATGAGTTCATGACTCAGTTACGAAAATCACTATTCCCATATAATGCTAGGAAATTTAGCTATAAAATTTTAGGCTTACCTTTTCTCTTATTTCTGTAAGGATATGCATTATAACAAGAACTTTAAATAACATTGATTTGATTGCTTTTCCCTAATACGGTGCAGGGAGACATATCCAAGGGTGGATTCACGAATTATTCAAGCTCATGATGCTTTTTTTTTTTTTTTTGGTAGCAAAAAATAAATATATTAAATTTTGTTGGAAACAAAAGTAACTGTAACATTGTGTGTAAGATTGTCGATGCTGTTGAAGACATGACACACTGTAATGTCGCCAAACTATACAAACAACAAAAATAAATCACTGAAATTCTCAACTCTAAAATGACAAATAGCCCGACAGTCTATATCCCAACCACAAGAACCATTTGAACGGGAATCAAATTAATATGGACAGGAAAATAAAAAATCAACTATGGCATTGTCGGAAGCACAAGTATCAAATCCTGTCAAACCTCAAGTACTCTACGCTCACATCACATTTTCATTATTGCAAATTCCCATGGGTGTGTCTTCTTTCTTAACTAGGATTGGCATAAAACGTCGAATGCCAAAAGACTCGGCGAAACTAAGATTAATCAATGTTTTGTTTTTGTCGACCCTTCTCAAATCGAGGAACTCCTCAAAGTTGTCCCTAAGAAAGCTTATAACAACAATACAACATTCACTTTCTCCTTTCGATTAATTACAAAGTCCAAATATTGCAACTAATTTCAAGGTACCAGTTAAGCTAAACATAGTAAAAAGATGCAATAAACGAAAAAATAACAGACCGTGGGGAAGGTGTTGCTGGTGTAGGAAATCAAGAGACATGTCTTGCCAACCGCACCATCGCCAACCGTCACACACTTTATGAATCTTGAAGCGCTCATTCTTCCAAAACGAAAATGTTCCTGCTTATTTCTGCTCTCTCTCTCTCTCTCTCTCTCCCCTCCCTCTACACCAACCTATATTCCCTAAAGACCCTGAAGCAATAAGCAATCACCAACTACACTTAATTACACATCAATGCACATTGTATAGGCACAAAGTGCATCCACCATATTTGGTTTCCCCATCATTCCACCACCTTCAGAGATAGGAAACAAGAGAATCAGCAAAATTCAAACCTGCCCTAGTTTGGAGGAGCATGTACAAGGGATGAATGTGTGCGGGGGAAATGACAGAAAATGGGGGCTCAAGAATCTGGAGAGAGAAGATAATAGAATATGGTAATCGATCAGAGAAAAATGGTGTGAGGAAAAATTGGGTGGCCATTATAGAAAATCAGTTCGTTGGCCAAGAAATGCTGCCATTGAACCGCTCCTCTCTCATCAACGTTTTTCTCGCTGATTGGACATTTTCCTGACTAATTCTAATTCACCCTTCCTTCCTTCCTTCACTTGTGTCTAAACTTTGCCCAAATTAGTTTCAGCTTTGAGAGGAGACTTTTTAATTATAGTACACATTTGAAAAGGACATTTCAAAAAGAGCGCAAAACGCTAATTTGCGTTTTTAACGATGACACAGTTGATATTCTCTTATAAATCAATATTAAAAACTTTTGAAATATTATATTTTCAACCACAATACTTTTATGAAAAAATATACTGAATATTTAACAGATCTATACGAAGAATATAATAATCATAAAAACTTATACTTAGTAGCTAGAAATAATGGGCACTGGTATATCACGAGATATCATGAATATTGGGCAGAATATTATCAAGAACAGATACAAAAAACTATTTCAATACTAAAACGATTTAAAAGATAAAATGAATGAACAAACAAAAATCAAAACCGATATAAGAAAATTGGGAAAGAAATTAGAGGTTGCAACAAAATACGATTTTATTATGAAAGAAATTTTATATACCCAAATGAAATAAAAAATATAACAGACAATGCTAAACAAATTGATATAATAAATACAAAATTAATAGAAAAAATATATCAACGGGAAATGAATGGATAAATATGGATCAATATCAAAAACAATTAAAACGTCAAGAAATACGACTGCTACGAGGAATAATTAAACAAAAAATAGACATATTAAATAAAACGACTAATCCAGCAGATTATGAAAAACAAGAAAAAATCATTCAAAGCATGAGACAGAGTGAAGAAAATCTTGTAAAAAGTAGAATACACATTCCCACTACTATTTCAAGACTAGAAGAATATATGAAACTTATCAAACGATCAGAAGGAGGAATACCAGAACTTATAGCTGAAAATAAAAAAGTAATAAAATGGTGTCGCGAACAAATAACTAAATTAAATATACTTTCATCAGCATGAATGAATTACAAAATTTTGTAGAAACATTAAATCAACAGATACATTCTTTAAATAATACAGTACAAACATTAACAGAACAATTAATAAATACTAACAAAAAGATGTCTCAACTTGAGAATACTATAACAAACATCAATACTAATCAAGAAATAGAATCATATTATAAAATTGATCAAAACATTTTCTCTTGCCATCAGGAGGGGGGAGAATATCCACATTTGTTTCACACTACTACAAACCCACAATTAAACACCATTATAGATATGTTACAACAAATTCTTTTAGATAAAAAACAAAATGTTATAAATGAAATAGATATACACAAGAAATTCTTAATAAACTTCTAAGAGAATTCAGAGGAAAAGAGAAAGAAAACCAAATCGAAACATCTGACGAAAAACAAATAATACTTCCAATGTCGAATTGTCATGAATTATTAAAACAACTTAAAGAAGTAATTATACAAAAAGAATATTCTAGACATATAACTATTGCTGATCTTGAAACATATTTTGGAAACAGAAATCTTAAACCTTTTCAAATAGAAGCTCCACGTTTATAATGGAATCTTTTGATTTAGAAGAAAAAATTGCAGAATTAAACAATTTATTAGAATCATTAAAAATAGTTGATGAAGAAAATAAACAAACCCATACATTAGAAGCTATAAAACAGGAAGTAGAAAATGAAGAAGTAATATATGGATATGAGTCATCAGAAGACGATGTGTTAGGAATGGAACACGGATTAAAACAAGAAAATGATAAGAAAGATATCCCAGAAGCTAGTAATACAAACAAGGACAAAGAAAGTAAATGGGAAACTTATCAAGAAGATAAATATACTAATCCTCTAAAAAATTCAAGCATACAATACAATTTTAAAAGGGGATATATTCCAAATAAAAAAGGAAGATGGTCTAAAATACCCGACCAATATATACCTACAAAAGGAATACTAGGAGCCGATGGAATATTAAATTTAGATTGTGTAACAAACAAATCAACACTTATTACCGAATGGGCACATAAACTAGGATTAATTATAGAAACCAAAGATAGATTAAGACTAGGAATCTTTAAAACAATATTTAATTTTGTACAATATAAAACAATAGGAAACGTAACACATTACTTAGCTTCATTATCAGAAGAACAGAAAACACTCTTGATAGGAGGAGATTCTATAGAAAATTTTGGAACATAGTTGATAAGATATATTCAGAATTTGTTGGGATACCTATACAAAGCACATAATCTATTGTATCAAAAAGAGAACAAGATAGAGCAGCATACCATTTAGCCAATACACAAATACTAGACATGTGTGCTATAGAACACTTTAACTACGAATACAATATGTATTATTATGATTTATCTAAAGAAAACAGAGAAAAATATCTATCATTATACTTCAGTAAATTACCTTATCCAGCAGGACAAATAGTATATGCAGATTTTAAGAAACAAGTAGATGAAGGATTTGTTTCAAAAACATTAGGAGGAGCACAAACCGTAGTAGAACAATTTCTAGGAGACAAATGTTATGAAAGAGAATTACATAATGCAATCAAAAACAAAGTCACGATATGTTGTGAAGGAAACCCTTTGGTACCTCAACAATATGGGGAAAGTCCATACAAAATTTGACCAAACAAAAAAAGAAAATACAGGAGAAAAGATAAAAAATACAGATGGAGAAGAAAATAAAAAAGATGGGTAGACAATAATAAACATAAATTTCAAAAAAGAAGAAGACGTTTCTTTAAAAAGAAAGAATACAAACCAAAACAAAAATACTGTCCAGAAGGAAAGAAAAAATGCCAATGTTGGCTTTGCCACGAAGAAGGATACTATGCAAGAGAATGCCCTAAACAACAAAAACAATCGAATAAAAAATTACATATACTTCAAGCAGCTCAAACATACGATTTAGAGCCAATAGAAGAAGACTATTATGATTTGGAAAACATATATGAAATGGAAACTGTTACAGAATCAGAAACTGAATATAGTTCTGATGATTTCTAAATGAAAAACTCTAACGATACATTCATAGAAGTAAAAATAAAGAATAAAACAATTAAAGCATTTATAGACACAGGAGCAAGTTTATGCTTTGCTTCACCAGCTCTTACGATATTCAAATGGAAAAAACTTAAACTACCATTAAAAATAATGATAGCAGGTGCAAGTCATTATTATATATGGTACGCTACATATTTAGAAAAAGCTTGGATACAGGGATATTGTTTTACTATACCATCTATATACAGACACGAAACAGGATTACCATTCATCCTAGGAAATAACTTTTTGAAATTATATTGACCTTTTTGTCAAGATTTAAAATACATCACGTTAAAATCACCTGTTAATGAAAAACTATCTCAAAAGAGTGAAACTGTTGAAATACCTATAGTAAAGATTGAAGACAGAAGTAATCTCATAGACAAAATAGATTATTTAATCAATCATGAATTAATATTTTTCATAAAAACAAATCTTGAAAAAGAAATAGAAGAAATTCTAGATTCTGTCACCAGTGAAGATCCTTTAGATAAATATAAGAACAATAATCATATGATAGTTGAAATTAAACTTAAAAATCCTTTAGACGAAGTAAATGTAAAAAATAATATACCTTATTCTAAACGAGATATTGATGAATTTAAAGAAGAATGTAAACAACTTTTGGAAAAAGGATTAATTTCTGAAAGCAAAAGTCCACACGCAGCACCTGCATTTTATGTAGAAAATAAGAATGAAATAAAACGAGGAAAACGACGAATGGTTATAAATTATAAAGAATTAAAGGAAAAAACTGTTGGAGATGCAAATAAACTTCCTAGAATTGATTATATCAAAGATAGGTTAAAAGGAAAAACTTGGTTCAGTACACTAGATGCTAAATCAGGATACTGGCAATTAAGATTGCATGAAGATACAAAACCTCTAACAGCTTTTACATGTCCTCCACAAAAACACTACCAATGGAATGTTTTACCATTTGGTTTGAAACAAGCACCTGGAATATACCAAAGATTTATGGATAAAAACCTTGAAGGTTTAGAAGACATTTGTCTTGCTTATATTGATGATATTATCATCTTTAGTAATCAAGATAAAGAAGATCATCTGAAAAAACTAAAAATAGTTTTGAAACGATGCAAAGACAAAAGACTAATTCTTTCTAAAAAGAAAGCAGTCTTATGTAAACAAAAAATTGATTTTCTTGGAAATACTTTTGATTCACAAGGAAACATAGTTCTTCAAGATAATATTTTGAAAAAACTAAACGATTTCCCAGATCAAATTACTGATCGAAAACAATTACAAAGATTTCTTGGATGTTTAAACTATATTTATGATCAAGGATTCATAAAGAACCTTGCTAAAGAAAGAACACAATTACAAAAGAAACTTTCTGAAAAAATACAATGGAATTGGCGAATTGATGATTTGATACAAGTACATAAAATAAAACAGTATTGTGAAACATTACCTGTTTTATACAATCCAAAGGAAAATGATTTTATTATCATTGAGACAGATGCTTCAAATGATACATGGTCTGGTTGCATGCTTGCAATACCAGCCGAAAAAATGAATACAAACGACCTTGAAGGTCATATGAATACAAGAACCAAAAAGGTTCGCGAGATTACACAACTCTATAAATATATATCTGGGACATTTACAGAAACCCAGAAAAATTATACAGTTCATGAAAAAGAGACACTTGCATGTCTAAAGATACTTCGGAAGTGGAAACTCAAGCTTTTACCTCGAGAATTCGAACTTCGAACAGACTCAAAATACTTAACAAACTTTTACAGGTATACACTTCGAGACAACTACAATCAAGGAAGATTGATACGTTGGCAGCTCGAGATAAGAAGATACCAGTTTCACATCGTATACATAAAATCCGAAGAGAACGCTCTTGCAGACACACTCACACGAGAATGGAGGCCGCGATAGCATTGATGAAACAAAACATTGAAACAATTGATCGTGAGATACAACAGTTCACAAAAGCTAAATATTTGGAGATACAAAGATTCACAGAATCCAAGATGACACAACGTCAAGAACTTCTTGCCGCATTACACGCTGTTCAACAAGCAGCCGGACTTCCACCATCAGAGTTCCCAACAAGCGTGGTGGATCCATCATCATAAAAAACATTCACAAAATCAAAAACATTTCCACAAACAGCAGCAGAAGGGAATACTTTATCACTAGTAGCAACTACACAAAACGATGAAGATGACAGAAAACAAATTAAACAATGGTATGTGATATTCAATGGTTCAAGCCGAGGTATATATGATCAATGGTCAAAATCCAATGTCCATATACAAGGAAACCCAGCAATATCATACAAAACATACAACAGTCTTTCTGAAGCCAAACAAGCCTTTGAAGAAACGAAAACCTACAAAAACTCCCTTCAAACCACTCCAACACTCCAAGCCCAAAACAGTTTCAAAGAAAGAATGAGAGTCCTTGGAAATATACCCACGATAAATCCAATGGACAGTGTTCAAACATCAGCCCAAAAAGAAGCCCAAATACAACCTTCAAAAGAAAAATTTGACAAACTTTTGAAATCCATTTTCGAATACAACCCAGAGACAGACAAAAATAACCTTTTTTGGTACCCAGTAAATAGAAACGGCCCAAAAGTCGTTATATTTGAACAAGCAGACCCAGACTTGATATACCAATTCTTCATACATGGATTTCTTGACACCCTATACTTCAAAAACCCAAACTGTTTTCGAAAATTTCTGTCCAAAGCTAATGTCGACACTTTAGGACTATGCTAGACGAGTCTCAAAAGGAAACATGGATAAAGAAATAGTCTTCAAATCTACACTTTCATACCTTATCTTCAACGAAGGAGGAGTATCAGTATACTCTCATGGAATTATCAAACTGATAGTTTCAAATGGAGAATACCCCTGCATCGATACAATGAAGACACTTGATGACATAAATGAGATAGTTGCAAAACAACTAAATCAAATATTTTATGCATCACAGGAGATAAACAAGGACCGTAATGTCAAAATAAACTATAAATCCAATTATCATCTGATATATGGATCTTCGAGATACACAATTCCACTGTTACAGCTAAAAATGTTGGAAAACTTTGAGAAAACTTTTATCAAGATTAAAGAACACATCTTGAAGACACTTCCTAAGGAAATCAAGCTCATTTTCTGTGAGTACAGTGAAATAATTGATGAACACAGCTGTGCAATATGCCAAGACAAAACTGAAGAAACAGGGTCCCATAATTCAAACGAGTCAATAAAGGAAGACACTGTTACTGAAGAATAATATAAACTGACGCATGCAATGACGTCAAACACTCAAGGAAATACGTAAGCAATGACGAACACACCTCAATAATGCAGACTTTATGTCTCTGTCTACTTTTTAGATGCAGTTGTTGAGCACCATTATTATCTTTACTTTAAGTTTTTCCTATTTTTTAACTTTTTGTAAATGAAAACGCGTCTGTAACAGTGAGTCGAGTGCCTATATATTGGCCTCAATGTAGTATGTAATATTCAGACTTTAATAGAAAGAAAAAGATCATGTGTTGATCAAAAAACTCTCTGAGTTTTAAGCCTTTGAGCTTTTCTTTTCTGTTGGCCTCACGCCTGAATAGCAGAACCATACACAAAATAACCATATACAACCAAACAATTCTCATACCTAAATCAAACATACACTTTGAAGAAAGATGAACAGGTAACATGGAGTGCATGAAGACAGTAGATAGGAATACACAAACAGGTAAACAATACAAACTTTCTTCTGAAATTATTATTTATATTTTTGTATACTAGAAATTATATACATGGAAACTAGTTTAATAGATCAGATTGAACATTTTGAAACAACTGAAGAATACGGATACTTTTCTCAAGATATTGTTATAGACAACAAGAAATTAAACAAAGTTAGAAGAAAAGAGTTAAACTTAATTGATGGACAAGATATGAAAACAGATTTAAAAACAAAATTGAGTAGAAAAAACATTATATTATATGGAAAATTTACATGTGAAACACCTATTGAAATTTCTACAACAAAAGGAACACAGGCTATTTCGTTAATAAACAAAGCTGATATAATTCAGAAAATTAAAAAAGCAAAACATACACCTAGTGAAATAGGATACATACATATTTCTACAATACAGATACTAATTAAGAGTACATTTGCTGAAGGAATAAACTCACCCATAAAATTAGCTATATGTGATGACACAATTATGAACATAAAAGATAAAATACTCGGAATAATTGAAGGAAACCTTGCTTATACTAAACTACTTTTTAATGTAGCTTTACACTACGCTATACCACTTGTAACAGAAAAACTCGACAAATCTTTAAACATTGCCTATTTGAAAGACAAGATTTAATGGAAACAAACGATTATCCATTTTCAATAACATACACCATAGGATATGCTCTGACAAACAGCCATCATAGCATACAATTTAAAAACACAGATAAAATATATATGGAAGATATTTTTCGAGAAGTCTCTCGTATAAAATATATACCAAAGACACCTATTATACAACACGTTAATACTAATGTTTTTCAAAACAAAACTCCTAAACTTTTAAAAAGTAAAAGTACATGTTATACATATCTACCACCAAACCAAAGAACTAATGAAACCATTACACGGGCCTCTATTAAAAACTTTAAAGAAGAGGGATCTTCTAATGAAATAACTGAAAACGAAAGCGAATTCACACAATTAGCCGAACAAATGGCTAAATTAACTACAACTATCAAGGAAACACTCTGATTGCCTCTCTGGTATCAGAGCCCGTATACGATTCTACAAACATGAGTCAACAATTAAAATACTGGTTATCTAGATCTTTAATACAAGTAGAAGAAGAAATGTTCATAAGCAAACAAATGATTGAGATATATGAAAAAACTGAATATTTTGAAAAAGCATGGAAAGAATACTGTAACTATTTAAAATTAAAACATATTAAAGGTATACTTTTATTTCTAATATACACATAAAATAATGGAAAGATTCGATTATAAAAAGAGAATAGCACGAGATATACAAGCAATAGAAGAACGTGTTATCATAAATGAATATCTTGCTAAAATGGCATACCATGATTTAAAATACAATAAAGATATATCATTAAGAACCCAAGAAATAATGATAGAAACTGCAAACGCGGATTTAAAAAATATAAAAAGGAAAAGAGATACAGCGTATCAATTGACATACGCTTAATTATGAGTTATAAACCGAAAATAAAATTAGATACTATAACAGAAGAAAAACAACAAGTGAAAGAAATTATGAAGACTAAAAATATTAAACAAATGGGAAAAAACTTGAAAACATCTTTACAAAAAGAAGAAATATATAAGAAAAATTATGAAAAAACAATAAATAAAAATATATTAAATAAAGATACAATTATACAAGGTATAAAAGATCAAGGAAAAATAATAAATCATATAAACAATAAATTTATAGAAAAAATAAATGAAAGAGAAATTAATGGAACAAATTAAAAACATTTATAAACTATGAAATATATAAAAATTGAAAATAAAGAACAATGATGAAGACGCATATGGGAAAACCTTCTTACACTAATATTAAAAAAGAATATAAAATTATACTACTTTTACAAAACTTTTAGAAAGTGACACTATCTTTATAATTTCACCGCTTTGAGAAGATGTCACATCGCGAAAGGTTTTTGTCGCTACGAAATATGTTATTTAACGCAAATGTATTTGGAAATAACATAAATAAAATATTTTAGTTTAAATTTAAGCGTAAATATAATTTGAATTTGTATCACTTTAATACCTAAAATTTCAAAAGTAACAAATAAATTTTTAAAGTTACTAATTTGTTTCAAATTAGTCCCTCAACAAACTTTTTCAGTGAAAATATGTGTTATTTAACGCAAATGTATTTGGAAATAACATAAATAAAATATTTTAGTTTAAATTTAAGCGTAAATATAGTTTGAATTTGTATCACTTTAATACCTAAAATTTCAAAAGTAACAAATAAATTTTTAAAGTTACTAATTTGTTTCAAATTAGTCCCTCAACAAACTTTTTCAGTGAAAATATGGGCCTAAAAAAATTGTGTAATTGGTTTTGAAGGATGTCACCTTATGGGTAGAAGACAAGAATACCCTTATTAATCGCATACCTGGTGCACATGGAATTTTTTCCGAACATATTCTTATCGAAAAAGTTATTGAGGAACTAATTTGAGAGTAACATTAGAGACTTATTTGTTACTTTTAAAATTTTAAAGATTAAAGTGATACAAAATCAAAAGTTTAAGGATGTACATTAGCTCTAAATTTAATTATTCTTACTAGTTAAAAGTTCGTGTCAGGACACAGGCAACCCGGCTGACAATATGTTCTCTTTAAAAGTAAAAATTATGATTTTATAATCTATAAATATGAAAACTAAACAATCTATTTATATGTTCATTTAATTAAATATAGTTATTTGTATATTAATTATTTATAAGTACTAAACAATTTATTTATATGTTCATTTAATTAGATATAGTTATTTGTATATTAATTTTACTTCATTACAATTTATTATTTATTACTTTTCTAAAATAACTTATTAACTTGAGCTTAGGTGGAAAGTTTATTGAGCTTGATGCTAAACTATAATTGATTAAGTTATTTAACATTGAAGTTATTTTGGTTAAATTTTAACTAAGGGGATATTATGAGTTATGACATTGGTCCTATAACCAAGGGGATATTATTTAAGGCTAGGCTTTGTTGTTGAATTGGTCCTATAACTAACCTTTTCTTTTCTTAACATTTGATTAAAGCAATCGTAAATTATTACCAAACATCCTTTCATATATACTAATCAAAATTAAAAATCGTGTAAACTTTTTTTTATTTATTAAAAGAAAATATACATGTAATAATACAATAATCAAACTCCCAAACGAATAAGAATTGCGTCAATAGGGATGGTTGAAGTGGTTAATGGTTCATTTTCTAGGGTAAGTTTTCGAATTAGAATCTCATCTGTACGTGCATGAGTAAAAAAAAAAAAAAAAAGAAAAAGAAAAAAAAGGAATAGCGAAGATACTAAAATTAAGATTGATAAAAAAATATTTTGCCTCCGCAGTTTGCTTCCGAGGGAATTTGGTCCCAAAGGACGCCAAACTCTTTTTTTAGGGATATAACCCTCAATTTCTTTTCCCCTTTTCTTTGTCGCCTATTATCTGACGTGGCAAGCTTAAATCATAAACCAAATGTAATTAGCTCGATTTGTAAAAGAAGAAACCTTTGGGGCCATTTTGCAAAATATAATAAATGGTATAAGTTATATACAAAAACCCTAATTCTCTTCATTTTCCTCTCTTCTCTCCTTCTTCATCTCCGCTGATGCAAAATTTAGTAAGTTCCACTCACTTTATTTATAACTCCACCATAGCCATGATCCAACAACAAAACGAAACCCTAATTTCTCTTTCTTCTTCATACTTCTCGCTACCGCCCTCTACCTTATTCCACCAGATCTCCTCTCCGGCTGCCAGTGTGTCTTATCTCTAGATAGTAACATGCTGCTTCGTAATTTTTGCACACAATTCCACACAAATTTTGATAAAAAATTACGAAGTGCATTTTACTTTCTAGAGAAATGACAAAATTCTGGTCTCTCGTCGCCGACGCTGCTGCTTTGAAAAACGTTTGGAATAATCTGTGAAACTTTAAATAATAATGCTGGTATTGATGGTTTTGTGTTTGTATTGACGAAAAGTGTTTATTTAGCCGAGTTTGAACCAATCTGCAAATGCCTCCCCTGTGGCCATTCTGAAAACGTAGTGCCTCGTCTGTGGCCAATCTGCAAACATTGTGGAGAAATCGAAATCCTGGTCCAAGATCTAGAAATCGAAACCCTGCTGGAATCGAGTTCTAGATTCATGTAATCTAGTACTCGATCCTTATGAGTCTAGTACTAGATTATAATAATCTAGTACTAGATCAGTCACTTGAAATGAATTTCACTTATTTTTTTCAACCCATTATTTGTTGGGGTAAGTAATATGTGTAATGTAGCAGTGTTATTTCTTGTTTACCTTTTAAAATCCTTATTCCATTCCAGTAATGAATAATATAGTACTAGATCAGTTACTTGTAAGGAATAATCTAGTACTAGATTCAAATAATCTAGTACTAGATCAATCACTTGAAACGATTTTCTCTTATTTTTTGAACTCATTATTCGTTGGCATACGTAATTTGTGTAACCTTGCAGTGATATTAATTGTTTTACCTTTTAAAATCCATATTTTAAGTCATTAACGAATAATCTAGTACTAGATCAGTCATTTGTAGCGGATAATCTAGTACTAGATTAGATTAATCTAGTACTAGAACGGTCTTTTGTAAAGAATAATCTAGTACTAGATTCAACTAATCTAGTACTAGATTAGTCTTTTGTAACGAATAATCTAGTACTAGATCAGTCTCTTGTAACGAATAATCTAGTACTAGATTAATTAGTTCAAAAGAATTTCCTATATTTTTTTTGAATCTAGTACTAGATTCATGAATGCAGAGATTCATTATCCATCTCTTTAATAACAATAAGGTGACTTATTGAAATTCATGAAGCCCAATACTTAAATGCCGAATCCAAGCTCCAAGCCGGTGGATTGTTTTCGTCGTCTGCACCTCTTTAATCAGCCGAATTTTATTGAAATATGGTTGGGCCAGAAAAGGAGTAGAGCTTGAAGATGAAATGTCGAGGATTAAAATAGATGAATGATCTTATTGACAACAATAAGGTGACTTATTGAGATTCATGAACCCCAATCCTCGACATCCATCTCCAAGCTCCAGTCCGAAACTGGCTTGTTTTCGCTTTCGTCTGCCTTTCTTGAAGAAGAAGAAAAAGAAAGAAAGAAATAAGGAGAGAGAAAGCGGCTAGGGTTTGGTACATGCATTCAATTAGCCCGAAGAGGAATGGAGCTTGAAGATGAAATATCCAGGATTGGGGTTCACGAATGACCTTATCAACAACAATAAGGCGACTTATTGAGCATCATGAACCCCAACCTTGGATATCTATCTCCAAGATCCACTCCAAACCTGGCGTCACCTTCACGTTCGTCTGCCTATCTTGAAGAAGAAGGAGAAAAGAAAGAAAGAATGAGAAAGCGGCTAGGGTTGTGTGGCTAGGTTTACCGCAATACTTGTTGTTGAATTGAAATATTTATAAGCAAAAATAAGGTTTAGTTTATTTCCTAAATGCATTAAATTCAGTTGGTTGGCAGAGGCATTAAATTCAATTAGGTGGCAGATGCATATCTAATAATACCAGATGACGCCTTTCTACCATGCATGGTGGACTCAGTTGGCGCCTTTTCAGTATTTCAAATATTTATTATTATCATTGGATATTTCAGTTGGGGGCTTTGGACAAGCTGGTTCTAAAGAACCCTAAACCCTAAACCATAAACCCTAAACCCTAAGGTGCCACTGAATTAATTAAAAAGATGCTTGCACCCTTCCTGTAGTTTGACCGACCAATATTGAAGAGGTGACAACGAAGGGTTGCGACGATATGTTTCTAATTTCCATTTGTATTTATATCTTGCCTAGTTCTCAATCTCTCTCATATTTCATATAATTGATTGATAAACATAAATCATGGCAGCAACACCCATTCAGGGCGAGGTTGAAGCCTACATGGTTGAACATCTTCGGTAATATGCCTCAGAAAACCAAATTTCACAACTAGAAGTCTTCCAGACAGGCCTGCTTAACGTGTCGGTTGAATTATCACAGCAATTCCAACGACCATACTTGCCCCAAGATGTTATAGAAGCGGTGAGAGGTCTGCGGATAAAATTTTATAACTTTCGTAGATTCTTGGGGTGTCCTGGGGTTGAAGGAATGTCAGATGATGGTTTTCGCGCCAAATGGGACGCCGTGGTATATTATAGATCCAATCTCATAGCTGTAAGTCAAACTAATACTGAAATCATGTTCTTTTTAATTTATGTTCATAATTTAATATACAATTACATTCCATAGTGTTAGGAATAGTGCCCTAGAAAGCCGATTGTATATCCGCTTTGTGCTTTTCCTTATTGTAATCACAGACAATCTTTGAATGAAATAACGAATTGAGGCAACACTTCTTTATATGCTCTTGTTTGGTATGCGTTTACTTTAGCTGTGCATGTATGAGAACTCCCCTAATCCTGATGAATTTAGGACTCTACCATTTAGGTGAAATGGTTCATGAAACGAGCCCTATATCACATAAGTCATGATTAGTAAAATACTCCAAGCCGATGAGTCCTACAGACAGTGGGAGTGTCAACCTGACTCCTCTAAGGCTTGCTTGTGGGATCACGCCCTTAAGAAGGACCACCTTGTTTCATGGAGGTGGAAAGTGTATAGTTGATACGTGCGTGATACATGAGGGTGCTTGCTTTAATAAGTAAGTTCACTGAGGTGCCCTGTGTGAGAACATTCCTAAATGGGAAAGGAAGTTTCTATTTCAGGAAATGGAAACTTCCAGATTAGGAAATATCTCACGAGTCATTGATGTGATTAATTGATCCTTAGACTTGAGGTTCCATGTTACTTTATGAGTTAACTCTGTAGTCTTTGGTATAAGCTTTAAAGGGTGTCGCCTTAGACAACTGATTCAAGGCTTATGCTGGGGCTACACAAGTGATTCATGAAAGTAAATGAGAATCAAGAAAGGACCTACACTTGCATATGCAAGGTGATCTCTTATTGTGTAAGTCATTCATATGCCATATGGAGTCCTTGGCCAAGGCAGTAGATCAAGACATCAAGAAAAGGGTTTCTTGGATTGAGATCAAATGGATATGAAATGCACTTAGCTTTAAGACCGGATTATTAGGGTTCTGATTATTCCCTTGCCCTAGATCTTGGTTGAGAGATAGTAAGTAGGAGGATTGTATCTCACATGAATCAATGACTTAAAGGTTCTGTCGAATCCGAACATTCCAATTCAGCTAGGGGTTAAACACCTGTTGCTAGACTATGGTCGTTTAATCTGTGGACTGATTAATTAATTAGTGAATTAATTAATTAGGGTCACTGCTAATTGAATTGAGAACCTAGAGGGTCACACACAACAACTTGGTTACATGAGTTGAGGCTTGAAAATGATTAAACGAGTTAATCGGGCCAAGAGGGTTCCACACGTGTGAAGTCACACGTGTGGCTCACGTGAGTGACACGTGTCACTGTGACACGTGTCACACACGTGTGTATATATATATATTATATATATATTAAATAATTAATTAGTTAACTATTTAATAGACTTTGGTTTAATTTTGAATTAAAAAGAAAGTCTAATTTTGGAGAAAATAATCTAGTTAATTAATTATGAATTAATTAATTAGATAAAAATAAGTTATTTATTTTATAATAAATAAAGTATAAAATTATCCAAAAATAGTTTGGATATTTTTAGCTCTCTTAAAAGTTGACTTGAATTAGAATTCAAAGTCAAAGTTGGAAAATACTTGATGATCAAGTAATAGGAGAGAGGGACCAAAATCCTAGCCCATATAGGACTAGGAATTTCGGCACCCCCTCCCTATAAATAGGGGAGCTCGAGCTCCTTATGGAGCTAATTGACAATTCTTGGTTCATGTGTTGAACACCTTCCTTTCTCCAAGATTATATTAAACCCTAGGTTAAGCCTAAACACTAACTAGAGAACTAGCATCCTTACTAGTTAGATTGTGATCAAGTTGGTGGACTTTCTCTAGAGACTTCAAGTTAGAAGTTTGAAGATTCGAGCTTTACCAAGGAGAGGGGATCAAGCCGCGAGAAGAGCGTTCTTGGGTGGCTTGAAACGCTTCAAGAAAGAATAAAAGAAAAGTAAGTTTTCTATCTTTACGAATTTGGTTACACGATTGCGAGTTCAAGGTCCTTTTGTTGGGAAAATTTTTAAATTCCACTGCTTTCTGATTCGTGTTTTCCAACAAGTGGTATCAGAGCCACCTCGTTAATCGTGTTTCTGATTCGTCTCAATTGTTCTGAATTTGGTAGAAATTCTTAGGCTTAGATGCGAATTAGGTATTCATGAGTTCTTTTAGAAAGCCTGAAATACGAAACAGTAATTTTTCTTGAATTTCTGAAACTGTTTTCTTAAATTGTGTTTTTGGAAAACCGTTTTGATAGAAATTGATTTAAATCGTGTTTTTGAATTTGGATTGTTTTGGTTTTTGAACTAAAAAAAAATACGAAACACGAAATCGCGAGCCTGGACGTGCTAAGGCGTAGCACGCCAGGCCCGTGCGACCACCCGCCCAGCAGTCCCGCAACCGCGCGGGACTGCCCGCCGCTGCCGCCCGCCAGCACCTCCCGCAACCACGCGGGAGCCTTTCCGCCGCCCGCCTGCCTACCGCCTAGGTGCGGCGCGAGCCTTGTGAGCGAGAAGGCGTGCGCGCTGCGCGCGCGTGCCGGCAGCCCTGCTGCTGGCGTGCGCGACGCGGTGCGCGCGCGCTCGCGCGCGATGCGTGCTCCGGCCTGGGCTGGGCGCGCGGGCGAACCCGGGGCCTTCGTTTCGCGATCTTGATTTTCGTGTTTAGTCCAATCCAATCCCGATTTAATTTTTCTAAAAAATTTTATATTTATTAAAATTGAATTATTTTTGAAATAATTGTTTAAATTGGGATTTTGAAAATTTTGAGCGATTTGAATTTTGGAAAAATTACAATCTTTATTTTCTGAAAATATTGAAAGAAAAAAATTATTAATTTTCAGAAATTAATTGGAATTTTATTGGTTTATTGTTTTTCGGGTTTTATAGAAAAGGCTCTTGAACATGAATTGCATCTAAGTCGTGTTTTAAGCTATTAGAGCTTAAAGCGAGAATTTTAATTTATTGGTTAAATTTAAATTCTTGCAAAAGCATGTTAGGTGATCATGGGTTTAGATCTATGTATGGTTTTAATTTATGCACATGGATGGTTTAAATTGGGGTTGGAGCCCTATAGTTGCGTTTTTCAATTGAGGTTGGAGCCTCACTTATGTGCGTACTGTTATGTGATTTATTATGTGGCTTTCCATATTACTGTTTTTGAGGCCGGGGTATGCCCAGTGTAATTGTCTAAGGCCAATATGAAGATTGAGCCTTATTACTTTATGTCCTTTTCTTTTTATTGTAATTTGAGAGTAGAGATAGGTGGTGAGGTTTTATTTTCATTTTGGAGACAATGCACCCATGGAGTAAGATGGACCACATTTAAGTAACAAGGAGGCCATAAGTGAAGACCCCTCAAAATGTTAGGGAGGGGAATCTCAATTGTTAAATGTAATAGAGATCGGGCTCGTATTTTGTTACCGCTTTCCCTTATGTGATTTAAACTGTTTATGTGGCATGTATGTTAGAACTTGTGATTGTGGAGTGGCTCCCACATATCACGCATAAGATAGGTAGAACCCATGATCATTACATGTTAGTATCATGCTAGGACATGTTATCTGTTTATGTGCTTGTTTGATATGCATTTAAGTGTACTTGCATTAATCAAGACTAATAAAATTGGATAACATATATGTTGGTGAGGTCGAACCGGACAACTCTCCGGTTGATTCGAAAATTCCCATTAAATATTAAGCTAATTTCGAACAAATAGGTGTTTAATTCGAGATGCAAATTTTGAATTAAATTCCTAGCATTCCATCAATAGGTTTTAAGTTTAGTAAGTAAAGCTAGTTATTGTCCGCGAGTCGTGGGATAGCTAGTGGAGCTTATTAGTTCTTAGTTACCTAATTGATCATTTTAAATGGTCAATATTTCGTGGTCAATTTTAGCAAGGGCGATGTCCGCGAGTCGTGGGTCGTTCGAACTAAGTTTTGGTCATGATCTTATGATTGATGGGTCAAGCTTAACGCCTAAGTAAATATGGATGTCGCACGAGTCGTGGGTCCATATTGAAAGATAGGTGATGCAAAAACAATTACTAAGAATTCTAAAGGTGTTAGAATTGGTAAGTTGTACCTACCTAGGGTTCTTACTTAGAATGTCCGCGAGTCGTGGGTTCGAGGTAAAATGCCTAGGATCTTAGTACCCATTGGGAAACGTGTTCCTCTTAGATCTTTGGGAATTCTAGGTCTTTGAAAAACAGTGGGAGCTACATTAGATTAAAGACATTATCTTTTGTATATCGTTATAATTCAGCATGCTCACTAGTTCTCTGTTTTACCATTTAGGTCGTAGATTCTGTGATTCTCTACGTGTTTTGAAATGGCAACCAAAAACCCTCTTGTATCGATCCTCGAGTCAAACAAGTTGACTGGTCCCAACTATTCTGATTGGCTGAGGAATCTAAAAATCATTTTAGATTCTGAGAAGAGAACTTATGTTCTCTTCGAAGGGGAGCCTAGTCCCGAAGGGGAGGCTCCCACTCGGGCCGAGCGGGACGCGATTCAGAAGTGGAAGGATGATAATCTCCAAGCCCGTTGCCTTATGTTGGCTAACATGTCTCCGGACTTGCAAAGGCAACATGAGGCCATGGAATTTGCTTGGGAGATTTACGACCACTTAGAGCAACTTTACCGCCCTCATGAACGTGTTACAAGGTATAACACATCAAAGGAATTGTTCCACTTGAGAATGAGGGAAGGTTCAAGTGTCCATGAATATGGACTTAAGTTTCTTGCCCTTACTGAGAAACTTGCTTCCATGGATATGCCACTGAAAGATGAGCTTTCAGTGGATTTGTTGCTAGCTTCGCTCCCACCATCATTCAACTCATTTGTCCTTAACTTCAACATGAATCATGCTGGTGCTACTGTAGCTGAGCTGATTAGTCAGCTTGTGACTGCTGAAAGCACGATCAAGAAGGACAATAAGGTTTTGATGGTGAATGCTCCGTCTTCCTCTTCTGGGCCTTCTAAAGGTAAGGGCAAGAAAGCCCAAAAGAAGAAGAAGAAACCCCTTAGGCCCACTGGTGGCATTTCGAAGGGGAAGGCCTAAAAGAAGAAGCGTGATCAGAAAGAGGATGTTTGCTTCCATTGTGGCAAAGCGGGACATTGGAGGAGAAACTGCCCAGAGTACAAGGCTACTCTAAAGAAAGGTATCTTTCTCGTTGAAGTAAATCTTTCTATTAATTCTAGTTCTTGGGTACTTGATACCGGTTGTGGAACTCATATCTGTAATGATATACAGATGCTAAGTGAAGTCCAACAACTCAAAGAAGGAGAATGTGTCTTGAAGATCGGCGATGGCTCAAACGTTGAAGCTCGAGCTTTAGGCACAATTAGATTAGATTTAGGTAGTTTTGAGTTAGTATTAAATAAAGTCATTTATGTACCGAGCATTATTCGTAATATAATTTCAGTTCCAATATTAGATTGTGAAGGTTATGAAACTTATATTAAGAATGGTAAATACTTTATCAAACGGAACAACTCTTCCGTTCATATCGGTACTCTGAGTAATGGACTTTACCTAACTCAAAATATCAATATTATGAATATACAACGAGAAACAAAGCGTAAGAGAGATGACAAAGTTTCAGCTCCCTTATGGCACGCTAGATTAGGACACATTTCCAAGAACAGAATTAGCAAGATAAACACTTTAGGATCATTCTCTGAAAATGATCTCAAAGAGTTGACCTCTTGCGAATCCTGTCTCAAAGGAAAGATGTCCAAAGTTCCTTTTAAAGGAACTGTGGAGCGTGCCACTGAGGTTTTGGATTTGATCCATACTGATGTTTGTGGACCGCTTAGTGTAAGCACTAGAAACAATCATCAGTACTTCATAACCTTTACTGATGACTTTAGTCGTTATGGTTATGTATACTTAATGAAGTATAAATCTGAAGCTTTTGAGAAATTCTTAGAATTTCAAAAGGAGGTTGAGAACCAAACTGGTCACAAGATCAAAGCACTTCGATCTGATCGAGGAGGCGAATATCTTAGTGAAGAATTCCTTAATCATCTCAAGGATAATGGGATTATCTCTCAGTGGACTCCTCCGGGAACTCCTCAGCTTAATGGAGTTTCTGAGAGAAGGAATCGAACCCTACTTGATATGGTTCGTTCCATGATGAGCTTCACTGACTTACCACCTTCTTTCTGGGGTTATGCCCTAGAAAGTGCAGCAAAGATTCTGAATCTAGTTCCCTCTAAGTCAGTCCCCAAGACGCCCTATGAAATGTGGCATGGTAAAATCCCTAGTTATTCTTACTTAAGAATTTGGGGTTGTCCTGCTTACGTGAAGAGGACAGTGGGAGATAAGTTAGAATCTCGTTCTAACTTATGCTACTTTGTAGGTTATCCTAAGGAATCCATAGGATACTGTTTCTATGATCAATCTGAGCAAAAGGTGTTTGTTTCCAGAAATGCTACTTTTCTTGAGGAACCGTTCCTTAAAGAAAAGAAAGGCAAGATCATAGAATTAGAAGAAGTACAAAATGACCCCACATCACCCACTGAAGAAACGTCTCACTCTGATCAACTACAACCAATCACGAATTTCGATACACACGAAAATCCTCCTCTAAGGCGTTCTGAACGCACTCCTAGACAGCCGGAGAGATGGTATGGATTCTTCCATGAAATCTCTCAAAAGGATAATGATCCTTCAACATATGAGGAGGCACTTTCAGAGTCTGACTCTGAACAGTGGATAGAAGCCATGAAATCCGAAATGGATTCCATGAACTCCAACCAAGTTTGGACCTTGGTAGATTTGTCTGATGGGGTCAAACCCATAGGTTACAAATGGATCTTTAAGAGAAAGCTTGGAGTTGATGGAAGCATTGCAGCCTACAAGGCAAGACTGGTTGCAAAAGGATTCACTCAAAGACCCGGCGTGGACTTTGACGAAACCTTTTCACCAGTTGCAATGCAAAAGTCCATTCGAATCATGCTTGCCATTGCTGCATATTATGACTATGAGATATGGCAAATGGATGTGAAAACTGCCTTTCTCAATGGTGACATTGATAAAGACATTTATATGGAGCAACCCATAGGTTTCACATTCAGTGGGAGTGAACAAAAGGTTTGCAAACTCCAAAGATCAATCTATGGATTGAAACAGGCTTCTAGGAATTGGAACATTCGATTTGATGAATCGGTCAAAGCGTTTGGCTTCATCCAAATTTCGAATGAATCATGTGTGTATAGAAAGGAATTGGAGACCTCAGTGCAATTCTTAGTACTTTATGTTGATGACATCCTTCTTATTGGGAATTCGAAGGATGACATGAAAGTGACTAAGTTATAGTTATCGAACCAATTCGAGATGAAAGATCTTGGTGATGCGTCCTATATCCTTGGAATTAAAATCTATAGAGATAGATCTAGAAGGTTAATAGGACTATCACAATCGATGTACATTGACAAAGTATTGAAGAGATTCAATATGGAGTCAGCAAAGGTTAAGAACCTTCCTATGAGTGTAGGAACATGTCTTTCAAAGAAGATGTGTCCTAAGACTAACCTTGAGAAGGAGAGAATGACTCATACACCTTATGCGTCAGCAATAGGTAGCATAATGTATGCAATGTTATGTACTCGACCGGATGTGGCTTATGCACTTAGTGTAACAAGTCGTTTCCAGTCTGACCCTGGAGATGGTCACTGGGCTGCCGTGAAGAATATTCTTAAGTACTTGAAAAGTACTAAAGATTTATTCTTAGTTTACGGAGGTCAGAAAGATCTTACTGTCGAAGGATACTGCGATGCAAGCTTTGCATCAGACTTAGATAATTTTAAGTCAATGTCAGGATACATTTTCTGCCTAAACGGCGGAGCAGTGAGTTGGAAGAGTTCCAAGCAAACTACCACTGCAGATTCGACCACTGAGGCCGAATACTTAGCTGCAAATGATGCAGCTAAGGAAGGTGTTTGGATTAGAAACTTCATTCAAGAGTTGAATGTTGTTCCTAGCATGAAAGACCCCATTACTGTGTTTTGTGACAACACTGGGGCGGTTGCTCAAGCAAGAGAACCAAGATCTCACCAACGGACCAAGCACATTATGAGGAAGTATCACCTAATCCGTGATATTATCAAAAGAGGAGATGTGCTAATTGAGAGGGTCACATCAGCAGAGAACGTGGCAGATCCACTTACTAAACCCCTTAGTCGAGAAGCTTTCCAAGATCATCTTCAGAAGATGGGACTTAGAATAGCTTTAGAATGGCTTTGACGGGCAAGTGGGAGATTGTTAGGAATAGTGCCCTAGAAAGCCGATTGTATATCCGCTTTGTGCTTTTCCTTATTGTAATCACAGACAATCTTTGAATGAAATAACGAATTGAGGCAACACTTCTTTATATGCTCTTGTTTGGTATGTGTTTACTTTAGCTGTGCATGTATGAGAACTCCCCTAATCCTGATGAATTTAGGACTCTACCATTTAGGTGAAATGGTTCATGAAACGAGCCCTATATCACATAAGTCATGATTAGTAAAATACTCCAAGCCGATGAGTCCTACAGATAGTGGGAGTGTCAACCTGACTCCTCTAAGGCTTGCTTGTGGGATCACGCCCTTAAGAAGGACCACCTTGTTTCATGGAGGTGGAAAGTGTATAGTTGATACGTGCGTGATACATGAGGGTGCTTGCTTTAATAAGTAAGTTCACTGAGGTGCCCCGTGTGAGAACATTCCTAAATGGGAAAGGAAGTTTCTATTTCAGGAAATGGAAACTTCCAGATTAGGAAATATCTCACGAGTCATTGATGTGATTAATTGATCCTTAGACTTGAGGTTCCATGTTACTTTATGAGTTAACTCTGTAGTCTTTGGTATAAGCTTTAAAGGGTGTCGCCTTAGACAACTGATTCAAGGCTTATGCTGGGGCTGCACAAGTGATTCATGAAAGTAAATGAGAATCAAGAAAGGACCTACACTTGCATATGCAAGGTGATCTCTTATTGTGTAAGTCATTCATATGCCATATGGAGTCCTTGGCCAAGGCAGTAGATCAAGACATCAAGAAAAGGGTTTCTTGGATTGAGATCAAATGGATATGAAATGCACTTAGCTTTAAGACCGGATTATTAGGGTTCTGATTATTCCCTTGCCCTAGATCTTGGTTGAGAGATAGTAAGTAGGAGGATTGTATCTCACATGAATCAATGACTTAAAGGTTCTGTCGAATCCGAACATTCCAATTCAGCTAGGGGTTAAACACCTGTTGCTAGACTATGGTCGTTTAATCTGTGGACTGATTAATTAATTAGTGAATTAATTAATTAGGGTCACTGCTAATTGAATTGAGAACCTAGAGGGTCACACACAACAACTTGGTTACATGAGTTGAGGCTTGAAAATGATTAAACGAGTTAATCGGGCCAAGAGGGTTCCACACGTGTGAAGTCACACGTGTGGCTCACGTGAGTGACACGTGTCACTGTGACACGTGTCACACACGTGTGTATATATATATATTATATATATATTAAATAATTAATTAGTTAATTATTTAATAGACTTTGGTTTAATTTTGAATTAAAAAGAAAGTCTAATTTTGGAGAAAATAATCTAGTTAATTAATTATGAATTAATTAATTAGATAAAAATAAGTTATTTATTTTATAATAAATAAAGTATAAAATTATCCAAAAATAGTTTGGATATTTTTAGCTCTCTTAAAAGTTGACTTGAATTAGAATTCAAAGTCAAAGTTGGAAAATACTTGATGATCAAGTAATAGGAGAGAGGGACCAAAATCCTAGCCCATATAGGACTAGGAATTTCGGCACCCCCTCCCTATAAATAGGGGAGCTCGAGCTCCTTATGGAGCTAATTGACAATTCTTGGTTCATGTGTTGAACACCTTCCTTTCTCCAAGATTATATTAAACCCTAGGTTAAGCCTAAACACTAACTAGAGAACTAGCATCCTTACTAGTTAGATTGTGATCAAGTTGGTGGACTTTCTCTAGAGACTTCAAGTTAGAAGTTTGAAGATTCGAGCTTTACCAAGGAGAGGGGATCAAGCCGCGAGAAGAGCGTTCTTGGGTGGCTTGAAACGCTTCAAGAAAGAATAAAAGAAAAGTAAGTTTTCTATCTTTACGAATTTGGTTACACGATTGCGAGTTCAAGGTCCTTTTGTTGGGAAAATTTTTAAATTCCGCTGCTTTCTGATTCGTGTTTTCCAACACATAGGTCGTTCGCCGGGATGATGAACCCGGGTTTTAGGGATGCCGTCATTACGATCACCTTAGGTTTATCTTCAAAGTGCGGCAAGCACACCTGCTGGAAGGCGAAGAGCACCACCTCCACGCGGACAACATTGATGGTAGGAACTCGGACCCCGAGTCCCAGTCCCTTGAGGGCGACGATCAACCCGAGGACTCTGAGGATAGTGCTAATTCAAACATCCCTCAGAATGATAATGATGAAGTTAATCAGATTAATCCTCCCCCTTAAGTTTTGATGTTTGTAGTCTCAGTAATTTGTAAAAAGGACACAGAAGATCGCGTGATAGAAGGGTTAACTCTATCACTGGACTAAGTGTCCTTTGTTGAATAATAAATTAAATATTTACAAGGCATAAAATAAAGTAAATATTTACTAAGTTGGCACCTTTTCATTAGTTCAAATACTGAAGAATCAGTTGATTTTTATACGTTAGATTGTGAAGTTCCCAGAAAGGGCGCCTATATTGAATAAAAAGCTGCAATCACACTTTCCCATAGTTTGGCTGACCAATATTGAATACCAAGGGGCGCGACGATAGGGTTCCAATTTCTTTCTGCCTTTTACCTGTATAAATATATGTTGCCTTCTTCTCACTCTCTCCCATATTTCATATACTTGATAAACATAATCAAAGTCATGGTAGCACCCATTGAGGGAGAAGTTGAAGTGTACATGGTTGAACGTCTTCGGCAGTATGCCGCAGATAACCAAGTTTCGCAACTAGAAGTTTTCTATTCAGGCCTTGTTCTTGTGTCGATTGAATTGTCAGATCGATTCAAACGAAGGTATTGGCCCGAAGATGTTATAGCGTCGGTGAAAGCAAAGCGGATAAATTTTTACAACTTCCGTAGTTACTTGGCTTGTCCTGGAGTTTACTTGGCTGAGGATCGCAAAAATGGCCGAATGATTTTCGATGCATATAAGAATGGGAATACTATGGATGTAAGGCGAAATCATACTCAATCATTTTCTTTAGATGTTGTTCATTTTTTGACTGTACTAATGTAACGTATTTACATAGGTAATTCGATCGCATTCGGAGATTAGGGTGCGTGGATGCCCTTTCTACTATGAACTTCGTTTATCTTCAAGGTGCGTGAGGCACACCTGTTGGAAGGCGAAGAGGACCACCTCCACGCAGACCACATTGAGGATAGGAACTCGGACACCGTTGGAATTACCGGCGAGGAGAGTGTTAATTCCAACAACCCTCATTATGATCCGGATGAAGTGAATCAGTTTCCTCCTCCTCCCCCAAAATTTATGTTGTTTGTACAATGCATAATTTTATTTTATTTGTAATAAAAGTTATCAGTTTGTAGAATTATTATTGATTTTGTATGTTTACATTTATCCAAATCAAGATGTAAACCTCATAATTAACAATAATAAAAAGAAATATTATAGTATTTAAAATTATCTAATCCAAAATATATCTCGGAGGCAAAACGAAACCTGAAAAAGGAGATATGATCATCCTTCAGCAGATCTAGTAACTCCCCCCGCATAAGAAGTTCAATGCAACACAACGTGTAGATTCCACAATCTCCACTGCAAAGTAGCAAATGAAATTAAATCAAAGTTCAAGGATCGCTTGCTCAATAAGGGCAATCTACTACGAGAACAGTGTGATCGAGTTATAGATATGCCCAATCTAGTACTAGATAGGTGCAATCAAGTACTAGATTGGGCATATCTAGTGATAGATAGGTGAGATCTAGTACTAGATAAGGAAATTCTAGTACTAGATATGGAACTTTTTTCTATATTATTTTCAGTTAATAAATATTCTTTATGTACCTTCGTGTATTTTTTGGGTTGTTCTCCACAAGTTTCAGCTTCCAGATGCTGTTAAGCTTGCTGCCCAAGTGTTAGAACTTTCCAGTCTGTGCCAATAGTCTGGGGAAGAAGACACATAGATGATTCAAGGCAATTTGGTAGTTCCTTGCATCAAGTGGTGCAGAGGTGCTGTTATATACTCTGATCGTTTCCTCATTAATCAGAATCTCCACGACACACCAGTAAGAGTTTCCAACATTTACTTCACCGTAAAACTTATTTGCTCCATCCCATGGCTGGTAATGCAATGATGATGATGCAGTAGGTCTTGTGTAATCCAGAACATTGGAATTCCAATTGAAGGGAACATTCCAAATGCCCTTCATCGCCTCTATTGAATGATCCGCAGTTTGGAGGTCCATGTTCTCTGTATTCTTCATACCCCTGCCAGCCTTGCCACCCTTTGCAACACCCTGGCCACCCTTCGCCTTATTTACCTTTATGAGAATCACGATATTTCCATCCTCGCCAATACCTACAGAATCATCCTCATCAATGAGCCCCCTTGCCACGTAGTAATTCATCTTAAGATCTTGGAAGAAGGCCTCATCAAGGACCCTATAATCCTGAGCATATTGATTCACGTGTGTCTTCTGTTTAATCCTTAAATTGACCAACACTCTGCCACATGCTGAAATGGTGTGAACAAAAATAATTTGTTAGGCCAAAACAAAAAAATAATAAATAAAGGGATCGATTGATATACAGGGGCAATCTAGTACCATATAGATAAGGATCTAGTGATAGACAGGGGAAATCGAGTACTCGATAGATGAGGATCTAGTGATAGATAGGGGAAATCTAGTACTCGACACATTTATGTTTTGCTATATTTGTTATTATAAATTTGTTTACCTCGGACTGCAACCATTTTCCCGGTTACGAGGAGGACTAGGAGTTCTTCATTGCCAAGATCATGAGATTTTCCTCGAATTCGCTCCTTTGGGGTGGCACTGAGCGCCCAGTCGTATAAGGAGCTGGAACTTGAATTCTCTCCTATTTTGGAAAACCATTTGTTGAGAGTGAGAGAAATGTTAGCGCATTTTCTTCCCTTTCCGGAAAAGGCTGTTGGACAACCTGTGGCTAAGCCACCAAGGTGGTTGGCTGTGTAGCTCTGGCTCTGGCTTTGGCTCTAGCCGTGCAAATCCGTTTATATTGGTCTGCAGTATACGGAGACAGGAGGTATGTGGCCCTTCTTTTACTTATCTTTGGTCTTGTTTTACTTTTACTTTTAGGGGCCTCCAACTCCTGCTGCACCAATACATAACCGCGGACCTTGTCTTGCTCCTCTTTTTCCAAATGATGCAGTACTTTACCAAAAAATACCTTTATAGATTCATATTTAGCATCTGTTTTGGAGAGAAACTGTTGAATTTCTGGAGGAAGTTTAAATGCAGTAGCTCCTGAGGGTGTTGTGGGGGGTGTTGTGACAATTGGGGGTGTTGTTGGTCCCGGTGGGTTGGTTGTTGTGTCTGGTGGGGGTGGTGTACACCAATCATTGCCCCAATCGTTATGTTCTGGAGCGAGTGATAGAGATACTGATGGGCACTAATCATTGCCATCATCATGATCTGCCTTCTTTGAATACATTGGCCACGGGCGTGCCCCGGTGCCGCGGGGGGGGAGGGGGGGGCAATTCATTTCCAATGATCAACCTGGTGCACCCTTCCAAAATTTGTTTCCAGATCATCAATGGGTGCATCATCAACATCCGTAGGTTCTTGCAATCCAGAAATATAACTCATTGTCTTCTCCCTGGTGTATGGAAACAAGAACGGACAGACGGTTACCTGATTCTGATACATAATTTAAAAATAAAAAATGGATGTCAAAAAACAAATAGATCGAGTAAGCGAATGGGATGTTCTAGTACTACATATCGTAATCTACCAAGCGATTGGGATGTTCTAGTACTAGATTACATTTGTAAAAAAGTTTTTACTAAATAATCTAGCACGCGATTGAGGTATTCTAGTACTAGAGTTCTATTGTAAAAACGATTTTTGCAACTAATCTATCACGCAATTGAAGTGTTCGATTACTAGATTATTTTTGTATACAAATTTCATTAGTTTGTGAGATCAAACCTCGAGCCCATGATTATCTATTTTGGCACACAGATCCTCCATTTCCAAGGGCAGACCTTTCGACTGCATCCATCTAAATAGCCTGGGGAGTGGCAGCATGGACGTTTCATCTTGAGGTTGTAGTCCACTCCCATAACTTACTATAGTTGGGCACATTTCGTAAGCCCAAGCCTAATTCAAAAAACACAAAACCACTCAGAAAATTAACAAATGCAAATTATTATCATGAAGAGTCGAAGGCTCACCTGCAATGCCCAAGGAAAACCACTAAGATGATAGGTCCTCTGTTTAGGCACATCCACAGGATCCCATTTAGCAATATCACTTAACCTCTTTTTTATTATGTCTATTGTCGCTTTGAATGACAATAGACCCCATGGGTATCTGTAAAAAAACTTCAAAGCACTGGCAAAACAAATATACTCCATTTTCACAACTCTTCCCTTCTCAACCCCAAGCAAAATATATTGAACAAAGAGCACAAGAGCAATTTTCAGACGATCGCTCACATCAATATTCTGATTTTTTAATAGAGGCTCCAACTCCGTATCCCAGACCTTCTTATCCCATGTACTTCCGAGCACCCTCTTACGAAAATCCTCTAAAGCCTTTATAACGTTTTCTACGTCAATTCCTTCTGGGATTACACTAGAACCACAATTAAGCCCGGTAATAAGAGCAAACTCCCTTAAGCCAAATCTGACAGGCTTTCCTCCTATCAAGAACCAAAGTTCATTTTGTTTCACTGTTGGAAGAGAGTACATCATGAGAAAATGAAAGAGGGTGCTTGAGAAACCTTTATTCCAACCTAAAGGCAGCTTCTCCGTATATTTTCTAAACACTCTTTTGAACCTTATACGGTTTTTCTTAAGGAATTTTCTAATGGGGGTAATGCGTTCCCATGAAGCACGGATTGTGATCCTCACTTTTAAAGAGAAGAAGCAACGGTCACAGAAAGGGAGCAAATGGAATTTTGAGAAATCGATGCCGCGGGTAACCTCCGACTCCATATCAGATTCGTTCTCTGCAGCCTCTATATATGCCGTCATGGACATGACATTCTCAGAATCTTGGCGGCGCTTACTCCTATTTTCTTGAATAAAAAATCTCACCGCTTCATCTTCATCATTGTTACTGGTACTGTGATTATCATCAGGCGCATGGGAATCTTGCATGGGTGCTGTAGTTTTTTCTGCATCTACGACGGGGTTAACGTTTGCTTCCTCTGATGCCATGTCTACTTTTTGGAAAAATTGATAAAAAGGGGTGAACGTTCAACTTGGACAGAAATGGAGAAAACCCTAGTTTTTTTTTTGAAATGATCTCTGAAGAAGATGAAGACGATGAACAGAAAAGTATGAGATGATGAACAGTCTTTTTTCTCTTTTTCCCTTTTACATAAATAAGGAAATGATTGCGATTGGATTGACCAAATGACGGTAAAATAATAAAAAATCACTACTGTCAGACATAAGCACTAATTCATTTAAAGCTTGCCGCTTTTTTTTGAACGTCCTAGTCAAACAACTTTTGGGGAGTCTTGTGGAGCCTGTTCCATTAGGTTTGGGCGGTTGTGTGTAATCCTGGCGAACCCAAGGATGAGGTTCCTCCCAATTCTCAAGTAACTAGTCTATGATTATAGCTTGTGTTTTGGGGTTACACCCCAATGTTGCACCAAAAAAATCCAACGTTTTCAAGATCATCATGTAGTTGTATGGAAAGCCAACAGATGGGGTGTGGAAGCTTGGAAAAATATTAAAAAAATTAAAAGCAGCCATTCTGATGGAGGATCTAGTGATAGATCCCCACGATCGAGCGATAGATATGCCCATCCCTTTGGCCCAAACTGAAGATCAGAGTCGCTTATCGTGTTCTACATCCTTGGGGAGCCTGTTCCATCACGTTTGGGCGGTTGTGTGTAATCCTGGCGAACCCAAGGGTGAGGTTCCTCCCAATTCTCAAGTAACCAGTCTATAATTATAGCTTGTGTTTTGGGGTTACACCCCAATGTTGCACAAAAAAAATCCAACGTTTTCAAGATCATCATGCAGTTGTATGGAAAGCCAACAGATGGGGTATGGAAGCTTGGAAAAATATTAAAAAAATTAAAAGCGGTCATTCTGATGGAGGATCTAGTGATAGATCCCCACGATCGAGCGATAGATATGCCCCTCCCTTTGGCCCAAACTGAAGATCAGAGTCGCTTATCGTGTTCTACATCCTTGGGGAGCCTGTTCCATCACGTTTGGGTGGTTGTGTGTAATTCTGGCGAACCCAAGGGTGAGGTTCCTCCCAATTCTCAAGTAACTAGTCTATGATTATAGCTTGTGTTTTGGGGTTACACCCCAATGTTGCACTTTATAAATAATAGTCTTTTTTCCCATATGATTATAAATGGTGTGGGGTTGTTGGGGGAAATATTAAAAAAATTTAAAAGCGGCATAGATCTAGTGATAGATCACCTAGATCGAGTGATAGATTGGATCCTATTACACAATACAACACCAGTTACATTATGAGTTTTACAATCCAAATAACCAGAGTTACTGTTAAAAGAAGCATATGGCCTACTACCAACTTGTACACCATATTCTGTTCTCCTCCAGCTGTAACGAATGGTGTCCTCCGGCTCGTAGCGTCACCACCTTCGTCGTTATACGGGTACTGATCTTCGACCACGGGGTTACACCAATGAGAAAAGCCATGCTGATTGCACCAATAAAATAGTCTTCCCCGATTCAAATTATCTCTCACGACCACCTTTATTGTAGTCCACTGATCGCATTCCCTGCACTTCTCCTTTCTATATCTCAGTGTTTTTTCTGGGTATAAGTTGAGCTAGCTGAACTTGCCATGATCTTTAAATTCGTTAAATGATAATCAAATGACCTATATAAATCCAAGGAACCCACCAACGACTATAATAACGGCTACTATATTAATGGTTATAAATATTTTATAATATTAAGAACTTTCAGGGGCGCTTTTGTAAACACCCAAAAATTTAAGTATTTAAACCCCACTAAGCCCTAAATTCCTTTCAATTCCATTTTTTTTCTCTGCCGTAGCCGCCGGCATTCCTTCCTCTCCCCAAGGAAAGAAAGCAAGACATGAAAAAATTAATTGGAAAAAATCCATAGCGCAATTTAGTAACACTTTATATAGCGCAATTTAGTATCTAGCACAAAAAAAAAACCTTTTTGCAGCCTGGTTTCTAGTACTAGATCATATAAATCGAGTGATAGATCCTGGCATGCAGTGCTTGATCTACTGATAGATCCTTTGAATCTAGTGTTAGATCCTTTAAATCTACTGCTGGATCATTTCAATATCTTGGGATCTACGTATTACAAGGAAAGAAAGCAAGACGTGAAAAAATTAATTGGGAAAAAATCCAAAGCGCTATTTAGTAACATTATATATAGCTCTTGGAGATCTACATATTACAAGGAAAAAAAGAAACCATTTTTGCAGCCTGGTTTCTAGTACTAGATCGCATAAATCGAGTGATAGATCCTGGCGTGCAGTGCTTGATCTACTGATAGATCCTTTGAATCTAGTGCTAGATCCTTTAAATTGTGTGATGGATTCTGGCGTCCAATCCTTGATCTAGTGCTAGATCCTTAAACTCTAGTGTTGGATCAATAAGTTCGTGTACTTGATTTAAATGTTCTATCACTATATTACATAATCAACTTTCTTTATTTACAAGAAAACACAAAAAATATATCCGACACCCTGTTACTTGTGATTAATTATTCGTTTTCTTGACACCCTGGTCACACGTAGTTCTTTTATGTCCCTTTCCTCCAAACTTTGAACAAGTATTGTATCTTTTCCTTCCCTCATAAGGAGCCAGGAATCGAGTCATCCTTTTTCTTCCGACGCGAGACTTCAGTGGTGGTGGTTTTACTTGTCTTATCCCTGTGTCTTCAGGCAAATCCCACTCGAACTCTGGAGGTGTAGGGAATATTGTCTCAGAATATGCAAGTATGTAATAATTAACTGTGTAAAATTTGGAGCATACGTCATATATTCTTTGTCCAAACTGTTCTTCGTTGCACTTCTTTAACGCCGATAATGCATGGGGACAGGGGATCTTCTCCGCCTGGAAGACACCACATGTGCATGTCATATTGTTCAAGTCAACCATAACCGGATCTCCAAGGCCGCGGACAGAAAATACATGAGCGTTGAACTGTTGTGCAACGCAACCTTTAGATTTTTCCAAATTAATCCGCATAACTTTCTCTTTTGATGGCACCAAGATTGTACTGCTCTTCAACATATCCGTTCGCCGGTCGTGGAACCATTTTCCCAAAATTCGTATGATAGACTCAATCAAAGAATGGATAGGGTACCCTCTTTCAAAACGAAGCCTAGAATTAATAGACTCGGCGATGTTGCTAGTCAGGACATCAAACCTGTTTGATTTAGAATGTACCCGGCTCCATATCTCAAAACCAACCTCATCCTTCAAGTATTCCGCTGCACGTTTGTGAAGACGTTCTATCTCTTTGTAGTGCTCCATGAAATCTCCGACAGTGTATGCCTTGGCTGCCCTAAAAAATGGCTCAATGATTGCACTTTTTTTAAACCGTTGTTTCAAGTTCTTCGACAAGTGCTTTGCACAAAATCCATGGTGCGCAGTAGGATAAACCTTAGCAATCGCATTTTTTATGGAAAGATGTCTATCGGATATTATACAGAGATCGTCACTATCAGGTACAATGCTTTTTATATTGTTAAAAAACCATTCCCATGATGCATTATTCTCTGAATCGACCACTGTCCATGCAAGAGGAAACGTATGGTTCTCACTATCTTGTGCAGTAGCCACAAACAATGTACCGTCATATTTACCCTTCAAGAAGCAACCGTCAACGGCTAACACCTTGCGCATGTATTTAAAACCCCGTATGCAAGGGCCAAATGCAACAAAAAAATGCAGAAACCTACCTTCGGTGTTAAGAACCAAATCAGTGATGCTTCCTTCATTCGTTCTTGTTAGCATATACCGATATGCATCTATTATTTCATATCCATGCTCCGGTGAGCCTCTGACAATATTCTTAGCATGATTTCTGTCCATCCAACACTTCCAGTAGCTAACCTTCACCCCCAATTGAAGTTCGATGTACTTTTTAATATCGCCTGGTGTGGGGTCTTTCCCGTCAAGAAACATATGCTGCACTAACTCCCCTATCATTTTTGCGGTTGCCTGATGATGATGATTAGTTATCTCCTCCAACCCACAATTGTGAATCCGAAAATACTTTCGGAGCAAAAATCTATCAGAATTGTGATATTTAACACACCGAACCCACCATTTGCAATCATTGCAACAACATCGCAGAACAAGAAGGGACTTTGTTGATTTTAGCGTTTGGAATTGGAAGCTTCCCTTACATGCAACAATGTTGAATTTCATAACGGCTTCTTGTTTGTTTTTAAACTCTTCGTCATCCTTAAAACCTGAACCATCATCCCACGTATGACTTTCAATCCCGACCTCTGGATTATAATAACAGACGATGGCTTCTTCCTCATTAATATATTGATTGGGCACTTCTTCCTCAGAGGGATGTTGAAGATCTGCTTCGGTCCGACAATTTACAATTTCTTCGTTTACACCATCAGGATGAGAGACGTCTTCGTCGTTGTTATCAGGAAGAGTTGGGGTCTAGTCTTCATCGTTGTTATCACGAAGAGCTGGGGTCCAGTTTTCATCGTTGTTATTAGGAAGGGTGAAATCCTCATAATTATGTTCGTATTGATCATTATCATCCTCGGTAGTGAACACTGTTGTCCCAACCTGTACGGATTCTGTTTGACTCTCCCTCCTATCAAAAGAAACATTCAAGATCGGCCTCCAGCCCTGAGGATGGATATCTGCGAAGTAAACTTGAAGGTCGCGATCAGACTTTATTTCAGTTAGATGATTATTTGGAGGTGCACATGTAAGAAAATATTTCGCATGTACATCATCATGGGAGCAAGCAAGTCCTGATTGTTCAAGAACATCACTTATTAACATTCGAAATGTAGTCTGATTGATGACAATAAGAGCAGTCGTTTGTTTTTTGTCCGCAACCCAATTCCAACGAGTGGATTCTTCTTGCCACACTCCAAATTCAACTCCAACAACAAATGTCCTGTACACAGTCGGAAAGAATATTTAATTATCCATACATGCATAAGAACTTTAAAAAAAATAAAATAGATCGAGTGCTAGATATATATATTCTAGTGCGCGATACATGATCTAGCACTAGAATATCATGGTCGAGCACTAGATATATATCAATCCAGCACGCGATCAAATGAATCATGGGCTATTGAATTAAGAAAATCCTATAGAAACACGTTGCATGGGAAAAATAAACCATGCATGCAGTAAAAAAAGAAAGAAAAAAAAAAGATCTATCACTCGACATAGTATGATCTATCAATAGATATATAATCTACCAATAGATACCTTTAATCTAGTAATCGACCACTATTACGAGAATGAAGAAAACCCAAGATCATGTTTTTATGGCGAATCAATCAAAGATGAGTTGAAATACCATATGGACATGTCGTATTGGCATCCAAAATAGGTTAGAATCTATTATGTATTAAACCCAGAAAGATAACACAGCCAAACCCAGGAGGGTAAAGAATGATTCTTGATTTCTCATTGAAAACGCAGAATAGGATTCCGAAATCACTTCGTACGAACAGAAATCTTTCTTAACTTTGATTGTCGTCGTTTGCCATTGTCCGTGTAATCAGATACAGGTGTTGATACTTTAGTGTTCTTCGAATAATCAAACGAACGGCACAGATCGGAGAAGAAATTACAAAAAAAATGGGGTTTGGGTTTTTCGTCACAGAGCCAACAGCGGAGAAGAATTAGGTTAAATGTGATTTGGGGTCAGATTCTGATTTTATATAAATACTGAGATCAAAATAAAACTCTCAAAAAACGACGTGACAATATTTGATTAGACTAAGCGCTAATTACACCCTAATCAAGCCGTGGGTTATATACCAAATTCTTTAGAAACTTGAAGTTACAGACTTGCGCGGGTTATTGAGTCAACTCCCCCGTTTCCTTCCCCTGTCTACACTCTACTCGCAGCTCGCGGCTATCGCCTTTCCTCGATGAACATGAAGTGTTGGTGGAGGCAGAGTGTGGCTAAAGTAATCGGAGAGGTATCCTGCTCGATGCGGATGGGAATTTTACCTTCTAAGACGACACTTGAAGAGGAGGATACGTCCATTTGTAGAACTCCAAAACGTTGGAGGAGAATCACTGTTCATTAGAGGTACTTCGAAACCCTGATTTGGATGCAAAGAATTTGCACTAGTATAATTCTTTCGGAAGTAACTTAAAGAATGGAAGATGATCAGTTCTTTCCTTTTCTTGTATTACCCAATATTCATTTTTTCAATTTGTGATTCTCGAACACGTTCAGTTTGTGATGCATAAAACCTATATATTACTTGATTAATTTGTCTCCTTGATTTGAGTTTGAATATATTCAGCTACTAATTTGAGGTGCAATGTCAGGTAAAGAGTATGTGAAGGAGATTGAGCGGGCGCGCAGGGATTTGAGAGCGCTCATATCCTCCAGGAATTGTGCTCCAATCATGCTCCGATTGGCGTAAGTTCAATTTTTCCAGAAAACTAAAATTTATACTTCTGTTCCGTGCACTGGTTACGGATTCTTCCAGATTTTCTAGACCAAAATTGAAGTGATACTACCCCTTACCTAAACTATCATTACCGCAAAACGATACATTCTGCCTTCTGAGTGCACCACAGCATATATAATTAATAATCCACAGCAAATGCGCTTAGTTTGGAACTAAGGATTAATGATTGGGTTTAGGATATTTGGAGTAGAATCTTTAGAAATGGAAGGTGCTAAAACTCTATCATCAGTTGAATGGATAAGATTTTATTTCCAATGAATAGGCATCATGAATCCTTGAGAATGAGATTAACTATACAGTAAATATCCTGCAAAGTCTGAAATTACTAGGAAAGAAATATCTCTTGGCCAAATTTGTGTAGGTGGCATGATGCAGGCACATATGATGCAAAAACGAAGACGGGAGGTCCCGATGGTTCAATTAGAAATGAGGCCGAGTATATGCATGCTGCAAACAATGGCCTGAAAATTGCAATTGATCTTTGTGGTGAGTTGATATCTCCTTTGTGCATGTTATTAGATTATGACCACCGCACAAACCGTCGTTAGTTGGAAAACTTAAATCTTTTGCTATCACTCTGTGCTTTTAATTGATGGGTAAACTCAAGTTTCCCGCAGAATACTTTGCATATATAAGACTGATACTGCTTTGACCAGCCAAATATTTTAACTACTATTTTAAGTAATTACAATTTTTACGGTTTTCGGTCAGTTTAGTGCATAGATACATCTAGAATCATTGTATTTTCTTTTTTGAAGATTTACATTGAAAGATATGGATTTTTTATACTTTTGAGAAATTAGAGAGTTCCTGTGTCATATCTTCATAGCATTACTCTTGATTTTCTGATACATGTCGGATTTCTTAATATGGTATCCCAAATATTTGGAGAAACTGATTGGATATGTTAACATTGTGAGTTTCCATCTAAATAATGGATCATTCACTAGCCTTTTCTTCATCCAATCAATTACAGACACTTGTTCAGTTACATTGAAGTTCTACGATTTTCTTCTCGAAAAAACTTTTGTGTTCTGATTAATTTCCACTGGTTTATGGTTTTGGTTTGACAACAGAAGAAGTAAAAGCTAAACACCCGAAAATTACGTATGCTGATCTTTACCAGGTATACATGTATTTGGTGATTTTTATGTCAGATGCTTCACAGTTGTCTTAATAATGATTTCATGAATAGAAGAGCTTTTTCTAGTCAGTTTATTTTATTTACGGGTTCTTCCATGCTTAGTATTGAACCATGTAATATATGTTAATGAAATGTCATGTTCTTTCTTAACCATATTGCGTTTATTGCGCTGATGCATCTGTTGGATTCTTTTCTATTAAATGATCAAGTGATATCAGCCTTACTCTGATTAAATTATTTGCTCATGATAGTAAAGAATCAAACATAAGCATGTGAATGTTTCAAATTTTAATATAACGGTTGTAACTCGAGCACATGTATAGCAAACAAAAATTGAGATAGACCAAAAAAAGCATAATTACGAATACCCTATGAAGTTTAATCCAATTACGAATAAAAACAGCCTCAGGTGTGAACAAGGATTACAAAAAACACCTTTGAGGGTTACAAATATACCCAGCCCAGGTTTTTTGTTTTTGTAATTTCTAAACTATGAGGTTCTTTTCCGTAATTGGGTTATACCTCTGGGAGATAATCGATATTCGTCATGATGCCAAAAAAATTGTTCTAGTTGTTTGAAGAAAAGTATACCAATAGCGCTAGTTACTTTTATTCCTGAATTACTTTAGGGAAGCCCTGAAATGCTAGTTTATACCCTATCCAGTATACAATGTGCTTAGTTAGAGTCACTTTGAAGGGAAAAAACAAAAAGGCTTTTAGAGGAATTTAATAATAGTTGCAAAATGATATCTTTGTATTAATTAATGTCTCATTAAGAATCACAGAACTTAAGAAATTCTTTCATTGTCCGGTTAGTTTGGTTTTTACTTACATCTTCTGATCCAGATAAAATGGTTTAAAATCTCTATCTATTTTGTAGACATCAATAGGGACAGCTTTGTCAATCACTCAATCTTTACCTAAACAATATCATTCTTCAAACTCTTGCGTAATGTGATTTTATTCCTTAGGGAACTATGTTCATTGCCTCCTTTGCTTTGCTTTGCGTTGCTATAAACTTCAATTAAGTTCCTGTATCTTGGTACAAATATAGTTATTTATTTTATCTTCTTTGGGTTTTCAGCTTGCTGGTGTTGTTGCTGTTGAGATAACTGGAGGCCCCTGTATTGATTTTGTTCCAGGCAGAAAGGTAAGCACATCAAGGGATTCTTAGAAGTTTTATCATAATTTTCCTTTTCTAGAAGAGAAAAAAAAAAAAAAAAGAAAGAAAAAAAGAACACTTGATTCTTTCTTTTGCTCCTTCTATTTAGACAAAATGGAACTCTATATTAATGAATCTTGGATATTTACTAGGATTCTGTGGTCTCCCCTGAAGAAGGGCGCCTTCCTGATGCCAGTAAAGGTCAGGAATCAAAACAACTGTTCATCATGACTTTTCCTGTAACGTTCTTCTGATCTTGGTGCACCAGCCTACCCAAAAGATTGATAAATGTGCAGATATCTCTAAAATACCATTTTAGCTATGTTTAAACATAAATAATTTGTTCATGCATTGTTGAAATTTAGCTCATCAACTTTGGCTAACTTTCTGCAATTATATTCTTATTTTGCATATGTATTAATCCTCTGTCTCTATATCTACATTACCATGTTATGTTGATGATTGTTTCTGCAGCATGCTAATTTCCTTTTTGTGTTTTTGGAAAGAGGGAATGAAACTACTCTGCTTCGGCCCTGCAATTTTTACTAAATTTGTTAAGAAAAATCTTGAGCTTTTTGCTCCCTGTAATACAGCGTGGCAATTTATTGAAGAAGAAGAAAAAGATAATTATGAAGATTCTAGCACTGTTAGGACATGCAAGCCTAGCTATAGAGGAATTTTCAAATTTCTTGAAAGTAGATTTGGCTTTTATACTTGAATACAACTCATAAGCACAGTTAGTATATTTTACAAATCAAGAAAATAATATGACCTCACAACCCCCCGCCCCAATCTGACTCTGGCGGTCCACATTTCTGTTTTGCAGGTGTTTCACACTTGAGGGACGTCTTCTATCGAATGGGTCTTTCTGACCGAGATATAGTCGCGCTATCTGGAGGTCACACATTGGTAGTTTCCCGTGTATAATACATACATGAGTTGATGGATATGAGTGAAGTCGGATGACAATGTTGTAATCCTTGTGACAGGGAAGAGCACATCGTGAAAGATCTGGATTTGAAGGCCCATGGACGCGTGACCCTCTGAAATTTGATAATTCTTATTTTGTGTACGAGTTCAAAGAAATTATTTACCTTTTCAGCGCGTCAATCCAAACCCCATATCTTGAGATCACTAACTTAATAATCCATTGAATTGCTTGCATGCCAAACAGGGAGCTTCTTAAAGGAGATTCGGAAGGCCTGCTAAAACTACCTACTGACAAAGCACTTATGGAGGATCCAGAATTCAAAAAATACGTCAACCTGTATGCCACGGTAAAGGTTTTCGACTCACTGACATGTTTGCAGCACTTCACACGAAATGTAATGTGGTTTGTTTTCTGGGGATATAAAAGCAATCTCAGGATTTGAACTGTCCTCCAATTTCATCACCTTTGTCTATGGCCATTTTCGTGACTTCGTGATTGTAATTCGTAAATGTGATGTTATTCTTTGCCATTTTTCGTGGCAGGATGAGGAAGCATTCTTCAAAGACTATGCGGTTTCGCACAAAAGACTCTCCGAGCTGGGATTCAGTCCACCGTCCTTCCTAAGATTAGCCGTGCAGAAGACGATGATCGCAACTGCTATTGCTGCAACTGTGGTGATTCTTAGCTACTTCTACGAAATAAACCAAAGAAAGTCCGAGTAAATATTTGTTTGTCAATGAACATGGTTCCTGCTTTTATTTAGAATATGTACAAATTTCTACCGTGTTGTGCTATATAACAAATAACGATGAATTGTTCCGAATAAATATAATTTTCTTTTATCTTACTTTTCTACGTTTTTCAATTTTCACTGAATAGAATTTCACTAGTGGGCAACCAAGAGGAATGTTGCTGATGCATGTATACGAATATGACGATACGAACACGATACGATACGGATATGGCGATATAAGTTGTTTTTTTAAAGGAGTGTCGGACACGGTGTTTAATATGAATGTTCGACCCGACTTGACATGACAAAATGATAATTTTAGAGATGTTCCAGCATCGTGTCATTGCCACTCATTGGTAAAATTACATGTACTCTCATTGAGGTTTGAATTGTTTTACATTGGGGTCCAATTGAAATTGTTCATGCTAACGAATTTTGTTTTTCTTCAAAAATTCTATTTACCCTCACAAGTCAAGCTTGGTCTTATTACAGTTATTACAACTAGACTCGCTAACGTATGATTTAAGTAGGACAAGAGCCCTTGACGGATGTACATTAAATTAATTAAATGTGTTTTAATTAGAAGTTATTTATCAATTAAGTTGTATATATTTTTAGATAATATTACATTATAATTCAATTAATTATTTTTTTTTTTCAAAATAACTATAATCAATTTAAAGGGTAAAAGTGTATAACGAAGACTCGAAAAAAGACATTTAACATAATATTATTATCATGGTGTTGAAAATAATGACAACATGAATGGAGAACGTAATTAAAGTGGTTTTATTTTTATAAACTCAAATTACTTTTATGTATTAAGAGGATGGTAAATTTGTAATTCCATCAAATACAAACTATGTTAGAAAATATTAAAACCATAAAATTTCAATGAGGGCATTTAATATTTTATTATATAGTATTTAGCATTATATGAAAAAAATATATCACGGAATAACCCCAAAAAAATGTAAATCAAATTATCTTAGACATAATCATTTTACAAACTCATCTATAATAATCAAAATAAAAAACTCAAATAATACATATACATCTTAGTATAAATGTAAAATTTTTCCAAAAAAATATTAAATATTATATTAATGAATAAAAAAAAATATAAGTACTTAAATATTATATAAATCATTTTTTTTTAAAAAAATAGTATTATGATAATATAAATATAATTGCCAAATCTAATAAAATATTATTTATACTTTTATTATTATTATTTACTTAATAAATTTTATTATGCTCTAAAGAAGAACGCATAGCAATTTTTTAACCTTAACAAATTTATAAACCTTATTATTATCTACTTAATTAATGCTCTTAAAGAAAATTCAACAAAATATAATTATCAATATATATTAATAAAAATCGTACATTTCACCAAAAAAATAAATAAATAAATACTACACAGAAGCCACACCCAAGTAAGTAAATGATTTTTTTTTGTTAAGAGTCTTTTTTTTCTCTTTACGCATACCATAAGGTTTTTGGTGCAAATATAACTCTTTAATTTTGTTTGAGTGCGTCTGAAATGAAGAGGGACAATTTAGTCAAAACACGCCATTCTATTGACCGGATGATGAAAAGGGGCGGTAGGATTAAGTTTTATAATACAAGGTTTTTTAAACTTTTTTTTTTTTTTTATCTGAGTTTTTTTTTTTGTTTTTTTCTCTTCTCAAATTACACAGGTTTTTGGGTGCAAGTAACTCCTAACAAACCAATTCTTAATAACGTGAAAAAAAACATACAAGAGCTATGTTCCAAAACTGTTAGCACTAATCCATTTAGAAACAACTCAGTTCCACACTTAAAAGTTCTGTATAAACCTTGGGATTTGTTAGAATATCTCTGTTGTTTGTAGAACCCTTTTCCTTTTGTGATTTCTACAAATGCCAGCAGTCAAGCTTCATGGTGGAGAGGGGTTTTTGGTTAAGGAAAGGATGGTGGAAACCATTAACTTGCAGTCAATTGGCTTGGTTAAGTAAGCATCCATGCCCACTTGCAGGCATTTTGCTTCATCAGAAGACATTGCATGAGCAGTCAATGCAACTATTGGAATGTGCACATCAGTTCCTGACTCTGCTTTTCTGATAGCTTTTGTTGCTTCGTAGCCATCCATCTTAGGCATCTGTAATTTTACAAGGAACTTTCTGTAATTTCCAAACCTCAGAAAATGTTTATGTAATTAGACCGAACTTCAGGGGATGTCCGTGTAATTATTCTATTAATTGAAGGTGAAAGAATGTTATATAATCTGAGGAAACTTACTTGACAATCCATCAAAATCAAGTCATATGGAAGTGATTCGAGGTGCGGAGTGGATTTGATATTGTATTTCAGAGCCTCAACAACCTGAAGTCCATCTCCTACAACAAACACTTGCGCGCCCATTTTCTCCAACATTATCGTGGCGACTCTTTGGAGCACTGGTGTATCCTCTGCTAAAAGTATACGCAACCCGTCAAGCGATTCTTTTTCGTTTGCAACCATGTACGAGCATGCACCACCACCGCCTGCTCGATCATCAGTGTTCAACTTATCATTGGAAGTAATCAGTTCTTTCTCTCTAGTATTTCCTTCTAAATCAAAATCATCAGAACTAGGAGAGTCAGAGTGAAGAGCATCATCATTAATTTCGACAAGTTCATGAAACTGTCCATCCTGCAAAGGAGTTTGTTGAGTAATCATGTTCCTTTCAAGTTCAAAACATCTCTCCCTCACAACAGCTTCAATAATCTGTATCATTTTCCCCTTGTATAGAGGTTTGTTAACCATTAATACATGCCCCCTTCGGCGGAATTCTGCCTTGACAGAGGAGGAGGTGTCATGATTTACTATCCAAGCAAAGTTGGCTATACCACAATATTTGTCCAGAAAATTGAGTTGTTGCTTCCATATATCAGTACTCAGATCCAGCAAGCCAATGTCAACAATAATGATGAAGATTGAGGTCATGCGATTGCAATCTATGTTTGTTTCCGAAGATCCCATTTCCGAATTTTGAGTGCAAATTCTGGATGTGAAGAGGACCTGAAGCTTTTGTGTGAGCTCGTTCCAATCGGATGCTTCGTGGGTGTTCACCCCATTTTTTTGTAACCACTGCATCATAATCGATCTACTCATCGCACCATTAAGAGCAAGAAAAACCTGTTGTATTTAGATTTTTCTTAGTGCATATATTTTTTGTAAAGATTTGTAAATCTAGTGCAAAACTGATGATCAAAATTATGCAGGTTTGAAGTTCCTTGAATCCAGTTATACTCACAGTGAGGTTGTGGTCTTGCAAGTTTAGCTGGTAAAGCTGCTTCCCAGTATCATGAGCAGGTGCATTGAGGATGAGATATAACTGCATTACAGTTCCTGGTCCACTTTTCCTCACCACTTTGATTTCTCCATTCATCTTGTTTACCTTTAATTAAATAAAAGTTAAAACCAACGGATGCACAAGTAGGGAGAACATCAAGAACGTCAAGAAATTTGCAGAACATCAGAATCATTGATTTTTAATCGGTGGCTCTAATTTTTACGAGTAAACTAATTTTCACAGGTCAATATTGGACTTTGAACTCATGACTGTAATGGCGTTACTACTGCATAAATAGAGCTAATGAGATTATGAGAACGGATGTGATTCTCACCAAGTTTCGGACGATGCACAGGCCTAAACCAGTTCCACCATGCCTGCAAATGGAAAGTGATTCTTATTTTAGAGATGATTACATATCCTGAGGTGAGGTTACCTCATTACACAAACTTCCCCTTAGATTTCAAAAATTACAAAAACTTCCCTTGTCAATATATTTACATTTTGAATTTTAATGATGTGATATCTAAATGTTTATGAATGCCCAATTTTGCTCTTGAATTTAGTAGTCAGTATATGACATTAAAGTATAAACCTCATCAGAAGTTTGTGTAATAAGGTGAAATAGACTATAATTTAGCTTACAGTCGACTTGTTGAGGGATCAGCTTGCTCAAAACTTTCAAATACAGATTCCCACTTGTTTGGATCAATACCTGAAGAGTATTAAGAGAGAGTTTTAGTGAACAAAAGAAATTAAATTTAGGGAAAACGATTTTTTGCCATTTGAACTTTGCCTCTTTTTGTAATTTATCATACCAACAAACTTTTGTTGCAAATCGCCATCCAATTTTTACATTTGTAACGTACCGCCATCTAAAATTTTTTTTGGGTGGTTTTTGGTGAAAATACAACTGACGCGTATGTTTTATAAACATGCCACGTGCCATGTTTTTTAGCCAAAACCACTAAAAAAAGAGTTCACATGGTCGTATGTTACAAATGCAAACATTGAATGGCGGTTTGTAACGAAAGTTTGTTGGGATGGTAAATTACAAAAAGACGCAAAGTTTGGATAACAAAAAATATTTTTGTCCGTAAATTTAAAATCATTCCATGAGTGTGTATCTTTGTTACCACAACCAGTGTCGTCAATTTCAAACCAAAGAATCATTTTATTATCTTTCCTGGGGCATATCTTTCCGTGGTTTTCTTCCCTTTTCCGTTTCAGTTTTTGTTTGCACCAGGATAATGATTCCTTTGGATTTAGGATAATCTCCCGTTTTTTACCATCTGTTTCTGCAGTCTCACACCATCCACGCAAAATGATATACCCAGCTGAAAAGGCAGGGGAAAAAACAATGTAATTAATTGCATATGATATGACACGTGAGGAGTGTTGGACATGGTGTTCGACACGACACGATACGACACGACACGATAAAATAATATTTTTAGAAGTGTTCGTACATCATAATGCAATGATATGATCATAAAAAGAAAGGTGGGGATAAGTTAAAAATAAGACATATATATATATATCGTGTATACTTATAAAATAATCAGGGGAGGTTTGTGTAATTGCACAGAACTATAAGAGAAAATTAAAGAACTATGGAAGACCACTATCTACTTGAATAAAATGGCACACGCAATTCTCTAAGGAATTTACAAGGACTTACAAGTTGTGAACTTGATAGAATTACTAATGAGATTTGCGAAAAGTTGTAGAACTCGAGCAGAATCTCCTTGCACTATTTTTGGCATATCATCTGTAACATGGAAGCATTAATAGAAAGACGAGAGATGGAACAATACGTAGATTTAATGCTAAGTATAGATACATATATGATAAATATACACATATCCTACCTGCGAGATCAAGAATGGTCTCCACGTTGTGGTTAATACACTGTACGGAGAACATATCGATAAGTCCTTCAAGATCTCGTCCTAAGTCAAACTCATGTTCTTCCAGTATTAGTTTTCCTGATTCAACCTGTACATGATACCACATTTTCAACATATGATTATAAGATTAAATATATTGTCACTCCTTATACAAATAAAACAGAAAATGTTCTTTTACAATACCATATATCTACCTTACTAAGATCCAAAATATTGTTGAGAAGCCGAAGTAAATTAGTAGAACATCTTCGAATTTGGGTAATCATGGAATATTGCTCATTCGTGAGGCAGTCATCACACATAAGAATATCCAGCAATCCAATCACTGCAGCCATAGGTGTTCGAAGTTCATGACTGCGAACACAGAATGGAATTTTCAATAACTATTTACATTTATGTTAAAAGACATGTTATGCTATTGTATGAAAATGAAACTGAAATTGAAAATTACTCACCTCATGTTAGCTAAAAACTGGCTTTTGTAGTTGTTTGATGCCTCTGCTTTCCTTCTTGCATCTAAGTTCCTTATGAGTGCTGCCCGTAGATTCATCTCTTTAGATACTCCATTTGTCAAAATGAAGATGCAGAAGCATCCAACCAGTAAGATGCATACTGAAGCTGATATTAATATCATCAGAGTTTTGAAAGCTTTTTCATCAACCTTTCCCATTATATACTGCCTTGGTATGATGATAACTCCAACCTGGAATCAAATTTCTCCCCACTATCATTTTGGGACTAAATTGTGAAATCTTAGGCAAAAAGAATTCCTTCTTTTTGTCAAAATGACAGAACAAGATTCTCTAGTGATTTCGTCAAGTAACAATACCACCAACGAAAATCCGAATATCAAATGAAAAATCAAGCCTCATTAAGTACAGAAAAGAAGAAAGGATGATTAGCCTAAGATATGACCCAATTACAGAAACTTCTTTTGTTGTTTGAGAAATTACAGAAAGACCCTCTATAAGATGTTTTATTTTGCTTAATGATTGATATCTTAAATTTTCTTTAAAAATCCTACTTTCCCCTTGGCAGTTGTCTGTCAAAAGTTTATCTTTTAACAGAAATAATAGGGGTGTAACGGGTTATAGTGAGTTTTTCCATTAGGGTTCTCGAGTGCATAGATTGTTTATGTAATTTTCCAAACCTGAGGGAAAGTTTCTCATTAGGTCATACCTCAGATATATTGGTGAAATATCTCTGATAAAAAATATAAATACTATTTTGACTTACCATAGGGAGTCTCTTTAAGTTGAGAAAAAATGAGTCAATGTAGTAAAGCTTATTTCCAAGCTTTGCATTCTCAATATGAACTTCTTGACTAGGGGGTAACTTGTTTCCGTATGCTTTCTGTAAATACTCAGCTCCTGCTCGTATGACTTTATCCTCCGAATCAGTAGCCATCATCAGCTTAGGCCTCGTCGTAGAATTCAATAGCAGAGAAGTATTCGTGGAAGTAGCTAGTAACCATCCCTCTTGAGAGGTTAGGTAAATATGCCCACTGTGAAACTCAACCAATTCTTTCATCAACTGTCCCACACTATAAAGCGCATTAGTAACTCCCACAACAGCAACTATGCTCTGATGTGAAGGATCCCAAACAGGCAATGCTGCTGAAAGCAAGGGCGAATCCGTGTATTTGCTCACAGCTATATGCCATGATGCAGTCCCATCAGGAACTTGGGAAATCCCTGCAATATTAATCAGCTCATCAGGTGGTATCGGCATTGCTTTTCCTAGTTTTTCTCCCGTGAGAGGGTCAAGAGGTTCTCTGTACCAAATTGCTGACATATTGCTACGTATTGATTGGTCGTTCCACCCCAGACGGGCTGAGAGCAGCTTAACATCGTACGAACTGCTTATTGAGTAATTAACAAGGTCTGAGTATATGTAGTACGTGTTATTGCTTCTATGGTTTCTGTGAAAAGCCTGGACAAAACCATTTCTGTAGTTCAAAGTTATGGAATTGAGAGCTTTGCGGCTAGCAAACATCGCCCATGTTATGTCCTTCATGATTTCGTAAAGCTGTTAAGGTGCAAAGAAGAAAAGTAATTGTTGGTTAATAAATGTGTGGTAGCATTTACAAACTCTAATAAAGCTCTTTGTGAGCATTTGAAAACTCCAACTTCAACTTATTCTAAGGAAAAATCTACAAGTTAGAAGCACCTATGAACCAACTTCTAGTTTCAAGGTTATTTTTGTAAAAGATTTGCTTATTTAGAAATCACAAATTTTTGCAAACGCCACTGATATATAATTGAGAAAGCTCAATTAAATCCATAAATAGAGGTATATGTATCTGAGGCAACCTCAACTTGCTCTGCTTGATTCACAGGTTTGTTGTAGCGTTTGATGACCGACTCCGAGAGCTTGACTTGAGCAGTTGCAACCTCGACGGTTGAGTTAAGAATGTTCCACATACGTAAAATGGGGCGTTGTAGAAGTTCGTGCCTGAGCCCATATGCCAGTGTGTTCAGTGATCTTGTTGTGTAGACTCTTGTAATATGCCATGTCAGTAAAGTAAGTAAGCCTATCAATATTGCAAGCATAACCTGCCCCAGTACCAAGAAAACAAACATGAAACAACTTCAATAAGTTTCTATCCTTTTTCTCTTGTGCAATGAATGAGAAACATAATTTCACTTCCAGAGGAGACATAAACACATTGAAATAGTACAACCACTCAAGTAATTACTTGGGCAAAACAAGTTATACATGCATGATTGGTGACTGGTGTTTGGATGTCTAAATAAATGGTGAAGAAATATGTTGTATATAACTTTAACATGCAGTGGCAGACTCAGGACCCGAAGTTTAGGGAGCACTGCAAGATTCAGGGGTGCACCAAAGTCGAAAATGCACTATAGATTTAGGATAACTTTAAAGTCATGGTTGCACGTGCATACTCTCATTTACGGGTAACTCGCTGTTATTGCTGGCATGCCTAGGTGCATCATAAATATTACACTTCGTTCTGCTTAACATAAACTTTTGCAGAGGAAGGAGAATTAAATTTACATACCATGATGGCAAGACGAACGACGAAAACATTGTAGTATGATGACGAGACACAAAGGGAACTTTCATATTGAATCTCATCCTCTTCTTCAATATCTCTTTCGAATGATCTTCTGCTGCCTGTTGGAGATGAGATCCTCACTTTGCAGCTACTCAAGATTTCAGCAATTCTGTTGATAACCCGTGTAAGAGATGACACCATTGGTGTGAAATAAGTAATCAATTGATTAGGTGGAGAAGAAGATCTTCTAATACTGGCTAGCTTAAAATAGTGAGTCTAATTCTCTTCAACTGTAAGCAAAAAGAGAGACTTGTTCAAGAAATTGAAGGTAGACAAAAAAAGAGAGGAAGATCAGTGGAAGGAAAGAGCATTTGGAATAGCATATTGGACTTGTAATGTATCTCTGTGGATTCCCACTTTATTTATGAAAAGTTGGCAGCGTGTATTTCACAATTGGAGGTGTGCTGTTGTGTATTCACTTGTTTAATATCCCCAATCAAATATTCCCCTCGTTTCCCACTTTTATCTCATTTGACTAGTGTGTGTTTGGTGAAAATAAGTGGTCAATTTAGGATATAATCTTCTTCCGGGAAATATGGGAAAACTACCCAATGCGACATACAATTTTTACTTCGCTCCCCCATGTAAAAGTTGTTAATAATAACTCCCTAGATGAGTTTCCTAATTTTACTTCACTGCCCATTTTGTGCGAATTTACCAAATTGTCCCTGGAACATAACCAAAACCCAAAAAACTCCTATTTCATTTTCTGAAATCAAAAGAAGCGAACGCTGCGAGGGTTTTTTGTCTAGAAAATGAAGAACAACAAAGCGAGACGGTTTTCGACGCTGAGGGGTGCCCACGGTGAGTGGGTTTCCGGTGCAAACGAGTGATGAAGGCTAGGGGTTTCCGCCGTTGAGGGATTTTCGCTGTTGAACCCTTTCTGCCGTTGAGGGGTTTCCGCTACTGAGAACGGCACCGTCGACGACGTGGAGGACGACGAGGACGCCGATACAGGTTTTTCTCCCAAAATTTTTGACTTTTTTCGTCTGAAGAATTATGCTCTAAAAATTTTGATCTTTTCTCCATCACTGCGCCAAAACAAGGGCCTTCAAACGTGGGATTGCACTGCAAGGCCTCGCGATCAAAACAGATGCTCAAGCTGATATTCTCACGTGCAACCACATTCTAAATTTTTATGTGAAACGTGGTTGTCTTGATTCGGCCTGGAAGTTGTTCGATGTCGCAAAGAAATTTGGGTTCGTGGACTGTCATGATATCAAGTTATGACCAATCACATAGGCCCCATTTGACACTTTTTCTTTTTAGTCAAATGCAATTGTATTTCAAGCCCAATGAATTTGGTTTTGCCAGTGCTCTGAGCTCTTTCTCTGCCCTTAAGGACTTACATCTCGGGCAGCAAATTCATGCGCTTGCATTGAAGTTGAACCAAGCTTCTGTTAGTTTTGTTCTTAATTCACTAATTATAATGTACATGAGATGCGGCCTGTAAAGTGACGCGATGGTGGATATTTGGTTTGTTTTTGGTCCGTTGTTGTGAAGGGTTGTATTTTTTGTTGTTTGCCCTTGAACTTTATGGTATTGATATCACATTTTATAGTATTACAATGTAATATTATGCTATTGATATCACATTACTGATATTATGGTGAATGGTTGGATTTTGTAGTAGTTATTGATAGTATGGATATCGTTGGATATTATGGCCGTATTTATATCCCATATTGAGGTATTAATTCCTGGAAATCTAGTATCACTATCAGAAAAAGGGGTTTTCGCGACGCTAGAAAGCGTCACTATAAACTAGTTATTGTGACACTAAGTAAAAGCGTCACCTGTTTCGGCGTGACAACAGGTGTATTGTGACGCTTATGACGTGATACTTATAATGTGTCATTAAAAGGCGTATATTGTGACGCTTTATTGCGTCGTAAATTAATCCCTAACTACCTTAACTAACTAGTAAAATGACACTTAAAAGCGTCATAATAAACTTTATAGTGACGCCATATGGTGTCGTTAAACAGTGTGTGATGTCAACCCTAATCGTCGTATTAAACTTTTTTATGACGTCGTACGGCGTCCCAATATATATTATTATGACGCGTATAGCGTCCCTATAAACTTTGTTATGACGCAATGAAGCGTCTTAATAAAGTATATTATGACGCTTAGAAGCGCCCTAATATAATTTATTATAATGTTTTTAAGCGTATTAATATACGAGTAAAGCGTCCCTATAAACTGTATTATGAAGCCATGAAGCGTCCTAATACATTGTATTATGACGCTTGGAAGCGTCCTAATATAATTTACTGTAATGCTTTTAAGCGTATTAATATACTGGCGTCCTAATATATGTTATGAAGACGCAGTGAGACGTTATGTAAAAATTTATTGGGGCGGAATATAGCATCACCTTAAGTATGTTGCGATGCAATTCAACGTCACCATAAATTGTATCAAGCTTGCAAATCTCCATGAAAGCTGACTCAAAATTAGGGATGAATGGATCAAAATGACCAGGAATGAATGTATAACATAACCCTATGAAGGTTGGAAGAGATTTGAGCTCCAAAATCTCCAAGGAATGCAAAGTTACGGGAATGAACTGGAAGTCAGGAGCTTTAGCTGAGTTTTCTTACTTGTGTGAGGGTTGGTTCGGTTGAGAGAGTATATGGAATGATAGTGGGCTGAACTAGGGTTACAAGGACTCCAACCAAGGTTAATTTGGTTAAGGTTTGGAAAAGTTATGGCCATTTTAGCAAAATGTGGCAGTTTTGGCGTCGTTTAATTTTTCGGTTGGATTTCGGAGGTTCAAATGATTTCGGAAAAATACAAGGCTAAGTTTATTAAACCCAAATCTTCGATACGAAGTTGACAGAACTCGAATCCGAGTTCCGGAGCTCAAGATATCACATACGGAACCAAGGGTGCGCTATTTGCTCGTTAGCCCCCGACTTGGTTCCACAATTCAAAATAAATTCGTTACCACGTCAAACGAAATCGAAAACATAAAACGAGCATATAAACATGTTCATAACACATAAATCTACGACATACCAAATTTTCATGAATTTTCGATATCCCATCATATAAGAACGAAGCGCGTTTAAAACACTCATGCGCAAACTTTAACAATTCATAACATTAAAAATTAAATTCTATTTTAAATTAAATAAAAGTTAACGATTTAAATGATAAAATTAATTAGTATAATTAAAGACATAATTAATTAACATTGACTCTTAATTATCAATTAAATAAATTAATTGACGAAATAAAATTATAAAATAAAATAAAATAAACTAATAACAATTTATATTAAAATTTAATATTTAAAACACTCATAAATAATTAATTACATAATTAAATAATTTAATTGCGCAATTTATAAACACATATGGCATATTTGTACAAATGAAAAACCGGGGCGTTACAGTCGCCGGTGAAATGGGGCTCTGCTATGCTATGAGTCGTCGCCGGCGATATTGGAAAGAAAAGCGTGGAAGAAGAAGAAGAACCCTACCTGCATTCAATCTCTTTGTTACAAAAAAAGAAATGATTGAGAGCAAAACCTATAATTTAGGTATATAGGGAGTCATAGCAAATTATGAAACTCAACTAGGTAGTTAGTAGAGACAATTTTTAGAGTGGGGAGCAAAGGAAAATTTTTATAAGTAGGGGGCAGTTATTGAGGACCGCCCCATGTTCCTCACTTCCTGTAATTAACAATGACAAAAATACAAAATCGATCCACTAAATTATCGATTTTTACAATTTAAAATCCTATTTTGCAGTTAACTCATATAACTTCAAATAAAATTGGTCCTATAAGTTTTCCAATCTGATAAATTCAGTCTTGTTCGTATTATCATTTGCAATTAAAGCCCATGTAATTTCCTTTCTTCCCTCCCCTGTTCTTCCATTCACTTAGCAACAACAAGAACAGAGCAGCAACAACCACCAAGCTGCTCTCCGGTGTCCACCACATTGACTGGCCGGATTTCCTACTCCCATCATAGCGTCGTCACCACCGCACTCTCTCTCTATCTCTTTGCTCTCTTAAGTTAGCCACCATCTCTGTCTCCTTTATCTCTTTCCCCTCGCCCCAGATTTGAGAAAAAGATGAAGGATCCCTGCGACTCGTCACCACCACCTTCACGTCTTTTTCGTTGACCATCACTTCAGTCGATCACCGCCTCCAACGACCGACCACCATCCTCTGTTTCTTTCCCTTTTTGGCCCCCTCTTCTCTCACTTTTCTTGCCCAAATCAGATTAAGGCAGAAAAACGCTTCCACCTCCTCATTGTAGTAAGCCACCACTCCAGTTCCGACCACTCGACCGCCAAGTTAGATTTCACAGACCGCAACTAATAAACCAAATTACAAACTATCCCCAAGAAAGGCATGAATAAATTCAAGCTTCATTCTGAATCGAATTTCACAGTGGCATACCTTCACTCTTCACGGTGAATGGATGACTATAGTACTTCGCAATAGTAGGAGGCTGACCCCCAACCCAGATGCCACGTATGAAAGAAGCGAGATTTGTGTTGTCCGAGAAATTTCAATTCAGTGGAAACCCATAGCACCGTTAAGCATTCCAATCCATGAATAATTGAAGGGAAGCAATTAGCAGGATAATAGAACCCCCCCCCCCCCCCAAAAAAAAAAGTTTGGCGGCTAAGAATTAATTTCCAGGCGTGCCATCGGAAAAAAAAAAAAAAAAAAAAAAGCGCCCAATTTGGGAAATTTAGCCCGACAAAGATTAGTGGCAGTGGGCTATAAATTTATACAACTTGTGGACAAAGGAAACATTTCGCAGATCATGTTATCAGATCTCATTTTCAAACACAGAATTTGGTGTGTTTGTGGGTCATGTCGTTTCATGCCAATGACACGGGCCGAACCCCGTGTCGAAAAACCATGCCACATCATGGCAACATGTCCCAAAAAATGTTTATGCATATCATGATTTTATGGGTTGGACAAAGTGGTCCAACATGTGTTTACGGCCCATATTGCCAACAACCCATTTATTTTATTTTTTTCATTTACTTTTGTTGTGTGTTTGCCCTGATTATAGCAGATGACGTAAATAATCCTTTCAATTGCTTGTCATTTTCTCTCTTTCTCTCTCTCTCTCTTCCCTTCTCTCTCTTTCGCTCCCTTTCCTTTCTTCCCTCCCACGTCTATCATTACGATAGGTGTCAAGTGGAAGTGCAGTGATGTATGCAGCTAAGGCATCCTAACAAACCGGTAGACTTGAACCTTGTTCCTACATGACCTGATCAATTCGATCAGGCACTCACCATCTATTTTCATTGTTCAAATCTTTGACAACATAAAAAATCATTGTTCAACTCTTTGACAACATGAAAAAACCCAAAGCTCTGCCCTTTCTCTCTATCGATCCAAATGATGGAAGGGCAGAGGCCTTTGGTATCCCTTCCAATCTGGGCCTCGGCATCACTAGCCAATAGGCTTTTTTCTCATGTCTTTCTTCGTTCATGATTCGATATTTTGGTATCCTAGGCGTAGAGGAACCACACTAATCCATCCCAAATTTGGTGGTTAAACTCTACTGCGGTGGCCGATACAGTAGGGGAGGTCATGCGAAAAAATAGGTCGACGCCAGGATGATAAAAAGTTTAACACCTCTCATTCTTATTACTTTTTTAACGAATAAAATAAAAAATGAAAAGATCATCTTATTTAAAACCCCAATTATGACATCCCTTCTGTCCCACTTCACACCTCGGAACGCATCGTTCTTATAGAGAAAAACGCTTTCACATCTTCTTAACCCGAAATAGCGGGGGAGGGGAATGGTTCCTTTTTTTTAGGGTACTCCCGCGAATAGATCCAGTGGAGACCGGGTGGGGCCTATAACTCAGAGGATTAGAGCACGTAGCTATGCATCACGGTGTCGGGGGTTCGAATCCCTCCTTGCCCACAACCGGCCCAAAAAGAAAGTACCTTTCTCTCTGGGGGTAGGAAAACTATGATTGGGATAGCGGACCAAAAGCTATGGAACTTGGGTGTGGGTCTTTGGAATGGATTTTTCTTTTTATTTATTATTTATCGTGAATAATAGAATCATTACACATAGTATGCCCCCGGCCCATCAACGTATTTTTTTTCTTTTATGCTCCCTAACTCTTCCTTAGCCAGGCTTGGGCAGAATAGGCAGGCAAGTACAAGTATTAGTAGCATAACAAAAAGGGTGTTATGTCATTCACTCAGCAACAACAAGAACAGAGTAGCAAAAACCACCAAGCAACCCTTCGTCGTCCACCACCCTGACCAGTCGGATTTTCTACCCCGATCAAAACATCATCACCACCGCACTCTCTCTATCTCTTTGCTCTCTTCAGTCAGCCACCATCCCCGTTTCCTTTCTCTCATTCCCCTTGTTCCAGATTTGAGAAAAAGGGAAAAGAGCCCTGCCAACTTATCACTAGCACCTCCGACCTCTTTTCCATAGACCACTACTTCAGTCGGTCGTTGGCTCTGATGGCTGACCACCATCCTCTGTTTCTTTCGCATTCTAACCCCCTCTTCTCTCACTTTCCTTGCCCAAATCAGATTAGGGTAGAAAAACCCTTCCACTGCCTCACTGTCGTGAGCCACCACTCCAGTTCCGGCCACTCCACCGCCAAATCAGATTTCACAGACCTCAACTAATAAACCCAATTACAAAATATCCCCAAGAAAGGCATGAATAACTTCCAGCTTTATCCTGAATCGAATTTCACAGTGACTTACCTTCACTCTTCACGGTGAACGGATGACTATAGCACTTCGCAATAGTAGGAAGCCAACCTAGATGCCATGTATGAAGGAAGCGAGATTTGTGTTGTCTGAGATATTTCAGTTCAGTGGAAACCCTTAGCACCGTTTTATCATTCCAAACCATGAATAATTGAAGAGAAATGATTAGCAGGATAATTGAACCCCCCAAAAGTTTGGCAGCCAAGAATTAATTTCCAGGCGTCATAAAAAAAAAGGGTGCCCAATCTGGGAAATTTAGCCCGACAAAGATTTAGTGGCAATTTACTGTAAATTTACGCAACTTTTGGGCAAAGGAGACATTTTGCAGACCATGTTAACATATCTCAATTTCAAACAGAGAATTTTGGCGTGCTTGTAGGTCATGTTGTTTCATGCCAATGACACAGGCCAAGCCATGTGACACGGGCTTTGGCCCAATCAAAGTAAACAAATAAAAACCCATGCTACTGTTGGGAAAAACACAAAACAAAAGCGCAGCGGAATTCAAAATTTTTCCTAAAAGCAAGATCTAGACTTGTAATTCCTATTCCCGATTCGTAGAGTATCAAAAACTTACTTAGATTGAAGCTTTCTTAAAACGTTTAAGCCGCCCACAAACGCTCTTCAAGCGGCAAGTCCAACGAGCTCCTTTCGAGTCTTTCAAGACTCCAAACTAGCAGCCTTTTTGAGAATAGTCCACACTAACTTTGATCACGATCTAAACAGGGAGGATGCAAGGGCTATGTTTAGTGTTTTAGGCTATCTAGGGTTTGTGGGATATATTTGGAGAAGGAGAATTTGTCAAACCCCCTTATGGAGTTCGAACCCTATGTATTTATAGGCTAGGGGTTCGAACCCCTTATCCCTTTAGGTTAAGGATTTCTTAACCTTCAAGACAAGGGATTTCTTGCTTAGAAAGAAAGACTTCCTACTTTGACCAAGAAGCCACTCTTGACCAACTTGTCTAGCAAGAAATAATATCTAACTCGCTTAGATATTTTTATTTATTTATTTATTTATTCATAATAAATAAATTGATGCTAATAATTAATTAATTCATAATTAATTATTTATTAGACTCTACATCTCCAAATTAGGACTTAATAATAATTCATAATTAAATTAAAGTCCATCAAATTACTTATTTAATTATCACACAAAGGTGACACGTGTCACGCCTAGACACGTGCCCCCACACGTGTGGCCCCTTTCCAATACTTGATTGGTTCGATCAACTCGTTTAATCGATTCAAGCCTTAACCTTTGTGACCAAGCATTTGTGTGTGACCCTCTAGGTTTTTTATTCAATTAGAAGTGACCCTGCTTAATTAATTTCTAATTAATTAATCAGTCCACATATCACACTACCATAGTCTAGCAACAGGTGTGTGACCCCTAGCTAAATAAGAATATATCAATTCGAAAGAATCTTTAAGTCATTGGCATATATGAAATAAGGTCCTCCTACAACCTATCTCTCAACCAAGATATAGGGTAAGGGAATAATTAGAACCCTAATCTTAATCTTAAAGTTAAGTTCATGTCATATCCATTTGATCTCGATCCAAGAAACCCTTTTCTTGATCTCGATCCACTGCCTTGGCCAAGGTCCCCTAGATGGCATATGAATGACTTACACAGTAAGAGATCAACTTGCTTATGTAAGTGTAGGTCCTTTTATTGATTCTCATATGCTTCCATGTGTCACTTGTGTAGCCCCACCATAAGTCTTGAATCAACTGTCTTGGGCGACATCCTTTAAAGCTTACACCTAAGACTGTAGAGTTAGCTCAAAAAGTATCAATGGAATCTCAAATCTAAGGACTACTGAATCACATCAATAACTCGTGAGATATTTCCTAATCTGGAAGTTTCTATTTCCAGAAATAGAAACTTCATTTCCCATTTAGGAATTTTCTCACACGGGACACCTCAATGTATTCATTTAGAATAAACGAGCACCCCCATGTATCACGCACGTATCAGCCATACACTTTGTACCCCATGAAACAAGGTGGTCCTTCTTAAGGGCGTGATCACACGAGCAAGCTTCGAGTGAGTCATATCGACACTCCCATTGTCTATTGGACTCAGCTTTGAGTGATTTCAAATCATGACTTATGTGATTTAGTGCTCGTTTCATAAATCACTTCACCTAAGTGATAGAGTCCTATAAGTCATTTAGATTAAGAAAGTTCTTATACATGCGCAGTTAAAAGTAAGCACACAATCAAATAAGAGCATATAAAGAAGTGTTGCCTTATGATCGAATCAGTTCATTTATTATTCAAAGATAGTATGTGATTTACAAATGGAAAGGTACAAAACAGATTACAACATCAGTTTTAAGGGCACTATTCCTAACAGTTACATCATGTTAACATGCCCAATTTACATAAGTAAACAAGGCCTAAAGCTACTCCACAAGCATTAAAAGGTTCTAATTTTCTTGTACAAAATAAATCAATATCAAAATATCTATTTATTACAAAGGAAATTGTGATTTGCAATGCCAAACTGTAAAATGTACTCTAGATTTTTTATGAAGTGAGAAACATATCCCAACTTATTTTAATTAACTTATTTGTTTATTTTCAAAATTCTATGCAAATTTCTTGGATTTTATTAGAAATTAAGCGATAAGACACATGATATACATTCCTAGCATTAATAATAATAAAATTAGGGCATAGCATGTTTAGTGATTTATGGAATTCAAATATTTAACACAATTAGGTATGTAATAAGGGGAAAAAAAGTACACTACATCGATCAACATACTAATTTTAACATGTTATTTATAAATGTTGGCGTGGCTCCAAAAGTCCATAAGTTTTAAGAAACTTTTATAGAGATTGTTTCACAATCAGTTTTTGAGCCCACTTAGAAAACGTGTCTTTATTAGTGGGCAGTTTTTGCATAAGAAAAATAATTGTGATTTTCTCTGGTTAGTTCCTGAGGTTTGACAGCACCTCTGTACCTCCTTCAAGATAGTAAATTAATCTCTTTCTTTCTCGCACATGGATGTAGGCAAATTGGTGAACCACGTCAAAGTTCTTGTATCAAATTTACTATTTACTTTTGTTTATTCGTGTTAATTGCGTGACAAACTGGTATCAGAGCTAGATTGGTTCTGATATTTTTTTTATTTTTCTAAATACAAAATTGAAAAGCTTGATCGCAAGACCCGATATTTGCTATGGAAAATGAGGATGTTGGCGGTTTTGACATAGATGGATCTCAATGATACTTTGCTACAAAAAGATAAGATGTTTGCAAATTGATCTGATCACAAGAAAAATAAAGTTATCAGAAAAGCCGTAGCACAGATTCAATTACACTCGTCTGACAAAATCCTACAAGATGTGATGAAAGGAGAGGATGATGCAAAATTGGAGGAAATTTGTATGAAAAAAAACCTGACAAATAAGTTGCGTTTAAAACAACTTTTTTATTCCTGCAAGATGGTTGAAGGTAACTCAATTCAGTCTCATATTGGTAACTTCAAAATTATCATTACTAATATGGAGAATATAGAAGTAAAATATGATGATGAGGATTTGGCTTTACTATTGTTATGTTCTTTACCTTCCGTTTATTCGAATTTTTGAGATACTACTTTGTATGGTAGATACGATTACTTTGAAAGATGTCGAAGAATCAGATTACTTTCTGAATCAGATGAAGGTCTTTTTGCTTAGCGAAGAAATAAGGAGAGAAATTATGACAACAACAAACAGAGACGTAGATCATAGTTTAGTAAGCCAATTAGGTACCACTACAATAAGAAAAATGGACATTTCAAAGTAGATTGTTGGAAACTGAAAAGAAAATTAGAAGGTGAAAAAGAAAAAATCGCGAGGCTAGTGTTGCTGTGACAAACATTGAAAGTGTTCTTCTAGTTAGTTCAGATAATTCGAGGTCAGACGATATTTGGATCATGGATTCTGCATGTTCCTTCCATATGTGTCCTAATAAGGGTTGGTTCTCCACATATTAAAAGTTGGAGAACATATTACAAGTTGGATGGAGTCGTTCTTATGGGCAATGATGTTGCGTACAAAATATTTGGGAAGGGAACAGTGAAGATCTGAATGCATGACAACGTGATTAGGACATTAGCAGATGTAAGACACGTACCTTCTAATCACAATTGGCTTCTAAATTTCTCATCTCGTCCTTCTAATTGCAATTGACTCTAGTTACTGTTGAGGTTCTTGGTAGTAAACTCCTTCTCATTTGACTCTTCTTCTTTCATAAAAGAATCACTGATAGTATCTTTTGCTGGACTCGCCACTATCTTCTCGAACTCTACATGCTTCGATGCACGCTCTACTTGTTTTGGAGTACTATCGATCCCTTATTGAGTTACCTTATTCAAAATGACAAATTCGTTGAAGGTAACATCCTTGCTTATTATCATCTTCTTTGCCTCTAGACACTAAAGACGGTACCCCTTAACCCCAGCGTTGAAGCCCATAAAGAGAGTCTTTCTTGCTTGAGGATCCAACTTTGATTCATTCACATGATAGTATGCGGTAAAACCAAACACACATAAAGAATTATAACCTGGTGCAGGCAATCCGAACTAAACCTCGAATGAGTCTTCCCACCTATTACAGATGATGGCAAACTATTGATGAGAAGTTGAGCATATGTCACTACCTCAACCCAAAACTTTCTGTCTAGTCCAACATTAGACAACATACAACGGATTTTGTCCACTAATGTCCTGTTCATACGCTCTGACACTTAGTTTTGTTGTGGTGTTTCTCTCATTGTGAAGTGTCGAACTATGTCATGTTCTTGGCATACCTTCTGGAATGGATCGCTCTTGCATTCTCAACCATTATCTATCCGGAGAACTTTGATCTTTCTTACAGTCTGGTTCTCAACTTTAGTTTTCCCCTTTCGAAAAACTCCAAACACCTCACCTTTGAGCTTTATAGGAAACACCCAAACTCTTCTGAAAAAATCATCGATAAAGATGACAAAGTAGTGTTTACCTCCAAGTGATGTCATCTTGGTAGGTCCCCACACATTAGATTGCACATAGTCTAGAATACCCATCTTTACTTTCCCAGAACACAATGCTCGCAAAAATCCAATTTGCAATTCTTCGTACTTTTCAACAAATTTTGCTTGTCAAGAATTTTCAAGGATTTTTCTTCAGCGTGTCCCAAATGCATATGCCACAGCTTTGTTGCCTTGCCTCAACAATCTTCTTGCTGCTAGAAGTTGTTCCTGCTGCTACTGTCCCAATAACTGTATTACCTTGGTAGAAATACAAGTTGTTCTTTCTCTCATCCTTCAACATCACGAGTGCCCCCAAAGTTTCTTTAAGAATTTCATCTCTCATCGTCACAACCAGGCCTTTTGACTCTAAGAGCCTAAAGAGATGAGATTCTTCTTCAAATTGGGCACGTACCGAATATCTTTCAAAATTTTGTGGATCCATCGTAATTTCGTAGCTTGATTGAACCTATCCAAGCTATTTTACATGTCTGATCATTACCCATGTAAACAACTCCTTTATCAAAGTCTTCAAGATCGAAGCACCTCTCCTGAACGGGAGACATATGGTAGGTACAATCATAATCCAATGTCCACTTGTCTGAACTTGGCGTTGAAGGTGAAGCCACTAAAGAAAAATATGACTCTATGTCGCTTTTGCATTCGACTACATTAACATCTTGCGGAGTCTTTCCTTTCTTCAACTATAGACAGTCTTTCTTCCAATATCCTTTCTCGTGACAAAAGGCACACTCATTTTTGGCAACTCTGATCTTTGACTTTAATCTCCCTCTTCTCCCTTTTGATTGGCTTTGCAGATGGCCTCTCACAACTAGGGCTTTTGTAACTCCACCAGTGCTTCATTTCTTACCCTTACTTCTCAGTTCATAACTGTATAGGGTCGTACACGCTTCATTGAATGAAACATCAACCTTTCCATGGAGTAGTTTGTCTCAAGGAACTCGAATTCTTCCGGAAGTGATCCCAACAACATCAGCTTCATCCATTTTTTATGTCAAAGATCAAACCAATTAAGCTGCAAAGCTGCAATCATAGAGCATACTTTGACACCTTTGACTCTGATGCGTCGAATAATATTTAGAACTATAATGCTTAAAGTTATACTAAGAAAATTTTAGTTATTTAAGGAAAAATAATAACCTAAAAATAAATTCTATTAAAAAGACGTAAAGCTAGAAGCGGTAAAAGCCTATTGATAGTGTTAACTTCTTCCTAAACTATTACAAAACTCCAATGTGGAACAAGAAACACTTGTTCCAAACTAACTATCCAACATGGCCATCTAATTGAGTCACAAACCAACAATATATATAAATATATATAACATAATAATTTAAATATTATTTTAGTATTTAAATTAAGTAATATATGAAAGTGTTAAATGTACAAAAGATTTTTTTATGCGAACCTAATATGTTATTAAGTCTAATATGAATGAATTCTGAACCCAATTCTAAATAAATATATCATATTTTTTTGTTATTTAAAATTTTGGCAAATTTCAGACAATCCTGTCTTTAGGAACTTACGGCATGATTGGTATGCATGAATGGAATGAGGCAGGAAAGGAATGAACTTTGTAATGGAATGAACAAAGGAATGTAATGACTTTATTATGACATTACTATGATTGGTACGCCAAGTAATAAAGTTAGGAATGAAATAAAAATTTTAAACTTATTTCATTAATAATAATAATAATAATAATAATAATAATAATAATAATAATAATAATAATAATAATAATAATAATAGTGATAATAACAAAGTATATAATTAAAAATATTTTTATATTAAATATATATTTTAAATTTTTTATTTTGAGTAACTATATATTTTCATATATAAATATATTGTTACAATTTTATATCGAACGTGTTATATATATGACATTTATTATATGTACTATATATATATGTGAATGTGAGAGTGAGTTTGTGATATATATATATATATATACACTATTTCTCTATTCATGCGTAGATTATGTATTAATTATTTATTGTATTTAATATATTTCTTGATATTTATAAATAAATTTTAATATAAATATCAAAATTCGTTCTTTATAAAATATTTGAATTTCTAAAATTTTATAAATAAAATAATATTTTGAAAATGTTTTTAATATATAATATATATTTACATATATTTAATATAATTTATTAAATTTTCAACATGATTAATAGTATTTAATTTTTATTTATGAAAATAATAAAATATAATATGCATTTAACAAATATGTGACGATAATATAAAAATAATAATAAATTTTAAACATTGGGAATGACTAATACCATGGGGGACCAAAGGAATGGGTAATCTCATGCTTGTGGGAATGGGTATTACCGCTGGAATGAGCATTCCTAATCATGTTTTGGTACCAATCATGGGTTTAGGAATGGACGCGGTAATGCCCATTCCATTCCCACCCCATTCCATCATACCAATCATGCCGTTAGTGTATTTAGTTTCCTAACTTTTGAATTTATGTGATTGCACCTCTAATGTTTGTAAAATATAACACTTAATCCTTTTTAGACAATTCCGGCAAAATATTTTAGGAATATTCGTTCAAGTTGAAATTTGACCATCGATTTCTCCTCCGTTACGGTAACCCAAGATTTAAGACAACCACCATCGTATTCCTCTTGCAAAACGAACAAACTACATATCCCATTCGATCATATTGATCATCGAAAGCGTCGGAATTCGCCTACAAAGTTTCACTAGCCGTGCGCCATCTTTGACAAGTGATTCATCCTTTGTTGGTTGTCGGATTTCGATTTTGAAACCATGGTTGTGTTCTTTGTGTCGGATGTTTTGATTTGGTTTATAATATCAATAGGTTTAAAATCTGATTTGTATAAATTTGACCTTATCATGTCAACAATAATTGAACGAAATATTTTCTAAAATCCCATCGAAAAGAGGTTAAATTCTACATTTCATAAAGGTTGGGTGGAAAATCCCACAATAAACCAAAAAAACAAGGATATATGGAATTTAACCTTAAAATTTTAATGTTTTACGCTGTTCAAAGTCCGAAATCAAACTAATTAATTAGAACTTTCAGTGACATGTAAAAAGTTTGTTTTTCTAATTTTAATATCAGAAACAGTATTCCATGAATTTGAATATTAGTATGAAAATGGTTAGTATTGCAATAAAGTTTTAAAAATGTTTTTTTTTTTTTTAATAAAAAATGAGTTACAATTTTATATATATGAACGCGCGCGGAATTTTTTTTCCTTAGCTTAAGAACTCTGTATAATTTAATTTAATGAAAATATATTTGTTTTCAATTTCGACCAAAACAAAAACTTATCTCTAATTTCATATAAATTATAGAATGCATAAGTCAATCTTTTCTTAATTAATTATTTTTTTTAAATCTTTATCATTCTTTATATCTTGTTACTTTAGAATATTAGAACATAACTATTTTTCTTACTATATATACTACTAATTAAAGACAACGTAAAGTTGAATTTATGTGAATAAGAGAGAATTGCTTAAAGATAGTTTAGAATGACTTACTTATGAGTGAGAATTACTGTAGTTTATATAGGGATAAAGCAAGGGCCTTTGAGTAATTATGCAGGTAGAAGGGATGTTGCCCTAAACACATAGCTCAATGGATTGGAGATCAGGGAAAAGCATCGTAGGCATGAGAAAGTAATCATAAAGATAGTGGTTGCAGACACTACCAGGTTCGGGGTGTCAGACAGTACTAAAAGTTGTTATCAAGGGACAGTGTCCTCAGTGGACTCGAAGGGGTATCATATCCCTGGTATAGAGAATGAAGTGTATGTTTTGCATTATGTCCAAGCTTTACAAGGAGAGCTGTACAAATACAGATAACATGGAACTAATTACAGTAAAGAATCATGAGATTGCCTAATTGGGGTCCTTGGATGGTGCGATCAGTTGGTGATTGAGTGGAGCCTTTGATTGCTCAATCTCTTACACCTGGCTTCATTCCCAGACAAATTGCTCGAGGGACCCTCGGACAGTATCCAGCCTCTTTGGTTCGAGGGGTCCCAAAGCGGCAGCGGATGGAGGATCCACGTGCTAGGCTCTTATTGGACACAGGACGTTGACGTGGTCAGATCAAATCTGTGCCATATCATGAAGTATTACATTTGATATTTTGGGGGGATAAATGAGATAGGACTATAATTCAAGGTTGCGAAGTGTATTTCTAGACTCTAGTAATCTTAAAACCCTCCGTTGCGATTGTATTGCTATTGTTGGCGGCAAGTGTATTTTGTCATTCACCGATATATCAAAATAAGTGGGGGGTTGCTACGCAATATGTCATATAATGGACCACTAGTGATCCAATATTAGTTTATTTGATTCTAAAGTAAGGAGAATGCGCAGGGCGAAGACATTTGTCTGTCCTAATCAAACAAAATAAACGAATAACCTTAATCAATCCACATCTCAAAGTGCTCCTATATTAATTAATTTATCACTATCGTCATCGGTTAATAATGTATTAGTTCGTACACCTTTCAAAAAGCTCTCTTTACAATGTCTTAACTCTATCGGTAGAAGTATGATAAAAAGCGGGGCCAAGCTTACGGAGACAAAATAGTGCTTTCACACGTAACTATTATTAAGGGACAATTTGAAATATTTTTATTTTACTCCCCATAAAATTATACTACATAATAGGATATAAATATTGTATTAGAACGTTTTAGTATTACATTTTGTGAAAATTATATAATATATTTTGAGAGGTATTTTAAGTACTACATTATGTGAAAATCATACGGCATTTTGCCAAAATGGGGACTTAAGTAAAAATATGATACCAAATTGGGGATTTATCCCACATTACCCGAACTATTAACTTCAATCCTTATCAGCTTACACGTGTGGCTCGTCTATAATATTAATCCAGTGCTATTTAATTCAACTTGAAATTTTGATGGTTTTCTAATATATTATTTTGTAATCTGGTAAATCGCAAAAGGCACTACGTATATTCTATTTTTTTTTTTTTGGGCACATGCCCCCGAGTAGCGTGAGGGATTCAAATCTGTATCATTACTTTAGACTTTAGAGAAAGAATTCTTATTCCTCAAAACATATCAAATACACATAGCACTTTGTTCCCAAAGGCATCAAGAGGTGGTTCCTATATTAACATAAAACAAACCAACCTTTACTCCAATGATGGAAGGGTTGTCCGATCCTAACCATCCATTGCGACTTGGGATCCCACTATGTGCCCTCGCCGGGTTTTGACGCCGTCGGCTGAAGAATACCACATCTTTCCTATCTCCCAGAGTCGCGCGTGATACTTCAAATGAAAACTATGCCCGAAGTTTACTCAACGGCCAGCTATCGTACTGACTTTCCCAACCCATAGTTTCCATGGCCCAACATTAACATTACATTCATTCCCCACAATTTCATAACGTTAACATATCATTACCTACCATTTCAGACCTTACCTTGCAGCAAGCATACGCTTAACATAACTCACTGTTTTATTCCACAGTTGATCGCTCCATTGCATTCCTTAGCTTGGTTAAATGAGACACGGTTTGAAGCATAATTTAATATTGCAAAACATTATCAAACACTTCAACCTTATCTATGCTTGTACATTCATAAGAAGAGGATGATTTTGCATCGGTTTTAGAGGGAGCGAAGAAGAGTGATTTTGCACTTTGGTCCCTCAACAATTTAAGTGCTTCAATTAGGGCCCCAAGTTTTGGTAGGTGAGCAATTGAGTCCAATTTCAAAGTTCAATTGAGTCTAAGGATTTCATATAAGTTCAAATTAAATAGGTACTTAATTGAAATAAAACATTTAAATAGCAAGTAAACATGTTGTAATTTAATTTAAATAGCATAGTCAAGTAAGTCATATGAACGTATAATTGGAAAATCAAAATTAAATACACATATAAAGGGAAAGAAAATTCCTATCTCTCAAAAACTCTCACGTATGGTAAGGCGTACTTGGACGATTTGAAAATACGAGGCATCATAGTATTGTGGGATTATAAATTTATAATAGTGTTGTGAGCTCTTTTTTGTTTTATATCCCCCTCATCAATCATTAGGACTAACCCTCGTTCTTGTAATCAATTTTCAATTTTGTAGGTATGAGCTAGACATGATTTACGTTTAAGTTTAGCACAAGTCTATCCGTTGAAACTTATTGTATATTCTTTTGTCAGTCTCGTTGGTCATTACATTATATTATTTTAGGTCATGTCGGCCAAGCTTTGTGCATGGATGTTGGGCCTTACCAACCATGTAAATGAATCAATTAGTCTTGTGTGCGTGTATTGAGCGTATACTTTTTCGTTGGCTTGTGGCCATGCATGCTTGAACGTTTAAGCTTTCTACACCTTGTTACTTGTTAAGCAGTTTCATGGTATAGGGTATAGAATTCGCCTAGCTTAGGTTCGATTTTGTCCATCACCTATTCACTATAACTTTGATGTGTATATGGATTCTTCATTTCGTATATGGCTCGGGTTGTACTTAGTGTGAAGGTGGCCCAATGTTTTGGGCATTACAGCCCTACTTCTATACTACTCTCCCCCAACCATTTCTTAAGGAGCTTAAGTCTTATCAATAAAATTAGAAACACTACCAAGTGTTGTAGTTTAGCGATTCGATAGTATGCTATATTAATCAAACATCTCATATTGCTATCATTAGGTATGCAATTAGGAGAATTTTATACTTTAGTGGTCCGCCTCGACTCGAACCCATAATGGGATATGTTAGAATTTGAGCGTGGGTGGTATCAACATCACTGGTTTGTATTAGTCAACAGCAAAGATATAGAAATGAAGCACAGGATGATTTAGAGAGGTTTGGCCCTACAGACTGTGTAAAACACAAGCCTAAAGCATTAATCCCCTACCTAAGTTATCAAACTTAGGATTTTCAAGCCAACACTTTATTAAGATAAGAGTTACAAAATACAACACAACGGAGCTGTCTGGAACCAGATGTTACAAAGTCTGGAACAAAACAAACCAGCTCCTGGATCCTCAAGCTTCCTCACAAAAACTACCCACCAAGAGAAAAACACTCAATCTCCAAAATGGTGTAAACACAAAATAGCTTGTAAGAGACAACTTAAAAGGAATCACGTTGAAATGTTGAGACTTGAACCCTTTAAGCAGAAATTCCAAGATAGTCGTTGGTTCTCTTCATTTGAATATTTGAAAATTGCATTTTTCCCAATGCAACCCTTTTGGTGCATACCTTTGCTTTCCAAGGTCAACCAAATAAAGATAACTCCTGCATTATGTCTATTAGGCATAATAACCTTAATAATTTAAGTGCAAATATCTTGAAGCCACATTTTTGTCATTAAACAAAAATACCTATTTTGAGCCTTTAGTTCTAGTCAGGTCCCAAGGGTAAAGATCTCCCCCCTTTTTTGATGATGACAAAAATATTTCCTATTGCAATATCTCTCCTTGTCTTTGAGCACACAAAACTTCATAATAAGAGTCCTAAAACTCTCTCGTGTCACTAAGCATCAAATGTCAGCAAAAAATTTAGAGTTCTAAGGACCATAAGGACATATATTCAGTATACCACATGATCAGAATTTTAGAGAGCTCCCCCTATCAATGAGCACAATATATATGCAGTAGTAGATCAGATAAAAAACGCACATCTTCACATTGTTTTTCACTAAAGACAGATTATGCAAGAAATAAGAAAATAAGAATTCATTAAATTTCTCCCTCTTCTTGTTTCTTGTCATGTGATGAAATGATCCGCTGTTGAGAATCCACTTGACATTTCGATTGAACTCTTTTGGTACCTGCAGAATCTATTCTGGTTCTAGGTACCTTGATTTCTGAGGGTCCTTCATTGTTGGTGTTAGGAATAAAATTCTTTAGAATTCAAACCCATTTGGATCGATTTGTTTTTCTTGACCAACATTTATTAACAATATGTCCAGTTATACCACAGTTATAACATTTTTTCCAAGAGCTGTATTTTCGTGATAACTCAAGTTTAAGTTTATTGGCATCATAGTGTAGACTGAAATTTTCTTGAGCTAAACATTCATTCTATTTTTCAATAACATCATTTTCATATCGTAATGTATCACAGATTTCCATGTATCTATGCTCTAGGTCTTGTTTTTCTTTTAGAATTTTGAGAATGATTCCTTCAAGAAATTTATTTCTAGCACTTAATTTTTCAAGATTTTCTGTGCGTTAGGCTAGAAAGTTACAGATGTTATCTTCAACTTCAGAATCAGAAGAGCTAGATGTGGAAGAGTTGGTTCCAGAACGTACCTTGTCGTTGTACCTGGTCGTTTGCAAGAAATCCTATACAATCTTCTTTATTTTCGAAAGCTTCTAAGCCGGAATCACTCCATGTTACATTGAAGGAAGTGTGTTTCTTGTCTTTTCTTGGGTTGCCTTTTAGTTTTGGGCATTCAGGTCGTATATGTCCTAGTTCCTGACAATTATGACAAGTAATTTCGTTATTAAATGAACTGATACTAAGTTTCTTACCAGAGTCATTCGAACGAAATCTGTTTTTGGCAAGGGCAAGTTGTTTCAACCTTCTTTTGACAAAAACAAATTCTTCATCTATCTTGTTTTCTAGCTTCTCATCATCATCATAGTCAACATCCAGATCTGCACTTAAAGAAATATTCTTCTTCTTATTCGGAGTCTCCTCTTTGGGCATGAGGGCAATTTCATGAGATGTAAGAGACCCAATAAGTTGAGCTATGGTCATTTTAGTCAAGTCTTTTGCTTTATGAATGGCAGTGACTTTGGGATTCTATTCCTTAGGGAGAGATCTAAGAATTTTTCAAACTTGGTCTTATTCGAAAATGGACTTCCCAAGAGCAAACATATTGTTGATGATTTTCATGAAATTGGTGTACATTTGGCTGATGGTTTCACCATCTTTCATGACAAACATCTCAAATTGGTGAGTAAGGAGAGCAATCTTTTCTTGTCGAACTTGAGATGAACTTTCAGGAGAAACTTGTAGCATCTCCCACATATCCTTTGCGGTAGCACACATGCTTACACGGTTGTATTCATCTATACACAAGGAGCAAGAGAGGATATATTTTGCCTTTGAATTCATGGACATCAACTTTTTATCTTTTGCAGTGAACTCTCCTTTTTTCTTTGGAACAACAACTCCATTTTCTCTTTTGGTAGGAACCTTAGCTACATCTGTAAGAATCTCCCACAAGTCATAATTCATGGATAGTTTGAGCCGTCGAGAAGTGGAGGATGAATGTGAGACACCCCTACAGAATGATTTTCGTTTTGGGCAACCATCAGGATTGTTTCTCTTGGCTGTTAGACCAATATCATGAGCACTAGGCTCTGATACCACTTGTTAGAATTTGAGCGTGGGGTGGTATCAACATCACTGGTTTGTACCAGTCAGCAGCAAAGATATAGAAATGAAGCACAAGATGATTTAGAGAGGTTTGACCCTAAAGACTGTGTAAAACACAAGCCTAAAGGATTAATCCTCTACCTAAGTTATCAAACTTAGGATTTTCAGGCCAACACTTTATTAAGATCAGAGTTACAAAATACAAGACAACGGAAATATCTGGAACCAGCTGTTACAAAGCCTGGAACAAAACAAACCAGCTCCTGGATCCTCAAGCTTCCTCACAAAAACTACCCAACAAGAAAAAAACACAGTCTCCAAAATAGTGTAAACACAAAATAGCTTGTAAGAGACAACTTGAAAGGAATCACATTGAAATGTTGAGACTTGAACCCTTTAAGTAGAAATTCTAAGATAGTCGTTGGCTCCCTTCATTTGAATATTTGAAAAATACACTTTTCGCAATGCAACCCTTTGAGTGCATACCTTTGCTTTCCAAGGTCAACCAAATAAAAATAACTCCTGCATTATGTCCATTAGGCACCATAACCTTAATAATTTAAGTGCAAATATCTTGAAGCCACATTTTTGTCATTAAACCAAAACGCCTATTTTGAGCCTTTAGTTCCAGTCAGGTCCCAAGGGGTAACAGGATATATATAACAAAAATAAATAAATAAAATTAGGAACTTTCCATGAATTACAGTTTTATTAATTGAAATCTAAAAATAAAAAATAGACTTAATATCACGTTTAGTTCCTAAAGTTATAAGTTTGTGTCATGTTAGTACCTGAAGTTTCAAAAGTAACAGATAAGTCCTTAATATTACTAATTTGTCTCAAGTTAGTCCCTCAATAACTTTCTCGGTAAGAAAAAAAAAAAAAAAAAAAAAGGAAAAAATTTCATGTGCACTAGGTGTGCGATTAGTAAGGACATTCTGGTCTTCTACCCATAAGGTGACACCCTTCAAAACTAATTACACAATTTTTTTTCGCTCATATTTTCATTAAAAAAGTTGTTGAGGGACTAACTTGAAACAAATCAGTAATTTTAGGAACTTATTTATTACTTATGAAATTTTAGGGACTAAATATGATATTTACTGTAATATATACATACATATATATATATAAAAGCGAGTTACTCTAATCTTTGTATTAATCAACTTATAAATTGTCTTTTAAAATTATTAAAATAAAAATAAATTATCATAATATATAGGTCGAATTACATCTGAGTACCCTTAGGTTTGGCCTAATTACAATGCAGTCCTTATTCTTTCAATTATTACCATATAGTCCCTTAGATATGATTTCAAACTGAGGTCCCTAAATACCGTTAGGGTTTTCAGGGACTAGTAGGTAATTTAAACTTAATATAAGGATCGTTTTGTTACATAATAAAACAATGAGGGATGCATTTGTAATTTCTAGCTAAATTTAAATTAGGCCGTTTAGGAACCTCAGATGGAACCCTAACGATGTTTAGGGACCTCAGACGGAAACAATACCTCAGGGACTATATGGTAATAATCGAAATAATAGGGACTACATTATAATTAGGCCAACTCTGAAGGTATTCAAATGTAATTCGCCCTAATATATAAAGTAAAACCTATGCAATGTACAAGGTTAAAATCTAGTATATGTAATCTTCCTTCGCTTGTGAATTGATTGTACAAACATAATTTCGCATCAATGTCATAAATTTAAAGTAATTCATATTATCCGACTCTATACTGATACTAATAAGAACGTTTTATTTTGAGTTATTTACATCATACCTCTATATTAGGTGAAATGAGTAAAAAAAATTTGTGTTACAAAAATTAACATAAAAAACCTTATATTTTCAAAATATTTGCATGACGAACCCTGAAAATTTCTAGTGTAGGACACGTGCTAAAAGTGTGACTAGAACACTAATTTTCTCTATTTATTGGATGTGAAATGACTAATTTACCTCTTATATTCTGATATATCATCTCACTTCTCTCTATATACCCCTTTTTATACTTGTTTATAGGGTTTTTGCATGCTATTTTTATTTTGTACAGAGTCTTTGTGCATATAAAAAGGAATTGAATATATATTTGTTTATAGGGTTCTTCATGTAATTTTTATTTTGTACAGGGTCTTGGTGCATATAAAAAAGTATTGAACAATATAGAGAGATATGAGATGATGTATATTAAAATATAAAAGGGTAAATTAGTCATTTCACATCCAATAAATAGAGAAAATTAGTGTTTTAGTCGATCTTTTAGCGTTCCGAAACCAGAAATTTTCAAGGGTCGTCATGCAAATATTTTGAAAATACAGGATTTTTTGTGTTAATTTTTGTAACACATGGTCTTTTTTACCATTTACCTAACACAGGGGTGAAATATGTAAAAAATCTTTTTATTTTATATATTTTTCTAAAATTACTTCTAGTGGAACCGCATCAATATCGTTTTGAAATTTAAAAAAAAATGAAAATCATTCGAGGATTTAGTGTTTAAATAACGGGAAATGACCCATAACTACCTAGAAAGGGGGTCAAATTTCCCTTAGCTCCCCGTTTTTAAAACTATCCCTACTAACTCCCCAATCCACTTTACCAATCTTTGTTAACTACCTAATGTGTGTAATTTTACTACCTTACCCCTGATGGCAACCACTTTCCCTCTCATTCTCATTAATGCTGGTCTGAAATTAGAAAAAGAAAAAAAAAAGAAAGAAGAAAGCAGGAGCAAAGGGCGAGAGAGCATTGTGAGACAACAACAGACCACGTTGCGGCGATCTTGGGTTACGGCAAAGTGGGTGACGGATAAGTAGGTTTCCGACGCGTACGACTACCCTGGTGAGAAGTCTCCGGCGTTGACAGAACTTCGCGGCTGTTGAGGTTGGTTTCCACCGTTATAGGGTTTGCGCTGCTGAGTTTACGTCACCGAAGTGTCTACACCGCCAACGAGACCTGCGATTCAGGTGTGTACGCCGCCGACGACTCACCGAAGTGTGTACGCCGCCGACGAGACCTGCGATTCAGGTGTGTACAGTGCCGACGAGACCTGCGATTCAGGTGTGCAGGCTTAAAGATTTGAGCTTTTTTTTTTCCCTCTTTGCTCCAATACGAAATATGAAGCCTTGCGTACGCTATTTCCCTTTTTTTGTACGCAAAATTGTTAGGGTTTTGCTTGAATGTGAATGCCCTGCTTCGGTTGGGTATTCATTGAACCAAAATGCCCAAATTTCTGTAGTAGGTTGCTTGATCTGTAACGGCCCCATTTGTTTGTAGGTGAATGTTTCAGGTGTGCAAAATTAAAGAATTGAAGCCTTATATATGTTGTTTCCCATTTTTTGTACGCAAAATTGGTAGGGTTTTGCTTGAATTTAGGTGTGCCATTTTTTGTTTCAGGTTGAAGCTTGGGAGGCGAGGGTTTTCTCCATGGGGTCATGTTCCATCAACCGCAGGTCTGAAATTGCTCGCTTCATCGATTTGAGTTATGGCAAAACACCTTACTGCAATGCCCATCAAAGTGTGAGATTAAAGTTGTTGAATCTCAAGAGAAAGCTTCAAAGGGTCACCTGTATTACTGTTGCCCTAACAAGAACCCACAATGCAAATTCTTTCGTTGGTGCACGCCGGTTAAAGCTACTCTTGGCTCCCAAGGTTGCCCAATTGAAACTGATGCAGGAAATGAGACATGTAGCCATTCAACTGTGAAAGAAAACACTGAATGTGGAGAGGTTGCTGATGTGATTTTAAGTGTGTCAACTATCAGTGGCTCATCAAGGAATGAAGTGAATGGCAATTTCATACATATTTCTTGGGTGTTTTCTGCTGTGTTCTTCACAATGATGGTGATGCTTTGGTTGAAGTTGTAATGGTTATAAGTTTTCAGTGTTAGGGGTTGTTAGTGCAATATTAGGGAGCTTGTGTAAGGCTTTAAGTGTGAGCTCCTTTTGTCAATTTAATGAATGATTGAGTTATGTTTGTACCAAGTGCAATTGATGATGCATTGATATGTGGATGTATGAAATTTTGGTGTTTGTTAGAATGGTACTTGAATTAATACGTGATACCTGATTCTGGTATTTGGGTACATCATATGGACAATTAAGTACGTGATTCTAGCATCTGTGTACAATATTTCTCCAAATTTGTACAAATTGAAAAAAGTTGTATAATTCACTCACTTGTGGTACATGAAAGTGAATCCTTACTCTTCATGAATTTATACGACATATGGACGACTAAGTACATGATTCTAGTATTTTTATACAACATTTCAGTCTTCTACGTAGTTTTGTAGAATTTATACAACATATGGACGATTAAATACGCGATTCTAGTATTTTTATACAATATTTCACCAACTTTGTACATCGTGATAAAAGTTGTAATTCACTCTCCTACGTACTTTCGATGAATTTATACAACATATGGACGATTAAGTACTTGATAATAGTATTTTTATACAACATTTCACCAAATTTGTACATCGTGATAAAAGTTGTGTAATTCACTCTCCTACGTACTTTCGATGAAATAATAGAGTTTAATAGCAAGAGTATGTTATCTTAATACAACATATATACTATATAGAGTTTAATAGAGTTTATCTCTTAATGTGTTGAATGATACATACTATATGATATAGTATGTTGGTTACATATGTTATCATAATATGTTGAATGATATATACTATATGATAAGGTGTATTGGTTACATATGTTAGCATATTGTGTCCCATGATATTATATAAATCATTCAACACATTATGATAACATATGTAACCAATACACCTTATCATATAGTATATACCATTCAGCACCTTATGATAACATATGTAACCAACATACTATATCATATAGTATGTATCATTCAACACATTAAGATATAAACTCTATTAAAATCTATATAGTATATATGTTGTATAAATTCTTCAAAACTACGTAGGAGAATGAATTACACAATTTTTATGGCGATGTACAAATTTGGTGAAATGTTGTATAAAAATACTAGAATCACGTACTTAATCGTCCATATGTTGTATAAATTCTTCAAAACTACGTAGGAGAATGAATTATACAATTTTTTTGGCGATGTACAAATTTGGTGAACTGATAAAGTACTTAATTGTCCATATATCGTATAAATTTCTGATAAAGTACGTAGGAGAATAAATTATACCACTCTTTTCACGTTGTACATCTTTGGATAAATGTTGTACACAGATGCTAGAATCACGTACTTAACTGTGCATATGACGTACCCAAATGCCAGAATCAGGTATCACGTATTAAATCAAGTACCATTGCATTCCAACAAACACCAGTCACCACAAATGAAAGAAAAATTACGATTGTACAACAAACACTAGGCATCACAAATGAAGTCCAACAAACTAAACTACAAAGACAAACTGCAGAACATGGATAGTCACGGAGTAATTTTTCAGTTTTTTTCCGAAACTCAGCCGTACCTCTGAACCCTTGGCCTACCCCAGTTATGCACATACTCCAGGAGTTTCGGGAACTTGAATGCATAGTATCAGATTGGGGTGTAAGTGTCATTTCCGCATCTTCTGCTTCCTACCTAACAAGGCTGACAAAGAAAACGATATAACAAAATATAATTGCAACAGAATATGAATGGCACAAATTCATCATTGAAGTACCTGAAGCCAGTCGATCGCATATGCTCGATTTCATCATCCCTATCAGTGGCCCTAATATCAACATATGTCAAATTGAACATTTTATGTAGTTCAATCATGTTAGAAACATCTTCATCATTCAATAGCCTAACTTCATTGTAACGCCCCCGTTTTTCAGTTTAAATAATGTGACGTATTTGTTTATAAATTGCGCAATTTAATTATTTAATTATATGATTACTTGTTCATAAGTGTTTTTATTTGATTTAAACTATAAATTATTAATATTTAATTTAATTCATTTTATTTCTACTTTGATATTTAGTGTTAAATTCTCAATTAGGGTTTCATGTTACCTTAAATATTTCGGTAATTTCGTTAACTAATTTCAACATGTTATTAGTTGGTTTTAATTTAATCAAGATGGAATTTAAGTTTAGTAATTTATTTATAACAATATGAATTCGTTCATGCGCTTGAGTGTTATATTTGTGCTTCGTTCATATGTGTAATGATATCGGATTGGTATGGAAATTTAGTATGTCGTAAATATGTGTGTTATGAACATGTCTCTATGCTCGGTTTATGTTTTCGGATTCATTTGACGTGTTTATGAATTTAATTTCGATTGTGGAACCAAATCGGGGGCTAACGAGCAATTAGCGCACCCTTGGTTCCGTACGTGATATCTTGAGCTCGGGAATTCGGATTCGAATTCCGTCAACTCCGTTGCCTTCGTATCGACGATTCGGAGACAATGGAAGAAGCCTCATACCTTTTTGAGATCATTAAGACCTCCAAAATCCAACCGTAACGGACAACTCGTGCAAGAAGAGCCCTTATGTTGACTAGTCTTCATGGTGGGACCCCATAACCTCTCTTAAACTTAACCATACCTTAACCATGACTTATCCACCTTGAGTTAACTCCTTCCTCTCCCTTTTAGCAGCAAAAACCGAGCCATATCTCCCTCCTTTCTGCAACTACTGATCGAGAGAGAGAGATAGAGGAGAAGAGAAGGAAACCTTGGCCCTTTTGTGATTTTGGAGCTCAAATCACCATCTTCTTTCACCGAATCCTCAAGGTATGAATATTTATGTCTTCTCTACTCTATTATGTTTGATTTCATCTATTTAAATCATGTTTTGGATCAGATTTGATTAGGGTTTGATTGATGAGATTGGTATGAACTTTTAGGGATTTTTGTCCTAGTGACCTATTTGCTTGTGTGGCTGAATTCCTTGCTTAAACCTGATCATATGAACGTGGTTCTTGGCTTATTTCTTTCCTAACTGATAGTATATGATTTTAGGAGGATTTCATCTCTTACTCTTTTTATAAAATTATGAATTATGGAGCTCCAAACTTGATGATCAAAGTGTTTCCCCTGTTTTCAAACTGCTGTGTGAGATTTAGTGTTGTTGCATGATCATATGGCCTCCATTTCGTGTGAAAATGCATGGAGTTGATGTACACTCATTGTTCTATATGTTAGCATTCATGCTTTAAGTATTTGGTTCCGTTTAAAGCCTCAAAACCGAAATACATGGCCTGTTTCTATGCATGCACCATGACAGATTTGTTGCTGTTGTGTTTGGTAAGTTGTTGGTCATCCTAATGTGCTTTAAATTGTACCATTTTGCATATATATGATGTATATTAGTTGTTTGGTATGTTAGCATGCATTCCCCAAAGTTTCAGATCCAAATTCAAGCCCTAAGTACTTGATCAAGGCATGATAGAATCTTTAGGGCTCATATGTCCGATTGTAGCGACCCAGTTTTGTTTCACGGTTTCGATGATCTTAAAGTGTGATTTAGCTTTTGCACTCTAAATGAAAAATGTTCATAACATGCCAAATATGTTGTATATGAAGTTTCAGAGCATTTGGAGTTCATTTGGTATGCCTTTGGATTGAGTTTGTTTGAGTTCATTTTTGCCGGAAAAATTTCAAAGGGGATTAAGTTCTGTACCGTGACACCCCCGTGTCTCATTTACTCATAAGAGGGAGACACGGGCGTTTCACACTCTCTGGGCAGCTCTGTACTGAGCCACGCCCGTGGCTCAGTTGGGCAAGGGTTGGTGACACCCCCGTGTCACTTCCCATGCGCAGTCTTCGTTACTTCCTCTTCGGTTTTTGATTTGTTTCACCTCCTTAATGACCTTATCTTCTTTTGTGTTAAACTATGAACTTGTTTTGCTATGTGTTAGGAGTATTGTGGTTCAATTTCGTGGCATTTGGATGAGTTATAGGTATGCTTTTGCTTAATGCCGTTTATGTGTGTTTATACGTCGTTTTTGAATTGCATAACTTATTTTCCATATCATATGATTTCTTCTTGTTGTCAAACCTTGGATATATGCTATGCTATGTAATATGAAGTATGTAGTAGCATGTTGGGAGAGTTTGAACATGTTCTATGCTTCTATTTGAGTTCTTGAATAAATTGAATGGAAATATGAAATGAATGATCTATGATTGAACAAGTGAATGAATTGGTTATATGATTTTCATGACTTAATATGATCTTTATGCCTTCATATCATGCTTGAGCATTGCCGTGCGTCATATGTGGTTCATTTAGAGTCTTGAGTCTCACGAACACATCTTGTGGTCTTTTGTACAGTTTGTCTCCAGGGTGGAGAGCTTTTGATCGTCAGGCACTTGGTGCTCGATCCTTGTTTCTTCACGGTTAAGGTGAGGGTGGTTTTCGTTGTAGCTATATAACAAACCCTATAACCCTTATGTGCAAAGCTTTGGCCAAAAACCTTATGATTATATATATATGATTTCCAAACGAAGCTATCGAGTAAATTCTTCTGAATTATACGTATGAGCGTATATAAGCTTAAAAATGGTTTTGTAATGAGGCTATGCTCTAAACCGTGTGCCCTCATGCTAGCTATGGATTAGGATGACACGGAGAGGTACGTATATAGCATATGCCGAGTTACACGGTAAGGTATGATTTCTTATGGTATGTATCATATGTATATATGGATATGTTTTGGCGAGATTGTATGGATGATATGTTCACGGGCCCCGGGACTTAGTATATGTGGCTAACTGAGGAAGCAAGGGCTGACGGGGATCCCATATACTAGTCCTACTATTAAACAGCGGTACCGGACCTCGTCAGGAGATTGGCGGGGAAAGGGAGACTGAGTGCCATCTGGGGAGCCATGTAACCCCTTTTGGTCAAAGACAGGGTGGTCGGGCCTTGCAAACCCACCACCAACCCGGAGGAAGAAGGTTGGTTATAATATGATTATGTTTATGAATATGTTATGATATGATTAGGCACCGTGCGGGAATGCCGGGATCCGGATTGCCCAAACGAATATGTTTATGATATGATTTATGGTCTGTGTGTATTATGACGTATTGCATGATCACCTATTGAAAATATTATTGATATTTGTTGTACACGGTCGGAGTTTGGATGGAGGTTGTGCACGCTCACTCGCCGAGCCTTATATTTATGTATGATTTATGAATGTAATGAATTTAATATGAATTCGTCATAAATCCGAGCATTGATTAATCATTCTCTTGCCTTATCGGGAACTAAATTCAAATAAAACCTTGTTCGGAATTTATGACTTGCATGTGCATGTTTTTATATATATGTATCGCTCCTGCTCACTCAGTCTTCTAGAGACTGACCCCTCTCCCTCCCCATTCTTTTAGTGTGCAGGTTTGTTCTTTGGAGTTTCAGGCTAGGCGGAGGTGTTTGAAGTTTTTGAGTGAGTCGAGTTAGATTAGGAGAGTCTCTCCACTCATTCATGTATTGGAATTATGTATAATTCATTTCAGTTATATCGTCCAATTGGATACCTATGTATTTATTATGAAATTGGGTTTACTGAGTTTTGCTATGTTTTAAAAGAGGCCTGAAGAGCCCAAATTCTATTTATGGTTGGTATGTTTGAACTTTGGCTTTGTTGCATTATATTATGTGGATTGGTAACCATTGCAGGGTCTAGCTCCGCCTGGCTTAGGAAGGTTTTTATGTTGTCTCCCGTTCGCTGTGGTTTGATACGGGTGCGGATTTACTGTTTCGTTACTCGTGTCGAGCCATAGTGCGGGGGATGTGGTGCCTCACGTGTGGGGTGCTACATCCTTAAGTGGTATCAGAGCCCGGTTGCAAAACCGGTGTTCTTGAGTCGTGTTGGAGTCAGTTTAGGTCGTACGGCTTAGGGACTCTATGACAATGTGTGCATTGCATCGATCTTGGACATGAATTTGGCTTTCCTTTTGGAATTTTGGCTAGACTATCTGTTGCATTTACATAAGGATCCTTGTACTAATTGTTGAAAATGTGTCATGAGCATGCACTAATCGCATGCATCCACTCTTGGAGTAAGCTATTATTTATAGGTCATGGAAATAATATCAACCCACGGCCAAGTTTTAGGACAACGAAGATCAATTGTAAACTTTTCTGAGACATGGAAGGTGGGCAGGATATTCCGGGGAGGAATGTGGAGAATGCTAGATGCGTGGCTTCATAGACTGAGTTACAATTAACGGTTAGGATTCAGAAAGGGAGGTTTGATTTTGGCGATGCGATGGCAGAAGGATATTTGGTGAAACAGGAATAGGAGTTAATCAAGGGATGGTTGTGACTCAGAAGAACAACTCATGTGAATCCGCTACTCGAAGTGCATTAATTTGGATTCAACAAGATCTTTCAACCTAAGGAATGAAATGAACAAATCTTGAAGATATTTTGATCCCGGATTGGGTCGTTGAAGAGGTCTCAATAATTAGGATAGACTAAGATAAAATGGGTCCGGTAGGAGCTGTGTACCTGGGGTCGACAAGAAGGATTTCTGATTAAGCCTAGTGAATTGAAATCAAGTCTGTCGAAGTCAAGACCGGGAAGAGTTGGACTTGGGTGCTCTGGATGGCGATCGTGATGGAAACTCATAAACAATCGTCGCGGGAATCTTGATCAAGGTGTGGACTGGGAGATGAGTTCGTTTTTCTAAAACCAAGTTGAATTGCCATGTGGTGAAGTTGAAATGGAAGATATGAAGCAACAAATGGAAATGGTAAAGAAAGGCAGCCACTTCTTGCAAGGAAATCATGCGCTCAAATGTAAGCAGTGGAAGGTGAATTGAACTTTCGAAAGGGTAAATGCGGGATTCTTGATTGAGACGACGATTGGAAGTAAAGGTCGAATTGCGAGGAGAAGGGTGGATGTTAACTCAGTGGACGTGAAAGAATTAGGGATCAAGAAGTTGCCATCTCAGACAGTGGAGGATACACGTTGATTTACAAAGATGCATGGGAAACTTGAAGACCGTGGGAAAGCCAAGGGATAATTACCAAGTCCAAGTGACCGCGGGACTTGGAGTAGCAAGGAGAAGCTATCGAGCTAACTACTTACCCCATTGGTGACAGGTTCCAAAGCATTCATAGCACGTGCATCATATTTTACATTAATTATTTATTCTCTTGATCTTATGTTATTCGTACCTTTCTAATTGGTTTTGTTGCGTTAATGTGTGATATGATTGCTTGATGTAAACGTGACACATGCATTACCATCTTTACCCGGCATGCATTTTAGTGTTTACTTGATAGGAAAATCTGGCGCCTTAATTGTCAAGTATATCCTCGCTCGGACCATATCTGAGTTAAGGGAAAGGAAATGATGGCGTGGCACATGACAAGAAAGACATTTGGGGAAATAAGAACTCCCATTAAGGGATAGGTTCATGGAAACGAGAATTCAGAAGGAGAAGTGAAACCAGAGTTCCAGACAAGAATAAGGAAGGAGTTTCGGACATCAAGAGAAATGGGGAAGGAGTTGAAAGGCCAAATCCTTGATTTCTATATCAGTTAAACTTCACCTAACGGGATTTACTCATCAAGAATTTCGATAAAAGAAGAATCAATGGAGTTCAATCGGGAGAGCAAATTTTAAGGGGGAGAGCACGACCGAGAGATAAAATGGAAGATGGAAGTAATGCTCGAATAAATATGTCAATAGTAACAATGGGGATACATATTAAGGAGAATCCGGAAATCCACGAAGAAACCAAACCGGAAAAGATGATCATTGGAGGATTTACATCAAACTTCAAAACGCATCAAGAACATTTTATCTTCGACTCAAGGAATGTGGAGCTAGATGCCAAATATAAACCTAAGGGGTCAAAGGGGATGAATGGATACCAGGAACGGATGATGGAAAAGGATTCGTGTTAAGGTAGATCCTAATGACGAATACCTCTAGGTAGGGATCGAATCGTCAAGATTGTCAGGAGTAAGAAAGAAGCTATAGGTCTAACATTGAGACGGATGGTCTAAGGATATTCGGGAAGGGCAAGCCCGGTTAATTAAAAAGAATTGGATGGTCGAACGAAGATTGTGGGAAATGGTGAAGATTGGAAATAGTACAAGTCAAAAGGGGATCCAAGAGTATGATCCTTAAAGGATTTATCAATAGCTTCACCGAGGAACCTTGAAGAGGTTCAAGATAAGCTGACCACTGAGCTATCTCCAGGATAGATCCTACACTGGACAACGACAACTCTCAATTCTAAACTTTGAACTTCGGTGAACGGTACTTATAGCATTCATGATACATGCATCCATGCAATTTAACTTATATAACTTTTATGTTAGGTGCTGTAATCTTGTATTGTGTTAAATTACTTGGAATAATTGGAAATCAATATGGGAGATATTTGTTACTTACTTTGGGTGCCTTACGTGATTTAAATTTGGTTTGAGTGAGTTGCTTGGGAGTATTGGAGACTTCCTTGCTTTATTTTCGGTTAAGAGACGGGGATTCTCTTATTTTTGTTTGAGAGACGGGGTACTCTCTTTGCTTGCGAGAGACGGGGTTCTCTCATTGTTATTGGAGAGACGGGGTTCTCTCATTGCTGCTTGAGAGACGGGGCTCTCTCCTTGTTGTTTGTGAGAGACGGGGAATCTCTCATTATTTGATTTCAAGCGTGTTTTGAATCCGAGGACGGATTCTTTTAAGGGGGAGAGATTGTAACGCCCCCGTTTTTCAGTTTAAATAATGTGACGTATTTGTTTATAAATTGCGCAATTTAATTATTTAATTATATGATTACTTGTTCATAAGTGTTTTTATTTGATTTAAACTATAAATTATTAATATTTAATTTAATTCATTTTATTTCTACTTTGATATTTAGTGTTAAATTCTCAATTAGGGTTTCATGTTACCTTAAATATTTCGGTAATTTCGTTAACTAATTTCAACATGTTATTAGTTGGTTTTAATTTAATCAAGATGGAATTTAAGTTTAGTAATTTATTTATAACAATATGAATTCGTTCATGCGCTTGAGTGTTATATTTGTGCTTCGTTCATATGTGTAATGATATCGGATTGGTATGGAAATTTAGTATGTCGTAAATATGTGTGTTATGAACATGTCTCTATGCTCGGTTTATGTTTTCGGATTCATTTGACGTGTTTATGAATTTAATTTCGATTGTGGAACCAAATCGGGGGCTAACGAGCAATTAGCGCACCCTTGGTTCCGTACGTGATATCTTGAGCTCGGGAATTCGGATTCGAATTCCGTCAACTCCGTTGCCTTCGTATCGACGATTCGGAGACAATGGAAGAAGCCTCATACCTTTTTGAGATCATTAAGACCTCCAAAATCCAACCGTAACGGACAACTCGTGCAAGAAGAGCCCTTATGTTGACTAGTCTTCATGGTGGGACCCCATAACCTCTCTTAAACTTAACCATACCTTAACCATGACTTATCCACCTTGAGTTAACTCCTTCCTCTCCCTTTTAGCAGCAAAAACCGAGCCATATCTCCCTCCTTTCTGCAACTACTGATCGAGAGAGAGAGATAGAGGAGAAGAGAAGGAAACCTTGGCCCTTTTGTGATTTTGGAGCTCAAATCACCATCTTCTTTCACCGAATCCTCAAGGTATGAATATTTATGTCTTCTCTACTCTATTATGTTTGATTTCATCTATTTAAATCATGTTTTGGATCAGATTTGATTAGGGTTTGATTGATGAGATTGGTATGAACTTTTAGGGATTTTTGTCCTAGTGACCTATTTGCTTGTGTGGCTGAATTCCTTGCTTAAACCTGATCATATGAACGTGGTTCTTGGCTTATTTCTTTCCTAACTGATAGTATATGATTTTAGGAGGATTTCATCTCTTACCCTTTTTATAAAATTATGAATTATGGAGCTCCAAACTTGATGATCAAAGTGTTTCCCCTGTTTTCAAACTGCTGTGTGAGATTTAGTGTTGTTGCATGATCATATGGCCTCCATTTCGTGTGAAAATGCATGGAGTTGATGTACACTCATTGTTCTATATGTTAGCATTCATGCTTTAAGTATTTGGTTCCGTTTAAAGCCTCAAAACCGAAATACATGGCCTGTTTCTATGCATGCACCATGACAGATTTGTTGCTGTTGTGTTTGGTAAGTTGTTGGTCATCCTAATGTGCTTTAAATTGTACCATTTTGCATATATATGATGTATATTAGTTGTTTGGTATGTTAGCATGCATTCCCCAAAGTTTCAGATCCAAATTCAAGCCCTAAGTACTTGATCAAGGCATGATAGAATCTTTAGGGCTCATATGTCCGATTGTAGCGACCCAGTTTTGTTTCACGGTTTCGATGATCTTAACGTGTGATTTAGCTTTTTCACTCTAAATGAAAAATGTTCATAACATGCCAAATATGTTGTATATGAAGTTTCAGAGCATTTGGAGTTCATTTGGTATGCCTTTGGATTGAGTTTGTTTGAGTTCAGTTTTGCCGGAAAAATTTCAAAGGGGATTAAGTTCTGTACCGTGACACCCCCGTGTCTCATTTACTCATAAGAGGGAGACACGGGCGTGTCACACTCTCTGGGCAGCTCTGTACTGAGCCACGCCCGTGGCTCAGTTGGGCAAGGGTTGGTGACACCCCCGTGTCACTTCCCATGCGCAGTCTTCGTTACTTCCTCTTCGGTTTTTGATTTGTTTCACCTCCTTAATGACCTTATCTTCTTTTGTGTTAAACTATGAACTTGTTTTGCTATGTGTTAGGAGTATTGTGGTTCAATTTCGTGGCATTTGGATGAGTTATAGGTATGCTTTTGCTTAATGCCGTTTATGTGTGTTTATACGTCGTTTTTGAATTGCATAACTTATTTTCCATATCATATGATTTCTTCTTGTTGTCAAACCTTGGATATATGCTATGCTATGTAATATGAAGTATGTAGTAGCATGTTGGGAGAGTTTGAACATGTTCTATGCTTCTATTTGAGTTCTTGAATAAATTGAATGGAAATATGAAATGAATGATCTATGATTGAACAAGTGAATGAATTGGTTATATGATTTTCATGACTTAATATGATCTTTATGCCTTCATATCATGCTTGAGCATTGCCGTGCGTCATATGTGTTTCATTTAGAGTCTTGAGTCTCACGAACACATCTTGTGGTCTTTTGTACAGTTTGTCTCCAGGGTCGAGAGCTTTTGATCGTCAGGCACTTGGTGCTCGATCCTTGTTTCTTCACGGTTAAGGTGAGGGTGGTTTTCGTTGTAGCTATATAACAAACCCTATAACCCTTATGTGCAAAGCTTTGGCCAAAAACCTTATGATTATATATATATGATTTCCAAACGAAGCTATCGAGTAAATTCTTCTGAATTATACGTATGAGCGTATATAAGCTTAAAAATGGTTTTGTAATGAGGCTATGCTCCAAACCGTGTGCCCTCATGCTAGCTATGGATTAGGATGACACGGAGAGGTACGTATATAGCATATGCCGAGTTACACGGTAAGGTATGATTTCTTATGGTATGTATCATATGTATATATGGATATGTTTTGGCGAGATTGTATGGATGATATGTTCACGGGCCCCGGGACTTAGTATATGTGGCTAACTGAGGAAGCAAGGGCTGACGGGGATCCCATATACTAGTCCTACTATTAAACAGCGGTACCGGACCTCGTCAGGAGATTGGCGGGGAAAGGGAGACTGAGTGCCATCTGGGGAGCCATGTAACCCCTTTTGGTCAAAGACAGGGTGGTCGGGCCTTGCAAACCCACCACCAACCCGGAGGAAGAAGGTTGGTTATAATATGATTATGTTTATGAATATGTTATGATATGATTAGGCACCGTGCGGGAATGCCGGGATCCGGATTGCCCAAACGAATATGTTTATGATATGATTTATGGTCTGTGTGTATTATGACGTATTGCATGATCACCTATTGAAAATATTATTGATATTTGTTGTACACGGTCGGAGTTTGGATGGAGGTTGTGCACGCTCACTCGCCGAGCCTTATATTTATGTATGATTTATGAATGTAATGAATTTAATATGAATTCGTCATAAATCCGAGCATTGATTAATCATTCTCTTGCCTTATCGGGAACTAAATTCAAATAAAACCTTGTTCGGAATTTATGACTTGCATGTGCATGTTTTTATATATATGTATCGCTCCTGCTCACTCAGTCTTCTAGAGACTGACCCCTCTCCCTCCCCATTCTTTTAGTGTGCAGGTTTGTTCTTTGGAGTTTCAGGCTAGGCGGAGGTGTTTGAAGTTTTTGAGTGAGTCGAGTTAGATTAGGAGAGTCTCTCCACTCATTCATGTATTGGAATTATGTATAATTCATTTCAGTTATATCGTCCAATTGGATACCTATGTATTTATTATGAAATTGGGTTTACTGAGTTTTGCTATGTTTTAAAAGAGGCCTGAAGAGCCCAAATTCTATTTATGGTTGGTATGTTTGAACTTTGGCTTTGTTGCATTATATTATGTGGATTGGTAACCATTGCAGGGTCTAGCTCCGCCTGGCTTAGGAAGGTTTTTATGTTGTCTCCCGTTCGCTGTGGTTTGATACGGGTGCGGATTTACTGTTTCGTTACTCGTGTCGAGCCATAGTGCGGGGGATGTGGTGCCTCACGTGTGGGGTGCTACATTCATGATCCTTGGCATGCGGCGCAGTGTAGGTCAATCTTAATTCAGTCATATTTATCTCAGGCTAATAACCACCTACAATTGTCTTCAGACTCATCAAATTGAAATCACCCCTAATTGAGATAACCTTCATTTTATGATTATAACGAATACCACCAAGGAGACGCACAGGTGTGCTACACTCACCAACTCCGTATGGGCTGCCCATGACTAAATCCGAAACAGAGGCAACAATTAATTCATCAAATTCAGCTCAGAAATGGTGAAAAGAAAGAAATTATCTGATCTTAGCGGTGAGGGGAGTCAAGAATCAGGCCTCAATTTCGTCGGAGAAAGTCGTCGATAGGGATGCAAACGAGCCGAGCCGGCTCGCGAGCCTGGCGAGCAAGCTCGAGCCCAGTCCGAATCCAAGCCCCTTTCAGTTAGGCTCGTGGCTCGCGAGTCGGCTCGTGAGCCAATATATTTAATTAAAAAAATAATATTTTAATTTATATATATATAAATATTTTATTATTATATAATATTATATATATATTTATTTATTTTTATATAAAATTAATAAAAAAGTAATATATTTATAATATATATGTATATAAATTGAATAAATATATATTATTATATATAAAAATATATTAAATTATTTAAAAAAACTAATTTTTAATTAAAAATAATATAAAATCCATTTGGCTCGAGCCGAGCCGAGCCGAGCGAGCCTCGAGCCTTGGTCGAACCGAGCTCGAGCCAGAAAAAAAAGGCCAAGGCTCGGCTCGGCTCGTTTGCATCCCTAGTCGTCGGGGCCGATTACAGTGAGCTCCGTCTTTTCCATCGGCGAGAGAGCTCAGATTAGCTAAATACAACGACAAACCGCGAGAGAGGGTAGCAGAGCTAATTTGCGCCGAAATGGAGTCGTTGCCGGTGAACTGACTAGGAACGACTTCAAATTTGCGCCGACGAGCTAATTTGGATTTGTTCTTCAAGCTCTTCTTCCTGTTCAGACAACCCTCAAATTTGTTGGTGGTAGTTTCATTTCCCCCTTTTTTAACAATAATGAATATATAATGAATTAATATAACAATAATAATAATGGTTGTTAATATTAAATGGAGGGTAATGCAGTCATTTTAGGTCATTAGGGAGCAAACAAAACTTACAATTTTCACTTAGGGAGTTAGTAGACACAATTTATAAATTGGAGAGTAAAGAAAGATTTTTACAACCCATGGGTAGTTATCAAAGATGACCCCTTTAAATAATGGGAATATATTAATAGCAGCCGCCAAAAAAATTATTTGTGGTGATATTGGAAACAAGCAACGCATCCCGCATGCAAATTCTTTGGTTACTTTCTAATATTAAAATGCTTTGTCGTAGGTAATTCATAAATAATGAAATTTTTGTCTCTAAGTAACTGTACTCAGTTTATTTATCTTTTAAAATTATATTATATTACCATACTTAAATAATAAGTAGGGTCATTTACATCTGACTACCCTGCTAAAAGGCTTAACTACAATGAAATTCATTTAAATTAAAAAATTATATTTTAGTCCCTATAAATCTTATTTGGACTAAAGTTCTTTAACAAAATTTGTAAAGGTCATTTACATCTCACTACCTTGCATTTAAGTTTAATTATAATGGAATCCATCATTATTGAAAAATTATATTTTAGTCCCTATAAATCTTATTTGGTTTGAGGTCCCTCAACGGAATTTGTAAAAGTACACTTATACCCCTAACGGTTTTATGGGTGTTATATTAAATATATGACCAAAATTATAAAATCATCCCTAAAATTTACAAAAATAAACAAAACGATCTCTATAAATTATGAATTTAACAACAAATCAGGAGTATTTTTGAAATGACATAACAGAACCCTAGGGACCGCAAACAGTTCTCAAAGTTAGGGACTAAAATGTAATTTCTCAAAAATGATGGACGACTGTATTGTCATTAGGCCTAAATACAGAGTAGTCAGATGTAATTATTTCAATTTGGAAAAGTACACTTATACCTCTGATTAACTGTTGTATGAGTGTTACATTAAATATATTATCAAAATTATAAAATCATCCCTAATGTTTACAAAAATTAACAAGACGATCCATATAAAATATGAAATTTATAAAAAATTAATCAGGGGTATTTTTAGAATGACATAACGAAACCCTAGGGACCATAAACGATTCTCAAAAGTTAAGGACTAAAATGTAATTTTTCGATTTAAATGAATTATATTGTAATTAGGTCTTGTAATAGGATAGTTAGATGTAATTATTTTTAACAAGTATTATACTTGTTCAAAAATTTGCAAGTATGACATGCAAAAAAGGTTACCAACGACCCCAATAAAATTTGTAATCTGCAGCTACAATTTTTCAATCATAACAAATGAATAAGTTACTAAATAAATCAATCTTGATTTACAAAATAATAGTTCTATTATCTGTACATATTATATGAATATCATTATCTAAAAGTGGAACATTCGTCTATCGACTATCCGATTTGTAATCAGATGGATTATATTTATACGTGGGAAAATTATATCTGACTATCCTGGTAGATAGGGTAATTTAATTATAATGTAATCTATTTTTTCAAAAATTACAATTTAATCATTAAATGTTATGAACCATTTGTAATATCTCTATTTCTTTAGGGTTCTGTTAGGATTGGATTTTGTCCCCGAAGATTGCATTGTTATATGTGTAATACATAGGGATCGTTTTGTTGGAATGTATATATTTCAGGCATAAATTTGTTATTTTATTCATTAAATTAATAGAAGGACGAACCCAACCCACAGAACCTTAACAGGATAGACGGATCACAAACGGTCCATAACATTTAGGGACTAAATTATAACTTTCGAATTCGAATAAAGATGAATTGCGTTGTAGTTATCCTATCTAGCTGAGTAGTGCAGATATAATTTTTCCCATTATATATATTTACCCATCGATCAATATGGATTTAGAAAGGACACCCGCATGGGTAGCTCAGCTATTTTTTCGAGAGGTAATTGAGTGCAAGGTATCAGGTTCGAGTTCTGACAACGACAATGTGAGAGTTTTATCAAATGTGATAATTCTTTGTACGCACTAGGAGGAGTGCAAGGATTTAAAAAAAGACATGAGTGGGTGTTTGTTAGGTCAAGCATTATTCAGAAAGTGAGGAATGCAGACACTACTATATAGTGCAGTTTGTACAGATTGAGAAAACGAGAAATACAGTCACAAATGTTATTTTCGAGAGGTCGAAACAAAACAAAGTCAACTTGGTAGTGCAGGCCAATTATTTTTATAAGTATAGAGGTATGCAACTAGTTGTTTATAAATACAGCCATCTTGATAATTAGTGGGAGATTTAAGTTGGATAACTATGACATCAACCACCTTTGCTTTCTTATATAAAGATATGTCCTACTTTCTCTACTTTCGGTTTTTCAAAGCCGTTACCTCATGGTTCCACTACCATGGCAGGAACCGAAGCCTCTGCTAAACTATTTCGGATAACAATGCAATTCCATAACCTATATTCCGCCTTTCACTACAAAATTCCGTTTGGTTTTTCATTAGAAAAATAAATTTCCTACAAAAAATCAACAAATAGGTATTCGTTACAAAAAACTCTTCTAAAAAATTGGTACCAATGACATTTCGTAATTTCCAATGAAAAACCAAGGATATTCCAATAAAAGATGATTGACTTAAATTATAGTATATACCAACAGAAAGGTAACTCATACAACTTAAGTCGTACCCTTCTAATGTCCGGCGTGGACCGGCCTCAACTGAGTTAAGTTAGGTCATTAATTTGGTCAAATTACCTTTCCTCAATGATTGAACTGATATTTATAGTGAACAGTGCTATGATCTTAAACCTCCACGTGTCTTGATCTCATTCCTCCTTTGCAGATGCCCTAATTCACAACTTGGGCTTTGGTCATTTTCTGATGAAAGTGGGCTAATAATCCCAAGTTTTGTTCACGTTTGGGTCTGGTTATATAACCCAAGGTAAGCCCACATATTAATGATTTACAGCCCATATTAGTAACCAACGGAATTCCAACATAATTTTTCATTGAAAATTTTCAATGGAATTGTCTGAATTCATTATCATTCGTTGGAAATTTCCAACGAAATTGATTGAATTCAAAAAATTTTTTAAATTGCAAAGGATATCCATTGATGTTCCATCAAAATATTTTCAACGGAGTTTTTTGTTGGTTTTCTATGGGAAAGTATTTGCTATTTAGAAATTAATTGTACCGGAATATGGTTTGAATTCCATTGAATTTACAATTTTATAAATTTTTTATTTTTTACTTTTATTTACATTTATAAATATAGAAATTCCTCTTCAAAATACAAAATATAAAAATATTACAAATTATGAACAAACAAATCAAGATATATATTTAAATTCATACACTAACAAATAATTCAGAACTAATAATCATATTCGGTACAAAAATCCAAAGACTGAAAAAATACTTTTTATAATTCAAAATACTAAATTAAGACAATAAAATAAAGACATTACAAAATCATTTGACTTAACAATTTCTAATTAATCTTCAATGACTTAACAAAATCATAGCCTCTGCAGCAGATAAATTCATTTTTAATAATCTAAAAAAACAGAAACATGAATATTGTACTCATCAATCCCACAAAAGAACAAGTTCATCAACCACAATATTTTGAAATCTGAATTGAAAACTTAACAAATTCTCATATTTTCACCACCACATAAGCTACTTGTAAGAAAAAACTAACATGCAGGAAGTTGCATTCAAATTGAAATCAAGATATGAACTGTAAATAATCAAGGGTTAGTTACACAAATCCTCCGTCCTTTGGGTCTTATGGTGGGTTGCCCCCATCCTTTTATTTTGGGCGATTTACTCTATAACCTTTCAAAATTATTGCACTTAACCTCTTTTCCGGTGGAATCTTAGGGAATATTCCGTTCATTTTTTTTGGGCGTGATTTATAAGACTAAATTTGTACAAATCAAAATTTAAACGTGTTGATATTATACATTAAATCGAAGGTTTCGACGCAAAGAACAAAACGGTGGTCTCAAAATCAAAATCCGACCACTAATGAACAAGGAATCATCGATCAAAGATGACGAACGGCCAGCGAAGCTTTGCATGCAAATTCCAACACTTCCGACGGTCAATAGGGTCGAATGAGATATTGATTTTGTTCTTCTTAGGGAGAGGAACACGATGGTAGTGGTCTTGATTCTTGGGTTGACGTGACGGAGGAAAAATCGACGGTCAAAGTTCAACTTGATCGAAGTATTTCGTCGGAAACATCGAAAAGGGGTTAAGTGCAACAATTTTTAAAGATTAGGGGGGCAAATCGCTCAAAATGAAAGGATCGGGGGCAACCCGTCCTAAGGGCCAGAGGAGGGGGGCAACCCGTCCTAAGTTCAACTACTCTCATTTTAGGCGAAATTACAATGTAGGACCTCTTGTTTCATTTATTAGATATTGGTCCCTAGACTTTATGTTCCGTTTGAGATCCCTAGGATTCCGTTAATTTTTTTTATAATTTTCCCAAAAATACCCCTTTAAGATATGTCAATATTTCTGCATTGGCAAAAATATCCCTAGGGACTATTTCGTTATATATTAAATGTTAAGGGGTCATTTTATTAACATTTATAAATTTCAGGGACTATTATGTATATATTTGTATTCAAATTATATAAAAAGTAATATTTATAACTTATGTATATAATTAATAAATTTTATTTTTATTGTATATTATGTATTTTGTAATTTTAGGAAAATTTTAATTCATTTGTGAAAGTTAAATTAACACTAATATTACTAATACTGCCTATTTTCCACTCATCGCCTTCTCTCATACAAATCAGGCTATGAAATTGTGCTTGATAGATTGTTTCAATGAATAGTTTTTATGTTATGAAATTGAATTGATTGATATGTTGAAGTGTGATCACCTTTAATGTGGTTTAAAATTTATTTGATAATGGAAAGATGCTTATAAATTTGGAATGAGTTTCATACACTTAGGGTTTTGAGTATAAAGAGATGTAACTTGACTCTGAACAATTAGTAATTACTTGGTATATGTGTGAGTCGCTGCCAGTTAATTACATCCATCCTGATTTATTGGTTTAATTAGTGAAATATTAGATTATAGGAGTAAGCAGTATAAAATGATTAGACATTTGTTCTCGAGAGAGACTAGTATTTATTTAAGTGATGGTGATTGTGAAAGCGAAAAAATTTATTGAGCAATGCATTGACATCTTAATCAATGAAGTTATTATCCCTTAACTACTTTTTAATTATTGTTGAATATATTTTACCTTGCTATTTATTACTTCTTGCATTCATTAGTTGTTAAAAACCTCTTTTGATGATTAATTCGATCTATAGATTAAAGAAAATACGAAATCATTGGTTAATTTTTCTCCATCCCTATGGGATCGACACCTATGTGCTACAAATATCAAGTGTACACTTGCACTACATATGGTTTAATTAAAACTTTCGAGAAAAATCCCGAACATTTAATGAGAATCTCCGCCAAGTGTGGGTATTCTCTCCTGTCCCCACTCGCCAATGAATTCTTGTTGCCAAAATATATCGCGCCTCTACCAGGTCAAAGCGGGAGATCTTCGTAGAGTACATTCCATAAGTCAGAATTAGAAAAATATCTTGGTTTATGATTCCAACTGAGAAGGTCATTCGAAAGACGAACAATACACTACAATTATTTAGTTAGCATAACAAGTAAGTAAGGAAGATTCTAGTGATGATGACGGAGTGGATAGCGTATTTCTACAATTAGAATTTGACGACGATTCTCATCGGAGACAATATGGTGAAATCTAAAAAATAAGATAAATTTAAATATTTGTACTTGTGCGAATGCGCACGTTAAGAACTCATGAAAAATGAACCAATAGGTTGGTTCAAATGATTAATGAATTGATTATTTAACACAATATCTCAACTTAGGCGTATGTTAAAAAAAAAAAAAAAAAAATTCTTGAAAAATGAATGGAAGACTAGACCGATTATGATCGCGACAAACGACGTCGCTTATCTTAGTAGCAATCTAAGGAACGCCGACGATGGAGCCTGATCCTTCACAGTCTACCCCGAAGCCTTCGTCTCTGCGTTGGCAAATTCTCCGCCGAGCCCTTCTCCGCCGTCGATCTAATTGGGGTAAGCGTAAATGTACACATATATACACGTATATATATGGTATAGTGAAAATCTCAATTTCTCTTCTCAAGAAAACTATTTGCAGAGAAGCCGTCTGGGGAAATCAGTTTGGACAAAGTATCTCGAAGAACTAGAAATGGGTTCAATTTGATACCATGCCATGTGGTAAATGACTGGCGGGGGGGTTCTTTGCCAAACAGAGATGCTTGTTTCTGCTATACATTACCTCTTCCTAGTGCTCCTAAGCTTTTCCTATGGTGAGTTGTGGCTGTATATATTTGTGCTTTTTGAATATGCATACCTAATCATTGACTCTTTTAACATGTTGGTTTCATTTTTACCATTTCTCTGCATCTCAATACACATTAATCCTATACACAAGGATTGCAATTGGTTGTAGCTTTGGCTGTTATACTTGTCATGTGTTGCACAAAATATTATTATTTTTTTGCTGTGCATAACTACTGCTTTTGTATGGAGCTCCCGCAGTCGAAGATGGGAAGATTGTGTTGATCTCAATGACTTTGAAGTCTGTAATCGATACGACATTGACAACACAGGGCTTGTCTGTAAGTAGAAACTCATTCGTTTCTTAATGACTCTGTTGTCGTATATGGTAACACAACCCTCGAGCAAGTTACTTTCGTTTACACCTTGCCATTTTATTACTTCAAACTATTTGTTTTTGAATTTACAGTTTTGAACCTAATCTTGTTTTGAGTGGCAATTAAGGTTTCCCCAGGATATTAGCACACACAGAACTATTAACAGTCAGTAAACTCAATCCGTAAATAATTCTTGTCTGGGTTCACAGGATCATCTGAAGTTGGTCATACTCATAACTGTAAATTTTTTGTTAAATCATTCTCGAATTCACCTCAGAACTTTTTTGTGCTGTGATCAAATTCAGCAAGTAATGATGAGATCTCTGCGGATAACACAAAAGTGCTATTTTATCAGCAACTTTGCACTGTATAACATCAGATCATCAGGAAGAGGTCATTCTAGCGATTAAAATAAATTTAGGCTCAGAATCATAGGTACGGTGATGCTTCAAGAGGGAATATTCAGTTAAGGTTTGCTTAGATCATACCAGATAGGTAAGCTGAGTAGTCCACAGAAATTTGCCCCTATGTTTGTCATTCTTTTTTTGTGTTATAGGAAAAAAGACACAAGTTTCTCAAAATTGATAGGTGTAGGTTTTCATTTTATTGTCGTTTTGGTTTTAAGGATTTAAGTGGACGTCACCATAAGGAATGAAGGACGAACCTGTTGTTAGCCTTTATAGAATTAGTGGTCAGTGCGAAGTAGGAGCGACAATTCCAGCTCAAACAATATGTAATTTGCTTATTGCACGCTTGAGTTACATCTGATTTGCACCTTGCACCTTCATTGAAACTTCGATATTTTGCACCCTCTGAACAGTCTGCACATGGTAGATTGCACATTTTCAGCATTATCTCCGGAAAACCCATTTCTCCAGATGTACATTGCAAATCCATCAATTTCTTTTGGAACTGCAAGCAAGTAAAATTATGGCTTAGTCTGTTTGATCATAGGATGACTTGTACCATAAGACACTAGTTCCTCTTGGAGCTAGAAATAGAAAGAAACAAAAACGACAATAGAAAATACTTTCGACATAGGATCAGATGCAAGACCTTGTTACAAGTGATGAGTGGTTGACCTAAAGTTCACTTCAGCCTCCAGGTATGATGCTGCCATTATTCCTGGAGGATTATCTCTTAAAGATCTTACACCACATCTCATTATGATTAAAATATAGTGAACCACAAAAAATGTTAAAAGATACATAACTTCCTCGTAGGAATAAGATCCATATTTAGAAGACCTTAGTATCTTCCGAGAACCAGAAGAATAATATTGTCCTGCCCATTTGCCAAGTTCCCATGCTGGAAAGCATTTCCATGATTAGAAGTCAAATATTCATATCAAAGCAATTAGATGAATCGAACTGCTTTGAATTTTTATTTTTGCGTACATTGTTACTTATGAATTTGTTTGATTAAACTATTGGGAATCCAAGCCATCTTTTTACTGTTCCTGACTGATGTTCTGCTCCTAGTTTCCGCTTCTTGGATCACATGTTTAATGTTATTAAGGGAACTGACAGATTTGCCCCTGTGAATTTACGCTGCAACACACTTTGCACAATCTGCCATACATGCTCTTTGGAGGATGCGAAATGCCAAAATTTTTAAGTGAATGACGATAAGTGCAAATCATATGTATCTTATGGGAGTAAAATTTTCACTATGACATGCATTCTCCAATAGAAAAAAATATTAATAATAAAGAAAAAGAGAGAGAGATACTTATTATGTGAACAGTGGACATATGAGCTATGTACTATCTGCCGGATTAAAATCCTCCAAATAAAGCAGTTTATAACGACACAAAAAGAACTTGAACAAGATCTGTCATCATGGAGTTATTTGTTTTAATAGATTTAACTTCAGTCGTCCATTATTGTCTTACTCTGCTGCTACTCTTCTTCTGTTGCTTTGGATTTGAGGTGCCCGAACGTGCCATCTTTCTCTTGTTGCTTCTAATCATATTTACCAGTTAGATAGGATTACGTAAGTTGGTATCTTCTTAGAAAAAATCTGGTCTAGTGAGTTCTTCCATAAGATTCCTGAAGTAGTGTGAAATCCTCATCCATAACATCTGAAGATTTGGATTTGGCTCATCTTAAGTCACTTTGGTGACACTGCCATTCCTCATATATAGGTAGGTTACAGTTCTGCATCTTATGATCATCTGTTTGCTTAAAAAACTTGAAAAAGAAGGCATCTACTCATGTAAGGAGACTGATTAAGGAGACATCTTGGGGTTCCCTGTACTGGTTGATAAAATAGAAGACAAAGAAGTTGGGCTATGGAAGTGTATTGTTTGTAATATGAAGATACAAGTTGGGGGATCCATCTTTTAATGAAAGCAAGGACAATGGACATGCATTATCTTTAACCGCCGCATTAAGAGATATGTTAATCAACTGAGTATAACCCATCAAAGAATTTAGTCCTTCAATGCCATGTAGAACTTACAAACAGTGACTTGTTTACGAGAAAAAGTTGGAATTCTGGAGAAAATCAACTACATAATATAAAAGAGAAGACTAATTATGCCTTTGCTAGTATGATCCCTTAAGACACACTAAGGCAAACACCATGATTTGAAAGAAGCTGTGTGGAAAGTTATGATGGTTGGGCTTGTGACAATTGAAACCTTTTTGTAGAAGTTGATGGCCGACTTGGAGACATCAAACTAAATTAGATAAAGAAAAGAACACTTTAGGTCCATATAATCCATCAAAAAAGACATACTTACCGCGAAAATGATACAAAGCAAGGGTAAATGTGGCTGGACTTTCAGAATGCGACAGACACCAAAATTTTTGGTAAGATGCTATACAACAAAGTTACTATTTTGAACTGGAATCTTATAAAAAGAGGACAGCAACCTTAATTGTATCAGCTTGCCAAATGCTGAAACCCTTGAAAACTGGCAGTTTCAGTTTTCATATTTGTCTGATTTTGTTAGTAATATTTACAATGCCTCCCCTATAACCATGTGCAGTACTGCAATCACGGCAATATCCACCTCTTGGTTAGAACTCCCCATGCTAACTTATAACTTATTTTCATCATGCAGTCTTCCCCCCTGGTCATCTAATATTAGATTTTAATAAATTCGCTAAATTGCTCGTATATATTTATGATATCATCCGAATTTGTTGGCAAATTCTATCAAGACAACCAAATGAAGGTATTTCTACAATATGGGAAGTTGGTTTCAATAGATAGTCATCTAGCAGGATGGCATTATTTACCCTATTTATTATCATGCTGTTGAAGAATAAAAACCATAACTGCAGTATCCCCTGCAGTTTAATTATCACACTTGGCAGTCGAAAATCGTCTTTGCGTAATCTCATCCATGTATTATTCTGGAAGGCACTTTTTTTTTTACATTATTTTTAATCTAATCACTCCTTTGCGGACAATACCAAATCTATATGTTCTGTGAGAACTCAATATTTGGTCGTAATATGCTTCTGGCTTTTATGCTCAGGTCAGTGGCCTTCGGAGGATGTACTCGCTTACTATTCCATGTCACATCTTGATAGCTTCAGGTTTGTTATATCCTGGGGATTCATTTTCATTGCCTATTGGCATTTCTCCTGGATCTATTCCTAATTCGTTATCTATTTCATTAGGAGTAAAAGAGTAATCGAACTTGGATCAGGATACGGGTTAGCGGGCTTAGTCATTGCTATGGTTGCAGAAGCATCAGAAGTTGTCATATCAGATGGAAATCCTCAAGTGGTTGATTGTATCCTCTGGACTTTATATGCTATGTTAGAACTTAGCAATATGGATCTTGAATCAGCTTATCTGTTTGGCAGACAGAATACACTGTTTAATTTGGAATTTGGCAGCATTTAGCATACTCCAATGACTAATTCTGCTCTATCTTGCAACAATAATCTCTATATTCTTGTCGAGAACTTAAGCAGATTAATATTGACAAGTTTAAGGAGAAATCATTGATAAGACATTTTAGTAGAATTTTTATTAATGCCAGTTTTATTGCAATTGACTGGTTGCATTAATTTTCTTCGTTTAGCACATTATCAGAGGCTTCGTGAGTTCCTTTCTACTGGTAGGAAAGTTCTTAACAACCAGATATACAGCGTAATATAGAGGCCAACACTGCTTCATTTGGCGATACAGAGGTGAAGTCACTGATACTGCACTGGGATCAACTTGAATTCTCAGATATCTCTGGTGCCTTTGATGTAATTGTTGCAAGTGACTGGTAATAATTTCTGTGAACTAAAGTTTTCAATTTTCTCTAATTTATCTACTTTTCTACCATTATTTATATCCTTCCATGTCAAGGTAGATTTATGGATATGGATATAGTTATCGCATGACCGATTATTTGGGGGAAAAGAATTGGTCCCAAACACTGCAGAAAACTTTTTATTTTCAGCTACACCTGGAGGGTATTTATTGTATGTGAGGAGTAGGTTTTAGCTTCTAATGATTGCTCGTGATCTTCTGATCAGAATCGTGATTTACTATAGAGATGTATTTGAGAAAAAAAAAAAGGCTATTATTTGCAACGGTAACTAGGGATATGGTATTTCTGAATGTGGAAAAAAGAAAATAAAAGGAGATAATTACGTTGACATAGGTCGTCCTATTTAATCAAACTTCTGAAATTACAGAAAGTTGCCATGTCGAATAATTTATATGACATATAGATCGATGAATTTAGGTACAATTGAATTTTGGCGATGTGATCTCTAATTCTTTTATATGAATATCCAATTTGCACTTGACATTTACAGGTCAATAGTTCACTTTTACATTCGTGGCTGTAATAGAACTGATTAGGGGAAAACTCAAGAGAAGTTTGTAATTTTTCAAGTCTCGTGAGTCGTGACAAATTTGTATAGCTAGGTGAAATCTGAGGGTATGCCACTGTAATTATCCCAAAAGGAACAGTACTGTCTAAGTGTTGGCCTTTGAGGACATTCACTTAATTGATACATAAGCAGCACACACGAACATTTATCTGATAGCTTTATATCAAGCTCATTTGCTTGACCTTAGCTTGTAACTTTGCAGCACTTTCTTTAAGGAATTCCACAAAGGGCTTGCTCAGACAATCAGATGCTTGCTAAAAGAAGATTGTCCCTCTGAAGCCATACTTTTTTGCCCCAAAAGAGGCGATTCGCTGGATAAGTTTCTGTTGGAAGTTAAGGAGAACGGGTTGCACTTCACCATAACTGAGACATACAGCACTGATATTTGGAGGCAGCATATAAATTTTATTAATGGCGATCCATCCTGGCCCAATTACGAGTCTGATCACTGTTATCCTTTACTGCTCAGAATTACAAGGTGAACATTCTGCTGTTACTTGTCTGTTGCCCTCCCTAAATGTTTTTACTTGGCTCTTTTTTCGGTAGACATGCGGAAGTGTCGAAACCTTTAAAATTTGTGCACATATTAGTTTATGCTTAAAATTTTCTGAACACGAACTGCTTGTAGCAATAGTACCTTCTACTTTAATGAATTGTTCGGCTTTTGAATCAAGCTAGATTTAATGCTTTGTTTCAGGAGAGGGTAGATGCCGCTACTTAAACAAAAAAACGGACTGCAGGGAACTTTTGATATGCAAAAAGGTTCTAACATTATCCTGTTCTTATTTCCAGTAAAGAAACACATTTTCCGCATTTTACACTGACAATATGTAAGATTCTGCTAAGATGGTAGTGCTTGAATGCTGTCAAAAGGTTGCATTATTCCTTTTGGATCAATTTATGCTGTTCTTTTTGGCAGTAGCATTCTTCTGGTATGTGAATGCTTTAGGTCCGATCGGTCGTATTTGCATTATAAATAGCTTATTTTTGTTGCGTACTGGTTGTGCTAAAGTAAAGATATGATTGGATGAATGATGCGGATGTTAAATATTAGGTTGTAAATAATATTCTTTCAGTGATTAGTGGTAGTTTGCGAGTCCCATCCTATAATGTACGGACACTTCTAAAAATATCATTTTGTCGTATCGTGTCGTGTCTAATACTCGTGCTGGACACAGTGTCCAATAATATTCTTTCAGTGATTAGTGGTAGTTTGCGAGTCCCATCCTATAATGTACGGACACTTCTAAAAATATCATTTTGTCGTATCGTGTCGTGTCTAATACTCGTGCTGGACACAGTGTCCGTCACTCCTCACGTGGAAAATTCAAGAAAAAATTCGTGTCGTTGTACGAATCATAGGACTCCCATCACTTTATTTATGTTAAATTAATGAAATGTTTTTAGAATGAATAGGGAAAATATAGTTGGGGTCATTTATACTTCTGAGTGATTCATGTAGTAATTACCTTTAGGTCTCTCATTAATTTGTTTTAATGGTTTTTATCAAATTTTTTTATATTACTTTTTAGTTAATTAGGGGAAGTCAGTATGTATTGTTAATCAACAAGCCTATACAAGATATAGGCATGGGTAGACATGACCAAAGAAGAAACCTATTAAGACAAGAGTTCTAATCCTGTAAAGAGAAGAGTCTTAAACGTATCAATTAACGTGATAATTAATTCCCACTCTTCCCCTCAAGTTGAAGTTTATATGGATCATGTTTAGTTTGTCGCACATAATTCAAAATTGTTTTACCCCGAAAGGCATAGTGAGGGCATTAACTACTTTTTGCGGTGAAAGGTGTATAGGGAGTACAAAATTTTCTCACTCATGACAGCTTTTCTTATAAAATGATAGTCCATCTTAATGTATATTGTTCTTTCATAAAAAACAGGATTACTAGCAATGTGAATAGTAGTGTGATTGTCGCAATGCATAAACAAAGGTTCATTGTAGGTGAAATTAAGTTCGCCTTGTTTTCTAATGACCATGTCTTTTCAATAAGAGTCATTTTCAAGAGTTCCCTTCATATATTTTAAAATTCTAATGGCAGCTTCCCAATGAATAATTTTAAGCTTGTCCATAAACTAGCTTACTCTCCTTACGCAAACGAGGTATCAAGTTTGGTCACTCTCAAGTGAATTAATTTTTGTTCGCAAAATAATTCACACAAGTGTACATGTGTCGTGATTGTAGATACGACAAATAAGTGTCATATCCACGGGGACTATCAAACATGATTTCTTCTAATGGAATTCTAATGAATCAATAAAGTAGTGAAATAATAACTGATAATTAACACTAAATTAATAATTAAGGTAGCGAATAACAATTATGAGCAAATAAAATTAAAAGTGGATTACAATTTCACTCAACTCATATTTAATTCTCTTTCATCGTGCTGGATTTTGAAAGACTAGATGATGGGCCTGATTTTTGGTATCCAAACTCCAACACTCTGAATTTGTTTTTGTGGGGAAACAGAGGATGAAAACTCAGGAGAGTGTGGCCGGAAATGGTGGATTTAGCCTGCTAGGACAAACACCAAACAAACGGTCAAAAAGCCAAGCTGGGGGAACTGGGGGTGATTCCCAGTTTGGCTCTCCGACGCTCAAGTCAGATGATGATGAAAGTAATTGCAGAGTTACAGTAAGAGAGGATTGCTTACAGTGGAAGGGATGAAGTCCCTTATTTATAGTTGAGGGTCGGGGACCCTTTGGTAATTTGTGCCTTGTGGTCCTGCCCTAATGTTGCCCTGACACGTGGCGTAATGAGGGGAAACCTAGGAGGAATCTCCTGCAAAAGCTGGTGAAAAGGTGGTGCGGGCAACAGTGGCAGGTGCGCGGGCGGGTACGGTGTGTCAGAGAGCCGTTTTGGGTTGGTAATGAGGGCTAGGCGCACGCTCGTGTTTACTGTGTGCCTGGTGGGCTCGCAGATCCAAGGGAAACTGGAGCCAGGATCTTGAGTCTCCTGAGGGGGAGCATTCCCTTGTTTACCCTTGTGAGAAGGGTTCCCCGAGCGGATGTGCGTGTGGACGCTTTGTTGGTGAAACCAACTGACGCTCGAGGTTTGCTTCTTTCTTCGAGGCTGGGATATTTTTAGGGAAGTTGAGGAAGGTACGCTCGTGGAGACCAAATTGCCACGCGGTCATTGCTGATTGCGCTACGTGTCAAAACGTGGGCCAATTGACCCGAGCCACGTGTCAAAACGTGGGTTGAGCATGCTTTGGCCACATCATTTTGCCCCTAATTCTGGAGTCTTTAGTAATGAGGACCGTAGAATTCAAATCCTCCTAAACTTCTGAGGGTGACGCTCGTTTAAAGAGATACAAAGAGTTTGCGTGTTGGGTACCCTCGCTCTGATCAAGAATTTATTGCCGTCTTTTCATATTGACCGCTCGAGATGTCAGACATTAAATGCTGCAGGGCGAGTGGGTGCGCCTTTTCAGGAAACGGCGCATGAACTCCGGGATGTGTGTGACGGTTCCCAAAAGTGGGCGGTTACCTAGGCGGGAAATGATTGCGTTTTGAATTTAATATCCGAAATTTTACCAACTTCTCACCTTCTAAATAGGGGATCCCGTATCTTCTTCAGCCTTTACGCGTCCATTTTTTTCAGAACATTTGCATTCCTTCAAGCTTCCAAAGCGATCTCCTGAGTTCTTTAGGCGAATCAAATCCTTCCAGAACCCTTTCCCCTAGGTATTTCTTACTTTTTCTTCCAACTTTCTGACTTGCTAACCGTAGTCCCACTAGGATTTGTTCGTCCCAGTCTCTATCACAAAAAATCCCCATCTCTTCCCGTCTTTAGAATGCCATGGCCGGAGATCATGTGGAGGAATTTGTTAGGGATTTGGAAGAAAATGCTAGCCAAAGTTCTCAATCTCAGAACCTTACCCCACATCACAACACTGTGACAGAAATTTTCGGAGAGGAAAAAGATGAAGAACTGGATGCGACTGTTTCAGCCATGGAAGAGAAAAACCCTGGGGGCGTAGAGCACCTATTTGAAGAAATGGACTTGGTGCTGGAGGCAGAGCGTCAGGGGGAGGTGTTGCCGATAAAACAGAGTGTAACACATCCCCAATGCCATATGGTGACTGTGGCCATTCCTCCACCTATCCTCGAGGAGGCCGTCGCTGGGCCCTCGGAGGAACCCCCCACTAAGCGTAGGAAAAGATCCAAGAAATCTAAGAAATCCAAAGAATCTGCCGAGGGGGAAAGAACTGGCATGCAGGCCATCGAGCGTAGCCCCAATGAAATCCAAAGTACGGCCACCCAAGGGGATTTAGTCAGTATGTGGGCCCCAAGACATTTAGATCCCAATTTTACATTTAGGATTCTCGAGGGTCATAAGAGAACCAATGATCCACCCCCTGGTGAGATGACCGTATATAGAGAGGCAGTACAATTTTGGGGGTTGAGGTTCCCAATTCCTGTCCCCGTGGCGAACATTCTTAACTACCTGAACTTGAGCCCTTCCCAAATCGTTCCAAATGGGATCACACTCATCCATTCCTTCATAATCCTGATGAAGTGCACTGGCAATCAGCCTACAATCCACAACTTCAACGCCCTTTTCCAAGTAGCCCGCTCGCCGTGCTCATCTCCGAGGGCCAGGTTTTATTATATCCAAGCTAAATCCAGTCTGAAGTTGATTGATTCCCCCTTAACCTCCTACGACACGGAATGGAAGGAGAAGTTCTTCTTTGTGAAGGCTCTCGAGGGCGATGATTTCTGGGTACCCCGATCGTGGGTCTTGCACGGGGAGGGGCCCCTCGTGAAATCCCATTCTGAGCCCGTGTTCCCAATAAGGTGGGCTCAAAGGGTGGCCGAGGCCATGAGGAATGAGCGTGTGCTTATAAACGCCAAGGATTTAATGGATGACGAGGAAGTCCTCTTTTTGTGCGGACTTACCAACAATCCAGAGTTCATAAGAAACCCTCCCGTGCGCAATTTAGAGAGAGAAGGTTAGATTCTAGGGCACTAACTTTAGATAGGATACTAACTTCATTCCTGCAGTCAAGAGCTTTGCGAATAGAATCTGACGCTCGTTCTTTTTATTGCAGGCATTGAAATATTAATGGCGGGACGTGCGATAAGGAATGTGGCTAATCTTCTGAACACTCGTCAGCAACAACAACAACCTCCAAACCAACCACAACTGCCCCAAAACCAGCAGGGGCCAAATCAGGGCCGAGGGGCCGGACGTGGCGAGGCTCGGGGAGGCCGCCGGGGGGCTAGTTCCTGTTCCACTGGCTTTGGCCGAGGGGAGAGCCGGGCGGCTACCCCTGAATCCCGTATAATTCCGAGGGGAGGAGGTACCCCTCCAGACAACCAACAACAACCATGCTCAAACGTGGTAATAAGAGAGCCCGAAGAGGGCCAGGTTCAGCCCTCGAGAAAGAGAAAGAGAATGCCTGACGCTATCCCTGTAGTTGGCAAGGGCAAGAATGTGGTCGTGGGCGATCGCGGAGACGAAAATACTTCTTCCTCCAAAGAGGATCAATTGTGGAATTTTGACCATGCGGGAGACGAGGCCTTTCACCGTCCGCCATCCGGAGGCCCCACCTTGCTTACCAATCATCCACAAGCCCGAAATATCACCTATGGGTTTTACCAGAGGGTTCAATTTACTGGGGATCATAGTCAAATATTTTCCCAGAGCACCGACCACGTGGCCGAGAATATCATTCACACGCTCATATCCATAAGCCCTCCATTTTCTTCTCACATTATCCTGCCGAAAAAATGTTAAGTGTCTAAAACCCCTTTCTCCTGTAAAACAGGTTCTCCCGAGGGTCAGGAGTCTTCAACAACGCTCGAATGTATATTCTGAGCGGAAGGCGAAGTACAAGAAAATGGTGAGGGCGGCCAATGTTGCTCAGCTCCAAAAAGAAAACCAGGTGCTACGGGCCAATTTTGAGTCCCTTGAGGGGGAACATGCCAAGGTTGGGGCCGAGCGTGACAAGCTGAAGCAGGATTTGAAGAATTTCGAGGAGTCCCGAAAAAAAGACTGTACTGAGCTTTCGAACATCAAAGAAAACTATAAGAAGTTGATGGAAGAGACGAATGGGTGGATCGCCAAGCTTAACGTAGCCAAGCGGCGGTTTATGGAGGCCACAAGGAAGACTTGTGAAGAAGAATTCCAAAGGCTCCTTCCCGAGCGTATCGAGAGGGCTAACAAAGAGACCTTGATCAAATTCTGCCATTCCAAGGCGTTCGGATTTTCCGCCTCCCTTCACTGCTACGACGAGGCTCAAAATGACTTCAACTTGGCAATTGAGCAACTCATTCATTTGGGCCTAATGAAGGCTTCTTCTCGAGGGTGCTCTGACATGGGGCTAAGGTTTGACGACCAATGTGTGGTGCCCGAGGAGGGCGGGGAGGACCCCGAGGCCAACCTGAATGAGCCTAAGTACAACTACTTAGTTGAACTCCTCCAAGATGAGTTCATGGCGGCTCATAAGGTGGAAAAGGGGCCTCGTGCTGAAATCAACGAGGGAGCCATTGAAGCTGCACCGCTCCGAGGGCCCTCCAGAAATCGTACCCCAAGCGTCTGCTGTTGAGAACGTTTTCACTCCTGACGGTCAATCTGCTCCGTCCAGTGTGATAATTCCCGCTCCTGCGGTTGAGGCCGTCGTGCCCCCAAATGCTCCAGCTTCTGACGCCCAGATTTCACAAGTCTCAGAGCCAACTCCCCAAGCCCAAAGTGAAGTGGTTGATTTGGAAGATGGCCCTTCTCCAAATGCCTGATATTCTCCTCCTGCACAACTGCAATTTCCCTTTCCTGAACTTGTAGTAATAATAAATTATTTTTTTTTGAATGAACTCTTCAAGGGCGTGAATGCCCTTGTATTTTGTACTGCCGAGCGTCAGCTCTCCTCTTTTTCTATGAATGAATGAATATTTTCCCTTTTGCCACAATGCTTCTGTTTTTTATGCATTTTACTTGCGCCCTTGTTTTATCATATTCTTGTCATTAAAAACTGAGTGAAAAAGCTAAGTAAATAAGACACATAAAACTTGAGAATTTATGCTAAGTCTTTTGACAACGTGAGGGCCCCATTTTTAGGGCACCCTGGTTAAGACTTGTAAAAACTTGCCTAAAAGTTTGAATTCAAATGTAAGACACGAGGAATAGTTTCCGCGAGGGTCCCTGGTCAATTAAGAATTTTACCAAGTCATTGTGGACGCGAGGGTTTAAACTTGTGAAAATTTGTCTAAAAATTTTCCATCCGTGCTAGTGCACGAGGGGATCTTCCGCGAGGGGCCCCTGGTCACTAAGAAATCTACCAAGCCTTGGTAGACGCGAGGGTCACGCCTCGAGGGTGCCCTAGTCAAGACCTGGGAGAACTTGTCTAAAAGTTCTCCACCCAAGTGTTTGGACACGTGGGGCTCATTCAAGAGTGACCAGAGGTTGCCACAGGCGTCCCGGCGTATATGCTTGCGGAAAGATTTTCCCATGTTGGGGAATTCGAGCGTGATTCCTAGGCGGTGGCTTGGCGTTCCGAGCGCGAACTAGGAGTGAGATCCGGTTGGACTCGTTCTTCGACTTAGGATTGTACTCAGCGCTCGCCCAGTTTCCCGAAGAGGGTGAGCCCCTAGACGGGATTTTGGCGCACGTCAAACATATCTTACCCTCGAAAGAGGGAGAGAGGGAAGGAAGGGGGGGGGGTTCACGCGCCTTGGACCTGTGTGGCTATTGCCTAGGTTTCCAGGGGGAATCGTTTACCATACTTAGAATCATAAAAGACCTTCTTTTGAAGCGAAATTATTCCAATAAAATGCGCTCATAAACGAGGATTACATAGTACCCAGAAGTGAGTTTTTTACAAAGCTTTTGCAGGATTTAAACATAAAACCGTCGAAGGTTGCATGCATTCCATGGCCGTGGAAGACGCTCGCCCTGGAGTGTCTCGAGCGTGTAAGTCTTGTTAGCTCTGACTTGTATAACTTTGAATGGGCCTTCCCAATTGGGATCCAACTTCCCCACGTGCTTAGAGACTTCAACTTTCTTCAAGACTAAGTCTCCCATCTGGAACGTTCTTTCTCTGACTCGCTTGTTATATTACCGAGCCACAGACGCTTTGTATTCATGAATACTTGCCCAGACTATGTTTCTTTTTCCCTCCAAAAGATCCAGTTCGAACGTTCTATTTTCCTCGTTGGTTCTTAGCTCAAAATATGCCACTCGAGTGGATTCCCGTGTAATTTCTGCAGGTATCGTTGGTTCTGAGCCATAGAAAAGTGAGTAAGGGGTTTCACCAGTGGCCACTCGTGGGGTGGTGCGATAATCCCGTAAAGCCCCTTGTAACTCCTCGGCCCATTCACTCTTCTTGCTTTCAATCATAGTCTTTAAGTGTTGCAGAATGATCCTGTTGGTGACTTCAACCTGACCGTTAGCCTGAGGGTGACCCACGGAAGTGAAGCGTTGTTCAATACCCAATTCCGAGCACCATTCTCGGGTGTCTTCTGCTATGAATTGGGATTCGTTGTCCGAAATGAGTACCCTCGGAATGCCATACCTACAAACGATGTTCTTCCATATGAAGTCCCTTACCACCCTGAAGGTGATTTTTGCAACGGCCTCGGTCTCGGCCCATTTTGTGAAGTAATCGACGACTAGGATGATAAACTTTCTCTGTCCGACCGCCATGGGCAAAGGGCCCACGATGTCAATACCCCACTGATCAAAGGGTTAGGAGACGTCTATGGGGACCATTTGAACAACTGGCAGTTGGGGAACATTAGAGTGAAACTGGCATTTAGGAAGCTTCTTGGAAAATGTAATGGCATCTTGGAGGACCGTGGGCCAATAGAACTCGCTTCTCAGGATTTTTTTGGTGAGAATACGCCTTCCAGAATGATTTCCGTGACTTCCACCATGAATATGTTCGAGGGTCTCCTTAGCTTGTGAGGGCCTCAAACATCTCATAGGTGGACCTTGAAAGGATCTCTTGAATAGTCTCCCCTCCGAATCCAGGGAAAAACGAGGGGCCTTGTTTTAGATCTTCTGTGCCTCCACCTTGTCAGTAGGACAAGTGCCATCCTTGAGAAATTTGATGATGTCATCGAGCCAGCATGGCTCGGTGGGATTAATCATAACTACCGCTCGGGTAGGATCCTTCTCTTTTATCAACGGTACCTCCGTTCTCAGGAACGTGATGAAATGTTCACAGGATCCTTCAAGGGTAGAAGCGAGCTTGGACAGAGCATCTGCACGCTCATTTTCTGCTCGTGGGACCTGGAGTAAGTGAAATTCCTTGAAATTTCCGATTATCTCCTTCGCTTTTCCCAAGTACTGCACCATGGTGGTTTCTCGAGCCTCATAGGTTCCTTCAATCTGACTCGCGATCAGCTGCGGATCAACGTAAGCCGTGATCCTGGAGGCTCCATTTTGGAAGGCAATTTTCAACCCTTGGATGAGAGCCTCGTATTCTGCTTCGTTGTTCGTGACTTGAAAATCCAACCTGATTGCAAAGTCTATTTCAATTCCGTTGGGGTCTCTGAGGGTTACCCCTGCCCTTCCCCCCTGAGAGGTCGAGGAACCATCTGTGTGCAGGACCCACAGACTATTGTTTTTAGGAGCGGCGGGCTCTAAACAAAAGCGTTCAACTAATAAGTCCGTGACTGCCTGCGCTTGTATGGCTGTTCTTGGCTCAAAATTTATATCAAACTGGCTTAATTCAATAGCCCACTTTATTAGCCTTCCCGAAACATCTGGCTTGGATAAAACCTGTCTCAAGGGTTGGTCTGTGAGAACAGTGATTGAGTGCACTTGAAAATAAGGTCTCAGCCTCCGTGACGCGTTAATGAGGGCAAAAGCAAAATTTTTAATTTCCAGATATTTCTTTTCAGCGCTTTGTAGCGTCTTACTTAAGTAATAAACCGGCAAATGTTTGTGCTCGCGTACAGCCACTAATACCGCGCTCGTGGCCTCAGCGGAGACAGAGAGGTATATGAATAAGTTTTCACCCTCCATTGGCTTTGTCAAGAGCGGTGCGCTTGAGAGGTAAGCTTTCATATCTTGTAACGCTTTTTCACATTCCTCGGTCCAAGAGAAATTTCGAGCGTTGCGTAGAATTTTGAAGAACGAGAGATTTCTGTCTGCCGAGCGAGAGTTGAATCTGTTCAAAGGGATAATCTTCCCTACTAACACTTGTACTTCTCGGACATTACGAGGGGAAGGAATATCCAAGATAGCTTTGATCTTTTCCGAATTAGCCTCAATTCCGCGCTGGCTCACCATATAGCCCAAGAATTTTCCTCCCCGCACCCCAAATGTACACTTAGAGGGGTTCAGTTTCATACCGTATTGGCGCAATATGCCAAATGTGTGCTTGAGGTCTTCCAAATGGGATGACTGACGCTCGCTTTTGACTATCATATCATCCACATACACTTTTATAGATCCGCCAATTTCCTTTTCAAACATTCGATTTACGAGGCGCTGGTACATGGCACCTGTATTTTTTAGCCCAAATGGCATGACCAAGAAGCAATATACCCCCAGGTGTACCACAAATGAGGTTTTGGGGCGGTCCTCTGGTGCCATGAAGATCTAATAATACCCCTGAAAGGCATCCATCATGCTCATGAGTTTACATCCTGCGGTTGAATCCACTAGCTGATCAATCCTGGGTAGGGGATAATGGTCCTTGGGGCAAGCTTTGTTGAGATCCGTGAAATTATTGCACATGCTCCACTTGTTGGCGCTCTTGGGCACTAGAACAACGTTGCAGAGCCACTCTGGATACAGTATGGGTTCAATATATTGGGCTTCGAGGAGCTTACTCACCTCCTCCTCAATAACCTTTTTTCGAAATCCGTACACATCTATTTTCTTTTGTTTGATGGGTTTGAAAGCGGGTCCACGTTGAGCCTGTGGACTATGACGCTCGGATCAATTCCTGTAAGATCGGATGCTTTCCATGCAAAGACATCAATATTCTCCCTCAAGAAATCAATCATCATGATTTGGGAGGGTCCCGAGAGATTAGATCCGATCTGAGTGGTTTTGTCCTTGTTGCCAGGTTCCAGCTCTATGGTCAGGAATTTTTCTGCGGGCTCAATCCGGACCTCTGGGCGAGGGAGTTCGAGCGATCTTTTCTTTCTTGTCAAGCGATTATCGGCGGCTTCTTGATCACCCTCGTTTATATCCTCTTCCAAGGAGGATTCTCCAACTGCTCCAGACGTTGGAGTCCCCTCCTGATGAGCCTCCCGCGATCATGTGGATGACAGTAAATGGAGCATTTTCCTGCTCAGACGCCTTCTGCTTTCCTAGGGAAGTACTCTACGGGCGGGGCCCCTTGAGCGCGAAGGGCTCCTCCTTCTTTCCCTTGTCCGCTCATTGCAGCGCTCCTCATAGCGCTCTAAAACTTTCACAAACTCCTTTAAGTGGCCCTCGGCGATGAGCCTCTGAATCTCGCTCTCGAGTTGGCGGCATTTATCGGTGTCGTGCCCCTTTTGTTTGTGAAAAGCACAATATTTTCCCGAGCGCCTTGATGACTCGGTCTCCTTCATTTTTTGGGGACGCTTAAAGAGCTTTTTGTCTGAAAGAGCGTAAACTTCTGAAATGGGCCTGTTGAGAGGAACGTGCTCGAGCCTTCGAGGCGGTAGCGGCAATCGGCGTCGCTCCTTGTGAGGCTCATCTCGCCCCCGCTCGCTCTTCTGGGGTCCAGAATATCTGGGAGCGTTTGATCCGTACATATCCTCAAGCGCGAAATACGGCTCGGCGATCTCCCTCATCACCATTAGGGACACGGGCCTCTTCTTGACAATAGAATCGACAAACTTCTTGCTCACATACTGTTTGTGATTGCAAGCCTTGAAGAGTACGTGGATTAGAAAATCCATCGAGGGTCTCTCCACCAAGAGTACCTCCTTGTTATAACGAGCGAAGAAGGACCAGAGAGATTCATGTTCGCCCTGGACTAAGTTGTATAGGGCTGTTGGCGCTGTGACTGGAGCCTTCAAAGAATTGAAATGGTTTAGGAAGGCGTTGGTGAGTTCCGCGTATGAGTGGATCGAGCGGGACAGCAGCCGCTTGTACCATTCTTGTGCCATGTCAACTAAGGAAGTGACAAAGACCTTGGCCCAGTAGTGGCTCGAATGCTCATACAGGTGCATGAGATGCAGAAAATGATCTAAATGTTCTGCAGGGTCAATGGTTTCATCGTAACGGTTGATGGAGGTGGGGGCTTTGCCCATGCCCGCTTGGGCCATTAAAACTTCTTCTATGAGGGGAGAGCCCCTCGCGAGCGGGTGGTAATCGTAACTCTCGTAGTTTTCATCTTGTTCCTGGTGGCGGGGGGCTTGCTGTTGAAAGGCTTGGCGACGAGCGTCTCTGGCATTGGCTCATTCGTCCCTAGTGTGGGGGACTTGAGACCGCGCTCGAAAGAGCTGTCCCACCATATCCTGCAACCCCTGCAGCTGGTCTTGCACAGCCGCGAGGAGGTTGGGATCTTCTCCTCTTGCCTTGCTCCCTCGTTTTGAGACTTGGGAGTGAGCTTCATCATCAAGGTTGATTCTAATCACAGGCTCTTTGTCTCTGTTTGCCTGTGAGCGCTCTCCTCCTTTCTCAGTAGGAACCTCTTTCTCCTTGGCGGGTGGTGGAGGCAGTTGTACCTGTAAAACCGCTTGCGCCGCCATGAGCGGATGTACTTGTCACCCTCCCATAGGGGGGGCGATTTGAGCGGCCTGCCCAGAAGGGAAATACGTGGAAGTGAAGTTTTTCCAAGCATTCTGGGCCGCCTGGACGTCGCACTGGGTGTAGATGGCTTGCAGTTACTGGGGGGTCATGGGGGGTAACTCCACCCCCTCAATCTCCTTAGGAATAACCACAGGCAATTGAATTTGTCCCGCATGATACGGTTGGACGGAGGGCATCATGGCGGAAGGAGTGAACATATATCCCGGGAGGAGGCATCATGTAAGGATATCCTCCAGGGTTGGCGTGGGTAGCGGGCAGTTGATTCTGTGGAAGACCTTGGGGTACATGAAGCCCAGATCTTCCAGCCACGGTGGTGGAGGGTTGTTCAGGAGTAAACCCAGCGACGGGCGCCACCGGCCCTGGTGGGGAGGTGCTCCGCCAACTGGTGGCGCTCCGCCATCTGCGACGGAGAAAGGGATGTGGTTGCCATCGCAGGGGAGGTCATCGCCGCCTCCTACAACTCTGGACCTGGTAGTGACCATGATGAAAGTGGTATCTGTTTTTCAACTAGCAAAGAAGAAAAGAGAAGTGGTTTCCCACAGACGGCACCAAAAATGATGGGTTTGATTTCTGGTATCCAAGCTCCAACACTCTGAATTTTTTTTTGTGGGGAAACAGAGGATGAAAACTCAGGAGAGTGTGGCCGGAAATGGTGGATTTAGCCTGCTAGGACAAACACCAAATAAACGGTCAAAAAGCCAAGCTGGGGGAACTGGGGGTGATTCCCAGTTTGGCTCTCCGACGCTCAAGTCAGATGATGATGAAAGTAATTGCAGAGTTACAGTAAGAGAGGATTGCTTACAGCGGAAGGGATGAAGTCCCTTATTTATAGTTGAGGGTCGGGGACCCTTTGGTAATTTGTGCCTTGTGGTCCTGCCCTAATGTTGCCCTAACACGTGGTGTAATGAGGGGAAACCTAGGAGGAATGTCCTGCAAAAGCTGGTGAAAAGGTGGTGGGGGCAACAGTGGTAGGTGCGCGGGCGCGTACGGTGTGTCAGAGAGCCGTTTTGGATTGGTAATGAGGACTAGGCGCAAGCTCGTGTTTACCGTGTGCCCGGTGGGCTCGTAGATCCAAGGGAAACTGGAGTCAGGATCTTGAGTCTCCCGAGGGGGAGCATTCCCTTGTTTACCCTTGTGAGAAGGGTTCCCCGAGCCGGTGTATGTGTGGACGCTTTGTTGGTGAAACCAACCGACGCTCGAGGTTTGCTTCTTTCTTCGAGGCTGGGATATTTTTGGGGAAGTGGGGGAAGGTACGCTCGTGGAGACTAAATTGCCACGCCGTCATTGCTGATTACGCCATGTGTCAAAACGTGGGCCAATTGACCTGAGCCACATGTCAAAACGTGGGTTGAACGTGCTTTGGGCCACATCACTAGAGAACTTTAATATCTATAAGTTTCTATCAATGTTATATAAACCTATAATTAGCCAACGATTTAATTAACTAATTATGCATTCAATTCTCGCATATATTCTTAATTAATTGAACATAAATCGTTTAACCTTCATTCGACATTTATCTTTCTTTGTCAATACTCAATTAATTATCATTCAAAAATAATTGATGGTTAGTCAATTAATTTCACAAACCCAAATTGAATGATCAAATCAACACAAATCATGAATACGACAAACGACAGATCATGTAATCCAAGAAATACTTAACTAAACATGCTAAACATACTAAAATCCCTCAACAAAGAAGAATTCATCTACACAAATAATAAAAAGGAGGAACAAAGAAAGAAAAACTCATAGACGACGGCGTGTTTCCAGATTGATCTTCGTCTTTTTCCAATTTCCTTGCTTAGATGATTTTTCCAAAGTTGAATTTTTAAAAACAAGAGAGAACTAATATATAAGAATGCAATAAAGAGTGATAAATTTAGCAGAAAACTGAATTATGGCCTTCTAAAAATATTTGCCCCCCTCTAAAACCACCAAAATAACTTGTTTGTTTAGTAGAAACTGTCAGATAAGTAGTTACTCAGAATTTCTTGAGTAGGTATTCAGAATTACAGAGAATTTTCTTCAGGATTTCGTCTTCTAAGTAGGTACCCAAACTTCTTCATGTAGATACTCGAATTTCTTATTCTGACACCATTTTGAGTCTTTTAGGGTTTGCAAATTTCATTTGCCCAATGGCTATGGGAAGTGGCCCCATGATGTGAATACCCCATTGGTCAAATGACCATGACACATCTATGGATATCATGTTGGCTACAGGCAATTGTGAGATATTGCTTTAGCACACTTCTTAGGAAAATCGACGACATCTCTCAACAAAGTGGACCGATAGAATCCACTCCTCATGAATTTCTTAGCCAACAAGTGTCCCTCATAATGATTTCCACAACTCCTCCATAAATGTGCTATAACACTTCTTTAGCTTGGCAAAGCCTTAAGCATCTCATTGGGGGTCATTGTAATAATAGCTTGAAGATGCAACCTTCTTTATCAAGGGTAAACCGCGGGGCTTTACTTTTGATTTTCCAGGCTGTCGCTTTGTCCGCAGGAGTGGTTCCGTCACGGAGGAATCTCACGAAATCATCGAGCCTCGAGGGCTCGACTGGGTCAATAGTATACACTTCATTTTTTGGGATCTTAGCCTTTATGAGGGTTTCCTCGGTCTTCAAGAAGGTTGTAGGCCTGTCCCTTGATCCTCTCAATGCAATAGAAAATTTCGAAAGCGCGTTAGCTCGCTCATTTTTCGCTCGGGGAACATGGTTCAACGTGAAATTCCTGAACGTAGCTATGACTTCTTTTACCTTCTTCAGATAGTGCATCATGGTGGCTTCATGAATTTCATAAGATCCCTCTTTTTGGCTTGCAATTCGATGTGAATGCACAATGGCTACCAGACGCGATGCGCTATTCTGAAGGACTATGTTCATCCCTTGGATGAGAGTTTCGTATTCAGCCTCATTGTTAGTGACTTGAAAATTCAGTTTAATTGCATAATCCAACTCAATCCCGTCGGGGACTCTTAGGGTTACCCCTGGCCCTCCCTCTTTAGAGGTCAAGGAGCCATCTGTGTGCAATATCTACGCGCCTGGAGGGTTCTCCATCGGCGCGTCGAGGTTGAACAGCTCGACTAACAAGTCCATAATTACCTGATCTTGGATAGCTGTTCTTGGCTCGAATGTTATTTCTAACCGACCAACTCAATTGCCCACTTAATCAAACGACCCGGGGGCATCGGGTTTGGTGAGGACTTACTTAAAAGGTTACTCTGTCAGCACCATTATTGAGTGGGCTTGGAAGTAAGGTCTTAACTTTTGTGAGGTATTGATTAAAGCCAAAGAAAACTTTTCAATTTCTAAGTATCTCTTCTCGGCCATCTGAAGAGACTTGTTGAGGTAGTAGATGTTGAACAAGAAGGGGGTGAATTGTTCTTTTTCAAGTTTTACTTGTAGTCTTTTTTAAATCACAGACTCAACTTAGAGTCTTCGAATGTTCAATTCTCAACCCTGGAACTTAAGTACAGAGCTTAACTAAGCTCAGATAGATATGTATCAGATTCAATGGAAACCTTCAACTCGGATTACAAGTTACTGCACAACACAAGTGCAATTACCTTGTGGTACAGATATCAAGAATGTATCAAATAAGATTAATTCAGACACAAGTGCTTTCCAATTGACTTCTCAAGATTAGTCAATGTATATCAAATTTGAGATTGCAACAGCTCACTCAATAAGCTCAAGTATAGAGCTTACTTAACTAAGTTAATGCAGAACTATGTGATGGAAGTTTAGATTAGTTCACTTGCACAAACACAAGCATCAACCAAAACAAGTCTCAAACAGAGTACAAGAAATGGAGAACAATGAGACAATGAGTTTAGAGAGGTTTGGCCCCTAAAGCTGTGTAAAACACGAGCTAAAGAGATTAATCCTCTACCTAAGTTATCAAACTTAGGATTTTTGAAGCCAACACTTTTATTGCGAGTGGAGTTACAAGATATAACAAATGCAGAGCTGACTAGAACCTGCTATCACACAACTCGGAACAAATCAGTCCAGCTCCTGGATCCCCAAGTGTCCTTACAAAAGCTACCCACCAAGAGCAAACACACGAACTCTAAAAGGTGTAAACACAAAATAGCTTGTACAAGAGAGCTTGCAAAAAGAATCACTTCAATTGTTGTTCCTTGAGCTGAATATATAGAGAGCTCCTATATAACCGTTGCATTCCAATTTGAATTTTCAATTTTGTAGAGTTCCCAATGCCACTATTCCAATATCTATATTTTGATATAAGTTGACTTCAAATACCAATAGCTATTTCTTCTTAGCTAGCTTTAAATGGTCTAGTCAATCTTTATTTTTATCCCGCAAAAACCAAGGTTAGAGAAGTAATAATATATGCATGGTGTTTTATGAATATATCAGAAACAAGGTATTTGTTCCGATATAGTTCCAGGGGATTCCACATGCATTATCAGTTCTTCTTTGTGAGACCTGCAACATAATGCTTTTTGTCAACTCATTCAAAAACAAGGATTTCAAAGACTAACAGTAGATGGGTAGGTGTTTCTTGTTTCTGATGGTTACCAAGACCGTGCTTACAGCGTAGCTCAAAATTGTGAGGTAGAGGTAATCTCTCTCCTGTGATCGGTTTGGCTAGTAGTGGGCACTCGAAAGATAAACTTTCATATCTCATAAAGCTTTTTCACATTAGTCTATCCAAGAAAATTTTCTTGTATTTCGAAAGATCTTGAAGAAGGGTTCCTAATTGAGAAATGAATTTATTTAGAGAGATTATCTTTCCCACCAAAACTTGGACCTCTCCAAGGTTCTTTGTGGAAGGGATATCCATGATAGCTTTGATCTTTTCTGGATTTATCTCTATCTTGTAGGAAAACGCAGAGTAAAAGCTGTGGAAATATAATTTTTTTTTCAAAGGGATCTTTTGCTTGCAATGTTCATTTTAAAATTTTTAAGAAGGCAATTAAGAAACTTACGAAAATTGAGGCTTTCTTGTGATGTTTTTCGTCTATCAAACACCCTTCAAGCAGATTATCCCACGAACGGTTCTTTTTTAGAGTCCAAAGCAGGAATCCTCTAAAGCGTATCCACACCAGTCCTAGGTCACGATCAAGCTATTAAGAATGCTAGTTTTGTGGCTTGTGTTCGGGCTAGGGTTTTTTATATGAAAACTTTTCTATTAATTTATCAAAATAATTAACGCTTCAAGAACATTGGTCTAAACCCTAAAAGAAGCCCGACCCTCTATATTTATAACTATAGGGTTCGAACCCCTTAAGGCTTTTCTAAGCCTTATGGGTTTTAATTTCTTGCTCAATAATTCATTAATTAAACTATATCTTATATTTAAAATAAGATCTTAACTAATCTTTAAGATATATTATGAAATCCTTTTCCTAAACCCTTTAAAAGTTTGACTATTTAACCTTATCTAAATAAGATTAAATAATACATATTCAATAAATATTTTAATTCCTAATTAAATATTTATTGGGTTAATTATTTTCAGTTGGGCCTAACAATTAATTCTTAATTAATTAAAAGCCCAAAACTAATTAAACAAACTTTAGTTGGTAATGTTTTCACACGTGTGGCTTAAACCACATATGTCACTCACGTGACATGGGGGCCACACCTCCTACCAAAACACTCATGACCTGACATTTGTGTGTGACCCTCTAGGTTTATTATTCGAATAACACTAATTAATTAATATACTTATTCAATTAATTAGTTCACATATCACACTATCGTAATCTAGTAATGGGCGTGTAACCCCTAGTCGAATAACAAAATGAATCGAAGAACCTTTCAGTCAATGACTATCAGTGAGATACGATCCTCCTACCATCCTATCTCTCAATCAAGTTCTAAGGCATATTGGAAATAATCTTAGAGCCCTAATAATCTTGATTTTAAAGTTAAGTTCCCCATTTTTTTTAATGTCTTGATCTTTTCCACCTTGGCCAAGGATTTCATAGATGAACTACGAGCAACTTAATTTGTAAGAGACCATATTACTCATAGCAAGTGTAGGTCATTTGTTGATCCTAATAATTCTTCATATGCCACTTTTGTAATCCCAACATAGACTGGAATTCAGTTGTTTAAAGGCGACATCCTTTTGAGTCTATGTCAAAGATTACAGAGTCTGCTCATATGAGACATTATAAAATCTCAAGTCTAAGGATTATTAATCACATTATTGACGTGTGAGATATTTCCTAATCTTGAGATTTCTAAAAATGTCCTTTTCCATTTAGGAATCTTCTCACGAGGGACACCTCAGTGAAGTTATTCTATTAACAAGCACCCTTCTGTATTGTGTACGCATCAACTTATGCACTTTAAGTTAGGAATAGTGCCCTTAAAGCAGATGTTTGCTTTACTATTTCCTTGTGAAATCACAAACAGTCTTTGAATAATAAACGGAATGATTTTCTTCATAGGCAATTACTTCTTTATATGCTTATTTATGTCTGTTTGGGTTGACAGTGTTTTGCATGTATTGAACTCCCCTAATCCGATGAGGCCTTTAAGAACTTTGTCGTTATGGGAACGACACATGAAGCAAGTTCTTAACTCCATAGGCGAGGATTAGAAACTTCTCCAAGTCGAGAGTCCGACAGACAGTGGGAGTGTCGACCTTGACTCTGCTGAGACTTGCTTATGTTATTATGTCCTTTTGAAGGATCACTCAGTTTCATGGAGTGATAAGTGCATACGATGATGCGTTCATAATACATGAGGGTGATTCTTACAAGAACTTTATCACTGAGATGTCCCGCGTGAGAACATTCCTAAATGGGAAAGGAAGTTTCCAGAAACTTCTAGATTAGGAAATATCTCACAAGTCAATAACGTGATTCAATAATCCTTAGACTTGAGATTCTGTAATGTCTCATATGAGCTAACTCTGTAATCTTTGATATAGGCTCAAAAGGGTGTCACCATATAGAGACCTGAACCACGGCCTATGTTGGGATTACACAAGTGGCATATGTAGAATTAGTAGAATCAACAAAGGACTTACACTTGTTAAGAACAAGGATGATCTCTTAGTGATTGAGTTGTTCGTAGTTCATTAAACATAAACCCTTGGCCAAGGTGGATAAAAGATCAAGACATCAAGAAAATGGGGTTTTCTTGGATTGAGGTCTAAATGGATATGAAACGAACTTAACTTTAAAGATCAAGAATATTTTGGCTTTGAGAATATTCCCATGCCTTAGTTCTTGATTGAGAGATGGAGTTGTAAGAGGATCGTATTTCACTGTATGTTACTGACTGAAAGGTTCTTTGATTCATTTCGTTATTCGGCTAGGGGTCACACACCCATTGCTAGATTACGGTAGTGTGATCTGTGAAGTGATTAATTAATTAGAGAATTAATTAATTGTTGTCACTGCTAATCGAATAATGAACCTAAAGGGTCACACACAAATGCCAGAACACGAGGGTTATGGTAGGATGTTAATATGATTAACAGAGGATCAAAATTGAGCAAAACACGTGGGCATTGCCACGTGTCAAAGACACGTGTGACTGCCACGTGTCGTGTACACGTGGCTTTGGGCGTGTGTTTGCTTCATATGTGAATTCTTTTCTAGAATTAATTAATTAAATTGTAATTAATTAATTTTGAATTAATTGTTAAGACTATTCTCAAATAAGCTTAACCCAATAAATAATTAATTGGGAATTAATTTATTTATTGAACATTGACTTTTAACTTTAAGAAAGTTGAAAAGTCCAACTTCCTATTGTAGGAGAGAGAAAAATATTCTTGTAAGACTTGGAGAATAAGTTGGGAACTTATTTTCTCCAATTAAATCAATAATTAAATTAGTTAATTAGTGGGCAAGAAAACAATCCAATTGGTTCTTGGAAACCCTAGGGGTTCGAACCAACCTAGTATAAATACTAGGGATGGTGTTTCTCTTATTCTTTAGACCAACACTCACGAAGTGTTAAGTTTTTGAGAAAAATAAAAGAAAAGTTTTCAAAGCAAAACCCTAGCCATTAACACAAGCTATAGAACTAGCATTCTCACTTGCTTGATCGTGTTCTAGGACTGGTGTGGATACGCTTTGGAGGCCTTCTACTTTGGAGTCTAATTCGAAGGACCGTTCGAGGGACTTTCCGCTTGAAGGGTGTTTGTTAGGCGGTAACAACATCACAAGAAAGTTTCAATTAAAGTAAGTTTCTTGTTATTCCCAACGTTACAGTATGAAAATTGCAAGACAACGATTAAACTTGTGGAAAAATTTTAAACTTTCGCTGCTCAACTCTTTCGTGTTTTCCAACACTTTAATCCCATGAAACTGGATGGTCCTTCAAAAGGATACAATCCCACAAGCAAGTCTCAACAAACTCAAAGTCGATACTCTCACTATTTATCAGACTCATTGACTTGGAGTAGTTTCTAATCCTCGCTTAAGTTAAGAATTTGTTTCATGTGTCATTCCCATAATGACAAAGTTCTTAACAGCCTTATGGATTAGGGGATTTCTAAACATGCACAGATAATCAAACCCAAACGAGACATCATACAACACATAAATAAGTGATTGCCTATGAACAAAATCATTTCATTTACTATTCAAAGATTGTTCGTGATTTTATAAGGAAATAGTAAAGTCAATAACTTCTTTATATGTGTTCTTGTGTGGGTGTTCACTTTACATATGCATGTATTAGAACTCCCCTAGTCCATAAATCTTTTAGGGTTTTGTCATTATGGAGTAATGGCACATGAAACAAACCCTAATCTAAATTAGATTAGAAATTACTCCAATTCGATGCGTTCACCAAATAGTGGAAGTGTTGATTAGACTCGATTGGGACTTGCTTGTGGGGTTGAGTTCTTAAAAAGAAATCATTCTGTTTCATGGGATGACAAAGTTCATGGTGAATGCGTATGCAATACACGAGATGCTCATTAATAGAATGAGTACATTGAGGTTTATGAAAAAGAAATGAAATCCCACGTGAGAATCTTCCTAAATAGAAAATAAAGTTTCCATTTCTAAAAATAAAAAATTTCAAATTAAAAAATATCTCATAAGTTAATAGCAGGTTCCATTAATCCTTAGACACCCATATGTAAGTCCTTCTGATAAAGAAACACAAGCATGAGACAATTTAGGAAGAATTAATGACATGAAATGCTTATTGAAAAAAATCTATCCCACTTATTAAAATATCTTGAAACCTAATTATCACTTCAAGATCACGAATTACGGTAAATAATAGAAGAATGAAAAACGATGGGCAAGGAAAAGTTTATGAAAATCCCTTTAATCTTATTCCCTACCACTTTTTCATGATTATGGTTTAGATATTTAATTATTTTATTCGTAAACATCACTTATCTTATCTTCAAGGCAATTATTATTGCTTCATAGGAAATGCCTGCTCATTCCACTATTGACCATGAATATTTAACACTTGTCAGTTTTTCCTTGGTAAGGGTATTTGGCACTTGTTTAAAGTGAAACATCGGTAATTAGAAAAAAGAAAAGATACAAAGAGCCAAAGTTATTGCTATCTCCTCATAACGCTTTCACACAACCACCGCAAAATTTACCATAAAGGTTGCACAAGAGAGGTCCCTATATATGCTTATTTTATCGGGTCTTTTTTCAGAGATCAGATACCCTAGAAAAAGTCCAGGAAAGGTAAATAAGTCTTCTTGATTTATTCTATAAGAACCACCAAGAGGAGAGAAAAGTGAAGGAAAAGTAACAGATGTTTGTTTCCTTAGGAATTGTTCAGGGATAAAGTAACAGATGTAAACGCCTTTGGGAAAATTATAGAATTGATTATTGAATCCTCGTCACCATAACTATTTATAGGGTAATTTTGATTTGTGAGAGGAGTTTTGACACACTATATCTAGCTAGGTGTTATATTTCTAATATTCAAGAAAGACTCGGTAAAATAAAAAATCTTAACAAATATTTTTATATGAAATTTAAAATCTATAACAAAAAATCGTAAATACACGTGTATAATTGACAAACTTACGTTAAAATATCTATAAATTTGTATCTATAAAGTTAAACGAAAATATTATATATATTGTAAAAAGTTTGAAAATTGTTTCAAGAGAACATATAAACATAAATATTAAATACTATTGTGAAATACTCACACTTTCCGTCTTTTTTTTCTTAATTAAATAATAATATCATATTTATGCTTAAAATAAGAAAAATAAAATTTAGACTAGATAAGTCATTTATAATGTTAGTTAACATAAGGATTTCATGTTAGTATACTTGTGCTCGTGTTTAAGCACCATAATTTTATCATATAACTGGACAAATTTGATTGAATCGGGTATAATTTAAAAATTTTGTATTATTTAATTAGTTTTGGCATGACATTCTTATATCTGAACGAAAGACAATCAAAATTTAGCGTAGTTAAAGTGAATTTTTTTCCTTGTTACTACATTTATATTTGTAAAGTATGTACGACTCAAAATAAAACTCAACTTTTTGAAATTGGTGATGGTGAGTGTTTTAAAAAATAAGTTGGAAAACATTTATTTACAAGAGTACTACAAGCTTCAATATAACCTAGAAACTAAAATTTTAAGTTAGAAGTTGGTCTTTAGATATATATTTGTATCTCCTAACTGAATTTTACTTAAAATAAGTCAAATTTACTTCTCCAAATATGTCAAGTGCTCAAAAATATCAAAACTTGCATAATTGTTTTTTTTAGAGATCACTTTCGCTGCTTAGGCAAAGCGTTTTTCAATATTTTTTTCCCTTTTCACTTATTGATTAAATGCTCCTCAATTTTAATTATTATTCTAACTTTTTAACAACATTTTCTTCCACTTAGTAAGCTTCGAAAAATAAAAACTCTTACAAAACACTCAATAAGAAAGAACAGTGCGTGGCAAGACATAAAAAATAAATCTGAACAGAAAAATGAAAAATGTATGCCTCCATGATGAAACCATGATAACCTATTACAAACAATGTATTGAAGACGATAAATTAAAAAAGAACAGACTACGAAATTACATATTATCATATAAGATAATATACCATTATTATTATTATTATTATTGGTGAAACGAAAATTGGATTGGATGATATAAAATCAAATATGATCCTACATATGCCTTCCCTGTTTCGAATTAAGCTTTACCTTGGCACACCCAGGGCCAGCAGGCCAGGACAGGACACGCACGCATTTTTTAATGCCTTTTTTTGAATCTTTCTTGTTCCTGAATTGTTTTGACCACCAGCCACAACCGCTGAACTAAGCTAAATCAGCCTCAACATTCAACAACATCTAAAACATAAGTCGGGACATCCAACGAACCAACGCAGATCAAAATCGCATTACGAGCAAGCTTGTGGGCTACTAAATTAGTAACCTATTATTTCGCGGTTGTTTTCATCTGATTTATGGTTGTTCTCATGAGTTACGAGCCAAACCAGCCGATGTTAGCATCGCAAAGGCACTGGTGCCGCACAGAAATGTACAAGCGCAGTAATCAACATCAATTTTCTGGCAGTGGCACCAAAAGCGTATGCTTTAGCTGCATTCGCGGTTGCCAAATCTGCCATCCACCCGTCTGCCATCACCGACTCCGATCCGGACCCCGACGTCGATTCAGGTTCTGATCCATCTTCAGATTCATCCGCAGACCCATCCGCTGGTCTGTCATCCGGTTTGGATGATTTTTTACTGCAAAAAAGGAATGGTTTAAGAAAACATTATGGCAAAGTATAATTATATTTTTATAAATTGTAGTGTGATTTTACCAAGGGGAAGTCGCGAATAACTCCCCATCAGTTTGGATATTTTTATTTAACTCCTCATAAATTTATACTACATAATAGGATATAAATAGTGCCTTAGAACGTTTTAGTACCTGAAAATTATACAATATATTTTGAGAGTTAGAATATATTTATAACACTTTTGGATACAACATATTACTAAATTTATACTATATAATAGGATATAAATACTGTATTATATTATATTTGTACTACATTATGTGAAATTTATATGTGGGAAGTTAAGTAAAAATATGATGCCCAATTGGGGATTTATGCCACGTTACCAGAAATTTGTTTCCGTAATTCTTGTTTTTTATAAACCCCATTGAAGTTTCATAAATTCCGGTTAATCATACCGTCCCTTAAACGAACAAAATTTCTAACCCTAATCTTGCTAAAACAAACCCAACTAACAAGACTAGTAAAACAAAATTCTACCGCAGTAAAGAGTTGTACTTGTACCTGGAAAGTGGTGGGCAGAAGGTGATAACATAATCAGCCGCGGTGCAGGTGAAGGTGCTCGTTGCATCGTCGTAGGCGTAGCTATAAGATTTCGGACAGGCGCTCTTGAACGCCTGCGAGTACATCGACGGTCTGCACGTCGCCGGCGACCCGTACTCACCCTTGCAGCAATACTCCGGAGTGTTGAACGCGTCGCACGCGCTGCGGCACGCGCCGCCGCCTTCGATTTTCAGTTCGGCGGGACACCTCTGGTTGAGGTCCTCGACGCAGCCAGTGGATGCACACTGACCCCCGCCGCCAGTGACGTCGACCATCACAGGCAGGTTGTAGCCGTCGACGAGGCTGACGTCGTAGAAGTCCATGGATCCCGAGCCGAGAGTGAACTCAGCTAGTGTGGCGGCGGTGGCCCCTGCGCCGTTGCACTCAACTTGACCGGAGCCGCAGTCACCGGTTGCGCAGGTCCCCTGACCTGAGTCGTCGAAGGTGCAGCCGGTTCTTCCCCACATGCGACCGGACCAGCCGGTTGGGGCCTGGAAGGCTCGTGTGCTGCCTTTAGGGAGCTCGAATCCCGTGGTTTCCAGTTTTGGGCTGCCAAGAATTGCTGGCCAAATCGTCTGGGAACACTTGTTTACGAATGTGAACTTTGCCGCTCTAACTCCTGTATCATCATTCTCAATTACATTAAAGTGAGATTAAGCAAATTTATTACCACATCAATCTGCAGAAAAGGTTAACATTCAGAGGGGGAGAACGTAAAATACGGGAAAGAAGAATGTATTATGCATATGTGTTGTTAGTTTTCGAATGAAAGAAAAACTATGTAAAGGTAGAGTGGGTACTGCATTACCTTGGAAAATTTGGAGTAGAATGATGAAATAAAGGGCGGGGGACGAACCCATGAAAGATTTTGCGTTCCTATGTCCCTCGGGAAATGAGTAATCAGGGGAGTGAGGAACTTGGGAAATTGCAGCGGTGGTGCGGCGGCGGAGCAGTGCTTATAGGCCGCCGGGGTAAAGATGATGGGGAAGGGGAAGGGGAAGGGGAAGAATAAATAATGAATGGAGAGGCCTTAGGTGTGAGGGAATCTTGATTATTGGCCGTCTTTTCCCTATATATAGAATTCAAATAATAAGACACCAATAAAGAGATGCCCACTGTCTTTCGCTATATGCCCACCTACTTTATTATTTACAAAAAGATCACCTATGAAATAGTTTACTGGGTAAAAAGGTAGATATTTGATATGTTTATTTCTTTTCTTTTTTTTTTTTTTGACAACAATTGATGTTTATTTCATTAGGTGCAAAGTTTCGGATTAAGACCCAATTTCTATATTAGAATCAACGCTCCTTATTATCCATTGGACATGTGAGTTTTTTTTTTTTTTGGGGGGGGGGGGGGGGGTGTTTTCAATAGGGGTTGATCCAAATGGTTAATTGCTTTATTCTTCAAGGTAAGGTTTGGGTTCGGCTTGTGTGGGTGTGTGTTATAAAAAAAAAAGTAAAATATGATTTTTTTTTCCATAAATAATTAATTATCTTTTCTATTAAATAATAATTTATGTAAAATATAATTTTAATTGTTAATATTATCGTAAACATCCTATTAATTTTGAATCTTAATAATGTAAGACAATGATTAGTTTATATTATTATGATTCTTGTGAAACATACACTATCAAAAAAACTCATAAAAGAAACACATAATCATTATCTTTTTCCAAAAAAAATTGGATAAGATCTACAATGAATCAAATATTCACGACAAAATAAAAAATAAATCAACAATTCTAAATAAAGTACATGTACATAATTAAAAGAATGTTGCTTAATTATTGAAAACCATAACAATATTATCCTTTTTTATTTCTTCCAAACTTTTATTGTCCCCTATCTTTTCACTTTTTTTTTTAACTTCTCAATGTCTCTATGCTTCCTTTTTGTTTCTTTTTCTATCTAGAAGGGCCGTTAAAGCTACCAAGAAAAATATTATTTAATATAACCAATTATTTTATAATGTTTAGACATGATATTTTTTTTTAATTTTTTTTTATGAATTGTGATCGTGCTCGAATCTGGTCGATCTATGTGGCGTGAGATCTTTGTTCGATCACCCAAGAATTTATATGATGCGGAAACTCTTGAAAGCTAGTTGTTCACAAATAACGTACAGAAGCCCCAGTTTATAGAGTGAAATCAATCGATTACCAAACAAATTCTAGAGTTGAATGCAAACGACCAGAATTTCAGATAATTTATTGAAGAAAAGTAACGTACGTTCCTATTAGAATGTGCCATTAAAGCTGACGAAGTGGGGAAGTGGGAATCGACGTGGGGGAGTGAGAGCTAACTGTTGGAAGGTGCTCATCGAATATGGATTGGAGGACGCAACGTCTCCGACTACTTCTTCTTGTACAACTGCGATGACTTTTTTCTGGTGTGGTCGGCAGTCGACGGTGATTTCAGACAGCGGTGGTGGAGACTTCGAAAGTAGAGCTGGAGCGGGGAAGGTGATTAAAGGGATATAACTTGTTATTCTTCAATTCATCAAGGGCATTATGGTAATTTTTACGTGTTTTGGGGGGTTTAAGAAAAGAGCTATGCATCCAAAACCCTATGGTTTTGATAAGTGACGGAGAAAACTCTGTGCTTTGAAATATAATATATAAAACCTCATGCTTTTAAATTTCTACTCACTGCCCCCTGATATCAATCAAGCACGTTTTGGAGGTGAAATCCTTAATTTCCCTTGTAAATGGTGACCCTTGTTTTAACCTTATTTCCCCCAAAATTAACCTAAATCAAAATCAGATTACACACCTTTGTTGCAAAGTGGGCGGGAAATGAAGAAGGAGACCTCCAGAGATTTAGGGCTTGAACCACTACTAGAAAAATGTCTTATAGCGATGGATTTTGCAACGGATTAGGCTTTAGCAACGAATTTAGCAACGAAAATTTTTCGTTGCTATAACCCTCGAGGTTAATCCATAGCAACAGATTTAGCAACGAATTATTAGCAACGGATATTAGTAACGGAATTAGCAACAAATTTATAGCAACGGGCTACCCACAGAAATTAGCAACGGACTTAGCAACGAATTTTTTAGTAACAGATTTAGCAACGGATTTCCCGTTGCAAATCAACTGATAATTAATTAATTTTTTTGTTTTTTTGCAACGGAATTTTCGTTGCAAAAGGTAAAATTCAAATTAATAAATTAAAATTTCATTTATGGGGCCTAAGAGCCCCCAAAGCCACCCTGGTTCGACCTACCACCAAGGCCGCACCACGCCAACCCCACCGAGCCAGCCCTAGGTGGTTCATAATTATTTTGAATAATTTGTGCAAGGCAAGATTTGAACGTAGGTCTCCAGGGAACAAGGTTGGACTCCCAACCAACTCGGCTAGCTTCATTGTTGGTATAATGAGGTTTTTTATATATATAACAACAATAACATATTCATACCTTAATTTTAAGCACTTATTATATTAAGTTTAAATATAAGTATTTTTCAAATATAATTTTATATTAAATATAATCATATATATCCGTAAATAATTGCATTAAGCATTGTTAAAAATATATACTTCTGTATTTTAATTATAATGTATGTACTTTAAGTATAATATATCATACTACTAAACAAATATGACATATTTTAATGATTTATATTGTATATTATACCTTATAATTAACATAAATTTTAAGAAAAGTAACAAAATCTAATAGCAATTGTGATACATTTGCATTATAATTAGTCTGAGTAAGTGGAGTTGGGTCCGCACTAAAATTTTCATATGATATTTTCATTTTATTAGGAATTTAACTAGGACTTGTAAATCTACTTAAATTAATATGACTATAAATAATTCAATTTTATAGCTAGTTAATTGGTTTATAAGAAGAGTATAATATGACAAATTAAAATTTAGAATAAAGTTCAAAATAACATTTTTCTATCCAATTTTGTATCAAATAAAAATATGATAGGTTTTTTTATCATATTCCACAAAATCTAATAACATTGTGATATATTTGGATGAATGTTTACATAACTAATGTATATCAACTTAAGTATAAGTTTTTATGACATATAAAAAAAAGATGAAAGTTTACATAATTAAATAATTAGATTTAGTTGGTAGTTGAGTAAAGAACTAATTTTATGTCAATATGAAGTATTCACTTATACATCTGTAGAACAATATCTGCATTTTGAGGAACTATTGTATTATTTAGCAATCGTAGTTGAATAACTTAATATAAAGAATTATTTTCTTAATATGAAACATTTATATTTGAATTTATAGAATTATATCTATATACCGAGGAATTATTTTGTTACGCAACGGTTAGATGTTAAATTAAGAAGTTTTCTTTTAATATAATGAATTTATATTAAAATTTATAGAATTATATCTAAATATTAAGAAATTATTGTGTTATGTAACCGTTACATGTTAATGAAAAACTTTTCTCTTAATATCGAAATATTTATATGCGAATTTCGAGTGTTATAATTATGAATTTTAAGGAATTATTGTGTTATGCACTCTTTTAATGATTTATAATGTATATTATACCTTATAATATATAAATAATATAGATTTTCTATCAAATAAAAATATTCAAGGCTTTTATATATGAAAGGTTATTTTATACAAATATGATTTCTATATAATCCCCGAATATATGATCATATAATCCCCGAACATATGAATTCTATTAAATTTTTAATCAACTATTTATAGTAACGAATTTTTCGTTGCTAAATTATAAGTATTCTATTGCTTTTTAATTAAATATTTATAGCAACAGATTTTTCGTTGCTAAATTATAAATATTTTATCAATATTTTAATCAATTGTTTATAGCAACGGATTTTCTGTTGCAAATATTTTTTATTATTCATTTATTTTTATTCCATATAGCAACGAAAAATCTGTTGCTAAATTGTAAATATTTTATTAATTTTTTTAATCATATGTTTATAGCAACGGATTTTTCGTTGCTAATTTTTTTTATATTTATTTATATTTATTTCTTTTTTTTTTTCATCCTTATAGCAACGAAAAATCCGTTGCTAAATAGCAAGGATTTTCCGTTGCTAATATTTTTCATATTTGTTTATTTTTATTTCTTTTTTTTCTTCCATATAGCAATGAAAAATCCAGCAACGAATTTTTCGTTGCTAATATTTTTTATATTTATTTCTTTTTTTTTTCTTTCATATAGCAACGAAAAATCCGTTGCTAAATAGCAACGAAATTTATTTATTTTTATTTCTTTTTTTTCTTTCATATAGCAACGAAAAATCCGTTGCTAAATAGCAATGGAATTTAGCAACGGATTTTTCGTTGCAAATATTTATAAATATTATATTATTTTTTATTAGGTTTTTATTTTAATAGCAACGGATTTTCCGTTGCAAATATTTATAAATATTATATTATTTTTTATTAGATTTTTATTTTAATAGCAACGGAATTTCCTTCGCTATATATACCAACTTATTTATTTTTTGTATTATTTAATTTTAGCAACGAAAAATCCGTTACTATTTCTTTTCATATATATCAACGGATTTAGCAACGAAAATTCTGTGGCTAAAGCATTTTGCCACGAAATTTTTTTTTTCGTTGCTATATCCGTTGCTAAATAGCAACGAACAATTTTCGTTGCTAAATTTCCGTCGCTATAAGACGTTTTTCTAGTAGTGAACCAGACAAGGCTCTCATACACTCTACAACAGGTTGAAAAAGACAATGTTTTCGCACCGTCCACATTCGCTTTTTTCTCACTAAGTTATGTCGTAATTTTAGGGTTTTGTATCCCCTTTGGATCTTTTGCGTTCGCTTCTGTCTTTTTGTGTGACACCATGGAATTGTTCACAACATTTCCTGTTGTACATTGTTTTTTGCAATTTTTAATAAATATTGGGCATGAGTTCTGTGTTGGTATTCTTATTTTTTCTGAAATTTCTCACTTTTTTGAAGTGCCTGAAACAATAAAGGGTTTATTCTATAATCCTGAGTTTATTTTTCAATTTTTGATAGATATAGGCCATGGGTCAATGTTGGTATTCTTACTGAGGGATATTTTGTGCTAGTGCAGAATGGAGGAGGAAGATGAGGGTCCAATGAAGAAAATGTACATGCATATTGGTGGTGAATGAGTTGTTATTTGAAGCGGTGCACTTACATATGTCAATGGCAAAAAAGTGTACGCTGGGAAGTATGATTTGGATTTCATAGATTGGAAAGGATTATGGGATATGTACAGGGTTGTTGTTAGAAAGGGAACATGTGTGACATTCTATTACAAACACCCCTATCTTTCAATGACTGATGAGTATGCTGTAAGACATATTTGGGGTAATTGGGCCTTTGTAGAGATACAAATCACTCACACCGTTGCCAGTGAAATTATGTTGTACTCTGTGAGAGAAGATGAAGGTATTCATTCTACATATGATTTGGATGGAACTGAGGTTCAGTTAAGTCAAGAAAGGGATGGTGAAGAGCCTCCAACTACTAAGTTTCTAACATTTCCTGGTTGGACACCACCCTAGCATGAAGAACAACCTGTTATAACTCAAGTCACAGATAGAGTGAGCCTAAATCATCAAGTAGAAGAAGAAGTACAAAGGAGGTTATGAGACTGTTTACCTAGTCCCAAGATGAGTCTGATGTTACTCAGGACCATGAATTTCAGTTTCCACAAGAACCTATCCAACCTTCAAATCTGGATGATAATGCTCAATATGCATTCCTTGATAAGCAATTCAACTTAAATCTTGCTGAAGATATAGATTTCCATAAATAAGAGCCAATACCTGAAGCTGAACAAGAAGCAATCCATGAAGAGATTCCACAAGAACCTGTCCAATAACCATCCAACAAAGGGAAGAAAAAACAATCAAATGCATCTAAGGAAAAAGAGAAGAAGAAACAGTCAACTACTGAACCTATAAGGAAAATATATTTAGACTATATAATTAATTCTCCAATTAATTTTATTTCGGCTATATAATTAATTCTCCAATTAATTAGATTCAGGGATTTATAATTAATTCTCTAATTAATTATATCTTGGCTTTATAATTAATTCTCCAATTAATTATATTTGGACTTAATAATTAATTCTTCAATTAATTAACACATGATCCAATTCGTTAATTGGAGCCACACGTCCAAACATTGTTCTTCGATATCCACACGTGTACTTTACACTGTGGTCTCGTTTCGATCAACTATTTGATCTTTCCATAATACCCTTTGAACCCGGTATTTGTATGTGACCCTCTAGGTTCAATTTTAGTTAGCAGTGAGCCTAATTAATTAATACACTTTATTAATTAATTACCTCACAGATCACATGACCATAGTCTAGCAACAGGTGTGTGACCCCTACACGAAATGTGAATGTATATTCGAAAGAACCTTTAAGTCAATAACATCATATCGGATACGATCCTCGTACCATCCTATCTCTCGATTAAGATCTAGGGCATGGGAATATGGAGAGCCCTACTAACCTTAATCTTAAAACAAAGTTCCCTTCATATTCCATTTGATCTCAATCCAAGAAAATCCCATTTTCTTGATGTCTTGATCTAACCACCTTGCGCAAGGATTTTAGGATGAAACATGAATGACTTGTGTACTAAGAGATCATCTTGCCTACAACAAGTGTAGGTCCTTTATTGATTCCAACAATTCTCATATGCCACTTGTGTAATCCCAACATAGGTCGTGGTTCAGGTGTCTATATGGCGACACCCTTTTGAGCCTATATCAAAGATTACAGAGTTAGCTCATATGAGACAATGTGAAATCTCAAGTCTAAGGATTAATTCCTCACGTCATTGACATATGAGGTATTTCCTAATCTGGAAGTTCTAGTAACGTCCTTTTCCATTTAGGAATCTTCTCACGCGGGGCACTCTCAGTGAACTTGTTCTTACAACAAGCACCCTTGTGTATTGTGTACGCATCAACTTATGTACTTTACACCCCATGAAACAGGATGATCCTTCTTAAGGACATAACTACACAAGGAAGTCTCAACAGAGGCAAAGTCGACACTCCCACTGTCTGTCGGCGTCATTGACTTGGAGAAGTTTCTAATCCTTGCCTATGGAGTTAAGAACTTATTTCATGTGTCATTCCCATAATGACAAAGTTCTTAACGGCCTCATAGGATTAGGGGAGTTCTAGACATGCACAAGTTCTAGACATGCACACGTAATGGAAACACACAAAATACGTATTGGCACATAAGAAGTGTTCGCCTGTGATTACAATCATTCGTATATTATTCAAAGACTGTCTGTGATATAGGGAAAGTTCCAACGCATACAAGCTTTCTAGGGCACTATTCCCAACAATCTCCCACTTGCCCGTAAAAGCCTTTCAGGTATATTCTAGGTTCTAACTTCCCAAGATGTACCTTTAGAGTCTTATTGACTTTGGGCGTTTCCAAAGTGGATCTGCTATATTCTCTGCTGATGTGAATGTTTCTAATTTGCACATCATTAAGGAAACACGATTTCCTTATTCACGTGATTCATAATCAAGCGTCTGGTCCCTTGGTGAGGTCTCAATTCTCTTACTCGAGCAACCATCCATTTTATCATATAATATGATAATGGTGTTGTTTAATGCTAGGAACTACATCTACCAATTAGATGGAGTTTTTTACCCAAACACTTAGCTTAGCGGTATTCTATACGGCTAAGTATTCAACCTTAATAGTCGAATTTTCATTGCCTCTCGATTGGAACTCCTTCCAAAACACTGTACTGCCATCTAGGCAAAATGCGTATCCTCTCATAGATCAATAATTATCTATGTTTTGATGTAATGATTACATCAAACAGTCCTTTAATGACAAGATCTTGCTGGACTCTTAAAACATATCCTCATTTCTTCTAAAGTACTCTGAGGGTATTTTTACAGCAATCCAGTGACCTTCTCTAAGGTTACATTTAGAATAGGCCCACCACCCTATGTGGTAGCCATATCTCGTCAAGTACATAATTTTGTATACATTATGCACCCTTTTCCCGAAAAGGGTTTTGGACATTCTAACTTTCTCATAGTTATTTTAGGACACATCCTCTTTAAAAGAGATGTTCCATTGTCCATTGGAAATTCTGTAGGAATCTTCCATACTAAACTCTTTTAGTAGAACGTTTATGTACCTTGACTGTGTTAATCCTATTATTCTCTTAAATCTATCTCCATAGATATTTGTACCGAGAATATAGGATCTATCACCAAGATCTTTCATCTCAAAATGGTTCCTAACCAGGCTTTAGTTACTTTTATGTCATCATCCACATTCCCAATGAGAAGGATGTCATCTTTGCAAAGTACCAAAAGTTGAACTTTTAGTCTCTAACACTTTCTTATACACGATATGCTCGAATTTTAGGTCAAACAACTTTGACTATTTCACTAATTCGAATACTCTAATTCCTAGAAGCCTGATCCAATTTCGTAAATTGACCATTCGGAGTATGCAAACCTTTTGCTTACTCCCACTAAATGTGAAATCCATGGATGTTCCATACTTATGTCTTCATCAATCTCATATTGATAAGACAAGCTTGATTCTATCAAGTATTTAACTAAGGTCCAAACTTAGTTTGAATATATGGAATCCATTTTAGATTTCATGGTTTGTTTTCACTACCCAGATTCCAAATCTGGCAGTGCCTCCTCATGGGTAAATGGATCAATATCCACTTAAGAAGATCTTATGGAGAAAACCATATCATCTTACGGTCTATCTAGGAATGTGTCTTAACGCATCGACGGAGGAGAGTTCACTTGTGTACTATCTCTTAAGATTGGCCAAGTCTTATCAGAACGGTTCGTTTCTTCCTATTTGGGGCGTGGGTTTTGTCCTCAAACCTTTTGAAGTCTTTGGGCTTACCTTTCTTCTCTCTTAGGAACAATTCCCAAAGAAAGGTATATTCTTTAAAACAAACAACATTTGTTCAAAAGAATCGCGTAAACAATATTCTATGTTGTTTGCACAGACTTGAACCAGTTTTAATCTTATCTCTCAATTTCTCCTTCAATTAAGAAGACTCAAGAGAGATAAATTCTTTAGAACAAACAACATTTGTTCCAAAGATTTGCAAAAGTAACAATATATATCGTTCATATAAACTTGAACTTGTTTCAAGTTTATCTCCCACTGTCTTCTTCACTTAAGAAGACTCCCACTGTCCTCTTCATATAAGAAGACATTCCCAAAATTCTAAGACAAGAATTATTAGGGACTTTTGAATGCCACAATTCATAGTGCATTTAAGGGACTGACTTGGAATGTGCAAGATTCAAAATCTTAACTGCGTTTTCTGAAGAATAAGTTCAGAATAAAGGTAAGACAGTAAAGCTTAAGAAGGAACGAACCATATCCTATAGAGTTATGTTCCTTCATTCAAAAATACTAAGTTATTCTTGAATGAGTTTACTGAGGGATAATCTTATTGTCTCTAAGATGACTAAGGAATTAGTCACTAAGACAACTTATATCTCGATCCGATCGAGCCACTTATGTCTTATGACTACTAAGGTTCCTAACCTTCCTTATTCTGAAATTCTAATAATTTCACAATAGTTTCAAAATTCGTACTTCATTAAGTACATACATTTATAATGATTAAACTAACGATTTAGTCTAGTGCTTATATTAAGCAATCCTTAATCATTAGTATGGATCGAGATCCATATGAACTTTGGAGCGCATTTCTCTTTTCACATAAACGAGGTTTCAGGAACGTTTCCCTCTAAATAGGATTCTTAGGAAGTTAAGTCTTTGAGTTCATTTTCGTAAAATGATCCTAAGATGATTAACTTGCTAATCCTATTTAGGATGTTCCAAAGTTATTTGAAACTTTGTCATCTTACTTACTTATGTTATCTCGTTGTATGTTCGAAACATCAATGCTTTGAGTTTTGCATAACAATTTGTGCAAATTTAACTCAAGACTAGTGAATTCTGATCCTAGTGGAATTGCCACAACGAGAGACTTTTAGAGTATCCTCATACTCTTTGTAGCTCCTTTCCAAGGCCCTAGTTTGCCACTATGGAAGCTAAAGTCGGATCTTTCTATTAGGCTTTCCCTTCTCTCACCCCTCCATCGGGTTTTAAGGGTTTCTTCTTCTTTGGCCTTGATGCCTTTACCTCAATAGGTTTAGAAGAAGAATTTATCATCATTACCTTTTTGTCCTTCTTAAGGATGCTCTCTTAAGTTATCAACTAATTTGATAAACTATGCTACAATAGCATCATTTGAGCAAACGGGTCTAAAATGATGATAGAAGCAATTCAAGCAATCAGTGGACTAAGAACTCATTTCTTAATTTGCGTATGTGGCTGCAAGGTTCTCCTTAGTGAGGACTTTCAGTCCATATTACACGTGCATTCCTTCATATAAATTTTGGAATAATTCCTTCGATATGTTATACCTTGTAACACGCTCGCAAGAGAGTACAATTGCTCTTAAGTGTTCCTATAATGTGTTATACTTTGTAACACATTTATGAGGGAGTACAATTTCTCTTAAGTGTTTGGAGAATTTCCTTTCACTTTTCAATTGCTTCTCTTAAGCCTAGGTGGAATTTTCACAATAGGTGAAAAGTTTGCCTTATAGAGAACAATTTTCTCTTTTCGGAGTCTAAAACGAATTTTAGGATTCCTTGCCAGTCAGAGTAGTTTAGGACTTTAGTCAACTTGTTTAACTCAAGGATGGATACTAATGGGTCGCATTTCAACTTGTAGACAATCACAGAGCTACAACCTAAATGCTAAGTAGAGAAAATATGAGCATATTGAATAATAACGTAACACATAGGATTAGGTCTTTTATCGTATGTGGCTCCCACTGTTTTTATATGGTCTATAAATCCCAAACGACCTTAGAAGAAACTTGTTTTCTCAGTAGGTACCAGGATCCCAAGCATACTTAGTTTTGGACCCACGACTCGTGAGACATCTAAAGTTCTAAGAATCTTTAGGTAGGTATGAAAATGCCAATTCCATCTCCATGGAATTCCTAGTAATGTTTTTGCATCATTGATCTTTCAATCATGGACCCACGACTTGTGAGACATCCATATCTACTTCAATGTTGAGCAGTGCCCACCAATCATAAGATCTCAATCAAACTTAGTCCGGAACGATCCACGACTCGTGAGACATCGCCCATTCTAAAATGATCAAGAAATATCAATCACCTAAGGTGATCAATAAAAAAACTAAGATTTAATAGACTGCACTAATTACCCCACGACTCGTGAGACAGCAATTGACTTACTTATTAACTCTTAAATCCTATTGATGGAATGCTAGGAATTTTATTACCATAACAGAATACCTATTTATTCGAAAGTTGCTCAATAGTTTAATTAGGGATTTTCGAATTAACATTAGAGTTTTCCGATTTTAACCTCACCAACATGTACAGTTATCCATTTTTAATTATCTTGATTAATGCAGTTTCACATAAAGTGCATCACGGAAGCAATTAGCAGATAACATGTCCTAGCATGATACTAATTATGAGATGATCATGGGTATCCTATCTTATATGCAATTATGGGAGCCACTCCATAATCACTAGTTCTAATATTCATACCACATAAGACAGTTCATATCACATAGGGGTATAAAATTTAATGGAAAGCCCCATCTATTACATTAATAGAAACCCTCCTAAACATTTTGAAGGATCTTCACTTATGGCCACCGTTCTTCAAGTGTTCCTTGTGGATCCTTCTTGCTCCTTGGGTGGTTATCTCCAAAATAAAAAGAAAAATCTTTACTTCCTAAGTTCTACTCTCTTAACATAAAGTAATATGGCTCAATATTCATATTGGCCATAGACAAATACACGGGGCATACCCCAACCTAAAAATAATAATAAGGAAAACCACATAATAAACACATAAAAGTACACACATAAGTAGGGCTCCAACCTCAATTAAAATAACGCAACTATGGGGCTCCGAGCCCAATTGAAATCATCCATGTGCATTAATTAAAACATTTATAAGACTAACCCATGATCACCTAAACTAGCATGCATCCGCTTGAATTTAAATTTACCAACAAAATTTAAAATTCCCTTGACTTCAAGTTAAAACTAACTTAAGTAATTTGAATATTAGTTCATAATTCAAGAATTTATTCAAAATCGAACCTGGATCAATGACAAAACCTCAATTAATTAAAAATTAAATTTTTTTGTCAAAAATCTCATTCAGAGTGTTATATTAATTTTCCTGAAAATAATAAGAACTTGACTTTAATTAAAAAAATCCCAATTTTATAATTATTTCAAATAAATAATTTTAAAATTAAAATCAAATTTTAAAATACGGGATTTTACAAAATCAAAAACACGAAACGAAAACAGACCTGGAACAACCCGGACGGGGCGCGCGGATTATCGGCAAGAACCTGCGCACACACCCGCGCAGATGTTCTAGGCGGGACTAGCACCACCCGTGCACAAGCGCAGCGCGCGGACGTGCGCCTTGCGCACAGTCCCGTGTGCTGCTTGTACGGGCATGTCGGAAGATGGTGGAACGTCGCGGGCATCAGCCGCGAGGGTGTCCGGCCATGGCACGCGCGACCCGGCACTCCCCACCGGCTGTTGCTCGCCCAGGCTGCATACATGGTTACGCACTTGGTCGAACGCGGCTATGAGCCCGTTCCTCGATTCTAATTTCGTAATTTCTGAAATTCCAACAATTCAGTTTCGAATTAAAACAGTTCTAAATAATCCAGATTCAAACAGCTTAAAACCAGACTAAAACGAAAAACAATTTTTCAAGATTTTTAAGAAACAGTTTTGATCCGAGAAATTCGTATTTCAAATAAAAACTAAGAATACATAACATATATCCAAATTCAAGAATTTTCTGTCAAAATTTAATACAGTAACCTTTTGAAACGAAAGTTGCAAGGTGGCTCCGATACCACTTCTTGGAAAACAGCAGAGTTAAAGCAGCGAAAGTTTAAAAGTTTTTCCAAAAGGGATCGTGATACGACTTGTTGGCATTAAACCTATTGGATGTAAATGGGTCTACATGCGAAAAAGAAGAGTGGACGGAAAGGTAGAAACCTTTAAAGCAAGGCTTGTGGCAAAGGGTTATACTCAGAAAGAAGGCATCGATTACAATGAAACCTTCTCGCCCTTGGCAATGCTTAAGTCCATAAGAATTCTTCTCTCCATTGTCGCTCATTATGATTATGAAATCTGGAAAATGGATGTGAAGACTGCCTTCTTGAACGGGTACCTTCAAGAAGAGATATACATGGCTCAACCTGAGGGCTTTATAGCCAGAAATCAGGAGCATATGGTATGCAAGCTTAATAGATCAATCTATGGTCTTAAGCAAGCATCTAAATCATGGAACATCATATTTAATGAAGCAATTAAATCCTTTGGATTTATACAATCACCTGATGAACCATGTGTGTACGAAAGATATCAGAGTAGCGTTGTAACATTTTTAGTTTTATACGTAGATGATATTTTGCTCATTGGGAATGACACAGGAGTATTGTTAGCAGTCAAGATTTGGTTGTCAAATCAATTTGACATGAAAGACCTAGGTGAGGCCAGTTATATTTTAGGGATCAGACTTTGTCGTGATCGTAAGAATAAGATGAGTGGTTTATCACAAACAACATATATAGATAAGATGCTGGCAAGGTACAATATGGCTGACTCCAAGAAAGGTTCATTACCTTTCCGACATGGAGTTCATCTGTCTCGAGATCAGTGTCCCAAGACAGCTGAAGAGACAGAGGAAATGAAAAATGTTCCGTATGCCTCGGCAGTCGGAAGCCTCATGTATGCCATGTTATGTACAAGGCCAGATATCTGTTATGCTGCAGGTATAGTTAGCAGATATCAGTTAAACCCTGGACCCCAGCACTGGATAGCTGTAAAGCATATATTGAAGTACTTGAGAAGAACTCGGGATTATATGTTTGTTTCTCGCAGTGATGAGCTCATTCCTATAGGGTACACAGATTCAGATTTTCAATCTGATCTAGATTCTAGACGTGTAACACCCCAAATGGAGAAGTGCCACATCCCCCGCACTATGACCCAGACCCGAAGCATGAAATGAAAGTCCATGCCCGAATCCAAATCAGAGCGAACGGGAGACCAACTCACACACTAGGCTAGGCGGATCTAATTGACCAAAACTCAGAGTGCGGAAGCAATTAAAACCAACAACAATAGATAGCGGAAACATTTAAAACAAAACATGCAAAGCAGGTGATGGGTTCAACTAGCATAGATACCTAATCCCGAATAATAGATCCACACACATAACAAGTGACGGGTTCAACTAGCATAAATCCTTAGTCCCGAATATCAACATAAAGTAATAGTCATCAAGTGCCACAAGGGGCCGAATGAGAGTGCCACACAGGGCTACCGAAAAGTAAAATATAATCTCAAGTCTACAAGACAAAGCATAAGTAAAGTGTATGAAAAGACAAATGCAAATAGAAAGACTAGACCGACGAAGTGCAACTCAAAGGACTCACTTCCGCCTAGCAAACGCCAACAATCCTGTAACTAAAAGTGTAAATGAGGGGTCAGTCAACTTGACCGAGTGAGGGGGCTAACGCACACCCACAATATATATATATATAAGGAGCATAGCACAGAATAAAAAAGGATGGACTCATGAACCGGGGATAGGTGTTACATACCAAAACGTTTTGAAAGAACCCGAATAAGATATAGATATAAATTTAGGAACCATTTTCTAGAAAGACTCTATCCCGATTCATAATTCCATAACATAACATAATCAACTGCTCGGCGAGTACGAGCTTCCCACCTTTACTCCTCAGAACATAAATCACAATCAATCCAACCGCTACACCAATGATGGAGGGGATGTACAGTCCCCAAAACCATCTATAACAACACCGTCTAAAATAGACTCGATCTCAAGAGGGTAGCGAACCCACAAGAGTCATCTCCGGATAAAACACCGAAGGCTCAAGATATCACGCCTCCCTCATCACCCTAAGGTCGCGCAATGATATCTCAAATGGAAACTAGCACAGTGGCTTATCCGACGGCCCTATGCCGTACCGGTCTCCACTCGTACCAGCTCCTGGATCCACATACAGAACAATACAGAATAGAACATATACCATATATCATGGCTAACTCACTACAGAATCATAACACCACTGAATTTTCCAAAATAGCTTACATATGCCTAAAAAACTGTTTTTATACATATTCCTACGCTGTGGAATTTAAGCCACGAAGGCTCCCACACACGCAGGACGCACGCAAAAGCGCATAAACATATCATATCCAACACGTATGTATTTATAATAAGATATACTCTCATGCAAGGGTAGAAATCAGCATATAAAGGTCATAGGTCGCATAACTATACAAAATCCTAAACCTCACCTCGTGAAAGTAGAGTCTGAGAGTGTGAAAGGCCAAACACTCTAAACCTCTGGCCCACCGGCACCACCAAACTCTGTGACAAGACATACAGAAGCCCAGACTTAGACTCTATATGAACCAAACAAGACGCACGGCGTTGCTCAACATGATCGTGGTTATGCATAAGTGTTCATGTTGTGCTTGGATAACGTGTCATGGTCATTCAAGGCATATCAATGCTCAACAAAGATCGTATTTACAAGCAACCATCACGTAATTCCATATCCAAAGATGCAAGATCAATTTAGGAAGTCAATGTATTCACAAAATGCATATTAAATCATCCAATGTCACAGGGTTCAATTATAATATTAGAATTAAGCATCAAGTTCATGTCGAGTTATAAAGTGCATAAGTAAGAGCAACTTGATCATATAAGGATACAAAGTTGTTGTACGTAGATGGCATGCTTGATACAAATAAAGAGTGCATCTAATTCACTTAAGATCATACTTTACAACTTCACAACATGTTTGGTATACAAGCTCAAGTCACATTCATAGTTTCATAAATATTACACTAACACCCCTTCATATCTAAACACATAGTATAAATTCATCACATCGGGATTCAAATTGTAAACCGAAACATTCATGCGTATCACAATCCATTCAATACATGTTTTCGTATACGATTGGAATACATCTCGATCAACAAACCAACAATAACCAATTTATTTGCATTTAAAACAATTAATTCAAATAATCACAATTACGCAAAATAATTCGTAATAAATAGATCGAGTGTCCGATTAACGAACGGAAGGTGGCGTTGAACTCACCACAACGAGACGAACATTCTGACCAGACGCTGCCAGAACGCCACCACTGTAGCTGCCGGAATTTGGTCGGGCCGCCGCCGAAGGTCGCCGGAAAAATCCCGAAAAATCATTCCTGAATGAAGTCTTCGTGCCCGTTCTGAATCCTCGATCAATTTCTGGAAATTCCAAGTTAATCTCCTCCAATTTCAGATCTACGAACACGAAAACCCTAAATCTTCAAACTCAAATTACTTCCAAACCGGTGAACCAAAATGCGATCCGCAAAAGCCATTGTCTTACCCATGACGAGCTCTTCGAAAGCCCTAAGGTAGCTCGCCGGAAAAATCCTCGGAGCTAGTGCCGCCGTTGCACCGCCACTATGCCGCCGCGATCCGCCGCCAAACCACCGAATCTGGAGTCGCGTGATCACAGGCCACTAGTTCTCGTTGTTCCGAACAACTTTTTGAAAAGCCCGAGACTAAAAGATGGCCGGAAAAGGCCCCCGTTGGCCGCCGAAGTTTCTGCCGCCGCCCACGTCGCCGGAACCACCACCTACGGCCAAGATCTGGTGAAATTGATGCCGGAAATGGACTCAGGAGGTCGAAAAACCTTGGGAACCATCAAGCCCCGTCGAAAAACCCCGCCGAAAGGCGGCGAAACCCGCCGCTACAGTAACGGCCGCCGCCGCCGCGAGATTCAGGCGGCGCTTGCGGCGCCGTCGCGGCTCCGATGGCCGCGCCGCCGACGTCAACCGATGCACCGGGATGTCTACTTTCTGGGTCTCCGGCGCGTGTAACAAGGAGGTGGCCGGAAAACGCCGCGAAACGCCGGCGAAGTGGCGGCGGTCTGACAGCTCCGCCGCTGCTACTGAAATCCGGTCATAAATCCGCCACCGTTCGTCGTTAGGCAGTGAAATTGATACTCTTGCGTCGGTCTCGCCGAGATAATCGAAATGGACTATTCGTTTGTTGAATTCCATCGAGAAACGATCGACTTATGGGCTCGTAACCGAAGCCGCGCATAGTGACCCGCGGGAGAGAGAGAGTGGGAGAGGAGAGAGAGAGAGAAAAAAGGGATTGGGAGAAATGTGTCTTGTGCACAAGCTATATACAACCGGGTATCCTTATCGCGTAGCAAAGAGAAATATCGCGTACAAATAATCGTAAATAAAATTGGTAAAGTTACGAATAAAGATTCAAGCTCCGAATTAATTTTACAAATTAAAATGAAATAGAGATTTACCAATTAGAGTTTAATTCAATTTAATTTTTAGAAACCTTTCGTACAATTTAACGACACTTCGTAAACACATGATTGATAATTAATTTCAAGGAATTCAAGTAAACCGAAATTAAACAAGTTAAGTAACATGATGGATTTAAAATCAACTTAGCCATTAATTTTAGAATAATCCAAATGATCACATATTAAATTGGATTTATATTAAATCACATAATTCAAGAACTCTTAAATTAAACACATATAAGTGTAGAGACTTACTTGTTGATGTCGTAAGGACGCCCTTCGAGAAAACGGGGCGTCACAGATGTCTGGATACGTTTTTACTCTAGGAGGAGCAGCCGTAAGTTGGAGGAGTATTAAGCAAAGTTGCATTGCTGACTCCACCATAGAAGTCGAATACGTGGCAGCTTCGGAAGCAGCCAAAGAAGCGTATTGGTTTCGAAATTTCCTAATGGATCTAGAAGTCGTCAAAGATGGACTTGCACCGATCACATTGTACTGTGACAATGCTGGAGCGGTGGCCAACTCCAAGGAACCTCTAAGTCATAAACGTGCAAAGCACATCGAGAGAAAGTTCCACATTATTCGAGATTATGTGGAACGTGGAGAAGTGGCAGTAGTAAAGATTGACTCGGTAAACAATCTGGCAGATCCCTTCACTAAGACTTTGGCGCAAAAGAGTTTTAATACTCATGTAGAAGAGATAGGCCTTAGATGTGTAGCCAATTGGATTTAGGACCAGTGGGAGATTGTTGGGATTTGTGCCCTGAAAATCCAATTTCTTTGTAAATACTTCGTATTTTGTTGGATTAATAAAACTGAAATTATTGCAAGTTATGAGTATATTAACATAATTAATAACGTGTGATGATATTCTTATATGAAATGTGTTTCATAGGAAAGGACTTTAGATATCGAAATCACGTGTTATTAAAGTTCTACTCTGTAAGATAAGAATAAGTTCTTATCGAGACTATAATGTGTTATATAAGATGATTAGTTTTTCGTCATAGGGAAATGAAGTTTCCAGTTATAACACATTGATGATTTTCATTGGATTTGGAAACATCGAACTGGACCACTAAGATAGTTCATTTTAAACTACTATCTAAAATGAACAAATCTCATGAAGCATTAGACTCTTAATCCTGGTAATATTTCGACTTTATGCATGTAGTGTTAATCATTGTAACTTGCTCAGAAGTGAGGTCTCGGTATCGAATGACCAAAACCTTTGTACGTTCGGTGATTACATAAAATGTGCTAAAGAGAAATATTAATCAAGGAATCTGTGGCTTTGCTGGAAAGTTAAAAGATATTCCTGAAATAGATTTGCAAAGTTCGGATTAAAACTTCGGCCAAAGTACTTTGTGTGATGCGTCACTGAAGTTGTATGTTGAATGTGTTTCACGTATAAGAAATTTGAACTTAAGGCGAGTAAAGAGATTTCAGATTAGAAGTGAAAAATAAATGATAGTAGTATTAATTTATTTTTCATGGATATCTACACGGAGGAGTAAAATGCAAAATTATTCTAGATCGAGAAATTCGTGAATAATTTAATTAATTTTAGAGTGCAACAATATTTATTTAGTGGAATTAAATATTGTTAAACGGTAATTAATTATTATCATGAGATGATAATATATTAACCTGTTTGGAGCTAAAATTAATTAGTCCTATAGGTCCACCTGCAAGCCCCAATTGAAAACCCGAAGATAAAACATTAAAAGGGAAAGAGAGAAATAAATTTTCAAAGTGTTTGAAAATAGCCAAGGAATTTATTTTAAGAAAATAAATTGAAATTTCAAATTGTTGGAAATGCCGGAAATTTTTTTGAAAAAAAAAATAAAATTTGCTGAAGTGGCAGAGGTGACATGGCAGCTGACACGTGGCAGCTACGTCAGCAGGCAGGCGCCAAGTGGTACTGACTGGGCGCCGCTGATCACGCCACGTGGCTAAAGGTAACGGCCAAATGCTACCGAACCGGACCGGACCGGGTTCGGTCAGACCGACCACATAGAAACCCTAGACCGCGCGTGCCATAACACGCGTCACCTTCAGACGGCGCGTGAGGGCGCATGCAGAGGAGTTTCGGGGAATGGTCGGCGGAGTTGGACTCGTGGTGATGAGAGCTACGACGTGGTCAGCTCGAAATTCGAGTCCAAGTTATGCACGCAAGTGGGATGTGAAATTACCATTTTACCCTCGGTTTTCCCCCATAAATAGGGGGCTTGGCTCCTCATTTTTTCTTACCACTTTTGGGAGAGGTTTTGGCTGAGTTCTTGGCTTTGAAACGATATCCCTTATCTCCTAATTAGTTCCTTATTATTTTGGAATTAATTTTAATTAGGTGTTTATATATTTAATATATAAAACACTTAATTTCGGGAGAATAAACCTTGAAGAGGGTTTTCTAGTTTAAAGTTTTATTTTCTCTAAGCATTTAGATAAATACTTTCTGAGCGCACACTCCGAGGGTTTCTCAGGGGTTATTGTAGGGAAGCTCTGCCGGTTTCGCGAGGAGATCGGGTATCAGGTTCTCTGGGAGGTGAATTCCAGGCGCAGTAGCCTTCTTCGATGAAAGGTCTTTTTATATTATTTTTGTTTTAAGCATGATAAATTAGGTGCTCTTAAGTGTTAATTACATGTTTTATTTATGTGCTTTGTGATTTAAAATTTATTATGAATTGCATGTATATACTTGAGTAGTTCCGGCTAGTCTTCCGTTGTTTGTATTTAAATATTTTAGAAATATTTTGATACCTGTATATTAGGGAAAAATTTTAAAGAGGTTCTACCTGGAGTTGTTTCAGTCCGAGTGAATCTGGGGACCAGATTCTTTTAAGGGGGGAGGATTGTAACGCCCCGTGTCTTCGTTTCAGGTACGCTTGCCACACGTGTGAGTTTGAGTGTTAGAATTGTTGGCATGCCTTAGGATTGTGTGACTAAGTGAATTATGTGAATTAAATTGTCTAATTTCTTATGTGACCATTTTAATTTCATTTCATTTCATTTTTCTAACATATGCATAATTCATGCATTTCATCTCATAACATATTTTATATATCTGTATACCTATATACTTAAACTAATTTCATAAGAATAATATTCTCATTACTTTATACATTAATTCATGAGACATGCAATTATATATATATATATATATATGTATGCATAAATTCATCCTACACTAATACTCACACATGCATTAAATATATATATATATATATATATATATATATATATATATATATATATATAGGAGCACTAAGAATGATTATATACATATTATATACATAATATCTCACTTAATGACTTTATACATATAATTAGTATATCTATATATATTATATACATTATTTACAATATATCATATATATACAAGACACATACATAACACACACTAAATCTCTACAACACACACTGATCGTATTTTCTCATCTTTATCACACACACACACACACTTGATTTCAAGCAAGAAGAAAAGGAAGAGAAGCACTATAATCATCACCATCTCCACCATTTCATCATCTTCATCTCTTTCCTTCCATTTCAAGGTTGGTTCATGGGTTGGTATCTATATATATATGTAGGTGTGTGTAAGTATGAGGGTTTGTTAGAATCTTGAGTTTGGATTTAATTTATTGTTGATTAAGCATGATTTTATGAGCAAACCTAAGTGAATTCATGAATTTCTAGTCTTGTTTCCTTGTTACTTGGGTGATATGTATATATATGATTTTGGAAGAGTTTTGATGATTTTTGGATTGATCTTTACCCAAACTTGTGAATTATGTGTTGTAATTGGAATACGTAATGTGTATAAGTGTTAGGAACTTGTCGGGATTTGATTTGTGCAACTTAGTTGGTATTTGTGTTGGTTTTGTGTCTTGTGCTGAATGCTCTGTTTTCTGGGGTTCGAACTTGAATCCACGATCGTGGATTTTTCCTTTGTAAGACATCCACGACTGTGGATTTGAGGCAGGGAGTCACGAAAGTTTTCTGACCCGAATCCACGACTGTGGATTTTCTCTTTGTAAGAAATCCACGGCCTTGGATTTCATGCAGCGGCTCCCAGCACTCCGAATTTCGTTCTCTCATTTTTCTTTGCTTATTTGATCCTCTTTCACCTCTTTTATGATTCCTATACTTCATTAACATGTATTCTTATGCACTATGATCATTATATGAAGTTATGGATTGATTAGATATGGAACGTGCAAGATATTAAATGAATGAACATTTTCACGAATTGTTAAAATCAATATCTCATTTCATATCATCTCATAAGCACGTCGTTCATCGAGTATTTGGTTCATAAGTTTAGAGTCTTATGTACACTTGTATTTCTTGCACAGAATTCGATCCGTTTGAGGAGCAGGGTCCGTAGGTTTCTCTTTTCTTCTCTCTTTTGTCGAGGTGAGGTTTTGCTTTTAGTTACATAGAACACTAATATCTTGTGTGACTTTTAAGCCAAAAGGTATTAATATATGTATACTTTGGAAAAGGCTTAAGAATGAAAGGTTTTCAAATGTTTTCATGAAAATGTTTTGGCGAGAATCATGTACATGTTATTGGGCCCGGGGAATTGTGTGAATGGAGACCGGTACGACATTGGGTCGTCGGATAAGCCATTGCATATAATACCCTTTGAGAGTATCTCACGCGACCGTGTAGTGTGGGAGGTGAGATATTCTTGAGCCGGTGGTTATGTTGGGAATAGTGCCCTAGAAAGCTATTATGATTTAGGACTTTCCCTTATCACAGACAGTCTTTGAATAATATACGAATGATGGTAATCACAGGCGAACACTTCTTATGTGCCAATACGTGCTTTGTGTGTTTCCATTACGTGTGCATGTCTAGAACTCCCCTAATCCGATGAGGCCGTTAAGAGCTTTGTCATTATGGGAATGACACATGAAACAAGTTCTTAACTCTATCGGTGAGGATTAGAAACTTCTCCAAGTCAATGGGGCCGACAGACAGTGGGAGTGTCGATTTTGCCTCTGTTGAGACTTGCTTGTGTAGTCATGTCCTTAAGAAGGATCACCCAGTTTCATGGGGTGATAAGTGCATGGGTTGATGCGTTCATAATACATAAGGGTGATAGTTACAATAACTTCACCACTGAGAGTGCCCCGCGTGAGAAGATTCCTAAATGGGAAAGGAAGTTTCCTAAAACTTCCAGATTAGGAAATATCTCACATGTCAATGACGTGAGGAATTAATCCTTAGACTTGAGATTCCACATTGTCTCATGTGAGCTAACTCTATAATCTTTGATATAGGCTCAAAAGGGTGTCGCCATATAGACACCTGAACCACGGCCTATATTGGAATCAATAAAGGACCTACACTTGCTATAGGCAAGGTGATCTCTTATTACACAAGTCATTCATGTTCCATCCTAAAATCCTTGCACAAGGTGGTTAGATTAAGACATCAAGAAAATGGAGTTTTCTTGGATTGAGATCAAATGGAATATGAAGGGAACTTTGTTTTAAGATTAAGATTATTAGGGCTCTCCATATTCCCATGCCCTAGATCTTAGTCGAGAGATAGGATGGTAGGAGGATCGTATCCCACATGATGTCATTGACTGAAAGGTGCTTTCGAATATACATTCACATTTCGGGTAGGGGTCACACACCTATTGCTAGACTATGGTCGTGTGATCTGTGAGGTAATTAATTAATAAAGTGTATTAATTAATTAGGCTCACTGCTAACTGAAATTGAACCTAGAGGGTCACACACAGTTACCGGGTTCAAAGGGTATTATGGAAAGATCAAATAGTTGATCGAAACGAGACCACAGTGTAAAGTACCCGTGTGGATATCGAAGAACAATGTTTGGACGTGTGGCTCCAATTAACGAATTGGATCATGTGTTAATTAATTGAAGAATTAATTATTAAGTCCAAATATAATTAATTGGAGAATTAATTATAAAGCACTGAATATAATTAATTGGAGAATTAATTATATAGCCGAAATAAAATTAGTTGGAGAATTAATTTTAGCCCGTTAGAATTAATTAGTGAATTAATTCTAAAGTCCTTGATGGAATTAATTGGAGAATTAATTCTAAGTATTTAATTATTTAGTTGTTCTAATTTGATTAGAATAAATAAATAAATAAATATCTTCTATTTTATTATTCTAATAAAGTATTAGGATAAGATATTTTATTATTGCTAGAATAATTAAATATTCCTAATTAGTTAGGAACTCTCTTTCTAGAAGAATATATGTCTTATTTTTAGAATAAGATATTATTTACTTGTAGAGAAAGAAACAATAGAAGACAAGTCAAAGTAGGAATCCTATTCCTACATGACCTTTAGGGTTTCGAACCCTTCACTATAAAAAGGCAAGGGGCTCGATTTTTTTAAGGCTTACACGTGATTTGAGAATCACGTCCAACCTTCATGGAATTTGGGGATAATTCTCTTGCTTTCTTTAATACGCATGTTATAGTACTAGCATACTCACTAACATGATTTGAATCTAGGTTGGTATGGATTATTACTCTAGAGGATTTCTACTTTGGAATCTCGAAAAAAGAATCAAGAAACGAGGATTTTCATACTGCATGAAGAACGTTTGAGGGCGGCTCAATACGTTTCAAGAAAGCTTCAATTCATGTGAGTTCTTGAGTCCCAACGTTACGATACGAACATTGCAAGTTTTTAGATCCCTTTTGGAAAATTTTTAAACTTCCACTGCGTTTACTCTGCTGTTTTCCAACAGGTTATCCCATTGAAGGAGCGGGAAGGAGTCATGATCCCCTGTCTCGATATTGTCTCATGAGGTGGTTAGGGCCTTGCAATCCCTTCCACCGCCCCGGAGGAAGAAGGATGGAACACTATGTATTTCTCACAATTATGATATGATTATGTTATGCATGAACGCTTAATTAAGTTTTAAACATACACTATGGGAGTATGGTTGGAGAATTGCCCTCTCGCCGGGCCACGTCAAGTTATGTTTTGTCAATTAATAATATGATATCCGTAATTTCGAGCGATGCTCCTTTTACATTACCCGCTTGGGATTTTCTAACACTTTAATTGGAATTATGGATTGCATGCGCATGTGATATATTATTTATGCCCCTCACTCTGTCCTTGGACTGATACCCCACGCTGTTTTAGTCTTTAGCAGGTCCTGCTAGGCGGGGAATAAGGTCGTCGTGAAGTCTTTATTTCGGTCCTAGCATGTCTTTAGCTTTTGCATCTTGTAGTTGAATACTATGGTTATGTATTACTCTATTTTGGAGATCATTGTACGTCTTGATGGCCTTGTTGGCTTTGGTGGAAATCTTGTATATCTTTACGAGTCTAAAGTATCTATATATATATGGTTCCACTTTATTTCTATTGCATCGTTTTATAATATGGGTCAAGGGTTAGCCCCGCTTAGCCAGGTTTTTTTTCTTCTTATCACCCGTTCGCCATGTGTTTGATTCGTGTATGGAAATTCATTTCATGCATGGATTAGGCTATTGGTGCGGGGGATGTGGCGCCTTTCGATGTGGGTGCTACACTGAACCTTGTCCGGGGGTACCGGAAACCACAGTCACCCAGGCTGTGAAAGACACTTATGCCAAGTGGATCAAGAATAATGATCTGGCTATGTCTTACATCCTGGCATCTGTCTCGAATGTTCTTAGACATCAAATGCATGAGATGCTTACTGGTAAAAATGTGATGGAACATCTCCATCAGATGTTCGGTGGACAGAATCGTGCACGTAGACACAAACTGATAAGAAGGTTGTTGGTAACTAAGATGTCTAAAGGATCACCTGTTCAGGATCATGCTATGAACATGATGGCTTATCTGAACGAGATTGAGAGCCTCGGTGCTAAGATGGATAATCTCAGCAAACAGGACATGATCCTGTGCTCTCTTCCGAAATCATCTGATACGTTCAGGCAGAATTATTCTATGAATAAGTTGGATTTTACTCTGCCTGAACTAATGAATGAACTCAAGGTGGCAAAAGGGGTAATGAAAGCTAAGGGAATGGTTCTCCTGGCACAGTCATCGACTTCCACGGCTCCAAAAGCCAATAAGTGGAAGAAAGGAAAGGGAAAAGTTTCCAATCCTAAAGGTAAGGTTTAGAAGAAGAAAGTTAAGCCAAGCAAGGGAAAATGTTTCCATTGTGGAGGTAATGGACACTGGAAAAGGAATTGCCCAAAATAATTAGCCAGTCTTCCTGCTAAGTCGTCTGCACAAGGTATGATGATGTCTTGTTTATTAGAAATATGTTTAGTTGGAAGTCCACCAGATTCCTGGTGTGTGGACTCAGGTTTAACTAATCATATCTACAATTCATTGCAGGCATTCAAGCTAACCAGGAAGCTTGAAGATGGCGAGATGCAGCTACTGCTCGGAAATAATACTAGTATATTTGTATTAGCAGTAGGCACTGTAGAATTATATTTTGGCAGTAGGGTTTTGGTTTTAAAAGACACTTTATATGTACCATCTATACGCAGAAATCTGATTTCTGTTAGTTGTTTAATGAATAATGGTTTTAGTGTTTATTTTGAACGATGTTTAACCATTAAGCATAATAAAAGGTTTATTTGCTCTGGTACAGTAAGCGATGGTCTTTTCTTATTATACCCCGATAAAAACCCTAATTCCGAACTTAACACTGTTAAACTTGACTTACCATGCAAGAGAAAAACTCCTATGCCTAACGAGGCTTACAAGTGGCACCTACGCCTTGGTCATATTAATCCGAATAGGATCCAAAGACTAGTTTCGGATGGACTATTAAGTCCTTTGGACTTAAAAGAACTTCCAGTCTGCGAATCCTGTTTATAAGGACAAATAACCAAGAGGTCTTTCAAGACTAAAGGTAATCGAGCCACAGAGTTACTTGAGTTAATTCATACGGATGTGTGTAGTCCTATGGGTATTCAAGCAAGAGGAGGTTTTATGTATTTCATCACTTTTACGGATGATTATTCCAGATACGGATACGTCTATTTGATGAGGTATAAGTCTGAAGCTTTTGAAAAGTCCAAATAATATAAGGCTGAAGTCGCGAATCAAATTTGAAAATGTATCAAGGCACTTCGATCGGATCGTGGTGGAGAGTATTTGTCTGCAGAGTTTCTAGAATTTCTCACTGCAAATGGGATTAAGTCTCAGTTATCTGCACCGGGTACACCTCAGCAGAATGGTGTTTTAGAAAGGAGAAATAGAACTCTAATGGAAATGGTAAGATCCATGATGAGTCATGCTACCCTACCAAGTTCGTTTTGGGGCTTTCCTCTCGAAACTGCGGCTCACATATTAAACCATGTTCCATCCAAGTTACTTCCTAAAACACCAATGGAACTGTGGCGAGGGCGAAAGCCTAGTATCTCTTATCTTCGGATATGGGGAAGCCCAACCCATGTGTTAAGAAAGGATCTTGACAAGTTGGAATCAAGAACAGAGGTTTATTTGTTCATAAGTTATCCTAAAAGAATAAGAGGTAGGATACTTTACGATCCGAGAGATCACAAAGTGTTTATAAGCACTAATGCTAAATATCTCGAAGAAATGACAGCATCAGATACTGAACTCCAAGAACCCATAACAACTAAAACTGTGTTGGATACATATGATGTACCAGATACAACATATGATGTAGGGACAAGTACACAACAACCCCGTCATAGTGGGAGGATAGTCAGGGCACCTGGTAGATACTTAGGATTAAACTAAATGGTTGAATCTGACATATTTGATCCTATCACATATGACAAAGCTATAAAAGATATAGACGCTGACCGCTGGGTCAAAGCCATGGAATCTGAGTTAGATTGAATGTATTCTAATAAAGTCTGGGAACTTGTAAAGGCGCCTGAGGGCATTAAACCTATTGGATGCAAATGGGTCTACAAGCAAAAAAGATGAGTGGACAGAAAGGTAGAAACCTTTAAAGCAAGGCTTGTGGCAAAGGGTTATACTCAGAAAGAAGGTATCGATTACGATGAAACCTTCTCGCCCGTAGCAATGCTTAAGTCCATAAGAATTCTTCTCTCCATTGCCGCTCATTATGATTATGAAATCTGGCAAATGGATGTGAAGACTGCCTTCTTGAATGGACACCTTCAAGAAGAGATATACATGGCTCAACCTGAGGGCTTTATAGCCAGAAATCAGCAGCATATGGTATGCAAGCTTAATAGATCAATCTATGGCCTTAAGCAAGCGTCTAGATCATGGAACATCAGATTTAATGAAGCAATTAAATCTTTTAGATTTATACAGTCGCCTGATGAACCATGTGTGTACAAAAGACATCAGAGTAGAGTTGTAACATTTTTAGTTTTATACGTAGACGATATTTTGCTCATTGGGAATGACACAGGAGTATTGTCAGCAGTGAAGATTTGGTTATCAAATCAATTTGACATGAAAGACCTAGGTGAGGCCAGTTATATTTTAGGGATCAGACTTTGTCGTAATCGTAAGAATAAGATCGGTTTATCACAAACAACATATATAGATAAGATGCTGGCAAGGTACAATATGGCTGACTCCAAGAAAGGTTCATTACCTTTCCGACATGGAGTTCATCTGTCTCGAGATCAGTGTCCCAAGACAGCTGAAGAGACAAAGGAAATGAAAAATGTTCCGTATGCCTCGGCAGTCGGAAGCCTCATGTATGCCATGTTATGTACAAGGCCAGATATCTGTTATGCTGTAGGTATAGTCAGCAGATATCAGTCAAACCGTGGACCCCAGCACTGGATAGCTGTAAAGCATATATTGAAGTACTTGAGAAGAACTCAGGATTATATGCTTGTTTATCGCAGTGACAAGCTCATTCCTATAGGGTACACAGATTCAGATTTTCAATCTGATCTAGATTCTAGACGTTCGACGTCTGGATACATGTTTACTCTAGGAGGAGCAGCCGTAAATTGGAGGAGTATTAAGCAAAGTTGCATTGCTGACTCCACCATAGAAGCCGAATACGTGGCAGCTTCGGAAGCAGCAAAAGAAGCGTATTGGTTTCGAAATTTCCTAATGGATCTAGAAGTCGTCAAAGATGGATTTACACCGATCACATTGTACTGTGACAATGCTGGAGCGGTGGCCAACTCCAAGGAACCTCGAAGTCATAAACGTGCAAAGCACATCAAGAGAAAGTTCCACATTATTCGAGATTATGTGGAACGTGGAGAAGTGGCAGTAGTAAAGATTGACTCGGTAAATAATCTGGCAGATCCCTTCACTAAGACTTTAGCGCAAAAGAGTTTTAATACTCATGTAGAAGAGATAGGCCTTAGATGTGCAACCAATTGGATTTAGGGCAAGTGGGAGATTGTTGGGATTAGTGCCCTGAAAATCCAATTTCTTTGTAAAAACTTCGTATTTTGTTGGATTAATAAAACTAAAATTATTGTAAGTTATGAGTATATTAACATAATTAATAATGTGTGATGATATTCTTATATGAAATGTGTTTCATAGGAAAGGACTTTGGATATCGAAATCACGTGTTATTAAAGTTCTAGTCTGCAAGATAAGAATAAGTTCTTATCGAGACTATAATGTGTTATATAAGATGATTAGTCTTTCTTCATAGGGAAATGAAGTTTCCAGTTATAACACATTGATGATTTTCAATGGATTTGGAAACATCGAACTGGACCACTAAGATAGTTCATTTTAAACTACTATCTAAAATGAACAAATCTCATGAAGCATTAGACTCTTAATCCTGGTAATATTTCGACTTTATGCATGTAGTGTTAATCATTGTAACTTGCTCAGAAGTGAGGTCTCGGTATCGAATGACCAAAACCTTTGTACGTTCGGTGATTACATAAAATGTGCTAAAGAGAAATATTAATCAAGGAATATGTGGCTTTGCTGGAAAGTTAAAAGATATTCCTGAAATAGATATGCAAAGTTCGGATTAAAACTTTGGCCAAAGTACTTCGTGTGATGCATCACTGAAGTTGTATGTTGAATGTGTTTCACGTACAAGAAATTTGAACTTAAGGCGAGTCAGGAGATTTCAGATTAGAAGTGAAAAATAAATGATAGTAGTATTAATTTATTTTTCATGGATATATACACGGAGGAGTAAAATGAAAAATTATTCTAGATCGAGAAATTCGTGAATAATTTAATTAATTTTAGAGTGCAACAATATTTATTTAGTGGAATTAAATATTGTTAAACGGTAATTAATTATTATCATGAGATGATAATATATCAACCCGTTTGGAGCTAAAATTAATTAGTCCTGCAGGTCCCCTGCAAGCCCCAATTGAAAACCCGAAGATAAAACATTAAAAGGGAAAGAGAGAAATAAATTTTCAAAGTGTTGAAAATAGTCAAGGAATTTATTTTAAGAAAAGAAATTGAAATTCCAAAGTGTTGGGAATGTCCGAAATTTTTTTGAAAAAAAAATAAAAAAATTGCTGACGTGGCATGCTGACGTGGCAGAGGTGACGTGGCAGCCACTTCAGCAATTTGACGCCAAGTGGCGCTGACTGGGGGCCGCGTGGTACGCCCCGTGGACGGTTCTGATCACGCCACGTAGCTAAATGTAACGGCCAAATACGACCGAACTGGACCGGACCGGGTTTGGTCAGACCGGCCACATAGAAACCCTAGACCGCGCGAGCCATAACACGCGCCACCTTCAGGAGGTGCGTGAGGGCGCATGCGGAGGAGTTTCGGGGAGTGGCCGGTAGCGTTGGACTCTTGGTGATGAGAGCTACGACGTGGTCAGCTCGAAATTCGCATCCAAGTTGTGTACGGAAGTGGGATGTGAAATTTCCATTTTACCCTCGGTTTTTCCCTATAAATAGGGGTCTTGGCTCCTCATTTTTTCTTACAGCTTTTGGGAGAAGTTTTGGCTGAGTTCTTGGCTTTGAAACTATATCCCTTATCTCCTAATTAATTTCTTATTATTTGGAATTAATTTTAATTAGGTGTTTATATATTTAATATGTAAAACACTTAATTTCAGGAGAATAAACCCTGAAAAGGGTTTTATAGTTTAAAGTTTTATTTTCTCTAAGTATTTAGAGAAATACTTTCGGAGCCCACACTCCGAGGGTTTCTCTGGGGTTATTGCAGGGAAGCTCTGCCGATTTCGCAAGGAGATCGGGTATCGGGTTCTCGGGAGGTGAATTCCGGGCGCAGTAGCCATCTTCGGTGAAAGGTATTTTTATATTATTTTTGTTTAAGCATGATAAATTAGGTACTCTTAAGTGTTAATTGCATGCTTTATTTATCTGCTTTGTGATTTAAAATTTATTATCAATTGCATGTATATACTTGAGTAGTTCCGGGTAATCTTCCGCTATTTGTATTTAAATATTTTAGAAATATTTTGATACCTGTATATTAGGGAAAAATTTTATAGTACGGTCCCGGAATAGTACTACTTCGGGCCCCTATACCAGCAAGAAGATCTCTTATTGCATAAGTTATTCGTATTCCATATTGTAGTCCTTGACCAAGGCAGTTAGATCGAGATCAATAAAAGAGTTTCGTGGATTGTGATCAAAGGGATACGAAATGAACTTAGATTTAAGATTAATATTATTAGGGTTCTATTCATTCTCGTGCCCTAGATATTAATCGAGAGATAGAATTAGTAGGAGTATCGTATTTTACAAGTTGTCATTGACTGAAAGGCTCTTTCGAATAATTCGTTATTCTACCAGGGGGTCACACACTTGTTGCTAGACTATGATTGTGTGATCGGTAAGCTAATTAATTAATAAGGGTATTAATTAATTAGGTCCATTGCTAATCGAATAATGAACCTAGAGGGTCATACACAAAAGCCCAATCACGAGGGTATAGGTTCGATTGATTAATTGAATTGATCGAACCGGCTAAATATAGACGGATGGGGCCACATGTGCTACACACGTGTGGAGTAGCAGTCACACGTGTGACATGTTGAAAACACGAAAGAGTTGAGCAGCGAAAGTCTAAAATTTTCCAAAAGTTTAATCGTTGTCTTTCAATTTTCGTATCGTATCATTGGGTGTTTTAGAAACTTAAAAAGTTAGAAGCTTTCTAGTGATGCTGTTACCGCCTAACGAACACCTTTCAAGCGAAATCCCTTGAATGGCCTTTGAATTAGACTCCAAATTAGAAGCCCTCCAAAGCGTATCCACACCAGACCTAGAACACGATCAAGCGAGTGAGAATGCTAGTTCTATGGCTTGTGTTTGGCTAGGATTTACTTTAAAAACTTTTCTTTTGGATTTTCTCAAAAACTTAACACTTCACGAGTGTTGGTCTAAAGAATAAGAGAAGCACTACCCCTAGTATAAATACGAGGTTGGTTCGAACCCTCGGAGACTTCTCCAAGTCTCTTGGAGTTTGTTTTCTTGCTCACTAATTAACTAATTTAATTATTAATTTAATTGGAATAATAAGTTCTCAACTTGTTCTCCAAGTCTTGCAAAAATAATCTTCTCTCTCCTATAATAGGAAGTTTGACTTTTCAACTTTCTCAAAGTCAAAAGTCAATATTCAATAAATAATTTAATTCCTAATTAATTATTTATTGGGTTAAGTTAATTTGAGAATAGTCTTAACAATTAATTCAAAATTAATTAAAAACCAAAATTAATTAATTATAATTTAATTAATTAATTAATTCTAGAAAAGAACTCGTGTAGGAAATAAATTGCACGCATAAGGCCACGTCAATGACACGTGTCGGCCACGTGTGCATGACACGTGGCAGTCACATATTGTGCATGACACGTGGATGGTCCACGTCATCGTGGACCTCTTCCGATCAACATTTTGATCCTTCATTAATCTAATTAACATCCTACCATAATCCTCGTGTTCTGGCATTTGTGTGTGACCCTTTAGGTTCATTATTCGATTAACAGTGACAGTGAGTAATTAATTCCCTAATCACTAATCACTTCACAGATCACATTACCGTAATCTAGCAATGGGTGTGTGATCCCTAGCCGAATAACGAAATGAATCAAAAACCTTTCAGTCAATGACAACCAGTCAAATACGATCCTCCTACAACTCCATCTCTCAATCAAGAACTAAGGCATGAGAATATTCTCAGAGCCTAAATATTCTTGATCTTTAAATTTAAGTTCGTTTCATATTCATTTCAATCTCAATCCTAGAAAACCCCATTTTCTAGATGTCTTGATCTTTTATCCACCTTGGCCAAGGGTTTAATGTTTAATGGACTACAAACAACTTAATCAGTAAGAGATCATTCTTATTCTTAACAAGTGTAGGTCCTTTATCGATTCTACTAATTCTACATATGCTACTTGTGTAATCCCAACATAGGTTGTGGTTCAGGTATCTATATGGCGACACCCTTTTGGGCATATATCAAAGATTACCGAGTTAGCTCATATGAGACATTACAGAATCTCATGTCTAAGGATTAATGAATCACGTCATTGACCTGTGAGATATTTCCTAATCTGGAAGTTTCTGGAAACTTAATTTCCCATTTAGGAATGTTCTCACGCGGGACATCTTAGTGATGAAGTTCTTGTAACAATCACTACAAGAAAAACTGCTTTTTACTACGGACAAATGATCGTAGTAAAAGGCCCAAATTCGTAGTCAAAACCCTTTCGCTACGCATTTACTACGAATTTGTGATCGTAGTTGATGTGGCCGTAACAAATATTATACTACGATCAAATGATCGTAGCAAAAACTTTGCTACGAAAATATTAGCTTTTACTACGGACAATATTTCCTAGCAAATATGAGATAAATACATCTAGTTTTTACTACGAATATGATTGTCGTAGTAAAAAATTTATATTAGCTACGATTAAAACTTTGTAGTGAAAACATTACAAGTTTAAAAGATAGTATTCACTACGATCTATATTTCATAGTAAAAAACAGAATTAATTATGATAATTTTTGTATAATTTTTATCAAATTGTATTTTTTTATATTTTCCTGAAATGCATTAATAAATATCATCATCCAAACCAAAATATAATCCAATAAGACATCAAATTTATATAATCGAAGCGATAGTTTTAAATAACATCACTTACATGACAATGTACTACCAAAAAGACAAATACTTACAAGTTAATAAGAATTCAAAAGACGTTCTATTCTTACCCATAATATACAAGATGATCAACAAAATGAAACTATTGTTTATCAACAAAAATGTACTATATTGATCTTATATAGAAATCCACCAAAAGATAGCTTGATCTATGCATCCAAAACCTGCAACAAGAAATAGAAACCTACCTTTCACATGAGAATTCAATAAAAGAATTATGTTGCATTAAAAAAGGGAAAAAAATAGTGGTTCCAAACAATATGGAAGACCCAATTCATGTCTTGACCGTTGCCTAAGAGATGGTAACATATGGAACGGGTGCATACATGCCCTTTATCCCCTCTGTAAAAAGCTCGAAACTTATAAATGTATATATAGAGGATCAACATGAAATACTTATCCTATTCATCATTGTCAAGTATATTCAATCTCAGAAAGTCATTGCTTTGATTATATTCACACAAAGCCAAATAGGTAAGCCGTCAACATTTTAAGTTAGAGGTTGCTTTCAAAATTATATGCAGCAAAACAACATAACTGAAACAAAAATGTATCTTTGGGAAATTTACCTGGAAAACGTTGTTGTAGATAATGCAGCTGTGACTTCACCTCTTAGAAAGCAAAAACACAGATTCAAAAGAAAAAAAGAACATAAGCAAGACAGATCACTCTTTTCAACAAAAATGAATCTTTTTTCAATAAAAACCACATACAAACTACAAAACATTCATTTATACTTAGAAATCTGCCAATAAAAATATATAATGAAACAAAAACTACAAAGCATTCATTCATACTACTTAGAAATCTTCCAAAAGATAACTTGTTTTATGCCTCCGAAAGCTGCAATAAGAAATAAAGTACTAACTTTGTAAATAAGGATTCTAAGAAATATTTTATTTTAAATTTTAGAAATTCAACATTGGATCAATTACGTACATTAACCAACTCCCATGCAATACACTTATTAACAGCTTGTCCAATAGTTTGAACATCTCGACGAGGTTTTACTAACTTCTCATCTTTATCAAGTGCCTTCATAACACAAACTCGACAAAATAGAGACATGCCTCCTTCATTAGCATTATAACCAATAAAAGTACCTTCTGCCACAACCTTCTTCGGTATCCCATGACAATGTAAATATACTTTTTACCCGACCTATGAAAACAAACATAAATAAAAGGGAAAGAAATAGCAACCAACCATTATTCATTAGTTTTATAAGTATCAGAAGTTTAAAATCTATTAGTTGTACCATGATTTGGCGAGAACTATTTGTAACTACTTGCTTCTCAAGCTTGTCTCCAACAATCTAAACAAAAAGATCAAATATCCATCATAATTTTATCATTATTCTCATGCATATAACTATTTTCCCTAATAATATTAGTACCTGTTTACTTTTAATAGCGATGGTATCTTCTAAATCAGAATGTTATAATCCACAAGTGGGAGCATCTCTTGATACATTAGAATTTGACATATGGGAACTTGGTGGATCTGTAACCTGTTATTAAAGGTTGAATTAACAAAAACAACCATAGTGCAAAAATTATCCAAAATAGATGCATATTTTACCTGAGTACCATGCACCAAAGTAGGTGAGATAGTCGAAAATTGGCTCAATAACAGTTCTAGCTTTTTGTTCAACTGACTTGTTTTCTCTTGTTCCAATTGCAATTCTTTATTCGCTTTGACAAATTCTTCTTTCATTTGTTTCATTTCACTTTTCTCTTCAAGTAGCTCATCCTTGAGCCATTGTAGTTCTTCTTTATCTTGGGATAACAATATTTCATGTTTGGCCATATATTTAATTTGAGTTTGATTGACTGTACTACCTTTTCCAGCACATCTAGTATGGCCACGACTGTCATTTCCCATGGCTGTTAGAAAGAGTTCATCTTTATACAGTCTTGTTCTTTCCGCCTCGGGCTTTTTCAAAAGCTCTCGAGTAAATTGACCCTATAAAATGTACAAAAAAATTTGATATCATCTATTTGTATTTATTTTGTTAAATTCTAAAATGCACCTCTCACTTACATGTAAATCTGATGTTGTATTGTCATCATCTATCCCTTTTCCACGAGACCTCGACTCCATCCACACATCTAGGCTTGTAACATCAGTAACACCTTTTGCCAACATCTAGAATACAATGTAATGCAAAAATAGATTCAATAAAAGATATTATATTAGTTAACTAGGTTTAAAAGGTTATTTTATATCTTATACCTCCTCCTCTAACGTAGAAAAAGGTGTTCGTCCGGCCCTATGCAAGCATTCCTTCTTTGAAACATTTGTGGCATTTTGGTATGCAACATCCTATCAGTTATCTTAAATCAACTCCAGTAATCTCATTTTGGTTTGCATAAAAATGAGAAACATATAATTAGTTTTTATGTAATTAATGACCTGCACTTTAGGGATCTTCCAATAATTGACCAACTCCAACCATTGATTCATTTGAATCCTATCATCAGCTGGTTGTTGCAAGAGGAACTCGTAGTCATCTTTGTATGGTGTAAAGAAGTTTTTTTTAATGCTACTCTTCCAATTCCTCCAAATATCTGATATTGTGAACATTACCACACCTTTTGCTTCGAGAGAAAGGTAAGTGTTCTCCTGAAATATTTAGCAAACTAATACTTTAAAAAGTTGATATATAACTAGTTAGTACCTAATTATATAGGTAGCTAATTACCTGCACCTCATCCCAAACCATATCCCTTTGATATTGTGGGATAGCACTGAACGTCATACTATTCAAAGGTAATTTAGCTCCAATACGAGCTAAACAACCTAATGCAGTAGCATACTTGTGATAATCAGGTCCTGATACACTCCCTTTGGGATTCAGAGAAACTTGAAGTTTATTTCCTGTATTCCACTCTTTAGGAAACCTAGCCGCTCCGCGCCCCGTTTTAACACTCGAGTTCCTAGTATTTTGTGCTGTCCAACATAAAGAGAGATATTATCAGGAGATATTCCATTATCAGGAGATACTATCTAGAAGATTTACAACATACAGAAGGTAATACCGTTACGTGGGGTTGTTTGAGCCTCTAACTGGTCATTGAGGCTCTCTTGCCTTTGTGTTTGCAGTTGACTTTGACTCAGGTTCTCCTGTATTTGTGGAAGAGGTCTTGTTTTATCCACATTCTGAAGCACTTGTGTTTGTCTTGTACCTATAAAAAAAATTAATATTAATATATCAAATGAAGATTTCGTAAAACTATAAAAGATCTTGAAATAATTCACTGCAGAGTACAAATTACTTACATACAAAGATCTTGAAATAATTCATTGATGTAAAACTGTACAGATTACTGACAGACTTTATTTTGTATTCTCAGTTGGCATGTATATTTTAGTGACTAAATAATTGGCTCAAAGGCTTGGCTAATCTCCGTTAAAGCATCTACTAAAGAGTGTATGCTTGCACAGTTTCAAAGCATCCCAAAAGTTGGGAAGAAAAATATAGGTATTCAGAGATACAACATATATATACCATCAACATGTACTATACAATTACACAGGTTGTTAAAGAAAGTAGCAGATAAAAACCTCTGTGCTATACAATTACACATGTACTATACTATACTTTTTTTATCTTTATACCAGGTATAAAAGTAAATTCACTTATCAATATCATACCTCTGTGCGAAGGTACTTGAGTTTGTGTTTGTAGTTGATTTTGACTCAAGTTCTTTTGTCTTTGTACAAGAGGTACTTGAGTTTGTGCTTGTAGATGTTGTACCTTTTTCGTTCCTATTTTAACAAATATACAAAAAATAAGACTCAAGCAATCATTATTAAAATAAGACAAATGTATTACCATTCTTTTTCAATTCGGTCAATTGATCAGAAGCTGGATCATATTGTCTTTTTCTTGCTTTGATCATACCTGCACATAATTCACAAGAATTTCAAAATATAGATTTTAAATTTACAGAATTAAAGAATACAGATTTAACCCTCCTATTTACACAAAAATGCTAATTCCAAGAATTTCTCAACAACATGGACATCCTCATCAGATGGTCTATTCAAAAAATGAACCCAACTTTTATCCATCTTTAAATCTCTATATTTGTAAAGTGATAGTTAACTACAAATATAAAAACTTATCATTCTCTTCAAATATGAAAAACTTACTTAATCTGCTCAAGTGTTTATCTAAAAATTGCCAATAAAGATCTTTATATCAATTGAACCCAGCTACTGGCTGCTTCTTGGGGTTTAGCACGTTCTGAATGAGGGTTTTTGTCTCCTTTTCTGTCTTCAAAGAAGCCTGTAAAAAAGATAGTCAGGTCAGGCCATTTTATTTAAATGAATTACTCATGATCTATTATTCAAGCCAACCCATTTCATTTCTCTTCCATTGTATATGTACATATGTGCCTATCTTTATAGAAATTAAGTCACCATTATAATTTCGTTGAATTTATTCAAACTCACATGAACCATATATTAATCTTTAAAAATGCATTAATTTTCCGAAACAAAAATTATAATGAGTCTGGAATTATTCGTTGTCGTTTTCAACTGGGAGGGAGAGAGGGAGGGACAATATGAGAAATAGAGAGCTTCTTGTTAACTTGTAACATTAAAAAAATGACCCCGACCCCTTTTATAAGTGCAATCAGTTTCTTGTATAACAAATCAATTTAACTAAGTTTACCCGTTGGTGGAAATTATGTTGTTTTAACTAATAAACTATGCAAAATATTGTGAGCCACTAATTACAGACAAATGAAATCAAATAAGACTAGGAGGTAGGTTTAAACTATGCAAACTAATAATATTATAGTAGCTTACTAGTTTTGTAACTATGCAATGAACTTGATATCAATATGATGTCAACAACATATTAGTAAAATCCAGTACATCATATCAATATGTTGATCAGAAGTTAATAGATAAAGACGAGAATGATGAGCTGAAACTTCACGAGAAGGTAAAATGACAAAGAATCTAAACGTGCCACCCTGCATCTCATTTTATATATAACACAAAAGTTTGTAATATACTCTACTCAATTGAAACAAAAAATTAAAAACCCAATACCCAGCAAGTATAGTAACAAATGATGAGCTAAGATTCAATGGACAAAATTCACATTTTGGAACAGATAACGATGACAACTTTTAGGACATGTAATAGATTTTTTGAAAAAAAAACCAAAACCATTTATGCAAATGAGGACTAAGACCATGAATGATATGATGAAATATCAGGATCAACCTCTTAGTAATAAAAGAAAGAAAAATAAAAACATCTAATTACTTTAAACTAACCCCTAACATAAGCAAACTTGATCTGGAACCATTAGATGCAGAGAATAGGCAATGACATCGCGTCCCTCACAATATTCTGCATATTGTAAGGTATAAAAGAAAGCAAAATAAAAACATCTAATTACTTTAAACTAACCCCTCACATAAGCAAACTTGATCTGGAACCATTAGATGCAGAGAATAGGCAATGGCATCGCGTCCCTCACAATATTCCACATATTTCACAAAATACAGGATGTCAAAGTAATACAAAGGTACCCAATTTTCAGTGAATAAAATAGACGTGACACTAGTCAACCTCTTAAGACCAAACCAAAATCAAGATTAATTCTTCCTGATCAACAGTCAAGAGTCTTTAAAAGAAAAAGTTAGCAGTGTGGAAATTAAACTCGGCTTCATACCACAGAAAAGATGTGTCAACCATTGTTAGCAACTACAGATAAACGGATTTAATTGCACCTTAAGATCATCAATTAAAACTAGCAGGAAAATTTTTTAAAGATCATAATTAAAACTACCAAGAAAAAGTTAAAGTTAGTCTTGTCATTTCTTTAGTTAAAATTTATTTGTCAACCACATAGAGCAAAAACCTATGTTTGCAGATTAAACAAAACCAAATCAACCAAAGGCCAAACATGTTATCATTCCCCCACCCCACTAAATCTATATGAAAAAGATTGAATTTAAACAATCATTACGCATGTGCTAATTAGCCAGGTCAGAAAATGCATTTTGCTGCTCATTTGCAAGAGTTATTTCTCTTTTCCTTTCAGATCAATTTATTCTTTAACACAGTATCACTGAGAATCAGTAAACATATTAGCGAGTACTGAAATTCTACGAATATGCATATTAACCTTTGATTAACATATTGATATCAAGTTCAGAAACAAAATCGCCATAGCAATTGTTTCTTATACACAAGAAATTCATTAATTTAAGAATTATCGGGTAAGGGGCAAAGTACTACCTAGGTAACGAGACGGCGAATCATCCTGGTTGAGGCGAAGGCGAGTTTTCAGAAAAGGGGCAGCAACTTCCGGGTAAACAACAGCCGACTTCTCGTTGGGAGCTCCACCGTTGAAGGCCTCCGCTATCGAAAACCTCCCCGCCGTTGAAGACCTGAGCTGAAGGGTTTCTTATTAGCCTATTGAAACGGTCGAAAAGGTGAAAGGGTTTCGGGGGGAAAAAATATGACTTGTAACTTGTAAGGGTAAACACTTATTCCAAAAAAAGACTTCAGTTTTTTGTGGGATTTTTTTCACTTTCCCGCTGTTAGTTTTGGGGAGACAAAAAATTTTCAAGCTTTGGACATTAAAGTTTTGGAGATAAAATTTTTTTCACTTTCCCGCTGTTGCTTTGGGGAGACAAAAAATTTTCAATAAAAGTTTAAAATATTCAGCAAATGATAAATAGAAAATTTAACACGTATTTGATTAATTAATAAAAGAAATTATTATGATTTCAAATATAAAATTACTTTTAGTCTTAAAAAAAACATATAATATGATTTTGGAATTTCAAAAAGTAATATATTTTGGTTTGATACTATATTAAATAATTAGTAGGAATAAAAAAAAAATGTCAAATCTTTATAAGATACTATTTAATAATTTAATTATATTTTATAGCAAAAAAAATCAAAACTACGTAGTTTTGATATAATATTTACTACGATAGTGTTGTCGTAGTAAATAAGTGTCCTATTCGTTAATTATTTACTACGTACAATAAATTGTAGTAAATAACTATCTTTTATTACGATCAAATGATCGTAGTTAAAAATTTTGTAGTAACAAGTCATTTTTCTTGTAGTGAATCACCCTTATGTATTATGAACGCATCCACATATGCACTTATCACTCCATGAAATTGAGTGATCCTTCAAAAGGACATAATCACATAAAAGAGTCTCAGCAGAGTCAAGGTCGACACTCCCACTGTCTGTCGGACTCATTGACTTGGAGAAGTTTCTAATCCTCGCCTATGGAGTTAAGAACTTGTTTCATGTGCCGTTCCCATAACGACAAAGTTCTTAACGGCCTCATCGGATTAGGGGAGTTCAATACATGCAAAGCATAGTCAAACCCAAACAGACATAAATAAGCACATAAAGAAGTGATTGCCTATGAACAAAATCATTTCGTTTATTATTCAAATACTGTTTGTCATTTTACAAGGAAATAGTAAAGCCAAAAGCGGCTTTGAGGGCACTACTCCTAACATGACATGTGTCACACATGTGCATGCTTCCTATTAATTATATGGTATAATTAATTTTGGGTTTTAATTAATTAGGAATATTAATTATAAAGCCCAAACTAGAATAAAGAAATCCAATAAATAATTAATTATGAATTGGAAAATGACATTATTTATTTAAGAAATAAATATGACATCATCCAACTTTATTTTTCAAGATATAAATAAAGGATATTATCATATTTATTTAAGAAATAAAGAAAAATGTTATCTTACATTATTTGAGAAATAAGTGAAAGATAATATCAAAACTTATTTATTTGTAAAATAAATAAGTGAGATAATATCTAAGTTGTTATTTGATAAGGGAAAAATCAGGAGCTCTGACTAGGTGCCACGTGTCCTTACCGCATTCGGAGATCTGATAGGTTAGCACTTGCACCCGACCCAGTCATCTCTCTCTTATCGAGCCAGCACTTAGCTCCCATTGAGGTAAGGAAACTGTACTTGTCACGCTGGGTGAGACTCGACCCAGGGAGGTTCCCAACCGCGATACCTCGAGCCAGGCGACGGGCCGACCCACGCGCTACAGTACAAGTGCATTAAATGCTAGTACCACCAACAGCTGGCCGTATTAATTGTGGCCACACCAAGTATGGTGTTAGGTATCTCTGCAAGAGCAGGTGAATAGTGCTTTAGCCGTAAAGCACTGTTCCGGCCACAGTTGGTCTCCCTCTCTCAGCAGACAAGATCCACACCTCTCTGATGGTGTACTTACACGCACCAAAGCCTTCTCCTCGCTATATAAGCCCATCCCCATTACTCATGAGGGTAAGCTTTTCTTTACATTCTGAGTCCTTATTTCTTTCGCATTATCGACCCAGAGCTTGAGCTGACTTGAGGGTCGGAGTGCCAAAATGGGTCCAACCCCCACATTCCCCCGTTTGCCCTTTGAGCTCACGTTTGTTTTTTCTTTTCAGTTCAGGAAAGCATCAGAGTTGCCTCAATCAAACAAATATCTTAGGTGATTGGGAGTCTAAGTTTTCCATTCCGTACATAACCAGATTTTGACACCATCATCTTGGCGCCGTTTGTGGGAAACTCTGAACTAAAAGCTTAATCCCTTTCCAGTTTTTGGAAAAACCTTTAGTACATCCTCTGCAATGGTGCAAACCCGTCATGGCCAACGTGTTTACGGGGAAAATGAGGAAGAGATCTTCTCGGACCTCAATGCTTCGGGAGGAAGCTATCGTCCCCCTGCGGTGGGCATTGTGGCCACAGAAGCTGGTCCCAACACACCTACTAGGGTAGTGCTCGTAGAGCTGGACCTGACCGCCTACATTTAATAATGTCGGGCAGAGGCCTTAGCAGCAGCCAGGGAGCCTAACATGTCGGCTCCCCCGTGGGAAAGTCTCCTCGCACTAACCCCGCAAAATGTTGCGTATCCTACCGTTCACGGGCTCTCTGTCTAGATGCCATACGTTGTCGAATAGCCCACCAACCAGCCTAGTTTCTGGGGATATCCGCCTCTTCCTTATGCCCAAAACCCTTACGTTCATCCTCAAAACATTTACATCGCCACAACTCCTGGGGCCCAGCACCAAGTCCATCCTGGTGCTCATGCGGAGGAGGGCTTTGATAATAATGATAACCCTCCCCTCTGGCGAGAGCCCGCGAGAAAATGGCAGGTTCTAGAGGAAGAGCGACCCTCGCAGATTTGCAGGAACATGAGGGAAGACGATCGGGGGGCGCAGCACATCGCCGACACAACGAACGAGATAAACAGGGACGCACTTGTTCCAAGAAACGGGCCAGTGTTCGACCACCTAGAGACTAGGGTCCATCCTGATGCCTACCTGAGGGCAAACCTAGGACACTGGGTCGGCCCCGACGACCTCCGAAATCAGCTCCCCAGGAGAGGCCAACAACAACAACAACAACAGCAGCAACAACAATATCTCGCCGACCCAGCTCATGGGTTGGAATATTTCGATCCATAGGAGAAGGTGTCCTCCTATGTCCCGCGCGAACGAGCCCACGAGGCCCAGCTACCAGCGAACCAAGAAGACCACCCTTCTCAGCATCAGGGAAGGGTATATCGCAGTGAGAGGGAGGCGAAATCCCTCTTTTGTGATGCCATTATCGACCCAAAGATGGTGGATAAAGTCCCCACCAATTTGCTCATCTATCACGGGAACACTGATCCCGTGAAACATTATTCAAAGTTTGAGGCTCAAGTCAGCCTCTACGGTCACAGCAACCTAATCTGGGCCAAAATCTTTGAAACCACGCTCGAAGGTCCAGCCCAAGCTGGTTCAAGAGATTGGCCCCACACAACATCAGGAATTATGCTCACCTGGCCAAAAAGTTCACGGCCCACTTTTCCTCGATGGCGGGAGTCAAGCTCCCGTCGACCTATCTTTACAACATCATCCAAGAGGAGGGTGATACATTGAGGAGCTTCTTTGCTCGTTTTAATGAAGCCTTTGTCAAGGTGGAGCATCCTGGGATTGATGTGTTGACTCAAACCATCCATAAGGCCATCCAACACAGAGAGTGTGCCGATGACCTCATCCTTCAGTCTCCACAGAACATAAAGGAGATCATGGCCATCGCAAGCCGTTTTATGCTCCTGGAAGAAGTAAAATCAACCCCTCAAGCGCAGGCCTGGAGGAATGATAGGCGAGCGTATGAGCAGGCCGCCGACCGATACCCCAGGTCCGACCCACCTAGATCGGAGCCTCCCAGGCTCTCCAGTCGAATGGAGCAAAGGCTCAAAAGGGATATGCCTTGCGGTAGCTGAGCCAAGAAAGCCTACACTCCTCTAGTATGCCCCATGGAGGAAATTTGTGAATTCATGGATAGGGGGCTACTCAAAAAGCCCAAGCAGCTGAAAGAAACCAAGAAGGCCAAGGAGTCGGGGAAGTGTTGTGCCTACCATATGCAGTTTGGGCACTGGACTTCTGAGTACATCGCCTTGCGCAAAGAGGTTGAGAGGTTGATCTAGGGGGGCTACCTGATGGAATTCGTTAAGAAGTTCGACGAGCGAGCCTACCAAGCTTTCGACCCAAGAGACTCCCCATCTCCCAGGAGGGGCCGCAAGCCGCCCCTCGAAAAGCCTAAAGAAGGGAACCCCCACAACCTGCCTACCAATGAGATATTCATGATAGCAGGGGGCCCAGCAGGAGGAGATTCGCGGAGACAGGTGGGTCGAGAACTCTATGGGCCTAGAGAGGTCTTATTTAGTGATAGGGTTTTGTACCAGTGATGCCACGGGACGATGGAATGCCAAGTTGTCTGTTGGTAGTCACACTAGATGTTGTAAACCACACTGTACACAAAACCCTTATCGATAGTGGAAGCTCAGCCAACATTATCTTTTACTCGACTTTGTGCAAAATGAATATCCATGATAAGCTTGACTATGAGTCAAAAAACGCCTTTGATAGGTTTTGGTGGGTCGGAGGTCTATTCCAATGGACGAGTCAAGCTCGTCACTTCCATGGAAAAGCTGCCAAAAAGAGCCACTCAGACGATTGAATATTTGGTGGTCGAGGGCCCCTCTGCTTACAACATCATCGTGGGGCGTCCTGCTTTGATAAGTTTTCACTCGGTAATTTCCACATATCACCAAACCTTAAAGCTGCTGACTTCACATGGGATCGGGGAAGTCCTTTGCAACATTCTAGAATCTTGGGAATGCTACTCCATCTCGATGGAAAAGGTAAAGCTTCCCAGCAAGACTATAGTCCCTTTGCTAAATGCTGATGACTTCCTGGATAAGGAGTTGGCCGACCCAGATGACCCGACAGCGAAGATATGCTCTAAGCATATGACTTCCACCATTGCCAGGAAAAAGAGAAAATTAGATGATGAAAATATCGCGGCCGCAGGTGCCATTGTTCCCATCCAGCTGGTGCCCGACGATGAAGAAAAAACAACCAACATCGGAGCTAATTTGAAAGGTAAACAACAATGTATGCTCATTCAATTCTTGCGTGAAAATGTAGATGTGTTAGCCTGGAAGGCCTCGGACCTGGTGGGGGTCGACCCAAATGTCATTGAACATCATTTGAATGTCGACCCGAGTTTTCGACCCATTAAACAAAGGCTGAGAACATAGAGCGACGAGGGCAATGAGATAATCGAGCAAGAAGTTAACAAGCTCCTAGACGCTGGGTATATCACACCAGCCAAGTATGTCGATTGGCTCTGCAACATTGTTCTGGTTGCTAAGACAGGTGGAAAATGGCGAATGTGTAACGACTTCACAGATTTAAACAAAGCATGCCCCAAAGATCCTTATACTCTTTCGCGGATTGACCAACTGGTCGACTCAACCGCAGGCTGCGAGCTCTTAAGCATGATGGATGTCTTCCAGGGCTACTGCCAGATATTCCTAGCTCAAGAGGATAAGAAGAAGACCTCCTTCATTGGAGTCTAAGGTATATATTGTTTTGAGGTCATGTTATTTGGATTAAAGAATGCTGGTGCCACCTACCAGAGGTTGGTAAACAAAGTTTTTGAAGATGAAATTGGAAAAATAATGGAAGTATATGTTGACGACATGACCGTCAAAAGCGAGAAAACAGAGATGCACTTAGAGGATTTGGGTCAGACTTTCGACCTACTGCGTAAATACAGGATGAAGTTGAACCCCAAAAAATGCTCATTTGGTATGGAAGGGGGAAAGTTCCTCGGCTATATTGTCAGCCAAAGGGGGGATCGAAGCCAACCCCGAGAAGATCCTAGCGCTCAAAAGCATCAACAGGCCCCACACAATCAGAGACGTCCAATGTCTGGTGGGTCGAATCATCTCTCTAAATAGGTTCATCTCTCGCTCTTCTGAGAAAAACCTTCCATTCTTTAAAATTCTATGTAATATTAAGAAATTCGAATAGACGGAAGAATGTGATGAGGCCTTTGAAAGGCTCAAAGATTATCTTGCCTCCCCTCCCTTGTTAGCTAAACTAATTGCAGGGGAAACCATGTACGTGTATCTGGCAGTTACTGAAGAGGCAGTCAGTTCAGTGTTGGTCGTCTTGCGCGAAAGAAAACATATGCCAGTTTACTATGTGAACAAGATATTGCATGGCGCGGAACATCTCTATTTGGAAATCAAGAAATTCGCTCTGGCGCTCGTGCACACCTGCAAAAAGCTAAGGCCCTACTTCCAATCCCATTCGATTGTGGTCCTCATAGACCAAGGTTTACGCCACGTCCTGGAGAAGCCTGACGCTGCAGGAAGGATAGTAAAGTGGGCAATAGAGTTGAGCCAGTTTGACATCAGTTACCAGCCAAGGGCTGCATACCAAGCCCAGATCCTTGTAGACTTCTTCATTGAGAAAGATGACCCGAACAAGCAAACCCAGCGCTCAGTGCTATGGACCATGTCGGTCGACAGCTCCTCAACCTCTCAAGGAGGAGGCATGGGGATATCCTTGATAAGTACAGAGGGTCAAGAGCTTGATTTCGTCATCTCTTTAGACTTCCTAGCTACTAACAACGAAACAGAGTACGAGGCGCTTATTGCAGGCCTCAAAATCACCAAAGACCATGGGAGTGAGAGAATCTCAGTGATCACGGACTCACAGCTAGTATCAAGTCAGGTTGAAGACTCCTATGAAGCGCGAGAAGAATCAATGGTCAAGTACCTTGCCAAAGTCAAATCCTTAGCATCTAGGTTCAAAGAGTTCAAGCTGCAACAGGTGCCCTGGGAAGAGAACACACGAGCGAATGCCTTGTCCAAATTCGTAAACGGGATGAGAGGCTCCAAGGACCAGAGCATCACTTACCTTTCAAGCAAAGGTAGAGTGATTGATGGAGTAGCAGAAATTGTGTGCTCAATCGAACCAGCTGAGCGTTGCTGGCTTGATGAAATCATACTGTACCTAAAAAATGAGGTTCTGCCAGCCGATAGGAATGTAGCAAGGCGCCTCAGATACAAAGCAACAAGTTACTCTCTTGACTCGGAAGGAAGGTTATACAAGAGGGCATACATGGGACCAACAAAGAGGTGCCTCCGTCCATCCCCAGCCCAGGACATCCTGGAGGTAATTCACAGTGGATAGTGCGGTAACCATGCGGGCGGTCGATCCTTAGCAAAGAAGGTCTCCCGGAGTGGGTTCTATTGGCCCACACTTAATGAAGATGCTAAGGAATACGCCCGCAGATGTGTAAACTGTTAAAAACACGCCAACATCCCACACCAACACATAGCGGAAATGGTCCCGGTGGATATCTGCTGGCCTTTTGACCAGTGGGGGATTGATATAGTGGGTCCACTCTCGCTTGTAGTCGGTCAGAGGTAATACCTGATTGTCGCGGTGAAATACTTCTCCAAGTGGGTCGAAGCCCAACCAGCCGCAAAAATCACGAACAAGGTCATCCAGAATTTCCTCTGGCGGAACATCATCTGCAGGTTTAGAATTCCAAGGGTCCTCATCTACGACAATGGAACGCAGTTCCAAAGCGTCAGCACTAGATCATACTATTCAGACATGGGTATCAGTCAGTGTTTCGCGTCAGTTAGCCACCCGTAAGCAAATGGCCAGGTCGAAGTCATCAACCACATCATCATTCAGAACCTCCAGACCAGGCTCGAGGCTAAGAAAGGAGCCTAGGTCGACAAACTTGACATGGTCCTTTGGGCCTATTGCACCACCCGAAGAACAACGATAGGGTTAACACCTTTCTCGATGGTTTATGGGTCGGAGGTCATGATCCCAACAAAACTACTCGATCAAACAGCCAGAGTATCCAACTATCAACTTGCCAGGAATGCAGAAGACCGAGTACATGAGCTCGACACAATTGAAGAAGTTCGACAGAAAGGTTTCCAATGCATGCAATAATATCGAGCCACCGTGGCTCGGAGCTACAATAAGGGCGTTAAACCACGTGCCTTCCAAATAGGCGACTTAGTCCTCAAGAAGGTTGAAGTAACTAAGTACGTGGGCAAACTACAACCCAATTGGGAAGGCCCATATCGCATTGCAGAAATAAGGCCGAAACAAGGCCTACCATCTCAAAGATATGGACGGGAATACCATTCCAAGATCTTGGAATGCCCACAACCTTAAGAAGTTTTATGTTTAAGTTTTGTTTGGTAGTAAGTGTTTTGTACTTGACTCACTCACATCAATAAAAGCAGTTTTCAGTCCATCTGAATGTCTTTTACTTGTTTCAACCTTTAAGTGCTCTGGAATTACTTCTTACATCCGCATTCGATATACTATCAATGCTCTGGGGGGAGGATGTAGTCCCCCCAGGAAGCCCCATGAAAACCAGAGGCTAAACCTGAGGGGTTGCGAGTCTGCTTGATGGATGGGTTCATAACTCACCTTGAGCCAGGCCTTATGATAACATTGCGAGTCTGCTTGATGGATGGGTCTATAACTCACCTCGAGCCAGACCTTGTGACAGTTCTGCTAAATGATAAGAATTTAAAAACTCAAAGAAACACATTTGACTGGAACAAAAGATTATTTCATTGCATAGTTGGGGTCAAGCCCCAATGAATTACAAGCGAAAGAAAAGATATAAGATGCTAGTCAAAACATTTACAAATAATCTAGAAAGTTGGGACAAGGGGGTATCAGTTTCCCAACTGGATGGGCTGCGATGGGCTCAGTTGCGGGAGTTGGGCTTTTCAGGGTCGAACCGGCGGCGGTAGTAGTGTCATCTCTTTCAGGGGGAAAGAAGATGGGGGGAGAGCTGCTAACGGAGGAACGGCCAGGGCAGGGGAGCTAGCTCTACCATCCTGAATGTGGGAAGTTTTCGACCTACTACTTGAGGGTTTGAAGGTAAGCAGCAGATCCTCCTTCACTCTCCTAAGGTCGACTGGCATGGGGAGCTCAAGTTCCGATTCAGGGTGTTTGAAATACTTCACCTCTTCCATCATCCAACCGAAAGGTTTTTTGCTCCAAACTGGCTCTTCCTCTTCGTCTTCCTTGTCATCCCCCTTCTTCCTTAGTGGGGCCTTCCCAGCTCTCTAGGAAATACTCTGGAAGTGTGGTGGGGGCTATGGGGAGGGACACACTCAACTTTCCCTTATTTTCAAGCAGTTCCCAGGGGAGAGGATGGTGGAGATTGACTTGAGAGAGGCACTTCATGAAACCTGGTTGGATGTCCGGTGCACGCAAAGTGCCAGAAACTGTATCAAAAACATCCGACTGTAAGAATTCAAGAACGGTGTTGTCCTTGATCTGCGACATCAGCTTATCCAACGTCCAGAAAGCGGTCTCAGCCCCATTCTTCTGTCCTTCAACATATCCTTTGCGCCAACCATCCTGCTCTCCCTTTTTGTATGCCTTGCCCTTTTCTTGCTCTGATACCTCGAGCAAACTCTGGGTCGTGGCCAACTTGGTCTCCAACCTCTCCTTCTCAGCGAGGAGGCTAGCCACTTCCACCTCAAGGGCGGATTTCTCATGGGTCATTCCCTCGACCTGCAGGGCCATCTTATCCAAGTTCCCCATGTAGAGGGTCTTCATATCCTCCATCTCCTTCTTGAGCTTGGCTGATTCATCCCTCCAGCTCTTAGCTCCCAACACTTTGGCCCTTTCCGATAGCAGCCTGCGGCGAGCTTGTTGCGCCAACTCTAGGCGTGCTTGTGAATGATACTTCCTTACGATCAATTGAAAGAGAAGGAAGAAAGTTTAAACACACCCAGGAAGTAGTAATGAAGAGAGAGGAAAAGACGTCTGGAGCAGAGTCATACCGAGCACAGGAGGGTGACTTTGTTGTAGGATTGGGCTGCATCATCCTCCTTAGCTAACTCTTGGTGGTCAACGCCAGTTTGCAGGGCGTGATAGATTACTCCCAGGGCGTCTTGGTCGATATCCCCCATCGTGATCCTTCGTTCCGATCCATCCTCTTTGAGGTCCAAAAAGTTGAAAGGATATTTGGGGTCATGGAAGCTTGGGATGTTGGCAGTCTGCTCGTAGTCCACATACAACATCTTGAATCTTGGGGAGCTACCGACCTGGAAGGTGGGAGGTTTCCATCCCCTGGGTCGTTTCACCAACAAAGGGGTGGTCTTTGCGGTCTTCGGAGGGACCTCACCCCCGGTCCCCCTTCAATGCCTTCCTTTTGTAGGTTCTAGTCCCTCTTGGGACATCCTTCGGGAATGACCCTGAGGCAGTCTCTGAGTCTGAGTCCACCGACCCCGCTATTGTGGCTATCTTCCCCTTTCCGACCCGGGGGTTAGTGTTTTTTCCTTTGGTTGTAGGAGGAGCTGGTTTTCCTCCGGTGGGGACCCAGGTAGCTCCCCGAGCGTCTGCAGGTTCCCCCTGGGTTGGTTGGTGTGGGTCAATCCACTTCACACCTGTCGCTTTCTCGACCGCGACGATTTTGGCTTTGGTCTACTCGTCTGTAAAGCCCCTTTTTGGGCTAACTCCTCGGCCGTGAGGACGGGACCTTCATGCTCACCCTGGTGAACCTTCTTGGCTTGTTCAGTCTCACTCTTCTTAAAGAGATGGTTGGCAGTTTTTTCTCTCGCAACAACCATGATTGATTCTGTAAAGTACGCAAAAAGAAGGGATGTTAGAGCTACAAGTTGGAAATACACTTTGGCCCTGTCAAGCATGGTTGAAAAATTATGAACATAAAAGGGGGGGGGGGGGGGGAGGGGAGGGGAACTTGCTTCGCCTAAGTGAGTTGATGATGTAGTTACCCATGCTGAAGTCCAAGTGCCTCATCATACCCGGAGCCAACCCCAAGTTTACCAATAAATGGGAACTCATGAAGATGCCCGTATCTAGCACGTGCACACCCCTTCAAGCGGCCAATAGGGTATTGGGCAAAAGCACAGGACCCCGATCCAGACGGACTCGCTTGACATCATTCCACACTGTGTGGTTCAAACCTTTCCATCCGTCTGTGAACCGTATAAATACATACTTCTATTTCCAATCCTTCCAATGAGAACTCCTGTCGGTGTCAAATATCTTGTTACCGGAGCGAGATTGAAGTTTCACAAACCCATTTCTATTTGGGGAAGCCGCTATATCGATCGAGACGACAAACAACTCCGCGAAGTGCTCCACACTTTCCACTTGCCCGAGCAACTTCATTAATAGCCTGAAAGTTGTTACCATAGCTTGACCATTGGGGAGCAGCTGGATCGGGCTGATTTGTAGATGGTTGTACTGTTGGGAAAACAGAAACAGTAACTCAACGGAATTTAAAAATTTTCCCAAAAGAAGATCGAATCTTGCAACTCTTATTCCCAAATTCGTAGGGTTCTAAGAAACTCACTTAGATAGAAGCTTTCTTGACACGTTTGAGCCACCCACAAACGCTCTTCAAGCGGCAAGTCCCCAAGCTCCTTCGAATCTTTCAAGACTCCACGAAAGCTGTTGGGAATAGTGCCCTGAAAATTCAATTTGTTGAATTAATTAAACTGAATTTACAACGAGTTGTAAGTTTTTCACATATTGATAATTAATGGCGTGTGGCGGTATTCTTATATGAAATGTGTTTCATAGGAAAAGACTTTGAATACCAAAATCACGTGTTATTAAAGTTCTAGTCGGTAAGATAAGAATATGTTCTTATCAAGACTATAACGTGGTTATATAAGATGATTAGTCTTTTGCCACAGGGAATGGTGATTCCGGTTATAACACGTTGATGATTTTCAATAGGATTGGAAACATTGAACTGGACCACTGAGTTTATACTGCTATTTAAAATGAATAAAATCTTAGGAAGCATTGTACTCTTAATCCTGATAATATTTCGGCTTTAGGCATGTAGTGTTAGTCATTGTAATAAACACGAAGTGAGGTCTCGGTAACGGTGGCCAAAATGCTTTGTACGTTCGGTGATAACATGAAATGTGCTAAAGAGTTATATTGATCAAGGAATCTATGGCCTTGCAGGAAGGTAAAAGATATCCCTGAAATATATTTGCAAAAGTACGAATTAAGACTTTGGCCAAAGCACTCCGCGTGATACGTCAGCGAAGTTGTATGTTGAATGTGTTTCACATACAAAAAATTTGAACTTAAGGTGAACCAATAAATTTCAAATTAGAGATGAAAAATAAATGATAGTAGTTGCAATTTATTTTTCATGGATATCTACACGGAGGAGTAAAATGCGAAATTATTCTAGATCGAGAAATTCGTGAATAATTTAATTAATTTTAGAGTGCAACAATATTTATTTAGTGAAATTAAATATTATTAAAAGATAATTAATTACTATCATGAGATGATACTATATTAACCCGTTTGGAGCTAAAATTAATTAGTCCTGTAGGTCCCTCTGCAAGCCCCAATTGAAAACCCGAAGAGAAAATATTAAAATGAGAAAAAGAAATGATTTTTCAAAGTGTTTGAAAATAAGCCAAGGGATTTATTTTAAGAAAATAAATCAAAGTTCCAAAGAGTTGGAAATGCCCGGAATTTTATTTTGGAGAAAATAAAATTTTAAATTTTCTTTTTAAAAAAAAAAATGACGTGGCAGGTGCTGACGTGACAGTTGACGTGTCACACCACGTCAGCAGGTCAGGGCCCAATTGCCGCTGACACAGCGGCCGCGTGGCGTGCCACATGTACGACCGAGATCAGGACCGGTTCGGTCAATGGGTCGGGCCAACGAATAGGGTCGGACTGGACCGGACACATGGCATCACCAGGACTGGCCACATGTCGAACCGGGTTCGGTCAGACCAGTTCAAGCCCCTACCTACAACCCTAGCCGCGTGTGTCACACACGGGCCGGCTTCAGGCCGCGCGTGAGGGCTTGTGCGGCGTTGGATCGGGGAGTGGCCGGTGGCGTTGGACTCGTGGTGATGAGATCTTCAACATAGTCACTTTGGAATTTGTATCCAAGTTGCACACGCAGGTGGGGATGTGAAATTACTATTTTACCCTCGGTTTTTCCCCTATAAATAGAGGCCTTGGCTCTTCATTTCTTCACACAACTTTTGGGAGAGGTTTTGGCTGAATTTTGGCTTTGAAACCATATCCCTTTTCTCCTAGTTAATTCCAATTTATTTTAGAATTAATTTTAATTAGGTGTTTATATATAAAACGCCTAATTTCGGGAGATTAAACCCTGAAAGGGATTTTCTAGTTTAAAGTTTTATTTTATCTAAGTTTTTAGAGAAATACTTTCGGAGCCCACACTCCGAGGGTTTCTCTGGGATTATTGCAGGGAAGCTCTGCCGGTTTCATGAGGAGTGACCCTGTATCGGGTTCCCGGGAGGTGAACACGTTAACCTTCTTCTGTGAAAGCAAAGGTGTTGGAAAAATGCCGTTAGATAGCCATATTAGCAGTACGGTAATATTTTACAATTGTATTATTTTAAGCATGATAAATTATATGCTCTTACGTGTTAATTGCATGTTAGATATTTATCTGCTTAAGTGATTTAAAATTTATTATCAATTGCATGTATATACTTGAGTAGATCCGGCTAGTCTTCCGCTTTGTATTAAAATATTTTAAAAATATTTTAATACTTGTATTACAATAAAAAATTTAAAATGTGGTCCCGGATCGCTACTGTTCTGGGCCCACCACCCAGCAACAGCAACCCTCTAGAGAATTAGTCCACCAACCTTGATCACGATCCAAACAGGGAGGATGCTAGTTCTATTGTTTAGGCTCTAGGGTTTAATGTGTAGTAATTTGGAGAAGGAGATTGTCTATCATCCCTTATGGGGTTCGAACCCCTTTTATTTATAGCAAAAGGGGTTCGAATCCCTTGTCTTGTTGGACAAGGTTTCCTAAACCTTTTAGCTAACGGATTTCTTCCTTGGAGAGAAAGACTCTTACTTTGATCAAAAGTCTCCTTTTGACCAACTTGTTAAGTAAGAATAAATATCTAACTCTTTTAGATATTATATTTAATTAGTTATTTATTCATAATAAATAACTTGAAGCTAATAATTAATTAATTCATAATTAATTATTTATTAGACTAAATATCTCCAAATTAGAACCTTAATATTAATTCATAATTAAATTAAAGTCCATTAAATAATTAATCAACATTAATCATTTAATACATCACATTCACGTGTCACGCCTAGGACACGTGTCCCACATGTGTGAATCACACTTGTAGACCCTACAATCTCTCATTGGTCTAATCAACAAGTTAAATCGATTCAAGCCTTAATCCACGTGACCGGGTTGTTGTGTGTGACCCTTTAGGTTCTTAATTCAATTAGCAGTGACCCTAATTAATTAATTCCTAATTAATTAATCATTCCACAGATCATACTATCATAGTCTAGCAACAGGTGTGTGACCCCTAGCTGAATAAGAATATCTCAATTCGAAAGAACCTTTAAGTCATTGACATATGCGAGATAAAATCCTCCTACATCCCATCTCTCAATCGAGATCTAGGGCAAGGGAATAATCAGAACCCTAATAATCTCGATCTTAAAGTTAAGTGCATTTCATATCCATTTGATCTCGATCCAAGAAACCCATTTATTAATCTCGATCCACTGCCTTGGCCAAGGACTCCATTATGGCATATGAATGACTTACACAATAAGAGATTAACTTGCTAATGCAAGTGTAGGTCCTTTGTCGATTCTCATATGCTTCCATGTGCCACTTGTGTAACCCCAGCATAAGCTTTGAATCAGTTGTCTAAGGTGACACCCTTTAAAGCTTATACCTAAGACTGCAGAGTTAGCCCACAAAGCATCGATAGAATCTCAAGTCTAAGGACTACTTAATCACATCAATGACTCATGAGATATTTCCTAATCCGAGAGTTTCTATTTCAAGAAATAGAAACTTTCTTTCCCAAAAATGGTATACCATCTGAACCCCTTCAGCGAGATTGGTACACCAACTATTCCGGTGGCAAATCGAACCCATACCTCCCAAAATCGTGCAAAAAGATACAATTTTTCGCTGGAAAACCGAAAGCCTATCGGAAACCCGACCCGTTATCCTACATGGCCCGATTGTCTATTATGTGGCAATACCGCCATTGCCATGTCATAAACCACTCATGACGTGTAATATTTAATTGTTTAAAACAAAAAATAAATGCAACGTAATGCATGAAATTGGGGGGAAAATTGCCGCCTATTACTGTGGTTCCTGCCACGAGATAACATTAATAAACATCTCCCACTTCTTCCTTTTGCAGTTGCTGCTTAAATTAGAAGGGCACTTCTTAAATTACAAGGGTTGTTCTTATATTCAGTGGTCCATTTTTCCATGTCTACGCCAAGTGTTGCTTCTGAGTCAAGTCCCGGAAGGAAGCCACGGTATGAAAATCAGGTGAGGGTTTTATGCTTCTGTGGACAGCTCACTGCAATGAGAACGGCATGGAGAGGAGATCACCCCGGAAGAAGATTTATAGCATGCAAAGATCAGGTATGTACTTCCTTTCGTTGAAGGGATTTATATGTGGAAGGGATTTTAACATGTTTTTGTTGTTGCAGAAGTGCAATTTCTTCAACTGGTGTGACCCCCCAATGTGCGAAAGGGCTAGGGTTATCATACATGGACTCTTGAAGAAAAGTAACAAATTGGAGGATGAATCGAAAAAATTCGAGATGCGTCTGAACGAAGCCAACAAGAAATTGAAGACACAAGCTCATATGATAGTTGCCCTAGTGATTGTTGTAGGTGTTCTGGTTGTGTTGCTACTCTTGAAATGAATGTTTTAGTAGACTACTTTTGAAATCCAAGTTTCAGTAGACGCATGTGCGGATTGTGTGAAGTGATGGGATGCGATGTCATGCATTTCCCTGATGTTTTGTGGAATTTGATGGAATGGAAATTTGGATTCTTTAACTTCTTTATTTAAGATTGATGTTGTACAATGATGATGTAGTGTTGATATAATGATGATACAGAGCTGGTAAAATTGAAATTGATGTAAGAAGACAAAAAATTCACTAACGTGATCATCTTATCTACCAATATTCATTGCACCACTGCACAAAATACATCATTTCCATTTTGAAAGCATAAAGTGTTGAGCTTTCTAAACCATACTGATGTCAAAATACAAAAGTATCAGCAGTCTATGACAAGAGTAATACTCGACAGACACATATATATAACTTAAAAGGGTTTCCCAGACCAGTTCACCAAAACAAAATACATCATTAATTCTGAGAAGATAAATCCATGAATTTTTTCCCCCCTTCAGTGATGATGTTCTTTGAATTCATAGGGCCATTGACACTCTGTTGATTGAGGACCACATCATCCTCACTAGTAAACCTTGGGGGAATCCTCAATTTCAACCTCATTGAAGTCTTTGTCTTTTTGGCTCTTAGCAAATCTGCCTTGGTAGCTTGTTGAATATCTTCAATGCTGAATGTTTGTCTCTTTCTAGGTGCTACAACTTCAGTATTCCCCATGTTTAATTGGTCAAACATTGAGGGGCCTGGTGTAGTAGGGTCAAATGTGAAGCTATAGGTGGGGGCATAAGTGTTCAAAGTTTCAGTAACAACCTGTTGCTCCTCTGCAACCATCAGTGGGGGAAGTATATCCTGCAGATGCAAAAAAGTTGGTGACAAAGTAATGGTGAATGATGCATTGTTGTTAAGGGAATATTACCTAAGCTTGTGGCTCCTCTGTAACTCCATCATGAATCATGTTGAGCAGATGCAGCACCATGATCATCTTCTGTTTCGTGTGCTTTTGATGTTTCTCCAGGACCCTACAAAACATTTAAACTAAAAAAAAATAACAAGTGACTATGTGCAAAGCAATATCATGAAAATACTTACTGAAGCAAAGGCTCTTCTAATCAGTCTATCTCTTTTGGCCTTTGCACTTTCAGGGAGTTGTTCACAAAATAAAGCATTGTGGGCTGGCTCTCCACAATAGCCACAATGAATAGTCTTTTGGAACCTCCTTAATTTTCTGATAACTGGTCCCCTGTGCTTCTTTTTCTTTCCGTTCTTGTCCTCATCAATTCCCCTCCTTCTGAGCCTTGCAGGCCTTCCTGCCCTTCTACCAAAATTTTGGGGTAAAGGGGGAATAAATAATGTTTTGCCCTATACATTCTGACCACTTATGGGCATGACAATCCCTGAATATGCACCTTTGAATGAACTCACTTTGTAGTAATCCTCAACATAATCTTCCATTTTTAGCCTACCATGATTTATAGCACTTAATGAATGCATGCATGGAATCCCTATAAGCTGCCAACTCCTACAGCTACAGGTTTTGGCCCCCCAAGTCCACTGCATATTGGCCATCATCTGAACACTGGATCTGGAAGTGTGTTCTGGAAGCTTTGATGGGCCTGCAACCACCAACCTCTTTCCCATTCATCTGGACAATTTGGGATATTGTAGGACACAGTGTACCTACACAAAAATGAGAAAAACAAATACAATGACACACTATCTACAAAATAGCAATGGAATTTTAGTTAAAGAATCATACCTTCCCATGTCTCAGCTGTCTCCCTGCTCAAATGTCATTTCTTCATCAAGTACTCTCTTATCCATTCAAGCATTGTTATAACGGGCTTGTTTCTTGCCTCAAGGATACAACTGTTAAACGATTCACAACAGTTGTTCAAATTCATATCACACTTACAGTGTTCCATGAAATGACTCTTGGACCACTCTGAAGGATGCTTATCCTTAAGCCAGTCAGCTGCTTCTGGGAACTTATCCTTAATATCCTTCATTACACTCTTGAACTCAGATATAGTGCATGCATTGGCTGCTTTCCACACAGCGTTCTTGAGCACTATACCTCTATGTCCAGCCTGCATCATGTTGAGCACCAAGTGTCTCACACATAACCTATGTTCTGCTGCTGGAAATACCTTTGGCAAAGCATAAATAAGGACCTTCTGTTTGTCAGATACAAAGGTGAACCCTAAACCATCTTGCAGCCCCAAATCAACCTTTAACAAACTAAAAAACCAGCTCCAGTTTTCTTTGTTCTCTACAGAAACCACAGCATAAGCTAAGGGATAATTACCATTGTCAGAGTCAACACCCACAACAGTTAAGAGAATGCCGCCATGAGGACCCTTCAAATGGCATCCATCAACACCAATAATGGGTGTACAGTGCTGAAAACCAGTTTTCATTGCATGGAAGAAGACATAGAATTTACTGAATCTATTTTGACCTTCAACAGTGTCAGTCCCTAAGATAATTGTGGAACCAGGGTTAGTTTTTCTTAATTCATCTGCATAGTCCCATAGCTTAGTGTATTGAAGATCTAGATCACCTTGGATTTTTTCAAGTGCAAGGATCTTTACTCTGTAAGCCTTATCCACAGATACTTCAACATTTAGAGCCTTCTCAACATCAGCTCTGAACCCTTTCACAGACCTCTTAGGGTCAGTTTTGAACCATGAAATAAACCTCTCGGCCAACCATTTCACACTTACATTTTTCATATACCATCCTTCATCACAAGTATGTTCTAAACACAGTTCTCTAATAACCCATGCCTCCTCATTATCAGGAGTTGTGTTCGTCACCTTAACTGTGTTAATCTTGAATGGACAACCCATGCCCCTCTCAGAACATCTAACATACACCCTTCTACTGTCTGACCTACTACAGGGAAGGGTCCTTCTAGTTTTAATGGCAAATGAGTCAACAGTTTTCTTGAATATTTCTTTACTCGCAAAAGTCTGACCTAAATCAATTACAAGGTCAAAAATAGTACTTTCATTAAACTGTGGAAATGTCTCTATTGCCCCTTCCTCATCATCTGAAACTCTACACATATCCAAACCATCATCCTCAAAACCCACCACATCACAGACATATTCCTCTTCAGACTCAATATCATTGCCATCAGATTTCTCCCCTATCTCTGCACTCTCACTAACAGTGTCCTCAAATTGTTGATCATCACTGGAATAACTTTCATCACCATGGACATCAAACTCTTTATCACTGCTCGTTACACTATCAGACACAACATCATCAAACACTAAGAACTCATATGTATTACCATTTTCCACAGTCTTGTTCACAGTGTATGCAGGCTCCCTATGTAACTTTTCATATACTTCACCAACCAAAGAATTTACATCAGCATCAATACAGAAATCAGAGTCATCACTATCACAATCTTTAACACACACATCTGCTTGCATATTTTCATTAGACTGTTTATCAGTTTGACCATTGCCAAACCTCCGGTTGTATTCAGCTATCCATTCTGCTGAGGTATCAACTCTTCCAAAGAAATCATCTTCCGACAGTGTTTCCAATGGTATTCTATAGTCAATGGGTCCTAAAAACTCAGATTCTTTGTTTTGGGCTGGTTGCCCTGGTGAATTGTCAATTCCATTATTTTCTTCAAATGTTTCATTACCATTATCTTCGTTCCTAATATCCGTTGGTATCTCATTTTCATTATCCATGTGTGCCTTTTCCACAATGTTATATACATTTTCAGTCACATTATCACCACCATTGTCATCTAACTCATCATCCTCAGTGGAAACAAACAATGGAAAATCCCTAAGTACCTTTACATGGTTTCTCCCATGCTTTCTAAGATCATCATCAGTTTCAATTAGCCTATGGCCAGACATAAGAGCTGTGTATACCAATTTCTTAGTACCTTTTGGAATTAAATCCTGAAGAAACTCATCAATGCATTCGAAGTTCAATCTTTCAACGTCAACATAGTCAACTTTGAGAACCCTACCACCCACATAACATTATGTTTCCATTGCCCCATTATAATAGATTGACAAAGTCAAATATGAGGAAGTGGAATCTGTTCAAAATAGAAAAAACAAAAACAGACAATAAACTATTCAGCACCCTTCAGTAATGTAATGGTGTCAACCACCAAAGACCAAAGCAATAAACATGGGGACCATTAAACAGTACACATAACACATTCACCTCTTTCAAAAAGTTGAAGTCTTTATCAGCACTTACACATAAGGAATCTTACAAAAAAGCTTCGTACTTTACCCACACAAGGCCCAAAACACCCCACATCGAAAACCCCACACTAAACCCCAACAGCACATGAAAGATCTGAAGAAGAAACACTCACCATACACAGGTTTTTGCATCCCCTGGCTCCGTATCCTCGTCGTTATCACTATTGCACACTGAAAATCCCACTACCCACAGTTGTCTTGCACGAAATTCCGGCCAAAATCAGAGAACCAAGGGTCTCAAGTTCCGCCAGTTCACTGTTCAAATTTTTTCTCAGGACCTAGATGCGCGCAGTGAAGGATGGGAAATTGAATCGTTGCTCAAAAGTAATGATTATACTGATTTTATTTTTTTCGATTTTTTTTTGACATATATTTTATGTTTTTTAAATTAGTTTTGTATGGGTTAATTACATGTCATCCAAGTTAGCTGCTAGGTGGTAAAAAAATTTAGGTGGCATCCACGTGACGTCCACGCTGGAGTAATAGCCACGTCATACGTGGTTTCCGGCGGGTTTTCGGTTTTTTGGCGAAAATTTGCATCTTTTTGCGCGGTTTTGGGAGGTATGGGTTCAATTTGCCACCGGAATAGTTGGTGTACCAATCTTGCTGAAGGGGTGCAGATGGTATACCATTTTTGCAATTTTCCCTGTTTTAAAAATATTTTAATACTTGTATTATAATAAAAATTTTAAAATGTGGTCTCGAACCGCTACTGTTCTGGGCCCACCGCCCAGCAACAGCAACCCTCTAGAGAATTAGTCCACCAACCTTGATCACGATCCAAACAGGGAGGATGCTAGTTCTATTGTTTAGGCTCTAGGGTTTAATGTGTAGTAATTTGGAGAAGGAGATTGTCTATCATCCCTTATGGGGTTCGAACCCCTCTTATTTATAGCATAAGGGGTTCGAACCCCTTGTCTTGTTGGACAAGGTTTCTTAAACCTTTTAGCCAACGGATTTCTTCCTTGGAGAGAAAGACTCTTACTTTGATCAAAAGTCTCCTTTTGACCAACTTGTCAAGCAAGAATAAATATCTAACTCTTTTAGATATTATATTTAATTAGTTATTTGTTCATAATAAATAACTTGAAGCTAATAATTAATTAATTCATAATTAATTATTTATTAGACTAAATATCTCCAAATTAGAACCTTAATATTAATTCATAATTAAATTAAAGTCCATTAAATAATTAATCAACATTAATCATTTAATACATCACATTCACGTGTCACGCCTAGGACACGTGTCCCACATGTGTGAATCACACTTGTAGACCCTACAATCTCTCATTGGTCTAATCAACTCGTTAAATCGATTCAAGCCTTAATCCACGTGACCGGGTTGTTGTGTGTGACCCTTTATGTTCTTAATTCAATTAGCAGTGACCCTAATTAATTAATTCCTAATTAATTAATCAGTCCACAGATCATACTATCATAGCCTAGCAATAGGTGTGTGACCCCTAGATGAATAAGAATATCTCAATTCGAAAGAACCTTTAAGTCATTGACATATGCGAGATAAAATCCTCCTACATCCCATCTCTCAATCGAGATCTAGGGCAAGGGAATAATCAGAACCCTAATAATCTCGATCTTAAAGTTAAGTGCATTTCATATCCATTTGATCTCGATCCAAGAAACCCATTTATTGATCTCGATCCACTGCCTTGGCCAAGGACTCCATTATGGCATATGAATGACTTGCACAATAAGAGATCAACTTGCTAATGCAAGTGTAGGTCTTTTGTCGATTCTCATATGCTTCCATGTGCCACTTGTGTAACCCCAGCATAAGCTTTGAATCAGTTGTCTAAGGCGACACCCTTTAAAGCTTATACCTAAGACTGCAGAGTTAGCCCACAAAGTATCGATGAAATCTCAAGTCTAAGGACTACTTAATCACATCAATGACTCATGAGATATTTCCTAATCCGGGAGTTTCTATTTCCAGAAATAGAAACTTTCTTTCCCAAAAATGGTATACCATCTGCACCCCTTCAGCGAGATTAGTACACCAACTATTCCGGTGGCAAATCGAACCCATACCTCCCAAAATCGCGCAAAAAGATACAATTTTTTGCTGGAAAACTGAAAGCCCGTCGGAAACCCGACCCGTTATCCTACATGGCCCGATTGTCTATTATGTGGCAATATCGCCATTGCCATGTCATAAACCACTCATGACGTGTAATATTTAATTGTTTAAAACAAAAAATAAATGCAACGTATTGCATGAAATTGGGGGGAAAATTGCCGCCTATTACTGTGGTTCCTGCCACGAGATAACATTAATAACCATCTCCCTCTTCTTCCTTTTGCAGTTGCTGCTTAAATTAGAAGGGCACTTCTTAAATTACAAGGGTTGTTCTTATATTCAGTGGTCCATTTTTCCATGTCTACGCCAAGTGCTGCTTCTGAGTCAGGTCCCGGAAGGAAGCCATGGTATGAAAATCAGGTGAGGGTTTTATGCTTCTGTGGAGAGCTCACTACAATGAGAACGACATGGAGAGGAGATCACCCCGGAAGAAGATTTATAGCATGCAAAGATTTATAGGTATGCAAAGATTTATAGTGGCCCCGAACATAAAAGATAACGCCGCCTCACGGTTGCCACCTTGTGCGTTCCGGCTGGTATTGCAGTCGTCTTGCGGGCGCGGTCTTGCGCGCTAGTTTCACATCGCGGTCGCGATCCTGCACGTGTGTGTACTGTTGTGTGCGACACATGTCGTTGAGTGCAACCGTGACCTGTTTTTCAGTCCCGATCAATCCAATCCCAATTTTAAGAACAAAATGCATTTTTAGTCCCATAGTAATGGGCCATTATCACTTTTGATCCCATGATTTTCGAAATTGGTTTTTTTTTAATCCCGTAGTAATTTTTTTTTGTCATTTTGAGGATTTTCGTCAAATAATTGATGAAAGTCACTGTTCCTCCGTTAATTTTTTTATTTTTTATATTTTTGGTCCATATCCGTTAATTTTATATATTATATATTTATTATATATAATATATATATTATATTTTATATAATATGTAATACACGTATATATTATGTATTTTAATTTATAATATGCATTTTGCTATATGTATTTTAATACATATGCGTATTATATATTATATATTATGTACACTTGTATTAATAATATATATTTTGTTATATATTATATATAATAAAATATCTGTAATAATTATATATAATATATGTATTTGTGTGTATTATATATAGATATGTGCTTGATATGTACTTTGCTTTGTTTGGGTTTGCCGACCGACAACCCTGCTTGATTTTGAAGTCTGCATGTGGAATACGTATATTATATGATAGATAGGTGCTTGATATGTACTTTGAGGGCTTGTCCCACTTGTTAAAGATTTGAAAACGCTTTTATACGTATATAATCTATGTTTTGATTTGTTTTGAAAAAACTTGAAGCGTGCGTGCGTGTCTTACGAGAAAATGACCTTGAAAGATAGGTTCCTTGAACGTGAACTTGTACATGACATGATGGGCCCCGGAGATTGTGGGTAAGAAGCATCCGGGACGACCAAGGGGTCGCCAGACTCACCTCCTGTGCATGATCTCCACTTGAAAAGATAAACCGGAACCCACTAGGAAGTTGGTGGGGAATGGAGTCCTATGGGCGTGAGTGTCGCAAAACTCACGACCCACTTGTTTGCACGGATGGTTAAGGGTCGGTTGGCCCTTCCATCACCGAAGTATGAGGTAGAATTGTTTTGATTTGAACTTGCTTGACTTGATCTTGTTTTGACATGAAGAGCTTGGGGAAAACTTATACTCGCCGAGTTTGTTTGACTTGCCTTGAATCTATAAAACGGGAATGGACTTATAAATACTTAAAATTGGTTGATTTTGGCCTTGGGCCTAACTTTCTTTAAGTATATATATATATTATCACGGAAAATATTTTATTGCGCAAAAACCATCCCCGGTTCATGGATTATTCATGAATTGATACTTACTTTGCTCTATATGTATACGGGTGTGTGTGTTAGCCCCCTCACCAGTCTCTAGGACTGATCCTCGTTGTGGTCTTTTTTTCCCCTTTTGTTCTTGAGTTTGCAGGTGCAGGTCGTGGTTCGTGCTAGGCGGCGGTCTTCTTTTGAGTCTTTTGAGTTCGGTTTTGTAGTCGAGTCCTTGGTATGTTGCATATTTACTTTCTCGCTTTGGTATTTGTATAAGCTTATATATGTACATGAACTTGAAGTGAAGAATTGTATGATTTAAATTGGCCGTGGTGGCTTAGCAGGTATATTTGATCTAAATGATATTCGTGATATGCCTGTATGTATGGATCCTGTTGCTTTCGCATTTGTTTTGTTCTGTTGCGCGCTCTGTATTAGGGTTTAGACCGCCTAGCCTAGGAGTTTGATTTTGTTTGTCTCCCGTTCGCTATGGTTTGGCGCATGTGTGGAGTCCTTGTTTCGTTACACGTGTCGAGCTATAGTGCGGGGGATGTGGTGCCCACCCACTCGGGGTGCTACACTCAAGGTTTTCAACACAATTTATTTAAAACATAATGTTTTCTAATCAACATAAAAAACATTATTTAAGGCCTTTACTTCAGGTCTTGTATAAGGGTATAAAATACATTTCAAGTTCAATTATGCATTAAAATTGCAAATCCTGCCTCAAAATAGGCGTGTGAAATACAATTGTTGGGTCCAGGTTCTACGTGCATACTTTTTGAAACCATAGGGGTTTTTTAATTATATTTCATATGACAAGGTTGTGAACTTTTCGCAAACCACAATGGGTCTCGTTACAAAAAACCCTTTAAGAAAAATATATTGTGTATTGAAAATCTAAAATAGACAAATCTCAAAGTGGGGGTTTTAAGAAAAGATTTCAACCTTATTGGGGACTGTTTATTAATTCTCCATTTAGTTTAATATGTCGACTTCTCTAGATGAAAAAAGGAAAAAAAGGGAATCGATCGTGTGTTTCTTTCTCTTGGGTTCGCTCTTTTCCAAATTGAGTATTAGTTTATAAATATCACATTTGTACAACAAGAAGAAAACGTGTACTCCAATGACATGACATTCTAAAAAAAATATGTAAGCACATAAAAATTCCAGGGTTCTCGAATACATCTTAACCCCATTTATGCTGAGTCAATCCGTTACAAAAAGCACTCAGAATGGGCAAACAAATGAATGGCTGAAAGGAAGCCATTTAAACATCGTAACACGCACATTACTCCTGAACAAAAATTCTCCTTCTACCAACAAAAATATTAAGTAGTTAATTAATCATAAACCAGCAGAACTCGTGCTCAATGCCGGTGGTGTAGGAGTAACAAATACAGTATCTGTCCAATTCGTCTCTCCCCAGTGCTTTAACATGCTCTTCCAATTACAGTACGGGTCAATGCACCTCTTAATACGTTTATCTTCTACTCTCATCTTCCAATGCCCGTCCGAATAATTTCCCTTCTCCGCTTGCCTTCGATCCCACTCCAACTGCGCTTTCTGCTTCGATATCAACAGACAAAAGTCCTGCAATTTCTCAGGCATCGCATCGTGCACTTTCCACCATTTCTCATGCGCAACATCGCTAGCGAATTCCTGCAATATATCCACATTCCAGTTGCAGTCATAATCTCTGAAGCACATCCATGGCTTATTTCCCAAGTAGTGAAGAACGTAAAGAACAGGCGGGTCCGCCGCAAACAGACGAGTTTTCTTCTGCCTCACTATTTCGTCATCACCGATCCAGAAATTCTTCAAGAAATTCATGTGTTTCGGTATTCTGTGCCACCAAGTAAACACTTCGTTCAAATAACCTTGATCGCCGCCGTTGTAGGATTCGATCTCATTTATGTGATCCATCAAAAGCTGGAAAGTACAGTTCGATGGTTCTATCACCATTACTCCAGAGTTGAAAAGTGTGCCATTATTACCCGTTGCGGAGATCTCCGGCATTCCGAACAGAAAATCAATGTTTCGGAGTATTATTAAATCGGCATCGATGAAAATGATCTTGTCGTAATCTGTCAATTGCCATAGTCTAAATTTGCTGTAGTTCCACTCGTTGTAAGCATCTTTCTCAGCTTTAGGATTGCGGATCCTCTTAATAGTCCTGACTTTCCAACCGGCGAGTTCAAGTCCACTTCTGTGGTATTCACTGATTGTTTCGTCGACGAGGATTACAAGGTCCCTGGTGGAACCGGCCATGCGGATGCTCTGGGCGGCAGCGATGGCGCCGCAAACGTAGACGTGAGCTGAGTGCAAGATGGTAGCATATGCCTCGCGTTGCTTCTTGCCGGAGTAATCACTTTCTGCTTTTTAAAGTGGTGGAAAAAGATACTTGTCAGCTAATTGGTATGATCGATATGTTTCATGTGTAGAATTTGGTGAATTTCTTGTTTCAAATTTGTCTATTTGACTTATCCAGGTAACTAGGTCAAATGTATTGATTGATAGACGGTCAAATTATATGAGATTTTTTTTTAATTTTTTCCACTTGTTAATTTTATTTTTTTTTCTTAATTTCAATGGTCTATCAATACACGCGATGTATGTATATAAGTAAAAACGAAAATGAATCAGGAGATCTAAATATCACTAAGACTTGTTAGTTATTTCCCTTTCCCATTAGAAATTTAAATTGGGCCTTTTGTACATTACTTTGACCGGAACAGCACATCCAATTATGTAGCTAATAGTCATAAAGTAGGTAGAAAATATTATAAAAGATTATGTGAATTTAAATTTCGCATAGAAAACTCCTGTACATTTCGCATAAGTTAACTGACTCAATCCAATTTTTATGATAAAAATAATTTATTAACTTCAAATGTGTTCTCCTTTCTTTCTCATTGAGCTGTTGAACAAGGCAAAATGCTATGTTTACTAATTTTCTTGTAGAAAAGCAATCTGCTCTTTACAAATTTTGAATTTCACGGATTTATTGTCATGAGATATGTTCACTACGGAGTACGAAGTGTTTATGCATTGATTATAACACAACGAATTTAGTGCAATTAACCATTGTCGTATATCTGTTTAAAGTTGTAACTTGGCTAATATATGAAAAATGTGACTGAAATTATAATTGACTGGAACTCACCAGTGATTCCAAGCGGGAGGGCCAGTTCACACGATCCAATCGGGAGGTTAAGCTTCTCCCTCAACTTATCCCGACGGGGTTTGTACAACCACGCGTCGCCTTCACGCGCAACAAGCTCCTTGCACGTAAACAAATTCGGTATAGGAAAACACCTCGTCACGAAAAGCAGATGCACCGGATAATTGCCCTTGCACGCCGCTGCCAAACGCGCAGCCGAGATCTGCAAATGCAGCCGCGCTATATCTCTAGACCAATTCCCTTCGTTCCGACAGGGAAGCTTAACAGCGACGAGATCGAGCCTCTGTATTGGTACTTGAATTTGGGGCAGAGAAGGGCAACTTGGTACTTCTTCTTCCTGTTCCTCGTCGATCCATTCAGGGAACAGAGAATCCCATGTTATGTTCTTGTCAGCGAAGTCCAAGTGAAGAACTGTGTGATTGGCGGTGGGAATGAACTGCTTCCATTGATGGATTTCGTGTTTGTTGAAGTTAAGTAGACCGACTCCTTTGATTCTGTCGTTTGGTGGTAGTTTGTTTAGAACGGTGGTTATGTCTTTCCAAGTGATGTCTGCATCTGATACGTAGCGAGGATCGGATCCGCCCCAAATCCACCTGCTCACAAAATGTTGCCTGCATTGATTAGATGAGCTTATCATCACTAACTCTGTGGTTCTTGGATTGATTTGTTTTTGCATGCAGTTATCGAATTGATTTGGGATCTCCTGCTTTAAATTTAATTTTGTTTTATTTATGTACACGCGTCATATATATTAAGAAATGACTGGGATTAAAAGAGAAATCTTTTAAAAAAAAATTTATATTATAATTATTTTTCTTTCCTAATGGCTTGTTTATTAATAAATTTGGCCAAGATATGTGAGTATAAGTTTGTGAGGCACCTCTGACCTGTATCAATCATGAACTCATGATTCATAACCTATTCTCACCCACTCCACCTATTGTAACTGGACAAACTAGATGCCCCACAACCTATTCTCACCCACTACAAATTTTCAATTACATAGATTTTTATTTATTTATTTTTTTTTCTGTATTCACGAATAAATACATGTTACAGTTCACACTATTGTGTACATTTGAAAAAATGAAGGGTAAATAATGTTAACTTCCCTTACGATTGTGAAATTGGCGAGTATCTTCTAATAGCAATTCGCTTTGTGATTTTCGAAAATCATTCGGTAAACTACGCTAGATACATAGCATGAGTGCAAAGGTCAAAAAGTGTTTGATTGCTCGTGTGTTGCAACCCATGAAAAGAAATGACTCTCCCCCTAGTATCTATGATGTACGAATATGGATACGGCGATATGGACACAACACGATATGGATATGGCGATACGAATTTTTTCTTGAATTTTCAACATAAGGAGTGTCGGACACGGCACGACATAATACGACAAAATGATATTTTTAGAAATATCCATGCATCATAGCCTAGGATCCTGCTTACACAGAGAAGTACATCCTAGATGAAAACTATGATAATATGGAATTACTTGAAATATAAAAAAGAATTAAAAACCTTACCGAGAAACTTTATGGCTTATGATATTTTGTTCACAGACGGTTGGAGATGAAAGAACAGCGAAAAAAGTGCCTAGGACAATGATAATCAGAACCAATTTTAAGGGATGGAACTTGCAGTATCTTCTGCTCTTGCCCGCGATGACGAGTTTAAAAGGATTTTCGACGGCTTTCACTTTGATCCTCTGTAACTTTCTCTTGTATGCATCATCTCTGCAAACAAGGCATTCGAACATATGTAGTTATAAGTTCCAAGTAATGTTATGAAATAAACATTTAAAGAAAGTTAATCAAACAATGCAAGTAATATTTGTAATCGGTGTTGAGGGAAATAAACTCACGGTCTTTGCCTGTTCTCCATGAGGAATCAAAAGCTCACGGTCTTTGCCTGTACCTTTTGATGGTGTTTGTGGGTCTCTGAGAGAGAGAGAGAGAGAGAGAGATTTGATATGCTCTTTATGTGGTTTGGGAGCCCTCTGCAAATGGTGGAAAAAGATAGAATGGTGGGATTTAGATGGGTAGAGCAAGTTAGGAAGGTCAATATAAAACTGTGTAACGTCCATTTGAATTCTTTCCATTTGAGTCACCTACATTTTGCCTTCAATGTTCATGTGGTTAAAGTACAAATTGTTTCACCTTACATTAGTTAATTTGCTAATTAACAATAATTAATTTAGAAAAGGAAAATTATATAAAAAGGAAGAGTAGCTGGAGTAGGTTAATGAAAACAATAGGTTTAGTTGACGGTGTACACATATCTGCTATATATTGTGATACTGACTAATATGTCAAATCTTACTAACCAAACAACAAATACAATCTTCTCTATGGAAGGTGATGTTGTTGTTAATCAGATTAACTCCACGAATTGAAGTTAAGCACCAATGTTAGTTTTCACGTCTTGTACGTTAAGTAGTGGTCCATATATAATCCACATTCTCATTTATTTGCAGTAATGGCTACTCAAGTTAAAAAAGTAATGGAAATGCCTTGGCATAGTTTTGATTGGATGCCTCATCTTTCTAGCATTATTACATCCGTCCTTAATATTTTGGATAATCGATCGCAAAATAGGTACTCATGGGGGAAATGGGTTGGTAAATGATTTTTGGTCAAACAAAATGATTGGGGTGGATAATGGCATATCTTTTCCACTTGTTATTTATTCAATAAACTTATTTTTTTTACATTTTAATCTATATAAATCTTGTTTGGTCTAAAATGCCTAACGTAATTTATGAAAATACATTTATACCCTTTACAGTTTGTAGAGTATTATATTAAATATATGACTAAAATTACAAAATTATTCCTAAACTTTACCAATAGAATAAAAAAAAAAAAAAAAGATCCTTACAAATTATGAATTTAGCAACACCCTATATGGAGTTACAAATCAAATTAAAAAAAACGGGAATATTTTTGGAATGACATAACGAAACCCTCACGGACGTCAGGAAATACAAACAGTTTTCAAAGATAGTAACTAAAATGTAATTTCTCAATTTAGATAAATTGCATTATAATTAGATTTAAATATAGGATAATCAAATATAATTATTTCTAATTTTTAACGAAAGTCATATCCAAAAGTTTCACAAACATCAATTTGTATTTCGGAAAATTACTATCAATCAACTTCAAAAAACTCATGCTTTAATTAATTTATTTTATTAGATTGCATACTCTAGCTACCTTCTTAATATGAACACATTCTAAATAGATTTTTTTTTTCTTTTTACAATATATAAGTTTTTGGAAGCTTTTAAACTGATGTGCATCATTTATTATTTTAATAAGTAAACTCTATTTAGAACATATTTAATTTTTCAAATATATAAGTATATTAAACATATTTCCAAATTTTTTAGATTATAAATGATAGTTAATATTATTCAAAATTTTGACATAAAATTATTAAATTATATCATATGTAGAGATAGATAAATAATCAAATCATATTCATGTAATTCTTAACAGCCCTTCGTTCCAAAATAATACATTATAGTTATACAAAGCTTAATGCTAAGAGTTATTTAAAAGAAACGTTGGGGTTGTGCTTGGAATTTAACTAGATAAATAAATTTATCACGAAGTTCTTGAAACTTTCCCATCAAACTATTTTATTACGATTATCTTTGAAATTAACGCAGATATACTGCCTTTTTGAAAGGCCACCAATTATGATGTATGCATACAAACATGACGAAACGGATATGACATGATACGAATACGGTGATAAAAATTTTTTTTTTTTTTTTTGAATTTTTTATGTAAAAAATATCGGACACGGTATTTAATAAAAGTGTCTGATATAACATAATACAATAAAATAACTTAATCCTATTCACAGAAAATGAATAGAAACTAAGAGTTGTATCTAGCAATGAGATAATTACATGCATTAGTCGCGGATTAGCTTTTATGTTAGACAAATTAAGACTTGCAGCTAACCTTGATCACTTTACTTAACCAAATAAAAATGATTTGAAAGGCAAGTTAAACCGTATGACACATGGCGATATAACATCTCAATGTTGGAGGGTGGGACATCCTTGTATGATAGGACCCTTGCACCTTTCGCTACGTATTTCGCTGTTACTCCGTCATATAAAATAAAACATACATATTATGGTATAAAATAAAGTACAAAATTCAAAAGAAAAATAAAGAAGGCAAAGTACATATTGCCGATTGGAAGCATTTTTGTTTTTCATATTGTGAATTAATGTCTTGCTTATTATTAATTTATTAAGTAAATCGGTGGTTCGGTCTTTTTAATCTTATGTATGGAGTGGTTTTAAATACCCCAATAAGAGGTCACACCTTTAAAGTATTTATAATTTAGTGAATTACTAGCTACTCACTATATACTTGTTTATATTTATTTATTAATTTGGGTTTTAGGGTAGTACCCCTAACTTTGTTACTTTCAATATTGTAAACTATTATTTTAATTTCTTTTTTTGAAACGTGTTATTTTAATTTCCAAGGGGCACAAAACGCAATCTTGTGAAAAAAGGTTAGAACAAACTTGCATTCAAAAGAATCCCCAAGATGGAAAGGAGGATAGGATTGAGAAAAATACAAAAAAATGGGACAAACCGTAAAGACAACCGTAAAGATCGGAATACTTTGTATTCAAAGCAACGCAATCCTTTTTTAAGAATGCGTAGGTTTCATATTTTTGTGCCTTTTTTTTTCTTTGTCTTTTAGTTGAGAGAAATTTATTTCCGTTGGCATTGGCCGTGGGCTATGATGCACGGATACGGATACGACGACGACTCGGACATGATACGACACGGATATGGCGATACGGATTTTTTCTTGAATTTTCCACGTGAGGAGTGTCGGATACGGTGTCCGACACGACACGACAAAATGATATTTTTAGAAGTATCTGTGCATTATAGGCTGTGGAAAAATATTTACTCAATTCATTTTATACAACCACTATTTTAATTACCTGGTCGTTATTATTATTTTTTTTTTTTCACAATATAGTTAAAACGAAGGCACTCTATGTTTTATAACAAGAATTTCTTTTTTAGAGAGTGCTTCTTTGTTTTGTTCGTGTTTGGTCATTTAGGCGTTGGACCGCGTTCGGTCCCAAACGTGGACAATTTCCGACTCGTAGAGATGATAAATAATTTGGACGTGTTGATACGATTTCAATGAATCGTACAAAATGTAGGAAAATATATGGAAAGATGTGAAAATGCTAGTGCGACTTCTAAAACGATTGCAAAGGCATGTGCTCCTTATGGGTTCACAATCCGCCTGGACACATGACTCAATAGAGCAATTCCCAAAAGTGGACATAATTATCTTTCGGTCTATGCAAACAAGTAAGCCTGAAGAAAACTAAGACGCATTAAATCTGAAGAGAATGAATATAAAGAAAACTGAGAGCTAGGGGTGAACAAAAAACCCGAACCGAACCGAAGCTAATTGAACCGAACCGAAGTGGTTCGATTTCGGTTTCGATTAGTATTATTTTGGAACTTCGGTTTCGGTTCGGTTTCGGTAAAAACCGATCCGAAACCGAAAATTGCTGCCTTTAAGTATAACGTTTATATGTTTCTCATTTATAATATAACGTTTATAGGTTTTAGTTTCACGATTTTAGGCTTTTAGTGTTTGGTTTCTCACCTTTGCTGATTTAGGAACGTAAGTTTTGTGATTTTAGTTTGAAAATTGGGCAGCCCCCTGTATCGCCTCGTCTCCGCCACTGCCCTACGAGGCCGCCGCCGCCGGCTCCGTTGCTCTGCGCACCCAGCCCACCCATTGGCCTCCACCAATCGACGCCATCGTCAAGTGCTATTGCCTCCACGAGTAGCCAATAGTTAGATCTACCGCCATCGCCTCCGCCACTCGCCAACAACCCAGATCCACCATCACTGCAAGTCCCATCACCTACATCACTAGCCAAAAACTCAGATCCACCACCACCGGCCACCGCATCCAGTACCCATCGGAAACTCTCAGTTCTTTTTCCTTTAATTATGCACAGAAAGAAAAAGACTTGGATTTTGTTTCTTATTTCTCTTTAGAGGTTCGAAAACTCTTGGTTCTTTTTCTTTAGTTATGCACAGAAAGAAGAAGAGTTGGATGGATTTTGTTTCCTTATTTCTCTTCATAGGTTGGGATTTTGAATGATGTTATGGTTTTGGTTCTTAATTAACATGATCACCATGTGTTCGATTAAATGTCTGATTAGATTTGGATTTTTATTATTATTATTTTTAAATTTCGGTGTTTCGGTTTTTAACCGAAACCGAACCGAAAAAATCCGGTTTTTACCGAACCGAAACCGAGCCCTTTCGGTTCGGTAAACGATTAGCATTTTTGCTAACTGAATTTTCGGTTAACCGAAACCGAAAAACCGAAATGTCGGTTTTTTACCGATTGAACACCCCTGTGAGAGCTATGACTACCTGGGTACTGTGGGGGGTTTGTGTAACGTGGTGAAAACAAATAACTAAATGATACGTGAGTTCTTTTTTATAGACGCACGGCCGTCTTTGTGATGCTCCGTCCGTTCAATTGTATAGGTATGACGTCACGAGTTTACTTACGTATTTATGTTATTTAATTCTAAGGGTAAATTACATCTAACTACCCTCAGAATAGGTAAAATTACAAATCAAGCCCTGCACTTTGGAAAATTATATATTAGTCTCTATAGGACCTGTTTGGCTTGAGATCCAAACGGAAAATGAAAAAAGTTTCAAATACCCTTGACGTTTTTTCTTTATTTTTAACAAAAAAAAAATAATAATAACAATTATCATTAGAATTTGTAAATGACCAATAGACCCTTGAGTTGTATCTTCACTAAGCAGCACCACCGCCCGCCAATGAACCGTCGTCAGACGTCGCAGAACCACCACCATCCCTACCCCCATAAATCCACGAAAACCCCATCAACGAACTCCCCTCTTTGAGCCAAGTCTTTCCCCTAAGGAACCGTCGTCGGACGATGGCCGGAGCGACCATCCCGTTGTTGCCGTCAAGTCGCATCACCACCTTCAAATAGGGATGCAAACGAGCCAAGTCGACTCGCGAGCCTGACGAGCAAGCTCGTCAAGCTTGAGCCAAGCCCGAACTCAAGTCCCTTTGAGTCTGGCCTGTGGCTCGCAATTGAGCCGGCTCGCGAGTCATTATATTTAAATAAAAAATAATTATATATATATAAATACTTAATTAATATATAATATTTTATATATATATATATATATTAATTTTGTATAAAAATTAATAAAAAAGTAATATCTTTATTATATATTTGTATATATTCAATTAATATATAATATTATGTATAAAAATATATTTAATAATTCAAAAAATTTAATTTTTAATAAAAAATAATATAACCCTATTTAGCTCGAGCCAAGTCGAGTCGAGCTGCTCGCGAGCAGGGCCGAGCCCCCCCCAAAAAAAAAACAAAACAAAACAAAACTCGGCTCGGCTCGTTTGCATGCCTACCTCCAAACCGCCACGTAGGGCCAATATCGGCTTGAACGAAGGCCACAACCATCTTTCTCATATCGAAGTTACTGGTCTTCGTGGCCGGAAGAGCTCACTGGAAAAGGAGACCCAAAATACCTCCGTCGTCGCCGCAAATTTGAAGAGCCACCACCACTGAAAATCGGGCAACGAAATTGGTATTAATGCAATCCTCGTGTTGCGGTGATCGAAAAACACTATTTGTACGTTGAATTCGGCGAAGAAACGGAAAATTCCCAATTCCCAATTCATCTTCTTCGATGGTGCAGCCAGCGGGGAGAGTTTTCTCTTTTTATTTCTTTTTCTTTTTGATTTTTTTAATGTTGATTTTAGTTTAAATTTCATTAATAATATTATGTAATATATTATTTGTAATCATACAATTATTAGAAGTATATTATATTTTTTCAAAACACAAAATATATACTATACACAACATAAAAATGTATTAATTTTTAGGGTAAATTATGACAACCCCCTGTCCTTTGGCACGTTTTGCACTTTCCCCCTTAACCTTTGAGTTTGCACGATTCCCCCCTCACCTTTGAATTTTTTTGCATGTTACTCCTTTTGCACGATTCCGGCGGAATATTCCCAGAATATTTCGTTCGAATTTATACAAGGTGAACTTTGACCGTTGATTTCTCTTCCGTCACGATGACCCAAGAGTCAAGACCACCGCCATCGTGTTCGTCTCTCTAAGATGAACAAAACCCCTACACCATTCGAACCTATTGATCGTCGGAAGATGCCAAAATTCGCCTGCAACGCTCTGTCACCCGTGTGCCATCTTTGATCGGTAATTCCTCTTTCTCCAGTTGTCGGATTTTGGTTTCAAGGCCACCATTGTGTTCCTTGCGTCGAGATCTTTGATTTTATGTATAATATTAACACATTTGACATCTGATTTGAATAGATTTGACCTTAGAAATCATGCCAAAAAAATTTTCAAAAAATTTAACGGAATATTCCCCAAGATTCCGTCCAAAAGGGGGACAATGATACGTTTTACAAAGGTGAAGGGGGAAATCGCGCAAAATCAAAGGTTAAGGGGGAAAGTGCAAAACGTGCCAAAGGATAGGGGGGTTGTCGTAATTTACCCTAATTTTTAATTATACACAAAAATATGTATTTAATGACTAATTAAAAAATATAAATATATCTGACCAAAAAAAATAAAAAATATAAATATATACAATAAAAATAAGGTTTATTAATTAATAATAATTTTTTAATATAACATAATTTAAAAATATACTACAATATACATATACATTCCTGACTAGTATACTTTCTAACAAAACGAACTCTCACTGTTATTTATATTACAAAATAGTCTCTAGGGATATTTTGGTCATTTCATATATAATAAAATAATACGAAGGGTATTTTTAGAATTACAGGGGTCAGACCTGACGGAACCCTAACGGAATAGAGGGACCTCAAACGCAACGTAACGGAGAGGGACTAATATTTAATTTCCCAAAGTACAGGTCCTGATTTGTAATTTCGCCTATTATGAGGGTAGTCATAAGTAATTTACCCTTAATGTGAGATTAATTGGTTTAATTATTTTAAGTTGCTTTTAAATGACCAATTTGATATGTGATTATATGCTAGCAAATGTTAAGTGATGGGTTTCATGATGAGAATATTAATTTTATGAAATCAATTGATTTACGTGTCGTTTGGATTTGATTGAACGTTATTTGAAAGTTTAGGGGGTTGGTTTGAGAATAGATTTTGGGCCTATTTGACTCTTTTTGAATGTTTAAGGATCTAATTGTAATTAGGGTGTTTTGAAGGCGTTTTGGCTATCTCGAGTTCAAAAATATGGATTAGAATTCTGACTTCCACTGCAAGAAAACAGTCGAAAATCAACGGAAAATTCCGTTGGTTTTCCGCTAGAATTTCCGAAGGAAAACTGTCGGACTTCCAAAGGAATTCCCATGGCCAAGAAAAACCGCATTCCAATGGAAAAGTTGTCGGAATTCCGTCAGAAAATTTGGCGGAATTTTAAAAAAATGCGCCAAAATTTCCGATGGAATTTCGTCGGTATTCCGTCGGAAATTTTGGCGCAATTCTAAAAAAAATTGCGCCAAAAAAACCAATGAAAATTTTCCGTTGGAATTTTCAACGAAACAAAAATTCCAACGGTAAACCGACAGAAAATTCCGTCGGTTTTTTTAATTCTTCATTAAAAAAAAAATCAACGGAATTTTTTCGTTGCTTTTCCGTTGGAATTCTCGAAGAAATAAAAATTCCAACGAAAAAATCTCGTCGATTTTTTATTCTTCATTAAAAAAATCAACGGAATTTTTCAGTTGGTTTCCATTGAAATTTTCAATGAAATAAAAATTCCAACGGAAAACCGATGGAAAATCTCATCGAATTTTTTTTTTCTTCACTAAAAAAAATCAACAAAAAAATCCTATCGGTTTTTTTAATTCTTCATTAAAAAAAACAATGGAATTTTTCCCTTGGTTTTCCGTTGGAATTTTCAATAAAATAAAAATTCCAACAGAAAACCGATGGAAAATCCTGTCGGTTTTTCTATTCTTCATTAAAAAAACAATGGAATTTTTCCGTTGGAATATTCAATGAAAAAATTCTATTGGTTTTTCGTCGTAATATTTTCCGTTGGTTTTCCTTCGGTTTTCTGTTGGAATTTATCAATCAAATTTAATTAGAAAAATATGATTATAATTAATACAAATAATTATATATTTAAAAATTATATAATATACAATTTATAAATTATTAATATGATATTTTATATAGCTTTAAATATATACATTATTAATTAAAACAAAAAAGTATATGAGCTAAAAATTTTAAAATAATATCTACATAAATATGATTATATTTAATTCAAATAATCATATGTTTAAAATTAATAACAAAAAAGTATTTAAATAATTAATTGAAATTAGTGTATAAATATATTTAAAGATATAATATTAATAAGAAGGAATGAGTCCAAGTTGGTTAGGGAGTTATTATTTCATGTCGAAGACACGAGTTTGAATCCTCGCTCACGCAATTAACGGAAAGAATTAATTCTCTCAACGGCTCAAGCTCGGCTCAATGGTTTGGGTGCTGGCTTGTACGAGGGATGGGTGTCAAGTCCCGCAAATGAAATTTTTAATTTTTTTTTAATTTATTTATTTTTATTCTTTTTTCCGACGGAAAATTCCGTTGGAAATCCGTCCGTTAGCTTAAAAATTAAATCATTTTTGTTCAGTTGGAAATTCGTTGGTTTTCCGTTGAAATTTTGTTGGAAAATATTTTGTTGGAAAAATAATTTTTCCAGTGGAATTTCGTCGGAAATATATTTCCAACAGAAAACCAACGGAACGAATCCGTCGGTACCCAATTTTGACAATGGTTTTTCCAACGGGCGCCATTCCGTTGGTTTTCCGTCGGAAATCTATTTTTCCAACGGAAATTTTCGTCGGTTTTTTGGCAAATTTTTTGTATCGCCATTGGATTTGTTTCGATAATTCAAGTTCGATAACACCCTCATATTTTTTTGAAGCTGTTTGAACCCTCCTTTGTTTAAAATCCGATCCGAATGGACCAAATTACTTTTAACCGACCCGTTTCACTCAACCCGACCCATTTTAGCCCGCTTAAGGACTGAAATATTTCCTCCTTTCCCCACATAAACCTCACATTTCATCAAGTAGAGGAAGAAGGAAGAGAAGCATCAAACCGTTTGCCATTTTCAACCTTAAACTCAAGAACTCTTTCATTTCTCAATCAATCAACGATTCGAGGTAAGTTACGAACTCCTCATGACTTAAGCTTCATTTTATTACCATTTTTATGTCTTGAAATCATGAGTATGTAAATGCTTGAGGAAGATGATGAATATTAAGGGTTTTGTAAAAGAAATTGAAATTATGGCATGTTTGTTAGATTAAATGAATCTATATGAGTTGTATGAAGTTGTTACGAGCTAACTTGTTGCATTTATGGTGAAATTTGAATTGATAGTTGATGAATTTATGAAATGCCATTAATGAGCTTGATATCTTGAAATGGTAAAATGTGTTATGCTTCAATCCATGCCTCTTTGTTGATCTAAGGTGTTAATATGTGTTTTAAGAGTTAAAGAATGCTTTAAGGTTGATTTTTGTGGGTTGTGTGCTTGGTGGATGCTGCTGCATAAAGTTGTTGAGGCTGCCCTATTTCTTCCGCCATGAAAGGAGCTTAAGAGATCCTTGGTTGCTGCCCTCAACGGTCATTAGGGGTCTTGTGTATAAAATGGCCCAACTGTTGTTCGGGGAGCCCGAAATGAAATTGGGCTCCAAACGGTCGTTGGCCCTGATGTGATTGTATGGGTCTGATGGCCGTTTGGCTTTGGGAAAGGGCTCTTATCCCTTGTATCGCCCGTTAGGGCTTAGTGAAGGAGGAGGCCTAAAGGTCGTTAGCCTCCTCTGCTTTAGTGTATGTTTTGCAATTATTTCGTACGTTCGATTCTTGCATTTTACCTACCCCGATCATGATCCTAACGTGTTTATCTATATGAATTGATATGATATAAGGTGCAATCTCTTCTTATTTGCACGATAATGATATTAAAATGTGTTATATGAACGTGATTGTTTAACCTAAGAACGAATGTCATCGCATTGCATTTTTTACATTCATTCATATTGTCGCGCGTCTAATTAGTTCATGATTGAGTCCAAGTCTTGGATTTTGTGTTTTTTTTTTTTTTTGGTCACAGAAGAGCTTTCGGGAGACGTCGGACCCGAGGCTTAAGTGTTATTGGGTTCTTTCTAGTCCCTTTTGCTTTGTTTGCTCAAGGTGAGGTTTAGGTTTTTGTTCTTTGTTAAACGACCTATAACCTCTATGTGTTTGTTTTAAGCCCGCATGTATCTATATTATATATATAACTAAATATGTGTAAATAAAATAATTTTGTAACCTTATGATAATGATTTGAATTCTGAAAGATATATATATGAGTGTATGTAAGTTCAAGTTTTGAAAGTACGTTATGTTATGTTATGTTATGTTACGAGCGAGTTAATCCATGTGCAAATGGTATGTTACGTATGCTTGTTGGGCCCTGGAGAATTGTAGGTAAGGACCCGGGACGGTATCGGGCCGTCGGGTTAAGCCTGTGCATATTCTCCATTTGAGGTATCACGCACGACTCCGAGTGATAGGGAAGGCGTGATATTCTTGAGCCGGTGGCGTAAAAACCCATCAAGGACACATTGGGGATCATCACCCAATGTGGTATGGTACATTATGGATGGAATGGGTTAGCTACCCGAACCATCACCCAGAGTTGAGGATGGATATGCTATGATTTGGTTTTCTATCTACGGTTTGAGGTGTGAAGATTGGAGATGCTCGTACTCTCCGAACTTTTCTATGTTTTGGGGGTAGTTGTTAGGCATAAAATATGTGATATTTTTGGTACATAGTTCGTACTATTTTATGCCATTTTTGTGTCTTATCTTGGTAATATCGTCCATTTTCAGAAACTTTTCACTCCGGAGTCATAAATATGGAAAATGGCTAGATTGTAGCACAAACGACGCATTAAGGTACAAAACGGACCAAAATATAGCCCAGGATCGCGGCCAAACTATATCAATCGCGATTTCATCCCGCTTGCGAATGAGAAAAGAGAAAAGCTCGTGATGAAAGCAATCATCGCGGCCGCGACCAAGTTACAAAAGAAACCTTCGCTACTGCGACGCGTTAGTTTTCTAGAATATGAAAACTCCGCACCTCATCGCGCCAGCGACCTACTACGCCTAGAATTTCTCGCGGCCGCAACGCAAGCTTCAATCACATATATATTAAGCAGAGACCTAATTTTCATATATAATCAATATCTCATACTATTAATCAAAAGTTGTGCTACTTTACGAGAGAGAAGTCTAGGGTTTGAGTTTTCGAGTTCTTGGGAATCAACGATGGGTGTGAGGATGGAGACGTCCAAGCACGCATGAGACGATGCAACCATGAGCCTAGAATCACGCCAATAAACTCATAAGCTTTTCTTTAGAACAATTTCAGTCTATTTACAGTTTTATTAGTTAGTTTTCATGAATTAATTGTTGAGACTTCGTTTATGAATTCAATGGAATTGTTGGTAATTTATTGCTTTATAATTTCCTGGATTATGCTTAGTTAACTTTCTTTAAACAAGGGAATATGATTATGTAGATGATGTGTTTGATGAAATTTTCCTATGAATTCGTATGGTTTTTATGTGATAGAATTGTGGTATTAAATGACATGTTTCAGCCCGTACACCTTTGACATGATTTGAGAATTTACCTTCTAATTGAGAAATTGTTAGTGAATTCGGATAATTCATTCCTAAACTCTTAGAATTAAAGAGATGAAAAGATTTGGTCTTTTTCTAAGTAATTTGTGATTAAATGATGTATGCCTAGCCATAATTATTTAGTTACACTAATGTTGTTCGTATGGTTTAAACTGTTTTTGGATGTTTGACCACGAGAGTGCCTTACACGAACACTTATCCACGTGTGTTTGATTTCGAGAGAAATGGCATAAACACTCTTGATTAGAATTGTTAAAACCAGAGTATTTGTTGAGCATGGATTTGAATACTGAGTTGCATTATGATTATTTCCCTTGCCATGTGTTTATTTATTTGTTTTAGTTATTTACTTTTGTGTCAAGTTTGTCTTAGTCTAGTTAGTAGTAGAGTTAGTTAACTTTGTCGTCTGTGTTTGGCCTAACGATCGGAGAATGTATTGAGTGATTGATTGGTTTCTCTTCCCTTTAGGTTCGACATCTTATATGCTACACCTGACAAGTGTACGTTTGCATGCATATGGGTTTTATTAATTAAAACTTCTCCACAAGTTACAATACCCTTACCTATTCTAGGGATGTAAACGAATCGAGCCGAGCTGAACCCTAATGTTTTTTTAAGATTCGAGTTCGAGTTCGATTATATTTTCTCGAACCCGAACACGAATCCGAGCCTAATTAACCTATAAATTTTGGGTTCGAATCAAGGTTCGGTTCGAGTTCGGACCAACTGAGTTCGAAAAAGAAAATTCCAGATCTGGATATTTTTCAAGAACAAAAGAAAGAATAGAAAGAAAAGGCGGACGGCAGCGGCGTTAGATCTAGATATTTTTGAAGAACCAAAAAATGGAGAGAAAAAGAAGGCGGGCGGCGACGGCATGGGGCGACAACGGCGTTAGTTCAGATGCAATAGATGATGACGATGTAGATCTGAGAAGAATGATGGCGGAGGTGGAGTGGTGGTGGCGCGACGGCGAGCAGTGGTGGCCGCGGAAACGGTGTTGTGGCGGAGGAGAGGGTAGCCTTATTCTTGGTGCAGCAAGGGAGTGCAGCGCAGCGGTGGGTGGTGGTTCGAGAGGTTTTTACCGCTTTCTCTTTTTTTTTTCTCCAGCACTCTCGGACTGATCATCTTGCTGCAAGAAAGCAAGCTTAGGAATGTAATGGAAATTTAGGTCTCTGCTCGCCTTGGAAGATTCATCTTTCCTCCTCGGTGAAAGAGGGCAAAGGTGTGTGGGAGAAATAATTCTAAAAGGAGAGAATTTCATAAAGTCACTCTCTCCAACCCAAACTTTTCTATCTATCTTTAGAAGTAGGGCGAGAGAAAGTCAAATTAGATTTGCGTTGGTTTTTCCAACGGAAACGCTGCACTTTTTTCTTTCTCATTCGGAAGGCTCAGTCCCACACTCTGACTTCAATGATGGGAACAACCTCGGCACTCCGGCGCTCCAAAGCAAAAAAGACCCTTTAAGTATTTTTCTATTGAGTTTTATCTCTTAGATAGAGAGAAAATTTCCTACTTTTTTTTCCGTTAAATTCAATAAAAAAAATACAAGATTTCATGGTGGCGCAATGAGTCGGCGGATGAAATGGTGGGCGGAGGAAATAGTGGGGCGGAATTGTGAAAATACGAAAGGGTTTGGTTTGTAGATTGATATTTGAAAATGAAATGGGGAAGATTGGTGGAGGCGAAAGTATTTTTAGTAAATAGGGTTTGTTAATAGTGATTTAAGTTATAAAATACAATATATTATATAAAATATAATTATTTATATATATAATACACTACATAAGTAATAATAAATATATATAATAAATGCTTTTTTAATGTTGACCAAAAAAAAAAAAAAAATGCTTTTTTAATTAAAATCTCGCGAACCAAAATTTTAGAAGGAAAGGGTTCGAGTTCGATTCGTGAAGGCCACGAACCGAGCCAGGGTTTGGTTCGGGTTCAATTTCATCGAACTCGAGCCCGAACCTTCATTGATTCAGTTCGTTTGTCTCGCGAACGGGCTCGTCTCGTTTACATCCCTAACCTATTCCTTGCTTAGACACTTGTTCCGATAGTGATGCCTCAGAATCAAGTGATGTTAACTGTGATGAGACTGACGTAGTATCACAAAGAACACTTAGGCAAAGCACTAAACATAGAACAAAGCTAGTTTGGCTTAATGACTTTGTCTCCTCTGTTGTGCATACCACCACACCCATCACACACCACAATCTACAACAGGTTAGTTCAAACGAGGCCTATCCCATTTTCACTTTTTCGTATTCTTTATCTTCTAATATTTCTGAATCTTATATGAGTTTTATGGCTCACTTGCATGAAGAAGCTGAACCCACTACTTATAAGCAGACTTGTAATAATAAACATTAGATACAAGCCATGCAAGATGAGCAAAATGCACTAGAGAAAAATAACATTTGGAAGTTGACAAAACTACCAAAAAGTAAGAAAACTATTAGGTTTCGACGGGTATATAAAATATTAAGAGATTGCCTAACAGATCTATTGATAGATATAAGGCAAGGCTTATAGCCAAAGGCTACAACCAAATAGAAGGAGAAGACTACATGGAATATTTTTCTCTGGTAGCAAAGTTGGTAACAATTAGGATTTTGATTGCTTTGGCTATACTGTACAACACTAGGATATCCACCAACTTGATATTAATGATGTCTTCCTCCATAGCACTTTCAAGAAGAGGTTTACATGATGCCACCTGAGGGGTATACTTGCTACAAGACAGGCCAGGTATGTCATTTGATTAAATCTTTATATGGGCTTAAACAAGCCTCTAGAGAATGGAATTCTTCATTTGCATCTAAACTTAATGATTTTGGGTTTGAGCAATCTGCACATGATCACTATCTCTTTACTAAAACTGATGGTGTTGTTTTTTTTGCCCTATTAGTATATGTTAATGATGTAATGATGAAAAATCCATCCAGGAAGTTAAAGATTTTCTACACAAACAATTTACTATTAAAGACTTGGGATATGCTAGATATGTTCTTGGTATAGAAATTGCTAGAGCAAAAGAAGTTACTTATCTTAACCAAAAGAAAATATATTCTAAATATTTTAAAAGATATTGGTTTAACCGGTGCAAAGCCAGTGAGTACACCATTGCCAAAGGGGTTGAAATTACTAGCAAATGATGGTTCACCATTCTCTAATCCCCAACAATACAGGAGGCTTATTGGACATTTACTTAATCTGAACATGACACGCCCGAATCTCATGTATGCTACATAACAACTTGGCCAATTTATGAACTCTCCCTGTAAGTCATATTGGCATGCTACTTTACATGTTTTATGTTATTTAAAATCTTCTCCTTCTACTGGTTTGTTCTTTCATTCTTCTTCTACTTTCCAGCTGTAGGCTTTTAGCAATGTTGATTGGGCAGCTTGTCCAGATACAAAGAGACAGATTACCGAATATTGTATCTTCTTAGAATTATCTTGTTTCTTAGAAGTCAAAAAAAACAGGTCACTATCTCCCATTCCAGTGCAGAGGTGGAATATCGTAGTATGGCATCCACCGAGTGTGAGCTACAATGGATTTCTTACATCCTTAAAGATTTGCAAGTTTCGGTGCAACTCACATTCCACTGTCTTGCGATAATCGTGCTGCACTCCATATTGCTTCTAATTTCGTTTTCCACGAGCGTACTAAACATTTGGATATTGACTGTCATGTCATCCGTAATCAACTCAAAGTGGGCTTCATTTCTACTCGGCATTTTGCTTCTAAAGAGCAGCTACCAGATCTCTTCACCAAGTTGTTATCTTCGTCTCAATTTTGTTATTTGTTGTCCAAGCTGGGATTGTTCGATCTGCAATAATCTCCAGCTTGAGGGGGTTGATAAAATTGTTGTTTTGTATATTATGTTTCTTATTCTCTTCACGTTTTTATTAGTTTGGTCTAGATACATAGTATCCTTTATTTTTGGTAGTTTTTGACTTTCACGTTTGTTTCCTTTTTCCTCTTTTTAGCCGTCAGCATACTTATATATGTCTCTTCTTCCCAACTTTTGTTTTGTACAGAGAATTCTCAATTCTAAATAATATTACTTTGCTCTTACAAAGTATACGATCTGTACATGTTCCTATTTTATCAAGGACTATATTATAATTTCACAATAATCATAGATTGTGTTGTAATTAGGTCTAAATGTCGGATAGTCAAATATAATTTTCCCAACATATAATACTCGATAAAATTGAGGGAGAAAAAGAATATAAACGCCTTTTCTCAAATGTATCACTCACATATAGAACAATACCTTTACAAAACTCATATCAAAATTTCTTAAAAAATAATAAAAACATAGTTACATTGAAGATAACTTGCTATTTTGTGTAGGAAAACATCCACAATACAACCATCGAACAACCGAATAAAAGTCATTATTGGAACAAGAGTATTAACAAGAAGGTGGGGACAATGTACTGTAATAATGCAGAAGAGACATGAATGTATGGTAAACCAATTCAACTAAAGCACCTTATACTACTTTTCTTACGTTTATGAAAGATGCCAGACCCGTAAGTACGGTTGACCATCTCAATCAAGAGAGGAAACTGACAAAGGGAGAAAATAGCTATTGGAATCACCGAAAGAATGATAATAGGAATGGTAACCCAAGCTAACTTCTCATGGAGAACTAAATATAGTGCGGAGCCAAAGGACGACATCAAAGTAACTATAGAGAGAAATAAACAGGCTAGTGCAAATATCAGCTTGGTTGGCAACAACTTGAGGAAATCTTCTTCTGCGTACCGTGCAGTCAGAATCCCCAGGAACATCAACAACGATGTACAAGAAGTGAACATTGATAATGCATTTGAAACCATGAAGATTAAGAAGGCACGTGGTTGCTTGTCCAACATTACAGGCATGCCATTATCGTTTTTGTTACCACCTGGAACTGTGAACGCTGTTGTAAACATGACCGCCGCAATCAAAGTGCCTACAATCATGCTTGATCCAGCAGTGCTCTTCATCCAGCTTTCTGCATCTTTAATTAGACCCTTATGTTCATCGCTGAACAAAACTGCAGGTGTTTTGTTGTTCTCGTTCACTTCTTCTTTAAGCTTTGGTTGAACGAGGCTCTCCACTTCCTGTATGATGATTTTAAATTGTTGGAAGTTAAAATTTGAATATAGAATTTATATTAATAAGTATTTTTTTAATGTAATATAATTATTTTAATATATATGTAACAATTTCATGTTATATTTTTACGGGATATACAAATTAGTACAAAAATATACATATATAATGAATTAAAAAACATACATATATAGTTTTCTACTGACAAGATTTATGCGGGTAATTCCTAAAACTAAAACCTGAGATTACCAGCGGGGAAGCTTCGGATAGGGGTCAAACTGGCTCTTTTTGCAATATAATACGTAACATTTACTCATTTAGGTATATCTACTGCATTTATATATAAATTTATTTTGATTTGAAAATTCGTTCCATTTAGTCTTTATTTGTATCCCTCAAGGTATTAAAAAAACATAGCTTCTTGAATCTTGATATATATGTTCTTAGCAAAGATTGTCTAGTGCACGAATTAGAGAAAGAGATACCCTAATCTATTTACTACTTTTTTGAGGCAAAGAAATTGGGACACGCAGCAACAGCACGGTAAGATATAACATAGCAGTTTGTTCTTATTGTAGTTTATCTAGAGTTATGTGTTTGAGTTTCTTAGTATATACGTTTGAGTTCTTGAATATGTAGTTACTATTGGTATAAAGATTTTTACAACTTAGCATGGTTCGAACTAAAAACAAAATTAAAATTTAATTAATATTTTTGAGCTACTATGATGCGCGGATATGGGTACGGCGATACGGATACGACATAATATGGATATAGCGATCCGAATTTTTTAAAATTTTTCATGTCAGTAGTGTTGGACACGAATGTACGACACGACACGATACGGAAATATGATATTTTTTATAAGTGTCCATACATTTGAGCTAGTTTATGAGTTTACATGTTCTTTTATATTAGTTGAAATAACACATATTTTTTTGCAGAAACTACGCCTTATACACATGGAAGCTTAGTAAATTAAAACATTGAATCATTATGCAAACCCTATGCAATTCTTTATTTTTGTAAATTTTAAAAAGGGCAAAAAACTAATTAATTCAATAAGATGAATGCATGCATGAATATCGTTACCTTATACCATTGTAGTTCTCTTTGCATCTGTAGAGCTGCTCCAGAAACACGTTCCAATTGAGATGGAGGAGATAACTTTGCAGCAAGATGTAAATAATTATTTCCGAAAATGTCAACTCGACGAGTCATTATATTCTTTTTGGTTCCTAGATCATATATCAAGTTGAAGATCTTCTCTTGACGTAGCACAATTGAATGCGAAAAAATTGTTCTTCCCTTTTTGTCTTTCTTCCAAATGATCCCGGGCTTATATATTAGCATCTCCCTCACAAATTCAACTATGCCATGCTTGATTGCATCGTATATTATCGTGTCAATGTCCATTTCCTCAAGTCTTTTATCGTTCAGTGTTCGCATCTCTCGAAACATACATCTGAGGAGTTTGACAGATTCGTCGTGCACTAGCTTTCTGTGATGGATATGCTTGAGGTCTGGAGGAAAAACAAGATATTTACTTATCAATAATAGAAAATATAACCTGTGATTTTACGTTATTTTGTAATGAATGTTTCGGATCAATTAAGTTCCTTTTACGGTATACTGTCTGTCTGAAGTTTTGATTTGATTTTAGGGAAAATTACGTCAGACTACCCTACTAGATATGATAATTACAATGCAATATTCGAAAATTACAATTTAATCCCTAAATATTATGGGCTGTTTGTGATCCCTCTATTCCAATAAGGTTCCGTTAGGGTTGGATTCTATACTTCCATTACTTTAATGAATAAAATAACAAATTCATCCCTACAATGTACACATTCCAACAAAACAATCCCTGGGTATTACGTATATAACAATATAGTTCTTGGGGACAAAGCCCAACACTAACAGAATAAAGGGATCACAAACGATGCATAACATTTAGGGATTAAATTATAATTTTCGAATAAAGGGCAGGGTAGTTAGATGAAATTTTCCGTGGATTTTATGTTCCGCTAATTATTCAATCATAACATATTACTAGTCTAAGAAATATAATATAAAACTTTATTTACAAGGTTTAACACCAGATATATCATATCCACATATATGAACTAGAAAAAACATACACTTACCGAGCATTATCAAAAGGCCCCGACCGAGTTTGCGGAGCACATGGTAACCTACAAAGTTCATGGAAATTGGTTAGTGAAATTGATCCAAGGTTACCCCTAAGTTTGTGATTGGTTTGTGAACTTTCCCAAAAGAAACAAACTTTGACAGGATAAAAAAAATGCTTGTAATGCTATGTATAATGCATGTAAACTTAGTTAAACGAATGTGAAAATTATAATAATTTTTATAAGATCGATAATACATGATTTCATGTGTTATATATAATGTTATGTTTTTCTATTTTATTCTATATATATATATATATTTAAAAATAATGTTGCTTATATTATTTTCTAAAACTTATTTGAAATTTTATATAAAATAAAATTATTTATAGATATAATTATTTAAAATATACTTTTATTAAACGTTTCAAGACGCTTTCACACTCAATTTTTTTAAAAAATATTTTGTACTGATGCATTCGCACCCACACCCATGCTCGCATTATGTAACCTAGGGTATGATACGTTAAAAAGAAAACCAAAAAAAAGATTTGGAAAAAATAATATAAAAAGGGAAAAAGGTATACAATCAGATTGGTATTTTGTTTTGGAACCAATAACAATCATTTTTGAAAAAAAGGAAAAGAAAAAAAGAAATAAAAATAGATAAAGTTTAGTCTAATAAGTGTTCGAAATCATTAATTTTATCAAATTAACAATAATTTTTTTTACACTTTTCTTTTTTTTTTTTTTGAAAAAAAAATGATTTTTACCGAGAACCACCTCTCAAACTTTTTTTTACACTTGTTACTCCAAGTCCTCGCCACTTTTTTAGTCTTTAACTTTTTGTGGTTCTAATTCTCATTTTACTCCTCCAAAGATGAAGCTTTTGCACACATCCTCACACGAGCAACTCGTTTCAATTGTTGTCTTTTTTATTTCAAAACAAAAATAAATTTTTATTTATATTATTATATTAAACCAGAGAGACAAATAAATACCTCTTTGCTCTCTTTTAGTGTCCTTTTTTTTCTTCTTAATTTATTTATTTATTTTTTTCATTCATTTTAATATATTACATTCTTTTTCTTTTGTTTATTTATTTTAGCACCAACAATGTTTTATTAACTTTGTATTGAGTAATGTGTTTTGAACTTACTCACCCCCAAAAGCTAGTTGTTGAGGGGAGGTTTGTCATGCCATTATATATTGAACACCACATCACTAATTATTTGATGTGGGACATTTAACACACACCCGTCACGCCCAAATTGGTGCGTGAACATTGCAGGAATGAACATCTGCAAGCCGAGTGGAGAGAAGAGACAAGCACAGGAATCGAACATCTGTGAACCCGCTCTGATACCATATTGAATAATGAGTTTTGGCCTTACTCATCCCCAAAAGCTAGCTGTTGAGGGGAGGTTTGTCATGCCATTATATATTGAACACCACATCACTAATTATTCGATGTGGGACATTTAACACTTTTCTTTCTCTTACATCTTCAATTTTTTTTATTTTATTTTTTATATAAATTTTATTTCATATTTTTAATTTTTTAACTAACATGACATACTTTTATAATATTTATTTGTTTTTCATAATTAAATAATTATATTAAAAATAATTATAAATTATATATTAATATAAAAATTAATTTTAATATATTTAAATAATAAAAATATTATTTACACGCGTAACGAATATGCAGAAATTATTGATGTTTATAACGTAGCTTTACTGGTACCTGAACTTCCACGTTCCGATCCTTCAATTTCTTCGTCCTCGCTTGACTCGTGAATGTCGATGACGTGACTTTGTTCGTTCATTGTTTGCGTTTCAATATGCTCTCCATTGTGTGACCAGTCGACCCCCTCCCAAGGAGAATGAATTATAACACCTACCAGAAAAGAAAATTAATTAAATTTGTTTACAAGGCCTTTTTAGGAACCAAAAAAATAAAACATTCGGATTCAATTTCGTAATTGCAAACATGGCAAGACAAAATGTGGACGTTGATGGCAATTATACCTCTCAATTCTCAATATGTACAAATTGTTGATGATGTACGAGTATTATTTATTACTCCTACTTCTAAAGAAAAACAAATATCTTCTTATAACAAATTTTTTTACATACCTATATATGTACAAAAATCTGATTAAATTATCCATATGAAAATTTGTACAAAAATCTGATTAAATTATCCATATGAAAATTTGTACCAAAATCTGATTAAATTATCCATATGAAAAATTAATGACACATTAACACATTTGATATTTTGAGAAAAAAATATAATAAAATTTCGGGTAGTTGCAGTTTAATTTCCTAATAGCTATTGTAAAAAAAAAAAAAAAAATCTGATTAATTAAATTATCAATATGAAAAACTAATAATGACATATTGACACACTTGATATGGAAGAAAAATTACAAGAACATTTGGTGTAATTATAGTTTAGTTTTAATAACATCAAATTATAAAATATGCATCAAGTTTCATATAGGATATAATTTTTTGAAAATTTTGTTAATGTATTTATGAATTTGTAATATGTAAAAATAATCTAGAATAAAATTAAAATTATTCTCTTTGTATAACCAATATGGGAGTCAGGAGATACACTTACACTTGTAGATCCATTTCTCCCAAAATGTAAGTTTTGTACCGGTGGGGAAGGCAGAAGGCTTATGAGACAATATTTTGAGAGCATAGTGCCCATTTTGATCAGAATCAGACATGACACCCAATTTGGGATATTGTTTCAGTAGCATTGAGGCGACATCTGTGACATATAGAAATACGAGCATGCATGAATGACCATAGGAATAATGTCAATATCTAATAACAAAGGACATCCTTTTAAAAATGGAGCTATTTACAAAATTTAATTACCTGTTGAAAAATTTCCCATAGAGAAATGAAATTATAATAGTGCATTGATGGTTTACTAATTTAGTCACAAAATAGTATCTATTTTCATCAAGGATTTTTCATAAAAATCTCTCTTTAGAACAGATACCCAAATACTAGACCATTTATGACGACAAGACCCTCTTATACTAAAAGCCACATTATTTATTCCTTCAAATTGAGTCAAAATATTAAGTTTTAAAGTGGATAAAAATTGCCCTTTGTATATTTGTTATTCAATTAATGTACATCACAAACGGATAATTAATGACGATTTATAATAAATATAAATATTTTATTTTTAAAATAATTAATGTTATTAATTAATCAGTAGAATTTGTTGAGGAGCTTAAATTTCAAAAGAATGTTATATATCTTGGTATTGGAATTTTTTTTTTAAATATAAATGGCCTTCCTCAATGTAAACAGTATTAAAATTAAAACAAAAAGCTCTAATCAATTATGCGAAACTAAATATTAAAAGTCTATATATATAAATTGAAGAATCAAAATAATAAAATATAATGAATTAAAACAGTCGTTTTTATATTTTTTTTTTTTTGGTGGAAAACAGTCGTTTTTATATAAACACGATTCTAAGATCAAAAAATAAGGTAAATTGTTTATATAATATACAAAAGGGAGTTTCATCGAACGTCAAGACAGTTAATTTTTGGGGATAAATATAAGTTTTTTATGTCCATTATTTGTGGCAGAGGTAAAATGTACCGAAAAACTTGCAAAAGCGGAACTATACTATACCCCTTTCAAGATTTTGGAATATTAGTTGATAGATAGTTGATACAACTCAATTTGATCAAATTAGGGGGGAAAAAAAATTGAAGATAATTTTCCCCTCAATTTTAAATTTGGACTGAATTTAACCAGTTTATCTAGTGATATACATGTACACATTCTAGTGCCCCATATCCAGTTTCAGGTTTGCATGTACTTTCTACAAAAAATATTGAGAAAAAATTTGTCCTCAAATTGACAAAGATCAGAAACTAATAAAGAGTCAAACTGCAACTACAACCATCACGAATATAGAAATGTCAATTGGCGTATGGTTATAATTCCAGTTTTGCATTTTACCCCCTTAAATCAACAACCTGACTTACCATAAATTTCAGCAGTAATGAGACAATTAAGCAGCATGACTCCATTTTTACCCTTTTCTGGGCTCAGTTCGGATTTATGCGTCAGTTTGTAGAGATAACGAACCATTCTCTTTTGTCCATATAAAGCAGCCACAATAACAGGAAGGTGCCCGTCCTCATGCTCATTCCCAATTCTAACCAAATTTTTGTTCTTGCGCACTATTTCCCTTGCCAGTTTTTTTGCACCAGAAATAGCAGCAAGAGACAGAGCAGTTGCGCCGTATTCGTTAATCAGTTCCAAATCGTCGTGCTTCATTCGACTTACCAAATAGCTTGCTATGCCGGTGTGCCCAGATAAAAGTGCAATGTGAAGGGCTGTATCTTTGTGTGATGATATTCTAGCGTTCACTGCATTTGGAGTTTCTTCTATCAACTTTTGTGTTTCTTTCAAATTTCCCTCTTCAATCGCCTGGTACAGACGCTCGTATTTGAGGTATTCTTGGGTCCCTGAAGACATTTATTAAATGCAAAAAAATATTTAATAGCAAAGACTGTTTAATTTCCTACAAAAATTATATTTTTGGCTCTGTTAATATGCATGTAAATCAATTCTGGCTCTCTAAACTCCAATGTATCAGTGACCTATTTTTAATTTTTAAGATACCTAAAGTCGAATTCTCACATTTTGTCCTATATTAATACATCTAGTTTTTTTTGGTAGGAAGAAGGAGCCACAACAGCTAGGCGTCCTCCTTCAAAAGAGCAACTAATCTACTGGGCACATAATCCCAGATTTTCAAATTCCCCGGCAAATCGTGCCCCATTCTCGCAAGCATATCCGCACAACGATTTCCCTCATGACATCTAGTCCTATAGATATATCACATTTAGTTAGGTTATTTTTTCCATCCAATTTTATCACCGCACCTGATGGGCACATATTTTCCTTAACAGTAATAAAATGTAAATGTTAGTACACATATATGTAATGTAAACAAGAAGTTATAACCCCTTGTATACCAATAAATTTAAATGTTAGTACAAATATAAAGCTTGAAACTTTCTTTCAAAATTAGTATAAACGCTTTGGTCTCTTGGTTTTTTTTTTTTTTTTTGTAATTCCTTCATTTTATTCTCTTGCTTTCTTTTTTTTTTTTCATTTTATTTTTTTTATATCACTCTAACCATATTTTCTTTTCTCTTTTCTCACCTAACTTCAATTTTGTTTCTTTTCTTTTTGATACAACTTTTATTTTTTTCTCCTCATATTTTCAATTTTTTTTAATGAATATGATATTTTTCTATACTATTTATTTATTATAATTTGATAATTATTTTAAAAATAATTATAGAATATATATTAATATAAAAATAAATTTATTATATGTATATATAAATAAAGTAAATAATAAACGTTGAACGCATGTTGATTTTACTGCTAATTACACTAAAAGCAAGATCTTTCCTATTAATTCATCTATCTATACTATTATCTTAAGGGTCATATCCTTATAGTAACTGTTTTTGGTATCTTCTACACTTTCTTTTTCTTCCTTTTTATCTATTTATTCCTCATCTCAACAAGAAGGTAGCAATTTTTTTGGTTATCTCATGTATATTTGGTCACACGCTAATAATAACTTAATAAATTAATATTAATATCTATATATTTTGTTCTTAAACTTATAGTAATTCGCATAACATCGCATGCCAAGCCAAAACCATATCATATCTTTGAATTAAGTCTACGTAATATTTGACAGAATTACCATTGTGTTCAACATGCTGATGATCATGATTTTCTTCATGATCTGACTTGTGAGCCAGACGGTTCCATGCTTCGTGAGCCGACATGTGAGCTTTCGAGACCTTGGTATAAACTTCTGCACCACACGACAGCTGAATAGCGTGTAAAGCCAGAGCGTTTTTCTTCTTCCATTCTTCATGTTGTTGCTTATTACTTTTGTCTGGTTCTTCCTCCTTTCCGGCCACAACGGCCCATAAGCCATGGCCAACCAAATAGTTCTTCAGACACCTTTTCCAGTGCTCATAGTTATCCTCCGTCAGTGTCTCCGCAACTATTCCGAATCCTTCCCTTTTTTTATCTACGCCTGTTAATTCAGTGTGTAACCATGCATCAAGAAATGTTGGAATTAACTTGTGAAATTATAAAGGGTTCGTTGGTACAAATATTATGGGATAACAAAGAGAGTTCATTCCAGTAGCCACAGTCACACCAAGGAGTCGATTCACCAACCTCAAATTATAATATTATTGTGTTAGAATGTTGGATATATACATTATATACAGTTATATGAATATCTTAATATTATTTCTTTTTTGTCCCTCCTCACAAAATTAACAATTTATACGTACACAAGTGGGGTTCAGGAAAGTTGTGCACGTTAGAAATTGAAAACTTTCACTCTAATTTCCAATGATCAGCTCATTAAGAAAATAATTAATAATTAATAATCCCTCAATATATATATATTTGAACTGGCTTCGAGAATTGAGGAGGTGCTCGCTCTCTCCTCCTCCATCTCTATTGACACAATGAAAATAATTTATGACCATGCCACTGGTTCAGTCATGAAATCGACAGTAAATTACACTATTGACTAAGTAAAAGAGTGAGTTAAATTCACAACTGTTGGGAACTTGGGATTATGTGAAATTTACAAACGAATTCATCTAGTTTGAGAAATTAAGATATAATTCTGAACATTTTCAATAAATGTATACAATTTCTTTAATTACAATCTGAGAAAATAGTGTATAGTAAGTGGTGGTATTTTAAAAAGTTCTACACATTTATTCAAAATTGTTAAACTAATTATTAACCGCAAATTTTCAAATTAGACATGAATTATGTGGTAATTTCGATTAACAACATTTAAAGGTAACCCTAGTAAACATAAATAGAATGACAAGAAATAGGGAAATGTATGCAAATTAATCAATGTCTTCTTACCTGACTTTCTCTTCATATTTCCTTGAAGCTATTTTACCTTGGAAGAATACAGTATATCACTAATGCTCAAGTCGTCCTCATATAAATAATACATGAACTGACCACTTGAAGATCACTCAGTTACTCTCTCAACGTGTCTCTCAACGTGTTATAGTAATCACTGATCAGATTATTATTCTATTCTTAATTAACACATTATTACTTCTGCTTTTCTCTTTTTTGGCTTTTGTACTTTTTCAGGTTTTATGCCTTAGCTTCTTTTATTATTGTCTGAAAAAGCAATCATTCTTCACTATTCAGAAGCTATATTACACCGTCTGCTGGCCCAGAATATCTTACAAAAGAGAAAAAGATTTATATTATATTACTTCGTCATTGAGACACTAGGATGCCAATACACGCAACTCGTGAGTCTTTTTTCAAAATAGTATTTATTTTTATTTTTAGGGTTAATTACACCTGGCCCCTAAGATAGATGGGGTAATTACAAATCACCCCCATTTTTAGATTAAATTACAGATACCACCTATCATGAAAATATAAATTACACTCAACCCCCAAATTATTAGGGTTCCGTTAAAAAGTGACTGAATTTCCCGTTATGTCCTTATTATATTCTGTTAAATATTTATTAAAAAAAAGAGAAATTATTTTATAATTTAAAATGATGTTTTTGCCCTTCGTGGTTTTGAACACAATAAACAAAGTGGATCAAAAGCCCCTTGCACTTTCCAACACTTACCGCCAAGAAAAGAAGCTGCCATGCTCCCAAAAACCCTTGTTCCAAACATGCTCGACTGCGCAAGAACCTTCACTCTTACTGATTTTTGATCGTTTTTCTTCGAAGATTTTGGTCGCTCATTGTTGTTTACTCTACGAGAAGGTGGATTTGGCCCAAAAAAAGAACCTGTGAAGGCGTGCTTTTAATCCGAGCCATGAAAGGTATGGAGATTTCAATTTCGCAGTGTTTTTGGTCATAGATGTTCATTTTAGCTTTTTTGTTTAGTAATTGCCCGTTCTGAACGGCATTCGTGAACTAACCCGCCCAACCGAGTTGATTTTTGTCCCTAAAATTAGGGCTTTTTCAAATTTTGGTTCTTTCGTTGTCTTAATGGGTTTTTTGCGATCCTATTAGATGAGTATTTACAATATTCTTGTACGATTTTGAGTTATTAATTGTACTCTGTTTTTTTCCGAAAACCCTAGCTTAATGTATTAGGGATTTTGCTGCTTTTTTTTTTATTTTTATGTTTCTAGCCTATGTTTAATTGAAAACCCTAGTAAGTGCTTAGTTTTTCAACTGAAATTGTATGCATGAAATCGTATGCATGTTCGTCTTTTCTGGATTTTTTTGATATATTCTGTGTTTTATGCAGCAAGAATAAATCCAATTTTTTTTGCTATGTTATAGGCTTGTTTAAGAGTGACGTTCGAAACCTGAGGATACTGTATGAAAACGAAGAGAAATGGCTGAAAAAAGTGGATCCCAGGTACTATAAGTTGAAGGATCTAATGCTTGATATAGTGGAATTGCTATATCCGGATCGTGAAGAGCTTAAAAAGGGCCCTATATTTTTGAGCTATGACATTTTACATTCGAATAAGATAGTAAACTATAGGTTAATCATCGAGGAAGACATGGTCCAGATGTTTGAAAGAACCACTAAAGAGATTCGAGTCTATATTAAGTTATGTGGTCCTACTGTTCAATCTGAAAATTTGGAGAATGAGGGTGCATGTGATGATACAGCAAATGACTTTCCAAATTTTGGATTGGGTATTGATGATGATAGAGTGGGAAATGAGGATGATGAATTAGAGGTTGAGGATGGTGGCAATGAGGGAGATGATGAATTAGAGGAGCAAATTTGTGATCGTCCCGATACCGAATACTACGAGGAGATGTTTGAGAGTGAAGAAGAAGAGTTACTCGTTCATGAAGAACCTATTGTAACAGAAGTAGAGGTAAGTGTTGATTAATATTTGTTTAACTTTTCATAACAATTTTTTGGAAAATAAAAACAGAAGTAGATGTTTTGTTCCTGTTCATAACAATTTTATGTTTCATAACAGAAGTAGATGTTTTGAGTTTTGTTCGTGTTTATGTTTTTCTGCTCAGTTCAGAATTTCTGGAAAACAAAATTATCCTTAGTTAAAATTATCCTCAAGATCACAGATTTAAAAAACAGATTTAATTGAAAATCAGAAAATAGCAATATTTGTTCATGATTTTTCTTTAATTTGTAGATGGTTCTCTTTGATTCTTACAGTTATTTTTGTTCACAAAAGCCTATAGATTTATAGATGGCACTATAGCAGAATTTGTTATGTGTTTAATGCAAAAAAAATGAACCTCTGATGCACATTTCCCAGTTAAGCTGATAGATTTATGTCTCTATCTACTATCTCAACGAAAATTATGTGTTATTGTGTATTATGGCAACATTATTAATCATATATTATGTGATCTTCAGCAGGATGCCATTAATAGCCGAATTTGTTATGTGTTATTGTGTATTATGGCAACATTATTAATCATATATTATGTGATCTTCAGCAGGATGCCATTAATGGAGAAATTGGTAACCAACAAGTCCAAGATACAACCACATCAGATTCATCGTTGGGAGGTTTTGAAGATATTCCAACCGATGAGCTATCCGATTATGTATCCTCTGATGGTTGCGAATGGTTCAACGATAGTGATGAAGACATACCGGATGATCCTTTAAGAGGTTGGAGTGCTCAAAAAGAAGTGCAAATTCCAGAGAACCCCAATGAGCAGTTCAACTTGAAAGAGCATGCTGTCTTTAAGACGGTAACTGAATTTAGAGCAACACTGCAGGAGTATATTATCAGAGCTGGAATCAAGATCACAAGAGTCAAAAATGAAAAGACTAGGATTATTGTGAAGTGTGCAGATCAAAGATGTCCCTGGGCAATCCATGCATCTGCTATAACAGAAGGGACTGACAAGACTACATTTGTAATCAAAAAGTGTGTCCCTGATCACTCATGTATAAGAGTTGACAATGTTAAAGAAGCTAATGCAATTTGGATAGCACATAAAATAATTCCAATTTTGAGAGCTCAGCCTGACATTAAACCCATATATCTGAAGAAAGAGTTGGAGAAATTTGGAGTGAAGCCTAAGTACATGCAATTATATCGGGCGAGATGTAAAGCACATGAGATTATTCAAGGAAATCCTGCTGAGTCCTACGCTATCATGCCACAATATGCTGAAATGATTGAAAAGACTAATCCGGGAAGCACAACCAGGTTTCAGTTTTATGTTGCTGAAAATGGGAGTATTCCACGGGAGCCACATTTTAAAAGATTCTTTATGGGTAAGATTCTAAATTTCTGTAATTTTTTTAACTTGCATTGCATACTATTTTATCCTGCATTGTATATTAATGGCATTTAACTTCTTGTCATAGGGCTTGAAGCACTAAAACAAGGTTTTTTAGATGGCTGCCAGCCATTTATTGGCCTAGATGGCTGTCATCTAAAGGGAAAATTTGGTGGAATACTACTTTCAGCCGTGTCTCTTGATGGAAACATGGGACTATATCCTCTGGCCTTCGCAATAGTCGAAAGTGAGAACAAGGACAGCTGGGGATTCTTTTTAACTTGTCTGGCACAAATGTTAGGAGGTTTTCAAGATGGGAGACCATGGACTTTCATGACAGATCGCCAGAAGGTAAATTAACTGACTTTTGTTACTATTTGTAAATTATCATTTATATAATTTTAGCTAATATAGATTTTTTACAATTTCTAAGGGACTTGTTGAAGCAATGTCGGATGTGGCACCAATGGCAGTACATAGGAAATGTTGTAGGCACATCTATGCAAATTTGAGACTCCAACACGCTGGGATATTGGTTAAAAAACTTTTTTGGGCTGCAGCAAGGTAACTATAATAATCTGTCATATAATTCATGTCTTTAATTGTGTGATATTGGGGGATCTTGCTGTAAACTTGTTCTATAATCAGCATGTTCTATAATTGTTGGATTTGTTACTATGATATAATAATGTATTCAACTACAACGTATTTGTTACTAATATGAATTATTCTTTTTAGGGCATACACAAGGTCAGAATTCAATAATGCAATGAACAGATTAAAGGATGTAAAGCCTGCTGCTTATAAGTATTTGGTTGATATGGGTGATTTTTCTTTATGGGCTAGGCATGCTTTTGCATTAGACATTAGAAATGATCATGTTACCAACAATTTAAGTGAGTCATTTAATGCATGGATTGGGGATTTAAGAATGTATCCTATTCAGAAGTTGCTAGATGGTCTGCGAGCAAAAATAATGAATAGGATTGAGATAAGATATCAGAGGGCCAGAAGATGGACACATAATGTTTGCGGCAGGATTGTCAAAATACTGAATTTGGTGAAAGAGGAGGGGGCAAAATGTAATATTTTGGTTGGGGGTGCATATGAATTTCAGGTGAATGATAGTCTTAGGCATTACATTGTTGATCTAAGGCTTAGACATTGCGATTGTAGGTTTTGGGATTTGAGTGGTATTCCATGTAAACATGCTGCATGCGCAATTGCATTCAAAAGACAAAACATTGAGGATTACGTGTATCACAGTTATAGTGTAGAGGTCTTTCTTAGGATATACAATCATAAGATCAAAGGTATCCCCGATCCAAGTTTCTGGCCAGATTTTGAAACTGATCCCATGAAGGTTATGCCACCATTAAATAAAAGGCCACCGGGTAGGCCAAAGAAGCACAGGAGGAGGGAGATTGGAGAAGCACCTCGAGTTATACCCACCAGAAAAAGAGGTAATATCAGATGTGGCACTTGTGGTGGTAAGGGTCACAACAAGAGATCATGCAGTGGAGGATTAGTCCAGGTATTAAACCATTATACCAAGTTTAATTTTTTCCTTTTATAATTCGGTTATATTATTGAGTCTGACCTTTGGCTTTTTGTCATGCACAGGGAGGATCACAAAGTACTGTTGCTCAAGCACTGCAACAACAAGCCACTGCTACAACAAGCACTGCTACAGAAGTCACTACCACAACATCAACTGCTACTAGAATTCCAACTCAAAGTTCAAGGGTTTAAAGTGTTTATGACTATTGATACTTTTGCTCAAGGGTTCAGAAGATCGGTTGATACTTTACTTTCTATTAATATGGTTTAAGGTTTATTGATACTTTGACCTACTCTATTTGCATGGTTTTTTTGGATGATTAGCTATGTTTAGCACGTATTAGCCAATTAATGGCAAATGAACAGCTTCAAAGTTAAGATTACTTAATTGTCAACAATGCTTAAGCTAAGCTAATGAACAGCTTCAATTAAGTAATCCTTTTGAATTGTTGTCTTGTTTGATATGAATCCTTTTTGGAGCTTGTGCATCATCTGAAATTTAAATTAGTGAAATTTTATCTATCCTTTCATCACTGCACTGTTGCTACGCAGCTGTAGCTTATGTTGATCAGTTCTAGTCGAGAGACATTCTTGCAAGAGGTATAATGTTGAAAAACTATTGATTTATTGATGTACCCCAATTGCTTTTGGTTAAAACAATACTTAAGCTAATGTATCTTAATAAAGATCACTTAACTGTCAAATGTTATTACATGAACCATTACTCGTACAATTGGTATCTAATTCTTGCCCCCAATCAAGATTACAATTTGAACAAAGATGTAAAATGCTAGCAAACATAAGTTCAAAGATATTAGTTTTTGAACCAGGGAACCGCCATTATTCATCGTGGCATTTCTTTCGAAATTGGATTGAGCATCGAACGTAGGTTTATTAGTAACCTCGTCTTCTTCCTCTTCAATTGGCACACACCACCCAACGTATCCATCAACCGGGCAACAATAAAATAATTTTCCACGATTTTCTGGAGTGTTGGCTATCTTGATAGTCGTATAATTTCCACAGCTACGACACCTCTTATTTCTATATTTCAAAGAACGATTTGAAGAGAATGAGTTGCTAGAAGCCATAATTGAAAATTTTATTCATATGGTGAAATAAGCTCATTTTTATAGAGTTTTAAAAGGGCAAATACTCTATTTATTAGAAAAAGAGCCGTTGGTAACGGCTATTTCCTAGCAAAATGGCTGTTGCAAACTTGGGCGAAAAAATTACATATAACCCCCTTTTTAAGTGACATAATTACATTTAACCCCCAGGGGCAGAAATGGAATAAAAAAGACAAATTTCGGACAAAAGGATATTTTCGGGTTTTCAATAAAAAATTTGCTGACGTCAGTCACTTTTTAACGGAACCCTAATAATTTGGGGGTTGAGTGTAATTTATATTTTCATGATAGGTGGTATCTGTAATTTAATCTAAAAATAGGGGTGATTTTTAATTACCCCATCTATCTTAGGGGCCAGGTGTAATTAACCCTTATTTTTATTAATAAAATACTATTTTATATAAAAGTATTAATATTTTGCTATATGTCATGGATGCTCTTTGCAACTCCACTAAATTATTTCATAAATATTTTCTTTTATTGTTATATACTTTATGTTATTATAGATTTGATCCCAAAACTTTTAAAATATTTTAATTAGGTATATAAAGTATACTTTTATTCATAATATCAAACGTAAAAGCATAGACATCGAAATTAATCATGTTTAATGAATAGAAGTACTCTAAAATTCCTCCTATAATTCATAAAACACACAAATAATTTGTAAAAATTTTATTACCTCTCTTTATCTCCTTCCTCTTCTACAATTCTGATTTATTGATCCTCTAACACTCGTTTTCATTTCTCCTCGGTTAGCCCTTCTTGTTCCAAAAGTCCTCACAGCTCCACGCTTTCACGGACATCAATTGGAAACAGACTTCAACCTCCAACGGAAACCCTCACTGCGGCTTATCAGGTTCAATAAAAGGTTTGTAGAAATATACTGGAGTAAAAAGGTATAATAAAACTCTTAACAAAATATTTATCTCGTGTATATGAAAAGGAGAATTTTATTTCCTTCAAAAGAGGTTTATACAAACATTATATATTATGAAAAGATGATTTATTCTGGAAATACAACACTCAAAGCTCAAAAAACTGAAAGACTCAGAGGTAGTTTTACATATGACTTTCTGAATTCAAGACAAGGTGTCTTTCATCATACAAGAGGACTCTATTTATAGGCTATATTTTTTCTACTGTTCGGACTTGAAACTTTTATTTGAGATCCACTGCTTTATCCTTCAAGGGTCCAAATCTTGCCGACACTTTTCTATGGTTGAGATGCTGCCGACACTTTTATTTGCCACTTGATGAATGAAGTATGACGTCATAGCGTTCGTCACTTCCTTGCTGATGTATGTGCTTACATCACTGATGGTTACAACCCATCATCTTGCAAGCTTCTTGTCTAGTGTCTGCAGTGCAGAAAAATTCATGTTTTTCAAATTTATTGATGAATTCCATTAAAAGAAGAGAGCTTATTTTTCCTCATTTGGTGAGTAGAATCCAATTTCCTTTACTCATCAGCGTTTCGAACTTATATTTGTACAGATTTTCTGCAACGTTGTGAATACCTTTTATTCCCAAGGCACGCCTTTAGACAATCCATTCTTTAGTAACTTGGACCTTCCTTAAAGGTTTATTTCCTTGCTCAATCTTTATGGTGTTAGAAAGGTGGTCTGCAGTAATCATGAAGAAGGTTTCATGCCATATATGCTTCTCTGGTTCTGGAGATATAGTGTAGAACTTGAGAACCACTTGCCTTCCTCTGGAAAATTTACTGATTTGAGATTTTAGGGTATTATCAAATCTAGAGATTTCCTTGAGATCTTTACTTGGGTAGATTATAACAAGGAACCCACAACAAGCATATCTATAAACTGCTTCGGGATATGCCCCCATGATGCAGGTCAACCTTGGATATATATTTTTGCCTTTAGAGAAAAATATAGTATCTGTATTTTCCATACTATATACTTCATCAACTGTATGAACATATAAATGTTCCCATTCAGTGTTAGGAACATATTTTTCTATTTCAATCTTTATTGCCTTTGGAGAAGACTCTTTTTCCAGTTTTACTTCGATGATTGAGGGAACTTTATTCTTGGCTTCTTCTTTATTTTTCTCACCAGATGACTCAGCCTCATCTAATTTTATTGACTCAAATTTTTCAATATATTTTTCTAACTTTTGAGTCACTTTATTTACCTTCTCCAGGTTTTCTGTTACCAAATCTATCAATGGAGGAAGATTTTTATACAGATATTGTTCTAGAACAACAGTTCCTTCATAGAGATCTTCTGCCATACTGTTGATATAAGAGATCTCTTCTTTTATTTGTGAAATATCAATTTTATCCTCCATCTGTAAAAGAGATAAAGTTTTATCAAATTCTTTTCAAAAAATTTCTATAAGTGATTTTTGGGAAATCACCACCCATCAACGGATTTGATTTTGTCTTTACCATCTACCATATGAGATGGACTAGATATATGTATACCCATATATTGGTCTTCTAATCTATATAAGTGATTTTTGGGAAATCACCACCCATTAACGGATTTGACTTTGTCTTTACCATCTACTGTTTCGGATGGACTAGATATATGTATACCCATATATTGGCCTTCATTTTGAATCAAAATCTATATTTCAGGATAAAAAATCTGCTAGAAAATTATCAGTTCCTTTTATGGGAATGATTTTGAAATTATAGAGGGATAAGAAAACTTGCCATCTATGTAACCTTCTATAATTTTGTTCACTGGGTAGTTTATTGTTCGCAAGACTTGGAACTTGAGTGTTATCAACATGAACAATGAAAGATTTTTGGAGTAGGAAAAGTGAAAACTTTTTGATCCCATTTATTACTCCTAATAATTCTTTTTCATGTGTAGTGTAGTTTATTTCTGCTGATTTAAAAGTACCACTTGTATATCTGCAGATCTCATTAAGATCTGTTTTCAAGATTGCAGCCCAATATAAATCAGAGGTGTCAGTTTGAGGAATTAAGTTATCACTTTTATCAGGAAGCCTTAATTCTGGAAGAGTCTTACATTCTTCCTTTAACTTTATGACAATTTCTGTATGTTTTGGCGTCCAACCTTTTGTATTATTTTTTCTCAATAACTTTTGTATTTCATGTCTTTTCTTAGCTAACTCAAGAATGAAACCTTCAGCATAATTAAGACATCCTAAAAACTTTTCTATTTGTTTTCTATTTTCTAATTTATCATGAAACTCACTAATCTTCCTAGATATATGAGGTGTTGGGAATAGTGCCCTGAAAATTCAATTTATTGAATTAATTAAACTGAATTTACAGCAAGTTGTGAGTATTTCACATATTAATAATTAATGATGTGTGGTGGTATTCTCATATGAAATGTGTTTCATAGGAAAAGACTTTGAATACCGAAATCACGTGTCATTAAAGTTCTAGTCGGTAAGATAAGAATATGTTCTTATCAAGACTATAACGTGGTTATATAAGATGATTAGTCTTTCGTCATCGGGAATGGTGATTCCAATTATAACACGTTGATGATTTTCAATAGGATTGGAAACATCGAACTGGACCACTGAGATTATTCATTTTATACTGCTATCTAAAATGAATAAAATCTCAGGAAGCATTGTACTCTTAATCCTGATAATGTTTCGGCTTTAGGCATGTAGTGTTAGTCACTGTAACATACTCGAAGTGAGGTCTCGGTAACGAGTGGCCAAAATACTTTGTATGTTCGGTGATTACATGAAATGCGCTACAGAGTTATATTGATCGAGGAATCTGTGGCCTTGCTGGAAGGTAAGAGATATCCTTGAAATAGATTTGTAAAAGTTCGAATTAAGACTTTGGCCAAAGCACTTCGCGTGATGCGTCACCGAAGTTGTATGTTGAATGTGTTTCACATACAGAGAATTTGAACTTAAGGCGAATCAATAAATTTCAAATTAGAGATGAAAAATAAATGATAGTAGTTGCAATTTATTTTTCATGGATATCAACACGGAGGAGTAAAATGCAAAATTATTCTAGATCGAGAAATTCGTGAATAATTTAATTAATTTTAGAGTGCAACAATATTTATTTAGTAGAATTAAATATTGTTAAGCGGTAATCAATTATTGTTATGAGATGATAATATATTAACCCGTTTGGAGCTAAAATTAATTAGTCCTGCAGGTCCCCCTGCAAGCCCCAATTGAAAACCCGAAGAGAAAATATTAAAAGGAGAAAGAGAAATGGATTTTCAAAGTGTTTGAAAATAACCGAGGAATTTATTTTAAGAAAATAAATCAAGTTTGAAAGAGTTGGAAATGCCCAGAATTTTATTTTGGAGAAAATAAAATTTAAAAAAAAAATTGCTGACGTGGCACTGACGTGTCACGCCACATCAGCAGGGTGGGCCCAGGTGTCGCTGACTGGGCGGCCGCGTGGCGCGCTACGTGTGCGGTCGAGATCACGCCATGTCAGCGCCAAGGAACGACCCAGATTTATGTTGAATCGGGTCAATGGGTTGGGTCTCGGATAGGGTCGGACCGGGTCCGGTTCCGGGTCGGACCGACCCGGACACGTGGCCGCTTCAGAAGAGGCCACGTCACCCTCAAGCCCTAGCTGCGTGTACAACACACGGGCCACCGGGGCGCGTCCGGTGGGCTTCCGGCTGGTTCTCGGCGGCTCTGGATTCGTGGCGATGAGACCTTGAACGTGGTCATCTCGGTTTTTGTGTCCAAGTTGGCTACGCAAGTGGGTTGTGAAATGACCATTTTAGCCTTGCTTTTGTATCCAAAATGACCAAAACGCCCTCCGGTTTTTGCATATATTACATTCTTTTTCTTTTGTTTATTTATTTTAGCACCAACAATGTTTTATTAACTTTGTATTGAGTAATGTGTTTTGGACTTACTCACCCCCAAAAGCTAGTTGTTGAGGGGAGGTTTGTCATGCCATTATATATTGAACACCACATCACTAATTATTTGATGTGGGACATTTAACACACACCCGTCACGCCCAAATTGGTGCGTGAACATTGCAGGAATGAACATCTGCAAGCCGAGTGGAGAGAAGAGACAAGCACAGGAATCGAACATCTGTGAACCCGCTCTGATACCATATTGAATAATGAGTTTTGGCCTTACTCATCCCCAAAAGCTAGCTGTTGAGGGGAGGTTTGTCATGCCATTATATATTGAACACCACATCACTAATTATTCGATGTGGGACATTTAACACTTTTCTTTCTCTTACATCTTCAATTTTTTTTATTTTATTTTTTATATAAATTTTATTTCATATTTTTAATTTTTTAACTAACATGACATACTTTTATAATATTTATTTGTTTTTCATAATTAAATAATTATATTAAAAATAATTATAAATTATATATTAATATAAAAATTAATTTTAATATATTTAAATAATAAAAATATTATTTACACGCGTAACGAATATGCAGAAATTATTGATGTTTATAACGTAGCTTTACTGGTACCTGAACTTCCACGTTCCGATCCTTCAATTTCTTCGTCCTCGCTTGACTCGTGAATGTCGATGACGTGACTTTGTTCGTTCATTGTTTGCGTTTCAATATGCTCTCCATTGTGTGACCAGTCGACCCCCTCCCAAGGAGAATGAATTATAACACCTACCAGAAAAGAAAATTAATTAAATTTGTTTACAAGGCCTTTTTAGGAACCAAAAAAATAAAACATTCGGATTCAATTTCGTAATTGCAAACATGGCAAGACAAAATGTGGACGTTGATGGCAATTATACCTCTCAATTCTCAATATGTACAAATTGTTGATGATGTACGAGTATTATTTATTACTCCTACTTCTAAAGAAAAACAAATATCTTCTTATAACAAATTTTTTTACATACCTATATATGTACAAAAATCTGATTAAATTATCCATATGAAAATTTGTACAAAAATCTGATTAAATTATCCATATGAAAATTTGTACCAAAATCTGATTAAATTATCCATATGAAAAATTAATGACACATTAACACATTTGATATTTTGAGAAAAAAATATAATAAAATTTCGGGTAGTTGCAGTTTAATTTCCTAATAGCTATTGTAAAAAAAAAAAAAAAAATCTGATTAATTAAATTATCAATATGAAAAACTAATAATGACATATTGACACACTTGATATGGAAGAAAAATTACAAGAACATTTGGTGTAATTATAGTTTAGTTTTAATAACATCAAATTATAAAATATGCATCAAGTTTCATATAGGATATAATTTTTTGAAAATTTTGTTAATGTATTTATGAATTTGTAATATGTAAAAATAATCTAGAATAAAATTAAAATTATTCTCTTTGTATAACCAATATGGGAGTCAGGAGATACACTTACACTTGTAGATCCATTTCTCCCAAAATGTAAGTTTTGTACCGGTGGGGAAGGCAGAAGGCTTATGAGACAATATTTTGAGAGCATAGTGCCCATTTTGATCAGAATCAGACATGACACCCAATTTGGGATATTGTTTCAGTAGCATTGAGGCGACATCTGTGACATATAGAAATACGAGCATGCATGAATGACCATAGGAATAATGTCAATATCTAATAACAAAGGACATCCTTTTAAAAATGGAGCTATTTACAAAATTTAATTACCTGTTGAAAAATTTCCCATAGAGAAATGAAATTATAATAGTGCATTGATGGTTTACTAATTTAGTCACAAAATAGTATCTATTTTCATCAAGGATTTTTCATAAAAATCTCTCTTTAGAACAGATACCCAAATACTAGACCATTTATGACGACAAGACCCTCTTATACTAAAAGCCACATTATTTATTCCTTCAAATTGAGTCAAAATATTAAGTTTTAAAGTGGATAAAAATTGCCCTTTGTATATTTGTTATTCAATTAATGTACATCACAAACGGATAATTAATGACGATTTATAATAAATATAAATATTTTATTTTTAAAATAATTAATGTTATTAATTAATCAGTAGAATTTGTTGAGGAGCTTAAATTTCAAAAGAATGTTATATATCTTGGTATTGGAATTTTTTTTTTAAATATAAATGGCCTTCCTCAATGTAAACAGTATTAAAATTAAAACAAAAAGCTCTAATCAATTATGCGAAACTAAATATTAAAAGTCTATATATATAAATTGAAGAATCAAAATAATAAAATATAATGAATTAAAACAGTCGTTTTTATATTTTTTTTTTTTTGGTGGAAAACAGTCGTTTTTATATAAACACGATTCTAAGATCAAAAAATAAGGTAAATTGTTTATATAATATACAAAAGGGAGTTTCATCGAACGTCAAGACAGTTAATTTTTGGGGATAAATATAAGTTTTTTATGTCCATTATTTGTGGCAGAGGTAAAATGTACCGAAAAACTTGCAAAAGCGGAACTATACTATACCCCTTTCAAGATTTTGGAATATTAGTTGATAGATAGTTGATACAACTCAATTTGATCAAATTAGGGGGGAAAAAAAATTGAAGATAATTTTCCCCTCAATTTTAAATTTGGACTGAATTTAACCAGTTTATCTAGTGATATACATGTACACATTCTAGTGCCCCATATCCAGTTTCAGGTTTGCATGTACTTTCTACAAAAAATATTGAGAAAAAATTTGTCCTCAAATTGACAAAGATCAGAAACTAATAAAGAGTCAAACTGCAACTACAACCATCACGAATATAGAAATGTCAATTGGCGTATGGTTATAATTCCAGTTTTGCATTTTACCCCCTTAAATCAACAACCTGACTTACCATAAATTTCAGCAGTAATGAGACAATTAAGCAGCATGACTCCATTTTTACCCTTTTCTGGGCTCAGTTCGGATTTATGCGTCAGTTTGTAGAGATAACGAACCATTCTCTTTTGTCCATATAAAGCAGCCACAATAACAGGAAGGTGCCCGTCCTCATGCTCATTCCCAATTCTAACCAAATTTTTGTTCTTGCGCACTATTTCCCTTGCCAGTTTTTTTGCACCAGAAATAGCAGCAAGAGACAGAGCAGTTGCGCCGTATTCGTTAATCAGTTCCAAATCGTCGTGCTTCATTCGACTTACCAAATAGCTTGCTATGCCGGTGTGCCCAGATAAAAGTGCAATGTGAAGGGCTGTATCTTTGTGTGATGATATTCTAGCGTTCACTGCATTTGGAGTTTCTTCTATCAACTTTTGTGTTTCTTTCAAATTTCCCTCTTCAATCGCCTGGTACAGACGCTCGTATTTGAGGTATTCTTGGGTCCCTGAAGACATTTATTAAATGCAAAAAAATATTTAATAGCAAAGACTGTTTAATTTCCTACAAAAATTATATTTTTGGCTCTGTTAATATGCATGTAAATCAATTCTGGCTCTCTAAACTCCAATGTATCAGTGACCTATTTTTAATTTTTAAGATACCTAAAGTCGAATTCTCACATTTTGTCCTATATTAATACATCTAGTTTTTTTTGGTAGGAAGAAGGAGCCACAACAGCTAGGCGTCCTCCTTCAAAAGAGCAACTAATCTACTGGGCACATAATCCCAGATTTTCAAATTCCCCGGCAAATCGTGCCCCATTCTCGCAAGCATATCCGCACAACGATTTCCCTCATGACATCTAGTCCTATAGATATATCACATTTAGTTAGGTTATTTTTTCCATCCAATTTTATCACCGCACCTGATGGGCACATATTTTCCTTAACAGTAATAAAATGTAAATGTTAGTACACATATATATAATGTAAACAAGAAGTTATAACCCCTTGTATACCAATAAATTTAAATGTTAGTACAAATATAAAGCTTAAAACTTTCTTTCAAAATTAGTATAAACGCTTTGGTCTCTTGGTATTTTTTTTTGTAATAATTTTGTAATTCCTTCATTTTATTCTCTTGCTTTCTTTTTTTTTTTCATTTTATTTTTTTTATATCACTCTAACCATATTTTCTTTTCTCTTTTCTCACCTAACTTCAATTTTGTTTCTTTTCTTTTTGATACAACTTTTATTTTTTTCTCCTCATATTTTCAAATTTTTTTAATGAATATGATATTTTTCTATACTATTTATTTATTATAATTTGATAATTATTTTAAAAATAATTATAGAATATATATTAATATAAAAATAAATTTATTATATGTATATATAAATAAATTAAATAATAAACGTTGAACGCATGTTGATTTTACTGCTAATTACACTAAAAGCAAGATCTTTCCTATTAATTCATCTATCTATACTATTATCTTAAGGGTCATATCCTTATAGTAACTGTTTTTGGTATCTTCTACACTTTCTTTTTCTTCCTTTTTATCTATTTATTCCTCATCTCAACAAGAAGGTAGCAATTTTTTTGGTTATCTCATGTATATTTGGTCACAAGCTAATAATAACTTAAACTTATAGTAATTCGCATAACATCGCATGCCAAGCCAAAACCATATCATATCTTTGAATTAAGTCTACGTAATATTTGACAGAATTACCATTGTGTTCAACATGATGATGATCATGATTTTCTTCGTGATCTGACTTGTGAGCCAGACGGTTCCATGCTTCGTGAGCCGACATGTGAGCTTTCGAGACCTTGGTATAAACTTCTGCACCACACGACAGCTGAATAGCGTGTAAAGCCAGAGCGTTTTTCTTCTTCCATTCTTCATGTTGTTGCTTATTACTTTTGTCTGGTTCTTCCTCCTTTCCGGCCACAACGGCCCATAAGCCATGGCCAACCAAATAGTTCTTCAGACACCTTTTCCAGTGCTCATAGTTATCCTCCGTCAGTGTCTCCGCAACTATTCCTAATCCTTCCCTTTTTTTATCTACGCCTGTTAATTCAGTGTGTAACCATGCATCAAGAAATGTTGGAATTAACTTGTGAAATTATAAAGGGTTCGTTGGTACAAATATTATGGGATAACAAAGAGAGTTCATTCCAGTAGCCACAGTCACACCAAGGAGTCGATTCACCAACCTCAAATTATAATATTATTGTGTTAGAATGTTGGATATATACATTATATACAGTTATATGAATATCTTAATATTATTTCTTTTTTGTCCCTCCTCACAAAATTAACAATTTATACGTACACAAGTGGGGTTCAGGAAAGTTGTGCACGTTAGAAATTGAAAACTTTCACTCTAATTTCCAATGATCAGCTCATTAAGAAAATAATTAATAATTAATAATCCCTCAATATATATATATTTGAACTGGCTTCGAGAATTGAGGAGGTGCTCGCTCTCTCCTCCTCCATCTCTATTGACACAATGAAAATAATTTATGACCATGCCACTGGTTCAGTCATGAAATCGACAGTAAATTACACTATTGACTAAGTAAAAGAGTGAGTTAAATTCACAACTGTTGGGAACTTGGGATTATGTGAAATTTACAAACGAATTCATCTAGTTTGAGAAATTAAGATATAATTCTGAACATTTTCAATAAATGTATACAATTTCTTTAATTACAATCTGAGAAAATAGTGTATAGTAAGTGGTGGTATTTTAAAAAGTTCTACACATTTATTCAAAATTGTTAAACTAATTATTAACCGCAAATTTTCAAATTAGACATGAATTATGTGGTAATTTCTATTAACAACATTTAAAGGTAACCCTAGTAAACATAAATAGAATGACAAGAAATAGGGAAATGTATGCAAATTAATCAATGTCTTCTTACCTGACTTTCTCTTCATATTTCCTTGAAGCTATTTTACCTTGGAAGAATACAGTATATCACTAATGCTCAAGTCGTCCTCATATAAATAATACATGAACTGACCACTTGAAGATCACTCAGTTACTCTCTCAACGTGTCTCTCAACGTGTTATAGTAATCACTAATCAGATTATTATTCTATTCTTAATTAACACATTATTACTTCTGCTTTTCTCTTTTTTGGCTTTTGTACTTTTTCAGGTTTTATGCCTTAGCTTCTTTTATTATTGTCTGAAAAAGCAATCATTCTTCACTATTCAGAAGCTATATTACACGTCTGCTGGCCCAGAATATCTTACAAAAGAGAAAAAGATTTATATTATATTACTTCGTCATTGAGACACTAGGATGCGAATACACGCAACTCGTGAGTCTTTTTTCAAAATAGTATTTATTTTTATTTTTATTAATAAAATACTATTTTATATAAAAGTATTAATATTTTGCTATATGTCATGGATGCTCTTTGCAACTCCACTAAATTATTTCATAAATATTTTCTTTTATTGTTATATACTTTATGTTATTATAGATTTGATCCCAAAACTTTTAAAATATTTTAATTAGGTATATAAAGTATACTTTTATTCATAATATCAAACGTAAAAGCATAGACATCGAAATTAATCATGCTTAATGAATAGAAGTACTCTAAAATTCCTCCTATAATTCATAAAACACACAAATAATTTGTAAAAATTTTATTACCTCTCTTTATCTCCTTCCTCTTCTACAATTCTGATTTATTGATCCTCTAACACTCGTTTTCATTTCTCCTCGGTTAGCCCTTCTTGTTCCAAAAGTCCTCACAGCTCCACGCTTTCACGGACATCAATTGGAAACAGACTTCAACCTCCAACGGAAACCCTCACTACGGCTTATCAGGTTCAATAAAAGGTTTGTAGAAATATACTGGAGTAAAAAGGTATAATAAAACTCTTAACAAAATATTTATCTCGTGTATATGAAAAGGAGAATTTTATTTCCTTCAAAAGAGGTTTATACAAACATTATATATTATGAAAAGATGATTTATTCTGGAAATACAACACTCAAAGCTCAAAAAACTGAAAGACTCAGAGGTAGTTTTACATATGACTTTCTGAATTCAAGACAAGGTGTCTTTCATCATACAAGAGGACTCTATTTATAGGCTATATTTTTTCTACTGTTCGGACTTGAAACTTTTATTTGAGATCCACTGCTTTATCCTTCAAGGGTCCAAATCTTGCCGACACTTTTCTATGGTTGAGATGCTGCCGACACTTTTATTTGCCACTTGATGAATGAAGTATGACGTCATAGCGTTCGTCACTTCCTTGCTGATGTATGTGCTTACATCACTGATGGTTACAACCCATCATCTTGCAAGCTTCTTGTCTAGTGTCTGCAGTGCAGAAAAATTCATGTTTTTCAAATTTATTGATGAATTCCATTAAAAGAAGAGAGCTTATTTTTCCTCATTTGGTGAGTAGAATCCAATTTCCTTTACTCATCAGCGTTTCGAACTTATATTTGTACAGATTTTCTGCAACGTTGTGAATAGCTTTTATTCCCAAGGCACGCCTTTGGACAATCCATTCTTTAGTAACTTGGACCTTCCTTAAAGGTTTATTTCCTTGCTCAATCTTTATGGTGTTAGAAAGGTGGTCTGCAGTAATCATGAAGAAGGTTTCATGCCATATATGCTTCTCTGGTTCTGGAGATATAGTGTAGAACTTGAGAACCACTTGCCTTCCTCTGGAAAATTTACTGATTTGAGATTTTAGGGTATTATCAAATCTAGAGATTTCCTTGAGATCTTTACTTGGGTAGATTATAACAAGGAACCCACAACAAGCATATCTATAAACTTCTTCGGGATATGCCCCCATGATGCAGGTCAACCTTGGATATATATTTTTGCCTTTAGAGAAAAATATAGTATCTGTATTTTCCATACTATATACTTCATCAACTGTATGAACATATAAATGTTCCCATTCAGTGTTAGGAACATATTTTTCTATTTCAATCTTTATTGCCTTTGGAGAAGACTCTTTTTCCAGTTTTACTTCGATGATTGAGGGAACTTTATTCTTGGCTTCTTCTTTATTTTTCTCACCAGATGACTCAGCCTCATCTAATTTTATTGACTCAAAATTTTCAATATATTTTTCTAACTTTTGAGTCACTTTATTTACCTTCTCCAGGTTTTCTGTTACCAAATCTATCAATGGAGGAAGATTTTTATACAGATATTGTTCTAGAACAACAGTTCCTTCATAGAGATCTTCTGCCATACTGTTGATATATGAGATCTCTTCTTTTATTTGTGAAATATCAATTTTATCCTCCATCTGTAAAAGAGAGAAAGTTTTATCAAATTCTTTTCAAAAAATTTCTATAAGTGATTTTTGGGAAATCACCACCCATCAACGGATTTGATTTTGTCTTTACCATCTACCATATGAGATGGACTAGATATATGTATACCCATATATTGGTCTTCTAATCTATTTAAGTGATTTTTGGGAAATCACCACCCATTAACGGATTTGACTTTGTCTTTACCATCTACTGTTTCGGATGGACTAGATATATGTATACCCATATATTGGCCTTCATTTTGAATCAAAATCTATATTTCAGGATAAAAAATCTGCTAGAAAATTATCAGTTCCTTTTATGGGAATGATTTTGAAATTATAGAGGGATAAGAAAACTTGCCATCTATGTAACCTTCTATAATTTTGTTCACTGGGTAGTTTATTGTTCGCAAGACTTGGAACTTGAGTGTTATCAACATGAACAATGAAAGATTTTTGGAGTAGGAAAAGTGAAAACTTTTTGATCCCATTTATTACTCCTAATAATTCTTTTTCATGTGTAGTGTAGTTTATTTCTGCTGATTTAAAAATACCACTTGTATATCTGCAGATCTCATTAAGATCTGTTTTCAAGATTGCAGCCCAATATAAATCAGAGGTGTCAGTTTGAGGAATTAAGTTATCACTTTTATCAGGAAGCCTTAATTCTGGAAGAGTCTTACATTCTTCCTTTAACTTTATGACAATTTCTGTATGTTTTGGCGTCCAACCTTTTGTATAATTTTTTCTCAATAACTTTTGTATTTCATGTCTTTTCTTAGCTAACTCAGGTATGAAACCTTCAGCATAATTAAGACATCCTAAAAACTTTTCTATTTGTTTTCTATTTTCTAATTTATCATGAAACTCACTAATCTTCCTAGATATATGAGGTGTTGGGAATAGTGCCCTGAAAATTCAATTTATTGAATTAATTAAACTGAATTTACAGCAAGTTGTGAGTATTTCACATATTAATAATTAATGATGTGTGGTGGTATTCTCATATGAAATGTGCTTCATAGGAAAAGACTTTGAATACCGAAATCACGTGTCATTAAAGTTCTAGTCGGTAAGATAAGAATATGTTCTTATCAAGACTATAACGTGGTTATATAAGATGATTAGTCTTTCGTCATCGGGAATGGTGATTCCAATTATAACACGTTGATGATTTTCAATAGGATTGGAAACATCGAACTGGACCACTGAGATTATTCATTTTATACTGCTATCTAAAATGAATAAAATCTCAGGAAGCATTGTACTCTTAATCCTGATAATGTTTCGGCTTTAGGCATGTAGTGTTAGTCACTGTAATATACTCGAAGTGAGGTCTCGGTAACGAGTGGCCAAAATACTTTGTATGTTCGGTGATTACATGAAATGCGCTACAGAGTTATATTGATCGAGGAATCTGTGGCCTTGCTGGAAGGTAAGAGATATCCTTGAAATAGATTTGTAAAAGTTCGAATTAAGACTTTGGCCAAAGCACTTCGCGTGATGCGTCACCGAAGTTGTATGTTGAATGTGTTTCACATACAGAGAATTTGAACTTAAGGCGAATCAATAAATTTCAAATTAGAGATGAAAAATAAATGATAGTAGTTGCAATTTATTTTTCATGGATATCAACACGGAGGAGTAAAATGCAAAATTATTCTAGATCGAGAAATTCGTGAATAATTTAATTAATTTTAGAGTGCAACAATATTTATTTAGTAGAATTAAATATTGTTAAGCGGTAATCAATTATTGTTATGAGATGATAATATATTAACCCGTTTGGAGCTAAAATTAATTAGTCCTGTAGGTCCCCCTGCAAGCCCCAATTGAAAACCCGAAGAGAAAATATTAAAAGGAGAAAGAGAAATGGATTTTCAAAGTGTTTGAAAATAACCGAGGAATTTATTTTAAGAAAATAAATCAAGTTCGAAAGAGTTGGAAATGCCCGGAATTTTATTTTGGAGAAAATAAAATTTAAAAAAAAAAATTGCTGACGTGGCACTGACGTGTCACGCCACATCAGCAGGGTGGGCCCAGGTGTCGCTGACTGGGCGGCCGCGTGGCCCGCCACGTGTGCGGTCGAGATCACGCCATGTCAGCGCCAAGGAACGACCCAGATTTGTGTTGAATCGGGTCAACGGGTTGGGTCTCGGATAGGGTCGGACCGGGTCCGGTTCCGGGTCGGACCGACCCGGACACGTGGCCGCTTCAGAAGAGGCCACGTCACCCTCAAGCCCTAGCTGCGTGTACAACACACGGGCCACCGGGGTGCGTCCGGTGGGCTTCCGGCTGGTTCTCGGCGGCTCTGGATTCGTGGCGATGAGACCTTGAACGGTCATCTCGGTTTTTGTGTCCAAGTTGGCTACGCAAGTGGGTTGTGAAATGACCATTTTACCCTTGCTTTTGTATCCAAAATGACCAAAACGCCCTCCGGTTTTTGCCTATAAATAGGCTGATCCCCTCCCTCATTTCTCATAACATTTTGGGAGAGGTTTTGGCTAGTTCTTAGCTTTGAAACCATATCCCTTTTCTCCTAGTTAATTCCGATTTATTTTGGAATTAATTTTAATTAGGTGTTTATATAAAACGCCTAATTTCGAGAGAATAAACCCTGAAAGGGTTTTCTAGTTTAAAGTTTTATTTTCTCTAAGTATTTAGAGAAATACTTTCGGAGCCCACACTCCGAGGGTGTCCCTGGGGTTATTGCAGGGAAGCTCTGCCGGTTTCACGAGGAGATCGGGTATCGGATTCTCGGGAGGTGAATTCGGGAGCTGGAAAAATGCCGTTAGATAGCCGTGTTTGCAGTACGGTAATATTTTACAGTTGTTTTATTTTAAGCATGGTAAATTATATGCTCTTAAGTGTTAATTGCATGTTAGATATTTATCTGCTTAACTGATTTAAAATTTATTATCTATTGCATGTATATACTTGAGTAGATCCGGCTAGTCTTCCGCTTTCAAAATGTTTTAGAAATATTTTAATACTTGTATTATAATAAAAATTTTAAAATGTGGTCTCTGACCGCTACTGTTCTGGGCCCGCATCCCAGCAACTGGTATCAGAGCCGTACTCTAGATATATACATGCATTGATATGATGCATGCGATGCATACTTTTAAATCTGCTACTATGCACGTAAATTCTGTCAAAGGAGGCTGGTTTTTAAGTGGGACCGTTTGTGACCCCTCCAGTGTTTCCTGGGAATTTACGTGGAATGGTAATTTTCTGGGAATCGATTTCAATAATCTTCCCGGTTAATTGCCGAATCAGTAAACATGATTTAAATTATGAGATAATTTATTTATAACATGTTTACTTTATGCCATTTATAAGACGCCAAAAGTGATTATAAGATAATCAACAGATAATCCAAACTTTTAAAAAATTCAAGTGGGAGCGAGATGAAAAGAGTTGGATTCTCACGGCCTCCATTACCGGTCTATAGTATAGTGAATATGTACTACTCCCTTCGGCGGGTATATATTCGCGGTATACAAGATTAGACTTCTACGGATAGAATGAAATACGGGAAAGTTAGCTCGACCACGCCTCCGTGGAGTGTCTTGACCTACTCGTACGGACCTCTAGGTAATGGTACACACTTGATTAAGTAATGTATTAACCTCCCTTCGGAGCTATGTTACATTCACTTAGAGACTAAGGGTTGACGTGGTGGATTAACATTATTTGGTAAGAGTTACCTAGATGACATGTTAATAAAGAATAGTTCCTGCTTTTCTAAGCGGGTTTTCGACCTCGCCTCCGGGGAGTCAACTGCAGTTAGTTAAGTCACCATTGCGTAAATTAAAATGCTTACGTGGATTTCATTTATTGGTTGGACGCAGAAGAAAGTGAAATACATATTCATAACTTGCTTTTATTTATTTATTTCAGTTTTATAATTACGATCTCTCTTAGCCCACTCCCAACTATATATTTATAAGGAAATAGGCTAGTAAGGGTTCAACTATGCTGACTAGAAAATGAATCTTGACATCGTGTTGAGACACGAAAGTTTACGTACTCACTGAACCTTAACCAAAAATTTCGAAAACTATAACCAATAAGGATCAGAAAGACACTTATGCCAAGTAGATCAAGTGTAATGATCTGGCTACTCTTAGATTCTGACATTTGTCTCCAATGTTCTTAAGTATCAAATGCATGAGATGTCCACTGATAAGAACATGTTTTGAAGACAGAATCGTACGAAGGTACGAGCCACGAAAAAGGTTGTTAGTTAAAGATGTTTGAAGGATCACTGTTTTAGAATCATATTATGAATATGATAACTGATCTGAACGAGATTGAAAGCCTCTGTGTTTAAAGAGACAATCTTAACAGATAGGATACGATCCTATACTCTCTACCTAAGTCATTTGAACGTTCAAGATTATTTTAAATACATTTTTTTAAAAACCAATGAACGACCTCAATATGGTAGAAAGGGTGATATAGACTAAGGGAAAAGTTATCTCTAATCAGACATCAATATCCACGGCCTAGAAAGCCAGTAAGTGGAAGAAAGAAAAAGGAAAAGTTCCCAATCTAAGGTTCAGAAATAGAAAGTCAAATCCGACAATGGAAAAGTGTTTATATTTCAGTGGTAACGGGTATTGGAAAAGAAATTGTCCAAAATACTTAGTTTGTCTCTTTGCTACGCCGTTTAGATAAGATATGAAGATATCTTACTCGTTGAAAGTATGTTTAGTTGGAAATTCACCAGAATCCTGGTGTGTGGATTCGAGCTCAACTAATCATATTTGCAAGACGTTGCGAAGATTCAAACTAACCAGAAAGTTTGAAAAACGGCTAACACACAACTACTGCTCGGGGATAATAAGAGTGTAATTGTATTAGCAGTAAGGACTATAAAGTCGTATTTTGGCAATAGGGTTTTAATATTATATGTGCCATATATACAGAAATTTGATTTCTGTAAGTTATTTGATAATTAATGGTCTAACAGTTTATTTTGAATAAAGGTTTACCATTAAACAAAATAAAAGGTTTATTTGCTCTGGCACAATAAAAGATGGTCTTTTATACCTCAATGAAAACCCTAATTTAAGTTTAACATTAAGAAGCTTGACTTACCATCTAAGAAGAAAAACTTCTACCCACACCTAACTATTGGTCAATTGAATCTGAATAGGATCCAAAGACTGATTGTTGAGTCCTATTGACTTGAAAACAGTATCAATTTGCGAATCCTATTTAGAAAGTTAAAATGACCAAGAAGCTTTTCTGAGACAAAGGGTATTAAGCCATGAACTTGCTTGAATTAGTTCATACGGACGTATGATATTATGAGTGTTCAAGCAAGAGAAAGTTTTGGATACTTCATCATTCATTTGAATGATTACTCTAAATACAAATACGTTTAATTGATGAGACTTAAGTCTGTAATTTTCAAGAGTTCAAGGAATATAAGACTGAAGTCAAAGAGTCAAATTAGAAAACATATCAAGGCACTTCGATTAGATCGAAGTAGTAATAAGTATCTATGTTCAGAGTTAAATAGAATTTCTCAAATGAGATTAGATCTCAACTATCTGTATAAGATACGTCTTAGCAAAGATGTATTGCAGAAAAGAGAAATAGAACTCTGATAATGATGGTAAGATTCATGAAGAGTCATGCTACCCTACGAAGTTCGTTTTGGGGTCTTGCGCTCAAAACGACAAAGCACATTAAACCTATATCTATCTAAGTCAGTTCCTAAAATACTCATGGATCTATATCTCGGGTGAAAACCCTGTATCTCTTATCTTCGGATTTGAGATAGCCTGGTCCACGTGTTAAGGATGGATCCTGATAAGTTAGAATAAAGAACAAAGGTTTACTTGTTCTAAGGTTATCCTAGAAGAACGAGAGGTGGTATATTTTGTAATTTGAGAAATCACAAAAGATGTTTGTGAATATTTCAAAGATAATTACATAGATAACCACAAAGGGTAGAAGCAAAGTAGTGTTAAAAGAAATAACAGTATTAGATACTGATTTTCATAAACCCGTGATAACTGAAAATGTATGAGATACTGTACCAAATACAACATGTGATGTATAGACGTGTACACGAGAGCATCATTGTAGTGGGAGGATTGTCAGGACACCTGACAAGATACCTAAGATTAACACAAAATACCCCTGCCCCTAACATATAAATATGGGAATTTGTACTCACATTCCCCAAGTCATCTTCTTCAACAAGAATACTCTGCACAAACTGGGCATTTTCCTCTGCATTTCCTTCTTCTCCAGGCACTGCATTTCACACACTCACCATCGCTGCACCCTTACTGCACCCTGCTCCTTGGTGTTATTCTACCTGGAAGAACCCACGCTACAAAGGAAACCCAGTTCCTGAGGCTCTAACGCCTGTGATGGTCTTCCCTTCCCTAAACAAATCTTAAAGTGTTGGTGTTTTATTACACTCTAAGTTTCAGCACCATCATTTTAGGCGCCGTCTGTGGGAGTCCATCACCATCTTCTCTAGATCTTCATCTATTTCTTCCTTCTTGAGCTAGTTAAGACATAACACCACTAACTTCAATCATGGTTAACGCAACAAGGTCTGGAGTTCTGGATAACAGGAGTGCTCTTCCGCCTGTCAATGAGGAAAATCTGGAAGGAAATATGCCTAACATTCCAGCTGGAGGTGAAGTCCCACCTATGGCTGGGGGCGGAAACGGAGGTAAAGGGGCTTTGATAGGGGCTCTGGCGGCAGGGGGAACCGAGGCCGGAGGCCCTAGCTTAGCCATCCCACCGGTAACTCCCGCGCCAGCCACAACCGCAATCCACACTGCCGCTTATCCCATGGCGATGCCGTCTCCGGTATACACTTACGTACAGCCCATCATTATGCTCGGGATAATGCCAAGCATGGTGCCTACAATTCAGCCATATCAAGTAGGCACTTTGCATCTTCCGGTCTCCATTCCTAAGGAGATCCAAGGGGTGGAAATGCCAGAAATGACCTCGCAGCAATTGCAAGCACTCTACGCTCAATGCAAGGTACAAGCCGCTCAAAATGCCTGGAGGCATTTTACCTCCGCCTACTTCCCCTCTGGAGTGGGTACCCAGATGGCTCCTCCATTGAGGGGGCTACAAGTTCATCCATTGACCGCTACCCAAAACGTACGAAGGGCTCAGCCGTCACCACCACCCCCAGCATAGGAAAAAGAAGGTCCCTCGAGGGCTGACCAAAGACAACGCACTTTGGAGAAGGAGAAAGCCCCTCAGCCGAGAGGGGATGTAGAAGAGGAGGTCCAATCCAGGGCCACTAGGAGAACTAACAGGAGGGAAGGGAACGACCCTCGGATAGCTGCAGTCCAAGATCAACTGGAGGACTTGCAGCACATCGTGGAGCAGCTCTCTCGAGAGCGGTCTCAAATCCCCCATGGGGGGGATGAGAGGTCCAAGGCTAGAGACGCTCGCAGCCCGTGCAACCAAGTCCCTCGCCGCTGGAGGGAGGGAAATTATGAGGAGCATGACTGCGAGGGCTGGAACCGTAGGCCTTTGACAGGCGGTTCGCCCCTCATTGATGAAGTTTTGATGGTCGTGCGGGGATGGGGAAAATTCCCACGTCCGTCGACCGTTATGACGAGACCACCGATCCGGCCGAGCACCTGGATCACTTCGTGAACCTGATTCACCTGTATGAGCATTCCAGTCATTACTGGACGAAAATCTTTGTCACTACCCTCGTGGGAATGGCAGAAGAATGGTACAAAAAGCTGACCCCGCGCTCCATCCGAGGGTATGGAGATCTGACTGAGGCCTTCATGAGCCATTTCAATTCTCTAAAGGCACCAGCGCCCGCTGCCACAGCACTCTACAGACTGGTGCAAGGACCTAATGAGACGCTCAGATCCTTCATGGGCAGATTCAACAAGGAGATCCTGCTGGTGGAAAAGCCCTCGATGGACTTCTTGAGGCACGTGCTCTTTGGAGCAATCAACATGAAAAACTATGTCAGCAAGGAGTTTGTGGAGGAGGTGGAGAAAAAAAAAGCCTCGCTCACTGATGGAGATCAGGGATATAGCTAACTCCTTCTTCACCCTCGAGTACATGTACATCGCGAGGGATCAGAAACTCGCAAATGCCCCTCGAACCAACAGGGGCCTGGAGGACAGAGGAGAGCCCAAGAATCGCCATCATAACCCAATGCCCGCTCGGAGAAACTCTCCGCCCCCTCGCAGATACGAGCGCATTCCCCTCAACCGCCCTATCGCTGAAGTCTATTCCATGTCGGATAAGAAATTGTTCAGGAGGCCGCCAAAGATGAGGGAGACCGAGGCTTAGAAACGCTCGGGTAAATACTGTGTTTTCACAAATAGAAAGGGCACGACACCAACGAGTGCTGCCAGCTGAAAAGCAAAATTCAGAGGCTCATTGTCGGGGGGCACCTCAAGGAATTTGTGAAGGTGCTGGAGAGATATGATGAGCATTGCGCCTAGCACGCCAAGGCAAGAGGAAGAAGCCGCTCGCGTTCAAGGAGTCCCCGAAACCGTCATACTGAAACGAGCGACCGCGACAAACAGAAGGCTGCTGAGGAGGAGAACCAACCCTTTGCTGTCATTCATATAATAGCTGGCGGACCCTCGGGGGGTGATTCCAATGCTTCCCGCCGTCGCCACGTCCGCAGCTATGATCAGAGATCTTCAAGACCCAAGCCGGTGTACTCATTGGTAGGATCGTTGAGCTCGAAGGAGGATGACGTTGTAGGGTTTACTGAAAGGGATTTAGAACACATTGTAACACCTCATGGGGTCGGTCAAACCTCTGACTGCCACATGGTGGTTAGTTTAGACGTTCATAACCATGTTGTAAAGAGGGTTTTGATTGATAGTGGAAGCTCAGTGAACGTCCTCCCCTACTCCACGTTTCAAAAAATGAATATCATTCCCCTCGAACCCCTCAGAACAGCCCTCGTTGGCTTTGGGGGTTCCGAGATTGTCCCTCACGGACAGATTCGCTTGGCCACCTCTTTTGGTCGCGCCACACAGCGGAAGACTTTGAGCGTCCTTTATACAGTGGTTGAGGTGGACCTCCCATATAACATCATTATTGGTCGCCTAGCCCTCGTTGACTTCAAGGCAGTAATATCAACGTACCATCAGAAAGTCAAGTTCCCCACTCCCGAGGGAACGGGTGAGGTGCTCTGCAACGTCAAAGAAGCGTGGGAGTGTTACATCCTTTCGCTTCGCAGCCACAAACCCAAGCAAACCATTCAAGCAGGCTCCACCAAGAAGTCGTTGATTTCCCCAAGTTAGATGAAGACGGTCCCGAGCGCAAAAGGTCCAAACTTTATAAGAAGAAGAATACGAATAAAGTTTTGGGCGAGCTCAAGGGTATTGAAGATGGCCCTCCCGGAGCAGTCGAGGGCTCTTCCTCAGAAGGCGAGGGTAGTGACCCCTCAAAAGAAACCAATGATAGGCTCACAGGAAAGAAGTGAGCGCTCGAAGCTCCTCGGCCTGAAGTTCACATCGAACCCACTGAGAAATTCCTGACCATCGAATTGGAGCCAGAAAATCCAGATAAGACCACACAGATAGGCTCCAATCTCGATGGTCCCTCACAAATTATGATGATCGAGTTTCTACGAGAGAATGTGGACGTCTTTGCCTGGAAAGCCTCTGATCTAACTGGTATAGATCCGAGTGTCATTGTTCATAGGCTCAACGTGGATCCAGCTTTCAAACCAATCAAGCAGAAGAAGAGGGATGTTCATGGTTTCAGGAGACAAGTTATTGAGGAAGAAGTTAATAAACTCCTCGAGGCACAGTATATTGAGGACATCCTATACCCTGAGTGGCTCTGCAATGTGGTCCTTGTACCTAAGAGCGCAAACAAATGGCGAATGTGCAATGATTTCACTGATCTCAACAAAGTGTGCCCCAAGTATCCCTACCCTCTGCCAAGGATTGATCAGTTGGTGGATTCAACGGCCGGTTGTGTGCTTATGAGTATGATGGATGCCTTCCAGGGTTATTACCAAATCTTCATGGCACCCGAGGATCGCCCCAAGACATCCTTTGAGGTCCACGTTGGAGTTTACTTTTTTCTGGTCATGCCATTTGGGCTCAAGAATGCAGGAGCCACTTATCAACGCCTCGTCAACAGGATGTTCGAGCGGGAAATCGGAAAGTTCATGGAGGTTTACGTGGATGACATGATCGTCAAGAGGGAGTGCCAACACTCCCACTTGGGCGATCTCAAGCGAGCCTTTGACATTCTGCGCCATTACGGTATGAAACTAAACCCCTCAAAGTGCACATTTGGAGTTCGAGGGGGAAAATTTTTAGGGTACGTGGTCAGTCAAAGGGGTATTGAGGCCAGCCCAGAGAAAATCAAGGCGATCATGGACATTCCTTCCTCTCGAAATGTCAGAGAAGTCCAAGTACAGGTGGGCAAAATCATCTCATTGAACAGGTTCATTTCCTGCTCGGCGGACAGAAACTTGTCTTTCTTTAAAATTCTACGTAACGCTCGCAACTTTACCTGGACCGAGGAATGTGAGAAGGCATTACAAGACATGAAGCAGTACCTCTCACGTGCGCCCTTGTTAACGAAGCCGGTTCCCGGAGAGAATCTGTTTGTTTATCTCTCTGTTTCTTCAGAAGCCACGAGCACCGTCCTTATCGCTGTTCGTGAGGGTAAACATTTGCCAGTATATTATTTGAGCAAAACTTTGCAAGGGGCGGAAAAGAGCTACATGGAGATAGAAAAGTTCGCTTTCGCCCTCGTCAACGCCTCTAGGAGGTTGAGGCCTTATTTTCAAGCTCATTCTATCACTGTGCTTATGGATCAGCCTCTCAAGCAAGTACTCTCGAAACCAGACGTCTCAGGTAGACTAATCAAGTGGTCCATAGAGCTCAACCAATTTGATATCAACTTCGAGCCTAGGACTGCCATCTAGGCTCAAGCAGTGGTGGATCTCTTGGTTGAGAGATTCGATTTGGAACCTATACCCTCGCTAGATGACGGTCTTTGGCTTTTACACACTGATGGCTCCTCGACCTCCCAGGGGGGGTGACCCTCAGAGACCCTCGAGGAATTGAAATTGACTACGCGATCAAACTAGCTTTCCTAGTCACCAAAAATGAGGCTGAGTATGAGGCCCTCATCCAAGGACTCAGAATCACCCTTCAGAATGGAGCCTCTCGGCTCACTGTTTACATTGACTCTCAACTAATTGCTAGTCAAGTTGATGGCACTTATGAGGCTCGAGAAACCACCATAGTGCAATATCTAGCGAAGGCTAAGGAAGTAATCGCCAAATTCAAGGAGTTTCACTTACTGCAGGTTCCGTGAGCGAAGAACAAGCGTGCTGATGCCCTCTCTAAATTTGCATCAGCTTTGGAAGGTTCCTGTGAACGCTCGGTTACGTTCCTCAGAATGGAGGAACCATTGATAGGCGAAGAGAAACCCTCGGGAGAGGTAAGCATGATTGAACCCTCCGAGCCTTGCTGGCTTGATGGCGTCATCAGATTCTTGAGGGATGGAACTTGCCCCTCCGATAAGATGGAAGCCAAGAAAATCAGGAGCAAGGCCCCCCGTTTCTCACTGGACGGCGAGGGTAGGCTCTTCAAACGATCCTTTCAAGGCCCACCATTAAAATGCCTAAGGCCCTCACAGCCTAAGGAGGTGCTTGAGCATGTGCATAGTGGAAGTTATGGGAATCACTCTGGTGGTCGGATTTTGGCTAAAAAGGTGCTAAGGAGTGGGTTCTATTGGCCCTCAGTGTTGCAGGGCGTCATCAACTTCTCTAAGAAATGCCCTAAGTGCCAATTCCATTCCAATGTCCCTCAACTGCCAGCAGCCCAAATGATCCCCATCGACGTTTCGTGGCCTTTCGACCAATGGGGCATTGACATAGTCGGGCCCCTCCCCATGGCGGTCGGGCAGAAGAAGTTTGTGATTCTCACCGTGGATTACTTCACTAAGTGGGTAGAGGTCGAAGCAGTCGCCAAAATAACATTCAAAGTAGTAAGGGACTTCATTTGGAAAAATATTATCTACAGGTATGACATCCCGAGGGTGCTAATCTCAGATAATGGTTCGTAATTCATTGTCACTGACACACGAGAGTGGTGCTCAAAACTTGGCATTGAGCAATGCTTCACTTCCGTGGGCCACCCTCAGACCAACGGTCAAGCTGAAGTCACCAACCGGACCATACTCCAGCACCTAAAGACGATGCTCGAGAGTGAAAATGGTGAATGGGCTGAAGAGCTCCAAGGAGCCCTCTGGGCATATCGCACCACCCCGCGAGCGGCCAAAGGTGAGACCCCATATTCCCTCGTATACGGTTCCGAGGCCATGATACCCATGGAGATCGCACAAGAATCCGCCCGCATCGCTTACTTCGAGCCTGCCGCCAACGAGTGTAACCGGGCGCTCGAGTTAGACCTGTTGGATGAGAAGAGAGACACTGCTTGGGCTCGGATGCACAAGTACAAAGCATCTGTGGCCCACCAGTATAATAAGCGCGTCAAATAGCGAACCTTCCAACTGGGGGACTTGGTCCTCAAAAAAGTTGAACGAGTGTAACCGGGCGCTCGAGTTAGACCTGCTGGATGAGAAGAGAGACACTGCTTGGGCTCGGATGCACAAGTACAAAGCATCTGTGGCCCACCAGTACAATAAGCACGTCAAAGAGCGAACCTTCCAACTGGGGGACTTGGTCCTCAAAAAAGTTGAAGTATCCAGACATGTGGGAAAGCTAGACCCCAACTGGGAAGGCCCCTTCAAAGTTACCCAGGTACGGGCGAACAACACCCACCTGCTGGAGGCTTTGCAAGGCGAGCGTCTCCCTCGATCGTGGAATGCCTGCAATCTGAGAAGATTCTATGTTTGAGGCAAATCTTGTAAATCCCCGCTCGGGGCACATTGTATCTTCTTTTGACAAGAATACAAAGTACATCAGTAAGTCTTTTCATACATTGTTTGTTATTTACTTGATTCAATTCATAATAAATTACATCATCGGTTGCATCAACGCCTACTCCGTATCGAGGGTATCCCACGTCGGACGGCTTGATATTTATTCTCGTGTGGGTCACTCTTAGGTGACCATACCCCCTCTGTAAATCCAAGCTGACGGTGTGTCGAGGGTGCCCCACACACAATGGCTTGATGGCCTTAGATATTCGAACGCTTCTTAAACGAACAAGTCACAATCGAGGGTTGCTACATGATTAGTTACACCAACTAGGTACTGAATATCCCGGTTCGCGTTTGTAAACCCTTTAAAAGTCCTCATTGCATTGAGTACACGTACGCTCGTTAAGGGGGAACACTTAGCTAATCCTTGTGATGATTTCTAAGTTCAAGTTCAAACCCCAACTACGTTCATTATGTTGCAACACTGAGGTTAATTCCTAATCAAAGATAAAACCTTAGCAAATCCCCTTGTTGATTTCTAAGTTCCAGTTTATGCTAATACTACGCTCGTTATTACTCAGGCTAATAAATTGGTTTTCACCAAAGGCTAACACCTAGCAAACCCTTGGTGGATTTCTAATTTCAAGATTAAGCCTTAAGTAGCCTTAAGTTCAAGATTAAGCCTTGGTGACTCTCATTTGATACACCCTCGTGCCTACACATTCATACACCACAAAACTTCAAACATCGGAGGAAAATCAGAGACACGTATACAGGACATCACAACACAGAAGAGAAGGCGTTGAACTTCATTCATTTAAAAAGAAGGAACTACATATACAAGCATAAAAAATTATTACAGGGCTAAAGAAAGGAAGATTCAGAATGAGATTAATTGCGGAAGCGCCAGGGTAACAATCATCCGAGCGTCGGAGGGCTTCTTGAGGCTTGGATCTCGGGCTCTGGACGTGCAGTAGACAGGGGGACAGGATCCAGCACTTTAGCATCGAAGGCTTGAGCATCGCTAGGACCAGTACCATCTTGAGCGTCGAGGGTGGCGCCTTCATCTACAATTGTTAAGGGCTCAAGATCGATTGGGTTGGCCGCCATATATTCGTTTTGAAGCATAACGACCAAATTATTATACTCCGGTTCGGTGAAGTCTTCAGTTGGATCTCTATCGGCGACCATGGGCTCCAAGTTCTAGTCCAGGTCCATCCTCAAGCGCTCGTCCGAACGGGGTAGAGGGGGGCACCACGCCCAACTTGATCAATTGGCCCACGGATTTCCAGAAGAAGCGGCGAGCGTTATCCAGGCAGTGCAGGTTTGCGCCGAAGCCAAATGCCTTAGAGTGCAGAAATCTGACGACCGCTTCCCAAGCAACCCTCGACTCAAGGCCCTCAACTTGCCCTCGTAAATCAGCCAACTCTTTCCTTGTATCCTCAAACTGCTGATTACGCTCGGCCAAGTGCCTGTTAAGCTCCTCATTGTCGGCCCTCAGCTGGTTGCGCTCATCCTTCAGTTTCTTGTGGCGCTCGTCCAACTTCAAATAGGCACCCTCCTAGTCCTTCAGTGTCTTCTTGGTCCCCTCGTGATCGAGCTTGAGGGCTGTGAGCTCCGCAGAGATATTGTTGAAGTCCTCTTGCAGTTGGCCGGGATCAGAGATGCGCAGCATCTTCTTGTACTTGGCCTTATGCTCGGAATAGACCTTCGCTCGCTTCTACAAGTTCTTCAGCCGGGGAAGTACCTCCTAAAAAGCCAGTGGAAAACGAAAGTTATTACAGAGTTAACTTGAGGGTGGAAGTTCTTTGGGAAAATATAAGCACCTACCGTTATGAGGGCGTAGCAGGCGTCGTCCATGACCTGAATAGCATCCTGCTCATTCAACTTGTCATGGTCCCCGGAGAATTGTAACTTACTCACAATCCCCATAATGAAGTTACGAGTGGACAAGCCCTTCTTCAAAAGTACCGGACCGTCTTTTCTTGGGCGCTTGTAACGAGCGTCGCCCTCGCACCCGTTCTTCCAGAAATCCTCATCCTCAGAGGATGAGGTGTCGCCATCTTCACCACACTGGCCCACTACCACCTCTTTCCCTTTTCCCGTGATGGGGATAACATTTGGTATCCTCTTCCTCTTTCCCGTACGCTCGGCCTGCTCTTCTTCGAAGATTTGGACCACAGAGCCCGAGTGATTGCTGCGGGATACATGCGAGCCCGCCTGTTCTGGCTCCACGGCAGCGGCTGGAGGAGTGGCACCGCGAGCATCTGGGAGGGTTAAATCCTCTATGTGGCCAACTCCTTGGCCATCCCCCCGACCACTTGTTCCTCGCCCGGATCCCGCGCCTCCCTCGTGGAGCGTTAGGAGCCTGTTGGTTCTGCGATGGCTGCTGTTGCTGTTGGTTCGCTCCAACTCTTTGAGCGCGCATCATGGCCAGGATACTTTCAGCGGTCGGTCCAGCCATGAGTATTTCTACGTTTGCAAACAGAGGAAAGAAGAGCGTCAGAAGAGTATAATCAGAATATTTGTTATAAGGATACCACAATCTAGACAAGTTAGTGACGTTATTCTAAGTGTTAGGGGAGTTAGCTCCTAGAATCTAACCGTCGCGGTCCATGATTTGAGCGGGAGGGTTGGCTATCATGTCTGTTGGGTTTGAGAGCCCATAACGAAACAATATCTCTTCGTTCCTCATCAAATCCTTGGCCTTAATTAACTTCCCGACTTTCAGTAACCGTCTCACGTCTCTCAACAGGCACGCGCCACTACCCTGTTACACGCGTCCACGTCGCCACTCAGCATTAAATGCGAACAGGACTTCATTTATTGTTGTGTCAGAAGGTGTCCGTTACAGAAGCCGGACAGTCCCTTCCCTCCAAAGACATGGCCCTCGAATATTCAAAGCCAGTGCTCAGTTTTCAAAATTCTACAGTACGCTCAAGCGTAACTACAAAATTTGGGTGATGAGGCCAAATTACGCTCAGATCAGCACCGCACACGTGTCGTGATCTGAAGGACCCTGGGCTCTATTGCTCGCAGTAATGGGCCCGTGGAATTGACCCGGCCCATTCCCTCATCACTTATTCGATCCGGACTTGCGCTCCTCAGCCCAAGTCACGAGCGCGGGATCCGTCCACTAATCTCTCCGAACGCTCGCATTTCGGTTCCAAGGGACGCTCCGCATCCAAACTCCCTCTCCTCTACAACAAGGATCCCTGCTATCATTACGCTCGGGTTCCCACATGCTCTACGCTCGGACCCATAGCGCTCATGGGCACTCGCCAGGGGAACCCCTCTCGAGCGTACCCAACGCTCGGACTCAACGCCAAAAGGTGTTATTCTACCCAAGGGCCAACCCCACCACAGTAGCGTACCCTACTCGAGGGCCCTTTCAGAGAAATGAGAAGCATAGATGTCTCCATGCTATCCGCTCGTCAACAACCTCTGACACAGTGTAGGTGCGCACCTCATACCTGACTCTGTCAGCCTGCAGGACCATCACTTTCGCACCATCACATGGCGCCACGTGTCTAGGGCGACACGGATTTGGGACCACACGGCCAATTCACCCAAAATACCCCTGCCCCTAACATATAAATATGGGAATTTGTACTCACATTCCCCAAGTCATCTTCTTCCACAAGAATACTCTGCACAAACTGGGCATTTTCCTCTGCATTTCCTTCTTTTCCAGGCACTGCATTTCACACACTCACCATCGTTGCACCCTTACTGCACCCTGCTCCTTGGTGTTATTCTAGCTGGAAGAACCCACGCTACAAAGGAAACCCAGTTCCTGAGGCTCTAACGCCTGTGATGATCTTCCCTCCCCTAAACAAATCTTAAAGTGTTGGTGTTTTATTACACTCTAAGTTTCAGCACCATCAATAGTTAATAACAACAATTATATATTTAAAAATTATATAACATACAAATTATACATTATTAATATGATATTTTATATAATTTTAAGTATATACATTATTAATCAAAACACAAAAGTATATAAACTAACAATTTTTATATTACTAGTAAAAACAATATGCGTTGCACATTAAGTATACGATTTATCTAAATATTTTAAATAATTGAATTATTAAAATAAAAATATTTAGAACATCAATCTTTTAACTTTAAATAAAGTGAGGAGACCTCAATTGGAATTTAATTTTCTAATAGACACTCTCACATACATAAATAAAAAGTTGATAATTTTAAATTACCACTCTTATGATGCTCAAATAGTTCTAAATATTATTGTATCGTATCGTGTTGTATCATATTAAGGTTGGATATCGTGACAAATGTCTTTCACTTGTTAAATTTAAAAATTAATATACGTTGTATCATATTTGTATCCATGCATTATAAACACTCACTTAGATACATACATACATATATATATAGTGTTTCCACACAAAAAAAAAACATATATATATATATATATATATATATGTATGTATATATAGTGTTAATATACTATTCTATTAGTTATCGATCGTAATTTACATAATATATTATTCTATTATGTATCTTTACAAAAAAAACTTTTATATATATATGTATGTATATAAAATTGAAGGTTTATAATATAATTAATTGTTATGTAATAGTTATTAGCAATGATTTGATATTTATACAGAAAAATAATTTAATTTATAATTTTGAATTAATAATTTAAGTGAAACGATGTAAATATTGTTTTTATATTACTAATTTTATTTTTAAATGTACAAATATGTTATAATGTAACTTATAATTAATATATTGTTGAAAGTATTATAGTGAGGATATTTTGGCCGATCACAAAGTTTCAAGAAACCAAAAACTCAACTCGTGTTTTTATAATATATATAGATATCTCAATAAATATGATTATATTTAATTCAAATAATCATATATTTAAAATTTTATATTTTAAATTAATAACATGAAGTATTTAAATAATTAATTGAAATAAGTGTATAAATATATTTAAAGACATAATATTAATAAGAAGTCAGTTGTCCAAGTTGGTAAGGGAGTCATCATTCTTCCTTGGAGACCTGAGTTCGAATCCCTATATGCGCAATTATCGTGAGAATTAATTCTCGCATTGGCTGGCTCAAGCTCAACTCGTGGCTAGTTTCCAGGGTGTTTTGGGTCTCACAAATGAAATTTTTATTTTTTTTTATTTTTTTATTTTTATTCTTTTTTCCGATGGAATACCAACGGAAAATTTCGTATTGGCTGGCTCAAGCTCGACTTGTGGCTAGTTTCCGGGGTGTTTCGGGTCTCACAAATGAAATTTTTATTTTTTTTTCCAACGGAATACCAACGGAAAATTTCGTTGGAATTTCGTTGGTTAGCTTAAAAATTAAATCATTTCTATTCCGTTGGAAATCCATTGGTTTTCCATTGGAAAAAAATTCCGACGGAAATTATCCGTTGGTTTTTCGTTGGAAATTATTTTGTTGGAAAAATAATTTGCCTGTTGGAATTCTCGGCACCCAATTCCGACGATGGTTTTTCCCACGGGCGCCATCCCGTTGGTTTTCCATCGGTTTTCCGTCGGAAATCTGTTTTTCCAATGGAAAACCTGAAAATTTCGTCGATTTTTTCGTCGGTTTTCGGCAGTTTTTTTGTAGTGCACAGGATATCATTGTATGGAATTACAACTATCAAGTTTATTTCAGGAAAGTGATTAGTGGCTCGGCGAGTGAGCATTCTCCAACCTTACTCCTTTAGTGTACAAGATAGTGTTAGGAATAATGCCCTGAAAGCCGATGTAATAGTCTGCTTAGTGCTTTTCCTTTGTAAATCACAGACAATCTTTGAATGATATAATGAACTTTAGCAACACTTTTTTATATGCTCTTGTTTGATTGTATGATTACTTTAGTTGTACATGTATAAGAACTCCCCTAATCAATATGACTTATACGACTCAACCATTTAGGTGAAATGGTTCATGGAACGAGCCCTATATCACATAAGTCATGATTAGAAATCACTCCGAGCCAATGAGTCCTAAAGACAGTGGGAGTGTCAACTTGACTCGTTCGAGGCTTGCTCGTGTGATCACGCCCTTAAGAAGGACCACCTTGTTTCATGGGGTGCAAAGTGTATTGTTGATACGTGTGTGATACATGGGGGTGCTTACTTATTCTAAATTTAATGTTTGATTAACAACCCGGTCACGTGGGTTAAGGTTGAATCGATTAAACGAGTTGATCGAACCGATAAGTGATTGGTGGGGTCCACACATGTGGAGCACGTGTGGGACGCGTGTCACGTGAGTGTGTTGATTAAATAATTAATATTGTTAATTATTTAATGGACTTTAATTTAATTATGAATTAATATTAAAGTTTTAATTTGGAGAAATTAAGTCTAATAAATAATTAATTATGAATTAATTAAATTATTAGCTTCAAGTTATTTATTATGAATAAATAATTAAATAAGATATCTAAATTAGTTAGATATTATGTCTTGCTTGACAAGTTGGTCAAAAGGAGACTTTTGGTCAAAGTAAAAGTCTTTCTCTCCAAGCAAATAATCCTTTATTCAAAAGGTTTAGGAAACCTTGTCCAACAAGATAAGGGGTTCGAACCCCTTATGCTATAAATAAGTGGGGTTCGAACCCCATAGAGGATTGATAGACAAATTCTCCTTCTCCAAATATTATACACTAAACCCTAGAGCCTAAACACCGAATATAGAACTAGCATCCTCCCTATTCGGATCGTGGTCGAGGTTGGTGGACTAATTCTCTAGAGGGCTACTATCGTGAAGTCTTGAAAGATTCGAAGGAGCTTTGGGGACAAGCCGCATGAAGAGCATTCTTGGGCGGCTAGAACGTGTCAAGAAAGCTTCTATTTAAGTAAGTTCTTGATCCCTACGAATTTGGGTATAGGAATTGCAAGATTCGATCCTTTCTTATTAGGAAAAATTTTAAATTTCTGCTGCGTTTCTGTTTCATTTTCCCAACAGATAGTTATTAGGTGTTCATGTAATACTTAAGCTTCACTTGTTACAAGATCAGATTCAGGTGCACAGGTACTACTTTTTCCTCCGGGTTAGTGGTTCGGGTAGCTAGCCCTTACGACCCAGGACAAGGTGATCAATGGGTATATGAATCCCATTGACCGAAATCCCATTGGTCCATCAAACCTCCTGATGGACGTCCAGGCTGCTCCAAAAAGGTGAGACTCATGCAAGAGTTGGCCGTCAGCCCATGCTTTCCCGGTTCCCTCAATACACAAGCCCCTGGGCACCAAGAAGTGTAACAGTCTCGCCAAAATAGGAGAGGATCAAGATTTCAGGTGCATTTGGAAAACATTTATCATTTGAAATCAAGTATATATATATATAAATAAGTTTTGGCCAAATCAACACATAAGAAAGTTGTAGGGTTTATATTATATATCCTAACAACTCCTCACCTGAACCGAAGCAAAAAGAAAACAAAACAGGCTCCCGGACCCTACACGATTGGCTCGTCGCCCTCCTGAGAACTCTCTGGACAAGGAAAACAGGATACTAGTGAAACTTGACTCAAAATGAACTAAGTACGACGCTCGGTAACTGAATAAGAATAAAATGGTATGATTATGAAGTCAAGTTATATCATGAACAAGTTCTTGTGCACAATTAATATTCCACGCATGCTTTAACAAGAATTAGACCATAATCAAGTCATATAAATCTCAATCAGGTATCAGAGGAAGCAACGAGAAGCAATTAAAGCATGAAACGAAGCAAAATCAACTAAAGTGAAAAATAAGGGAGGTGTCGCGGCCGTACCCGAAAAACAAGTAAAGATCGTCGCGGCCGCGACGGGCTGGCTGAGGCTCCCACTGGACTAACGTCACGGCCGCGCCAGAAAACATCGCGGGCACGACGGGGGTCCAGTGGTATCCATTGACAAGGTGTTGCGGCCACGCCCGGTTTTTAGTTAAAAATCATCGCACGCGCGACGGAGAATCTATACTAGTGTCACGGCCCTCGCCAGAAAATAGTTCAAAAGGTGTCGGGGCCGTTCAAGTTCAAAAATGGCAGAACAGGGGATGGGGAAAAATCCATCCCCAACCCAAAACCACACGCTCCAACAGCCATAAAACAATAAAGTTACATATATAAACACTTAATACAAGTTTAGGCAACAAAATAACCAAGAATCCATGCATCAATCCCATGAAAATTCATTCAAGAAACCCTTAAATATCAAGTGATCATATATGCTTCCAACTTCAAAAACTCATGATATAAATGTATGAAACTAATCAAAAATCATCACATATACTCACATAAATTCATGGATTCAATAAACATCACAAAGCCCTAACAAATTCTCAAAGTTCATCAAATATGCATACATACACCTACCTTAAAGTTGAAGAAAAAGAAGGGGAAGAAGAGAAGAGTGTATAAAGCTTGAGTTCTTGAAGAAAATGAGAAGAAATCTTGGTCTCTCGCTTCCTTGTTTCAACCGAAATGGGAGGGAGATGGATATGAAATGCTTGTGTCTTGTTCTTGTGCAAGAAAGGAAGAAAATGCAAGTGTGTGTATGTGTATGTGTATATGTCGAGATATGTAGGTGAAGAGAAAGAGAAATTGCCACTTAGTCCTCAAGAAATTTAAAGTTATGCAAATGTGATACACAATTTATGAATGTTGCAATTAGGTCCACAAATCATATCAATTAAGTCCACAAGTTTCAGAATGTTTCAATTAAGGACAAATAGGCATAAAATTCTCAAAGTTACGAGTAATTAAACACTTATTCATGCTCGGGAAAATTAAACATATAATCCACGTAAATAATTCACGAACGAAGGAATTAGAAATTAAATCACAAGTATACGAATTAAAATAAGTTAAGGTGCGCAATTAAATAACGAAAAAGGAATTAAATAATCCGAAATCTCAAAACTCCCACGCGTGGCACGCGTACCTGTACGGTCGAGAAGTCAGGGTGTCACATGACTGGTTTACCTATATTAAATTATTTCAAAAATATATAAAATTCCAACAAAGAATCCCAACACCTTAAGCATATGGAGAAAAAAAAAAAAAAAAAAAAAACGACCCCCTTTTCCTACCACCACCGTCCTACTCTTCCCACCAGTCCACAGCCGCCGCCGTGGACGCCGCCGGTGGTGGTGCTGCAGTAAACGAAAATGATGTCCCGATACGGGATAGGTGAAAATCTTATCTATGGTGCCTGATGAGATTGGAGAAATTATGAACTAGAAGCGACTTGTATTCAAATCGATTAACAAGCTTTAAATTTTTTCTCATGAGCAACAACTTACCCATGGAGATCTGCCATCAAGGGTTTCCTTCCAACCAAAATTTACCCATGGAGATCTGCAAAAGGTCTGTGGATCTATTTTTCCTCCACAAAACAAATTTTTCTTTGAAAACCCAACAAGCGAAAGAGATGCATACAAGAATATGTTAAAAACCTTCCAAATCTGTATGTACAATGGTGATGGTTGTGCAATTTCGGCGGTGGTGGTGGTGCGATTTTGTTGTTAGTGTCAGTGGTTGTGTGAAGATGGCCACAGTGGTGTGATTCTAGTGTGTGTGCAATAGTGGTGCTAGTGCATTTAATGTGGGCGATGGTGGCAGTGATGTGAAGACGACGGGTGGTGCGATTTTGTTGCTAGTGCCGGTGGTGGTGCGAAGATGGCCACGGTGGTGCGATTCTGGTGTGTGTGTGTGATGGTGGTGCTGGTGCATTTGATGTGGGCGATGGTGGTAGTGATCTGAAGACGGCGGTGGTGGTGCCAAGCAGTGAATAGTGAAAATTTTTCTTTCTTTTCTTTTTAATTCATTTATTACAATTTGGTTTCTGGTGGAAATTAGGAATTTAAATAATTTGGTTTTCAAATTTTGGTTTAATTAAGTATTTAATTTTTTTTTAGTTAATTTAAAATTTCAAAAAGAAAATGTGAAATACACATGTATATTTCAAATGAAGTTGGACAATTATAATCTCCCACCTATGATTTCAATACCACATACCCATTTTTGAGGTGGTATGCCGGCAGCACGTAAGTGCACGTGTGTGGTATTCCGGGAGAATATAAGGGTTTCGGTGGGGTTAGGGTTAAAATTTTAAAATTTCTGTAATAATTGTCCTCAAAATGCATATTGTCAAATTAAAATCTAAAAAGTCAAAATGGGATCGGTTAGAATCCCAAATTTTCAATTTTCCCCTACACTATTTATTATCTTCTCCAACCATACACTTACATATGCTTCCAAGACACCAAGTTCGGATTAAAACGAAACTTAAATCGTGAGGAGTCCGTAGCCTATCTCGGATCGTTGATTGATCCAGAATTGAAGGAGAACTTGAGCTCTAAAGGTTGAAAATGGCAAAGGGGTTCAGGCTTCTCTTCTTTCTTCCTCCCTTGCTTGAAATGTGATGTATAATGTGAGGGAAAGGGGAAGAAATTCAGCCCTTAAGGGAGCTGAACGGGTCAGATTTGTGTAAATGGGTTGAGTTAAAAGAATCTAGTTCGTTCGGATCGGATTTTAAAGCAAAGAGGATTCAAACGGCTTCAGAAAAAATATGGGGCTAGTGTCATCGGATCCAAATCATCTAAACGAATCCAATGGTGAAGTCGGAATTCGAATCCGAATTTTCGAGTTCAAGATAGCCAAAACGGCTTCAAAACACCTAATTACAATTAGGTCCCAAAACTCTTAAAAATAGTCAAATAGGTCCACAACCCATTTTCAATTAAGTCCAACACTTCAAATAACATTCAATTAAGTCTTTAAAGACTCATTTCATGCAATTTACATTTACGAACATACAAACATAGGTCAAATTGAACGTTTATAAGCAATTTAGAAGAATTAAATCAAATAACGACACATTTAATTCTCATAATCGAATTTAAATAAAGGAATTGCATAACTAAACTCACACATGACGATATACCTGAAGTGTCGAAGAAGCGGGTGTCACATATCTCATTCATCTTAATACTAGGAATGAGTAAGATACCTCAATCAGTTTGTTGAGTGTTCAGCAATAGATCATTGAAGTTGCTAACTCCAGTAATTTCCTTTTCCTTCTAGCTACCCACACTTTGTATTAGGATCTCGATTTTCTAGATGAAGGATTTTGTGATTTCTTCCATTTGATTCTTAATACTCTCTTGTCCATCCTTCAATGCCTTGGAGATGTTTTCTAACTCCTTGATTCTCTGCATATTGTTCTTTGTCAGTAGCGAGGCAAGGATCTTCACCAACCTTGGCTCAGATGCCATAGTTATGATAGTGTTAAATCTATCGAAAACATAATATGTAAGACCGCTATAGATAGGGAATATTTGGGTAGAGGAAGTGAGAAAGAACATTGAGAGACTAGAGAGAGGATCCGAGAGAGAAAAAATTGAATTGATTGTTGGAATTTTAATACATTTATATTATCAAAATCTAATAATTATTGAATGAGAAAATTAAGATTAAAGTTAATAATTAATAAGAACATATGTGTATTCAATATATGCAATGTTTCCAAAAGACACGACCTTTGGAATTAATAGTTGTGATGAATAGTTGTCACTTTGTCCGAAAAGGTGTGTTGTAACATTGTATTTTTTCGGTAATAACCGAAAAGGTGTCTTATTAATTAATAACTAAAAGTGAATAGTTAAACACCCCTTTGAAGAGGTACATTGTTTTCTATAAATAAACCCCACCATTATGCATTTTCAATCATTCAATACATACTTGTGCATATTCTAGCTATAACATCTAAGTCATAAGAGAGTTCTAAATACTTAGAGTTCGTTGATCTCGTAAATAGTGCTACTATTACGAGAAGTGGTCGTTGTATCTTGGGAGATGATTGCCGCTAATCCGTAAGCACCTGAGCAGGGCAATTTTGTCTTAAGAAAAGAGAGTCGAACTCTCGCCTCAACCTTTGTAATTATCATAGTAAAATCACGCCCTTTGTTGCTCAAAAATATCCAACAAGGATTTTATCAATTTTGGAGAAAATTCCGATATTCCAGCTTATGTAGTATGGAATTCAGTACTAGACGTTTTGGCCCATCACAAGTCAATAACTAATATAATTAATTAATTATAATGTTAATAACAAACATAATGGAAAACTAGAAAAAAATGTAACAACTGCATAAGTGAGATACGCCTTAATAAGCTTCAATTTGGAAAATTCTTTGGTGAGCCGGGTGTAGGCAACACCCGGCTCACCAAAGAATTTCCCCTTCAATTTCGTGAGAGGTTTCCCCTCTAAATCTCGTCTAATATTTTGGGGGTGTCATATTTGACAAAAATGAAATACTCAAATTGAGAAGCAGGAGAATTATTGTTTTTTTTTCTTTTTTTTAAATTAATGAATTTTTAAAATATTAAAATAACAAATGGCCTTGAAGTTAAGTAATGTTATATTAGTAATTCTGGGATACTCATTAAGTGTGTAATTAAAAATATATTATTATTTAAATATATTGAAATTAATTTTTATATTAATATATACTCTATTAGTGTAAAAGAATGTCATATTAATTAGAAAAAAATAAGAATATGAGACGAAAAAAATAAAAGTTATATAAGAAAGAAAAAAAAAAGAATTAAAATCAAGTGAGAAAAAATGTGGTTGGAGTGATATAAATAAATAAATAATAATGCAAGAAAATAAAACGAATGATAAAAAATAAAAAAATAATAAAAAAAAGAAGAAGAACAAAGGACCTCTTTAAACCAAAATAGTTACTATTTATCTTTGTTGCTTAATATATCACCGTAAATATTAAGGTTAAGTATCCAAAAAATCTCCCAAAGCCATAAGACCGAATAATTAATGTTATTAATCTTTTCAAACTAAATAATAATAATAATATAATATCTTTTCCACTATATATTTAATTTAATGATGACTTTCATAAATATTTTTATGAAATGAATAGTATAGTTTTAATTTTTAAATATGTTTAATTCAATAATCAATATTATGTTATGAAGTTTAACATATTCAAAAATAATATATATAAATAAACATATTTAATTTTATAAATTTAGTTAATTTGATAAAAAAAAAATTAGTTTGTAGGCACTCCAAAATTTTAATTAAGTTTAGTTCAATTAATATATAGGGAAAATGATTTTTTGCCATCCGAACTTTGCGCCGTTTTGCAATTTACCATCCAAACAAACTTTCATTGCAAACCGCCATCCAATCTTTGAATTTGTAACATACAACCATCTAAACATTTTTTTTAGTGGTTTTGGCTTAAAAACATGACACGTTGCATGTTTATAAAACATACACGTCAGTTGTATTTTCACTAGAACCACCAAGATGGCGGTTTGCAATGAAAATTTGTTGAGATGGTAAATTACAAAAAGAGGCAAAGTTCGGATGGCAAAAAATCTTTTACCCTAATATATAAAACCAACTTCAACCGAACCAAGCTCAAATCAAGTTTAAAATGTTTGAAGTTATATAACTTGTTATTAAATTAATACAACAAATTTAGTCGAGTTTTCTTTTATTAAATAAATAGCATATAACAATGAAATTTGATTTGATCCACGAATCGATCCAAACATTTTTCGAAAGTATAAATTTTAAATGTTAGGTGGATCGTTTTGATTCAATGAATGTCTCGAAACATATCTTTTTCAAAATTCAATTTCAAATTTATTAAATAAAAAACATATAATGTTTTTCTTTTTTTTTTGAAACGACATATAATGTTAATACTTGATTTGATCCATGAATTTATTCAAAAATAATTTAAAGTATAAATTTCGAATCAATTTTCAGGTGGATCGTTTGATTCATCAGTGAATACCTTCAACTTATTATGATTTAATTAATCCAAAATTTTAAATAGACTCTCAAATTTTATTAAAAGAAAAATACATAATGTTGAAACTTCATTTGATTCAAAATTGATGCAAATATTCTGCCAAAATATGTATTAATCCAAATCAATTATTAAGTAAATTATTTTGATTCAGGGAATACCCTCAAAATTTAAAAAAAAAAAAAAAGATTAGTTTATTTATTCTATATAAAAATTTCAAATTTAAATTTGTTCACATAACGAAAAGTTAATGTTTGATATAGATTTGATTAATTTATGATTAAAAACAATTTCATGAAATAATTAGATTTATCATTTATACAATATTAGTGACGTGGCACGTACCCGCTGTCGATCTAAGCCAATCCCCTTGCCCCACGTGGACGATCGGGGGTCAAGTCTCGATCGAGGATCACACTTCGACCGTCCTAATCAGAGGCCCATTTACCCCGCGAGAATTACCTCACAAGAGTATCGACCCAAATGCTCGGGCTAATCGCCTATGTCGAGATCGACTCGTCATCTCCGACTGACCAGCGCATCATTCCACTAACGTAGTGGCCGACCGAGCATTTAATGCAAGGCCTTAATGGGGCACCTGTCAGCTCCCCACGCCGCCACGTCGATGCAGTAACTTCTCTGTCCTCTCCATATAAATACCCCCTCCTCATTTATTGCACGGTAAGTTCTCCCACCTAACACTTTTCACCACTCAATCTCTTCGATCGTCTCCGCCGATCCTGACTTGAGCGTCGGAGTGCCAACCCGGGTATCACACCCCCCTTCCCCGAGTTGGCCTCGGAGCTCACGTTTGTCGACCTTTGCAGAATTCGAGCAGTCAGACGGCCGTTTCCTTCATCAACAAATAGAGTGACCGCGTCGGATCTCTCGATCAGTCATCAAGCAGAGATTTTGGCTCGATCATTTGGCGCCGTCTGTGGGAAGAACTCAGGAAGCCATCGAACATGACTACTCGAAACATTGTAAGCAACCGTCTATTCGACGAAAACGGTCGGGAGGTCATTCCTCAAGTTCCCCTACAAGTCGTTATTCCCCCCTCCCTTCCGACACAGCTAGTCTACTCGACGCCCGAGATAGAAAAATATTTGAAAGCTTGTCGCGATGAGGCTGTTGCCGCGGCCGCGGAGGGGAGAGAACCCCACATGCCAGAGTGCCCGGAGGCTCGCCCGATGGAAATACTTCAGCCCCCGATAAGTCATCCGGGATACCTGCAACCGGTTCAGTACCCTCCGCCCGGGACATATTGGGCTGGAATTGGGCAGAATGTACAGCCTCAGCTTCCCCGACAACCACCACTACCCTCCCAAGGAAATGTGCGCAAGTCGGTTCAGGACAGGTTATCATTTCGACCGGAGGAAGAGGTCGACTCTAGAACCCCAACTGACACCAGAATACATCGGGGCGGCAATCGTCGGGAGGAGGATGAATCACAGCAAAGAACTCGATTGTCTCATCCTAGCGGGAGACGCGGTGATCATAGGTTGTCTGGATCCCAGAGGGATCGAAGCCCCACTCAACGCAATTCGCCCCCGCATGAATCGAGCGGCGTCTTTAACCGACTCGGACCACGCGGTCGGGCCAATCAGATCAGAAGATCGAATAGGGGTAGCATCGTGAGGTCGGACGACCTTCGAAATCAGATACCTCCGCGTCCCAATCGACCGGACAACCGACAGAGGAATGAAAGCCAGGGATCCTTTAGCCGATCGCCTCGCCGATCACACTCCGTCAGGCGTGAACGTTCTAGATCCCCCCGACGCACACCGTTGGACCCAAGGCATGTCCGCCCATGGAGGTATCGCAGTGAGAGAGAGGCTCAGTCCCCATTTTGTGACTCGATCATTGAATCCACTACTGATGAGAAAATCCCCACCGGACTACCCGTGTATAACGGATCGACTGACCCGGAAAAGCACGTGTCGCGCCTCGAAATGCAGCTCAGCATGTTTGGACACTCGCCTAACATCTGGGCCAAGATCTTTGTTACCACTCTCGATGGCCCCGCTCTTGAATGGTTTTCGAGGCTCCCCCCTCGATCGATAACCTCCTACAAGGTACTCGTCGATCGATTCAAGGCTCAATTCTCTTCCATGAAGGGAGACAAGCTTCCGCCGACCTACTTGTACACCGTCAAACAAGCTCCGGGTGAATCGCTGCGAGATTTCTTCACTCGTTTCTCGCAAGCTGTGGTCAAAACGGAAGAACCGAGCATCGATCTTTTGAGACCCATTGTCCACAAGGCCCTGGTCAACATCGAAGCTGCTCGGTACATCTTCCTACAGAAACCCAAGAATTTGGCGGACATCCAGGCCGCCGCTTGCGACTGGATGCAACTCGAAGAGTTGGAGAGTTCTCAAAGGAGCCCGGTACCCAATCGAAAGACAGATATCCATCGACCTGTTAAGCAGGATGTCCGACCTAAGCCAGAGGGTCCGACTGGGCCCACTGCTCGAAAACATTACACCCAGCTAACGCGCCCGCTCGATGAAATCTACAATGTTATCGATCCTGCCCTGCTGAAGAAGCCTAAGCCGATGCGGGACACTCCCAAGAATCGAGAGAGCAGCAAATTTTGTAACTTCCACCAGCAGAAAGGCCACAACACTTCGGAGTGTAATGCTTTGCGAGATGAGGTCGAACGACTGATCAAAGGGGGCCTCCTCCAGGAGTTCGTGAAAAAAATGGACGACCATGCTCGAAACCGAGATCACCCCGACCGGTCGCCTCCCAAACAACGGCAGGCTAAGCCACCAACAGAAAGAGACCCTCACAACCGACCATGCCTCGGTCGGATTGACATGATTTCAGGAGGACCTTCAGGTGGGGATTCAAGATCCGCTCGGAAAAAGACGCGACGGGCCGCTGCTCAAGGATTCTGCAGTCCTCGAGAAGTGATGAATATTCGGCCGGAGGACGCCTGGATCAACAAGGATATAGTGTTTAACGAGAATGATGTAATAGACCTACCGGGACGCTCAAGCGAAACACCTAGTTGTCCTATGGTTGTCACGCTCGACGTCGCCAACTTTGCTGTATCTCGCACTTTAATCGATAATGGAAGCTCGAGCAATATTATCCTTTATTCGACTCTTGTTCGTATGAATTTACACGATAAATTGCTCCTAGATCCCATTCGAACCCCTCTCACAGGATTCGGAGGTGCAGAAGTATACACCAAAGGCCGAGTACGGCTAATCACATCCATGGGCACCTTGCCCCGACGGGCAACTCGCGAGATCGAATACCTTGTCGTCGAAATGCCCTCGGCATATAATATTATCTTTGGTCGACCAGGACTCATCGATTTCCGAGCGGCCATATCCACCTATCATCAAATGGTCAAGTTACCCACTCCAGCCGGAGTCGGCGAATTGAGGTGTGACATACCGACCGCCTGGAGTTGCTACTCTATCTCGTTGGACAAACCCAAGCCTTCTTCGGAGAAGCACGTCCCTCTATTGATCGACGATCCTTTCATCGAGGCTGAGTTCGAGGACCCGGGGGCCAGCAACCCCGAGAATTCACGGAAGATGAGTTCTTCCCACGCGGCAAAAAGAAAGAAGCAAGAAGACAAAAAGCTCGAGCCCACAGGAGAACTCGAAGAAATTCAACTAATCCCGGGGCAAACTGAAAAAATCACTCATATCGGAGCTGGTCGAAAAGGGAAAGAACAGTGCATGCTCATTCAGTTCCTACGCGACAATCTCGACGTTTTCGCGTGGAGTGCTTCTGATCTGGTGGGAGTGGACCGGAAAGTGATCGAACATCATTTGAATGTTGATCCCTCCTACAAACCAGTCAAGCAAAAGCTACGCTCACAGAGTGACTCCCGAAATGCCATCATCGAGGCAGAAGTCAACAAACTCCTGGACGCCCAGTACATCCTGCCGATCCAATACGTCGAATGGCTGTGCAATGTCGTCCTCGTTCCCAAACCGGGAGGAAAATGGCGAATGTGTAATGACTTCACTGACTTGAACAAGGCGTGCCCGATGGATCCCTATCCGTTGCCACGAATCGACCAACTGGTCGATTCCACGGCCGGATGCGAACGATTGAGCATGATGGACGCCTTTCAAGGATACTACCAAATCTTCATGGCCCTAGAGGATCAACCCAAAACCGCTTTCATAGTATTCAATGGCATTTACTGCTTCAAAGTTATGCCGTTCGGGCTCAAAAATGCGGGTGCTACGTACCAGAGGATGATGAACAAGGTTTTCGAATCTGAAATCGGGGATACCATCGAAGTATACGTCGACGACATGTTGGTCAAAAGTGAAAAAGCAGCCGACCACCTGGACCACTTGACGAGAGCTTTCAACCTCCTTCGAAAGTACAACTTAAAGCTTAACCCTGCCAAATGCACCTTTGGGGTCGACGGTGGTAAGTTCCTCGGATACATGGTCAGCCAGAGAGGGATCGAGGCCAACCCCGCAAAGATAAAAGCCATCCAATTCTTGCCAGTCCCCAACTCGATCCGCGACGTACAGAGACTGGTGGGTCGGATAATATCCCTTAACCGCTTCATAGCCCGATCGTCGGAAAAGAACCTGCCCTTCTTCAAAATCTTGCGCGATATCAAGAACTTCGAATGGACTCCAGAGTGCAACCAAGCTCTTGAAGACCTAAAAAAGTACCTCACCTCCCCCCCTCTGCTTGCGAAGCCCATCGACGGGGAGACCTTATATCTGTATCTAGCTGTGTCAAACGAGACCATCAGCTCGGTCCTTGTCACCATTCGAGATCGCAAGCATCTCCCCGTGTATTACGTCAGTAAGGTCCTCCATGGACCGGAGATACGATACCTCGAAATCGAAAAGTTTGCTCTAGCCGTAGTTCACGCTTCCCGTAAACTCCGACCGTACTTCCAGGCGCATCCGATCGTAGTCCTCACCGATCAGCCATTAAGGACCGTTATGGACAAACCAGAAGTTTCAGGTCGACTCACAAAGTGGACAATCGAGCTCGGACAATTCGAGGTTACATATCGACCCCGAATGGCTTACCAGGCTCAGATCTTAGCCGATTTCTTGGTTGAGAAAGACCCGCACTCCACAATAAAGGGTGACCCAACCATCTGGACCCTCTCGGTCGACGGCTCCTCAACCTCTTCTGGGGGGGGTGCCGGGATATCCATCACTGGTACAAACGGCCAGCAGGTCGAATACGCCATCGCCCTCGAGTATCCTGCAACAAACAATGAGGCTGAGTACGAAGCTCTTTTAGCGGGCCTGAAAATTGCAAAGATGCAGAAAATAAAAAAACTTCGAGCTTTAACCGATTCCCAATTGGTTGCTAGCCAAGTCAAGGGCGAATACGAGGCTCGAGAGGAGTCTATGATCAAATATCTCGCCTTGGCCAGAAAGGCAATCACTGAGTTTGAGGAGTTCGAAATCTCCCAAATCTCTCAAGAGGAAAACAGTCGAGCCGACGCCCTTTCTAGATTTGCCAGTGGTTCGCTCGGCACCCAAGATCGGACCATCACCTTCATGACCTCATCAACTCGGTCGATAGATCACATTCCATCCGAAGTCAACTCTATCGATGCGACCGAGCCGTGTTGGCTCGATGACATCGTCTAGTATCTTCAAGATGGCACCCTACCCGAGGATTTGACCGAAGCAAGGAGACTCAAGCAACGCTCGTTGAGCTATATGCTGGACCAGGAAGGTCGTCTGTACAAGCGTTCATTCATCGGTCCAACTAAACGGTGTCTTCGACCATCACAGGGTCAAGAAGTTCTAGCCGAAATCCACGAGGGATCCTGTGGAAATCATACTGGGGGGCGATCTCTAGCCCTAAAGGTATCTCGATCTGGATTCTTTTGGCCTAACCTACGGAAGGATGCACTCGACTTTGTGAGGAAGTGCGATCGTTGCCAGAGGCATGCCAATTTGACCCATCAGCACCCCTTACGCATGATTCCGATCGAGTCATGCTGGCCCTTTGAGCAATGGGGAATCGACATAATTGGACCTTTTCCGATAGCAACCCGACAAAGGCAGTTCGTCATCGTGGCGATCGATTACTTTTCAAAATGGGTCGAGGCGTTGGCAGTAGCAAAGATTACCTTCTACTCTTTACAAGACTTCCTCTGGAAACACATCATCACTAGATTTGGAGTACCTCGAATCATAATATGCGATAACGGACCACAGTTCCGGAGTTCAAGATTTAGAGCCTATTGCTCCGACTTTAAGATCGATCAAAGATTCACCTCGGTCGGGCATCCCCAAGCCAACGGTCAGGTCGAGGTTACCAATCGGACCATCATACAGAATCTGTGTACGTGACTCGAAGCAAAGAAGAGCCATTGGGTCGACGAACTTGAAGGCGTCCTTTGGGCTTATCGAACCACCCCTCGAGTCCCCACGGGACAAACACCTTTCGCCATGGTGTATGGCTCGGAGGCCATGATTCCGGCTGAGGTCCTGCATCAGTCTCCCCGGGTGGCTCACTTCCAACATAGTCAGAATAATGAACTAAGGGCTTTCGATCTTGACACCATAGGTGAAACTCGAAGAAAGGGAAACATGAAGATGCAACAATATCGAGCCACGACTGCTCGGGCCTACAATAAAAACCTGAGGCCTCTCCACTTTCAAGTCGGGGATCTGGTCCTCAAAAGGGTCGAAGTTACCAAACACGTAGGAAAGCTCGATGCTAATTGGGAAGGACCCTACCGTGTCGTCGAAATAGGTAAAAATCGGGCGTATCATCTCGAGGACCTCGATGGACTCCCGCTTCCTCGAGCATGGAATGCTCACAACTTGAAGAAATATTACTTGTAATTAATCGTTGTAATTTCTTTCGGTCAATTAAATACCACATGTAAACTCCATGGTCGATTAATCGATAAAGCATTCTCTTGTCTCTTAGCAACCATGTTATTCGATCACATACTTGTAATTATACGATGCTCGTACTAATTTCTTGTATACTTCGAAAGATTAAAAGCGACTTGCCTTAACATCTTCTCGATCAATAACTTCGATTAACATGAAAAAGGTAAACGCCCAAAAAGCTCGAGAGAACACATAAAACAAAAAAGAAGAGAACTTGCATAATATATTTAAAATGAGGAAGTTTACATCGATCACAACTCTTCGATCATGACCTTGCAAATTTGGATTTTACAACGGGAGCAACAAACGATCGGATTCCTACCTATTTACACATGAATCCCGAGCCAACAACTACTAAAGTCCGACCCCAACAGTCGGAACTTCGAAAAATTGGGTTCCCTTTCACCAGTCCTCCGAGTACGAAGATAGGGCTAGTCCATTCTCTACGACTCAATCCTCGACCGCTCATGGTCCGGTCCCTTCCTCGATGGGAACAATGGCGCTCTCCCCAAAATACTCCGGGCACATATCCTTGGGGTCGAAGGAAGCGTCAAGGTCGAGCTCTTCCGTGGCTATGTTGTCCGGTTCCCCTGCCGCTCTCGACCGAGCCAACTTCACAGCAAAGCCAAATTCATCAGTGTCCCAGTTTGGCTCGGGAGTAGGGGGTCGGGTGACCGGATCAACTGGACGGGGGTCATCTTGGAATAGGCCGACCTTCTCTTGATCATAGTCGAGTGGAAGATACTTGGCCGCCTGCACCTGAGCCAAGCACAAGTTGAAACCCTCCTCGACATCTTTGAAGCTTGCGATCGACACGGCCTTCTCGTAGGCCTTGGACTTCATGAACCTATAAACGCCTCGACGCTCGAGGTCGTTCACGGATTCCGCCAAGCCCCTCTTGCATCGCTCCAGAGCTAGCTTGGCGCCCTTCCTCTCCCCCTCGATCAGGCCGCGGTTTCGCGCTTCAGCCTCCTCTTGGATCGACCTAGCCACCCGGTCCTCGGCCACCATTAGCTTTTTCTCGACCTGAGAGAGATTTGTTATGGCGTCCAAGAGCTCACGGTCGAGTTTCTCCTTGTCCTTGGTGGCCTCGGCCAGCTTCTTATCTTTCTCCTCCAGCTCGACCCTCATCATCTCCACCTGCCGCTCGGCCTTCGCCCTCAACTGCCGATGCACCCACCCCCTTCGAGCCACCTGAAAGAAGTCCTGGTCCATCTGCAAAACATCATCGACCATTAAAAACTCCGACCATACACATGAAACAATTTCTACAGTTATAATTTCTATCGGTGCTTACCGCGAAGTACTTCTGGACCCAAGACGCCTCGATCTTGTCATCGGAGAGCGCCATCCTCTCCTTGTGATCGACCGTTGTCTGGATCGAGCTGTACAATGCTCCGAGCGCCTGGTAGTCCTTAGGGGCTGTCCCGACCCGTCTGGGTTCGCCCCTCTCGTTGACGCTTGCCAGGCCGCATGGGAAATGGGGCTCCTCGAGGATAGGATAATCGAAGAATAGCTTCTTCTCTTCTTCGCTCGATTTCCATTGAACCGCGCTCGAGGTTCCTGCACCCGGCCTTCTCACCCCCACCAGAATGCTGGCCACATTTCGAGGCACTATTGCCCCTCGACCTTGATTCAAAGGGGTCGAATGGGCCCCTACCTGGACCTCAACGATCGGACCAAGCGCCGGTGGCATCGGAAGCAGGGGGCTCTTCTCTCGACCCGTGTTTTTATCGGCCCCGGCCCCAGACTTGGCCTGACCTTTTGTTTTTTGCTTTTTGGATTGGGGGGCTCCATGGTCCTTGTCGGTGGAAGAGCCCCGACCTCTCTTCTCGGGAGCGTCCTTGGTCCTCAACGCCAGAGCGTCCGGAAGCGCCTCGACCGTCGCATCGGTCGATGCAGACGTCTCGGCTTGAGTAGGAGGGGGCATCTTCTTCTTCTCGGCCGCCTTCTTTAGCTCGGCCATCTCCTTCCTCCTGGCATTCAGTGCAGCCGACATAATGTATTGCTCTGCACAAAAAGACACTCGATTAAAAAACAAAGCAACAACAAACAAGACAAACAAAAGGTAAAACAAGGGCAATGTTTTCTCGAGGGATTCGTTCGGAATACCAGGGTCGAAATGTTTTCTAACTCCTGGCGCGAGCCCCAGCTCGATTAATGACTGTGGAGCCACCATGTCCTCCGACTCCACACTTCCCATCTTCCGCAAGGCCGCCATCAAGGTGTTGGGCCAACCCGGGTGCCCCCTCGGAAGGTCCGATCGAGTAACCCAGCTCCATCCAGGGAATTTCAGACCGGGCCACCCCTTTTCACTCTCGACGAAAACGAATCTTTGCTTCCATCCCTTGCCATTCGATGAGGTAGGCGACCTAACAATCCGATAATTGCTCTTCGATTGCAGCTGGATATACCCCGGGCCAGACTTCGAGGTCTCGGTCGTCAAGCCGGCCTGGAAGATCTCAGAAATGCAATAGATATTGACCTTCATTCCCAGGCATCTCAACAAAGCCCTCAATCCGTTTACCATGGCGTAGGAGTTGGGCATCAACTGCAATGGGCTAATCCTAAGGGTATTGAAGAAACCGACCATCTCCTCGGGAATGGGCACCCTAAACCCATTTTTAACCGCCAAATAGTTGACCGCAATACAGTTGGGCGGTGGGTCGGTCATGCGATCTCCTGATTGGGGCCTAATCACTCGATAACCCCCATACTCCGGGGCCCCCCCAAACAACCAATTCTGAACCTCTCCAAGCTTGTCCTCGGATATCGAGCAGGTAATGGCTCGAGGGTCGTTTTGTAGCCAACCTTCTGGCTCTAAATTCTCCATCTCCTCATCTTCCTCCTCCTCTAGTCGACCCGAAGTCGACGTCTCCTCTCCAGACTCCCGCGGTACTGACACCACTGTTGCCTCATCCTCGGACAAGTGCTCTGAAACCTCTACAACCTCGACGAACTCATCCCTCCCCTGAGGATTCGTCGACCTCGTCTCCATGGTCTCACCGGAATCAGACGTCGAACTCGACCCTGATGTGTCCGAACTCGACCTATCACTCGCGGTCACCATTTCCTCCACTCCGGGGCCAGTCTCCACTCGATTTGTTGACATCCTACAGGGCAAAAACCTCATTTTCATGGTGTGGCTCGGATACAAACAAATCGAGGGAGAGGAAGCCTTCGAAGAGGGAAGTGGTGCACCTCTCCCTCGAGGCAAGCGAAAAGAAAAAATAAAAGACACAGGGAAAGGAAATCGAGCAAAAGATCGGAAATGTTACCTTCTGTTTTCTGAAGATCCGAACGGTCCTTTTGAAAAACAAACGACCTCGAGATTCAGCACACTAAGAACTCTTTATCGATCGAAAATGGCTCGGAACTCTCTTCAATTCTCTGTCGCAAAAGTAACAAATGAATTTACAGAGGGAACTATTTATAAGGATAAAAATGAGCGGGAATCGAGAAGGTGAAACGGCGTAATAATTACAGCGGGTCCCACTCTTGGGATTTGAAACGCCTCTGCCACGTCAGCCCTAGCAGATGACGTTTCGGGGGGCTTATGACGTGGCACGTACCCGCTGTCGATCTAAGCCAATCCCCTTGCCCCACGTGGACGATCGGGGGTCAAGTCTCGATCGAGGATCACACTTCGACCGTCCTAATCAGAGGCCCATTTACCCCGCGAGAATTACCTCACAAGAGTATCGACCCAAATGCTCGGGCTAATCGCCTATGTCGAGATCGACTCGTCATCTCCGACTGACCAGCGCATCATTCCACTAACGTAGTGGCCGACCGAGCATTTAATGCAAGGCCTTAATGGGGCACCTGTCAGCTCCCCACGCCGCCACGTCGATGCAGTAACTTCTCTGTCCTCTCCATATAAATACCCCCTCCTCATTTATTGCACGGTAAGTTCTCCCACCTAACACTTTTCACCACTCAATCTCTTCGATCGTCTCCGCCGATCCTGACTTGAGCGTCGGAGTGCCAACCCGGGTATCACACCCCCCTTCCCCGAGTTGGCCTCGGAGCTCACGTTTGTCGACCTTTGCAGAATTCGAGCAGTCAGACGGCCGTTTCCTTCATCAACAAATAGAGTGACCGCGTCGGATCTCTCGATCAGTCATCAAGCAGAGATTTTGGCTCGATCAATTAGAATTGTAGGTATTTTCAATATTTTTTCTCTAATATTAAAAAAATAATAATAATAATAAATTAAAAAATGATTTATTTAGGTTTTTATGTAATTTTTTCAAAAATAATTAAAATGTTATGAAAATGTAATTAACCACCGATCAATGACCGATTAAAGCTTAAGTCACAAAGTTAGTGATCAATAAAATTTCGATCATAGAATTAGTGACCGCAATATCCACATTTAAAAATTATGTGACTGATCTGTGACTGATAAAGATCAATCAGAATATTAGTGTCCGATTAAATTTTGGTTCACAAAATCATTGATCAACTAGTGATCGATAAATTTTGGATCATAAAATCAGTGACTGATTTATAATTGAATTTTACGGGGTCATTAATTAGTATATATATGTAATATGAATCACTAATCAATCACCATAAAACAATCGCTAGAAATCGATCACTGATCTTATTTATTTTTTTTTTTTTAATGTTTTAGAATATTATTCCTAACAATAATCAGATATAAAAATATAAATATAAAATGGGCATCCCATGCCAACCAACTCTTGTAATTTTGTGAGTCGGTACAGAGTGGTAATTTTCATGATTGACGTCTGTATCTTACTTATATTTGATTTTGCAAACAAAACAATTCATATAAACTTGATATTGAAAATAATTGTATTTAAATATAATATTAATACCTTTGTAATGCAAAATACCAGTTATATATAAATAATACCCTGATTAAGAGTACCACTAGTTTAGATCCATATATAATATGGACCGTGACAAATTTATATTCATATTTTATTTCGACATTAATTTTACATAATTGAAATTACAAAATCCATAATAAAAATAAGTATAATTACTTATTCCCATTTTTCGATATTCACCACCTGAGAAAGTGAAAAGACACCACCATTGGTTCGATTTTCGGACTTTGAACGTTTACCCTTACAGTTCTAATGCGCATCAGCTCTGCTCTCAAAGGCCAATAGTTCTTGCTCTATTTTATCGAACTTGTCAAAATACTTCTAAGTTATCAGGATTTTTGCAGGGAGGGATCATCATTATCATGGAAAATTCTTGTATGAGCCCGGTGTAGGGCACTGTTCCCTACACCCGCCTCTAATACACAATTTTTTTATTATGTATTAGAGGCGGGTGTAGGGAATTAACAGTGTCCTACGCCCGACTCATACAAGAATTTCCCTCATTATCATTCCATACCTCCGTTGTCGATAATTAACTGAGAGAAAGTGAAGCGACAAAACGCTATCAGAATTAATGACTTGGGGTTTTCTGTTTTATGCAGGCAACGGCGACAATAATTTCAAACTAGTTCTCAACCCACAACAAGAAAAAAATGTAAGTACTGATCATTCCTTCATTAGTAATATTAATTAATGCTTCGATGCAATTTCGTAGACCTATTCTATGCATACAGCTTCATTTCTTTTGTTTGCACCGTGGCTAGTTACGGGTTTCCCATTCCCACACTATTTTCAAAGTGTGAAGCTTCACCATGCATTGCAAGTACAGTAGTTGTTTCAGATTTAATTGGCTAGAATAGAAAACCTTCGAAAAATTAGAATGATTCATATTCTGATGGTTTGTTATATAGTTTGTCATATTAGCTCAGAAAAGAAACTGGCCTGGGTCCAATCTGAAGAAAGATACCCTTGGTCTATCTACTCTCTACAATGGGCGCTAATTCTGAAATATAAATGCAAGTAATTAAATTAAGAATTTTTCCTATCATCCTCTCCTCCACCTCTAATCAGTCTTCAATTTTGTGTATTTTTTCTCCTCACTTTTACAAAATACAACATTTTACCTCTTTTAACAAATTTCTACATAATACAACATTTTATTACCCACCCCCTGTTAACAAATTTCTACATAAAATTTTGAAATATTCCTAACCATTTTAATTTAATGCATGTGAGATTAAGTGTTTTCTTTAATATTTGAATTATGACCTTTTGTATGAAAATTTTAATTTTGATTAATTTGAATTACAACCCATGGTATAAACCCTTGGTTTGAGTAGGTTTTAAAAAAAAGGCATAATTTTTTAAGGGGTATTCCAAAACCACACTTCTCTCTTCAATCTCACGTCCATCTTCTTCAAATTCTTCAAAATCATCTTTTCCTTTTGATGGGTTGCACCGATTAAATTTATAAGAATGCAGAAAACCCATCACCTAATTTAAGCCAAAATCTTCAAAATTTCTGGAAAAGCCCTCTATCCCTTTTTTTCTCCTGGAAATTGTTCTAACCCTCCACCACAAATATTGATTAAAATGTTATCATTCAGCTTATAAACCCAAACTAATATCTTTTAAGTGGGGGTTAATTCTACGACAATTATAAAAATAAAAAAGTGACGACTTTTTGAGAACACCCAAAAAAATACTGTTAGAAGTGAAAAATAAACGCCCAATTAAGGCAAAAATATTAATGTATTAGTTCTTTTTATGAAACAGCAAATCATTATAGTGACAAAGAACTAACAAATTTTATTATGAAAAAATAACTAAAGGAAAGAAATGATGTTGAGTTTAAAGAAAACACAAATATCTCTAGATTGTAAATATTATAATATAATATTGTCTTCAAAAATTATATATAATAAAAAAAGTTAAACTATAGATTGGATAAACATAAAATAAACTAAATGATCCAAAAAAATAACAAATAACCCCTTGATTAAAATGATTAAAAATAATAATAATAATAATTATTATTATTATTATTTTATATATATATATATATATATATATATATATATATATATTATTGGTGCAGTAAAATAAAACAAATTATGACAAAGTTGAAGGATATAAAATATCTCTCATCCTATTCGAAAGGCAAACAGTGCATTGTGATCGATGTAAATTTTTATTTAAAATATAACTTTAAACTATTTAATTTAAAAAAATAAAATGCACTAATTATTTCAAATTAATATTTAATATTTTATCTATGCTTTTTTTTTTCCCCTAAATTATTCAGAACTTCAATAATTATACATATAACATTTTTTTGTGAATTTTATAACATATATTTTTCAATATTAGTTTATACTAGTAATTCCTGCACATTTGTCGCGTGTGCAATTAAAAAATACTATTATTTATATATGTTAAAATTAATTTTCATATTAATACACATTTTATAATCATTTTAGTGAAATTATTAAATTATGATAAATAATTAACAAAAAAAAATGTCATATTAATTGAAAATTTTAAAAGTACGAGGAGAAAAAGATAAAAATTATATAAAAAAAGAATAATTGAAATTAGATGAACGAAAAAAAATATTAAGAAAACTTGAATGCTAAAAATATAATAAATAAAAAGAAAAAAAAATATGTAAGAGCATAAAATGAATTGAAAAATAAATAAAATTAAAAGGAAAATAAAGATATCAAGAAATTAAAGTGATTATTATATATCTCTTTCCCTTATAATAGTATAGAAAGTATAAATGTTATGCACTTTTAAGATTATGTACTTTTTCCCAAGTGATACGATAAAAATCGTACTCTTTTTATATCAGTTGTAACTCCCAACAGTGATATGTGGTCTTTTAACTGTCAATAAATACAAAGACACTAGGTGAGAAGGACTCAGCAGAGATGATTTCGGCGTAGACCCTCCATTTAATTAAGTCAGGCCACCAATCTAAAAAGATTACAAAGTAAGGAATCAGTACTGGAAAACTTGTATTAGTTATTTTTTCCTAATGATTTGAGCTGATATTTATAGTGAATAGTCTTTTAATCTCCGACCTCCGCGTGTCTTAATCTGGGAACCATAGAGAACTTTCACTCTAGCTGAGATGGGCCTTGGCTATATCATACCTCAGGCCCAAGCTACAACTCAACACTTGGGCTTTGCTTTCTTGGACTTTGGTCCGGTGGCCCAAATGTAAACATGCTTATTTAATAATTAACATGTAGAACACATATCAGCAAGATATTTATATATAGGGCGAATTACATCTGAGTATTTTTACAATATGCAAAATTATAATGCAGGACCTCTTGTTTGAAAAATTATATATTAGTCCCTAATCTTTATTTCCGTTTGAGGTCTCTCCCGTTCTGTTAGGGTTCCTTCAAATTTGACCGTTGTAATGACCAAAATACCCTCGGGGATTGTTTTGTAATATACGTAAAAGCGAGGGTTCGTTTTATTAGAAAGTGTAGGGTTTGATTAATTAGATTTAAAAATAAAATAAATTTTAATAATATAAAATTTATTTTAAGATTTATTAAAATTTTATTTCATTCTTAATAATATAAAATTTACACTAATTAAGATATTATATTTCAATTAGTCTTAAATGTCTATTTTATAAAATTAAACAGTAGAATTTTTTTTATTTTTTTATGATGTACGTATGCAATATAAAAGTATGTATAAAAAATATATATATTTATAAATAAAAATATTACATTTGATTAGAATAAAAATAAAATAATATAATATTATATTTTTGATCTATCAGAGTTTCCCCCCACCCAATTGAGTAAAGAACTAATCTCCCGATGTAGCTGAAGGCGCTTATTTGCAAGGACCTCTCCTAACGTAGTTTTTTACATCCACAAGTGTCGAATCCGATGCCTTGTTTAAGTGAACTCAAACCTCTATCTGTTATTGAATTTATGAAATTTAAAAATAAAATAAAATTTCAACAAAGAATATCAGTGTCATAATATTTATCATATATAAAATAACTATAATATTTTTTATATTCACATAAATTACATTTATTTTATTTCTAAATTAATCAAATATAATATTTATAATTATAAATATATACATAAAAATGAAATTCTACTATTTATCATATATAATATAATATTATTTTATTTTATTTTTATTCTAATCAAATATAATGTAGTATTTTTATTCTAATATAATATAATGTAGTATTTTTATTCATAACAAAATGAACTCTCACTTTTACGTATATTACAAAATAATCCCCGAGGGCATTTTGGTCATTATAGGGGTTAAATTTGACGGAACCCTAACGGAACGGGAGGGATCTCAAACGAAAATAAAGGTTAGGGACTAATATATAATTTTTCAAATAAGAGATCCTGCATTATAATTTTATCTATTATCAGATGTAATTCGCCCTTATAATATAAAAAACTATGCTTTCTATGGTGTTTAAAAAAGTATAAGGTTGTTTTATGCCGTTAATATTGTTATTCGGATTTTTTTTTATTTTTTGGTGTAAATATTCGGGTATTATTAGGAGTACAATGATTGTTTCGTTTTTGAGGAATGTAATTCCAATCGCAGTCTATGCACGTGAACGACTAATATTTTTTCAAGATTTTTGGTTATAATTTTAAATTTTACAAAGTTTTTCTAAGATTTTTTATTTTACGAAAACTTACGTAGAAAAAGCTTTATAATATCCTCCAAAATAAATTACAATCAACCAAAATTACATCATTTTAAGTATGAGATTAGATATCAAACTGTTTTCAAAATTAGTGCAAGTCATAAATTACCAATGAGAACTCGTGGATAATATATTTCCCAAATATAAATGTCTTTTTCTTTGTTTATATACATTTCATTTCCCATATTTACTGTAGAAAATGACCTTCTAATATTTCCCAAAACGTGAAGAAGGAAAACAAATAAATAAATAAAATCCAGCAGACATGGCCATGGCTTTGGGTGAAAGAACTGAAACACAAAGAAAGGTATAATAATATAATAGGCTAATCCCAATTCCCAGACAATTGCCTCCCCTTTTGTTCCTAATTTTTTAATTAGTGTGATTATTCTTTTAATTTTTAAAAAATATTATATTTAATCTCTTTTAATAAATATTAATGGTCCTTTTTTTTTTGTCACGGTTACCTAAGTTTCAAAGTCACTGACATCGTATTTGTCTCTCTAAGCGAACAAAGTTTATACCCCAATCTACCCTATTAGCAGCTAAAAATCGTTACAAAGTCTTGTTTATCATACGGAAAGTCGTTACAAGTCGTACGTCATTTTTTATCGATAATTTTTATTTCGAACGTCCAAGAGTTTTAATTTGATATGTACTATTCATACATTTAAAATCTGCTTTGTAAAGATGTACTATGTTGAAAAAGTTAATTTCACCTTGTAAGAAAAAATAGGGGTGTCTACATTAACCCTAATATAATCAATTGATTAAACAGAGCAGAGCACTATACTTTGCGAAGTCTTTCGTTTCAATTCAAGCATCCATTGAGCAAACCTCAAGCTGCAATCCAAAGGAAAGTAGGAAACTCATCAATGAACCCATCCCACAAACATCACCAATCAAAAACCAATTTAATACTCTTGGATATGAGATTAAGCCAATATAATCATCAAAGAGAAGAAGATTACGCCAATATGTTGCTGAGATTACAAAGGCCGAAATGAGACAACTGAAATACCAAGTTTCTAATTGGTTGGTTAAGATGGTCCCGCCCTTTTCTTAGACTTCACTTGAAAAGAAAATCACCAAGGGCAAACTGTATATAATGAGCCGGTTTTTGAATCGCTGCTTCACAATTCGAGTCCTAAAGCGAAGCCCACGTTTGGAGGTACTGAAGTTAAATGTAATTTGTTGTCGCTACTTTCTTGGAAGTGGAAAAAGTTTTTGTGATTCTGCTCATATTCTATGAAGAGCAAATGGGTAGTAATAGTATACCATCTGTTGGTGATTTATTTGATGGGAGTTATTTAATGGGATTTTCCTTTGTTTGCTATAGGAATCAAGAGATATTATGGAGAAGCCATCGAGCAATGCCGAGAAAAGCACTCAGTCTGAGGTGATAAATTTGTTTTTACAATGTATTGGTGGATAGTTGTAAGTTTACTCACGTTAGTTATGATGGCACATGAACTGCAAGATACACATTTGGGATGTTTTTTATTTGAGCATTTTATGGAGCTTTTTGTTGTTGGCTTTAGGAATCAAGAGATATCATGGAGGAGCAACTCTCAAGTGCAGAGAAACGCCATCAGTCTGAGGTTGATAAAGTGTCTTTGACGATGTGTTACTCATGATTTGAATTTGATATTTTGAAATTTTATAGTTCTGCTTGCATTTTCTTATGAAGATAGATAAAGAGTAGTATGCCCATTTGGGATTTCTGTGATTTGAGATTTTTAATAGAGTTTCTGTTGTTGGCTTTAGGTCTCAAGTGAATCCACGAGCAATCTGGAAGCAAGCCATAGGCCTGAGGTGATATATTGTTTTTAAAGTTATTGACTGATTGTTATAATTCCTCGAATTTTTTCATGTTTTGCGATGTTCTTGCCTATGTTGTCCTTCCAGTGTTTCATATTGCATACATGATCTCTTTGTCTCCTATTGTCTTTTTCCTCCTTTGGTTGCCTTATGGCATGCTCAATGCTTTACTCGTGAGTCTAAAATCAACTGAACATTGCCTGACATTTTTATTTTTTAACTCTAAAGAGCAATACATTGTTTAACTTGTCTTGTCAAATTTCACAAATCAGATTGTAGAGAAGCACCATTTGTAGAGTCCGAAAGATATTGAAATATTTCAAATTAAACAGTTGAATTTTCCATTTTGGAATTTTGTAAATTGGTTGTGAAGTGCGACTTTGAGTTCCATCTCCTATTATATGTTTTTGAGTTACTAGATTGTATCAAAACTTCCTCTTGATAAATAAATCAAATTGTATCCAATTCATATGCATTATTATTATTAAGTTTCTGATATTTCCAACAGTGTTCAAATGATGAATTGAAGGATTCCAGCCGCACACTTGCTACAAATATCATAATTAACCATGATTTTTCTGGAGGACTTGATTTATGGCACCCCAATTACTGTAATGCCTCTGTGGTTTCTTATCCTGAAGGAGTATCAACTAATTTAAATGGGCGTTTTACTATTATTACAAACCGGCAAGAATCGTGGCAAGGCCTCGAACAAGACATCACCGATAGAGTTTCTTCAGGTCCTATTTACAGGGTTTGTGCTTGGGTTGGAATATCAGGGCCTCTCCAATGTGTAGCTGATGTGCTAGCCACTCTGAAACTTGAAAACCACGACAATTCAGTTAGCTATTTGTTCATCGGAAGGTAATACTTTTCTCTCTTTTTAGGTGGTTCTCTCTTGCTTCAACATGCAGCTCCTTGGGGAAAAAAAAAAAACATAGAGAGAGAGAGAGTTAGTTCAGAATCTCTGATTCCCTAAGCACATTGCAGAACTTCTGCATCATTGGGGCATTGGGAGAAGGTAGAAGGTAAATTTTCTCTACCAACAGTGCCTCGTCGTGTTACTTTTTATCTGGAAGGGCCTTCAGCTGGCATTGATCTGCTGATAAGATCTGTAGTGGTTTCCCCTGAAAGTTCAAGTTTAAGTGAAGTAAGTTTTTACATAAAAGCTAATTTGCTCCTGCATGTGCTTTGTGACTATTTGCTCATGAGGTGGTGTTGGTAAAAAATTGTTACATATGTCATCAAGCAAAGAAATATATATAAAAGAATTTGTCTCTTCTTGTAAACTGGAAATATAATGCAATATTAACAAAATAAATTAAATGACCATATGAGAATCGTCCTTGATACCATAAATAAGTTATAGAACCTTTCAGTTCATTAAGGGTTAATGAATGACCCTGGACTTCAATCCGTTTATGAAAAACACCCTAATACCTGAGATACGAAAATCACCATGAAGTTTTAAGTTGGGCTACCACGCATGTAAACCGTTAGTTAATTGGACGAAAAACGCTAATGTTAGCCCAAAGTGTTTTTAAATCCAAATTTACCCTTGGATGCTTTTGTAATATATCAAAAAGCTGAAGCGTGAACTTGAATCATTGAATTCTTTTTGTATGTATAATTTTAACATGTGAGTTTTGTTTTCTCTTGTTATTCAAATTTAAATTTTATTGAATTATCTGATTTGTTTATTGTAATTATTCATTAGTTTATGGTGCACTAGAACATGATATCTTAGGGGTTTCCACATGAAAGTTTTGAACACATGCAAGTATATGACCTTTTCCACTCCACGGTTGTAGTTGTTATTAGAGGTGTTTTTTGTAATATTTCATGAGTTGAGTGTGCAGTAGAACATGATATTATACTATTTTCCACATAAAGTTTTGAACACATGCAAAAATATGAGATTATACTGCTCCATCATTGAAGTTTGTGGTGCTATGTGACATAATATCAACTACTTTCAGGAAGAATTGAGCACAACGCAAAAATATCCTATTTAGCACGCTACTGTTTGTACAATTTCTTGTAAATTAATAAATATTATCGCATGCATGACCTTTATTTTATTCAATAACTATATAAATCACCACATCAATTGTCAATATCTACATAAAATCTGTATTTTGGGGTTTTCCATTCACTAACTGCTGACAAACAGTCAACAGTTGCCATTTTGTAATTTTCTCAGGTTTGAGGGTCTTTTTTGTAAATAGTTTAAATGTCTGGGGGTATGTGTATTAACCTTTTCTTCTGGGTATACTTGTCTTTTTGGTTCTTACTTTCGTCATGCAAACTGATGGTTGAATAGAGTAACGGTTAACAAGTTTAAGTTGTAATTTCTTGGTATGAAGCTGTTTTATGTAAATGAAATAGACCTAAGGGGGCTATTCATAAAACCCTTTCATCAGCTATATTTTGTTAGGTGATGACAATAATTTTCTTTTCTTTTACAAAGTAGTTGATGAACTAGTCACCATTTGTAATTAGTGACACATTTATTTTATTTATGACAACTTAGTGCCTATACAAATTGTCACTTTCTTTGTTCCTGTAGATGTTCCATTGTCAATAGTGATATTTAAACAATAGATTTTTCCGTCTTCAAATACTGTAAATTGGTTTTGATGTTAGACTTTGAGCTCCATCTTCCATCTTCCTCTTGATAAATAAATCAAATTGTATCTGATCCATATGCGTCATCGTTATTAAGTTTCTGGTATTTCCAACAGAGTTCAAATGATGAGTTGAAGGATTCAAGCGGCAGACCTGCTACAAATATCATAATTAACCATGATTTTTCTGGAGGACTTGATTTATGGCACCCCAATTACTGTACTGCCTCTGTGGTTTCTTATCCTGAAGGAGTATCAAATAAGTTAAATGGGCTTTTTACTGTTATTACAAACCGGAAAGAATCTTGGCAAGGCCTCGAACAAGACATCACCAATAGAGTTTCTTCAGGTTCCACTTACACAGTTTGTGCTTGGGTCGGAATATCAGGGCCTCTCCGATGTGTAGCTGATGTGCTGGCCACTCTCAGACTTGAGAACCATGACAATTCAGTGAGCTATTTTAACATTGGAAGGTAATTCTTTTCTCTCTTTTTAGGTTGCTTTCTTGCTTCTACATGCAACTCCCTGGGGAAAAAAGAAAGGGAGAGCAATTTCTGATTCTGTAAGTACATTGCAGAACGTCTGCATCAATGGGTCGTTGGGAGATGCTAGAAGGTAAATTTTCTCTACCAGCAGTGCCTCGTCGGGTTATTTTTTATCTGGAAGGGCCTTCAGCTGGCATTGATCTGCTGATAAGATCTGTAACTGTTTCCTGCGGGGGTTCAAGTTTATGTGATGTAAGATTTTACATAAATGCTAATTTTTTCTTGCACGTGCACTATGACAATTTGAAATGAGATGATGCCGTGAGAACATTGTAAAATATGTCATTAAGCAATGGAATATATATAAAAAAAATTGTCCAAAATGCAATATTGACTGTGTGAGAATCATTGTTAATAGCACTAATTAGTTTTAGCTCCTTTCATTTCATTAATTACATTTGTTATGTGACAATAACATTTTTTTAGGGACAAAATAGTTTTGCAAATAGTTGCTATAGATTATTAGTGGCGCATATATTATGACAAATTAGTGCCTATAAATATTGACACCACAGTAGATCTTCGTTGTTCCTTTAGATGTGTTCTTAATTATCAAACGTGATAATTTGTGACTAGTATTTACAACATTTAACTTGTAAAAATCCTTAGTGAGACAAATTATAAGTTTTTGCATGATTAGTGAAACTTTATGCATGGGCATACATTGAACGAACTTCAGACACTTATACCCCTCTAGTGACTGATGTTCTTTGGATATATTTTTCTTGTTTGAATCTAAATAGAATCAAAGAATGGCTGTTTTATCCGACGGCGATGAGAACATCATACAGAATTCAAAATTTGATAATGGCCTTAATAATTGGTCTGGTAGAGGTTGCAACATTGCATTGCATGATTCCATGGCAGATGGAAAAATTGTTCCTATGACTGGAAAGTTCTTCGCATCAACAGCTGATCGTACACAAAATTGGAATGGAATTCAGCAAGAGATAACAGGGAAAGTGCAGCGAAAGCTTGCCTATGAAGTTACTGCTATTGTCCGAATATTTGGCAATAACATAACTAGTTCTGATATTAGGGCAACATTATGGGTTCAGGCAGCGGATCAACGTGAACAGTACATTGGGATTGCGAGGTAAGCTTTATCCGATTTCGACGTAGTGAATCGAGACTTGAAAATGTACTTTGTCTTTAATGTGCCCTTCGGTGACATTGGAAATGTATGCAAATTGTATGCATTATTAATGCTTTGAAGAAGTTTTATGTTGTATGTTTTCCTATATTTACATGACCATTGAAACCCTTATCTTCATGCTCTCTGGCGAGAACACGTAGTTCTAGAGTTGACAAGAACGAGTAGTTCTAGATTATGCTTTTATGTGGTATAACTTATCCAGTATGACAATATTCTGCTTTCAGTTTCTTTGTTCTGATGATGCCATATTAGTTTAGACTAAGTAGATGTCAGTTTTATAGTTGAAATGCTTGTTTTAAATGAAACTCACCTTTTTACATCATATTGCTTTTTCATTCTAATTTCGTTTCTTATAAATGTTGTCTCCTATTTATTTATTATATCCTGAATATAATCATGGGGAGATGTTGCATGGATAATGCACCTCATATTATATTTTACTGTCTTTGCCTGTCAGACTTCCATATTTATTTTCTCTTCAATTGCTGAACCGTCATACTTTCATATTTATATTCTGTTCAATTACTGAAAAGACTTGCACTTGTAAAAACTGATGTCAATTACTTGTTTCATCAGTGTGCACGCAACAGACAAAGATTGGGTGCAGTTGCAAGGAAAATTTCTAATAAATGGTTCTCCTTCAAGGGCAGTAATCTTTTTAGAAGGCCCACCTCCAGGCACTGATATCCTCCTTAGCAATCTAGTTGTAAAGCATGCTGCCAAAGTCCCCCCGGCATCTCCACCAGTCATTGAGGTAGTTAAGTCGTTTATTTGGAAATTGTCTGAAACATATTTTCTAGAACTAGAGGATGTTTGTTTTTAAGTGCTTATAAGATAGTCAGGGCTTATAAGCTCCTAAACTTATCTGAAAATAAGATGCCAAAATATTTGGATAAAATCAGATCCATTATCTTACTTATAACTATTCTTAAAACTTATAGATTTCGTTCTAGTGTCATTATAATGATATAGAATTTAGTAAAATTGACGTATTGTAGATAAATGTTTCTTGAGATGTTATGAATGTAAACATCAAAAGAATGAAGCTTAATTTCTTTATTCAATTGATTTATCACTAAACTACTTATAATATGTTAGGGGGAGCTTACATCAAAAGAAAAGAAAAAGGGTCTCAAACTCACACAACTACTCTCTAAATTCTTCATCTGACTGAAAATTTCTCATATTCTTATTTTTCGTTTCTCCAGAATGCTGCTTTTGGAGTAAACATAATTGCCAACAGCAACCTTAGTGATGGTACAAACGGGTGGTTTTCCTTAGGAAATTGCAATCTTAGTGTCGGAAATGGTTCGCCACATATTCTTCCTCCCATGGCTAGAGATTCCCTTGGAGCCCATGAACCTTTAAGTGGCTGTTACATTCTTGTCACAAACCGCACTCAGACATGGATGGGCCCAGCTCAGATGATAACAGATAAACTCAAACTCTATTTGACATATCAAGTGTCTGCATGGATCAGGATTGGCAATCAGGCAACTAGACCTCAAAACATCAACATCGCTCTTGGTGTGGATGGTCAATGGGTCAATGGTGGCCAGCTGGAGGCTAATGATGACAAATGGCATGAAATTGGTGGATCTTTCAGAATTGAGAAACAGCCTTCAAAGGTAATGGTTTATGTACAGGGTCCGGATGCTGGTGTTGATTTGATGGTTGCTGGGCTCCAAATCTTTCCCATTGACCGAAAAGTGAGGTTTAGACATTTGAAGAAACAAACAGATAAGGTGATTTTGTTAATTCCTTGCCTTCGGTATATTTCGTCATGGGTTAGGAGATTTTTCGTGGTTTAATAAAGAATAAAATGAGTAACTATTTTCCTTTGTTAATCCCTTGCTTTTGCTATATTTCATCATGGTTACAAGATTTCCGTGCTTAGAATAACTTTGTATCATTTATTTTCTAGCACGATTTACACTATCTATCCCTAAGTTTGGCATATTCTCGAAAAAGTCTGTTCCTATCAAAATTATGATACGACCCTTGAGGTTGCATTTTTGGTGTAAAAACATTCCTCGGATATGTTTTGGTTGTTCTGCTATTCTCGTTAGGAACTTTTTTACACCAAATAAAATCTCATGACGGTATTACCTTTTGATACTTGATGTACTATTTTGGAAATACACGAAGCTTCAGGGTAACTGTTGTAAATTGCCTTAATTTTTATGTTCTGTGATGGACCAACCCTGAAGAAAATACCCTCATATCAAATTTCAAAGTTACAATTACACCTTGACATTTGCTGTTGCATCCATCTTACAAAGAGCCCCCAATTATGAAAAAGTCATCGTGGTTAATTATACTTTTAATATATATAGGGTTTTCATCTTTTTGTCTTTGATAATAACTTATCTTAGTAAAGAATATCTTTCTCTAAATAAAATTTTTAACATGCAGATACGCAAGCGAGATGTCACCCTAAAGTTCACCTCATCTGACCCCACTACACTTGCCAATGCCGTTGTGAAAACCAGACAAACTCAAAACAGCTTCCCATTTGGATCGTGCATAAACAGATCAAACATAGACAATGAAGACATTGTTGACTTTTTCACTAAAAACTTCAATTGGGCCGTCTTTGAGAACGAGTTAAAGTGGTACTGGACCGAAGCACAACAGGGAAACTTCAACTACAAAGATGCCGACGATCTACTGAACTTGTGCACAAGCCACAACATTCAGCTTCGAGGCCACTGTATCTTCTGGGAGGTAGAAGGAGCAATTCAATCATGGATACGCACTCTAAACAAAAACGACATGATGACAGCTGTCCAGAACCGATTGACCGGTCTGCTCACGCGCTACAAGGGTAAATTCAAGCACTATGATGTGAATAATGAAATGCTGCATGGTTCGTTCTTTCAAGATCATTTGGGGAAGGATGTGAGAGTCAACATGTTCAAAACTGCAAATCAACTCGACCCTTCGGCGACCCTTTTCGTGAATGACTACAATATTGAGGACGGTTGTGATGCCAGGTCAGCAGTGGCGATTCCTCCCCCCCAAAAAAAAAATAAAATGGAAACAAGCAAAAATTAAAGGATCATCCCTTAAATCTTATTTTTCTCTTTTTGTTAAAGGATTATCCCTCAATTTTATTTTTCTCTAATTTCCCCCCTAAAAGTTTAAATATTTTGTACTTTTCAATCTCGACCGTTCAGAAAATTCTGGCTCCACATTGCAGGTCAGCACCGGAGAAGTACATTGAACATATTCTCGATCTTCAAGAACGAGGTGCTCCTGTCGGAGGAATAGGTTTACAGGGGCATATAAATAGCCCAGTGGGTTCCGTTGTTTGTTCTGCTCTTGATAAGTTGGGGGTTCTTGGCCTTCCTGTTTGGTTTACAGAACTCGATGTGTCCTCTGACAACGAGCATGTTAGAGCTGATGATTTGGAAGTTATGCTGAGAGAAGCTTTTGCGCACCCTGCTGTGGAGGGTGTTATGTTGTGGGGATTCTGGGAGCTGTTCATGAGCAGGGGTAACGCGTACTTGGTGAATGCCGAAGGGGATTTGAATGAAGCTGGGAAAAGGTATGTTGCTCTTAAGCAGGAGTGGTTGAGTCATGCTCACGGTCATGTGAACGAACAAAGTGAGTTCGAGTTCAGAGGATTTCACGGGGCGTATGAAGTTGAAGTTGTTACTGCTGCTAAACAGAAGGTGGCCAAGACGTTTGTGGTTGATCCTGGTGAAGAGCCACTGGTAATTTCCATAAACTTGTAATTGCAAAGGATGATTGTGACATGGGGAGGAAAACAAAAGTTCTCGTGACTTGGAAGTTGGAACTGTGGGTGCAGAATGTAATATTGGGTTTAATTGATGTTTTTATTGAATAATTAAGTGAAAATAATAAAAGGTCCTTCTTAATATATTATTTACAATTAATATCTGATTTTGGGAAAAGAATGTTTATACTATAATATAAACATTATAAATAACATAATAAATAATATAAAAATAGAGAAAATAATATAATATAATATAAATACAAAAATAGATATACTAGATAATAATAAGAGATAATAACATACCCATGTTACTGCCACAATGTTGGATATCAATTGTTTTCTCGTCTGTTACTTTGTTTGATATTTTTTAATATTCTAATTTTTTGTTCCCTAATTAAAGATTTTATTCTTTTATTTTTGATATTTTAAATTTTCACTCTCGATAATATTAAATTCTGGTTCCGTCTGCGATTATATCAAACTTATGGCAAGTCCGTGTCAAAATTCTATACACGACATTACACGTCACGAGGTTATATGCCTGCACTAAATGCTACACAGCAAATGGACAAATATGAAATACCTGATATCACGTGCATAGATTAATTGTACACAGTGAACCCCGTGAAATCATCATACAACTTATGTCTTAGCATTTTTATTGACGAAAATACAGCTCTATTATTGTGGTAAAAATTGAAAGAATCGAAATGAGTCTACCTAGAGATAGTATTTGCGCACCTGAACAAATCGAATATGGATTTGAGTCTTATTAAAAATAGATAACGAACAAATAACAATTTTAAAAGTAAGAGCAAATATCATATTTGGTCCCTAAAGTTTCAGTTTTGTATCACTTTAGTCCTCAATGTTCTAAAAGTGACACTTGAGTCCTAAAGTTAATAATTCGTCTCAATTGAGTCCTTCTGATCAAATTCTACTGAATTTTTTTACCTTACTCGAGGGTATTTTGGTCATTTTAGTATTTATAGTTCTTAAATGGTTCCTAAAGTTTTAACTGTGTATCATTTTAATCCTCAAACTTTTGAAAGTGTCATTTAAGTCTCTAAAATTAATAATAAGTCTCACTTTGGTTATTTTAACCAAAATCAATACTTTTAGTTATTTTATTTATTTTACATGAAAAAAAAAATAATATTTATAGTAAGATCCAAGCCTATGAGTTCAAAAACTTTGCCATTATACAATTTTGTTTTAATTTGAATTTCCCACCTGCTATATTTATTCGGTTTAACTTAATTTTTTTTATTTATTTAGACAGTGTTTTTATTTTAAATAATTACCTCAAATTATTTTTTAAAAGAAATTTTAACATGGAATATATGCTTATGAAATTAAATTTCATAAATCAATTTATAATTAAAACGCTCTTAACTTGGTGTATTAATATATTTATTTTTTACTATCACATTTTAATATCTATATTATATATTAAACGATAGTGACAAATGTGGTGTCATGGACTTGATGGGGTCAAAATACGCTCGTCCCACGTTTGGACACGTGGCACCTCAAAGATGACGAAAACACCTGTCCTCCTGCGATTACGGTAGTCATACACGAGCGCTGAAACCCCTCAAGCGTCGGTATCCTCCAAGAACACGTGCCATCTCTGTTACATTTGCACGTGATCAATGTTATCGCTCTCAAGAGCGCCACTCACACGACATGGCTGACGTACCAATCAATCAAGGGAGCCCTCTTCGAGCGCTATACTCCCTCAGGGAGGCTTCCACTCCAACTTATTACACGAGCCTTGACCTTCATCCCCTATCGGATTCCTTGGCATCCAAGGCTCTTGGTTGACGCGAGCGTGCTTTTGAGCCCTCGTTACCAACCCCCAAAACGGCTCTCTGACACATCGTACATGCCCGCGCACCTACCACTGTTGCCAACACTAACTTTCACTAGCTTTGGCAGAAGATTCCTCCTAAGTTTCTCTCTTGCAACGCCACGTGTTAGGGCAACATTCGGCCAATACCACATAGGGTAAATGACTAAAGGGTCCCTGACCCTCAACTATAAATAGGCGAGTTCATCTTCTCCACTTTAAGCAACTTCCATTACAGCAACTCGATACTTAGAATTTTTCTCTCTTTCAGATCTTCATCTGACTTGAGCGTCGGAGAGCCAAACTGAGAATCACCCCCAGTTTTCCCAGCTTGGCCTTCTGACTTGTGTCTGTGTGTTTGTCCTAGCAGGTAGAACCCCCATCTTTTCCGGCGATCAACGAATGGTTTCTTCACCCAAACAAATTCTAAAGTGATTGGACTCTGTATCCCATATTCAGACCCATCATTTTTGGCGCCGTCTGTGGGAAACCAGCTCTCAACCCGTTTTTTCTTTTCTGCTAGTTGAAAAGCAAATACCCAGAATCTTCTCAGCCATGGTTGCTACAAGGTCAAGAGTTGTGAGAGGAGGTTCTCACGATGCCAATATTGTTGTTTCTTCCGCCGCGGCTGGCGGAGCACCGCCTCCTTCCGTCGCCGTTGGTGAAGCACCACCTGCCGGGGATGTAACTCCCCTTGTAGAATCTACAATTCCCCCACCAGCACCGCCAGTTTCCAGCACCGTGGGAGGTGCCTCTCTCTCCACCCTTCCTCAGCTTCCCCAGAGTCAGTGGATTCATGCCCATGCGAATCCAGGAGGACAGAACTACATGATGCCACCGGTTCAGCCATACCACGCCGGCCAGATCCAGCTCCCGGTGGTGATCCCCAGGGAGATTGAAGGGGTGGAGTTACCCCCTCTAACTCCTCAGCAGTTGAGGGATCTTTACGCCCAATGTGAGGTTCAGGCGGCCCAGGGGGCATAGGAGAAATTTCACTCCATGTATTTCTCTTCTGGGCAGGCCACTCAAGTTGCCTCTCCTTTGGGCGGATTACAGACATATCCGCTTAGGGAGGCCCAGGCCGTCCTAAGGGCACAACCGCCACAACCGCCTGCCAAAGAAACGCCCAACCAGGGCGAAAACGAGCGTCCCCCTGTGGGCAGGAGCTGAGAGCCCACGGAGAGAGTCAATGAAAATGAAGGGGACTCTCATGCCTCCAAAAGGGCTTCCCGAGCCACAAAGCAAGGGGATAAAGAAGGAGATGTAAATCCTAATCTCCTCGCGGCTGTGCAAGACAAGCTGCAGGGGATAAAGGATATGGTTGGACAGCTCTCTCGAGTGCGGTCTCAGATCTCCCATAGCAGGGATGAACGAGCCGACGCCAGAGACGCTCGTCACAAAGACCGTCAGCCACGGATCCCCCACCGCAAGGAGCAGGAGGAGAACTTCTGCACTTATGAATATCATTCGCTGGCAAGGGGCTCCCCCCTCGTGGAAGAAGTTTTAATGGCCCAAGCAGGAATGGTAAAAATCCCCACCTCCGTCAATCGCTACGACGGAACTACTGATCCAGCAGAACACCTGGATCATTTCTTACACTTGATGCACTTATATGAGCATTCGAGCCACTACTGGGCCAAAATCTTTATCATTTCCCTAGTAGGAATTGCTCAGGAATGGTATAAGCGACTGCCGCCACGCTCGATACATTCATATCAGGAGTTGACCGACGCTTTCCTCAACCACTTCAATTCTTTGAAGGCTCCAGTCACTGCACCCACTACCCTTTACAACATAGTGCAAGGCAAGAATGAGTCTCTTCGCTCGTTCTTCGCCCGCTTCAACAAGGAGATCTTGCAAGTGGAGAGGCCTTCCATGGATTTCTTGATCCCAGTGATCTTTCAGGCTGTGGATCACAAGTAGTATGTGAGCAAAAAGTTTGCCGATGCCATCGTGGAGAGAAGGCCTGGAACCCTCATGGCCTTAAGGGAAGTTGCCGAGCCGTTCTTTGCGCTCGAAGATATGTATGAGACGAATGGGCCCCGGCATTAGAGCCCAGTGAGACACGAGCGTCACCAGGAGCGGGCCGGGAAGTTGTTATAAAAAAGGAACGCAAGAAATCGCCCCCGCCCCCTCGACGTTTCGAGCGCATCCCCCTTACCAGGCCAAACTCAGAGGTTTATAACCTCTCTGACAAGAAACTCTTCAAGAGACCTGTCAAAATGAGGGAAACAGAGGCACTGAGGGGCTCGAACAAATACTGTGCTTTCCACAAGCAGAAGGGGCACGACACGGATGAATGCTGCCAGCTGGAGGCGGAAATTCAAAGGCTCATCGTTGGGGGCCACTTGAAAGAATTTGTCAGGATATTGGAGCGTTATGATGAACGCTGTAATGAGCGCCCCGGTGAGAGAAAGAGGAGCCCATCACGTTCTAGAAGCCCGTGGGGACGAGGCCCCACGGAGAGTAGCCATCGAGGAAAAGGAAAGGCTCTTGAGCAAGAAAATACCCCTTTTATGGTCATCAACATGATAGCAGGGGGTTCCTCTGGTGGAGATTCTAACGCTGCCCGACAACGGTACGTTCGGAGTTATAACCAACGCCCATCAATGCCCAAATCCGTCTACGCCATTCAGAAGGCAAATGATCAACGCTGGAAAGAGAATGATGTAATTGGATTTGACGATAGGGGCTTAGGGCATATTGTAACGCCCCATGGGGATAGTGAAACCTCTGACTGCCCCATGGTGGTTAGCGTAGATGTCCACAATCACGTTGTAAAGAGGGTGTTAGTGGATAGAGGAAGCTCTGTTAATGTCTTACCTTAGACCACGTTCCAAAAGATGAATGCCAACATCCCGCTCGAACCTCTCAAAACAGCCCTCATTGGCTTTGGAGGTTCGGAGGTCGTCCCACGAGGGCAAATTCGCTTGGCCACTTCGTTCGGCCGAGCCCCACAGCGCAAAATGCTCATGGTCACTTACGCAGCGGTGGAGATTGATATTCCCTATAACATCATAATCGGACGTCCGGCCCTCGTTGATTTCAAAGCTATTATTTCCACCTACCACCAGAAAATCAAATTCCCCACCCCCGAGGGCGTTGGAGAAGTGTTGTGCAACGTGCGAGAGGCCTGGGAATGCTACATGCTATCCCTCAGAAAGCCTAAAGCAGAGAAAACCTTCCAAATCGGGTCCACCAAGAAATCCGTTGACTTCCCCAATCTAGATGAGGATAGTTCCGTGCGCAAGAGGGCCAAGTTGAATAAGAAAAAGAATAAGAAGAAAGATCCCAGCGCCAAAGGCTCCCTCGAAAGTGCTCCGCCAGGGACGGTTGAAGAATCCTCCTCCGAGGGGGATGAGCGTGAGGGTAACGAGCCCCTTGTTGATGAGCGTCTGACAGGGAAGAAGAGGGCGCTCGAGCTTCCTCGTCCAGGAGTGAGAATCGAGCCCTCAGAAAAATTCCTTATTGTTGAGCTAGAACCAGGGAACAAGGATAAAACTACTCAGATTGGGTCCAACCTCTCTGGACCCTCGCAGATTATGATGATTGACTTCCTCAGAGAGAACATTGACGTTTTTGCATGGAAAACGTCTGACCTTACAGGGATTGACCCGAGCGTTATAGTCCACAGGCTCAATGTGGATCCCTCATTTAAACCCATTAAGCAGAAGAAACGGGATGTACACAGTTTTCGGAAGAGAGTCATTGATGAAGAAGTTAACAAGCTTCTGGAGGTACATTGAGCCCATTTTGTACCCAGAATGGTTGTGCAACGTGGTATTGGTGCCCAAGAGCGCAAATAAATGGCGCATGTGCAACGACTTTACTGATCTTAACAAGGCTTGCCCCAAGAATCCATACCCATTGCCCAGATAGATCAATTGGTGGATTCGACCGTTGGGTGTGAACTCATGAGCATGATGGATGCCTTCCAGGGGTACTATCAAATCTTTATGGCCCCAGAAGATCGCCCCAAAACTTCATTTGTTGTTCACTTAGGGGTTTATTGCTTCTTAGTCATGCCTTTTGGACTCAAGAACGCTGGAGCCACCTATCAGCGTCTCGTCAACAAGATGTTCGAAAAAGAAATTGGGGGATCCATGGAGGTTTATGTTGGCGATATGATTGTCAAGAGCGAGCGTCAGGGCTCATATCTGGAGGATCTCAAGCACACTTTTTCAATCTTGCGCCAATACGGGATGAAATTGAATCCTTCAAAGTGTACTTTTGGAGTACGAGGGGGAAAGTTCTTGGGCTACATGGTCAGTCAGAGGGGAATTGAAGCCAACCCTGAGAAAATCAAGGCTATCTTGGAGATCCCCTCCCCTCGAAACCTCCGGGAAGTGCAAGTGCTAGTGGGAAAAATCATTTCCCCAAACAGGTTCATTTCACGCTCGGCAGACAGAAACCTTCCTTTCTTCATAATTTTGAGAAACGCACGAAATTTTGCATGGACCGAGGAGTGTGAGAAAGCTTTGCAAGAGATGAAGGCTTACCTTTCGAGCGCTCCACTCCTAACCAAACCCGTTGAAGGCGAAAGGTTATTTATATATCTCTCCATTTCGACTGATGCAACGAGCGCGGTACTGGTAGCTGTACGGGAACGTAAGCACTTGCCTGTCTATTATTTGAGCAAAACATTACAAGGGGCAGAGAAGAAGTATTTGGAAATCGAAAAATTTACGTTTGCCCTCATCAATGCATCAAGGCGATTGAGGCCTTACTTTCAAGCGCACTCGATAACGGTCCTTACTGATCAGCCTTTGAAGCAAGTTTTGTCCAAACCGGATGTGTCGGGAAGATTGATAAAATGGGCCATTGAATTGAGTCAGTTTGACTTGAGTTTCGAGCCCAGAACCGCTATTCAAGCGCAGCTTGTAGCGGATTTGTTGGTTGAGCGATTCGGTTTAGAACCAGCCGCTCCGGAGAACGAGGGGTTGTGGGTCCTGCACACGGATGGATCCTCAACCTCTCAAGGGGGAGGAGCAGGGGTAGCCCTTAGAGACCCCAATGGGATTGAGTTAGACTTTGCAATCAGGTTGGATTTTCAAGTCACCAATAACGAAGCAGAATATGAAGCCCTTGTACAGGGATTGAAAATTACTTCTCAGAACGGAGCCTCCAGAATCACCGCTTATGTTGACTCACAGCTAATTGCGAGCCTAATTGATGGAACTTATGAGGCTCGAGAAACCACCATGGTGCAGTACTTGAGCAAAGCCAGGGAAATCATTGGGAAGTTTAAAGAATTCCATCTACTCCAAGTCCCACGAGCAGAAAACGAGCGCGCTGGCGCTCTATCCAAATTTGCTTCGGCGTTGGAAGGCACTTCTGAGCGTTTGGTCACGTTCTTTAGAACGGAAGAGCCCTTGATCAAAGAGAGAATTGCCAAGGAGGTGGTCGCTATGATTGATCCGCACGAGCCTTGTTGGCTTGACGATATTATCAGATTTCTTAAAGATGGCATTTGTCCCACTGACAAGGTGGAGGCTCGAAAAATCCGAAACAAGGCCCCTCGGTTTTCTATAGATTCTGAAGGAAGACTATTCAAGAAGTCCTTTCAGGGACCTCCGATGAGATGTCTAAGGCCCTCGCAGGCAAAAGAAACGCTCGAACTTATTCATAATGGGAGTTGTGGGAATCATTCAGGAGGGCGTATCCTGGCTAAGAAAATTCTGAGAAGTGGGTTTTACTGGCCCACAGTTCTCCAAGACGCCATTGAGTTTTCCAGAAGATGCCCTAAGTGCCAATTCCATTCTAACCTTCCTCAATTACCAGCCGCTCAAATGGTCCCTATAGATGTCTCATGACCCTTTGACCAATGGGGAATTGACATCGTAGGCCCTTTGCCCATCGCGGTCGGACAGAAGAAGTTTATCATTTTAGTTGTCGATTATTTTACCAAATGGGCCGAGGCTGAGGCCGTAGCAAAAATCACCTTCAGGGTCGTAAGGGACTTCATTTGGAAAAATATTATTTGCAGGTACGGTATACCAAGGGTGCTCATTTCAGACAATGGATCCCAATTCATAGTAGCAGACACGCGAGAATGGTGTTCAGAGTTAGGGATTGAACAGCGTTTCACCTCCGTGGGCCATCCCCAAGCCAATGGGCAGGCAGAAGTTACCAACAGGGTCATCCTGCAACATCTGAAAACAATGCTAGAAAGCAAAAAGAGTGAATGGGCAGAAGAGTTGCAAGGGGCACTCTGGGCTTATCGCACCACTCCACGAGCGGCCACTGGCGAGACACCTTTCGCGTTCGTATATGGGTCAGAAGCAATGATACCAGCAGAGATTGTAAATGAATCCGCTCGTGTAGCCTGTTTAGAGCCTCAGCTTAACGAAGATAACAGGAGCCTGGAGTTGGACCTACTGGAGGAAAGAAGAGATAAGGCCTGGGCCAAAATACACAGATATAAAGCAACCGTGGCACAACAATACAACAAGCGCGTGCGAGAAAGAACTTTCCAGCTAGGAGACTTGGTTTTGAAGAAAGTGGAAGTATCCAAACATGTGGGGAAGTTGGACCCCAACTGGGAGGGTCCGTTCAAAGTGATACAAATCAGAGCTAACAACACATACACCCTGGAGACACTTCAAGGTGAGCGCTTGCCTCGCCCTTGGAACGCATGCAACCTCCGACGGTTTTATGTTTAAAAGCTCTCTAGAAACGATGATGTAACAGTCCCCCTTATGGGTTCTATGTACTACTTCAAATCTCAAGTAAGTTATAATGCATTTTCTTGAATATTCCTTTACTACTGCTCATAAATTGCGTAAATGGATATGACCCACTTCCCTCGTTTTCACGAGCGTGGTTGGCAATCCGTTCCAATACGCACGATATTATCGCATTTGGGCTACTCCACATGGGGGGACGCCCTCATAAGGATAGCCTGGTAACACTCACAACCAAACAGACGAATCGGAGAAAGAACGCGAGGCAAATCCTAGTAGGCCTTGGTCGTTTGTCACAACGCCGTGCGCACGAAAACGGGATCACCTGCAAATCCTAAAAAATTAACAAACACAAGCGCGCTCGGCCAATGGTAGCATCATTCAGAAGAACTTTCACAAGTCTTGAACGAGGGCAGTCTCTCAGTAAGACCCTCGTATTTACTCAAGACTTAGCAAAATTTCCAAGATTAAGAAGAAATTTCACAAGTCTTGAATGAGGGCAGTCTCTCAGTAAGACCCTCGTATTTACTCAAGACTTAGCAAAATTTCCAAGATTAAGAAGAAAATTTCACAAGTCTTGAACGAGGGCAGTCTCTCAGTAAGACCCTCGTATTTACTCAAGACTTAACAAAATTTCCAAGATTATGAAGAAATTTCACAAGTCTTGAACGAGAGCAGTCTCTCAGTAAGACCCTCGTATTTACTCAAGACTTAGCAAAATTTCCAAGATTAAGAAGGAATTTCACAAGTCTTGAATGAGGGCAGTCTCTCAGTAAGACCATCGTAATTACTCAAGACTTAGCAAAATTTTCTAAGTGAAAAAGCAAAAATGTGCACAAGTCTTGAATGAGGGCAGCCTCACAGTAAGGCCCCCATGATTACTCAAGACTTAGTAAAATTTGTCAAAGTTTTAAAGACTTAACTAAGTAATGCAATTTTTACTAAGCAAGTTACACACAAATCTTATTATTACAAGATTTTGTTACAACAAGCGCAAGGTAAGAGTTTCACAATCAAGAAAAGGGAAAGAGACAGTATTATGACAAAGAAGAACTTCATTAACGAAAGGCTTTCGCTAAGATTACACAGCAAGGGCACGAAAGCCCATAACCTCCTTACAAAAAGTGCTAAGACAGAAAAAGAAGAGTTACAACTTAAGCAGATGAAGAAGAAATTCAGGCATCAGGAGCGACATCTTCATCCAGAACCACCAAGATATTTTGAGCCACTGGACCATGAACTGGGCCCTCGGGCTCTTGCGCTTGGGGGGCATGATCATCTTGGTTCTGGGCGGCTGGAGGCGCAGGCTCGTTGTTTCCCGGCGCTTGTGGAGCATGGGGTTCGTTGGCAACGACAGCTGGAATGGGGGCATTCTCTGCGATGGGCGCCTGGGGCTCGTTTACTGGAAGGTTTTCGGATGAGGCATTTGCAACATTATTCCCCTCATTCTGTGCTGCTTGAGAGGCCTCTTCCTGAGGATGAGCCGCCATGTACTCGTTTTGGACGAGCGTAACCAGAAAGTTGTATTCCGGCTAGGATGTGGTAGACTCCGGGTCCTCAGGGTTTTCATCATCTTCAACGCATTGCTCATTAAACATGAGCCTCATGCCCTCCGCTCCACGAATGGCCGGATTCGTCAAGCCCTTGTGGATGCCTTGCTCAATGGCCAAATTGAAGGCCTTTTGAGCCTCATCTAAACAGTGGAGAGAGGCCGTAAAATTGAATGCCTTGGAGTGGCAGAATTTGATAAGCGCCTCCTTGTTGGATTGCTCAATACGATGGGGGAGTTGGTTCATAGTATCAGCGTATTTCCTTTCTGCCTCCAGAGCCCTCATCTTCCAACCGTCACGCTCGGCCGTAAGCTTCTTGTGATTCTCATCCAACTGTTTGAACTGGTTGCGCCAACTCCTTCGAGCGGTTTCCGTATTCTGGAAGTCATCTTGCAAACTTTTCACCTCGGCCTCCATTTTGTTGTACTCCTCCTTGAGGGAAATATACATGGCCTTTTCCATGTCCAGTTCCTCCTGAAGCTGGGCAGGATCGTTCGAGCACGCCATCTTCTTATATTTCGCCTTCCGGTCAGCGTAAACCGTAGCACGCATCTGGATGTTCCTCGCCCTCGGGAGCACTTGCTGCACTGCTCGAAAGAATGAAAGTGTTAGCAAAAATATGGAAAAATAACACCTTCCAAAGATAATGAAATTACAAGGGAAAGGAAACTTATGGAGATAAGGGCTTGGACCATGTCGCTCGTCACCTTCTCCACAGACTCAGAGTACAGGTGCTTATGGTCCGTAGAGAATTGGGCCCTCTCGTATATATTTTGACTGATGGTTTGGGCCACTGTCCCGTGCCTCAGCAATACAGCACCCCCTTCAGCGGAGCCCTTGTAGCTCCTGTCCCCCTTGCGGTCGAAGTCCCATAAATGCTCCTCTTCCAAGGAGGAAGTTTCGCCGTCGCCGCCCTTGGGACCCTCAACCACCTGCTTCCCTTTGCCAGATATGGTGAAGGAATCCGGCATCCTTTTCCTCTTCCTAGAGACTGAGGCGCTCGTTTCTTGCTCCCTGATAGTGACGTTTGACGAAGGCCTAGGTGGTGGGATCGGAGCAGGAATGATTGCCCCGCTCGCTGAAGAAGCGGTAGGGGCCCTCGTAACCACCCTCATGTCAGGATTGGGCGCTTGGCTATTACCCCGACCTTGGCCGGCGCTCGAACTTACCGATTGTCTTCCTCCAGGCTCATTGCCACGCCCTGCCCCTCGAGGTGGCTGATTTTGTTGATCTCCTTGCTGGTTTTGGCGCCTGTTAGCGTTGGCAAGACGAGCGGCATGTCTGATTCCTCCGGCCATGCTTAAAATTACTACTCCTGCAGATAAGGCGAAAACGAGGGTTAGAAACCCTTAAATGTATCTTACAGAATACAAGTTACAAAAACAAAACATGGTTAGCATCCCTATCTAAAAATTAGCGCCCTAAAGTCTAACCATCTCTCTCCACATCTCAAGCGGGAGAGTTTTCAAGATAGTGAGGGTCGTTAGTGAGCCCACAAAGAAACATAAGCTCTGCATCATCTACCCAGTCTTTGGCTCGAATTAGGCGGCCCTCGTCCCTCAACGCCTTAGCCAAGTTCTTGGCCCAATCCTTTGGGAAGGCAGGTTCTAAGCGATTCGTTACGAGGGATCCCTTCCCATGAGTTATCCACTCTCGGGCCACCCCGAAATCATCATCTTCTGGGGCTTTGACGAAGATGTACTTCTCCTTCCAGTCTGGGCCGTAGGTGGTTGAGGGAGAATTAATCAACTTCAAGTGGGCCTTCGCTTGGATGTAATAGAAGTAACCCGCCTCCGGTGACGAGCATGGTGAGCTCACTACTTGGAAAAGAGCGTTGAAATTCCGCATAAAGGGCTCGAATCCAGCGCATTTAATGAGGATCACCACCGGGAGCTGGATTTGGCCGGCGACGTACGGTTGAACCGGCGGCACCATAACAGTAGGAGTAAGCGTGTATCCCGGCGGCGGCATCATGTAACTCTGACCTCCTGGGTTTGCAGGGGCATGTACCCATTGAGTTTGGGGTGGCTGCGGAAGAGCAGAGAGAGGAATTCCTCCGGCGGCGCCGGAAGATGGTGGTGTCGGCGGTGCTGGCGGGGGAACTGAAGATTCTGCCTGCGGTGTCACCCCTGTGGGGGGTACCCCACCCTTAGCGACGGTAGGAGGTGGGCCTCCGCCCACAGGGACGGAGGGGATAATGGCATTGACGTCATGGGAGGTGTTATCTCCTCCTCCCGCGGCGCCGGATCTCGTAGCGACCATAGCTGTAACGATTTTGGGTGTTTGCTTTTCAACTAGCAGAAGAGAAGAAAGAGGCTGGGAGCTGGTTTCCCACAGACGGCGCCAAAAATGATGGGTTCCGAAAGGGGGGGATTAGAATCCGATCACTTTAGAATTTGTTTAAGTGAGGAAACCGCCGGAATTTCGCCGGAGAAGATGGGGTTCTACCTGCTAGGACAAACACACTGAAAAGTCAGAAGGCCAAGCTGGGGGGACCGGGGGTGATACCCAGTTTGGCTCTCCGATGCCCAAGTCAGATGATGATCTGAAAGAGGAAATGTAAGCTAAGTAGGAGTTGCAGTTATGAAGATCGCTTACAGTGAAGGAGATGACTCTGTTTATTTATAGTTGAGGGTTGGTCAAGGACCCTTTGGTCATTTTCCCCATGTGGTCCTGGCACTGTGAGAGAGAAACCTAAGAGGAATCTTCTGCAAAAGCTGCTGAGAGTTAATGTTGGCAACAGGGGCTGGTGCGCGGGTATGTACGATGTGTCAGAGAGCCGTTTGGGAGGTTGGTAACGAGGGCTTAAGAGCACGCTCGTGACAACCAGAAACCTTGAAGGCCAAGATATCCGCTAGGGGATGAGGGCTGGAACTTGTTGTAAGAAATTGAAGCGGGAGCCTCTCCGAGGGAATGTAGCGCTCGAAGAAGGCTCGCTTAGATTGATTGAGGTACTAGTCATGCAGTACCAACGACGCTTGTGGAATATCGGTAAGAGCAATAGTGTTGATGCACGTGTATCCATAGCAGAGTTGACGTGTGTCCTTGCGGGATGCCAGCGCTCGAAGGTTTGAGCGCTCGTATATGTTTGATGTAATCTTAGAGAAGCAAGTGTCATCATCCTAAGGTGCCATGTGCCAAGATGAGGACAAGCGTGTTTTGACCCCATCATTTTGCCCCCCAATTCTGTAGTCCTTTGTAATAAGGGCTGTAGAATTCAATCATGTACAATCCTCCGAGCGTGACGCTTAGGGGGGCTTTTGGCGTGTTGGGCAATATTCCTTCCGATTGCGCCATTAATGCAGCCCTTTCATCTGACCGCCTGTTATGCCCAAGCATTAAATGTTGTCCTTTCTTCTGACCATTTGGAGCATACAAGCATTAAATGATGATGCGCGTGGAGCGCGTGAGGCTTGGGAAATGTGCGACGTTTCCATAAAGTGAACGGTTTCCTAGGCGGGAAATGATTACCTATTTTGAATTTCTTGCGAGAGACGTACCAACTCCCATCCCTATAAATAAGGGATCCTGTATCCATTCCACCTTTTTACGCGAACATATCTCTCAAGCACCCTTCTGCAAAAACTTCTCTGCATACCAGTCACAGAGCATTCCATCCTTCCTCCAAGTTCTTCCCAGAAATCTTAAGGTAATATTCGGCGAAACTTTCTAACTTTGCTAATTTTAGGATCAAATTTAGGGTTCAGCAATTCCTTAGGCTTCTCCTCCCCGGAAATCTCAAATCTCTTTAGGTGTACAACCCTTCCCAGAAAATATCCTCGAATCTCTTTCAAATTCCAACACCCCCATGGCTAATCGACATGTAGAGGAGTTTGCCCGTGGAATCAGGGAGATGGCCACCCAAAATTCATCTCCTCCGGATTCTTCCAGGGATGAAGGGTTGAAAGGGGCCATGACAGTCATAGATGTAATGGACCCAGAAGGGGTTGAACCTATTTTTGAAGAGATGAACCTGGTAATGGAGGCAGAGAGACAGGGGGGGATTCTTCCAATAACCGAGAGTGCTACCCATCCCCACCGCTATGCTGTGACGGTGGCAAGGGCCGCTCCAGCACCGATGACAGAAGAGGCAGCGGGGCCCTCCGAAAGGGCCCGGGACCAAGGAAAGGGCAAAAAACCACAAAAGCCCAGAAAAACCAAAAAGTCCAAAGGATCCAAGGAGGGTGAAAACTTAGGCTACCAGGCTACCGAGCGCACCCCAGACGAAACTCCCAGCACGGTTATTCTAGGGGAGGTGAAAACAATGCTGGCTCCCATCTTCTGGGACGAGCGCTTCACATGGAGGATCCCCGCTGAACACGAGCGTGTCAATCATCCGTCTCCTTGTGAGATGGCAGCTTACGTAGATGTCGTCAGCTCTGGGGGCTTGAGGTTCCCAGTTTCTATCCCCATGGCCCGTTTACTAAACGACCTGAACCTCTGTCCTTCCCAAATCGTGCCCAACGGCCTGACTCTACTAACAAGCTTCGTGATTCTGATGAGAAGCGTTGGTTATGAGCCCTCTGTGCAAAACTTTAATGCATTCTTCCAAGTAGTCACCTCATCACGCTCATCCCCTGAGGCGAGCTTCTATTACATCCAAGCGAGAGCTCACACGAATCTAATCAATTCTCCCTCCAGCACTTACGGTCCGAACTAGAAGGAAAATTTTATCTTTGTCAAGGCTCCCACGGAAGAAGGCTTTGGGGTGCCCTCAAATTGGGGTTCGGTTTCAAAGAGCCGCCTAGAACCTTCCCTCCCCAAGGGTTGGGCCAAGAGCTTGGCCGAGGCTCTAAGGGATGAGGGTCACCTTATTGAAGCGAAAGACTGGATAAACGACGCAGAGCTTATGTTCTTGTGTGGTCTCTCTAATGACCCTTACTATCTTGACAACCCCCCGGCTCGTGACATGGAAAGAGACGGTTAGATTCTTAGGGCACTAACTTTTAGATAGGGATACTAACTGCATTCTTCTCTTTACAATCTTGCACAGCGAATAATTTGTTTATGGAATTTTAACTCTGGTACTTGTTTTTCTTGTAGGAGAAAATATCTTAGAGATGGCAGGAGGAATTAAGCACGCCGCTCGTTTCGCTCATGCCAACAGGAATCAAACCCAACAGGGGGAGCAACAACGCCCTCGAAACCGCGGTAGCAGGGGTGACGCTCGTGGTTCGGGCTCATCTTCGAACGCGCAACCCCCTCGTGGCCAAGAAGAAAACCGCGTGGCCAACCCCGAAAACACAATGATGGTGCGTCCACCTCCACCTCCGTCGGACTCGAGGGTGTCCGACCCTCACAACGCTAACCAAGTGAGGCCTCCCTTGGCAATAAATGAGAACCTGCCAAGCGCCAGTAGACCTTCCCGTAAGAGGAAGAGGAAGAGGATGCCCGACACTGTAGCAATAAAGGGCAAAGGGAAACAAGTGGTTGAGGGCCCCAAAGGTGGTGGGGAAACTTCCTCTTCAGAGGAAGAGTGCTTATGGGAGTTCCCCAGACAAGGGGACAGGAACTTCTCAGGCGCCCCCGACGGTGGGCCAGTTCTGCTAAGGCCCGGCACGGTCGCCCAAACCGTCAGCGAGGGCCTCTACGACAAGGCCCAATTCACGGCGGACCACAGGCATCTGTTCAGCGAGTCTGTGGAGACAGTGGCGTACGACGCGGCCCACGCCTTGATCTCCGTAAGTCTTTACTCTCTTGTCACATTGCTATCTCTGGTAAATATTTCTCTAATACTTTCTTGCTAATACTTCCCTTCTTTCGAACCCGCGCAGCAAGTACTCCCCAGGATTAAGAACATGCAAATGCAGGCATATGTCTACGCCGATCGTAAGGCCAAGTACAAGAAGATGGCACGTACTAACGATCCGGCTCAAATTCAAGTGGAGCTGGATACTGAAATAGCCAAGTATAAGTCCCTCAAGGACTTGTACAAAAAGACGGAGGAGGAGCTGAAGAAGCTGAAGGAGGACTTTGTGGCGGTGGAGAGCGCTCGAAGCAGCTTGAGCGGGCCAATTGGCCCACATGAATGAGGGCTTCAAGAAGGCAGAGGCCGAGCGTGAGAGTTGGAAAACGAGGGCTCTGGAGGCTGAGAGGAAGTTCAATGATACGATGAATGAATGGCCTCGAAGTCTTGAACGAGCGAACAAGGAGGCCCTCGTCAAGTTCTGTCACTCAATGGCCTTCAACTTCACAGCTTCCCTGCACTGCCTGGATGAGGCTCAAAAGGCCTTCAACCTAGCCATCGAACAGGGCATCCACAAGGGGCTAACCAACCCGGCTATGAGAGAGGCGGAGGGCACAGCGCTCATGTTTAATGAGCGCTGCGAGGAAGATGATGAAGATCAGGATGACCCCGCAGACTCCATTGCTGAACTGGAGTATGACTTCTTGGTTAAGCTTCTCCAGGATGAATACATGGATGCTCATCCGGCGAGTCATGCTCCTCAAGCCGCACAAAATGAGCCCCCTGAAAATGAGCCTCAAGTGCCTGTCGGGGAGGATGCCCATGTCCCAGCTGCTGAGGGGGCCAACGCACTTGCTCCTGATGCCAACGAGCCCAACGATCCACAAGCGCCCGAGCCACCAGCCGCCCAACCTCAAGAGCCAGAAGGCCCAGTTTATGGCCCAGTGGCCCGAAACATCTTGGTGGTTATTGATGAAGATGTTGCTCCTGCCGCCTGAAGCCTTTCCTCATTTTAGTGCTTTCACCTTTTGTCAAGAAACTCACGGGCCTTTGAGCCTTCATTTTGTAATTTAGGTGAATGCCTTTAACGAATGAAATTCCTTCTTTCCTTCAGAATACTGTTTTTTTTCTACCTTTTTCTTGATTGCGAATTTTCATCTTGCGATTGTTGCGAACAAATCTTGTAGTGGTAAGATTGTGTGTAACATGCTTAGTGAAAATTGTATTACTCAGATAAAGTCTTTGGAACTTGAAAGATTCCATTAAATATTTTGAAAAATTTTAACTAAGTCTTGAGTAAATACGGGGGTCTTATGATGAGAATGCCCCCATTCAAAACTTGTGTAAATTTTTGCTTTTGTTCTTAGAAATTTGGCTAAGTCTTGAGAACATCCGCGGGTCTTATTGAGTGGCTGCCCTCGTTCAAGACTGGTGAAATTTCTTCTTAATCCTGGAAATTTTGCTAAGTCTTGAGTATTTGCGAGGGTCTTACTGAGTGATTGCCCTCGTTCAAGACTTGTGAAATTTCTCCTTAATCCTGGAAAATTTTGCTAAGTCTTGAGTGTTTGCGAGGGTCTTACTGAGTGATTGCCCCCCATTCAAAACTTGTGAAATTTTCCTTCTGATGACGTTGCTGTCGGATGAACATGCTTGCACTGGTCCCATTTTTGGACTCGCGAACTATCCCGTTTTCGAGCACAAGGCGTTGTGACAGACGACCAAGGTCTACTGGGATTTTCATTGTATTTCTCTTCCCTTTTATTAAGTTGGTTGTGAGCGTTACCAGCCTATCCTTATGAGGGCGTCCCCTCATGTGGAGTAGAGAACTGGCAAGCGTAACCCATGTACAATATAAGTGATCCATCACGCTCGTGAATACGAGGGGCGTGGGTCTTATATGATTAATCAAAATAAAAAAGTTTAACTCCAAAGATACTGAGAGGAAGGTATCATATTTTAGTTGTAATTTGGAGCATATAGAGCTCATTAACGAGGTGGTTACATCAACACCTGGTAAAGAGTTTTTTAAACATAAAACCGCCGGAGATTACATTCGTTCCAAGGGCGAGGCAAGCGCTCACCTTGAAGTGTCTCCAGGGTGTAGGTGTTGTTTGCTCTGATCTGTATTACCTTGAACGGACCTTCCCAGTTGGGGTCCAACTTCCCCACATGTTTGGATACTTCGACTTTCTTCAGGACCAAATCTCCCAATTGGAAGGTTCTTTCCCTTACACGCTTGTTGTACTGTTGAGCCACAGTTGCCTTATATTTGTGTATCTTGGCCCAAGCTTGGTTTCTTCTTTCTTCCAATAAGTCCTATTCCAGGCTTCTGTTATTCTCGTTAAGTTGAGGCTCGAAATAAGCTACACGAGCGGATTCATTTGCAATCTCAGCTGGTATCATTGCTTCTGACCCATACACGAGCGCGACAGGTGTCTCGCCAGTGGCCGCTCGTGGAGTAGTGCGATAAGCCCAAAGTGCCCCTTGCAATTCTTCTGCCCATTCACTCTTCTTACTCTCCAGCATTGTCTTCAAGTGCTGCAAAATGACCCTGTTGGTAACTTCTGCTTGTCCATTGGCTTAGGGATGACCTACGGAGGTAAAGCGTTGTTCAATCCCCAATTCCGAACACCACTCTCGTGTGTCAACGGCTATGAACTGGGATCCATTATCAGAAATAAGCACCCTCGGAACGCCGTATCTACATATGATGTTTTTCCAAATGAAGTCTCTCACAACCCGGAAGGTGATCTTTGCCACAGCCTCGGCCTCGGCCCACTTGATGAAATAATCGACAGCCAAAATGACAAACTTCTTTTGTCCAACAGCGATGGGTAAGGGGCCCACAATGTCTATTCCCTACTGGTCAAAGGGCCAGGAAACATCTATTGGGATCATTTGAGCGGCCGGCAGTTGTGGGAGATTGGAATGGAATTGACACTTTGGACACTTTCTGGAAAATTCGAGGGCGTCATGCAGAACCGTGGGCCAATAAAACCCACTCCTTAGAATCTTCTTAGCCAGAATACGCCCTCCTGAGTGATTCCCGCAGCTCCCACTATGAATGAGTTCAAGCGTTTCTCTCGCCTGCGAGGGCCTTAAGCACCTCAATGGAGGCCCTTGAAATGACTTCTTGAACAGTCTTCCCCTAGAATCTAAAGAGAATCGAGGGGCCTTGCTCCTTATTTTCCTAGCCTCTACCTTATCAGTGGGACAAATACCATCTCTAAGGAACCTGATGACGTCATCCAGCCAACATGGTTCAAGCGGATCAATCATAGCGACCGCCTCTTTGGCAATTTTCTCCTTAATCAGAGGCTCTTCCGTTCTAAGGAACATCATTGAGCTCTCAGAAGTGCCTTCCAACGCCGAAGCGAATTTTGAAAGAGCGTCAGCGCGCTCATTCTACCAAGGAAGTGACGAAAACCTTGGCCCAGTAGTTGCTGGAATGCTCGTAGAGGTGCATCAGATGTAAAAAATGATCCAAATGTTCAGCCGGATCGGTTGTACCGTCGTAGCGGTTGATGGAAGTGGGGATTTTGGCCATTCCTGCTTGGGCCATCAGAACTTCTTCCACGAGGGGGGAACCCCTCGCTAATGGATGGTAATCGTAGGTGCAGAAGTTCTCCTCTTGTTCCTTTCGGCGAGGGACCTGCGGCTGTCGGTCCTTGTGACGAGCGTCTCTGTCATCGGCTCGTTCATCCCTACTGTGGGAGATCTGAGACCGTGCACGAGAGAGCTGTCCGACCATGTCCTTCAAACCTTGCAGCTGGTCTTGCACAGCCGCGAGGATGTTAGGATTCGCATCCTCTTCCCGGTCTCCTTGTCTGGCAGAACGGGAAGCCCTACTGGAAACGTGGGAGTCCCCTTCATTCTCGTTGACCCTCTCAGTGGGTTCCCTGTTTCTATCTACAGGGGGACGCTCGTTTTCGCCCCGACGGGGCGTCTCATTAACTGGTGGTGGTGGTGGCGGCACCCTCGGGACGGCCTGAGTTTCCCTAATAGGGAAAGTTTGCAATCCGCCCAGAGGGGCGGCGATTTGAGCGGCCTGCCCAGAGGGAAAGTACATGGAATGGAATCTTTCCCATGCCCCCTGGGCCGCCTGAACCTCACACAGGGCATAAAGAGCCCTCAATTGCTGAGTAGTTAGTGGAGGTAACTCCACTCCTTCGACCTCCCTGGGGATCACCACCGGGAGCTGGATTTGGCCGGCGACGTACGGTTGAACCGGCGGCACCATAACAGTGGGAGTAAGCGTGTATCCCGACGGCGGCATCATGTAACTCTGACCTCCTAGGTTTGCAGGGGCATGTACCCATTGAGTTTGGGGTGGCTGCGGAAGAGCAGAGAGAGGAATTCCTCCGGCGGCGCCGAAAGATGGTAATGCCGGCGGTGCTGGCGGGGGAACTGAAGATTCTGCCTGCGGTGTCACCCCTGTGGGGGGTACCCCACCCTCAGCGACGGTAGGAGGTGGGCCTCCGCCCACAGGGACGGAGGGGATAATGGCATTGACGTCATGGGAGGCGTTATCTCCTCCTCCCGCGGCGCCGGATCTCGTAGCGACCATAGCTGTAACGATTTTGGGTGTTTGCTTTTCAACTAGCAGAAGAGAAGAAAGAGGTTGGGAGCTGGTTTCCCACAGACGGCGCCAAAATGATGGGTTCCGAAAGGGGGGATTAGAATCCGATCACTTTAGAATTTGTTTGAGTGAGGAAACCGCCGGAATTTCGCCGGAGAAGATGGGGTTCTACCTGCTAGGACAAACACACTGAAAAGTCAGAAGGCCAAGCTGGGGGGACCGGGGGTGATACCCAGTTTGGCTCTCCGACGCCCAAGTCAGATGATGATCTGAAAGAGGAAATGTAAGCTAAGTAGGAGTTGCAGTTATGAAGATCGCTTACAGTGAAGGAGATGACTCTGTTTATTTATAGTTGAGGGTTGGTCAAGGACCCTTTGGTCATTTGCCCCATGTGGTCCTGGCGCTGTGAGAGAGAGACCTAAGAGGAATCTTCTGCAAAAACTGCTGAGAGTTAATGTTGGCAACAGGGGTAGGTGCACGGGTATGTACGATGTGTCAGAGAGCCGTTTGGGAGGTTGGTAACGAGGGCTTAAGAGCACGCTCTTGACAACCAGAAACCTTGGAGGCCAAGATATCTGCTAGGGGATGAGGGCTGGAACTTGTTGTAAGAGATTGAAGCGGGAGCCTCTCCGAGGGAATGAAGCGCTCGAAGAAGGCTCGTTTAGATTGATTGAGGTACTAGTCATGCAGTACCAACGACGCTTGTGGAAGAGCGGTAAGAGCAATAGTGTTGATGCACGTGTATCCATAGCAGAGTTGACGCGTGTCCTTGCGGGATGCCAGCGCTCGTATATGTCTGATGTAATCTTAGAGAAGCAAGTGCCATCATCCTAAGGTGCCATGTGCCAAGATGAGGACAAGCGTGTTTTGACCCCATCAACCTTAATGAGAGTGATTTAGAATAATGTTTCAAAGTTAATTCAGGATGCTAAAATGAAGTATTAATAAGTAAACCCCCACAAAAAATAACTTAATGAACAGTTCAGTCAATTAGTTGACGAATGGGACCAAAATTGTAACTTTTTAAAAATAATGAGATTAAATATGTCTAATTTCAAAATAATGGGACTAAAATTAATATGGGACAAAAAATGTAATTTACTCAAAACTAATGTTTGCCCGTGAATGGCAGTAAATGGCGCTTTCCTAAGTCGCAATCCTAGGGTGACAACACAAACAAAAACCCTGTCCCCACACGCCCAAACACACACAAACCAGTGCCAGTTGAGATCTGCAATCAAATACTCAAATTCCTCCAAATACCTCACATTCCTTCCCACTTTTTCCCATACCTGATACCAGTAGTGCTCATTTTCTCAGCGTCCACTCCACTCCACTCCCATTTCAACCCGTGACTCCACTTCCAATTTCCAAACCCCACTACCTTCCAAACTCTGCCAAAAGCTTATCATTTTTAATTCCCACTGCTAATTTTCCCCACAAATTCCCTGATTGAGACATTGCTATCATTAATTTCAAAATGATGCAGCACAGAAAACCTATAAAATTCCCTCCTCCCCCCATATTACTATTAGCCACGCCCACAAACAATCTCAAACCTTTCCAGAATTTCAAATCCATTTTCCTTTCAATGGCTGCTCTTCTCTCCTTCGCTTCCCTCTCACTTCTCCTCTTCTTCACCATCTCCTCCGCCTCCCGCCACAGCCCAACCAAGCCTCACAACGACAACCCACCATCTGATCCCGCCGCCATTGTTCACGAGGTCTGCAAGGCCTCAACTGATCCTTCCACCTGCCAAACATGGTTATCCCAATCCACCCACCTGCCTCCAGACGCCACCGTTTTGCAGGCAATCCAATCCTCCCTCTGGGTCTCCTCGCAGAACCTCAACAAAGGTCGGGGGATGGTTCAGGATATCCTCGACGCCTCCGCAGGGAGTCAGAACCGTTCCAACGCTGCCAAAAATTGCCTGGAGCTGCTGCATTACGCCGAGTATCGGATGAATCTGGTGGCCGATGCTCTGCCGCGTGGCAAGATCAAGGACGCCCGCGCATGGATGAGCGCGGTGTTGGTCTACCAGTACGATTGCTGGTCGGCGCTCAAGTACGTGAACGACACTTCCATGGTCGACAAAACGATGTCCTTCTTCTACTCTTCCGTGATCGCGTCCAGCACCAACGCGCTGGCAATGATGGTGAATTACGACATTTCCGGTGAGAAAACAGGGCAGTGGGGCCCGCCCAAGACGGAACGGGACGGGTTCTGGGAAACGGGGTCGGACTCCTCCGGTTCCCCGTTGAAGGGAGGATTTCCATCGGGCCTTAAGGCCGATGTAACGGTGTGCAAAGGTAGACATGGGTGCGATTACGAGACGGTTCAGGGAGCGGTTAATGCTGCGCCTGATAATGGCGGGTCGGGTAATCGGTTTGTGATATGGATCAAGGCTGGGGTTTATGAGGAGACTGTTCGGGTCCCTTTGGAGAAAAAGAATTTGGTGTTCATAGGGGATGGCATGGGGAAAACGGTCATTACAGGCTCCATGAATGTGGGTCAGCAGGGTGTCACCACTTACAACACTGCCACTGTTGGTAAGTTGGTTCTTGGTTGTTTTCTGTATTTCTTTAATATAAAGCTCTGTGTAAATAAATTGTTTCTGTTTGCTTGAGAGAACTTTATAGCTCTTAGAGGTGTCGCTCGGAGAATTCGCTAATTGGTGTCAAGTAATTTGGGGCAGAAGGGCATGTTTAGTCTTATGTGCAGAGATATCACATAGAAGCGAGGTCAAGTTCTTGAATTCAACTTAGTTAACTTATAATTTTTGAGATTATATGTATTCATTTGGGGGACAACAGTGTATATACTTGGCCTGTGTCGTGGCAATTTTCCACCGTGTGTGAGACATACAACATTCGATCAAAAAATTCATGAAAAGTAGATTTGGGATCGTAGAGATGTCGAATGACGGATAAGGTTGCCATGTTTTTGAGGGACTCGACAAGTCTCTGTGCCTTCATTATTTGTTGTGTCCTGGTAAGTGAGGTTGCATAATTGCGTTTCAGTTCTTTTTTGGTGACATGCTATAAGAAGAACTTAGTGAAATAAATTTCGGTTCTTTTACACTTTACTGTATTTCATGTTAAAGAGAAACTATTGTCTTTAACTAGGCACGTCCACTGGAATATATAAGACCTAAGTATTACTTTTCTCTTTGAGTTCCATCAATGTTTTCCTTAGATTTACGTTTGACTTGGCCTGCTGAATTCTCTGTTTTCACTTGATAACATTCAGATAAATTTAAGGTTAGCGAATTTGATCCCTTTTGAGCTCCCGATATATCGCTGTCTTAACATGAACATGAACATTCATGGTAATAGGTGTTGTTGGTGATGGATTCATGGCCAGTGGCCTCACCTTCCAAAACACAGCAGGTCCAGATGCTCATCAAGCAGTAGCTTTCAGATCAGACAGCGACTTTTCCATCATAGAGAATTGCGAATTTATTGGCAATCAAGACACCCTTTACGCCCACAGCTTACGCCAATACTACAAATCGTGCCGTATCCAAGGCAATGTAGATTTCATTTTTGGAAACTCAGCATCATTCTTCCAAGACTGCCTTATCCTTATCGCCCCTCGACAGGTAAAACCAGAAAAGGGTGAAAGCAATGCAGTGACTGCCCATGGCAGAATAGATCCTTCCCAATCAACGGGATTTGTCTTTCAGAACTGTGTGATCAACGGTACTGATGCATACATGGCATTGTATTATAGCAAGCCCAGTGTACATAAGAACTTCCTGGGCAGGCCTTGGAAACAGTATTCAAGGACGGTTTTCATTCACTGTACATTGGAGGCTCTTATTATGCCAACTGGATGGATGCCTTGGAGTGGTGATTTTGCACTGAAGACACTGTATTACGGTGAGTATGAGAATAACGGGCTTGGTTCTGATACATCAAAACGAGTAAGCTGGAGCAGCCTGATTCCAGCTCAGCATGTGTATTCATACTCGCTTCAAAATTTCATCCAGGGGGATCAATGGATTTCAACATCATCTTGACCCGCTGCTGGTTTTGATGATCAATTTAGATGATCTAGGAGTAAGAATGTGTGATAGAAGTTTTAGTGCTATTGTAATCATGATCGATAGAAAAGAATCTAAGTTTGGGCATGAATTTTCTGGAGAAATTCTGTATAAGTGATGAATGTTAATAGTTTGTTAAGTAATTTGTCTCTGTGATTTGTTTAGCATCATCTTCTTGGATACAAATGGCAATACTTGCAGTCTCTTGCTTCTGATAGTCTGCTGATTATGATGTTTAGGATAGGGGTGTTATTGGGGGGTTTTTGTAATTTTTTTGTTATTCATTGTTTCCTCGTTTAAGTTCGAGATGGTCCTTGATTTATTTATTTTGAAGCATTATGGCGCTCGTTCTGTCTTCCTTTTCATTTCGTTTGAAATATGTGTGTTAATTAGTTGTTCAAATGAATATTTAAGTTACATTCTGTTATTCTGATATTAAGTTCAATGGACTCGCTGACACTTAGTTCCTGTGATGGTGTTTTCTTGAGCTCTTGGTTACTCCGGTGTTAACCGGTAAAAGCTGTTCATTTTTCAAGACTCCGATGCAGCAAAAATTAAAATTTCAAGGCTTGATAATGCCAATTTTTTGTGGGAATCCATAAAATAAGTTAAACTTTAATTTCAAATTTTATAATTTAGATAAGAGAAATAAATAATTATTTTATCCCTCTTGCTCAAACTGATTTAAAAAGAGAGAAGAGAACTACTGAAGAAAAAAGACACAATACTTAGAAAAAAATATTGCCTTCACAAAAAAAAAGAAAAAAATATTGCGTTTCTTTTACTTATCATAATCTGCTTTTAAAGTTTCACCTAGGTTAATAGCCAATTGGACATACCTCTCTCTAGAGTGTCATATTAATTTAGTTACAGTTACATAAAAATTTTAATTCCTTATTTTATTTAATTAGTATAATTATTTTAATTATTCTTAATTAAATCTCAAGTTGAATATATATCTAATTAAATTTCGAGCCAAAATTATTTTAAACTCTGACTTAAAATGAATGTTAACAGTTCAACATATGTTCTCTATCACTTAAAATTGAGTAATAAATTAATTAACACATCTATTAAATCATTGTTCTCTCCAATAAAAAACTAAACTCATTTAATTTATTAATCAATTTTTATTAATCTTAAAATAATTATATTTACTCAATTCTTGTTATCGTCTGACCTCTTATGTTTACAATTGAATAGCACTGGGTCCACATTTCAAATGCAATATTCCTCACAATCAATTATCTTATTGATTGATTAAACTCTTTTAATTAATCTTTGTTGAATTAAATTTTTTTTAAATTAATTAATACCTACAAAATTATAGTCGATATATAAATTGTAATCAATATTTAGTGACAAAGCTCATAATCAACCATTAATAGGTGAATATTAGTACGAACCTTACAGTCTTATGAATAAATAAAATAAGATCATTTTATTGTATAAATCCCTGATTAAAACCTAGGTAGGCTTGGTAATAGGTCGGTTGGGTACCCACACCTTTAAATTCATTACCAAACTTAACCCATACTCGTATTTATTAATTTTTATCCAGACCCTACTCAAACTCATAACTCAATTATGTGTGAATTTGGGTTAGCTCTAAATAAAATGGCTATCCACACACAAAATTTACCCAACTAAACTGAAGACAAACTAATTATACCTGTACTTAGCAAATTGTAATTTACTTTTTGTTCTGATTGTAAAGAGGGGTAAAACATAAAAATATTCTTTTATTCTTTTTATTTTTGAATTTAATGCTTTTTATTTTTTGAGTAAGAATCAACATTGATGATGTTTGAATCCAATGCGTTTAACTGGTTGTTGGATCAACCGTCAATTACTTAAAAATTTATATTTTGTATGAAAACTCGACATGAAAGATATGTTGTTGAGGACGAAAATAAGTTGAACTCAAAGACCAAATTAGAAAATTGAGGTTGTGTCCAGTTTTGGTTCTCCGATCCTCAAGTCATTTGAGAGTTTGAGATAACAATACAATAGAAATTAGAGAGAGTTCAAAGAAGGTAAGAAATGTGAGAGAAAATTGTATTTTTGGTCCCATAGGAAATAGGTCAATTTTTTTTTTGTCCCGTAGTTTTTAAATCGTCCCGCACTTTTAGTTTTTTGACAAATGTAGTCCCAAAGTGAAAAAATTTCAATATTAGTCCCAAAAAATTTAGAAATATATATTTATAATATTTTTCCTTAATTAAAAAATACATATCAAATATTAGGAATAATTTAAAAGAATACCAACCACATATGCATTTTATTTTTATAATAAATAATAAATTATTAAATTTTAAAGTATAAGTATTACTTTAAAATTATAAAATAAAAATAATAAAAACATTATACATAATAACATAATTAATAAAATAATCTTCAATATTGCATTTAGTTAAAAATATGTAAATTAAAAACTTAAAAATAATTAATATTTATAATATTTAAATATTTCTTATATATATATATATAACATTGCATTTATTTAAAATAATTAACGTTGGGTTTAGTTAAAATTGAAAATAACTGAAAATTTATATATATTTTATTCAATAACATAATATTAATTAAAAAATTAATTAATTATTAAAATTGTACGTTATATTATTATAGTGTTTTAAAATTTTGATTTTATTTTTTAATTCTCATTAAATATATATGGCTACTAATTACTTTTTAATTTTTTAATTATATTATATAAATATTAATTATTTTTTAATTTTTAATTTTAAATATTTTTAACTAAAGAAGATTATTTTATTAATTATGTTATTATGTATAATGTTCTTATTTTTCTATTTTATTATTTTAAAGTAGTACATATATTTTAAAATGTAATAATTTATTATTTATTATAAAAATAAAATGCATATCATGTGGTTGGTATTCTTTTAAATTATTCCTAATATTTGATATGTATTTTTTAATTAAGGAAAAATATTATAAATATATATTTCTAAATTTGTTGGGACTAATATTGAAATTTTTTCACTTTGAGACTACATTTGTCGAAAAACTAAAAGTGCGAGACGATTTAAAAACTACGAGACCAAAAAAAAATTGACCTATTTCCTATGGGACCAAAAATGCAATTTTCTCGAAATGTGATTATCAAATGTCATTAATGGTGGGGTATTTATGGTGGGAGTCTTTATCTCTATTCAAGTACAAAAAGACAAGGCACATTAATGGTTTTTTGCTATTGTTGTGTTAATGGTTTGTGTGTTTTGTTGGCACTAGTGCCATTTAACTTAAACTGATTTTGGTATATATCTGTAAACAGTGGACGACCTCTGTCCATAATCTCATTGCTTAGGTAAATTGAGATGTTGTTACAAAGATTTGTTATATGTATTTTAATGGTGTATTGCGTGTATAGTTAAAACTATATGAACTTGGCATGTATTTTGAAGTTTTGGATGATGCAAAGCCATGAAAACACAACGGCTATAAACGGCCTAAATTAAATTTAGCTAGAAATACAAATGCATCCCTCATTGTTTTATTATATTACAAAACGATCTGTATATTAAGTTGAAATTACATGTTGGTCCTTGAGAGCAGTTTGGTCAAATCAAATAAAAAAATTCAGGAATAATTTTGGTATTAAAAAAAAAATTAGAGCTGACGGAACTCTAACCGCATTTAGGAACTTTAGACGAAAACCATATCTCAGGGACCATATGATAATAATCGAAAGAATAGGCATTACGTTGTAATTAGGTCAAACCTGAGGGTACTCAAATGTAATTCGCTCTTATTATTATTATTATAAATAGTAAGGCTTGTAAAAATAAATAAATAAAAATGTAAGGACACCTAAAAGATCTAGCTAGTGTGAGTCGCTTTTGCATTAGATAAGAAAAAAATATTACATGAACTGGGTGTTGGGCTTCATATACAAATTTTTAAGTCCCAGTTATATTTCACGTATTCTTTTTCAAGTGAATTAAAAATGTTACAAACTTTGGGACATTTGGTGCATGAGTATGACCATGACCATGACCAAGTACATGCAAGAATTTTTCATACTATACACTTCGATTCTACAACGATAACGTAGTGATCCATTGATCGCCTTGGATAAAATTCTGAACCGAGTATTTGTTAATATGAGCAGCCGGAATCTGGCTACTCCAGCTCACTCGCTCGGAAGTATTCGAACCCGGTCCGGTATTCTCAAATTCACCGAAAAACAGTGTCTTCAATGCAAAATCGCCAATCCAAGGCATCCATCCATCTGGTTCAACAAGATCCCCCAAAGCACAACGAATGAAAACTACCCTCGAATACAATTTCCACGGCCTACCGAGAAAATTCTTGTGTACACTTGGATTCTTACGATACAAAGACATGTAAGCTTCGGTACCATTGATCACGCAGTTCTGAAAGACAAAACCCGTTGATTCAGCAGGATCTAATCTTCCATGGGCTGTCACGGCGTTGTTCTCACCCGTTTCGGGACTGACTAGTCGAGGGACGACAAGTATATGGCAGTCCTGGAAAAATGCAGCCGAGTTTCCAAATATGAAGTCGATGTTGCCTTGGATTCGGCATGATTTGTAGTATTGGCGTAGGGTGTGAGCGTAAAGGGTGTCTTGATTGCCAATAAATTCGCAGTCTTCTACAATGGAAAGATCGCTGTCTGATCTGAAAGCTACTGCTTGATTAGCATTAGGGCCTGCTGTGTTCTGGAAAGTAATATCCTTAGCCATAAATCCATCACCAAGAACACCTTGCGAGTAACACAAATGTTATATATATATGAAGCAATATGATTAAGATAGTAAGAAACGCAAATAGATTCTATGTAATTTAAGGAGATTTGAATCATCTTAGGAAAAGAATAAGAAATTAAGACCGAAATTTGAGGGGAAGTAAAATCACTTGCTCATTGACACTTTTTTTTTTTACACCCGCACACATATATCCCAATAAGACTCGAATTCATGATCTATCAAATCACAAATGTAGATACTTAGTACTAAATTATCTGCTTGACCCTCGTTCATGGACACTTAAAATATGCAAAGTAGAACCTATTCTTTCATATTATAATGCCATGCAGTATTATTGTGGGTAAAAGTGATTTGAAATGAGATCGAAAACTCGACTGCTTGGCAAACTACAATCTCAGTCTCTTTTTGTTTTTAATGAGAAACTTTCTTGCAATCTGTTATTTAGTTAGCTTAAACTTTGTATAGATTATCTTACAGTTTATAGAAAATAATTTTTAAAATTATAATATATTAATTAAACTTTCAAAAGATATTTTTGCACAAATTATTTATTTAGAACGTTTTTGTTATGGATCATTTCAAAGAACTAAATAAATTGTTGTGGATTATTGTTATGAGAAACATAAATAGATCGGATTGAATTTTGGTAAATAAAAAGTAAGTTGAATAGTTTTGGAAAAATAATTAAAATATGAAAAAAATAAAAAATTCTTACGTTTAATACGTGTAGAGGAATGAAATAAAATTTTAAAACCTTTTATCATATTTTTAAAATTTTCACCAATAACCCAATCCCATAAATACTGAATACTTAAATGTTCCACCAATTACCGATGCCATAAATATTAAATACTTACCTCTTTGTTATAATAATTTGACCTAACCAATTTCAAGCTAGAAGTATCCCAGATGTTGATTAGATACATACCAAGTATTTGTCGGTGTCACATAACCCACCGCACACCACTTAATATTGCCAAAAAGACAAATGCATGAAACTTCGGGAAAATTTAAAAAAAAAAAATTATATTTAGATAATTATAATATAATCTATTTTTATTCAAAAATTATAATTTAATCCTTAAATATTATGGACATTTTGTGATCAATTTATTCCATTAAAGTTTCGTTAGGATTGAACTCTGTCCCAAGAACTACATTGTTATATACTTAGTACTTAGAATTATTTTATTGGAATATATATATTGAAGGAATAAATTTATTATTTTATTTATTAAATTAATAAAAGGACATACTCAACCCTAAAATTATAACCAAATAGAGATATCATAAATAGGGATAAAAAAATTACGGGGAATTCCCGAAAACTCCCCAAATGATAAGCCCAATTCCTTTTAGCTCCCCATTTTCAAAAATGATGTATTAAAACTCAAGAATCGCGTATCTAAAACCTCAAATGATGTATTTGAAATACAAGGAAAAAATCATGTATCTAAATCCCAGAATCATGTATCCAAATCCCAGAATTGCGTATCTAAATCCTAGAATCGCGTATCTAAAACCCCAAATGATGTATTTGAAAATGGGGAGCTAAAAGGAAGTTTTCAAACCCATGGGGAGTTTTAAGGAATTGCCCCATAAAATTATAATTTTTAAAAAAAGATGAATTATTTTGTAATTATGGTATCTATCAAGATAGTTAGACGTAATTTTGGGAGAGAAGAAAGAAAACTAGCAAAATGAACTCACCGACGGTGGCGGTGTTGTAGGTGGAGACGCCCTGCAGACCTACACTCATTGAGCCCGTAATGATAGTTTTGCCGATGCCATCTCCTAACAAAACCAGATTCTTCTTCCTCAATGGGATCCGAACAGTCTCCTCATAAACCCCGCTCTTTATCCCTACAACGAACCGCTTTCCCAGCCTTGGATTATCCGGCGCCGCATCAATTGCCTGCTGCACCGTCTCGTAATCGCACCTCTCCTTACCGCCTTTGCACACCGTCACATTCACCTTCAACCCCACCGGCACACCTATCACAAACGACCCAGATCCACCAGAATTCCGTCCAGATTCCCAGAACCCATCACGCTCCGTTTTGGGCACACACCATGACCCCGTTTTATCTCCAAACACATCGTAATTTGCCATCATACCAAGCAAGTCGGTGGTCGACGCCATCAATGTAGAATTGAAGAAATCTATTGTTTCCACCACCGGGGACGTGTCGTTCACTTTGTGGAGGCTCGACCAGCAGCCGTACTGGTAGGCCAACGCCGCGCTGATCCATGCACGGGCGTCCCTGATCTCGCTGCGGCCTCGGGACAGTGCTTTTCCAGCCAAATTCACTCGGTAATTCGAGTAACGCAGAAGTTGAAGGCAGGTTTGGGCCACATCGGAACGGTTCTTATTCCCGGCTGATGAATCCATGATACCGCGGACCATTTTCCGGCCGGTTTGGAGATTCTGTGAGGAAACCCATTGGGCGGATTGAATTACCTGCAAAACGGTTGCGTTCTTGTTTGCTCCGGATATGGAGGATTGGCATTTGTTTGGCTCACGTGATGCCTTGCAGGCCTCGTGAATAATGTCGGTGCGGGTGGCCGAGGAAAGGGAAAAGAAGAGGAGAAGAGGGAGGAATGTGAGAAGAGGAGAAGCCATTGGTTCGAATGATATGAAGTTTGATTTTTCAAAAATTTATTGGGGTTGTTAGCGGTGACGAAAATTTAGGTGGTGGGGAGTGGGATTCTGTGTTTCTCCTCCAGAGATATTGCCCAATAAATGAATGGTTTTTGATCTTTTTCCATAAATAAAGGTGGAAACAGCAATAGCCTCTCAATTAGTGCTTTAGGTTTAGGATATAGTAGGAAATTGAATTAGTAGGCTAAAATGTCATCCCAGTATGCTAATCTTTTAGTCGGCCATGGCCGATGGGTGAATGGTGATGCGTTTAATGAGGTGCAGCTTTCTTTTTCTGCACATGTATTGAGGATGGAGCTCGTAAATAAGGGGGGTCCTCTAGAAGAACAAACCACGAGTTCCATCTTGTCCTTATTGTTTGATAAATTGTTAAAAAATAGAAATAATTACATCTGATTCCCCTATCTTTATACTTAACTAACTAACTAACGTATACCTAGTGGTATGCACGGTATATAAATATAAAGAATATAGTATGTAATTTATAATATTATATATTTATAATAAAATATTATAAGTTAAGATAATATTTTAAAAAAATCTATATTTAGGATTAAAATATATATATCGAGTCTATCAAAAAGGGTCTAATACTTTTCGTGTTTGAGATACCCTTTTCCAAATGAAATGATAGTTTTTATTAAATCACCTACCTAATATTTTGACGAGCAATATTCATAATAATGAATCGAACCCCGGAATTCCTGTATTGACTGAACCCCAGACGGTGTGGGTCGTCGGGCTAACTCTTGCACGTGTTCCTTTTGAGGTATCCACGCGCGACCTAGAAGCGGCATGGATATTCTTAAAGTGGTGGTAAACCCATCGAAGGAGCGAGGAAGTTATGGAACCTCGTCTCACATGATCACCCATTGGATGATGGGCTTTGCAAACCCGTCCATCAAACCGGAGCAAAAAGGAGTAATGATCGAATGATTGAGCATAGTGAATGCTAATGAATGATCAATGATTGTTAATGATTGATCTAATGAGCACCCAATGATCTAACGAATGTTTGCATGATCGAATGTAACATTGGTCTAACACATACGAGTCGGAGTAAGGTTGGAGAATTTGCCATCTCGCCAAACTCACTTATCGTCTCACTTAATTAATGAAATTGCTAGCATAATCCCATAGTGATGTCTTGTCTTCTTGCCCACTTGGGAAATGTTCTAAAATTTCACCATGGGATTATGGAATGCATGCGCGTGTTTACTTTCCTGCAATTATCTATATATAAGACCCCATTTTATACCCACTATCTAGTTTCCTATAGACTGAACCCGAATTGTTTCTCAGTTCTTTTGCAGGTGCAGAGTTAGACGGGAATTAGAGTTATTCTAATTAGTATCTAGCTTGTGCACATCGAGTTTCATATTATGCATACTGTAGCATACACTTTATTCTTTTGGGTCCTATATATCCCTGCTAGTTATCGTGAGGCCTTGATGGTCATTTACATTGTACGTATTTAAAGCTTGTAATCCCTTTACTTTATTGGAGCAGCGAGCTCATTGTCATGGTTTAATGTTTCATGTTTTACGCTTCCGCGTGTATATGTATATATATAGTCAGGATGTTGAATAGTGTCCCTTTTCATTTTGATTGGGCATATATACGGACTTCCCATTTCGTAGATGGGTCGGTCTTAGTGCGGAGGATGGGACGTCTCGCAATCCGGGCACTAGATCATCTATCATTAAATGCTTAATTAAGGGTTAGGAATTGGAGACATTTTGGAACTTTTATGAGAAAGACGAATTGGAGGAATTTAGGGTTGCAAGATTTTTGGGAGAGAAGTTCTCACTTTTTCTAAGTGTACATTCTTTTGAGTTAAGGTTGATAGAGTTAGTTACCTGATTTGAAAATGACTAACTAACAAGAATATTCCGTTTATTTTAACGTTTAAACAGACGGAAGGACCAATTTTAAAAAAATAATAATAATTGGATGACCAATTTTGTTAAAATTAAAAATAGAAGACTAAAAACAAATAAGTCTTATAGTTAGATAACTAAAAATGTAATATTCTCATAGAAATATTTTCATATTATCTTCCTGGCGTATTAAGAGTACTTTTGTTCAATTTTTTTCGAAATATCTATAATAAGTAATTATACACAGTGACCTAACTTTAATAGCTAACAGTAGTAAATATATTACAGAGTTAATAAATATAATTATATCTTTCCACGTGTGTCATGCAGTATTAATTTATAAGAACTAAATTATTTAACCATGCATTAATTTGTTTTTTTTTTTTTTTTTGAAACGATAACTATAGGGGCGAAAAAGGAACAGAACAAATAACAATAGTTCACACTCGGTAGCTACTTTCGTTAATTCTTTAAAATATCATGTTCATATGTCATACAATACGATATACTTGTACCAAAGTAGACCTTAGCACCGGATTTGGAATATTCATTAGGATGTATATTACTTCACTGGCATAAAATCGTATCACGTCAGTCTACTGAACAAGTTCAGCGATTATAAATAAAAGGGATAAATATATTTATCGCGATTTTTGGAGTTTTCATCCTAAACTATAAAAAATCTAGACTTTTGCATCCTCAACTATTGTTTTTTAATAAATTACAACCTGATTCCAATGGATGTGTTACACGTACACAAAATTTCTCCCAAATGTCACACCGTGAGTGGAATCAGGTTACAATTTATTAAAAGATAATAATTGAGGATACAATCGTCGACTTTTTATAGTTTAAGATGGAAACTCCAAAAATCATTATATTTTCAAAATATTTATCCCTAAACAAAATACAAATTAGTAAAAGACTAACAAAATTCACCGTGTAAAGTAAAAGTTTTAATTAGAGTTTTAACCAATCAGAGTACAAAAATTGGGAACAATATGGAGATCTTATCTCGAATAAATTCAAGATATGATCGTATTCAACTCTACAGCCTATACAGATATCCATCTTTACGTACTAACAAACATGACTATTTTAAATTAGTTGATTATTGTCCGTTCTACATGAATGGTTAAGACTCGAGCGCAAGGAGAAGACGCTTAGTTAAATGAATCCCACGTCCAAGCAATGTCGCAACCTCACGTACTTGGATCAAAAAATTTAATGACGACACATTTTATGTACCACTAATTAATAAAACAATTACAGACAATTAGGAACTGTGTCAAAACATAAAACTATCTACACTAAACTCAAAAAGCTACAATCACAACAAGATAAAAACACCTTAACTGTCTGCATCTTCCAGCTTGCATATACATTCTGGAAATGGATTTTGGTAAAAGGACTCTTCAAGCCTCAGTCGTGCCCTGCCTTTGATTCCCGATGGGGCACCAGCTCTTCTCCGGGGTGCACCAAACCTGAAAATCACAAGCAGAAATATTCAATTTTCAACCAAAGTTATCAAACATCATTAGTATCCAATATTACGAACAGCATCACATAATTCTGTGGAGGACATTGGCTTCTCCATTCCACCATGATAGGGCTTAAAGGGTGTTTGGCTAACTAAGCGTATGTCAAACTTATAAGATGTTTTGGGTTTTATTTCAAAAATAAGCTCTCAAAGTGTTTGGATGAATATATAATCATGATTTTATAAGATCTGAAAGTTTACAAATCTCACAAGAAGTTCAAGTAATTAGGCCAAACTTAAGGTATGTCAGTGTAATTATCCTTATAAAGCAAGTGTTGAAGAAACAGGAAACAGCAAAATTCAGTCCACATTAGCAGATAAAAGTTGCATACCTAGAGAAACACATATTCGTGGTTGTGGGAAGTATACCTGCTTTTATGCAACTTCTTCACATGACGGGGCAAAGATGACACTTCAAGCATTCCAGCTTCCAATTTATCAAATAATTCAATTAAGCCTTTCCTGCACATAAGAACTTTGTTAATGATGGGAGGACCAAACAACAAAGAAACAACAACTTCACATTCTTCATCATTACAGTTTATACACTTAACACAAATGTCGAAGTGTCTTGTATTTGAAGGTATGTTATAAATGTGAAAATAGTTTTTAAGAACTTCCATTTAGCAAACATTTGAAGCTATGGTAAAAATGTGAAAATAGGTTTTAAGAGCTTCCATTTAGCAAACATTAGTATTATGATTTGTGAATGAAAGAATTCCACTTGATACTTTGCAGCCATAATTACCTGTCTGGGGTGATCGTTTTCCGATGTCCTAAGAATCGGCGATGACCTTCAACAGCTCTAGCCATGTTACCCGAATGGGATGGAATGAAAACATCACTTTCTACAGAGATAATATAATCCAGAGCAGCAGCTTTCGATGCATGATATGAGAATTCTTTTAATTCTAGTTGGGTTGCAAGCATTTCCTGTCATAGATGAGGAACTTAGCCTGGTTTGGCAAACAAGTCTTTAGAGTTGTGGTGCAAATTAGTTACAAATTTTAAACTCAACTAACTTTGAAAACGATGTTTGGAAAGCGAGATTTGAGCTCTGACAGGTGTGTTTCTCCACCATAAATTTCTCCAGCAGCAATATATATCAATGTGGATGGTGGGTAACCAAGAGCTTCAAGAAATATCCCGACCTCCTTGGGAGTTAGCGGGCAGAGGCCACCAATTCTCTGTTCTGTTGAGTTAATACTCTTGATTTTCCAATGATTTGTTTTCTCCCTAATGATTACCAAAAACAAAAGAGGAAACAGAATTAGAGCTTGGTGTAGGTGAATATAGTTAAGCGGAGTTTTTCATCTGGCCACAGCAGTTCTTTTCAGAAATAAACATCGAAAAAGTTTCATATTCTTTTGGGGATAGTAATAACTATAAACTTTACCAGTTAAGTTTGCTCCACATAACAATTTTTGAAAAGGTATCTGCTTCTACCCCCTCCAGAAAGGTTATCTAAATGTTATCATAATGTGTTTAAAATAAAGTAAAATCAAGCTAGATAGATTTAAAATTGAGTAACCCCTTAAAGAAAGTTGTATGTACATAAGATAAAGAACATTCGGAGGCTAGGATCAATGCCTTGCTCCATAATTGCCAAGTCGGAAATGGGTTTCAGTTAGCGAAAAGACCATATGGGTAATCAACAGTTGCACAGCAAAATTGAGAGGCCAATAACCAGGTTCAAACGTTAAGATTAACTTTGCAACGGTAACATACTTAAAGACATAAGATGTTTTTTACCAAGTTTTATGGATATAAGGAGAGAGAATGTATCTCAATCCATAATCACTACTTTCACCCTTTTTCACTCAAAAAAATCTCCATGGTATTTCATTTGTGGATTTTATCAGAGGATAAATGTTCTTTGAATATTCAGCCCACGTTGAATTGGTTTTTGCCCTTGCAGTGGGTGCCTATATTACAAACAAACATACTAACTAAAACATTTATGTATAACTGTTTATCAACTTTTAGGTTCAATTGGTGCTCAAAGAATAAGGATTTGGATTTTTTACCAATTTACACCAGTATTGATAAGGACTGAAATTTTATCGACCTATACATCTCGGAGAGGATGCGAGTAGTCCAGGAAACATATGTAATTAATAGAAATAGGTTTTATGCATGTCAACATACACCTAGACACACGTAATTAGTAAAAAAAATTCACCTCATTTTCCGGAGCTCCTCTGATTCTACATCAGTGAGACCGTAAGTGCATCCAGTAAAAGACAGCATATCTTTCTCATATCTTAGATGAAGGGCAATGTATCTCTCTGCACGTGATCGCAGCAGTTCCACTAGCCTCTGAGGTGTCACTGTTATTTTATGCTCAGAACCTAATATAAAGTGAATCCAATAGAATAGAAAGCCCACGAAAGATCATACAGATGATTTTAGTCTTTCTTAGGTATTTTGTTAGGATGACAATGAAGTTTGATATCTTCACCTCATTATTGTTTGGTGTGTGTAGATTATTTTCATCTAAAATATGTCACTCATTATGCTAATTGGAATCTCATTATGCCATATAGGTCTTTTATGGAAGTGCGGGATTATGGTTTTTACCTTTCCTAGACTCTCAATAGAAGGAGAAAAGCGAAGAGCGTGATACAAAGCACGACATCTCAATCTCTGTATGTCAAGAGGCAGATCATTGTTAGCAAGTCTGGAATCCGATTTCGCAACGTGAATTACCTGCACAAAATAATCATTTGATCAACCTATATTTCCTCTGATGGTTTTGCTTCTGAATGAAAATTGTAACACCCATTACATTTCCTAAATAAAAGAAAAGGAGAACTACATTGTAATTTTGGTTCTCCAAGGAATTTTTATGATGGTTATGGACTAAGTTTCTAGAACGAGAGTATGTGCAGATATTATTGTAATTATTGAAGCTATGACATCAGTATCTATACAATTAGGATATACTTTTTGGAATGCACATCTATGAATTGCCTCTCCATTTGTTCATTATGTGCTTTAGCACATATGCACGCTTGTTGAAATCGCATGGCGACGTGAAGCGCAAGAAGTGTACCTTGCTCAAAGTGCATATAGCAACGCATTTCTTGCACATTTAGTAATTATGCATAGAATTGCTTTCTATGCATATATTTGCTTGTATATCGTGTATTATTGTTAATTACTTGGGTTAATTACATATGGACCCCAAGGGAGTATAAAAAACTACAATTTGGTCCCTGTTAGTCAAATAATTACATTTACCCCCCTCATGAATTTAACAATTACATTACACACCCAACATTTAGGGCTCCGTTAAAAATTCACGGGATATTCCCCAAAAGATGCCAATTTTGTGGAATATTTTCTGATTTTGAGGAATATTCTGTGAATTTTTTTAACAGAGCCCTAGATGTTGGGTGTGTAATGTAATTATTAAATTCACGAGGCGTTGTAAATGTAATTATTTGACTAAGAGGGACCAAATTGTAGTTTTCTATACTCCCTTGGGGTCCATATGTAAGTAACCCTAAATACTTCCATTGGTTGAAAATTTATGTGATGTCTGGACTTTGGAGCATGTTTTGCAGCGGTTATTCAACATGCAAATTGCTCCTTTAGAACTCTTTTTCTCTTAAATATTTATTATATTTGAACTAGCCTATTTATTATTTTCGAATTTCATCATGCAATTATGTGTTGTTTTGAATTTTTACAGTTAATTGAGGTTTCATATTGCACTAGTATCACCATACCATGTTTCAATTCAGCATGAAATGAATTCGGTTCAGACTTACACTTCCATTAAAATATGGGGATAATTACGAACAGCCCACCGAGGTTTGGCGATATTACCGATTACCCCCTGAGGTAACTCCCCCCGGTCCGTTATCTCCTCCATTAAATTTAACGGAATGTGTGAAATTTACTATTTTGCCCCTAATATGTTAAAACTCAGGGGGGTATATGTAATAAAAAGTTCAAAGGTAAAGGGGTTAATGCAAGGACTGAAATTCTTAGGGGGTTTGATGTAAATACTTGAGTTTTGTGTCTACCTAGCTTTTTTTTTTTTTTTCAATGAATGCTACTTAATGATATCTTATGATAGACTAATTTCATACCTAGAGTTTATGAATGCCTAATATTTTTCTATAGATATTGACCATGCATGTTCAATGTTTGAAATAATTGTTTAAATGACTGACGGATATTTACTAATGCATTTATTGATATTGGTGTGTTTGTTATGATTTTCAATTTTGAGGAAAAAATTTGACAATGCACTAATTGATGTTTGTGTGATTTTTTAATATGAATTTTTATTGTGAGGGGAAATTTGTTATAATTGCAAATAAATTATTTTAAATTAATTTTAAATGAACTTGTACAAAATATATTAAAACTAAGATATAAATATAAAAGGAAATTTATAACTTATCATGATAAATATGCATGGAATATCGAATTCAATTTATATTTATAGATAAAATATAAAATATTAAATTAAATAACAACTTTTCAAATACAAAAAATTCAAAATTAACTAATATTACAATTATATCATTAAACTCTAAGTAAAATTACAATATACCCCCTGAGGGTGTTTTTGGAATATATATTTGAATTTAACGGTGTGATTAACGGCAGGTGAAATTTGTGAGAGAGAGTGTAAAGGTCGGGGGGAGTTCGTAATTTCTCAAACCTCAGGGGATAATCTGTAATATCGCCAAACCTCAGGGGGCTGCTTGTAATTATCCCTTGTTCAAAAACTAGTATGTTATCCAACAATTAAGCATTTTTTTTTTCAGACATACTGATACACATTATACCACACTAACAAGTTACTATATATCTCACTGTAGTACTTGGCAGGTACTTTATATCTAAATATCCACACAATTAGGAGATCAGGCAGAAAATGTAATGGACAAAACTTGCCTGATGTTCCTTCCATAATTCTGTCATTTCCTCATAATAGCTCACACCAGACCATGAGGTGAAGTGTTTCCTTGCTCGAGGTACAGATTCTAATTCTTTAGGAAGCTCCTTCACAATTCTCACATCTTGATGTAAATGTTTGATGAAATGCAGTTCATCAAATATGTCAGAGAATGTACTGCAAATAAGCCCATAGAATTTGAGTTGAAGGTGTGTAGGTAATCAAACAATAATGTGAAACCAAAAATAAAACAATAATGTAATATAGAAAGTAAGACTTCAAATGTACGAGTACAGAAGAAAAATAACATTTGTGTTAAGCATACATGTTTATTAAACACATTTACCTAGTATCCTGCCAGAACGACTTTCTATCCAGTTGAGGAATTACTAGTGTAGCATTCATTATGCGTGCCACAGCCACCATATCAGCTATCTAGAAATAAGACAATACAAGTTAATAATGATAGAAACAAATTAGTAATGGCTAGTGCGAGAAGAATAATAAAATTGAAATTCACACATGATAGCTAATTATAAGATCATGATACAAAAGGAAAAATAATCAACTTTAAAAATTCATATATGCATCAAGCTTTTAATAAGTCATAAATGCACCAATTGGTCAGCCCCAGAGGAAGTAATATTTTAGTGTGCACAATAACTTTCAGCTTGTCCTGTCATGATAATATGATTGAAATTCCTATAATTTTGATAAGCTATATAAGAAAAATGGTGCATATTGAAGTAAAAAGATCACCTGACTATTTTGCAAAAAAATTTACTGTTCATAACCAGAAAATGATAGATAGTAAAATGTCAAAGTAAATGCTCTCTAAGCGTATTTATTCATTAGAATTCTGCTGGGTCAAAACCAACTGTCAGCCAAACTGATAATTAACCATCCCTTCATCCATCAAGGTTACAACCAGACCATACATGAGCGTCAAGGCTTCAAATTCCTATACATGAGCGTAAAGGCTTCAAATGCACTGGGGTAAGCGTCAAGGCTTCAAATTTAAATTTTCTCAACGTGACATAAGTAAAGTAATGGACTATAAATGCTTTCATCTGACAATTGTCCCAAGCATTTAGCAACAATGCAACTGATGGACTATGTTTGATATAAAGAGACACTTACCCCAGTGCGCATTTGATTTAATCCTCCATTACATCGGACTGTCATATAGCGTTCCCAGATGTGCATAGCTGGTACATAGCATGCAGTACAATTTTGTGAGTAACAGATAGAAAAGCAAAAGAAAGGGGCAGGAAGATGAGAGAGACAGCTTAATACCTACATCACACAAACTTCAAAACAATGAAAGAAGAAGTTTGCAACACTTCTATTTAGTGTGAGCAAAACATGAAACTAGGAAGTATAGAGCAATATGGATATTTCTCAAAAGTATAATATACTTGGTGCTCATATATGTCTTAGAGTGAATATGTAAATAGCGTTAGAAAGCAGTAAGAAAAAATGAAATACCTTTGTATTTACTGGTTGGCTTGACACAATCACGCAAACCATGACCAGAAGGAGTTTGCCAAAGCTTATCATCTAGTATCTGTAAAGCATCACCGACTCATCATCAAGCAATAGTATTTACCGCATTCAAAAACTTTGTAGACTATTATCGATCTCTATGACAATTATCAATCTATGGGAGCAGGAACAGAGCCAAGGAGAGGCTGGTAAGGGCTCCCCCTCCCCCACCCCGAAAAAAAAAAAAATCTTTTGGTGCGATCCTAGGTCCATCCCTGTTTGTGAGAATCATCCCCTAATTCAGCAATAGCTCTCCCTAATCATGTTCTTATAGTAATATCTTACTTCAGCAGCAAGGTTCTCTTAGATCATGCGAATATATACCAGTCTTAGTTGGTGAAATTGGAAAATAATGTTTTACATGAATCAACCACCCTCCTGCTTGGCAGCATATTAAATGAGTTCACAATGTTACGGTTTCATATAATGTATGAGTCACCCACCCTCCTGCTTGGCAGCATATTAAATGAGTTCACGATGTTACGGTTTGATATAATGTATGAGTCACCCACCCTCCTGCTTGGCAGCATATTAAATGAGTTCACAATGTTACGGTTTCATATAATGTATGAGTCACCCACCCTCCTGCTTGGCAGCATATTAAATGAGTTCACGATGTTACGGTTTGATATAATGTATGAGTCACCCACCCTCCTGCTTGGCAGCATATTAAATAATGTATGAGTTAAGTGAACATTGTGCTAATTATCCAGTGGTCCCAAAAAATTGGAAGCAGCTTTGCAAGTAAAAATTTAATTGCCACTAAGAGAATGCCTGGATAAGCGTTATGATCTTTCAACTAATCCACATAACAAATAAATATTTAATTCAATTAGTAAGCGGATGTTTCCTACAAATTGCCAAAGCACTCAATCTATACCTCTATACTGAATCACCTAAGTAATGTGAAAAACTACTGTCATTTATAAGTTAATTTGACAGAAGACATTGCAAAGTGCTTTGCCAAACAAAAAAACAATTTTTCTCGTTTCCTACATAAAGTCAAATATCATTCTCCTTTTCATAAGATATACAAGTGGCATACTGGTGCTGCATTCCCAGACCCCTTGACTTTTATGTTCACCATATAATATCCAAGAAAGCAATTTTCACCAAACATGGTATACAGGTATACCAGCTATACATGCACAATGTAGAGGATTGTTCGCACTAAACTACAGATTCATTAATATTTCAATATTCACAATAAAGATTCAATGACAAAAGGAAATTTTCACTAAAACTAAAACATGATGAACATATTGCAAATGCCACTTCAGAATACACTTTGTGATCTAGTAGCCTCTTCTAACTATCATGCAACAACTAAAACTGTCTGTAAAGTACTTGCCAAGTCAGAATGCAGCAGCTTTTACTTTGCGGTTTCCTAGTTTCTTCAACGCATGATGAAACAAGTTGAACAAAACATAATATTATTAAATGAATAGCGAGTCGAAGTGATGTTCCACTTGTAAAAGTGGGTAGAAATTTATCACATTTTTTAGCTTTTATTTTAAGCTGAAAAAAATCAAGTCTTGTTCATCACATATTGTGGTCAGATTAAGGAAGTTGAATACGATCAGCTCCATAAAATAGCTTGAATCAACTTTTCAATCTGAATCATATCCTCTGGTATCTGTAGATACCTAAACACTCCAAGAATATTCTAAATTCTAACAGGAAGTTTTGATCTAGAATCTGTTTCTTCAATGAATCAATAAATCTTCTACCGGTTCACACAATTTTTGAATAACGTATGAGAAAATCTCAGAACAAAAATCATGACAGAGAAAAACCCTACATCCAGCATACTCGGGCTAAAACCAAGAATTTACAGCCCTCACCAACAAATAGAGCATTAAAACAGAAAATCTTGATTCGCCATGGTAAGACCTCTATCAGTTGGTCAATGAAGAGAACATACACCGGTCTGTCAAATTCTTAGTTCTATCAAAATCAACAATATAGCAATCAATAAGACGACATAAATCAAAAGCATTACCGACCTGCTTAGATTTGGATTTTTCAACCCTAAGGAAAGGCATATCATGTTCATCATCCAAGATATCGTTGCTGTATAGCATGAAAACGAAGAATGACAGAGCAAAAAGAAGGATCACGTATAAAGAGACTGACAAGAAAGAAGCTTTTTTTCTGAATGCGGGCAGATTCTTGGAATGGTTGTACCCTCTGTGATTAACCATTATTTTTCCTCATCAGCGGATCCCTTTTTTCCAGTTTTGGGGTGAATCTCCCCCTCTCTTCCGACTGAAAGGTTTTTCAGTGTGGGAAATGCCTTTTTAATTGAACACATAAACTATTTCGGATAATTTACAGTTTGCTCTTAAATTCCGTGATTTATGCACTTTGACCCTCAAACACTCGTAAACTTAGCAAATTACACCCTCTTTTATTTGTCATTTGAATTAAACTTGAGATTTCCCTTATTGGAAACAAAAGTATGAGTTCCCTCCCTAAATTAAATATATATATATATTAGTCATGAGTTCCCAACTATAGATATTATTTTATCTAAATTCCCTAGACACTTATAACTTCAAAGTTGCCATGTACTTTGATTCTTTCATCCTAATTTGGTGAGGTGTTTGATAGTTGAGTTTTTTGTGCTAATTTTAATCAATCTTTTTAGGTGAGATTAAGTGTAGATAGAATTAGGTAATCTTTTGTTTGATATTGGTATTGAAAATAGTGGAACCTTATGTAAGTCCAAAATAGTGGGTCATCACATTCCCTACACTATGACTCAACCCGTACTTGAAACAAAAAATCTGTATATGTGTCAGAGTCCTATCGAACAGGTGACGAAAAAACCCAACCGAAATTAGGGGCTACCTAAATCCTTACAAACACAGAGCGCAACAAACAACTAGTATGCACAAGCGATTTTTTGCAAGCAAGCAAGCAAGGCCACGGGTGACAAAAAGTAAACATGTATCAATCATGCAGTCATACATTAATCCAACATGAAATTACCAAACGAAAACTTGTCTGTATATATATCATAGTTTTAATCATAATCCAACTATCATTACTTATAACCTACACAACCTCAAAATAAGTACAATATCAAAGTTAAATTACATAGAATATGCCAAACGATATGTATAAGTAACAGTAAATGATTTGCAATGTCGTCATGACCCCAAGAAAATATGTGAATACATTATGACTTTCAAGACCAATCAAATAAATACATAAATGTATGTTCACGAAATCGTACAAAACAAACTTGACTCGATCTATAGCGCCCGGAATGCTAGGCACTACATCCCCCGCACCTTGATCCAAGCCGTGTACGAAATAAAAAGTTTGTGTACATGTCCCATCAAGGCAAAGGTGAGAAGTAAAATGACTGATCTAACTAGGTGTTAGGTGTAGCACCCCAAACGGTGGGTCACCACATCCCCTGCACTAAAGCTCAATCCACATACGAAAATGGAGAGTCTGTACACGAACCAAGCAGTAGCAAACAAGAGACAGGCAAACACACCTAAGCTAGGCGGTACGTAGACCCTGACTTCAAAAGTTCAAAACAACAACAGCAGCAAAGGTGGAAGTGTAAAATTCATAAACATAAACTATAATTCAAATCTAACATCAAATAACGGGTTCAACTAGCATAGATCCCTAATCGCGAAAATCATAACCCAATAACCATAACAATTATAGAATACAAACGGGGTTCAACTGGGCATGGTCTAATTTCTCAATTGGACTCAGGCGGCCCAAACCTTGGTTACGTTCCGCACATGTACTTTACATGTGTGATCTCGTTTCGGCTAACTATTTGATCTTTCTAATAATACCCTTCTTAAGGACACAATCACACAAGCAAGTCTCAACAGAGGCAAGATAAATACTCCCATTGTATGTCGGTCTCATTGACTTAGAGTAATTTCTAATCCAGCTTGAGGTAGGGCTTGTTTCATGTGCCATTCGTATAATGACAAAGTCCCTAACAACAATGATGGATTAGGAGAGTTCTAATACATGCACATAATGGAAACACACAAAACATGTAATGGCGTATAAAGAAGTATTTGCCTATTATAATCATTCGTCTATTATTCAAAGATTGTTTGTCATATATGGAAAGTCCCAAAGCGTACCACTTTCTAGGGCACTATTCCCAACAGTTCATATCATGTTAATAAGGGAAAGAGGAGTACAGGATTGAATAAATAACTATACTCACCGATTCACCTTAATAGAATGTTCATGGATATCCATGATCCCTCTCATGCATGTCATAGTCCCTGAGGTCGAGGATCCAATCATGGTAAGAAATAAATCAATAGTGGGATTGTGGATATCCCTCATGCATGATTGCTTAATTGAATGAATGTAATTTCATCCGTACAAAATAAATATTTCGTGATTCATGTAAAACATTTTATTGAAAAATTGTACAGTGGAATTACCATAGCATGCTTGCTTGTATATATATGTATGTGTGTGTAGCCTCCTCCTTTGGCGGACCCTGTTTTTCCCCACCTCCAGATCTTGTCTTGTAGGTCCAGTGGTTGTTAGGCAGGATTCAATCTTTTATTTTGAATCTAGTAGAGGTTACTTAGTTCAAATCTTGCACAGTACATGTCACACTCTATTGTTTGGAATTCGAGGCATGTCGCCTATTTATTCATGTTATGTATTATTGTTATTATGATTGATTTCCCTTTGTGGAGACTGTGAAGGCCGTTGTATCTTGTATGATTCGTTCGAACACATGTTTGTTGTATGTTCTATCATTGTTGGTACAGAGTCTGTAACATCCCGCTCGTCAGGCCGTACAGGTACGCCATCACGGGAGAGTTACGTGCTCATTTAAATTATTTAATTACGCGAATTACGTGCTTATTATATTGTTTATGTGATATATTTGAATTATATAAATTATATTCGATCCTTGTATGCCATATTTGAACGTATTTGCCTTTTTTACTTCGTTCTTGATCCGTTTGAACTCATTTTCGATTTCGATTTTTGTGATTATGTGATATGCATGAATTATATGTATTATGAATGTTTTTATGTGCTCGTTGCATGATTTTGAGTTCGTTTGATAAGGTTTTCGAACCATTTTATTTGATAGGGACGCAAAGGCCTAATTCGTTTTAGCGCACCTTGTGTTCCGGAAGGCGTAACTTGAGCTCGAGAATTCGGATTCAAATTCCGGAAGTAGCGTTGGACTCGCAACGAAGAATGGAAGCTGAGAAACCTAACCTTGTATTTTTCTAAACCCATTTGTATATTTTTTTATTAATATAGAATTATTAAATTTATATTAAAATGAATATATTTAAATGATAATAATTCTTTTCTTCACACACGCATCAAGTGTGCGAAATTACTAGTTATCTATATTATCTATACTATTATATTAAGCGAGAGATCCATTTGATGTCATGGATAGGGGTGGGTGTTCGGGTCGGGGAATTTGGGCCCCGTCCCGAACGATCGGGTATTTCCCGATTGGGACGGGGAAATCGGGGGTTTTTGTTTTCAGGACGTGTACCCAATCCCAACTTAAAAGTTCGGGATCGAGATCGGGTATTGATTTACTCCCCGATCGGGGAATTCGGGTAAATTAAAAAATAAATAAATAAATTATAATATATAATACTTATAAAATTAATACAACCTACACTATTTCTTATACAATTAATAAGTTATTACTTGTTTCCACTTTTTAATTCCCGAACGCAGACCAAGGTAAGAATTTGTTTTCATTTTCCTGACAACTTGTACCGAATGTTTGAAGGTTCATTAAGTCATGTTTGAACTCTTTTAACCTTTGTAATTATACATGTTATGTTAATTGTTGAACAAATGTTCAGTTCATGTGTTATTCCATTAAATTAGGTAGTAATTTTCTTAAATTACAAACTGTAAGTAAGCGTGATTGAATTTGTGATGGGAAAAGCTTGAAAGCTGAAAAGCAATATTTGAAAAGGGGCCGAAAAGCATGTAATTGAAAATCTAAAAACCAAAAAAAAAAAAAAAAAAAAAAAAAGGCCGGGCCCGATCCCGATCCCGTCCCAAAAAAGTCGCCCAACTTTTTCGGGATGGGATCGGGCTCCAATTTTTCCTCCCCGATTCCGAACTCCCCGAATCCCGAATTCCCCCTCTCGCTCCCACCCCTAATTCATGGAGTCTTTTTTTTCTTTTTTCTTTTTTTAATATAAATTCTAGCCGCCTACTTTTACAGTTTTCTGCTTAAACTCTTCTATATTCACGGGACTCTCAAATTCTTTTCTTTTTTATTTATATCACTTATTTATCTTTAATTCTTTTTTTTTTCCCCCAATTTGAATTATCTTATTTAATTTATTCATCATAAAATTATAATTATATTAAAAATAATTATAAATCAAGTAATAACATGAAAATTTTAATTTTTTTTTGCACACACATCGGGTGTGCAGAGTTACTAGTTGTTATATTAAACTTAAGGGTAGATATAAACCGTCTTGTTGTCTTCCACTCTTGGACTCTTTTCTTTTCTATCCCTAACTTTTAAAATCTTTTTTTCTTTTAATTTATTCACGTATTATCTCTTAACTCTCATTTTCTTGGTTGTCCATAACTTTTAAAATCTTTTCTTTTCTTTTGATTTATCCTCTATTATCTCTTAACTCTCCTTTTCTCTCATTAATCTTTTCTATATTCTTTTATTTTTTTTATCTCATATTTTTTTTTATTATTATTTTGATTGATATGATTCTAAGCTCTTTTTTTTTTTTTAAATTTATTTTTATCTATACTACTATATTAAGACCTATTTGAGAATTATTTAATTTTTATTAATATATTATAATTTTAATATATTTTAATAATTTTTTTTTTTTTTTGAGCACATGCATCTAGTGTACGTAATTACTAATTATTATATTAAGTGAGAGTCCTTTAGAGTAACCGTTTTGGTCTCTTGAATTCTAAAATAATGTTGTTTTTCTATTTTTTTCACACTCTTAACGTCTTATTTTGTATTTATCTCTTAACTTCTTTTTTCTTTCCTCTCACTTGGCTAGTTGGCTGGATATAGTATAGACTCCAATCATTTCCATTCTATTGATCTAATTGAGGATTACAGTGAAGAAATTATGCGTATTTGAAAGATAGAAGTTTTTTTTTTTTTTAGGCAATGCAAGATAGAAGTTGGTTCGTTCTTTTCTCTTCATACTACAAAATTCTCTAGCATATTAACAAGAAAGCCCGGATCAACTATGATTTCCTAATGTTATGTCACTTGTGCTTCTTTCCACCGGAAAGAATACGTTGAATCTGGAGGCCTCTGCTGAAGGCCTGGTTGAAAAGCAGCCTAGTTTGGAACTCTGAGACAAAAGGAAACCAGGCCAAGACTGCTACAGGAGCAAAGATAACAACACCCATAAGGTACTCATACCCTTTTGCCAGAGCTTTAACAGACCCCCACATTCCCACTGCCTTCACTATTGGCCTGCAAGCTTGCGCTATCTGTTGAGACAGTAAACAAGAGCTTACCCTTAAAAGATTGACAAATAGTTTGCACTATCTTATAAACTTTTAAACATCTTGAATTATGTTTTTAAGAACTTAAAGCTCAGCCAAACACCCTCCAGCACAACATGGCATTCGAATTTCAAAGCGTACCAGCAGAAGAGCCCATCCGGTTGGCAAGAAGCCTAACAAGCTGGCAAAGATATCTCCAATTGTGAGCGTAAAGAATTTTATGGAGATGATAAGTCCCACAACAAACACAACGAACATGAGTAGTTTTACAAGTCTGAACAACAGCTGGAAATCTGCGCTGAACTTCTTTCTCCCCATCGACACAATCTGCAGAACAAAGGGAAGAAATTATGATTTTATTTTTCTGTTTCCATATAAAAGAAACAGATAGGTTTTGTCATTTTTCATTCTGACCTTCAAAATGAGCACCACAGCGAAAATAACCAGCCAAGATAAACCATAAACCTGCAACCATAATTGAATGTTAAAGTAAAAAGTATTTAACAACATTTTGAAGTTTAAATTCGTCGCAACCACAGACTGGAATGTAGCATGGAATTGAGAGGCGTTTAAACAATCTAATTAACACAAACTTCATTTTTTAGTATCACAGCAGAGATTTGAAATCTTAGTTTTATCTCTATGCAGTTGATGGAGGCCAATGCTTCATGTTTGGTGTGGAAAAGAAAAGAACATAATGCAATTAGGAAAACATTTCTTACTTTGCTCTCTTCTCTTTTCGAATTTTTCCCTTCCGTTTTTGTTAAACAATAAAAGGAACTTGAGATATTTCAATTTCCTTAGTTCACATATCCTTTTCTACCATTGTCTTTTTCCCTCATTAAAATTTTTAAACCACAAGAAAGATTGATAACAAGCAACAAACCAAGTAATTTGAGATAATAGATGCTCACCACAAGACTTTTGTTATTCTGGGTTACATGCAGCTGATAAACAATTCCATACTGGTATAAGAAGAAGCGCAGAGAAAGGACTATCTCCCAAAATCTCCCAATCAGTCCTGTGCACTGGAGATGCTCTTGCTCCTCTTCCCACCAGGATTCCCAACTCTTGGTAGCTTGAACACCAATCCCACCACGGTTACTCATCCACTTAGTCCAATCCTCAAAGTCTTCCACTATTTTCTGCCATTCAAGTCCAGAAGGATTGAAAAAAAACGGAGCAAACAACCAGGACAAAACAAGGAACCACATGGAGATACTGAGTAACACAAAACTTTTAGAGTCGGGAGCAGCTGTCCCATAAACTTGATACACTATGAGTAGAACCACCAGTTCGAGTGCCTTAGTAAAATGGCTTCTCGAGTACATTCTGTAATTCTCAGCAAACTTTTCATGCCTCACTACAAAACCACGCCCTGTGGCTCGGTATTTAGCTCCACCATGCAACACTGTTCGCCCAAAATAATGGAGCTTCGTGCCAAGAGAGAACGTAAAGAAGACAGATGCCAGTTGAAGTTGCATAATTATCATCTCACCAGCTGCAGTTCTAAAGCCCCTCTCCAGTCCAATTTCCATAATCATTGGCAGTGTTGTCAAAAGGCCTAATTGAACAATGGATTGAGATGCCATCACAGCCCTCAGAGAATTTGCTCCCCTCATTCTTGCGTATCTCACAATGGACTTCTCCACTCCACTCAATGAAAGGTAGAGTCTTCCGTACAAGAAAGCATACACCGTAAGGACCACCAGCTGTATAAAGACAAGGAATATTATGTTCAATTAGAAACTACTGGCCGGAGCATGGTGTAATCAAACAATTTGTTTCACTTTTGAGATTTTAAGCAATATCACAAATCCCTATTAAAGAAATTATATGCAATCAGCCTCAACATCTCTGTTTGTTTTGTCAAGTTGCAGAGGAAGAATTCCACAAGTTTAGGATTCAATATACACACATATTAAGATTAGTACCATGCATTTTTGGCTTAACCAAATCATGTATAACATATACATGATCGCCAATTTTTTTATCTTTTTGTTAATTACTGATAATAAAAGAATTATTTGAGGCATCATTCTTTCCAACGTAAGAGTATTAATAGTATACATAGAGCTTAACAGAAATTACATGCTCATACAAATAGACGAAAAAATGGTCATAGCAAGCAAAGGAAGAAATTTGATAGATTTTCATATACAGTAATATAGCATGTAATTCTCTTATCGTTCACACCACTACTAAAGATAAACTACTGAACAATTAAGGTGGAAACAAGACCCAATTAGGATGCATTTGTTTAGATTATGAAACAGGACTTCTATATTTTAAATCAGAAAGGAAAATGCAGCATAGTGGTTACAAGAATAAGGATCTCGGCGTAAAAAAAAAAAGATAAGGATCTCTGTAGTAAATCCACCTGCTGCCCCTCCCAATCATATCATTAGTTTCTGTTTCCCGCCTCAAAAGAGTGAAAAGATTCATTACTATGATTAACCATATATTCCAATTTATTTTTTGAGAAAAGTTCAAAGAACTCTAGTAGTTGACAATATCAATAGTTATGATCAGCCAGTGAATGAATATTACCATTGAGCTCACATAAAACCCCGTGGTTGTATAGTAACATGATAACATACGGAAGAAGTCGAAACGATGCCCTAATCTGTAGATATCACGGCTAAGTGTCTGCTCCCCATTACCACATGCGACTTTGGCTTCAAAAAGTGAAATCTGGTTGAGACCAACATCTCGTCCCTTCCCAACTTGAATATATTCATGGTGAGTAATATTTCCACGTCTTAGAGTTGAATTGAAACCTTCAGACAGTAAGGCATGTTAGAGTGTATGTATAACTTAAGCATACAAAATATGGTGTTAATAACTCACCAGCAAATATATCTTCACTAAGATTGATTCCACTTGAAGCTTTGCTGATACCACCCCGGGTAATGTGAAAAATTCTGTCAAAAACGTCTGGGTGTCCATAATGGAATCGTACCCTATACAGAAGCAGTTGGACAAAAAGGAATCAAGCAAAACCTGTATTGCAACAACTCTCCATGTTGAAATATAATTCTATTGTTGTTTTTCCAAGCGTAAAACGGCAGCAGAAGTAGCTAATAAGCTTCATTTATTATCACCAGGTTAACTGCATTAGGAGAACAGGAGAATGGAAATGAGATATGATTTCCTACGTAACAAGCAAATCACTGCTCCTTTTAGATCCTCTTTAGAGGGAAGTTGGCAACGTTAAGGAGATCTTCAATCCAATATTTTGAAAGAAATATAGAGCTTTTTATAAGATGAATTTCCCAATTTGCTATGGTTATCATGACATTTTTTTCTACTGGTGACCCTCCAGTGATATGACAATAGGTGTGTTGTTTCGTAAATCACTGACCAGAAACCGAAAGGTAACTTTTTTTCCAGTATTTGTTGATTCAGAAAGAAAAGAAAAATTAAGAAAACATACTTTAATGGTCTTGCAAGAACTCTTTGACCAATGGTGACAAAGCTTGTTTCTTGGTTGGACATAAACCAAGCCAAGGATGATACGCTGCAGTTAAAGGGAAACGTTACAGACAGCTAAGTAGATATATACAAAAATTCGGAGGAAGTTACTACTAATATCCGACCTTCCAGTGAAAACATGCTCACGAACACCTAGGATTGTAGGCGGTCGTACCCCATGATCCTCATTAAATTCCTCAAGTAGATTACGCATCTTAAAAGCTTCTTCCAAATAGTTATCCTGCAAAGGAAGCCAGAGACTCGGTATGTTTTGCTTGATAAATTGCTCATTGATGAAATAATCCAAATTCTCCAAATTTACCTGGTTCATGTCAATGGTCTGAAGAGCTTCCCCACGAGTAAAAATAATAGCATGATTCTGGTTTTCAGGTTTCCCTTCTCCTATTTTTGCTGCTCCAGGCAGCTTTATACGGTATATTTCCTACACAAAGAATTTTTTTTTTTGAATAAGCCTTGGGGTCAATACTAAATAATTTTAATTATATTTTGGAATCAAAATAGTTAATACCTGATCAAGATTGTCCACAGCTTTTACCAATACAGAGTAATAAACCGTCTGATTTTTTCCTACTTCCCTTTCTTCAACTTGATCTATATATGCTACACGAAGAGACGGATTACTGCAATGAACACAAGAGAGAATGATTGCAGTCAAACAAGTTAATTAGAATTATATCGACAAAGTTTATCACATAACTTCTCCACTCTGAAGTTGGCAACTTACTTAACCATCAGATTTAGGATGTTAGTTGCATGACGATCTCCACTTCGCTTCTGATTCCCATAGTTTTGGCAGGTGGCAACATAAGTAAACTTCATGTCAGCCAAAGCCTCTAATAGAGTATACGTGGATCTTTGACTCTTCATATCTTCTTCTGATGGCTCTGTAATAGTTTTATAGCCTTCAAGTATCTCTGTTCAGTTTAGGAACAGTGAGCGTTAGACTTCATTTTCCTGGTACTCCGGTAATTACTTTCGTGATTTGCTTCTCAGAAAATCACAGTTTACAGAAAGTCACTTCGAGAAGATCACTGCTGCTCCAAACAGTCAGATAGAGAACAAAGCGTTTTTTAAAGCTTCTACAAAATAATTTAGGTTAAGCAGGAGTTTTCTAGATTTTTCTTGTTTTATTTTTGGAGTAAGCCAATTGTACAATATTTTGTCTCAAAACCATACAGAAAACTGTATGCGATACTATTCCTCTCAATTATTCACATTCTTAAACCCTGTAGTACAACTGTACAAAAGATCGCCATACCATCTTCGGAAGCCATGTCTAGAAAAGCTTGAAGTTTCAATGCCCTTCGATAGTACATCATCCCCCTGACTGCATGTGAAAAGATACTCTCAAACTTCACAGTTTAAAATGGTAAGGGAGAGCAGTGAAGAGACCGAGACAGGGAGGAGAGACTCAACTAACCTGTTCTTAAAAGAGTTTGTCCTCTTAAGGAGGCCCAGTGACGTAGTTGCAGTATGGTCTCTTCATTTTCCCAAATTTCAGGTCCTTTGCAATCCAGCCGTTCCATGAAGTTATTCCATTCATCTGAATATAAGTATTAATGTGATCATGAATAGATGATACCGTAATAATTGAATAACAAGAAATCTAGACTCTCTAGAAACATGGCAGATGGGAAACATTAGACAAACCTGGATAAATCTTTTGAAGGTAATATATAATTGATACACCATCTTCATTTTCCATTTCAAGGTCACTCTTGGAGTAGACAGTCTCCTCACTGTAGTAGGGAGTCATGACACTGAAGTGGCAATTGATATGATTATTAACTTGAAGCAAAAGACAATGTAATAGGTTACTCATGAATCACGAATGATCACCACATTCATGAGATGTCTGATAATATTGTTTAATAAGTCTAAAAAAACAAATGTCAAGCTCAATGAAAATTTGAGTGGCACTAAAATATTGCTTGTCCTGTCAATTGACCATGATTAAGTTAGTAAAGAGGCAGATTACCACACTATGGTTAAACTAATCACCAGCTGTTTTCCATGCTAGCTAAACCTAGATACTGTTTACACAACACACTAGATACTCATGAGAGAGAATATACACTCAGAAAAACAGAAAACTAAGAAATTAATATCTAGTCCTCAAATGTAACCAGCTCCTCCAAGTAACTGCCCAAGATGCAAGAATATAGTAAATATAGGTAGTGCAAAGTGCAAACTGCACTACATAAATTGGCAGGGATTATGTCAGGCACCTGAAAGACAGCATTTTGCGCACTCGAGGCGCCCCTGGCATGTACATGAAAAGTGAATTCGTGAAAAATGCTATCCTCCTTCGTGCTTCAAGGTTTGTTGGCACATCAATTGCAGATTCTCTAACAGTTAGTAGCAAATAGAGGCGTCGTATCTGTGAAACAAACACATTTTACCGCACTTTATATATTAAGCATGAGATAATCCCATTGGGTGTATGTTCATATGTACATGACATGTATAAGGAGCAAATGAAATTGCATTTACCTGTTCTTCCCATTGTGCTGTATTTGGTGGAGGGAACACAATATTGGCGAAAAGTTGTTTCCCAGAATCTTTACTTCCATGACCAAGTTCGGCAAGTTCACTACATTCAATGAAGGAACTAAATTTCATAAGGTTTCACAAGATTAAGGACAAACAAAAGATTGATATCTTCAATGATAGTAAAAGACCACTCTAGATGCTGCACATCTACTAACCGTATCTCATTCACCATCATGTCATGTGTAACTACTTCCAGCATATCTTGCAGCAATAAAACGACTGTATTTTTGTTTGATGGATCACCATCTTTCTGCAGCATAAACAGAAACTCCCAAATTTTAAAGAAGAAATTGGAAAGTTTAATGCAAAATATTGATCTTAAACAACTTACCAATATCTCCACGAGTTCCACAAACTTGTTATAAAGAGCGGGCAAAGATCTCATTCTGAAATTTGCAAGGAACGTGTTCTTTGATATGCAGTTTTCAACTTCTTTTATGATGATACCAATTATCCTGTTTCAGTAGAGCAGATATTAGAACTACAATGTGATCAATAGTAATATTAAACCTATTGTACTCATCTCCACTCTCCTCGAGAATGAGGAGAACACAAGAAAGGTAAATATTTTGTATGATATGAAACTTAATACCTCACACTGACTCTCATTTTTATACAGTGTTGAGGATAGAAGGCATATGCATAACAAAATCAGGTAGCAGCAAAGATTTGCATGTTTTATACAAATATAGCCCTTAAATTGGAAAAATATTACAGGTAGTAGACGGGTCAGACAATTCTGCTCCATATATCTTAACAAGAGACCAAATGATGAATGTAAGGAATGTGGGGAGGGTATATATTATCATTAAACAAAGAGAGTTTAAGAGAGTATAATCATATGAATTAATCAAAAATTTATTTGAGAAAAGAGAAGACTGACATATAGCAGCAATACAGTGTTTCCATTGGAAATATCATGGTTGGTGGACTATACTGCAAACACTACTTTATATAACTTAGCAAGAGATCAATGGTGGAAAAGGATGGGGGTGAAATGATAATGGAAGTTTAAGGAAAAAGAACCTGAAAGAACTGATATAACCATATTGAATAACTGCCCAGATAGGCACATGTAAAATCATGGAAGTAGAAGCAGACAATGCTCGACTCAACTTCTCACAGTCTATTAAGTTCATATGTTAATAGTACTATAGTAGCATGCAAAATCACTGAGCTAGATAACATAGTTAGACCATTCGACAAAAATTATAAACTCCAAAATACAAATAAAGAAATATAACCTTTTCTCAGTCTCTCCAATGATCAATGCATTCAGTACAAGTTTAAATGCTTCATAGCATTCAATGACAGAACATTTCATGTAGTCATCAGCACAAATACGTTTCCAAAGGTCACTATCCTTTGACCGGAATTGAGCAGCCATATGCAATGCTATTGGGATCTGCAAAGGCAGAGAGTCAAACAAGAATAAGAATACAAACATCCTTCAAGAGAAATATGTGCTTACCTTGCTAGCAAGCAAAAACGGAGGCCACTGAATTAATTTCATGCTACGATCTGACGAGTAAGGAACAAGAAGCAGATCCATCTCCCTGAGATAAATTATTCCAAGTTTAACCGCATGCTATCCTAAGAGTTTTGAATGCTTAAAATAGAGAAGTAGGAAAGGATATAAAAAGCAAACTCAGTTCTTGGGCTTTTCCTGTCGCTTATAAGATCTTCTTCACGGAAACTACATATTACTTCATTCCACAACTGAGCAAATTTTGCAGCTTCACTTCTCCTACTTGCATTGATCTAAAGATGAAAAATTAAACCATTGAAGATGACTGACAATAGCCACTACTTGGGGAGGTGAAACATATCAATCTCATAAGGAGAAGAGAAACCTCATTCGAGTGCTTTGAAGAAAGAGTAAATCTTCTTTTCCTAATAACTCTGTCAGATGGAACCATTTGAGCATTGAATGCACCAGGTAAAGACTGAAAACGAGTTCTCAGCATATCTAGCGTACGGATCTGTGGAGAGGCAAAGTGAACAGAGTAAAGTGGACAAGTTTGGCGTGATATAAAAAGTTATGTATATGTAGATATCAATGATTCCACCAGCTAATAATTCCACAGTTCATCACGCATAGTTTCTACCTCAAAGATCAATAAAGTAGGAGAGACTAGAAACTGAATAGTTGCTTAAATCATGTGTAAACTATGAAGCAACTCTTTCGTGCTCTGCTTGTATGACATCTCCTAACACCAATAAAAATAAGAGAAACAAATGGTTATTGAAGTGCTTGACATGATTATTAACTGTATCCCCTCAGTGGCTCTGATTCGTTTTGGTTTCAATAACCCTATCTTCTCTTATTTGACATAGTTCACATTTCTACTGTTTATTCCTATATAAAATACTTATTCAATGGAAGGAAGTCAATTGATCCTCCGATTTTTAATGAACTACAAGAAGGAAAAAACATGTAGAATGACAATCAAACAGTTAGAGAATGAGATAATACTTAGTGTTGCTAACATGCCCCTAGGACCTTAAAAGTGAAGCTCATTTCATGAATTGCACTTATAGGACCTTATGTGTGGTTGGACTCCAATAACGTATCAAATGATCATTTTATGAAAAAGTTTAAATTAATAGAGAGGAATCGATATTTAATACTTTAACAAATACACTGTGAAGCATAGCTGAGATTGATTCAAGGTTTTAGTGAAAACACGTCAAATTAGTTGTCTTAAATATTGAACAGTACCTCTTGCCCAAAAAAAAAAAAAGGATAGTACCTCCCCAAGACGATCAAAGGCCCCAATAAAACCGCCACATAAGGTAGAGAATATAGCAGTCCAAATCTGGGTATCCATGAAGTAAACCTGCATGAAAATTATCATAACCAACTATAATGATGAATGGAAAAATATGGATTAAAAATCATATTAGAGTCAAACATGCTAAGGATAGAGAGACTCACAAGAATAACTGGTGCCCATAGTGCAGCAATAGCTCCGTAGTTATTTCTAGCTGCATTTAATGAGATCATCTCAACATGTGTAACATGGGAAGATGATTCTAAAGATTAATAAAAAAAAGATATGAACTCATACCTTCTGGGAATAACTCGTGCCAAGCATAGTTGACATGGTTAATGTTCATTATATTCTTGGTGGGTCTTATCAAAGGTTTTATCTGGATCAAAACATGATTCTAGGATAAAGATAAGTTGCCAGCACCTTATATTCTATTATTGACTTGAGGATATCAAACATACCATCAAGAAATAGTTAAATGCAAATTTTGATAATAGAAGCAATATCCAATACAGAGTATACCTGTAGTTAATTATAACGACAAAAACATGGTCAGAAACAGACATATAATTGAACAGATTCCAGAAATAAAGTTGTCATACTTTATTAGGGCAAATTGACTTTCATGCATTCCTCTCCCAACGTAGATGCTTGGCTGAAAATGATAACCAAAGATATAATCAATCATAAGTCCCAACTCAAGTAACAAATGAATGCAAATAACTGTTCCAAGGAACACCAGAGGATTTTCTGTTTACACCAGGTCAACCTTGCTTCTCCTGATTTTGCTCTCTTTCCCCCCGCATCCTCAATATTCTATGTTTCAACCATGGATTTTGGTAAAGAATACCATGGGAAATACTTTTCTTCATTTGGATTAGAAGGAAACACAAAGTAAATGATTGCCAAAGATAATGAAGACTGAAATTTTTATCAGTTTATTGGTACATTTGATTTCATTGCCTAGTACTACTGCTTCGCCTATGTTTTCTCGGAATTAACATTTTTAGTGCGAAGGAAGAATATGACACAAGTCAGTTTAGAATGCTTTTCGTTTTCCTGTTCACATGCATCATTTAAATCTTATATAAGCGTTGTATAATAAGGGCAATAACTTAATCATAAGCATCTGTTTCTTTCTTTGACAAAGTTAGATGGAACAACTGCTGCAGGGAAGAGCTACTTTGCTTGATTTAATAGATATGTGGACAGTGGTATTACAATGACATCAGGTAAGGTTGCTATCTAGCACTTGTATGCTGATGTGAAAAGACAAAAAATGTGACAACTTAGATTCTTGTTGAAATTGATATCAAATATCAGGATAATAATGAACCCAGAAAGCATTTTAACTTTAAACTGGCTCAACTCTCAAGGGAAATGGCCAAATGGTCTGAAGAAGTTAAATGACCTGGAGAGATTACTTATAAATGATAAAGTTTGATTTCCTAAATTAAAAAATGCTTCATAACCTACAAGTAATTAGAAGTCTTCTTTCCTCCAGCTGATAACTTTTCTTAAAAATGGAATTAGTTAAAGAATCTATTGATTGGCGAGATCTAATATAAATTTTATCTCACCGGCTATCTGATATCTAACACAAGTGAAATGCAGGTATTTTAGCAAGGTTACTCCTTCCACATTGCATGCCAGTTTTATTTCAATATGTTGCTGAATGACTGCTTTAAGAGTAGAGAAGGAAAGTACGCCATACCTGTGACCACCAAAGAAGAAACCTAATGACAAGCCAATCAGAGTTCTCGATCCAGCGCCGCAACATTGGAAAAATAAAGAGGGCTGCTGCCAATAAGTTTGGTAGCAGGTAGACACACACAGCCAATGTGTATAAAGGAAGGACACCCTTAATCTTATCGAGGGGTGCAAGCGGACCTCTCATAAATGAAGCAGGATTGTTTTGATACATGTAAAACAGAGGAAGAACGAATGACCATGCAACGTTGACAATTATCTTTAGAATATTCCTTGAAACATCTGTGAATTTCCACCTAAGATAACCTGGGAAGTTCAGAATGAGGTCCAAAGTACCTAAAAGCAATTTCAAGCATGATTCATCAGTCAAATAAGCAATAACAGTTGAGATCTAATGTAAGTATGTTCTCGCTTTTTGGAAAAATGAATGCCCATTAATAACTTTTAATCTGACTTGCAATTTTAGATATGATAGGTTGGCAAAATAAGAAATCAGATCCAGACAAAAACTTTAATCAACCACATTTCTGCAAAAAGAGATTCCCCTTTAACTTCCAAAGCTCACAGTCCCAGCAAGAATTAAAAAACTAAAAATTGCATACTCTGAATCAAGCGAAGAAATGCAGCTGTGATAAAAATACTTGACAAGCTGAATAAGACATTCTTCTGGAAGATGTCAAACAAAGATATGTTACTCCAGGCAATGATTACCAATATCTGCAGGGTACAATTCCAAAATTTAATGAGACCTTAGTGCAAAAGAATCTTTGATTTCCATCTTTTTTAAGTAGATACCTGTAGAGCAAGTATGAGAAATGTCCACAGACGATCGAAACTTCGGAAAGTATGCCATAATGACCGGGTTTCTGCAAAGAAGGATTTCCCCAGTTTTCCAGGTTTTCGACGAGGAGCACTTTTTCCCTGACCCCAGTCAGACTAATCATTCAAGCAAAACCTTAATTCATCTAAGCAGGTGAATCACCCAGAACAATGACCGTACCTGCCCTTCATCTCGTGTTGTTTTGAAGAACTCGCCATCATCACGCATTGGCCAACCCAAAGAGAAGCAATCCGATGACCTGTAATAGTTTCCAAATCATAGTTTTCAGAAAGAATCAAGTTGGTGTCAGCAAGGTGAATCATGTCTTAATTTATTTTTTACCAGAAGTACTCATTTAAATCATCATAGTTGCACCAGGCTGTATGGGGGGCTTTGCCATGTTTGCCTTTCTTGGATTCCTGGATCAGAATAAGCATCATATTGTCATCTCTTAGTAGAAATACATATGTAGTCTCCAACCAAAGAATATACCGTTTCAATCACTCGGTAAATGGGTGTTATAACTTTCCGTAAGAAAGATTCATCATCTCCACCATAAGAAGGCTTGATGTTTTCTCCAGTAACAATGCTGACATTTCCAGCTAGGAGTCCATGAAGTTCATATGCCATCTGAAGATCAACTCATGCAATCCCATAAAAATATTGTTACGGAACCTATCACTTCGATAATTGTACGTGAACACAACTTTTTCGCTTTGATTCACCATAATGTAAAGCAAGTAAATAACTCACATTGTGGAAAATGTAGCATAGACATTCTGGCATGAAGCGGACATTAGCTGCTTCACCCCAGATAAGAAGATAAAGCCCCATATAAAGTATCTTTCTTTGTTGAGCATCCTTCTGTGCTTGTGGGAGCCTGTGAATAGTACGATTGCATAATTAATCACCATAAATCAGAATAGTATATGAGGCTCTAGCAAAGTTTATTGCAGAATCTTATCATCTTACCTTAAGCTATGTTTCCTTCCCAAATACTTACACCATGTCTTGTAGTTCTTGAAAAGTTTATGCATGAGTGCATCAACAGCTCGATCATCAAGCTGTGAAAAAATAATTAAGTCACTAATTCTTCCTGAGCACTAACACTTCCATCCAAAAATAAGTGAAGATCAAGGAACCGACGTACATGATACTCAGCATATTAAAAAATCACATTTATGTGATATAAAATGTTTATGGAAAACATCAGCAAGGAAAAAAAATGGAGAACAGTATGTTTGCAATGATTAGTAGCTTGGAGCAATGTCAAGATCTTTTATTGAATTGATCGATGAATTAGATGTGCCGACAGATTAACAGTTCAAGATATAAATTTGATCTCCACTTTGTTCCTAGGGAAAAAGGATAGGGGCAACATACTTTATTTTGAGGATCAGGCTTGGGGATTAGTCTCGTATGAATATTTGCAAGCAACAAAATCAAGTGCTCCCTCTGGTTCCTGACATTGTCCCTCTGTAGATATTAAAGAACCCAGTGACTGAATGTACTCATCTGGAAAAGCATGAAAGAATTATCTCATACTATGGCTCCAAATTTCACAGGACATGCCTGAAACCCAAACATGGCCCTCAGCCAATCAAGGAGGTCCAGCTCCCCTGTATTATTCTGTTGTTGCTCAAATGAGGTCGGCCATTTTAAGTCTAGAGTATTTCGTAAAGCAGCCACGGAAGTTTTCACCTGGCATCATCAGAGAGTTGCATTAGTAATTTTACTATGTATATGATGAAAAAGTGCACCATGAAATGAATATGCACTATGGTGCTCAAATGGTGGAAATGTAAAACCTCATCCAGCTGCATGATGGACTGTGATGCCCCTGCAGAATCCAGTGGAAGAATGTTATAAGGAGCATATATCTCCTTTTTGGCCTGAACATCATTTGCTGCCGCCATAATCTGTTTGACAAAATTATTTAATATGGCAAAGCTCTCTGGGAGATCAAGTTCTGCCTCAAATGCATGACATATTGAGAAGAGGAGCACGCAAACTTATGACTCATAAAACAACTCATACAACTATGATGGAGACAAACCTCAGGAGCAACTTCCTCAACTTTTTCAGTTTTGTTAACAGCACAAAGCACTTCAAACAGCACACCGGCTGTCAGGTAAGCTTTTCCAAGCTGCGCTCTGTCAGACGAAAAAGCAATACAATGTAAGATGGACTCAAATACGTCATTTTCAGTATAAAGTTTTCCATGAGAAGAGCTTCTGTAAAAGTAATCAGTGCCAGGTGGTACCTATCAGCTTGATTTCCCTTGTTAAGTGCCACAACATAATGCTCATAGTACTGCTTGTAGAAGCTCTCAATTTCTCGAGCGTCAGACTTCTTGACCCGAGAAGCAAGAGTTAATGCATTGTCCTGAACATGAGTTTACCATAACTCTGATTCTTGGACATGAGAGGAAATTCTAACAGACTGCATAAGAAATTTCATGAATTTTTTGTTATATATCTTATGAATCATTTTTTTGTTATTGAGCCTTATGATTACCTTCATCTTTAATCTGGCAGATCACACATTTATCATTTTAGTGTAGTCCGCATGCAAACATGTTAAGGTCTGAAACTAGAACAGGATGGAGAGTAGAAAAGCCATAACAGAATTCAATTATTAAGCAAATAACATATTGCCAGGGTCCACATCCTATAAAGTCGATGCAAAGAACCATCGTCACATTTGGCCCTCCCTTTTCCCAAAAGACTACTTTGGGAGAAACAACTCGTTTTGAAAATTATTGGATATCCAGATAAGTTTTCCCTGTTTCACATTATTATCTTTATGTAAAATACTAACTGTATAAGTGTTATGCAAGTCTATGTATGCTGAATGAATATTTACCCGTTCTAGTCTTTGATGAAGACTAGTTTTAAATTGTCGTACACCACGTCCACTCGAGTTGGGATCTAATCTGTTCGCCTTCTCAAATGCATAAAACCGACCTATTAAACAATAGAACTAAGTAAATGTCTTAAAAATAGTTATGAGCTTCTGAAAACTACCAAAACATTTTTCATCCACAGAGCAACTGTTTAAACTCAAACACAATCAAATCAACAGTGAAATGATTTCTAGGTTAATATTGTATCACTGTTAGACCTAAAGGAATAGCCAGTTCCTAAAAGTAATGGCGATAATGGCACTATAGCAGTATACACGATTTTCACAATGAGGTGAAATATCATTCCTGGTTATCATTCATGGATAATTTTCTATTCGACGCATATATCAAATAATTAGAATATAGACAAGCATCGCCAGTTCATGAAGTATAGCACAAAGAAGGACAACAAAATGAAATACTGCAAACAAATGTATAAATTAGTATACAAAGTCGTAAGCAGATAATTGCAGCGTGAACTTACAGAGGTAGGCAACCCGAGGGCGTTCGGTCTGAATCTCGGTGGCGACGCGGAGGATGGGAGTAATAGACTGGAGCGAGGACGGAACAACCTCATTGTCAAACACCTCCATAGTCGTGGCAGCGCTCCGTGACGGCCTCCGCGATAGTGCCGACTGATCAGTGTTCCAGCTGCTACGGGACATCCTCCGCATCTGATCAGTGTTCCCTGCCAACGACTCCATCTTCAATGGATCGCTCACACTCTGTTTCTTCCTCAGCTATCCGCACAAACTCAATCAACCAACCCTGCTATCCGCATCAGTGCGAGCTGCTCAGAAAAACTCGCGCTCCGCTCCGCCCAACTCCTTTTCCCCTCTTCTCTCAATCAGCAATCCTCCGATTTCTGGTCACAATACAACCTCAGAACATCAAATCAAACCACGAGAAAGGATATTCCCCTTTCAATTTGGATTCAAAATAGCTCACTTAGCAAGGAAACTGATCCGTCGTTCGGACGCACATCGGAATGCGTGTGTGTTTTACGGTGCGATTATAACAAACCAGAATGAATCAGATTTTCTCTAGAGAGAGAGAGAAAGAAGAAGATGTGAGTGTTTGTGGGGGCGCGGGGTGAGACTGTTTAGAAATGAAAGGAATGTGTGAAGGCGGTGGGTGAGAGAAGATGAAATGAGAGGGGTGGGAGTGGGAGTGGGAGAGTGCGGGAAAATTGAAATGAAAAGGAGGACACGTGGTTGTGTCTGAGGCTTCCCCGGGTAAGGCCGTTGGAAATGTCTCGCGACCCTGCTGTTTTCTGTTTCTCCAACACTTCTCCGTATTCTTTCTCAAGACTATGGTAAATAAACAAGTCAAATTTTCTTGACCTCATAGATTCAATTGTTATTTTCTTCATTTTTTATTCCGTGGTGTTTGATTCCATTGCAATTGCTTTTGTATCTTGAAATCGGCTAGGGGGATTGACTTTGTGATGTTCTTAATCACTGTACCGTAGATGATATAAACTTACGATGCATAGATACGAATACGGCGACACGACTTGGACATGATAGTATAAATTTTTTTAAAATTTAAAACATGACAAGACTCCGACAAGACTATATCATATATAAATATATATAAATATAAATTTATATAAAATATTTCACGTTGGAGTCGTGTCCACACCGTGTTGGAGTCGTGTCTCTAACGTGTAGGGATTTTTTTTAATTTTTGGACACATTTTTGCCGTGTTGAAACCGTATCCGTATCCAACACTACATGGGGTAAAATTTCGAAGGGTCCATACATTATAGATATACACATATAATTTTTGATACGAGACGTTAATATTTTGAGGTTAACTCTCTTCAGTCATAATTCATCTTCAATTTCATATTTCGTATGGTATATTAGCTGTAACTCAATTTAGTTACTTTTTTTCCATTTTCTCTTTGTGTGGGGTGATTAACTTATGATTTATGAATAAGTTAAGAGAGGTTGGTCCAATTGGTTAATAAGTTTATTTTTTAAGATAATGTTTCGAGTTTGAATTTTGTTTAAGCATGCGGATAAAAAAATTATGATTTATGAATAACACAAATGCATCCTATTGTCCATTCTAATACTCTGCGAAATCTATTAGCCGTTGAATTTTTTTTTTTTTTAAATAAAAATAAAAATCATGTCTTATTTTGTGCAATAAATACTTGTGTTTGTATTTTTTGTTTACTTGATGTTCGTGATTTTTTGTTTTAGACTTTTAGTGTACCATCATCGGTGTAAGAAAGGAACTTAAAATTATTTTTGGGGTTAGTGACTTTGGTTGTTTTGAAAGTTACAATTTGTTTGGATTATGGATTTTGATCCCTTTTTTAGATCTAGAAATGAGATGAAAACAACTATAAAGTGTAATGCCCACTTTTTCCCAATCGTCGGGTATGAGATTATGAGTGAATTTAGATCGAGTGTTATATGATTTAATTATATTTTATGTGTTATTTAATTTTGTAAATTAATTGTTATTACGTGACCTACGTACCATAATTTGAATAATTATCCTTAGTTGCAACTTCATGAAAATATGTTACTTAACTGAAAAAGAAGTTTAGGACATATTTGCTCTTTAAAGTGAAATTATATGGGTCATTTTATAATTATTAAAAGTTAAGGATTTATGTGAAAAATTCTCATATGAGCAATCATGTGCATTCCCCCGCACCCCACCGTTTTAATCCTTGTAACCTCACTAATCCATTGATTGCTTCTTTGCCCGATTCCAAGACCTTTAATCCCAGAAAGCCAAATTTTATCCTAACCCAAAACCAAATTAATTTAATCGGAAATTTACCAGCTTAGCCCGAGAAAGAAAATTTCTATGTCCCTCTCTTTTACCTATGCCAACCAGTCCCCACCTTCTCCCTCTCCCTCTCATTTTCACCTCTCCTTCACTCTCTCTCTCTCTTGTACCTCTTTCTCTCCCTCTCACGTATCTCATCCGCCAACATCATCTCATCACCAAGAAGTCGGTCAACCACCTCCACTGTGATGCCCCATGTTCTCGCTATATAAGTATGTGTGCCACACGTGTGGTTTTTCGATAGTTAAGTTTATTTAATTATTTATTTACGCTTTACTTAATTGTTATTTGAATTATGTGTTTAATTTAATTCTTTGAATTATTTGAAGGGAAAAAAATTCTTTGCCACCCGAACTATTCCATTTTTTAGACTTTACCACCTAAACTTTTTTTTGTCGCCGATCACCACCTCAACTTTCAATATTTTATAAGTTCCCATCTGAATAGAAATTTTCGACTAAAATACTCAGGCAGAAATTACACGTGCACGGCACATGAGTTTAGTAAGGGTATAGTTGTCTTTTAATTATTAATTTTTTGTAGTCCATAATTAGATTTAGTCTTACGTGACCTAAAACACGTCTCCAAGAAAAACACAAGTCTTTCTCTTGGATATTCTAACGGCTACTGCAGAGCCCCAACCAAAGATTTCTTCGCCCAAAATCTGTTCTTAAATCAGGGTTCTAAAATTTCGCCCAATTTTCTTTAGTTCTTCCTCTAATCCGTCAAAGCATGGAGTGGAAACTTAGAGATGATGACAACTCCGATATACCCTACGGAAGAAACGTGCCTTATTACGGTAAGATGTTCTTGCTTTTGTCTCAATATTTATACTCGCGGTTGTGAATAAAGAGTGGATTATTATGGGAGTTAGTATTTAATTCTTTTATGTTGTGTTCGATGTAATATTATAATCCATTTGTTGCGAATGTGGGGCTTTGTGTTCTATGATGTGCCTCGTCGAATGTTAGATACTCAGTCGTTAATTGAATAGCAACTATTATCAAAAGAAAAGAAAGGTGAATGATAACTAGATTCGCAAGTTCGGGGATAGAGCATTAAAACCTTGTATAAAATATGGGAAATAATGACACTAACATGGATGAAAGAACAGAAGTTATAAACTGAGCGTGTTATGAGAATACAACTTGCAGTAGTGGGTAAACAGGAACAGCAGCACAATTACTGATGTTTATGTGCAGAAAAAGTTTCAAAACAGAGCACTTAATTGTAGATGATACGAACAAAAAGTCTTATGCAAAAATATAATACAGCGTGCTAATGCAAATGACAGAGATTGATACCTATATTCGTACTTTAGTGTATATCTTCATTCAAGCAATTAAGTGCCAGACACTTGCAGAAATAGTAAGGTTTAATGTCTGACTTTTTGAGGCAATTTTTCAACAAAAGACCTAATGCTCATGCTCCATGTTATACCAAGTATTCTTGCAATGAAATACCAGAATATATGTACATACGAATATTTATATGTGTGCTGATAGACAGATAAATGGGTTAATGTCACTAATAGTCCCTGACGTTTCATGTTAGAATCACTTTAGTTCCTAATTTTTTTATTTCTAATTTTTTTCTTTGTAGGTCCTGATTCTGGATATTTTACAATTATAATGCACCATTCTGGAAAATTTCTTCGAAACTTGGGTAGCACAGTTTACTTTGGAGGTGAGATTGCTTATTTTGATTTTTGTCATGAAGATAAGTTGTCAATGGTTGAGATGCGGAATATGTTAAAGGAGTTAAGATTGGTGGGTGATTTTTCTTTTTATTTTTCCACAACTGGAGTAAATTGTAGTTTTGGGGTTAGGCTAATGCAATCGGACATTGATGCGCTAAGTCTAGTGAACTATGTGGATGAATCCAGGATGGTTGGAATTTTTTTGATTAATGAAACTACATCTGATGATGAATCTGCATATAGTACATTGCCCAGTGTGGATGCTGGAATGGTATTTGTGTCAAATGAAGATGTACAAAGCTTGGAGACTGAGGTAGAAACACATGTACATGATGAACCCCTTGTTCCACCAGCTGAGGTTGCAGAAGTAATAGGGAACTCTGACAGTGACAGCGAGCAGTCTTGTGGTTCAGATTCAGACCATGAAGATGTTTTTTTTGATAGCGAATGTGAAGTATCTGATGATGATGTCTTGTTTGAGGCCAACATAGATGCTGAAGTGGAGTGGGGTGCTAATATGTCTGTAGTTGAATCTGAGCCAACTCAAACTCAACCTCAAACACAAACAAGATCCATGACCAAGAACTTGCAATCCAAAGGCAAAGAAATAGAGAGTACAATCAAGAGAAGACATATGGGGTTCAATGAGAAGTTGGACATGGATAATCCTATGTTCTACTTGGGCCAAGAATTTGCCAATATTGAACTCTTCAAAAAAGCAATAAGACAACACTCCATCGTCAGTGGCAGAGATGTAGACTTCACTATTAATGACACCTACAAAGTTCAAGCTAGATGTTCTCATAAAACATGTCCCTGGATAATTTATGGATCTAGTAGTAAAGCTAATGACACTGTGGTGGTTAGGACATTGAAGTTTAAACATCAATGTCCAAGACAACAGGCTGTAAAGCATGCTAATGCTAGATGGTTAGCAGAGAAGTACAAGAACAAAATATGGAGTGATCCAACGTGGCCAGTTGATTCCATGATGGCAGTTATGCAAGATGATGTGAAACTGACTTTTAACAAACATCAAATGTACAAAACAAAGAAGATAGTTTTTTCTAAAGGAAGTGGTAATGATGCTGAAGAGTATGCCCTTTTGTGGTCATATGCTGAAGAGTTGAAGAGGTCAAATCCTGAGAATACCGTCAAGATTAAATGCAAGTTGGATGGTGGATCTCCAAGATTCAAGAGGTTTTACATGTGCTGGGGGGCTTTGAAAAAAGGTATGTTGCAAGGTTGCAGGAGATTTATTTGCATGGATGGTTGTCATTTGAAAAACTCATGTGGTGGAATTTTGTTGTGTGTTGTCAGTGTAGATTCAAATAATTGCATGTTTCCATTTGCTTATGCTGTTGTTGAAAAGGAGAAGAGAAAAACTTGGTTGTGGTTTATCGCTCTGTTGATAGATGATCTGCAGATAAGAAACTCTTACAGTTGGACCATAATGTCTGACAAGCAAAAGGGATTAGTTGAAGCAGTGGAGGAGCTATTACCAAGGACTGAGCACCGTTTTTGTGTAATGCATTTATACAAGAACTTCAATTTGAATTACAAGGGTTTAGCTTTAAAATTGTTGATGTGGAAGGCTGCCAGAGCAACAAGGGTTGTTGATTTTGAGAAAGCTGTGGCTGAGATTAAAGATAGAGATCTAGATGCTCATGATTGGCTTGCACAGAGGCCTCCATCACAATGTTCCAAGTCACATTACAGTCCTCATTCCAAATGTGACATTCAGTTAAACAATATAGCTGAAAGTTTCAATTCCTTGATACTCAAAGCCAGAAACAAGCCAATTGTAAGTATGCTAGAGACAATAAGGTTGTTGTTGATGAAAAGAATTCATATTAGAAGAGATCAAATGATAAAATATACCGGAGGAGACATTTGTCCAAAAATTGATAAGATACTTGAGATGTTAAAAAAGAAAAGTATGGGTTTTGCTGCACATTGGAATGGAAGGGATCAATTTGAGATAGAAGGTTGCAATGGACAAAGATTCAAGCTACATTTGGGTAATAAAAGTTGCAGTTGTAGAAGATGGGAGATATCTGGCATTCCATGTGCTCATGCAATTACTGGTATGTATTACCTAGGACACAAGCCAGAGGATTATATTGATGATTGCTATAAACGAGATACTTTCATGAAGGCTTACTCATTTTTTATGTCCACAATCGATGGAAGGGACATGTGGCCTAAGTCTATTGTGTTACCTATTATACCACCTAAAATGACAAAATTGCCTGGAAGGCCAAAGAAACACAAGAGGAGAAGAGATGCTAATGAAATTGAAAGTAGTACTTCAGTGAGATTAAGCAAAAGAGGGGTGGTGATGACATGCTCATTGTGTAACCAACCCAATCACAATGCTAGAACTTGCCCAACAAGAAAAGACAAGCAACAACAACAAGATAGAGCACCCATACCACCACCAATTACTGATCATGCTCCACAGGAGCAACAGGTATGAAATCTATTTATTACATGTTTCATCTTATTAAGTACATAATATACACTATTATATTAATTGACATAAACTGTGCAGGCAAAAAAGAGTAAAACCAACGCCAAGTCTAAGTCAAAAGCACAAGCTATCAATACCACCACCGAGCAAAATACTACGCCAACAAGAAGTATTAGGACGAGTATTATGTCACAAGATTTTCATTCACCTGCAAGAAACATTAGGAGTCTAGCACAAACACCAAATGAGCCATCTACATCAATAACAAAGAAGAGTTTGGGCTTAAGAAAGAAGCTCCCAATTAAAAAACTAATGCAGAGGACAGACATGACAATGACAAGTTCACAAATGTCTACCACACTTAGCAAACCTTGGGTACCTCCTGGAAGAACACTCACTGAAGGTGTGAGATTTAGCACCAAGTCTTCTGGAAGGAATATAGACTGAGAAAAAAAATGGTTGAATATGATGTTTTGGTTGTAAGTGACTTTGTTAAATACGTTGACAATCTTAAGTAGGTTGTTTTGTGTAATTGACAATGATAAGTAGGTTATTTTGGTTATAATTGACAATGTTAAGCAGATTGTTTTGGTTAATGATGCACGAATTTTCATGATAATTGCTCTGTTTTGCCTCACTGTATTGACATGATAATTTTGAATGGAAACAAACATTTCATCAACGACAAAAGATGTGGATACATTGTATGTTCACATATACATTAAAATTTTGGAACTTGCACAATGCCACTACAACATCAACTAAGTTCCTAAACAACTAAGCTCCTAAACAATTAGTTTCTAAACACGTAAAAAAAGAGTTATGAAAAAAATAGTTTCTAATCTCCTTTGGTGATTTTTGCTTGATCTTATCCTTCCATATTAGCACGGCGCAATAGACCTGGTATAATTTGATGTTCTATATTGCAAATAGGTGAATCCACACGAAATAGTTACGACCACCCATGAACTGCAATTGCCTTACTCGAAAATTTTCACATGCAGAGTACCTCCGCCCTAGATTTATGTTTGTCCATGATTCTTCTCACAACGACAGAAATCATCCATCGTCTTCTTTTTACCCATGCTTTATTAACATGGATTTCTCTCCAAGAGACCAGTTGAATGTGAGTCTTACCAGGAGAGAACACGTTGAAAACCACTAATCTAACATAAGTTGCTGGATGATGCACTAACTTTCAAATGGAATAAAGAAATCCACCACTAACTTTGAAGAATCTGATGGAAAGAAACTCGAATGGATTTGAGAAAATTTCAACTTACTTGAATGTGTCAGTACCTTCGTTGAATTAATAAACTTTAAAATAATGTGTGGAAACTTGCAAATAACCGAGAGTGTGGAATCCGAATTTCTTGAGTCTTGTAATTGGAATTGATAATCTGTAATAACCGATGGAGATCTTGATGAAAAACCGATGGAAACCTGAGATCTTGTGCGTATTCTAGAGAGAGAAGTCAGAGAGAAAATCTCTAGAGCGAAAAGTCTCACAAACGCACTAGAAATCATCCATCCTCACCTCAATCGTTTGCCTCCACATGCTGCGTGAGTGTCTCTGTTCTTTTCTCTGTGCAGAACTTGGAACGAGATGTGCCAAGGAAGAGAAATCAGTGCAGAACTTGGAACGAGATGAACAAATAATGGGCTACAAAAAATTAATAATTAAAAGACAACTATACCCTTACTAAACTCATGTGCCGTGCACGTGTAAGTTCTGCCGGAGTATTTTAGTCGAAAATTTCTATTCAGATGGGAACTTATAAAATATTGAAAGTTGAAGTGGTGATCGGCGACAAAAAAAAGTTTAGGTGGTAAAGTCTAAAAAATGGAATAGTTCGGGTGGCAAAGATTTTTTTCCCTTATTTGAATTATGTGAAATTATATGAACGTCTCTCTGAGATCGATGATTCTTATTGATCCTCGAACTGATGCTTAGTTCAACTCGATCTGGGCCAGTTCAAATGGCCAGGTCGAGTGGTTAGGTCTTGTCGATCCCATAATCTTGGAAGCGGGATTAATTGGTGGTCTTTTCTATATCGATCTGAGGGCAGATTTGTCGCGTGGAGGAGCGTTAGACATCCACGTGGCCTTCTTTTGACGTCCGTGTGGCAACACGTGGTGTCCTTATAGCTCTACGTGGCGCTTAGGTGGAGGACACGTGTTCGTCCATGATTGGCCAAAGAAAACGCGGGGTCCATGTGGGTCATCTCAGGGCGTGCCACGTGGCCTAATGATATTTTGTCATGTCACTAACAACTTTAGGATATTATCTTTTATTTATTTATTACTTAAATAAATAATCTAGGATATTATCCTTTATTTAATCTAGGATATTATCTTCTATTTATTTACTTCATAAATAAATAAACTAATATTTTAATTAATAATTAATTATTCATTGGGCCTTTTATTCCAGATTTGGGTTTAGAATTAAATCTCTAATTAATTCTAATGAGTCTTTATAATTAATTATTTAATTAATTATTAATTAATTCTCCAATTAATTATTTAACTTTATAATTAATTCTCCAATTAATTATATTTGAGCTTTATAATTAATTCTCAAATTAATTAATACGCAGTTCATTCAACTAGATGGACCATGCGCCCATCAGCTCTTTCACGTGCCACACGTGTACCTTACGGTATGGTATAGTTTCAATCAATTCTTTTGACCTTTCTAGTAATACCCTCTCATTTTGGCATTTGTGTGTGACCCTCTAAGTTCATTATTCAGTTAGTAGTGACCTTAATGAATTAATATTCTTATTAATTAATTAGTTCACAAATCACACGATCATAGTCTAGCAACAGGTATGTGACCCCAACCTGAATAACGAATTAAATCGAAAGAACCTTTCAATACATGACATCTATGAGATACGATCCTCCTACCATCCCATCTCTCGATTAATACTTTGGGCATGAGAATAATGAGAGCCCTAATTATCTTATTCTTAAAGTTAAGTTAGTTTCATATCTATTTAATATCAATCCAAGAAACTCTTTTCTTGATGTCTTGATCCACCATCTTGGCCAAGGGTTTTCATGATGGCATATGAACAACTTATGAAATAAGAGATCTTATCGTCTGACACAAGTGTAGGTCCTTTATAATTCTCACATACCTCCATGTGCTAATTTTGAAATTCAAACATAAGTTGTAATACAGGTGTCTCGAGCGACAGTACCCTTTTAAACTCATGTCTAAGATTACCTGAGAAGTTCACACAAGACATCAATAAAATCTCAAGTCTAAGTATTAATGAATCACGTCATTGGCCTGTGAGATATTTCGTAATTTGAAAGTCTCTATGTCTTGAAGTAGTTACTTTCTTTCCCATTTAGGAATCTTCTCAGGTGGGACACCTTAGTGTACTCATTCGAAGTAGCGAGCACCCCTGTGTATTACGTATGCGTTGACTTTGCACTTTACACCCCATGAAATAAGATGATTCTTTCTTAAGGACGCAATCCCACAAGCAAGTCTCAAGTGAGCCTAGTTGACACTCCCACTGTTCGTTGGGCTAATTGACTTGGAGTAGTTTCTATTCTAACTTAGATTATGACTTGCTTCATGAGTCAATACCCTGAATGACTAAGTCTTAAAAGTTTGATGAATTAGGAGAGTTTTAATACATGCGCACGTAATAGGAAACACATAAAACACATAATTGCACATAAAGAAGTGTTACCCCTTGATTATAATCATTCGTCTATTTATCCAAAGATTGGCCGTGATACAAGGAAAGTCCCAAAGTGGATTTTGATGAATCAGTTTTCTACGGCACTATTCCCAACAATCTCCCACTTGCCCGTAAAAGCCATTCAGGTGTACTGTAAGTTCCATCTTCTCAAGATGTACTTAAAGAGTCTATTGACTTTGGGTGTTTCTAAAGTGGATCTCCTATATTCTCTGCTGATATAACCCTCTTGATTTACACATCATTAAGGAAACACATTTTCCTTATGAAGCCATTCATATTCATGTATCTGGTCTCTTTGGTGAGGTTATGGTTCTCTTACTTGAGCAACCACCCCATTTAATCATACTATGTAACAATGGAATTATTTCATACTAGGAACTATATCCAACCATCATATAGAGTTTCTTACCCAAACACTTCACTTAGCAGTGTTGCTTGAGGCTAACTGTTCGACCTCAATGGTTGAATCTGCAGTGTTATTTCTTCAGAACTCTTTCCAACTCACTGCTTTGCCATCTAAGCAGAATATGTATCCTTATATGGATTTGAATTATCCATGTTTGATGCAATGATTAAATTGAAATTTCCTTTAGTTACAAGATCTTGCTAGGCTCTTAAACATATTCTCATTTCTTCTCAAGTACTTTGAGAATATTTTACAGCAGTCCAATGACCTTCTCTAAGGTTAGGTTTAGAATTGGCTGCTGCTAAGCCATATCTGGTCGAGTACACAAATATGCATACATTATGCTCCATTTGAATAAGGGATCTAGCTTTTTTTTAAGGTTGTCTTAGGATACATCCTCTTCAAAAGAGATGTTCTATTTCCTTTTGGAATTTCTTCTCTAAGAATCTTTCCATACTAAACTCTTCCAGTACATTGTCTATGTACCGACTGTGATAATCCTATCGTTCTTTTAGACCTATCTCTATAGATATTAATCATGAAAATGTAGGATATATCACCAAGAACTTTCATCTCAAACTGGTTCCCAGTCAAGCTTTGGTTACTTTTATGTCATTCTTTACATTCCCAATGATAATAATGTCATCTCCGCAAAGTACCAAAAATTGAATCTAAGTCTTTAACCTTTTTTTGTACATGTATAACTCATTTGAATGACGTTAAATAATTTGACTGCTTCATTAAATCGAATGTTTTAACTCCTAGAAGCCGACATCAATCTTTATATTGACCTTTAGTGTTTACAAACCTTTTGCACACTGCCACTGAATGTGAGATACATAGGATGTCCCATGTGTATCAATCTCCGATTGAGAAAGTCAGTTTTTCACATTCATTTATCATATCTTATAGTCATAATATGCACATATGCTAAACACATTTCGAATTGATTTTGGCATTGCAACCAATGAAAGATTCATCAAAGTCTATTCCTAATCTTTGAGCGAAGCTTTTAGCAACTTAGCTTGCTATAAAGGTTGTAACGTTTCCATTTACTTCAAGCTTACGCTTGTAGATCCAGTTGCACCATATGGGTTTGATTATATCAAATGGATCAACCAAGGTCCAACCTTGGCTTGAATATATGGAATTCATTTGGAATTTTTAACATTGTTTCACTGTCCAGATTCCTGATTTGACAGCATCTCCTCGCGGGTATGTGAATCAAAATCCACTTGAGAAGTTCTATGAAGAACATCCATACTATCTCTTAGGTTATCTAGGGGAGGAGGGTTTACACCGTGTACTATCTCTATAATTTGGCTAAGTTTTATCAGATGGGCTCGTTTCTTCCATATATGGCGCATGATATTATTCTCAAATTTCTTTGAGGTTTGCTTGCTTTGCTTACCTTTCTTTTTTTGTTTTTTTAGGAAATATTCTTTAAGAAAGGTACATTCCTTGAAACAAACAACCTTCGTTCAAAAAAATTGCAGAAATAATATCCTATACTATTATATAAACTTGAATTTGTTTCAAACTTATCTCCCATTGTCCTCTTCACTAAAGAGCACAACCCCTAATTCTTAGGTAAGAACAATTAGGGAATTTAGAATGCCAGAATTCATTGTTCATTTAAGGGACTGATTTGGAAGGCATAAGATTCAAAATCTTAACACAAATGCCCGGTCACGAGGGTTTAGGCTTAAATCTATTAATCGAGTTGATCGAACAAACCGAAGGGTTGGAAAGGGGCCATACGTGCATGATGCATGTGTGGGGCACGTGTCATGCGTGTATAAATAATTAATATTGATTAATTATTTAATGGGCTTTAGTTTAATTATAAATTATTATTTAAGCCCTAATTTGGAAATAAAAGTGCAACAAATAATTAGTTATTGGCATTAGTTATTTATTATGAATAAATAAAAATCTCTTAAAATATCTAAAAGTTTAGATAGAGTTTCTTGCAAGAGTCATTTATCAAAAGGGAGTTTTGATCAAATTAGAAAGAGATTTCTTTTCAAGTAAGAAATCCTACGTAAGGAAGGATCCTAATCCTTTCCCACACAGGACAAGGGGTTTCGAACCCCTTATTTATTTAAGGGTGGGGTTCGAACTTCATAAGAAATGATAGAAAAATTTCCATATTCCAAATTATACACTAAACCCTAGAGTCTAAACACTGAACATAGCACTAACATCCTCCTTGTTTAGATCGTTGTTGGGAATAGTATCATAGAAAGCCGATTCGACGTAATCTGCTTTGGAACTTTCTTTATATCATGGACAATCTTTAAATAATATACGATTGATTACTATCATAAGCAAACACTTTTTTATGTGTCATTACGTGTTTTATATGTTTCCATTACATGCGCATGTATTAGAACTCCCCTGATCCATTAGTGTTGTTAGGGCCTTTGCCATTAAGAGAATGACACATGAAACAAGCCTTTAACTCAAGCCAGATTAGAAACTACTCCAAGTCAATGAGGCCAAAATGTGGGAGTGTCGACTTTGCCTCGTTTGAGACTTGCTTGTGGGATTGCATCCTTAAGAAGAATCATCTTGTTACATGGGGTGTAAAGTGCATAGTTGATGCATACGCAATACATGAGGGTGCTCATTATGAGAACTTGTACATTGAAGTGTCCCGCGTGAGAAGATTCCAAAATGGGAAAGAAAGTTTTCACTTCAAGAAAAAGAAACTTTTAAATTAGGAAATATCTCACAGGTCAATGGCGTGAGAAATTAATCCTTTGACTTGACATTCCATTGTTGTCTTGTGTGAGCAAACTAGGTAATCTTAGATATAGGTCTAAAAGGGTGTCGCTCAATACACCTGAATTATGACTTATGTTGAGGTTACAAAAGTGGCACATGAACGCATATGACAATCAACAAAGGACCTACACTTGCTTTAATGCAAGAAAATCTCTTATTGCCAAAGGTCATTCATATGTCATCCTAAACCTACGACCGAGGTAGTGCATCAACACATCAAGAAAAGGGTTTCTTGGATTGAGATCAAATGGATATGAAAGGAACTTAGCTTTAAGATTGAGATCAGTGGGGCTCTCATTATTCCCTTGCTCTAGATCTTAATCGAGAGATAGGATGTTAGAAGCATCGTACCTCAAGGATGTCATTGACTGAAAGGTTCTTTCGAATATATATTCCTTATTCGGGTAAGGGTCACACACTTGTTGCTAGACTATGATCGTGTGATCTGTGAGCTAATTAATTGATAAGTGTATTAATTAATTAGGCTCACTGCTAATTGAAAATGAACCTAGAGGGTCACACACAAATGCTAGGTTTAAAGGGTATTGTTGGAAAGATCAAATAGTTGATCGAAACGAGACCACACGTGTAAAAGTACACGTGTGGCGTGTGAGCAAGGATTTGGGCTCATGGTCCAATTTCTCAATTGGACCATGTGTTAATTAATTGAAAATTAATTATAAATCCCAAACATAACTAATTAGATAATTAATTGTAAATTTCATAATAAAATTAACTAGAGAATTAATTATATAGCCCAAAGAAATTAATTAGAGAATTAATTCAAGCTCATTATAATTAATTCTAAAGCCCATCATTGAATTAATTAGAGAACTAATTCTAAGTGTTTATTATTTAGTTATTCAAATGTGATTAGAATAAATAAATAAATAAATATTAAATATCTTCTATTTATTACTATAATATGATTAGAATAGACGTTGTTGGAATAGATATTTAGTTATTATTGGAATAATTAAATATTCGTAATTTAATTAGGAATTCCTTTGTCTAAAAAGAATAATATCTTATTTGGATAAGATCTGATTACTTGGAGGAAAAAAGAAAATAGAAGAAAAGTCAAAGTAGGAATCATGTCTTATCACTCAAACTTAGGGATTTGAGAAATCCCATATATAACAAGGGGCTGATGGAATGATTTTTTCAATGCAAGAAACTGGGTGAAAAAATCGATCCACACGAGAGAAAAAACTTCTTTTCGCTACATGAAGAGCTGACGCGATTTTTCAAGGGCTATGACATGGGATTTCTTTCTCTGTCAACTACGATTTTGAGGGAGATTTTTCTTGCTCCATTTGTTCTCGATTCTTGTTTGTTTCAATATACATATATAGTACTAGCATTCTCACTGATATGATTTGAATCTAGGACTGGTGTGGACTATTTTCTAGAGGACTACTAATTTGGAGTCTTGATGAAAAGAATTTTCAAGAAATGGGATGTTCATTACTGCATGAAGAATGTTTGAGGGCGGCTCAAAATATTTCAAGAAAGCTTCAATCTTTGTAAGTTTCTTGAAACCTTCTTGTGGTTTGTCTTTTGAAAAAAAATTGCAAGTAAACTATCCTTGTTGCGAAAAATTTTAAATTTTCGTTGCGTTTCACAACCCGATTTTCCAATACGAGGTTGGTGTGGACTCGAGGGACTTGCCGCACGAAGAACGTTAGTGGGCGGATCAAACGCAAGAAAGTTTAACTAAATCTTAAATTCTTGAACACCCTATAGATTAGGAATAGAAATTGCAAGCAAACGATCAATTTCTCGTTTATTGTTTCTTTCCATGTACAAATTAACTAGTATATTCACTAATGTGATTTGAATCTAAGTCTGGTGTGAATACATTCTAGAGGGCTTCTACTTTGGTGTCTCGAAAGAAAGAACCGATTGAGAAACGGAAAAATTCATTGCCTCATGAAGGGCATTTGATACTAGGGATTGAACGTCTCAAGAAATTTTATAGTAAAATAAATTGTTGAGAAACTTTATGTTAGGGTTCAAAATAAAATTTGCAAACAAACGATACTTGTAGGATTATTTTTTTAAATTTCCGTTGTGTTTCAAACCTGTTTTGCCAACACAATCAACTTACCATGCTAGCAAACTAGATGCAAACACAATCAGAACTTATGGAACTGCGTGATGGTATGAAGCCTGCTTGAAAATGGAGGTGGCCAAGATTAGAGGTTGCTATTGATTCTAAAGTGGTTTATAACCTTGTGATGAAGGCCAATATAAAAGATCATCTACTAGAAATAATTATTAAGATTGTCGCAGGCTTTTGAGGATGCTATGCAGTGTAGATTTTAATCCTACTGGACGTGGTGAAAATCAGGGTGTTGATTATTTGGCTAAAATGGGTCATGAAACTGATGATGATAATGTGATTTGAATCAGTCCGCCTCAATAGATTCAGAATTTATTAGATGATGATATAGAGAGTTAGAGTTAGCCTTGTTCATCGATTGACAAAAAAAAAAAAAAAAAACAAACAAAAAAGAAACCCTCAAATAGCCAAAGAGATAAAATGAACCAATAATAAATAAAAAAAAATTGAAAAGCCAAATTGACCTCTCCAAAATCCAAACTCGAGTCTGATTCCATTCCTAAAAAATGGGGCACTCGATTGAAGGTACTCGAAATTTTCTGAATGGGTTCGGGTATCAATAATCCCTCCTCGGATCCCAATTTTCCGATCTAGTGCCCACCCCTAAAAGATATTTGAGGGTGCAAAGTGTATTGGGACAGTTTGAAATAACTTCCCATCAGTTTGGAATATTTTTACTTTACTCCCCATAAAATTATACAAGATAATAGGATATAAATACAACATTCGAACGTTTTAGTACTACATTTTATGAAAAATATATAACATATTTTAAAAGGTATTTTAAGTATGTAAAAATTATACGATATTTTGTCAAAATGGGGAATTAGGTAAAAATATCCATAACAATTGGGATTTATCCAACATTATACCAGGTGTATTTTACCCTAATTATAATTTACCAAAGAATTTGAAAATTGAAATTATGCCCACACACGACTTTACCTGGCACTGTCATCAAGATAGAAGCCCTGCTAGGCATTGAGTCATGAGCAAGTAAATTTGTTTTCCCAATTACTTCCCAATGGATAACCTTTCCGATCGCCCTCCCACCGATCTCTCCGCCGGCGCAGCGACGGCCGGCATTCTACCCACCACCAACGACACGTCGTTGTCAAGGAGAAGATTGGGCCGGAGTGAATGGCCCACGATTGATGGACCGCTTGGTCTTTCGCTCGAAGACTCAGTAGAATATGCCGGCAGATTCTTCAGATTAGGGTTTTTATGCCTTCCTTTGCTTTGGGCCGTAAATTGCTTCTATTTCTGGCCAGTCCTTCGCCACCCAAATTCACACCAGTCACACCCCAAACTCCGCCGCTGTAAGTTTCTTGTTCTGCATTGTGGTTCATGATTATAAGGATATGCTTTTGTTTTTACAGTGCTTGTTGCGGCTTAATGGTTTATGGAGTAATGTATTGCTTGAAAGGGAACTTTACTCGTTTAAGAAATTTGTTTCTAACCTAAGATGTCCACCGCTTTCTGGTAGTTCTTGGATGCTTTATGCATGTAAAGCACATATTACCTTAACCTGTTGACATTTGACTCAATTCATAGCAAAAATTGGTTACTAAGGTGCTTTTGAGTTAAGTTTGGGGTCAGAAGAGTGATGATGTATTCTAACGGATCAAATCTTATTAAGCTTTAAGTATAAATCTGCACTTTTGACCTGCTGCAAAATTGGCAATCAGAATCGAGTCCATAGATGCAAATAGTGCAATAGTATCTAAATTTTGTTACTAAACGATGCATAGATTGTTTTGTAAGTGATGATACGTGGTCTAGCCTTACTTTACCCCAATCATACATGAACTTTGTTTACTTTCTACCGAATTATTAACCTCTGTCCTCTACTCATAAGACTGGCTTCACCAATCATTTAATATGTTAGGAGCTGATTGTAAGCAAATTAATTCCTGACCTGAAGGATAGATGCTTCTATAAGTTTGGCAGGCAAATCCAAAAATTTGAGGAATATTGGGACTTGAAGTGAATCAATTTAGACAACTGCACAAATTCTGTCGATTTTTGGATGAATTTGTGATTCATTCTTTTCCTCCAAAATTCTCATTTTGCTCAAGATGTATCTCTTGCTGGGGTTGGTTTGGTCTATGAAGGCATTGAAAGAATTTCCATTCTTTCTATAAGGATTACTCTATGATCAGATATTTTCTTACAAGCGGGCATTTTAAACTTTGAAGATTTTGAACGAAATGTCTGTTCAGAGAGCATTTATTTTGGGTACTAGTGATTGCATGTCTTACAATCTTATGCAAACATAGACAACTAACGTCAATTTATCTTGTGATCTGCGACCTGCCTGAAAGCGGTTTAGTGTTAAATCACTGTACTGTTGATGTCATATGTGTAGCAAGAGAACCAGCCTGGGATGGAGTTTCTCCTTTTACATATGGTCACAACAATTTACACTTGTCCATCATATAACTTTGAGCCATGAGCCTTTTGGCCTTTCCCTTAATTTCTTGCTTAAACCTGTATTCCCTTATTGTTAATTGTTTAGCTTGAATTCTTCTACTCCTAGTTTGCAGTTCATAAATTTAATATTATTGTGATGACTGATATCTACAGATCTTGTTGGATCAGCAATTGGTTTCCTCCTGTTTACTGCTATTCTGTCTTCATGGGCGTTTACCTTTGCGATTGGAGGGAAGAATCTGTTTGGACATGTTTGGGAGGAACTGGTGATGTACAATTTGGCTGACAAGTATGGCCTAACTGGATGGATCTAGATCTATTCCTTATATCTGTTCGTTACCATACCTACATGAACAGAGTATGTAATTCCTTTTGAGAATTTGGGATGTTCTGTTAAATTGCTGCATTTTAATTATGAAAAAATTCCTTTTGTTGTTGTTCTAATTGGAAACATTTTGTTAAGAAGTTCTTTTTTCTGTTCTTAAAAATGGCATTCTGGTGACCCGTGGCTGTATTGGATAAGAGGATACTAGAAGCTGTTTTTTTCTTCCTTATATACATTTGAGGGACAATCATAAAACTCTAAGACTACAACTGAGAAAAATAAAAGAGGGGAGTAAAATACTCAATTGGGCCAAACTCTGATAGATAACGATATTTATTGAAATCAAATTGACACTCATTGATAGTAAAAAAGACATGATTGTTTCGAGAGCTTACCTTATGCATATATGTTGATTGGAAGTTTCAAAATGCAACTCTTTTATATTTCTTTTGGTATGCCAAATTCTGGATAACAACAAATGCTACCACTTGATGCATTAAACGTGAAATTCTGTCCTTGAAATCCATAGGGATACTAAAAATACAATACCACGGCAGCTAACTAAGACCCTTTTTGGATTTTTTAGCTGGCTAAAGATTTACCATGTGTATGATGGAAGTAATTTGTCGAAGAATTATTATAGTAAAATAATCCCTTGTGTATAAGGTGCAGAGACAAAGGATACGGTGAAGCTAGAGTTAGTTTTATTGGATAAATGCTTGTTCATTTTTATTTAAGAATCTTGTTTCAGTAAATTAATAATCAGAAATTCGTAATTGCGTTGCTAGTGGTGCATCAATATTAATTATCCTCTGGATGATGGGAGTACTTTGTGAAGAACTATTACAAGAAAATAATCCAGAGGTTATTTTGTAAGGTGCAGAGACAAAGGATGAAGATCGAGAGAGTTCTATTGGACAAATGCTTCCTCATTTTTATTAAAGAATCTTGTTTCAGTGAATCAATAATCAGAAATTCGTGATTGCGTTACTAGTGGTGCAAATATCAGTATTGATTTTCTTCTGTAAATATAGACTGCTCACTGGCATTTGGGTTTACTTTATTAACTTTGCTTTCAGTACTTGAGAATTGCCAATGCCAAAAGGGGGATAAAATAAGAAAGCAAGCGAGAGGAAAATGGAGAGAAGAGGAGGAAATCCTTAGTATGTGAATTTATATACCTCATGCCGTAAAAAATGTTTTGGGAGCAGACCACCATAAGGCTCATAATCTTTTATATCTAGTTTGCTTTGGTTTTTATAATTTGGGAAAAGTGAAGGCAACTTTTTCTGAAAAAGCAAGTTAGGAGAATTGTAATTGATCATCATAGTCTACATTTTAATGTATACTATGATGAGTCTTTGCAGAATAACTACTTCCCTGAAAGGAAACGCATAATCTATACTTTACTGAAAATGTGGATCTTCTAAAGTATTTGCTCCGTGTGTATAATGATAATCTTACCTGCAGTTACTCTTATGCCCGTTCATGAGTTAATAAATTAGAAAGTCTTCTAACTTCTAACTGTGTATGTGATGGATGAGCTTGATAAATATGTCCTTTTAACTGATGAGTTGAAAAAATGCCTTAAAAGAGTATTGATCTTGGGCACTGTCCAGTTTTCTCCATAGGACTAGAGAAGCCTATGATAACAATGAGGTCGGAATTTAGTACTGAAAATTGTTAGTGTGAGAATTACTTAGATAGTTGATATCTAGTATTATTAGGAAGTTGATATTAGATAGGATTGATCTATACTGATGTGATATGGCTTAGGATTATTAGTCTAATAGGCCTCTCTATGCTCTACTATATATAGAGGTTAGTTGGTCTCTATGTAATAGATCTTACACTACATTAATAATATATTCAGTTTTTAGACCTTTCAACAGTTAGAAGTTCTCATGAAACCTTACGAAAAATAGCTTTTCACATTCAGCTTAACATTAGAAATTGCTCTCCATCTATTGGCAGTTGGGTAAAACTCAATCAGGTGAGAGAACTTGCTTATATACGACGAGTCTTTACAGTTTATTCAACTTCATAATGTTCTCCGTAGTATATGTATATTGGTTTTATACGCTTCATCCAAGGAGCAGGATAGGACAATTTAGACGCAAATTCTTTGTATCTTCTTGAAGGTTCATTTGTCACAGTTATACTTTATAGCCGTCCTTTTTGCACAAAGGGTATATCTCAAAGTTATCTTTGGGCTTTCACAATGAAGATATCAGTATGTTGGGAGTATCTTAACCGTGGCTTAATTATTTGATTGCTTAACAAAGTCTCTGCTTTATTTCTGTAGGACTTCGATTAACACGAATCTTATCTCTATATTTGTCTTTAGTTGTTGATTTGATACTTGAATTTAATGCTTCATCTTCAAACCAGAGTTTGTACCCGTGAACTGCATTAATTTGCATATAGTGACGTTTCAAGTGAATAGAGAAGCCTTATTTTAGGAAGTAGGAACACAGTTCAAAGACATGCAAGATTGCAAGAAAAAATTTATTTGCTTAGAAGAAAGTACACTCATATGGCATTTCTTTGTGGCTTTTAGATTACTCTCGACTATATTGCAACTGCCTTTTCTTTAATGTATTTTCTAATGAATTTCATGGCAACTATCTGGAGAAATGGTGATGATTTTGGAGTAATTAAAGCCTTCCTAAACTCAAATAGTTTCCTAAACACTTTAAAGATTTGCTGGTTAATGTTAGAGAGTTGTAAATTCCACTCACTGATTGGTAAGATATTGCTTTATTTCAAGCCTGACTTATTAATCTGTTTTCTGTCAATAATTTCAACAAAACTCAAATGCATTTTATTACTTGCATGCACCATTACACAATTCTGACTTTTGTTACAGACTGTCACAGAATTGTGTTAATTATCCAACCATTTAAAGGCTGCGAATGCTATTTCTGCTTTCTGCCTTTCAATTTTCTTACTTAATGGAAGGAATAGAAGCAGTGACAGCTCAAATGCATCACCTAACCATTTCATTATTCGACTTCCTTGAGAAAGAGCATGAAAATCATGGAGGCTTTTAATTTAGTTTTGCATTAGTGTATAGAATTATAAATCATATAACTGAGTTGACAAAGATTCATCTGCTTTATGTGGCTAGGGATAACTTGAGTCCATAAGTATCTAAATCTGTACTGAAGCGTGTACGAAACTTATTGAAGATGCTACAGTAATTAATTCTTCCAGTTTAATATGTAACAGTGCTCTGAATTCAGGGAATATTAGGTGCCGAATTTAGGTAATCTCATCAAAATTGACAAAATAGGTTACGGGTTATTAACTCCTTCCAGCTATGCATCCATCCGCGAATATATATTTCTCCGCCCTATGCATACATCAATGTCAGTTTCTCGATGGAGTAACCATTGAAAGCTTGTGTAACTTACCCTACTATAATGGAGGCTTCTAGAATAGGTACTGGTGCAAAGAGCAAGGAGAGGCTTACATGGAAATGGCATTGGACACGAGAAGAAGACGAGGCCCTGATAAAACTTGTCAAGAGACATGGTCCAGGAAATTGGAAGTACATAGCAAATCATATCGATGGCAGAACTGGTATCTATTCTTTTGACTGAGTTTGTGGTTCTATTTAATTTTTTATCAGAATTTTGATAGTAAAATACATATATCTATATATTTATATATGTATATGTATTTATAAATATCTCAAAAGCATTTAATGAGAAAATTAAAATTAAAGCCTTCAAGAAATTGCGTCATACACTAGCCTCAATTTGTTTCATCCGCCTTGTATACAAATATTTTCTCATTGGCTTTTTGATAGTAATATATATATATATATATATATATATACACAAAAATCTAATAAGCATAGAATGAGAAGATTAAAATTAGAGACTTAAAGAAATTGGGTGATACACAAGCCTAGATCCACTTCATTCGCAGTCAAGTATGCTTGCTTTCTCATAGTTAATTTATTGGCATCCTGTAATTAATATATATATATATATATAGTTAATTATATTGTCATTATAACCTTATAATATAAAATTTTGTTGATGTCTGTATTTTATTGCTTTATTGTTTGCATAAGTATACACAGTTAACACTTAACATATACCGAACATTTTTATCATTTACCATTATTTAAATATGACAACGTAATCCTAGCCTGGTTTGATACATTTTGCAGGAATGAGTTGCAGATTAAGATGGGTGAACCATTTGAACCCGAAAGTTGACAAGACACCATTTAGTGAAGAAGAGCAAGAAAAACTTCTAGAACTTCATCGAGAATTTGGAAACAAGTGGTCTACCATTGTGAGTTTTTTCCCCGGTCGGACAGATAATCAACTAAAGAATCAGTATCATGCACTGATTAGTAGAAACATGAAACTGATCTCAAGCCCCTCCTCCAGCACAAACTATCAAGGTTGTCTCAACATGGGATCTGTAGTTTTGTCTGGTCCTGACATTCTATGGCGAGGAAGTAAGTGTATTGGTTGTGCCGGTGGCCTGAGTATGAATCGTGATGAGACAAAGACGCCCTTTTCCTATTTGTGCAACAACGTTCATTCATTTGAAAATGGTAATGTTGGAAATGTCTATGCCACTCTGGGAAAAAACCATAACTCCATGACTTTTGGTGCTGGATCTGCTGCAACCTCGGAGGGTTATCCAGTGTCTCTGCCCCGTCATGCAGTAAGTGTCAAAAATGATCAATTCATAGACTTCTTGGGAGTTGGAAATTCCGAGTAAAAAGGCCGCTTCACATTTTGTGGACTCTGTTCACCTTTTCTTTCTTTCTCTTTGGGGGTTAGGGACTTCTCTTTATTTGATTAGTGAATTTTGGGATTAAAGTACCGTGTCGTTTGAATTCTAGTAAAACTTTGTTGTCGAATGAATGTTCGACAAGTTTGTTTGTTTCTGTCCTAAAGTAGTGGTGTATTTGCTTTGCGTTCGAGGTATCTTATCGTTTGAATTCAAGCAAAAGTTCGTTGTTGAAATGGATCCGATAATAATGGTATTTGCTTTGGGTTAGAGGTTTTCCAGCTGTTGTTTAGTAATGAGGCACTGTTCGTGCTGAGTATCATGCGGTGTTTGTACTTCTGGCATTTCTAATGATTATTGATGGTTATGAAAAAAAGGCTATAAGCAAATAACTAAAATAGATGATATTACAATGAACCGAGTAAAGTTACAAGAGGAATGGTGAACAGAAATGGATGGGATTATTTTTATGAACTATGATACTTTAAGTCCGGTGGGGTCATTTAGCAATGTTAACTCATGAAATTTGATAAAAATACAAAAATCTTTCCAATATCAGAAATTATCATACTGACCCACTAAAGTTCTATTTTTACTATTCGTGTAAAATATTCTTAATAAAAATTTCAAACCACTAAAACATCTCCGCTAAAGGAATATGTTTTTCGCCAACAATGGAAGCTCAATGATGATAACATGTTTAATTGGCTAGAGGCGCAATCTAAACAACGAAAAACATGGGCCATAGTTTTTCTCTTTTATCTCTAGAAGCTCGTATGAGAGTTGTTTTTCTCTAGAATGAGAGCAGTTTTACTTTCTTCTTCTTCTGAGATCACATCCCTTATTACAGGTGGGTCCTACCGGTACTGCAAGCGTCCGCCTCTCTTTTGTCACTTACGAATGACTGCGTTACTTCAAGATCAAATTAGACGGAGACATACCTGATCACGTGACTCAATCTTTAACAACTAAAGAATCTACAAATGCTGAGCCTCTTACATTGGTGGAAAAAATCCTCTTTTATTGGTTGTATTCTCACGATAATTTCTGTTCTATTAGACGTGGAGTAAATATAATTTCCCACAAATTTGTTAAAATTGAGCCTGATACTTTTTTCATTGTTCCTTTGTAATGATTTAGTAAATTTCCTCTTTGAGGTTGGCTTTTCAAAAAAAAAAATTGGGCCATAGGCTTTGTTGTAATTTTTTATCTGAATTCTACGAGTTTCTGCACCACACCATTTAAGCCAAATTCCAAGCAAGATAAAATGTCACCTTACGAAGATTACTGGTTTCCAGGACTTAATTAACAATACACTTTTTACTCTAGCAATATGCCATCTTCAACTAGGGGCGGATCCAGAAATTGTTGGGAGTCGGGGCTACTGTACTAGGTATATGACAATGGGGAAGGTATAAATTTCAAATTGAAATTGAAAATGGGCTTTGTGAGGATGGGCCGTGGGGGAGGGGGAGTTGGAATTGGAAATTGGTTTTGTGATGGGTGGGCCGTGGTCTCACAGGGTCGGAGTACTCGCGCAGCATTTCTGCGCCACTTGGCTTCCAGCCTTCAAATCCACTTGAACGCACAACCGGTTTGGCTCTGCCATGAGCTCATCAGGGAGGCGGCAATAGCCCCCAACCAGTTGAGTGCTCGGAAACCCTCGACTTGCCTCCTAGTCAAGTCCAAGACCAGCGACAAGCTCCCCGAATTCAATCGGGTCGGCATGCCTGACTCCACAATATCAAAGGCCCCGAGACAAAACAACGCCTTTCGGGCCATTACCCTTCCCGCTCAAAAGCTAACCGGCCAACTTGTGCTTGGATGCCTGGTCGCGACTCGCAGGTCGTGACATTCTCCTCCATCTGATCAATGCAACGCCCTCGTTGCATGGAGGATACAAAGACTCCGCCCTCTTCCAGGATCGTGTTCACGCAACCTACTCATGACCGTACTTGTGCCCCTTGCACCGGTTCATGTACGCTTATGTGTCGTGCCCTCCAACTGACGCATTGTGTCGTGTCCCTTACACTAAGCAACGTGTCGTGCCTCTTGCATCTGTCGCACTCAATGCCGTGATCTCACACGCGCCACATCTTGTTGCGCAGCCCCCTTAGCAATAGGAGCGTGACCCGCTCTGATACCACATCTCACAGGGTCGGAGTACTCGCGCAGCATTTCTGCGCCACTTGGCTTCCAGTCTTCAAATCCACTTGAACGCACAACCGGTTTCGCTCTGCCATGAGCTCATCAGGGAGACGACAATAGCCTCCAACCAGTTGAGTGCTCGGAAACCCTCGACTTGCCTCCTAGTCAAGTCCAAGACCAGCGACAAGCTCCCCGAATTCAATCGGGTCGGCATACCTGACTACACAATATCAAAGGCCCCGAGCCATTACCCCTCCCGCTCAAAAGCTAACCGGCCAACTTGTGCTTGGATGCCTGGTCGCAACTCGCAGGTCGTGACACGTGGGGAGGGAATAGATTTAAAACTGAAATTGGGGCTTGGGACTTTGTGGTAGTGGGCCGGGGGGGGGGGGCCCTGGGCTGGGGAGGGTAGATAGTAAATTTTTTTTTTTTTTTTTTATACAAGGGTGGGGGCTGGTGTTGGGCCCCCCTTGTCCTACACTGGCTCCGCCACTGTCTTCAACTGATATATACATATATATATATATATATATATATATATATATATATAGTTATATACCTTTTGCTCATTTGCTTAGCCGTTTAAGACTCGCTTTCAAGTTTCAATAAAACTTATAACGCGGCTTCCCTTGCTGACTTTTGCCGTGTAAGAAACGATCATATGAAAGAAGAAGCTTCTTATGGAGTAAGTCGTAACCCCACTTTTCAATTGTCCAAATTTAATAAAGTTGATATGTAATTTCATAGTCATGACTAGGTCAATATATGAACATGTTGAAAAGTATTATCAAAAGAGGTCGATGTCCAAATGGTGCAGTTAGCTACTCTTTTGGTCATGAATTAATATCTAAATTTTAGAACTTTTTAGATGAAATTCAAATGTGGATGGTATAAATTTGTGTTTTACGTGCTTCGTGGAAACCGGCCAATTGACCACAAAAAGAAGTTAAGAGTAATACCAACGCAATTTCCTTATCGACCAAAACGACTAAATTAAAGGCCAAAATAGTCAGAGTCCACTCGTTACTGTTGCGTGTTGCCCGAACCCCTTTTTAAATTTATCAACATGTATCTAGCTATCTACCAATTGCCCTTCAACTCAGTCTTGTTCAAATCTTTTCCTGAGATAAGCTGAAAACAGAAAGCCATGGATAGAGAGCAAGAGGAGATCCAATTCCTAGGCTTCTTCGGCATCCTCAAAGAATCATGCAACATAGTCTCAACATGGAGAAAGATATTCAGCCAAATTACAGTATTCTTAGTCCTCCCTCTTTCCTTCATATACCTATCCCACATGGAAATCGCAGAAATCCTCTTCACAAGAATCATGCACAATGAATACAGGCTGATAGCAACTCCAGACGGCACCTCACGCCACGACAAAATCTCCCAATTGCTAGCATCTGAATGGACTGCCTTCATCTTGTTCAAAATTGGATACGTTGTATTTTTCTTAATTTTAGTCCTTCTTTCTACTTCCGCCGTTGTGTATACTATAGCCTGCATTTACACAGCGAAAGAGATAACCTTCAAGAAAGTCTTAAGTGTGGTCCCCAAAGTATGGAAGAGGCTCATGGTAACGTTCTTGTGGTATTTCATCATAGGTTTTGCGTACAACATTGTATTTGTGCTTGTATTGATCCTGGGAGCCTTCACGGTGGCACGTATAAAGATTGTGGGAACAGTGTTTCTGGTTTTCATTTGCCTTTTGTACCTTATTGGATTGCTTTATATTAACATAATCTGGCATTTAGCCAGTGTGGTCTCTGTGCTGGAAGAGAGTTATGGGTTGGAAGCAATGACTAAGAGCAAGGGTTTGATCAAGGGGAAAATGGGAATTTCTGCTGGTGTCTTCGTGCTGTTAGGCCTCTGCTTCTTTGGGATTGAGTTTATGTTCAAACTCTTTGTTGTTTTTGAATATGGACGGGGGGTTGGGAGCAGGATTGGATATGGGATACTTTGCCTGATTTTGCTCTCAATGGCGATGCTCGCGGGGCTCGTCGCCGAGACGATTATATACTTCGTCTGCAAGTCGTTTCACCATGAAAATATTGATAAGTCCTCCTTAGCAGATCATTTAGGGGAATATCTTGGGGAATATGTCCCTCTCAAGTCTAAGGATGTTCAACTAGAGCAATTTGAGGTTTAATGTACTTTGATACTTATTTAGAACAAAAAGGAAGACGTATCTTGAAATAGAGACCAAAGTGTTCTGTATAAATCAGTGATGATGTTGGTAAGGCAAGATAAGGTGTGTGTTTGTAACGACTAAGCCGGTTGGAAGATATATGATGTATTTTGCTATTTATTCGATTCAACATTTCAACTTAATTTGATATTTGCTTTCTTTTAAAAGTAATTTGATATAGGATGGAAACGGTGAAATTTTAATTCTAGTGTACTGTTCATGTAAGTAGTTTAAAATTGGTGTGTTTTTTTGGGATAGTTTAATTCTGGTGTAAAACGCTTTTGGGAAAAGCGTATTCGAAGACGTTTTCCTGAAAAGCGTCTTCACTGAATTTTCCATTGACCAAACTTAAGTTACTGACCGATAAAAATTGCTGAAGACGGGTTCCTGAAAAACGTCTTCTGAAGAATATCACCCACTTTTTTTTTTTTTTTGGTTCAGGAGTACCCACTTTTTGATCAAATTGAGAGCACCGATGATTTAGGTAAGAGGATTTATAATTTGTTTTCCATGGGACACATACAAGAAAGGGGATTTCTCCCGGAGATATACACTAAATAATATTTTTGTAGCGATATACATGAAATGATCACGATTTTATTTTATATAATATTTTAAATATTTAAGTGATTAAAACTATAAAATAAATTATATGTTTGTTGAATTTATTATTGTTTATAGAACTACCCATTAATCTAGAACCTATCGTGAATATTCGAACCAACACTTCTTGAACTCGTGATCAGTATATTTTTCCGTGTCACTTGAAGTTTCTTTTTTAATACATATCTATTATTGGACAAAAAAAAAAAATTTATTGATTTCTTAATTACCATACTCGAATATTTGATCGATTGGCTCCCATAGTGCAAATACATTCCAAACTAATAATTGAATCAAACTCATAATCAACATGTTTCCTAAAATTAGCGTTGTCGAATTACCCTTAAATTTACATTCGTAATGGATCTATTTGTGCCAAACTATCAATTTATCTTAAGAATTTTCAATCTTTTAAGTGCTAAATGTTTCGTAATGAATAAATCATACATATCATAGGAAAAGTTACCAGATAAACATAAATACTAGAGAGAGAGAGAAAAACAAAAGATAAGATATATATGGTGAATTTACCATATCTCGTCAAATAGAAGATCATTTTCCTACTTTTTTATTTACCAGATAAACATAAATATTCAGTGAAGACGTTTTTCAGGAAAACGTCTTCATCATTTTTTATCGGTCAGCAACTTAAGTTTGGTCTACGGAAAACTCAGTGAAGACGCTTTTCAGGAAAACGTCTTCAGAAGACGTTTTTCCCAAAAGCGTTTTACACCAAAATTAAACTATTTCAAAGAAACACACCAATTTTAAACTACCTATTTGAACAGTACGCTAGAATTAAAATTTCACCGATGGAAACTCTTCGCGTTTCTGCTCCTAATATAAACATATATTTTAGATCGAAATATTATTTTTGAATTTATGATTGAAGTAATATTAAGGAATATCAAAATATTAAGAGGCAAAAATATAAAAAGTTAGAATATCAAAATATTAAGAGACAAAAATATAAATATATCAAAATAATATACCATCTTTTAAGTTTAGGTTTATGATTGAAGTAATATTCTGATTTTCTCCTCTCTGTTATCTCACCCCCTCTCCTGCTCAGTGATCATTCATTTTCATCTAAATATTTCGCTAGAACTTAACATAATATAAGCAAAATTCCCTAATGTGTTAACCCACTTCAACTATTAAAAGCTTTATCAATCTCACCTTTGAAAATTTCACAAATACGAGAAGCAACTATTCCTTTTTTTTTTTTTTTTGAACAGTGAAGCAACTATTCCTAGGGGGAAAATTTTACCACAGATCCGCCTCGACCGAACCCAACTGATTAAAAGATAGTTTTAAAAGAGTCACGGTTACAATAGGAAACTCAGGTGTATTTCTTAAGATATGATTACAGATTTACAGCAAAACTAGAACAATTACCTTCCCATCTCACCTCCACGGCTCCACCGCAGATTACGGTACTGGAAAACGGATATTCTATACAACCTCTAATTTAACACACAGCATGCATGCAATCCTCTTTAAAAGCTGCCTCTCAGAATAATTATACACAGGTTTTCTTTTTATTCTGTACTGGCTGCTAGTCACAGGTATCTGTCAGGCAAAGTTTATAACCATTGCTACAATCAAATCTCTCAACAAGTAGGGCACATATCCTTGACCATATCTTCAATCATATCTCCGATAATCCCGTATTCAATGTCTTTACCAACAACATTGACATCATAATCCATCAATCTGGACCATGGATGGGAATTCAAATGACGGGCCAACATATTATCAAGATGGTAATAAGATCTATCTACCGGAGGATGTATATATCCCCGAATGATGTTCCATACTTGAGACAATAATCTCCTTCCATTTGGAGGATTATGCACATGGGAATTGATAGCCTTTTCCATATGTCGATAAGTGTTCACTGGTTCTCTAAGTATTGCCGGAAGTACTTCGTTCAACAAATCAAGTATCATCTTGCGATTGAATGTTTCTCCTTCTTCATCATTTATGCACCTTTCCTCATCCTTGAAGCTGCTGTATTGTTTATAATTTTCTTCAACTTCTTCAAACACCTGGGTGCTGATAGACTTACCAAGAGGGTCCCACTTTGACAGAGATTGATTAAATGAACCATCATACAAACCAGCAGCAATAAGCAAATCTCTAATATAGGCTTCAGCTCGGTCTTCTATGACTACTTCGGCTTCAGTAGGCTGCAGTTCATTTGTAGTTTCCTCTGGAACAGTTCCTTCAAGTTGATTGAGTTTCCTACGCAATTCTGCAATATATAAAATGGAAAAATATTTAAGCAAGATGTATAGCCACGAGGAGAAAATGCACATTAAATACAAAGGCAGGAGGGCTGTTCTAAGGGGAATTACTTTTTTCAAAGATTATTGTTTTAATTCTTTAGTCAACTGTTTAGTAAAGGGAGTCGTACTCTGTTTTATTTTTCCATAAGATTTGCTATTCCCACTTATGATGTACTGTGTTAACTTTCTAATATAGTATTTTTATTTTTCAATTAATAGAGTGGGTCCTGAATTCAAAAATAAAAACAAAGGGCATGTGCTTAAACAACGTATTTTCATAATATGCTTAAATACTTCCTAGTATGAGAAAGAAGCTGCTAAAGAAATCTGAAAATTCAAAACTCTTACTATATGAGCCAGAAAAAGAACTGTGATAGTTCCGCTACTAACCATTCAAGTTTGAGTTTATTTCCCTGAAAACATGGGATATCTCACTATCCTCCAGCTGATGTCCACCTGTTGATGATACAGGACTGAAGTAATCAGCTGACCTCCAGAGTTCATCACAAACGCTACTGCACACAGATGCAGGGCTTGGTGGCACTTCAGGGGAGTGATCCTATAAAGCCAAAAAGAAATGAAAAAAAATGAATTAAAAAATCAAATATTGTATCCACTCTCATTCTGGAATTGCGAATAATTTGACTCAAGGTCCTCACATGTGTTTCGCAGATATTCATCATCATTGCCGGTCCGTTTGTGATATCCTTCAAGGATTGATGTTTAGTTTGATCCAACCCGACCTTCGCCTTAACTCTTCTACGGAACAGTCGCCCTCTTAGTGTCAAGCTGTATCGAAAGCTTGAAACCTTTTCCTTTATGTTGAATTTGTCCTTCTTCGGTTTTTTAATATTCAGTGAGACCTTTTCAACTACTTCATGCTTCCTCCTTATCTCGGCTCCAGTTAATATATGGCGATCTTCTAGAAGAAGCTTTCTGAATGATGGTCCGGATATCGGAGCAGACAGAGATCTAACCAGGTTCCTAGGAGAAAGATACGTTTGGTGCGTTCCATCTTCATTATCAGGATCCCCTCTGAAAGACCCGCTTTGTTGTTCTATTTCATATGAAGTGAAACTGTCTCCTTTCATAACATTCCTCAACCTCTGTGCCATGAACTTCCTTGCATCTCTGTCAATGAACTCTGGAGAGCCTGCACCATTTAACTGCATTTCACTTCGAAACAAAGTTGTAGACTCCGAACGAAGCAAATTCATCCCAAGTTCCCTCGAGACACTATCTCGAACCTCTTGAGCAATACGCCAGGCTATTTTTTTTGGTTCCAATGGCTTTTCCCAGTAAGGGGTCTCAATTCCACCTCCTCTAACAGTTGTGCTCTTTTTAGAACAGTCACCTTGTAGCTCAGATTTTAGCCTTTCCTTCACCTCTTCAAGAAAATCTTGCATGTTAACCTTCTCTTCAGAAGTGCTTGGAGTATTGTTCCATGAGTCGTCACTAATAAACATCCTATCAGGGGTGGGCCTTAAAACCACAATCTTGCTTGGCTCAGAAACTGTATCCAGGTGAGAGGACCCAATGTCTGTTTTCAACATTCTATTTGGATAACATGAGTTTTTCGTCTTGCAGCTCTGAGAAGTAAGCATTTTATGTGGAGCTAACATATCTGCAGGATTATTAGGTCCCCTTAGCTTCTCACTATTTGTGGTTCTCTTAGAATTAGCATACATAAACATCTTTTCTCTGTTGAGGTCCTCTTGTGCGATCAACTGGGCTGGAGCACTGCTAAATCTCATGACATTAGAACACTCGTTGAACCGTGCTGCTTGCCATGCTTCAAACTCTTTCTTAAACTTCTTTAGTTCCTCTTCTTGAGGATGTTCTCGAGGTTTAGACTTCATATAGCTGATGCCCAATTGATCAGGATATCTATCTCTACAGTGGTCAAAGGAACCAACTCCCAGCAGCTGGGAGCAATTTGAAGAAGAGAGGACATGACCAACAGAGCCCTTTTTTGATGTCTCTGTAACCATCAAGACAGGACTGTTGGTCATTTTATCAACTAGTTGTGGTTTTGGGTTTGAATCAAAAGGTAACCTGTCAACCCCCATAAGACGAGCCACCACACTTGGTGCATTTTGCTTGGTGTTTGGTTTTCGGGAAATTTCTTTGCTGATTAATTTCTTTATTGGAGCCTCAGTGAAATAGTTTTCTATACAAGATGAGTCCTTCGTCATGTCATCAGCATACTGACACATATACAAACGAGTGACACATTATTCACAAAATTAATAAATCTAACAATTACGTGAAACAAAGAGCAGCTTACAAATGTTTAAGGAATTAACATATTTCTCACAGGTAAGCTTTAGATTTAGTAATTTGGATTGAATGGCAGAGTAACACATCCATCAACTGAAGCATGAAAAGGATATTTAAAAAGAAATCTACACTGTTACAGCATATTTGTCCACAACAGCAATAAGAAAGAATTGCAAAGTCTTAGTCTACAAGGACAGAACTTGAATATGCTCAGACGAGGGAGTAGTTGGTACCAATATATTATCTGTGGCAGCATATAAGCTATAGAGTCTCTCCATTGGTAGTTCCAAACTATTTCGAGGAGCCTCCATGCCTGAAATGTAATTGATAAGAAGCATTACTTTTCCCTTTAATTTTTTGTCTTTCTCATTGTCAATAAATTGGATTCATATACAAGAATCATGGAATTGGACCCTTAATAATAGTTCTAATCATTCAAACAAACTTCAATTCCACAGGTAAACTCAATAGCATTTGGACAAGAACCAATAGAAGATGAATGTGTAAACAGAAAAAAACACCACAATCGCTGACATCTAGATCAGCTAATGAGATGGTAGTTCCTTCTATCCTCGCCTTAACAATTATACAATTTCCTTTACTTAGTAAAGCTTACCACCACCATGTCTCTTGTGTGTAGTAACTTTCCGAGCCATGGTTTCCTAGTTAACGTCAAGGAAGTGGGATAAGCTTCACATCTAAAAAAAACCTCTGTCCCAAATAAGCTGCAATGTAATGAATAAATTTAGATAAAACATACAATGGGTTAATTCAAAGCGCTAGGTAATTACATCATATCCTTTCATCAGCACGGACCATTTGCCAAATTGTCAAAATAGGCAACAGCAACTAGTTTGAATAGTATATTTCTTCATCAAATTGAGGGAAATCATATTTTCTCTAGGCCAAACCTTGCAACCAGTTCATTCAACACAAATAAATCAAATATTCTCCCACCCTGCATGTATGAGAAGAAATCTCTTTGGCAAAATGTAATACATATTAGACCGTCAATAGAAGTTCATACCGGAGAACTTTCAACAAATTTGTTCAGATGATCATAATTGCACTCATGAATAGATACCACTTTGCATATATAGTAAGGTTTTTATTTCAAGTCTCATATCCTAAAATATATTGAAGAACCAAACAATGAAACAATAAATAGTCATAAATTTCGTTACCAGAAAAACTAGCCAAATGAGAGAGAGAGATGAAACTTATTTCGAAGAACGAATTCCAACCCGTGATATTTATACCATCATAACAAATCTCGTAGCTTGATGATAAAGTTGGAATTTTTCCAGCTTAACCTACTAACATGATTGCAGAACCACGCAATCAACAAAGCCATACAATTTCCACATGTGTAACCAATCAAATGATTAATACCAGATTTTGAAACTCAAATATCTGCAGCACTGGGCCACCCATCATAATGCATCCCCAAATCAAACTAATTTAGTTCTAGTAAAAAGAAAAAGTAAATGGGGAATTATTATCACACCAGGAAAAGGAAAAATAAAATTAACAGAATGAAGATGAAAACAACCCAAATCGCAGAATCACAAATCATCCACACACCATTCAGAAGTTCAGAACTCTGATCAGTATTTCACCACCATCATTACAAGTTGGTTCTCAAAAGTCAAACCTCAACCGCCATTGACGAATTGCGAAAAAATAACCTGGATGGAGTGGAGGCAGAATAACCGCACGCAACTTGAATGATTAAGAAATGAAGTCTAAAGAACATGGGGATGAAGACTACGAGAATGTGAGCAGGTCGTTAGGGAGAGAATGAGGTAACAATAATGAGGAAAGAGAAGTAGTAATAGTTATAGTTATAGGCTTATAGCACGACAATTCATTGCTGGAAATCTTGCCTACAGTAACCCACAAGCCTCACTTTCTTCTACTTTCTTTGCTTTCTCACTTTTGAATTTTGATTATTTTCGTAAAAAGAGGTTAGTGCAAATTACATTTTGATTACTCCATCTTTTGCGATTTTAATTCCATATCTTTAAAATTAAAAATATTTAGTTATTTAGTTTCATTATTTTTAAAAAATTATAATTTTGGTCATATCCATCACCTAATCAATGAAAACTATATTTTTTTTTATCGTTAGGTGTAATTTGGGAGAAAAATTATTATTCACTATGTTGTTTTTTTTCCCATTAGGTTTGTTCATTAGGCTCAAGAGGTTACTACTTGGGCAATAATCAAGTAGGTGCAAGCCCACATTTTTCTAATTATTTCTAACGCAATATATAATAATTCTGAATTTTGATGGGTATCCAGTATCCACTAAGGAATAGACATAAATAGTTTAATAAACTTTACTTGTTATATAAATGAATACATATATTTTAAGGGTTAATTATATTTGGCCCCAAAATAGAGGAGGTAATTACAATTCGTTCTCAATTTTAGATTAAATTGTAGATACCACATGTGTGACACCCCGTTTCTTCGACAATCCAGGTATAACGTCACGAGAGAGTTTAATTCTGTATTTTCGTGAATTACGTGACTTCGCATGCCTTACGTGTCAATTTGTATTTTATTTTGATTATGTGCACATTAGAATTTAATTAAATGTACTTGAACTCAACCGTCCAATAATTGAAAATTAAGGACCTAATTGTAATTAGGGTGTTTGAACCTTCGCGGCAACCTTGAGCTCGAGAATTCGAATTCGAATTCGAATTCCAACCTTGTCATTGAGTTCGTTTCGATGATTCGGATTCAATGAATTAAACCTTATATTTTTCTAAAGCCGTTTGATTGCCCTACCGTTTTAAAATCTAATCCGAATGGACCGGATAACGTTTGACCCTACCCGTTTCAGCCTTAAAGGCTGAAAATATCCTCCCGTCTCCCCATTTGGATCAGTCCAAGAGAAGAGAAGAAAAGAGAAGAGAAAACCCCCCATTGGCCATTCAAGCTTTGGCTCGAGCTTGTAACATCCGACCGCCGCCTGATCGAAGATCCAAGGTAAGATTTGTATTCCTCTCATTACGTGCTTCGATTCTACGTGCATTTTATGGTGTGATTCTACATGCTACGCTCTGTGGTCATAAATCCCCTTTTTCTTTTTTTATTGGAGGCTAAACTTTTTTTTTTTTTTTCCTTTAAAAAAGAGAATCAATATTGATTCCAACTACTCCTAATAAAATTTGAACTCGTGCTTATCGATTGAGATATGCACCACTTAAGCCATCTGTTGGAGGCTAAACTCACATTGTCTTCAGTCTTAATGTCTTAAGTAGTTTGATCATCTTTCTTTTCGAAAATTGATTTTCAGCTTTTGACTAACCCACCTCCTATGACCTATGACCTATCTTTATTTTGGTTTTCCTTGTGTAGCAACCAAACGGCGTCACTTTTAGGCATTTATCCATGCACATGGTATAACTCGTGACAGCGCATACAATCCTGCTGCCTCACTCACTCTTCTGTCTGTTTCTCTTTCTGTGTGTGCGGATCTGTGTCTGTGTCTGTGCGCGATAACCTCTCAAAAACAGTCCGTCATTTCCAATGGCTTCAATGATGGAGTCTGCTTGGACGGTAACCTTTTCAATTCCATCTTCTTTTGCCCTAGATTTGATTTCATTGCTTGATTCCAATTCAATTGCATTGGCGGTGGTCTCTTCACCGATTTAATTGAAAGCATTGCGGATGTTTTATTTTGTTTTATTTTTTTTTTTTGGTTCATCAACTCGAGGATGAATTTTTTGTCTTATTTTGATGCACTCGCCACAAGGTTTCTTCAATTTGTATTATTTTACTGAAGAAGAAAGTCCCAGAAAAAGTATATGAAAATCGGATCATATTAAGTTCTTATAATGTTAAGTTGCTCATCAGTTGCTATTGCCTATTGCTTTTAGTCTTGACCTCGTATATAGATGATCCCTGTTTATGGCAGGAATCGAATATTTTTTACTAATTCCTTTGAAAGCGAAGCATTGCGTTATTGTTTTAGACTTTTGTCGCTAGAACATCTATTTCATGCTTTTACCGTGTGTTTGTAAGGTTTAGTTACAATTTTCTTGCTTCTGATTTGCTTAATTTAATTTTCATTATAATTTTCGTGTTTGCAGTATCTCATCACCCATTTTACCGACTTTCAACTTGCTTGCCTTGGAAGTTTCTTTCTTCATGAAAGCATCTTCTTTTTGTCCGGACTTCCGTTTATATATTTGGAAAGGGCAGGATGGCTCAGCAAATACAAAATTCAGGTTATACCGGTGACTAGCACTGATATTTATTATGGCTTCAGACTTGTAGTCTTTCCAACATTGTTTCGTATAATGGTCCTCTAATTCATGATTGTATGGAAGCATCATTCCCTTTTTGCTTCATAATAATGCTTTTGCATCTCCCAAATTTACATTGAATTGCTGCTTTTGAAACTACTGTTTAATCCCTATTTTCTTTAATTAATATGAATGTCCAATATCACACTGAGTTTTCAGTTTTAATTTTTGCAAAAACCGTAAATGTGGGAGTGACATATTCTGAGACTTGTAACTCTCTAAAATTAGTGCTTGGGGCTGACTTGACCTTAGATAAATGAATACATTTTGACGTAATACATGCTTTTTGTCTGATTTCAATGCAGGGTAACTGCACCAAAGGAATTATTCTTTCAGATAAATGCTGGCCTTTATGAACATAAATTTAGTTTGGTTAATTTAAGTAGTTGCACTCCTACATTCCGTAAACGGGCCTCTTAATCTTTCATGCTTAGAAGACAGTCTCAGAATCTGTATATAAATAAATACACAATTTTCTCTCTCTAAGATCATAGAGTGATTACAATTTGATAGGCACCATCTGGCATCTTGTCTATATGTTACGATCAATAGATGATAATTAGTTTATATTCTATTTCTAACAATTTTTATGCTGATCAACTTTTGTCCGGTTAAAATTTTGACAACAACTATTCTGAATATCTGAAAGTGGGATGCTAGTTTCCAATGCATATCTTCATTCATTCAACATGAAAACACTTGGGGACTTTTGGTGTTTAAAAATGAAGTTATCCTTGGACTGGACCAAGAAGTTAAGCGTTATCCACGCCCAAGTATGAACTTCTGAACCTCAACCAGCCCATTGATCTACATCAACTTGTAGGTTCAATTATCCTTTAAATGAGACTGACAGCATTAGGGTTATTGTTTTTCTCCCCTTTGCCTATGGGATCGTGCATGATTGTTTTCATGGGACCTGTGTTAGTGTCAATCGTCCCAAGTGTGGTTAGATGTCAGGAGAACTTGAACTTGCTCAAAATTGTCTTCTTCACTATTTTGCCCTCTCTCCAAATTTTGCCTAAGGAAAACCAACTGGATGTATGTTTGATATATGTTAGACTATTTTCCAACTGTTGAATTTTTCTTTTGGACAAAAAAAGAGTCAATACTTGCAATTTCAATGTCTTATCAGACCAAAGAAGTAATTTCAACTATCATATTAGTGTAAGCAACAATTGATCTTTCATTGAGTTTCAGATGTGAATTCTCTGCCCACAGTACAACTGAAAAGCGTCAAGAAATTTATAATTATGACAACTGCTGTTAGACACAATTTTGTGGGACTGAAAAACTTTTTGAGTTAGTTATGAGATTCCCAAATTGTCCCCGTTACATTCTATGACTGTACAAGCATAGTAAGGTATGGGTCTTGGTGGCTGCTGGGCAAGATACTATTTATTACACCTCTCTTCCACAAAAGGAATAGTATTCAAGTATCTGCAATGTTTTATTTTCCTTAGGTTTCTCTTTCAGTCTCTTCTCTGCCTCCTTTCTCTCCCCCTCCCCCTTGTGAATGCAACAAACATACATAGTAATAGTTGTTTTCTTCTCTGTGCAGCCAAAAAACAACACCCCTGCTGCTCAAGAAAAATGTATCACTCGGCTATTGCTCTATCATTTTTGTGTGAATCTACCAGTCATGATTCTCTCTTATCCTGTGTTCAAGTCCATGGGGATGCGAAGTACTTTACCCTTGCCATCCTGGTATATTTTTGCTCTTTACCCAATGAAGGCTATGAATGGGCAACCAAGGAACATATATGTTTTTCTTACCTGTTGTTGCAGTTATTTCTGCCAGATACTGTGAGCTAATGTTAGATTCTCTTCTGGCATTAGTGGTTATAAAATCTAAATCATTCAGTCTTATATTTCTTGTGAGATTTCAATGGATTAATTTATCCTTCAGCTTGATTATTTCAAACTGCTCCATAACTTTCTCAAACCAATATAGTTTTGCAGTGTGAAGGTGTCAATTAAGTGATCAGTGAGAACGGATTTAATTCATGTAGAGTTATGCGGGATGATCTCAACAAACTAAATCAAAATGCCAGGATCAGAAGATAGGACTAAAGCAATTAAAATCTTTATGCCATTCTCATATTGCTTTCCATCTTTGGTTTTGTCTCTTAACTTGCAAGATGGCATCCTCTGTTTTCCTGGACTTTAATCATGATTGTTACTTCTGCAGGAAAGTGATCTCAACCCAAATTGTATTCTACTTCATCCTGGAGGACTTTGTTTTCTATTGGGGCCACAGGATTTTACATACGAAATGGCTTTACAAGCATGTTCACAGTGTCCATCATGAGTGAGTTGTTGTCAGCATGTGCTCCTTTAAAACCATATTTTGTTTTCATTGTCAAGAACAATTACTCCTTGGCAGACTTACCGATGTGCTTGGAATACATACAGATATGCAACACCATTTGGATTGACTTCTGAATATGCTCACCCTGTTGAGATTCTGTTTCTTGGATTTGCAACAATTGTTGGTCCTGCCATCACCGGTCCCCATCTAATAACATTGTGGTTGTGGATGGTTCTTAGAGTCCTTGAAACAGTTGAGGCGCATTGTGGCTATGATTTCCCATGGAGTCTCTCTAACTTCTTGCCTTTATATGGAGGGTATTTACTCCTGCATCCTTACTCTTCTGTAATACGAGAATATTTATGTTTCTAGATCACCTTCATGCCTGAGTTTTGTTCCTGTGGGTTCTCAGTGCTGATTTTCATGATTATCATCACCGGCTGCTGTACACAAAGAGTGGCAACTATTCTTCAACTTTTGTTTACATGGACTGGTAAGATTATGATTCACTGCTTTGTGAATTGCATTTCCCATGTTTTTAGGAGATTTGGTGTTTCTTTATTTTATGCTTCCTCAGCAAGCTCCCTTTAATAATTTTGCTTTATTTTAGGAGATTTGGCATTTCTTTATTTTAGGAGATTTAGCTTTTCTCTATTTTATTCTTCATAATTTTGCTTTCCTCATGTTGCTCTTGTGATCCACATTGCTTCTAAGAAGAGCTTCTGAAGCGATGATTGGAGAAATCCTCATGTTATATTGCAAAATTGTGTCCATTTTTTTGTTGTAGCATACATTTGTCGACTGATTCATGATGTGAATTTTAGAATTTTGCTGTTTCTAACTCAATTGTATTTCAACAGGATATTTGGCACTGATAAAGGCTATAGAAAATTGAAGGAACTTAAGAGTGGAGGAGATGAGGCCAGTCTGAAAGAGATGTGAATTTGCGGTGTCCTTTCACTGCTTGAGATAGCGTGACCTTTCTGTCTGCTTGGCCATAGGTGTACGGTGTTGGAGCATCATTTGTAATTGTACAATTTTCGTTCCTCAACGTCTTGTCCATTGCTGCTACTGTTGACACTGTTATGAGGGATCCATTCATGGCTTCTTATTATGGATTTTGTGTCGTGCTCGATTAACCACATGAATGAGATTCCACCTTTAGTCAGTCATTTTATGTATCTCTCTAGTGCACAATCACTTAGGGTAGTTCATTTGTAAAATACAATTATTTTTTAATTGCATTTTCGCTCATTGGTATGTCCAAGGCGACTACCATCTAGTGATTGTTACAAGAACTTAAGAAAAAAAATAGATCTATGAAAATCTTAGGCACTTTCCTTTCCTTCCGAAACTGAGGGTGATTATGGCTTACGAGATGGTTGTGGTGAACTACAAAAAGATTCTGTTGAGGGTAGCATACAAAAAGATTCTGTTGCAGCAGTTGGTGGGATATGCGGTTGAGGAGATGGTAAAAATAAGATTTGGGAATGCGTCAAGAAGAGAATTTTAATGAATGTTAGAACGAAAATAAAACCAAGTCCCATGAGAGAAAACAATTAAGAATTTGGAAGGATGCCTTGGATGTGGCCAAATACATCAGTGCCACGTCGGTGTCCTTCACCGACCTTCACCCAATTAAAGCGAACCACGTAGCTATCACCACACGTAGTGCATCACACCAAAACTCCAACAAAGTTGGTAACCTTCTGATTCTCCAAAAGCATCCCTTGTGCTCTGAGTCAGGGAATCGCCTTGATCATTGTCTCTCGGACTTGCATCATGAGAATCGCTTACTAAGGTCTAGCCTCCTTCGATCTACCGATGGGAGCTCCCCTCGATAAGCGCCTAGTGCATTCTGACATTTCGTACGCAACGGTGCGCTTGCTACAGCCAACTTTACGGCTAATTTTGCAGGCCTACGGATGCTTTTCCTCTGACACCCCCTCATGGGACCACGCATTTAGGACAACATCTCTTGTATGTGCTTGCAACTGAGTTACCTAAAGACCCTTGCCTTACTCCTATATAAGATACAATAGCTTATTCTAACAAGTAAGCAATTCTCAACACTTTCTCTCTCTATAAAGTTCACTTAAATTTTCACATAATGGGCAACTCCTCCTATTCCCCCAGTTTGGCCTTCTAATGCTTGTGTTTTCCTAGCAGGACGAACCCATAACCGCTCGGCTGAAGCCATTTTTCCCACTGTCGAGCGATCCTTCGCTCGAGACACTTCCACACATATAAATTCTGAATGCCTATGCAGTAACACCATATCACACGCATCATTTTGGCGTCGTTTGTAGCTCCTCTATCTTTTGTTCCTTTTTTACTGCTAGAAGTTTTATAAACATAAGTTTCAACATGGTTGTATCCACCAGATCCGGTGTGCATGCTAGGGAAGGTGATACCACTTTCGAAAAAACGGACAACACCAATACAAGGCGTGAAGGGGACCATCAGGATCCACCCATTGACCACAAGACCGTTGGGGAGAATGCGAATCCCCAAGATCCCAAGGAAAAGGAAAAGAACGTGCCTCAGGATCCCTTAGCTCTTGAAGCTCCTGGCGGATCCGGATCCGGATCCACCGTCCCTCAAACCAATATCATTTCTGTTGTAGCCGCTTTCGAAGGCCAACTAGGCGCTTTACTCCCTTCCCAAGGGTACATGGCGAGTGTAAACCCATTCCTTCTACCACAACGAAACCTGCCTCCCGTCTCTCCGTATCGTGTGGGAAGGATGCAGTTGTCCACTGTCGTCTTTGTTTGGAAAACACAAAAATAAACGCAGAGGAATATGTATGGATTTCTCCATTTTATATGTGGACCGGACTCATAGTGTGGGGGATGTGGTGCCCGATGTTATGGGTGTTACATCCTAAAGTGGTATCACAGCCCCAGGCTGCAAAACCGGGGTTTAAGTGTCGTGTTTAGGGATGGGCGCGGGATGGGGAAATCGGGATTCGGGGAGTTCGGTATCGGGGAGGAAAAATTGATACCCGGTCCTGTCCCGAAAAAATCGGGTTATCGGGGAGGAAAAATTGATACCCGGGATTGGGTTCAGGATTGGGGAGCCTGTCTTACTCTTTTTTTTTTTCATTCATAATTTCAATTGCACTATTTTTCCCAACTCACGATAAAAATCTAAAAACAAGTTTACATTAAATGTATTGTTTTAAGTGATATAAACTGATATAACAATTTGATACTTTAATTTAATTAATAGAATTTTTGGAGTTTGTGGAATATCTATCTGATATAACATCAATTTTATATCAAATTAAACTCAAACTGAAATTTGGCCATTAATACAATATTAGTTTATTCAAATAAAACATTAGTTGTATTGTATATGACTCATCAGTTTGTGGTTCTATAAATTTTGTATCGAATTGTTTGAATTTGCAGAAATACAACATAGTTCTGGAAATAGGTTTTATTGTACTAATTGCTTTAACTTCTGTATATAACATAACAAGAAATATGTTGTATTAATTGCATTGTTATATTGTATAATATATATGAAAAAAATATTAAAAAAAAAAATTGGAAGGGGAGTTCGGGTATCCGAATTCCCCGATCGGGGAGCAAATTGCGCCCCGATCCCGACCTCGAAATTTTGAATCGGGATCGGGTACCCGTCCCGAAATTATAAAATCCCGGACTCCCCGTCTCGATTGGGAAATACCCGATCGGGTTAGGACGGGTCCCGAACTCCCCGACCCCGAACTCCCACACCTAGTCGTGTCGTGTCAAGTCTAGGTCGAATGACATAAGAATAACTTGTCAACGATTACATTGATCATTGATGTTAATAGATGGAATTTTATGAAATTTGTAATGTTACGTTTATTTTGAAATTTTTGTTGAATTATGTGTTACATTTTGCATCAAATATGTGTTTTTTGTGCTAATTATGTGACATATGCATTCACTAATCCACATGCATCTATACTTGAGTTTAATTGTGATTGATAGGTTATTACCACATCACCAAATCACGACCAACCTCGGTAACAACAACACCCCAATCATAAACATCTTTTTCAACTGTTGATGAAGTTACGAAATGTATTGGGGTTAAAGAAAAATGCTCAAGATCCATGGTTTTTCATAATAAGGCTATGGTTTAGGTATTAAGGCTGGGATAGAAGACCTTGATCCGCGAGAAAAGTTCACAAACTCTGCCATAACCACGGAGTGGTTTACAATATTACACCATGGGAACTCAAAGCACATGTTGGAGATGGTAGGGGATGACGAGATATTGAAGGGTGTGTGATGTTTACAAGTCACTAGAATTACACACCTACACCACAAAATGAAATCAATCAACCTGATTTAAAAGTGTTGCTCGATCTAAGAGCCTAGAAAGGACAATCTCGAAGTGCTACGTTCGAGGTTTGAGATGATGAACAAGCTAAGGATCTTCAAGAAGTTTTCAAAAAAGAATCAAGTTGTTGGGTGATGATCGAGTAGCTTCGACCAACAGCCGATCAGTAGCTCCGATGAGGGAGAAAGAGGGAAGATGGAGTTGTTGGGTGATAATCGAGTACCTTCGGCTTTTCAAAGGAGAAAGAGGGAAGAGGCCGCGCTGATCAGCAGCTCCGATGACCCGCAATCACAGGAAATTCCAACCCAAGCTGCAATCCTTCTATTCTTCTTCTTTGAGGTGAGTTATATGAATATGTTGATATTGTTGATTTTAGAATTAGGGTTGATGATTTGAGCTTGTAACCTTGTTTTCCTGATGTTATGAACTTGAATATATGATTATGGGTGAATTTATGGTATGAATTTGGTTGTGGAATGGTGTATGTATATATGTGTATATATACATGTGTTTTGTGTAAATTGTGATTAATTGATGAATTAATTCGTAATATGTGTATATTTGATCTAAGCATGAATGTATGATGAATTCTGGGGTATTTGTGTGAGTTTTAGGGTGTTGGGAGTGATTGGAATCACTCCTGTAGCTTCCTCCTTTGTCATCCCCTATTTTCGAGCTCCTGCAAGCCCGAAACGGTCGTTGTTAGTGTGTGAAGGGGTTTTGAATAGCCATTCATATGGACCGAGGGCATTTTTCCTCGCCCGCAACTCCAAATGACCGTTCGTAAAATGGCCTATGGCCCGAACGACCGTTCGCACTGTCAAAGAGGCATTTCTTGCCTCAGTCATTCTGAACAGCCATTCTTGTTTTCCAAATGACTGTTCTTCTTTACCCGTACTGCGATTGACTTGAAATTTTAACTGTAGAAACTTCTTTGAGTGTATAATACTCCAGTTTTTACGGCATGTAAATACATGTTTTGGTTAGTGAGATATAACCGTTCTAATTTTGTGTCGCCACTTCGCCGAAACCCTACTTTCGTCCAACTTCAAACCTACGCCATTTTTGGATCCTTTTGAACCACAGTTCGACCTATATATCATTGGAAATCCCTATTTATCTAGTTTTATATCTAACAAACAAAAATAAATTCCAACTTCTCAAACTCAAGATATTCCCGTTTTTCTACAGCTTGCGCATTTCGGAAAACTCTTATGTTTTGCTAAACCTTGTCAAAACTTGTTGTATTGCTTTTCTTCCACTTCCTCGACCTCCACATGTAACTTACATGCATCTTATAGTTTCCTAATTGATTATTATCTTATTAATTGATACTCCTTAGTCTTTAATTGCTTAAATTTGATTATTCGACTCCATGCTTAATATGAATTGAGTTTGTGTGCTAGATGAATTTTATACGTGATAAGTAAGTGTCAATGGCTTGATGATTTATGTAATGATTAATTGTTTGTCATGTTGTGAATTCGTATGATTGTCTATTACATGAGGACATTAATTGTGCACATGAATGCAATCACAACACTTCATTACATTTTATAATCTATTGTATATTGGATCATTTCATAGCATGTTACACCACTTCATGAGTATTGTCGTGCGTCTATGTGGTTTCATTTTGAGTCTCTTCTCACGAGTAGATGGTGTTTCACCAGTATTGTCGCTTCTCAGGTGAGGAAGATAGGTTATGTATATATTATATGCAAACCCTATAGCCCATTACATGAGATTTTAGCCAAAACTCTATTGTATACATATACTTGTTTTCAAAAGAATAATGTTTTCCGTGAAAATAACCCTTACTCGTGATCGTGTACTTACCTTATTTTGGCGAGATCTTGCACATATCGTGGGGTCCAGGGGCTTGTGTATTGAGAGAACCGGGAAAGCAAGGGCTGACGGCTATCTCTTGCATGAGGTGGGACTAACCCCGGAGGTCTACCAGGAGATTTGGTAAATGTTGTGATTTTAAGTTAAACCAATCGTGCAAGTGTACACTGACAATATACGTGTAGCACAACAGGATCGTACCCACAAGAAAGGGAAACCAACCACCACTCAATACCTCTTTCTAATCTAAAGACTAGACGAATTCAAGTTGGTTGTTTAACTACTAAGCGAAATTAAATAATTAACTAGAATGAAACACTCTTAACTAATGTAAACACACGTGGATTAAACTCGATAAACTAATTAAGCCGGGGAGTAATGACTATGCAAGCATGATTCAATATAATATTCGTTTGACAAGTGCAATTCTACACCCTAGTCACTTAAATCCGTATTATCCTTTTTCAAGGTATAAACGAATGTTCAACTAATTTCAACGTTGTTATCACAATCATCAATAATCAATTAAACTCATATGATCAAGACTAGTGTAAATCTAATTATAGCTGCTTGGCATGGAATAAGATTTACAAGTTATATGGATCAAGAACTAAATCTCTTTAACTCCTAAATCCACTAGTTAAGAAAACCATCTCAATTACCATTAATCAGTCGATACTTAGGCAATCCTAGATTATGCTAATGTTGGCCAGACCGTTGCAATTCAATTAAAACAAGTTTTCAAAACTAAGAATTAGCACAAGTCATTTAAGCATAATATCAAACACCTAGCATGCATTCATTATCACTCCCCTAGCCCTAGGGATTTAGCTACTCATAATCAACTCAAAACTCATAAAATTAAAGGAAATTGCATTAATTAAAATCAAAGTATTCATGGCTAAACGAATCCTCAAAAACAAATTCAGAAACATTCTTAAAACTTCAGAAAACGAATCTAAAAGTTTAAAATAATTAAAACGAAACTCAAAGGAATTAGTTTGATACGAAAAGCAATAAATAAAATTGAAATTAAACTAAATTGTTCAAAGAAATCAATCCTCTTGTCTTCTCGAAATCCTCCGGAACACCTTGGTAAAACTCCGTCTCGAACTCTCTCTGCTAGGTCAAAAGTCTGAAGAGCCGATCCCTCAAAAGAGTCCCAAATGTCCTATAAATACTTGTTGGCAAAAATCTTCAGCCGACACGAGACACGACCGCGTCTCGTCCCTTCACAATCTTCGGCACGGTCGTGTAAAGTAAAAATCGCTAAAACGCTTTATTAAGTGACACGACCGTGTCAGTAGCACCCTTATACGGAGAGATGCCACACCCCCGCACTATAGGTCGATTCACATACGAAATGGATAATCAGTACATGAACTAACCTATAGCAAACGGGTGACAAGTAAAAGAAACGGGCTAGCTAGGCGAGACTAGACCTTGAATGAATTAAATCCAAAACATGAAATTTAAAGCGGAAGCATAACACTATCAGTTCATCATATATCAAATATCCAAAAGCTCAATATATCAATACATTATCATCTCCCATATTATACATCCAAAAGTCTCCGAATGCTAACAATAACCATAACATACTAACTCCGGAAATATAAATACCGATATCACAAAATGTATGAAGTGCTAGACTCAGCTGGGTGACATGACACGACTCTGACTCCCGCCTAGCACACGATCGCGACAACCTGAAAGGTGGAGGCGTCAGTCTGTGGAAGACTGAGTGAGGGCATAATATATATATATATTAGCGCAGATAGCATGCAAGTTATAACCTCGGGTAAGGTTTTATAACTAAAGATAATATAAGTTCAAGAATAACATAGAACTCGCCCGAGATTACAACTATCAAGTTTAACACGTTAAACACTTTTATTGCAATAATCAGTGGCCCTGTCGAGGGGCGTGCACGATCTCCAACCAAACCCCGACAGTGAACAAAGATTACATTTTCACTTAATTAAGTTATCACACAAATCCTTATAGTGCACACGATCAATAACACAAACTCCATCTTCCTCCAATGGTGGTGGGTTTGCAAGGCCCAAATCACCCACGGTAACACGGTGTAAGTCCGGAACATGACTCCCACGCTCGGGACTCCTTCCTCCACTAAACCTCCTGGTGGATTTAGGGTTCATCCCTACGGTAAGAGGGAACTGTAAGAGTTACCCGTCAGCCCATGCTTTCCCGGTTGGCTCAAACACTAACCCTCGGGCCCACAGTGAATAATACATGATAACTCGCCAAAACACGGTCAATATAACACGGTAACACGATACATGACTTGCTTTCAAATCATTTAAGGGTTTTTGGAAAGATTATAGATATATATATACATTTTGGCCAAAATTCACGTAAAGGTTATACGGGTTCTAGGTAGCTAGCAATTAAACCTCACCTTTACCGATAAAATGTAAGCCAAGACACGGCCTATGGGCCCTGCTCCACGTCACGAGGAAGTTGGTCTGTGCAAGGAATACATGTATACATGAGACTTGACTCAAAATGGACTAAATATGATGAACGGCGAAAATGCAACGAGATGACGAGCAATGTACAATGTGACATGAAAATATCTTGTTTTAGCATGTAATCAATTATATAATAACAATTTGGGATCTAAGAAATCATTGGTTTAAAATCCCAAAATCCAATTTTTGTACAGAAGGTTTTGTTCTGTCGCAGGCCTGGAAACGGCCGTTCTGGGTCCCAGTTGAAAATGGGAAGGGCCGTTCCCATGCCCTTCCGAAATCGCCCCTGCGCTTTTACATTTGAAATGGTGACTTATGCTGGGAACGGCCCTTCCGGCTAGCAGGCCAAAATGGGAATGACCGTACCCATGCGCACGCCGTCTTTAAGTTTAAAGGAATGGGAATGACCGTTCCCAGAATAAGCTGGGGACGGGAAGGGCCGTTCCCGTTCCTCTGTAATTACAGAAACAGAGCAAAACAGGGGATGACTTCGGCAACACAACAATCAACTAAGAACTTCATCAAGAACACATTAAAATGCAAGAATTTTGGGAATAAACAAGTATACATGTTCAATATACAATAAAATGCAATTAAAGCACTTAAATCATGCTTGATCATTGAGAATTCCCGCTTTCATGTCCATACACCAAATCATCACCTAAACTCAATTCCTTCAAGAATTCGTGCCTCTAATCATGACATACTCACATATTCTTGCATCAAATAACATATAATCTATGTATTTCATAAAATCACAAACCCTAGCTCCACACATAATCATCAAGAAACCATATATCTCAACTTACATGCACTTGAAGGAAAAGAAATGGATGAAGATGATGGCTATGGAGATTTGAGCCTCAAAGCTTGAATTTTCTTGGCAGAATAAAAGTCACAAAATCTTTTCTCATTTTCTTCTTAGAAGAACCGACAATGAGAGAGAGCAAATATGTTGGTGAATTTGGATGAAAAATGATCTTGGAAGCTTGGAGAGGTGATATAATGTGATTTACCATTTTGAAATGTGTGAAATACACAAATTGCTATTTAATCCCTCAGTTTTACCAAGTCATGCAATCAAGGATGAAGGCTTGAGAATTATTCAATTAAGTCCAAGGAAATAAAATGCAATTTGGTCCTTTAATTTTAAAGAAAACCATTTAAGGACAAGTTGACCCTTAATTCATTTTCAACAATTATTTCATGCTATAAACATTTCCAAGTCGTGAGATAAATTATAAATTTGATATGAATTTATAAAATTCAATGAAAGTGTGATAAAATATAATTTATAATATTACAATGAAAGGTGAGAAATTAATAAATAAAAACCGAGGCGTTACAGTGTCACCTTTTACTCTTCAAGGATGCCACGACGGTGGCATCACTGCCTCACGCAGGCCTTAAGTCTCTGTACCGAGACACGACCGTGTCTCGGTTTCTTCATGCTAGGTGACACGACTGTGTCACCATCTCACCCAAAAATCCATCAAGTTCTGTACTGAGACACGACGGTGTCTCAGTTTGTTCTTCCAGGGGGACACGACCGTGTCCCCTAAAACTTCGCCAATTTCACCAAGTTCTGCTTCTTTTCGCCATTTTTCGTCTCCCACGTACTAAGTACCTAAATGGAGCATAATACACACATATGTTCTTAAAATGGCATAAAATATACTCAAATTAACGCTCGAATTCATGCAAATTCTTCACTCAACTAACTCCCCCACACTTGCTTATTGCTCGTCCTCGAGAAATACAAAAATAAAGAAAACACATCCCCATCAAACCTCGATTTCAAAGCAATCATCGAACCTTCATCTAAACAAGTCTAGCAATTCAAATCCATTACTCATGAACAAAAGATCATCAAAAATAGTGTGAGAAGTATACACTTGTGTAGTGTGTGTGTGCGAACGAAACAATGTACAAAGATTAGAATGAACAATTCATACTTTTCGCCTAAGTTCCAATCATCAACTTCGGAGTACACTCTTCGCACCTATCTCCACTAATGGAGTTAAATCAAGACTCGGGATGGTAGGTCTTTCGGGCTTGTAATGTAGACTTCGGGTAAGGTTATGGGATTTTGGATCAAGTGATTACTTACCAAGCTTACATAGTTCAATCGTTACAAAACAAAGCACTTTCACTTGCTCACTAAATTTCCCCTACACTTATACAATTGTATCTCACTAATCAATCTCACAGTTGCATGATATTTCTCTCTTCTTTTCTTTTGCTCATTTTTCCTTCTTCTTTTTTTTTTCTCTTTTCTTAATCAAAATTTTCCTATTTTTCGCCGCTTTTTCTCATTCTTTTTCTGTTCTTTTTTTTCATTTCAATATATCTCTTAATTTCAACACAAAAATCATCAAAAGGGGGTCAAAAGACACTCAATTCAATCAAACGAGCAAGCCTTGGTGTGAAAATGACAAGGTAGGTTACTTTCGTTGTGTCTTAGGCCTATAATGCTGCCAAAAAAAGTTTTTCACAACAATTAGGCTCAGCGGGGTCAACAAGATAACGTTATTTAGTGGAAAAGGACTAAATGAAAGGCTAACAATCCTCCGACAATTGCCTACTTCACTTCCCTAATCTATCATCAACTCAAAATTTCGCCTTAATAGGACTAAAATGCATCCTAGTTAATTCTTAGACTCATTTGAAAAGCATAAACAGTTTACTCTAAGCAAAGTACATTATCATGTTCAAAAAGTGCTCAAGGTATAAGGGCATACTAACACACTAGATTATCCAATCTCACGCACATTTTCATCAATTATGCACACTAGTTTATTCACGTTAACTCAAGCAATTAACTCAAATGTGGCATCAAAACCATAGTATACCAATCAAAAACACATACTCGCAATCATGTAAGATTCATCCATCAATTCAACACCAAACACAGCATAATTGCACACTTGAAAACAATAAATGGACCTCAATGGCGATACTAAGCTCAATAACTTAGTCTTCACATTGTAACAAAGCATCCATAAGCCGTACCTAACCTACATCAAAAGAACGAGACAACAACTCATAATCGAAGAATAACGAGGACGAGAGGAAAGAAAGAAATAGTTCTAAGTTATAGTAGTTAGCTTGACTTTGAGAACCAGATTAATTTGTCGGATCCGTTAACACACGCGAAGCGTGTTTTTCGATGGGTTAGCCAACTAGATACGACTTCAGTCTCTGCCCATTCACCACAAACGTGCCTGTAGCCTCGTTTCCTATCTCCACAGCCCCAGTTGGCATCACCTTCACAACTCGAAACGGTCCGGACCAACGGGACTTCAGTTTCCCGGGAAAGAGCTTCAATCTAGAATTGAACAACAAAACCAACTGTCCTACTTCGAACTCCTTAACCCGGATGTGCTTATCATGCCATCTCTTCGTTCTCTCCTTATAAACCTTGGCATCGAACTTGCAGATTCGGCGTTATTTTCAAATCAACTTCAAATCAAATTTAAGAAGTTTCCAACATATTCTTCGATGTTCATTGAAATGAAAACGTTTAATTCGTAATCAAGTCAAAAAACCCATGAATTAATGTTTTAAAGAGATGAACCAAATTCAAAGAAAGATCGAAACTCCAAATCCAATAAAGGTATTTCAAACCTTCCAAATTTAACAATCTCATAGGAAGAATCATAGGAAGTGATTATACATATTATTTTAATTAAATAAGTTATATGCAAAAAATCTATATAATAAAAAAATCAATAATTAAAAAAGTATATGTATATTTCGAAAAAAAATATGTTCTTTATGCCTTTAACACGAGGTTTTAACTTTGAACAATTTATTGAATAACTTACACTATAAATAGATAATATAGTTAAATATCTAATTCTTTTTTTTTTTAATTATTATCCATATCCACCATTTATCATCTAAATCATAAATAAATCAGAATATTGCAATGGGAACAAGATTTTTTGTCATTCAAATTTTGTAGCCTTTTATAATTTCTCGTTCTAATAAATTTTTATTGTAAATTATCATCCAATTTTTTTACATTTATAACATATCATTATTTATAACAATTTTTTTATCCAAAATCACTAAATAGAAAGATTGAAAGTTAATATGTAAAAAAAATCTCTTTCCCTATTGTAATTACGCATATCCTTTTGAACATCTTTTACGCCGTTAACAAACACAGAGAAAACACAAAGCCACGAGAAGGGGAAAGAAGGCAACCCCAGAGCCAATGGGAGAGTGTAAAGGGATAAGACGCGGATCGCTGACGTGCCAGGAAGAATTTTTGAGGCTCTTTCCATTGAAACCCCTTATCCCCCCACCTTTCACATATACCACCATATCAAACCCATACAGCACCAAAGCAAAAGCGTATCTATTAGTTTTCTCTATCTACAGCATTCATTCTCTGTTCGATTGTCATTATTAGGTGAGATCGTGACCTGGAATGCACTCAGCTCGTCCGAGTCTCAACGATCCTTGCCGATTCTCAACGGGTTTTTTTGCTGTTTCTTTGCAGGTGAATCATGAAAGGAGGAAGATCTAAGGTTGAGTCCAGGAAAGCTGATCCCAAGTGAGTTTTGACTTCAATTTTGTGTTGAGATCTGCTATTTGAGGTTTTTGCGAATTCTTTTAACTAATTGTGTTTTGGGAAATTAAAGGCTTTCTGTGAAGAAAGGAGCTGCCGCAGGAGGAAAAAAGCCGGCGAAGAAGGGGAAGCCGGCGAAGGATCCCAACAAGCCTAAGAGGCCTGCTAGTGCTTTCTTCGTATTCATGTATAAATCCCTTTTTCTGAGATTCTATAGATAATTTTTTTAAAAAATATATTTGTTGATTTTGCTTATATTTTGTGTTATTATATTATAGGGAGGAATTCAGGAAGACATACAAGGAGAAGCACCCCAACAACAAATCAGTAGCAGCTGTGCGTGATTATTGTTTTATAAGATCCGAAATTCTGTAAATATTACCTAGTTCGTTCTCCCTGAAAATTGACTTGTTTGGCCGTTTCACAGGTCGGAAAAGCTGGTGGTGACAAGTGGAAATCCCTTTCCGACGCGGTGAGCAAAATTTTTCCAAAGAATTTAGACCATATCGTGGTTAGACTAATCTTCATCGTTTTCTCCTTTTGTTTCAGGAGAAAGCGCCCTATATAGCCAAAGCTGAGAAAAGGAAGGTTGAATATGAAAAGATCCTCAAGGCTTACAACAAAAAAATGGTAGTTTCTTCACCAAATCGTCCCGGACTTTTTCGTTAGTGTTTTAATCAATTCTCGACTAGTTTTAAATGGAGAAAGTATTCTAAATAAATTTTCGAACCAGAGCGATGGACCGGGTGCTGAAGAGGAGTCCGACAAGTCTAGGTCTGAAGTGAACGACGACGAAGATGATGACGACGAGGGAAGCGCGGAGGTATTTATCTAAATTGTTGAGAAATATATTGTCTAATTGCAGTTCCTACAAGATTTTCAACGCCGTGGTTTTCTTCAAACACAGGACGACGATGACGATGATGACGAGTGAAGAAGAGGAATTGTTTTTTCAGATTCAAAACTTTGTCTTGAAATCCTCGTACAAGAATTCCATCTGAACTAGTCTATCCCCTTACCCCTTTGATAAATAGCTTCCCTTGTGATTTTTTTTTTATTTTGAGTAGGAAAAAGAAATGCAAATAGCTGCTGCCTGCTCAGATGGGATTTTCATGTACTCTATTCACTATTTCAAGATATTTTGATCATCCATTAAGACAGATCACGATCCTAGCTAAGAGATTTTTATTTAATCATTTCTGATATTAACTTTCCAGTTCTCTGTTTTTTCTATAAATTCGGGGGTTCAGAGTCAGATCTGGTCTGGTTGAGATATTTTTGATGGTGGGTGTGATAAAAATTATGATCTGTTTAATTCTCGAATTGTTCGGGAAGGAATATGATTTTATTTGCTGTCGATTATATATATATAATAATGATAAAATAATTGCGAGTGGCAGAAAATATCTTCGTGTTTCGATAATGGGTCGAGTCAAAACGGAATCTGGTATTGATTCCAATGTTCTTGTTTTCGGCTGCTACCCTTGCCCTATGCCCAAGTGTTGTACATTTTGTTATGTTTAATAATATTTTGAATTTTGATATTTTATTTATTTGAATTTCTTAGATATGGTTTTTATTTAGAAGATTGAGTATTCTCCTAAAACCAATTTTTTTATTTATTAACTTGTCAATTATTTCAACTTAATTATCTTTTTTTTAATCATATTATTGAATAATACGATAATTCTTTAGAATTTAAATAAAGTTCTACAAATACAAAATTTATATTTAAATATAATTTCACAAACACAAAATTTTATATTTTTATACTTGCGTAAAAAAGGTTAATTCTATATTTTTATACTTACTTAAAAAAGGTTAAGAAACATAATAATTTGTCAAAATTTAAATAATTTTTTTGAAAATTACAAACCTTTAAAAATCAGTAGTTTTTTTTTGAAACAACAATCAATAGTTGAGTAATATAATAGTCAAAATTTAGATATAATTTTAAAAATTACAAATATAAATACGTCATATAATAAAGCTCTATATTTAGCCATCAATTATTAAATAATACAATGGTTACACAAAATTCAAATGCAGTGCTACAAATAACAAATTTTATGTTTTATACTTATGGAAAAAATTCTTCATTAACGATTGACTGTTGCATAACAATAGTTATTCAAAGTTCACCATTAACAATTACCTGTTGCATATTAGTTATTCAAAGTTCAAAAATATAGTTTTACAAATTTAAATATAAGTATTTTATACTAAAAATAAATTTATTCATTCAACTACTAGTTGTCAAGTAACATAATAGTTTCACTATATATATATATATATATATATAATTTCACAAATTCAAAAGTAAATACTTCATGTTAACAACGAACTGTTGTGTAACACAATAATTTTTTAAAATTTAAATATAGTTCTATAAATTATTAAATTCAAATATAAGTACTTCATACAAAAAAATTAAGGGTAAAATCGACATTTTAAGTTAATAGGTAATTAATAAAAAACTAAATCTCAATATTGGAAGCAAACCAAATATTTATTTAAATTGGGGAATGAATTAAGGATATATCCTTGACTCGCCTATCAAAGTTGAGCAGATAACAGAAGTTCAGCATGAACGTACCAGTAAGAGCTTGGAAACTTGGGTTCCTCTAGGATGCACTGGATGGCCATCAGATCGTTTTACCGTTTCGCAATTTAAATTCCTTATTATGTGTTTAATTTCGGTTTGTTCGTTCCTTGGATTATGTAGCGCCCGGAGCGGTGGGCCACCACCTCCCCTGTAATTAAACCCGAACCTACATATGAAATGAAAGTCCATACGTGAGTCCAAGCCTAAGCGAATGGAGACCTACACACACATTAGGCTAAGAGGGGCTAAACATGGACCAGAGCACGCAAAACAAACCATAAAGTGTGGAAGCAACATATGGATCAACATAAAAACTCAACAAGAGCAACAACACATATATACAATGCCATCACAGCCAAAATATACATCAAGTATCACCAACCAAGTATCAAGGTACAATCCTTAACCTAATTCATACAAATATCCAAAAGTATGCATAAATGAAATGCAGACTCGATCTAAACCAGCTAGTGAGACTCGACGACTCACTTTCCCGCCTAAGTCGAGCAAAGAACGGCAACTAAAGGTAGTAAAAGAGAGAGGTTAGTCAACTGACTGAGTGAGGGGGTTAACGCACATCCACACAGTAAATACATACACTACAGGAAAATCGGGATTTTGTGATGCTCAAATTTGTCACTACAAGTAGATGTTGTGACGCTTTCGCTATTACGACGCCGACCAAAGGCGTCAGATATTCCGGCGTTGCAATAGCTTATAATGATGGGATTCGGCGTCTCAATAGTCTGTCTGTTGTGATGAGTGACCGCGTCGCTATAGCTATATGTTGTGACGCATTTGCATGTCTCATTTGAAATCTTAACTACCTTAACTACCTTTTTATGAGGCGCGTTAAAGCGTCTCAATATGGTTCTATTATGACACATGTTATCCTCATAATAAACGCGTATATTGTGACGTGTTTCTTTGTCTCATTTTTAAACTATTATGACGCTTGTAAGTGTGATAATAAGTATGGATATGGTGACGCTGATGTGCATCTCCAAAAATTTGACCTGTCATGACGCTTATATGCATCATAATAAATGCTTACTATGGTGACGCTTGTTTACGTCTGAAAAGAGTCATTTGGTGACACATTAATTTGTCATCATAAAATAACACATTTATTTAAAATGTTTAAGTGGCGATGATAGGCGCCACAAGATGTTTATATTGTGACGCTTCATAATCGTCAACACCGTTAAAATTATAATTAAATTTGTAATTTTTATTGATAATTATAATATGAACATCATCATTCAAACCACAATGAAATTAAAAACCGAAAGACATAACACAAGATCGAAAATATTCATTGTTCAATACCATCAACATAATTCATACATACCACAACAATTAAAATGACAACATATATGTCAAAAGTGTTGTGACTGTTATCCAAAAATAAGAACATACACCTATGTCATATTGTTTAATTTTCACCAAAATATATACTAACCTTAATAGATAAGTTATAATGGACGAACTGAAATATAACTACTAATGAAAGATCCGATCGTTGATGTGAAAACGCTTCATAAGTCTCCATCCCTAACCACCTATAAAAGAAATATATATATATATATATACACTGTTATTTAGCACCTAAAAACAGAATATAGATTACTCTTATGAAGATTTTAAACTGAAAATTATCAAGTTTTTGGGCCATGCAACGATCTCGCCAATGGTATCACCAATAGTCTTCATATTGGACATAGGCCAAACCAAATCCTCGTCAGATTCTACAGCAACACTCACAACAACTTCATACCAATTGCTTCCCAAGTGTACTTGTCCAATGCGCTTCGAGGGATCCATGCTTTGTAGGTGTCCAATAGCCACTGTTTTGTTTGAATCAAACACACTCTTCAACAAGACTTTTGCACCAACCTAAACCCGAGAACATACAATAATTACTGCACAAGCTGATAGAAGAACAAAATATTGCACAGAAAACTAACCCACTTACTTTCACCAATACATGTTATTAAACATAACTGCACTTTCACCAATACATGTTAATAAACATAACTGCACTTTCACTTCAAACCGTATGCGCATAAGACGTCCGCATTCACCATCCACAACAACTCCAACAGACAAAAACTAATCCACACTAAGTCTCAAATCTAGATCTTTATGGTAAATTACAGAAAAACCCAAAAGACTCCAAGAACAGGCCCCAAAGTCTGAAATACAACTAGGGGTGTCCATGTCCCATATAAGCAATTCTTTATGACCACAAGATGAAATTAAAGAAGTTTGTATTACATAAAAACAATTACTATGCAAATACTGATATTTGTGTACCATCACTTTCATATTTTGGCTAAGTTGGTCTATTTATAAGAAGCACAACCAATGCTGGAAAAGTAACATAAATAAATGTGGCAAATTAACCTTTTTCAATTTCTACAACAGAGTTTGGGGTTTAAATGTGGCAAACAAAGAGTATAGGACAAAATGCAAAGAGTATTCATTCATTTGTTTTACCCACACTAAGATGCAGATTCTGTATGTAATATATATATACAATACATAATGCACACTCATTCGGGTATTAAAGACTGTAAATCAGACTTTATTCATTTTGATGACTGAGAGTGAACATAATTGTTATTTCTTACTATACTTGTCAGATAATGACTTCAGAAACAGCAATAACAGTCAACTAATCATCTCATGGATGGAACGCAGTGATATATACGCAGCTTTGCACAAAATGGGCTAGAGCCAACATATAAAAACTACAGCCATAGTGAAATTTATTTATAACACATAAAAATCCAGCTAATAAAGTGAACTAGAGCTAATCGTAATACACGAAGGGAAAAATGTCACATTTCCATTACCTGTGAAGGCGCATTTTCAGTCCATGAGTTGGGGGGGACGATATGATGGAGTGTGATAGCGAGATGATGCCGAAGGGACTCTAGAAAATTCTGCAGGAAAAATGTCTGAATCTCCATGCTTTTTCTGTTTCAGAAGTTCTTCTATTTTTTGGTTTTGCTCCATTACAATTTTCTTCAATTCATTAATGTCCTTCTTGTAGTTCATCTGCATTAGAGAAGCCTTGCATCACTGGGGCACCTCACCGTACACATCATGTCGATTAATTCCATACCCATACATTCGAACTCTTCCACCTTTGTCCTCTCCTGCCACTTGGGAAAATATGTCATTTGGTCCTATATCCTTTAAGCTAGGATCAAGTGCAGACCTTTTTTCTTGCATCTTTTGTTGTACCACATAAAATAAAAAATATTTGTAAAATTGAAATACAAAGAACAACAATAGTAACATTGATGGAATTTGATTTACCCATGAATCTTCAACAACTGGATTAGACGTTTCTCCACTTTTAGTATAACGTCTCCCAAATAGATCCATCCTACTAAGTTCTCCCTCCATTGAATCAACATTCATTTCATTTTCTTCACCAATATTAGATTCACCATCCTGTAATGTCTTTGCGCCATTCTATACACACATTGTTCTGATTAGTCGACCATATGACATGTTGAAACAGTAACCAAAATGAGGCAGTAAGAAAGGAAAACCTTCATCTCATTTCTGATCTGAGAGAAACTCTTTTTGCCTGTAACATGCATCATTTGCTTCTTTGCTCTATTTTCTTTATTTTGGGCACTTATTTTCTAACAGGACCAAAAGCATAGTTAAAATATATTAATATGCAGTATTATGTAAATACCAAAAGAATAAATTAAATGAATTTGATACCCCGTATTTTGTCACTATTTCAATAAATAACTAAATTCTTCCATTGATCTGGAAGAACTCTTCCATCCTCTGCATTAGGCCGCCTGCGTAAATTTTCTTCCAATGAGGAGTTAGGGTCAAAATACTTGCTCTTTACCCTATTTTTCCAAGTTCTCCAGCTCTTTGATAAGGTTATCCAACAAACATCCTCGAAGTCAAGCGTTCCTGTAGACTTCTCCTACATCACAATAAATGAATTGTTTTTGCATTAATATAAGCAATAATAATTGTAATTTCAGCAATACCAAGCAAACTAAGAGATGTTATATGTAACCTTAATGATAGACGTTGGGACTTTATTCCAGTCTTTGCAGTCAAGTGGAAGCAATTTAACATTTCTAACCAAAGTACCAATGAACTCGACATATTCACTTTTCCTTGGACCAACTGGCTTCCCAAACTCATCAAAATCCACTAGAACTGGTGCTCTTCTAGCCCAAACACGCGGCATATTGGTAGCTCCCCGTGTTATTCTCTCAACATTACTAACTACTTATAACAAATATATATTTTATTCAAAAAAGCTTCTTTGATATTATAAACAACTAATAAAAATATAAAAATATGAAATTTACCAATACCATTAGTATCAACATTGCCATCGTTCTGATCATTTGACTGCATTCCAGCTGGAGAATCGGCATTGACATTCCGTGTACGTTTAGCTTGTCTAGAATCAACCGCTACAACTTCATACAAACATCAATCATATAAAGAACTTAAATTAAATAGAATGGTAATGATTAAAAAATTTACCAATACCATTAGTATCAACAGTGCCATCATTCGCTTCATTTGCCTGCATTCCAGCTTGAGAATCGGCGTTCACATTCCGTGTACGTTTAGCTTGTCTAGGATCAGCCACTACAACTTCAAAAAAAAACATCAATCATATAAAGAACTACAAATTAAATAGGTTGGTAATGATTAAAGTAAACACACCGGTGTTTTCATGTTGTTCATCTACCAGTCCTGTTGAAGTTGGCCCACACCTTCGAGTAACAGGCTTGTTGAATCTGTTATGCCTAGTCCTCGCCATAACTATATCACAGTTTTCAGTTAAATAAAATAGCAAAGATCATGTATATACAATATATAAAACTACTTCTCACCCAAAAAAGAAAAAAACATAAGACTACTACTACAATTGTAATTTCTACAGGTTGTTCTATTAATTAATTAAACATATACTGCATCTTCCAAATCATTATGCCTTAAAGTTTCTAAGCTATCAACAGGAATTATCGGGACCCCATCACGAATCCACATGATATCTTCATTTTCATCGATTTGAACCTCGTTGCAAGTTTCGCTCTGTAAAAGTGCGTCAAAATCATCATCAAACTTGTCTCTAGCCCTAGTTTTAATAACAACTTGCCAATCCTTTTCCGTGGCATCTTCAACATAAAATACTTGTTCAACTTGGGATGCAAGAACATAAGACTCATTTTGACGCTTACTATTTGCAAAATTGGTCAGTGTAAACCCATCTTCATCCTCTTTAAGCCTGCTGCCCTTCGATACCCAGTCACAGTCAAACAATACAATGTTTTTACCGCCTGTGTAATCTAATTCTATTATATCCTTTAACACTCCATAGTACACCATTTCCTGTAAGATAGGCCTCCTGTCCTTTTTGCTTGCAAAACTCGTCGTACTTGCACTAACCATGACTCCAGAATTTTGTGTTTTCCTTCTCCTCTCCAATTCTTTTGTATGAAAACAAAATCCATTTACTTTAAAACCTTTATATCTTTGACCAACAGGAACAGGCCCTCTTGCAAGTCTTTTCAGATCATTTAACATTGAATCGTCTTCACTTCCACTTAATGCTTCAATCTGCATTAAAAATATACATAAATATTAAAAAAGAAAGAAAGTAAAGTACAATGATAAGTGCTGTTAACTGTAAATGCTATACGTAATGCTGTTAACTTACACGATCCTGAAACCAACTAGCAAAGGTATCAATATGTATTCTTTTGATTTCATGCTCCGTACAACGACGTTTTTTACGCCTAATTTGTGCTTCATGTTCGCTGCATACATTACACAAACATTTTCAGTATTTATAAAGCCATACATAGGAAAGAAATTAGTTAATGTAGCTTACTCTCTATACTGCTGAGTTTCATTGCAATTGAATACGACATATCGGTGCACCCTTGTTAACTGGTCATTGACCAAAACAATTGGACTCCCATTCCACATTGGATTCCTAGACATTGAGAAGATATCAGCTCCTTGTGTAGTTGATGCACACCCAAAATCGTCGTTACGCCTTGTTTCTACTTTTTCGTCAAAATACAGTGCACAGAAGGATAAACATTCCTCTGCCAAGTACCCTTCGGCAATTGAACCTTCTGGTCGTCCTCTATTCCATACGTATAATTTCAAAGTATTTAAGTACCTACAAGGTGATAAAATTTGATCATCAATACACTGTAAAGTAATAAAATAAAATCATTAATTTAATTTTAGATATTTATGTCTACACTTACCTTTCAAAAGGGTACATCCAACAGTAATGAACAAGACCAGCTTTTTTTTGCCTCCGTAACCAAATGCACAGATAAATGAACCATGATTTCAAAGCAGGTTGGTGGAAATATTTTTTTCAACTTACACAGTATGACAACAATATCTTTTTCTAATCGAGCCAACTCCTTGTGATGGAGTGTTTTAGAACACACGTCTCTAAAGTAACGACTCAATTGAATAAGTGCAGACCGTACTGGCTTTGGCAACATTTTACGCAAGGATAAAGGTAGTAATTGTTGCATTAACACATGGTTGTCATGACTCTTGAGACCGAAAATCTTAGGTGGTTTTAATTGTACACACCAAGAAATATTTGATGCATAGCCATCAGGAACTTTAACATTTTTCCGCAGTTTACAGAAACTTTCCTTCTCTTTTTTGTTCAATGCAAATGATGCTGCTGGAAACCATTCTCGCCCAGACTCATCTACGAAAGCATGGAGTCTTGTTCTTATTCCCATGTTCTACATGTCCAAACGAGCATTGTAGTTGTCCTTCGACTTATCAGAATCAAGTAATGTATGCAAAATCTTATCACATACATTCTTTTCAATATGCATAAAATCTAGATTGTGTCTCACTACATTCGTTTCCCAATACGGCAAATCAAACAAGGCGACGAAAAAATCCAAATTGAGCAGTATATTATATATATCGTATAATATATAATAATATAATAAATGTATAACAAATTGAGAACCTAGAGGGTCACACACAACAACTTGGTTACATGAGTTAAAGCTTAAAAATGATTAAACGAGTTAATCGGACCTAGAGGGTTCCACACGTGTGAAACCACACGTGTGGGTCACGTGACTGGACACATGTCATTGGGACACGTGTGCCACACGTGATTATTTAATTATATGTTAAATAATTAATGTGATTAATTATTTAATAGACTTTGGTTTAATTTTGAATTAAAAAGAAAGTCTTATTTTGGAGAAAAATAATCTTGTTAATTAATTACGAATTAATTAATTAGATAAAATAAGTTATTTATTTTAAATAAATAAAGTATACAATTATCCAAAAATAGTTTGGATATTTTAGCTCTTTGAAAAGTTGATTTGAATTAGAATTCAAAGTCAAAGTCAAAATTACTTGATGATCAAGTAATAGGAGAGAGAGACCAAAACCCTAGCCCATAAGGACTAGGATTTTCGGCCACTCCCTTCCAATAAATAGGGGAGCTCGAGCTCCTCTTGGAGCTAATTGGCAATTCTTTTGGTTTATGTGTTGAACACCATCCTTTTTCCAAGATAAACAAAACCCTAGGTTAAGCCTAAACACTAACTAGAGAACTAGCATCCTTACTAGTTAGATTGTAGTCAAGTTGGTGGACTATCTCTAGAGAGCTTCAAGTTAGAAGTTTGAAGATTCGAGCTTTACCAAGAAGAGGGGATCAAGCCGCGAGAAGAGCGTTCTTGGGTGGCTTGAAACGCTTCAAGAAAGATAATTAAGAAAGTAAGTTTCTAATCCCTACGAATTTGGATACACGATTGCGAGCCTAAGATCTTTTTGTTGGAAAATTTTTAAATTTCCGCTGCTTTTCTGATTCCGTTTTCCTACAGGTGGGGCGTCTTTTTGGCTGGCAGTTGTGCCCTTAGGACGGCTTGAGCTTCCCTAAGCGGGTAGGTTTGCAGTCCGCCCAAAAGAGCGACAGCTTGAGTGGCCTGTCCAGAGGGGAAGTGCATGGAATGAAATCTTTCCCATGCCCCCTGGGCCGCCTGAACCTCACACTGGGCGTAAAGAGCCCTCAACTGTTGAGGAGTTAGAGGGGGTAACTCCACCCCTTCAATCTCCCTGGGGATCACCACCGGGAGTTGGATCTGGCCGGCGTGATAGGGCTGAACCGGCGGTATCATGACGATGGGGGTAAGCGTGTAACCCGGTGGCGGCATCATGTAGGACTGCCCTCCTGGATTCGCGTGGGTAGGAATCCACAGGTTTTGAGGAGGTTGAGGAAGGGTGGGAAGAGAGGCACCCCCCACGGTGCTAGAAACTGGCGGTACTGGTGGCGCTGGTGGTGGAATTGTAGACTCTGCAAGGGGAGTCACGCCTCCTGCAGGTGGTGCTCCTCCAGCGGTGATGCTCCGCCAGCCGCGGCGGAGGAAACGACAATATTGGCATCGTGAGAACCTTCTCCCACAGCTCCTGATCTTGTAGCCACCATGGTTGAGAAGATTCTGGGTGTTTACTTTTCAACTAGCAGAAAAGAAGAAACGAGTTGAGAGCTGGTTTCCCACAGACGGCGCCAAAAATGATGGGTCTGAATATGGGTACAGAGTCCAATCACTTTAGAATTTGTTTAAGTGAGGAAACCACTGGAAGATCGCCGGAAAAGGTGGGGGTTCTACCTGCTAGGACAAACACACAGAGAAAGTCAGAAGGCCAAGTTGGGGGAACTGGGGGTGATTCCCAGGTTGGATCTTCGACGCTCAAGTCAGATGAAAATCTGAAAGAGAAAATATGCTAAGTATGGAGTTACTGTAATGGAGATTACTTACAGTGGAGAAGTTGACCTTGCGTATTTATAGTTGAGGGTCAGGGACCCTTTGGTCAATTGCACCGTGTGGTCCTGGCCGAATGTTGCCCTAACACGTGGCATTGCGAGAGAAACCTAGGAGTTATATTGTCTGCAAAAGCTGGTGAAAGATGGTGCTGGCAACAGTGGTAGGTGCGCGGGTATGTACGATGTGTCAGAGAGCTGTTTTGGGGTTGGTAACGAGGGCTTAAGAGCGCGCTCGTGACAACCTAAAGCCTTGGAGACCAAGAAATCCGCTAGGGGATGAGGGACACGGCTTGTGTAATGAATTGGAGTGGAAGCCTCTCTGAGGAAATGTAGCACTCGAAGAGGGCTCTCTTGATTGATTGGAACGTTAGCCATGTAGTGTGAATGGCGCTCGTGAGAGAGCGGTAACAATGATCACGTGCGAATGTGACAGAGACGGCACGTGTGCTTGGAGGATACTGGCGCTTGAGGGGTTTGAGCGCTCGTGTATGACTACCGTAATCACAGGAGGACAGGTGTCGTCACCTTTGATGTGCCACGTGTCCAAACGTGGGACGAGCGTATTTCAACCCCATCATTTTGCCCCCCAATTCTGTAGTCCTTAGTGGTAAGAGCTGCAGAATTCCATTAAAACAATCCACCGAGCGCGGCGCTCGCATGAGGCATGGCGTGTTGAGCAATCATCCTTCTGGTCACGCCATTAATGTGGTCTTTTCATTTGACCGCTTGTAACGTTCAAGCATTAAATGCTGTCCTTTCTTCTGACCACTTGGAGCGTCTAAGCATTAAATGCTGATGCACGTGGGACTCGGGAAGTACGCGACGGTTCAATAAAGTGAACGGTTTCCTAGGCGGGAAATGATTGCGATTTTGAATTTTCTGCCAGAAACGTACCAACTTCCATCCCTATAAATAAGGGATTCTGTATCCATTCCATCTTTTACGCAAACAAATATCCAGAGCATCCTTTTGCAGAGAAATTCCTTGCAAACCAGTTTCAGAGAATTCCAACCTTTCCTTCAAGCTTTTTCAGAAAACTCAAGGTAATCTCCGGTGAAACTTTCTAACTTTGCTAACCTTAGAATCAATTTAGGATTCAACGATTCCTTAGACTTTTTTTCTCCAGAAATCCCCAATTTTCTTCAAAAATCCTCCTCTTCTAAAACCAACATATCCCTTCCAAATTCCAACACCACCATGGCCGGACATCATGTAGAAGAGTTTGCCCGTGAAGTCGAAGAGATGGCCACCCAGAATTCATCTCCTCCGGATTCCCCTAGAGACGAAGAGTTGGGCGTGGCCGTTATGGCCATGGATGAAAGAAACCCATGTGGGGTTGAGCATATCTTCGAAGAGATGGATTTGGTAATGGAGGCGGAGAGGCAGGGGGTGACTCTCCCGATAACTGAGAGTGCAACTCACCCTCATCGCCATATCGTGACAGTGGCCATCGCAGCTCCGGCGCCGGAAATCGAAGAAGTAGCGGGGCCCTTTGAAAGATCCAGTGACAAGGGCAAGGGCAAGAAAACTCAAAAGCCCAAGAAGACCAAGAAAACCAAGGGGCCCAACGAGGGTGAAGGCTCGGGCATGCAAGCGACCGAGCGTACTCCAGATGAGACTCCCAGTACCATCACTTTGGGAGAAGTGAAGACTATGTTGGCGCCAATATACTGGGACGAGCGCTTCACATGGCGGATCCCTGCTGATCACGAACGTGCCAACCGTCCGCCACCTGGTGAGATGGCGGTCTTTATGGATGCAGTCAGTTCTGGGGGCTTGAGGTTCCCGATTCCAATCCCCGTGGCCCATATTCTGAACGATCTGGGCCTCTGTCCCTCACAAATCGTGCCCAACGGCCTCACACTGATAACGAGCTTCGTGATCCTCATTAGATGCGATGGTTACGAGCCCTTCCTACGGAATTTCAATGCTCTTTTTCAAGCGGTCAGCTCGCCAAGCTCGTCACCTGAAGCGGGCTTCTTCTATTACATTCAAGCGAAGGCCCATTTGAAGTTAATCAACTCTCCCTCCACCACTTATGGCCCAAACTGGAAGGAGAAGTTCATTTTTGTCAGGGCCCCAACAGATGAAGGTTTTGGGGTATCACAAGAGTGGATCTCGCATGGGAAGGGTTCACTCGTAAAGAATCGCTTAGAACCTGCCTTCCCAAAGGATTGGGCCAAGAGCTTGGCGAAGGCGTTGAGGGACGAGGGCCGCCTGATTCAACCCAAAGACTAGATAGACAATGCGGAGCTTATGTTCCTCTGCGGTCTTACTAACGAGCCGCATTATCTTGACAACCCTCCCGCTCGTGATTTGGAGAGAGACGGTTAGATTTTAGGGCACTAACGTGTAGATAGGAATGCTAACTTATCTATCTTTGCACTTGTAACTTCTTTTATGAGAGTTGCTTAAGGGTTTCTCACTCTCGTCTTTTCCTTCCTTGCAGGAGCATAAATCTTGAGAAAGGCCGGCGGAATGAGAAATGCAGCCAGGTTTGCTAACGCCAACGGGCGTCGAGCCCAACAAGAAGACCAACAAAATCCATGAGGTCGTGGAGCGGGCAGGGGGGACGGTCGTGGAGGCCATCACAGCGCCAGATCAAGTACGGCTCCTGGCGCTCAAACGCAATGAGGCCGAGGGGATGACAGAGCGGCCAACGTGGAGAACAGGATAGTGGTGCGGCCACCTCCTGCGACAGATGCGAGGGTAGCCGACCCTCGCGCTACCAATCAAGTGAGGCCCCCAACGAACGTGGTGACAAGAGGGGCTCAATCGAGCGCTGACCGGACTTCCCGCAAGAGGAAGAGGATGCTCGGCACCCTCGCAATAACGGGCAAGGGTAAACAGGTGGTGGAAGGCCCCAAGGGCAACGGAGAAACGTCCTCTTCAGAGGAGGAGCACCTGTGGGGTTTTTCCCGTCGAGGGGATAGGCATTTCACCGACTCCGCGGACGGAGGTGCGGTTCTGTTGAGGCACGGCACGCTCGCTCAGACTATCAGCGAGAATTTGTACGAGAGGGCCCAATTCACTGTAGACCACAAGCACCTATATTAGGAGCCTGTCGATAAGGTGACGAGCGACATGGTGCATGCCATTCTTTCTGTGAGTCTACTTCTTCCTTTCTTTGTAACTTGACTTTCTTATGGAAAAATTATTCCTCAACATATTTGTTAATACTTCTACCTTTTTCGAGCCTGTGCAGCAAGTGCTCCCGAGGGCCAAGAATATTCAGATGCGCGCCTCAGTTTACGCTGATCGAAAGGCAAAATATAAGAAAATGGCACGCTCAAATGATCCCGCTCAAATCCAGGTGGAGTTGGACACTGAGAAGGTTAAGTACACTTCTCTCAAGGAAGAGTACAGAAAGATGGAGGAGGAGATGAAGAGGTTGCAGGATGCCTTTGCGAGCGCGGAGAACACTAAGAGCAGTTTGAGCGACAAGTTTACCCAACTTGATGAGAACTATAAGAAGCTCGAGGCCGACCGTGACGACTGGAAAACGAGGGCTCTGGCCGCAGAAAGGAAATTTACTGATACCATGAACCAATGGCCTCAAAGTCTCGAGCGATCAAACAAGGAGGCGCTCATCAAATTCTGCCACTCTAAGGCCTTCAACTTTACCGTTTCCTTACATTGCTTGGACGAGGCTCAAAAGGCGTTCAACCTGGCAATCGAGCAGGGCATATTCAAGTGCTTAAGGGATCCGGCCATCCGCATTGCACAAGGCATGGGACTTGTATTTAACGAGCGCTGCGAAGAGGATGAAGAAAATCCTGAGGACCCTGAGGCCAACATAGTTGAGCCGGATTATGATTTTCTGGTCAACCTCATCCAAGATGAGTACGTAGAGGCCCATCCTCTAGAAGGAGCCTCCCAGGCCGCTCAAAATGAGGGGAATAATAATGCTGAAGACCCTCCTGTAAACGAGCCCTCAGAGCCTGCTGCGGAAAATGCCCCCTTCCAGCTGCTGAAAATGCCAACAACACCAATGAGCCCAACGCTCCCCAAGCGCCGGGAGGCAATGAGCCTGTGCCCCCAGAGGCCCAACACCAAGAAGAGAATGCCCCCCTTGCACAGAAGCCGGAAGGTCCAGTTCATGGCCCTGTGGCTTAAAAAATCTTGGTGGTGTTAGATGAAGACGTCGACCCAGCTGCTTGAAGTTCCTCTTTACCACCTTATTCTGCAATTCTTCTTCCCTTAGTTTAGTGCTTTTCTTTTGTAATAACATTATGGGCTATTGAGCCCTTACTTTGCAATTCTGGCGAGAGCCTTGATCAATAAAATTCCTTCTTTTTCCTCATAGTGTACTCCTTTTTCTTGGTTGTGAAGTTTTACTTTGCGCTTGTAGTGAACAAATCTTATAGTAATAAGATTGTGTGTAACATGCTTTAGTAAAAATTATATTACTCAGATAAGTCTTGAAAGATTTTGTTAAATCTTGTGAACTTGAAAAATTTTACTAAGTCTTGAGTAATCCTGAGGGTCTTATTGTGAGGCTACCCTCATTTAAGTTTGGTGAAATTTCTTCTTAATCTGGGAAATTTGGCTAAGTCTTGAGTGATTGCGAGGGTCTTATTGGGAGATTACCCTCGTTCAAGACTTGTGAAATTTCTTCTTAATCTGGGAGATTTGGCTAAGTCTTGATTGATTGCTAGGATCTTACGGGGAGATTGTCCTCGTTCAAGACTTGTGAAATTTCTTCTTGACGACGTTGCCGTTGGACGAGCGTGCTGACACTTATCACATTTCAGGATTTGAAAGCGATCCCATTTTCGAGCGCAAGGCGTTGTAACAAACGGCCAAGGCCTACTAGGATTTCCTTTGTATTTTTCTTCTGATTCAACAAGTTGGTTGTGAGCGTTACCAGTCTATCCTTCTGAGGGCGTTCCCCCACGTGGAGTATAGTGCTGGCAAGCGTAACCCATGTGCAATAACAGCATACGTCTTGGAATGAACTGCCAACCACGCTCGCAGAGACGAGGGACGTGGGTCTTATCCATTCATGTAATTAAAAAAGTAGATTACAGAGATATTGAAAAGAAGGTATTGTAACTTACTTGAGATTTGAAGTGCATAGAACCCATTAACGGGGTGGTTACATTATCGTTTCTAAAGAGCTTTTAAACATAAAACCGCCGGAGGTTACATGCGTTCCAAGGGCGAGGCAAACGCTCACCTTGAAGTGTCTGCAGGGTGTAAGTGTTGTTAGCTCTGACTTGTATAACTTTGAACGGACCCTCCCAGTTGGGGTCCAATTTTCCCACATGCCTGGATACCTCCACTTTCTTCAAAACCAAGTCTCCCAACTGGAAAGTCCTTTCTCACACAAGCTTGTTGTACTGTTGTGCCACGGCGGCTTTGTATCTATGTATTTTAGCCCAGGCCTTGTTCCTTCTTTCCTCTAATAAGTCCAACTCCAGGCTCCTGTTATCTTCATTAAGCTGAGGCTCGAAATAGGCTACACGAGCGGATTCGTTCACAATTTCTACTGGTATCATGGCCTCTGATCTATATACGAGTGCGAAAGGTGTTTCCCCAGTTGCCGCTCGTGGGGTAGTGCGATAAGCCCAGAGTGCCCCTTGCAGTTCTTCAGCCCATTCGCTCTTTTCGCTTTCTAGCATTGTCTTCAGATGTTGCAGAATGACCCTGTTGGTAACTTCTGCCTGTCCATTGGCTTGGGGGTGGCCCACGGAGGTAAAGCGCTGTTCAATCCCCAATTCTGAACACCACTCCCGTGTGTCAGCTGCTATAAATTGGGATCCATTGTCTGAAATAAGCACCCTCGAAATGCCATATCTGCAGATGATGTTTTTCCAAATGAAGTCCCTCACCACCCTGAAGGTTATTTTTGCTACGGCCTCGGCCCATTTGGTGAAATAATCGACAGCTAACATGACAAACTTCTTCTGTCCGACCGCGATGGGCAAGGGGCCAACAATGTCAATTCCCCACTGGTCAAAGGGCCAGGAGACATCTATAGGGATCATTTGAGCGGCTGGCAGTTGAGGGAGATTGGAATGGAACTGGCACTTCGGGCACTTTCTGGAAAACTCAATGGCATCTTGGAGAACTGTGGGCCAATAAAACCCACTCCTCAGAACTTTCTTAGCCAGGATACGCCCTCCTGAATGATTCCCACAGCTCCCATTGTGAATAAGCTCGAGCATTTCCTTTGCCTGCGAGGGCCTTAGACACCTCATCGGGGGTCCTTGAAATGACTTCTTGAACAACCTTCCTTCAGAGTCTATAGAAAACCGAGAGGCATTGTTTCTAATTTTTCGAGCCTCCACCGTATCAGTGGGACAAATGCCATCTTTAAGAAATCTGATGATATCATCAAGCCAACATGGCTCGTGCGGATCAATCATAGCGACCACCTCCTTGGCAATTCTCTCCTTGATCAAAGGCTCTTCCGTTCTAAGGAACGTGACCGAACGCTCAGAAGTGCCTTCTAACGCCGAAGCAAATTTAGATAGAGCGTCAGTGCGCTCGTTCTCTGCTCGTGGGACTTGGAGTAAATGGAATTCTTTGAACTTCCCAATGATTTCCCTGGCTTTGCTCAAGTACAGCACCATGGTGGTTTCTCGAGCCTCATAAGTTCCTTCAATCTGGCTCGCAATTAACCGTGAATCAACATAAGCGGTAATTCTGGAAGCTCCGTTCTGAAAAGTAATTTTCAATCCTTGTATCAGGGCTTCATATTCTTCCTCGTTATTGGTGACTTGAAAATCCAAGCTGATTGCAAAGTCTAATTCAATCCCATTAGGGTCTCTAAGGGCTACCCCTGCTCCTCCCCCTTGAGAGGTTGAAGAACCATCCGTGTGCATGACCCATAACCCCTCGTTCTTCTGAGCAGCAGGTTCTAAACCGAAGCGTTCGACCAGCAGATCCGCTACTACCTGCGCTTGTATAGCGGTTCTGGGCTCAAAACTTAAGTCAAACTGACTTAACTCAATGGCCCATTTTATCAATCTTCCCGATACGTTCGGTTTGGACAAAACTTGTTTCAAAGGCTGATCAGTAAGGACCGTTATTGAGTGCGCCTGAAAGTAAGGCCTCAATCGCCTTGATGCATTGATGAGGGCAAACATAAATTTCTCGATTTCCAAATACTTCTTCTCTGCCCCTTGTAACGTTTTGCTCAAACAATAGACAGACAAGTGCTTACGTTCCCGTACAGCTATCAGTACCGCGCTCGTTGCCTCGGTTGAAATGGAGAGGTACATAAATAGCCTTTCGCCTTCAACGGGTTTGGTCAAAAGTGGAGCGCTCGAAGGGTAAGCCTTCATGTCTTGCAATGCTCTTTCACACTCCTCAGTCGAAGCAAAATTACGAGCGTTTCGGAAAATTTTGAAGAAAGGAAGGTTTCTGTCCGCCGAACGTGAAATGAACCTGTTCAGGGAGATGATCTTTCCTACTAGCACTTGCACTTCCCGGGGGTTTCGAGGGGAGGGGATCTCCAAGATAGCCTTGATCTTCTCTGGGTTGGCTTCAATCCCTCTCTGACTAACCATGTAGCCTAAGAATCTTCCCCCTCGTACTCCAAAAGTACACTTTGAAGAATTCAATTTCATCCCATACTGGCGCAGGATTGAAAAAGTGCGCTTGAGATCCTCCAGATGTAAGCCCTGACGCTCGCTCTTGACAATCATATCATCAACATAAACCTCCATGGATCCTCCATTTTCCTTTTCAAACATCTTGTTGACGAGTCGTTGATAAGTGGCTCCAGCGTTCTTGAGTCCAAAAAGCATGACTAAGAAGCAATATAACCCCAAATGAACAACGAATGAAGTTTTGGGGCGGTCCTCCGGGGCCATAAAGATTTGATAGTACCCCTGAAAAGCGTCCATCATGCTCATGAGTTCACATCCAGCAGTTGAATCCACCAGTTGGTCTATTCTGGGCAATGGGTAAGGATCCTTAGGGCAAGCCTTGTTAAGATCAGTAAAATCATTGCACATGCGCCATTTATTTGCGCTCTTGGGCACCAACACCACGTTGCACAGCCATTCTGGGTACAAGATGAGCTCAATATACTGAGCCTCCAGAAGTTTGTTAACTTCTTCTTCGATAACTTTATTCCGAAAACCGTATACATCCCGCTTCTTCTGCTTTATGGGCTTAAATGAGAGATCGACGTTGAGCCTGTGGACTATGACGCTCGGGTCAATCCCTGTAAGGTCAGATGCTTTCCAAGCAAAAACATCAATGTTCTCTCCGAGGAAGTCTATCATCATGATCTGCGAGGGCCCGGAGAGACTGGACCCAATCTGAGTAGTTTTATCCTTGTTTCCTGGTTCCAGCTCAATAGTAAGAAATTTTTCTGAGGGCTCGATCCTTACTTCTGGACGGGGTAGCTCGAGCGCCCTCTTTTTTCCTATCAAGCGCCCATCCTTAAGGGGCTCGTCCCCCTCACGCTCGTCTTCCTCTGAGGAGGATTCTTCCACTGTTCCTGGCGGAGCGCTTTCGAGGGAGCCTTTGGCGCTGGGATCTTTTTTCCTGTTCTTTTTCTTGTTCATCCTGGCCCTCTTACACACGGGACCATCCTCGTCTAGATTGGGAAAGTCAACGGATTTCTCGATGGACCCGATTTGGAAATTTTTCTCAGCCTTAGGCTTTCTGAGGGACAGCATGTAACATTCCCAGGCCTCTCGCACATTGCACAATACTTCTCCAATGCCCTCGGGGGTGGGCAATTTGATTTTTTGGCGGTAGGTGGAGATGATAGCTTTGAAATCAACGAGGGCTAGACGCCCGATTATGATGTTATAGGGAATATCAATCTCCACCACTGTATATGTAACCATGAGCGTTTTGCGCTGTGGGGCTCGGCCGAATGAAGTGGCCAGGCGAATTTGCCCTCGTGGGATGACCTCCGAACCTCCAAAGCCAATGAGGACTGTTTTGAGAGGTTCGAGCGGGATGTTGGCATTCATATTTTGGAACGTAGTGTAGGGCAAAACATTAACAGAGCTTCCACTATCCACTAACACCCTCTTTACAACATGATTGTGGACATCTACGCTAACCACCATGGGGCAGTCAGACGTTTCACTGTCCCCATGGGGCGTTACAATATGCCCTAAGTCCCTATCATCAAATCCTATTACATCATTCTCTTTCGAGCGTTGATCAATTGCCTCCTGAATGGCGTAGACGGATTTGGGCATTGACGGGCGTTGGTCATAACTCCGGACGTACTGTCGCAGGGCCGCATTAGAATCTCCACCAGAGGAACCCCCTGCTATCATGTTGATGACCGCGAAAGGGGTATTTTCTTACTCAGGAGCCTTTCCTTTGCCTCGATGGCTACTTTCCGTGGGGCCTCGCCTCCGTGGGCTTTTAGAACGCGACGGGTTCCTTCTTCTCTCTCCGGTGCGCTCGTTAAAGCGTTCATCATAACGCTCCAATATCCTGACAAATTCTTTCAGGTGGCCCCCAGCGATGAGTCTTTGAATTTTCGCCTCCAGCTGGCGGCATTCATCCGTATCGTGCCCCTTCTGCTTGTGGAAAACACAGTATTTGTTCGAGCGCCTCAGTGCCTCCATTTCCCTCATCTTGACGGGTCTCTTGAAGAGTTTCTTATCAGAGAGGTTATAAACCTCTGAGTTCGGCCTGGTAAGTGAGATGCGCTCGAAACGTCGAGGGGGCGGGGGCGATCTCTTGCGTTCCTTTTTGACAACAACTTCCCGGCCCCGCTCTTGGTGACGCTCGTGTCTCACTGGGCTGTGGTGCCGGGGGCCATTCGTCCCATACATATCTTCGAGCGCAAAAAATGGCTCGGCAACTTCCCTTAAGGCCATGAGGGTTCCTGGCCTTCTCTCCACAATGGCATCGGCAAACTTTTTGCTCAGATACTGCTTGTAATCCACAGCCTGAAAGAGCACTGGGATCAAGAAGTCCATGGAAGGCCTCTCCACCTGCAAGATCTCCTTGTTGAAGCGGGCGAAGAACGAGCGAAGAGACTCACTCTTGCCTTGCACTATATTATAGAGGGCAGTGGGCGCAGTGACGGGGGCCTTCAAAGAATTGAAGTGGTTGAGGAAGGCGTCGGCCAACTCTTGATATGAATGTATCGAGCGTGGCGGCAGCCGCTTGTACCATTCCTGAGCTATTCCCACCAGGGAAGTGATCCAAATGTTCAGCTGGATCAGTTATTCCGTCGTAGCGATTGACGAAAGTGGGGATTTTGGCCATTCCTGCTTGGGCCATCAGAACTTCTTCCACGAGGGGAGAGCCCCTCGCCAGGGGATGATACTCATAAGTGCAGAAGTTCTCTTCTTGCTCCTTAAAGTGGGGGACCCGTAGCTGGCGGTCTTTGTGACGAGCATCTCTGGCATCGGCTCGTTCATCCCTGCTGTGGGAGATCTGAGACCGCGCTCGAGAGAGCTGTCCAACCATGTCCTTTAAACCCTGCAGCTGGTCTTGCACAGCCGCGAGGATATGAGGATTTATATCTCCTTCTTTGTCCCCTTGCTTGGTGGCTCGGGAAGCCCTTTTGGAGGCATGAGAGTCCCCTTCATTTTCATTGACTCTTTCCGTGGGCTCCCTGTTCCTGTCCATAGGGGGACGCTCGTTGTAAATTATTGTCCCTGTTCCTGTGCGCGCCTGCATCACGCACGACCCTCTTCGCGTACGGGCCCGGTTTTTCTTGGTAATCCGTTTTCGTATTTCGTGCAATCCAGTCCCAATTTTATTTTATTTTAAAATTTTATTTTTTGAATATTTATTTTAATTTTTGAATAAAACTTAAAATTGAGATTTTTGAGAAATTGAAACGGTTTATATTTTGGGAAAATACATCTTTGATAAAATTATTAATTTTCAGAAATTAATTGGAATTTTATTTGTTTTTGTTAATTTGGGATTTATTGAAAACTGTTATAAATAAGACTCGCATCAAGTCGTGTTTTAAGTCATTAGGACTTGAAACGGGAATTTTAATTTATTGGGTAAATTTAAATTCTCGCAAAAGCATGTTAGGTGATCATGGGTTTAGACTTATGTATGGTTTTAATTTATGAACATGGATGGTTTAAATTGGGGTTGGAGCCCTATAGTTGCGTTTTTCAATTGAGGTTGGAGCCTCACTTATGTGCGTACTGTTATGTGATTTATTATGTGGCTTTCCATATTACTGTTTTTGAGGCCGGGGTATGCCCCGTGTATTTGTGTAAGACCAATATGAAGATTGAGCCTTATTACTTTACGTCTTTTTCTTTTTTATTGTAATTTGAGAGTAGAGATATGTGGTGAGGTTTTATTTTCATTTTGGAGACAATGCACCCACGGAGTAAGATGGACCACATTCAAGTAACAAGGTGGCCATAAGTGAAGACCCCTCAAAATGTTAGGGAGGGGAATCTCAATTGTAAAAGTGTAATAGAGATAGGGCTCGTATTTTGTTACCGCTTTCCCTTATGTGATTTAAACTGTTTATGTGGCATGTATGTTAGAACTTGTGATTGTGGAGTGGCTCCCGCATATCACGCATAAGATAGGTAGAACCCATGATCATTACATATTAGTATCATGCTAGGACATGTTATCTGTTTATGTGCTTGTTTGAAATGCATTTAAGTTGTACTTGCATTAATCAAGACTAATAAAATTGGATAACATATATGTTTGTGAGGTCGAACCGGACAACTCTCCGGTTGATTCAAAAATTCCCATTAAATATTAAGCTAATTTCGAACGAATAGGTGTTTAATTCGAGATGCAAATTTTGAATTAAATTCCTAGCATTCCATCAATAGGTTTTAAGTTTAGTAAGTGAAGCTAGTTAATGTCCGCGAGTCGTGGGATATCTAGTGGAGCTTATTAGTTCTTAGTTACCTAATTGATCATTTTAAATGATCAATATTTCGTGATCAATTTTGGCAAGGGCGATGTCCGCGAGTCGTGGGTCGTTCGAACTAAGTTTTGATCATGATCTTATGATTGATGGGTCTAGCTTAACACCTAAGTAAATATGGATGTCGCACGAGTCGTGGGTCCATATTGAAAGATAGGTGATGCAAAAACAATTACTAAGAGTTCTAAAGGTGTTAGAATTGGTAAGTTGTACCTACCTAGGGTTTTACTTAGAATGTCCGCGAGTCGTGGGTTCGAGGTAAAATGCTCAGGATCTTAGTACCCATTGGGAAACGTGTTCCTCTTAGATCTTTGGGAATTATAGATCTTTGAAAAACAGTGGGAGCTACATTAGATTAAAGACCTTATCTTTTGTATATCGTTATAATTAAGCATGCTCACTAGTTCTCTGTTTTACCATTTAGGTCGTAGATTCTGTGATTCTCTACGTGTTTTGAAATGGCAACCAAAAACCCTCTTGTATCGATCCTCGAGTCAAACAAGTTGACTGGTCCCAACTATTCTGATTGGCTGAGGAATCTAAAAATCATTTTAGATTCTGAGAAGAGAACTTATGTTCTCTTCGAAGGGGAGCTTAGTCCCGAAGGGGAGGCTCCCACTCGGGCCGAGCGGGAAGTGATCCAGAAGTGGAAGGATGATAATCTCCAAGCCCGTTGCCTTATGTTGGCTAACATGTCTCCGGACTTGCAAAGGCAACATGAGGCCATGGAATTCGCTTGGGAGATTTACGACCACTTAGAGTAACTTTACCGCCCTCATGAACGTGTTACAAGGTATAACACTTCAAAGGAATTGTTCCACTTGAGAATGAGGGAAGGTTCTAGTGTCCATGAATATGGACTCAAGTTTCTCGCCCTTACTGAGAAACTTGCTTCCATGGACATGCCACTGAAAGATGAGCTTTCAGTGGATTTGTTGCTAGCTTCGCTCCCACCATCATTCAACCCATTTGTCCTTAACTTCAATATGAATCATGCTGGTGCTACTGTAGCTGAGCTGATTAGTCAGCTTGTGACTGCTGAAAGCACAATCAAGAAGGGCAATAAGGTTTTGATGGTGAATGCTCCATCTTCCTCTTCTGGGCCTTCTAAAGGTAAGGGCAAGAAAGCCCAAAAGAAGAAGAAGAAACCCCTTAGGCCCACTGGTGGCGTCTCGAAGGGGAAAACCCAAAAGAAGAAGCGTGATCAGAAACAGGATGCTTGCTTCCATTGTGGCAAAGCGGGACATTGGAGGAGAAACTACCCAGAGTATAAGGCTACTCTAAAGAAAGGTATGTTTCTCGTTGAAATAAATCTTTCTATTAATTCTAGTTCTTGGGTACTTGATACCGGTTGTGGAACTCATATCTGTAATGATGTACAGATGCTAAGTGAAGTCCAACAACTCAAAGAAGGAGAATGTGTCTTGAAGATCGGAGATGACTCAAACGTTGAAGCCCGAGCTTTAGGCACAATTAGATTAGAGTTAGGTAGTTTTGAGTTAGTCTTAAATAAAGTCCTTTATGTACCGAGCATTATTCGTAATATAATTTCAGTTCCAATTTTAGATTGTGAAGGTTATGAAACTTATATTAAGAATGGTAAATACTTTATCAAATGGAATAATTCTTTCGTTCACATCGGTACTCTAAGTAATGGACTTTATCTAACTCAGAATATCAATATTATGAATATACAACGAGAAACTAAACGTAAGAGAGATGACAAAGTTTCACCTCCCTTATGGCACGCTAAGGACACATTTCCAAGAACAGAATTAGCAAGATAAACACTTTAGGATCATTCTCTGAAAATGATCTTAAAGAGTTAACTTCTTGCGAATCTTGTCTCAAAGGAAAAATGTCCAAGGTTCCTTTTAAAGGAACTGTGGAACGTGCCACTAAGGTTTTGGATTTGATCCATACTGATGTTTGTGGACCGCTTAGTGTAAGCACTCGAAATAATCATCAGTATTTCATAACCTTTACTGATGACTTTAGTCGGTATGGTTATGTATACTTAATGAAGTATAAATCTGAAGCTTTTGAGAAATTCTTAGAATTTCAAAAGGAGGTTGAGAACCAAACAGGTCACAAGATCAAAGCACTTCGATCTGATCGAGGGGGCGAGTATCTTAGTGAAGAATTCCTTAATCATCTCAAAGATAATGGGATTGTCTCTCAGTGGACTCCTCCGGGAACTCCTCAGCTTAATGGAGTTTCTGAGAGAAGGAATCGAACCTTACTTGATATGGTTCGTTCCATGATGAGTTTCACTGACTTACCACTTTTTTTCTGGGGTTATGCCCTAGAAAGTGCAGCCAAGATTTTGAATCAAGTTCCCTCTAAGTCAATCCCTAAAACGCCCTATGAAATGTGGCATGGTAAAATCCCTAATTATTCATACTTAAGAATTTGGGGTTGTCCTGCTTACGTGAAGAGGACAGTGGGAGATAAGTTAGAATCTCGTTCTAACTTATTCTACTTTTTAGGTTATCCTAAGGAATCCATAGGATACTACTTCTATGATCAATCTGAGCAAAAGGTGTTTGTTTCCAGAAATGCCACTTTTTTGGAGGAACCGTTCCTTAAAGAAAAGAAAGGCAAGATCATAGAATTAGAGGAAGTACAAAGTGACCCCATGCCACCCACTGAAGAAACGTCCCCTTCTGATCAACAACAACCAATCACGAATTTCGATACACATGTAAATCCTCCTCTAAGGCGTTCTGAACGCACTCCTAGACAGCCGGAGAGATGGTATGGATTCTTCCATGAAATCTCTCAAAAGGATAATGATCCTTTAACATATGAGGAGGCACTTTCAGATTCTGACTCTGAACAGTGGATAGAAGCCATGAAATCCGAAATGGACTCCATGAACTCCAACCAAGTTTGGACCTTGGTTGATTTGCCCGATGGGGTCAAACCCATAGGTTGCAAATGGATCTTTAAGAGAAAGCTTGGAGTTGATGGAAGCATTGCAGCCTACAAACCAAGACTGGTTGCAAAAGGATTCACTCAAAGACCCGGTGTGGACTTTGATGAAACCTTTTTGCCAGTTGCAATGCAAAAGTCTATTCGGATCATGCTTGTCATTGCTGCGTATTATGACTACGAGATATGGCAAATGGATGTGAAAACTGCCTTTCTCAATGGTGACATTGATAAAGACATTTATATGGAGCAACCCATAGGTTTCACATTCAGTGGGAGTGAGCAAAAGGTTTGCAAACTCTAAAGATCAATCTACGGATTGAAACAGGCTTCTAGGAATTGGAACATTCGATTTGATGAATCAGTCAAAGCATTTTGCTTCATTCAAATTTCGAATGAATCATGTGTGTATAGAAAGGAATTGGAGACCTCCGTGCAATTCTTAGTACTTTATGTTGATGACATCCTTCTTATTGGGAATTCGAAGGATGACATGAAAGTGACTAAGTTATGGTTATCGAACCAATTCGAGATGACAGATCTTGGTGATGCATCCTATATCCTTGGAATTAAAATCTATCGAGATAGATCTAGAAGGTTAATAGGACTATCACAGTCGATGTACATTGACAAAGTATTGAAGAGATTCCATATGGAGTCAGCAAAGGTTAAGAACCTTCCTCACCTTATGCATCAGCAATAGGTAGCATAATGTATGCAATGTTATGTACTCGACCGGATGTGGCTTATGCACTTAGTATAACAAGTCGTTTCCAATCTGACCCTGGAGATGGTCACTGGGCTGCCGTGAAGAACATTCTTAAGTACTTGAAAAGTACTAAAGACTTATTCTTAGTTTACGGAGGTCAGAAAGATCTTACTGTCGAAGGATACTGCGATGCAAGCTTTGCATCTGACTTAGATGATTTTAAGTCAATGTCAGGATACATTTTCTGCCTAAACGACGGAGCAGTGAGTTGGAAGAGTTCCAAGCAAACTACCACTGTAGATTCGACCACTGAGGCCGAATACCTGGCTGCAAATGATGCAGCTAAGGAAGGTGTTTGGATTAGAAACTTCATTCAAGAGTTGAATGTTGTTCCTAGCATGAAAGACCCAATTACTCCGTTTTGTGACAACACTGGGGCGGTTGCTCAAGCGAGAGAACCAAGATCTCACCAACGGACCAAGCACATTATGAGGAAGTATCACCTAATTCGTGATATTATCAAAAGAGGAGATGTGCAGATTGAGAGGGTCACATCAGCAGAGAACGTGGCAGATCCACTTACTAAACCCTTTAGTCGAGAAGCTTTCCAAGGCCATCTTCAGAAGATGGGACTTAGAATAGCTTTAGAATGGCTTTGACGGGCAAGTGGGAGATTGTTAGGAATAGTGCCCTAGAAAGCCGATTGTATATCCGCTTTGTGCTTTTCCTTATTGTAATCACAGACAATCTTTGAATGAAATAACGAATTGAGGCAACACTTCTTTATCTGCTCTTGTTTGGTATGCGTTTACTTTATTTGTGCATGTATGAGAACTCCCCTAATCCCGATGACTTTAGGACTCTACCATTTAGGTGAAATGGTTCATGAAATGAGCCCTATATCACATAAGTCATGATTAGTAAAATACTCCAAGCCGATGAGTCCTACAGACAGTGGGAGTGTCAACCTGACTCCTCTAAGGCTTGCTTGTGGGATCATGCCCTTAAGAAGGACCACCTTGTTTCATGGAGGTGCAAAGTGTATAGTTGATGCGTGCGTGATATATGAGGGTGCTTACTTCAATAAGTAAGTTCACTGAGGTGCCCCGTGTGAGAACATTCCTAAATGGGAAATGAAGTTTCTATTTCAGGAAATAGAAACTTCCAGATTAGGAAATATCTCACGAGTTATTGATGTGATTAATTGATCCTTAGACTTGAGGTTCCTTGTCACTTTATGAGTTAACTCTGTAGTCTTAGGTATAAGCTTTAAAGGGTGTCACCTTAGACAACTGATTCAAGGCTTATGCTGGGGCTGCATAAGTGATTCATGAAAGTGAATGAGAATCAAGAAAGGACCTACACTTGCATTTGCAAGGTGATCTCTTATTGTGTAAGTCATTCATATGCCATATGGAGTCCTTGACCAAGGCAGTAGATCAAGACATCAAGAAAAGGGTTTCTTGGATTGAGATCAAATGGATATGAAATGCACTTAGCTTTAAGACCGGATTATTAGGGTTCTGATTATTCCCTTACCCTAGATCTTGGTTGAGAGGTAGTAAGTAGGAGGATTGTATCTCACATGAATCAATGACTTAAAGGTTCTGTCGAATCGAGACATTCCAATTCAGCTAGGGGTTAAACACCTGTTGCTAGACTATGGTCGTTTAATCTGTGGACTGATTAATTAATTAGTGAATTAATTAATTAGGGTCACTGCTAATTGAATTGAGAACCTAGAGGGTCACACATGACAACTTGGTTACATGAGTTGAGACTTTAAAATGATTAAACGAATTAATCAAGCCAAGAGGGTTCCACACGTGTGGGTCACGTGACTGGACACGTGTTATTGGGACACGTGTGCCACACGTGATTATTTAATTATATGTTAAATAATTAATGTGATTAATTATTTAATAGACTTTGGTTTAATTTTGAATTAAAAAGAAAGTCTTATTTTGGAGAAAAATAATCTAGTTAATTAATTACGAATTAATTAATTAGATAAAATAAATTATTTATTTTAAATAAATAAAGTATAAAATTATCCAAAAATAGTTTGGATATTTTAGCTCTCTTAAAAGTTGATTTGAATTAGAATTCAAAGTCAAAGTCAAAATTACTTGATGATCAAGTAATAGGAGAGAGAGACCAAAACCCTAGCCCATAAGGACTAGGATTTTCGGCCACTCCCTTCCAATAAATAGGGGAGCTCGAGCTCCTCTTGGAGCTAATTGGCAATTCTTTTGGTTCATGTGTTGAACACCATCCTTTCTCCAAGATAAACGAAACCCTAGGTTAAGCCTAAACACTAACTAGAGAACTAGCATCCTTACTAGTTAGATTGTAGTCAAGTTGGTGGACTATCTCTAGAGAGCTTCAAGTTAGAAGTTTGAAGATTCGAGCTTTACCAAGGAGAGGGGATCAAGCCGCGAGAAGAGCATTCTTGGGTGGCTTGAAAGGCTTCAAGAAAGATGGGGGTAAGCGTGTAACCCGGTGGCGGCATCATGTAGGACTACCCTCCTGGATTTGCGTGGGTAGGAATCCACGGGTTTGGAGGAGGTTGAGGAAGGGTGGGAAGAGAGGCACCCCCCACAGTGCTAGAAACTGGCGGTACTGGTGGCGCTGGTGGTGGAATTGTAGACTCTGCAAGGGGAGTCACGCCTCCTGCAGGTGGCGCTCCTCCAGCGGCGACGGAAGGAGGCGGTGCTCCGCCAGCCGCGGCGGAGGAAACGACAATATTGGCATCGTGAGAACCTCCTCCCACAGCTCTTGATCTTGTAGCCACCATGGTTGAGAAGATTCTGGGTGTTTGCTTTTCAACTAGCAGAAAAGAAGAAACGAGTTGAGAGTTGGTTTCCCACAGACGGTGCCAAAAATGATGGGTCTGAATATGGGTACAGAGTCCAATCACTTTAGAATTTGTTTAAGTGAGGAAACCACTGGAAGATCACCGGAAAAGGTGGGGGTTCTACCTGCTAGGACAAACACACAGACAAAGTCAGAAGGCCAAGCTGGGGGAACTGGGGGTGATTCCCAGTTTGGCTCTCCGACGCTCAAGTCAGATGAAGATCTGAAAGAGAAAATATGCTAAGTATGGAGTTGCTGTAATGGAGATTACTTACAGTGGAGAAGATGACCTTGCGTATTTATAGTTGAGGGTCAGAGACCCTTTGGTCAATTGCACCGTGTGGTCCTGGCTGAATGTTGCCCTAACACGTGGCATTGCGAGAGAAACCTAGGAGGAATATTCTCTGCAAAAGCTGGTGAAAGATGGTGCTGGCAACAGTGGTAGGTGCGCAGGTATGTACGATGTGTCAGAGAGCCGTTTTGGGGTTGGTAACGAGCGCTCGTGACAACCAAAAGCCTTGGAGACCAAGAAATCCGCTAGGGGATGAGGGCCACGACTTGTGTAATGAATTGGAGTGGAAGCCACTCTGAGGGAATGTAGCGCTCGACGAGGGCTCCCTTGATTGATTGGAACGTTAGCCATGTAGTGTGAATGGCGCTCGTGAGAGAGCGGTAACAATGATCACGTGCGAATGTGACAGAGACGGCACGTGTGCTTGGAGGATACTGACGCTTGAGGGGTTTGAGCTCTCGTGTATGACTACCGTAATCACAGGGGGACAGGTGTCGTCACCTTTGATGTGCCACATGTCCAAACGTGGGACGAGCGTATTTCAACCCCATCATTATATATATATTTATTAAATTTTATACAAGATGAATAAAAAAGTAATATATTTATTATATATATTCATTTAATATATATTATTATATGTAAAAATATATTAAATTATTAAAAAAACTATTTTTTTTTATTGAAAATAATATAATTCCCATCGGCCTTCCAAATCTCCCCAGCCGCTGACCACCTGGAAATTTGCCCCAACCGCCGACCATGTTCTTCCCCTCACCCCTTTCCAGCGAATCTGCTCCAATCTCAACCATCCTCGCGCCACCACCACCATCCTTGCACCATCACAGTCACCGTCGCCACAATCGCACCACCACCTCCCGATTTGGTTCATCACCAAATTCCACCATTGTCGTGTCCGATTCTCCACAATATCACCGCGCCATCACCAGCGGATATCCTCCGCCTTCGTCTCCTTCCCACCACCGCGCCAGATTTCCTCCATTGTTGTCACCTCCCAACGCCGGCGGAGACGGTGTTGTGCCCCACACGCGCGCACACACACACACACACACACACATATATATAATTATTTTATACATAATTATTTTTATATACTTATAGAAAAATATATAATTTAATAAATATAATTTAGGGGTAAAATAGACATTTTATGTGAAAAAGTGAAGAAATGTTCAATTTTACACGCAGTCAATGCGCGTGTAATTCACTTACTCGATTTAGGGTTTTTCGTGTAAAAAAAAATTAATACAAGGTTTTATGAACGAATTTTTTTATGATAGGGGTTTTTTTGGTTATTTCGTCTTACACAAGGGGTACTGATGCAATTTGCTCATTTTATATAATAAATTGTAATTATTGCTAATGTTTTTCACGAAAAACCTGATTAGTATGAGGGCGGATTCGTAAATTCACCTTATTTTCACTCGTTCATCTGTTAGTTCGTGTTCCTTCCTTTTTTTTTTCAATTTTCTGATGCTTTGTGATCGAAACTTTTTCGATGGATTCAACTCTCCTGAAGCGAATTCAACCTGTAGTCCTTTGTGCGTGGGATGTTTTTGGATCGAACTACTCGATTAACACTAAATTCGTGGGGATTTCTTGAATCTTTCTAGGAATGCAAAAATTCATCCTGAATCGACTCGGATTTTGAGTTCAAAAAGGTGTGTTCTTCTTTTAATTTAGGTTTTTGTTCTCTTATTATGATTCTAATCTTGTTTGTTTTAGTTTTCTTTCGGTTGCAGTGATTTTGAGATTGGTGTTCATTTTTCTGGAAATCACTTGGTCAGAATATGAGTGTATGAAGCTTTAGTAAATAATATTTTACTTAGTTATGGATTGCTTAGCTGTTGGTTACTATAACAGTGTTCTTGTGGTATTTGGAAATTTCTGGAGATGGGCTTTTATTTTAAAGTAATTTAGCTCCATTTTAATGCAATATAATGATCGAACACTTGCGAGAGCTGGTTTTCTGTTAGCAGATTCATGCCTAAGGCTATGATGAAAGCTTGTTTAATGTGTATTGAATCATTTCCTGACAGAGTATATAAATTTGATTTAATCACAATTAGTGATCTTGATTCTACTAATCACTTGATTGTTTAATTATATGGATTTTTTTCCTTTACTTCCCCCCGTAATTCTCCTTTTATGTCAAACATTCAAGTGGGAATTAGCTTCGGTTAATTGCATTATCATTTAATAGGAGATTATTGCATTGTTCTTGCTTTGGAGGAAATTTTGTGAACTCTTTATAAGAACTTGCTTTAAAATGAACTTTTGTTCTTAGAGGGGAAAAAGAAAAGATAAAATCCTGTCTTTAGGAAAAAAAAGGACATCAAATTCAAGTGGGAATTAGCTTCGGTTAATTGCATTATCATTTAGGGATAAATATTTTTTGTCATCCGAACTATGCCAATTTTTGCGATTTATCATCCAAACAAACTTTCATTGCAAACCGTCATCCAATCTTTGCATTTGTGACAAAACACCATCTAAACCATTTTTTTGGTGGTTTTGGGAAAAAAAATTGACACGTGGCATTTTCCTAAAACATACACGTCATACCAAACCACCTTCAGATGACGTTTTGTCACAAATACAAAGATTGGATGGCGGTTTGCAATGAAAGTTTGTTTGGATGGTAAATTACAAAAATGGGCATAGTTCGGATGGTAAAAAATATTTATTCCTATCATTTAATAGGAGATTATTGCAGTGTTCTTGCTTTGGAGGAAATTTTGTGAACTTTTTATAAGAACTTGCTTTAAAATGAACTTTTGTTCTTAGAGGGGGAAAAAAAAAGATAAAATCCTGTCTTTAGAGTTGTTTACGGGAAAAAAAAAAACACATAAAATTCAAGTGGGAATTAGCTTCGGTTAATTGCATTGTCATTTAATAGGAGATTATTGCATTGTTCTTGCTTTGGAGGAAATTTTGTGAACTTTTTATAAGAACTTGTTTTAAAATGAACTTTTTACTGCTTCAAAAAACAACAGTAACTTCATTGCTTCAATAGATCATGATCCAGGTGAAGTGGAGGAAGACCTGAGTAGGGCTTTTGGGTTAATGGCAAGATTTGACGCTTTGTCCATGTCATCACTATGTTGGGATGTACAGTTCTCATAGCAGCTAATTCATGAACGTGGTTGATCACTCCTGGAACATTATCATAGCTCATCCATTTTAGGTGGCCTGTTGCCAAAAAATGACGCTCGTATTGCCTTAACGTCTCTTTATAATGTCGCAATTTCTCCCATAGAAATGTTGCCACCCTCCTCTCCTGCTCAATACGACTCGACAATTTGGAGTTTAAGGAGCCCTGAACCATCCAATTTAATCTGGTTCGTACCACATAAGGGTGGTAGCGGAACAAATGGCACCCAGCCCACCCAACTACAACAAGGCGGCCCCTAACAAATTCGTTAACCCTACTAAGTATGTCATCTATTATGCCGGCTCATTCCATCCTCCGGTTTGTGGAAAGGCAAATAATTTACTGATTCTTGTACATCAGCAAAACAGCTCCTCACAAATCTGTCGTATATATACTATTCTCTCTCCAGCCACATTTGCAGCTATGAACCAGTCGGATTCGTTCCATGAAAAGGATGATACAAGACCAATGGAGCTAAAATCCCAAACCAGTTGATGTGTTTCAGCCTTCATACCATATAGCAGTAGTCGCCCACCTCGACAACCAGAAGCGAAGATATGTTCATTTTTGGGGCTCCATTCAACCTGGGTAACCGACTCGCTGTTGATCAGAAAATAACTTCAAATTAACATAATATTCAATAGCAGGGGACATAGAAAGCGAAAGCATCGAAAAGTTGCTTACTTGTGACACCATAATGTGTTGAGAGCGAAAGAAGCTCTTCTTGTGTCGAATATTTTGATTTCTATTTCGATTATTATTTTAACTAGGGATAATTATCAAGGCCCCCCTGAGATTTGGCGTTATTACAGAATACCCCCTGAGGTTTCGGAAATTACGAACTCCCCCGTGAGCCGTTATCTCCTCCGTTAAATTTAACGGATTGTGTGAAATTTACTATTTTACCCCTACTATGTTGAAACTCAGGGGGGTATATGTAATAAAGAGCTAAAGGTAAGGGGGCTAATGCAAGAACTGAAATTGTTAAGGGGGTTTGGTGTAAGTACTTGAGTTTTGTGTCTACCTAGTATTTTTTTTTAATAAAATGCTACTTAATATTATTTAATATTTTTATAATAGACTAATTTCATACCTACAGTTTGTGGATGCTTAATATTTTCTGTAGATATTGACCATACATGTTCAATGTTTGAAATAATTGTTTAAACGATTGGCGGATATTTTTGTGAATTTACTAATGCATTTGTTGATATTAGTGTATTTGTTATGATTTTCAATTTTGAGGAAAAAAATTGATAATGCACTAGTTGATCTTTGTGTGAGTTTTTTTATATGAATTTTTATTTTGAGGGAAAATTTGTTATAATTGCAAATAAATTATTTTAAATTAACTTTAAATGGACTTGTACAAAATATATTTAAAACTAAGAAATAAATATGAAAGAAAATTTATAACTTATCATATTTTATAGAAATAAATATGCATGGAATATCTAATTCAATTTATATTTATAGATAATATAAAATATTAAATTAAATAACAACTTTTTAAATACAAAAAATCCAAAATTAACTAATATTACGATTACGATTATATCATTAAACTCTAAGTAAAATTACAATATACCCCCTAAGGGTGTTTTTGGAATTTAAATTTGAATTTAACGGTGTAATTAATGGCCGGTGCTATTTGTAAACGAGGGTGTACTATTTAGGGGGGAGTTCGTAATTTTCGAAACCTCAGGGGGTATTTTGTAATAACGCCAAACCTCAGGGGGTGTTGGTAATTATCCCTTTTGACTAATATGATACTATCAGATTTATTTACTATATTTTATTAATTATAAAAAATAAAAATTTTAATTTTGATATATTTAAATAATAATATTTTTTTAAAACACGCACTGAATGTAAACAATTACTAGTATTATATTATTTATCAGGTTGATTATTATATTATTTGTACTTATTTCTCATTTAATTATCAAAATTTCAACTATCCCTAATTAATTCTCATTTTCATATAGCAGCGTATATAGTCTCCACTACGAAACTTTATGAAAAAGTATATTAATGAAAAACTTTTAAACTATAATTATGATTATGCTGTATCAAAATTCACTCGCTCTTACACCAAATGTAATAGTAAGTGGTTAAAATCTAAAAACAAAAACAATCTTAATATTTAAATAATGGGTGAAGTGAAGGATGGAACCTCTAAAGCACGGACACGCCTAAAAAATGGCCCGTGCAGTGTCCGACACGTGTCGGACACGGACACGGACACGGCTCGGACACGGCACGGACACGTGTCGGACACGGCTGAAGGAGTGTCCGGAAAAAAAAAAAAAAAAAATTTGGGACACGGTGTCGGACACGGCGAGGTGGAGTGTCCGACACGGCGGAGCAAATTTGATCATTTTTTTATGCTTTTTTTAATATTTTTTGAATTTTTTGGAGAGAAAATTGAAATAACAAAACTTATTTTAGTTTTTAATATTATATATTTTTATAAATATTTTATGTTACATAGATTATACTTATAAAATATTTTTATTTTTATATAAAATATCTTTATTTATATATAAAATATATTTATTTATATAAAATATAGCCGTGTCGGAGCCGTGTCGTGTCCTAAAATTTTGAAAAAATCCGTGTCGCCGTGTCCGTGTCGTGTCGTGTCCGTGTCGCTGTGTCCGTGTCCGTGCAACATAGGATGGAACTAATCTTTAGTTTGGATATGAACTAAATTAGGTCTGCTGATTTGGTAAGTACTAGTGATTGGGGGATTAGAAGCACAAGACACCTAAAATTGGCCGGAAAATTCTTGTATGAGCCGGGTGTAGGGCACTGTTCCCTACACCCGCCTCTAATACACAATAAAAAATAAAAATAAAAATTATTTTTTTATTTGTGTATTAGAGGCGGGTGTAGGGAACAGTGCCTACACCCGGCTCATACAAGAATTTCCCAAATTGGCCCCTCCACCAGCCATGCCAGAGTCTATTGAACGATACTTGCTCAACTTTGATCAGGATTTAAAGTCGCCACGAGATGTCATTAGCCACTGGTGTGAATTCTAATTTATTTTTAATTTTACTGGGAATTATTGATTTACTTCGGATTTCTTTTTTTTTTTTTCACAATTTACTTTGGATTTCGTCTTTCATAAAAAAAAAACGGGGAATTCCCGAAAACTCCCCAAATGACAAGTCTAATTCCTTTTAGCTCCCCATTTTCAAAAATGATGTATTAAAACTCAAGAATCGCGTATCTAAAACCCCAAATGATGTATTTGAAATACAAGGAAAAAATCACGTATCTAAATCCCAGAATTGCGTATCTAAATACCAGAATCGCGTATCTAAAACCCCAAATGATGTATTTAAAAATGGGGAGTTAAAAGGAAGTTTTCAAACCCATGGGGAGTTTTCAAACATTCCCAAAAAAAAAAATAGTAATTATATATATATATATATATATTTTTAGGGTTTTCTTGACAAGTTTGATAATTTTTACAAGAATCCTAAGTACACTACAAAAAATGGCTAATTACCTACAGAAAAATAGATAAATTCATCGACAAATTACCTGCTTTACGAAATACAGGCCCCGTAGCAAAATATATATACGGATTTTTTACAAACCACCGACAATATTTTCCTACTATTATGTTTTGTAGAAAAATTGTAGAAAATATGTCAAAAATATTGTGAAACTGACTTTGTCCATTGCTTATCATTCTGAATATTATTTTTAGTGAAAATTTATAAATAATTTTATTAATTTATATATTAATCTTCTTATCGATGAAAATTTCAAGAAAATTTACATAAAATAATTTTTAAATGCTAGATTATTTCATATAAATCAAAGTAATTATCTTTAATTATTATTTTTTTATCTCTGCTTTCTTTGCTTTCTTATTTAGTTATATATCTTTTTAACTTGGTCATATCTAATATGATGAAATCATTCCTAAATTAATATACAAGATAACAAAAACTTAAAGAATCATAATTTATAACAATTCATTTACAAATATATTGCCAAACTCAAGGCATTAATTATACAAATCAAACAATTTACATAATTAATATAAAAAAAAAAAAAACTAACAAAAAATGGAAAAAATCACAATTTTATAATCTTGAAACATATTACTTCTTTCATTGTGCATCGCAAATGCGTGTTTATATAAGGCTTCATCGTTTTTGGTAGCTTTTTGCATTTTAATAGAGTCTCGATCCATCAAAAGTACTTAACAAGGAAATAGAAAATAAAAATTCCATAATTTAAAATTTGATCCATAATTTAAAATTTGATATTAGTCAAAATCTATAAATACGAAAAAGTAACTTAAATATCTCAACGTGCATATTTCTTCCCTTTCACCTTGCATATTTAGAACTTCTCAGATATTCATATGAGAATTCTAATGTTTTTCTCTCCAGAAGTTTTTCATTGTTTGAGAAATACAGGTGAAAATTTTTTAGTAAGTAGAACGATACTACGGTGAAAGAATTTTGGAGAAGTTAAGTATAGGGATGCAAACGAGCCTAGCCGGCTCACGAGCCTGATGAGCAAGCTCGAGCCAAGCCCAAACTCAAGCCCCTTTAGTTAGGCTCGCAGCTCACGAGCCGTTATATTTAATTAAAAAAAATATTTTAATTTATATATATATAAATATTTTTTTATTATATAATATTATATATATATTTATTGATTTTTATATAAAATTAATAAAAAAGTAATATATTTATAATATATATGTATATATATTTAATAAATATATATTATTATATATAAAAACATATAAAAATATATGAAATTATTTTTAAAAACTAATTTTTCATTAAAAATAATATAATACCCATTTGGCTCGAGCTCAGAAAAAAAAAAAAGGACCAAGACTCGGCTCGGCTCGGCTCATTTGAAATAAATCTTTTAGTGGATGATAGAGTTTTATTAATACTAAACATTCTTTACTAAATATAAATATTTCAACAATAAAGATAATAAAAGTATAGCATATCGTATAGCGAGAAAGTAGAGAGAAAAATATAAATTTTAGAATATATTTTAAATATAAAAAAATAATTTTTTTGAAATTTACAATTTTATATTTTTAGTGGATACATTTTTAATGTATTTATCAATATACTATTTAAATTATAAAATAAAAAAAACTCTTTTTTTCAACTTAAAATATTTAAAACCATTTTAATTCGAAAGTTGTATATCACTTTGAATCAAGTTTTAGCTGGTAGTTCTTGGGAAAATTTTAAATTAAATTTACTGACAGAACATATTGTAGGTAATTTGTAGACAAAATTATAATTATAATTTTTTTACATTTTAATAATTTATGGACAAAAATATTGGTCGCTAATCTATTGTAAGTTTTACCGACAATATCTTTTGTAGGTAATCTGTCAATAAAAATAATTTTTTTTTTGTCTATAAGTAGTCAGAAATCCGTAACTAATTGTTGAAAATTACCTACAAAAAATTTCCGTAGAAAAAATCCGTAGGTAGTCGACCATTTTCTTGTAGTGTTATTTTAAAAATTTTAAATTTATTGTGGGTTTTATGATAATATTAATAATTTTAGGAATTTTTTTAAAAATCTCCTTATTTGATTAAAAAATTTTAGTTCACTCCGCACTTCAAATAAATTTTTAGTTTAAGATTTCATTTTTTATAAACAACCTACTAACATAAATTATCTATTTTACCCTTAGTTATCTTAATATGATGTACTTAAATTTGAATTTGCATAACTATATCTAAATATTGAAGAACTATTACAACAGTTGCAGTTGGATAAAGAACTTTTATATTAATTTGAAGTATCCTCTCGTGCATTTGCAGAACTATATTTAAATTTTAAGGAACTATTGTATTATTTAACAATGAGGAGTTAAATGAAGAATTTTATTCTAAATATGAAGTATTTACATTTATGTTTGTATAAATATATTTGAATTTTGAGGAATTGTCGTGTTATGCAGAATAAAATAACATAATGAAGTATTTTTCTTTTAATATGAAATATTAATATTTGGATTTGTAGAATTATATCTAAATATTGAAGAATTATTGTGTTACGACAATTAGATATTAAATTACGAACTTTTATCTTGATATGAAATATTTACTTTTTAATTTTGATCACTATATATGAACTTTGAGAAATTATAATGTAACATAATTATTAAATGAAGAATTTTTCTTTGAAAATGAAGTATAAAATTATGTTTTTGTAGAACTATATCTCAATTTTGAGGATGGTTAAATAAAGGATAATTAAGTCATTTTAAAGTAATTAGGGAGTTAAGCAAAATTAAATTTTAAAATAGGGAGTATGCTAAAAGTTTTTCTGGATTGGGGTGTATACTCAAAATTCAAACACTATTTGATGAGTTAACTCTAAATTTCTGTCATATAAATCAATATTTACTAGAAAAGATATTAATTATCTGTGAGAAAATGAAAAGATAATTATCTATGAGAAAATGAGAAGATAATTAATTGTCTATGAAAAAATGAAAATATAAATTAATTATATGTGAAAAAATTCTCACAAACGTTTATGAGATAAGAACCGTTGTGGTACAAGACCCTAAATCTGAAACAACTTAAAAAAATATTTTTTAATGGGAGTTTTTTGGGGTCTTCTTTGAAAACTCCCCATAAGTTGAAAATTTTTAACTTTGCTCCCCATTTTCAAAATTATTTTTGTTCACTCCCCAAATAAAACTCATATTTTTAGTTTGCTCCCCATTTTTTCGGTCACATACGTGATATTGCGAAAAATATACGACATAACACGATTTAGGTACTGCATTCTCCAGTTTTTATACGTATATATTTTTCACAATATCACGTATCTAAATCGTGTTATGTCGTATATTTTTCGCAATATCACGTATGTGGCCGAAAAAATGGGGAGCAAACTAAAAAAATATGAGTCTCATCTAGGGAGTGAACAAAAATAATTTTGAAAATGGGGAGCAAACTAAAAATTGAATCCACAATTGGGGATTTTTCCCTAATTCCCCATTTTTTTTATTATTATTTTGTATTTATGATCTCATCATATATAAATAAATAAAAAAGTAAGAATATACAGAACTCAGAAAATGAATTACATTTGCAATAAAAAGAGGATTTCTATACAAAAATTTACATCAAATTATTCCCCATTGCTCTCCTGCATTCTTTTTTTGTGATGTTTCTGTTCAGGTTATGATTTATCTTCTTCCAGAAAATGTGGTTCTAGATCTAGGCTTTATATGAAAGGTTTTCTATTTGCTATCTAGATCTAGGGTTTATACGGCAGGGTATTCTGCTTGGTGATTTATCTTCTTTCAGATAATGTGGTTCTAAATATAGGGTTTATACGGAAGGTTTTCTGTTTGATATCTAGATCTAGGGTTTATACGGAAGGTTTTCGGGTATTTGCTAGTCTCATCGATTTCTCTACGTGCGATTCAACTATTTCTGGATTATCTCTCAACGAATGGAAAGATTTTGTGTTGGATGCTCTCAACGACTCCTCAGAAATAATAATAAATTTTTTTTGGAGGCATTGGCTTCAAGCATGACTGCGCATAAAATATAAATAAAAAAGATAGTTTTTTTTTTTTTAAACACACGCATACCCAGGTGGCCAGAGGGGTTTGAACCCGGGACATTGCCTTCGAGAAACAACCCTCGAACCATTTGGACTAACCCCTGTTGGCAAATAAAAAAGATAGTTGTTTGAGCTCTCCATAACTCCGCATAAAATATTGAAAAAATGTCGGAGTCTTTTTGGTGTTTTATCTCATGCTGACAAATAAGAGGGCACAAGCATGAGTTAGAACGTTGAAAAAATACGGACAGATAAGTAAATAAAAATGGAATATGAGATATAAAACCAAAATCGCCCGACAAATATAAATGATGAAATAAAATAAAAGGAAAGACGAAAATGCAAAATAAAACCATCAAACCTTATCGTCGCTCGAAGCATGCTGGTACCCTCTACAGGTAGCTTTAACCGCGTAAGAATGAGAGAGTTCTTGCTGTCTAAAAGCATCTATTTCACAGTAAAACCTCTGTCCAGAGGATCCTATTCTTCCAACAACAACTTCCCGAAATCCCACTCTCACGGTACATGCATGATGAACTTCCAACCTTTTCTCAAGATGAATCGTCATTTTTTTTACCTCTCACCCTATCTGAGTCCAGAGAGAGAGAGAGAGAGAAAAATTTCAGTGAATTGAGCTCTAGTGAGAGAAAAGTTTTTGCGATTCTGAAATTCGTTTTGATTTTCTGACTTCGTTTGGAGTTTATGGGTGGGGTATTCGTAGGAATTATATTCTTTTTATTTATAAAATATATATCGATCCACATTTATTTTTATAATATATTCGAGTACGTTCCTATCCCTCATTTGTTATTTGGGGTGATTCTAACCAAAGTTAGACTCGACCAAACCGGTGTAATGAGGACAAATATTTTAAATTTGTCGGCAGTGTAAAATTCAGGAAGATTGACAAATTAAATGGTAAATGTCCTTTAAAAAGTGTTTATTTTTGGATTGGTGGTGTATCTTGTATATTCAATTGTTATGTGGATTCATATTGTTCAAAATTTCCGAGGGAGAGTAGTTGAATTGAATTTCGTGTGGGTGCTACCTAGGAGCCCCTAAGAAATTCTACCTTTGAAAAAATCTATTAAGGGGAGATAAGAGTAAGATATGCGATATTCGAAAAGAAAATATATATTATTGCTAAGAAAAATACTATCTAATAACTTTTCATGGCAATGTTCTCTGTTTGTTTCCCGTTACTGTTTTTTGTTGTCAAAATCTTAGGGATTTTGCAGACTTATGCAATGGATTTGCTTGACCTACTTTCTTCTCTTTCAGATGGCTGCTAAACCTCTGACTAGTTAAGTAATTGCTCTGACTGAGAAGAAAATGGATATGACATTAGGTATGTGTAAAAAAAACCTATATTTTGAGCCAATTCTTATCAAAATTCTTCTTTTAAACATTTCTTCTTTAATACACAGATGACATCATCAAAATGTCAAAGCCTAAGAGGCAACAAGTTTTGGTAAGATGCCCTTGATTGACTCTTCCGGTTTTCTTGCCTGCCTAATTATGCCTAGAACATCTTCTAAATAGGTTGAAATTGCGATGCAATTGCGAATGCTACTGCTCAAGATAAAATCTTTAAGAGCTCAAAGGTTTATGGACACAAGATCATCTCGTCTAACAATATTAATCAATTCTCTTTGTGATCTCTCTCTCTGGATGGTGGCCCTGAGGTGTTAGTTAACATTTTTCTACACCTGTTATATTCAGTATTGATTTGTTTATTATCTTCTGGCAGGGGGCCCTTGCGATTAAACTTTAAGAGTAACCAATTTGCTTTAGCAACTGAGGCTACTAAAAAGACTATTGTTGCTCTTATCCGGAACAGAAATTTTAATCGAGACAGGCCTGTTAATGTGAACAAGCCAAGCTACTTAATTTGGTGTTCTAGGAATGCCGTTATTCACCCATTTTTAGTTGAGGGCCGGCATTTTTGAAGTGCTGCTAAGATTGGTGGAGAATTTGGTTTTTGATGAATGCATATGCAAATTCTTTAGGTATTGAATAATAGGTACAGTTGATGCATGAAAGTTTCAACTGTGAATAAAGATAGTACACTACATTTTACTGTTTTGGTGGTTCATCTATATGGCTTTGTGCTCTAAAAAATCATTTTAAGAACCCTTGTGCTCAGCTGTGTGTGGACCCATTTTGAAGAACTGAGTGTTCACCCAAAGATCCGTGTTCCCATTGCGTCACTAAAAAAAAAAAAAGTAATAATTGGCTTGTTAATTTCTTGGATGATACTCTGGAATTTGGTAGCTTCTACCTTCTCTTTTTTTCTTCTGCAACTTATCATCTGCTGCCAAGCTCCTCAATCATGTTGAAAATTTTATTGGATACAAAGCATTCTTTCTCCTATGTTCTGGTTCATATATGAGTCTACTTATAGAGCACTTTAAACTTACGAATAAATTGGTTAGTTGGAGTACATTTGGAGGAGGATATATGAGCCTGTTTGTTTAGCGAGTTTTGTTCATGTAGTCATCTTGATTTTTCTCACATTGAAGCGATAGACTAAGCAAGTTGTTTTTTGCAAAACCCTGTCGAAGTGTGGTGTCTTGGGGCTGAACCAATTTTTACTTGACAAGCTAACCGCTGTTTCGGTGGAGGGGTAGCTTTTTAGTACCTTAGTCAAGCTTATTTCTCTACCTATTGGGGGAAAGTGATTAATTGAATTAAGAGATAACAAATGTCGCTTTTGTACTGGTTTGGTTTGTTTTGCCTTGTTGCTCACAAACTCGGAAATAGATAGAAAAGACGATGGTGATTGGTGAGCATTCCACATTGCCTCTTGGTGATGGTGGTTGATTTAATTTCGAGGCCAGACAATATCAATATCCATGTTCGTGTGGCTTTAATTTCCTGGCCAGTATTATTTTGATCGACATACCTATACTATATATTAAGTGAGAGACCCAAGTAGTAACCGTTTGGTCTCTTGCACTATAAAAAAAAACCCGAATCCCAACGAAATATTACCGATGACGAACCTACATCATAAGTGGTGAAAAAGACCGACGGGCTCCCATATGTATTCCGTTGGAGTACCGTCTGTATTTTTGGCGGAAAATCAAAACATCTGGCGGCAAAAATTCTGACGGTGCGGCCGTAGGGAAGTCGTCGGTATGTGGTTGGAAAGTTGGGCGGCAAGCAAAATGATAACGCCACCAAATTAACCGACAGACTGTGGCCGTTGGCAGTCCGTTCGGTGGTGGATCTACTAACAGGGTGCCGACGGTCTGTTGTTCGTCGATTAGATTCTATTGATATCAAAAAATTACGAACGGAATCTGTCCATCGATTAGCCGTTGGTGTTTATTTAGAAATACTATTACCAACGGAGTTCCGACGGTCTGTTTTCGTTGGTAGTCTTTCAGATTGAAAGAATACCTTTCCTACCGACTGGACCGTCGGTTGACCGTCAGTATTTTTGCTTTTAATTAAAAAAACCAACGGGCTCATTAGTCGTTGGCATTCCGTGGGAACCCCAATGTTATGTTTTATGGGTCCCCTATTTGAAACCAAATGTGGAAATTAGATAACGAAGAGAGGAAAGCGAGCTCCCACACGCGGACTAAAATTTTCGGCCAGTCTTATTACGGCGTTCCTTTTCCGACGAAGAAAAGAACGAATAGCTGTGGTTTCCGGTCAAAGTCACCTTTCAAACAGGATTTTCTGGTTGCGGGCGAAGAGAGAAGAGTTAGAGAGGGTAGTATTCTGTGCTACGGTCGTCTACTTTTCCAGCGATTCGAAGAGGGACCAAACGACGTATTCAAGACCTAGTAAGTACAATTATCCTGCTTGTCTTCGTGTGGTTTAGATAGTGTATGAATAGTGTGCAATTTGAGTAGGGTTTTATGATTTTGTAGATTTATTCTTGGATAGAATTGTTTTATCCAAGAACTTCTTTCGCTCTCAACATCTTACGGTGTCACAAGTACACGGCTTTTTGGTGCTTTTGCTTTCTATGTCCCCTGCTGTCAAATATTGTGTTAATTTGAACTTATTTAAATTATTTTCTGATCAATAGCGAGTCGATTACCCAGGTTGAATGGAGCCCAAAAAATGTACATATCTTCGCTTCTAGTTGTCGAGGTGGGCGACTACTGCTATATGGTACGAAGGCTGAGACACGTCAACTGGTTTGGGATTTTAGCTCCATTGGTCGTGTATCATCCTTTTCATGGAACGAATCTGACTGGTTCATAGCTGCAAGTGTGGTTGTAGAGAGAATAGTAAATATACAACAGATTTGTGAGAAGAGCTATTTTGCTACTGCTGATGTACAAGAACCAGTGAATTATTTGCCTTTCCACAAATCGGAGGATGGAATGAGCCGGTATAATAGATGACATACGTGTACTCTAGATCAAATAACATAGTACTCTAGATCGAATAACATAACACGATTTAGGTACTGCATTCTTCAGTTTTTATACGTGTATATTTTTCACAATATCACGTATCTAAATCGTGTTATGTCGTATATTTTTCGCAATATCACGTATGTGGCCGAAAAAATGGGGAGCAAACTAAAAAATGTGAGTCTCATCTAGGGAGTGAACAAAAATAATTTTGAAAATGGGGAGCAAACTAAAAATTGAATCCACAATTGGGGATTTTTCCCTAATTCCCCGTTTTTTTTATTATTATTATTTTGTATTTATGATCTCATCATATATAAATAAATAAAAAAGTAAGAATATATATAACTCAGAAAATGAATTACATTTGCAATAAAAAGAGGATTTCTATACAAAAATTTACATCAAATTATTCCCCACTGCTCTCCTGCATTCTTTTTTTGTGATGTTTCTGTTCAGGTTATGATTTATCTTCTTCCAGAAAATGTGGTTCTAGATCTAGGCTTTATATGAAAGGTTTTCTATTTGCTATCTAGATCTAGGGTTTATACGACAGGGTATTCTGCTTGGTGATTTATCTTCTTTCAGATAATGTGGTTCTAAATATAGGGTTTATACGGAAGGTTTTCTGTTTGATATCTAGATCTAGGGTTTATACGGAAGGTTTTCGGGTATTTGCTATTCTCATCGATTTCTCTACGTGCGATTCAACTATTTCTGGATTATCTCTCAACGAATGGAAAGATTTTGTGTTGGATGCTCTCAACGACTCCTCAGAAATAATAATAAATTTTTTTTGGAGGCATTGGCTTCAAGCATGACTGCGCATAAAATATAAATAAAAAAGATAGTTTTTTTTTTTTTAAACACATGCATACCCAGGTGGCCAGAGGGGTCTGAACCCGGGACATTGCCTTCGAGAAACAACCCTCGAACCATTTGGACTAACCGCTGTTGGCAAATAAAAAAGATAGTTGTTGGAGCTCACCATGACTCTGCATAAAATATTGAAAAAATGTCGAAGTCTTTTTGGTGTTTTATCTCATGCTGACAAATAAGAGGGCACAAGCATGAGTTAGAACATTGAAAAAATACGGACAAATAAGTAAATAAAAATGGAATATGAGATATAAAACCAAAATCGCCCGACAAATATAAATGATGAAATAAAATAAAAGGAAAGACGAAAATGCAAAATAAAACCATCAAACCTTATCGTCGCTCGAAGCATGCTGGTACCCTCTACAGGTAGCTTTAACCGCGTAAGAATGAGAGAGTTCTTGCTGTCTAAAAGCATCTATTTCACAGTAAAACCTCTGTCCAGAAGATCCTATTCTTCCAACAACAACTTCCCGAAATCCCACTCCCACGGTACATGCATGATGAACTTCCAACCTTTTCTCAACATGAATCGTCAATTTTTTTACCTCTCACCCTATCTGAGTCCAGAGAGAGAGAGAGAGAGAGAAAAATTTCAGTGAATTGAGCTCTAGTGAGAGAAAAGTTTTTGCGATTCTGAAATTCGTTTTGATTTTCTGACTTCGTTTGGAGTTTATGGGTGGGGTATTCGTAGGAATTATATTCTTTTTATTTATAAAATATATATCGATCCACATTTATTTTTATAATATATTAGAGTACGTTCCTATCCCACATTTGTTATTTGGGGTGATTCTAACCAAAGTTAGACTCGACCAAACCGGTGTAATGAGGACAAATATTTTAAATTTGTCGGTAGTGTAAAATTCAGGAAGATTGACAAATTAAATGGTAAATGTCCTTTAAAAAGTGTTTATTTTTGGATTGGTGGTGTATCTTGTATATTCAATTGTTATGTGGATTCATATTGTTCAAAATTTCCGAGGGAGAGTAGTTGAATTGATTTTCGTGTGGGTGCTACCTAGGAGCCCCTAAAAAATTCTACCTTTGAAAAAATCTATTAAGGGGAGATAAGAGTAAGATATGCGATATTCGAAAAGAAAATATATATTATTGCTAAGAAAAATACTATCTAATAACTTTTCATGGCAATGTTCTCTGTTTGTTTCCCATTACTGTTTTTTGTTGTCAAAATCTTAGGGATTTTGCAGACTTATGCAATGGATTTGCTTGACCTACTTTCTTCTCTTTCAGATGGCTGCTAAACCTCTGACTAGTTAAGTAATTGCTCTGACTGAGAAGAAAATGGATATGACATTAGGTATGTGTAAAAAAAACCTATATTTTGAGCCAATTCTTATCAAAATTCTTCTTTTAAACATTTCTTCTTTAAAACACAGATGACATCATCAAAATGTCAAAGCCTAAAAGGCAACAAGTTTTGGTAAGATGCCCTCGATTGACTCTTCTGGTTTGCTTGCCTGCCTAATTATGCCTAGAACATCTTCTAAATAGGTTGAAATTGCGATGCAATTGCGAATGCTACTGCTCAAGATAAAATCTTTAAGAGCTCAAAGGTTTATGGACACAAGATCATCTCATCTAACAATATTAATCAATTCTCTTTGTGATCTCTCTCTCTGGATGGTGGCCCTGAGGTGTTAGTTAACATTTTTCTACACCTGTTATATTCAGTATTGATTTGTTTATTATCTTCTGGCAGGGGGCCCTTGCGATCAAACTTAAAGAGTAACCAATTTGCTTTAGCAACTGAGGCTACTAAAAAGACTATTGTTGCTCTTATCCGGAACAGAAATTTTAATCGAGACAGGCCTGTTAATGTGAACAAGCCAAGCTACTTAATTTGGTGTTCTAGGAATGCCGTTATTCACCCATTTTTAGTTGAGGGCCGGCATTTTTGAAGTGCTGCTAAGATTGGTGGAGAATTTGGTTTTTGATGAATGCATATGCAAATTCTTTAGGTATTGAATAATAGGTACAGTTGATGCATGAAAGTTTCAAATGTGATTAAAGATAGTACACTACATTTTACTGTTTTGGTGGTTCATCTATATGGCTTTGTGCTCTAAAAAATCATTTTAAGAACCCTTGTGATCAGCTGTGTGTGGACCCATTTTGAAGAACCGAGTGTTCACCCAAAGATCCGTGTTCCCATTGCGTCACTAAAAAAAAAAAAGAGTAATAATTGGCTTGTTAATTTCTTGGATGATACTCTGGAATTTGGTAACTTCTACCTTCTCTTTTTTTCTTATGCAACTTATCATCTGCGGCCAAGCTCCTCAATCATGTTGAAAATTTTATTGGATACAAAGCATTCTTTCTCCTATGTTCTGGTTCATATATAAGTCTACTTATAGAGCACTTTAAACCTACGAATAAATTGGTTAGTTGGAGTACATTTGGAGGAGGATATATGAGCCTGTTTGTTTAGCGAGTTTTGTTCATGTAGTCATCTTGATTTTTTCTCACATTGAAGCGATAGACTAAGCAAGTTGTTTTTTGCAAAACCCTGCCGAAGTGTGGTGTCTTGGGGCTGAACCAATTTTTACTTGACAAGCTAACCGCTGTTTCGGTGGAGGGGTAGCTTTTTAGTACCTTAGTCAAGTTTATTTCTCTACCTATTGGGGGAAAGTGATTAATTGAATTAAGAGATAACAATTGTCTCTTTTGTACTGGTTTGGTTTGTTTTGCCTTGTTGCTCACAAACTCAGAAATAGATAGAAAAGACGATGGTGATTGGTGAGCATTCCATATTGCCTCTTGGTGATGGTGGTTGATTTAATTTCGAGGCCAGACAATATCAATATCCATGTTCGTGTGGCTTTAATTTCCTGGCCAGTATTATTTTGATCGACATACCTATACTATATATTATGTGAGAGACCCAAGTAGTAACCGTTTGGTCTCTTGCACTATAAAAAAATACCCGAACCCCAACGAAATATTACCGATGGCGAACTAACATCATAAGTGGTGAAAAAGACCGATGGGCTCCCATAGGTATTCCGTTGGAGTACCGTCTGTATTTTTGGCGGAAAATCAAAACATCTTGGCGGCAAAAATTCTGACGGTGCGACCGTAGGGAAGCCGTCGGTATGTGGTTGGAAAGTTGGGCGGCAAGCAAAATGATAATGCCACCAAATTAACCGACAGACTTTGGCCGTTGGCAGTCCCTTCGGTGGTGGATCTACTAATAGGGTGCCGACGGTCTATTGTTCGTCGATTAGATTCTATTGATATCGAAAAATTACCAACGGAATCTGTCCATCGATTAGCCGTTGGTATTTATTTAGAAATACTATTACCAACGGAGTTCCGACGGTCTATTTTCGTTGGTAGTCTTTCAGCAGAACTTTATTGTCCTTCTTGATCGTGCTTTCAGCAGTCATAAGCTGACTAATCAGCTCAGCTACAGTAGCACCAGCATGATTCATATTGAAGTTGAGGAAAAATGGATTGAATGATGGTGGGTGCGAGGCTAGCAACAAGTCCACTGAAAGCTCATCTTTCAGTGGCATGTCCATGGAAGCAAGTTTCTCAGTAAGGGCGAGAAAGTTGAGTCCATATTCATGTACGCTTGAACCTTCCCTCATTCTCAAGTGGAACAATTCCTTTGAAGTGTTATACCTTGTAACACGTTCATGAGGGCGGTAAAGTTGCTCTAAGTGGTCGTAAATCTCCCAAGCAAATTCCATGACCTCATATTGCCTTTGCAAGTCCAGAGACATGTTAGCCAACATAAGGCAACGGGCTTGGAGATTATCATCCTTCCACTTCTGGATCGCGTCCCGCTCGGCCCGAGTGGGAGCTTCCCCTTCGGGACTAGGCTCCCTTTGTTGGAAAATACGAATCAGAAAGCAGCGGAATTTAAAAAATTTTCCCCAACAAAAGGACCTTCGCAATCGTGTATCCAAATTCGTAGAGTTAAGAAACGTAGTTTTCTTTTGTTCTTTCTTGAAGCGTTTCAAGCCACCCAAGAACGCTCTTCTCGCGGCTTGATCCCCTCTCCTTGGTAAAGCTCGAATCTTCAAACTTCTAAAATCTTGGAGAAAGGATGGTGTTCAACACATGAACCAAAAGAAGATCATCAATTAGCCTCAAGGGGAGCTCGAGCTCCCCTATATATAGGAAGGAGGGTTGGCCGAAAATCCTAGTCCTTATGGGCTAGGGTTTTGGTCTCTCTCTCCTATTACTTGATCATCAAGGATTTTCCAACTTTGACTTTGAATTCTATTTCAAGTCAACTTTTAAGAGAGCTAAAATATCCAAACTATTTTTGGATAATTTTATACTTTATTTATTTAAAATAAATAACTTATTTTATCTAATTAATTAATTCATAATTAATTAACTAGATTATTTTTCTCCAAAATAAGACTTTATTTTTAATTCAAAATTAAACCAAAGTCTATTAAATAATTAACAACTTAATTATTTAACATCCAATTAAATAGTCACGTGTGCAGTCACGTGACCCACACGTGTGATTTCACACGTGTGGAACCCTCTAGGCCCGATTAACTTGTTTAATCATTTTAAAGCCTCAACTCATGTAACCAAGTTGTTGTGTGTGACCCTCTAGGTTCTCAATTCAATTAGCAGTGACCCTAATTAATTAATTCACTAATTAATTAATTAGTCCACAGATTAAACGACCATAGTCTAGCAACAAGTGTTTAACCCCTAGCTGAATTGGAATGTTCGGATTCGACAGAACCTTTAAGTCATTGATTCATGTGAGATACAATCCTCCTACTTACTATCTCTCAACCAAGATCTAGGGTAAGGGAATAATCAGAACCTTAATAATCCGGTCTTAAAGCTAAGTGCATTTCATATCCATTTGATCTCAATCCAAGAAACCCTTTTCTTGATGTCTTGATCTACTGCCTTGGCCAAGGACTCCATATGGCATATGAATGACTTACACAATAAGAGACCACCTTGCAAATGCAAGTGTAGGTCCTTTCTTGATTCTCATTCACTTTCATGAATCACTTGTGCAGCCCCAGCATAAGCCTTGAATCAATTGTCTAAGGCGACACCCTTTAAAGCTTATACCTAAGACTATAGAGTTAACTCATAAAGTGACAAGGAACCTCGCATCAATGACTCGTGAGATATTTCCTAATCTGGAAGTTTCCATTTCCTGAAATAGAAACTTTCTTTCCCATTTAGGAATGTTCTCACATGGGGCACCTCAGTGAACTTACTTATTGAAGTAAGCACCCTCATGTATCACGCACGTATCAACTATACACTTTGCACCTCCATAAAACAAGGTGGTCCTTCTTAAGGGCGTGATCCCACAAGTAAGCCTTAGAGGAGTCAGGTTGACACTCCCACTGTCTCTAGGACTCATCGGCTTGGAGCATTTTACTAATCATGACTTATGTGATATAGGGCTCGTTTCATGAACCATTTCACCTAAATGGTAGAGTCCTAAAGTCATCAGGATTAGGGGAGTTCTCATACATGCACAGCTAAAGTAAACGCATACCAAACAAGAGCATATAAAGAAGTGTTGCCTCAATTCGTTATTTCATTCAAAGATTGTCTGTGATTACAATAAGGAAAAACAGAAAAGCGGATATACAATCGGCTTTCTAGGGCACTATTCCTAACACCCCTTCGAAGAGAACATAAGTTCTCTTCTCAGAATCTAAAATGATTTTTAGATTCCTCAGCCAATCAGAATAGTTGGGACCAGTCAACTTGTTTGACTCGAGGATCGATACAAGAGGGTTTTTGGTTGCCATTTCAAAACACGTAGAGAATCACAGAATCTACGGCCTAAATGGTAAAACAGAGAACTAGTGAGCATGCTGAATTATAATGATATACAAAAGATAAGGTCTTTATTCTAATGTAGCTCCCACTGTTTTTCAAAGATCTATAATTCCGAAAGATCTAAGAGGAACGCGTTTCCCAATGGGTACTAAGATCCTAAGCATTTTACCTCGGACCCACGGCTCGCGGACATTCTAAGTAAAACCCTAGGTAGGTACAACTTACCAATTCTAACACCTTTAGAACTCTTAGTAATTGTTTTTGCATCACCTATCTTTCAATATGGACCCACGACTCGTGCGACATCCATATTTACTTAAGCGTTAAGCTAGACCCATCAATCATAAGATCATGATCAAAACTTAGTTCGAACGACCCACGACTCGCGGACATCGCCCTTGCCAAAATTGACCACGAAATATTGATCATTTCAGATGATCAATTAGGTAACTAAGAACTAATAAGCTCCACTAGCTATCCCACGACTCGCGGACAATAACTAGCTTCACTTACTAAACTTAAAACCTATTGATGGAATGCTAGGAATTTAATTCGAAATTTGCATCTCGAATTAAACACCTATTTATTCGAAATTAGCTTAATATTTAATGGGAATTTTCGAATCAACCGGAGAGTTGTCCGGTTCGACCTCACCAACATATATGTTATCCAATTTTATTAGTCTTGATTAATGCAAGTATAATTTAAATGCATTTCAGACAAGCACATAAACAGATAACATGTCCTAGCATGATACTAACATGAGATGATCATGGGTCTATCCTATCTTATGCATGAAAAGTAGGAGCCACTCCACTATCACAATTCTAACATACATACCACGTAAACAGTTTATATCACATAAGGGAAAACTGTAACAAAATACGAGCCCTATCTCTATTACATTTTCAATCGAGATTTCCCTCCCTAACATTTTGAGAGGTCTTCACTTATGGCCTCCTTGTTACTTGAATGTGGTCCATCTTACTCCATGGGTGCATTGTCTCCAAAATGAAAATAAAACCTCACCACCTATTCTACTCTCAAAAAAATGAAAAAGTACTGAAAAGTAATAAGGCTCAATCTTCATATTGGCCTTAGACAAATACACAGGGCATACATCGGCCTCAAAAACAGTAATATGGAAAGCCACATATTAAATCACATAACAGCACATAAGTGAGGCTCCAACCTCAATTGAAAAACGCAACTATAGGGCTCCAACCCAAATGTAAACCATCCATGTGCATAAATGTAAAGCATACAAAGACTAGTACCCATGATCACCTAACATGCTTTTGCGAGAATTTAAACTTAGCCAATAAATTAAAATTCCCGTTTCAAGTCCTAATGACTTAAAACACGACTTGATACGAGTCTTATTTATAAAAGCTTTCAATAAATCCCAAATTACGTAAACAAATAAAATTCCAATTAATTTATGAAAATTAATAAATTTATTAAAGGTGTAATTTCCCAAATTATAAACCGTTTCTATTTCACAAAAATTTCCCAATTTTAAATTCTATTAAAATAAATATTAATAAAACAAATCTTTTTAATAATAAAAATAAAATTAAAATCGGGACTGGATTGCACGAAATACGAAAACGGATTACGAGGGAAAAAACGGGGGTCCGTACGTGCGCTGCTGTACACGGCCCCTCTCGGCCTACTTGCAGGCGGCCTGGGCGAGGGATCCCGCACGCCTTGCGGGATTCTCGCCCAGCCTGGGTGGTAGTCTCGGCAGCATGTGCCGAGATAGGCGGGCGCGCCTAGGCCCGTCCGGAAGGCTCTCGCACGGTGGTGCGGGAGGTGCTGGGCGGAATGCCCATGCGCGCGCCAAGGGGCGGGCGGTGGCACGCGATTCCTTCGCGCGCGGGGTTTCGCGTGTTCGTAATCCAGGCTTTTCGTTTCGTGTTTTCCTTCAAAAGCAAAACCAATCCAAGAAATCCAAAAACAGTTTATACAGTTTCTAATCTAAAACAGTTTTTCAAAATAAAATTTTCAAAACAGTTTTCAGAAACTTTCAGGAAAATACAGTTTCGTAATTCAGACTTTCTAAAACAGTTACAAATACTCAATCGCATCAAGTCTAAGAATTTCTACCACATTCAATAAAGTTGAGACGAATCAGAAACACGATTAACAAGGTGTCTCTGATACCACTTGTTGGAAAAACGGAATCAGAAAGCAGCGAAAATTTAAAAATTTTCCAATAAAAGGATCGAAACTCGCAATCGTGAATCTGAATTCGTAGAGATTAGAAACTTACTTTTCAATAATCTTTCTTGAAGCGTTTCAAGCCACCCAAGAACGCTCTTCTCGCGGCTTGATCCCCTCTCCTTGGTAAAGCTCGAATCTTTAAAAACTTCTAACTTGAAGCTCTCTAGAGATAGTCTACCAACTTGACTACAATCTAACTAGTAAGGATGCTAGTTCTCTAGTTAGTGTTTAGGCTTAACCTAGGGTTTATTTGATCTTGGAGAAAGGATGGTGTTCAACACATGAACCAAAAGAATTGTCAATTACTCTCTAAGGGGAGCTCGAGCTCCCCTATTAGACTAAGGATTTGGTCCCTCTCTCTTATTACTTGATTATCAAGTAATTCCAAACTTTGACTTTTGAATTCTAATTCAAATCAACTTTGAAGAGAGCTAAAATATCCAAACCCCTTTTGGATAATTTTATACTTTATTTATTAATAAATAAATAACTTATTTTGTCTAATTAATTAATTCGTAATTAATTTAATAGATTATTTTTATCCAAAATAAGACTTTCTTTTTAATTCAAAAATTAAACCAAAGTCTCTTAAATAATTAACACATTAATTATTTAATCACATATACATATATATATGCACGTGTGACACACGTGTCCCCAAGGACACGTGTTACTCACGTGACCCACATGTGTGATTCACACGTGTGGAACCCTCTCGGCATGAACAACTCTTTTAATCATTTCAAAACCTCAACTCATGTAACCAAGTTGTTGTGTGTGACCCTCTAGGTTCTCAATTCAATTAGCAGTGACCCTAATTAATTAATTCACTAATTAAATTAAACGACCATATTCCAGCAATAGGTGTTTAACCCCTAGCTGAATTGGAATGTCTCGATTCCACAGAACCTTTAAGTCATTGATTCATGTGAGATACAATCCTCCTACTTAGTATCTCTCAACCAAGATCTAGGGCAAGGGAATAATCAGAACCCCAAAAATCTAGTCTTAAAGCTAAGTGCATTTCATATCCATTTGATCTCAATCCAAGAAACCCTTTTGTTGATGTCTTGATCTACTACCTTGGCCAAGGACTCCATATGGCATATGAATGACTTACACAATAAGAGACCACCTTGCAAATGCAAGTGTAGGTCCTTTCTTGATTCTCATTCACTTTCATGAGTCACTTGTGCAGCCCCAACATAAGCCTTGAATCAGTTGTCTAAGGCGACACCCTTTAAAGCTTATACCTAAGACTATAGAGTTAACTCATAAAGTGACATGGAACCTCAAGTCTAAGGATCAATTAATCACATCAATGACTCGTAAGATATTTCCTAATCTGGAAGTTTCCATTTCCTGAAATAGAAACTTCCTTTCCCATTTAGGAATCTTCTCACACGGGGCACCTCAGTGAACTTACTTATGGAAGCAAGCACCCTCATGTATCACGCACGTATCAACTATACCCTTTGCACCTCCATGAAACAAGGTGGTCTTTCTTAAGGGCGTGATCCCACAAGCAAGCCTTAGAGGAGTCAGGTTGACACTCCTACTGTCTGTAGGACTCATCGGCTTGGAGTATTTTACTAATCATGACTTATGTGATATAGGGCTTGTTTCATCAACCATTTCACCTAAATGGTAGAGTCGTAAAGTCATCAGGATTAGGGGAGTTCTCATATATGCACAACTAAAGTAAACGCATACCAAATAAGAGCATATAAAGAAGTGTTGCCTCAATTCGTTATTTTATTCAAAGATTGTCTGCGATTACAATAAGGAAAAGTACAAAGCGGATATATAATCGACTTTCTAGGGCACTATTCCTAACAACATATTCACTATACTATAGACGGGTAATGGAGGCCGTGAGAATCCAGCCCTTTTCATCTCGCCCCCACTTGAATTTTTAGAAAATTTGGATTATCATATAATCACTTTTGGCGTCTTATTAATGCGCTCCCACTAGAATTACTAGGATTATTAATGCGCTCCCACTAGAATTACTTTTGGCGTCTTATTAATGCGCTCCCACTAGAATCCGATAATAAGACGCCAAAAGTGATTATATGATAATCCAAATTTTCTAAAAATTCAAGTGGGGACGAGATGAAAAGGGTTGGATTCTCACGGCCTCCATTACCCGTCTATAGTATAGTGAATATGTTGTTAGGAATAGTACCCTAGAAAGCCGATTATATATCCGCTTTGTACTTTTCCTTATTGAAATCGCAGACAATCTTTGAATAAAATAACGAATTGAGGCAACACTTCTTTATATGCTCTTATTTGGTATGCGTTTACTTTAGTTGGGCATGTATGAGAACTCCCTTAATCCTGATGACTTTAGGACTCTACCATTTAGGTGAAATGGTTCATGAAACGAGCCCTATATCACATAAGTCATGATTAGTAAAATACTCCAAGCCGATGAGTCCTACAGACAGTGGCAGTGTCAACCTGACTCCTCTAAGGCTTGCTTGTGGGATCATGCCCTTAAGAAGGACCACCTTGTTTCATGGAGGTGCAAAGTGTATAGTTGATATGTGCGTGATACATGAGGGTGCTTACTTCCATAAGTAAGTTCACTGAGGTGCCCCGTGTGAGAAGATTCCTAAATGGGAAAGGAAGCTGCTATTTCAGGAAATGAAAACTTTCAGATTAGGAAATATCTCAGGAGTCATTGATGTGATTAATTGATCCTTAGACTTGAGGTTCCTTGTCACTTTATGTGTTAACTCGGTAGTCTTAGGTATAAGCTTTAAAGGGTGTCGACTTAGACAACTGATTCAAGGCTTATGCTTGGGCTGCACAAGTGACTCATGAAAGTGAATGAGAATCAAGAAAGGACCTACACTTGCATTTGCAAGGTGATCTCTTATTGTCTAAGTCATTCATATGCCATATGGAGCCCTTGGCCAAGACAGTAGATCAAGACATCAAGAAAAGGGTTTCTTGGATTGAGATCAAATGGATATGAAATGCACTTAGCTTTAAGACCAGATTATTAGGGTTCTGATTATTCCCTTACCCTAGATCTTGGTTGAGAGATAGTAAGTAGGAGGATTGTATCTCACATGAATCAATGACTTACAGGTTCTTTCGAATCGAGACATTCCAATTCAGCTGGGGGTTAAACACCTGTTGCTAGACTATGGTCGTTTAATCTGTGGACTGATTAATTAATTAGTGAATTAATTAATTAATTAGGATCACTGCTAATTGAATTGAGAACCTAGAGGTCACACACAACAACTCGGTTACATGAGTTAAGGCTTTAAAATGATCAAACGAGTTGATCATACCAAGAGGGTTCCACACGTGTGAAACCACACGTGTATATTTGTTTATATATTAAATAATTATTGTGTTAATTATTTAATAGACTTTGGTTTAATTTTTGAATTAAAATGAAAGTCTTATATTTGGAGAAAATTAATCTAGTTAATTAATTATGAATTAATTAATTAGATAAAATAAGTTATTTATTTAATAAATAAAGTATAATATTATCCAAAAGGAGTTTGGATATTTTAGCTCTCTTAAAAGTTGATTTGAATTAGAATTCAAAGTCAGAGTTTAAAATTGCTTGATGATCAAGTAATAAGAGAGAGGGACCAAATCCTTAGTCCATAAGGACTAGGATCGGCCGCCCCTCTCCTAGCTCCCCTTAGGGCTGATCGATTTTCTTTTGGTTCATGTGTTGAACACCATCCTTTCTCCAAGATCAAATAAAACTGGAGAACTACCATCCTTACTAGTTAGATTGTAGTCAAGTTGGTGGACTATCTCTAGAGAGCTTCAAGTTAGAAGTTTTTGAAGATTCGAGCTTTACCAAGGAGAGGGGATGAAGCCGCGAGAAGAGCGTTCTTGGGTGACTTGAAACGCTTCAAGAAAGATTATTGAAAAGTAAGTTTCTAATCTCTACGAATTTGGATTCACGATTGCGAGTCTAAGATCCTTTTGTTGGAAAATTTTTAAATTTCCGCTGCTTTCTGATTCCCAATTTCCAACATATGTGCTACGCTCGCAAGTGGCCGGAAGGGCCGCGTGCTGTGCACGCCTGCGAAGTACATGGGCCTCTTCGTGTACGGGCCCCATTTTTCTCGTAATCCATTTTCGTATTTCGTGCAATCCAATCCCGATTTTAATTTTATTTTTATTATTAAAAAATTTTGTTTTATTAATATTTAATTTTAATAGAATTTAAAATTAGGATTTTTGAGAAATAGAAACTGTTTATAATTTGGGAAATTACACCTTTAATAAAATTATTAATTTTCAAAAATTAATTGGAATTTTATTAGTTTTAGTAATTTGGGATTTATTGAAAACTTTTATGAACAAGCCTCGCATCAAGTCGTGTTTTAAGTCATTAGGACTTGAAACGAAAATTTTAATTTATTGGCTAAATTTAAATTCTCGCAAGTTGCATGTTAGGTGATCATGGGTTTAGACTTATGAATGGTTTTAATTTATGCACATGGATGGTTTAAATTGGGGTTGGAGCCCTATAGTTGTGTTTTTTCAATTGAGGTTGGAGCCTTACTTATGTGCTTACTGTTATGTGATTTATTATGTGGCTTTCCATATTACTGTTTTGAGGCCGGGGTATGCCCCGTGTATTTGTCAAAGGCCAATATGAAGATTGAGCCTTATTACTTTTCAGTACTTTTTCATTTTTTTGAGAGTAGAATAGGTGGTGAGGTTTTATTTTCATTTTGGAGACAATGCACCCATGGAGTAAGATGGACCACATTCAAGTAACAAGGAGGCCATAAGTGAAGACCCCTCAAAATGTTAGGGAGGGGAATCTCGATTGAAAAATGTAATAGAGATAGGGCTCGTATTTTGTTACTACTTTCCCTTATGTGATTCAAACTGTTTATGTGGCATGTATGTTAGAACTTGTGATTATGGAGTGGCTCCCACATATCACGCATAAGATAGGTAGAACCCATGATCATCACACGTTAGTATCATGCTAGGACATGTTATCTGCTAAGTGCTTGTGTGAAATGCATTTAAGTTGTACTTGCATTAATCAAGACTAATTAAAATTGGATAACATATATGTTGGTGAGGTCGAACCGGACAACTCTCCGGTTGATTCGAAAATTCCCGTCAATTATTAAGCTAATTTCGAACAATAGGTATTTAATTCGAGGTGTAAATTTTTAATTAAATTCCTAGCATTCCATCAATATGTTTTAAGTTTAGTAAGTGAAGCAAGTTATTGTCCGTGAGTCGTGGGATAGCTAGTGGAGCTTATTAGTTCTTAGTTACCTAATTGATCATCTGAAATGATCAATATTTCGTGGTCAATTTTGGCAAGGGCGATATCCGCGAGTCGTGGGTCGTTCGAACTAAGTTTTGATCATGATCTTATGATTGATGGGTCTAGCTTAACGCTTAAGTAAATATGGATGTCGCACGAGTCGTGGGTCCATATTGAAAGATAGGTGATGCAAAAACAATTACTAAGAGTTCTAAAGGTGATAGAATTGGTAAGTTGTACCTACCTAGGGTTTTACTTAGAATGTCCGCGAGTCGTGGGTTCGAGGTAAAAAGCTTAGGATCTTAGTACCCATTGGGAAACGCGTTCCTCTTAGATCTTTCGGAATTATAGATCTTTGAAAAACAGTGGGAGATACATTAGATTAAAGACCTTATCATTTGTATATCATTATAATTCAGCATGCTCACTAGTTCTCTGTTTTACCATTTAGGTCGTAGATTCTGTGATTCTCTACGTGTTTTGAAATGGCAACCAAAAACCCTTTTGTATCGATCCTCGAGTCAAACAAGTTGAGTGGTCCCAACTATTCTGATTGGCTGAGGAATCTGAAAATTATTTTAGATTCTGAGAAGAGAACTTATGTTCTTTTCGAAGAGGAGCCTAGTCCCGAAGGTGACGCTCCCACTCGGACCGAGCGGGACGCGATCCAGAAGTGGAAGGATGATAATTTCCAAGCCCGTTGCCTTATGTTGGCTAACATATCTCCGGACTTGCAAAGGCAACATGAGGCCATGGAATTTGCTTGGGAGATTTACGACCACTTAGAGCAACTTTTCCGCCCTCATGAACGTGTTACAAGGTATAACACTTCAAAGGAATTGTTCCATCTAAGAATGAGGGAAGGTTCAAGTGTCCATGAATATGGACTCAAGTTTCTCGCCCTTACTGAGAAACTTGCTTCCATGGACATGCCACTGAAAGATGAGCTTTCAGTGGACTTGTTGCTAGCCTCGCTCCCACCATCATTCAACCCATTTGTCCTTAACTTCAATATGAATCATGCTGGTTCTACTGTAGCTGAGCTAATTAGTCAGCTTGTGACTGTTGAAAGCACGATCAAGAAGGACAATAAGGTTCTGATGGTGAATACTCCATCTTTCTCTTCTAGGCCTTCTAAAGGTAAGGGCAAGAAAGCCCAAAAGAAGAAGAAGAGACCCCTTAGGCCCATTGGTGGCATTTCGAAGGGGAAGGCCCAAAAGAAGAAGCGTGATCAGATTTTCTTTTGGTTCATGTGTTGAACACCATCATTTCTCCAAGATCAAATAAACCCTAGGTCAAGCCTAAACACTAACTAGAGAACTAGCATCCTTACTAGTTAGATTGTAGTCAAGTTGGTGGACTATCTCTAGAGAGCTTCAAGTTAGAAGTTTTTGAAGATTCGAGCTTTACCAAGGAGAGGGGATCAAGCCGCGAGATGAGCGTTCTAGGGTGGCTTGAAATGCTTCAAGAAAGATTATTGAAAAGTAAGTTTCTAATCTCTACGAATTTGGATTCACGATTGCGAGTCTAAGATCCTTTTGTTGGAAAATTTTTAAATTTCTGCTTCTTTCTGATTCCCGTTTTCCAACAAGTGGTATCAGAGCCACCTCGTTAATCGTGTTTCTGATTCGTCTCAATTATTCTGAATTTGGTATAAATTCTTAGGCTTGATGCGATTGAGTATTTGTAACTGTTTTAGAAAGCTTGAATTACGAAATTGTATTTTTCCCTGAAAGTTTCTGAAAAAAGTTTTGCAAAATTTGTTTTGAAAACTGTTTTGGATTTGAAACTGTATAAACTATTTTTGGATTTCTTGGATTGGTTTTGCTTTTGAACGAAAACACGAAACCAAAAGCCTGGATTATGAACAAGCGAAATCCCGCTCGCGAATGCGTCGCGGGCGCGGGCTTCGCGTGCCACCGCCGCCACGAGGCGCGCATGGGCATCCTCGCCCGGTCCCTTCCTCAACCGCGCAGGAGGCGTTCGGGTGCGCCCACCCAGCAACGCCCGCAAGTGGCCGCGCGCGTCATTCTTCGCGTACGGGCCCCATTTTTCTCGTAATCCATTTTCGTATTTCGTGCAATCCAATCCCGATTTTAATTTTATTTTTATAACTAAAAATTTTTGTTTTTAGTAATATTTAATTTTAATAGAATTTAAAATTGGGATTTTTGAGAAATAGAAACGGTTTATAATTTGGGAAACTACACTTTTAATAAAATTATTAATTTTTAGAAATTAATTGGAATTTTATTAGTTTTAGTAATTTGGGATTTATTGAAAACTGTTATGAACAAGACTCGCATCAAGTCGTGTTTTAAGTCATTAGGACTTGAAACGGGAATTTTAATTTATTGGCTAAATTTAAATTCTTGCAAGTTGCATGTTAGGTGATCATGGGTTTAGACTTATGTATGGTTTTAATTTATGCACATGGATGGTTTGAATTGGTGTTGGAGCCCTATAGTTGCGTTTTTTCAATTGAGGTTGGAGCGTCACTTATGTGCGTACTGTTATGTGATTTATTATGTGGCTTTCCATATTACTGTTTTGAGGCCGGGGTATGCCCCGTGTATTTGTCTAAGGCCAATATGAAGATTGAGCCTTATTACTTTTCAGTACTTTTTCATTTTTTTGAGAGTAGAATAGGTGGTGAGGTTTTATTTTCATTTTGGAGACAATGCACCCATGGAGTAAGATGGACCACATTCAAGTAACAAGGAGGCCATAAGTGAAGACCCCTCAAAATGTTAGGGAGGGGAATCTTGATTGAAAAATGTAATAGAGATAGGGCTCGTATTTTGTTACTGCTTTCCCTTATGTGATTTAAACTGTTTATGTGGCATGTATGTTAGAACTGTGATTGTAGAGTGGCTCCCACATATCACGCATAAGATAGGTAGAACCCATGATCATCACATGTTAGTATCATGCTAGGAAATGTTATCTGCTAAGTGCTTGTGTGAAATGCATTTAAGTTGTACTTGCATTAATCAAGACTAATTAAAATTGGTCAACATATATGTTGGTGAGGTCGAACCGGACAACTCTCCGGTTGATTCGAAAATTCCCGTCAATTATTAAGCTAATTTCGAACAATAGGTATTTAATTCGAGGTGCAAATTTTGAATTAAATTCCTAGCATTCCATCAATAGGTTTTAAGTTTAGTAAGTGAAGCTAGTTATTGTCCGCGAGTCGTGGGATAGCTAGTGGAGCTTATTAGTTCTTAGTTACCTAATTGATCATCTGAAATGATCAATATTTCGTGGTCAATTTTGGCAAGGGCGATGTCCGCGAGTCGTGGGTCGTTCGAACTAAGTTTTGATCATGATCTTATGATTGATGGGTCTAGCGTAACGCTTAAGTAAATATGGATGTCGCACAAGTCGTGGGTCCATATTGAAAGATAGGTGATGCAAAAACAATTACTAAGAGTTCTAAAGGTGTTAGAATTAGTAAGTTGTACCTACCTAGGGGTTTTACTTAGAATGTCCGCGAGCCGTGGGTCCGAGGTAAAATGCTTAGGATCTTAGTACCCATTGGGAAACGCGTTCCTCTTAGATCTTTCGGAATTATAGATCTTTGAAAAACAGTGGGAGCTACATTAGAATAAAGACCTTATCTTTTGTATATCATTATAATTCAGCATGCTCACTAGTTCTCTGTTTTACCATTTAGGCCGTAGATTCTGTGATTCTCTACGTGTTTTGAAATGGCAACCAAAAACCCTTTTGTATCGATCCTCGAGTCAAACAAGTTGACTGGTCCCAACTATTTTGATTGGCTGAGGAATCTGAAAATTATTTTTGATTATGAGAAGAGAACTTATGTTCTCTTCGAAGAGGAGCCTAGTCCAGAAGGGGACGCTCCCACTCGGGCCGAGCGGGACGCGATCCAGAAGTGGAAGGATGATAATCTCCAAGCCCGTTGCCTTATGTTGGCTAACATGTCTCCGGACTTGCAAAGGCAACATAAGGCCATGGAATTTGCTTGGGAAATTTACGACCACTTAGAGCAACTTTTCCGCCCTCATGAACGTGTTACAAGGTATAACACTTCAAAGGAATTGTTCCATCTAAGAATGAGGGAAGGTTCAAGTGTCCATGAATATGGACTCAAGTTTCTCACCCTTACTGAGAAACTTGCTTCCACGGACATGCCACTGAAAGATGAGCTTTCAATAGACTTGTTGCTAGCCTCGCTCCCACCATCATTCAACCCATTTGTCCTTAACTTCAATGTGAATTATGCTGGTGCTACTGTAGCTGAGCTGATTAGTCAGCTTGTAACTGCTGAAAGCACGATCAAGAAGGACAATAAGGTTCTGATGGTGAATGCTCCATCTTTCTCTTCTGGGCCTTCTAAAGGTAAGGGCAAGAAAGCCCAAAAGAAGAAGAAGAAACCCCTTAGGCCCACTGGTGGCATTTCGAAGGGGAAGGCCCAAAAGAAGAATCGTGATCAGAAAGAGGATGTTTGCTTCCATTGTTGCAAAGCGGGACATTGGAGGAGAAACTACCCAGAGTACAAGGCTACTCTAAAGAAAGGTATGTTTCTCGTTGAAGTAAATCTTTCTATTAATTCTAGTTCTTGGGTACTTGATACCGGTTGTGGAGCTCACATCTGTAATGATGTACAGATGCTAAATGAAGTTCAACAACTCAGAGAAGGAGAATGTGTCTTGAAGATCGGCGATGGCTCAAAGGTTAAAGCTCGAGCTTTAGGCACAATTAGCTTAGATTTAGGTAGTTTTGAGTTAGTTTTAAATAAAGTCCTTTATGTACCGACCATTATTCGTAATATAATTTCAGTTCCAATTTTAGATTGTGAAGGTTATGAAACTTATATTAAGAATGGTAAATATTTTATCAAATGGAACAACTCTTCCGTTCACATCGGTACTCTAAGTAATGGACTTTATCTAACTCAAAATATCAATATTATGAATATACAACGAGAAACCAAGCATAAGAGAGATGACAAAGTTTTAGCTCCCTTTTGGCATGCTAGATTAGGACACATTTCCAAGAACAGAATTAGCAAGATAAACACTTTAGGATCATTCTCTAAAAATGATCTCAACGAGTTAACTTCTTGCGAATCCTATCTCACAGGAAAGATGTCCAAAGTTCCTTTTAAAGGAACTGTGGAACGTGCCACTGAGGTCTTGGATTTGATCCATTCTGATGTTTGTGGACTGCTTAGTGTAAGCAAACGAAACAATCATCAGTATTTCATAACGTTTACCGATGACTTTAGTCGGTATGGTTATGTATACTTAATGAAGTATAAATTTGAAGCTTTTGAGAAATTCCTAGAATTTCAAAAGGAGGTTGAGAACCAAACTGGTCACAAGATCAAAGCACTTCGATCTGATCGAAGAGGCGAGTATCTTAGTGTAGAATTCCTTAGTCATCTCAAAGATAATGGGATTATCTCTCAGTGGACTCCTCCGGGAACTCCTCAACTCAATGGAGTTTTTGAGAGAAAGAATCGAACCCTACTTGATATGGTTCGTTCCATGATGAGTTTCACTGACTTACCACCTTCTTTCTGGGGTTACACCCTAGAAAGTGCAACAAAGATTTTGAATCTAGTTCCCTCTAAGTCAGTCCCTAAAACGCCCTATGAAATGTAGCATGGTAAAATCCCTAGTAATTTTTACTTAAGAATTTGGGGTTGTCCTGCTTACGTGAAGAGGACAGTGGGAGATAAGTTAGAATCTCGTTCTAACTTATGCTACTTTGTAGGTTATCCTAAGGAATCCATAGGGTACTATTTCTATGATCAATCTTAGCAAAAGGGGTTTGTTTCCAGAAATGCTACTTTTCTTGAGGAACCCTTACTTAAAGAAAAGAAAGGCAAGATCATAGAATTAGAGGAAGTACAAAGTGACCCCACGCCACCCACTGAAGAAATATCCCTTTCTGATCAACCACAACCAATAGGTGTTTTGAACGTACTCCAAGATAGCCGGACAGATGGTATGGATTTTTCCATGAGATCTCTCAAAAGGATAATGATCCTTTAACATATGAGGAGGCATTTTCAGATTCTGACTCTGAACAGTGGATAGAAGCCATGAAATCCGAAATGGATTCCATGAACTCCAACCAAGTTTGGACCTTAGTAGATTTGCCTGATGGGGTCAAACCCATAGGTTGCAAATGGATCTTTAAGAGAAAGCTTGGAGTTAATGGAAGCATTGCAGCCTACAAGGCAAGATTGGTTGCAAAAAGATTCACTCAAAGACCCAGTGTGGACTTTGATGAAACTTTTTCACCAGTTGCAATGCAAAAGTCTATTCGGATGATGCTTGCCATTGCTGCATATTATGACTATGAGATATGGCAAATGGATGTGAAAACTGCCTTTCTCGATGGTGATATTGATAAAGACATTTATATGGAGCAACCCATAGGTTTCACATTCAATGGGAGTGAGCAAAAGGTTTGCAAACTCCAAAGATCAATCTATGGATTGAAACAGGCTTCTAGGAATTGGAACATTCGATTTGATGAATCAGTCAAAGCGTTTGGCTTCATTCAAATTTCGAATGAATCATGTGTGTATAGAAAGGAATTGGAGACCTCAGTGCAATTCTTAGTACTCTATGTTGATGACATCCTTCTTATTGGGAATTCGAAGGATGACATGAAAGTGACTAAGTTATGGTTATCGAACCAATTCGAGATGAAAGATCTTGGTGATGCGTCCTACATCCTCGGAATTAAAATCTATCGAGATAGATCTAGAAGGTTAATAGGACTATCACAGTCGATGTATATTAACAAAGTATTGAAGAGATTCAATGTGGAGTCAGCTAAGGTTAAGAACCTTCCTATGAGTGTAGGAACATGTCTTTCTAAGAAGATGTGTCCTAAGACTAACCTTGAGAAGGAAAGAATGACTCATACACCTTATGCATCAGCAATAGGTAGCATAATGTATGCAATGTTATGTACTCGACCGGATGTGGCTTATGCACTTAGTGTAACAAGTCGTTTCCAATCTGACCCTGGAGATGGTCATTGGGCTGCCGCGAAGAATATTCTTAAGTACTTGAAAAGTACTAAAGATTTATTCTTAGTTTACGGAGGTCAGAAAGATCTTACTGTCGAAGGATACTGCGATGCAAGCTTTGCATCTGACTTAGATGATTTTAAGTCAATGTCAGGATACATTTTCTGCCTAAACGACGGAGTAGTGAGTTGGAAGAGTTCCAAGCAAACGACCACTGCAGATTCAACCACTGAGGCCGAATACTTAATTGTAAATAATGCAGCTAAGGAAGGTGTTTGGATTAGAAACTTCATTCAAGAGTTGTATGTTGTTCCTAGCATGAAAGACACCATTATTGTGTTTTGTGACAACACTGGGGCGGTTGCTCAAGCAAGAGAACCAAGATCTCACCAACGGACCAAGCGCATTATGAGGAAGTATCACCTAATCCGTGATATTATCAAAAGAGGAGATGTGCAAATTGAGAGGGTCGCATCAGTAGAGAACGTGGAAGATCCACTTACTAAACCCCTTAGTCGAGAAGCTTTCGAAGGTCATCTTAAGAAAATGGGACTTAGAGTAGCTTTAGAATGGCTTTGACGGGCAAGTGGGAGTGTCAATCTGACTTCTCTAAGGCTTGCTTGTGGGATCACGCCCTTAAGAAGGACCACCTTATTTCATGGAGGTGCAAAGTGTATAGTTGATACGTGCGTGATACATGAGGGTGCTTACTTCCATAAGTAAGTTCACTGAGGTGCCCTGTGTGAGAAGATTCCTAAATGGGAAAGGAAGTTGCCATTTCAGGAAATGAAAACTTCCAGATTAGGAAATATCTCACGAGTCATTGATGTGATTAATTGATCCTTAGACTTGAGGTTCTTTGTCACTTTATGTGTTAACTCTGTAGTCTTAGGTATAAGCTTTAAAAGGTGTCGCCTTAGACAACTGATTCAAGGCTTATGCTGGGGCTGCACAAGTGACTCATGAAAGTGAATGAGAATCAAGAAAGGACCTACACTTGCATTTGCAAGGTGATCTCTTATTGTGTAAGTCATTCATATGCCATATGGAGTCCTTGGCCAAGGCAGTAGATCAATACATCAAGAAGAGGGTTTCTTGGATTGAGATCAAATGGATATGAAATGCACTTAGCTTTAAGACCATATTATTAGGGTTCTGATTATTCCCTTACCCTAGATCTTGGTTGAGAGATAGTAAGTAGGAGGATTGTATCTCACATGAATTAATGACTTATAGGTTCTTTCGAATCGAGACATTCCAATTCAGCTAGGGGTTAAACACCTGTTGGTAGACTATGTTCGTTTAATCTATGGACTGATTAATTAATTAGTGAATTAATTAATTAGGGTCACTGCTATTTGAATTTAGAACCTAGTGGGTCAAACACAACAACTTGGTTACATAAGTTAGGGCTTTAAAATGATTAAATGAGTTGATCATACCAAGAGGGTTCCACACATGTGAAACCACACATGTGGGTCACGTGTGTATATTTGTTTATATATTAAATAATTAAAGTGTTAATTATTTAATAGACTTTGGTTTAATTTTTAAATTAAAATGAAAGTCTTATATTTGGAGAAAATTAATCTAGTTAATTAATTATGAATGAATTAATTAGATAAAATAAGTTATTTATTGAATAAATAAAGTATAATATTATCCAAAAGGAGTTTGGATATTTTAGCTCTCTTAAAAGTTGATTTGAATTAGAATTCAAAGTCAAAGTTTAAAATTACTTGATGATCAAGTAATAAGAGAGAGGGACCAAATCCTTAGTCCATAAGGACTAGGATCGGCCGCCCCTCTCCTATATATAGGGGAGCTCGAGCTCCCCTTAGGGCTGATCGATTTTCTTTTGGTTCATGTGTTGAACACCATCCTTTCTCCAAGATCAAATAAACCCTAGGTCAAGCCTAAACACTAACTAGAGAACTAGCATCCTTACTAGTTAGATTGTAGTCAAGTTGGTGGACTATCTCTAGAGAGCTTCAAGTTAGAAGTTTTTGAAGATTCGAGCTTTACCAAGGAGAGGGGATCAATCCGCGAGAAGAGCGTTCTTGGGTGGCTTGAAACGTTTCAAGAAAGATTATTGAAAAGTAAGTTTCTAATCTCTACGAATTTGGATTCACGATTGCGAGTCTAAGATCCTTTTGTTGGAAAATTTTTAAATTCCCGCTGCTTTATGATTCCCGTTTTCCAACATATGTGCTACTCCCTTCGGCGGGTATATATTCGCGGTATACAAGATTGGACTTCTTCGAATAGAATGAAATATGGAAAAGTCAGCTCGACCACGCCTCTGTGGAGTGTCTTGACCTACTCGTACGGACTTCTAGGTAATGGTGCACACTTGACTAAGTAATGTATTAACCTCCCTTCGGAGCTCTGTTACATTTACTTAGAGGCCAAGGGTTGACGTGGTGGATTAACATTATTTGGTAAGAGTTACCTAGATGACATGTTAATTAGGAATAGTCCTTGCTTTTCTAAGCGGTTTTGGACCTCGCCTCCGGGGAGTCAACTGTAGTTAGTTAAGTCACCATTGCGTAAATCAAAATGCTTACGTGGATTTCATTTATTGGTTGGATACAGAAGAAAGTGAAATGTATAATCGTAATTTGCATTTATTTATTTATTTCAGTTTTATAATAACGATCTCCCTTATCCTACTCCAAATGACTTTAAGGAAATAAGTTAGTCTTGTTCAACTATGCTGACTAGAAAATGGATCTTGACATCGTGTTGAGACACGAAAGTTTACGTACCCATTGAACCTTAACTGAAAATTCCGAAAACTACAACCAGTCAGGATTTGAAAGATGCTTATTCCAAATGGATCAAGTGTGATGATCTGGGTAGTTTTATATCCTGACATCTGTCTTAAAACTTCTTGAGCATCAGATGCATGAGATGTCTGCTGATAAGAACATGTTTTGAAGACAGAATCGTGCAAAGGTACGAGCCAATGGAAAGCGTTGTTAGTTAAAGATGTTTGAAGGATCACTGGTTCAGAATCATATTATGAATATGATAACTAATCTGAACGAGATTGAAAGCCTCCGTGCTTAAAGACACAATCTTAACAGATAGGATAAGATCCTATACTCTCTGCCTAAGTCATTTGAACGTTCAAGATTAATTTTAAATAAATTTTTTTTAAACCCAACCTGAACCAATGAACGACCTCAATATGGCAGAAAGGGTGATATAGACTAAGGGAAAAGTTCTCTTAAATCAGACAACAATATCTACGGCCCAGAAAGGCAGTAAGTGGAAGAAAAATAAAAGGAATGGTTCTCAATCTTAAGGTTCAAAAGAAGAAAGTCAAATCCGACAATGGAAAAGTGTTTTTATTTCGGTGGTAACGAGTATTGGAAAAGAAATTATCCAAAATACTTAGTTTGTCTGTTTGCTACGCCGTTTAGATAAGATATGAAGATATCTTACTCGTTGAAAGTATGTTTAGTTGAAAATTCACCGGATCCCTGGTATGTGAACTTGAAATCAACTAATCATATTTGCAATTCGTTGCGAAGATTCAAACTAACCAGGAAGTTTGAAAAATGGCTAACACACAACTACTGCTCGAGGATCATACTGTTAGGAAAACTAACAACTAGGTCCTAATTATCAGGGATTTGTATATATCTTAGGGTGATTATATTACCATACTTAGACGGACTTTGTATTATTTAGTGTATCCCTGCATTGTATCTTGTTTGTACAGAATAATTAATCAATACAAAAGTTTCTCCCAAAACCTATGGCATCTAGTAATTACAATATGGTATCAGAGCGGGCGACGGTCCATTAACGGATTCGAGCCTTGCTCATCACATACCCATACCGTGTTCTTACAGTCATGGCAGACGATCGTAGCTAAGCCAGTTCCGACAAGGAATCACAGCAGCCCGTCGATTCCCTGGCCGCCCAATTATCCAGTTTAATTCAGAACCTGCAGCCAAACCAAATTCAACCAAACCAACAGCCTATTTCTCAGTCAGTCTCAATCAACATCAAACTAAACGAATTCAATTACTTAATATGGTCTCAGATGATGCGAATGACAATCGGGGGAAGGGGTTGATTGAGCCATCTTACCGGAATACCACCGCCACCAGCGGCGGGGGAACCAACCTATACTCAGTGGGAGCAAACGGATCTGATCGTATGCTCATGGCTCCTCGATAACATGGAGCAGAACTTGGTGGCCAATTTCATTGAATACCCCACTGCGAAGGCTTTATGGGATGGATTACAAGCAACATACGGACATGATGGAGATAGCTTTCAGATCTACGATCTCACAGTCCGTGCGCACAGCATGAAACAGGGAAACAACTCAATTGAACAATTCTATAGCAACCTCCAGAGAGTTTGGAGGGAGATTGAAGTCCGATACCCAAATCCCATGACCTGTGAAAGGGATATTGCGACCTTCAATCGCCTCAGATCCGAAAGCCACCTCTTTCAGTTCCTCGCCGGGGTAGATGACCGCTTTGACACTGAACGACGGGATCTCTTAAAAGAAACCCCTTTGCCGACAGTAGAGAAGGCATACGCCACCATCCAGTGAGAAATCATGAGCGCAGACCGGACATCATCATCGGCGGGGATCTCTGAGATAGGCACTGGTCTCGTCGCGAGACAACAGTCACAATGGGGACCCTCATCGGTTCCATTCACAGACACCTCCAAATTTAAGCCCAAACCACCATACCGGAACCCTGCCGCCACCACCCAGTCAAGCTATGCCCCAAAGTGCGACAAGTGTGGCCGAACCGGCCATAAGAGAGAAGGTTGCTTTGAAATAATTGGGTTCCCGGAGGGATGGCGCAGCCGGCGACACGACGGGGTCACATCGGGCTACGGTAGAGCCAAGATGATGGCCGGCGAAGGAACAACCCACATAGAACCAGAGGCGGCGGCGGACACAACAGCTCAGATGTCCATCGCCGAGACAGGGGCGGAGGCGCGGCTTACCGGCGTTGCAACAGGGATGGCGGCGCTTGGGGTCGGAGTGAGGAGAGAGAGAGAAGAAAGAACAGAGGCGGCGGATGGCGTGAATGAGCAGAAAGGGGTTCAATTAGGTATTTGTGGAGAGGGGCTAGATTTACATAATCACCCCTCCACGTGCACCTTCATTTCTTCTAATTCCAGTATATTAAATTCATATGATACTGTATGTAATAATGGTGTAGCAAAGAACTTTGATATTCTGGAAAGCAAACAAAACTGTAATTACAGTACAGGAACCGCCCTACTGACCAAAGGTGAACAGGCACACAAAAGTACTCGATGGCTTTTCGATTGTGGTGCGTCCGACACTATGACGTACGACCCAATGGATTTCTCTAATAGCACCTTTCCCAACAGGACAGCAATACAGAATGCTACTGGTGGTGTCGTCCCAGTTCATGGATCGGGAACTATTGCTATTTTCCCTGATGTGAAACTAAATAATTGTCTCTATGTGCCTGATCTCTCTTGTAAATTGTTATCTATAAGCCATGTGACCAAAGAACTTAATTGCATGGTCCTGATGTATCCTACTTTCTGTTTGCTGCAGGATATTCGGTCGGGGTGAGTGATTGGGCGTGGTATTGAGAAAGATGGACTGTATTATGTGGACGAGGTGTCTCGACACGGGACTGCAGCGCTTGCTCACGGGACAGTGGAACGTCAACAGTGGTTGTGGCATCGGAGGTTGGGACATCCGTCCTTAGGGTATCTGCAAACTTTATTCCCTAGTATTTTTTCTCAACATAGTCAGTTGTCATGCGAAACGTGTATACTTTCAAAGAGTCACAGACAGTCGTTTCATAGTTCTTTGTCTAGAGCTAAGGATGTTTTTTCTTTGGTTCACTCTGATGTGTGGGGGCCTGTCCCGAATATTGGTGGTCGTGATTTTAGATATTTTGTGTTATTTGTTGATGACTGCTCGCGAATGGTATGGGTTTATTTTTTAAAGAATAAATCAGATGTCCCACTTAAGTTCATAGAATTCTATAAAATGGTTCAAACGCAGTTTAACTCTCAAATTAAGATTCTCAGGTCTGACAATGGGGGGGAGTTCGTCAACTCAACTATTAAACAGTTTTTCCAAGATAATGGGTTGGTTCATCAAACCTCTTGCCCAAACACCCCACAACAAAACGGAGTAGCCGAGAGAAAAAATCGACAACTCTTAGAAATGACTAGAGCCCTCATGCTTGAGTCTCACTGTCCAAAACATCTCTGGCCGGAAGCCATTGCCACTTCAGTCTATCTTATCAATCGCCTACCTACCAAACCCCTTAATCTTGAAACTCCCTTACAGCATTTGGGAAAACACGTTCATATACCTTCTCAGTTAATCCTTTAGCCACGGGTTTTTGGGTGCTCCGTGTTTGTTCATATTCCTAAAGTCGATAGGAATAAGTTAGACCCCTGCTCTCTTAAGTGTGTCTTTGTGGGGTACGGGGTTAGTCAAAAGGGATATCGATGTTATCATCCCCCTACCGGGCGCTTGTACACAACCATGGATTGTGATTTTCTGGAAACCGAGTACTTCTTTACCCAACCTAGTGTTCAGGGGGAGAATCAGCAGCAGCGAGATCCACTAGGCTGGGTCACACCACTTTGGCCAACCACAGTCCCACAAGATCAAGTAGGCGGAACCACCGAGCAAACCCGACACTCAATACAGTCTATCATTCCAAGTCCACCCCCGATCGATATCCCTGAGGTATGTGGCTATAGTTCTGTTGATACAGTTACACCTGAACTTTATGAAGCTGACAATACAGGTCAGAAAAATGGTACAGACATGGAAAATCAGGCTCAGGGGGAGACACGAACAGAACAGGAGAACAGATATGTGTTGCCTCCGAGAGCCAATCGGGGAGTTCCCCCGAAGAGATACGAACCAGAACACGTGAACAGACTCCCTAAATACCCAATAGCAGATCTGGCAAAAGGGAACTTATCTCAACAGGCACGAGCATATGTTGCCTTTATTTATTCTACACCTGTCCCTACCAGGGTGGAAGAGGCACTTACAGATGACAGATGGGTTCAGGCAATGGAAACCGAAATGAGTGCCTTGGAAAAGAATGGCACGTGGGAGAGATGTGAGCTGCCAAGTGGGAAGAAAGTAGTTGGTTGCCGTTGGGTCTTTACAGTGAAAACTCGAGCAGATGGCAGTGTTGAGAGATATAAGGCCAGACTAGTGGCGAAGGGATACACCCAGACTTATGCGGTAGACTACTCAGAGACGTTTTCTCCAGTTGCCAAGATTGACACGATTAGGGTCCTATTCTCAGTAGCAGCTAATCGGGAATGGCCACTGCATCAGTTTGATGTCAAAAATGCTTTCCTCCGTGGAGACCTCGAAGAAGAAGTGTATATGGAACCACCTACGGGTTTCACTCAGGGTTACAAACCTGGGGAAGTGTGCAGGTTGAGGAAGGCATTGTATGGTCTCAAGCAGTATCCTAGAGCGTGGTTCGGGAGGTTCACAATTGCTATGAAGAAGTATGGGTATCATCAGAGTAACTCCGATCACACCTTATTTCTCAAAAGGAGAAATAGATTGGTTACATGCCTTATAATCTATGTCGATGACATGATTATTACAGGAGATGATGTAGAGGAGATTGCACACCTCCGGGAGAACTTGTTCACAGAATTTGAGATGAAAGATTTGGGGGAGTTGAAGTATTTCCTAGGGATTGAGGTGTTAAGGTCAAAACAGGGATTGTTCATTTCACAGCGGAAGTTCGTACTTGATCTTCTAGCAGAAGCTAGGCTACTAGAGTGTAAACCAACAGACACCCCAATGGTTGCCAACCACGGTTTGAAAATAGTGGAAGGGGCAGAGGAAACGGATAAAGGACAATATCAGAGGCTGGTGGGAAAACTGATCTACCTAGCACACACCCGGCCTGATGTGGCATACGCAGTGGGAGTTCTGAGTTAGTTCATGCACCAATCTCAGAAGGATCATATGGATGCAGCAATCCGAGTATGTCGGTATCTGAAAGGAAGCTCGGGACGAGGTGTATTGTATCAAAGGCATGGACACCTCGACATTGAGGCGTATACTGATGCAGACTGGGCTGGAAACCCAGTGGACATGCGGTCAACATCCGGATACTTCACACTAATGGGAGGAAACCTAGTAACTTGGAAAAGTAAAAAGCAGAAAGTAGTGGCCTTGTCGAGTGCAGAGGCTGAGTTTCGTGGAATTGCACGGGGATTGACTGAGGTACTGTGGCTGAGAAAGCTGCTAGCAGAGATTGGCTTCTTGGCAGGTGGAGCATGCAAACTGAGATGTGATAATCGAGCAGCTATTAGCATTTCAGGGAATCCAGTTCAACATGATCGAACCAAACATATTGAAGTTGACAGACACTTTATCAAGGAGAAGCTGGAAGAAGGAGTGGTAGATCTTCCATTTGTACGGTCCGAGGACCAACTGGCAGATATACTCACCAAAGCTGTGAACGGGAGGATATTTGGAGAAGTCTTGAGCAAGTTGAGCATCGTCGACCCCGATACTCTACTTGAGGGGGAGTGTTAGGAAAACTAACAATTAGGTCCTAATTATCAGGGATTTGTATATATCTTAGGGTGATTATATTACCATACTTAGACGGACTTTGTATTATTTAGTGTATCCCTGCATTGTATCTTGTTTGTACAGAATAATTAATCAATACAAAAGTTTCTCCCAAAACCTAGTAATTACAACAAATACAAGTCTAATTATATTAGCAGTAAGGACCATAAAGTCATATTTTGGCAATAGGGTTTTATATTATACGTGCCATATATACAGAAATTTGATTTTTGTAAGTTATTTGATAACTAATGGTTCAACTATTTGTTTTGAACAAAAGTTTACCATTAAACAAAATAAAAGGTTTATTTACTCTGGCACAATAAAAGATGGTCTTTTATACCTCAATGTAAACCCTAATTTAAGTTTAACATTAATAAGCTTGACTTACCATCTAAGAGGAAAAACTTATACGTGGCGCCTATCTATTGGTCAATTGAATCTGAATAGGATCCAAAGACTGATTGTTAAGTCCTATTGACTTGAAAACAGTATCAATCTATGAATCCTATTTAGAAAGTTAAAATGACCAAGAAGTCTTTTTGAAACAAAGGGTATTAAGCCATGAACTTGCTTGAGTTAGTCCATACGAACGTATGATATTATGAGTGTTCAAGCAAGAGAAAATTTTAGGTACTTCATCATTCATTTGAACGATTACTACAGATACAGATATGTTTATTTAATGAGACTTAAGTCTGTATTTTTGAAGAGTTCAAGGAATATAAGACTGAAGTCAAAGAGTCAAATTAGAAAACATATCAAGGCACTTCAATTAGATCGAAGTAGTGATAAGTATCTATGTTCATAGATAAATAGAATTTCCCAAGTGAGATTAGATCTCAACTATCTGTATGAGATACGTCTTAGCAAGGATGTATTGCAGAAAGGAGAAACAGAACTCTGATAATGATGGTAAGATTCATGAAGAGTCATGTTACCCTACGAAGTTCGTATTGGGGTCTTGCGCTCAAAACGACAATGCACATTAAACCTAGTTCTATCTAAGTGAGTTCCTAAAACACTGATGGATCTATAGCTAAGGTGAAAACCCTGTGTCTCTTATCTTCGGATTTGAGATAGCCTGGTCCATGTGTTAAGGATGGATCCTGATGAGTTAGAATAAAGAACAAAGGTTTACTTGTTCTAAGGTTATCCTAGAAGAACAAGAGGAGGTATATTTTGTAATTTGGGAAATCACAAAAGATGCTTGTGAATATTTCAAAGATGATTACATAAATAACCACAAAGGGTGAAAGCAAAATAGTGTTAAAAGAAAATAACAGTATTTGATACTGATTTCCATAAACCCGTAATAACTAAAAATGTATTAGATACATGACATGTACCAAATACAACATTTGATGTAGAGACGTGTACACGAGACCATCATTGTAGTGGGAGGATTATCGGGACACCTGACAAGACACGTAAGTTTAACCCAAGTGGTAGAATCTGACGTATCTGATCCTGTCATATGTAATGAAGCTGTAGAAGATACAGACGCTGACCGTTAGGTCAAAAGCCATTGGATCATAGTTAGAACCCTAGTATTCTACAAGAAAATAAAATGAGAAATGGATGAAAAAGTAGAGACTCTAGAGCAAAGCTTATGGCAAAGGGTTTTACCCAGAAAGAAGAAACCATTTATGACATCTTCTCGCCTATAGCAGGGCTTAAGTCCATAAGAACTCCCTTCTCCATTGTTTCTCATTTTGATTAAGAGATTTGACAAATGGATGTAAAGACGATGTTCTTGAATGGGCACCTTCAAGAAGAAAGGCATGGCATAACCTGAAAGGCTTCACAGCTAGAAATCAGGAGCATATAGTATCAGTGTTTTTAAAACCGGACCGGACCGGCCGGTTCGACCGGTTCAACCGGTGACCGGCACAAGGTCCGGTCCGAATAGGCCTCTAGAACCGGCAAGGTTCGGACCGTCCCAGGGCCGGAAAAACTGGCCGGTCAACCGGCGGTTTTGGCCCTGGGAACCGGACCGGACCGCCGGTTCACTTTTTCCATGATTTTTTTTTTTTTTTTTTAGTTTTGATATTTTTTATTTATTTATTTTTGCGTTATCTTTTTTCATCTCAAAACATAAAAAAAAAATTAAAAAAAAAAACTCAAAATTTGAAACCATTAAACCAACCGAACAAAATCTTCATCATCAACCCTGGGCAGCCAACTTCGTCTTCAACATTTTTATTGGTGAGAAACCTTCGTCTTCAACACTTTTATTGGTGAAAAAGATAAAATACGGCAAATATGTTCAAATCTTTGAAAGTTGGGTCTTTAATTTGGCTTTTCGGTTTTTGTTCTAACAATGTTGACAGACATCATAAGAAAAGAGAAAAAGAAAAATAGGTTAAAGATCTAACAATGTTGACAGACATCATAAGAAAAGAGAAAAAGAAAAATAGGTTAAAGATTGAGTGGAATAAGAAGATTGAAGAAGGACTCTCTTTATAAATTATAATCAATATTTATAGAAAATAATTAATTTTTATAAATACATATCCCTTAATTTTAGGAAGTAAATCCTTGATTAAGAGTTTTTTTTATTTAAATCTCCGATTAATTTGCCATTGTAATCTTTCTATTCTTTTATTTCGTAATTTAGGTATATTTCCAAATATAATTTTAATTTGTTAAAATTTTTAATTATAGAATTTTATTAGATTTTTTTTGAAAATCTTTCTCAAAACATAAAAAAAAAACTTATATTTTGTTAAAATATAAGTTTTGATATTTTTTATTTATTTATTTTTGCGTTATCTTTTTTCATCTCAAATCTTTCTCAAAACATAAAAAAAAAATTTTAAAAAAAAAAAACTCAAAATTTGAAACCATTAAACCAACCGAACAAAATCTTCATCATCAACCCTGGGCAGCCAACTTCGTCTTCAACATTTTTATTGGTGAGAAACCTTCGTCTTCAACACTTTTACTGGTGAAAAAGATAAAATACGGCAAATATGTTCAAATCTTTGAAAGTTGGGTCTTTAATTTGGCTTTTCGGTTTTTGTTCTAACAATGTTGACAGACATCATAAGAAAAGAGAAAAAGAAAAATAGGTTAAAGATTGAGTGGAATAAGAAGATTGAAGAAGGACTCTCTTTATAAATTATAATCAATATTTATAGAAAATAATTAATTTTTATAAATACATATCCCTTAATTTTAGGAAGTAAATCCTTGATTAAGAGTTTTTCTTATTTAAATCTCCGATTAATTTGCCATTGTAATCTTTCTATTCTTTTATTTCGTAATTTAGGTATATTTCCAAATATAATTTTAAATTGTTAAAATTTTTAATTATAGAATTTTATTAGATTTTTTTTGAAAATATTATATATTTTTTTCAAATATTTAAATTTTAAATCTATTTTATTGTTATATAATACTATATAAATATACATATATTTAATAAAAAATAATTATTTATTTATTACGTCATACCGGTTCGACCGGTGGTTGAACCGGTCGAACCGATCCGACCGGTAACCAGTAAGGCTGCCGGTTCACCCTCCGGTCCGGTTTTGAAAACATTGTATAGTATGCAAATTTAATAGTTCATTTTGTGATCATAAGCAAAGCGTCTGAATCATGAAACATCAGAATTAAAGAGGCAATCTAAATTCTTTCGGTTTGTGCAATTGCCCGATGAATCATAAGTGTACAAGATAACATCATGATAATGTTGTAACATTTTCATTTTGTACGTAAACGATATTATGCTAATTGGGAATGATGCAAGAATAGTCAAGATTTGATTGTCAAATCAATTTGATAAGTAAAGACCTAAGTGAGACCAATAATATTCCAAGGATCAGACTTTTGTCGTGATCATAGGAATAAGGAGATTGGTTGATCACAAGAAGCACATATAGATAAGATGCTGGTAAGGTATAATATGACAGATTCCAAGAAAAGTTCATTATCTTTTAGATATGGAATTTATCTATCTCGGGATCAGTGTCCTGAGACAACTGAAGAGATAGAAGACATGATTAGAGTTCCGCAGCGGAAGCTTTATATATGTCATATTATGTACAAGGCCAGATGTCTATTATGAATTAGGTCTAAGTTAACAGATATTAGTCAAACCCTAGTATCTGACACTAGGTAATAGTAAAAGCGTATATTGGAGTACTTGAGAAGAATTCAAGATTATATGCCAGTCTACCATAATGATGAGCTCATTTCAATAGAGTACACAGATTCAGATTTACAATCTGATTAGTATTCTAGATGTTTGACACCAGAATACGTGTTTACTCTAGAAAAAACAACCGTTAATTTGGGAATGTTAAGCAGACTTGTATTTCTTACACCGCAATAGAAGCTAAATACATGGTAGCTTGAGAAGCAGCCAATTAGAAGTATTGGCTTTATGATTTCCTAGTTATTGGCTCAGAGAAACATCTAAAAATTCCTTCATTAAAGTATTGACGCAAAAGAGTGCAAAACAAGTTTTGATGCTCATGTGAAAGGAGTAAGACTTAGATGCGTGCCCAAATTGAATTTAGGGCAAGTGGGAGATTGTTGGGAATAGTGCCATGAAAATTCAATTTGTTGGATTAATTAAACTGAATTTATAGCAAGTTGTGAGTATTTCACATATTCATAATTAATGGCGTGTGGTAGTATTCTTATATGAAATGTGTTTCATAGGAAAAGACTTTGAATATCGAAATCACGTGTCATTAAAGTTCTAGTCGATAAGATAAGAATATGTTCTTATCAAGACTATAATGTGGTTATCAAGACTATATCGAAATCACGTGTCAGATAAGAATATGTTCTTATCTGATTAGTCTTTCGTCATAGGGAATGGTGATTCTGATTATAACACGTTGATGATTTTCAATGGGATTGGTGTTAGGTTTATTTTATACTTTTATTTGAGCATGTTTTATGTCATGATTTGACGGATTTTAGGCCTTATATTGTTATAATTGCTCTTAATTCAGGTATATTATGCTCGGAGTTGGTTCATGATGAAACAGGGCAAGAAACGAGAGTTTAGATGCCGAGAATGATCAAAAAGTGTAAAGATTCATATTTTCCCGCGCATGGAGGATGGGAACGGCCCTTCCAAGCCCTTTGTATTTTGGGAAGGGCCGTTCCGGAAAGTCAGCTTTTTCCCCTTGACCGAGGATGGGAACGGTCGTTCCCGTCCCAAGCCTTTCCTGGGAACGGCCGTTCCCAGCAGCGCTGGCATTTGTGGGCAAGGCCGTTCCGCAGGCCGTTCCGGGAGGAGCTTTGGTGGACTATTTAAGGCTATTTTCAGCATTTCTCTAGAGAGGCTCATCGAGGGTTTAATTTAGGGTTAATTTAGGAGTCTCTTCTAGCTTTATCTTTGATCCTTAGAGCTTTAATTAGATTGTAGTTGTTAATTCCTTTCTAGAACAATCATTTCCTTTATTTTCAGTCCTAGTTAGATTTAATTGCTTTAAGTTTGATACTAATGTCTCTAGTTTTGGAACTGGTTCATGTTTTTGAGAATTTTGTTCTTGATATTTGATATTTGGTTTAATTTAATGAATATGCATGTTTTCAGTATGATCTCTACTATTTCCTTGTTTTCTAGTGTTAATATGAGTGGCTAATTTCTTGGGCAAAGGGGGGTGATGAATTATGTAGGGTAAGTGTTTGATGAAATGCCTAGGTGGGACTACTTGATCTTATGCTTGTGAAATTGCTTTGTTTGCATGTTTAAGCTTGATCACCTTAGATATGAACTTAGATTTGCATGCTAATCGAGAGATTGTATGTAAATTGGATGAAATTTCACAACACTTAAGTTTTAGGTATAAAGACATTTAGCCTATGCTTAAGCAATCGAGCAATAGAGTAACCGGGCCAAGCCGCTAGTTATTTTGTTGCACTAGTCTTGTTTGTTTGATCTAATTAATGAGCTAATGACCACGAGAGTAGGCTTTAGACTTTGATTAGGTACACGCACTTGACTTCGAGAGGAGCTTGTGTATACTTTAGTGATTAGGATTGTGAGATCCTTGTCCCATTTAAGCACTAATTGAACACGAACCTTGCATGATCATTACTACCCCATTGCCACTTAGTTAACTTGGTTCTTTGCTACTTTATTCGCTTCCTAGTTGGTTCTAGTTTGTTAATCTTAGTTAACTTTCATTTCCGTTAGTAGTTAATTCACTCTATCACTCGTTTTGGTCTATAGATTGGTGAAAACATTAGGTAATTGATTGATTTACTCCTCCCCGTGGATTCGACCCCTTTTGCTACATTGACTTATTGATGCTTGCACTTGGGCTTTATTAAAACATAACCAACAAGTTTTTGGCGCCGTTGCCGGGGAGGCGTTTAAATCACCCTTACCGATTGTTAGTAACTAGTGAATTAGACCTTTATTTTTTATTTGGTTTTGATGCTTGTTTGTCTCTTGTAGGTTCTTGTGCATGAGAAGAGCTAAAAGTTGGGAGAATTTGAAACATTATCCGGACATCGAAAAGAAACTTCGTGCATTAAGGAAGGAAAGGAGACAAGAGGCATCAACCCCGATTCAAATGGAAGATTTTAATGCAAATGATGCCCTTAATGGGGCAAATAAAGGGCAAAGACCACCACCACAACCACCCAACCAACCACCTCAAAGGCAAATTAGGGAATATGCCATGCCAAGTATGGAAAACATCCAACAAAACTTTGGAAGACCGGGAGTGGGGGCGAATCATTTCGAAATCAAGCCGGCCTACATCTCACTTCTACAACAAAATCAATTCAACGGATTTGCTACGGAGGACCCTATATCACACGTTAATTGGTTTGTGGAGGTGTGTGATACGTTCAAGTTAAATAACGTGCCCGAAGACGCCATAAGAATTCGCTTATTTCCTTTCTCTCTAAGGGATAGGGCGAAGGCTTGGCATAGTGCTCTTCCGTATGAGACTAAGGGATCATGGTCTTTATTGTCCCAAGCCTTCTTGGATAAGTTTTTCCCGCACGCTAAAACGGTTAAGCTCCGGAATGAAATCACTTCATTTCGTCAATATGAAGGAGAAACCTTATACGAAGCGTGGGAACGGTTTAAGGAAATACAAAGAAAGTGCCCTCACCATGGATGCGAAAATTGGAAGCTAGTCCAATCATTCTATGGAGGAATCTCCCAAGCTTTGAAGGTCATGATTGACTCCGCCGCGGGGGGCGCTATAATGACCATGTATGAAACCGATGCTATACAATTGTTGGAAAGGATAGCGGCTAACAATTCTTGGGCAAATGAAAGGGCTACCACACCAATCCCAAGGCCTTCAAGCTCAACACCAGGCATGTTACAAGTTGGCGAATATACCGCCATGCAAGCTAAAATTGAGGCTTTAGAGAAGCAAGTGGAACAATTTAAGGTTAATTCCGTGTCAAATCAATCCCCTCCTATGCAACAATCCACTTGTGAGATGTGTAGTGGGCCACACAACTATGATTCATGCCCTTATGCTTCTCAAGAAAATCCATCAAACCCACCCTCATGTCCCGAACAAGTAAATGCTTTAAACCAACAAAGACCACAATACAACCCTTATTCCAACACATACAATCCCGGACTACGCAACCACCCTAACTTTTCTTGGTCCAATCCCAACAACGCACAAAATGCTCCAAGACCACCACCACCACCTAGAAACCCCGGAAATTTCCAACAACCTCCTCCTTTCCCTCCACAACAAACCCATTACCAATCTTCTCAACTTCAATATCAAGCACCACCTCCACCACAACCCCAAAAGCAAGGATGGGAAGCCGCATTTGAGAAGTTTCTTAATGTTTCCTTGGACCGTTTCAAGAGCTTGGAAACTCAAGTGGACCAAGTTGTCACACAAAACCGGAACATTGAGATCCAAATTGGGCAACTAGCTAATGCTATAAATCCTAGGCCCCAAGGAACACTTCCTAGTAAGACGGAGGCTAATCCAAGAGAGCATTGTAATGCTATCATGTTAAGGAGTGGTAAGTACTATAATGAGCCTCCTTTGCCTAAGAGGTTTGATGCCGGATCAAGTGGGGTGAGTCAAGAGGAGAAATTGGATGAGGAGTGGGAGAAGCAAGTGAAGACAAAGGAAGTTGGAGAAAAGAATGACCTTACGCCTAAGATGAGTGATGAAAAGAAATACGAGAAAGAAGATGAGCTAAGAGACAAAGAAGTTAGGAAAAATCATGATGATGAGCTCTCTTCGAAACCAAAAGCGTACATTCCCCCGAAGGCGTATGTTCCACCAATTCCATTCCCACAACGATTGCAAAAGAAAAATTTGGAAAAGCAATTCGAAAAGTTCCTTAATGTATTCAAGCAACTTCATATAAATATCCCATTTACCGAGGCATTGGCTCAAATGCCAACATACTTGAAGTTCTTGAAGGAATTGGTTTCAAACAAGAGGAAGCTCAAAGACTTTGCCACCGTTGCACTCACCGAGGAGTGTAGTGCTATCATCCAAAGGAAGCTTCCTCCAAAGCTCAAGGATCCCGGGAGTTTTTCTATCCCTTTGACTATTGGATCTTTACAATTTGAAAATGCTTTATGTGATTTAGGAGCAAGTGTTAGCCTAATTCCCTTGTCTACTTGTAGGAAATTGGGCTTGGAGGAGTTTAAACCGACGAATATGATGCTCCAATTGGCGGATCGTTCCATAAAGTACCCAATAGGGATCCTAGAAGATGTTTTGGTGAAGGTTGGAAAATTCTTCATCCCGGCGGATTTTGTGGTTCTGGATATTGAAGATGATGAGCACTTGCCATTAATTTTAGGGAGGCCGTTCCTAGCTACGGCCGGAGCTAATATTGATGTTCAAAATGGCCTACTCTCATTCAAAATCGGGGATGATAAAGTGGAATTCAGGATTTTTCGTTCTATGAGTGCACCACCGCCTCCGGATAAGTGTTGTAAGGTGGAGTTTGTCAAAGAGAAACCGATCAAGATGGTGTCAATCCAAGAGAAGATAGATCCGGGAGACAAAGAGAGAAAACCAAAGTTTGAGAATTCTAGGAGAAGAGATGTTATGGCTTTGGATACTTGGAGATCAAAATCCGGTTTGGAGGGTATCAAGAACGAGGTCACTCCATGTGACTCGTCACATTTGGATTTTTGATCCTTGATCTTGGTTACAAAGTCGAGCTAGCGACTATAAACCTAGAACTACAATTTTCTAACCCTTCTCTTTTCTTTTTCCCCTCCCTTGTCTTTGATTGGAATTAACTCTTTCGTGTTTGCTCTTTGGATGTAGGTTTGTTTCTAGAAGATTGAAGTGCTTGAAGAAAGTGGCTCGCCATTTGAGGTCTTTTATAGCTTTATATTTGAAGATTGTTGCTTGAGTTAAATGCATATGTGATGTGTATAGTTGAAAATCATTGAAGTTTATGCATATTGTTAGGGGATATTTAGATACATGCGAGATCTTGTGCTTTTGAGAAATATGAGTTTAATTGATGAATCTTTGTGTTTTGTAGTGTACAATTCATGATAAGCATGTATGAGTGAAATGGGTGTGTTGCAATGAAAATCTTTGAATTTATTGGGAAGTATGCTCTTGTGGGGTGATTTTTGCTTGAGTAGTGCTTTGAGTGTGAAAATTTTGAGATATATTTGAAAATTGGGGAATTCTTATGCACATGTTGTGAGATCACATGTTTTGAATGCTAAATTTTGATGAAATTGTGTGTTAAAGGTGCATTGTTGTGTTTATTTGGGGCTAGATAAATTCCGGTATACTATGGTATGTATTGAAAATACGAGCTTGAATTTGTAATTCTTGCATGTTTAAATACCGGAATAATTTGGTTGAGGCCAATTTTTGATAGATTTAATGTTGAGGTTGAGGAATTGTTCATTTCCGGTTTGTTTAGACTTGTTTTGGGTCATTTTATGACTTTTTGTGTGAATTCCGGAGTTTGGTTTCAAAAATTACACTTTCCTCCCTCATTTTCCTTGGCCAACCTTCTGTAACGAATCCAACCTCATGGAAATTTCAGCCTGAGGAAATCCGCGATCGCGGATTTCAGCCAAGCTACTGTAACGTTTCCACCCTCGCGGAATTTTTCTCTTGAAGAAATCCACCCTCGCGGATTTCTGCCAAATTCAGCCAAGCTACTGCATTGAATCCACCATCGCGGATTTTTTTCCCTTACAGAAATCCACCCTCGTGGATTTCTGAAACACGTTTTCCCTCGCCGAAGGTGGGAACGGCCGTTCCCATCTCAGGTACAACATGGGAACGGCCGTTCCCAATGTCGCCCATTTTATCCTAACCGAGACCCGGAACGGCCGTTCCCGTATCAAGCTTATATGGGAACGGCCGTTCCCATAAGCGGAGCCCGTTTTTATAAGCAGAAACGCGTTTTTCTCTTCCCATTTCTGAACAAAAAAAAAACGCAGCAGCCTTCCCCTTTGTTTCAACTTACAGAAGCACCTTTCTCCCTTCCCTCTTCGAACCGAGACACAACAGCGCAGCAACCACCGCGTCTTCACCAGGTCCGGCGACTCCCGTTCGACGCCGGCGGCCGACAGCAACATTCCGACGCCATTTTCTCCTTCCATCTCGGTAAGCCACTCCCCACTTCTCAAATTTAGCCAATTTCCATAATTCCAGCCCTTTTTCCTCATTTCCGAATTGTGGCGATTTCTGTTCGTTTCTTCAGAATTTGTGTTGCTTTTGTGCTTTAAATTCTGTATTATTAATCGTTGAGCATTTGTTGGCCATTTCCCCCACCAATTTCTCCAAAATCAGCCCTTCACAACCTTGCACACAAGGTGTTCGATCAATTGCCCGAACCAAATTTCAGTCCCTTTTCAGCCCAATTCTCTGCAAAAATGGTTCGTAAACGTGCTAGAGCTAATCCCGCTGCATCATCCTCATCCCACCCTCCGCCGGAAATTGAAGAAGTAGAAGATCGACCTCCAAGAAGAGACCTTTCCGGCCGAAAGCTCGTTTCTACCAAGTATTTGGATGAGCCTATTCTTAGAGAGCTCCGACTCTTCCGCCAAGTCCAACATTTGTTTGAGAATATCGGGTGGTTGAGTTTCATTACTAACCGGGTGCACACTTATCCCCAACTCACTCGAGAGTTCGCCAAGACTTTGCATTGGAATAAGCATACAGGGATAGCCACTTTCATGCTCTATGGAGTGGATTACACGAAAGATGCTGACTTTCTTCGTCACACTTTTGGTTTTCCCGAAGCTACCGGCCGTGAATTGCCAGTTGAATGGGAGAGCATTCATCACTTGGACAACATTTGGCGATCTTTTGATGTGCTTGACAACGGAGTTATGTACACTCCCCGTTCCACTAAGAGTTCTTGCATCAATGATCCTTTGTGGCGCATTGTCCATAAGCTCCTCACCGCATCTATCTTTGGCCGTGCCCAGAGCACCGGTAATGTCACAACTTGGGAGCTCTATGTTCTTTATTGTATGCGGGAGCAAATTTTGATGGATGGTACCTACTTGTTGATGGATCGAGTGTTTAATGCTACTCGGCGTGAGGGTGCGAGCCTTGTTATGGGTGGATTTGTGACGACCATTGCACTAGCGCTAGGTCTTGAGCCGGCTGAGCACGAGGCTCCCTTGGATGATTCTATCACCGTAAATGCGCGTATACTGTTCAACATGGATCTGATTAGACTTTGGGGAGAGCCCTTGAACCATCATGTGGTATTTTGGCCGCTGGCGGACCGTGATCGATTGACTAGACTATATGATGAGGGCATTCTTGATCGTAGGCACGTGGAGGAGGTAGAGGTGCCACCTTTTGTTGCACCACAGCACGTCGATGACTTTGAACCTCCCGTTGATGATAATGTGCCTCATTTTGCCGCTCCTGAGCCTCAGGCTGATTTCCCTGACCGCGCCTACTTTGTGGAGCAGTTTCAGAATATGGAATTGCGTATGACTAGTCTTGAGACGCGGTACACTGAGCATACCACTTCCGTGGATCAGCGCCTTACCACGATGCAGACTGATATCACCGCCGTTCGAGGCGATATACGTGGGATCTACGAGATGCTCAGGACTTTTCAGCCACCCCCTCCCCCTTGATTTCCCCCATGTTTATTATTTTGTTGTTTAGATATTTTAGTTCATTTTGAGACTTCGATTCTTATTGTTGAATATGTGTACTTGATTTGGTATTTTCTGTGTAGAATTCGGCATTATTGGATTCTTATCTTTGACTTTGGCATGTTTTGGTTTTGTATTGTTTTATTCCTTTCCTCGTTATTATTACTTTTATACATGCTTGTTATCCTTGCTTGTGTAGTTGTGATTACAGGATTAGGAATACGATGTGCATGCCCGTTGCCGGTTTCTTCATAAACAGGGAGTCTCTTGGAACTTTATATCTATTTGCATGAGGACATTGCAATTTCTTAGTGTATGATTCATATATATTGTGATTAGACTTTGCTTATTATTGAGTTTTGCTTTGAATACGCGAATTGACTCCATTTTTGAAAATTTTTGCTTAGGGTGATCGTTGAATTGTTGCTTAATCGAGTTAGGCTAATTGAATGTGCGAAAACTTGTGTAATTTTTGATAAAGATAGTGTGTTGGCATGCCTTCATTTTTGAGCACTTTGAATGTTTTAATGCACTTTGATCCCTTAGAGGAAGTTTATTTCTTTTAAATAGGCCTAAAATACGATTAGAGTGCATTTTAGTGTCTTTCGAGGCGAAATTTTGAATTGACAAAAGATTAGGGAAATGACTTAGGCATTCGTTGTCGGTGGATAAAGCCTTTCATTTGCCTTTTTCACTAAATAGCATAGTCCGATTGACCCCATTGAGCCTTTTTGTTGTGCAATTTTCTTTCTAGCCACTTTACAAGCCTAAGCACAACAAAGTTTACAATCGACCCTTTTATGTTATCACACCATGCTTGCTCGTTCGATTTTATATTGTTGTATCTTTTGACCATTCTTGATGATTCTTGTACGAAAAGAGAGAAAAACATGAAAAGAAAGAAAGAAAAATTGAGAAAAAGTCGAAAGAAAAGAAAAAGAAAAGAGCAAAGAAAAGAAAAGAAAAATATGCAAAGTGTGAAAAGAAAGAGAGGTATTTGTAAACATCTTAGTGTGGGGGAATGTGCATTGGGCGAGGAAAGTGTTTGGTCTTGTATTGTAAAACGATGTGAGCTTTGGTGTTTAGTCACTTGAATCTATATTTCCATAACCATGACCCTTAGCCTACATTACATGCTCGAAAGACCTTTCGATCCCGAATCTTGAATCAATTCCATTAGTGGAGATAGGCACGAAGAGTGTATTCGAAGTTGTAAATTAGTGCTTAAACAAAAGATATAAACCAATCCGAGTGATTGTTGTGCATTATTTCATTCAAATTCACACACTACACAAAGGTATGCTAATTATACTATTTTTGTTGGATTTTATACTTGTGATTAGTGCGTTCGATAGGCTAAGCTTGATTGTTGTGACGATTTGATGATTGACCTTTGCGAATTTGTTCGTTAGTGGATTGACTTTTCAAGTGTTTGGCATTACTCGAGGACGAGCAATAGTTCTAGTGTGGGGGAGTTTGTTAGGTTTATTTTATACTTTTATTTGAGCATGTTTTATGTCATGATTTGACGGATTTTAGGCCTTATATTGTTATAATTGCTCTTAATTCAGGTATATTATGCTCGGAGTTGGTTCATGATGAAACAGGGCAAGAAACGAGAGTTTAGATGCCGAGAATGATCAAAAAGTGTAAAGATTCATATTTTCCCGCGCATGGAGGATGGGAACGGCCCTTCCAAGCCCTTTGTATTTTGGGAAGGGCCGTTCCGGAAAGTCAGCTTTTTCCCCTTGACCGAGGATGGGAACGGCCGTTCCCGTCCCAAGCCTTTCCTGGGAACGGCCGTTCCCAGCAGCGCTGGCATTTGTGGGCAAGGCCGTTCCGCAGGCCGTTCCGGGAGGAGCTTTGGTGGACTATTTAAGGCTATTTTCAGCATTTCTCTAGAGAGGCTCATCGAGGGTTTAATTTAGGGTTAATTTAGGAGTCTCTTCTAGCTTTATCTTTGATCCTTAGAGCTTTAATTAGATTGTAGTTGTTAATTCCTTTCTAGAACAATCATTTCCTTTATTTTCAGTCCTAGTTAGATTTAATTGCTTTAAGTTTGATACTAATGTCTCTAGTTTTGGAACTTGTTCATGTTTTTGAGAATTTTGTTCTTGATATTTGATATTTGGTTTAATTTAATGAATATGCATGTTTTCAGTATGATCTCTACTATTTCCTTGTTTTCTAGTGTTAATATGAGTGGCTAATTTCTTGGGCAAAGGGGGGTGATGAATTATGTAGGGTAAGTGTTTGATGAAATGCCTAGGTGGGACTACTTGATCTTATGCTTGTGAAATTGCTTTGTTTGCATGTTTAAGCTTGATCACCTTAGATATGAACTTAGATTTGCATGCTAATCGAGAGATTGTATGTAAATTGGATGAAATTTCACAACACTTAAGTTTTAGGTATAAAGACATTTAGCCTATGCTTAAGCAATCGAGCAATAGAGTAACCGGGCCAAGCCGCTAGTTATTTTGTTGCACTAGTCTTGTTTGTTTGATCTAATTAATGAGCTAATGACCACGAGAGTAGGCTTTAGACTTTGATTAGGTACACGCACTTGACTTCGAGAGGAGCTTGTGTATACTTTAGTGATTAGGATTGTGAGATCCTTGTCCCATTTAAGCACTAATTGAACACGAACCTTGCATGATCATTACTACCCCATTGCCACTTAGTTAACTTGGTTCTTTGCTACTTTATTCGCTTCCTAGTTGGTTCTAGTTTGTTAATCTTAGTTAACTTTCATTTCCGTTAGTAGTTAATTCACTCTATCACTCGTTTTGGTCTATAGATTGGTGAAAACATTAGGTAATTGATTGATTTACTCCTCCCCGTGGATTCGACCCCTTTTGCTACATTGACTTATTGATGCTTGCACTTGGGCTTTATTAAAACATAACCAACAATTGGAAACATCGAACTGGACCACTGATATTATTCATTTTATACTGCTATAAAATCTCAGGAAGCATTGTACTCTTAATTCTGATTATATTTCTGCTTTAAAGCATGTAGTGTTAGTCACTATAATATACTCGAAGTGAGGTCTCGGTAACGGTGGCCAAAATACTTTGTACGTTCGGTAACAACATGAAATGTGCTAAAGAGTTATATTGATCGAGGAATCTGTGGCCTTGCTAGAAGGTAAAAGATATCCCTGAAATAGATTTGCAAAAGTTCGAATTAAGACTTTGGCCAAAGCACTTCGCGTGATACGTCACCGAAGTTGTATGATGAATGTGTTTCACATACAGAGAATTTGAAATTAAGGCGAATCAATAAATTTCAGATTGGAGATGAAAATAAATGATAGTAGTTTCAATTTATTTTTCATGGATATCTACACAGAGGAGTAAAATGCGAAATTATTCTAGATCGAGAAATTCGTGAATAATTTAATTAATTTTAGAGTGCAACAATATTTATTTAGTGTAATTAAATATTGTTAAACAGTAATTAATTACTATCATGAGATGATAATATATTAACCCATTTGGAGCTAAAATTAATTAGTCCTACAGGTCCCCCTGCAAGCCCCAAATTGAAAACCAGAATAGAAAACATTAAAAGGAAAAGGAAAAATGAATTTTCAAAGTGTTTGAAAATACCCAAGGGATTTATTTTGAGAAAATAAATCAAAGTACCAACAGTTGGAAATGCCCGAAATTTTATTTTGGAGAAAATAAAATTATCATCGAAAAAAAAAATCGATGACGTGGCAGTTAACGTGGCATGCCACGTCAATAGACGGGCGTGAGGTGGTGCTGACTGGGCGCCAAGTGGCATGCCACGTGTGCGGCTGTGATCGCGAAACGTCAGCACAAGCGGGCGGCCCAGATTGAATGTCGACCGGGCGGGTCAACGGGTCGTCGGATCGGGTCGAAAACGGATAGGGTCGGACCGGCCCGAACACGTGGAAAAACAGGGATAAGCCACGTGTCGAACCGGACCAAACCGGGTTCGGTCGGACCGGTTCAAAGATTGGAACCCTAGGCCACGTGTGCTTCACACGCGCCACCTTCAGGTGGCGCGTGAGGACGCGTCCGGTGGCCAATCGGCGCATTCTCGGCGGCGTTGGACTCATGGTGATGAGAGCTTTAACGTAGTCACCTTGGAATTCATGTCCAAGTTGTGCATGCAAGTGGGGGTGTGAAATTACCATTTTACCGTCGATTATTCCCCTATAAATAGGGGTTTTGGCTCTTCATTTTTCCGTACAACTTTTGGGAGAGGTTTTGGCTGAGTTCTCAGCTTTGAAACCATATCCCTTTTCTCCTAGTTAATTTCGATTTATTTTGGAATTAATTTTAATTAGGTGTTTATATATAAAACGCCTAATTTCGGGAGATTAAACCCTGAAAAGGGTTTTCTAGTTTAAAGTTTTTTCCTCTAAGTATTTAGAGAAATACTTTCGGAGCCCAAACTCCGAGGGTTTCTCTGGGGTTATTGCAGGGAAGCTCTGCCGGTTTCACGAGGAGTGATCGTGTATCAGGTTCCCGGGAGGTGAACGCGGTAATCGTCTTCTGTGAAAGCAAAGGTGCTGGAAAAATGTCGTTAGATAGTCATATTTGCAGTACGGTAATATTTTACAGTTATATTTTTTTAAGCATGATAAATTATATGCTCTTAAGTGTTAATTTCATGTTAGATATTTATCTGCTTAAGTGATTTAAAATTTATTATCAATTGCATGTATATACTTGAGTAGATCTGGCTAGTCTTCCGCTATTGTATTAAAATGTTTTAGAAATATTTTAATACTTGTTGTTGGAAAACACGAAAGAGTGCGCAGCGGAAGTTTAAAATTTTTCCACAAGTTTAATCGTTGTCTTGCAATTTTCATACTGTAACGTTGGGAATAACAAGAAACTCACTTTAATTGAAGCTTTCTTGTGATGTTGTTACCGCCTAACAAACACCCTTCAAGCCGAAAGTCCCTCGAACGGTCCTTCGATTTAGGCTCCAAAGTAGAAGGCCTCCAAAGCTTATCCACACCAGTCCTAGAACACGATCAAGCAAGTGAGAATGCTAGTTCTATAACTTGTGTTAATGGCTAGGATAATTTTTGCTTTGAAAACTTTTCTTTTAATTTTTCTCAAAAACTTAACACTTCGTGAGTGTTGGTCGAAAGAATAAGAGAAGCACCATCCCTAGTATTTATACTAGGTTGGTTCGAACCCCTAGGGTTTCCAAGAACCAATTGGATTATTTTCTTGCTCACTAATTAACTAATTTAATTATTAATTTAATTGGAGAAAATAAGTTCCCAACTTGTTCTCCAAGTCTTGCAAGAATATTCTTCTCTCTCCTACAATAGGAAGTTGGACTTTTCATCTTTCTTAAAGTTAAAAGTCAATATTCAATAAATAAATTAATTCCCAATTAATTATTTATTGGGTTAACCTTATTTTAGAATAGTCTTAACAATTAATTCAAAATTAATTAAAAGACCAAAATTAATTAATTACAATTTAATTAATTAATTCTAGAAAAGAATTCACATATGAAGCAAACATACGCCCAAAGCCACGTGCATGCCACGTGTACACGACAACTATTTTGATCCTTTGTTAATCATATTAACATCTTACCATAACCCTCGTGTTCTGGCATTTGTGTGTGATCCTTTAGGTTCATTATTCGATTAGCAGTGACAACAATTAATTAATTCCATAATTAATTAATCACTTCACAGATCACACTACCGTAATCTAGCAATGGGTGTGTGACCCTAGCCAAATAACGAAATGAATCGAAGAACCTTTCAGTCAATGACAATCAGTGAAATACGATCCTCCTACAATTCCATCTCTCAATCAAGAACTAAGGCATGAGAATATTCCCAGAGCCCAAATATTCTTGATATTTAAAGTTACGTTCATTTCATATCCATTTCGATCTCTTTGATCTTTAAAGTTACGTTCGTTTCATATCCATTTCGATCTCAACCCTAGAAAACCCCATTTTCTAGATGTCTTGATCTTTATCCACCTTGGCCAAGGGTTTAATGTCTAATGGACTACGAACAACTCAATCAGTAAGAGATCATTCTTGTTCTTAACAAGTGTAGGTCCTTTGTTGATTCTACTAATTCTACATATGCCACTTGTGTAATCCCAACATAGGCCGTGGTTCAGATGCCTATATGGCGACCTCCTTTTGAGCCTATATCAAAGATTACAGAGTTAGCTCATATGAGTCATTACAGAATCTCAAGTCTAAGGATTAATGAATCACGTCATTGAGCTATGAGATATTTCCTAATCTAGAAGTTTCAGAAAACTTCCTTTCCCATTTAGGAATGTTCTCATGCGGGATATCTCAGTGATGAAGTTCTTGTAACAATCACCCTTATGTAATATGAACGCATCAACGTATGCACTTATCACTCCATGAAACTGAGCGATCCTTCAAAAGGACATAATCACAGAAGCAAGTCTTAGCAGAGTCAAGGTCGACACAACCACTGTCTGTCGGACTCATCGACTTGGAGAAGTTTCTAATCCTCGCCTATGGAGTTAAGAACTTATGTCATGTGTCGTTCCCATAATGACAAAGTTCTTAACAGCCTCTTCGGATTAGGGGAGTTCAATACATGCAAAACACAGTCTACCCAAACAAACATAAATAAGCACATAAAGAAGTGATTGCCTATGAACAATGTAACGCCCCGACTTTTCAGTCGTACAGGTATGACGTATGTGTTTACCAATTTACGCGAATTAATTGTTTACAAGTGTTTTAACTATTTAATTTTATTATAAATTGTTATTATTTTATTTTATTTTAATTTATTTTATCTTATTTTATTTCGTTAATTAGTATTTAAATTGATAATTAAGTGTTAATGTTAATTAATTATGTCTTTAATTATATTAATTAAATTCCAATTTTCGTTGACTTTTTATTTAATTTAAAAATGGAATTTAAATTTTATTATTTAATTTGAAATGTTATGAAATTATTAATGTTTTGCGCATGAGTGTTTTAATCGTGCTTCGTTCTTATATGATTTGGTATCAAAAATTTCGTGAAAATTTATTACGTCGTAGATTTATGTGCTATGAATATGTTTGTATGCTCGTTTCATGTTTTTTATCTCGTTTGATGTGGTAACAAATTTATTTTGAGTTGTGGAACCAAATCGGGGGCTAATGGGGCAATTAGCGTACCCTTAGGGAAGTATGTGATATCTTGAGCTCGGGAACTCAGATTCGAGTTTTGTCACCTCCGCTGAACTCGTATTGAAGATTCGGGTTCAATGGAACAAGCCTCATATTTTTCTAAGCTCGTTTGGACCTCCGAAATTTAACCGAAAAATGAATCGGCCGCAAAACTGCCACACTTAGCCATTTTAACCATAACTCTCTCAATACTTAACCAAATTAACCAAGGTTTGGCCTCAATTGGCTCTAGTTAAACCCTCTACCTGATGCTCCCAATCTAATTTCATCCAAGGCAAGGGAAAGGGGGGAACTAGCTGCAAACTTGGAGATCAAATTACTATTCCCGTTACTATTCATTTTGTGAGATTTTGAGCTCCAATCTCAACCAAACTCAACCAAATTCAAGGGGTAAGTTTATGATTGTTTTTTCCACTCAATTTTAGTCATTTTGATCCAAGAAACTCTGAGTTTGAACCATGATTGATTGAGATATGATTATGTGAATGAATAGTTAGGTTTAATTTTCATTCCTTGAATCCATGACTTTATTTTCAAATTCTTTGAGAATTAATGCATGATATATGACTATCCTAGCTTCCTTTACTTGTTCTTGGACTGGAATTTGATTTATATAAAGTGTATGTGGAACCACCATGATTGAAATGTGAGTTTAAAGCTTTTGAGAATAAATTTATTTCTATGTGTGTTGCTGTTGTTGCTTGCGTATGTGTTGCATGTTGCTGCATTTATTTCCTTGCCTTTGGTTGTTGGTTTGTTGCGGTTTTGTTGCTTGAAAAGGTCCCCTGCTGTTGCTGCGTGAGAAAGGAGAAGAATAGGGCAGCAGTTGTTGCTATTCGTCGCGCTGTTGTAATCTCCCTGGGCGGGGAGATCTTGCGTTGGTTGTGTCCCCGGGTGGGGACATTTCAGGAAGAAGCTACTGCCTTCCCCATGCCCGGTCGGGGACTTTTTCTTGCATTTCTTTCCCTGGGCGGGTAGTGCCATGCCCTGCTGCTGCTTCTTTCTTTCTTTTGCTGTTGTTATGTATTGTATGTATATTTGTGCAGCTGTTGCCTTTTCCTTTGTTGTTGTAATGATTGTGTATATATATATATATAGATTGTGTGTGCATGGTGTAATATATATATTGGTGTATGAGCATGGTGTTTATATAAATATATATATATATATATATATATATATATATATATATATATATATGTTGTGTGTAAATTGTGTTTATGCATGTATTGTGTGTGTGTGTGTGTTTGTGCTTCTGTGCATGCATGCAGGTATATCTTTATATATATATATATAGATATTGTATACATCACATTAATTTAATGTATGCATGGTTACTTAGGTTTGCATGCATGTTGTATATATATATATAATAATTTGCATGCATGATTCATACGTATATACATATATATATATATATATATATATATATATATATATATATATATATTGTTGGAAAACACAAATCAGAAAGCAGCGGAATTTAAAAATTTTTCCAACAAAAGGACCTTAGACTCGCAATCGTGTAACCAAATTCGTAGAGATAGAAAACTTACTTTTCTTTTATTCTTTCTTGAAGCGTTTCAAGCCACCCAAGAACGCTCTTCTCGCGGCTTGATCCCCTCTCCTTGGTAAAGCTCGAATCTTCAAACTTCTAACTTGAAGCTCTCTAGAGAAAGTCCACCAACTTGATCACAATCTAACTAGTAAGGATGCTAGTTCTCTAGTTAGTGTTTAGGCTTAACCTAGGGTTTATTTGATCTTGGAGAAAGGAAGGTGTTCAACACATGAACCAAAAGAATTGTCAATTAGCTCTAAAGGAGAGCATGAGCTCCCCTATATATAGGAAAGGGGAGGGGCGGCCGAAATCCTTGTCCTCATAGGCAAGGGTTTTGGTTCCTCTCTCCTATTACTTGATCTTCAATTAATTTCCAACTTTGACTTTGAATTCAAATTCAAATCAACTTTAGGAAAGCTAAAAATATCCAAACTATTTTTGGATTATTTTATACTTTATTTATTTAAAATCAATAACTTATTTTATCTAATTAATTAATTCATAATTAATTAACTAGATTATTTTCTCCAAAATAAGACTTTCTTTTTAATTCAAAATTAAACCAAAGTCTATTAAATAATCAACACATTTAATTATTTAATACATATATATACAATATATATATATATTCACACGTGTGTGACACGTGTCACAGTGACACGTGTCACTTACGTGAGCCACACGTGTGATTTCACACGTGTGGAACCCTCTTGGTCCGATTAACTCGTTAATCATTTTTAAGCCTCAAGTCATGTAACCAAGTTGTTGTGTGTGACCCTCTAGGTTCTCAATTCAATTAGCAGTGACCCTAATTAATTAATTCACTAATTAATTAATCAGTCCACAGATTAAACGACCATAGTCTAGCAACAGGTGTTTAACCCATAGCTGAATTGGAATGTTCGGATTCGACAGAACCTTTAAGTCATTGATTCATGTGAGATACAATCCTCCTACTTACTATCTCTCAACCAAGATCTAGGGCAAGGGAATAATCAGAACCCTAATAATCCGGTCTTAAAGCTAAGTGCATTTCATATCCATTTGATCTCAATCCAAGAAACCCTTTTCTTGATATCTTGATCTACTGCCTTGGCCAAGGACTCCATATGGCATATGAATGACTTACACAATAAGAGATCACCTTGCAAATGCAAGTGTAGGTCCTTTCTTGATTCTCATTCACTTTCATGAATCACTTGTGCAGCCCCAGCATAAGCCTTGAATAAGTTGTCTAAGGCGACACCCTTTAAAGCTTATACCTAAGACTACAGAGTTAACTCATAAAGTGACAAGGAACCTCAAGTCTAAGGATCAATTAATCACATCAATGACTCGTGAGATATTTCCTAATCTGGAAGTTTCCATTTCCTGAAATAGAAACTTCATTTCCCATTTAGGAATGTTCTCACACGGGGCACCTCAGTGAACTTACTTATTAAAGTAAGCACCCTCATGTATCACGCACGTATCAACTATACACTTTGCACCTTCATGAAACAAGGTGGTCCTTCTTAAGGGCGTGATCCCATAAGCAAGCCTTAGAGGAGTCAGGTTGACACTCCCACTGTCTGTAGGACTCATCGGCTTGGAGTATTTTACTAATCATGACTTATGTGATATAGGGCTCGTTTCATGAACCATTTCACCTAAATGGTAGAGTCCTAAAGTCATCAGGATTAGGGGAGTTCTCATACATGCACAGTTAAAGTAAACGCATACCAAACAAGAGCATATAAAGAAGTGTTGCCTCAATTCGTTATTTCATTCAAAGATTGTTTGTGATTACAATAAGGAAAAGCACAAAGCGGATATACAATCGGCTTTTAGGGCACTATTCCTAACAATCTCCCACTTGCCCGTCAAAGCCATTCTAAAGCTACTCTAAGTCCCATCTTCTGAAGATGACCTTGGAAAGCTTCTCGACTAAGGGGTTTAGTAAGTGGATCTTCCACGTTCTCTGCTGATGTGACCCTCTCAATTTGTACATCTCCTCTTTTGATAATATCACGGATTAGGTGATACTTTCTCATAATGTGCTTGGTCCGTTGGTGAGATCTTGGTTCTCTTGCTTGAGCAACCGCCCTAGTGTTGTCACAAAACACAGTAATGGGGTCTTTCATGCTAGGAACAACATTCAACTCTTGAATGAAGTTTCTAATCCAAACACCTTCCTTAGCTGCATCATTTGCAGCTAAGTATTCGGCCTCAGTGGTCGAATCTGCAGTGGTAGTTTGCTTGGAACTCTTCCAACTCACTGCTCCGCCGTTTAGGCAGAAAATGTATCCTGACATTGACTTAAAATCATCTAAGTCAGATGCAAAGCTTGCATCGCAGTATCCTACGACACTAAGATCTTTTTTACCTCCGTAAACTAAGAATAAATCTTTAGTACTTTTCAAGTACTTAAGAATATTCTTCACGGCAGCCCAGTGACCATCTCCAGGGTCAGATTGGAAACGACTTGTTACACTAAGTGCATAAGCCACATCCGGTCGAGTACATAACATTGCATACATTATGCTACCTATTGTTGATGCATAAGGTGTATGAGTCATTCTTTCCTTCTCAAGGTTAGTCTTAGGACACATCTTCTTTGAAAGACATGTTCCTACACTCATAGTAAGGTTCTTAACCCTTGCTGACTCCATATTGAATCTCTTCAATACTTTGTCAATGTACATCGACTGCGATAGTCCTATTAACCTTCTAGATCTATCTCTATAGATTTTAATTCCAAGGATATAGGACGCATCACCAAGATCTTTCATCTCGAATTGGTTCGATAACCATAACTTAGTCACTTTCATGTCATCCTTCGAATTCCCAATAAGAAGGACGTCATCAACATAAAGCACTAAGAATTGCACTGAGGTCTCCAATTCCTTTCTATATACACAGGACTCATTCGAAATTTGAATGAAGACAAACGCTTTGACTGATTCATCAAATCGAATGTTCCAATTCCTAGAAGCCTGTTTCAATCCATAGATTGATCTTTGGAGTTTGCAAACCTTTTGCTCACTCCCACTGAATGTGAAACCTATGGGTTGCTCCATATAAATGTCTTTGTCAATGTCACCATTGAGAAAGGCAGTTTTCACATCCATTTACCATATCTCATAGTCATAATATGCAACAATGGCAAGCATGATCCGAATAGACTTTTGCATTACAACTGGCGAAAAAGTTTCATCAAAGTCCACACAGGGTCTTTGAGTGAATCCTTTTGCAACCAGTCTTGCTTTGTAGGCTGCAATGCTTCCATCAACTCCAAGCTTTCTCTTAAAGATCCATTTGCAACCTATGGGTTTGACCCCATCAGGCAAATCTACCAAGGTTCAAACTTGGTTGGAGTTCATGGAGTCCATTTCGGATTTCATGGCTTCAATCCACTGTTCAGAGTCAGAATCTGAAAGTGCCTCCTCATATGTTAAAGGATCATTATCCTTTTGAGAGATTTCATGGAAGAATCCATACCATCTCTCCGGCTGTCTAGGAGTGCGTTCAGAACGCCTTAGAGGAGGATTTACATGTGTATCGAAATTCGTGATTGGTTGTGGTTGATCAGAGTGGGACGTTTCTTCAGTGGGTGGTGTGGGGTCACTTTGTACTTCTTCTAATTCTATGATCTTGCCTTTCTTTTCTTTAAGGAACGGTTCCTCCAGAAAAGTAGCATTTCTGGAAACAAACACTTTTTGCTCAGATTGATCATAGAAATAGTATCCTATGGATTCCTTAGGATAACCTACAAAGTAGCATAAGTTAGAACGAGATTCTAACTTATCTCCCACTGTCCTCTTCACGTAAGCAGGACAACCCCAAATTCTTAAGTAAGAATAACTAGGGATTTTACCATGCCACATCTCATAGGGCGTTTTAGGGACTGACTTAGAGGGAACTAGATTCAAAATCTTTGCTGCACTTTCTAGGGCATAACCCCAGAAAGAAGGTGGTAAGTCAGTGAAACTCATCATGGAACGAACCATATCAAGTAGGGTTCGATTCCTTCTCTCAGAAACTCCATTAAGCTGAGGAGTTCCCGGAGGAGTCCACTGAGAGATAATCCCATTATCTTTTGGATGATTAAGGAATTCTTCACTAAGATATTCGCCTCCTCGATCAGATCGAAGTGCTTTGATCTTGTGACCAGTTTGGTTCTCAACCTCCTTTTGAAATTCTAAGAATTTCTCAAAAGCTTCAGATTTATACTTCATTAAGTATACATAACCATACCGACTAAAGTCATCAGTAAAGGTTATGAAATACTGATGATTGCTTCTAGTGCTTACACTAAGCGGTCCACAAACATCAGTATGGATCAAATCCAAAACCTTAGTGGCACGTTCCACAGTTCCTTTAAAAGGGACTTTGGACATTTTTCCTTTGAGACAGGATTCGCAAGAAGTTAATTCCTTAAGATCATTTTCAGAGAATGATCCTAAAGTGTTTATCTTGCTAATTCTGTTCTTGGAAATGTGTCCTAATCTAGCGTGCCATAAGGGAGCTGAAACTTTATCATCTCTCTTACGCTTTGTTTCTCGTTGTATATTCATAATATTGATATTCTGAGTTAGATAAAGTCCATTACTTAGAGTACCGATGTGAACGGAAGAGTTGTTCCGTTTGATAAAGTATTTACCATTCTTAATATAAGTTTCATAACCTTCACAATCTAATATTGGAATTGAAATTATATTACGAATAATGCTCGGTACATAAAGGACTTTATTTAAGACTAACTCAAAACTACCTAAATCTAATCTAATTGTGCCTAAAGCTCGAGCTTCAACGTTTAAGCCATCGCCGATCTTCAAGACACATTCTCCTTCTTTGAGTTGTTGGACTTCACTTAGCATCTGTACATCATTACAGATATGAGTTCCACAACCGGTATCAAGTACCCAAGAACTAGAATTAATAGAAAGATTTACTTCAACGAGAAAGATACCTTTCTTTAGAGTAGCCTTGTACTCTGGGCAGTTTCTCCTCCAATGTCCCGCTTTGCCACAATGGAAGCAAACATCCTCCTTTTGATCACGCTTCTTCTTTTGGGCCTTCCCCTTCGAAATGCCACCAGTGGGCCTAAGGGGTTTCTTCTTCTTCTTTTGGGCTTTCTTGCCCTTACCTTTAGAAGGCCCAGAAGAGGAAGATGGAGCATTCACCAGCAAAACCTTATTGTCCTTCTTGATCGTGCTTTCAGCAGTCACAAGCTGACTAATCAGCTCAGCTACAGTAGCACCAGCATGATTCATGTTGAAGTTAAGGACAAATGGGTTGAATGATGGTGGGAGCGAAGCTAGCAACAGATCCACTGAAAGCTCATCTTTCAGTGGCATGTCCATGGAGGCAAGTTTCTCAGTAAGGGCAAGAAACTTGAGTCCATATTCATGGACACTTGAACCTTCCCTCATTCTCAAGTGGAACAATTCCTTTGAAGTGTTATACCTTGTAACACGTTCATGAGGGCGGTAAAGTTGCTCTAAGTGGTCGTAAATCTCCCAAGCGAATTCCATGGCCTCATGTTGCCTTTGCAAGTTCGGAGACATGTTAGCCAACATAAGGCAACGGGGTTGGAGATTATCATCCTTCCACTTCTGAATCGCGTCCCGCTCGGCCCGAGTGGGAGCCTCCCCTTCGGGACTAGGCTCCCCTTCGAAGAGAACATAAGTTCTCTTCTCAGAATCTAAAATGATTTTTAGATTCCTCAGCCAATCAGAATAGTTGGGACCAGTCAACTTGTTTGACTCGAGGATCGATACAAGAGGGTTTTTGGTTGCCATTTCAAAACACGTAGAGAATCACAGAATCTACGACCTAAATGGTAAAACAGAGAACTAGTGAGCATGCTGAATTATAACGATATACAAAAGATAAGGTCTTTAATCTATTGTAGCTCCCACTGTTTTTCAAAGATCTATAATTCCCAAAGATCTAAGAGGAACACGTTTCCCAATGGGTACTAAGATCCTAGCCATTTTACCTCGAACCCACGACTCGCGGACATTCTAAGTAAGAACCCTAGGTAGGTACAACTTACCAATTCTAACACCTTTAGAACTCTTAGTAATTGTTTTTGCATCACCTATCTTTCAATATAGACCCACGACTCGTGCGACATCCATATTTACTTAGGCGTTAAGCTAAACCCATCAATCATAAAATCATGACCAAAACTTAGTTCGAACGACCCACGACTCGCGGACATCGCCCTTGCTAAAATCGATCATGAAATATTGACCATTTAAAAGGATCAATTAGGTAACTAAGAACTAATAAGCTCCACTAGCTATCCCACGACTCGCGGACAATAACTAGCTTCACTTACTAAACTTAAAACCTATTGATGGAATGCTAGGAATTTAATTCAAAATTTGCATCTCGAATTAAACACCTATTTGTTCGAAATTAGCTTAATATTTAATGGGAATTTTCGAATCAACCGGAGAGTTGTCCGGTTCGACCTCACCAACATATATGTTATCCAATTTTATTAGTCTTGATTAATGCAAGTACACTTAAATGCATTTCAAACAAGCACATAAACAGATAACATGTCCTAGCATGATACTAACATGTAATGATCATGGGTTCTACCTATCTTATGCGTGATATGTGGGAGCCACTCCACAATCACAAGTTCTAACATACATGCCACATAAACAGTTTAAATCACATAAGGGAAAGCGGTAACAAAATACGAGCCCTATCTCTATTACATTTAACAATTGAGATTCCCCTCCCTAACATTTTGAGGGGTCTTCACTTATGGCCTCCTTGTTACTTGAATGTGGTCCATCTTACTCCATGGGTGCATTGTCTCCAAAATGAAAATAAAACCTCACCACCTATCTCTACTCTCAAATTACAATAAAAAGAAAAAGACATAAAGTAATAAGGCTCAATCTTCATATTGGCCTTAGACAATTACACGGGGCATACCCCGGCCTCAAAAACAGTAATATGGAAAGCCACATAATAAATCACATAACAGTACGCACATAAGTGAGGCTCCAACCTCAATTGAAAAACGCAACTATAGGGCTCCAACCCCAATTTAAACCATTCATGTGCATAAATTAAAACCATACATAGATCTAAACCCATGATCACCTAACATGCTTTTGCAAGAATTTAAATTTAACCAATAAATTAAAATTCTCGCTTTATGCTCTAATAGCTTAAAACACGGCTTAGATTCAATTCTTGTTCAAGAGCCTTTTCAACAAAACCCGAAAAACATTAAACTAATAAAATTCCAATTAATTTCCAAAATTAATAATTTTATTCTTTCATTATTTTCAGAAAATAAAGTTCATAATTTTCCCAAAATCCAAATCGCTTTAATTTCTCAAGAATCCCAATTTAATCAAAAAATTTAAAATAATTTTATTTTAGCAAAACTGATTTTTAAAATAAAATTAAATCGGGATTTTCAAGGACCGAAAAAGCGAAACACGAAGATTGGCCCGAAACCATCCGCCCAAAGGAGGGCACCGCCGCGCGGCATCAGGCGCACGCGCGCGCCCCAGCTGCACGCACAGCGTGCGGCAATTGCCGCCCGCGTGTGCGCGCTAGACGCGCGCCTCGTGCGCTTGTCGCGCGCAGCGATGCCCGCCCGATGGCGGGCGGTCTCGGCCAGGGCGTCCCGCTCTGTTGCGGGATGGTATGGGCGGCTGTCCCGCGCGGTTGCGGGACAGGCGAGCAGTCGCGCCTAGGCGCGGGCGGGAGGGCCTCCCGCTCGGTTGCGGGAGGGCTGGGCGGTGGCGACGGGCTGGGCTTGCGACTTGCTAGCACGCCTAGGCTCGTCCTATTTCGTGTTCGTTTCGTATTTTTAAAGTTTCTCCAAAACCCGTTTCAATAAAAAATTCGATTTAGATAAATTTCAACTAAAACAATTTTCAAAAACACGATTTGAGAAAACAGTTTTAGAAATTCAGGAAAAATTACAGTTTCGTATTTCAGGCTTTCTAAAAGAACTCATGAATACCTAATTCGCATCTAAGCCTAAGAATTTCTACCAAATTCAGAATAATAGAGACGAATCAGAAACACGATTAACGAGGTGGTTCTGATACCACTTGTTGGAAAACACAAATCAGAAAGCAGCGGAATTTAAAAAATTTTCCAACAAAAGGACCTTAGACTCGCAATCGTGTAACCAAATTCGTAGAGATAGAAAACTTACTTTTCTTTTATTCTTTCTTGAAGCATTTCAAGCCACCCAAGAACGCTCTTCTCGCGGCTTGATCCCCTCTCCTTAGTAAAGCTCGAATCTTCAAACTTCTAACTTGAAGCTCTCTAGAGAAAGTCCACCAACTTGATCACAATCTAACTAGTAAGGATGCTAGTTCTCTAGTTAGTGTTTAGGCTTAACCTAGGGTTTATTTGATCTTGGAGAAAGGAAGGTGTTCAACACATGAACCAAAAGAATTGTCAATTAGCTCTAAAGGGGAGCATGAGCTCCCCTATATATAGGAAAGGGGAGGGGCGGCCGAAATCCTTGTCCTCATAGGCAAGGGTTTTGGTTCCTCTCTCCTATTACTTGATCTTCAAGTAATTTCCAACTTTGACTTTGAATTCAAATTCAAATCAACTTTAGGAGAGCTAAAAATATCCAAACTATTTTTGGATTATTTTATACTTTATTTATTTAAAATAAATAACTTATTTTATCTAATTAATTAATTCATAATTAATTAACTAGATTATTTTCTCCAAAATAAGACTTTCTTTTTAATTCAAAATTAAACCAAAGTCTATTAAATAATCAACACATTTAATTATTTAATACATATATATACAATATATATATATATTCACACGTGTGTGACACGTGTCACAGTGACACGTGTCACTCACGTGAGCCACACGTGTGATTTCACACGTGTGGAACCCTCTTGGTCCGATTAACTCGTTTAATCATTTTTAAGCCTCAACTCATGTAACCAAGTTGTTGTGTGTGACCCTCTAGGTTCTCAATTCAATTAGCAGTGACCCTAATTAATTAATTCACTAATTAATTAATCAGTCCACAGATTAAACGACCATAGTCTAGCAACAGGTGTTTAACCCCTAGCTGAATTGGAATGTTCGGATTCGACAGAACCTTTAAGTCATTGATTCATGTGAGATACAATCCTCCTACTTACTATCTCTCAACGAAGATCTAGGGCAAGGGAATAATCAGAACCCTAATAATCCGGTCTTAAAGCTAAGTGCATTTCATATCCATTTGATCTCAATCCAAGAAACCCTTTTCTTGATAACTTGATCTACTGCCTTGGCCAAGGACTCCATATGGCATATGAATGACTTACACAATAAGAGATCACCTTGCAAATGCAAGTGTAGGTCCTTTCTTGATTCTCATTCACTTTCATGAATCACTTGTGCAACCCCAGCATAAGCCTTGAATCAGTTGTCTAAGGCGACACCCTTTAAAGCTTATACCTAAGACTACAGAGTTAACTCATAAAGTGACAAGGAACCTCAAGTCTAAGGATCAATTAATCACATCAATGACTCGTGAGATATTTCCTAATCTGGAAGTTTCCATTTCCTGAAATAGAAACTTCCTTTCCCATTTAGGAATGTTCTCACACGGGGCACCTCAGTGAACTTACTTATTAAAGTAAGCACCCTCATGTATCACGCACGTATCAACTATACACTTTGCACCTTCATGAAACAAGGTGGTCCTTCTTAAGGGCGTGATCCCATAAGCAAGCCTTAGAGGAGTCAGGTTGACACTCCCACTGTCTGTAAGACTCATCGGCTTGGGGTATTTTACTAATCATGACTTATGTGATATAGGGCTCGTTTCATGAACCATTTCACCTAAATGGTAGAGTCCTAAAGTCATCAGGATTAGGGGAGTTCTCATACATGCACAGTTAAAGTAAACGCATACCAAACAAGAGCATATAAAGAAGTGTTGCCTCAATTCGTTATTTCATTCAAAGATTGTCTGTGATTACAATAAGGAAAAGCACAAAGCGGATATACAATCGGCTTTTAGGGCACTATTCCTAACATATATATATATATATATATATATATATATATATATATATATATATATATATATATATATTATGTATTGTATAATTTATTTACATTATAGAATTTAATTGTTATCTATTTCTCGTTATTTAATTACCGATCACGACTTGAACGTTTTTATTTGCCTATTTTCTAATTGTAAACGTGAAATAGTACGTGTTATGATCGTTATATGAAATTCTTGGGTTCATTTGATATGAAATGTGAAGATATGAATTTAAATGAATATTAACACTTCCTTGAACGAATGAATGGCTTGTTTATATGCCTTAAATGCATTAATAGTGCACATGAACGTGTTCATGACATAATATCATCTTTTATGCATTCATATCATGTGCATAGTATTGTCGTGCGTTATATATGGTTCATTTGGAGTCCTGAGTCTCTCAAGTACACTGTTTTATCCTTTGTACAGTTTTCTCTAGGGCGGAGACTTACCTGGTTCATAGGTTACTCCCAAGTTTTTATTTCTTCTTGGAATTGTTCGGTAAGGTGTAACAGGTGGGTTTCTCTTCTAATAGCTATAACGATCCGATATATCCCTTATGTGAAAGTTTTGAGCCAAAGTATTATAATTATATACATATCGAGTCTTTCCAAAAGAGTCAATGATTTCCAACGTAAAGCCCTTCTTCTATGTATTCCCACCTTATGATTTTTGGCGTGGACATGATTGTATTGCACGGGCCCAGGAATTTAGTATATGTGGCTATCCGGGGAGGCAAGGGCCGACGGTGATCCCATATATTAATTCCAACCAATTACGGCAAAACCGACCTCGTTAAGGAGTTTTTGATGAGGAAAGGCTAACCGGGCGGTGAGGATTCATGTACCGCACTTGCCACATTGATATGTTTAGGTGGTCGGGTCTTGCAAGCCTATCCACCACCGGGAGAAAAAAGGTGTAAGTGTTATGATTATGAATATGCATGATATGATTATGATTATGATTATGAACAAATATGTATGAATGTGTATGATCGGTAATGAAAAGATTGAATCGATATGCACACACGAGGAGTAGGTTGGAGATATTCGCCCACCCGCCAGGGCTCACGTATTAACCGCATGAATGATTATGATTATGAATAATGAAATTGAAGGTTGAAATCCCATTTTCACCCACTTGGGAAATATCTCAAAAGCCTCGCACGGGATTATAGCTTGCATGCGGGAGTGTTTAAATTGTGCGATAATATTATATTATACCCTGTCTTATACCCACCAGTCTCCTATAGACTGAACCCGGTTTTGTTTTCAGTGCTTTTGCAAGTTTTGGAGTGCTAGGCGGGAATTCGGGTCTGTCGAGTCTCTTGATCGAGTTGGAGTCTATTCATATGCGTTTTGCAAAGTGAATAAGTTATAGATTTACGTAAGTATGGTTATGATTATATGATATTGATACGGGACAGGCTTCTAGGGATAATGGAACCCGTAAATTTATGATTTATGATTTATGTTTTAATTTTCGAGATTAGGTACTCATGTTAGTGATCTTTTCCGATAAACCTCGTGATTGATTATATGTTCTGCTTCCGCACTCGCATTTAATTCTTGAGCTTGTTTATTTGGTTCTGAGGTTCTAGCTCCCGCATAGCCTAGTGTGTGAGTGAGTCCCCGTTCGCCGTGATTCGGCTCGCGTATGGATTTTCCATTTCATATGCGGGACGGGTCTCGGTACGGGGGATGTGGGGCCTTCCGTTGGGGCGCTACAAACAAAATCATCTCATTTATTATTCAAAGACTGTTTGTGACTTTACAAGGAATTAGTAAAGCAAACATCTGCTTTAAGGGCACTATTCCCAACACTTGTATTATAAAGAAAAATTTTAAAATGTGGTCCCAGACCGCTACTGTTGTGGGCCCACAACCCAGCACTGTTAACGCCCGTTACCAACTTTGTGCTGCAGGGAGGTAACGCTCGTTACCTCCATTCTTTTCTAAGAGATGAAGCGCCTACCTCCGTTAACTGTCGTTACTTCTTTTCTTTTTTAGGGGAGTAACCCCTTTTACTCCCCATGTTGTCTTGTGTGACTTTGAGTGTTTTGTGTAACTAATTTCGTTTCGTTTATGTATTATTCGAGCCTTGTTACGTGATCAATTATATGTTAATCCCTATTTTATTTTATACTTTATCATGATTTAATTCTTATTAAAGCATGAGTGGAATATTAATTGGGCATTAGAACTTGTTCATGATATAATTTGACCTCATCATCATATCATTTCATTTTATTCTGTTACCGTGTGTTGTACTTGGTTCATTTTGAGTCGAGTCTCTCTTTTGTCCTGTTTCTCATATCCAGAGGATTCTCAAGAGGATGTCGAGCCGGTCGTGTAGTGTTCGGGGAGTTCTTTCCTTTCTTTTGGTTTTGGTACAGGTGAGGAATTGCTAGGACATATATAAAACCCTATGTGAAGTTCTGGCCAAAACCTATACTTGGTTTGCAAATGTTAAATGTTTTCGATTAAAACCTATTCATGTCCTGTTTTGGCGAGAACCTGACACTTCCTGGGACCCAGGGGCTTGTGTACTGAGAGAACAAGAAAAGCATGGGCTGACGACTATCTCTTGCATAAGTCCCAACCAAACTCGGACTACCCGGACATTCACCAGGAGGTTTGGTGAATTGAAGGGGCTCCCGATCATTGGGATTCATGTACCCATTTATCATCGTGGCCTGGGTGGTAAGGGCTAGCTACCCGAACCACTAACTCGGAGGAAAAAAGAGTATTTGTGCACCTAATCTGAATCCTGTATTAAGTGAAACCCAATTCTTGCATGATCACTTAATAACTTTATCCTGTACACTAAAGGAGTAAGGTTGGAGACTGCTCACTCGCCGAGCCACTGATCACTTTCCTGAAATGAATTGGATAAGTTGTAATTCCATACATTGATTCCATACTTTTCTTACTCTTTAGAAAAACCTTGTATGGAATTATGGCTCGCATGATTTTAACTTCTTTCTATATATTATTTATGCCTTTCACTCAGTCTTGTAGAGACTGAACCCTTCCTTCTTTGTCCCTCAGGTTCCTTGCAGTCGTAGCTAGGCGGGAAATTGCATTGTCTTTTGTAATTTTGTGTCTAGCTTGATTCACACTCATGCTTTATACCACGCACTCATTTATATACCTATGTTTTGTATCTTGTGAGGCCGGGAAGGCCGAATACTCATATCTTGTGACCTTATTATATTATAACACGAACAACTTATATATTCTGGTTGGTTTGATAATTGTGCTTCGCAACCCTTGGTATAATCTTGTTTATTATTGTTATAGAATTGGAATTTTTGGTATAGGGTTAGTCCCGCCTAGCCAAGGTCCGTGTCGTGTCTCTGTTCGCTAGGATTTCACTTGTATGGGGACTATATTCGTATATGAGTTTGGTCTTAGTGCGGGGGATGTGGGGACCCACGCTCGGGCATCACAATAACAACAAGTCGGAGTTGGAATTTTCTTGGGTTGAGTAGATAGTCTGATCCTTAGTGAGTTGGGATCTTGATCTCTAATGCGTAACCACGGTGTTTCTGAAATTCCTAAGTGTTCTCTTGACCTTATTTGATTGATTCTACTTTTGGCATACCATCTTCAAATGACTTTTAATCATCACCACTCGGTTGAATTTGACTTGCGCTGAAACTCTTCATGGATTATGGTAATTGATTCGGCTTCACTGCCCAACATTAATGTAGATGTCCTATACAACTTCCTGATAATCTATCATCTTTAGTATTTGAAATACGTTTGTATATAGAATCGGTCATCCCAACCTTTGGAGATTGAGTTCATACATGTGTCCTATAATGAGAGATCAATAGTGTTATTTCAATCTATCAGCATCAACAATTGACGGAACATCTGACTGTCTCTATGAATCAATCATCAATGCCTCTGAGTAATTGTCTTCGTGCTAACCTCACAACAACAACAAAAAAAAAACGCAATAGTTTCAACATGTTGCAAATATTTATGTGACATCCCTCTCCTCACACAGGTCAGGTATGATATCATTGGGTGAGTTTTCTTAGAGTCACATGTTTTAATTATTTAATTATGTTATTTAATTGCTTGTTCGTATGCCTTGTGTGCCCAATTTGTATTATTTATCCCTATTTGTCACATTTAGAAATTTTAGGACTTAATTGAAATAATAAAGGTTGGGCTTAATTGAATAATCTGAAAACTATGTGGGTTAATTTGTAAGAAATAGAAAGTCAGGGACTTGGTTGCGAAACTTACACGCGAGCACTCATTTGCATTTCTGAACCTCTCAACTTTGTTCCTCGTATTTTTACAAGTTCGTTGACAACTCTTTTGCCCATTTCGGAGTTCATTAGCTTTACAACCCATATTTATTTCGTATCAAAATCAGTCTAAATTATCCAAAAATAATTGAACCAGATAAAGCCCAAAATATCTCCCTCTCACCCCTTTTTGACCGATATATGCTCTCTCTCCCCCCTCATTCTCTCCCTCCCATATTCACTCTTTCTCTCTCTCTCCTCTGTCTCTCACGTTTGGCGTGAAGCAAGAAGACGAAGGAGCTAAGTTCCTTCTCTACCACTGTCAACCAGCTGCCGACAACTGACGATGCAACTAGAACTCTAGCCATCCTTTTCTCTCCTCACTCTCTTTCTCTTTTTCCTTCCATCTTTAAGTTCAAGCAAACAAAGAGGAAGCTAGGGTTCAAATTTCGCCACCACATCTTCGGTGACCTCTCCATCGCCTCCACTTCTCCGACAACCGTCCCTCCTCTCTTCTTCTCGTTGGTAAGCTTTTCTCCCTTCTTTTCCTTCCTCATTCTTACATATGGTGTATATATATGTATATGTATGTGTGTGTGTGTGTGTGTGCGTGCGTGTGTGTGTGTATAAGTGTATATATATAATTGAAGTGGGTTTGTGTATATATGTATGATTCTTGCCAAATACTAGCTCCCAATGTGTTATATGTGCAATATATTGTGTTCTTGGAGTTGTTTTTGGTGTTGGGATCTGATTTGGGGATGAAAGAACTCACTCCCATCGAGTTTGGGCTATTCTAGCCCTATTTTACTACTTTCAGGAGGCCCTTCACGGTCGCTATCAAAAGCAAAACGTTTCCATTGTAGTCGCAACCAATGAGCAAAAAAATTTCTGCACTACCTTCGCGTTACTGGTAAATGTTTCACGGCCAAAACCCACCTAAACCTACTCTGATTGACCTGAAATTTTAATTTTAGAAACCTCTTTGGGTTTAAATTACTCTCCTTTTTAAGTTTTGTCAAAAAAAAATATGAGGAGTGAGATATAGCCATTTCAAAATTGTGTCGCCACTTCACCAAAATTCTATTTTTGTTCAACTTCAAACCTACGCCATTTTCGAATCACTTTGAACCACAATTTCATCCATATATAGTTGAAAAGCCCTATTTTTCTAGTTTTATATCCAACAAATGAAAGTCAATTCCCACCTCTCAAACTCAATTTATGCCCATTTTACTACATCTTGTACATTTCGGAAAATTTCCAGCTTTTGCCTAATTTCACTCAGATCCTCTTCTCGTGTCCTTTTTCTGTTTTTCCCATACTTTTCTAGCTCCAAACTTGTTTTTAACTTGTTGTAGCATATATATATGTATGTAATTGATCTTATATGCAACTTACATGGCTTGATTTATGTGAATTTGGTACGTGAACGCCTTCCAACGTGTTGTATGTTGCTTAAATACATGTGAATGATTATGTGTGTGACCTTATATGATTGTTTTTATTGCTTCATCGTGCCTAATTATTGTTACATGTCATTGTATGGTTTTGAATTGTATGTTAAAGTGTTTATTTGCTCTTGTTTATGCCCTTATTGTGGAAGTATGTGTTTAATTGCTATGTGGTGGCTTGTTTACTTTATATATGTTAGCATGAAGTCTCTATTTCTTGTCTAAGATGCCTAGTTGCTTGTATATGACACATTCATGCATTAATCCTTATAAACATCACGCCTTACGTTTATTACACTCATGCATGCATTCTTAGCATCCATATGCATTATTGTGCGTCTATGTGGTTCATCTTTGAGTCTAAGTCCTATGTTTGGTGTTCAGTTTGTATAGGTACACCCGGGGAGCTGACAAGCCAACCGTGTAGGTTCTGAGGTGAACCATTTGCTTTGTCTTTGGCCTCGTTTGGTACAAAGTGAGGTTATGATTATAGTTATGACCCTAAAGTTTATGTGTTTGTTTTCCAGTGCATGCGATTTGATGAGCCTTAAGTATAAATAGATACGTGTTATGTATTATATTTTTATGACCCTTTGAAAATGTTTCGGACTTTGAAAATTATATGTACGAGCATATATAAGCTTATGTTTTTAAATGTTTACGTACATTATATTTATGTTGAGCGAGTTGAGCCATGAAACATTAGCATATGTTATGATCTGTTATGTTGGGTCCGGTAACTATGGGTAAAGACTTCGAGACGGTATCGGGCCGTTGGGGTTAAGCCTATGTATAGTTTCCATTTGAGGTATCACGAACGACTCCGGGAGTTAGGGAAGGCATGGTATTCTTGAACCGTCAGCGTCAAAACCAGGCAGGACACATTGTGGGATCGCTACCCTTCGTGGTTATGTATGTATGGATAGTTAGGGTCGCGCACGCCTTTTCGTCATTAGTGTGTTAGAGGGATATTTTTATGAATTTGGTTTTTATGTATTATGAGGAGTAAAGGTTGGAAGCTCGTACACGCCGATCATTATGTTTGTTATGCAATGGTTTGTGAAACGGGGATAAATTCTTGTAATAAAGATAAAAGTTGGAATATGTTTTGATATGGTAAGCTAAGTTAAGATAAGACATGTTATGTTATGATATGGTACATTATTTTACGTTATAATATGCTATGTTTTTGTTAAGTTATGTTTTGTTTTGGAAAACGCCCTATATGTATTTTCTTGGGTAAAAATATTTTGATGTGCAAAAACTATCCCAGCTTCATGAATATTTAGGCTTTGGATGTGTTGTGCTCTCTATATATACGTAGTGTGCATGTGTTAGCCCCTCATTTAGTCAGTGGACTGACACTCTCCCTCCCCATGTTTTTAGTTGCAGGTTTAGCTTTCGAAGTTCAATCTAGGCGGCTAGTCGAGTCCTTTGAGTCAGTTTGTTGACTTGAATTATTAAGAGATGTATAAGTCTTTGCATTGTATTTAATTTGCATTACGTTAAGTTGACTTTGTATAATACATGCACAGGTTATGTTTGAATTCAGAACAGGTTTCTAGGGCCCAATTGAACCTGTTTGAATTCTATAATTGTATGATTATTGAGTTACGATTCGGGATTAGGGCTCTATGCTAGTTGAACCCGTTACTTGATGCTTGTTTGCTTTATGCTTATGAATTTACGCTTCCGATTTTGTTGTTGTTGCATTTTGAATTTTGAATTCAAGGTGTAAGTAACGCCTAACCTAAGTGTATTTGTCAATCTCTCGTTTTCCACTGCTTTGGTCGTGTATAGATTTTCCATTTCTTATGCTGATTGAGCTTTGGTGCAGGGGATGTGGGGACCCATCATTTGTGGAGCTAAAATTTATCCCTAAAATGATCCTAAATTAGTTAACTTACTAATCTTGCTCGTACAACAACAGGGTTAATATTTTTTTGATATTATTGATTTCTTACTCGTATAGCAACGGGGTCAATATTCCTTTGATGGTATTGGTTTCTTGCTCGTATAGCAACGAGGTTAATATTTACTTGTTTTCAGCCTTATTTGGACGATCCGGGAGTTGATTTCCAATCTATTGGCGACGGGTCTCATGGTGGGTTTGTTGATGGAATGCGAGGGATTTTACCTTAATAAAACATTTATTTTCGAAAGTGGCCCAATATTTTAATGGGATTTTTGGACGAACTCACCAACATATAATGTTATTCATTTTTAGTTATCTTGTTAATGTAATTTCACATAAAGAATTAACAAATAACATGTCCAAGCATGATATTAATATGAAATGATAATGGGTATCCTATCTCATGCATGATTATAAGAGTCATACCATAATCACCAGTTCTAAAAATACATACCACATAAAACAAATATTTCACATAAGGGTACAGTGATCTAATGAAAACCATAGTCTATTACATTAATAGAAAAAATCTCTTTCTAACAATTTGAGAGGTCTTCACTTATGGCCGCCTTCTTGATATGTGGATCCATCTTACTCCATGGACATAGAGATTATCATCTTTCCACTTAGCTATCGCATCTCTTTCAACCTGAGTTGTAGCGTCACCTTGAAGAAGGGGCTCCGCCTCAAAGATAACATATTTTCTCTTCTCAGAATCTAAAACAATTTTAAGATTCCTTAACCAGTCAATGTAATTGGGCTTCGTCAACTTGTTTGATTCGAGGATGGATACGAAAGGGTTTTCAATTGTCATTTTAATTGTAGAGAATTACAAAAACTAAGTTTCGGTGCGGGCCGCGAGAGCGGTACCAAATCGAGGCAAACTCTGAATACTAGATATGACCTCCAAATAACAGGGGTCAAGGTCGGCCAGTGAGACGATGGGGGATAAGCTTCATCGTCGAGAGGGAAATAGCTCGGATCACCAGCTAAGGCCCCTAAATGATCGCTCAGTGATAAAGGAGGTAGGGGTGCAGAGACAGCCAGGAGGTTTACCTAGAAGCAGCCACCCTTGAAAGAGTGCGTAATAGCTCACTGATCGAGCGCTCTTGCGCCGAAGATGAACGGGGCTAAGCGATCTGCCGAAGCTGTGGGATGTAAAAATACATCGGTAGGGGAGCGTTCCGCCTTAGGGGGAAGCCCCCGCGAAAACAGAGAAATGGATAAGCATGCTGAATAATAACGTTATACATATTATCAAGGTTTTTAGGAATATGTTCTCCCACTTTTTTTAAAAGATCTATAAATCCCGATGATCTTATAAGTAACTTGTTTTTTCAGTGGTTACTGAGATCCCAAGCATTTCAGTTTTGGACCCGCAACTCGTGAGACATCCAAAACTAAAACCTTTAGGTAGGTACTTGTTACCAATTCCATCTCCATGGAATTCATAGTAATAATTTTGCATCACTGACCTTTCAATATGGACCCACAACTCGTGAGACATCCATACCTACTTCAGTGTTGAGCACGACCCATCAGTCATAAGATCATGATAAAACTTGGTTGGAACGACCTTCGACTCATGAGATATCATTCATTCCAAAATAATCATGCAATAATAATTACTTTAAGTAATTAATAAAAAAAAACTAAGAATTAATGGGTTACACATAGTTACCCCACTACTCGTGAGACAATAACTATGATAAGAATCATGAAAGCCTTGACAAATGAAGCTGATCAAGAAGAAGGTCGCTGCATAATGGAGGAAAATGAGTCAACAGAAAATCAAAATCCAAGTGGGCCAATTACAAGAGTTTGGGCTAAGAAAATCCAAGAACAAGTTGAAAGCATGTTGATCCAAGCTAGTAAAGAAGGCTTTTCAAATTTGAGTGGAAAGACCTTCAATATTTTCACAGCTGATTATGAAGTAATTAAGTTTTATTTATGTACTTTTGGGCCTAAACTATTATACTATTATGTTGGGCTTTTTCTTGTTGTTTCTAGGTGATTTTGGGTATGTATTACTCATGTTATTTAGGGCTTCTTAGAGAGTGACGGGAATAGAGTGTCTCTTAGTATTTTTACATCCTCTATTACTTTGCATTTTGAACCTAAAATGTAGAATTTCAATTGAGAGAATTTTCTCCAACTTGTTCTTGTTAGAACTTACTGAAATCTCAAAGTGAAATCACTTGAAATTTCGACTTCAATAATATTGGTTTCCTGCTCGTATAGCAACGGGGTCAATATTTCTTTGATAGTATTGATTTCTTTCTCGTATAGCACCGGGGTCAATATTCTTTTGATGGTATTAGTTTCTTCCTTCTTGCTCGTATAGCAACGGGGTTAATATTCCTTTGATAGTATTTCTTGCTCGTATAGCAACGGGGTAAATATTTACTTGTTTTCAGCCTTATTTAGATGATCCGATAGTTGATTTTAAAGCTATTTGCGACGGGTCTCACAACGGGTTTGTTGATGGAATGCGAGGAATTTTACCTTAATAAAATAACTATTTTCGAAAGATGCCCAATATTTTAATGGGATTTTTTTCTTAGTTAGTTCGACCTAAAATCCTAAATGTGTTTTAAGCCTACATTCAACCTACGTGTATTACGTATTTAAATATGTATTGAGTATGTATCTCGGGGACTTTATTCCATTTGCTATGAAATATTTGAAAACATTTTTATGTATAAATATGCTGTGTTTACGTTTGTTATTGGAAAGGGTTGGTGTGAGTTTTGTAGCGAGCTCTGGCCATGAAAGATTGGTTTGGTACACTTTATATGGGCCCGGAGATGTGGGTAAGAGGTCCCGGTACGATATCGGGTCGTCACGTACTACCCTTGTGTACATTTCCATTTGAGAAGCTTACTCAACCTCGAGAGGTCAAGGGGAAAGTGGTTTTCTTGAACCGACGATTACCCCATCAAAGGAGCGGGTACGAGTAAGTAGCCCCCGTTTCAGTACGAACTTTGAATCGATGGTTTAGGGATCGTCACCCTTTCCATCACCGTTGTGAGGATGGATTTGTTTAGATTTGGTTTGAATTTGTTTGGCTTTGGGAGTTAGGTTGGAGATACTCGTACTTACAGAGTTTTATTAGTCTTTAATTTGGTTCGTGAAACGATAATGGATTCATAATTAATAAAATTGGTTAAATTTTGCCTCTAGGCCTTAAACTCTTTTATATATTTATTATCACAGGAAAATGCTTAAGCTGAAAACCCATCTTCAGTTCATGAGCTTTCACTTTGATATTTTCTTGCTCGTATCTATATGTATGGGTGTGTATGTTAGCCCCCTCGCCAGTTGATAGGACTAACCCTCTTCTTTGTTCTCTTTTTCCCCCTTTTCCTTCTGATTTGCAGGTACAGGTTGAGGTTCGAGTTAGGCGGCAAGTGTATCTGTCAAGTCGTACTTGTTTCATAGCTTGAGTCTTACATACATTCGTACTTTGACTCCTTAATGTATTTATGATTTACTTATGCTAGATTTGTCTTTGGAGATTTGATTATTTTGGCTCGAAATGGACAAGTGATTATTTTGGTTGAATTTGTTTTAAATTAATCGCTTCCGCATTTATGTTTGTTTGCGTACTAAGGGTCTAAGTTCCGCTTAATTTAGGTGAGATTTTGTTCGTCACCTGTTCGCTACAAGTCATAAAACAGAATATTCTACACTTCAAGAAGTTTTAGTAGATAAGATTTCATTTTGGAATACCTCGACAAACGTGAAGGTTTCTTTGAAGAAGTTTTAATTTTATACTGGTGGTAGGAATTATCAGTACGAAGTATGTGTTTAATTCCATTAAACACAAGACTTTGGAATGGAGCATTATTTGGTCTTGAAATATTTTTAATTAATTAATTAATTTCAATTATTTTAATTATCCACGTGGCACGAGTGGAGCTAATCAACACGCCACGTGACAGATACGCCACCTGGGCCAGGCCGAGATAGGGAAAGTTTGGTGTTTTCCAATTAATTGTAATTTAAGATTTATTATGATCTTTTAAGGATAGATGTAAGGGGGAATGTGGCAAAATTCCCCAAGGCATAAGACAAATTTGACATCATTCCCCCATGAAAAAAGAAAAATCAATACTAACTCCCGAGTCCAAATTTGTAATTTGATTTCATTCCCCATTTTTAACGAAATTATCAAAATAGCCTTGAAAAAACATGAAATGACATAACACATCACTCTTCCCTCCCACACTAACATAAAACCTCATATACACGATTTTATACTTTTATTATGTATGTTAATACTTCAAAATATAATTTTATACTGCATACGTAAAAATTAATATATATTTTTTTGGGTGAAGGTGGATGGTAGGGTAAAAATTAATTGTTGATTTATACTTTGAAGTATTAATTAGAAACTATAAAGTATCCAAATTATAAAATAGAGTATTTGAAAGTTTCCGAATTATAAAACAGAGTATCCAAATTTAAAAGTAGAGTATTATTTGTAAAAGTTAAGGTACTCAGGTTTAAAATTGAAGTACGAGAAGGAAAAATAAAAAAAAGAAAAAAAGAGGATTGTTCGTAAAAGTTAAAGTACTTACGTTTTAAATTAGAGTATTATTCATAAAAGTTAAAGTATCTAAATTTATAATTGAATTATTGTTCATAAACATTAAAGTATTCAGATTTAAAAATAGAGTATTATTCGTAAAAGTTAAGTACTCAAGTTTAAAAATTGAAGTATGAAAAGGAAAAAGAAATAAGTAAGGGTATTGCAGTCAATTTAGGTGAGTGAGGAGTGAAATCAAATTATAAATTTGAATTGGCGAGTTAGTATAGATTTTTTTTATATGGGGGAGTAAACTAATTATTTCCAATAGGGATGGAGTTATTAATTATGACCCCTAACTGTAATTAATTATTGGGATAAATATTTTGAACATTTTGTACTATCGCGATTTTTGGAGTTTCCATCTTGAACTATAAAAAGTCAACGTTTACATACTCAACTATTGTTTTTTAGCAAATTGCAACCTGATTCCACTCATCATGTGACACGTGGAAGAAATTTCGTATACGTGTGACACATCCATTGGAATCAGGTTGCAATTTGTTAAAAAACAATAGTTGAGGATGCAAATGTCGATTTTTTATAGTTTAGGATGGAAACTCCAAAAATCACAATAGTACAAGATGTTCAAAATATTTATCCCTTAATTATTTTTTGAAGATTTGGTTGAGATATAGTCAAATCCCCCAAATCAGCTAATTTAATGGAAAGGCATCATGCAGATTCCCTTCTTTCCTCTAGAGAGGTCTACGATTTTGTTCTCGGCCACGAGGGGCCGAGGATTTGCTCTAAGTATGACAAGTTTGAAGGACCCGCTAGGGTTGGATTTTACAGTGTTTCTTAGAAGACAAGACGAGTGGGTGTTTATAAATTTTTACGCCTTGTATAATTTTTCTTTGAATTCACCACCCCAATCAAACCAAAAAAATATATATACTTTAATTTCCAAGTTTTTCAATATGTACTGCTCTTTTTGTTAATGCAATAAATACACTCCGGCTAAAGTTAATGCATTCCATTTTCTTTTCAATATTTGCCACGCTTATTCTCGTTTGCATAGACTCAATGGCCACTGAACGTAGCTTGTAGGAATTGCTTGATTGAATTCAGTATCCAGGCGGGTTGTGAGCCGACAAGGAACACATGCCCTTTGTTATTTTTTGTTGGAAGTTGCCTCTTCAATTTTTGTGCATTTTTATTTACGGACAATTAATGAATCCTCCCTAATAAGGCTCCAATCTTTTGCTAAACCACCTGATCTGAAATTCGCCTATTTTACATCCCCAATACACAACATATTTTTCCTAAACCCCCCAAAACGTGTAAAATTACCATAATGCCATGATGAATTAGAAGAATGACAAGTTACCCATCTTCATCTTTCTCTTCTTACTTCTCCATTCTTTGTACCGATTGAATTTCGAAATTTGATCTTGAAGAAGAAGAAGATGAGAGAAGAGCAAGAAGTCGTTGCGCCGCATTTTCGAAATCTGATGTTGAAGAAGATGATGATGAGAGAAGAGGAAGAAGTCGCTGCGCCGAGTTTCGAAATCTGATGTTGAAGAAGATGATAATGAGAGAAGTGGAAGAATTCATTACGCCGACAAGCGCACCTCAGCGTTGTTGAAGAAGATGATGATGAGAGAAGAAGAAGAAGTCGTTGTGTCTTCCACCAGACCAAAGTTTAATTTCAGGTATTTTCTACAACCCTTTTAATTCGGTATTTTTAGGTTCAAATCTGTGAAAAATTCTGCAAATTTGAGATTTCTATATATATGTGAATAATTTTTTGCAAATTTGAGATATCTACATATATGTGATATGAAATTTTTATATATATTTAAAAGATTTTTGTATATTATGAGATTTGAGATTTCTCCATATATTTTTGTTAATATCTAAAGCGATTTTTTGGGGATCTATGAGATTTGAGATTTTTATATATACGTGAAGAGATTCTTGCGATTTGTTTTGCATATATCTGAGATTTTTGCGATTTGGGATTTCTGTATATATCTCAATATATTTGATATGTGCTACTAAATTTGTAATTGTTTTTTGTTGGGTAATCTGGTTTTGAATCTAAAGTTATTAACTATTTTCAATTTTTAAGCTTGTTTCTTGAACAATCTCTATTCATGATTCGTGTTTTGGTTGTTTCTTTTAGCTGGTTTCTTGAACAATCTCTAATTTTTTTAACTGGTTTCTTGAATAATCTCTAAAGAAATTTTTGCTTAAAATTTGAGATTTTAGATTTTTGTAAAATAATTGTTTGAGATATATGAGATTTCTACATATATCTGTATATATTTCTGCATAAAATGACTCTGAGATTTCTGGATATAGGTGAAATCCCACAGTCAGTTTATGCAGAGATATATACAGATATATATTTGAGATATATGAGATATATACAGATATATATATATCTGAATATATTTTTGTATAAACTAATCTGCATATATTTCTGCATAAACTTACTATAAGATTTCTTTATATATCTAAATATATCTCTGCATAAACTAATTGTTGGATTTCTGTATATATTGAATATATTTTTGTGTAAACTGACTGATTATCTACTGTTGTATTTGTTCTCATAAATAGATTATAATCACTTATTGTAATGATTTGTTCTCACAAAAAACTGAAGAGTGACCGAGCTTTTGGAGGATGCATGACCATTTTATGATGATGAACCATGTTACACAAACCATTTTTTAATTACAATATTCTAGTTTAGTATTTATGTTTTATTTTCTTAGGTTCTGATTGTAGAGTGATGAATTAAAAATGTGGAACCAAACGTAGTTTGTAGAGTGATGAAATAAAAAAGGGGAACTAATAGTGTTGTTTATGGAGTGATCAATTAAAAATTCAGAATTAAACGTGCAGTTTGTTGAGTGATGAATTAAAAATGCGGAACTAAACGTGGAGTTTGTAGAGTAATAAAATAAAAAAAAGGGGAACTAATTGTGTTGTTTATGGAGTGATCAATTAAAAATTCGGAATTAAACATGGTAGAGTGATGAAATAAAAAAAGGGGAACTAATTGTGTTGTTCATGGAGTGATCAATTAAAAATTCGGAATTAAACGTGCAGGTTGTAGAGTGATAAATTAAAAATACGGAACCAAACATGCAGTCTGTAAAGTGATGAAATAAAAAAGGAGAACAAATAGTGTTGTTTATGGAGTGATCAATTAAAAATTCGGAATTAAACGTGAAGTTTGTAGAGTGATAAATTAAAAATGTGGAACTAAACGTGCAGTTTGTAAAGTGATGAAATCAAAAAGGGGAACTAATTGTGTTATTTATGGAATGATGAATGAAATTCGCTATTAAGCGTGCAGTTTGTAGAGTGGTGAATTAAAAATGTGGAACTAAACGTGCAGTTTGTAAAGTGATAAAGTGGTAATACGGAACTTATAGAGTAAAGAATTGAAAATGAGAAAGAATTCAACGTATAATTGAACTTATAGTTAGCGTTTACAAAAGTTACCATTATAATTTAAGATAATATATAAAGAAAGTTTACAAAACCACATGAGGGATAAAATGGTATATTTTTTTGATACAAATGCGTAAAAGAAAGTTGTTAGGCCATGAAAATACGTAATTAAAGGCAGGCTTTGTCCAGTGAAACGTTAAAAATGCGTAATTAAAGGCAGACTTTGTCCAGTGAAAGGTTAAAAATGCATAATTAAAGGTAGGCTTTGTCCAGTGAAATGTTAAAAAGTTACCATTACATGTTGTGAATCTTAATTATGTATAAACAATGACACTCAATATTGAGTTACATGTTGTGGATACTTACATTCTTCCACAGTATTATTGAATCGTGACCACAACATTATAATAATGATACTCAAAATTTATTAAATCATGACCACAACACTACAACATTACAATAATGATACTCAAGATTTATTGAATCATAACCACAACATTACAATAATCATACTCAAGATTTATTGAATCATTATTGTAATATTGTGGTCAAGATTCAATAATATTATGATACTGAAAATTTAACGTTTCACCAGACAAAGTCTGCCTTTAATTATGCATTTTTAACGTTTCACTGGACAAAGCCTACCTTTAATTACGCATTTTAACGTTTCACTGGACAAAGTCTGCCTTTAATTACGCATTTTTAACGTTTCACTGGACAAAGCCTGCTTTTAATACCTGCCTTTAATTATGCATTTTTAAAGTTTCACTTAACAAAGTCTGCCTTTAATTATACATTTTTAATGTTTCACTGGACAAAGCCTGCTTTTAACGTTTCACTGGACAAAACCTGCCTTTAATTACGTATTTACAAAACCACATGAGGGATAATACGGTAATTCAAAAACGGAATATTTAACATGGTTCATCATCATAAAATGTTCATGTATCCTTCAGAAACTCGGTAACTCTTCAGTTTTCTATGAGAAAAAAAAATCATTACAAAAGGTGATTATAATCTATTTAGGATAACAAACACAACAGCAGATAATTAGTCAATTAATGAAAAAATATATTTAGATATATGCAGAAATCTTCCAGTTATTTTATGCAGAAATATATATAGATCAATTTATACAAATATATATTCAGATATATACAGAAATATATATAGATCAATTTAAATAAAAATAGCAGAAATCCCACAATCAGTTTATGCAGAGATATATTTAGATATATGCAGAAATCTCACAGTATGCAGAAATATATACAAATATATGCCAAAATCTAAGAAATCTCAAACATTTGTTTTACAAAATCTCAAATCTCAAATTTCAATTCTCTTAGCAGAAAACTCAAATAAGTTGATATTATAATTGGTAAAATTCTCAATACACAAATAATGGATAAAGTGATTGTTCAAGAAACCAACTAAAATACTCAAAACAGATAATAACTTTAGATCTAACACCAGATTACCGAACCAAAATAATTGCCAATTTAATAGCACACATCAAATCAATTGAAATATATGCAGAAATTTCAAATCGCAAAAATCTCAGATATATGTAAAAATCACAAATCACAAAAATCTCTTCACACGTATATACAAAAAGCTCAAATCTCATAACTCCCAACAAAAGTCTCTTCATATATTCACAAAAACACATGGATAAATCAAATTTGCATAAATTTATTTATATATATATATATATAGAATTCTCATTGCAGAAATTTTACAAATTTGAACCCAAAAATTTCGAATCAGAAAGGTTGCAAAAATACCTGAGATTAAACTTAGGTGTGTCGGCTTCTTCTTCAACAACAACGATGAGGTGAGCTGATTGTCGGTGGTCGGATTCCGAAATCGATAGTAAAGAAAATGAAAAAATAAAAAGATTGTAAGAACTTACTGAGGGATCCTTGGGAAGTGAAAATTAGGCATGTTCTCATGGAGGCAAATGGGCACGACTATTTGGCCAAGGAGGGACACAAGCTTGCTTGTGGAGTTACGATTTGGGATGATCCTCCCTTGGTGAGCGTGAAGTGTTTGATCATGGAGGAGAGCAAGAACTGAGTTTCTTGCGTCTCACTTGAAAAAAAAAAAAGAAAGAAAAATAAGAAGAGAGATGATTAAAAGGATATAAGATTGGAAGAAGTAAAAATTGTGTGGTTGTAGTAAAAAAAAAAAGGCAAAACAAACTTTTTAGGACTCTGGGGGTTTTACAAAAAATAAGATATATATTGGTGATCTAAATCATATTTTTTTTTAAACTAAGGAGTTTATGATAACTTTTGAAAATATTTGGTGTTATTTATTAATTGTTCATTTTTCCCTTTTATTTCATGTTTTGTACGGTCTTCTAAATCGTACTAACACGCACTCACTATTTTACAACACTCAAAGCTACAAACTGCGAGTGTTTGTGACGTGCCTTTTATTGAGTGGAGTAAGTTAACTTTGACCCAAGAATTTCCTTTTATTTTCTTAGAAATAAATCATCAAGTAACCCAATGGAGTATATCCGGTAGAAATCCAACACTTGAAATCCAATAGAATTGAATGGGTACCAAAAGCCCAACCCGATCAAATTATTGGAATGTATGATACGAGAAAGTCCAACATATATACTTAAGTAGAAAATTGAGGAAGCATAAAGCTTCTTTTAACATTAAGTTTGAAATTTGCAAACTAGTGGACCAAAAGGAATAGAAAAGACGAAAAGGGTAGCATGTGATCATTAGTGGACCATTTAAAATCCTTGCACGACACGCTCTCAACTTTGTCAAAAGACGCATCCCTTTCTCACATCACATCTCATGTCTCTTTGAAAATCACTGCCACAAAATAAAGCATCGCCTGGAAAATTGTCGGGGGTTCGCAATTTGTTCTATGAATGAACAAGTTTAATTATACTCCCAACAACCAATTTTAATTTTAATCGTCCTTGCTGTTTCTCTTACTTTTTTTTTTCCCCTCATTTTCTATTTCGTTGTTTAATTTTGAAACATCGATTACTAACAGTTTAGGAAACAAAAATGTGAAAACAATAAAACAAAGATAAAGCGTTTGTTTAAGTAAAGGTTAAAAACAATAGAATATTGTACGAAGAGAAGAAATTCAAATCAGCAATTTTTAGAAATAATTAGTAGATCAATGGGCAATTTAATGGACTAGCTTCGAGAAACTTTCTTGTTCTCACTTCTCGGTTCTCAGCAAGACTGGTTCTCACAATTAAAGCATTGAAACTTGGTGCTTTTTGACGGGTTTGGGAAGTATTTAATTTTGGTCCCACAATAACATTTTTCGAAGACTATAACGTTGATATTCAAAGAATATAAAGTGCATATGTATACACGTATTTAATTTATATATTATATTTGGATCTCTCACCACATTTTTATTAGGGCTGGTCAAAATTTGATTTCCGAGAATGAACCAAATTTTGATTTTGATTTTTTCTAAAATCTTATTAATGAATCTATGTGTTCAGACAGTGATTATGAATTTTTAGAATTTTCTTTTGATTAAGTAGATACCAAAGCTCAAACTTGGATATTGTCAAACTTCCTTTTTGCTTTATTTTCGGTATCTTTAATAAAATAATTTCTACATAAACAAAAGGGATAATTTCGAAAATATTAAACTAGTGTGATTGTCCTCCTAACTTTTAAAAAATATCACACTTGTCCTCTTTTAAAAAATTTTGACCGTCGATTTCTCTTCCATCACTAAGGTCCAAACTTTAAGACCATCACAATCATGTTCCTTTCTTCAAGGCGAACAAATCTCATATCACAGTCGAGTCTATTGGCCACCTAAAAATTAAAGCCCAAAAATTAATTAAACCAATTTAATTAATTCAAACAATGCACACGTGTGGCTCACGCCTCACACGTGTCACCCACGTGTGGGTCCCTCCGACTACAATTTGTCGGTTCGATTAATCAAGCCTATACCCTCATGACCCGATACTTGCGTGTGACCCTCTAGATTTATTATTTGATTAGTAGCAGTGACCCTAATTAATTAATACTCTTATTAATTAATTAGTTCACAGATCACACAACTGTAATCTAGCAACAGGTGTGTGACCCCTAACCGAACAACAAATAAATCGAAAGAACCTTTCAGTCAATGACAATTCGTGAAATACGATCCTCCTACCATCCTATCTCTGAATTAATATTTAGGGCACGGGAATAATTAGAACCTTAATAATATTAATCTTAAAACTAAATTCGTTTCATATCCATTTGATCTCAATTCAAGAAACTCCTTTCTTGATCTCGATCCACTGCTTTGGCCAAGGACTCCGAGACTGACTATGAACAACTTATGCAATAAGAGATCTTCTTGTCTTAAGCAAGTGTAGGTTCTTTATTGATTATCATATGTCTTCATGAACATAAGTCATAATTTAAGTATCTCAGGCGACACCCTTTTAGACCCATGTCTTAAGATTACTTAGTAAGCTCACACAAGATATCAATGAAATTTCAGGTTTAAGGATTAATTGATCACATTATTGAACTGTGAGATCTTTCCTAATCTGGAAGTCTCCACATCTTGAAGTAGTTACTTTTTTTGCCATTTAGGAATCGTCTCACGCGGGATACCTCAGTGTACTCGTTCTAAACAGCGAGCATCCTTGTGTATTGCGTACGCATCGACTAAGCACTTTACACCCCATGAAACAAGATGATTCCTTCTAGAGGACGCAATCCCACAAGCAAGACTCAAGTGAGCCTAGTTGACACTCCCACTGTTCATTGGGCTCAATGACTTAGAGTAATTTCTAATCCAGCATAGATTAGGGCTTGTTTCATAAATCATTACTTTGAATGGCTAAGTCAAAAAAGTTTGATGGATTAGGGGAGTTCTAATATATGCACACATAAATATAAACACCCAAAACATACAAGAGCACATATAAAGAAGTGTTTTCCTCTGATATAAATCAATTCGTTTATTATTCAAAGATTGATTGTATTTTTACAAGAAAATAGATAAAACGGACTATACAAAGTCGACTTTAAGGGCACATCCTATCTTAAAAGAAAAATGCCCAAAACCCCATTTAATGGAAACATTGAACGCGCTAAAGGATTATTAGATTTTATCCACTATGATGTTGATGGCCCGTTTCCTGTAAGCACAAAGAATAATCATCAATACTTCATAACCTTTATAGATGACTTCAGTCGTTATAGTTATGTACACTTAATGAAATATAAATCTAAAACTTTTGAGGCACTCTTGGAATTTCAAAAGAATGTTGAGAGCCAAACTAGTCACAAGATCAAAGCACTTCAATGTTATCGAGATGGCGAGTATCTGAGTGACGAATTCCTTAGTCATCTCAAAGATAATGAGATTATCTCTCAGTGGACTCTACCGAGTACTCTTGAATTAAATGAAATTTATGAAAGAAGGAACAAAACCTTATTGGACATAGTTTGTTTCATGATAAGTTTCACTGAATTACCACTTTTATTCCCTTCAAACCATTCCTAGAACGCCCTATGAAATGTGGCACACTAAAATCCCTAATTATTCTTACTTAAAAATTTGGGGTTATCCTGCTTACTTAAAATGAAATGGGAGATAATCTTGAACCTTGTTCAAGCTTATACAACTTTATATGATATCCTGAAGAGTCTATATAGGATATTTCTTCTACGATCCCCCTAAACAAAAGGTGTTTATTTCAAGTTGAAAGCTTTCTTGGGGAATCGATTTTAAGAGAGAAGAAAGGTAAGATAGAGCTTTTGGGGATTCATCTCTTGCATGCCACACTAAAAATTCTCTCAGTTTTAAACATAGCTTCAAGTGTTCCATAAAAAGCCCCTTAGAAATTTTTCTTAATTTACTCTTAAACCTCGTTGTATTGGATTATTTGCGCTAGTCTGTCTTCCAAAGGTTCAGCGATTATCTCAAAGTTGAACCGTTATCTCTAGACGTCAAAAACTCAAGCAGTAACCAACCAAAGTTGATATGTCAACGTACTAAATGTAGATAATCTCGAGTTGAACCGTTTTCTAGAGAGCCGCAGAATTCAAAATGTGACCGCTCGGTTATGGAGAAGTGTTTCATCATTCATGCCCAGAATTGTGAAAGATCAGACTGAAAAGAAATCTTAGGTAATTGAACTTAAAGCATTGAGAGTTTGAAAGCAACTCCACAGAGACTACTTTAATGGAGAAAGTATGAAGAAATGATTTAAAGCAAGCTACCAAAATGAACAGAGTGGAACCTCGAGTATTCACCACAAGTAGACTGTGAAGAACTATGACAAGAACAAAATTTGCTTTACACAAAATAATGATGAGCAAAATGACCAACTCAAACTGGTGCCAAAGCTACATACATATGACTACAAGAAAAATTCTACAACCGAGGGTTCATCGAACAAATACAGAAAAACTACATGTAAGTTTGAAGAAATAAAAAAAACGGTCTAATTGATGTCATATACAGAGAAACAGACAAATATCACAGATCCCTTCTGCACAATGGGCAAGAACCGTGTCTCACCAGCCAAGTATCAATACAAGGTAAATGAAACATGTGGTGACAATGTGGCAAACGACGGACTGTCTCCCCGAGCTGGAAGTCCTGCTTATTGACAAGATACAAAGATCCTTTAAACTAGTAATTTGGCACACTCGAGGCATATGCAAATGAAAAGGTAATATTATTTAATAACATGATAAAATAAAATTCAATTCAACATGTTAGCAAATATTTTGTAATTAATTCTAATATTAGTGTACTAGATTAAGATAATACTACATTCCTAAAAAAATAATTAGAATAATAGAAATAAGAAAGCATAGGGAAGATAATAAAGAGAATATAAAAGCAAAAGGAAAAAGAAATTCTAAGTGAGGTGGGAGAAAAAAATGAGAAGAGATAAGAAGAAAATAACACACGGTTAAAAAGAAAAGGAAAAAACGAAAATAACATTTGGCTGAAGTGATTAAACGATAATAGTATAAATAAGTTACTATCTTTATTAAAAAGAACCCCCATGATTAACTACGTGTATTTACACTAAGCTCCCCTCTTGTTTTTGTTAATTACAAGTACCCCTTCCGACCATGAAATCTAACAAAGCTTATCACAAATTTTGAATAAAATCATGTATTCAAGTGTGAGAATGTAGGGGTGCTTATTAAAATTCGAACAATGCATCACTTATACTGAACAATATAAAGGGCTAAAGGGGTAATCAAAAATTGCAGATCAATTTATAAGAATTATGTGTAATTCCAAAACCAAAGGGGAATGGTTTGTGTATTTGCACAAAATTTATAGCATAGAGAAGACTATTAAGGGAGAGAAGCCAGATTAGTTACCTGAAGGCATACAGAGCAAGAAACTCCTTCCCCGGACGTATCAACACTGTCATCTCCAGTAATTGTGAATTTTGGGATCTTCTCGACAGTGTCCACCAGCATACCTTTCGCCCCACCAGTGTCAAAAATGTTGGGAATATCCTCAAATTGCGCTTCAACAGCTCCCATCTGATTAACAAAAGGTACTTGACAGTAACTAAAAAGAAATTATTCAAATTTTTACGGAATATAAATTTTTGGCAATCATTAGTTCATTATACCTGGCTTTGGACTGCACTAAGCATAGCTGGACCAATACGCTCACGAACGAGTCTGCCACTTAGAAGGCTTGCAATGACATCAATCTACATACATTTCAAAACATCCATATTAAGGTTTGCTAAATACGATGTTGTTGAGTGCTGTAAACATACTTTCGGGGATGAAGAATGAAATTCGACTCTTTCAGGTGCGGATTATGGACATGATATTTTACACTTACACCCATGTGTTAATAAAAATATTAGGTGATCATTGAGTCAGAGCTGATTGCTCACCAGATAGAGGAGACACCCGAGGCCAGATTCATCGGATTGCCATAAAAGCAGCGAGGATTCAAAGACCTCAATCGAGAAAACAGCTCCAGAGATGGCCCCAACCGAAGCCCCTCTAACAAAACCACTTTCTGTCTCTTGGCCTATCAGCGCTCCGGTCATTGCTCCCAACAAGGTACCAACTGCAGAGACCAAGGGGCAGATCCTTCATTAGCATATCAGGAAAAGATATAGAAAAGCCAAAAAGAATTTAACAATCGAAAATACAAAATTCTTCTACATGAATCATCAGTACTTTTATTCAGAAATTCGTCTATATTCGATCCGAACCATTCAATAGGGAAATTCTGCATAAATCCTCCCACCCCACCACAACCCAACAAGGGAAAACCTGCCCACATACCAAACATGACATGCCTTCGCTACAAAACGATAAGTCACTTAAAACTCAAAGCCAATTTTTTTGCTGCCTTCGCCCAGCAGCAATTTTGGAAATGAAATAATAAAGATCCAATTTGGAGAACATGAGAATTTCGAAACCTAATTCAGATTTTGACACAATAAATCAAGACCAAATGAAGCCAAATACTGGCGAGGACACGGAAAATCGCAGACGAAAATTATTGAGTCCAAATCAGAAACAAATACACAGATCACACAACTGCAGAATAATTGATGAAGGATAACAACTTTGTTATCTTAGGTACAAAATATTCCACAAGAAATTGAGAAGGAGAAAGAAGAGAGATAAGATCGCTCACCCAAGGCAAAGAAGAAGGTAAAAATTGCAGAGAATACATTCCCAACCACGGCAGAAACTGCACAACCGACGAATTCTTTGATCTTATTGACTAAATTCCCGAAGCAAGAACAAGACTCAGACGAAGATGTTGACGATGACGACGGTGATGATGATGATGAAGGGGGAAAAGAATGAGAGGGGTAAGCATAAAACTCCATGGATTCATCAAGAGGAAAAACGACAATTTTTTGTTCAGGTGATTAAGGAAACAGCTGTCTGAACCATATATGTAATAATATTGCTTCCTTACCCGAGTTGGTTTGCAATAAGATCTGTGTATTTTTCCAATTATACTTTATTAATTATTGTACTTTATTACTTGTATTTATGGAGGAAATTTACAAATATCTGTCATGCCTTAGCTACTCTGTTTTCTTATTTTTTCCTTCTTTTGTTTCAGAGTTAGTTGTTGCTGAGTCGGTGTAAGTTGGCCGTGATGGCCGGTCTTTAAAAAAAAAAAAAAAAAAACATATTTCATTGAACATTTAAGTTAATTTTGTAACACTTATATATTTTCATTTTAATTATTTTTGATATAGCGTAGATATTTTCAGTTTAATTATTTTTGATATAGCACATAAATTTAAGACTTGGCATAATAATAAGATAAATTTTATTCATAAAATAATGGGAAAAAAAAAAAAGTTAATTACGTGAGGGAGAGAAGAGAGGAAAGGGAAATAAATTTTAAAATAAGATGAAATTTGTTTACAAAATAATGAATTATAATTTCACTATATTATAAAACTATTAGACTCACTGCCAATCGAATAATAAATCTAGAGAATCACACACAAAAACTCAATCACAAGAATATAGGCTTGGTCGATTAATTGAATTAATCGAATCGACCAAATGTAGCCACTGGGGCCCACACGTGCCCGTGAATCACACGTGTGGCATGTGTCACACATGTGCAAGCTTTTAATTAATTATGTGATATAATTAATTTTGGACTTTAATTAACTAAGAATTCATTGTTAGGCCCAATTCGGAATAAAGAAGCACAATAAATAATTAATTATGAATGAATTATTAATTAAAAATTGAAATTATTTATTTATGAAATAAATATAACATTATCCTACTTTATTTATTGGGTTAATTTTTATTTGCACCCCAACCTTTGGGGTATTTTGCTGTAGCGCCCGAAACGATGGGCACCACATCCCCCCGCACTAAAAGCCCAATCCGTATACGAAATGGGAAATTCATACACGAATCAAGTAGTAGCGAACGGGAGACAGACATGACCCGACCTAAGTTAGACGTTACCTAGACCCTGCACAGAGAAATACAAGAATCTGAAAGCGAAAGTAAAGTAAAGAATACGAATTTTCAAAAATCTGAAGCAATAAACGTAACAATACAGTTATTAACAACTACGCAGGTTCAACTGGTCCTAGAAGCCTATCTCGAAACAATCACAATCAATTCCAGTGCATAAAATAAATACGGGTTCAACTAGCCCTAGAAACCTGTCCCGAATTCCATTCAATCAATCCATAAGCGTAAACCTATACAGAATATATCATTTATATAATTACAAACGTAACTTTAAGCAAAACACTTAATAAACATAACCAGACCGACACAGACTCGACAGACACGACACACAGCGCCTAGCTCGAACTCCCAGAACCTGTACCTGCAACTAAAAACATAGGTGGGGCGAGGGTCAGTCCACTGACTGTGAGGGGGCTGAACACACACACTATACGTAATATAGAGCAGAACAAGTATTAAAACAAAAGACTATGAATTGGGGAATAGGGTTTTGCACACCAAAACCATTTTCAAAACAAACGTATACATATCATTTCAAAACATGACATAACTTAACTTGAAAGTCCTATCCCATTTCATAATCAAACATAATGTATAAAAGCTCGACGAGTACCAGCACATATCCATCCTACTCCTCATAGCATATCATATGAAAACATAAAACATAACATAACAAACAAACCAACCTTGCTCCGGGTGATGGAAGGGTTGCGCGACCCTAACCATCCATGCAGTCGAGGGGAGCACACGACTCTAACCCTCAGGATTCCATCCCCAACCCAACCTCCTGGTGAGTTTAGGGGTGATCCTATCATATGGAGACTATGCTCAGGCTTATCTCGACTCCCGCTACAGTCCCGGGTGTCCTGACTCGTAGACTCTGAGGCCCAACAGAATAGAACATATCATATCATATTCATTCATATAACTCGCTCATATCATAACATAACATAATTTAACTTAACATACCTTAATGAGCATACCTTATCTTGCAACTTGGCATATGCTATAAACGTACCTCTCCATGTTATCCTAATCCTTAGCTTGCTTGAAAGCACACGGTTTGGAGCATAGCCTCGTTGAAAAACATTTTCAAGCTTACATACGCTTGTACATATAGTACAAAAACATTTAATCGTATGACAAAGTCATAAACATATCATAAAAAATCATATCTATTATATAAATATAATAGTATAATCGTATGCGGGCTTGAAAACGAGCACATAGGGTTGTAGGTTGTTTTAACTAAAAGAAAATATCCTAAACCTCACCTTACACCGATGAGAACAGAGAACACGAGCAAAGAGATCCCACTGAAACCCAAACAGTTGACAGACGCCCCCTATAGAACCCCTGAACAACTGAGCACACAGAACATGAGACTCAGACTCAAACAACCATAAAGACGCACGGCCATGCACATGAACACAAAAGATGCAACATATATAATGCACATTTATACAATCAAGTCATTCATATTAAATTACAGTTACTTTGCACTTAGCTGTATGCATAACATTATAAAATTCATTACATCAAGTAGGGAAAATAAATCAAGACATTATAATTTAATTCCTATCATGATCCAAATCTCGCGAGAATAAAACATTAATTACATAACAATTTTATACATAAATACATAATTGCATAATTTACAACATTTAGCATATTTAAAACAATACATTTAAATTAAACATAACGTATTTCTTTCATAATTTGTTACTTATATTTCAAATGATCATATAAATAATTAGTTTCTAATATTACACCAACACCCCCTTAAACAAGAAGCATATTCAAGAAATTGACATGAAACGAGGCCAATAAATTCAATAAATCAAGAATTTGGATCTTTCATATATCATAACAAGTTTTCGAATATCATACAACTTATAGTTTCAATTCATCGTACATACATGATCGAATTTACAATTAAAAACAATTAACGAATAAAAATACAACAAGAAGCATATTCAAGAAATTGATATGAAACGAGGCCAATAAATTCAATAAATCAAGAATTTGGATCTTTCATATATCATAACAAGTTTTCGAATATCATACAACTTATAATTTCAATTCGTCGTACATACATGATCGAATTTACAATTAAAAACAATTAACGAATAAAAATACAACAACTTTAAAAATTCATTATAAACCAACAGGGCATCCGATGTCCGAAGGCATCGGAATGTTGTTGCCAGAGCTGGCAGAACCACCACCGACAGCAGCCGGACCACCTCCTTAGGCGGCCAAGAAAATCCCTATGAACGGCGAATCGTACGTCTCAACAAGCACAACAAAACCCCTCAACCAATTTCTAAAAATACAAAACACACCGGATTTAATTAAAGAAAAATCGATCTAATTCAACCAACAAACCCTAGAAGTCAAGAATTGCAATTAAATCCAAATCGCTCGACGAAATTGAAATCTGAACACACCGTTGGAAAGCCCATGATGAGAATTTCGAAACCCCTATGGTGTTCGTTGGAAAGTTCACCGTTGATCGAAAACCATCGGCTTTGACCGGTTGCTACATCGTCGACCGGTGAGATTCGAACGACCGGACCATCGAAATGGAATCCTCTCATCGAGACGCTTCTAACCATGTATGGCTCGACCCAAACTTATTGCCGAAACTGAAAACCCATCATCGGAGCTAGAGACCCGCCACTTGCCATGATCGGAATCAGCCATCTACGACCATTTTCAGAACAAATCGAGGTTGAAAACGAGCTCAGGGGGTCGAAAAAGGTAGGGAACCGCCCTTAACCGTCGAAAAAAGTTGACATAGATCGCCGTTTGGTGGTGCACTCTCCAGGCCGCGCTACCAACACCAAAAGTTACACCGGGAATAGGCGCTTCAAGCCCATGCCATTGCTGCTGTAGACCGCCGTGCGCCGCCGATAAAGTCGCGACTCTAAATCATGACTATAAATTCACCGTAACTCTGTCCTCGTTTGCTGTCGGGCCACGATTTTGGTACCGTTGTGTTCGTCTCGTCGAGTACGTCGATTTTGACTATCCATTCGTCGAAATCCATCGAGATTTAGCCGAGTTCTGAGTTTGTGCATGTAAAGTGTGTGTGGTGCGTGTTTTGAGCAGAGAAAGAGAGAGCCGGGAGAGGAGAGAGAGAGAGAGAGAGAGAGAGAGAAAGGGATTGGTCTGACCGGTCAACCTTGGATTTTGATATTTTATTTCAGGTCCTAACGAGCTAAAATGACCGGTAGGAAGGGCTAACAATGTCAGAATTGGGCAAACCCAGAGTTTATGGACTCATTTCGATGCCCCGAACGTGTTTAAGAGGTCCATTAGGTCAAAATCTCTATAAAAGGATAAATGACCAAAACACCCCTAAAAGAGAAAACTGCAAATAAGCCCTAAACTCTTAAAGAGTTGAAAACGGGGCCACACAACACACGAAATCACAGAATTAAACACGTACTAGGTATGTCAAACATCAAGCAAGTGAAATTTAAACAAGCAAACACAGAGGGCAGAATACACGTGGCGTCAGCTCAGACGATCGAAAAAACCAGGGGGTCGCGTTTGGACTTTGTACCCAACCTTTGAATTTTTACACTTTAGTACCCAAATTTTAAATTTTGTTGCACTTAAGTGCCCACTATCGACCTGTCCTTTTCTTATTGGTCGTTTAGGTACACGTGTCATTTTTTTATTGGTCGGGGGCATTTAAGTGTAACACAATTCAAAGGTTGGGTTCTAAACTGTAAAAATTCAAGGGTTAAGTATTAAAGTGTGAAATTCCCCAAAGTTCAGGGTGCAAACAAAGATTAACCCTTATTTATTTAAGAAAGAAAAGAAAATATTATCCTACAATATTTATTTGAAAAATAAATAAGAGGATAATATCAAAACTTATTTATTTATGAAATAAATAAGTAAAGATAATATCATGTGGTTATTATCCTAGTTTTATTTATCAAATAAGTAAAAGGATAATTTCATGAAATATTTATTTATGAAATAAATAATGGATAAAGTCAGAATTTATTTATTTATGAAATAAATAATGGATAGAGTCAGAATTTTTTATTTATGAAATAAATAAATATGAGATAATATCATAAAGTTGTTAGGATAATTACATTAATTAATAATAAAGGTTATTAATTAGTTATATCATATTATCTCATAACGTAATTTAAAAAAAGATAAGATCTTCTTAATAGAAAAGAGATTGTTATTTTCTTAAATAAAAGAGACTTCTCTCTTTCTCTTATACTGGCATTCGTGAAGTACCAAATTCTCTCCATTCCGGAGAAAAGAAAGAAGTCAGTTCTTGAGAAAAGAAAAACCCCAACCTTTATGTAAAATAAAAAACTAACATTCTCCCTGTTTTGGTAGTGATCGAGGTGGGTATGGATACTTCTAGAGGGCTTCTATGTTGAGTCTTGAAGATGAAGAAAGTGTTAGTCTTATGGATGTTTTCCTTTCTGCACATGGATATTTCAATTGGCGTTGGAACCACATAGTTGCATGTTTTTAATTAGGGTTGGTGTCTCACTTATGTGCGTGTTGTTATGTGTTTATTATATAGCTTTCCATATTATTGTTTTTGGATCGGGGTATGCCCTGTGTACTTTTTTAAGGCCAATATGAAAATTAAGCCTTATTACTTTTATGCAATTTTTCTTTTTATTGTAATTTGAGAGTAGTATTTAGTGGTGAGGTTTTAGTTTTCATTTTGGAGACAAGCACCTACGGAATGAGATGGATCCACATACCAAGGAGATGGCAGCCATAAGTGAAAACCCCTCATAATGTTAGAGAGGGGAGTTTTTCTATTAATGTAATAGATTAGGGTTTTCATTAAATCATAAGACCCTTATGTGAAATATCTATTTTATGTGGCATGTACGTTTAGAACTAGTGATTATGGAGTGACTCCCATAATCACACATAAGATAGGATACCCATGATCATCTCATATTAGTATCATGCTAGGACATTTTATCTGCTAATTGTTTATGTGAAACTGCATCAACGAGATAATTAAAATTGGATAACAATATATGTGAGATCATTCGAAAATGCCATTAAAATATTGAGCAACTTTCGAAAAATAGGTGTTTTATTAAGGTAATAAAATTCCTAATATTCCATAAATAGGATTTAAGATTAATGGGCAAGCTAGTTTGATAAGAATCATGGAAGTTTTAACCGGAATGAAGTTAATCAAGAAGACGGTCATTGTACAAAGGAGGAAAAAGAGTCGGCTTAAAATCAAATTCCAAGTGGGTCAGTTACAAGAGCTCAGGCTCAGAAGATCCAAGAAAAAGTTGAAAGGTTGTCGATCCAAACTAATAAAGAAGACTTTCAAAATTCGAGCGGAAAGACCTTCAATATTTTCATAGCTGATTATGAAGTCATTTAAACTTTATTTATGTACTTTTGGGCCTAAGCTATTACACTATTATTTTGGGCTCTATCTTTATTTTTTCTAGCTGATTTTGGGCATGTATTACCCAAGTTATTTAGGGCTCATTAGAGTGTGGCGGTAATAGAGTGTCCCTTAGTATTCCATACAGCCTCTCTTATATTTAGGAGTGTATAATACTTTGTACTTGAACCTTTATGCAGAATTTTAATTGAGAGAATTTTCTCCAACTTGTTCTTGTGTAGGACTTTTTGAAATCTCAAGTGCAATCACTTGAAATTTCGACTTCTATGATATTGGTTTCTAGTTCTTCATAGCCACGGGGTCAATATTCCTTTGATAGTATTGGTTTCTTGCTCGTATAGCAATGAGATCAATATTAAATTGATTTCAACTGTATTTGGACGATTCGGGAGTTGGTTTCCAAGCTATTAACATTGGGTTTCACGGCACGTTCATTGAGATTCGCATCATTTGGTACATACAGTCTTCATTTCCAAACTTATGTTACATCTACCACTTTTTTTTTTTTTTTTTTTCCTGAATATTGAACTAGGTATTGTATTGTGCTAGATCTGATTTTTTTTAGGGGAAAAGATTTTTTGTCATCCGAACTTTGCGCATTTTTGCAATTTACCATTCTAACAAATTTTCGTTGCAAACCACCATCCAATCTTTGCATTTGTGACATACAACCATCTAAATTTTTTTTTTTTTTGGTGGTTTTGGTGAAAATACGACTGACGTGTATGTTTTATAAACATGCCACGTGTCATGTTTTTAGCCAATAAAATATACACGTCAGCCATATTTTCACCAAAACAATAAAAAAAAAAGTTTAGATGGCGGTATGTCGCAAATGCAAAGATTGGATGGTGGTTTGCAATGAAAGTTTGTTGGGATAGTAAATTGCAAAAAGAGATAAAGTTCGTATTGTAAAAAAAAAAAATTCCCCTTTTTTTTGTATATTTTTACGTTTGATTCCTTGTTGATATGCAGCAGCAAAAAAATAATAATAATAATAAGAAAAAACAAAAAATAGAAAGAAAAAAAAAAGGAAAAAAAAAAGTGAAGAAGAGCAACATTTGTATGTTTTATTTTTTGGGGTTAAAGATCTACTCTTAGAAGCAAAAATGGTTGTTTGTTGTCCTCAATTGAAGACCTTGAGATCAAATTTTTTCCATAAGAAGTTGATTACTCGTTTGTTTGCTTTAAAGTTTTCTTGTTTGTTCTACTAAGAACTTTGAAGAGGAAATTTTGAGTGGTAAAAGGCATAAGTTTGTGAGATTATAAGAGGGAAAATGCAATATCCTTTGTGTGTAAACACGATTGTTTGAGTGATATCTTTGAGTGCAAACACATAAGGGAGTGTGTCAGGTCCTCTTCTTTATTAACAACTTTTTTGCAGGTATTTCATCTTGACAGAAGAGAAAACTGATCAACCTTCAATGTATATTAATTTTGTTCTTCATGCAATGCAGCAACAATTTGATAGATTAAATGTACAATTCGATGAAATTCGGGACCGTTTGGAACACAATGATGAATGAGTAAATATGTTGCAAAAAAATGTATTTTCTCAAGTTAGCAGACCAAATCAACGACAAGCTAATGTTGTTGAAAATCCTATTGGTGGATATGATGATGAAGATGACTATTTTGATAAAGGTGCATCTGTTGTCTCTTTAAGAAGAGACTTTAGGCGGCATAGATGTCAACAACCTATGCGGCGAGAAAGAGAAGTTGTTGATCGCAATAGTAGATCAATTGAACTTTCCATTCTACCTTTTAAAGGTCAAAATGGTTCGGATGTGTACGTTGAATGGGAAAGGAAAGTTGAACTTATTATTGAGTGCCATAATTATTCGAAAGAGAAGAAGGTTAAGCTTGCACCTGTAGTTTTTACCGATTATGCTATTGTTTGGTGGGATCGGTTGGTTGTGAAAAGACGAAGGAGTAGAGAATTTCCAATTGATAATTGGGATGATATGAAGGCTACATTATTGAGATTTATATCTAAAGTTGCAAAGCTTGAAACAAAGTTCTAAAACTGTTGAAGAATACCATAAAGAAATGGAAATAACTATGATTCATGCTAATGTGGAGGAGAATCGAGAGGCAACTTTAGCTCGATTTATTTGTGGTCTTAACTGAGAGATAGCCAATATGAAGGAGTAGAGAATTTCCAATTGATAATTGGGATGATATGAAGGCTACATTATTGAGATTTATATCTAAAGTTGCAAAGCTTGAAACAAAGTTCTAAAACTGTTGAAGAATACCATAAAGAAATGGAAATAACTATGATTCATGCTAATGTGGAGGAGAATCGAGAGGCAACTTTAGCTCGATTTATTTGTGGTCTTAACTGAGAGATAGCCAATATTGTGGAGCTAGATGACGTAGTGTACTTGGCCATTAAAGTAGAAAGGTAACTCAAAAGGGGAGGACGAACATTAGCCAAGTTTGAAACATCTAGTTCTTCAAACTAGAAGTCAAAATAGAGTTCTACCTCAAGGCCTAAAGAAAAATCAGCCAAGGGCAAAGAGACAAGCCTACAGAAAAGAGTCATTTTGAGAAAGGTTGCACTTCTACACAAAAGACTCTAACATCAAATGTTTTCGTTGCTTCGCTTAAGGACATATTGCTACTCAATGTCCAAATAAAATAACTATGATCTTGTTGGAAAATGGACAAATTGCATCAGAAGAAGAGAATGACGTTGATCATATGTCACCACTTGAGGAAGCTAGTGATGTTGAGCATACTGTTGTTGGGAAGAGCTTAGTTGTTTTAAGGGCTCTCCATGTTCAGGCTCATGAAGACAAAGAAGAGCAAAGGAAGAACATTTTCTATACTTGTTTCCATGTTAATTAAAGAAAAAGTTTGTGGGTTGATCATAGATAATGGGAGTTGTGTAAATGTTACAAGCAAGTTGATGGTAGAACAACTCAATCTAAGAACTTTGAAGCATCCAAGACCTTATAAACTCCAAAAGCTTAATGAAAGTGGAGAAATAAAAGTAACAAAACAGGTACTAGTTTCATTTTCCATTGGAAGATATTCGGATGAATTTCTTTATGATGTGGTTCCTATACAAGCCAGCCACATATTGCTTGGGAGGCCATGGTAGTTCGATAGTCGTACCATTCACGATGGATACAAAAACCTATACAGCTTTACAAAAGATGGGAGGAATATCACTTTAGCTCCCTTACCACCTAACCAAGTTTATGAAGAGCAATGCCAAAACAAAGTGAGTGTGATGTTGAGAATTCAAAAGAAAATAAGAGAAAAGCTAGTGTTACGGGAGGTAAAAAAGAACAAAAAAAAAAAAAGGAAATAAAGAGGGAAAGAAAATGAGTTTCTTTGTAAAAGAAAAAGAAGTTGAGAGTGTTTTAAAATCAGAGAGGCCAGTGATGTTGATCATGTACAAGGAAGCTTATTTTTCTACAACTGACCTTAATAATTCTTTGCCTAGTGTTGCTGTCTCACTTTTGCAGGATTTTCATGATATATTTTCTGAAGAGATATCAACTAGTTTACCACCGATCAGAGGAATAGAGCATCAAATTGATCTTATTCTAGGGGTTGCTATTCCTAAATGACCCAGAGTGTAACGTACAAGATGTATTAAATGTAAGACACCCATTCCTGTAGGAGCATTAAATGCGGCTCATGCCCTTTACTTGTTCTCCCACTACTCTGACAAAGGAAGTACGAGGAGCTTTACTATGAATGACCTGCACCATGTCAGTCATGTTTGCAATCATTACACCTTTGATTGGGTGACTTTGATCACATACCAAGTTCCCAACTATAATTACCACCTCATTTATGACTTAGGTACGTGATTATTCCTGCATTGTATACACTCTCACCTACCTACTCTTATTGACCATTCTCGATCGATTTGACTAGCTTGAGCTTCAGAATACCAAAACGGGTCCAACTCCCATATTCTCTCGTTTTGGCCTTTGAGCTCACTTTTGCTCTTCTTTGCAGCTTCCAGGAAATACAAATTTTCCCCACAATATAAATTCTTGGGTGATTTGGAAGTCCACATCTATCGTTCCGTACACAACCGGATTTGGACACCATCAAACATAAACTTCACACTTAGTAATTAAATCATATAAAATACATAATTTATAATTAATAATTAAAACATAGAATTCATTTAATTAAACATAATCAATAATTAAATATACTTAAAAAAATAACGAGCACGTAAAGTATAAGTAATCACATATTAGCAATTAAGCATAATTAAATAAACGTAATGCTCGAACACACACGTGATGTAGTATCTAGCATCCGGCGAGATGCAGCGTCAAAGTCTAAGACTTCGAAGCCTTACTAGATAAGACCAAATCAGCATGTGATTTGGCCAAACCAGACCAAGAAGAATTCCATAGCCATTAAAGGACTTGAAGAACGTCCAAGTGTGATGAGCAAGAGTCGAGAGTTCAATCACATTGAAAGCTTGGAGATCAAGATGTTGAGGAATCTATAAATACCCAAAGACACCACAAATTACACCACACTACACTTTAATTTTCAGTCATGTTTGTTCATCCTTAGTTTGTAGTATTAGATATCCTTTTTTGTCCGTAGACTCGAATGTTATTAAGCTTAGTTTCATAGGAACAACTATTTAAAGTTCTAATTTCAAGAAGTTTGTGAATACTCAATCAGAATAATGTGTCTTTACATTTGAATGATAAAAGTTTTTGCACACGTATATGTCACGGACGACCATAAACGCAAAACTAAACAAACAATCATAAAAATAAAATGGTGTTCCATAACAGGAGCTGAAATGAGCTTTAGTGAAAAATATGAGAAAGAAAATGGATTTGTTGGGATTGTAGTTAAGCAAAGAAAATAAGTTTTAGAGCACTAAATCTTTGGACGGTGACTGCCCATTTATTATTATACCTATATATATAAGCACGGTAGGGGATTTTCGTCGTCCGGGTGCAGCATTTTTTGACAACAGGGGATAATTCTTTCTCTAACAAAACTACGTCGTTTTTGTTTTTATGTTTGAAGTACAATTAGAAAATTGGGGGAATCTATATTTTGTTGGGTGTGGGTGGGTATTAGTGAGGTGAAATGTTGACTGAATTCACTGGGTATTGCAATTTGCTCACTGTCTTTTGTAATGAGTATAAGAGAGTTTTGCATGGTTTTCATAATTGTTTGTCCATGTTTATGTAAGACTAATAAGTTTAGAGAATTTTTAATGGATTGGCAATAAATAATAGGAAAATAAGAATATACGGACTGAGGAAATTAGTAGTCTCTTAACCTAATTCTTCGTGGTTTTTCTGATTTACCATATTTGCTACAAGTTGCTATGTTCTATATGGTGAATCTCATGGAAGTAATGGATTTGTCTTCAAAGTATGTCTTTTATTAGTTGTCATTATGTATTTAATTTCTACTGATTAGGGAATAATGAGTTTGTACCTTAAAGTTCATAGGAGGGAACTTCCCGAGTACAACTTAGTAAATAAAGCACCAAGTGAGCACCAAATTTTTTGAATTGCCATGTGTTTGTTGTTCTTTATCCTCTCATTTTAATGATTTTTTCTGTTATATGAGGCTCCTAAATCCAAGTACTTTCAGTTTGGTTTGTAAACTATGCAACAGAATCAAGAGAACAATGTTACTGGAGTTTCTATGAATTGCTTTTGCTTTAACTTGCTGGATATTCAAAATGTCATGATTATTCATTTTCATAGTTTGGTATGTTCTTGTCCGATAGCCCCGATAAGGGTGAATAAGATGTCATAAGACATTATGTACTGAAACAACATTTGAACTTTCATGCTAATTATGTTAGTAATTATGTTTCCTCCATGAAAGCAGCTTGGGTATGGGGTCTAGATTTGTTCAAACGCATTTCTTCTATGAGATTTGGGGGGGTTTAATTCATGAAAATTTTGGAGTCTTCTTTTTATTTTTATTTCTGTTTTCTTTTTTTTTTTTTTTCCTTTTTTTTTTTTTTTTGGTAATTTAACAAATCTAATTTTTTCCCTCATATCATTATTCACAGCTTTTGGTTGTTGTGCTTCCCCTCCACCGGTTCGGGTTTCTGCTTTTTCTTCTCATCTCATCGAGGTATTGTGTTGGAGATTTTCTGTGATTATTGTAGGTGTTTGATGGATCTGTTTTGAATATGTGGAATAATAATTCTATGGTATCGTTTGCTTGTTGTCTATGAATTTGAATCCGATCATTATCTCAGATTGCGAGTAGTTGTGAAGTTTGTGAATTTAATGAAGTTGATAGAGCTTTTATGTTGTTGTGGTGTATGTGTTTGGCGAAAGTTTGTTATCTTAGTTTGATTTGGGCCAGTTGTGTTCTCAGAAGGAAGTTTAGTGTTTGATTTAATAGTATTATGGCTAAAGGATTGTCCTGTGCAATCATCTGGATATAAAATTAATTGAAGTGTTGGTTTTGTCCAGCTTTTCATGGAAATCTATGCATTCTGATTTTGGATTTCCAAATGTTTTACTTGCTTTGGACTTTCTGCGATAGAGGATATATTTTTGGTAGGTTTCTTTCAATGCTGAAAGTACCGACATTGAGAGCTCGGTGAATCTTGGAAGGAAAATGCAGTGTGTGGAATATTTGTTTGGTTGAGCAGGGAATTATTTATATAGTTTTTATTTGAAGTACATGTAGCATGTGATCTGAAAATGTCCTAAAGCCTTATCTAGAGAACTTATTGTTTCATAATCTAACAGTTCATGGTACTATGACCAGGTATAGGTCCCTAATTGATACATAAGTATAAAAATTCCCCAAATTTGAGTACTTGTTTAACACCATACCCAGGTCCCAGAGAATGAGCCAAAGGTGATCTATTTTTTCTTTTATACATGCTATTTGTACTAATCTAATGTGCTACACCTAATATTATTTTTTCCTTTTGGACAGGTATGGAGTGTAATAATGTGCATGAAATACCATGTTGCAGTGCTTAGAGGGAGCAAGATAATGCTTAGAATTAACAGTAATAATATAGCTGATAAGGAGTGTGGAATTCAATACATATATTATTATTTAACAATATTATGTGTTTGAGTTGAGCTCCGCCTATCTTGTTGCAGGCTTTGAAGATCAATAATTATGATGCAGAGCCTATGCTTTCGCTCTTGTGGGGTTTCTACTGGTAGCAGTTTTACTCAGGTTGAAAGCCGTGTTTTGCCAACTCCCAAGGTATGTTTTAAATAATAACATATGAATATTCCTTGTCTTAAGATCATAATATATTTCATTTTTGACTATATAAGAGTTGTTGATGGTCCTAAGATAGAACGCTGGGCTGTTGTGAATATCTCTTCCCGCTACGACATGCCTCAACTGATCAGGAGTTTGAAGAATGTTTGTTCCATGAAAGGAGTTGTAAATTCTTCCACTTTATTTGACCCTGTATTGTTTTCTGTATGCAAATGATAGATAAACCATTTTGATTTATACATTATATTAGGAAATCGAAGACCCATTCGGTTATATCTTTGATGAAAATCTGCAATTCAGACGATCTCCGCCCGTTGCTAAGGTGGAGAAGATGTATGAAGATATTGAGGCAAAGCTTCCAGAACCCCTGAGTTCCTTCTCTGCTTGCTTCCTGAGAGGAAAAACTGTGATGCTTACGGTTTGTGTGATTAAATAAGCTCCACTTAAATATTGTCCCAATATGTAAGGTCCTTGGAAGAAAAAGAACTTTGGAGTTGTAACTCAGTGCTTGTCACCGACACGTATTAATGATCAGTACTTGACAAATCTCCGGCTAAAGATAAATGCAAAGGTTGGATGCTCTAAATTTTAGAATGTGATAGTAACTATACAGTTAGTTTTTTTCCCTCTTTTCTTTTTACCTCTTATATGGTTTTGTGTTTTTTGCGATTAGCTTGGTATGCTGAACTCAATCTTAGCAGCTGAACTGTCACCTTCACTTCCAATTCTATCGAAGCTTCCTACTCTACAAAGAACTAAACCAAATTATCGAGGTCTCTAATCTGATCATCATACTACTGTGACGTCTGTATATTTTTGTTTCAATTTTCTTGGTTTTCATTATCCCATTATTCTTCCATAATGTGCAGGCATTCAAGTTCCTTGATGAGAACTGATCACCGAAGTTTGTAGTGAGCGTTGCTCAAAAGAATCACCACACGAAGTTTTTTTCCAGACCAACTCTCCTGATAACGTGCAACCAGAAATTTCGCCAGTATCTTAACCAGGGACCGTGATAGTAACAAAGTTTGTCATCCCAAGAACAATGACTTTTACCTCTATGCTCATGCCGCTATGATTGTAAGAACCTTTTGTCATTTTCTTGCAACCTCAATACATAATTGTCATAAAAGAATTAACAATAGTATGATCCATAAATGTTGTATACAATGTTATCTATTATTAGGGGACAACACGACCACCTCATTATGATGTCCTATTGGATGACGTTGGTTTCTCCCTTGATAATCTACAGGAGCTTGTGTATTCCCTGTCCTACGTGTAAGTGGACCCTTAATTTCTTAAAAAGAAGATATTTTCATTTAGCTAATTATATGCAAATCCGTAGTTTCCAGAATTATTGTTCTAAACTTGTGTTGTTATTCATTACTGCAGGTACCAGCGTAGCACCACTGCTATATCTGTTGGCAATTAAGATTCAAAATCGAAACTAATTTTATCTCCATATGTATATAATTCCTTTCTTTTGAGAAATGCTTCTTATTTCTGTCTGTCAAATCTGCAGCTACTCCTATTTGCTACGCTCACTTGGCAGCCACACAGTAACAACAATGGATGAGGTTTGAATCAGAAGTAGTTCAGTGATTACCTTGGCTCAAGTTGTTCCCATGTTCAAAGTTTATTTATATTTCATGAAATTCCAGATATTGTGGGGATATATTTTGTAATCTACTTTTATAAGTTAATAAAAATAAGCTACTTCTTTGCAAGTTAGTGTACGATCAACTACATATGTAATTTAAAACATATGATCTTTTCAAGTACAAGTATACAACACAATATTATAGTTAGTAATATAACTATTATTCATATTTATGGGCATTGGGTACCGTGCATTGCGCGGTTAACTAAACTAGTCTCCTACAAGCATGTTAATTAAAAGCACTTATTTTGAGTTTGTGACTACCCTAACATATTCTATCCATTGCATTGTACTGCGTCGGGACATGTACATAAGACCCCAACAATATTTATGTAAACAATGGACTATGGTAGCTATCATATCCCACATGACAAATTTATGCCAAAGTAACCCAATTCTAAAACTCTTAAACTAAGTTTTTATGAAAAAGGTACCAACACCATATGAAAAGTCTAATTAACCCCATCGTAAACCATATGATATTGTGAAATACCTCGAATAAACATGCATCTTTAAATCTGCTTACTTTACTAACAAAGTACTATCTTGGTTATGACAATATTTGAACAGATATGTAATTATGTGAAATACCTCGAACAAACATGCCTCTTTAAATCTACTTGCTTTACTAGCAAACTGTTATCTTGCTTGTGACAATTGAATAGCTTCTTGGTCATGAGTAGAATCTTCAGCCCAAAGAAAATTATGGGAAATTAGGGAAAATTCTCGACTTCTAACTTGCTCGAGTTGTTCCCACTCAGCCCATCTCTCGGCCAAACCAACTCCCTGTAGCATGCTCACAACTTCAGCCATCTTCGGACGATCTTCTGGAGAACTTTGCGTGCAAAGCATTGCTACTTGGAGAATGGTTTCAACTTCTCTGTCGTCGTAATTTCTCAAGTTCTCATCCACAATATCTTCCAGTTTTTTTTCTCTCAGTAGTTTTTTGATCTAAAATTACCTCAAATGGAAAAGTTCATCAAACGACCAAATATAGTAATAAGTCAGAACTATGAAAAGAAAATGATATTAGCATACTTGATAGTGAACAGTTGAATCTAGATGGACAACAAGAGAGAATATAGTTACAGTGTCATTTATAATTATGAAATCACAAATTTTTAGTAATTTGTACTTAAAAAATAGGTGTGTGTTGTGAAAATAAAAATTATTCATTCTAATAATTACAAAAAACCCCTTTCGAGTTTCATTACTGACGGCAATTTATTATTCCAAATAGAAGTTGCAACTTGGATTAGTTTTCAAAATGCCTTGAGGCCCTCGACTCTTGAACTAATATAGTGCAAGTGAGAAAACTATTTCTAACATCTGATAGTATGAGCATAACCAAAATGCAACGAAAGTTTCACGTAAAAAAGCGAAATCTTAAGAGAATCCATTTTTATTTTAAAAAAAAAATCTAAAATGATTAAATTGTAAATTATCCAATCCTCTAGTAAATCTTATAACTGTCATATTCCAAAACAGATAATAAATTAAGTTGTAAAAACTTAAACTCACATGATCCAGCAGTAGAACATCCTCCTCTTCTTCAAGTCGAGACAAGTCTATTGCACGCTGACCAGTTATCAGTTCAAGAAGAGTTACACCGAAACCAAACACATCCGTCTTTTCAGAAGATTTTCCAGTAGACAGATACTCAGGGGCAATATGTCCCATAGTTCCACGAACTTGGGTTGTAACATGAGTAGCTTTCGTATCGACTAGTTTTGCCAACCCGAAATCTCCAAGAACGGGTTCAAAATCATCATTCAGAAGAATGTTCGCAGCCTTCATATCGCGGTGGATAATCTTTGGATTGCAGTGCTCGTGCAGATACTCTAGGCCGTTTGCAGTACCAAATGCTATGCGTTTCCTCGTTGGCCAGTCCAAACCTTTCTCCCCTGGTTTTAAGTCTAGCAATAGAGAAAAGAGTCATCAGAAATAATCTATCATATGGATTTAACAGTGTTAAAGGTGAGGAAATAAGTACCTCTTAGGCGATATGCAACGCTGAGGTTTTGCATAAAGGGATACACGAGAATTCTCTCAGTAGAGGTAGTACAAAATCCAATTAACCTGAGCAAATTCTTGTGAACAGCAACGCTTATCAAATGAACCTCCCTTTGAAAAGCAGCTTCTCCGCCGGGGCTGTTGTAGTCCATTAGTCGTTTCACAGCGACTTTAGTGTTGTCGACTAATAACCCTCTGTACACTTTCCCGTATCCGCCTTGTCCGATTATGTTATTTTCACTGAAATTATCTGTTGCTAGCTGCATTTCACGCAGCGAAAACCTTTTGATCTGTCCATACGAAATCTCGCGATCGTCTTCTCCTGCAGGAATAGAACATATAACTCTTGATATAGCCTGGTAGGTTTTGATAACATGTCCAATTTGAGTGATGATGTTTCGTTGAACTGAAGTTAAATGATGGTGATTGGTGGATATGTCAATGGTTGCAATGTGATGTGGGATTAAGCGGGTGTTTGTTTGTGCTTATAAGATGTATTAAGAGTTTAGGGTTGGTTCAAGTACTTAAAGTTATGAGCACTCAAAGTATTTGAAAATATTTTTCTTAAATTAAATCGGGAAGTGTTAGACAAAATGGATTAGATCTTTTTATTTTATTTAATTTCACATAATTTTACGTTAGTTAGATAATATTAAATTATTTCGTTTTCGACCACTTAATCATTGACTGTCGTCAAACCACTTAATGATTAACCTCTATTACAAGTCATAGAGAGGGGTGTGATTGCGTGAGATTATAATTATGTGAGATTATAATTCATTACTAGTAAATGTAATCTAACATATCCGACACAATATTAACTACAAATTTATTGAATTTACATGTTATTAACTCAACTTAATCTTAAGTCTTAACTAATAAGTCCAGTGGAGATTAGTCAAAAAAAAAAAAAAGGTTACATAACTAACACTTTCTTATAAGATGATAACATTTTAACATTTTAATACATTTTTCTTACTTTTAGTTACATTAATTTCACAATTACTATTAATAACATCTTCTAAGCTCTTCATTTTTTTTATTAAAATACTTTGAAGCCTTATTTTTAAAATAAAATCAAACTCAAAAATATAAATCCCACATCATATAATTTTAGAAATAGAGCTTATAAATTGCTTGAAATATAAAAGGGAAATAAAGTGTACCAGCAACGTCAACAAACATTTCATCCTTTATACGTTTATGCACCCGATGAAATCTATATCCAAACACAGCTCCAATTAGGAGGAGGGTAAACGCTCCAATGCTTGCTATTGTCACAAGAATCTCAACTTTTGATTTTCTTTCAGCAACTGGACAAGTGTCAGTCTATTTCAGAATTAATACAAATAATATAATACTATAGAATAATCAGAGGAAAATAGTAAAATGGGATAAATATTTTGAACATCATGTACTATCGCAATTTTTAAAGTTTCCATCCTACACATAAAAAATCGACGTTTGCATCCTTAATTATTTTTTAACAAATTGCAACCTGATTCCAATCATCGTGTGACATATAGAAGAAATTCCGTGTACGTGTCACACATCTATTGAAATCATGTTGCAATTTGTTAAAAACCAATAGTTAATATACAAACGTCGACTTTTTATAGTTTAAAATGAAAACTCTGAAAATCAGGATCGTAAATGTTCAAAATATTTATCCCAAATTAAATATAGCGCTAACCTGGAATAGAGGAACTAGAAACACAAGGTTGTTGCAACTTGTCACCACATGTGAGGCCAGTGGCTGTAAAGCTGATATATTCAATTCAGGGAAAACAAGAATCAATTGATTATATCAACTTTTTAATGAATATTAAACTCATAACTTCCTTTAATTAGTCGATGAGAACGTACTTGAATGTGGGCATTGAGAAGAATTGCTGAGGAATTTTTCCTGTCAAATCATTGGATGAAAGGTCCCTGAAAGGAACAACTCCGTTGAAGCGTAACATATATGAACACATTAGTCAAAATTTAATGTTATGGGAGATAAAAATTTAAAATATAAAAGATGAAGGAATAAAATATTTAATTAGAGGAACGAAAAATTAGAATTTCAAAAAGTTAAAGGACAAAAATATATTAGCTTGTTTCCTCGCATGAACATGATATATGCACAGTATTTGCAAAATTCTCTCTTTAGTACATGAGAAATATAGCCTATATAAAAGAAATTAATTACGTAATCTTAGAAGATATATATTTCATATCATTCCAATAAGAAGTAGAGTCATATACAAGTCAGATTGCTTGTAATGCTCTAATTTTTCATATTTAAATATGTTGTATTAGTGGAGGAGATTAGACGGTGTTCAATTAGCCTCTCAACTTTAAAAAAAAAATTGGATTTAAATTTGACTATTCAAAGTGACCTTTCTCAGTTGAAGTGCAGGCTCGGCCACTGAATTCCCTAACTGAGAAAACCATACACTTCTAAGTTCTAACACCAAGTGTACTCGTTTGGACGTGAAGCTTAACTAGTATTAAAGTACAAAGAATAATGCTTTTTAGTGATTTAAAAAAAATTAAACTTAGTTAACTTACAGATGCTTAAGGTTAGAAAGTTGGCCCCATGATTGTGGAATAGAACCATTGAAGTTATTATTTGCCAAATTCAAATTCTGTAGATACAGCATGCTGCTGAGAGAATCAGGCAAAGCACCAGACAGATTGTTATCATGTAAATCCCTGTACACATCCAGGAAACAAGATTTAATCTTCAGATGGCAAGTATCATGCAAATGATCATAAAATCAATATATATATACATAGATGTACTTTAGAGCTTACAAAGTAACCAAAAACTTCAGTTTTGCAACTGATGGTGGAAGCGTCCCAGTAAATCCATTAGAAGCCAAACTCCTGCAACTCAGACGCATCCAACTACGAATTGAATGAAACATAATTTTCTGTATTTACTTGGAAGAAAAATATACAGAAGAAGCATACTAACAGAGATGCGACGCTTCCGTTTATACACGTAACATGAGACCAACTGTCGCAAGGGCTGACCAAATTAACATCCCAATTTGTGATTTTATGGCTGGAGTCGTTCAGAGCTGTTAGTACCTCAATCAAAACATTACCTGTTCACCAAGAGAAAAAAAAAAAAAAAAAAGGTTTGTAGTATAAAATCTTCAAGATTAATTACATAGAGGCAATATCTCGAAAGACAAACTTGTTCTACATACCCTCAATATTTGAGGCACAACAGCAGTGAGGCAGCAAAAAGAGCAGTACAAGATTGATGGAATAAGATTCAGCGATGTGCATGCTTTCTCTGTTTCCTTGAGCAAGAAATTGCAAGTAATATTGAATCAGCGCTTTAATCATCATATATAGATATGATTGAATTTAGAAACAAACCGGACCTTGATCAGCAAAAGTTTATGATGATCTAGGAGAACACACAGAAGCAGAGGACAATAGCCAATAATTAGCATAGGAATTATCCAAAACTGCTGAAGTATTAGTGTTGAGGTCCTACAAAGCATTCATTCATATAAAGAAAAGCTACTTTTGAAAAAAGAAAGCGATTATTGCATTGCAATACATTGAGTTTGAACTAATTACACAAACTTCCACGAGTTTTGAGAAATTACAAAAATACCCCCCGAGGAATTTTGGCCTAATGAATGCTATTGAAGTTATAAATTAAATGCAAATATTTGATAAAAAAAAGAGTATCAAACGGTTAAATAGGTAATTTGGAAACAGCTATGGCCTATAAGTGATATCGTAAAACTTTATAATTTAGATGTAATACGAATTTTTTGTTCGATAAATTTTTATAATTTTGAAATTTTAGAGGGAAAGTTTGTATAGATAGAGTGAACATCGAATTTGACAGTATAAATACCCAAAATGAAAGAAAAAATGAAGAAAAATTTGCAATTGAAATAGAAAAGGAAGATTCTGTGCAGTCCAATTGGTAAGTGGGGTTTAAATGAAATGAAATGTTACAGGAATGAATAAGAATCCCACCACTAATTCAAAAACAAATGCTCTCTTTCTTTTTCCAATTAACAGGATAAGATGCTTAGAGGCAATAAGTGGGATAAAGTGAGCTCCTTTTTTTCCATTATCTTATTCCCTGTTTAGAGCACATCAACCTTTTTTATTTATATTAGATGATGATCATGTCACACAGTATATGAAAGCTTATGTGACAAGCCATTAAATGAAGAGTGCGGGCCAAGTGAGTGATATAGTGACGCCAAAGTTGCTTTTAAATTGGTTCATAATTCTCAACTTTCATTTTTAAAGGATTTCATGTTAGTCAAAGATATTTATTATGTATCTCAATCATTTATCGATACATATTGTGAGTGTATGTAAGTAAAATAGGAGATAAAATAAAAATGTAAAAATGGAGCTCAAAACTCATTATATACGGCGATTTTGGTTCCGCATCATTATAAACAAAAGCTAAATAGAACATGCGACAGAGTCAGGAGGGAAACATGCAGAGGCAATCGGTCCCCATGAAAAAATATATATTAGAAACTTTGTAACACGATTGTAACTCGACTTGAGGACTGGTAAAAGCTCCACGAGCCCCTCCCACGTGGCCAAGAACTCTCGAGCATACGCCAAGCTCTTGACCCCAAACTTCAAGTGTGAAAACTCCTAACCAAGCTGCCTGAATGACCATGCCAAGCTTCGAGAGGGAAGGCCTATGACGCCCCCGTCCAATCGTCCATACATATATGATGTCACATGTGAGTTTAATTACGTGTTTATGTTATTTAATTTCAATTATATGATTTGAATGAGGTTTATTTGAAATTAATTGTTTTAAGTTGCTTATAAATGCCTATTTAAAATTATGATTATATGTTTATAAATGTTAAATTGTGAATTTTATGTTGGGGAATTAATTGCATGATATGAAATGATTTATGTGTAGTTATGGACTTATGAATTTTATTTGAAAGTTTTGGCTCTAATTGAAAATAGGTTTTTGACTTATTTGATATTTTTTAAAAGTTTAGGGATCTAATTGTATTTTGACCGTTTTCAGGCCATTTCAGCCACTTTGAATTCGGAAATTCAGATTCAAATTCTGACTTCGCTATGGGATTCGTCTCGACAATTCGGAATGCAATGGCACTAGCCTTACCTTATGTTTTTCTGAAACCGTTCGAAAACCATCTGCTTTAAAAACCAATCTATGTGGAGTCCGGTTATTTCTCAAACTGGTGCCTAAAATCCAACTCGTTTTCAGCCCTTATGGACTGGACCCCTTCTCTAGGGATGTAAATAGCTCGCGAGCTGGCTCGTAAAAGGCTCGCGCTTGGGTTCGGATAGTTCAAGCCGAACCGAACCAAGACTCGGCTCGTGGGATTTCGAATCCAAACCCGAGCCATCCCCTCAGCTCGTGGCTCGTGAACCGGCTCATGAGCTACACTATATTTAAATAAATATATATATATATATATATCATATACGCTTTTTATTTCTCATATTCCCCCTTTTTTACATATATATATATATATATATATATATATATATATATACTCATACAAACCCTAAAAAACCCTTCCCAGTCACCCCACAAATTTATTTCCCAAAGCTTTTCCAAAATGGCCGCCCCCTTCTGTCAAACTCACCACCACCACCATAAGGGCCAGCTTCAAGAAGACGCCACCACCACCGCGAGAGCCGTCTTCAACAAGACGTCAACCACCACCATGAGGGCCAGCTTCAAAAAGATACCACCACCACGGAAAGCCACTATCATCATGCTATAGGGAGGCGCCACCTCCGACAACAACTTGAAGACGCCATTGCCCACTGTCCGCCGACTTTTGCACAAAACTTCAACCGGTGTCTTAACAACTCAAAACGTACATATAAAACCAACCATAACATATCCATCCTCAACTCTAAGTGACAGTTTGGGTAGCTAACCTTTGCCATCCATAATGTATACCACGAGGGGTAATGATCCCCAACGTGTCCTCAGTGGGTTTTTACACCACCGGCTAAAGAATATCACGTCTTCCCTATCTCCTGGAGTCGTGTGTGATACCTCAAAGTTGAGAATGTGCGCAGGCTTAACCCGACGGCCTGATATCGTCCCGAGGATCCTTAACCACACTCTCCGAGGCCAACTATATCGTATTGTAACATATGCCAATGTTTCATGGCTCAACTCGCTCATAACATAACATAACATACGTAACGTACTTACTTTCAAAACTTACGCTTACTTACGCCCATGCATATAGTTTTCGTAATTCAAAACGTATTCAAAGGTCATCAAAATACCGTACATAACACTTATTTAAAACAATCACATAAGGGTTTTAGGTCGTTTAACTAAAACAAAACCCTAAACCTCACCTTGAGCAACGAAGCAAAAAGGGAACTAGAAGCAACCCAACAACACCTACTCCTCAGGTCCGACACCTTTTGAAAGCACCTTTGTGACAAACAAACACAAAACCTGAGACTTAGACTAGATCATGAACCAATTAGACGTACGACGATGCAAATGAATGCAAACGATACAATGAAATGACATACATTAGCAATTATGCATTCGCGTACGTATAACACATTTCCATATCAATTTCATACCATAAGAAGAGTAAACACATCATATCATATTAACTAATAAGAATAAAACACATTAGAATCAAGATCGGGGTGGGTAAAAGTGAAAGAAACGAGCAAACGAAGGAAAAACACCACATACGCAAAAGTAGGAGAGGGTAACGGCCGTTAGGCCTCTCCCTACCCAAGCTCTAATGGGCGTTAAACATTATAGAACTACAACCCACACAAGAAACGGCCGTTCAGGCCTATTAAGCAACAAAAGGCTAATGGCCATTCGGATCCTTTTGCAATTCTGGTCCCTTGAACGACCGTTTGGCCTTAAAGAACTCAAGGCCCCTAACGGCCATTTGGGGGCTGCAACCGAAGGCCTCCAAGGTTCATTCATGGTGTCTGCAACAGACAACAAAAATGGCAACAACGCAACAGTTAACCCCAAGCCAAAAACCAACCAAAAACCTCCCTAAAACATGCATTCAACCCCCAAAACTCATATATTTACACTTAAGATCATCAAGAAAGCAAGAAATGAAGCATAACACATTCCACTATTTTCATACCTCAAGCTCATTAATGACATTTCATCAATACATCAACTAACAACACAAAAATACCATAAATGCACTCAACTAACTTAAATAAACATCAAGCAATTCATAAGGTTTCATTTAAGCCATAAAACATGCCATAATTTCAAAATTATAACAAACCCTACACTATTCATCATCTTCTCCAACCCATCACATATTCAAGTTCTAAGACATGAAAGAGGTAGTAAAACGAAGCTCACGTCAAGGGGTAACCGTATCTTACCTCAGATCGTTGATCGAGCGCGAAACGAAAGGGAACTTGAGATTTGAAGGTAATAAATGGCAAAGGGGGCTTAGAACTCTCTTCTTCTTCGTTCTCCTTATCAAAAATGTGAGTGAAGTGAGGAAAATGAGGAAAATTCCAGCCATTTAGGGGCTGAATTGGGTAGGATATGTAAACGGGTTGGTTTAAGCGATCCGATCCATTCAAATCGAATTTTAAAGCAAATAGGGTTCAACGGCCTCACAAAAATATGGGGCTAGTGTCATCGGACCTGAATTGTCGAAACGAATCCAATGGAGAAGTCAGAATTTGAATCCGAATTCCCAAGCTCAAGTTAGACTAAAATGGCCTCAAAACACCCTAATTACAATTAGGTCCCTAAATTTTCCAAAAGAGGTAAACAGGTTCGAAACCTATTTTAAATTTAACCCCTAGACATTTAAATAAATTGTAATTAAATCCAAATGACATGTAAATCATTTCATTTCATAAAATTAGCATTCTTACCATCGAATTCATATCATAACATTTACAAGCATATGATTGCATATCAATTTAGGCATTTAAAATGATTTAAAAGTAATTAAACCAATTAAATAACACATAGATCAAATTAAAAGAACATAAATACGTAATTAAACTCACTTGTGATGTCAACCCTGTACGATCAATCGAGCAGGGTGTCACAACCTCTCCCCTAAGGAGAATCTGTTCCCCACGTTCACGACACTGCATTCAAGAGCTTCGGATACAACTATTTCATCTTCTCCTCGGTCTTCCAAGTGGATTCTTCGATTTTCTAATCTTGCCACAACACTTTGACCAAGGAAATCTATCGGTTCCTCAACTCTTGCATCTTTCGATCTTGAATCTCAACCGGGTGCTTCATGATCGTCAAATCTGGCTCAAGTTGTACCTCTTCAATTAGGAGAACGGTTGCATCATCGGGATAGTACTTTCAAAGTTGAGAAACGTGGAAGACATTATGTATCCCGGTCAAACTCGACGGTAGATCTAATCTATACATCGCTTCTTCAATCCGTTCTAGGATTTCAAACGGCCCGAGTTATCGTGGATTAAGTTTTCCACCATTACCGATGTCCAAAAGACTTGATGTCCAACTTCAAAGTCTAAGGGCCTTCTTCTCTTATCGGCATAGCTTTTCTGATTTCTTGATAAGTCTTAAATTAAGATAAGATCTTACTTGATTTAATAATAAGATAATTAGTAGTTTAGTGAGCAAGCAATTAAAACCTACTAGGATTAGTAAGGGTTCTAACCTCCCTTTCATATAAACAAGGGTTTGGGCTTTTTTTAGGGGTTAACTAACATTATTGAATCGTTAATTATTTTGGAAAAAATCAAACGAAAGTTTTCACTAAAAAATATCCTAGCCAAAACTTGAACTAACATTCTCAATAATTAGATTGTGATTTAGGACTGGTGTAAATACATTCTTGAGGATTCCTACCTTGAACTCTTAGAGAAGAACTGTTTTAGAGATTCAATCTGTGTGAAGAGCGTTCAAAAGATGGTTTGAACATTTTAAGAAAGTTTTGATTAAGTAAGTTTCTTGAATCCTTTCTTGAAGTTTTGAAATAAATATTGCAAGCAAACGATCCTTGTTAGAAAATTTTTAAATTTTTGTTGTATTTAATTCATGATTTCCAACAAACTGTGTCGTATTCTTTCCTTCTTGATGGTTTAGAGTCTGGTGCACTTACATTGGAAAGGAGCTTCTGTCAAGGAGATCCCCCTTCACCCTATTTACTTTTCCTTTGTGTACAAATTTTCTCTTTCTTGTTGCAAGTGCAAGAGGCCAAAGCAAACCTTAGCGCATTGTCCTTTGCTGGGGAGCTCCAAAAGTATCCCCCCTCCTCTTTTTTGATGCCACGCTTGTTTGTGTTCATGCCACACCCAAAGCCCTTGATTGAATTAAAAACGTGTTTGCAAAATACACCAAAGTTTCGGCTCATGTGACGCCTCCTATTTCAACCGTACAGATACACGCGCCACGCGTGTGAGTTTTGAGATTTAGGGTATTTAATTTCTTGTTAATTATGTTTTAATTGTGCAATTTAATTTATTCAATTGTAACTTTGATGAAAAATTGAGTTAATTGATTTATTATGTGACTTTAATTATATGATTTTCGAATTTAATTCCCTGAGCATGATTTCGTGATTAATTATCCTTAATTGCAGGTTTGGTAATGTAGCACCCCTTTACGTAGAGATGCCACACTCCCGCACTATAGGTCGATCCACATGTGAAATGGATAATCCGTACATGAACCAACCTATAGCGAACATGTGACAAATAAAAGAAACAAGCTAGCTAGGCGGGACTAACCCTCAAATCAATTACCAGTATGCATAAGAAATAAAGCGGAAGCATGCTATATTATCGATCATTTGTCAAATAAACCATATTCTAATCTCACATCTCAATACATTATCATCTCCTAAAATACATAACAAATATCATTAACAATAGTTCCTATGCAACAATACATAAAATGCACCATGCTTGACTTGAATGCAAAGACTAGATTCGACTCGATTCCTGCCTAGCACGCACCTGCAAGAACCTGAAAGGTGGAGGCGTCAGTCTATGGAAGACTGAGCGAGGGGTATAAATAAATAGTAGCGCAGATAACATGCAAGTAATTATAACCTCGGTTAAGGTTTTATAACTTAAAGTAATATAAGTTCAAATACACTACACTTTGCCCGAGATTACAACTATCGAGATTAAACACTTTAATCACTTTCAATCATTCAATCAGTAGCCCTGGCGAGTGAGGGCAATTCTCCAACCTTACACCAATAGTGAACTGTACATGCTTTGTTTAATTATCATGTGATCATGCAGCTTATTATAGTGCACAAGTAGCAATTTCATGAACTCCTTTCACTCCGGGTGATGGTGGGTTTGCAAGGTCCTAACCATCCATGCTACGTACGTCCGGTTCATGACTCCCACGTACGGGATTCCTTTCTCCACCAAACCTCCTGGTGGATTCAGGGGTCATCCCTGATGGGATACGGGCCCACAACAGTAGCAGTCGGGGACCACATTTTAAAATTTTTATTATAATACAAGTATTAAAATATTTCTAAAACATTTTAATACAAAGCGGAAGACTTAGCCGGATCTACTCAAGTATATACATGCAATTGATAATAAATTTTAAATCACTTAAGCAGATAAATATCTGACATGCAATTAACACTTAAGAGCACATAATTTATCATGCTTAAAATAAAATAACTGTAAAATATTACCGTACTGCAAACATGGCTATCTAACGGCATTTTTCCAGCTCCTTGCCCTTTCGTGAGACCGGCAGAGCTTCCCTACAATATCCCCAGGGACACCCTCGGAGTGTGGGCTCCGAAAGTATTTCTCTAAATACTTAGAGAAAATAAACTTTAAACTAGGAACCCTTTTCAGGGTTTATTCTCCCGAAATTAGGCGTTTTATACAAACACCTAATTAAAATTAATTCCAAAATAAATCGGAATTAACTAGGAGAAAAATGGGATTTGATTTCAAAGCCAAAGTTTGGCCAAAACCATCCCAAAACTGAATGAGAGAAATGGGGTGGGTATCAGCCTATTTATAGGCAAATATATGAGGGTAAAACGGTCATTTTGGATACAAAAGCAAGGGTATAATGGTCATTTCACCTCTCCACTTGCGTGTACAACTTGGACACGAAAACCAAGGATACTACGTTGAAGGTCTCGTCACCACGGGTTCAACGCCGCCGAGAACGCGTCCATCGGAGCACGCACGCGCCCACACGCGCCGCCTGAAGCGGCCACGTGTCCGGGTCGGTCCGGCCCGAAACCGGACCCGGTCCGACCCTATCCGAAAACCGACCCGTTGACCCGATACCCTGACCCGTTGACCGGCCCGGTCCAGACAAATCTGGACCGTTGCTTTGCGACGACGTGTCTCAATCTCGGACGCACACGTGGCGGCCACGCGGCCGCCCAGTCAGCGCCACTTGGGCCCACCCTACTGACGTGGCGTGACACGTCAGTGCCACGTCAGCATTTTTTTCTTTTTTTTTTTTTTAAAAAAATTAAAATTTTATTTTCCCCAAAATAAAATTCCGGGCATTTCCAACTCTTTGGAACTTGATTTATTTTCTTAAAATAAATCCCTTGGCTTATTTTCAAACACTTTGAAAAAATTCATTTCTCTTTCTCCTTTTAATATTTTCTCTTTGGGTTTTCAATTGGGGCTTGCAGGGGGACCTGCAGGACTAATTAATTTTAGCTCCAAACGGGTTAATATATTATCATCTCATGATAGTAATTAATTACCGTTTAACAATATTTAATTCCACTAAATAAATATTGTTGCACTCTAAAATTAATTAAATTATTCACAAATTTCTCGATCTAGAATAATTTCGCATTTTACTCCTCCGTGTAGATATCCATGAAAAATAAATTGCAACTACTATCATTTATTTTTCATCTCTAATTTGAAATTTATTGATTTGCCTTAAGTTCAAATTCTCTGTATGTGAAACACATTCATCATACAACTTCGGTGACGTATCACTCGAAGTGCTTTGGCCAAAGTCTTAATTCGAACTTTTGCAAATCTATTTCAAGGATATCTCTTACCTTCCAGCAAGGCCACAGATTCCTCAATCAATATAACTCTTTAGCACATTTCATGTTGTCACCGAATCATACAAAGTATTTTGGCCACCTGTTACCGAGACCTCACTTCAAGTATGTTACAGTGACTAACACTACATGCCTAAAGCCGAAATATTGTCAGGATTAAGAGTAAAATGCTTCCTGAGATTTTATTCATTTTAGATAGCAGTATAAAATGAATAATCTCAGTGGTCCAGTTCGATGTTTCCAATCCTATTGAAAATCATCAACGTGTTATAATTGGAATCACCATTCCCTATGACGAAAGACTAATCATCTTATATAACCACGTTATAGTCTTGATAAGAACATATTCTTATCTTACCAACTAGAACTTTAATGACACGTGATTTCGGTATTCAAAGTCTTTTCCTATGAAACACATTTCATATGAGAATACCACCACACGTCATTAATTATTAATATGTGAAATACTCATAACTTGCTGTAAATTCAGTTTAATTAATTCAGCAAATTGAATTTTCAGGGCACCATTCCCAACAATCCCAACTGATGAGATGAGTGCAGAGTTACCCGTCAGCCCTATGCTTTCCCGGTTGGCTCATACACTAACCCTCGGGCCCAACGTGCTATCATGCTACTCGCCAATACACGGTCACGATTTAATCACGATACATGAATTGCTTTTCATGAACATGACTTGCTGACAATTGTTTATGAGTTTAGAAATGATTTTAAATATATATATATACCTTTTGGCCCAAAACTTCACATAAGGGTTATACGGGTTCTATATAACTAGCAATTAAACCTCACCTGATAGGCGACACAACGACTCAAGGATGCATAAATGTGCTCAGTTGATCACAATCTCCGCCCTGGAGAAGAACTGAACAGGAAATGGGACATGGTGCACTCGTGAGACAATGACTTAATAATGATACCAACATAGGACGCACGACATAATTATGCAACGAGATAACGTGCATTACCCAATGTAGCATATAAACATCATGTTATGACATGTAATTGATCATATAATAACATGTTTGGGCCAATTAAGGGTAAAGGAAAGGAAATGGAAATCTTGATTTTGTGCAGAAAGTTTCTACCTCTCCAGAGGCCTGGGAACGGCCGTTTCGGCCCTTAGTTCAAAATGGAAAGGGTCGTTCCCAGCTCCCCGAAACTGCTCCCCGAAGATGGGAAGGGTCGTTCCCGGCTGTGAGCCATAGTGGGAACGGTCGTTCCCGTTCTCGCCAGCATGCACATATTCACACATGGGAACGGCTGTTACCAATTACAGAGGGAACGAGAAGGGCCGTTCCTGTTATGCAGCAGAAGCAGAAACAGGGAATGCATGAACCACTCCCAAATCTCATCAAAACTCATATAATTCAATCCCAAATGCAATAAATCATGAAAGAAACATATATTCATACTTAAAGTGCAATAAAAACCAATATAAACATATAATTCATGCCTTAATCATCATAATCATCAACTTTAACTCATATATGAACTCATCGCATAATTCCATAATTTCCAAGAATTCATGCACCAATTCATGTTGAAAGCCTAGAATCATGCTTCTAACATCAAAGTTTGCTAGCTTGATTATTTGATGTTAGAAGCATGATTCATGTTGAAAGCCTAGAATCATGCTAGCTTGATTATTTGCTAGCTTCATGTTGAAAGCCTAGAATCATGCTTCTAACATCAAATAATCAAGCTAGCAAACTTAAACACTAACCCTAGCTCTCAAATAAAATTATCAAGAATTCACATATATATCCATCTCTACCTTTGAAGAAAATAAGAGAAGACAAGATGAAGATATGATGAAGATGATGCTCCAAGGCTCTCAATTTCTCAAAGATTTTAGCTAGAAACGATGAAATCCCTTTTCTCTTTCTTGGAGGTTTGGTTCGGTGAGAAGGAAGCAAATATGGAGGTTTTTGTGTAGTGAAAATGATCATGGAAGAATGAAGAAGATATAGGTGCGTGATTCATGCCTTGATTTTGATGAAATGATAAAAATTGCTTAAATCCTTAAACTTTACAAGTTATGCAATTAAGTACAATTTTGGAAGAAATGGTCACTTTATGTCCAAGAATTAGTTATGCAATTTGATCCTCACTGTAATATAATTTCCGTGTTAATTAAATAATTAACCGCGAGAAATAATCACAAATGAATTTTATTGACTTATTTGAATGTTGCGAGTATAATCTCTAAATTCTTCCTCTCATTCTTTCTACAAGAATTTGCTGAAATTCGGAAGGTTTGAAACGCCTTTGTTGACTTTGGAGTTTCGATCTTCCGTTGAATTTGATTTGTTTCTTTGAAAACGTTAATCGCGGGTCTTTCGACTTGATCGCGAATTAAACGCCTTGATTTGATGAACACCGAAGAACACGCCGATGAACACCGAAGAACTTGATTTGAATTTATTGAGGAGCAACGCCGAAATCTGGATTTGATGCTTTGATTACGGATTGAACGCCTCAGTTTGTTGATTTTCTCGAAGAACGCTGAAGAACACGCTTAGAACACCTTCGAATTTGATTTGAGAAAAACGTCGGATTCGCGGACTTAACGCCTTGTTGTGGATCGAACTCTTCGATTTGGTTGATTTCCACGAAGAACGCGAAGAACACGCTTGAATCTTGCTTTGATCTTTGAGGAGAGCAATGCCGAAACACCACTTCGATGCCTTGATGCCGGATCAAATGCCGTTGATGCTGACTTCTACGAAGAACGCCGTTGAAGATGCCGAAGAACACCGAAGATGCTGAAGAACACCAGAGAGCTTCTTTCTCTTGCTTTGTGGCTTGCTCCTTTGCTTCTCTGAGTTGTGAATTGTGTTGGTAGAATGCCTCTATTTATAGGCGTATGGTGGGGCTTTTTTTATCATTATCCCTTAATTAATTTATTTATTTATTAAAGGGATAATATCAAATTTATTTATTTATTTATTACTTTAATATTGATTTATATTAAAGAAAATAAATAAATGACACATGTCTTGACTTGATTTGTCCACGTGTTGAGATATACCACGTGTCATCATTTGATTGGTCATCACCATTTGAACTGCAAGGCTTGATTTGATTGGCCGGAGCACCTCAATTTTGACGCATGTCAATACTTGATTTGATGACAAAATAAATATTAAAATTATCAATTAAATCAATTTATTTAAATATTTTATGGATTTTAATTTACCAACAATCCAAAAAATATTAAATAAAGAGAATTAAATTTGATAATTAATATTTAGTTTTACATGTATTTCATTTTAATTAGACGAAAATTAATTCGTCTACACTCACATTTACAAGAATGGTCATTTAAGGACAATTAGGCAAATAAATCATGTTCGAGAATTAATTCACATAACAATCGAATCCAATTTATAAAATAATTCTCAAGTTGACAAGTATTTCACATATTTTCATGTAAACACTTTGAAATATAATTCATATCATTTATCATAAAATGTAGAAATTTAATAAACGAAAGAACTAAAATAAATCCTAACTCTCGAAAACTCACACGTGTCATGCATACCTGAATAGCTGAAAATCGGGGCGTTACAGGTAAAGCATTGGACTTAATTGAAAACTTAAAAAGGACTTAATTGTAACTTTTTTAAAATTATGAAATTGATTGTTGAGGGACTTGTTTGCAAATTCCCCTCTCTCCTTCCCCTTCTTCACCAAGACACACATATACATACACATTCATTCTCTTTTCTCATTTCATCACAACAAACACACACACACGCACCACCTAGCCCTCACCACCGATCATCACCTCAAGCTAGGAGTTGAGAATCAGACCGTTTCCATCAAGCTCAAGATCAAGACCTTCTTCTCCATTCCCTTCTTTCAAGGTTTGGCAACTTTTGTGTATTATGTGATTTTTGTGAGTTTTGGGCTAGGGTTTGAATCCCTTTAGTGGGCTCCGTTCCGCGCGTGCCAGGCCGAGTTGGAATCGTGGCGGCGTGAGCTGCTGCGTGGCATCCTTGGATTTGGCGGCCGATCTTGGTGTGCCCGGCAAATTTGGAAAATGGACGATTTTAACCTTAAAATCTTGCCTATAAATAGGCCATGCACTGTTGAATTAATTCATTCCATTCTTCAGCTTTCATTTTCAATTGCAAAGCTTCCGAAAATAATTCTCTCTCTCTAGATTAATTAATCCTAATTAAAGGATTAATTAATTACTTAATTAGGTGGTTATATAATTAATATATAATCCACTTAATTAATAGAAAATAGGGATTTTCTAGTTTTAGAATAAAGGGTTTTTCTAGAAAAATATTTTCTCAAAGTATTTAGCGAAATACTGTCGGAGCCCACACTCCAATTTCTTAATCGGGGATATTACGAGGAAGCTTTGCCGGTTTCACGAGAAAATATCGAGGTGCTGGAAAAGTGTCGTTGATAGCCGTACTATTGCAGTACGGTAATACCGTTATGCTGCCCAAATTATTATTTGCATATTGTGATTATATGCTATGTGATTTAAAATTATGTTATCGATGCCTGTATATATTAGAGTTATGCTGCCCGATTTATTCCGCTGCTTTATTAAAATATTTTGGAAATATTTTGATAACGAGGTTATGGCGAAATTTTTTTGAAATATTCCGCTGTACCGTCACCCTGACTCGGGCCCACCACACCAACAAGAGTATCCTCAGGGTGTCGGCGAGCCAGCTCAGTAGGGTTCGGGGTGTTCGGGGTCCTCTTTTTGGTTTTGTTCAGGTGAGGAGAAGTTATGAATTATTATGTACAATCCCTACAATCCTTATATGTGACGTTTTAGCTAAAATCTATATTATATATATATATTATATATCTTGTTTTCAAATGATCAAATGTTTTCCAAAACCAACCGTGACTTGTACTTGACCCGTTTTGACGAGAATCTTGTAGTTCGTGGGGCCCAGGGACTTGTGTATTGAGAGAACCGGGAAACCACGGGCTGATGGCTATCTCTTGCATAAGTCCCACCTTTTGGATCTACCTAAAATGTCCACTATGAGGTTAGTGGAATAAGGGGATCCGGTCTTTAGCAAACGACAATCATGTTTCCACTGACCATCTTGTCTTGGATGGTAAGGGCTAGCTACCCGAACCATCAATCCGAAGGAAAAAAGAGTACATGTTGCACAATAATGAATCTCTCTTAATAAGTGAAAACCTTAATTCTTGCATGAACGCCTAATAAAGTTTAACTTGTACACGAAAGGAGAAAGGTTGGAGGTTGTTCATTCGCCGAGCTACTTGAATCACTTGTCTTGTAAATGAGTAATGATTGTAATTCCATATAGTGATTTCCACCCTTGTTATTTCTCCGTTTCTTCTAAAACCTTATATGGAATTATGACTTGCATGAATTTACCGTTATATATATATATATATTATGCCTTTCACCCAGTCTTATAGAGACTAACCCCTCCCCTTTTTATCCCTCGGGTACTTTTGCAGGGCGTAGCTAGGCGGGAATTTGCATTATGTCTAGTGTATGTTCGTGTCTGACTAGGTTTACACTCATTTTGTATCACATACTTCATTATTTTGTATTTATGTTTTGTTGAGGCCGTATGGGCCATTATACTCGTACTCATGAATTGTACATTCAATACTTGGAGATTTGCATGCTTGATTATGGTTTGTCGAGGCTTAGCTTCCGCACTCTTGACATTATTGTTATTATTTCTTGTTGGTTGTTTGAATTGTTGGTACAGGGCTAGTCCCGCCTAAATAGGGTCCGTGTCGTGTCTCCCGTTCATTATGATTGAGCTTATATGCAGACTATATTCGTATATGAGTTTGGTCCCAATACGGGGGATGTGGTGGCCCACGTTCGGGTGCTACAAGGCAGGTTATCAATTTCTCAAAGTCATTCATATCTTTCAGCGGAAATATTCATAGGACCATTCAACAATCCCTCGCGCGCCTATTGAATATCAACCACATTAGCAGCCTCAACCTTTTATCATGGCCTACTCCAAACAAACCATCTTCACTTCTCTTCAGAACAAAATCAGCAAGAAACTTCAAGGTTTCTTAGAAAGATTCTTATCAAGTGCACGAAAAGAAGGTCCTTCAAGCTCTTCCCAGTTACACTATGAGCTATTATCTTCTCCCCGACTACATAATCAAAAAGCTAAATTCCATCGTTTGCAATTTCTAATGATAGGGGCAACCATAAGCACCATTGGATTGCTTGGATGCAAACATCTTCCTCAATATCCCACTTGGGATTTCCAGAAGAAATGACTAAATCATTTGACACTTCACCAAGAATCAATTTCGATGCTTTTATTTTTAAGAACTCAAGAGAGACTAAAATCGGTGTCTTTACTCATGATTCCTCGGGCACTTGCATGGGCTGGATAGGGAAATGGCTCGACTGGCCTAAAATTTGCTAAAACTCTTCCTTTTTGCACCGCTATACTAAGCTGACTCGTGACTTTGGATGGAAAAAAAAAATTGTGATAGAAGGATATTACAAAAATTTTCTGAACAAGCTCAAAGGAAAACTACGCACATTTATTCTTCTTATCTTGATAATTTTTATTTTATTTTATTTTATAACTCACACACACACAAGTGGAATTCGAATCCGAAACCCCTTAAAAAATAAACTCATTAATCACTTGGATTAATCCATGCTAGATTTTTTGTTTCTATCAATTTCTTCCTCGTGACGCACACTTACTAAAAATGCACCCTCGACTAACGTTGTTGGGTAGACTTGGTGCCCCTTATTTATAATTTGGGATAATTGTTGCAACGCGTAAACCCCCACCTCCGTTTTTAGGCGAGATAAGTGTATTTTCCCCAAACGCATGAGATATTAAGTACAAGCTGTTTGATTGTCTGTATACGGAATCCGACATGGGAGAGAGGGAGCAAATTATGCGGCATTTCAGTTAATTCGGTTTTGAGAGTGTCCGCGCAAACTAATATACTCCTTTCATCGCACTTATCAAACCCCTCAATTTGCTCGCCAACTCTCTCGTTAGACCTATTCCAGTTCAAAATTTGGATCGGCTCCAGGCACCTTATTCAAATTCTTTTTATTCAGTATCCTACTCGTTCCAATTTCCTTACATTTTAGCTCCTCCTTGTAAGACCGTTTGGATAATTTATTGGATTTTCGTTGCATTGCAGGGAATAAAATCGGATCGAACTCAATTTATCTTTCCGGTGTTGTAGATCATGACGGACAAGACAGATCCTGCTCAAAAACTGTATAACAAAATGCGGCTATGGGAATTCCCGGATCAATACGTAGTAGAGCCGACGGACGGCTCCTCGGGGTCTTTTCTGGCTATCAACCGCCTCGACGGCTCCATGACTCTAATTGGTATTCTCATTTGCTTTAATTCGTTCTTCCTCTTTCGGTTTTCTTAACAATTTCGGATTTGGGTCCTCAGAAGTTTGAAGGTACGTGATTTCTTTGCACGGTAATATCTTTGTTGATAATCTATTATGCAGATGACATACCTCAATGTACATCGCTTCGTGTTCCTAGAATCCAGACAATTTATGGCGTGGTAGGAATGCTCAAGCTTTTGGCAGGCAAGTTCTGTGGCCTTATAAGTTTCTCTAGATAATTACCTAGTAATGCATGCTGAAAGACCAAAGCTTCCTTTTTTTCATGTTGGGGTTTTAGATCTCTGTTTCTAGAGGCCCCCTTAATATGGTCCCAGAATATACAATAATTTTTGTTTTATACAAATTTTCGTAAGTTTTTCCATTTTACATCGACTGTTTGCCTAAATTTGTTTGCAAACTTGGCTGAATAAAGTGATTAGAAGTCAAATTCATTAGTCCGAGATAGTTATTAGACTTTATTCGTGGATTCATGTTACTCTTTGTGAATAAAAAAAAAATCCATCAGTCCATCATAGCTACCCTAAATGATTTCATGTTACCTTTCGTGAATCTCAGAAGAAAGAATACCCCCCAGTGGCCCACTTGAGATTTTAAATAACTCTGATGTAGCGGTTTCACAAATATGGTATTGTTTAAGATGTTTTTGACTCTCTAATTGCTATTTCCACTCTTGCAATCATTTCAACAATTTGCTTGCTGTTGTTACTTTGGGTGGTGAGGTTTGGGGCAAGGAGCAAAAATTGCAGCCAATTAAGTGTTTGGCATAGAAGTTGGTGGAGGTTGCTCGGAGTAATGAGGAAAATCAACCTTGCCCCTTAGTTTTCCATCATCTGGTGCTTGTTGTTGGACTTTGGCGAAAAACGAGGCACGTGTTAACACCTAAATGGCCTAGATGGCAATCTGAATTTTTTTTTTTAAAAAGTACAAATGATAATCTCAAAACTTTTGAAAGTTTAGATAAATAATTGAAAAAACGGTCATAGTACAGGGGTGAGTTGTTTTTTTCTCTATTGTTTTTACACAAGTAATGAAATCCGATTTCACCTCAAACAACTGATACTATACTCTTTTATATACCCACCTCTAATAATGGTAAAAAGTATGTTGTATACCATGGGATGCTTAGTTGTCATGAGAAACGAGTGTTGTATTTGCTGTAATTGCTCTAGTCCTGATTGTCTTCCAAGTCTTTACTGTTGGTATTTTCCAAAATGTTGATATTTTCAATATTTTAGGATCATATTTATTGGTGATAACTGAACGCGAATGCCTTGGATCTTATATGGGTTACCCCATCTTCAAAATTACGTCAATGAAGGTTTATCCTTGTGATCATTCTCTCAAAAACTCTCCTGAAGAACAGGTACACTGTTTGGTAGTTTTTTCATCTTAAGTTTTGGAATTTATAAGTTTTGTTTCCAATGCTCTGTAATCTGTATCCTCTTTGAACAGAAAAAGATGGAGGCTGAGTTTTTTCGCCTGCTAAATGTTGCAGAAAGGACTCCGGGCCTATATTTCTCCTATGATGTTAATATAACACTGAGGTTAAGTTTCTCTTTGGCCTCGGCATACTGATTTCTTGTTTCATAAGTTACTTAATAGGATAAAAATCTGCAGACCTTGTATGTTCCGCCTTTTACAAGTCTAACCGCACCAAATTCTTTTGGCACAAAGCCTAAATGTTGTTGATTGCAAAAAGACAGAAGACAACTTGATCCAATCGAACTTGTTCATGAGTGCACAATGTATATAGCAACATTTCTCCTTGATATTGACACTTGACTGAGAAACTATATTTCTTCTAATCATGTTGTCCACTTGTTTCTGATGGGCAATTTACCTGGGTCAATGCTCATCGTTAATCACAAAAAATATGGTTATTTTCAAGTAGAAGTAGTAATGGGTGATTGATGAGTTAAATCGTACGATAGAGTATGCGGGTTTGAACTTTTTAACTGATGCTTGCAACATTTTTGACACTTTTAAATCGGCATAAAACAGAAACTTATTTTTGTTTTACAGTGCTCAACGGCTGCATGAACTGGGGGATGACTCAAAGTTGCTTCCTCTTTGGCGACAAGTAAATTTCTCTATAATTCTGTTTACTTGCATTCTCAGGGAAGTTGGAAGTAGGTTTTCAGCTCCCATAACCGGGAAGGATAAACATTCCCCTAGATTAACTAATATTTATACATCTTAAACTGTGGCTTCTATCTCTAGTGTAGCTTTGAAATACTGAGCTCGCAAATTACGTGGTTTCGCTTCGTGTAGCTACTTTTTCACGTACAGCTTTCTCCTTTTTCTAAATTTATTTTCTCAGGCAGACCCTCGATTTCTTTGGAACAACTATATGCTGGAAGTGCTTATAGATAGTAAGGTCAGCTTTTTGGATGAATTTTATAAGTTATTCATTCTCCCTGTGGTAGACTCCCTTTAGATTTTGTAATCAGTGAATTTAATGTTGCCTATGCAGCTTGACAAATATCTACTTCCTGTCATGCAAGGCAGTATCCTTCGAGTGTCCTGATTTTTCCATGCCTGAAGTTAAAAAATATTATAGGATCACCGTATCTTTGTTCTTAGCGATGCCAAGCCTTAACTGGTCATTAGGTTTTCAGAGCTTTCAAGCTGCCATTGGGAAAGACATCCTTGATGTTACACTGATAGCACGAAGATGCACGAGGAGAAATGGTAAATATGAAACTCCATCATCAATTCCATACTGCTAACTAAATAATAACTAAACAATGACTAGGTTTGTGATTTAAGATATTTCCTTCCCTCATCCCAGGTTAATGCTAATTAAACAATGACTAGGTTTGTGATAGAATGCTGCCTCTCCTGTTGAGGTCCTTGTCCCAAATATTTTCCTATTTGGACACCTACATGTTATTTATCTTTGATCACAGAGTGGGTGCGTGCCTTTGTCTCGGCCATACACCTTGGTGATGTATGATGACACTAATTATTTATAGCTTGGATAGTAGGAGAGGTAGATGGCCTGCCTGATCCTTGAGTAATCTGTTGAGTGTATTTCTGCTTACTAAAATTTGCCAAACATACAAATCTTATAAATAGAGTAAACATTATGGACAGAGATTGGACTTTTTGATCTATGATCAGACTAATTACGTATAGCTTGGATATGATAGATAAAGATGTTTGCTAGTACTGAAGTAAATGGTGCGTATTGTTCCATTTTCAGTGAGCTACCATACACCTATTTATCCTCTTGTATTAGTTGAGTGTATCTCTACTTCACCAAAGTATGCCACATGCTGGGAAAGTGGTTATAGATAGATCAATTGAAACATTCTGAATTGATATTGGATTTTCTGCATTCCGGCCTGAAAAGTTGATGTTATCTGAGATTAGAAAATGCTGCACAGTCTATTGTCCTCTAACTCTATTTCAACTTGGTTTTGGTTCAAATTACAACCCTTTTTAGGATGGAGGTCAATATCAATTTTTATGTCCACTATTCTAAATCATTATTTTTCTGAAAAGGCACACGAATGTGGAGAAGAGGAGCTGATTCTGATGGTTTTGTTGCAAATTTTGTGGAAACTGAACAAATCGTACAAATGAAAGGGTACACTGCATCTTTTGTTCAGGTAAGCTCCTCACAGGGCCTGCATTTTATATCTACTTCGGGTGATTGATGCTTATTTGTGTCTAAATTTTCTTCACGAACTATTTTACTACCTGACAATGACATCCTATAATCATCTGTGGGAATGTTATGTTTCCATAATTTGCTTCCTTGGGATAAAAGCCATCAATGAGCAGTATGCTTCTACTTTTTCGGGAGAACCCAAATAAAGCTTGCTAAAATAGGAACTACCTCAAAGAATAGATGACAGCTATCAGTAAATTTACTCCTTTTCAGAAAGATAATCCTCAGAATCTGGCTCGACTTGACTTCATGTTTTAAGCTGCACAGGCGGATTAGAAGTTGTGAGTTTCTAATTATTAAAAGATTTAATGAGGTTTGAAATCTAATCACGTAGTATGTTTGTTTTCATCGTAAATCATCACTATCTTCCTCAAATTGAAATGTGTTAATTTTATTTTACACTAACTCTGATAGTTATTAGCATAAAAGTTACGACTATCACAATTAACATTGTCTTCATTAACATTTAGATCTAGAACCATGGGATTTCACATAAAATATGTGAGTTGGTTATGATTCAGGAATTATGTGGAGTGAAAAATGGGTTCTAGCCAGTTGTATATAAGGTCACATGTCAACTGGAGAACTCAACATGACTACATGCCAACATTAAAGGATCTCAAAGTACTAGAAGTTAGCAGTAATATGTTTCGGGTCCTTAGCCGCCCATCCCATAACCCGCTTCCCTCGACCCAAATCCTGTAGTGAAATTGAGACTGCTCAACCTCAGAAGCTAATTCGCGTGTAAGTAGTGGCAGCTGTGTTACATGTTTTGTATGATGAAGTACCTCGTTGTCGCTACATACCGGAGGTTCGTCTGAATTCTCAAATAGAAGCCCTTTCCATCCACTTGTTCTATTGGATGGGAACTAGTGAAGTTGAAGAATAGCTTTTCATTGAATTTTCATATAGCACAGCACTACTACCTCTCAGTTTCCCCACACAAAAATCCATGGGATCAAATTCTGAACAACTCTATTCTATGCATCAGTTTTAATATTTAGTAAAAACTAACTAATGTCATTCTTTTTATTATAATTATCTCTTCCAGGTTCGAGGATCGATACCGTTACTCTGGGATCAAATAGTTGATTTGACATATAAACCAAAGTTTGAAATTGTGAAACCTGCGGAAGCAGTAAGTAATTACTATCAGATTATGATATTAATATAGCATTATGTACTGGTCTTTAAATGTTCCTGTGCTCATATGTGTAGCCTCGAGTAGCTGAGCGACACTTCCTGGATCTAAGAAAGAAATATGGAAATGTTCTTGCAGTTGATCTAGTCAACAAGGTACATGAATTTTGATTATTGGACTTTGCAAGTTTGCCAGCTGTGGTGGTAATTTTTCCTGGTAATTAATGGGCTGAATTATCTCGGCAACTGCTTTGTTTCTGCTGCCATCATAAAAATGGTCACAACTTTGCTCAGTATTTGCTATTTGTGAACCCTTGGGCAACTTGCTGTTGATCCAGAAAGAAGTTTCAGGCGGGAAACACAATCCAGTGTAGTTTTCCATAGTTGAAATTTTAATACACTCTGCGCTGCATTTCACCTTCTTTTTATGATGGCAATTTTAAACTTTATTAAGTGAAAGATTACATGAAATGCATGACGAAGGGGTGGTCATCAGACCAGGCCTTTCTGGATATGGTTTTTGCGTATATTACAACCTGGGTCTGACTCAAAGTGACGAGTAGTTTGGTACCTGTTCTGGTTTGGGTTTTACCAGATGGGATTCGTGTCTTTTCATTTTCTTAAAGTAGAGGTCGAGTGTTATCGTTCAAAGTAAACTTATTGTTTGGTACATAAATTCCAAATTCTAGATGTGTAGTTTACAAAAGTAGAATAAATTTGGATTTTACCAATGTAAAATTTGTTATTGAGAATTTATGAAAAATCTTAGTTTGTTTTTAAAATCGATGAAATACTAAATAGTTCTGGGTGGAATCTTGATTTTGATTTCTGATATCACTTTCAAATTCGATGAAATGGTTTTTACAGCTCAAAATGTCATATTTAGAGCTTTATGAGGACGGAAACAAAAGAACAGAATTGTGAGACTGTGTTGAATAATTATTAGGTACTTGATACGAGTTTATTTTCTGTTTCATTTAGGACAAAAGTCATTTAGATGAATAAAAAGTACCATAATTTGCTTCAACAGTTTGGTGAGTGCTTTCGGTCTGGGTGGTCTTCTTTTTTCTTTCTTTGGCTTGTACATCCTGCATGCCCCTACACTAGTTCCTTCTATATGACCTTATCTTCTGAACTTCTCACAGCTTGGAGGGGAGGGACGCTTGTGTGAAAAGTTTGGCAATGCGATGGAACCTCTGGCCAGTGATGATGTGAGGTAGATTGTTTTCCTAATCCTACCATTATTCATTGATTGCATGGATGCGATCTAAATCTAAACTCTGCAACATTTTGCAGATATTTGCACTTTGATTTTCATAAGATATGTGGGCATGTTCATTTTGAGCGTCTTTCGATTCTTTATGAACAAATTGAAGATTTTCTCATTAAAAGCAGGTATTTACCTTATATTTTCTTTCTGTGAAGTACTTCCTTTATTGTCTGTATGCTGTATTATAATTTTGGAAAGCTATCAATTGGAACATAAACATAAGTAACTATGGGATGGCTTTTGAATCCCTTTATGGATCTCTCTCTGAAAATAAAGCACACAATCAAATTTTTTGATAAGAATTTGAGGCATATATAACAATAAAACTTCAAATTCTGAATGAAGAAGTACCATGTTCCAATTTTAATTTTGAAGGTTATCAATAAATTAATATTGATTCATTAGCTAGAAGCTGATCTTAGACAAGGTAAGGAAATCAGTTTTACAAATTTGAGGTTGAATAAAGTTCACAACGTATTACCATGGTATTAGACATGTAAAGAAGCATCATTGTTCGGAATGAGTGCTCAAGTGTGTTAAAATCTTACCTGGGTCCGATTTAGACCCCGTTACTGTCACACCAGTAATTTTAAACGCTAAAATAATTAGTTAACTTTACTTTGGGGCTGTTTGCGAGAGCTTGTATCTTCAGAAATGCAGGATATTAGGAAAGAGGAGTACTGAGAAAACCACTTGCTAATTACTATACTAGATGCAACAATAATTGTTTTAAGGTTTTATGTATGATTATCTAACTTGCCTTTTGACTTTGTATGTAGATGCAAAGGTAGCTTGCAATGTTTCCAAATTTGTTTCTTATTTATAAATAAATACGAATGCTGGAATGACATAAGATAAAAAAGCTTCAAGAAAGGAAAAGAATTCAAGTACTAATTCTTGAACCACACATTATAGACTCAGATGAGATGAAAGCTGAGAAGCTCAAATATACTCGATCTTACAACATAGGATCTACCTATGTCAAAACTTGTAGAATGAGCGTGACGTTATTTTGTTTAGTAAATGACTTTTGATTGGTACTACGAGTTGCTGGAGATCTAAAAAATTAATTTAGGACTGAGCGTTTAACCCAGGCTTTATTATCCTGTTTGTTAAATATGTATAGCCATAGGAATGAGGTACATAGGCGCCTCCTTTTTTTGGCTTGAAAACAGTTGTAGCAAGGTGGGAAGAACGGGTGAGGTTTAGCATGGCCGCAGTGGAAGTAGTTCTTCTTCATTTTTTGTTCTGTGACTGAAGCTAAAAGGGAGAAATATAGCTGCCTTCCTTTGGGGCTTGGTAAATGGCAGTCGGTGTTCTGCTTTTTTCTACTTTTATGCTTGCCTTTTGAGTTAAGCAAGCAGAGCTTGTATTACAAGACCTTGATTTTGTTCTTTTCCCCATCCAAAATGCTGAAGAACGCCCAATTCCTAGCTCAGCTAAACTGGTTGCTGTATGATTTACATGGTTGATACTTACCGACTTATGTGCTTCAACATAATGTGACACAGTTAGCAGAGTTTTGGGAGTGATAATACTCCCACTCCTCTAATATAGCTAGATCACCTTCTGTTGTCCTATCTCTTTCATAATCATAACAACTTCCCTTCTATAATTTCATGCTCTGTCACTATCTTCATATCTCTAATCATGGGATGGTCCAGGAGTCGAGCGTCAAGCATCGTGAGTCTCCATAAATTAAGACCTAACATCAATCATTTCTCATGTAACCAACTTTTGAAACAAATCCCTTGAGTTTGGTGGCAATGCTCTTGTTGAACTAGGGAGGTTTTTTCCAAATTGAATTGTCAGTTTGGCTAGGTTGATGTCTTCAACATCAGAAAGTTGTGATTGTGCATCTGTGACCAATTTAGGTAGATTGATGCCTTCAACATCAGAAAGTTGGGATTGTGCATCTATTTTTTATGAAGTATCAGTTGCGCCTACAATCTGATCGTGCTAAGCCTGCTTATAAGGTTAACTAGTTTCCTTTATAGTTCAACGACATGATTTTAGATGTAAGGCTAGGGGACATGTGTAATGCGATGAATAGTTAACAAATTTATATGATATAAGGGAAGTTTATGATTAGTGGGCTAGGAAGTTTCGTATTATTAGATGTTCAGTAATGTTGAGATAATTGGTGGTAAAAGAATTCATATTCTTTTATTGGTTGCCACTATTCCATTTTTAAAAATTAAATTCATTCTTTAATAGTTCTTTTAGTAATATTTAAAATTTATCTAATAAATAATTTATATGAAATAGCGAACTAAATTCTTTTACCATCTTGCTTGATTATACAACAGAAGAAAATAGGAAATAAAATTCTCAGTTTTGTGTTTATGGTTACCTATTTGGAGTTATATCAGAAATTAGTAAATTACTCAATTCATTTTCTTTATTTCATTTCTATACCATTCTATTTCTTAAATTGATCTAAACACTACAGCTAATTTTGTTAAATTGATCTAAACACTATAACTTATTTTGTTGAAGTTAAATTTTTATATTTATGGTGTGATCTCTTTTACACTTTAAAAGGTTATGTCAGAAACTATGAATTCTTCTCTATTTTACTCATATAGCTTTCAAATTTTGAAGATTCATTTACTATTATTAACTCTCTCAATTTTCTAGTTTTTAATATTTTTATTTTAATTTGTGAGAAATTGTTGAATTCATTTATTTTCTCTAGTTGTAACTATAGTAAGACAAGGTGATAAAAAAACTTTGTGAAATATATCATATAAGTTATAATAAATTAAACTTCTAATATTACTTTAAGTAAATAGGAAGGAGAAATTCTTACCAAAATAAAAAAATAGGAAGGAAAAATACATTCTTTTAACATTAATTAGTGATAACAAACAAAAATATTGCCATTTGCAATAATTAGCCTTATTAATTTTATGAGTTTATTAATCATTTATCTAGAAATACATAAAATTATCATATCTTTAATAACCTCAAAACTTCTAAATGAGCTTGTGGTCTTCAACCTCATCCAACCTGCGAACACTGCTACACACCCCATTGGATGTATTGTCAATGATTGCAGGTTGCTTTTTGGCATGCCATGGGATATCAAATTCCGTTATACCAAGCACGAAGGTAAGAGCTGCGCCAATGGGGTCTCCCTAAACTGGGACAATACTCTGAGAAGAACTGCATCTAGGTGCCTAGTTGGTCTCCTGCTGACAAAAAAAAAAAAAAAAAGAAGAAAAGAAAAACTTCGAAACTTAATATAAACCCTTGGTTGAATATATATGAAAGAAGTATGAAAAGGAAAGAAAAACAGGCTTAGTCTTCGTTCTCGTCCTTAATGAAACTAAAAAACCTTCCTCTATATAGATCAAACCACAAATAAGCTTTTTCAACATACCCTAATTAGTTAGTAGAATGTTTAACTAACCACTGCTAATTTACTGTTGATATTGGTCCGAGGGGTTTAACTAATTGGGCATACCCACATTGTAGGTTTTTGTTTACTATGCATCTCAGGGGAGGTTTCTGTCGTTATTAGAAAATAAGATTCTTGTTGGTGAATCAAGGCAACACTAGCAATCTCTTCCCTGCTTATGCTACTGTCTTTCTTACTCTTCTACCAGTATCTGTTCTTCTCGTTATTTTGTCATATTTTAAATTTTTTGTTTTTATAATTTCCCCATACCCTTCTCGTCTTTAAACGAACAAACACAACAACAAAAGGGAGAATCCTATGTTCTATGTTTCTAAGTTATATTCCTGCCAACATATATAGAAGAAAGACTAGGAGGTCTTAAAATTTTAAATGTATGCCCTAGTTCTAGAGTTTCCTATTGACTTCCAGTCATATAATTTCTCACCAAGATGTTTTTCTACATTCTCACTGTAAAACTGCAATTTTGTGTACAAAACATGATTCTATATGCTGTCACAATTAACCGCAGGTTCTCTTTTTCCTCACTACTAGATCGTGATTTTTTTTTAACCTTCTGTCACGGCCTTGCCGTAATTTTGGCTAGAGTTTCTTTGTTCTCACTCATGACCAGATCATGATTTATTTCATGGTACTGGATTAATATGTACGTGTTTCGATTTTCTATTCAACCCATGATCTGGTCTGGGCAGGATGAAAACCCAAGCCTACATGAACCATCAAAGAAAGCCTACTAATCTGGTTATCATGGGTTGAATAGAAGATCAAAATGCGAATATATTATTCCAGAATGGAATTTTGTCAACTCTTAGTTATCATAGCATGACCATGATTTTACTCATGCCTTGGTTTTGCAGTATGCATTATCATGGTTCATGTTTTTTTTTAAGTGTCTCTTGTGGACATGCCGTGATGTCAAGTTTTAACTGGTTGTGTGTGATTTATACTCTTCTAGTATCAGGATTTAATGAACCCTCAATTGAGAGCTCTATTTGTCTACTCTATCACGGTGTGTTGTGATATCATGAATAATGCTTCTACACCAAAGATATTTTTAATTCAAGCTTCAAGGTTCTTTTAGCTTGAGGGGAGGAATGAAATACTTTCAAATGCTAGAATATTTTTAATTTTTTAGGATTATATTCTCTTCTGTTTCTGCAACAAGCTTTGCGCCATACATGCTACATCAAGGGAAGTGTTAGAATATATATCTAAGATGTAAGATAGAATTAGATCTAGATTTGTAATAGGATATGATTCTTTAGCCTATTTCGATCTCTCTCTAACCTTTACATGCACAATAACAATAATGTCCAGTTTGTGTCTCTCTCAACAGATATTGACAAAGTAGCAAGATCTATTTGTTGTCATACCAAGTTTTGTTTTCATGTCAACCTTTTCTGTGCAATATTAACCTTCTGATTGGAATGTGCTGTCTCAGATTTCATTTAAATTAATTTTTATGACTATCAGTCACTGTTCAAAACTTGGTAAAAGTTCATACGGTCTGTTGCTTGGAATCTCTATGAGTGTTTTTGGTATGATAGGTACTTTTTGATAAATGAGAAGGGGGAGAAAGTTGAAGGACAAGTTGGGGTTGTGAGGACCAATTGTATTGACTGCTTGGACCGTACAAATGTCACCCAGGTACTTTTTGCATAATCATGCTTTTATATAACTTAATCAATATAAATTCTGTGAAATTATTTTGTTTCTCCGATAATTCTCATACATTTATACTAGAATAACCATATTCAAGAACTTTCTTTCAGTACTTTTTTTAACCTTTTACATGTTTTTTTTGTGGTAACTCAATGAACCAGAAAAAATATCTTTCTTTACATTATTGGGTTCCAGGATTTAGTGATCAAAAGGTGAAAGAAAAGAAAAATGTTGTAGCATAAAGCACAAAGTTGCGTAGTTGTAAGGCTGAGACTAGTTACTGTATTTTCCACTAAATCCATGAATCCTTGCATTATCTTTTCTTGCAAGGAAATGCACAATCTACAGTACTTTACTATGTATATATATCCCCGGCTGTATATCTTGTTTTGCCTTTCTAAAACTTCCAACAGGTGATGCTGTAGAAAATACCTAGATTAAGGGAATGTGTTTCATGTACAACTATTCTTTGAGAGGCATTACATGGTATTATCTCTGAACAGAGTCCGACAAGTGGAATGCTAGACTACTATTAAGACTCTTAAAAGAAAACTTTGATTCATAAAGATAAATCTGCATTACTAGAGCAAGGCACTGTGAGTTCTTTCTATGTTCTTTTCGATGAATGGAGAATTCCATAAGGCTTAAATTTCTTGTGTAATTAGAGTTTCAAATAATGATTGATTGCAGAAACTGATAAAAGGTAACACCTTGGCGTAGAAACATAAGTTTCTGATACCTTTTTGCATAAAGTACTACAGGTTGCATCACTGTGTTGGATATACACGAATTCATTGCCGAACAATTTCTTTACCTCATCCTGAAATACTGGATAAAAATGTCAAACTAAAACCGATACCAGGATTCCCTTGTTAAATTATTCAACTGGATGTAAGTTTAGATAAAATTGTACCTCTACTATTTTACTGAATTAGATGGCATTTAAATCTATGTTTAGATACATGGTACTGCAAATTTCTAATTGAAAAAAAAAATAACAATGATAAGATTCAGGGTTAGCATTTTCTCACCATTTTCTTTTGTTTTTTTTGCAGAGCATGATTGCTCGTAAAATGCTGGAATTTCAGCTTCAAAGGCTTGGTGTTTTCAATGCTGAGGAAACTATTAGTACACATTCCAATTTTGATGAAAGCTTTAAAATTTGTAAGGAAATTTCTGATGCAGTTATCCCGTGTAACCTAATGGTGCTTAAATAACAGAATATGAAGTTCTCAATGTTCTCTGGCCCTTCTTCCGATACTTATTGATATCTCAAATCTTCATTTTCAGTGTGGGCAAATCATGGGGATGACATAAGCATCCAGTATTCTGGCACTCCTGCTTTAAAAGGAGATTTTGTCAGGTATCCTTTACTGAACCATTTTATGTGACATTTAATTCCAGTGACCCATTTAAGAAAATAAAAATAGTTGATATCAAATATCTTGCAAAAAAAAAATTCAATTAAAAATTGTATGGCCCCATTATAATTGCACTTTCAAGTATATCTTTTTATCAGTTTCAGTTTATTGGGTATATTTTCGAATTCATGAATTGCCGATTTTTCTGTAATCTATTACCGAACACGATTTCCTATGTACCTCTCATGTTTTGGAATAATATTAGGACTTCTAAATTGAGCGGGAAAAGGTTTTCTTATCTTTTCCTAATAAACGTTTAGTCCTTCCTGAAATAGGAGAATTTTGGTCCCTGCACTTACTGTTTTAGTATTCATTATATTTGAATGCCAATCAGTGAGTTTCCAAATAACTATCAAATTTGAGTGGCACAATTACTAATCTTAACATCTACTTTTCGTTTCTCTATCTCTTGCTCTCTGTTCTTTTTGCACAGTCTTTAATAGTGCAGTTGTTCACTCGCCACAGGAGTATCATATATCACACATCTGAAATCCCCCATTACAATAGACAACCAAAACCTTCATTTGAAACCCAAGAGTAAGCATGAGTGTTATAAAGCATGGGATCCTGCTGGCATGGTACACTACAAAATTAGTGACCATGTACTTTCTGCATTTCTCCATTGAACGGATATATCTATTAGTGAAATATGCCTACACTGTTCAGTCTAGAATTGGGCCAACCTTATTTTTCCTTTTTGCTCTTTAATTGCATCAGAAAATACGGGTCAGAATCATGTAACCTTGGCGCATGATTGCCAATTCAAGGAGAGTCTTAAATTTTCTCATGTTAATTTCAAACTGAAGTTTATCGTCTCAATATTCTTAAGAAATTATTGATAAGCCCAAAGCTTATTAAGCATTTCACTTTCTTCGGTGGCTTTATTAGGGGACTGCAGCAGTATTCATGGCAAAATAAGCATTTTTCAGACGCAGATGGCAATACACATTTAAGTTGATATTTGAAAATATTACCCTTAATTTAGTTGTGGTACTTTACATCATTTCACACAGATATTCTTCGACAGACCTAGTAGAATTGATATTTTTGGATTTTCTATTTTCATACTAAAACTGATTTTGCTATACTTGGATGAACCAGGATTGGCATCAACCAGAGATCAGGCATGAAATTTATATTTTTTCAATGTTTGTAATTTATTTCTTTAATTATAGGTGTGGCCAGAGGACAATCCAGGGGATTCTAAAAGATGGTTGGAATGCTCTCATGCGGTACTATTTAAACAACTTCGTTGATGGTACAAAGCAGGTATAAACGCATATCGCCTCTCCATACCTAAGTGCTATTAAGCTTGTTGAACCTCACCCAAGTTTGAATATATTCTTCCTAGAATTGCTTATACCATCTGCTCATTTAACATGGACCAGTTATCTTGCTACTTCATCGGTCCTATCGGTCTCTGTTTTGTTTCTGTTTCTGTTCTTGCTCAATTTAAACAAGCACTTCTGAGAAATTTTATTATAATTGGTCACTGCATAATATTTTATCTCGAGAGAAGCTTTATCTTAGTTCACGTTCAACAATTTCTTGCACCTTTTGGCATAGCATCATGAAAGTTTCATGTCGATGTATGCATCATTCATTATCTAATATGCTTAACAGTTTGAGTTGTCTGTTTTTTCAAAAAGGAAAAAAACAAAAACAAAAACTATGTAATAATAAAAATGTGTATTTTTTTCTGCAAGTCTTATGAATATGCATGATTATTATCTATTTGGGTATTCATGCTTTTATCTAATTTAGTTATTTCAGCTGAAATCCTGACAATGTTTTCCTTGCTTCCTTTCCTGAAGGATGCAATTGATTTATTACAAGGACATTATATTGTTTCCATTTCTCGAAGCACCACTCCTACACCACAGAAAGGTGGCATTGAGGCTTTATCTGTAAGTCATCCAGTAGTCACCAGCTTACTCTTCTTTTGTTTGTGTCTGTCAATTTCTTAAATTAATTTCAGTCTGATGTGTTTGAATATCAAATATTCTGTTATTATTTTCTAAAATTATTGAAGAAAGTGGGGAGCCATTTTCAACTTACTTAACTAAGTCTTGGTCACATTCTATGATTTCCTCCAGACTCGAGGAAAAAATTGTGATCAGTTTTGGCAATTGGGCTAAACAGTGAATTGTGTGTTTGCCAGTAATTTTGGAAGGGCAATGGTATATGATCTAATCAACTCATCAACACTGTGATGAGTAATCTGGTGCTTTTTAGTTAAATCCTAGTCATGTTGAAGAGTTGTGTTATTGATACCCGTATGCAGACACTCTCAACTACAGGAGTCTACATCCTATTGTCATACTTAACACATAGCCCTCCTGGAGGCTGACATTACTTTGATTTAGTTGTGAAAATTTGATAACTGTAATTATAGTATGTTTCGTGGAGGCATATTTCTTCAACCACCTATGGCTACTGAATTTTGTAGAGTAGATGTTACTTAATTCATGGAACCGTGTACACAAGTTCACTATATGAGTTACAGTTTAGAACTCGGAGCCCATTGGACATAAATTACTAATGCTTTATGTCTGTTCCACAGATTATTGATCTGGAATATCCTACACTTTCTAATAACCTTTTAGTGCAGCTATGTAATTGTAATCCACAATATGCTGTTGATCTCAATTACTTAGATTGTCCTTCATGTATATTCTTGTTTACCCCAATTGTCATAGAAGTTGAAATATTTTCATTTGTCTCTCTCGGGCATCGTGGTTTTGTGCTGTATTTTGTGTCCGGTAGTTATCACGAGAGTAATGTAACATTTTCCATTGTGCAGTCCTTTCCGCTGGCTTTATCCGTCATCATGGTTGGGTTGTTCTTTGCGATGTTGTCACTAAGACGAGGTCCGAAATCAATTACTTCTTCAACTTCTACTTATTACTTACTTGTTATCAACTCAAAATTCATATGAATTTGTGTGTGTTGTTAAATGGCTTTTATGAAACTGTGGAATTACTACCCTCTTGGATATAGAATTGCAATTTACTTTAAATTTCTGCCGTTCTATCATTCTAGAACTAAACGGAGTCAAAATAATAATAATTCATACAAGTGTATATGCATCTTCCAATATGGTCACAGATGAGTTTTGAGAAATCATTTATGGGAGAAAAATGAGATTGCTTAGGCATCAGAACAGAACAAATGAATAGCAAATCAACAGTTTATTCATATGCACAAAACCTAAAAATGCATTTGATTCACTAACAGTTTATTTTGTGTGTTCTTTACTTTGCTGACAAAGTTTACCTATTCTTGCCGTAGTTGTACGACACAAATTTGTTTGCATTATTGTCATTGGTATCTCCTTATTAGTGAAATATGCAATGCTCGATACACAAGAGCTAATATAATTAGTTTTTGATAGTTAAACTCATGTTTATGAATTCACTGTTTTTATGCATCCTCCCATCCAACTTTTAAGGAGTTACTTGTTTTTCTTCTTTACCGTATCATTCCCAAAAATGAAACTAGAAGATGCTACTAGTGAAGTCTGCTACTGATTTTTATGTGTATTTTCTGTTGCTGTATAATTGTAGCATTTTAATTCGGATTAGTATGTTTTATATTTTCTTTTGTAGTTCGGCATGACATGTGGAATTTATTATTCTCACTCATGTGGGCAAGCATGAGCTTGGCTATAGCAGCATTTGTGAGGGCCAATGGTCGTGTTTTCTGTAACCGTCCTCGTCTGCACCAGCCTAGGCAGTGATTCTGGGTTCGATATTTTTGGCAGTTTCTACGCATTCAACAACTTTTCTTGCCTTGGTCAGGAAGCTCTATTGTTAAATCTGTAGCACATGTATTCTTTCATTGTGAAACTTGTCATCTAAAATGTTAGCCAACTTATGTTAGTTCCTTCTTGTTTTTTTGGGTGCGATTTAGGTCCTCCTTATGTGTCAAAATATTTCTACATATTTATATACACTGCAAGTAGATGAATTGACCATTAACTGCAATCATATTGTACTCTCAGCTGGCCTTTTCATTTCTATGAGGTCCTAATTTTCTTGTTTCTTGAATGATGATGATTACACGCTCCTCACTATTTATCCAGTTATGTTTGTTTTCCTTTGAAATGAATAAAATCCTCTTTTAAGTAGCACACGATTATTGCTGGAAATAAGTTTTAAAATTGTCTAATTTTAAATTATTTCTAATACTTTTGTTTCAGAATAAATGTACCTAAATTATTGTATCTTAGTTGATACTTATGGCCCCTTAATTTAGTTTATTAACTATACTTATTTCATCATTATTATGTCTAATTATGAGTTTATTATGATTTTATTGGTGATGTTTTTGTTGCCCATGAATTTCTTATAATGGTCAAATTTTTTAATATTACTACTAAAACTAATGTGCAAATATATAAATATTTTTAATTATTAAATTATTAAAAATTAATTATCTTAATTTTAAAAATACTAATAAAGATTTATATGAATTGCTTAGGTTATTTAAATGTGTTTTAATTATTACATTATTAGAATTAAATTATTTATCGCACCGAATTCTGAACTTTAAAAATACTAAGCTGACAAATCGAAACTTAAATCTTTTAACCAACACTCACATAGAGAAAGCAAAATCGTCTCATGAACGATTACTGATACAATTGAAATTACATTTTGATTTAAGAATACTCAAAATATTTGAGATTTATAAAGTTATAAATATGAAATATCAAGGTCAAATATAATTTACTTACAATTTAATTTTGGGACAATTAATAAAGAGAATCAAATATTTTCAAAAATTTTCCTAACCCCCCAGTTTAGAAAATGTATATTTTAGATTCTCAATACACATTTTATTTTTTCTAAACCTTTCAAAGCCTTAAAAAATATGTTTTGACTTTATTTTTCCCTTCTTCCACACGGTTTGTGCTTCCTTCACACTCCCACTTAATCATTTTCTCGGTGTCCCACACCCACTAATTCAGTGTGCTTCCTTCACACTCCCACTTAATCATTTTCTCGGTGCCCCACACCCACTAATTCAGTCTTTTTCACCACATCACGTATAATAAAGCGAATCGTACCCCATTTGACCGTTTTTCTCCAGCCACCCATCTTTCTTTTGGTAATCGGTGCCCTAATTTTTTGGTGGCGACGGGAGTGTAGGCAGCGGCGAACACCATTTTTCTCCAGCCACCCACCGGAGAGTTCATGTGCCCCTCTTTCTTTTTGTAATCGGTGCCTTAATTTTTTGGTGGCGACGGGAGTGTAGGCGTAGCGGCGGAGACCACGATGATAAAATATTTTCGGCTATGTTTTGAAATCCGGACCGGACCGACCGCCTATTCTGTCCGAGTGACCCCCCCAACCCAGTCCCTCTATAAACCAGTCTGACCCGCTAAGAACCGGACCGAACCGCTTAGCGGGCCGTTTGGCCCGGACTTTTTGTTTTTGTTTTTCAAAATTATAAAACCAAATTATATGTTCCAACAAGGTTTCGAACCCTCAACCCTCAAATTAGAATGGAAGGGCATCAAACACTTGAACCGCCTTCCTTTGTTAGTCTTGTATCGGTAAAATAGTTAATAAATTTAAATAATAAGCTCACAAAGTAGATTATACTGCAAAATTGAGTTCTAAAAAAATATTGACTTGACTACAAATATTATAATAAAGAATTCAATTTAAGTTTGGATAAAATAATGTGAAATAGTTTATTTTTTATAATATACATTTATAAAAATATAAATGCATGTGTGATAACTTTTTATTTTTTAAATAAAAATTATGATATTTGTTTAATCAATTTTTTATCTATACTATATTATTAAGCGTCAGGGGTAGATGTGGTGTCTTGAACTCTTTCCTTTTCTGCCCTTGACTTTTTTACCTTTTCTTTTCTTTTTATTCATTAACGTATTATCCCTGAACTCCCGTTTTCTTTCACATCTCGTTCATGTTTTCACAGTCTTTTATCTTTTTTGATATTGTGTATATTTTCTGCCACTATTTTATCTTTAAAACTCTTTGTTTATTTATTTAGTTATTTATTTTACTATTTCACGTATTATCTCTGAACTTTCTTTTCTCTCATATCTCGATAATTTTTTTATTTTAATAACTTTTATATATTTTTATTATATTTTTCTTTTTACTAATGATATCATCAAATTTATTTATCATAATTTAGTAATTATTTAATTTTTATTAATAAATTTTTTTAATTTTAATCTATTTTAATAATAATATTTGGTTTTTTTGGCACACACGTAGGGTGTGCATAATTACTAGTCTATATTACTAATTTGGTTGATGTTGATTATTTTGCTATTTAGTCAATTATTTGATCTATATGCTTGTAAATTTATAATTTAAAATTTTATTATTAGAGATGTTATTTGAATACTAATAAATAGTTTAAAGTGATTTATAATTATATTTGATTATTGTTAATTCATATTTATAATATTATATAATTGAATATGATTAATATATATATATATATATATATATATATATATATATAATTAATTAAATATAATTATTATGTAATTATGACGTCATATCAGTTCGACCGGTGGTCCTATCTATCGAACCAGTAACCAGTAACCAGTAAGAGGTCCCGGTTCCACATCCGGTCAGGGTTTCAAAACATAGATTTTCGGGGTTGTTCTGTCGTCTCCTAAATTCACTGCGATATACAGACTTTCGTGAGTGGTAAGCGTGCCAACTCGAATGCGTATTCGTACATTAAATCCATTGATAATGCTTTAATACTTGTTTGAATTTGTGTTATTTTCGTGTTTCTTTAGTGCCACACCCCGTAAATTACCATAGTCGAATATTATATATATATGTGTGTGTTTGTTAAATAAAAATATATTATTATTTATATCTATCTGGACCTAAATAAATAGAATAGAAAATTTAGGAGGTGAATTATGATTTCCCAAAACTTTGAGGCAAAAAAAAAAAAGAAAAATAATATCAGGCGTACAAACGCCTGATATATACTCACGCACACCACAGCAGAAAACATTCAAACACGCCATTTTCACATAAAAGAAAAACACGAACCCTCGTTGATTTCTAGCTCTGGCGATCCGCAGCCAAATCTCAACAAATTATAGTGTTTTTCAATCGTCTCGACGAGGAGAACACAAAGGTGTGATCATATACAAGTTCCGTCCGGAGACGAGGGAGAAAATTGAGCCAAAAGGTGATGGGAAACTTTGTCGGAAGTGGCGATTTGGCCGGAGTTTTGATCGACAACCATAGGGATATTAAAGAACTCGGTGAGGTGCGGTAGCGGACTGCTGAAAATTACAGCGGCGGAGGTGTGGTGTGTAGCACCCAAACGTGGGTCACCACATCCCCCGCGCTAGGACCAAACTCATATACGAATATAGTCTGCATACAAGCTCAATCATAGCGAACGGAAGACACGACACGGACCCTGGCTAGGCGGGACTAACCCTGTACCGACAAGTTCAAATATCCAACGAGCAATAACAAGAACAGTATCAAGAGTTTGTGGAAGCTAAACATCAATGAATCATACTCAAGCATAGAATCCCCAAGTACCAAATATACAAACCACGAGAACAAGAGTAATGACCCACAGGTGAATTTTTAAGTTTAGCGCACTGTTCATCCGAGTATTTCAAAAATGGTGTACTTTTGAAAAATATTTTAATTCTGGTGTAAGACGCGTTTTCGAAAAACGTCTTCACTGTTCATCTGATGAAGACGCTTTTTGGAAAAACGTCTTCATCAGAATTTTTAGTTGACCAACTTATTCGGTCTGACCAGGGATCTCTATTGAAGACGTTTTTCAAAAAAGCGTCTTCACTAGTGAAGACGCTTTTTTGAAAAACGTCTTCATTAAACGTCGAATTTTATTACAGAGACGCAGGGCTTCTCGGCAGCAAGAAGGAAGTACATCTTACTATATTTTGTGCTTCGAATTTTATTGTTGTTCTAGAGGATGATGTATTCTGTGTTGGCTATATGCAAACTATTGTGTGATTTCCACTCTAATATTTTGGTTTTACTGCATGTCAAGTATCGTGAGTTTAATTTTAGTATGTTGTGTTTATGGGTAAGTACGTGGGAGTTGTGAAATTTGTTTAATGCCAGCCTCAAATAAGATCAAGGTTTATATTATTCAATACTACAAACGCAGGGATACATAAAACGAAAATATATTCAACGTCCACCACGTCTTGAAATACTTGCCCTCGCACGAGTCTGTGCACGATCCATCTCCATAGGGAACCGAGTAGTACGGGGCCTGCCGGCATTCCCCCTCCGCCGTCCAAGTCGTCGTGGCCTTTCATCGGTTGTGTTGACCAGGTTGAAAGAAGCTTCTGGCCAGTAATCTTCATCCCAAATCGGGGCGAAACCTCCCTCATAAGTTGCAAGGTAGTGGTCGATTTCGTAGTACCAGGCAACATAATTTGACGGCGTAATTCCAAATGAAATGGCGGTCTTACTGGCATGTGAACAAGGGATGCCGTGTTGCTGCCAGAAACCACATGAACATGTTTTGTTCACCAAGTGCACGATATGTTTTCTCGATCTTCCACCGGATTCGAGATTCTGTGTTACAACCTCAGCCCTGAGTTGTCTATGGTCAAATAGCCTGACATTATGTAGGCCACAATTCTGGAGGTTCATCTCGAAAGTTGTCCAAGCGTAATCCGTCCACGCATGGGTAAGTGACTTTGTGTGCATTCCACTTTTCTGCCGGTCGACGAAGTACTGTGCTGTGCGTTTTAAAGTGGCTTCTACGATTGGGACGATGGGCAAACGGCGAACATTTTTGAGAACTCCGTTGAAGCATTCAGATAAGTTGGTCGTCATCATTCCGCAGCGCATGCCGTCATCATATGAAGCAGCCCACATTTCAGGTTGCAACCCGTCGAACCATTTGATGGCGTTCAAGTCACTTACTTGTATGCGCTTCATTATTCTGGCGTACGTTGCCTGATCCATCGTCTCTCCGGCATGCCAACATAGGTCTTTCAAATTTTGATCATGGTGGGCCTTGTAAAAGTTGGAGCAGATATGTCGTAGGCAGTATCTATGGCAACCAGAAGGTTCATTGAATTCTGGAGTTGATCGAACAGCAGAAATTATCGCACGGTGTCTGTCCGATATCAGACAAACACGTCTTTCCGTTCGGCAAAAGTTTTTTGCAAGATGAAACAAAAAGAATTTCCAAGATACGTCGGTCTCCTCATCGACTAATGCGTACGCCAGCGGCAGTACGTTCTGATTACCATCCACTCCAACAGCGATTAACAATTTGTATCGGTATTTGGTGTACAAATGTGTGCCATCGACACTTATAACCGGACGCATATGTTGGAAGGCGTCTATGCAGGGCTTGAATGCCCAGAAGACATGTTGCAGCATGTACGTATTTGATTCCGTAGACCTGAAGTGTCGATTATGTAACCACTCCACGACGGTACCTACATTACAATAAATGGTTCTATTTTTAGGCACATGTTGTCGTATTAGTTCTATTTTTAGCCACATGTTCACGAGACAAGGTAGGAGGGTATACCTGGATTCCATTTTTGAACGGCTTCGAAGAACCGAGGCAATTTAGGCGCAGAAGTTTCCCAAGTACCGAACTCAACGCCTCGTGCCTTGCTCAGACCCTGCCATGCCTTTGAGTATGAGACGTTAATTGCGTACGCTGCGTGGACCTGTGTCTGCACGTTACTGACCTCGTACCCATAATCAGTTCTAACGAAAGGCAGGATTAAGCTTGCAATGAATGCGGAACTCAAGTTTGCATGATCGTTCGTGCGTTGGTTTGGGAGACAGTAATGGCGAGGTGACAATTTTGTAATTTTCCAGTACCCCTTGTTTGCCTTTGCACTGGCGCGAAGTTTCCAACTGCAATTTCCGTCTTTGCATTTGATTTTCCACATTTTAGGTCTGCTCTCCACGACGGTGTACTCGCGTTTACTCCATTTTATACTATGATCCTTCACAGCTGCAATTACGTGGGCTTTGTCTTTGAATGTCATCCCTTCCGATAATACACCATCATTGCGATTGTAAACGGCTCTTCCCCGAGCTGTGGGCACATCGATCGTGTCTGCGACCACCTCTGGATACATGGCTGACAGGTAGGGGCTCACGTCTCGGAGTACCGGAGTAAGTGGGGCGGGTGCTTGCAACGCTTCATGCATTCCATTTATTAAGTCATCCTCTTCGGCCTCCATTCCTTGGTTGTTGTCCACATGGAGGGGGTCATCGATATCTTGTGCTTCGTCCCCATCGTCTGAAGTAGCCAACTCTTCGGCTAAGAATGAGTTAGCTGATGGATCCGGTAAGTTTGACGGCCTGTATGATTGCAGCTGTGTGCTTGGTGATTCCACATGGGACATCTGACCGGTCTGTTGCCCATAGTTTGCTTGTGGATCGTCTACTGTCTCGTAAGGAATATCTGAGCCAAAGGTTTGGGGGCAATATGGAACGTTCAGATCGAATTGTGTTTGAGAAGCAGATGCACCACTGAAGTCATGAACCCCTACGCCCATGGTTCTGAAACCTTGCGTAATCTCTTCTAAGTAAGGGAAATTCTCTTGCGATAGCATCGAAGTGTAGTTGCCCATTTCTGTCCCATACTCTGACTGAACGTATATGGGCACGCACTCCAAACCCAACGATAGATTCGTGAAGTAAGCTAGATCGGCATCGTTCGAAATTTCAGTAAGTTTCTCCATCGGCGGGTTGCGTGAAATTAGACAAGAAGCTAATATTTTTACTTTGTATAACTCTTGGTGAAGGTGTAGGAAAGAGAATATTTCAGATTGAAAATCGGCGAACGTTGAGGATCGGGAGATACTTAATAAACCAACAGGTGGGGTGGAGCAATGTATGGTGTAATTTGTCTCCGTTACATCACCACCATGATGCACCAGAAACCCAATTGTCTCCATAAAGATAGGTAGGCTATTGACGTAACACAAATTGAGTTTGTATTTGGGTAGTGGAAACGAACTGCACAATCTATCCCTTTATAGTGGGCAAGGCATATGGGAATAGTAACTGAGGCCCTTAGTCAAAAAGCCTAACTGGAAAAGCCTGCTGGCAGGGGAGAATGTCATCCAAGCAGAGGGTTACGGTAGGGGCCGGCTTGTAATGAAGACGTTTTCCCAGAAAACGTCTTCATTGTGAAGACGTTTTCTGGAAAAACGTCTTCACAGTAAAGGCGTTTTTTTTAAAAAACTTCGCCACTTTTTGCAATTTAAAAAAAAATTTCTGCCCTCTACTGCATCCCGCAAAATAGAACAATTATCACAAAAGACGTTTTCCCAATAAGCGTCTCCACCATAAAAGTATCTACAAAACACTACTAATGCATATGATCATCTAATCGACCTCCTGTACCACATCCTCGGCCACGTCTAACACGATTACCCCTTCTGACATACACAGCCCCTTCACGTGGTGCGACCATGGTTGGTTGCTGGGAATCTACATCTTCTCCCTCGAAGGGCACCAGGGGCACCTGAAGTGATCCATCCGGCTGGTAACCTGTCTGGGTAGTTGGTGCACGAAGGTCAAACAGCTGAGGAGTTAGTTGATCGATACCATACGGATGATGCTGGCTAGTAGGGGACTCAAAGTGGTCGGAGTACATAGGTGAATGCAACGGGAAATCTCCTGACCCGAAGTTGTAAGCTGGTTCGCCCAACCCATGGCCCGAACTTGACGTTCCACCCGCGAAATTGCTACAACCCGGCTGTGTAGCGTTAACTTCCGGTTCGGATGGTTGGGCAATATCTGCCTCGGCCTCATGGTCACCCTCGTCATGGGGGCGTACGCCTCCTCGAACCCCTCGCCTTCTTCGTCGCCCAACACGAGGGGGGGTACTGTAGGATCCATAAACTCAGCACGCCGGGTGCTTTGTGTTGGTGCCGTGCCAATCTGGGACTCGAAATGGCGATGCAAGTCCTCCAACCCGATTGACCGTCGCACAAGATCCCGCAACTGCTGCGTGTCATGCATCACATCCTGACGGTAGGACTGGAACACAGTAGGATCGTTGTAGTCGGATATCCTAAGCGAGTTTTCTAACATCCGTGATGCCATGTTATCCTGCAACGCCCGAATGATGAGTAACGAATATGACAAAATTATAGCTATTGAGAACGAAGTGAACGAGAGCATAATACATAAATCTCATACCACGCTATACACGAAATTCACATCAGGGGGGTGGTAGCCATCGAACGTTTGTATATCCTCTGGATTCGTCAAATCATTGAGAAACAGTGGCGGCGTAATTAATCTCCTAGTAATCTGCTCATACCAAGTCCAATAATCACGTGCCACACCGATGCCAACCCCGTTGCCAAATTGGGCTCTAGTGGTTGATTTGTTATCCCAGAGTTGGATGTAATGATCATGAATTTTCAGCCAGCTCCTACCAACCATCCCTCTCCTCCCGAAATAGGAGTGCAAATTATCAGTCATCCTCTGATCCACAGGGGTAGGGATACCCTGCACGTACCCGAACTGTCTGGCAACCCGATCAGGATAGTGCCACTCGACACATGACCAGTTTATCAAAGGTACCCTGCACGTCCACGAATCAGCACCAACATAATCGGGCAGCCCAACATACTCAACCTGCTGTTGGTCGTATGGCATCCACGTGAACTGCATTTAAACATAATTTTATAAGCTACCATATAATTTTAACCAATCATTCAAACGAGATATGTTTAGTACAATTCAATCATCTACCTCCTCAAACCTCATTCGATCAAGGGTCTGTCTAAACAGCCGCACGTTGTGGGACACAGTATTCACCCAGCTATTGTAGTGCATCCAACTGCAGAAAAAAAAAACCCAATGCAGAAATTAAATTAACCGGTTCTTATTTCAAAAACCACCTGAAGGACAAAAGTGAGAGAATTACTGCGCTGCATATGGTGCTGGATGCAGCTCGCGCCCAAGCACAATTCTTGTTCCAACGTAAACTTTCTCCTCCGTCCATGTTGGAGCGATACTTCTCATCCTACTAAGTGCCCAAACCTATAAACCACAACGTTAATGCTATTCAGTTCTTTCAAAGTTAAAAACCAAAATTTATCAATAACTCTCCCACAAACCATAAAATATAAAAATAAAAATAAAATTACAATAAACTTAACTTGAAGCAGCTGCAATGCGCCTCCAATATTCATCGTCTCCCTCTTTGTTGCATTGCAAAGAGCCCGGTATAATGCGGCCAATACCGCGCTGCCCCAACTATAACTTCTCACCTCTTGCAACACCTCTTTCACATCCTCAACAAACTCCACCTGGGGTTCCGAAGGTCTTGGCTTGTACCCAAGATTAAACAAGTAAACCAAAGAGACAGTGCCACCGGTACCGTCTGGCCACATCATTGTTCCCATCATCAGCAGGATTGTGCAACGAGCCCATCTAAGTACTTCTTGCTCCGAACTACCATCCCCGATTGGATGTTGTTGCATAAAAGCTCGAAGCTGTTTCAGTCTCAATTTCCCACCTTGTAAGTTAGGCGCGAACCCTAGATGTCTTACACAAGCGTCCACCCAATCAATATCCTCAACGTCATCGCCAATAACTGCCCTCCCATTTATAGGCAGTCCCCACAAAATGGCAACGTCCTGAAGCGTCACCGTTGCCTCCCCTACGGTCAGATGAAAGGTATGAGTCTCCGGCCGCCACCTCTCTACTAACGCGGTGATCAACGAGTGGTCCACCTCCATCTCCCCAACCCTGTACAACCCATAGAATCCCATCTCGTAAAGGAAATCCAGGACACGATCGTGCATTTCCAAATAGAAACTACTACTTTCCTTCGCGTAAAATCCAGGCTTCCCATTACGGACTTGCAAGCAGAAATCCAATGCCCCAGATGTAATATCCATCAAATTGTTGCTCCTATGACATTCTTGTGCGTACAACACGCTAGGATTGACAGGTCCATATAAACGGTCCATCTACGCTACAGAAACAAAAACAAAATGAACAAAATATCAAGTAACCTACAGAAACAATAACAAAATCAACACACTAGTTATTCTATTCCATCGTTTCATAACCTCATTCAAAAATTCCAAATAACAACTCCAAGTAATCATTCAACACGAAATATTTTCATATAATAGCAACAAGGACAAGTTTGCATATGAATTATGCTTCTATGATTGCAAGCAAAATGTTATTTAGGATCCCAACATGAAAACCAACACTTATTCACCCAATTGACAGAGATCTAATGCAATTCAGAGATGCAATTTCCACTCTACAAATGCAATTCAGAGGCCAATGAAGAAGCCACAGAAATTGAGCAATTACTTGAAACTTTTGCCAATGAAAGAATTCACAACTGCACTCCATCTGCTCCATTTGCCAATAGAAAGAATTCACAAGATTGCAGTTTTCGGCATAGTTTATATTATAAAAATTTTGACAATGCAACGTTAACCAACACTCCATTTTCTCCAATTCGTAAATTGACGAAATACTTCATACACCAAATTCAGTTTTTTGCCAAAATTTGTTTCTCAACGGAATTGAATTTGCAACAACTCCAAAGTTAACCAACAACTGAGCTACCTAGATTAATCACACTACCATCACAATAGAGAAACGAATGAAATTGGATTGCAAGTTAAACATTATAACCAAAAAAAAAAAAAAAAACGCAGCTGACCAACTAACTAACCTTCAGGGAAGAACCACAACTCCCAACCGGAAACCTTCCCTCTCCCACCAGCAAACGCCCGAATTTCCTCGGCAAAACCCTCCTCAGGTCTCCGGCAGCTCAGGATTTCTTCACCGACGCGTTTTCGCCCCTTTCTCGCGTAATTTTTTCAATTAAGGGTTTCTGCTGCCGAGAAGCCCTGCGTCTCTGTAATAAAATTCGACGTTTAATGAAGACGTTTTTCAAAAAAGCGTCTTCACTAGTGAAGACGCTTTTTTGAAAAACGTCTTCAATAGAGATCCCTGGTCAGACCGAATAAGTTGGTCAACTAAAAATTCTGATGAAGACGTTTTTCCAAAAAGCGTCTTCATCAGATGAACAGTGAAGACGTTTTTCGAAAACGCGTCTTACACCAGAATTAAAATATTTTTCAAAAGTACACCATTTTTGAAATACTCGGATGAACAGTGCGCTAAACTTAAAAATTCACCTGACCCACACGACCTCAACATAGCATCAGTACAAAAATATAAGTGTGGTGCAAAACATGAGTGTCAACCTAGCTAGACTCGAAAGTAAATTAAACAATGTAATTTCCCGCGTAGCTACGCCCTGCAAAAGAACCTGAGGGACAAAAGGGGGAGGGGTCAGTCTCTACAAGACTGGGTGAAAGGCATAATATATAAATATAAAGTAGTAAATTCATGCAAGTCATAATCCCCTATAAAATTTTACATGATACGAGAAGAAGCCAAGAAAAAGAATCATTATATGGAATTACAACTATAAGTTCATTTTCAAGACAAGTGAATCAAGTGACTCGGTGAGTGAGCAATCTCCAACCTTTCTCCTTTCATGTACATGTTAAAGGTTATTACGCATTCATGCAAGAGTTCAGGTTTCCGCTTATTACAAGAGGTATTCATTCAAGTGCAACACGTACTCCTTTTCCTTCGCATTGATGGTTTGGGTAGCTGGACTTTACCATCCAAGACAAGGTGAACAGTGGGTACATGAATTCCAAGGACCGAAATTCCATCAATCCACCAAACCTCTTGGTGTACATCTTGCTTGCTCCAACAAGGGTACTTGTGCAAAAGATATCCGTCAGCCCTTGCTTTCCCGTTTCTCTCAATACACAAGCCCCTAGGCCCCACAAAGTGCAAGTATCTCGCCAAAACGGGTCAAGTACAAGTCAAGGTTGATTTTTGAATTTGATCTTTTGAAAACAAATTATATATATAATATAGATTTTGGCTCAAGAATTCATGCATTCAATCATCAAATTCAAGCAATAAACCCTCATTAATTCAATGGTCATAAATGAAGTCAACAACCACCATGTCAAGCCATAAATACATGATTTCAACTCCAAATATTTTATAAATGTCGATAAATCATGCTTTCATCCAAAGAAATTCAAACCCTAGCCAAAACTCACAAAAATCACATAATACACATAAACTTGCCTAACCTTGAAAGAAGAAGATGATGGAAAAGGAGAGGTCTTGAGCTTGAGCTTGATGAAAACGAGCCTGATTCTTGGACTCCTAGCTTGAGGATGATGATCAGTGGAGAAGGGGCAAAGTGTGTGCGTGTGTGTTTGATTGTGAAAATGAAGAAAGAAGCAAAATATATATGTATCAGTATGTATGCATACCGGTGAAGAAGTGTGGGGAAAAAGGAAAAATTGCAATCAAGTCCCTCAACAATCAATTTCATTCAATCAAGTTCACATGTTTCAAAAAATTACAATTAAGTCTTTTTAAGTTTTTAATTAAGTCAAAGGGTTTACAAAACTTGCAATTAAGGACAGGTAATCACGTAATCATGCTCGGAGAATCAAATTCGACAATCACATAATCCAAGTCACGTAATAAATAAAATAAATTCAATTATTTCACAAAAATACAATTAAATAAATTAAATTACGCAATTAAAACATAATTAACAAGAATCTCAAAACTCACACGCGAGGGTGGCGCGCATACCTATATGGTCGAAGCACAGGGTGTCACACGGTGGTGTCGCGAACGAACGATGACAACAGCGACTGGCTTTTCCAGCGACTTTTTCGGCAAATTAACGATGGGTTTTGAAGAGTTCAATTTTGGTAGTATATATCAGTTTGAATTAATTCCAGCAAGTTTGCGCTTAATTTGAGTTTGAAATTTTAGGGTTTAGGCTTATAGCTGAAAAGGGAATTCTTAAATTACACCCTAACCTGAATTAATCTGCGGCAATGAATTGAAAATTATTAATGAGCGTGAGGGGGTGATAGTTTTGGCTATTTTTGGGAGATTTTTCGGTGAAATTTAGCGACGACCTATGGCGGTGTGGCAGTGCTCTGGCGACGACGACTTGCTGGAGAAAATTAGAATAACGACCTCAATTTCCTGAACGCATCCGTGAGATAATTTTGACAATTTAACATACGATTGATATAATTTGAGACTTAATTCATCCTAAATTAAATAATAACAACAACAACAACAACAAGGCCTTTGAAATTTATTATGGCTTTACTTTGATGTGGACTTTACATATGGGAATATACTGGACAATTCAAACGGCTTCGAGAATAATCTAATATCTGATAATACTAATATCTACGGGATTTCTATAATTGTTAATAAAAATATATATAGCTATAATTATATATAGTTATTTTTATTTTTATTTTTTTGACTTCTCATTAGTTGCCATAAGACTGACTAACTAATGTCAGTATATTATAGAAGTTAAAATTTTAGAATATGTTAATAACGAATAATAGATTATGAGTTTAGTCAGTTATATTATTCTTGTGAGATAACATAGATTAGCATCGAACAAACAAAGAAGCTCAACAGTCCTGACTGACGGACAAGTGGGAATAACCCATTCTTGCAGGAGACAAAACACAATCCTCGTACCTTAATTTTTTTCTATCTGCTTCTATTGTTCTATCTGATTCTATTATTCTTGAACTTTTCCTTGACTTATCTTTTGCATTGCTCTTTGAAACATTGTGAATTAATTTCATACAGTTTACTGATCTATTTCCCAAACTATCTTCTAAACTGTTTATTAATCTCTTACTGATCTGTTTACTGAACTATTATTGTATTGCTTATTGCATGTTCACTGCCTTGTATTCTGAGCCGCTGATTGATAAACCATTTTTTGAACTGCTTTCTAAGCCTACCTAATCCTGATTCTATAACCGATTCTGCAAATCAATATGAAGGAGACAAACTACTTCGGGGACCCCAAAGTTAATTCCTTGGGTGACCAAGCGTGCATCGTTGGTAACTATACTGCCCACTGACTACTGTTTGGATTGATTGTCTGGGAAGACGATACAAGGTGGGAGCTATATCATTTGACCCACAATAAATATTATTTATTTATTCTATTCTTCATTTCTATTTTAGTTGTTACCATTACTCTTTTGATATGCTCTTCTATCTTTCTATTCATTATTTTTTATATGCTCTACTATCTTTCTGTTCATTATTTTTTTGATTTGTCCTACTATCTTTCTATTCATGATTATTGTGATAAGAATCTGGAAATGGAAAGTAAGCTAGGGAGAACTTTACGCATAGTACATATAAACTAGTTTGGATAAAGTAACGATTAAATCTTAGATGCAGATATGTTGGCTGAGATGAGCTAGTCGGCCTGGAGTGACGAATAATGTCATTATACTTTTGAACTTAGACAAGAGTGTCATATATAAATGTATTAACTTTGGATATCCTTAGTGTAATATATTTATAAATTAGATATGACTTTTGTATCAGTATGTACACAGGTTTTGCAAAATGACGGGTATCACCTAATGCTTGGATCCGTAAGTATACGAGATCCTGGGTTGGGGTGCCACACATGGTATCAGAGCTTAGGTTGTTGGATACCTAAGCTATGAGTCTCCTTTATAGCGTCAGGTTGTATGTCATTTCCCTCCAAATCTTTTACGGTATACACACACATTAGTGCTTTATGGCACATTTGCAAAACAAATTCCCGGATACAATTGGTCCACACGCATAATCTCAAGATGCATTATAAGCATGCTAGGAAAATGAGAATCTAGAGAAGAGGGATCCTCCAGATCCCACAGAATCATTTGTCGGGCTAGTCTGGACTTCATTTGAAGATCGATACGCTTGCTGACATTTCTGCATCTGCAAATAGAACATATAGGTATGTTAGAAAGTGGATGACTCTTCAAATGAAATAAAATCAATACAATATTAAGTAAGAATTGACCCAAAATACAACTTCTGTAAGTTCATTGCAATTGACATAGATCATTTGTAATTTGGTATCATTAGTTGGAAAAGAATGCCAGCCCTGTTGGTTTTTGACTGAGACAAACCCTATATAGTTTGTACACCAGGTTGTGGTGTTCCTTGGACTACGAATTTAATTTGTGCTTGACACAAGTTTAAATGAATATTTTATCCGAACTGCCACTTATCCACACATTGTTGAAGATAGCTCACGAGGAAGCAAGTTATATTTAATTGTAGAGTTGATAAGTTGGACAAACTCAGGCTACTGATTCTGAAACATATGACAAGAGTCTTCACGTGCGTTTTCCACCATTAGTGCAAGTTCAGGAAATATAGTCTACAGTTAAAACATGAGGATCTATAAAAGGTTGCCTACACTAGACACTCAAACAATGCTCTTACGTTACTATAAAGAAAAAGAAACAAGTGCAGTAAATGGTGGACATCTTTACCCAACTAACAAATTTTTGTAATAATATGGCGAAGAAAATGACAAACTCACCTCATCAGGGCTGAACTGTAGAAGCATTGCAATAACAGGTAGCAGTCTCTCCACTTCACCTAATAATATGAATTAATCAAAAAAGTGGATTAAAAAACATTGAAAATTGGACATTGTTTATGCTCACGATTTATCTACTAAAAGATTCGAATATGGTATCATAATGAAAACGTAAGTCGTTATTTCTAGGCAAAATTGCATTCTTACTCCTTTGTATACCTTGGTTCCATTTTTCGTCCTATAAGTATTCACTTAAAACATTTAGTCTTATAGTTTACAAACTTTTTATACATTTAGTCTGATTAATATTTGGTGCAACATTTTATCAATTTTGGTCCTCCAATTGTAACACATTTGATCCTTAAACAGAGTCCACCTGATTTTTTTAAAATTTTTTTTTATTTTAACACACACCACCCCCAAGTGGGATTCGAACCCAGGTCACTGCCCTTGAGAATGAACCCATTAACCACTTGGACCAACTCCTGTTGGTAGAGTCCAACTAATTTGACCATCAAAGACTCCGGTTGTATTTTACAATGAAGCTTATTATTTTTTGTACTTATTCATGTAGGTTAATCAATGTACTGCATAAAACTATCTATACTTGTCATCCAAGTAACAGAAATTTCTCCCATCATTATTCCCTTCTCTTTTTACACTAGAGGATCTTTATTCTCTCACGCAGTTGGTCTAAAATGTCTCAGTGATAGGTTAGGGAGAAAACAATAACTTTCTCATAAAAAGAATGAAATCGTCTATTGGGGGAGGAACGTTTTCACTGTGGAAGTAGATATTCAGGGAGACAGAAGAAAGAGAAATTACCTGTCTCCAGTAGCTTTAAGACAACATTTTTAAGATATGTCAGATCTACTCCTTCCCTCCTCTCCATTCTTTCCATGTTCCGGAGTTCTTCCTTTAGCATAGCATCCTGTAAATGGCATCAACAACACTGACGGAGTAAAGGTGGTGGCACAATATAAGAAACATAGAAGTGTCTACATTACAACCAATTTGTTATCCAAAGTGTAGCTAACCTCCTGACCCCATTAACTCTCTACAATGAGGCGTAAGTCAAAAACAATTTTCATGCTTCCAATGTTCATTTTAGATTGCAAAATTCACCACATAACTATTATTTACCAGCAAAAGCTGTTGAATCAAAAGGAAAAAGAGCGAGAATTTGGATATGGTCGTATAGTTCCATTATTGTTTAATATTAAACATTTCCATCCCTATGTACTCCCAAATTTGTTCAATTGCATGCCAGCTTGTATCTAAAAAATATCGTTGAGATGGCCCATGACTAGACGGAGGCAGCCAAAGTTGATGGTTTCTATTTCCATGATACTCAAGTGGTAAAAGGAAGGAGAAAAGCGCATCAAGGAAGGTAACATACAGTTTTCATTTCCTTAGCTCGTATGTAACTGTGGGGATGTAATGCACTTCTGAAAACAAAAATTATTCTTGCAAAACTTGAACAGGCCTTAAAGAACTACAGCATCTACATTCATTGGGAATTCAAGTCCACGAAAGGGTACATGGCAGTCGTAGTTTGCATTGGAAACTCTAGTGACCTCAGAAATCATGAAATCATTATCAACAACATAAAATAAAGGTAATAATGTGATGACTGAGTATTTTATGCCAATGAAGACAGCTGATGAAGAAAATTGGGCAAGAAAATAAACTAGTTGCTCTCCTATATGAAATAAAACTTTGTCTTAGTAACATCTTAATGCTTAGATGACATCCACAATTAACTAGGCAAATGTTATGAATATGGCAGTTAATTGCAAATGTTATGAATATGGCAGTTAATTTGGTTAATAACACTGGAAAGGTGGAAATTAATATGAGCCGCTAGATGGGCTCTGATCTTAGCCGTTGGAAGCAAGGAAAGAAAAGCAAAAACGAAGCTGCATGGTTTAATGAAAGCCTGATCTGGAGCGTTGGATTTGAGAAGGATCAAACGGCTGTGATTGAAGGCGAGATGAGGGAAGATCTGGCCATTAATACAGCATTTAATCGTATGGCCGAGAATGAAGATGATTAAAACAGAATTGTGGTCCTGAAACATGACGTACATGAAGAACATGAATTGCAGAAGAATCAAATTGTCCATTTTATTTTATTCTCTGTTTTTGTTAAAGATTTGTTGCCTGCTAGGGTTTGCTTTCCCAGACATTTAGCTGCTAAGTTGTATGTTGGGGTTTTATCAATCATTTTAATCAAAGTTCCAGTTATTTCTCATCTCCATTTCTCCTTGCTTCTATCTATATTTCTGCATATTTTCTGGGATCACAACAGCAAATCCACCGACATGTTTCAGAATCTTTCTGTCATCCAATCATAAAGAGCTTCGTGTGATTATTATTGGTCAAGTAATACAAGTCCCACCAGAACCAACATGTTCAAGGCATCAATATTTTCCTCCCCCAAAACTATATATTAGGTTTACAATGATGTAATTATCCTATATGAAGAATTGGTCATAATTGTGGTTTACAGATGTAAAGGGGCATATTCGTAATACATTTCATTTATACATCATGGCAATGTTTATGTTTATGGAGAGGTGTCAAAGTAAGATGGGAAATATGCTACTTTTGTCAAAAGAAAGATTACTGCTACAAGAAACCAATTTCAGGTGATATTAATTGTTATATAACTCTTAATTATTCAATGCATGAATTGAAATGTTTTTATGCATAAATTCACTTATCTTACTAGTTCTCACACCGAATATGTTTTGAAACAAAAGGACAATAACCTGTAATTCATGATTTATGTAAAATTTGTAAGTTATAAACAAATTCGTTCGAATAAAAACCATATTTAATGTTTATGTGGGCAATATATTAAGGGCTGATGCCAAATTGCCAATATTTAATTCTCCTATGACTCACTGTCTTCCTACAATAGAGTTTTTGTGTTGTCTCTTTCCTCTGTATCTATTCACGGGATTGGAGGCAAGCTCTTGAAGATCCCAAGTGGAAAGATGCATAGGTTGAAGAAATGGACTCTATTGCAAAAAAAATGGAACTTGTGAACTTTTTACTCCTCCAAAAGGAAAGAAGCTGGTCGGTTGGAATTTATCTCTTTCGTTTTTCTTTATCTTTGTATATTGTAAATATTTCTTCTCATGTAATATTGACTAGACAATAACTTTCTCTCCAAAACATGGCTTTTACAAAGTCCTTATAAAAAGTGTTCATTAGAATCAGCCGCCCTATTCTATGTTCCTGTGACCTCTATCATATTGTCTAGAATAAGTAGTGAATCTCCGTATTTCGGAGGCACCCAAAGTCATATATGATAAAATGAAGTAAAACTACAGGATGAGCAGCTCAAGTTTATAAGAAACTAGAATTATGAAGTACCTGCTGCCTGTGGAGGCGATTTTCATGCTCCAGCTCCTCAATTTCCTCCTGCATCACAAACACCAGAACATCCCAGACACAAGTCTGTCACACTTCATCTAAATGCAAGTTTAGATGCACATAAAAAAAGGACGTGAACAGATACATATAAACAAGTAACCTTCCTGAACCTTTTCACCACCAAGAAGGCTCATTTTAAGATAATTTAGCACCTAGAGTACTAATTTCATATGTCTTTAATCAAGTAGTAATCCATGTGTTTTATCTGAACATACTGGATAACTTTGGGAAAGATTCTTAGGTGTTTCGCCTCTTTTGCTTGCTAAACTAGTTGAAACAATCTAAAGACTTTCCCAAGATGAAGTTTAAAAAAAAAAAACAAAAAACAAAAACAAAAACAAAACAAAACTAATTCAAGATGGCACTTCTTATGTCAATAAACTCTCAAAAAAAATTGTTGTCAAGAAGAGCTTACTCCAGCAACAGCCTTTGTCCACGCAAGGTGGCTTGGAACATGCCATACCCATGTAAATTATAAGTAGCCTTTCATGCCTAGAAAGTCTATATGGTAACATAAGATGCCCATCAGATTCTCACATACTTCTTTGGGTCAACTTTGCCCATTTTCTCCATTGAAAAGCATGATGGTGTTACAATCACATGCATGTATTCATTTAATGACAACCAAGTATTTTTCACTTTAGGACAAAAGTTGAAATAAAAGTATGTATTACCTTCAGTAATACTTAAGAATTTGGAAGAAATTTCTTTCCATCTTAAAATCCATCACACCTCACATATTGTAAGGATACTTATGATGGCAAAGTAGAACCGTAACAACAGCCATCTTGATGGTTTTCCCAAAGGAGGATATAAATACTTAAAATTGCAAAAACTTTAACTACAGTGGATTGCATGGTGAAATACGAAGCTTAAGATAGGCAGTGAATGATAAAGCATAGAACTCAGACTAAAGCTTTCAAGTTAATCAGGTCTTTTGCTGCCAAAAAATGTCACTATATTGCAATATTATTTATTCTTGATACTGTCACACCCTGGGCATGTTGGATGTCAGAGTAATCTCCGAACCTATAAATTGTAACCTAAAATTGGGCCATAAATCACTATCCCGTAGGATATATCCAACGGATACACTTGCACTCTTTGAATTACAAACATAGTTTTTCTTTCCTATGTCTTCCCGATGTGGGACAAACTTGGGGCATCACACATACAGCTAACATTGTTGTGGTGAATGAAGTGAATGATTTCTTCCCAAATCTCTCTGTATCTCTCTCTGTGAAATTGTTGTGATTATGTCAAGAATTCAAACCGAGAACTTCTTCTCTAGGTTCCTATTTTAGGTGATTTCGTATTGAGGTTCTTGGACCTAACACATAACCAAGGTTAAAGAATGCTTTCTTTATGCATTCTTCATTGGCAAGTATTTCTAATTTGACAAATGAGTTTTATCCAAGCATTTGTATGGCCAATCACTTTGGAGTTTTAGACATTTCAGATCAGTATCAAATTACTTATTATTATTTTTGTTCAGATTTCTACTATGAAGTCTCATATGATTGTATTCTAATTGAACTAATTAATATTATGAAATTTATGTAATTTTCTAGGTATAAGGGTGCTTTTCGTGGATGGTTTAAACATCAGGGGTATTCGTAATAACCCCTTTATGACATGCAAAACTGTCTCTTAGATTTCTGTCCAAAATAATGTTGACAAACAGTCAACAGGTGCAATAACTTCTTAGCTTTGAGGTTGTTTTTTGCAAATAGTTTAGATGCTTGGGTAGGCCTCAACCATTTGAGGGTAAACCATGTTTCTTCTCTGCTTTTTGACCATTTTGTCTCCTTGCTGAATTTATTCTTCTTTGCTCCAATCCAGCCTTCTAATTGTTTCCTCAACATTCATTTTTTCAATGCCATTCTTATGCAATTACAAAGTAAACTCAAAAGACCGAATGTGTGTGTATAAGTTGCTAATCAGAGAAAAACAGGGCACAATCAGGTTTTCCCTAAATCACTTACTTGAAGTGCAAGAATATGCCGCTGCGTCTGAGCAAGCTCTTCTTCCCTCTGAGCTTGTTGCCTTGCTAAAATCTGGAAGAACAAAACAAAATGAAAAACATGACACTATGTAATTCTCATTAACAGCTTCAAGGGACAAAAAGATTCTTTGATAGAGTGAATCTTCTTAAGCGATCAAGCCTCTACTCCAAGCATGAAGCCACTATCAGTTCAATGGACTTGCGAATGACATATCATACGCATCATATCAGTTCAATGGACTTGCGAATGGCATATCATACGCATCCACTTGCACACACATACAGAGTGAAATACACAGAAGGTCCTATAACATATCAAAAGCATAAAAAACTCCCACAATCAACACAAGTTTCACTAATAGATTAATAGTATGTAATATTTTTATATCAATGGGGAAGCCAAGGTTTGAAGCCCTTTACTGGTCATGAATTTCATAATAATTCTCATCTTTGTAAGTAATTACTTAACTTAACAGTTGAAATTCAGAGGAAATCACACACCTACCTCACTGGTGCAAGAGATTGGAAAGGTTTTTTGTTTTTTTGTAAAACTTAAATCAATATTTTCTCGTGATTTCTTATACTCTTCTGTTAACCCCTCTTTCGTTAATGAAGTCTTATTTTATTAGGAAAAATGGAAAAATCTTTCCCGTGTCCTTTCCTGTCTCTTAGAGCAGAAATATTTCTCTGAGATACAATTCACTCTCCTGAGCCCACAGCCTTTACAAGAAATCCACAAAAAAAAGGGAATGAGAGAGGACCATTACAGAAGGAACCAAGGCATTTAAAGAAATGAATCACAGGAAGATTTGTGGCAGGACTATGGTTTGTAAACAAAAGTAGCATGATCTAGCAGAAACAATCTACAAAAAGCAGCAACAAAGTAAGATTAACAAGAGTGAGTTGAAACTTCCTTGACCTGGATGTGTTCAAGTGCCCTGGTTATACTTGTCAAAGACTCATATACACTCCGTATTCAAATCAGCTATTAGCAGCAAAATTTCTTTAAAACCTTATAAGTCAACTGTATGCATCATGATAACTACTTACAACATGATAAATCTCCAAATTAAGAGAAATCCCAAATCTAAAATTTTTGAGAAACTCAATGCAAGAAAAACCAGTTGAAGAGTGGAAAAATTCTTTTGCATGCAAATTAGGACAAAACACGGCAAACATAGTAAAAAATAACATATGCATACCAGGATCTGTTGCTCTGCAGCTGAAGTACTAGAGTTTAAGACTTCTTGTTTCTGAAGAGCTGTACCATCAGCAAAAAAGGAAAATAAATTTCACACATCTTGGTACCATATTTAAGAACTAGATTTTGTGAGAAGTCAAACTTCTGATGATATAATTAGCATTCCAACTTCAAAAATTAAACCTTTTTTACCTGTATGGTCATAATGTTCAGCCTGAAAATGGCAAGGAGTAAAAGTGAGAGCTCAAAATACAGGCCTATGACTATCTTTATGCAGACACTACCTAATAATGGCTCGTGGAATTTATTGACAAAAGCCTAACTGCAACTTAAATTTGACCATAATGAATCGTAAAACTGTGTGAGAAGCATACTGATGGCCTTGAATCAACCAACTGATGTAGATTTTTATTTTCATTTAAAAGCCTGGAGATCTCCTTGTCCTTCTCCTCCATCATTTCATCAGCAAGATCACGATAAGAAAGTTGCTCTTCCTACAAGATCCAATAATCAATAATAAAACAAGGAATTATATTCAATTAACCAGATAATTACGATTACAACCTTCAGCAATTTACAACGCAACTTCAGCTCTTCTATTTCTTTTTGCAAATTTGGACCCGAAGATTCATCACGTTGCCTTTCTAGAGCTTGACATTTCACTGTAAAGTTAATATTTAAGTAAATAAAAGTATCAATTCTTTGCATAAAGTAAAGTATCATTTCTCTGCATAAAGTAAGAAAAAGTAAAATCTATATAATATGCTATAAGGTCAAAGGATGATGGAGGTACATTTCCATGTTTGTTCCACGATTTGGAGGTTTCTGTCCCATGCTTCTTTCTCTGATTGGTGGGTAGAAAGAGTAGAGTCCAACTTCAACTGCAAGCTCATAATCTGCTGCTCTGCAAGGCTGAGAGCTGCATCTCTGAAGAACATAAGAAAATTAGAGCATTCAAAATTTCGAGATCATAAATTGATGTCAATTAGTAGTCAGCAATCAAAAAATTCCCTTGCAAGAATGTTCGAATGAATTCATGTTAGTTAAAGCACATATTGCATAGGATGCTGCTTTTTTTGCTTGTTTGTTTCCAATAGAAGAATTACAATTTAGCTAGATGAAAAATCATTATCCTACCAGGTTATAAACAAATTTCAATAACTGAACTTGATCCTTTCCAGTGGCTATTCTCCCTACACCTCCTCACTCCATGTCTACTCCTGTTGCCTATGCAGGTTGCACCTTCTCACTGTTTTTGTTCTTGCCTCCTCAACAACCACATTTGCTGCCCGACACCCTCTCCATTCCAGACTCGATGTAAAACCTTTATGAAATTATTGTTTCAGATTTTGCTTCTATAAGAATAAGGAACAACAGAAGCAGACTATACAACATCCCCAGCAGATTCTGAAGCATTAGTTTGGCTCAATGTTGTTTAATATGAGGAACAGAACCCAAAACCCAAGTCAAAAAGCAGAATCTTGGTTAAGAACATGGCACCTTTGGGCCAGTCTGGCCAGTCAAAATCACTAACTGATAATTAGGTCCCTAACGCGAATCAACCAAAATAACATTAGTTAGGCTGTTCCTCCACCCCACCACCACTCTTTCCCATTTTTCGACAAATTTTTTGGTCCTGAAGTCTGATAATCAGCAATTTAAGATACTCACAATCTAGCCCCAAACATAAACTTTGGGTCATTTCTATCTTCGTACTTCAGCACATCAACATATTGTTTCAAGAATCTAAAATTTTGTTATAAAGAAAATACATGGAAAAGTCACTCTGTATTTTATTCCACATATATTAGAGTAATATAGGTAATTCTGTATCTTAGCAGACACATTAACAATTGTCATCACCTGGTGGAAATTTCCTTCTCAGAATTAGTTAAAACATCATTAACATCTTGGAGGGCTTTATCCTTTTCAGCAGACAATAATAGTATCTCTCTCTCAGCATCCTGACAAGACATACAAAATTTAAACTCAAAGTTCTTCTCCGTCTTCTCAGACAAAACAGAATAATGACTAACTTTTTACCTTAAAGGCTTCCTCAAGTGCTTTGAATTGATCATTGTCCCTAGCAGCAGCTAGTTCTGCATCCTTTTTCTGAAGAAGTGCATGAGCTCGAACTTTGTAAGAAGCAAATTCACTTTGAATTTGATACATCTGCAATGTACAAAAACCAATATGATTAAGGTGGAAGTTCAAATGTAACATATGCAGTCCGAAAGCAACAAGAAGCATATTTTGTTCTGTTTGGTAAATGCTTAACAGCTTTTCTATGTTTTGAGTTCATCAAGGACTCTTTGGGATGGAAATCACGATAGCGATAAAACACTACTGACACACCCAAAATACACACAAACACACGCTAAAGTGAGAAAAAGAGAAGTATTTATCCCGTGCGTAGGTTTCCGGGTTAGGTAACCACCTCTATCTCAATTCAAGAATCACAAAAAGATTCCGTAATTACAGTTTCATTTGATATGAAAATTATTGCAATATTTAAAAACAAGTGGCAAGATAAAGAACTCAGATTATATGTACCACGTCTTGATATTCTTTAAAGCAAACAGGGGAGACAAAAAAATAACTAGCAAAGGAAAATAACCTTTTCTTTGGCTTCCCCTAGCTCAGCATCTTTACTGTTCAGCAGTTGAGATTGCACAGAAAGTTCTGACTCTAATTGACCTGATAAAAAGAAAATGAAAATGGTGTTCCCTGTATCCACATAAAAATAATAATGCCAAGAACAATTATACTTCTTAATTTTGCTGCTTCAACTTCAGCATGTATCCGATTACTCTCAGCAATCTCCAACTTTGATCTCATTGATTGCAGTGTGGCTTCCAGAACATCTTTTTCTTTCTCCTAAATGCATCACAATTCGTAAGCATTATAAGCGTTCTCTTCAAGTTTTAACTTAACTTATAAGGGATAGTTTGTGCAATTGAATGATAGTGCACCAAGTGTTTCGTGAATGTTAAGAATATAGACATGTGAGGAGTTATGTTGTGTGATATTTATGGCAGGATTTCTAGGGTTTCTTTTGTGCTGCTATATGTAAGAGTTAGTGTATGCTACCCTGTCTGTGTTGAAGCAAAACAGAAAAAAACAAGCAGCACAATGAGAAGGCAAACTGCGAATGTGAGAATAGATGATTCTTGTCACTGTGGAAAGAGTGGTTTAACAAAGACATCATAGACTGACATAAATCCAGGGCATAAAAATTTTCAAGTAAGAAACTCTCCCCCTTTTGAAACCCTAATTCAATTTTGTTCCACAATTGATGCTAATCTCCACAATAAAAGCAGCAAGCGGGTGGTCGCAATTATTTCGTATGTGCGTGGCATACGAAATTTTCAGGCAATAAAATTGGCAGGAAAGCCTTCATCAGGTTACACAACAGATGGAAATATGCAATTGACCATTAGGGCTTTCTTGTGGGAGTAAATGTGAAATTTCAACAAAAAGCAAGTAAAACATTATAGTCAGTATTTTGGGTGTGTTATGAGTATGGATAAGGGTGTCTGATACAAGAGCTTCTGGGGGACGAGGTTAAGGAGAACAGGCAGAGAAAAGACCTCATGCCATAAAGGGCACCAACTTTACACTTAAGACGGAAACAATTCATTAATAATTTATACTAGTCTGGAAGATGTAAGAAACAGATTCTATGGTCTGCTTAGTTTCCTAATTACACTTTACGACATCAAAGCTATAGAATTTTCTCACTAATTTGTCCTTGTACTGCAGTAGATCAAGAAATCTTTTCTGAATAACAATATTAGAGCACCATGTGGAAGTATCCATTTGTAAACTTTGTTCAACAGACAATTCTTTACACCACACTATTGATCTAACAAATTTTATATCTAATTTGCAGATTATTAGAATAAAAATACCACAGATTACTTTCTATATGCTAAAACTTGTTCTTACTTCATTCCATTGTGTCAATGTTATCTCTTCCTCTTCTTATGTAGGTATTAGTTTCTTTATAGCTTTTATTACCCCCCACACAAAGCAACATGTGTATGTAGCATGGAATTAAGTCAGCAGCAGTATTCAAACATTCAAGATTTGCTTCATGCCTTTTATGCAACAATGTGAGCATAAAAATAGGAAAAGGTTGATGATTGAATTTTATCACGCCATGACTCTTCTGATTTATGACAAACACAATATCGAATAATTAGTAGTAATTACGATGTCAAAAGTGTGTATCATGAAATCATACATGTTCGTCTTTCAGATGACTGAGCTCTCCTTTTAATGACTCCATTGCAGCTCGAATTCGTGCTGCTTCCCCACTGGAAGCTGCATCCATCTCCGCGATCTTGGTGTCCTTGGCTGCAACTAAAGTCTGGATATAGGAAATAAATGAACAGTTGTTTTAGTTTTAGCACCAACAGATCATGACAAATAAAGGTTGAATTATTGTCATTTTTAAGTTTTCAACAGAAGGAAGCCAAAGAGTAAGAATATAAGAGCACCCGCAGTGAGGATATAGTTTCAGTTGCTTGGCTTCTCTCGGCTAAAACATCAGCAATTTGGGCTTCCATATTCTCTAATTGCTGGAGAAGAGAACATAGAACAAAAACCAAAATTCAGAAAGGAAATACAAATTTGTATAGATCTTATGATTTATCTATGAGAAGCAGGGGCTTGCTTAGATATATGCATGCCCTTTACCTTCTGGTGCTTTAGAGAGAGTTCGGCAACTGAAGCTTGCCGTTTTTCATCAGCTACCTGCAGTAGCCCTCGCATGTCTTCCAACATCTGCAGAAATGCAAGCATATATAGGTAAATTTTGAAAGTTAACGCTTTTCACTGAGCAACCATACACTACCGGAGAGAACTCCAGGGCTAATATATAGCAATTCCCAGAACTATTACTTGGATCGCAAAAGTAAGATAATAAACTTTCTAAGAAATAAATATTAAAGTAATTAGAATAGAGCATAAACCTTCCATCTTGACCAGTTCGTCCACATAAATCTTAACTGAGAAATCATCCACTTAAGGTTGATTTCCAGATTACCACGTTATTCTAATGCTTCACTCAGCCAAAAAAAAAAAGTTCGCCCCTCATCATTTTTCTATTTCAGGTTCAATTTCTCGAATCAAGAAAATGAGTTTTAAGCCCAGGTCTCCTAATCTTATACTAATAATATAGAAAGAATCAGGAGTTGATCTCTTAGTAAATGCAAAATCTTTTGGTATTGACCCCTTTTCACTATAACAAAACCATCTTGAACTTATCTGTAGTAGAGGACTTCACTAAATGCGAACAAGGCTGCACTAGTCTTTGATTGTTAATAGAGGTCTCTATTTTTGTTTCTTCGGATGAAGGTTCACTGACTAATGGATAGAATCAACCGTCGTTATATTCATGACGAGTTTGCATTTTTCCATGTACTGCTCTATTAGATGCCCCAACTGTGTTCTTCATTTGACCTTTTATGTGTTGTGCTTTTAGGATTTATTCGAGAAAATAGGGTGGTTCCTGAAGCACCATGCATAGTATTCGAGATTGTGTTCTGGCTAGCTAATAGTTGGTTACCAAGGTGGCTTATTTAGTGTTGAGATGGAATATTGTTGTCTAACTAATAACTTTTGGTCAAAAAGCAGTAGCTGCAAAACCTTTGACTGCTTCTTTATCAAAGAACAGCTTTCAGTGAAGAGTATTTAATTAATTTTTCTTACAATAAATGCAATAGAGACAACTTGACTGGTACTACAAGTATTTGAGCTCTGAACTAACATATAGACTGTAAGTCGGACAAGAGAGGTTTCTCTAAAGAACACATGATACCAACTCACAAAATTTTCCACCATCAACACACCTACCAAATTGAAACATGGGAAGCTTACTATTGCAAGTGTTTTGTGTACATGATCCTAAATTTATGCAGAGAAGCAATATTAACAGCATCATACTTAATCAATAAGATGCCTGCAAATCGACTGTTAAATATTTTAAAATTTCTTTCCTACATTATAAATGAATTAGGATTCACCTTTAAAGTTTTTGGTCCAGCATATTTGTTCACATACATTGTCCATTCAGGTCTAAGATTAATCCTGGTACTGAAAAATGTGTTCTCATATGGTATACTCCAAATAAGAAAGGACAGCAGTGCCATAATCCCCAAACTACCAGACACATATATCCAATTCTTTTAGCTACCAGAGACATATATATCTTTCAGTGTAATGGTTTTGGCCTCTTAGTTTATACTAATTCTGACAAGGCCAAGTAATAAATAAAAACATAACAAGCAAGCAAACCAAGGAAAATGTTAAGTGAGTAGAGATAAATTCTGTAAGAAACAGACAGTAGGGTTCAAGAAACAAAAAAAGACCAAAATTCGTGCTTGTATATACACTAAAACATGAACATACATATGATACAAATTTTGTGTGATACCGGATTATGTATAAATTTCAACCAAAAAGGTATTCGCATCTGACCAACTAATATATGAAAATAGAAAAATAATGATCGCGTAACAGATAAATACTTCTTAATGGTCCCTTTACCATAGATGATTGGCTACCTGTTCTTTTTCAAGGAGTGAATGTTTCATTGCCTCCAGAGCATTCTCTTTTGGAACCAAAGAATGTCGTAATTCTTCAATGTTGTCTCGAAGTCTATATAAGAGGAAATTGTCAAATGATTTGAAAGAGACAACACAATCTAAAAGGTCAATGTCCACCTTTTTTCTTTGAACACTAGCTATAAGATTTCATAAAAACAAAAGGACCTATTAATTTGGAATATACAAGGCATACTTAACTGCTAGGCAATTCTCTAATTAGTGTGTTCACGTGCTTAGATGTTAACTACTTGTACAGTTAAATAAATAGTATTAGCATGTGGGATTTGTGAACACGTATGATATCAAACAAAAGAATCCGATATCAATCAGAATCTAGGTTGATGGTAAGATCACTATAAATTTAAGATTAGTGTAAAAGTGAATAAAGTTAGCAAATCAACAATAGCTAAGAATTAGAATGCTGGATGTATATAATATTATTTGCCAGGCAGGCAGGTAAAGAGTTTATCCTCATAAGTGATCTAGGCCATAGGGTATTGTGCTATAATTTCAAGATGTTAACTTGATAGGAATGTAAGCTAAGCTAATAATAGTGATCCCTTCATGTTTAATTGACATATTTTCAAGAATAAAAGATAGTCTGCAGCCTAGATGATAATCCAAATTAGAAGTGCGTCGGTATCAAGTAAGGTTAGGTGTGAGGTATATTCTCTTGCATATATTCCTAAACTAATAAGTGAAGCATACGTATTTCTTTCACATGATTACATGTGTTAAACGTGCTACTTTGACTGTGTTAAAAGACATATTAAACATGTGTTTATACTGTATGTGGCTAGTGTAGCATTGTATGTTTGATAAGGTAATTCGGGGTTTCTGTCTATCTTGTATATACAGGCTTGTCTGTATTCCTGGTTGACACGAGAAATAAAAATTATTTTTCCATATGACATCTAAATACCTACTGTCACATGGAATCTAGGGCAAGGTTTTAACCCAACCATATTTTCTTCTTTTGCAATGGTTATTCCCAGCTCGAAACTTTCCTCCGGCTGTTCACCACCCAACACAGTTTTGTTTGTGATTTCACGAAATACATAAGCTGACCCTCGCTGTCGTCGAAGTCCAGCCCTCCTGACTTTGCGCCTGTCACCTGAAAATTGTGCTGCTGCCCAGCCTACTTCCACGCCACTAGCCAGCTCACAATTAGTGCGTGCGGCCCAACCAACAAGCTGTGCATGTTAGACATGCTCCAGCTTGAGGGGGAGTATTAGAATTACTATCTAAGTTGACATCTAGTAGGTTAGGAAGTTGATATTAGACAGGATTAGATCTATGTTATGTGATAGGATTTGGACTCTTAGTATAATTGGTCTCTCTCTAATCTCTATATATAATAAAGGTTAGTTGGTTTCTATGTAATAGCTACAACACTACAACAATAATAATATTCAATTTACATTCCTCTCAATAGACATATTAAAGATGTGTCTTATAATGTATGAGGCTAGTACAACATAGTACTTTTGGTAAGTAATTACGGTTTCTTTCTCTATTGGATATATAGGCTTATATGAATTCTTGGTTAAGACAACAAATAAGAATATCTTTCCACATGGTATCTAAATTCCAACTGTAAAAGACTGCATGTGAAATAAATCATAAGGTGTCAACTTTTGAGTGACTGAATGGGGGGTGGCAGCACAGGGTTTTTTCCAGCCTTCAATGTCTTTCCTCAATGGTCTTAAACTTTCTTCAGAAGATCAACACTTTTTCATTAGATTGCAGTATAAGGTATACATTCAAAATATAATATGTTGCATAAGATATAGTAGTGTTAATGGAGACAGAACTTCCACTTGCGAAACAAGATCAAGATAATACTTTATTCTATTATCAAAAGCATCAACAATTTAGGCTACCAGTGATCTCTTTGGTATCATGTCGCTATTTGCTCTTCATCCACTCACAAAAGCACCTTATGTTGTTATACAATATTGATAACATTTCCTTTTCAGTTGTTTAAGCCTAAACCTTTTATGTAGAATTTCAGACAAGGAACATATGGGAAAGAGAAAAAGGAAAGGTACAGCTCCAGATGGTGGCAATGTGGCGATTTGATTACTTTTGTGAGCTTTGTATAATAGTACTTCTGTTGGTTTTAGGTCGACTTCTAAGCATTCTATGTCATTTTATGAGAAGTAGGAGAGGGAATTTGAGGGGCAATAGAAACACACATATAAAGTTTGAAACATATCCCATCCACCAATCTATTAGGTAAAAGCTATACATACTTTCCCTTATAAATCTCAGATAAATGAATCAAAAACTATCAGGACAATACTTGCTTAGATTCCACAATAAATTTTCTTGAATGCCCACAACGAAAATGAATGACCTTTAGGTAATGGCAGTAATGATATGGTCAGGAGGGACATCATATTATCACATATAGGTTGAGAGCATAATCTGTGCTTAGAGCAGTATGAGTTTATTTTTTACATACCCAGGAGGAGAAATTTTTTCAGACAATCAAATAGAATGATCTGGAAGAGAATAGAGGGATCTTTCCAAAGTTTTTCTATTTTATAATTGTAAAGATTTATAAAAATACCAAATCTTTTTTCTGGAAAAGTTAGTTTATCACTTAAAAATAACAGAATAAAATAATTATTTGAAACGAAGAAGCTTGTTGAAGACTGTACTTGTTGTTTGTATTTCTTAATTGTTGCCTCTCTGAGTCCATTGCTTTCAGCGCTTCATTCGCATGCTGTCGTGTACGCTCCAACTCTTGTTGTAATGCTGACAGCTGGGAAGACGCGAAATCAGCTTTCTGGTTAACTTCACGGAACTGGGCCTCAAGATCATCTTTTTCCTGAAAACAAAGTCCAGTTTATAAATCAAGTGAACCCAGTAAAGTAAACTGAGAAACTCCATCATAGTATGACCTCGGTTTTTAAAGAGTTGTCATGGAAAAGAAAGCTTGAACATGAATCGCCCCAATCATCAAATCCTTAAGACAAGGTCTACAAGCCACTTTTTTTCATTTAAGTCATTAATGATGATAAATGGAAGAATAAAAGCTGAAGTCCCCCCAAATTATGTAAAAGATCACTTTATCATGTTATTTTCTTTTCTTTGGCCTAAGTTTTGAAAATGGTAACAATTGTTGTATCCAAGAAAAACAGAGGTCTCCCCACCCAGCCACTACGTATAAAATGACAATGAGGCACATGGAGCTGATTAAAGAAATGGAATTGGGCCTAACTCAACTCAAAAATAAAGGTAATTCATAGCTAAGCTAGTAAAACTTGTACAACATTTCTGTTTATTCTGATACTAACAGATTTAGAGTTCACATATAGCAAGTTCCTGTGTGAAGTATTGTGCCCGACAAGCTCATTTATGGACAAAGTATAGTGAGCTCTATCTTCACTATTAGGAGATCATTGTAGGTAATCATAATGTCGCCCAAAAAGTATACAGTCAGACGAAACAGCTAAATTTTGATGACCAGATTTATCTCTAGGGCAGATGATAATCACATCAGTTCTCAAATTAAATTAGCACCAAGTCGTCCTGAGATTGGCCCCAGACTCCTGCCCATCAGACTGGGGACAGGGCAATTAACACAAACAAACAAAAGTTTGTTCTTTCAAACTTGTCCGACTTAACTGGAGCTTAAAAATAATTGTTCACCAGCATAATAAAGCTAAAAGTTTAGGCTCATCAATGAGATTCTAGAAAACTATCTCACGAGAGAGTAGCAAACAGAACTTTTCTCATGAATATCAAGATAATAACTGTCTTGAAGAAAGATGATAGCACTAGCATCTAAGCAATTGAAACAGAGACAGCCAATGTGCATAAGTTTTTAGTAACGCACAAGGGCACATCACAGACTCATATATTGAATACAGACTATTATATATATATATATATATATATATCAACAAGTTCCAGAGATGGCCTATTAACTATAATAATGCCAGAGGAATAGCAAATCCACGAAATAGAAGGACGTGAAACGGGAGGTAAATAATCGATATAGGAAAAATAAGAAGAGGGAAAAGACATTAATCGTTTACCTTTTGCACTTCCTGAATGCGTTGTTTGGCTCTTTTATGAAGCCTGTTGAACTTGGAATCAAGCTCTGAATACTTTTCATCCCGCTCTTTTATTTCCTGGTCCATCTTCTGCTGAGCTACGCAAGAAGATAAACCACTAAATTCGTTAAGTCAAACAATGTAAACGGAAGGATAACTGCAATTTTTTGTGTAGCAAGAACGATAAATGAAATTGCCCTTATATAAACTCTACTCCACCAAAAGTTGATACAATATTGTCTCTATGCCAAAAAGTTATCAGGTTACACAGAACTTGGGGAAAAATCAATTTGGAAGTGACCACAAAATTACAACCTTCAGCAAGTTTAGCAGACAACTCTTGTGCTTTCACATCTGCCTCCGAATGAGCAGCTCTTAGATGCTTCAGAGCCTCCTCTGCAGCACTTCTTGTTTGCTTTTCATAGAGAAGTTCTCTCTTAAGATATTCTATTTCTCCGCGAAGCTCTTTGACATCACCCCCCTGCCCCAAATCGCCATGATCCAGCACGTTTGGTAGGTGAGGCTGGTTACGATAAAGAATGTGATCCTTGAAGTCCTCGTATTGAGACTTCATATATTCATTCTGGATGAGTTCTACAACCATTTGTACAAGTTCGTCGGGGCAAAAATTAGAATGTGTATCCGCAACAGGGAAGCCATTCTCCTTGAGAAGATTCAGGTCAACAATACTATTCAGGTTAAGCTGTTCATTCTTCTGTTCTGTAAAATCGTCGACATGATTTTCTGGCACTCGACCACTTTCACCCTCTTGTTGTGACATTATTGCTGGTTCGCCCAAACGGTGAAAAATAGCCGGAGCGGTCGCTCCGGAACCGGAACCGACGCCGGCGTGCTATCGAGATGGGTGTAAACAGTTATGAGCTGCCAACAGCGGAACTTCGATTTATCGGAAAGCCGATGCGAACGGCGAGTGAGAAGGATATCCAGATCTCTGATAGTTTTTTTTGTGAAATTTTGTAGCATAAAAGAAGTTGCACCTGCCTTCGAAGTCGTTTTTTTAAGAAAATAACCCTCAATTTTATTTTTCTTTAAACGCCGGCACACCATTTCAATCTTCAACATTGTCCTGGAAAATAAATCCATTATCCGATTAAATGATCCCCGTTTGCCAAAATAACTCTTAATTTCTTCTCTTTTTTTTTTTCTTCTCTATTATCTATTATCTGATGTAGCATGTTTAATCCATTAATCAAGTGTAATTAGCTCCTTTTGCAAAAGTAAAAATTTTAGGGACTATTTTATAAAATCTTGTATTACTTTCGAAACCTTAATTATTTATTTTTTTCTCGTCATAGGCTCGCCTCCTCTGATCATCATTCTCTTCGATCTCTCCATTACTTAGAATTTTGGAAATAAATTGAACAATGGTGATCAGTACGAGGGACACACCGGAGATTTTCAGTAGGATACCTTGGAAATGATTGGAATAAATTTGGCAAATTGGATTCCTTCTTAAGGATACAATCCCACAAGCAAGTTTTGAGAGCCTAATTGACATTCCCACTGTTTATTGAGTTCATCGATTTGGAGTAGTTTCTAATCCAGTTTAAGTTAGGCCTTGTTTCATGTGTCATTTACCTAATGATCACAAAGTCCCTAATAGCGTAATGGATTAGGAGAGTTCTAATGCATGTGCACGTAAGAGGGAACACACAAAACTCACAATTGCACATAAAGAAATATTTGCCTATGATATAAATCATACGTCATTATTCAAAGATTGTCGGTGATATAAGGAAAGTCCCAAAGCGGATCACAACAAATCAGCTTTCTAGGACTATTCCCAACAGACTAGTCATACACTATTTAATCACAAATCGCTCAGAAAAAGACTGGATATCTTTGTACCTTTAATCCTAGGTGTTTAGGAATTAAAATCCAAATTCACAAAGAATCTTTCGATTAGAAAGTAAATTCTAAGGTTCATGCTAAAGTTGCACAGGTTTCAACATGCAATTAAAAACATAAGTTCATAACATAAAAATTATAAGAATTCATTCAAGCATATCATTGAACACTTAACTTACTATTCGCTTGGCAAAATGAACTAGCTACTCATAAACATAACAAAAACGAAAGAAATAAAAATAATTAAATTGACTAAACTCATGCTTCAAGATTCAACAATAATTCATAAACAAATACGAGAATTAAACAACGAAATTAAAGCAAAACAACTAAACATTGGTTCTAAAGACAATAATTAAATCTTACTAAAAAATGGAAAGGAAAAGCTTAGAATTGTTCTTCTTTTGAAATTGACTGAATTCCTCCATAAAAGACAGAGTTCTAGCCTCTCGGCTAAGGTTCATTCTTTCTCCTCCAAGCTGCGTTCTAACTCTCCATTCTTCAATATCCTCATCACAAGCCCTAGACTTTTATATCGTCTAAAAACGAGTTCTATAGGCCTTGGACGAGTCCAATACTGAAAATAAAAGAACCAGGCCCTGAAAATACATTTCTAGAGCATCATCACGGCCTCGGGGCTTAACTATCATCACGGTCGTGATCAATCTTTGACTTTAATTTTTTTCATTGACTGAGCATCACAACCATGATCATTCCAAGCACAAATCCATCACGGTCGTGAGGGTCTCCGGACTTGGCTGACTCAACTAGTTTAGCTATTTTCACATTTAAAACTCCATTTTGTGCATTATTTTTGTCATTTCCTTTCGGGAAAATATCATTTTTGGTCCTACACTTTAGGCTTATTTTCGAGTTTGATCCTATATTTAGTGACTCAATTAATTATAGTCCAAAACTTCTAAATTTTTGTTAGAGTTGGTCCACCAATCTATTTTCTATTAGGTTATGGACGGAAGGTGCAAGTGACATCAGCACACACGGTTAGACAATTATCAACTTATTATACTTTTACCCTAGTTTTTGTTTACATTTACAAAAAATATACCCTAACCTTTAATATAAAAAATAAAAAATAATATAAATTTCACATTAAATATTAAGATAATAAATTAAAAAATAATAATATTAAAATTAATGAAGTGATACTAACAAAAATAATAGGAAATGGTATAGCAAATTAAATTCTCAATCTTAAAATAAATAAGAATCTAAATAATAACAAAAAATATAAATTTCATAGTGAATATTAAAATTATAAATTAAAAAGTACTAATATCATTAAAAATCAATTAATTGATAGTAACACAAATGATAGGAATCGATACAATAAATTAAATTCTTAATCTTAAATAAACAAAAATTTAAATAATAACAAAAAAATATAAAATTTACATTAAATATTAAAATAATAAATTAAAAAATATTAGGGTATATTTTGTAAATGTAAACTAAAATTAGAGTAAAATTATAATAAGTTGATAATTGTCTTGATGTCACGTGCATTTTCTGTCCACAATCTAACGGAAAATAAATTGGCGGACCAACTATGACAAAAATTTAGAAGTTTGGGACTATAATTGACTGAGTCACTAAACATGGGACCAAACTCGAAAATAAGCCTAAAGTATGAGATCAAAATTGATATTTTTCCTTTCCTATATTTTTACTCCTAAGTTAAAAATACCTAAAACAGAACAATTTAGATACAATAAGGCACAATGATAATATAAAATCATGTGAAGTATAGGCTAAAAATGTCAAGTATTTTAGGCCTAATAACTGCTATCGAAGGTCATCGGGAAAATATAAAAAAATCAATGACGATCTACTCCTCGAGCCTATCCTAGTGGTTCAATCGATTTTTTTATATTTTGATGAAAAGCCAATGATGAGGGCCATGAGACGTACCAATTGGTTGCCAGAAAAAGTCATCGCGGGGATTGACAGCGTTGACCACTGGTGCTGCCTAGTCCTACTGTCACCACTGATGGTTTTCAACTTAAAAGGAGACTGTCATCATCTTTATCTTATCGAAAGAGTTAGGAATGGGTGCTTGCCCGCCGAAAACCTTCGCCAAAGAGGCCATTCGCTGCTGAACAGTAGCCTGCGACGACTGCATCACATTTGGATAGCGATTGCTTCACCTTTGGCCAAGGATTGCGCCGTCTGTGCGGCGTTTCAGGCTGTACCACCATTGCCAACCTTTCACTGGACAAAGCCTACCTTTAATTAAGTGTTGGGAAAACGAGACATAAACGCAACGGAAATTTAAAAATTTTCCTAACTAAGCAAGGATCGAATCTTGCAATTCCTATTCCCAAATTCGTAGAGATCAAGAAACTCACAAAATTAGAAGTTTTCTTGATACGTTCTAGCCACCCAATAACGCTCTTCTCGCGGCTTGATCCCCAAAAGCTCCTTCGAATCTTTCAAGACTTCACGATAGTAGCCCACTAGAGAAACAGTCCACCAACCGCGACCACGATCCGAATAGGGAGGATGCTAGTTCTATATTCAGTGTTTAGGCTCTAGGGTTTAGTGTATAATTATGGAGAAGGAGAATTGTGTATCTTCTCTCTATGGGGTTCGAACCCCTCTATTTATGAGGCTAGGGTTCGAACCCCACTCCTTGTTGGACAAGAAATTTCAAATTCTTTTGAAAAGGGATTTCTTGCTTGGAGACTAAGTCTTTTACTTTGACCAAAAGTCCACCTTTTGACCAACTTGTTGGGCCAGAATAATATCTAACTCTCTTAGATATTTTATTTTACTTTATTTATTAAATAATAAATAACTTGAAGACTAATAATTAATTAATTAATTCATAATTAATTATTTATTAGACTTTATTTCACCAAATTAGAACTTTAATATTAATTCAAAATTAAATCAAAGTCCATTTAATAATTAACACATTCATTATTTAATATATATACACATAAACACGTGACTACACGTGTCACAAGGACACGTGTCATCCACGTGTTCCACACGTGTGATCCACACATGTGGGCCCCACCATTCTCTTAATGGTTCGATCAACTCGTTTAATCGATTCAAGCCTTAACCCACGTGACTGGGTTGTTGTGTGTGGCCCTCTAGGTTCTTAATTCAATTAGCAGTGACCCTAATTAATTAATTAGTCCACAGATCAAACGACCATAGTCTAGCAACAGGTGTTTGACCCCTAGCTGAATAAGAATGTCTCGATTTGACATAATCTTTAAGTCATTGACATATGTGAGATACAATCCTCCTACGTCCCATCTCTCAATCAAGATCTAGGGCAAGGGAATAATTAGAACCCTAATAATCTTGATCTTAATGCTAAGTGCATTTCATATCCATTTGATCTCAATCCAAGAAACTCCTTTCTTGATGTCTTGATCCACTGCCTTGGCCAAGGACTCCTAGATGGCATATGAATGACTTACACAATAAGAGATCAGCATCTTGCTAATGCAAGCGCTGGTCCTTTATTGATTCTCATATACTTTCATGTGCCACTTGTGCAGCCCCAGCATAAGCCTTGAATAAGTTGTCTAAGGTGAAACCCTTTAAAGCTTACACCTAAGACTACAGAGTTAGCTCATAAAGTATCAATGGAACCTCAAGTTTAAGAATCACTTAATCACATCAATGACTCGTGAGATATTTCCTAATATGGAAGTTTCTATTTCCAGATATAGAAACTTCCTTTCCCATTTAGGAATCTTCTCACACGGGACACCTCAGTATACCTACTTATAATAAGTAAGCACCCCCATGTATCACGCACGCATCAACTATACACTTTGCACCCCATGAAACAAGGTGGTCCTTCTTAAGGGCGTGATCACACGAGCAAGCCTAGAACGAGTCAGGTTGACACTCCCACTGTCTTTTGGACTCATCGGCTTGGAGTGATTTCTAATTATGACTTATGTGATATAGGGCTCGTCTCATGAACCACTTCACCTAAATGGTTGAGTCCTATAAGTCATATTGATTAGGGGAGTTCTTATACATGCGCAATCAAAAGGAAACACACAATCAAACAATAGCATATAAAGAAGTGTTGCCTCAATTCGTATTATTCAAAGATTGTCTGTGATTTACAAAAGGAAAGTACTAAAGCAGACTATTACATCGGCTTTCAGGGCACTATTCCTAACATTAAGCACTTTCAATGTTTCACTGGACAAAGTCTGCCTTTAATTATGCAAATTCAACATTTCACTGGACAAAGTCTGCCTTTAATTACGCACTTTCAACATTTCACTAGACAAAGTCTGTCTTTAATTACGCACTTTCAATGTTTCACTGGACAAAGTCTGCCTTTAATTACGCACTTTCAACGTTTCACTGGACAAGGCAAGCTTGCCTTTAATTACGCACTTTCAACGTTTCACTGAACAAAGTCTGCCTTTAATTACGCAAATTCAACGTTTCACTGGACAAAGTCTGCATTTAATTACGCACTTTCAATGTTTCACTGGACAAAGCCTGCCTTTAATTACGCACTTTCAACGTTTCACTGGACAAAGCCTGCCTTTAATTACGCACTTTTAACGTTTCACTGGATAAACGTTTTACTGGATAAAACCTGCCTTTAGTTCGCACTTTTAACGTTTCAGCTCCACAAAGTGTAGGTTTATTTGCGAATATATAACGCACCGCTCCACGAACTCGGCGGTGTCCTATTGCGAATATGTAACACACTGCTCCACAAACTCGGCGTCGTCCATTATAGTCCCAATATGATTTCACCAAAATCCCCACTTCTACAGATCTCTTATGGTAGATCATTTATATGTGCTTTAGCTCTCACTGATCTATGCATTCATAATATGTCCCTTCAATGGGCAAACTTTATATGCACAGGACGGTGAGAGCTATAACACACTTAAATGAATCTATGCACAGATCGGTGTAAGCTGAATCAATAGGGTGTAACAGTGGGCTGCCAGGCATCCTAATGATGGAGAACTTTGTTGAGTCATGGTTTGCGAGAGGTTTGAAATGATGAAGGTTGGAGTAGGTTCATGATGTTCAAGAACATGATTGTTAGCTTGTGCTGGAGATATTACATTTCAAGAAATGCAACGTAAGAAGTGCTCACAACTTGTTTGATGAAATGCCTGAGAAATTAGATATTACATTTTTTGGCATAAACTGGCTGGTTATTTGTTACTTTGTTTGTTCCCGTAAATAAATATTATATATTCTAATTGTGTTTTCGAAATTTTAACCAATTGAAATGATGAATGTTGGGGTAGGCTCTTGATGTTCAAGAACATGATTGTTATCTTGCACTGAAGATATTACATTTCAAGAGATGCAACGTAAGCAGTGCTCACAACTTGTTCGATGAAATGCCTGAGAAAGTAGATATTACATTTATTGGCACAAGCTGGCTGGTTATTTGCTACTTTTTTTATTCCCGTAAATAAATATTATATGTTCTGATTGTATTTTCGAAATTTTAACCAATTGAAATGATGAATGTTGGGGTAGGCTCATGATGTACAAGAACATGATTGTTATCTTGCGCTGGAGATATTACATTTCAAGAGATGCAATGTAAGCAGTGCTCGCAACTTGTTCGATGAAATGCCTGAGAAAGTAGATATTATATTTATTGACACAAACTGACTGGTTATTTGCTACTTTGTTTGTTCCCATAAGTAGATTATATGTTCTGGTTGTATTTTTGAAATTTTAACCAATTGTAATGGTGATTTGTTGATCAAAGAATAAAAAAGCCCAGTTTATGGAGTGATGATGTGGTTATGCGAAACTAAAAGTCCAGTTTTTGGGCGTGAATCTGCAAATCTGCCAACCCAACTTTTAATTCCAAATATTCTGGGCGCGACTCTGCAAACCCAACTTTTAATTCCAAGTATTCAGGGCGTGACTTTACAACTTGGCGTGACTCTACAAACGCAACTTTTAATTCCTAGTATTCAGGGCGTGACTATACAAAGTTACCAGTTCAGTTCAGGGTATATGCCCATGACACCATACATTCATTCCCCCCATTCGCCAAACAAGAAGATAAACAACCCAATATATATTGCAAATATTTACGTGCTTCTTTAAATGTAGGATTACAACCGAGGGTGAATAAATTACCAAAAATGAAAAATCACCCATAATCTTACACAAAGAGGAGCCAAATAAAGCGTCGTACTAGGAAGGCTAGCCAACAAACAAGAAGAAGAGCAGACAAATAATTACACTTCATCTTCAGAACTCTGATTTCAGCATCCCGGTCAGCGATCTGTTTGCCATAGCTGGCGATTAGTGCTCTTATTTTAGGGGACGGTTCTGGATCAATCCACACCCACATGCTACAAGTTTCTTTGCGACATTTAGCAAACCTCCGATGAGGATTTTCGGGAGTCGTAGAAGTGAAAACATGGGTAACAACACCACAATAACAGAACGGCCTCGACTCAACCTGCGCGGACGATGTTGCAGAAAACATATTGACAATGTAATATGTCCATTAACAACCATTGAAGCGTTAGTTCGCATCAACAAACAAAAGAAAAAAAGCACGACAAAACAAACTAAGAACCTTTTCCAGAGAAACATTGCAAAGATATCAAATTGAAAATGAAATGCAAACAAAACAATCTAAACAAATTAAGCACACACAGATCAGTACATATTACAACATCGATAGATCTAATACGGCAAAAGGTCTCATACATTTTCGCTGATATGCTTTATAGTCCTGCTCTCCGTCTCCAGAAGAAAATCAGGGCACAAATCACGCAAACAAAAAGTGAAGAAGAAGACTCCAGTGGTAGCTGATTAGAGTAGGTAAAGTACAGGTTTGAATGAAGCAAAATTGGACTGACAGTAGGAAAAAAGTCCGGGCATAACAGTATTTTTAGGTGATTAGGGGGTTTAGGAAAAATATGTTGTGTATTGGTGATCTCAAACATATATTTTTCGAACTAGGGTGTTTAGGATAACTTTTCAACATATTTGGTCCTCATAATTAACTGCCCCAATAATATATGTTATTTATATTATATCCGTATAAATGTTGAAGTAAACATATGATCACTAATAAAATCTAAGTTTTTTCTTTAAAAAATGCACTAAAAATTTAGTTAATACCTAATAAACTATGATACATGCACAGGTGTGTGTATATATTTTAATATAATATATTATTTATCGGATATAGATTACGGATATATCCAACGGATCGGATGTTAAACAAATTAGATGTCTTATTATCATATGTTTATCCATTTATAATTAAATACGGGCGATATCCTTTTTAAACGAATTCTAATAATATTCTCTTTAAACGAATTCAGATGCGGCCGGAAGAATATTAGATTTTCAAATATCCATTTACAACCTTAAGATTAAGTTGAGTTAACAACAAACAATCTTATGTTTTTTTTTTCTTTTTCAATACACATTTTTTGTTAACAAACAATCTTATGTTTTGGTAGTTGAGTTTGTGAAAAAGTTTTAACGTTACTGTAGTTAATATTATCTAAGATATAATAAATTACGACCTTTAATGAATTATAATCTAATTTAATTGTAATCTCACACCTTCTCCATAATTCGTAATAGAGTCATCGCGAAATGAAAAGATTATTAATTGGCATTTTCTCACACTGCAGACATCTAAAAAACTTTCCATGGCGCGTAGAAGATAAAAAATAAAAAAACATAAAAGAGAGAGCACTAAAGAGCTAACATCACAATTCACAAACACCAGAAGAAACACAGCATTGACATTTTCAACTAATAACGAATTCTACAGTCGACCAGTAACACTCAAGTCCTCATCCTTCTGCATACTTTTTGGGTTTTTCTTTAGGTATATGTAAATATATATTTAGATAGAGAGATGAAGGAGAGTGAATCTCCATTTCGCCACGCCCAGGCGAAGTTGTGGAACCAAATTATACTAGCCTGGTGAATGCGAAAGCTGAATAGTAGTTGAATAGGGTTTTGTTAATGGGGAATTGCTTTGGATCTCAAGCTGCTGCAGACCCCAATCCTAGCTCGACAAACCATAGTACCTCCACTCCAGGTAGTTTTTTCTGGCCTTACTTTGACCTTAAATGGTCGTTACTTTACGTGGGCTGTTGAGTTTTTTAACGGGGTTTCCAAAAATTTCAACTTACATGTTTTTCCCTTTTTGTTGCCTTGCAATCCATTGGGTTTTCTTTATTTGCTGGTTCTTATTTTGGAAAATTGAACTTTTGGTCGTGTGGATGTAGTTTAATATTACTGGTGAACTTATTTGGAATACATGTTTTTCGATTCAGAATCAGAAAAGAGCTTGCAAAGCTATCTTGAATTCGAGTTAATTTTTGCTTGGTGTCATTTAGGGACATCGCGTAATTACAGCAATGGAGGAGGTCTTTCTGCCACCAGCAGCAGTGCGGCCCTCAGCCGGTTTTCAGCTGCTCTAAGTGATGATACATGTTTGGATGGAGAAATATTACTCACTCCAAATCTCAAAATTTATAATTTCACTGACTTGAAGAATGCTACTAGGAACTTCAAGGCTGATATGGCATTGGGCGTGGGAGGTTTTGGTACAGTGTATAAGGGATGGGTGGATGAGAAGACACTCCTCCCATGTAAATTTGGCACTGGGATGCTGGTTGCCATCAAAAAATTGAACCCGGAGAGCACGCAGGGATTCGATGAATGGCAGGTATGATTACACCTGATTACTTGCTTGTTTCATTGCCTTGAGTTAATTAGTGGAGGATAAAATGATGAACGTAAACTCAAACCTCAACCGTCTAGTAAATAACAGTTCTAATGGTGTCAACATTTAGGGGATTGATCTATCGATGTTTAGAGAAATATTGAACTCGCTGTCCAAGAAAAGGTGTCATTTCCCTTCCTTTTTGGTAGTTTCTTTTCATTCTTTTGGGAAGAGAACTATGAAAGAAAACAACATTATTATTTTAAATTCCTTGTGAAGGATTAAATAGCTATACTTGTGGCACCTTTAGTAACTATTGTTCATTTGGATGGAAATATTTGTTTGAGCTGGATATGAGACCATCAATTTCATTGAGTGGTTGATAAAGAAAAGTACTATTTGTTAAAGGATTGTGGGATTAACTAGTTGTATGTGTTCTTAAAATCAATGGTATGTGTCTCAGCACTTCTGTTAACTGACATTGTCGTTTCGCTGTGGCTTTAAATAACTTTACAGCCTTTGATTTATTTCTATTAGTTGCATCATTAAAATGGCTTCTCTTCAAACATATTGCAATGGGTCATCATGATAATTTCATTTTTTTGCACTTCATTGCCTTGATTACTTTCTTTTCTATTTTCTCATTAAATTTTAGAACTTAGATGCATTAAATGACACTTGGTTTTTCTTGATCTGAATCTGCAGTCAGAAGTTAACTTTCTCGGTCGGCTGTCGCATCCTAACTTAGTAAGGCTCTTGGGATACTGTTGGGAAGATAAAGACCTGCTACTTGTTTATGAATTTATGCCGAGGGGAAGCCTCGAAAACCATCTTTTTAGAAGTAAGAATTTGTTTTTACACCTAAACAAAATGGTAGACGGAAGATACTTATACCTAATCGAGCTTCTTTTATTTTTCTGATAACTTCTAATCAAACTTGCTTTTCCTTTTTATGCAGGAAATGCTGCCATTGAACCATTGTCGTGGGATTTACGTCTCAAGATATCAATTGGAGCAGCAAGAGGCCTGGCCTTTTTGCACGCTTCAGAGAAGCAAGTCATTTACAGAGACTTCAAGGCCTCCAACATTCTTCTCGATGGGGTAAGGTTGTTTGTATTGTGCTCCCCCTTGTTTGGGTTCTTTTACTATGAGAAATGATTTGGCATGGCATATATATTGAAGCTAGTGAGTGGTGATGTGTGTTCATTTTTGAAAATATTGGATATTAGTACTCATGTGGTTTGCCAATGCATAATTACTGTTGATTTATTTTCCCCCCCTTTTCTTCTTTCCTGATAGGCTAACGTGAAGATTGTTTCCCATGTATTTTCCCCAAACATAACATAAATCACGAAGATTTGTACCAAAAAAAAAAAACATAAATCACGAAGATATAATTTCATGCTTATTAGAATAAATTTGTGACAAAATAAACATGAATTGAAAAATAATACATTATTTTATAAGATGCCCCTGATTTTCTGCTTGTGATATATTTACAATTGTATTTGTAAATTTTTTTTTTTTTTTTTTTTCGGGGTACAAGTTATAGAACTTAATCTATAAAGATAACTATGTATTTATGTAAAAAATTTAACAGGCGCAACTATATTTATATTTCTCTGTACAATATAAATTTGAGTGACATCTATATATATATATATATTAGAACCAATGGATAAGCTCTTCAAATCTTTACTTCTTTTCAGAGTAGCATCATTCTTGTTTGCAGTTTTGACTTTTAAGGGTCCAGTATCTAATTAAGCTTCAGAATGTCCATGGTATATGAAATTATTCCATAAAAATTATTTAGTTACTGGCAACCTAAAATAATTTCTCCTGATATGATTCTAGATAGTTACCAATCATTTGAACAATATGAATTAAACCTACTTATTTAGCTGCATAATTAATTCTTGCGTTGTGTAGCATGAAATATGACTCATTGAGTTGAATTTGATATAAAAAATCTATATTTGGATCCAAAAACGTTGTTTGATTTTAATTCTAAAGCTTGAGTTTCTTTTTTTTTTAAGAGGATCAATGTTGGTTTTCCAACTACCCCAATGAGGCTCAAATCCGTGACCTTTTGTTCACAAGTGTAGATTCTTACCACTAAGCCATGTGCTTGTCTCTAAAGCTTGAGTTTCTTGATTCCAAAAATTCTAATGGAGATATAGGACAACATAGAAGGTATCATGCTTGGATATCTTTGAGTTGTGTCCCCCAATTATTTGAATAGTTGCACATCCAATTTGTCTATGAATATGTGTCATACTTGTTTGGATATTCTGATTGTGTATAGCTGGTGAATTTCTTGAAAATAGCATTACTCCTCGATCTTATTCCTAATACCATGATAGTTGGAAATGGTACTCGAGAAGATCATGCGAAAACTTTTTTCTTCTATATTTTCTTTTCCAACTTGTTCGAGTAATATGAATATTCTGAAACTAATAAAATGTGGAGCAGTGAGTTCAATTTTGAATTTTGGTCTTAGCGCATGCTTAAATAACCTATAGATAGTTTGAACCCAATGAGAATCCATAAACAAAACTTGGAAAAAAAATTGTGTCACTTATCTAATTCAATTTTCAATTTAATCCGGTCGTCTAAGGATTTAATTTTTAATTTGACTATATTCAGAATAAATATTAACGATTTCTTGGTATATTTTTTGTAATCAAATTACCTGCAGGAAATGTAAAGCCGATCAATTAATACTAAATAGATTATATGCGAAGTTCGTTCACAAATTTGAGAAAGTTTATTGAAGTTTCGTACTAATTACTATGTTCATTTCTTTGCATACCATGTTTTCTTCAAATCATAATTTTATTTATTTGATTAACCTATTAAGTTTATTATTTTATATACTTATGCAGGGTTAGATTTGTACTTACAAAAAACTTAAGACACGTAAAACATCGGTGCTTATAGAAGTAACTACGGATATTGAGCAGGAAAGAAAAATAGATTACCAGAGTTCAAGGGTGTGCTTGATTTCTATAATCAGAATAAAGAAATGAATTGGAGTCTCAATTTTGTGGTTTGATTGCTCGAACAATATGGCAAACAAAAAATGAGATTGTCAATTATAAATACTATATAATTCTACTCTTTTTGTTGTTCCTTCTCTTTCCCTATTCCTCAGGGTAGTATATTTGGAGTTACATTTTTCTCTGATTTGTAGAGTTATAATGCTAAAATATCGGATTTCGGCTTAGCAAAACTGGGTCCCTCAGGGGGGAATTCTCATGTGACAACCCGAATTATGGGAACATTCGGTTATGCTGCGCCTGAATACATTGCAACAGGTGAGTGGGTAATGGAAACCAGGCTACATATTTAGCCTTCATTGAAATTCTTGATGTTCTCAATCACATTTTATCTTATAACAATGACAGGGCACCTGTATGTAAAGAGTGATGTATATGGTTTTGGGGTGGTGCTACTTGAGATGTTGACGGGATTGAGGGCACACGACACAAGACGGCCTAGTGGGCGGCAAAATTTGGTTGACTGGGTGAGACCTCTTCTAGCTAAAAGAGGCAAACTGAAAACCATTATGGATGCAAGAATACAAGGACAGTATTCATCCAAGGCCATATTACAGGTTGCTCAGCTCACTCTTTGGTGCCTGGAACAAGAACCTAGAAAACGCCCTTCAATGAGAGAAGTTGTGGATATGTTGGAACATATTGCTGCTCTGGAAAAATCAAAAGAATCAAAAAGTGGATCGCTGCATTCTTCATCTCATCACTCCTCCCGGAACCAAAGTAATCTCGGTATTCCTGGAAGATGACCTGGAATATTTTCGTAAGAACCCAAATAGTCTCAAATATTTCTTCTTGTGACTTGATGAAGAATGTGCACAATCTGTGTCATTTTGGTGCATATATACAAGAACACTCCAGAAAACCCTTGTTATGGTGGGAAAAGCGGTTCATAACCAGAAATGAAATTTGTGCCTTATTTTATTTGTCAGTTGTAATTGTTTTTTTTTTTTTTTTGAAAACTTGTCAGTTGTAATTGTTGATCTAATATATTATGTTCTATTCTTTTCTAAATAGAAATAGATTTTGTGGGATTGCTCGTTTCTTTATTCTAGGTTGACGAATGTATTACATGATGTATTTAATGTTTGTGAACCAAGCAGGAAAATGCCAATATGCAGGCCTTTGTGGCTTGTTTTTGTCGTGCAGGTTCTCTGGCCTTCGATTTCTCCATTTTGCTAGCACATCAAGTATGTATTGAAAATTGCACTGCTATAATTTTAATTTATTAATTTATATTAGTTGTGTTTAATTTGGCTATCAAGTAATTATTAATTTATATTAGTTGTGATTAATTTAGCTATCAACTCTTTAATACAATAAGAAAGTGTTGGTTATTTAGTATTGTTTTTTTAGGTTAATCTACTTAGGGATGCAAATGAGACGAGCTGAGTTTGAGCAAGAATAGTAGCTCGGGCTTGACTCACAGTGAGATTCGAATGAGTCTATCCGAGCCGACGGGCCAATAAAAAACCTTAAAAATTACCTTTGTTTTGGCTTTAGACTTGGATCTTCTTTATGTAGATCCACAGCAAAACCAAAGAAATCTGTAGCACCTCCCCGAGCACTACAACCCCCGCACCGCAATACTCCCTAAGTGGAGGTTAAACCTAACCCTCAGGAAATACTATGGCGAACGGTTTAAGTGGTACTTAAATAGAATGCAAGGCATGACACAGCGGAAGATATAGAAAACAAAACTTTGCAAACAAATGGGGATGCATAATGAGTAAGAACTTATTCTTAATGATCGCAATAATTCACATTAAAGGAGTATGATATAGTAGCACGCTAAGGTAAAATGTAAGAACAACTTATTCATATTATGTCCATACTCAAAACTAAGTGTCCTTAGATTAGCCCTGACTTAGTATATTCGACACCTTACTGCTTCAAGATACCTCTAGGTGTCATTCCATTGCTACCTGAAATCATGCATTTAAAAGGGCGAGGAGTTAGTCAAAGTGACTAAGTGAAGGGATATTAGTTTATATGTATACGTATATAAATAGATTTATATGATCAAGAAGATCTTGATCTAAAATAGTAGCAATAGGATATAGCAAATATGAAACGGTTCATAGTAATTGTAAAAGTAGGGATAGGGAGGTAATTTGGAATATTTGTAGAAACATGAACCGTTTGTAATAATAATTTTAATGCCTGCAAGCTAGGCCTCTCCATCCGTAACTCTGTAAGTAATATGGTAAAACAGTACCGGGCTGATCAAGGCACTGATACTTTAATAAAACCAATATGATAATACCTCCTTAACTCCGGTGTCGAGCCCAGGGAGCTACCTTGCGGTGACGTAACAATAATTGGGAGCTCTTATCACTCCCTTGTATATCTCTTGGCGTGTAGTAACTAACCTCCAGTTAAACCACTACCAAGAGTTGGCGGCGGTAGCGCCGGGGCCCATAATAATAATGATAAAGTATTTTGCTTGCTTGTCGGGAATCGGTTCTTAGTAATAACAGGACTGAAGTATTTAATGTCCGGGTAAGATCCTGATTCCTACATAAAAGTATTTTCCTCATAAAGAGGGATATTGTATAATAGTATGTATAGGGAGTAAATCCAATAATAGGTAGGTTTCAAAATAGTTTTATGTAGATACATAGATATAGGCATGATTCCAGTTGAAAATGTTTTAACCCTCACCTGGTGCTGAGATTTAAGTGGAATTGTAGGGATTCCACTCTTCGATCCCATCGTCGCCTGAAAGTAATAACTACTATTGGCTTAGAACTAGGTTCTTATTATTCTTAATCAAATAATCACATAAGGTACATAATATCCTAATCAAATAATCACATAAGGTACGTATTGTGTAGCACGTTAGAGAATTCCCGGTAAATCCTCATTTTACCCGTTCAAGGAAATTTAATTAATTAATTAGGTTCTATGAAGTCTTTAATTAAATAAATTTTATTAATCACATAATGATCTTAATTATAAGTATTTGAAATGAAAATTAGGGTTTAACTTGACAATGTAGGTCACATTTTAGAAAACGTTTACAAGATTGTCGATTTTCGGATAATTCGGATAAAATCTTTCTTTAAAAATTCCAAAACCTATTTTATAATTATTTTTATATTAATTTCCGAAATTAATTGAATATATGTTGACCAAAAGGTCAAAATTACTATTGAAAACATTTACTATTCAATTTCTTATGAATTAAACACTTTATAACATAAAATTGAACTCACACACACACCTACTTTCACACGTGCACTTAAAATTGATCAAGAACATTATGAATGTGTTCTTAGGCTTATGAATGTGTTCATATTAGCTCATGATCAGATCTAACAAGTTCTAAGTCCATAACACATAATTGAACTCATAATGTAGCACTTTATGTAACTTTAATCATAAAATTAATTCTAAAGAAATTAATCTTGGCATGAATTTAATCAAACAAGATCATAATTATTTAAACACATATTCATATCATATCCTATCAAAACCCATGCATTTACTTAAATAAAATTCATATATGTTACTACATTTTTCCTAAAACTAGCATAAATAGCATATATTTCATAAAATAAATTCCTAAAGCATAATTTAATTAAATCTAAGCATGATATAATTCATAATATATTAAAAATGTAATATAAAGTATGAAATAATAAAAGAAAAGCACACCTTATGTACCCTTATGTATAGAGAGAAGGAGTGGCCGAAAATGGAGAGAAATGAGAGGATTTTTGTGTGTTCTTGGAAATGATCTTGGAGGGGTATTTATACTTGGGATTTAGGGGCTTATGTTGCAATTTCCTAAATTTTAGGGTATGATTCATGCTAATGAGTAAGCTAGGAGTATTATTATGTGGGGTTTAGATGTTATGCTAGGTGTATAAATGATGTAGGAGCTTATGTATACATAATTATGTAAGAAATACATCATAAATAAAATAAATCTAAAATAGGGCAAAATGATCATAAATTCGTAGGAGAATGTCTAGGTTTTAGTTTGAAATGAGAAAAGTTTCAAAAGAAAGAGGATCGAAAGGGTTTTCCTATGGTTACAAACTTTAAACGTTTAGAATTAAAGTAGTAAAGGTTCGGAATTTTGGAAAATATGAGAAAATACCTAAAATGGAACTAGGATATGAATCAATTTCCGAGAAAGTGTTCATGATTCATAAAATAATTCAAGGATTATTTTAAGTATTATATTGGATAGTAAACGTTAGTAATTTAGAAGTTAGTTTTTACGGCTGGAATAGTATTTTAGAAAAATAGGAAAAATTTATAAAACGAGCTAGGATTTGAAATAGGGTTTGGAAAAGGTCCTAAAATTTATAAAATAATTCGAGGATCGTGGTGGTTATAATATTGGATAGGGAAAGTGTTCAAATTCGAAAATATTTAAATTAGGGCAAAACTAGGGGTTTATGGCCGGTTTTGGATACTACGGAAGTTCTAATGAGAATTAGGGTTTGGAAATGATACCATAATTCATAAAATTTCACGAGGATTCATATGACCCCAATATTGAATAGGTAAAAATGTCCCGGTAATTTTCTGCGATTAAGGGCTCGGGACCTAAATGGAATTTTGGCTAACAAATTTCAAAGTGTATCTTAGGATAACAAAAGCTAGAATATGAATCCGGAAAATATGAAATCTAACCTCCAAAGGTTCCTTAAGGTTTATGTAAGGGTTTAGGCTCGGTGAGTGAATAGTGATGTGGGTCTTATACTAAGATTTTCAAAGAAATTAACACGTAAGTCACATAAAATGAAATGCATAATGGATTGATGTTTTCTTCTAAGTTCTAACCCTATTTGTTCTTACCCCCAGATCCGGGCTATTACAAAATCTACTCTGTTTTGTTATGTACAACCAAAGAACAAAAGAGATATACAAACAGACCAAAAACTTGGTGCAAAAATAAAATCAAAAGTTTTCAAACTTGGAATTTTGAAAATTTTCTCTATCTGGTTTGCGGGGCGGTGGTGATGTCCTTGATTTGTCGGAGGTCGTGAGGGGTGATATTGGTGGTGGTGGTAGTGGCATGGAGTGTGGTGGTTGTCACGCGCGGAAGTGGTGGCGGCTAAGAAGATTCGACGGTGGTGGTGTTGTATTAAATCTGATGGAAGGCGAAGTGTGATGGTGGTCGCCAGGGTGGTGGGAGGGTGGGTGCGGGTGGGAGGCAACAATCTTATTATTATTATTATTTTTTTTTTTTTTTAACACGCCCACATCCTAATGGGATTTGACCCAAAATCTTACCTTGAAGAATGAACGTATTAACCACTTGAATCAACGCCCGTTGGCTTATTAGGGTTTTTCTTTACTGAAATTCTTTAGCATTTAAGAAATTTTTAATGGATCTTTTTAGGTTTTATATTTGAAAATTATATATATATATATATATATTTATTGATTTTTATAATATATATAGACGGTGCCTAAAGTGAATATATATAATTCACATATATATATGTATATGTGTTAAAGTGTGGCTTAAATTAATGATCAAGAAAATATTTATGGCCCCAAGTTGGCGATGAGATGGAACTGAGGTGGCGCCAAGTAGGCGCTGAGGTGGCGTCAAGTTGTCAATAAGTTAGCGTTGGGTTGTAGACAAGTTGTGGCTGAGTTGTCGCAAAGTTATGAACAAGTTGTCGATGAGCTAGCATTAAGTTGGCGTACAAGTTGTAGACAAGTTGTCATTGAATTGTCAACGAGTTGTCGATGAGTTGTCGACGAGTTGTCATTGGTTGGAATTCTTCTATAAATAGAAGACTTCTTGTTCATTTTGAGCAAGCTTAGCTAGAGACTAGAAATTCGAACCAAAAATCCTAAGCTTCATGAAAGCTTGTTGTGAGGCTCGTAAATTAGAGAGTTGGGAAACAATTGAGAGCTAATTCTTGTGATAGAATTGTGAGGTTCTCTGTGGGTGTTGGTTAATTAGAGGATAGGTTTTTCTCTAATTGTTGTAAACTCTTTGTTATAGTGGAATCGCTCCCCTTGTTCGTGGACGTAGGCAAATTCTGCCGAACCACGTAAATTCTCGTGTCTTACCTTTTTCGTTCTCTATTTTATATATCTTTTATTGTGGTCAATTCAAGAAACAATATACCATCAAGATCTAGGGTGCTATCCTAACAAACTGGTATCAAAGCACTGGTTGTTGGTATATTTTTTGGCTATTTCCTATTAAGTTAGGATGTCGACTACTAAATTTGATGTCGAGAAGTTTGACAGAAAGATCAACGTCACACTATGGCAAGTAAGGATGCGTGCAATCCTTGTACAGAATGGAGTTCAAAAGGCTTTAGGTGTAAGACTAGAAGGTATGACAGACACTAGATGGGAGGAGATGGACAAGAAGGCACGCTCGGGGATTCAATTGTCCTTGGCAAATGAAGTTTTACGGGAGGTGATCTCCGAAAGGACGACAAAGGCACTATGGGAGAAATTAGAGTCTCTCTATTTGAAAAAGACTCTAACAAACAAGTTTTATAAGAAACAATGCTTGTATTCACTCCGAATGAGTGAAGGTATGTCTCTGAGTTCTCATATTGATGAGTTTGAATCTATAATTATGGATTTGCAAAATCTAGATGTTACAATTGATGATGAAGATAAGGCCTTGTTATTGTTGTGTTCGTTACTTCCTTCATATAGACATTTTAGAGAAACTATGTTATATGGTAAAGATACAATTTCTTTGAAAGATGTCAAATTTTCTTTGGAAACTAAAGAAAAGATTGACCATGATATCACTGGGCAAATAAGTGATAGTCAGGCACAAGGTCTATATGCAAGGGGGAGACCCAAAGAAAGAGGAACCAACAAAGTTAGGCCAAAATCTAGATCTAAATCTATAAAAAGATCTATTGTGTGTTGGCACTGTAAAGAACCAGGGCACGTTCGCAAAAATTGTGATAAGCTGTTCAAGAAAAAGAATGCCCCATAAGATAAAAATAACGACTCTTGCGAGGCCAGTGTTGCTGAAGACAGCGGTGATACCGATGTGCTTCTTGTGACAGAGAAGCATGCTAAATTAAATGATGAGTGGATTATGGATACGGGTTGTTCTTATCATATGTGTCCTAGTCGGGACTGGTTTTCATCATATGAGCCTATTGATGGAGAACGAGTTTTGATGGGAAATAATTCACCCTACAAAACAATTGTCATAGGAACAGTTCGAATCCGGATGCATGATGGAATTGTCAGAACATTGACTGATGTAAGACATGTTCCTGACCTGAAGAAGAACCTCATTTCATTGGGCACCCTTGATGCTAACGGGTGCAAGTTTTCAGCTGAAGGTGGAGTATTGAAAGTTAGCAAAGGTGCACTGGTGGTGATGAATGCTAGAAAAGCAGGAAGCCTATACGTATTACAAGGCTCGACAGTGATAGGCTCTGCAGCAGTTTCTTCATCGTCTATGCCAGACTCTGATATTACAAAGTTATGGCATATGAGGCTCGGGCATATGAGCGAGAAAGGTTTGACCTTGTTAAGTAAACGAGGACTTCTGTGTGGCCAAAGTACGAGAAAGATGGATTTCTGTGAGCATTGTGTATTCGGTAAACAGAAGAGGCTCAGTTTTGGCACTGGAATTCATAGAACTAAAGAACCTTTGGACTATATTCACTCTGATCTGTGGGGACCATCACCTGTTCCATCAAAAGGAGGAGCTCGATATCTATTGACCTTTATTGATGACTTTTCAAAAAAGGTTTGGGTTTATTTTCTAAAACACAAGAGTGATGTGTTTGAAACTTTTAAGAAGTGGAAAACTCTAATCGAGAAGCAGACTGGGAAGCATATCAAAAGACTTCGAACTGATAATGGCCAAGAATTCTGTGGAGGAGATTTTAATAGATTTTGCGAGGCTGAAGGAATTGTTAGACATCGCACAGTGGTTAAAACTCCACAACAGAATGGCGTAGCTGAACGTATGAATAGAACCTTTTGGAAAGGTCTCGGTGTATGCTTTCCAATGCTGGCTTGTCCAAGGATTTTTGGGCTGAAGCAGTTTCTACGGCTTGTTTTTTGGTGAATCGATCACCGTCTACAGCAATTGAGTTCAAAACTCCTGAAGAGGTATGGTCCGGTAAACCAACTGATTATTCAAATTTAAGAATATTTGGATGTCCTGCTTATATGCATGTTAGTGAAGGAAAATTGGAGCCTCGTGCTAGAAAATATATTTTTCTTGGTTATGCTTCTGGGGTGAAAGGATATAGTGTGTGGTGTCCTGATCCTAAGTCACCTAAATTTATAATTAGTAGAGATGTTACGTTTGATGAATCTACTCTGCTAACCCCGAGAAAGGAGCCTATAGTTTCTTCTGATACAAGTGAGGTCGGTAGTACATCAAAGGAGGTGGAGCATGAGATTCCTAGTCCACCATTAATGTCTGAAACTCCAGATGAGCCTGACATTATTGAAGAAATACCTCCTAGGGAAGAAAGAAGCATTGCAAGGGACATACCAAGAAGAGAATTTAGACCACCACAAAGATTAATTGATCTTGTAGCATATGTTTTATATGCTGGAGAAGAAACAGATTCTGTTGGCGAGCCATCTACATACTCTGAAGCCGTTTCTTCTGTTGATTCCACTAAGTGGTTGATTTCCATGCAAGAAGAAATTGAGTCTCTTCACAAGAATAATACTTGGGTACTTGTGAAACCGCCTGCCAAACAATGGATAGTTGGCTGCAAATGGATCTTCAAGAAAAAGGAAAGAATTCATGTAGTAGAGGAAGCAAGGTATAAGGCACGATTAGTAGCAAAGGGCTACAGTCAGGTACCAGGTGTAGATTTTAATGATATTTTCTCACCTGTTGTGAAGCATAATTCTATTCGTGTCTTGCTTACATTAGTTGCCATGCATGACTTGGAGTTAGAACAACTTGGATGTCAAAACGACATTTTTGCATGGTGAGCTGGAAGAAAATATCTATATGCAACAACCAGAGGGATTTGTTGTTGAAGGGAAAGAAGATCATGTTTGCTTATTATAGAAATTGTTGTACGGTTTAAAACAGTCTCCAAGACAGTGGTACAAGTGATTTGATTCCTTTATGATTAACAATGGATACTCAAGGCGCAGCTATGACAGTTGTGTCTATTTCAGGAAGACTCATGATGGTTCATTTATCTATTTGCTTCTTTATGTTGATGACATGTTGATTGCAGCTAAAAACTTGTCCGATATTGATGAATTAAAGAAGCAGTTGAACAGAGCGTTTGAGATGAAGGATCTTGGTGTAGCGAAAAAGATCCTTGGTATGAAAATCAAAAGGGATCGTAAAGGTGGAAAATTATATTTAACTCAAAAGAGTTATATTGAGAAAGTTTTGGAGAGGTTTGACATGAAAAATGCTAAACCGGTGTCAACTCCATTTGTTGCGCATTTCAGATTATCAGCTTGTTTATCACCGTTGTCAGATAAAGAAAAACAGTACATGACTAGAGTTCCTTACTCCAGTGTAGTTGGTAGCATTATGTATGCTATGGTTTGTACGCGACCATATATTTCACATGTTGTGAGTGTGGTTAGTAGATATATGTCTTGTCCTGGAAAATCACACTGGTATGCAGTGAAATGGATTTTAAGATATTTGCATGGAACTTCAGAAGCTAGTCTGGAGTTTGGTGGGAGTAGTAGCTCTTTGGTTGGTTATGTCGACTCTAATTATGCAGGTGATCTTGATAAAAGAAGATCATTGACAGGTTATGTATTCACTCTTGGAGGAGGTGCTATTAGCTGGAAAGCCTCATTACAACCTGTGGTTGCTTTGTCCGCGACAGAGGCTGAATACATTGCGATAACTCAGGTGATCAAAGAAGGAATTTGGCTTAGAGGCTTACTTGGAGAACTTAGTTCTTGTTCTAATGATACAACCATTTTCTGTGATAGTCAAAGTGCTATTCATTTGACTAAAGACCAGATGTTCCATGAAAGAACTAAGCATATAGATATCAAGTATCATTTTGTTCGTGAAGTTATTTCACGAGGTGATATCTCAGTGAGAAAGATTTCCACACTGGAGAATCCTGTAGATATGTTAACTAAGCCTCTTCGAAAAGTCAAGTTCAAGCAATGCTTGAACTTGATTGGTGTTGTTGATAATTGAGTCTTATCTCAAAGGTGGAGCGAGTCTATTATTGAATTTAAGCCAAGGTGGAGATTTGTTGAAGTGTGGCTTAAATTAATGATCAAGAAAATATTTATGGCGCCAAGTTAGCGATGAGATGGAACTGAGGTGGCGCCAAGTAGGCGCTGAGGTGGCGTCAAGTTGTTAACGAGTTAGCGTTGGGTTGTCGACAAGTTGTCGCAGAGTTGTCGCAAGGTTGTGGACAAGTTGTCAACAAGTTGTCGATGATTTATCGAAGAGTTATCATCTAGTTGTCCTTGGTTGGAATTCTTCTATAAATAGAAGACTTCTTGTTCATTTTGAGCAAGCTTAGCTAGAGACTAGAAAGTCGAACCAAAAATCCTAAGCTTCGTGAAAGCTTGTTGTGAGGCTTGTAAATTAGAGAGTTGGGAAACACTTGAGAGCTAATTCTTGTGATAGAATTGTGAGGTTCTTTGTGGGTGTTGGGTTAATTAGAGGATAGGTTTTTCTCTAATTGTTGTAAACTCTCTGTTATAGTGGAATTGCTCCCCTTGTTCGTGGACGTAGGCAAATTCTGCCGAACCACGTAAATTCTCGTGTCTTACCTTTTTCGTTCTCTATTCTATATATCTTTTATTGTGGTCAATTCAAGAAACAATATACCATCAAGATCCAGGGTGCTATCCTAACAATATGTATATAGTATATATAATATATTTTTTTATTTTCATCACCTAGTTCGCGAGTTCCGAATAAAAAATTTGATGCTCGAGTTTGGCTCGAAAATTGCACGAGGCGAGCCAAGGCTTGGCTTGCTAACTTCGAACTCAAGTCCAAGCTTTTCTCGAGCCAGCTTGCAGGGCTCGTAAGCCAGCTCGACTCAATTGCATCCCTGATCGAACTTATTAGCTAAGATTAATTAGATTATTACAACAGATGACGATAATCTTGTATTTGATACTTGAGTATGTAGAAAAGACTCCAATAAGTTAAAGTAAATATCATGTTAGATTTCACTGAGTTATAGTTAATATTATTTTAGATATGAATGAGTTATAGTTAACATTATGTTAGATTGCATTTACCTTCAATGAATTGTAATTTCATCTAATTATAATATCACCTAATCACACCCTCCGTGATTCATAATAAAGGTTAATCGTGTTAGTAGCGGGTTTGACACAAGCTTTTTTATAGGTAGTCCAAGTCCAAACAACCCTATATCACCTAACCCACTCGAAATTAGATGAAATTAAATCAAACTAAAAGGCCTAATCCGTCGTTTCTAACACTTTCTAATATTAAACACCTATCTTTCCTACAAGAGAGGAAATTTCAATTAGATTCCAATTGAATTGACAATATCCGGTGCTTGTTAGATGTGAGCAAGTAAAGGGAAATCTGTGCATGTAACAACCCTAAACAGGGCCAAATGGAATCAACAAACTTTAAAATAAGAGAAAACGTTTATAGATTTTGATCTATCATGATTAATATTCCTTAATTAACATTTTTATATTTCTATAAAATTCTATTGTTAGACAATCATTATTTTTTTCTTTTTCTTCTCTCCCTAGAATTTCATAATCTCAAAATTTTTAATTAAAATTTCCTAAAAAATCTGTAATTACCTAAGTAATCTTTTTATAAATTTATTTTTCTCTTTTCTTAATTCTTATAAATTTATTTTTTTTGAAATTATTTTATTTTTATTCTTGCTCATTATTTATTTTTCGCATGCATTTCATTTATTATACTTATTTATTTTATATAATTTTAAATTATTATTTATATTAACATATTATTTAAATCATATTAAATTACCCATAATAATTTAAGAATTTTAAGACAAATTAGTAGTAATTTGATCTTCAATACTTACCGATTATTTTTTTACTTTTTACTTTTTTTTTTTTTTACTTTTTACTTTTTTCTTCCACTCGCTCACTTTTCACTTTTTTTTTCCAAATTATTCTTTTACTTCGCAACTCCTATTTTCTTTTTTCCAAATTATTTTTTTACTTCACTTTTTACTCCAAACTTTTTTTTTTTTTCCAAATTATTCTTGGGGGAATTATTAAACAGGACCAATAATGTTAAAAAGTTATCCTAAACTCCCTAATTTGAAAATTCTTCATTTGTGAACACCAATAGAACACATATTTTTTATAAACCCCCCAAACACCTAAAAAGACTACTTTGCCCTCAAGTTTTACTCTGATACACACACGATCGATTCATCACCTTGCAACTAAACTCCCTCTTCTTCTTCCCGCGATTCTGAGTCCACCGTCGCCCCCGCCGTCGCCGTCGTAGCCATAAGCCTATTATCGTAGCACCCCCAATTGTTGCTATTGGTATTTTGATTCGATAACCGAAGCGAACACCACTTGTTTGATACGAAATCAAGAAAACCCACTCTGTGAAGATGGATTCCGGCATCTTGGTGACTGATTCGATATGGTGTAGTGTATTTTTTGAAGGCGAAGATCATGTCTTTCAACTTCGGGAGAGCGATACGCTTGCAAAAGTGTTTTCGGAGATTGAGACCCATTGGCCTGAGTTCGATTGCGATGCATATGTGGTGCAGTACAAGGTTGCCTATATGGAAGATGAATCATGGATTAGTTTGAAGAAAGATAAAAATGTTGAGAGTATGGTGGCAGTGCATGGTCTAGCAAAACAACACATTGCAAAATTGAGAGCAATTCAGCCCCCTTCAAGTTCATCTCAGAGAAGGTAGTCCCTATATTTTAATTTGCTCTGTTACATGGCTGATTTGTGATTGTGATACTTATGTGATGCGTTATTCATTCGGTTTGTGTTTAATTTGAAAAGGGATGACCAGGGAATGACATCGACAAATCAAGCCCTAGTCGTTCATTCTTCCAACAATAATGAATCCTGGAGTCGTTGCATCCGTCGCGTTGGACAGGCCTTTAAGGATGCTAATGACTGTAGGGTTCATTTAAAAAATTATCACATTGCAGTGAATCGAAAGTTTAAATATATGAAGAATGATACTGACAAGATTATAGCCACTTGCCTGGATGAGAACTGCTACTGGAGGTTTTATGCCTCTTACTGTAGGAGAGACGGTGAGTTTGCTACAAGAAAGTTAAATCTTCACCACGTTTGTGGTTTGGAAATTGTTACGAATAAAAGGTCACACCCCAATGCCCATTCAAATTGGGTTGCCGGTGTAATGAAGGCACATATCATGGCAAATCATAAATACAAACCGAAAGATATAGTTTCTTATATCCTGAACGAGCACAATATGGAAATTCCCTACCGTACTGCGTGGCTGGGCAAGGAGATAGCATTACATGAAATCCATGGTTCTGATGTTGGGTCTTATAACCGACTCCATTGGTATGTGGATGCTGTGAGACGATCGAATCCCGGCAGCATTTGTGATTTGGAGACAAAACAACCATGCTTGTTTGGTAGGATTTCTTAGAGGTTGTAGGAAAATAGTTTTCCTTGAAAGCACTCATATCAAGAGCAAATTCAAAGGTCATTTGCTTTGTGTGACAGCGAAGGATGAGAACAATCAGTTGTTTACAATAGCATACACTGTCGTTGACTCAGAGAATGATGAGAATTGGGAATGGTTTTGCCAAAAGTTGAGACATGCTCTTGAGAGTCAGCCTGTGCTTTGTGATTTTAGACAGTACACATTTTTCTTCGACAGGCACCTGGGACTTGTTACGCATGTGCCAAGGGTATTTCCAGGCTCCCAACATGCATTGTGCCTCAGACATTTGGTGGATAACTTCAGAACTCAGGTATTTGTTTACTGATTAGTGTGATGAGTTGATATGTATGCTCATTTTCTTGATAATAAAGTGGCCGTTGGTTGTCATTATCGCAGGTCCTTAGGAAGCATTATCCCAAACTGAACAAAAAACGTTAGACCCATGTATTCAATACAGCAACATATGCTTCTACCAGGGCTGAGTACTCCCTGCACATCAACAAAATCCTTAAAGTAATGTCGTTGGCAGCAGATTTCCTAAATAATTCTGCTCCTAAAAACTGGGCCAATTCATTATTTACCGGTAATCGATTTGGTATCATCAACAACAACATTGCAGAGTGTTGGAACAGTTGGGTGAAGGATGCGAGATCCCTCCCAATTGTTGCTTTGATTGACCGGATTAGGCAGCAGATAATGACCATGATGTGTAATAGAAGGGAGCAAAGTCATGAATGGTAAACGCACCTTTGTATGGATATAGAGGTGATGGTCAAGGCTGAATTTGAACTAGTGAAGAGCTTGGATGTTGTGCGAGCCAACTCAGTGACATTTGAGGTGAATGAAGGGGAATTCCAACACACAGTAGACCTTGGCAAGCGGGAATGTTCTTGTAATTACTGGCAGATCTTAAAGCTCCCTTGCAAATATGCTTGTGCATGCATTGACAAGAAAGGGTGGTCGGTATACAATTTCTGTGATGATGCTTATTCAGTTGAAACGTATAAAAAAGCATATGAGAACATTATTTTCCCTGTACCAAATGTTGATATGGTCTCAAATGTTGAGGTTCAGATCAGGCCTTCCGATGTGAGGCCTCAACCTAGTCGACCGAAGAGGAATAGGTTCCCATCGCAGGTCGTCAAAGTTGTTACAATATGCTCATCATGTAAAAGGCCTGGGCATAACAAGAGAACATGCAAGGGCCCTGTGTCAAATTGACTGTTTGTATGCTGTTGGGTATGTTGTTCAATTCGGGACCCTAATCACGCTTATTTGATTTGTTTTCGCACAGAAACTGAAGATTGGTTGAGATTTCAGTGGATACTTGCCATTTTGGCTTGATGATGGACCTGGCAGGATGATCTGTCTTTGGAAGAGGTCTATTTTGTCTTTGTATTTTTGTTGTATGGTGAATGACTTTTTTTAAGTTTTTTAAATTGGATGGGGACTTTGTCCATTGAAACTGTAATAATGCGTGATTGAAGGTTGGGTTTGTCCAGTGAAACTGTAATAATGTGTGATTGAAGGTTGGGTTTGTCAAGCGAAACTGTAATAATACGTAATTGGATGGGTGAAGTGTCCAGTGAAACTGTAATAATGTGTAATTGAAGGTTGGGTTTGTCCATTGAAACTGTGATAATGCGTGATTAAAGGTTGGGTTTGTCCAGTGAAAGGAAAATAATGCGTAATTGGATGGGTGAAGTGTCCTGTGAAACTGTAATAATGCGTGATTGAAGGTTGGGTTTATCCAGTGAAACTGTAATAATGCGTAATTGGATGGGTGAAGTGTCCAGTGAAACTGTAATAATGCGTAATTTGATAGGTGAAGTGTCCAGTGAAAGGGAAATAATGCGTAATTTGATAGGTGAAGTGTCCAGTGAAAGGGAAATAATGCGTGATTGAAGGTTGGGTTTGTCCAGAATGCGTAATTGGATGGGTGAAGTGTCCAGTGAAACTGTAATAATGCGTAATTAAAGGTTGGGTTTGTCCATTGAAACTATAATAATGCGTGATTGAAAGTTGAGTTTGTCTAGTGAAAGGGAAATAATGCGTAATTGGATGGGTGAAGTGTCCAGTGAAACTGTAATAATGCGTGATTGAAGGTTGGGTTTGTCAAGCGAAACTGTAATAATGCGTAATTGGATGGGTGAAGTGTCCAGTGAAACTGTAATAATGCGTGATTGAAGGTTGGGTTTGTCCAGTGAAAGGGAAATAATGCGTAATTGGATGGGTGAAGTGTCCAGTGAAACTGTAATAATGCGTGATTGAAGGTTAGGTTTGTCCAGTGAAACTGTAATAATGCGTGATTGAAGGTTGGGTTTGTCCAGTGAAAGGGACATAATGCGTGATTGAAAGTGGACTTTGTACAGTGAAACGATTAATTGAATCATGGTCACATCATTACAACATTGCAACGTTAACACGATTAATTGAATCATGATCACATCATTACCACATTGCAACATTAACAAGTTTGATTGAATCATGATCACATCACTACAACATTGCAACGTTAAAACGATTAATTGAATCATGATCACATCATTACGCATTATTAGTTATGAACAAGATTGTGATTAAAACATTGAAACAATTATTAGTTATGAACAAGATTGTGATTAAAACATTGAAACATTAATGATGTGATCATGATTCAATTAATCGTGTTAACGTTGCAATGTTGTAATGATGTGATCATGATTCAATCAAACTTGTTAATGTTGCAATGTGGTAATGATGTGATCATGATTCAATTAATCGTGTTAACGTTGCAATGTTGTAATGATGTGATCATGAGTCAATTAATCGTTTCACTGTACAAAGTCCCCTTTCAATCACGCATTATGTCCCTTTCACTGGACAAACCCAACCTTCAATCACGCATTATTTCCCTTTCACTGGACAAACCCAACATTCAATTACGCATTATTACAGTTTCACTAGACATTTCACCCATCCAGTTACGCATTATTTCCCTTTCACTGGACAAACCCAACCTTCAATCACGCATTATTTCCCTTTCACTGGACAAACCCAACCTTCAATCATGCATTATTACAGTTTCACTGGACAAACCCAACCTTCAATCACACATTATTACAGTTTCACTGGACAAACCCAACCTTCAATTACGCATTATTACAGTTTCACTGGACACTTCACCCATCCAATTACGCATTATTATAGTTTCGCTGGACAAACTCAACCTTCAATCACGCATTATTACAGTTTCACTGTACAAAGTCCCCTTTCAATCACGCATTAGGTCCCTTTCACTGGACAAACCCAACCTTCAATCACGCATTATTGCCCTTTCACTGGACAAACCCAACCTTCAATCACGCATTATTACAGTTTCACTGGACAAATCCAACCTTCAATTACGCATTATTACAGTTTCACTGGACACTTCACTCATCCAATTACGCATTATTTCCCTTTCACTGGACAAACCCAACCTTCAATCACACATTATTTCCCTTTCACTGGACAAACCCAACTTTCAATCACACATTATTACAGTTTCACTGGACAAACCTAACCTTCAATCACGCATTATTACAGTTTCACTGGACAAACCCAACCTTCAATAACACATTATTACAGTTTCACTGGACAAAGACCCCTCTCAATTACGCATTATTACAGTTTCACTGTACACTTCACCCATCCAACTACGCATTATTACAGTTTACTGGACAAAGTCCCCTTTCAATTACGCATTATTTCCCTTTCACTGGACACTTCATCCATCCAATCACGTATTCTTTTGACACTAGAATAGGTAAAAGATAGCCAAAAATAAATAACAATCCCATTGAAATTTCAATTATACAGATGAACCAAATTGTTTTTCTAGAAAGACATTGGCTAACTTAAAGCGGTATTCGACGATGTTGCATGTCTCGGTATATGTTCTGAACTCGTTAGTCTCTCGAACAAGCATCTCACCATACAGACACATTAATACGCCACAATCACTGCTCCCCTTATCCTGAATTCTCATTCGTGCCCGCACCAATTCCCTCTCTTTGGTACTATTGACAACATTGTTCTTAATCCACAACTTCCAGAGGAAATCTGAGTATACTGCGACATCTGTGGCAGCTTCTTCTGTATGTATTGAGTTGTAGTGACTGAAACGTTTGTGCTCGGTCTCATACACCAACATATGCCAGTGAGAATTTATCAGTAGAGGGAAAATAACATAACGACATGAGAACATAACTGTTGAAGAGCCCAAACAAGATGTCCAAATAAGAACATCCATGCCCAGACCGATAAACTATTCATACCAAAAGGGTTATATTAGTCACACCTGTTGTCGTTTGCATTGACCTTAAAAATAAAAGGAGTTTGCTTGGATCTAATAGTCTAAGCATGATACAGGATAGCCTCAGATTACGTTCCAGTCTTTCATACAAAAACTCGTCAACAAAAACTTCTTCCTCCGCTCTGGCCAGACTTCTCTCCATTTTGTTTCCCGCTCATAAGGGAACAATCTGCGTATTTTTAAATCAACAGACTTTGTTACAAAACATTTGAATAAAATATGCATATTGGTTTAAATTACCAAAGATTACGGACTTACATCTGACCGGCAAATACTTCCCAGTGCCTTCTTTGCATTCTCTTTCGTATTAGGCAGTGCACTCCTTTTCCATTTGAACAACCGAGGGAATGCTGCCAACCTTCCCGAGATGCCAAACTTCTGGATTCGTTCATGAAACCATGCCTGACATAAGCAATAACTTAAGTACGTGTATGTATAGGTATAAACGACACAATCTACAAAACCAAGCCAAAGACTTACCAACAAACCCATAGTACACCCATCAAGAAAATCATGTTTATCCACAACATGCTTCCTAATACCTTGGATCAAAAACATATGAGCCGCCATGCCCCACGCGTATTGTCCAATCCTGGACAAATCATCAACATACCAAATAAGCGTAGCAGACACACGTACACTGCTACGCGGGAACAACAAACAATTAAAAACGTATAAAATGTACATCCGTACAAAATCGTCAATGCCATCGTCATCAGTCCTTCCGACGAATTCCTGCAGTTTACTCTCGATGTTAGCTTGGGAGACATTGTTTCCCTTATTGCCAAAATGCTTGATCAAGATATTGGATTTATTCTTGCCCACTACCACGACAGGATGACCGGAATGCCGCATACCAATAACAATGCTGAATTCCTCCTCACAAAATAAAACTTCTTGGCTTCCAAATTTAAATGTATTTGTGCTGCAGTTGTAGTAATCGAGCAACAACCCAGCTCTGTTAACGCTCCCATCGATTTCTTAACTGCATCGAGTTGACTATGAGACATTTGGTCACGAATTTTAGAGAGAACCTCACTGAATCTCTCCAACACGCACTGATGTAAAATCGAATACACCCGCTTCTTCGAAAGCGGACCCTCATCAGTCTCATGGATGTCTACCTCTGATCTTTTTCTCTTTCCCCTGCTTGTTTCGGCCGGGGACGGAAGAACCATCAACGGCGTCGTCGACATTGAGCGAACCATCTATCGAATAAAAATCGATTCAATATTCCTTATTTAACAAACTCTTGAAACCCTTACTTGTGGAGTTAAAATCATCAATTACCAAGTAGAAACTGGAACAGGATGGAAAAAGATTGAATTTCTGACCATTTATGGAAGAAAACTAACTTCGACAAGTTGGGTGCGACGTACCTTCCTCTCAGACCTTACCATTTCAAGCGACGAGCTAAATCAGAGTGTGCGTCGTGGGGGAGTGGTTGGTAGCTTACAGGGGTTTTACACTTGTCGGCGGTGGTGTGCGGCGGTCTGCAGCGGTGGGCTGTGGTGGGAGATGGTGAAGAATGTGAAATTCCCGCCGATGGAGGAGGGATTTGGATGCTTGGTATGGATTGTGATTATTCAATTTTAGCAGGGATACTTCGGTAATTTTTGGCGATTTAGGGGGTTTTGAAAAAATATGTTGTGTATTAAGGATGTAAAATAGTTAGATTTCAAATTGGGGGGTTTAGGATAATATTGTTGTCTTATTAGGGATTGTTCAATAATTTACCGATTATTCTTTTACTTCACAACTCCCATTTTAATTTCTACTTATGGAATAATTAATAGGAGTTGATCCAAGTAGGTAATGAATTCATTCACCCGGGTGTGATCTTAGGTTCAAATCCCATTTGATTGTGCGTGTATTTAAAATAAAAAAAATAAAAATAAAAATACACTTTCTTATGGAGTAGAATTTATAAATACCCGTCAAGAATTTTATAAATGTTCACCGATCGCGAATACATTCCATACCTTAAATAGAATAGCTACCACTCAACCTATAATTTTTGCCACCAACGAAACATAATTCATAATTGGCTTATGCTTGCTTCAACCCATAAGCATTCCCAACACTAACCCAAGCTTTTGAACAAAGTGGCGCTAGATAAACTGCATTCATTTTAACTTTTTAAGTGCTACATAAACCACCAGTATCTAGACACATGCACCCACATACACTTGATCAAAGTTTTTACTTTTACCATGACAAAAATCATTAACAGATTTCAAACAAATAATTGCAATTCGGGCTGGGATTTGAAGAACTTTTCCTAGCCATTCACCAACTCAAATGTGCTTCACCAAAAAAAAAATCTGAAAAATACTAACAGGGTGAAACTAGCAATCCACTCACTTCACACTAATAAACAGGATAATAGAGCTACAGTACACAAGTGCGCGACAACACACAAGACTGATAATCATAATTGGAGTTTATCACTCAACTTAGTGCAAGCAGAAGTTCAGTGTCTTCAGGACAGTTTTCGTCATAGGAAAAAAGAGCAGCTGAAATCATTTTGGGGGCATATTTCACCTAGAACCCCGTCCATAGTTTCTTTCAAGACTACGCCGTGGAGAATATGACCTGGACCTGTCTCTTCTTGATCTTCCACCAGAAGGTGAACGCCTAGGAGAGTAATCTCGTTCACGTCCAACTCTATACGGTGAGCGCCTAGGAGACCTCCTGTATCCATAATACTCATCTCGGCTGGAACCTCCGCGATACCTACCACGCTCAGCCCGATAACCTTTCACCAAAAAAGTAGATTAGTTTTTCATATTAAACAACAATAGACTTGTAATGAGAGTCACAAGAACTCACCATCACTACGGGTGCTTTTGAGGCCAAGATAGTGACCAGGAGTAGGAGTTCTTGCCCGTTTCCTCCGTGACTAAAGAAAAGATAAATATTCTCATTTCCATGTAATCTAATAAGATCAGTGTTCATAGTGCAGGATATGAAGCATAATTACACTTCACCGAAAAAGATGCAGATCAAGTCCTCCAAACTCAAAAGCATATAAATATGAGAAATATGCAATATATGTTTCCTACTGTCTACTCTAATGATACACGAGATGTTGATTGAGACACTATACCATAAACCACACCATCTTTCACACTGCTTTATATTCAAATTTATTGGAGAAAAAAAAAGGACAGGAAAAAAACATGAAACACACCAAAAAAACAAAAGAAAAAAGAAAAAAAATCAATGCCAGGTATGAGATACCATAAAAGCCTGATTACAATGTTGACAAAACCGTTGATTAATTGAGAGTTGAGAGTATTTGCTGAGGTTGTATAGTTGTTGGCAATAAAGAAGCTATTTAGTTGATCAGATGCAAGTGAAAAGCTGTTTTAGCTTGTTGCCATTGATGGGACTGATCATCTTTGATTTCTGCCAACAATGCTGACGCAATATCTTCTGAATATAACCACAAAACCTTCAAGTCAAAGAGATTGATTTACAATCAAATAGGTCATAGGCCAGCTTCTATTAGAATGTTAGCTTACCCTCTCCACAGTTATGTAACGTCCTTCCAGCACTGATTGATTGAGGTGTTTAATACATCGATTGGCATCCTCAACAGTGTCCATAGTTATAAAAGAAAAACCTCGGGAGACCCGAGACCTTGGTTCCACAACCAAAAATACTGATTTCACCTATAAAAAGTGGAGGAAAGATAAAATGTCAATAACCTATCTAAAGAAAGACGCAACAAGATGGAAAATGACAGCAGCATTTTTAACCCATTCCGAACCCATAACTTTCTACATCGTGTTTGAGATGTGAATATTTGATCACGTATCCACCAATCTTTACTCGGACATGGTTAGAAAAGATTCTAGCTATTATCTATTTTCACTAATAAAGGCTGCTAGAGAGTAGAGTTTCCATGCATAACACAACAGCTCATACCCCCACTCTGCCACCTTCAATTCTCACAAAATAAAGAACCTAAAAGGTCAAGCCTAAGACGAACGAACCTTTCCTTCCTTAGAGAAATGATCTTCAAGATCTCTTTCAGTGACCCTTGTAGATAGTCCAGTAACATAAAGTGTATTTCCAGGATTATTAACATTTTCATCCCTGTATGACAGCTCGAACACAGAGCAAGAGCATTTTCAATTAACAATATGAGTAGGGCGGCCACGTAAAACAAACACAAACACACGATTACAACTAACCTGCCACGACCTCTTGACCCAGACCTGGACCTAGATCTGGCCCTTGGTCTTGACCACGATCTAGAACGAGATCTTGACCTTGACCTGGATCTTGAATTCTCCTCCCACGGAGGAGACCGTGCATAGCTAAAGAGATATATTAAAGAGAGGGAGAAGCATAAGAAACCCATCCCACAAAGTCCATAATTACAAAACGTATAAACTTCACTTATTAACAAATGAGGACCATGTTAATTATGTTCCAATTCAAGAATTATATCAATGATTGCAAGATCAGCTCTGTATATTGCATCTTCAAAACCCAAAAAGTTGAAAGTCAACACAAGCCACTGTAACTAACTGGAAAGGAAAAGAGTTATAGCACTACCCATATCAATCCTAAAACTAATCAAAAGCATAAGAGTCCGGGAAGGTTTGTAGTAATTCAACAAATGAGAATCATCATATGTAAACCCAAAAGGTTGAAAGTCAACACTAACTACTGTAACCAACTGGAAAAGAAAACAGGTGTAACCATATCAATCCTAAAACTAATCAGTACCAAAGCACAAGACCCTCAACAAGATCTACAAATTCCAATCAAAAGAAGATGCATAAGAATCAGGGAAGATTTCAGAAATTCAACAAATAAGCATCATCATGGGTAAACAAACAAGATATGGAACATGTAAGGATAAGGGGCAGTACTTTTAATCAGACTACTGCACTGAACAACGTAATTCACTCAGAGATACTCCTCCTTCCCTACTTTGTGAAATATAAAATGATTAGCACATTGCATGTTTGGAGGTTCAAATTTCAAACTCATCTTCACATGTTTACAATTGCCAACCAAAATGTATCTATTCAATTATCAGCAGATAATTCATATTGAGTTTACAATTAATTACATTTTACAAATTCCTTTCTGTTTAGTTTCATGAAAGAATCTGTCATGTCATAGTCACTCTCCTTACTTTTCAAGATTCCATGAACTTGGAATTCCTTACTTCTCAAGATTTCAAGACATCAGACAATTTAAAAAACCGTTTTGGTCACATCAGAAACTAATTCATTTCCTTTGACATCTATGAAATGCATAAATATTCTCAAAGAAAACCTCAAGAGTACAAGTAAGCTATGAACTACACAATTCTTTCCAGAAATTATAATCCATAACCGAGTAAATTTTCATGTAAAGTGGAAACTCGCAAAAGAATCATTTACAGTATTCAAATATACCAGAAAGAAACCAGAAGTTTCGTGGTGGTATATTCACATCAGAAGAGCATACAAAATTTAAGATGGCTTAAACTTTACCCAATTTGCGGAAAAATAGCCACAATCACTTGCAAAAGTTAACAAACAGCTTTTGATTAGAAATTTCTTTTGAGACAATGACAAAACACAGCACGTTTCTCAAGGAACACTACATGAACGCAATAGTAGCCGAGTCAAAAAGGGCCAATACAAACCTAAAAAGAAACCAAAACCACAAAGATAAAGAAACTGAAAGATATAATGCACGAGAGAGAAAGCAGGACGTAGGTACACAACCCATAGTTTCAATTTCTTCTCGAGTAAAAGAAACCCTAACCGTTAAACGGATTTAACCCAGCTCATAGATTAAAAACCCTAGAAGAATTCTAGGGAAATCAAAACCCAACCCAACGTAATGAAAAAGAAATATAGCAAAATATTAACAACAGTATATTCAGAATCTTACCGTTTGCGAGGAGAATCAGCCTGCAAAATATGAAGAATTATTAAGAATGCATTCAAAAAGATTAGCCAGAGATGAAATCGAGATTCACAGAAGAGATGCGTAATATACCATAACAGGAATAGAGATGCAGAAACCCTAAACCCGTCGCCTGTAATGAGAAACTGCAAAGTCAATTTCTTCTGAATGAATTTGCTTGTCCTTTTTATATGTACAATCTACGAATGGGATCAACCCGGTTTAAATTGAACGGCTTTCTCATCGGCCAAGTACAATTTGGTTTTCTTTCTTGTTTTGTGGCGAACATATTTGTACCGGTTTTTTCTAGACTTGCATTTTTTTTTGGAGATATTAAAAAAACGTGGTAATTCCCAATTTCAACGTATTTTCCTTGGTATGTTTATTGAAATCGGTTGCACCGAAATATGTTTTACTGTTCATTTTATTTTATTTTTGGATCGTTTAATGAAATCAGTTTCTAAGAAATCGGATTCATCGTGTAATTCTTTGTGTTCGTCTGATGTGATTCTGCTTCATAATTTTTTTAATTTCTTATTGGAGTTGATTATAATGTACATTTGCCTTGATACTTTACATTTATAATTCAAATTCTAACTATGAAAAACTTGTTTAACTCGACAATAATATAAGTATTTTATCATAAATTACTTAAACTATTTGTGCGAATAAAGCAACAAATTAAACATTTATATTTTGAAATTTTATCGAATACTTCAAAAGTCATTACAAGGTATGCAAACGAGCCGAGCTTTGGGCTTTTTGTTGGCTCAGGTTCGCGCTGAAGAGGAATGGCTCGGGCTTAGCTCACGAGCCAGCGAACCCTATATTTTTTGGCTCGTGTATGGCTCGACTCAGCTCGCAAGCCTAACCTGCCTTTTTAAAAAATAATAATAAATGCAAATCCTACCTATTCCAGTGCTATGCAGTGTGCACACTTGAAAATTGAAATTGGATGCTACAAAATAAAACCTGTTTTAAACATGATACCAAACATTCAATCCTAAATCAATTCCTAAACAACCTCGTGATAGAGATTCAAATTTTTAAGATTACAAGTGTCTACAACAAAATGTCATAACAAATTTATCGCAGCCACATTCAGACTACAAGCACAAAAACCAAACTTGAAAGCCTCCAGATTCCAGACTTCATGTTGAACTAGAAACTTGAAAGCCTCCATATTCTAAAAAATAAACCATCTGTGTGTCAATCAAGCATGGTAAATTTTAGCATAAGCTAGGAATTAGGAAATAACTTGGTATTTATACTAAGTACCTCTTAATTAGAATCACTTCTCAATTCAAATGTTAGGTAACTCAATTGTCATTGATCCTCGTTCTTCTTGAAAAATCAAAGACATCATTAGTAACTTTTAAATAGAAATAAAAAAATTTAATAAGAGATTACTTACATCAACTTTGGCCTTGACTCCAAAACGCTTTCTCAACCAATCTCACCACACAACAACATCTCGACGGTCTTCAGATTTAATCGGGCACGGTATTCATCAATCACTCGACTATTGGCACTAAATGTAGCCTCCGATGCCACTGTTGTAACGGGAATGCCTAGAATATCCTTAGCCATTACGGACAATACAGGAAATTTGTACGCGTTTTGGTGCCACCATGCCAATGCATTGAACGCACTCGGAGCCAAACTTGGATTAGACACATGGCATCTCTCTTCAAGATAAACCTCCAACTCACTCTTCGTTGGGGTAATCGTCTCCCTAGTTTGAACCACTTTGTTGAATAAACTCCATCCACCAAACGAAGAAGAAGTGGCTCCACTATTCCTTCCACCTACTTCAATTGAGTCGTGCTTTCTTTTAGACCCCGAAAGTTTAGACTTTTTGGAATTTTCCACTTCACAATAAGTCAAATAAATTCTGTTTAGGTTTCCTTTAATTTCAGCACACCGTTCTTGAGCCTCCTCCTCAAGATAAAATTGTGGAAAATAAGTTTTCAAATTTGCCAATTTGCACCTAGGATCCATTATAGCACCAATAACCATCAATATGTTTGTTTCACCCCAATACTTGTCAAACTTTGCCTTCATTTTACGAACCATATCCCTCACGAAAGCATCTTCATCATAAGCCTCTTTATCCAACACACTCTTCACCACCAACACTTCATTCAAAAATAGGTTTGCAGTCGGATAATCACTTCCAGAAATGATGTGTGTGGCATTGTAAAAGGTTTTCAAAATCTTGATTACCTTTTCCATATTCTTCCAATCCTCATCAGTTGGGCAGCTATGATAATTTGAATCTCGAACTTGAAATCGTGGAAACACTTCTTTGAAAGCATATGCACGTTCAAGCACCTCATATGTAGAATTCCATCTTGTCTTGCAATCATAAATAAGTTGTTTATTTGGCAACTGCAACTGTTTAACCACCTCAGCAAATATCATCACTCTTGACTAAGATTTTTTAATGAAATCGATGCTTTCAAGAATGATTGAAATAACTCCACTAATCTCGTTAAGGCCATCTTGCGCAATGAGATTCAAGATGTGAGTTGCACACCTGACAAATTATAAAAACATATTACAAATCATATTATCAATCATTTTATAAAAATATATTACAAATAAGAATATAAAACATGTTAATATGTCATAAAACAGATAATAATCTGTTATGAACATATATAATAATCTGATATGAACTCAGATTATTAAACATGTTATTATAACATATTATCAATCACTTTATGAAAATATATTATAAATACAGATAATAATTTGTTATGATAATAGATAATCTGTTTTGAAGATATATAATAATCTGTTATGAAAATAGGTTATATTTTATAATCTGTTATGAAATCAGATTATTAAACATGTTATTATAACATATTATCAATCATTTTATGAAAATATAATACAAGAAACAGATAATAAAACATGCTAATATGTTATAAAACAGATTGTTAGACATGTCATACAAACATATTATAAACACAGATTATAAAACATACCTGACATGAAACAGCTTGCCATCACACACTTGACTTGTCTTGTTGAAAGAATCTCGCATACACCTGATTGCTACATCATTTGCACTTGCATTATCAACCGAAACACTGAGGACTTTGTGGTCGATCTCCCACTCATTTGTACACTTAATAACCACATATGCAATTGCTATGCCATTGTGAGGAGGTGGAAGCCGAATAAAATTCAAAACACGCTTGTTCAAGTTCCAATTTGAATCCACCCAATGCACATTTATCGTCATAAATTCAAGCTTCTGACTCTTAGACTTCCACAAATTTGTTGTCAAAGAAATCTTGTCAACAGATTTCCATGCTTGCTTCGCCTTCTTTTGTACCATTTCATAAACCATGAAACAATTTTTCTTTAATGTAGTTTGAGAAATACTCTTCCACTTCGGCATCCCACGTTTGCAAAAAAGATTAAATCCCTCTTCTTCCACAATTGTAAAGGGATGATTATGCATCATGGTCCAGATTGCAGCGACTTCTTTCATTTTCTCCATGTCAAACTTCCCATCAACTAAGGGGGCAATATTAAACAAAAAATTATAGACCCGAATCCTATCTTTAATTGTTTAGCATTTTCTGCACTCTTCTTTCTTTCCATCTCCAAATATTTCGCACAAGTTTTGAGGTGTCTGTATCATATGAGATGTAGCACCCGACTTCGTTTTTGCAAATGATTTTTTACAATATTTGGACACATACTTTACCACTTCCCCCTTGCTATCCAAAACTTTCTCCATTGCAATCCACACAAGTGAAGTGTACTGTCTTTTTGGCTTGTCAAATGGATTATCATTGTCGTTTTCAATTGGCTTGTCAAATGGATTATCATTGTCGATTTCAACTGGCTTGTCAAATGGATTATCATTGTTCATCCATTCCTCATTGATATTCGACGTAACAGGAGTCGGAGGAGTTGACTCATTGGTATTCAAATTCAAAGGAGACATTGACTCATCTTGTGATTCATTTCTTGAAGATGTGGACATTCTACATAAAGAGAAAGAAAAGAAAAAAATAATTTGGCACTGAAATACAACAACGAAATCAGACCGTGGAATTGAAATACAACAATGAAATCATAAAGAATTGTATTGCTTGCCAAAACGCATAAAGGTATATCAAAAACATATATCAATTCACTTTTCAACTATTCAATTTTCGGATTATCAAAATTTCAGAAACACACATCTAACTCAGTTTATCAAATCCCCAAAAACATATATCTAATTCAGTTTATAAAAATTCAATTTTCAGGCCCTCTAATTCAATTTTCAGGTCATCTAATTTTCAAAAACATACATCTAATTCAGTTTTTCAAACTTTCAAAAACATATATCTAATTCACTTTTCAATTATTCAATTTTCAGGCCCTCTAATTCAATTTTCAGATTATCAAATTTTTAGAAACATACATCTAATTCAGTTTATCAAACGTTCAAAAACATATATCTAATTCAATTTTCAGGCCCTCTAATTTAATTTTCAGATTATCAAATTTTCCCATACAGATAATTCAGTTTATCAAATTTCCCAAAAACATACATGATACATCTAAAAGCAAATTCAATTACATCTAAAACTTATTTTCATTTATTCAATTTTCAGTTTCAATTATTCAATTTTCAAGCCCTCTTATTTAATTTCAGTTTATCAAATAACAAGAAAGTGAGAAATCCCACAAAAAATTAACTTTTTTTTTTAGCTAAAATGAAATATTTAATAACTAATTTTGATTTACCTCTTAGTGATGAGGTGACGGGAGGTGAAGAACCAGTGCTGTGGTGGTGGCGAGGAACTAATACGAAACTGCCCTTCCAAAACTACAATGCACTATTTGGCAGAGGAGGTTTACCAGTGGAGTTGTTGATTTACTGCTGTCACGAGTAGAAGCAGCGGAAGGCGAGGTGGTGTCAGTGCTGGCGTGAGATGGTGGAGAAATGGGGTGGCGAGAGCAGAGATGTTGTGGAGGCCTGGAGGGACGGCGACATATGGACGGTGGCACTAGCACCAGGTGGATGTCGACACTAGCGGTAGGCGGCGGGCGGGAAGCGTGGTAGCTTTGGGGTTTGGGTGCTGAAAAGTAAAATGGAAAGAGCGAAGTGGGAGTCAGAGAGAAATTTTGATTCTAGATCTAGGGTTAAAAGTTAAAACCAAAACATTATCTATATATATATATATATACTATGGCTCACGAGCCCAGAAACATCTGTCTCGGTCTTGGATTCGAAGTCCAAGGCTCGGCTCGGCTCGCCATATTCGAACCTAAGCGCTAGCTATTCTCGAGTCGACTTGCAAAACTCATGAGCCGCCTCATCTCGTTTGTATTTGTAGGTCAATGTTCTTTCTCATAACTGAACACTACTCAACCTCGCCCACTGCATGCTTATCGTGTCGTTGCATTATTTTGGGGACGATGTTAGGAATAGTGCCCTTAAAACAGATGTTTGCTTTACTATTTCCTTATAAAATCACAAACAGTCTTTGAATAATAAACGGGATGATTTTGTTCATAGGTAATCACTTATTTATGTCTATTTGGGTTGATTGTGTTTTACATGTATTGAACTCCCCTAATCCGATGAGACCGTTAAGAACATTGTCGTAATGAGAACGACATATGAAACAAGTTCTTAACTCCATAGGCGAGGATTAGAAACTTCTCCAAGTCAATGAGTTTGACAGAGAGTGGGAGTGTAGACCTTGACTCTGCTGAGACGTGCTTATGTGATTATATCCTTTTGAAGGATCACTCAGTTTCATGGAGTGTTAAGTGCATACGTTGATGTGTTCATAATACATAAGGGTTATTGTTATAAGAACTTCATCACTGAGATGTCCCGCGTGAGAACATTCCTAAATGGGAAAGGAAGTTTCCTGAAACTTCCAGATTAGGAAATATCTCACAGGTCAATGACGTGATTCATTAATCCTTAGACTTGAGATTCTGTAATATCTCATATGAGCTAACTCTGTAATCTTTGATATAGGGTCAAAAAGGTGTCGCCATATAGACACCTGAACTACGGCCTATGTTGGGATTATACAAGTGGCATATGTAGAATTAGTAGAATCGATAAAGGACCTACACTTGTTAAGAACAAGAATGATCTCTTATTGATTGAGTTGTTCGTAGTCCATTAAATATTAAACCCTTGGCCAACGTGGATAAAAGATCAAGACATCTAGAAAATGGGATTTTCTAGGATTGAGATCGAAATGGATATGAAACGAACTTAACTTTAAAGATCAAGAATATTTGGGCTCTGAGAATATTCTCATGCCTTAGTTCTTGATTGAGAGATGGAGTTGTAGGAGGATCGTATTTCACTGATTGTCATTGACTGAAAGGTTCTTCGATTCATTTCGTTATTTGGCTAGGGGTCACACACCCATTGCTAGATTACGGTAGTGTGATCTTTGAAGTGATTAATTAATTAGGAAATTAATTAATTGCTGTCACTGCTAATCGAATAATGAACCTAAAGGGTTACACACAAATGCCAGAACACTAGGGTTATGGTAGGATGTTAATATGATTAATGAAGGATCAAATTATTGATCAAAATGGAGCATGGATTGCGTGGGTAGCTACCATGTGTCGAGCACACGTGGCTACCACATGTCACGCAGTCCATCTGGCTACCACGTGGCTCGTACGTGGCTTCATGCGTGTGGAATTTTCCACACTCGAATTCTTTTCTAGAATTATTTAATTAAATTATAATTAATTAATTTTAGTCTTTTAATTAATTATTGAATTAATTGTTAAGACTATTCTCAAATAAACTTAACCTAATAAATAATTAATTGGGAATTAATTGATTTATTGAATATTGACTTTTAACTTTAGGAAAGTTGAAAAGTCCAACTTCGTATTGTAGGAGAGAGAATTCTTCTCTTGCTATACTTGGAGAATAAGTTAAGACCTTATTAGTTTAGTTAAATTAAACAATTAAATGAGTTAATTGGTAAGCAAAAAAAGAAGCCCACTAGGGTTAGGAGAACCCTAAGTGGTTCGAACCCCCTTATATAAATACAAGGGTGGGTGTTTCTCTTATTCTTTAGACCAACACTCACGAAGTGTTAAGTTTTTGAGAAAAATAAAAGAAAACTTTTCAAAGCAAAAATCCTAGCCTTAACACAAGCCACAGGACTAGCATTCTCACTCGCTTGATCATGTTCTAGGTCTGGTGTGGATACACTTTGGAGGATCGCTGCTTTGAGATCTAATCGAAGGCCGTTCGAGGGACTTTTCGCTTGAAGGGTGTTTGTTAGGCGGTAACAACATCACAAGAAAGCTTCAATTAAAGTGAGTTTCTTGTTACCCCCTACTTACAGTTTAAAATTGCAAAACAACGATTAAACTTTTGGAAAAATTTTAAACTTCCGCTGCTTTACTCTTTCGTGTTTTCCAACAGATGATCCATTTTCATTAGAAATCTGGTGGTCATATCTCGCCTCCTTATTCCTCTGTATCGTTGTGTTAGCTCTTCTGTTGTAATAATTAAATCGAATGTTACATTGAGCTAACATTTTCGTCCAAATTGTAGTGAAACCTTATTCATATGTGGCCAAATAATAATTTGTTAAAGTGTGGCTTAAATTAGCATTTAGAATGGTCAAGAAAATTCCATATTTATGGCGCTGAGTTGGCTCTAAAATGGCACTAAGTTGGCATTGATGTGGCACCTAAGTGGGGCTGAGGTGGCACTAAGTTGGAGCTTAGTTTGCGTCAAGTTGTCAACGAATTAGCGTTGAGTTATCATCCAGTTGTTAACAAGTTGTAACTGAGTTGTTGCAAGGTTGTGAACAATTTGTCGATGAGCTAGCATTGAGTTGGCATACAAGTTGTAGACAAATTGTCATTTGAATTGTCAACAATTTGTTGTTGACGGGTTGTCGTCTGGCTGTCACTTGGTTCGAGTTCTTCTATAAATAGAACCTTTCTTGTTCAGTTTGAGAGAGCTGGGAGATAAAGCCTAGAAAGCCTAAAGAGTTGAAGTGAAGTCCTAAGCTCTGTGAAAGCTTGTTGTGAGGCTTATAAATTAGAGAGTTGAGAAACAATTGAGAGCTAATTCTTGTGATAGAATTATGAGGTTATCTGTGGTTGTTAGGTTAATTAAGGGATAGGTTTTTTTTCTCTAATTGTTGTAAACTCTCTGTTCTAGTGGAATCGCTCCCCTTGTTCGTGGACGTAGGCAAATTCAGCCGAACCACGTAAATTTCCGTGTCTTACCTTTTTCGTTCTCTATTCTATATCATTTATTATGGTCAATACAAGAAACAATATACCATCCGATCTGGGGTGCTATCCTAACAAACTGGTATCAGAACACTGGTTGTTGGTATATTTTTCGGTTATTTCCTATTAAGTTAGGTGTCGACTACTAAATTTGATGTTGAGAAGTTTGATCGAAAGATTAACTTCACACTGTAGCAAGTAAGGATGCGTGCAATCCCTGTACAAAATGGAGTCCAAAAGGCTTTACGTGTAAAGTCAGAGGGTATGACAGACACTAGATGGGGTGAGATGGACGAGAAAGCTCGCTCAGCGATTTAATTGTCTTTGGCAAATGAAATTTTTCGGGAAGTGATCTCCGAAAGAACGACAAAGGCACTATGGGAGAAATTGGAGCCTCTATATTTGAAAAAGACTCTAACGAAAAAGCTTTATAAGAAACAATGCTTGTATTCACTTCGAATGAGTGAAGGTACGTCTTTCAGTTCTCATATTGATGAGTTTGAATCTATAATTATGGATTTCCAAAATCTAGATGTTACAATTGATGATGAAGATAAGGTTTTGTTATTGTTGTGTTCGTTACCTCCTTCATATAGACAATTTAGAAAAACTATGTTTATGGTAAAGATACAATTTCCTTGAAAGATGTCAAATTTTCTTTGGAAACTAAAGAAAAGATTGACCATGATATCATTGGGCAAATAAGTGATAGTCAGGCACAAGGTCTATATGCAAGGGGGAGACCCAAAGAAAGAGGAACCAACAAAGTTAGGCCAAAATCTAGATCTAAATCCAGAAATAGATCTGTTGTGTGTTGGTACTGTAAAGAACCAGGGCACGTTCGCAAAAACTGTGATAAGCTGCTCACGAAAAAGAATGCTCCACAGGATAAAAGTTACGACTCTGGCGAGGCCAGTGTTGCTGAAGGCAACGGTGATACCGATGTGCTTCTTGTGACAGAGAAGCATGATAAATTAAATGATGAGTGGATTACGGATACCGGTTATTCTTATCATATGTGTCCTAGTCGGGACTGGTTTTCATCATATGAGTCTATTGATGGAGGAGTTATTTTGATGGGAAATAATACACCCCGCAAAATAATTGGCATAGGAACAGTTCGAATCCGGATGCATGATGGAATTGTCCAAACATTGACTGATGTTAGACATGTTCCTGACCTGAAGGAGAACCTCATTTCATTGGGCACCCTTGATGCCAATGGGTGCAAGTTTTCAGTTGAAGGTGGAGTATTGAAAGTTAGCAAAGGTGCATTAGTGGTGATGAAAGCTAGAAAAGCAGGAAGCCTGTACGTATTATAAGCCTCGACAGTGACAGGCTCTGCAGCGGTTTCTTCATCATCTATGCCAGACTCTGATATTACAAAGTTATGGCATACGAGGCTCGGGGATATGAGTGAGAAAAGTTTGACCTTGTTAAGCAAACGAGGACTTTTATGTGGCCAAAGTATGGGAAAGATGGATTTCTATGAGCATAGTGTATTTGGCAAACAGAAGAGCCTCAGCTTTGGCACTAGAATTCATAAAACTAAAGGACCTTTGGACTATATTCACTATGATCTGTGGGGACCATCACCAGTTCCATCAAAAGGAGGAGCTCGATATCTATTAACCTATATTGATGTCCATTCAAGAAAGGTTTGGGTTTATTTTCTAAAATACAAGAATGATGTGTTTGAAACTTTTAAGAAGTGGAAAACCCTGATTGAAAATCAGTCTGGGAAGCATATTAAAAGACTTCGAACTGATAATGGACTGGAATTCTGTGGAGGAGAGTTTAATAGATTTTGCGAGGCTGAAGGAATTATTAGACATCGTACAGTGATTAAGACTCCGCAACAGAATAGTGTAGCTTAACGTATGAATAGAACCCTTTTGGAAAGGGCTCGGTGTATGCTTTCCAATGCTGGCTTGTCCAAGGATTTCAGAGCTAAAACAGTTTCCACGGCTTGTTTTTTTGTGAATTGATCACCGTCTACAGCAATTGAGTTCAAAACTCCTGAAGAGGTATGGTCCGGCAAACTGGCTGATTTTTCAAATTTAAGAATATTTAGATGTCCAGCTTATATGCATATTAGTGAAGGAAAATTGAGCCTCGCGCTAGAAAATGTATTTTCTTGGTTATGCTTCTGGGGTGAAAGGATATAGGTTGTGGTGTGCTGATCCTAAGTCACCTAAATTTATAATTAGTAGAGATGATACGTTTGATGAATCTACAATACTAAACCCGAGAAAGGAGCCTATAGTTTCTTCTGATACAAGTGAGGTGGGTAGTATATCAAAGGAGATGGAGCATTTCTTACTCCACCATTGATGTCTGAAACTCCAGATGAGCCCGACGTTATTGAAAAAATACCTCCTAGGGACAAAAGAACCATTGCAAGGGACAGACCACGAAAAGAATTTAGACCACCACAAAGATTAATTGATCTTGTAGCATATGCTTTATATTCTGGAGAAGAAACAGATACTGTTGGCGAGCGGCCATCTACATATTCTGAAGCCGTTTCTTCTTTTGATTCCACAAACTGGTTGATTTCCATGCAAGAAGAAATTAAGTCTCTTCACAAGAATAATACTTGGGTACTTGTGAAACCGCCGGCTAAACAAAGGATAGTTGGTTGCAAATGGATCTTCAAGAGAAAGGAAGGAATTCCTGGAGTGGTGGAAGCAAGGTATTAGGCACGATTAGTTGGTAAGGGCTAGAGTCAGATACCAGGTGTAGATTTTAATGATATTTTTTTGCCTGTTGTGAAGCATAGTTCTATTCGTGTCTTGCTTGCATTAGTTACCATGCATGATTTGAATTTAGAACAACTTGATGTCAAAACTGCATTTTTGCATGGTGAGCTGGAAGAAAATATTTATATGCAACAACCAAAGGGATTTGTTGTTGAAGGAAAAGAAGATCATGTTTGCTTATTAAAGAAATCGTTGTACGGCTTAAAACAGTCTCCAAGACTGTGGTACAAGCGATATGATTCCTTTATGATTAGCAACGGATACTCAAGGAGTAGCTATGAAAGTTGTGTCTATTTCAGGAAGACTCATGATGGTTCATGTATCTATTTGCTTCTTTATGTTGATGACATGTTGATTGCAGCTAAAAACATGTCTGATATTGATGAATTAAAGAAGCAGTTGAACAGAGCTTTTGAGATGAAGGATCTTGGTACGGAAAAAAAAGATCCTTGGTATGGAAATCAAAAGAGATCGTAAAGGTCAAAAATTATATCTAACTCAAAAGAGTTATATTGAGAAAGTTCTGGAGAGGTTTGGCATGAAAAATGTTAAACCGGTATCAACTTCATTTGCTGCGCATTTCAGAATATTAGCTTCTTTATCACCAACTTCAGATGAGAAAAAACAGTATATGACTAGAGTTCCTTACTCCAGCGCAGTTGGTAGCATTATGTATGCTATGGTTTGTACGCGACCAGATATTTCACATGTTGTGAGTGTGGTTAGTAGATATATATCTTGTCCTGGAAAATCACACTAGTATGCAGAGAAATGGATTTTACGATATTTGCGTGGAACTTCAGAAGCTAGTCTAGAGTTTGGTGGGAGTAGCAACTCTTTAGTTGGTTATGTCGACTGGAGGAGGTGCTGTCTGCTGGAAGGCCTCATTACAACCTGTGGTTGCTTTGTCCACAACAGAGGCCAAATACATTGCAATAACTGAGGTGATCAAAGAAAGAATTTGGCTTTGAGGCTTACTTGGCGAACTTAGTTCTTGTTCTGATGATACAACCATTTTCTGTGACAGTCAAAATGCTATTCATTTGACTAAAGACCAGATGTTCCATGAAAGAACTAAGCATATCGATATCAAGTATCATTTTATTCGTGAAGTTATTTCACTGGGTGATATCTCAGTGAGAAAGATTTCTACACTTGAGAACCCTGCAGATATGTTAACTAAGCCTTTTTCCGAAAGTCAAGCTCAAGCAATGCTTGGACTTGATTGGTGTTGCTGATAATTGAGTCTTATCTCGAAGGTGGAGTGAGTCTACTATGAAATTTAAGCCAAGATGGAGATTAGTTAAAGTGTGGCTTAAATTAGCATTTAGAATGGTGAAGAAAGTTCTATATTCATGGCACTGAGTTTACGTCAATTTGTCAACGAGTTAGCATTGAGTTATCATCCAGTTGTCAACAAGTTGTAGCTGAGTTGTCGCAAGGTTGTGAACAAGTTGTCGATGAGCTAGCATTGAGTTGGCATACAAGTTGTCATTGAATTGTCAACAAGTTGTTGTTGAGTTGTTGACGGGTTGTCATCTAGTTGTCACTTGGTTGGAATTCTTTTATAAATAGAACTTTCTTGTTCAGTTTGAGAGAGCTGAGAGATAGAGCCTAGAAAGCCTAAAGAGTCGAAGTGAATTCCTAAACTTCGTCAAAGCTTGTTGTGAGGCTTGTAAATTAGAGAGTTAGGAAACACTTGAGAGCTAATTCTTGTAATAGAATTGTGAGGTTCTCTGTGGGTGTTGGGTTAATTAGAGGATAGGTTTTTTTTTTGGTCTAATTGTTGTAAACTCTCTATTATAGTGGAATCGCTCCCTTTGTTCGTGGACATAGGCAAATTCAGCCGAACCACGTAAATTCCCGTGGCTATCTTTTTCGTTCTCTATTCTATATCATTTCTTGTGGTCAATACAAGAAACAATATACCATCCAATCCGGGGTGCTACCCTAACATAATCAGTTTTCAAGATTTTGTTCGAAGATGTGGCTCGGATAATCAGTTCAAGCATGACTCGTGCTCTTGGTTTGCAAGCCGTTTTTCTAGCACTGTACAAAATACTGACAATGCGGTTCACAGTGGCTTCTACAATAGGTACAATCGGTAGACGACGAACATTTTTAAGAACCATATTGAAACACTTCGATATGTTCTTTATTGTCATTCCACACTACATTCCGTATCGTGTGAAGTAGTCCACATTATAGGATTAAGATCATTAAACCACTTGTGTGCATTCATATCTAATAGGGTAATTTCCTTCATCCATTTATTGTAGGCAAACATTTCCATTTCATCCTCGGCCTGCCAGCACAAATCCTTTAGATGTTGGTCGAAATGTACCTTGTAGAAGTTCGAGCAAATGTGTCGTGAGTAACAACGATGACACCTTTCGGCTCTTGGAACTCCGAGGTGGTTGCAACGGCCACTAAAATTGCTCTGTGTCTGTTTGAGATGAGACAAATATGCCTTGTTGGTTGACAAATTTTTTTAACTAAATGGTTTAGAAAGAATCTCTATGTAGTTTTCGTCTCTTTGTCAACCAACACAAAAGCCAAAGGACAGGGTATTTTGGTTCCCATCCATTCCAACTACTACCAAAAATTTGTACTTGTATTTAGTGTATAGATCTGTTCCATCTACATTGACTATAGGTCGCATATGTTGGAATAATACGTGCTTGACCATAAACATGTTCGGGATTGGAGATCTAAAATTTGCATTGTGAAGCAATTCAACAACAGTACCTGCACCCACACAAACAAGTTCATTACTGAGTCTTCTGTTTTAGAAAGAAATTTTAATTGTTGCATATATGTTTCATACCAGGATTCCATCGTTGTACTATTAGGAACAGTGCCCTAGAAAGCCGATTATATATCCTCTTTGTACTTTTCCTTATTGTAATCACAAACAATCTTTGAATAAAATAACGAATTGAGGCAACACTTCTTTATATGCGTTTGGTATGCGTTTACTTTAGCTGTGCATGTATGAGAACTCCCCTAATCCTGATGACTTTATGACTCTACCATTTAGGTGAAATGGTTCATGAAACGAGCCCTATATCACATAAGTCATGATTAGTAAAATACTCCAAGCCGATGAGTCCTACAGATAGTGGGAGTGTCACCCTGACTCCTCTAAGGCCTGCTTGTGGGATCACGCCCTTAAGAAGGACCACCTTGTTTCATAGAGGTGCAAAGTGTATAGTTCATACGTGCGTGATACATGAGGGTGCTTACTTCAGTAAGTAAGTTCACTGAGGTGCCCCGTGTGAGAAGATTCCTAAATGGGAAAGGAAGTTTCTATTTCAGGAAATGGAAACTTCCAGATTAGGAAATATCTCACGAGTCATTGATGTGATTAATTGATCCTTAGACTTGAGGTTCCACGTCACTTTATGAGTTAACTTTGTATTCTTAGGTATAAGCTTTAAAGGGTGTCGCCTTAGACAACTGATTCAAGGCTTATGCTGGGGCTGCACAAGTGACTCATGAAAGTGAATGAGAATCAAGAAAGGACCTACACTTGCATTTGCAAGGTGATCTCTTATTGTGTAAGTCATTCATATGCCATATGGAGTCCTTGGCCAAGGCTGTAGATCAAGACATTAAGAAAAGGGTTTCTTGGATTGAGATCAAATGGATATGAAATGCACTTAGCTTTAAGACCAGATTATTAGGGTTCTGATTATTCCCTTACCCTAGATCTTGGTTGAGAGATAGTAAGTAGGAGGATTGTATCCCATATGAATCAATGACTTAAAAGTTCTGTCGAATCGAGACATTCGAATTCAGCTAGGGGTTAAACACCTATTGCTAGACTATGGTCGTTTAATCTGTGGACTGATTAATTAATTAGTGAATTAATTAATTAGGGTTACTGCTAATTGAATTGAGAACCTAGAGGGTCACACACAACAACTTGGTTACATGAGTTGGGGCTTTAAAATGATTAAACGAGTTAATCGAGTCAAGAAGGTTCCACACGTGTGGTTCACGTGACTGGACACGCGTCTTTGGGACACATGTGTCACACGTGTATGTTTGTTTATATTTTAAATAATTAATGTGTTAATTGTTTAATAGACTTCAGTTTAATTTTGAATTAAAAGGAAAGTCTTATTTTGGAGAAAAATAATCTATTTAATTAATTACGAATTAATTAATTAGATAAAATAAGTTATTTATTTATTAATAAATAAAGTATAAAATTATCCAAAATGGGTTTGGATGTTTTAGCTCTCTTAAAAGTTGATTTGAATTAGAATTCAAAGTCAAAGTTCAAAATTACTTGATGATCAAGTAATAGGAGAGAGGGACCAAAAATCCTTAGCCCATAAGGACTAGGGTTTCGGCCACCCCTCCCCAAGTATATATAGGGGAGCTCGAGCTCCCCTTGAGAGTGATTGAAGGTTCTTTGGGTTCATGTGTTGAACACCATCCTTTTCTCCAAGATCAAACAAACCCTAGGTTAAGCCTAAACACTAACTAGAGAACTAGGATCCTTACTAGTTAGATTGTAGTCAAGTTGGTGGACTATCTCTAGAGAGCTTCAAGTTAGAAGTTTTTAAAGATTCGAGCTTTACCAAGGAGAGGGGATCAAGCCGCGAGAAGAGCGTTCTTGGATGGCTTGAAACGCTTCAAGAAAGATTATTGAAAAGTAAGTTTCTAATCTCTACGAATTTGGATTCACGATGGCGAGTTTCGATCATTTTGTTGGAAATTTTTTTAAATTTCCGCTGCTTTCTGATTCCTGTTTTCCAACATGTACGACTCCCATATATTGTGGTAACTCTTACACTGAAGTCCCCCATGTACCAAATTCAATCGCCCGTGCTTTTTGGAGTCCTTGTCATGCTTTAGAGTATAAAATGTTGATCAGGCAACTGTTATAGACCTGTGTTTGGATGTTGTTCACCTTTTACCCGTAGTCTGTCTTGACGAACGGAAGAATCAAACTTGCAACAAACGCTGAGTTAAAATTTGCATGGTCATTATCCAATTCAGTAGATAATAGTGGTAGAGCGACAGTTTTGTAATCTTTCTAGAAGGTTTTGTTATGCTTTTCACTGACTTGAAGCATCACCAGTAACTATTGCAGTCTTAAGGGTGCTTCTTTTCACTGTTATTCCTTTCTTTCCCACTTGATGTAATGATTCTTAATGACGACAATTATATGTGATTTATCCTTAAATATCATTCTTAATTCTAGTTTACCCTTGCAACAATCATATACCAACCTTCCACGATGAGCTGGCATGCCAATAGAATCAGGGGTTACCTCTGGATACATATGTAACAAACATGGATGCACATTTTGTATGCTCGTAATCGTGCCCTCGTGGCTTCTATGAAAATTATGGTACTCTACTCCACCATCAGCGTTGTAATCATCGTCACTATTTCCGTTAGATAGAGTCACGTGCATCCCACGTAAAAATTCAGCATTGTCCTCGTCAACTTTGGGATCATTATCTGCTGATGGGGGATCATCATCATCGTCTACTCCTTCCTTTTCGGAAGCTCTTTTTATAAAAATCCCCTGCGTAATATTTTGACGAGTAATGTTCACAATAATGAATCGAGTCCTAGAATCCCTGCATTGAGTGAACCTGGGACAATGTATCCCGTTGGGCTAGCTCTTGCATGCATTTTGAGGTATCCACACGCAAACCAGAAGCCGAGAAAGCATGGGTATTCTTAAGTCAGTGGTAACCCCATTGAAAGAGCGAGGAAGTCATGAAACCTTGACTGACATGATCACCCATTGGATGGCCAGGCCTTGCAAACTCGTCCATCAAACCGGAGAAAAAAGGAGGTAATGATTGAATAATTGAGCACAATCAATGATCTATGATTGTTAATGAATGATCCATAAATGTTAACGAATGATCTAATGTGCACACAATGATCTAATGAATAATTGGATGAACGAATGTTAAAATTGATCCAAGGTACACCAGTAAAAGTAAGGTTGGAGAATTTACCATCTTGTCGGGTCGACGTATTGATTGCACTGAATTAATGAATTGGTTAGTTATAATCCCATAACAATACCTTGTCTTCTTGTCCACTTGGGAAATGTTTCTAAAACTTCACTCGGGATTATGACATGCATGTGCGTGTTTACTTTTCTACAATTATCTATATATGTAGGCCCCCATTTTATACCCACCGGTCTCTTATAAACTCTCAGTTCTTTTGTAGGTTTGAAACTAGGCGGGATTTGGAGTCGAGTTTTGAGTCTAAGTTAGTATCCAAATTGTACGCTTGAGTCTTCATGTTTGCACTTTATTGTATTTGCATCACTCGGGCCACGTCGGCCAATTATTGTCATATTACTATTGTAATGTGTCTTGAAGGATATTGGAAATTAAATTTTCAGGACAAGTTGCATATTTAGTCGAACCCGTTGTTAGGTGCATGTTATTGTTTGGTTGAATGATTGATTGCTTGAGTTTTTATTCAGAGAGTTGAGCTAGTTGTGTTTAAAATTCCGCTTTATGCATGGTGATGGATCAGTTTAGGGTTAGTGTGACGACCCTTGTTTTCAAGACTGACCAGGTATGACGTCATGAGTGAGGCAAGACCGAGTGTTTCGTGTTTTAGTTGTTTAACTATGTGATTTATGTGATTAAGTATTTTACGAGTTTTAATTATTTGTTCGTGTAATTTAATTGCAATACCGTGCGTATGTGATTAATTGTTTATTCGTTTTGCAATATCACACACAAACCCGTTTTTTCCTTCTTCCCGAGCCTCGCCTTTTATTCCTCGTTAATTCTTGAACCCATTGCCTATCTTTTTGTTTAATTCGGGAATCTATTTCTTTCGTAACAGTATTACGATTCGAACCGAAACCACACCAAAATTTCTCCCGCGTGGACCCCGCATGCTTTGACTCTCTCTCCCCCCCATCCACACGAGACACACACTCCACTCATATACTTCTTCATTCTTTTTTTTTTCTTTATTTTCTCTTCATTATTTCTTTTGCCTTTTTTCTCTTTCTCCCCTCCACCTCCATTCCACCGGCACCACCACCACCTCGGCTGCCACTCTGCCACCACATTCCGACCGCCACTCCACCATTCCTCACCACCACAGCTCCACCACTCTCTTTCCCCTCTCTTTTCTCTTTCTTCCATCCAAGTGAAGGCAAGGAAGCTCAAGACAAGGAAGAACAAGCACCACCTCCGGCAAGGATTTCGACGATTCCCGACCATCACGAACTCACCTCGACGTCCTCATTTCCATTCAGGTAAGCTTTCCTTCATTCCTTGCTGTATTTGAATGTATGTGTGTGTATATATGTGTGTATGTATATATGTATATAATTTGATGGGTTTATATGTTAACGTGCCTCGTTTCTAGTTTCGTTCGTACCTTTGGTTTTCTTAGGTGTTGGTTGTTGCTTGGTTTAGTTTCGGGCTCCGGTGTCACCTCGAGGGCTACCGATGACAAGGTTTTACCTCGCAGGCTGTCCCGGCCGGGATTGGGATTAGTACATTTTTAATCCTGGCCAGGAAAGCTTCTTGGGCTGCTGCCTGTTGTGTTGTCCCGGCAGGGACTGTTTTTAGTGTTGTTGGTGTCCTGTCCGGGAAGGCCTTTCAGTCTTTAGGCCTGGACCTCTGTCTCGGCCGGGATTCATTTTTGTGCTTTTTGTGTCCCGGACGGGATGGTCCCCTGTTGACCCTATTTTTATGTTTTGACTTTCATTGTTTCCTTGTCGTGTACGTGTTTACATGGCTTGTTTGATTCCCTAACGTGCTTAACATGTTTATACGCTTTCATGAATTGCAATTACGTGTTTAAATGCAATATGTGAATATGTTAGTTGTTTACTTGATTTAAATATAATCAAGAATGTGTTATATGATCACATATCACACTTACACTTGAATTTCATGTTTAATTGTTATGTGGGACATTCATTGTGCACATGGACATGTTCACCATATTTCATAACGTTTTATGGCCCATAACATATTGTATCATTTCATAACACGTTACACCACTTCATGAATATTGTCGTGCGTCCTAATTGGTTTCATATTGAGTCATTCCTCACGAGTACACATTGTTCCTTTTCTTGTACAGCTCGTTTCTAGGGCGAAGACTTCCGGACCGAATAGGCACCCGTATTGTTCTTGTACCTTATCTAATCGTCTTTCAGGAGATGGTGTTTTCCGTTATAGTTATGTATTAAACCCTACAACCCATATGTGAATGTTTTGGCCAAAAACCTTATTGAATATTTATATTGTTTTCAAAGGAATCATCGAGTAAATGTTTTAAAAGAATTGAACTGTTTCCATTGAACTGAACTGAATTACTAATTCCCTACTGTTTTGGAAAGAACTGCACTGCACTGTACTGTACTGTGGGTCCAGGGGAAACCTGGGATTGGCGACCGGAACCACAACGGGCCGTCGGAAAGAACCCTTACACGTAGTACCCATTGGGAATACCTTCACGCGGCCTAGGAGACGAGAAGACGGGATATTCCTGAGCCGGTGGTTCCCATACCATCGAAGGAGCGGGTAAGAGTCATGAGCCCCCGTCTCACATTGTACTGATTGGATGGTTTGGGTCTACAGGCCTGGCTATCACCACGGAGAAAGAGGGTTGAACTGTATTGCTCCTGACTGTTACTGAACGTAATAAATGACTGATTGATTGAATGATTGACTGCATGATCGCGTTTTAATGAATATCCCCTATTGATTGTACACGGTCGAAGTAAGGATGGAGAATTGTGCTTGCTCACTCGCCGAGCCACTAATCACCTAACTGAATATGCTTATAAATTGATATAGTTGTAAAGTCAGAGCATTGATAACTGTTTTATGCCTCTTTGAAGGAACTAACTTCCCTAAAACCTTGCTCAGGATTTATGACTTGCATGTGCATGTTTTTATATATACGTATAGCCCCTACTCACTCAGTCTTTTAGAGACTGACCCCTCTTTCCACTTCTCCAGCTTTCTTGCAAGTCTCGCTAGGCGGGAGTCGAGATATAGATTCCTTGCCCGAGTCACACTTGTACCCTTAACTCACATTCCATAAATATTATGTTTCAAATATATCTCCTTATGTAATTGGGCCTGTATGCCAATTTTGAAATTATTGGATATTGATTCGGGACATGTTGCATGCTTAGTTGAACCCGTTGTTAGGTTGCATGTGAATTTAATTATGTTCATGGAATTGTTTAGGTTTGTTGCCATTTGTTGAAACCCATGCACTTAGCACTATTACTTCCGCACCGCATTTTGGTTATTCTTGATTAATTGATACAGGGTTAGATTCCGCCTATCTAGGTGATTTTTTATCTGTCATTCGTTCGCTATGAGTCCGGTTTATGCTTGGGTTTCCATCTCATGTGTGAACTAGACTTGTAGTACGGGGGATATGGTGCATATCGTTGCGGGTGCTACAGTTAGTCCTGCCTAGTCAGGATGTCGTGTTGTATCTGTCGTTCGCCTTGATCGCATTAGTGTACGGATTGTCGATTTCGTGTACGGATCGAGTGTAGGTGCGGGGGATGTGGCGCCACGCGATCCGGGAACTATATAGAGTCTAAACACTAAACATAGCTCTAGCATTCTCGCTGTTTAGATTGTGGTCAAGGTTGGTGTGGACTATTATTTAGATGACTGCTAATTTGGAGTCTTGAAGATTTGAAGGAGTTCAAGGGACTTGTTGCACGAAAAGCGTTTGTGGGCGGCTCAAACGTTTTAAGAAAGACTAATTAAATCATAAGTTCTTGAACACTCTATATGATGGTGCAGGATTTTGGAGTCCTAAAATCAACCAACCACTTTAGAATTTGTTTATGGAAGGGAAGACCATCCAGGCGTTGAGCCTCAGGAACTAGGTTTCCAAGTGAGCGTGGGTTCTTCCAGCTAAGATAACACCAACAAATGCAGTGAGGATGCTGTGAAAATGGTGAAATGCAGGGAGCTTGGGGAAGATGAAGATCAGAGGGAAAACACCCAGTTTATGTGTGTCGTGTCTGTGTCAGAGGTAGTTATGGTACTGCAGGCAAGCGTGTAGTCACCCAAAATGGCTCCCCATGTAGCCGGGTGTGCCCTTGAGGGGGACCCTTCGCTAAGGTGGGAATAAGCTTATGAGAAATGAGTACCCTCGGTGGTGAGGACGGTACTGGTATCAAGTGATTATCCGAGCGCTTGGAGCGCTCGAGAGGGGTTCCTCTGGCGGCTCGGTCCGAGCATCATGAGACTCGAGCGGTGAGTGAATACGACCGTGGGTTCCCTCGGGGAGGGTTCACATGGAATGGAAGAGATGGGCTCTAGTGGAGAGCATTTCGTGGGTCCGCAATGCGAGTGTCAGATGGGATTAATGAGCAGATCCCAATATAGCGAGCGTCCAAGCTCAGGAGTCTTCTGGTGGCTTCGACGAGCTGCTCAGATGGTGACACGTGTACGGTGTTTGATCTGAGCGTGATTTGGGCCCATCATTTTGCCCCCCCATATTCTGTAGTTACACGAGTGTACTGTAGAATTTCGAAATCCGAACCCTAACTTTGAATATGCGAGGGTCAATATCTTGGAGAGAAGTGTGACAGATCGTATTCCACAGGGGACAACTTCTGTCAGTTCATTAAATGCCATCTTGTCGTTCTGGCGCTTGAGTGAATCCGTAATAAATACTGAGTGGAGACGTGCTTGTGCGTTTCCATGAAACAACGCGTGTATTTCGGGAAACGTGTGACGGTTACCAAAAGTGGAGAGTTTTTCTAGACGGGAATGATTGCATTTTGAATTAATTATCCCAATCATGCCGGTTAACTCCCATCTATAAATAGGGATTTGCAAGCCCTTTTCACTCTTTCACGCTTTCAGTATTCTTCAAGGCAAAAACAGCAGCCCATTCCTTTGCAGTTCCTTGCGATTTTCGACGAATTTTCCGGTGAACTTCTTCATCAGACTTAGGTAAATCACTGTGATTTTTGAGTTTTCCTTGTGCTAACCCTAGATTTAGGTTGTATCAACCGTCACTCTTGTGTGAGGGATCCTTTTGAGTAGCCATTTTTTTACAAAAATCCTCTTTTTCTGTCAAATACTTCTGCAAAACCTTCATCTTTAAGAGCAAATACAGCAATGGTGGATGAGATTATAAACCAAACAACGAGGGAGATAGAGGAGATGTCCCCTGCAATTTTTCCTCTCCAAAGCAATATACCGTAAGCCATTCCAATCGAGTGGGTGCTGGAGGAGGCAAGAGACGAGGATCTTGATGCCGCCATCCATGGGATGCATGAGAGGAACCCTGAGGGGGTTGACCAGCTTTTCGAAGAAATGGATCTGTCTCTAAGGATGCAACAACAGGGTGAAAGGGTTTTTCAGGTGCTGAATAGTGTCGTTAGGCCTCAAGACCACCAAGTTACGGTAGCTATTGCTGGCCCTCAAGAGGAAACGGGAGTTTTTGAGCGCCAAGCAAAGGGAGAGCCTCCCCGAAAATGGCATCGAAGGGGTAAGGAACTGGCGACTCAAGTAAGGAAGTCCAACCCCCACCAAACAGATAAAACTCTATATGAAATTGAGAGTACCATAACGCTCGTAGAGCTGGCCCTCTTGAAGACTCAGGTTTACTGGGACAATGTCTATACTACCCGCCTCCCCACCGATCATGAGTGAGCCAATCATCCGCCTCCAGGAATGATGACCGTTTACAGAGACGTCGTACTGGCAGGGGGTTTAAGGTTTCCTATCCCAGCTCCGATTGCCAATATCCTAAACTTTTTGAATTTGAGTCCTTCACAGATCCTGCCCAGTGGTATCGCCTTATTGAACACCTTTGTGATACTCATGGGGGCTACATGCCATGAGCCCACGATCGACAATTTCAACAGCCTGTTCCAGGTAGCGTGCTCTCCACACTCGTCTCAGAGGGACGATTTTTACTATGTCCAGGCCAAATCAGGTTTGAGGACGGTTGATTCGCCCTAACCTTCGTACGGAGAGAACTGGAAGAAGAAGTTCTTTTTCATGGGGCGGCCCGGGGGTATATTTTGGGTTCCCCGAGAGTGGGTAGTACACGGGAAAGGTCCCATAGTGAGATCCAGGTCTGGATCTATTCCTTTTGAGCAGTGGGCCAAGAGTTTGGCCCTCGTTATGAAAAACGATAAGTGGTTGATCAAAGCTAAGCCCTTGATGCGTGATGAGGAGGATTTATTCCGTTACGGGCTCGTGAATCCTCCAGAATGATCTCCCATCCTCCCCATTCGAACGATAAATAGAGATGGTTAGATTTTAGGAACTAACTTTGCTAACTTTTTAGAATAGAGCACTAACGTTTGAACTTTGATGCATTGTAAGAGCTATCCTGACGCTCGTTACTTCCTTGCTCGCAGGCGTAGACATACTGATGGCAGGAAACAGCGTTGAAGCTATCGCCGCCATAATGCGCGCTCATAGGGCGCTCGATAATCAACCACAACAACAACAACCACAGCAACATCAGCAACCCTAGACTACTCCACGAGGGGGCCGTGGTGCTAGGTGAGGGTCAGGAAGAGGAGAAGGCGGCCGAGGGGAAGGCCGCGGAGATGGAAGGGGTGTCCGTGGTGCAGGCCCGATTGAGGACTTGACCATCGGGGATGCTCGTGATATCACTCCCCTGGGTGCCTTCGAGGGTCGAGTACAATTAGGCCCTGATGCTTCCCGCAGCAACTGCTCGGGCGTTATTATAAGGAGCCTAGATGAGGCTAGGGCTCAAGCCTCGAGGAAGAGAAAGCGGATGGCAGACTCTATCCCCATTCCTGGTAAGGGGAAAGATATGGTAGTGGGCGAGCATGGGGAAGACGGCGATACTTCATCCTTAGAGGATAAAAGTTTCTGGAAATTTGAGCGCGGCGAAGACGTGTATTACAAGCGCTCACTGGAGGATGGTCCTATGCTCTTGAGGAGAAGCTCTTCCTCCCGTAATTTGGTTACGGGGCTCGTTCATAATCTCCAAATCTCAGGGGATCATCAGAAATTGAACGAGCAGGACGCCGCTCAGGTTGCGGACGATGCTTGCCATGTCCTCCTGAGGGTAAGTGCCTAAATCCCCTCAAATAGCTTTAGTTTTTCCTGAGTGAAGTTGGTACTTAATAGAATTTATTTGTTGGTTTAAGAGGTGATCCCTATATTGAAGAATCTGCAGCGACGCTTGGAGACCTACTCTGAGCGCAAGGCCAAATACAAGAAGCTGCTACGTATCTGTTAGGAATAGTGCCCTAGAAAGCCGATTGTATATCCGCTTTGTACTTTTCCTTATTGTATTCACAGACAATCTTTGAATAAAATAACGAATTGAGGCAACACTTCTTTATATGCTCATGTTTGGTATGCGTTTACTTTAGCTGTGCATGTATGAGAACTCCCCTAATCCTGATGACTTTAGGACTCTACCACTTAGGTGAAATAGTTCATGAAACTAGCCCTATATCACATAAGTCATGATTAATAAAATACTCCAAGCCGATGAGTCCTACAGACAGTGGGAGTGTCAACTTGACTCCTCCAAGGCTTGCTTGTGGGATCATGCCCTTAAGAAGGACCACCTTGTTTCGCGTAGGTGCAAAGTGTATAGTTGATACGTGCGTGATACATGAGGGTGCTTACTTCAATAAGTAAGTTCACTGAGGTGCCCCGTGTGAGAAGATTCCTAAATGGGAAAGGAAGTTTCTATTTCAAGAAATGGAAACTTCCAGATTAGGAAATATCTCACGAGTCATTGATGTGATTAATTGATCCTTAGACTTGAGGTTCCATGTCACTTATGAGTTAACTCTGTAGTCTTAGGTATAAGCTTTAAAGGGTGTCGCCTTAGACAAATGATTCAAGGCTTATGCTGGGGCTGCACAAGTGACTCATGAAAGTGAATGAGAATCAAGAAAGGACCTACACTTGCATTTGCAAGGTGATCTCTTATTGTGTAAGTCATTCATATGCCATATGGAGTCCTTGGCCAAGGCTGTAGATCAAGACATCAAGAAAAGGGTTTCTTGGATTGAGATCAAATGGATATGAAATGCACTTAGCTTTAAGACCAGATTATTAGGGTTCTGATTATTCCCTTACCCTAGATCTTGGTTGAGAGATAGTAAGTAGGAGGATTGTATCTCATATGAATCAATGACTTAAAAGTTCTGTCGAATCGAGACATTCGAATTCAGCTAGGGGTTAAACACCTATTGCTAGACTATGGTCGTTTAATCTGTGGACTGATTAATTAATTAGTGAATTAATTAATTAGGGTTACTGCTAATTGAATTGAGAACCTAGAGGGTCACACACAACAACTTGGTTACATGAGTTGGGGCTTTAAAATGATTAAACGAGTTAATCGAGTCAAGAAGATTCCACACGTGTGAAACCACACGTGTGGGTCACGTGACTGGACACGTGTCCTTGGGACACGTGTGTCACACGTGTATGTTTGTTTATATATTAAATAATTAATGTGTTAATTATTTATTAGACTTTGGTTTAATTTTGAATTAAAATGAAAGTCTTGTTTTGGACAAAATTAATCTAGTTAATTAATTATGAATTACTAAATTAGATAAAATAAGTTATTTATTTATTTAATAAATAAAATATAAAATTATCCAAAAGGAGTTTGGATATTTTAGCTATCTTAAAAGTTGATTTGAATTAGAATTCAAAGTCAAAGTTTAAAATTACTTGATGATCAAGTAATAGGAGAGAGGGACCAAAATCCTTAGCCCATAAGGACTAGGGTTTCGGCCACCCCTCCCCAAGTATATATAGGGGAGCTCGAGCACCCCTTGAGAGTGATTGAAGGTTCTTTTGGTTCATGTGTTGAACACCATCCTTTTCTCCATGATCAAACAAACCTTAGGTTAAGCCTAAACACTAATTAGAGAACTAGCATCCTTACTAGTTAGATTGTGATCAAGTTGGTGGACTATATCTAGAGAGCTTCAAGTTAGAAGTTTTTAAAGATTCGAGCTTTGCCAAGGAGGGGGAATCAAGCCTCAAGAAGAACATTCTTGGGTGGCTTGAAACGCTTCAAGAAAGATTATTGAAAAGTAAGTTTCTAATCTCTACGAATTCGGATTCACGATTGCGAGTTTCGATTCTTTTGTTGGAAAATTTGTAAATTTCAGCTGCTTTCTGATTCCTGTTTACCAACAGTATCTCTGACCCTGGCCGGTTGCAGGAGGATTACGACATGGTCTCCGTTGACCTCCCACCTCTTAAGATGGAGCATGATAAGGTGAAGAAGGCACTCGAGGATCAAGAAGAGGCCTGGAAAACCTTAGATGGGCGTCATAAGAAGTTGAAGGAGGAGCGGAATCAGCTGAAGAATGACAATAGAGACCTCACCCAGCAGTTAACCGAGCACGACGGCCAACTGGAGTCTGTGAAGAAGGAACTCGCTGACCTCCGGGGGCAGGTTTCGGATCTGGAGACGAGGGTCACTTGGGATGCGGTTCTTAAGTTTGTGCGCTCAGAGGCATTTGCCTTTGCTGCCAATCTTTACTGCTTTGCCAACGCCAAACGGTTCTTCTGGAAATCTGTGGGTCAGCTGATCAAATTGGGTGTGGTGCCCCCCAGCACTCGCGATGACTCTCGCTTGCGTATGGATCTAGATGAGAACTTGGAGCCTATAGTTCTAACCGGGAACCCTTCTGACGATTTGACGGAACCTGAATACAACTACTTGGTCATCCTGCTCCAAGACGAGTCCATGGCCGCCAACCCACCTGATCCAGAGCCCATGATAACGGAAGAGGGTGCCCAGGAAGGCGCTCAAGCTGAAGCGGATCAAAGTGACGCTCAGGCTGTGGATCTAGAAGTGTTGGCGCATGTTCCCATATCAACTGCTCCTCCTGAACCAGAGAACCAGCCCTCATGAGGCTTCTTCCCATTCTTGCCCCCAAATCATGAATTTCTGTCCCAGCTTTCTTTATTTCTGCTAAGATCCATGTCTTAAACCCTTGCAATAATTTCTCAGTTTTTGCAACGTACTTGTGACGCCCCGCATCTCCGAGGTACGATCCAACGACATTCTCAGGTAAGTTTTCACACTTGTATGTTTAATTTTAGAATTTCGTGACTTGTATGATTTAATCGGGATTTAATTTGATATGTGATTATTCGGATTATTTGATGACTATTTGCCAATTTAATTTATTTCTTATGTACGTTGCTTGGATTGCCTAATTCAATTTAATTCGAATTTATTTCTAGGAAATAATCACTAAAAATAGAGTTTAAATTTAGTATGTTATGTAACATGCCTAATTCGAATTTATTCGTAATATTTGAGAATTAATTGCCGATTATATAGTTTTGGGGTATCGTTAATTTGTACGAAAGATTTTCTAAAATTAAATTGAATTAAGTTCTAATTGGTAAATAATTTCCCAATTTAAATTGTAAAATTAATTCGGGACTTGTATGTTTAATTGAGACCCTACAAGAATTATTTTGCGGTTAATTGAACGCGTTATTTTATTTTCCTACGTGTTAATCCTACCCGGTTTGTATATAGCATGTATCTAGACACATTTCTTGTCATTCTCCCACACACACTATCTCTCCCCTCTCCTTTCTCGGCTGAAACGACACGAAGGAAGGAGCCCCATTTCTCAAATTTCAACTTCGTCAATTCTTCACCAAATTAGACATGCAAATAGTCGAAATCGATGTACTCGGAACAAGGAACACAACCTTATGCTCGGAATCGAGATCCGACAAGAAACGAGAGAGAACGGAGCTCCGAAAGTTGCTGATTTTCGTCACTTTTCGCAGCAACATTCCGGCGACCTCCGGTGACGGAATCCGGCGAACTTGTAGTGTATCTTCATCACCTTGACGAGACCTATCAATCCATGGTGGTGGTTCAAGGCGAAAACCGCCGTAGGCGGAGCTACGGCGGACGAACAGGAGCAGCGCAGCGGCGCTGTCAGTGCGGGTGGCGGGATGGCCACTCCGGCCATCCTCCGGTGACGGGATGTTGGGGAAAATACTCAAGTCGACGAGCTGAGTTGATTAATGGAAGCGGCGCGACCTGAATCGCGCCTGAACGGGAGGAATCAGGCGGCGAAGTCGCGCGGTGGCTGTGAACGACGCCGGTGATTTTCGACGACCATTTCCGACGAATATCATATGCATTTCGACGGGCTCGACATGGGTAAGCCATTGCTTTTTACGGTTTCGAATTTCGTTTAGTGGTTTGGGAGAAATCGCGATTTGAAGATTTTGAGGGTTTCGTATTCTTAGATCTAAAATTGGAGACAAACCGCTCAGAATTTCGAGAAATTGATTGGAGATTTGGAACGAGCATGAGGAACACATTCGGGACTGATTTTTCGGGAATTTTCCGACAACCTTTGGCGGCGGCCCGGCGTCGGTCGGCGGCCCGGCGGCGGTCGGCGGCTTTTCCGGCAGCTACAGTGGCGGCACTCCGACGGCCTTTTGACAGAACGTCCGCCTTGATGCGGTGAGTCTAACGCCATCTTCCATTCGTCGATTGGATGCTCGGTTAATTTATTATGATTTATTTCGTGTTTCTCGAATTATTGGAATTTATCGTTTAATTGTCGTTTTGATTGATTTTCATGCCAATATGACTTCGTTGAGCTAGAATATGATTGTAGACATGTTGATGGATATATTTGATATTCGATATGAATCCGGTTACCCCTTTTTGATAGGTTGTTATGCTCGTTTTGTGCCGAATGTATATAAATTGGTAACTTTATTATACGACTTATTCGTAAACTTGGTTTGGTTGTGAATAACCTCTATTTTCATGTTGGTAGATGTTCAAAGATGATTATTATGCTTGTAAATAATTAGTCCTTGTTTGTGTAAGTCGTAATAATGCTCAATGGACAATTTATGCTATAAAATGATAGTTTTTCGTATTCTTTAAATTATTAGAAGTGTTCTTGTATGCCTAAATTAAACTAAGCCAATTCTTGGAATTAGTATCTAATCGATATGTGGAGTCATGTGAGATTGCTTGTTGAGAAGATATGCATTTGTTATATGAATCTTGTTGGAATATTGATATTAGGATTCATGCTTTAATAGATGAAACCATGCCGGATTGTTTATTTGAATAATATGATTAAGTCTTGAATTCTCGCTTGCTTACTTGATAAGGGGATGTATGTGTAATTTCGTTAGAAACCATAAAAGGGTATTCATGTTATGACTTTGAAACTAGGAGAATAACATAGGGGATGTTTGTGTAATTTTCCTAAACCATTATGAATTGCTTAGGGGATGTTTGTGTAATTTCCATGAAACTATGAATGTATACTATGATTGAGCTCGTATGCCAAAACATGTTATGAATTCCTAAAGTATGATACAAATGAATCGAGAGTATGCCGTTAAGCTTAAAAGCATGACTTTATGTGATTGAATATATGCCTTATTCATATCGAGCATGACGTATGAATGTAGTAACGTTACATGAACTTATCCTTGACTAAGATTATGATCTATTATGTATAATAATTGAATTAATTGTCAAGTATGAGTTATAATCGATATGTTTAGAATCTTGCAAACTTCATACACATTCAAATGACCGAATTGTTCTTATTTATGCATTTCACATGAGACATGAACTTAGTATTTTGAATGAATGATCTTCTTTTGACCTTGATGGATTTGTATGATGTAATTATGCAAAATGTGATATTATTCTTGTTAATTATAACCTTATGAACTTGGGACATACTTTATATTATGCTTGAAACTTACTTGTTAATGTGCATCCAATCAACTTGATAACTTATGGAAATTGGACTCTTATGTGCCATTTATGTATGATTCATAATTGTTAAGGTTACATACATGTCCATTGACCTCTCATGATTTATGTGGTTAAACTTATGCCTATCCATGACTTGTTGTGCATTCTTTATGCTCTATTTGGCCATGACATATCATGATATGCACGATAGAGCCATCCTTGCATTCATAAATCTCATGATAAGCATGATACTTCGCCGTGCGTCGTGTTAAGTTATCTTCTGAGTCCAGTCTTAATTGTGGAGTGCGTGTAGGTCTTGTATACGTGGTGAGCCACAGGAGGTCAAGTGCTTGTTGTTCGTTTGGTCGACTTCTTCTTGGTTAACTTTGGTCCAGGCTAGGAGTTATAATATCAAAATGTTTTCTAAAACTGTGGATACATATGACCTATCATGTTTGATGGTTTTGAACTCCCATTTTCGAAAAGGTATATGTAGGCTTAATAAGCCAAGTTTTGTGAGCGTTGCTCATATTATGATGTTTGACTATGGAAAACGGTTTACAAGTAAAACTCGTGTTTTGGTATATGGGATAGGTACCCAAAATGCTTTTAGAACTTTCATTTGGATTTTATGCACGTGTGAGTTGTGTAGCGAGCCTTTGTTATACCTTGCAAGGACGCTTGCTTGGTTGGTTCTTTTGATAGAGCTCGGGACGGAGTAAGTGGTAAGACCGGGAACGCAAGGGCGGACGGTTGCACCCTTACGAAGTACCCACTTTTGGACAAGTTTACTAAGACTCCGAGGAGGGTTCGGGGTTGAGGTAAGCTTGGGAGAAGGTCGGTTTCATGGACCCACTTCTCCATGGATCTTTTGCGATGATCGGGAGGTGCACACCCTCGACATCAACGGCGTTAAGGATGGATTGGTTTGATTTCACTTGGTTTGGGAAGTAAGGATGGAGTGCTTGTACTCGCCGAGCCGGTTATGTTTCTAGTTTGTGATCCGTTGTTTTGAAAACCCCTTTGCATTGATTTTGAAAAGTTACGCGGATCATAAACACCTTTGATATCGCATGCATTGTACCCACTTTATTATATTCCTTATAGTAAATCCTCACCGGTTCCTTTTGAACTGACTCTTCAACCTTTGTATTGTCTGCAGGTTTTCTGGAGTCTTGCTAGGCGGTGTGTCGTAGAGTCGTGGCTCGTAGAAGTTGTGTCGAGTCTGCATTTACTTTAAGTTGATGTTCATGTATTTTATTATGTTTTAATGCTTTCGTTAGCCTTGGTGGGCATTATGGTAAAGTTTGAAATGTTACATTCTTGAATGAATTCCGTTTATGAAATTGTACAGGTTGGGATCGTGATGATCCAATGATATTTGGATATATTAATTATCGGGACAGGTGCTTAGGTAGTTGAACCCGTATTTATGATTTTGTTTCGGGACAGGTGCCTAGGAAGTGGAACCCGTATTTATATTATTTCTTATCGGGACAGGTTGCATGCTCTTGAACCCGTTGAATTGTGTGATGCATGATTGATCTTGTTAGTTGACGTTAATGAATTGATTCCGATTGCATGCTACATGCTTGTTGAAAAAATTTATGCTCGCTTCCGCATGTCTGTTGCTTTCTTTACGGCGTGTTGAGTCGAGTTGTTTAGGTACCGCCTAGCCAAGTTGTTCGTCCGTCACCGCTTGCTTTGGGAACGGCGCGTATATGGATGTTAGTTTCATATACGAGCTAGAACCTTAGCACGGGGTAGGATGTGATTGCCATCTGCCGGGGCGTTACACCCTATTTGTGTGGTATCAGAGCCGAAGGTTCAAAATCGGGCTCTTGAGTCGTCTTGTGTCGGTCTAGGTCGTACGGCATAGGAATATTTGTGTATTGCATTTACTTGACTTGGCAATTTTGATTAATTGGCATGAACTTTCTGAACTACTTGATTACATGCTTACATCTTTTAATACACTTGCGCTTATGCTTTTGCTGAGATTGAATCGTGTTAGACACAATTGAATTAATTGTATGGTTATCTTAGAAATGAAGACTTGCTTGCTCACCTGTTAATTGACTTCTATTGAAAGATTTCATTTTCTTAAATGACAATTTTGATTGCCTTAATGGGGAATGCATGCTTATGTGCTTATAGCTTCTCCATAAGTGCTTTTAGCTTGAATTTTGTACTTGTTAGAAGCATGCTTCGAATGTGAACCTAATGACTTGACTACTTGCCTAATTGCTATGGAAACTTAAGAACTACATGCTCCTTGTTACTAATATGTTAGAATTCAATTGTTTTATAATCAATTATGCTAGCACCTTAAATGATTGTGTTCTTGCCTTAGATAACTTGAACTCTCCTTGGGTAACTTATTTAATTGTCTACTTGCTTTAGCAACTTATAGATTACTTACTTTTGTACCCATTGAATTGAGTTGACTAAACTTATGTGCTTAATTAAGCATTGCGAGTATCTTATGTTGAAACTATGTACTTATGTGATTACAACAGTTTTGTAACTAAACTGCTTATAGCTTTTCATAAGTGCCTACTAACCATCATGCATACATACATATGCTTTCAACTATGTTTCTACATAAGGCTTGAACTTAGAAGAAATAACTTTGATAAAAGCTATTCTAAGTGTTGAGTAATAACGGGCGTAGCTATAGTGCAAACTGGAACTTAGAAATCAGCAGTGGGATTTGCTAAGTGTTTCTTCTTTAAGTATTTGATTTATTTCTTTGCTTTGAGCATAGCAGCAGTACAAATTGAACTCAAAAATCAACAAACGGATTTGCTAAATGCTTAATTACTACGAGCGCACGTCAATGGAAGGATCCATATTTAGGAGATGTTGAGCGTGGCTAGTAATCTGAACTTGAACTTAGAAATCAACAAAGGGATTTGCTAAGTGTTTATTTACAACGTGCATACACCAAAAGTGAGATCCGCTTAGGGACCGCGAGCGCGAACCAGAGCGATGGGTCCAGTTGGCCTTAACAATAATAACAGCGTCTCGAAGGGATCTGCTCATTTTAAGAGGGATCCGCGTGAGTGAAACACTAAGCCATTCGACGTGGAGCACCCTCGACCCGGAATTGGCAAAGTAGATCATCGCAAGATAACAGTTAAATGAAGTTTGCATGAGAAATGCATACTGATGTACATAATTTGTATTTTTGTCAAAAGAAAATACACAGTGCCTCGAGCGAGGGTCATACAATGTTTGCAAATACACGTAGAATTTTTTGAGGTTGCAAGCATTCCACGGTCGAGGGAGATGCTCACCTTGCAAATTCTCCAGCAGGTAGGTATTGTTCGCTCGTACCTGAGTGACTTTGAAGGGGCCTTCCCAATTGGGGTCTAACTTACCTACATGCCTAGACACTTCAACCTTTTTTAGGACTAGGTCCCCCAGCTGGAAGGTCCTTTCCTTGACACGTTTGTTGTACTGCTGAGCAACTGATGCCTTGTATTTGTGGATTCGGGCCCAAGCAGCGTCCCTAATTTCGTCTAGTAGGTCCAGTTCGAGCGCCCGGTTACCTTCGTTGGCTGCAGGCTCGAAATAGGCAACACGTGCGGACTCTTGAGCGATTTTCACAGGTATCATAACTTCGGAGCCGTAAACGATGGAGTAAGGGATCTCGCCGGTTGCCGCTCGCGTGGTAGTACGATATGCCCATAGGGTACCTTGAAGCTCTTCAGCCCATTCACCTTTTTTACTCTCGAGCATCATTTTTAGATATTGGAGTATGGTCCTGTTTGTGACTTCAGCTTGACCGTTAGCCTGAGGGTGGCCTACGGAAGTGAAGCGTTGCTCAATACCGAGCTCTGAGCACAACTCTCGAGTGTCAGCGACAATGAATTATAAACCATTATCTGAGATTAGTACCCTCGGGATGCCATACTTGCAGATGATGTTCTTCCAAATGAAGTCTCTTACGACCTTGAACGTTATTTTGGCGACTGCCTCGGCCTTTACCCACTTCTTGAAGTAATCCACAGCGAGGATCACAAATTGCTTTTGCCCGACCGCTATGGGTAGGGGTCCCACTATGTCAATACCCCACTGGTCAAAGGGCCAGGAAACGTCGATGGGGATCATTTGGGCTGCTGGCAGTTGAGGGATGTTATTGTGGAATTGACATTTAAAGCATTTTTTGGAGTAATTGATGGCGTCCTGCAGCACCAAGGGCCAATAAAATCCACTCCTTAAAACCTTCTTAGCCAGAATCCGACCGCCAGAATGATTCTCGCAACTTCCGCTATGCACATGCTCGAGCCCCTCCTTGGCCTGCGGGGGTCTCAAGCATCTTAATGGTGGGCGTTGAAAAGACCATTTGAAGAGCCTTCTCTCATTTTCAAGTGAGAAAGGAGGGGACTTACTCCTGATTTTCCGTGCTTTCACCTTGTCAGATGGGCAAGTTCCATCCCTTAGAAATCCGATGATATCATCGAGCAAACAAGGCTCAAATGGATCAATCATACTTACCCTATCAACGGTTCTTCTGTCCTGACGAACGTAACTGAACGCTCGGAGGAGCTTATAAGAGCAGATGTAAATTTAGAGAGGGCATCAACATGCTCGTTTTCCGCTCGCGGAACCTGCAGTAAATGAAACTCTTTGAATTTGGCGATTATTTCTTTAGCCTTTGCCAGATATTGCACCATGGTGGTTTCTTGAGCCTCATAAGTGTCGTCAACCTGACTAGCAATCAATTGAGAGTCAACGTAAGAAGTGACCCGAGAGGCTCCATTCTGAAAGGCAATTCTGAGCCCTCGGATGAGAGCCTCGTACTCAGCCTGGTTGTTGGTGACTTGAAAAGCTAGCTTGATCGCATTATCAATTTCAATTCCTTGGGGGTCTCTGAGGGTCACCCCCCTTCCCCCTTGTGAGGTCGAGGAACCATCTGTGTGCAAGAGCCAGAGGCCTTCATCCTCAGAGGGTGTAGATTCTAGACCAAAACGTTCAACCAAGAGATCCGCCACCGCTTGAGCCTGTATAGCGGTACGAGACTCGAAGCTGATGTCAAATTGGTTAAGTTCTATTGACCATTTGATTAGCCTGCCTGAGACGTCCGGTTTTGAGAGGATCTGCTTGAGAGGCTGGTCCGTAAGCATGGTGATGGAATGAGCCTGGAAATATGGCCTCAATCTCCTTGAAGCATTAACAAGGGTGAATGCGAATTTTTCAATCTCCATGTATCTCTTTTCGGCGCCCTCAAAGTTTTACTGAGGTAGTACACTGGTAAGTGCTTACGCTCGGGTATTGCTACGAGGACTGAGCTCGTGGCCTCCAAGGAGACGGAGAGGTAGATGTATAAGTTTTCTCCTGGGACCGGCTTCGTTAGTAAGGGCGTGCATGAGAGATATTGCTTCATATCCTGTAATGCTTTCTCACATTCCTCGCTCCAGGTAAAATTTCAAGCGTTGCGTAGGATTTTGAAGAATGGCAAGTTTCTGTCAGCTAAACGTGAAATGAATCTGTTAAGAGAGATGATTTTGCCCACCAGCACTTGGACCTCTCTAATGTTTTGAGGGGAGGGAATGTCTAGGATTGCCTTGATCTTTTCTGGGTTAGCCTCAATGCCTCTCTGACTGACAACATATCCCAAGAATTTTCCTCCTCGAACGCCAAATGTACATTTAGAATGGTTAAGCTTCATACCATAGTGTCGTAGGATATTGAAGGCTCGCCGGAGGTCATCCAGGTGTAAATGTTGGCGCTCACTCTTGATGATCATATCGTCCACATAAACCTCCATAGACTTTCCGATTTCACGCTCGAACATCCTATTCACAAGACGTTGGTAAGTGGCCCCAGCGTTTTTGAGCCCAAATGGCATGATTAGGAAGCAGTAGACCCCTACGTTGACCACGAAGGATTTTTTGGGCGATCCTCGGGTGCCATGAAAATTTGGTAATATCCCTGAAATGCATCCATCATGCTCATAAGTTCTCATCCAGCCGTCGAATCCACTAGCTGGTCAATCCTTGGCAGAGGGTAAGGATCCTTGGGACACGCCTTGTTGAGGTCTGTTAAGTCATTGCACATGCGCCATTTGTTAGCGCTCTTGGGTACGAGGACCATGTTGCAGAGCCATTCAGGATACAGGATCTCTTCAATGTACCGGGCTCGAGGAGTTTGTTGACTTCCTCCTCGATGACTTACCTTCTGAACCCATTAACGTCTCTTTCTTCTGCTTAATAGGTTTGAATACGGGATCGACGTTCAACCTGTGGACTATGACGATTGGATCTATGCCAGTTAGATCAGAGGGTTTCCAAGCAAAGACATCCAAATTTTCACGCAAAAAATCGATCATTATGATCTGAGAGGGACCATCGAGGTTGTAACCTATCTGGGTGGTTTTATCAGGATTCCCAGGCTATAGTTCTATGGTAAGAAAGTTTTCAGTGGACTCAATCCACACTTCTGGTGTAACGCCCGAGCGTGAGGCGCCACATCCCCCGCACCGAGACCCGACCCGCATAGGAAATGGAATATTCCTACACGTGCCAAATCACAGCGAACGAGGACACAACACACACGCTAAGCTAGGCGGAAGCTAACCCTAAAACCAAACAATAACTAACATGAATTAAAATCGAGAAACAAATGCAATAGCGGAAGCAATAAACATAAATATTCACATTGAGCATCCAAGCTCCAAAAATAGATCAACCTATACAATAAGTAGTAGTAATGCCATCATGGCTCAAAATAGCATAATTCGCTCCATACTAATCCAAAATACAAAATATAAGTGCAAATGAGTGTAAAGGAAATGCTAGACACAAATGCAAGACCTAGACGACTCGAATTCCCGCCTAGCACCTCCAAACCTGCACGAAACAACTGAAAACAAACCGGGTTCAGTCTAAAAGAGACTGGTGGGTATAAAAGCGGGGCATAAGTATAAATATCGCGAAATTGAAACATATACATGCAAGCCCTAATCCCATAGAAATTTGATAAGAAATTTCCCAAGCAGGCAAAACAAATAAAACATCCATGGGATTACGACTATCATATTCATTCATAATTAACATAGGGTTTAAGGCCCGGCGAGTGGGCGTGCATCATCTCCAACCTTCTCCTCGTGTAATCATATTCATAAATTCATAAGTTATCATACATAACATATGTGTACATACATAATGATCATAATCATTCATATACACCTTCTTCCTCCGATGGCGGACGAGTTTGCAAGACTCGACCACCTCATACATAATGGCTAGGGAGGTACATGAATCCTCAAAAGCCCGACTAGCGTTTTCTCGTCAAAACTCCTGACGAGATCCGTTTCGACGTAAAATGGTTGGAACTAGTGCACGGGTTCACCGTCGGCCCTTGCCTCCCCGGCTTACCACGATACACTGAGCTCCGGGGCCCGTGATCATAACATACATGCAATCTCGCCAAAACATAAGGTAGGTTTTCATGAAAGAAGGCTTAACAATCGAAAATCATAAGACTCTTTAAAAGACTCGATAAATATAAATATAACTTTTGGCTTAAAACGGTCACATAAGGGTTAGATCGGGTCAAGATAACTATTAGTAGAGAAACCCACCTTAAACCGTCAAAAGAAGACACAAAAGCCTCAAGGATTGGCCTCGTCTCCAACCGGATCAAAATCTGTGCAAAAAAGGTGAAGTGAGACTCAAAATGACTAATTAAGACGCTCGACAATGAAATGATCATGATATGAATGCATAAAAGAGTATGTTATGTAATGAACATGTTCATGTGCACTATTAATGTCTTAAAGACATATAAACGTTCATTTCATTCATTCAATGAAGCATTCGTATTCAAACGAGTTCATATCTTTCACATTTCACGGCAAATGAATCCATAAATTTAATAAAATGCTCAAATCACTCTATTTAACATATTAATAAATTATAAATATCATAGAGGGGTAAAGAAAATATAAAACAAATCAATTAAACCACATATACATTCATGTATTGCAAATAGAGAGCAAAAGGTCATATTTCACGTAGGTGCAGGACAATTCATATTAAAATTCAAGTCATGAAATGTAACATGTACTGGAGCAATTAAATAACATAAATAAGACATAAAGGAGACCAAAGGATCAAATAAAAGGCAAAGAAAGACAAGGCAAAAACGCAACAGCAGCAGCAGCTCGTGAACGGCGGTTTATTCTTCATCTTTGCAGCTGAAAACTGACCCAAAACCAAGGCACAACAAGGGATACGCATAGAGCAACATATATACTACAAAGCCATGCCATAATACATGAAAAAGAACACAAAAATCCCAACATTTCAGTCCCCAAAACGTGACAGCAGCTGGGCAAGGAAGAGCAGATTATTTTCTGCACATTTCTTCAAGTTTTCATGAAAATCAACAATGGTAATTCATGCTAGGCTCAAGTACCATGAAAGATAAGGCAAATACTGAAGTTAAGGAGTTCAAAAGCTCAACAAACATGCCTCAATTCAACTCATAAAGCAAGCAACATCAAGGATTCAAGAATTGAAGCCTAACCTAACTATTCATTCATCATCTTCAAAACTCATGAAAACATGCTCAAAATTGGGGAGGAATGGATCAAAATGACTCATAATGAATGTATATTACAACCCTAAGCTTACCTTGTGGATTGGTTGAAGGTTGGAGGAGATTTGAGCTTGAATCTCCAAGGAGGGCTTGAGTTACGGGATTTTCTGGAATGCAGGGGATGAGGAGCTGATCTTATCCAAATGAGAGGGTGTGGTTCGGTTAAGGAGAGTAGGATCAGATAGAGGGTTGAGTTAGGGTTCCATAGGCTCAAACCATGGTTAATTTGGTCAACAAATGAATAAATTATGATTTATTTGGTAAAAGGTGGCAGATTTGGTTCCCGTTGCATGTTTCGGTTGAATTTCGGAGGTTCAAATAAATTTGGAAAAATATAAGGCTAAGTTCTTCAAACTCGAATTTTCAATACGAGTTCAACGAAGGTGACGAAACTCGAATCCGAGTTTCCTAGCTCAAGATATTAAATACGGAACCAAGGTTACGCTAATTACTCGTTAGCCCCCGATTTGGATTCCAAAAATCAAAATAAATTCGAAACGTATGCAAACGAACCCGAAAACATGAAATTATCATATATTCATATTCATAACACATATAAGTCCAACATATTAAATTTGCACGAAATTCTGAATTCATTTCTCGTAGAAACGGCAAGCAATTAAGTCATTCAAGCGCAAATAGTTCAAAGAAAATTCATATAAATTCAAATTCAAATATTTTCAAATAATTAAATATTTTAATAATATAATATAACTAAAACAATTGCATGATTTAATATATAGATATAATTATTAACATTAAAAATATATATATATCCGCTAATTCATATATATATAATATTAACTAACTTAATATATATAAAAATTAACATTTAATATATAAAATAAAATTAAATATATAAAACACGTATAAATAATTAATTCGCGCAATTTGGTAAACACATACGTCATACCTGTACGACCGAAATATCGGGGCGTCACATCTGGCCTCGGGGCTTCGAGCGCCCACTTCTTACCAGTAAGTCGATCGTTGACTTCTTTTGAGGGTTCATTATCGTCGCTCTCCGAGGAGGTACCTTCTACGGCTCCTGGTGGTCCATCTTTTCCATCATTGGACTCACTTGGGATCTTCTTTTTGTTCTTTTTCCTGTTGAGTTTGGCCCTCTTGCTCTCGGGGCCATCCTCATCTAACTTGGGAAAGTCTACGGATTTCTTGGTGGACCCTGCCTGAATTGTTTGCTAAGGCTTGTGGCTGCGAAGAGAAAAGATGTAGCATTCCCATGCTTCCTTGACATTGCAGAGTGCCTCGCCAGTACTCTCGGGGGTGAGAAATTTGACCTTCTGATGGTAGGTGGAAATCACTGCCTTGAAATCTATGAGGGCTGGACGTCCGATGATTATGTTGTATGGGAGATCTACCTCGACCACTAGATAAAGGACGCTCAAAGTTTTTCGTTGTGGGGCACGACCGAAAGAGGTGGTCAAGCAAATTTGTCCGCAAGGGATGATCTCGGAACCCCCAAAGCCTACGAGGGATGTTCTAAGGGGTTCGAGGGAAATGTTTGTAATATTCATCTTTTGAAACGTTAAGTAAGGGAGAACGTTCACTGAGCTTCCGCTATCAATTAAAACCCTCTTTACAACATGATTGTGAACATCTAAGCTAACCACCATGGAGCAGTCAGAGGTTTCACTATCCCCATGGGGTGTTACAATGTGTTCTTGGTCATTTTCAGTGAATCCTACAATCTCACTTTCTTTCGAGAGTGAGGATTCTTCCAGGGAATACACCTGTTTAGGCCTTGAGGATCTCTGATCACAACTGCGGATATGGTGACGGCGAGAGGCGTTAGAATCACCCCCCGAGGATCCGCCAGCGATCATGTGGATGACGACGAAGGGTTGGTTCTCCAATTCGGCGGCCTTTTGCTTGCCGCGGTCGCTTGTCTCTGGGCGATGGTGGCACGGGCTCCTAGAGTGCGAGCGGCTTCTCCCTCGAGCCCTGGCTCGTTCCTTGAGGTGCCCCCCGGCAATGAGCCTTTGGATCTCGCTCTCGAGTTGGCGGCACCCGTTTGTGTCATGCCCCTTCTGCTTGTGGAAGGCACAGTACTTCCCCGAGCGCTTTTGAGCCTCGGTTTCTCTCATATTTAGCGGCCTCTTGAACATCTTCTTGTCCGCCATAGAGTAGACTTCGGCAATAGGTCTGTTGAGGGGGACGCGCTCGAACCTGCATGGAGGAGGGGAATTCCTTCGAGCGGGAGCAGGGCTGCGGCAGCGGTTTAGACTCCCCCCTGTCTTCCTGGCCTTTGTCAGTGCGAGGGGCGTTAGTAAGCTTTTGGGCCCTCACAATGTACATGTCCTCGAGAGTGAAGAAAGAGTCAGCTATATCCCTTATTTCCATCAGGGAGCGTGGTTTCTTCTTTACCACTTCTTCAACCAATTCTTTGTTGACGTAGCTCTTCATGTTGATTGCCCCGAATAGCACATGTCTCAGAAAATCCATCGAGGGCCTTTCCACCAGAAAGATCACTTTGTTGAATCTGCCTATAAAGGACCTGAGGGTCTCGTTCGGTCCTTGCACCAGGCTATAGAGAGCCGTGGTAGCGGGCGCCGGTGCTTTCAGAGAGTTGAAGTGGTTTAGGAAGGCATCAATCAGATCGTTATACCCTCGGATGCAACCGGGGGGGATAGCTTCTTGTACCATTCCTATGTCATTCCCACGAAGGAGGTGGCAAAAATCTTTGTCCAGTAATGACTGGAATGCTCATACAGGTGCATCAAGTGCACAAAGTGATCCAGATGCTCGGCTGGATCAGTGGTTCCGTTGTATCGGTTGACGGATGTGGGAATTTTTCCCATCTCGGCGTGGGCCATCAAGACTTCATCAATGAGGGGTGAACCGCCTGTCAAAGGCCTATGGTTCCCGCCCTCATGGTCATGCTCTTTATAGTTTTCTTCCCTCCAGCGGCGAGGGATCTGGTCGCCTGGGTTGCGAACGTCTCTGGCCTTGGAGCATGTGGGACTCGAGATCGTGCTCGAGAGAGCTACTCCACCATCTTCTGCAAACCTTTGAGTTGGTTCTGGACAGCAGCCAAACGAGGGTCGTTTCCTTCCCTCCGATTCGTTCTTCCGGTGGCCCTGGATTGAACCTCTTCTTTTGCATCTCCCCTCACTGGGGGGGGGGGGGGGGGTTTCTCTTTCTCCAAAGGGTGTTGTTCTCAGTCAGCCCTCGGGGGACCATCTTTCTCCTGTGCTGCTGGTGGCGGGTGGGCCCTCAGCATCGGTCAATGGATGAATTTGTAGCCCCCTCCACCGGAGGAGCCATCTGAGCGCCCACTCCCGAGGGGAAGTAGGCGGAGGTGAAGTGCTTCCAGGCATTCTGAGCAGCCTGTACCTCACACTGAGCGTAGAGCACCTGGAGTTGTTGCGAGGTCATCTGAGGCATTTCCACTCCTTGGATCTCCTTAGGAATGGAAACTGGAAGTTGCAATGTGCCCACCTGATAAGGCTGTATCATAGGCAACATGTCTGGCATCACTCCAGGCAACATACCAGGTTGCCTGTAAATGTATCCAGGGGGTTGCATCGCCATGGGGTAAGCTGCAGTGTTGGTGACGGTGGCGGTAGGCAAGAGCATCGCATGCGGGACAGCCGAGCCCGAACCTCCAACCTCAACTCCTCCTGCCTTAGGGGACCCTACCAAGGCCTCTTTGTCCCCGTTTCCGATTGCAGGGGATTCTCGCCGCCAACCAGTGTGTTTGATGTGTTTCCATCTGGATTTGCCTCGTTAACAGGAGGAAGGGTACCCCTGTTGTCCACTAAACTAGATCGGGGTTGCTGTAACCATGCTTGAAAGCTTGCTGGTGTTACTGTTCAACTAGCTAAGAAAGAAGGAACTGACGAAAATGAAGAAGATGATGATGGTTTCCCACAGACGCTGCCAAAAATGATGGTGCAGGATTCTGAAGTCCTAAAATCAACCAACCACTTTAGAATTTATTTATGGAAAGGAAGACCATCACAGGCGTTGAGCCTCAGGAACTGGGTTTCCAAGTAAGCGTGGCTTCTTCCAACTAGGATAACACCAGAAAATGCAGTGAGGATGCAGTGAAAATGGTGAAATGCAGGGAGGTTGGGGAAGATGAAGATCAGAGGGAAAACGCCCAGTTTATGTGTGTGGTGTCTGTAGAGAAGATGACTTAGGGAGAAATGAGCTGATTTTCCCTATTTATATGTTGAGGGCAAGGGTAATCTGGTAATAATGACCAGGTGGTCCCAAACCGGTGTTGCCCTAGACACGTGGCGTTATGTGATGGTGTGAAAGTGACTGCCCTGAAAGTTTGGGGCGTGTCAGGTGTGGTGCGCACTACCACTATGTCAGAGGTAGTTATAGTACTGCAGGCGAGCGTGTAGTCACCCAAATGGCTCCCCATGTAGCCGGGTGTGCCCTTGAGGGGGACCCTTCGCCAAGGTGGTAGTAAGCTTCTAAGCTATGATGCATGGACACGGACACGGCGACACGGACACGACACGACATGGATACGGCGACACGGATTTTTTCTTGAATTTTCCATGTAAGGAGTGTTGGACACGGTGTCCGACACGACACGACACGGCAAAATGATATTTTTAGAAGTGTCCGTGCATCATAGCTTCTAAGAAATGAGTACCCTCGGTGGTGAGGACGGTACTGGTATCAAGTGATGATCCGAGCGCTGGGAGCGCTCGAGAGGGGTTCCTCTGGTGGCTCGGTCCGAGCATCATGAGACTCGAGCGGTGAGTGAATACGACCGTGGGTTCCCTCGAGGAGGGTTCACATGGTGTGGAAGAGATGGGCTCTGGTGGAGAGCATTCAGTGGGTCCGCAGTGTGAGTGTCAGATGGGATTAATGAGCAGATCCCACGCTCGTGACTTGGGCCGAGGCGCGCAAGTCTTAAGCGGAGAGTGAGTGAATGGGCTGGGCCTATTCCGCGAGCCCAATATAGCGAGTGTCCAAGCTCAGGAGTCTTCTGGTGGCTTCGACGAGCTGCTCAGATGGTGACACGTGTACGGTGTTTGATCTGAGCGTGATTTGGGCCCATCACTATAGATTAGGAATGAAAATTGTAAGTAAACGATCAACATTTTGGTAAAAATTCTAAATTCCGCTGCATTTCCGTTTTTGTTTCCTAACAAATCATAGAACCCTACTAGTCCTAATGCTATGAATTAATTCTAATAGCAATTCCATTTGGTCTAACACTCTAGGAAACTCTTTCCCTAATTTAGATCTCATTACCTTGCTCAAGAATTTAAGTGGAATGTGCTATAATGAATTCATGAGTGATTCACTGGTTATTCTAGACGAGCGATAGATTCTATGTTGGCATCTCATATGCCCCATACATAATTCGGATAATACCAACATACAACCATAGTAAGATTCATGGAACCCACCTCATCATTAAGGCATAAAAGTCTTACCCCATTAGGGTGTTCTCATCGGGATCCTCATTGTACCTGTTCCCTAACAAGGATCCCCATACGCGTGTGAACGTTTCCATATTCAATACTCATGAAATAAAGTAATCTCTCCTAAAGACACGTCGTATGAGCAAGTCTTAAACAAGTCAAGTCAACATCCCCCTTCTAGTTAGACTCTTAGACTTGGAGTTCATTCAGGTCACGCCATAGAGACTTGTTTTATAACCTCCATCTCTATGCAAGGTCAAGTCATGTAACTTAATGTGACCTTGAGATTTCAACCATATACAACAGTTATAATGTGCAATTAATTAACTTGAATGAAATATGATAAATTGACCACATGTAATTAAAACGACTATGAAAAATTATATTTATTATTTCATTAATATCACAATTGCTGATAATGAGAATAAATTACAAAAGAGACCTAAACTATTTTGACTCTTTCAGAAGACGACTCTAACCATTTGGTGTAGCATTGGCTCTCAAAAAGAAAGACTATTATATTTTTTTTTACTTTGGTAATATAAAATTTTATTTCTCATATACCCCAAACAATTCTTCAGGAATGAAACAAATAGCAGTAGTTTCCGATTTCTTGGAGTGTTTTGTTCAGTCACTTCTTGTGATATACTTAATTAGCACTCTAAACCATGTGATTTGAAATGTTTCAAAGTAACCTTGTGATTGTATTAAATTAGTATTAAATTAACACTCAAAACCCTACGGTGTGACAACAACCACGGTCGTAGGGTTTTGAGTGCTAATTTAATATAATTATAGGATTTGCTCTAAGAAATTTTAAATCATAAGATTTGGAGTGCTAATTAAGTATATCATAGTGTTTTCGATGAAATAAACTTTGATATCTTGTTATTAAAAGTTTACTTCGTATAACAATTATTGCATAATATAACTATTATATTTTTTCAGAAAAGTGTAGATAATCACTAATTAAATCCGGCACACGATTACTAGTAACATTATGAAGCTCTTTACTTTACTTGTTTGTTATCCATTGGGGAGGGGTTATTTTTTGAAAAATTTTGGTTATTTTATCATGTGGGTTCTTTACTTTGATGGATTATCATTTTGTTTAAATAGCCAAATAATGTGATGATTTACTTTAATAGATAAGAAACCACTTGTCTACGGTGTAATTGACTACTCTGCCCTTATATCAATTTGTGTGCCAAACGGTTACTTTCACCCATTCCAGGACTATTTGACACCTTTTACTGAATTATACAAAGCAGATTCTCTGGTAGAATTCTTACACACTCTTCTCCTTCTTCCGATTATCAAGAACTGAATCATTTGAATTCTCTTTCTTGTTCATTTACTAGGGAGAGAGACACCGCGCGAGGCGCGGTGGTCGTGCCCGTGGCTATATCTCGCACAATAATTGTATCCGATTTAATTAGTAATTGTCCAGACTTTAAAAGATAAAAATAAAAAGGATATGGTAGTTATATTATGCAATAATTATAATACACTACTGTTATTTGTTTCACTCGAAAAAAATTGTTTGTAGTATATGAGAAATAAAATTTTTATATTACTAAATTTAAATTATTTTATGTGTAGTATTGAAATGTGATTGAAATAAATTGTAATTTATCCCTAAAATTTTTTCAATAAATAATTTTTAACGTATAAAATTATGTTTTCAAAATCAAATTCTTAAAAAATTATATTTTCTCTTAATAGCTATTATACAAAACAAAGCAGATTCTCTGGTAGAATTCTTACACACTCTTCTCCTTCTTCCGATTATCAAGAACTGAATCATTTGAATTCTCTTTCTTGTTCATTTACTAGGGAGAGGGACACCGCGCGAGGCGCAGTGGTCGTGCCCGTGGCTATATCTCGCACAATAATTGTATCCGATTTAATTAGTAATTGTCCAGACTTTAAAAGATAAAAATAAAAAGGATATGGTAGTTATATTATGCAATAATTATAATACACTACTGCTATTTGTTTCACTCGAAAAAAATTGTTTGTAGTATATGAGAAATAAAATTTTTATATTACTAAATTTAAATTATTTTATGTGTAGTATTGAAATGTGATTGAAATAAATTGTAATTTATCCCTAAAATTTTTTCAATAAATAATTTTTAACGTATAAAATTATGTTTTCAAAATCAATTTCTTAAAAAATTATATTTTCTCTTAATAGCTATTATACAAAACAATACATTACATTTCAAAACTTCAGTAACTAATGGGTATAAAAACAATATTATATAGATTTATTTGTATTATTTTAATAATTAAATTAGAAAACGCTCCATCCTTCCCTATCTACACACCCATTCTAACTGAGTAACCTTTATGCTCTTTTTCGAGCTCGAACACAGCATTACAACACCACATTCATGCATGTAGATGAAAAACGGAACAGATATATACATTCTCTTCTATGATTTTTGACATTAAAAGCTCAAGTCTTTTTTTCCCAAATGCATATCCACTCAAGAAATCCTTCTAAAATCAGCAAATGTAAGGTCTCCCGAATGCATACCCAGTCAGAAGAGTCTTTTTTCGTCGTGCTCATTTACAACACGGAGTTCAATCTCTTCCTGATTCCACCCTTCATCATCTCCATTGTTGAAGTCGTCTTCTACACAACATTGAGAAACTTCATAAAAGATTCAGATCCAGATTTTAAAGGCATGAATTGAAGTTCCTGCTCGCCCTCTACTTTTCCCCATGGACAGTGAAAGAAAAGGCCTCGAATTAAAGTGGAGCTGCAAATTTCTGGCCTCTTTACCTTCAAGTCACCTGAAATTTCAATTTCATTGAAAGCATTATTGAAAATATATCTCGTACAGAAAAGAGAATCCTTTCAATATCTAAAGGCATTTAATACAACAACCAACTAAATGCTAAAATAATTTATGTTAATTTGAGTAGAAGAGTTTAAAACAAATGCTAATAACGTATGTTAAGTAACTTGAGAAGAAGAAAAAAAATGAAGCAAAACTGCTTACAAACAGTGCTGACCTTCGTTTAATCGAAGTTTTTGTACAAGGACCTAATGTTATGTAAAAGTACAAGGACAAATCATCTCCAACCAAGTATGTTAGTAAAATTGATCAGCAGACATAGCTCATATGAGTTTGGTAGGCTACCTAAATATTTACGTAGGTGCAATTTACACAAGTGTGATTGTTGACAATAAGTTGAATTTTTTGACATGTTCAGCAGCAGTGATCGAAGGTGGAATATTATCTCATTCAATCTAAGTACTTTGTAATGCTTCATAATCGTCTGTTGCAACCGAACAAAAACTTATACGAATATAAATATATAAACTATATTGTATTTTCCACAAAAGGAAAAGACAGGGATGTTCAAAGACCATGCATGCATACGAAAAGTGCAAAAATGAACTTCATTCAGCCTCAGCTTGCATGGGTAACTCATTAACCTACACGAGCGAAACAACAGTATACCAGTATTTGACACCAAATTGAGACTCTCACATCTTTTTGTTGATCTGGATTATAAATTCTTAATGTTCTACATGTGTGTTGATGTCAACACAATCGAGTCTTATATCCTGTATTATAACAATTATGTATACACCTTTCGGTAAAAATAAAAACAATTATGTATACACTTCATTAAAAATTTATTGAAAGGACAAATAGCAGTAATTGTCAGTATAAGATTATGATTACCTCCGCTTCCAGTTTTATAAGCTTGAACGCAATCATACGAAGCACACTTCCTGCAAGCTCTCCAAACCATACAACATCTAATGAAGTCAGCTTGTCAAACACTGTGATGACAAATTTAGCCCTAAAAAGTTGCAAATAAGATTTTAATTAAAAAGGTTCCATTGTAACCAAAGAGTAAGCAGTGTAACGTACTTAAAGAGGAAATATATAATATAATACCTAGGTTTTGCAACATTAAGCTCACATCTACTCAATATATTATAGCTTGCATTTGAGTTTCCTAAAAACAATTTCAAATAAATTTGTGAGGAAAAAAATGTAATATACATATTTTCATATGGAAAAGCAAGAAGAGATTATTGGAAAAAATTAAACGTTACTTGAATGTTGAACATACATACATCTTTGTCAATAAATAGAAACCTCTAATGCATTTTTCTAGTTGTTTGAGACTGCTGAGGGCTGAGTTTTCACATTACCGGAACTTTTGCAGTATCTGCTAGTGTTTGGAACAATTTCAGCAATAGGGACAACCGAGCGATGCATCATTCAATCTGTAATTTGACACTGGTATCAAAAAAAGAATGTGGTATATTTTAATGGAAAATAATTACTGAGAAAGCTGAAGACAAAGAAAATTTATAATAATTTATAAGAAAAAATAACAAATAATAGAAATGAAGCCAAACATGGAGTATAGTGCAAGATAATAGTATTCTAAGAATTATTAAAAGGAGTACGTATAATAACGATTTAGGTTGAATAGAAGCAATCAGAAACATAGAGGTATCAAGATAATATTTCTATTAGTATGTGAGAGTCGTTTGAGTATAATAATATATCTCAATAAAATATTAAAATCTATAACGATACAAAAAATCAAATATCAAACATCCATATCGTAGCTTCGAGTTCAACAATTATCAGACATTTTATAGATACTAAATCTAAATGATTGACAAACTAAATAATTAGTAGATGACAGCTAAAATTCCATCAGAATTGTTCAAGCTCTTAGTAGATGTGATATACTGAAAGTTTGCTCGAATAATTCTTTCCTTACATTTGGTTTAAATGAGTGAAAACCTCTTATGTCTTAGTGCTGCAGTTGTGTTTCCATTTTGTCAAAATGATACAAATTGAATTCGTAGTTAACACCACCATTCGAATATCTACATAATTCTTTTTGTTCATCAGAATGATAAGAACACCCCAGAGAAAGCACTAATAGCAACTAACTTGATTCTCAAAGTCAACCCAACGCTTATCACAGAATCTGACGGCCTAAATGTTCACACAAAAGGCAACAAAGGAAAATCTCATACCTATTTACGAACAATGTAGCGACCTCACAGAATTTTAAAACTAACCATCATAATCGAAAGCAAATAAAATTTTGGGTTGTGCAAGTTTTACGAGTTAAAATTACTCAACAAAACATGTAATATATACAAAGTATAGCTGTTTTGTATAGCACCCAACTTATATTTTCTTGCTTTTTTATTATTCCTTCCCCTTTCCACTTTATTATATGACTATTGTAGCCAAAACACAAAAATTTAACATAAAAAAGATAAAAAATTCAAGGAAAGAGATCAGCCAAGAAAATGAACAAATACAACAGTTTGGCCAGGCCTTGAAATTTTCTCTTGCTCCTCCCTTTTTCTTCCATTATTTTCCTTCGTAAGAGTTACAACAACTACACTAATGAGTGAACAAGGATTTTCTATTATGTGTAATGAGTACTTAGGAGTTTAAGAGATTCAACTCCAACTATTATGAGATTGAAGATTACTATAGACTATAGAAGGGTATGTTTTAAACTAAAAATGCTTACTCCCAATTCCCTCTGTTTACTCTTTCTCTGATAGATTAAATCGTAGCTATTCAGACATGAGAATTGACATGAAATTCATTTTAGAAGCAACCTTATTACGTGTGGATATGCAACCAAAGAAAAACCTGTAGATACCTTTTAAAAATATCTGAATTAATAAATATATTACTGCATCAAATTCTGAACTAATCAAAAAATTTATCGGCAGCAAGAATCTGGGAAGAAATTCTTGATAGGATAATATGAAAAAGGCATTTACAAGCAATCCACACGCATAAATAGTACCTTCATGGTACATTCCTGTGCAACTTATGTGCATACAACTCTCGGACAGTACAATAAGTGAATTTAAAATTAAAAAATTAACAAAGGCAGCAAAAGAAATCTAATCTGAAAATATACTTGAATTGTGGGTACTACGGACATAACTTATAAGAAAGACGAACACCAAGTAGCTGAACAAATCTATCCTTACAACCAACGTTTAAAGGAATTCTCAGATTTCCTATGCATTAATTTGAAATATAAGTCGTGGTCCCTAAATTGAAATTTAAGTAGTGTTCTGATGTCTGGTTTTTTATTTGTGCAGTCAATGTATCACAATCAATGACCCATAAATTCCACATTATAACATGGAAAATATATCGCCATTAAATATCAATCACCCTTCAGATAAAAACAAAACAATGTCTAAACACAATTACAACACGAAATAAAAGAAAACATCACCTGATTTTTCTGTACTCCTTTTTGTTGACTAAGGATTATGCCTACCATTGAGAGCATTCTAATTGTTGCATGAGCTACAACAACTGCAATAATGAGTGAATGAGAGTGGGCAAGAAAATCCCCATTCACAAATCAGAGATTTTTTACAGTAGAGTCGTGCCCTAATCAACAAATATGAACAGAACAGATTAGATTTAACAGCACCAATTACGAGGTTGAAGATTACTATAGATTATAGCAGGGACTATTTTAAATTACATATGATTACTCCTAACTCCCTCTGTTTACTCTTTCTCTGGTACATTAAATCCTAGTTATTCACACATGAGAATTTACATGAAACTCATTTTAGACATACGGGGGACTGTTTTAAATAACAGATGCTTACTCCCAACTCCATTTGGTTACTCTTTCTCTAGTACATTAAATTCACACATGAGAATTTACATGAAATTCATTTTAGAAGCAGCCTTTTCACATTGCATATGCAACCCAAGAAAATACTATAAATACCTTTAAAAGAGTCTGAATAACAAAAAACATATTATTGCATCTAATTCTGAACTAATCAAAATTCATAGGCAGCAAGGATCTGGGATAAAATTCGTGATACGATAATATGAAAAACGCATTTGACAAAGTCCACAAGAAGAAATCATGCCTTCATGGTATATTCCTGTGAAACTGATGTCCAAACAATTCTAGAATACCAACAATAAGTGAAGGTAAAATTACAAAAGTAATAAAGGTAGCAAAAGAAAGTCAGTCTGAACATATACTTGAATTGTGGATACCACGGATAGAACTTATAACAAAGATAAACACCAAGTAGCTGAGTAATCTATCGCTACAACCTACTCTTAAAGTAATGTTCAGATTTCTTATGGATTAATTTGAAATATAGGTTATGGTCACTAAATTGAAATTTAGGTAGTGTTGTGAAGCTTAAGACCAAGAGAATTTGGATTTATTATCTTAAGGATGGATTGGTTTTGATTTGTGTACTTGATGTACCAGAAGAAATGATTCATAACTTCCGCGATATAACATGGAAAATCACTGTTAAATATCAATGTTTTGATTTGTGTACTTGATGTACCAGAAGAAATGATTCATAACTTCCGCGATATAACATGGAAAATCACTGTTAAATATCAATCGACCTTCATACAAAAACAAAACAACGTTTAAACACAATTACAACATAAAACAAAAGGAAACATTAGCAGATTATTCTGTTCCTTTTTGTTGATTAAAGGTTATGCCTACCCTTGAGCACATTCAAATTGTTGTGAGAGTTACAACAGTTGCAATAATGGTTGAATTAGAGTTTGCAAGAAAATCCCCATTCACGGATAACATAATTTTTTTAAAATAATCCTTGAAAACGTTAAACTTTCTATTAAATCATGGCCAATCCTGCATACCATGTAGTTGCAAAAAAACATGTAAAGAACACAAATTAATTCTATCTCAAAACTCATCGAAGAGAACAGATTCGGTGGACAAATATCTTTACTACAACTAAAAATTAATAGGCAAGGAAGAAATCGTCCAAGAAAAGTAGATGAATTGGACTTCGCACGCACCTCAATTTTATTTTGAGTGGCAAACCTTTGTACGCAATCAAACCAGAGTAGGTCGGTACCTTTGAATGCTCCTATCTAATACCCATCAAATTGCTCCCAAATTTCACCCAAAGACGAAAGCATCTGTATATAGCAGAGAACAATAATCCCGTGAAAATCAAGAAACTGCAGCATAAATTTACCAATTATCATCTCGCAAGCTGTAATTGCAAGGAACGGCGACCGCACAGGTGATTCGCGCAAAGAAAGGCATTGTCGGTACTGGTCCAAGTGAGAATAAATTTCTGCATAATCTGCGAATCTCGAAAGCAGCCGATGCTCCTTCAATGGAAGAGTAGGCGTCATTTTGAAGAAGGATTTTCTCGTTCAAATCCGGATCCATTACTGCAGAACTGCGAAAAGCTTTGAAGGTTGTGGGTACAGAGAAGGAAGCAACAAAAAAATGAATTTATCGTCCAGCCGCCTTTTTGGGGAAAAAAGAAAAAGTTGGACCAAGATAAAAATTCATCTAATACGCTGTTGTGGATGGATTCATAAATTGAGGGAGGGGGAAGAGAGCGGATCCTGTGCGGGCAGAAGAAAAGTTTCAATTGTGATCCTGGTCGGTCAATTAAAAAGTGGCTTTTATATATATGTTAAATTAATTAATTAATTAAAGATTATCTCAGTTAGTATTTTGTATAAATTTATTATTTTTATAATTATATAATTGATTAACAATAATTTATGAAGAGTTATTGGTTGAACACTTATGTCATCCAATGACGTAATAATTACAAGGGAAAATTGCAAATTTGGGATACTAACATACCTTTTTTTTTGCATTTTTGGATTTTAATTTGGCAATTCTGATTTTAGGGACAGTTGCTCTCAAAATTTTACAATTTTGGCCAAATCCCAACTGAATCCCTAATTCTCATCTGAAAATGAGTATGTGGCAGTTGTTTTGCCTGCATGGCAAAACCACCATACCACATAGGTAACTCACTTAATTTATGTTATTTAAAAATAAATAAAATTTCAACTAAGAATCCTACATCTTAAAATATTTATTATATATGGAAATAAATATAAAAAAAATTTTATTTTGAATTATATATATATTATTATAGATATAGTAAATCCTACTATGTACTGTACATAATAAAATATATCTAATCTAAATTCTAATAAAAAATGATATTTTTATTAATAAGTATATTCTTACATAGATTTACAATTATGGATATATACATAAATAATCCTATTATTTGTAATTCAATTTAATATTCAATTTACAACTATGTTTATTCTTATACACATAATTATAGTTAAAGACATACGGTTATATACATTAATAAAAAAACTTATTTTCTAATGAAATACTTAAATCAATTATAAATATATTAGAAAAATAATCCTTCCTTTTTCTTCCCAATCCCATCACCACCGTCCAAAATGATATCAATTTATTTTTATGAATATTACATTAAAATTATAAGATCAAAAAATTAAAAGGTTTTATAGAATAAATAAATGATAAAATAATATTTTAATATACAAAAATCTAATGTCATACTAAAAATAATAATATGTTGTAATAAATATTACCGCATGCTAAATTTAATTTTATCTAATATTCTTATAAAATATTATAGTTTCATTTGTAAACACCATTAATTTATTAATATGTTAATATATAGAAAACTATTAAATGAAAATACAATACTTTTGTTAAAAAATAAAAAATCGTCACCCCTGTTTATTCCGCCGCCGCCGTCCCGGTCTGCACCTGACCACCACCAGGCCGCTGTCTTCGTCGAGCCCTCTTGCCGTCATCGGGTAATTGCAGATCCCTCATCTCTCCCCCGTCTCTCCCTGTTTCTCTCTCTCTCTCTCTCTGAGCCATCGCCGCCACCACCGCCGCGGCGGCCATACAAGTTACAGATCTACTTCTTCCTCCAAGCCATCATCATCACCATAGCCCCTAGATCAATCATATGTATGTGTGTGTGAAAGAGAGAGAAAATAGTCGTGGGTGCTCAACAGTGGTGGCGCGATGGTTGTAAGTCGATGAGATGGTGGCAATTTGATGGTAGTTGTGATGGGTGGTGTATGCTTAGTTGTGTGGCGACGGCTGAGTGTGGTGAGTAGGTGAAATCGTGGTGGTGATGGGTGAGACGGTGGCAGATTTGTTGTGGTGGTGGTGACGTGTGAGACAGTGGCGGATCGATGGTGGTGCTGGGTTGGTGATGAAGGCGAGAAAGGTTGGGGGATATTTTGTAAATTATATTTAATGGAGGAATTTAATTATTAATCTAAATAAGAAATTTAATTTTCTTTTAATTAATTTAAAATTAAAAAAAAGTGAAAATCCAACATGTACATTTTAAATGAGTTGTCCTATTTTGATATGCCAACTAGACAATTCAATGCCACATCCCAATTTCAGGGGCATTCTGGCAGCCACGTAGGCACAAGGATGGTATTCTGGGATGAAAATGGTGGTATTTCGTGAAGAAATTAGGGATCCGGTTGGAATTTGGCCAAAATTGCAAAATTTTGACAGTTAGTGTCCCTTAAATCAGAAATACCAAATTAAAGTCAAAAAATGCAAAGAGAGGTATGTTAGTGTCCCAAATTTACAATTTTCTCTAATTACGATGACATTATAAATAATATATAAGAAATATAAATTAATAACAATGAAAATAATAAAACTAAGAGAATAATTAAATTCAAATTTAATGCCTATATTTTGCTAATTAAGTAATTATTATACTCATATAATTATATTTAGACAATATTTTAGAGTAACACATATAAAAAGCAAAAATAAAACCTAATAGAGAATGAGAAGGCCCAACCAACGGCCCAGCAGCCATTTTCATTGGTACCCTTCATCCCGGCTTTTCTGCTAGGATTTTGCAGACCGAAAATGGCGGAAAAAGGAGAAACCCCACCACAACCAAACCCTATTCCGTCCCTATTCTTGTTTTAGTCCGTTCCGGCTTGCAGACCCTCAGTCAAAGCAGATTGAATGCCCCACCACAACCAAACCCAAATTCCACTGAAGCAGCGAAATTTTCCAAGGAAGAGAAGGGTATAAGTAAAATTGCTCAATCCATTTCCCCAGCTTAAATAACAACAGTGGCAATATTCCCACCCCATTTCTCCGAGAAAACAGCATATAGACAAACTTGCAAAGTAAAGAGTGTAAAAGGGGGTGTATATAGACAACCTGCTCTCGCTCTCCCCTTGTCCTTGAAGGAGCCATGGCCTCAGCAAGTTGGCCTTCAACTGTTGTACCAAAGACCCAAACCCCTGCAATCTTTTCACTCTCCACCCCTCTAAGCCGCCTCTGCCTCTGCTATCCTCCTCTCACCGCAACCTTAAAGATAAAGTCCGCACACTTCTCTTCCCAGCCACAACCACAACCAGAAGAGGAGGAAGAACCCGCCATTGGCGACTGCTTAGTCTACGAGGAAGGCATCTTCGATGACCCTTTTCTTCAAAACACGCCGAATTTCGGAGCTCAATTTGGCAAACCAACCAAAAAAGATACAAATATCTCGCCCGAGATCTTGATTCCGGAGAAATGGTTGGATATTCAGAAGGAGCTGAATGTTACGAAGAAGGAGAGGCGAAGACTCTCGCAGCAGCTGGAATACGGGAGAAGGGTGGAGAAGAGGAGGCAAGCACTGAGGCCTCTCAATTCACAGGAGGAGTACCCAAATTTGAAGCCGCATGTTCCCGATAAACCGGAGCCCAAAGATTTGGAGGAGAATGATGGAGAGGTGGTTAGAAGTAGAGTGACTCCGAGGAACCCAAGGATGGCTGTTTACGGGGGAGGGTTGGAGGATATCGCGGCTCTGTTCAATAGTGTGAGCTACCAGCCTGGATCTGCTGACAAATCTCACGGTAGTATATTTTCTGCCTTTTTCCTAATTCTTGTCTTCTTTTTATTATTGTATGATTGTTTGATATGGTTGAAATAACATCTCAATGTTGCTGTGAAGGGATTTTAGTTGTTGGTTGATACTAATATGCAGATATTTCTAGTTTGATGTGTGAAGGGATTTTAGTTGTTGGTAGATACTAATATGCAGATATTTCAAGTTTGATGAGTATTTGATTATGTTCGAGTGCTTGTGTTGAGTTTTCTAAATCTTCATTTATGCCTTTTCTCTCTGGATTCTTATGTGGCTTACGAATTTGGATTTTTCTTGGATCAATGCGATTATGCATTTTCGATTTTAACATTGCAAATAGAGGAAGAGTAGTTTTCATGAATCATATTAGTACGCTATTTTGCATTGGCTTTTGTTGATCGGGATCGCAAATGCACGGACACTTCTTAGTTGTGAAATTCAAGAAAAAGTTTCTCGCTGTATCCATTTCGTTGCATGTCCGTATCACTGAGTACGTGTCCGTGCATCATGGATCAAAATCCTAGGCCTAAGCATAGCACTCATGTTGGTGCAAAATAATCAGAAAGTTTCTGGTACTCGTGCGAGTAGGGTGTTAACCATCAGGATAAAGATTGGGCTTATGTTCTGTTAAATTGTAATATTTTTCGACTCGTATCAGTCATTTGGGTTAATATTCAAAGAGCTTCTGGTACTCGTGCACGTAGGTTGTTTACCATCGGGATAAAGATTGACCATTAAATTGTAATATTTTTCTACTCGTAGTATTCCATATTTCTATAGTCTGATACACTAGGGCGGCTAATTCGAAAGTTATCATACTTGTGCTTTGATTATGCATGAAATATAGGCTGTTAGAGTGAATGAATGGTAAAATTAGTATATGCTAGAAATATAAACATCAATTTTCAGATTATCCTTCTCGCGATAATGGTGGGGACAAAGGAGTATGTAGAAGCTGGATTAACTGGTACTTAAATTATTTCTGACAATTTTCATTCTATTAATCTAACCTTCAGTATTTTCATTCTGGAACTGTCTTCAATAGGCACACGTAAATTATTCTCAAAAGAAGAAAAGTCATTATTGAATAAGCGGATTCCTGAATTAACAATTGCCACCTCGGTGAGAATCTTGAAGTCTCTATGATCTCTTTGATACTACTGTAAGAACAATATTAGAAATATTATCCTGAGTCCATTATGCAGATATTGATTCCAAAGTTGATTAAATTATTTTGTTTTGTGCTATTTTGAATTACTATCTCAAGTATCAGTTATAGAAGACCTTAAATTTTTTCGCTAAGCATCCATTGAAGTAACTATCACTTTCTTTTTCTTCTCGATTGTAGCATTTAATTACTCTTCTTTTTTTTTTTTCCATTCTAAACATTCAGACCATTATGTATGCTAATTCAGGATGCCAAAATTCATTTTCAGGGAAAATGGCATCCTCTGCATACTCTTGCTTCTTCAGGAGAGTTTTACCTTGTCAATTCTTTGTTAAAACACAACCTGGATATTAATGCCCCTGACAAGGTGAACTGGCTTCCCCTATTATTTTCACAAGTATCTTAAAGTTCTGACCTTGAACTGGTACATTTGCCTGAGGTGCTACCCTATTTATGTGAGTTGTAACTGATTTTTAATTCTGGTTTTATTTTGGTCTTTCCTGCAGTACAGTTTGACGGTGATTCACAAAGCAATACTTGGAAAAAAGCAGGCTATTTTTAATTTTCTCTTGAGAGAATCTGCAAATCCCTTTGTCCGCGACGACGTAAGACACACACACTCTTGCTGGAGAGTCTTTGCATGCATATGCTGTGATTAAGGATCTCTCTATCCTGTTGTGCTACTAGTGTCTTGACTCCTATGCTTATATTTCCTTCCTTGTACAGATCCTTATGAAGAAATATGTGGTAACTTAATCATGAAATTTTTGGTTATAACTAATGGTAAAATATATAGCCAAATGCTAGCATGGGCTGTTTACTTGCCTTCGTCATTTAATCAAAAAGCTTTATGTTTCTCACTCTTACTGGGGTGGTTATGCCTCTCTTTTACCTTTTCTTTTTCATTAACTTTTCTAATGATATGGCAGGAAGGCGCTACCTTAATGCATTACGCAGTCTTCACAGCTTCAACTCAAATGATAAAAATTCTGTTATTGTACAATGTAGATATAAATCTTCAAGATAATGTAAGCATACAACCATAACCTTTAGTCAACCCAATTTGGGTTTTCTCCATCCTTGTACCTAATGTTAATTTTGCTTCTTCTCTTATACTATTAGGAGGGATGGACACCACTACATCTAGCTGTGCAATCTCGTAGGACAGATGTGGTGAGGCTTTTGCTGATCAAGGGAGCTGATAAAACGATAAGGAATTCGGTAAAAATAATTTCAACTTGTTCGAAACCTTCTAATCAGTTTGTGTGCATTCTTCTTTCTCCATGCATTAATCTCATGAAATCTCCAAGCTGTTACCTATATTATTCGTGTGTCTGCTTCTGGCTTTTAAAATCTCATTTAGATACTTAGATTGTGTTTGTTTGCTTCAGTTTTTCACCTGTGGTTGAAATATATATTAGATCTGCAAATTAAATAGATATTCTTTCTACTTTCGTCTTATTTTCTTTTGATTACTTTTATGTGTGTTGTTAATCATTCTCTCTGTCAGGATGGATTGACCGCACTGGATCTGTGCCTCCATTCTGGTAGAGATCTAAGAACTTACGAACTCATCAAGATACTAAAACAGATTCCCTAGCCTTGAAGAATTCAACAGCCGATCTCATTTGGGATTTTGTAAGTGTAGTTCTGTATTTTTGTTTGCATTCTCCCGGCAACATTTACCTACATAGGGATGCAGCAATTGTATTTATAGTATACGAGCATCTTATCATTTCAGCGGTGCGTGAATAGAAGATTGTAAGACTTGTAAAGGAATTCCACCATGTATGTAATATCCTCAGATTTTTTAACATATACGATTTATTTTATAATGATGAAATATTCTTTTACTGTAGTAAAATGGTTTGGATACTGAGATATGCGCAATTGTGACAATGCAATACCAGAACCAATATCTCCTTAACGTGTGCATTAGGAATTTAAGATTCGGCCTTTAGTGCATAAACGTTCCACGTTCCATGGAATTAAATTCGTTAAGCCATACTTTGAAGATAATTTTTGTTTTTAAAAGACAATCTTGTTTTAATGATCGACCTTCAGGTTTCAACTTATCGAGATGAAAATAATGATTATTGAGACTACGACTACAATGAAGATTATTAATATGATATTTTTGAGACTTTTTGATGAAAGGAAAGTTATGTTCTTTAGTTCAAATTTGGATGCTTCCGTAGTTTATTTCTCCATACTCCATACGTTCTTTTAATAAAAGGTGAGTCGTTAATAAAATTCACTTTTTAATCTAAAAAGATGGTAGTTTTGTTGGAATCTACATATGTCCATGTAGTGGAATTAAATTTCAGGGCTTGAAAATATTGCGAATTTCTTGCACATCTCCATTTTAATTGTAGCTTCTTTAATTATTTTTATTATTATTATTTTATTTATTTCTGACTTAATTTAGTGGAGGGTGACCCTCTGTCTTGCAGGTCCCCTTCCTGTATTTATTCCAACAGGTTAGCATTCGGTAGAACAAGGCAAAATCGAGACTTTGGACATTATCATCTCTTCACAAAATTAGTGGTGTTAAATCGACAAGCATCAAGTGTCCATAGTTATTTTAAGTTTTGAGATACCAAATTAAGTACTTCAAATTTCGGACATGATCATTTGACATGCTTTTGCCGAGTTTTGAAGTGGGGCATTTATAGAAAAATTAATTTTTGTCTAGTTAAAATGTGACACGTGTAAAAATAAGTGTTCATTATCAATATAATTCTTTCTATTTTTATATTTTTTGGATAATTATTAAATCAAAATTCATAAAATATTTAAATAGTTAGTTTAATTGATATTTTTAGTATTTATTATATTATCAAATCAAGTACAGACATGTGTCCAATCGAAGTGTTCCGGCAAATGAAATTAGGTTCTATAGTCCTATTGATTATGACTAAGCAAATGACGACGCGTGGCATGTTTGGAAACCTAAACCTATCAAGTCAAATATAAATAATTATCTTTTTTAATAAAAATTCATATTAAAGAGATAAATAGATTAAAATACATCCTTGATATTATCCCTTTATTAAATGAATAAATAAACAAAGGGATATCAAAAGGTGTTCATGTGTTGCATAAACCTTCAATCCCTACGACTATAAATAGGTTATGGACAACAATTCAAAGAACAAATAGACAGGGAAGAAGAGAACGACATCGGAGAAGCACGGCAAACGTCATACATATGTACGCGAACCTTTACGTAGTCAAGTCTTCTAAATCCGTGCGAGTCTTTATATCGTCAAGTCTTCTAAGTCTTCTCAGTTTTTCAAATCTTCAAGTCCGTCTGCTGTGAAGAACTACAACTTTCGAAGGTTATGGTTTCATCAAAGCTGCAAGTAAATCACAACCTTTGAGGGTTTTACGGCTCCATCAAAGCTGCAGGTTTTATGGTTTCATCAAAGTTGTAGGTAAAACACGTGTTTTCTTCCCTCAAATTTGTGAAAGAATCACGCCTATGTGTACGAGAATAAGCTTCAAATCATCAGATGCAAAATTAAAGAGAAGAATCAGAGGAAAATTTTTTGATAGGATTTATTCCATTTCATTTGTTCTTTTCTTCAAATTTATATATGTTTTATTCATATTTTTTTCATCTTATAATTTTATTTTGCAGCAGTTTGGAATGTTTTTACTTTACTCCCCATAAAATTATACAACATAATAGGATATAATTAAAATACTGCATTAGAACATTTTAGTACTACATGTTGTGAAAATTATACAACATATTTTGAGAGGTATTTTAAATACTACATTATGTGTGAAAATTATACGACATTTTACCAAAATGGGGAGTTAAGTAAAATTATGATACCCAATTGAGAATTTATCCTACATTACTCAGTAATAAATTTATGTGAGCAATAGCATTTCTTTACCCCAGTTTAAATTTGACTATTAGAAAAAAAAAAAAAAAAAAATCCATAAAATTGCCATATTCTTGCAATACAAATTAAATTTACAATATTTTGATAAAAAGCCCGCATAGGATTCTTTTGCTGCAATATTGATGTTGTTAAGTCTAAGTCATGTAACGGCTCTTTCCTCCAAAATAATCGTTTTCCTATCCGCCGACTTTATGCTGCTGGCCGTTCACAATTATAATACCATTTTCTATTCGACCGTTGCTCACCCTCTTCCATTTTCTCCTCTGCCACGCTCTTCTCTGACATAATCCTTTTACAAAAAGGGATAGAAGAACGAAAATGACCATGAGAAGCGCCGCCAGCAACCACTGCAAGAAGGCCGTCCGAATGGGTCTGTCGCTCTTCCGCCGTGGCTTCAACCCCTCGAAATGGTGACTTTTTCTTTAAAATCAAATTTCCAGTCTTGTTTTCTTTTAAATGATCCATTTTGCTGCTGTTTGAGTAAATGGGCTGAGTTTTGTTTCTCTCTTTCTCTTTTTTAAAAGCAAAACAATGGCGAAAATGGCGGTGGCGAGAGTGAAACTGCTGAGGAACAAGAGAGAAGTGGTGATAAAGCAGATGAGGCGTGACATTGCTATGCTCCTTGAATCTGGTCAAGATGCCACTGCACGCATTCGAGTAAATTTGTCTACCTTAATCTGATTCACTTCTTTTTCTGTGGGGTGTATTATGATTTTGGCATTTTACCGTCTTCCTGCAATTTATTTCTCGCAGGAGTTAGTTTTTGACTTTTGTGTCATTAGATTGAAACGATGGAAATGACAGTCGATTTTGGCATATAAAGTTATGTTTCCTGAATTGTATGTGCCTCTTATTTTGTTATTTGGGTATGAATCCGAAGGTTAAAATCACAAAGAGAGAATTTTTAAATTTGATATTTATTCAGATAAGGATTTTCTTGGAGAATCACTGGTGGCAGGCACTTTATGTGGAGCGGACGGACTGAAGTTTTCTTTGGTTTCATGTTTGTAGCTAATATGGACTTGAATGTTTCACTTTGTTTCTGTTAGATTATTTAGTGGAGTGTTATATTTCTAGTAGCGTAGGTTTAGAATTGTTTTTAAATACTTGGTGTAATTAGTTTACTTACACTTAGGTAGGAATCTTATATTCTCTTCATCATATCCATAAAAGAGGAGATGAGGGTTTATTTTTGATACACACAATATTTTCTTGTCCAACAATTTGAAAGGGTACTCTTAAATCGATTCTTGTGAATTGATGACCAAGTCAAAAATGCCCTGACGTATGGCTTACATTCGGTTGATGAGGTTCATCTTCTATGAGTTTTATGTGTCTTTCAACCAAAGATATGTTCATTCTCGTTCATCTTGACATGATTGTATGCCTAATTTACTCGGACTTTTGAGCAATATATGTTATCTGCTACATTCTCACTCATTTCATTGTTCTATAGGTGGAACATGTAATTAGAGAACAGAATATCATGGCTGCAAACGAGTTAATTGAACTTTTCTGTGAGCTAGTGGTGGCCAGACTTTCTATCATTGCAAAGCAAAGGTGTGTGTCTTTTGGATAATACTGCTGTTCCATTTGATATCTGAATGGTGTGTGTTGTTTATGTATGATAAAAAAGCTATGGTTGTGTTGTGGTTGATTCACCTTTTCCAGGGAATGTCCGGCTGATCTTAAAGAAGGAATTTCGAGTTTAATATTTGCTGGCCCTCGATGCTCAGATATTCCAGAGCTTTTGTCCATTAGAGATGTTTTCCAGAAGAAATATGGCAAAGATTTTGTATCTACAGCCACTGATCTACGACCCAATGCTGGTGTGAACCGTTTGGTATGTTTCCCCAACTTTTAGGCATTTTCTTCTCCTTTTTCTTTAAAAGAAAATTTATTTTTTTGAAGCCTTGTGAAAAAAGTTATACCAGCACTGATTTAATTTATATTAATCACAGAATACAAAATCTCCTATATAGAGAGAGTATTAGAAGCAGTAATAAACAGACAGGAAACTACAGAAAAGAGCCATACCCCAAAGATAACTTATTAAAGATGATTAAGTATTCTAAGAATCATGACATGTGAAATTCTTTCCCATAAATGGGGGTCGTTGTAAGGTTAGAATTTTGTAACTAGATACTGCATCGTTCCGTGAAAGCTTGAATTGACCGGCTTATCTAATATGATATTAGAGAAGTTGATAGATATTTAATATACCACTTCTAACATGCTCCTGCATATGTGGGTGCCGCGATTTCCATTCCCCTTTTATTGTTCTCTTTCCTAAAGAGTCAACTTGTGGAACTACTTATATTTTCCTCATCGAAAAACTGAAAACTACTAGTGATGAGTGTCATTTTCATATATAACAAAAGCGGTTTTTGGTGTTTGCAGCTTATTGAAAAGCTCTCTGTTAAGACCCCATCTGGTGAAGTAAAATTGAAAGTTTTGAAGGAAATAGCTAAGGAATATCAGGTGCAGTGGGACACAGCGGAAACTGAGGCCGAGTTACTCAAGCTACCAGAAGAGCGTATTGTATCCCTCTCTCTCTCTCTCTCTCGCCCCCCACTCTTTGCTTGCACAGACACGCACAGCATAGCGTACTCATCCACTATATCTTTATGTTGTCTTTCAGGAAGGACCACAGAATTTTGTAAGTGCGACCAGTTTGCCTTTGAAACCAGTTCAAAATCAATATCCTGAGCCGAATACTGCATCAAACAGGTAAAAAATGATCTAGTAATAACCATGAAAATCATTTCTTGCACCATGAAGAATTCGCTTTATTTGACCAATACATAATTGAGATTATAATTTCCTTTTTATCTTCCCTTTGAAATTCATTTCTCTTGAAACAGAGAACATAGCAATATCATGAGCTTCCAAGACCTGGCATCAGCCGCTGGAGTTGCTGCCGAGAAAGCAGTTGCTGCTGCTGAAGCAGCTGCCATTTTAGCTCGCAATTCCACTGGAAAGTTCATGCCAAAAAACATCTCACCAAATTCTCAAGTTGGAAGCAATCATTTTGATGTTGGTTCTGAATATGGTAGGAAGACGTTTAGAAGGCAGAGCTATAATTGTGAGAGAGCACAGACAGATATCAAATTCGATGAATCAGACTGTGATGAAGAAACTGAGATGGAAGAAGCAGAAGATATGAGGAAAATAAACAGAAGGCATAGCTACAATGTTCCACCTACAACTAAACCAGATGTGAGATATGATGAATCTGATAACGATGATGAACAAAATCGACCTCCCAACCGTGCTGCGCCACAAGTTCCAGTTCGACGTGTTCATCCCAATCTACCCGACTATGATGCACTTGCTGCTCGTTTTGAAGCCTTGAAACATCAGAATTCGCAACCGAAGTAGTTGATTGATGTTTTTGCTGTTATACGGAGCTAATTTTTGCATATGGTTCTCTTTCCTCCTCATATATATATATATATATATGCACTGTAGTAGATATTATGATGTCTATATAGTAAAAACAGATGTTCTTGGAGATTTTTGCAAGCGATATATATAGTTGTTCCCTTTCTGTGTACCACCCATTTTAATGAGATTTCTCGGTATTAAACATTGTAATAGTTAAACTGAAAAGAAGCTTTTCTGATATTTACTCCATCTCTTAATGTTGATATTTACTCCATCTCTTAATGTTGATATTTCAATGCTATCTAGAACTTGGCTGTTTTTCTGTATTTCGCATTGTGTCTTAGATATGTTTTGGATTTGATTAATTGGCTGTTAGGCTCTGTCAAACCCAATGTTTTCAAAACCGGACTAGAGGGTGAATCGGTAGCCTTACTTACTGGTCATTGGTTCAATCGATTTGATCGATCGAACCACCATTCAACCCGTGTGACACGTAATAAATAATTAATTATTATTTTATCATTTATATAATATCTTTAAAATTAAAAATATATATATATGAACATTTCAAATTTTAATTTTCTTCATATTTAGCCCACAAAAAAAAATTACTTCACATTCAACAAAAATACAAATTACTAATAAGATTAAATTTCAAGACAATATCTAACAAATTTAAAAAGAGAAAATATAAAATCAAACTCACTGAATTAACCATCAAATACAGATGCAGCCCATTAAAAGAATCTAACCCATAAAAATGAAAAGTTTTTGCCCATTAATCTCTTTTATAAAAAAAAAAAAAGAAAAAGCCAGCTCACTAATTCATGTAATTAAAGAAAAACTTAGGAAATCAACTCCTTTATTTCTCTCTCAGCGTGTGCCGCCATTGAAGATGAAGATTTGGCTTGCATTTGTATCCAGTGGCAATTGTTAATCACTTAATCTGCTGTTTTCTTTCCTTTTCATTTAATTAAAGAAGAATCGGATATTATATTCCTGGTAATCTATTGTTTTCCCTCATTTTGTGTACCATTGAAAATGAAAATTATTTCAAAATTAGGAAAAATTGCCCAAGAAAAGAACAAATAAGTTGATTTCAAACTTCAAATAAATAATATCAGAGCTTGAAAAATGAATTTCAGGAAAAACAAGATGAAAAGTTGTCCAGAAGAAAAAAAGAAATGCACAATTAGGTGGTTCGGCCGATTAATAGGACCAAAATTGTCGGTTAACTGACTGGTTTTTTCCGGCCTTGAACTGGTCCGGCCACCATCGGTTTTAGAGGCCTATTCAGACCGGATTAGTCACCGGTTGAGTCGGTCGGATCGACCGGTCCAATCCGATTTTCAAAACACTAAGATTGAAGGCGAACCGAAAAAATCAATTGGAACTAAGGGTAGGTGGTTCAACCGTTGAATCGATGACATTATAATTATATCATAAATAATATTAAATATTAAAATGAATAAATAATAACAATATATTTTAAAATTTACTTTTGTATCTTTTCAATTTAAAAATATAAAAAATTGGAAAAATTAGAGTTTAGTTTTCCCAATTTACCTAATCTTCTAAACAGGATGGTTTAGATAACCCCCAGGCGTTTTGACGGATTTAGCAGTGTAACCACAGTTTTGGACAGTTGTATTGAAATATCACGGTTTTGGTGTCTGTTCGATTTTTGGGGGTTGATCGGGCAATTACTTGACGGATCCAGCAGTCGAATTGTTCGGTTCGATCCACCAAATACTGATTTTATTATTATTATTATTATTTTTAAAGGGCCAAACTAGCTCAAATCAGAAACAATTAAGTCGCATTCCTAATTAAAGTGTGGGCCATGACAAATAAAAGCAAAGTGAAGTGACTCAAATGCCAAGCACAAAAGCTTGATAACGGCAATAATATTTTCCATCTCTATATCAATAGTGTGAAACTTTCGGTCCACCTCCCACAACTATCATTGGCCGCTCCATCTCGATCTACCACCGATATTCCAAAAAATACTCGGTCGAAATTAATCTTAATCCAGCCCTAAGTCGGTTTAAGCCATCTAATCCCACCTTGGTCAGAATTGACGTCGTCTTCAATAGCTAGAGAGGGCGGATCGTAACTCAAAACTGTATGCAGCTGCTTTTCAAACCCCTCAGCCAGACGCTTATTTCGGTGGTTCCAAAAACATTATTGAAAATATATTCCACAATAAAATCTATTAGTGGGACCAAGAAAAATAAAACTTAAATATAACAACTGAAAATAAAATATATATTAAGGACCAAAACTATAACAAGAGAAAACAAAATATTATATATAGCTAAGAAAAACTTTTCAGATGAAATATGACTATAACTCACATTAACAAAGTCTACAATCTAAATGTACACTGACTTGCAGCCGTATAATATGGCCCTCCATCACTAATTTTAGTATAAAATTTTGAGTAAATTTTTTGGCTTTGCCACCTCCATTCTCCGTTTCTTGGCCAACACATATGATCTGCCGACAACAACTAAATATAGAAAAAGAGAAAAATGTTACGGGAATTCTCAGGGAATTAGAAGGAAGAAATGCAGGCAGATCTCAACTTTTTGACGTAATTATATATTTGATTGTAATTATATTTGAAGATGGACGATGTGGGTTGTTTTGGGAGGGGAGAAGTTTTCAACCCCATCCTCGCGATGGGGGCACAAGTTTCTTGCCTGCTTGTCATCTCCCATTTCTTCCAACTTGTGCTCAAGCCCTTAGGCCAACCCGGACCCGTCGCGCAAATTCTCGTAAGTATGTCATCAACACACATAATGTATTGTTTATCGTTCTGGAATTTGAGTGAGTGATTGAATGAATATTAGGAAAACTTTGAGTTGGATGTGAAGTTTCAAATAGGGGTTGAAAGTGTGTTTTTGTTGGTATCTTCATCTTCAAACAGTAGTTGAAGAATAGTTGTACCATGTAGCTAGTTTAAGTGGCATGGTATATTTGAAGGAGAAAAAGAAAACAAAAATACTGTTTATTAGTTCAGTTAAGGAAAAGGAAACAACAGTGATAATTTAAGGTTGATGAAGTGAAATAAACTTAGTTGTCTGCCCAAAGTGGTTGCATCAGTGCTAGGAATGATAAAAATATATTGTTATAGTTCCAAACTTTTGCATTTTGAGGTGTAATAGTTGGTTATGTCTGATGGCATGCATGTGCAGAGGCAATAACATAATATGTGATGATGAGCAAGTCTGATGCCACATTAGTTTTAACTTCGAGAAGTTATTTTGTTTATCAATTGTATATTTAAACAACTCTAGATTTTGTTTAGTGTGACTTTGACATTAATTGTTGCTCTTCTAAGATTGTTATCTTCCTTTGGCTATCTGAACGCAGGCAGGATTTGTGCTAGGCCCATCTTGTTTATCACACATCGAAGAAGTCAAAACATTCTTTTTCTCAAATGCAGCTGATTACTACGAGACAATGGCACTCTATGCTAGAATGATCATCATGTTAGTGATAGGCCTCGAGACCGACATCCCTTATCTAAGGCGTAATCTACGTGTAGCGGGTGTCATTGCATGTGGAAGCAGTTTAATTTGTACAATATTTGCAGCAGCCATTACCCCTTTTATGTATGAAGAGATGGGGGCCCATGGTTCTGAATTCCTGATGGGTTTAGCAATAGCAGTAATGCTATCCAACACGGCTGCTCCCTTTGTGACTCGTTTGGCACATGATCTCAGATTTGCAAGTAGTGATGTAGGAAGGTTGGCCATGTCTTCTGCAATACTAGGTGATGCTTATGCTGTGTTTTTGTTGATTATAATTTCGAGGCACAAGCATGAGTACGATTTCTTCGAATGGTTTTTTTTGGGAGTCCTCTATATCGTCATTGTTATAGCAGTTATTGTAGTCAACAAATATGCAGCAAATTGGTTAAACAGGAGGAATAGAAATCAAAAGTACCTGAAAAATGCAGAGATTTTTGTTCTTTTAGCAATCTTTTTTGTTGCTGCCACGATTCTTGAAACTATGGGGTTTAGTAGCATAGTGGGTTGTTTCGTCATCGGTGCCATGTTTCCTAGAGGGGGCAAAACAGGTCGGACCCTCATGATAAAACTCTCATATGTTGTCCACAACTTTGTACTACCAATATACTTTGGATACAGTGGGTTCAAGGCAGATGTGACTCTTATAAATAGTTTCCGTAACTTTTGCTTAGTTGCAATTGCTATGTTACTAAGCATAGGGGGGAAAGTAACGGGCACATTAGCTGCATGTTTTCACCTGAATATACCACTCAATGAAGGGGTTCTTCTTTCTTTCTTGATGAACTTGAAAGGCCATGTTGATTTGCTTGCTCTGACAATGGGCGTGGAGGAGAAAGTAAGTACCACCTTCTTATCACATTATTTAGGGATAATTAGACCAACATACCCTCAGGTTTGAGAAACATTACAAAAACTTCTCTGACATTCTCTAAGATTTGACCTAACACATGCGATTGTAATTTGTAGTCATGAATATAATAAAGTCAGCTATTGATCAGTAATTGTAATGGACAAATAGGGTATTCATAAGATGGAATTTACACTTGATAGGGGAAGTTTGTGTAATTATGCAAAACCTCAGAGTAACAGTGTAATTAACCCTTGTTAATAATTAGTTTGCAATGATCGATATCAGCATAAAAATTGACTTGATTTCATGCTATGAAGCTGTTATAGAATGCTGAGTTTCATGCTCATTACATTATTATATGAAAAAATGTTGAAATTGGATATTCATACAATATGCAGGTGACATCTAGTCAAATTTTCTACAGTTTGATGATGGCAGCAGTTGTAATCAATTCCTTGATTTGGGGACCTTTAATATCCTTCATGGTAAGAAGAGAGAGTGATATTCTTGGTTATAAGCATCTAGCTTTTGAATTTCAATCCCCGGAGAATGAATTAAAACTGCTGGCTTGTGTGCATGGTCCCCGCCCTGTGGCGACTATGATAGGACTGATTGCAACTTGTAAAGGGTCTGAAAATGTTGCCATCACACCTTACTTGATGCACCTGATCGAGCTCCCTGAAAAAACCAAGACTAATTTACTGTACCATCAAAAGGAAGAAGACGAACTCAGTGATGATGATGATTATGGTGGTAATGACGTCCTCGAAATCAATGAAGCAGTAGATATCTTTGCAGCTGAGACCGGAGTGATTATTCGTCAAGTTAAAGTCGTTTCACCTTATGGAAGCATGTATGATGATGTATGTGAATTTGCTGAGGACACACGAGTATCCATTATCATTCTACCTTTTCACAAGCATCAAAGAATTGATGGAAAATTAGAGAGTGGAAAAGAAGGCGTGAGGACTACAAATCAGAAAGTCCTTCGTCATGCAAAGTGCTCCATTGCAACCCTAGTGGACCGTGGGCTTACTGCAGCAACCTCACAGATGTCGGATTCTGGTTCGTTGCAGCATATGGCTATGTTGTTTTTTGGTGGGCCGGACGATCGGGAAGCATTGGGGCTTAGTAAACGTCTCGGGATGCATCATCACGTAAATCTAACTGTTATTAGGTTTCTCCATCCTACTACAACGGTAGAACATGTGGAAAATGTAGGGATTGATGCTACTCATAAGGAAAAAGATGTGTTCATGGAGATATCAAATCATGCGTCCGAAAATGATGCAGACAATACGGCCATGACGGATTTCTTCAATAGGTGTGTTTATGTCTTAATACTTTTGTGATTGATTATTTGTTCATTAGTTCATTGTTTAAGGTTTTTGGGTGGTGATGTGTAGGTACGTAACATCGGGTGAAGCAGGGTACGTCGAGAAGCATGTGAGGAACGGCGGAGAAACGGCATCTGCTCTAAGAGACATGGCTGATATGTATTCAATGTTTATAGTAGGAAGAGGAGGCAGAGGGCACTCAACATTAACAACTGGTATGAGTGATTGGGAGGAATGCCCTGAACTTGGTAAAGTAGGAGATTTTTTAGCTTCTTCAGACTTTGATCTCAGTGGTTCAGTTTTAGTAATACAACAGTATAGACCTTCTAAGAATGATTAATAGAAATTGTTACATATATACTTGTGAAAATGAATTGTAATGATTTACAGAAATTCTTCTTTTGTCTCTCTCTCTCTCATTTTTCTTTAAAATTTCAAATACAATGAATATGAGCTTTTGTAAATATCGGATACATAAATTTCTTGCATTCATTTTGCTAAAATTTTGGGAAAAAACTCGCTTAATTAAGATGTATTTTCTCATTCAAATCTTGCCTCGAGAATGTTCTCTCGACTCAAGTTGCTCATAAATGACAACGGTATGAGAATTAATTGATAGTTGCACCTCACAAGTAATTGGTAGTTAATAAATAACAACATATATCAGGGGCGGAGCCACGGTTAAGGGGGACTAATTCCCTCAAAATTAATTTTTCAAAATATAAACATATATTATTGAAAAGAAATTAATTAACACTTTTTAAGAGTATGAAATTTACTAGCTATTATATATAATAAATGTTATATGTATATATTATATTAGATATAACTCAAGTTTCGTTCGAATATGAAAATAAATAAAAGCGTGAACTTTTTGTTATGATGCGCCGAACACTTCAGGAAAAAATCAATCTATTGTGTTTTTATGCAAGGAAAAATTAGTGTAATGTATCTTATTACATAAATAATGTATCATATAATATTAGAGAGACAAAAGATATCATATATCAAGTAGGCAATTCTAATCAAATCGTAATTCTGTCAAATTAATAGCACAAAAAAATTCTAATTTTCAATACATATTATTTTAATAAAATATTGTGAATTCGAATTTTAATTTCGAATATAAAAGACTTAATAGTTTTTTTTATTCAATTGTCTATACTTTAGTCAACATGTGTTGGTCAAGTGGTTTGAGGGGTCTTTTTCGAAGGCAATGGCCTGTCTTGTCGAACCCCTCTTGTCACTTGGGGTGTGTGTGTTTAAAAAAAAAAAAAAAACAAATTATTTATACTTTAACTTACCTATAATTTACAGAAAAGATTTTATTCAACAGTCCAGGTATCATTTATGAGTTCTAATTTCTTTAATCAATTTCAAGTTATTATTATTTTTTTAATATATTGAGGCCTAAGAAGTTTCAACTCCACTCATGACAAATCCTGAATCCGCCCATGGCATATATTGAAGTAATGACTAATGACCCTAAAATTGGTTTTATACCACATTTACTTGGTTTTCCTTGCACTGAAAATGTGAAATTCCCCTCACACCCTAATCCATTATGTTCTTCAAAAAAACGATCTCATACGTGATACGCACAAGGAGTAATCACATTAGATAAATCTTTCAAACTATCGACTCGAGCTTCTCGGGAGAAGTCTGTCCCAACTCCCAAGTGCCAAGATAGCAGTAGTTTGTCCATACGCAAATCCTAAAGCTGTCATGTCCCCACCATCTTCATTGCCCTTCACCAATTCTCCCCGTTTTGGGGGAGGCTACAACTGAGTTACCGGGGAAGTTCTGGTATTTATCTGTACGCCCTCCAATTTTTTTAATGTTAAAAAACTATTTTTTTTATCTATCTTTTATTTAGTTTTTTGAATTAAAAAATTAAAGCGTGTATATATGCATTGAATCCACATCCAGTGCATATAAAAATTTCCCCTCAGTTACCGACTAATCTTTCTTTGAAGTAGGTTTATCGTTTTATTGTCATATTAAGTTGTCCTCTTTTTTATTTTTTTTTTTTATATAAGAGAATTTATGAAATTATGTTTTATATAAAATATATTCTTTTAGTTCTTTAATTGATTTATAAAATGTTATATTAATTTTTCGAAAACTGATTCTTTTTAAAATAATTGTGCATATGAAATATATTCTTGAGTTTAAGATGTACATCATAATTGATATAATTTTACTTTTCATAATGAAATAAGATGCTGAAAGGTTAAGAAATTAATACTAATAAAATATTTATTATGTGCAGATTAGCATATACGAACAAACTTAGTTTATAACTATAATAATCAAATATAAATAGTCAATGGAAGAAAGTTAAACAAATATAAATAGTCAATGGAAGAAAGTTAAACAAATATAAATAGTCAATGGAAGAAAGTTAAACGTTGAAAATCAATATTGTACAAATATAAAAATATGAATATTATGCAATACGATATGAATTTTTCAAATTATTATACGAGAAGTGTCCAATACGAGTGTTCGCACAATGCAGTGATACACGATGAGAATGATACTTTTAAAAATGAACAACAATACAGATGCAATATAATATGATTATATGAACATCAAATTTTCAGATAAAAATATCCGATATAAGCATCCACACGATACAATGATATCGATGAATTCATATTTTTATTTTTTATTTTTGAAAAGTATTGGGTGGCTTTGTGGGAAAAATTAATGTCGCAAACATCTTAGGTATCAAATTAGTTTCCTGGTCAATTGAAATTAAGAGAAGAAAATACAAATTTGTCGGCTTAAGCTTGTTTTCTGTCAAATGATTGAAGGAATTAATTTATCCTGTGTCCGACAGTCCAACTTTGATTGAGGCAAATATTCATGGTATGTGCGGATGTGCCTTTCCCATCTATTAAAACTAGCATATTCCCATGTTATACACAGTATTTATATAAAAAGTTATAATATATAAGTGATAATATTACTATGTATTAGTTGTAAATATTGTAGATAAAGATAATATTAAAAAAATTATGCCTACATAAAAAAAAATAATTTATGCAACATATATGAAAAGAAAATTATCCATGTATCAAGTTATAAAAAATATCTTTGATATAGTTTGTATAGTTGATAAATAAATTCTTGTCAATACAAAATTTGGATTAAATACATAAAAATATATAGAAGAGGAAAAATAAACTGTATATGATGTTTGAACATCAATGAATACAAAATAATATACAAATTAGATATTGTATCAAAAAATTTATGAAAAACAAAATTTATTAGAATATAAAAAACCTAAAACCTAATAATATATTCATTATTCTGGATGCAATTGTTGTGAAGTAGATTCCCAAAAATTAAAATAAAATAAAAACAAAAAAAATATTATAGAGTCTGGTGTCATAAAATCTAATAAATGAAATAATAAAAACAATAAATATCTCTCTACTTATATAGTCTTAACATATATGAATGCAAAGGGAAAAAAAATAAAATAAATAGTAACTAAAAATAAAATAAATAGTTAAAAAATGTACCAAAAATATCAAATTTCAAAATGAAATAAATACGTAATAATATTTATAAACTTGCTAAAAAAAATTATTAATCCAACTTTTAAATATCTTCAATCGTAAATATAAAATTAAGGGTTAATTACATCTAGACTCCTTCCGAGTTTAGTATATTACAATTTGACCCCTGTTAGTCATTTTATTACAGTTTGATCCCTTCTAAAATTTCGAAATTACTAAACGGTGAAGAAAATATACAATTTCGTTAAATATTTCACGGAATATTCCAAATAATTGTGAAATAACCATTATATTCAAAATAATTGTGAAATAATTGTTTGTTTAAACGTTTATTTATTATAAAAAAATGTGATTTTTTTTCCTACTTTTATAAAACATGATCTTAGAACCAAACATAATGGTCATTTCACAATTATTTGGAATATAACGCAATTATTTGGAATATAACGTGAAATATTTAACGGAATCGTACCTTTTCTTCACCGTTTAGTAATTTCGAAATTTAAGAAGGGGTCAAACTGTAATTGTAACGCCCCGGTTTTTCAATTTTATTAATATACCTTATTAGCTTCTAAATTGCGCAATTTAATTATGTGATTAATTGTTTTTACGTGTTTTATATTTAATTTTATTATAATTGTTATTATATTGATTTATTACATTATATCTTATATTAATCTATTATTATTTTAATTATATATCGTAATATAATATATATATATATATATATTTCTTTAATTATTATTAATTTAATGATTATGCTAATTATATGCTATGTTAATTAATCATGTTTTAATTAATTAATTATTTATATATATATATAATTATACGTTGAATAAAATATTTATGCATGAATATCATATTTATGCATGGGAATTGTTTATGCATGGATTTTATTTCATTTTGCATGGGAATGATTTCTGCATGAATTTTTATTTCATTTGCATGGGAATTAATATTTTATGTATTTATGCATGAATTGCATGTATGAGTTTGTTCGTTTATTTTGTGCTTCGTTCTTGTATGAAATGATATTGAAATGCCACGAATTTGTAATATGTCGTAAATATATGTGTTATGAACATGATTTTATGCTCAATTTATGTTTTCGAATTCATTTGATAGGTTAACGGATTTAATTTGTATCGAGGAACCAAATCGGGGGCTAACGAACACTTAGCGTACCCTTGGTTCCGAATTTAATATCTTGAGCTCGGGAACTCGGATTCGAGTTCCGTCAACTCCGCTGAACTCGTAACGAAAATTCGAGTTTAGTAAACTTAGCCTTATATTTTTCCTAAATCATTTGAAACTCCGAAATCCAACCGAAAAACGAAACGGCATTCAACTTGACCTTGCTGCACAAAATGAACCATATCTCACCCAAACCCTAACCAAACTAACCATGGTTTGATTCATTAGATCCCTAACTCAACCACCTAGCATGACATATCAAGCCCTAACCAAGATAATCCTCACACAACCCCCAAACATCAGCCAAAGCTACTGCTCTACAGTCCAGTCCCGTAACCCTTCAACCTTGGAGATTTTGGAGCTCAAATCTCCTCCAAACTTCAACCAATCATCAAGGTAAGTTAAGGGTTGTATTATATGTTTATTTCTGAGCATTTTCAGCCTTTCATTCACGAGTTTGAGCATGGATTCTTCAATTCTGGGCTGTTATCCGAAAATGGAGTTTTTGGGCAAATACTTGATCCTCTTCGATTCTCTATGGTTTTGATTGATTCCAAGCCTGAGATTAATTGTTTTGACTTCCTTATATCATTTATGGTCATTTATTTCGTGGTTGTTGAGATATGTATGATATATCATTTATGACATGTTGAGGAAATTCCACATGAATGTCACGTATGCTTCCATTTCTTGTTGAGCTTGTTTGAAACTGATACATACGTTGAAATAGTGTTTCTTAGATGAGTATTTGATGGTCTAAACTGATATGGATAGATGGAGAAGGAGTGATTTGTTCTTGCCCTGTTTTCTTCAAGTTTATGTCCCGTTTTGGACTGGTTTTTGGGCTGTCAAACTGCTGTAAATTTCTTCATGTTGTTGCTGTCCTTTTTCCGTGGCTTTTTAGCATGTATTCTTGTGGAGTTCTTGCAGCAATTTGGACCTTGTAATGTTGCCTTGGTTGCCTTCTTTCTTGCTGGAAATGGGATGCTCTGTTCTACGTTGTTGCTGTCCGAAACAGGGGATGATTCTGGTTTGGGACACGGGGGTGTCGATTGTGGCTTTTCCGGCGAGACACGGGGGTGCTGTGTGGGCTGTTCTTGCTGTACCGAGACACGGGGGTGTCTCGGTCCAGGCTTTGGAGGTGACACGGGGGTGTCACCCCATTTTGCTTGAATGTTTCTGCTTCTTTCTGGAGCTGCTGCTGCTGCCGTTTCTGTTGCTTAGCTTCTGCATGTTTGTGTGTGTTTGTTAATTGTGCGTACATGCATGTGTTGCATGCATGTGTATGATATATATAGTATATATATATATTGCGTGTATATATATATATGTAAAGTGTATATATGTATATTATATATTATTATATAATTAGTATATTATATATATTATAATATATATATTTATTATATATTTAAATATTATTTGATTTAATTTAATTATTGAGTTAATTGATTTCCATTTCGCGTATTTAATTATCGACTTTTGATTGAACGTTTTATTTATTTTATTCCTAAATGTGAAATTGAATAATATGTGTTATGCTTATTAAATGAATTCATGGATTAATTGATATGCATTACGAATATTATGAATTTATGAACTTATGAAAATGAATGATTATACGTTTTAAATTTCTTAATCGTGCACATGAACATTTTATTGATATAATATGATCAATTATGCATTCATATCATATTCACTTCATTGCCGTGCGTCATATATGGTTCATTAAGAGTCTTGAGTCTCACGAACACGTCTTGTGGTCTTTTGTACAGTTTGTCTCCAGGGTGGAGAGCTTTTGATCGTTCAGGCAATTGGTGCTCGATCCTTGTTTCTTCACGGTTCAGGTGAGGGTGGTTTTCGTTTTAGCTATGTAACAAACCCTACAACCCTTATGTGAAAAGCTTTGGCCAAAACCTTATGATATATATATATATATATATATATATATATGGTTTTCAAATGAAGTTATCGAGTAAATTCTGCTGAATTATACGTATGAGCGTATATAAGCTTGAAAATGGTTTTGTAATGAGGCTATGCTCCAAACAGTGTGTCTTCATGCTAGCTATGGATTAGGATGACACGGAGAGGTACGTATATAGCATATGCCGAATTACACGGTAAGGTATTTACGAATTATGTTATGTACTTATGAATTATGTTATGTACTTATGAATTGATATGTTTTGGCGAGACACATTTATAACTTATTATTGAACGGGCCCCGGGACTTAGTATATGTGGCTAACCGAGGAAGCAAGGGCTGACGGGGATCTCATATACTAGTCCCAACCAAACTACGGTGATACCGGCCCTCGCTAGGAGGTTTAGCGGGGAATGGGAGCTGAGTGCCCTTGGGGAAGTCATGAAACCCCATTGGCCTATGATTGAGGTGGTCGGGTTTTGCAAGCCCGTCTACCACCCGGAGGAAGAAGGTTGGTTAGGATTTATGCCTCTTCTTATGTATATGTTTTGATAGAATTATGCACCGTGCGGGAATACCGGGACACGGATTGCCCAAACGCATATGTTTATGTTATGATTTATGGTCTGTGTGTATTATGATATATTGCCTGATCGCCTAATCAATACATTACTGATATTTATGTACACGGTCGGAGTTTGGATGGAGGTTGTGCACGCTCACTCGCCGAGCCTTATATTTATGTATGATTTATGAATGGAATGAATGTAATATGAATTAGTCGTAAAAGTCGAGCATTGTTTATCTATTTTCTTGTCCTTTTTGGGAACTAAATTCAAATAAAACCTTGCTCGGGATTTATGACTTGCATGTGTATGTTTCATATATATGTATCGCTCCTGCTCACTCAGTCTTCTAGAGACTGACCCTCTCCCTCCCCAACACTTTAGTGTGCAGGTTTGGCTTTGGAGTTTCGAGCTAGGCGGAGGTGTCTGGAGTCTTTAAGTGGGTCGAGTTAGGCTAGGAGAGTCTCTGCATTCTCATTTGTATTGGAATTATGTATAACTCACTTCAGTTATAGCAAGAAAGTGGATACCTATGTATTTATTATGAAATTGGCTTTACTGAGTTTTGCTATGATTTTTAAAAAGAGGCCTGAAGTGCCCAATTATACTTATGATTCATATGTTTGAATTGAGCATGTTGATGCATTATATTTTGTTGATTGATTATCATTGCAGGGTCTAGTTCCGCCTAGCTTAGGAAAGTTTTTTTTTATGATTGTCTCCCGTTCGCTATGGTTTGATACGGGTGCGGATTTACTGTTTCGTTACTCGTGTTGAGCCATAGTGCGGGGGATGTGGTGCCTCACGTGCGGGGTGCTACATCCTTAAGTGGTATCAGAGCCAGGTTGCAAAACCGGTGTTCTTGAGTCTTGTCGGAGTCAGTCTAAGTCGAACGGCATAGGGACTATGTGATATTGTGTGCATTGCATCGATCTTGAATATGGAAATTGGTTTCCTTAAGAATTTTGTTGAATTACTTGTTACATTTTATATGGATTCTTGTCTTTCGTATTGAATATGTGCCATGAGCATGCACTAATCGCATGCATCCATTCTTGAAAAGAGTTATGATTTCCAGGTTATAAAGATGATATCAAACCACGGCCAAGTTCTATGATCACAACAATCTATTACAATTCCTTCGGAGGCACGGAAGATAGGAAGGATGCCCGGGGAGGAGTGTGGAGAATGCTAGTTGTGTGGCTTTGTAGACTGAGTTGCAATTAACGGTTGGGATTCAGAATGGGAGATTCGACCTTGGCGATGCGATGGCAGAGGAACATTTGGGGTAATAGGAATAGGAGTTAATCAATGGATGGTTGTGACTCAGAAGAATAACTTATATGAATCCACTACCTGAAGTGCATTAATTGGATTCAACAGGATCTTGCAACCTAAGGAATGAAGGGAACCAAAACCTTGAAGATATATTGGTCCCGGATTTGGATCATGGAAGAGGTACTAGTAATTAAGAGGAGTAGAGATAACAGGGGTCCGGTAGAGGTTATGCATCAAGGGTTTGCAAAGGAAGACTTCGAACTAAACCTAGTGATTAGAAGTCGGGTTATAGAAGACAATCATTTGGGTAAACGCAAATAGAGGGAAGGGGGCGATATGGAGAAAAGGATCTGAGTTCATTTTTCCAAATCCCAACTGAATTGTCATGTTATGAGGTTAAATTGGAAGATATGGAGCAACAAATGGAAACGAGAAAGAGAGGAAATCATGCGCTCAAGTAGAAACAATTGGAGGTGAATTAAACCCACAAAGGATAAACGTGGAATTCTTGATTGAGGCGACGATTAGAAGTAAAGGTCGAATTTCGAGGAGAAGTTTGGATACTAACTCTGTGGACGTGGAAGAATTAAGGATTAAGGAATTGCAATCTCAGATAGTGGAAGATACAAGTGATGCAAAAAGACTCATGGAAAACTTGAAGACCGTGGGAAAGGCAAGGGATAATCACCAAGTCAAAGTAACCTCGGGAGTGGAGGAACGAGGAAAAGCTACCGAGCTAATAGCTTACCATCTTGGTGACAGGTTCCAAAACATTCATAGCACGTGCATCATATCTTTCATTAATTAGTTATTCTCGTGACTTTATGTTTATCCGTGCATTTCTAATTGGTTTCGTTGCGCTAATGTGTTGAATAATTGCTTGATGTAAACATGACCCATGCATTGTCATTTTAACTCAACATGCATTTTAGTGTTTACTTGATAGGAAGCCCTTTCGCCTCAACTATCAAGTATCAGTTCAGCCGAACCGCATCTGAGTTATGAGGAGGAGAAATAATAGGATGACGTTAGAAGGAAGGAGTGAAAGGCCAAATCTTTGATTTCTATATCAGTTAAACTTCACCTAATGGGATTTACTCATCAAGAGTTTCGATAAAAGATGAATCGATGGAGTTAAACCCGGGACAACAGAAATTTAAGGGGGAGAGCACGATCGAGGAACAAATTGGACGATTAAAAGGGTGCTCGAAGAAATATTTCAGTAAGAATAACGAAATTGCAAATTAAGGAAGACCTGGGAGTCCTATTAGGGATGATCAGAAATAAACAAGACGGCTTGAATGGTTAAGTGGTTAAGAGGAGAGTTAAGTTACTCAATCCGAGTTGGAGTCCCTCATTAGGTATAACGGAAATGGCTTGGAGAATATCCCTATGTATAGAACATGGATCTGGGGATAACAGAATTATAAGGAAGCTTCAGGAAACTCCTAAGTCAGAATTAACAAGAGAGAGTGTCGAATCAAGTTGGCATACGATGGAATGATGGCGATCACGAGTAATCCAATAGGGTACCAAAAGGGGGTTCAACAATGACAATATTATCAAGTCTTCGGTTATTCCCCACGATACTTCGGAAGGAAATCTAAGAAGAAACCAAACCGGAAAAGATGATCATTGGAGGATTTACATCAAACTTCAGAACACATCAAGAACATTTTATCTTCGATTCAAGAAATGTGGAGCTAGATGCCAAATATAACCTTAAGGGGTCAAAGGGAATGAATGGATACTATGAACGGAAGATGGAAAAGGATTCGTGTTAAGGTAGATCCTAATGACGAATACCTCAAGGTAGGGATTGAATCGTCAACGTTGTCCGGAGTAGTTATCCTCGAGGGTATTTCAAGCTCCGATATGGGTAAGATAGTAGCTTTGGATCTAACTTCAATACGGATGGTCTAAGGGTATTCGAGAAGTCAAATTCGGTTAATTAAAAAGAGTTGGCTCAATGAGGATTAAGAGGAATGATGGAGACTGGGAGCAGTACCAGGCAGAAGGGATCTAAGAAGTATAATCCCTGAAGGATTCATTAATTGCTTCATCGGGGTATCCTGAAGAGGTTAAAGACAAACTGAGCATTGAACCTATCTTCGGGACAGATGATACACTGAACAACGGCAATTCACAATTTTAAAAACTTCGTGACTACGGTGAACGGTATTTATAGCATTCATGAAGCATACATTCATGCAAATTCAATTTATTAATTTCTTTGTTATGTGCTTTGTTTTCTTACCAAGTTAAATTACGTGAAGTAATTGATGATTAACGTGGATGATATTTGATATTTACCTAGAGGTGGCTTGCGTGATTTTGAATTTGGTTTTGCGTGTACTGCTTGGGAGTATTGGAGACTTCCTTGCTTTATTTATTTTGAGAGACGGGGTGCTCTCGTTGTTTCTAAGAGACGGGGCTTCTCTTATTTTGTTCGAGAGACGGGGTACTCTCTTTGCTTGCGAGAGACGGGGTTCTCTCATTGTTGCTCGAGAGACGGGGCTCTCTCCTTGTTGCTTGTGAGAGACGGGGAATCTCTCATTGATGGTTTTAAGCGTGCAGTGAATCCGAGGACGGATTCTTTTAAGGGGGAGAGATTGTAACGCCCCGGTTTTTCAATTTTATTAATATACCTTATTAGCTTCTAAATTGCGCAATTTAATTATTTAATTATGTGATTAATTGTTTTTACGTGTTTTATATTTAATTTTATTATAATTGTTATTATATTGATTTATTACATTATATCTTATATTAATCTATTATTATTTTAATTATATATCGTAATATAATATATATATATATATATATATATATATATTTCTTTAATTATTATTAATTTAATGATTATGCTAATTATATGCTATGTTAATTAATCATGTTTTAATTAATTAATTATTTATATATATATATAATTATACGTTGAATAAAATATTTATGCATGAATATCATATTTATGCATGGGAATTGTTTATGCATGGATTTTATTTCATTTTGCATGGGAATGATTTCTGCATGAATTTTTATTTCATTTGCATGGGAATTAATATTTTATGCATGAAAATTTTATGTATTTATGCATGAATTGCATGTATGAGTTTGTTCGTTTATTTTGTGCTTCGTTCTTGTATGAAATGATATTGAAATGCCACGAATTTGTAATATGTCGTAAATATATGTGTTATGAACATGATTTTATGCTCAATTTATGTTTTCGAATTCATTTGATAGGTTAACGGATTTAATTTGTATCGAGGAACCAAATCGGGGGCTAACGAACACTTAGCGTACCCTTGGTTCCGAATTTAATATCTTGAGCTCGGGAACTCGGATTCGAGTTCCGTCAACTCCGCTGAACTCGTAACGAAAATTCGAGTTTAGTAAACTTAGCCTTATATTTTTCCTAAATCATTTGAAACTCCGAAATCCAACCGAAAAACGAAACGGCATTCAACTTGACCTTGCTGCACAAAATGAACCATATCTCACCCAAACCCTAACCAAACTAACCATGGTTTGATTCATTAGATCCCTAACTCAACCACCTAGCATGACATATCAAGCCCTAACCAAGATAATCCTCACACAACCCCCAAACATCAGCCAAAGCTACTGCTCTACAGTCCAGTCCCGTAACCCTTCAACCTTGGAGATTTTGGAGCTCAAATCTCCTCCAAACTTCAACCAATCATCAAGGTAAGTTAAGGGTTGTATTATATGTTTATTTCTGAGCATTTTCAGCCTTTCATTCACGAGTTTGAGCATGGATTCTTCAATTCTGGGCTGTTATCCGAAAATGGAGTTTTTGGGCAAATACTTGATCCTCTTCGATTCTCTATGGTTTTGATTGATTCCAAGCCTGAGATTAATTGTTTTGACTTCCTTATATCATTTATGGTCATTTATTTCGTGGTTGTTGAGATATGTATGATATATTATTTATGACATGTTGAGGAAATTCCACATGAATGTCACGTATGCTTCCATTTCTTGTTGAGCTTGTTTGAAACTGATACATACGTTGAAATAGTGTTTCTTAGATGAGTATTTGATGGTCTAAACTGATATGGATAGATGGAGAAGGAGTGATTTGTTCTTGCCCTGTTTTCTTCAAGTTTATGTCCCGTTTTGGACTGGTTTTTGGGCTGTCAAACTGCTGTAAATTTCTTCATGTTGTTGCTGTCCTTTTTCCGTGGCTTTTTAGCATGTATTCTTGTGGAGTTCTTGCAGCAATTTGGACCTTGTAATGTTGCCTTGGTTGCCTTCTTTCTTGCTGGAAATGGGATGCTCTGTTCTACGTTGTTGCTGTCCGAAACAGGGGATGATTCTGGTTTGGGACACGGGGGTGTCGATTGTGGCTTTTCCGGCGAGACACGGGGGTGCTGTGTGGGCTGTTCTTGCTGTACCGAGACACGGGGGTGTCTCGGTCCAGGCTTTGGAGGTGACACGGGGGTGTCACCCCATTTTGCTTGAATGTTTCTGCTTCTTTCTGGAGCTGCTGCTGCTGCCGTTTCTGTTGCTTAGCTTCTGCATGTTTGTGTGTGTTTGTTAATTGTGCGTACATGCATGTGTTGCATGCATGTGTATGATATATATAGTATATATATATATTGCGTGTATATATATATATGTAAAGTGTATATATGTATATTATATATTATTATATAATTAGTATATTATATATATTATAATATATATATTTATTATATATTTAAATATTATTTGATTTAATTTAATTATTGAGTTAATTGATTTCCATTTCGCGTATTTAATTATCGACTTTTGATTGAACGTTTTATTTATTTTATTCCTAAATGTGAAATTGAATAATATGTGTTATGCTTATTAAATGAATTCATGGATTAATTGATATGCATTACGAATATTATGAATTTATGAACTTATGAAAATGAATGATTATACGTTTTAAATTTCTTAATCGTGCACATGAACATTTTATTGATATAATATGATCAATTATGCATTCATATCATATTCACTTCATTGCCGTGCGTCATATATGGTTCATTAAGAGTCTTGAGTCTCACGAACACGTCTTGTGGTCTTTTGTACAGTTTGTCTCCAGGGTGGAGAGCTTTTGATCGTTCAGGCAATTGGTGCTCGATCCTTGTTTCTTCACGGTTCAGGTGAGGGTGGTTTTCGTTTTAGCTATGTAACAAACCCTACAACCCTTATGTGAAAAGCTTTGGCCAAAACCTTATGATATATATATATATATATATATATATATGGTTTTCAAATGAAGTTATCGAGTAAATTCTGCTGAATTATACGTATGAGCGTATATAAGCTTGAAAATGGTTTTGTAATGAGGCTATGCTCCAAACAGTGTGTCTTCATGCTAGCTATGGATTAGGATGACACGGAGAGGTACGTATATAGCATATGCCGAATTACACGGTAAGGTATTTACGAATTATGTTATGTACTTATGAATTATGTTATGTACTTATGAATTGATATGTTTTGGCGAGACACATTTATAACTTATTATTGAACGGGCCCCGGGACTTAGTATATGTGGCTAACCGAGGAAGCAAGGGCTGACGGGGATCTCATATACTAGTCCCAACCAAACTACGGTGATACCGGCCCTCGCTAGGAGGTTTAGCGGGGAATGGGAGCTGAGTGCCCTTGGGGAAGTCATGAAACCCCATTGGCCTATGATTGAGGTGGTCGGGTTTTGCAAGCCCGTCTACCACCCGGAGGAAGAAGGTTGGTTAGGATTTATGCCTCTTCTTATGTATATGTTTTGATAGAATTATGCACCGTGCGGGAATACCGGGACACGGATTGCCCAAACGCATATGTTTATGTTATGATTTATGGTCTGTGTGTATTATGATATATTGCCTGATCGCCTAATCAATACATTACTGATATTTATGTACACGGTCGGAGTTTGGATGGAGGTTGTGCACGCTCACTCGCCGAGCCTTATATTTATGTATGATTTATGAATGGAATGAATGTAATATGAATTAGTCGTAAAAGTCGAGCATTGTTTATCTATTTTCTTGTCCTTTTTGGGAACTAAATTCAAATAAAACCTTGCTCGGGATTTATGACTTGCATGTGTATGTTTCATATATATGTATCGCTCCTGCTCACTCAGTCTTCTAGAGACTGACCCTCTCCCTCCCCAACACTTTAGTGTGCAGGTTTGGCTTTGGAGTTTCGAGCTAGGCGGAGGTGTCTGGAGTCTTTAAGTGGGTCGAGTTAGGCTAGGAGAGTCTCTGCATTCTCATTTGTATTGGAATTATGTATAACTCACTTCAGTTATAGCAAGAAAGTGGATACCTATGTATTTATTATGAAATTGGCTTTACTGAGTTTTGCTATGATTTTTAAAAAGAGGCCTGAAGTGCCCAATTATACTTATGATTCATATGTTTGAATTGAGCATGTTGATGCATTATATTTTGTTGATTGATTATCATTGCAGGGTCTAGTTCCGCCTAGCTTAGGAAAGTTTTTTTTTATGATTGTCTCCCGTTCGCTATGGTTTGATACGGGTGCGGATTTACTGTTTCGTTACTCGTGTTGAGCCATAGTGCGGGGGATGTGGTGCCTCACGTGCGGGGTGCTACAGTAATAAAATGACTAACAGGGGTCCAGTTGTAATATACTAAACTCGGAAGGGGTCTAGATGTAATTAACCCTAAAATTAACTCAAACCAAATCCTAAACAATAAATGATTGACATTATCACATATCAGTTAGAAAATAAAAAATATTTAGGATCATTTGATTAAACTTAGCGTAATTTTGGAATATTATTTTATGACACTAACTATTAAAAATATATAATTTAAATCAAAGGTATGATTATTAAAAAAAGCAAAAAATTATTCAAAAATAATTCAATTGTGTCAAATAAAGAAACAATATAAACATTAATTTAAATATAATTGTTATATACAATAAGTTCTCTTTAATTAAAAAAATATTAAAAATTAATCAACGGTAAAACGTTAAAAAATTAAACAAATCTATAATACAATTCGGAAAAAAAAAGGTAGGAATCCCATAAACAAAATATCATCGAAAACGCCCAAAAAATTTAATAAAATAAAAATCAACAACCACAAAATATAAACAAAAAATACGAAACAAAAATAAAAGTAAAAATAAATAAAATTATGTGTACACTAATTCATAAATCTTGAATCTCTTTAATTGTTTGAAATGCAATTTTCCACACAAAAAAATAAGAAAAACAATTGTATGTGTACCGTAGGTGAAGGGGGAAGAAGATGAATCATGATTCGTGAATGGAAGAAGGGTGTGAGGAGAAGAGAGAAAGAAAGAGGATAGAGCAAAAAATAACGAATAAGAGATTTTTTATTAAACTCATTGCAAATATAAGAAATATCTATACTTTATCTAATGTCACTGAGAATTAACTTTAAAAACTCAAAATTTAAAATTAACAAACGTCATTGAAATCAAAGAGGGTTTTTAAAAAAAGTAAGAGATCCCCTTAAGATGTCAAAAATTTATTTTTTAATTAATTGAAATCATTAATCAATCAATTAAGATCTTTTAGTTTTTGGATATGTCTTTTATTACATGGAATCAATTAAGTACTTGATATAAATAAAATACTATTAATTAAAATTTCCTAAATTTATGAGATTAATATGATAAATAATTAAAATTTTAAAAATATAAAATATTGAGAAGAATTTATTGACCAATAAAATAATTTTTAAAGAATTAAAAAATTAAAAAAAAAAAAGAGAAAAAAGTATTCGGTCAAAATTGACACAATTAGGGTCAAACACACCCTTCCTATATATTAAAATATCCATATCCTAATTCAATTAAAAAAAATTTATTCAAATTCTTAAAAAATATAATTATTATTTATAAGAAAAACTTTATATTTAAATGGTTCGATTAACCATAAAAATAAACTATAAAATTAAAAAACACACACACACATCTATATAGGTTAAGTTTATTGTATGTAGTTATTTATTAAGTAACGTGTCTCCGCACATAAGTTACAGATAATCATAATTGGCACAAATTATTATGGATATAAATAGAAATTATTAAATGACACTATATGATTGGCTTTCAAAGGGTAGATTATCAATACCAGAACGAATTCCAGATTTATAAATTGGCCATTTTTATAATCATAAGAACAAAGACTAAAAGTCTAAAATAGAATATATGATGATAATATGGAAGAAAGAATGAAATAAAACAACTTAGAAGATTCTTCAAATCAAATAAGAGTTAAAATCAAAATTTTCCTCCATTCCAAATTAAATCGAGTAATGATCAAATCTAAAAATCCCTTCAGAAAACAAATTAGCTAAATAAACATAGTAATGAACCTTTAGAAAATGGCTAGTGATAACAAATAATTGCGAAGTTGAACATTACCAATATCAAAAGTTGCGTATTCAACACTTATTATTTATTAACCAATCCACGTATTTAATATTTAATTAAAAAGCTCAAGAAAATGAGAAAATATTATTGGATCAAAACTGCACGAACTTGGGACAATTTACTTAAAGAATATTATGACGGGTTAGTTGAATAATAAATTGATTTGTAGTGTTTATTTCAATATGCTTGAGGCATTGTGAAGGTCCCTTGACCTAAGAGATAGGATGGATGTCCGTCGACTATTTTACAATTTTAAAATTAAGGTAAATTACAAAATAACTTAATTATATTGTGTTATGTTAAATTTACAATATTGCTCCCCAAAAGGGGTTATCAAGGTGGAATAAAAGGATAAAGAAAGAATTTCATACCCCTAAAAATAAGTTATACATGTCCAAGTACACAATCAAAATTGTTGTGTAAATTTAACAAGATATTAATTACAAGTCTAAACAAACATTAAATTATTTATATAATCAAAAATCTATTTACCAATAACTATATCCCATTGTATTACATTAATCTAACCAATAAACATATCTTAGCCTACATATTTACAAATGATAATAGTTTATATCATCAGATTTAAAGTCGAAACGTCATATTTGACTGGAACTAGATCTACCACCACTTTTTTTTTTTTTTGTATTTAGGTGGTATTATCATCCCAAAACCAACTCAAATTCGGAATCTTTCAATTAATCTCATACTAAATATATATATATATATATATACTTTTGTAGGTACATGGATTAATAAACTATAGAAGTAAATAATATTGTGATAGAGTGGAGAATTGATGAGGGCAAAGTTATGATACACGAAAACTTCTAAAAGTATTATTTTGCTGTGTCGTGTCGTATTAGATATCGTGTCCAATGCTTCTCACGTGGAAAATTCAAAAAAAAATTAATGTCACCTTATCCGTATCGTATCATGTCCGTATCGTACTGTCGTTGTATCTATATCTGTATATATGATAGGGGCAAAGGAGTGGCGAAGGCATATACGGAAATGGGAATTGCCAACTATTCCTCACATTTAAATTTACAGCTATACATCCAAACTAGAATCCTTGCACCAAAAGAGGACATACGTACAATAATTTAAAATTTGATGAGTCATCGCTTACCACATCATATATCCCTCAGCCACCAAATTACATATAAATTGAGTACGTAACTCAAAACTTTTCCCCACAATTCCCACAAACATATATATATATATATATCTACAACCATCGTTCAATTTTTGAGTTATACCTCAGATTCTCTTTAAGCTGCTGCTCTGCTTTATTTCAGGTTCCTCTCTTCCCATCTATTTCCTTTGTTTTCCCTCTTTTTGTGTGCATGCATACATACATACATATGTATTATTTTGTTTGTAAAAAGACAGTTTTTACCAACTGTTACATTTAAAATTTGATGGCTATGCACGAACGATCTTGGGTTAACTGTTGAGGTGATAGTTAAGGCAATAGTGCCACCCGGCAAATTGGTAAAGTTTGATTCGGTTGAAACTGTTGTGGGGTGTTTATTTTGTTGGTTGGGATGAGATAGGATTGATGAATTATGGACTGAGTTATGGGATGCGATGATAATGGATTGTCATGGGATGTTGAATGAATAATCAACCTTTTATCTATTGTAATCTCGAGCCGTATCATCAGTTCCGAACTTACAAAAGTATCAGTAAGTACAAATTTAATTGAGATTGTTAATCTAATTTAATTGGGATGTGGATATGTATTATTTTGTTTGTCAAAAGACAATTTTTACCAACTGTTACAATTAAAATTTGATGACGATCTTGAGTTAACTATTGAGTATTGAGGTGATAGTTAAGGCAGTAGTGCCACCCGGAAAATTGGTAAGTTTGATACGGTTGAAACTTGAAACTATTGTGGGGTGTTTATTTTGTTGGTTGGGATAGAGATGAGATTGATGAGTAATGGGATGTGATGATGGATTGATTATCGTATGGGATGTGGGATGAATAATCAACTTTTTATCCAATATAATCTCGGGCCGTATCAATTTCGAACTTGCAAAAGTATTAATACAAAATTTAATTGAGATTATTAATCAAATTACCCTTCATCCTACAAAGAGTAATAGGATGAGTGGTGGGATGTGATGGTGGATTGTTCATCCCATAGGAATATTTCCTATGGGATGAATAATCAACCTTTTATCCAATATCATCCCGAGCTATATATGTCATCAATCCCGAACTCACAAAAATATAATAAACATAAATTTAAATATAATTATTAATCTAATTCCCCTCATCCTACAAATTAATCATGCAATTAGTCTATTAGCAAAGGATGAAAAGCAACTCCCAAATCACATATGCTTTACGGCTGAAGCTCTTTCCCATTTCTGATTGGTTTTATCTTTTCAATTATTCAAATATATCGAGACCTAAAGTTATTCGCGATAGGAATTTCTGTTTTCATGTGTAACTTTTTAAAACCATAAAAGATGGGTTTACGTATAATGATAGTGACGGTTTCCTTTTTAAAATTACTTGTACATAACATGTTTACTGAAATAGATTGTCCTTGGTGATTAGCTTTCTTCCTTTTAGAGGGCGGAAAATAACTAGTATTCCACCATTAGTAACCCCTAACTTTTCGAAAACAATCGTAATTAATTTTAACTATTAAAAAAAATCCACTGACTTAGGTCACAATTCTAGTATTGCCTTACGGCACATTATAACTAAAATTAAATTATAATATTAGAGTATTTTAATGGGAACACATTAATGTTTAGTTAGAAACTTAAAATTGCCTATATATATATTTTTTTTTTGGTCAAGCGGAGGCCCAGACAGGGGCAAACGAGAAGACAAAACACCAGAAAAAAATCCCAAATCGCCTCAGCCAAATGCTTCAGGTGGGGAGTCCAAAATCATAAGAACATCATCAATGGAGTGACCCTTTTTGGCAAGCAAATCTGCACTCTCGTTCTTCTCACGGAAGATATGCTTAATCTTGGATTCCCAAGGCATATGTAGTAGCCTACGACAATCGTTGATGATGTTTCTCCCTGGGAAGATATGCTTAAAATTGCCTATATGAATACGCAATTCGGGACCTTTTCTTTTAATTTCTGATTCGGGACCTTTCTTTTAATGTCTTGGATAAACATTAATGCACCTGTATGATCAAGAATCAAGATTCAAGACAGCATTTTCTCCCTTCGTTTTCTTTTTAAATTTAGGATATGGTTGATGGATGGTTCATGTGGCTACAACAGAACATATCCTCACCCCAATCAATCACACAACTTTGAATCTCTTTATTCAAGGTTCTCCATGGACCCCCATATGATTGAAGTGGATAGAGTTGGAACCCGATTCGACCTGTTTATTCATGTCTCCAAATTTGAAAAAAAAAAAAAAAAAAAAAATCAGTTCCCGACCTTCGGGTAAACTTAACATTCGGTACGCCTCGAATCAGATCCATATAAAAGGTAATAAAACCAAACTGAACAGAACTTTATAAGAACTGTTTTACAATAATAATGCTATTGACTTCATGCATGTGCTTCAAACTTCATGTACTGCTGCCTTCTGTATGTGCCTCTGACCTAACAGTGAATCAAGCATTTATGACAATGATCTGGTTTAGATTGATCTGCTCGAATAACTATATATGACATTGTCAGTGTGTGTTTGTGTGTTGCAGCAAGTGAGATTTCGCCGAAGAAGAGCAGAAGCTGCAGCTTCTACAGCTTATTTGAAGTTGTGTATAGCTAGTGTAGATCATTCGTTAATTCTACAGTAAAAAAATTTAGCTATTCAAAAATGGGGTTGTTATCGCTGTTGGAGGTATCATCGATGCCAATACTGCAGGTGCTTATGATAAGTCTGTTGGGAGCTTTCATGGCGACTGAGTATCTCAACCTTCTCCCAACTCATGCAAGGAATTCAATCAACAAAGTAAATGAGTTTACGAGTGCCCTCTATGATCATCGTCCTTATTCTTGGTTACTTACTCTTACTTAAATCTTGTTTTCTATATGTCATTGCAGATAGTGTTTAGCGTCTTCACTCCATCACTGGTATTCGCAAGTTTGGCAAAGACCGTCCGCTTGGAAGACATAATCTCTTGGTATGATCATTTAAGGATGCAATACCACACACGTATTCTTGAAAAAAAAAATTTAGAGATCTTTCTCCTAATCTGGACCGTCTATTAATACACTTAGCGCGTGTACATAAGTGAAACACGAGATCCAAAGCCCAGTTTTATGGGCGGATTAAATTTATCGCCTCTGAGGTCTGGTTGGTCGCAAAAAACTCCCATAGTTAATATTAAAAACATCGAGGGCCTTCACATTTTATTTTTAACACAAAAACGCTCCTAAAGAAGATTGCAAACTACAATAGCACTCCTACCTGAGGGACTTTTTTTTGCGGTAAAAATGAAATCACATGGGATATCGTAATTTCTGATACCCGATGGACTTTTCTTTAAGTTCACAAAAGTTCAAGTGAAGACGATGTAGTTCACCCCTATTTTGTTGACCATTTTCTTGATTGTGTGTAGAGAATAATTGATCACAATATCCAAATTTGTGCATAAAATCATCAATTAACTAAAATCATCCCTAGTTATGTACAACTTGGTTTTTTGGTACCAGTCGAACCCTGGATCTCTAGTGTTGCCTATGATATAAAATATCAATTGGTCCAGCAACAAAAGTAACCATGAATCTCAAATGTTTGAAAAATAGGTGGTTCATGCCTGTGAACATTGGGATTACATTTTTGGTTGGAGGGACTCTTGGATGGATAGCATCTAAGATACTCAAACCAGAAGCATATCTTCAAGATCTCATCATTGCTGTGTGCGCATCAGGTATATACCGCAGCTTTAATCAGAACCGACAGTGTCACACACACACACCACAAAATCGAGCGTGTCTACAATGTCTACAAAAGTATGATTAAATCAGTTCATAATGGTGGTAAATAAATAGGAAACTTGGGAAACATCCTATTGATAATAATTCCAGCTATCTGCAATGAGGATGGGAATCCATTTGGAGACAAGGATGTTTGCAGCACAGTTGGACTATCATATGTTTCTTTCTCGATGGCAGTAAGATGGCTATAACCCCTCTTTTCCGTTGCTAGATAAATGTCTATTCTGATATATATTAGACACTAAATGTGATTCACTAAAACCGCCCACTAAGTTTTCCCTAATTACAAAAACCACCCTTCTAAGTCAAGTATTACAATACCCCCTTAACATTAATGGGCGTACGATCGAAAAACTCGAGAGGGATATCACATATGTCCTTTTTGACCCTTTACCATTGCATTGAGGGCACCAATTAATACTGTTGTGTTGGTGGATTAACAGCTCGGAGCATTCTACATATGGACCTATACTTACCACTTAATACGAAGTGCTGGAGCAAAATATAAGGCAATGTTGTTAGCAGCTGATGAGGACCCATCAAGGGAGCAGAACAATGATTTAGAGGCTAATGAAAAAACTCATCTTCTAAATGCAGAAGAGAATGGCTATGCTTCCTCCATTTCCAATGAGGATAAAAGGGATAATACTCCTAAACAAACAGTAAGTTCCCAAAATTACATATCTTTCAACTTTCTAAAAGAACATGCACTTAGAACACGACCAATAATTGATCTCTCTATGGTAGTGTAGTGCTTACAGACACTAAAAAAAACACTCTTGTACTTTTAACTTTGTCGAAACACTTCGGAACTATTCGGAAAACCAACTTCCACTAATTTAGGCAAAAATAAACCAGAAGGTAGAAGCATCCAATGACCAATTTCTAGTTTCAGCTTTTATGTTATTTTCGTAAATTAATGAAAGTTTCTGTAGTCTAGTAAAAGTGTCTATCAACTTTCGTTTTTCAAATACTAAACTCCTATATTTTCAACTTTTAACTTCTAGTTTTTTTATTTCAAACACACACAACTTTTACTACTACAACCTTTTTGCAACTTCAACTTCCACTTATAATTTCTCAAAGGCATAAGTTTTGCAAGCACCGGCCACATGTATTCTTTATCTACAATAGCCTACCAAAGTTCAAAATCGTACTTTCTGCAGAGAATTGAGGGGAAGAGTGGGGCAGCAGCATGGAGTCATATACTGGGAACTTTCCATCAAATAGTTGAAGAGCTGAAAGCACCTCCAGTTATTGCTGCAGTGAGTTAATTTGTTGTCTTCATATTATATGCATCGGTTTCTTGCTATACATAAACAGGCTGCAACAATTGACACAATTGTTTTCAGATTCTTGGATTTGTGTTTGGCGCAGTTTCATGGCTTCGGCATCTTATTATAGGGGCCAATGCTCCACTCAGAGTGATCGATGACTCCATTAAATTACTTGGGTAAGTTGATTACCACTTAGTAGCATCATATGCCTGGCTTAAATAGATGAAGTTCATCTATATCCATGTTTGAAGTATAGATCACTCATTTTGAATCCCCTAGGTTGGATTCTGCATTTCACATGCCAACTGTATCAAATCCACCAATAATTTGTACACTTCCGCATTTATTTGTAAAATATAGGGAGAGTTTTACAAACTCCCTCCAAAGGGCCACCTTCTAGCTCCTGTTTCTAACTTCCTAGTCATTTTCATAAATAGATAAAATTTTGTTTAGTCTAATAAAAATGTTTTTCAGTTTTTTTCCCTTCAACACTCAACTAGTTCTGTTACTACATTTTTTTACGATTTCATCTTCTACTTTTAACTTCTCGCTACAGAAGTGTTGTAATATCAGTGTAGAGATGAAATATTTGAACCGTTAATCACTCTATGTAATACATCACTTCAACTAATATTTGACAACTTTGTAGAGATGGAACCATTCCGTGCATCACCCTTATCTTAGGAGGCAACCTAACACAAGGTAAAGTTTTTTGGAAAAAAAATTCTGCAAGCATGTAGGATAATCAACAAGATAACCAATGTAAGAGGGATGACCATTGATGGATGCAGGTCTAAGCAAGGCAAGAGTGAAACCAACAATGGTTATTGCTGTGATTTGTGTGAGATACATAATACTTCCTGGAGTCGGGATGGGCATCGTAAGAGCAGCAGCACACTTGGGCTTTCTTCCCCCTGACCCACTCTACCACTTCATCCTCATGATTCAGTTCACTCTTCCACCTGCTATGAATATTGGTATGTCTCTTAGCTGAATATGAAGCTACTTTGCTTCGACATTCAATACTAATTACTATGTTTTTCTATTTCTTCAAAAGTCATCGAGCGTTCCACTAAGCTTATTTTAAAGAGTTGTTAAAAAATCGAAGAGTTGTTATAAGCTCTTCGATCTTATAAGATGTTACATCTAATGTGTGAAGATAAGTTAATAAACTATATGGATAATAATAAGACTCAAATCTCATAAGATGTTAGTAATGACATTCATGTAAATTTTTACATGATCAAAAGTAAGATAGTGAGTTAAGATTTTAAAAATAAGTCGGTGATCCCAAATTATATAAGGAGCTAGGTCCTAACATAAGTTTTTTTCATATACAATAAAAAACAATTACCAAACGCCTTGACACATTTTATAAGTTCTTAAGTTGCTTGTAACTTGATTGAAAGAGCTTATAAGCTCAGCCAAACAACTCTCGGAGACCTATGAGATAACGAACCCCTAAGTTATAGACCATATAGTAGCACCTCTCAGTTAAGTAGTGCTATCATTTTATCTTGTGAAATGAGAACTTGATCAAACATAAACTCAAATTTGAACTGAAATATTTTTGTTATAATTTCATGAACTGTCAGAAGCATATTTAGACCTCAAAAGTTTAAAACCTTCACTTTGCTTGGTGTTGTTCGTTTACCACTTTTGTGCTATATATAACAATAGTAACAAATAATAAACAACTACTCATCCCCTAACTGAAATGTAGGTACTATGACACAACTCTTTGATGTGGCTCAAGAAGAATGTGCAGTCCTGTTTCTATGGACTTACTTGGCCGCAGCCCTTGCTCTCACTGGATGGTCAGCTGTGTTCATGTGGATCTTGTCCTAAATTAGCCCCTGCTCGCTCTCCATTTGTCACTGTCAAAATGGCACAAAACTAAGCATCAGTGTGGAAAATCCCACCCATGCAAATATGAAGAAAAGAGATGACGAAATGCACAAGATGCCGCAGAGGAAATATTTAAGAAAAAATGAATTACCAATCATATATTTAAATTTTCTCATTTTATCCATAATGCCAAGTGTATTTTCATTTTTTGGTTGCCTATTTGATGCAAATATTTGTAATTTACAAACCACAAATGAGGCGCAATGATCTCATAAGAGCCAATATTTTAAATAAAAAAAAGAATTACCAATCATATATTAAAATTTTGGCCTTTTATCCATAATGCATGTATTTACATTTTTTGGTAGCCTATTTGATGCAAATATTTGTACTACACAAACCACAATGAGGCACAATGATCGCAGACGAGCCTTGGCATCCTCAATGCATGCAGCTTTTGAAGCAAGCAAATGTATTTTCCATACCATCTGCGAAATTATAATGAAGTAACTAACCTACCTCATAAGAAATTTATAAAACTGATTGGTCGTCAAATAGTCGTGTTACAATTCCTACAATTCAACATCCACCAACCAGAAAATAATGCGAAAATTGACATGGTCTTTTGACCAGTCTGCTTTTAACATTGTAAGATAATATGGCTTGGCCCAAATAATATTAAGAACGCTGGTATTTTCTGCATCAAGTCCCAACTGCAAAAGACACTTGCTCTTCAGACGAAGCATGGCCAAGATGTCCTATATAAAAGTTACATGTCATCTCAATGAGCACATATCACATTGTACTTCTATAACTCTGTTTTGAACCTTTACAGCACAATGATGTTTATGAAATTTAGGGTACTCCTTTGCACGAGCAGAAAACCTCAATTTAGGGTACTCCTTTCCACGATGATGTTTATGAAATTTAGGTGTGCACACATATTAATCGCTCAAAACCCCAATCGTTATACCGATATATTTTTGTACTGAGGCAGAAATAATCAAGTTAAACTGAAGAACAATTTTACTGAATTTTTTGTGTCCAATATGGCGTTCATTTCCAAGGATTTTTTTATGAAATTGCTGTCGTACACAAATTTATTGAGAAATAACTTCTGATGCTTGCTGGTGAATCAGATTCCTCGTGTTCTAGTTTCAAAGAAATATATTTTATTTATATCAAATACACAAACGGCAGAGACATAATTAAAGCAACAACTAGAAACTAATTTTCTTAGAAGATTATTTATCTCACTAGCCTACACAATCAAGGGAAAATAGCGTATCTGGTAATAAAAAAGGAAAAAGAAAAATAGTGGACCACTTGAGGACAAGGGTCACCTTTAGATGACGGTAAGCTCGAGCTTCGGCCTGTTTGGTTGTGGCTCTACAACCTCCATATGGATCCTCACAGCCTGTAGAACACCATAAGAAACACCACCATCAACCTTTTTAATCTTTTGCTGCTGCTCATCAATGATCCATTCTCCCCCTCCCTTCTGACCTCTCGGTATCAAGTATACAGGTCCTTCGATTCCATATCTGAAAGTAAAGGCGAAAAGTATAATGTTATTATCATCAGGTTCCATACTGCCATAGTCAGGGTCATCTGTATATATATATATTATATTATATACTTCCTCCAGAACACAACTGCCTCAACTGGACGAGTTCCATACTACAGAATTTGACCAGTTGGTCTCCGGTAAATTTTACCCACATCAGGATGAACTACTCAACATAATATGGAAATCTAAAACAAACAGCGCAGACACTTTCCTTTCATCCTAATAAAAGGGATAAAAGATATGAGGCACGGTTTTGTTTTCAACTAGTGTCCAAAACCATTTTCATGGGATACAATGGCTTATGAACCTCTACTTAGGAGACCATAGACAACAATCATTTGAATCAATTTCTGTTGATAGCACAGAAACAGGTAGTATAACACAGAAAATACCTTATCTAACAAATGTACTGGGGAAGAGAACAATCACACAAGGAGCACATAAACATAATAGCTGCTACAGTGAAATCTTACTTTGGCACAAAAACAATGAAGCCATTTGATCTTATTTTTAGTATTCTCGCCTCAGTATCAGTTGGCCTGCATAAGTGAAGCATACAAACATGAGGAAAGAAACGAAAAAGAGACTGAGAAAGAAATAGCAGCAGACGTTTCCATGTTACCTTTTCCTGAAATAAATGAGCGTATGGAGCTCAACTGAGGCCCGGCTAGCCATCTGGGCATTCTTATGGCGGTAATTCAGATCTAGGGTGGATCATAATCAAGACTATTAGCGGCAATATATAAACCAAAAGGTCTTCACTATGATCGAAACAAATACAGTAAAATATCCAGTTGAGAGCTTGTAAATATAAAGGCATAATGGCAAGACAGAAAGACTCTCCATCTGTACTTTTTTTAACTAGAACCTTAAACAAGAGACAACCTTGCCCCCAGTCAATGGACTTTAAAACATGAAAGCAATAACTCCTATATCTCAGAGGCCATAATGCCTATACAATTACTTGGCGAGGGCCATGTTCCCATTACCAGAAAGTAAGCTAGATTTATTTATCTGCAGTGTAGCTAGAATGAAGTCCATATTCACATGGAAGGGTACAGGATTGCAGAAAAATGTATGCCACTAGTAAAAATTTCGCTGTTTGCACTCATTCTTGCTCTGCCAAAATGATTAGCTACAGTTATTAGAGTAATCACTCTTATATTCTCTTTCATGATCCATCTGGGATATCACAATCAGCCCTTACAAGAGGAGCAAAATCATCAGGCTCATTCTACAACTGAAGGCTCATCACATAGGGTTCTCCATCCCCAACAGTAACTCATGTCTGACAAATAAAAATTCATGTTCCCAGGTCACAGGTCACATTTCTCTTCCAAAATACATGAGTTATATCACAGGTCACCACCACCCCTGTTGGATGCATGATGTCCTTGTTATTGTCCTACTATTCCTCCAGGTCACCAGCGCCAGCAATACCCCCCGAGTATCAAATATCAACCTCAAGGAATCTTCGGAATGAATGCAAAGCTCTAGCACAATGGATTAGGTAACAACTTGTTTGCATCCTCTTTGCTTTGAGAATATCATTAATCTAATTGCTAAAAGAGTCCATTATTACACAACAATTCAATTCTTTTCTAAAATACTCATGAGAGACTGCAACTAAATTTAATAAAACAAAAGATGGATCAAGAAAAGAGTGAGATTCTGAAATCAGAAAAGTATAAACTACCGACACAATTATTAACAATAGATGTCCACACAATCTGGAAACCACAAGCGGAGCAAGAGACTGTAACTATTAACAACAGGAACACCAACTCAACTTGAATGTGCACCACACATTGACCAATCAAAATAGAAGCAATGATCATTAAAATACATACTGCAGCAGAATACTTAAATAAACAAAATCTTTCAATGTTGGAGACAAAATCCTTACTGTCAGCAATACTAGTTAGCCGAGATCTTTCTTGGAATACATCTGGGAGCCTGCAGATCCCCAGTGATGCAGCAAGCAAACGATGAACAATGACATCTACAAAAAGAGTCGTTCCCAAGATCAAGAAGTTAATATCAAAGAATAAACTGATGAAAATGACCAATTTTGGAGATACCTGCATATCTTCTTATGGGAGAAGTGAAATGAGTGTACACAGGAGCTGCGAGACCATAGTGGCAAAATTCTGGAGGGCTCAGATCTCCACTGCAAAAGTACACTGCCTGAAAATGTGTCTCAGATACACACTCATAAATTTCTGGCACATTTTAATCATGAAAGATTGCATACATGAATAAATTGATTATAGTACCTGCGTCATGCATCTTGTAGCCAGAATGCGGATCAGTTTATTGAAGTATGGATCATCGCCCTGATTTATAGGAGAGAAGAAGGAGAGAATTAGAGGGACAGTTCCACTAAAGTCAGAAAGATAGTTATACATTTTATAACAGTGCATGTGAACAGCTGTAAGAGACTATAGCTCCAACTGAAAGCACCAGAATGAATAATTACTTCATTAAAGATCTTAGGATGGAAGTTCATTGCCCTACAGGCTATGGATAATAAATACTTTACGTCAGCAGACACAGACAGCCAAGGTATGTTTAAGGTTCCATAAATAAATATATGCCGTAACCTATGGCATTGTAATGTCACTCTTCTCGCAGCAGGGTACAAAAATGAAATAATAGTTTTTAATTTATCTAAGGTGGACAAGCTCTAAGGACTATTCCACTAATTTGCACAACTTTAAAACACAACAACAACAAAATAGTCCTAATTATTTATGGCATCAATGCTTTATATCACTAATCAAGCATAACTTTAAAAGATTATAATGCATGGATTCCTAAGAAATGCGTATCCAATCAATTGTAGGAAAAGAAGGTAATATTAAATTGAACAACAAAAATTGCTAAACATCAAGTACTAAAATTCAGAGTTTTACTTCCTTGTTGAACAAATATAGGCTAGCAAAAACTACAATATCCTGAGATTGACCAAAATCCTGAAGTTCAGGCCAACTCACCACAGCCTGATCAAGTGAATCTGCCAATGATTTTGAAGATGCCACATCCAAACAAAGACCAACAGCAGCAGCTGTTTGAATCAAGGGTTCAAGCATTTCTTTAGTTGGGCTTGGATGACGTCTGCATATCAAATAAATTGCCACAAGATAAGCAATAAAAGGCAGAATGTAATCATAGAACCATAGTGATTATGGACAAACAAGAAGACTAAGCAGCTTAAAATTTCACACTCCCAAGATCAAAATCAGGAAGCTAATCTAGTAATCGTATTTCAGGGAAGAGCAGCTTGGAGATGTGCAAGTCAATTGATTAATTTGAGCATGGGCCGTGATTGCAAACTATGATTATTCCATTTTAAGAGTCAGAAGCAAAGCTAGTGATTCCAAACAACAAGTGATATAGCTCAGGGAAAGAGGGGCCAATAGATCACCTTAATAGTGAAGTGAAAGGAAAATGTTCCAAAATTTTTTTAGCTACAGATATGTTAGCAGCAAGCATAAACTCCTCAATCATCTGGTTTGCTTCTCTAATTTGATACATACCTGCATATAATAATCATGTAAAAGATTAAAGATTAAATATATCAAAACAAAAGTGCCAGGTGATGACCAATAAATGCAAAACGGAAAGTACAAATGAAAAGGCAGGACACAAAAAGAGATTGCATCAGAGTCGTCAATCTCAGAAATAATAGGTGTTCAAATGAGGACTTGCAGTGCTGCTAATTAACATAATACTATGAAAACACCTAGTCCAATAAGTTGAACAAAGAATTTTATAACACATGTTTCAGCCTGTAAAACAATTTCCAGCAGGCACTGAGTAAATTTCTGAAGACTACTCGACCACCACACCACACCACACAAAGTCCAACCACACATGAAAAGCCAATAGAAATAATCAAGCAATCACAAATAGTTTCCTGGAGAAAATAAACATACCGATATCAAGAGGATCATGAGTTTCAGTATCAATTTGAAATTTCACTTCAGCAGAAGCAAGAGTTAACGCTCCCCTGTCAATGCGTTTTTGCCTCATTATCTACAACATTGCAACAGTATTAACATTGTGTGTTTTATAACAAAAATAATGGTAATTTTAATATCTTTTCAAAATTACCTTGGCTAAAGTGTTCATATTCCGCAAATCTGTAGTCAATGGATCCACCAACCGACTGCAAAGAATAAAATTAAAAAGAAAATGAGAAACCGAGAACATAATACTTTAATGTGTTGACAAAAAGATCAGCCATATCTAGCCTAATAACAATTACCAGCACCTAAAAGCAAAGTAGAAAAAGGATAAAACAAAAGACAATTGTACTATTCTGAATGCATCAAAAGTATAAAAAATAATAAGATATAGGTTCAAAGTGCTAGGGATAAAGACACAGAAAAGTCCTTTTGAAATGTTCTTTTTGAACAAGCAAGATAACATGGTTTCAGTCATGTAAATGCTCAAATTCTGAGTGGACGCACCAAAACAGATGAAAGTAATGGTGATATTTCTTAGAAGCTCAATCAACTAACTTCGGAAGCAAAAGAGTGCGGCATCTCAACTACTAAGGTGAAATTGAACATGAAGCTTGAAAGAAAACTGATTTGACAGAAATCATCAAATAGGAGCACGAACACATTCAAGCAACTGCTTCAATCATAGGCAGACACGCATTTAATTCCTAATGTAGTCTTCAAACTTCTCCACTTTCATGCATTAAATGTTGATCGGTCTTTTTTGGTTTAGAATCACATAATGTCCATCAATTTTAAATGAGATTGCCAGAAACAAGTTCCATGAAAGAACAGGAGGGTGAAGCATCAAAAAGCGCAGTTGCAAGAAAAACATAAATAATAGTGGTAAATAGCAATCTGGTTATGAGCTATTTAAACAAGCAGGATAAATAACATTATGAAGGAAAAACTGCTTAGAATATTAGTAGGGGATGCTATCAGATAAAACCTAAAAGTAGTGGAATTTGCTCAGTAGTTTTACCAGTAAAATATATGAAACGAAAAAATACTAAATATAGTTACCTGTCATCCATCCTCGCCTGGGCCTCAACATAAGATAATGCTGCACAAGATTTGATAATGGCCTTTGTGTACCTTGTGGAAATAATCTCTGCTTCGGGAGTCATTTCCTGTATCATAAGTAAAGGTAGAGAGGTTAAATTACAATTAGCCTGTGTATCATAAGAATAATATATACCCAGTTAACTTTTTTTTTTTTCTCCTTTTTTTTGTGTGTGTGTGTTGTGTGCGCGTGCACATTAGAGTTGGGGTTGGGGGTGAGTATGGGGCATTTTACAATAGAACGGGAAGAAAGAGTTGGAACTGATTGGCCAACAAACAAATGGACATTTAAAGTACATTAAGCACGTATATAGAAAGTAGTACGCCATCAAACTAACAAGTATGAAACAGCCGTCAAAAGCCTATTAGTGAAGACTTCCCTTGAAAAGAATATCAAGGCACAACATATTAATCAAATTTCAATTTCTTGTGATTCCTAATATATAACAAAATTGCATGGGAAGATCCTGGCACATACAGTAACAATCTATCAGGAACAATTGAGAGTTCCACTCCCTTATACCTTTTATTAATTTATTCTATTTCTCATTGGGGTTGACAGCTTACTCAGAAAAACAAACACGAGTATCAGAGGATAAAAGCCATTATTACAAAGCTTAAAGATCATTCCTCCAATACAGTGAAGACACAAGAAGCCATTTTATCTCCAGTGTGAAGGAATTTTAGTATTTTACCATCTTACTGGAACTAGTTCTATCCTAGCTTAGTGACAGCTGTAATCCTCTCCATATAAACAAAAACAATCAAAACTTGGCAGTTGACACGCTCAATGAAAGGTTAATTAACAACCTGTTGTTTCAGAATGCTTCTTGAAAGCATACTCACAGATGTCATTTCATACACGTTTTCAACTACTCAGAATTACAGAGGAAAATAATGGCAGATTGCCTAATCAAAAATGAATTATGAGACAGGCATTTAATACCCATATAACAGAAAATGTTAGTCTCTCAACATCTGCCCGCAATGAACAAATATCTGCAAAGCATGAATAAGATTCTGTTAGAACTGGTGACTCCTTTGGGTCAAATATTTCATCAAAGAAAAATTCAGAAGAGACTATGAAAAGTGAACAACATAACACCTTCTGTCAGAGGTTTTGGGAGCATGTCAATTCTCCTCTCAACAAGGTAGACAGAGGTACCCCTTTGTGCTGCCTCATCATCCAAGGGGGTTCCAGGATGAACAAAATTTGTGACATCAGCAATATCTAATACACATAATTAAAGAATCAACAATGAAACAAAAACATACCAACCCAAAACATATAGATAGAACGAAAATTCATACTGAAAACAGGATGTAAACTGTCTTTAAACAAATCAGATGGTATAACAAACAGAATAAGCGAAAATTTCTTCAGATTTCTTTGCTCTGATGCATGATAATGGTGATAAAAATGCAATTACAAGTGTGCCATTATCATTATTGAACAGAAGAATATAGATGCCTGTAATGAACTTCATCAGATCAATCTGAATTCTGAAGAAGACAATAGTCAATTAATTAAAAACCACTAAGAAAATTTTATTTATCAGTTAAATATTGGAAGAAAAGAGCAGAAAGAATATATGTTCTTTTCTGTGGTGTTCTGGTTTTTTACCATTTCAAAGAATAGAAAGATACAAGGCAGAAGAAATTATGCTTCCATGTTTAATTGAAATCATTTTTTCATGAACTATAACTTAGTAATCAATTATGACAAAGCATGGATATTTCAATTGCTTTCAAAGCTATGAGAAACATAAGTTATTAATTTACCTTCTCCTTTTAACAGATTACTCACAATAAGCTTTTGTAAATTTTCTTTAATAAGCTTCTGCAGATTTCCAGTCTTCAAGAAAAGTTAATAAGCAACACCATGACAAACATTCACAACAGACAGAAATCATCATCAATTACAAATGAAATTTACCATTGAATAGAGGAAATCCATTTGATTTATGTGCAGCCACTAAACACAATATGCATTTATTCTTAAACACTTACACTTTTAAGAAGAGAACCAGAAAGACATAACCACACGTGTATGCAGGATCTAGGAATATGAAACATCCTAATCATTCAAGAGATAACCCACACCACTGACAACTCATTATAAATAGATTAAGGAGGCATATGGGTGGCACTTGCACTAAGCTCAACACTCAAGGACAATATTCAGTCATTCTATTCAAAAACAGTAGACATAGTAGGAACTAAGAGGTTTGCTATTCATGTGACCGAAGCATTACTAACAATCAAGAGACCCAAATACTTTCTGGAGTTCTTATGTAAATAAAAATCGATGATGAAAGGATACGAACTCCCACTTCAAAATTGCCACTTGGAAGAAGTGTACAATGCAGTGCATCATCAATATCCTTGCATCCTGCCAACATAATGAAGTTTGTTTATCCAAGATATGAAAATAGATGTGCTCACTCTTGCTATGTGAAAACAAATATTCAAGGGGCAGTAAAATGAGCATGAGAGCACTGATAAATCTGAAAGAGGGTGGAACAGATCTACATATCAGCCAAGTACCTGGAGGATCCACACTGAAGACACGTATATGACGTAAATCCTGCCTAATGGGATTTGCTACATCTTCGGAAGACACCGACCATGGTAAGGGAGGTAAACATGCCAAAATTTGGGAGGAAAATGGTCTGGCATCAATATCATTATCAATCAGCACCACCTGCAGTGCACATGTACGTTGTTTTACACACAGATGCTGATGAATAGTACTCCCATCCAGATATGAGCGTCTCATTTTGTTTCGCAAGGATATTTATATTATGGTAGAGAAGGTGAGCATTCTTTTCAACTTCTTGCATTTCATAATTATGTTATTTTTCAGAATGTGCTTTCCTTACTGGTCATCCACCGCCACCAACAAAATATAGAACAAGTCTAACATGGTTATTCAAGCTAAACAAAATAGCTAAGCGTATTATATAATCTATATTATCTTAAAATGGAAATGGGAGCATTCAAAGGTTAATGAGGGAAGTAAGTTGGTGCAGTAATTGTTCTAGTATATCAAGCTTAAAGGTAGTTACTTAAAACAGTTCAATAATAAGAGTCATGGTAGACATCCGGGGAGCAAATGAACTGAGTCCACCCAATCTTGGGGAAAATTTCAAGGCTTAAGATTGAGCTCCATCTCGATATGTTAGGCTTGAGGCCCTTGCCTCCCCTTTTCTAGCCTCTCCTCCTTCGGGGCTCAAGCTTAACGAGCTTCAAACCGAGCTTGAACTTGAGCTCACATTTTTAAATTTAATATAGACTATGAAAATATATTTTATTTATTTATAAATCACAGTAATATTATTATATTATATACAATATAATATAGGTACCGTATTATTAATATACACATTACACACATAATCTTTTTACAACACATGTATGTTATATTTATAATATAATAAAAAATATTAAGAAATTTAAAATATAATCTGGTTCGTGAGTTTGAGCTTAGACACAGCAGACTCGAGATCCGCTCTAAGTCAAGCTCAAGCTCAACTCAAGCTTGAGTTGTTTCAACCAAGAGTCAAGCTAGCTTGAGTGCAAGTCACAAGGCTTGTAATCAAGCTTGACTCGGTTACAAACCCTAGTAAACATGCAAAAGGTATGAAAAAATAACATAAGCAAGTTGAAACAACTAGTCAATCAGTAAGTTCACGAAATTTTAAGAATGACAGAAGAGCTAAAAACAAATCTACAATGTACCTCACTTTCGGTATCTCGGTCGCCGATTTCCCCAATTGTTCTTACATAATGTCCAGAAGGATATCGAGATAAGCGATCCCATGAATCAACAGCAACAATGATTCTTTTGTCCAGTAGATTTCCAAGCTGACGAGTTTGTATCCGAATCTTAGGAATTCTCCGATCTTTGGAGACAAATAGAGCATGTGCAATACCACCCTCACCAGCAGGCATGGGCATTGGGTCCAGGGATCCACAATAACTGAATACAAGATAAGGCATATTGTTAAAGAGATGAGGAGAAACAATAAAGTGACATTTGCAGGATAAGTAACATCAGACATTTGTTTTGACACTCTAGAATGGACTTTGTTTTCTTGCAAATTCCCTACATCTAATAAGGTTTCTCCAAGATATTTGGTTGTGGTTCTGTTGTGTATTAGGGAACAATAAAGAGATACTTGCCAATTTCAGAGAGGACGTTTAAAAACAAACACTTGTAGTAGAACAATGTGCACATCATCACACAATCCTCTGGAAAAATATGAAAATATGCAGGGGGCATGTAATATCAAAAGAATCATTCTCGATAAATATGTTAACGAATGTGGGGCAGGAATATTAAATGTAGCTGTTGTGATAACTGTTGTGAGATTCCTATCTGCGAGATTTCGAACCAGGTGTGACTCTGGAACAATACTAATTAACTACTTCACCACCTCAGTAATCAATGAGAAAATTCAACTCTAAGATCAACAGTGTAAACTCTATCAAATCCCTTTTCATGATGATAAGTATGAGTTACAATGATTTGACTTACGAGTGCCAGTTCCGCTTTATAATGCCAACAACACGACCAGCTGGGCGAGTAGGCATAGTATTCTTGTCCCCATCTGGAACCTGTAAATTTGTGGGCCTAGGAGCATCATCAGCACTTCTTGGAGCTAAATGAACAGCATCTTCCTCTTCATCCTCTGGCATACAATGTGGAAAGGAATTAAATAATATTTATCAACCTAAAAATAAAAAAAACGAGTCCAATAACCACTTCTTATAAGAAAGATCGAGAGATAAAGCATCACGAATAGAGACAGACACTTCAGACAAAATGCATCTCTAACTTATAGATCATAAATACTATATCTGCACATAGAACAAGTTTGTTTGTATAATACATGGATCAGTCTGTCTTATCCAATCAAGATAATACTGAGTTTATAGATACAATGGTGAATCAAGTAAGAAATAAATTAAACCAATAGAGGTCAGTGGCCATGTGCACAGAAATAACCTATCCACTGTGGCAGAAAGTGGAAGTAAAATTATGTTGATCACCACAAGAAATAACACTTAGTTGATCAATACTATCTAGCCTGAACTAATTTTGTTTAGATTGAACTTCGTAATAATGTTCAAATCACTGGCTAAATGACATATCAAAATAAAATAAAACCAACTGGAGAGGCACTTAGGCAGCTAGAAAGATAAAAAGAACATATTAACAATTCTTTTCTAGAGGTATCTACTGAAGGGCTCAAGTTGCTGGTTGTCATCCATGTGCAATATTTAACACGTCACAGGTATATCGTTGGTTCATCGTTATCTTATTTTCAAGATCATCAAATAAACCCAACAAGTAGCACGCAGCTTAAGACACGAGACGAAGAGCCCTTATCTGAAGCACATAGTAAGAAATCAAAGGCCATATGTGATCCTTATCTTAAACCAAATACAGAAGATGATTGGTGACTGCTCATCATATCCATGCAGCTGAAAGGAATTAGCATATAAAACAGTTCCAGAAAGGACAACTTAAGAATGTTGTCAATATAATTGAAGAATGGCACTTATCTAAACCAAATACAGAAGATGATTGGTGACTGCTCGTAATATCCATACAATTGAACAGAATGTCCATAAAAGTCATTTCCCTAGAAAGACAACTTAAGAATGTTGATTGCTGGAATTTCTGATCTAAGAAAGGCTATCATTAGATTCTGTTTCCCACACACATAAACGCAAAGCAAGAGAGTTGACTTCCATTCGTTCATTTGGGAGCACATCCTAACAATTTAAGTGGTTCTTTTCTAAGCAGATTACACATACATTGATAATGTTCAAAGAAAATTAGCAGTATGGGAAATTGCATTCCACGCAAATTTTCAAGAAGGAAGATTATTAATAATCAGCACATGAATACACAAATATATGTATGACTTAAAGGCAGTCCAAACTTATCTACAGAAAGCACCATTCAGGGAAAAATGATAAAAACATAGTAAGGTTAAGAAGCCAAGGCAAAGACTCTTCCAAAGCTCAATCCTTAATTTGGGATAATTAGGAAGGACACCAAGATTCACAGATCGCTCATGTAGTATCTGGTTTGTTTAAATTGTTAGGTTATATCTTATTGTAGTTATTTGGTTGTTAGGTAAGAAAATGCAATCAGTATTTATACAATGCAAACAGAGTATAGCACATTTAAATAACACTCTCATTTTAACTTCTTTCTTGTTTAAAATTCAAAATAGCAGTCTGTCATTATACATTCTATTCCTGCTCAGTCTTGGATGCATTGTTGAGCCCAGGTAAGTAGTTCAAAATTGATTCATTGAGTTCTCACAACCTACTATAGCTCCTTCCAATTATCGTGTGCGATCTATCTTTCGATGTGATGCTTAGGAGGCCTAGGAGTGATGATAAAGTACAACGCTAAATATCCTTATGTGGAGATCTAAGAGAGACAACTAGACTAAATATCACTTCTGCTGACTTTCCTACATGACAATAACTCGGATAACAACTTTCAGAAGCAACGTTCACGGCTGAGACAGCAGCTGAAAATGTTCAAGAACTCCAAACCTATTTCTCAGAACCTGTACGCTCCAAAACCTATTTCAAGAAGCCTTTACACTGATTTCATAACTACAAGCCAAGCACTCTAGCATCTAAAATAGAACTAACCATTGATACTCGTACGTAGTCATTTAGATATGCAATCTATTCCTTCTGCAGAAATCATGTATATTACAAAGAATGCACAAGTAGAAACACATTAAAGACCACAAACCGTCATTGGCTATCGCAAGAGATTTCTCTTCTTGCCATTGATCTTGAGGCAAAAGTTCAACAGCCACTATATCGCCATCAAAAGCCCTATTCATATTCGAACGCCCGTACACAATAATCTCATCACCAATACTTTCACTCCCAAGATATGCTTCAAATGGATTGTAGCGATTAACCCGAAGTTTTCCTTGGTGGTAAATTCCACAATGCAAACCAGAAGTAATTTCTGACATTGGCTTATGCTGCATCAGAAACAAGTCACAGGATATAATTATGAAGGATCAACTGCATACAAAACTACAAGAGAAGAACCAGTTACTGTTCATCAATAGAGTCTGATTGGCCTTAATACCTCAGGATAGATTATTTTTCTTTTTGAGGGCCTTAGATCTTCAGCATCCTCCATTGTAACATCTTCAGACGGAGGCTGAACAATCAAATCAAGCAATGCTGGTTGACCGAGCAATTTGACATATGACTCAACTGCATGGAAATTAAAACTTATTACTAGGCATAACTATACTAATATGCTACAACAGACTTTACAATGTCTTAGACAAACAAAATCTGCAAGCAGAAGTAGCCGCAGAATAACCCAGTGGCACACCATCCAAACTAGGACCTTCATTTTCTCAATTGGAACTTTATTTTCAGATTTAAGAAACAAAATAAAATCAACTTGTACCTGTCTCCACAGAAATACCATCCTTAATGGCCTTGTTTTTGTTTTCTCTATCATTTGTAATGAGCAAGACTCGTACTGCACTACCAAGATGATTCTGATACCATTGGGCCGCCACGCGTATTGCTGGAACATCATTTTTGGTGTCAGAACAAAATACTGATTCATAAGGATTTAACAAGAACTGCAAAAGAATCAGCAAGATTGATGTTCCAAATATAATAAGATCCTTCATCCTTAAGAAACTAACTAAATTTTGCTACTTTAGCACTTTCAGTGGAACTCACAAATCCTAAATAAATGAGTTAAGAGCGTAATGTCTCCACTCAACACAACAGGTGAGAACTTCTAAGTTTAACGCTTAGTCACAGGTACATTTGGGCACAATAAAGAGAAAAACAACAGGAAACACCATATATTCTTCATGCTTATGAGAAATTGTGGTTCTCAAATGGCCCATCAAAAACTCAGCTTTTTGACGTCTTTTGTTATCTTTATAGGGTGTCATCACTAGTCTGAAACCCGTTTAACATATTAAAAAGTTAGGTATGTTTAGTTGAAGACATGAGGGCACTCTAGGACTTATAGACAGGGAATCTTCAAACTTGAGCAAATCAATTATCCAAGTTATATTGTAGAATACCTGCTAAGGGGCAGTTTATTGATTTCGTTTAATTTGCAGGTACTACAGCCATTTAGATTTGTTAGATGTACCCTGGAAGCATTTCTTCTACACACTCCAACACATATTACAAGACGATATCTTTGTCGTGCATTGACGAATCCCATCTCAAGTATGTAGATGTGAGAGCAGGTTGAGTACAAAAGTGGTAATTGGTAAGGATACTTACAAAACATACTGCCTAAATAAACTAAAATAAAACAACTAGATACTCAGGACGCGAATAAATTTTCTCGGAAGACCTGAAGCCTTCACTAAGTATCCAAGAAAACTGCTAAATTAGCAAAGAGATTTCTTTCAATAATTCACTGAGCATTAAAACGAAAGAATGTGTTTTAGTATCTAAATAAAGCATCCAGGAATCAGAAAAGAGAAAACAACAATCTTTTACATGTCTAATAAACATGAAATCACTAAGCAGTCACCAAATTCTAAACATGTTTTAAAAGCTCTAGCGTGTGTTGTACTTCTTTACACATGCAATGGAATTGAGGAATTTGAAACCAATGATTAGCAATAACAGAAGTAGAGGACTTAATATTATAAGAATATATACAAGCCAGAAATGTCCAAAGTTTTCCTTGGTTTCCATCTTTTTGGTAATGCATATACTCTCACAAGACTGTAAATGCTAGGTTGCAACAGATCAGATTTTACATATATTTAATTTGATCCTAATGTTAACTATCATCCTTGTTTCCACTTAACCCATAGAAGCAGCACTTAGAGCAATGAAAAGATGTTAATGTGAGGAAACTTTCTGTTCGTATAACACACATATACACACTCCCGATAAAAGGACTATCATAAGACATACACAATTGCAGCCAAAATAGTTGGTTGAAAAATATAGATGTGGTGAAAGGACATTGCCAATAGTCTGTCTTGAAGTCTGAAGAGAACATAATGGCTATGTTTGGCATCCTTTCTTAGGACAAATGTTTTGGTTTCGGGAATGAAAAACTGCTTGTTAAGTCCACTCTGAGAGCGACAATTTGTTCCACAAAAAAGGTGCCAGCCCTGCCCCCAAACCCCTTTCAAAATGCACTTAACCATATGTGCTAGTCATTACAGAAGCAAATGAGCATGCATATTTATATATTCCAATGATCATCTTGATATAATAAATGCTTATAACAATAAATTAGTTGAATGTGATTTTATGCCACTAAAAGACATTCTTGCATGATGAAACAATTCAGGAAATGTCTTCTCTTAAAAAACTAATGCATCTTAACAAAATTATAACAGCAAACCACTTCCTGAAACTCATTCAAACACATTTTTGTTCGCTAAAAATCTCCACTTAACCCAAAACTCGTTTTCCCAATGATTCTAAATAACGCCAATGCTTTTTTAGATTTTCCAGGTTTAGATATAATTCTATAATACTCTTTGGGGTTAGTTGTTCTTCTACAATTTTAGAACAGTTGAATAACTGGAAAATTACAGGGCCCCTCAATTTTCCCTTGTCGCATTTTCTTGAGGAATCACTAAACCATGAAGTATACGTAAACAAAGTAACAAACATACCTCTGTCGTTCCTATCATTCGGACTTTCACCAGGCTCAGTCTTCACATATGTATCCCTACAAGTAATAGAATGAATATAAGTATACATTCATCTTATCTCACTGCAACAACAAGAATTGTTCAAAGGTATAGGGCCACCTGGTTCTTTTCTATATAAGGCCATCAATTTAAAGAATAATAATTCACCAATAAATAGTTAAGCATATATAAAGATGCCATGATGATTTTGGAATAAAAGTAACGCCGAAGAAATTCAAGTCTTAGCTTAATTATGCTCAACCCCTATATTAACTGGACATCTCAATACAACGTTTGTTTCCAGCCTGGATATAAATGCCATGTACTTTGTAATCCACAACAACTGGTACATCAGCTAAGCAGACAATTTGCACAGCCTCCTACATCCTACCTAAGTACTTAGGAATAGTATTAAGAGCACTCATCCAACTAAGTAACACAAAATAGATAATACATCACCTCAACCAATGTATTCACTGATATAATCTATTGCCTATAAGAGCTACTTCCTATAAAAATGAGGTTATATTAAACTGAAAGCAAAGTAGAAAACCAAAAAGCCCAAGCCAATGACGATATTACCAGCAACACTAAGATATAATTTACTGAAGACGTGAAAAAAATAAAGAAAGAAGATAGAGCGACATACTTGTGGTGTTCATTAGAAAAGACAAAGAACCTCCTCAGGGTGTTGCTGCAAAGCGCCCGAAGTCTGTTATGTACAGCGAGATTTTTGTTCTTCACCTCCTCCAACACTACTGACAGCACAACCACATCATCTATGGCCGGGTTTTCCAGCAAATCAATCTAACAAAAAAAAAAAAAAAAGGGACTTATGAGCAAAATTCAGATGCTTTTCCATAGCTGGCACGAAAATTCTGGAAATTATTATGAGAATACCTGATGAAGGGCAACATTTGTATCAATTATGAGAACAGTGGAGGCATTTGAGCTGAGGCGTGGAGCAGTATTTTTGCAAACTTTGCAAAAAGGGGCACCACAATATATATCATCCCTCAAATAGTGTTCTCTCACAACCTGCAAACCAAATGGCAGGTGAAAATCCTAGTCCCAGACAAGACTGGCATATAACGCACCCAACTCACAGGATTTAGAAAAAGAAAGAAAATCAATCACCAAACAACACAAACACGGCGAAACAGTAGAAAATATCCAAACTTTCGACGCTAGGGTATATTTTTAGGACCTTGACTACTCGGCCTTGCTTCGTTTTCTTGACAAAAGACTTGCTCTGCAGCATCCTAAAGCTTCTTCCTATGAAACTGGCGTGCAGGGCTGAAGGTATTGCTTGTAGGTTTGGTTTCGGGACCAGTTTAAATTAACCGCAAAAACCCTATTAATTATAATTTTGATTGCTTTAGGGATGGTTTACTTTGTTAGAGTATAGCATTTACTTTGGTTTCTCTTTCCCCCTCTAACCTAGGAGACGAGTCCCGGATTGTGAGGGAAAAGCTTTGTCTAAATTGTCTTTGGGCACGTTTACTTCCCTTTTTATGGTGGTGAACTCTTTGGTCCAATAAACCATCTTAAACCGGTTAAATACTAAAAATGACTGTTTACTTCACAATTTTACTAAATGCCTTATTTAACTTACTTTTGCTGGTTGTTTACTTTATTTTTTCATCAGAAATATTAATTGGAAAAATTACGTAAAAGTCCCTCAAACCCCCCAAACTAAAACAATCTCCTTTTTTTTTTTCCAGTCTTATCAGATTTACATTCATCTCATTTCTCTTGAACGTAGCCCTCTCACGATTTCACCTTCCACAGAAATAATTAACCAATTTCTCACCGATTTCATGAAGACAAAATTAATTTTTGAGCTTCAATCTTGATCGAATTGGTTTTTCCACTTCAAATTAGTTGCTTGTTTGGATGCGCACATCGATCTTTTTTTTTGAGGAAAACGAGGCCCGCAGGGCCAGCACTTAAATTAAATCAGCAGAAACAGAGTTCGAAGCATACAACGGAATATCAGAAGAACCAACGCAGGCCGAAACCGTATTACGAACTAACAAATGGGCAACAACATTCGCACCACGACGAATACTAGAGAAACGACACCTAACAAAACCAGAGGAGATACATTTAATATCCGAAAAGATGTTGCCTAGAGAAGAAAGGTCTTCCTCGGGCTTCTGCATTTGTTGCATCACATTGACATTATCCCCTTCAAAAATCACACGTTGCCAACCGAAGTCTCTAGCTAATTTAACTGCCGAAAGAGCAGCGTAGGTTTCAGCTAACTTAGGATCCTCAGCATTCCAACGCCTATCGGTTTCCCAACCCACAACAGCACCCGAGTCATCCCGAGTTACCACCCCAACACATCGATCTTAAAGAAAGCTGTGAACCCGATATTTTAGGGTTACCTTTGAAGAAAATCGAATTAAACAGTCTTAGCTCCAGCAAATTCGCTTCCAACAACCTTACTTCGTGTATTTATGAGAAGAGAAAAAATTCAACAAGAGAAGAAAAATTAGGGTTAGAAATCCATGAGAAATCCGATGTATTTAGAAAGAGGAATATAGAGAAGAATGGACACATACCTTACTTCGGGAGAGGTTGAGAAAGATTTGAGATCTGGAAAATTTCTCAATTGGAGGGAAATTTCCGAGCCCAAAATTTTCATCTGAAAATTTCGAAGGATCTCAGAAGTCTGAAATCTGCTTTTGATGAGGGGCATGGCAATTGATGTAATTAGCAATATGTTGTGGATAATGTTGTCATTTTATGGCAACAAACAGGTGATGGCTTATTTAGAAGGTCCAATTTTGAGGTCCAAAATAACCAACTCATAAGCCACTCCACCTACGGGCCTATTGATTAAGACAAGGCCCACAACATTGTAAAGTAAACATTTTAAACTGCCACTTTATTTTACTAAAGCCCAGTTATCTACTATTGTAAACGGGCCCTTTGTCATTTGGGAGCTGCTAAATAGCCAGCTTGAATGGATGGGACGGAAGTTCCTTTTTGCCCTTGGACATTCCATAAATTTACTTATTTTTTGTTGACACGCAAGGCCAAGTTCTTTTATTGCATAAATAAAATTCGCCGATAAGTTAATAACCGACACACAGATACAGAAAGGGAACAAATGCGAGGTAATTCTTCTGCTTACTTTTGACTTTTTCTTTTCCCGATTCTGCTTTGGGCCTACCTGTAAATGGCTTTTGACATGGACATTGGACAAGGGTGGAATAAATCCCAATTTGGCATCATATTTTTATTTATTTTTTTTTTATTTTGGCAAAATATCCTATAATTTTCACACAATATAGTACTTAAAATACCTCTCAAAATATGTTGTATAATTTTTACAAAATGTAATACAGTATTTATATCTTATTATGTTGTATAATTTTATAGGAAGTAAACTAAAAATATTCCAACTGATGGGCAGTTCCAAACAGCCCCATGAAATTTTTGGCATTCATGAGCTCAAGTACTGACTTTGGAGTAGCCCCTAAAAATTAATAAAAATTATTCCGAAAAATGAAAACATGAAAGCCTTGCCTAAAAATATTAAAGAAGAAGAAAGAAAATCTCTGTAAAATGAGAAAAATTGATGACACAGAACAGAACCTCAACGCAGGTGGGTCTTCTATGGTGAATTCAAGAAAATGAAAATTTTTATTTTCTAACCGTTGTACTCAGAACCCAAGGGCAGCAATGGAAAAATGGTATTCGCTGATTGGTTTAGTAAAAGAAAAGTAAAAGAGAAATGTAATTTGCCCTAAATATAAAAACGTAAGTACATAACCCAAAATCAATGGACAACTTTCCCAAACTAAACCATCAACGTTTAAATTTTTATTTTTTGTTACTTCAAGAAATATTAACTTTTTAGTCCCTAAATTTCAATTTTGTATTATTTTCATCCTTAATATTCTAAACGTGATACTTGAGTCCATAAATACAATAATTCGTCTCACTTAGGTTCTTCAATTTTAGTTTTAGTAAATTGTGGCCCTTAAAGTTTCAAGTTTGTATCACATTAGTTCTGATTATTTTAAAAGTGATACTAAAATCTCTAAAATTAATAATTCATCTCATTTAAATCCTTTAAACCAAAATAATACTAACGTGGTACGATATCATTATAATACCTGGTGTCGCGTTGTACCAAACAAAGCACGCGACGTTGCAAAATTTGAGAGACCGCACTCAAAATTTTCCCACCGAAATGTTGAGGTTGATTTTACCTAGGGGTGGCAATATGGATTAAAATCCATGGATTCAACCTAATCCACGGGATTGGATTGGGTTAGATTTAAGAAATTTTAAATTGGGTCAAATGTGGACTGGATCAGTGTATGTTGGGTCATTAATGGATTGATAAGGATTTCAAATGAATTGTTAATAGATTAAGTCCAATTGTTTAATTTTAACATGATATTACTTTTTTACCCTTAATATTAATTTAAAAATTACAATATCATCCTAAAAAAAATGTAATAAACATATTTAATCTGCTGATGGAGGCATTGCATTTTCATGTAAATGCTTATGGAGCTGCTGAATTTATGGGTGGGCGCGAGACGGGATTTTCGGGATCGAGGTAAGATTTTGAGTTTCCTATCCCGTTTCCAAAAATTTTGGGATCCCCGAAATTTTCGGAACGGGATCGGGGCACTTATCTTTTCTTTTTCTTTTTTTTTCCTTTGTTTTATAACTGGGTTGTATAATTATAATTGGGCCTGTTTTTTGTAATTGGGCCTTTTCATTTATAATTGATTATATAATTATAATCAAGCATTCTCTTCTTCTTTTTTTTCTCAGCAAATACGGGACCGGAGTCCCTTTTTCGAGGCGCAACCCCCGTGATCTTATAAATCCACGCAAGAAAATTTACAAAGGAGAGATCCTAAGCAAACACAACTACCAGATTCAAAGACATGGTGGGTCGGAAATCAAGCAAGATAAAAGCAAACCAGATCCAAAACAGGGAGGGCCGAAAATCAACCAAAAACAGGGAGAGATCCTAAGCAAACACAACCACCCGTTTTCTTGACTGTTTTCGCAATGATAGCCTTGAGAGAATCCTCAACACCATGATGGCGTTGAGTATCATTTTCGATTTGCTTAGCCCGTGCAATAGCTATTTTGACTTCTTGTATCGCGTTCTCAGAGGACTGCAAATCTATGGGTTCGAAGTCCTCCTTATTATCCTCTTTAGGAACTTTCGCTTCTTTCTCACTCTCCGCAACAATATCATCACCCGGTTCCTCTCCGGATATCTCATGATCGGATTCATTATGTTCACTGTTATCACTAACCGATTCATTATCGGATTCCTCTGTATCTCGCTCCTCATGCTCACTGTGTTCATCATCCGAGACTGACTCCTCGTCCTCTTTGTTATTATCATCCTTAACTTCCGATCGATGGTCCTCTTCTTCTTCCAAGATCTGTTTTGTCATTTCACCCTCATTAGAATCTCCACTTGTATTCTTGTTATCGGTCGAATCTTCCTCCAACTGAGAAAATGGGTTTTCATGAACAACAACATCTTTGTTCGGTAAGATACCAACTTTACCGAATTGAAGCTCCTGTTTCTTATTTTCCTTAATGGGCTCATCGATCTTTTCTATATTTTTATTCTTTCTCTCCACCCAAACTTCCTTCCCGGGGTTAGCTTTCTTTTCCTCGATGTTGTCTCTCACTACTTCGCAAGGCGCGCGTGCATTTTGCTCATGCACGCCCCCGCCATCCCCACTACCATCATCGTTTGGTTTTTCCTGATTCTGATCTCCACCATCACCAGTGCCCCCGTCACAAGTATGACTTTTATGTCCCAACCGACGGCATCTAAAGCAGAATTCCGGTATTTTCTCATATTTTATTTCCTGCTGGAAAATTCTATTTCTCAGTCTCACCCAAACCGACTTAAGTACAGGCTTAGAAACATCCAATTCAACACAAGCACACGATTCGTATATATTCTCCATCTTTGCTGTGAGTTCGTCTACTCTAATTAGATTTCTGATCGAACCAGCTAAGTTCCATAACCTATCTTTAGAGACAAGTTGTGATGGCAATCGAGGAAAAGAAACCCAAACCGGTACAATGGGTGAATCAACCTCCAGATCAAAATCCTCCGACCACTTTAACACCCTCATCGAAAAATCACGAAAATACCAAGTCCCTTTCATGAACAATCTAGCGTAAACCTCCGAATTTTCGCATCGTATTAAAACATGAGTTGGATTCAACAAGCTAAGATACATTTTCCCTTTGAAATCAAATTTTGAAAAATAGAACCGTAATTGTGCCATAGTTGGATATCCAGAAGCAAACTTACCTATCAAGGCAAGTTTGAATGTCTCGTTCATCAAATCACACTCCTCATCTGAAAAGAACACAGCTGGTGATCCTTTGAAAACCGTTTTGGTTCCAAGAGGTCGGAAAAGAGTAGGATCAAAATTCTTCAAACCCATCTTCTCATCAGGGAGAAGGAACGAGTTCTTTAAAGGCCGCCGCGTAGGAAGCAGCGGCGTGAGAGGTAGGCACAGCCGGAGGAGGTTGCACACCGTCGCGCGTGTTTGGGCAAAACGCTCCTGGGTGTGCACACTGCTGATGCTCAAAGCCGGGAAGGCCGCCATTCCGCCTAGGATGTGTGCGGGAGCCACAGGCTCCGCGTCATGTTGCTCGTCCGAGTGCGGAGCGTCGCCCCGTGGTGCGAGTTGGTCTCGGATGAGCGGCGGGTCAACGACAGGAGGTACGCCACCGTGCGCCATGGTGGCGCAGCACAAAGGCGACAAGAAAACCGTCGGAAAAGGAGACGGCGAAGAAAAATTAGCGTGGAAGAAAGGGGTCGTGAATCCGTTTCAGAAAACATAATCAAGCATTATCTATTTCAATTGTAATATTCAAATAAAACAAATAAAATTTACAAAATGCAATTCATGACAGAATTATAGAAGGTCCAGAATGCAACAGAATTTACAAAAGGTCCAGAATACAACAGAGTTACTGACTTAGTTGTGAGTTCTTTGATAAGTGTTTTTTAAAAACACATCTTATGTTACGTATATTAATATTAATATTATATATATATAATAATATTATTAATTTATAATTGGGATTTTTGGGATCCCGAATTTCCCGAAAATTTTTAAAATAATTTTCGATACCGATCTCAAAATTGGGATCCCGTCCCGAATTTTTTTTCCTGAATTTCTCATCCCGATCAGAAAATTCCTGATCGAGACGGGACAGGATGGATCCGGAAAATCCCGATCCCGACGCCCACCCTTAGCTGAATTAACGATATGAGAAATGAATTTAATTAATGCACAATTTTAACAAATTATTAAAACAATTGAATGAGGAATAATGATGTCCCATGAATCATGATTGTCTTTTATTAGAGAGATGTCAAAGGCATAAGTTTAATCTCATGAGAAAAAGTTTGGATTTTTAATTTACGGTCAAAATTTTTATTTATTTATTTAATCTTGTTATATCCCCATTTAATGTGCCCGACCACGTATTTTCTTGAATTTGTCTGTATTGCCATCGGATTGTCATGTTATTTAATCACAAAACGAGTCAAACAGATCTACAATAGGTCGAACGGGTCAAAATATAACATATATGTCAAAAACGGGTTAAAAATAAGTTGAAGGGGTAAAAAATGGGGGCTGAACAATTAAAAAATGAGTAAAACAAGTCAAATATGATAGTGAGTGGTATTTTGGACATTTAGGCATTAGGGTCAAGTATAAATCCATTAAAAATCCGGTATTAAACCCCATGAATGATCCGCCAAAATCCATTATAATCAAATCATTAATGACCCGTTAATATTTCAATCCATTTTGAATCCAATCCATTTAATCCAATTCAAATTCAATCCAACTTATCCATTTGCCACCCCTAATTTTACCCTATAGTCCCCCAACATCGTTTTGTGCGAACATCTAGGTCAGGGAGTATGTCGGAGAGCATTAAATACAAAAGATTTCCTAACAAAATGCATTTAAATACATTATGCTTTTAATTGCCAACTCTACAGGTGCATTTAACATTTTGTGTGAACTCTAAATACGTACAAAGGTCCATCACTATAAATACGCTTGCATTTATTTCACTTGGAAAGCATAATGAATTTTGTTGAGCTCTTTCATCTACTTTTTGTCAGTTTTCGAGTCGAGCTCTTTTATCTGCTTTTTGTCAGCTTTCGAGTGTCATCTACATTTCCAAGTGAAATAAATGCAAGTGTATTTATAGTGATGGGTCTTTGTGCGTACTCAAAATACATACAAAGTGCTCAATGCATCTATAGAGTCGAAGGTTGCAAGCATGATGCATTTACATGCATTTTGTTAAGTGGTCTTCTTTATTTAATGTTCTCCGACATACATCCTAGCCTACATGATCAAAGGGGCATATCCATCCGGTTGGAGGAGTTATAGGCAAACTCAATCACCACTTTGGTGGGGAAGATTTAGAGTGCACTTTCTCAAATTCCATCACGTGCCGTGAGTTGTTTGGCACAAGATGACATCAAGTGTCACCCTGACATCGTATTACGTCAATATTGATTATCGTCTGAAGTATTTAAACGAGATGAATTATTAATTTTAAGGATTTAAATGTCACTTTTAGAATATTGAGAACTAAAGTAATACAAGAAAGACTCAAATATGACGAATTATTATTAGTTTTAGGAACTCAACTGTCACTTTTAAAACATTAAGGATGAAAGTGATACAAATCTAAACTTTAGGGACCAAATATAACATTTGTCTCTACTTTTCTTCTCTGGCTTTACTTTAATATTTTTTCTATCATATTTTTAATTACTATTTAATTGTTAATTTTTTATTAATATGATATTATCTTATTTTATTAATTTATTATAATTTTATAATTATACTAAGATAGTTATAAAATAAATATCAATGTGACCAAATTAATTCCAGTATATATTTAATTAATTATATTTATAAATGTATCGAGTTATTAGAAGTGATTTAAATTTTAAAATTATTTTAAATTGCTAACTTTTTTAATTCGAAAAGGCAAAGAAGTAGATTTTTTTTATCTCGTTCACTTTGTAAATTTGCTAATTAGTTTCAGCATGTACTTAATTAATTATATTTTTTATTTACATATAAATGTATCCAGTTACTAGGTGTGACTTAAAATTTGAAATGGTTTTAAATTGCTAATTTTTTTAATTCGAAAAGGCAAAGAATTAGATTTTTTTTTTAATCTCGTTCACTTTGTAAATTCGCTAATTAATTTTTGGTGTGAAACTATTATTTTCACTTTGTAAGTTTTTGCTAATTTAAATGTAAATTTTTTTTTTCACCAAAAAATTTTCAAATGTATTCTATTGTTGAGTGACAAAAATGTCATTTTATTTGATAATAGTTTAAGGTAAATTAATTGGAAGGAACAAGTAGAATCAAAATTTAATATAAACTACCAAATTAAAATATATTTTTCTTAGCTTCCTCCCACAGTTTTCTTTTTAGTTTTTCAAACGTCTTAAGGTCCTACAAAAATCCAGCCTACAACTTAGGAACTATGTCAGCGACGATGACAGAATCAACGACAGCATAAGCGGAGACACTTTATATGCTACGATTGTCTATGTACACTTGCACGCATGTAGAGTCTAAGTAAACTTGGACAACGCAACAGCCAACATATACATTCTAAAGGAGTTCTAACTTGGATTCTCGAATAGACAGGGACTTAATATTGAAAGAAGAGGGTTAATAGGTGGTTTTAACGTTTCAAAAAAGTTTATTTTTTAAGTAAGTTTCTTAGACCTTCTTTTGAGTTTTGAAATAAAAATTACAAGTAAACGATTTCTTTTGAAAAATTTCTTAAATCTTCCGTTGTACATCTAAAGGAGTTCTAACTTGGATTCTCGAATAGACAGGGACTTAATACTGAAAGAAGAGGGTTAATAGGTGGTTTTAACGTTTCAAGAAAGTTTATCTTTTAAGTAAGTTTCTTAGACCTTATTTTGAGTTTTGAAATAAAAATTACAAGCAAACGATTTCTTTTGGAAAAATTTTAAAATCTTCCGTTGCGTCTCGTTTGAGTTTTCCAACAATAGTAATATAGTGCGAAAACATACCATAAGCTAGCCGTCGGCCCGATGCCTTCACGTAGGGTTGTTCCAAAAAAATCGAAAAGCGAAAACCGACCCAACCTAACCGACCCAACTTGTTCCGGTTCGGTTTTCGGTTAGGAGTTTTCAATTTTTTGGTTTTTTGGTTTTTTCGGTTCGGTTTGCCGATTAAACCAAATCGAATTGAAAACCGATTAATATTTACTAATTTTTTTAATTATTACATAAATTAAAACTGCATCAAATTAGAGGAGTCCTTAACCGATTCTGTTCTCCAAAGTCAAAAGTGACGCCAACCCATTTCTAAAAATCTCCCAAACCCTAGTCGTCTTGCACCTCGCTTCTCCACCAGTCTACTGACCACTCTGTCATCGTCAGTCGCCGGCTTCAAATCGGCATTCCTATCCTGCAGCCCCCTTCTCTCTCCGGCGAGCAGACAACCAACATAAAGTTTTGAGGAAGAACCCAAGGAAGGGAATAGAGCCGCAATAGGTGATGGAGAAATCTTGAATAAGAATTGAAAGAAGGGAAATTGTTGGAGGATTAACAAAGGTTGAGATAATGATGGTAGTGCATATTTTGTGTGTGAGTGTGTGTGTGTGTGTGAGAAAATGATGGTGTCGTATCTGTTGTGGGGTGAAAAATGTGGGAGTTTCTTCTTGGGAAAGAAGGAAGGAATTTCAAAGGTTGGAATTTTCAGGTCATCAGGTGTAAACTTTTACCCGGCCCTATCTCTCTCTCACGGATTAACTTTCATTATTCGGTTTTGATTTTTCTGAAATTGAAATTTGGGTTAACCGAATCGAAACTTCGGTTCGACCCAAAACCGGCCGAATAAACACCCCTACCTTCACGGTTCACTCGAGGTACAAGTCCATCAATCATGATATTAAGTATGGGACAGTTAATGCTCGTAAAACGGGTTTGTTTAACGCACTTTTCAATAAATAATTTTGGTACATATTCAATATAGAAAGTATGAGCTAGTTTTATAGAAAATATTTTGGCTTACTAGTTCATGCAGGATCGTAGGTCTTATATATAAAAAAAAAACCCTCAAGTGGAGCAACAGTACAACGTGACTATGAAAGAAGCCTATGCGGTTGGGTATCAGATGATTACGAAATGATGTGAGGTGATATGAAATATTATAACTGTTGGAAAACAGCAGAGTTAAAGCAGCGAAAGTTTAAAATTTTTTCCAAAAGGGGATCGTGATCTTGCAATTTTCGTATCGTAACGTTAGGATATCAAGAAACTTACAACAATTGAAGCTTTCTTGAAATGTTTTGAGCCGTCCTCAAACGTTCTTCAAGCGAAATGAATATCCCCGTTTCTTGATTCTTTCTTCGAGATTCCAAAGTAGAAATCCTCTAGAGTGTTAATCCACACCAACCTAGATTCAAATCATGTTAGTGAGTATGCTAGTACTATAACATACGTATTAAAGAAACAAGAAACGATAATAAATTGAGAGCATGATTAAATCTCTCTTCAAAACTCCTGTTTGACGAAGATTGAATATGCCAAGCTTCCGAGCTTCGTGCTAGACGTTCCGGACATCTCCTGGACGAACCGACCCAATATTCCCAAGAAAATCGTGTTTTTCAATCTGAATACGTCATTGAAAAAATCGAACCATCAGCTCTTCATATATATATAGGGTTTCCTAAACCCTAAGTCTATTCCTAGTTTGACTTTTTTTCTATTTTTCTTTCTCTCCAAGCAATAACATCCTATCTAAAGAAGATATTATCCTTTTAGAAAGAGCTCCTTCTAATCAAATTAGGAATATTTAATTATTCCAATAATAATTAAATATCTTATCTTAATTATATCTTATTCTAATCAATATTAGAATAAATATTAAATAGAAGATATTTTATATTTAACTTATTTATTTATTCTAATCAAATTAGAACAATTAAATAATTAAATATCTTGAATTAATTCTCCAATTAATTCCATGAAGGGCTTTAGAATTAATTCATTAATTAATTCTAATGGGATAAAATTAATTCCTAATTAATTTCCTTTGGGCTAATTAATTCTCCAATTAATTATATTGTGGCTTTATAATTAATTATATTTGGGCTTAATAATTAATTCTCCAATTAATTAACACATGATTCAATTCCTCAAATGGATCACACGTCCCAAAATGCTCTCGATCCACACGTGTACTTTACACTGTGGTCTCGTTTCGATCAACTACTTGATCTTTCCACAATACCCTTTGAACCCGGTATTTGTGTGTGACCCTCTAGGTTCAATTTCAGTTAGCAGTGAGTCTAATTAATTAATACACTTTATTAACTAATTACATCACAGATCACACGACCATAGTCTAGCAACAGGTGTGTGACCCCTACCCGAAATATGAATGTATATTCGAAAGAACCTTTCAGTCAATGACATCATGTGGGATACGATCCTCCTACCATCCTATCTCTCGATTAAGATCTAGGGCATGGGAATATAGACAGCCCTACTAACCTTAATCTTAAAACAAAGTTCCCTTCATATTCCATTTGATCTTAATCCAAGAAAACCCCATTTTCTTGATGTCTTGATCTAACCACCTTGCACAAGGATTTTAGGATGGAATCATGAATGACTTGTGTAATAAGAGATCATCTTGCCTATAACAAGTGTAGGTCCTTTATTGATTCCAACAATTCTCATATGCCACTTGTGTAATCCTAACATAGGCCATGGTTTAGGTGTCTATATGGCGACACCCTTTTGAGCCTATATCAAAGATTACAGAGTTAGCTCATATGAGATAATGTGGAATCTCAAGTCTAAGGATTAATTCCCCACGTCATTGACATGTGAGATATTTCCTAATCTGGAAGTTTCAGGAAACTTCCTTTCCCATTTAGGAATCTTCTCACGCGGGGCACTTTCAGTGATGAAGTTCTTGCAACTATCACCCTTATGTATTATGAACGCATCAACCCATGCACTTATCACCCCATGAAACCGGGTGATCCTTCTTAAGGACATGACTACACAAGCAAGTCTCAACAGAGGCAAAGTCGACACTCCTACTGTCTGTCGCCCTCATTGGCTTGGAGAAGTTTCTAATCCTCGCCTATGGAGTTAAGAACTTGTTTCATGTGTCATTCCCATAATGACAAAGTTCTTAACGGCTTCATCGGATTAGAGGAGTTCTAGATATGCACACGTAATGGAAACACTCAAAACACGTATTGGCACATAAGAAGTGTTCGCCTGTGATTATAATCATTCGTATATTATTCAAAGATTGTCTGTGATATAGGGAAAGTCCCAAAACATAATAGCTTTCTAGGGCACTATTCCCAATAATAACATGTATAGAGAATTATAAATGACATGAGGTTGTGTTGTGTGTAATTGGAGCCATGAGATGCCGATAATGTGTTTGTCTACTCAATTAATATCCCACATAACAATTAAGTACACAATTCAAATGTACATAACCATATACTTTAACGTAATTAAATCATGTAACATACCCAACTCTACCATGCTAGGCAATTTAAACACCTATCGAACATCAATCAATCATATAAAATATGTACGGAGTCGGGAAAAGGTTAGAAAAGCATACGAACAAGTTTGGAGTACAAAATAACAAAAAAAAAGGCTCTGTTGATCTGAACAGCTGTGAGCCCAAGCCAAAAGTCTGAACGATCATTTGGCCAAATGAGCACCAAAACATGGCCTCTGTTCAAGAGAACAATCATTTTCGCATGCACCAAACAAACTAATAGTTCTGTTTGGGAGAAAGTCTGTTTTTCCCTAAGAACGATCGTACTCTCATCCCAAACTAGAAATTACAGTAAGGTGAACTAAACAATGTAAACTCCCATGTTGATAAACTAAATTTTATTAAAACAATGATGTAATAAGTAAAATCCCATTAAACAATAACTAATTCAGGCATAACTTCACAAATGTGAGTATAAATACTAAAAATTTCAACAATAAGAATGAAATCAACTTTGAAAAAATAAAATTGTAGCACCCCGTACAGTAGGTCACCACATCCCCGCACCAAAGCCCAACCCATATACGAGATGGAGAGCCTGTACACGAACCAAATAGAGGCGAACGGAAGACAGACTGACACACACCTAAGCTAGCGGAATGTAGACCCTGACTTCAAAATCAAAACATCAAAGCAAGTGTGCAAGCGGAAGCAAAACATATAACCAAGATAATTCATACAAGAACAAAGACGGGTTCAATCTATCCCTAGAAGCAGGTCCTGAAAATTCATATCATAACAAAATAAATGATATATATAAGTATGCATTCATACGTACAAACTTATCCAAATTACAATGTGCGTAGGGACTCAACTCACGCCGCCTAGCTCGAACTCCAAAGCCAAACCTGCAACTAAAAACATTCGGGAGGGAGAGGGTCAGTTACACTGACTGAGTGAGAGGCTACTCACATACGCTACATATTTATATAAGTGAGCACAACACATTCAAATAATAAATGTTCATGAACCCGTGGATAGTTTTTGCCCGCCAAAACATTTACCCGTGATACATACGTATAGGGTTACTTTAACAAAACAAAATAAGCATAACTTAACTTAGCATACTCCAATCATAACGTCATTTCTTATCATATCATTCCATTTCATAACTAATCTTATCATTCCAAAACATAACCATATTTTATCTTTTTAACGAATCTATCCCCGTTTTACGAACTTAGCATAACATACATATGTATCATTCTCCAACCTTTACTCCTCATTCATTTCATATCATATCAAAACAAATCAAAAAACATTCATACATAACATACCTCCTTCACTCCAGCGATGGAAGGGTGTACCTCTAACCATCCATTTCATGTGAGGGGAGTGCAAGCTACTCCAAACCCTCAGGGTCCCATCCCCAACCAAACCTCCTGGTGGGTTTCGGGTTAATCCTTATCATTTAGAGGCTACAACTAAGTTTATCCCGATGGCCCACTTCCGTCCCGGGTGTCCTGGCTTGCAGACTCCGGAGCCCAACATTACTTTATATTACATACCATTCCATAACGTATCATTCTTAACCCATTACATATCCTATCATAACATAACTTACATATCATACCTTACCTTGCAATAACTATGCTTTACATACCTCTATGTGTCAAATCCATAACATTTCCTTAGCTCGTAGCTCTCGGCTCATAAGAGACACATGATTTGAAGCATAATTTAGCATGGCAAAACTTAACAAATCAAATCAAATCATAACAAGCCTACATAGGCTTGTACATTGCGTATCATACTTGTAAACTTATAACAAGATCATAAAAATACGTATCATACACGTATTTACTTATATATAGGGCTATAAACTTCATGCATACGAAAACGAGCACGTTGCATTAGGGTATAACTATATCCTAACCTCACTTTACACCGATGAAGCCGAAGACAAGACGTTTGATCCACCCCAGAATCAACTCAGCTAACAAAACACCGCCCCGGGTGCACCTAGACAAACAGAAGACAAAACACGAGATTTAGACTCAAGAATGAACCACATAGATGTACGACTTATGTTTATGCACTTAAAAGATGCAATTACGTAGGTATGGTTCATATTCATATCAATTACATACAAAAGAAGACATTACATAACTCAACATATTCATTCAATATCATTAAACATGTTCTGAAAGAATTCATGTGCACAATTAATGCAAACAAGTGTAAGTGAAGGGCTTATGGTATCACTTAATCATTTATGGGCACGCAACCTATTTTAACACTTAATATCACACCATGTAATTACATATTGTAACATATTACAAAAATTCATATTCATATTCATATAGGTGCATAAAATAAGGTAGGATCATAATTAGGGAGGAAAAACAACACATGAAACGAACCGGAAACAAAACGTATACATTATCACATAATGGGGGTCATACCCGGGATGTGGTATCAGAGCCTAAAGGTCTCCATTGGGCTGGGCTGGGCTGGCGCAGCTCAGGCCCGTGTAAGCCCGCCACTGTAGCTGGCTGGGTTGGCCCAGGACCATTTTGAAGTGGGCCGGTCCTGGGCTGGGGTTTTTTTTTTTAAAATAGGGGTAGCCCAGCTCGGCCCACAAACCCACTAAAGATGGGTTGGGCCGGGCCTGGGCCGATTTCTAACGAATTTGGCTTATTGATTTTGTGGGCTTAACTAATGGGCCTAATTTTATTTTTTTTCAATTTTTGTCATATAAAAATTTAATATATTTTTGTTTTATATTAATAATAGTTTATCTTTTTATTATATTTATTAACTTTAGCATTCTTTTTTTTCCTAAGTTATTGTTTCAGTCAAAGTTTTAAGTAAAGTTTAACATTATATTTCAATAAACTTTAATTGTTAGATATACGAAACTAGACATTATCATTTCTAAATAAAGAAAAATATCTTCAAATATTGGTACTACTACTGCATTTATTTTACGAGCTTGAATAATTTCATTGTACATATAATGATCAACAAATATAATCTAATAATTCTATATTCTAGTCTACATATAAAATTAATCCGGAATCATTTGCCAATCGTACATCGGCATAGAAGAATTTCCGTATGGATACTCCGCATTTTGTGGGAAGTACATTCGTTCAAAATCAAGTTCTTCACAAATTGTTGAAGAATTATCGGGAATGGTGGTTGTTTCAAATGCGGTCTCGTAGTCCGAAGGATAGTTTTGCGGTGGTATCCATTTTTATCCCAATCGGTGCAATTCATCTTGTCTATATTGTTGATCTAACCAATCCTTCCATAATATGCAAAATTTGATGGATTTTGGGGCTTAATCGACTCCTTCTATCGGTAATAGTTCTTTCACCTGCACTAAAAGCACTTTTCGAAGCTACGGTAAACATTTGAGATGTTAATAGATCACGTGCAATCGAAGAAAGAATCGGAAAATTCTTTTGTTCCATTTTCCACCATTCTAAAATATCGAATTTATTCGAAACATTGTCTAATAATGGAAGTTGCAAGTAATGTGTTAATTCATATGTTTGCCTATTAGATGTGGTTCTATTTCTTTTGATTGAACTTAATAAAGAAAATACGGATCCACCGGATTTGCTTGATGTCGCTTGTGTAGACGATGTTTCATATTGTGCCATACACGAACTTGTAGAATACATATCAACTAATGCATAAACCATAGAACTAACTTCATTTGTTTCTTCCCCTATATTTATTGAATCACAATTAAGATAAGAATAATATTTTTCCATCAAAAAAATGCAACCTTCTAATTTACATCTAGGATAAAAAACACAAGATAAAACCCATTATTTGGGAAGTTTTGTATAATACTTGCACCACTTTTCTTCCATACTTTTAATAATTTCGGCGACATTATCATCATTTCTATGATCACTAAATAATTTAACAATTCGAACTAAATTAGGCAACATAATATTAGATGTAGGATAATATGTTCCGGACATAACATTAGTAACATCAAGAAATCCTTCAAGTAAAGGTGCAATAACATGAATGATATCCCAATCGGTTTAGGTAATAAATTCACCACCATGTTCATTATGCTTTCTTGATTAACTAAATTTGTAACAATACTTGCATATGGATGTGCTTCATTTAGCATTCTATAAGTTGAATTCCACCTAGTAGACATATCAAGATATGGAACTTTAAATTCCATTTTAGCTTTTCTAACTAAACGTCTATATTTTTGTGTTCTAGTTGATGCCGACATAATGTATGATAAAGCCGATCTTATTTTATCTACATAATGTGCAACCCAAACCATACCATCTTGAACACAAAGATGCATAATATGACAAACACATCTAACATGAAAACATTTGCCATTAAACATTGGTTTCAAATCTCGAATTAAATAATCAATAGCTTTGGTGTTGTTTGTTGCATTATCGAAAGACATAGATAAAATTTTTTCGCCGATATTCCAATAATTGCAACAATCCATTATAGCTTGATAAATATGATTACCGGTGTGCGGATGCTCAAGTAATGCAAATTCAGTAATTCTTTTTTCTAGATAAAAATCTTCATTTACCCAATGAGCCGTTACACAACAATAATGTAAATTACCTCTACCTCTCCATAAATCCGATGTAAGCGAAAATTTTGAAGTTAAAGTAGAAAAATGAGTCCGTAATGCCATTATTTCTTCTTCATATTGTTTATAACCATCTTTATAACAAGTATTTCATGATATTTTCTTATATTGTGGTTGTAAAGTTCTAGCTACCCATCTATGCATGTAATTATTTTCGACAAAATTAAATGGTAATTCCGCTCCAACAACCATTTTAGCAAATTTCTTTCTTTGTTCCATTTGATTATATTGAAAAGTTTGAATAACACCACTTTTAGTTTAATGCAAAAATTGTTGTGTTGGATCGGATGACCCTTCAATAGTATCCCAACCATTATGATCTTTAGTTAAATGTCTAGTTAATGTGCCTGTTCCACTATTTTTAGCAAATTTAAAAGATTTCTTACAAAAATTGCATATAGCAAGGTCACATTTTCTCTCCAATGTAAAAAAATTCCAAACTTTACTAGTTTTATTTCTATTAGGTGGCTTATTACTAGATGGAGTTGGAATTTCATTTTCTAAATCTATGAAATGATCGTCACTCGTACTTATATTTGTGTGAGGCAAAAGAAGAGGGTCTCTAGTATCTCTGAAATTCATTTTTAATTTAATAAATGCACAACTTAAAAAATTCAAACTAATTATAAAAAAAAAAATTATAAATCACAAATATTGCAAGTAATTAATTATGATATAAAGGAAAGATGTTACCGGAATTGATTCGGGAGCTCCGTAACACGAATTGCCCCAAAGCTCTTCCAACTATGAACACGAATTGCCCAAAGACTCTTCCAACTATATTATGAATTGGAGGACATATGATAATAAGATATAATATATAATAGTTAATAAAATAGTTAATAATTAATAAAAATAATATAGTATATGCTTATAGAAATAAATTTGAGTAATATGAACTTTGAGAGTTGAGACTTGAGACTTGAGAGTAATTGATAAAGATAGAGAATAAAATTGAGGATATGGTGAAAAAATATGTTTAGAATTGTGGTACTTATAGAAAAAATAATTAATTAAAAAAATAATAAGTAAAGTTAACGTTACAAATAAGATTGGTAATTTACCGTTGCACTGTACTTTTACCCGTTGCATTTGCCCCTTACAGTCACTGGCTTAATGTCAAATCATCAATTCAAGACATCAAAAGTCATTCATTTAATTGGCCTATAGGTCCTGTCCGTTAATTCTCAAATTGGACTTCAAAATTGTTTACATGAAAATGAGGTTCAAAGATATTGGGCTTTGAGGACTTCTATTAGGTGGACTACCTATAAACTAAAAAATAAAAAAATAAAATATCATGGGCTTAAGAAGCGGGCCTGAACCGGGCTTGGGCTAGTCTTGAGCTGGGCCTGGTTCACGGGGCTGGTTCGGGCTGGTCATGGGTTTTAGTGGGCCGATTCATGAGCTGGGCCTGGTTTAAAAATTAAGCCCAATAGGGGCCCACTTTAATACCCCAAACCCAGCCCAACCCGCCTCATAGCATTAACGAGCTGGGCCTGAGCCGGTTCCAACCGGGCTGGTTCACCGGTTGGCCGGCCCGTTTGACACCTTTATCAGAGCGTAGGGTTGCAAAACCCGGGCTCTCATGTCATGTTGAGTCAGTTTAAGTTGTACGGCTTTAGGAACTACTTGTCACTATGTTTTTATGCACTTCTTATGTGATTATGTGTTTAATTTCTTGATTCTTGATTGAATTATTTGCACTCTCATGCATGAACTAAAAATAGCATGCATTTCAGTGTTTCTTTGACAGGATGCTTCCACGGAGACATGGAGATCGATCCTCGGACCGGTGTCATCGCCGTGACCATTCTCCTACTCCATAACCGCAACCACAACAACTATAACCGCCTCCTACGAATATGGAGAACTTTATGGGTGCGGTCTTTAATTATGTTGAGCACCGAAGGGCCCAATCTCCACCACCACAACAACCGGTTGAGCAACAAGCACCACCTCCACCTATGAACCGGGATCCTCACGGGTTATTCTTGAGTTACAATCCCCCAAGGTTTTCAGGCTCTATTGATAATGCAATTTCGGAAGGGTGGTTGACAAGAATTGAGAGAATTTATAGTGTCCGTCCATTCACTACTCAAGAGAAAGCCCAATTCGCAATATTCCAACTAAATGGCGAAGCGTACGATTGGTGGGAGCAGACCAGGGAAAAGCTGGAGGTCAAGGGTGAGGAAGTGACGTGGGAGGTATTCAAAAGAGAGTTTCAGGATAATTTTGTACCCGAGGTTGTGAGGGAAAAGAAAGAGCAGAAATTCATGGATTTAAAGCAGGGAACTCGCACCATGGCCCAATATCTTTCTATGTTTAATAGGCTCGGGACATATGCTCCTCATATCACCCGAGATGAGAAGAGGAAGGCTAGAAGGGTTATAGCTGGGTTGAGGGAGGACTTAAGACATGGGCATGCCGGGCACAACTTCGAGTCCTTATTGGATATGGTGCAGAGAGCTATGTTTTAGGAGGAGGAGTACAAGAAGAAAGATCCGGTTTCTCGGGCATCTATTGGGCAAGGATCGGGATCGGGAACAGGTAAGAGACCTATCACTCATACTACTCCACTAACTAAGTGTTCGTTCAAGAAGCCTCGCAATACAGGACTGGTTCTACAAGTACCACCGACCCTCCCAGCTCCGACCGGGACATGACAAGACAAACCCCCATGCCCTCATTGCAGAGGACTTACACATACATATCTTAATTGCCGAAAGAGATTGGGTTTATGCCTCATATGAGGAAAAGGGAATCATATGGCGTATGCTTGTCCTGACAAGACTCAGGGGTATCAAGCTGGAGCACTAAGGCCTATGATTCAAGCTCGTACTTTTGCCCTTGAGGGCAAGGAGCAGGATGTCGAGGCCGATCCCACAGCAGTCATGAAAGGTACCATATACATTCATAAAATGAACATACATGCACTGTTTGATCCTGGAGCCATACATTCCTTTATTTCGTGTGGACTTACTGCTACTATGTGCTTGTCTATTACTTGTCTGAACTCTTGTTATGTGATTAGTTCTCCTCTTGGGGGAGCTTTGAGACCGACCGTGTTGTTAGAGGTTGTTTGGTGAGTTTGGACGACAGAGACTACCCCGCAGACTTCATTGTGATGTTGATGAGGAAGTATGGAGCCATTTTGGGAATCGATTGGTTGTTCAAGCACTGGGCAGTGGTTGACTGTTTCACTAAGAAGGTTCAATTGGGTGAAGAAGTAATTGTGGGTATTGGTTCGAAGACCGTACCACTTTTGTCTTTTACAGAAGCTCACAAATTAGTGAGAGATGGGGCCACGGGATACATTGCTTACCTCCTCAATAAGCCGAAGGATCAAGCACGATTCGAGGAGACAACAGTTGTGAAGGAATATCCCGACGTTTTCCCTGAGAATCCACTGGAAGGTAGAACTTTCCGTCCCTTACAAGAGCATTCTCCAAGATTCCCGTGGGATAAGTAATCGATCGGTCAGCTAACTGCAATGACACCGTAGTCAGCTGCAGATCTTCCAACCCTAATTTCCTGCAAATAGATAAAGACATTAAACTCACGCTAGCCCCTAAATCACATAAAGCTTTATTGAAAGTTAAATTGCCAATTGTACAAGGGATGGAAAAACTCCCTGGATTTTTAAGCTTCGGCGGAAGCTTTTGCTGAATAATGGCGTTGCACTCCTCTATGAGTGCAATTGTGACATATTCTTCTAATTTCCTCTTGTTAGAAAGGATCTCTTTTAAAAACTTAACATAAGTCGGCATCTGTGCTAATGCTTCTGCAAAAGGGATGTTGATATGTAACTCTTTGAAGATGCTCAAGAACTTCTCAAATTGTTTTTCTAGCTTCTGCTTCTGCAACCTCTGGGGGAAAGGGACTGGTTGCACATACTCCTTGTGTGTTACATTCATCTTTGGTACTGAAGGGGGCTCCTTCTTATTCTCGGCTACACTTTCCTCCTTTGTCTCCACTACTTTCTTCGGTTTCTCTCCACCAATAGTGCCTTGATCCAGATCTGTAGGCATCTTTGGTCCTTCGTACTGCTTGCCACTTCTCAAGCCTACGGCTTTACACTGTTCCTTATGATTGTTACTGGCTTGATCAGGCCACATCCCTTGACCTATGGTACTCAGTGATTGGGCTATTTGACCGATCTGAGAGTCCAAATTCTTATTCTGGTTCACCACCTGCACTACCTGAGTTTCCAATTTCTGATAATTGTCCGAAAACACTGCTATGAACTTCTCAAGTGCAGCCTCCAAGCCCTGTTTTTGTTCTGAAAAGGGCTGAGTATGAGGAATGAAAGGTGGCGGTTCTGGTTGCATCAGATAACGGCCTGGAGTATGGATTAGGCCTGGTCGACGTAAATCCTGAACTCTCGGTTGAAATGATGGTCTAGGCTATGGTATCACTTGTTGGGGGTAGTTTCCCTAACTAGGGTTGTAGTGGTTTCTATTACTGGCATAACTCACTTGCTCTTGCACCTGCTCACCTGCATTGGAATAGGGACAAAGGTTAAACATATGTGGACCACTACAAATATCACAAATTACCTGCACTGGGTGGAATTGTGTTCCAATAACATTCACGGAGAGTTGGTCCAGTCTGTTAGTGAGAGCTTCAATTTGAGCATTGATGGCAGTCAGGCTATCTAGGTTTGTAACTCCCATGGCAACCTTGACCTGTTGATTACGGATCCCTTCATGTACAAAAACATCATTCTGAGACATATTCTCTAAAAGTTTAGCGGCAACCGTTTCGGACTTTAACAAGAAAGCCCCGCCTGCAGCTGCATCTATTGCTCATCTAAAAGTAGGGAACATCCCATTATAGAATGTTTGTATCAGTCTATGATGCACGGACATGGACACGACACGACACGGATACGGCGACACGAATTTTTTCTTGAATTTTCCACGTAAGGAGTGTCGGACACGGTGTCGGACACGAGTGTCCAACACGACACGGCATGACACGACACGATAAAATGATATTTTTAGAAGTGTCCGTGCATCATAGGTATCAGTAGCCAGCTTGGTATCCCAATGATGTGGACACTTCTTCTGCAATTCCTTAAATCTCTCCCAAGCTTCATAGAAGTATTCTCCATCCATCTGCCTGAAACCTTGAATGTCATTCCTGTACTTCGTAGTTTTGCTCGGTGGAAAGAACTTTGCTAGGAAAGCCTGAGATAATGTTGCCCAAGTTTGAAATGAATCGTTTGGTACAGTGCCCAACCATGCCTTAGCTCGGTCCCTAAGTGAGAAGGGAAAAAGCCTAACTCGGATAGCATCTGCTGTAACATTATGTATCTTGAAGGTATCACAAACTTCCAAAAAGTATTCCAAATGTGAAGTTGGATCCTCTGAAGGCAATCCTGAAAACGGATTGTTTTGCAGCAAGTTGATGATTGCTGGTTTGATCTCAAAATTAATCGCTGCAATTGGGGGGGGGGGGGGGAAGTTGTAGTTTGAATCGCCCCTACATTCGGTAAATTGTAATCTCTAATCGCAGGAGGGGGTGGTTCTTGTGGTGGATCGACTACCCCTCCATCTCTCGCATTTGTAGGATTTTCTCCCATCGAATCTGTACAAAGTCAAAGAGACTCCTTAACTCGGTTCCACAATGACGAAGACTACAAACACCGGATAGAATAATCGTCTAAAGCACTAGATCAAAATGATTGAGTAATATTGATTTAAAACGTCTTCCCCGGCAACGGCGCCAAAAACTTGTTGTATCTGATTTTACTACAGTTAAAAACCAATCGTGCAAGTGTACACTAACATACGCGTAGCACAATAGGATCGAACCCACAGGGAAGGGAAATCAATCACTACTCTCTATTTCTCTCTAATCTAAAGACTTAATGAATTCAAGGTTATTTCTATTAATCTACTGATCCAGAAATTAACAAGTAACTGAACTAAAATTACAATCAACAATTTAAATACGTGAATTTACTTCAGTAAACTAAACAGGCAGGGGGAAGCTTTGAATCAAACAATCAAGAGCTAATGTGATACCCGTTTGACAAGTGTAATTCTACAACCTAGTCACTTATATTTGAATTACCCTCTCTCGAGGTGTAATCAAGTGCTTAATTAGTGTTCAATGTTGCTCTCGCAATCACCAATAGTTAATTAAACCATAGGAACAAGACTAATGTAATTCAGTATTCTAGCAACTTGGCATGGAATAAGATTACTGTTGTATAAGCTAGGACCAAATCTCTTTGAACCCTATAACTCACAAGTATTGAAAACAATCCAAATCACCATCAATTTCTCAATTTATAGGCAACTATGAGACATGCTAAGGTTGGCCAGACCGTTGCAATTCAAATTATGTCCGCTTCCAAAACTATGAATCACACAAGTCATTCAAGCATTACATCAAACATCTATCATGCATTTATCATCACTCCCCTCGCCCTGTCGAATTAGCTACTCATAGTAAATGCAAAAGTCATAAAACCAAACGAAATTGCATTAAAATAAATCATAGCTATCAACTCTAAACAAAGTCTAGAAAATAAACTCAAAAACATTCTAATAATTCAGAAAATTAAATCTAACATAGGAAACTGAAACTAAGCGGAATTAGTTTGAATAATAAGGCTATAAAATTAGAAGAAGGAATTAGTCTCAATTGATTTGTATGAATTCTCCGAGAGTTCTTCTGAATTTTCCTGCAACAGCTGTCTTCTATCTCTTTTCCCAAGTCTTCCGTCTCTCGCTCCTCTCTCAAAAAGACCTCAAAACGCGCATAAATACTAAACCTAAAATTCCACGCCGACAAGGGTAACGGGCGTTACCTGGCTCCATGCAATTCTCGTTAACGCCCGTTAATCGGATAAATCGTGTCTGCGCTTACATGAGTAGTAACGGGCGTTTAACGACTTTCTTCAGTGAAAGGGTAACGGGCGTTACCATTCCTTCCCCAGAACTCAACTCCTCCTGTGGCCATTAACGGGCGTTAATAACTTTGTGCTGCCATGGAGTAACGGGCGTTATTTCTCTGATTTGTCTCACGTGGTGCTCCTGTACACGTTAACGGGGGTTACCCATCGTATGCTATTGCATGGTAACGAGGGTTACCATCATTCTTTCCGCAAAACATGTGAAATCGTCATGCCTCGCCGTATCGTAACTCCAACACTAAAATTACCTAAAACGGCCAATTTAAGCACATAAAAGCATCAAAGGGCACAATTTGTCATCGAATTAATGCTAAAAAATCATGTAATTTCAACAAACAACAAGGTTCAGAGGTGCATTCAAAGTTGGATTTGAGACAAGGGTATTATCAGCTAAAAAGGATATTTCGAAGATGGGATTACCGGTATGGGTATTATGAGTTTGTAGTGATGTCGTTTGGTCTAACTAATGCTCCAGCAGCTTTCATGGATATGATGCACAAAATTTTTCGTCCTTACCTCGACAAATTTGTGGTGATCTTCATAGACAATATTCTTGTGTATTCAAGGACAGCAGAAGATCATGCTCGACATCTGAGATTGGTGTTGCATACTTTGAGAGAGCACCGTTTGTATGCGAAGTTCAACAAGTGCGAGTTTTGGATTGACCGGGTAACTTTCTTAGGCCACATTGTCTCTAGTAAAGGTCTAGAAGTAGATCCTTCGAAGGTTGAGACAGTCTTACAGTGGCAGAGTCCGAAGAATGCCTAAGAGATTAGAAGTTTCTTGGGTCTGACAGGTTATTATCGGAAATTTATGCAGGATTTTTTGAAGATTGCGGCCCCTTGACTCCATTGACTAAAAAAGAGGCTAAATTTGAGTGGGATAAGACGTGTGAGGCGAGCTTCCAACTTTTGAAGGAGAAGTTGGCGTCTGCACCAGTGTTAGCACTTCCTGAAGGTACTGAAGGGCATGCATCAGTGTTTTCAAAACCAAATCGGACCGGATCGGCCGGTCCGACAGGTTCAACCGGTGACCGACACGCTGTCCGGTCCGATTAACCCTATAAAACAAGTTGCGACCGGACCAGTCGAGGGCCAGCAAAACAGGCCGGTTAATCGGCGGTTTTGGTCTTAATAACCGGAACGAACCGTCGGTTCAAGAATTGAGAATTTTAAATTTTATTTTTTAAAACGTCAAACCAAATCGGACCGAGAAGATGGGAAAAAATGGAGGAGAAGAAAGTAGCAACAGCGCAGGCGTGTATGGATTTGAAAGAAGGCAGCAACAGCGGAGGCATGCGTGGATCTGAAAGAAGACGTATGCCGCCGTTTGTTGGCCGCCGGCTTGCCACCCTTCGTTTCCAGCAGTGAAGAAGGTGAGAATTGAAATAGAGAGGAATACAATTGAAGAATTTGGAAGCCGTCTCCCACTTCTTTGAGTTGATAATAGGGTTTTGTCCCAACTGCCCACCTAATCAACTCTTTTACTTTTTTCATTTTCCTTTATTCGGGCATTTTTCAGATTTTTAACATATATAGATAAAACTTTTCAAATTTTGTTGAATATAGTGTACATAAAATTATGATTGAATACTTAATTTTATTAGAAACTACTTACAAAACTTAATTATCTTTAAATATTAGAATTTTAGATATATTTATTAGTTTTATAATATTATATAAATATACATATATTTAATAAATTAATATTTATTTATTTATTTATGACGTCATACCGGTTCAACCACCGAACCGATCTGACCGGTAACCAGTAAGGCTGCTGATTCACCCTCCGGCCCACTTTTGAAAACATTGGTATGCAGTATACACAGATGCCTCGAAAGAGGGTTTGGGTTATGTTTTGATGCAGCATGGGAAAGTGATTGCCTACGCCTCTAGAAAGTTGAAGGACCACGAGAAGAACTATCTCACTCACGATCTCGAACTAGCAGCGGTGATCTTTACTTTGGTAAAATGGAGACACTACCTCTATGGAGTCTCATTAGAGATCTTTTCTGACCATAAGAGTATCCAGTATTTGTTCTCGCAGAAGGAGTTGAACATGAGACAACGACGTTGGATGGAATTACTTGAGGATTATGAGTTTACAATCCGATACCGGCAAAGCCAATGTGGTCGTGGATGTGCTTAGTAGGAAGGCTAGCGTATCTAATCTGGAAGTGGATACTAGAGATGGAGTAGAGCCAATTAGGCTAAAGGCTCGTATCTCTAATATTTTGGTTCAGCCAGATCTTAAGCATCGGTTATTTGAGGCTCAGAGATTTGATCTCGAGATTCAGAGGTTAACTGAGAAGGCTAAGGTTGATCTAGAGTGTCCATTCGGGTTTGATGATACAGGAATTCTCAGGTTCAAGAACAGAGTTGTAGTGCCCGAAGAGTTGAAATGGGTTATTCTTGAAGTGACTCACCGATCAGCCTATTTTGTGCATCCCGGAGGAAATAAGATGTATAAGGACCTCAAGCAATATTATTGGTGGAATGGTCTGAAAAGGGATATGGTTAACTTTGTGAGACATTGCTTGACTTACCAGTTGATGAAGGTAGAACATTAGAAGCCATCAGGGCTACTTCAGCCATTGCCTATTCCAGAGTGGAAGTGGCAACAAGTGGTAATGGATTTTGTTTCGGGACTACCAAGAGTTAAAGGTGGTCTTGACGGAATCTGGGTGATCGTGGATCGGTTGACGAAGTCGGCTCATTTTCTTGCCATCCAGATGTTCGACAATGTGAACAAACTGGCTAAGAAGTATTGTGATGAGATTGTTAGACTTCATGGAGTACTGGTTAGTATTTTGTCGGATCGAAATCCAAGGTTTACTTCAAGATTCTGGCAAGAGCTTCAGAGGAATTTGGGGTCGAAAGAAGAGAAAGAACTGGGAGTTTGCGCCTACATAACGGATTGCTTGCTTACCAAGCCATCCGGCATTTCAGCACAGCTTTTCATCCTCAGACAGATGGACAGTCCGAGAGGTTGATCAAGTATTCTTGAGGATATGTTGAGAGCGTGTGCTTGGACTTTTAGAGCTCGTGGAATGAGCAGTTGTCATTAATCGAGTTTGCTTATAACAATAGCTACTAAGCCTCGATAGGAATGGCACTGTATGAAGTCCTCTATGGCAGGAAGTGTAGGTCTCTGTTGTTTTTCAACCTGAAAGAGTGGAATTGGACCAAACAAGAAGGCGTGAAAAGAGGGGAGAAGAAGGAAAAACCCTTTAAGGTCGTCCAAGATGCTATTGATAAGGTCTAATTAATTAGACAACGGATGAAGACAACTCAAGATCGATAGAAGAGCTATGCTGACCAACGGAGAAAGAACCTTGAGTTCGAGGTTGGAGATAGGGTCTTTTTGAAGTCCTCTCCATGGAAAGGATTCGCAAGGATTGGTAAAAGAGGGAAGTTGAACCCTCGATACTTGGGTCCATTTGAGATCTTGGAGAAGATCGGGGATACAACCTACCGTTTGGATTTACCTCTAAGTCTGTTCGGGATTCACAACATGTTCCATGTTTCTCAACCCCGGAAGTACTACCTGGATGAGTCGGAAGTTCTCCCAGTTGAAGAAGGAACTTGAGCAAAATCTCACCTTCGTTCAGCGGCCGACTAGGATTTTCGATCGGAAGTTTCAGGAACTCAGAAATTGGTGTATCCCGCTAGTAAAATTCTTATGGAGAAGTTGTTAGGAATAGTGCCCTAGAAAGCCGATTGTATATCCGCTTTGTACTTTTCCTTATTGTAATCACAGACAATCTTTGAATGAAATAACGAATTGAGGCAACGCTTCTTTATATGCTCTTGTTTGGTATGCGTTTACTTTAGCTGTGCATGTATGAGAACTCCCCTAATCCTGATCACTTTAGGACTCTACCATTTAGGTGAAATGGTTCATGAAACGAGCCCTATATCACATAAGTCATGATTAGTAAAATACTCCAAGCCGATGAGTCCTACAGACAGTGGGAGTGTCAACCTGACTCCTCTAAGGCTTGCTTGTGGGATCACGCCCTTAAGAAGGACCACCTTGTTTCATGGAGGTGCAAAGTGTATAGTTGATACGTACGTGATACATGAGGGTGCTTACTTTAATAAGTAATTTCACTGAGGTGCCCCGTGTGAGAACATTCCTAAATGGGAAAGGAAGTTTCTATTTCAGGAAATGGAAACTTCCAGATTAGGAAATATCTCACGAGTCATTGATGTGATTAATTGATCCTTAGACTTGAGGTTCCTTGTCACTTTATGAGTTAACTCTGTAGTCTTAGGTATAAGCTTTAAAGGGTGTGGCCTTAGACAACTGATTCAAGGTTTATGCTGGGGCTGCACAAGTGATTCATGAAAGTGAATGAGAATCAAGATAGGACCTACACTTGCATTTGCAAGGTGATCTCTTATTGTTTAAGTCATTCATATGCCATATGGAGTCCTTGGCCAAGGCAGTAGATCAAGACATCAAGAAAAGGGTTTCTTGGATTGAGATCAAATGGATATGAAATGCACTTAGCTTTAAGACCGGATTATTAGGGTTCTGATTATTCCCTTGCCCTAGATCTTGGTTGAGAGATAGTAAGTAGGAGGATTGTATCTCACATGAATCAATGACTGAAAGGTTATGTCGAATCCGAACATTCCAATTCAGCTAGGGGTTAAACACCTGTTGCTAGACTATGGTCGTTTAATCTGTGGACTGATTAATTAATTAGTGAATTAATTAATTAGGGTCACTGCTAATTGAATTGAGAACCTAGAGGGTCACACACAATAACTTGGTTACATGAGTTGAGGCTTGAAAATGATTAAACGAGTTAATCGGGCCAAGAGGGTTCCACACGTGTGAAATCACACGTGTGGCTCACGTGAGTGACACGTGTCACACACGTGTGAATATATATATATTATATATATATGTATTAAATAATTAAATGTGTTAATTATTTAATAGACTTTGGTTTAATTTTGAATTAAAAAGAAAGTCTTATTTTGGAGAAAATAATCTAGTTAATTAATTATGAATTAATTAATTAGATAATAAAATAAGTTATTTATTTTAAACAAATAAAGTATAAAATTATCCAAAAATAGTTTGGATATTTTTAGCTCTCTTAAAAGTTGACTTGAATTAGAATTCAAAGTCAAAGTTGGAAAATACTTGATGATCAAGTAATAGGAGAGAGAGGAACCAAGTCCTTGCCCAACAAGGATTAGGATCGGCGCCCCTCTCCCTTTTCCTATATATAGGGGAGCTCATGCTCCCCTTTAGAGATAATTGGCAATTCTTTTGGTTCATGTGTTGAACACCTTCCTTTCTCCAAGATAAATTAAAACCCTAGGTTAAGCCTAAACACTAACTAGAGAACTAGCATCCTTACTAGTTAGATTGTGATCAAGTTGGTGGACTTTCTCTAGAGACTTCAAGTTAGAAGTTTGAAGATTCGAGCTTTACCAAGGAGAGGGGATCAAGCCGCGAGAAGAGCGTTCTTGGGTGGCTTGAAACGCTTCAAGAAAGAACAAAAGAAAAGTAAGTTTCTTAATTCCTTCGAATTTGGTTACACGATTGCGAGTCCAAGATCCTTTTGTTGGGAAAATTTTTTAAATTCCGCTGCTTTCTGATTCGTGTTTACCAACAAGTGGTATTAGAGCCACCTCGTTAATCGTGTTTCTGATTCGTCTCAATTATTCTGAATTTGGTAGAAATTCTTAGGCTTAGATGCGAATTAGGTATTCATGAGTTCTTTTAAAAAGGCCTGAAATACGAAACTGTAATTTTTCTTGAATTTCTGAAATTGCTTTCTTAAAATTGTGTTTTTGGAAAACCGTTTTGATAGAAATTAATTTAATTCGTGTTTTTGAATTTTGGATTGTTTTGGTTTTTGAACTGAAAATACGAAACACGAAACCGCGTTACGAAAACGCGAGCCTGGACGTGCTAAGGCGTAGCACGCCAGGCCCGCGCGCCCGCCCGCCCAGTAGTCCCGCAACCGCGCGGGACTGCCCGCCGCTGCCGCCCGCCAGCACCTCCCGCAACCGCGCGGGAGCCTTTCCCTCGCCCGCCTGCCTCCCGCCTAGGCGCAGCGCGCGCCTTGCGCGAGAGAAGGCGTGCGCGCTGCGCGTGCATGCCGGCAGCCTTGCTGCTGGCGTGTGCGACGCGGTGCGAGCGCGCTCGCGCTCAATGCGTGCTCTCGGCCTGGGCTGGCGCTGGCGAATCCGGGCCCTTCGTTTCGCGATCTTGATTTTCGTGTTTAGTCCAATCCAATCCCGATTTAATTTTTCTAAAAAATTTTATTTATTAAATTTGAATTATTTTTGAAATAATTGTTTAAATTGGGATTTTAGAAATTTAAGCGATTTAAACTTTGGAAAAATTACAATCTTTATTTTCTGAAAATATTGAAAGAATAAAATTATTAATTTTCAGAAATTAATTGGAATTTTATTAGTTCATGGTTTTTCCGGGTTTTATAAAAAAGGGCTCTTGAACAAGAATTGCATCTAAGTCGTGTTTTAAGCTATTAGAGCTTAAAACGAGAATTTTAATTTATTGGTTAAATTTAAATTCTTGCAAAAGCATGTTAGATGATTATGGGTTTAGATCTATGTATGGTTTTAATTTATGCACATGGATGGTTTAAATTGGGGTTGGAGCCCTATAGTTGCGTTTTTCAATTGAGGTTGGAGCCTCACTTATGTGCGTACTGTTATGTGATTTATTATGTGGCTTTCCATATTACTGTTTTTTAGGCCGGGGTATGCCCCGTGTAATTGTCTAAGGCCAATATGAAGATTGAGTCTTATTACTTTATGTCTTTTTTTTTTTATTGTAATTTGAGAGTAGAGATAGGTGGTGAGGTTTTATTTTCATTTTGGAGACAATGCACCCATGGAGTAAGATGGACCACATTCAAGTAACAAGGAGGCCATAAGTGAAGACCCCTCAAAATGTTAGGGAGGGGAATCTCAATTGTTAAATGTAATAGAGATAGGGCTCGTATTTTGTTACCGCTTTCCCTTATGTGATTTGAACTGTTTATGTGGCATGTATGTTAGAACTTGTGATTGTGGAGTGGCTCCCACATATCACGCATAAGATAGGTAGAACCCATGATCATTACATGTTAGTATCATGCTAGGACATGTTATCTGTTTATGTGCTTGTTTGAAATGCATTTAAGTGTACTTGCATTAATCAAGACTAATAAAATTGGATAACATATATGTTGGTGAGGTCGAACCGGACAACTCTCCGGTTGATTCGAAAATTCCCCTTAAATATTAAGCTAATTTCGAACAAATAGGTGTTTAATTCGAGATGCAAATTTTGAATTAAATTCCTAGCATTCCATCAATAGGTTTTAAGCTTAGTAAGTGAAGCTGGTTATTGTCCGAGAGTCGTGGGATAGCTAGTGGAGCTTATTAGTTCTTAGTTACCTAATTGATCATTTTAAATGATCAATATTTCATGGTCAATTTTAGCAAGGGCGATGTCCGCGAGTCGTGGGTCGTTCGAACTAAGTTTTGGTCATGATCTTATGATTGATGGGTCTAGCTTAACGCCTAAGTAAATATGGATGTCGCACGAGTCGTGGGTCCATATTGAAAGATAGGTGATGCAAAAAACAATTACTAAGAGTTCTAAAGGTGTTAGAATTGGTAAGTTGTACCTATCTAGGGTTTTTACTTAGAATGTCCGCGAGTCGTGGGTTCGAGGTAAAATGCCTAGGATCTTAGTACCCATTAGGAAACGTGTTCCTCTTAGATCTTTGGGAATTATAGATCTTTGAAAAACAGTGGGAGCTACAATAGATTAAAGACCGTATCTTTTGTATATCGTTATAATTCAGCATGCTCACTAGTTCTCTGTTTTACCATTTAGGTCGTAGATTCTGTGATTCTCTACGTGTTTTGAAATGGCAACCAAAAACCCTCTTGTATCGATCCTCGAGTCAAACAAGTTGACTGGTCCCAACTATTCTGATTGGCTGAGGAATCTAAAAATCATTTTAGATTCTGAGAAGAGAACTTATGTTCTCTTCGAAGGGGAGCCCAGTCCCGAAGGGGAGGCTCCCACTCGGGCCGAGCGGGATGCGATTCAGAAGTGGAAGGATGATAATCTCCAAGCCCGTTGCCTTATGTTGGCTAACATGTCTCCGGACTTGCAAAGACAACATGAGGCCATGGAATTTGCTTGGGAGATTTACGACCACTTAGAGCAACTATACCGCCCTCATGAACGTGTTACAAGGTATAACACTTCAAAGGAATTGTTCCACTTGAGAATGAGGGAAGGTTCAAGTGTCCATGAATATGGACTCAAGTTTCTTGCCCTTACTGAGAAACTTGCTTCCATGGACATGCCACTGAAAGATGAGCTTTCAGTGGATTTGTTGCTAGCTTCGCTCCCACCATCATTCAACCCATTTGTCCTTAACTTCAACATGAATCATGTTGGTGCTACTGTAGCTGAGCTGATTAGTCAGCTTGTGACTGCTGAAAGCACGATCAAGAAGGACAATAAGGTTTTGATGGTGAATGCTCCATCTTCCTCTTCTGGGCCTTCTAAAGGTAAGGGCAAGAAAGCCCAAAAGAAGAAGAAGAAACCCCTTAGGCCCACTGGTGGCATTTCGAAGGGAAAGGCCCAAAAGAAGAAGCGTGATCAGAAAGAGGATGTTTGCTTCCATTGTGGCAAAGCGGGACATTGGAGGAGAAACTGCCCAGAGTACAAGGCTACTCTAAAGAAAGGTATCTTTCTCGTTGAAATAAATCTTTCTATTAATTCTAGTTCTTGGGTACTTGATACCGGTTGTGGGACTCATATTTGTAATGATGTACAGATGCTAAGTGAAGTCCAACAACTCAAAGAAGGAGAATGTGTCTTGAAGATCGGTGACGGGTCAAACGTTGAAGCTCGAGCTTTAGGCACAATTAGATTAGATTTAGGTAGTTTTGAGTTAGTCTTAAATAAAGTCCTTTATGTACCCAGCATTATTCGTAATATAATTTCAGTTCCAATATTAGATTGTGAAGGTTATGAAACTTATATTAAGAATGGTAAATATTTTATCAAACGGAACAACTCTTCCGTTCACATCGGTACTCTAAGTAATGGACTTTACCTAACTCAAAATATCAATAATATGAATATACAACGAGAAACAAAGCGTAAGAGAGATGACAAAGTTTCAGCTCCCTTATGGCACGCTAGATTAGGACACATTTCCAAAAACAGAATTAGCAAGATAAACACTTTAGGATCATTCTCTGAAAATGATCTCAAAGAGTTAACTTCTTGCGAATCCTGTCTCAAAGGAAAAATATCCAAAGTTCCTTTTAAAGGAACTGTGGAACGTGCCACTAAGGTTTTGGATTTCATCCATACTGATGTTTGTGGACCGCTTAGTGTAAGCACAAGAAACAATCATCAGTATTTCATAACCTTTACTGATGACTTTAGTCGGTATGGTTATGTATACTTAATGAAGCATAAATCTGAAGCTTTTGAGAAATTCTTAGAATTTCAAAAGGAGGTTGAGAACCAAACTGGTCACAAGATCAAAGCACTTCGATCTGATCGAGGAGGCGAATATCTTAGTGAAGAATTCCTTAATCATCTCAAAGATAATGAGATTATCTCTCAATGGACTCCTCCGGGAACTCCTCAGCTTAATGGAGTTTCTGAGAGAAGGAATCGAACCCTACTTGATATGGTTCGTTCCATGATGAGTTTCACTGACTTACCACCTTCTTTCTGGGGTTATGCCCTAGAAAGTGCAGCAAAGATTCTGAATCTAGTTCCCTCTAAGTCAGTCCCCAAAACGCCCTATGAAATGTGGCATGGTAATCAGTCCCCAAAACGCCCTAAGAAACGTCCCCTACTGATCAACCACAACCAATCATGAATTTCGATACGCATGTAAATCCTCCTCTAAGGCGTTCGGAATGCACTCCTAGACAGCCGGAGAGATGGTATGGATTCTTCCATGAAATCTCTCAAAAGGATAATGATCCTTCAACATATGAGGAGGCACTTTCAGATTCTGACTCTGAACAGTGGATAGAAGCCATGAAATCCGAAATGGATTCCATGAACTCCAACCAAGTTTGGACCTTGGTAGATTTGCCTGATGGGGTCAAACCCATAGGTTGCAAATGGATCTTTAAGAGAAAGCTTGGAGTTGATGGAAGCATTGCAGCCTACAAAGCAAGACTGGTTGCAAAAGGATTCACTCAAAGACCCGGCGTGGACTTTGACGAAACCTTTTCACCAGTTGCAATGCAAAAGTCCATTCGAATCATGCTTACCATTGCTGCATATTATGACTATGAGATATGGCAAATGGATGTGAAAACTGCCTTTCTCAATGGTGACATTGACAAAGACATTTATATGGAGCAACCCATAGGTTTCACATTCAGTGGGAGTGAGCAAAAGGTTTGCAAACTCCAAAGATCAATCTATGGATTGAAACAGACTTCTAGGAATTGGAACATTCGATTTGATGAATCAGTCAAAGCGTTTGGCTTCATGCAAATTTCGAATGAATCATGTGTGTATAGAAAGGAATTGGAGACCTCAGTGCAATTCTTAGTACTTCATGTTGATGACATCCTTCTTATTGGGAATTCGAAGGATGACATGAAAGTGACTAAGTTATGGTTATCGAACCAATTCGAGATGAAAGATCTTGGTGATGCGTCCTATATCCTTGGAATTAAAATCTATAGAGATAGATCTAGAAGGTTAATAGGACTATCACAGTCGATGTACATTGACAAAGTATTGAAGAGATTCAATATGGAGTCAGCAAAGGTTAAGAACCTTCCTATGAGTGTAGGAACATGTCTTTCAAAGAAGATGTGTCCTAAGACTAACCTTGAGAAGGAGAGAATGACTCATACACCTTATGCGTCAGCAATAGGTAGCATAATGTATGCAATGTTATGTACTCGACCGGATGTGGCTTATGCACTTAGTGTGACAAGTCGTTTCCAATCTGACCCTGGAGATGGTCACTGGGTTGCCGTGAAGAATATTCTTAAGTACTTGAAAAGTACTAAAGATTTATTCTTAGTTTACGGAGGTCAGAAAGATCTTACTGTCGAAGGATACTGCGATGCAAGCTTTGCATCAGACTTAGATGATTTTAAGTCAATGTCAGGATACATTTTCTGCCTAAACGGCGGAGCAGTGAGTTGGAAGAGTTCCAAGCAAACAACCACTGCAGATTCGACCACTGAGGCCGAATACTTAGCTGCAAATGATGCAACTAAGGAAGGTGTTTGGATTAGGAACTTCATTCAAGAGTTGAATGTTGTTCCTAGCATGAAAGACCCCATTACTGTGTTTTGTGACAACACTGGGGTGGTTGCTCAAGCAAGAGAACCAAGATCTCACCAACGGACCAAGCACATTATGAAGAAGTATCACCTAATCCGTGATATTGTCAAAAGAGGAGATGTGCAAATCGAGAGGGTCACATCAGCAGAGAACGTGGCAGATCCACTTACTAAACCCCTTAGTCGAGAAGCTTTCCAAGGTCATCTTCAGAAGATAGGACTTAGAGTAGCTTTAGAATGGCTTTGACGGGCAAGTGGGAGAAGTTGTTAGGAATAGTGCCCTAGAAAGCCGATTGTATATCCGCTTTGTACTTTTCCTTATTGTAATCACAGACAATCTTTGAATGAAATAACGAATTGAGGCAACGCTTCTTTATATGCTCTTGTTTGGTATGCGTTTACTTTAGCTGTGCATGTATGAGAATTCCCCTAATCCTGATGACTTTAGGACTCTACCATTTAGGTGAAATGGTTCATGAAACGAGCCCTATATCACATAAGTCATGATTAGTAAAATACTCCATGCCGATGAGTCCTACAGACAGTGGGAGTGTCAACCTGACTCCTCTAAGGCTTGCTTGTGGGATCACGCCCTTAAGAAGGACCACCTTGTTTCATGGAGGTGCAAAGTGTATAGTTGATACGTACGTGATACATGAGGGTGCTTACTTTAATAAGTAATTTCACTGAGGTGCCCCGTGTGAGAACATTCCTAAATGGGAAAGGAAGTTTCTATTTCAGGAAATGGAAACTTCCAGATTAGGAAATATCTCACGAGTCATTGATGTGATTAATTGATCCTTAGACTTGAGGTTCCTTGTCACTTTATGAGTTAACTCTGTAGTCTTAGGTATAAGCTTTAAAGGGTGTCGCCTTAGACAACTGATTCAAGGCTTATGCTGGGGCTGCACAAGTGATTCATGAAAGTGAATGAGAATCAAGATAGGACCTACACTTGCATTTGCAAGGTGATCTCTTATTGTGTAAGTCATTCATATGCCATATGGAGTCCTTGGCCAAGGCAGTAGATCAAGACATCAAGAAAAGGGTTTCTTGGATTGAGATCAAATGGATATGAAATGCACTTAGCTTTAAGACCGGATTATTAGGGTTCTGATTATTCCCTTGCCCTAGATCTTGGTTGATAGATAGTAAGTAGGAGGATTGTATCTCACATGAATCAATGACTTAAAGGTTCTGTCGAATCCGAACATTCCAATTCAGCTAGGGGTTAAACACCTGTTGCTAGACTATGGTCGTTTAATCTGTGGACTGATTAATTAATTAGTGAATTAATTAATTAGGGTCACTGCTAATTGAATTGAGAACCTAGATGGTCACACACAACAACTTGGTTACATGAGTTGAGGCTTGAAAATGATTAAACGAGTTAATCGGGCCAAGAGGGTTCCACACGTGTGAAATCACACGTGTGGCTCACGTGAGTGACACGTGTCACACACGTGTGAATATATATATATTATATATATATGTATTAAATAATTAAATGTGTTAATTATTTAATAGACTTTGGTTTAATTTTGAATTAAAAAGAAAGTCTTATTTTGGAGAAAATAATCTAGTTAATTAATTACGAATTAATTAATTAGATAATAAAATAAGTTATTTATTTTAAGTAAATAAAGTATAAAATTATCCAAAAATAGTTTAGATATTTTTAGCTCTCTTAAAAGTTGACTTGAATTAGAATTCAAAGTCAAAGTTGGAAAATACTTGATGATCAAGTAATAGGAGAGAGAGGAACCAAATCCTTGCCCAACAAGGATTAGGATCGGCACCCCTCTCCCTTTTCCTATATATAGGGGAGCTCATGCTCCCCTTTAGAGATAATTGGCAATTCTTTTGGTTCATGTGTTGAACACCTTCCTTTCTCCAAGATAAATTAAAACCCTAGGTTAAGCCTAAACACTAACTAGAGAACTAGCATCCTTACTAGTTAGATTGTGATCAAGTTGGTGGACTTTCTCTAGAGACTTCAAGTTAGAAGTTTGAAGATTCGAGCTTTACCAAGGAGAGGGGATCAAGCCACGAGAAGAGCGTTCTTGGGTGGCTTGAAACGCTTCAAGAAAGAACAAAAGAAAAGTAAGTTTCTTAATTCCTTCGAATTTGGTTACACGATTGCGAGTCCAAGATCCTTTTGTTGGGAAATTTTTTTAAATTCCGCTGCTTTCTGATTCGTGTTTTCCAACAGAAGTGATAAGACTGAACAGGCTATGTGGGAAATGGAGGATAAGAGGAAGAAGTTCCATCCAGAGTTGTTTCCGGGCGAGCAGTGAATCCGAGGACGGATTCTTTTAAGGGGGAGAGGTTGTGACGCCCCGACTTTTCGGCCGTACAGGTATGACGTTATGTGTTTATTAATTGCGCATTTAATCTATTTATTTATGTTATTAATTGTTTATTTATTTTGTTATTTGATATTCTTTGAAATTATATGAATTATTTGTTATGGAATTCTATATGAACTCTTGAACGTTATGATTATGAATGCGCCTCGTTTGCATCCGATTTGATTTTCGATTTTTGTGAAAATTTGATATGCATAAGGTATGTGTGTTATGAATATATTTTTATGCTCGTTGCATGATTTCGGACTTATTTAATTGGGTTTTGGATCGTTTTTGTGAACGGGACCAAAAATGAGCTAAAGGGCATTTAGACTAGCACCTTGGGTTCCAGGCGATATAACTTGAGCTCGAGAATTTATATTCAAATTTCGTCACCACTATTGGACTCATTTCAACGACTTGGAGCCAATGGAACAAGCCTCACATTTTTCTAAGCCCGTTTGGACCTCCGAAAATTTTCCGAACCGAGCACTCTGTATGAAGTACGCCACCTTTTACCATTTTAGACATAACTTTTTCATATCTCCACCTTTTTTACTCAAATTGGGGCCTACATGACCCTAACCCATTCCTTTACCCATTTCTCAACCCTAAATTCAAACCATAAGGCAAGAGAGAAGGGAAAGTAGCATTTGAAAGCAAGAATAAGAAACCCATTTTGTCACTATTCATCCAAGGAAGATTTTGAGCTCACATTTTCACCAATCCTCAACCAATTCAAGAGGTAAGCCTAGATTATTGTTCTTGATCCTCTTGTGCTTCTTTTTCTCCATTATTCGCTGAATTTGGGCTTGTTTTGATTGAGTTATGAAGCATGAAGTGAATAGTGTGAATAGTGAGGGTTTTATGTTCATTTGAAGATTCAATCATGTTTTCTAGTGATTTCTTTGAGTTTAATGAATGAGAAATGATCCTAAGACATTATTTTATGCTCCTTTGGACTTGTATTGCATGGTAGTTGGGAGTTTATGAGATTACCATTAATGAACTTAAATGAAAATGGAAGAGCATGAACTTGTTTATACCTCTTGCTTTTTCTTCATGTTGTGGCTCGATTTTTCCTAGCTTTTTAACCTGAATTGAATGAACTTTTGATGCATGAACTCACCTTAATGTGTTTCTTTGATGTTGGTTTGGTTTGATTGAGGTTTTGGGGTGAAACACGGGGTGAAATTCGAACATTTTAGCCCCAGGAGAGCCTAACGCCCGTTAGGGATTGTGCGTGTGTTGGGGGTTAACGGTCGTTAACCCCCTTGGCTAAGCTTCTGACCCCCCTTAACAGAGGTTAGTCCCCCTTGTGCTAGGTGAGACTAACAATCGTTAGTCTAGGCCAGTCCCTACTGACCTGGTTTACGACCGTTAGTTATTTTGTGAAGGGATTGAGGCTAACGGCTATTAGCCCCACCCTTGTATGTGTGTGTTTTGTTTTCTCATTTCTTTTTTGTTTGTTTAGTCCCTTGCCTCCATTATGATTTACATGCATTGTAAACATGTTCATATATGTGTTATGATTACTGTATGAAGATTATGGCTCAATTTGATATGATTTATAAAAGATATGAAACGAATGAACATGGTATCTTCATGTATTGAATGTACTTGAAAGAATTGCTTGATTATGTGTCTTTAAGGTATTAATTGTGCACATGAACATCTCCATAACATGATTATATCTCTTATGCATCACATATCATGTTCATTGCATTGCCATGCGTCGTTTGTGGTCATATTTTGTCTCACTTCACTTCTTTTGCACAGATTTTGGTACGGACGGAGGCGAGACCGGTCTTTGAGGTTCTTGTGCTGTTCCTTTTTCTTTCAAGGTGGATTTCTCTGCTATTAGATAAAGTTAACTCGATATATACCCAACGTACAAAGTTTTAAGCTAACTTATTATATCTATATATCGAGTATTTCAAGAGTAAATGATTTCCAAAGTAAAGCCCTTTTCTTTAAAGTATCCCTACCTAATGTTTTTGGCGAATTGAATGAATGCACTGAATGGGGCCCCTGAGACTTAGTGTACGTGGCTATCCGAGGAAGCTTGGGCTGACGGTGAACCCCGTATGCTAGTTCTACCAAAACTATAATGTTACCGGCCCTCGCTAGGATATTAGTGAGGAATGGGAATCGGGCTCTTGGGGATTCATATACCCCACTAGCCATAATGAATGGGTGGTCGGGCCTTGCAAACCCGTCCACAACCCGGAAGAAAAAGGTGTAAATGAACGATTATGAATGAACGAATGAATGTGCACAAAAGATTATGTATGTGATAACTAATGAACAATGTTAATGGTTACACAAGGTGAAGGTTGGAGACTTAGCCCTCTCACCGGACTCACGAACAACCTAATGAATGAATATGATAGTCGTAATCCCGTGTGTTGATTTTATTAGTTTTAACCCACTTGGGAAATGTTCTAAAAACCTCGTACGGGATTATAGCTTGCATGTATGTGTTTAAATTCTGCGATACTTATATATTATGCTCTATTTTTATACCCACCAGTCTCCTTTAGACTGAACCCGTTTTATTTTTAGTTATTTTGTGCAGGTTGAGAGTGCTAGGCGGGAATCCGAGTCTTGTTGTGTCTTGTATTCAGGTCTAGCATTCTTTCAGTTACACATACACTCATACTACTTTTGTTATTATGATTAAGAATGATGGAGCGCATTATTTTGTTTATGTAGGCGGGTGGGCCTTTGATATTCAAACTTGTAATTATATTTTGCTACTTGGAGCTTGAAAGCTCAATGTATATGTTATAGTTTATGATATACTTCCGCTATTATGGTTTTGCTCTGATCTTTACTATCTCTTGTTATTTTATGGTTTAAGGGTTAGCTCCCGCCTAGCATAGCGAGTGAGTTGTGTCCCCGTTCACCTTGATTTGACACGTGTATGAATTTTTCATTTCATAAATGGGTCGGGTCTTGGTGCGGGGGATGTGGCGTCACGCGCTCGGGCGCTACAGATGGGTTCAATCTAACCCTAGAAGCCTGTCCCAAAAATTCATACCATAACAAAATAAATCATACATACAGGTATGCATTTATACGTACAAACTTATCCAAATTACAATGTGCGTATGCAAAAGACTCAAACTTATACAAAAGACTTGACAGACTCGAGGGACTCAACTCACGTCGCCTAACTCGAACTCCGAAGCCAAACTTACAACTAAAAACATTGGAAAGGGAGAGGGTTAGTCACATTGACTGAGTGAGGAGCTACCCGTACACGCTACATATTTATATAAGTTGAGCACAACATGTTCAAATCATAAATGGTCATGAACCCGGGGATAGTTTTTGCACGCCAAAACATTTGTCCGTGATACATACGTATAGGTTACTTTAACAAAACCAAATAAGCATAACTTAACTTAGCGTACTCCAATCATAACGTACATTTCATATCATATCATTCCATTTCATAACTTATCTTATCATTCCAAAACATAATCATATTTTATCTTTTTAACGAATCTATCCCCGTTTTACGAACTTAAAAAATTACTTCACCAATAATTTTTTGACATCCGAATTATTATATTTTTTACAATTTACAATATAAATTATTTCAATTTGCAAACAACTATTCAATATTTGTATTTGTGGCATATCACCATGTAAACATTTTTTTAATAGTTTTGACTTAAAATAGTTGACAAGTATGTACTATAAATATATTACGTGTTTTGTTTTTTAATCAAAACCACTAAAAAAAATTTAAATAATGATATGCCACAAAAACAAATATTAAATGATTATTTGTAAATCGAAATAATTTATAATATGAATTAAAAAACGCAATAGTTTAAATGCTAAATAATCATTATCTCAATTTTATTATTTTTTTTACTTCTAACTCGTACCTTATGGTGTTCTTCCTCAGCTTGGTTTTCAACTTCGTTTACATATTTTTTTTGAAGGACATAAGATTGGGGAATTCCCGAAAAATCCCAAATGGGGACTCAAATGTTTGTTTGCTCCCTATTAAAAAATTTTTTTCGTTTGCTCCCCAGATGAGAGGCAAAATGTTTGTTTACTCCCCTTTTTTTGCAAACGTGGTATAAAAGTCATATTGCGAAAAATATACAACATTTGGGGATTTAGTTACATGATTGAGTGTTTTTATACCACGTTTGCAAAAAAAGGGGAGTAAACAAACATTTTGCCTCTCATCTGGGTAGCAAACACAATTTTTTTAAAAAATGGAGAACAAACAAATATTTTTTCAACTCATGGGTACCATTCAAAAAAAAAAAAAACCCATATAAGATTTTTTATTGTAATATTCTTTTTATTTGGAGTTTTCCTTGTGTAGCATTTTAATGTAGGCATTGTTTTAAAAATTAACAAACAACATAAGGAAATAGAAAGGTGCCGAAGGAAAAGTAAGATTTTTTTCAAAACCTAGATTTTGATCCTTTTAAAATTTTTATTTTAAATTTTACTCTAATCATCTATTTTAATCCTTAAATTATTTCAAACTATAGAAAATAAAAAGAAAATATTTTCAGGATTACACATATTATTATTACTTAAAGACCTGAAGAACATCATGTTTACCGGGAGAAAAACAGCAGCGCCGATAAGTTGACGAGGATGGGACATCATCTTACTATTGATTACCTGATTTGGGACTCGCCCCCGATTGAGTTTGAGTAGTTTCGTTGTGTTTAGGGGTGTAAACGGATAATAAACGGAGCGGATCTGCAGTATCCGAATCCGAATCCGTTTAGCATATCCGTTATCCGACGGATAATGAAAATGTTATCCTTATCCGAATCCGACAGATATTATCCGAATATCGGATTATCCGTATCCGTGAGAATATCCGATTATTGAATTATCTGATATTCGAATCCGATATCCGAATCCGAATCCGTTTACCTGTTTTAAATACATTTTCTAATAAAAATAATAGATTAAAATTTCATAACACAATTAAATATTAAATACATACAAATATTAATATAACTAACTATAAATCTATTAAATTTATACAAATATTAACTCATAAGTATTATATATAATTTATAATACATGTTCACTGTTATTAATGAAATTCATTATAATAAATGATATGATATATGTTTATTACTATTGTATTTTTTTATAATTCTCAAATAATTATATAATGCATATATTAATTTATATTTCATCAAGGTATAAAAAATATGTATAGATATATATATGTTATCGAATGCGGATTACGGATAACGGATATATCTAACGGATGTAAAAACGGATCGGATGTGTGATTACCATATCCTTATCTGTTTATAATTCGGATGTCTATAATCGAATACGGATAATATCCTCTTTGAACGGATATAGATAATATCCTCTTTAAATGAATTCGGATGCGAACGGATATCGGATTTTCGCATATCCATTTACCGCCTTTAGTTGTGTTTTTGTTTTGACTCGGTCTAGGTTTCTTTGTTGAACCAAAAAAAAAAAAAAAAAAAAAAAAAAAAAATTCCACATCTCTTACAAACAAAAAGTAAAACATTAGAACCTCGTAAGATTGACTAGCAGTTCTGTCTGACTGACGAGAGATTTACAGATGCGTCGGAGGAAGAAGAAAACGCAGTCCACTTTTCTTCTTCTCAAACTTCGAATCTTCGTTTCGTCCCTCCTCTTCTTACCTCGAATTATTCCTTATGTATATGCTGATATTATCTAATTATTCATAGCTATTTTTATTTTATTAGTTAATTAATTTATCTTCTAATTATCGGAGACGCCTTAATCTGCTCAATTCATCGATGGAACGCCGTTTGTTCTTGCAATTTCTGTGCATTTTATTTTTGTTGGAGGCATTTTCTGCCTCATCCCATGATTTACTCCACTTGAATGCTCCAGGGCGTCGATCTTTGCTGTCGGATGCTAAGTAAGTTATCTTCTTTTGCTGTTTGTTGTTTCTTTTGTTAATAATTTTTTGTATATATTTTTCATATTTGGGTGTGTGAATCAGGGGACGCAAAACTGCATTAGTGGCTGCTTTGGATGGCACCATTTATCTATTGGAAGAGGGTTCTCCCAAACCACTCTGGTCGTTTTCAACTGGACCAAAAATTTACTCATCATACCAGGCTCCTGTTAATGATATGGAAAATGCATCTGGAACAGAAAAAGACAAGTACTTCATTGATTGTGGGGATGATTGGGAGTTGTATGCACACGTCGGCCATGGGAAACTGGTAACAATTTGATTATCACATCCTGAAACTGTATTGATTAGAATAATTAAGCTTTATAATGTTTGCTGGAAAAATATTGCGGCTGCTATTACTATATTTCTTGATTTTGTTTAAATGAAATTGCTGAAAGTTCAGAGCATTTGTGTCTAAAGCATATGATCTTCAAACAAGATGTAGCTTTATGTTGATCCGTTCTCTATATAGCTTTAATCTGTATTTTGATAACTGACGGTTGGATACTCATGCTTTTGAGTTGAAATCACTTAGCACTCTATTAAAAGTTGTGTATTTGAACAGCTAAAGCCACAACAATTGAGATTTATGAGTAAAAGGTTTATCATCATTGCTTTTGATGTTGAATTCTTTCCTAACAAATGTTATTCTCGGTAACTGTTTTAGGAGGGGAATGTAGAAATGGCAACTTAGGTTTAAAGGTTTTAAAGTTGATACTCATTCTGAAGAATGAAAATTTGGGTGAATTTACACGAGCTTGTCCTGATTGAAAACTGTACTAGTCAAGCTGGCATTAAGCTTTTGAATTAATTAAGCTCAAACAGTCTTGGAGGTACAAGTTTAACCTGATTGAAATTTATGTTATTGTTATAAATTATCATTATTCTCGTGCTTTGCACTTATTATTAACTTATATGTTAAATCAATTCGTAAATTCTAATTTTAGTTTATGATAAATAATCACTGATCATTTACATGTAAACTGATACTATAGTTATTTTACTAGTAAATATGTATTTTCTTTGATACTGATATATATAAAATTATCCACCCACAGACCAAAATAGAATCCTTGGAGTGAATTTCACTTTATTTGAATAAAATCAATAATATACTAAAAATAAAAATGAAAGGCTTGCAACCAGTTCACGAGCTTTCAAATACCTATATTGGTGCTTCAGCCCGACTTGTGGGAAAGCTAGATCTTTATTCGGATTGGCTTGTTAGGCTCACAAATTGGCTCCTTGGACTACGAGCTGACTCAACTCATCTTACACTGTAATTTAGCTCGAGGATGGAACATGGTCAAGGGATTGGGGTCATTAGGCACCTTCGAGATTTGCTGAAATCTGAAGAGTAGAGAATAAATATAAAATTAGTAATCAATCCTTGAGCTTCCATGCTTTAGAGATGCGGATAGATTGAAATCATGAGGAACTGAAGACATTTTAATATAACTGGAGCTGAAGTAGTTGATATATGATTATATGAACATCACTGGATATAGATGAAGACCTCCCGGTTTACTTTGATACAATTTGTGAATTATCTTACCAAACTGCAACTGTCAGAGCCAAGACGATTCCCCCTTAAAATAAATTGTAAAGATCAAGTATCTATTTATGTGCTGATAATATTACTGTGGTGATGAATCAAAACCTTAATATGATGCTCAACTTTTGAACTTTTCATTGGACATCTACAAAAGAGAGTCTAAAAGCTTACCCAAGATTCCAAGAATCATCTTCAATTACGGCAATTTTTAGAAACAATCGCATCTTAACCATTTCAGTTTGTGGTCAATTGTTAACCTAAAGAGAGTATTTTGAAGCTAATCCAAAATACATGAACTGGGTGAGGACATGTTGGGAAATAATAGGCTGATAAAAGATACTCTCGAATGCAATTGTTGACTGCCTGTATATTTGTTTTAATAAAGTTTGAAATCAGTTTCAAAGAGTATGTGTATTTTACATTCTATCTTGACCTTTGAATGAAAGGGAAAAACCTTCCTCTTGTTTGATGTTCAAGACTATGGTGAGATGGCCTTCTGTCATACTGGTTCTGATGTCACTATGACTAGAGAAGTTTACTTAATTAATGATGGAGTTCTAACCGGTGGTATTTATAACCCCCTGAAAGTAGTAAAAGTGGATTGCATTTTTCAGTACTCTTATAAGGATGTTTTAATCGCCAATAGCTGTGGAGTTTCTGAGGAGAGACGAAATTTACCTCAAATGATTCTTTTATTAATTAGACTAAAACGCTTCAGCTATGAACTCTTTGATAACAAACAGAGTCTTTTTGCTTCGTCTGAATTATGAATTTGCATATATGTGGTAAAGGCCCATCTTACATGAATGTGTATTTCTTCAATTGCAAAATATGAATGTTGGTGGACTTAAGCTTCATATCTTGCACAAAGCATGGCCTGACAGATGTACGTTTCAAGGAAGTTCTGAATTACGAAACTTGTGTTAGAGATCTCATAGATAACGGAGTGGGTTATATATGGGTGCAAGAAGCTAGAAATAATGAATCCGAGAATTGAAGAATTGGTTGATGTAAAAATAATCTGAAAAAAATATTCTTTTGATTTTGTTGGAAAATACCAGTCAGGTAGTAGTCCTGAAGATGCTTGCCTTCCTTTCTAGCCAAATACCAAATACCACAGATCACATCTAACATCTAATTTCAAAATATCGCTGTTTGTTTACTTTGTTGGGCCTCTGTACTGCATCAAGTAATCATTTGTAGAAGATTTCCCTTCAAAGATAGCCTTTCATACATAATCATTATTATTGATAATGCCAAAAAGTCAAGATTGTGTGTGCAATAGGAATTTTTTATTGTTTCTTGTGTATTTGGCCCTTGACATGAAAACTAATGAAAATTGTTTCTTATCCGCAGTAATTCCTTGAACGAAGGGGAAAAGAATCAACACACATTTTGTCAGAATAGAGTCCACGTTATGAATTGAAGTGCAAACTAAGAATAGAGTCCACATTATGATAACAATGATGTATTCATTGCATGAAAACTAAGAATTCAGTTACTTTATCTACTACAAATACCACCGAGAGCATATTTTGGACTATTAATATGGGATCTGAACCACATCTGCTGTTCCACCACGCATGAAAAACTATTTCGTCTTATATTTTTTGCGCTTATACTGGGAAACTTTGAAAAACTAACTGCTGATCACATATCAATAAAAATCTAAAATATGGGGTCAAATAATATGGATTCATGATATTCTTACATTTCACTAATTAGTCTGTTACGGAATACTATCTGCCAAGGGGGACTCTTGTATTGCTATTTTGTGTGTTTATTATATGTTGTCTATTTGTTGTATATCGGTTACCACTTACTTTTTATATCATCAATTTTATCTTCAGAAACTTATGATGAGTTTCGACGAGTATCTCAGTTCAACACCTCAAATTACAGAGGATGGAGGAGTTGTACTGGGTTCGAAAGAAACAACCGCTTTTCTGGTTGATGCAAAAACTGGAAGAGTCCTCCACACATATAAGACATCTGATCTTCCATCTACAGCACAAAGTAGTTTCAGCGGTTTTCCTTATGATATCACTGTCAAGGAGCAGTACAAATCTGGGTCTGACCTTAAGGCAGATGGGTTACCCCTTTACATCACAAGGACAGATTACAGATTCAGGTCATTTATGCCAAATTCAGACAAAGTCCTCTGGAATATGACAGCTGCTGTAATTGGGGCAGCTTTTCTTTGTCAGGATGTTGAGAAGTCACTTTCGGGTAGTCCTTCGGATGTGGAGTCTTCAGAACCTGATCATAATATGCCACTGCCATGTCAGTCAAGAGTACTTGTACATCAGTTCCATAGACATAATATGTCAGAAGCCTTATCCTTGCCTCATGGGCCCCCAAAGGCTCTTTATCAAGACAGGATGCTTCGTGCATCCGCAGCCAATGTTCTTCCGTCACAGCCAAATGTTGAAAAAGTTCTAAAGGTTCTTCCTTCATCTGGTAGTGTTGGTGAATCCCGAGAAACGTATGAGGAAACTGGTGGGATAACTCATATGCATGATACAGAAGTCATCTCTAATGATGATTTTATATCGACTCGTCGGAGTGCCAGCGCATCTCAGATCCTTCTTGTTCTTAGCTGTTTTCTTCTAGTCTTTGTTGTCTACTCTTATGTAGTCTCTAGAACAAAAGCAAAGTTGGCTTTGCAGTCAACTGGAACGAGTTCCACTAATGTCCATTCGAAAAGGAAGAAACCTCGCAAAGCTGGAAAGAGTGGAAGTAACAACGGGAAACAAGGCAAAGAAGAAAATGGGGTTCAGCATACTCATAATGACAGTGGTAATAACTTTTTGCTGAACCTCAACCAACCAATTTCTGGCAGCACAAATGCACGAAGAATTGGTAAGTTAGTTGTTACGGACAAAGAGATTGCAAAAGGTAGTGATGGAACCATTATTCTTGAAGGCATTTATGAAGGTCGTCTAGTTGCCGTGAAGCGCCTTGTCAGAGCCTATAATGATATTGCCTTTAAAGAAATCCAAAATCTTATTGTGTCTGACCACCATCCAAACATTGTAAGATGGTATGGAGTGGAGCAAGACCAAGATTTTGTTTATATTGCACTGGAGCGTTGTGATTGCAACTTAAATGATCTTATTCTTATGCACGTAAAATCTTCCGGCGACTCAAGTCTTGGCAAGAAATTGGATGAGGAGGTTTCAGCAGAATCTTCCATCCGTTTGGATTCTGTGAAATGCTTTATGCAGGGATATGAGCTGTGGAATTCGGATGGCTGTCCATCACGCGTCTTGTTGAAATTGATGAGGTTATCTACTTTGCGATTAATTTTTTTTATTGACAGCAAGATATTTGAGTAATGTATAATACTTTGACCGAAAGCTGATTGTTAAATTTTTATCTTTCGTATTTCCGCTACCCATCTACACATGATAACAGGGATGTAGTATATGGGATCGTGCATCTACATGAACTCGGAATTATCCATCGGGATCTGAAGCCTCAAAATGTGTTGATAACCAGTGAACGATCTCTTTGTGCCAGGCTTTCTGACATGGGCATTAGCAAACGCCTTGCTGGAAATATGTCTTCCTTGAGTAATCATGCTACAGGTGACAATTGCCTAATAATGAGATAGCTGTGAGGTTTTTTTTTTTTTTATCCTACCAGGATGATATCTCTATGGATAATAGTTTAATTACTTTAGTGCTGCAAATTATTGTTCTTCTCTCAAATGTAATGTTGCAGATAAGGCAAACATATATAAATGGTAATGAAGGGAATTGGCCTCCAACTTGTGATCTCTTAAACCTGATAAGTTGCTTTTAAGAAGGGCATTGTGGGTTGGTTGGGTTTAAGCAGTGCCAAGCTCCGGGTCTGTAGTGGTGGCTGACATACCCTTTACTGAAAAATGATCAGAGGGTCCATAGCTCTATGTATTTCCAGTATCAGGGATTGACCATGGTTTTTTCTCTCTTTTTCCATTTTAACACTTGAGGATGAAATTGACAAAGTTGGTAAAACTTAAGAGGATTGTAAATCAAATACCTGACTATTTCATTATTATGAGAAGTTGCTTTCGTCATTCTTAGAAATTATTGATTTGTTCCAGGCTGTGGAAGTTCCGGATGGCAAGCACCTGAGCAGCTTCTCCATGGGCGGCAAACACGAGCAGTTGATTTGTTTAGCCTTGGCTGTGATTTATTTTTCTGCATTACTGGTGGTAGACATCCTTTTGGGAACCGTCTGGAGCGTGATGTCAACATTGTAAAAGATAAGCATGACCTATTCCTGGTGGAACATATTCCCGAAGCAGTTGATCTGCTCCTGCGATTATTGAATCCTATTGCAGAAATGAGGTACCGAACATAACCTTACCAACTAGACTACCTCTTAGTGATGGTTAGGGCTGCCAATGGATTTTCAAAAATCCATATTCTGTTTGTTTCTGTATTAATTTGTATAGGATATTAATATACCATCTGTATCAGTTTAAAGCATATTTACACGTATCCATTGAATGCAGATAGCATCTGTATTCAATATAGATATTGAATTACACATGGATACTGTTTCTTCTGGAGCTGAAAAAATTCATAGATTCTCAAAGAAAAATAGAATATAATCCTTCCTTTTAATGGTACAACAATTCCTTTGTCTTTTCAAGAGAAAATATCTCAGCATTGCAAAATTTCCATGACTTAAGCAATTCTCTTCAATTGGAGTTATGCCTAGTTTCTCACGGGATTAGGATATTAAACATCTTGACAAGGTTTTAATGATTTGATCAATTTGTTTGAGATTAATCAAATTTCATATTTCTGAGTGTCATATCCTAATCTTCTGGTTCCAAACTTACTGAGATGTAGGCCAAGGGCAGTCGAGGTGCTTGGCCATCCTTTGTTTTGGAGTGCTGAGGTGCGGCTTTCTTTCCTCCGTGACACAAGTGACAGGGTGGAACTGGAAGACAGGGAGACTGGTTCTGATCTCTTGAAAACATTGGAAAGTATAGCCCCTTTGGCTTTGGGTGGAAAGTGGAATGAGAAGATGGAACCTTTATTTCTTAATAACATTGGGCACTACAGACGTTATAAGTTTGATAGTGTTCGTGACTTACTAAGAGTTATACGTAACAAGTTGAATCATTACAGGGAGACTCCTGCAGAAATTCAGGTACCACAATGTGTTATGCCCCTATTTGATTGTTAATTCAAATAATTTAACATTATTTGCTATGCAATTGAAACTCTGCAACTTAGCAAAAAGTTTCATCTTGGCAATACAAAGTACTGCACGAGTCCTAACAATTCATTTCTATGTGAATTTTCATAAGTTAGAGCATCTTTCGGTACTTTCTTAATTTTAAGGTATCAGAAAGCATTTCTATAAGTGTTTACGGTATTATGATGAAACTGAAAATGGGCTTTGTCGAAATGTTATGAATGGCTGACATTTTTTCGTAAAAATTGTTTGTTTGTTTGTTTCTGACTAATTCCCAGACTGGTTTGAAACATTACAAAAACTTCTCCTTGCATACTCCAAGTTTTGACCCGACACATGCCTCATGAATTTAAAGTCAAAACATTCATCCATAAGTGTTGAGGGAAATAGGATATCCATAAAAAATTGAAGATACAATCATCAAAATGGATGGATCACATGTAATTTAAATTCTTAGATTAATTTCTCGAACATCAATGGAAGTTCGTGTAATTATGCCAATATCTCATGGCATGCCAATGTGATTTCTGTATTCTGCAATTATGGATATTCTCTTGTGCTTGTGTAAATGTAGATCTTTTGCTAGTTTGTTACTCTTCTCTTGCATCTTTAATGGTGACTGAACTCTCGCGTTGTGTTAATATCAGGAACTCATTGGACCCGTGCCTGAAGGATTCGACGGGTATTTCAAGAGTCGATTCCCTAAACTATTGATCGAAGTGTACAAAGTCATGATCCTATATTGCAGTGAGGAAGAATGTTTTTCTAAGTACTTCAACGGCAGTGAACTGTAGCCTTTATGCAATCCAGGCGTTGTGATTGTTATGTGTATATGGTGTAAATATAGTACATGTATTGTATACAAGTTGTTCCTCGATGATTTTATGGTCCTAGCTACCTGTGAGACACAGGTAACTTCTCAGATGTATTAAGTTTATAATAAGGGTTTGATAACTATGATTTTCTTAATCTCCTGAAAGAATTAAGCTATTCTTTTAATCATTATGTTTTTTTCTTTATAGCTTCAACTAATGAAAATTTAGGTTAAATTCTTTATACTTTTAAAAAGAAAAGGTTAAATTCATTATATTCAAAATTCTTTTTGAAGGGGAGCTCCTAGTTATTTAGGTTGGAGTTGAACAATAAGTAAAAATTTTCTCAAGAGAATTTTTTAATAAGTAGGTTTCGAATTTCGAACCTCATTAAGAACTAACATTGATGTTCTTGAAAAAGAAATAAAAATTGAAGTTAGTTTGCAAATGGTTTTTACCGATAATTATTTAGTTTTTTATCTATATTTACTATCATATTAAGTGAGAAATTCATGGAGTAACTGTGTTAGTTTTTTGAATTCTTAAACTTTTTTAATTTTTTTTCGCCCTTCACTTGTAGGATGTTTTATTTTTTATATATCTCTTACTCATTTTTTTCATTCTCTTTCAATTTTTTTATTTTATTCTTGTTTTCCTTTTCTCATATTTTTAAATTTCTATTTTATATTATTTTTCACCTTTAAAAAAAATCAGAAAAAAAAAAAAGAGATTTTATAAAGGACTTCACGTCAAAAGAAAAAAAACAGAAACAATGAAAACAAAACCGCAACCTGAGGTCTTGAACAAGAAAAAAGGAAGTACTACTTATACAATAAATCATCTAAACCAAAAATATATTCCTCAAAATTTTCTTAATCAAAATCTTCATTACTTATATCTCTTTTTATCAAGATCCTCATATTCTCTATTTGTATCATTAGACAAAGGCCTCTTCACAAAACTCTATGACATTCACTAAAATCTTACTAAAACAATGTCTTCTCCATATTTTTATTAATCGATTTTGAGCGTCTAAAAAGAGTTATTTGTTTAGTTGCGTTCGATCATCTTCCACGTGTCTTCAATCATCTTCCACGACTTACTGAAATTGATCATAAAATTTTCACTAATATGATAACATCTTATTTTGTTTATCACAAATTTCTAATTATATTAAAATAAATATTAAATAAAGAATTTATTCAATGTATATTTAAATAATAATTGATGTGCCATAAAAATGACAATGACTCAATCCACAAAGGCCCAATAAATAAAGAATAGCAGGTAGGAGACATGGACCTTCTAGCTAGAAGGTACGCAACAACAGGAGTGTTCAATTTACCAAGAGAGCAATCGGGTCCGATTAAATTGGAGCGGGTCCCGGATAAGTCCAAACGAGTCAATTGCAGTTTTACCTGACCAAGGCGCGTTTGAAGAGGTTGAGCTGGATAAGTGAAGATTCAAATTCAAGTAGTGGGGATAACCTTTCCCACTTTTCTCTCAACTCCCAACAAACCTTAGCTGGAAAGTTGGAATCACCTGCCTGTCTGACAGCTACCTTGCGGGATACTTGCCTATAAAAGGAGAAAAGGCCATTTCTTGGTGGACTAATGGCATTGTGGCTATCCTACACTCATACATTCTGACACTATTAAGATTTTGTGCTATTGCTCTCATCAACAATCATCAACACACAACCCTATTCTCTCTCATTCTTCTCTTACTTTTCTTCTTTTTCACTTACGTTATTTATTTTTGTTTTATTTAAATTATATTATTTATTTTCATCAGGCACATATTGACTTAATTCAATGGAGTGTTAATCCTTGTTTTGCAGGTCCCCCTCTCGACGAATTTGGACTTTTTCACTTGGATAACTTGAAACCCATCTATAAATTTAGGGGTGTTGCGATGCAATCGATAATAATAATTATTTGCACGTACAGAGTTATTGTATGATTTGAGTTATTTGCTCCTCAACTCCCTGCCATCTTATTGTTCTTTGACTCCTTTCTCATATACACTCGCCCGACCTCTCTAATTGATTCTCCATCTTAAGTCTCTCAAGGATTTTTCAATTTTCATTAATTTATTATAGATTTTAGGAGACATCACATAAATTAATGGAGAAATTAAGTTTATAAAAAATATAATGTATAAATACAAATACAATACAAATAAGATGCACATTTTGTTTTTTGAAAATTTTCCACGTATATTTTTTTAGGTTTTCCAACAAAAAAGTATCCAACTAATTGTCGACATAACAAGTTTTGTATAAGATGAAATGTGACACCCCGTTTATCCGTACGTGCAGGTTTGTGCCGCGTGTGAGTTTAAATTACGCAATTATATGCTTTTCAATTTATTTATATGCCCTTTTTAAATTATTTAAGTGCTTTTAAATTTATTTAAATGCTCTTTATGTGATATATATGATTTAATTTATTTAAATTGCCTAACTCGTTCAAATTATTACATGAACTATATGATGTAAATGTTTTAATATGAATTCGGTGATAAGAATATGAATTATGTGAATTTAATTAAATTACATGATAATTGGATTTGATTATATTTTATTTAGACGTCTTAGGGCTTAATTGAAAATAGGTTTTGGATCTATTTGACACTTTTTGAAAGTTTAGGGGGCCTATTTGAAAATAGGACCCCTAGCTATTTTATTCTATATTTTGAGCTCGAGAACTTGGATTTGAGATCTGTCTTCACCGTTGGACTCGTTGCGACGATTCGGATCCAATGGAATTAACCTCGTAATTTTTGGTGCCTTTTGAACCTCCGAAGAAGCCATTTTCAACCCCTTTTGACCCGGAATTAGAGATATGGCCCCACGCCTTGACTTTATGCCTTGAACTTAAGCCATTTTCAGCCATAATTTGTACCATGTTCTTCCCTTTTCACCATGATTTGCAGCAGCTTTTGGACAAGGAAGAGATTTCCACTATTCATCATCCTCTACCTCCATTTTTGCTCAAGAACTCGTTGTTCCTTTCGATCCTCAATGATCCAAGTAAGATCCGTGTTCCTCGTGGTTTATGCTTTGATTTATGCTCCATGTTATGTCTAATATATGAGGTTTTAGGCATGAGTGAAGAGTTGGCTGAATATTTAGTTTTTTTATGCAATATTTGAATACTTGCTCCATAGGTGCATATCTTGAGTTCTAAGGCTTGGATTAAGTTCATTTAAGCTTGTATAACTTGTTTCTTTGCATTAAATTCATGGTGGTTGAGTATATTAAATTATGTCATTAATGATCTTGAGTTTTTGAACTTGAAATGGTTGGTTTTTGAGCTAAAATGGATTGTACTACCTTGCTTCTTGTTGTTCCATGGTTATGCAGTGTTTATGGTGAGTTTTTGCATGATTCTTGCATAGAATTGGCCTGGAATTGATGCCTTATTTGTTGCCCTGCTGTGCTACGTTGTTGCCTTTGCATTTTCCTTCTTTTACAGTAGCAATTTCGTGGAGAAGTAGCCCTTCGAAGGCCTGTATTGAGATAAGGGTGTGTCTCGATTTGTGCATGGGAGGAAACACACCTGTGTCTCCCCATGCTTGCACGTATGTATTGTTTTGTTCGCCGTTACCTATTCAAATGAGTTTCGTTTGACCTGAAATTTTAACCACAAAAACCTCTTGAAGTTTAGAGTAATATCCCGTTGGAATCACATTAAAACCATACCTTGATTATGAGATATAATCGATCCATTTTGGTGTCGCCACTTCACCGAAAATCTGCTTTCGTCCCACTTCAAGCTTAGGCCATTTTCACATCTCTTTGAAGTAAAGTTCAAGCCATATATCGTTGGAAAGACCTACTTGTCTAGTTTCACATCCAACAAACAAAACTTAATTCCAACCTCTCAAACTCCAGATATTCCCATTTTTGTACAACATGTGCATTTTGATAATCTGTCAGCTTTTACCCAATTTTGCTCGGAGCTCCTTTTACTTCTCTTTCGTTTTTCTTGCGTTTTCCCGCCCTGTTTATGAATCCTATGTGTTGTTAACATGTTGTACAATGTCTTATGATGTTTATTTTATTTTTATGATATTATTTTCAAGGTGCAAACATGACTTTAACGCTTAAATGTTTAAATGCTACATATGATGTTTCTTTGTTTCTAATGCATCTCTTTATGTATTTTATTGCATTTCTTTCATCTCTAACGTGATTCTAAGAGGTTAATTGTTTGTTGTATGTTGTGTTATGACATGTTTGTTGATATTATACCTTAAAATTTATATGCTAAAGTGAAATGACAATGTGAACGTTATGTGACATCTTATGCCATCTTGTTGCATTCCTTTGAATTCATTCGCATAGTCGTGCTTCTATTTGGTATATAATTGAGTCTAAGCCTTGGTTTTTGTGTTTGTTTGTCACAGAGAAGGTTCCCCGTGTCGATGTTGAGCCCGAGATATAGGTTGTGGTGGTCGGCACACTCTTGTCTTTTGTGTTGTGCATAAGGTGAGGTTTAGGATCTTTTCTTTTAGTTAAACGACCTATAACCCCTACGTGTTCGTGTTTCTAGCCTGCATGTGATTATATATTATATATATAGTTAGATATGTGCTAAGTATGATATGTTATGATCTTATGAACACCTTCGGATTTTGAAAGTATGTATACGGCGTATATAAGCTTAAGTTTCGAAACCCTTATGATATGTTATGATATGTAAGCGAGTTAAGCCATGAAAGATTGGTATATGTATGTTATGTTCCGTATATTTGGGCCCCGGAGCTATGAGCGAGGACACCCGGGACGATATAGGACCGTCGAGATCACACTCCTTATCATAGCTCCATCCGAAGTGTTACGCGACCCTTGGGAGTTGGGAAGGCGTACTCTTTAATGCTCGCGGTGTAAAAGCCTGGAAAGACTCGTTGTGGATAGCTTCCCCTCAAGGTTATGGTAATTTATGGATAGTTAGGGATACGTAGCCCTTCTATCCTGGAGTTTGGGTGGATTGTTAGTATGATTTCGGGTTTTTCTTATGATATTATGTGAGGTAAGGTTGAAAGCTCGTTACTTGCTCGAGCATTATGATTTATGTCTTGGAATTGTGAAACGGGGTAGTTTTATGAAACGTTTTGAATAAGTATACGTATAAGTATTAGGTTTCTTTAGAAAATGCTTTGGTATGCAAAACCTATTCCCGGTTCATGATTTCCCCCTTTGATACGTGTTTTGCTCTATTATATATAGCGTGTGGGTGTGGGTTAGCCTCCTCACTCAGTCGGTGGACTGACCCCTCTCTTATCTTTTCAGGTGACAGGTTCTTTTGAGCTCGTGCTAGGCGGTGAAGTGCGTTTGTCGAGTCACACTTGGTCGTATAGGCCGGGATTGGATGCGTTTTGGTCTCATGTGTATATTCTATGTTTCATACTCTTGGGATTTTGATTTATGCTATGGATTTATGGGATTGTATCTCGTATATATATTTCATCTCTTAACTGTAGCTTGAGTATAATTGATACTGCTTCCACTATCTTGTTGTTGTGATTGGTATTTGTTTACTTTCGCACACTCTGAGTTAGTGTTAGCTCCGCCTAGCCTAGTGGGTGTGTTGGTCTCCCGTTCGCTACGACTTGGACTTGGGTACGGACTTTCATTTTGTATTCGAGTTTGGGTCATAGTGCGGGGAATGTGGTATCCTACGTGTGGGGTGCTACATGAAAGCTATCTTTACAAAAAAAAAAAAAAAAAAAAAAGAAAAAGAAATGAAAGCTATTGCATATTTAGCATATTATCTATAAATCAAGATTAAACATAAAAAAAAATTATGGAAAAAAAAACTTCACGGCGCCCCTACCTCACGCCTATCTTTCTTCGTCGGCCACCATACACGACGGCTCTCTTGCCACCATCTACCCTCGTTGCTATGGCGGATGCCGGCGTGTATCCCAATGCAATCGTGCATCACGTCGCGTCTCAAGGCGTGGCGCAACACCTCTCGCCGTCGACGCCGTTCGCACACAACCACCCATGTTGCTGCCTATTATGTCGCAGTGTTTAGTGGGAAACAAGCCACAGATGCGTTCTTCCTCCCCGACGAGAATGCGCGCATCAAGAACTTCGATCTTACAACTTTCAAACCACTCGGAACCATAACGAAATACAAGGGATACCTGTTCTCGTGTTTTCACATTAAGAGTGTAAGATTCTTAATCGTCCTTTCAGATTAACGTTGATTGGTAAGTTTTCTCAAGGATACCTCGCTATGGCTCAATTGCGATTCCACTTCTCTAAAATTGATTTCAAAGGAAACATGTGTTGGAAAACACGAAAGAGTTGAGCAGCGTAAGTTTAAAAATTTCCAAAAGTTTAATCATTGTCTTGCAATTTTCGTATCGTATCATAGGGTGAAACTTACAAAGGTAGAAGCTTTCTAGTGATGTCGTTACCACCTAACGAACACCCTTCAAGCGAAATCCCTCGAGCGGCCTTCGGATTAGACTCCAAATTAGAAGCCCTCCAAAGCGTATCCACACCAGTCCTAGAACACGATCAAGCGAGTGAGAATGCTAGTTCTATGGCTTGTGTTAGACTAGGATTTACTTTGAAACTTTTCTTCTATTTTTCTCAAAAACTTAACACTTCTTGAGTGTTGGTCTAAAGAATAAGAGAAGCACCACCACTAGTATTTATACTAGCGGGTTCGAAAATCCCTAGGGTTTCTTAAACCTAGTAGACTTTGTTTCCTTGCTCACTAATTAACTAATTTAATTATTAATTTAATTGGAATAATAAGTTCTCAAATTATTCTCCAAGTCTTTGCAAGAGCGACTTTCTCTCTCCTACAATAGGAAGTTGGACTTTTCAACCTTTACTAACTAAAGTCAAAAGTCAATATTCAATAAATAAATTAATTCCCAATTAATTATATATTGGGTTAAGTTTATTTGAGAATAGTCTTAACAATTAATTCATAATTAATTAGAAGACTAAAATCAATTAATTACAATTTAATTAATTAATTCTAGAAAAGAATTCGCGTGCGGAATAAACCAAACTCACGAGGCCACGCGTGAAGCCACGTGTGCATGACACGTGGCAGTCACATTGGCCGCGTGACACATGGCAGCCACGTGTACATGACACATGGCAGCAGTCACGTTTTATGCCTCGTTTCGATCAACTATTTTGATCCTTCGTTAATCCAATTAACATCCTACCATAACCCTCGTATTCTGGTATTTGTGTGTGACCCTTTAGGTTCATTATTCGATTAGCAGTGACAGTAATTAATTAATTGTCTAATTAATTAATCACTTCACAGATCACACTACCGTAATCTAACAATGGGTGTGTGACCCCTAGCCGAATAACGAAATGAATCGAAGAACCTTTCAGTCAATGACAATCAGTGAAATACGATCCTCCTACAACTCCATCTCTCAATCAAGAACCAAGGCATGGGAATATTCTCAGAGCCTAAATATTTTTGATATTTAAAGTTAAGTCCGTTTCATATCCATTTCGATCTCAATCCTAGAAAATCCCATTTTCTAGATGCCTTGATCTTTTATCCACCTTGGCCAAGGGTTTAATGTTTAATGGACTACGAACAACTTAATCAGTAAGAGATCATTCTTGTTCTTAACAAGTGTAGGTCCTTTATTGATTCTACTAATTCTTTATATGTCACTTGTGTAATCCCAACATAGGCCATGGTTCAGGTGTCTATATGGAGACACCCTTTTGAGCCTATATCAAAGATTACAGAGTTAGCTCATATGAGACATTACAGAACCTCAAGTCTAAGGATTAATGAATCACATTATTGACCTGTGAGATATTTCCTAATCTGGAAGTTTCTAGAAACTTCCTTTCCCATTTAGGAATGTTCTCACGCGGGACATCTCAGTGATGAAGTTCTTGTAACAATCACCCTTATGTATTATCAACACATCAACTTATGCACTTATCACTTCATGAAACTGAGTGATCCTTCAAAAGGGCATAATCACATAAGCAAGTCTGAGCAGAGTCAAGGTCGACACTCCCACTGTCTGTCGGACTCTTTGACTTGGAGAAGTTTCTAATCCTCGCCTATAGAGTTAAGAACTTGTTTCATGTGTTGTTCCCATAACGACAAAGTTCTTAACGGCCTCATCGGATTAGGGGAGTTCAGTACATGCAAAATGCAGTCAAACCCAAACAGACATAAATAAGCACATAAAGAAGTGATTGCCTATGAACTATGTTTTAAAACCCGGACCAGACATTGTGCGCTTAAGCTTACTCAACGAGGCACATGTATTGATTAGATGAGATAACTCTGATGATTATGCTAGACTTTTCATGAAAGAGGTTTGGTATTTTCGTGATTTTTCGATGCGTGTGTTAAAGTGATTTCCTAATTTCAATCCGAATGTCGATTCGCCTGTCGTACCTATTTGAATTTCTTTTCCTAGGATCCCATCGCAATTAATTCATAAGGAAGGGTTATGGAATTTACCTTCACTCATTGGCAATCCAATTAGGGTGGATGAACCTAGGGTTTGTGTTGAGTTGGATATCTCTAAAAGCCTAAATAAAGTAGTTTGAGTGAGATTAGACGATTGGTTTTTCCTACAGGAGATACGGTATGGGAGACTATCGAAATTTTGCAACCTCTGCAATCGCCTAGGACATACTAACAAGGGTTGTAAAGGTAAGGATGGGGATGTTCGTGATGAGGGAGATCGCGATGTTCTTGATCGCGGCGAGCAACAACGTGAAGATGTTGGTGACGCTAAAGGACCAGACAATGTTGATGTTTGTGAAAACACCAACAAGAAACGTAATACTCGCCCTAAAGAAGTCTGGGTAGAAAAAAAAGTAAGAAAAGTTTGGAGAATTTGAATAAGAACCTCGTTTTTTGGAGTGTCTCTATTCTAAAAAATTATGCTACTTATTTGAACAAACCTAACCATACAAACAAATTTGAGGTGTTGGAAATTGATAACTCTACTGAAAAAGTTCTACAAGTTGCCGAGAAGCAGTAGTCAAAGGTCGTAGATGAAGGTACAACTAAGGATATTGACACACACCCTGGGAGTGATGAGGAGGACGTGTCTGTGGGGTTTGATGATGAGAACAACGATTTCAATCCGAAAAACTTAAATGTTGGCCTTGTGCTTGACAATGAGGAAAAACTTTTGGGGTCCGATGATGACCACAGTGAGAATCATGATGTGGATGAGGTGAATTTTGATGATGGTGCCAAAACCAATGTTTTCAAAACCAGATCGGAGGACGAATTGGTGGCCTTACTGGTTACCAGTCGGATCGGTTCGACTGGTTCAACCACTGGTCGAACCGGTATGACATAATAAATAAATAATTATTATTTTATTAGTAAAATATATAATATTCTAGGCAGATTAAAAAAATTTCTAATTTTTTAATATTTTAAAATAAAACAAAATCATATTTTTAGATAATGTATAAAAGAAATATTATATTTAAAATACAAAATTATATATTTTCACACCATGCACAACATTTGTTATTTACTAAAGAAGTTTTTACCCTATACAATATATAAAAGGAATGTTATTTTACCGGTCATCGGTTGAACCGGTCAGACCGGCCGGTCCAGTTTTGAAAACACTGGCCAAAACTGATAACAAGGAAGATACGGAAGAAAGTGATTATGTCACAGATAGTGAGGCTGAAACAACTTCACAGGATGAAGAGAGAAGTGCAAGTTCAACCCGTTGACTTATGTTCTTCTGAGAATGCGATTCAACAAGCCAAAGCAGCTATTGGCCAGGCTAATCAGAAGATGGTTGAGGATTTCGAGGAAGATGTTGACGAGGATAATGATCACGCGGAAGAGCCTAAGGAGGAGGATAAGGTTGTTAAGCATGATGGAACTCAGACGATGTTTCTACTACTCGTAAAAGTAAAGAATTTTCTTATGAAGATCCGAGTCAATTTTCGCCACGCAAAACTAGAAGTGCTTCGCGAGGTGCTTGCACTAGAGGAGGCCGGGCTAGAGGAGAGAGAGGTGGTTACTACCACCGGGGGGGTCGCTATGGTGGAAGATATTAACCCGCACTGGGCGCGGGATTGCCTAGGCGACTGTCTGGGCGAGTGGGATTTCTTGGCGGACGCTACCGAATTCTCTTCTTGGTCTTGATTTAGGTTTTATTCCTTGGTTTTTTCGTATTCCAGTCTTATTTGTTCTTGAACTTGGTTGTTTTCTTTTGGTTTTGGTTTTGATTCCAGCCCAACATATTAGCGGGCTGTTGTTTATTTAGAACCTAAAAACTCATTTGTAAACTTTTTGTTTCGTATTGCAATATAACGTGGGCGTACCACGAAAAAAGACCTCGGAAAAAAAAAAAGAACAAACATAATTAACCGGCAAAAAGAAATAATTAAATACAAAATTAAAATGAAATGAATTATGAGAAATAATTTTAAAGGATCATGTTGACATATACTTTTTTTAGGGGAAAAAAAAACCAAAGAAAAGAAAATAAAATAAAAGGTTTAGCCACCCACTCGCAAGGACGAAAATAAAAAGGATTACTACACTTGTGGCAGACGGTGTCTCTCTCAAACTATAAACTAATACAAATTCCTTTTCTCTTCTTTTCTAGCGTGTTCTAGAATCGTGTTTATTTATTAACCACATAGCAAATATAAAAGATAAACAAAAACTCATCTTTTCTAAATTTTTTATTAACCATATAGCAAATATAAAAGACTCATTTGATTTGGTCAAACTAAACTCAATTAGAATAGTCAATTATTCCATATCGAATAATAAAAAATGTAAAATTCAATATATAATAATTTGATGATTCTCCTCTTAAAGATTAACTTGTGGGGTAAGTTAAACTAAATATATTATTCATCCTAATATAAACTTGTCTCTTGATTCCACGAGCAACTCTTCCCTCAACGGCTCAAAAATTATCCTACTACTTAATTTTCGATTGCGGGAGTTAAAGACAAACACGTCATTCATAGAAAATTACCCTACTAATTATTTCCGAGCCCAAGTGGGGTACAATACGTTATCATCATGCAATAGTTGTATGAACGCAAAACGATTGGATGTAGACATCTATTCATGCCAGTATTCCAAATTAAGAGACGACAAAAAGATTATTTTCTGTATATATGTGTGCTTTATTCATTCTGAAGTCACATCCAAAGCTCAGTTAGGAACCACATTAACATCGATCACCCAAGAAAATTAAAGACAAAAGATAAAAAAGGAAGAAGAACAATGGTAACCTCAAAAAAAAAAAAAAAAAAAAAAGTGCCCCAATATAACATATACGCAAGCAATTTTACATAATAATAGCCATGCAACTAATATACTAACATACGAAATTGTAAGAAAATTGCTTTCCTTTTACATCTCTCAGATTTTCTTCATTTTTTGGTTGAATACTAAGTAGCCTCTGTCATTAAACCTGTGCAGGTTACTTGATTTGTTCTTGTTCGTTGTAATTCATTTCCAGAGTAGTGTTCTAAGGTAAGTTCCTTATCCATATCATATATATGTTATTTTCTCAATGAAGAAATGATTTTTCTTTAATTTGTAGTTTTTTATGTGTTTGTTTCCCTAGTTTGCAATCCCTCGATGAGAATTCTGACTTCGTTTCTAGTTTTCGGTAGAATTTTCAAATTTGGAGAACTATGAGTTTCAAGTTTTCAAGCTGGTTATCTCTCATTCGCTTAATGTATAAATAAGTAGCGTTGGATTGGCGTTGATTCCTTTTAGGGAAGAACTAGATATAGTGATTTGATTGTACAAAATTGCTCAAATTAGTAAACATTGAAAAAAATTAGTCATGACGAAGGTTTTTGAAATTACTTAACACAAACTTCTTACGAGGGTTGATGAATTACAATAACTATTCCGGCCAAAAAAGTTTTTATTACATCTGAATTGATAAATTTGGATGATGTTTTCTCCAATTTTTATCAAAATTCTATTTTCCATTGAACATTTCCGGGGTTTAAATACTGAATGCAACATCATATGTTATGTCAAACCTTTGAAGATATCAAGAGACGTTTTTTTGTTATTTCTCAAACCTTGTAAAAATTTGTATAATTGGAACAAATCTTGAGTATACTTATTTGTATGACATGCATTAACATGTCTTACAAAGTAAACGGGACTTTTGTTCGCTGAGCGTAGCTCAGTTGGTTTCGTTACGGACAGATTTGTTACAAGGTGCAAGGTTCAAATCCCATGACCTGCCGTGTGGGAGAATTATTCTTGAGTTCAATTTGGGCTTTGAGGGTGAACTCCTTTTAGGTTGTGGGAGTCACACCTCCCCCTTTGCGGACCTCTAAATACCTGATTTACGTCTTCCCAGCTGTCTCGTCGAGTCAGGGTGTGGGGGCTCTTAGAGTTGGGGATTCAACCTTTTACTATAAGTAAACGGGACTTTTAGATATACTTAGTGGTATGTAGAGAGTGTTGAGAAATAACATTCAAGGAAAGCATTAATTTACTTAGCGGCCATCTAAAAAAAGTATGATTGGACACAAAGATATAAAATAGATATGAATAATAGTTTATTCTAAAACGTTTCTGCTCGGATTTTGCAGTAATATCTGTGTCAAATGGAGAAAAGGAGGGAAACTCTAGTGAGGTTGTTTGGAAGTTCAGTTACCTACATGCGTACTTGTCTGTTTAACGTGCTCTCTCTTGGTCCTGTCCCAAAGCATTTAGCCTTCATTTTGGATGGAAACAGAAGGTATGCTAGAAAATGGAACCTTGGTGAAGGAATGGGCCATAGAGCTGGATTTCTCTCGCTCATGTCGTTAATGAAGTATTGTTACGAGTTGGGTGTGAAGTACGTAACCGTATATGCTTTCAGCATCGACAACTTCAAAAGACGGCCTGATGAAGTTAACCACGTCATGGATTTGATGCTTGAGAAGATAGAAGGACTGCTCAAGGAGGAGAGTGTAGTGAACCAATACGGCGTGAGGGTGTATTTCGTTGGGAACTTGAAGCTTTTGAGCGAACGTGTTAGGGAAGCAGCAGAGAAGGCCATGAAAGCCACAGCTAACAACAACAGGTGTGTGCTCCTGATATGTGTGGCTTACTCTTCAACTGATGAGATTTCGCATGCTGCTCAGGAATCTTGTGAAGAGAAGATTCAATCTTTGCTCAAAAATGTTCCAAATGGGGAAGAAAAGATTCAATCTTTAATGAGTACAACGGGTTCCAAAGACAAAAATGATGCTTCAAAAGGTAAAGAAAATATTCAACCTTTGATGAGTACAACAGCAGGGGCAAAGACAATCCCCCCAACCCACCCCTTAAACTTTCACTTGTTTTGATAATTTTAAAATTTTCATTCCATTAATCTAACAAAATGTTGCTTCCCCACTGTACAACTGATTCGAAAGGCGAAAATGATGCTCTAGATGCTCAAGACAAGATTCAATCTTTGATGAGTACAACAGTTTCCAACGACAAAAGCAATGCTCCAAATGGCGAAGAAAGGAAGCATCTCAACGATGGAAAAGGGGTTGTTATAAAGCTATCAGATATTGAGAAACACATGTACATGGGAGTGGCGCCGGATCCTGATGTTTTGGTGCGAACTTCAGGGGAAACTCGTCTCAGCAACTTTCTCCTTTGGCAGACTTCGAACAGTCTTCTGCAGTCACCAAAGGCATTGTGGCCGGAGTATGGTTTGAGCCACTTAGTTTGGGCGATATTGGACTTCCAAAGAAATCATCCTTACTTGGAGAGGAGAAGGAAATGATTCTTTGTGTTGTGACTTTATTGATGCCGAGTGAAGTTGATCTTTTTTTTTTATTTTAAGTGAAGTTGATCTTGATTGTATCTAAGCATGCACTGTTGATTTACACTCCCTTATAATTGGATCTTTTTTTTTTGGGATAATTACCAACGCCCCCCCTGAGGTTTGGCGTTATTACAGAATACCCCCTGAGGTTTCGGAAATTACGAACTCCCCCCTGGGCCGTTATCTCCTCTGTTAAATTTAACGAATTGTGTGAAATTTACTATTTTACCCTACTATGTTGAAACTCAGGGGGTATATGTAATAAAGAGCCAAAGGTAAGGGGGCTAATGTAAGGATTGAATTTGTTAAGGGGGTTTGATGTAAGTACTTGAGTTTTGTGTCTACCTAGCATTTTTTTTAATAAAATGCTACTTATTAATGTTATTTTAATATTTTTATGATAGACTAATTTCATACCTACAGTTTATGGATGCTTAATATTTTCTGTAGATATTGATCATACATGTTCAATGTTTGAAATAATTGTTTAAACGGCTGACGGATATTTTTGTGAATCTACTAATATATTTGTTGATATTAGTGTATTTGTTATGATTTTCAATTTTGAGGGAAAAAATTGATAATGCACTAATTGATCTTTGTGTGAGTTTTTTTATATGAATTTTTATTTTGAGGGAAAATTTGTTATAATTGCAAATAAATTATTTTAAATTAACTTTAAATGGAATTGTACAAAATATATTTAAAACTAAGAAATAAATATGAAAGAAAATTTATAACTTATCATATTTTATAGAAATAAAAATGCATGAAATATCTAATTCAATTTATATTTATAGATAAAATATAAAATATTAAATTAAATAACAACTTTTTAAATACAAAAAATCCAAAATTAACTAATATTACAATTATATTATTAAACTCGAAGTAAAATTACAATATACTCCCTAAGGGTGTTTTTAGAATTTAAATTTGAATTTAACGATGTAATTAACGGCCGATGCTATTTGTAGCGGGGGTGTACTATTCTGGGGGGAGTTCGTAATTTTCCAAATCTCAGGGGGTATTCTGTAATAACGTCAAACCTCAGGGGGCGTAGGTAATTATCCCTTTTTTTTTTTGACAACACTTATAATTGTATCTAAGATTCAGTCTTTTCATTTCTACATAGCTGGGAACTAAGTAACTTTAAATAATCACGAGCCCCTTTCAAGAAGATTTAATTAATTAACAGGGATTCAGTCTACAGGATCTAGTTTTTCAAATAGTTACAAATGGGGCTGAGGGGCTGTGTGAAATGGATATGGAAAGAACTGAATGAGGCTGTGCGAGCCATTACGAGTATCACCCTTAAACGACTGATGAATGCATTTGTCCGCAAAGAAAAACACCATCCATAACTCCAAAAATCTGAAAATACCAATCCATATAAACGTTTCTGACATAGTGTTACAAATTTTACAGTCCTATGACAATATCACGTCTCGAAACCAAAATGTAAATACTATTATCAACACGAAAAAAAAAGAAAGGACAAAAATAATAATGCTGATCGATCAAAAGAAAGGCAAAAGAAGGAATAACTACAGCGAAAAAACTAACCAGCTCAGTTCGGCAATAAATGGATGAACCAAATCACAACAATGAATCCTCACACCGCATGACTTCATATGAGACGAGCGCACACAAAAAAAGAGAACGGCAATATAAATTTCCCAGAACTAAAAAGCTTTCCAACTATCAGATGAATCTTTGCGCGGTGTTTGAGAGTCGAATGATGTCCTAAATGGGCCATCAAATTCTTTGCGTGGAGTTTGAGCATCAAAAGATGTCCTAAACGGGCCATCAGAATCTCTCCTTGGAGTTTGAGCATCAAAAGATGTCCCAAAAGGCCCATCAGAATCTCTACGTGGAGTTTGAGCATCAAAAGATGTCCTAAATGGTCCACTGGACCCGAATGGATCTGCATCATCAAATGAGGGGAAACCATGACCATGATCGAAGGAGTCCCTTGTGCCTTGCATAGAATCAAATCTGGTCAAAGACTCTCTTGCAGGGAGCCCAAAGTTATAATCTGAGTCAGCAGTGCTACGGAAGGAGTCAAACCTTGTGAATGACTCCCGTGAACCACCAAATGGACCTTGGTCAAAATCAGAAGAATCTCCAGTGCTTCGCATGGAATCAAATCTTGACAAGGTATCACGTGAACCAAACGGGCCACTATCCTTCGTGTTGAATGAATCAAATCTTGAGAAGCTGTTATCAAACGAATACGGATCTTCTGAGCCCTCGGTGAACCTTTTGGGTGAGGTGGTGCTAGAGTTGTACATGGGTGTGCTCGGAACAGAATCAGCAAATGGAAATGGACTGCTCCTGAAGAGGCTATCTGCTTGGGGAGTGGTTGTAGAATTGTAGAGAGGCGTGCTTGGAACAGAATCAAACAAAGGGCCTTGCTTTGAAACACTTGTTTTGATTGGGTGTAGACCCCAGCCATCACCACTGAATAGAGAACCTTCATGCTCGGCCTCCTGATTTACAATGTGAAGAGATACACAGTTAACGAAGAAATATTAAAAGTAGGGAGAACAAGTGTCGGAGCTTAGAAGGACATCTGGAACCAGAATATTTAATGCACCTTGTTGAAATCCCATGCTGCATCTGAATCATAATGGGTATCGAAAGTACCCCAACCTGGTTCATCAAAGCCTTTGTCCCCCCGTACAGATTCAGCTCCAAATTCACTGCATTTTTTTAGTTAGATCACCTTAGAAAGTTTCACAGAAGAACAGTAGGGTGTATTAAGATGCGATAAACTTTGGAAATGATTCTGAAATGTGAAGGTTAACCTGAGAACTACAATAAAATGCCAAAAACAACAAAAATTGTGTAAATGCTACAAAAACAATGCTTCACCTTTGGGTGTCAAATGCGTGAGGTGAGCCATTAACATTGAATCCCTTGGATGGGCTCATAACTGCATTACTTCCTAATGGACTGTCAGGTGGAGTTCTTGCTGCTTGTTCACGGTTGTCAGTTTTTGGGCTGTCACTCTCTCTTAGCAGTTCAGACTTGCCATCAGCCTTAGAAGGTGACTTGACAGTATTGCTGTTATCTGATGAGGTAATTTTTTCTCTAATTAAAGCAGTCTTTGGTTTGGGAGGAGCAACAACATTTTCCACTTCAAGAGTAAGCTCTTTGACGTAGGTGAATCCTGAATTTGGAAAAACCACAAAAAGCGGTCAAGTTGATATTAGTTGAAAAATACGCAGTTCAGGGAAACTGCTTTTTCTTGGTGAAATGCTGTAATAAATAACTAAAATATAAAATCAACAGTATTAGTTTTTAGTACCTTCATCTTCAAACTTATCCCAAACTTCATCCCAATCAGCTGCAGAAGCTTCAATGCCAGTTTGCCAACCTGGACACGAGTTTTAACATTAGCAAGCATCAAACGAAAATCAATAAAAATATTCATCACCAAGAACAATGAACTCGATGCATATTTTATTAGAATAAGTGAGTTGAAATTTAAAAGAAATGTGATAAAGTACAAAGAGTACCACCAGCCAAACATTCTAAAATACCAAATGTTTTTCTCCAGAACAAACGAAGGTGAACTTAAGAGAATGTAAAATTAGAGACTATTTGTTAAAAATATTTATTAGAGTTACATTTCCAGTAGGATCGCTTAGGATATTAATAAGATATCCATTGTGATACTTCTCGTTAAGTAGGAATCTTATATTTGGTTTGCTTGATTCTCTATATAAGGGAGATAGGTTTTTGTTAAATATAGATACACAATGCAGTTACAAATATTTTAATCTTTCAACACTATCCAACCAAGTCAGCACAATGAGCACACTAACCGAATGTTGGAAATGAACAGTTTCATGCAAGCAAATTTAATATGCATAATTCAGTAGCAATTAGCAAGTGCGGTTGCAAATATCCAGAACATAAGTTTTGCCATAAAGATATGCACTCACCAGCAACTTAATCAAATGGTTTTAAATAGTTTCATAAAAGACAATGAAAACGATAGAGTATTGTCATGCAAATGATGAGATGTACCAAATGGAAGCTCAACCAGTGAAGTTGGTTTCCCTCGTAGTCCATAAGTTTTGCAGCGTTCATTCAAGGATTTAACCAGTTCATCAAGATCTGCCTGGATTTGATCAGCTTGTTCCTGGTAGAAAACAAATTTATTCACTGAAATGATTTCACTCAAGTCACATCTGTCATCATCAAATCAGTTGGAACTATGACATATACCTGAATGCCATCGCCATTCGTTTGTTCCAACGCGATGATTGCCCGATACAGTTCCATCTTTTTCTCCTAGAAATGGCAAGAGGAAACTTACAACATCTGAGATCAACGCATATCAAACTTGCAACTTATGCAAATACTGTGGTAACACTTTCACCTAACAACAGAAAGTGATGAGCATACCTGAATATCGCGAAATGTGGACTCTTCAATTGTCAATTTTGATGCTACATCTCCAGTCTGCTTGTACTTCTCTTCATATTTCTTTGCCAATGATTCAGCCTACAGAACAACTCAGTTAGATAAGTCAAACACAGCAATTAACGTTATGCAACTGTTATTCAAGAATACCTCTCTTTTGTCGCCTACAACTCTTTCAGAAATCTCGTTTAGCCGGTTATCACATCGGCTTTTGTACAGAATCTGGGATCAAATGTTAGCATTAGAAAAAAAGCACAAGACACATTTTTGATTGAAGCTTTAAATCATGCCAATAAGTTGAAAATCCGAGACAAAATGACTGGATGTCTATAACATAAGGAATATGAGACGTAATGTAATTTTGCTCATTGAGAGCAAGTAATATGAAAACTAGAGAACCTGAACAAGCCATATTTTGAGATTAAAATGCCAACAAGATATTCCTGATTTATACACCTATTCACCTGTCCGTACACGTGTGTCCTTATGTCTAGCAAACATATGCAAGGCCATATGGAATTTGTATTTATTCCGTTGTTTATTTCATAGGTTCATAGGATCTGAATAATAAACTCACAAGTTCTTGCATCTTAGCATGGAAAAATTGGATCTTCTGTTTAGCTTCTACAATCTCCTTTTCCAGATCTGCCACCTGCATAAGAAAAGGAAAGCATATGAACACTTGTAAAGCTTCATGAGTTAACGGAACAAAATGATCTTTCCATGCCTTTTAGTTGGTATTGCCCTCAACCTAAACCAACGGGGAAATGTAAGCACTACTTTGCAGGAACACATATGATCCTATAATACACAACCTGGAAATTTTGTTGCAAATTTGACATCAAATTCTTCGAAAAAGCACTACAACTATGGCGCATTAGTCCACTCTTAACATTAACAAAAAAGAACAAAAACAACCAACGCAAGGGGCAGGTACATTAAGAACTTATGAGTAAAAATTATCACTTAAGAGGGTGTTTCACAGTTGTGGTTCAGTGAATAGCAGGTATCGAATGCAAAGTGAGGCTAAAACCTTTTCTGTTTGACATCATAGTATGATACGTACCAATGGAGTACTGTATATCCCCACTGCTGTTTAAAAGTCAGAACTAAATTGAAAACACAAAATCTTAGACATAGCTCAAATTCACACAGATAGCATGAAGATATTCTTCATCTGTCACTATGCTACTTCTCTAACTAAGCAACCATCTTAACTCAAACCTTCAAAATGTCAAGGCTCAGTGAGTTGAACTGAACAAATGAGCACGCTTTATGAGTACGAAATGGAAGGGTATCGCATCTCTTGATTTTAATAAAAGTTACAATAAACAACTAAACTTCATAAAGGAAGAAATATCTATAGCAATTCGTAATTAGAACAAAATATAAAAAGGGTTTAAAGATGAATGCCTCAGGTCATGAGAAGTGAACCAACACCTCACTTCCAACAACAGACCAGTTAATCGAGAAGCACTAAAGGTAAATGAGAACTCCATCCATCAATACGAGTACTGAATATTAGGTAACTTTGATCAATACCTGAAGTACTTCTACAGAATCAAACAATACTATAATAGCAGTAGCAGTCTATCCATAATGTTTTCAGTCTTATCTTTTTTCCAGACATGCATATATACATACCACACAATTTACCAAGCCATATATGAATATGCCAGCTCTGCAGTATCTAGACTAACTAATACTCCAATGATCCTAAGTTTTCTAGAACATCTCAGAATAAGACGCATCTTCTAACATGCATACTTCTTTTTTCCATTACTATCCTTTCAACTAAGGGAATTATGTTACAAGATTTAGCAATATACAGAATTTATACTTCACAAAATGTTTTTTGACAGTGACAGACCAAACTAGCTAATGTAGTTACAGATGGACTACAATTTAAGCACAAAATCCATGACCAAAAATGAAATTCAATAGCGCTAGCAAGATCAAATAACGGAAGGGGAAAAAGGAACAGTATGTTAACATTTGCATATAAGAATCACCTTCTTCTCTGCATCTTTTGCCTCCTCAAACTTTTTGTTTAGTGAATCTTGCTCCTCTGTACTAAGCTGATCTAAAAGATGCTTCTCCAACACTGGAACTTTAGCTTTTTGCTGGACGGGTTCATCCGGCTGAGGAATAGGAGCTGGACGAGGAGGTCTACCTCCACTGGCAGAAGGTATAGACCGTGGATTCCTAGTCCCTTGTGCTTGCTGGAAACCTAATAAAAGAAGGGGGAACATCAGTTGATTTCAATTACAGCCCCCTCTAAACATGGTAAATTGAGATGATAAAATCTAAACCAGGTGTAGGTGGTCTCCAAGATGTATTGCCATATGCAGCAGCAGCAGCTGGCTGACCAGAGGCAGGCACCAGTGTCTCCTCGAACATAACAGAGTTGGGAAGTGTAGAAGGAAGAGGGCGCCCTTCTCTATATCGCTCCATTAAATACAGAGCAATGCAGAATTCCCTCAAAGAAAGCATACTGTCATTGTCTTGATCAGATAAATCCCAGACCTGCTTCAAGATCTCTAATAAAACAAAATGCACAACAACTGAATCAGGAAAACTAATGTCCACGAATTGTATAGCAAGTTTTAGAAAAGATGAAAAGAAACCACATAAGAGACAGTAATGTGTTTTGGCTCGCTGTGGCAAGTAAACACTATTCATTTATGCCATCTAAGTTTGAGAAACTATATTTATTATCATGACAAAGATAACAAATTAGAATAAGCTTTATCATGATAATGATTTGCAAGATCATAGAGTAAATCAACAAAGTTCAATATAAACTACAATATACCATATTTTGATTTATTGCTTATGTTTACCGTTTTTTCAAGCTACAGATCAAAGTGATGACACCTCAATCCAAATTATTGTAAACTTACAAGGAAAATTTTTATGATTTCTGGATGCCAAGTCTTGCAGTCATTTCGCCTCTTACAAGTGCATCCTGCTACTATTACTGGTATTCAATCTGAAATACACTAGGTTTAAATTGTCCAATCATAGTAAACATCCATTCATCTCCTTTTTTTTAAAGAGTTCAACCAGCTATGAAACTATGACAAACAGCGAAAAAGACTAATCTTCTTCCTTTTCATGGGTTTTATGCATTAATCGAGCCAAGCCCATAAAAATTATCTTCACTAATAACTAGGCATAATTAATTAATAGAATCATAAAACTAAAAATCGAAATCCTGTCAAAAAGCAGACACACGCATACAGCAGATAAACAAAGTCAATTCTTCTAGTTATCGCATATTTCACTCTCCCCCGTACTTCTAAAAAGACTGGCAGATATAAAGATATACAAAATCTATGGTATCCCATTAAAATGTATGAAAAACCAAGCACGCTGCAATGGCCAATGACCAAGCACCACAACTGTCAGCCAGAGGATAGCTAACATCCACACTCAACCAACCATTTGTTAGTTTTTGTATCAAATAGGCAAAAAATGATACTCGTTAAAAGCATAAGACTACGAAGACAGTGTGCAACATACCCCTTGGTAGCTTCCAACTCAAGAATAGACTGTGCGCCTGTTCACCGGTAATTTTCCCATCTTGGTCTTTGTCAACTTGCACAAATACCTTGCGGTACTTCTGAACATCCAACTGAGTCATTCTTGGCCAAGGAGGCTGAGATTGTCCAGCTGCAACAGGATATGCAGGGGGTCTTTGTGCCAAACCAGGTTGATTAGCTCTCCCAAAGGACTGAAGTTGGGGAGCTTGGACAGCTGGAGGTTGAGAAACAGCACTGGGCTTAAGTAAAGGCTGGTTTGTTGAGGAACTCAAAATCCCAGTTGAAGATGTCGGTGTGTTGCCTGAAGGATATGCAAGTGCTGAGGAATTTTGCTGCGGCTGAGAAGGTTTTGCTGAGAACGTATCCCCAAATAGAGAGTCTGCTGCAAACCCATTTCCTGTAGCTGAAATAGAGTCTTCCTTTCCAACCTGAGAATTCAACGAAGCTGTATCATTCGGCTTGGACGAAGCAGATTGCAAAGACCCAGAAACTTCTGGTGCTTTAGTTTGAGTAATTGGTGAAGCTGGAAGACCAAAGTCGCCCTTAGTTGCAGATGGACTTAAGCTTCTGCTCGAAACCTGCGAAGAAACTCCAGCTCTGGAACCATCCATAGTCCCTCCTAACAAATCAACCGAATTAGGACGCTGAGCTACTGATGTAGGTCCTACCCCAGGCATACCTTGGGTTATAGCACTGGGCTGAGATTGGGATAGAGATCCTATTCCAGGCATTCCTCCGGTTGAAACACCTGGCTGAGATTGGAATCCAGGACTTGGAGTTGGGGGCCGAGAAGGCCTTACAACTTGGCTTGGCTGAGCTGGAAAACCATGCAGGCCACTTACAGCAACACCCTGATTTGAGTTTGGTGGGCCAGCCAACTGTGCTGGAGATGGACCTGCATTTGAATTTGATTGAGGCCCTTGCATGGCTGCAACATTTATCTGAGGAGGAGGGATTTTGGCAGAAGCTGGACCCTTTAAGGCAGCCTCCACGAGTGATGGGGTCAATTCTCGCCCGCTTTGTGCCACTGTAACAAGTTTAAGAGCATTATAAAATTCGGAACGACCCAGGAAACCAACTTGATTTTGATCAGCAGAAGTCCATATCTGCACGGGAACCAGCAAAACAAAATATTCCCATGTCAATTACTGGAAGCATATTCAAAAGGATATCTCCCGAATTGTACAGGATTTCAGTTTCCCATGGCTGATGGCCTGGGTCTCTTATAAGTAGACATCCACCAGCAATCAGAAGTAGAAACAACCATTACTAAGCAGCAAGCACGATAATTGGACAATGTAAAACAATACTGTTATCAAGAATAACCAGTTCACATCATTGGATTATCAGGGAGAGTACTGACATCACATAACAGTTTGGAGTCTAAGAGAACGGCAAAGAGGCAGCAACCACCCACCAAGCTCAGAAATAAATCTCTACTGTTATGTATTTAAAAATGAGTATCCGTGCAAGCATCTTTATGAATAGATTTTTGGAAATAATGCTACCTATATTATCATGGAGCAAATTTACTTCATCCAGCTTGTATAACTAGAAAAAATTAAAAAAAATCACAAATTTTGGCCAAATTCCAGCAGTCAAAGTGAGTGTCTCCCAAATGATATGGTGAGCAGAGTTCCCTCATATAAATCCCTAGCAGCCTCATCATTCTCTTTGCTTTAAAACTAGTCCTCCTCGCAAAGATTTTGAGCATTAAACTTAATCACATCTTCTGTCATGCATAAAAAGGTAAAAACTCTATTCGATATTTAACCTCATCTCAAATTCCTAAGATGTAATTTGTCAGTGAAATTACCCAGTCAAACCAAGTTTCATGCGCAGACAAGGGTATGCCGCTGGAAATGGAATATGACTAGTCTTAGTAGCACAACAAAAAGTTACAGCACAAATGCGAAATTCAACATTACTCTCTTTTCAAATTCCCTGGAGACTGGACTTAAGCATCAGAAAGGAAACTCATCAAAATTAACTACCGGATCATCACAAATCCACACTTTTTCAGCAGCCTCGAACACGGTTGAGGTACAAGACTTGTAAAAGTTAATCCAAAAAACTTCAGAAAAACAACAGTGTAGCCCACAAAGCATAGACAGTGCAGTACACATCAACCTTTCCATGGATTGTTAACTACCTTGGATTTTTATTTTGGTAGCCGACACTAGTTTACTTCATGTTGAATAGCAAAGATATTTCAACAATTGACTGTTCGGCAGTGTTTAAATCAACTCACCGTAACTGGGCAACATTTATTCACAGATTTAGTTTTCTATATCCAGAACGAAAACAGAAATGAGATGAAAGGGAATAGTCGAGAACCTGAGCGAGGACTTTTCTGGGTAAATTTGAAGCTTGGAGGAAGGCAACGGCCTCATTCCCACTAATCCGCCCATCCCGATCCACATCTGCTCGCTGAAAATACACCTCAAATTGATCCATATTTGGAGCCTGCCCCGCCATTTTCCACAATTTCGAACGAGAATCGCGAAGACAACGAATCGATCGATGAATCAATTCCCAGATCGAAAATGATCAAAGAAGCATTTCACATGGCAGGCGTGGCGATGAATTTGGCGGGATCTGGATATGGGTTTTGTGGCACGACTGAGGAAGATTTATTTGTCTGGTGTTGAGCGCAGAGCTTAACAGCACAGTGCATCGACTTTGGGGGATGAAATTATATCGAATTCGTGCAAAAAAACGAAGGCGTCTCAAAAACCCCAGTCGTGGCGGGTGGAGGTGGGGACCGAGTTGAGAGAGTGGCGGTGTTGGTGGCGTTGGAGCTGTGGGAGAATCTAGAGCGAGAGAGACGATGGAGTGATTGGAGAATCGAGGAAATGGTGGGGGACGAGAGGGGACTAGGGAAAAATATGATTGTTCTTACTTTGTTCACAGTAAATTCCTGCTTTGTTTTATCGTTACAACTTACAAGGCGGTTGGATTTTTTTTCCCCTTGTACAATTAACAATTAGTTTTTTTTTTTTTTTTTTTGACAACAACAATTAGTTGTTTGTTAATCTATGATAGTGCAGATAAAAAATTATTAATATTAAAATATATTAAACTAATTTTTTTATTAATATATATTTTATAGTAATTTAATAATATAATAATTAAATTACTATAAACAAATAATATAAGATAGTATTAAATTAATAATTAAAAATAAAAATAAAAAGAGATAAAAATTATATAAGAAAAAAGATAATAGAAATAATGAGAGAGAAAAAAAGAGTTATAAAATGTGGAAGTTATAAAATAAAATAAAATAAAATGAAAAAATAAAAGAGACCAAGAGTACATATATTGGGACTCTGTCGCTTATTCATAAGATAATAAATAGATAGATATCAATATTCAATACTATCTGTAATGTTCTATATTATCTATACTATAATATTTTTTTTATATAATTTTTTACATCTGTCTACGTGTTAATTTGTCTTTTTTTTCTTTTTTCTTTTTTTCCTTTTTTTTTTTGCACTTTCATGGTTTTTTTTTGTTTTTTGTTTTTTTTTTCTTTCTCCCAATATTTCTTTTTCATTCTATTAACTACTATTTTTACTAATTTGGCATTATATTATTTTATTAATTCATTAATTTATCATAAATTTATAATTATATTGCATATTGATGGGATCAAAATACGCTCGTCACACATTTGACACGTGGCACTACTGAGACGATGACATTTGTCTCCCCCAAGGTAGCACCCATCAGTACACGAGCGCTAGGCCCAACAAGCGCTATCATCCTTCAAGAGCGCATGTCATCACTAACACGCTCCCCTTGCCGCCGCTCTCTCACGAGCGCCACTCATATTGAAATGGTTGACACACCAATGTGTCAAGGAAGCCCTCTTCGAGCGTCACACTCCCTCATAGTGGTCTTCCCTTCTGACTCATTACACGAATCGGAGTCCTCGTCCCCTAGCGGATATCTTGGCCTCCAATGCTTCTGGTTGTCACGAGCGCGCTCTTAAGCCCTCGTTACCAACCTCCCAAACGGCTCTCTGACACACCGTATGTGCCCGCGCACCTGCCACTGTTGCCAACACTAACCCCTAGCTGCTTTTGCAGAAGATTCCTCCTAAATTTCTCTCTCGCAGCGCCACGTGTTAGGGCAACATTCGGCCAGGACCACATGAGGCAAATGACCAAAGGGTTCCTGACCCTCAACTATAAATAAGCTGAGTCATCTCCTTCACGGTAAGCAATCTCCATTACTGCAACTCATACACAGCTTACATTTCCTCTTTCAGATCATCATCTGACTTGAGTAAGAGAATGTCTAAAATTGAAGTTCCTAGCATGAAACAACTCCTTTATCATATTGTATGATAAAATGGATGGTTGCTCAAGTAAGAGAACCAAGACCTCACCAAGAGACTGAACACGTGATTACGAATCACTTTATAAGGAAAAGGTGTTTCCTGAGAGATGTGTAAACAAGAGGGTCACATCAGCAGAGAATATAGCAGATCCACTTTGGAAACGCCCAAAGTCAATAGGCTCTCAAAGTGCATCTTGAGAAGATGGGACTTAGAGTACCTAAATGGCTTTTACGGGCAAGTGGGAGATTGTTAGGAATAGTGCCCTAGAAAGCCGATTCGACGTAATCTGCTTTGGGACTTTTCTTGTATCACAGACAATCTTTGAATAATATACGATTGATCATAGGCAAACACTTCTTTATATGCCAATACGTGTTTTGAGTGTTTCCATTATGTGCGCATGTATGAGAACTCCCCTAATCCTGATGACTTTAGGACTCTACCATTTAGGTGAAATGGTTCATGAAACGAGCCCTATATCACATAAGTCATGATTAGTAAAATACTCCAAGCCGATGAGTCCTACAGACAGTGGGAGTGTCAACCTGACTCCTCTAAGGCTTGCTTGTGGGATCACGCCCTTAAGAAGGACCACCTTGTTTCATGGAGGTGCAAAGTGTATAGTTGATACGTGCGTGATACATGAGGGTGCTTACTTTAATAAGTAAGTTCACTGAGGTGCCCCGTGTGAGAACATTCCTAAATGGGAAAGGAAGTTTCTATTTCAGGAAATGGAAACTTCCAGATTAGGAAATATCTCACGAGTCATTGATGTGATTAATTGATCCTTAGACTTGAGGTTCCTTGTCACTTTATGAATTAACTCTGTAGTCTTTGGTATAAGCTTTAAAGGGTGTCGCCTTAGACAACTGATTCAAGGCTTATGCTGGGGCTGCACAAGTGATTCATGAAAGTGAATGAGAATCAAGAAAGGACCTACACTTGCGTATGCAAGGTGATCTCTTATTGTGTAAGTCATTCATATGCCATATGGAGTCCTTGGCCAAGGCAGTAGATCAAGACATCAAGAAAAGGGTTTCTTGGATTGAGATCAAATGGATATGAAATGCACTTAGCTTTAAGACCGGATTATTAGGGTTCTGATTATTCCCTTGCCCTAGATCTTGGTTGAGAGATAGTAAGTAGGAGGATTGTATCTCACCTGAATCAATGACTTAAAGGTTCTGTCGAATCCGAACATTCCAATTCAGCTAGGGGTTAAACACCTGTTGCTAGACTATGGTCGTTTAATCTGTGGACTGATTAATTAATTAGTGAATTAATTAATTAGGGTCACTGCTAATTGAATTGAGAACCTAGAGGGTCACACACAACAACTTGGTTACATGAGTTGAGGCTTGAAAATGATTAAACGAGTTAATCGGGCCAAGAGGGTTTCACACGTGTGGCTCACGTGAGTGACACGTGTCACTGTGACACGTGTCACACACGTGTGTATATATATATTATATATATATATTAAATAATTAATTAGTTAATTATTTAATAGACTTTGGTTTAATTTTGAATTAAAAAGAAAGTCTAATTTTGGAGAAAATAATCTAGTTAATTAATTATGAATTAATTAATTAGATAAAATAAGTTATTTATTTTTATAATAAATAAAGTATAAAATTATCCAAAAATAGTTTGGATATTTTTAGCTCTCTTAAAAGTTGACTAGAATTAGAATTCAAAGTCAAAGTTGGAAAATACTTGATGATCAAGTAATAGGAGAGAGAGGAACCAAATCCTTTCCCAACTAGGATTTGGATCGGCACCCTCTCTCTATAAATAGGGGAGCTCGAGCTCCTTATGGAGCTAATTGACAATTCTTGGTTCATGTGTTGAACACCTTCCTTTCTCCAAGATAAAATAAAACCCTAGGTTAAGCCTAAACACTAACTAGAGAACTAGCATCCTTACTAGTTAGATTGTAGCCAAGTTGGTGGACTATCTCTAGAGACTTCAAGTTAGAAGTTTTGAAGATTCGAGCTTTACCAAAAGTGGGGATTAAGCAAAACGATCAGAAGGGATGATGAAACGATTCTGAACCCAACAGAAAACGAGTGAAAAAATCGAACCAAAGAAGATGGCGAAAACCGTTCGTCCATATCCTGAAAGATGAGTTTTTTCACGAGGGTTTTATGGCTGGCAGATTTCTACTTTCGCAAAACTGGTTTTCGAAGGGAGTTTCAATCATGCCTTTCTCGCTTCATGTTTCTTTCTTTATGTTATATTGTTAAGAACTTCCCTAACATGATTTGAATCTAGGTTGGTGTGGATTGTTATCCCGACAATGGATTCTGAAGTAGAAAGAGACTTTCGAGGGACGGGTTGTCAAGCCGTGAGAAGAACGTTCTTGGGTGGCTTGAAACGCTTCAAGAAAGAATAAAAGAAAAGTAAGTTTTCTATCTCTACGAATTTGGTTACACGATTGCGAGTCCAAGATCCTTTTGTTGGAAAATTTTTTAAATTCCGCTGCTTTCTGATTCGTGTTTTCCAACAAGTGGTATCAGAGCCACCTCGTTAATCGTGTTTCTGATTCGTCTCAATTATTCTGAATTTGGTAGAAATTCTTAGGCTTAGATGCGAATTAGGTATTCATGAGTTCTTTTAGAAAGCCTGAAATACGAAACTGTAATTTTTCTTGAATTTCTGAAAACTGTTTCTTAAATCTGTTTTTGAAAAGCTGTTTTAGTTGAAATTCGTTTAAATCGTAATTTTAATTTTTTGATTGAATTGGTTCTGAGAAACTTGAGATACGAAACACGAAATCGCGTTACGAACGAAAAAGGCCAGGCTCGCGCGTGCTAAGACGTAGCACGCGAGGCCTAGTCAATCGTCGCCGCTCACCAGTCCCGCGACCGTGCGGGACTGCCCGCACGAGGCTCCCGCAACCGTGCAGGAGTCACCGCCCACACGTCCCGCAACCGCGCGGGACGTCCAGCCTAGCACCTCCCGCAACCGCGCGGGAGCCTGGCCGAGACTGCCCGCACACGCAGGGCACTGCTGCGCGCAACGCGCGCGCGGCGTGCACGCCCAGCGCGCGCACTCGGGCGGCAACTGGCGCATGCTGCCGCGCGGCGGTGCCCTCATGAACCGGTGGTTTCGGGCATGTTTTCGTGTTTTCGTGTTTCGTGGTTTCGGTCCTTAAAAATCCCGATTTAATTTTATTTTAATTTTATCTTTTGAAATCAGTTTTATCAAAATAAAATTAATTTTAAAATTTTGATTAAATTGGGATTTTGAGAAATTAAAATCGATTTAAATTTTGGGAAAATTACGATATTTATTTTATGAAAATATTGAAAGAATAAAATTATTAATTTTCAGAAATTAATTGGAATTTTATTAGTTTATAGTTTTTCGGGTTTTATTGAAAAAGGCTCTTGAACAAGAATTGCATCTAAGTCGTGTTTTAAGCTATTAGAGCTTAAAGCGAGAATTTTAATTTATTGGTTAAATTTAAATTCTTGCATTCCAAGCATGTTAGGTGATCATAGGTTTAGATCTATGTATGGTTTTAATTTGTGCACATGGATGGTTTAAATTGGGGTTGGAGCCCTATAGTTGCGTTTTTCAATTGAGGTTGGAGCCTCACTTATGTGCGTACTGTTATGTGATTTATTATGTGGCTTTCCATATTACTGTTTTTGAGGCCGGGGTATGCCCCGTGTAATTGTCTAAGGCCAATATGAAGATTGAGCCTTATTACTTTATGTCTTTTTCTTTTTATTGTAATTTGAGAGTAGAGATAGGTGGTGAGGTTTTATTTTCATTTTGGAGACAATGCACCCAAGGAGTAAGATGGACCACATTCAAGTAACAAGGAGGCCATAAGTGAAGACCCCTCAAAATGTTAGGGAGGGGAATCTCAATTGTTAAATGTAATAGAGATAGGGCTCGTATTTTGTTACCGCTTTCCCTTATGTGATTTAAACTGTTTATGTGGCATGTATGTTAGAACTTCTGATTGTGGAGTGGCTCCCACATATCACGCATAAGATAGGTAGAACCCATGATCATTACATGTTAGTATCATGCTAGGACATGTTATCTGTTTATGTGCTTGTTTGAAATGCATTTAAGTTGTACTTGCATTAATCAAGACTAATTAAATTGGATAACATATATGTTGGTGAGGTCGAACCGAACAACTCTTCGGTTAATTCGAAAATTCCCATTAAATATTAAGCTCATTTCGAATAATAGGTATTTAATTCGAGATGCAAATTTTGAATTAAATTCCTAGCATTCCATCAATAGGTTTTAAGTTTAGTAAGTAAAGCTAGTTATTGTCCGCGAGTCGTGGGATAGCTAGTGGAGCTTATTAGTTCTTAGTTACCTAATTGATCATTTTAAATGATTAATATTTCGTGGTTAATTTTGGCAAGGGCGATGTCCGCGAGTCGTGGGTCGTTCGAACTAAGTTTTGATCATGATCTTATGATTGATGGGTCTAGCTTAACGCCTAAGTAAATATGGATGTCGCACGAGTCGTGGGTCCATATTGAAAGATAGGTGATGCAAAAACAATTACTAAGAGTTCTAAAGGTGTTAGAATTGGTAAGTTGTACCTACCTAGGGTTATACTTAGAATGTCCACGAGTCGTGGGTTCGAGGTAAAATGCTTAGGATCTTAGTACCCATTGGGAAACGTGTTCCTCTTAGATCTTTGGGAATTATAGATCTTTGAAAAACAGTGGGAGCTACATTAGATTAAAGACCTTATCTTATGTATATCGTTATTATTCAGCATGCTCACCTAGTTCTCTGCTTAGCATTTAGGTTGTAGTTCTGTGATTCTCTACAATATGAAATGCAAACCCATTCGTATCCATCCTTAAGTCAAATAAGTTGACTAAGTCCTGACTAACTCTAAATGGCTTCGGATCCTAAAATTCATTTTAGAATCCGACTAGAGAAAGGCGTTCTCTAAAGGGCGAAGTTTTCAATTGTGAAAAGTCGACCCGGGCCAAAAGAGAAGCAATCTGAGGTGAATGGATTTTTCCAAACCACTTAAAAGCAATTGAACCACCTCATAAAAATGTTACAAGGTATAACATTATGGAATTATTCAATATTCCAAATGAGGAAACAAGTGCACACGAACAAGGTCTAAAGATCTCAATTGAAGATCTTATGGTCTCGATCATCAACTGAGAAAAGAGTTCTCAATGCACTGATTGCTTACATTGCTTCGACTATCATTCAAACCCTTTATGCTCAACTAGAATGATGCTAATGTAGCATAGTTAATCATTTAAGTTGATAATGGTTGAGAGCATCCTCAAGAAGGAATAAAAGGTTGAGATGGTTAATTCTTCTTCTAAAACTCCCTAAGTTAAAGGCTTGAAGGCCTAAAGAAGAAGAAACCCTTAAGAGCCCAATGGAGGGGCATGTAAGGCGTACGCCCAAAAGACACTAGAGATCAAATAGGACGTTTGCTTCTATGGTAGCAAATAAGGACTTTGAAAGGGAACTACAAAGAGTATGAGTACTCTGAAATGTTACCTCGTTTAGTAATTCTACTAGGAATAGAATTCACTAGTCTTAAGTCAATTCTGCATAATCTGTTGTGCAAAGACTCAAGGCACTAATGTTCTGAACATACAACGAGATAACAAAAGTAAGTGAGATGACAAAGCTTCGAATTACTTTGGAACGTAGAGATATGAAAGGATTAGCAAGTCAGACACCTTAGGATCATTCTATGAAAATGAACCTATAGTGTTGACTTCCTGTGAATCCTGTCATGAGGGAAGCGTTCCCGAATCCCGTTTATATGAAACGTGGAACGTTCCAAAATTATAGTGGATTTCGATCCGTGCTGATGAGTGTAAGATGCTTAATGTGAGCACTAGATACAATCGTCAGTTTAATCATTATGAATGAATGTACTTGTTAAAGTACAAATTCGAAACTTATATGAAATTCTTAGAATTTCGAAAGGAGGTTAGGAACCGAAGTAGTCATAAGTTATAGGTAAATCGATATGATCGAGATAGCCAATATCTTAGTAACTAATTCCTTAGTCATCTTAGAGATAATAGGATTATCTCTCAGTAAACTAATTCGAGAACACCTTGGTGTTTCCGAATGAGGGAATGAAACCTTATAGGATATGGTCCATTCCATAGCAAGCTTTACTGACTTATAATCATTCTAGGAATAAAATCCTAGAATATGCAGTTAGAGATTTTGAATTTAGTACCTTCCAAAATCAGTCCTTCAGTTGCACTATGCAAAGTGGCATACTAAATTCCCTAATTATTCTTATCCAAGAATTCAATGGAATCCTCTTACTTGAAGAGGATAATGGGAGATAAGCTTGAAATGAGTTCAAGTTTATACAATGATATTGGATATCAGTTTTGCGATTCCCTTGTACAAAGGTTGTTTGTTTCAAAGGAATGTACCTTTCTTAAGGAATCGTTCCTATAGAAGAAGAAAGGCAAGCAAGCAGACCTCAAAGAAATTTGAGGAAAAATATTCATGCCACATATAGAAGAAACGAGCTCATCTGATAAAACTTAGCCAAATTTTAGAGTATGTACACGTGTGAAACCCTTCTCTTAAGATGCGTTTAGAACGCTTTCCTGGATAGCCAAGGAATTACTTGAAGAGGAGACACTGTCAGATTTGGAATCTGAGTAGTGTAAGCAAGCCTTGAAATCCAATATGGATTCCATATACTTAAACCGAGTTTTGACCTTGGTTGATCCACCTGATAGGATCAAGCTCCTAGAGCTTCGAGTAAAACATTACAACCTTCTTGACGGTTGAAATGCAAAAGTCCATTTGGATTGTGTTTACCATATCCTCATATTCTGACTATGAGATATGATAAATGAATATGAGAACTATCTTGTTCAATATGAGATTGAAAGAGATTGAAATAAGGTATTTCTATAAATCTCATATTCAGTGGGAGTATGCATAAGGTATGTAAATCCCTAAAGTCAATCTGTGGATTGATAAAGGCTTCTAGGAGTTAGACAATTCGATTCCATAGGATAGTCAAATCGTTTGACACAGATAGAAGTCGAATAAGTCTTAAAAGTGTACATATGAAAGTTAGTGATGTAAGAGTCAATTTTGGTTCTTTAGAAGACGATGTCCTTCTCATTAGGAATGTCAAGGATGACGTGAAAGTTACCAATTGTTTAAGAAACAATTTGACATGAAAGATCTTAGTGATTATTCTATATTCTCGACATTCAGATCTATAGAAGATAGATCTAAGAGAATAAAAGGATTATCACAAAATGAGTACATAACCACGGTACTAAAAGGAGTTTAGTATGGACAATGGAACATCTCTTTTGAAGAGTATGTGTCCTAAGATAACTTTGAGAAAGTTAGAATGTCCAAAATCCCTTTAAGTGAAAGGGTGCATAATATATGAAAAGTTATGTACTAAATTAGATATGGCGCAACACTAAGCGTAGTAGGCCGAATCTAATATGACCTCAGAGAAGGTCATTAGATTTCTGTAAAGGATGTCCTCAGAGTACTTGAGAAGAAATGAGGATATGTAATAGTTTACAGAGCCCAAAAGATCTTGTTGTTAGAAGGATATTTGATGTAACCATTAATCAAACATAGATGATTGTGAAATCATTGAAAGGGTACAACTTCTACCATATTGGTAATGCAATGTGTTGGAAAGGGGTTCCAAGGACGGACATTGCAAAACTCGACTATCGTAGTTGAGAACTTAGTCGTATTATATAACGCTAAGTTAAGTGTTTGGGTAAGAAACTCCATCTAACTTGTTAGATGAAGTTCCTAGCATGAAACAACTCCTTTATCATATTGTATGATAAAATGGATGGTTGCTCAAGTAAGAGAACCAAGACCTCACCAAGAGACTGAACACGTGATTACGAATCACTTTATAAGGAAAAGGTGTTTCCTGAGAGATGTGTAAACAAGAGGGTCACATCAGCAGAGAATATAGCAGATCCACTTTGGAAACGCCCAAAGTCAATAGGCTCTCAAAGTGCATCTTGAGAAGATGGGACTTAGAGTACCTAAATGGCTTTTACGGGCAAGTGGGAGATTGTTAGGAATAGTGCCCTAGAAAGCCGATTCGACGTAATCTGCTTTGGGACTTTTCTTGTATCACAGACAATCTTTGAATAATATACGATTGATCATAGGCAAACACTTCTTTATATGCCAATACGTGTTTTGAGTGTTTCCATTATGTGCGCATGTATGAGAACTCCCCTAATCCTGATGACTTTAGGACTCTACCATTTAGGTGAAATAGTTCATGAAACGAGCCCTATATCACATAAGTCATGATTAGTAAAATACTCCAAGTCGATGAGTCCTACAGACAGTGGGAGTGTCAACCTGACTCCTCTAAGGCTTGCTTGTGGGATCACGCCCTTAAGAAGGACCACCTTGTTTCATGGAGGTGCAAAGTGTATAGTTGATACGTGCGTGATACATGAGGGTGCTTACTTTAATAAGTAAGTTCACTGAGGTGGCCCGTGTGAGAACATTCCTAAATGGGAAAGGAAGTTTCTATTTCACGAAATGGAAACTTCCAGATTAGGAAATATCTCACGAGTCATTGATGTGATTAATTGATCCTTAGACTTGAGGTTCCTTGTCACTTTATGAATTAACTCTGTAGTCTTTGGTATAAGCTTTAAAGGGTGTCGCCTTAGACAACTGATTCAAGGCTTATGCTGGGGCTGCACAAGTGATTCATGAAAGTGAATGAGAATCAAGAAAGGACCTACACTTGCGTATGCAAGGTGATCTCTTATTGTGTAAGTCATTCATATGCCATATGGAGTCCTTGGCCAAGGCAGTAGATCAAGACATCAAGAAAAGGGTTTCTTGGATTGAGATCAAATGGATATGAAATGCACTTAGCTTTAAGACCGGATTATTAGGGTCTGATTATTCCCTTACCCTAGATCTTGGTTGAGAGATAGTAAGTAGGAGGATTGTATCTCACATGAATCAATGACTTAAAGGTTCTGTCGAATCCGAACATTCCAATTCAGCTAGGGGTTAAACACCTGTTGCTAGACTATGGTCGTTTAATCTGTGGACTGATTAATTAATTAGTGAATTAATTAATTAGGGTCACTGCTAATTGAATTGAGAACCTAGAGGGTCACACACAACAACTTGGTTACATGAGTTGAGGCTTGAAAATGATTAAACGAGTTAATCGGGCCAAGAGGGTTTCACACGTGTGGCTCAAGTGAGTGACACGTGTCACTGTGACACGTGTCACATACGTGTGTATATATATATTATATATATATATTAAATAATTAATTAGTTAATTATTTAATAGACTTTGGTTTAATTTTGAATTAAAAAGAAAGTCTAATTTTGGAGAAAATAATCTAGCTAATTAATTATGAAGATAAAATAAGTTATTTATTTTTATAATAAATAAAGTATAAAATTATCCAAAAATAGTTTGGATATTTTTATCTCTCTTAAAAGTTGACTAGAATTAGAATTCAAAGTCAAAGTTGGAAAATACTTGATGATCAAGTAATAGGAGAGAGAGGAACCAAATCCTTTCCCAACTAGGATTTGGATCGGCACCCTCTCTCTATAAATAGGGGAGCTCGAGCTCCTTATGGAGCTAATTGACAATTCTTGGTTCATGTGTTGAACACCTTCCTTTCTCCAAGATAAAATAAAACCCTAGGTTAAGCCTAAACACTAACTAGAGAACTAGCATCCTTACTAGTTAGATTGTAGCCAAGTTGGTGGACTATCTCTAGAGACTTCAAGTTAGAAGTTTTGAAGATTCGAGCTTTACCAAAAGTGGGGATTAAGCAAAACGATCAGAAGGGATGATGAAACGATTCTGAACCCAACAGAAAACGAGTGAAAAAATCAAACCAAAGAAGATGGCGAAAACCGTTCGTCCATATCCTGAAAGATGAGTTTTTTCACGAGGGTTTTATGGCTGGCAGATTTCTACTTTCGCAAAACTGGTTTTCGAAGGGAGTTTCAATCATGCCTTTCTCGCTTCATGTTTCTTTCTTTATGTTATATTGTTAAGAACTTCCCTAACATGATTTGAATCTAGGTTGGTGTGGATTGTTATCCCGACAATGGATTCTGAAGTAGAAAGAGACTTTCGAGGGACGGGTTGTCAAGCCGCGAGAAGAGCGTTCTTGGGTGGCTTGAAACGCTTCAAGAAAGAATAAAAGAAAAGTAAGTTTTCTATCTCTACGAATTTGGTTACACGATTGCGAGTCCAAGATCCTTTTGTTGAAAATTTTTTTAAATTCCGCTGCTTTCTGATTCGTGTTTTCCAACACTCTCAGCCTCCAGAGCCCTCGTTTTCCAGCTCTCGCGCTCGGCTTCTGCCTTCTTCAACTCCTCTCCCCTTTGGGCCAACTGGTCGCTCAAACCGTTTCGAGCGCTCTCCACAGCCACGAAGTCCTCCTTCAGTTTCTTTAGTTCCTCTTCCGTCCTCTCATGCAAATCCTTGAGGGATTCATATTTGGCTGTTTCAGTGTCCAGCTCCTCTTGGATTTGCACCGGATTGTTAGCACGTGCCATCTTCTTGTACTTGGCTTTACGATCGGCATAGATGGACGCCTGCATTTGGATATTCTTGAGGCGGGGAAGTACTTGATGCGTGGGTTCGAAGGAAGGAAAGTATTAACAAGAAAATATCAAAGAGATACTTACAGGGATGGCAATGTAACAAGGGAGTAAAGACTTACAGAAATCAAGGCGTGGGCCGCATCGTAGGCCACCGATTCCACAGACTCGCTGTACAGATGCCTGTGGTCCGCCGTGAATTGGGCCTTGTCATAGAGGTTCCAACTGACGGATTGAGCGAGCGTGTCGGGCCTTAGCAGAACTGGCCCGCCGTCGGAGGCGCCCGTGAAGTTCCTGTCCCCTTGACGGGAGAACTCCCATAAATGCTTTTCCTCTGAAGAGGAAGTTTCTCCATCACCTTTGGGGCCCTCCACTACCTATTTCCCTTTGCCCCTTATTGATACCGTGTCGGGCATCCTCTTCCTCTTGTGGGAAGGTCTACTTGCGCTTGAGGGGGCCCCATTTATGACCAAGTTGGTGGAAGGCCTCACCTGGTCAGCGGCGCGAGGGTCAGCCCCCCTCGGATCCGATGAAGAAGGTGGCCACACCGCTAACCGGCTTTCCCTGTTGACCGCTCGGCTTTTCCCCCGGCCACGAGGGGGTTGAGCGACTGAGGCTGCGCTCGAACTGGCGCCTTGATGGCCACTTTGAGCGTCACTCCTGCCACTGCGGTTTCGAGGGCGCTGCCGCTCTCCCTGTTGGGCTTGGTTCCTGTTAGCGTTCGCAAAACGAGCAACCTGCCTGATACCTCCGGCCATTTCAAGTATTGATACTCCTGCAAGGATGGTAAATACGAGGGTTAGAAATCCTTAAACAAGTTACTCAGTATGCAAGTTACAGATACAAAGAGGCAGCCAGTATTCCTATCTAAAAATTAGTGCCCTAAGAATCTAACCATCTCGCTCCATGTCACGAGTCGGAGGGTTGTCAAGGTAATAAGGGTCGTTGGAGAGACCACACAAGAACATGAGCTCTGCGTCGTCTATCCAGTCTTTCGCTTGAATAAGGTGACCCTCGTCCCTTAGAGCCTCAGCCAGACTCTTGGCCCAATCTTTGGGGAGGGCGGGTTCCAAGCGGCTCTTTGCAACCGAGCCCCAATTTGAGGACACCCCAAAGCCTTCTTCTATGGGGGCCTTGACAAAAATAAACTTTTCCTTCCAGTTGGGACCGTAAGTGCTTGTGGGAGAGTTGATTAATTTTGTATGAGCCTTTGCTTGGATATAGTAGAAGCCCTGTAACACCCCAATATATGAGGATGCCACACCCCCGCACTATAGGCCGATTCACATACGAAATGAAATATCCGTACATGGACCAACCTATAGCGAACGGATAACAATGTAAATAAAGTGACAGGCTAAATGGAAATTCATTTATACATGCGGTAAAATCAAATGATAACATGCTATACTATCGATCGTTTATCCAGTAATGTATATTTGTATTCTACATATCAATACATTATCATCTCCTAAATACATAACAAGTAACATTAACAATAATTGCTTTGAAATGATAAATAAATAAATAAATGCACCGTACGGGCTTGGATGCAAGGACTTGACTTAGCTCGATTCCTGCCTAGAATGTACCTGCAAGAACACGGCATGTATATCGATTTTATAATTATCTCCATTACTCCAATAATTCCCATCACTCCGGATACACCCCGTCACTCCAATACACCCAATCACTCCGTTATCCTCCATCACTCCAATAACTACATCACTCCAATCACGATAACATGTTAATCACGATGATCACGATGATGGTGGGTTTGCAAGGCCCTATCCATCCATGCTACGCACGTCGGGAATATGGCTCCCACGTGCGGGATTCCTTCCTCCACCTATTGGTGGGTTCAGGGGTCATCCCGGTTTCATGCTACGCACGTCAAGAGTATGAATCTCACGTGCGGGATTCCTTCCTCCACCTATTGGTGGGTTCAGGGGTCATCCCGGTTTCATGCTACGCACGTCAAGAGTATGAATCTCACGTGCGGGATTCCTTCCTCCACCTATTGGTGGGTTCAGGGGTCATCCCGGTTTTGGCATTAATCACATTTCAAGCATTGCTTTGCATGAACATGATACCTATCAAACTACACGCATTGCTTTGCATGAGCTTGATTTGATTGCTATCCATTGCACGGTTCGATCTGGTACGTGCATTGCTTTGCACGATCCTGACAATGACACGATAATCACGGGACGTGCATGGCTTGGTATGACCTGGCTTGCTTGCTAGCGAGTGACACGACCGTTCAAGATTATATGAACGCGCTTGTTGATCACGATCTCCGCTCTGGAGTACACTGGCCAAGAAATAGAACAATTTCACCCTTATTAGACCATAACGTGATAACACTATCAGCTAAAACACACGTCACATTTAAGTAACGAGAAAGCATGCAATGAACAATGTAGTATAATATTCTCATATTATGGCATGCTATTGATCATATAATAGCACGTTAGGGTTAATTAAAGGAAAAGAAAAGGGTTTCGAATTCTCCATTTTATGCAGAAACTTTCAGTACTTCCAGAGGGCTGGGAACGGCCGTTCTAGGTTTAAGTGTAAAGTGGGAATGGCCGTTCCCGCTGGTCGGGCTCCCCGAAGATGGGAACGGCCGTTCTCGTCTATGAGATAAAATGGGAACGGTCGTTCCCGTCCTCGCCGCCTGGCACATTATTTAAACTATGGGAACGGCCGTTCCCCAAACACAAAGGGAACGGGAAGGGCCGTTCCCGTTATGCAGAAGATGCAGAAAATAGGGGAGAAGAACAGGGGAGATACGAACCACTCCTAAATCTCATCAAACTCCCATCATTCAATTCCACAAGCTAGAATTCATGAAAGGAAATAAGTATACATGCTTGGGAGATAATAACACTCAATATAAACACATAATTCATGCCTAATCATCAAGAATCCTCATATCAAGCTCACATATTAACTTGGCATATAACTCCATAATTCTCAAGAATTACACATGAAATTCAAGCTTGGAACATGTAATCATACTTCTAGCACTAATATACCAATCATCAACTCAAATCTTAACCCTAGCTTCATATATAAATTTCAAGAAATCATGTATACTTCCCTTTCTTCCTTTGAAGAGCTTAGAAGATGAAGATGAAGTTGAGATGATGATGATGATAGCTTATAAGCTAGCAAATCCTTCAAGTTTTGGATTGGAATTGCTAAGATATCTTCTTCCTTTCTTGTTAGTTGTGGCTCGGTAGAGAAGAGCAAGAGAGGAGATGATGAATGCCCAAAAAATGGATCAATCATGTGGGAGATGCATATACCGTGACATATAGCAAGGAAAAATATGATATTTTCAACTCAATCCTCCAAGTTTTATAAGTTATGAAATTAAGGATATGAGGTTTGGAAAATGATCAATTAAGTCCAAGAATATATGTGTAATTTAGTCCACTAATTTAAAATAATGAGCAATTAAGGACATATAACAATTAAGGCAAATTTGGTAATTAATTCGCGTACCTGGAAAGCCGGAAATTGGGGCGTTACAAGCCCACCTCAGGAGATGAGCGTGATGAGCTGACTACTTGGAAAAGTGTGTTAAAGTTCCGCACGAAGGGCTCGTAACCAGCGCTCCTCATCAGAATCACAAAGCTTGTTAGTAGGGCCAAGCCGTTGGGCACTATTTGTGAAGGACAGAGGTTCAAATCGTTCAGTAAGTGGGCCATTGGGATCGAAATTGGGAACCTCAAACCTCCTGAGCTGACTGTGGCCAGATAAACTGTCATTTCACCGGGAGGCAGATTGTTGGCACGCTCGTAGTTCTCGGGGATTCTCCATGTGTATCGCTCGTCCCAGTAAATGGGTGCCATCATTGTCTTTACTTCTCCCACAGTGACGGTGCTGGGGGTTTCATCCGGGGTGCGCTCGGTAGCCTGGTAGCCCGATCCTGCACCCTCGTGGGGCCCCTTGGATTTCTGGGTTCTCTTGGTCTTCTTGGCTTTTCCCTTATCACGGGCTCGTTCTGAAGACCCTGCTATTTCCTCAGCCTCCGGCACCGGAGCCGCGATAGCCACTGTCACAGTACGGCCGTGGGGATGAGTAGCACTCTCGGTTATTGGGAGAGTCGCCCCTTGCCTTTCTGCCTCTATCACCAGGCTCATCTCTTCGAAGAGATGCTCTACTCCGTCGGGATTCCTTTCTTCCATGGCCATCACTGCTGCCCCCAACTCCTCGTCTCTAGGGGAATCTGGGGAAGAAAAACTCTGGGTGGCCATTCCACTGATCTCACGGGCGAATTCCTCAATATGTTGGTCAACCATAGTAAGGCTGGGATTGGGAGAAAGTTTATCTGAGTTCGAAAGTGGAAGATTTTGAGAGAAATCTGGGATTTCTGGGGAAGTAAAACCTAAGGGATTACCAAATCCTAAGTTCGAATCTAAAGTTAGCAAAGTCTGAAAAATATCGCTGGAATTTACCTTAAGATTTCTGCGAAAACTTGAAGGAAAGCTTGAGATGCTTGGAGAACTGGATTGCAAGAGAGTTTTTCTTACAAAGGATGCTTGGAAGATAAGTATGCGTAAAGGATGGAATGATTTCAGCATCCCTTATTTATAGGGACGGGAGTTGGTGCCTTTTCGGCAAGGAATTCAAAATCGTAATCATTTCCCGCCTATGAAACCGTCCACTTTATGGAACCGTCCCATACTTCCCAAGATTCATGCGCCCCCACGCTCGCCCGCATTTAATGCTCCGACTCTTCGAATGGTCAAAAAGAATACAGCATTTAATGCTGAAGCGTTACGAGCGGTCAGATGAAAAGACCGTATTAATGGCGCAACCAGAAGAAGGATTGCTCAACACGCCAAGCTTCATACGAGCGTCATGCACAGAAGATAGAACCCATTAAAATTCTACAGTCCTTATCACTAAGGACTACAGAATTGGGGGGCAAAATGATGGGGTTAAAATACGCTCGTCACACGTTTGACACGTGGCACTACTGAGACGATGACATTTGTCTCCCCCAAGGTAGCACCCATCAGTACACGAGCGCTAGGCCCAACAAGCGCTATCATCCTTCAAGAGCGCATGTCATCACTGACACGCTCCCCTTGCCGCCGCTCTCTCACGAGCGCCACTCATATTGAAATGGTTGACACATCAATGTGTCAAGAAAGCCCTCTTCGAGCGTCATACTCCCTCAGAGTGGTCTTCCCTTCTGACTCATTACATGAACCGGAGTCCTCGTCCCTTAGCGGATATCTTGGCCTCCAATGCTTCTGGTTGTCACGAGCGCGCTCTTAAGCCCTCGTTACCAACCTCCCAAACGGCTCTCTGACACACCGTATGTGCCCGCGCACCTGCCACTGTTGCCAACACTAACCCCTAGCTGCTTTTGCAGAAGATTCCTCCTAAATTTCTCTCTCGCAACGCCACGTGTTAGGGAAACATTCGGCCAGGACCACATGAGGCAAATGACCAAAGGGTCCCTAACCCTCAACTATAAATAAGCTGAGTTATCTCCTTCACGGTAAGCAATCTCCATTACTGCAACTCATACACAGCTTACATTTCCTCTTTTAGATCATCATCTAACTTGAGCGTCGGAGAGCCAAACTGGGCATCACCCCCAGTTCCCCCAGCTTGGCCTTCTGACTTTTATTGTGTTTGTCCTAGCAGGTAGAACCTCCTTTCTTTTCCGGCGAACTTCCGATGGTTTCCCCACTCAAACAAATTCTAAAGTGATTGGACTCTGTACCCATATTCAGACCCATCACATATAATTATAAAATATATATTAACATCAAAATTTAGTTCAATATTAGATAATATTTTATCTTAATTAATTTTTAAAATTTTATTATAAATTTGATTATATACCTCTAAATAGGAGTTGATTATTTTTTAGAGAAGCATATGTTTATGGGACTCTTTCTATTTTATTTTATTGTAATTTAATTATTTTGAAGGGAAAAAAAAAACTGATATCCCACATTCTACCCTATTTGCACGCACACGGTTATCTGCTTACAATCTCCATAAGATTTACTTTTTTAATTCAATGTCATCCACCGTGTTAATTTGCTTAAAATTTCCCTAACAACTCAGATTCAATTTCATCATGCAAGGTCATTCACAGTGACCAAATATTTTCTCTGATTTAATTTGCACATACAAACTTGGTTATCGATAATGATTTGATTTCTTTTGAGACTTAATAATTAGTGCATTCAAGGCATTCCACGGCTGATGAGGCCCAAAAATAATCTGGCCACATCATCGTTCTATGCCCAATAGAAGCATGGCAAGTGGATCTTCAATCTCTTTCGAGGGCGGTTCTAAATCCATCATCGCTACGATATGAGAACAGTAAAATAAATGTAAGGAACCCCTCGTGTCCCTGAGGCCTGATACCTAGTATCTCTCGAGCGACTTATCTGAGAATAAAACAAGGGATACGATACTCCCTCAAAGGCACCGAGGGGCGTTCCTCTCAGTAACAACCTCGGTACCTTCTGACGCCCCGTACATGACCATGCTCCTACTAGAGGCGCCTTTACGGCTACTTTCATAGGCTGATAGGCCTAAAGATGTTTTTTCCTCAAACGTACTCTCATTGGGCCACGTGTTTAGGGCAACATCCTTTGTACTTGCATAGCCCTGAATTAAACAAAGGTCCTTGCCTTACACTTATATAATCTACAATGTCTCTACTTCATTAGTAAGTTATTCTAAGTTAAGCAATTCGTATACTTTCTCTTAGCTCACTTAAATTTTCATATAAGGTTTACTGACTTGAGTATCGGAGAGCCAAAACTGTGGCATTCCCCCATATTCCCTAGATTGGCTTTCTAACGTTTCTTGTGTTTACCTACCAGAAATGAACCCAGGTCTCGCTCGGATCATCTGATCTTCATTTATCCAAGCATTATATTCATCCTTGTTTCCCATAAACTACAAATTCTGAATGATCTTGTAGTGACATACAATCACACAACATCATTTTAGCGATGTTTGTCGGAAACATTTCAGATCCTTTTCTTTTCACACTGTTAGAAGTAGATCAAACAAGAGCTTCATTATGGTTGTGTAACGAGATCCAGAGTCGCCAGCAAGGAAGGTGATCTTACCAAGAAGAATACTGAAGTAGCCAACATCGGGCACAAAGGGGATCTTTCCGATCTTCCCATCGATCCCAAAAATATTGGGGAAACTCCCCCTCCCCGACAAGGTCCAACTGATAAGGGGAAAAATATGCCCTAAGATTACGTGGCTATAGCGGGAGCTGGCAGATCAGGATCCACCATCCCCCAAATCAACACCATCTCCGTCGTGGACGCTGCAGAAGGACAACAGGGAATGTACATGCCACCGCCAGGTTATGTACTCATGCAATCTAATGTCATACCTGTTGTCCCACCTTATCATGCTGGCCATATGCAATTGCCCATTATAGTACCCAAGGACATTGAGTATTTGATGGTATGGAGATGCCAAATCTCACTCCCCTCCAGCTCAAAGCAGTATACACTCAATTTGAGGAGCCAGTTGCTCAAAACGCATGGAAAAACTATATGACCATGCTTGACTCCATGATGTACGACCAACAATTCACCCCTCAAATGGCGGGGTGGTAGGTGCACCCACTTGTTGCCGCCCAAGAACTATATGACCATGCTTGACTCCATGATGTACGACCAACAATTCACCCCTCAAATGGCCGGGTGGTAGGTGCACCCACTTGTTGCCGCCCATGGTGCTCTGCAAGCTCAACCACCTTCTCCTCCTGGGCTCGGCCAAAACACCTCTGCGAAAGGCGCCCAAAGGCCACCAGAACAGGGAGACGGGGGCAAGAAACTCGCTGCTGACAAGGCGCACGAAGAAAAATCCCACTCCCTCGCTTCGAAAATGGGAAGTAAGGAGGATGAAGAGAACCTAAACTACTCGTTGAGGTATCACACATTTATGTAATATAGTAAAACATGATCTATTAGAATATATTTTATATATTATGTTATTAAATAAGATCACTATTATGTCATATATTATTAGGACACATTCTTATTTTGGTAATTGATTATTTTTTAAAAAAAAAAAATCAAACTTATTAATAAATTATCGACCAATGAAAATTTTTTAAAGAATAAAAATTTTCAAAAAAAGAAGAAAAAAGTATTGAGTCAAAATTAACTTAATTTTAATCATACCATTTCTATATATTATAGTATAAACATATGATACATATTATCTTATTAAACTATAGTACCACACATATTAGTAAACTATATAATTGAGAATTTAAGACACAAACATATAAAATATATGATATCCATTATTAAAAACACATGTATATATATATATGTAATATTGAATTAACCTATTAAGATATACATATCATATTAACTGTTATTATTATTATTATTATTATTATTATTATATATATATATATGTATTATCACTCATCAATCACAATTTATAATGTATATTTATCATGTATACTACTTGATGGGTCTAAATATGGGATACAGAGTCCGACCACTTTAGAATTTATTTGTAGTGGAGAAACCAAGCAAAGGATCGCCGGAAAGATGTGGGTTCTGCATGCCAGGACAAACACCAAGAGCAAAAGGAGGTTAGGTGGCTAAGCTGGGGGAGCTGAGGGTGATTCCCAGTTTGGCTCTCCGACGCTCAAGTCAGATAATGATCTAAAAGTAGGAATGAAACTAAGAAATTTGCAGAGTTTCGACAATAGAGAATGCTTACAGTGGAGGAGATAAAGGTTCCTATTTATAGTTGAGGGTCAAGGACCCTTTGGTAATTCGCCCTTGGTGGTCCTGCACAAATGTTGCCCTAACACGTGGCATAATGAGGAGAAACTTAGGAGGAATCTTCTGCAAAAGCTGGTGAAAGTTAGTGCAAGCAGTAGTGGCAGGTGCGCGGGTATGTACGAAGTGTCAGAGAGCCATTTCTAGGGGTTGGTAACGAGGGCCAAAGTCACGCTCATGTTAACCTAGAGCCTGATGGTCTTGAAGATCCGCTTGGGGATCAGTGCCAAGGCTTCCTGATGTGAGGGAGTTGGGTCCCTTAGTATGTTTGCAAATGGGAATCCACCCGAGGGTGGGGGCGCTCAAGGGTATCTACCGTGGCGAAGCTGGGGCTGGCTGGCTCTCCCAGGGGGCGCTCTTTGGCAAGCGGAGTTGATTGATACGTGTCTCGTATTGACGAGGACACGTGTCATCAAGGGAATCGATAGTGGAGGGCACCTGACATTCTTGGGGAGGTTGGCTTGTGGACCGTCAAACCCACTTGTCACGCTTTGGTTGCGCCACGTGTCAAAACGTGGGGCAACAGTATTTTAAACCCATCACTTTACCCCCCAATTCTTTAGTCCTTAGTAAATAAGGGCTGTAGAATTTGAACTCTTTACCATTTGAGGGTGACGCTCGAGTTTAAGGGTTTCGCGTGCTGCAAAATCTTCTTCTGACAAGTAATTAATGGGGGTCGTTTCATATGACCGCTTATGGGACCCGCATTTAATACTGACAGGAGAGTGGGCATGACTTTCGGGAAATGACGCGTGATCATAGGGAAGTGCGCGACGTTTCACGAAAGTGGGCGGTTTCCAAGGCGGGAAATGATTGCTTTTCAAAATCCTTACCCGAAAATCTATGCTTATCTCTCCCTATAAATAGGGGATTCTGCATTATTCATCTTCTTCTTTACGCGAACCAAATTCCAGAGCTTATATCAAAAAATCCCCAGAAAGAATCCCAATCGTCTCCAAGTTTTCCAGAAATCTCTTAGGTAATTTTCTTAGTACTTTTGACTTTCTGACTTGCAACCCTAGTATTGTTAGGATCAAACTTCCCAATAACTACTCCGTTTGCACCCTATAGTCTCCATTTCTTCAAGATTTCCCAATACCCACTAAACTTTCAGAAATCATATCCGGAAATCATGTTGAAGAGTTTGCCCGTGAAGTTGAAGAAATGACCAGTCAAAATTCATCTCCCAGGGATGAGGATTTAGACGCAGCAATGTCTGCTATGGAGAAGAGGAACCCAGGAGGGGTTGAACATCTCTTTGAGGAGATGGAAATGGTTATGGAGGCAAAAAGACAAGGGGTGGTTCTGCCGGTGATGGAGAGCGCAACCCACCCCCATCGCCACACTGTAACGGTGGTGATTTCTACTCCCGTTCCTGGGGTTGGGGAAGAGGTTGGGCCCTCGAAGGCACCCATAGCCAAGGTGATGGGTGTCGAGACCACCAATAATAGAATCCCAAGTACCGAATATAAACGAATTGCAAATAGTGGTAAATGGGGTCGATCCACGAGGATTGGATGAAGTTTGTATTGAAACAATATGCTAAGGAAACGAAACAAACAACAAAAATAGGGGGGGTTGAGATATTTGATTAAACTAATAATGAAATAAACAAAACGAGACTAAATAAACAAATAATTAACAACTAAACTCAGCTAACACTTAAATTAATTCAGTAAATAACAAGTAGCTGGGATTCTCCTATGCATGCATCAGGTTATGATCATAGACAGGGTGATTAATTCCTCGTTAGGCTAGCTATAGTTACCAGATAACACCTCCGGCTCCCTTGTTTCTTCTTACCGTTTAGAATAATCTGAAGAAACTCCTAAAGACTATTCCCTAACTAGCTAATAACCCTACCAAAAACTCCTTCAAAGATTCAATTAACTAGTTGCTTTATGAGCTAAAGAAACATTAACCCTAACTGATTTAGTAGAAACTCCTACTTCGCCTAATTAGACCGAATTATTCCTCAACACAAAATCAGCCGAACTTAACAACCTAGTGTTGATTGCTACTTCGTTAATTGTCCGGCTAGACTCCACCAAATGAATTAACTAGCTATATGTGAATTGCTTATTCTAAGATTCGAGCTCTTAAATTAATCAAAGAATAGAACAAACACAATAACGTTAATCTAGAAATAAAATGGAAAACTTGAATTAATCAACGAAAGTAGTCTCACAAAACCTAATGCATACTAGGAAAATCCCCACTAAAATGAAACTAGAAATTCACTAACAAAGGAAATTAACAAAATCTAAAATAAAATTAAAAGAGTAAAACTAATAGGAAAGGGATGGACTGGTTCTCCCCCTCTTTCGTGTGAAAGTCTGCCTGTGTATCTTGGTTCTTCTTTTATTTATAGCCTTTAGCAAGCTAACACCTTGCCACTTCCTTTCCCCACGTTCTCCTAATCAATTGGGGCTATAATTCCAAAGTAATGCCCATCTAGTAACCGGCAAACGTGCGCCACTTTCTTTGTGATTTAGTGTCCAAAGTCAAAGGTAGAGGTTACGGACTTCTTGTGAATGTGTTGCCCCCATTAACTTGTGAATTAATTTTGTAACAATAAAACAAAGCTTGGGGGGATTTTTGGACTCTTTCAACCGTGGCCTTATCACATAAGAGATTGGGCACCTCATTGTTTGCATGGGCCATATGCATTTAATCCAAGAGAAATAGGCCACTTAATTTAATTTAAATTCGTGGGTCTTCATCATGCGTGGCTGCTGCTATAAAATCCCAAAATCTTGACAAGCCCACGTGTTTCTAAAGAGAAACACAAATCAGTTCAGTTTGCACAATTTAGCCAAATTAGGCGGAAGAATATAACAATTATAAACCGAATAAATCTGTAAATATGCAACGTAGCATAAGGGTAAAAAGAAGTCTAAGCCATCCAAAAAATCCAAAAAGGGCAAGAAGACCAAAGAACTAACCGAGGGTGAGGGCTCGGGTATGCAAGCAACCGAGAGGACCCCGGACGAGACCCCAAGCAAAATAACCCGTGGGGAAATAGTCACTATGATGGCCCCAATATATTGGGATAACTGATTCTATTGGAGGTTCCCTGCTCCTCACAAGCGTGCTAACAACCCCCTCCTGGGGAGATGGCTGTTTATATGGATTCGGTGACTTTTGGGGGTCTGAGATTCCCTATCCCCGTACCGATAGCCAATATCCTCAACAACCTTAACTTAAGCCCTTCCCAAATTGTACCTAATGGTTTAGCCCTTATACACACCTTCGTTATCCTCATGGCCTGTACCAGACACGAGCCTTCAATCCACAATTTCAATGCCTTATTCCAAGTAGCTCATTCGCCCCGCTCATCCCCGAGGGCTGGTTTTTATTACATGGAAGGAAAAATTCTTTTTTGTTAGGGCTCCGGAAGATGATGATTTTGGGGTCCCTCGAGAGTAGGTTTTGTATAGGGAAGGGCCCATCGTTAGGCATCACCTGACTTCCTCCCTTCTTGAAAATTGGCCTCAAGACTTGGCCGCTACTATGAGCGACGAGGGTCGGCTGATATAGGCCAAGGACTTAATAGATGACACGGAGGTCATGTTTCTTTGTGGGCTCACAAATGATCCTGAGTATCTCAGAACTCCCCTCCCCCCCCCCCCCCCCCCCCCCCCGGCGGCTCTAGATGTGGAAAGAGATGGTTAGCTTCTAGGGAACTGACTTTAGATAGGGTTGCTAACATTATATTTGCATTCTGCCATTTTTGCAAGGTGAGTTTGACCCTCGTTTTCTCCCTTTTCAGGAGTAAATATCATAATGGCGATGCGAGGTGGAAGCATGAGGAACGTGGCCAATTTTATTAATGCTAGCTAACAGTAGCGCAACCCTCAGCAACAACCCTAACAACAACAACAACCACCCAGTGGCCAGGGAACCGGCCAAGGGATGCTCGTGGGGGTCACCAAGGCGCCAGCAGTAGTACAAGAGCTCCGCCCCCAGGTCGAGGGGAAAACCGTGAGGTCAGCATTGACAGGCGGGTCGTTACTAGGCCCGCAGATACAACTAACACGAGGGGCACCACCCCACCTGTTGGTGACCAAGACCGGCTGCGTACGGGCGTGATTATCAGAGATTCCTCCCAAGTTTCCAGGAAGAGAAAGAGGATGCCTGACAGTATCCCCATACTGGGCAAGGGCAAGCAGGTTGCCGAGGGCACCCGTGGAGATGGGGACGCCTTTTCCTCTGAAGAGGAACACTTGTGGAATTTCGAGCGAATGGGAGATAGGCACTTCGATCGCGCTCCCGAGGAAGGCCCTACTTTGCTGAGAGAGTGCACCCCTTCCTGTACCATTACTCAGGGACTCTATGAGAGGGTCCAATTTTCGGGGGGATCACCGAGCGCTCTGCACGCAAAGCTCTGAAAAGGTGGCTGGAGATCTCATCCACGCCGTTATTTTCGTAAGTCGTCTTTATTCGGTTAACTTCTTTCACATCTCTTTTTATCCATAAAATGCTAATTATAGAAACTTTTCCCTTCAAACTGGAAATGCAACAAGTGCTTCCGAGGGCCAAGAACCTCCAAATGCGAGCGACCGTGTATTCAGAGTGCAAAGCTAAATACAAAAAGATAGCGTGAGCTAATGATCCCACCCAGATCCAAGAGGAATTGGGCGTTGAGAAGGCCAAGTTCCTCTCTCTCCAAACAAAGCACGCCAAGGTACTGGAGAAGTTAAAGAAATTAAAGGAGGATTTCACAAAATCGGACGACGCTCGAAAGAAGTTGAGCTTGGAATATACTAACCTTTCTGACAACTATAAGAAGCTAATGGATGACCTGAACGAGTGGGTCGCTAAGTCCAATGCAGCTGAGAAGAAGTATGTGGATATAGTTGTGCAAATTCCCGAGCGCATCGAGAAGGCAAACAAGGAGGCGCTAATCAAATTCTGTCACTCCAAAGCTTTTGGCTTTGCGGCCTCGCTTCACTGCTATGATGATACTCAAAACACCTTTAACTTGGCTGTTGAGCAAATGATTCATTTGGGCCTATCAGCGGCTTCTTCACGAGGGCGCCCTGACATGGGGCTAAGGTTTGACGAGTGTTGCGCTGAACCCGATGACAGAGAGGAGGATCCGGAGGCTAACCTTGCTGAGCCAGAGTATGGCTACTTAGTAGAGATCCTTTAGGATGAGTATATGGCCGCTCACTCGCCGGAGGAAGCGCCTCGAGTGGATGCTCAGATCGAGGGGGTTAACGATGTCATACCTGCCCTTGAAGGCCCTCAAGAGAATGCGCCTCAGATAAATACTTCTGCTCCTGACACAAAAAATGCCCCAGCTCTGCCTGTCGAGACTGCAGAGCCATTAGTTCCCCCTTCTTCCAATGCCCAAGATCCGATAGTGCCTGTCCCTCAAGCGCAAGGTCCTGGCGCTCCCGCTCGAAATGAAATATTAAATCTGGAGGAGGACGTCGCTCCTACCGCTTGAAATCTCCTTCTGCCTGCTTGGGATCCAATCTCTTGTATTATTTATTTTTTTTATCTTTCTGTAGAATTCCATGGGCTATGGTGCCCTTGTTTTGTAACTTTTGAATGCTTTGGTTCCTTTATTAATGAGAATTTTCTTTCCCATGAATGTTTTTGACCTTTTGCAATGTTACGCCGTGAATTCTTACTTTGCGCTTGTTTTATCAATACTCTTGTGATGTTTAAGATTCTAGTTAAATGAAGACGTAAAATTTGGAAAATTTTGTTAAGTCTTTGAATGAGCACAAGGGTCTCACTTTGAGTTTGCCCTGATTCAAGACATGTGAAAATTTTACCAAGTCTTGGAATAATCATGAGGGTCTTACTTTGAGGTTGCCCTGATTCAAGACTTGTGAAAATTTTGCTAAGTCTTGGAATAATCACGAGGGTCTTACTTTGAAGTTGCCCTGATTCAAGACTTGTGAAAATTTCTCAAATTGGGTAGAAGGGTTTATGGTAAGTCTTTGATGAACACGAGGGTCCTGCTTCAAGCGTACCCTGGGTAAAGACTTACAGAAACTTATTGAGAAAGTTCCTTTCTTTGAGGGATGTAGCGAATCATTTCCCAGATGATTCCAAAGATGAGGGCTTTCTTCAAGGGCCCCTCGTTTCCCCTTAGCACTTGACCAAGGGAGGCCATGAGTCCCGTTTTCGAGCGCTGGGTACAGATTAGAAGGCACCCGGGCCTACTAGGACATTCACGTTTGCCCTTGGTTTATTGCCAACTTCCCTAAGCGTTGTGTGAATACGCTCGTGAGTTGTATCTCGTTTATTCGGAGTAATCTTTGAGATAAAGGATGAGGGATTCGCACGCTAAGTGGCCCGCATAGCTTACGCTCAGGGTCCTGAGGGTGAATCCTCATTATCCTGCTGAATTGAAAAAACAGATATACTTATTTTGAAGCTAATTTATTACAACTTTCCTGAAAAAACAAGAGTAAATACATTAGGTTTCTACAAGGATATCTCAGGTAGATTCAAACATAAAACCGTCTAAGGTTGCATGCATTCCAAGGGTGAGGGAGACGCTCGCCTTGAAGTGTGTCGAGCGTGTATGTGTTGTTCGCTCTGACTTGGATAATTTTGTATGGGCCTTCTCAATTGGGATCCAACTTGCCCACGTGCTTTGAAACTTCGACCTTCTTTAGGACTAAGTCCCCCAACTGGATGGTTCTCTCTTTAACCAGCTTATTGTATTGTCGAGCGACAGACGCTTTGTATTTTTGGATACGGGCCCATGCTTTGTTTCTCTTTTCTTCCAAAAGATCTAACTCGAATACTCTATTCTCTTCGTTTATACTAGGGTCGAAATATGCTATTCGAACGGATTCATGTGCAACCGCCGCTGGTATAATTGCTTCTGATCCATAGACAAGGGAATAAGTGGTCTCTCCAGTAGCCGGTCGTGGGGTGGTGCGATAAGCCCATAAGGCCCCTTGCAATTCCTCGGCCCCTTGCAATTCCTCACTCTTTTTCCTTTCAAGTATGGTCTTCAAGTGCTGTAAAATGACCCTGTTAGTGACTTCCGCTTGTCCGTTGGCTTGAGGATGGCCCACGGAAGTGAAATGTTTCTAGATTCCTAACTCAAAGCACCATTCTCGCGTATCTGCTGCTATGAATTGAGATCCATTGTCTAAAATGAGCACCCTTGGAATTCCGTATCTGCAAATGATATTCTTCCATATGAAGTCCTCACCACTCTAAAGGTGATTTTGGCGACTACCTCAGCCTCGGCCCATTTCGTAAAATAATCGACAGCCAAGATGACAAATTTTTATTGTCTAACCGCCATGGGCAAAGGGCTTACAATGTCAATACCCCACTGGTCAAAGAGCCACGATGTTGGGAATAGTGCCCTGAAAATTCAATTTGTTGAATTAATTACACTGAATTGACAATGAATTATAAGTATTTCACATATTGATAAATAATGGTGTGTGGTGGTATTCTTATATGAAATATGTTTCATAGGAAAAGACTTTGAATACCGAAATCACGTGTCATTAAAGTTCTAGTCGGTAAGATAAGAATATGTTCTTATCAAGACTATAACGTGGTTATATAAGAAGACTAGTCTTTCTTCATAGGGAATTGTGATTCCAATTATAACACGTTGATCATTTTCAATAGGATTGGAAACATCGAACTGGACCACTGAGATTATTTATTTTATACTGCTATCTAAAATGAATAAAATCTCAGGAAGCATTATACTCTTAATCCTGATAATGTTTCGGCTTTAGGCAGGTAGTGTTAGTCACTGTAATATACTCGAAGTGAGGTCTCGGTAACGGGTGGCCAAAATAATTTGTATGGTTCGGTGACAACATGAAATGTGCTAAAGAGTTATATTGATCGAGGAATCTATGGCCTTGTAGGAAGGTAAAAGATATCCCTGAAATAGATTTGCAAAAGTTCGAATTAAGACTTTGGCTAAAGCACTTCGCGTGATACGTCACCGAAGTTGTATGATGAATGTGTTTCACATACAGAGAATTTGAACTTCAGGCGAGTCAATAAATTTCAGATTAGAGATGAAAAATAAATGATAGTAGTTGCAATTTATTTTTCATGGATATCTACACGGAGGAGTAAAATACGAAATTATTCTAGATCGAGAAATTCGTGAATAATTTAATTAATTTTAGAGTGCAACAATATTTATTTAGTGGAATTATATATTGTTAAACGGTAATTAATTACTATCATGAGATGATAATATATTAATCCGTTTGGAGCTAAAATTAATTAGTCCTGCAGGTCCCCCTGCAAGCCCCAATTGAAAACCCGAAGATAAAATATTAAAAGGAGAAAGAGGAATGATTTTTCAAAGTGTTTGAAAATAAGCCAAGGGATTTATTTTAAGAAAATAAATCAAAGTTCCAAAGAGTTGAGGAGAAAATAAAAATAAAAATTTCTTTTTAAAAAAATAAAAAAAATAACGTGGCAGGTGCTGATGTGTCACGCCACGTCAGCAGGTTAGGCCCAGTTGGCGCTGACACACCACGTCAGGGCAAATGGACGGCCCAGATTGCATGTTGACCGGGTCGGTCAATGGGTTAGGATCCAGGTCAACGGGTCGGTCTAAATGAATAGGGTCGGACCGAATCGGACTCGTGGCATCACCAGGATTGGCCACGTGTCGAACCAGGTTCGGTCAGACCGGCCAAGACCAAAAACCCTAGAACCGCGTGTGCCATAACACGTGCCACCATCAGGCGGCGCGTGAGGACGCGTGCGGCGTTGGATTGGGGAGCAGCCGACGGCGTTGGACTCGTAATGACGAGACCTTCAATGTAGTCACCTCGGTTTTTATGTCCAAGTTGGCTACGCAAGTGGAATGTGAAATTACCATTTTGCCCTAGGTTTTTCCCCTATAAATAGGGGTCTTGGCCCTTCATTTTTCATTCACAACTTTGGGAGAGGTTTTGGCTGAGCTCTCGGCTTTGAAACCATATCCCCTTTCTCCTAGTTAATTTTGATTTATTTTAAAATTAATTTTAATTAGGTGTTTATATATAAAACGCCTAATTTCGAGGAGATTAAACCCTGAAAAGGGTTTTCTAGTAGCTGCCACGTGTGCGTGAGTAGTTGCCACGTGTCGGGCACACGTGGCTACCACGTGTCGCGCAGTCCACGTGGCTACCACGTGTCACGCACACGTGGCACGTACGAATCTCCGACATGTAATTTTGTTACACGCGAATTCTTTTCTAGAATTAATTAATTAAATTGTAATTAATTAATTTAAGTCTTTTAATTAATTTTGAATTAATTATTAAGATTTTATTTCTTAAGCTTAACCCAATAAATAATTAATTGAGAATTAATTAATTTATTGAAACTTGACTTTCTTTAGAAAAGTTGAAAAGTCTAACTTTCTATTGTAGGAGAGAGAAAGTTATTCTTGCAAGACTTGGAGAATAAGTTAGGAACTTATTTTTCCAATTAAATTAAATAATTAATTAGTTAATTAGTGAGCAAGAAAACTAATCTCATTGGGTCTTGGAAACCCTAAGGGGTTCGAACCCCACATGTATAAATAAGGGGTTTGGGGCTTCTCTTATTCTTTAGACCAACACTCACGAAGTGTTAAGTTTTTGAGAAAAATAAAAGAAAAGTTTTCAAAAGCAAAACCCTAGCCATTAGCACAAGTTATAGAACTAGCATTCTCACTTGCTTGATCATGTTCTAGGACTGGTGTGGATACGGTTTAGAGGATCGCTGCTTTGGGATCTATCGAGAACCGTTCGAGGGACATTACGGTTGAAGGGTGTTCAGTAGGCGGTACTAACATCACTAGAAAGCTTCAATCAACGTAAGTTTCTAAACACCCTAAGATACGATATGAGAATTGCAAGTCCATGATCAATCTTTTGGAAAAATTTTAAATTTCCGTTGCGTTTCTGCTCTAGTTTTCCAACACTTAATCAGTAAGAGATCATTATTGTTCTTAACAAGTGTAGGTCTTTTATTGATTCTACTAATTCTATCCACTTGTGTAATCCCAACATAGGCCGGAATTCAGGTGTCTATATGGCGACACCCTTTTGAGCCTACATCAAAGATTACAGAGTTAGCTCATATGAGACATTACAGAATCTCAAGTCAAAGGATTATCAATGACCTGTGAGATATTTCCTAATCTGTAAGTTTTTGGAAAGTTCCTTTCCCATCTAGGAATGTTCTCACGCGGGACATCTTAGTGATGAAGTTCTTGTAACAATCACCTTTACGTATTATGAACGCATCATTGTATGCATTTGTCACTCTATGAAACTGAGTGATCTTTTTCAAGGACATAATCACATAAGCAAGTCTCAACGGAGTCAAGGTCGACACTCTCACTGTCTGTCGGACTCATCGACTTGGAGAAGTTTCTAATCCTCGCCTATAGAGTTAAGAACTTGTTTCATGTGTCGTTCTCATAAGGATAAAGTTCTTAACGGTCTCATCGGATTAGAGGAGTTCAAAATATGCAACACACCGTCAAACCCAAACAGACATAAATAAGCACATAAAGAAGTGATTGCCTATGAACAAAATCATTTCGTTTATTATTCAAAGACTGTTTATGATTTTACAAGGAAATAGTAAAACATAAAACACTACTTTAAGGGCACTATTCCTAACAAACATACGTTACAAATATGTTGAATGAAAGATGCCAATTGGTTGAATAAATTCAGGATACTTTGGACTTACATCAGACCGGCAAATACTTTCTAGATCCCTCCTTGCATTCTCTTTCATATTAGCTAGGCAGTGAACTCCCCCTCCACTTGAACCAGAGAGAGAATGCTACCAACGTTTTTGGAATGCCGAACTTTTGAATTCGTTCGTGAAACCATGTTTGACATAAACCATAACGTAAACAAGTATATATATGTGTATAAAATAAAATAATATAGGCAACAAACTCAAAGACTTACCAACAAACCCATGGTACAACCATCAACAAAATCATGTTTCTCAACAACATGTTTATGGATACCTTTGATAAAAAAAAACATATGAGCACCAGTTCCCCACGCGTATTGTCCAATCTTAGACAAATCATCAATATAGCAAAGAAAACTAGCAAGCACGGCCAAACTGCTATATGAGAACAACAAACAATTAAATACCAAGAGAATGTACATCCTTACGTAATCGCCAATTCCATCATCATTACTCCTTCCAATGAATTCGTTCAACTTACTCGAGACACGTTATTTCCCTTATCGCAAAAATATTTGTTTAAGGTATTTGATTTAAATTTACCCGATAGCAGGACAGGATGACCAGCGTGCTGTAGTCCAGTAATAATGCTGAATTCCTCTGGAGAAAATAAAACATCTTGACTTCCGAATTTAAATGTATTGGTGTTGTAGTTGTAGTAATCCAACAGGAAACCAACTCTGTTAATGCTTCCCGAATGACTCGATGCTCCCAAGAAATAACCAAATGGAGATTTTTCAACAGTTTCCAGTTGAGCTGGACACATTCGCGATCGAATTTGGACAATAATCTCACTGAATTTCTCCATCGAGCAGAGATGTAAGATGGAAAATATACACATCTTAAAAGTTGGCACATTCTCAGCAGTAGTGCTACTTACATTTGAAAATTTTCTCTTTCCCCTACTTATTTCATCTGTGGAAGGAGCAATCATCGAATGAACCGTGGACAATGAACGAACCATCTATCGACAAAATATCATTTCAATGTTCAATTAAAGCATTGTGACTTCGGATGAATGCTTCAAATGAAATGGGAAAATAAATTTTTTTATAAATTATTGAAACCTAGTTTGTAGAGTTAAATCAATCGATTACCAAATAGCTTCTGAAGTCGAATGGAAACGACTGGAATTTCAAATAACTTATGGAAGAAAAATAACGTGGAGAGGTGGGGTGCGGCGTACCTTCCTCCTAGAACTTGCCATTGCCTCCAACGAAGTGGAAAAGTGGAGTGCGACGTGGGGGAGTGGGAGTTAACTGGTGGAACGTGGTCCTCGAACGTGGGTTGGTTGGCGGTAGTTCTCCGACTACTACTTCTTCTTCATCTACAACTTTGTACAAGAAAACTGGGCTGGTCGGCGGTGGTCAGCATGAACGGTGATTTCAGGAGGCTGTGGTGAAGATTTCAAAAAATCGTCAGCGATGGAGCAAAGGTGTTTATAGGGATATACCTTGTCATTCGAAGGATAATTTGGTAATTTTATGTATTTTGAAGAGTTTAGAAAAAAATATGTTCGTGTATTGGGATTTAAAATAAGTGAATTTTAAATTAGGAGTTTAAAAAAAAAAATTCAAGCCTTACTAATTTTCCGTAAAATAAATTACTACTTACTTGATTACTTGTCTATAGGTCTATAAGAGAGATTTGCAAAATATTAGGGAAAATGTCGTCCAGCTCCCCTGTGTAACACGAAATGATTAAGAAAAACCCCGACAAAAAAAAAGTACTTTTAAAAACCCTATGTTTTTCAAAATATCCACGAAAAACCCTGAAACTAGAATGTGTGGCTCACTCGCGTCGAGTGCGACTAAGATTGAGAATTTTTTAACTTTTTTCAATTAAAATGACTATTTTACCCCTCAATTATATAAATAAATAAAATATTATATATATATATATATATATATATATATATATATATAATGTATGTATACTGTTGCTTCCAGCCACTGCCGCAAACCGCCGCCGGAATGCCATTGAAGGTCGCCGGAAAAATCCCCAAAAATCAACCGCGAATGTACTCCTCGTGCTTGTTCCATATATCAGATCGTTTTCTGAAAATTCCAAATCGGTTGTCCCTAATTTCAAATCTAAAAATCCGAAATTGAAAATTTGAAATCGCAATTACTCTCAAATTGCTTAACGAAATTCAACTCCGTAAATTGCATTAGCTTACCCGTGTTGAGAACTTCGAAATGCATATATTGGTCGCCGGAAAATTTCACCGGAAACCGATCGCCGCTGTGAACAGTGGCGCGCGTCCGTTTCTCCGTCGTTGCCGTCGTTCGGGTCGGTTTCAGGTGACGGGAGTGTCACCAATAGACTCGCCTCGTCGAATTTAGTCGAAACCCAAAGATTCCGTCGCCGAAGGATGGCCGGAAAGTCCATCCCGTCGCTGCCTCCATTCACGCCGCCAGCGCTGCTGCTTCACTCCGCCGTAGGCGATGGCGGAGGCGGCGGCGGCGACGATGGCTGGAGAGGCGGCGGCGGCTGGAGAGGCGGCGGTGGCTGGAGAGGAGCTCCCGGCGGTGGCAAAGGCGTCGGAGATTGGGGTAGCCGGCTGGAGGTAGAAGACGATCATATATATGTTATGTATTATGTGTGTGTATATATATATAATTATTAATATGTATTATTTATATATATACATATAATATAATGCAATATTTGCATAATAATATATTATATTTTATATATATTTTTATTCATTATGATAAAATAATTTTTTATTAATATATATATTTATTATATTATGATATATCATATAATATGCTACATATATACATATAATATATGATATATTATTATTATTTTTAAATAATATGTATCTAGTAAAATGTATATTATATAATAATACTATTAAAAAATAATGTTATATATATATATTATCTGTATATATACATATATATATTATTTTTATAAATTTGTTAATTTAGTTTATATATATATATATATATATATATATATATATATATATACACTATTTTTATTAATTTATTAATATGTATTTTTAGATATTAAATAAGTATATATATTATATGTATATATATTTATATAGCTGTTACAGTATATAAGGGTATTATGGGGATTTTATATTTTTTCGTTGACCAAATAGGGTTAGGGGGCAGTGAGTTTATTTTAAAAAACAGAGGGTTTTTTAAAGTACTTTTTTTTTGTGAGGGTTTTTTTTGTGATTATTTCGAATAACACGGGGTTTTTAGGGTTGCTAGCTCCAAAATATTATAAATGCCTTGACTCTTGAGTTGTCTCACCATCCGGCACCCATAGCCATTTCCGGTTTTTGACGGAAACCTTCACCCCTTACTTGAATTCTAGCTACTGCTTTTCTATTGCAGAATCAAAGCCCTAACTCCCATTTCCCCCAACAAGTTTCAGGTTGCCTTCGCATTTTTAATCGTTTTGGATAGGATAGGTGTGATACCTATGTTTGCATGAACTTGGAAGTGGGTTTTTGGTTTATCGGTTGATTAACACGTCGCAGTTATAAAGTCCATCACAGCTTAGCGATTCTGTAGGTTTATTTGTTGGATTGTGAATAAGTTTAGCGTATTCTTACATGAGGAGCATTGAACGGTTGCCTGAGGCCAGCCGCAGCTCTATGCGTTCGGGGGTTGTGATATGTGATCTGACAAGGATTATTGAGGAGCTGATTTTCAACAGTCTTGATGCAGGTGCTACAAAGGTAAGATATTTTTGTATTGCTTTATATGAAGTGATTCCTTATTGATTTTTGAGTAGTTAAGGATGGTTGGCCTTGGAAACACATACTGTTATGCTATTCGTTCTGGATGAAAACTGAAAAATTATATATGATTGGCTGGTCTGAGAAAGTTTTCCGTACGTGGAAGTGGAAATGTCTTGTGCTTTTCTATGTGAATTTCTGTTTGTCGAATTTCTAGCTTCCTTGTCAAATTTCTGTTTTTCTAATTTTATGTCTCTGGTCAGAGTTAAAATTGAAGTATAGTCTTGTGCATTTCTCTGCGAAGGATATGCGTCAATCGCGTTGCTTGACTAGAAAACACCAAGATATTGATCAATATGAAAGCATGGTTGTTTATGATACAGAATAGTTTTATTTAGAAAAAAAGGCAGACAATTTTTTTTTCATGCATCCTTGTTGATGTTGATTACGATCAAACTGGGATCCTTCATGAAAAATAAAATTTATTTAGAAAGAAGATAAAGACTCTCTCTCAATTATAGGTTTCTGTGGAAGTTGGGGTTGGTAGCAGCTACGTCAAAGTCGTGGATAACGGTACGTCAATTTTTGTTTTTGTCTCATATCCTTTGAGGGCAATCGATGAAATGGAATGTTAATGGAGACCTTGTTACTTCTGTATTCAGATGATTAAAAGAGAAGGGATTATAAGTTCTGATTACTTTTATAGATTGCCATTATCAAAAGCATTTGTTGCCTTTCTTTTCCTCCCTAGATAGTCATGGTTTTCTTTCCACTCTCTTCCCGTAAAATTAACTGATCTAGGTTCAACAACTATATATGTTAATAAATTGTCAAGTAATTCCCCTCTTTCCCATAGAAAATAAATAATGGTCTAATTTTGTTACTTACGTAAACTCTCTATTTTTGTAGGATCGGGTATTACACGGGATGGATTGGTGCTACTGGGAGAACGATATGGTAATGCCTAATAATACGCATAACTCTTTTATTTGGTTGCTGTCTAAATCTAAAACTTTACATATGGAGTAAATTTTTGACATCTAACAGCAGGATTGATATTTAGCACAAAAATAATAAATAACACTTGAGAATAGAAAGATAAATCAAATATCATTACCATTTGGTGGAGTTGATTGAGGTTAAATTGAGGCACACTTAATCCTTATTGAAGATCTTAGATCTGTTTAAGACTCAAATCATAGTTGAGCGCCATGTAGCTGTGCATTTCAATTCATCATGTCATTGTTAAACTATCTACTTAAGCCATGATATTTGCCATGTATATTTGTAGACCAGTATATGATCCATGATTTTATAGACTCCTGCAGCCGATTTCTCCTAGTAAATATAGTTAGAATTTGCAAATTCAGTACGAGAAAAGGGCAGCTCATCTGCTGGTGGCAGCTTTGAGCTGACAAGTTCGCTGCATATGATACAACCCGGTTAAAGTTATGCGTTTCTTTTATAGGAAGAGAGGAGAATGGAGTCATTTGAATGTTATGCTTTTCTTTTGCAGTTTGCCTGTATAATTTACTTTATTTGTTGTTTGCCCTGCAAATTAGCGACATCAAAAGTTGACCAGTTGGCTCGGATGGATACTGCTAGTGAGAACTTCAATTTTCATGGAGAAGCCCTATGCTCAATTTCTGACGTTTCATTGTTGGAGGTTATCACAAAAGCACGTGGAAAGCCAAGTGGTTACAGAAAGATTATGAAGGTAAAGTATCATAGAGCTGTCAGAGTGCTTATATGATCTTTTATTCAATCATTACTAGCTAACTGAAACCTACTGTTATTTTGCAGAATACTAAGTGTTTGTTTCTTGGAATAAATGATGATAGACAAGATGCAGGCACTGCAGGTAATCTTCTTATGATTCATCACCTTTAGCAGCTAAATTCCCATTTTTATTAATTTGAAGAACTTCACAGTTTCCTTTTATATTTCTGCTAGTAGTTTTAAATTTTAAAATATTGATATAAGCATACGTATGTAGTAACAAGTAACATCAGCTTTGCTGAAAAATTTAATTTGTTATTACTTAGCTGCGAATATGGGTAATCACCATTTCCCCCAAATCCCTGGATCATGCGTTTAGAAGCAAGCAGCTGCAGACCTTTTAAAACCTAGGGCATGCCAGGTTCCTTATGGAGACTATAAATTTTGTAAGACAAAAACTGATTTCTAGATTCTAGCTTCCTGTATCTGTGATTTAAGGAGTTGGGAATGGGAAAACATTTCAAGAATTTTGTTATGAAAAGTTTGTTTCTAGCCTCTAGACATTATACTTAGACAAAGGTCTTCAACATGATGTACTGGTTAATGATCTAAAACTTCTTTTTTAGGATGATGACTGTGATGTGATCTTATTACTTTTGAGGAACCAACCATGAGATTTACACCATTGACATATCCAAGGTGCTTGTTCAAGTTATTGGTCAGGCATTGAGACGCATGCTTCATTATGCTTTGCAGTAGTAATGGTTTCGCTGTAAACTGTGTTACCACTTAACCAAATGTAAAAATTGCTTTTCATGTAGGAATTGGAAGGAGAAATTTAAATTAAGTAGCTAAACTCTGATCAAGAGTGGAGAAAGTAGCAAAACATTTAAACATATAAGAGAGGGTTCGAATGAAAGAAACTATAAGTTTGTTCTTCCTGGAGTCTCTCTGGAAGTTCAGCTGCTGCTACTTATCTCAATATAACTGCTTCATAGTATAATCATTAAAAAAATCCTTCAGGCAAAATAAATTTTAGGACCTTATATTTGATTTGCCAGATGCCTCGAGAAAAATACAACGAAAGGAGCACCTACAATGAAAGCCTATGGTCCACATACTAAAATATTACAGCATGATTGGTAGGAATGGTTTTCAGCAGAAAATGAATGAATTTTGAAACGGAATGAAGGTTGGAACAGAATGATTTTATTATAGCATTTGTATGATTGGTACTTTCAAGGAATAAAATGATGCATGCTATTAAATTCTTGATTTACTCTAATTCATATCATTAAAACAATACTAAAATAATAATTATAATAAATTAAGTACATGGACAAAATAATCTCATGCTCATAAGACCCTAATTACATATGGTCCCCAAAGGAATATAAAGAACTACTATTCGGTCCCTCTTAGTCAAATAATTACGTTTACATCCCCTCATGAATTTAATAATTATATTTACACACCCTCATGAATTTAATAATTTCATTTACACCCCGTCATGAATTTAATAGTTACCCCAAAAAAATTGGCTTCTTTTGGGTGTGCAATATAATTGTTAAATTCACGAGGGATTGTAAATGTACTTATTTGACTAAGTGGTACCAAATTGTAGTTTTCTATATTCCTTTGGGGTCTAAATGTAAATGACTCTAATTGATAGTTTTTATTCAAGCAATAATATATTTTTATATTTAAATAGTGTATCTAGTATTTTGTATTGATGTTGAATGTGCATTGAAATAAGTAATGTTTATGTATTTACTATTAACATGTTATAACATTATTTTTTTTTTTAATTTTTGTACATGAATTGTATAGAAACTTACTATACTTAATATATTACCTTAGCACAAAAGCTAGACGTGTTTTATCACATATGGATATATTATGCAGTATAATATAAGTATTATAAATTTTATAAATTAATTAAGTATCAATATATATTTACATGCAATTTGTTATAATTTACTAAATAATTCAATGTGATTTTTTGTGAAATAAACAATAAAATAAAGACGTATTTATTAGATATTTTGATTATTATATTTAAAAAAAAAAAAGTTCATTTGGGGTCATTCCATGTATATTGGAGTGGTGATTCCTTTTGAAGGTGGTCATTCCTAATCTGAAATTATACAAATGAAGTGTTAAATTGTTTAAGAATGGACGTGGGAATGCCCATTCCATTCCCAGTCCATTCCTTACCAATCAAGTTTATGCTTCCTCTACTGATTGGAAAGTCAAAAAACTCTTTAGTTGTCCTTTGCTAAACTTTTGGTGCTTAAACAGTCACCAACTTCTCAATTTACTAACTACAATTGTAATTGGTGCTGCATCTCACTTTTTAGCTTCTTCACATTTCTGTATTGTTGTTGAGCTTGATTGGCCATGCAGAGTTATTTATTTATTTTTGCTCTAGCTACTAATCTTTGATTTGCCTTTTGCAGTAATTGTACGTGATATATTTTATAATCAACCAGTTAGAAGAAAGCAAATGGAATCCAGGTTCATCTCGTGACCGAAATTTGTTAATTATTTTAGTGAGATCAAGAAGATATATCTTAGCAATTTAGGCTATCTCAATCCTCTTATACTTTTAACTCGATGTCGCTGTTATGCATTTATCGGAAATTCTAGCCCCAAGAAGGTGCTGGATTCAATCAAAATGAGTGTGCTGAGAATTGCCCTTGTTCATCTAAATGTTTCCTTCAAAGTTGTGGATGTAGAGAGGTATCATCCTTTTCCCCCTTCCATTTGTTACTATCTAAATGTCCTTTTAGCTTGTTTTTCATTGAATACTGCCCAATGGGGCTGCTTCATACTGTATCTCCTTCTCCATCTCCTACTTTTAACTACTCTTTGTTATTTTTCACATTTTACCCCTTCTAATGCAGCGCAGATGAGCTGCTTCGTACTGGACCTTCATCTTCTCCACTACCATTACTTGCAAGTAGTTTTGGGATTGAGATTTCTGCTACTTTCCACAAACTGAACTTATCAGCTGGGGAATTTCAGCTTTCTGGGTATATATCTGATCCTCATGAGATTTTCTCTCTGAAGGTATGGCACCGCTCATTTTCTCTAGATTATGTAATGTATAAACTGGTCTTTATTTTCTGATGGATCATTGCTTGCATGCAGGCAGTTCAGTATGTTTGTATCCCTGTCAATCGTGGTCGTTTTAAATTTGTTGGAAGTGGTATGCAGAAGATGTGATATGCTAGTGCTTGTAATCTTCTTAACTGTAAATGCAGACATCAACTCAAGATTTATCTGCAAAGGACCAATTCATAAACTAGTCAACGAGTTGGCTGCAAGATTTGATTTGTCGAGTCCCTTGCAGCCTGCCACCAGTTTCCTGTCTGAGAAGCATAATAAGCATGATATGTCACCAACATTCATTCTGAATCTACACTGCCCAAGATCGTATTATGATATAATTACTTCTGAGAGATCAAGGGCTTCAGTGGAATTTAAGGTTGTTTTTTCTGGTATACTCAAAGCCCTGATGTAATGGTTTTTTTTTTTTGCCCTCCAACATGGCATGGGATTGTGATAGGTGAACACTCTCACATATAATTAAGAAACTATACATGCTATTCTGTTTAGATATGCTCTTTCTTCATCAGCTTGAAGAAATTTTGGTTAGTTAATTCAGGATTTACGGAGTTAAATAAATTTATTTTAGTTACTGTTCAGCCTTGTCCTCTGACCCTTAAATCCATCTGTAAATGTGCATTTTCTCAAACTGCAGCCAATGAACTCCATTATTATCTTTACGGGTTCTCTATTTGACAGTTTTATCGGTCCCCCAAAGATATCTGAGTTTTGCTTAGTAGAATTTACTTGAGAATATGTAGATGATCCTTTTATCTTATTGTTCTTATACATTTTGCTGTATCAGGATTGGGGTCCTGTGCTCACTTTTATTGAGAATAGCATCATGCTTCTCTGGATGGAAAACATCTCTAATGGTATGGATGACTAATCTATTCAGTACAATTTCTAAGCTTTCATAATTTTCCGTGGTGCAGGTAATGGAGAAGTTTTAACTTCCAAGAATAGATTTTTTTATTTTAGTCTGCATGCAAAGTCTTGTCCCGTTCTTAACTAGGATCAACTCTGGGCTGGTTTACTTTGGTGGGTACTAATCTAATGGGTTTGGGTTATAAAAATGCACAAACTTATTAAATAATCCAATCTTAAATACTGGACCCGTTTACTTGAATGCCCAAATTCAATCCTCTTTCCCTAGAAAAGTCGGTAATACCCTTGCAAATATTGATTTAGTCCCCCTTTCGGCTGTAACAAAAAATTAATTTGGGGGCATAAAGATAATTGCATAACCTGGCAATAAATGGGTTAAATATACTCCAACTTAATCCAAGAGATGAGCTGGCTTCACTCTTACCCATAGGCCCTCCGCCTTATCAAGTAAACAATTTTATATTGTGGTTTATATTACCAACCCACCATATTACTTTGAAGTAAATTACTCCTAAGGGGTTCATGTTCCCATTTCCATTGTTAAGTGACATCTTTATGTTTTGTGATGCTAAACTACAAAACTCAAATCTCTCTTTATTATTTCACATTACTCCTAGGTCTGCCTGATGTAATGTGCTTTTGAAAATTTTGAGCTGTAATTTATATTACAACAGTATTAATGAAATTGTAGCAAGGGGAAATGGTGCTTAATTTTATGTATGCTTTCTCAGGGTATTTTACTTACATCAAACGTTTGTATAGTTCTAAATGTCCAAAATATAACAAATACAGGGTTTGGTGCTCCTCTTAAATGGCTTGGGCAATCACCCCTTTATCAACTAGCGTTTAGGGTTGAGTTATGCCCGAGTCCATTTCTTCAGCATAGTTAATTTTATTTTTAAATCTCTGTTAGCAGACTGAACATGAGACTCAGTTTATTGATCTCAATTTCTTTTCCTCTTCCCGTTCCTCCACTAAAGCTTGTGGATTTTGTGGGCAGTTCTAGAAAGCATTACTTTTCTAATGCTTCATTTTCATTTTCTGATATATTCTGTTTATGTTGGTTGTAGATATGCTAGATAGTTTCAGAAGCGGAAAAAAGAGGTTCAGAAAACAAAATCATCAAACTCCTCTATATAGCTCCGCAAAACCGAAGAAGCTACATAAAAATTATGATAACATCCCACCTCTGGAAGAGCATGTTTCTTCATTTGTAAAACCTTCCAGAAACTTTTCTGAGGTTAAAATGTGTCCGACAGAGGCAGGATTACTATCTGAAACTGACTACCTAAGTCAATCGTGTGATGCATCTCTTAATGCGTCTCCTTGCAGTATATTCCCTCCAGATCAAGTGGCATATGCATTTAGTGAAAAACAGGACAACATATCAACTTCAGCTTTGGGGAATATTTTTCCCATGTTTGGTGATAAAATAGGTGACGCATCGACACCGATCAGGGTCTCTGCTAATTGTCTTCAATTTAGTGATGATATTCATGTTAACAAGGATTCAAGCAGATCATTTCTGAGGACTTGCTCCTTTGAAAGAAGCTTGCTACATGAGAGGAAATCATCTGCAAGAGATGAAAGATTGGAATTCGGAATTGATGACATCACAACTAGACAAAAAAGGATTGATTATGATAATAGTATGGGAGATGAGATCGATCTGGCTATTTGTGGAAGAGGTCTACAGCATGATGGAGCACCACAATTTTGTTCTCCAATTACTCGATCTGATATTCATGAAATGTTAGAGTCCCCTATAAGAGACCTGGTTGAGTCATCTTTAGTATTTAGAGATATTACACCAATCTCCTCTAAACAAGTTGGGACATGCAGTTCCAGTTGGAAGCATTTCATTTCTGACTGGTCTCCTCAAGCAGCAGACAAAACTACTGGGATTAAACTTCTTGAAGATGATAACGGTGCTATTTGCAAAAGTTTAGTGGAAGGTTGCTCTGAATTCGGTGTAGATCCTATACATGGATATTCTGCTATGAGAGAAGATGAAGATCTCAAAGGCAGCAATTTGAATACGAAAGATGATTGGCAGCAGCCCAACTGCTCCTTTATGAACATTCACCCTGATTGTAAGAGGGAAGTTGGTGATTTTGAGTTGGGAGATTTTGGGAATATGTTCTCTCCGAAGCCTTTCAAAAGATTTAATGAAACAAATTGGTCATCTTTACCCTCGTATGGTGAAGTAAGTCCCAAAAATATATCAGTGCCATCATTACATTATGCTCCTCATGTGGAGCATGAAAGTTACAGGAATCAAGAGACGATATATAACCAAAAGAAATGCTTAAACAGAAGCTATTCAGCTCCGCCATTTCACAAACTGAAGAAGAGATATTTGGATTTGGCCTACTCTTCCAGCATATTGTCTGCAACAAGAAATTTCCAGGATATTTATGCAACACTTTCCTCTACTGGTTTGCTTTCATGCCAATTTTCATACATTTCTTAAACTTGCAGCTTGGATATGATGAAATAAATCGTTGCTCTGTATTTTGCAGAGACTAGTGACTTCACCAGTGGACAACTTCCTGCTGTAACTAGGAACTTGAAATGTTCACAGAAACCATACGGTCAATGGTCCCGGTCTCCAATGAAAAGATCAGTCATAGATTGCTCATCTGTTGAAAGGTCAAGATTCTGGTGTGCCATTGTTTTAAGAATTTGAGTTAAAAACTGAACACCTCCTAGTTTTGTCTACTTGCAGACCAGGTTTGGAAATGGAACCTAGAGTGATTGCAGTTCAGAGTACTGGACAACAAACAAGTGAACAATTTATTAACATGGAGCTGGCTGAAGGTGAGTTTCTTTGTCATGCCAAGGGAATTTGCTTTGCTATTTTCTCTAATTAAGCATTTTGCCTAATTTTGGGATATTGCAGTGTTGTTTTGACATCTGATACTTTTGTTGTTCAATTTCCTGCACATTTGCATGAGAAACGTTTTTAGTGCCTGACATTCAGAAAGATTCAGGATCGTACACTATCATCTCTTATAGGCCTGATAAAATTTTGTATCTTCAGGTCCGAATTTGAAGGAAATTCAGGACTCCTTAGAGTCAGGGGGGAAATGGCGGAATTGTTGTTTGCAAACTTCAGTTAAGGTAACTTACTAGCTATTAAATTATGAATTCTCATCGTTGCTTGTGGTACGGTACATGTTTAATGATTTCTGAACTTGGTGAAGTGATCTTTATTTTGGTACACAGGGTGAAAGTATATCTGATGATGTGAAAAATCAGGATACTATCCTTGATATCTCTCACTTTGCTGGTGATTTTGTGGTTCCAAAATCCATCGACAGGACGTCCCTTGAGGATGCCAAAGTTCTCAATCAGGTTGATAAGAAATTCATTGCAGTTGTGGCTGGAAAAACCCTTGCTATAATCGATCAGGTTATTGCATTTCTTGAAAACCACTGCATAACAATTTTGTTTTGCCTCTTTTTGATAACCTTGGTATTTTTATTCATTATTGCATTACAGCAATAGTTTGGTTTCTGAAATATGTATCTAAGGCTGGGTCTTTTGCTTCTTGTTGATGGCAAGTAAAGATTGATACCACGTAAGTTAATAGGTCAGATGATTATGCTAGAAGATAGAAAGAAGGGAATATGCTGGATAAGTTATTTCTGAGGTTCATCGGTAACTTTGATTAACATCTGGCTATAATATCTCTAGAATTGGCAACTTATGGTACTTTATTCTCTTGTTTATGATTAAAATAAAACCGAACCTGTTCTGTTTAGTAAATGGTCAGTGATTAACATTATTAGCAAAAGACTGCTTGACTTTAGTGCTTCCTACTTCCGAGGATATTTATCTAGCATAATTAGATGTTGAGAAGTTTACATGCATAGTATCATCTTCCTGGCTACAGATCATTGGTGAAGTGGATTGTGCATTTCTCGTAACTAAAGCATACACGAACTGCAAATCTATATGTTTTATCCCCTATATTGTTTACTATGATGGAAATAGTATGAAGAGATCCCGAACCTTGTCTAAGGTAATGTTTGCTTTACTAGACTTGTAAAGTAAATGATGAGATTAATTTAAATGATCTTATTTGCTCTCATTTCTTCAAGATCTGTATTGATTCAATCCATCTCTGGAAGATCAGTGGCAAAAGAGGGGAAGGTAGATTTTCATCCCCACAATGCCATTGAAGTTTTATGGGAAGAGTGTGCGGGATCAAATTAATACACCTTCATGAGATTACAAATCGTCCTATCTATGTGATATCTTGTAACAAGGGAGGTTGTTGAACTGCATACTGGGCAGTGGGCAGTTATTATTAATGGGCTTAAGAGGGCTAAGCAAACGTCCATTGGGGCTGGTATATAGTTCTATTATGAGCACGAGGGAAAGAAAACATGACTTGATAGAACAATTCATAGTTTGTAAAGGATAACAGTTTTGATGTTGAGACTCCTTGAAGTTTCTTTGAAGTGAGAATAGTGAAAGGCCAATCAACAAATTCTGTGGTTTTATTTAGCTTTAGGAGATTCCAGAGTTCACATAACTTCCCTAATCCTATTGTTTCTCTCCTTGCTATGCCCTTTTCAATTTAACAGCCTATGTGGAGAATTATATGGGCTGACCTTAAATTATTAAAAAAGTGGCTTACAATAAATGATTTTTATTTGAAGTTTCCAAACAAAGTTAGATTATTGCAATTGAATCTGAATGGCTTCTTCAAAACTTATATAAACTGACAAAATGAATTGGTGGTTATTTACAGCATGCTGCTGATGAAAGAATCAGACTGGAAGAATTACGTCACAAGGTAAAAGTGTCGTACGATCTGAGGTATGAAAAGTGTTTTGTCACATAGGGATATAATGTGCTCATCCTGTTAAAATAACAGGTGTTATCTGGTGAAATGAGGACAGTCAAACATCTGGATGCTGAAAGGGATTTGGTAGTTAACTTTATGTCATGTAGGAACTATAATGGTTTCTATAAGCTTTAACCACTCTTCGTCATGTTCTTCTGGAATTGATTGTAACATTTCCAACATTGGTCATCAGTTTGCCTCACTTGATTGCAACAGGTGTTGCCTGAAATTGGTTATCAGCTACTGCAAAATTATGTTGAACAGGTTCAGACTTGGGGCTGGATCTGTAATATTCATTCCCAGGACACATCTTCGTTCACAAAGTAATTTGTTTTTCTCCAGGAACTTTTTACATGTTTTACATACTTTTCTATTACTCAAGGATAGACTAAGGTCAACTTATTATGATCTATTTGCATGCAGACATTTAGATTTTCTGCACAGAGAGCCCACTGTAGTTAAACTTCTCGCGGTAAAGCTCTAACTTCTTCAGCAATTACAGTTTAGCTGGTGCATCAATTATCTTTGCTTGTGTTCATATCCACGTGCTTCTCAGTTTCTTTTACATCACCACCATAGAACAGAATTTCATTTTGTGAACTTTTAGAAACTCTTTGGGAATGTTTCAGAAAGCTAAAATTTGGAAATTTGTTTTGGATGGATTAAATACAGATATTTTAATTTATGGGAAAAAGGGTTTCATGTAACTGTTCATGTCTACCCATTTGGACCTCATCATTCTTGTCCCTTTTAAACCCTATGTAGAGCAAGTTGTTGGCTTTGAGTCTTCAACTATTCTTGAATTCCAACACTCTTGCGCTCTTTGGACATAAAATTTCGTGTATAGAGATATGTGATTAAACTGAAAAGAATTTGATGAATGCTGGTTACTATCACTTTTCTTTTGAACATTTTACCTAAAAGCAACATCATCATTAATTTCAGGTACCTTGCATTTTGGGTGTTACATTAAGTGATCTTGATCTCCTAGAATTCCTTCAACAGGTAATTCTTCTTTCTTGATATTTTAGCTACCTACCTTTTTGTTGCTTATGATTCCTTGGTCAGCACTCCACTTCCTAATCTCACTCCTGCCGCATCTGGCCTGCCATGTTTCTGTCCTGCAGCTTTCTGATACAGATGGGTCAGCAGCAATACCTCCAGCTGTCCATTCTGTCCTCAATAACAAAGCATGCAGGGGTAAAGTCCTCCATCTTCATTGCTCGTAACTAGACTCTCTGTTGTTTCAATATGATTCAAATTTACTTTGCATCCCTTCTCTGAAGACAAAAACTTGAACAATTAAAAAGGCCAAGGATGGAAAAACAGGAAAAGGAAAAAAGAGGGAAAAGCAGAAAAGAAATGGGGGGAATGGATTAATGAAGTAATTGGGACTTGGTTCTAGGCTTTTAGTTTCCTTAACCAGTTTCACAATGCAGGGGCAATTATGTTTGGAGACACATTGCTGCCTTCAGAATGTTCCCTCATTGTTGAAGAGCTGAAGCAGACTTCGCTTTGTTTCCAGGTGAGCTGATGATAATCGGGAAACTAGTCTATATGACATCCAAACTGGGTTTTGTGTATGTGTGTATACCCTATGTTATTCCCTATCTCTTTATTTGTTCCAGTGTGCTCATGGGCGGCCAACAACTGTTCCTCTTGTCAACCTGGAACTCTTGCATAATAAAATTGCCAAGATTGGTTCACATGAGTCATGGCATAGCTTAAGCCAACATAGTATCAGCTTACAGCGTAGTGCGGACCGTCTTAGCTCTTCTCTATGTTGAATATGGACAGCCTTGCGTCAACTGATGCGGGAGTTTAGTTGAGTTGGAGCGGTAGATGGTCAAATGCGCTTGTGCAGTATTGCATGCTGTGGTTGTCTTTTAGAATCTCTTGTTGAAGGCTCATCCATTATAGGCAGGCTACATCTTCATGATGCATCTCAATGATCAACTCTTTGAGGTGAGCAGAAAAGGATATGGAGAATGACATACAAGTTTCGGCCACTTGACTGTAAAAGCTACATTTAACATGAGAAATATATGTGCGTGTTCTCTGTTTCCGTTATTTTTTTTCCCTTTTTTCTTCTTTATTTTTTTTTCGTTGTAATAGAGAAATATATTATTAAACCAACAAATCTGTCACACGACCCACACTAAAGGGGAAGAGAGCTGGGACGGAGTTAGGATTTCAGGTTAGGGGGCGAAAATTAAAAATATATAATATTTATTTAAAAATAAATATTATTTTATTAAAAATAAAAATATTATTTTATTTAATATATATAATTAAAACAAGTATAACTTAAAACTTTAATTTTATTAATAATGCGGTAAAAAATGTATCAAATCTTTACCTATTATAACTATAATATTCTATCTATTATTTAACTTATTCTATTCTGATAGTTCTAGAGATAAAGATGCAGTTAATAAATTAATTATAAATGTTATCCATAATTAAAAATAAAATACTAAAGTTACCATTTAAGATATAATCTTTTAACTAAATAATTTATTTATAATAAAAGAAAAATTAAAATTAACACAATTATTTCATAATAAAAGACTAATTAAAATTACTATTTAAATACAATCTTTTAACTAAATAATTTATCCATAATATAAAAAAAAACAAAAAAACAAAAAAACTAAAATTAGCACAGTTTTCATACTTTCTCAATATACAGAACTCATGCATATCAACATTAAATTATCTGAAATTAAACACAATATATTATTTAAAATTAAACACAACTATTTTTACCATATAATTAAACACAGTTATTTACTTATCTTTAACCTATTTTCATAGAGATACAATCTTTTCTCAAAATATTTTTCATAGAGATAAAATATTTTTTTAAAGTATTGAACTAATTTTTAATTAACAAATTAATTATAAGTTTTGTATGAATAATTTATTCATAATAAAACTATAAAAGAAAAACTAAAATTAAGTATTAAGTTAATATTATTGGTTTTATTGGATAACTTGGACCACAATCAACTTCTTTTAGATTTTGAAGAACAGAAAAATAAGAGTTTTACGTTGAGGAGTTGATTTTTTTCCCAAGTGTAGATTTTGAAGAATAGAAAAATAAGAGTTTTAAATTGAGGAGAAGAAAAATGGAAGAATAAAAAAATGAAAGAGAAGAAGACTGTAAAGAGATAGAAAAAAAAAAAAAAAAGAATAATTAGAGAATTTTTAATATGTGAAAGAAGAAAAGAATATCAAATACTTTTATTGAGAAGCCTAAAAAATGCATTTGGATCGAGAAAAAGAATTAGAATTAAATTAAACTAATACTAAAATTCAAATTAATTTAAAAATAAATCCTATTGGTGAGTTATAATTTAGGGGAGGGGGGCAAATTTATAAATTTTAAGGACAAAATAATAAAAAGGGGCGGTCGCTTAAAAGTACCCTCCAGTTGTGAAAATTTTACTTAGGTCCCCATTTTCAAAATTACCCTCACTAACTCCCCACATGAGTTTGATAATTTCAGTCAACTACCCAGACACCTAAAATGACCACACTACCCTCCATTTATCTTCTCCAACAACCCCTACTCCCAACAAATTTTCCTTTGTCTGAAAGAGAAATGAGTAACCAGTTCCCAGCTCGTTGGCGCACCCTTCAACTCAGTTCCACCCCATTCGCCGGCGACGGGGGTGTATTTCAGCAAGCTTTGCTAACTTCTCCTTGTAATTACAGAGCACCCTTAAGTTTCACTGACGAGGACGGACACCCTCTCCGACGTAGTCCAGGTCTGGGTCTTCACTCCCGTCGTCTGTAATGTCAGGTATTTCGTTAATTTTTAATATTTCGTAGCTCAATTTCGTGGTTTAATTTTGTGAACATGGTTACGGATTTAGCGATGCCTAGCTCACACGAAGAAGGTGATTATAGCACACCCGTGCGTCTTGTGGGTGGTATTCGCTATAATCGTGAAATGCATGTTTTCTCAATTAGGGGTGATTTCAATTTGACGAATTTAAAGACTATGTTGGAAGTTATTGACCTGGTATAAATCTGAGCGAATTAAGATTGTCATACACTGCTCCTCATGCCAAGGATCATGAAGTTAGGTTATTGACTGATGACGATGTTGGTTACATGATTGAACAGCATAAAGCGTTCAATTTGACATATGTTGACCTTAGGGCGACTGATATGGATAATGGTATTGAGCATATGGGATCGACTAGCTTCAGGTAATTCAATAATGAATTTGTGTCCTTCATATTCTGTTGCAACCGTATTTTATTTTAATTTTTTCTTTATCAGCCTTGTTAGGCACGAAGGAGAGGATGCGGGATTGGCACTAACAAATCAGTCTGAAGCTATGCAATCAAATTCCCTAAATTCCTGGAGTATGTGCATAAATGGGGTATGTAGCACCCCTACACGTGGAGATGCCACACCCCCGCACTATAGGTCGATCCACATACGAAACGGGTAATCCGTACATGAACTAACCTATAGCGAACGGGTGACAATGCAATAAAATGATAAGCTAGGTGGGATTGACTCGTACATGCAACAGGATAAAGCGGGAGTATAATTCACTTTGTAAAAAATACAACTATTAAACATGCTATGGCATTATTTATTCATCAAATAATTCGTTTACTAGTTCCCAACTATCAATACATTATCATTTCCGAACATAAACAACAAGTAATGAAAATAATAGTTCTAAGACAACAATAAACAATATGCACCGTGATTGACTCGATTACATGGACTGAACTCGACTCGACTCCCGCCTAACGTGCACCTGCAAAAGCCTAGAAGGTGGAGACGTCAGTCTGTGAAGACTGAGTGAGGGGTTTAAAAACATATTAGCGCAGATAACATGCAAGTTATATTCTCGGGTAAAGAGTTGTAAAAGATAAATGTATAAGTTCAAGAATGAAGTACTCTTCGCCCGAGAATACAACTATCAATATTAAATACTTGTTCATTTTCATGCAATCAATACATGGCCCCGGCGAGTGAGGGCAGTCTCCAACCGTACTCCAAATGTACATGAAACATGCTTGCTTGATTATTAATCAATAGGTGATCATGCAATTCAATTATCGTGCAATCGTGCGATAGTGTAATCAAGTAACACATTAATGGTATGAAAATCATGCAATAACCCGATGACAATCCGTGGTGCCGGACCCGTCCCCAGTCTCCTTCTCCCTCCAATGATGGGAACGTAGCTAGCCTTCACCATCCACGACGTGTTGAGCAGAGGGTACATGAATCCCTAAGCCCGAAACTCCTTCCTCCACTAAGCTCCTAGCGGATTCAGGGGTCATCCCAAATGTGGTGAGAATAGTGCGAGAGTTACCCGTCAGCCCTTGCTTTCCCGGTTGGCTCAAGTCACTACCTTCGGGCCCAACGTGACGGTCATGCTACTCGCCTAAAACATGCACGATACATGGCTTGCTTGCTTTTCATGAACATGACTTGCTTGAAATGATAAGTGATTTCATAAAATTATAGATATAAACACCTTTTTGGTCGAAAGATCACATAAGGGATATACAGGTTCTATATAACTAGCAATTAAACCTCACCTGACAGGAGACACGACGACTCGTGATTGCGTGAACGTGCTCATGATCAACAATCTCCGCCCTGGAGAATAACTGGACAAGAAACGGGACAATGTATGTGCATGAGACCACAATTCAAGAATATTACCACATATAAGACGCACGGCGTGATCAAGTAACGAGACATCAAGCAATGAACAATGTAACATGTAAATATCATGTTTTGACATGTAATTAATCATATAATAACAATTTGGGGTCACTTAAGCCATTGGAGTTAAACTCCAAAATTCCAATTTTATGTAGAAAGTTTCTGCACCTCCAGAGGCCTGGGAAAGACTGTTCTGGCCCTTAGTTCAAAATGGGAATCGTCGTTTCCAGCTCCCCGAAGTTGCTCCCCGAAGATGGGAACGGCCGTTCCGGCTTACGAGGCTAAACAAAAAGGGCCGTTCCCATCCTCGCCGCCCTGCACATTATTCAAAATATGGGAACGACAGTTCCCTAATACAAAGGGAACGGGAAGGGCCATTCCCGTTACGCAGAAGATACAGAAAACAGGGCAGAAGAACAGGGGAGCCACGAAATCATCTCCAAACTCATCAACACCCATATAATTCAATCTTAATTGCAATAAATCATGAAGGAAACATGCTAGCATACTTAAAGTATAATAAAATCCAACCTAAACACTTAAATCATGCTTGATCAACACAAATCATCAACTTTAAGCTCATAAATGAGTTTTTCATATGACTTCAAATTCTCCAAGAATTCATGCATGTTTTCAAGTCTAAAGCTCCTAATCATGCTTCTAACAATTAAAACACAAGTTATCTCATACCAATCCAAACCTAGCTTCAAGAAATATTGTCAAAAAATCACATATATTACCATATATACCTTGAAAGAAAAATAGATGAAAGAAGATGATATAAATGGATGGTTGATGCCCAAAGTATGGAATTCCTTGGAAAATTGGCTTGAATTCATGAAATCTCCTCTTCTTCTTTAATGGTGTGTCTCGGTAGAAGCAAGGGAGCAAATGTGTATATTTTTGTCATGAAATGAAAATGAAGAAGATGGAAGAGATGCATATATCGATATATTTCTTGGCAAAATGGAGTATTTGTAACTACATCCTCCAAACATATAAGTCATGCAATTAAGGATGCAAGGTTTGCAAATTGATCAATTAAACCCAAGAACTAATTATGCAATTTAGTCCCCACATTTACAAGGATAATCATTTAGGGACAAGTATGCAATTAATTAATGTTCGATAATTATTTCACGTAGCAATTAAATTACAATTATATAATAATTCGTAAATTGACACGTTTCCACATATTCTCATGTAATCATGTTGAAAATGAAATTTATAAATTAATATAACACGTATAAATTGAATAAACGAAAATACTAAAATAAAATCCTAACGCTCAAACTCACACGTGTCGAGCGTACCTGACGGTCTGGAAATCGGGGCGTTACAGGGTAGGCCAAGTGTTCAAAGATGCGGCTGACTTTCGGGGAAAACTGAAAAATTACTCTGTTGCTATCCATCGTTCCTTCAAGTACATTAAAAATGATACTTTGAAGATCATAGTGGTGTGTGTGGACAATACGTGTAAATGGCGTATCTATGCATCATATAGTAAGAAAGACTTACAGTTTGCCACAAGAAAATGCACCTTGCAGCACACGTGTCCAGAGGGTAGTCTACGGATAAAGGGACATCCTAGAGCTGATGCAAATTGGGTTGCAAATATTGTGAGAGAGAAGGTTAGGAGTTGTCATAAGTATTCTCCTAAAGAAATGAAAGCCGACCTATAAAGGGATTTTTTCCGTTGAAGTTCTTTACAACCGGGTGTGGAAGGGTAAAGAAATAACTGTATGATATCCATGGGTATGATAGTGCATCGTATGATAGAGTGAGATGGTATTGTGATGCTGTTAAAAAAAAACAAATCCTGGCAGTTTTGTTGATTATGAGGTGGATACGGATACTAAAAAATTTACGAGGATTTTTAATTGCTTTCATACATGTTTGGTTCTAGATGGGACCCACATTAAGAATAGCTTCAAGGGATTCCTTCTGTCCACCGTATCGAAGGATGGCATCGATGGTTTGTTCACCCTAGCATATGCGGTTGTAAGTGCTGAAAATGATGCAAATTGGGAATGGTTCTGTAGGAAGCTGTAGGAAGCATTAGCGAGTCAGACACGAGGCCTAATCAATTTTAGATCTTATACTTTTTTTTTCTGACAGATATTCAGGTTTACGGAAGGCTATCCCCACGGTGTTTCCTGGCAGCAACCATGTGTATTACCTGAGGCATTTGGTGGACAATTTCCGGACGCAGGTAAGAGACTCCATATTTAATTCAGTTACTTATTCTTTCTTATTTCTGATTTTATTTTTTTTCCTATGTAGATTCTCAGATTCTACCCTTACAAGAACAAAAAACATTAGGAAACAATGTTTCAGAGAGCCGCATACACTACTTCGTTGATTGAATATCAGAGATATGTAGATGAGATTGTCAAAGCAATGCCTCGCGCATAAGACTTCATTTTACAGTCAGAGCCACAGAATTGGGCAAACTATCTATTTTCGGGTGAACGGTTTGGGGTCATAAATAACAATGTTGCCGAGTCTCCGAACTCATGGGTGAGTAATGCAAGGTTTCTTCCTATGTTAGGTATGGTTGATCAGATACGGATACAAATAATGACCATGATGAAGGAGAGGCGCTATCTCGGAGAAAAATACAACATTGAAATTTTATGTCCTCACCCAGAGGAGATGCTGAAGCAGAATTATGCTGAGGGTCAAAAAATGACCCTAAATCGAGCAAGCCCATTTTTGTATGAAGTTGCCAAGGGTAAGTCAACTTATGCCATGGATTTTGAAACAAGGCCATGTACTTGTAAGCAATGGCAGGTATTCAGAATTGCATGTAAGCATGCTTGTACTTGTATTGAGGACAAGGGACTGACGTTATATGACTTCTATGACGAAACTTATTTTGTTGCGATGGTTAGAGAAGCGTACAGGTTGTCAATCTATCCCATACCAACAGGTGAAGAGGTGGTTGTGGTGGAAAATGAGATGAATCGATTTGTTTATCCACCTGATGTGAGAGTTCAACCAGGACGTAGAAGACAAAAACGAATACCATCTCAAATTGTGAAAAGAGATCTTACATGTTCACGGTGTAAGCAAAAGCGTCATAATCGACGTAGCTGCTAATAGCCCCTTGAATCGTCATTTTTCATGATATGAAAAATGTATTAGTTTCTGTTATTTATGAATAATCTGTGTAATTTAGTTTGTTGGACTAGAATGGTGTTTGTTATATGTATTGCATACCTCTTTTCCTTCATTTGTGCATATCTGTGGTGCTTGTTGGACTGGAGTGATTGGTTTTTTATACATGATATTTTTCCGGATTATATACGACATATGGGCAATTAGATACCTGATTCCAGTTTTCATATACGACATATGGGCAAATTAATACGACATGAAGAATGTTGTGTAATTCCAATTCAGGAGGGTGTAACAAGCGAATCCATACTTTTCAGGATTATATACGACATATGGGCAATTAGATATATGATTCCAGTTTTCATATATGACATATGGGCAAATTACTACAACATGAAGAATGTTGTGTAATTCCAACTCAGGAGGGTGAAGCAAGCGAATCCATACTTTTCAGGATTATATACTACATATGGGTAATTAGATATGTGATTCCAGTTTTCATGTACGACATATGGGCAAATTAATACGACATGAAGAATGTTGTGTAATTCCAACTCAGGAGGGTGTAACAAGCGAATCCATACTTTTCAGGATTATATACGACATATGGGCAATTAGATACGTGATTCCAGTTTTCATATACGACATATGGGCAAATTAATATGACATGAAGAATGTTGTGTAATTTCAACTCAGGAGGGTGAAGCAAGCGAATCCATACTTTTCAGAATTATATACGACATATGGGCAATTAGATACATGATTTTAGTTTTCATGTACGACATATAGGCAAATTAATACCACATGAAGAATGTTGTGTAATTCCAACTCAGGAGGGTGAAGCAAGCGAATCCATACTTTTCAGAATTATATACGATATATGGGCGATTAGATACCTGATTCTAGTTTTCATATACGACATATGGACAAATTAATACGACATGAAGAATGTTATGTAATTCCAACTCAGGAGCGTGGAACAAGGGAATCCATGCTTTTCAAGATTATATACACGACATATCGATAATTAGATACGTGATTCAAAAATTCATATACTACATATGGGCAAATTAATACGACATGAAGAATGTTGTGTAATTCTAGCTCAAGAGGGTGAAACAAGCGAATCCATACTTTTCAGGATTATATACGACATATGGACAATTAGATACATGATTCCAGAATTCATATACGACATATGGGCAAATTAATATGACATGAAGAATGTTGTGTAATTCCAACTCAGGAGTGTGGAACAAGGGAATCCATACTTTTCAGGATTATATACGACATATGGATAATTAGATACGTGATTCCAGAATTCATATATTAGATATGGGCAAATTAATACGACATGAAGAATGTTGTGTAATTCCTGCTCAGAAGGGTGAAACAAGCGAATCCATACTTTTCAGGATTATATACGATATATGGATAATTAGATACGTGATTCCAGAATTAATATACGACGTATGGGCAAATTAATACGACATTTTGTATATTGTGTAATTCCAACTCAGGAGGGTGAAACAAGCGAATCCATACTTTTCCGGATTATATACTAAGTGACACAATTGTCAATATACTAAATGAGAATGAACAATATAAGATATTGTGACATATGGAAAATAACAATGAAATGAGAATGAGCAATACTAAGAGAAACCAGACTTCTTATGATTATATACGACATACGGGAAATTAGATACGGGATTTCTGTATTCCTATACTTCATATCGCCAATTTTACACCACATGAATAAAAGTGAATCCATACAACATATGGGCAATTAGATATGTGATTTCCATTTACATATACGACATATGAGCAAATTAATACGACATGAATAAAAGCGCAACCATACATAAATTTGATCCAATAACACTTACATATGCCCGATCAATAGACATCATATTGTTCAAGGGCAAACCCAAAAAATTACAGCCCATCACAATAATATACCACAAAAAAAAAAAACCAAAACAAAAGGAAAGATTATCCACTTAACGACAAAACAACCAAATATTCAAGTTTTCTTAACAGTGCCTTTTGCTGCCAGGATCTTAGTAGCCAAATGGGCCCGATAGTACGCATCTTCACACTCAACGACTCAGTCCAGAAGGCCGGATCATCCCTAGCAAAACATACGGCAAAAATGCATAAATAGGCACTACAATCAAGGCTATCAACATTATGAGAGGGATACACCTGACCGAGTACGTCATCATTCGGAATCTCATACTTATGTGCATGAAACAGGAGCATCTGAATGAATTTGGCCCATGATTTCGCATACCCGGTTGCCATGGCAGAAAGCATAGAGTTAAGCATTTGAATGCCCTTGTTTTAGTGTCGAGCACCACCATATGCCAGTGGTTTTTCGTGTTCAGTGGGAAGATGATGTAACGATAACCTCCCAACACGTCAAGATTCATCAAGCATTGAACGCACACTCCTCATGACACCGACTTCCAGGCACGCACCAAGCTCCTCTAGATCTTCAGGGTGCATTTTCTTCTTTGATCCTTTCATGAATTTTTTACCCTGCACGGCCTTCAATACCTCGGTTGTCACGTGGGCTGACATACCCCAAATGCTTGTCATGTTCATGCGGTTCAAAATTTCAATATAACTCTCAAATACACTTTGCCTCATCTCGAGGCCCCAAAGCAGTCGGTAAATGTCAGCATTCATGACTTCAACTTCATCCCCACGGTACACAACATCATCTGCCTCCTTAGCCTGTCCCCGGATGAATCCATCGATTATTTCTCGCTCTTCTAGAGTCAGCTCATCTTTTTTTGGGTAGTCAAACCTCCCAACATAATCAATGCAGTCATCCATAAGGGTCATTCCGGTGTTCACCTTCACAATAAAAGAATATAAAGTTAGAGATTATGAAATTATCATATAACTAACATAAACTATAATTAACTGAAATCTGACATCTTACTTTCTTCTTCATCCTCGGGGCAGTAGATGAAGGAGGTGTAATGAAGTCCGGGGATTTTCTTTTCTTTCTCCTGTCATCCCTCTCTCTGACATCAGCAACTATGGAGCAAATGGTGTCCTCAACTCTCTTCATTCTAAATTCAGCACGCCCATCATCCGGATCGCCTCCACTGGCATAATCATCAATAACCTGAAAATCTAAATTCTCATTCTGCTCCACAAAAGTCTCTCCAACCTCCTCATTCACATTCTACTCCCCAGCAGTCTCTCCAATCTCCAAAACATCTCCTGTCTTCTCTTCTTTATCGTCCACAACCTCCTCCACCACTTTCTCTTGCATAACAGTCAATATAACGACAACATCTTTATCTCTCTTCTTCTCATTCTTCTCATTTTCATCAGCCTTGTCACTTTCCTTCTCGCTCTTCAACCTTTTCATCATTCTTACTCTCCAATTGAGTTTCCACCCCCGCAGTCCCATTATCCACAACCTTGTCACTTTCCTCCTCACTCTCCTTCTCCTCTTCAGCATTTTCAACATCCTCACTCTCACTCTCCTGTTCACTCTCCACCCCGAAAATCACATTATCCTCACTGTCTCCAACATTCCATTCTTCTTCATTCTCCTCTGTAGTACTCTCTTCATCTTCAGAATCCCCCACCTGTACTCTATTCTTTACCAATTGTCTCAACAACTTTAACTCTCTTCTCTGATTCGCAACAACTTCCCTCAGCAAAGCTATAATCCCCAACTCAACATTATTTTTTGTGGTGGGAGGTTCAAACAATTGCAACTCCCTCGATTGAGTTGCAACGATGTCCACAAGCTTCAAACGAAATAAAAATAAAGGATGTTAGTAATATGCACAAACTAACTAAAAGAAAATGTTAAATGAGTTACCTCGATCCTCTCGGTGCTATCCAGTACATCATTGGCTCTATCTAAGTTGTTGGGCAAATTGGTGGCCTGTGATCACCGTCTAAAAAATCGAGGAAACGCCCGCACCGAGCTAGGACAGCCATACGTAGGAAAATGCTCATAAAACCACTCCTGTTACATTAATCATAATACATATTCAATTAATTAACGCAACTAGACACATAATAGACAACAACATATACTAAATTTTGGAAATTGTATAAATACCATCAAACCAGCCACGAAACCGTTGACGTAGCCTGAATTTTTTCTCAGATAATGCGTGATGGCTCCCACCAAAAACCTATAAGCAGCCACACCCCATGCAAACTCTCCAATGGAAGATAGGTCATCCACAGAGCAAACAAGTGCTCTAGGCACACCAAATGAGCTCACAGGTAACAATAATGTCGAGAATACAAATAATATATATATCCGGCAAAAATCTTCCACATCAGATTTATTTATACTCAGGACCAAATTTCTCATAATGGTTGCAATGTATCCTTCGTGCATCGTCGAGGATCGTTATCAAAAAATTCTTCAAGTGTCGACGATGGCAGCTTGGAGTGTAAATCAACATTTAAACCATAATGCTGCAACCCATTAACTATACAGAATTCTACAGAGGTGAAGGGAACAACGATATCTTTACCCACAGAAATAGAACAGGTTTGCACGTCAAATCGGGATAACAATAGCTTAATTCTAGAATTGAATGCATATGTAAACGGCATGTTCAAGAAACAACCAAATGAAAATCTAGAAATGGCTTCATGGTGTACGGGGCTGCATTAAAACCCGAATATGTTCCATTTCTTTGTAGAATACCACGGGGGAACAACGAGTTTGAAGGCTAGCCATTTCTGTAAAAGATAACATTATGGGGTTAAAAACAAATTCGTGTACAACAAAGACCAAATAGCGTATCTAAACCCAGGAATATAGTACTAGAGCAGAAGAGGGAAAAAAAAACTTGGTTTTCAAATTCAAACAACCCACAAACAAATAAGGCCATTACGTTTAAGGAACTTCCAAACCATAAATTCATTCAACTAAATGCCAATTTCGTGTACAAAATTGGTGTAATAAGGTACCTAAAAACTGAAATATCGTATTCAAGCATAATATGGGGAAATAAAGCTAGGGCTTTTAGAATCAAACAACCTCCACGCAAATTTGAGAATTTCTATTCAATCAACCCCCAACCAAAGCTGGACATTCAAATTCAAACAACACCCAACCAATTCAGTGTAAAAAAAGGGATAATAGCGTACCTAATACTAGATATCTCGTATTGGGAGCAAAAATGGGGGAAAAGGCAAAAAAATGGGGCCAAATACCTGTATTTTTTTGTGGTCTTTGTCCTCGTTGGCGGTTGAAGCCCCCTCTCGTCAATTTTATAACTCAGCGGAGGAAACACTAGTAGCTGAGCTCGGCGGTGAACTCAACTCGGCTGCGGAACTCCCTGAACAGCGGAACTCTCTGACCTTCGTAGCTGAAACCCACTTCTCCGGTAACCACTCACCGTCGATTTTTGGCTCAGTAATCACCTCCTCGTCGGTTTTCCTCTCTTCCCTCCCTCAACGACGACAATTTTTTTTTTTAATTTTTGATTTCACATTAATGAGACTGATGTGTTTGGGAGGGAAAGTCATACTCTTCAGAGGGGCACGTAGGTAAAATCACTCAAAATAGGGAGGGAAGTGAAATTGGTAAACTTAATTGGGGAGTTAATATGAGCAAAATTACAAATGGGGAGTAATGTCAAAATAGGCCTGCCATGTAGGTAGTTAATCCACATTTCCTGTAATAAAAATTCAAAAAATTACATATAATAAAAAAAAAAAATCCACCCCATACCCAACCTAGCTCCGTTTCTGGAAGAGAGGCGTGGGACCAAGAAAGAGAAAAACAAAATATACTCCCGTTTAAATAAATAATTGCCATCGAATCCCTTGGGCCACTTGTGTTGTGTGTTAAAAAATAATAATAATAATAAATAAATAATTGCTTTTAAGTTAGTTAGGTTTGATTAAAGTTGGTAATCAATTATAGCGCCGCATACTAATGAGATGAAAGTCCCCTCTCTATTCAACTCAGGATTATGCGCTTACAAGATCTTCAACTTAATTTTACATACATTAGTTTTAAAGTCTACTTTTTCTTTCTTCTTATCTCTCACTTCCACCTATTTACGAATCACAACATTCGATATGCATGGTTTACTCAATATTTATGAACTACCATAAACCCCATGCGATGCACGAAAATTATTTCAATATTATTTTTTATTGATATTTTTCTTCAAAAAAGAGAAAAAATGATCGATAGAAAAAAATATTTTTAAATATTTTTTTCACTTCATCCAGAGATAAGAGAGAAAGAAAACATTTGCATGTTTTATATTTTATTTAAAAATTAAATCACACACTAAAGGTAAGAAGTATATGGATACTTTCACTCATGTTGATAGTTATTTAGGATATTTACCTATTTGATGCTATGTATTCAATCTATGGATATTAAAGATAAGAAAAGAAAATGACATAAACAAAAATTTTAAAAAGTAATAAGGTTAAAAAACATCATAATATCATTCTTCATGTAAACTATACGAAATATTAGAATTGAAAGAAGGCTAAGTATATAATTTCTTTTTTGGTGAAAAGCTACGTATATGAATGCATTCAAGAAGATAAAATATATAAAATAAAAATAAAACAATGTAAAATACTTTGATAGATAAATCTCAAAATGCAATGAAAATGATAAATGTAAAGGTAAGAGAAGAACTACAAAAATCTTAAAATACAATAAGAAATATAGAAAGAGGTTAATATATGTATCTAAGAATATAAAACCTATCAAGATGGAAACTTAAGGATAAGAAAAGAAAACCGTCATGAACAAAGATTTAAAAAAATAATAAGGTTAAAAGGCATCATAATATCATTTTTCGTGTAAACTACATGAAATATTAGAATCGAAAGAATGCTACGTATATAATGTATTTTTTTGGTGAAAAGCTACACATATAAATGCATTCAAGAAGATAAAAATTATAAAATAAAAATAAAACGATGTAAAATACTTTGATTGATAAATTTCAAAATGTAATGACAATGATAAATGTAAAGGTCGGAGAAGAACTAAAAAAAATCTTAAAATTGAAATAAGAAAGATAAAAAGGTTAATATATCTATCTAAAAATATAAGACTTCTCAAGATTGAAACTTAAATCATTAAAAATGAGTAAGGGAATATAAAACTCATAAAACTAAAAAATAATAGCTTTCAAAATCTTAAGAAACTCTTCAACAAAACCAAAAAAAAAAAAGTAGAAAATCAATTGAATGTATAGGAATTAAAAAGTGAGATTCCAATCTATCAAAAAATACCAATTTATTCTTAGAATTTCATGACAAATGGATTATTATTCACCGTTAACTGTGCTTATTCTTCAATTTATTTTTCAAGATATAGAGTTCAACAATCGAAACTTTTATTACTTTCTTAAACATATTAAATAATGGATTTTAGTTATGGAAGAAATAATATTCTAAACTATAAAAGCTTGAAGAAAAAATCTCAAATTTTGACAGTTACCGTAAATAACAAAGTTTTTAGCTAAGATAGCTATGATTATTGCTTAAATTAAGTGATTCCATAAACATTATTTTAAATTTGATTAATAGTTTAAATATTTCGTCTAATAAAATAATATAAATTTCTAAAAAGTCACCATTTGATCAAAATTGAACTAATTATGGTTTAAAAACATTCGTCTAAATATATAATTTGACATTTAAAAGAAAAGAAAGGTTTGACCAATACGATATATAAAGACTCAATGTCCAAAAGATTTTGCCCTTAACTCTTAACAAAGGAAAATTTTGATCAACACTAATATGGAAAAATCCATAATACTTGATGATGAGACATAAAACCACACCCGTATCAGAGCCGTCAACGTGTCGCCATCAGCTGACTGGAAGATAGGACGCTCGCAGTGATGGGCTCGCGAATCAACCCAGCCCACTCACTTGCTCATTGCTACAGGCCCATGAGCCTCAGACCACTATTCAGGCTAAAGACTCAAGCTAACTGGCTTACCGCTCGCATCCCGGCCCTCTGGGTTACCCTCCTCAGGGAAGTACCCACGCGAGGGCCCACTCATGATGCTCGGTGGGCTGACGCTCAAAGGTCATCTGCCATGGGGAAACCCCTTCGTGCCCTCTTCGAGCGTCACCAACGCTCGGTTGCGATCCCCCCTCTCTGAGACGGATCCGACCCTCTGCCGAAAGGACCTTGGGCCTTCCCCACGCGCGACCCTCGCCAACAACTCCTGACACAAAGGTAGTGCGCACTGGGCGCCTGACACACCGCCTCCCTTTCAGGAATGTCATTCTCACGCCTCCACAGGCCGCCACGTGTTAGGGCAACACAGGTTTGGGACCACACGGTCAAATTACCCCTAATACCCTCACCCCTAACATATAAAAAGGGGAGAACACTTGCCTTCTCCCCCAAGTGAATCTCTGCATACACATTGCATACATTTTCTGGGCATTTTCCTCCATTTTTCCTCATCTTCCCAAGCTCCAGATTACATCACCACAACTGCATCATCGTTGAACTTTGCACTCTTGGCGTTATCCTAGCTGGAAGAACCCACGCTCAAAAGGAAACCCAGATCCTGAGGCCTTCATGCCTGTGATGGTCTTCCCCATTTCCTACAAATTTTAAAGTGTTTGGTTGCATCTTGAGAATCCATTTCCTGCACCATCATTTTTTGCGCCGTCTGTGGGAAACCATCATCACTGTCAGAGATCTTCATCTGTTTCTTCCATCATTTGAGCTAGTTGAAACAAAACACCAGCAATCTACACCATGGTTACAACGACAAGATCAGGAACTCAGAGGAATATGGATGTTCTTCCTCTCGTTGATGAGGAAAACACAGGAAATCGTACCCCCACCGGAGGAAATCCCCCACCTATTCCAGAAACCACTGAAGCTGTAGCTGCAACGCTCCTCCCCGGAGGAAATGAAGCGGGAGGGACTGGCTCCAATCCTCCTCCCCTAATCGTTGCCCAAGTAGCTCCGACATTCCATCCCGGCCTGTACTCCATGACCATGCCCCCGCCGGGATACTCCTATACGCAGCCGGGGATGACGCCCGGAATGGTGCCCATGGTCCAGTCCTACCAGGTTGGGACATTGAATCTCCCCTTATCACTTCCTAGGGAGATACAAGGAGTGGAGATGCCCCAAGTTTCTACTCAGCAACTCCAGGCACTCTACGCTCAGTGCGAAGGGCAGGCAGTACAAAATGCCTGGGAACACTTCACAGCGGCGTATTTCCCGTCGTTGGCCGGTGGCCGAGCGGCTCCGCCCATAGGGGGACTCCCAGTCCATCCCATATTAGCGGCCTAGAATGTGTTGAGGGCCCAGCCACCTCCACCGCCGCCAGCTCAGGCGGATGGGGCCCCGCCGAGGGTCCCACAAGGGCAGCAACTAGCTGGAAATGAGAGGCCCCCTCAAGGAGAGAGGGCAGTAGACAATGAAGAGGTCCAGTCGAGGGCCACTGGGAGGGCAAGTCACAGAAAATCCGAGGACCCTCAACTTGCTGTCGTTCAAGATCAGCTTAAGGGGCTCCAAGACGTGGTAGCTCAGCTCTCTCGAGCAAGGTCTCAAGTCCCCCACGGCGGGGGCGAGAGGTCCAGGGCCAGAGATGCTCGCAGACCACGCAGCCCAGTTTCTCACCATCAAAGGGCAGCAAACGACAAGGAGTACCACCAGGAGGAGAGATCCAGGGCCAGAGACGTTCGGTGTCCCCGTAGCCCAGATGTCCATCGTCGTAGAGAGGCCAGCTATGAGGATCCCGACGACAGGGACTACAGGATAATGACGGGCGATTCCCCCCTCATTGAGGAGGTATTAATGACCCGCACGGGGAGGGGCAAAATCCCCACGTCCGTCAATAGATATGATGAAACTACTGATCCAGCTGAGCATCTGGATCACTTTGTGCACTTGATGCACCTTTACGATCACCCAAGCAACTACTGGGCCAAGGTGTTCGTCACCTCCCTCACTGGAATGTCCCAAGACTGGTACAAGAAGCTCCCTCCTCGCTCAATCCGAGGGTACTATGACCTAACCGACGCCTTCGTGAGCCACTTCAATTCTTTAAAAGCACCAGCCCCTGCTGCTACAGCTCTCTACAGCTTGGTCCAAGGGCCGAACGAGACGCTCAGGTCCTTCATGGGTAGGTTCAACAAAGAAATACTGTTGGTGGAGAAGCCCTCAATGGATTTTCTGAGGCACGTTCTCTTTGGAGCCATCAATATGAAGCACTATATTAGCAAATAGTTCGTGGAGGAAGTGGCCAAGAAGAAGCCACGCTCGTTAATGGAGATCCGGGACATAGCCGATTGATTCTTTACCCTCGAGGATATGTACATCGCGAGGGACCAGAAGATGGCTAATGCCCCTCGCCCCAACAGAGCCCACGAGGACAGAGGAGAATCCAACCGGAATCGCCGACGCAGCTCTATACCCGCTCGTCATAACTCCCCACCTTCGTGGAAATTCGAACGTGTTCCCCTCAACCGCCCAATCGCTGAAGTTTACTCCATGATGGACCAAAAACTGTTCAAGAGACCACCCCAGCTGAGGGAGACCGAGGCTCAAAAGCACTCGGGAAAGTATTGCGCTTTTCATAAGCAAAAGGGGCATGATACAAACGAGTGCCGTCACCTGGAGAAAGAGATTCAGAGGCTAATCGCCGGGGGGCACCTTAAGGAATTTGTGAGGGTACTGGAAAGGTATGATGAGCATTGCGCTGAACGAGCGCGTTTCAGAGGGAGGAGTCGCTCACGTTCCCGGAGTCCTCGCCACCATCACCCAGAGACGAGCGAACGTGGCAAAGGGAAAATTGCAGGGCTAGAAAATCACCCCTTTGCGGTCATTCACATGATCGCTGGAGGGCCCTCAGGGGGCGATTCCAATGCTTCTCGCCGTCGCCACGTCCGGAGCTATAACCAAAGAGCATCTCTTCCCCGACCAGTGCTTTCCGTCGACAGCTCTTCGCGCTCGAAGGAGAATGATGTTATAGGGTTTACAGAGAAAGATCTGGAGCACATTGTAACACCCCATGGGATAGGGAAAACCTCTGACTGTCCCATGGTGGTTAGTTTAGACGTTCATAATCATACTGTTAAGAGGGTTTTAATTGATAGTGGAAGCTCTGTGAACGTTCTTCCGTACTCAACGTTTCAACAAATGAACATAACAAACATCCCCCTCGAACCTCTCAGAATTGCCCTCGTAGGGTTTGGAGGTTCCGAGATCGTCCCTCGCGGACAAATTCGCTTGGCCACCTCTTTTGGTCGCACCCCACAGCGAAAAACTTTGAGCGTCCTCTACACCGTCGTTGAGGTGGACCATCCCTACAATATCATCATCGGGCGCCCAGCCCTCGTGGATTTCAAGGCAATAATTTCCACCTATCACCAGAAGATCAAGTTTCCCACCCCCGAGGGTACGGGTGAAGTTCTGTGCAACGTCTGAGAGGCTTGGGAATGTTACATTCTTTCGCTTCGGAGCCACAAGCCCAAGCAATCCATTCAAGCGGGATCTACTAAAACGTCCGTCAACTTTCCCAAATTAGACGAAGACAGCCCCGAGCGCAAAAGGGCCAAGCTGTACAAAAAGAGGAATAAAAAGAAGACCCCCGGTGAAGCCCAGCGTTCGGAGAATAGGCCATTGGGGGCCGTTGGAGGCTCCTCTTCGGAGCCCGAGGGTAGGCTTACTGGGAAGAAACGAGCGCTCGAAGCGCGGAGGCCGGAGGTTCGAATCGAGCCTACCGAGAAATTTTTGACCGTCGAATTGGAGCCAGGAAATCCGGATAAAACCACCCAGATTGGCTCGGGCCTCGATGGACCCTCGCAAGTTTTGATGATCGGCTTCCTACAGGAGAACCTAGACGTTTTTGCATAGAAAGCCTCTGATCTCACCGGGATAGATCCGAGCGTTATTGTACACAGACTGAACGTGGACCCAACCTTCAAGCCAGTCAAACAGAAGAAAAGAGACGTTCACGGTTTCAGAAAGCGGGTCATCGAAGAAGAAGTTAATAAGTTGCTTGACGCTCAATATATTGAGGAAATTTTGTACCCATAATGGCTCTGTAATGTGGTGCTCGTTCCAAAGAGCGCCAATAAATGGCGTATGTGCAACGACTTCACAGATCTCAACAAAGCATGCCCCAAAGACCATTACCCGCTACCGAGGATTGATCAGTTGGTAGATTCTACAGCTGGGTGTGAACTCATGAGTATGATGGAAGCCTTCCAGGGATATTATCAAATTTTCATGGCGCCCGAGGATCGTCCCAAAACTTCGTTCGTTGTGCATTTAGGTGTTTATTGCTTCAAAGTCATGCCATTTGGGCTAAAAAATACGGGTGCAACCTATCAACGCCTCGTCAACAGGATGTTCGAGCGTGAAATTGGAAAATCTATGGAGGTATATGTGGATGACATGATAGTCAAGAGTGAGCACCAGCGCTCCCATCTAGAAGATCTCAAGCGGACTTTCGACATCCTCCGCCACTACGGAATGAAGTTGAACCCTTCGAAATGCACCTTCGGCGTTCGGGGCGGTAAATTTCTGGGATACATGGTCAGTCAGCGGGGTATAGAGGCAAATCCTGAGAAGATTAAAGCAATTCTGGATATCCCCTCCCCTCGGAGAGTGAGGGAAGTACAAGTACTGGTGGGAAAAATCATTTCATTAAATAGATTCATCTCCCGCTCAACGGACAGGAATTTACCCTTCTTCAAAATTTTACGGAACGCTCGAAATTTCGCTTGGAACGAGGAATGTGAGAAGGCCTTGCAGGACATGAAGCGGTACCTTGCGAGCGCACCCCTATTAACTAAACCCAGTCATGGTGAGAGATTATTTGTTTACCTCTCGGTATCTGTAGAAGCCACGAGCACTGTCCTAGTAGCGGTCCCGAGCGTTAGCACATGCCAGTCTACTACTTGAGCAAAACGTTGCAGGGGGCAGAAAAGAGATATATGGAAATAGAGAAATTTGCATTTGCACTCGTTAATGCGTCTCGAAGGCTAAGGCCTTATTTTCAGGCTCATTCTATCACAGTGCTTACAGACCAACCCCTCAAGCAAGTGCTCTCTAAACCGGATGTCTCAGGGAGATTAATCAAGTGGTCGATTGAACTCAGTCAATTTGATATCACTTTCGAGCCTCGTACTGCCATACAGGCTCAGGCAGTGGCCGATTTGTTGGTGGAGCGTTTTAACCTAGGCTCAGGGCCCCCGACGGAAGAGGGATTGTGGCTACTGCACACAGATGGCTCCTCGACCTCACAAGGGGGGGGGGGGGGGGAGCCGGGGTGACCCTCAAAGACCCTCATGGCACAAAAGTGGATTACGCTATTAAACTGGCGTTTCGGTTACCAAGAACGAGGCAGAGTATGAGGCCTTAATCCAAGGGCTTAGGATAGCCCATCAGAATGGGGCCGTTCGAGTCACTGTGTATGTTGACTCACAGCTAATTGCAAGTCAAATTGATGGTACTTATGACGCTCGAGAAGCCACCATGGTGCAGTATTTAGCGCTAACCAAGGAAGTGATCGCCAAGTTCAGAGAATTCCACCTGTTGTAGGTCCCTCGAGCGAAAAACGAGCGTGCTGACGCTCTTTCTAAATTCGCTTCAGCTTTCGATGATTCTTGTGAACGCTCAGTCGCATTCCTCAGGATAGAGAAACCGCTGATCAGAGTAACGGAACCCTCGGAGGGGGTGAACATGATTGACCCCTCCGAGCCCTGCTGACTTGACGACATCATTAAGTTTTTGAGGGACGGGACTTGCCCGAGCGATAAAATAGAAGCTCGGAAAGTTAGGAATGAAGCCCCTCGCTTTTCTCTTGATGGCGACGAACGGCTGTTCAAGCGGTCCTTCCAAGGCCCGCCACTGAAGTGTTTGAGGCCCTCGCAGGCCAAGGAAGTGCTGGAACACGTTCATAACGGAAGCTGCGGAAATCACTCCGGCGGTCGGATTCTAGCTAAGAAGGTCTTAAGGAGTGGGTTTTACTGGCCCACGCTATTGCAGGATGCCATCAGCTACTCCAAGAAGTGCCCAAAGTGCCAATTTCATTCTAACACCCCTCAATTGCCGGCAGCACACATGATCCCTATTGTTGTCTCTTGGCCCTTCGACCAGTGGGGCATTGACATTGTAGGACCCCTCCCAATGGCGGTCGGACAAAGAAAGTTTGTAATACTTGCTGTGGATTATTTCACTAAATGGGCCGAAGCCGAAGCGGTCGCCAAGATAACGTTCAAAGTTGTGAGGGACTTCATCTGGAAAAACATCATCTGCAGATATGGCATCCCGAGGGTGCTCATCTCAGATAATGGCTCCCAATTTATTGCGGCTGACAGGCGGGATTGGTGCTTTGAGCTGGGGATTGAGCAACGATTCACTTCCGTGGGCCATCCTCAAGCCAACAGTTAAGCCAAAGTAACCAACCGAACCATACTCCAGTATCTGAAAACGATGCTCGAGAGTAAGAAAGGAGAGTGGGCGGAGGAACTTCAAGGTGCCCTCTGGGCGTACCGTACCACCCCCCGAGCGGCAACTGGAGAGACTCCATACTCCCTCGTTATGGATCCGAGGCTATGATACCTGCGGAGATCGCTCAAGAATCCGCACGCGTTGCCTACTTTGAGCCTGCACTCAACGAGGTTAATCGAACGTTCGAATTGGATTTGCTAGACGAAAAGAGGAACGCTGCTTGGGCTCGTATTCACAAGTATAAGGCGACCTTAGCCCACCAGTATAACAAACGTGTTAGAGAGAGAACTTTCCAACTAGGGGACTTGGTCCTCAAGAAAGTTGAAGTTTCCAAACATGTGGGTAAGCTGGATCCTAAGTGGGAAGGCCCCTTCAAAATCATTCAAGTACGAGCGAACAACACCTACTTGCTAGAGACTTTGCAAGGCGAGCGACTCCCAAGGCCTTGGAATGCATGCAACATTAGGCGGTTCTACGTATAAAGGTCCAATATATTCACCCGCTCGCGGCGGTTTGTACTTTCTTTTGGCAGAAAGCATGTTGTAATCATTTCGAGCATTGCAAACATAATGGTAAGTATTTTATATGTTGTTATGTCCTTAACTTGCTCTTTCCTTTGATTAATGGTATGGTTAAAGAAAAAGCTTACTCCGTGTCGAGCGTGCTCCACGTCGAACGGCTTAATTAATACCCTGTTAATCTCCAAGCGACGTCACAAATGAAGTAAGAATGATCCGTGTTAAATGCCTGAACACTCATAAGCGTGAAGATCCCAAGGATGAGCGCGTCAAATGGGGGATGCTGAATGCTTAATTTACGCCAACTGGGCGCTCGCTACGCCAGTTCGTGCTCGTAAACCCCCATCAACCCTCACTTTCTTGGGGAAGCGTTCGCTCGGGAATGACGGATCATATGCCAATCCTTCCACGGATGTGCTCATAAGCGTGAAGATCCCAAGGATGAGCGCGTCAAATGGGGGATGCTGAATGCTTAATTTACGCCAACTGGGCGCTCGCTACGCCAGTTCACGCTCGTAAACCCCCATCAACCCTCACCTTCTTGGGGAAGCGCTCGCTCGGGAATGACGGATCATATGCCAATCCTTCCACGGATGTGCTCATAAGCAGGAGGACCCCAAGGATGAGCGTGTCAAATGGCGGGATGCTAAATGCATAATTTACGCCAACTGGGCGCTCGCTACGCCAGTTCGTGCTCGTAAACCCCCAGCGACCCTCGCCTTCTTGGATAAGTGCACGCCCGTAAATAGCAGATCCTATGACGGTCCTACCACGGGTACCTCAGGATGGCGCTAACACTACGGTTACGCTAGCCTTTATTCCTACTTAGCAATTTATTGGAACAACGAAGATGAAGGGGCACTCCAATTGCTTAAGGCCAATGCTTGGTTAAATCCTCAAAGGTTTTCTAAGTCCAAATTCGAGCCTCGTTTCGAATGTGGCCAGGGAACCCTCATAAGGGATACCCTCGTGCCTATATTTCCTCAAAGGTTTTCTAAGTTCAAATTCGAGCCTCATTTCGAATGTGGCCAGGGAACCCTCATAAGGGACACCCTCGCGCCTATATTTCCTCAAAGGTTTTCTAAGTCTAAATTCGAGCCTCATTTCGAATGTGTCCAGGGAACCCTCATAAGGGACACCCTCGCGCCTATATTTCCTCAAAGGTTTTCTAAGTTCAAATTCGAGCCTCATTTCGAATGTGGCCAGGGAACCCTCATAAGGGACACCCTCGCGCCTATATTTCCTTAAAGGTTTTCTAAGTACAAATTCGAGATTCATTTCGAATGTGGCCAGGGAACCCTCATAAAAGATACCCTCGCGCCTATGTTTGTATCATTCCAGTTGCCAAACGTCTTGGATTTCTAAGCTTAATGTGCATGGTGATGAGAGTCGGAGGACCACCAGAGAAAACACCCTCGTATGCTTACACTACCATTGCAAATGTTTAAATAACAAGAAAAACATACACGCAAGCATAGAACATGGAAAGCCAACTTTACTCAACAATCAAAGTCAGAAGAAATCAAGACATGGGCATTCATTCATCTAGAAATTAAAAGTACCTATTTCATTAAAATTCAGGTAAAGAGTACAGACAGTCAGATGGTTTTCAAGCAGAAAAAGGGGAATCAAATAAGCAGAATGTTTAAGCAGCTGAGGGGCAAGGCATCATTGGGCTTGGCTGTCAGGCTCAGGAGGGGCAGTCGCGAGGGGAACCGGGGCCAATACGTGGGCATCTGAAGTTTGAGCCTCTCCGGGTTCCCCCTCGTCCGGCACGTCCATAAGGGTGCCTTCGTCTCCTATCTGAAGGGGACCTGGGCCTAAAGAGTTGGCAACTATGAACTCTTGCTGGAGCATCGATACCAGTCCTTGATACTAAGGCTCCGCCAAGTTCTCGAAAGGATCCTCGTCCTGGACCATCGGCTCGCAGTTGTCGTCCAGCTCCATGCGCAGACGGTCGTCAGTCCGAGCGCTCTCAGGGGCCAACCCCAACTTCACCATTTGCCCAATCGCTTTGTAGAAGAAGCGACGAGCGTTGTCAAAACAATGCATGTTGGCAGCGAAGACGAAAGCCTTTGAGCGCACGAACTTTAGCACCGCATCCCATGCCACTTTCTCTTCCAGGCTCACGACCTTCTCTTGCAATTCTGCAAGGTTCTTCTTGGTCTCCTCGATCTGCCTAGTGCCCTCGGCCAGTTGACGCTCTAGCTCACCCTTTTCTGCCCTCAACTGATCGCGCTCCTGCTTGAGCTTCCTATGACGATCGTCGAGGACTAAGTATGCATCTTCAGACTGCCTCAAGTTCTCCCTCAGCTTGTCCTTCTCCAAGTCGGCCTCCGTCAGTTGAGCGCTGACAGTATTGTAATCCTCTTGCAGCTGGCCAGGGTCAGAAATTTTCAGCAATCTTTTGTATTTGGCCTTGTGCTCAGAGTAGGCCTGCGCTCGACCTTGAAGGTTCTTTAGCCTGGGGATGACCTCCTGAAAAGCCAGATTCGAGGGTCAGTACGCGAGTTAAAATGAAAGATATTGAAATCCTACAAAAGGCACTAGGGACTAACCGTCATGAGGGCATGGCAGGCGTCATCAGCAACCCGAGCAGCATCATGCTCGTTTAACTTGTCATGATCGCCGGAAAATTGGAGCTTCCCGACGATGTCCGAAACGAGGTTGATTGACTACGCACTCTTTTTCAATAGCACGGGGCCCTCGTTCCTCTGACGCTTGTAGCGAGCGTCGCCCCTGCAACCAATCTTCCAAAAATCCTCATCCTCCGATGAGAAAGTTTCACCCTCTTCGCCACGGTGGCCCACAACCACCTCCTTGCCCTTGCCAGAGATAGGGATGGAGTCTGGCAACCTTTTCCTCTTGCGCTCGGCCCTAACAGTCTCATGCATGCGGGCCAGTTCCCCCGAGTGGTTGCGAGAGCCGCTGGAACTTAGAGAAATGGGACCCTCGGGGGCAGCCCTCGGTGGAGTGGGCCCTTGAACGCCCTCCACGGTCAGATCTTCAATGGGCCCCGTGGGCTGAGCTTCGTTCCTAGCACCGCCCCGAGCGCCAGTGCCGCGACGGATCCCTCGCCTAATTCCTCTCCCCCTCGGGGCAAGGGGAGGGTGTGCCTGCTGTGGTTGTCGTTGTTGTTGTTGAGGATTGTTGCCAGCTCTTTGAGAGGACATCATGCGGGCGAGAGCTTCAGCATTCATCCCTAAAGTTAGTAGGCGGATTTCTGCAAGGAAGGAATTCGAGCGTCAGAAAACAATTATTTGGAGGATAACTACTAAAGTATGGCAAATTAAATGAAGTCAGCAATGTTATCCTAAGAGTTAGATCAGTTAGTTCCTAGAATCTAACCGTCGAGGGCCATGATTTCCACTGGAGGGTTGAGCACCATGGCTGGGGGGCAAAATAGGCCGTATCGGAATAATATCCCCTCGTCTCTTATCAGGACCTCAGCCTGGATCCATCTCTTGGCGTTCTTCATCTCGAGGGCCACCCCTTTTGCCCAATCCTCGAAGGCTTTATTTCTCGCCCTTTCCTTAATCAGTGGCCCCTCACCGTGTATCAGCCACTGCCTGTGAACCCCAAAAATTCCCCCAGGAGCCCCAACAAAGAAATATTTCTCCTTCCAATGCTCGCCATAAGAAGTAGAGGGAGAATCTATCATTTTGAACCCCGACTTGGCCTGGGCGTAGTAGAACCCATCTGTGGGGGACGAGCGTGTCGAGCGGGCTACCTGGATTAGACTGTCAAAATTGTTGATTGAGGGTTCCCGGCCTAGCGCTCTCATCATGATCACGAAGGTGTTTATCAGAGCAATGCCGTTCGGGAGAATTTGTGAAGGGCAAAGTTTTAGGTGGTGATAGAGGGTGGTGACGGTCAACGGAATGGGAAACCTCAGGCCCCCGGCAAGGGCCGCATCCCAGTAAACTGTAATCATTCCTGGGGGTGGCGAATTTGCTCTCTCTCCTTCTTCTGGGAGACGCATGGGGAACACTGCTTCATCCCAGTACACCTTGGCTTTCAGCTCTTCCAGATCATCGAGCGTCAAGATGCTCTCAATTTCATCTGGGGACCTATCCGTTTGATGAGGGTTATTATGTCTCACGCGGGTAGCAGGCTCTTTCCCCCTCCTTTGGCGCCCTCTGGGGGGTTCAGCCTCAGCATGACGCTCGGAAGGCCCAGCTTCACCCTCGGGAGCAGCGATGGCCACAGTAATTCTATGGTCTTGGGGCCGTACTGCGCTCCTAAGCACGGGGAATACCCTTTCCCCTTGTCTCTGCATCTCCATGACATTGGCCATCTCCTCGAGCAGGTCATCCACGCCCCCAGGAGCACGCTCGTTCATCCCTTGAACGGCGGCGTCTACTTCTTCGTCCCCAAATTCGGCCGGAGCCCTGGCCACAGGAATAGCAGTAGGAATCTCCTCGTCTGGGGATGCCCTGGCCATGGGAACTGCTGTGGGTACATTATTATGAGGAGAAGAACTCCCCACTGACATCTCAACAATTTCCCTCACATAAGCATCCTCGTTATTATTCGCCATTTCTGAGTTCTATGAGTGCTGAAAAGGGAAGGTTTCCTCAGAAAAATTCGATGGAAGAAAAAGATTCTGGGAAGGGTTTAAGGATGGAGAAGGATTCCTCACTTAGAGAAGTCTTACTCTCGCACAACCTAAGTCTAAAGTTAGTATCAAAGACAAGAATTTACGGGATTTTTACCTGATAGTTTGAAGAAGAACTTGCTGGAAATCGCAGAAAGTGGAAGAAGATTTTTGCTGCTTGATTTGCTTGAAGAAGAAGTGAATGCGAGAAAAGAGAAAAATAGATTTATGGAGCCCTGTTTATAGGGGAGAGATTTGCGTTAATTAGGGTTAATGATTTGAAAACGCAATCATTTCCCGCCTTGGAAGACTCCCACTTTTGGTAACCGCTTCACGCCTACCGGAGTGCATGCGCCCACGTTCCCACTTCGCATTAAATGCGGACAAGACCTCATTTAATGCCTTGTCAGACTATGTCCGTTATAGAAGGCAAACGGTCACTTCTGTTGCAGAGGCCTGACCCTCGCATATTCAAAAGTATAAGGCTCGCTTCTCTTAAATTCTACAGTACGCTCGAGCGATACTACAGAATTTGGGGGGCAAAATGATGAGACATAAAACCACACCCGTATCAGAGCCGTCCACGTGTCGCCATCAGCTGACTGGAAGATAGGACGCTCGCAGTGATGGGCTCGCGAATCAACCCAGCCCACTCGCTTACTCATTGCTACAGGCCCATGAGCCTCGGACCACTATTCAGGCTAAAGACTCAAGCTAACTGGCTTACCGCTCGCATCCCGGCCCTCTGGGTTACCCTCCTCAGGGAAGTACCCACGCGAGGGCCCACTCATTATGCTCGGTGGGCTGACGCTCAAAGGTCATCTGCCATGGGGAAACCCCTTCGTGCCCTCTTCGAGCGTCACCAACGCTCGGTTGCGATCCCCCCTCTCTGAGATGGATCCGACCCTCTGCCGAAAGGACCTTGGGCCTTCCCCACGCGCGACCCTCGCCAACAACTCCTGACACAAAGGTAGTGCGCACTGGGCGCTTGACACACCGCCTCCCTTTCAGGAATGTCATTCTCACGCCTCCACAGGCCGCCACGTGTTAGGGCAACACAGGTTTGGGACCACACGGTCAAATTACCCCTAATACCCTCACCCCTAACATATAAAAAGGGGAGAACACTTGCCTTCTCCCCCAAGTGAATCTCTGCATACACATTGCATACATTTTCTGGGCATTTTCCTCCATTTTTTCTCATCTTCCCAAGCTCCAGATTACATCACCACAGCTGCATCATCGTTGAACTTTGCACTCTTGGCGTTATCCTAGCTGGAAGAACCCACGCTCAAAAGGAAACCCAGATCCTGAGGCCTTCACGTCTGTGATGGTCTTCCCCATTTCCTACAAATTTTAAAGTGTTTGGTTGCATCTTGAGAATCCATTTCCTGCACCATCATTTTTGGCGCCGTCTGTGGGAAACCATCATCACTGTCAAAGATCTTCATCTGTTTCTTCCATCATTTGAGCTAGTTGAAACAAAACACCAGCAATCTACACCATGGTTACAACGACAAGATCAGGAACTCAGAGGAATATGGATGTTCTTCCTCTCGTTGATGAGGAAAACACAGGAAATCGTACCCCCACCGGAGGAAATCCCCCACCTATTCCAGAAACCACTGAAGCTGCAGCTGCAACGCTCTTCCCTGAAGGAAATGAAGCGGGAGGGTCTGGCTCCAATCCTCCTCCCCCAATCGTTGCCCAAGTAGCTCCGACATTCCATCCCGGCCTGTACTCCATGGCCATGCCCCCGCCGGGATACTCCTATACGCAGCCGGGGATGACACCCGGAATGGTGCCCATGGTCCAGTCCTACCAGGTTGGGACATTGAATCTCCCCTTATCACTTCCTAGGGAGATACAAGGAGTGGAGATGCCCCAAGTTTCTACTCAGCAACTCCAGGCACTCTACGCTCAGTGCGAAGGCAGGCAGTACAAAATGCCTGGGAACACTTCACAGCGGCGTATTTCCCGTCGTTGGCCGGTGGCCGAGCGGCTCCGCCCATAGGACTCCCAGTCCATCCCATATTAGCGGCCTAGAATGTGTTGAGGTCCCAGCCACCTCCACCGCCGCCAGCTCAGGCGGATGGGGCCCCGTCGAGGGTCCCACAAGGGCAGCAACTAGCTGGAAATGAGAGGCCCCCTCAAGGAGAGAGGGCAGTAGACAATGAAGAGGTCCAGTCGAGGGCCACTGGGAGGGCAAGTCACAGAAACACCGAGGACCCTCAACTTGCTGTCGTTCAAGATCAGCTTAAGGGGCTCCAAGACGTGGTAGCGCAACTCTCTCGAGCAAGGTCTCAAGTCCCCCACGGCGGGGGCGAGAGGTCCAGGGCCAGAGATGCTCGCAGACCACGCAGCCCAGTTTCTCACCATCAAAGGGCAGCAAACGACAAGGAGTACCACCAGGAGGAGAGATCCAGGGCCAGAGACGCTCGGTGTCCCCGTAGCCCAGATGTCCATCGTCGTATGGAGGCCAGCTATGAGGATCCCGACGACAGGGACTACAGGATAATGACGGGCGATTCCCCCCTCATTGAGGAGGTATTAATGACCCGCACGGGGAGGGGCAAAATCCCCACGTCCGTCAATAGATATGATGGAACTACTGATCCAGCTGAGCATCTGGATCACTTTGTGCACTTGATGCACCTTTACGATCACCCAAGCAACTACTGGGCCAAGGTGTTCGTCACCTCCCTCACTGGAATGACCCAAGACTGGTACAAGAAGCTCCCTCCTCGCTCAATCCGAGGGTACTATGACTTAACCGACGCCTTCGTGAGCCACTTCAATTCTTTAAAAGCACCAGCCCCTGCTGCTACAGCTCTCTACAGCTTGGTCCAAGGGCCGAACGAGACGCTCAGGTCCTTCATGGGTAGGTTCAACAAAGAAATACTGTTGGTGGAGAAGCCCTCAATGGATTTTCTGAGGCACGTTCTCTTTGGAGCCATCAATATGAAGCACTATATTAGCAAATAGTTCGTGGAGGAAGTGGCCAAGAAGAAGCCACGCTCGTTAATGGAGATCCGGGACATAGCCGATTGATTCTTTACCCTCGAGGATATGTACATCGCGAGGGACCAGAAGATGGCTAATGCCCCTCGCCCCAACAGAGCCCACGAGGACAGAGGAGAATCCAACCGGAATCGCCGATGCATCCCTATACCCGCTCGTCATAACTCCCCACCTTCGCGGAAATTCGAGTGTGTTCCCCTCAACCGCCCAATCGCTGAAGTTTACTCCATGACGGACCAAAAACTGTTCAAGAGACCACCCCAGCTGAGGGAGACCGAGGCTCAAAAGCACTCGGGAAAGTACTGCGCTTTTCATAAGCAAAAGGGGCATGACACAAACGAGTGCCGTCACCTGGAGAAGGAGATTCAGAGGCTGATCGCCGGGGGGGCACCTTAAGGAGTTTGTGAGGGTACTGGAAAGGTATGATGAGCATTGCACTGAACGAGCGCGTTTCAGAGGGAGGAGTCGCTCACGTTTCCGGAGTCCTCGCCACCATCACCCAGAGACGAGCGAACGTGGCAAAGGGAAAATTACAGGGCTAGAAAATCAGCCCTTTGCGGTCATTCACATGATCGCTGGAGGGCCCTCAGGGGGCGATTCCAATGCTTCTCGCCGTCGCCACGTCCGGAGCTATAACCAAAGAGCATCTCTTCCCCGACCAGTGCTTTTCGTCGACAGCTCTTCGCGCTCGAAGGAGAATGATGTTATAGGGTTTACAGAGAAAGATCTGGAGCACATTGTAACACCCCATGGGATAGGGAAAACCTCTGACTGTCCCATGGTGGTTAGTTTAGACGTTCATAATCATAATGTTAAGAGGGTTTTAATTGATAGTGGAAGCTCTGTGAACGTTCTCCAGTACTCAACGTTTCAACAAATGAACATAACAAACATCCCCCTCGAACCTCTCAGAACTGCCCTCGTAGGGTTTGGAGGTTCCGAGATCGTCCCTCGCGGACAAATTCGCTTGGCCACCTCTTTTGGTCGCGCCCCACAGCGAAAAACTTTGAGCGTTCTCTACACCGTCGTTGAGGTGGACCTTCCCTACAATATCATCATCGGGCGCCCAGCCCTCGTGGATTTCAAGGCAATAATTTCCACCTATCACCAGAAGATCAAGTTTCCCACCCCCGAAGGTACGGGTGAATTTCTGTGCAACGTCTGAGAGGCTTGGGAATGTTACATTCTTTCGCTTCGGAGCCACAAGCCCAAGCAATCCATTCAAGTGGGATCTACTAAAACGTCCGTCAACTTTCCAAAATTAGACGAAGATAGCCCCGAGCGCAAAAGGGCCAAGCTGTACAAAAAGAGGAATAAAAAGAAGACCCCCGGTGAAGCCCAGCGTTCAGAGAATAGGCCATTGGGGGCCGTTGGAGGCTCCTCTTCGGAGCCCGAGGGTAGGCTTACTGGGAAGAAACGAGCGCTCGAAGCGCCGAGGCCGGAGGTTCGAATCGAGCCTACCGAGAAATTTTTGACCGTCGAATTGGAGCCAGGAAATCCGGATAAAACCACCCAGATTGGCTCGGGCCTCGATGGACCCTCGCAAGTTTTGATGATCGACTTCCTACAGGAGAACCTAGACGTTTTTGCATGGAAAGCCTCTGATCTCACCGGGATAGATCCGAGCGTTATTGTACACAGACTGAACGTGGACCCAACCTTCAAGCCAGTCAAACAGAAGAAAAGAGACGTTCACGGTTTCAGAAAGCGGGTCATCGAAGAAGAAGTTAATAAGTTGCTTGACGCTCAATATATTGAGGAAATTTTGTACCCAGAATGGCTCTTTAATGTGGTGCTCGTTCCAAAGAGCGCCAATAAATGGCGTATGTGCAACGACTTCACAGATCTCAACAAAGCATGCTCCAAAGACCATTACCCGCTACCGAGGATTGATCAGTTGGTAGATTCTACAGCTGGGTGTGAACTCATGAGTATGATGGAAGCCTTCCAGGGATATTATCAAATTTTCATGGCGCCCGAGGATCGTCCCAAAACTTCGTTCGTTGTGCATTTAGGTGTTTATTGCTTCAAAGTCATGCCATTTGGGCTAAAAAATACGGGTGCAACCTATCAACGCCTCGTCAACAGGATATTCGAGCGTGAAATTGGAAAATCTATGGAGGTATATGTGGATGACATGATAGTCAAGAGTGAGCACCAGCGCTCCCATCTGGAAGATCTCAAGCGGACTTTCGACATCCTCCGCCACTACGGAATGAAGTTGAACCCTTCGAAATGCACCTTCGGCGTTCGGGGCGGTAAATTTCTGGGATACATGGTCAGTCAGCGGGGTATAGAGGCAAGTCCTGAGAAGATTAAAGCAATTCTGGATATCCCCTCCCCTCGGAGAGTGAGGGAAGTACAAGTACTGGTGGGAAAAATCATTTCATTAAATAGATTCATCTCCCGCTCAGCGGACAGGAATTTACCCTTCTTCAAAATTTTACGGAACGCTCGAAATTTCGCTTGGAACGAGGAATGTGAGAAGGCCTTGCAGGACATAAAGCGGTACCTTGCGAGCGCACCCCTATTAACTAAACCCAGTCATGGTGAGAGATTATTTGTTTACCTCTCGGTATCTGTAGAAGCCACGAGCGCTGTCCTAGTAGCGGTCCCGAGCGTTAGCACATGCCAGTCTACTACTTGAGCAAAACGTTGCAGGGGGCAGAAAAGAGATATATGGAAATAGAGAAATTTGCATTTGCGCTCGTTAATGCGTCTCGAAGGCTAAGGCCTTATTTTCAGGCTCATTCTATCACAGTGCTTACAGACCAACCCCTCAAGCAAGTGCTCTCTAAACCGGATGTCTCAGGGAGATTAATCAAGTGGTCGATTGAACTCAGTCAATTTGATATCACTTTCGAGCCTCGTACTGCCATACAGGCTCAGGCAGTGGCCGATTTGTTGGTGGAGCGTTTTAACCTAGGCTCAGGGCCCCCGACGGAAGAGGGATTGTGGCTCCTCGACCTCACAAGGGGGGGGGGGGGGAGCCGGGGTGACCCTCAAAGACCCTCATGGCACAGAAGTGGATTACGCTATTAAACTGGCGTTTCGGTTACCAACAACGAGGCAGAGTATGAGGCCTTAATCCAAGGGCTTAGGATAGCCCATCAGAATGGGGTCGTTCGAGTCACTGCGTATGTTGACTCACAGCTAATTGCAAGTCAAATTGATGGTACTTATGACGCTCGAGAAGCCACCATGGTGCAGTATTTAGCGCTAACCAAGGAAGTGATCGCCAAGTTCAGAGAATTCCACCTGTTGTAGGTCCCTCGAGCGAAAAACGAGCGTGCTGACGCTCTTTCTAAATTCGCTTCAGCTTTCAATGATTCTTGTGAACGCTCAGTCGCATTCCTCAGGATAGAGAAACCGCTGATCAGAGTAACGGAACCCTCGGAGGGGGTGAACATGATTGACCCCTCCGAGCCCTGCTGGCTTGACGACATCATTAAGTTTTTGAGGGACGGGACTTGCCCGAGCGATAAAATAGAAGCTCGGAAAGTTAGGAGTGAAGCCCCTCGCTTTTCTCTTGATGGCGACGGACGGCTGTTCAAGCGGTCCTTCCAAGGCCCGCCGCTGAAGTGTTTGAGGCCCTCACAGGCCAAGGAAGTGCTGGAACACGTTCATAACGGAAGCTGCGGAAATCACTCCGGCGGTCGGATTCTAGCTAAGAAGGTCTTAAGGAGTGGGTTTTATTGGCCCACGCTATTGCAGGATGCCATCAGCTACTCCAAGAAGTGCCCAAAGTGCCAATTTCATTCTAACACCCCTCAATTGCCGGCAGCACACATGATCCCTATCGATGTCTCTTGGCCCTTCAACCAGTGGGGCATTGACATTGTAGGACCCCTCCCAATGGCGGTCGGACAAAGAAAGTTTGTAATACTTGTTGTGGATTATTTCACTAAATGGGCCGAAGCCGAAGCGATCGCCAAGATAACGTTCAAAGTTGTGAGGGACTTCATCTGGAAAAACATTATCTGCAGATATGGCATCCCGAGGGTGCTCATCTCAGATAATGGCTCCCAATTTATTGCGGCTGACACGCGGGATTGGTGCTTTGAGCTGGGGATTGAGCAACGATTCACTTCCGTGGGCCATCCTCAAGCCAACGGTTAAGCCAAAGTAACCAACCGAACCATACTCCAGCATCTGAAAACGATGCTCGAGAGTAAGAAAGGAGAGTGGGCGGAGGAACTTCAAGGTGCCCTCTGGGCGTACCGTACCACCCCCCGAGCGGCAACTGGAGAGACTCCATACTCCCTCGTTATGGATCTGAGGCTATGATACCTGCGGAGATCGCTCAAGAATCCGCACGCGTTGCCTACTTTGAGCCTGCACTCAACGAGGTTAATCGAACGTTCGAATTGGATTTGCTAGACGAAAGGAGGAACGCTGCTTGGGCTCGTATTCACAAGTATAAGGCGACCATAGCCCACCAGTATAACAAACGTGTTAGAGAGAGAACTTTCCAACTAGGGGACTTGGTCCTCAAGAAAGTTGAAGTTTCCAAACATGTGGGTAAGCTGGATCCTAAGTGGGAAGGCCCCTTCAAAATCATTCAAGTACGAGCGAACAACACCTACTTGCTAGAGACTTTGCAAGGCGAGCGACTCCCAAGGCCTTGGAATGCATGCAACATTAGGCGGTTCTACGTATAAAGGTCCAATATTTTCACCCGCTTGCGGCGGTTTGTACTTTCTTTTGGCAGAAAGCATGTTGTAATCATTTCGAGCATTGCAAACATAATGGTAAGTATTTTATATGTTGTTATGTCCTTAACTTGCTCTTTCCTTTGATTAATGGTATGGTTAAAGAAAAAGCTTACTCCGTGTCGAGCGTGCTCCACGTCGAACGACTTAATTAATACCCTGTTAATCTCCAAGCGACGTCACAAATGAAGTAAGAATGATCCGTGTTAAATGCCTGAACACTCATAAGCGTGAAGATCCCAAGGATGAGCGCGTCAAATGGGGGATGCTGAATGCTTAATTTACGCCAACTGGGCGCTCGCTACGCCAGTTCGTGCTCGTAAACCCCCATCAACCCTCACCTTCTTGGGGAAGCATTCGCTCGGGAATGACGGATCATATGCCAATCCTTCCACGGATGTGCTCATAAGCGTGAAGATCCCAAGGATGAGCGCGTCAAATGGGGGATGCTGAATGCTTAATTTACGCCAACTGGGCGCTCGCTACGCCAGTTCACGCTCGTAAACCCCCATCAACCCTCACCTTCTTGGGGAAGCGCTCGCTCGGGAATGACGGATCATATGCCAATCCTTCCACGGATGTGCTCATAAGCAGGAGGACCCCAAGGATGAGCGTGTCAAATGGCGGGATGCTAAATGCATAATTTACGCCAACTGGGCGCTCGCTACGCCAGTTCGTGCTAGTAAACCCCCAGCGACCCTCGCCTTCTTGGATAAGTGCACGCTCGTAAATAGCAGATCCTATGACGGTCCTACCACGGGTACCTCAGGATGGCGCTAACACTACGGTTACGCTAGCCTTTATTCCTACTTAGCAATTTATTGGAACAACGAAGATGAAGGGGCACTCCAATTGCTTAAGGCCAATGCTTGGTTAAATCCTCAAAGGTTTTCTAAGTCCAAATTCGAGCCTCGTTTCGAATGTGGCCAGGGAACCCTCATAAGGGATACCCTCGTGCCTATATTTCCTCAAAGGTTTTCTAAGTTCAAATTCGAGCCTCATTTCGAATGTGGCCAGGGAACCCTCATAAGGGACACCCTCGCGCCTATATTTCCTCAAAGGTTTTCTAAGTCCAAATTCGAGCCTCATTTCGAATGTGTCCAGGGAACCCTCATAAGGGACACCCTCGCGCCTATATTTCCTCAAAGGTTTTCTAAGTTCAAATTCGAGCCTCATTTCGAATGTGGCCAGGGAACCCTCATAAGGGACACCCTCACGCCTATATTTCCTTAAAGGTTTTCTAAGTACAAATTCGAGATTCATTTCGAATGTGGCCAGGGAACCCTCATAAAGGATACCCTCACGCCTATGTTTGTATCATTCCAGTTGCCAAACGTCTTGGATTTCTAAGCTTAATGTGCATGGTGATGAGAGTCGGAGGACCACCAGAGAAAACACCCTCGTATGCTTACACTACCATTGCAAATGTTTAAATAACAAGAAAAACATACACGCAAGCATAGAACATGGAAAGCCAACTTTACTCAACAATCAAAGTCAGAAGAAATCAAGACATGGGCATTCATTCATCAAGAAATTAAAAGTACCTATTTCATTAAAATTCAGGTAAAGACTACAGACAATCAGATGGTTTTCAAGCAGAAAAAGGGGAATCAAATAAGCAGAATGTTTAAGCAGCTGAGGGACAAGGCATCATTGGGCTTGGCTGTCAGGCTCAGGAGGGGCAGTCGCGAGGGGAACCGGGGCCAATACGTGGGCATCTGAAGTTTGAGCCTCTCCGGGTTCCCCCTCGTCCGGCACGTCCATAAGGGTGCCTTCGTCTCCTATCTGAAGGGGACCTGGGCCTAAAGAGTTGGCAACTATGAACTCTTGCTGGAGCATCGATACCAGTCCTTGATACTCAGGCTCCGCCAAGTTCTCGGAAGGATCCTCGTCCTGGACCATCGGCTCGCAATTGTCGTCCAGCTCCATGCGCAGACGGTCGTCAGTCCGAGCGCTCTCAGGGGCCAACCCCAACTTCACCATTTGTCCAATCGCTTTGTAGAAGAAGCGACGAGCGTTGTCAAAACAATGCATGTTGGCAGCGAAGGCGAAAGCCTTTGAGCGCACGAACTTTAGCACCGCATCCCATGCCACTTTCTCTTCCAGGCTCACGACCTTCTCTTGCAATTCTGCAAGGTTCTTCTTGGGCTCCTCGATCTGCCTAGTGCCCTCGGCCAGTTGACGCTCTAGCTCACCCTTATCTGCCCTCAACTGATCGCGCTCCTGCTTGAGCTTCCTATGACGATCGTCGAGGACTAAGTATGCATCTTCAGACTGCCTCAAGTTCTCCCTCAGCTTGTCCTTCTCCAAGTCGGCCTCCGTCAGTTGAGCGCTGACAGTATTGTAATCCTCTTGCAGCTGGCCAGGGTCAGAAATTTTCAGCAATCTTTTGTATTTGGCCTTGTGCTCAGAGTAGGCCTGCGCTCGACCTTGAAGGTTCTTTAGCCTGGGGATGACCTCCTGAAAAGCCAGATTCGAGGGTCAGTACGCGAGTTAAAATGAAAGATATTGAAATCCTACAAAAGGCACTAGGGACTAATCGTCATGAGGGCATGGCAGGCGTCATCAGCAACCCGAGCAGCATCATGCTCGTTTAACTTGTCATGATCGCCGGAAAATTGGAGCTTCCCAAAGATGTCCGAAACGAGGTTGATTGAGTACGCACTCTTTTTCAATAGCACGGGGCCCTCGTTCCTCTGACGCTTGTAGCGAGCGTCGCCCCTGCAACCAATCTTCCAAAAATCCTCATCCTCCGATGAGGAAGTTTCACCCTCTTCGCCACGGTGGCCCACAACCACCTCCTTGCCCTTGCCAGAGATAGGGATGGAGTCTGGCAACCTTTTCCTCTTGCGCTCGGCCCTAACAGTCTCATGCATGCGGGCCAGTTCCCCCGAGTGGTTGCGAGAGCCGCTGGAACTTAGAGAAATGGGACCCTCGGGGGCAGCCCTCGGTGGAGTGGGCCCTTGAACGCCCTCCACGGTCAGATCTTCAATGGGCCCCGTGGGCTGAGCTTCGTTCCTAGCACCGCCCCGAGCGCCAGTGCCGCGACGGATCCCTCGCCTAATTCCTCTCCCCCTCGGGGCAAGGGGAGGGTGTGCCTGCTGTGGTTGTCGTTGTTGTTGTTGAGGATTGCTGCCAGCTCTTTGAGAGGACATCATGCGGGCGAGAGCTTCAGCATTCATCCCTAAAGTTAGTAGGCGGATTTCTGCAAGGAAGGAATTCGAGCGTCAGAAAACAATTATTTGGAGGATAACTACTAAAGTATGGCAAATTAAATGAAGTCAGCAATGCTATCCTAAGAGTTAGATCAGTTAGTTCCTAGAATCTAACCGTCGAGGGCCATGATTTCCGCTGGAGGGTTGAGCACCATGGTTGGGGGGCAAAATAGGCCGTATCGGAATAATATCCCCTCGTCTCTCATCAGGACCTCAGCCTGGATCCATCTCTTGGCGTTCTTCATCTCGAGGGCCACCCCTTTTGCCCAATCCTCGAAGGCTTTATTTCTCGCCCTTTCCTTAATCAGTGGCCCCTCACCGTGTATCAGCCACTGCCTGTGAACCCCAAAAATTCCCCCAGGAGCCCCAACAAAGAAATATTTCTCCTTCCAATGCTCGCCATAAGAAGTAGAGGGAGAATCTATCATTTTGAACCCCGACTTGGCCTGGGCGTAGTAGAACCCATCTGTGGGGGACGAGCGTGTCGAGCGGGCTACCTGGATTAGACTGTCAAAATTGTTGATTGAGGGTTCCCAGCCTAGCGCTCTCATCATGATCACGAAGGTGTTTATGAGAGCAATGCCGTTCGGGAGAATTTGTGAAGGGCAAAGTTTTAGGTGGTGATAGAGGGTGGCGACGGTCAACGGAATGGGAAACCTCAGGCCCCCGGCAAGGGCCGCATCCCAGTAAACTGTAATCATTCCTGGGGGTGGCGAATTTGCTCTCTCTCCTTCTTCTGGGAGACGCATGGGGAACACTGCTTCATCCCAGTACACCTTGGCTTTCAGCTCTTCCAGATCATCGAGCGTCAAGATGCTCTCAATTTCGTCTGGGGACCTATCCGTTTGATGAGGGTTATTATGTCTCACGCGGGTAGCAGGCTCTTTCCCCCTCCTTTAGCGCCCTCTGGGGGGTTCAGCCTCAGCATGACGCTCGGAAGGCCCAGCTTCACCCTCGGGAGCAGCGATGGCCACAGTAATTCTATGGTCTTGGGGTCGTACTGCGCTCCTAAGCACGGGGAATACCCTTTCCCCTTGTCTCTACATCTCCATGACATTGGCCATCTCCTCGAGCAGGTCATCCACGCCCCCAGGAGCACTCTCGTTCATCCCTTGAAAGGCGGCGGCGTCTACTTCTTCGTCCCCAAATTAGGCCGGAGCCCTGGCCACAGGAATAGCAGTAGGAATCTCCTCGCCTGGGGATGCCCTGGCCATGGGAACTGCTGTGGGTACATTATTATGAGGAGAAGAACTCCCCACTGACATCTCATCAATTTCCCTCACATAAGCATCCTCGTTATTATTCGCCATTTCTGAGTTCTATGAGTGCTGAAAAGGGAAGGTTTCCTCAGAAAAATTCGATGGAAGAAAAAGATTCTGGGAAGGGTTTAAGGATGGAGAAGGATTCCTCACTTAGAGAAGTCTTACTCTCGCGCAACCTAAGTCTAAAGTTAGTATCAAAGACAAGAATTTACGGGATTTTTACTTGATAGTTTGAAGAAGAACTTGCTGGAAATCGCAGAAAGTGGAAGAAGATTTTTGCTGCTTGATTTGCTTGAAGAAGAAGTGAATGCGAGAAAAGAGAAAAAGAGATTTATGGAGCCCCGTTTATAGGGGAGAGATTTGCGTTAATTAGGGTTAATGATTTGAAAACGCAATCATTTCCCGCCTTGGAAGACTCCCACTTTTGGTAACCGCTTTACGCCTACCGGAGTGCATGCGCCCACGTTCCCACTCCGCATTAAATGCGGACAAGACCTCATTTAATGCCTTGTCAGACTATGTCCGTTATAGAAGGCAAACGGTCACTTCTGTTGCAGAGGCCTGACCCTCGCATATTCAAAAGTATAAGGCTCGCTTCTCTTAAATTCTACAGTACGCTCGAGCGATACTACAGAATTTGGGGGGCAAAATGATGAGACATAAAAGCACACCCGTATCAGAGCCGTCCACGTGTCGCCATCAGCTGACTGGAAGATAGGACGCTCGCAGTGATGGGCTCGCGAATCAACCCAGCCCACTCACTTGCTCATTGCTACAGGCCCATGAGCCTCGGACCACTATTCAGGCTAAAGACTCAAGCTAACTGGCTTACCGCTTGCATCCCGGCCCTCTGGGTTACCCTCCTCAGGGAAGTACCCACGCGAGGGCCCACTCATTATGCTCGGTGGGCTGACGCTCAAAGGTCATCTGCCATGGGGAAACCCCTTCGTGCCCTCTTCGAGCGTCACCAACGCTCGGTTGCGATCCCCCCTCTCTGAGACGGATCCGACCCTCTGCCGAAAGGACCTTGGGCCTTCCCCACGCGCGACCCTCGCCAACAACTCCTGACACAAAGGTAGTGCGCACTGGGCGCCTGACACACCGCCTCCCTTTCAGGAATGTCATTCTCAGGCCTCCACAGGCCGCCACGTGTTAGGGCAACACAGGTTTGGGACCACACGGTTAAATTAGGGAGAACACTTGCCTTCTCCCCCAAGTGAATCTCTGCATACACATTGCATACATTTTCTGGGCATTTTCCTCCATTTTTCCTCATCTTCCCAAGCTCCAGATTACATCACCACAGCTACATCATCGTTGAACTTTGCACTCTTGGTGTTATCCTAGCTGGAAGAACCCACACTCAAAAGGAAACCCAGATCCTGAGGCCTTCAGGCCTGTGATGGTCTTCCCCATTTCCTACAAATTTTAAAGTGTTTGGTTGCATCTTGAGAATCCATTTCCTGCACCATCACTTGAATTAAAGTTATTAATTATTTTCTTCATCCAAAAGATGTCTTCTTTGAGAAAAGAAAATTTTGCCCAAAAAATGTCGCCCTTAAAGACTCAAAATTAAATATAAACTTTTAAATAAGATTTAAAAAGATATTTATTATTTGAAAAGATGATTAATGATGGTTTCCCAACTACACTAAAAAACATCTATTTAAATTCATATATATATATATATATATATATGTATGTATATATTTCAAACACTGAAATAATGTAACACATAAAAAAAGTTATTACTATTTCATAATTAATAATATGGCGAAGATGGACAAAATAAGAATTTAAAAACCACAAACTTAAAATAAGATAAACTGAAATACACTTAAAAAGATATAAAAAATGCTTAGAATTTTAAAAAAAAATAGGGCGAAGAAAAAATAAGTGTATATATATATATCAAATTAATGAACTCAACATACATCTCTCCATTTTATAGGAAAACACCTTTCAAAATAAAAGTTTATAGAACAAAATCAAATCTTTCAGAATAAGATTCACATCGACTAAACCTATAAGAAGTAAATTAAGTCCCAAAGGATCTTAAAAAGTCTAATTTATAACTCTCGATAGGCATAATAACCATCACTTCGTTCATCTTCTCTCTCCGGGAAGATCACATGACAACAACATTTTCTGCATAAAATTGTATCCCTCCTGGCCAACAGATTCGTTCTCGGCGATGATGAAGTAGGCCAACATCGGATAATGACCAACATAGAATGTGTAACTATCTCGATGGATGCTCACCACCCATTCAAATCAAGTCAAGTCGGCATGGCCAATGCCGACATACCTGGTCTGTAAGTGCTCGAGCTGGGAGTTGATGTTAAACCTGTCACTAAGCTCCCAAATAACAATAAGTTAATTACATCAAATAATCATGAACGATTATATATAAATAAAAAGAAAAACAGATTGACAAAATTGAAAAAAAAATATAAATATCGAATAATTAACCTAAAAGGTTAAATAACAACAATAATCTACTATGAAAAAAAAAATCAAAACACGTAATTTAACCACACAATGAAGACACATATGCGAGAAAAAAATTGTTTGTTGAAGAGAGAGGGAGAGAATAATATAATAAAGTGAGTACTATAAAAGATGAATGAAAAGGAAGAAGTAAGTCTCATTTTATAATGTAGGATAAATAAATATTTTGTAATTATGTAAAAATATTACTATGTATAAAATCAATTAGCATTAATTATGATTTTCAGAATTTGAAATCATATAGTGACAATAAATTAGGTATTGATTGGTAGATAATTATTTACATTTATAAATTAGATTTCATCCAAAGTTATTTATATGTGTATATATAAATAATGCATTCCAAATAAATAAATTACTAATAATTTTCTTAAGTAATTAAAAGAATTTGAAGTTAAATGAATTAATTTCTCAAATAAATAAATAGTATAATATTTAGTTCGTATTCCATATGATGAGGCATAAAACCACACTCGTATCAGAGTCGTCCACGTGTCGCCATCAGCTGACTAGAAGATAGGACGCTCGCAGTGATGGGCTCGCGAATCAATCCAGCCCACTCACTTGCTCATTGCTACAGGCCCCTGAGCCTCGGACCACTATTCAGGCTAAAGACTCAAGCTAACTGGCTTACCGCTCGCATCCCATCCCTCGGAGTTACCCTCTTCAGGGAAGTACCCGCACGAGGGCCCACTCATGATGCTCGGTGGGCTGACGCTCAAAGGTCATCCGCCGTGGGGAACCCCCTTCGTGTCCTTTTCGAGCGTCATCAACGCTCGGTTGGGATCCCCCCTCTCTGAGACGGACCTGACCCTCTAACGAAAGGACCTTGGGCCTTCCCCGCGCGCGACCCTCGTCAACAACTCCTGACACAAAGGTAGTGCGCACTGTGCGCACTGGGCGCCTGACATGCCGTCTCCCCTTCAGAAGTATCATTCTCACGCCTCCACAGGCTGCCACGTTTTAGGGCAACACAGGTTTGGGACCACACGGTCAAATTACCCCACATACCCTCACCCCTAACGTATAAGAAGGAAAACTCTTGCCTTCTCCCCTAAGTCTTCTTCTTCACGAGACACCACGCCACTGAACTGGGCATCATTTTCCTTTGCATCTTCATCTTCTCCAAAGCTTCGTGTATTTCACCATTTCCTGCACCTTTGCTGCACGATTTCCTGGTGTTATCCTAGCTGGAAGAACCCACGCTCATTGGAAACCCAGTTCCTGAGGCTCAGCGCCTGTGATGGTCTTCCCTTCCACAAACAAATTCTAAAGTGATTGGTGTTTAAATCCTTTACAAGTTTCTGCACCATCATTTTTGGCGCCGTCTGTGGGAAACCATCATCACTATCAGAAATCTTTATCTATTTCTTCCACCGTTTGAGCTAGTTGAAACAAAACACCAGCAATCTACACCATGGTTACAACTACCAGATCAGGAACTCAGAGGAATAGGGATGTTCTTTCTCCCGTTGATGAGGAAAACCCAGGAAACCGTACCCCCACCGGAGGAAATCCCCCACCTATTCCTGAAACTACAGAAGCTGCAGTTGCAACACTCCTATCCGGAAGACCCGGAGCGGGAGGATCTGGTTCCAATCCTCCTCCCCCAGCCGTTGCCCCAGTAGCTTCGACATTCCATCCCGGCTTATACTACATGGCCGTACCCCCGCCGGGATATTCCTATGTGCAGCCGGGGATGACGCCCGGAATGGTGCCCATGGTCCAGCCCTACCAGGTTGGGACGTTAAATCTTCCCTTATCACTTCCTAGGGAGATTCAAGGAGTGGAGATGCCCCAAGTTTCTACTCAGCAACTCTAGGCACTTTACGCTCAGTGCGAAGGGCAGGCAGTGAAAAATGCCTGGGAACACTTCACAGAGTCGTATTTCCCGTTGTTGGCCGGTGGTCGAGCGACACCGCCTATAGGGGGACTCCCAGTTCATCCCCTACTAGCGGCCCAGAATGTGTTGAGGGCCCAACCACCTCCACCGCCTCCAGCTCATGCGTATGGGGCGCCTCCGAGGGTCCCACAAGGGCAGCAACTGGCTGGAAGTGAGAGGCCCCCTCAAGGAGAGAGGGTGGTAGATAGTGAAGAGGTCCAGTCGAGGGCCACTGGGAGGGCAAGTCACAGAAACGCCGAGGACCCTCAACTCGCTGCCGTTCAAGATCAGCTTAAGGGGCTCCAAGACGTGGTAGCGCAGCTCTCTCGAGCAAGGTCTCAAATCCCCCACGGCGGGGACGAGAGGTCCAGGGCCAGAGATGCTCGCAGACCACGCAGCCCGGTTTCTCACCGTCGGATGGCAACAGTTGACAGGGAGAACCCCCAAGAGGAGGGGTCGAGGGCCAAAGACGCTCGCCGTCCCCGTAGCCCAGGTGTCCATCGTCGTAGGGAGGCCAGTTATGAGGATCCCGACGACAGGGATTACAGGATAATGACGGGCGATTCCCCCCTCGTTGAAGAGATGTTAATGACCCGCGCAGGGAGGGGTAAAATCCCCACGTCCGTCAATAGATATGATGGAACTACTGATCCAGCGGAGCATCTGGATCACTTCGTACACTTGATGCACCTTTACGATCACCCAAGCAACTACTGGGCCAAGGTGTTCGTCACCTCACTCACTGGAATGGCCCAAGATTGGTACAAGAAGCTCCCTCCTCGCTCAATCCGAGGGTACTATGATTTAACCGACGCCTTTGTGAGCCACTTCAATTCTTTGAAGGCACCAGCCCCCGCTGCTACAGCTCTCTACAGCTTGGTCCAGGGGCCGAACGAGACGCTCATGTCCTTCATGGGTAGGTTCAACAAAGAAATACTGTTGGTGGAGAAGCCCTCAATGGATTTTCTGAGGCACGTTCTCTTTGGAGCCATCAATATGAAGCACTATATTAGCAAAGAGTTCGTGGAGGAAGTGGCCAAGAAGAAGCCACGCTCGTTAATGGAGATCCGGGACATAGCCGATTCATTCTTTACCCTCGAAGATATGTACATCGCGAGGGACCAAAAGATGGTCAACGCCCCTCGCCCCAACAGAGCCCACGAGGATAGAGGGGAGTCCAACCGGAATCGTCACCGCAGCCCTGCTCCCGCTAGTCACAACCCCTCACCTTCGCGAAAATTCGAGCGTGTTCCCCTCAACCGCCCAATCGCCGAAGTTTACTCGATGGCGGACCAAAAACTGTTCAAAAGACCGCCCAAGCTTAGGGAGACCGAGAATCAAAAGCGCTCGGGAAAGTACTGCGCTTTTCATAAGCAAAAGGGGCATGACACCAACGAGTGCCGTCATTTGGAGAAGGAGATTCAGAGGCTAATCGCCGGGGGGCACCTTAAGGAGTTTGTGAGGGTGTTGGAAAAATATGATGAGCATTGCGCTGAACGAGCGCGTTTCAGAGGGAGGAGTCGCTCACGTTCCCGGAGTCCTCGCCACCGTCACCCAGAGACGAGCGAACGCGGCAAGGGGAAAGTTGGAGAGCTAGATAATCAGCCCTTCGCCGTCATTCACATGATCGCTGGAGGGCCCTCAGGGGGCGATTCCAATGCTTCTCGCCGTCGCCACGTCCGGAGTTATCACCAAAGAGCATCTCTTCCCCAACCAGTGCTTTCCGTCGATAGCACTTCGCGCTCGAAGGAGAATGGTGTTATAGGGTTTACTGAGAAAGATCTTGAGCACATTGTAACACCCCATGGGATGGGGGAAACCTCTGACTGTCCCATGGTGGTTAGTTTAGACGTTCATAATCACACTGTAAAGAGGGTTTTAGTTGATAGTGGAAGCTCTGTGAACGTTTTCCTGTACTCAACGTTTCAGCAAATGAACATAACAAACATCCCCCTCGAACCTCTCAGAACTGACCTCATAAGGTTTGGAGGTTCCGAGATCGTCCCTCGCGGACAGGTTCGCTTGGCCACCTCATTTGGTCGCGCCCCACAGCGAAAAACTTTGAGCGTCCTCTACACCGTTGTCGAGGTGGACCTTCCTTACAATATCATCATTGGGCGCCCAGCCCTCGTGGATTTCAAGGCTATAATCTCTACTTATCACCAGAAGGTCAAGTTCCCTACCCCCGAGGGTACGGGGGAAATTCTGTGTAACATCAAAGAGGCTTGGGAATGTTACATTCTTTCGCCTCGGAGCCATAAGCCCAAGCAATCCATTCAAGCTGGGTCTACTAAAAAGTCCGTCGACTTCCCCAAGTTAGACGAAGACGGCCCCGAGCGCAAAAGGGCCAAACTGTACAGAAAGAGGAATAAAAAGAAGACCCCCGTCGATGCCCAGCGTTCGGAGAATAGTCCGTTGGGGGCCGTTGGAGGCTCCTCGTCGGAGCCCGAGGGTAAGGTTACAGGGAAGAAACGAGCGCTCGAAGCGACGAGACCGGAATTTCGAATCGAGCCTGCCGAGAAATTTTTGACCATCGAATTGGAGCCTGGAAATCCGGATAAAATCACCCATATTGGCTCGGGCCTCGATGGACCCTCGCAAGTTTTGATGATCGACTTCCTACGGGAGAACCTAGACGTTTTTGCCTGGAAAGCCTCTGATCTCACCGAGATAGATCCGAGCGTTATTGTACACAAACTGAACGTGGACCCAACCTTCAAGCCAGTCAAGCAGAAGAAAAGAGACATTCACGGTTTCAGAAAGCGGGTCATCAAAGAAGAAGTTAATAAGTTGCTTGATGCTCAGTACATTGAGGAAATTTTGTACCCAGAATGGCTCTGTAATGTGGTGCTCGTTCCGAAGAGCGCCAACAAATGGCGTATGTGCAATGACTTCACGGATCTCAACAAAACGTGCCCCAAAGACCACTACCCACTGCCGAGGATTGATCAGTTGGTAGATTCTACAGCTGGGTGTGAGCTCATGAGTATGATGGACGCCTTCCAGGGATATTATCAAATTTTCATGGCGCCCGAAGATCGTCCCAAAACTTCGTTCGTTGTGCATTTAGGTGTTTACTGCTTCAAAGTCATGCCATTTGGGCTCAAGAATGCCGGGGCAACCTATCAACGCCTCGTCAACAGGATGTTCGAGCGTGAAATTGGAAAATCTATGGAGGTATATGTGGATGACATGATAGTCAAGAGTGAGCACCAGCGCTCCCACCTGGAAGATCTCAAGCGGATTTTCAACATCCTCCGCCACTACGGAATGAAGTTGAACCCTTCAAAGTGCACCTTCGGCGTTCGGGGCGGTAAGTTCCTGGGATACATGGTCAGTCAGCGTGGTATAGAGGCCAATCCTGAGAAGATTAAGGCAATTCTTGAAATCCCCTCCCCTCGGAATGTGAGGGAAGTACAAGTGCTAGTGGGAAAAATCATTTCGTTGAATAGATTCATTTCCCGCTCGGCGGACAGGAATCTGCCCTTCTTCAAAATTTTGCGGAACGCTCGGCATTTCGATTGGAGCGAGGAATGTGAGAAAGCTTTGCAGGATATGAAGCGGTACCTTGCGAGCGCACCCCTATTAACTAAACCCAATCATGGTGAGAAATTGTTTGTTTATCTCTCGGTATCCGTGGAAGCCACAAGCGCTGTCTTAGTAGCCGTCCGCGAGCGTAAGCACATGCCAGTCTACTACTTGAGCAAAACGTTACAGGGGGCAGAAAAGAGATATATGGAAATAGAGAAATTTGCATTTGCGCTCGTTAATGCGTCTCGAAGGCTAAGGCCATATTTTCAGGCTCATTCTATCACAGTGATTACAGACCAACCCCTCAAGCAAGTGCTCTCTAAACCGGATGTCTCAGGGAGATTAATTAAATGGTCAATTGAACTCAGTCAATTTGATATCACCTTTGAGCCTCGCACTGCCATACAGGCTCAGGCGGTGGCCGATTTGTTGGTGGAACGTTTCGATCTAGGCATGAGGCCTTCGACGGAAGAGGGATTATGGCTACTGCACACAGATGGCTCCTCGACCTCACAAGGGGGGGGAGCCGGGGTGACCCTCAGAGACCCTCATGGCACAGAAGTGGATTATGCTATCAGACTGGCGTTTCAGGTTACCAACAACGAGGCAGAGTATGAGGCCTTAATCCAAGGGCTTAGGATAGCCCATCAGAATGGGGCCGTCCGGGTCACTGCGTTTGTCGACTCGCAGCTAATTGCAAGTCAAATTGACGGTACTTAAGACGCTCGAGAAGCCACCATGGTATAGTATTTAGCGCTCGCCAAGGAAGCGATCGCCAAGTTCAGAGAATTTCACCTGTTGCAGATCCCTCGAGCGGAAAACGAGCGTGCTGATGCTCTTTCTAAATTCGCTTCAGCCCTCGACGATTCTTGCGAACGCTCAGTCACATTCCTCAGGACAGAGAAACCGCTGATCGGAGTAGTGGAACCCTCGGAGGGGGTGAACATGATTGACCCCTCCGAGCCCTGCTGGCTTGACGACATCGTTAAGTTTTTGAGGGACGGGACTTTCCCGAGCGATAAAATAGAAGCTCGAAGAGTTAGGAGTAAAGCCCCACGCTTTTCTCTTGACGGCGACGGACGTCTGTTCAAGCGGTCCTTCCAAGGACCGCCGTTGTAGTGTTTGAGGCCCTCGCAGGCCAAGGAAGTGCTGGAACACGTTCATAACGGAAGTTGCGGAAATCACTCCGGCGGTCGGATTCTAGCTAAGATGGTCTTAAGGAGTGGGTTTTACTGGCCCACGCTATTGCAGGATGCCATCAGCTACTCCAAGAAGTGCCCAAAGTGCCAGTTTCATTCTAACACTCCTCAATTGCCAGCAGCACGTATGATCCCCATCGATGTCTCTTGGCCCTTCGACCAGTGGGGCATTGACATTGTAGGACCCCTCCCAACGGCGGTCGGACAAAGAAAGTTTGTAATACTTGCTGTGGATTATTTCACTAAATGGGCCGAAGCCGAGGCTGTCGCCAAAATAACGTTCAAAGCTGTGAGGGACTTCATCTGGAAAAACATCATTTGCAGATATGGCATCCCGAGGGTGCTCATCTCGGATAATGGTTCCCAGTTTATTGCGGCTGACACGCGGGATTGGTGCTTTGAGCTGGGGATTGAGCAACGATTCACTTCCGTGGGGCATCCTCAAGCCAACGGTCAAGCCAAAGTAACCAATCGAACCATACTCCAGCATCTGAAAACGATGCTCGAGAGTAAGAAAGGAGAGTGGGCGGAGGAACTTCAAGGTGCCCTCTGGGCGTACCGTACCACCCCCCGAGCGGCAACTGGGGAGACCCCATACTCCCTCGTGTATGGATCCGAGGCCATGATACCTGCGGAGATCGCTCAAGAATCTGCACGCGTTGCCTATTTTGAACCTGCACTCAATGAGGTCAATCGAACGTTCGAATTGGATTTGCTAGATGAAAAGAGAAACACTGCTTGGGCTCGTATTCACAAGTACAAGGCGACCGTAGCCCACCAGTATAACAAACGTGTCAGAGAGAGAACTTTCCAACTAGGGGACTTGGTCCTCAAAAAAGTTGAAGTTTCCAAACATGTGGGTAAGCTGGATCCTAACTGGGAAGGCCCCTTCAAAGTCATTCAAGTACGAGCGAACAACACCTACTTGCTAGAGACTTTGCAAGGCGAGCGACTCCCAAGGCCTTGGAATGCATGCAACCTTAGGCGGTTCTACGTATAAAGGTCCAATTTATTCGCCCGCTCGCAGCGGTTTGTACTTTCTTTTGGCAGAAAGCATGTTGTAATCATTTCGAGCATTGCAAACATAATGGTAAGTATTTTATATGTTGTTATGTCCTTAACTTGCTCTTTCCTTTGATTAATGGTATGGTTAATTAAGAAAAGCTTACTCCGTGTCGAGCATGCTCCACGTCGAACGGCTTAATCAATACACTGTTAATCTCAAAGCGACGTTACAAATGAAGTAAGAATGATCCGTGTTAAATGCCTGAACACTCGTAAGCGTGAAGATCCCAAGGATGAGCGCGTCAAATGGGGGATGCTGAATGCTTAATTTACGCCAACTGGGCGCTCGCTACGCCAGTTCGCGCTCGTAAACCCCCCATCAACCCTCACCTACTTGGGGAAGCGCTCGATCGGGAATTTATGCCAACTAGGCGCTTGCTACGCCAGTTCGCGCTCGTAAACCCCCAGCGACCCTTGTCTTCTTGGATAAGCGCACGCTCGTAAATAGCAGATCCTATGATGGTCCTACCACGGATACCTCAGGATGACGCTAACACTACGGTTACGCTAGCCTTTATTCCTACTTAGCAATTTATTGGAACAACGAAGATAAAGGGGCACTCCAATTACTTAAGGCCAATGCTTGGTTATTTCCTCAAAGGTTTTATAAGTCCAAGTTCGAGCCTCATTCCGAATGTGGCCAGGGAACCCTCATAAGGGACACCCTCGCGCCTATATTTCCTCAAAGGTTTTCTAAGTTCAAATTCGAGCCTCATTTCGAATGTGGCCAGGGAACCCTCATAAGGGACACCCTCGCGCCTATATTTCCTTGAAGGTTTTCTAAGTCCAAGTTCGAGCCTCGTTCCGAATGTGGCCAGGGAACCCTCATAAGGGACACCCTCGCGCCTATATTTCCTCAAAGGTTTTCTAAGTCCAAGTTCGAGCCTCGTTCCGAATGTGGCCAGGGAACCCTCATAAGGGACACCCTCGCGCCTATATTTCCTCAAAGGTTTTCTAAGTTCAAATTCGAGCCTCATTTCGGATGTGGCCAGGGAACCCTCATAAGGGATACCCTCGCGCCTATATTTCCTTAAAGGTTTTCTAAGTACAAATTCTAAGTTCATTTCGAATGTGGCCAGGGACCCTCATAAGGGATACCCTCGCGCCTATGTTTACATCATTCCAGTTGCCAAACGTCTTGGATTTCTAAGCTTAACGTGCATGGTGACAAGCGTCGGAGGACCACCAGAGAAAACACCCTCGTATGCTTACACTACCATTGCAAATGCTTGAATAACAAGAAAAACATACACGCAAGCATAGTGCATGGAAAGCCAACATTACTCAACAATCAAAGTAAGAAGAAATCAAGACATGGGCATTCATTCATCAAGAAATTAAAAGTACCTATTTCATTAAAATTCAAAAAAAAAAAAAAAGGGAATACAGACAGTCAGACGGTTTTCAAGCAGAAAAAGGAGATTCAAAGAAGCAAAATGTTTAAGCAGCTGAGGGGCAAGGCATCATTGGGTTTGGCTGTCAGGCTCTGGAAGGGCAGTCGCGAGGGGAACCGGGGCCAATACATGGGCATCTGAAGTTTGAGCCTCTCGGGGTTCCCCCTCGTCCGGCACGTCCATGAGGATGCCCTCGTCTTCTATCTGAAGGGGACCTGGACCTAAAGAGTTGGTAGCTATGAACTCTTGCTGGAGCATCGATACCAGTCCTTGATACTCAGGCTCCGCCAAGTTATCGGAAGGATCCTCGTCCTGGACCATCGGCTCGCAGTTATCGTCCAGCTCCATGCGAAGACGGTCGTCAGTCCGAGCGCTCTCAGGGGCCAACCCCAACTTCACCATTTGCCCAATCGCTTTGTAGAAGAAGCGACGAGCGTTGTCAAAACAATGCATGTTGGCAGCGAAGGCGAAAGCCTTTGAGCGCACGAACTTCAGCACCGCATCCCATACCACTTTCTCTTCCAGGCCCGCGACCTTCTCTTGCAATTGGGCAAGGTTCTTCTTGGCCTCCTCGGTCTGCCTATTGCCCTCGGCCAGTTGACACTCTAGCTCACCCTTATCTGCCCTCAACTGATCGCGCTCCTGCTTGAGCTTCCTGTGACGATCGTCGAGGGCTAAGTATGCATCTTCAGTCTGCTTCAAGTTCTCCCTCAGCTTGTCCTTCTCCAAGTTGGCCTCCGTCAGTTGAGCGCTGACAGTATTGTAGTCCTCTTGCAGCTGGCCAGGGTCAGAAATTTTCAGCAATCTTTTGTACTTGGCCTTGTGCTCAGAGTAGGCCTGCGCTCGACCTTGAAGGTTCTTCAGCCTGGGGATGACCTCCTAAAAAGCCAGATTCGAGGGTCAATACGGGAGTTAAAATGAAAGACATTGAAATCCTGCAAAAGGCACTAAGGACTAACCGTCATGAGGGCATGGCAAGCGTCATCAGCAACCCGAGCAGCGTCATGCTCGTTCAACTTGTCATGATCGCCGGAAATTTGGAGCTTCCCGACGATGTCCGAAACGAGGTTGATTGAGTACGCACTCTTTTTCAGTAGCACGGGGCCCTCGTTCCTCTGACGCTTGTAGCGAGCGTCGCCCCTGCAACCAATCTTCCAAAAATCCTCATCCTCCGATGAGGAAGTATCGCCCTCTTCACCACGGTGGCCCACAACCACCTCCTTGCCCTTGCCAGAGATAGGGATGGAGTCTGGCAACCTTTTCCTCTTGCGCTCGGCCCTGACAGTCTCGTGCATACGGGCCAGCTCCCCCGAGCGGTTGCGAGAGCCGCTGGAACTTAGAGAAATGGGACCCTCGGGGGCAGCCCTCGGTGGAGTGGGCCCTTGAACGCCCTCCACGGTCAGATCTTCAATGGGCCCCGTGGGCTGAGCTTCGTTCCTAGCACCGCCCCGAGCGCCAGTGCCACGACGGATCCCTCGCCTAGTTCCCCTCCCCCTCGGGGTAAGCGGAGGGTGTGCCTGCTGTGGTTGTTGTTGTTGAGGATTGCTGCCAGCTCTTTGAGCGGACATCATGCGGGCAAGGGCTTCAGCATTCATCCCTGAAGTTAGTAGGCGGATTTCTGCAAGGATGGAATTCGAGCGTCAGAAAACAGTTATTTGGAGGACAACTACTAAAGTATGGCAAGTTAAATGAAGTCAGCAATGCTATCCTAAAAGTTAGATCAGTTAGTTCCTAGAATCTAACCGTCGAGGGTGATGATTTCCGTTGGAGGGTTGAGCACCATGGCTGGGGGGCAAGATAGGCTGTATCGGAATAATATCCCCTCGTCTCTCATCAGGACCTCAGCCTGGATCCATCTCTTCGCGCCCTTCATCGCGAGGGCCAAAACTTTTGCCCAATCCTCGAAGGCTTTATTTCTCGTCCTTTCCCTAATTAGGGGCCCCTCACCATGTATCAACCATTGTCTGTGAACCCCGAAAATTCCCCCAGGAGCCCCCACAAAGAAATATTTCTCCTTCCAATGCTCGCCATAAGAAGTAGAGGGAGAATCTATCATTTTAAACCCCGACTTGGCCTGCGCGTAGTAGAACCCATCTGTGGGGGACGAGCGTGTCGAGCGGGCTACTTGGATTAAACTGTCAAAATTATTGATCGAGGGTTCCTGGCCTAACGCTCTCATCATGAACACGAAGGTGTTTATCAGAGCGATGCCGTTTGGCAGAATTTGTGAAGGGCAAAGTCTCAGATGATGGTAGAGGGAGGCGACGGTCGATGGGATGGGAAACCTCAGGCCCCCGGCAAGGACCGCATCCCAGTAAACTGTAATCATCCCTGGGGGTGGCGAATTTGCTCTCTCTCCTTCCTCTGGGAGACGCATGGGGAACACTGCTTCATCCCAGTATACCTTGGCCTTCAGCTCTTCCAGATCATCGAGCGTCAGGATGCTCTCAATTTCGTCTGGGGACCTATCCGTTTGATGAGGGTTATTATGTCTCACGCAGGTAGCAGGCTCTTTCCCCCTCCTTTGGCGCCCTCTGGGGGGTTCAGCCTCAGCATGACGCTCGGAAGGCCCAGCTTCGCCCTCGGGAGCCGCGATGGCCACAATAATCCTATGATCTTGAGGCCGTACAGCACTTCGGAGCACAGGGAATACCCTTTCCCCTTGTCTTTGCATCTCCAAGACATTCCCCATCTCCTCAAACAAATCATCCACGCCCCCAGGAGCACGCTCGTTCATCCCTTGGACGGCGGCATCAACCTCCTCACTCCCAGCTTCAGCCGGAGCCCTGGCCACAGGAATAGCAGCAGGGATCTCCTCGCCTGGGAATGCCCTGGCCATGGGAACTGTCGTGGGCACATTATCATGAGGAGAAGAACTCCCCACTGACATCTCATCAATTTCCCTCACATAAGCATCCTCGTTATTGTTCGCCATTTCTGAGTTCTGTGAGTGCTGAAAAGGGAAGGTTTTCTCAGAAAAATTCGATGGAGGAAAGAGATTCTGGGAAGGGCTTAAGAATGGAGAAGGATTCCTCACTCAGAGAAGTCTTACTCTCGCGCAACCTAAGTCTAAAGTTAGTATCAAAGACAAGATTTTACGGGATTTTTACCTGATAGTTTGAAGAAGAACCTGCTGGAAATCGCCGAAAGCGGAAAAAGACTTTGGTGGTTTGATTTGCTTGAAGAGGAAGTGAAGGCGAGAAAAGAGAAAGAGAGATTTCTGGAGCCCTATTTATAAGGATGAGATTTGCATTAATTTGGGTTAAGGATTTGAAAACGCAATCATTTCCCGCCTTGGAAGACTCCCACTTTTGGTAACCGCCTCACGACCACCGGAGTGCACGCGCCCACGTTCCCACGCCGCATTAAATGCGGACAAGACCTCATTTAATGCCTTGTCAGACTATGCCCGTTGGAGAGGGCAAACGGTCACTTCTATTGCGGAGACCTGACCCTCGCATATTCAAAAGTATAAGGCGCGCTTCTCTTAAATTCTACAGTACGCTCGAGCGATACTACAGAATTCGGGGTGCAAAATGATGAGGTATAAAACCACACTCGTATCAGAGTCGTCCACGTGTCGCCATCAGCTGACTAGAAGATAGGACGCTCGCAGTGATGGGCTCGCGAATCAATCCAGCCCACTCACTTGCTCATTGCTACAGGCCCCTGAGCCTCGGACCACTATTCAGGCTAAAGACTCAAGCTAACTGGCTTACCGCTCGCATCCCATCCCTCGGAGTTACCCTCTTCAGGGAAGTACCCGCACGAGGGCCCACTCATGATACTCGGTGGGCTGACGCTCAAAGGTCATCCGCCGTGGGGAACCCCCTTCGTGTCCTTTTCGAGCGTCATCAACACTCGGTTGGGATCCCCCCTCTCTGAGACGGACCTGACCCTCTAACGAAAGGACCTTGGGCCTTCCCCGTGCGCGACCCTCGCCAACAACTCCTGACACAAAGGTAGTGCGCACTGGGCGCCTGACACGCCGCCTCCCCTTCAGAAGTGTCATTCTCACGCCTCCACAGGCTGCCACGTTTTAGGGCAACACAGGTTTGGGACCACACGGTCAAATTACCCCAAATACCCTCACCCCTAACGTATAAGAAGGAAAACTCTTGCCTTCTCCCCTAAGTCTTCTTCTTCACGAGACACCACGCCACTGAACTGGGCATCATTTTCCTCTGCATCTTCATCTTCTCCAAAGCTTCGTGTATTTCACCATTTTCTGCACCTTTGCTGCACGATTTCCTGGTGTTATCCTAGCTGGAAGAACCCACGCTCATTGGAAACCCAGTTCCTGAGGCTCAGCGCCTGTGATGGTCTTCCCTTCCACAAACAAATTCTAAAGTGATTGGTGTTTAAATCCTTTACAAGTTTCTGCACCATCACCATATTTTAATATATACAAATTTTAATTCATTTAATTTAATTACCACATTTTGAAATGATCATGCATAGAATTTTCTTTTTCTTTTTTCAAATGATTTAGGCAAAATGTAAGGGATTAATTATATTCACAGTAATAGTGGATAATTAGATAAACAAATATCAATTTACAACTCATAAAAGAATTAATAATAAAATTATGTCAAAAAAGAAAGAAAAAAACTATTTGGTCAAAATTGCATGATTAAAGTCAAATATCGTTATTAAATATATAATGATATAGATATAGATATAAATTTATTAAGTATTAATTTTAAATTTAAAAAAATTAATTAATTTGATGAAATAATTTAATTAATTTGTGTCAATTATATATATATATATATATATATATATATATATATATATATATATATATATATATTAACTATTAACTTTAGATTTAAAAAAATTAATTAAATTGATGGAGTAACTTAAGAAACTTAATTAATTCTCTGTATTTTGTAATGTTTGAATTTAAATTTGAAATTGTAGTGATTTTTTTTATGGAAACTGTATCGGTGATTTAAGTAATTAGCCATTAAAATTAATTTAATAACTTTATAGAAATATCAAATACATGAATATAATATTAATCTTACTTAATTAATAGAAATATCAAAATTAATTCCATTCGGTCAACTGCCGAGATTAATTATTTTCCTTAGTTACTACTTTTTCTTTTACTTATTTTCATAAAAAAAATAATATACAAAATAAAGATAAGCCAATCACATTTTTTCTATCTAATTAAAAACTTCAAAAAAACCACAAAATTCCACGTCATCAACATGTACAATAAAAAGTTAAATATCGTTATCAAATATATAATAGTATAGATCACAACAATGACGGGAGGACCAGAGTATTAGTATTATATTGAGCGTCAATATTATAAATGTTCAATATATAACGGTACAATAAAATAATATTTTAAAAATATAGGTGGATTAAATTTGAAACACTATATATGTCACGAGAAATTAATAACACATGAGATTTGATTTGTATTTAAATATAATATAGTAACACTGTTTTTACATTAACGTTGGCAGGCAGGACAGGATACCCAATGTACTCAAGTGTAGAGGTTGGGCATGGGTTGGTCCACCTCCCCCTAAATTTTGAAATTTTTTTAAATTTATATATATATTTTAAAAAACTTATATTTCGTCCCCAAAAATAAAATTTCACCTCTTTAATTTTAAATATTTTAATTTTTGCTGACTCCGTCTATGCTCAAGTGTATAGCTCAATTTCTTTGTGAAATCCGAAGCAATTCATGTACATATTTGAGCAATATATATATATATATACCCTACAAAAGTCCAATTTTGAAGTACATCAATTACTGAAATACTTCAACCATGGTGAAGTTACTCAGACTTTCCGGCGCTTCCATCTTTGTGTTGCCGGTTATAGTCGCCGTAGTCCTCTACCAGCTTGACCGTTTCGACCCGGTTCCGTTTCCCGCCGACGAGTTGACCCAGAACGAGTTGATCGCTCACGCTCCCAAGAGAAACAGCCATATGCTATTAGGTTCTGAGATGATCGGATCTGGTGAGTTGTCTGGGCCGGAGGACATCGCTTATGACCCCAAAACCGGCTTCATTTATACCGGCTGTGAAGATGGATGGGTCAGTCGAGTCAACCCGGACGACTCAGTCGTGCAGAAGTGGGTTAACACCGGTGGCCGCCCCCTCGGAATCGTTCATGGGCTTCACGGTGAAGTTATTGTTGCAGATGCTGACAAGGTCTTTTGAAATAGATATTGCTACCAAAAATGCATTTTTTATTTTATTTTTTGTCATTTATTAACTAATCTTTCGTTAAGCTGTTGCAGGGGCTATTGAACATAAGCGGCGATGGTGTAATAGAGTTGCTGACCGATGAAGCTGATGGTCTGAAATTCAAGCTAACTGATGCAGTTGATATGGGTTCAGACGGCACACTCTACTTCACGGATGCTTCGTCGAAATATGGCATTAAGGATTGTGCTCAGGATTTCTTTGAAGGTCGACCAAATGGCAGATTCTTGAGTTATGATCCATCCACGAAGCAGACGCGAGTTCTTGTTAAGGATCTGTACTTCGCAAATGGCGTTTCTGTTTCCCCGGATCAAAGTTTCGTTGTCTTCTGCGAGACCCCAATGTCAGTTTAATTGATTTCAATAATCCATAATCTATGTCAGTTTAATTGATTTCAACAATCCATAATCTATGTCAGTTTAATTGATTTCAATAATCCATAATCTATGTTTTAGGATGCATTTTGCTGCGTTTTTAATTACGATCGAGTTGTTGTAGGATGAGATGCAAGAAGTATTACATACGAGGGCCGAGAAAAGGCGACGTGGATACATTCATCGAGCATCTGCCCGGATTGCCGGACAACATAAGATACGACGGTGAAGGCCAATATTGGATTGCGTTGTCCACGGTGACTGTTTATCTGGTTGCGTCGTTTTTTCCCTAGTTATATTAAATCCTAGTTCCGTCGTCTTATTGTGATTGTGGCAGGAAGCATCTCTTTGGAGGGTGCTGCAGAAATATCCGTCAATGAGAAAAGTTATCGCAATGATGGAGAGGTACGGAAAGAGGCCAAAGACGGATAAAAATGGAGGGGCTTTGGCCGTCGATTTAGAGGGGAAACCAACTGCACACTACTATGACCGGGGCGCATTTTTCATCACAACTACCATTAAGATTGGGGATCATTTGTACGTGGGTTCTTTAGTCTCTTCTTATATTACTCGCCTCAATCTCACCAAATTTCCTGCTGCATAGGCTTCTTCTAATTGGTATTTTCTTGTTGAATATATATAACTAAAGTTGAGCTCTACTTTATATGCTCATAGTCATGGATAATGGGTATTCACTATTCAGCTTTCTTGTAATTAATGTGGTGGTTGCCATTGTTCTCATCGTCGACATCAATGTAAGTGGTGTATGATTTTTGACTTTTCTCTTCTTCTTTGGTTAATAATTGCGCATTATTTAATTATCAAAATTTGTATCAGGCAAGTAGTTACTAGTTATGTTGATTTAGCTTTGTTTCCTTTTACTGTGTTTACTTCATATGATGAATGTGCAAGTGCAACGCGTGTTAAAATTCACAAATTTTACTAATGGAAAAACATAAGGCTAAACGGAAGATAAATAATGCTAACAGAGTTCTATTCATAGAAGGAAAAAGAAAAAGATAATCTGTATATTTCAAATCGTGTTAAGAGTCCTACTCTTATTCTTGGTTGAAAATTCTTTTTAATATTTAAATCCAGGAATACTCAATTAATATTTGTGCGTGATTAAATTGAAAATTAATTGACTATTCATGCAGAATTTGACAAATCCTAAATTTAGACAAAACAACGAATTGATAACATCATATTAAAACTTGAAGAATTCTTGATCTCCTTAACAAGGTTAGTTCTCATCTTAAAAATTATTTACTTGTAAATTCATAATCTACCTCAATCGGAATACTGTTAAATTATTATTTTCCAATGAATCTTGATAGTATCATCAGAATATTGTCAAATTATTTATTAGCAGAACTTTCTTTCCTCATCGTACATCCTACTACGTTATCAAGCTTAAATTATTAGGAATATTTATTTTATTTGCTTTCCGCTAAGTTTCTACCTTCGTTTAAAATTAAATTTTTTGTCCGTCATCATCGAGCTCAATCACAGTGGCTCCTTATTTGTTAATTTTAAAGCTGCAAGTATGTAACTAAACTAGATCCAATTCTAGTTTCACTTTATGCAGATCATATCACCTCAATTAATTAAGTTTCAGCCCCTTAATCTTTAAAATTATTATATACTTATAAATTCTTAGTCTACCAAAATTTTAGTGACATCTAGTTTTTCACTTGGAATTTATCCATACAGAAAGATAAGGAATATATACACCTGATTTGCCTTCTTGAGGTAATAATAAAAGAATGGATGATGCATGCAAATAAAACTTCACGTAGAAAGCTAGAGTTTTCTTCTAATAGGAACAATAAAGAAAAAAGAAGATATTCTTGACATTGTCGAGGAAGCAACTAATTCATAAAGATTTCACTGGGAGAATTCTAGACAGAACGTATTGTTATTCACGTTAAGGAAATCGACCAAAAGATGAGAGAGATATAAATGTTCAAACTCATCAAGCAGAATCTAGAACAGAATGTGGTGCAATGATGCAAGTCAATAGTCGCTACACTGGCAAATATAAAGTTGTTAAATTGCAAAGCCTTGAGCTCATCATCTCCAGAAATATGAGAGGCATAAGGAGCCAACCTATTAAATTCCAGAATATACTCGTTCACTGTCCTTTCAATCTGTTTCAAATCCAAGAATTCCCTAAGTCTCGTTATCCTCACCGATGGTGGTAGATAATTGTTTTTAAACTCTCTTACGAAGGTTTCCCAAGTCAACTCATTTCCATTACCTTGAATTGTAATGTTCGCGGCATTCCACCAGTTCCAGGCCTCTCCTTGAAGTTGAAATATAGCAAGGTCAACCATTTCCTGTAGGTTACACCGACACACCCTGAAAATATCTTGTATCTCTGCAAGCCAGTTTTCAGCCAATACATCGTTACCACCATGGAACTGTGGTGGATGATAAGATCGGAAATCTCTCTGAACTTGAGATAAACCCCCTTCTTAAACCGGGGGTGGGACCGGAGCCGGAGGTGGTGGTGGATTCTCTCGAAGCCTTCTTTCAACAAAGTTCATAATCGCCTCCATAAAGTTTTCAGGAGTAGCCCGAGGATTCCTCTCTTGTGGTGTAGGAGAGCGGTCACGGCGGCAACGGCGACCTGGAGAACGGTCACGGTCTCTTCGGAGAGGCATCCTATAAGATCAAACACTGAAAATGCATGTTCGATCAATTTTTGCTCATGAAAGCAAAGAATGCAATACTTAAATAGTTCACATAAGCAAAAGTTAACAAATAAATGCAAGAATACGTTGACAAGTTGTCCTTAAGCCGCACGACCTAGACAGACTCGACGCTAGAACCCCGGTTTTATAATCGGGCTCTGATACCACTTAAGGATGTGACGCCCTATCGTGGGCCCCACATCCCCCGCACTAAGACCATGCTCATATACGAATATAGTTCGCATACAAGCTCAATCATCACGAAGAGGGGACACGACACGGACCCTGGCTAGGCGGGACTAACCCTGTACCAGCAAATTAGAATATCCAACAGTGGTAAACGGGAATATAAACAGGAGTGCAGAAGCATCAATTATATCAATTGGTCAGAATTTACAATCATTCAAAATATAATCATACGTCCATCTCAAGGCAACAGTATTTGGCCCACCCGGCCTCTATCACTTCGAGTACTTCTTTTAAAGTATTCCCTCACTTAGTCCCTTTGACTACTACCTTTCCCGTTTTCTTGCCTCATGGTTTCAGGTCTTGCAGCAGCAGTCTAGAGGTATCTTGAAGCTCTAGATTGTCATTTTGTTTCCGTCAGGACTTATAGTATTAATCTATTTTGTGTCCTGCATATGTTATATGGCTGCATTACTTTATATTTCTGAATATTTGAGTATCTTTGTAATACTTTTTCGGCTACTCTGCTACCGATACCTTGAACTCTGTTATATAGGTATCAATATGTGAATATGATATATGATTTGACATGCCAAGTCTCTCTTGCTTATCGACATGTTCTTGACTGGTTACATGCCACCACGCACATGTTTTGACAAGTTTTTATAATACTCTATTTTTCCGCTGCATTGCCACATCATTACATATGTATAGTTCTGAGTTTGATAGCCGTTCGCTGGAGTATTTCTTGAGTGATGGCTCACACCATTACTTGAGAGGTGTTTCAGTGCGGGGGTTGAAGCGCCGCTCTCCTCTTGTTTTGGTATGGGTGGGGGCGCTACAGATTAAAAAATAAAACATAACTAAATTAAGGGGTCTTCTTTGAAAAACTCCCCATGAGTTGAAAAAATTTCTGTTTGCTCCCCATTTTCAAAATTATTCCTCTTTACTTCCCAAATGAGAATCATAATTCCCTTTTACTCCCCATTTTTTTGTAAACGTGGTATAAAAACTCAAGAATCATGTACTTAAATCCCCAAATGTTGTATATTTTTCGCAATATTAAATTTGAGTCCCCATTTGGGGATTTTTTGGGAATTCCCTGCTAAATTAAATACTAAATTTATGAATCGAATAAAAGGTGTAAGAAAATTCACAAACCAAAATATCGACAAAACATCATATAAAAAATTGAATAATTTAAAAAATAGTACAAATAACTAAAGCAAAACAAAAAATAATCAGATTTAATTAAAAAAATTAACAAAGCATTCTCATATTTGAAATGGTCTCCATTTATCTCCATAAAATTTCTTCTACTTGACCATGAAGTGCAACACTAATTCGTATAATTTTGAACATGATGATAGAATTTATAAAGGAAGTTTAATCCATTTTAAAATTAGAGAAAAATTTAAATTGAACATAAATTAAGAAATTTTCATTTATTTACTTAGTTAGCAAACTAAATTCCTTTATTATGGACAACTCTATAATAGTATAAATGATGAATATGGCAATTTAGCAATCAATGTGCCACTTTTCTGGGTTTTGACAATTAGATTTTACAAATTATTTTTAAGGATAGTTATTGTTTAAAATTTAAATTTGGACATTAATGCAAGAATGATGAGATAATTTTTTAATATTAAAATGAATCTATACTATAATTAAGATTAGATTTGAATTATTTAGAAAATAAATTTAAGATTGCAATTAATGTAAAATAACTTACCATTAAAATGATTTAGCAATTAAAAAAAAAAAAATCAAAATTCTAAAAAAATGATATTTGATCAAAATTGATTTAATTGGGTCAAAATACACACTCCCTATATAATATAGAAGATAGATATTTATGTAATCCCAACATATAACTTCACAGCTAATTCAAGTTGCCTCAACTCAATGTTTGAGACTTGAGAGTAGATCCCCAATTTTCAACCCTATCGTAATCGGCTACAAACAGTGTGGATTTAGTCCACATATAACATTAGTTATTTGGTTATGACCGAATGGAAGCAAAAGAGAGAGATAAGAGTATTAATTAATTGATTATGACCAAATATCAAACTGACAAGGATGTGAGAAATTCACATCTTCAGAGTTCAGCCAAGAGCCCAAGAGGCAAGACTTAAACCCTTATAATTTATAATTTCGAACCCTCCGTATTTGACGCGATCTACCATCAATTTACCCTACACTTTCCGGTCAACGCCGCAATTACCTTTTTGATTCTGTCGTCATTCTTCAATTCACCACTTTCAAATATAAATTCATTATGACTTGCTACTTAATTTACTACATTTTCATACCCTTAATCTGGAAATTCATGTATTTATCTATTTTTTATTTGATTTTTTTTGCATTAAAAAAAATAGGGGTGCATGCACCGGCCCACACTCGGTACATTACATGTAAGAATTTTCCCTGTTAATTAATCATGAACCAAAATGGAAACATAACTCTTCTTTTTCTTCAAAATCTACTATATATTTCTTTAACTCAAACATACCCAAGTGAAATTCGAACTCCATATCTTGACCTGAAGAATGAACCCATTAACCACTTGAACTAATCTCTGTTGACAAATCTAATATATATATATATATTATTTTGACTTTTTTTTTTTTTTTTTTTGAAAAACCGGTCAGAGAGACCGTGGGGTTATTAACGAGGCCCCTCCTCATATATAAATTATCACTCATGGCTAGTGGTTATAAAGTTAAAGAGAGAAATTTTTTTTGATTAGGAAGTATTACGTTTTTTTAGTTTATAATCCAAATTAAAAATTGTTGATGGTTGCAGCGTGAACTCCTCTCACGTGTACACACAAAGGATATAAACGTAATTTTGGCCACGTGAGATGCGAGACGCAAGTGTACGTGAGATATATATGAGGCATTTTTTATGACAAAAATGGATTGAATCTTCATTTAAGATGACCATTGACACTTTTTAGTTCTAGTTGCAAATTGAAAATGTTGCAATAGTTTAGGATTAAATTTTTTTTTATTACTAAAGTTAATTATCAAAATTGATGCAAAATGGAGAGTTAAAGGTTATAAATATAATTAAAACGGATGCAATAATGACTTAATTTGAGTAACGATCCAATCAAATACCTAATAAATACTCTCATTTTGATATTATAGTATAAGCTAATCAAGTGCTACCAAAAAAAAAAAAAAAAGACCTAATCAATAATTCCATTACCGAATCTACAAAATAACAAATAAATTTCATTTTAGTTGGCTGTTAGAGGGTGTTTGACTAAGCTTAGCTGAAGACTTTATCAACCATAACATTTTGTCATTTTGTATTAAAGCTTATGCATTTCATTTTAAAATTATCTTTCAATACTTTGCCATAAAAAGAAAATCAGGATCTTATAATAATAACAATAGTTTAGTATAATCATGGACGGAGCCAGGGACATCGAGTAGGACCCTCCTAAATTTTGAAATTGGAATATTTATAATTTTGTCGTTCCAAATTAAAAATTTTCATCCCTTTTATTTTTAATATTTCAATTTTTATCTCCTTTATATTAAATTCTGGTTCGTCTTTGAATATAATTAAAGAAAAAAGAAAAACGTGTTAGATCTTTAAACAAACTTTTATTTCGCAACTTGCGCAGGAAGATCCCATAATTACTTTTAATAAAAAAATTCTCCAACATTTTATGCAAATTTATAAGATATTTTATAAGCTTTAAGAGAGGGGACCTCATCCTTTTGGCTAATTAATAATTGGCCCACCGAGCCGTTCGAGCCTTCCGTTTTTGTCGTTGCCCTCGCAAATTGACATTAAATACCGTGGACTTGCAACTTGCAGAATGCTCGAATCATTGATTTAAACAAAGCTGTCCCCGAACCAAACAATGAACGTAGAACTTTTCTTTCTTTCTTTCTTTTTTTTTTTTTAAATGATTGAAAGAACGTAGAGCTTGGAACTAATAGATAAATCAAACTTATAGGGGTCAAAACTCATAAATAAAACGTGGAAAGATAACCCCCAGCATAGCAGCCAAATAAAAAATGAGTTTATTGGAAAAAAAAATCGATAATACACCTAAATAATACTTCAAATTTTATGATTTAAAATGTGTCTAAACGAACTTTATGATTATATTAAATTAATATTTAAAATCTTATAATCGTGATTATTGTATTAAATTAGCATTTAAAATCTTACACGATAATACGATGTTTTAAGATATTTCTGTGTTAATTAGGCATATCCCATCAGATCAATTGAAAAAAAACCAAAAAAACAAAAAAAAAAAAAGGGAGAGGAAACAAAAAGGGAAAACAAAGGGGGAAAGAGAGAGAATTGGGATAGGTCGGAATCCGTGTCTGATTAAGGCAATAAATAGGCTGTCTCCACGTACTTGACTTCTGCATACTTTTCAAAAGTTCCTAAAACACGTATTTATTTTCTGACTACTATAAATTCTACCCGATTAAGGCGTTGATATTTTCAGTCGAGAGATTATTGACGCTTTTTATTTCATTTCTGGTCCTGGATTGAAGTATTTGCTGGAAAAGTCAGCTTGTAATTCTTGCGCTAAATCTTCTTTTCATGTGAAGAAGTTGCTAAGTGCTAACTGCTAAAAGGGTCTTTGCAATCTTCCACTCTGTGTGTGTGAATTTATATGGCTGGTGAAGCGGCTAAAGGGGACGGGACGAGAACTCTTGCACAGACACCAACATGGGCCGTAGCTGGGGTGTGTGCAGTAATTATCATAATCTCCATCATCCTGGAAAAGATCCTCCATAAAGTTGGAACGGTAATGAAGTTGTGCTTCAGAAAGCAGTTACTTTTTCCTTTTGTTTTCCCAACCCATTGTCTTGTTTGTAAGACTGTAACGGAATTTCTGGGTGTTGTGTGTTTTTATTCTGCTTAAAAGTGATTTGTGTTTGGGTAAGATCCCGGGCTTTTTAGTTTGTTCTTTGACTTTTGTTTCTAGATCGTTTTGCCTTTCTGTCTGTTAAAATTTGGATTGTTTGATGGGGTTGATTCCCATTCCTTGTCAATATGCCGAATTCTAACTGTTGATGTGGGTGATTCGGCGATGAATAGCTGCCAACCTGTTTTTGTTTGCTGCGAAACTGAGATTCTAAGAAGAAGAAAGAGAAAACTTTTTGTTCTTTGCTTTAGAAATTTTCTTTTCTTTTCTTTTATTTGTTCCTTTATCTCTTATGCTAGTGATATTCCTTGATTGCATTTGTGCAGCTTTAGAAATGATCTATCTTATGATTCCTAGTTGTTCACCAACATAGCTCTCTTCTAATTTTCATGATCTTATGGAGCAACTATTTCACCTTTACATAAGATAGTAACTGATGCAGTTTATAGGTACAAGAAGTTACTTTCTTGGGCTGGTAGTGGTAATTATGTGAATTTTCTTGGCTACAGGTTGATTTACTCGGTGCCTGATTGATTCTACGTTCTAACCATCTCGTAGTCAATCAAATTCAGTATGCTTAAAGTATGATCTTTTATGTGACATTTTTCTTGGTTCTATATGCTTGCATTTGCGTATAAACGGGGTTGTATTCCGTGTCCTGTAGTCTCAGCATCTCATTTCCTCCCCATGTCATTTAAACCATTGTTCTTGGTTCAGCTTAATATCCCTTAATTCATATTGCTGAATTGAAAATATATTGCTGAATTGAAAATTTGAATTTCCCTTCTCCTAACAATTGTACCAAATCTTTACAGTGGTTAACAGCGAGGCATAAGAAAGCTCTATTTGAGGCTCTGGAGAAGGTCAAAGCTGGTAAAAAACATTGCTTTTTAATCTTTTAACAAAAAATTCTCTGTTAGACTATTTATATAACTTGCTTCTGTTTTGATTGTGGCAGAGTTGATGATACTTGGTTTCATCTCTCTATCTCTTGTGTTCAGTCAATATTACATCGCTGAAATCTGCATACCTGTCGGTGTTGCTGACACCATGTTGCCTTGTAAGGCAGAACCCCCTGGAGACAAACCTGAGGATGACGGACGTCGTAGGCTTTTGTCGTACGACCGCAGATTTTTAGCTGGCAAAAAAGGGGTTGCTTGCAGCAAGGAGGTTTGGTTTCATGCATAAATTTGAGGGCGTTAGTGTGTGTGTGTATGTATGTATGTATTTGTACTATCTATCTATCTAATTTAGATAGATAGATAGATATATTTGTGAATATTTGCAAAGCTAGAGCAATTTTTTTTTTCTTGATGCCCTCCATCATTCTTCCATCTGCAATGATATGAAAAAATAATAGTATTTGATCATTCCATTTTCTTTGTGGTGGCGGGGAGGGAGGGGAGGGGTTGGTTAAAACTCCTCAGCATAGAATGAGAATAGTTGTCAGACATCGGGATTAGCAAGGCCTTATTGAATCAATCATCATGCATTTACTGTACAATTGTCAAAACTGATCTACGGTATTGTTTTTTGGGACGATTCATTGTCTGCATGAGAACGACATTAGAAGAAAGCATGAAAATTGCCAATGCGAGTAAGCTTGAGTTTTCAGTAAGTTTTGTAAGTAATATACATTCATAGAGAATGATAATTGCACTCAGCTTGCCTTCAGAACTGTATGTTTCATTCTTATATCTTTGTCATTGCCTTTTGTTCTGAGAATAAGATTGTATATGAAAATAGGGAGTAAAAAGTCGTATTTATTTTTGTCCAATATTTTGCGCAAAGCATGATACATGGAAATTTATGTGCAATAGCATCAGATAATAAACTCTAGAATCAAAGACAACAGCTTTTGTTTTCTTCCTATATCACTTTTCTTCATCCTTCGTTCTTCCTTGATTCGATTTAAGGTGTAATTTTTTGCTTAACCACTGAGATACTAATTATCGGATCTTTCTTTGCTGAACTAATATGTTGTTCTGGACAGGATTATGTACCGCTCATAACTGTTGATGGACTGCACCAGATACACATTCTTATATTCTTTTTAGCAGTCTTCCACGTGATATACAGTGCTATTACTATGGCTCTCGGAAGACTTAAGGTAATAATATTATTGATTGCTGTATTTCAAAATGTATTTTTTCACCTTTTTTTTTTTTCCTGATTGACTTGGGGTTTCATTATTAACTCATTTATTACATAAACTATATTGTACAGATTCGTGGCTGGAAGCAATGGGAGCAGGAGACCTCATCCCACAACTATGAATTTTCAAATGGTAAACCGTTGATGAATTGTATTTGGGGAAAATTGCATCTACTAACCTAAGGTTTGGTGTATGTTGATTCCTTTGGGTATCAGCAAGTGTGCTTCGACCCTTGATATTTCATTTTAGCTGGAAAACATCTCTCAAGTGGGGGTGTTATTGTAGAGCTGCAATTTCCTTCAGGGATATTTTGCACTAAAAATGAAATGTCGGGACTTTAGTGTTAATAATAATACCTAGAGGAATTATTTTGTAGCTACCTCAAATCTCACTGGTAGTAGATGTAATTCTCCCTTACATTTTGATCTTTAAATTCTTAAAAAGGATTGGTTACTGATTAGAAATCTAACTGGGGGAACTGAAACAGATCCATCAAGATTCAGGCTTACTCATGAGACATCTTTCGTGAGAGCACACACTAGTTTCTGGACCAGGTTTCCAGTGACCTTCTATATTGTGAGGATTCAGCTTCCTATTGTTCTTTTTCATTATTTAGTAGATTGACATAATCTTAATTAACTATTTATAGTTGCATGTTGTAATCAAAATCCTTATTCACCATTTGGATTTATCTTTCCAAACAGGGATGCTTTTTTCGACAATTTTTTAGGTCCGTCAGTAAATCTGATTACTTGACCCTACGCAATGGGTTCATTTCTGTGAGTGTTCTTCATTGCACATCTCTTATATTTACAGTTTCTTTTTATTTTTTATTTTTTATTTTTTATTTCATTTAAGTAAAAACTTGTCTATTAGGTTCATTTGGCACCTGGAAGCAAGTTTAACTTCCAAAAATACATCAAAAGGTCACTAGAAGATGACTTTAAGACTGTTGTGGGAGTAAGGTAAACAATGTTTTTTATTCTGGAAACTTCAAAACGATCAAAATTCTTGTCTTTCCTGAGTATGTGGCTGATTTTGTTTTCCCTTTGTATTTTTATGTTGCTGACAGTCCGGTGTTGTGGGGATCATTTGTGGTGTTCTTGCTCCTAAATGTTAGCGGTAAGTCAATGTTACCGTAAAAAGCCGTTTCGTGTTTTTCTTACCAAAATTTGACCAATTAGTATTAAGGGTGACTCCGCATAGTTTCCGGTGGACTACGCCCACTGATGTTTTTTTAATATATATACATACATATATGCATATGTAATATTTTATGTATAATATTAATTAATAACTTATAATTATAGGATTTTTACCCTATATCAGAATTCAAAAACATTTAGGATGGTAGATTTGATAGTTTAGAAAGATATAATTAATACTATTAATAATGAAAGTATTGCAATACGGTTTTGAAATATAAAAAAATCGTAAAGGATAATTGCAAAAGGAATATTAAATGAAGTATTTTATATTTTTAGCAATGGTTTTTAAAAATCATAAAGCTGAACTTTGATTGACTGATTATGAATTCATTTTCTTTTGTTTTTCAATCCATTGGTGTCTTGACATATTTGTGTTCACACATTGATCCATTCAGGGTGGCAAGCACTGTTTTGGGCGTCCTTAATTCCTCTAATTGTAAGATCTTTCATCATTAATATGATATGAAATGTCATAAGGCAGGAATCGAATCTTAACGATTTTATATTTCTCAGATAATTTTAGCTGTTGGCACAAAGCTACAAGCTATTTTAACACAGATGGCCCTTGAGATAACGGAGAGACATGCAGTAGTTCAAGGCATACCTCTTGTGCAAGGATCGGACAAATACTTCTGGTTTGGTCGACCTCAACTGGTGCTGCATCTTATACACTTTGCGTTGTTTCAGGTATTATATACTTTCTTTTTCACTTGTATTACTGCTTTCATTTCGTGAACAAAAGCAACGCAAGTATCCTCAAATGTTGCTATTTGGTTATCGCTGCAAAGTTGGTACTTGCAAAAACTTCTGCTTCTGGAGAATTTGGAGAAGAAGAAGCTAGTTGTAAAAATTTTGGAATAGTAACAGTTGTGCGTGCTTGGAAAAAAAAGTTGGAAGTTAAAACAAAATCAGTTCAGTGCTTGCAAAAAATGTTGAGAGAGTACTTGTATTAGACTAAACAAATTTCCATGTATTTTAAAAAAAACCTAGAAGATAGAAGGTGAAGCTTTGGTCTTAAGATGCTTCTGGCTTCGAGTTTGTAGTGATTAAAATAAGCAGAATTTGGATCCAAGGTCCAAACACTATCAAAGTGCTTGAAATCACCCGAAAGTGCAAAAGTATTTTATAGTTTGCAACTACTCCCAAACTCCATTGAATTTCATGAATCTTCTGAGTAATCACTTTCAAAGATTATATTATTAGATAGTTATCCATTTCGTTGCTGTTATCATTTAATGGTAATGCTTGTGTACTTAATAGGAAAATTTTCTTCTGTGGCTTACCAGTTTATCTTTATTGCAGAATGCCTTCCAAGTGACATACTTTTTGTGGATTTGGGTAAATGATTCTCCTTCACTTTAACTATAAATATAAACATTATACAACTTAGTTACTGAAAGTTAAATTTGTTCATGTGCAGTATGAATTTGGCCTACAGTCTTGCTTCCATGACAACTTCGGACTCGTAGTTACAAAAATTGGAATGGGGTAAGTAATTTTTCTCATCTATCATCATCCCCAAATCACTGTTTGTATTATAGAGTCTTCAATGTTTGGAATAATGACTTGAATTTATGTTACGATATTACAGGGTGTTCGTCCTATTGTTGTGCAGCTACATTACACTTCCACTGTATGCACTAATAGCTCAGGTACGATTACAGCTTTATATACCTTGGTATGCTACTATGAAGGAGTTCAAACAAACATTTGCTTTTGAAGTGTTAAACTCGAAGCTAACTGTGTAAAATACTGGATTAGTTGAAGTCATAATTGTTATGAGAAATGGTCATTTAAATCTACTACTTGAAATTCGGTGTATCTACCAAAAAAAAATCACTCGGTTATCGGAAGTTGAGGTATGACCCTGGGATGTTGTGGTGCAAAAAACATTCTAGGGTTGAATGTCATTGCAGTTTTTCATTTGCCCATTAAGAAAAAAGTTAAAAAGTTCAAGAAGAAGAGCACTAGAGTTTTTTGGGGGAAAAAATGTTGATATTAAACAAATAATTTTTTTAAGGAAAATAATCTAGAAGCAAAAGATAGAAGTTGGAAAGATGATTTGACCTTATTTGTCCTTTAAATAAGCAAAAGCTGGTTTTCGACACCCTCTCAAATTACTTAGAGAAAGCAAGAAGCAGAAAAGTGCTTTTTATTTACAGGGTGCATGACATTCCATTTGTCTTGATTGAAAACGCACAGATGGGATCCCATATGAAGAAATCCATCTTTGACGAGCAAACTTCCAAGGCCCTCAAGAAGTGGCACATGGCTGTGAAGAAGAAGCATGGAGGAGGTCGAGCCGGAAGGTCACCCACTCGAACTCTGGGTGGTAATGCAAGTCCCACTTCTTCAATGGGGTCACCTTTTCACCCCACGAGTGCCACACTTCACCGCTTCAAAACCACTGGACATTCAACTCGGTCATTTGGATATGATGATGCTTCTGATCTTGAAGATCCCTCGACTCCTCCTGCACCCACAGCTAGCTTAATCACGCGTGCTGATCCGGACGATATTCATCATGTTGATGAAGCCGATGACGGCATGATGTTGGATCACAATGGGCAAGGAATGAGGAATGAAGATGACTTCTCGTTTGCAAAACCTGCACCGGAGAAAAAGTGAGTCAGGAGCAAAGCCTGCGTGATCTCCTTCTCTTCCGAATGGGAAGCCTATATGTATTCATCGTGAATTGCTGGAGATTGGCATGAGATTAAACAGTATTGCACAGAAATGTGATTATGTTTCTTTTTGATGGTTACAAAGCAATGTGATTAAAGTTTAGATAGATTCCTGTTCAGTTCAACACAAGTTGCTTATTTCTTGGGGAAGCGTTTTAATCCATTTAATCATTCTTGGTTCCATAGTCAATTTCTTAATTTTATTTTTGCTGATTCTTGTTTGTGGCAAAATTAAGGGTAGTAACAATTAACAAATAGTGGATTACATTCCAGGTGAATGTGGCTCTAACGAGCCGTAAGATAAACCTTTTCCATTTCCAGTCTAATGCGCTTTTTTTTTTTTTTTTTCAACTCACACCCCCAAGTGAGATTCGAATTAAGGATCTTATCCTGAAGAATGAATCCGTTAATTACTTGAATTAACCCCTGTTGGTCCAGTCTAATGGCTTTTGTTTTTGATTTATTAGTAAATATATGATTTATCTATTTAATTATTAAATTATTTAAAAGTTATCTAACTCCTCATCATGATATCTTAATGTAAATTTAAGAGCAAAATGCACCCAAAATCCTGTGGTTTTGGTAAGTGACGGAGAAAGCCTTGAACTTTGAAAATCATATATAAAACCTCATGCTTATAAACATTTGCTCACCGTCCCCTGATATCAATCTGACACGTTTTGGAGGTGAAATACCTTAATTGCCCTTTTAAAAGATGACCCTTGTTTTAACCTTATTTGTAACGTCCCGATTTTTCGGCCGTACATGTATGACGTATGTGTTTATTAATGGCGCATTTAATTATTTATTTGTTTTAATTTTCATTATTTATTTCATTATTCGTTATACTTTGAATTTATTTGATATTCGTTTGAACTTTATTTGAATTTTTGAACGTATAGTTTAAACCATTATGAACGTGCCTTGTTTGAATCCGATTTGATTTCTGTTTTCTGCGAAAACTTGGTATGCATGAATTACGTGTTTTATGATCGTGTTTATATGCTCATTGCATGATTTTATTCTCGTTTGTTCGAGTTTTGGATTCGTTTGTGTGATCGGAACCAAAAAGGGGATAAATAACATTTAGCGCGCCTTGGGTTTCGGGCGGCATAACTTTCTCTTTTGTTATTTCCTGATTTGTTGTGTATCGGGATCCTATTAGGAGTTTTCTCTTTTATTACTACATCTTTAATTAATAGGCTCTTATTCCTTTGCAACTAGAAGAATTCTTATCTTGTTCTTATTGTGTCCTTTGCAACTAGAAGCTTTAATCTCGTCTAACGGAACCACATGTCCATAACTCTTTCGGGCTCCCGATAGAGTTCGCGTATAATCCGAACTTCCAAAATAATCCTAAATTACGTATTCGCTAGGTTGACCGCATATTATATAGTGGGCCCTTGATGGAATTCGCATATAATCCGAACTTTTAAACTAATCCTAAACTACGTATTCGCTAGGCTAGCTGCATATCATTCGTGTAGGACCCATCAATGAGACAACAAAACATGGCATTGCATAATGAACTAAATAATATGAAATTAAATTAGCTAAAGAAGCTAGGACCAAGAATATATATGTAGCTAAAACATGATTACCCTGCCAACCGAGGTTGGTCTAAACGGTTAATGGGTTCGTTTTTTAGGGTAAGGTCTTGAGTTTGAATCCCCACTTGGATGTGCGTGTGTAGAAAAAAAATAAAAATGATTACCCTCAATTCGATTCCTTCGTGTTTCATCTTATTTTAACTTCTTTTTTTTTTTTTATTTATTGTAGATTTTTTCCACACATATTCGTGTCTACTAAATCGTGAAATAATCTCATCATTAGAGCACCTTAATTACCTTTAACTGCGTCTTTTGCTTTGATTAAAGTTAATCACTTTAATTTGCTTTACCATGCATCTAATTCGATTTGTTTGTAGCTCACTGAATATGTTATACATATATACACACGAAATATGATATTACCCCAAAAGGGGAAGTTTTGTTCGAGTTTTGACTTAGATAAACTATCTTGAAAGTGAAAAATGATTGAAATATTGCAACATTTGCCAATTAAATATAAGTATGAGGTGACAAAAATCTACGCTGTAATAATTTGGGGGAAATTATATTTTTGTTAAAAATATTGCAAGTTTGAATATATGTTACGTAATAGAGAGTCAATGATGTACAAATTAGAGAGTCGTTTCTTAGCAATTAAAATATCATACATATAGAAATGTACTATTTCATTTATACTTATGGAATTTATTTTGAAGGCAGCATGAGTGGGATCCAAAGTAATTTAAATTCGTTTGTGGGATTTTGAATTGTTCTTTGAGTAAGGACTTGATTCCATGAAGATGGTGAATTAACCCTAGCTACCACTACTTTTTAATTTCATAATATATTAGTTAGTTTAATTACGTAAAATAATCTTCAACTTTTAAAATTTAGATTCCCTCCGTATCAAAAATTTACTTTATAAATCCAACAATCATATACAAGTTTTAGTGAAAAAATACAAGATAATAATATTTTTGATAAACATGATTTCATTATGGTTAATTATCAAATTGATGAGTAATGGTTTTCGAACTATCCTGACGCTTCTCTCTCTATTGTTCTGGCTTGTGTCCCATCACTGCACTTATGCTTCACTAATACAATTGTAGAGTTTTATTAGGGTTTCTTTGATTTGAGCTTAATTCTGCCTAATTAGAGTGATGGGTCTGAATATGGGGTACAGAATCCCATCACTTTAGAATTTGTTTAAAGGTGGGGAAACCGATAATGATCGCCGGAGAAGAGGGTAGGTTCAACCTGCTAGGACAAACACTAAAAGAAATAGAGGTCAGACGGCCAAGCTGGGGGAACTGGGGGTGATTCCCAGTTTGGCTCTCTGACGCTCAAGTCAGATGATGATCTGAAAGAACGAATATGTGAACTATGTAGTTGCAGTAATGGAGATTGCTTACAGTGAAGGAGATGAACTAGCTTATTTATAGTTGAGGGTCAGGGACCCTTTGGTCATTTGCACCGTGTGGTCCTGACCAGGTGTTGCCCTAACACGTAGCGCTATGAGAGAAACCTAGGAGGAATCTTCTACAAAAGCTGGTGAAAGTTAGTGTTGGCAACAGTGGTAGGTGCGCGGGCATGTACGGGGTGTCAGAGAGCCGTTTTAGGGGGTTGGCAATGAGGGCTTGAGAGCATGCTCGTGTTAACCAAGGGCCTGGGAGGCCAGAAGATCCGCTAAGGGATGAAGGCCAAGGCTCATGCAATGAGGGGGAGTGGAAGCTTCCCTGAGGGGGAGTAGCGCTCGAAGAGAGCTTCCTTGATTGATTTGGAGCTTAACCTAGTATGGCTGAGTGCGCTCGTTAGTGAGCGGCAACTCTGATCGCGTGTGTGCGCAGCAGAGATGGCACGTGTCCCTGTGAGACTTTGGTGCTCGGGGGGTCTGGGCGCTCGTGAATGACTACCTTAACCACAGGAGGACATGTGTTACTATCTTGAGGTGCTACGTGTCCAAACGTGGGACGAGCGTGTTTTGGCCCAATCATTTTGCCCCCCAATTCTGTAGTCCTTGGTGATAAGGGTTGTAGAATTTTACCAATGTAGTCCATCGAGCGCTGCGCTTGTATAAGGCAGGGCGTGTTGGGCAATTATCTTTCTGATTGCGCCATAAATGCGGTCTTTTCTTCTGACCGCTTGAAACGTCTATGCATTAAATGTGGTCCTTTCTTCTGACCGCTTGAAACGTCTATGCATTAAATGCTGATGCGCGTGGGGCGCGTGATTCTTGGGAAGTACGTGACGGTTCAATAAAGTGAACGGTTTCCTAGGCGGGAAATGATTGTAATTTCAAATTACTTGCCAGAAACGTACCAACTTCCATCCCTATAAATAAGGGATTCTGCATCCATACCCATTTTTACGCGAACAAATCTTCAGAGCATACATTTGCAAAAAACTCTTTGCAAAACCACTTTCAGAGCACTCACAACCTTCTTCCAAGTTTTTCCAGAAAACTCAAGGTAAGTGAAATCTTTTAACTTTGCTAACCTTAGAACAGATTAGGATTTAGTTTTCAATACATCCCCCTTATTTCCCGAAATCCCTGAATTCTCTCGAAAATCCTTCTCAAACCATGTCTGGAGATCATGTAGAAGAGTTTTCCCGGGAGGTTGAGGGGGGCGACAAGTCAGAATTCATCTCCAAGGGATGAAGATTTGCACGCCGCCGTATCGGCCATGGAGGAAAGGAACCCAGAAGGGGTTGAACATATATTTGAAGAGATGCACATGGTGATGGAAGCGGAGAGGCAAGCGGTGACTCTCCCGATAACAGAAAGTGCGACCGTGATCGTGGCCGTCGCGGCCCCAACCCCTGAATTTGAGGGAGAAGCTGGGCCCTCCGAAAGAGCCCATGCCAAGGGAAAAAGGAAGAAATCACAGAGGCCCAAAAAAGCTAAGAAGGCTAAAGGGTCAAATGAGGGTGAGGGCTCAGGCATGCAAGTGACCGAGCGTACGCCTGACGAGACTCCCAACACAATTACTTTGGGGGAGATTAAGACTATGCTGGCACCAATATATTGGGATGAGCGCTTCACCTGGCGGATCCCTGCTGATCACGAGCGTGCCAACCACCCACCCCCCCCGGAGAGATGGTAGTTTACAAAGATGTAATCAGCTCTGGGGGATTGAGGTTTCCTATCCCGGTCCCGGTGGCCAATATTTTGAATAACTTGAACCTATGTCCCTCGCAGATCGTGCCCAACGGACTCGCCCTCATAACCTGCTTCGTGATCCTCATGGAGTGTACCGGATACGAGCCCTCAATGGAAAATTTCAACGCTCTACTGCAAGTTGTTAGTTCCCCTCGCTCGTCGCCCGAGGCGGGTTTCTTCTATTATGTCCAAAGCAAAGGCTCATCTGAAGCTGATCAACTCTCCATCTTCCACGTATGGCTCCGATTGGAAGGAGCAGTTCATTTTCGTCAAAGCCCCAACGGATGATGATTTTGGGGTATCATGAGAGTGGATCTCGCATGGGAAAGGCTCCCTTGTGAAGAATCGCATGGACCCCACCTTCCCTGAGAACTGGGGTAAAGAACTAGCTGGGGCGTTGAGGGACGAGGGCTGGCTGATACAAGCCAAAGATTTGATAGATGACACGGAACTCATGTTCCTTTGCGGACTTACTAACGACCCCCATTATCTTAGCAACCTTTCCGCTCGGGATTTGGAGAGAGACGGTTAGATTTTAGGGCACTAACTTGTAGATAGGGATGCTAACTGTTTACTTGCATTTGTAATTTGTATTTTGTGAAGTTTGTTCAAGGGTTTCTGACCCTCGTTGCTTTTTCTTGGCCCAGGGGTAAACATCATCATGGTTGGAGGAATCCGACATGCGGCCTGATTTGCCAATGCCAACAGGCGTCAAGCCAACCAAGGAAATCAACAGAACCCACCACCCCGAGGCGCAGGTCGCGGCAACGAGCGTGGTGGTCATCAAGCCACAAGTTCGAGCGCCAGTCAAGGTAGAGGGAGGAATCAAACACCCAACCCGGATACAAGGGTGATTCCGAGGGCCCCGGTCGCTCCTCAAGCGAGTGGAGCTATTATTCCCGGTCCACCTTCGCCGCCAAGGCCTCAGACGAGCGGCAATGTCAGAGATACTCAAGGAGCAAGGGCCTCAGCCTCTAGAAAGAGAAAAAGGATGTCGGACTCCTTCACCATAACCGACAAAGGCAAACAGGTGGTTGAGGGCCCCAAAGGCGATGGAGACACTTCCTCTTCAGAGGAAGAACACTTGTGGGACTTTGATCGACGAGGGGATAGGGGCTACAAGGGTTCCGCGGATGGAGGCACCGTATTATTGAGGCACGGAACAGTCGCTCAAACCATTAGCGAGGGCTTATACGAGAGGGTCCAATTCACAGCGGACCATAGGGCCTTGTACTCTGAATCCGTGGAGAAGGTGACCAGCGACATGGTACATGCCATAATTTCTGTAAGTCTCCTTTCTCCTTGTAATAATAATTTTTTCCTTTGAAGATGTTATTCTTCAAGATTTTTACTAACACTCCTGCCCTTTCGAGCCCGTGCAGCAAGTGCTTCCGAGGGATAAAAACATCCAAATTCGCGCCACGGTTTACGCTAATAGAAAAGCCAAATACAAGAAGATAGTGCGCTCGAACGATCCTACCCAGATTCAGGAGGAACTAGATGTAGAGAAGGTCAAGTTCCTCTCCCTTCAGACGGAGCATGCAAAGTTGGAGAAAGAGATGAAGAAATTGCAGGATGATTTTACGAACGCCGAAACCGCTCGGAGGAGTTGGCACATACAATACAATAATCTCCACGAGAACCACCAAAAGCTTACGGATGACCGTAACACTTGGAGGACGAGGGCCACTGAAGTGGAGAAGAAGTACGCGGATACCATGGACCAACTTCCTCATCGCATTGAGCAATCAGTCAAGGAGGCGCTCATCAAGTTCTGCCACTCGAAGGCGTTCAACTTTGCGGCCTCTTTACACTGTCTAGATGAGGCTCAAAAAGCCTTCAACTTGGCAATTGAGCAAGGTATCCACAAGGGCCTAACGGATCCATCCGTGCGTTGCGTTGAGGAGGATGATGACCGCGACGATCCTGAGTCCAACATTTATGAGCCAGAGTATAACTTCCTGGTCACGCTCATCCAGGATGAATACATGGCAGCTCATCCTCCGGTGGAAGCCCCTCAAGCAGAGCAGAATGATGGTGTGGATGCTGCCACTATCTCCTCCGGGGCCCTCCCTGCAAATGAGCCTTCAACGCCCGTTGTCAACACTCCTGCTGCTGCCAATGAAGCTGATGAGCCCAATGCCCTCCAAGCGCTAGAAAATAATGAGCCTGCGCCTCCTCCAGCTGCCCAGAATCAAGAAGAACAAGCCCCTCCAGCACAAGAGCCGATGGGCCCAGTGTATTGTCCCGTGGCCTAAAATGTCTTAGTGGTTCTGGATGAAGACATTGCCCCTGCTGCCTGAAGTTTCCCTCCGTATGCTTATGTTGAAATTTCCTTCTCTTTTCTGTTTAGTACTTAACTTTTGTAGGAATTCTAAGGGCCCACGTGCCCTTATTTTGTAACTTAATGAAAGTTTAATGAATGAAGATTTTTTCTTCCGTAATGATGTCTCCTTTTATTTCCTTGTGCTATTTGATTGTGATACTGCACCTTGCGCTTGTTGTTAACAAAATCTCTTGATGCTATGATTCTGGGTAACATGCTTGGTAAGATATGCACTGTTTTAGCTAAGTCTTGAGTAACTATGAGGGTCTTGCTGGGATGCTGCCCTTGTTCAAGACTTATGAAAATTTTATTTAAAAAACTTGGAAAATTTTACTAAGTCTTGAGTAATCACGAGGGTCTTACTGGGAGACTGCCCTCGTTCAAGACTTGTGAAAATTTTATTTAAAAACTTGGAAAATTTTACTAAGTTTTGAGTAATCATGAGGGTCTTACTTTGAGGCTGCCCTCGTTCAAGACTTGTGAAAATTTTGCTTAAAAACTTGAAAAATTTTACTAAGTCTTGAGTAATCACGAGGGTCTTACTGGGAGGCTGCCCTTGTTCAAGACTTGTGAAAATTTTTCTTAAAAACTTGGAAAATTTTACTAAGTCTTGAGTAATCACGAGGGTCTTACTTTGAGGCTTCTCTCGTTCAAGACTTGTGAGAGTTTAGTTTTGTTTCTTGCCAAATACAATTGTGTAGCGAGTCCTATTTTCGAGCGCTAGATGCCCATAGTATAGGTTACCCAGGCCTACTAGGACGCTCGTGCGTACGGAGTGGACTTTGGGTTCAAGATCCCAAAAGAGAATTCTCAGTAGCCTGCATACTCAGATGAAATGAATGAGAAGAGCAATTTTCATTATAAATTTCTTGAAAAATAACACATGTTCCACGCTTTACAAAATAAACTCAAACATAGAACCGCCTTAGGTTGCATGCGTTCCAAGGGCGTGGGAGACGCTCGCCTTGCAATGATTCGAGCGTGTATATGTTGTTTGCCCGTATTTGTATAACTTTGAATGGACCTTCCCAGTTGGGATCTAGCTTGCCCACATGCCTTGAGACTTCCACTTTTTTGAGGATCAAATCCCCCAACTGAAAAGTCCTTTCCTTTACCCTTTTGTTATACTGCCGAGCCACAGAGGCTTTGTATTGGTGGATGAATGCCCATGCCGTATCCCTCTTTCCATCCACGAGATCTAATTCCAGCGCCCTACTCTCCTCGTTGGCTTTTTGTTCAAAGTATGCTACTCGAGTGGATTCTTGTGCAATCCCCGTAGGTATCATTGCTTCTGACCTATATACGAGCGCGAAAGGTGTCTCACTGGTAGCCGCTCGTGGAGTAGTGCGATAAGCCCATAGTGCCCCTTGCAATTCCTCTGCCCATTCACTCTTTTTGCTTTCTAGCATGGTTTAAATGTTACAAAATGACCCTATTGGTGACTTGCGCTTGTCCATTGGCTTGGGGGTGACCCACAGAGGTAAAACGTTGCTCGATGCCCAACTCTGAACACCATTCTCGGGTGTCAGCTGCTATGGACTGGGACCCATTGTCTGAAATGAGCACCCTTGGTATGCCATATCTGCAGATAATGTTTTTCCAAATGCCTCACGACTCTGAAAGTAATCTTTGCTACGGCTTCAGCCTCGGCCCATTTGGTAAAATAATCGACAGCTAAGATGACAAACTTCTTCTGTCCGACCGTAATGGGTAAGAGACCCACAATGTCGATCCCCTATTGGTCAAAGGGCCATGAGACATCTATAGGGACCATCTGAGCGGCTGGCAGTTGAGGGAGGTTAGAGTGAAATTGACACTTAGGGCATTTCCTGGAAAAATCTATGGCGTCTTGGAGAACCGTGGGCCAATAAAACCCGCTCCTCAGGACCTTTTTTGCGAGGAGACGCCCCCCTGAATGGTTTCCACAGCTCCCATTGTGAATAAGCTCAAGCGTTTCTTTAGCTTGCGAGGGCCTTAGACATCTCATCGGGGGCCCTTGAAATTACTTCTTGAATAATCTCCCTTCAGAGTCTAAAGAAAACCAAGGGGCCTTGTTTCTGACTTTTCGGGCCTCCGTCTTGTCAGTGGGACAAACGCCATCCCTAAGAAATCTTATAATATCATCAAGCCAGCACGGCTCGTGCGGATCAATCATTGCCACCGCTCTCTTGGTGCCCTGCTCTTTTATCAGAGGCTCTTCAGTTCTAAGAAACGTAACGGAACGCTCACTGATACCTTCCAAGGCCGAGACAAATTTTGATAGAGCGTCAGCATGCTCGTTTTCCATCCGTGGGACCTGGAGTAGATGGAATTCCTTGAACTTCCCAATAATTTCCTTGGCTTTGCTCAAATACTGCACCATGGTGGTTTCTTGAGCCTCATAAGTCCCTTCAATCTGGCTCGCAATTAATTGTAAATCCACGTAGGCAGTAATTCTGGATGCTCCACTTTGAAAAGCAATTTTCAATCCTTGAACAAGAGCTTCATACTCTGTCTCGTTATTGGTGACCTAAAAATCCAACCTGATTGCAAAGTCTAACTCAACTCCGTTGGGGTCTCTAAGGGTTACCCCTGCTCCTCCCCCTTGAGAGGTTGAGGAACCATCCGTGTGCAGGACCCATAGATCATCGTTCTTTAGAACAGCAGGTTCTAAACCGAAGCGTTCAACCAGCAAATCCGCTACAATCTGCGCTTGTATAGCAGTTCTAGGCTCAAAACTTAAGTCAAACTGGCTCAACTCAATGGCCCCTTTTATCAATCTTCCCGACACATCTGGTTTGGACAGCACTTGCTTCAGAGGCTGATCAGTGAGGACAGTTATTGAGTGTGCTTGGAAGTAAGGCCTCAACCTTTGTGATGCATTAATGAGGGCGAATGCGAAATTTTCAATTTCCAAATATTTCCTCTCGGCCCCTTGTAATGTTTTGCTCAAATAATAAACAGGCAAATGCTTGCGCTCTCGTAGGGCAATTAGAACCGCGTTCGTTGCTTCTGTGGAAACAGAGAGGTACATAAACAACCTTTCACCTTCAACGGGTTTTGTTAACAACGGGGCGCTTGAAAGGTAAGCCTTCATGTCTCGCAGTTCCCTTTCACATTCTTCGGTCCAAGAAAAATTTCGCGCATTTCGCAAAATTTTGAAGAAAGGAAGGTTTCTGTCTGCCGAGCGCGAGATGAATCTGTTCAAAGAGATGATTTTTCCTACTAGCACTTGCACTTCTCTGAGATTACGAGGGGAGGGGATATCCAAGATAGCCTTGATTTTCTCCGGATTAGCTTCAATCCCTCTCTGGCTGACCATGTAGCTTAAGAATTTCCCTCCTCGCACTCCAAAAGTACACGTTGATGAATTTAATTTCATCCCATACTGGCACAAAATGGCAAAAGTGCGCTTGAGATCTTCTAGGTGAGAGCCTTGACGCTCGCTTTTAACAATCATATCATCGACGTGCACTTCCATGGATCCCCCAATTTATTTCTCAAACATCTTGTTGACAAGGCGCTGATAAGTGGCTCCAGTGTTCTTGAGCCGAAAGGCATGACCAAGAAGCAATATACACCTAGATGGACAACAAATGAAGTTTTGGGGCGACCTTCCGGGGCCATAAAGATTTGATAGTACCCTTGAGAGGCATCCATCATACTCATGAGTTCGCATCCCGTAGTTGAGTCCACCAACTGGTCGGTCTATGCGGGGCAATAGTTAGGGATCTTTAGGGCAAGCCTTGTTAAGGTCCGTGAAGTCATTGCACATGCGCCACTTATTTGCACCCTTGGGCACCAGTACCACGTTACACAACCTTTGTGGATATAATATGGGCTCGATATACTGAGCTTCGAGGAGCTTGTTAACTTCCTCCTCAATAACTTTCTTCCGAAAGCCGTGCACATCCAGCTTCTTCTGTTTAATTGGCTTAAAGGATGGGTCCACATTGAGCCTGTGGACCATGACGCTTGGGTCAATCCCAGTGAGATCCGAGGCTTTCCATGCAAAGACATCAATATTTTCTCGGAGGAAGTCTATCATCATGATCTGCGAGGGTCCAGAGAGGTTGGACCCAATCTGTGTAGTTTTATCCTTGTTCCCTGGTTCTAGCTCAATAGTAAGGAATTTTTTTGAGGGCTCAATCCTCATTTTTGGACGGGGGAGCTCAAGCGCCCTTTCCTTTCCTTTGAGATGGCCATCATCCCCAGGCTCCTCTTGCCCACGCTCGTTTTTCTCAGAGGAAGACTCTCCAACCATCCCTGGCGGGGTAGCTTCATGGGTGTCTTTGTTGTAGGGATCTTTCTTTTTGTTCTTTTTCTTGTTCATTTTGGCCCTCTTGCACACGGGACCATCCTCGTCCAAATTGGGGAAATCAACGGATTTCTTGGTGGACCCGATTTGAAATGCTTTATCTGTTTTAGGCTTTCTGAGGGATAGCATGTAGCACTCCCAGGCTTTTCGTACGTTGTATAAAACTTCTTCGACGCCCTCGGGGGTGGGGAACTTAATGGTAAGTGGAAATAATCGCTTTGAAATCTACAAGAGTCGGTCGCCCGATTATGATGTTATAGGGGATATCAATTTCCACCACTGTGTAGGTGACCATGAGCGTTTTGCGCTGTGGGGCTCGGCCAAATGAAGTGGCCAAGCGAATTTACCCTCGTGGGACAACCTCAGAACCTCCAAAGCCAATGAGGGCTGTTTTGAGGGGTTCGAGCGGGATGTTGGTAACATTCATTTTTTGGAACATGGTGTAGGGCAAAATGTTAACAGAGCTTCTACTATCCACCAAAACCCTCTTTACAACATGATTGTATATGTCTAGGCTAACCACCATAGGGCAGTCAGAGGTTTCACTCTCCCCATGAGGCGTTACAATATGAGCTAGATCCTTATCACTAAACCCTATGACCTTTTTCTCGCGAGGGCCCGAAACGCTGGAATACTTGATGGAATATACTTGTTTGGGTACTGAGGGGCGTTGATGTGTCGACGGAGGAATGCGTTGGAGTCCCCTCCTGATGAGCCTCCTGAGTGTTGGGAATAGTGCCCTGAAAATTCAATTTGATTGAATTAATTAAACTGAATTTACAACAAGTTGTGAGTATTTCACATATTAATAATTAATGACGTGTGATGGTATTCTTATATGAAATGTGTTTCATAGGAAAAGACTTTTAATACCGAAATCACGTGTCATTAGAGTTCTAGTCGGTAAGATAAGAATATGTTCTTATCAAGACTATAACGTGGTTATATAAGATGATTAGTCTTTCATCATAGGGAATGGTGATTCCAATTATAACACATTGATGATTTTCAATAGGATTGGAAACATTGAACTAGACCACTGAGATAATTCATTTTATACTGCTATCTAAAATGAATAAAATCTCAGGAAGCATTGTACTCTTAATCCTGATAATATTTCGGCTTTAGGCATGTAGTGTTAGTCACTGTAACATACTCGAAGTGAGGTCTCGGTAACGGGTGGCCAAAATACTTTGTATGATTCGGTGACAATATGAAATGTGCTAAAGAGTTATATTGATCAAGGAATCTGTGGCCTTGCTGGAAGGTAAAAGATATCCTTGAAATAGATTTGTAAAAGTTCGAATTAAGACTTTGGCCAAAGCACTTCGCGTGATAACGTCACTAAAGTTGTATGTTGAATGTGTTTCACATACAGAGAATTTGAACTTAAGGCGAATCAATAAATTTCAAATTAGAGATGAAAAATAAATGATAGTAGTTGCAATTTATTTTTCATGGATATCTACAAGGAGGAGTAAAATGTGAAATTATTCTAGATCGAGAAATTCGTGAATAATTTAATTAATTTTAGAGTGCAACAATATTTATTTAGTGGAATTAAATATTGTTAAACGGTAATTAATCATTGTCATGAGATGATAATATATTAATCCGTTTGGAGCTAAAATTAATTAGTCCTGCAGGTCCCCCTGCAAGCCCCAATTAAAAACCCAAAGAGAAAATATTAAAAGGAGAAAGAGAAATGAATTTTCAAAGTGTTTGAAAATGTCAAAGGAATTTATTTTGAGAAAATAAATCAATGTTCTAAAGAGTTGGAAATGCCCGGAATTTTATTTTGGAGAAAATAAAATTTTCATCGAAAAAAAAAAATAAAATAGATGATGACGTGGCATTTTGCTGACGTGGGGCTGACGTGTCACGCCACGTCAGCGGGTTGGGTCCCAACTGGTGCTGACGCATTGCCGCTTGGCGTGACACGTGTACGGTGCAGATCAAGCCACGCGGACGGTCGGATGTGATCAGGGCAGACGGTTCACCGGGTCGGTCAAACGGGTCAGGGTTAGTAAACGGGTCGGGTCGGTCAATGGGCAGGATCGGGTCAAACCTGGTCCGGTTGGATCGGACTGGACACGTGGCAGCACTAGGATGCGCCACGTGTCGAACCGGACCGGTTCAAGACCAAGGAACCCTAGCCGCGTGTATTTCACACGCGCCACCTTCTGGTGGCGCGTGCGGAGAAATTCTGGCGACCGGCCGGCGGCGTTGGACTCGTGGTGACGAGACCTTCAACGTAGTGTCCTTGGTTTTCATGTCCAAGTTGTACACGCAAGTGGGGATGTGAAATGACCATTTTGCCCTTGCTTTTGTATCCAAAATGACTGTTTTACCCTCATATATTTGCCTATAAATAGGCTGATACCCACCCCATTTCTCTCATTCAGTTTTGGGATGGTTTTGGCCAAATCTTGGCTTTGAAATCAAGTCCCATTTTCTCCTAGTTAATTTCGATTTATTTTGGAATTAATTTTAATTAGGTGTTTGTATAAAACACCTAATTTCGGGAGAATAAACCCTGAAAAGGGTTTTCTAGTTTAAAGTTTATTTTCTCTAAGTATTTAGAGAAATACTTTCGGAGCCCACACTCCGAGGGTGTCCCTGGGGTTATTGCAGGGAAGCTCTACCGGTCTCACGAGTGGGCAAAGAGCTGGAAAAATGCCGTTAGATAGCCATGATTGCAGTACGGTAATAGTTTTCAGTTATTTTATTTTAAGCATGATAAATTATGTGCTCCTAAGTGTTAATTGCATTTTAGATATTTATCTGCTTAAGTGATTTAAAATTTATTATCAATTGCATGTATATACTTGAGTAGATCCGGCTAAGTCTTCCGCTTTGTATTAAAATATTTTAGAAATATTTTAATACTTGTATTATAATAAAAATTTTAAAATGTGGTCCCGGACTGCTACTGTTCTGGGCCCACCTCCCAGCACTGCGATCATGTTGATGACGACGAAGGGGGCGTTCTCTTGCTCTATCATTTTCTGTTTTTCACGAGAGCTGTTTTCTGGAGGACCTCGCCCTCGGGGGCTCCTTGAGCGTGATGGGCTTCTTCTTCTATCTCGAGATTTCTCACTACAGTGTTCGTCGTAGCGCTCCAGGGCTCGCACAAACTCTTTCAAATGGCCGCCGGCGACAAGCCTCTGAATTTCATTCTCCTACTGGTGGCATTCATCTATATCGTGCCCTTTCTGCTTGTGGAAAGCGTAGTACTTGTTCGATCGTCTCAGAGCATCAGTGTCCCTCATCTTAATGGGTCTTTTGAAGAGCTTCTTGTCAGAGAGGTTGTAAACTTCTGAGTTTGGTCTTGTAAGGGGGATGCGCTCGAAACGTCGAGGGGCCGGAGGAGATTTCTTGCTCTCCTTCCTGATAACATCCTCTCGAACCCGCTCCTGGTGACGCTCGTGTCTCGCTGGGCTATGATATCGGGGCCCATTCGTCCCATACATATCTTCGAGCGCGAAGAACGGCTTGGCAACTTCTCTCAAGGCCATGAGGGATCCTGGCCTTCTTTCTACAATGGCGTCGGCAAACTTCTTACTCACGTACTACTTTTGATCCACAGCCTTAAAGAGCACTGGGATCAAGAAATCCATGGAAGGCCTCTCCACTTGCAATATCTCCTTGTTAAAGCGGGCGAAGCACGAGCGAAGAGATTCATTCTGCCTTGCACTATATTGTAAAGTGTTGTGGGCGCAGTGACGGGGGCCTTCAAAGAGTTGAAGTGGTTTAGGAAAGCGTTGGCCAACTCTTCATATGAATGTATCGAGCGTGGCGGCAGCCGCTTATACCATTCCTGAGCCATTCCTACTAGGGAAGTGACAAAGACTTTAGCCTAGTAGTGGCTCGAATGCTCGTACAAGTGCATCAGGTGTAAGAAATGATCCAGGTGTTACGCTAGATCTATTGTCCCATCGTACCGGTTGACGGAAGTGGGGATTTTGGCCATTTCTGCTTGGGCCATCAAAACTTCTTCTACGAGGGGGGAGCCTCTCGCAAGTGGATGATATTCATAAGTGCAAAAGTTCTCTTCCTGCTCCTGGCGGTGAGGGATTCGTGGCTGGCGGTCTTTGGGACGGGCGTCTCTGGCATCGGCTCGTTCATCCCTGCTCTGGGAGATTTGAGACAGTGCTCGAGAGAGCTATCCGACCATATCCTTTAACCCCTGCAGCTGGTCTTGCACAGCCGCGAAGAGGTTAGGATTTCCATCTCTCTCTTTATCCCCTTGTTTAGTGGCTCGGGAAGCTCTTTTGGAGGCATGAGAGTCTCCCTCATCTTCCAAGTTGATTTTATCCCTTCCAAGTTGATTTTATCCACCGGGCCCTTATCTTTGCTGGTCTGGGGATGCTCGTTCCCTCCTTTCTCGGGCACTTCCTTCTCCCACCGCCGGCCTGGCTCGTAGAACATTCTAAGACGCAGTTAGGGGATGAACCTGCCATCCTCGTGGAGGGGCCACTTGATCGGCTGTTCCTGGGGGGAAATAAGCGGTAGTGAAATTCTGCCAAGCGTTTTGGACGGCTTGGATTTCACACCGCGTATACAAAGCTTTCAGCTGTTCGGGGGTCAGCGGCGGCAGTTCCACGCCATCGATTTCTTTAGGGACGATGATGGGCAGTTGCATCTGTCCCGCCCGGTACGGCTGGACTATCGGCATCATGGGAGTTGGGGTCATGGTGTACCCCGACGACGGCATCATATAGGGATATGCGCCAGGTTGGGCCGGCGGGGCGTGAATCTGATTCTGGGAAGCTGGAATCCCAGATCCTCCTATAGCTGCAGCGGAGGGGAGTGGACCCACGTGCTGGGAGGTGGGCCCAGAACAGTAGCGGTCCGAGACCACATTTTAAAATTTTTATTATAATACAAGTATTAAAATATTTCTAAAACATTTTAATACAAAAGCGGAAGACTAGCTGGATCTACTCAAGTATATACATGCAATAGATAATAAATTTTAAATCACTTAAGCAGATAAATATCTAACATGCAATTAACACTTAAGAGCACATAATTTATCATGATTAAACTAAAACAACTGAAAAATATTACCGTACTGCAAACATGGCTATCTAACGGCATTTTTCCAGCTCCTATCCCACTCGTGAGACTGGCAGAGCTTCCCTGCAATAACCCCGGAGAAACCCTCGGAGTGTGGGCTCCGAAAGTATTTCTCTAAATACTTAGAGAAAATAAACTTTAAACTAGAAAACCCTTTTCAGGGTTTAATCTCCCAAAATTAGGTGTTTTATATAAACACCTAATTAAAATTAATTCCAAAATAAATCGAAATTAACTAGGAGAAAATGGGACTTGATTTCAAAGCCAAAAATTGGCCAAAACTATCCCAAAAATGTTATGAAGAAATGAGGTGGGTATCAGCCTATTTATAGGCAAATATATGAGGGCAAAACGGTCATTTTAGGGACAAATTGAAGGGTATTTTGGTCATTTTGCAAACAGCGTACAGACCGCGTCCCAAGACGACCAATCAGATGACACCACATTGAAGAACTCGTCGCCGCGAATCTAACACCACCAACCACGCGCCGACATGGGTCCCCACGTGCCGGCACGTGCCGCCAGAAGGCAGCCAAGTGGTTGGCGCGTGTTGATGCGCCTAGACCACTCCAGATGGCGACATGTGTCCGGGTCTGGTCCGACCCTATCGAGTAACCGACCCGTTAACACGGTTCACAAACCCGTTGACTGACCCGTTGACCAACTCTTAGGGCTTGATCCAGACCATTCACTCACGCCGACGTGTCGGGATCTGGACCGTCCACGCGGCGCTGAGTCAGCGCCCCCTGGGTCCCACATGCTGACGTGGCGTGACACGTCAGGTGCCACGTCATAATTTTTTTTTATGTTTTTTATTTAAAAAATTTAAAATTTTATTTTCTCCAAAATAAAATTCCAGGCATTTCCAACTCTTTGGAACTTGAGTCATTTTCTTAAAATAAATCCCTCGGCTTATTTTCAAACACTTTGAAAAATTCATTTCTCTTTCTCCTTTTAATATTTTCTCTTTGGTTTTTCAATTTGGGGCTTGCAGGGGGACCTGCAGGACTAATTAATTTTAGCTCCAAACGGATTAATATATTATCATCTCATGATAATAATTAATTACCTTTTAACAATATTTAATTCCACTAAATAAATATTGTTGTACTCTAAAATTAATTAAATTATTCACGAATTTCTCGATCTAGAATAATCTCGCATTTTACTCCTCCGTGTTGATATCCATGAAAAATAAATTACAACTACTATCATTTATTTTTCATCTCTAATTTGAAATTTATTGATTCGCCTTAAGTTCAAATTCTCTGTATGTGAAACACATTCAACATACAACTTCGGTGACGTATCACGCGAAGTGCTTTGACCAATGTCTTAATTCGAACTTTTGCAAATCTATTTCAAGGATATCTTTTACCTTCCAGCAAGGCCACAGATTCCTCGATCAATATAACTCTTTAGCACATTTCATGTTGTCACCGAATCATACAAAGTATTTTGGCCACCCGTTACCGAGACCTCACTTCAAGTATGTTACAGTGACTAACACTACATGCCTAAAGCCGAAATATTATCAGGATTAAGAGTACAATGCTTCCTAAGATTTTATTCATTTTAGATAGCAGTATAAAATGAATAATCTCAGTGGTCCAGTTCGATGTTTCTAATCCTATTGAAAATCATCAACGTGTTATAATTGGAATAACTATTCCCTATGACGAAAGACTAATCATCTTATATAACCACGTTATAGTCTTGATAAGAACATATTCTTATCTTACCGACTAGAACTTTAATGACACGTGATTTCGGTATTCAAAGTCTTTTCCTATGAAACACATTTCATATGAGAGTACCACCACACGTCATTAATTATTAATATGTGAAATAATCACAACTCACTGTAAATTCAGTTTAATTAATTCAATAAATTGAATTTCCAGGGCACCATTCCCGACAATCTCCCACTTGCCCTAAATTCAATTTGGCCACACATCTAAGTCTTATTCCTTTCACACGAGTGTCAAAACTCGTTTTGCACTTTTTTACGTCAATACCTTGGTGAAGGAATCTATCAGATGTTTCTCAGAGCCAACAACTAGGAAATCATGAATCCAATACATCTAACTGGTTGCTTCTCAAGCTACCATGTATTTGACTTCCATGGCGTTATAAGCAATACAAGTCTGCTTAACATTCTCCAATTAACGGTTGCTCTTTCTAGAGTAAACATGTATTCTAATGTCAAACATCTAGAATACAAATCAGATTGTAAATCCGAATCTGTGTACTTCTATTGAAATGAGCTCACCACTGTGGTAGACAAGTATATAATCTCAAGTCCTTCTCAAGTACTCCAATATATGCTTTCACTACTACCCAGTATCAGATTCTAGAGTTTGACTAATATCTGCTGACTTAGACCTATTTCATAATAGACAGCTGGCCTTGTACATTATATGACATACATAAAGCTTCCGCTGCGGAACTCTAATCATGTCTTCTATCTCTTCAGTTATCTCAGGACACTGATGCCGAGATAGATAAATTCCATATCTAAAAGGTAATGAACCTTTCTTGGAATTTGTCATATTATACCTTACCAACATCTTATCAATAAATGCTTCTTGTGATAAACCAATCTCCTTATTCCAATGATCACGACAAAAGTTTGATCCTTGGAATATTTTTGGTCTTACTTGGGTCTTTTCTTGTCAAAATGATTTGACATCCGAATCTTGACCACTGACAAAATTCTTGCATCATTCCCAATGAGCAGAATATCATTTACGTATAAAGTAAAATGTTACGACACTTATCATGATGTCATTTTGTACACTCGTGGTTCATCAGGCAATTATACAAATCCAAAGAACTTAAATTGCCTTATAATTCTGATGCTCCATAATCTAGACGCTTGCTTAAGATCATAAATCGATCTATTAAGCTTGTATTATATGCACCTGATTTCTGACTATGAAGCCTTTAGGTTGTACCATGTATCTCTTCTTCTTAAAATTGCCCGTTCAAGAACATAGTCTTTACATCCATTTATCTAATCTCATAATCGATAATGAGATAAAATGGAGAGGATAATGGACTTAAGCATTTCTATAGGCGAGAAGACCTCATAAATGATTTCTTCTTTCTGGGTAAAATCCCTTGCCATAAGTTTGCTCTAAAGTCTCTACTTTTTCGTCAATTTCTCCTTTTATCGTCTTGTAGAACCCAATTGTATCTAATAGTGTTTAATGCCTTCAGGCGCCTCTACAAGTTCAAGACTTTGTTAGAATACAGAGATTCTAACTTAGATTCCATGAATATTGACCAAATGGTCAGCGTCTATATCTTCTACAGCTTCATTACACGTGATAGGATCAGATATGTTAGATTCAACCACTTGGGTTAATCTTAGGTATCTTGTTAGGTGTCCTGATAATCCTCTCAGTACAATGATGCTCTCTTGTACACGTCTCTACATCACATGTTGTATTTTCTACATCACATGTATCCAATATATTTTCAGTTTTCACGGGTTTATGGAAATTAGTATCTAATACTGTTATTTCTTTTAACACTACTTTGCTTCCACCCTTTACGGTTATCTATGTAATTATCTTTGAAATATTCACAAACATCTTTTGTGATTTATCAAATTACAAAATATACCACCTCTTGTTTTTCTATGATAACCTTAGAACAAGTAAACCTTTGGTCTTTATTCTAACTTGTCAGGATTCATCCTTAACTCGTGGACCAGGCTACCTTAAATCCGAAGATAAAAGATACAGGGTTTTGACCCTAGCTACAGATCCATCAGTGTTTTAGGAACTGACTTAGATAGAACTAGGTTTGTCGTTTTGTATGCAAGACCCCAAAACGAAATTCATAGGGTAGCATGACTTTTCATGAATCTTTACCATCTCTATCAGAGTTTTATTTCTCTTTTCTGTAATACATCTTTGCCAAACCGTATCTCATAGTTGCAGTAATGGAGATTGCTTACAGTGAAGGAGATGAACTAGCTTATTTATAGTTGAGGGTCAAGGACCCTTTGGTCATTTGCACCGTGTGGTCCTGACCAGGTATTGCCCTAACACATGGCGCTATGAGAGAGACCTAGAAGGAATCTTCTGCAAAAGCTGGTGAAAGTTAGTGTTGGCAACAGTGGTAGGTGCGCGGGCATGAACGGGGTGTCAGAGAGCCATTTTAGGGGGTTTGTAACGAGGGCTTGAGAGCACGCTCATGTCAACCAAGGGCCTTGGAGGCCAGAAGATCCGCTAAGGGATGAAGGCCAAGGCTCATGCAATGAGGGGGAGTGAAAGTTTCCCTGAGGGGGAGTAGCGCTCGAAGAAAGCTTCCTTGATAGATTTGGAGCTTAACCTAGTATGGCTGAGTGCGCTCGTTAGAGAGCGGCAACGCTGATCGCGTGTGTGTGCAGCAGAGATGACACGTGTCCCTGTGAGACTTTTACTCTTGGGGGGTCTGGGTGCTCATGAATGACTGCCTTAACCATAAAAGGACATGTGTTACTATCTTGAGGTGCCACGTGTCCAAACGTGGGACGAGCGTGTTTTGGCCCTATCATAGAGTTTAATTTGTCGAATGAAGCAGGTGATTAAAGATTAAAATAAATCAAGCCAAAAAGAATAAGAAGTGCTGAAAATGATGAGAGCCATGCCTGTAAGCCATAACCATAGCTAAGGATCATCTGACGTGAACAGATTATCAGCAGGCAGCTGCATCACCTGCTCGTCATTGACTTGCTGGCAGCTTCTTTTTAGAGTGCTTCACCATGAAGACTACTCATTTTAAGCACCCAACTTTACCATAATATATTAAAATAATATATACCTTGGGATGATGAATTTATTTTGGGAAAAATCAATTATTAAAGAAAGAGAGCAGCAGTCATTAATATTCAGCAACCACACACAAGAAGAAAAAGAAGGGATATACTTGGGCAGCAGAATTCCTTCCTCTCTTGGGCGATTTTGAGCAGAACTTGAAGAGAAAGAGGAAGAGAAGACTTCTACAACTGATTTTCACCTTTCTCTCTTCATCTTTGATGAAGAGATTTGTAAGAATTTTTGTAACTAAACTCCTTAAGTTCTAGACAAGGGTTTTTGAGATTTATGCTATGATTTGTGAGATTTAATTGTGTTTTTAGCTTTTAATCCATGATATCTTGTATGCTTCTGATTTTCTTGATTATTGCATGTTCGTTGATGGTAGATTTGGCCAGATTTTATCGTTGATTGAATTCTGCATAAAAACCTCATGCTGAAACTGATCCGTAATTGTCAGTCTAAGCTATGACCATGGGTTAACCATCACTAGAGTGTATTTTTATATGCTTGAGTTGTGTTGGGAAGCATGCAAACTAGTTTAAACATTCCAAGCTTCTTGAATTTGTTGGTTAGGATTGGTGTCCTTTTTGTACTTTAATGTTGCCATTAAATTAAATCTTGAGATCGTATCTACGGGGTTGTTTATTGGTTAGGGAGTTGGTTAATGATCGTATCTTAATCACCGAATAAGTTAGAAAGGACGAGGTTACCAGAGCTTGTTGGTGCTATAGCCAATCTGTCATAAGATTAAGAGTTTATCTTTGTATCAATGATTGAATCGAAAGCGTGAATCAAGAAAATCCCTTGGCTAGAGTTCTATTTTTCCGAACCCTCTTAAGTTTATGTTCTTTAATTAGTTTATTTACTTTCAGCTTGTCTTTAATTTCTTGCACTTTAGTTAATTATGCTAACCTCCCCTCTTGCATTTTTGTTGCTTTGTTTACTTGGCTATTGGAGAATAATAGAACCATCCAATCTCTGTGGGATCGACCCTTTACCACTATACACAATTTATTATGTTTGGTAGTTTAGGAATATTATTTGGTGGATTCGACACCCATCATTCCGTCACCTCCATTGGATTCGTGGCGACGATTCGGAGCCAATGGAACGAGCCTCATATTTTCTAAGATCATGTAAACCTCCGAAATTCAACCGAAACGAGCACCTCGTACCTAAAATAACAATCGTTGACTATTCTTGAGTTACGGACCTATTATAACACCCCTAAACCCTAGCCCTTGACCTATACCCACTTGTTACACTCATCTCTCTCTCCCTACCTTAGCCACACGAGATACACACCCCAAACGAAGGAAGAAATTTCAGCCAAGAAAGAAAGGAAGAAGAAAAGAAGAAGGAAGAAGAAGAACTATTCATTTCTTGTGAGATTTGAGCCCATCTCATCACCATCTTCCATCATTTCTTAAAGGTAAGTCTATATTTGTTATGTACATCTCCTTGTGGCCATTTTAAGTTAGGATATGGATGATTTCACCAAGTATTGGGCATGGTTTGATATCATTTTACTTTTTTATGCGAATTACTTGTTTATGCGACTTCATGACATCAATTTACTTTTATGCATCTCATATCATGTCACGGCCGCGATGGAAAAACAGAGAGGTCTCGGGTTGTTGGTCGCGGCCGTGACCTATCATGTACATAGCATTGTCGTGCATCGTATATGGTCATATAGAGTCTCACTCACTTCTTTTGCACATATTTGGGTCCAGTCAGAGACGAAGGCGGTCTTTGAGGGTTTTGTGCCATTTTTCTTGCTTTTCAAGGTGGGTTTCTCTACTATTTGCTAAATTAACCCCGATATATCCCTTATGTGAAAGGCATTAAGCCAACGTAGTATTTATATATCGAGTCTCTTTAGAGTAAATGATTTCGAATGTAAAGCCTTTCTTTATTGAATCCCTACCGAATGATTTGGCAAATTGATTGAATGCACTGAATGGGACCCTGGAACTTAGTGTACGTGGTGATCCGGGAAAGCTTGGGCTGACGGTGACCCCCGTATACGAGTTCCACCAAAAATACGGTGATACCGGACCTCGCTAGGAGATTAGGGGGAAATGTGAGCTGAGGCCTTGGGGATTCATGTACCCCACTAGCCGTAATGAATGAGTGGTCGGGCCTTGCAAACCCGTCCACCACCCGGAGGAAAAAGGTGTATTTGAACGATTATGAATGATCGAATGATTATGCACAAAAGATTATGCGTATGATAACCTAATGAAACGATAATAATTACACAAGGTGCAGGTTGGAGACTTAGCCTTTCGTCGGGTTTACGATTAATCAAATGAATGAACGAATATGATGTTATAATCCCGTCGATACTTTCTTTGTTTTACCCACTTGAAAAATTGTGATAAAACTTCATATGGGATTATGACTTACATGAACGTGTTTAAATTCCGTGATATTTATACTTATACCCTGTTTTATACCCACCAGTCTCCTCTAGACTGAACCCGTGTTGTTTTCAGTTGTTTTGTGCAAGTTGTGGGAGTGCTAGGTGCGAATTCGAGTCGGGTGTGTGTCTTGCATTCGAGTCTAACACTTTCTTTTGTATTACACAATTACACTCATAGTATTTTGTATATGATTATGATTTGGAGCGTAGTATTTTGTATATGTAGGTTGTGTGGGCCGTGAATTACTTGAATGGTACTTGTAATTTCATTTTGGAGCTTGAAAGCTCATTGTACATGTTAAATGTTTTGAATTGCTTCTGCGTTATTGATCTTGCTCTGATTTTAATATTCCTTGTCCTTAAATGGTTTAAGAGTTAGTTCCCGCCTAGCATAGCGAGTGTGTTGTGTCCCCGTTCACTGTGACTTGGCACGTGTATAGACTCTCCATTTCATATATGGATCAGGTCTCGGTTTCTCGCTAAGTTATGTCGTAATTTTAGGGTTTTGTATCCCCTTTGGATCTCTTATGCGTGCTTTTACTTTTTTTTGTGTGACACCATGGAGTAGCTTGCTATATTCCTCTTGTACCGTGTTTTTTGCCATTTTTTTTTATAAATATAGGGTATGAGTTCTGTGTTGGTAAACTTATTTTTCTGAAATTTCTCACTTTTTCAAAGTGCTTGAAACTATGAGGGGTTTATTTTATAACTGAGTTTATTTTTCGATTTTGCATAGATATAGGCCATGAGTCTGTGTTGATGTTCTTATTGAGGGATTTTTTGTGCTATTGCAGAATAGAGGAGGAAGATGATGGTCCAATGAAGAAAATGCACATGTATATTGGTGGTGAATGGGCTGTTGTACAAAGCGGTGCACTAACATATGTCAATGGCAAAAAAGTGTACGCTAGGAAGTATGATTTGGATTATTTAGATTGGAAAGGGTTATGGACATGTATAGGGCTGTTGGTGGAAAGGGAACTTGTGTGACATTCTATAAAAAACACCATTCTCTTCCGTTGACAAAACATGTTGTAAGACATATTTGGGGTAATTGGTCCTTTGTAGAGATATAGAACACACACCCCGTTGCAATGAAGTTATGTTGTACTCTGTGAGGGAAGATAAAGGTATTCATGCTGCATATGATGTGGATGGCACTGAGGTTCAGTTAAGTCAAGAAAGGGATGGTGAAGAGCCTCCAACTATCAAGTTTCTAGCATTTCCTGGTTAGCCACCACCCTAGCAAGAAGAGGAACCTGTTATAACTTAAAATGCAGATAGCAAAGAGCCTGATTCATCATAGAAGAAGAAGAACTACGGAGGAGGTTATGAGATTATTTACCCAGTCCCAAGATAAGCCTGATCTAACTCAGGACCATGAATAAATTCCACAAGAACCTGTGCAACCTTCAAATCTGGATGATGATCAATATGCATTCCTTCATGAACAATTCAACTTAAATCTTGGTGAAGATATAGATTTCCATGAAGATGAGCCAATGCTTGAAGCTGAACAAGAAGCAATCAATGAAGAGATTCCACAAGAACCTGTCCAGCAACCATCCAACAAAGGGAAGAAGAAACAATCAAATGCATATAAGGAAAAAGGGAAAAAGAAATAATCAAATGCAGCTAAAGAGAAAGGGAAGCTGAAACAGTCAACTGATGAACCTAGAAGGAAAAAGAGGCATAAACAGTCCAGCGGGAGAAGGTTCTGAAGATAGCACAAAACATGAAACAAAAATTGATTCTGAAGATGAAAACTATATTGAATAGAGTGATTATTATGATGAGATTGAGGACAACTCAGATGATGACATTTTTGCACTAAGGGACAGGAGTAAAGCTGTCAAAAAAGCAAAGATGAAGAAAATGAGAGAAAAAGCAAGACAAAAGAGGAAGCTTACAGTTAGTGATGAAGAAGAGGAACTTGAGCATGAAGACTGGTACAGTGAGCCTGCTGATGACAGGAACTTTGATGAGGCACCTTTATCAGATGATGAAGGGAAGAAAAAATACCCACACTGGAGAGATGGTGACTCTGTCAAGAAATTCAAACCTTCAGTTGGATACACCTTTGATAATGTGGAGTCGTACAAGAAGGTGTTGATAGATTGGAGCATCTGGAAAGATTATGTGTTGGAGTTTGAAAAGAGTGAGAAGATGTCACTGCTCTGTGTGCTAATGAACACTACAATCGAGGACTTCATCCATGAACTTTACAGCAAGGAAACTTATCTTTTTGTGTACAAACACATGATTCATGGAGTTCCGGGAAAAAAACAGTACATAAAGACTCCTTGGGAACCATTGAAGGCCCCTGAATATACAAGAAAAATGGGAAGACCAAAAAAGAAAAGAAGAAAGGGTGCAGATGAAGGTGGAAAAAGTGGGATAAGGAGTGGATTGACTACTACATGTAGCAATTGTCTACTCTTAGGCCACAACAAACGTTCTTGCAAAAATCCCACTCCTCCTAGATCCAAATTTTACAAAGTAAGTTATATTAAAATGAATTTTATTTCACTACATCCATTATATATTTAAATTTAATTTCTCTAACTTTGTTCATTGCAGGGGGCTGAACCAGTTGGACCAGATGAGCCAAGATCCTCAGATTCTAATACGGAGATAAATTAGGTTAAAATTATTTAATTATACTTATATGCAAATTATTTTTTAGTTAATTTAATAAAGCAACGGGTTTACCTTGCATATAATTATATAGTAGGAAAGTGGATCAACAATCCCTCCAAGTTCTGCTCAAGAAGAACCAAGGCCATCTGCATCTTCCAGATCTGGAAGAATCTCTGTTCCAACTCACAGACTCAACCACCAATAACTGCTGCAAGTCCACCTTCTTCATTTCCTTCTTCAGGTCAAGCTCCTTCTGCATCAAGTCGAGCTCATAGGCCTTAATCACCAATAACTCGTGCACCAAGTCAGAATCAAGGGCCACCACAACCTTCTGCACTAGCTCCTTTTTCATCTGCACAACCTTCTGCACCAGGTTCTTCTTCATAAAATCCTGCACCATAGAAGCTAAGGGTTAGATGGCCATCGGTGCTTCATGTGCTTGAAAATATAAGAGCAAGGTCTAAGAAGAGGCCGTCAAGGATATGAAAGCCATAGGGGAATTTGGTTGTTGAATATTATGATTTCTTTTGATGTTTGTTGAAACTTTATTAAAGTTGAACATTGTGAATTTTGTGGTGCTGTGACCACATTTCAAGGGGACCACCTTTTGGGGGGATAACATGTGGTCTTGGTTTGCTGAACTTTTGTTATGCTGTTGAACTTTGTTGGGTTTTTTTTTTTTTTTTTTTTGTTTTATCTTGATTTTAATGATATGTAATACAATGTCCTCCAGTTACCATGGTTTGCTTTGAGATATGTGTGCAATGCATTTATTTATTGGAGAGTACTGTATGTCATTGTTGGTATTGACAAGTTTTTTGGGTTCTCAAGGTTTTCAATACAACTTATTTAAACCATAAGGTTTTTTGGGCAACATAAAAAAATTTATTTGAGGAGCCTTGACTTCAGTTGTTGTATAAGGGTATAGAAGACATTTCACGTCCAATAATGCATTAAAATCGCATACCTAGTCTCAAAATAGGCGCTTGCAGCACAATTGATGGGTTCAGGGTTCTACGTGCACACTTTTTGAAAACATATGAGTTTTTATATTATATTTCAAATGACAAGGTTTTTTCTGAACTTTTCTCATACCACAATGGGTCCTGCCGCAAAACCCCCTAAATTTAATAAAGTCTCTATCTCCGTACATTAAAGACTCAATGCATGGAGGAGGAAGGGAAATTGTTGTATGCAACAGGTGTGGACGCCGGTGCATACACACTCTATTTTTTTATTTCAAAAAGTAAATAGAAGACTAAAAAAAAAATCAAAAGTAAAAAAAATATATATATATATATTTTTTACATTATAAAAATGAGAGGTGTATGCATCGGGGCCTATGTTCGGTACATACAAGAATTTTCCGGGAGGAAGGATAAAGATGATGGACTTACAAACAAGGAGAGAAATGGAGCCCGAGAAAATAGCCAGAAAAGATGAGAATGATGAATGTTTGTAATGTGTGTGTATCTGGATCGTGTAAGTGAGGAAACAAGGAGTCAATTTTCTTTATATGTTTTTTGGTAATTTACAATACAATTGAATTTGGGCATACAAGGCGACAGTGGCAAAAACGAGCAAGAGTACAATCAAACGACTCGTAAAAATATCTTGAACGCGGTTTAAAAATTTTCGGAAGACAATTCGTGCTTGTGTGCAAAGTTTGGAAAAAGGCCAGTTAAAATGCAATAATTATAAAAAATAACCTCCCTAAACTTTCAAATCCAAAACGATGAAGCCCCAAGCAAGCATTTTCAATTAACTCCCAATAATTTATAAAAAGTAACAATTAAGTACAATTATATTACACAAGGCACATAAGAACAATTAAGTCGCATAATAAATTAAAACACATAACCATCTAGAAGCACAAGCATTACATTTAATTTATAAAAAGTTTGGATTCAATTCGGTCCTTCCAATTAGTTTTTCTTTAAGATTCATGGGTCTGATTTCATGATTTAATTTTAATATTTATTTAAGAATTCTCATGATAAAATTGAATGGTGAAATTCATGAAATTTCTATTTATATATTTGATTATATTTATATTTCATAACTTGTTACTTATTTCATGTATGATATGAATTTAGTATAAAAGCATCGTGTCCTAAATAGTTTCATATACCTATGATATGTCACCGTCGTATTCATACATAATATTACAACCGATATATTCTTGAGTAGTATTTTTTTATCGCTTAAAAAAGTACTAATTTTAATTTATCATAAAAAAAAAACAAAAACAAAAAAACATGAGCTCCTCTCTCCCTCTATCTCTCAAATGCATACTTTTTTTTTTTTTATTAAATTATATATATATATAGATATATAGATATATGTATATATATATATATATATCTCACATATATACACGATATATGTGTATAGGAAATATAAGCTGCAAACAGTTCTCTTTATCTTAGGATAAGGTGTACACTGCTTGGTAATGAATTATGACTCGCTCAATTAGACTTCTGTCGGCTACTACGAACTCCTCCGCCCCAATTGAGACGGCGGCGGAGCCACCGCGCGCTGCTTCAGTGGAATCGGATTTCGTAATCATTCTGGCGGCTCTGCTCTGCACTCTGATTTCCGTGGTGGGTCTCATCTCTATGGCCCGATGCACCTGGCTCCGCCGCCACGGTCTCGGTGGACCACGACCGGCTGCAAACAGGGGCTTAAACACTAAGGCAGTCCGATCACTGCCGAAGTTCACCTACGAGTCTTCCTCCGGCGGCGGATCGACCGAGTGCGCCATTTGTTTGGCTGAGTATGCCGACGGTGACGAGGTCCGCGTGCTGCCGCAGTGCGGCCATGGATTCCACCGGCAGTGCGTCGACACTTGGCTGGGGTCTCACTCTTCTTGCCCTTCGTGCCGCCAGATTCTCGTGGTGTCTCGATGCAAAAAATGCGCAGCCGAAACTGAGCTCAAGGGCCGGCAAGACTACTCGATTCCTTTGTCCAGTTTGTAGCACGGTGGCGGCGGGCATGCAGATCGGCGGAGGATTGTCCGATGGACTGTCGCCAGCGGCGGAATTGTGTGAGATGCATTGATGATGGAACATAGGAATTGTAGATTAAAGTTTTTTTAGGGGGTATGTAAAGTTTGGGAGTTTTGGGATTTGGATTATTTATGTTGAGGTACCTAATTTTGATAATTTTATCTTAGAAATGTCAGGTTTTATTAGGGTTTTGCAATTTTTTTGAATCTAGAATATTTTGCATTTTTGATCGTAGATTAGCGACAAACGTGTCATTTCACATTTGTTTGAAATGGCTATAATAAACCTCATTTTGAAATAGCTAAAATGAATTTCATAGTGTAACAAAATGTTGTAAAATGAGTCACGCCATAGTATTAATATATAGTTTTTTTTCGAATTATTAATATATAGCGTTTTAAACCCCTTTTTCTAATTTTCGTTTTCTCATTAGGATTTGATATTAGTTGCTTTCTTGTTGTGGGGAAATCTACTATCATCATTCCAATAGGTGAACAACCATGACCGGGGGCATTTTGTTAAAAGGTACGCCTAAGTTTTTTTTAGTTAACTAACATCAAGTTTTTAAGTTTTTATTATATACTCCTTTCTTTAATTATGTCTAATAAAATAAATATTAAATATAATTATTTTCCACGTGTACATGTCGATCACTCGATCAGACAGATCGACATATAGATCTTTAAGATTTTTTTTCTTTATTTTTTTCTTTGTTTTCTTTTATTCTTTATTTTATTTTATTCATGAAAAATCAATAGGATCGACATATAGATTTTCATATTTTTTTTATTTTCTTTTATTCTTGAAGATCTTCAGGATCTACTAGTCGATCAATAGAATTGACTACTCGATCACTTGAATCGACTAATCGATTCAAGTAATCGAATAGTCTATTCCGTTGATCGACTACTCGATCACTTGCATCGATTAATCGGTCCTGTTGATCTTCAAGAGCTTTGAAGATCAACAGGATCGATTAATCGATCACTTGAAGATCGATAATTGATCCTTTGAATCTTCAAACATCAAATACAGCAAAAGAACACAAAACGATAGAAGAAGATCAGATTTTTGTATTTATTTCTCTATTCTTTTTTATTAATCGTGGTTGTAGAAGACGATAACAAATGCAGGCGAAAAGACGATGCAGTCGAGAACGCAGATGCAGACGAGAAGATGAAGCAGGCGAGAAGACGACGATTTTTGTTTTTCATCGTTGAAGGAGAGAAGGAGAGAAAGTCATTGTTGAAAGAGAAAATGAGAGAAACGACAAGAGAAGGAGAAGCAGAGAAGAAGAAAATAGGGTTTGATTTGGATGGGAGATTTGGAATTTGAAAGATATGGCGTGGTTATCGATATAATATTGAAGATATGAAAAAGAAAAAGAAATTAAAGTACCACGTCAGATAATAGAAAAAAAAATAAAGGAAAAAGAAATTGAGGGTTATATCCCTAAAAAAAGTCTTGGGCGTCCCTTGCGCACAAATTGTCTCACCATAACTGAGGGCATTGCAAGATTATACCACGCCCAATGTTGGATCAATTTAGAACAATTTGGTTCGTCCCATTGTCAAGGTGAACAACTTTGAAATTAAGCCCAAACCATCAGCTTCGAGGTTTGTGCCACCTTCAAGATCAACGTCTCTGATGATGCCTTACAGGTCAAACTATTCCTTTTCTCTTTGAGGGGCAAGGTGAGGACGTGGATCAGCTCATTGCCAATTGAGATTTTGCAAGCTTGGAAAGCTCTTTCCCCAACTTTCCTGACAATGTATTTTCCACCAAGCAAAACTATCCGGTACAGAAATGACCTCACTACCTTCCGATAGTTAGATGGAGAATCCTTTTATAAGGCGTGAGACAAGTTTAAGGATTTACCGAGAAAGTGTCCATACCGTGACATTCCCATTTGACATTTAATACAAACTTTCTCCAATGGGATGTAACAAAATTTGAAGGTCATAGTTGATGCTACAGTAGGAGGTACTTTTATGGCTAAAATTTCTAAGGAGGTAATCACACTCTTAGAAAACATGACAGCTAATGATAGTTGGACCCAAAGGAGGACCAACCTTCCACCGACAAATACTACAACCGGAGTGTTGTAATTGGATAAACTTACAACGATAAATGCTAAGGTTGAAGATTTGTGCAAAAAGATTGACCAACTCTCACTGAATGTTGTGGCAACCCCACCACCTCCTCATACTCAGGTTTCGTGTGAATTATATGGTGGTTATCATTTTTATAACACTTGTCCTTTTCATTTTGCAGGTGGACCAGGAACTGAAGGGTCATTACCGGTTAACTTCATGAACAATTAGAGGCCCCCAGGCCAATTTTTGGGTCCACCACCTCTTCAACCATTTCAATATCAACCTCCGCGTCCCCTACTTCCTTAAACAGATCAAAAGCAAGGATGAAAGGCTGCATTCGAAAAGTTCTTTACAATGATCACTAACCAATTCGAAAAGTTTTTTTTTTTTTTTTTTTTTTTTTTTTTTAAATAGAGGTCCTCCCACAGGAGGGTACACATCAAAGGCCATCACAATCGTCCAAAACCAAATCAACAAGGAAAGAGGGTAACACCATACTAACTACGTAGACCGGAGCCGTATTACGAGCTAACATGTGGGCCACAACATTGGCCAAACAACGCACAAACAAAAAAGTACAACTTGAGAAAGAGGAAGCACAAAGTCTAATGTCTTCAATAATGTTCCCAAGATTAGAGCAATCAACACCAGAGGAGGAGATCTTCTTAATAAGATTCAAGCAGTCACTCTCCACCAAGATTTCATTCCAATCATTGATCTTAGCAAACTTCAATGCCTGCAACACAACAACAGCTTCAGGCTCTAATGAACTCTTAAACCAGTCACTCTTCTAACCCAAACAACTGCCCAGGTGGTCACGAGCCACCACTCCGACCCAACCTCGCCTTTATCCACAAAAATTGCTCTATCCACATTGAGTTTAACAATCCCGGGTGATGGAGGAGCAGAATAAAAAGGCTGTAATGAGCCATCCACACGAGGAACAGAAACCCGGTTAGTCGACGAAGGAAAGGAATAGAACGAATGTAACACCCCAAACGGAGGATGCCACATCCCCCGCACTGTGACCCAGACCCAGTCATAAAATGGAAGTCCATGCCCGAATCCGAATCAGAGCGAAGGGAGACAAACACACACGCTATGCTAGGTGGATCTAACTCGACAAACTCAGAGTGCGGAAGCAATTCAAACATTCAAGCAAGATAGCGGAAGCATTTAAATCAACATTCAAAACAAGCGACGGGTTCAACTAGCATAGATACCTAGTCCCGAATATCAACAAGCATAACAAGTGACGGGTTCAACTAGCATAGATACCTAGTCCCGAATATCAGATCAACATAACGTAATAATCATCAAGTGCCATAAGGGGCTGAATACGAGTGCCACGCAGTGCTACCGAATAGTAAAGTAAAATCTCAAGTCTACGAGTCAGAACATAAGTAAAGTGTATGAAAGACAAATGCAACTAGAAAGACTAGACCGACGAAGTGCAACTCAAAGGACTCACTCCCGCCTAGCAAACGCCAACAGACCTGCAACTAAAAGTGTAAATGAGGGGTCAGTCAACTTGACCGAGTGAGGGGGCTAACGCACACCCACTATATATATATAGAGCATAGCACATATCAGAAGGGTGGACTCATGAACCGGAGATAGGTGTTGCATACCAAAGATATTTCCAAAAAGTACCAAAAAGATAGTTATATAAGTTTTAGAAAACATTTCAGAAACTCTATCTCGATTCATGATTCCCAGATAGAACAGATCAGATGCTCGGCGAGTACGAGCTCCCAACCTTTACTCCTCAGAACATATCAAAACATAGAATACAAAAATCAAATCCAACCGTCACACCAATGATGGAGGAGATGTACAGTCCCCAAACCATCCATAACAGACATACCCTCAAGGGGTAGCGAACCCACAAGAGTCCTCCCCGGCTGTACACCGAAGGCTCAAGATATCACGCCTCCCCTATCTCCCTGAGTCGCGCAATGATATCTCAAATGGAACTATGCACATGTATATCCCCGACGGCCCTAACCGTCCCGGGGGCTCCTTACCCATAGCTCCTCGGATCCACATACATACATACATACATACAGATGTCAATATTTCATGGTCAACTCGCTACAGAAACATAACATAACATAACTTTTCAAAACAGCTTACATATGCTTTCATATCTAATTTTCCAAAAACAGAGCTGATTCACAATGTCATAAACATATCATATCCAACACATACGTATCTATAATAGATATACTCGCATGCAAGGGTTGAAATCAGCATATTAAGGCCATAGGTCGCACAACTATACAAAATCCTAAACCTTACCTCGTAGTAGTAGAGTCTGAGAGTGTGAAGGGCCAAACACTCTAAACCTCGGGCTCACCGGCACCACCAAACTCTGTGACAAGACATACAAAAGTCCAAACTTAGACTCTTCATGAACCAAATAAGACGTACGGCGTACAAAGTATGAATGACATGTGAAATGGAATGATGTTTATCAAGTTGGTCACAAAGGTCAATTCAATTATTCAAGTAAATCATATAAGTAATAAAGTATTAAGATTCAGAGATGCATTCCAAGTCATATCGGATCATACAAGTCAAGTAGCAACTCAAACGAATCAAATACGCACGAAAAAGTAAGTAGAAAAGGTCACAGATGCATGGGAACGGCCATTCCCATGCACAACATAGCATGGGAACGGGTCTTCCCACGCCCAAAGCCAGCGAGACTGGGAACGGCCAGCATACATGGGAATGGGCGTTCCCATGTTCGCCGCCAAAGCACAAACCCTAGCCCGGAAGGGCCGTTCCGGGCTTAAAGCACAAACGGGAACGGCCGTTCCGGCCATAGATCTGGAGCAGAAACTGGACAGTTTCGGGAAGAATAAGGAAAACACCAAAAATCATCAAAACAACACGAAATCTACCATAAAACATCACGAAATTCAAGTATATCATCATATAAATCATGCTTAGCATCAAAACATCAATTAATCCAAGTTTAGGAAAGTTTTTCCCAAAATCTCAAACACCCATTTCATGAATTTCAAGCTCAAACATGAAGATATGAACCCTTAATCTTCCATACACGAATTTCCAGGAACTAAGACACATTAGGAGCATTCAAATCATCAAGGCTTACTCAAGGAATTCAAGATCTCATCATTCAAGTTCATGCTAACACTTTCATGCTTCAATCCAAGAATAGAAATGAAATACTCACCAAAAGAGATCCAAAGCTTACCTTGTCTTGTGAAGGAATGAGGAATCAAAGAATATGAGCTCTTAGAATGAAAGATGGTTCAAGTCTTGATCTTCTCTTGAAATTTCTCCATGATTCTCTTTGAAGCTAACTTGTGTGGTTTGAAATGAAATGAAAAGGGAATAAAGCTATTTATATGGTGGCTAATAGTTTTAGGTCAAGGTTAGGGTTTCCAAGATATAATATGAAGCTAAAGGTTCAAATAGGATTTGAGCTCAAATAAATGACTTTCGGTCCAATAAGTCAAGATTAAAAAAAAGGTTTAAGGTCTAAACGGTTTTCGAAAAATATAAAGTAAATTCCGTTGGACCCGAATCGCCGATTCAAGTCCAATGGTGGTGTCGGAATTCGAATTCGAATTCTCGAGCTCATATTGGTCCCGAATGACCCAAACTCACCTAATTCAAGTTAGGCCCGAACACACCAATAGGTCCAAGTCCTATTTAAATCCAACTCCAACAATTAATTTAAATTCATCCAAGTTCCATTCTTAAGTTGTCATGCAAGAATTCATATTTTACCATTTTAGGTTTTAGTCAATTAAGTCACATTTGCAATCAAAGTTGGAATTGAACACATAAAAGGGAAATTAAATCACATAAGCGCATAAGGTAAACTCTCTCGTGGTGCATACCTGTACGATTTATCGGACGGGGCGTCACAACAAAAGAGCAAATTCAACAAGCTCATCCGGGCGCATAGACCAATTTTCAGTCAATGACTTGTTCCTAAACCACCACAGGCCCCATATGATTAAAGCAAATTTCGCATGACAAAAATCATCAAAAGAAACAAACACGCTCTCAATCCACTCATGGACTCCCCCATCAAAGCGAGAAATGGGAGTCCAAGAAAGGAGCGAGATCGTCTAAACCTGACGAGCAAAAGGGCAAGAAAACAAGGAATGCTTAATATCTTCGTTCGGAGCAAAACAGACTGGGAAAACATTGTCAACTTCGCACTTGCGGGACACAAGTCTTGTAGAAGTCGGGAGGATATCATGACAGACTCGCCAGAGAAAAACACGAACTTTCGGAGCCACTTGCAATTTCCAAATCTTGCTCCACAACTGACTTAACTTATAAAGCCAGGGCCACCTGATAGGCGCTTCGAAAAGAGAGGAGCCCATTCTTTTCAGAATGCCAGATTAACTTATCTTCTCGGGCCACCCGCCCTATCGGAGTACTACGAATAATGGCTGCATCAGCCGGACAAAAAGATTCATGAACCAATTTCAGATTCCATCCTGAGCCATTAGGAAGGAGTAGCTGGGCCACTTTAGTCACCGTCGGGTCGCGCGATTGGCGGATGAGAGGCAGGAATGACATCGGTCTCGGTAGCCACCCATCCCGCCAAATATCCACCGAAGATCCTGAGCCAATACGCCACCGAGATCCCACAACAAGAATGGATCGAGAAGCCAGAATGCTCCTCCAAGTAAAATATGGTGAATGTCCCAAACTTGCCTTAAAGAAGTCCGTGTTCAGAAAGTATTTCGCTTTAATCACTCTACTAACTAGACAATCCGAAAAGGAAACAATTCTCCAAGCCTATTTAGCAAGGAGAGCGAGGTCGAAAGCTTAGAAATTATGGAAACCCAAACCGCCAATTATTGGGAATGGTGCCCTGAAAATTCAATTTGTTGAATTAATTAAACAGAATTTACAGCAAGTTGTGAGTATTTCACATATTAATAATTAATGACGTGTGGGGATATTCTCATATGAAATGTGTTTCATAGGAAAAGACTTTGAATACCGAAATCACGTGTCATTAAAGTTCTAGTCGGCAAGATAAGAATATGTTCTTATCAAGACTATAACGTGGTTATATAAGATGATTAGTCTTTCGTCATAGGGAATGGTGATTCTAATTATAACACGTTGATGATTTTCAATAGTATTCGAAACATCGAACTGGACCACTGAGATTATTCTAGACCGAGAAATTCATGAATAATTTAATTCGTGAATAATTTAATTAATTTTAGATTGCAACAATATTTATTTAGTGGAATTAAATATTGTTAAACGGTAATTAATTATTATCATGAGATGATAATATATTAATCCGTTTGGAGCTAAAATTAATTAGTCTTGCAGGTCCCCCTGCAAGCCCCAAAATTGAAAACCCAAAGAGAAAATATTAAAAGGAGAAAGAGAAATGAATTTTTCATAGTGTTTGAAAATAGCCAAGGAAGTTCGAAAGAGTTGGAAATACCCGAAATTTTATTTTGGAGAAAATAAAAATTTTAATTTAAAAAAAAAAAAAAAAAGGCTGACGTGGCAGCTGATGTCAGCAGATGGGTCCCAGGTGGCGCTGACTGGGCGCCGCGTGGAAGGCTAGGATCGCGCCACGCCAGTGTCCGTGCGGTCCAGATTTATCTGGATCGGGTCGGTCAAACGGGTCACTGGTCGGTCAACGGATCGGGTTCCCGGATAAGGTCGGACCTGATCCGGACACGTGGCGGCACAGGAATCGGCCACGTCATGATTAAACCTTAGGCCGCGAGTGGAACACAGGCGCCGCCTTGTGACGGCGCGTGAGGGTGCGTCCGGCGACGGATCGGCGCGTTCTCGGTGGCGTTGGACTCGTGGTGACAAGGGCTACGATGTGGTCACCTCGGTTTTTATGTCCAAGTTGGCTACGCAAGTGGGGATGTGAAATGACCATTTTGCCCTTGCTTTTGTATCCAAAATGACCAAAACGCCCTCTGATTTTTGCCTATAAATAGGCTGATCCCCCTCCCTCATTTCTCATAACATTTTGGGAGAGGTTTTGGCTAGTTCTTAGCTTTGAAACCATATCCCTTTTCTCCTAGTTAATTCCGATTTATTTTGGAATTAATTTTAATTAGGTGTTTATATAAAACGCCTAATTTCGGGAGATTAAACCCTGAAAAGGGCTTCCTAGTTTAAAGTTTGTTTTCTCTAAGTATTTAGAGAAATACTTTCGGAGCCCACACTCCGAGGGTTTCTCTGGGGTTATTGCAGGGAAGCTCTGCCGGTTTCACGAGGAGATTGGGTATCGGGTTCACGGGAGGTGAACTCGGCAGCTGGAAAAATGCCGTTAGATAGCCATGTTTGCAGTACGGTAATATTTTACAGTTGTTTTATTTTAAGCATGATAAATTATATGCTCTTAAGTGTTAATTGCATGTTAGATATTTATCTGCTTAAGTGATTTAAAATTTATTATCAATTACATGTATATACTTGAGTAGATCCAGCTAGTCTTCCGCTATTGTATTAAAATGTTTTAGAAATATTTTAATACTTGTATTATAATAAAAAATTTAAAATGTGGTCACGGACCGCTACTGTTCTGGGCCAGCCTCCCAGCAACTGGTATCAGAGCCGTGCTCTAGATATATACATGCATTGATATGATGCATGCGATGCATAATTCTAAATCTGCTACTGTACACGTAAATTCTGTCAAAGGAGGCTGATTTTTAAGTGGGACCGTTGTGACCCCTGTAGTGTTTCCTGGGAATTTACGTGGAATGGTAATTTTCTGGTAATCGATTTCAATAATCTTCCTGGTCAATTACCGAATCAGTTAACATGATTTAAATTATGAGATAATTTATATATAACATGTTTACTTTATGCCATTTATTTTAAGCATGATAATTATGTGATAATTATACCAGCATGCTTAATTGATTTAATTTATGACATATTTATTTTGTGTCATTTAAAATTTTAAGCATGATAATTATGTGATAATTATATGAAAGCATGCTTAATTATTTTATTTTATGGCATGATCATGATAATATGAGATATTATGATATTTACAATTATGCGTATTTTATTTAATGTGATTAAATAATAATGTTTAATAGAGATTAGACGCGATGCATAATTGAACTAATATTTTTCGGTCTAATTAATAAATAGTTATTAAATTACCTTAAAATATTATTAGGATTATAAATGTGATTTAGTAATCCTAGTGGGAGGGTATTAATTAGATTAATCACTTCCAACAATAAGATGCAAAAAGTAATTATTAAATAATCAACAGATAATCCACACCTTTTAAAAATTCAAGTGGGAGCGAGATGAAAAGAGTTGGATTCTCACGGCCTCCATTACCTGTCTATAGTATAGTGAATATATACTACTCCCTTCGGCGGGTATGTATTCGCGGTATACAAGATTAGACTTCTACGGATAGAATGAAATGCGACGAAAGTCAGCTCGACCATGCCTCCGTGGAGTGTCTTGACTTACTCGTACGAACTTCTAGGTAATGGTACACACTTGACTAAGTAATGTATTAACCTCCCTTCGGAGCTATGTTACATTCACTTAGAGGTTAAAGGGTTAACGTGGTGGATTAACATTGTTTGGTAAGAGTTACCTAGATGACCTGTTAATTAAGAATAGTTCATACTTTTCTAAGCGGTTTTCGACCTCGCCTCCGGGGAGTCAACTGCACTTAGTTAAGTCACCATTGCGTAAATCAAAATGCTTACGTGGATTTCATTTATTGGTTGGACGCAGAAGAAAGTGAAATACATAATCATAACTTGCATTTATTTATTTATTTCAGTTTTATAATTACGATCTCTCTTAGACCACTCCAAATTGTATGTCTATAAGGAAATAGGCTAGTAAGGGTTCAACTATGCTGATTAGGAAATGAATCTTGACATCGTGTTGAGATACGAAAGTTTACGTACTCAATGAACCTTATCCGAAAATTTCGGAAACTACAACCAGTCAGGATTAGAAAGACACTTATTCTAAATGGATCAAGTGTGATGATCTGGCTAGTCTTATATCCTGACATCTGTCTTAAAAGTTCTTGAGCATCAGACGCATGAGATGTCCACTGATAAGAACATGTGTTGAAGACAGAGTCGTACGAAGGAACGAGCCATGAAAACGGTTGTCAGTTAAAGATGTTTGAAGGATCACTGTTTCAGAATCATATTATGAATATGATAACTAATCTGAACGAGATTGAAAGCCTCTGTGCTTAAAGAGACAATCTTAATAGATAGGATTCGATCCTATACTCTCTGCCTAAGTCATTTGAACGTTCAAGATTAATTTTAAATTTTTATAAAACCAATGAACAACCTCAATATGGCAGAAAGGGTGATATAGACTAAGGGAAAAGTTCTCTTTAATCAGACATCAATATCTACGGCCTAAAAGGCCAGTAAGTGGAAGAAAGAAAAAGGAAAAGTTCCCAATATAAGGTTCAGAAATAGAAAGTCAAATCCGACAATGGAAAAGTGTTTCTATTTCGGTAACGCGTATTGGAAAAATAAATTGTCCAAAATAGTTAGTCTGTCTATTTGTTACGCCGTTTAGATAAGATATGAAGATATCTTACTCGTTGAAAATATGTTTAGTTGAAAATTCACCGGAATCCTGGTGTGTGGATTTGAGATCGACTAATCATATTTGCAAGTCGTTGCAAAGATTCAAACTAATCAGAAAGTTTGAAAAAAGACTAACACACAACTACTGCTCGGGGATAATACAAGTATAATTGTATTAGCAGTAAGGACAATAAAGTCGTATTTTGGCAATAGGGTTTTATATTACGCGTGCCGTATAAACAGAAATTTAATTTCTGTGGGTTATTTGATAACTAATAGTTTAACTGTTTGTTTTGAACAAAAGTTTACCGCTAAGCAAGATAAAAGGTTTATTTTCTCTGGCACAATAATAGATGGTCTTTTATATCTCAATGAAAACCCTAATTTAAGTTTAACATTAAGAAACTTGAGTTACCATGTAAGAGGAAAAACTTCAACGTGGTACCTATCTATTGGTCAATTAAATCTGAATAGGATCCAAAGACTGATCGTTGAGTCCTATTGACTTCAAAACAGTATCAATCTATGAATCCTATTAAGAAGGTTATAATGACCAAGAAGCCTTTTTGAGACAAAGGGTATTTAAGCCATGAACTTGCTTGAGTTGGTTCATACGAACGTATGATATTATGAATGTTCAAGCAAGAGAAAGTTTTTGCGTACTTCATCATTCGTTTAGAACGATTACTCTAGATACAGATATGTTTATTTGATGAGACTTAAGTCTGTATTTTTGAAGAGTTCAAAGAATAAAAGACTGAAGTCATAGAGTCAAATTAGAAAACATCTCAAGGTACTTCGATTAGAACGAAGTAGTGATAAGTATCTAAGTTCAGAGTTAAACAGAATTTCTCAAATGAAATTAGATCTCAACTATATATATGAGATACGTCTTAGCAAAGATGTATTGCAGAAAGGAGAAATAGAACTCTGATAGAGATGGTAAAGATTCATGAAGAGTCATGCTACCCTACGAAGTTCGTTTTAAAGTCTTGCGCTCAAAACGACAAAGCACATTAAACCTAGTTCTATCTAAGTCATTTCCTAAAATACTCATGGATCTGTATCTAGGGTGAAAACCCTGTATCTTTTATCTTCGGATTTAAGGTAGCCTGGTCCACGAGTTAAGGATGGATCCTGATAAGTTAGAATAAAGAATAAAGGTTTACTTGTTCTAAGGTTATCCTAGAAGAACGAGAGGTGGTATATTTTGTAATTTGAGAAATCACAAAAGATGTTTGTGAATATTTCAAAGATAATTACATAGATAACCACAAAAGGTGGAAGCAAAGTAGTGTTAAAAGAAATAACAGTATTAGATACTGATTTCCAAACCCGTGATAACTGAAAATGTATTAGATACATGTGATGTACCAAATACAACATGTGATGTAGAGACGTGTGCACGAGAGCATCATTGTAGTGGGAGGATTGTCAGGACACCTGACAACATACCTAAGATTAACCCAAGTGGTTGAATCTAACATATCTGATCCTATCACGTGTAATGAAGCTGTAGAAGATATAGACGCTGACCGTTTGGTCAATATCCGTGGAATCTAAGTTAGGATCTCTGTATTCTAACAAAGTCTTGAACTTGTAGAGGCGCCTGAAGGCATTAAACCCTATTAGATACAATTGGGTTCTACAAGACGATAAAAGGAGAAATGGACGAAAAAGTAGAGATTTTAGAGCAAACTTATGGCAAGGGATTTTACCCAGAAAGAAGAAATCATTTATGAGGTCTTCTCGCCTATAGAAATGCTTAAGTCCATTATCCTCTCCATTTTATCTCATTATCGATTATGAGATTAGATAAATGGATGTAAAGACTATGTTCTTGAACAGGCAATTTCAAGAAGAAGAGATACATGGTACAACCTGAAGGCTTCACAGTCAGAAATCAGGTGCATATAATACAAGCTTAATAGATCGATTTATGATCTTAAACAAGCGTCTAGATTATGGAGCATCAGAATTATAAGGTAATTTAGATTCTTTGGATTTGTATAATTGCCTGATGAACCATGAAGTGTACAAAATGACATCATGATAGCGTTGTAACATTTTCACTTTGTACGAAATTAATATTCTGCTCATTGGGAATGATGCAAGAATTTTGTGAGTGGTAAAGATTTGGATGTTAAATCAATCTGATACATAAGACCTTAATGAGACCAATAATATTCCAAGGATCAGACTTTTGTCGTGATCATAAGAATAAGGAGATTGGTTTATTACAAGAAGCATATACAGATAAGATACTGGTAAGGTATAATATGACAAATTCCAAGAAAGGCTCATTACCTTTTAGATATGGAATTTATCTATCTCGGGATCAGTGTCCTAAGACAACTGAAGAGATAGAAGACATGATTAGAGTTCCGCAGTGGAAGCTTTATGTCATATTATGTACAAGGCCAGCGATCTATTATGAAATAGGTCCAAGTCAGCAGATATTAGTCAAATCCTAGAATCTGACACTAGGTAGTAGTGAAAGCATATATTGGAGTACTTGAGAAGGACTTGAGATTATATATTTGTCTACCACAGTGGTGAGATCATTTCAATAGAGTACACAGATTCGAATATACAATCTGATTTGTATTTTAGATGTTTGACATCAGAATACGTGTTTACTCTAAAAAGAGCAACCGTTAATTGGCTAATGTTAAGCAGACTTGTATTGCTTACATCACCATGGAAGTCAAATACATGGTAGCTTGAGAAGCAACCAGTTAGATGTATTGGATTCATGATTTCCTAGTTGTTGGCTCAGAGAAACGTCTAATAGATTTCCTCACTAAAAGTATTGGCGCGAAAGAGTGCAAAACGGGTTTTGACGCTCATGTGAAAGGAATAAGACTTAGATGTGTGACCAAATTGAATTTAGGGCAAGTGGGAGATTGTTGGGAATGGTGCCCTGAAAATTCAATTTGTTGAATTAATTAAACTGAATTTACAGCAAGTTGGGAGTATTTCACATATTAATAATTAATGACATGTGGTGGTATTCTCATATGAAATGTGTTTCATAGGAAAAGACTTTGAATACCGAAATCACGTGTCATTAAAGTTCTAGTCGGCAAGATAAGAATATGTTCTTATCAAGACTATAACGTGGTTATATAAGATGATTAGTCTTTCGTCATAGGGAATGGTGATTCCAATTATAACACGTTGATGATTTTCAATAGTATTAGAAACATCGAACTGGACCACTGAGATTATTCATTTTATACTGCTATCTAAAATGAATAAAATCTCAGGAAGCATTGTACTCTTAATCCTGATAATATTTCGGCTTTAGGCATGTAGTGTTAGTCACTGTAACATACTCGAAGTGAGGTCTCGGTAACGGGTGGCCAAAATACTTTGTATGATTCGGTGACAACATGAAATGTGCTAAAGAGTTATATTGATCGAGGAATCTGTGGCCTTACTGGAAGAAAAAAGATATCCATGAAATAGATTTGCAAAAGTTCGAATTAAGACTTTGGCCAAAGCACTTCGCGTGATACGTCACCGAAGTTGTATGTTGAATGTGTTTCACATACAGAGAATTTGAACTTAAGGCGAATCAATAAATTTCAAATTAGAGATGAAAAATAAATGATAGTAGTTGCAATTTATTTTTTCATGGATATCTACACGGAGGAGTAAAATGCGAAATTATTCTAGATCGAGAAATTCATGAATAATGTAATTAATTTTAGAGTGCAACAATATTTATTTAGTGGAATTAAATATTGTTACACGGTAATTAATTAGTATCATGAGATGATAATATATTAATCCGTTTGGAGCTAAAATTAATTAGTCCTGCAGGTGCCCCTACAAGCCCCAAAATTGAAAACCCAAAGAGAAAATATTAAAAGGAGAAAGAGAAATGAATTTTTCAAAGTGTTTGAAAATAGCCAAGGAATTTATTTTAAGAAAATAAATTGAAGTTCCAAAGAGTTGGAAATACCCGGAATTTTATTTTGGAGAAATAAAATTTTTAATTTTTTTTATAAAAAATAAAAAAAAAAAATTGGTTGACGTGGCAGTCCACATGGCATGCCACGTCAGTAGACGGGTCCCAGGTGGCGCTGATTGGGTGCCGCGTGGACGGCTAGGATCGCGCCACGTCAGCGTCCGTGTACGGTCCAGATATGTCTGCACCGGGTCGGTCAAACGGGTCACGGGTCGATCAACGGATCGGGTTCCCGGATAGGGTCGAACCGGACCCGGACACGTGGCGGCACAGGAATCGGCCACGTTTAAACCCTAGGCCGCGAGTAGAACACAGGTGCCGCTTTGTAGCGGCGCGTGAGGGTGCGTCCGGCGGCGGATCGGTGCGTTCTCGGCGGCGTTGGACTCATGGTGACAAGGGCTACGACGTGGTCACCTCGGTTTTCGTGGCCAAGTTGGCTACGCAAGTGGGGATGTGAAATGACCATTTTTCCCTTGCTTTTGTATCCAAAATGACCAAAACGCCCTCCGGTTTTTGCCTATAAATAGGCTGATCCCCCTCCCTCATTTCTCATAACATTTTGGGAGAGGTTTTGGCTATTTCTTAGCTTTGAAACCATATCCCTTTTCTCCTAGTTAATTCCGATTTATTTTGGAATTAATTTTAATTAGGTGTTTATATAAAACGCCTAATTTCGGGAGATTAAACCCTAAAAAGGGTTTCCTAGTTTAAAGTTTGTTTTCTCTAAGTATTTAGAGAAATACTTTTGGAGCCCACACATCGAGGGTTTCTCTGGGGTTATTGCAGGGAATCTCTGTCGGTTTCACGAGGAGATCGGGTATCGGGTTCACGGGAGGTGAACTCGGGAGCTGGAAAAATGCCGTTAGATAGCCATCTTTGCAGTACGGTAATATTTCACAGTTTCTTTATTTTAAGCATGATAAATTATATGCTCTTAAGTGTTAATTGCATGTTAGATATTTATCTACTTAAGTGATTTAAAATTTATTATCAATTGCATGTATATACTTGAGTAGATCAAGCTAGTCTTCCGCTATTGTATTAAAATGTTTTAGAAATATTTTAATACTTGTATTATAATAAAAATTTTAAAATGTGGTCACGGACCGCTACTGTTCTGTGCCAGCCTCCCACCACCAATCTGTTTATTTAAGCAAAGTTTATCCCATGACAGCCAGTGGATACGATTTCTCTCTTTGTTATTCTACCAAAAGTTGGCTAAGAAAGAGTCCAGTTCTTTCACGAAGGAGTCAGCCAATTTAAAACAGCCCATGGTATACGTAGGGATAGCCTAAAGCCCTGAACCACCGCTTTAAAGAGGATTTCTTTGCCGGCCGCCGAAAGATTTTTCTCCCACAGTTTCTTTCTAATTCGATCACGAAGAGAAGCAAAGAGAGTGTTTTTTGACTTACCAACCATAGAAGGAAGACCCAGATAAAGATCGAATTTCTCAACCCGCTGAACACCTAATCTATTAGCCAACTCAAGTCCCGCTTCAAGGGAGACATTCCGGCTGAAAATAATGGAGGACTTTTGAAAATTAATCACCTGATCGGAAGTACGAGAGTACAAATCTAAGACCCTGGCGATACCATCAAAAGCACGAGTATCCGCCCGCCCACAAACAAGCGTATCATCCGTAAAAAGAAAATGGGAAATCCTGGGAGCATGGCAACAAATAGCAATTCCCTGAATAATACCTTTGTTCTCCAATTCCTGTAAAGCAAGAGAAAAAGCTTCTGCACAAAGGAGGAAAAGGTAAGGTGAAAAAGGATCACCCTGACGGATGCCTCTACCCGGGAAAAGCAAACCAAACTGACAGCCATCAAGAACAAACAAGAAAGAAACTGAAGATATGCAAGTGTAAATAAGTTGAGTCAAGTGCACAGGAAAACCTAACCTCTCAAGTATCCGAATCAGGAACCGCCACTCAATCCGATCATACGCTTTGCTCATACCTAACTTTAGAGCGAAGGATCCAACTTTACCCCTGTTCTTAGTTTTTAGGTAATGGTTAACTTCGAAAGCAAGAAGAACACTATCAGTGATGAGGCGTTTCGGAACGAAAGCAGACTGAGACACAAAGATAATATCGTTAAGGACTGGTTTAATACAATTGGCAATACACTTTGAAGTAATTTTATAACCACGTTGCAAAGACTAATTGGTCTAAATTGAGTAATAATATCCGGTTTATGGCACTTCGGGATCAAAACAATAAAGGTGGAATTAAGTTTCTTAGAAAAAATCCCTTTGTTGAGGAAATTCAAAACGCACGCCGCAATATTGTTTCCCACAATATGCCAGAACTTCTGGAAGAAAAAAGGGGGTAAACCATCAGGGCCTGGGGAATTAAGGGGGTGCATATCATTTAAAGCACATTTTACCTCATCAGCGTTGAAGGGACGGCCCAGGTTGTCTCTCGTACAGTCCTCAATCTTGGGTTGAACCAGACGAATGATCTCCTCCATATCAGATTCTGAACAACTAGAGGAAGTAAACAGATCACTAAAGTACCCTTCAATAATGCTTTGGATGTCCTCCCATAAGGAACATAATCTACCAACATCATCGCGGAGACCATCGATCCTGTTATTTTTTGCCCGTTGAGAGGCCTTGCTGTGAAAGAACTTGGTATTCCTATCCCCTTCCATGAGCTAGTGGGCCTTCGAGCGTTGTTTCCACTTAATCTCTGCTTGTTTAGCTAACTCCTTTACCCGGCAACGGAAGATCTTTTCTTGGAGTTTCGATTCTGCCGTGAAGGGGCCTGAACGAAGTTTATCAATGATGGCTTCGAGGTTCTTCTTTTTCTGCTCCAGCGTAGAATTCTGTTTTTTACGCCACTTCAAAAAGCCACTCTGCACTTCTCTGCATTCTTAGGAGTAGTTAGAATAGCAGAATCATTAGAATCCTCCCTCCAACATTCGCTAATAATCTTCTCTCAATGCTCAGAGCGAGCCCACAAAGTTTCAAAGCGAAAAGGCCTTCGTTTAGGGCCACCCAACCGGGGTTTCCTGATCATCTCGATTAATAAAGGGTAGTGATCAGAGATAAAATTATGAATATGTGTAACCTGAGACGTGGGAAACATAGACGACCAGGAAGAGAAAACAATGGCCCTGTCCAATCTAGCCCTGATAGTGTGCGGGGAAGGTTTATTATTCGTCCAAGTAAAACATCGACCCTCAAACCCAAGGTCAGCCAACCCAGTAGGGTTAAGAAAATGGTGAAAGGCCGCCATAAATAAGGATGTTAGGAATAGTTGTTAGGAATAGTGCCCTAGAAAGCCGATTGTATATCCGCTTTGTGCTTTTCCTTATTGTAATCACAGACAATCTTTGAATGAAATAAAGAATTGAGGCAACACTTCTTTATATGCTCTTGTTTGGTATACGTTTACTTTAGCTGTGCATGTATGAGAACTCCCCTAATCCTGATGACTTTAGGACTCTACCATTTAGGTGAAATGGTTCATGAAACGAGCCCTATATCACATAAGTCATGATTAGTAAAATACTCCAAGCCGATGAGTCCTACAGACAGTGGGAGTGTCAACCTGACTCCTCTAAGGCTTGCTTGTGGGATCACGCCCTTAAGAAGGACCACCTTGTTTCATGGAGGTGCAAAGTGTATAGTTGATACGTGCGTGATACATGAGGGTGCTTACTTTAATAAGTAAGTTCACTGAGGTGCCCCGTGTGAGAACATTCCTAAATGGGAAAGGAAGTTTCTATTTCAGGAAATTGAAACTTCCAGATTAGGAAATATCTCACGAGTCATTGATGTGATTAATTGATCCTTAAGACTTGAGGTTCCTTGTCACTTTATGAGTTAACTCTGTAGTCTTAGGTATAAGCTTTAAAGGGTGTCGCCTTAGACAACTGATTCAAGGCTTATGCTGGGGCTGCACAAGTGATTCATGAAAGTGAATGAGAATCAAGAAAGGACCTACACTTGCATTTGCAAGGTGATCTCTTATTGTGTAAGTCATTCATATGACATATGGAGTCCTTGGCCAAGGCAGTAGATCAAGACATCAAGAAAAGGGTTTCTTGGATTGAGATCAAATGGATATGAAATGCACTTAGCTTTAAGACCGGATTATTAGGGTTCTGATTATTCTCTTGCCCTAGATCTTGGTTGAGAGATAGTAAGTAGGAGGATTGTATCTCACATGAATCAATGACTTAAAGGTTCTGTCGAATCCGAACATTCCAATTCAGCTAGGGGTTAAACACCTGTTGTTAGACTATGGTCGTTTAATCTGTGGACTGATTAATTAATTAGTGAATTAATTAATTAGGGTCACTGCTAATTGAATTGAGAACCTAGAGGGTCACACACAACAACTTGGTTACATGAGTTGAGGCTTGAAAATGATTAAACGAGTTAATCGGGCCAAGAGGGTTCCACACGTGTGAAACCACACGTGTGGCTCACGTGAATGACACGTGTCCTTGTGACACGTGTCCCACACGTGTGAATATATATATTGTATATATATTAAATAATTAATGTGTTAATTATTTAATAGACTTTGGTTTAATTTTGAATTAAAAAGAAAGTCTAATTTTGGAGAAAAATAATCTAGTTAATTAATTATGAATTAATTAATTAGATAAAAATAAGTTATTTATTTTAAATAAATAAAGAATAAAATTATCTAAAAGTAGTTTGGATATTTTTAGCTCTCTTGAAAGTTGATTTGAATTAGAATTCAAAGTCAAAGTCAAAATTACTTGATGATCAAGTAATAGGAGAGAGGGACCAAATCCTTAGTCCATAAGGACTAGGATCGGCCGCCCCTTCCCTTTCCTATATATAGGGGAGCTCATGCTCCCCTTAGAGAGCTAATTGGCAATTCTTTTGGTTCATGTGTTGAACACCTTCCTTTCTCCAAGATCAAATAAACCCTAGGTTAAGCCTAAACACTAACTAGAGAACTAACATCCTTACTAGTTAGATTGTGATCAAGTTGGTGGACTATCTCTAGAGAGCTTCAAGTTAGAAGTTTGAAGATTCGAGCTTTACCAAGGAGAGGGGATCAAGCCGCGAGAAGAGCGCTCTTGGGTGGCTTGAAACGCTTCAAGAAAGAATAAAAGAAAAGTAAGTTTCTTAACTCTACGAATTTGGATACACGATTGCGAGTCCAAGATCCTTTTGTTGGGAAATTTTTTTTTTTAAATTCCGCTGCTTTCTGATTCGTGTTTTCCAACAATAGTGCCCTAGAAAGCCGATTGTATATCCGCTTTGTGCTTTTCCTTATTGTAATCACATATAATCTTTGAATAAAATAACGAATTGAGGCAACACTTCTTTATATGTTCTTGTTTGGTATGCGTTTACTTTAGCTGTGCATGTATGAGAACTCCCCTAATCCTGATGACTTTAGGACTCTACCATTTAGGTGAAATGGTTCATGAAAAGAGCCCTATATCACATAAGTCATGATTAGAAAAATACTCCAAGCCGATGAGTCCTACAGACAGTGGGAGTGTCAACATGACTCCTTTAAGGCTTGCTTGTGGGATCACACCCTTAAGAAAGACCACCTTGTTTCATGGAGGTGCAAAGTGTGTAGTTGATACGTGCGTGATACATGAGGGTGCTTACTTCCATAAGTAAGCTCACTAAGGTGCCCCGTGTGAGAAGATTCCTAAATGGGAAATGAAGTTTCTATTTCAGGAAATAGAAACTTCCAGATTAGGAAATATCTCACGAGTCATTGATGTGATTAATTGATCCTTAGACTTGAGGTTCCATGTCGTTTTATGAGTTAACTCTGTAGTCTTAGGTATAAGCTTTAAAGGGTGTCGCCTTAGACAACTCATTCAAGGCTTATGCTGGGGCTGCACAAGGGATTCATGAAAGTGAATGAGAATCAAGAAAGGACCTACACTTGCATTTGCAAGGTGATCTCTTATTGCGTAAGTCATTCATATGCCATATGGAGTCCTTGGCCCAGGCAGTAGATCTAGACATCAAGAAAAGGGTTTCTTGGATTGAGATCAAAATGGATATGAAATGCACTTAGCTTTAAGACCAGATTATTAGGGTTCTGATTATTCCCTTACCCTAGATCTTGGTTGAGAGATAGTAAGTAGGAGGATTGTATCTCACATGGATCAATGACTTAAAGGTTCTGTCGAATCAAGACATTCCAATTCAGCTAGGGGTTAAACACCTGTTGCTAGACTATGGTCATTTAATCTGTGGACTGATTAATTAATTAGTGAATTAATTAATTAGGGTCACTGCTAATTGAATTGAGAACCTAGAGGGCCACACACAACAATTTGGTTACATGAATTAAGGCTTTAAAATGATTAAACGAGTTAATCGGGCCAAAAGGGTTCCACACGTGTGGGGACGTCACGTGCGTGACACGTGTCCTATATGGACACGTGTGCAATGTGCGTGTATATTTATTTATGTATTAAATAATTAATGTGTTAATTATTTAATAGACTTTGGTTTAATTTTGAATTAAAATGAAAGTCTTATTTTGGAGAAATTAATCTACTTAATTAATTGTGAATTAATTAATTACATAGGTAAGTTATTTATTTATTAATACATAAAGTATAATATTATCCAAAAGGGTTTGGATATTTTAGCTCTCTTAAAAGCTGATTTGAATTAGAATTCAAAGTCAAAGTTTAAAATTACTTGATGATCAAGTAATAAGAGAGAGAGACCAAATCCTTAGTCCATAAGGACTAGGATCGGCCGCCCCTCTCCTATATATGGGGAGCTCGAGCTCCCCTTAGGGCTGATCGATTTTCTTTTGGTTCATGTGTTGAACACCATCCTTTCTCCAAGTTCAAATAAACCCTATGTTAAGCCTAAACACTAACTAGAGAACTGGCATCCTTACTAGTTAGATTGTAGTCAAGTTAGTGGACTATCTCTAGAGAGCTTCAAGTTAGAAGTTTTGAAGATTCGAGCTTTACCAAGGAGAGAGGATCAAGCCGCGAGAAGAGTGTTCTTGGGTGGCTTGAAACGCTTCAAGAAAGATTATTGAAAAGTAAGTTTCTAATCTCTACGAATTTGGATTCACGATTGCGAGTCTAAGATCCTTTTGTTGGAAAATTTTTAAATTTTCGCTGCTTTCTGATTCTCGTTTTCCAACAAAGGAGCCCGGAGAGCTCCACCTTCCTTCTCACCGTTGTTGAGGATCTCATTAAAGTCGCCAAACACGAGCCAAGGATAATTAGACTTCTTGCTAAGACAATCCAACAGTTTCCAGGAAATTCACCTAAATTACTTATTCGGTTCACCGTAAAAACCTGTCAATCTCCAGATTGGATCACTCCCAATACAACCGATCAGCATATCAATATATTTTTTTGTGAAAGATTGGAGACTAACAGGGACCTCCTTTCTCCAAAACAGTGCCAAACCACCACTCTTGCCAACACAGTCAACTCTCACTCCAAACCAATCTAAGCTCTCTTTAATTTGTTCAATTCTCCTCTTTCGACACCGAGTCTCACAAACGAACAAGATTGAGTGGTTAAAATCTCTGATAAGGGACTTAATAGTTTGAACTCTTCGGGGACCCCCCAAGCCTCGGGAGTTCCAAGATAGGAGATTCATGGCGTCTGGCAGGACTGCAAAGCAGCACCCGCCAAATCAACACTACCATCCTTCGAGGGGGAAGAAATCCCTGACTGGGAAATATTAGCCCACTTAGGGTGGGAGGGAGAGGGGATTTAGGAGAGGAGATGATTGGACGTTTGTAGGCTTTTGAGTGGGGAAAGTGATTGGGGAAGCTGAAGCTTTCTTAGTGTTGAATTTTCTGAAAGCGCGAAAGGATTGAGTTGTGCTAGAGTTCACAGGGACAGAGGATTGGGAGATGAGTTGGGCGAGGACCGTTGTTAGCATGAACGAATTGACAGAATTGACTATAGAACTTAAGGAAGATTGAGTTTCGCTCTTAACGTGTTTTGTAGAAGAGGGATAAGCGTTCCAATTTAGAATATCTCGCAGAGGGTTATTCTCCAAAAGAGTGGAAGAGGTCTGGCTATAGGAATCTGAGTTAGGTTTCCACTTAAAGGGAGGTAGGCTATCTTTGGTCATGCAATTGGGTTGGGCTTCCAGAGTTGGGTTTGCTGAATTTATTTTAATGGGTTGTGAGTTTAATGGGCGAGGTTGCGTTTCCAGTTTATTGGCTGAGGGACAAAGAGATCCACTGTGCTCAATAAGGTTAGGTTTTATGGATTGATTGGCGGGATTTGTAAGTTGGGGGAGGGAAGGTTTTATACTGAGAGTATGAGGTAGGTTTGTCAGGTTATTTGATTGAGGGGATTTCTTTCCAACAATAGGGAGATTTTGTGTCTCAGAAAGGGTACAGTTTTCAGAGGTAGGTAGAAGATCTTTCATGAAAGTGTCCAAGGAGTTATGGGGTTCCTGCTAACCACTTTTCAAAAGAGAATCTTTTTCCTACCCACTTCGGGCATCGTTCTTTTCCCAAATACACGGTTTACCGGCAATCGCCGGTCTAGTGCCGACGATCATTTTCTTCATCGGTGTCTCTCTTAACCAAGCTCCAAAAGGGAAATTAGGACTAGGGTCAATGAAATTTTCCTCAAACCTGACTTCACAGATCTTCTCGGTGTGATCGGATCTCCCACAAAGGTAACAGTAATTTGGGAGCCTTTCATAGGTGAAGGTGACCAAGAAATCCTTACCGTCGGAGTTCTGCATCTTAAGACAACGAGATATAGGCTTAAGCATTGAAATTTCTTCCCTAACTCGTAAGCTATCCGCACGTTTTTTGCCCCTATTCTCAAAATCTACATCCACAAATCTGCCCACCTTGTTTCCAATAAATTCTGCCATACCTCTAGTTAGTTTGTTGAAGGGTAGGCTATTGATATGCATAAAGAAGAGGCACCAATCAAGATGGGAAAATTATATAAATGGTATACCATCTACGCCCACTTAGCAAAAATGGTACTTAGATTTTTCCGGTGACATATATACCCCATACCTCCCAAAATCACCCAAAACAATGCATTTGTTCGCCGGAAAACCTAAAACCCGTCGGAAACCCGACCCAAAATCGTACGTGTCATTTTGATGTCCTATTTGGCAATACCGACCTTGCCACATCATAAACCACTAACCACGTGGCATTTTTTCCTATTAAAACGAAATTAGAAAATCCATGTAATTTATATGTTTTGGAGGGAATTTTCCCTCCCATTACAATCCCATCAACACCCACACATTATCAGAAATTAAAAAGCCCTTTACATTCATAAATTTCATATTCGATGTTTAAACTTATTGTGCAAGAGTGTAGCTTGAAACTTAATCAGTTCTTCCATGGCTACTCAAAGTGGTGCGTCTGAATCTACCCAAGGAAGACAACCCTGGTATGAAAATCAGGTGAGAGTGTTGTGCTTCTGTGAAGACCTCGCTGCAATGAGGACGACATGGAGAGGAAGTCACCCTGGGAGACGTTTCATTGCTTGTAGAGATTAGGTATTTACAGCTTTGAATCTCTTCACTTGCACCTGCTATGCATTGTGTTTGAGTTCATTGGGATTTTGAAGATCCACTTCTTATTTTTTGGTCTGTTGTTACAGAAGTGCAATTTCTTCAATTGGTGTGACCCTCCAATGTGTGAAAGGTCCAGGGTTATCATTCCGGGTCTTTTGAAGAAAATCAACAAATTAGAAGATGAATCCAAGAAATGGGAGGCCCAACTCAACATTGCAAACCAAAAATTGAAGAAACAAGCTCGAATTGCACTCGTATCAGTGGCGGTTGTATGGGTGATTGGTGTAATGGCACTTGTGAAATTAATTTTCTAGATGTAGGTCTGCTCTGTGTTAAAGTCTGGGATGTGCTATCATGTAAATGTTGTTTCCTTTTTGATGAATCAATGAACGAATAGAGTGCCAGAAATGATGGTGCTTCTTGGCCACCAAATTGTCATGGTATTGCTGTGATATCTTCATGCTAATGTTGTAAAATTCCCAAATAAAATTGAAGTTACCAAACAGAAAATAAACCAAAATAACTTCATGAAGACCCTTTGTTAAAACAATTACTTAGAAGCCTGTATTTCATATCATAGAAAATAAGTTTGCATCACAGTGACATACTACATTAACTAAGCACAATTTACAGCTGTTTTTTTTAACATTGTCCTGTCAAAAAGAGTAAATAGATCAAAAGGTAGAAGGAATCTATGACAAAAGACTAAACATTGTTCTCCAAAGTAGTTAACTAATACAAGAGAAATCCATAGGTTTTTCAGGACAAATGTAGGTACTATTTCCCCCCTTCAATGACAATATCCTTTGAGGTCACAGGTCCATTGACACTTTGCTGGCTTTGAACCACATCATCCTCACTTGTAAACCTTGGAGGAATCCGCATTTTCACCCTCCTTGAATGTTTCTCCGTTTGGTTTCTTTTCAAATCAGCTCTAGCAGCTTGTTGAATATCTTGAATACTCATTGCTTGCCTTTGTGTGCGAGGTATGTTGTCAGTGTTACCTATGTTTAATTGTTCAAACATGGAAGGTCCAGTTTGAGTGGGATCATCTGCAAGACTGTAGCTTGGCACATCAGTGAGCATAGGTTGACTCACAGCTTGTTGCTCCTCTGGGACATTCGTTGGGGGAAGTATTTCCTGATAATGTATATGTTAGTACTCGCATCAATGGCATTAGATGTTGTTGTAAACGAAAAGTTACCTGAGCTTGTGGAACAGCTGCACCATCATTATCAACCTCTGATTGTTGTACTCCAGATGTTTCTCCAGGACCCTACAAAAGAATACAAGTCAAAAAAATTATAGATTATCTACATACGCAAAGGAATTTGGTTGAATACTTACTGAAGCAAAGGCGCTTTTAAACAGGTTGTCTCTTTTGGCTTTGGCACTTTCAGGAAGTTGGGGGCAAAACAAAGCATTATGTCCTGGTCCCCCACAATGACCACAATGAATGGTTGTTTGGAATCTTCTTAATTTTCTGATAACTGGTCCCTTCTGCTTCTTTTTCTTTCCCTTATTGTCCTCATCAATTCCCCTCCTTCTTAGCCTTGCAGGCCTTCCTGACCTCCTACCAAAATTTGGGGGCAATGGTGGAATGAACATTGTTTTGCCCCATACATTCTCACCACTTATTGGCATCACAATCCCTACATAAGCATCTCTGAAGGAAATAACTTTGTAGTAATCATCAACAAACTCATCAGTTTGCAACCTATCATGATTTATCACACTTAGCATGCATACATGGAATGCCTGTCAATTGCCAACTCCTACAACTACATGTTTTAGCTGATAAATCCACAGCATATTGCCCTCCATCTGAACACTGAATCTGAAAGTTAGTTCGCGAAGCTTTGATGGGCCTACAACCACTAACTTCTTTCCCACTATTCTGGACAATGAGGGATATTGTAGGGCAAAGTGGACCTGCACATTGAAAAGGAACTTGTTACATTCAAACCCCCATACAGTAATAGAACATTATTAATGCTTGAAACTTACCATCCCATGTGTCAACTGTTCCTCTGTTCAAGTGTCATTTCTTCAACAGATACTCTCTTATCCATTCCAGCATCGTTATGATGGGCTTGTTCCTTGCCTCAAGGATACAACTGTTAAACGATTCACAACAGTTGTTTAGATTCATGTCACAGTTGCAGTGTTCCATGAAATGACTCTTTGACCACTCTGAGGGATGCTTATCCTTAAGCCATTCAACTGCATCTGGGAACTTATCTCTGATATTCTTCATTGCACTCTTGAACTCTGTCACAGTACATGTATTGGCTGCCCTCCAAACTGCATTCTTTAGCACTATGCCTCTGTTCCCAGCTTGCATCATGTTGATAACCAAATGTCTGACACAGAACCTGTGTTCTGTAGCTGGGAATATCTCTGGCAAAGCATGAATGAGCCCTTTTTGTTTGTCAGATACAAAAGTGAACCCTATCCCATTCTGCAACCCCAAATCAGCCTTCAACACACTAAAAAACCACCTCCAATTCTCCTTATTCTCCACAGACACCACTGCATATGCTATGGGATAATTACCATTGTCAGGATCAACACCCACAGCAGTTAAGAGTTTGCCACCATGAGGTCCTTTCAGGTGACATCCATCAACACCAATGATGGGTCTACAGTGCTGGAAACCAGATTTCATTGCATTGAAACAAACATAGAACTTGCTAAACCTAGTTTCACCATCAACATTGTCAGTCCCTAAAATAATTGTGGAACCAGGGTTAGTAGTTCTAAGTTCATTAGCATAATCCCGTAACTTGGTGTATTGAAGGTCTGGATCCCCTTGGAGTTTATACAGTGCAAGAATCTTTGCACTGTAAGCCTTAGACATAGAAACTTCATCGTTTAATTTTTTCTCAACATCTGCTCGGAACCCTTTCACATCCCTCTTAGCATCAGTTTTAAACCAAGAAACAAACCTATCAGCCAACTATTTCACACTAACATTGTTCACATACCATCCTTCTTGACATGTATGTTCTAAACACAACTCCCTTATAACCCATGCCTCCTCGTTGTCCGGTGTAGTGTTCATTACCTTAACTGTATTAATTTTGAATGGACAACCCGTGCCTCTCTCAGAACATCTCACATATACCCTTCTACTGTCTGATCTACTACAAGGAAGGGTCCTTCTAATTTTAACTGCATATGAGTCAACAGTTTTCTTGAAGATTTCTTTACTGCGAAAAGTCTGACCCAGATCAATTACAGGGTCAAAGATGGTACTTTCATTGAACTGCTTCAGTGACTCTACTTCCCCTTCTTCATCATCTGAAACCCTATGCAAATCCAACCCATCATTCTCACAGCCCACCACATTTTCACAAACATACCCTTCTTCAGACATGTTATCTTCATTATCAGAATTATCTTTTTCCCCAATCTCTACATTATGACTAACATTTTCATCAAATTGTTGGTCTTCACTAGAACAACTATCACTGACTTTTTCATCAAACTCCTTTTCACCACTAGTTCTACTGTCAGACACATGTTCATCAAAGCCTAAGAACTCATATGAATTACCATTTTCAACAGACTTCTTCACAGTGTATGCAGGCTCCCTAACTAACTCAGCCTCCCCAACTAACTCTTCATATACTTCATCAACTAAAGAAATATCATCTTCATTAACACAAAAATCATCATCATCACTGTCATTCTCTTCAACACACACCTCTTCTTCAACATTTTTATTACTCACAGGTTTATCAGATTCACCATTCCCAAACCTACGGGTGTATTCAGATATCCATTCATCTGAGTTGTCAACCCTCCTAAAGAAATCATTTTCAGACAGTGACGCAAGTGGTATACTATAATCAATTGGGCCTAAGAGTTCAGATTTTTTGTTTTCAGATGGTTGTCCTGATGATTTGTCACACGGATTATTATCTTCAACTGGTTCTTTACCTTTACCCTCCTCCCTATTTTCTGTTGGTCGATCATTTCCCTCTTTTCTTTCTAAGTCAGACCCATTATTACCATCATCTTTATCTGTTTCATCTTCCACAGTCACAATAAACAATGGAAAGTTCCAAAGAACCTTCAAACAATTTCTCCCATACTTTCTTAGCTCATCAACCGTTTCAATTAGCCTATGCCCAGACATTAGAGCTGTGTACATCAGTTTCTTAGTGTCTTGTGGAATTTCATCCTGGAGAAACTCACTAATGCATTCAAAGTTCAAAGTTTCGATGTCAACGTAGTCAACCTTGCCAACCCTACCACCCACATAACAATCAATTTCCATTTTACCATTATAATACAACGTCAAAGTCAAAGAAGAGGATGTGGGATCTGTACAAAAATACACAAAAAGGAAACACACAATAAACTATTCAGAAACTTCAATAATTTAATGGCGACAACCACCAAGTGCCAAGACACTAAACACGGGGGACCATTAACAATACAAACACATTCACATCTTCCAAAAAGGAATCTTATACAAAAGCTCGTCACTTTACTTGCATAAAGGCCAAAACACACCCCACCATTATAAGACCCTCCCTTAAAACCGGTAAAATGCGAAGAAGAAACACTTACCATATTTGGGCTTTGGCATCCCCTTGCTCCGTATCATCGCCATTACCCACGTTGCCCCTTCAAAACCTCTCCAACAACTTCAGCGATTCTCGAAATCCAAGCAACAAAACTGAGGTATGCTCTAGGGCTTGATGTTCAGCATCTTCAGTATGCGAATTTTTTCTCAGATTGTGAATGTGCACAGTGACGTTGGGGATGGCTGATTCGTTGGTTATATCAATTGATTTTTCCCACCTTTTATGTTTTCAGATTTTGTTTTAAATTTGGTAATTTGAATTTATAATTGATTTTTGAAGGCTACAAACATGGCAACCACGTCATCAGTTACGTGGCGGAAAAACCAACGTGGCATCCACAAAATTTACACGCGTACAAAATTGTCACGTCATTAGCTGTTTCCAGCGATTGTGCATTGTTTTGAGTGGTTTTGTGAAGTATGGGGTATATATGTCACTGGAAAAATCTAAGTACCATTTTTGCTAAGTAGGCGGAGATGGTATACCATTTTTGTAATTATCCCAATCAAGATTAACTTCCAGGGGGTCTTCTCCTTCTCCAATCGTGTTAAGAATTATCAATGACTTATCAAAGTGCCACGGGGCACCCACCATTGCCCGTTTATGGTCTAGAATATGATTAAACACCATAATAAAGCGGCCATCCCCCGCCTTTAAAATGGACACCCCTTTCATAGGATTCATGGCTTTGATAACGGTCTGCTTCATCGCTTCGAAGTTATCCATGTTCCTGGTTAGGATCTTTCCCACCAAACTGAGTTTAGAATCGATGCTCGAGTCTTTCGACGCATCCACAGGGACAATTGTAGTAGCAGGTTTTTCCTCTGTTAAAGACAGTGCATTATTCATTCTGAGGAAATCATCCTCCATAGTTGTCTGAACTGACTGGTTTGAGATCATTCGAAAGGGACACCACTGGACTGTAGTAGACACTCTGGGTCGTCTCTTCGTGGCCAACGGCTAACCTGCAGGAGAAAGGGAGAGAAGTGAGCAAAACACACAAAACAGAGGAGAGGACAAGGTAGAGAGGGGGAGCGACGGTAGGTCGGAGCCAGAAAACAGAAATGGGAATCCAGACGCTGATCGGACTGAGTAACAGCGCTTCAACGGATGATGAGAACACAAGAGACAGCCGCAACTCAACGCGAGGAGATTCTGGAACACAGCCCAGCAGAGAAGAAAGAAACCACTCTCAACCAGAGAGAAAAAAGCCAGCAGCTGTACCAATTCGAAAAGTTAGAAGCTAAGCTTGATCAAGTGGTGAAAATCAAGCAATTATTTAGTATCCTCTCTGATCGATAGACTAAGGTAAATAAACAAGTAATTAGGGAACATAAAAACAATTAAAGAAAGCAATGATTAATAATAAGGCAGGAAATTGAATAATTAAAAAAATAATTAATAGTAAAACAACTAGAGGAGTGACAACAATTCAGTTCCTATATTTGAATCTATGATTATACAAATACTCAGGTTTCCACAATGCTAACCACTTATTAAACATCTTTCTCAAATGGATTAGGTATTCCCAGAGGAGATTGACTTGATAACGAAGTTATCGATATAAATTTTGCTAAAGTTATTCACAAAGCTACCGAATATGCAATTCATGACTTTTTAAAACGTGACTTCAATATTCTTAAATTCAAATGGCATGACCTTCTATTTACGAAATGCATTTTATAAACTATAAAAATTTAGAGTCTCATGTATAATATTGAATAGCTGTTGAATAGTACTTGTTTGAAAGTTTACATCCTCAAATAAAACTTGAAAGGCATTCTGGATAAAATATCCTAAAACTAACTTGTTATTTTGTTTTCTAATTCTTTTCGTCTTCTATCCTCTTCCTATCTAAATTGTTAGATCCAAGCACACAATTTAAATAGGGAATTGAGTAAGTATTTCTGTAATTTCAGTTAACTTTTTGTGGATGTAGATGCTCAAACTGCAGAAAAAACTTCAATAATTAGTGAAATTCGACATAAAGAATTTCAACTAACGGGATGAATAATATCATGAGGGGTATAATTACCCACTGTGTCTTGAGTTTGACCCTAAATTCAAAAAATTTCCAAAATTTTAAAAATTATAAACTATTTAGATTAGTTTAGAGGCTCTGAGAATAACAAAAACAAATAAAGAAATAAATTAATTAATGTTCAGAAAAAAAATTATTATCAAACTCAATAGTATTAAAATATTCAAACTTCCCTCCTCGCTCATTACTTGATCTTGTTGATGTATGTTTGAGAGGGCATTGATGTGCATGTAAGCTGACCCAAAAATAAAAAATAAAAATTGATGTACATGTAAAATTTGCGTTCGGAATATGTAATTGTTTTTTTAAGATAAAATAAAGGTTTATAGGACTCCACCTCAATCTAAAAAACGAGGAAAAAGTAAACACGATCAAAGGTCAAAATATCAAATAAAAGGAAATACAAGAATCTCCTCGGGCTTTTACTAAGATCTTGTAATCTAATTAACATAACTCTTAATATTTAAGTGAGGTATTATATTTTAACAAGTCCAAAAAAGGGCGATTTTGTTATATCTTTCTTGTGGAGTATTTATTATAATGTTATACAAGATAATATGGAATATTGCATATAGCATTGTTATAATTATTAATTTATGCAAATATTATAATATTGAGACATAAACATAAGCAGATATTTGTTATTCATTATCCTATTTCACATGCATAAAGTCTACATGGAAAGTTTATTTACATTTGAATTTAAAACTAAAATAATACCTAATATTTTCTTGAGTCAAGACAACCCAAACATAAAGATTACAAATATATCATGAAATAGTCAAAATCAGGTATTCTGTATTTAGAAATACCCCTCCGGTGCAGTTGGCAATTGTCCCAATAATGAAACTTAGGAATGTTCACGAACCGAATCGGTTCACAAGCTGACCGAGCCGAATTGGTTAAGGTTCGAATTCAAATTCAAAAAATTCAGAACGAGATCCAACCCAGCCAAGGTTCGAACCGAACTCAAATTCAAACCCAAATTTTTTTATTCTTGTTCGTGGATCGCGAGCCGACCTATTATATTTCAAAAAAAATATTATATATATATATATAAGTATATATATATTCATCGGTTAATATATATATATATATAATGTTTTATTTTTATTTTTAAAAAAAATTATAACTTGGGTAACTCGAGACCGAGTCGAACCGAACTCAAACCATTGAACGAGCCGAACTTCGAATAAAGAAAATAGTGTTCGTCGAACTCGAACACGAGCCCGAACTGAACAAAACAGGTTCGAGCCGAACCTCGAGCAAGAACAAAAATAGCAAAGTTCGGTTCGTATACATGCCTAAATGAAACTAACAACACGGAGGTAACCATCTTCCATTGAATCACTCAAAAATGAACTGTTTATTCAAAATTCCATATCACCAATGAGAAACAATATATAGATTTCAGCTAAAGAATGGAACAAAACCAAAAACTAAATGTGTAAAAATCAGCACACATTGTTCTAGCTAAAGAAACGAATATCTTCAGTTCTTCACAGTTTGTTTAGCACCCACAGCAAAGAATTCGGTGATGACTTCAAGTGGCATCCCCTTTGTTTCCGGGACCTTAAAGAAAATAAAGAACCATGCAACGGCACAGACAACAGCATAGATGGAGAAAACACCAGCTAGGCCTATGGAGTTGAGCATGACTGGGAGTGTGTAGGTGACTATGATGTCGCCAATCCAGAATACAAGAGCGCATATTGCTATGCAGAGTCCACGCACTCGAGTGGGGAATATCTCTGAGCAGAGGATGTTGGGAATCGGCCCAAACCCCATCACGAAGCAGCAGAAGTAGATGATCACGCTAACGGTTGAGATTACAGCGTGCACAAGTGTGCCCAGATTAATGATGTTTCCAAGGACTAACAAGATGAGCGTCAATAACAAGACGGGCAGGGTAGACAGCAGTAGCCACCTGGGGGGAGAGGGAGAGGGAGAGAGAGAGAGGGGGGGGGGGGGGGGGGGGGGGGGGGTCAATGCATGCATGTACGTAAGCTCAAGAGGAGACGAGCAATTGTTCAGACAATGTCAACATCTCAATTATCACCGAAAAAATAAAAATAAAAAGAAAGAAAGAGAGAACACAAAATAAATAGAAATAAGATAAATTTACACGGATCATATCCTTGCACATGTTTGGCAAAATGAAAATGGTAAAGTAAAGGAGCAGTTATAGCATACTCATTTCAAGTTTCCCTCCTTTCACCAAGAATTTATCCTAGTGGCAGAAAAAAAAAAAAAAAAAAAGAAAAAGAATTTTAGCTTATTTATTATATATTTTCTCTCAGATTTTTCCCTGTTGTACTGTATTTCTTTAACCAAACACCAAAAATAAATATTCTTTTCATTTGCTCATGAAAAATCCTTTTACCAAACAGAGTACAAGAGGAGTATGTGTTAGTTAAGTACCTTCTGCCAGCAATATCCATGAGTCTCATTGCAACACCAATGCTTGGAAGCATCAACAATGTTGTTAGGCCACTAATCAGAAATGATGCAGAGTCAGAACCAAGGCCTAAGTTTGACAGGAGAACTCCCACACCAGCTTGTTCCAGAATTTGAGGAGTGTAGTACAGAACTCCGTTAATGCCGGAAAACTGCATGCCAATATATATCAGCAAGCTAGTGGGATCAAATAGTGTCCAATTACAGTATAATTACAATTTCATATAACAAGGTTTTCATAAGGCACATATATTAAGCAATTGTATGTCTAAATCATATCTGCACGTCATGGACATTAAAAGCATATAAGAAGTTGACTACAGCAAAAAATTGAAGAATTCGTATTTCAAAAAGAGGACGATATACCTGTTGAAGAATTTGAATCCCAACGCCTACAACAAGAGCATGTTTGACTCCTGGTTCGAAAAGATCCCTCCAGCTTGCTGGTTTGGCAGCAGCTTCAGGCTTTTTCTCAGTAACTTCAGCAAACGAGTGATGACTCACAATATCCTCAGCACGAAGAACAGACTGGCTCACTAGAGCTGCAGCATGGACAAATTCCCCATCATTTGCCATGTCACCACCACCAGAAACCGAAAGAACCGACCCTCGCCTCGACCCAACGCCGCCGCCCTCTTGATGCAAGTATATCCTCTTAAGCCCCCCCGAACCCTTCTCATCCTTCCTATATGCCAATTGCCACCCACCACCAATCCCTACACCACTGCTCTGCTCCGCAAGGGGAATACCGTCCTTTTCTCCTCCATTCGTATCCTGACGGGAAATCAATGGGCTCCTCAGATTGTCATCATCAGAAGAAGAACCACCAGAACCATCAGACCCATCTTCGTCCCCTTCGGGCCGCAGGCTTTCCTCATCCCACTGTTCGCCACCAGGGGCAGGATGGTCTTTCTCTCCTGCTACATTGAACATGCTGCCAAAATTTGAGAACAACATGCTTCTCATGCTTCCCATTTCCGGTAGCTTCTCATGCACGCTTCCAAAGAGGGTTACCATGGGGTCCATGAGCATGCTACCACGGTTAGCCATGCTGCCATGACGAGAGGCCATACCAAGAGTGCTCTGTCCTCTAACGGGCTTTGCTATCCAAGATTGGCCCTCTTCAGCACCATATAGTTTGATTCGGTCTTTTTGGTCCTCGGCATGTTCTTGGCTGTCCGAAAGATCGTTGTCTGGGCCAATTATGTACTCCTCAATGGATGTTTCCCCTCCAACACCGAGGCCCTCAACTAATAATGCCATTTCACCTGCCCTTGTCACACACATTTAGGGGTCATTTTAAGAAGAAAATTTTGAGTTCAACATTTATTGATATTAAAATGAAGTTCGACAGTACAACAGGCATCTAGAGCTAATCTGATATTGCAGTACTAGAATGCCGAGAAGGATAGAAACTACAGCATAGCAGCTGTGAGAAAGAGATTTGTGCTTGGTTATATCGGAAAGAATTAGTTGTCAAATAATGGAATGTAATGAAGATCCTGTTTTTTCTTTCTAGGTACAATTACACATTACACAAACTTCTTTGAGGTTTGAGAAACACAAAAACTTCTGCTGTCAAAGAATTTATATTACATGTCGATCCAAGTTTTTTGATGACATCATATCTAATTTTTTGTAAAAATCCTATTTTTCTCGACACTTACTAGTCAATGATTGATTTTAAATTCATGCCTATAATAGCTCCATTATACCAAATCTCATGGTATGCCGGGTGAAGTTTCTGTAATTTGTCAAAGTTCAGGGCAAGTTTGTGTAATTAGGCCAAATCTCAGGGTATGCCTAAGTAATTATCCCCCCAAACCTCAGGTTGTATGCCCAAGTAATTATTCCCTAATTTTAACTAGATTTACAGCTCTGCACAAATTTAAAAACCTTACGCTGATACATATTTTTATATTTTCAGGCTATGAAATTTTTGCCAAATCTTAATTCCATCAACATGTTTTGTCTTTTGGATTCTAGTGATGGGAACTCTTTTTCCTCACTTCACTTGACAGGATTCATGCTATTTATTCTTGTAGTTTTCCTCATTTTAAATGACTGCACTCATGCTTTAATTAATCCTTTTCCATTTTTTCTCCTTTTTCCACACCAAAATTATGGTCCAGACATAGCATAAGAGTGAAAATTGTTGATCACAAACTAATTATCATTGAAGAGACCAAAACAGAATCAGTATTTGAGAATATAACAAGAGTTAAAAAATATACCTGAGACATCTTCCCGTCCGCGCAATTGTTGCAAAACTATCTTGGCCTCCTTCATCTTCCCTTTACTAACAAGCCACCTCGGAGATTCAGGTAAGAAAAACACAGCAAGTACAAAATAGATCATTGAAGGAATAGAAAGAACCCCGAGCATCAATCTCCAACTAGGAGAATCCATCAAAGACATTCCAAAGACCATACAGTAGGACAAAAACATGCCAGCAGAACCCGTAAATTGAGGAAGAGTATTCAGCGATCCTCTGATCTCGGGTGGGGCTGTCTCAGATATATACACAGGGACGAGAGTAACAGCAAGACCAATGCCAAAACCATCCAAGAGCCTTGCTAAAAGGAGAACATACACATTTGGGGCCCACAACATAACTAATCCACTTAGAAAATATAAAACAGACGAGATTATCAGCATCGGACGCCGTCCGAGCCAATCAGAGACGGACCCAGAAAATGTAGTGATAACTGTTGCTCCAATCAATGACATGGCAACTATGAGCCCTTCTATGGTGGGCTGGCTTTGTAGATCAAATTCCCTTTTGATGTAAAGCACAGATCCTGAGATGATTTTTTATGATGATTCAAGATCTTTGATATAAAGATACAGTTTAAATGGTTGATGAACGAGAATCTTCTGAATATGCTATATATACACATATGAAAAAAGAGAAACAGGAATAATAGTAGAGTGAGCATTTATACCAGCTATAGTAGCATTATCCCATCCTTGCAAGAAGTTGCCAATGGCAGCTGCAATGGCTACTAGCACAGATCCCCTCATTCTTTCTGATTTAAAATCTCCAATAGAATTTTGATTCGTCCACTCTAATTAATGCCCCAGGCTCTCCGGCAATGGAACTATAGATGCAAAAGCAGAGATCTAATAAGGGTCTTTTTTCAAATCAAAGACCATGAAGAAGAAAATTTCACATAAAGACACTCAAAGTGAGAGAGAGAGAGAGATGGCATACACTAAGATTCAATCACATAAATCTCCAACTCAGAAATCAAAGAATCAATAAGAGCCCGGCATTTATGCATATCTATACTAATATACATATACATCAACATCAAGTATCGAAAACATAAAGAGTCGAATCCATCCTAAAGTACCTTGAAATCAAAAGGGCCTAAAGCACATCAGCAACTTTCACTCCTGTAGCATAATACAAGCCGCATGCAATGCCACATAAAAAGGCAACCTTTATATATAGGCAGAGTGTAAAGGATTGAGAACTGCTGTAAGTTCAGAGGGTTGTAAAAAACAGAGCTTTACTTTTAAAGTTTTAATTCAGCTAGCGACCAAGACAACGTTGATGTAGACAACTGTAGACCTCGTAAAACGTGAGTAGGAGAGGACGGGGTTGTCGCGATCCAAGAACGTGCTTGGCTGATCTGTGCTCTTCAGATTTCTTTTGGCCCTATCTTTTTTTATTCGAGTATCATTGGCAAAGATTCCTGGAGTCTAATTTGCTTCGACTCCCTCAAGATTTAAACCTCTTTTTTCAATTCTAATGTAATGAGGATTCAGTACTGTTCTCCAACTTTTACAGCTCTTAAAAGAGGGAATTAAAATCATTAAGGGTATTGAAATAGGCTCTGGGTTATTTTATTTGTCAACAAATCTCTCTCGTTGTCATCCCTTGTCTCTTAGTCAAACTGTAGTCGTTAGTTTGATGAGTGCTTGCATGTGATGGGAAGCACGCTTTTGACCTTAAATTGTACTCATTTATCGGCTTAAACTATTGAATATAACACTTGAATCTCTCATTTATTTATTTTCTGACCTAAATTGCCCTTTAATTTTGTGAAATTAGGTATGCATGTATATAGTATGCCAGGGTTTTTCTTTTTTTTTCTCCTTTTTCTCTAGAAGTTTTTCTTCTTCCCAAATATCCTTCAAATTTAGATCTTTGTTTTGTTCTCCAACGATTTGAGATCTAGATCTCTTGATCTGTATTTTTTGATTTATTTCTCTTTTTTTGTTTTTTGGTTATTCCTCTCGTATGAAAGTAGTGTTTTTCTCTCAAATGAGATATGTTATTCTCTCGAATGAGAGCCGTCTTTTACTTTCTTTTTCTTTTTATTGCAAGGTGGCCCTCCCGATACTACAAGCGTTTGTCATGTATGGATAACTGCCTTTATTTCAAGATCAAATCAGACCGAGACACGACTGATCCCGAGTCGATCTGTATGACTCGATCTTTAACAACTAAAGATTCTGCAAACGCTGAGAATCTGGTGGTGGCATTGCTATTAGGTTTGAGTGAAAAAATCTCCTTTGTTGGCTATATTGTCACAATCTTTATAAGTATTAGTTCTAATTTTGACAATGATAGTTTATGCTCTATTAGACGTGGAGCAAGTATGATTGCCCACAAGTTTGTTAGAATTGCGGCCTCGAGCATGCGTTATTTTTTTCATTGTTCGTTTGTAAGTTTTAATTTTGATTGATTTAATAAATTTTCCCTCCGGGGTTTGAGTCTCAAAAAAGTATATAGTATGTGAAATATTTGAAGTAACTTGTAATATTAATTATTTCTAATATTATATTACTTCGATTTGCCTTCTAAAATGAAAAATGTCCTTAATATTTTTTGATTTAAAGTAAGTTATAATTTTATTTACAATTAGGTAATGTTTAGGTTTGACAATATTAGTTAAAATCAATTTAAAATTAAGTGATTGACACTTTCACATATAATTTATAATTTATAATTTATAATACAAGATGCATTCTTTAACATCAGTGTTTGGATATATCCAACTGAAGTAAAACTATAATATAAATGTGTAGGTTATCGTTTCTATTAAAAAAATTGGATTTTTTTTTTTATCTCTCAGATTTTTCCCTCACCCAATTGAGTGAAGGACTAATCTCCCGAGATAGCTGAAAGCGCTTATTGAAGGGACCTCTCCCAACATAGTTTTTTACATCCACAAGGCTCGATCGTCTCCCAACATTGTTTTTTACATCCACAAGGTTCGATCCCGAGACCTTGCTTAAGTGAACTCAATCCCCTATACACTTGAGCCAACTGCCCGTTGGTAAAAAAAAACCCGGTATTTGCTCAAATGTAATATGTTTAATTTTAAAATAATACGATTGAATTAAATTTAAGGCTTTTTTTATATGTAATTTTAGTCATGTCAAGATGCAACCTTTACACGGGAAAAACTCTCTCTAAAACCCTAAACCTAAACTACGATCATGAAACATCGGACATGTTGCGGCCGCCACCTGCGACTGATGTCCCACCGGCACCGCCGGAGCTATTGAACGCCACAAGGCAACTAGCGCCTGACGCGAAGACTGGCGCAAACCAACCGAAACAGGGCCTCCCACGATGCGCTTATGCTGCAACAACATCTACTGCGAAACATCTGGTTGTGACACGCTTGGGGAAGGCTCATGTTTTCTCAATGGATCCCAATCGAAAGCCCTGTGGAATGGTATCTGAACCGAATGGTATACCCCATATTCAACTTTCTGGTGAGGAAATAGACGAACTCTCAGAGTCGTTCCGATATGCACTTTATTGGGAAATTCTCACATGGTTACCCAACCATAGATCGACAACATGAACTATTTATGGAATTGAAATTGAAGGGAGAATTCAAACTTGGGAGTTAAGCACATTCTGATTTGACTAAACGGTGACAAGGATTACTCGAAAATATGGATGCATCGAATCTTGACTTTGGACAGTTATCCTATGCTTATACTTAAATGGCTACTTACCTTCAACCCTGGGGTCCAATCGTCGATTGCTTCGGTCTGGATCAAACTTCTATTGCTTAAAACATAATTTTTCAAACCGGACATGTTATATGATATTACTCGACAAATTGGTGAACCGCTGGTCTTCGATGAAGGCACTTTTAACAGCAACCAGCTTTATTATGCCTGTGCATGTGTTGAACTGGATCTGTTACAGCCTCTCAAGACAAAAATTAGCATTAGATTTAATGGAGAAGCAGTAGTGCAGCCTATTATTTATGAACTATTCCCTGCGTATTGCAGATGATGTTTGCGTTTGGGTCATAGCGAGAAAGATTGTCATGATACCACAGGTCAAGACATGAACATGGAACAAGTAGACCTCAGAACCTTAATCCAAGGCAAACAAGATGCACAACATAAACTAGGGGAAAATAGGGATGCAAAAAGTGAGCCAAGATTGAACATTAATACGACTCGAGCGTTGGAAAAACAGTACCCTGTCGGACCAGCAATGGGAACCCAAATTTGGATTCAGAAAGCACCTCTAACCTCCACCGATAAGGCCTACGATAAACATGGATAATTAGGCGAGTACAAGTTATAATAGCTCCAAGGAACCTCTACCATTGATAGATCATGGGAAGAATGATGTTGATAACCTTGCGGAGGTTGTCATTAGGATAACGGAGGACTATTGGATGGGGAAAACATAAATTGAAGTTACTCCATTACCTCGGTTGATCCCATTGAGCGTGACATGAATAATATAGACTAGGTCAATCCAGATTGTGAAATGGGAAAAAACAGTAAACCAAAACGTGAGAAGGATGATTTAGATGAGAACGATCCAGTTACAATTAAGCAATTTGCATTGTATACACGATTGGCTTCAGATGGAGAAGGAAAACAGGACGGATTTACAACAGTTACCCACAAGAAGAAGTGGGAACGTCCTCTAGAAAACAATCAACAACTAATAGTGCATCCGACAGTAGCATAACATGCCTTTAAAAGAACGATAAGGTCGTTGGCTAATAAACTCGGTTTTCCATAATCACGCATGACCTAGTCTGGAATGCTTGGGGGTCCGCAATGATGGTAGTGTTAGGAATAGTGCCCTAGAAAGCCGATTCGACGTAATCTGCTTTGGGACTTTTCTTGTATCACAGACAATCTTTGAATAATATACGATTGATTATAGGCAAACACTTCTTTATATGCCAATACGTGTTTTGTGTGTTTCCATTACGTGCGCATGTATGAGAACTCCCCTAATCTTGATGACTTTAGGACTCTACCATTTAGGTGAAATGGTTCATGAAACGAGCCCTATATCACATAAGTCATTATTAGTAAAATACTCCAAGCCGATGAGTCCTACAGACAGTGGGAGTGTCAACTTGACTCCTCTAAGGCTTGCTTGTGGGATCACGCCCTTAAGAAGGACCACCTTGTTTCATGGAGGTGCAAAGTGTATAGTTGATACGTGCGTGATACATGAGGGTGCTTGCTTTAATAAGTAAGTTCACTGAGGTGCCCCGTGTGAGAACATTCCTAAATGAGAAAGGAAGTTTCTATTTCAAGAAATGGAAACTTCCAGATTAGGAAATATCTCACGAGTCATTGATGTGATTAATTGATCCTTAGACTTGAGGTTCCATGTTACTTTATGAGTTAACTCTGTAGTCTTTGGTATAAGCTTTAAAGGGTGTCGCCTTAGACAACTGATTCAAGGCTTATGCTGGGGCTGCACAAGTGACTCATGAAAGTGAATGAGAATCAAGAAAGGACCTACACTTGCATTTGCAAGGTGATCTCTTATTGTGTAAGTCATTCATATGCCATATGGAGTCCTTGGCCAAGGCAGTAGATCAAGACATCAAGAAAAGGGTTTCTTGGATTGAGATCAAATGGATATGAAATGCACTTTAGCTTTAAGACCAGATTATTAGGGTTCTAATTATTCCCTTACCCTAGATCATGGTTGAGAGATAGTAAGTAGGAGGATTGTATCTCACATGAATCAATGACTTAAAGGTTCTGTCGAATCCGAACATTCCAATTCAGCTAGGGGTTAAACACCTGTTGCTAGACTATGGTCGTTTAATCTGTGGACTGATTAATTAATTAGTGAATTAATTAATTAGGGTCACTGCTAATTGAATTGAGAACCTAGAGGGTCACACACAACAACTTGGTTACATGAGTTGAGGCTTTAAAATGATTAAACGAGTTAATCAAGCCAAGAGGGTTCCACACGTGTGAAACCACACGTGTGGCTCACGTGAGTGACACGTGTCACACACGTGTATAAATATATGTGTATATTTATTTATGTATTAAATAATTAATGTGATTAATTATTTAATAGACTTTGGTTTAATTTTGAATTAAAAAGAAAGTCTTATTTTGGAGAAAAAAATAATCTAGTTAATTAATTATGAATTAATTAATTAGATAAAATAAGTTATTTATTTTAAATAAATAAAGTATAAAATTATCCAAAAATAGTTTGGATATTTTTAGCTCTCTTGAAAGTTGATTTGAATTAGAATTCAAAGTCAAAGTCAAAATTACTTGATGATCAAGTAATAGGAGAGAGAGAGACCAAAATCCTAGCCCATTAAGGACTAGGAATTTCGTCCCTCCCCTTTCTTATATATAGGGGAGCTCATGCTCCCCTTTAGAGCTAATAGACAATTCTTGGTTCATGTGTTGAACACCCTCCTTTCTCCAAGATAAAATAAAACCCTAGGTTAAGCCTAAACACTAACTAGAGAACTAGCATCCTTACTAGTTAGATTGTAGCCAAGTTGGTGGACTATCTCTAGAGACTTCAAGTTAGAAGTTTTGAAGATTCGAGCTTTACCAAAAGTGGGGTTTAAGCAAAAACGATCAGAAGGGATGATGAAACGATTCTGAACCCGACGTGAAGCGAATGAAAAAATCGAACCAAAGAAGATGGCGAAAACCGTTCGTCCATATCCTGAAGGATGAATTTTTTCACGAGGGTTTTGTGACTGGCAGTTTTCTACTTTCGCAAAACTGTTTTCGAAGGGAGTTTCAATCCTGCTTTTCTCGTTTCATGTTTCTTTCTTTATGTTATATTGTTAAGAACATCTCTAACATGAATTGAATCTAGGTTGGTGTGGATTGCTATCCCGACAATGGATTCTGAAGTAGAAAGAGACTTTCGAGGGACGGGTTGTCAAGCCGCGAGAAGAGCGTTCTTGGGTGGCTTGAAACGCTTCAAGAAAGAATAAAAGAAAAGTAAGTTTTCTATCTCTACGAATTTGGTTACACGATTGCGAGTCCAAGATCCTTTTGTTGGAAAATTTTTTAAATTCCGCTGCTTTCTGATTCGTGTTTTCCAACAGGTAGATGATAGTGCGTAAAAAATTATTACAAAAGGAATAAGTTCAAATTTATCGCAATTTTAGAGGCCATGATTAATTTGGAGTGGTTCCAGGTGTCGTAAATTCAATTTCACAATGTTATCACTAACATTTCTAACCACATTTGATTTTTTCGGTGTGAGGATGTTGATGTTGTGGTGTTCAAAGATGATAAACAGTTCTTACACCTAAAAATCAAGATAAAGAGCCTCAAACAATAGTTTTGGCTTACAATTGTCTATGATAGATGCAACATGGTGGGCCTAGCCGCTATGTGGGATTTTTGCTTGTTGAAACTTGCACACCTTTAGCATGATTATAGAATTTGCATATTGAAGTGAAAGCTCTTTTGTGAATTTGAATTGCAAATCATACACTTAGATCTAGAACTCGAGGTATTGGATTTTTTCTCATCGCAATATGCGATCACTTCTTTACCAAGCCACCGAAGTTGTTAATTACACTTAATCTTGTTTACTTGGTTTATTTAAGTAGAAAATTGCGCATGAAAGTGGTTTTTCACTTAATTATGCACACGTGTTTGCATCCGAAAGAAACCTACACATACTTTAGTGATTAAGATTGTGAAAACTTGAGAAGTTGCATAAGCATATATTCGAATATAGAAACTGCATTATTGTTATCCCCTGCCTATTTGTTTAATTATTATCTTCATTTGTGTTTACTTACTTTTGTGCTTTGCTTGTCTTACTTGGTTTAGTAATTTTAGTTAATAATCCCTACTTTTCTATTTGGTCTATCGATTGGAGAATATACCAAGTGATTGTTTGGTTTCCCCCCCTGTGGGTTTGACACCATATGTGCTACACCTGATAAGTGTACGCTTGCACACATATAGGGTTTATAAATTAAAACTTCACCCTAACATATAGCTTCGCCTAGCTAGTGTGTTGTTTGTCTCCCGTCCACTAAGGCTTGTACATGTATACGGACTTTTCATTTCGTATACGTGTCAGGCCCTAGTGCGAGGGATGTGGTGGTCCACCGATCTGGGTGCTACATTCTAAAGTGGTATCAGAGCTCTAGGTTGCAAAAATGGAGCTCTAGTGTCGTGTCAAGTGAGTCTAGGTCGTACGACGTAGGATTATGTGGTTATGTGACTTACATGCTAATTGATTTACTCTTATTAATTGTACAATACATGAACATGTACTAACCCGCATGCATTATATTGGAAATCCTTGTGTATTTCAGGATGCCTCCATGTAGACACCACCTTAATAGTTCACCGGATCGCCGCCACCATCGAGATCACTCTTCCCAACATGAACAAGATCAATCGCCACCTCCTTAAATGAATCCGGAGAATTTATGGACCGATTATTCACTTATACGGAGCAGAGGCTCAGAATAAATACACCTCCAGTTGGAGTTCAAGAAAGAGGCCAAATTACCGCCACTTATCGAGAGTTTCAAAACCAAAATCCACCGAGGTTTGAGGGTGGAGATGACATAAAAGCAGAAGAGTGCCTTATACAAATTGAGAGGATATGGGATCTTATACCCTGTGCTTCTACGGACAAGGCCCAATGTACTTTGGCGTTAAGCAGGACTAATCAATCATAACATCTTGATTATACTTAGTTTGACCAATCCATGACTCATGAGACATCGCACTTCCCAAAATAATCATGAAATATAAATTAGATATAAAGTGATTAATCAGAAAACTAAGAACTAATAAGTTACCCCACGACTCGTGAGATAACAACTTATTAATTTTAAATCCTAATAATGGAAGGCTATGAATTATATCAAAGTTTCACTTTGATTAAAACACCTAATTTCGAAGTTGCTTAATATTTAATGGGATTTTTTAAATGACCTCACCAACATATAAATTTTTTGTTTCAATTAGTCTTGTTTAATGCAGTTTCACATAAAATGCATTTCACACTATTAATTAGCAGATAACATGTCCTATCATGATACTAATATGAGATGATCATGAGTTTCCTATCCTGTGCACAATTATGAGAGCCACTACACAATCACTAGTCCTAAACATATATGCCACATAGAACAAATATATCACAAAAGGGAATGATCAAGGATTTAATGAAGTCCTATTCTATTCTATTAATAAAATTATCCTTCCCTAACATTTTGAATGTCTTTACTTATGGCCACCGTACTCCTTCCTTCGTGGATCTTCCTTACTCCATGTGTGCTTGTCCCTAAAATAAAAATAAAAAACCTTGCTTCCTAAGTTCTACTCTCTTTACAATAAAGAAATATGGCTCAATCATAGATAAATACACGGGGCCCCAACCTAAAACAGTAATAAGGAAAGTCACTTAATGACGCAAGTAAGATGCGCATATAAGTGGGATTCCAACCCCAATTTAAATAACGCAAACAGGGGCTTACAAAACCAGACTGAAATTCCATTCATGTGCATAAATTTAAACATTCACAAGATTAAAACTCATGATCACCTATAACATAATAGACACAAGAATTTTAAATTTACCAATTATAAATTTAAAATTCTTTGACTTTGAGTTCAACTAATTCAAAGTTCTAATCCTACAATCCGTTCTTTATTCAAGAATTCTTTTAAATCCCAATTAAATATTTTGATAAATTCTAATTAATTCAAAAATTAATAATTTTATCCAAAATATTTAAAAAAATAATAATATTTTTTTGAAAAAATATATTCACTTTTAATTCCATAATATCCCAAATCTAATTTTTATTTCAAAAATAAAATTATTTTAATTAAAACTAGATTTTAAAATTCAGTATATAATTTTGATCAAATAAGAAATGGATATCACGGTCGCCACGCAAAGTGTCCCGGGCGCCACACGCTTCGGTCTCAAAATACTCCGCTTCATTAATTCTTAGCGGTCGCGATCAAAATCCTAAGGACTTAATTTCGGCAGCGAAACATTTAATTTTCAGAAAACCTGTGCTTCATGAATTCATAGCGGCCAAGATCAAAGTCCTTTGGTCTTGGCCGCAAGGCCCTTGCGGGAGGGAGGGGTGGCATGTAACCCTTTTCATTTTTCGTACAAAATATAAAATTAGAAAATTTTCTTATTGATCAAAATTCAAGAATTAAAATACGTATTTTCTAAACATGATATAAAATGATTTTTATAAACAAGTTTCTAAGTAACGATTTTTCTTATTCTTCAAGTAACCATCAAGATTCAAAATAAGATTTCTAAACGAATTTGAGAATCCTAACTATTATCGTGATTCAAAAATTTTCGTAAAATTCAGTTAAACAAAACGCTTTAGAATAAACGTTGCAAGTGTGACTCTAATACCATTTGTTGGAAAACATGAGTAAAACGTAGCGGAAAATTAAAACTTTTCTAACAAGAGAACCCTTTGCTTGCAATTTTTACTCTAAAAGAAAGGAGTTTCAAAAATCTTACTTTTAGATAATCTTTCTTAAAACTTTCAAACTGCCTATTGAACGTCCTTCAAGCGGTATTGAATATATGACCCTTGAATGACTCTTTCTTCTTCTCCAAGACTCCAATATAGAAGTCCAGACGTAGCCACACCAACCTAGGTCACAATCAATATAGGGAGGATGCTAGTGCGTTGATTTGTGTATAGTTTAGAGTTTTCTCAAGAACTTGCTTCTTTTCTTTCGGAATAGAAAAGACGCTTCAAGACCGTCGGGAATGAAAAGTTGGAACCCCTTGGTTAAATCCCTAGGGCTCGAGACTCTTGTGTAGAAGGAGAGGATTTTCTTTTATTCTAGAACTTGATTTTTTTATTGAAAAGTTACATGTTGACTTTTCTCTCGAAATAATTTAAAATCTTTCCAAATCCTTCCCTTTCTTATCCTAACTCATTTAGGATATTATCATCTATATATTTATTTCATAAATAAATAAACTAATATTCCAATTAATAATTAATTATCCATTGGACCTTTTATTAAGGATTGAGCTTAATATTTTAATTTATAATTAATTAAACACATTTAATTAATTAGAGCATGCACACGTGTGACCCAAGCCACACGTGACATACACGTCCTACACGTGCTTCACTCGTATGGGTCCCTACAACTACAGTTATCAGGTTCAATTAACCGATCAAGCCTATACCCTCACGACCTACCATTTATGTGTGACCGTTTAGGTTCATTATTTAATTAACAGTGACCCTAATTAATTAATATCTTTATTAATTAATTAGTTCACAAATCACACAACCATAGTCTAGCCACAGGTATGTGACCCCTAGCCAAATAACAAATAAATCGAAAAACCTTTTCAGTCAATGACATTACGTTAGATACGATTCTCCTACCTTCTCATCTCTCGATTAAGATCTTGGGAAAAGGAATAATTAGAACCCTACTTATTTTAATCTTAAGTTTAAATTTGTTTCATATCCACTTGATCTCGATACAAGAAACCCCTTTTTTGATCTCGATCTACTGTCTTGGTTAAGGACTTCAAGATGGACTATGAACAACTTATGCATTAAGAGAACTTTTGGCCTGGAGCAAGTGTAAGTTATTGGTTGATTTTCACATGCTTCCATATGCTACTTTTGCAATCCCAATATAAGCTGTAATTCAAGTGTCTCCAGTAACACTCTTTTAGACTCATATGTATAAGATTATCTGATAAACTCACACAATGATCATTTAAGTGCAAACAAATATCGCCACGATCGAAGTAAATATAAATTTTGAGTGGTTAGAGCCAATGTTTTAAAAACCGGACCGTTAAGCGAACCGGAAAATCAACTGGGTCAAGGGTCACTGGTTCAACCGTTGAATCAACCGTGGTCGAACCGGTGACGTCATAATTATGTCATAAATAATATTAAATATTAAATATTTATAAATAATAAATAATAAAACATATTTTAAAATTTACTTTTATATTTTCTCAATTTATATACAAATATAATATGCAAATATAAGAATATTATAAACAATGAATTAAAAACCAAAGATTATGAACTAAAATAAAATACAAATTCATAATTCATGATTCGTAACATGAACATTTAAAGTTCAAAAGTCCGAGACAAGAAAATAATCATCCCAAATTAAATAAAAATACATAATACATTAGTTTTGAAGAAGTGGTTGCATAAAACATATAAAAATAGTGGAGAAAAATATAGAAAATTAGAGAAATTGGGGTTTAATTTTATCAATTTATTGTTTTTTTAAAAATCGAACGGTTCACTTGACTCGGGAACGGTTTTACGGTTCGAACGGTCCAACCGCGGTTCGAAACGGTTTTCACAAAATAAAGCGGTTTTTTAGTGTGAACGGTTTTGGGGTGATGACCGGTTCGTCCTTCCGGGCGGTCGACGGTCAGGGCGGTCCGACCGTCCGATCCGGTCCGGTTTTTAAAACATTGGTTAGAGCGATCAATTGGGAGCCACCTTCGCAAACCAAATCCTGGTACGATCGATATCCTAATTGGTAAGAGAAATAAATACCAAATTTACATTTATAAAATCTGGTTTCATGTAAAGGAATAAATTGTTCAAGTTATTTACGCTTTTCTTTAATTTCCGTTCACCATTTTTTCTAAACTTAAAATTAATATGATATTTGCTTTCAAACATCCATCGAAATGCCTCTAATGTGTATGCGACTGTTCCCAAAAATATATTAGAATACAATCATTTGTAAATGGAAATGTTCACAAAAGGACGAAAGAAGAAGAAAGATCACACATTCACACGTGAGCAAAAAGTTATAAAGCATGAATTATATTATGACTTGAATTCTAATAGGAAAAGTACACGTTCTTTCTCTCACCCGCACACACACCCACAAAAGAAAAAAAAAATACACTATTTTTATTTACATTGTTCAACATCACATTTAATATTTAAAAGTTCGAACAAAAGAAGAAGAATATTAAAATTAGATGCTTACACAAAAGAAAATAAAATAAAAGACTAATTTGGGTTTAATAATTTTGGTATTTTCCACAGTAAATATAAAAATCATTACTTCTACGAGCCCCAATACGTGTCTACACATTTTAACAAAAAATAATAATTTCTAACCTATAAACTTTAATGTGTTAAATTCTTAAAAGTAAATTGTAATCCCCAACTCACTTCAAGACTCCTATGTCTTATTTTAATAAATTGAAAGCTATTTCTTTAAAATAAAAATTATCGGACAATTTGGCAACATTTTAGGAGATATTTTTAAGTACTTACAAGCTCCAAACATCTTTGAATTATTAAAATATTGTATTCAAGTAGGTAAAATCTAAAGGTACAACCAATGAGTTCTGGATGCAGTAGTAAAAGTTGAAACATAGAGATATTATAGAAATTTTTTCCGTCAATATGATATATTTATCATAATATATTTCTTATATTTTGTTTAGTAGTTGAACATTATCGCAAAAAGATATAATATAGCACCTTTTAAAACAAATACAGAGAAGAAAAAAAAAAGGTAGGAAACAAATCTATACCATCGCCGCTTCGTGTAAAAAAAAAAAAAAAAAAAAAAGAGGGAGAAAACAAATATACCCCATGTTAACTTGCATGATTGCATCTATTATATTGTTTTAAGAAATTGACTTTTATAGTTTTATTTAACCATTTGATGTTCGTTTTACTACTTTAAAATTAGAAATTTATAGAAGTTGAAATTTTCGGATTTTCTTGATTGTCAAGTAGTTAAGATTGAGACCAATAATATCGTGCTTGTTTGTCACTGCCATGTAGTGAAACAGACAGCCAAAGATTGTTGCTAGAACGTTTTAAGTTGATCCGACCTCAGTCAATCGTGGAAGATAGATTCAATGTCACCATCCAACCATAACTAATAGCTACTTCAATCATTTTTGCTAGTTTTTGAATAATAAAACCACTAAAGAACTGCACATCCAGAGTAGGTGGTGTGGAAGCACGGGATTGGTTTAGACTTTAGATTTATTTTGGTTCAGATTAAACTAAAACTATTTTAGCTTTTGATTGGTAAAATAGTTGAATTTGAGGTTCATTAGGGGCAGTTTTCAAAAATTATTAATAGACTTTTGGTTTGTGACAAATTCGTATAATGGATGTTGACTACGTTAACATTAAGGTAAAATTTTAGCGAGGTACCTCTGTTATATAAAAATATAATAAAAACTCTGTTAAATAAAAAAGTTTTTCAATAAATTTTATGTATTCCAAAATATGCACAGAAAACCCTATGACGAGTCTGTGCGCTTCAAGCGCATTGATTGCAAGAAAAACAGGTTTTTCGTCCTTATTTTGATGGTGAAATATCTTTTATGCCCTTATGTTGGTCCTTTTAATTTTCAGATCACATTTCCTAATTTTTGAACATATTTTAGTCCTCTGCTTCCTCCCAAACTCTGTAACTCGATGTTAATGGCTTCTTCAAGAATGTACGTGGACAAGAGGCTCAAAAAACTCATTACCATCATCACTTCCTCTCCATTCTTCTTATCTTCAACAATGGATTCAACTACCAACACCACAAAAACTCGTGAAGAATCTCAACTAGAACATGTGAGTAGAGAGAGAAGAGAGCGTGAAGAGAGCTGTGAGAACATTTTCTTCATTATTGATAATTACCGAAAAACTGAAAGAGGGATAAATTTATATAGATACATGGAGGTATTATTCAGCTCCACGTGTGCATGGGAGGTCAACACTAACTAACCTCTACCCAGCTAATTAAGTGTGTGCTTAATATATAATTACATGTGTATTAATGTGTAATTTGGCGGCAACACCCCCCCTCAATTTGGAGCGTGGATATCAATCATGCCCAGATTGGCTTTGTGAGTGTTGAAGAGTGTGGTTGACAACGGCTTGGTGAGTATGTCTGCAGTTTGAGCATGTGTTCGAAGAGGGAGTAAGCGGATGACTCCTTGTTGAATCTTTTCACGGACAACGTGACAGTCGATTTCAATGTGTTTAGTTCTTTCATGAAATGTGGGGTTGGCGGCAATGTGTAAAGCTGACTTGCTATCACAGTAGATGATGGCTGCTTCATCTGATGATAAGTGAAGGTCGTGTAAAATGTATTTGATCCATTGAAGCTCGCAAGTGGTGGCCGCAAGAGCACGGTACTCTGCTTCAAAAGATGAACGCGAAATGGTGGATTGCTTTTTAGATTTCCAGCTGATAAGTGAATCACCAAGGAACACACAATATCCTGTTACTGACTTGCGAGTATCCAAGCATCCAGCCCAATCTGAATCACTAAATGCGCGAAGTGTTGATTTGCAGTTAGCTGGAAAGAATAGGCCTTGACCGGGTGCAGCTTTGATGTAGTGGAGTATTCGACAAGCAGCATCAAAATGTTGTGTTGTGGACTTTGATAAGAACTGACTTAATTGTTGTACGCTATAGGAGATATCTGGACGAGTTGTGCATAAGTATAAAAGCCTTCCAATTAAGCGTCTGTAGCTTGCTATGTCTGAGTAAGCTATGCCTTCGGCAGATATCTTAATTGCTGAATCCATGGGAGTAAGGGCAGGTTTAGATGCAAGTAGGCCGCTGTCTTGAAGAAGCTCTAAGGCGTATTTCCGTTGATTGAGAGAGATTCCAGCTTTAGATCTTGCTATTTCTAAACCAAGAAATTTTTTTAATGAGCCTAGATCCTTAATTTTGAAAGAATCATCAAGAAAAGCTTTAATGTTGTTGATTTCATCTTGACTATTGCCTGTCAACATGATATCATCAACATAAACAAGTAATGCAGTGAATGTTGTGTGATTTTTCTTGACAAATAAACTATAATCAGCTAAGGATTGTGTATATCCCTATGAGATCAGTGAAGATGAGAGTTTGGAGAACCACTGCCTTGATGCTTGCTTGAGACCATAGAGGGATTTGTTTAGTTTACAGACTTTGTTGGGATCATCCATCAAGAAACCTTGTGGTAGGTTCATATAAACATCTTCATTCAAGTCTCCATGAAGGAATGTATTGTTGACATCCAATTGTTGGAGTAACCAGCCATGTTGAGCAGCAAGAGCAAGTAACATTCTTATTGTTGTGATTTTTGCCACTGGACTGAAAGTGTCAAAGTAATCTATGCCCTCAGTTTGAGTGTATCCTTTTGCTATAAGCCTTGCCTTGTACCTTTCTATGGATCCATCTGATTTATACTTGATTTTATAGACCCATTTGCATCCAATGGGCTTAACACCTGCTGGAAGATCAACTAGAGACCAAGTGTTAGTTAATTTGAGTGCTTCTATTTCCTTGTCCATGGCATCTCTCCATTCTTTGTGTTTGATTGCTTGATTGTAAGTCTTTGGCTCAGAAGTGGTTGAAATACTCAGTGTATAGTGCCTGTATGATGGGGCCAAATGTGTGTAATCAAGCACTGCAGACAAGGGATATGTTGTAGACTGAGATGAAGCTGTATGAGAAGCTTCAGAGGATTTTTGAATGAGGTTGCAGTGATAAGCTTGAAGGTAAGAAGGAGTTTGTTTTTGTCTCTGTGGTCTAAGTGGTTGCTGCTGTGGTTGGGGATTAATGGGAACTGGAGCAGGTATAGCAGCTGGTTGAACTTGCACATGATTTTGAGCAGTAGAAGGAGGATCCTCTGAATAGGTAATATCTGATGAAGTAGGTAAAGAGACAATGTGAGAAGATAGAGAAGATTGCTGTGATAACCTGAAAGGGATGCAATTCTCAATAAAATGAACATTTCTTGAGACAAAAATCTCTGATGTGGTGAGATCCTGAAGTATGTAGCCCTTTGTTCCTGGCTTATAACCCAAAAACACAGCTCTCCTTGCTCTAGGATCAAATTTAGTTCTCTGCTGAGTCAGAGTAGATGCATACACTAAGCATCCAAATACCTTGAGATCTGAATATGTTGGTGAATTCTTATATAACAAATCAAAAGGTGTCTTATTGAGAAGTAAAGGAGAAGGAACTCTGTTGATGAGAAACACAGCATGAGTAATGGCATAAGACCACATAGCTTTAGGCAAATTAGACTGAAAAAGTAATGCTCTAGCTACATTTAAAATGTGATGATGCTTCCTCTCCACAACACCATTCTGTTGTGGAGTTTCAACACAAGAGGTTTGATGACAAATTCCTTTTTGATCATAAAATGATTTTATGGCAAACTCAGGACCATTATCTGATCTAATGGTCTGAATCTTGGTTTGAAATTGATTTTCCATCAATAAAATGAAAGATTGAAGCTGATGTCTTGCTTTAGACTTAGTTTTTAACAAGCAAACCCAAGTAAACCTACTGAAATCATCAACTATGGTCAAGAAGTACTTATGACCAGCAATGGAAGAGGTAGCATAGGGACCCCAGATATCCACATGCAACAACTGAAATACAAGGGAAGAAACTGTAATACTAGAAGGGAAAGGCAACTTCTTTTGTTTAGACAAATGACAAACATCACAGTGATCAAAAGAAGTGGGACATTTTATTGAATTATCTGAATTGTGCAATGTATTCAATATAGAGGAAGGCACATGTCCAAAACTAAAATGCCAGATATTGTCTGAAGTAACACAATCAGAATTACAAGCATTGATAAAAGATTGAGTAACAGAAGCTAGAACATAAAGACCATCTTGAAGATCAGCTGAACCAATCATCTTCAAGCTCTTGGAATCCTGAATAACACAGCAATGTGAGTGAAAAAGGACATAACAGGATAATGACTTAGTTAACTGACGAACTGACAAAAGATTGAATGAAAATTTTGGTATATACAGGACATTGTACAATACTAAATCAGCATTCAATCTTATCTCACCAGACTTATGAGCTGAGACATGACTTCCATTAGGGAGCTTAACATTAATAGGAATTATTGACTTAATAGAATGAAACGCAGATAAGGAATTGCATATATGATCTGTAGCTCCTGTATCTAGTATCCAACTACTCTTGGAACTGGAAGAAGATAAGGCCAAGTGGTTACCTGAGGTGGAAGGAGCAGATTGATGAGCTATAGAGATCTGATTTGCCTGATGAGTATGCTCAGAGCCATGTTGCTGTTGCAGCAAGCCAAGAAGTTGCTGAAACTGGTCCTTAGAGAAGGACATAGCTGGGGAATCTGACTTAGTTGGAGGATATGGAATGGAAGCTTCAGTAGTTACAGCATCCGAATCATGTGTCGCTTGACTATAAACTGCAGCTGCAACAGGATTACGAAAGCGAAAGTTGGGGGGAAACCCATATTTCTTGTAGCAGGTGGCCTCAGTATGGTTAGGACCCCTGCAATGCCTACAAACAATACCAGTAGAAGAGACAGGGGGTTTTTTGTAATTAAATCGTGACTGCCCCCTGCCAAATCCCCCATTCTTTGCAGATGATTGATACTTGCCATAATTCTGAGAATCAGTGGAAGATGATGCTTGATCAAAAGACTTCTTAGGAACATTAAAACGATTACCCTGGGCAACAAAAGACCTATGCTCCCTAGAAATACCAATTTGACGTTCTTGTTGTGCAACGCCCCGTGTTTTCACACGTGCAGGTAAGTGTTCCGTGCGTATTTATATTTAATTATATGATTTTATATTTTGATTTATTAATCGAATTCGTTTCTAATTTGATTTATTTGTTTAAATTCCATATGAATGTCAATGTGAGCTATAAATATATGAATGGAATTGTGAGAATGTGAATTTCGTGAATTTGGTGTTAATTGAATGAAATTACGTGTTTCGTGTAATCCGTGGGCTTGATTGTAACTTATTTGAATGTTTTGGACTCAATTGGAAATTGAGTTTGGGCTTAATTGCCGCTTTTTGAAAGTTTAGGGACCTATGTGTATAATAGGCAACCCTGAACGGTTTTCGCGATATCTTGAGCTCCGGACCTCGAAACCGAGATCCGTAAACAGCGTTGAACTTGTTTCGACGATACCTATCCTTTGAACTTGACCTTGTAACATTTCGGTACCATTTGAACCTTCGACAACGAACCTTTCTATAGCCTCGACTTTATAACTTGTTTGATCCATTTTCTTAAACGAACCGGACATGGATCGAACCGTACCCTACCCATTACTTTGCTAAAAATCAGCATTTGCTTCCTGGTGCTTCCATTTTTTTCATCGATCAACATCATCCCCACAAGAAGCAAGAGAAGCTCCAAGAAAACCCTTCTTTTGATCAACCAATCTTTGAGCTCAAGAGTTACCAATCTTCCATCTTCTTCCAAGGTAAAGTATGTATTGTTTTCCCCTCATTCTCCTCTCTCTTTTCTTCCAATTATATCTTGATTTGGGTTGGAGAATCATGTGTTATGAAGAAAGCTTGAATATGAACAAAATGGTAGGAATTCTTGGTTCTATGGATTCTCTTGGTTTGATTTGAGATTGATGCATGTAAGATGATGTTTGAAGTTTCCTTATCATTTTTACATGCTTAAATTTAAGGTTTGGTGATTAGGGCATGATATGCCATTAATGAAGCTTGAAGCTTCCATGATTGAAAACTTGAACTTGGGTGATCTTTTGTCCATTTTGAGCACAAATTCTTGTAAATATGAATGAATAACATCATTTGTATGAATTATATGGACTAATTTCATGTCTAAGGTGTACCTAAGAGCTTCTTTGTTGCTGCCCTGCTTCTTCAAAGCTTTTCCCTCGTGAAACAGAGCTTTTGCTCTGTTTTCTCTTTGAAGACGTCCAGCTGACACGGAACTGAAAATGGACACGGCCGTGTTGGGCTCTCGACTTGGGAAAAATATTTTTAGAAAATCGGACATGGCCGTGTCCGAATGCTTTGAAAACTCAACAGGGCCGTGTCAAGCCCTCGACTTGGGAATTTTATTATTTTTAACCTCGGACACGGCCGTGTCCATTTCCTTTGAAAACTCAACACGGTCGTGTCATTTGAAATGGCAGCTTTGGGGGAACTCTTTTATTGCTTGTATTGAATTTATGGCTCGTATTTGTGAGTTATTTGCAACGTGATTATATTAAAGTTATATGAATGCAAGAATGAAAAGTATGAAAGCTATGAACGCTATGAACGAGAATGAATACGATTTCATCTTATATTGAACGAAACTTGGTGAATTATGTGTTTAATTGAATTCCATGGTATTCATGATCATATTTGGACATGTTCCTATGTTTCAAGCATCCCATAACATGTCATTGCATTGCCGAGCGTCAAATGTGGTCATAATCGAGTCTCACACCACCTTTGTCACACAGATTTTGATCCAGTGGGAGACGAGGTTGAGCAGTGAGGTCTTTGTCGGGTTCTTTTATCTACCAGGTGGGTTTTTCTTCTATTAGTTAAAAATATGACCCCAATATACCCAACGTGCAAGATTTTGGCCAAAAGATATATATATATGTATCTATTTCGAGTTTTCAACGAATCAATGTTTTCAACGTTAAGCCTTTAATTTGAATATCCCACCAAAAGTTTTGGCGAGAAATGAATGTTCACAATGAATGGGGGCCCGGGACTTAGTGGATTGGTGAACCGAGAAAGCTAGGACTGACGGGAATCCACATACACTAGTTCCACCAATTACGGTAACCTAGACTTCACTAGGAGATTAGTGAAAGAAGGGGAACCGCGCTTTTGGGGATTCATGTACCCCTCTAGCACCAATGAATGAGGGTTCGGGCCTTGCAAACCCGTCCCTAACCGGAGGAAGAAAGAGTATATGAATGATCGAATGAATGATCTAATGAATGTGCACGAAAGAATGAATGCATGAATGAACGATTAATGAATTATACGAGGTGTTGGTTGGAGATAATGCACACCCCCTCGCCGGGTCACGAAGGACCTAATGAATGAAATGAATTGTTATAATCCTATTCGTTGTATTTTATTTCCCACTTGGGAAAAATGCTTCTAAACCTCGAATACGGATTATAGCTTGCATGTATGTTTTTAAATTCCACTGTATTATGATATTATGCTTATTTTTATATCCACCAGTCTGTCTAAGACTGAACCCGGAGTTGTTTCAGTTATTTTTGTAGGAAGGGATGCTAGGCGGGATACAAGTCTGAGAGAGTGTCTAGCCTTTCTTTCTTTCAACTGGATGGAGAAGCATATGATTGGTGGGAACGTACTCGAGAGAAGCTTGAGGTGGAAGGAGAAGAAGTTAATTGGGAAGTCTTTGTAAGGGAGTTTCGGGAGGCTTTTGTGCCTGAGGTGGTTCGGGAGAGAAAAGAATAAGAATTTATGGATTTGAAACAGGGAACTCGGACGGTGGCTCAGTATCTTTCTCTTTTCAATAGGCTTGGGAAGTATGCACCTCACATTACACGGGATGAAAAGAGATAGGGGAAGAAGTTTATTGTTGGACTGAGACAGGATCTCCGACATGGGCATGCAGGCTATAATTTTGAGTTTTTTGCTGACACTGTACAAAGGGCATTGGTGTTGGAAGAGGAATATAAGAAAAAGGATCCCATTCCTCGCATGCAAATGGGGCAAGGATCCGGATTTGGAAAAAGGGAAAAGACCTATGGTATTCCCCTCTCAGCCATTCCAAGGCCAAAACAAGAAGTTTCGAGCTGCGGGAACTGCACCGCCAAAGCCACAAGTACCTCCGGCTACTTCTGATCCTCGACATGATAGGCCACCATGTTTGTATTGTGGAGGCCCTACTCACACCTACAACATTTGCAGAAGGATGTTGGGCCAGTGTTTGATCTGCGGAAAGGCAACGCATATGGCTAACACTTGTCCAGACAAGACTCCAGGCTGCCAACCGGGAGCTCAGAGGCCAATCATATCGGCTCGTGCATATGCCCTTGCGGGTGAAGAGCAAGATGTGGAAGCCAATCCCAATGCTATGGTGGAAGGTACGATATGCATCCATAACACGAACATACATGTATTATTTGACCCTGGCGCTACTCATTCTTTTATTTCTTGCAAATTAGTTGATACTTTGGGTTTGCCTGTTATGTGTTTGAATGCTTGTTATGTGGTGAGTTCGCCTTTGGGTGGAAGCCTTGAGACGGATCAGGTGGTCAGAGATTGTGTGATTGGGTTTGAAGGCAGAGAATATCAAGCAGATTTGGTGGTAATGCCGATGATCAGATACGGGGTTATTCTGGGAATGGATTGGTTGTTTCGTTACCACGCCACGGTTGATTGTTTTACTAAGAAGGTTAGGTTGGGAGAAGAAGTGACAGTGGGGAAAGAATCGAAGATTGCTCCTCTTTTATCGTTTACTGAAGCTCACAAGTTGATAAGAAACGGAGCTACGGGGTTTATCGCCTATATCTTGAATAAGCCGAAAGATCAGGCGAAACTTGAAGAGACAGAAGTGGTGAAGGAATATCTTGAGGTGTTTCCCGAAGTTTTAGGTTCTTTACCTCCGGATCGAGAGATTGAATTTGTAATAGATTTATATCCGGGATCTGAACCTTATTCTAAGACTCCTTACTGTATGGCACCGGCAGAATTACAGGAGTTAAAAGTTCAGTTGGAAGACCTTCTTAAGAATGGATATATTCGACCGAGTTCATCACCGTGGGGTGCACCAGTTCTCTTTGTTAAGAAGAAAGATGGAACTTTGAGGATGTGCATTGACTACCGGGAGTTGAATCGGATGACTGTAAAGAATAAATATCCTTTGCCTAATATAGAAGATTTGTTTGACATGCTACAAGGGTCAAGGGTGTATTCCAAGCTCGATTTAAGGCAAGGATATTATCAGTTAAAGATTAAGGAGGAAGACATTCCTAAGACAGGATTTAATACCCGGTATGGACATTATGAATTCGTGGTGATGCCATTTGGGTTAACTAACGCGCCGGCAGCTTTTATGGATATGATGCATCGGATTTTTCGTCCCTACCTCGATAAGTTTGTTGTGATCTTCATTGATGATATTTTGGTATATTCGAGATCGGAAGAGGATCATGCTCGTCATTTGAGATTGGTGTTGGAGACTTTAAGGGATAACCAGCTTTATGCCAAATTCAGTAAATGTGAGTTTTGGATTGACAGGGTGAGTTTCTTGGGTCATATTATTTCGAGCAAAGGCTTAGAAGTAGATCCTTCGAAAGTAGAGACAGTTTCACAGTGGCAGAGTCCTAAGAATGTCTCCGAAGTTCGAAGTTTCTTAGGATTAGCCGGTTATTATCGAAGATTTGTTAAAGACTTCTCTAAGATTGGGTTCCATTGACCCGATTAACCAAGAAAGAGGTTCAGTTCAAATGGGATGAGAAGTGTGAAGCTAGTTTTCAGCTCTTGAAAGATAAGTTAACTTCTGCACCAATATTAGGCCTTCCGGACGGTATTGAAGGGTTTGTGGTGTATACTGATGCTTCTCATGAAGGCTTAGGTTGTGTTTTGATGCAAAATGGGAGAGTAATTGCTTATGCCTCTAGGAAATTGAAAGAGCATGAGAAAAATTATCCCACTCACGACCTTGAACTTGCAGCGGTGATTTTTGCCTTAGGGAAGTGGAGACATTATTTGTATGGGACTTCTTTCGAGATTTTCACCGATCACAAGAGCCTTCAGTATTTGTTTTCTCAAAAGGATTTGAAGAGGAGACAACGTTGTTGGATGGAAACTCTCGAGGATTATGATTGTGTGATTAAGTATCACCCTGGTAAGGCTAACGTGGTCACAGATGCATTGAGCAGGAAGGCTAGTGTATCCAATTTAAAGGTAAATATTGGACAACCAATAGAGTTGGTGAAGATAAAAGCTCGTATTGGTAATATCTCAGTACGACCAGGGTTAAGGCAACAGTTATTTGAGGTACAAAGGACAGATAATGAGATTCAGAAGTTGATAGAGAAAGCTCGAGGGGACCCCGAATGTCCGTTTGGGTTTGATGACACGGGAATCTTTCGGTTCAAGAACAGAGTGGTAGTTCCAACAGAACTGAGAAGAGTTATTTTGGATGTAGCTCATAAAACCTCTTATTCAGTGCATCCTGGTGGAAACAAGATGTATCGGGATTTGAAACAGTATTATTGGTGGAACCGGGCTGAAGAGAGATGTGGTGAATTATGTGAAGCATTATCTGACTTGTCAGTTAGTGAAAGTTGAGCATCAGAAGTCGTCAGGATTATTACAGCCACTACCTATTCCAGAATGGAAATGGGAACAGATAGCAATGGATTTTGTATCGGGTTTACCCAGATTGAAGGGTGGATTCGATGGTATTTGGGTAGTTGTGGACAGATTGACCAAGTCAGCGCATTTTCTTGCAGTTCGGATGTCGGATAAGATAGGTAAGTTGGCTAAGAAGTATTGTGATGAGATTGTTCGGTTGCATGGAGTGCCAGCTAGCATTGTTTCGGATAGGGATCCGAGGTTCACTTCTAAATTTTGGCAAGAATTGCAGAAATGTCTGGGGACCAAGCTTCAGTTCAGTACAGTTTTTCATCCACAGACGGATGGGCAATCTGAAAGGTTATTCAGATATCTTGAGGATATGTTGAGGGCATGTGCGTTGGATTTCTCGAGTTCATGGAATGAACAATTTCCCTTGATTGAATTTGCCTACAATAACAGTTATCAAGCTTCAATAGAAATGGCACCATATGAATTTCTTTATGGAAGAAAGTGCCGATCCCCATTGTTTTTCGATTTAGAAGAATGGAAGTGGAGTAAGCAAGAAGGGGTAAAAAGGGGTGAAAAGAAAGAAAAACCTTCCAACGCTATTCAGGATGCTATCGAAAAGGTTCAAATTATTCGGCAAAGAATGAAAGCAGCCCAAGATCGACAGAAGAGTTATGCAGATAAGCGAAGAAAAGATCTTAAGTTCGAAGTTGGGGATAGAGTGTTCTTGAAACCCTCACCTCGAAAAGGATTCACCCGAATTGGAAAGGGAGGAAAGCTGAATCCCTGATATTTGGGACCTTATGAGATTTTGGAGAGAATCGGAGATACAGCCTACAGATTGGATTTACCTCCAAGTTTAACGGGTATCCACAATGTCTTCCATGTGTCACAACTTCGGAAGTACTACCCCTATCAATCAGTGGTACTACCGGTTGAGGAAGTTGAGCTTGAATCGAATCTCACTTTCGTTCAGAAACCAGTTAAGATTCTGGATCAAAAATTTCAAGAACTTCGAAACAGACGGTTTCCCTTGGTGAAAGTTTTGTGGCGAAGTGATAAGACGGAAGAAGCCACGTGGGAAACGGAAGAGAAAATGAAGAAGTTCTACCCCGAATTGTTTCCGAACGAGCAATGAATCCGATGACGGATTCTCTTTAAGGGGGAGAGGTTGTAACGCCCCGTGTTTTCACACGTACAGGTAAGTGTTACGTGCGCATTTACATTTAATTATATAATTTTATATTTTGATTTATTAATCGAATTCGTTTCTAATTTGATTTATTTGTTTAAATTCCATATGAATGTCAATGTGAGCTATGAATATATGAATGGAATTGTGAGAATGTGAATTTCGTGAATTTGGTGTTAGTTGAATGAAATTACGTGTTTCGTGTAATCCGTGGGCTTGATTGTAACTTGTTTGAATGTTTTGGACTCAATTGGAAATTGAGTTTGGGCTTAATTGCCACTTTTTGAAAGTTTAGGGACCTATGTGTATAACAGGCAACCTTGAAAGGTTTTCGCGATATCTTGAGCTCCGGACCTCGAAACCGAGATCCGTAAACGGCGTTGAACTTGTTTCGACGATACCTATCCTTTGAACTTGACCTTGTACCATTTCGGTACCATTTGAACCTTCGACAAAGAACCTTTCTATAGCCTCGACTTTATAACTTGTTTGATCCATTTTCTTAAACGAACTGGACGTGGATCGAACCGTACCCTACCCATTACTTTGCTAAAAATCAGCATTTGCTTCCTAGTGCTTCCATTTTTTTCATCGATCAACATCATCCCCACAAGAAGCAAGAGAAGCTCAGAGAAAACCCTTCTTTTGATCAACCAACCTTTAAGCTCAAGAGTTACCAATCTTCCATCTTCTTCCAAGGTAAAGTATGTATTGTTTTCCCCTCATTCTCCTCTCTCTTTTCTTCCAATTATATCTTGATTTGGGTTGGAGAATCATGTGTTATGAAGAAAGCTTGAATATGAACAAAATGGTAGGAATTCTTGGTTCTACGGATTCTCTTGGTTTGATTTGAGATTGATGCATGTAAGATGATGTTTGAAGTTTCCTTATCATTTTTACATGCTTAAATTTAAGGTTTGATGATTAGGGCATGATATGCCATTAATGAAGCTTGAAGCTTCCATGATTGAAAACTTGAACTTGGGTGATCTTTTGTCCATTTTGAGCACAAATTCTTGTAAATATGAACGAATAACATGATTTGTATGAATTATATGGACTAATTTCATGTCTAAGGTGTACCTAAGAGCTTCCTTGTTGCTGCCCTACTTCTCCAAAGCTTTTCCCTCGCGAAACAGAGCTTTTGCTCTGTTTTCTCTTTGAAGACGACGAGCTGACACGGCCGTGTCAGCTTTGAACTGAAAATGGACACGGCCGTGTTGGGCTCTCGACTTGGGAAAAATATTTTCAGAAAATCGGACACGGCCGTGTCCGAATGCTTTGAAAACTCAACACGGCCGTGTCAAGCCCTCGACTTGGGAATTTTATTATTTTTAACCTCGGACACGGCCGTGTCCATTTCCTTTGAAAACTCAACACGGTCGTGTCATTTGAAATGGCAGCTTTGGGGGAACTCTTTTACTGCTTGTATTGAATTTATGGCTCGTATTTGTGAATTATATGCAACGTGATTATATTAAAGTTATATGAATGCAAGAATGAAAAGTATGAAAGCTATGAACGGGAATGAATACGATTTCATCTTATATTGAACGAAACTTGGTGAATTATGTGTTTAATTGAATTCCATGGTATTCATGATCATATTTGGACATGTTCCTATGTTTCAAGCATCTCATAACATGTCATTGCATTGCCGAGCGTCAAATGTGGTCATAATCGAGTCTCACACCGCCTTTGTCACACAGATTTTGATCCAGTGGGAGACGAGGTTGAGCAGTGAGGTCTTTGTCGGGTTCTTTTATCCACCAGGTGGGTTTTTCTTCTATTAGTTAAAAATATGACCCCAATATACCCAACGTGCAAGATTTTGGCCAAAAGATATATATATATATATGTATCTATTTCGAGTTTTCAACGAATCAATGTTTTCAACGTTAAGCCTTTAATTTGAATATCCCACCAAAAGTTTTGGCGAGAAATGAATGTTCACAATGAATGGGGGCCCGGGACTTAGTGGATTGGTGAAACGAGGAAGCTAGGGCTGACGAGAATCCACATACACTAGTTCCACCAATTACGGTAACCTAGACTTCACTAGGAGATTAGTGAAAGAAGGGGAACCGCGCTTTTGGGGATTCATGTACCCCTCTAACACCAATGAATGAGGGTTCGGGCCTTGCAAACCCGTCCCTAACCGGAGGAAGAAAGAGTATATGAATGATCGAATGAATGATCTAATGAATGTGCACGAAAGAATGAATGCATGAATGAACGATTAATGAATTACACGAGGTGTTGGTTGGAGATAATGCATGCCGCCTTGCCGGGCCACAAAGGACCTAATGAATGAAATGAATTGTTATAATCCTATTCGTTGTATTTTATTTCCCACTTGGGAAAAATGCTTCTAAACCTCGAATAGGGATTATATGTTAGGAATAGTGCCCTAGAAAGCCGATTCGACGTAATCTGCTTTGGGACTTTTCTTATATCACAGACAATCTTTGAATAATATACGATTGATTATAGGCAAACACTTCTTTATATGCCAATACGTGGTTTGTGTGTTTCCATTACGTGCGCATGTATGAGAACTCCCCTAATCCTGATGACTTTAGGACTCTACCATTTAGGTGAAATGGTTCATGAAACGAGCCCTATATCACATAAGTCATGATTAGTAAAATACTCCAAGCCGATGAGTCCTACAGACAGTGGGAGTGTCAACCTGACTCCTCTAAGGCTTGCTTGTGGGATCACGCCCTTAAGAAGGACCACCTTGTTTCATGGAGGTGCAAAGTGTATAGTTGATACGTGCGTGATACATGAGGGTGCTTACTTTAATAAGTAAGTTCACTGAGGTGCCCCGTGTGAGAACATTCCTAAATGGGAAAGGAAGTTTCTATTTCAGGAAATGGAAACTTCCAGATTAGGAAATATCTCACGAGTCATTGATGTGATTAATTGATCCTTAGACTTGAGGTTCCTTGTCACTTTATGAATTAACTCTGTAGTCTTTGGTATAAGCTTTAAAGGGTGTCGCCTTAGACAACTGATTCAAGGCTTATGCTGGGGCTGCACAAGTGATTCATGAAAGTGAATGAGAATCAAGAAAGGACCTACACTTGCATATGCAAGGTGATCTCTTATTGTGTAAGTCTTTCATATGCCATATGGAGTCCTTGGCCAAGGCAGTAGATCAAGACATCAAGAAAAGGGTTTCTTGGATTGAGATCAAATGGATATGAAATGCACTTAGCCTTAAGACCGGATTATTAGGGTTCTGATTATTCCCTTGCCCTAGATCTTGGTTGAGAGATAGTAAGTAGGAGGATTGTATCTCACATGAATCAATGACTTAAAGGTTCTGTCGAATCCGAACATTCCAATTCAGCTAGGGGTTAAACACCTGTTGCTAGACTATGGTCGTTTAATCTGTGGACTGATTAATTAATTAGTGAATTAATTAATTGGGGTCACTGCTAATTGAATTGAGAACCTAGAGGGTCACACACAACAACTTGGTTACATGAGTTGAGGCTTAAAAATGATTAAACGAGTTAATCGAGCCTAAGGGGTTCCACACGTGTGAAATCACACGTGTGGCTCACGTGATTGGACACGTGTCATTAAGACACGTGTGCCACACGTGATTATGTGATGTTAAATAATTAATGTGTTAATTATTTAATAGACTTTGGTTTAATTTTGAATTAAAAAGAAAGTCTAATTTTGGAGAAAATAATCTAGTTAATTAATTATGAATTAATTAATTAGATAAAAATAAGTTATTTATTTTTATAATAAATAAATTATAAAATTATCCAAAAATAGTTTGGATATTTTTAGCTCTCTTAAAAGTTGACTTGAAATAGAATTCAAAGTCAAAGTTGGAAAATACTTGATGATCAAGTAATAGGAGAGAGAGGGACCAAATCCTTTGTCCATTAGGACTAGGTTCGGCCGCCCCTCCCCTTTCCTATATATAGGGGAGCTCATGCTCCCCTTTAGAGCTAATAGACAATTCTTGGTTCATGTGTTGAACACCTTCCTTTCTCCAAGATTAAATAAAACCCTAGGTTAAGCCTAAACACTAACTAGAGAACTAGCATCCTTACTAGTTAGATTGTAGCCAAGTTGGTGGACTATCTCTAGAGACTTCAAGTTAGAAGTTTTGAAGATTCGAGCTTTACCAAAAGTGGGGATTAAGCAAAACGATCAGAAGGGATGATGAAACGATTCTGAACCCAACAGAAAACGAGTGAAAAAATCGAACCAAAGAAGATGGCGAAAACCGTTCGTCCATATCCTGAAAGATGAGTTTTTTCACGAGGGTTTTATGGCTGGCAGATTTCTACTTTCGCAAAACTGGTTTTCGAAGGGAGTTTCAATCATGCTTTTCTCGCTTCATGTTTCTTTCTTTATGTTATATTGTTAAGAACTTCCCTAACATGATTTGAATCTAGGTTGGTGTGGATTGTTATCCCGACAATGGATTCTGAAGTAGAAAGAGACTTTCGAGGGACGGGTTGTCAAGCCGCGAGAAGAGCGTTCTTGGGTGGCTTGAAACGCTTCAAGAAAGAATAAAAGAAAAGTAAGTTTTCTATCTCTACGAATTTGGTTACACGATTGCGAGTCCAAGATCCTTTTGTTGGAAAATTTTTTAAATTTCGCTGCTTTCTGATTCGTGTTTTCCAACATTATAGCTTGCATGTATGTGTTTAAATTCCGCTGTATTATGATATTATGCTTATTTTTATTCCCACCAGTCTGTCTAAGACTGAACCCGGAGTTGTTTCAGTTATTTTTGTAGGAAGGGATGCTAGGCGGGATACAAGTCTGAGAGAGTGTCTAGCCTTTCTTTCTTTACACGCATATGTTTATACTTTATGTTCCTCTTTTTGGATATTGTATATGAATTCGAGCGTACAGGTATTTAGTTTTGACCTTCCTTGAATTTAAATGATGGTATCTAGAGCATATAGCTCAATATATGGAATATAAGTTATTGCTTCCACTTTTCTGTTACTCTGATTGTTGTTGTTATTGTTGTTGGGGTTTAAGTGATAGGTTAGTCCCATCTGGCTTAGCGAGTGTGTGTGTCTCCGTTCGCTATGGTTCGGCACGTGTGTGGAAATCCATTTCATATACGGGTCGGGTCATGGTGCGGGGGATGTGACGTCTCGCGCTCGGGCGTTACATCCTTTGGGTGGTATCAGAGCCCAGGGTTGCAAAACCAGGGTTCTAGTGTCGTGTTGAGTGAGTTAGGTCATTCGGCTTAAAGAATTATTTGTTAAGGTGAAGTAATTGCATTTTCGCGTGATAATGTGCAATGACTCGTGATTTTGTAATTGATTGAATTCGTTGTATTGTCACGCATGAACTAAATCTGGCATGCATGTTAGTGTTTGATTGAACAGGATGCCTCCTAGAAGACATCGGGAGAGGTCTCCGGGACATCATCATCATAGAGATCGTTCCCCTAATCCTCCACAACCGCCTATGAATATGGACCATTTTATGGAAGCGGTGTATAACTATGTTGAACATAGAAGGGCTCAGGATCCTCCTATACAACAACCAGCGGAGCAACAAGCACCTCCTCCTAATAACCCGAGAGATCATCATGGGTTATTTTTTAGTTATAATCCTCAAAGGTTTTCGGGTTCTGTAGATGATGTGATATCGGAGGGATGGCTAACTAGAATTGAGAGGATTTCAATGTTAGGCAATTTACATCTCAAGAGAAAGCTCAGTTTGCCATCTTTCAACTGGATGGAGAAGTATATGATTGGTGGGAACGTACTCGAGAGAAGCTTGAGGTGGAAGGAGAAGAAGTTAATTGGGAAGTCTTTGTAAGGGAGTTTCGAGAGGCTTTTGTGCCTGAGGTGGTTCGGGAGAGAAAAGAACAAGAATTTATGGATTTGAAACAGGGAACTCGGACGGTGGCTCAGTATCTTTCTCTTTTTAATAGGCTTGGGAAGTATGCACCTCACGTTACACGGGATGAAAAGAGATAGGGGAAGAAGTTTATTGCTGGACTGAGATAAGATCTCCGACATGGGCATGCAGGCCATAATTTTGAGTTTTTTGCTGACACTGTACAAAGGGCATTGGTGCTGGAAGAGGAATATAAGAAAAGGGATCCCATTCCTCGCATGCAAATGGGGCAAGGATCCGGATTTGGAAAAGGGAAAAGACCTATGGTATTCCCCTCTCAGCCATTCCAAGGCCAAAACAAGAAGTTTCGAGCTGCTGGGAACTGCACCGCCAAAGCCACAAGTACCTCCGGCTACTTCTGATCCTCGACATGATAGGCCACCATGTTTGTATTGTGGAGGCCCTACTCACACCTACAACACTTGCAGAAGGATGTTGGGCCAGTGTTTGATGTGCGGGAAGGCAACGCATATGGCTAACACTTGTCCAGACAAGACTCCAGGCTACCAACCGGGAGCTCAGAGGCCAATGATACAGGCTCGTGCATATGCCCTTGCGGGTGAAGAGCAAGATGTGGAAGCCAATCCCAATGCTAAGGTGGAAGGTACGATATGCATCCATAACACGAACATACATGCATTATTTGACCCTGGCGCTACTCATTCTTTTGTTTCTTGCAAATTAGTTAACTTTGGGTTTGCCTGTTATGTGTTTGAATGCTTGTTATGTGGTGAGTTCGCCTTTGGGTGGAAGCCTTGAGACGAATCAGGTGGACAGAGATTGTGTGATTGGGTTTGAAGGCAGATAATATCAAGCAGATTTGGTGGTAATACCGATGATCAGTTACGGGGTTATTCTGGGAATGGATTGGTTGTTTCGTTACCACGCCATGGTTGATTGTTTTACTAAGAAGGTTAGGTTGGGAGAAGAAGTGACAGTGGGGAAAGAATCGAAGATTGCTCCTCTTTTATCGTTTACTGAAGCTCACAAGTTGATAAGAAACGGAGCTATGGGGTTTATCGCCTATATCTTGAATAAGCCGAAAGATCAGGCGAAACTTGAAGAGACAGAAGTGGTGAAGGAATATCTTGAGGTGTTTCCCGAAGTTTTAGGTTTTTTACCTCCGGATCGAGAGATTGAATTTGTAATAGATTTATATCCGGGATCTGAACCTTATTCTAAGACTCCTTACTGTATGGCACCGGCAGAATTACAGGAGTTAAAAGTTCAGTTGGAAGACCTTCTTAAGAATGGATGTATTCGACCGAGTTCATCACCGTGGGGCGCACCAGTTCTCATTGTTAAGAAGAAAGATGGAACTTTGAGGATGTGCATTGACTACCGGGAGTTGAATCGGATGACTGTAAAGAATAAATATCCTTTGCCTAATATAGAAGATTTGTTTAACATGCTACAAGGGTCAAGGGTGTATTCCAAGCTCGATTTAAGGCAAGGATATTATCAGTTAAAGATTAAGGAGGAAGATATTCCTAAGACAGGATTTAATACCCGGTATGGACATTATGAATTCGTGGTGATGCCATTTGGGTTAACTAACGCGCCGGCAGCTTTTATGGATATGATGCATCGGATTTTTCGTCCCTACCTCGATAAGTTTGTTGTGATCTTCATTGATGATATTTTGGTATATTCGAGATCGAAAGAGGATCATGCTCGTCATTTGAGATTGGTGTTGGAGACTTTAAGGGATAACCAGTTTTATGCCAAATTCAGTAAATTTGAGTTTTGGATTAACAGGGTGAGTTTCTTGGGTCATATTATTTCGAGCAAAGGCTTAGAAGTAGATCCTTCGAAAGTAGAGACAGTTTTACAGTGGCAGAGTCCTAAGAATGTCTCCGAAGTTCGAAGTTTCTTGGGGTTAGCCGGTTATTATCGAAGATTTGTTAAAGACTTCTCTAAGATTGCGGTTCCATTGACCCAATTAACCAAGAAAGAGGTTCAGTTCAAATGGGATGAGAAGTGTGAAGCTAGTTTTCATCTCTTGAAAGATAAGTTAACTTCTGCACCAATATTAGGCCTTCCGGTCGGTATTGAAGGGTTTGTGGTGTATACTGATGCTTCTCATGAAGGCTTAGGTTGTGTTTTGATGCAAAATGAGAGAGTAATTACTTATGCCTCTAGGAAATTGAAGGAGCATGAGAAAAATTATCCCACTCACGACCTTGAACTTGCAGCGTTGATTTTTGCCTTAGGGAAGTGGAGACATTATTTGTATGGGACTTCTTTCGAGATTTTCACCGATCACAAGAGCCTTCAGTATTTGTTTTCTCAAAAGGATTTGAATAGGAGACAACGTCGTTGGATGGAAACTCTCGAGGATTATGATTGTGTGATGAAGTATCACCCTGGTAAGGCTAACGTGGTCGCGGATGCATTGAGCAGGAAGGCTAGTGTATCCAATTTAAAGGTAAATATTGGACAACCAATAGAGTTGGTGAAGATAAAAGCTCGTATTGGTACTATCTCAGTACAACCAGGGTTAAGGCAACAGTTATTTGAGGTACAAAGGACAGATAATGAGATTTAGAAGTTGATAGAGAAAGCTCGAGGGGACCCCGAATGTCCGTTTGGGTTTGATGACACGGGAATCTTTCGGTTCAAGAACAGAGTGGTAGTTCCAACAGAACTGAGAAGAGTTATTTTGGATGAAGCTCATAAAACCTCTTATTCAGTGCATCCTGGTGGAAACAAGATGTATCGGGATTTGAAACAGTATTATTGGTGGAACGGGCTGAAGAGAGATGTGGTGAATTATGTGAAGCATTATCTGACTTGTCAGTTAGTGAAAGTTGAGCATCAGAAGTCGTCAGGATTATTACAGCCACTACCTATTCCAGAATGGAAATGGGAACAGATAGCAATGGATTTTTTATCGGGTTTACCCAGAGTGAAGGGTGGATTCGATGGTATTTGGGTAGTTGTGGACATATTGACCAAGTCAGCGCATTTTCTTGCAGTTCGGATGTCGGATAAGATAGGTAAGTTGGCTAAGAAGTATTGTGATGAGATTGTTCGGTTGCATGGAGTGCCAGCTAGCATTGTTTCGGATAGGGATCCGAGGTTCACTTCTAAATTTTGGTAAGAATTGCAGAAATGTCTGGGGACCAAGCTTCAGTTCAGTACAGTTTTTCATCCACAGACGAATGGGCAATCTGAAAGGTGAATCAGATATCTTGAGGATATGTTGAGGGCATGTGCGTTGGATTTCTCGAGTTCATGGAATGAACAATTGCCCTTGATTGAATTTGCCTACAATAACAGTTATCAAGCTTCAATAGAAATGGCACCATATGAATTTCTTTATGGAAGAAAGTGCCGATCCCCGTTGTTTTTCGATTTAGAAGAATGGAAGTGGAGTAAGCAAGAAGGGGTAAAAAGGGGTGAAAAGAAAAAAAAACCTTCCAAGGCTATTCAGGATGCTATCGAAAAGGTTCAAATTATTCGGCAAAGAATGAAAGTAGCCCAAGATCGACAGAAGAGTTATGCAGATAAGCGAAGAAAAGATCTTAAGTTCGAAGTTGGGGATAGAGTGTTCTTGAAAGCCTCACCTCGAAAAGGATTCACCCGAATTGGAAAGGGAGGAAAGCTGAATCCCCGATATTTGGGACCTTATGAGATTTTGGAGAGAATCGGAGATACAGCCTACAGATTGGATTTACCTCCAAGTTTAACGGGTATCCACAATGTCTTCCATGTGTCACAACTTCGGAAGTACTACCCCTATGAATCAGTGGTACTACCGATTGAGGAAGTTGAGCTTGAATCGAATCTCACTTTCGTTCAGAAACCAGTTAAGATTCTAGATCGAAAATTTCAAGAACTTCGAAACAGACGGTTTCCCTTGGTGAAAGTGTTGTGGCGAAGTGATAAGACGGAAGAAGCCACGTGGGAAACGGAAGAGAAAATGAAGAAGTTCTACCCCGAATTGTTTCCGAATGAGCAATGAATCCGATGACGGATTCTCTTTAAGGGGGAGAGGTTGTAACGCCCCGTGTTTTCACACGTACAGGTAAGTGTTACGTGCGCATTTACATTTAATTATAGGGCGATTTACATCTGACTACCCTGCTATTTGGGGTAATTACAACGTAGTCCATCTGTTTCAAGAAATTACAATATAGTCCCTGATGTTTATGTTCCGTTAGAGATCCCTGGAGACCGTTAGGGTTCGTTAATATTTTGGCCTGTTCTTCCAAAAATGCCCCCAGGACTGTATTGTAAAATTCGTAAAAGTTAAGGATCGTTTTGTTATGGAAAAAAAACACCAGGGACTTATTTATAATATTATACAATATTTACAATTAATCGTTAAGTATAAATTATTTATTAATTTAATAAATATAATATTGCTAATTATTATTTAAATATTTTTAATGAATCATTAAATACAAATTGTTTATTAATAAAAGGAAAATTTTTAATTTAATCAAAAAACCCTAACTATTTATATTTCTATTCAAATTAATTAAATTCCTATTCAAATTTAAAAAATTAAATTAATTAAATTCATAATTCAAATTAAAAATCCAAATTCAAAAAATCTAATTAAAAATCTAAAAAAACTAATTATCTTAGCATCTTTAATCTTTTTTTTTTTTATTATTATTTCTTTGTTCCATTGAAACCCCACTGGCGGCTGGCAGGATTTATCATTTTGCTCACCATCACCCAAATCCGGCGGGATTTATCGAAAGTTCTCTTAATTTTCAAATTAAAAAACAAAATGAGAGATTAAGGTAAAACACAAAAAGCAACATCCCAAAGATTTGATGCCTCAAATGCAATATAGATTTGCAAAATAAAACTCTTGAATGCAATTGAGCAGCCGAATAGAGGAGAAGGAATTCAGACTACCTTCATATGTAATTAATATACATTGCCTTTGTAGGAATCCCAAAAAATTTGTTCTAAGCTGAAGGATAAGAACTAAGAAGAGGGAGATGAAAACTCAAAAAATTCCATAAAAAAATCAATTTTCTTGGAATAAACCTAGCGGTCCTCGCTGAAATTAAAACTAATTATAGCTTCAAACCTCTGAATCGAAACTCTTGACAACAAATTGGCCAGAAAACCAGCTCTCAAAACCCAAAATCACCAATAAAAATTACATTCTCTTCGAGAAACCCAAGCGAAGAAAGGCCCCAAAACTTAACTAATCTCATATGGAAAATATGGAAAATATTGTAAATATTGTACAATATTACAAATAAGTCCCTGGTGTTTTCTTTCCATAACAAAACGATCCCTAACTTTTACGAATTTTACAATACAGTCCTGGGGGCATTTTTGGAAGAACAGGCCAAAATATTAACGGAACCCTAACGGTCTCCAGGGATCTCTAACGGAACATAAACATCAGGGACTATATTGTAATTTCTTAAAACAGATGGACTACGTTGTAATTACCCCAAATAGCAGGGTAGTCAGATGTAAATCGCCCTTAATTATATGATTTTATATTTTGATTTATTAATCGAATTCGTTTCTAATTTGATTTATTTGTTTAAATTCCATATGAATGTCAATGTGAGCTATGAATATATGAATGGAATTGTGAGAATGTGAATTTCGTGAATTTGGTGTTAGTTGAATGAAATTACGTGTTTCGTGTAATCCGTGGGCTTGATTGTAAATTATTTGAATGTTTTGGACTCAATTGGAAATTGAGTTTGGGCTTAATTGCCACTTTTTGAAAGTTTAGGGACCTATGTGTACAATAGGCAACCCTGAACGGTTTTCGCGATATCTTGAGCTCCGGACCTCGAAACCGAGATCCGTAAACGGCGTTGAACTTGTTTCGACGATACCTATCCTTTGAACTTGGCCTTGTACAATTTCGGTACCATTTGAACCTTCGACAACGAACCTTTCTATAGCCTCGACTTTATAACTTGTTTGATCCATTTTCTTAAACGAACCGGACATGGATCGAACCGTACCCTACCCATTACTTTGCTAAAAATCAGCATTTGTTTCCTGGTGCTTCCATTTTTTTCATCGATCAACATCATCCCCACAAGAAGCAAGAGGAGCTCCAAGAAAACCCTTCTTTTGATCAACCAACCTTTGAGCTCAAGAGTTACCAATCTTCCATCTTCTTCCAAGGTAAAGTATGTATTGTTTTCCCCTCATTCTCCTCTCTCTTTTCTTCCAATTATATCTTGATTTGGGTTGGAGAATCATGTGTTATGAAGAAAACTTGAATATGAACACAATGGTAGGAATTCTTGGTTCTATGGATTCTCTTGGTTTGATTTGAGATTGATGCATGTAAGATGATGTTTGAAGTTTCCTTATCATTTTTACATGCTTAAATTTAAGGTTTGATGATTAGGGCATGATATGCCATTAATGAAGCTTGAAGCTTCCATGATTGAAAACTTGAACTTGGGTGATCTTTTGTCCATTTTGAGCACAAATTCTTGTAAATATGAACGAATAAGATGATTTGTATGAATTATATGGACTAATTTCATGTCTAAAGTGTACCTCCCTTGACACCTCCTACGAGTCGTCCGGCGGAAAATCCTTTTTGAATGGAGTAAAAGCGACGAGCTGACACGGCCGTGTCAGCTTTGAACTGAAAATGGACACGGCCGTGTTGGGCTCTCGACTTGGGAAAAATATTTTCAAAAAATCGAAAAAGTCCGTGTCCGAATGCTTTGAAAACTCAACATGGCCGTATCAACCCCTCGACTTGGGAATTTTATTATTTTTAACCTCGGACACGGCCGTGCCCATTTCCTTTGAAAACTCAACACGGCCGTGTCATTTGAAATGGCAGCTTTGTGGGAACTCTTTTATTGCTTGTATTGCATTTATGGCTCGTATTTGTGAATTATATGCAACGTGATTATATTAAAGTTATATGAATGCAAGAATGAAAAATATGAAAGCTATGAATGCTATGAACGAGAATGAATATGATTTTATCGTATATTGAACGAAACTTGGTGAATTATGTGTTTAATTGAATTCCATGGTATTCATGATCATATTTGGACATGTTCCTATGTTTCAAGCATCCCATAACATGTCATTGCATTGCCGAGCGTCAAATGTGGTCATAATCGAGTCTCACACCACCTTTGTCACACAGATTTTGATCCAGTGGGAGACGAGGTTGAGCAGTGAGGTCTTTGTCGGGTTCTTTTGTCTACCAGGTGGGTTTTTCTTCTATTAGTTAAAAATATGACCCCAATATACCCAACGTGCAAGATTTTGGCCAAAAGATATATATATATATATGTATCTATTTCGAGTTTTCAACGAATCAATGTTTTCAACGTTAAGCCTTTAATTTGAATATCCCACCAAAAGTTTTGGCGAGAAATGAATGTTCACAATGAATGGGGGCCCGGGACTTAGTGGATTGGTGAACCGAGGAAGCTAGGGCTGACGGGAATCCACATACACTAGTTCCACCAATTACGGTAACCTAGACTTCACTAGGAGATTAGTGAAAGAAGGGGAACCGCGCTTTTGGGGATTCATGTACCCCTCTAGCACCAATGAATGAGGGTTCGGGCCTTGCAAACCCGTCCCTAACTGGAGGAAGAAAGAGTATATGAATGATCGAATGAATGATCTAATGAATGTGCACGAAAGAATGAATGCATGAATGAACGATTAATGAATTACACGAGGTGTTTGTTGGAGATAATGCACGCCCCCTCACCGGGCCACAAAGGACCTAATGAATGAAATGAATTGTTATAATCCTATTCGTTGTATTTTATTTCCCACTTGGGAAAAATGCTTCTAAACCTCGAATAGGGATTATAGCTTGCATGTATGTGTTTAAATTCCGCTGTATTATGATATTATGCTTATTTTTATACCCACCAGTCTGTCTAAGACTGAACCCGGAGTTGTTTCAGTTATTTTTGCAGGAAGGGATGCTAGGCGGGATACAAGTCTGAGAGAGTGTCTAGCCTTTCTTTCTTTACACGCATATGTTTATACTTTATGTTCCTCTTTTTGGATATTGTATATGAATTCGAGCGTACAGGTATTTAGTTTTGACCTTCCTTGAATTTAAATGATGGTATCTAGAGCATATAGCTCAATATATGGAATATAAGTTATTGCTTCCGCTTTTCTGTTACTCTGATTGTTGTTGTTGTTGTTGTTGGGGTTTAAGTGATAGGCTAGTCCCGTCTGGCTTAGCGAGTGTGTGTGTCTCCGTTCGCTATGGTTCGGCACGTGTGTGGAAATCCATTTCATATACGGGTCGGGTCATGGTGCGGGGGATGTGACGTCTCGCACTCGGGCGTTACATGTTGCAAAACAAGAGAAAACACCTTTGACAGAGGCGACAACGGATCAATCAACATGATTTGAGAACGAACGCTAGAATACTTATCATTCAGTCCATTGAGAAAGCGAATCACACAATCATTTTGTTGATAAGTCTTAAAAACATCAGAGACACCATAGGAGCAACGCGTAGGGCAAGTACAAACTGGCAACGGACAAAAGTTGTAAAACTCATCCCATAGTATCTTTAATTTGGTAAAGTAATCCGAGACGGAATTCTCACCCTGACTTACCGAATAGATCTCCTCCTGTAGCTCAGAGATGCGAAAGATATCACCATGAGAGAATCGGTCGCGTAAATCAGCCCAAACATCACTGGCCTTGTCCATCCAAAGAACGGATTGAGCGATCGATGGAGATACGATGCGAGAGAGCCAAGATAAGACCATTGTATTGAAACGAATCCACACCGAAAAGAGCGGATCAGTGGATGCCGGCATCGGAAGAGTGCCGGAGACGAAATCAAACTTGTTCTTTGACTGGAGTGCCATCTTGACACCTCGCGCCCAAGTATGGTAGTTACTTCCATCAAGCGGTGGAGATAAGAGAATCAAACCAGGATTCTCATTAGAATGCAGAAAATATGGACTGGAAGCGGTAAGACGCGCTTCGGCAGCAACAATGGCGTCGGCGGAAGCCATGGATCAAAGACGATGAAGAACAAACAGAGTATACCGGAAAAATTGATCGAAAATTGATTGGAAATCGAACAAAAACGCAAGCGGAAATCAAGATCGAAGAAGAAATTGAAGAATAATTGAACGAAGAAGAGGAAATTAGGTATACAGAGATCACATCTGATACCATGTGAGTAGAGAGAGAAGAGAGCGTGAAGAGAGATGTGAGAACATTTTCTTCATTATTGATAATTACCGAAAAACTGAAAGAGGGATAAATTTATATAGATACATGGAGGTATTATTCAGCTCCACGTGTGCACGGGAGGTCAACACTAACTAACCTCTACCCAGCTAATTAAGTGTGTGCTTAATATATAATTACATGTGTATTAATGTGTAATTTGGCGGCAACAGAACAAACTCAGAATCAAAACCCACTTTCCCTCATTCCCATCGCTTCCATTTCACTCTCTCTCTCCTCTCTCCTCCAGACCCATTTCTTCTCACCTAAATGAATCGTTGCCCCTCAAGCCAAGCTCAAAATCCCAACTCAGATTACATCTCTCCCGCAGCTCTCTCTCTCCTTTTCTTCCCTCTCCCCCACGAAATCAATATTCAAATCCACCATTTCAGCTAACTCATTGCAGAGTCCCTTTACTCTCAACCCCCTCCGCCCCTCCAACCCCCCGGCGGCACCCCCCTCCAACGTGTCGTTGTCGTGTGGTTCCGTAATGATCTCTGCATCCACGATAACAAGTGTCTTGCCACCGCCAACTAAAAGTCTGTTTTTGTTCTCCCTGTTAACTGCTTCAACCTACGAGACTATGGGAAATCGTCTTGTGGGTTTGACAGAACGAGGCTGTATCGAGCTACATTTTTTATTGATAGATTTCCGATTTGAAGAAGAATTTGAAGGATCATGGGTCGAATCTCGTGGTGAGAATTGGGAAGCCTGGGAGTGTGCTGTTGGAGATGGTTAAAGCTTTGGGGGCAGATGTGCTAGCTGACGGGCCCCAAACAGAGTGACGGTATAGAGCAATATTTCAAAAAAAAAAATCGCCATAATCTCATTATCAAAATATTTTTAAAATATTTTAATCAGCAGCGGAACAAATAGGCCAGAACTCTAATATATACGTGCATCGATAACATAATTTTAAATCATAGAGTATATAAACACAATATGCAAATAATAATTTGGCAGCATAACGGTATTACCGTACTACAAAATATGGCTATCAACGCACTTTTCTAGCACCTCGATTTTCTGGTGTAACCGGCAGAGCTTCCCCGTAATATCCCCGGTTTAGACTTTAGAGTGTGGGCTCCGGTAGTATTTCGCTAAATACTTCGAGAAAATATTTTCTAGAAAAAATAACTTTTTTCTAAATCAGATAATCCCTATTTTCTATTAATTAAGTGGATTATATATTAATTATATATTAGAGAGAGAAGGAGCCGACTGGGCAGTTTTAGAGAGAAAAATTGAATTGGAAATCTGATGATTTTATTTGAAAGGGAAAGGCCTATTTATAGGCAAATTTAAGGGTTAAAATTGTCCATTTTCCAAATTTGCCGTGCACTCCAAGATCCAACGGCTAATTCAACATAGCCACGTGGAAGAGAATGCCGAGACGAGTTAGCAGTCGCTGACCATGCGCCAAACGGGTGCCGCACGCCCCTCCACGTGTCGCCACATGGCGGCTGTGTGGCTGGCGCGTGCTTCCCACGCGTCACACCATCAGATGATGCCACGTGTCCGGATCCATTCCGAACCAGATCCGGTTCTCTGACCCTATCCGTTTTCGACCCGTTAACCCTGTTGACTGATCCGTTGGCCGGCCTAGCCCAAATCGAATCTGGACCATTCACGCGAGCCGACCCGACGCATCTAGGTCGTCAGTGTGGCGCGTCACGCGGGTGCTATGTCAACGCCACACAACCCTAATCTGCTGATGTGGCTTGACATGTTAGCTAACACGTCAGCAACCCGCCACGCCAGCATGCCACATCATCAATCTATTTTTTTTTTTTTAAATTTATTTTCTCCAAAATAAAATTTCGGGCATTTACAACTCTTTGGAATTTAATATATTTTCTCAAAATAAATCCCTTAGCTATTTTCAACCACTTTGAAAATCTATTTCTCTCTCTCTCCTTTTAATATTTTCTCTTTGATCTTCATTGGGGCTTGCAGGGAGACCTGCAGGACTAATTAGTTTTAGCTCCAAATGGATCAATCTATTATAATATCAGGACAATAATTGCTTACCGTTTAAAAATATTTAATTCCACTAAATAAATATTGTTGCACTCTAAAATTAATTAAATTATTCACGAATTTCTCGATCTAAAATAAATTTGCATTTTACTCCTCCATATAGATATCCATGAAAAATAAATCAATACTACTATAATTTATTTTTCACTTCCAATTTGAAATTTTTTGATTCGCCTTAAGTCCAAGTTCCCTGTAGGTGAAACACATTCAGCATACAACTTCGGTGACACGCACACGAAGTACTTTGGCCAAAGTTTTAATTTGAAAGACAATATCAGTGCACTGTAAATTGCTTTGAACGTGTCCAAGATAGTATGTAAGGGTATAATGGGTGATGTGACCCAATTATAACCTCGACACGTGATTGCATGCTAGTCCATAAGAACATGCCACGTGGACCCCGAAACCACTTCAGGTCCTCCCACGGGTCCTTCTACACTTCTAAGTAACAATTCTGAAATAATTACAAGTCCCCTTTGACGATTAAGTGTGGCGTATAAATCCTCTGTCGCTCTAAGGCGGCCCTCAGGCTCCAAGAGTGCACGAGGGGATACAAGCTAAATACAACGCACCCCTCAGAATCTGGAGATGTGGTGCCCCTCGGGTATCTCACGGATACTGCTCGAGAGGGAATATATTAGGACAAAATAATCCCATAAATACATCGAGGGCCCATGTCCCTCGATAACAACCCAGTAGTGCTTTCTGACAAATCGTATATGACCGTGCTCCTTGTTCAGGATTTTCTCAAAAGTTTTAATTAAAACCCTATGTTCAAGTGCACACATGACATTTGTAGCACATAGGTGTCGATCCCACAGGGATGGAGTAAACTAACTAATCGCGCGAGTAGTCAGGGAACAATAATTTTATAGAATTAAATATTAGTGCATTGTTCAATGAATGTATAGTTCCCACAATTATCACCACTTATATATATGCTAGTCTTTCTCAAGATCAAACACTTGTAATTAATTAGTTCTTATTGCCTACTCTCGTAATCCAATATCTCCCTAATCAAGCCATTAACATAAGATGATTGCAATTAATTAGCAGCAGCTATGTCATTCACTAATCAATTATTAATTGCTTAGAGTCAAGTTAAATCTCTTTATATTCGAAGCCCGAAGTGATACGAAATTCCTTCCAAGTTTATAAGCATCTCTCGATTATCAAATAAACTCTAAACCACATTATGATCAAGCAATGTAGTACCCCGTACGGTGGGTCACCACATCCTCCGCACTAAAGCCTAGTCGACATACGAAATTGAAAGTTCGTACATGAACCAAGCAGTAGCGAACAGGAGACAGACAAACACACCTAAACCAAGTGATTGTTGGGAATAGTTCCCTAGAAAGCCTATTCGTCAAAGTCCGCTTTGGGACTTCCCTTGTATCACGGGCAATCTTTGAACAATAGATGTATGAATATAATTAGGGGCAAACACTTCTTTATGTGCAATTACGTGTTTTGTGTGTTTCCTATTATGTGCGCATGTATTAGAACTCCCCTAATCCATGAAGTTATAATAAAAAAACTTGAGTAAATTTAAAAACTCCATTACTAATTCAAAAGAATATTCTACAGTCCAAAATTATAGGTCCAACCCAAATTAATTAAAATTAAAGAACCTCAAAAGACCAATGTGTGTGCATATAAAAATAAGATTTAATTTAAGTTCATGATTAATTTTTGTATTGTCCAATTAAACATTCCTTTAATTTTTTATATGCATCTATTATTTAACTATTTATAGTACATACATAAAATCAATGGTAAAAATACTAAGATAAATCTAAGTAATAATCATTAAAAATATAAATAAGAAAAAAATTGCAAGATAAATAGTAAAGGGAGAAATGAAAAAAATATATAAGGGATAATTTTTTTCTTTTTTGGTTGAATAAGGGATAGTTAGTTAAAAGAAATGATTATTTGATTTTTAATATATATACACACGGATATCAAAATTAAAAACTAACCCAAATAATTATTTTGAGAGTCTAAGCATAATTAAAAATAATATAAATATATAATTCTGTTATAATTTTTGTTAAATTTCCAACCTTTTTTTTTTTTTTTTATAAAGTTGAAAGTAAATAAACATAAAAGAAAATATTAAATACAATAGTTGTATCGAGAAGACAAAGAGGCTGAATGCAAAGAAAAATTAAAAAAATAAAATTTTGGTTAAATTAAAAACTCTAAAATTTTGTGGTACAAATTTATAAGGTAGACCAATATTAGTTCCTATTAGGTTTATTACTTTACTAATAATATAAATACTTACTGAACTTATATTCATATTTTTTATTTATATTGAATTCAAATAATATATTATAAAAATACTCTTATTAATGTTGACGTTATATATATATATATGTACTAAAAATAGTTATTTGGTGACATGACATAATTTTATTGGATTACATGACCTACCCTACGGGCCACGTGGTCCCTAAGTCCACCACGACTAAGGCATGAAAGGTTACATGAATACCTCCCGAGGTGCCACTTGGACCTTAGCCACCAATCTATGGGTTGAACCCCATGGCCAAGCCGAAACGGACAAGAGGCCACCAACATATGAGATCGTTGGGTCAATAAACTGTAGAAAATAGGCCAAACAATCAAAATCGATCGGTCTAGTTGTCTAGAAAACCTCCAAATCAACCAACATACAAGAACCCCGTGAGGTTGATCCGACGGCTAAGCGGGTTAATTGGTCAATGCCTAAAGGCCAAACAGTCGAACATCACATCCAAGCGATGCCCTATTGACCAGACCCTAGGTTTGAGAGGTCGATATAAGGTCTTACGAGCTAAAATACTACCAACAACTTGTCAACCTGAGCGAGGATGTGTGTCAACTTCTAACCCCTTGTGTCAGGCCTCCGGAAGATATTTAATGTCAAAGATATTGGATCAGCCTAAAAGGGCAATAGAAAGTCAAAGCCTCCAACCAACCAGGCCTATGCTTCGTATCAGGATATGAGATGCGCATTTAATGAAACACCTTTATTATGTGATTTGTATGTGTTTTAAACTACACTACACCTTATTGGATTAAATTTCTAATGTTTTCATATAAATTTAATGAGATTGTACCAGAGTGAACTATATTAATATCAAAGCATGAAATTTCTATTAAACAATGACTTATTGTCATTAATTCCACATGCAAAAATAATCATGTTTAAAAAAAAGAATCATTAATAGATTATGAATATAATTAAACATAGCGATATGTGGTGGCATTTATATTGAGTGAGTGATTGAGAAATAAACAACAACAAGAGTTGGTCTAAAGGACAAAAAAAAAAAAAAAGAGATGACTGGATAGCACAAGAAAGTGAACTAAAGAGAGAGTGACCAAGGAGAAAATTATGGTTTAAAATTAGGGAGTTTGAGAGAACTTATATATAACCTAAAATATAATTAGTAAATACTATCAATGCTAATTTTATATTATAATTAATAAATCTATAAAAATAATAAAATTTTAGTCAATACAATTTAGTAATATAAATTACATATTTATTTTATTATTAATATTATGGTATAAAATATGAATTAAGTAATAATAATTGAAAGTTAATCACAAATACAAGAAATGACAAACAGAGTCAGGGATGAAAACATTGACACCTTAAAAAAAGTAGTAAAAATGTCACATGTTATGATCATTTGATTCAAATGAAGATATGAAAGATGCATTTTCGGGGAAAATAAACTTTAAGCCTTCAAGTAAAAAAGGTACGACTACGCAAGAAAAATGGGGGACCAAAATTTGCTTCACTTTCAGGGCATTGATACAGATCAACTATTGATAATTTTAGAAAGCTAAAGGTTATTTATATAGGAAAAAAATTTACAAAGGAAACAAGCTAATATAATCAAATGTGCTCCAACACCAGAGATCAGAGTATGCCACCAACTAAAAGAGAGTTGAACTAACTAATCAATGGTTCAAATAGACTATCGTTATGAATCGATTTGATAAGGATAGATAAGATAGAGTACCTTAAAATTAGATATAGTAGTGTTAGAACAATAAGTCAAATAGTAATGTCGATTAAGCATAATTACCCAGTAAATAGATAAAATAACAATATTCTCCACCAAACTGGGTGACCAAAACCATTGTATCTAGAAAATTAACATAAGCATATAAAGAAAATGATTCATGGAAGATTGTTGGACAATGTGCTACTAGAGGTTGTTTAGCGAAATCAGCTTCGGCAAGAAAGACATTCTCCTTTTCCAAAAGTTGGGGATTTCGTCAAGAAGAAGGAATTGAAAGGAATTAAAACTATATGTCTATCTATTAAGATTAACTATTTTGAAAAAAGGCCCAAATATAAGATTCGCTTCTTGGCTACTACAAGTTAAAAATAAGCAGCAAGTATCAACTGACAAATTTCATTGCACAAGTAAGAGCTACATTAGACTTCAAATGAGTTGAAATAATTCAATCAAATGGAGAATTATAAAGTGGCGATATGTAAGTGTTAACTCGTCCATGCAAGAAATGGAACACTTTGGGCAAATGTTTATCTAAGAGAGCTGCAATAAATGACAGTAGAAAAACATCAATGATGATGAGTAAGAAAGGAACACTTTGGGCAAATGTTCATCTAAGAGGGCTGCAATAAATGACAGTAGAAAAACATCAACGATGATGAGTAAGAAAGGACGATGTGTCCGAAAGAAACAACATGTCGTAATTGGAAAATGATATCCCTCAATAGTAGACCATACTGATAATATATCAGTTACTCTAAAATTACAAGAAGACAATCAAGTCTCTTAGACAACATGCGATAGACTTTAAAGGCCAAAGTTCCTAAAACTACCAGTTTCTATCGATAATCTGGTAAGGTGACATGAACTTACCGCTCAAATTTGAGAAAACATAAAAGAAGAGCAGTCAACTCGATCAGTGACTAATAGATCGCATGAAACGTCATAAGAGATAACAACCATAAAGGCCATGAGAAGAAGATTTACGAAATTGATAAGTCATACGGTAGATGAAGTAACTTATTTGGAAATGATCAAGGAGAAGTATCAATATCAATAACGCATAGTAAATTATGATTTTATCAAACGAAAATAAGAAAAAATTCAACAAAGTAAAGGTACAAGAGATCACAATCAGACACTAATTAAATTTCAGAAAATAATGGTATGAAAAGTCAACCATAGAGGTTTAAAACAATGTATATCATTGGAAAAGATTAAGATAAATTGGATTTGTGAACTAAATCTGTTAGGAAAGCTACAAATTAGGTTTTCCTATTAGTTAGAGATTATATATATCAGTTTGTTAACTTACCAAGTTTAGGAGAACTTTTGTATTATATATTGTCACCTATACCGTGTACTTTGGATTATGTAATTACAGTGAATAGAGAAATTCCCCACCATCATGTCTTCCTTATTATTTAACATGGTATCAGAGCGGGCAACGATGCATTAAACAGATCCAAACCTCGCTCATTACGTACCGTACCTTTCTCGGCCATGGCCGAACACAGTAGCAGTGCCAACACCGGTAGGGAATCGCAGCAGTTTGTCGATTCCTTGGCCACGCAATTGGCCAGTTTATTCCAAAACCTACAGCCTCAAACCGAACAAAATCAGCACATCATACTACAAACAACAACAATTAGCATGAAGTTGAATCTATTCAATTACTCTCTATGGTCCCGACTAATGAAAATAGCAATCGGGGGAAGGGGGAAATTGAATCATATTACCGGAGTACCAGAACCACCGTCAGCGGATCAGTCTACATACTACAGATGGGAACAAACGGACCTGACTGTTTGTTCCTGGATTCTCGATAATATGGACCCGGAGCTTATAGCTAATTTCGCCGAATATCCATCGATGAAAGCCCTCTGGGATGGTCTGAATGCAACATATAGCCAATAAGGGGATGGTTTTCAGATTTACGAACTCACGGTCAGAGACAACAGAGTTAGACAAGGGATCGACTCCAACGAGCAATATTACAACAACCTTTAATAGATCTGGAGAGACATCGACGTCCGGCAGCCCAATCCGATGGTTCATAAGGAGGACATCGGAACCTATAATCGCCTCAGGTCCGAGACATGCCTCTTTCTGTTCCTTGTCGAGATCAACGATACTTATGATGCCGACCAGCGAGAACTATTAAAGGAAAATCCTCTGCCAACAGTGGAGAAGGCATACGCAGCAGTCCGGCGGGAGGCGGAGGTGAGAAATCCTCAATAGCGGCGAGCCTCGGACTCCATCATCATCGATGATTGTCGGACTTGGAACAAGCCTTGTAACTCACGATCAACCGCAGAGAAGGATGAGGCCGGTCTCACAGCGATACCAGGCCTAGATCTGGTTCTGGACAGCAACGTCGGACCACTGGCCCACAACGGCGCTACCATGGTGAAGTGTGGTAAGTGCCAAAGAATCGGGCACAAGATAGAGGATTGCTACAAAGTTATTGGTTTTTCGGAGGGTTGGCGCAGCCGCCGGCGCGATGGGGCAGTGCCGAGCGACGGCCAGGCGAAGTTGGTGATTGATGGTAGTGACAAAGGTGACCCAAAATCATCCCAAGGCATAGTCGGCGACCACAGTGAAGAAGGGGAAAGAAGACTTGGGGCGGCGCACTCCAGTAGAAGAGAAAAAACAAATAAATTAGGTATTGAAGTGGGGTATTCTCAATACCATAAATGCCCCGCCACTAAATGCCCCTCCAATTTTGCTTATCTTGGTTCTGCAATGATTAATAATCAAGATAATTTAAAATTTCCTGCAAAATGCATTTCTTTAAATGTTAACAAGACAGGTTTGCCAAGGCATACAAGTACTAGCAGGACCGAAAAAGATTCTCGGTGGGTGTTTGATTGTAGAGCTACCGATACCATGACGCACGATTGGACTGATCTTGTAGACAACACTATTCCTAAGATAACAACTATTCGGGATGTAACCGGCAGTCTTTCCCCGGTTTAAGGGGCGGGAACAATTGTTCTATCTCTAGATTTAAAGCTGAAAAATTGTCTTTATGTTCTAAACTTATCTTGTAAATTGTTTTCTATAAGTCATATCACTAAAATTAAATTATACAGTTCTAATGTACCCTACTTTTTGCCTATTACAGGATATTCAGTCGGGAAGAGTGATTGGGTGTGGTATTGAATGTGAGGGCTTGTACTTTGTAGATGAGGTGGCTCAACACGGAACTGCATCGCTTGCTCACGAGAAAGTGAACTGCCAGAGATGGTTGTAGCATTGATGTTTGGGACACCCATCGCCAGGGTACCTTCAGTTATTATTTCCTAAGTTGTTTTAGAATAATGATAAACTCTCTTGTGAGGCTTGTATGCTTTCGAAGTGTCATAGACAGTCTTTCTCTGTGTTAAACTCTAGAGCTAAAGAGGTTTTTTCCTTGGTTTATTCTGATGTGTGGGGTCCAGCCCCGATTATTGGAGATTGCAATCCTAGTCATGGTTTTAAATACTTTGTGTTATTTGTTGATGATTGCTCTCGAATGACGTGGATTTATTTTCTTAAACAAAAATCTGATGTACCCTCTAAATTTGTCGAGTTTTTCAACATGGTGCGTACCCAATTTAAAACTCAGATTCAGGTCCTTAGGTCTGATAATGGGGGGGAATATGTTAATTCTACTCTAAAACAGTTTTTTGAGGATCATGGGTTGATACACCAAACTTCTTGTCCTAATACCCCTCCAACAAAATAGGGTTGCCGAAAGAAAAAACCGACAACTTCTCAAGATATCTCGGGCCATGTTACTTGAATCCCACTGCCCTAAGTCTTTTTGGCCCGATATTGCCACATCAGTGTATCTTACCAACCAACTTCCTACTAAAGCTCTAAACTTTGTCACCCCACTAAAACACTTTAGTACCCGCGTTAGTATACCCACCGTATTAACCCTACCTCCTCAGGTCTTTGGTAGTTCTGTATTTGTTCATATTCCCAAGTCCGATAGAACCAAACTTGACCCGTGTTCTCTAAAGTGTGTTTTTGTGGGGTATGGGGTTAATCAGAAAGGATATAGATTTTATCATCCACCCACTCGACGTTTATACATAACCAATGATTGTGACTTTCTTGAGACAGAGTATTCCTTCTCCCAACCCAGTGCTTAGGGGGAGAATAGCCAGCAACAACAGGACCCACTGAGTTGGGTGTAACACTCCTGGCCAGACATAGTCCCAACAGAGGAAGTAGGAGGGACGACCGAGCCTGCCTCTCCCTCAGTACAGCCTCCCATGCATTCTTATCATGCCCCGATCACTCCAACCGACAATCCTGAGGTACATGATAATAATTATGTTGGGTCTGTTTCCATAAGTCCACTTGAATCTAACAGTGCAGGAAGTGAGGAAGCTCAGGGGGAGATTGAGGTACAGTCACAGGAAGAAGCAGGAACTGAAATACAATAGGAAAACAGATATGTGTTGCCCTCTCGGCCAAATAGAGGGGTGCCTCCAAGGATATATGAGCCGAAACTCGAAAATAGAGCCCGAGATATCCAGTGGCTGATCTTGCTAAAGGAAATCTCTCATCTCAAGTCAGAGCCTATGCCACTTTAGTTTATTCTGCCTAAGTGCCAAGTAAAGTGGAAGAAGCACTGAAGGATGATAAATGGGTTCGTGCTATGGAAGATGAAATGGAGGCCCTTGAGAAAAATAGTACTTGGGAGAAATGTATACTTCCCAATGGGGAAAAGAGTAGTGGGGAGTCGATGGGTATTCACGATCAAACACAGAGCAGATGGGAGTGTGGAAAGATATAAGGCCAGATTAGTGGCCAAAGGGTACACACAGACATATGGTGTTGATTATTCAGAGCCTTTCTCTCCAGAGGCTAAAATTGACACGATAAGAGTCTTATTCTCTGTTGCAGCAAATCAGGATTAGCCATTACATCAGTTTGACATAAAGAATGCATTCTTGCATGGTGATCTGAGAGAAGGAGTTTATATGGAGCCTCCATCGGGTTTTTCAGGGAAGTACGGTGAAGGGAAAGTGTGCAGGTTGAAGAAAGCACTAAATGGTTTGAAGTAGTCACCCCGAGCTTGGTTCGGGAGGTTTACTGCTGCTATGAAGAAATATGGTTATCAACAGAGCAACTCAGATCACACACTCTTCCTTAAGAGAAGAGACAGGTTAGTCACGTGTCTCATTATCTACGTGGATGACATGATTATCACAGGGGATGACACAGACGAAATTTCCTAATTGAGGGAAAACTTATTTCGAGGATTTGAGATGAAGGACCTAGGAGAGCTGAAGTACTTCCTGGGGATAGAAGTGTTGAGATCTAGACGGGGCATCTTCATCTCGCAGTGGAAGTTTGTTCTGGATTTTTTAGCTGAGATTGGACTTCTTGAGTGTAAGCCAGCCGACACTCCGATGATTGTCAATCATGGACTGCAGATAGTAGAAGGAGTAGAAGAAGCTGATAAGGTTCAGTACCAACGCCTGGTTGGAAAACTAATCTACCCTTCCCATACTCGGTCGGATGTAGCCTATGTGGTAGGAGTTCTTAGCCAGTTTATGCATTGGCCCCAGAAAGAACATATGGATAAGGCATTGAGAGTGTGCCGATATATGAAGGGGCATCTAGGAAGAGGTGTTTTATTTCAGAAACATGGACACTTGGATATTGAAGCTTACACTGATGCAGATTGGGCTGGAAATCCGGTGGACAGATGGTCCACGTCTGGATATTTCACATTAGTTGGAGGAAACTTGGTGACTTGGAGGAGTAAAAAGCAGAAAGTAGTAGCACTCTCGAGCGTAGAGGCGGAATTTCGGGGCATTGCACGAGGAGTAACTGAGGTTCTATGGCTAAGGAAGTTACTCACAGAGATTGGTTTTCCCATAGCAAGAGCTTGCAGGTTGAGATGTGACAATTGAGCTGCTATTAGCTTATCAGAGAACCCGGTTCAACATGATCGAACCAAACACGTGGAAGTAGATAGACATTTTATTAAGGAGAAGCTAGAAGAACAAGTTATTGACATTTCGTTTGTCAGGTCGGAGGATCAGTTAGCCGATATTTTAACGAAGGCGGTAAATGGAAGGATTTTCGGTGAAATTTTGAACAAGTTGAACATCATCGACCCGATACTCGACTTGAGGGGGAGTGTTAGGAAAGCTACAAATTAGGTTTTCCTATTAGTTAGGGATTATATATATCAGTTTGTTAACTTACCAAGTTTAGGAGAACTCTTGTATTATATATTGTAACCTAACCCACTACAACAAAAACCATCTATTATGACACATATATTGTGACACTTGTAGTTTGTGTCTTAAAATCCCATTTATTGTGACACCTCATAACTAATGTCATTATAGATAATATTATTTAATTTATTTATTTAATGTCACTATCTAAACGAAAAAAACCCATTCCTCAGTTTCTCTCTCAAAACCCACAACAAAAGAAACAAACCCTTCCCTCTAATTTCTCTCTCAAATCCCACGTGAAAGCCATAGTCGATCCGACTCAATCTCAGCCACCGCCGGCGCTGGTAAGTCATCCTCTCTCCCTCCCTCTCAACTTCCCTCTATGATTCCGTTAATTTCCCTTTAGTATACATTGAATCCTAGGATGAATTTCTTGGAAAATTGGTCGAACTATTTCGCGCCGACCCTGAAAAGGTCATTTTTCCCATTTTTTTGTTGTTTTATTTGTCTTTGATTTATTGTTACTTCATTTTTGCTTTTTGGTTTGTGAGTTTGATTGGCGTTTTTGTTTCTTTTCTAAATTGGATGTTGTAGACTCGGTATGTGATGAAATACAGCCACTGCTAGGGAGAATTGGTTATGAAAGTCACTGATAACAAGTAGGTGGTATGATATAATGCTCTAATGATTGAATTGAATTCTTTTTTTAATTGCACATGTTTATAGATTTGTGCTGAATTTTGATGGATCTTATTTGTTGGGTTTGATTTTGATGGTGTTGAGATCATGATGGATTGGCTTCTTGTGAGAAGGACTTTACACCTTATTCACCGCACCACCACCGAACTCCATCTTCATCACCTCATTTCGTACACCACCTCCATCCGTTCTTCTTCCTTGAATTTCAGTAACAACGAGGTAAGGACAGTAGCTACAACACCTTTCCCCTTCTCTTGATTTCACTAAAAACGTGATTGGGCTCTTATATATGTGGTGGTAAGAATGAATTTGAATTTAATAGTTAGGATTCTTGCAGGCTTTTTAACGATTGTTAAATTTGTGATTGTGATAGCTCATGGACTTGATTATTTAGGATTCTTGCAAATCATGCTTGATTTAAGTTAGGGGTGTTTTGTTAAATTCTTGCCGGAAATGATAATCTGATTGAGGCTTTGTGAATCAAATGTGATTAATTGAATTGCTAAAGTTTACTAGGAAATAAGTTGTGAAATTCACGGCTCTTTTCTTACCTGAAGCTTTGAGGAGTTTGATTTATGCTTAAAGTGATGATTCTTGTTAACGTGATGGTTGGGAATGAAATCTGGGTATACTTAACATGTTTTAGACTTGTCCATTGCAAGATTTTTTATATCTATAGTTAAAATTTGGTACCTCGGATCAGAGTTTCAGCCTGTTATCATGCCAATTTCATAAGATTTGTAAGCTTGAATTAGTTATAAAACAGGGTATGGAGACACTTGATCAATCTTGATTGAATGACTTATTTGATTGGCTTCAAGTATGGAAGTCTGATTCTTTATGTGCTATACACGTTTAGAAACATCATGGATAATATTAGGGAATGAGTTTTGATGTTTTCGGATGAGTTTCGAATGATTAAGAGTGTGGCGTGCATGAGCCGAAACTTTGACAGCTTATATGCAAAAAATTCAGATGTAAATTCCGAACTCATACGACCTCATTTTTCAAAAAATTTTAAGTGGATATTCCTAGTATATTAAGGTTTGTATCTGTAAAATTTTATGTTAATCCGAGTCCGTTTGATATCCGAGAAAAATTAAAAATGGTCCAGCAGTCCCCTATTTTCTGGTCTGGAGTAACGGCCAGAGAAGAGTAAGTAAATGTATGAATTTCTCAAAACTGTTTTACAGGGGTGCTTATGAATATATTGAGTATATCCCTGTAAAATTTCAGATTAATCCGACCTCGTTTGATAGGGTAAACATAAATTTCTTTGAAATGCGTTCTACAGTGACGTTTCTGTTTTTCTTTGTCTTTGCTCTTAAATCTGTATTAATACAGAAACATCTACGGATTAAGACCTATACCATTTGAAAGATCTACATGTCTAGTTTATTAAGATTTTTACGGATCATTAAAATCCATTCCGAGCAAAGAGTTATAACGTTTTTCCTACGAGGTGTACGTGCAGAAAGTTTCTGCACAATTATGTTTTATTTAAATTCTCTGATGAACTTCATTAGTATGTTTTCCTAGCCCATTTTGTGTCGTCCCTTTATCCCTTTTCCCAATCCTTAAGCCTTAAACCTACTCTCTATATGTAGTACGGTATGTAATTGACTGGTGTCCCTTGTATTCGTTCCGTTTGGTTCCTTTTTTAGGAGAAACTTTAGGCACTTAAACTCGCAGGGGGTATAAGTGTAATATATTGAAACTATGAATTTTTATTCTAAACTTGCTCAATTGTTACGTACTCTTAATGACTGGTGTTCTTATACCGAAACGTGATTAATTGAATGCTTATATGATGCCCTATTTTCCATAATTACTCATCTTATATATGAATATGATCTACTATCACATTATAACATGCCTAGTTGCATCATTTGCAATTGTTTTCCGTGCATCATATGTGCTTCATAGAGAGTCGAGTCTTACATGTCCAATTACTACACAAGCCAATTTATTACACTAACTATACACAAGCCAATTTCTTGCAGATAATATTTCATTCAACTGAATTACCCGAACTTCTCCTATGGTTTGAGAATTTGAGAAATAAACAAAAATTTCCTGTTAAAGTATTTACATTTCATGTTGATCGATAAATCTTAATAATATTGTCTCTAATTTTCTAGAATACCCTAACACTTATAAAAACTGAAACTTGTTATCCAGCTACTTAATTAATTTTAGACTTCTACTTAAATTGTCTGAAGTGATAGTATGCTACTAATAATTATTTTGATGTTTATGAGTTCCTCCAATGGTGTGGCATCACCGAGAAAGGTTAAGTTGTGTTGCTCAAAGCATTTGAAGAAAAGGAAAAGAAAACGATAACTCTAATATTGCAGGCTTCCTAATTGCATCATTTATCCAATTGCTTTGAAACTGATCTTGAAAGTTTAATTTATTCAATTATATTGGGTTTTTTAGAATTGAAGATGCTAAATTATTGGATTTTGTCCTACACAATAACCTGCTTGTCTTTCTGCTCACTTTTAGGCATGTCCATGTGTTTTCAAGTGGTGATATTGGACCATCTCATAGTTCTTCTAGGCATTCTAAAGATCAAATTTCAGTTTTGTTTATGAATTGGTAAAGGTAAAATTGAGATGTGCTAAGTTTATGTGTGATGTCTTTTAATTTATTTACTTTTGCAGGGTGCTTCATCTGGCGAAATAGTGTTGGAATCATTGGGGTGAAAAATCTGATCAATGATGTTAAAATCTTCCATGTTAGCAGAAATCTTTTGCACCAAAAAGTCATTAATGTGAACTTTAATATGACCTACTTTTGCGCAAACAAGTGCATAACAAAGGTAGGTTGTAATTATGTCCTTCTAACCTTCTTTGGTAAAGCTTTATCTCATATTTACTGGTCATTGTTCTCAATAATAAAAAGAAACATTCATTTTTGACAATAAATCCTAATGTGGAGTGAAAACCTCATAAATTTAGGTAATTCTAAGCTTGGGTTGTCGCTGGAAACTCATGATTGTAATCTGAGGCTTAACTTTGTTTTAGGTAAGAATTAAGAAATGAAGAGAGAGCTACGAAGCTGCTCGGTGATCACGAAGAATGTAGGCTTCTTTGTTTTGATTTCTAGACATATTTTGGCATATTTTAATTTCATTATGTAAAGCATATTTTTTATGAATCGAGGTATAGAAGAGATGTTAGTGATTTGTATTTTGATATTATGGTGCATGATTGCTATAAATTGCAACTAGTTGTGGAATGTATTTATTCAATACAAAATTAATAAATTAAATATTTTTATTTTTACATATTTTGTATTATGATATAAGATAATGTCACAATATCTACCTTTGGTGACACTAATTTGTGTCATATATCTTGGTAGTTTTTGTAGTTGAAAAAAGATTACTTGACACTTAAAAGTATCATAATATGTATGTTATAGTGACATTAAAAGGCGTCACATATTTGTATTTATGGAGACACCGCAAAGTGTCACAATATCTTTTAGGGCCACCTTCCTACGTGACACTATTTGCTAGTGTCACAAGAGCTAAAGTGTCACGATATCCACGATATCCATTTGTTGTGACACTTTATGGCATCACAAAATGCAAATTTTCTAGTAGTGACCGTGTACTTTGTATTACGTAATTACAGTGAATAGAGAAATTCACGGCACCGGATCCCCTGTTTTAAAACCCTGTTCTATATCCTGTTATAGGCTCAGATTTTGGACACATGGCAATCAAACAAATCACATGTCTGTAGAGAAACACCAGAAATTTAACGTCCGTCAGCTATCTCCTTTACCATTCCCATATTTCTCTCTCTAATCCAGTGCGAAAAAAGATTTTCACAACCATAAAAATCTACTTCACTACTTCCCCAAAATTCATGAACGGGCAGAAATATTCCTTCACAAAGCTCAGGAACGACTCAACTCTAATGGATAATCTCAAAAGTGTCATCGACGTCGCCATCAAATACGACATTGAGGTAGGGATTTTTTTTTGGAACGTTTTTGCTTTTTATTCAATTCTGCATTTGGTTGCGTCCTTTGTTTTTTTCCTTTTCTCCTTCGGAATTCAATTCTAAATTATGGTGTGAGAGACTTGACTCATTTTGAGTCTTTTGTTTTGTGGTTGCAGTTGGCTTGTTTCTATTCTTCTGTACTGATGTGGTTGCAATTGGCTTGGTTCTATGCTTCTGTACTGATGGTAGAATAAAAGTTAATGAATGCCCTTTAGATGTTTTATATATTGTTTAAGTGATTGACTTGTTCTTCAATATGGGGACACAAATAAGGAACTCCTAGAAAGAGTTCTTTGGGATTAACTCTACCTTAAATTCAATGCAATTGAACTTGATAATTTCTCATTCTTTTGCAGTTACTTCTATTCATACAACAACACCTTAATCATGAGCGTTTTTCTAAAAAGCAAAGATTGCACTCGTTAGAAATTGAGCTAGAAAGAAATAACTTCATTTGATACTAAACCTACCAGTCCACTATTTGAAGTTTGTAATGGTGTTTACTCCGGTCTTAGCTGCCCAAAATGGTGTTTTTGTGAACATTGACAGTGAATTTGATTTAAAAAATATTCTGATTCCTTCAACAAATGCTGACATTTGGCTCTTTCATCTATTTGACTAATATATATCTCTAATATTACAGAATGGTGCTTGCTTGAAATTTATGTCCTTTTTTCATTTGTTTGTTCGATATAGCTCAAATGGTAGAGCGCTCACTTTGTTGGTGAGAGGCACGGGGTTCGATCCCCCGCATCTCTATTCAATTTGTACATGTCCATCCTAAAATTAAGATGCATAAACTACTCACGTGTTAAAAGAAAATACTCATTTGCAAAGATAAACGGAGAAATTTCTTAACATTAACAAAAGTAAACAGAATTAAGAAAATAATCTTTCTCAAGGAATCACCCTTTAGTCACATCATCATATTCATTATTAGCTCTCTCATTTTGCACTTCATTATTAGCTCTCTCATTTTGCACTTGAGGTGTGAAATATACATTATATCCATCATTAGCTCTCTCATTCTGCTTGAGGTGTGTAATGCATATTCAATTGTGGTTGAGATATTTACTCAATAGCATGAAGTGAAATACTCGTGTATGAGTTTTAAATGGTCATACCTTTAACAACTGTGTCATGGAAGTTCCAATGTTCACACTATTATTCATATTATCAAGATTGCAACTTCTTTGTGTGACTGCATTACCTCTCAAAGATGTATTTTGATTTTTTTTTTTTTTTGACTTTTTCCGTGTGCTCATCTCAGATCCGCTTTTTTGTCTTTTCCCAGATTTTGTAGCTTTCTTTTCTTTATGTTTTCACCCTTTTACACTAAGTTCATCAATTTTGCTTGTTTCTTCATTCGTTGTAAGAGTCTTTTCAACATGAAAACCAAACACTTGATTTTCCACAACTTTGGATACAATACATTGTTGGACAATAGATCTCAAAAAATCGTGTAAGATCAACTTGAAGTATACAAAGTTGTTGTTTCTTCCCTGAAATTTCTTTGTTCGTTTGCTTTTTTTTTATAGGAAAATTTTTGTTCAGAATTTTTTTTTCTTGAATACGTATTTAATTAACCATGTTGAAAAAAAAAAACATGTTGGGGATATATTTAGCCTTGTTCAGCAAGTTTTTGTTTCTTGATTAAGAATTTAATTAACCATGTTTGAGAAGATTTAGAATCCATGTTAATTGAGAATACAAGAGAGTTTCCTTGTTGTAGTACTCTGAATTCAGATTTTTATGGTTGTGAAAATCTTTTTTCGCACTGGATTAGAGAGAGAAACATGGGAATGGTAAAGGAGATAGCTGACGGACGTTCAATTCTGGTGTTTCTCTACAGACATGTGATTTGTTTGTTTGCCATGTGTCCAAAATCTGAGCCTATAACGGGAGATAGAACAGGGTTTTAAAACAAGGGATCCGGTGCCGAAATTCCCCACCATCATGTCTTCCTTATTATTTAACAAAATCCTCTTGGGGAAGGAGAGAGATTATAACGCCCTAAAAGTTTGGAACATAATGTACTTGACCATAAGTTGATGAAATACAAAAAATCAAAAGGAATAAATCAAAAAGAAAAAGACATTTCAGATTACACCTACATGCATCATCTATATATCTTATAAAAGCACGAAAATTTCTTACAAAATATAGATCGCCTAAAATAACCTCATAATAATTATATGAATAATTATTAATTAAGGATATTTATGTAAATACAAATTATAAATTATTAATTTAAATATATTTAAAAAGTACTTAATAATTTATAATAGGACTCTTGGTAGAATTAAAACTTCTTTTAACTTACCAAAAAACGATACATAGTTCAACAAGGATTGTTTTAATATTACTATATTAATTAATTGTGTATCAAATTTTATAATATAAGTTGTCTCTCTTTTAATTTTAAGGCCTATAATTTAAAATATTAAATAAGATATATCTAACAAATTGATTCACTTTATAATTTTAATAAATTTTGGTAATTATTTAAAATAAAATATAATTTAAATTGAATGAGTTACATAAGACAATTTTCAATAAATCAATTCTAATTTAATTCTAATTATATAAGTCCATAATTCTAATTAACTAAATCCATAAAATTTTCTTAAATTATAATCATATTATAATTCTATAAACTTATCTAATTAACAAAATAATATAATCGAATGATTTACATAAAATATTTTTTAATAAACTAATGAACCTTAATGTAATATTTTTTAATTAACTAATACTAATATAATTATATTATCTAAATCTAATTAACCATATAATCTTCCTTTAGTTTATATAATAAAATATAAATTAAATGCGTAATTATTAACATAATCTATATCTATATATATTAAAAAGTACGAATAGGATTTTTTATTTCTTATGACTTAATATACCACAATTTAGAATTGCAGTTAGACCAAAGTTACTTTAAATTAAGAATTCTAAGGAGACTCAATATATGTGTATGTAAAAATAACATATAATCTAATTTTATAAATTATTTTTATAATGTTCAATTAAACATTCCTTGAGTTTTTTATATAAATATACTCTTTTAATTATTTCTGCTACATACATAAAATAAATGATAAAAAAAATAATATAAATCTTAAATAATGTTCATTAGAAAAATATAAATAAATAATAGAATCCAAGATCAAACGGTAAAGAGAGAATAAAAAAGAGATTAAAAAATTTAGTTAAAAGAAAGAATTACTTGATTTTAATGTATATACATACGCATACCAAAATTATGAACAATCCAAATAATATTTTTTTATTTGATTCAATAATGATGTCACTCGGTTATCAAATTTTTTGTCTACAAATGAAATTCTTTCACATGAAAAAGAATGCAAGTATTTATTAATTTTGTTATGTTTTACTTATTAATCAGTTGGTAATTATATCATTTATTGTTCATGATTTAAAAGACATCACGAGTTTTTGGGGAAAATTTACAAGATTTAAAATATCAATTATTCAATAAGGAGATTAATTGTAGAAAGGTGGTTGCACATATTAATGCAATCAAGTTTCAAAAGAGATGGTTGCCACATGCTCATATTTTGATAATTTTGAGGTCAAAGTACAAAATTACATCACACGATCAACTTGATCAATTCATCTGTGTCGAATTTTTTGACTAAGAAAAGAATCTCTAACTTTTTGAGTCAGTTATGAAACTCATGGTGCATGAATCATGTGGGTGAAAGAACTTAAATAATTTTTGTATGATGTATGGAGAATGTAAATATCATTACCCATCTTCATATTATGAAAACACAATACAAAGTAAAGATGGTTATCCGATTTGTGGAAAGAATCAGAGTGATGGTCTAAGTTCGCAATACACAACTTTATAACCAATGTGAAGTACCTTACAATCCATAAGTTATAAGGGTTATTAAGTTATAATTCTCACATTAACATCAGGATTTTTTTTAGAGTGACAACTGAGAAATATTTTTACAAAATATATTTATAAAGGATATGACAAAGTGAGAATTAATATCACGTACAATGGTAAACAAAAATTCTAAAGATTAGATTAAACAATTTGAAGATGCTAGATTGAGTTTTAGCTCAAGAAATAATATGGAGAACTTTTGAATTTAATTTGAATGAGATTGATCTAGCAATTATCAATTTAGATCATTATCATCCAAAGTAGCAATACATGACTTATTAGCTGAATCAAAACTAAAAGGATATTTTGATTTGGGATCATTGCTCTAGAACAATGGTCATTGCACAATTTTCAATGTGCTCGAAAAGTGAGAAAAGCAACAAAAAAAATTTACAAAAAATTTCTAGAGCATTATATAGGAGTCAAGCAAGGTAAATATTCGAAAGATTTGAAGGAACAATTGATGATAGAATATAACAAACTACTGCAACAAGTAGAAATTATTTAGTTTTAAGAGCCAAGAATTTATTGGCTCCAATTCAGGGATAAACATAAACGTTCCTTTCATCTCTCAACTATAGCGAGAAGAAAGAGGAACCAGATAAATGCTCTCATAATAGGTGATGAATGGGTAACAAATAATTATCAACTAAAGCAACACACTTGAGAGTACTACGTACTATTCAGTGGAGATACTATCGAAGATTATTTTATTTTATTTTACTTGCTTTCCACAAACAGCATAATATTGAGAGCTAAAGTTATCGTGGATGGGATGAAGTGCATTCACAGAGTGGATAAGGCATTTCACAAGGCGTTAGACATCAAATTAAACTTAAGCGAATCACATGTGTTGTTTACACCTTATATGTCAAATGATTTAAAGCAACAAATTTTGGGCATGTAAAGTACAGGTAACTTAAATAATTATTTGGGCGTGCAGAAGAACTTTGGCCGAAACTATAATGAATATTTCTAAATTGGGATTAAGAGAGTCGAAAAACGCTTCTGGGGTAGAAAGCCAAAACGACAAATCTTTCCAGATGAATAACACTTATTCTGTGCATCACGAGCTCAATCCTCATCTACTACATGCACACAAATTGGTTCTCCAATCACACGTAAAAAAACTTGATCGACTTAAATGTATCTTTTTTAGGCGACTCATATAACAAGGAAAATAACTCATCTTGTAGGGTGGAAGAATGTGGCTAGAAAGAAGCGAGAAGACAAATTGGGTCTTAGAGAAGCCCAAAAAGAAATATAACGATACTAGCTAAATGGGATGGAGAATGCTCACAAGGAGACAACGGTGTGAAATTAGATACATAAGAAAAAATATTTAAAAGAGGATGGCATTCTTGAATATAAGCCCCAAATTATGGCTTTCTGAGCATGAAATGGGATAGTTAGAAGCACTTGGATGGTGGAACCATTTAGTAAATGGAGGATCGAGAATGGTGAAGGGACATCTTTATGGAATGATAGGTGGTTATCATAAGGCAAACTAGCGGATATTTTTTAAGATAACATTCATGGGAAGGATAATGATCTTATTGTATGTAATCCCATTGACACAAATAAAAATTGAAACCTGGAAAAGCTGAAAACAGTACTGTCCAAGGAGGTGGTGAATGAGATTCTTAGTGTCCTAATCACGCTACATGATAATGGAGATAAGAGAGTCTGGACTGGGTCAACTAAAGATAAATTCCCCTATAAAATGACTATACTCTACTTATGGTGTCAGATGAGACATGCAGAAAAATTGAAAATGAACTTGGAAATTACCTTGCCCCCCAAAAGTTCATGATTTTCCTGTAGTTTTGCCAATATGATAGATTTCTCACAAATATATTGAAGTATGATAGAAAATTTGGAGAAAATGTTGTATGTACACAGTGCTGTATAGAATATGAATATGTGGACCATTTGCTGAGAAGTTTTTCATTCGCACTCCGAGTGTGGGATAAGATTGTTGATATACAGACTTGACGAAATATTCTTGGATTACGAGTGTAAGACGAGCTCAAAGAGAGCTTTAATAGCAAAATTTTGAGCAATATGTTCCTAAAATATCTTAGGTGGGTTGTCTTGATCTTGACACTCTAAAATCTTTGGAAAGCATGAAACTGATGGAGCTATCAAAATGTTATGAATCTCAGAAGAGTCACTCTTGGCCAAATGAAAGAGTTATCTGAGATCTTAGTGCTAATCAGTGAGGACAAAAAATTCAGACAAAAGAAAATCTACACTTAGTTGTAGAATAAACCCGAGAAGTGATGGGTAAAACTAAACTCGGTTGGAAGCTTTCATAACGACACCTACAATGCTTGGTCAGGGCATCATTCAAGATGACAACTGAAGATGAGTGCTAGATTACGCTATGAATCTTGGTATAGTTTCAATAATGTAGCAGAGTTATTGGGCTTACCTAAAGGATTAACACTAGCTTGGGAGGGACGCTTTTTGAAAATTAATATGGAGATTGATTCGAAGACGATCGTGAAATTGATAACAACGAAGGATATCGAAAAGTAGCTAATGAGAAATGTAATATTTGATTGACGAAGTTTACTCCAAATGTCTTATGAAACTTGGATCAAATATATATATATACTGATAGGATTGAAGTAAATCCTTTTTATGGTACGAAACATGTAAAAAATGCAATATATCAATATAAACATCTAAAAAGGGTGTTTTCTATTGAAAGTGCAATGATGAAAATATAAAATCTATACCAAAGTAATATGAAAATATCAAATCAATAAGTATATTTTTGAATTAATAATAGGCACAAAATGATACTAAATATTATACATCATATTGTTTGAGGAGTACATTTGCTCAATCGAGAGTCTAATTAATTTTCGTAAAATATTATTTTTTTAATACTTTATAAATTAATTATTAAAATCTCTATTAATATTTTATATAATTAAATTACTAACACTTTTAATTGTTTAAGAAGAATATATCTCAAAATATTATAGAAAACTTAGTTTACAAGTATTCACGGAGTTCTGTTTTCTCACTGCAATCGAATTGTAGAAGTTATCAATTAAAAATTGTATGCGGTAGGTGCAATACAATTAAAAAAGTACAATCCAAGGTATCAACAGAAGATAAAATAGAAATATTCATTAAATCAAAATATGAATATGGAGAAGAAGATGGAGATTAGAGAAAGAGGATAATATTGAAAATGATGATATGTCAAACCCACGGTTTTGAAAGATAAATATTTAATGCAAGGTAATTATACTAAAATTAATGATAATAATATATCAAAAGCTACAATTTATCAAGATTATGTAATAAAAATAATAATAAATAACAATGTTCCCATTTTAAATGATGAAATCGAGGTCAAAAATATAGAAAAAATAAATTAAGGTGCAAAAGTTATAGTTTTGAGAGTGAATATAAAGTTTAGATTTGAGAGTGAATAACGATAAAAAGATTTTTCAAAATTTCATGAAAAAACTAAAAATAAATCACAAATATATTAACAAAATAAACAATATAAGGAATAAAATATATATGGTTAATATGACATTTTATATGATCTTTTAAGTTTTTGTATATATTCTTTTATGTATATCTTTTTATTTATTAAATATATTTGAAAGTTTTAAACTATTACTTATGCTTAAAAGTTAGAACTATTTGGACAAATTAATATTATACACTTCAAGCATTTTGTTTTATGTAATAACATAGTTTCAAATATTTTTATTGTTTATTTATTTAAATGTTTCTCTACTTTGAATTTTTACTTATTGTACATGATTTGATAAAGAGAGGTCTTATTTAAATATTTTTATATGTGTTCCTTTTCAAAATTAAAATGGTTCATTAAAAATATTATTACATTTATTTAATCAAACTAGATATTTTTAATATCCTAATTTGTTCAATAAATATAATAATTAAATTTATTTAAATATATTAAGTGATAAACGTGCAATGCACGTTCATTTCACTAGTAACTATATATGTTTCACTTTAATTAATTTAATTTGCATTATAACTTCAATTATTTAATTTAATTTCTACAATGTTAGGTTAGGTCAACAAGATGGGTGTTCTTGTGTAACTATGCATTGCTACATATGCATCATAACTAGGTGCTTCGTTTAAATTAATTTAATTTGTATAATAACTTCAAATATTTGTGACGTGTGCGTTACTTGTGTAGTTTGTAATTTAATGGATGTTAATTATTGTTCATAATATAAAAGAGCGATTTGCTATAAATGGTTTTATATGTGTAAATTTTTAAAATTAAAGTGATTCATTAAAAAAATTTATTATATTCATTTAATTAAATTAGACACTATTAATATTTAAATTTTTTAAATAAATATAATAATAAAATTTATTTAAATAAATTATATGATAAACGTGCAACGGACGATTAATTTTACTAATCTACATAAAAGACTAAGAATGCCCTAATTCGTATTCCATAAATATAGATCCTTCAAGACATGACATATCATAAGATGATCTGATCTCTCAATTAACCCTTGTTATTCTAGTAATTCATTGAGTAAGGATGGTTAATTCTCTTTGACATAAATATGTTTTGTCACACGAACTATATGTACATGTTTTTACACTTTACTATCTGAATTTTATTTCGTCGCAAACTGCCATCTCATCTACACTATTTTTACAAATCTCATTCCCATCCAATTTTTAAGTGGTTTTCGATCTTTGAATACTCCACATGTGATATACGCATATTTGTAGTAAGGATAAATTAGCTTTTCCATTATTCTAATCCATTATTTAGAGTTTTAACATGAAAAAAGATAGCCACAACTCTTTTTTTTTTTTTTTTTTTTTTTTTTTTTTGGGCATAAATATAATTTTTGATTAATTAATTTCTCGATCACATTATATTTAATTTTCCCAATAAGATGTAGAAAAAAATAGACATGATTCGGATGACAAAAAATATTTATTTCATTTTCTTTTATACTTTACTTTTCGTCTGTTCTCTAGGTTTCATCTTTTAGGGATGCATCAATTAGTAATTTTAATTTGGCATCAGAAAACAGAAAAAAAAAAAAAAAAAAACATAAATATTTATTACAGTTCTATATAAATTATCAGTGCTTCAATCTGGTACCATTACTACCAATCACTTTTATTTCACATCCAGAATTGCTTTTCCAACCTACTTTCTTGTGTGACTATGTATATATATGCTCTCTAAAGTCCTTTGAGTCAAGGAGACAAGTGTTGCAGCTCCACCCGACGGTTGAAGCTTTAGGATAAAAACCAGTTAAAAGAAGATGCCTCAAATAAGGAGGTTACAGGAAACTATGAGACACATGGCCTCAGCGTTGACAAATGAGGAATTATATTTCGTCATATAAAGATGGTCGAAAGATTTTTTGTCATATGAATTTTGCCTTTTTTTACAATTTATCATCCCAATAAATTTTTATTGCAAATCATCATCCAATTTTTGCATTTGTAATATACCGTCATCTAAAATTCTTTTTTTTTTTTTTTATAATTTTGGTGAAAATACAACTGACGTACATGTTTTATAAACATGTCACGTATCATGTTTTTAAGCGAAAATTACTAAAAAAAAATTTAGATGGCGGTATATTACAAGTGCAAAAATTAGATGACGATTTACAACGACGATTTATTAGGATTATAAATTATAAAAAAAACACAAAGTTCGGATGACAAAAAATCTTTTTCGTCATAAATATTTGGTGAGGGTCACATTACTGAATTGTCAGTTGTCACGACTGTTGCATTTTCGTTTGGTGTGAGGGCACCCGATATAAGCGAGTCCTTTTCCGTCGTCCAAGTACGGAAAGTGAGATTAAATATTTCATTGAGGTCCATGAATATTTTGCATGGTTCATGGTTTCTTGCTAGATTCTCGTACATATTGGACATGCTGCACTTCTTTCCATCGACTCCTAGTATTTTGATTTCTATTTTAAGAGAAATAGCTTATTAGACTAGGAGGAGTTTTTGACATTCTATAATACATTAAATGCAAATGTCGATATTTATCACCTGAGAAAAACTACCCTTAGACGATGATACGATACTTATATTTTAATTTTCTCTAAAATACAAAATTACTTTTCATGGGTAAAATAACTTCTAGTGAATTACGGGTATAATCACTTCTAGTGTTCACACGCCCAACGCATAACTATGAATTTTTCGTAAAATGTTTATTCTTTTTCAGACAATTTTTATTGTTTTGTATGGAGTGGTCGTTGAAACTGCAGCTTGGACAAGACAAGAAGGAACTATTTGGGTTGGATGGTGAGCTCTTTCCCCCCATGATTTCACAATTTGTGTCCTCGTACTCTAAAATCCTTAGATTCTGTCATGTTAATTATCTACAAGGATCATCCTAGATTTATTAATAAAGGATGTAATACCTCAGCCAACTGACTTTTGTTTTCACTTTTAAGGAAGACCCATGTACATATTGGTCTCAAAAAGTACAAGGTTTTTTCTTTCCACATTATAAATATGAGCCATTTTTCACCTCTCCAAGTAAACAAACAAAAAATCACACAATACACGTAATGGAATGGACAGATTTCCACTACTCTCCTTTGATGGAAGAGTCTTTTTATGGGCTTATTTCATCACCCCAGTTCGAAACGGAGAAGGCAGAGTGGACTTCCGAGGAGAACAAGCTGTTTGAGAAAGCTTTGGCTGAAATTGATCCAGCTTCTCCAGCTTTTTTCGAAAATGTTGCATCAAGGGTTCCATGGAAATCCATCGAAGACATCAGAATCCATTATCAAGCACTTGTTGAAGATGTGGATATGATCGAGTCGGGCCAGCTTCCAGTTCCCGACTACAGAAATGTCGATCGTCATCAGGAGAAACAGGAAGAAAAGAAAAATGAGGTATCATCTCCATCACATGAAGCTAAAACAAGAAACGGCCAACAACGCAGAAGAGGTGTACCATGGACGGAAGAAGAACATCAGTACAGTTTCTTTCTTATGAATTAATTTCCATTTTCTCCTTTTCACTTTTAGAATCTAAAACATATAATTATGGATAAAAGTTGAAATATTACTTCAATTTTCCTTTTCACATTAAGGGATGATGTAAGTTTGAATATTCAATATAGGTCATTTCATTTGTGTCATAGAAGTACAAAATATGTTATGGCTCATTTATTCATATTTCAGGTCGTACGTTCGTAAAACTACCTAAGTAGGAAACGCACATATGTAGCAATTGGCCCAGAAAAAGAAATAAATCTAGGCGTCTTTAAAATAAATAAACAAAGAATCATAAAGTATAAAAAGCTTACGTATACGTAGGTTTCTCTCTTTTTTGATATTAATGTTTACTTTCTCTTATAGACATCAAAATTCAACCACATTTACTGCAGTTGGATTCTTTCTCCAATCTTTCCCTTGCATATCATCCCATAATTTCCTCTTTAACGTAGCAAACTGACTTTTTGCCACGGCTTTTCTTTCAGGTTGACCTGACAAGAACCTTATTTCATGTCTATTTCACATTGTACATTCATGCGACATTTAATAAAGCATCAACGAATTAAGTGCCAATGAAATTTGCTATCCCTGATGATGGATGAGTATATACATGAAATTTTGAACATTTTCCACATCTAATGCAAAACCCAGAGACTATAGGTTAATTTTTTGTTCTTAGAACATCATCTCTATATAGTATATACACATAAGGTGCAATAGGTATAGGTTCCGAAGTACTTATTAGATACTATTTGACAACTTTAATTCGGTAATTTTCTCTTGCACACATGGACACACAGGTTGTTCCTTATGGGACTGAACAAATACGGGAAAGGAGACTGGAGAAGTATTTCAAGGTACTATGTTATTACCAAAACCCCAACACAAGTCGCCAGCCATGCTCAGAAGTACTTTAGAAGACAAACGAGCTCCACTCCAGTCGACAGGCGTCGCCCGAGCATTCATGACATTCAAACTGTGAACTTCAATACATCATCAATGTCAGCACCGAGACATGGAAACATCGATGAAACACTAGTCCCATTTTCTTCCAACCGTGCATTCAACATTCCAATTCTCAATCACAGTTTTAATGGTGAAGAAAACCCTATTTTCTTACCTAATTATCAGTTTCCATCCGGTGATGATGTCATCTCTAGTCAGACTTCTGCTGGTAATTATTCTGCTGCGTGCTTGCTTCCATCTCTGAGGAACCAACAACAACGATGGGGTTAAGTGTCGACTATACATATATATATATGTGTGTGGGATACTGTACTCCTATATTGAACAGGATGAATTATGGAGTCTTGATCACTCAATGTCATAATTTCTCATATTAGTTCAATTAGGTGTATACCTCGAACTCTAAACAACATATATAAATGCGTATGTTGAAACTTTGTGCAACTTTAAACCTTTTGTAGTATTAATTATAAAAAATAATTACACCTGATCGACTATTATCTATTTAAGCCTAATCACATGGCAATTCATTTAAATTGAGAAATTACATTTTAATCTCTAATTTTTTAGTATCGTTTGTGGTCCCTGACGTCCACTCAGGGATGCAAACGAGCCGAGCCGAGCTTTGGCACTTTTTCAGGGTTCGAGCTCGAGCTCGGGGCTAAATAATAAGGTTCGGGTTCGGCTTGCGAGCCGGCGAGCCAGGAAGAAGGCAGCTCGGGCTTGGCTCGCGGTAAGGTTCGGCCGAGCCGAGCCGAACCACGAGCCATAAATGAAAAGCCTCAAAATTGCAACTCCAGAAACAGATCTGAACTTTTTCTTTGTCATCCAAACCACAACAGAATATAAAGATCTGAAAGTTTTCTTTATCATCCACCAAACCATAACAAAAAATAAAGATCTAAAAGTTTTTCTTTATCATCCACCAACCCAGAAATAAAAAAATCAGGATTTATTATTTTTGTAAGTATAGAAAAGCAGGAAAAGGAGACGGCAACCGAACAAAAATCTAGGGCAAAAAATAAAATCACAACTTTCATTAATATAAATATAGATTTACATAAATTTGATTCAAAGCTTCAAGATGCGAGAAGCTTGGTAACGTAGATGGAGGCGGCGGCCTGGAGCGTGCTGGCAGAGGTAGTGGCGTTTGGAAAGCTACTGTGGCGGCGATAGGCGACGTGAGATAGCAATGCTTGGGTGGTGGTGGACGGCGTGAGACGGCGGCGCTTGGCTGATGGGAGATGATGTGAGAGGGTGGCTGTCGTCGTGGTCGTGATCGTGGTCGTGGTGGTGTGGGGGGGGGGGGGGGGGTGCGTGCTGGCCAGAGGTGGTGGCTCTGGCTTTCAGGTTTGATGTCGGCTTGGCAGGGGTGAGAATGAGATGAGGCTGAAACTTGGAAGAAAAAATGAAATTGGGGGTAGGGTTTTGTGTTGTAACTTGTAATATATATATACTGTAACACCCCGGAGCGAAGGGCGCCACATCCCCCGCACCATAACCCAACACGTGAAGCGAAATGGGAACTCCGCCCACGTATCAAGTCACGGCGAACGGGTGACAAACAAAAATCCAACCTAAGCTAGGCGTTCTAGACCCTACTCAGAGCACGCAATAAAACAAGTAACGAATGCGGAAGCACCAGAATCTCATAAAGCAAATAAACATACTCAAGACATATCAAACTTTCGATTCAATCTATACAAACTTTACAATTTCGAATTGGAGGCATAACTTATACATAATTCAGAATTAGCCAAAAAGCATAAAGAAACGAAAATGCCATGCATGAGACTCAAGCTATCCTCAAACCCTACTCAAAGACAACCGCCTAGCTCCAACACCTCAGAACGAGTACCTGCAACTCAAAACAAAGGGGGAAAAGATAGAAATAACGAGGGTCAGTCCTAGAGACTGGTGAGGGGGTTAACACACGCACCCATACATATACATAAGAGCAAAGCATATACAAAGCTTAAAGGGTTCATGAACCGGGCACGGTTTTTGCATTCTAAAACATTTAACCCGTGGTAATATATATAAAGAAAGAAGTTTGGGGCCGAAGGCCAAATTCAGTCAAGTTTTAGAGTTTAGAAATCCGCCCCCGTTTCACAACCATAATCGAAACATAACGAACCGAAAGCTTAGAACCAACTCACTTACTCCTGAAACGAAGGCGAAGCGAAACACAAAACAAATCATAAATCAATCCCACCTCCACACCATTTGGGGAAGAGAGGTGCCCCTCTCAACCCACCACAGAACGAAACGTGTGAACCGGAGGATCCCGCCCGGTTCCTTCGACGGCCAGCCAAAATGCGCTCCGTCGGCATAGGAGAACTAAGTCTCCCGTTGGTGGAGAAGTGCACAGGGGTCGTAACCGGCGACCCCGATGGTCGTCCCGGGTCTCCCTTACCCACAACTCCGGGGCCCAAACAGATCACAGAACTCACACAGACAGACAGACAGACATAACCTGTGCATATCGTACTTACCATATGAAGCTCCTCTGCAAATCATACCACGCTTACACACACACACACACTCTTATCAAAGCTTATCAAAACAACCGAAAATAGAGTTTATAGACTTATAAAAGCGTTTTCAAAGCTTCTTGACAAACGGGACAAAACCCACAAAATACTTATCAAAACACATATTTACATATGTATACATATATGTATCGCATGCGGGTTCGAAATACAAATAGGGTTTTAGGTCATCATAACTAAAAGGAAAGAAAACCTCACCTGGACGAGCAAACCAACCAAAACGGACCAAAAGGAGTCAAACGAACCACTTCCTCAACAACGGGACGAACCTAAGAGCAAAACAAAGAGCAAGAGGCAAACTTAGACTCAAATGAACCATATTGACGCTCGGCGAATGCGTATGAATACATAAGAGATGCTATTATGTCATGAACACGTTCATGTGCACTATTAAGGAATTTAAATCATATAATCAAATCATTCAATCCTTCGCTCACTTTCATTCGAATTCATAATTACATGTTTCCAATCAATTCAAGAAATTCAAGGCACAAGATTTAACATTTAGGCAAATAAGAGCATTGAAGCAAATTAAGTTCGACACATATTCAAACGTATTCAATCTTACACAAAACTCTACTACATACACCCTATTACATAATATAACATATTTCCAAAGTTTGAAAACAAGAACAAATCACAAGATGAGGGAAATGGGTTATGGAAATCACAAACGCCACAAAACGCACATAAACGACATTCAACAAAAGCATGCTTAAATCTCACCCAAATGTTATGAAATCGAACCACAATACTCCCAACACATAGTAAAACAAGTTCATAGTTCATCACAAACGAAGATAAAGGCAACAAAGAGGTGAAACAAACCAAAAATCGAAAAGAAAAACCTAGGGCTGCGCAGGGGGAGGGACACGGGGGTGTCCCTCAACTTAACTAAGCTGAGCCACGCCCGTGGCTCAGTCCAGACATGCCCAGGAAGCATGACACGCCCGTGTCTCACCTTTCAAGGCAAATGAGACACGGGGGTGTCTCGGTACAGCACCAAAAACGCATACAAAGTTTGCCGGCAAAACTGACACTAAACAAAATCAGTCCAAAAGCATACCAAATCAACTCCAAATATTATGAAACTTGATATGCAACATATTTAGCATGTTAGGAACATATTTCATTTAGAACTCAAAGGCTAGATCACGCGTTAAGGTCACCGAAATCATGCAGCAACTCAGGAGCGCCAAAAACGGACATATGAGCTCAATAGGTTCAATCATGCCATGATCAAGTACTTAGGGGCTGAAAATGAAGCTGAAACTCTAGGGAATGAATACTAACATGATAAGAAACTAATATACTCCATGTATATGCAAATTGACACGAATTGGAGCACATTAGAACCACCAAGTAATCGCAAAATGCAACAGCAGCAGTTCGGTTCGCGCATAGCATACAAACAGGCCATCATGCTTCGATTAGGAGCTGAAAATGAATCTAAAAACTTGCAAGAGCAGGGCTAACATATAAACCAATTAGTATACAACATCTCCATGCAAATTCACACGAATTGGAAGTCATTAACTCAAGCAACAAAGCACAAAACGTCACAGCAGTCCCAAAACAGGGGAGCAGTTTTTAAGGTTCAAGAACTCAAGTTTGCAGCCATATTAAAGCATGAATTCCGGGCAAAACGAAGCACATTCATAGAACAACATGTATACTACATTACCAAGCATTAGCATACGAAATTGGAGGCAAGAATTCATCCATTTGATCTCAAAAACGTGACAGCAGTTTGGTGGAAATGAGCAGATTTGCAGCAGTTCGGTTTTCAAGTTTCATGGCCAAAAACTCAAGGTTTCAATCATGTTACCAAAGATAAAACAACCCTAACACATCTAGCATGAAGTAAGAATCAATAATGGAAGCAAAGGAGTTCATATAAGCACCAAAGAAGCCTCAAATCAGCCACAAACTCAAGCTAAGGCAAGGAAGCAACAAATGACCTCTAACCCTAACTATTCATGCAAGTCTCCATAACCTTATTAAATCTGATGCAAATCATGAATTTCAAGGATCAAATGAAGCATAGAAGAGAGGAGAATACATAAATATACTTACCTTTAAGGTATGAAGAAGTATGGAGAAGATTGGCTTCAAAATCACAAGACATGGGAGAGGGCTTCTTTCTTCTTCTTCTCTTCTCTTCTCTCTCGATCTGTTGCTGCACAAAATGAGGGGGTTTGGCTCGTTTTTCAGCTGATAAGGGAGAGGGAGAGACTTAACTCAAGTCAAGTTATCAAGGGTTAGGCTTAGGTTGAGTTAAATTGGCCCCACAAGTACAAGACTAGTCAAAGAAGGTGGCTTAAGCACAAGCTGTTCGTTCCGGGCGAAAAACGAGGGTCCAAACGGGCTTAGAAAAATACCAAATCAGGTTCCTTGGCTTCATCTCTTCGTTACGAGTCCAACGCATCTTCCGGAATTCAAATCCGAATTCCCTAGCTCAAGTTATGGCCTCCGGAACAAGAGGCGCGCTAAAACTAGTTAGGCCCTCATGTCCCTCGTCACATACTTAAGGTTTAAAACCTCGAAAAACGAACACGAAAACATAAAACGAGCATGCAAACACATTCATAACTCACGTATATCACGCATATCGAAATTTCACAAAAATCGGAATTGAATTCCGGCACATAACAAGCAAATTACGAGCATACGAAACTTAAACGTTTAAAATCAAAGTTCATGAATATAAACAATTAATTTCATATTAATTCAAATAATCATATAAGCATTAAAATAACATTCAAATACGTAATTAAATAATTTAAAGCACATAAAACCCTCTCGTTACGGCGTACCTGGAAATCCGAACGATCGGGATGTTACAAACTCCCCTCCTTCAAAAGGACCTGTCCTCAGGTCCTAAGGAGAATCTTGAACGGCTTCAAAGACAAGCCCAAAATCCACATTTCCGCTGCGCCACTCTGATCCTATACTTCTCGAAACCCTATCTCCTTAATTGGCGAACCGGACACAAAGTCCTAGTCGTTTGCCCCCACTTCCCAAATAAAGATTCGGGAGTAGTTGGAGAATTCTCAACCTTGGCACGTAGACATTACTACACAAAGTCCATAACGTCTTTCTTATGCCAGAACATCCGGGTCCCAAAACTCCGAACAACCTCAACCCTGAGTGGGATAAACTCGTGACCTTGCACTCCTTAAGGCGTAGGCTACCGTTCGTCTACGAGCAACACACAACAAAGGCCTTCCTTTATGCCTCGGTTGGAAACAAGGTAGCCTTTTGTACCTTTGGTTAGGCAAGAGCCAATACCGTGGCTAACTCTCTTCAACCGCCTCTTCCCACTCAAAACCGTGCCTCTTACTCTGAGACAATCCTCGGTTCTTCTACGGGAAATACCAACGGGTTAGCCTTCTATCTAGTACCCGAAGATATCGTTGAGTCCCTGACGGACCTCCTAAAAGCATCCGCTAACGCCAACGAAAACAAGGCACCTTCAGACAAGCTGACCAAAAGCAGTTCGACCCTCACAACTCACCAAACACTCACGAACACTCCACACCACAAGAAAGTACTAACGCAAAAGGGAAACAAACAAAGCACACAACGAACAAGAGCCAAGTAGGAAAAGAGATACGTAACAAGTAAAACTAGGAAATAAAGGAAGCACACTTCAAACAAAAACCAAGAAGAGAAAGAATCACACAATAGGCAAGAACCAAGGGTGAAAGCAATTACGCATCAAGCAAAACTGAAAAGGGAAGGAAACACATTACAAGTAAGAGCCACGAAGGGAAAGAAACACTTAACAAGCAAGAACAAGAAGAGGCATAATTACGCAACAAACATAATGAAGAATCACCTAAAAACAAGGAGTAAGACAATAAGTACATGGGTTTCCCCCGAATGTTAAAATATGCGTGAAATGTAATGCCATGAATGCTTCATGTACCGTTCACCATAGGAGTAGCGTTGAGTGTGGTGCCATCCTCTTGTTTCCGGGAGGATCATCTTGTGCTTGAACCGGGATCTTGAAGTCATAGTATTTCCTTGAAGACCTCAACTTCTTGTTATTCGATTAACTTTCATCATGCCTTCGATTCCTCCACAATTGAGTCCTCCTACCACCTTTGGTATTGAAATCTCTCCTTGTTTGATATTGGTGACCTCATGAGATTCTTGAGTTTCTTCATGCCATGTAATTCGAGTCTCTACAATGTGTATATTAGATTGCTTCCGGTGAGGAGACGTAAAAATCTATCCATCTTCAGTATTTGAATCTTCTTATACTCGGCAACTTTGAAGTCTTAAGTTTTCAAAATTTCTCTTGTCTCTTAGTTTCTCGCCTTGTCTCCCAATTATTTCACCTTGAAATATTTTCCCAACTCGCGGCACTTGAAACAATTCCTAATTCCTCTTAATTTGATCCTTTTACTTCGGTGTTGGAATCTTTCTTTTCTTGACATTGTTGATATCTTGAAGCTTCTCGAAATTTCTTGAAATTTAGATTCCTTGCTTGATCTTCGAACTCCAAACTGATCTTTTCTCCTCATAAGTGTTGGCAAGACTCCCTTCATTAATTGCCCATTCCTTCATAGCTCCTTTTATCTGGTATCCTCGGATCACGCACATATTCTTGAAATTTGAAGATTTGATCGAATTTCATACTTACTTGCTTGAAATCAATTCCGAACCTTAGGACAGTTCTCGAAGATACCCAATCTTTTAAACCCTTGTTGGAAATCGTCCATCTACTTTCATTCTTAAGTTTGAAACTTTCCTATCACCAAACACGAAAGGAGGGTGCTTGCACAAAGTTCTCGAATAGAACTTCTTCACAGGAATTATTCTCGAACTCCTCAAATCTTTATTCTAATCTCTTGATCACCTAGAACTTAACCTTGATATCCCCATTTCAAACCGCTTCAAAAGATAAAAGTCCCTAAACCCCTTATAGTCCGAATATAGCTGTCTCCCTTGTCCGTTTCCCGGTAATACTTGTTGATGTCGAAGGAGTGTCCTGAAATAAAATACAATTCCAAGAAAGTATCGATGCATGCGGGGTTTCTAGTGCATGTTCATGTGAACTATTAATACAAATAATATCAAATAATATCAAGTAAGTCACATAAGTGATGTAGTGAATGCCAACAAACACGAAATCCTAAGCCGAACGACCTAGACAAACCCGACACGACACGAGAGCTCCGGTTTTGCAACCTAGAGCTCTGATACCACCTAAGGATGTAACACCCCGGAGTGAAAGGCGCCACATCCCCCGCACCATAACCCAACACGTGAAGCGAAATGGGAACTCCGTCCACGTATCAAGTCACGGCGAACGGGTGACAAACAAAAATCCAACCTAAGCTAGGCGGTCTAGACCCTACTCAGAGCACGCAATAAAACAAGTAACGAATGCGGAAGCACCAGAATCTCATAAAGCAAATAAACATACTCAAGACATATCAAACTTTCGATTCAATCTATACAAACTTTACAATTTCGAATTGGAGGCATAACTTATACATAATTCAGAATTAGCCAAAAAGCATAAAGAAACGAAAATGCCATGCATGAGACTCAAGCTATCCTCAAACCCGACTCAAAGACAACCGCCTAGCTCCAACACCTCAGAACGAGTACCTGCAACTCAAAACAAAGGGGGAAAAGATAGAAATAACGAGGGTCAGTCCTAGAGACTGGTGAGGGGGCTAACACACGCACCCATACATATACATAAGAGCAAAGCATATACAAAGCTTAAAGGGTTCATGAACCGGGCACGGTTTTTGCATTCTAAAACATTTAACCCCGTGGTAATATATATAAAGAAAGAAGTTTGGGGCCGAAGGCCAAATTCAGTCAAGTTTTAGAGTTTAGAAATCCGCCCCCGTTTCACAACCATAATCGAAACATAACGAACCGAAAGCTTAGAACCAACTCACTTACTCCTGAAACGAAGGCGAAGCGAAACACAAAACAAATCATAAATCAATCCCACCTCCACACCATTTGGGGAAGAGAGGTGCCCCTCTCAACCCACCACAGAACGAAACGTGTGAACCGGAGGATCCCGCCCGGTTCCTTCGACGGCCAGCCAAAATGCGCTCCGTCGGCATAGGAGAACTAAGTCTCCCGTTGGTGGAGAAGTGCACAGGGGTCGTAACCGGCGACCCCGATGGTCGTCCCGGGTCTCCCTTACCCACAACTCCGGGGCCCAAACAGATCACAGAACTCACACAGACAGACAGACATAACCTGTGCATATCGTACTTACCATATGAAGCTCCTCTGCAAATCATACCACGCTTACACACACACACACACTCTTATCAAAGCTTATCAAAACAACCGAAAATAGAGTTTATAGACTTATAAAAGCGTTTTCAAAGCTTCTTGACAAACGGGACAAAACCCACAAAATACTTATCAAAACACATATTTACATATGTATACATATATGTATCGCATGCGGGTTCGAAATACAAATAGGGTTTTAGGTCATCATAACTAAAAGGAAAGAAAACCTCACCTGGACGAGCAAACCAACCAAAACGGACCAAAAGGAGTCAAACGAACCACTTTCTCAACAACGGGACGAACCTAAGAGCAAAACAAAGAGCAAGAGGCAAACTTAGACTCAAATGAACCATATTGACGCTCGGCGAATGCGTATGAATACATAAGAGATGCTATTATGTCATGAACACGTTCATGTGCACTATTAAGGAATTTAAATCATATAATCAAATCATTCAATCCTTCGCTCACTTTCATTCGAATTCATAATTACATGTTTCCAATCAATTCAAGAAATTCAAGGCACAAGATTTAACATTTAGGCAAATAAGAGCATTGAAGCAAATTAAGTTCGACACATATTCAAACGTATTCAATCTTACACAAAACTCTACTACATACACCCTATTACATAATATAACATATTTCCAAAGTTTGAAAACAAGAACAAATCACAAGATGAGGGAAATGGGTTATGGAAATCACAAACGCCACAAAACGCACATAAACGACATTCAACAAAAGCATGCTTAAATCTCACCCAAATGTTATGAAATCGAACCACAATACTCCCAACACATAGTAAAACAAGTTCATAGTTCATCACAAACGAAGATAAAGGCAACAAAGAGGTGAAACAAACCAAAAATCGAAAAGAAAAACCTAGGGCTGCGCAGGGGGAGGGACACGGGGGTGTCCCTCAACTTAACTAAGCTGAGCCACGCCCGTGGCTCAGTCCAGACATGCCCAGGAAGCATGACACGCCCGTGTCTCACCTTTCAAGGCAAATGAGACACGGGGGTGTCTCGGTACAGCACCAAAAACGCATACAAAGTTTGCCGGCAAAACTGACACTAAACAAAATCAGTCCAAAAGCATACCAAATCAACTCCAAATATTATGAAACTTGATATGCAACATATTTAGCATGTTAGGAACATATTTCATTTAGAACTCAAAGGCTAGATCACGCGTTAAGGTCACCGAAATCATGCAGCAACTCAGGAGCGCCAAAAACGGACATATGAGCTCAATAGGTTCAATCATGCCATGATCAAGTACTTAGGGGCTGAAAATGAAGCTGAAACTCTAGGGAATGAATACTAACATGATAAGCAACTAATATACTCCATGTATATGCAAATTGACACGAATTGGAGCACATTAGAACCACCAAGTAATCGCAAAATGCAACAGCAGCAGTTCGGTTCGCGCATAGCATACAAACAGGCCATCATGCTTCGATTAGGAGCTGAAAATGAATCTAAAAACTTGCAAGAGCAGGGCTAACATATAAACCAATTAGTATACAACATCTCCATGCAAATTCACACGAATTGGAAGTCATTAACTCAAGCAACAAAGCACAAAACGTCACAGCAGTCCCAAAACAGGGGAGCAGTTTTTAAGGTTCAAGAACTCAAGTTTGCAGCCATATTAAAGCATGAATTCCGGGCAAAACGAAGCACATTCATAGAACAACATGTATACTACATTACCAAGCATTAGCATACGAAATTGGAGGCAAGAATTCATCCATTTGATCTCAAAAACGTGACAGCAGTTTGGTGGAAATGAGCAGATTTGCAGCAGTTCGGTTTTCAAGTTTCATGGCCAAAAACTCAAGGTTTCAATCATGTTACCAAAGATAAAACAACCCTAACACATCTAGCATGAAGTAAGAATCAATAATGGAAGCAAAGGAGTTCATATAAGCACCAAAGAAGCCTCAAATCAGCCACAAACTCAAGCTAAGGCAAGGAAGCAACAAATGACCTCTAACCCTAACTATTCATGCAAGTCTCCATAACCTTATTAAATCTGATGCAAATCATGAATTTCAAGGATCAAATGAAGCATAGAAGAGAGGAGAATACATAAATATACTTACCTTTAAGGTATGAAGAAGTATGGAGAAGATTGGCTTCAAAATCACAAGACATGGGAGAGGGCTTCTTTCTTCTTCTTCTCTTCTCTTCTCTCTCGATCTGTTGCTGCACAAAATGAGGGGGTTTGGCTCGTTTTTCAGCTGATAAGGGAGAGGGAGAGACTTAACTCAAGTCAAGTTATCAAGGGTTAGGCTTAGGTTGAGTTAAATTGGCCCCACAAGTACAAGACTAGTCAAAGAAGGTGGCTTAAGCATAAGCTGTTCGTTCCGGGCGAAAAACGAGGGTCCAAACGGGCTTAGAAAAATACCAAATCAGGTTCCTTGGCTTCATCTCTTCGTTACGAGTCCAACGCATCTTCCGGAATTCAAATCCGAATTCCCTAGCTCAAGTTATGGCCTCCGGAACAAGAGGCGCGCTAAAACTAGTTAGGCCCTCATGTCCCTCGTCACATACTTAAGGTTTAAAACCTCGAAAAACGAACACGAAAACATAAAACGAGCATGCAAACACATTCATAACTCATGTATATCACGCATATCGAAATTTCACAAAAATCGGAATTGAATTCCGGCACATAACAAGCATATTACGAGCATACGAAACTTAAACGTTTAAAATCAAAGTTCATGAATATAAACAATTAATTTCATATTAATTCAAATAATCATATAAGCATTAAAATAACATTCAAATACGTAATTAAATAATTTAAAGCACATAAAACCCTCTCGTTACGGCGTACCTGGAAATCCGAACGATCGGGATGTTACATATACATAATACATATATATATAATATCTATATTATGTATATATATATAAATAAAGAGAATAATATATGTATTATATATATATTATATATTTCTTTAAAAGCAAGCCTAGTTCGCGAGCCGGCTCGCGAGCTACGAGCTGAGAAAGATAGGGCTCGGGCTTGGCTCGTAGGAACCACGAACCGAGCCATGGCTCGGCTCGGCTCGTAGGTATCGAATCCAAGCGCGAGCTTCCTTCGAGCTAGCTCGCTAAGCTCGCGAGCCGGCTTGTCTCATTTGCATCCCTACGTCCACCAGGGTTCCGTTATATCATTGCAAAAATACCCCGATTTTTTTAATTTGATTTGTAACTTCAGGAACTGTGTTGTTAAATTCATAATTTATAGGAATCGTTTTGCTTATATTTGTAAACTTTAGATGTAATTTTGTAATTTTGGTCGTATATATTCAATATAACACTCATACAATCTGATGGTATCCAAATTCAGCTGTATACGGAACGACCGAAGTGGACTCCCAATTCATCCAAGAATTTCTATGTTGGGGAAGATCTTGACCTTTAACGAAGTTGCAAGATGAGCAAACGTGAGCTCAAAGGCCAAAACAGGAGGATGTGGGGGTTGGAATACGGAACATCTCCTCTAACGTGTTATACCTTGTGACACTTTTATGTGTGTCGTATAATTGCCCTAAGTAGTTGAAAATCTTCTTCCACGTTCTTTTAGATCACTTCTCTTTTAGCTCGGATCGGAATTTTCTCCAATAGGTGAAGGCTCCTTCTTGTAAAGAACACTTTCTTTAGTCGGAGTTTAAAATGATTTTAGGTTCCGAAGTCAATCAAAGTAATTAAGACTAGTCAATTTATTTGACTCAATGATGGATTCGAGTGGGTTTTAGTTGCATTTCAATTTGTGGAGAATCACAAAACTATAATCTAGATGCTAAGTAAAGAAAAACATGAGTATTTTGAATAATAAGGTTATACATATGATTATGTATTTTATCATATGCAGCTCCCACTCTTTTTATAAGATTTGTTTTCCCTATGGGTAGTGAGATTCAAAGAATTTTAACTTTAGACATACAACTCGTGAGATATCCATAGAAAAACCTTTAAGTAGGTACAACTTATTAATTCCATCGTTGTGGAATTCTCAGTAATATTTTTGTATCTCCGTTCTTTCGATCATGGACCCACGACTCGTGCGACATTCATATCTAAATTGGTGTTAAGCAGGACCTATCAATCATAAGATCATGACTAAACTTAGTTCGCATGGCCCACGACTCGTGAGACATCACACTCCCTTAAATAATCAAGAAATATTAATTACTTGAAGTAATTAACTAGAAAACTAAGAACTAATAAATTACATATAGTTGCACCACGACTCGTGAGCCAACAACTAGCTTGCTTATTAAACTTAAATTCTATTAATGGAATGCTCTAAAATTTTATTAAAGTTTGCACTTTTCATAAAATTATTTTAAAAAATTACTTAATATTTTGTGGGATTTTTCGAATCGACCTCACCAACATATAAATTTATCCAATTCAATTAGTTTTGTTTAATGCAGTTTCACATAAAATGCATTACACAAGCAATTAACAGATAATATGTCCTAGCATGATACTAATACGAGATGATCATGGGTATCCTATCTTATGCGCAATTATGGGAGTCACTCTATAATTACTAGTTATAAACATACATGCCACATAAAAAGATATAACAATAAGGGAATATAAGATTTAATGATGCCCTATTTTATTATAATAATAGAACTAACCCTCACCAACAATTTGAGGCGTCTTCACTTATGTCCACCGTACTCCTTCATTCGTGCATCCTTCTTACTCCATGGATGTTTGTCTCCAAAATATAAATAAAACCTCACTTCCAAAGTTCTACTCTTTTTACAGAAAAGTAATATAGCTCAATTTTCATGTTGACCATAAACAAATACACGAGGCATATCCTGGCCCAAAAACAGTAATAAGGAAAGTCACATAATAAAATAAGTAACAATACGCATGTAAGTGCGCACCAACCCCGGTTGAAATAACGTAAATAGGGGCTCGCGGACCCAAATTGAAAATTCATCAATGTGCATAAATTTAAAACATCCACAAGATTAACCCATGATCAACCATATTCTAAATATTGTAAGAATTGAAATTTACTAATAAATTTAAAATTCTTTTGACATTGAGTTCTACTAACTCAGAGTAAACTGACATCAGTACTCTATTCAAGGATCTTCTCAAAATCAAAATTTGAATCAAGACAAAATTCTAATTAATTCAAAAATAATAATTTATTTCAATTATTATTTTAAAAATAATAATATTAATTTTTCTAAAAATTTAAATCTAATTTTAATTTTCAAAAATTCCAAATTTAATATTTATTTCATAAATAAATAATTTTAATATTTTTAAAAAATCATATTATAAAATTGGGATCAGCAAGGAGTAGGGCGCCGAGAGAGAGCTCGCAGCCCATCAGGACTTGAGGCCAGGAAAAGGCGGGTGGCAAGCAACATTCATTGCACACGGGGAACTGGTGCGGTAAGGGCAGTAGGTAAGCAACAAGCTGCCTGGGAGCACGCGCCCCCACACATGCGATGCGGTTGATGGTGTGATGGGATAGGGCAGCCGCCTGTTGCCCAGTAGACAATATGCACAGCGCGTGCCTGGTGGAGCGTGGCCCCTCCTCCTCTGCGGACGCCGACACAAGGTGGCCAAGCCTTCGGCCTCGTCGTGCCATTTCGTTTTTCGTCCAAAAATTTAAAATTTTCAAAATGCAATCCGGGAAATTAAAAACATGATTTGATTAAATCTGTCTAAAAGTTAATTTTCAATCATAATTTATCAGAAAGTATTTTTCTCAACTTCTTAGGAAACTCTCAGATTCAAAACTCAGATTTTGAAATAGATTCAGGAATACTCAACCATTTCTCAGATTCAAGAATTTCAACCAAATTCAGTTTGATAAAACACTTTAGAATAAACGTTGCACGTGTGACTCTGATATCACTTGTTGGAAAAACTCAGATTTCGAAATAGATTCAGGAATACTCAACCATTTCTCAGATTCAAGAATTTCAACCAAATTCAGTTTGATAAAACATTTTAGAATAAACGTTGCATGTGTGGCTCTGATACCATTTGTTGGAAAAACTATTACAAACGTAGCTGAAATTTAAAATTTTTCACAACATGGATCGTTTACTCGCAATTTTTATTCCTAAACTACATCATGAAAGTTCAACTAACATACGTAAACGATGCTTTCTTGATACGTTTGAGCTACCCGCAAACGTTTTTCACGCCGATTTGAATTTTTCATTTCTTGATCGGTTCTTTCCTTCGAGACTGTAAAGTAAAACCCCCTGTAGAATATATTCACACCATTCTTAAATTCAGATCAATTCAGTGAGTATACTTGTACTGTAAATATTTGTGTATCGAAAGAAATAAGAAACGAGAAAAGTAGAAAGTAAGAATTATTTACTTTGTCATAAAAACCCAGATTGATGAGTGAGTAAGTCATGCATAAACTCTAAAATTTTTGAACCCCTTTATTTTATACGGTAAGGTTCAAAAATCCTTATCCCAAGTAGGATAGGATTCCGACTCTGATTATAACTCTTTTTCTTATTCTCCAAGTAATAATATCTTATTATTTTGGAAGAAGAATTCCTAATTAAATTAGGAGTATCTATTTATTCTAATCATATTAGAATAATAAATATTTATTTTAGTCACATTAGAACAATATTTATTCTCTAATCATATGAGAATAATTAAATAGAAAATATATTTATTTATTTAATTATTTATCCTAATCATATTAGAATAATTAAATATTTTGTATTAATTTCGTAATTGGCTCTAATTATAATGGGATTTATAATTAATTCTCCAATTAATTATATTTGATCTTTATAAATAATTTTCTAATTAATTATATTTAAGTTTTATAATTAATTTTCCGATTAATTAATGCATTGTCCTATTTCTCAATTGGACCACACGCCCGACCCCTTGCTTACGTGTCATACGTGTTCTGTACATGTGTCGTCTCATTTTGGTCAACTCTTTTGATCTTTCCAACAATACCCTCTGAACCTGACATTTATATGCGACCCTCTAGGTTCATTATTTAATTAACAATAAGCCTAATTAATTAATTACATTACGTATATATCACACAATCGTAGTCTAGCAACAGGTGTATGACCCCTAGCCAGATAACAAATAAATTCGAAAGAACCTTTCAGTCAATGACATCTCGTTAAATAGGATCCTTATACCATATCCTATCTCTCGGTTACGATTTAGGACATGAGAATAATGGGAACCCCAATAATCTTAATTTTAAAATTAAGTTCGTTTCATATCCATTTGATCTTGATCCAAGAAACTGATTTCTTGATCTTGATCCACCACCTTAGCCAAGGGTTTTACGATGGCATATGAACAACTTATACAATAAGAGATCTTATTTCCTTAAACGATAAGTCCTTTATTGATTCTCACATGTTTCCATGTGCCACTTTTGTAATCCTAGCTAACATGAGTCATAATTCAAGTGTCTCAGTCAACACTCTTTTAGATCTATATATGTCAAAGACTACTTAATTTGCTCACACAAGATATTAATGGAATCTCAAGTTCATGGATTAATGAACCACGTCATTGACCAGTGAGATATTTCCTAATCTGGAAGTCTTTATGTGTAGAAGTTGTTACTTCATTTTTCATCTACGAATCTTCTCATGCGGGACGCCTTAGTGTACTCGTTCTAAACAGCAAGTACCCATGTATTGCGCACTTATTGATTATGCGCACTTTACACCCCATGAAATAGGATGATTCCTTCTTAAGGACGTAATCCCACAAACAAGTCTCGAATGAGCCTAGTTGATACTCCCGTTGTTTGTTGGGCTCATTGTTCGGGGGTTTTCTCGAAGGTTTTAATTAAATTCCTATGTAGTGCAAGTGTAACACATGACATTTGTAGTGTCTGATCCCACATGGATAGAGAAAACCAACCAATCCTTTCATTTATTAATTAATCTGTAGACCGACTCAATCATTCAGGGGTGGTTCCTATAACTACAGATGCAAGAAAGCAATAAATAGCAAGATATTGAAGACTCAACAATAATAACGAGTAGTCAGGGGATAATAATTTCATGGATTAAGACATTAATTCATTGCTCAAGAAATTCTCTTGTTTTCACAATTATCATCACTAATATAAATGCTAGCCTCTCTCAAGAACAAACATACGTGCACAATCATTTTATACTGTTTACTCTCGTAATCCAATATCTTACAAATTCGGCCAATAAAATTGGAAGATTGTAATCAATTAGCAGCAGCTAAGACATACTCACTAATCAATCACCAATCATTTAGAGTCAAGTTAAATCATTTATACAGCTCGCCCTAAGTTTTACGAAATTCAGTCCAAATTCATAAGCATCTTCGATTTTCATATAAATTCTAAACCGCGTTAAAGTAGTTGATCAAGTTTCAACATGTCAATCAATTAAATTTCATAAAATAAAAAACCATCCATCAAAGCAATCCATCAGCATCTATATCCAATCCATCATCAGACCACGACTAGGGAATTAACTACTCATCATCATCATAACAATAATAAAGATAGAGTCTAAAATATTCATGCTCATAAATAAATATGATTGTTCAATTCAATTCCAATCATAAAACAAGTATTAACAACTGAATTAAATGACCTTAGTTTGCATACTTTAAAATAGAAAATATTCAAACCAAAGTGACATAGAAAAATCGAAGAATTGTCGTGTGACAAAGGAAAATGCAGAATTGCTCCTCCACTTCTCTCTTCGTCTCGTACTCATCTGAGCTCCAAGTCTCTATTCTCCAATTCCCTTTTCCATTAGGGTTTTGCATGCCTTAAATACTCATTGTAAAATAAAACCCAAAATTCCCAAATTATTCCTGTCTCATCGATCGCGGATGCTAAGGATTTCAGTGTAATTTCCTCGCGCGGCCGTGATTCTCAAAGAATCACTAATACGTTTTTAACACTCATTCGTAGCCGCTAAGAAATTCCTCTTGCATAGTTTGTGGTCTCTAATCTCCTGAACAATAGTTTTTTCCTCTGTTTTCTTCGCGACCGCTAATGGATTTAGCGTGAAAGGTTGGCAGCCGCTAATTGTCTCGGCCAGCTACTATTTTGTGCTTGCTTCGTGTTTTCATTCAAAGTTTGTCATTCTCGACTCCCAAGTGAAAGTTACCTGAAAAGTGGCATTTTAAGCATTAAATAGCACATAAATGACAATAAAGCATATAGAATTTGGGCATAAAATATCAAATATTTATCGCCTAACATTCATTGACTTAGAGTAATTTCTAATCCGGCTTATGTTAGAACATGTTTCATGTGTCATTAACTTAAATGACAAAGTCCTAGCAGCCATAGATTAGGGGAGTTCTTATACATGCGCATATAAATGAAAACACACAGAACATGTAATCCATCTAAAGAAGTGTTTGACTGGGATTATAATCATACGTCTGTCATTCAAAGATTGTCTGTGATACAAGGAAAATGTCAAAGTGAATTACTATAGATCGGCTTTCCATGGCACTATTCCTAACCGTTCAAACATTTCAAGAAAGCGTCCATTAAAGTGAGTTCTTTGACTTTCTTTATAATTAATTTGGCATAAAAATTGTAAGCAAACGATCCACCTTATGAAAAATTTTAAATTTTCGTTGCGCATGGTAACGTGTTTTCCAACACGAAGCACATCACTAGTTATTTATACTACATGACTAAAGCCAAAGTCCTGTGAGTATTACGAGTTCAATGCTTCCTATGATTCATTCATTTCAGATAGTTCATAGTAGTGTAAAATAAACAATTTCACTGGTTCAGTTCGATGTTTTCACTCTCATTAACAAACACTGATGTGTTATAATTAGAATCTTGATTCTCTATAACGAAAGACTAATCATCTCATATAACACATTATAATCCTGATAAGAAAAAAAAAATACTTATCATAGAGACTAGCACTATTATAGCATATGTTTAGGGTATTCAAACTCTTATTGCGAACTTACTTCGTATAAAAATATTATCACACGTCATTAATTATAAAATTCGTAAAATACTCATATCTTATAATAAATTCAGTTTCATTAATCTAACAAAAAATACAAAGTATTTATAAATAATTGAATTTTTAGGATACAAGTCCCCAAAAATACGTGGTATGTTATATATATTTTTTATATATATGATTTAACGTTATAATATGATTATTTGGAGTGAAAGCCTGCTAGAACTTTGGTGTGCATGCGACGTTGTTGTGTTTAGGTTGACATCTTGGGGCTGGGTTGAGAGGTTTGACTTTTAATCGTTGTTTAAGTGAATCCATTTACTTGCGTCGAACTCGTTGGTGAGGATTTTTTCTCATTTTTTACATTATTTCGTTCGTACCTATTTGTGTATATAAGCACCAACTTATGCACTCAAACCTTTTCGTAAGGCCTTCAATATTTTTAATCCATATATATATGTGTGTATATTAAAAAAAGTTCCGTTGATTTTCGAAGGAAAAACCTTTTAAAAATCTATATGTAATGCATGTGAGGAGAAGCTGCAAAGCTTCTATCGTCAAAAATATTTGCATTTGTGGAGTTAATGTCTTTGGGTGGAAATTGTAATAATTGTAATTTTGGTATATCAACCTACCTTAATTCGTAATTTTTGTATAAAAAGTTTTTCGGTGGAAAAACTAACCTATAACTCTAAAAGTTCGCAATTTCATGCATTAATTATTTGACTCGAATAAATATGACCCGACGAAAAACCCATTGGAAACTCACAAATCCCACTTCGTGGCAAATTCTCTAGAGCGAGAAGGGGAAGCTGATGTCTGTGACTCCTCACCCTAAACAGTGCGTCGAGTCGATCCTTGACACCCAATGAATGAGAAGGGCATTTCACCTTGTATTGTGGTACGATATGAGGAAAATGAGATATTGCATGAAAACCAATTTGCTATATGAGTTTAAGCTTTTGCTCGCATGGAAAGAAATTTTTTAATAAAAACTTTTTCGATTACTAAAAAGCATTTTATACACTTTAACCCCTATTTTATATCATCATTAAGTCACCCACACATATTAATTTCTGTTTCGACCCTGTGTTTCAGGATCTATGTCCTCGGTGAGAGGCCTCTGACGAGTCGAGTCTATGGTAGAATGTTTGTCAAGGCGTTACTCGTTGTTTCTAGTTTTTTATGTGCCCTAATGGGTTGAACTTCTTTCATCGCTATTCTGACCTGAGTCTCAGAATCAGAGGTGTGGTCGTGTTCGTTGTTGTGTCTTGCAGTTGCGCCTGACCGGAGTTTGCTAGTCAAGAGGTGCCAAGGAGGGGGCACGAAGATATCCGATCCAATTGGGGTGAGCCGGTTGACTTCACGAATCTCATTTCGAAATTCAATTTTCTTTAGTAAACTATTTTAAATTCAGTTAGAATCATCAAATTTAGTCTCATCAAGCTTGAACCAGATATCTAGAACTCATCCTATAAGCACAAATCCAATAATTTGATTGAGCTCAAGCTCATTTAAATGGGTTCTTAAAGCCAAAGCAGAGGCTCAAGTAAACTAACCAAATCATGCCTTTGCAAGAGAGTTGAAGTGCCTAATTCTAGAATTTATGAACACCCTCAAGTTAAAGTCTAAGAAAGAAAGGTTAAGGCGCTATATTTAACATGAATCAAGTACATTCAATAAATTTTCAGCAACGGTTACAGTGGTAGTTGCGTCTTTTTTGTCGCTTCAGCTTGTTGTACTGTATTTGTACATCTCATCTCAGAAACTGGTACAGAAAATACAGGTAAAGAAAAGGTACATGGCTACAATCAAAAATACAAATGATAAATATGCAATCTGGTAAGCGAAGGATCAGAACCATATCTGAATGGAGTTCTCTCTTTCTCTGTCGACTGTCCAAATATAAATTTGGCAAGACTGAGAGGCTCTCAACGCACCAATCTTAACTAAGGCTCCTGGATAACAAAAAAGGAAAGCATATCAGGCCTGCCTACCCCAACTTTCGGATATAGTTGTAGTAACAATGAAACTTATTGGACTAATCATTAGAACTAAGCGGTGGAGTTAAGAACCATCATCTATGAATCGTATAAGAGACAAGCAGGCTTAGTCTAGGTCAGTATCTGAACCTGTGAACAAATCGATCACGGGTTCAAATGTCGTTGGGGGTAGTTGGGAACCAGCAACAATTCTCTTTGAAAAACAAGAAAAAAGATCCATGTATCGTATAAAGCTGAAACTTCAAATTCAGTCAAGAGGAGACAGGACTTCACCACAAGATATTTAATTTTGTGATATTCTGCATATTAAGCTTTTGAATAATCCACAGCATTGCGCTTGCGTTTATTAGATTTCGAAAAAAACCATATCCTCCAGGATTTCTTCTGCTTGGCAGGTTGTGCCTTCAATTCCCTCTGGGCAGCAAGATCAGCCATGTAGCGAACCACAGCCTGAGGCGAACAAAATATTTTCAGCCTTACGATCAAAAGAAAGAAAATAAAAAATAAAAAAGGGATTAGATAAAGTAACAGTAGCATTTATCATACTTGAGCTCCTTTCTCAATCACGTCTCTTGGAGGTGCTACTAGAGGATTCCCCTCAAGATTCAACACACGCAGCCTACTCAGCATTCCAAATGATTCCGGAAGGGATCTTATCTGGTTGTTATGGCACATCAACTCCTCCAACATCTCAAGGTTTCCTATGGACCTCGGCAAAGCTTGCAAATCTGCAAAATTGTTGCTAACATCCATTTTCACAAGTTTTGTAGCAAAACACAGACTCTCGGGGATAGATTCAAGCTCATTGAAACTAATATCAAGCTGTCTCAAGCTCGCCAGGGATGCCATCGTTGTCGGAAGTTGTTTAATGTTATTGTAACGCACCGTCAGAATCTCCAAAGATTCAAGCCGTCCCACAGCTTCAGGAAGAGCTTTGAGACGGTTATAGTCTGCGTGTAACTCCTTAAGCGAAGTACAACGACCAATAGCATGCGGGATTTCCTCTATATTATTAGTTTCAACATTCAATTTCTGGAGACTTACCAGAGAACCAATCGCCTCAGGAAGCGCAAAAAGCCCGTTAGAGCTCAAATCAAGATCCTGAAGACGAACCAACCTACCAATGGTGGGGGGCAATGCTGTTAGCTGATTGGATCTCAGATCCAGATGAAGCAAGTTAAGCAAATCCCCAATAGACTCTGGCAATTCTCGGATTTGATTTGCGTGTAAATCTAGAGTTTGTAATGAGGAAAGGCCGCCTATGGCATCCGGTAACAGCATAATCTTGTTCTCTGATAGATCCAGTGTGATCAGAGTCGAGAGCTTCCCTATTGAATCTGGAAGCCATTCGATTTGATCTGATAATTTACCACAGAGAAGTAGCTCTCGGGTTCCTTTTTTAGCAGAGACTTCAATCCGACTGGCTAATTTTATTAAACTCAGTTTCTCACTATCTTGACCTGCAACAACAAAACAATTAGATATTTAAAATACCACATCAAAAACAAGATCTTTTCCAATCCAGGAAATGTTGTACAACCAACTCACCAGAAGTAATGGCTGGTTTAAGGGAAGAATCCACAATCTTAACTTCATCTGGACGGATCCCAGCACTGACTCCACCTCCAACTCCATCTACATGAAAGGCTGTTTTTGGCTTCTTCATAAACATGTCGTCTTTGGATAATATGACCTGAGAAGCCTTCACGGGCTCCTTCTCGTTATAGAAGCCTGATGAAATCGATGATTTGAGGGTTGAATTTAGACTGTTGGTCGAGAAATTAGAGCCCGAAGTTGCCAAAGAAGAACTGCTCGAATTCATGGACCGTGAATTACTAGAGCCCGAGTAAGACTGCACGCATTCTGCAGTTCTCTGAATCAAATCGTCGAACACCAAGTGTACGCCTTCGAGATCCAATACTTTCTGGGCCTCCCTCTTCTGCTCCTTGCTCTGGAAATAGACTATATTCCGCTGCATCTCCTGCAAGATTCTGAATAATTCTTCGGAAACATCTTTCCCCTTGATTTGCTTGGAGATTGCATCGAGTCTCAACTGATCTTCTCTCTCCACATTCTGGATTAAACTCTTCGCCGCCAGTACTTCCTCGATCCCCGGCCGCGCCGGCAAAGATCTCTGGAGCCTCATCACCTGCTCCACCGCATCGTCCATTGTCATCGGCGGCGCCTCCAACGCCATTCTTTTCAATTCCCTCCTCCTCTTTCACCCTGAAATCGATAAAACAAATCAACACAATAACCAATTCCCCCGCCTGCTTACTCCACAGCCAAAACAAGAACCCAATTTCCCTCTCTCAAAGAACACCACCCACACTCCGTTTCACAAAATCAATCAAAACAAAAGGATAAGAAAAAGGATAACCCACCAAAACAAATCCCTCCTTCCATCAAACAGCAAACCAATACCCTCACAAAAATTGGAAAAAATAATCAAAAACTATACTCACAGCGCTTTACGTGCGACGACAGACCAAAATCGAACATGAAATGCAAGGAATTTGCTGGCGGGCTATTTGTTTATACTCTTCCACCATTCGGCCGCAGCAGCAGGAGGAAAATGAGAGGAAACAATGGTGGTGGATGATTGATAGATATATTTTTCAATTTCTCCAGTTTCCTCAAATGGGGCCCAATGTTTCCGCAGCTAAAAACTTCGTATTTTTAACTGCAAACTTTGTGTCTTTTCTTTTCTTTTCTTTTTTTTTTCCCCCTTTATCTTATGAACTATGATTGTTCAATTGCCAAAAGGGGTTGTTTTTGCTTCTAACATGAAAGCTGAACACAACAACAATCTTACTACCAAACTGGCGACAAATAAGGTTACCTTTATATTTTTGTGGTAATTTGTTTTCTCAACCTAAACTATTATTATTAGTGAACATATAAATAAGAGTTCATGCATAATTGCTATTATGTATGGGATACTTTTAAAAATATAATTTTATCGTGTCGTAACACTCTTCATGTGAAAATTTTAAAAAAAAAAATCATATCGCCGTATCTGTATCGTGTTGTGTCCGTATCATCGTGTTTGTATCCGTGCGTCCTAGCATAATTGGCTTTGCTATGTTCTATTATTAATCATTTATGAATTATACTTGTATATTCGACCAGATTTAGAAACTTTCAAGACCCGTGGATACTTGCTAATAATATTGAGTAGATGTTAGAAATCTTGTGATCTTTAGATAAGTGCAACCAAAGACAAAGTCATCTAGCCGCCCTTGCTCGCTTTTGAACATGAATATTTGAGATAATTGCTCCTTTCGCCCTACAGGATTGAGGTAATTGCATATAGCCCCTTCTAGATTTGAGAAAATACATGCACACCTATGCATTTAAAGGACGTGGAGGCACACCAAGATGGTAAAATTAGTAGTTAGTACTGTACCCTCTCGATTTTTCCTTTGAAAAATGAGATAACTACACTGATCTCACATATTTGACGTAAGTGTATAATTACGTAATTAAATCTTGTTCAATACTTGTACTGCCTTATATATATTTAAAAGTATTGTCAACCAGTGGCACAAATATTTATGAAATAAGGTAGCCCATTTTGTGGCCAATATGGGTTGATCCAAGTGGATAATAGATTCATTTTATAGGGTAATGTTTCAGGTTCGAATCTCACTTGTATCTGCGTGTTTTAAAAAAAATATATAAGTGTTTAACTAACAGGGATTGGTCCAAGTGGTTAATGAGCTCGTTTTCCAAGACGATATCCTGGACTTGAATTCTACTTGTGTGTGAGTTAAAAATATATATATATTGGCACAAATAAACGGAAATATTTTACCTACTAAGAAAACAATATTAGTTGCAATTTTCTTCTTTTTTTTTTTTTTTGCCCTTTTCTTTCATATATATTTACAGGAGTCGGTACTAAAAGGATGTTGCAAAATTCTTTATTGAGTTATAGCTTCAATATCCTCCATTGAGATTTAAATTATTAGGAGTTAGAGTGGTAGACCCTCTCAACAAGCTGCAGCCATGAACCCTGAAAATTTTTATTGACATAAGTAAATTCAGTATGATAGAGTATGATGGGTCTGATTTGTAAGACAACACTAACAGCTGGGGAGGCAAATATAATTATCAAAACCTCGGAAGCAAGTTTAAAATTAAACCAAAACCTACGCGGCAAAATTATGGTTATCCTTAGAAGTAAAAAGTCATATATATATTTCATGATTCAACGTTTTACTTCTAGAAGCAGCATATTGATTTAAATTTATTTTATCAATCACCATTCAACAAAATCAAATTTCCTTTGCGGCATTCTTCTGCTCATTCAAATTGGACCGTACGTTGTATTCATATTGCATCATAAATACATTTTAAATTTCCTTATGTATTCAAAATACCAATCATAATGATATTATAGGGAAATTTATATTTAATTATCTTGTTATCAGACCTAATTATAATACAATCTATCTTTATAAAGAAATTATAATACAGTCATTTTAATTTATATTTCGTTAGTAGTCCTTCCATTCTATTAAGATTTTGTTATGATTTTGCCTTGTAATTCCGAAAATGCCCTTTTTTGAAATTGAAAGGGTCGTTTTGTTAGAGTATGTAATAGGCAGGGATGTTTTTGTAATATTTTTCAAATATTTCATATAAGGGTATTTCGATAATTTCAAAAATTGTGAAAATACTAAAGGATATCTTTGGGATTACAGGACAAAATTATAACGAATTCCTAATAGAATGGAGAGACTACTTAAAGAACATAAATTAGAAGGATTACATTGTAATTTCTTGATATCTACATTGTAATTAGGTCTAATAGCAGATAGTCAAATAAAAATTTCCCTAATATTATAATATAATTATAAATTATTTCATTTCCTCTTTTCATACCAAAATCCATTGTTTTTCTTAAACTACTTTGTTCAAACATATTAATAGCATGTTAGCTTTAATTACAAAAGCGGATTTACACTTCGCCAATTGAATGTTACTTGAGTTCACATTAAAGTTGCACGCCCATAGATATACTATTTAAATATATGTTTGCATTATTATATTTGAAGAGTTGTTACTCCCAGGAGAGCCATTCGCGCATCATGCTTAACTTTTTACCCATCGACACAAAATGATGTTTTGTATGATTAGTATTACCGGTGGCTGCGATACTAGAATATCATGTTTTCACGATTGCGTATATTTTTTGTAATAATCAGTTATCAAATTGTAATCATTCAAGAATTATTCTTGTTAAATTGAAAGTTTATTAGTAATGATAAATTATTAATGAAAATTCTTATTGCATCCGTATTACTATGTCTATGTTTGGACATCAAATCGTGAAGCTATCAAATTATTAAGGACACACGTTGATGGTCTTATTGAGTTATATATATTTTCCAAATAAATAAATACAAGAATTTAGTATATATGTATTACACCATTTTGTTTTTAGGGTCATTAATAAATAGAACCAAATATCTTTAAAATTTATCCTAAACCCCCCTACTTTGAAAAATGTATGATTTATGTAGCACCTCGAGCGGTGGGCACCATATCCCCCGCACTAGAGTCCAACACGTGTAATGAAATGGAAGTTCACACACATGCCAAACTATAGCGAACGGGTGACAAATCAAAAACTTTCCTAAGTTAGGCGGTCTAGACCCTCAAACCAAAGCACGCATAAGAGCAAGTATAAGCGGAAGCGATTTAAATACAAGTTATTTCAAACTAGCAGCTTATATAACATATGCATCAAAGTCATATCATAACTTTTACATAATCACATACCCATCTCGGGCCAAAAGAATAAGTATCTAGCCTAAGTATTCAAGTACATGTCCAAAAGTATCATAAATACATAACAAGGTAAGATATGCATGAGACTCGAGCTATTCACAAGTAAGAAGAGTAGACCACTTGCCGCCTAGCTCAAGACTCCAAAAGAAGTACCTGCAACTCAAAAGAAGGGGAAAAAAAAAAAGAACAACAACGAGAGTTAGTCCTAATGACTAGTGAGGGGCTAACACACACACCCATATACGTATAGGGCAAAGCACTTAACAAAACAAGAGGTAATCCATGAACCGAGAATGGTTTTTACAATCTAAAACATTACCCATAATACTAGGTATATGTACTTAAAAGAAGTTAAAAGCCGGAGGCCAAATCAACCAATTTTAAGTATTTAATAATTCACTCTCGTTCCATAGATTCAAGATATGACAAGAACTCGGCGAGTACGAGTTATCTCCAAGCTTCTCAAGATAAGACATATACAAAACTAAAACGAGAACAAGTCCAACCAAGCTTCAAGTGGAAAAGAGAGACGTGTTCCCTCAATTCCCAAGTCAAGTATGTGCTGAGGCTGGGGCTAATTACTCCTACCCGCTCCTTCGATGGTGGTAGCCGCCGGCTCAAGAGAACTCACCTTCCCCTCGACCTCCCGAGGTTGGGTGAAGTTCTCTCAAATGGAAATATGCACAGGAGGTTTGTCCGGCAACCCCACGGCCGTCCCGAAGTCTCCTTACCCAAATCTTCGGGGCCCAAACAAGTCAAGAACAAGATCATGTACAAGTAGTCTACAAGTTCAAATGTACTAAAAGCTTTTCAAAACAAAGCAAAACATAGCATATATACATATAAAAACGTTTTCAAGGTCTTTCACAAGCGGGACAAGCCCTCAAGGTACATATCATACACGTATCTATCATATCGTATACATATTTCGCATGCGGGCTACAAAACATATAGGGTTTTAGGTCGAGATAACTAAAGAAACAAAATCTCACCTTATAAGATCAAAGCTGGAACAAAAGAGAGCAAAGAACGCCTAAGGGGCAATCTTGTCGTCCACGGGAGGGTCCACTAAACAAAACAAACAATAAGAGACACTCTTAGACTCAATATGAACCAATTAGACGCTCAGGAAATGCATATGAATGTAAATGATGCATATGAAATGAAATGAGGTAGCACATTGAGCATAAGAGTCCAAGGTTCATATACGGTATAGAAATCATCCCATAAAATCAAAACATAAACTATAACATATAGCATAACAAGTTAACAATGTATACAAGTCATAAACGGAGTGGGAAAAGACAACGAAAAGCCACGAAACTCTAGGGAATAGTGTCATTGGAAGTTGTTATGCTTTAGGACTTTCCCTATATCACAGACAATCTTTGGATAATATATGAATGATGGTAATCGCAGGCGAACACTTCTTATGTGTCATTACGTGTTTTGAGTGTTTCCATTACGTGTGCATGTCTAGAACTCCCCTAATCCGATAAGGCCGTTGAGAACTTTGTCATTATGGCAATGACACATGAAACAAGTTCTTAACTCCATAGGCGAGGAATAGAAACTTCTCCAAGTCAATGAGACCGACAAACAGTGGGAGTGTCGACTTTGCCTCTGTTGAGCCTTGCTTGTGTAGTTGTGTCCTTAAGAAGGATCATCCTGTTTCATGGGGTGTAAAGTGCATTAGTTGATGCGTACACAATACACAAGGGTGCTTGTTATAAGAACAAGTTCACTGAGAGTGCCCCGCGTGAGAAGATTCCTAAATGGGAAAGGACACAATACACAAGGGTGCTTGTTGTAAGAACAAGTTCACTGAGAGTGCCCCGCGTGAGAAGATTCCTAAATGAGAAAGGACGTTACTAGAACTTCCAGATTATAAAATATCTCACATGTCAATGACGTGAGGAATTTATCCTTAGACTTGAGGTTCCACATTGTCTCATATGAGCTAACTCTGTAATCTTTGATATGGGCTCAAAAGGGTGTCGCCATATAGACACCTGAACCACGGCCTATGTTGGGATTACACAAGTGGCATATGAGAATTGTTGGAATCAATAAAAGACCTACACTTGTTGTAGGCAAGATGATCTCTTATTACACAAGTCATTCATGTTCTATCCAAAAATCGTTGCGCAAGGTGGTTAGATCAAGACATCAAGAAAATGGGGTTTTCTTGGATTGAGATCAAATGGAATATGAAGGGAACTTTGTTTTAAGATTAAGATTAGTAGGGCTCTCTATATTCCCATGCCCTAGATCTTAATCGAGAGATAGGATGGTAGGAGGATCATATCCCACATGATGTCATTGCCTAGAAGGTTCTTTCGAATATACATTCATATTTCGGGTAGGGGTCACACACCTGTTGCTAGACTATGGTCGTGTGATCTGTGAGATAATTAATTAATAAAGAGTATTAATTAATTAGGCTCACTGCTAACTGAAATTGAACCTAGAGGGTCACACACAAATGCCAGGTTCAAAGGGTATTATGGAAAGATCAAATAGTTGATCGAAACGAGACCACAGTGTAAGGTACATGTGTGGAAGTCGAGAGCACGTTTGGGACGTGTGGCTCCAATTGAGAAATTGGACCATGTGTTAATTAATTGGAGAATTAATTATTGAATTAATTATAAAGCTACAATATAATTAATTAGTGAATTAATTGTATAGCCCAAAATGAAATTAATCAGGAATTAATTTTATCCCATTAGAATTAATTAGTGAATTAATTCTAAAGCCCTTCATGGAATTAATTGGAGAATTAATTCAAGATATTTAATTATTTAATTGTTCTAATTTGATTAGAATAAATAAATAAGTTAAATATAAAATATCTTCTATTTAATATTAATTCTAATTTGATTAGAATAGATATTATTAAAACAAGATATTTAATTATTATTGGAATAATTAAATATTCCTAATTTGATTAGAAGGAGCTCTTTCTAGAAGAATAATATCTTCTTTAGATAAGATGTTATTGCTTGGAGAGAAAGAAAAATAGAAGAAAAGTCAAACTAGGAATCATGTTCCAAAACTGAGTTAGGGTTTAAGAAACCCCATAAATACATGAAGGGCGCGTGGGACGAGGTCAAGCCCGACATAATCCGATTGAAAAAATATCAGTTTTTTGGAAAAACGTGATCAGTTTGTGCGTTTGAAGATCGGACGAATTTTTTCAAAGGGGCTTAGGCGTGGCAGATTCAATCTTTGTCAAACAGGAGTTTTTGAAGAGAGATTTAATCTTGCTCTTAATTTAATATTGTTTCTTGTTTCTTTAATATACATGTTATAGTACTAGCATACTCACTAACATGATTTGAATCTAGGTTGGTGTGGATTATTATTCTAGAGGATTTCTACTTTGGAATCTCGAAGAAAGAATCAATAAACGGGGATATTAATGCCGCATGAAGAACGTTTGAGGGCAGCTCAATACGTTTCAAGAAAGCTTTAATTCTTGTAAGTTTCTTGACTCCCAAAAGTTTTGAAATGAACATTGCAAGATCACGATCCGTTTTGGAAAAAATTTTAAACTTCCACTGCTTTTAACTCTATGTTTTCCAACAGAAACAACGAAAGAAACTCCCTAAGGGCTTGCCCCTGTTGTGACACGACCGTGTTACAAATGCTTTATACATGGACACGACCGTGTCTAATTTTTACAAAAATAAAAGTTGGCTTCCCAAGTTACAACACGACCATGTCCAAAACAGTTCAAATTGGGACACGGTCGTGTCCTAATTTTAGCCAAAATTCTAGAACACAACATGGCCGTGTCCGTTTTAGTTCAAATCTTGACACGCCCGTGTCAAGCTCCTTCCTTCAAAAGAAAGATGCAGCTAGCTACTGCAATGGCGTGGGAAAAGTAGGAGAGCAAGGGCAACTTCAGGGTAGTCCTTTAGCACAACAATAAAGCACAAAACTAGCTCAAACTCAGCAGTTAATAATCACACAATCAAGCATAACAACCGGCAAGGCAAGAGGAAAGAAAGAGATCAACCCATATACATCTTATGCTTCAAGTAGTTCAATGTTCATCAATGGCATAACATTAAATACACAACTACCATGAAACATGATGCAATTAATGAAGTTAGGAAGTTCAAATCATCAAGAATCATGGCTCAAATCAGCTCCAAACTCATGCAAACACAAGGATTCAATTATAAACTCTTAACCCTTGCTATTCAACACTTGATCCAAAACCTATTCAAACCTCCAAGAAAATGCACCAAATAGAGATTAAAAGAAGCACAAGGAGAAGGAGAACACAACCCAATTCTTACCTCTTGGATTGGTGAAGAAATGATCAAGATATGAGCTCAAAAGGGTGCAAGGTAAATAGTGCAGATTTCCTCTTCTCTTCTCTCTTGGTTTGCAGCACTCCTTTCCTCTTGGTCTTGTGTTGAACGAAATGAAGGGGTAGGGGAGGAGATATTGGGGTTAACCATGGTTAATTAGGCTCAAGTTTGACATCATTTGGTTAAGTATAGAGTCAATGGTGGCAGTTTTGTACAAGGGGCTCGGTTAGTTGATGTTTCGGGGGTTCCAACGGGTTTAGAAAAATACAAGCCTTATTCCATTGACTCTGAATCACCGAAATGAGTCCAATGGTGGTGACGGAATTCAAATCCAAATTCTCGAGCTCAAGTTTCGATGCCCGGAACCCAAGATGCGCTTAAAGCGTTTTAGGCCCTTTTCGATTCCTCTCCAAACAAACGGCCCAAAGCACCAACGAACGAACCCGAAAACGTAAAACGAGCATGAAAATAAGTTCATAACATATAGAACTCGAGCATGGAAAGTTGGCACAAAAATCAGAATCAAAATCGAGCACGTATAGAGCAATTAGCAAGGCAACGAGCAAAAAGTTCAAATATTCATATTCATACTTAAATCAAATAATTCAAATAAATCAATAATAACATTAAAACAAACATATAATTTCATAAATTAAATAATTAAAAGCACAAGTAACACACTCATAACGTCATACCTGTACGGCCGAAGAATCGGGGCGTCACAATTTAGATCACCGATATACAATTTATTTTTTCTAAACCCTCAAATGGCCTAAAAGTCTATTTTACCCCTTATTTTTTCTTCTTTTTTTCCCGCTGAAAATCGATTCCCAATTTATTTTATATTCTCCAAGAACATTGTCAATTCATCGGCAACGAGGCAGGATATTGATAAGGGGCAACAACAAGAATTAATTTAATCATCGTTCCCTATTTCCTATGCTGATACAAAGAGGACAAAAGTATGTATTCTCAAGGTTGATTGAATGTTAATTAGTTTTTTGGAATCTCTATCAATTAGACAGTATAATTCACTGATTATTTGTATCGAACAAAAGTGATAATTGATTCTGAATTGAATTGTTGATAATTTGAATTGAATTATTAATTCACTGAAAACTGATAATTCGAATTGGTATTCTGAAGATGCCGATGGCCGGTGATGAAGCTCAGAACAAGCAAATTCTAGGAAGTTGTTGGTTTAACGGCGAAATTACGGTATTTTCAATTCGGCGGAGTGCGTCAGTGGAGGAGATTCACTCGCAACTTGTTGAAGAGTGGTCAGACTTCAACTCTGATTCGTATGTGGTATAGTGTCTCGCTCCTCATAAAAAATGGTTGTGGATAAGTTTGCGACGCGATGGACAGATTCCGACCGTGATCCAATTGCATAAACTTGGCAATCTCAACATTGTGGAGATGAGGGTGATTCAACCTTCTGACTATTTAGCTGGGAAGTAGTCATCGAAGAGGAGGTATGGGGATATCTAATTTATTCTGTTTTGTATTAACACTATATTAACATTAGTCAGTAATCTCATTCTATGTTAGGAAGAGAAGATATAACCCCTACGCATATGATTCATGCTTGACCACTGTTCGTTCTGAAGTTAAGGATTGATCAGGTCCACTACGTGTTCTAGGGTTGGGGGTTGAAATTTTTATGTAGTTTATGTATTTTTAGGATTTTACTTTGTTCTTGTAATCGAATAGACTGTTTTTTATGATTGTTTCTGTATGTTTGAAACTATGTTAATAAATTGGTTGATAATATTTTCTCAGTTTGATCTATGGTAATGAAGTGATTGTTCAGGTTGAATTATTTTGTTTACTTATGTGGAAATAAAGTGTTTGTTCAGGTTATTTCAGTTTGTTTACTTATATGGTAATGGAGTGCTTGTTCAGGTTTTTGTTTACTAAATGTGGTAATGAAGTGCTTGTTCAGGTTGTTTCAGTTTGTTTACTTATGTGAAAATAAAGTGCTTGTTCAGGTTGTTTGTTTACTTATGTGGTAATGAAGTGCTTGTTCAATTTGTTTCAATTTTTTTACTAAATGTGGTAATGAAGTGATTGTTTACTTATGTGGTAATGAAGTGATTATTTAGGTTGAATCAATTTGTTTACTTATGTGGAAATGAAGTGCTCGTTCAGGTTGTTCAAGTTGTTTGCTTATGTGGTAATGAAGTGCTTGTTCAGTTTATTTTAAATGTGCAGCTTAAAGAGTAATGAAGTGGTAATGTGTAACTAACTACGTGATCTGTAGAGTAAATAACTCAAAAAGAGAAAGAATTCAAGTTAGAACTAAATGTGCAGTTTAAAGAGTAATGAAGTGGTAATGTGTAGCTAACTACGTGATCTGTAGAGTAAATAACCCAAAAAGGGAAAGAATTCCAGTTAGAACTAAATGTACAGCTTATAGAGTAATGAAGTGGTATTGTGTAACTAAGTGCGTGATTTGTAGAGTAAATAACTCAAAACGGGAAAGAATTTAATACTAAATGTGCAACTTATAGAGTAATGAAGTGATATTGTGTAACTAAATGCGTGATTTGTATGTATTGGGATTACAAAAGTGGCACATGGCGGCGTGTGAGAATCAATAAAAGATCTACACTTGCTTAAGGCAAGAAAATCTCATATTACATAAGTTGTTCATATGTCATCGTAAAATCCTTGGCCAAGGTAGTGGATCGAGATCAAATGGATTTGAAATTAAGAAACTTAGTTTTAAAATTAAGATTATTGGGGTGCTCATTATTCTCATATCCTAAATCTTAATCGAGAGATAAGATAGTAGGAAGATCGTATCTAACGAGATGTCATTGATTAAAGGGTTCTTTCAATCTAATTTGTTATTCGAGTTCACCAACCCTTGCAGAACATTCAATGCTCCGTGACCGTTGTACTTAAACAGAGACAAAAGGCTTACACTAAAAAAAATTCCAACATTTTTGGTATATGATAAGCACATTTATTATCTCTTTCGAGCACCGACTTTCTGTTGTATTGCCATCTCACTCAACTGATTTGAGCATCGAAACGTCAAACCTGGGCATAACCCTCGTTCCCCTAATTTTCTCTTTAAGTTTACGTTTGTTTCTCCATCCACATCAGCTTTCAAATGGAATTTTCTCACAAAATACAAATTTCTAAGTGATTGATGGTTGATTTCAGTAGCCAGCTCACCTCACTGAATTTGGATACCATCAATATGAACAGATAATATAAAAATTATTTTATTATTTTAAATAAAATAATATCTCTAAGGAATACAATAATGGCTATCCTTATTTTGTCATGATAAAATATATTATATTCATTCAAATAACTATCAAATAAACAAATGAAACGATGAGATTAATAAACAATAAAATAATAAGTTTCTTTTATTAAATAAATATTCGTCATGATCAATCTATAATATTCTGTTAAAAAAATATAAAAAAGTTATATATAGTAATCAGATTAATAGAAAATTATATAATAGCTTTTTTGCTAAATAAATCTCTTGCCAAAACAAATATATTATATTCTATTAAAGGCATATATACATAGTAATTAAATTAATAGAAAAAAAAAAGAAATATAACTAAATTAATAAGTTAAAAGATATTTTCTCCGTTAAATAGAAAACATATCCTCGTAAAACTAATGGATGAATACAGTAAATAAATTTCTTTTGTTGAGTGAAATCTTATGGCATGATAAATGTATTATATTTTTTTTAAAATATATATAAGTATTTATATAATTTTAATATCAATAAATAAGAAAATAATAAAAAAAATTTGGTTAAAAAACCTTTTTTCCATGTCATGACACAAAGTTTTCTCTAGTATGACAATATTAATGAATTATTATAAAGCTTCATATGATACAATGCATGATTTTTCCTCTTTCTTTTTATCGATATTATAGATAACAGATATTATAAAAATAGAACATTTGATTTCTAAATGAAGGGTTTGGATTTTTTATTTAAAATTTGTGTTTCATCTCTTATTTTATTTATACACATACACTAAGTATTAATAAATGGTTCAAATTATAGGAGAATATTTTTTATTTTTCCTAAATATATTTCAACTATTTTTGGCTACTAATCTTAACCGTTTATCGATAAACATAATATATATACAAAAATAAAATACAAAAATTGAAATATATATATATATATATATATATATATATATATATATATAAAAATAACAGCAAATTTAACACAATAAGGTTTATAGAGAGAGAGACGATGCCCCAAAATTATTTAAAAGAGTTGAGATCACCAAAGACCAAACACTTCACATGGCATTGTTGCAAGTCAACATCTGGCAATATATACTTCTTCTCATTGCACATTACCTGAACCTACATCTATTTTTCCTTTTTTTTTTTTTTTTTTAAAAAAATAAGTTTGTGCAATTCCTCAATCAATATATAATTGGGGCGGTCGCTTAAAACTATTTTGTTTTGAATTATTGAAATTCTTCAATCATTCAACTAAGTAAAGTTAAACCAACACTGAATATCACCATATATATATATATATACATATATATATTTTACTCACTTCCATTAAAAAAATATATATTTTTTTTAAATACACATCCAAATGAGATTTGAACCTGTGATCTTATTCTTCGCGATCTTATCTTGAAAAATAAACTTATTAACCATTTGGATCAATATATGATTCAATTCAGATGTTTTATTTGTATGAGAAAATCTCGATACACTTCAAAACCAAATATCATTGTCTTAAATGCGTGAGTTGATCTAAAAACTGGGTCTCAATTAAAATAAGAATCCGATACCAACAGCTCTTAATATGCACTGCTCTCAAGACGATAGAATTACACTCTCCCAACCCTCATCTAAAATTCCAAATCTGAGTCCAAGTAAGTCCAAATAAAGATAATATTTAATTTTGATTAAATGAAATATTGTAGTTTTTTAGAGTTTTTTTGTTAGATAAGAAAAAAAAATTACATGTCAATTAAATATCTATTAATGTTTTTTTAGAGAAAATCGCATTTTTAATTAGTTAAAAGTGCTTTATTATAGTTAATATTACATATCAATTCATGTTGATTTTAATCTCTTTTAATTATTTGTTTTATACTTTGGTATTAAATATTTTGATAATCATATTTTTTTATTTTTTTTTTAACAACCAAAACCCTCAAGGGGGAATATTATAGCAAATCATAAGTAACAATAAGAATAAGAAGAATACAAGAAGCAACAACAAAAAAAAATTAACACAGGTCGAAGCCGTAATTCCAACAGATTTGTGAGCTATTATATTAGCATCACAATTAGTAAAAGAAAATGACTCTTTGAAAATTTGTCTCTCAAGTTGATCTCGATCTGATGCGACTGGAGTTCCACAGTCGTTTTTTCTCCGAATTGAGCACAGATAGCTGGGCCTACAACAGATAACTCGGCCAGAAAATTTTCCGGATAAACACAGGAAAAGATAAAACTAAACTTCCAAACGGAAGGGACAAAACTTCCATACGGAAGGGATAAAGCTTCCATACGGAAGAAACGAAAGAAAACATACCAAAAAGAAAAAAAACAGATAACGAAATCGTCTGTGAACAGAGAAATCCGCTAGATTTGGGAGGAAGCCAGTAGATCTGGAAAATTGGTGATGAAACTTACCGTAGATCCGTGAGAATGGCAGCAAATCTAGGCGGATCCCGATGAACGAAAAAGAATTGAGTAAAACAGAACAGATTTGGACATATCCGAGCAGATCCGACGGTAGAACTGTGTTCTCCACCGCCGAATCGGAGTTGAGAGGGAAGCTTTTGCCTTGCTCAATAATCATATTTTAATTAATTTATCTATACATATTTTTCGGTTTAAATCTTTTATTATGGAAGTCAGTGAAAAGGATATTCTTTTTTTTGGTTTGGGTGAAAAGGATATTCTATTAAAGATAAACAACTATTTAAACAATATTATTAAGACTGAGTTTCTATAGTCTACAAGAAATTAATACAGAAAAGAGTAATTGATCGTTTTGAAATTTATATTCAATTTTAGTTAAGGCCAAAGAAACCCTCAATTTTTGACTTCCCCTTTTATGTGTTTATTGTAGTTTTCTTTTGTATTTAGATATTTTTATGTTGAACTTATGTTTAACTTTTAGAAATTGTATTTTTCTTATTTTTTATTTATTTAGAAGTTGGAACTTATAATTATTATTATTTGGTCTTTGTCTTTTCATAAGTTTATACTCTTAATAGTTTTTATCGATTTATTTTCATGTTCTTTTTAAGTTTTTTTTTTTATTTATGTAATTTTTTATATAGAATGACAAAATATTTATATCTTTCAATTTCCTTAAAAAAAATTATGTTATTCCACCAAAATCTAAATTGTATTATTTTTTTAAAAATCTTTTGTACTGTTTCTTTTAGTTATTTCAATCTCTGGCTACCGTTTTTCTAATTTAGTCATCCAATCATCTTTGTCATAACTCATAATGTTTGTTTTTCTCTTCGTATTTAGTTATTTTTATTGCTTTTATCTATTTACATGTTCAAATTGCCGAAACTCTAATTTTCAAACATTAATATAATATTAGACATACAATACCGACTGAATAAAATAATCTGTATATTGCATGGGTACGGTAACATAAGTTTTTTTTGTTTGTGTGAATTTTATTACTATATAAAATTAGCAAACTCAAATTTTTAACATTTACTTGTGTGTTATATGATTATTATTTTTAAAATCCCAAATTATATATCCAAATTTAACTTTTATTTTCTTCAACTTTTTATTTTAGCACAAAATTTACGTTAATATATATTTATCTGATATAAAAGATGCTAGAAAGAATAATAGTTTATATTTATGTTGACCTATCCTTTCTAAAGAGTTTGGAGTCTCTGCCCTTTCTCTTCACGTTCAAGCACTGTTTTTTTTTTTTAAAAGGGAAATCGGTTTAGAGAGCCGTGGCTATTACCGAGCGTCCCACTTCATTTATAACAACCAAACCATCCTATAAGAGATATAATCGTTTATCCAAATGCTCATGAAAATAATTGACAATAAACAATATGTGGGCAATCATCCAAAAACTCCAAAAAACATTCGAGTCCACGCCACCCATGATATAATTATTAGGCGTATTACAACCCCTCTTGCAAAGCGAATTTAACGGATCACTCACTGGCCTCAATTTGAGGCGCCCAGTCTTCCAGACTAAAATCTGACAACGGTAGTTCGCGTCTATGTCCTCAGGGCTATCATTAATGGTTGGTTGAATCCGGACAACATGTACAATAGAAAAGTCGTCAATAACAAAGTTACAAACTCGCCACACGGAATGACAATTCTTGTGAATAGGCATATCTTCCTTCCACACTTGAAAGGCCTTAACTTGCAAATTAAAACACCTCTTCACGTCAAACACTGTTATTTATTTGCACACATTATTGCATTAATCTTAACTTTTTTTTTTTTACACCCTTAATCTTTAACTTAAGAATAAAGAGGTCGTGGTTGAGTAGAAATGACTCATCCATCCTCCATTAAAGGTCAAACGTTTGAATACTAACTTTAGATATAAAGCATCATTAAATCTCTTATCCAAAGTTTCACCCTATAAGCTGTCTACAGTTTAGTGAGATAACTAATTACTGTAATTGACCATAGATGAAGGTCAGCGGGGGGAAAAAAAATTAACTCAAGGTGTTTTTTCTTGTTTTTGTTTTTGTTTTTTTTTTTTTTTTTTTTTCGGGTTGTTTTATTTTTCATATTATTAATTTTAATTTTTTTAAAGAAATGGAATTTTATAGAAGACTCCACCTCAAAATAAAATAATAAAAATAATGACAGTAATGACCTAGAAAACAAAGAAAATGAAGTACTACTCCCTTAACAATAAAACATCTAGACCAAAAATATCTTCATTAAAATTATTTTGATCAAAATCCTCAATTTCTCTATTTTTTTTATGAAAATTCTCAGTATCTATATCTGTAAAAGCTAATAGTCTATCGAGGCGAGCCCCTTGAAACAGAGATCTCTTCAAAACTCTTGTGCTTTCGCTGATATTTTTCAAAAATAACGTCTTCTCCATATTTTTATTAAACGAATTTGAACATCCGAAGCCATTTTTTTTATTGTTTTTGGATCATCTTCTGCGATTTCCTGAGATTAGTTAAAAATACAATTTTCTCGATAAACCGCCTGCTCTAATTCTTCCTAAAACAGCACCAATAGCCGACTTAATTTTTGGCAAGGGCCTTTTCAGTGTCAACTCTGGAGGACTTTGAAAATATTTCAGAGTACTTATTTTCTTTGCAGACTTTGACCGGTTTCTTGTCTTAAATCGCCGGAAGAGTCCGATCTACAATGTCGTCAACAATATCATCAATGTCTGATACCCATCTATTATTAACTTCTTCCTCATTGATTGATTTCTCCTCATAATGCAGATTTCTAGTATCTTATTGAAATAATTTTAGCGAAAGCGTTACTGCATGGCAAGGCGCCACGGAGGCGCTCAAACCTGGTTGCCTGATTGGCGGTTGTTAACTAATGATGGTCCCATTTTTGGAGTAGGGGTTGGGCTGATTTTTATCAATTAGAGTCAACTCCTCTTGGCCCATGGTTGGTGGTCTAGAATGTCTATGAGGATTGAGCCGAGAGATCATTAAGTTGCACCAAAAGGATGCTAGCTTGGATAGTAGTTCAGAATTATTTATAGCTATCTCTGTAGCACCCGGAACGCCAGGCACCACATCCCCCGCACTATAGTTCGATCCACATATGAAATGGACAATCCATACATGAACCAAAGCTATAGCGAACGGGAGACAACAATAAAAAAAAAATGACAACAAAGCTAGGCGGGACTAACCCCAAACCAAACAATCAATTCAGAGTAATAAAAGCGGAAGCAATAATTCATTCATTACTTATAGGTACCATATTTACATATCCAGTATAAATACTAATAGGTACCAACATTTACATATCACTACAATATCATCTCCACAATATGCCAAGGCATGCTACAAAACATATCAAGTATCAATACATGAACAAAATATGAGGTGAAGTGTGCTAGACCCAAATTAAAGACAAGCTAGACTCTAATTCCCGCCTACACGCACCTGCAAAAACTGAAAAATTGAGGTGTCAGTCCACCACGGACTGAGCAAGGGGTATAAATAAATATATGCGCAGTTACCATGCAAGTTATAATCTCGGGTAATAATTTTGGAAAATAACAATACAATTTAGAAAAAATAAGAGATACTATCGCCCGAGGTTACAACTAATTCAATTTATCAATACAATCAATTCGTGGCCCAGCGAGTGAGGGCAATTCTCCAACCTTACTCCGACTGTGCACAATCAATCAATTATTATGTGATTAGGTGATCAAGCAATTACATTATAGTGCACAATTAGCAGTTTCAATAACTCCTTCTTCCTCCGGGTGATGGTGGGATTGCAAGGCCCCACCATCCAATCAATCTGGGCAGAGGGTACATGAATCCCTAAGCCCGGAACTCCTTCCTCCCCTAATCTCCTAGGGGGTTCAGGGGTCATCCCAATTTGGTGAGGATAACGCTCGAGTTACCCGTCAGCCCATGCTTTCCCGGTTGGCTCAAGCCACTACCCTCGTGCCCACAGTGCAATGCGATAATTGCCAAAACAATCAATCAATAAATACAATACAATAGTTCGGTAAATCCTTTGAAAACCAATAACATTTGAAAACTATAGATATATAGGTACATTTTTTGCTTAAAACTTCACATAGGGTTTTATGGGTTCTATATATCTAGAATTAAACCTCACCTGAACGACCAAAACAAATAAGAAAACAGCTCACGGGGCCTGCTTCTCATCACCAGGAAGCTCGTCTGTGCAAGAAAGACAATTGTCCGTGAGACACGACTCAAAATGTACCAATTAGGACGAACGGCGTGATCATGAACATTAAAACGTGCAATGACAATTTATGGAATGATATGATCAATTTCATGTACAAAACAATCATATAGTAGCACATATCGATCAATTAAGGCAATAGAAACGGATTTGGAAAATGAAATTTTATGCAGAAAATTATACACACCGACTGGAGCCTGGGAACGGCCGTTCCAGTTTTGAACTGGGGCTGGGAACGGCCGTTCCCAGCTCCCCGAATCAATCCCGCGCGTCTGTAAAGATTTGAGAAATTTTGGGGTTGGGAACGGCCATTCCGGCCACAGGCCAAAACTGGGAAGGGTTGTTCCCAATCTCGCGGGACAGCTGGCATGGGGTGGGAACAGGCGTTCCCAGAATGAACTGGGACGGGAAGGGCCGTGCCTACTACGCAGTTGCAAAAGATGCAGAACAGCAGCAGGGGAAACAACGTACCAACAATCCAACCATCCAAATGACTTCAAATCAAGATTAAATGCACATATTTGAAGAAATATACATGCTAGCATACATATAGATCAATAACAACTCATAAAAACACCTAATTCCACGTTAGATCATCAAGAATCAATCAATCCAAACCCATATCTACACTCATGCTTCAAGTCCAAAAATCACAAGATATATGCATCAATCTTAAGCTCAAAGTCCATACACATACTTCCAACAATAAATACACAAATTAACCGAGTCATAACCAAGCCCTCTCTAACATCTTCATTTCATGAAAATCAATAAAACTCCAAAATTACCTCAAATGAGAGAAATGGGAGAAGAGATGAAGATATGATGTTGATGATGCTTCAATGATCACAAATCCCACAAATTATAGCTTGAAATGATGAAATCTCCCTCTCTTCCAAGTAGGGTTTGGCTCGGCTGAAGAAGGAAAGCAAGAACAAATGTATGTAATGTTTGTATGAAAATGAGAAGCAAATTGGTACGTGATGGCTGCTATAGAGGGAAAAGAAATGGCTCCAATTGCTATTAAGTCCCTCACATTATTAAGTCATGCAATTAGGTTCAATTCCATAATAAATGATCTCTTAAGTCCAATGCAATTAAGTCTCCAAACTCATGAAAATGATCAAGTAAGGACGTAAAAGAAATTAGATCATGCTCGGGAATTTAATTCACATTACAATCACGTTCAATTTATGTAATAAATCTAAATTTGATATGAATTTCATAAAAATACTTAGAATAAAATTTTATAAAATTATGTCATGACATGGAAAATTAAAGAAATGATCAAATAACAATTAAATTATAACTCTCAAACTCACACGTGGCGTTCATACCTGAAATGCCGAAAGCTGGGGCGTTACAATCTCTGTCTTTAATGGATCATCCATGGGCTGCTCTTGTGGTTTTGATGACTTCCTATTGAGCTGATTGTGGTCATCTGACTGATTATGAGTCAGATTATTTTTGGAACCCAAGCCATCGTTGGGCCACCTCCACCGTCCACATTAGGCGCCGCGCCGTCCTGTGTCGGCTCATCATCATCGTTCTCTTTTTCGGCACACACTCCATCAATCACCTCGTGCAAATCCATGGCTTCTTCTATACCACTGTAGCAATCACCTCGTGCAAATCCCTGGCTTCTTCGGCACACACTCCATCAATCACTTTCGACAATATAGTGGAAGTCGTTCATATACAATCGATTGAATCCAAGTTGATCCATGGTACGAAAGACTCAAGCATTTTTTCAAAGGTTGTAGCAAATCAACTTCAATACACGCACATGCCATAGCTGTCTTTTTCACGTCAAAATTATCTTCATCGAAACATAAAAGCTCAGCAACTTGTTTAGCAATATCAAAAAGCGACTCCAATTTAAAGAACTGACACGGAAAATCAGGAAATTTGATCCAAACCAGTGCAACAGATGATTCTACTTTTGTGTTAAAGGTAGGCATCCACTTAAACGATCTTATCGAAAAATCATCCAATAATATAATCTTTTGCATCCAGAGTTTCGTATAATCCTCGTTGCAACTCAAGCGAATTAAAACATGTTTAATATTCAGTAAGTTAATCCTGAACTCACCCATAAAATTCATTCCCATGAACAGTTCATGATGTCTGACCATTTTCAAATATCCTTTCAAGAATTTTCTAACCAAAGCAAATCTGAAAGGCCACGATAACTCAGAGATTTTTGCATCCGAGAAAGAGATGTTCGTGATTTCGTTTTGTTCTGAGACAACATTATAAGGTTTTCGATTTGGATCCCGTGGAAGGAGGTACACTCGCCCACGCTTTGCGGACAAAGCTTTCGTGAGGGCAAGGGGATTGACACCCATCACAGGCGGCGATGAGTGTAACGTTGCGGGGTATGAAAGTCGCGGATCATTCCCAACAACAGCTGCATGAGACGAAAGTGGAGGATACGAGACTACATGAAGTGGATAAAGTAGGGCAACATGCGTCGCCGCAAGAGGCAACCAAGCTGCAGGCGATAGCAAAGCCGGTGCTGCACCGCTTATGGCCATTTAAGCGCAACGTGAAGAGAGGTAGGGAGAAATTTTTCTCATAATTCTAATTTGTTTTCATGTATTCACACATTAGTTATTACTATATTTTATCGTTAATTTTGTATTCACCCTTTTCTTTTTCAAATATGTACACTCTATTTTTATTTTTGTTTATTTGGAAACGATTTTTTTTAATTATTTTTTAACACAAACCCTCATGATGGGTTTGAATATGGGGTACAGAGTCCAATCACTTTACAATTTGTTTGGGTGAGGAAACCAGTTGATGATCGCCGGAAAAGATGGGGGTTCTACCTGCTAGGACAAACACCAAAGCAAAGTCAGAAGGCCAAGCTGGGGGAACTGGGGGTGATTCCTAGTTTGGCTCTCCGACGCTCAAGTCAGATGATGATCTGAAGGAGAAAGTAAAGAAGTTGCAAAAGTGCAGTAATGTAAGTTGCTTACAGTGGAGAAGATGAACTTGCCTATTTATAGTTGAGGGTCAGGGACCCTTTGGTCATTTGCACCGTGTGGTCCTGACCAATGTTGCCCTAACACGTGGCGCTATGAGAGAAACCTAGAAGGAATCTTCTGCAAAAGCTGGTGAAAGTTAGTGTTGGCAACAGTGGTAGGTGTGCGGGCATGTACGGGGTGTCAGAGAGCCGTTTTAGGGGGTTGGTAATGTTGGAATTTGAAAAGTTTTAAACCTTCAAAATCATAACGTACAAGTTAATATTGTAACCCCCCACACTATTCATTTATTTGTTTTAATTTCTTAGGTTACACAATGCATTCTAACCATTATAAATAGGGTCCTAGGAGTCTAGACTAACACATAAAAGCATCCAACATCTTACTACCAAAACTACTATTTCCAATATCATATTTTGGGCAACGTGATAAGGTTTCGTTCCTTAGTTTCCTTGTGATCGTGCTCACAATAGGAGACGCCGGTTGTGGCCTTTTGGGTTTTATCTTGGGATGGTGATGAGCCGAAAATACCCGCACGAAGGGGAGGCCATCACGATCTTAGGACAGCGTCAAGTGGCGTGACTCCTACAGGCCAGCCGTCTATACTTATTCTTCTAATTATTATTATTACTAGTTTATTTATGCATTATCTAATCATGAGAAAATAGGTTCAATTTCCACAACAATCTAAGATCGTGATGTGTTAGATTATTTATATAATGGGACAGCGGTGAAGATTAATCCATTTTTAAAATTTTCCGTGAGATCATCAAAAAATTCAGTCAATTAGATCTTCAAAAATTCAATTTTTTTTGCTATGTTTCTCTTCCGGGTAAATAACTTCTCATACTACTAAATAATAAATATGCACAATAATGCAAAATCTAAAGCCATGAATTTATGATTTGAATTTCATGGTAACAATATATCGTGTGGAAGCTTATGCATCTAACTTCGTCTTCAATGCCTGAGAATTGCAAGAATTGCAATAGTAAATTTTGGATGTTGTGAAAAATACTCGAGACTGCATACTCTGAGTGCAAATGATATTGGTACAAATAATCCTAAAAGGTTTATGATATTCCTTGAAAATGAGGTACGTACATTTTCAATCTCCAAGCTCTTACAATTTTAATAATTGGTTGATATGAGGCTTTGAGATTTTGACAATTGTTGAAATTGCAATTGTTCCATAAAAGTTAATTGTTTGTAGTGTGTATTCTTGACAAAATAATGCTTGATAATTAAAGTTAGGTATTCATTATTCTGGAATATTGCATATATATATGGGCAAATTATGAGCTTTAGGATTAGGAATGCAATAGACATTCTATTTCTGTGAGCTTATCTGAGACTCATGATTTTAGTTTCATCTCGACGATAAGTACACAAGTAGTTATACTTACCATTTCAGTATAATATTTAAACTCTTCAATCTCTTCAACATTATCTCCTAACCTTCCGAGCTTCTACCTTATCTCTCGGGCAGGTCCCATCCCTGATAAACTTAACGATGTCATCCAACCAACAAGGTTCAGCGGGGTCAATCATGTTCAGCCCGCTCGAGGGTTCTGCCTCACTAATCAGCGGTTTCTCTGTCCTGAGGAACGTGACTGAGCGCTCGCATGAGTTATCAAGGGCTGAAGCGAACTTGGAAAGAGCGTCAGCACGTTCGTTTTCTGCTCGGGGGACCTGCAACAAATGGAACTCTTTGAACTTGGCTATCACATTCTTAGCCCTCGCCAAATACTGCACCATAGTGGCTTCTCGAGCTTCAAAAATGTCATCGCTCTGACTTGCGATCAGCTGGGAGTCAACATAAGCAGTTACCCGAACGACACCATTCTGAAGGGCTATCCAGAGCCCTTGGATTAGAGCCTCGTACTCAGCCTCGTTGTTGGTGACCTGGAACACCAACTTAATAGCGTAATCCGCTTCTGTACCGTGAGGGTCTCTGAGGGTCACCCCAACTCCCCCCTCCCTTATGAGGTCGAGGAGCCGTCTGTGTGCAGGAGCCACAACCCTTCCTCTACTGGGGGCTCGGTATCCAAATTGAATCGCTCCACTAACAAGTCCGCTACTGCCTGGGCCTGTATCGCCGTGCGAGGCTCGAAAGAGATATTGAATTGGCTTAGTTCAATGGACCATTTGATTAACCTTCCTGATACGTCTGGCTTTGCTAATACCTGCTTGAGGGGTTGGTCTGTGAGCACTGCGATAGAATGAGCCTAAAAATAAGGCCTTAGCCTTCGAGACGCATTGACGAGCGCAAAAGCGAATTTCTCTATTTCCATGTATCTCTTCTCCGCCCCTTGAAAAGTTTTGCTCAAATTGTAGACCGGCATGTGTTTACGCTCACGGACAGCCACTAAGACAGCGCTCGTAGCCTCTGCGGAGACTGAAAGGTAAATAATCAAGTTTTCTCCAGGGCTAGGCTTGGTCAACAGTGGTGCGCTCGCGAGGTATTGCTTCATATCCTGCAAAGCCTTCTCACATTCCTCACTCCAGGCGAAGTTGCGAGCGTTGCGCAAGATTCTGAAGAAAGGTAGGTTCCTGTCCGCCGAGCGGGAGATGAATCTGTTCAATGAAATAATCTTTCCCACCAGCACTTGGACTTCCCTCACGTTCCGAGGGGAGGGAATATCAAGGATCGCCTTAATCTTTTCTGGATTCGCCTCTATGCCACGCTGACTGACCATGTACCCCAAAAATTTACCACCCCGAACGCCAAATGTGCATTTAGAGGGGTTCAATTTCATTCCATAATGGCGTAGGACGTTGAAAGTTCGCCTGAGATCCTCTAGATGGGAATGCCGGCGCTCGCTCTTGACTACCATATCGTCCACATATACCTCCATAGATTTTCCTATCTTGCGCTCGAACATTATATTGACGAGGCGTTGATAAGTCGCTCCCGCATTTTTTAATCCGAATGGCATGACTTTAAAACAATAAACTCCTATGTGCGCCACGAACGAGGTCTTAGGGCGGTCCTCGGGCGCCATGAAGATTTGATAATATCCTTGAAAGGCGTCCATCATGCTCATGAGTTCGCACCCCGCTATTGAGTCTACCAACTGATCAATCCTCGGTAGGGGGTAGGGGTCTTTGGGGCACGCCTTGTTGAGGTCCGTGAAGTCATTGCACATGCGTCATTTGTTGGCGCTCTTGGGAACGAGGACCACATTGCAAAGCCATTCCGGGTATAAGATTTCCTCAATATACTGAGCATCCAAGAGCTTACCCACTTCTTCTTCAATGACGTGCCTTCTGAAACTGTGGACGTCCCTTTTCTTTTGTTTGACCGGCTTGAAGGGCGGATCCACATTGAGCCTGTGGACTATGACACTAGGATCTATCCCAGTGAGATCAGAAGCTTTCCAGGCAAATATATCAAGGTTTTCTCGGAGAAAATCAATCATCATAACCTGCGAGGGACCGTTGAGATTTGAGCCAATCTGGGTGGTTTTATCTGGATTCCCCGGTTCCAACTCGATGGTCAAAAACTTTTCGGTGGGCTCGATTCGAACCTCAGGCCTAGGAGCCTCGAGCGCTCTTTTCTTCCTAGTGAGTCTCCTTCCTCACCCGAGGGCCCGTCACCCTCGCTCTCGGAAGCAGATCCTTCGACGGCCCCAGGCGGCCCGTCTCCCGTGCTTTGGGTTCCACTGGGGGTCTTCTTTTTGTTCTTCTTTTTATACAGCTTGGCCCTTTTGCGTTCCGGACCATCCTCGTCCAATTTGGGAAAGTCAACCGATTTTTTGGTGGATCCTGCCTGGATGGCTTGTTTGGGCTTATGCCTTCGAAGGGAAAGGACGTAACATTCCCAAGCCTCCTTGACATTGCATAGAACCTCGCCCGTGCCCTAGGGAGTGGGGAACTTGATTTTCTGATGATAAGTGGAGATTATTGCTTTGAAATCCACGAGGGCTGGGCGCCCAATGATGATGTTGTAGGGGAGATCCACCTCAACGACTGTGTAAAGTACGCTCAAAGTTTTTCGCTGCGGGGCGCGACCAAAAGAGGTGGCCAAGTGAATTGTCCGCGAGGGACAATCTCCGAACCCCCAAAGCCAACGAGGGCTGTTTTGAGGGGTTCGAGGGGAATGTTTGTTATGTTCAATTTCTGAAACGTTGAGTAAGGGAGAAAGTTCACAGAACTTCCACTATCAATTAAGACCCTCTTTACAACGTGGTTATGAACGTCTAAACTAACCACCATGGGACAGTCAGAGGTTTCACCGATCCCATGGGGTGTTACAATGTGTTCCAGATCTTTCTTCGTAAACCCTACAATGTCATCCTCTTTCAAGCGTGGAGAGCTGTCAACAGAGAGTACAGGCTTGGGCAGGGATGATCGTTGGTCATAACTCCGAATATGGCGACGCCGGGAGGCATTAGAGTCACCTCCCGAGGGTCCTCCTGCGATCATGTGGATGACCGCGAAGGGTTGATTCTCCAAATCCGTAGCTTTCCCCTTCCCACGGTCGCTCGTTTCAGTGTGATGGCGGCGGGGACTTCGCAAGCGCGATCGGCTTCTCAGTCTAACATGCGCTCGTTCAGTGCAATGCTCGTCATACCTCTCCAGCACCTTCACAAACTCCTTGAGGTACCCCCCGGCGATAAGCCTCTGAATCTCGCTCTCGTGTTGGCGGCACTCGTTGGTATCATGCCCTTTCTACTTATGAAATGCGCAATACTTTCCTGAGCGCTTTTGAGCTTCAGTTTCCCTCAGCCTCGGCGGTCTTTTGAAGAGTTTCTTATCCACCAGGGAATATACTTCAGCAATTGGGCGGTTGAGGGGAATACGCTCAAACTTACGCGGAGGTGAGGAATTACGACGAGCGGGAATAGGGCTGCGACGCCGGCCCCTGTTGGTTTCTCCTCTGTCCTTGGGGGCTTTGCTAGGGCCAGGGGCGTTTGCCATTTTTTGATCCCTCGCGATGTACATATCCTCGAGGGTGAAAAACGAGTCAACTATGTCCCTAATCTCCATCAACGAGCGTGGCTTTTTCTTGGCGACCTCCTCCACGAATTCTTTGCTGACATAATGCTTCATGTTGATGGCTCCAAAGAGAACGTGCCTCAAGAAATCCATCGAGGGCTTCTCCACCAACAAGATTTCCTTGTTAAACCTTCCCATGAAGGACCGGAGCGTCTCGTTCGGCCCCTGGACCAAGCTGTAGAGAGCTGTCGCGGCTGGGGCTGGTGCCTTCAAGGAGTTGAAGTGGCTTATGAAGGCGTCTGTCAGACCATAGTATCCTCGGATTGAGCGCGGGGGAAGTTTTTTGTACCAGTCTTGAGCCATTCCAGTGAGGGAAGTGACAAACACCTCGGCCCAATAGTTGCTCGGGTGATCGTAAAAACGCATCAGGTGCACAAAGTGATCCAGATGCTCAGCTGGATCAGTGGTCCCATCATATCTGTTGACGGACGTGGGGATTTTGCCCTTCCCCGCACGGGTCATCAGTACCTCCTCGATAAGGAGGGAATCGCCCGTCACGATTCTGTAATCCCTGTCCTCGGGATCCTCATAGCTGGCTTTCCTTCGATGGCGAGAAATTGGGCTACGTGGTCGGCGAGCGTCTCTGGCCCTGGACCTCTCGCCCCCATCGCGGGGGACTTGAGACCTTGCTCGAGAGAGCTGCTCCACCACATTCTGGAGCCCCTTAAGCTGATCTTGTACTGCAGCAAGCTGAGGGTCACCGACATCTCTGCGGTTTGCCCTTTCTGTGGCCCTCGATTGGACCTCTTTGTTGTTTCCAGCCCTCTCATTTTGAGGGGCCCTCTCATTTCCCGCTGGTTTCTGCCCTTGTTGGACCCTCGGTGGGGCCTCATTTTCCTGAATCGGTGGTGGGGGAGGTTGCTGGGCCCTCAACGCATTTTGTGCCATTGTCAACAGGTGAGCCGGGAGTCCTCCCAGGGGCGGAGCCGCTCGAGCACCTGCCAAAGAGGGGAAATAGGGGGCAGTGAAGTGCTCCCAGGCGTTCTGTACCGCCTGCCCCTCACATTGTGCGTAAAGCACTTGGAGTTGCTGAGTTGTAATCTGGGGCATTTCCACCCCTTGTATTTCTCTAGGCAGCGACAGGGGGAGATTTAGTATCCCCACCTGATATGGCTGGACCATGGGCATCACTCCGGGCATCATTCCGGGTTGCAAATAAGCGTACCCCGGCGGTGGCACGGCCATGGAGTATACGCCAGGATGGGAAGCAGGAGCGTTGCTGGTGAAGATTGGGGGAGGAGGAATGGTGCCAGATCCTCCGGCCTCGTTCCCATCGGCGGCGGGGGGGGGGGGAGTAACAGCGGCTACTTCGGTGTTTCCGGCAATAGGCGGAGGCGTGCCTCCAGCGGGGGTGAGGTTCTCAGCGTTTTCCTCATTGGCGGGAGGAAGACCGCCCCTATTCCCCAAAGCTCCGGATCTTGTAGCAGTAACCATGATGAAAGCTGCTGGTGTCACTTTTCAACTAGCTTTTAAGGGAAGAAACTGATGATGATGAAGACGGTGGTGATGGATTTCCCACAGACGGCTCCAAAAATGATGGTGCAGGAAACTGGACTTCCTAAAAGGCAACAACACTCTTAATATTTGTATGAAAGGAAAAGACCATCACAGGCGTGAGGGCCTCAGGATCTGGGTTTCCTCTTGAGCGTGGGTTCTTCCAGCTAGGATTACACCAAGAGTGTAAGGTGCAATGGTGATGCAACTGTGATGAGAGTAATATGGAGCTTGAGAAGGTGAGGGAAAATGCCCAGAACAATGTATGCAGTATGTATGTGGAAGATGACTTGGGGAGAGAGCATGTGTTCTCCCCTATTTATATGTTAGGGATGAGGGTAAATCGGGTAAACTGACCATGTGGTCCCAAACCTGTGTTGCCCTAACACGTGGCAGCCCATGGGGGCGTGAGAACGACACCTCTGAAAAGGAGGCGGCGTGTCAGGTGCAAGGTGCGCACCTCCTCTGTGTCAGAGGTTGTTGGCGAGGGTCGCGTGAGGGGAAGGCCCAAGGTCCGTTTTGTTAGGGTTCGGATCCGTCGCGGGGGTGGAGGATCATACAAGGGCGCTGGTGACGCTCGAAGAGTGTACGGATGGGTTCCCCACGTGTCACGGGCGGACTCTTTTACTTGCGCAGCGGAACAATTTTTCGCCCGTGAGGCTCCCTTAGGTTCTCCAAAACCTTCGGTACGCCTTCCAACCTCGAGTCTTTATGATGACCCTTGCTCTACTTAGCATCATTCGCGCACTAGCGATAGCTTCCGAACGCTTACTCGTACCGCACTTCGTGTTCGGTACTCGTCCATTCATGTTCTACAAGCTAGCATGCTTGCCATACGTCCCACAATCTCGGATCCCAACAATGCATCTCTTGATGGCACGGGAGCATACGTGCTCCGTCTCGGCATGAAGGGTCGCTAGCGCGCCCAACACGCAATCCTCGTGCTCGTCGCTCGCTCGGGACGCTTCGGTCTTAGGTGCGCCTCGGCGCCTTCGCTTGCTTCTCGCCCGAGTAGGGCAACTCGTAAGTCCAAGGCTAATTCAACTTGCCATCAACCCACAATTGTCCTGCATGAAGCTTAGGACTTGCATTCAAGCTCATAGGCAACTTGCCGTCATGCCCACTATGCGTTGTTGCCCAACAATCGCATATCTAAAGCCTACGGACCCCCGTGTCGTGCGTGAACCCTTCGCACTTATCCACGAGTTAGTTCACGGGACTTTGGAGAACTTGTCCCGATCACTCAATCGGCCTTGAGGTGTTTCTCGGACCTAGCAACAAAGGGACAGCCCGCTGGGTTTAACGGGAACTCATGCATAACCTCTGTGGCCTAACTGATGCCCAACGCGGACCCCACCATCCCACGCCGCTCGTTTGGTTCCCAAACCGCCCGAGAACACTAAGTTCCTCTTTTAGGTTCCTAGTGCTGGCCCATGCTAGCAGCCCTTGCCGGCATGGTGCTCGCTTAGTGCCATCACAGCACGGGGAGGGCTGGCCGATGCTCACCAATGCATGCCCCCCTTATAGTACTCTTAAAAAAAATTTCCTTTGTCTCGCCACTAGACACTCTTTCTAGCCGAGCAGCGCAGATTTTCCATAAATCCCGCATCCGACCTCCAAATCGCCCGCCGTTTTCGCTCAAACGAAGCCCTTGACTTCAATACTCATACTATACACTTAGAGCCCCATCCGAGACTCCATCGTTTGGGAATTGCTCTCGCAATTAGCTGAATTTCCGCAACTACCCCTTTGTGACAGCAGATTGTTGTCAAGGCTTGTTCATTGCTCAAACGGTGTCCAAATGACTTGAAACTTCATAGAGAGCACCCCAACACATGGAGGAAGCTCCCCACAAAATATCTTAAGGAAATTCCTTCGTTTGATCCGCCTGCTCAAAGTACTTTTGCCAACCCCGCGCTGCCGACCGCCTCCCGGTCGCTCCATAACTCCAAAGCCCTAACGGACTCGGAATGACCCCAAACTTGGTGGAGACCATCCTCATACATCAAGGAATACACTTGTAGAAGGGTATTCCAATCCAACTTCGTTAAGGCCTTCATCTCCACCACCCTAGCGGGACGATATTCCCGAATCGCCCGCAACCAACGCCGCCAAGTTATGGTCGCAACCTTATCTCCAAGTGCGACCCATAACACCACGGCAGATGACCTTTGAGCGTCAAAACCCGACCACCAGTAGCGGGGCCCTCGTGTGGGTGCCTCCCTAAGAAGGGTGACCCTGAGGGCCAGTGTGCGAGCGTCAGGCCTGTCTGCTTGAACCCCTTTTACTTGAATAGTTGGTTGAGGCTCATGGGCCTGTACCAGTAAGCAAGCGAGCGGGCTGGGTTAGCCCACAAGCCCATCAATACGAGCGTCCAATCTCTCAGCCGGCAGGTGGCGACACGTGGACGAATCTGATACGAGCGTGGTTTTATGCCTCATCACCTTGCACCTTTACTTTTTATATTAATTGAATGACTTTTATAAGACAATATTTTGGTAAGTATTTTAGAATTTTTAGTTGTAAGATAAAATTCAAATTTTAACTTTCAAAGGAGGCATATGCATGGTTGTTGATCAAATTATTGTTTTTGTCTTTTTAAAGGATTATTGTTAATTCTTCGACTATTTTTAATGAGATTCGAACTCATAATTTACCTATTTAAATGTATAAATATTTACTATTAAACCATCTATTTGTCTCTTGATTGTCTGTCAAATTTTTTTTTTGTTTTTTTAAAGAATCGGTCAAAAAAGTTAATAACATAATAATTGTGTGAATTAAATAACTTTATTTATGTATAAATATTAATTTTAAAATCAGAATATCGAGGGAATTGAATACTAGTGATTATGATGCACGGATACGGATATGACACACGGATATGATACGACATGGATACATTGATACAATTTCTTTTTTCAAAATTTAGAACAAATCACGGTTTGGACACAGCTATATTATATATAAATAGTTATATTTGTTAATTTATTTAAAATGAGATATTCATAAGAGTAATATATTACAAATTTAAATAAAATAGTTTCATATCCAATTCAACATTCAAAATCATTATAAATAACATTAATGCATAAATTTGTGTATCATGACATTATGACAAAAATTTAAAATAAAAACAAATCTAAATTTAAATTAATATAATACATTTTTTAATAATTTATACAATTATTTTTTTGATAAAAAAATTAAATTCCTTAAATTTAAGAAAAATATGAAAAAAATAACTTTTTTTCAATTTTTCGTGTCCAAATCGTGTCGGTGCGTGTCCCTAACGGTTCCATTTTTATTTTTATTTTTGGAATTTTTGAACGTTTTATGCCGTATCGAATACGTGTCGGAACCATATCCATGCCGACACGGTGACACTACACGAGGGAAAAAAAAGGAAATTGACGGGTCCGCGCTATGTGGGCTATCAAACTCAACTTTTAGTAATTATTTAGGAATTATAATTATTAATTTTCTAAATAATTATTATTAAAATTATTTTTTAGAACATTTTCTTTTGCTTTTCGGAGAATAAGACATGATTTAGGCTTGTTATCTATACTATTGTATTAAACGAGAGAGATAAATGTGCTCTTTTTAACTTAGTCTTCAATTCTTTTTTTTATTTAATTAATTTATTTTTTTCCGTCACATAAGGAATGTGTCTCAATACAATTATTCATCTATTAATCTCGATTTTATCTCAACCCAATTTATTCTATTTTTTATATTCTTTTTTATTTTTTTCTTATATTTTTGAATTTATATTTTAACTAGTTTTTATTAATGTATAATTATTAAAGTTATATTAATATAATAATTTTAATTTAATATATTTAAATAGTAATAATTTTTTTGTAAATATACATATATTTAAATAATAATAATTTTTTCATTTGCGAATGTATCAATATGCAGAATGGCTAGTTATAATAAGAAGAAGGTCGTATTAATTTAAAACCAATAATTTGTCCAATTTTAAAAAAAAATAACTTTTAGGTAAAGCAGAATAAATGCAGTAATAAATGAAGAGAGGTGTGGAGGTCGGACACGTGTTGATGTGAGTGCAAAAGAGCTGGCAGTGTGGTCACGCCATAACCGTTTTTGGCAGTTGGAAATTGGCTGGCTCAGATAATGTGACTTCAATTATATGGATTCATTTTGTGCATCGCTGGCCTTTTTGTTCCTTCCATTTCCTTCTCCTCACTTCATATCCCGTGACATGTTTTCTCTCATCCCAACCTCCCGGCCCCACACACCCCCCCAACTATTCCGCGTTCGGATCGAGGAATAACATAGCTAAGTCATTTTCTTCGAACTCAAGACCTTGTCTCGAAAAATAAACCTATTAACCATTTGAATCAACATCTATTAACAGGACCCGAAGGGTCAAGTTCACAAGAAAGCAAATATATATTACGAATGTAAGTAATTTTGAGGTCAAGAAATCTGAGCACTTTTGGACCTCCGTCACTAATACCGTATTTATAAAAATGAATATGATGTCTTTTAGGTCGAACGCCACTTAAAGAATTTACATAACAGTGCACATGATGCAGCAATGCAAGCCAGCCATGTTCCTCAGATTCTGGAAATGGACCTGCCTGGAACTGCCATACCAAGATAACATGCTCCATGTCACATTCATACCGCAAACATTAATACCATAAAAAAAAAAAAAAGAACAAAAAAGTAACAGATGGATAATAGTTAATAGTAATGAAAGCAACAGGGTGGTTTGAGTTGCCACTCGACAATCACTAATCAACAGATTTGCATATAACAGATGATGCAATTTAACATAAAACAATTTTGCTCTCTTCAACAATCATTAAACAGCACTAAGAGTAGAATGGTATAATAATGTGAATAGAGATGCCAACAGTTCCCCTATTTGAGAGTCTGGAACAATCATGAAGTTGTGCTTCTAATAAGCTTCAATAATCAGTCGCTCTTACCCTCCTGAGAACCAATCTCTTGAAGGTAATGTTCTGCATCCAAGGCTGCCATACATCCTGCATGAATATTACAGTAACAATTCCAGTTTTAGACTCATTGAGAAACATAATGACATAAGAGCATGTCTAGTGCTTGGAAATCGGAACCACTAGACATGAGAATAAATAAACGCTACAAAATGGCAGCAAAGGAAAGCTTGTGGAATGAATGTAGTTTCTAGAATGTAGCAAAAAGTTTGGCTTTTATGAGAGCTTTCCTTTTAAAGTTCCCTAAACTTGTCTTGCCTCTTTTGCAATAGGCTAAAGCATTAATAGAACAATCTTACTCAGGTTTATAAGCTATCTATTATGTCAAAAGAGAAAAACATATCACTTCTCTCTTAATCCAGGAAAACTCTTCAAGGGATGCAGAATTGCCAATTAAGTGACAAAATCCAAATAAAGGTGCACTGCTTAAACAAAGCAGTGAGGATATTGATAAAACAAAATGTTCCATTAGAGTTTGAGTATGGAGTCCATAGCTTAAAAAGATATGAATTATAATGGTAGTTTACTGATTTATGTGTCAACAAGAGTAAGCTATAATGTGCAGCTAAACATTTTACTGATTCAAATGAACAGTGGAGATTTTCTTTAAGCAGTTCAGCAAGTTTTGTTTAGTTTGGTAATCAAAACGTTATAAGGTAGGTGTAAAGAGCATGGTTGGTTCGTGGTGCATTCAGCAATAATAACCAATCTACCGAAAAAAGAGATCAACCTTTTTTTTCCCGAGTTATTACAGTATATGGTTATCCAAGGAAAAGTCAGATAGGAATAAAGAATTCCTGGGATAGAGGAAGCTTGTTTGAAAAAGTGTTGTGCAGATACATATTCAAAATAAGCATGAGGGGCAAAGAATAATAACTTCCGAACGAAGGACAACCACAAGTCCAAGAGCCATCATACAGCATTATTATATATAATCGTAACACAATTTCTCATGATAATCATCAAGGCTCATAAGGCTTCTCCTATGAGAATGAGGAATTAGAGCTAACAAAAAATTACAGACTATTAAGAACCTAAAACCTTGCCTAGAAATGAGTGAACACTAGTCTGCTCCCCCAGATGGGAATTGGAAAACTTGATTCTTCCTAGGTCACCCACAATGGCATCTTTCAAAATGAGTTTCAATCAGTCTTTTCCTAAACTACAATCTTGTACCATAGACACCTGGCAATTTTTATTAAGGCTGAAGGTTGCTTAAAAATGCAAATGTATTGATACAATGTATGACATAGTACACAAGTAGAAAGAAACATAAATCTAGTCTATCGAAATATTCCAGAAACAATTACGAGAAGCCTACCTACGGCCATAATGTTGGAATCATGAATAATATTGACTTCAAGGTCAGTTGAAATTATTCCATCATTGAGCACTAAGAAATTAAGATAGCACATAATTCTAGGTGAGTGATGACTTCTTGTTAAGGCACTATTTATAACACTTAATCCCTAAGGAGTGCATTGCCAGCCAATCCGAGCTTGAGCTGGATCGCGTCGAGCTCAAGCTATTTATTCTCAGAGCCGAGGGAGCTTGCTTGTCACTAGGCCCCTCACTATCCACCACAGAGGCCTCAGCCACCATGCATATAGCAATTGCTTGTGTTGTTAATGTTTTTTTGTTTTGTTTTGTTTTTTTTCCAAAATTCGAGGCTCTCGAGCCGAGCTCACACTCAAGTTTCAAGCAAATATTACTATTTCCGTGCTCGAGAGCATGGTATTTTTGCATAAGCTCGGCTCAGCTCAAACCACCCCTATTCCCAAAGCTATGGTAGTTCCAAGAGAGACTTCAATATTTAGTACTTTCCTTTGCAAATGCTTACCAAAATGAATATCAGAAAACCATGACATTCTTTTGTTGAAAATATTTGATGAAAGAACTTTTCCTGCTATTTGAAATAATCTACTAGAGAGAGACCTCAAAGTGGTGAAGGGTGAGCTCTCATGTCATTTTCCACAATTCTTAAATCAAATTAATTAGAAACAATTAGATACCACTACTTGCATGGTCACATTCATAGCCAGGTGTATTAAGAGCCATTTCAAGCTGATAAGTTTTCAATTAGGTCATGCATACACTCAACTGTATAAAATGAGGTTTCTTTCAACTTAGTTAACTATGGAATCCGAGAACTGATGACCTCATATACTTAGTAAGGGTGTAAAACCAATAAACCTATTCTTTTAACAGAGCATAGTTTTTAAGGGCACAGCAATCACTTTTAAGGCAAATGTCTCCAAGGGCTATAATGAAAACACATTTTAATAAAGCTTACCATATAAGAGTACAAATAATTATTAAGATATCACCAATACCAAAATGCTAATATATTTGGATAATTGTAAAGCATCTAAACATTTAAACATAAAGCTCCCATGAGACGATATTGGACAAAGCCTATTAAATATATATTTAAGCACAAGGGCTGGCCTCCGCATCAAAGCTATGCACTCACTTTGAGCTTCTGGGCCATAGACCAGAACACACCCTTTGAGCAAACTGATTGCGCAGGGCACGGCCAAGCACAAGGGCTGGCCTCCGCATCAAATAGTGCTTTTAGTAACTATCGAACGAAATATATGAAAAGGTTTCTTTTGAAGCCAAAGTTATAGCTAGCAGAAATTCCCTGTAGGGATACATTAAAAGACTAGTCCCCACACAACAAAATTGTACCTCCAGTAATTGCAATACAGAATTCTCAAGTACTATTTAATGAGAAAATATTATAGGAGGTAATTTATAGAATGACGACTGGCTTTACGAGTAAATGCCACCCGAGCACAGTATGTTAATAGGAAAATATACCATTCCATATTGCTGATTAACAGCCTCAATTGTAGATTGGATAATCTCAATATCTCAATATCAAAGCAACAACGCGCAGTCTAACTTATAAATCTTCGGACTAACTATAGGTTTACCCTTTCAGCATTTGATATTATAATTTGTAAAATTTTCAAACTGAAGTATTACTGAAGTTATTTAATAGTATCGAAGTAATTCACCGATAAATTAACTAAATTGTATTTACTAGTTATTTATTAAGACTGCATCTTAAGTGAAGGAGTTGTGTTTGAGAGGAGGGATTTTAAACAACGGCATGTTTAAGGTGTTATCAAATTCACCACGGCTATTCAAGCAATAGCGTGGAATAGTAGTCAAGAATTTGATATCCATTGCAATATGAATTTTACCCCCCACAAAAAAAAAAGCTGAATTTTATTATGGATTTGAAATCCTTGGCTTAAAATCCATCAATGCATTGCAGAATAGTCAAGTTGGCTGGAGAACAATGCTATATAAACATATATTTTGGTACAGGGGTAGGTTTAACTCATTTTTAGATTCTGATATTTTTTAGAGAATCTGATGCAATCCAATTTAAGATGCAACTCTTAAGGAGGCATCATTCATGTATTCTTTCCTTCTCAACAGTTCCCCAATATATTTAACAAAGTATATTACAACACCGGATCCACTTGGAAATGAGTCCCATCCCAAAAGGTTGAAATTGTGTTTTCTTTCATAGAAAGACAAGAATAAAGATAAAGTTTAGAAACCTTTACAGTGAAGAGTTCAAAATGAGCTGTTGTTCAAAATAAATGACTTCCCTAACATTCAGTGAGGGGTTATCGATGATGTAGTGTCCACAATAATTCACTTTCTTGCGGCTACATTTGCCTGTTATCCTAATTCCTAATCAATTTCATGGAAATTTAATCCGTCTTCCAGAACAACCCATCTACACCTGTTTCTTAGACCAATATAGCTAAATTTCACGCTCATAAAACTTCAGCAGGAGCTACATCTAGAGGCATATTCTTTTCCTGTTGGATGGATTTTTGCCAAAACAGTAATCCCAATACCAAATACAAGGCATCTGTTCCACCAAAACTATCTTTACTTTCGAAATAGTTACTTTAGACTCTTTTAATTTTAAACAATCAAACACACACAAAGTAGACATGGCAATGCTAATGTCAGGCACTTAACTAGTAATTTTAGAATCCTGTGATTTTTCCCCTTAAGATTCAAGAATTCTACACATTGGTAAAGCTTCAGAACAGAAAAGCACAATATGAGCTAACATAGAAGAAAAACAGTAATGACAAAATCATAGATGTAGAAATGTTTCATAGTGTACTGACCCGTGCCAGCAGCAGTAATAGCCTGCCTGTATTTCTTATCCTGAACATCACCAGCAGCAAAAACACCTTTGACGCTGGTCAGTGTGGTGCCAGGCTTCGTGATTACATATCCATCAGAATCCAATTCCAACTGTCCATCCAGAAACTTGGTTGCAGGCTCATGCCCAATGGCAAAAAATAAACCAGAAACCTTCAAATCTGAAATTTCCCCAGTCACCACATTTTTCACCTTCAATCCTCCCAATGTCCTCTCTCCATATGCTTCTGCCACCCCCGAATTCCACAGGACTTCAATCTTCGGATTTGACAATGCTCTAGCTTGCATTATCTTTGAAGCCCGAAATTCATCCCGTCGGTGAATAATGTAAACCTTGGAACCATACTTTGTCAAAAATGTTGCTTCTTCCATAGCAGAGTCACCCCCACCGATGACAGCAAGAGGTTTGTTTCGAAAGATAGGAGCGGCACCGTCACACACAGCACAGGCAGATATCCCTCGGTTCCAAAAGGTATCAGAACCTGGGAAGTTGAGGCGTTTGGCTACGGCGCCAGTGGACACAATTACAGCGTCGGCAAGAACAGCCCTGGAATCACTAAAAATTTTGAACGGAGAAGATGAAAAATCGACCTTAGAGACGGTCTCAGTGAATATTTGGGTGCCGAAGCGGACGGATTGGGCGCGACACTTGTCCATGAGCTCAATCCCCAAAATTCCCTCGGGGAAACCTGGGAAATTCTCCACTTCGGAGGTGGTGGTAAGCTGTCCGCCGGGAGCGATATCGTTTGCCATCCATCCCTCGAAGAGGACGGGCTTGAGCTCCGCACGGGCCGCGTAAATTGCGGCGGTGTGGGCGGCGGGTCCGCTGCCGATTATACAGAGGCGAGTTTTCAGAGTTTGGAGGTCGCTTTCCATGGCGGCAAACTTGGGTGAAACGGCGGCGGCAGCGGTGGTGGTGGTGGTCGTGAGGGCGGCGAGGCCGATCAAGTTGCGAGCTTTTGTAAGCGTCCTTAAGAACTTCGAGAAACAGTTGTAGGTCATTTGTGTCTATAAAATGGGCGGAAGAACCTGAATAGAATTGAGCGGGTCAATTTTATTTAACTTTTTCACATTTGATTCTCTAAACGAGGGTTTACACTTTACATTTATCATGACTCATGAAGTGATGTGCATCACCATCTATGGCTTGCGTGTAACATGTATGATTCCATTCTTTGTGGCTCGTTTGATTTTATTTTCTGCTGATTTTTCTAATATTTTGGAATTAGACTTTCTAGTAAACTAAATATAAACTTAAATTTCTTTGAAAATTATACTTACCAATAAAAATATTATTGGAATTTGGCATAATGTATTTTATGGATAACTTTAATTTGGGAGGGATGCTAAATTCTTTTGTTAGGAATGTGATTGTGTCTTTGTTTGTGAAAAATTCACTTTCAATGCCATCGCGACAAACACTCGGTATTCTTGATTCGGAGTGTGCAGTTAAAGGTGTGTGTCAACACAATTTGGAAAACTGTACAAAATGTGAAATAAAAACAAAAACAAAAAAAAAATTTGAAAAGGATGACTTCTATCACGATTGCAAGAGTTATGCTCTGCCTGTGAAAACAAGACTTAAACAAAAAGCAATATGTGGGAGATTAGAGATTCAACAACATAAGCGTAAAGAATGCAAAATAATAAAAGAGTGTAACTTCCTATGAATCACGTCTTAAAGAAAAAATACCCAAATTCCCCGTTTAATGGAAACATGGAACGCGCCAAATACACATTGGATTTGATCCTTATTGATGTATCATGTATGTAATCCACTCACTGTAACTCTGTAAGCACAAGGAAAAATCATTAGTGTTTCATAACATTTACAAACGACCTCAGTCGTTATGGTTATGTATACTTAATGAAGTATAAGTTTGAAACTTTTGAGAAATTTTTAGAATTTCAAAAGAAGGTTGAAAACCAAGTGGGTCGCAAGATCAAAGTGCTTCAATCTAATCGAGATGATGAGTATCTCAGTGATAAATTCCTTAGTCATCTTAGAGATAGTGAAATTATCTCTCAGTGAATCCCTCCGAGAACTATTAAGTTGAATGGAGTTTCTGAGAGAAGGAACAAAATCTTATTGGATATGGTTCATTCTATAATAAGTTCCATTGACTTACCACCTTCATTATGGGGATATGCCCTAAAGTGTGCATGAAGATTCTAAATCTTATTCCTTCTAAATCAGTCCCCAAAATGCCATATGAATTATGACATAATGAAATCCCTAATTACTCTTATTTGGGAGTTTGAGGTTGTCCTACTTATGTGAAGAGGACAATGGGAGATAAACTTGAAACTCGTTCAAGTCTATGTAACTTCATAGGATATTCTAAATAGTTTATAAGATATTATTTCTTCTATCCCCTTTAACAAAAGGTGTTTGCTTCACGAAATGCAATATTTCTTGACGAATAATTCCTAAAAGAAAAGAAAGGTAAGATCGTAAACATTGAAAAAATTCAAAATGAAATCCCACGCCACTGATAGAACAAATGGGCTCATCTAATGTGACTCAACCAATTATAGAGGATAGTACATACCAAAACCCTCATTCAGTAAGACGTTCTGAACACAACCCTAAATAGCCTAAGAGATGGAATGGATTCCTCCATGAAATATCTCAAGTGGATAATGATCCACTAACATATGATGAAACACTATCATATTTGGACTCTGGATAGTAGAAAAAAGCCATAAAGTCCAAAATGAATTACATGTACTCAAACCAAGTTTGGACTTGGTTGATCCACTTGATAGGATCAGACCCATAGGGTGCAAATGAATCTACAAGCGAAAGCTTGGAGTAGATGAAAGTGTTGCAGCCTATAAAGCAAGATTAGTTGCTAAAGGCTTCACTCAAAGGCCAGACGTAAACTTTGATGAGACCTTCTCCCCGGTTACAATGCAAAAGCTCATTCGAATCATGCTTGCCGTAACTGCATATTATGACTTATGTTGGATTGCCAAAGTGACACGTGAAGGCATGTGAAAATCAATAAAGGACCTATGTTTGCCTAAGGCAAGAAGATCTCTTATTAGATCGAAATGAGTTTCTTGGATCGAGATCGAACGAGTATGAAATGAACTTAGATTTAAGATTAATATTATAAATGTTCTAATTATTCCTATACCCCAAATATTAATCGAGAGATAGAAGGATAGGAGGATCGTATTTCACGAGTTATCATTGACTGAAAGGCTCTTTCGAGTTATTCGTTATTCGAATTAATTAGGGTCACTACTAATCGAATAATGAACCTACAGACTCACACACAAATACCGGGTCATTAGGGTATAAGCTTGATTGATTAATCGAATTGAATGAATCGGCTAAATATGGGCGGAAGGGTCCACACACGTGCGTGACATGTGTGGGACGTGAGTCACACGTGTGGCATGTCTCACAAGTGTGCATACTTTTAATTAATTAAATAGTTTAATTAATTAGGAATTAATTTTTAAACTCAAATCAGGATAAAGAAGCCCATAATATGAATTAATTATTAGTTGAAATATTAATTAATTTATTTATGAAATAAATAAAAGATAATATCTTATTTTATTTATTTATGAAATAAATAAGTAAAGGATAATATCATAAGAATATTGATGGGACTCAAATATAATGAGGCCCACGTTATTACACGTGGATCCTCGGGAATTCACCACGAAAGTCTCAGAGCAACCTCAATTCTCCTAGCAAGCTACACGAGTTACAAAATCACCACATTTGGATAATCATAAGTTTCCCTTCGAAAAAATGAGCTTGATACTCAAGTCCCCTGCCAACCTAAGGTAGCCCTCGAGACTAGGATGCTCGAGGGAAACCTGTGTTGGACCCCAAGATCCTCTCGAATCATTTGGAGCTAGGGTCCCTCGAGAAACCCCTCGAATCCCGCACGGGATTCCCTGCTTTAAGGGCACATCACTCCCCTCATACACCGAGCGCGCTAACCCATCTGTAATAACCCAATAATGTTCTTTGATGCATAGTACACGACCGTTCACTTGTTATAGGTACCTTTACGGCTACCTTTTTGGCAGGCCTAAGATGCTTTTTCCCTGGGATATCCCTCATTGGGCCACGTACCTAGGGTGACATCCCTTTTGTACCAAGGCAACATGGAATTATCAAAGGGTCCCCACCCTCAATTATAAATACTCCAAGGATCATCTTCTTGAGTAAGCAAGCTTTACATTATAAGCACATTTACTGCAATTCCTCTCTAGCTCACTTGAAACTTCTTATCTGTTTCACTAACTTGAGCATTGAAGAGCCAAACTGGGCATCCCCCATATTCCCCCAGACTGGCTTTCTAACGTTTTGCTTGTGTTTGCCTAGCAGGTAGAACACACTCATATCGGAGAATTAACTTCATCCTCGTCGGAGCACTTCTTGTAACGCCCCAGTTTTCAAATTATGCATTATATGATGTTTTATGAATTATATTCCTACCTGTTATGTGAAAATTGTATCAACTTGAGAATTATCGCATGAGTGTATTTATTTAATACGTGAATTGATTGCCGAACATGACTTAATTGTCTATATGTCCTTAATTGATCACTTATTTTAATTGGAGGACTTAATTGCATGAAATTAATTTGGACTAAATTGATCATTTTTCATAAGTTGAAACCTAATTACATGACTTAAATTCTTGGAGGACTTAAGTGCAATTTCCCTTTTCTTTCCCCTCTTCTTTCACGATGTATTACATACACACATATACATACATTTCCTTCTTCATTCTTCATACAAGAACAAAGCACAAAACATTTCTTTCTTTCTTTCCTTCAATCTCGGTTCAAGCCAAGCAAGAAGAAGCCAAGGTTTTCTTCCATTTTTACCAAGAGATGAAGCTTCCATCCACCACCTAACTCCATCTCTCTTCTTCCCCTTTTCAATTTAAGGTATATGTGAGTATGTGATGAATTTTTGAGTTGAAGTATGAAAGCTAGGGTTATGATTTTATTGTAAAAGTTGAGTATGAGTTGTTAGAAGCATGATTCTAAACTTTTAACTTGAAATTATGCATACATTCTAGGAGTTTATGGTGTTAGATGACATGAACATATGTGGGTTTGCTCTTGATGATTCTTGATGACTAAAGCATGGATTAAGTGTTTTTTATGGTTTTTATTATGCTATAAGTGCCTAAGTATGATTTTCATGATTCAAATGCATATGAGAGTGTTTTATTGATATTTGGGGGTTTCGGATTTTGGTTCGAGCATCCCCTGTTTCATGCTCTGTTTTTGAAGCTTCTGCATAGCGGGAACGACCCTTCCATCCCAGTTCATTTCTGGAACAGCCGTTCCCAACCCCTTTGAATGATTGGTGTGCGAGGCTGGGAACGACCCTTCCCAGTTTGGCCTACGGCCGGAACGGCCGTTCCCAACCTGCAAAAATGAAATTTCTTTACAGACGTGTAGGATTAATTCGGGGAGTCAGGAATGGCCCTTCCCATTTTACGTTGAACCCGGAACGACCGTTCCCATACTCTAGAGGGTGATTGTGATTTCCTGCTTCATTTTAATTGTTCCTATTCATTTCCTAAGCCTTTAAATGATCGATACATGTTATTATATGCTCATTTTATGTATGAATATGCTCATGACATTTCGTAATTGTCATATCATTTCATGACTACGCTATGCGTCATATTTGGTATCATTATTGAGTTTCCTCTCACGAGTACACACTGTATCTTTTCTTGTCCAGATCTTCTCCAGGGTGGAGATCATCGATCGAGTAAACACTACCTTTCACACTTGTCTTGTCGCTTGTTAGGTGAGGGTGTTTTCGTTCTAGTTACGTACATAACCCTAAAGCCTGCATGAATAGAATTCGGCCTAAAACCATATTTATACTTATATTGTTTCCAAAATGGTAATCGAGTAAACAGTTACTGAAACTGAACCTATTGCTATTTTTATTTACTAATCCTTCATGTTTTGGCGAGATATTGTACTGCACATTGATTGGGGCCCAAGGTTGAGTGTATTGAGTAATCCGGGGAGGTATCGGGCCGACGGTGATCTCTTGCACTCCCCACACTGTTGAGATGAACCCGGAATCCGCTAGGAGGTTAGTGGAGGGTGGAGTCTCGGTCCTTGGGGATTCATGCACCCATTGACCACACTGATTGGATGGCGAGGGCTAGCTACCCGGACCATCACTGGAGGAAGAAGGATGGAACTGATTGTGCACTGTACTGAATTGATTGTATTGTAACGATTGAAACTTAATGATTGCATGATGGCCTTAAATTGGAACTTAATCATTGTACACTGTCGGAGTTTGCCGTTTGGTTGGAGATAGTGCACGCTCACTCGTCGAGCCACTGATAACCTAAAATTTGAAACTAATGGTATAAATTGATAGTTGTAACGTCCGAGCATAGATTGATTGATTTCTTGCCCTCTACGGGAACTACTTTAACTAAAACGTTGCTCGGGAGTTAGCTTGCATGTGCATGTTTCTATATATACCTATACCTCCTGTTCACTCAGTCTTATAGAGACCGATCCCTCTTCCCCCTTTTTCTTCCAGGTTCCTTACAGGTGGTTACTAGGCGGAATTGAGTTGTCGGTCCTTATTCGAGTCTGACACGTGTACACTCACCGCATTTTGTATTGATTTATTGTATTGATCTATCTATTGAACTGAATTGAACTCGGGACAGGTTTCTAGGACTTTAGTGGAGCCCGTTTCATATTACTTTCATGTAATGCTTCGGGGACAGGTTAGGACAGGTGCAATATTTAGCAGAACCAGTATTTACTTTCTCGTCGAAGTTGCATTTATTGACTTGAGATTGGATAGATAATTGCATTGCTTCCGCACTTTCATTTATGTTCATTTGTTTCAGGGTTAGATTTCGCCTAGCTAGGACAGTCTTTTCATTGTCTTTCGTTCGCTGTGAGTTTGGTTTATGTATGGACAACCATTTCATACGTGGACTGAGCTCATAGTGCGAGGGATGTGTTGCTCTCTTCACAGGTGCTACACTTCTCCCCCTGGTTTTCCAACTCTATATAAATTCTTAGTGGTGCTGTGGTGACACATCGAATCACACTTCATCAAATATTATTCTAGTTTATTTATTTATAAAATAAATAAAAGAATAATATCATAACATATTTATTTGTTAAATAAATAAAGGATAATGGGATAATTTATTTATTTATAAAATAAATAAATAAGTGATAATATTCTGAACTTGTTCGGATAAAGATATTAATTAATAATGAGATTTTAATTAATTATTATGACGTAAATAAAGAAAAGAAACTCCTATCTGAGATCATTATTCTTCTAAAAGAAGAAGAGTTTTTTGCTCTTTCTTAGACCGAATTTTTATTTCTTTTAAATTAAAAAAAAAAGAGTTTCTTTTCTTGAAAAACCTATATATAAAATTAAAGAACTAATATTGTCCCAAATCGTGATCGAATTTGATGTGAATACTTTTGGAGGACGTCAATCCATGTTGGCGGCCGACCAACACACCATCCTGTTTCACCTCCGCCCAAAATGCCGAAAATAAGCAGAATAAAAATGAAGAAAAACAATTTTTTTTTTTTTTTTTTAAGTGTGACAGTATAAGACATTATGTTTCGTTAAATGAACTATAAATAAACAAACTATACATTGATAAAATTAAATAACTTCTTTTATATTAGATAATAAATTAATAATATGCTCCAACCACGGGTTTTACGTTTTAGCTAGTTTCACAATAATCTTTTGCTAGGACCAAAAAAAAAAATATAATTTATTTGCGGGCTTCTAACAACATTTCAACGGTGTTGGTCGCCTGACCGGGGGAAAAGTGTAATTACCCTATAATATAATTTCCTGAATTCCAAATAATCAAAGACACATCACCATTCACCACACCCAGGAACCAGCTATGCTCTCTTCTCCGCCGGCTTCCGCTCCACCACCACCGCCATCCTCCGATGAGGACTTCTTTTCCACAGCTTCCACTTCCACCTCATCGGATTCCACTCCTTCTCCCCACCTTCCACAGATCCCCATCACATGGCCCGATGATGGAGTCCTCACTGTTTCCTGGGTCACCAATCTCATGCAGGCTTTCGAATGGGCCTCCAGAGCTGTACCCCCTTCCGAGTTCTCTTCCGTGCTCCCCGTTGGAGTCTTCGATAAACTTGCGCTCACTGCGTCTAAGATTTTGCATAAAGAACCCAATTGTGTGACGATCGACGAGAATTCTGGGTTGGTTTCGGATTCCAGGGTTGTAGTTGTCGGAGATGTTCATGGACAGTTGCATGATGTTTTGTTTCTGTTGAGGGATGCGGGATTTCCTGGCGATGATCGTTTTTTCGTATTCAATGGGGATTATGTGGACAGAGGTGCTTGGGGCCTGGAGGTTTTCCTACTTTTACTGGCTTGGAAGGTTAGAATCCTTGTCAGCTATCAACTTGATTTGCTCTGTGCTACATGTTGACTCGTCTTGAGCTGAGATTTTGGGTTTCTTTGTTGTGCAATAAAGGAAATTGAAGTTTTGATAGTTAATTGACTTCAAGTTTGAGCTTGTTAACTTCTCTACATGCAGTTGATTTCGTTTAGTGAGAAGATGTCAACTTGAATTAGTATTCTGTTTTTCATTCTTTGCATAGCAGCCATTTCATGATCTCCTTAAACTGAAAAAATGAAATCTTTGCTATGTGGTAATGGTATGAGTTAATCACCGGTTAGTGTGACATCTGTGGAGGATAGTTTTGGTGAAAAGCCTTTTCCTTTTGTTTAATTTTTTGGGATGCTCTCTATTGGCTCTAGCATATGTCAGATTGTTGGAATTGTGATCCTAATTTATAGTGATGTGATTTTGTATCCCTGTAATTACTTTTCATGTATAGTGATGTGATTTTGTATCCCTTTTAGGTGAGTTTTTCTCTTTTAGTAATGTTTTTGTGCTTCCTTTTGAGATTCGATTCAATTCAATTGAATGAAAAATGAGTTCATTTTTCTAGAATAACCATACTCCTCGTCAGCAATGAGTTGAGATATCAGTTTTCAAAGATTCAAGTGGGCTTACAGAAATAGTCTTTCCAAATCGATCAAATATTCCAAACTAGCCTCTTGAGCATTAAAAGTTTAAACTTCTGGTAACAGTCAAGCAAACAATTTCATACATAAAACCCGACACATAAAAAACATTTTCAGGCTATTCCTTTAAGCTAGGATTATAACACATCTTCTGTGTTTTTTAGGTTCTAATGCCTCACAGGGTATGTATGCTTCGTGGAAATCATGAGTCAAAGTATTGCACTTCTGTTTACGGATTTGAGCAAGAAGTATTAGCCAAATATGGAGACAATGGAAAGCATGTCTACCGAAAATGTTTAGGTTGTTTTGAAGGACTTCCTCTGGCTTCCATCATTGCTGGGAAAGTTTACACTGCACATGGAGGGCTTTTTCGTGGCACCGTCACCACACCATCAAAAAGGTCTAAAAAGAAGAACAGGAAGGTTGTTCATAATCCCGAGGTGAGTTCCTTAATTCTTGGTTCCCTGGAAGAGTTGGGAAAAGCAAGAAGGTCTGTGCTTGATCCTCCTTGGGAAGGTCAAAATTTGATTCCTGGTGATGTCCTATGGTCAGATCCATCAATGACCCCTGGTCTTTCCCCTAATACTGAGAGAGGCATTGGTCTCTTGTGGGGTCCGGATTGCACTGAAGAATTTTTGAAGAAGTTCAATTTGAAGGTCTGCAATTGTATCACTGATTTTATCTTTAGTCAATCTCTAGTGGATTAGTTGCGTCAAATTGCTTTATGCACGGCAACTTTTCCCCTCCTTAATTAATTTTGCTTGATCTTGAGAATCGACTAGTCCTGCAAAACTTATTTTGCTGTACGTCCATTTTTACAAGCTCTCATCAAGATATCTTATTACTGGAAAAGAAATAAATTTAATATTATTGGGCTCCTTAGATATCTCTCTATTTGTTGCATATTTTCATGAAAATGTAAGCTTTTCATACCTTTAATATCTTCAATGTATTGAAGAGAAGAGTTTCAATCCTTGGTATAGATGGCAAATAATCCCGATGTGAAGGATCTTAAATTCTCAGATGAAAAATAAGAAAGTCATTTCCAACTATTACCGACATCTCACCACTTCTAAATAGAGTTACCCAAACATTTCAGAAATTTTTAACTTCGTAGGATTTTATCAAACATGGTAAGTTTGCTAATATAAATCGTCGATCATAAATATAGATTATAAATGCACTTGCATTCTTCACTGGCTTCAGTTTGTTTGTGAAAGTGCTGTCATCTGATTTGTTACCTTTTAATCTTACCCCTTTTTTTGATTGATGGTGAAGTTGATATACGATGTAATATTCACTTTCCTGGTATTGCAGTTGATCATCAGGTCACATGAAGGTCCTGATGCAAGGGATAAGCGATCTGACCTTGGGGGAATGGATCTAGGGTATACTATAGATCATATTGTAGAATCTGGGAAACTCATCACTTTATTCAGTGCACCAGATTATCCACAATTTCAGGTAGCTTCATACACTTTGCTTTGTTCTCCTTCTACATTTCAAAAGGATAGTTACCTAACAGCCTTCATGGTTGCCTCAGTCTAAAGGAAAAACCCTCTATTTATTATAATTGCAATTTTCCAATCACCAACTACAGTGGGGTTCTTTTTGGCAATATGAGCATCCTATAACTGGTGCTGTTTATACTATGAAAGCAATGGTTGTAATTTTAATCGAAACTACGTTTTTTTCCCCAATAATTGGGCCAAAGGTAAAGGGTTTTGGGTATATTCTCTGCTACAAAAATGGTACACAAATTCTGGGTTTTATCTGTAGCTTTTCTTAGTAAATTGGGCTTCTTTGATATGTACTCCTTTGAGGGTCTCATATAAAGCCTTCAATGTCAGAGTTGCACACAATTGACCACTTTATCATATAAAGTCTGTAGTTGTATACTCTTGTATAGTTGAATAAAATTCGATTAAAAATTGTGCACTTTCATGGCGTTGGCATTCGTTAGTGGCACTAGAATATAAGGCTTCATTTAGTGGCTCACATAAGAATGCGCAACTGGGCATCGTCTAACCCTTAAACTAAGAATTGATGTAGTTATGTAATTATGTATGTATGGATGTACAGATGTATACAGGTGATGCACCAGGTATTGACTCCATATTCATGATCGTTAAACCATTTGGGTTTTAAGGCTAACTCTCACTGAGATAATGGAATAAAATTTGTACTTCATGCTTTTGTCTACTTAACAGGCAACCGAAGAGCGATATAGGAACAAGGGAGCATATATCATCTTGGAACCCCCTCATTTTGACTCACCAATTTTCCATAGCTTTGAAGCTGTTACTCCAAGACCTAAGGTAACTTTTCCTAGTAACTGAGAGAAACATTATCTCAGGAGAATGAAAAAAATGTATGATCCATAAGACCATAACAGTACAATCTATTATAGGTTATTATAAACTTGATACTGAAAAAAAATAAAATAAATTCTGTTCTGAACTTTTATCAGCTGAACAAAACTGTCGATGCTTATCTTGGGAATACAGTTTGGAAGATATTATCACTAAAGTATACGAGAGTTACCTATTCTGAGTTTATCGTTTCAATTCGAAAGAAAATACTCTCCATGGTCTAAAAGTAGGTTTGACTATTGTGGCAGGTAAATTCTTATTATGATTTTGAAGATGTTATTGATTCAGATGAAGAACTGGATATGGTATCAATGGTACCAGAATCTGGAATACAGCAGAATCCTGCTTCTTGAAGATACAGGAGATTAAAGTTTTCCGTATGTTCTTATTTCACTTGTGTGTGTATTCCTTGGATTGGCCTTTTTTTTTAACTGATACCAGCTGCCCTTTCAAGTGTAGATTCTCTCCTTTCGGGATATTCTGGGCAGGAAACTTATCTATGTGGATATCATTATTCACGGCTCCTTGTACATTACATGACCAAAATGCTGGTGTAATTATTCCATATTATTGAGTTTTTCTCAATTTTTAGATACCCCGTAGGTTTGTATTCGGTTTGTCGGCTTCCCGGAAATTATAGTTATGTATTGGCTTTTTAAGGGCCTGATTTGTTTGAGCTTAAATTTGCTGATAAATTACACCCCCTATATTTATTTTGCAGCAGGAGTTCATTTTTATCTGTGGTGAGTAGGTCCAGGTTAGGAGTTGATCAGGCTGGAGGTGGTTTGAGTAAGGATAACTATAATGTAATGATATCATGTGTGATGGGATTTCGAATCCCGTTAACTTGTAAGAATTACTTCCTTTACATTACATAATTTGAATGAAAATATGGCCTCCGCAAACTTGGGAAATTGATTTTAGTCTCTTTTTTAGAATGTCATGATTTTAATTGGCTTCTTGCAAAGGTTCCGTTGAAATTTGGAACAAGAAAACATGTTTGGGAGAAGAATTTAGAAATCATCTCAGGTTGAGGGGAAGAATCAATCGTGGAAGCTAATACTAGGTTTGATTAAACCAATGGGATAAATATTTTGAACATTCGGTAATATCGCGAATTTTGGAGTTTTCATCTTGAATTATAAAAAGTTTGATATTTGCATCCTCAACTATTGTTTTTTAATAAATTACAATCTAATTCCACTAATAGTGTGATACTTGGAAGAAGTTTTGTGTATGTATCACATATCCATTGAAAGCAGGTTACAATTTATTAAAAAACAATAGTTGAGGATGTTAAAAATTGCTATACTACAAGATGTTCAAAATATTTATCCCTAAACGAAATAAGACTTAAGAAAATATAGAATAAACATGAAATCACCCGTTAAATTAGCATTACACAGTGCCAATGATGATCCATAAAATGAACTTTTCGATTCTCTATGAGGAAATAATTTGAGAATTTTGATATGCGACTGAACAATAACAAAGGACATGCAATTTTATCAACTATCATAGTAACATTTAGAATTGAAGGGGCGACACTATATTTCTTAAAAGTAATTTCTTTAATTCTCCTTTGGTGAGTGTTTGGCATAAATTTGATTTTTAGTTAATTAATTTGTGTATAAATTATAGGGGGGTTTTGAGAAAACTCCCCATGGGTTGAAAAATTTTGAGTTTACTCCCCATTTTTAAATACATCATTTGGGGTTTTAGATACACGATTCTGGGATTTATATACACGATTCTGGGATTTAGATACATGATTTTTTTCCTTATATTTCCAATACATCATTTGGGGTTTTAGATACACGATTCTTGAGTTTTAATACATCATTTTTGAAAATAGGGAGCTAAAAGAAATTTGACTTATCAATTGGGGAGTTTTCTCAAATTCCCCGTAAATTATATTTAATTTGGCCAAGAGAATTAGTAAAATAGTCACGTGGCAGACGTGCCAACATGGTGAGTGGACCCCGAGTAATACCTAAATAGAGGAGAAATCACATGTTTTCTCGTAATGAGACTAAATAATTATGATTCTGTTAATCGTGATTAACTTAGGGGAGTTTTGTTTTAATTGTGCACGAGGGATTTGGCCACCTTCATTTTAGGGGTACGCGTTAAAATGTGTGGTCGATATTTTGAACCTTGTACTTTCCCCAAAATGTCATATGAGATATGGCATAACAAAATCTTTAGTTATTCTTACTTAATAATTTGGGATTGTCATTCTTACGTAAAGAGGACATTGGAGATAAGGTTAAACCTTGATCAAGCTTATACAACTTTATAGGATATCTCAAAGAATACATATGATATTACTTCTACAATTCCCTTAAACAAAATGCGTTTGTTTCATGGAATGTAATCTTTCTTGAGAAATCGTTCCTAAGAGAGAAGAAAGGTAAGATCGCAAACCTCGAAGAAATTCGAGGAGAAGACCCCACGTCACAAATGGAATAGACGGTCTGTGGCGCCCCGCATCTTCGTACGTATAGGTATTGACATCACGGGTGTGTTACGTGCGCATTTTAATTATTTAATTACGCAATTATATTGTTAATTCTAATGTTTTTATGCTATTTGAATTTATATGAAATTAATTATTGAGTTATGAATATGAAACTTGAACGTCTATGCTTATATGACTTCGAATTTGAACCGTACGCACCCAAATTTAATTCCGATTTTTTGTGCCAACTTGCTATGCATGAGATATATGAGTTATGAGCGTGTTCATATGCTCGTTATATGTTTCCGGGTTCGTTCGGGGTTGTTTTGGGTCATTCGTTTGGAGAGGGGCCAAAAAGGGGCTAAAACGTTTTTAGTGCACCTTGGGTTCCGGGCGGCGTAACTTGAGCTTAGGAATTCGGATTCAAATTCCGTCACCACCGTTGGACTCGTTTCGACGATTCGGATCCAATAGAATAAACCTTATATTTTTCTAAACCCGTTTGAACCCCCGAAACTTCACCGAACCAAGCCTCACGCGCCTTTAGTGCCACCCTTGACCATTTTAGCCATAACTTCTTCATTCCTTAACCAAATTGCCCCAAACTTGAACTCACTTAACCATGGTTAAGCCCCTTATCACCTCCTTTACCCCAACCATTCGAACAAAACCAAGAGGAAGAGGAAAGTTGCTGAAAACCGAGAGTAAGAAAAGGGGCGAAAAGCACTATTCACTTTCTTGCATTCTTGACCTCATAACTCTTCCATTTCTTCACCAACTCAAGAGGTAAGTTAATATTTGTGTTCTCCTTCCCCTTTTGATCATTTTAAGCTATGATTTGCATATTTTCCTCAAGGTTTGAACATGATTTGAGTTAGAAGTTTAATAGCAAGGGTTTCATGCCATTTTTGAATTCATTGATCAACCTTATGTTATTTGAAGACTTATGGTATGTTGCTTGATCACATGAGCTCTTATGTTTCATTTATGAACTTGATTGGCTTGGTAGATGACTTATATTCAATGCACCATTGTTGCATCTTGACAGTTAAAGCATGAAACTTGAGTTTTGTTGTGATATTTGCTTCCTTTGATGATCTAATGTGTTATATATGTGGTATACCTTGAATTTGGGTGTTTTTGGAATGAATTTTGGTTGGATTATGGTTCCCTACTACTTTGCTATTTTTTTCGGAGAAGATGACCCAACACCGCCGTGTCAAACCTCAGTTCATTCCCAACACGGCCGTATCCAAGTTTCGGGATGGAAAAATTATGTTCCAACACGGCCGTGCAGCTTCGCAGGCCAATCTTGACACGGCAGTGTATCCTTCGTTTGTGCTCCGTTTGGCCTGTAATTTTTACTGTAGAAACTTTTTTGAGTGTACAACATTCTCCAATAGGAATCACCTTAAAATTCGTTGTGGTTTGTGAGATATAATCATTTGAAAATTGTGTCACCACTTCGCCGAAATTCTGCATTTGTCCAACTTCGAACCTACGCCATTTTCAAATCGCTTTGAACTAAAATTTAAGCCATATACTGTTGGAAAGACATATTTGTCTAGTTTCATATTCAACAGAAAAAACTTAATTCCAACTTCTAGAACTCGAGATATCTTCATTTTTTATAGCTTGCGCATACGAAAAACTGTCAACTTTCACCAAAATCCATTTCCTTGCATCCTTTCACTTCCTTGACTTCCGTATGTGTTTAAATTGATATCTTTTGCTTCAAACATGTATCTATGATATTAATGGATTATTGAATGATATGTTATGATAATTTTATGAATTTTATGGCTTGATTTACGATGGTAAAACGTGAATTTTATGCATGAATGTTTAAATGCTATATTATGACTCTTCTTGCAACCAATGCATTCTTTATGTGTTTAATGAATTCTTTTCACCGCTAATTGATTTATATGCATTGTTAACATGTATTATAATGTATTATGAATTGAATATTGAATGAACGATTGATATTGAATGAAAGAAAGATAATAAACGGATATGATTTATTCGTGTAATGAATGAATGGCTGGTTTATGTGACTAAGTGGCATTAATTGTGCACATGAACATCCTTATAGCACATTGTTATTTCTTATGCATGTCATATCACGTTAATGCATTGCCCTGCGCTATATATGGTTCATTTGGAATCTTGAGTCTCACGAATGCACCGTGTTGTCTTTTGTACAGTTTTCTCCAGGGCGGAGACCTGCCAGGTTCATAGGTTATCTGCAAGTTTTCCTTTCTCTTGGTTTTGTTCGGTAAGGTGTAGCCAGGTGGGTTTCTCTTTCTCTTCTATTAGATAACTCTGACCCGATATATCCCAACGTGCAAGATTTTGGCCAAAGTACTATATATATGTATATCGAGTCTTTTCAAAGAGTCAATGATTTAACGTTAAAGCCCTTTTCTCTTATGAATCCATACTAACTGTTTTGGAGAGATCAGTGATCACAATGATTAATGGGTACATGGCTATCCGGGAAAGCTTGGACTGATGGTGATCCCCGTGCACTAGTTCCAACACATGACGGCGATACCGACCCTCGCTAGGAGATTAGTGAGGAATGGGACCGGACCTTTGGTGAGTCATGAACCTCACTGGCCATAATGAATGGGTGGAGGGGTCTTTGGCCGAGTCCGTCCACTAACCGTAGAAAAAAGGGGTAAATGAATGATTATGCATGAATGAATGTAATGAATGAATGAATGTTTAGGCATGAAAGTATGTTATGTAATCGCTAAGAAATGAATGGATGAATAATGCACGCACGAGGAGAAGGTTGGAGAATTCGGCCACTTGCTGGGCTCATGTAATGACCTAATGAATGTAATGAAGGAATGGATTGTTATAATCCCATGCGTTGTTTTTCTTTGTTTTTCACCCGCTTGGGAAATGTTTCAAAACCTCGCACGGGATTATAGCTTGCATCTGTGTGTGTTTGTGTGTTTAATATATGTATAATTATTGTATTAAGCCATGTTTTATACCTACCAGTCTCTTAAAGACTGAACCCGGCTTTGTTTTCAGTTTTCTCTTGCAGGTGTTGGAGTGCTAGGCGGGAATTCGAGTCCTTAAAGTCTTGGAGTCGTGTATAGTTTTTCCTTTACTTATACACTCATATCATTTAATTGTTATTTATGATTTTGAACGCCTGTGAGCGCTTTAATGTTGTATTATGAGAGCTTGTGAGCTCACTACTTGTATTATGAATATGACAATGCTTCCACTTATGTTCTTTAGCCTGCACTTGTTTTCTTTATTGCTTATTTGGTTTCGAAGGTTAGCTCCCGCCTAGCATAGTGAGTGAGTTGTGTCCCCGTTCTCTCTGATCTGTCACGTGTATGGATTACCCATTTCATATGCAGGTCGGGTCTTAGTGCGGGGGATGTGGCGTCACGCGCTCGGGCGCTACACGGTCCCATCTGAAAAGACTCAACCAATCATTGAGGATGTTACATGCACAAATCCTCCTCAATTTCTCCATCAAACCTCTCAAGTGGATAATGATTCACTAACTTATGAGGAGGCACTGTCAGATTTGAACTCTAAGAAGTGAAAACAAGCCATGCAATTTGAAATGGATTCCATGCACTCAAACCAAGTTTGGACCTTTTTTGATCCACCTGATGGATCAGGCCCATAGAGTGCAAAAGGATCTACAAGCGAAAGTTTGGAGTAGATGAAAATGTTACAGTCTAAAGCAAGATTAGTTGCTCAAGCTAGAGAACCAAGATCTCACCGACGGACCAAACATATCATAAGAAATTATCATGTGATACCATTACGAGAGGAGATGTACAAATTGAAATGGTCACATCGGCAGAGAACATGACAGATTCGCTTACTAAAGCCTTTAGTCAGCAGGTGTTCGAAGGACATCTTCAAAAAATGAAACTTAGAATAGTACCTGAGTTGCTTTAACGGGCAAGTGGGAATTAGGAATAGTGCCCTGAAAGCGATATTGTAATAGTCCGCTTTAAATATTTCCTTGTAAATCACAAACTATTTTTGAATAATAGATGAGATGATTTTGTTCATAAGCAAATTTTTTTTATATCCTATTTGATGTCTTATATAGGTATGATTATCTACGCATGTATTAGAATTCCCCTAATCCATCGGGCTGTTAGAGACTTTGTCATTTCGAGAATGGCACATGAAACAAGCCCTAACTCAAATTGTATTAGAAACTACTCTAAATCAATGAGTCTAATGAACAGTGGGAGTGTCGACTAAACTCTGTTGTGACTTGCTTGTGGGATTGTGCTTAAGAAGGATCACCCAGTTTCATGAGGGTGTAAAGTGCATAAGTTGATGTGTACACAATACATGAGGGTGCTCATTATGAGAACGAGTTCGTTGAGGTGTCTCGCGTGAAAAGATTCCTAAATGGGAAAGAAAGTTTCCACTTCTGGAAGAGGGAACTTCCGGATTAGGAAATCTCTCAACGTCAATGACGTGATTCATTAATCCTTAGATTTGAGATTTTACGATTTCTGATATGAGCTAACTAGGTAATCTTTGATATAGGCTCAAAAGGGTTGGGCACTTGAACTCCGGCCTATGTTGGGATTACAAACATGGCATATGGAGGTATGTGAGGGTCAATAAAAGACCTAGGCTTGCTTAAATAAAGAGTTTCTTGGCTTGAGATTAAATGAATTTGAAACGAACTTAACTTTAAACTTAAGATTGTGTTAGGAATAGTGCCCTAGAAAGCCAATTCGTTGAAATCCGTTTTGGGACTTTTCTTGTATCACAGACAATCTTTGAATAATAGACTAATGATTATAATCAAGGGGCAAACACTTCTTTATATGCAATTGCGTGTTTTGTGTGTTTCCTATTACGTGCGCATGTATTAGAATTCCCCTAATCCATCAAGCTTTTAGGGCTTAGTCATTCAGGGTAATGACTCATGAAACAAGCACTAATTTAAGTTGGATTAGAAACTACTCCAAGTCGATGAGGCCAACAAATGGTGGGAGTGTCAACTAGGCTCGTTTGAGACTTGTTTGTGGGATTGTATCCTTAAAAAGGAATCAACTTATTTCATGGGGTGTAAAATGCATAGTCGATACGTATGCAATACACAAGAGTGCTCGCTACTTAGAACGAGTACACTAAGGAGTCCAACGACGATAGAGAGTTATAACGAAAGTGATAGAACCTAGTATAACCCACCAATTTTAAGATACACAAGATCTTGAAAAGAATAAGAAAATCAATGTTCAATCATATAACAACTCAGCAGGGCACTTACCAATACAACTTTTAAAAAATATGTCCATAACATGAAATGTGTTATCTCCAAGATCTATGAAAAGATCTCACTAATGTCAATATCACGGAGAGCATATACAACTGCGTTTTTTTTTTTTTTTTTTTTTTCTTTTTAAGTTTTTATACCACTTGATTTTTTTTCTAATAAGATTTTTAATGAGATAGTATAAAAAACCTTTATAAAAAGAAATATTCATATTGAAATTTCAATATAAATATGGAACATGAAATATTTATATTGAAAAGTCAACAATAACGGCTTCAAGAATTGCAACATGATCCAATAAGTGATGATCTAAGTGATTAATAAGTTCATTCTTTACGATAAGATCGTGGATTAGAATCAATGTTTTGAAAACCGGACTGGACCGGCCGGTCCGACCGGTTCAACCGGTGACCCGAGCTTGGTCCGGTCCGGTTGACCCCGTAAAACCAATGATGTTCGGATAGGATGTGAAACGGTAAAACCGGCCGGTTAATCGCCGGTTTCAACGCTAGAAACCGGACCGGATCGCCGGTCTTGAGAAAAGAGCGTGTCTTTTTTTTTTCTTTCTTTTTCTTTTTTGATTTTTGCTCCCCCACGTTTCGCAGTACCATTCTGGTGCGCCGTTCTCCACCTCCATCCTCAGCACGGGCCGCCGCTCTCTGTTTTCTAGGGGTGGAAAGGGCCGCCGTCCTTTGTCTTCTGGTGATCGGAAAAAGAAGGTGACGAAAATAAAGAGAAGGTTTTTAAATTGGAGTCATTCTTTTTCCGCTTCGGGACTGCTGAGAAGTTTCGAGGAAGAAGATAAATGAGTTTAAAGTGAGAGAGAGAGAGAGAGAGCTTTTGTTGGGATTCATAGATTACGGCGCATTTGTAGTTGGTTAGATTAGGGTTTTAATTAATACTTTTTTCATTTTCTTTTTCTTTTTTATTGTGTGTTAATTTAATTTTATTTTTTTTCATCTCTTTTTTTATATACATTTTTTCTGTAAGACTTTTTTGATATACGCTATAGTTTCATCTTTTTTAAAATTTCCAAGAATTTTGCTGGATTAATATGTAAAACATAATTTTAGGATTAATATGTTTTATAATTTTATAATATTATATGAATATATAAATTTAATAAAGTTATAATAATTTATTTATGACGTCATACCGGTTCGACCAACGGTTGAACCGATCGAACCGGTCAGACCGGTAACCAGTAAGGTTGCCGGTTCGTCCTCCGGTCCGGTTTTGAAAACATTGATTAGAATCTTATTTGAGTGTACGTGTAAAAAGAAAAAGAAAAGAATTGCAACATGAATCCGTAAATCTGCAACATGAATGTGGAATGCCAATATCTCACAGCACCACAATTTATACAGTAAAGTTACTGTGTTAAGTTGTAAATTTTTTTAATAAATAAAACATTGTACCAAATCATTCATCATCGAATTATAGTACACGACTACACGTAAAAAAAGGTTTGTGTTAAAGAGAGAGAAAAAAAAAAAAATTATATCAATGATACAGGCTAGTATTGCTACAGAATCCTGAGGTATAAGTCCGCATAACCAACTCTGGCTTTGTGCCTGTCAAACAATTCTTGCAGCACTTCAACAAATTGCCCATGAAGTTCATCAACCTTGTCAGATCCAAGGGGAAAAAGCCAAATTTAATTAGAATTCCAAAAATGTAAAAAAAAAAAAAAAGAATGAACGAAAAAGGAGTTTTAAACAATTTTTAAATCGTACGTTATAATGTGGTAATATGGTCCAACAGTAACCTTAGTTTCAAGTATAAGCCTATGATGCAAATTTTGAAGATAACATAAAATGAAAATTATATTTACGGAAACACGGAATAAAAAGAACCAAATGTGTTTCTCTAATGGAAGATGTCAAGATCTAACTCATTACTCAGTATCAGTGAGGAGCCACGATCCCGGGTACCGGAATTAGAGGGAACCCTTCATGTTATTCGGGGGATTATGAGCAGCCAAACTTTTCGTACCCTCTGCCACTAATACTATACATATAAGAGTAACTTTAAAGTTAAAAGATATTACGAGCATATCTAACATATACGTGGCTCCACCAAGACTATCTAATACAAATGGAGAGTGTTATAGGTTTAAGTCTAAATATTTTCTAGTATAGTACCTCCTTCATATTAGTCGGATATTATGTTAATCCATTGCTTAAAAAAAATTACAACCCGACTCAGATGCCCTGATCGATTCGCATCCCATCATCCATTAACTTGTACATGATTACTGGAGGATTTAATTTGTAGCATACTTGAAACTGATAATGCTAATACTTTATAGCATATTGAAAGTTCTTCAAATGCAGATTACATGCATATATAGTAATTGCATGAAAAATGTACCTCCTCCTCAGATGGTTGTGGATTCTTCTTGAGCTCTATTATATTGGTCGTCCAACCACCACATGCATTGGACGCTTGAAAGGTAGAGGCGAACTGCAAATGAAAATTTGGAAAGTTGAAAGATGTAAACAATCGGGGCCACGTTGTCAAATCTACAAAGCAGCAAAACAAGATCACATAACACGACATTGTTGAAGAATGGCTGTACTATGGACATTGATACTAAAAGTGCTGCTTGGCCTGAAACTATCATTTCTCTGAGCAATTCTAGCCCAACTTTGCCTCGATCAAATCATTATAATAAGGAAGGGCGATTGTTTTAATCTTCTCGTAAAGTTAATATAAACTTTAAATACAAGTGACCAATCAAATAGTAAATGTGATACTATTGTAGTATAATTGATCATATTAGACTAAGATGAAAGAATGGACCGTTGCCCCATTTTGTGGCTTGGCCTGAAACTATCATTTCTCTGAGCAATTCTAGCCCAACTTTGCCTCGATCAAATCATTATAATAAGGAAGGGCGATTGTTTTAATCTTCTCGTAAAGTTAATATAAACTTTAAATACAAGTGACCAATCAAATAGTAAATGTGATACTATTGTAGTATAATTGATCATATTAGACTAAGATGAAAGAATGGACCGTTGCCCCATTTTGTGGCCATGAAAAATACTGTAACATATATAGTTACTTTTTTTTTTTTTTTTTTTTAACACACACACCCCAATTGGCCAGAGGGATTTGAACTCGGGTCTTTGCCTTCGAGAATCAACCCTCAGACCACTTGGCCAAACCCTGTTGGCAACATATATAGTTACTTAATTCTTTTATTTTATGCAAAATTTTTAAGATTAATTAACAACTTTGTCCCCCATCAAAACCATAAAATTTTCTCCTTTTAATTCACCCCCTTCATAAAATCCCGTTTCTCATATGCTACTACAATATTTTTTAGCACTCGTGAGAAAAATGAACAGTTCAATATTGATGCCTTTCAACCCTCCGATCCAGTTACTTTAACTAATTTCTTCGCTATCAAACAACATATTTCATTCTTCTATTGCCGGATTCATTTGAAGCCTAAAATATCAATGCATTAGCGTATGCAAAACCAGTTACAATGAGAATTCGTGAAAACTTTGACATGCATATCTTTTTTTTTTTTAATACATGCACACCCAAGTGGAATTCGAAACAAAAAATGAACCCATTAAATACGCATATCATTTGTCACTTAATCAGCAGTATTCGAAAGCTAGTATCAGAATCATCTTAATTAGTTAGACACACCGCAGTACACCCCAGAAGACTATTGGCGCGTACTTTATAGCTCGAGATAATTCCTTAAAAAGTTTCACATTGGGCTTCCACCACTTGTATACGTCTGACTGCAGAAGCATTCAAACAGTATGTAACTTTGGGACAAAAGATACTATCAAGAAATGGATAATGAGTATGATGTTTGTAACTATGAATTGTATATTTATGGCACTCATAATGTGTGCACCTGAAACTTGGGATTGGTCATGAAAAGGATTTAACATTTCCTCACGGGTGCGATTCATCAAAATAGAGTAATAGACATTTTAGTGCTCTAATTCTTTTTTTTTTATGCCCTTATGAATCTTGCACGTGGTATTTTGTTCGCAAGATTGTATCGGAAAATAAAATTAGTTATTAAAGTGAACAAGAAAACAAAGATTAGGTATCAAATTCTTAATTTTTAAAAGTTGCATATTAAAATTTAATTCGTTGCAAATGTTGGGGAGAAAAAAATATTTAACCTTCATAAAAATGGAGGGAGAATTGCATATCCACCTTCTATGTTTTTTCTAATCATTACAAAATACAAATAAATCCATGAAATAAAATAACAGTACTCAAAAAGGCTCCATGAAGTTGAACACGTTGTCCGAAAAATCTTGAGCACTAGCTGAAAGCTTTGGCGTTTGTTGACATTTTGGTATAAAATGATAAAGTTTTGTTGTATTTCAAAATGTTTAATTTGATTCTAAACTTATAATTAAAAATGCTCAAGATTGTTTAAATTAAACAATTTTTTTAATTATATTGATTGTCATCCATGATTTTATGTGGTATATTATTTTTTTCATTTTATATAAGTATTTATTACATGCCTAAAATCTTGGTTTATATATATGAAAAGAATTGATGTGGTACTAAATAAATTTGTTTGAAACTTTTTTGAAAATCCTTTTTCATATACGAGAATCAACGTATAAAGGCTCATTCCTTTAATTTACAAAGAGATAATAGTGTTTTACCGCGACCTTTAAGAATATTTGCACTTTACTCCCTGACTTTTATATTTTAGTTTAAGTAATACATAATATTTGAAATATTTTTAGACAGAAATACAAAATTGGTCACCTAACCTTTTCATTTTGGAACCAAAAATCTAAAGTCCATAACATATGCAGGGTTAAACAATTTATTAGTACTCCAATAATTTTAAAATATTTTCATGCCAAGCACTTCAAAAAGAATGAAAAAATATCAAGGGATAAATATTTTTTCCCATCCGAACTATGCCCGTTTTTGTAATTTACCATCCAAACAATTTTTTATTGCAAACCGTCAACCAACTTTTGCATTTGTGACAAAACGCCATCTGAAGGTGGTTTGGTCTGACGTGTATGTTTTAGGAAAATACCACGTGTCAATTTTTTTCCCCAAAACCACAAAAAAAAAAGGTTTAGATGGCGTTTTGTCACAAATGCAAAGGTTGGATGACGGTTTGCAATGAAAAATTGTTTAGATGGTAAATTGCAAAAACGGGCGTAGTTCGGATGGGAAAAAATAATTATCCCAAATATCAAACCTGACCGAAGCAAAAAACAGGAACCAGAGGTTTGCCCGTCTCCATAGCTATACGAACAAATCCTTTTCTTTTCTGAAGAAAGGCGACCAATGTGTACATCATAAGAAAATCTTAGGTAATGAAAGGAATCAAAATTGGCCTTTACCCACTCATCCAAAAAACACAAAAACTAGAGAGTTTTTTTAGATTGTACGAAAACTACACCAAAAACTAATTGAACTGCAACGTAACGGACAAACCTCAGAACCGTGCTCCATGTAGAGGGTCTCCTGAATCCCTCCCGGGACTATGATACAACTATAACCAGCACTCAAGCGAGAAACGAAGTTTTCCCTTGTGAGTTGTGACCAGAGAAAATCCCAACCAAGACCATATATGCCTCATGAATGGAGTGTAGAACACCTGATCAAGGTTTCTCCGTTACTGCATCTACTCGTAGTATATATGTGAAAATTATGACTTCGTAATATGTATGAGAATCTTACGGACAGCACTACTGGCAAGATCCTTGATTTTGGGAAGCCCCAAGAGGCCTGTAAGATGAGAAAGTGCGACAACGCCAATAGGCCAAACTGAATGTGGCTCATAACCAAACACTGAAGCAATATTAATGGAGTTCTCTTCACAAATAGGTATGGTTAGGAACTAGGAATGAATGCCCATGCCAATAAGCAGTTTGAAATAACTTCCATAAAATTATACTACATAATAAGATATAAATACTGCATTAGAACGTTTTAGTACTACATTTTGTGAAATTATACAACATATTTTGAGAGGTATTTTAAGTATTACATTATGTGAAAATTATACGACATTTTGCGAAAATGGGAAGTTAAGTAAAAATATGATGTCCAATTGGGGATTTATCCCACATTACCCGTTTCGATGTTAGGCTGAAGCCCAATGTACATGCAATGAATCGATTGGGTAAAAATGTCATTTCACTCGGATGGGTTCTAGGTAGGGGTGGCAAATGAGTGGGTTGGGTTGGTTTTGGATTGGGCTCATGTGGGTTGGGTTGAAAACTTGAAATTGTTTGGTTTCAAAATGGGTTGTATTGTAATGGGTTTTTAATGGTTTGGGTTTTAAATGAGTTTTAATGGGTTATGATGGGTTTTGATGGTTTATTCATGGGTTCAATAATGGATTTTTTGTGGGTTCCTACTTAATCCAAATACTTAAATGTCCAATATACCCTTCATTATTTTTTATTTTATTTTTTGGTCAATCACCCTTCACTAATACATTTGACCAATTTTAAACCAGTTTGACCCAACTAACCTATTTACAACTCATTTGTCATGTTTTGAACACGTTTGATCGTTTGGACAATTTTGGGCCCGTTTTTTTGTTTCTCGATTTGTTTGACCAATTTTAAACTCGTTTGACCTGTTTTGGACCCGTTTCACTCGTTTTTTGACTTGTTCGACCTATTTACGCCTCGTTTGCCCCATTTTGGGCCCGTTTTACCCATTTTTTGATCTGTTCGACCTATTTTAAACTCGTTTGACCCATTTTAGGCCTATTTCGTCCGTTTTTCGAAATGTTCGACCAATTTTAGACTCGTTTGACCGGTTTGGGCCCGTTTCGTCCGTTTTTCGAAATGTTCGACCAATTTTACACTCGTTTGACCCATTTTGGGCCTGTTTCACCTGTTTTTTAACTTATTCCACCTATTTATGACTCGTTCGACCCGTTTTGGGCCTGTTTCACTTGTCTTTTGACCTGTTCGACCTATTTTAGACTCTTTTGACCCGTTTCATCCGTTTTTAAACTTGTTCGACCTATTTATGACTCGTTTGGCCAGTTTTGGGTCTGTTTCACCCGTTTTTCGACTTGTTCTTCTTATTTTAAACTCGTTTGACCCATTTTGGGTCTGTTTCATTCATTTTTTTGACTTATTTGACCTATTTACGCCTCGTTTGGCCCATTTTGGCCCCGTTTCATCCATTTTTCGACCTGTTCATCCTATTTTAAACTCATTTGACTTGTTTTGGGTCAGTTTCACCCGTTTTTTATCTGTTTGACTTATTTTTCCTTTAACCCATTTTGGGTCCAGTGGAACCAAAATGGATACAATGGATCCAAACGGATCGAATGGATCCAAAATGGGTAAAATAGATCCAAACGGATCCAATGAATTCAAAATGGGTATAATAGATCCAACCGGGTAAAATGGACCCAAACAAATTGAATGGATCCAAAATGGGTAAAATGGATCCAAATGAGTTGAATGGATGCAAACGGGTCAAATTGATCCAAAATGGGTATAAGGAATCCAAATGAGTAAATGGATCCAAACGGGTCGAATGGATCCAAAATGGGTAAAATAGATCCAAACGGATCCAATGGATTCAAAATGGGTATAATATATCCAACCGGATAAAATGGATCCAAACGGATCGAATGGATTCAAAATGGATAAAATGGATCAAAATAGGTCGAATGGATCCAAATTGGATAAAATGGATCCAAACGGATCGAATGGATCCAAAATGGCTAAAACAGATCCAAACGGGTCGAATGGATCCAAAATGGGTAAAATAGATCCAAACGGGTCCAATGGATTCAAAATGGGTATAATAGGTCCAAACGGGTAAAATGGATCCAAACGGGTCGAATGGATCTAAAATGGGTCGAATGGATCCATTTTAAATTGGATAAAATGGATCCAAACTGATGGAATGGATCCAAAATGGATAAAATAGATCTAAACGGGTCCAATGGATTCAAAATGGGTAAAATATATCCAAACGAGTCCAATGGATTCAAAATGGGTATAATAGATCCAAACGAATAAAATGGATCCAAAATGGATAAAATGGATCCAAACGGATCGAATGGATCCAAAATGGATTCAAATGGGTCGAATGGATCCAAATTGAATAAAATGGATCTAAAATGGATAAAATGGATCCAAACGGATGGAATAGATCCAAAATGGATAAAATAGATCCAAACGGGTCGAATGGATCCAAAATGGGTAAAATAGATCTAAACGGGTCCAATGGATTCAAATTGGGTATAATAGATCTAAACGGGTAAAATGGATCCAAAATGGATTAAATGGATCCAAACGGGTCGAATGGATCCAAATTGGATAAAATGGATCCAAACGGATCGAATGGATCCAAAATGGGTAAAATGGATCCAAAAGGGTCATATAAATTCAAACATTTTAAATTGGTCCAAAATGAGTAAAATTTATCCAAATAGGTCGAACATGTTGAAAAACAGGTGAAACGAGGCCAAATCGATCAAACGAGTCGTAAATGGGTCGAACAGGTTGAAAAATGAGTGAAACAGATTCAAAATGGGTCAAATGAGTCATAAATAGGTCAAAAATGGGTAAAACGGGTCGAAAATGGGTCAAACGAGTCTGAAATAGATTGAACAAGTTGAAAAATGGGTTAAACGGGCCTAAAATAAGTCTAAAATTGATTATACAGGTTGAAAAGGGGGTGAAACAGGCCTAAATAAGTCAAACGAGTTAAAAATAGGTCGAACAGGTCAAAAAACGAGTGAAACGAACCCAAAATGGGTCAAATGATTCATAAATTGGTTGAAAATAGGTGAAACGAGCCCAAAACGGGTCAAATAAGTCTGAAATAGATCGAACAGGTTAAAAAATGGGTGAAACGAGCCCAAAATGGGTCAAATAAATCCAAAATAGGTCAATCATGTCAAAAAATGGGTAAAAAGAGTGCAAAACAGGTCAGATGAGTCCAATATAGGTTGAAAATGTTGAAAAACGGGTGAAACGGGACTAAAATGGGCCAAACGAGTCCAAAGTAGATCGAATGGATCGAAAAATCGGTGAAACGGGTTCAAAACGGGTCAAACGAGTCTAAAATAGATCGAACAGGTTGAAAAACGGGCAAAATTGATCCAAAATGGGTCAAACGGATTTAAAATAGATAGAACATGTTGAAAAATAGGTCAAATCGTGTTCGTGTGTGAAAATATGTGTAAATTTATGTTAGTGTGTGTAAATATGTGTAAAAAAATATGTTAGTGTGTGAAAATGTATGTAAAATTGTATTAGTGTGTGAAAATGTGTGTTAGTGTGTGTAAAAAATATGTAATTAATAATTAATTAATTATATAAAAATAATGTTAGATAAATATAATATTTAATTTATGTGAAGGGTAAAATAGTACTAAAATATTAAAATTACATAATTGAATTTAAACCATTATAAACCCAATTCAAAACCAATATCAACCCAGCCTAACCCATAAAGAACCCAATTCTCTCATAGCCCATTATTAACCCAACCCAAACCAACCCAATTCAAATTTCACCAAAACCAAACCAATCCAACCCCCTTAAAATGGGTTGGACCCATTAGGTTCAACCCATTTTGCCACCCCTAGTTCTAGGCCTAACCTTGTTACTTCTTTTTTTGTTGCTTTTCTTTAAAAAAAAAAAAAAATCGACTATATTATAGAATTTATTTTTATATTTTTCTACTTAATAAAAAAAAGAAAAAGATATTGATTCAAACAGAAATTATCTTCAATCCTATAAAATAAAAATATTGATAATGTTTTGTAACATATAATTATTAAAAATACTTCATAACATATAAAAATTAAAGAAAAAATTTTCATATTTTTATTAGTTGGGTATTTATCACTATACAACTAATTCGCCATATGTTATTTTTTTTTTTAAATATTACTTCTCATATCAAATAACTAGCGGAAAATATAAAAACACCAACAGAACAAAACGTGAATGAAACTATTGGAATTAACTGCAGTAGCTCTTTCCTAGCGGTTAGCAAGGAAGCAATTATGAATGTCACCACATGCCCCAGAATGAAAGAATCAGATAGAGAGGGACGTGACGTGACTCGTGAGGGGAGAGAGAGATTTGAATGAAGTAGAATTTTTTAGTACAATTTGACTAAATGAATAATAAATATATTTGGGTCTCTAATTATATTCATGTCATGTCCATTAAAAACTTTTTAATTGATCTAGAAATGGATATACTCAGTGGCGGCGCAGCCAATGTAGGCCGGGGGGCCACACCATCCCATATCCTATATAAAAAAAAAATTCTTCCCCAGCCCAGCCCAGCCCATCCTCCCCCAGGGCCCAAATACTCCAAGCCCCAATCCAAATTCCAAACTAATTAATTTCCCTCCCCATGGCCCACCCACAAAAAGGCCCAACTCCAAATTCAATTTAATTTATACTCACCCAAAGCCCACCCACCCCATAATTCAAAAATTAAAATTTGCCAACCCTTGTCTTCTTCCCCTGTTCCCCAATCTGCAACACGGACCACAGTGCAAAGAAAGACTCCCCAACCCCAAACCCTCATTCCCCATTTCTCAAAAATTAAAATTCATATATATATTTGTCCCAAATCTCAATTATAAAATCACACACCTATTGCTAAACTACGGTCGTGTGATTTGTGAACTAATTAATTCATAAGTATATTAATTAATTAGGCTTACAGCTAACTAAAAAATAAACCTAGAGGGTCACACACCCTATACGTAGAAATACCACACCCCCGCACTATAGGCTGATCCACATACGAAATAGACAATCCGTATATGAACTAACCTATAGCGAACGGGTGACAAGTAAAAGAGACAAGCTAGCTAGGCGGGACTAGACCCTCATTTAGTTTAAATCCAATACACGAAATTCAAAAGCGGAAGCATAGTATTATCATTTCATCATATCAATACATTATCATCTCCCAAATAATATTCACAAATAAGTGCTCAAAAGCTACTAACATGATACTCTGAAATGCTAGTACATAGGAAGAAATGCTAATGCTAGACTCAGCTGGATAAAAGACACGACCCGACTCCCGCCTAACACGCCACGGACGAAACCTGAAAGGTGGAGGCGTCAGTCTGTGAAGACCGAGTGAGGGGCATAAATATATATAAACACAAGTAACATGCAAGTTATAACCTTGGGTAAGGTTTTGTAACTAAAATAATATAAGTGCAAGAATAACATAGAACTCGCCCGAGATTACAACTACCAAGTTTAACATGGTAATCACTTTTATTATAACAATCAGTGGCCCTGGCGAGGGGCGTGCACGATCTCCAACCAAACCCCGACAGTGAATCAGAATTACATGTTCGTTTCATTAGGTTATCACACAAGTCATCATAGTGCACACGATCAATAACACGAACTCCATCATTCTCCAATGGTGGTGGGTTTGCAAGGCCCGAACCACCCACGATAACACGTTGTACGTCGGGAGCATGACTCCCACGTACGGGACTCCTTCCTCCACCAAACCTCCTGGTGGATTCAGGGGGCATCCCCACGGTTTGAGAGAGGTGTAAGAGTTACCCGTCAGCCCTATGCTTTCCCGGTTGGCTCAAACACTCACCCTTGGGCCCATAGTGCACGATACAGGATAATTTTCCAAAACATGATCACGGTAACACGGTACACGACTTGCTTGTAACACGATACACGACTTGATTTTCATGAACACGATTTACTTTCAAAGAACACGACTTGCAACACGATACACGGCTAGTTGGTAAATCATTTGTATATTTTTGGGAAACGATTATAAAGATATATATATATATATATATATATATATATATATATATATATATATATATACATTTTGGCCGAAATCCACGTAAAGGTTATTATGGTTCTAGATAACTAGCAACTAAACCTCACCTTTACCGACAAAATGCAAGTCAAGACACGGCCTACAGCCCCTGCTCCACGTCACGGGAAGTTGATCTGTGCAAGGGATACATGTATACGTGAGACTTGACTCGAAAATGGACCAAATATGACGAACAACGAATATGCAATGAGATGACAAGAAATGTGGAATGTAGCATGAGATTATCTTGTTTTAGCATGTATTCTATCATATAATAGCAATTTGGGAGCAAAGAAGCCATTGGATCAAAACCCCAAAATTTGAAATTTATGCAGTAGTTTTGCTTCTGCCAGCCGAAGGGGGAATGGCCGTTCCGGCTTCCCTTTGAAAATGGGAAGGGCCGTTCCCGTGTCCCTTTAAAACGTGCCAGTACTTTACAATTTGAAAACGCGCCTTCTTCTGGGAACGGCCGTTCCGGCACGCAGGCCAAAATGGGAATGACCGTTCCCGGGTTCGGCCGCCTAGTTTAAATCAGAAGCGTGGGAACGACTGTTCCCATAATGCCTTGAGGCGGGAAGGGCCGTTCCCAACTTCTGCAAGTTTTAAAACAGAGCAGAAGCAGGGGAAGCTCACGGCAACAACAACCAACAAAGCAAAAACAAGTTTTGATTCATATAAGACCTTGATTCTGGAAATATACATGCATATATGTTCAAAATATGATAATATACCCTTTAAACACTCAAGTCTTGAAGAATCATCAAGAACTCCAAGTTTCAAGTTCAAGCTCATATCAATATATAATTCCATATTTTCCAAGAATTCATGCACTAAATCATGATATAATCATGTTTTCACCTAGCAAACAACAAATAATCCATTTAATCTATGATTCTCAAACCCTAGCTATTTCATATTTGATCAAGAATCAAGTAACAAACCATACACCCACCTTGGAAGAACAAGAAATGAAGAAGGATGATGATGATGATGATTAAACTTCAAAGCTTCAACTATTTCTTGAAATTCTTGATGGAAAAGATGAAAATCTCCTCTTCCCTTTTTACTTGAAGAACCGAGAGCAAGAGGAATGGATATGTTGGTGAATTTTGGATGAAAATGATCTTGGGAAGCTTGGAGATGCAATATACCGTGATTCACCGTTTTGAAATGTGTGGAATGCATAAATTGCTATTTAATCCCTTGCCTTAAGGAGTCATACAATCAAGTATGTATAGTTTTGAAATATGATCAATTAAGTCCTTGAAAATGTTATGCAATTTGGTCCCTAAATTTAAAAAGAATGAACATATAGGGACAAGTTGACAATTAAACTATATTCGGCAATTATTTCACGAAATAAATATTTTCAAGTTATGAAATAAATTCTAAATTGAATATGAATTCGTAAAACTTCATGAAAGTATAATAAAATATAATTTATAAAGTTATAATAAAACATAAGAATTTGGTAAATGAAAATTGGGGCGTTACAACTTACATGGCAGGTTCAAAGGTTATTGTTGGAAAGATCAAATAATTGATCGAAACGAGACCACTCATGTAAGATACACGTGTGGCACGTGAACACTGATTTGGACGCATGGTTCAATTGAGAAATTGGACCCTGTGTTAATTAATTAGAGAATTAATTATAAAGCCCAAATATAATTAATTGGAAAATTAATTATAAAGTTCAAGTACAATTAATTGGATAATTAGTTGTAAGGTCCAAATATAATTAATTGGGGAATTAATTATGAAGGTCCATTAAAATTAATTGGAGAATTAATTCTAAAGTTCGATCTAGAATAAAAAGTCCAATAAATAGGTATTATTTATTTATGAAATAAATATAACATTATCCTATTTTATTTATTTGAGAAATAAATGAAGGATATTGTCATACCTTATTTATTTGTGAAATAAATAAAAAAAACATTATCCTACACTACTTCTTTATGAAATAATAAGAGGATAATATTAAGAATTATTTATTTATGAAATAAATAAGTAAAGATAATATTATGTGGTTATTATTCTAAATATTTATTTATGAAATAAATATAAAGATAATTTCGTGTACGTATTATACTAAGTGTTTATTTATGAAATAAATAAAAGGATAATATCATAAACTATTTATTTATGAAATAAATAATGGATAAAATCAAAATTTATTTATTTATGAAATAAATAAATATGAGATAATATCCCAAAGTAGTTAGGATAAAGATGTTAAATAATAATATAATTATTAATTGATTATATCTTAATTATCTCATTACCTTAAAAACAAAAAGGAAAAGATGAGGATCCTTAATTATCTCATTGTTATTTTTTCTGCATAAAAGAAAAGACTCATTCTCTTAAATCACATATTCGTGAAGTGTCATTCTCTATTTCGGAGAAAAAAGAATAAAATTTGTCAACTCTAACCTGTAGAACAAAAGATTTTTTTTTTTTTTTTTTGGCTTATTATACAGATTGCAGTACTAGCATACTTACTAATCTGATTTGAACCTAGATCTGGTATCGATACATTCTAAAGGGCTTCTACTTTGGAGTCTCAGACGAAAGAACCGATCATGAAATGAAAAAAATTATTACAGCATGAAGGGCATTTGATATTAGCTATTGAACGTCTCAAGAAAACTCTAGTAAAGTAAGTTGTTGAAAAATTTTTTGTTGTATTTTGGAATAAAAATTGCAAGCAAACGATCCTTGTATGAAATTTTTTAAAAATTCCCACTGTGTTTTGAATCCGTTTTTCCAACAATTAACCTAAATGACTAAGTTCTAAAAGTTTTACGGATTAGAGAAATTCTTTTACATACATACATAATTGAAAACACACAATACATGCAAGACACATAAGAAAGTGTTTACGTATGGTTAAAATTATTCTCTATTATTCAAAAATTGTCGGTGATTACAAGGAACATGCCAAAAAGAAGGATTATAATGAATTGCCTTTTAGGGAACTATTACTAACAAACCTAAATGACAAAGTCTTAACAACTTGATTGATTAAAAGAGTTGTAATACATGTACCAAATAATTGTATATATACCTATCTTGCACTGGGTACCGACATGACACAACACGAACACAGTAACATGGATTTTAAAAAAAAATTAGGACACAAAACGACTCCAATACGGTTATATTTTATATAAATAAATATATTTTATATAAAAATAAAAATATTTTATAAGTACAATCTATGTAAAATAAAATATTTATAAAAGTATGTATAATTAAAAACTAGAATAAGTTTTGTTATTTTACTTTCCTCCCCAAAAAATTCTAAAAATATTCAAAATAAGAAAAAACTTTTCCACCGACTTTTCCACAAAGTTAAGCCATTTGATAACCTTTCTTCAAGACATTTTCCTAACCTACTTAGGATTTTTTATTTTAATCTAATTAAAATCAATAAATATTTCAATAAAAATTGATTTTTTTTATTAGACTTTTATTATGGATCTGACTAAATAATTAATTTCTAATTAATAACGTTTAAAATTGATTAAATAAGTTAATCAATATTCTTGCACTCACATGTGTGGCATGTGCCACACATGTAGTGCCCGAAACACAAGACACTATATACCCGTACTAAAACTCGACCCATATACAAAGTAATTAAAAGTCTATATACGTATCCGATCAAAACAAGTGGAAGATATCCTAACTAGGCGTGACTAACCCTGTTGATGGGTGTCGAGACCACCAAAAATAAAATCTCAAGTACCGAATACAAACGAATTGCAAATAGTGGTAAATAGGGTCGATCCACGAGGATTGGATGAATTCGTAGTCTTTTAATACGCCAAGAAAATAGAACGATTAATTAAAATAGGGGGGGGGGGGGGTTGAGATTTTTAACCAAACTAATAATGAAACTAAATAAACAAGAATAAAACTGACTAAATAGATAAAAGATTAACACCTAACTCAGCTGACACTTAGATTAACTTAGTAGATGACAAATAGCTGGGATTTTCCTACGCATGTATCTGACATGATCGCGGACAGGGTGATTAACTCCTCGTTAGGCTAGCTATAGTTACCAATTACCTTAGGCTCCCTCGTTTCTTCGTATTTTTAGAATAATCTGAAGAAACTCCTAAAGACTATTCCCTAACCAACTAATAACCCTTATCAGAAACTCCTTCAAGGATTCAATTAGCTAATCGCTTTACGAACTAAAGAAACGCTAACCCTAACCGACTAAGTAGAAACTCCTACTTCGCCTAATTAGACCGAATTATTCCACAACACAAATCAGCCGAACTTAACCACCTAGTGTTCATTGCCACTTCATTAATTACCCGGTTAGACTCCACCAAATAAATTAACTAGCTTTATGTGAATTGCTAACTCTAAGATTCGAGCTCTTAAATCAAAGAATAAAACAACACGCAATATCGTGAAATCGGAAATAAAACGAATAACTTGAATTAATCAACCCAAAACAAATTGTCTCACAAAATCTAACTCATGCTTGGAAAATCCCAACTAAAAAGTAAATTAGCTACTCATTATGAAATTAAACAAACAAAGTCTTGGAAATAACATAGTACTCAAATAAAAATAAAAGGAAGAAAAGAGAAAAACTATTGATGCTCCAAAGTTCCTTTCCCTACGAACTAGAGTTGCTGCTGCGTGAATTGGTGTATGAGAATGAGGTTGTCCCCCGTCTGCATGACCTTCTCCCAACTAAATAGCGCAAGGTGGGGCTGCTGTTGCTCTTCCCACTTTCTCCCACGTTCTTCATCAAATAATTGGGTAATATTTCCCCAAGTAATGCCCAAATTGTAACAGCAAGAACGTGCACCACTTCTATGTGAATTAATTTCCAAAGATAAGTAGGAGATTGTGGACTTTGTGGCAATTAATTAGAATTTAAAGGCTTCCTCCATAGTGTTGCATGGGCCTCATGTCTCCAAAAAGCTTCAAGTGGATTCTCCCCATTTAACTATTTCTCCCAACGTGGCTGACCAAGAACTTGGGCTTCCACTTAAAATAATTTAACAAGCCAACTTGTTTTCTTTGCAAAGCCCACGACTGCTTCTTTTGGTTCTCTTTCATGAATTACCCAAAGTTGTGGCAAACCCATTGTTTCCTAACGAGAAACATAATATTAGTCAATATTGCACAATTAAACTAAAATATGGGGGAGGAAATAGCACCTATCAAGATCAATATTACAACAAATATGCAACGTATCACCTGTACCAAGCAAGCATGTAACCAATAGAAGTTAACAATATGCAGAAGCATAATCATAAAACCCAAGAGCTCATGCATTCATTCAAAACATGAAATCAGTAGCAATGGGTTCAACCTACGGGCACCTGTCTCAAATATCAATATCACCTGACCTCCATGGCCCAACATACTATATACAGCAACAAAAGAATAGGTCAAGGCCAACACAGCCACAAAGCAATACATGAGGTATACTACAAGTTTGCATAACATGATATGTGTGCAAGTATACAAAGCTAAATTCAAAATAGAGTATCTGACTATTATATTTCCCGTCTAGTTAAGCATCTGCAAAAAAAACTTGTTCTGCTTATAAATTTTTACATCGTCATGACCTCTTATTTTTTAACTTCCGAAACTTTAAGTTTCCATAAACATTCCTACAAACTTGTAGCAATAAATAACAAATTAGCATCCTAGGCTATCTGCTTAGATACATTCACTCCCAAAACTTGAAGGCACAAATGGTTGTATGTTTGTTGCTAATTTGTTGTTAATTGCTACTATTAAAAGTCCATATCCATATATTATTACAGACTATTTGCTTAGGTACATTTGTTTGCTAGTTGTGAGCTTTTAGTTTTAGGTTTTATAGTTTAAAATATGTTAATTTGAATGGTGTTAATTAGTATACAGTATTAATATTTTTTGAATCTGCACGGGTAAATATGCTAATAATAAATTAATACTATATTTAGAATTAAATTCAACAATACATTAGTCCAAAATTGTTCATGCCTTGCCTGTGGGCACTTCCCTTTTGAATGCTTGAATTGAGACACTGGTTTTGTACTTTTGGGTGATGAGTTTTAATATATGAGGTGGATACCTCTCTAACCCCTCGACCATTGTGGTAGGTATCCCCCAAAAAAAAAAAAAATAAATCTAAATTAAAAGCCCGACAAGCCGGAACTCGAGTTCTTTTAGATGCGCTTCAACTTAGATCTTTTTTTTTTTTTCGGTGAATGCTAGACTCATCACTCATGTAACTGTTCAAACTTTTTGCTCACACATTCGCATACACAAAACATTTTACACGCACACACATACAAATGTGCGGAGGATTACTCAGCAGAATGATTCTAAACTTTCCACATTACAGCAGAATGGTTGAACACTTCAATAAAAGTTCCTTCTCAAGCGAATTAGTAACCTATTTTAGTTCCGAATTAATTTAGAATTATTTAGTGAATCTAATTGTGGTTGAAACATTTTAAACCTACTCTTGAGTAATCACGTCGCACCCACGACACAACACTTTCATCAACGACCTTAACAGCGTTCATAAAAGCTCAATTTCTGGATCTATACAATGAGCACCAGTACTTTCAAGAGTAGCAATAAATAACAAATTAGCATCGAACATACAACAACAGAGATCGCAGATAGAAACTGACAATTACTACAAAATCCTCAGCTGTAAGTCACTGTACCCAACTCTCCTTTTGTGCCTTTCAAACAGATCTTGAAGCGCTTCAACAAACTGGGAATGGACATCATCAACCTTGTCCGTTCCATGTGGGAAACAAAAAGTTAGCAAAATTCCACGATTGAAACAAACTATGGAGGAGCAAATCACTACAATTTTTCCTAAATTAAGTTATATCTTTTTAAATGGTTGGACCCTGATCTGAATTTCAAGTTGGTGCTGATGAGGCAGATTGTCAAAACAAAATCGAGAAGTCTATTATAAAAGAGGGGATGAATCAGAAACAAGGGTTCGGAGAACATTTACAGCATTATTCATTTCGTATGCATAATTTCCAACATCTCCACAGGAAAGGTTATCTGGACATGCACACACTATCATTCACAGATTCCAAATTTGCATGAGCAGGCTAAATGAGCATACAAATCTCATCTCTTGAGAGGAACCCAAAATGATTTAAAAATCGATATTGATAGGAGACGTTTCTATTTTAAAATAATATACAATAGCATTTTACATGATAGCGTGTGATCCCAAAGGTGAGTGATAATATAACCTAAAAACCTTCATTATTTCAAGTTATCTCATCCTCTTTTTTACAAGATGCAATTAAGAGATTTTGTTCTGTTGAGGAAAATCATATTATGAGTTTACGGGTGATAATTTTGATCTCAGAATGGGATCTTGAAGCTTATAGAATTTCTAAGCACAGGGATATGAAACTCAGATTTAGAATTTTGACTACTAACTATATCACCCTTGCAATTAACAGAAAAAATTCAAAATCTCTTGGAGATGTTATTCACCTAATCAAGAAGAATTGAAAGATATAGATAAGGGTTTTCCTTCCAAAAAATTTAGTCCAAACAGTCTAAGAACCTAACAGAAAATGAAACTCCATGCACGAAATGTGCATCTTATATTACAGTTTTAGGGTTCTCTAGCAGAATAACAGTCAAGAAATCTTCCACAGATTGTTGTTTGAGATAGATAATGACAGTGATTAGCTTAATCTTATCTAGCCTTTTATTTTCATCACCGTTACATGACTAGTCGAGGTTTGTGGCATATTAAAAAATCATAGTGCTATTCTACTTCACAGCACATTGACATTTGCTGAAATGTAGATTATATGCACAAGAAGTTAAGACAGAACATACCTCTTCTCCAGTAGGTTGAGGATTTTTCTTGACTACAATTGGTCGTCCAACCACCACGTGCATTGGATGCCTAAGAGGTAGAGGTGTGCTGCAAAAAATAAAAATGGAGGTATTAATAAGTCTAGAACTCTTCGAGCAGAGTAAATATTCAATTTCTTCCATCACAATATAATCTCGATAGCAAGGAAGAGGGAAAACAATTGAGGGCAAGGTTCATGAGCCATAGAAACTACCACTATCTGGACTCAATGAAGCAATATAAAATTGCATACAAGAGAATGGTTCTAAAAATATCTGAACTATAGAAATTGACCTATAAAATATAAATGCAAATATCAACATGCTGCTAAACTATTTTTAGCAGTCATGAGGATGAAAAGTTGTAAATTGATGTATTCACACTCCTGGATTTGTTTCCTTTAAAAAAAATTCCTTGACATTTCACAACAAAATTCTACAATCCTTTCAAGGTTTTCATTCTATACTGTTGCTCAATCAGTGTGGAGCTTAAAATATCAACTTGAGTATCACATGCAAAATCGGTTCCTATGAAACATTAGAGAGACTTTGAAGTTTGAACTAGCTTGTCATTTGCCTATGAATTGGACCCTGAATAGAAGAAGAGAACATATGAAATAATGAAAGCCAGCATCAAAATCTTCTGAAACACAACATACCCTAGTACACCCCAGAAAACTATTGGTGCAAACTTTATCGCCCTAGCGAATTCCCTGTAAAGTTTCCCACCGGGTTTCCACCATCTGTATACGTTAGACTGCAGAATAATTTAAAAACAATATATTAGTAAGCCATGTTTGGCTTTTAAAAAAGCCAAATACCATCTTGAAATAATGACCAGTAATTATGGTATTTAATAACAACTGGTATAGTATAACTTTATTTTAGCAAAAGAAGGTGAAATTCTAAAGTGAACTTAAACCAAATAATTTTAACAAGAATACGATTAAGAAAAAGAATAAAAACCATAATTTCAAGTAATCAAATTGTGTCGAACATGAAAGTTGAGATTGGTCAGAAAAGTTGACCAAAGGTAATAGAAGTAATCTGTTGGGAACATGTTTCCAGTTGTAGGTATTAGATATATTCAGACACACATCAGACAAAGATTTCAGCAAGTGACTAATTTGCTAATCCAGCATATACTGATGATCGATATTCCTGCCTGAAACAATAAGAGAAAGAACCAAAAAGAGATCACACCTGACCAAAGCAGAAAACAGGAACCAAAGGTTTGCCTGTCTCCATGGCAATACGTACAAATCCTCGTCTCTTCTGAAGAAATGCGACCTGTGTGTGAAGGATTAGAAAATTTAGCCACTAGCAGGTACATCGTTCCAAATGGATAGATGACGGGAAAGGAGTACATATTCCAAAAAACATACAATCAAAAATCAAACCCCCCACCCCATTCAGGATAAAGAACAAAGAAGAGGAAATTATAATTGTATATGCTTTAGTTAACAGCAGCTAGTGCACTCTGATAAAAAAAAGAACACAGATCTTTAGAAGCAAAACTAGCAAACGAATTACACAATTTTCACGTGAATCATCTAGAAAACGAATTGATGCTTCTCCTACAATTTTCACGTGAATCATCTAGAAAACGAATTGATGCTTCTCCTACATTGCCTAATCCTTATTTTCCTCTTCGATATTGTTTCATTTCATTGTAATTTTTGTTAATAAGGCTGTTACATTTGGGACGGGTGGTCATGCCAAGACTTGCTCATTACACGATAGGGTAATAACCACATACTTTACAAGACAATCAGAAAATAGATAAAAAATTAAGTGAAAAAGAAGAAAATCTGACAGGCATAAGCTGACAGGAACCACAATTTTCAATTTAATTTTTCACCACTAGGACCTCATACGCACTCCAGAAAATTGAAAACTTAAGAAATCGAAATGTTGCAGAGGAATAGAAGTAGGAAAAGGTTCATTTATGACGTGTGTTTCGAAATACACAAAAGGAAATGGGATGGTAGGAAATTAGAAATTCTATTATCAGTTAATGTAAAAGCAGATGGAATTATAGAAACGTGAATGGAGCAGAAAGTAACTAAGTTGCAAGGAAAAACCTCAGAGCCATGCTCCATATAGGATGCCTCCTGAACTCCGCCTGGCACAATTATACAGCTATAGCCAGAGGTCAAAAGGGAAGTAAAGTTTTTCCTTGTGGCAGGTGAAAGTCCCAGCCATGACCATACATGTCGCATGAATGGAGTGTAGAAGACCTGATCAAAGTTTATCCATTGCCACAGGTAATCACTATCAATATTAGAAGTTCATAATGAATACAAGATACAACTCTTACCGCAGTACTAGCGAGAACCTTGATTTTAGGAAGAGGCATGAAACCTGTGTGGTCAGCAAGAGCCACAACTCCGATAGGCCAAACTGAATGTGGCTCGTAACCAAAAACTACAAGGAATGAGAATTCTCATCTAAGTACTTTAGCTACATTTACATAGCCAAGACATGTCATAAGCTAGCAGAAAGAAACCACACCAGATTTCCCCAATCCATAACATCACATAAAAGAAAATAATACTATGAGTGCACTTAATAAACTGGTAGCACCAACCACTTGATAAAATATTTGATAGCTTCTATTCACCATAGTCTGATGGCCAATATTAATTGAATTTTCGTCTTAGATGGGGTTATGAGATTGTGGTTGAAGTCGAGCAACAGTAAATGCTAGATAAACACCAAAACCTATAGAATCATCAACTAGACAAAATTGTACAAATGGTTACCTTGTCTCTTTTAAAGAATGACCTAAATGTGACCTTTTGCTATTAATATTCTCCAATAAGGTTCCCACATGTTCAATCTTTAGCAAGCTGACTTCTATTAATCTTAAATGAGATAACCAATGAAGAATCTTTTATAGCAGAGAAGCCATTGATTAGACCCTGATCAGGTTTCTTTGATTCAGAATGTACAAGAACATAAGATCATTAGAAACCCCAAATCCCATGGACTATCTAGTACCTGTTCCAGATGGAGATTAAGATCATCACTGAGCTTGAACTCAATTGACAGGTTCGACTTCCCAATTTCGATAAACATCAATACTACTGCTACAAACCGATAACTCCAATCACACTCGAACTCCAACAACTACACCCTTAAAGTGACAATAAAATTACTCCTTGTCCCTAGGCTCCCAATATAGGAAAAGCAGTTTTCATGAGTTGAACTCCCTAGGTTGTTAGATGGAACAATCTTAGAAGATGAGTCAGGAAACGACACAAAATTTTTCTCATTGTTGTCGAAGCTCTTAGTCATAACCTTAACCAAAAGCCAAAAAGAGGAAGATAGTTTTTATCGTTGAGAGAAAGAGAGAGTAATTATTGGCTTTCAAAAAAAAAAAAAAAAAAAATCATTGTATATAAGGAACAAGCATCAACAACGAACTAGCTTTACCATAGGCCTCATTAGGATCAAAGGCTTTGATGTCCTCCACAAACAAAGTCACGGGGAAATAACCAACCGCATGCTTACAAATATACCTGATAAATCATTTACCAATATCTTTAACCCAACCAAAACAGAATGATCAGCAGATTAGGTATTCCAGAACACAATGAATTTACCCTTAAAAAAATAGCGATGAAAACAAGAATTGCACAAAGCTCACCTAGATAACTTCCGACCGCATTTGCTCCGGTCATCAATTGGAATCACCATGAATATAAGAAGAAGTCCAATAACTCTGAAATGGACAGCACCAAAGATTCTGAGAATCTCATACTCACAAAACAAGCCCAAGCACAGAGAGATTGAAAAGCGATTACGAACCCGAGTGATTTGGGAAACGGGAAGAAGATGAAGGAAACAAGGACAACAACAAAGTTGAAATGGACCGAACCCAACCACAATACAAGTGCCAATATCGTATGAAGTAGCGATCCCGGAGTGCCCTTGAACTCCGCCGCGGTGGAGGGCGGTGCCGCATCAGCCAACGGCGACTTACGCTGCCTGATATCCCCGTTTGTCTCGGACGCCATAGCTATGGTACCAAGGGAGCTGAGAGATTAGAATGCACGTGAAAGATATGATCAAGGCCGATGACAGGAATTGAGGAAACAGTGAAACGGGAGAGCTGGAGCAGCTTCTGGGAATAAACGCCCTTTTTATATAGCTACTTGCCTACTTTCCAACAGAAACTTTTCACATCGCAGATTCCAGTCCCAAGACAAGTCTTTTATTCTTTTCTTTTTTTGGTTCGAAAGTCCCAAGACACGTGCCATGATCACCCACTTACATCTGATTTTTTTTTTCTTTTTAATTTAACAGCCACACATCCGAGCGCAATTCGAATTAGTATCTTATCCTGAGAATAAATGCATTAATCATTTGAATCAATCCTAATTGACAATTACAATTTGATCTGAAATTAATTTTTGCAAAGATCGGATTTATATTTTTCTAGTTTTACTTGTGACATTTTTAAAGAAAAATTATGAGAGAACTATAAATGCACTTTAAATTTATCATAAAGTGGCACAAATACAATTATGAGAGAACTATAATTGCACTCTAAATACAATTATGAGAGAACTATAAATGCACTCTAATCTTAATCTTTAAAATTAAGTTCGTTATATATATATTTGATCTCAATTTAAGAAAACTCTTTTTCTTAATCTCGATCCATTGCCTGGGCCAGGAACTCCGAGATGGACTATGAACAACTTAAACGGTAAGAGATCATCTTGCCTTAAGTGTAGGTTCTTTATTAATTCTCACATTCCTCCATATGTCACTTTTGTAATCCTAATATAGGTCGGAATTCAGGTGTCTAAGGCGACACCCTTTTGAGCCTATATCAAAGATTGCCTGTAACACCCCGACTCTTCGACAATTCAAGTAAGACGTCACGAGAGAGTTTAATTCAATATTTTCATGAATTTAGTGCTATTGCATGTCTTATGTGTCAACATGAATTTAATTTCAAGTTATGTGCATATTAGAATTTAATCAATATGTTTGGGCTCGAATGCCCAATATTTGAGAGTTTAGGGACCTAGTTAAAATTAGGGTGTTTTGGAGCCTTTTCGGCTATCTTAAACTCGGGAATTCGGATTCGAATTCTGACTCCGTCATTGGATTCATTTCGACAATTCGGATCCAATAAAATTAACCTTGATTTTTCTGAGCCCGTTTGATACCCCAACCATTTTAAAATCCGATCTGAACGGAACGGATAACGTTTGACCTTACCCGTGTTAGCCGACCCGTTTCTTGGCCCCAAGAAAAGGGTTAATCTCTTTTCTTTTCTCCTATTTTCACGTGAGAAGGAAAAGAGAAGTGAAGAAAAAGAAAACCCCCACCCAATCTTTTCGAGCTCAAGAACTCTGTCTCCGTTCGTCCGATCAACGATCCAAGGTAAGCAATGTACTCCTCTCGGTACGTGCTTCAATTCTACGTGCATCTTGCGTTGTGATTTGGTGTATATATGTGGTTTTGGGGAAGACAATGAATAGTATGGTTTTTGTGTTTTGGGTGTTCGGCCTCATTCCGAAGTCCGATTTGTGCTCTAATGTGTTATTTGATGTTATATGTCGATTTTGTGCCTTTTCGTGGGGTATGGGTTTTATTTTGGGGAGGTTGGAACCTCCCCCGCACGTATTAGCAGCCATGGCTGTGCTGTTACGAGCTCCGTCGCGGGTGTAAAAATGTGTGCCCCCTTTTTAAAGGAGTTTCGAGATTGGCTTCGCGACTGCGACTGGTTTTCAGTGCAATTTTGTCGCGGTCACAACAAACTCATACGTGCTTGGACTTGGATGGATTTTTAAATGTAGAAACCTTTTTTAGTCTACAATATTCTCCAATTGGAATCACCTCAAAATTCGTTCTAAATTGTGAGATATAATCGTTTAAATTTTGTGTTGTCACTTCGCCGAAAATCTGCTATCGTTCAACTTCAAACCTACGCCATTTTCGCCTCGTTTTGAACCATGATTCGAGTCATATACTATTTGAAAGATCTATGTGTCTAGTTTCATTTCCAAACAAAACCCAATTCCCATTTCTCAAAATCAAGTTATGCCTATTTTTCTACAGCTTGTCCGTTTTGGAAAACTGTCAGTTTTGGCCTAATTTCACTCGGAAACCCTTTTCGTATTTTTATTCTATTTTTCTCGTACCTTTCCACCTCCAAACTTGTTATATCATGTGCATGTGTATGCATTTGTTCTTGTATGCATTTTATGTTGCTTTAGGAATGCGATATGTGTTCGTAAATGAATAAATGCCACCATATGCCTTTCGTTTACCCTTGTTTGCATTAATTGTGCACATGAACATTTCTTAACGTATTTTATGAGTATGTTGAGCTATGTGGTGTCTCTCTTTGTATCAAATCGATATGAATTTGGATCGTGCCTATGTGTTTGCATCTCTTAAGCACTTATGCATATGTTGTGCGTCTATGTGGTTCATTCTCGAGTTTAAGTCTTATGCTTTGTCTTCAGTTTGTCCAGGTGTACCCGGGGTGGTGTTTTATCTGCTAAGTTGATTCTGGGGTGGATCATTCGTCGTGTTTTGGCTTCTTCGGTGTAAAGTGAGGTTAGGATATAGTTAGACCCTAATGAAATGTGCCCGTTTTCGACTGCATGTTACTTATAAGCCTCTATGTATATGTAGATACGTGTGAGATATGTATTTTGATGGTTTTATCGTAAGTTTGAAAGTATGAACGCTATGTATGAGTTTATGTACGATTAGTTTTGGTTTTGATATGAATTTGAGGTAAGTGTGTGTGTGGTATGTATGTACGATATGATAAGTACGATATGCATGAGTTATGTCTGTCTGTCTGTCTGTAGCGGGATTTGAACTTTGAACTGGGCCCTGGAGATTTGTGCAAGGGAACCCCGGGACGGTGTTGGGCCATCGGGTCTACTCTCGAATACGGTCTCCATTCAAAAGGATCAACCCAGAACCCACTAGAAGGTTTAGTGGGGGATGGAATCCTTGGGCAAGAGTGTCATGAAACTCACGACCCACACATATTGAACCGATGGTTAGGGTAAGTACAACCCTTCCATCACATGAGAAGAGGTAGGTATGTCTGACTCTGTTTTTGTTTGAATTGGAATATGATTTTGAACTGAGGAGTTGGTTGGAGTTCGAGCTCGTGCCCGCCGAGCGTTCTGTCTGACTGTCATAAGTTCGTGAAATAGAGGTAGATTCTTAAATTAAGATAAAATTTGGTATATTTCAACCTAATAAAATATGCTCTGATATGTCTGCTAAGGTTCCTAATAGGTTGCTCTATTAGGAACCTACACTCTGATTTATGTACTTAAGCTTCGTTTTGTTTTGTTTGTTAAGTCACCTTATATATATATTATTACAGGCGAATATTTTGGTGTGCAAAAACTAATCCCGGATTCATGAACTTCTACTTTTGAACGTGTTTTGCTCTGTATATATGTATAGTGTGTGTGTGTGTGTGTGTGTGTGTGTTTTAACCCCTCACTCTATCTTTAGGCTGACCCCTCCCCTCCCCATGTTTTTAGTTTGTAGGTTTTGCTTTGGAGTTCAAGTTAGGCGGTGTGAGTCAGTTTCGAGTCAAGTCTTTTGTTTAAGTTTGGTACCTTTGCATACGCATTTTGAATTCGACTAAGTTTGTATAATTTGATCGTACGTATGTATAAGTAGGCATTGTTTAATTTATGTTATGAATTTCAGGACAGGCTTCTAGGGATAGTTTGAACCTATTTGCATCTATAATTTATGTTTATTGCTTAATATTCGGGACTAGGGATTTATGCTAGATGAACCCGTCACTTGTATGTTTGGATTTTATTGTTTGGCATGTTTACGCTTCCGTATTTGCGTTGTTTGCATTTTAAAGTTCAGTGTCTACATTCCACCTAGCTTAGGTGTGTTTGCCAGTCTCCCGTTCGCCTATGCTCGGTTCATGTACGGGGCTTTCCATCTCGTATGTGGATTGGGTATAGGTGCAGGGGATGTGGTGACCCACCGTGCAGGGTACAACATCACCTAGCTAGCTCAATATGAGAAAATGTGTAATCTCAAATCAAAGGATTATGAATTACATTATTGACTTGTGAGATATTTCATAATCTGGAAGTTACCTCTTCCTAAAGTGGAAACTTCCTTTCCCATTTAAGAATCTTCTCACGCAGGACACCTCAGTCAACTTGTTCTTATAACGAGCACCCTCGTGTATTGTGTATACATCAACTTATACACTTTACACCCCAATGGAACTGGGTGATACTTCTTAAGGATACAATCCCATAAATAAGTCTCAAAAGAGTTTAGTCGACACTCCCACTGTTCGTTGGACTCATTGACTTGGAGTAATTTCTAGTCCGACTTGAGATAGGGCTTGTTCATGTGCCATTCACATAATCACAAAGTCCCTAACAGTCTGATGGATTAGGGGAGTTCTAATACACGCACAGATAATCATACCCAAACAAAACTTCCGAAAGGCACATAAAGAAGTGATTGCCTATGAGCAAAATCATTTCGCTTATTATTCAATGATTATTTGCGAGTTTACAAGGAAATAGTAAAGCGGACTATCACAATGTCGACTTTCAGGTCACTATTCCTAACATTGCCTTTAGAATATACAAATCACAAATAAGTACATATAATTACAAATAATTGCAATTAGGTCCACAAAAATTATAAAATAGCATATACGAATATATAATGAGCAAAAATAATATTTAAAAGCATTTTACGCAATTAAAACAAAATTGTTGAATAAATTGCGCTCACAAAAAAATTCCTTGATCTGAAAACGCAGGGGCTTTACAACAATTCATTAATCATTAAAAATGATGGAAAAAGGATTGCGCGTTAACAAGTTCAGAAAGGATCCCTATATCTATTACATCATAACAATTCAAGGGTTATAAGATTGATAAAAAATCATAAAAAGCCCTATCGTTTACCGCTGGACCTCATCAGGTTGGGTCTGGTCTAGATCCTCCTCGTTTATCAGCTTCTCAAGGTAGGGAATACATGCTTGGAAACCATCTTTAGTACAGGAAGATTTACGATCACAAGACCATTAAGGTAGCAGTAAAATACAACAGATTAGTGAGATCGACACAACAAATAAAGTGTATATATGAATGAACTGATGGAAACATGCATAAATATACCCGCCCTCGAGTGGGATTACCAAAGCTCTCTGGGGAACCTTGTAACTTAATTTTTGTGTTAATTAAAAAATTAAACACGAAAAAATGATTACAAATGAATTTGTAATGATTTTGATCAAGAAGTGGGTATAATCTCTAATTCGTTCCTCTGATTTTTCCTACAATATTTTGTTGTGATTTGGAAGGTTTGAAACGCCTTCATTGACTTTTGGGTTTCGATCTTCCTTGACTTCAATTTGTTTCTTGAAAATGTTAATTGCGGGGCTTTCGACTTAATCGCGAGTTAAACGCCTTGATTTTGGTGAACGCCGATGAACACGTTTGATGGTGATTTGAATTTGATTTGAAGAAAACGCCGAACTCGCGGACTTGATGCCTTGTTGCGGATCGAACGCCTCAATTTGTTGATCTCTGCGAAGAACTCCTTGAATCTTGCCTTGATCGATTTGAATTTGGTTTGGATTTGTTGAGGAGCAACACCGAAATTTGGATTTAATACTTTGATTGCGGATTGAACACCTCGATTTGTTGATTTCCACGAAGAACATCGAAGAACACGCTTGAAGTACCTTCGAAGTTGATTTGAAGAAAATGTCGGATTCGTGGAATTGACGCCTTGTTGCGGATTGAACGCTTTGATTTTGTTGATTTCCACGAAGAACGCCTTGAACCTCGCTTCAATCTGTTTGAATTTGACTTGAGTTCATCTTAGGAGAGCAACGCCGAAACACTATTTCGATGCTTCAATTATGGATTGAACGCCGAAAATGTTAAGTCCCACGAAGAACGTCGCCAAAGATGCCGAAGAACGCCGAGGATGCTGAAGAACACCGAAGAACTTCTTTTCCCTTGCTTTGTTGTTTGCTCCTTCGTATCTCTGAGTTGTGTGAATTGTGATTTTTGAATTGTAGAATGCCTCTATGTATAGGAGGGGCAATCCTTTCCATAATCATCGAGAGAAGACTTCGTTCTAATTGGTTCTCATCGATTTTGTAATATCTTCTATAAATTAAAAGATGTGATTTGATTTCTAGAATATTATATTTAACTTTTTCTTTATTTGACAAGATATGATTTCATTGCCAAATATGAATTTTTTTGACACATTTAAATATATATTAAAAATATCAATTAGTTGACTAAATAGGAATTTTATTTGATTAAATTCCTAAAATTAAAATAGAAAAGATAATTTTGATATTTAACATATATCTAATTTACACGTGTCATATTTTTATTGGCAATAAATTTTAGCCTTCTACAAACCCTCAATCAGCGAATCCTTACGCATTGAGACCCCTGCAAGGTATAGAGGTTTTCCCTCCGAATAAGTTCGTTCTAGGCGACGAATTCGCGCTCTTTCACCCAAGCCATGAGGGAGTTAAGATTGTCATCACCTATGTTAGGGTTAGGCACCCTTCAGATCTTTTTCTTATCAGGGTCTCCCCCTTTTACGAAGGATGTTGACGATCTTCTTATCCTTGTGGCACAGGAACATGAACTATTTCTTCCACTCGGTTCCGTTGGAGGTGGTTGAATGGTCAAAGATATGCCTATTCGGCCTAGCAGGGAAGAAGTAAAAACCCATAGTGGGGGAGGATCTCCTAGACTCGCTCACAGTGAAGAACGAGAAAGAGTTTACCACACAAGCCTCAATGTTGAGACAATTTATCACAATGGCATAAGCACACATCAGAGTGACGAAATTAGGGACCAGTTAGCTTGGACTCACGTTTATCGTGTTAAATATGTCTCTATTTACATCTCGAATGGGAAATCAGAAATGGTTCCTGACATAATCAACGAAGATACTGGTGTAATGGCGGATGTCTTGTCAACCCTATGATGAGACTTTGGAGCAACTGATTCGTAGTTATACCTAATGTAATGAAAGCTATGAATCTCAAGGATGTCGTCTATGGTGATTGTCGATTTTATCTCGTGGGGAGGAACATCAATTTATTTACATTTGGGCGCTTTCTACCCCCGTCTTTAGATTTTTTTGATGGGCCTCAACAGTTCAGCCTTGTTCTCCCTGGTCATCTCATCCCGAAGAGTCCCCGTACTAGTCAAGGGACCGTAGAGCATCTCATCCGTCGAATCATGCTTGCCCGAGGAAAATTTAAAATTTTTTCCTAAAAAGATTATTTGCTTGCAATTTTTACTTCAAAACATCTAAGAAGATTCAAGAAACTTACTTAAAAGAAACTTTCTTGAAACGTTCAGACCACCTATTTGACACTCTTCTAGAAGAATTGAGTCTTCATCCCTCGGATGGTTCTTTTAGCCGGCTTGATTAATCCGATTAATCATTTTAACCTATACCCTCGTGAGCTGGCATTTGTGTGTGTAACGCCCCGATTTTTCATTTATACCAATATCCCATATGTGTTTATAAAATGCGCAATTAAATTATTTGATTATGTGATTAATTATTTCTAAATGTTTTATATCTAATTTTATTTTAAATGTATTATATGATAATTACTTTATTTTAATGTTATTAATATCAAACATATTTATATAAATATATATATGCTAATTGTGGCTCGAATTGTTTTATAAATTGCATGAACTTAGGCAATCCATGTTAATTAATTATGCATGCACGATATTATAAATTATATGCGTATGTGATTTTACATTAATTGTAATATTTTAATAATTGAAATAAGTGTTAAGTTTGAAACTTTAAACGTTTAAATCCTTTTCTAATCATTTTCGAATTGTTTAACTCTGTTTTCAATTTCCGATTTTTGTGCCAACTTGGTATACTTGAATTATGTGAGTTATGAATGTTGTTTCATGCTCGTTTTATGTTTTCGTGTTCGTTTGTCGAGGTTTTAAACCTCTGGTACTTGACGAGGGACATGAGGGCCTAACTAGTTTTTAGCGCACCTCGTGTTCCGGAGGCCATAACTTGAGCTCGGGAATTCGGATTCGAATTCCGGAAGATGCATCGGACTCGTGACAAAGAAAGGAAACTCTTGAGCTTGGTTTGTTAATTTTATAAACCCTTTTGAACCCTCGTTTTTTGACCGGAACGAACAGCTTGTGCTTAAGCCACCTTCTTTGACTAGTCATGTACTTGTGGGGCCAATTTAACTCAACCTAAGCCTAACCCTTGATATCTTGACTTGAGTTAAGTCTCTCCCTCTCCCTTATCAGCTGAAAACCGAGCCAAACCCCCCCTCAATTGTGCTGCAACTGATCGAGAGAAGAGAGAAGAGGAGAGGAGAGGAAAGCTTTGCCCTTTTGTGAATTTTGAGCTCAAGTCATCATCTTTCTTCTCCAAATCTTCAAGGTAGGTATACTTTTGTATTCTATACACTTTTATACAAGTTTTGATCCCTTTAATACTTGTTTTGCATCAGATTTGATTAGGGTTTGGGTAGGAGCATGAATAAGGACTTTTGGGGATTTTTGCTCCTATGAGCTAACTTGCTTTTTGGCTGATTCCCTTGCCTTAAACTGAATATTTGGACTTGTTTATTTGCCCCTTTGATGCTCAACTGGTAGTATATGAAGTTAGGATGGTTTGTTCTTGAGATCCTTTGATGAAATTATGAGTTTTTGAGCCTCAAACCTAAGCTAGAAAATCTGCTCCCCTGTTTTGGAACTGCTGTGTGAATTTATGCTTTGTTGCTTGAGTTAATGACTTCCAAATCGTGTGAATTTTCATGGAGATGTTGTATAATAATTGTTTTATATGTTAGCCCTGCTCTTGCAAGTTTTTAGATCCATTTTCAGCTCCTAAATCGAAGCATGATGGCCTGTTTGTATGCTATGCGCAAACCGAACTGCTGCTGTTGCATTTTGTGATTACTTGGTGGTTCTAATGTGCTCCAATTCATGTCAATTTTCATATACATGGAGTATATTAGTTGTTTAGTATGTTAGCATGCATTCCCTAAAGTTTCAGCTTCAAATTCAGCCCCTAAGCACTTGATCATAGCATGATTGAACAATTGAGCTCATATGTGCGATTTTGGCGCCCCAGACTTGCTGCATGGTTTTGGTGCTCTTAACGTGTGATTTGGCCTTTACTTTCTAAATGAAAAATGCTCCTAACATGCTAAATATGTTGTATATCAAGTTTCATAAAATTTGGAGTTGATTTGGTATGTTTTTGGAACTGATTTTGTATAGGGTTGTTTTGCCGGTAAGCTTTGTTTGCATTTTTGGGTCTGTACCGTGACACCCCCGTGTCCCTCAAATAAACTAGACTGAGACACGGGGGTGTCTCAGTACAGAACTGAAAAAAAGGTGTTCCCTTCCCCTGCGCAACTCTTGTCTTTTCCTTTTCGGTTTTTGATTGTTTCACCTCCTTAACGCCTTTATCTTCATTCGTGATGAACTATGAACTTGTTTTACTATGTGTTGAGAGTATGGTGGTTTGATTTCATAACATTTGGATGAGAATTAGGCATACTTTTATTGAATGCCGGTTATGTGCGTTTTTTGTGTCGTTTGTGATTTCCATAACCATTTCCCTTAGCATATGAATTCTTCTTGTTTTCAAACTTTGGAAATATGTTATATTATGTAATATGATGTATGTGGTAGCGTTTTGTGAAAGATTGAATACGTACTAGGCTCCTATTTGAATTTCTTGAATTGAATTGATTGGAAACGTGAATTTATGAATTGAATGGAAGTGAATGAATGATTGAATGACTTGATTATGTGATTTAAATTCCTTAATAGTGCACATGAACATTTCCATGATATAATATGATCTTTTATGCATTCATAGCATAATCATTTCATTGCCGAGCGTCTTATTTGGTCATATTGAGTCTCACTTCACCTCTCTTGCACAGATTTTGATCCCGTTGGAGACGAGGCCGGTCAGTGAGGCTCTTGTGCTCTCTTTTGTTGGTTTAAGGTGGGTTTCTCTTCTACTTAGATAAAACGACCCAATATATCTCCCTATGTGAAAAGTTTTAAGCCAAAGTAATACGATATATATATATATATATATATATATATATATATATATATATATATATATATTGAGTCTTTTCTCGAGTAAATGATTGCAAACGTAAAGCCCTTATTTTATGAATCCTACCTAATGTTTTGGCGAGAATGAATGAATGTTCACAATGAATGGGGCCCAACGACTTGGTGTGAGTGGGGAACCGAGGAGGCATGGGCTGACGGGAAACCCTCACACTAGTCCCACTAATGAACGGCGTAACCGCACCTCGCTAGGAGTTAGCGAGGAATGGACGTTGAGTGCCATATGGGGAGTCATGTTCCCCTTTTGGTCAATGAATGGGTGGATGGGCCTTGCAAACCCGCCACCAACCCGGAGGAAAAAGGTGTAAATGTTGTTGAATGCGCACGAAAGAATGATATGCATGAACAGAATGAATGAATGAATGAATGTTAATGAATGTTAAGGTATTACATGAGGTGTTGGTTGGAGATAATGCACGCCCACTCGCTGGGCCAATAATGACCAAATGTTAATGAATTGTTATAATCCCTTTTGATGATTCTATTTGCCCACTTGGGAATTTCTTCAAAACCTCACTTGGGATTATAACTTGCATGTGAATGTTTAATTATTGTCGTATATTATATTTATGCCCTGCTTTTATACCCACTAGTCCCTTTTGGACTGAACCCGTTTGGCTTTCAGTTGTGTTGTGCAGGTGTCAAGGGAGCTAAGCGGGATTTCGAGTCATAGGTTTTACTTTCGTCTTTTAGCCCTTGTATTTTGGTTTTACACTCACATATTGCACGTTGGATCATTGCATTGATTATTAATGGAGCGTATTGGTTATTTGAGCCTTGACGGCATTTGATAATGTATATGGATTATTTTTGGAGTTTGATTGCTCATTGTTTATATTATGGCCAGTTATTGCTTCCGCATTTTGTAATCACTCTGATTTTATGGTTTAAGGGTTAGCCCGCCTAGCATAGCGTGTGTGTTTGTCCCCGTTCGCCGTGACTTAGCTCGAGTATGGATCGTCCATTTCATATTCGGGTCGGGTCACGGTGCGGGGGATGTGGTACCTTGCGCTCGGGTGCTACAGTGTGTGACCATTTATGTTCATTATTTAATTAGTAGTGATCCTAATTAATTAAACTCTTATTAATTAATTAGTTCATAATCACACTCCATAGTCTAGCAATAGGTGTGTGACCCTTAGCCAAATAACAAATTAAATCAAAAGAACCTTTCGGTCAATGACAACTTGAGCGATACAATCCTCTTACCATCTCATGTCTCGATCAAGATCTAGGGTAAGGGAATAATTAGAACTCTAATCATCTTAATCTTAAAGCTTAGTTTATTTCATATTCATTTGATATCGATCCAAGAAATCAGTCCTTGATCTCAATCCTCTGCCTTGGCCAAGGACTCTGAGATAGAATGTAACAACTTATGAAATAAGAGATCTTCTTGCGTTAATCAAGTGTAGGTCCTTTATTGATTTTCACATGTCTCCATGTGCCAGTTTTGTAACACCAACATGAGTCGTAATTCAGGTGTCCTGGGGGATACCCTTTTAGACACATGTCTAAGATTACCCAGTTTGCTCGTACAAGGCATCAATAGAATCTCAAGTCTAATACATGCACATATACAAAACATACAAGAGCATTTAAAAAAGTGTTTGCCTATGATTGAAATCATTTCGTTTATTATTCAAAAATTGTGTGTGATTTTACAAGGAAATAGATAAAACGGAACTATACAATATTGGCTTTTAGAGCACTATTCATAGCTTGGTGTATGATATAGGAGCCATGATTTATGCTAAAAGATATACGCACTCAGTGGCAAAGCAAAAATGATGCGGAAGATAGTTAACAAGAAAAAAAAAAATTCGAGCACTAAGGATTTAAGGTGAATGAAGTGATGTTTGACGCCTGATAACTCGAGAGAGCACCCAGTTAGCAAAAAAAAAACAATGACATTTGAGATGAGAGGGTTGTCTTAAGCCATTGATATTGAGAGGGAAGGAATGAATGCTCAAGTTCTGCAGAAAATCGGCCACTAACTCCCCACGTGCCCTCAAGCCTTGTTGCTCCCAAGTTGTTGACAGAAGTGGGATTCCTCTTGCCTAATTGCCTTGTATCAAGTAACGGACTTGGACTTAGTCTCCAAATCAAAGCCCAATATGCCAATTACCTCCAAATTGAATTAAGTAACACAACTTAACCACGTGCTTCCACTGGAGGCCAAAATTAAGCATTAAATCAATTCTTCTCAATAGTTGTCCAAGGTGCACCCTCCTCCAATAATGTGGTCCGAAGCCAAAGGAATTGTAGCGCAATTAAGTCCATTTTGACTCAAATTCCATGAAAAGCATCTTTGCCTGGAACGGATTATGAAACCAATTAAAATCCAGCAATTAAACTAAATTGCGAGGCAAAATATAATCATTCACATTTAATAATCCAAAAAATATACGACTTATCAGGTGTGGACTTTGAAGATCTACAAACTACTTTAGTCCCTTGAGAAATAGTTTACTTCACTAGTTGAATTAGTTATGAGAGTAAAAATTAAGCTATTTTACTCATCCTGTTTTCTTTTTACTAGTTTGGATTTGAATCCATCATGTAAGGATCAATACTCTTTTTATCCTTTCATCGCTACTTCACTCCAAAGCATACTATATTTTATTTTAAAAACGATGGAGGGCAAAACGATATTTGAAAAGAACAGCATTATTTTATTTCTATATCAAAATATGAACTATTGGTTAAAGAAATATGACCTATCTAGCAACCCCATCAAAAGTTGTTATATTATATGCTAGTCTAAGACTTTAGCGGTAACACATAACCTTAAGGCTTAAATCTTATACAATAAATTAAGTGCTAAATAACTAATGACCCATATTCTTTTCCATAAACGGGTATTTGTACTCAAAATCCTGTATACTTTAAAAAAAATTAAAAAAGAAAAACAAAACCTGTTAACAAATAATTTGTTTAAAAGACCTTATACTATAAAATTTAAACCTACCGTCCATTTTCATCATCTGGTCAACTGAATAGCGTGTTTGACTAAATTACCCCTCCTCATTTCAGACGCACTCAATTAAAGAGCTATGCGCACCAAAAACCCTATGCCATACTTAAAAAGCAGCAAAATAATAATAATAATAATAATAATAATAATAATTTATTTACTTGGGTTGTGATCTTTGGGTAGAGTTTTTTTATTTATTTTGTTTGTTTTTTTGGTGAAAAAGTAGTATTTTTATTAATATATATTGATAATTATATCTTGTTGAATTTTCTTTAAAAATATAAATTAAATAAATAGTGATAAGGTTTATAAATTTGTTAAGGTTAAAAAATTGTCATACATTCTTTTTTAGAGCATAATAAGATTTATTAAGTAAATAATAATAATAAAGCGCAAATAATTTCTTATTTAATTTGACAATCATATGTACATTGCAATAATAATAATTTTCTATATGCATTTTAAAAATAACGTATATGATAGTTAGGAATTTATATATTTTTTATTCATTAATATAATATTTTTTTTGAAAATTTAATATAATATTCAATAAGATAAAAAATTGATATTATAATTAGAACTCATTATAATAACATAATATATTTTAATATGTGTTAGAGAAGATAAAATAAATAAATTAGTAATTCATGTAACATATTTTAATAAAATTCATATTATTTATTCAATTAATATAAACTAGAACTCATTAAAATAATGATCAAATAATTATTTAAAATTAGAAGAGTTGATGTATTAGAAGAGTTGATGTGATAATTGATGAGGCAGAAATACGCTCACGACACGTATCCGATACGTGGCCCAATCCCTGCGTTGCCACATGGCGCTTAAGGATACCTCAAATCCCCCTCGCGGCTGAGCGTTCCCCTCGAAGAAATGTCCACGTCATCTTCACAAGGAACCTTGGCGTCCCTGAGCGGATGAACAAGATTAACGGTATGAACATCACGCGACCTTCGGGGCTACTCTTGAGTTGGCCCTCGTGGGGATTCTTTCATCATTATAAGGGCAAGACTATTCCCTTCATGACCACGCTTTTAGCCCAGGAGTTCCCTCGGACCTGCGAGCCTCCAAAGCTCATATCAAAACCCAAGCGTGCTTGGCCCTCAGTAACCACCCCAAAAGGCTCTTTGACACATAGTACATATCAGCTCACCTACCATTGTTGCCTGCCACCATCCTTTTCACAGGCTTTTGCAAGAGATCCCTTTCAAAGGTCCCTCATTACACCACGTGTCTAAGGCAACATCAATGCTGAACCACTTGGTGATAATTATTAAAAGGGCCTTGACCCTCAACTATTAATACTCAATATCACACATACTCTGTGAGCAAGCTTGATATACTAAACTCTATTTTCAATTCATCTCCTTCATCACTTGAATTCTGACTTGAGTCAGAGAGTCAAACTGAGAATCACCCCCCATTCCCCCAACTTGGCCTTCTGACTGTTTTGGTGTTTGTTCCTAGCAGGTTGAACCCGTCTCCTCCGGCGACTCTCGCCTAAGCTTTGATCTCTGTTTCCCTCACACAAACAAATTCTAAAGTGCTGGAGTTTGACATCTTGGATTAGACCCCATCAATAATGATTTTTTTCAAATTTTATTTGCATGATTTTTTGTGCTTATTTCAACACCAGACTTTTTTTTTACTTAAATAAGGGTATAAATGTTATTACACATGTAAAAAAATATCATAAAATTAAAAGAGTTGTAGACAACGCGCGTGGAACTCAAACACAAGCCACCGAATTTTCCTTACAACGAAAAAAAAAAAAAAAAATTATTCTTTTCGAATTATACAGAATTTTGAGTCCAAATAGCTTTCACATGAACTATTTCTAGGAGACAATATTTTAACAAATAAAAAAGAGACGGGAAAAAGGTTTTAAGGAACCGTGAGAAGCATATACTCACGAAAATTCATTGCTCACTTCCTGGGTCATTTGGAGCCACATATAGCGACACAATTCTTTATACCCGAAAAAAAATGAAATTGCAGCTCCAAATGAAACCAAAAACTCAAGAAAAACAAAAAAAGAAGGCAAAATAACACACTTATTGACGATAATGGTTTCCTCCACCACAGCCAGACCTTCCTTCACATTGTTCACCCTCTCCAACACTTCTCCACCACCCCAATGGCTACCCATCAAACCCAATACATTTCTCAAACCCATTCCGAGACCCAAAATTCTCACCGCCACAGCTCCCATAAAGTCCATTGATGTCTCCAAAGAAGACAAACAAGAGCAACCCAGTTCGTCGGAAGAGAGCGAGGCTGAGCCAGAGAACATAGTGGACAAGAGAAGATTAGAGGAGAAATTCGCGGTGGTGAACACAGGTATACACGAGTGTAGATCTTGTGGGTATAAATACGATCAGGCTACTGGTGACCCTTCGTATCCAATCCCACCTGGGTTGCCCTTCGACAGACTACCCGACGATTGGAGGTGCCCCACATGTGGGGCTTCGCAGAGTTTCTTCGAGAGTAAGAGTATGGAGATTGCGGGTTTTGCTCAGAATCAGCAGTATGGGTTGGGCGGTAATACGCTCACCTCTGGCCAGAAGGCGTTGCTTATCTATGGCGGCTTGTTGTTAGGATTTGCACTCTTCTTGTCTGGCTATTTTCTGCAATGATCGATTGGTCAGGGTATGATTTTTCAATGTTTGTTATATATGGTTTTTCATTTTTCATCTTCTCTGCAGTTTATGTGTTTTTGGATAAAATGTTGTATATTATTGGAAATCAGTATTTGCTGAGTACTTGATGCTTCTCTAGTTAATTGGAAAGTTGGGATTTCAACTGAGTTTGGATTTTGTCGATTATACATAGGATTTGGTGGTTTACACGAGTTTTTGTTTTTGGGATATTGTTAGTGAGAATCTGAGTCACCTGTGAATAATCATACCTGGAAAGTTCCAGTTGGAGGAAGCAGGATTGAAATTGATGAATATTGGTCAATCTAACTCTCCATACACCATTGTATCATGACTTGTGAAAGTAATTCTGGCAAACTATCAATAGTGGAATAAAGAACTGAAATAGCCGATTCACTATGTTGTTGCTGATATCAAGAGTGTTCTTTTGTGGTTGTCCTAGTATCTGGAAATGTAATCTCATGTGTTAGCTAGGAAAACTTGTCGATTGCAAAATGGGACTCTATCCTCTCTGATCTCATTCAAAGATTTGAAACTTCGGATTAATGTTCTATTAACCGGACCAAACCGCCCTATCCGGTCCGGTCAGTAGGAACATGAACTGGTTTGCAAAACAAATCTAGTCCTGGTTCGGAAACCGCTCTAATTTGAGAGAACCGTAAAATCAGTTGTGGAACCGTTGGGCCTCGAACTGATCAAGAGTTGGTCAAATCGGACACATGAGAAAGTTACTTGAAACTGAATAGACCAGTCCTGGTTTCTTTTAATTCCTAAGTGAATCTTCAAACTTGACTTTCAAGTTTTCAACTGCAAAGCGCAGAACCTGAATTCATTGCCCAAGACCCAAGTTGCTATCTGAATTTCTATGAGTTCTAATTCCAAGACTACGAGCAGCTGCCATTGAATTTTATGATTTAAACTAGGATATAAAATATATGGAATACAGAATGCTTACTGCCTTTGGAAATTGGAAACTTTGGGAGCAATTGTTATCTTGATATTGTGGTCGTGATTTTCTTTTTCTATTTTCGTATGTTTGATTGGTTGTTGCCATCTATATTTTCAAAATTTGAGTTTCTTAGAAATATGTTTTGTCTAAATTGAGATGTGAAAATATTGCATTTAAATAGCGTGATAAACATGAAACTGTATAAATGATTAAATGTAAGGTTTCAGAATAGGGTAATAAGCAGCTAGCACCACTAAATTGGTAATATATGCCTTCATTCACATCCTAAAAATTTATAAAGGTGGCCAATTGCACTCTACAACTACGACTTACATGGCAAATTCCTCCCCCATGTACTTTTTGGTTGAATTTATAATGACAGAATCATGAAAGAAAAATTGATTGGGGTAAAATGGTGTTTTCCTATCTCACTTAAAAGATGATGTTTTACTATCTATTCTCCATATTAAGAGGGTATAGCTATGGATGTATACGAACCAAATCGAACTTTGCTATTTTTGTATACGAGCCAAATCGAACTTTGATATTTTTTTATAACTCAAGGTTCAGCTCAAACCTATTTTGCTCGGTTTGGGCTCGTGTTCTAGTTCGATGAATTTTATTTTTTTGATTCAAAGTTCGGCTCGTCCAATGATTCGGGCTCGGGTCCAGCTCGGTCTCGAGTTCGAACCCAAGATATAATTTTTAAAAAATAAAATATATATTTTTTTAAAATATAATAGGTCAGCTCGCGAATCGCGAATAAGAATAAAAAGGCTTGGGTTCAAGTTCAGTTCGAACCTCGGTTCGGTTCAACTTCGGCTCGAACTTTTTGTATTCGAACCTTTAACTATCTCGGCTCACGAACCGGCTCGATTCGTGAATATCCCTAGATATAACTATAATCTTTTCGGACCTTTATCCTCGCTTATCCCGCGGCCGCGAATAACACAAGAACCGGGTAAATTTTGAATATATGAACAGCTTAATGATCTTATATTATTATTTGATTTTGATTATTATTTCTTTTGAGTTAATTGCATAAAAATTGTGGTTTTTATAAGTAGCGTACCTAATTTAGAGGGAAAAAAAAAAAAAAAAAAGAAAGAAAATTTTTTTTTTAAAGAAATTCGCTGCCCTACTCAAAAATTTTCACAGCCCGCTGAAAAAATATTTATTTCCCCTGATTTTAGTATGAATATTAATTTTACCTTAAAGGACCCTATGTTTCCATAAGTAGGGCTGTCAATGGGTCGGATTTTAATCCGAATCCGCTCCGAGTCCGATCCGAATTTTAGCATATTCGTCCGATAAAAATATTCGATGGATCATATCCGATTGTAAATATTCGTTATCCGAAATAAATGGAGCGAATATGGATTTAAGGAATCCGATCCGTTAAGAATCCGAATCCGATATTATATATAATATTTAATTAAATAAATTATTTACTAGTACATAATATTAAGTAAAATGATTAAAATTAAAAATTTCACATATTTATCATTTTAAACAATAATAAAATTTAAATTTTTTACTCTAAAAGTATATATTTTCTTTTATTAATAAGTTTAAATTAATTAATTTTAAATAAATATAAACAAAACTATCAAATAATTCATTAAATAATAATTATTTATTAAATATTATGTAATTATATTTATTTTTTATATCAAATTTGATATTTTAAAAAATAAAATTTATTACTGATCCGACCCGATTATATATGGATTAAAAAACAATGAAGGATTCGGATTCGGATCCGGAATCTCCTGATCCGGTCCGAATCCGACCCATTGACAGCCCTATCCATAAGTATTACGGGGTGGCAAATGGTTGGGTTGGGTTGGGTTGGGTTGGGCTAATATGGTTTGGGTTAAAAATGGTTTCAATGCTAATGGTTTGAGTTCTTAATGGTTTGGAACGGGTTATGATGGGTTCTTAATTGGTTTAACATTGGGTTTTATATTAGTCCATACTTCAACTAAGTAACTAAATGTCCAAAATACCCTCATTGATACATTTGACTTATTTTTAAGTTTTAATCCATTTGATCCCATTTATTTATTTTCAATTTATTTAACCTATTTTGAACTCGTTTAATTTATTTTTGACACGTTCGAATTATGGAAACATATTTGAATCCGTTGAGAATCATATTTGATATGTTCGAATCATTTCTAACCCATAAGAGTTTATCTTTAAAATAAAATTCCACATTATTTAAAATTCTCAAGCATTTTATAAGATGTTTTAAACAAGCTTAGCCAAACACTTATTTGTCAATTTATTTCCCTAAAGGTCATTAAAACAAAATTACTTATGTGCTGACAGTAATTCTAATTTGTTTAAAGAAAAAAAACAGTAATTCTGATTTCAAAATATTTATAATTAAATACCAATATACTATAAATAACTCTTTAGCATTTTAACATCACATGTGCATTAAAAGTATATTTAAGAAAATTAATGTACAAAATAATTAATTTTTTCAAATAAATTTTTATGAATTAATTGTTTTAGAAAATTACAAACAACAAAGGTGTGATTTACTTTATTGGTCAAGAGGAGTCAATAACAACGGTTAGTTAGGAGCCCATATAATACAGCAGCTGGAAGTCTGGAACACAACTACCCCTTTACCTCATATAATCTGGGGCCCGGTAGTGATCGAGCCAAATCTCCGCCTTGTCGTCGATTGGGAAATCAGACCACGATCACTCTATTTGTTGAGTAGGGAATCGCCGCCTGACTGCTCGAAATCTGCACAGGTCGAATCAAACATGAGCTCGAGGCCAACTCGGGGAAGGTGGGGGTGCGACTCGGGTTGGCGCTCCGACGCTCAAGTCAGATTTTATAAGGACGGTCGATTGATTGAGCGGTAAAATGAGGTAAGTAAGAAAACTTACCGTGCAATAAATGAGGGAGTGATATATATACGATGGAGAAAGAGAAATAACCGCCTCGACGTGTCGACGCTGGGAGCTGACAGGTACCCCACTATTGCCTTGGATTTAATGCGTGGTCGGACACTCAATGGTGAATTGGTTAGTGGACCGATGCGTTGGTAGGTCGAGGGATTGGGGTCGAAGGAACTGATCTGAAAGTCTGACCTTGGGTCCAAGACCAAGGCAGTAAATTATGGGCTGTAACTGGGAGGCCGACCTGCTGGTCGAAGGGAAGTCTTCGATCGGACAGGTGGCACGCGGTGATCGGTCCAACAGAGCAGCGGGTACGAGCCACGCCATAAGCCCCCCGAAACGTTATCTACTAGGGCTGACATGGCAGTGGCGTTTCATCTCCCAAGGGTGGGACCCGCTGTAATCATGGCGACGTTTCACCTTCTCGATTCCCGCCAGATTCACTCCTATAAATAGTTCCCTCTGTAACTTCATTTGTTACTTTTGCGAAAGAAATTTGAAGAGAAGCTCCGTGCTATAGCAGGTCGGTCAAGTACTTTTGCGCATCGATTTTTGGTGGTTCGTTCCGAAGGAAGCAATCTCCAAACCTTTTTTAAACACAGAAGGTATCGTTTCGACTCTTAGCCCGATTCTATTCTCTTGCACGTTTCTTTTTATTTTTCTAGATTGCTTCGAGGGAGAGGTTTACCACTTCCCTCTTCGAAGACTTCCTCTCTCTCAATTTGTTCGAATCCGACCCTTCAAGAGTGAAAACATGTTTTTCTTATTACTGTAGGATGTCAACAAATCGAGGTGAGACCGGGCGTGGAGGTGGCAACCGTAAGTGTGGAGTAGAGCTCGAGGTCCGACTCGAGTTCAGATTCAACGGACTCCGGAGGTTCCATAGATACAAGGTCGACAAACCCCCTAGGAAGGGGCGAAGATGTCGACATGGTAGGGGTATCCGACCCGCTACCGGAGGTAGAATTGGAAGAGGTTGTCGTGCCTCGGGCCACTGGAGAAGAGACGTCGACCTCAGGTCGAGGCAAAGAGGAAGAGGAGGAGGAAGAGGAGGAGGAGGTGGAGAATATCGAACCAAAGGGTCAATTGGTAAAGGACCCTCGAGCTATAACCCCCGGTGTAGCACCCCTATACGTAGAGATACCACTCCCCCGCACTATAGGCCGATCCACATACGAAATGGATAATCCGTACATGAACTAACCTATAGCGAACGGGTGACAAGTAAAAGAAACATGCTAGCTAGGCGGGACTATACCCCAAAGCAATACAAAATCAAGACATAAAATTTAAAAGTGGAAGCATTAACTCATTAATACACATAGGTACCATATTTACATCAAAAGCATAGATACTAATAGGTACCATCATGAATCAATACATTATCATCTCCTATATTTTATACAGATAAAAGTCTCCAGATAATAACAATAACCATAACATACTAACTTCGAAATATCAAGAACAATAACATGAAAGTGTATGAAGTGCTAGACTCAGCTGGACGACAAGACACGACTCTGACTCCCGCCTAGCACACGACCCCGACAACCTGAAAGGTGGGGCGTCAGTCCATGGAAGACTGAGTGAGGGGCATAAATATATATTAGCGCAATTAACATGCAAGTTATAACCTCGGGTAAGGTTTTATAATTAAAAGTAATATAGGTTCAAAATATGATACGCTTTGCCCGAGATTACAACTATCAATATTAGTTACTCTAATCACTTTCATGCGTTCAATATGTGGCCCGGCGAGTGAGGGCATTTCTCCAACCTTACTCCGACAGTGTACAATACATGCTTGCTTTATTAATCAATAGGTGATCTTGCGATTCAGTTATCGTGCACTCGTGCGTATTGTATTCAAGCAAGACAATCAATAAGTGCAATCATGACAATAACCCGAGAACAATCCATGGTGCCGGACCCGTCCCCAGTCTCCTTCTTCCTCCGGGTGATGGTGGTTTTGCAAGGCCCCACCATCCAATCTCACTGAGCAGAGGGTACATGAATTCCTAAGCCCGGAACTCCTTCCTCCACTACTCTCCTAGCAGATTCAGGGGTTATCCCAATGTTGTGAGGATAGCGTTTGAGTTACCCGTCAGCCAATGCTTTCCCGGTTGGCTCAAATCACTATCCTCGGGCCCAACATGAACATGCTTTACTCGCCAAAACATGATCAATCAATCAATCACGATACATGACTTGCTTTTCATGAACATGGCTTGCTTGCAATTGTTATAAGTTTAGAAATCACTATAAATAAATATATATACCTTTTGACTTGAAATCCACATTTCGGTCATACGGGTTCTATATAACTAGTAATTAAACCTTACCTTTACCGACAAAAGACGAGTATGATACGGTCTACGGGGCTTGCTCCTCGTCCCGGTGAAGCTGGTCTTGAATGAAAGAAATGGATGAAGAAGATGAAGATGGATTATAAGCTTCAAAGCTTGGAATTTCTTGAATAAACTTGATTGAACTTGAGTAAATCTTTTCTCCCTTTTCTCTTAGAGGAACCGAACCAAGAAGGAAGCAAATATGTTGGTGAATTATGATGATAATGATCAAGGACGCTTAAGGAAGCTTATTACGTGAATCACCATCCTTGAAATTGATGAAATGATCAATTTGCAATTTAGTCCCTCAAGAGTTTAAATCATGCAATTAAGGGTGAAAGGCTTTGGAGATTGATCAATTAAGTCCGAGTAAATAAATGCAATTTAGTCCTTGATTTATAAAGAAAGATCATTTAAGGACATGTTAACAATTAAATCCTATTCGACAATTATTTCACGTAATAAACATTTTCAAGTCATGAAATAAATTCTCAATTAATATAACTCATAAAATTCCATGAAAGGATGATAAAATATAATTTATAAAATTTATAATAAACGTAGGAATTTAGTAAAATGAAAACTGGGGCGTTACAATTCTCCCCCCCTTAAAAGGACCTGGTCCCCAGGTCTACTGTCAAGTTTCGAAATGATGCACAAGCCATGAGAGAACCCCGTCTCTTAAACGAGGAATGAAAGAACCCCATCTTTCAACAAGGAATGAGAGAACCCCGTCTCTTGACAACAACAAGAGCACCCCGTCTCTTGACAAGCAACGAGGGAACCCCATCCTTCGAACAACACTGAGAGAATCCCTATCTCTCACGCGCACAAAATAGATTTCAAGCAACAATTAAGTACGTGGTTCCCAATTATCATGTAAGGAGTAGGCAAAAGATGTCAATTATATCAAGTTGTTATGTACATAACACAAATAAATAGTAAACAAGGTATCACGTATGGCAATAATAAAATACAATGATGCTTATGGTATGCATGGTTAAGTATACCGTTCACCGTTGGTGATGTCGTACCTATAAATGGTACATTCTTCTCCCGTGATCGGATTCATGTTTGCATTTTGCACCTCTCTCTCTAACACACCTTCCCGGGCCCGGACAAACAATCTCTCATCCCTGGTAGATTTCTTTTGTCGCTTTGAGCATGTGTCTATCTGATGCTCATCGCTCCCACAATATAGACATAATCCCAACCGTCTTCCACAACCCTCGTAAGTATGGTTGTCACGTCTACAATAGTTGCAAAGAAGCTTCTTTGAAGATGTTGTTAAAGCTGGAGTACTTGAAGCTCCTGAACCTGACTTAAGTGATCGATTTTTTTTTCTTTCGAGACCTTTCTTGAAGCGTTGGGATATGATGAAAGATAGGTCGCTTTCCTTTGTTGGAAGTCTGTCTGATTTTGAACCTGAAGCCAGCCCGGGCTGAGGATTAGACCTTCTTGCCTCCAACAAGGTGGTGTCTCGAACCTTCTCTTGAAAATCACCTGGAATCAGTTCCCATATTTTTTTAATTTTCTTAAGTTGTGACTCGGCTGGAACATTATTTCCTTCAAAGGATCTTGAGGGTGGTTGATTCTAAAATTCCTTAAATGTTATGTGGTGATGAAGGTAGTGGCACGGAGGAAACATACTCTCTTATCCTCTGATTAACCAAATGAACCAAGGAATCGAAAAACTCCTAAGGCTGAACCGGAGGGGGTAAATGCGGGGAAACCCTAGGCACTCATTCACGATGAGGACGACCTTGAGACATCTTGTAATCAAGACTCTAGATATGCATGTTGAATTAATATGCCAATGCAGGTAGCACACTTGAAAATAGTAAAGTTCAACATATTGAGACAATTAAGCTCAATCAGGAAAACACGTATATGTATAGAAATTTAAAATTTAAAGTAACGTATGATGCACGTGCTTATGGATGCATTGAACCTGGCACCGTAGTAATGGGAAACTTTATCTCGGCACGTAATTCTGTGTGTGTGTTGAATTATAAACTTGTCTTGAATTGTTGATCATTTCTTTTTTTTTTTTTCCCACGGGTCTTCTAGTCTTCAGAATTACCTAGCAACAACTTGGACATTCCTACAGCTTGAGATTACACTTGCTTTGAACCCGAAGTCCGCTACGCTCACGGAATTAGTATCTTGCCTGTTCTTTAATAATCACTTCCCAACTGTTACTTGAGTCTTCTTCATGGTTGTCAATTGGATCACAACTTTCCTGATTGACTCTTTAGTAGTTCGAATAGTTAAATGAACTCCCCTTCTGATTATTTATACTTGATCGCCCGAATCCACCCAGAGATTCTTTATCTTTCTTTATTGTTCCTATTTGTTGCTTCATGTCGGTTAACGTAACCTCACAACACAACAATTCAGCTTGGATCTAGAAAATGTCCTAACTAGATAAAAACTTTTAGCATAATTGTCTTCCAACTTGGTTCCACTGGAGTGCCAAACTCCCTTTATTTCTTCCTTAATTGAAATTCCAAACCATGCTATTTCCCACATTTTCCTTTTGCTTCATTTCCACGAAAGTTAAGCTTTGTTGCCTCTTACCCTAATTACATCCTTGATCAACAATTTTCTTGCATTAACTTGTGTGATTGTATGACCCCAAATATGAACTCTTGAATTCAACTCTTCTCCACTTATGGAGTTAGCTTCCCAACTTCCCTTGAAGAATCAATCTCCAATTATTGCCCCGATTCATCAAGTTGCCACTGTGACTGAAATCCTTTAAATTTAATCTTTATGAATTGAATAGATTGTAGGACTTGTCTTCTTACTTGCCTACGCCTTTAACATATAATTTTCTTTCCCTTGTTCTTCCTCATCCTTTACCGTTTTCATTTGTTGCTCTAAATTTCCCGATTCGCGCTCTCATACGGCAATTCAACTTGAATCCGAAAAACAAACTCATTCTGTCCGATTATAGAACTTCTCGCATCCTAGCTTCCCATGACGGATTATTTGATTCTTCTAACTCAATCTGAGTTATTGAAATTGTTTTCTTTCTTTGCTTAAATCTTGCTTCCCAATTAACTGAATTTTAACTTGACAACACGCCCAAATCTTGAATAATTAGTATCCCAATTCTCCCTTCACCTTATCCTCGAATGAAATCTAAATTCCCATGGTTGACTATTTCATTCCGGATCTTATTCTTTGAATCATGACCCGATAGAAGGAGTCAATAGCCCTTAATTCCGCATATAAATTCCCCGGCTCATTTCTAACCCTTCCAAGCTAAAGAAGTAGTACTTGTAGTATGCTAAGGTTGTCATACAAGTTGACCTTGGGGTTGATATCATTTCCCTAACCTGTAACTCACAACTTACTTTGAAAATAAATGCATGTGGGTGAGGCGTGCTCATGTCACACAATTGTCACATAATTGATACCCACAACGAGAATTTAAAATAAAATGTAACAAGTAATTTATCAAAGTTTAAAATAAAACACGTTGGTCACATAATTTCAAATAATTCAAGATCAATTAATTAACAATTAATAGCAGACATTAATGCAAGGCACAGGTTATCAATTAATTTAATTAATTCAAGGAATTCAAATAGATTCAAATAATATGCAAGACTCTCAAATTACCAATTAATTCCTATGTCGTTCGACCTAGACTTGATACGACACGACACGACACTAGTACCTCGCTTTTGCAACCGGGATCTGATACCATTTAAGATGTAGCACCCTTATACGTAGAGATACCACATCCCCGCATTATAAGCCGATCCACATACGAAATGGATAATCCGTACATGAACTAACCTATAGCGAACGGGTGACAAGTAAAAGAAATAGGCTAGCTAGGCGGGACTATACCCCAAAGCAATACCAAATCAAGACATAAAATTTAAAAGTGGAAGCATTAACTCATTAATGCATATAGGTACCATATTTACATCAAAAGCATAGATACTCATAGGTACCATCATGAATCAATACATTATCATCTCCTATATTTTATACAGATAAAAGTCCCCAGATAATAACAATAACCATAACATACTAACTTCGAAATATCAAGAACAATAACATGAAAGTGTATGAAGTGCTAGATCAGCTGGACGACAAGACACGACTCTGACTCCCGCCTAGCACACGACCGCGACAACCTGAAAGGTGGGGCGTCAGTCCATGGAAGACTGAGTGAGGGGCATAAATATATATTAGCGCAATTAACATGCAAGTTATAACCTCGGGTAAGGTTTTATAATTAAAATTAATATAGGTTCAAAATATGATACGCTTTGCCCTAGATTACAACTATCATGACAATAACCCGAGGACAATCCGTGGTGCCGGACCCGTCCCCAGTCTCCTTCTTCCTCCGGGTGATGGTGGGATTGCAAGGCCCCACCATCCAATCTCATTGAGCAGAGGGTACATGAATCCCTAAGCCCGGAACTCCTTCCTCCACTAATCTCCTAGCAGATTCAGGGGTCATCCCAATGTTGTGAGGATAGCGTTTGAGTTACCCGTCAGCCCATGCTTTCCCGGTTGGCTCAAATCACTATCCTCGGGTGCAACGTGAACATGCTTTACTCGCCAAAACACGATCAATCAATCAATCATGATACATGACTTGCTTTTCATGAACATGGCTTGCTTGCAATTGTTATAAGTTTAGAAATCACTATAAATAAATATATATACCTTTTGGCTTGAAATCCACATAACGGTCATATGGGTTCTATATAATTAGTAATTAAACCTCACATTTACCGACAAAAGACGAGTGGGATACGGTCTACGGTGTTGGTGAGGCGGGCCCGAGGCAGAGTGATGGTCTAGCGGAATATTTTAAAAAATTTCGCCATAACCTCGTTATCAAAATATTTCAATAAAGCAGCGGAACAAATCGTGCAGCATAACTCTAATATATACAGGCATCGATAACATAATTTTAAATCATCTAGCATATAATCATAATATGCAAATATTAATTTGGGCAGCATAACAGTATTACCGTACTGCAAATTTGGCTATCAACAACACTTTTCCAGCATCTCGATATTTTCTCGTGAAACCGGCAGAGCTTCCCCGCAATATCCCCATTTAAGAAATTGGAGTATAGGCTCCGGCAGTATTTCGCTAAATACTTTAAGAAAATATTTTTTCAGAAAAACCCTTTTTTTTAAAACTAGAAAATCCCTATTTTCTAATAATTAAGTGGATTATATATTAATTATATAACCACCTAATTAATTAATTAATTAATCCTTAATTAAGGATTAATTAACTTAATTAGAGAGAGAGGCTCTTGGACTGTTTGAAACTGAAGAAATGAAATGCCAAAATTGGTTTTTAAAAAGAACAATGTTGCCCCTTATTTATAGTTACAAATTTGGGACTCCCGTGACAATTTTCGCATTTTTGGCGTGCAAGCCAAGCTCGGTCGACAAATCCGACACCGCCACGTAGAAGCTTGGGCCGTAAGGAGTCAAACGCCGCCGACCACATGCCAAACGGAGCTGGCATGCGCCACCGGAAGGCGCTGTATGCGCATGGCGCGCGTGGGGCACACGCCTCCACGAGGAGGTGCCACGTGTCGAACCGGTCGGGTCCAACCGGGCGGTTCGACCATCAGACCGGTTCAGTCTTGAACCGGCCAGTCCAACTTGGGCTCCAAGGAACGCCACGTGTCCGAATCTGATTCGTCCACATGTTCGGGTCGGTCAAACCTTGACCCGACCCTGCCTATTAACCCGGACCGATTACCCGCTCCATCGACCCGTTGACTGGTCAGTCAACATAATCTGTACCATTGGTACGCACTGACGTGGCACGATCCTGATTGTCCACGTGTCGCACACCGTGGTGCCCAGTCAGTGCCACTTGGCGACTGACATGCTGATGTGGAATGACACGTCAGCTGCCACGTCAACAAATTTTTTATTTTTTCCGAAAAAATTTTATTTTCTCCAAAATAAAATTTCAGACATTTCCAACTCTTTAGAATTTAATTTATTTTTTCTCAAAATAAATTCCTTGGCCATTTTCAAACTCTTTGAAAATTTATTTCTCTCTTTCCTTTTAATATTTTCTCTTTGATCTTTGTTGGGGCTTGCGGGGGGACCTGCAGGACTAATTAATTTTAGCTCCAAACGGGTCAATCCATTATCATCCCATGACAATAATTGATTACCGTTTAACAATATTTAATTCCACTAAATAAATATAATTGAACTCTAAAATTAATTAAATTATTCACGAATTTCTCGATCTAGAATAATTTTGCATTTTACTCCTCTGTACAGATATCCATAAAAAATAAATCAATACTACTATCATTTATTTTCACTTTCAATCTGAAATTTCTTGATTCGCCTTAAGTCCAAATTCCCTGTATGTGAAACACATTCAACATACAACTTCGGTGACGCACACACGAAGTACTTTGGTCAAAGTTTTATTTGAACTTTTGCAAATCTATTTCAGGGATATCTTTAACCTTCCAGCAAGGCTACATATTCCTCGATCAATATTTCTCTTTAGCACATTTCATGCAATCACCGAACGTACAAAGTATTTTGGCCACCCGTTACCGAGACCTCACTTCTGAGTACATCACAGTGATTAACACTACATGCCTAAAGTAGAAACACTATCATGATTAAGAGTCTAATGCTTCTGAGATTTTGTTTATTTTAGATAGCAGTATAAAATGAACAATCTCAGCGGTCCAGTTCGATGTTTCCAATCTCATTGAAAATCATCAATGTGTCATAACCGGAAACTCCATTTCCCTATGACGAAAGACTAATCATCTTATATAACACATTATAGTCTTGATAAGAACATCTTCTTATCATACTGACTAGAACTTTAATGACACGTGACTTCTGGTATTTAAAGTCTTTTCCTATGAAACATATTTCATATAAAAATACCATCACACGTCATTAATTATTAAATTTGTAAAATACTCATAACTTGCTGTAATTTTAGTTTTATTAATCCAAAATATTTACAATATAATTGGATTTTTCAGGGTATTAATCCCAACAAACTCCCACTTGCCCTAAATCCAATTGGCTACATATCTAAGACCCATCCCTTCTACATGAGTGTCAAAACTCTTTTGCGCCAGAGTTTTAGTGAAGGGATCTGCTAGATTATTTACTGAGCCAATTTTCACCACTGCCACTTCTCCACGTTCCACATAATCTCGTATGATGTGAAACTTCCTCTCAATGTGCTTCGCACGTTTATGACTTCGAGGTTTCTTGGAGTTGGCCACCGCTCCGGTATTGTCACAATACAATGTGATCGGCGTAAGTTCGTCCTTGACGACTTCTAGATTCATTAGAAAATTTCGGAACCAATACGCTTCTTTGGTTGCTCCTGAAGCTGCCACGTATTCGGCTTCCATGGTGGAGTCAGCAATGCAAGATTGCTTAATATTCCTCCAACTTACGGCTACTCCTTCAAGGGTGAACACGTATCCAGATGTCGAACGCCTAGAATCCAAATCAGATTGGAAATCCAAATCCGTGTACCCTATAGGAATGAGCTCATCACTGCGATAGACAATCATATAATCCCGAGTCCTTCTCAAGTACTTTAATATATTCTTTACAGCTATCCAGTGTTGGGGTCCAGGGTTTGACTGATATCTGCTGACTAGACCTACAGCATAACAAATATCTGGCCTTGTACATAACATGGCATACATGAGGCTTCCGACTGCCGAAGCATACGAAACATCTTTCATTTCTTCTGTCTTTTCTGGGTTCTTAGGACACTGATCCCGAGATAGATGAACTCCATGTTTGAAAGGTAATGAACCTTTCTTGGAATTCACCATATTATATCTTGTGAGCATCTTATCTACACATTCTGCTTGTGATAAACCAATCATTTTATTCTTACGATCACGACAAAGTCTGATCCCTAGAATATAACTGGCTTCTCCTAGGTCTTTCATGTCAAATTGGTTTGATAACCAAATCTTGACTGCTGATAATATTCCCGTATCATTTCCAATGAGTAGAATATCGTCAACGTATAGAACTAAAAATGTTATAACACTATCATGATGTCTCTGGTACACACATGGTTCATCAGGCAATTGTATAAATCCAAAGGATTTAATTGCTTCATTAAATCTGATGTTCCATGATCTAGACGCTTGCTTGAGACCATAAATAGATCTATCAAGCTTGTATACCATATGCTCCTGATTTCTGGCAATAAAGCCTTCAGGCTGAGCTATATATATCTCCTCTTGAAGGTGGCCGTTCAAGAAGGCAGTCTTTACATCCATTTGCCAAATCTGATAATCAAAATGAGCAGCAATGGATAGGAGAATTCTTATGGACTTAAGCATTGCTACAGGCGAGAAGGTTTCGTCATAATCGATACCTTCTTTCTGGGTATAACCCTTTGCCACAAGCCTTGCTTTAAAGGTCTCAACCTTTCCGTCCACTCCCCTTTTTCTCTTGTAGACCCATTTGCATCCAATAGGTTTAATGCCCTCAGGCGCCTCTACAAGTTCCCAGACTTTATTGGAATACATTGAATCTAATTCAGATTCCATGGCTCTGACCCAACGATCAGCATCTATATCCTTTATAGCTTCATCATATGTGACAGGATCAGATACTTTAGATTCAACCACTTGGGTTAATCCTAGGTATCTGTCAGGTGCCCTGACAATCCTTCCACTACGACGAGGCTGTTGTGTACTCGTCCCTACATCATATGTTGTATCTGGTACATCATATGTATCTAACACATTTTCAGTTACTATGGGTTCTTGGAATTCAAAATCTGATGTTGTCATTTCTTCTAACACAATTTTGCTTCTACCCTTGTAGTCATTGTAGCACCCCAGACGGATTGATGCCATATCCCCCGCACTAGGACCCCGACCCGATCATGAAATAGAAAGTCCATGCCCGAATCCGAATCATAGCGAACGGGAAACCAACTCGCACACTAGGCTAAGCGGATCTAACTCAACAAACTCAGAGTGCGGAAGTAATTAAAACCAATAACAATAGATAGCGGAAGCATTTAAAACAAAACATGTAAAGCAGGTGACGGGTTCAACTAGCATAGATACCTAGTCCCGAATATCAATTCATAATCCAACATAATAAACAACATAAGCATCATCATAATATCTACTAACATCCAGATACTAACTTACTAACCCCACACGAGTTTAAGTCTAAATAGAACATAAACATAACCTTCAATTGTGAAACATAAATACATAACATAAATAGAGTATGCGATAAATGCATCCTAATACCAACTAGACTGACAAGTGTGACTCAAGAGACTTACTTACGTCTAGCTCATGCCAAAAGGAAACCTGGAAACTAAAAGATAAATGAGGTGTCAGTCAACTGACTGAGTGAGGGGGCTAACGCACACCACAATATATATATAAAAGAGCACAACACAGAACAAAAGGATGGACTCATGAACCGAGGATAGGTGTTGCATACCAAAACATTTCCAAATAACCCAAATAGATATAGATATAAGTTTAGAAACCATTTTCCAGAAGACTCTATCCCGATTCATGATTCCCATAACATATCATATCATATGTTCGGCGAGTACGAGCTTCCAACCTCAACTCCTCATATCATAACAAAACAGAAATAAAATATCAACCTCAATTCCAGGTGATGGTAGGGTTACGCGACCCTAACCATCCATACAGTGGAGGGGAGTGCTAATGCTACTCCAACCCTCAGGACTCCGTTTCCCAACCAAACCTCCTGGTGGGTCCCGGTACATCCTCATCATACAGATGGAGACTAAGTACCGGTATAACCCTGATGGCCCGATACCGTCCCGGGGGCTCCTTACCCGTAGCTCCTGGGCCCCATAACAGAACAGAACATAACATATACCAACTTTCATGGCAATCTCGCTACATAATCATAACATAACTTAACTTTCCGAAACAGCTTACATATGCCTCAAAAACTGGTTTTTATATATATATTCCTACGCTGCAGGGATATAGCCCGAAGGCACCTTCCCACACAGGACACACACACACATACATTCCCACGCTGCAGGGATATAGCCCGAAGGCACCCGCCCACGCAGGACACACGCATAAGGTCATAAACATATCATATCCAACACATACATATCTATAGTAAGGTATACTCGCATGCAAGGGTAGAAATCAACATGTAAAGGCCATAGGTCATATAACTATACAAAACCTAAACCTCACCTGAGAAGCGGCAAGACGCAGAAACTGAGAAGACGATGCAAACTTGATTGGGTTATCTCCGCCCTGGAGATCTCTGTACAGAAAAGGAAAATACAGTGTACTCGTGAGATGCGACTCAAACATGAACCAAATAGGTCGCACGGCATTGATATGAAATGATGTGAGGTGATATGAGATATTATAACATGTCATGAACTCGTTCATGTGCACAATTAATGTCCCACGCGAACAAAATACAATTCAATTAACCTAAGTCAAATAGCAATTAAACACCATCCAAGACAAGCTTAATCAACCCAAATTTTATTAGATACACTTTCAAAATAAATCATTTAAGTTATTAAACTCATTCATAGGCGATACAATTATATAACCATAAACTCAAATCCCGTTTAAAACAAATTGCAAACATAAAGATCACATCGGTTGTTAACTCAAAACAATACAATTGTGCTACGGTTTACACTTCTCAATTCAATTGGACATTTAAAAAAAAAACAAGATTTCATTTAGCTTCCAAATTATACGAAAGTAATTAACAACACTTTATAAGACTCATTTAGCAACTTAATTACCTAATAGATACACAAACGTACGCAGGCATGTATTTATGTATCCAAGTAATCATTACCAACCTACCTTAAGTCAAAACTATTTAGTCCAGAATCAAATTAAATAAACTATCCATTATATCTACTCAACATTCACTACATAAAAGGATATTATTCCCAAAAGAAACATACAAGAAGTTAAAACAAATAACATTTAAGAACAATAATTATACAGTTCAAGCTAAATTCCAAAACCTGACTTAAATACTGATTCAAACAAATTAGTAGCGTATTTAATATTCTTTAGTTACATTATAGGATTAGAAATCTTAGTCATGCACTCTCGTTTAATATATGAATATATATACATAGCAAGCACCCACACACTCAAAACCTAATTCACAACATTCATACAGATTCCATTATAATTTATAACATATATTTAGTATACATACTCAAATTTATATATATATACAATACTCACGCACACACACGAAATATCACACACAATTTACAAGTTATTAAACCAACTTATGGCTACCAACAGATTTTGCAATTTAGCAACATCAAGCTCAAATGTATATTAATTTAATTTATTCAACAATTAAACCAAATTACGATACACGATTAGATCATTTAACTTGCACATCTAACTCAACCATCTCACTTAAACCACAGTTGCAAAATCCCAATTCATCCCAAACTTTACAGTTATTAAAGATCAGTAAAATTATACCTTAATTATCGAAGTCACTGAATCATATTTACCCAAAATCCATTATCTAGAAGATCAAATCTGCATAACTATAGATACCATAAAATACTTGTCGGTTCGATGCTCAAACATTCAACATGAAACGCAATTCATAATTATATAAAACAACTACTAAAATTGCTTAACAAAACTGAATTACATAGATACATTATATAGCTTGAAGATAAATTACAATTAATCAAGAAACAAATGAAATTGATTTGCAAAATAATTAAATAGAATTTAATTAAGGGTACAATATCCTGACGGTTTACCAAAGAAATTGAGGAAAGGAGAAGTTATGGCATCGGCGGTGAAGAAATCCGGAGGTGGCGGCTGGCGCTGGAGGATGGAGGTCGCCTTGCCGATGAGATGGCGATGGCCACAGGGTGTCTTCCCTCTGCAGATCTGAATGAGGGAGAGAAGATGAATGGTGGTGCTTGTTGCTGCGTGTCCCCGGAGAAGATAGAGATCAGGCGGCTAGAAGGGTGGTGCTACGGTGGCGGAGGGTTGTGGTTGTGCCGCTACTGCTGAGACTTGGCGATGGTGGTGAAATGGTGTGGTGTGCGGCGGCAGAAGAGCTCGCTGGGGGCGGCGGAGATGGCGGTAGCGAGAAGGTGGTTGAGGGCTGGCCAGATCTGCGACGAGGGCAACCGATAGTGTTTCTCACTGCTGGAAATTGTGAAAAAGAAGAGGAGACGACGGTGCTGCGTCACCGGTAATGGAGATGCGATGACTGATTCGTGGTGGCAGAGAGGTGAAGGTGGCTGCGGGGTATCACCGGCGAAAGAAATAGAGAGAGACACCTGAGAGTGAAGAGTCTTGGAGAATGGAGGTGTCTGGCTGGGGTTTCCGGAACTGGAATGGCGATGGAGGAGACGACACGGCGGCTGTGGTTGTCGGCGCTTGCGGTGGTGGAGGGTGAGCTCACCGTCTGCTGCTCTATCTTTGATGGAGGGGAAGAAGAGGGATGAAAGAGTGATGGTCGGTTGTGGAACCGTCGTCGGAGAGATAGACTGGCTGTTGTGGAGCAAGGTCAGAGATGGTGGGGATGATGGTGGTGGAGGGCTGAGTCGCGGCGGCAGTTTGGTGGAGAAAAGTTACGCCGCTGCTCTCTCTTCTGGAAACCGAAATGGGAGAAGGGAAGAAAGAATGAGGAGTAGCTAGGGTTCTCGTCTTAAGAAGGGATTAATTCCTCCAAAATTACGATTAAGCCCCTCAAGAACTTAGTTGATGCGATTGAGTCCTCAGAATTTAATTAGGGTTCAATTAGATCCAATTAGAGATTAGAAAATTATAAAAGTACCCCAAGATTAAAGTAGAGGTCAATTAAGTCCAAATTAAATTTCTCATAATTAGAAATTGACACCCAAAAGTTCAGTTATTACAATTTAGCCCACATAATTCAAATTAAAGAGCAAATAGGTATTAAACGCTTATTTCGATTAAGTCCACATATTTTCATAAGTATGCAATTGAGTCAAATAAACAATTAAGAAGTTAATAAAGCAATTCAATTACGTGCAGGGTTGAATAAACAACGTTCTAATCGTACGAAAGCGACATCGTATCTTGCTCTGAAAATGCGGGGTGTTACAGTCATTTACAAAGTCATCCTCGAGATATTTAGCATTAGTGCTTACAAACACTTTGTGATCTCTCGGATCGTAAAATATACCACCTCTTGTTCCTTTAGGATAACCTATGAACAAGCAAACCTCTGTTCTTGATTCCAACTTATCAGGATCTTTCCTTAACACATGAACTGGGGTTCCCCATATCCGAAGATAGGAGACACTGGGCTTTCGCCCTCGCCACAGTTCCATTGGTGTTTTAGGAACTGACTTGGATGGAACAAGGTTTAATATGTGTGCCGCCGTTTCGAGTGAAAAGCCCCAAAACGAACTTGGTAGGGTAGCATGACTCATCATAGATCTTACCATTTCCATCAGAGTTCTATTTCTCCTTTCTGCAATACCGTTCTACTGGGGTGTACCCGGTGCAGATAATTGAGATCTAATCCCATTTGCAGTGAGAAATTCTAGAAACTCTGTAGACAGATACTCACCACCACGATCTGATCGAAGTGCCTTGATATGTTTTCCAGTTTGATTTTTAACTTCAGCTTTGAATTCTTTGAACTTTTCAAAAGATTCAGACTTATATCTCATCAAATAAACGTATCCGTATCTGGAGTAATCATCCGTAAAAGTGATGAAATACTCAAAACCTCCTCTTACTTGAATACTCATAGGACCACACACATTCGTATGAATTAACTCAAGCAATTCTGTGGCTCGATTACCTTTAGATTTAAAAGATCTCTTGGTCATTTTACCTTCCAAGCAGGATTCACAGACTGGTAGTTCTGTTAAGTCCAAGGGACTCAACAATTCATCTGAAATTAGTCTTTGGTTCCTATTTGGATTAATATGACCAAGACGTAAATGCCACTTGTATGCCTCGTTAGGCAGAGGAGTTTTTCTCTTGGATGGTAAGTCAAGCGTAGTAGTGTTAAGTTCGGAATTAGGGTTTTTATCGGGGTATAACAAAAAAAGACCATCTTTTACCGTGCCAGAGCAAATAAACTTTTTGTTTTGCTTAATGGTAAAATTTTGTCCAAAATAAACATTGAAACCATTATTTATTAGACAACTCACAGAAATCAGATTTCTGCGAACACACGGTATATACAGAATGTCTTTCAGTACCAAAACCCTATCACCAAAATACAAATTTACAGTCCCTACTGCTAATACATATATACTTGTATTATCCCCGAGCAGTTGCTGCATCTCGCCATCTTCAAGCTTTTTGGTTAGCATGAACCCCTGCAATGAATTGCAAATATGATTAGTTGAACCCGAGTCCACACACCAGGAATCTGGTGGACTTCCAACTAAACATAATTCAATTCAACAAGATATCAATATACCTTGTCCAGATGGCTTAGCAGGAAGACTTGGTAAGTATTTTGGACAATTCCTCTTCCAGTGCCCATTTTCACCGCAGTGGAAACATTTTCCTTTGCTAGGTTTACCCTTCTTCTTTTGAACCTTTTTCTTGGGATTGAAAACTTTTCCTTTTCTCTTTTTCCACTTATTGGGTTTTGGAGCCGTGGAAGTCAATGCCTGAGCCAGTAGAACCGTTCCCTTAGCTTTCATCACTCCCTCTGCTACTTTAAGTTCGTTCATCAATTCAGGTAGAGAAAAATCCAATTTGTTTGTAGAATAATTTTACCTGAATGTGTCGAACGACTTTGGCAGAGAGCATAAGATCATATCCTGTTTGCTGAGATCATCAAATTTAACACCAAGGCTTTCAATTTCGTTCAGGCAAGCCATCATGTTCATAACATGATCCTGAATAGGTGATCCCTCAGACATCTTGGTAACTAACAGCCTCCGCATCAATTCGAGCCTCTTGGCTCGATTTTGTCTTCCAAACATTTGATGGAGATGATCCATCATGTTCCTAGCAGTTGGCATCTCATGCATTTGATGCTTGAGAACATTGGAGACAGATGCCAGGATATAAGACCTAGCCAAATCATTGGACTTGATCCAATTGGCATAAGCATTTCTCATATCGTGATTGGCCGTAGTTTCCGGTACCCCCGGACAAGGTTCAGTGAGCACTTGTTTCAGATTCTCGTGACCAAACACAATGTCAAGATTCATCTTCCAGTCAGCATAGTTAGACCCTTCAAGCCTATTTTCCTTTAGGATTGATTGAAGCGGGCTAGCGGTCGTCATTGCTTTAAAACTGAAATATTTTAAAAGATTCAAGTTATGATTTTGTATTTTACTTCTTTTGCGTCTAACCAATAAATGAAATCCACGTAAGCATTTTTGGTTTACACAATGGTGACTTATCCAACCGCAGTTGACTCCCCGGAAGCGGGGTCGAAACCCACTTAGAAAAGCAAGAATTAATCTTAATTAACATGCCATCTAGGTAACTCTTACCAAACTATGTTAATCCACCACGTTAACCTTTGGCCTCTAAGTGAATGTAACATAGCTCCGAAGGGAGGTTAATACATCACTTAGTCAAGCGTACACCATTACCTAGACATTCGTACGAGTAGAGCACTCCACGGAGGCGTGGTCGAGTTGACTTTCCCCGTACTTCATTCTATCCGTAGAAGTCTAATCTTGTATACTGCGAATACATACCTGCCGAAGGGAGTAGTATATATCCACTATACTATAGACGGGTAATGGAGGCCATGAGAATCCAACTCTTTTCATCTTACTCCCACTTGAATTTTATAGAATTTGTGGATTATCTTTGATTATTAAATAATCACTTTTGGAGTCTTATTAATTTTGGAAGTAATTAATCTAATTAATAAGCTCCCACTAGGATTATTAAATAATCCTAATAATATTCTAAGGCTTTAATAACTCTTTATTAATTTAAGCCAAAAAATATTAATCCAATTATGCATCGTATTTAATCTCTATTAAACACTATTTATCTAATCATATTAAATAAATCATGCATAATTGAAACAACATAATATCACATATTATCATGACATTTTTAAAATTAAAAGCATGCTTGCAAATAATTATCACATAATTATCACGCTTTAAATTTTTATGGCCCCTTAAATAAATATGTTTTAAATTATCACATAATTTAAATCATATTTACTGATTCGGCAATTAATCAGGAAGATTATTGAAATCAATTCCCAGAAAATTACCATTCCACGCAAATTCCCAGGGAACACTGGAGGGGTCACAACGGTCCCACTTAAAACCCAGTCTCCTTTGACAGAATTTACGTGCACAGTATCAGATTTAAAATTATGCATCTTATGCTTTATCAATGCAAGTATATAATCAGAGCCCCGCTCTGATACCAGTTGTTGGTGTGGCGGGCCCGAGGCAGAGTGATGGTATAGCGGAATATTTCAAAAAAAATCGCCATAACCTCGTTATCAAAATATTTCCAAAATATTTTAATAAAGCAGCGGAACAAATCGGGTAACATAACTCTAATATATACAGGCATCGATAACATAATTTTAAATCATCTAGAATATAATCATAATATGCAAATATTAATTTGGGCAGCATAACGATATTACCGTACTGTAAATTTGGCTATTAACGGCACTTTTCCAGCACTCGATATTTTCTCGTGAAACCGGCAGAGCTTCCCCGCAATATCCCCGATTAAGAAATTGGAGTGTGGGCTTCGGCAGTATTTCGCTAAATACTTTAAGAAAATATTTTTTCAGGAAAACCCCTTTTTTTTAAAACTAGAAAATCCCTATTTTCTAATAATTAAGTGGATTATATATTAATTATATAACCACCTAATTAATTAATTAATTAATCCTTAATTAAGGATTAATTAACTTAATTAGAGAGAGAGGCTCTCGGATTGTTTGAAACTAAAGAAATGAAATGCCAAAATTGGTTTTTAAAAAGAACAATGTTGCCCCTTATTTATAGTTACAAATTAGGGACTCCCGTGACAATTTTTGCATTTTTGGCGTGCAAGCCAAGCTCGGTCGACAAATCCAACACCGCCACGTGGAAGCTTGGGCCGCACGGAGTCAAACGCCGCCGACCATGCGCCAAACGGAGCTGGCACGCGCCTCCACGAGGAGGTGCCACGTGTCGAACCGGTTCGGTCTAACCGGGCGGTTCGACCATCAGACCGGTTCAATCTTGAACCGGCCAGTCCAACTTGGGCTCCAAGCAATGCCACGTGTCCGAATCTAATTCGTCCACTTGTCCAGGTCGGTCAAACCTTGACCCGACCCTGCCCATTAACTCGGACCGATGACCCGCTCCATCGACCCGTTGACTGGTCAGTCAACACAATCTGGACCATTGGTACGCGCTGACGCGGCACGATCCTGATAGTCCACGTGTCGCACATGGTGGTGCCCAGTCAGCGCCACTTGGCGACTGACATGCTGACGTGGCATGACACGTCAGCTACCACGTTAGCACTTCCGCCACGTCAACAATTTTTTTTTTTCGAAAAAATTTTATTTTCTCCAAAATAAAATTTCGGACATTTCCAACACTTTGGAATTTAATTTATTTTCTCAAAATAAATTCCTTGGCTATTTTCAAACTCTTTGAAAATTTATTTCTCTCTCTCCTTTTAATATTTTCTCTTTGATCTTCGTTGGGGCTTGCGGGGGGGACCTGCAGGACTAATTAATTTTAGCTCTAAACGGGTCAATCCATTATCATCCCATGACAATAATTGATTACCGTTTAACAATATTTAATTCCACTAAATAAATATAGTTGAACTCTAAAATTAATTAAATTATTCACGAATTTCTCGATCTAGAATAATTTTGCATTTTACTCCTCTGTACAGATATCCATAAAAAATAAATCAATACTACTATCATTTATTTTTCACTTTCAATCTGAAATTTCTTGATTCACCTTAAGTCCAAATTCCCTATATGTGAAACACATTCAACATACAACTTCGGTGACGCACACACGAAGTACTTTGGTCAAAGTTTTATTTGAACTTTTGCAAATGTATTTCAGGGATATCTTTAACCTTCCAGCAAGGCTACAGATTCCTCGATCAATATTTCTCTTTAGCACATTTCTTGCAATCACCGAGCGTACAAAGTATTTTGGCCACCCGTTACCGAGACCCCACTTCTGAGTACATTACAGTGATTAACACTACATGCCTAAAGTAGAAACACTATCAGGATTAAGAGTCTAATGCTTCCGAGATTTTGTTTATTTTAGATAGCAGTATAAAATGAACAATCTCAGTGGTCCAGTTCGATGTTTCCAATCTCATTGAAAATCATCAATGTGTCATAATCGGAAACTCCATTTCCCTATGACGAAAGACTAATCATCTTATATAACACATTATAGTCTTGATAAGAACATCTTCTTATCATACTGACTAGAACTTTAATGACACGTGACTTCTGGTATTTAAAGTCTTTTCCTATGAAACACATTTCATATAAAAATACCATCACGTGTCATTAATTATTAAATTTGTAAAATACTCATAACTTGCTGTAATTTCAGTTTTATTAATCTAAAATATTTACAATATAATTGGATTTTTCAGGGCATTAATCCCAACATACGGGCCTTGCTCCTCGTCCCGGTGAAGCTGGTCTTGAATGAAAGAAATGGATGAAGAAGATGAAGATGGATGATAAGCTTCAAAGCTTGGAATTTCTTGAATAAACTTGATTGAACTTGAGTAAATCTTTTCTCCCTTTTCTCTTAAAGGAACCGAACCAAGAAGGAAGCAAATATGTTGGTGAATTATGATGATAATGATCAAGGAAGCTTATTACGTGAATCACCATCCTTGAAATTGATGAAATGATCAATTTGCAATTTAGTCCCTCAAGAGTTTAAATCATGCAATTAAGGATGAAAGGCATTGGATATTGATCAATTAAGTCCAAGTAAATAAATGCAATTTAGTCCTTGATTTATAAAGAAAGATCATTTAAGGATATGTTAACAATTAAATCCTATTCGGCAATTATTTCACGTAATAAACATTTTCAAGTCATGAAATAAATTCTCAATTAATATAACTCATAAAATTCCATGAAAGGATGATATAATATAATTTATAAAATTTATAATAAACGTAGGAATTTAGTAAAATGAAAATTGGGGCATTACAATTCTCCCCCCCTTAAAAGGACCTGGTCCCCAGGTCCACTGTCAAGTTTCAAAATGATGCACAAGCCATGAGAGAACCCCGTCTCTTAAACAAGGAATGAAAGAACCCCATCTTTCAATAAGGAATGAGAGAACCCCGTCTCTCCACAAGAACAAGAGCACCCCGTCTCTTGACAAGCAACGAGGGAACCCCGTCCCTCGAACAACACTGAGAGAATCCCTGTCTCTCACGCACACAAAACAGATTTCAAGCAACAATTAAGTACGTTCCCAATTATCATGTAAGGATCAGGTAAAAGATGTCAATTATATCAAGTTGTTATGTACATAACACAAATAAATAATAAACAAGGTATCACGTGTGGCAATAATAAAACACAATGATACTTATGGTATGCATGGTTAAGTGTACCATTCACCGTTAGTGACGTCGTGCCTATAAATGGTACCTTCTTCTCCCGTGATAGGATTCATGTTTGCATTTTGCACCTCTCTCTCTAACACACCTTCCCGGGCCCGAACAAGCAATCTCTCATCCCTGGTAGATTTCTTTTGTCGCTTTGAGCATGTGTCTATCTGATGCTCATCGCTCCCACAATATAGACATAATCCCAACCGTCTTCTACAACCCTCATAAGTATGGTTGTCAAGTCCACAATAGTTGCAAAAAAGCTTCTTTGAAGATGTTGTTAAAGTTGGAGTACTCGAAGCTCCTGAACCTTACTTAAGTGATCGATTTTTTTTCTTTTGAGACCTTATTTGAAGTGTTGGGATATGATGAAAGATAGGTTGCTTTCCTTTGTTGGAAGTCTGTCCTGATTTTGAACCTGAAGCCTGCCCGGGCTGAGGATTAGACCTTCTTGCCTCCAACAAGGTGGTGTCTCGAACCTTCTCTTGAAAATCACCTGGAATCAGTTCCCATATTTTTTTAATTTTCTTAAGTTGTAACTCAGCTGGAACATTATTTCCTTCAAAGGATCTTGAGGGTGGTTGATTCTGAAATTCCTTAAATGTTATTGAAATTTGACCCGGCTGTGGTGATGAAGCTAGTGGCACGGAGGAAACATACTCTCTTATCCTCTGATTAACCAAATGAACCAAGGAATCGAAAAAGTCCTGAGGCTGACCTGGAGGGGGTAAATGCGGGGAAACCCTAGGCACTCGTTCACGATGAGGGCGACCTTGAGACATCCTGTAATCAAGACTCTAGATATGCATGTTGAATTAATATGCCAATGCAGGTAGCACACTTGAAAATAGTAAAGTTCAACATATTGAGACAATTAAGCTCAATCGGGAAAACACGTATATATATAGAAATTTAAAATTTAAAGTAACGTATGATGCACGTGCTTATGGATGCATTGAACCTGGCACCGTAGTAATGGAAAACTTTATCTCGGTATGTAATTCTATGTGTGTGTTGAATTATAAACTTGTCTTGAACTGTTGATCATTTCTTGTTTTTTTTTTTCCTACGGTCTTCTAGTCATCAGAATTACCTAGCAACAACTTGGACATTCCTACGGCTTGAGATTACACTTGCTTTGAACCCGAAGTCCGCTACGCTCACTGAATTAGTATCTTGCCTGTTCTTTAATAATCACTTCCCAATTGTTGCCTAAGTCTTCTTCATGGTCGTCACTTGGATCACAACTTTCCTGATTGACTCTTTAGTAGTTCGAATAGTTAAATGAACTCCCCTTCTGATTATTTATACTTGATTGCCCGAATCCACCCAGAGATTCTTTATCTTTCTTTATTGTTCCTATTTGTTGCTTCATGTCGGTTAACGTGACCTCACAACATGACAATTCAGTTTGGATCTAGAAAATGTCCCAACTAGATAAAAACTTTTAGCATAATTGTCTTCCAACTTGGTTCCACTGGAGTGCCAAACTTCCTTTATTTCTTCCTTAATTGAAATTCCAAACCATGCTATTTCCCACATTTTCCTTTTGCTTCATTTCCACGAAAGTTAAGCTTTGTTGCCTTTTACCCTAATTACCTCCTTGATCAACAATTTTCTTGCATTAACTTGTGTGATTGTATGACCCCAAATATGAACTCTTGAATTCAACTCTTCTCCACTTATGGAGTTAGCTTCCCAACTTCCCTTGAAGAATCAATCTCCAATTATTGCCCCGATTCATCAAGTTGCCACTGTGACTGAAATCCTTTAAATTTAATCTTTATGAATTGAATAGATTGTAGGACTTGTCTTCTTACTTGCCTACGTCTTGAACATATAATTTCCTTTCCCTTGTTCTTTCTCATCCTTTACTGTTTTCATTTGTTGCTCTAAATTTCCCGATTCACGCTCTCATACTGTAATTCAACTTGAATCCGAAAAACAAACTCATTCCATCCGATTATAGAACTTCTCGCATCCTAGCTTCCCATGATGGATTATTTGATTCTTTTAACTCAATCTGAGTTATTGAAATTGTTTTCTTTCCTTGCTTAAATCTTGCTTCCCAATTAACTGAGTCTTAACTTGACAACACGCCTAAATCTTGAATAATTAGTACCCCAATTCTCCCTTTACCTCATCCTCGAATGAAATCTAAATTCCCATGGTTGCCGATTTCATTTCGGATCTTATTCTTTGAATCATGACCCGATAGAAGGAGTCAATAGCCCTTAATTCCGCATATAAATTCCCCAGCTCATTTCTAACCCTTCCAAGCTAAAGAAGTAGTACTTGTAGTATGCTAAGGTTGTCATACAAGTTGACCGTGGGGTTGATATCATTTCCCTAACCTGTAACTCACAACTTACTTTGAAAATAAATGCATGTGGGTGAGGCGTGCTCATGTCACACAATTGTCACATAATTGATACCCACAACGAGAATTTAATATAAAATGTAACAAGTAATTTATCAATGTTTAAAATAAAACACGTTAGTCACATAATTTCAAATAATTCAAGATCAATTAATTAACAATTAATAGCAGACATTAATGCAAGGTACAGGTTATCAAGTAATTTAATTAATTTAAGGAATTCAAATAGATTCAAATAATATGCAAGACTCTCAAATTACCAATTAATTCCTATGCCGTTCGACCTAGACTTGACACGACACGACACGACACTAGTACCTCGGTTTTGCAACCGGGCTCTGATACCACTTAAGATGTAGCACCCTTATACGTAGAGATACCATACCCCCGCACTATAGGTCGATCCACATACGAAATGGATAATCCGTACATGAACTAACCTATAGCGAACGGGTGACAAGTAAAAGAAACAGGCTAGCTAGGCGGGACTATACCCCAAAGCAATACAAAATCAAGACATAAAATTTAAAAGTGGAAGCATTAACTCATTAATACATATAGGTACCATATTTACATCAAAAACATAGATACTAATAGGTACCATCATGAATCAATACATTATCATCTCCTATATTTTATACTGATAAAAGTCTCTAGATAATAACAATAACCATAACATACTAACTTCGAAATATCAAGGACAATAACATGGAAGTGTATGAAGTGCTAGACTCAGCTGGACGACAAGATACGACTCTGACTCCCGCCTAGCACACGATCGCGACAACCTGAAAGGTGGGGCGTCAGTCCATGGAAGACTGAGCGAGGGGCATAAATATATATTAGCGCAATTAACATGCAAGTTATAACCTTAGGTAAGGTTTTATAATTAAAAGTAATATAGGTTCAAAATATGATACGCTTTGCCCGAGATTACAACTATCAATATTAGTTACTCTAATCACTTTCATGCGTTCAATACGTGGCCCGGCTAGTGAGGGCATTTCTCCAACCTTACTCCGACAGTGTACAATACATGCTTGCTTTATTAATCAATAGGTGATCATGCGATTCAGTTATCGTGTACTCGTGCGTATTGTATTCAAGCAAGACAATCAATAAGTGTAATCATGACAATAACCCGAGGATAATCCGTGGTGCCGGACCCGTCCCCAGTCTCCTTCTTCCTCCGGGTGATGGTGGGATTGCAAGGCCCCATCATCCAATCTCATTGAGCAGAGGGTACATGAATCCCTAAGCCCGGAACTCCTTTCTCCACTAATCTCCTAGCGGATTCAGCGGTCATCCCAATGTTGTGAGGATAGCATTTGAGTTACCCGTCAGCCTATGCTTTCCCGGTTGGCTCAAATCACTATCCTCGGGCCCAACATGAACATGCTTTACTCGCCAAAACACGATCAATCAATCAATCACAATACATGACTTACTTTTCATGAAAGTGGCTTGCTTGCAATTGTTATGAGTTTAGAAATCACTATAAGTAAATATATATACCTTTTGGCTTGAAATCCACATAACGGTTATACGGGTTCTATATAACTAGTAATTAAACCTCACCTTAACCGACAAAAGACGAGTAGGATACGGTCTACGGGGTTTGCTCCTCGTCCCGGTGAAGCTGGTCTTGAATGAAAGAAATGGATGAAGAAGATGAAGATGGATGATAAGCTTCAAAGCTTGGAATTTCTTGAATAAACTTGATTGAACTTGAGTAAATCTTTTCTCCCTTTTCTCTTGGAGGAACCGAACCAAGAAGGAAGAAAATATGTTGGTGAATTATGATGATAATGATCAAGGAAGCTTAAGGAAGCTTATTACGTGAATCACTATCCTTGAAATTGATGTGATCAATTTGCAATTTAGTCCCTCAAGAGTTTAAATCATGCAATTAAGGATGAAAGGCTTTGGAGATTGATCAACTAAGTCCAAGTAAATAAATGCAATTTAGTCCTTGATTTATAAAGAAAGATCATTTAAGGACATGCTAACAATTAAATCCTATTCGGCAATTATTTCACGTAATAAACATTTTCAAGTCATGAAATAAATTCTCAATTAATATAACTCATAAAATTCCATGATAGGATGATAAAATATAATTTATAAAATGGGCGAATTACATTTAGGTCCCTTGAGGTTTGCCCTAATTACAAATCAGTCCCTCTTGTTTCAAAAATTACATATTAGTCCCTAAAAACACTGTTTCAATTGAGGCCCCTAGACGCTGTTAGGGTTCTGTTAATTTTGACATTTGAATTTCCAAAAAATATTACAAAAAAGTCCCTGAACTATGAATTTTCTTACAAAACAACCCCTTAACTAAATCACATCAACAATGTAGTCCTGTCAAAATTAACGGAATCCTAATGGCATCTAGGGACCTCAATTGAAATAGTGTTTGTAGGGACTAATATGTAATTTTTGAAACAAGAGGGACTGATTTGTAATTAGGACAAACCTCAGGGGACCTAAATGTAATTCACCCTTTATAAAATTTATAATAAACGTAGGAATTTAGTAAAATGAAAATTGGGGTGTTACACCCGGGATATCGGATGAGAAATTTGGGGAGGTTCAGTAGTGGTTATTTGGTGGTGCCCCCGAGTTTGGGGGCTATTGAGTGATAAAGCCCAAGGTCGGAGATAGAATGACCAACCCGCCTAATAATTGCATTGCGATCAACTACTTGGCGGTTGAGAACGGGTTTAGGGTGCCCATTTCCGAGGAGCTACTCGAGTTCTTCAATGTTTTGAGGATCAGCCTTTTACAATTGATGTCTAACTCATACGCCATGGTAAATGGGCTGAGGGCTCTATTGAGATGCTTGGGGATGAAAACCAACATCTACTGCCTTTCCAAAATCTTCCAAGCCTCATTAACGACCAAGACCTCGGCGCCAGGGCCAGGATATATCCCGCTCCAATCGAAGAATAATTATCGAGTGATAAGGTTGCCAACCAGCTCGAACGGAGTGGGATGGAAACAAAGATTTGTTTTCATCGAGTGTGAGAAGGGGTGGCCCTATCTGAAGTATCCGGGATGGAGCTGGGTCCCTCGAGCAGATCTTCCGAGAGGGCATCCGGGTTGGCCGAATACATTGATGGCGGCCCTGAGGGATTTAGGAAGTGTGGAGTCGAAAGATATGATCGCTCCACAAATGTTGATCGAGCTGGGGCTCGCGCCAGGGGTCCGTATGTAATAGCCCGAAAACCCACATGTCGATATTGTCCGCTTTGTTGGGCTAAGTGACACCACCCTCGCGATTTTGTTTCACCCGCTGGAATTTAAGCCCGAAGGCACCCAGCCAGGAAAAGGCCTCAACAGTGGGAGGTTTCCACCCACTTATAAAGTTGGCTTAGTTCACCTCCCCAACCGATGTGGGACAAGCTCTTTTAGCTTTACAGTCCACCATCCCCCCCCATAAGGGCCCAGCGTCCTCGCTGGCATACCAGCCTGGGCCCCGGCTCTGATACCAAGTGTAACAGCCCGAAAACCCGCCTGTCGATATTGTCCGCTTTGGTGGGCTAAGCGACATCACCCTCACGGTTTTGTTTCTCCAGCTGGAATTTAAGCCCGAAGGCGCCCAGCCAGGAAAAGGCCTCAACAATGGGAGGTTTCCACCCACTTATAAAGTGGGCTTAGTTCACCTCCCCAACCGATGTGGGACAAGCTCTTTTAGCTTTACAGTCCTTAGGATGTAATGTCCCATATTGGAGGAAGAGGAGAACTAAGCCTTCCTTATAAAGGGGTGGATACCTCTTCCCTGTAGAGACCTTTTCCTGGGTAGGCGCCTTTGGCTTAAATTCCACCGGGAAGAACAAAACCGTGAGGCTATGTCGACTTATGGATAACAAAGCGGACAACATATACAGGTGGATTTTTGGGCTATTACAAATGGTATCAGAGCCGGGCCTGGGCCGGTGTGCCAGTGAGGACGTTGGGCTCCCATGGGGGGGGGGGGGGACGGGTGTAATGTACCACATCGGAGGAAGAGAACTAAGCCTTCCTTATAAGGGGGTGGATACCTCTTCCCTGTAGAGGCCTTTTCCTGGGTGGGCGCCTTTGGCTTAAATTCCACCGAGAAGAACAAAACCGTAAGGCTATGCCAACTTATGGATGCAAAGCGGACAATATCTACAGGTGGGTTTTCGGGCTGTTACACCGTAAATACTTCGACCCGGGGAAATCAAGTGAATCCCTCGAAGCATTAATTTAGTTTGATCTGTAGTTTGTTTCATGTTTCTCCTCCTTTTTTTTTTGTCCAAGTATATGATCGATTTTTCTTTATTTTGCAGAGCGATATATCATGTCGGCCTCACTCACAGCCAGGAGGAAGGAGATGGCCGAGCTGAAGAAAGCGTCCGAGCAGAAGAAGCTGTCTCCACCGATCGAGGCAGAGGTCACTGCTGCGCATAACACCACGGTCGAGGCGTTACCAAAAGTCCTCGGAATGAGGACAATTGATGCCCCCGAGAAACGGGGGAATGCTCCTGTGGGGGTCAACGACGTTGAAGCCCCCCAACCCAAAAAACAAAAAAACGTACCATCATGCCTCCAAGTCTGCGGTCGAGGCTGAGAAACAGAAAGGAAAGGGTCGAGAGAGGACCCCAATGCTTTCGATGCCTTCCTCTTTTGGGCCCATCAACGAGGTCCAGGTCTGTGAGTATTCGACCCCACCCAACCAAGGTCTTGGGGCAATTGTGCCCCGGAATGTTGCGAGCATGCTGGCCGAGGTGCGGAAGCCGCCACAGGGTGCCCGACCAGTGACCGTAATTCTCTGGAAGCCCAACGAGTAGGATATGCGGTTATTCTTCGATTACCCCTCACTCCAAGAGCCCCATTTTCCAAATGGCCTTGCGAGCCATAATGATCTGGGCGAGCCCCGAAGGATCCGTACAACCCCCAAAGACTATAACACGATCGTGGCTTTGTATAGCTCGATCCAGACGGTGGTCGCCCACAAGGATCGATGGGCGCTCGCGGACGGTGAGATTGAAGCGTCCTGGGTTCAGAATACTTTGCTGTTAGTTTACTCTTGATTTTTCTCCGTATATCTGCTAAGTGTTTGCTCGAATCCTGACGGTCGAATCGTTTATTGCAGATGGGCCAAGATTTCTTCCAGGTGGCTCGAAGGGGTTAGGTCCACCGACAAATGAGGACCAGGGCTGAGCAGCAGGTCGAACGCATGAGGCTCGAGCTGGAGGAGAAGGATAAGAAGTTGGCGGAGGCCAACAAAGACAAGGACCAGCTCGACAAGAATCTCCTGAGAAAAAGCTAAAGACTGCTGAGGATAGGGTCGCGAGGGCGATCGAAGAGGAGATTGAGGCGAAAAATAAGGGTCTGATCAAGGGGGAGAGGAAGGGGGCAGCCTTGGCCTTGAGCAGATGTAAGAGGGGCCTCGAGGAGTCTGTCTTCGACCTCGAGAGGCAAGGTGTGTGCCGATTTATGAACTCTAAGGCGTATGCGAAGGCCGTATCGATCGCCAGCTTAAAAGACGTCGAGGAGGGCTTCAATTTGTGCATGGCCCAGGTGCAGGCGGCCAAATACCTTCTGATGGACTACGATCAAGAGAAGGTCGGCTTGTACCAAGACGACCCTCGGCCTGCTGACCCTGCCACCCGACCTCCTTCTCCCGAGCCAGACTGGGACCAAGATGAGTTTGGCTTCGCAGTGAAGCTGGTGCGATCCAGAGTTACCGGTAAGCCAGACAACATATCATTGATGTAGCTCGACCTGGATGCCTCCTTCGACCCCAAAGACATATGCCCAGAGTACTTTGGGGATGCTGCTATTGTGCCCATCGAGGAAGGGACCGGAGATGGTCTGACTGGGAATTGAGCTAGAGAAAAGGTGCCAGTCCTATCTCTATGCTCGAGATGTTAGCTGAAGGAAGGCCCAACTTTCCAGGGTTTCGACTGTTGGGGTCGGACCCTTGTAATTTTTAGGAACTCGACTGTTGGGGTGAGTTTCCTTAGTTGCTGGCTCGGGGTTCATTGTAAATAGGTAGGAACCTGAGTGTTTGTAGCTCATATTGGGAAAATCCAAAATGTAGTTAAGTGTGTGATCGAAGAAGCTGTAATCGACACACTTTTATCTTAAATTGTTATGTACTTTCTTTCTTTCGAGTCAATGAATGATCATTTTTAAGTTGTTCATTTGAATTTCTTGATAATAAGTCTTGTGTTAATCGATGCTTTTAGTCAAGAAGATGTTGAGGCAAATTGCTCTAATCTTTCGAGTGAGTAACACTTTAATACGAGCGTCGTAAAATAAAGGATACCAAGTAACAGATCGAATAACATGCATATCGGAAAGAAAGGAAAACTTTGTTTATTCATTAATCCAGAAGATACATAATTTGTTTACAAGTAATACTTTTTCAGGTTGTGGGCATTCCATGATCGAAGTAAGGGTTTCCCATCAAGATCTTCAAGGTGATAAGCTCGATTCTTGCCAATTGGCATCAAGCTTACCCACATGCTTAGTAACTACGACCTTCTTGAGGACTAGGTCTCCGACTTGAAACTGAAGTGGTCGCAGGTTCTTTGTATGCGTGAGCGGTTGTGGCTCGATATTGCTACATCCTTATATTCCCCTTTTCTCTAGTTTCATCTATGGTATCGAGGTCGAAAGCCTTTAATGTATCATTTTGTTCGCGTTGAAATTGGGCTACTCGAGGGGATTGATGAACGATCTCGGCGGGTATCATCGCTTTTGAGCCATATACCATAGCGAAAGGTGTTTGATCGGTTGGAACTCGTGGTGTGGTTCGATAGGCGCATAGGACACCTTCTAGTTCATCGACCTAATACTCTTTCTTTGTCTCGAGCTACGTGCATAAGTTCTGTATGATGGTGCGATTGGTGACCTGGACCTACCCATTGGCCTGGGGATGTCCGACCGATGTAAATCTTTAACTGATCTTGAAATCTGAGCAGTAGGCCTTGAATCTTGAGCTTCGAAATTGAGGTCCATTATCGCATACTATGACTCGAGGGACTCCAAATCTCGTAATGATGTGCTTCCAGAGAAAATTTTGTAAAGCATAAAAGGTGATCTTCGAGACAGCAAGCGCTTCGACCCATTTGGAGAAGTAGTTGATGGCGAGGATGACAAACTGCCTTTGTCGAGTCGCAATCGGAAAAGGGCCTGTGCTGTCGATTCCTCACTGTTCGAACGGCCATGATGATTCGATTGGGATCATCTCTGCAGGGTGTTGGTGGGTCAAGTTGGCATGCTTCTGACAACGGTCGCACCTTTTCACAAATTCGAGCGCATCCTTTTGCATTGTGGACTAGAAAAAACCTGCTCGTTACGTTTTCTGAGCAAGTGATAGCCCCCCAGCGTGGTTTCCGTACGATCCTTTGTGGATTTGGGCCAGCACTTCTCGACCTTGAGACGGTCGGAGACATCACTTAGTGGGGCCGACAATCGAATGCTTGTACAGACGACCCTCTTGATCGAGTGAGTAGCTTAGGGCACGCTGCTTGAGCCTTTTCGCTTCAAGTGGATCTTTAGGTAGAGTACCATTTTGTAGATATAAGACTAATCCATCGAGCGAACAAGGCTTGGCGACATCGATTGAGTTGACCTCTGGGGCAGTAGGTCGATGGATCTTGTAGAGGAGGTCATGAACGTGATGGTTCGATCTTCCATACTAAGCGACCCACTGGCGAACTTAGAGAGGAGTCCGCTCGAAGGTTCTCTTCTCGGGGAACCTGGGAGAGCTCGTGTAACACCCCCAGAGCGAAGGGTGCCACATCCCCCGCACTAAGGTCCAACACGAGTAGCGAAATGGAAGTCCGCACCCGTATCAGACAATAGCGAACGGGAGACACACAAAACTCACACCCTCGCTAGGCGGCCTAGACCCCCAAGAACTGCAAGAATTAAAATCAGAGTAGCGGAAGCAATTTATAATCAACATATATCCCAAGATCACATATACATTTCAAAAGTGGGGAAGGGTCAACCATTCACGCCAGTTTATAAACAGAATAAACAATGCCATCTCGGCCCAAAATAGAGTAAGTGTAATCATAAATACATAATCCAAAATACAGCAATAAGAGTAGAAGTAATCCACTACGAATGCATGAAGACCCAAGCTAAACCACAAGTAAACCCAAAAGACACTTGCCGCCTAGCTTGACTCGGAAGAACCTGCAAACTCAAAGGAAAGGAAAAAGGGGAAAAAACAACAACGAGGGTTAGTCCTAGCGACTAGTGAGGGGGCTAACTCACGCACCCGATAAATATATAGAGCAAAGCACTTAATCAAAAGGAAAGATCCTTGAACCGAGAGTGGTTTTTGCAAGCCAAATTAATTCCCGTGATATAGATATATATATAAGTTAAAGGAAAGGGAAAAGGGCAAAACAAGACTCCAAGTTTTAGGTGAATTAAGAATCCACTCTCGTTTCGTAGATCATACAAAGCTTAACCAACTCGGCGAGTACGAGTCACACACATCCCCAACTTCCAAATACGAAGAACAAAGCAAAGCAAAACAAATCAGAATCCATCCCCAACACCGGTTGATAGAAGGGTTGATCGGCCCTAACTATCCACATACACAAACGAGACAAGGTTTAATTACTACCTTGAAACCTTCGGCGGTTGCCTCCGCCGGCTCAAGAGAAACACCCTTCCTCAACCTCCTAAGGTTGGGCGAGACTCTCAAATGGAGGTGTTGATGGAAGAGCTCGACGACCCCCCGGCCGTCCCGAGATTACCATACCACACTCCGGGGCCCAAACATATCACGAAAGTCACACAAATATACCTCAAAGCTTATCTTTCAAAGCCACATCTCGCTCACACACACACACACTTGCGGAAAACTAAACTTTTCAAACAAAAGCAAAATAGCGTATATACTTATAAAACGTTTTCAAATTCTTATAACAAATGGGATAAATCCTACAACATAAGTATCATACACTTATTTACCATATATTATACATATCCACATGCGAGGCTTCAAATCAAGTAGGGTTATAGGTCGAATAACTAAAAGAACAAAACCTCACCTTGGCAACGAACGTAGCGGAGTCAAAAGAGGAAACCGGGCACCTACGGAGCAAGCTCGTCCTCAACAGGAAGAACCTCTGAACAAGGCAAACAACAAGGAACACTCTTAGACTCAATATGAACCACATTGACGCTCGGTACATGCGTATGTATGCTTATGATGCCAATGATATGAAATGAATCCACCTCTAGGTCATTTAAGAGCATTCAAAGCATAATCAAACATATATCATAAACGAGGCAAGAATAAACAACAAGAAACAACGAAAAGGAAACAAAACGAATGAAACTAGAGTTCCTAGGAGACACGCCCGTGTCCCCCGGGAAAGGCAAGCTGAGACACCCCCGTGTCTCAGTACAGAACTGAACAACGGAAACTAGGAGGTGACACGCCCGTGTCACCGAAACAAGGCAAGCCGAGACACCCCCGTGTCTCGGTACAGAAAAGCGAAAACGAAAACAAAAGGTGACACGCCCGTGTCACCAACAAAGGGCAAACCGTGACACCCCCGTGTCACGGTACAGAAAAAATGCAGACGGCTCAACAGTAACTCAGCAACCCCAAAACAAAAAAACCCAACACTCATGCTCTAATTACCAAGCAAAGAAATGCAACAATTGCTAAGAAACAAGTCCTAGGAGCATACCAACAACAACAAATCTCAAGGAAACATGAAAGGAGCAAGAATCAAACCAAATTCTTCCAACACTTACTATTCACATGCTTGCCAAATCTCAATAACCAACCAAAGAATTGAACTCAAAATCACATAAAAGAGAGAAGAGTAAGTGTAGATTGCAACCATGAACTTACCTTTCAATTTGGAGAAGTTTTGATGAAGATTTGAGCCCAAAAATCTGAAAATGAACAAAGGGGTTTTCTTCCTTCTTCCTTCTTGCTTTGCTGATCGATTTGGTGAGAGAGGGAGAGAATGGGTCAGTTTAGGGGGGGTTTAGGGGCTGAAATGGTTAGCTAACTCAAGTATAACCCAAGGTTTAGGCTTAGATAAGGTTCAAGTGGGGTCCACAAGGTCTCATAAGGTCAAAAGGTAGCTTCCAAGCTTAAGGGGCTCGTTACGGGTGAAATACGGAGGTCTTAACGAGCTTAGAAAAATGTGAGGCTTGTCCCATCAAACCCGAATCGTCGAAACGAGTTCAATGGAGGTGACGGAATTCGAATCCGAATTCCCGAGCTCAAGATACACGTCCCGGAACCCAAGGTGCGCTAAGTACTCTTTAGCCTCCTTTAGGTCCCGTCTCCAAAACGAACCCAAAAAGGCAACCAAAACAAATACCAAAACATATAACGAGCATGTAAACGAGTTCACAAAACATATAATTAACAAATATCACGAATTCACCGAAAATTAGAATTAAATATGAACCCGAAACGAATAAAATGCCCAACAAGAAAAGTTAAACGTTCAAGGGTAACCAAAATCATATTAAAGCAAATAAGTTCAAATAACTTCAATAATTCACGTTAGAAATGAAATATCACATAAGGAAATAATTGAATAGCGCACATAAGAGGTTACCTGAAAAGTCTGATCAGTCGGGATGTTACAACCCTCCCTCCTTCAAAAGGACCTGTCCTCAGGTCCGAGGCGAGGTCTTGAAAAGATCCGGATACAACTGTTTCATCTTATCCTCGGTCTCCCAAGTAGCTTCTTCGGATTCTTGATCACGCCACAAGACTTTCACAAGAGGGATCTGTCTATTCCTCAACTCTTGCATCTTTCGATCCAACACCTGAACTGGATACTTCTTAAAAGTCAAATCCGGCTCTAACTGAACTTTCTCAACTGGAAGAATAGAAGAATCGTCGGGGTAATATTTCCGAAGCTGCGAGACATGGAACACATTGTGAATCCCGGTCAAACTCGGCGGTAAATCAAGTTTGTAAGCTACTTCCCCAACTCGATCAAGGATCTCAAAGGGGCCTAAGTAGCGAGGGTTAAGCTTCCCGCCTTTACCAATCCGAGCATACCCTTTTCTAGGAGATGCCTTTAAAAAGACCCTATCTCCTTTCTCGAACTCTAAGGGTCGTCTTCTCCTATCTGCATAACTCTTTTGCCGGTCTTGAGCCACTTTCAACCTCTGTTTAATCACTTTCACCCTCTCGATGGTATCCTGAATTTCCTTAGGCTTCTTAGCTCTCTCGAGCTTTCCATCTTTAGTCCATCTCCACTCATCAATATCCCAAAAGAGAGGGGATCGGCACTTTCTTCCATATAAAGCCTCATACGGTGCCATACCAATAGAAGACTGAAAGTTGTTGTTGTAGGCATACTCAATCAAATCCAACTGTTCATCCCACGAATCCTGATAATCTAAGGCACAAGCATGAAGCATGTCCTCAAGATACCTTATTAGCCTTTCTGACTGGCCATCCGTCTGTGGGTGAAATGCAGTACTGAAGTGGAGCTTCGTCCCCAAACACTTCTGTAATTCCTGCCAAAAACTGGATGTGAACCGAGGATCTCTATCTGAAACAATGCTGACCGGGGTACCATGCAATCTAACAATCTCCTTCCGATATAACCGGGCCAACTTAGGAACCTTATCGGACGTCTTCACCTTAAGAAAGTGTGCGGACTTTGTCAACCGATCAATAATCACCCAAATTCCATCGGAACCTCCTTTGGTCCTTGGCAAGCCGGACACGAAGTCCATTGTCACTTGCTCCCACTTCCACTCGGGTATTGGAAGTGGTTGGAGAGTTCCTCCCGGTTTCTGGTGTTCTGCTTTCACCACTTGGCATGTTTGACATCTCCTAACATAGTTAGCGACGTCTCTCTTCATGCCGTTCCACCAATAAGAAGTCCTTAAATCCTTGTACATTTTGGTGGTACCGGGATGTACTGCATACGCTGACTTGTGGGCTTCATCAAGTACCAACTGCTTAAAATCTTCCGGAACACAAACCCGAGCCTTCAACCTGAACAATCCTGAATCATCAAATCCAAACTCGGTTTCAGGATCAATCCTTGACTTCGCTATCAATTTCTGAATCTCTGGATCCACAGATTGAGCTTCTATCAATCTCTGCTTTAAAACCGGCTGAACCGAAATATTAGCCAATCGAGCCTCTGAAACCAGAACCACTGAACCTTGTCTACTAGAACCTGCTTCCAAACCTGAAACATTCACTTTCCTACTCAAAGCATCCGCCACCACATTGGCTTTACCCGGATGGTACTGAATCTTACAATCATAGTCCTCGAGTGTCTCCATCCATCTCCTCTGTCTTACGTTCAAATCCTTCTGGGTAAACAGATACTTAAAACTCTGGTGGTCGGTGAACACTTCAAAAGTGATTCCATAAAGGTAATGCCGCCATTTCATCAAAGCAAACACCACTGCGGCGAGTTCCAAGTCATGAGTGGGATAGTTCTTCTCATGATCTTTTAACTTCCTTGAGGCGTAGGCTACAACCTTACCATTCTGCATTAACACACAACCGAGACCTTCCTTCGAAGCATCGGTGTAAACTGAGTAGCCTTCCGAACCTTCGGGTAGGGTTAAAACCGGTGCAGTAGTCAACCTCTCCTTAAGGGTTTGGAAACTCTTCTCACACGCCTCATCCCACTCAAACTTCACCTCTTTCTTAGTTAACCGGGTCAACGGGGAAGCAATCTTCGAGAAATCTTTCACAAAGCGCCTATAATACCCTGCCAACCAGAGAAAACTTCTCACTTCCGAGGCATTCTTCGGTGGTTTCCAAAGCATCACCGTTTCGATCTTCGCAGGATCCACTTCTATACCATTCCCTGAAATGAAGTGACCCAAAAAGGAAACTCGGTCCAACCAGAACTCGCACTTACTGAACTTGGCGAACAATCTGTGCTCCCGAAGTGTAGACAAGACAATACTCAAATGCCGCGCGTGCTCTTCTTCGAACCTCGAATACACCAGAATATCATCTATAAAGATGACCACGAATTTATCGAGGTAAGGCCGGAATATTCGGTGCATCATATCCATAAACGCGGCTGGGGCATTGGTCAGACCAAAAGGCATGACCACAAACTCAAAATGCCCATATCTCGTGTTGAAACCCGTCTTCAGTATATCTCCCTCCCGGATACGCAACTGGTAATACCCTTGCCTTAAGTCCAACTTGGAATAAACCCTCGAACCTTGCAGGAGGTCGAACAACTCTTCAATGTGAGAGAGCGGGTATTTGTTCTTAACCGTTAACCGGTTCAGCTCACGGTAGTCAATACACATTCGCAAAGTCCCGTCTTTCTTCTTTACAAACAGGACCGGAGCACCCCACGGAGAAGTGCTCGGGCGAATGTAACCACACTCTAAGAGCTCGTCCAATTACGTCTTCAACTCTTTCAACTCGGCTGGAGCCATCCTGTAGGGAGATTTCGCATACGGTTCTGCTCCGGGATAGAGATCTATCACAAACTCGACGTCCCGATCCGGAGGTAAGGATCCCAAGTTCTCCGAAAACACATCGGGGAATTCCTTCACGATCTCCGTCTCTTCGAGCTTGGCCTGATCCTTTGGCTTATTCAAAAGGTAGGCCACATAGCCCGTCGCACCGTCCCGAAACAGTCTACTTGCTTCCATGAAGGAAATAAACGGGCAGGTCTTCAACCTCTGACCCGCAAAGACCGTAGAACCCAAAGTCACCCTCTTAGCAAAACAATCCATCAAGGCTCGGTAACGGTACAACCAATCCATTCCCAGAATTACCCCATACTTCTTGATAGGCATCCTGATCAGATCTGCCGGATACTCATGATCTTCCACAACCACCGGACAACCTCGGTAAACACAATTCGTAGACAAAGTAGCACCAAGGGGAGAAGAAACAATAAAGGAATCATCTAGGCAAGCAACAGGCAAGGGAAGAGTAGAAGCAAGCCGGGAAGCAATAAATGAATGCGTTGCTCCCGGATCAAACAATGCATGCAATGGAATGCCATGAATGTAGATAGTACCTTCAACAACGGCATTGACATCCACCTCTACATTCTCTTCCTCGCCCTCCAAAGCATAGGCTCTCGCTTGGATCGGTGCTCTCGGAGGCATCACATTCAATGGCGGAGGAACTCGAGGCTGAGGTGCTCTCACTTGAGGGCAAGTACTGATCATATGGCCGGGCTCTCCACATTTATAACATCTTCTCAATTTCTTCCGGCAATTCTCCTCGGTGTGGTTGGGACCCTTGCAATAGCTACACTGAATCAGGGCCGGTAAAGCTAGTGCCGTCGGTACCAGAGGTCGAGCTTTCTTGACTGAAGTAGGAGGACTTTGGGGTTTGAAGACCGGAGGCCCACTATAGGATACAGGCCTCTTCCCCAAATTAGAGCTCGAACCTTGGCCCGAAGAGTAAGTCGGCCTCAATCTCTTGTTATTGGCTTCCACCTTAATTGCCTTCCTCGTAGCCTTCTCCCATGTATCCACTGTAGCCGCCTTAAGAGCATCCTGGACTTCATATCTTAAACCATGAATAAAGTTCCGGGCCTTTTGGGTATCATCATTGGTGATGTGCGGGGCATACGGTGCAAGTCTCTCAAATTCCATGATATACTCTTCAACCGATCGATTCCCTTGTCTCAGTTCTGTAAATTGTTGCAATCTTCTCTCACGAGCACTTGATGAAACATACTTATGACGAAACTCTCTCACAAAGCTTTCCCAATCAAACTCTTCTCCATTCCTCTCCAATCGAGCTCTCATAGCTTTGAGCCAATTGGATGCGGGACCTTGAACAAACCGGGCCGTACAAACAGCTTTCTCATGCGAAGGAGCGGGGCAAATTTCCCAAATTCCCGCAACTTCCGACAACCACTCCTAGGCTTGGATGTCATCTCCTCCATACCACTTCGGCGGATTGTTGTTTCTGAACTCCTTAAAGGCCGGAGTTACTTGCCCACCTTGTCCTTCCCATGGTGGATTATTCCTTTGGTTCTGCTGAAGCTGGTTCAGAAGGGCCTGCACAATATTCTCAGCATTCATCGGAGGAGGTGGAGGTGCTTGTGGAGGGGGTTGATTAAGATCAGGAGTCTGTTCCCTATCTGCTCTCCTTCTTGGAGGCATCCTGAAAATACACAAATCAAGAAGATATCGATGCATGGAGTTCAGTTCATGATTATGAAGTCAATTATCACAAATTTAAGCAATTAAGTCACGTAGAGATGTGAATGAATGTAAATAGTCACATACTCATATACCGAACGACCTAGACAGACTCAACACGACTCCAGAGCTCTGGTTTTGCAACCGAGAGCTCTGATACCACGCCAGGATGTAACACCCCCAGAGCGAAGGGTGCCACATCCCCCGCACTAAGGTCCAACACGAGTAGCGAAATGGAAGTCCGCACCCGTATCAGACCATAGCGAACGGGAGACACACAAAACTCACACCCTCGCTAGGCGGCCTAGACCCCCAAGAACTGCAAGAATTAAAATCAGAGTAGCGGAAGCAATTTATAATCAACATATATCCCAAGATCACATATACATTTCAAAAGTGGGGAAGGGTCAACCATTCACGCCAGTTTATAAACAGAATAAACAATGCCATCTCGGCCCAAAATAGAGTAAGTGTAATCATAAATACATAATCCAAAATACAGCAATAAGAGTAGAAGTAATCCACTACGAATGCATGAAGACCCAAGCTAAACCACAAGTAAACCCAAAAGACACTTGCCGCCTAGCTTGACTCGGAAGAACCTGCAAACTCAAAGGAAAGGAAAAAGGGAAAAAAACAACAACGAGGGTTAGTCCTAGCGACTAGTGAGGGGGCTAACTCACGCACCCGATAAATATATAGAGCAAAGCACTTAATCAAAAGGAAAGATCCTTGAACCGAGAGTGGTTTTTGCAAGCCAAATTAATTCCCGTGATATAGATATATATATAAGTTAAAGGAAAGGGAAAAGGGCAAAACAAGACTCCAAGTTTTAGGTGAATTAAGAATCCACTCTCGTTTCGTAGATCATACAAAGCTTAACCAACTCGGCGAGTACGAGTCACACACATCCCCAACTTCCAAATACGAAGAACAAAGCAAAGCAAAACAAATCAGAATCCATCCCCAACACCGGTTGATAGAAGGGTTGATCGGCCCTAACTATCCACATACACAAACGAGACAAGGTTTAATTACTACCTTGAAACCTTCGGCGGTTGCCTCCGCCGGCTCAAGAGAAACACCCTTCCTCAACCTCCTAAGGTTGGGCGAGACTCTCAAATGGAGGTGTTGATGGAAGAGCTCGACGACCCCCCGGCCGTCCCGAGATTACCATACCACACTCCGGGGCCCAAACATATCACGAAAGTCACACAAATATACCTCAAAGCTTATCTTTCAAAGCCACATCTCGCTCACACACACACACTTGCGGAAAACTAAACTTTTCAAACAAAAGCAAAATAGCGTATATACTTATAAAACGTTTTCAAATTCTTATAACAAATGGGATAAATCCTACAACATAAGTATCATACACTTATTTACCATATATTATACATATCCACATGCGAGGCTTCAAATCAAGTAGGGTTATAGGTCGAATAACTAAAAGAACAAAACCTCACCTTGGCAACGAACGTAGCGGAGTCAAAAGAGGAAACCGGGCACCTACGGAGCAAGCTCGTCCTCAACAGGAAGAACCTCTGAACAAGGCAAACAACAAGGAACACTCTTAGACTCAATATGAACCACATTGACGCTCGGTACATGCGTATGTATGCTTATGATGCCAATGATATGAAATGAATCCACCTCTAGGTCATTTAAGAGCATTCAAAGCATAATCAAACATATATCATAAACGAGGCAAGAATAAACAACAAGAAACAACAGAAAGGAAACAAAACGAATGAAACTAGAGTTCCTAGGAGACACGCCCGTGTCCCCCGGGAAAGGCAAGCTGAGACACCCCCGTGTCTCAGTACAGAACTGAACAACGGAAACTAGGAGGTGACACGCCCGTGTCACCGAAACAAGGCAAGCCGAGACACCCCCGTGTCTCGGTACAGAAAAGCGAAAACGAAAACAAAAGGTGACACGCCCGTGTCACCAACAAAGGGCAAACCGTGACACCCCCGTGTCACGGTACAGAAAAAACGCAGACGGCTCAACAGTAACTCAGCAACCCCAAAACAAAAAAACCCAACACTCATGCTCTAATTACCAAGCAAAGAAATGCAACAATTGCTAAGAAACAAGTCCTAGGAGCATACCAACAACAACAAATCTCAAGGAAACATGAAAGGAGCAAGAATCAAACCAAATTCTTCCAACACTTACTATTCACATGCTTGCCAAATCTCAATAACCAACCAAAGAATTGAACTCAAAATCACATAAAAGAGAGAAGAGTAAGTGTAGATTGCAACCATGAACTTACCTTTCAATTTGGAGAAGTTTTGATGAAGATTTGAGCCCAAAAATCTGAAAATGAACAAAGGGGTTTTCTTCCTTCTTCCTTCTTGCTTTGCTGATCGATTTGGTGAGAGAGGGAGAGAATGGGTCGGTTTAGGGGGGGTTTAGGGGCTGAAATGGTTAGCTAACTCAAGTATAACCCAAGGTTTAGGCTTAGATAAGGTTCAAGTGGGGTCCACAAGGTCTCATAAGGTCAAAAGGTAGCTTCCAAGCTTAAGGGGCTCGTTACGGGTGAAATACGGAGGTCTTAACGAGCTTAGAAAAATGTGAGGCTTGTCCCATCGAACCCGAATCGTCGAAATGAGTTCAATGGAGGTGACGGAATTCGAATCCGAATTCCCAAGCTCAAGATACACGTCCCGGAACCCAAGGTGCGCTAAGTACTCTTTAGCCTCCTTTAGGTCCCGTCTCCAAAACGAACCCAAAAAGGCAACCAAAACAAATACCAAAACATATAACGAGCATGTAAACGAGTTCACAAAACATATAATTAACAAATATCACGAATTCACCGAAAATTAGAATTAAATATGAACCCGAAACGAATAAAATACCCAACAAGAAAAGTTAAACGTTCAAGGGTAACCAAAATCATATTAAAGCAAATAAGTTCAAATAACTTCAATAATTCACGTTAGAAATGAAATATCACATAAGGAAATAATTGAATAGCGCACATAAGAGGTTACCTGAAAAGTCTGATCAGTCGGGATGTTACAGCTCGAATTCTTCGAATCCTGATATGGCCTTCTTTGCCAGAGCGAGATATCTGACCATGGACTCTTCTCGAGCCTCGTACTCACCGTCGACCTATCCAGTGACTAGCTGAGAGTCGGTTATGACAGTGAGTCTTTTGACGTTTTACATTTTTACAATTTTCATCCTTGTTAAAAGGGTTTCGTACTTTGCCTCGTTGTTAGTGGCAGGATATTCGAGGGTGATGGCGTATTCGATCAAAGAGCCATCGACTACCAGTGTCCACAAGGTCTCATCATGAGTAGGTATCGGATTGATATCTTTTTCGACCAAGAAGTCGGCGAGGATATGAGCTTGGTAAGCTATACGAGGGCGACAAGATACCTTGAACTGCCCGAGTTCGATCGCCCACTTAGTGAGTTTGCCTAAAACTTCTGGTTTATCCATGACGATCTTCAATGGTTGGTCGGTTAGAACCACGATGGGGTGTGCTTGAAAGTAAGATTGGAGTTTTTGTGATGTATGAACGACTGTGAGGGTAAATTTTTCGACCTCGAGGCAACGTACCTCGGGACCATGAAGAATCTTGCAATGTAGTACACAGGGAGATGTTTTCGATCTCGAACAGTGATAAGCACCGAGCTGATCGTTCCACTCGAGACAGCCAAGTACAGATATAACGTCTCTCAGTCGGTCGGCTTCGCTAATAAAGGCGGGGAGGTCAGGTACTTCTTCAGATCTTCGAGGGCTTGGTCGCATTCTGCAGTCCACTTGAAATCTTTGATGTTTCGCAAGATCTTAAAGAAGGGTAGGTTCTTCTCTGATGACCGTGAGATGAATCGATTTAGAGAGATGATCCGGGCAACAAGGCGCTAGACATCGTGGATCGAGTTCGGGGTTGGAAAGAGCTGAATGGCTTGTATCTTTGCAGGGTTGGCCTCGATTCTTCTCTGGCTCACCATATATCCCAGGAACTTCCCACCGTCGACCCCGAAGGTACATTTTGCAGGATTGAGTTTCAGGTTGTATTTTCGGAGAAGGCTAAAAGCTCATTTCAAATGGTCGAGATGGTCGACAGCTCTCTCACTCTTAACAAGCATGTCATCGACGTATACTTCAACGGTGTTGTCGATCTAGGGCTCGAACACTTTGTTCATCATTCGCTGGTATGTCGCCCTTGCGTTTTTGAGTCCGAACAGCATAACCTTAAAACAATAGATGTCGTTGAAAACTATGAAGGCCGTTTTAGGTTGAACTTCGATGGCCATGAAAATTTGATAATATCCTTGAAAAGCATCCATCATGCTTAGCCGCTCGCACCCAGCCGTGGAATCGACGAGTTGGTCGATCCGTGGCAACAGGTAAGGGTCCATGGGGCATGCTTTATTCAGGTCGGTAAAATCGTTGCACATGCGCCACTTTTCGCCAGGCTTTGGTACGAGAATGACATTACATAGCCATTCGACGTATTGGATCGACATTATGTATTTTGCGTCGAGGAGCTTGTTTACCTCTATCTCAATGATGGCATTACGGGAGTCGCTTTGAGGGCATAGTTTCTGCTTGACTGGCTTGTAGGATTTGTCGACGTTTGGGTGATGCTCGATCACTCTCCTATCGACTCCAACAAAGTCGGAGGCGCTCCAGGCGAACACGTTGAGATTATCTCAGAGAAACTGTATGAGCATACATTGTTCCTTGCCTTTTCGACTGGCTCCTATGTGTGTGATCTTCTCAATCTGTCCAGGGATTAACTGAATTTCTTCGAGTTTTTCTATGGACTCGAGCTTTTTATCCTCTTGTTTCTTTCTTTTCGCGGCATGGGAGGAGCTCATCTTCTTTGAGTTCTCCGGGTCAACCGCATTAGGGTCCGTAAAGTCATCTTCGATCATCGGATCGTTGATAATGACAGGGGTCTACTTCCCGGTTAACGATTTGGGTTTCTCCATCGAGGTGGAGTAACAAGTCTACACAGTCGGGATATCACACCGTAACTTTTCGACCCCTGCTGGGGTGGGTAATTTTACCATTTGATGGTAAGTGAAAATGAAGGCTCGGAAATCTATCAGACCTGGTGGTCGACCGAAAATAATATTGTAAGCGGACGGTATTTCCACTACAAGGTACTCGACCTCACGCGTGGCACGTTGAGGTAATGTGCACATCGATGTGACAAGTCGGACACGACCTTGGGTGTAAACTTCTGCTCCGTCGAAACCTGTAAGAGGGGTTCGAATAGGATCTAGAAGTAGTTTATCATGTAAATTCATGTGAACAAGAGTCGAGTAAAGGATAATGTTGCTAGAACTTCCATTATCGATCAAAGTGCGTGATACAGCAAAGTTGGCGACATCGAGTGTAACGACCATAGGACAGCTAGTTGTTTCGCTCGATTGTGTCGGTACATTAATTACATCACTTTCGCTAAACACTACTTCTTCATTGATCCAAGAGTCTTCCAGTCGAATGTGTATCACTTCTCGAGGATTATAAAAGATTTACATAGCTGTCCGTCGTGTCTTCTTTCGAGCAGATCTCGAATCTTCCCCTGAAGGTCCCCCCAACAATCATGTCAATCCGATCGAGACATGGTCGATTGTGTGGGTCACGCTCTGTTGGGGGCTTGGCTTGGCTTTGTCTTGGCGGCAACCTACCGTGATGGTCCCGATTTCGAGCATTATCGTCCATTTTCTTTACAAACACGAGAAGATGGCCTCCCTTGATCAGGCGCTCGATCTCGTCTCGTAGTGCATTACACTCAGAGGTGTTATGCCCCTTCTGCTGATGAAAGTTGCAGAATTTGTTACTTTCTCGAGTCTTGGGAGTTCCTCTCATTGGTTTGGGCTTCTTGAGAAGGGCAGGATCAATGACCTTGTAAATTTCATCAATCGGTCGCGTCAGTTGCGTGAAGTGTTTCTTGGGAGTGGATCTGGTCGGTGCTTCATTCTTGGGGGGGGAAATCCTGTTTGATTGGACGACTGGTTTTTGCCTTTCGACCATGCATCGGACTTCATTGAGAATTCTCCAATTCTTCGAGTTGCATCCAGTCACAGGCCGCTGCTTGTATGTCGGCTAAGTTTCAAGGTTTCTGCAAGCAGATATAGCGAGCACACTCATTACTGATCAAGGCCTTGTGAACAATTGGTTTCAATAGGTCAATGCTTGGTTCTTCCGTTTTGACCACTGCTTGTGAAAAGCGAGTGAAGAAGTCCGTGAGAGATTCATTAGGACCTTGCCTAATAGTGTACAGATAGGTCGGAGGTAGCTTGTCCCCCTTAGCAGAAAACTGAGCATTGAACCGATCGACCAGGGCTTTATACGTGGGGATGGATCGAGGAGGAAGCCTCTAGAACCATTCCAGCGCCGGCCCGTCGAGGGTGGTGGCAAAGATTTTGGCCCAAATATTTGGGGAGTGGCCGAACATGCTGAGTTGCATCTCGAGACGTGACACATGCTTCTCTGGGTCGATCGATCTGTTGTAGGTAGGTAGACCGGTTGGGATCTTTTCGTTGGTGGTTGTCTCGATGATCGCATCACAAAAGGGGGATTGAGCTTCCCTATCACTCCGGTATCTCCAGGGTTGTGCTAGGTGTTGGGTCGACGGGGTATGCCGAGGAGATCTGGATCGATCACGCCTGGGGGAGCGAGACATACTGGGAGAGTGGCTATGCGATCCCTAGCTCTCACTGTGATGTCAGTGTCCTGTCGACTGAGACGCGGTGGGATTTGGTTCCTAAGATCATCTGACCCCACAATGTGTCCCCTGTTGGATCTCCTGATCTGATTTGGCCGACCGTGCGGCCCAATCGGTCAAAGATTCCACTCGAGCCATGACGAGAGATGTTGTTTCGATGGGTGTCATGCTCCCTTCTGGATTCAGATCGTCGAGGGTTGTTATTCCTTCCCCGAGAGTGAGAGGGTCGAGATTTCTGTTGGGAGACCCCCCGACCTCAACGGTCAACAGTCCGATGTATCTGGCTGTCAGTGGGGGTCCTAGAGTCGACCTCATCATTGGGTCGGAATGACTGGCGGTCTTGAATCGGTCTCCTGGCACTTCCTTGAGTAGGTAGCGGACATTGGTACGGGGGTTGGTGATGTATGGCCTGCCCGACCCCGGCCCAATATCCGACAGGTTGTTGATACTGTACTGGTTGGATGTATCCGGGATGATTGACCACAGGCTGGATGACTTCTACGGGTCGAGTCTGAGGGCATTCCGGCATCCGTGGCTCCCTTTCTTCAACAACAGCAGCTATGGCTTCTTCCCGACATGCCTTCAGATACTTGTCTAACTCGGGTGTCGAGTACACCATTTGGGATGGGATGACCGCTGCTGCAGTGACTTGCATAGGGAATTGAGGAATGACTTCTCGACCATTCTCATCAAAAAGACGATTGCTAGCGAGATTGCGAGCAGTCATGTTCGATGGCTTGTCGTTGCGGTTCCCACAGACGGCGCCAAATGATTGAGCTAAATCTCCGCCTTGTCGTCGATCGGGAAATCAAACCACGATCACTCTATTTGTTGAGTAGGGAATCGCCGCCTGACTGCTCGAAATCTGCACAGGTAGAATCAAACATGAGCTCAAGGCCAACTCGGGGAAGGTGGGGTGCGACCCGGGTTGGCGCTCCGACGCTCAAGTCAGGTTTTATGAGGACAGTCGATTGATTGAGAGGTAAAATGAGGCAGGTGAGAAAACTTACCGTGCAATAAATGAGGGAGTGATATATATACGGTGGAGAAAGAGAAATAACCGCCTCGACGTGTCGGCGCTGGGAGCTGACAGGTGCCCCACTATTGCCTTGCATTTAATGGGTGGTCGGCCACTCAATGGTGAATTGGTTAGTGGACCGGTGCATTGGCAGGTCAAGAGATTGGGGTCGAAGGAACTGATCTGAAAGTCTGACCCTAGGTCGGAGACCGAGGCAGTAAATTATGGGTTGTAACTGGGAGGCCGACCTGCTGATCGAAGGGAAGTCTTCGATCGGACAGGTGGTTCGCAATGATTGATCCAACAGAACAGCGGGTCACGTCAGGTAGGATTAATTAATTCATCGTAGTAATCTTAGAAACGTATTTTAATTCATGGTAACATGGGTTTTAGAACTGAAGTTTGAGTTCAAATACAAGGAGAATGATTTGGATATATGGAATGCAAGGTATTTGAAAGGGTCAATTTTTTAGCCTCTAGGATTTTATTAGAAAAATGGTGAAAATACGGCTCAAAAAATGAATAGTAAGTTAGTAACCCTAGGGATTTAGATGAAAAATTCCTAAAACATCAAAATAAAATATAAGAAACATTTTTTTTTTTTTTGAAGCTATATAAATGGCATTTAAATCACATAGAAATGCTATATATGAAAAACTTTTGATGGATTATAGTTTATAAATGCATTCATCTTGTCCAGCTCTTATCGTTCCCGACTTGGCCATGGTTTGGGTTGTTACAATCCTCTTCCCTTAATTAGGACATGTCCTCAGATTCTCAATCTGTCTCGAAAATAATTTCGAAAGTGTTTCAACATCTTTTCCTCTATTCCTCAGGTAGCCTCTTCAGAGTTGTGTCCTTCCATAGGACTTCAACAAGGGGGATTTTTTAGTTCCTTAATTCTTAAAATTTCCTACCAAGATTTTAATGATTTTAACACAAAGGTCAAGTCGTGCTTCAAATGCACTAATTCTTCCACTGGCAAGATTTGAGAGTTACTAGGAAAATACTTACAATGTTGGGGCACGTGGAATACATTGTGAATTTTAGTGAGATGAACTGATAAATCTAGACGATAAGCAGTTGGTCTAATAAATAGAGGAAAGTAAAAATTAAAAAGTAAGAAATATTTAGGGAAAGACAACTAACAAACTTCACATATCCCTAACAAAATGCAGAGATCACAAACATAACATACAATTTAGGAACTATATTATAAAAATGCCGAAGGATAGAGATACGATTATAATTAGGCCTAAATTGAGAATAGTATATAATTCTTCCTAAAATACATTACACAATATTTTGTTAACGGGTTTTGCAGAACCATTATTTTTTTGTGTGTGTTCCATTTTCATTTTAGTGCATTTTTTTAAGAGTTAAATTTCTTGGTATGATTATTGAAAATTTTGAATAAATTAATATTGACGAGTTCTTGTAGGTATTCAATTGAGTCGAGTTAAATCGAATTTTGACTTCTTTTGAGTATCAAGCTTGAGCCTCAAAAACCAAAAAAAAATATTAGGCTTGATCTTGGCTCCAACTTTAGTCATGCTTCGCTCAACAAGTATGTTTTGAGTTTATAAGTAAAAGATTGACTCCAGTTTGAATTTAAACCTAGATTTTAATATGTTCGACTAAGCTCGAATTAAAATTCTGAGTCAAAGCCAAAAAACATAATATATTATTATTGTACATAACTACATAATTATTGAAAAAAACCAAGGATCTAGCTTGTGAACTTTTTGTTGGAATTTTGATAATTTTATTTATCAAAATTTAATAATTATTGAATGAGAAAATTAAACCTATAGTTAATAATTAATAAAGACAAATTTATATATAATATATGCAATGTTTTCCAAAAGACATGATCTTTCAGATTAATAATTGTGATGAATACTTGTCATTTTATTTGAAAAGGTGTCATGTAACATTGCATTGTTTCGGTAATAACCGAAAAGGTGTCTTATTAATTAATAACTAAAAATGAATAGGCAAACACCCTTTTGAAGAGGTACATCATAATTTATAAATAGACCCCACCATTATGCATTGCATTCAATCCAATCCAATTCTAGAATTACATACAAGTATACTTAGAAGCATTTAAGTTCTAAGAGAGTTCTAAACACTTAGAGTTCGTTGATCTCGTAATTTGTAGTGCTACTATTACGAGAAGTGGTCGCTGTATCTTGGGAGACGATTGCCGCTAATCCGTAAGCACCTGAGCGGGGCAATTTCGTCTTAAGGAAAGAGAGTTCAACTCTTGCCTCGACCTTTGCAATTGTCGTAGTAAAATCACGCCCTTTGTTGCTCAAATCTTGGGCCGAGTGTTGTAAAGACTGGCTCTTTTCGAGACTCCCTTCCTGAAAGAAGGGCAACTTTGAAGGATTCAAACCTGAACCCAAGATCTAAGGAATAGGCCGCCACCCTCGGTGACCAGGGACAGGGAGACTAGAATAGAAGAGTCAACTCACCACTCTCTCTGGTTCTTGTGGGTGGTTTTCTTTGGGATAAGAGATAAGAGAGGGGACTTCTCTTATTAATCTTAGCTTGGAAAGATCTCTTTCGTTATTTATCGAATAGATGGAAGAAAATGAACCCTGATAGGAGGTAGCAGTAAGGGGATTCGAGCAACAAAGAGCGTGATTTTACTACGACAATTGCAAAGGTCGAGGCGAGAGTTGAACTCTCTTTCCTTAAGACGAAATTGCCCAGCTCAGGTGCTTACGGATTAGCGGCAATCGTCTCCCAAGATACAGTGACCACTTCTCGTAATAGTAGCACTACAAATTACGAGATCAACGAACTCTAAGTGTTTAGAACTCTCTTAGAACTTAGTATACTTGTATGTAATTCTAGAATTGGATTGGATTGAATGCAATGCATAATGGTGTGGTCTATTTATAGATTATGATGTACCTCTTCAAAAGGGTGGTTGGCTATTCATTTTTAGTTATTAATTAATAAGACACCTTTTCGGTTATTACCGAAACAATGCAATGTTACATGATACCTTTTCAAATAAAGTGACAAGTATTCATCACAATTATTAATCTAAAAGGTCATGTCTTTTGGAAAACATTGCATATATTATATATAAATTTGTCTTTATTAATTATTAACTATAGGTTTAATTTTCTCATTCAATAATTATTAAATTTTGATAAATAAAATTATCAAAATTCCAACAATCCCCCACAAGAATAGAAAATTACCCTTTCGAAGATATGCATATGACTAATGCAGACACATAAGAGAGTTCATGCGAACAATTATTGCATCGGGATAGGTAGCTTGTGGCTTTGAACCTTCAGTAGTGATGTATAATCGGATCTACTTGGCTAATCAGTGAACGTGATGTCTTGAACTGTTCAGCCGTTAGTGTAGACCAAGACAATCATACTCACACAATAATCATTCTAACACTTGTGGTTCTCATGATTTTGTCCTTTTCGGCCTTGGACAGCATCTTGGATTCATAAGTGTTTACATTTGAACCGGCCAAGTTCACACTTACTTAGGTGATCTCCTAATAAAGAGTATCCTGCTATATCCCATCTTATAGGTCTAGGAATCATTAAAAGCATTAGCTTAACCTCTTACCCTTTGCAGGCAGTACTTTTGTTGTCATGGGAATGAGTTGGAAATAATTTCCTAAGTGCTCAACTAGTCCTTGTAACTTAGTTGTCCCATTGAACCAAGATCTTGGGATCTCCAGTCAACAAGGTTGGGTTACCATTATTTGGACTTTAATTAGTGGGTTTTAATCTCATTCCCCTCGACAAGCAGTATATTTGATCTCTCGATAGGCCTTTTGTCAATGGATCCACTATGTTTTTCTTTTGACTTTACATAGTCAATCGATATACTTTAACTCGAGATCAACTGCTTAATGGTATTATATCTCCATTTTATGTGGCGAGACTTTCCATTATACATACTACTAGTACTCATTCAGTAGCCTCTTGACTATCACAATATATGACTATTGAAGACACGAGTTTTGCCATTTTAACTCTTGTACTATGCCTTAGTACTATGCCAATTTGGATGATCATTACTTGAACTTTCATCAATTTGATCATCACCACTTGTAGTTTCACAAGTTCTTTATTAGAACTTTCTTCTTTTCTTCTTTACAGAGAAGTATATCCTCGAGAAATACAAAATTTCTTGATTCGAGTATCATTTCTCACTCATTTGAAAACTTGTTCAAACACCCCCCACATTTTAAACTATTTATGAAAGACTTGAGACAGTTTCTCTAATTATAGAGAATGATGTGTCTTTCCATAAGAAAATTCTTCGCATCAATCACCGAGAAGGTGTTATCAATCAATCACAACTTTTCAGATGCAAATGTATAATTAAAATTGCTCAAAGTCTCTTTCAATTTTAAACGCAACTTTCGGCCAATGAATGTAACTCTTCGACCAATTGCATTTAATATTGATCCATGCAATATGAAATGGTGTCTGCATGCAACCATTCATGTAATTGCCATTTTCGATAATCATTTCCAACTTAATTAAAGATAATTAAGTTATCTTTGCAACTTATGTATACAATGCACAATTTAAAATAATTGCCAAAACAATTTTCCCACCCTTTCATATATGCCTTCACACCTTTTCAATGAGATAATCACCCACAAATGTCGAAGGGGTGTCTTGGCATCTTAAGGGGTGTCTTGATCTCATTAATTAAGATATATCAAATATCTCTAATTAATTCATTGTCTCACTATAACCGAATGGGTGCTTCAATTAAGTGAAAGGATGCTCTCAACATTTCTTTAAGATAAACATATTATCTTAATTAACACATTGTTTCATATATATTTTTTATTTTCAAATATTATTTTATAAATAATATAAGAACATCACCAATTATATTTTTACACATATATAATCGAATCGAAATAAAGCCATTAATATGTTAGCATAAAACTATCATGCATAATTGTGCAAAATAATCAAACAAATAAATATATCTACTTAAGATATATATTCGAAGCATATAATTAAAATGAAATGCGTACTTGGATGATCCCTTGTGGAGTTTCAATCGAACAATTGTTACCGCCGTTTGAAATCAATTTATGATTTCTCTGATTTATCTTTTATACCCGGCTCAATGACCGATATGACAATTAGTGCAACAACATTGAAGTTCGTGCTGACTATAGTAAAATCAACAAGAATTTCTTCTTAAGCTTGTTGGATATTTTTGAGCAACAAAGGGCGTGATTTTACTACGACAATTGCAAAGGTCGAGGCGAGGGTTGAACTCTCTTTCCTTAAGACGAAATTGCCCCGCTCAGGTGCTTACGGATTAGCGGCAATCGTCTCCCAAGATACAACGACCACTTCTCGTAATAGTAGCACTACAAATTACGAGATCAATGAACTCTAAGTGTTTAGAACTCTCTTAGAACTTAAATGCTTCTAAGTATACTTGTATGTAATTCTAGAATTGGATTGGATTGAATGCAATGCATAATGGTGGGGTCTATTTATAGATTATGATGTACCTCTTCAAAAGGGTGTTTGCCTATTCATTTTTAGTTATTAATTAATAAGACACATTTTCGGTTATTACCGAAACAATGCAATGTTACATGACACCTTTTCAAATAAAGTGACAAGTATTCATCACAATTATTAATCTGAAAGGTCATGTCTTTTGGAAAATGTTGCATATATTATATATAAATTTGTCTTTATTAATTATTAACTATAGGTTTAATTTTCTCATTCAATAATTATTAAATTTTGATAAATAAAATTATCAAAATTCCAACACTTTTGAGCAAAAATAATTTTAGCTTAAACCCGATGAAAATATGTTTTTCAGATGTCAGAGCAAAATCTTAATTTTAAATTGTTATAACTTTATTTTATATATATATATATATATAATAACTTAACGCTTATGATGGACGAACACATCTAAAAATATTATTTTGTCTATCGTGTCGTGTCGTGTCATGTCGTGTCAGACATTCATTTCTGACACTTCTCATGTAGAAAATTCAAAAAAAAATTCGTATCATCATATTATGTCCATATCGTCATGTCCATGCATCATAACTTAAAGTATTTATGTAGCAAATGACACACTCAACCATCAACCTGGATGGTTGGCGGTGGGATTAATAATGCAGCCTGGTTTAAATCTTTTTACCCTTAAACATGTTGTCAAATGTCAATGTTGTGTCATGAATCATGATTAGTTAGAGATCCCGTCCTTTGAGATTAGTAATTGCTGTGATTGCAGTTCATATTTCTATTCGTGGGTATCATTATGATGAAGTAGCTTTCAGAGGTGATGTATATTATATGCTTTTAAGTTTTAACCATAGATACATGATTCAGTGTGATTGAGACTCGGAAAATTCTGGGAATATTAATAGTTTAAATAATTTTAAAGAACATAATGATCACATATCTGATATCACTGTATAAAATCATGATTCCCAAGTCATTACTATCATATGAAGGAAATAAATTATTATAGGAATTTATGTGTTGATGATTTACTAAAGTTTTAGCAAATAAATTAGTAGGAGAAAGTCGGAAATATATATTGATTGAATAATGTTTCAATTTTCAAAATAATAATTACGAGTACTAACAATTAACAAGGGATCAATTCAAGTTTGATCGGGGTCAAATTCAAAATAATGCCCCTTCTTTATTATTATTGTTTTTTTGGATGTTTTGGTTTGTTAATAAATGAGGCGGAATTTCTCGTCCAAAATTCCACGGTCGTTTTGATCAATCCATCTTGGAAACAAGAAATCCCTTTTTTTTATATATATATTTAAGTGTTCATCAATTAGCTACAATAGTTCATATTTTTAACCTTTGGAGTTGATTAATTAGTCTTACTATTCTTTGTATTGATGTTATAGCAAAACTTTGAAATTATTAATTTTTATCATGAAGTTTGTCAAAAACCATACTGGAAACACATATTATTAAATTATTCACATTGCATGGAAAAAGGCCAATTTAATTGATCAGCAATGTAACCTAAACATACAATTTAGTACAAGACAAATATTGCATTAAATTAACTTTATAACACGAATCAATTTAGTAATCTATTTAAATTAAATTAATCAAGCTTAAGACGAAAATTATTGAATATTTATCCAAACATTGATCATGCTTTACTTAATCATTACTTGCACTAGCTTCACTCATGTTGTCCGTAATCATGATTCATCAACGGTAAAGAAAGATACGAATATTTCTCCACTTGCCCTGAAATTCAAGCAAATAACTATTTCTCGTCGCAAATGAAGAAAGAGGAATGGGCACAAAATTTGTTTGACTTATTGCCCATTATACGATTATTATGATTTCTTGAATTGATTATGTAATTATCACACAAGTCTATGCCTATAGTTTTAGATGATAATTAGTACTTTGTGAATAAGAAATATGCAGTTAGATGGGTTGACAATATCATAATTTATCACGAACAGGTACCAACATGCACAATATAAATACGCCGATATAAATTTTTTCTTAAATTTTTTAAGTAGGAAGTGTTTGACAATATTTAATACGAGTATTCGACACGACATGATAAAATACAATAAAATAATATTTTTAAAAATAATAATGTATTTGAGATCATAATTGATTTGCTGAGAATTTGCAAATGAATGATAGAGCACAAGAATGAAAAACTAATAAAAAACTAGTCCCACCAAAAATTTATTGCAATTGCCTGCTCTTAATTTTAAACTATTTTTCTTTCTCAGAAAATTTGTTCTAAAAAAGATACTATCACACTGCTGAATTTCAGCTTCTTTTTTTTTTTTTTTTTTTTTTCCGGTAGAATTTAGTCCAACTAAATTACCTCTATTGAATTTTCGACAAAGTTTGTTTTGTTGCAAAATGGTCCAATGTAACCATTAAATTGCCAATCCCTTAAAGAGTTTAGTTTTAACATATATTAGACTCAAACTCGTATGAAAAACATGAGAGAATGAAATCCATAAACCTATAGATTTTGTGTTTATTTAAACTACAATTGATTCTTGAAAGTAATGTTAAGAGCCCCGAAATATATTATTACCAAATTTTAAGGTTGTTTATATCTGTATCCCTGTGAGATTAGATAATTACAATTCGTACTCCCTTATATAAAAATATTAAACAACTTACTTTTTTCTAAAAATTACAAATAAACCAATTTCGGTTGGATTTTTGTCAATAAGTACATATAATTGGAGTTTATATTGTTATTTTGTGTTTAAAAGCTAAATTCTTTTTTCGCAAGAGACTTGAACAAAAAGGGGAAAAAAAAAACATAGAGGCAAAAAAAATCAACAAATCATCCACTAATTTATATTATTATTATTATTGCTTTTCTAACAAACTCACGTATTACTATTTTCAAAATTTACAAACTAATACTTGAATTTTCGGAAATAAGAGGTTAACCCAACAATTTGGAGCCATAAATTCTCAACTGTTTTCGTCTCAAAACAAATAACACAAACGTAAACATAAAAAAAATCTGGAATCGGGATTTTGAGAAATTAGTATTCAAGAACTTGAGCGTGCTATGCTCCAAATAGCTTTGTTCCAAATCGAGAAACAGCAATACTATAAAAAACGAACCCCCATAAGAATTTTCACTTAAGATATTGATATAAATATCACTTTCTTTTTCGTTTTTCTTTCGAAGGGTTGGATATTACACTCAAAACTCGAGACATGAACACACCCAACATTCCTCAGCAACACTATCACCAGAAAATGATGCCGCTTTTTGGAAAACAAGCCTTCAATAATTTCAGAAATCGTATAAAAAATATTATAGAGTTGAATACCCTTCCCTTCTTCACGGCTTCACCTATACAGTTATCAAATCTATCTCAAAGTTATGAACAAAATTGTAGCACTTCGGCGACTTTGCCCCGATCAATTATATAAGTAAGTGTATTGGAATTTTCATTTAATTAGTTATTTCTACAAAAATTTATACCAATTGTAAATATAGAACACTCTCTATTAATTCTTTTCTATAAGTTAAGTTGAATAAGACCCGAAATATAATTAGCTAGTCGTCATATATCACATATCATTTGCTGTATCGAGTGGGACTTACGTATTTCGAAGATAAAAATTGAGATTGACTCGGCAGTTGTGATTACTCTTATTGAGCAGGGTCATGTTCGCGACCTTTTGATAATGTTATGGGACGTGCACCTCAAGCATGTCAATAGAAAAACTAATTGTTGTGCAGATTACCTTGTCAAGAAGGGGCACTAACTTCTGGTGTTGCAACTTGCAAAAGTGGTCTAAGCCCACTTTTGATATGTTCGATTCAACATTTATAGGTTTCAAATTATGAAAATAACGGTCTTATTAGTTAGGGAAGTAGCCATTGTAACAACTAATTTCAATTCAAAAATCTGATTGAAAATTTAACGTAAAAAGTTACACATAAGTCCCATTTTAATTTACTTAATTACAATGAACCCCCCAACGTAATTTGACCAAAGTTAACAGGATTAATTTCGGATTTTCACAAATATTTTTGCTGATGTCATAAAATTTTTAAGGGTTTTGAGAGTTAAGTGTAATAAATAAATTTTAGAGGAGTGGTGTTTGTAATTATATCTAAAAGTGGAATACCAACTGTAATTATTGTATCTAATTTGAGAGTCAAATGTACATGAGAAAAGTTCAATTAAGACAGGTGAATATGATTAGGGCTGTCAATGGATTGGATTTTAATCCGAATCCGGTCCGAATCCGATCCGAATTTTAGCATATTCATCTGATAAAAATGTCTGATGGATCATATCCGATTATAAATATTCGTTATCCAAAATAAATGGAGCGAATATGGAATTAACGAATCCGATCCTTTTAGAATCCGAATCCGATTATATATATAATATTTAATTAAAATAAATTATTTACTAGTATATAATATTAATTAAAATGACTAACATTATAATTTTCACATCATTATCACTTTAAACAACAATAAATTTTGAATTATTTACGCTAAAAGTATATATTTTCATTTATTAATAAGTTTAAATTAACTTATTTTAAACAAATATAAATAAAATCATCAAATAATCCATTAAATAATTATTATTTATTAATATTATGTAATTATATTTGTTCTTTGTATTAAATTTGTTAAATAAAAAAATTAAATTTTATTGCTAATCGGGTCGGATCTTTAATCGGATATAGTCCGATCCGATTATGCATGGATTCAAAATAAATGAATCCGAATCCTATAGGATTCGGATTCGGATCCGGATGTCGGATCCTTTTGTCGGATTCGGATCCGGAATCCCCTGATCCGGTCCGAATCCGACCCGTTGACAGCCCTAAATATGATATTATTAATTTGGTGAAGCAAAAATAAATGAATACTCATCAACAGCGTGAAGGCTGAAGTGTAACGGCGTTGGGAAAAGGGCCGTTGCGGGCCTCGTGGGTTTGCTTAAGTTTAAACTTTAAAGCAAATGCCACCTTCATCCACTCTTCACGTTTCATGTTTTGTTTTGGCCTTTTTTGAGTGGGTTTCAACCGTACAATTCCTTCACTTTTGTTCTTTTACTTCAAATACTCGCTAATCTCAATCTCATCCACTTCACCTGCATTCTCCAAACAAGCAAATAAGAAATGGGTTCGTACAGAAATGCTCGAAAAATGCTTCTTTATCTCTATCTACCACTATGTGTTTTTCTTGCTGAGATTGGCCCATGTTTTTCTTCTAAGGTAATGCGTCGTTCCAAGAGTTATGCTTAGCGATTTGATGCTTTTTCCTTGTGTGTGTGACTGTGTTTGTGTGAGTTAATGAACTGTTGTTGGTTCTCTCTCCAGCTGTATGTGGTGTATATGGGGAGCAGAGGTAGTGATGGCCCAGATGAGATTTTGAGGAAAAACCACCAGATTCTCACTGCTCTTCATAGAGGAAGGTTTGCAGCTTCCTTCTCCATTTGGGTTTTGTTTTATTCATTTTTTTCCCACTATCATTGTCATCCTTTTTCATGTTTTGATCAATTTTTTTATTTTTTTTTTGGGTACCATGTTTTGATCAATTGATGTTATTGCTTTTCATGTCAATCTGTGATATTCGGTTAATTAATAAATGCAGTTTGGAAGAGGCCAATGCTTCTCATGAGTATAGTTATAGACACGGTTTCAGAGGCTTTGCAGCCATGTTGACTGAAGAGCAAGCTTCTCAAGTGGCGGGCAAGTACTTTTCTTTTGCTATTAAATGCTATTTGATTTTGATAGATTTTGAAGTAAAAAGAATTATTTGCTGTATAATAATGTTAGTGTGGTTGGGATATATAAATGGATCTCAGAAATGCCGGGAGTCGTATCCGTTTTCCCCAACGCTAGAAGAATCCTTCACACGACTCATTCCTGGGATTTTATGGGACTTGCTGGTGAAGAAACTATGGAAATCCCAGGTTTTTCGACCAAGAACCAAGTCAATGTCATCATTGGTTTTATTGACACAGGTAATTCCTCAAAACATTGCCAACTAATTCTTGTCAACTATTGGAACACAATCTAGTAAAGAGCTTGATATTGTTTTTATGTTGTGGTTTCGTATCTCTATAGAAAATAAACAGGACGACCTGTCTTAAGTTGGTGAAACTCACCGGATTAATTTCTTCAGTAGTCATTTTTTATCACTTCAATTGAGATTTTGAGTAAGGATAAAGTGGTGTTCTATCCAATAATGTATATTACAAGTTATGCTTTTTCTCCCCTCGGTCCATTTCTTCTCTGTAATTATGCTTTGCTGACTTTTGATTATATGCTTTCTGATACTAGCACTAAGAGAAAGTAAAGGGAAGAGGAAAAAAGAAAAAAGGAAATAAAGAAAAGAAGACAAAGAATATGAGAAAAAGACATTGCTTTTGCTGATTTATTTATGATTTAGACCATGCTACATTTCTTGATCATTAGTACTGCATAGCACTTCCTCTCCTCTTTCCTCTGTCACCTGCTTTCTAAATTATTACTACTTGAAATTTATTCTAACAAAACAAATCTCTCATCGCAGGGATTTGGCCAGAATCCCCAAGCTTTAGCGAAGCGGGCATGCCGCCTGTTCCAGATAGATGGAAGGGGCAATGCCAACCAGGCGAGGCATTTAACGTTTCAACATGCAACAGGTTTAAAATACACTATAATCCCACCTTTCCCATGACTTCATTGATTTTATTTCATTAAAACGAACCTGAAATGTTCTCTTCCTCTAGGAAACTGATTGGTGCAAGATACTACCTCAATGGCTATCAAGCTGAAGAACAAGCAGAGAAGATTGTATCATTTAAATCTGCAAGGGATAGTGTCGGTCATGGGAGCCACACGGCTTCAACAGCAGCTGGTCGATATGTTAATAATATGAATTACAAGGGGTTGGCATCTGGTGGAGCCCGAGGAGGTGCACCGATGGCTAGGATTGCTGTGTACAAAACCTGTTGGAACTCTGCTTGCTATGATGTGGACTTGTTGGCTGCATTTGATGATGCCATTAGAGACGGGGTTCATGTTATATCACTCTCTTTGGGTGCAGATGCACCACAAGGGGATTATTTCAATGATGCCATTTCTGTGGGGTCGTTCCATGCTGTCAGCCATGGTATTGTGGTGGTTGCTTCAGTTGGAAATGAAGGAAGTTCGGGGTCAGCAACGAATCTTGCTCCTTGGATAATCACTGTGGCTGCTAGTTCAACAGACAGAGATTTTACATCTGAAATAATTCTTGGAAATGGAGCTCACCTTTCGGTACAATTTTGTACCCGTTTAGTCTTTTTGATTTTCTGGATAATCACATTGACATGCCCTGAGGGTTGACCTAATTACAAAAACTTCCCCTGAAGTTTGGGAAATTACAAAAGCTTAACCAATCAAAGAATTTATATATTTCTTGATCCATGAATTTTGTTGATATCAGCTCTAATTTTATATGAACAGCCTATTTTTCCCGTGAAACATATTGGTCAGTATTTGCGTTAAACTCATGATATAATAGCTTGCATTAGGCAAGCCTCATGGTATATTAGGGAAAGGGAAGTTTGTGCAATGAAGCCAAATCTCAGGGTATGCCAATGTAATTATCCCTTTATATTTTAAGAGTGTTTGTGTATAATTCTTGATTTGTAATAGGACCTTTTGTTCTATAGGGTGAAAGTTTGAGTATAGCGAAGATGAATGCCACGGCAAAGATCATACCTGCTTCTGAAGCTTATGCGGGCTACTTCACTCCTTATCAATCCAGGTGAAGAAAAAGGTAGTTCTTTCTGTGTACGTTTTGGATGTCTATCATCTGTTTGAAAATCTCAAGTTATTTTAGTGTCTTTTTTTCATGTTCATCATGCCAGTTACTGTTTGGAGAGTTCCTTGAATATCACAAAGGCGAAGGATAAAGTTCTAGTTTGCCGACATGCTGGGAGCTCAACAGAGTCAAAGCTTGCAAAAGGTACTGTAGTTAAAGATGCTGGTGGAGTTGGAATGATTCTTATAGATGAAGAAGACAGAGATGTCGCCATTCCTTTTTCAATCCCAGCAGCAATTGTTGGGAAAAGGACAGGATACAAGATCCTATCTTACATAAATACTACAAGGTTTATGTTCTAGATAATGCTGTTCATCAAATTTTCCAACTCTTTTTTGTTTTATATGGCACAAGAACACTTAGGTTTGGCATAATTACACATACTTCCCTTGAGATTTTATAAATTACAAAAACTTCCCCTGTCAAAAGAATTTTACATTACATTTGGATTGACAAATTTTGATGATTTCATCTCTATTTTTTGATGGATACTGGATATTGACCTTGATACATACTGGCCAAAATCTAACTTCAAATGCATGGCTATAATAGCATGCTTTAGCTAAGCCGCAGGGTATCAGGTGAAATATTTGTAGTTCCTCAAACTAGGGGAAGTTTGTGTAATTAAACCAAACCTCATGCCAGTGTAATTATCCCATTTTTTCGTATATTATATTATTGACACATCCATTTTGACAGAAATGCCACATCGTTGATTCTTCCTGCCAAGACTGTTTTAGGATCCCAAGTTGCTCCTCGAGTCGCCCCGTTTTCTTCCAAAGGTCCCAATGCATTAACTCCTGAAATTCTCAAGGTAACATGGTACGAATGTTAGAAAATATGTTGTAAAACTTCTAAGCGAGTAACTCACAGTTTTACATATTTGATAAATTTGTAGCCGGATGTGATGGCACCTGGACTGAATATCCTTGCTGCCTGGTCTCCTGCAGCTGCCAATATGAATTTCAACATACTCTCAGGAACATCCATGGCTTGTCCCCACGTAACCGGAATTGTAGCCTTGATAAAGTCCGTGCATCCTTCTTGGTCTCCTTCTGCCATCAAATCCGCTATTATGACTACTGGTAAATAAATCCAGTCTCATAAAGCATGTCAACCTTACCAAACAATAACCTAATGAAATGATTATACAATAAAAAGTTAAACTATTTTTTCTCTTTCTTCTTTGCTCTCTTTTTTTCACTAACCATCTCATTCTTTCATTTGTCATCTCTCATGTCTCTCTCTCCACTACATAACTTCTTCTTAGGTTTCTCTCTTATGAAACCTCCTTTCCTCGTCATCTCCCATCACCCCTCTCTCTCTCATCACCTTCTCTCCATTTATACTTAAACCTGTCTTGCATGAGCATAAAGTTTTACCAAAACTCTAATCATTTAAACTTGTGGCGCAGCTAAAATGTCGGACAAGCACCATAAACCTATCACAGCGGGCCCCGATGGAAGAAAGGCAAATCCATTCGATTTGGGATCTGGGTTTGTGAACCCAAGAGACGTCCTTGATCCTGGTCTTGTCTATGATGCAGCTGCCACGGATTACAAAGCTTTTCTTTGCTCAATCGGTTACACCGACAGATCACTGCAGCTGATAACAAGAGATAACAGCACTTGTACTCGGGCATTCTCTACTCCAACCAGCCTTAACTACCCTTCCATCACGGTTCCCAATCTGAAAAACACGTTTTCAGTCACCCGAACAGTGACAAATGTCGGGAGGCCAAAGACGGTCTATAAAGCAGTAGTGTTCCCTCCAACAGGTATCAATGTTACTGTGGTGCCTAAAAGACTGTTTTTCAGTAGGTATGGTCAGAAGATCAATTTCACTGTGAAATTTGAGGTGGCTGCTCCATCAAAGGATTATGTTTTTGGGTCCTTGTCTTGGAGAAATAAAAGATCTTGGGTTACCACACCATTGGTTGTTCGGACCACACGTTCCAAGTTTGGTTTGTGGATATAACTTACAAGCTGCAATGCAATATAACAGGATGGATACGGAAAGCAAGAAAGAAAAATTAAAAGCCGGAAGATTGGTGATACAGATGAATGGTAAGCAATATGGTTTTACACTTGTCATGTAATCGGGGAGTAGTCTGATGGAGTTTTCGCATGCAAAAGAGTGATATATTTTACAATCCGGTAACTTTTTGGTTCCATATAGACTTGATAGTTATACATATATTTTTTTCAGTCATCAGTCGAGTAGTTTGATCTTCTCTACCTCCAGCTTCAAGCAATTGGATAATGATAGTGATTTAATTTTTCTATTTTTGTCGTCTGTTCTTTCTTTAGTTTTGTGGTTTCATGTCTGGGACGAGAAGTTAAACCATTAAGAATTTAATCATTGGGGTTTCTAAATTCTTGAAGTTAGGACATTTGTTTAAATTTTATAGGTTTTGGTGCTAGTGTTTTTGCAACTTTTAATTCTAGCTTTTCGTACAATGATACAAGGGATTCGTTATAATATATTGAGGAAAACAATTCTGAAAAGGATCAACTATTATATTTGTAATTTGTGTGTTGAATAAAGAAAAAAGTACCACCCCAGCTATTTAGTTACATAAGAAGGTGAGATTGTTTACTTTATTAAAAATTGATGTATTAGTTATTTAATATAACAATTTTTATGTCTATTAAAATATTGTAAGAACCCTATGCTATTAACAAAGCTCAAGAAAATATAAGAATATACTATGATATTTAATAATTCAAAAAAAGAGTTTAATTAATTAGAATAATTTATTGTAGTAAACAAATTGAATTGGGTATTTAATAAAATTTTAACATAGTCATATTAAGTCCAACTAGATAACAAACTAAGAAAGTAAACATTTTCTAAAATATATTCTCTTTTTTTTTGTCCCCTATGCCTAATGAGACTTAAATCTATGACCTATTTGTTCAGAGGTATACATGTCATTAAGTTATTTGTAAGGCTGTAAATGGATATCCGAAAATCTGTAATCCGTTTGCATTCGAATTCGTTTAAAGATGATATTATCTGTATCCGACTATAGTCATTCAAATTATAAACAGATAAGAATATGATAATCACACATTCAATCCAACTAAAATTCGACCCGTTTCTATAACTATTATCTGTAATCCGTATTCGATAATATATATATTCTTTTATGCCTTAATTAAAAAAATATTAGGACGTAATCCCACAAGCAAGTCTTAATCGAGTCTAATCAACATTGCTATTGTTTGTTGGATTCATCGACTTGAAGTAATTTCTAGTCTAGTTTAGATCAGGGTTTGTTTCATGTGTCATTACTCCATAATGACAAAACCCTAAAAGCTTTATAGACTAGGGAGTTCTAATACATGCACAAAATAAAGTAAACACCCAAAGTATATGAGAGCACATATAAAGAAGTGATTGCTTTTGATCGAATCATTTCACTTATTATTATTTAAAGATCATCTGCGTTCTTAACACATGTCAGATCCACTAACTAAAACTCTTAGTCAGCAGGGTTGACAATATGAATTAAAATCCATGGATTCAGCCCAATCCACTAGAATTGGATTGAGTTGGATTTAATAAAATTTAAATTGGATCAAATATGAACTTTTGATAATGGATTTTAAATGGATTGTTAATGGATTAAGCCCATATATTTAATTTTAACGTGATATTACCTTTTGACCCTTGATATTAATTAAAAAATTACGATATCATCCTAAAAAAAAGTAAAAGACATATTTAATATGCTTATGGAGGCATTGTATTTTCATGTAAATGCTTATGGAGCTGCTGAATTTAGGGGTGGGAAAGGGAAGGGATTTTCAGGATTCTGAAAAATCAGGATTAGGGTAAGATTTTGAGTTCCTGATCCCGTTCCCAAAAATTTCGGGATTGGCACTTATCTTTTCCTGTTTTTTTCCTTTGTTTTATAATTGGGTTGTATAATTATAATTGGGCCTGGTTTTTGTAATTGGGCCTTCTCATTTACAATTGAGTTATTTAATTATAAGGGTTAATTAAAAATCCCCCTTTGTTTTATAATTGGGTTGTATAATTATAATTGGGCCTGGTTTTTGTAATTGGGCCTTCTCATTTATAATTGAGTTATATAATTATAAGGGTTAATTACAAATCCCCCCCCCCCCCCCCTTGGGGCGCACTGCCCCCATCCTTTGATTTTGGGCGATTTCCCCCCTAACCTTTCGTAATTGTTACACTTTGCCCCTTCATGACGTTTCTGGCGGCATCTTTTTGGAATATTCCGTCATGAATGAATACGTTTTACCGATCCCCCCTATCCTTTGCCCCCGCGGGCGGATTGCCCCATGTCCTTTGACTTTGGAATATTTCGTAATTGTTTTGCAACTATACCTTATATCCTGACTTTTTATAAGTAGATAAGCTTTCGAACACTCTCATTATACACCATGAAATCAACTAATGTAACTAATATTTTGGTGTCGTATCGTATTTGATATTTAAATTCTCAAATATTTGTACTATTTATCCGGTGTTTACCAAATTCAATAAACGTGAATTTTTAATGCAAATAATATACAAATATATATATATATATATATATATATATATCACATTAATTTTGTATCGTATCCGAGTTATATTTTTTTTCTTAATTATTTAAAGTGATATTTTTAATAGTAAAATAAATAATAATAATAATAATTTGAAGAAGTGATTTCAAGAATGCTTCAGTAAACTTTCATAAGCAATATCGGTATTCTTTTATAGGACATTTATATGAGTCGAATCGGGTTAGACCAATTTGATATAAAAGTTTCTCCTGCTAGTTATAGTTGTATTCTCAAAAACTTGAACACGAAATTTTTAGTTAAGCTAATATGATACCAAAATGTTAAGTTACATTATTTGATTTGATGGTGATTTAGTTAGTAGAACGTATTTGATGGTGATTTGATGAAAAACAATTACGAAATATTCCAAAGTCAAAGGACAGGGGGCAATCCGCCCGCGGGGGCAAAGGATAGGGGGGATCTGTAAAACGTATCCATTCATGACGGAATATTCCAAAAAGATACCGCCGGAAACGTCATAAAGGGGCAAAGTGTAACAATTACGAAAGGTTAGGGGGGAAATCACCCAAAATCAAAGGATAGGGGGCAATCCGCTCCAAGGGCCAAAGGACTGGGGGGATTTGTAATTAACCCATATTATAATCAAGCATTATATATTTAAATTGTAATTATTCAAATAAAACAAATAAAATTCTAAAGCTTACAGAATGCAATTCACAACAGAATTATAGAAGGTGCAGAATGCATCAGAGTTACTGACTTGGTTGTGGGTTATGAGTTCTTTGAAAAGTATTTTTATAAAAAACACATCATATATTACCTATATTCATATTATTATTAATATTAATATTATATATATATATATATATATATAATATTATTATTAATTTATAATAGGGATTTTTATTATTATTATTATTATTATTTTTAATTTATAATCGGAATTTTTATTTAATCACAAAAAGAGTCAAACGGATCGAAAATAGGTCGAACGGGTCAAAATATAACATATATGTCCAAAACTGTTAAAAATAGGTCAAAGGTGGGTAAAAACGGGTCAAACGATTAAATAACGAGTAAAACAAGTCAAATATGATATTGAGGGACATTTTGGACATTTAGGCATTAGGGTCAAGTATAAATCCATTAAAAATCGGTGTTAAACCCATGAATGATCTGCCAAAATCCATTATAATCAAATCCATTAAGGACCCGCTAATATTTCAATCCATTTTGAATCCAATCCAACCCATCCATTTGCCACTCCTATTAGTCAGCAAGTGTACGTTCAAGGGACATCTTCAGAAGATGAGACTTAGAATTATACCTGAATGGCTTTGACGGGCAAGTGGAAGATTATTAGGAATAGTGTCCTTAAAATTGATATTGTAAATAGTCTGCTTTACTATTTCCTTGTAAAATCACAAACAATCTTTGAATAATAAATGAATGATTTTGTTCATAGGCAATCACTTCTTTATTTGTTGTATGAAATCTTGTTTGGGTTTGAATATCTATGCATGTTTAGAACTCCCCTAAGCCATAAGACTGTTAAGAACTTTGTCATTATGGAAATGACACATGAAACAAATTTTTAACTTGAGCGAGGATTAGAAACTACTTCAAGTTAATGAGTCCGACAGACAGTGGGAGTGTCGACTTTGACTCCGTTGAGACTTGCTTGTGTGATTATGTCCTTTTGAAGGATCACTCGGTTTCATGGGATGTAAATTGTATAAGTTGATGCATACACAATACACGAGGGTGCTTGTTAATAGAACAAGTTCACTGAGGTGTCCTGTGTTAAAAGATTCCTAAACGGGAAAGGACGTTTTCATAAACCTCCACATTAGAGAATGTTTCAATAGTCAATAATGTGATTAGTAATACTTAGACTTGAGATTCTATAATGTCTCATATGAACTAACTCTGTAATATTTGATATAGACTCAAAAAGCAGTCGCTTTTAGACAACTGAATTCCGGCTATGTTGGGATTACACAAGTGGCATACAGAGAAGTTAGAATCAATAAAGGACTACACTTGCTGTGAGCAATGTAACGCCACGTGTTTTCACACGTGCAGGTAAGAGTTACGTGCGCATTTACATTTAATTATATGATTTCATATCTTGTTTTATTAATCGAATTCGTTTCTAATTTGATTTAATTGTTTAAATTTTATATGAATTCCAATGTGTGTTATGAATATATGAATGAATTTATGAGAATGTGGATTTCGTGAATTCAGTGTTAATTGAATGGAATTACGTGTTTCGTGTAATCCGTGGGCTTGATGGTAACTTATTTGAATGTTTTGGACTCAATTGGAAATTGAGTTTGGGCTTAATTGACACTTTTTGAAAGTTTAGGGACCTAATTGAATATTAGGCATACCCCGAATGGTTTTCGCGATATCTTGAGGTCCGGACCTCGAAATCGAGATCCGTAACCGGCGTTGAATTTGTTTCGACGATACCTATCCATTAAACTTGACCTTATATTTTTTCGATACCGTTTGAACCTTCGACAATGAACTTTTCCACAACCTCGACCTTATAACTTGTGTGAACCACTTTCTTAAACGAACCGGACTTGGATTGACCCGTATCCTACCCATTTTAGCACTAAATATCAGCATTCCTATCTCCTTGCTTCCATCACATTCATCGATCATCATCTCAAGAGGCCAAGGAGAAGCTCTAAGAAAACCCTTGTTTGATCAAACTAACTTTAAGCTCAAGATCGATTCTTGTTCCATTTTCTTCCAAGGTAAGATATGGATTGTTTTCCCTTACTTCCCCTCTCCATTTTCTTCCGATTATATCTTGGTATGAGTTGGGGAATCATGTGACATGAGAAAGCTTGTAAATGCATTAAATGATATGAATTCTTGGTTCCATGTCTTTCCTTGGTTTTAAGTGAGAGTTGATGCATGGAATGTGTTGCTTGTAGCTTCCTTATCATTTCTATATGCTAGGATTTTGTGTTGGTTAATTATAGCATGACTTGCCATTGTTGAAGCTTGAAGCTTCCATGGATGGAAGCTTGATTTTGAGTGATCTTTTGCCAACCTTATGCATGAATTCCTGTATATATGAATGAATTGCATGTTATATGTGAATTATTTGGATTGAAACTATGTCTAAGTGTGCCTAAGAGCTTCCTTATTGCTGGCCCTGCTTTCTAAAGCTTTTCCCTCGCCAAAACAGAGCTTCTGCTCTGGTTTTCCTCGCAAGACAACGAGCTGACACGGCCGTGTCAGCTTTGAACTGAAAATGGACACGGCCGTGTTGGGCTCTCGACTTTGAATTTTTCTGATTTTAACCTCGGACACGGCCGTGTCCAAATGCTTTGAAAACTCAACACGGCCGTGTCAAGCCCTCGACTTTGAATTTTTGGATTTTTAAACCTCGGACACGGCCGTGTCCATTTCCTTTGAAAACTCAACACGGCCGTGTCATTTGAAATGGCAGCTTTGGGGGAACTCTTTTATTGCTTGTTTTGCGTTTATTGCTCGTATTTGTGAATTATATGCAATGTGAACTTATTAAAGTTATATGCTATGATTGATATATGACTTCAAGAATTATGTGAATGCAAGAATGAAAAGTATGAAAGTATGAACGATACGAACGAGAATGAATCCGGTTTTACCGTATATTGAACGAAACTTGGTGAATTATATGTTTAATTGAATTCTATGGTATTCATGAGCATATTTGAACATGTTTTTATGTTTCAAGCATTCCATAGCATGTCATTTCATAGCCGAGCGTCTAATGTGGTCATGATTGAGTCTCACACTACCTTTGTCACACAGATATTGATCCGGTAGGAGACGAGGGTGAGCAGTGAGAGCTTTGTTGGGTTGTTTTTGTCTACCAGGTGGGTTTTTCTTCTATTAGTTAACAATATAACCCCGAACACCTAATGTGCAAGATTTTGGCCAAAACCCTATATATGTATTTATAGCGAGTTTTCAACGAATCAATGTTTTAAACGAAAGCCTTCTTCTTGAATATCCTACCAAAAGTTTGGCGAGTAATGAATGAATGTTCACAATGAATGGGGCCCCGGGACTTGGTGTATTGGTGAACCGGGGAAGCATGGGCTGACGGGAATCCACATATACTAGTTCCAACAATTTCGGTAACCTAGACTTCACTAGGAGATTAGTGAACGAAAGGGGACCCGCACTTTTGGGGATTCATGTACCCCTCTAGCATTAATGAATGAGGGTTCGGGCCTTGCAAACCCGTTCCCTACCCGGAGGAAAAAGGAGTATATGAATGATCGAATGAATGTGCACGAAAGAATGAATGTATGAACGAACGAATGAATGAATGATTAATGAATTACACGAGGTGTTGGTTGGAGATAATGCACGCCCTCTCGCCGGGCCACTAATGACCTAATGAATGAAATGAATTGTTATAATCCTATTCGTTGTATTTACTTCCCACTTGGGAAAAAGGATTCTAAACCTCGAATAAAGATTATAACTTGCATGTATGTGTTTAAATTCTGTCATATTATGATATTATGCCTATCTTTTTATACCCACCAGTCTGTCTAAGACTGAACCCGGAGTTGTTTCAGTTCTTTTTGCAGGAAGGGATGCTAGGCGGGATACAAGTCGGAGAGGTCTTGCATAGTGTCTAGTATTTCTTGTCTTTACACTCATTTGTTATGCTTTTGATCATTTTGGATTTTGTATATGAATTGAGAGCGTACATGTATATGGTACCTATATGTATCTTACTCAAACTTAAATGTTGGTACCTAGAGCATATAGCTCATTATATGGAATACGTGTTGGTATCTAGAGCATCTAGCTCAGTATATAGTATATGAATTATTGCTTCCGCTTTTCTGTTGCTCTGATTGTTATTGTTATTGGGGTTTAAGTTATAAGTTAGTCCCGCCTGGCTTAGCGAGTGTGTATGTCTCCGTTCGCTATGATTTGGCACGTGTATGGAAATCCATTTCATATACGGGTCGGGTCATGGTGCGGGGGATGTGGCATCTGGTGCTCGGGCGTTACATCCTTTGAGTGGTATCAGAGCCCAGGGTTGCAAAACCAGGGTTCTAGTGTCGTGTTGAGTCAGTAGGTCGTTCGGCTATAGGAATTACTTATTAATTTGGAGCATTTGCATTTTTATGTGATAATGTGCTTGGATTCTTGACTTGAATGATTGAATGAATTTATTGCATTGTCACGCATGAACTAAATATAGCATGCATGTTAGTGTTTGAATTGATAGGATGTCTCCGAAAAGACATCGGGAAAGGTCTCCGGGACACCGTCACCACCGTGATCATTCCCCTAATCCTCCACAACCGCCTATGAATATGGAGCACTTTATGGAGGCGGTATATAACTATGTGGAACATAGAAGGGCTCAGGATCCTCCAGTACAACCGCAGGCTGAATATCAAACACCTCCTCATAATAACCCGAGAGATCATCACGGGCTATTTTTGAGCTATAATCCACCCAGATTTTCAGGTTCGGTAGATGATGCTATATCAGAAGGATGGTTGACGAGGATTGAGAGGATTTTCAATGTTAGACAATTTACCTCTCAAGAGAAGGCCCAATTTGCTATCTTTCAATTGGACGGAGAAGCATACGATTGGTGGGAACGTACTAGAGAGAAGCTGGAAGTGGAAGGGGAGGAAGTAAACTGGGAAGTCTTTGTAAGGGAATTTCGAGAAGCTTTTGTGTCGGAAGTTGTTCGAGAGAGAAAGGAACAAGGATTTATGGATTTGAATCAGGGAACTCGAACAGTGGCTCAGTATCTTTCTCTTTTCAACAGACTTGGGAAATATGCACCTCACATTACAAGGGATGAAAAGAGAAAGGCAAAGAAGTTCATAGCAGGATTGAGACAGGATCTCCGACATGGGCATGCAGGCCATAATTTTGAGTCTTTCGCTGATACTGTACAAAGGGCGTTGGTGCTGGAAGAGGAATACAAGAAAAAGGATCCTATTCCACGATTGCAAAGGGGACAAGGATCGGGGTTTGGAAAAGGGAAAAGACCTATGGTGGCTCCCTCACAGCCGTTCCAAGGGCAAAACAAGAAGTTCAGAGTTGCAGGATCTGCACCACCGAAGCCACAAGTACCTCCATCTACTTCTGATCCTCGGCATGATAGGTCACCATGTTTATATTGTGGAGGCCCGACTCACACCTACAACACTTGCAGAAGGAGGTTGGGACAGTGTCTGATTTGTGGGAAAACGACGCATATGGCCAATACTTGTCCAGATAAGACTCCGGGTTATCAACCGGGAGCTCAAAGGCCGATGATCCCGGCTCGTGCGTATGCTCTTGCGAGTGAAGAGCAAAATGTGGAAGCTAATCCTAATGCCATGGTGGAAGGTACGATATGCATCCATAACACGCACATACATGCATTGTTTGATCCTGGTGCGACTCATTCTTTTATGTCTTGCAAATTAATTGATACTTTGTGTTTGCCTGTTACGTGTTTAAATGCTTGTTATGTGGTGAGTTCGCCGTTGGGTGGAAGTCTTGAGACAGATCAGGTGGTCAGAGACTGTGTGTTTGGGTTTGAAGGCAGAGAATATCAGGCAGATTTAGTGGTGATGCCGATGAACAAATATGGGGTTATTTTGGGAATGGATTGGTTGTTTCGGTACCATGCCACAGTTGATTGTTTCACCAAGACAGTTAAGTTGGGAGAAGAAGTGACAGTAGGGAAAGAATCAGGGATTGCACCTCTCTTATCGTTCACCGAGGCTCATAAGTTGATAAGGAATGGAGCTACGGGATATATTGTTTATATCTTGAATAAGCCGAAAGATCAGGCGGAACTCGAAGAGACCGAGGTAGTAAAGGAGTACCTTGAGGTGTTTCCCGAAGTTTTAGGCTCTTTGCCTCCGGATCGAGAGATCGAATTTGTAATAGACTTATATCCGGGATCTGAACCTTATTCTAAGACTCCTTACCAGATGGCACCGACAGAGTTGCAGGAGTTGAATGTTCAGTTAGAAGACCTTCTCAAGAATGGATATATTCGACCGAGCTCATCACCGCGAGGCATGCCAGTTCTCTTTGTTAAGAAGAAAGATGGAACTTTAAGGATGTGCATTGACTACCGGGAGTTGAATCGGATGACTGTAAAGAATAAATATCCATTGCCTAATATAGAGGATTTGTTTGATATGCTACAAGGGTCAAGAGTGTATTCTAAGCTCGATTTAAGGCAAGGATATTATCAGTTAAAGATTAAGGAGGAAGATATTCCTAAGATAGGATTTAATACTCGGTATGGACATTATGAGTTCGTGGTGATGCCATTTGGGGTTAACTAATGCGCCGACAGCTTTTATGGACATGATGCATAGGATTTTCCGCCCGTATTTGGATAAATTTGTCGTGATCTTCATTGATGATATTTTGGTATACTCAAGGTCAGAAGAGGATCATGCTCGGCATTTGAGATTGGTATTGGAGACTTTAAGAGATAACCAGCTCTATGCAAAGTTCAGTAAATGTGAGTTCTGGATTGACAGGGTGAGCTTCTTGGGACATATCATTTCAAGTAAAGGCTTGGAAGTAGATCCTTCGAAATTAGAGGCAGTTTCAAAGTGGCAGAGTCCTAAGAATGTCTCCGAGATTCGTAGTTTCTTGGGTTTAGCCGGTTATTACCGAAGATTTGTTAAGGATTTTTCTAAGATTGCGGCTCCATTGACCCGATTAACCAAGAAGGAGGTTCAGTTTAAATGGGATGAAAAGTGTGAAGTTAGCTTTCAGCTCTTGAAGGATAAGTTAACTTCTGCACCGATACTTGCACTTCCGGATGGTATTGAAGGGTTTGTGGTGTATACGGCTGCTTCCCATGAAGGCTTAGGTTGTGTTTTGATGCAAAACGGGAGAGTAATTGCTTATGCCTCTAGGAAATTGAAAGAGCATGAGAAAAATTACCCCACTCACGACCTTGAACTTGCTGGGGTGATTTTTGCCTTAGGGAAGTGGAGACATTATTTGTATGGAACTTCTTTTGAGTTTTTCACCGATCATAAGAGTCTTCAGTATTTGTTTTCTCAAAAGGATTTGAATAGAAGACAGCGTCGATGGATGGAGACTCTTGAGGATTATGATTGTGTGATTAAATATCACCCGGGTAAAGCTAACGTGGTCGCTGATGCATTGAGCAGGAAGACTAGTGTATCCAATTTGAAAGTAAATATTGGACAACCAATGGAGTTGGTTAAGATAAAGGCTCGTATGGGTAACATCTCAGTACGGCCAGAGTTAAGGCAACAGATATTTGAGGCACAACGGACGGATGTTGAGATTCAGAAGTTGATTGAAAAGGCTCAATCAGACTCCGAGTGTCCATTTGGATTCGATGACACGGGAATCTTTCGATTTAAGAACAGAGTGGTAGTTCCAACGGAGTTGAGAAGAGCTATTTTGGATGAAGCTCATAAAACTGTGTATTCGGTATATCCTGGTGGAAACAAGATGTATCGGGACTTGAAACAGTATTATTGGTGGAGTGGGTTGAAGAGAGATGTGGTAAATTATGTGAAGCATTGTCTGACTTGTCAGTTAGTGAAAGCTGAGCATCAAAAGCCGTCAGGATTATTACAGCCATTACCTATTCCCGAATGGAAATGGGAACATATAGCAATGGATTTTGTATCGAGTTTACCTAGAGTGAAGGGTGGATTCGATGGAATTTGGGTAATTGTGGACAGATTAACTAAGTCAGCCCATTTTCTTGCAGTTCGGATGTCAGATAAGATAGGTAAGTTGGCTAAGAGGTATTGTGATGAGATTGTTCGGTTACATGGAGTGCCAGCTAGTATTGTTTCAGACAGGGATCCAAGATTTACTTCCAAGTTTTGGCAAGAGTTACAGAAGTGTCTGGGAACTAAGCTTCAGTTCAGTACAGCTTTTCATCCACAGACTGACGGCAAATCTGAAAGGTTAATCAGATATCTTGAGGATATGTTAAGGGCGTGTGCGTTGGATTTCTCGAGTTCATGGAATGAACAATTGCCCTTGATCGAGTTTGCCTACAACAACAGTTATCAAGCTTCTATAGAAATGGCACCGTATGAATTTCTTTATGGAAGGAAGTGTCGATCCCCGTTGTTTTTCGATTTGGAAGAATGGAAATGGAGCAAACAAGAGGGTGTGAAACGAGGGGAAAAGAAAGATAAACCTTCCAAAGCTATTCAGGATGCCATCGAAAAAGTTCAGATTATTCGACAACGGATGAAAGCAACTCAAGATCGACAGAAAAGTTATGCAGATAAGCGAAGGAAAGATCTTGAATTTGAAGTTGGGGATAGGGTATTCCTGAAAGCTTCACCTCGGAAAGGATTTACCCGAATTGGAAAAGGAGGAAAGCTGAATCCCCGATATTTGGGACCTTATGAGATTTTGGAGAGAATCGGAGATACAGCTTATAGATTGGATTTGCCTCCAAGTTTAACGGGTATTCACAATGTCTTCCACGTATCACAACTTCGGAAGTATTATCCCGATGAAACCGTGATCATACCGGTTGAAGAGGTTGAGCTTGAACCGAATCTCACTTTTGTTCAGAAACCAGTTAAGATTCTGGATCGGAAATTTCAGGAACTTCGGAATAGACGTTTTCCCTTGGTAAAAGTGTTATGGCGAAGTGATAAGACGGAAGAAGCCACGAGGGAAACAGAAGAGGAAATGAAGAAGTTCTACCCGAATTGTTTCAGAACGAGCAATGAATCCGAGGACGGATTCTCTTTAAGGGGGAGAGGTTGTAACGCCCCGTGTTTTCACACGTGCAGGTAAGAGTTACGTGCGCATTTACATTTAATTATATGATTTCATATCTCGTTTTATTAATCGAATTCGTTTCTAATTTGATTTAATTGTTTAAATTTTATATGAATTCCAATGTGTGTTATGAATATATGAATGAATTTATGAGAATGTGGATTTCGTGAATTCGGTGTTAATTGAATGAAATTACGTGTTTCGTGTAATCCGTGGGTTTGATGGTAACTTATTTGAATGTTTTGGACTCAATTGGAAATTGAGTTTGGGCTTAATTGCCACTTTTTGAAAGTTTAGGGACCTAATTGAATATTAGGCATACCCCGAACGGTTTTCGCGATATCTTGAGCTCCGGACCTCGAAATCGAGATCCGTAACCGGCGTTGAATTTGTTTCGACGATACCTATCCATTAAACTTGACCTTATACTTTTTCGATACCGTTTGAACCTTCGACAACGAACTTTTCCACAACCTCGACCTTATAACTTGTGTGAACCACTTTCTTAAACGAACCGGACTTGGATCGACCCGTATCCTACCCATTTTAGCACTAAATATCAGCATTCCTATCTCCTTGCTTCCATCACATTCATCGATCATCATCTCAAGAGGCCAAGGTAAAGCTCCAAGAAATCCCTTGTTTGATCAAACTAACTTTAAGCTCAAGATCGATTCTTGTTCCATCTTCTTCCAAGGTAAGATATGGATTGTTTTCCCTTACTTCCCCTCTCCATTTTCTTCCGATTATATCTTGGTATGAGTTGGGGAATCATGTGACATAAGAAAGCTTGTAAATGCATTAAATGATATGAATTCTTGTCTTTCCTTGGTTTTAAGTGAGAGTTGATGCATGGAATGTGTTGCTTGTAGCTTCCTTATCATTTCTATATGCTAGGATTTTGTGTTGGTTAATTATAGCATGACTTGCCATTGTTGAAGCTTGAAGCTTCCATGGATGGAAGCTTGATTTTGAGTGATCTTTTGCCAACCTTATGCATGAATTCCTGTATATATGAATGAATTACATGTTATATGTGAATTATTTGGATTGAAACTATGTCTAAGTGTGCCTAAGAGCTTCCTTATTGCTGGCCCTGCTTTCCAAAGCTTTTCCCTCGCCAAAACAGAGCTTCTGCTCTGGTTTTCCTCGCAAGACGACGAGCTGACACGGCCATGTCAGCTTTGAACTGAAAATGGACACGGCCGTGTTGGGCTCTCGACTTTGAATTTTTCTGATTTTAACCTCGGACACGGCCGTGTCCAAATGCTTTGAAAACTCAACACGGCCGTGTCAAGCCCTCGACTTTGAATTTTTGGATTTTTAAACCTCGGACACGGCCGTGTCCGTTTCCTTTGAAAACTCAACACGGCCGTGTCATTTGAAATGGCAGCTTTGGGGGAACTCTTTTGTTGCTTGTTTTGCGTTTATTGCTCGTATTTGTGAATTATATGCAATGTGAACTTATTAAAGTTATATGCTATGATTGATATATGACTTCAAGAATTATGTGAATGCAAGAATGAAAAGTATGAAAGTATGAACGATACGAACGAGAATGAATCCGGTTTTACCGTATATTGAACGAAACTTGGTGAATTATATGTTTAATTGAATTCTATGGTATTCATGAGCATATTTGAACATGTTTTTATGTTTCAAGCATTCCATAGCATGTCATTTCATAGCCGAGCGTCTAATGTGGTCATGATTGAGTCTCACACTACCTTTGTCACACAGATATTGATCCGGTAGGAGACGAGGGTGAGCAGTGAGAGCTTTGTTGGGTTGTTTTTGTCTACCAGGTGGGTTTTTCTTCTATTAGTTAACAATATAACCCCGAACACCTAATGTGCAAGATTTTGGCCAAAACCCTATATATGTATTTATAGCGAGTTTTCAACGAATCAATGTTTTAAACGAAAGCCTTCTTCTTGAATATCCTACCAAAAGTTTGGCGAGTAATGAATGAATGTTCACAATGAATGGGGGCCCGGGACTTGGTGTATTGGTGAACCGGGGAAGCATGGGCTGACGGGAATCCACATATACTAGTTCCAACAATTTCGGTAACCTAGACTTCACTAGGAGATTAGTGAACGAAAGGGGACCCGCACTTTTGGGGATTCATGTACCCCTCTAGCATTAATGAATGAGGGTTCGGGCCTTGCAAACCCGTTCCCTACCCGGAGGAAAAAGGAGTATATGAATGATCGAATGAATGATCTAATGAATGTGCACGAAAGAATAAATGTATGAACGAACGAATGAATGAATGATTAATGAATTACACGAGGTGTTGGTTGGAGATAATGCACGCCCTCTCACCGGGCCACTAATGACCTAATGAATGAAATGAATTGTTATAATCCTATTCGTTGTATTTACTTCCCACTTGGGAAAAAGGATTCTAAACCTCGAATAAGGATTATAACTTGCATGTATGTGTTTAAATTCTGTCATATTATGATATTATGCCTATCTTTTTATACCCACCAGTCTGTCTAAGACTGAACCCGGAGTTGTTTCAGTTCTTTTTGCAGGAAGGGATGCTAGGCGGGATACAAGTCGGAGAGGTCTTGCATAGTGTCTAGCATTTCTTGTCTTTACACTCATTTGTTATGCTTTTGATCATTTTTGATTTTGTATATGAATTGAGAGCGTACATGTATATGGTACCTATATGTATCTTACTCAAACTTAAATGTTGGTACCTAGAGCATATAGCTCATTATATGGAATACGTGTTGGTATCTAGAGCATCTAGCTCAGTATATAGTATATGAATTATTGCTTCCGCTTTTCTGTTGCTCTGATTGTTATTGTTATTGGGGTTTAAGTTATAAGTTAGTCCCGCCTGGCTTAGCGAGTGTGTATGTCTCCGTTCGCTATGATTTGGCACGTGTATGGAAATCCATTTCATATACGGGTCGGGTCATGGTGCGGGGGATGTGGCGTCTCGCGCTCGGGCGTTACAAGCCAGATGATCTCTTACTGATTAAGTTGTTCGTAGTTCATCATGAAATCCTTGGCCAAGGTGGAAAAGACCAAGACATCAAGAAAATGAGATTTTCTTAGATTGTGATCTAAATATATATGAAACGAAATTAACTTTAAAGATCAAGATTATTAGCGCTCTAAGATTATTCTCATGCCTTAGATCTTCATTGAGAGACAGGGTGGTAGGTGGATCGAATTTCACTAATAGTCATTGATTGAAAGGTTTCGATTCATTTCGCTATTCGGCAGGGGTCACAAACTCATTGCTAGATTACGGTAGTATCATCTGTGAACTAATTAATTGAATACAAGTATTAATTAATTAGTATCTCTACTAACCGAATAATAAACCTAGAGCGTCACACACAACTGGCAGGTCACAAGGGTTTTAATATGAGGTTAATCGGATTAACCTAAAATGATCAAGATAGTTGATCAATGGGGCCACAAATACATAGGCCCCATGTCACGTGAGTCACACGTTTGAAAACTAAATTAATTAAAGTTTTTTTAATTAATTAGGAATTAATTGTTGGGCCCAATTTAAAATAATTTGGAATTAAGATATTTATTGAATATATTATTTAATCTTATTTAGATAAGGTTGAATAGTCAAAATCCCCGTTTACTTTTTTGAACATGATTTCGTATGTCATGATATAATGGGTTAGACTACTTACACTATAAGTTAATTTCCTTTGTTTACTTTTAATTCTTTTTGGCTAGTTTATTAACTTTGTTTGTTTACTTTGAATAATAGATAATGTATGTCTATATGGAAATTACTCTCTTGCCCCTCAGTTTAGATCTGATATTGCTTCCTTTCATACACCCTCACACAGAATGATAGTTAAGACAACAAAATCCTCACTTAAGCACAACCATAATTAAAACTAGTCATCATCAATAATTTCGTAAAGATGAACAACATATCCATACTTCGAAGTCATATACATTCTGTCACAAACTTCATATTTCCCCCATAATGAAAATAAGATTCAGTTCCTATTGAACAGAGGCAAACTTTCAAAACTACAAAAACTAACACTTCATACATTCAGTGTTACCATTATCCATCCATTTGGCAATGGGACTCTCAGCAAACCTATTACTTTCACAAGTACAAAAAACTATTCCTAATTCAGTGACAAACTTCAAATGGTCACTCTGATAAAAATAGATTGTTTAACTAATGGCTGAATCAACAAAAGAGCCAGATTCGAAGGACTACTAAAGACATTCTAAATCAAAGTTTACAACATTTACAACCAAAACATAACTGAGCAAAACAGAAGAGCCATTAACTTAGCTTACCATCGATTGCCATTTGCATCATGACTTGGCGAGCATCAGTAATCATTCTGAAAAACATATTAAGTTGGCTAGGATTGTTCACGAGCATATTGGAGACGTTGATGTGATCATGGATATCAATGAACATATATATCTTCTTGTCTTTTCATTGTGTCTTTAGCAGTCCCAAGGCGCAATGGAACATAGCGCAAAGATGCAACGGACTCATTGTGGTTCGTCCCTGTCCAAAGTCAGATCAAAATGTGTAGGCTCGGAAGCTGAAGACCAGTTCATTACTTGTTGACCGGACCCACGCCTCGTAAAGTGGAAATGGTTTCGCCCGGATGCAAGAGTGATTCGGAAATTGCTGCAACCGTTATAAATTTAATTTTAGCACTACAAATTGGAGCAATAAAATTAAAAACTGTAATATAAAACGGAGAATTAGTTTAAATCTACCGTAAAAACCTGTAGAAAGCAGTCCCATTCAGCCGGCTCGGCCTTGACTGTTTGGAGCCTTCCATCCACTACCAATTATGTCTTTGAATGCAAGGACGAGATTGTTTTCCTTCTACATAATCCAGCCACGGTGCCCTTTAACCTTAGAAATACCCGTACCCTCAATGGGAGCCATCAACGACATCTATGAAATTTAACATACAACTTAATTTGACTTTACAAATAAATATTACATGACATAAATTATTGTGCATAAACAATTTTGTAAAAGTTCAGTTAAATGAAAATTTTCAGATATTCTACCGCAGAGTATTGTACATATTGTCCATTCTACAATTTTATAAACGTTCAGTTAAATGAAAATTTTCAGATTCATGTGCACAGATTTTCCATTATATGAAACCAACTAAAACTCATGTACAAGAATCTTGCATACATAAATTTTTCTTAATCAAATATTCTTCAACAAACAATCATCAAGATATTCTACGGCAGAGTATTGTTCAAACTTGTTGGTTCCATCAAAAACGAATTGCATACCTAAATAATCGAAGTATAATAGTTTGTTCAACTTAACAAATTTGTATCAAAAGAACCAAAATCAATTGAAACAGGTTGAAGATAAAGAATGTTACTAGATTGCGCAGCTGATGAAGAATGCCACCGAAATTCTGGAAAAGGGAATCGAAAATTTAAGACTAAATTGTAAAAAAATATATAAAATTAACAAGGGAACGAGAATGAACCCTACCTGAAACTCTTTAAAAAGATCGTCTCCTAGGGTTGGGTAGTCTTCCACAATGATCTGCAACCAAAATGATTAAAGAGGGAAAATGAAATTTGGGTTTTCCATCAAGCAGCGAAAAAATGGAGGCATCCCTAATTTCAATGGCATCCTTTGTAATTAACACAAAAAATTGAATAAATTGGTAAATTCCCCGCCCCAGGAAAAGCCATGGGTAGCGAGACACGCCAAATTTCCATGTCTGCTGGATGAGGCGATATCACGTGAATCCTACGGGCCCGTACGGCACACTCAGGCCGCTGCATAGAGCAAGTAAACAGTCGACAATGGGGGTTGGGAACCTCTATCCCCTTGTTAGAGGAGAAGTAAACGGGGCCTAAAGCATTTAGGAAAAACATTTCTTCATATAACTTAAATCTAAGACAAAATCTTATTTTAATTATAAGATATATTTTAATTAATGAATTATTGAGAAAGAAATCAAAACCCACAAGGTTTAGGAAAATCCTTAGGGGTTCGAACAAATTAACCTATAAATATAGTGGTTCGGGCTTCTTTTAAGGTTTAGACCAACGTTCTTGAAGCATTAACTATTTTGATAAAATTAAAAGAAAATCTTTCACATCAAAAATCTTAGCCAAAACACAAGCCACAAAACTAGCATTCTCAAAAGTTTGATCGTGACGTATATGCTTTAGAGGATTCTTGCTTAGGACTCTCAAGAAGAATCCTTCAAGGGATAATCAATCTCTTTGAATTTTTTTTTCTTTAATTTCTGCTGCTTTTACTCTGTATTTTCCAACAGCGTATACACGCGCACTTGCTATACACGGCATGGCGACGGGACAAGGGCGGTAGGCAGTGAATGCCCCTGCGAGGGTGGGGCGCCTTGCGGGATAGGCATCCAGTAGGCAGCATTGTTGCCTATGTGCGCGCCCCCTCCTCATGTGGGGCGGTGCCTCTCGTTAAGGCTGCGCAGCCACCTGCTGCCCAGCGTGCACAAGTTGCGAAAAATACCCTCTGTTGAATTTAAAAGAAGAATATAACTGTTATAATGACCATATTTTGTCAAAAAATAAGGGCTGGAAAATTTTGTTAAAAATATTACACTTAATCCCCAAATTAGTATAGTCAATTACAGTCAACCCCTACGGGGTAATATGGGAATAAAAAAATTAACTAAAGTCAATATATGGTATTTTTGAATTTTCATTAAAAATTTTACTAACGTCGGTAATTTTTCAACGAAAATGGGGGTTAAGTGTTGATCTGGCTCAAATCTGGTCGATCTGACGTGGTCGATCTGGCTGTCAGATATGGGTCAATCAGTCAAGAATTTGTTTGAGTGGGTTCTTGTCGACCTGAAAGCACTAACACACGTGAGCTAAGTACCAAATTGGAGGACTTGGGGTTTTACCCAAGTTTGGCACTCCGACGCTCAAGTCAGTAATGGAGCTCTTTAGAGAGAGAATAAATGCAATTGAATGCGTATTAAAGGCTTACCAACTACTGTTCAAGGGGCGAGTATTTATAGCCATAGCCAAATAACACAGTAATACGTGTACTGTAGGTGTGCATTAATGGCGTTGCCAGTCGTCGATCTGGATGTCGGACGATGGAACCGGCTTGAGGCGGGTCGTTTGTACCTTCTTTCCCCTTTGGGTAAAAACAGGGACTGACAGTCATTAATGAGCCATAGTACACCTGTTCTAGGGAATGGGAAGGGTACACGTGTTCCGACAGGAGTACTTTACAGTATTCGGGTGTCCGATGACGTATGATATCGATCTGGAGATCGATATTGCCTTCCGGGATCCTTAATGTTGTGGGTTTCCTCATAGGAGAGAGCAGATCGATCTGTTGATCTGATGATCGGATGATATGCCAATCGATCTGGTGTCCTCAAGCAGATCTGATGATCTGAGGACCTGATATCGATCTGATGATCTGTCCAAGAGGCCGTTTCTGGTTTGCCCAGGTTGGCGCGGAGTCCACGTGGCGACTACGCTGGTGTGCCACGCGTCCTCATGTGATTATGCCATGTCAGAGGCCCCCCAAATTACCAGTGTGAAACTTCGCAGTGGTAATTTCATCGATCTGGCATTGGGTAGGGGAACCGTCGTGACCGTTAGAATCGAACCGCTGCCTTGGTGATGAGGCGCGACTTTTGAGTTCACTGATCTGACGTCGCATTTAATGCGACGTGACCTTTGAGGGAGGTGGCGTGTCCGGGGTAATAATGGCGTCGTTTCGCATTTCGAGACGTTACCTTTTCACCCTCTATAAATAGGGGGTCACCCACAGCCCTCATTTCACTGTTTTCGCATACGAAGCATCGAACTGCTCCGATCTGTCGCCCTTGCCAGCCGTCCTTTTTGAAGCCTGTCCGATCTGCTCCCAAGGTAAAATTCCATTCCTTTTCCCATTTCTTATGGCTCACAATCAGGTCGAAATGGGTGGGGAATCTGAGGAAGCGGCTTTCACGCCGTCTCCTGATCGGGAGCTCGAGCAGAGTGTCCCCTTGCTTCCAGATGCTAGCTTTGAGTCACTCGTGGGATCTGGCGGTACGGCTAATCGCGGGGGACCCGCTTCGACCTCGAGGGGGAGAGGACCATTGAGATTGGTGGATGAGCCGGAGGTTCCGCAGATCGATGAAGAAGGGAAGATCGAAGAACCCGTGGCGAACCCTCCCGTAGCGGAGCAACCGCGTCACATCTACCGTACTTTAACCCATGTTACCCAGAGGTCATCAAAGATAACCGAATCCGAGTTCACGGACACGAGGAGGAGATTGGCCTTGGATTTGCCATATGTAGTTCGAATGCCGCTGGAGGGGGAGACGGTGGGTAGCCCACAGAGGCCGAGGTCGATTGGGGTCTATTATCACTCAGTTAAGTATGGATTTAGGCTCCCGCTACCTCCGATCGTCTCCGACTTCCTAGTTCGATTCAACATGTGTCCGGCCCAATTGACTCCGAACTCATTCTCCCTTATTCACTGCATGATGATTATCGTGAAGAGCTTGGGGTTCGCGCCTGAGATCGAAGATTTTGGGGAGTTCTTTACACTGAATAGCGCCGCGAAATCTGGCCCCGGGTACTTCAATCTTCAGTCAAAACCTCACAGGAAGATGGTATCTATCCCTTCGACGTCGCATGGGGTAGATTGGAAATCCAAGTTCTTTTTTGTCGATCTCCCAGTCTCCCCTTCGTTTCGATCTACATGGGGTTCGAATGATCCGAAGCGCCTCGCCACCAGATCGACCTCGTGGCTCCACAACAACTTCGATCTACTTCCCCGTTTGGTCCTGCTTGACCATATAAACCTGACGAGGACGGGGAATCTGGTTGAAGCGGGCATAATCCTGGGGCACCGACGGAGGAGCTTCCGCCTTGGTATCTCCCACTTCGACCGGATCCCCCCTCGATCGGGGTTCCTTAAGTTTTTTATAAATTTTCCTCTTTCTATGTCGATCTAATCCTTGGTTTTTTCGATCTGCAGATCTACGAGTTCTAATCATGTCTCAAGCTGCAAAGATGAGAGCGAGAAACCAGAGGGAGGTCGCTGCCGCGGAGATGCAACCGGTGATCGACGCAGCTCGCTCGATACTCAACGCTCTTCCTGAAGCACAACAAATTCATCAAGAGGGGTTCCGAAAGGAATTGCATGACCAAGGCGCTCATCAGATCGGCCCGGACACGGCGGTGCCTCCAGTTCGGGGTCAGGAGTTCGTCGATCTGGCGGGGTCCTCAGGGGGTCAGGTCGATGACGACCTCGAGCAAGTAATAAATTTAGACCACTTAGAATTACATTTGGATGAAGACATTGACCCTTATACCCAGTTTGTTCAGGCAAGGCATGGCGTGGGAAAGAGGCCTTTCAGGGAAACCGCTCACACGATGGAGGATTCCGAGGATTCGGACGAAGAATCCCAGCTTTTGGATTTCCCCCGAACCCCACTTCCGCAATGGCCGACTGGACTCGAGCTGGAAAAACCGGACAGATCGAAGCGTGCCTTGGCTTTTGGCACTCCGGACATCGATCTGATCTCCGCTTTGTTCAACACCGGCTGCATTATTGATGAACAGAGGAAGCTGTCCAGGTCGAGGTCTGCGGATCAGAAGAGGGCCAAAGCCGCTCGAGGAATCTTCTGTGTGAGCATACATATCATTTCATTCATTCATCATTCATTTTTTAGCATTTCGTGTCGATCGATTCGGTGATGATCGATCTGTACTTTGTCGATCGATCTGCTTCTTGCTGATCGATCCCTTTGTTTCTGATCGATCTGCATATTGCTTTTCAGGACGTCCTCCCCGTGTTGGCGAACTCGATCCAGGAGGCGGAGGTCTTTAAAGCCGGCAAACAGAGATACAAGGAGAAGTACCGGAGTGCAAAGGCACAACTCACTTCGATGGATCCCCAAATCATCCATCAGCTCGAGGAAGACCTCTGTAATGCCAGGGAGGAGAAAAGGGTCCGGGTCGAGGAGAGGGAGACAATGGAGGTCCAGTTGAAGAGTGCCCAGGAAGCTTTGGCGAACGCTGAGAAGCAGTACGAAAATGCCATTGCTGGGCTAAGGGTATAGTTCGCCGGTCAGCTCGAAAGCGCTAAAGCTGCTGCAAAGGAGGAGGGCAGATCGGAGGTATTCGATCTCGTTAGGGCTAAGATTAACAAAGCCGCAGAGGAGATGAAAAAGTGCAAGCTCGAGATCGAGCGGTACGTGGTTCGGGAGTTTATGGAAGGGCTCGGATTTGAGGAAGCGAGCCTGATCGTGGGGGAAAACGATCTGAAGGAGGGGTTTCAAATTGCTATCAACCAGCTCAAGGCCCAGGATGTCTTTTCCCCCAATTTTAACTTCGAGTCGATCGGCCCTATGCTCCCCGATCCGGCTGTGGTCGACCTCCTTGAGGAAGAGGAACCAGTTCAAATCGACTGGACGACATACAAATACGGCCATGCCATTGAGATGGCCCAGGCCAAAAAGACTAAGTCCCAGGTGACATGTGAGCTGCCTCAACCGGTCGAGGTCGAGCATTTCCTTCCCAGCGTCCGCGAGTTCGAGAGAGCCAGGAATCGATCTGTTCAAGAATCTACTTCAACCCGGGTCGAAATCGACTGATCCATTGCCTCCGTGTAGTTACTTTTAAAATATTTACTTCGACCTGCTAGCCGGTCTGTGGCTAGGTGAATATTTGCAGTTTATTTTGTTGTTTAAACAATCGCCCATCGAGCTACGTCGCGTGGTGAGCTCGATGCGCTAGATAGAATCGAACCCTTTGCAATTGGGGGTCGATCCTTTGCATGAATGAACCTTGTTTCCCATACTTGTGTTTTCTTTTACTTTGCAAGTTGAGTATTTGTTCGATTTGGCATGTGTGTGGTTCATCGATCTAGGTTTTGCTTGCCCTGTAGCTAGATTTTTATCGCTTTTGGATCGATAGGTTCGTCACGCTATTCGATCTCGTTTGGATGTCGATCTAGTCTCGTTGGGCGTTTGCATTTTTCCTTGGATCTGAATCGATCTCATTCGATCTTAGGATCTATCTTTTCGAAGATCATCAATCTCTGGATCTCCTCGGATTTAAAACGATCTCCTTGGATCTCTGGATCATTAATTTTGAAGATTATTACTCTGGACCTCTTTGGATCTAAAACGATCTCCTCGGGTCTCTGAATCAGTAATCTTTTTGAAAATTATTGATCTCTAGATCTCTTTGGATCTAAGTTGATCTCATTGGATCTTAGGATCTACCTTTTCGAAGATCATTAATCTCTGGATCTCCTCGGATCTAAAACGATCTCCTTGGATCTTTGGATCATTAATTTCTGAAAACCATTAATCTCTGGACCTCTTTGGATCTAAGACGATCTCCTTGGGTCTCTGAATCAGTAATCTTTTTGAAAATTATTGATCTCTAGATCTCTTTGGATCTAAGTCAATCTCCTTGGATCTTAGGATCTACCTTTTCGAAGATCATTAGGTTCGTTAGGATGTTTAGGATCTCCTTGGGTCTAAAAACGACCTCATTGGATCTCGATCTCTAACAATGATTCAAAAGCATTAAATACGTTAGGATTTTTAGGATCTCCTTGGGTCTAAAAATGACCTTATTGGATCTCGATCTCTAACGATCGGATGCGGGGGTCTCACTTCCTCCATAACTCATGACCGTAGGTCGAATGAGAGCTTAATTGAGGGGATAGTGACCTGGTGTGGGATTGCGGATTGACTTTATATCCCAAAATATGTGAATTAATTGACTGATGAGGGATAGATTCTCAGGTGAATTCGACCTCTTTAACTATTACAATCTGAAATAAATTCGAAGGCTTAAGTGTAAAACTTCTTCAAGTTGTGCGCGTTCCACAGTCTGGGCTCGTCCGCCCATGCCCCCAGTTTGGCATCAAGGCGGGTCTTGAGATTTTGGATAATGATTCGGTTGGTGACTTCAGCTTGGCCATTTGCTTGCGGATGACCTACTGCAGTGAATCTGAGGTCGATCCCGAGGTCTCGACAATAGCTCTTAGTATTCTCAGATCGAAATTGAGGACCATTGTCGCAGATGAGCACCCTCGGAACACCAAAACGGCATATTATATTCTTCCAGAGGAAATTTCTTATTACTGCATCAGTAATTTTGGGGACTGCCTCGGCCTCAACCCACTTTGAGAAGTACTCGACGCATACTATGGCAAACTTTTTCTGTCTGGGTGCCAAGGGGAAGGGACCGATGATGTCGTCCCCCATTGGTCGAAGGGCCAGCACACATCGATCGGTATCATGGATACGGGGTGTGTGTGGATTAGGTTGCCGTGTTTTTGGCACTTGGGGCATTTCCTAGAGTGGATCTTTGCATCCCATACCATAGTCGGCCAAAAATACCCACTCCTTAAGATCTTTCGAGCTAGAGCTCGACCTCCAGAATGGTTTCCGCAGCATCCCTCATGGACTTCTTCCAGGACGTCTTGGGCTTGGCTAGGTCGTAGACATCTTAGGGGGGGACCCGTGAAGGATTTTTTGAACAACCTACCCTCACGATCAATTATGTACAGTAGAGATCGATATTTGACCCTTCTGGCCTCAGTTCGATTTTGGGGCAAAAGCCCGTCTTTGAGGTAAGCGATCAGATTGTCCATCCAGCAAGGCTCCGGTGGGTCGATGGCGGCGATCTCGATCTTTCCTTCATCAATCGCACGACCCCCCGAGACCATGAACGAGATGGTTGCATCTTTTGTTCCTTGGAATCCATTCGCCAGCTTTGATAGGGCGTCAGCTCGACCGTTCTCCTTGCGGGGAACCTGCTCAATTTTGAATTCTTTTAGCTTCGAGACCAGCTCTTTCACCATTTTGAGATACGCTGCCATAGACTCTTCCCGAGCCTCGTATGTGCCATTGACTTGGCCGGTAACGAGCTGAGAGTCAGTTACCACGGATAGCTTGTCGATCTTATTTTCCGTGGCGTATCTTAGTCCTGCCACGAGCGCTTCGTACTCCGTCTCGTTGTTAGTTGCTTTAAAATCGAGTTTAATGGCGAAATCGAGTTGGAGTCCCTCTGAGCTTGTAAGGGATATGCCCACTCCCCCACCTTGAGAGGTCGATGAGCCATCCGTGTACATGGTCCATCTTGGCGAGGTGGGAACGATCTCCATCGAGCTGGTGTTCTTTTCGACTAGGAAGTCAGCCAGAACTTGAGCTTGCTGGGCGGCTCGAGGTTGGTAGGTGATGTCATGCTGACTCAACTCGACCGCCCATTTTATCATTCGGCCCGACACATCGGGCTTGGACAAGACCTGCCTAAGCGGTTGATCCGTTAAGACGATTATGGGGTGAGCTTGGAAGTATGGACGTAGCTTCCGAGCTGCGTGTGTCAGAGCGAACACGAATTTCTCGATCTCGAGATAATTCCGCTCCGCTCCGTGCAGGATCTTGCTTCGATAGTAGATCGGTAGGTGTTTTCGATCTCGGATGGCTACCAAGACTGAGCTGAAGGTCTCGTTAGAAAGGGACAGGTAGAGGTATAAGGTCTCTCCTTCATTTGGCTTGGCCAGCAATGGTGGAGAGGCCAGGTACTCTTTCAATTGATCTAACGCTCGGTCGCACTCTTCGTTCCACTCGAATTTTTTGAGATTCCTTAAAACTTTGAAGAACGGGAGGTTTTGTTCGGACGATCGTGATATGAACCGGTTGAGAGAGATTATGCGGCCTACCAGGGACTGTACCTGGTTGATGCATCGAGGTCGAGGGATGACCTGGATCGCTTTGATCTTCGTAGGATTGGCCTCGATGCCTCGTTGGCTCACCATGTATCCTAGAAACTTTCCTCCTTCGACCCCGAACGTGCACTTGTCGGGGTTGAGCTTCATACCGTATTGCGGTAAGATCTCAAATGATCTGCGTAGATGATCTAGATGATGGTACGCCCAGCGGCTCTTCACGATCATGTCGTCGACGTAGACCTCCATGGTCTTCCCGATCTCGTCTTTAAACATCAGGTTGACCAGTCTTTGGTACGTGGCTCCCGCATTCTTCAACCCGAAGGGCATTACCTTGAAACAGTATATTCCCTTTACCACGATGAAGGCAGTATGCTTCCGATCTTTGGGGGCCATAGAGATCTGGTAATATCCTTGGAAGGTATCCATTATGCTGAGCATCTCGCATCCAGCTGTCGAGTCGACGAGCTGGTCGATGCGGGGCAACGGATACGGGTCTTTCGGGCATGCCTTGTTGAGGTCGGTGAAGTCGTTGCACATTCTCCATTTCCCGCCCGTTTTTTGCACGAGGACTACGTTGCACAACCAGTCAACGTATTGAGCTGGAGTAACGTATCCAGCGTCGAGGAGTTTATTGACCTCCGCCTCAATGATATCGTTACGAGCTCGGCTTTGAGGTCTTAGCTTTTGTTTGATGGGCTTGACCGACAGATCGATCCCGAGCCGGTGGCAGATCACCTTCGGGTCGACACCAACCAGATCTTTGGCTGCCCAAGCAAAAATATCCGAGTTATTCCTCAAAAATTCTATCATCATGACCTCATGTTGGGGGTACATGTTCGCCCCAATCTTGGTGGTTTTATTGCTATCTCCGGGGACGAGGGCGATTTCTTTTAGCTCTTCAGAGGGCTCGAGCCGCTCGCTGGCCTTTTTTTTTCGAGCTGCAGGGGATCTCTCCGCCTCGCTCTCCTTCGTGGGTAGCTCGATCTCTCCATCGGCATAGGTCTGGAGGTCGAGTTCTTCCTCCACCTCTTTTCCGGATGGCTTTTTCAGGACGATGGCATAACAAGCCCAGCTGTCCATGACATCGCAAGTCACCTCTCCGACCCCGTTTGGGGTGGGTATTTTCAGTTTTTGATGGTACATTGAGATGATTGCTTTGAATTGAATAAGGCCAGGTCGGCCGAAGATCATATTAGGGGCATATTGACGATGACGTACTCGACCTCCTGGGTCACCCTCTTGGGGGATGTTCCCATCGAGGTGAGGAGTCGGATGCGCCCTAACGGTATAACCTCCGATCCACCGAACCCGGAGAGTGGGGTTCGGATCGGATCGAGTTTTAGATTGTGCAATTTCATTTTTACAAGAGTCGAGTAAGGGATAATGTTCGAGCTGCTTCCATTATCAACTAGGGATTTGGTTACATCATAGTTAGCCACGCCCAAGGTCACCACCATCGGACAGCTAGGCGTGTCGCCTTCCCGATGGGGGCCAGGACGGCTATCACTCTCACTAAAGCTAACCTCTTGCCTCTCCCACTCTTTGCCTTGATCGATCTGGAAGACCTCTTCGTGGGGGCCATTGAACTCTCGAGCCGCTCTCCTGATGTTCCTCTTTCGAGCTGCATTGGAGTCACCGCCTTCATGCCCCCCGGCTATCATGTAGATCTTGCCGTGAGTAGGGGGATTGTCTTCAGTTCTTTCCAGCGGCTGCTTTCCAGATCTTTTAGGGGGAGACCTGGACCTGGAACGGTTACGATCACTCGACTTTGCCGCCTTCTCGGAGTAGTGGTCTATGCGTCGAATAAAATCCTTCAGATGCCCTCCTTGAATGAGTCTTTCGATCTCATCGCGGAGGGCGTTACATTCCGCGGTCGTGTGGCCCCATTGCTGATGGTAGCCATAGAATTTCCCCGACTTCTCAGCCTTCGGGCCCTCTCGGATGGGCTTCGGTTTTTTCAGAAGGCTTTGGTCCATGACTACGTAGATCTGGTCTATAGACTTGGTCAAGGGGACGTAGTTTCGTCGATCGACCTGGGTCGGCTGGTCGACTTTCCCCTTGATTTTCTTTTGCTCGCTCCCTTTCCGGTGTTGGGGCGAGCTGGACCCAATGACCTGCCTCTCAGATCGAGGCGGAGGTCCATGCACGAGGGCTATTTCCTCAACGCGCATGAAGCAGTGGGCGATATCTTGTATTTCCGTCAGGTTGCGGGGCCCGGCCCTGACGATCTCATCTGCCCAAAGGCGGTTACAAAGGGCTTGATGGACTACGGAAAGTAAGGTGTCCATCGTCGGGTTCTCGACCCGAACCACTTCTCTCGAAAAGTTAGTCATGAAATGTCGCAGGGATTCGCCCTCCTTCTGGTATATGTTGTTGAGATAGGAGGGTGGCAGCTTTTCCCCGGATATCGAGGAGAAGTGCGCCTTGAATCGATCTACGAATCGGTTGTAAGTCGATATGCACCGAGGCGGCAGGCGAATGAACCAATCCTGCGCAGGGCCCGTCAATATGGTGACGAAGAGTTTGGCCAAATCTGCTGCGGGTGGGAGTGTAGCAGCATCCGGTTCTCGAAGGCCGTCACATATTTTTCGGGATCGGTGGTCCCGTTATACATAGGTAAGCCGGTCGGAATTCGATCTCCATCACAGGTCGTGCGGAGAATATCTTCGCAGAAGGGGGAAGCTTCCTCCCTGTCGCTGCGGTAACGGAGAGGGCGTCGGTTCAGTCCCTCTCGGAGGTCGACCTGCCTCTGGGTGACGTGGGAGCCACGGTCACCCAGGCGGTCTTGGACCCGTCTCCGCGGTGGGTCTACACCTTGGTCCTGCTCTCTTCCAGCGCGAGCGGCGGCGATTCGGGCGGCTTCCTCCCTAGCGGATCGAGCTGGGATCCGAGCTCGGAGATCGTCGAACTCTTCATTGTCCTCGTCGACCACGCGTTTGCCGCGGTGGTTACAGCTGGGATGATCGGAGTCCCCGTGTCCCTCGCGGGGAACCTCTTTGCTCGTTGCAGGGGGTGGCGGGGGCGGAGCAAATTCTTGGACCTGCCCAGCTCCGATCTGGGGGCTAAGGCCCCAGATGATTTGAGTCGGTCGCCCATCTAGTGGTTGGAAGACATAGGGAACCGGGTTCCCGTACGCTTGGATGGTGGGGACCAACGCGTTGCCTACCACGGGGCTAGGTATGGTGGTGGCTGGGCTGGCCCTTGGGAGCTCGGGGCACCTGGGTTCGCGACCTTCAGTTTGGGCACGCTCGACCTCGACCCGTCACTGGTCGAGAAAGCTATCAAGGTCCGCCTGAGTGACAGTGAACCTGGGGGTGACCTCCAGCGGAGGCTGGGGAACATTGGCGCTAGGGCCGATCGGGGGGACGTTTGAGGCGTTGCCAAGCGGCGCGTTGTAGTCATGCCTGCCTTTGGCAACCTCCTCCATGTCTTCATCACGGTTGGTGTTCCTTGTGTTAACCATGGTGTTGAAAAGAGGGTGAAAGGGCTTTTATCTAGGTCGATATGAAAAGGTTTCCCACAGACGGCGCCAAACTGATCTGGCTCAAATCTGGTCGATCTAGCTGTCAGATATGGGTCAATCAGTCAAGAATTTGTTTGAGTGGGTTCTTGTCGACCTGAAAGCACTAACACACGTGAGCTAAGTACCAAATTGGGGGACTTGGGGTTTTACCTAAGTTTGGCACTCCGACGCTCAAGTCAGTAATGGAGCTCTTTAGAGAGAGAATAAATGCAATTGAATGCGTATTAAAGGCTTACCAACTACTGTTCAAGGGGCGAGTATTTATAGTCATGGCCAAATAACATAGTAATGCGTGTACTGTAGGTGTGCATTAATGGCTTTGCCAGTCGTCGATCTGGATGTCGGACGATGGAACCGGCTTGAGGCGGGTCGTTTGTACCTTCTTTCCCCTTTGGGTAAAAACAGGGACTGACGGTCATTAATGAGCCATAGTACACCTGTTCCAAGGAATGGGAAGGGTACACGTGTCCCGACAGGAGTGCTTTACAGGATTCGGGTGTCCGGTGACGTATGATATCGATCTGGAGATCGATATTGCCTTCCGGGATCCTTAATGCTGTGGGTTTCCTCATAGGAGAGAGCAGATCGATCTGTTGATCTGATGATCGGATGATATGCCAATCGATCTGGTGTCCTCAAGCAGATCTGATGAACTGATGACCTGATATCGATCTGATGATCTGTCCAATAGGCCGTTTCTGGTTTGTCCAGGTTGGCGCGGAGTCCACGTGGCGACTACGCTGATGTGCCACGCGTCCTCGTGTGATTATGCCATGTCAAGTGTAATTACTTAATTTTTTGAAGGGTTGTGTCTGTAATTTAATCTAAAAATGGTGGTGACTTATAATTACCCCGTTTAATACGGGGGCTATGTGTAATTAACCCTAAATTCTAATAAATTTTATGAACAATAGCAGTTCCGGAGCTATCCCATTATTGTTATACAGAGGTTCCACTCTGCCTGGAGCAATTCCGTTTTTTTCCAACTCAACCTGCAATTCATCTCTGATGTATCCCACATAATGATCATTATTGAGTTCATTTAGAACCAGTAACGAGTATATGGGCCAAACAAAGAAATATCTATTAATTTCTACTATTTGGTTGAAATCTTACAGTAAATATGATAATTTTTAAGAGTAATTCAAACTAATAGGGTATACTATTATAACTTTTCGACGAGTTGATCCCTTGGAGCCCAACTAAAAGCCAAAAACTCTAAGGGATCGGTCAATCCCTTAGTGTTTTTGGCTTTGATCTCTCTGAATACTGGGAAAACTCTAAGTGATCAATCGATCAATTCCTTGGAGCCCAGCCAAAAGCCAAAAATTCTAAGGGATTGAGTCGATCCCTTAGAGTTTTTGGCTTCGATCTCTCTGAATACTGGAAAACTCCAAGTGATCGAAAGATTGAAGCCAAAAACTCTAAGTGATCAACAAGTCGATCCCTTAACAAAATCAAACAACGGAAAGAAAAACACCCAAAAATGTTATTTATGGACAATAAACACAATTTTTCTTATAAAAGAGACAACAAACTAAAACAACTTACAAAATGGAAATCAAATATCCCAAAAAACTCAGATTGGTGGTGGTTGTAGAATGAGAGGAGGCGAAGACAAAGAGATGGAGACGACAATAAGAATGAGGAGCAAGCAAAACTACAGTTTGCTCAATTTAAAGACAAAAGAATTTAGGGTTTTGCAAAAGTACCCCTAAGGTGTTTTAATTTTACAAAAGGAGTTAATAGACAATCTTATTGCCTTAAACCTACCATGTCAGATAATATAGGAGAAAAAAAAAATAAATAAATTGAAGGTTACTTTCTTAAAAAGAACTTGGGAGGACCCTTGGAACAAATTCTCTCAAAGATTAGGGTTTCTTATAATCGCTATACCAAATTAAGTTATAAGCCTATATAATAATGAACCGGAAATTTGTTTTTTGCTAATAGGGTGGTTCAAGTGGTTGTTTTGTGTATTGGGGATTGTAAATGTATAAAAATTGAAAGGGGTGGGGGGGGGGGGGGGGGGGGGGTTTGAATAAGTATAAGGGATATTTGGTACTGTTGAATAATTGCCCATGATTTTATACTAAAATTTCCTAAACTTAACTTTATTAGATAATATCTATGATGCACGGACACGGACACGGCGACACGGACACGACACGACACGGATACGGCGACACGGATTTTTTCTTGAATTTCTCACGTAAGGAGTGTCGGACACGGTGTCGGACACGAGTGTCCGACAAGACACGGCATGACACGACACGGCAAAATGATATTTTTGGAAGTGTCCGCGCATCATAGGATAATATTCTTTCTAGTAATCTAATTAGAAACATATTTATTATTCTGAATTAAACATACTATTAGGTAAAGTTTTCATTGGATAACATATCCCAATTGTATGGTGATCCACATCATCGTTATGATTGTAATATCATGTGATAATTAAGGTCACAAACACAAACATTCTTGAATTTTAAAATATGGCTTACAAGTTACAAAAATGACGACGAAGTTGTATAAAAGGAAAATAAAATCCTCACAAACATGACTATACATAAACAGGTCTTTTAAACCTTGGTGACCATCACAAACTGAAGAGGAAAATCTTGAGACTTCCTCCACATTCCAAAACAACCAAAACTACAGCCAACTGCGTGTAAGTTAAACACTAAGCACAACAAAGTACCCCAAAAAAGAAAAATAATGATAATGAAAAAGATAGAACAAAAGAATGCACATTGGTCATAATTGTTTCCCCAGAATTCAGAAAGAAGCTAAACCAAAGAGTCAGTATGCCCTGCATAGCTCTCCCTGCTGAGGAACTGAGGGCTCCAACCCGAACCAAAATGTGAAGTTGTAATCGTAGTTGATGTACCAGTCGAGACCGAATCCATATCCATAGGGCCTGAAGAAGGCCACACGAAGGCCGGCTTAAAAGGCGGGACAACAGGCACGGGGACCGTGCCTGATATCATCTGAACAATCGCCTGTGTTTTAGGCCTCTCACTGGCAATAGGATGTGAGCACGCCAATCCGAGAAGCAGCAGCCTCTCAGCTTCTTCCACAACATACTCATCACCCAACCTCTCATCAACCGCTTCCAATAACCTCCCGTCGCGGTGCAAGTACCACACCCAATCGACCAGGAATTGAAAGCCCCCGATCTTGGCTCCAGGCCTTTGGCCGCAAACCACTTCCAGTAACACTGCACCAAACGCATAAACATCCGACTGCTGTGTGGCTTTTCCGGTGTGGAAGCACTCGGGAGCGATATACCCCATTGTGCCGAGGATCCCCTCAGCCTCTGCATAGGAGGTCCTTTCATTGTCGAGGGCGCGTGCAAGGCCGAAATCACCGAGACGGGCATTGAAGTTTGAGTCGAGCATGATGTTGCTCGCTTTGAGATCGCGGTGCACCACGCGTTGCTCATACTCGTTATGGAGATAGTGGAGGGCGGAGCCAACTCCTGAAATTACCTTATAGCGGAGATTCCACCCGAGTGGTGCGGCTTCTGGGCCGACGAAGAGGTGCATGTCTAGGCTGCCTTTGGGCATGTACTCGTACACGAGGAGAAGTTTTCCGTTCTTGTGACACCATCCTGTTGCAAAACCAAGTATGTCTGATGTCAGTGATTGAAAACTCTTCATATTAATACCATGTTTATACTTTTGCCTTTTTTCTTTCATTTAAGGCAAGTATCTCGTTGGATACATTAAATGTACCGTAGATAATTTCTCTCCTAATTTCAAACGTTTGTCAATACACATCTATAAATATAAGTGGAACAATAAATAAAACGTAAAAGTGAAACAGAAGAACCAAACACTTCCTAAACTGCCCCTATGTCGAAGCCTTTTTATTCTATTTGAAAGAAAAACACATCAATCTTTAATTTTCTCATATTAATCCCAATTCCCAAAATTGAGAAATATAGAATGGTCAATAGTCAATGTTTTGACATCAAGCATGACAGCACTCATTGGATATTTATTGAATTAGCTCTGTATCAACTATCAAGTTGTATTTGTTCAAACGAAAAGGGGACCCATGAAAAGCACCAAAAAGAAGAATACATATCATATATGAGTTGAATATTGTAACCGAAGTTTGCACCCGCCAATGGGGGACCTAATCTCTGCGATAGTTTTGGTCACTTTCATGCATACAAAGACGTAATTTCGTAATTTGCAGTTAACAATAGCCGATTCAATCATCATTGCGGAGGCTGCTGACGGCGCTAGCCTGACAGATGAACTTGGTCAAAATCAGAAACAGCCAGGTAATTGGTCAACCCTCCAAGGATAATATTAATGTGCGTTTATGAGTTTTCCTAGTCTCTTTCCAAAATATAAATAACATTTTGTGTCACCGTCCCTTCCTATAAACTTCTGACAAAATTAATATTTCTATCATGGATTATGATACAATTCAATTCTGTTGGGTCTTTTTTATTTATTATTTGTTTTCCTAGTTCCTATACTACGAAGCATTCGGTAATTTCCTAATCTTCCACCTCTTTATTATCATACATGCATATTCCCAATCAAATGAACAATTCAAAGGGTGGTTTTGTGATTAAGGGTCTTGTAATGGTCCAAAAGAAGGGCATGCACAAAAATTTGACATCGGAATTGAACACAAACATTAAGATGCCCCCAATTTATGAGCACAAAGACAATTATTCACACATTTATTGCGTCTTCATACCTTCTCAACCTAGGACAAAGACGTTTTCCCATAAAAATGGCGGGCAATAAAGTGGGAGGATTTTGAACATACCCGTAGAAACAGACTCAAAATCAAATCCAGCAAAAGAAATTCACAAAGCAGCAAACATAAACAAATATCAAGAAGAACAAGAACTTACCAAGTAATTTAACAAGATGTTTGTGCCGTAGGCGATTAATAATGGTTAGCTCAGCCAAGAAATCATCCTGGCCTTTGATTTTCTCCCTCAAAAACCACTTGACAGCAATCTCAGTGTTCTCCTTAACCAACACCCCTTTGTAAACCGCCCCGAATCCGCCCTGTCCCAACTTGTTCTTCTCGTCAAAGCTGTTCGTCGCCTTCTTCAATTCCCTGAACTTGAACTCCCGCGGCGTTCCGGGCAGGCTTTTAAGCGCGCCAACCAAATTCGAGTTCGAGTGCTTCAACCGCCGCCTGTGGCAGTACCACATGAGTCCGGCTCCGCCCAACAGCAACAGAACCACCGCCGGGACTGTAGTTCCCAGCACAATTTTCAGCAGTTGACTTTCTTCGTCAGGAATGTAGTTCACCGTTAAGTTCCACCTCAACACACAATTCAATTGGTTGGTGCTTCCCGTGGACCCGGAAAATCCGAAATACGAATTCTGGTTCACGTGATCCATCAGGCTCAAATTCTTGGCGGATAATAAAGGGGCGGTGGGTTTTGGAGGAGTCGGGCCGGGTTGAGCTTGCGGTCCTGGTAGCGGCGGCTGTTCTGCGATGTAGACGTCCATAACCTTGTTGACACCGTCGTAGTCCACCCAAACGTTGAAAAACTTGACTCCGATGGGAGCAATGGTGATGTTATGGCCCGACAGAGATTCGGTTGCTATAGATCTGATGGAGTTGATGTCGATTCCGACGTGGTTGTCATCGGGATCGAAGCTCTGTTTAAAGGTGTCGAGCTCCACCGCCACCAGCTTGTTGGAGGGGCGGCCGTCGGTGGATGAATTGGTCAGGCCAAGATACTGGCCGGCGCTGTTCGCGGGAAGTTCGAGATCGGGGGCGATGATGAAGGCTAGGCCCTCGCCGGCGGTGAGGTTCTGAGGCCTGAAAACGTTGACGAGAAAGGAAGTGTTGAAAGAAGCTACTCGAGTTCGAGAGGAGTTGGGGCTAAGATTGTCACCTTCCCACAGCTTGAAAGGCCGCCGGAGGAGAATACGTCCCGAGTTGTTGAACATGTTGAGAAAGCCCGAATTGATGGAATCAGGCGTTATTTGAAGGGCTCCGTTGCTGATTGTTGCATTCTGTTCGACCTCGAGAGATCCGCGGTGGGTGTCGTTAAAAGGGCCGTATTGTAGTCTGAATGTCTTGAGCTTTCCCGCTTCTGCAATGGCGGCGAAAAAGCAGAGTAACAGAAAAGCCGCCGCCGCCGGGGAATTGCTGACACTCATTTTTCCGGCGAATCGAGAGCTGGAAAGGTTTGGGGATGAAATGGGCTGTTGGGTGGGCGGCAGTGTTTTGCCCTTTTGGATTATGCTGCTAATCTTCTCTTCTTGATTTATTGCATATACAATTAGACATTAAAATAATGGTCGTAGGGTTATGCTTTGAAAGTTTAATTAAAAACTTCAGAATTTGATTGGCATTATGCGTTAGCATATATAAAATATATTGTCATCTGTTTGGCCAATCTCGCACTCTTTTGTGCATTGCTGGGAAATTTCCCTTTCGCTGCTTCTAGTTTGAATAGTTACAGTATTCTATTCATCTGATTTGATATAATAAAATTTTCATTGGATAACATATTACAACCAGGGACGGAGGATTTCAGGTAGGGGGGGCGAAAATTTAAAATATAAATAAAACATGTATAACTTAAAACTTTAATTTGATTAAAAATACACTAAAAAGTGTCTCAAATTTTTACATATTATAACTATAATATTTCCATTCAACAAAAAAAATATAATATAATATTCTATCTATTATTTGACATATTCTATTCTGATAATCATATAGATAAAAGATACAGTTAAGAAATTAATTATAAATGTTATCTATTATAAAAGAAAACTAAAATTATTATTTAATATACAATCTATTAGGTAAATAATTTATTTGTAATAAAAGAAATACTAAGATTAACATATTTATTTCATAATAAAACACAAACTAAAATTACTATTTAGATACAATTTTTTAATTAAAATATTATCAATAATAAAAGAAGAAAAATAGCACAGTTATATAAATAAGAAATGATATTTTCTTAATACACTGAACTCATATCAATATTAAATTATCTAAAATTAAACACAATATATTATTTAAAATTAAACATAGTTATCTTTATTCTATTGTCATACTGATACTAATTTATCCAAAATTAAACACAATTATTACTTAACCTATTTTCATAGATACAATCTTTTCTCAAAATATTGAACTAATTTACGATTAACAAATTAATTATAAATTTTATCTATATAATTTATTCATACTAAAACTATAAGAGAAAAATAGAAAAATTAAAATTAAATATAAGTTAATATTATCTTTTTGTTTTATTGGATAACTTGGGAGAAAAATAATAGAAGAAAAAGAAAAAGAAGAAGAATAGAAAAATAAAAGAGAAAAAGACAGTAAAGAGAGAGAGAAAAAGATTAGAGCAAATTGCATTTTTGGTCCTATAGTAATAGGCCATTATCACTTTTGGTCCCATGTTTTCCAGATCTGGTTTTTTTGGTCCCGTACTAATTTTTTTTTTATCACTTTCAAGACTTCCGTCAAATAATTGACGGAAGTCACTGTTCATCCATCAATTTACTGTTCATCTGCCATTTTTTTTTTTTTTTTTTTTTGCCATATCCATTAATTTCATATATTATATATTTATTATATATAATATATGTATTATATTTTATATAATATGTAATACACGTATACACTATAATATGTAATTTATAATATGCATTTTGTTATATGTATTTTAATATATATGCGTATTATATATTATATATTATGTACACTTGTATTAATAATATATATTTTGTTATATATTGTATAATATATAATATATATTATATATAATAAAATATGTGTAATACATATATATAATATATGTATTTACGTGAATTATATATATAAATGTATGTGTGTGTATTATAAAATATACATATATTATAAAATATATACATAAATGTGTGTAAATATATTATAAAATATATACATATTATTATAATACATATATTATATATCATATAAAATACATGTATATATATTACATATAATGCATTTATACGTGTTTATATTTTAAAATATAGTATATAATATAATATGTACGTGTATACGTGTATGTATATAATATATAATATATAATATATAATATGTACGTGTATAAATATAATATAATATAGTTACATATACATATATATTATATTATATATATTATATGTACGTGTATACGTGTATATATATATATATAATATATATATATTATTGTAATACATATATGTAATAAAATATGTATATACACATATTTTATTATATATACATAATACATACATACATATATATATAATATACACATATATATACATATATTATATATCATATAAAATACACGTATATATATTTTGTTATATGTATTTTAGTAATATGCGTATTGTACACTTTTATTAATAATATATATTTTGTTATATATTATATATAATATATAATATAAAATATATATTATATATAATAAAATATGTGTAATACGTATATATACGTGTATAAAATATAATATACATATATTATTGTAATGCATATATACGTGTTTATATTTTAAAATATAGTATACTTGTATATATATAATATATAATATGTAACAATATATATTGTTAATACATATATATCGCGTATATATTAAAATACATGTAACTATGTTTATATTATATATACATGTATATTATATATGTATTTTAATATAGTTACATGTATATTATATACACATATAATATACATGTATTTTAATATTGTTTCATGTACATAATTACATGTATATTATATATATGTATTACACATTTTATTATATATAATATATAACAAAATGCATGTTATAAATTAAAATATATAATATATAGGGTATTAATAATTTAATACGTGTATTACATATTATATAAAATATAATACATATATTATAGATAATAAATATATAAAATATATGAAATTAATGGATATAAACACACACACACACACACAAAAAAAAAAAGTGGATGAACAGTAAATTGACGGATGAACAGTGACTTCCGTCAAATAATTGACGGAAGTCCTGAAAGTGATAAAAAAAAATTAGTACGGGACCAAAAAAACCAGATCTGGAAAACATGGGACCAAAAGTGATAATGGCCTATTATTATGGGACCAAAAATGCAATTTGCTCAAAAGATTAATTAGAGATCTTTTAATATGTGAAAGAAGAAAAGAATATCAAAATACTTCTATTGGGAAGAGTAAAAAGTGCATTTGGATTGAGAAAAAGAATCATAATTAAAGTAAACTAATACTAAAATTCAAATTAATCTAAAAATAAAACCTAATTATTAGGATTAGTGAGTTGTAATTGGGGGGAGGGGGGGCAAATTTATAAATTAAGGGGGACAAAATAATAAAATTTCTACAATTTACGTCTAATAAAAAAAAAAATCAAAAATTTGGGGGGTGATCCACATCATCGTTATAGTGATATCTCCGCCTCTGATCCCAACTGTATGGTGATCCACATCATCGTTATAGTGATATCATGTTTTTTTTTTTTTTTTTGGTGGGAATGTGATATCATGTGATAAGGTCACAAACACAAACGTTCTTGAATTTAATTTAAAGTATGGCTTACAAGTTACAAAAATAACCACGAAGTTGTATAATATAAGGAAAAAATAAAATCTTCACAAACATGACTATACATAAACAGGTCTTTTAAACATTGGTGATCATCACAAACTGAAGAGGAAAATCTTGAAACTTCCTCGACATTCCAAAACAACCAAAACTACAGCCAACTGCGTGTAAGTTAAACAGTAAGCACAACAATGTACCCCAAAAAAGCTAAACCAAAGAGTCGGTATGCCCTGCATAGCTCTCCCTGCTGAGGAACTGCTGGCTCCAACCCGAACCAAAATGTGAAGTTGTAATCGTAGTTGATGTATCAATTGAGACCGAATCCAAATCCATAGGGCCTGAAGAAGGCCACATGAAGGCCGGCTTAAAAGGCGGGACAACAGGCACGGGGACCGTGCCTGATATCATCTGAACAATCGCCTGTGTTTTAGGCCTCTCACTGGCAATGGGATGCGAGCACGCCAATCCGAGAAGCAGCAGCCTCTCAGCTTCTTCCACAACATACTCATCACCCAACCTCTCATCAACCGCTTCCAATAACCTCCCGTCGCGGTGCAAGTACCACACCCAATCGACCAGGAATTGAAAGCCCCCGATCTTGGCTCCAGGCCTTTGGCCGCAAACCACTTCCAGTAACACTGCACCAAACGCATAAACATCCGACTGCTGTGTGGCTTTTCCGGTGTGGAAGCACTCGGGAGCGATATACCCCATTGTGCCGAGGATCCCCTCAGCCTCTGCATAGGAGGTCCTTTCATTGTCGAGGGCGCGTGCAAGGCCGAAATCACCGAGACGGGCATTGAAGTTTGAGTCGAGCATGATGTTGCTCGCTTTGAGATCGCGGTGCACCACGCGTTGCTCATACTCGTTATGGAGATAGTGGAGGGCGGAGCCAACTGCCGAAATTACCTTGTAGCGGAGATTCCACCCGAGTGGTGCGGCGTCTCGGCCGACGAAGAGGTGCATGTCTAGGCTGCCTTTGGGCATGTACTCGTACACGAGGAGAAGTTTTCCGTTCTTGTGACACCATCCTGTTGCAAAACCAAGTATGTGTTATGTCAGTGATTGAAAACTCTTAAGATTAATACCATGTTTAGACTTTTGCTCTAAAGAATGAATTCATTAAACAATTGGACCAACCCTTATTAGCTTATAAGACAAGTATCTTGTTTACGCATCAAATGTATCGGTAGTCGAATTCTCTCGGGTAAAAATGGAATAGAAGATCCAAACCTTTCCTAAGCCTTTTTATTTTATTAGAAACAAAGACACATCAATCTTTAATTTTCTCATATTAATCCAAAAATTAAAAAATATAGAATGGTCAATGGTCAATGTTTCGACATCAAGCATGACTCAGCACTCATTCGATATTTACTGACTTAGCTCTGTATCCAGTGTTAAAAAAAAAAAAAAAACAATCGAGTTGTATTTGTTCAAACGAAAAGGGGACCCATGAAAAGCACCAAAAAGAAGAATATATCATATTGTAACCGAAGTTTGCACCCTGACCCAAGATTAATCTCTGCGATATTTTTGGTTACTTCATGCATACAAAGACGCAATTTCGTAATTTGCGGTTAACAATAGCCGATTCAATCATCATTGCGGAGGCTGCTGACGGCGCTGTGCCTGAACGATGAACTTGGTCAAAATCAGAAACAGCCAGGTAATTGGTCAACCCTCCAAGGATAATGTTAATGTGCGTTTATGAGTTTTCCTAATCTCTTTCTAAAATATAAATAACATTTTGTGTCACCGTCCCTTCCTATAAACTCTGACAAAATTAATATAACATCAAACTGCTAAAATTACATTAGCTTGTGGTTCTATCATGGATTATGATAAAATTCAGTTCTGTTGGGTCTTTTTTATTTATCAAGAAGAACAAGAACTTACCAAGTAATTTAACAAGATGTTTGTGCCGTAGGCGATTAATGATGGTTAGCTCAGCCAAGAAATCATCCTGGCCTTTGATTTTCTCCCTCAAAAACCACTTGACAGCAATCTCAGTGTTCTCCTCAACCAACACCCCTTTGTAAACCGCCCCGAATCCGCCCTGTCCCAACTTGTTCTTCTCATCAAAGCTGTTCGTCGCCTTCTTCAATTCCCTGAACTTGAACTCCCTCGGCATTCCGGGCAGGCTTTTAAGCGCCCAAACCAAATTCGAGTTCGAGTGCTTCAACCGCCTCCGGTGGCAGTACCACACGACTCCGGCTCCGCCCAACAGCAACAGAACCACCACCGGGACCGTAGTTCCCAGCACAATTTTCAGCAGTTGACTTTCTTCGTCGGGAATGTAGTTCACCGTTAAGTTCCACCTCAACACACAATTCAATTGGTATGTGCTGCCCGTGGACCCGGAAAATCCGAAATACGAATACTGCTTCACGTGATCCATCAGGCTCAAGTTCTTGGCGGATAACAAAGGGGCGGTGGGTTTTGGAGGAGTCGGGAGGAGTTGAAGTGGCGGTCCTGGTACCGCCGGTTGTTCTGCGATGTAGACGTCCATGACCTTGTTAACGCCATCGTAGTCCACCCAAACGTTGAAAAACTTGACTCCGGTGGGAGCAATGGTGATGTTGTGGCGCGACAGAGATTCGTTTGCTATAGATCTGATGGAGTTGATGTTGATTCCAACGTGGTTGTCGTCGGGATCGAAGCTCTGTTTAAATGTGTCGAGCTCCACCGCCACCAGCTTGTTGGAGTCGAGGCCGTCTGTGGATGAATTGGTCAGGCCCAGATACTGGCCGGAGCTGTTCGCCGGAAGTTCGAGATCGCGGGCGATGATGAACGCTAGGCCCTCACCGGCGGTGAGGTTATCATTCCTGAAAACGTTGACGAGAAAGGAAGTGTTGAAAGAAGCTACTCGAGCTCGAGAGGAGTTGGGGCTAAGATTGTCACCTTCCCACAGCTTGAAAGGCCGCCCGAGGAGAATACGTCCCGAGTTGTTGAACATGTTGAGAAAGCCCGAATTGATGGAATCAGGCGTTATTTGAAGGGCTCCGTTGCTGATTGTTGCATTCTGTTCGACCACGAGAGATCCGCGGTGGGTGTCGTTAAAAGGGCCGTATTGTAGTCTGAATGTTTTGAGCTTTCCCGCTTCTGCTATGGCGGCGAAAAAGCACAGTAACAGAAAAACCGCCGCCGTGGAATTGTTCACACTCATTTTTCCGGCGAATCGAGAGCTGGAAAGGTTTGGCGATGAAATGGGCTGTTGGGTGCGCGGCAGTGTTTTGCCCTTTTGGGATTATGCTGCTAACCTTCTCCTCTTGATTAGTTGCATATACAATTCGACATTAAAATAATTGTCGCAGGGTTATGCAATGCTTTGAAATTTTAATTAAAAATTTTAGAATTTGATTGGAAATAGTATATATAAAATATATTGTCATCGGTTTGGCCAATCTTACACTCTTTACTGCATTTCTGGGAAATTGCCCTTTTGCTGCTTCTACTTTGAATAGTTTCAGTATTCTATTCATCTCTCATATATATCCATTGCTTGATTCAGTAAAGCTGACTTTTTTCTGTTTTATAATTTTCTTTTTCCGAGTGAAGAAAATAATACGGAATAAAATTATATACGTGTGTTTACTATTAAAATAAAATGTTAGAATCGTATTAGATTCTTGAGAAAAATACGTATGTTCTGATAAACTCTTCTAGAGGGCTTTGGTCAAATTTTGGATGGGTTTTAAATTCTCCACAAGTTTACAACATTATACGTGTTTGAATGTTTATGAGATATTTAGATATAGTAGGGAAGTTTATTTTTCAAGACTAAAATGGGGTGAAATTGAAAATTCTAAGTCAGACTTAGTTCGAATTATGCAATTATATGGGAGACTTTTTTAAAAATAATACTTTTTCTAAAATAAATTAAGAAAATAATAATCTTTTTGAGCTTTTAATAAATTAAGGGGTCGTTTACTATCCTGGGTGGCTATCCAATGGGAAGGTTTAAAAATTTGAAAATTTTTGGTAAAATAAGCCTCCGGCTTATTTACTTTCATGGTTGACAAAGTAGTCTAATTAGTCCAATATTACAACCATTTACTTTAGCAGGTAATAAACAATATATTTGGGGTGCAATTGACGAGATTACCCCCATTTTGAATTACGTGCACAACGGTTGTATTCACCCCTTTTCTTTGCCCTAATTATTCACAATATCAGGGAAACGCAGCAGAAAAGCAAGGATCGCGACAAAGAAGAAGGCAAAGAACGCGAACAAGGTGACTGAGATTTATATTGAATTGGTGATTATTTTTTGTTTGTGTTTTCGGTCTTTTGCTGCCAGAAGCTTATGAGAAGCAAATGGGGGACTTTCAATCTCTGCTAGGGAAAACATTTCAGAGTTGTTGTTGTTGGTTGTTATTACAGAACTACCATTCCACTTTAGTTGGGTGAATCATAGGAGGCACGCTCAATTTCATCATTATCTTCCTTTCTATCACTGAAGTGTACTTGTTTGCTCTTCAGTTAGTTCTCTGGTTCTTCGCTCAGGCCACTCATCACACAACATTGGAGGAAACTTAGTCTTGGTGTTGAATTTGTGGTAAGTTGCTTTGGTGTATTTAGTTTTCGTTGATTTTGTTTTTGTAGAACAAACAAAGATATGTATAATTTGCTATGTCAACCACATTTCAAGCTGATATTGTTAGTGTTCTTGTAATTGCATATTTTGCTTTCCCTGTTGATGATAGTAAACGGCCAATAATTTAAAATTTGCTTCTTTTTTTCAATTTGTTTCAGCGACTAGAATCAGAATAAACAAACTGAGAGAGCTTTGGAGATTTTGACATGTCACTCATTGCCTAATGTAGTTCCTTTATCATTCTTAATTCTAATATTAAGAGCATACCTGTTGTATTATTGTGCATATACTCAATATATTCTGAATTGGTTGTTTTATGTGTTCATAAAATTATCAATTTGTAGCATATGATTTGATATCTGATGCGATGATCTAATAAACTGGCAGGGCTTTCTTGTGTTAAAGATGCAGAGGTTCATGGTGCCGTGTGAGTGCGGGAATGGACTGAAACATTTTCTCCGGGCTGGTTAACACGCACAAAATCCGGGGAGGTTCTACTACAGGTACCCATTGAAGTTGAAGGGTTGTTCGTTTATTTGGGCAGATGAATTACTAAGTCACAAGCACTCCCATCTGCACCACCTGATTGGCCCTGCACATTTCTCTGTTCTGCAACCACAAGACATTGGGTATCGCAATCGCACAAGGAGCTACCAGGGGCAATCAGAAGTTCAAATATCCGAGCAGGCATCATCAAGTGAGCAAGTGGTTACCGGAATCCCTCGTCAACCAGTTGCTAACAGTCCGGAAATACCAATGAACTTCCTTTGCTGTTGTTATGGTGTTTGCTACACCATGTTATGTGTGATGTTGGTTGTTGTAGTAGTCTTCATGGCAATGAAATAGTTTGTTTCGATTATGGAATGTTATAGTGAGTGATGTGGCACATTTTATTGGGTATAACAATGTTTATACGGCAGAGAAGTTATCTTTCATATATGTTTTGGTCTATCTGCATTGTTTGTAATGGGGTCTGAGATTGGAATTAAACACCGAAATTTGCAAGAATTTAACAATAGAGTCTCACATACACCGTAGATGATACATGATCATTCTATATAACTGCTACATAATCAAATCCATAATGGAGACTGGACTAAGGGAAAACAGTAGGTGTTACGGGAGATCTGTTGATCATCTTGGTTGTAGGAGGAAAAATGGTGAGACTTTGCCTTACTAGTTATTTAAAAAGACAAGAATCGCTTAGCGCGAACATTTTCACCGCTTGACTCAACTGGTGCACCGTTGTTGCTGCCTTCAGGGGATATGATCAGCACTTCCCTCGACGGAACCAGGACCCTTCCTTCTCCTTTCGTTGTACTCATCATGTCTGCCGGAACAAATTGTTGCGCAACATCAGGTTTTTTCTTCTTTCGCTTCTGAGACCTTTCCCACATACGCTTCTCCTCGTCAACTTAAGTCGAATGTTTGGAGGTCAGTTTGGGTGCATAATTAAATAAATTTTATATCATATTCTTGGTTATATTTGGCTATAGAGTATTTAACACGTACCATAGTCGGCAATGATCTCGTCAATCGTAGGGATACGATTACCATCCAAATCAATATTACTGAAAGCACGTGGTGGCTTTTTGGGAAGCATTGCCTTGACAGATGGAGAGCGTGCATCATCGGGGCCGAATATTGCGTTCAGTTCCGGCCACATTCTCTCCATTGAAACCTTGTGGTAAGCGCTCGCAAGCTCGTAGCTCTGCATAGAAGTTACATTTCAACAAAGAGATAGTGTCAGAGACTTGCAAAGTAATTAAACAGATAGTTTGCAAGTGGATACCTCACACAACTCAATCCATGTCCACGTTGTAGCTGCTACGGAGTATGTGTTTGGATCGTAGACAACATCTTCGTGTTCCATAATGCCCTTCCAGGTGTTGTAACGCAGATGCGCGAGCTTGAAGCGCCGATGGATATCACCCAGCTGGAAGCCGAGATTTGTATATAACTTCAAATTCTCCAGCACTTTGCTGAATACTCCGACATCGTCGAAACGGAGGCATCTCCCAGCACGTACCGCTTCGTACTGAAGCTCATGTAGGAACTCTTCGTCTAGCCACTCCGACCAATTATCGCGGTTGAAAAAGGTTCCATTCTCGGTGAGGAAGCTCGCCATCTGAACACTATTTTTGGTTATATTGTATATGTGATGCTTGCAAGGAGGTTTGCAAGAAGCCTTCATGGTACATGCTATATTTATAGACAATTGTATATAAGAATAAGGTAAAAATCTATGAATTGGAGAGTTGTATTGAAGTTAATAAACCCAACTACATTTTACAATTGGAGGGGTGAGAGTAATGTGATGTGAAGTTTTCTTTTTCCAAGTGCTATAATCAATTGCTTTACAACAGAGTAATTGACTTCATAGACTTTCATAATAAAAGGACACCAACTGTGTTATAGCTATGCTCCACGAGGTAGTTGTAATTTCAATGAAAGAATAAAAAATATTACATGACCATTGTTATTAATACAAAGCCAATGCAAGTGATGAACGAGAATCCAGGGGAGTGAATATTTCTTGGGAACCGATGAGTCTATTGTTAGCAATAAATTTCAAGATATATTGGAATGTTTCAGAATATTGCATCTGCAGAGTATATGGGTTATTTCCATCCATTTTCAACAATTGCTATGAGATTTTAATGGGAGTCATTAATTGATCAATCCTACCAAATACTTAAATAAGATTTACGTTCCAACCACTACAACACTTTCAAGATTTAAGCCTACTGTTATATCTTCAAGTTCTGCAAACAAACTTAAGCCAGAGAGCTCTTCCATATTTCTTAAATCAAAGTCATAAACATTAGGATCAACAACAGGTAGTACAAGCTAAGCTGTTTAAACAACGACATATTTTACAAAACAAAAGCACTAGAAATCCCAATCTGCAGTTCATAATGTCTAGATTTCGATATAGATTGCCTTCACAAAGCATATCTTCAACCAAAATATCAAAGCGTGGTTTGATCCCAAGACAAAAACAGACACTAAATTGCAACCGTCCTAGTCATTTACCAAGTGTTACTTGAAAGAGCCAAGTAAACGAGATCGCACTTCTCTTCATCGGGAAGCTCGAAGAACATGTCAAGTTGATCTTGTTGTCTAATTAAAGCACTAGCAGCCCTAACCTTTTCAGTCCTGGTGAGAGTCAAAGGCAACGTCTTAACCGCTGCATAGACATTCCTCCTGTTAGCCGCTGCCTGGACGTCTACTCTTGTAGTCACTTCCACACGAATAGCATCCGCCATATTCGTCAATGCATCAGTCGCACCACCCCACATTTTGCTTATAGTTTCAACTATCTCAGCCACGTCGTCGGTGCGTTTGCGTTTACCTTTGGATGGTGCCCTTTCTGTGGAATCAGCAAGTGGTGTGGTAGATTGAGCCTGTGTGTTATTGTCTGCCTCAACATGGGACGGACTGTTATGGTTCGTCTCTTCAGTCCCCTCTACACCATCACCAGCTCCACCTTCGTCAATTGGGCCATTAAAATCAAACGCACCATTACCAGTGGCTCCATCCCGTCCATACATCTCCACCCACGTTTCATAAAATGGAAAGGGCTTCTCTCTAACGTACGCCAAGTCGGGATGATGCTGGAAGTAATAAACATTTATACCCAAGGCAAAAAAATACAAGTCATAAGTACTCCTGTTGTGAATGGAATAAGTTTATGTATTCTTTTAAATTAATATACCTGAAAATGAATTTACCTATTTGATGATGTTTTACTCTTGAAATAACTATAAACGAAATTAACAATGAACTAATCACCTGGACCAAATTATCCCAGTACATCGGCTCGGCACGTATAGTCTTCGTGGTAGCGTTCCAACCCATTCCTGTCTTACCCAGTGCCCTCTCAACTTCTCTATAGGTTTTCTTCCAAGACCCGTACTTCGATAGTATGTGAGGGTCTCCGCGTAAGTCGGTACCTGGCAAAGCCATCTTCATACGCGCCTCAACCTGTTGTATGAAACCTGATCGGAAACCGTTAGGAGTTTTCCAACCATCAGCAATTATGTCCTTGAAAGCGTTCAACAAAGTCTGTTCTTCAACATAAGACCATGATCTTCTTGATCCGCTGCGCCTGGAACCACTACTCTCACTCCGGTATTGACTCATCTGCGAAATTAATGTAAATGCAAAAAAAAATTAGTAATTGCTTAAAATAAAGTACAGTGTTAATAACTCGTAGGATGGGATAAAGCATGCCAGTAACTATTATTTTCCATAAATAATATGTAGAATAACATAGGAATCACATATTTTTTAATAACCATGATAGACAATAAGGGTCTAATTGTCAGATTACCATAACCATACATGTAAATTGGGTACATCTCAGACACATACAGTCCCAATATCAATATTCAGAAAGTAATAAAAAGCCTAACAAAAGGGATCAAACGATGTCATTCATACATAAGCAAACAACCAAGACGTTAAAACAAATTTTATCTCCTTCTCCTCCTATAAGTAGCCCACATATCGTTGGCTAGAGTTTCTCGGAAATTAGTCCAGGCCTGAGATGTTTCAATATGGGGTATGTATTCCGTGGCCTCGTCGTCGTTGTCAATGGCAAAACCAGCTTCATTTAACTCAATTTCAACCGGATCAACAACCATTTCGCCACGTATGAAGTTGTGTAGTAAAGCACATGCCATGATGATTTGATTTTGGACCTTAATGTCGTAAAAGGCCGGACTACGGAGAACAGCCCACCTCCATTTGAAAATACCCCAAGTTCTCTCAATGGTTGTCCGGGCCGAGGAGTGCCTTCTGTTGAATAATTCTTTCGAATTTACCGGTGTCTTACCACCCCACTCTTGCAAATGGTATCGAACTCCCCGGTATGGCGCAAGAAAACCGTTCCCGTTGGTATAACCAGCATCACATAAGTAATAATTACCTAAAATTAAATAAAACAGATTAAAATTCCCATAAGAAAAAATGGTTCTGAATTCCAAACAGTTCAGTTGTTTTAGAAGTAACATGTAAAATCAGTAAAGACAATAACAACTAAACCTTCGGGCACGCGAAAACCATTTGGTCGTTGTATTGCATCACGTAAGACCCGTCCATCAGCGGCCGAACCCTCCCATCCGGTCAAGACATAAATAAAGTTACATTTTCGATCGCAAACACCCAAGACATTGACATGGCACTTCCCCTTCCGTGATCTATAACGTCCCTTAGCATGATCAGGAACCGTAACTTCTATTAGCGTGCCATCCAATGCACCAAGACACCCCTGAAATTGTAGTAGATATAGTTGAAATCAATCATAACTATTCTATTGAATTACAGCCTTCTGTTAATGTATAAGACTAAAATCTTTAAAGTTGGGTTACCTTGAACCATTTCCAGGTAGGGTCAGTACAATCTTCTTCAACTGGTGAGGGTTTAGCCACGAATATGCCATGCAACTTTAATATGGATTTGAGGACTATATGGAAGTACTTAGACACGGTTCTTCCTGAACGTTCAAAGTCGAACTCGGCAATACAATTTTTCTTATGATGGGCAAGGACGCCTAGGAATATGCATACTTGTTCTACCACGGTTACCTCACGAGTATCAGTCAAGCCACCCATATCCCGTAATATAATACATAACCGCCCAAGTGCATCCCTCCCCATACGCAGTAATTTAATACATTTCCTCTCGGATCGCTTAGTTAATCTATCCAATAAATCAATACGTCCAGGCATCCTAGCAAGCAGGCTATATCGCTCACCCTCGTTGAATGTTACTCTGCGTCTCTTTCGTTTAAGAAGCGACAATATGACTACGGTGTCCATTAGCATGGCTAACAAGAAGATTCTCATTACCTCTAACACAACAAGGGCTTTTCTATTGTCCATCGCTGCTACAACTCCAACAAATAAAATCAACAATCAAACAATACTGATACAAGAGCAAGTAGAGATGCAAGGGAGAATTAAGCCAAAACAAGTGTTGATAGATTCATTCCATCACCAGCAAAGTAAAATAAAAAACAACAACATCAACATAACTTTAAGAACCGGCATGCGTACAGGCTTTGTTTAACAGTAAAACATCAGTAAAAACAAATTAATTTAGAGGCTTGGTAAGCTCTAACCTTTTCAAATTTCTCCCTGTTGGAATCAAGCTCTACAACAACAATTGGGTGTATCAGTAATCATGCGCCAAAAATCCCCAACATACACCAGGCAATTCACATACCTCAACTGGAATCCGGTCTTCAAACTTCAATGTTATTTCGGACCTTGGTTGTAATACAATAGAGAATGGGATTGGAAAATGTATCTGTTAAAATAAGCCCTCCCTCCCTCCAGCGGGAAACGAAATTAATTGAGGGAAAGGAAATGGATATTGGCGGCAAGTGAAAATTTGAGGGACTATGCAGTAATCTGCTCTTCAAAAGTAAGGGCATAGATGTCATTTTCGCCTGACCATTGCAACCAGTTTATATTGCTGCTCATTTTGGAGCTTGTAAATAGACCAGCATTTCCCACCCAATTCCCGGGGCTCCAGGTTAAGCCCAAGTAAGCCACCAATTGAAGTAAATGGCTGGAAGTGGGGGTCTATCTAACCAAACCACCTTTGCCAACCAAGGTAAACGACCCCTAATAGAAGTTGTGGATGGGAACCACGACTCTAAAATTTTCATGAATAGCTATGTTTTGAAACCCGGACTGAACCGGTCCGATCGGCCGCTTATCCGGTCCGGGTGACACCCCAAAACCAGTCTCCTTCCGGACCAGTTTGGCCCGCCAAAAACCGGTCAATAACCCGGACCGGACCGGTTTGCGGGCCGTTTGGCCCGGATTTTCTTTTTTTTTTCTTGGCAAAATTGTAAAAACATTTTCTTGGCAAAATTGTAAAACCAAATCAAATGTTGCAGCAAGAGTTCGAACCCTGGACCCTCAGATTAGAGAAGGAGACCTCAACCACTTGAGCTGCTTACTTTTTCTGGTCACATGTAGGTAAATTTTAATATAAATCGTCAAATCATAAGCTTATTATATTTTTAAGTTGAGTTTTAGAAAAACAATAATTATGATTACAACTATTATAATAAAGAATTCAATTTAATCTGGATAAAATAATGTGAAATAGTTATATTTTATAATATATAGTTACAAAAATATAAACACTTGTGTGATAACTTCTTATTTGTTTTTTTAAATAAAAAGTATGACATTTGTTTAATCAATTTTTCTCTATATTACTAATTTGGTTGATGTTAATTATTTTGCTATTTAGTTAGATATTTGATCTATATCCTTGTAGATTTTTCATTAGATTGTTATTTAAAAATTAATGAATTGTTTAAAGTGATTTAAAATTTTATCTATTTTTGAATATTATTAAACTCAATTGATTATTTTTAATTAATATTTATAATATTGTATAATTGAATATAATATATATATATATAATTAAATATAATTATTACGTAATTATGACGTCATACCGGTCCGACCGATCGAACCTGTAAAACCAGTAACCAGTAAGGGGTCCCGGTTCGACGTCCAGTCCGGGTTTCAAAACATAGATGAATAGTGGTAATACAACAATTTTCTAAAAATTATATTTTCAACCTAACTCTTTTTATAAAAGAGCCTATATATTTTATAAAATAACAAATAAACCCCAAAAAATAAAAAACTTATATATTACACCATGAATAATAATTCAGATGGTGATTTTAGTAGAGAATTATTACTTGCATGCAATTTTTGTAAATGTTTTGATGAAGATACCTCTAATAAACATTTTAGGCATTTTGTAAAACGATTCCTAACTGATAGAATGAGAATGTTAGGAAGAAAACATACAGAAAAGCATGATATAAATCAAATAGACTGTGATGAAGATTGTGCAAAAACAAATAAAAAGTTAGATTTTATAAATAAAATTATAATAGCTACAGAACAAAATTACGAACGAGATAATTAAATTGATAAAATGAATAATACGAATAAAGAAACATTTAGAGCTATGGTTTTTAATATATTAGATGCATATATACAATTATATCATATTCGTCCTTTAACAATTGAAGAATTATCATTTTGTTTTTATTTAGAATTTGTTTGGCACAATTTATAAGTATAAGAATGCCAAGTAAATATTATAAAAGGATCCGTGAAATAACAAGAAATATACAAATTAGCATAGATTTTCAACAAGCCCGAATAAAAATTGAGAAGGAAAAATTACAACTTATTAAAACTATTAATAAAGATAATTTATTTAATGTTGAAGAATATCATATTCTAAAACAAATAGAGTTCCATGAAGCAATGTTAGCTTCTGAAGTAAGAAGATTAAAATATATTGAAAAGGCAATAATATAGTTTATAAATAACAATGTTTAATATCATTAATTTTAATACCATGTTTAATATCACCCAAATACAAAATATATCCGCGTGTAAGTGGTATCAGAGCCTTACAATCCAAATAAATAATAAAACAAAATGAAAATATTTGATAAAAGAAAATTAATTGAATCAATAAAATATTTTGACTTAATGTATCAATGGTATAAAGACCATTATGACAAATATCCTAATGAATATTATTATGATAGAATGAACAGTCATAAAAAAGATAGAGATCACTATATAAATCTTTTGGCAATATAAATGGTAAAATTATTAAAGAATAACCAAGTATTCCATTTAAACAAATGGATTAATAATATAAATAATATTTTAAGATTAAAAATTATACTTGAAGAATATAAAAGAGAAAATAAAAATAATAAAAATTAGAAAAATAAAGAAATAAATAATAAAATAAAATTGTGTAAACAAAAAATAAGAAAACAAAAGGAACATGCTTCGAAAAATTGGCAAAAATGGAAAAAGTCATAAAAACAATAATAGAAAGTTATATAATAGGAATATTATTACACACAACTTTGATATATTTAAACTTCTGCTCAGATAAATGGAATTTAAATGAAACATATACAGAAGGAGGATATGAATCCTACGATGATACAGATTGGCAACTTGCTTCACCATAATGAATCATATTGAATCAGTTGCAAATGCTATAAATACATTATTAGAAGAATTAGCAAAATTAAAATCTGAAATAAAGAATATAAATACAGAAATCCAAGTTATTAGGATTGAGATAAAACAAATAAATAATCTTATCCAAGATAATATTAAAAAGACAAAAATAGACAAGAAAAGAGAAATAGAAAAAACAATAAAAACACCTACTAAGATTGTTACTATACCAACAGAAAAGAAATATGAACCTGGATCATTTGATGAATATATGTATACAATATATCTTCCTAAATTACTAAAGGAACAAGATGATAGAGAAAATAAAATTAAGGAAGAATTAAAGTTGAAAGAAATTATAAAAGAAACTAAATTAGAAGAAAATTCTGAAAACAATGAATTAAAGTAAATGATTTAATAGAAGAATTTGAAAAAATAAATCTTGATGATATAGTTGAATATGAGTTTAGAATGAATACAACTGGAGGACCTTCAGGAGTAACTAATGAAACTCCAGAATCCTCTATGGGTTCTAATGATAATTCACCAAAAACATACTGTAGACCTAAGAAAAATAAAGAACAAAGTAAAAGGAATATATCTTATAATCCAAAATATCAACCCACCGAACAATTTAGTGAACCTATAAATCTCCAAGGAAGTAAATTAAATCTAGATTGTCAAGTAGATAATAGAAAAGCTATAGTGAAGTGGCAGAACGATATGATAGCCTTTTTATTAACCCAAGATGATATATATTGGGGAGGTAGTAAAAAGAGTGAATATATTATAACTACGTTTGATGAAATAGTTCTTAAATGGTGGGAAGAAGTATCTCCTGATATACAAGGAATAATGAAAGTTAGAATGGAAACTGGATTTGATATAGATATAAGAACAGGAGTACAAAGTATAGTTGCAAATATATCTGATGAATTTTTAGGAGAATCATGGATAACTAATAAAGAATTAGAAATAGAAAGAGAAAAAGCTGAAGCAAGAAGTAATCTAATAAACCTAAGTATATTCTCAATGTGCAATATAAAAAATTATGTATGTGAATTTAGAGATTATTATTATACCCAATATTATAGTACAGAATCTCAAGAAATAATGCTAAATATGTTTTATACTAAACTTCCTTATCCCTGGAATAATCATATGAATAAAGTATGGAAAGAGAAGAAAAATGGGTATCCTCAAAATCTTCGAGGAAGAATAAAAGTATTAACATTAGAGCTTAAAAGAATATGTGGTGAACAACAATTATATAAAAAATCTAAAAGAATAACTAAACTCTGTTGTGATACAATAGAATTACCTACACAATGGGGAAGTAATAGAAAAACATACCCTAAAAAGAATAAAAGAAAATTTTATAAGAAAAAATATAAAAAATATAAAAATTTTCAAAGAAAAAATATTAAACCTAGAAGAAAGTTTTTCAAGAGAAATAAATATGAAAACAAATCTAATAAGGAAAGAAATAAAAAATTAACTAAATGTCAATGTTGGAATTGTGGAGAAGAAGGTCATAAATCACCTGAATGTCCAAAACCTAAAGCGAAACATATTAAAAATATAGAAATTGAATTTTTAGAAATAAGAGATGAACTTGAAGAAGTTTCTAATATAGAAAACTATTTTGGAAAAGAAATATATATGGAAGAATCTGATCTATCAGAAAATGAAATATCTTCAGAATTAAATACTGAATCAGAATGAGTTCTGAAATAACAGAATTATCTGATGAAGTAATATATATATATGAAGGACCAGAAGGTTATGCAGAACGCATTACCTTCAATAAAGAAACTTTAGATAAGATAAAGAAACTAAAATTAAATGCTACAAATCCTAGTCAAAGTATATTTAAAGGGATATCAAGTCTTATAAAAAGAAAGAAAATAAATATATATGACTACCATGAAGTAGAAAAATCTATAAATATTGAACATACTTCAGGGCAGGTTAAGATTAATTTGTTAACAAAGAATACTATAAATCAAGCTTTGAACAAAATAAAAGATAAAAAGGAAAAAAGTAAAATACAATATATATATTTAGGAAGAGTTCAATTCCTAATAAAATCATTGTTTAGAGAAGGAATAGATAGTCCTATAGTACTTTCTCTTCATGATCAGAGATTTACAGATGCAAAGAGAAGTCATTTAGGAACTATAGAAGGAAATTTGTGTTATAAACAAATATTATTTGATTTATATCCTAAATATAGTGTGAATATAAATGATCATAATATAAACGAAACTTTAAGTTTACATTACAAATTCATAAAAGATATAGGATTGAAAGATAAAAGTAAAGCTTTCTCTATTTACTATAGAGCATTATATGTTCTAAGTAATAGTAACTATGGAAAAATTTATCAAGATAAACCACATTTAGAAATAGATGAAGAATGTAGGGAAATAGCTTAAGCTAAATTACCTCTTCTTGAAGACCCTAAAGAAATAACAAATTATGAATTAGAAATCATAAATAAACCTTTAATAGAAGAAGGATCTTCTAGTAAAACTCCTCAAATAGAATTTGGAAAAAATAGTATAGTTAGAAGAAATCAAAGAATGAATATAACCAGAACTTTAAGTATAAATAAAAATTCAGTAAATAAAACAATGATCATTTTAGGAGAATATTTTAATGGTCAAGAATATATTAAAGAACCAAAAATATTAATAGATACAGGAGCAAGTGCAAATCACTTTGCTAAAATAAAAAATAAAGGGTTAATGATAGAAACCTTAAATGAGAGTTTCTATTATGAAAACTTTGAAGGAAAGATAGTTGCATGTAACCAACAAATATCTATTCCAATAAATATTGATAAATCTAGAATAATTGTTAAATGTTATCTAGATGAAAATATGACAGGAAGTTCCTATGACATAATCTTAGGAAATGCTTTCCTAGATAGTTGTAATTACTATAAAATAGAAAAAGATGGAGTAACACTCTGCATAGAAGACAAAGTTATATATTGTCCAAGAATAAAATGAAAGGATATAACTTTACAGTTAGCGTGTTCATTCAGGTAGGAATAAGAGAAACTCTTGAAAACGAAATAATAACTTGTGTTTTAATAGATACTGGATCTGAAATAACTATTTTCAAAACCTTCTTGATTAATAAATGGAAAGAAGATGGAAAAATCAGAATAAAAGATGTGACTGAAAAATCACAGGATATACACAGATCAGCAATAGATGTTGATATTGTCCTAGGAAGTAAAATAATAATGGTTCCTAGAATATATGAATATAATGAACTAGAAGTTAATATATTATTAGGAAATGATTTTCTACAACAATTTCAGTATTATATGCAAAATGCATATTCTATTGTACTTAAAACAAAGTGTGGTCATTTGTTAAAATTACCACGACTAAACCATCCTTTCAGAGTTCAGCCAGCTAAGTGTGGTGGACACTCCATATATAAAAAAAATACAAATACCAATAAATAAAATAGTTATAAAAAGAATAAACTTAGAAACGGTTACTAGCAAAATAAAAGAAAACTATAGTGACCATCCATTGGCTTTTTGGAAAAAAGATTACCCAAAAGCTAGAATAGAATTAACAGATAATATAATAATTAAAGAAAGACCCATGAGATATACCTTAAGTGAAGAAGGTGCATTTAAAAAACAAATTAAAGAACTTTTAGATAAAAGATTAATTAGGAAAAGTTTCGCCCCTTTTCTAGTCCAGCATTCATGGTAATGAAAGAAGCTGAAAAGATAAGAAATAAAGCAAGAATGGTAATAAATTATAAAAGATTAAACCATTTCACTAAGGGTGATAGTTACCAATTACCCAATAAAGAAATATTAATAGACCTAGTAAAGAATAAATCATATTACTCAAAATTTGATTGTACATCCGGATTTTGGCAAGTAAAAATGGAAAATAATAGCATTCAATATACAACCTTTAGTGCCCCTCAAGGACATTATGAATGGTTAGTAATGCCATTTGGATTAAAAAATGCTCCATCAATATATCAAAGAAAGATGGACAATATATTTAGCAAATATAGAGAATTCATGGTTGTTTATATAGATGATATTCTTATTTGTTCAGATACTATAGAGAACATCTTTTGCTCTTTGCTAAATTATGTAAAGAGAATGGTATAGCCCTGTCTAAAAGAAAAGCAGTCATAGAAACTAAAGAAATTGAGTTTTTAGGATTAAAACTGAGTGTTGCATGCATAAAATTGCAACCGCATATATCTAGGAAAATAGTTGAGTTTCCTGATAAATTAAAAAATAGAAAACAAATAGAAAATTTTTTAGGATGTCTTAATTATGCTGAAGGTTTCATACCTGAGTTAGCTAAGAAAAGACATGAAATACAAAAGTTATTAAGAAAAAATAATACAAAAGGTTGGACGTCAAAACATACAGAAATTGTCATAAAGTTAAAGGAAGAATGTAAAACTCTTCCAGAATTAAGGCTTCCTGATAAAAACGATAACTTAATTCTTCAAACGGATGCGTCTGATTTATATTGGGCTGCAATCTTGAAAACAGATCTTAATGAGATTTGTAGATATACAAGTGGTACTTTTAAATCAGCAAAAATAAATTATACTACACATGAAAAGGAGTTATTAGGCGTAATAAATGAGATTAAAAAGTTTTCACTTTTCCTACTCCAAAAACCTTTCATTGTTCATGTGGATAACACTCAAGTTCCAAGTCTTGCGAAAAATAAATTACCCAGTGAACCAAATTATAGAAGGTTACATAGATGGCAAGTTTTCCTATCTCTCTATGATTTCAAAATCATTCCCATAAAAGGAACTGATAATTTTCTAACAGACTTTTTATCTAGAAATATAGATTTTGATTCAGGATGAAGACCAATATATGGGTATACATATATCTAGTCCATCTCAAACGGCAGATGGTAAAGATAAAATCAAATCCGTTAATGGGTGGTGATTTCCCAAAAATCACTTATAAAATTTTAGAAGACCAATATATGGGTTTACATATATCTAGTCCATCTCAAATGGTAGATGGTAAAGACAAGCTCAAATCCGTTGATGGGTGGTGATTTCCCAAAAATCACTTATAGAAAAATTTTGAAGAAAATTTTTAATAAATCTTTCTCTCTTTTACAGATGGAGGATAAAATTAATATTTCAGAAATAAAAGAAGATATCTCGCATATCAACATTATGGCAAAAGATCTCTATGAAGGAGCTGTTCTTCTAGAACTATATATGTATAAAAATCTCCGCTGGTAGATTTGGTTACAGAAAACCTGGAAAAGGTAAATAAAGTGACTCAAAAATTAGAAAAATATATTGAAAAATTTGAGTCAATAAATATGGAAGAGGCTGAGTCATCTGGTGAGAAAAATAAAGAAGAAGTCAAAAATAAAGTTCCTTCAGTCATTGAGATAAAACTGGAAAAGGAGTCTTCTCCAAAGGCAATAAAGATTGAAATAGAAAAATATGTTCTTAGCACTGAATGGGAACATTTATATGTTCATACAGTTGATGAAGTATATAGTATGGAAAATACAGATACTATATTTTTCTCCAAAGACAAAAATATATATCCAAGATTGACTTGCATCATGGGAGCCTGTCCCGAAGCAGTTTATAGATATGCTTGTTTTGGGTTCCTTGATATAATCTACCCAAGTAAAGATCTCAAGGAAATTTCCAGATTTGATGATACTCTAAAATCTCAAATCAATAAATTTGCCAGAGGAAGGCAGGTGGTTCTCAAGTTCTACACCATATCTCCAGAACCAGAGAAGCATATATGGCATGAAGCTTTCTTCATGATCACTGCAGGCCACCTTTCTGACACCATAAAGATTTAGCAAGGAAATAAAGGAAGGTCCAAGTTACTAAAGAATGGATTGTCCAAAGGCGTGCCTTGGGAATAAAAGCTATTCACAGCGTTGCAGAAAATCTGTACAAATATAAGTTTGAAACGCTGATGAGTAAATGAAATTGGATTCTACTCACCAAAGGAGGAAAAATAAGCTCTCCTCTTTTAATGGAATTCATAAATAAATTTGAAAAACATGAATTTTTCTGCACTACAGAGACTAGACAAGAAGCTTACAAGATGATGGGTTGTAACCATCAGTGATGTAAGCACATACATCAGCAAGGAAATGACGAATGCCATGACGTCACACTCCAATTATCAAGTGGCAGATAGAAGTGTTGGCAGAATCTCAACCATAGAAAAGTGTCGGCAAGATCTGGATCGTTGAAGGATAAAGCAGTGGATTCCAAATAAAAATTTCAAGTCCAAACAGTAGAAAGAATATAGCCTATAAATAGAGTCCTCTTGTATGGTTACAGACACCTGGTCTTGAATTCAGAGAGTCATATGTAAAATTATCTTTGGGTCTTTTAGTTTCTGAGTGTTGAGTGTTGTATTCCAAATAAATATTTTTTCAGAATATATAATGTTTGTATAAACCTCTTTTGAAGGAAATAAAATTCTCCTTTTCATATACACGAGATAAATACTTTGTTAAGAGTTTTATTAAACCTTTTTACTCCAGTCTATTTCTACAAACCTTTTATTGAAACTCACAAGCCGTAGTGAGGTTTTCCGTTGGAGGTTGAAGTCTGTTTCCAGTTGATATCCGTGAAAGCACGAAGCTGTGAGGACTTTTGGAACAAGAAGGGCTAACCGAGGAGGAACGAAGACGAGTCTTGGAGGACAAATAAACCAGAGTTGTAGAAGAGGAATGAGATAAAGAGAGATAATAAAATTTTTACAAATTATTTGTGTGTTTTATGGATTATAGGATGAATTTTAGAGTACTTCTGTTATTAAAGCATGATTAATTTCAATGTTTATGCTTACTTTCTTGATATTATCTATAAAATTATACTTTATATACCCATCTAAAATATTTTAGAAGTCTTGGGGTCACTTTTATAATTAATATAAAGTTTACAAAATAAAAACAAAATATACCCTAAAGTCGTTGATCTCATCAACGATTCCTGCTAAAATCTTAAACCTATTTCAAAAGGTATTACTTTATTAAACTAAATAAAATTTAATATCATTTTTGCAAAATACTCAATTATATGGGTAATTAAATGTCTAAATGTAAAACATTTGTTATTTAATTTTCTACTTTAACTAGACTAATTATTTGATTATCTATTTTAACTAAAATTTATATTAATGACATGAGGTAAATCTCTCTTTCTCATTACGTTGAATCTTTTTTATTTTTTTTAAAAAAAATTATTATTGGTTCTCAACTATTTTTAATAAAATTATAATTCGTTATTTATTTGTTTATAGGTACAAATGTTTATACGAAAACATCTACTTGTCTCTCTTTCATTGCAATAATTTAATTTGATTGATTTAGGTTTGATTTAGAATTACACTCGCGATCATACAAGGTTGTTAAAATTACATACACTCTAATATTTGTAAGTTCCATTAGCATATTCAAACTTTCGTGACTACAGCTGAACAAGCTTACGACTTTGGTCTCAGAGTTGATTTTATGTAGGCTAAAATAAATCTAACTTCTTATAGATGCCAAAATAATTCTTATAAAAAATAGGATAGTGTGGAAGTGTTGAAAAAATTTACCCATTACTGTTTTGATCAATTTAAATCGCTAAATTACATTATTAAAATTTTGTTAATATGATAAATATAACAAATAATAATTAAAATTATTAAGAGCTAAAGTAAGTTTTTTTTTTTTTTTTCCAGAAACTGGCCGAAGCCCCTTATTCATGGCGCGGCCCACGTATTATTGCAATCCGAACCAAAAAATTTACAAAAGAATTTTTAGGTCCTAAGTAAACATCTCAACCAAATCAGCTAACATATAGGGCTGGAACCAAAATTATTAAAAAAACAAAAAAAAAGTCCAAAAACAATTAGGACTGGAAAACAAAACAACAAAGGAAATAATATCCTAAGTCAACACAAAAACGAAATCAATGATAACACCAAAAACGACGTCCGCCTAGGCAATCCCGTGCCCAGTGCGGATTAATACCTTCCGCCATAACGTCCTCCTATAGAATAACCTCCTTGCGTATAGCTTTGCGTAATTCGAGGCGAAGTATGTCTCGAATCCTCATAAGAACTTCTCTCTTTATGGTCTGAAGAAACGCTATCAAAGTTCGAAATATAACCATTATTCGTATCCTTAGCATCCTCAAATGCTAAGTTATCATAACCTTTGTAATCCTTAGCCTCTTTAGACTCACTACAAGAAAAAGCCGGAAAATCGACGGCCAAAACCGACGAAATTTTTGAAAATTCCGTCGGTTGGCCGTCGGAATTTGAGATTTCCCACGGCTATCCGACGGCAAATCATCCGTCGACTAAGCCATAGTCGGAATAGCCCACCGACGGGCAATTCCCGTCGGTTGTCCGTCGGTCAACACTTTCCAACGGTACTCCGATGGCTTCCCGACGGAGGTTGGTGATGCTGACGAGCGAACATACCGACGGTGTCCGCCGTTGGTCTCCCGTCGGAAGCTTACCGACGGTTTCCCCATGAATTACCGGCGGGCATTGCCGTTTGGAAATGGCAACGGCTTTCACCAGCGGAAGATACCGACGGGGCTGATTCCGTCGGTCTCCTGTCGGCAGATTTTTTCCGACGGTGTACCGACGGCTATGATGCACGGACACTTCTAAAAATATCATTTTGCCGTGTCGTGCCGTGTCGGACACTCGTGTCCGACACTCCTTACGTGGGAAATTCAAGAAAAAATCTGTGTCGCCGTATCCGTGTCATGTCGTGTCGTGTCCGTGTCGCCGTGTCCGTGTCCGTGCATCATAGACCGACGGTCTTCTTCCGTTGGAATATGTATTCCGTCGGAGTTCCGTCGGTGTACCGACGGGATAGCGACGGCTTTCTTCCGTTGGGATATGTAACGGTTAGTTTTTTTAAATTTTACCGACCGGGTCTGCCGTCGGTGGAAAATATTACGAAAAAAATTGTTTTTTTTTTTTTGGCTAAATTTGTTTTTTCCCCCTAATTCCAAAAACCTGTTTACTGCAATTCTACAAATTATGTAGCAATTTCCCAAATGTAAATCAACCAAACCATAAATTGTTCGATGCACAATAATTTCCAACGAGCCAAACCATAAATATGTCAATGCACATGCTAAAAGTTCCGAACCATAAACTAAAAATCCAATACTTCAAATGCAGTTTTCAAATGTAAAACAAACCAGAAATACCGACATCCAACTAATTTAAAATCCCTCGCCTAAACAATCACCAAGCATGGCCCAGGAACACCAACATGAAAATATTTAACTTGCAAAAAAAAAAAAAAAAAATAGCAACATTTAATACAACTCCAAACTACAAGATTACCAGTATTTGCAACAATCATACACTTTTGTTCATGCGAAAATCATAAACTTAAATTGGCATTATTGTAAACGTACCTCAGTCACCACCATCGTCTTCACTCTCATCCGCATTACTGGGCCCCTGCACACCTTTTCCCTTGCTCTGTGCCTGCATCATTTGGAACATTTGTTGCACTGTTTCGAGCACTTGTTGCTGAGAAGTTTTCTGGTGAGACATCTCATCCTTCAATTGCTTGATATCATCGTCCTCCCTTAGACCAGTAGAATATGAGCTTTGAGCAGCGTTCGACCCTGAACTAGAAGGCAACGAGAGTGAGCTCCTCGCTAAGTGGTTCATTCCAGTCAGCCGGCCTTTCTTGTTTGGCCTTCCCTGTGCTTGGGACCACAACATGAACTCGTCCATGTAGCACCCCAAGCGGTGGGGCACCACACCCCCGCACTATGACCCGACACGTGTACGAAATAGAAAGTCCGTACATGCACCAAGTCACAACGAACGGGTGACAAACTAAAACGAACACACTAGCTAGGCGGTATCTAACCCTGTACAAAAGAAAATATGCAAAACATGACAGCGGAAGCCAGACAAAATACCAACTTTCAAAAACTTTCATTCCTTAAACATACAGTGCAATACAAACATCAAAATCAACTACACGGGTTCAAATAAATGATTGAACCTGTCCTATCCTGTCCCGAACAATTACACAACAAGACGGGTTCAATTGGCCCTAGAAACCTGTCCCGAATAATCATATAATCACAACGGGTTCATCTAATCAGAGCACCTGTCCTAACCTGTCCCGAATTCCATACATTCGATTCATAAATGCAAACCTGCACAGAACATATCTTATACAAAATTTACGAATCATAATTCAGAACAAAATACTGAACAAACTTAAACGAACAAACATAGACTCAACAGACACGACACACCGCCGCCTAGAACGAACTCCAATGACCCGAACCTGTAACTAAAAACATAAGGGGGAGGGGTCAGTCCAAATACTGAGCGAGGGGCTACCCACACACACCTACATATATATAGAGCACAACACGTTCTAAATTAAATGTTCGTGAATCCGGGATTAGTTTTTGCACCCCAAAACATTTTCTCGTGATAATATAAATATAGGATGGCTTATCAAAACAGAACGAACAAAACTTAACTTATACATAACTCAAAACATACGTTCAAACTCATGCAGACTTAGCACACATATCGGAGTATATTTTATTAGCTTAAAAGTATACCAAATTTTATTATAATTTAAGAATCTACCCCCGTTTCACGAACTTATGACAGACAGACAGAACACTCGGCGGGTACGAGTTCAAACCAACCAAACTCCTCATAATCAAAATCAAAATCAGAATCATAAATCAAATGAAAGCATAATTCAAACATACATACCTCTACTCCGGGTGATGGAAGGGTGGTACCTACCCTAACCATCAATCAAACAGTAAGGGTCGTGAGTTTCATGACACTCACGCCCGAGGACTCCTTCCCCCACCAACCTCCTGGTGGGTTCAGGGGTGATCTTAAGTGTGGAGATCGTACTCGGGAGTGACCCGACGACCCGACACCGTCCCGGGGCTCTTTTGTACAAATCTCCGGGGCCCAGTTCAAATTGTTCAAAAGTTCTTAAGTTCAAAATTCATAACCCGCTACAGACAGACAGACAGACAGACAGACACATTTCATGCATATCGTACTTATCATATCGTACGTACATATCACACATACTGACCTTAAAATTCATATCAAACTCAAGCTAAGCGTACATAGGCTCATACATAGCGTTTATACTTTCAAATCAAATCATATGGCAAAACTGGCAGAATACATACTTCGCACATATCTACATATACATAAGGCTTATAAACCGCATGCATTCGAAAACGGGGCACATTACAATAGGGTATAACTATATCCTAACCTCACCTGGTACCAAACGGAGCCAAAGACACAGCAAATGGTCCACCCCGGAACCAGCACGACCCACTTGTCACCACCCCGGGTGCACCTGAACCAACTAGACACACAAAACACAACATAGAGCTCAGACAGACTCAAACAACCACACAGAGACGCACGGCACATGCTCAAACATTTAAGAAATGTAATCACATAAACCGGGTTCAAATTCATATCAATTACTTATAAAGCAAATCATTATATAGTTCAGAGAAATCATATTACAAATTAGGACACGTTCATGTGCACAATTAATGCAAACAATAGAAAGAGAAAGACAAAGTAATTCAAATTATTCATATTAATCCATATCAAATAACCAACTCATATTCGTACGAATGTTATTATTTCTTACGTGCAAAAGTTTCTAATTTAATCATATAAGTTTCATACAATTCATATAATACATAATAGATTTAATTAACAAGGTTTGGTTGATTCATATCATGCAGATTTACACATTTCAGAAAATTACACAAACATCCCCTCAAGTTAGATAAATAGCTCAATTAGACAAAACGGGATTCAAATTGCAAATCAAAGCATCAACATATTTCATAGTTCATTGAATACATGATTTCGTATACGTTGGAATTCATATTGATCGACAAATCAAACAATTAACAATTTATTGCAATTAAAACAATTAATTTCAAATATTCAAATTACATAAAATAAATCACAACAAATCAACCGGACATCCGATTGACGAACGGAAAGTGGCGTTGAACTCACCACAACGAGAAGAACATTCTGACCGGACGCCGCCGGAATGCCACCACTGTAGCTGCCGGAATTTGGTCTGGCCGCCGCCGAAGGTCGCCGAAAAAATCCCGAAAAATCAACCGTGCAAGTACTCCTCGTGCTCGTTCCAATTCCTCGATCAATTTCTGAAAATTTCAAGCTAATCTTCTCCAATTTTGGATCTAAGAACACGAAAACCCTCAAATCTTTAAAATCCAATTACTTCCAAACCGGTGAATGAAAATGAGATCCGCAAGAGGCATTGTCTTACACGTGACGAGCTCTTCGAAACCCCCACAGTGGTTGCTGGAAAATATCCCCAGGGCTAGCCCGCCCATTGCACCGCCGTGATCTGCCGCCAATTGGCTGAATCGGGAGTCACGTGATCAAGGGATGATAGTTCTCGTTGTTCCGAACAACTTTTGTGAAGAGTCCGTGGCCAAAAGATCGACGAAAAAGGCCCCTGTTAACCTCCGAAGTTTCTGCCGCCGCTCAAGTCGGCGGAACCACCACCTACGGCCAAAATTCACTCAAATTAATGCCGAAAATGGACTCAGGGGGTCGGAAAACCTTGGAAAACACTAACCTTGGTCGGAAAAAGCCGCCGGAGCACTGCTGTGTCACTGTTCACGCGGCGGCGGCGTGAGCTTCAGGCGGCACGTGAGCCGCCGCTCGGTGGCCAATGGCCGCGCCGTCAATGCCATTTGATGCGGCGGGAGATCTTCTTTCTGGGTGTGGGGCGTGTGTTGCCGGAAGGTGGCCGGAAGCCACCGCGAATGACCGGCGAAGTGGCGGCTCTGCCACCCCCTCCAGCCGCGCCTGTAAATCGGTCATAACTCCGCCGTCGGTCGCCAGTTGGTCGAGATCTTGGTACGGTTGTGACCGCGTCGTCGAGCTCTTTGAAATGGACTATTCATTCATCGAATTCCGTGGAGAAACGAGCGAGTTTGAGTAGTGTGTGAAAACACACCGTGAGTGTATATGCTGGTGCGTGAGAGAGAGAGAGAAAGAGGAGAGAGAGAGTTGCTGATGTTCTGGTGCGAAAAATGAGGATCCGGGTGCTTTATCCCGGGTCTTTGCACGTAATTCGATTGGTAGGAGGGGCAAACGACGTCAGAATTGGGCAAACTCAGAGTCTACGGACTCGTCTCGATGCCCCAAACGCGTCGAAGGGGTCCAAGATGTCGAAATCTCGATTGAACGAGCAGTGACTGAAAAACCCCAAAAGAGAGAAAACTACAAAAAGGCCCCTAAACTCTTAAAGAGTTCAAAAGAGGGCAAGGCAAAGCACAAAATCACATAATTAAACACACAAAAAGGTTGAAATGTGGCGTACCTTATAAGTCGGATGAGTGGGATGTTACAGTTCATTTCCATGAAATCCGGGTCCTCAACCCTACGTTTTTCCTACTCAAGTAGGGCCTCGTGGTATCTTATCTACATACGAAAATTTTCAACACTTATCAATTTTGAAGTGATCATTATGTAGTAATTCCAAAATGACATGAACAAACCTGATATTGAGCGCACTGATCTTCCGGGGAAAGATTCTCAATTACTTTATCTCGATCCACAACCTTAACAAATGTCTTCTTATAGACAACGGTCGGGCCCGGTACTTGTCCAGTGGCAGCTTCCTACATAATTAGAAACCCTTAGTTTGAAGATTTGTGACAACAATTTTTAATGATACGTTATTTTTATTGATCATGTAATTTCACAGCAACTAATCAACCTTTTAACCCTTAGAGAAATCATGATTCAGGTTTTGGTTGAATTAAGACAATGACATTAGAATCAAGATTAATCTGATCCACTTCAAAATTTTCATGCTAGAAACATATAACTTGAATTACCGTATTTTTAATGATTGTATATACACTTTGAGAGCCTCCCGTATATGTTGGTGCCCCCACGGTTGACAACCTATTTGCTTTATTTCTCCTTGCGATAGTCTGATAATCTTCGGTGTCCCAACATGCACGCAAAACATTGTAAACTTCCTCAAGCATCCACCCGGGCTTTTTACCACTTTTTCTAACGTCATGGTAGATACCTCTCATTCGCTCGCCGGTTTTTTCCATGAATGCGCCGTACATATGCGCTTCAAACTGAGGATCCCAACAAACAAATTTCTGCAAAAAAAAAAAAAAAGATGAACGAAAGCTCATGACTTTGGTTGGATGGCTCAAGAGTCAAGATTCTGCTGCAGGCTCATCTTCTTTTATTTAGAGAGATTCAGAAGAATTGTAGAAAGGACTTTTTTCCCTTTAGAGCATTTGAAAATTCTTTATTGTTGCATAGTGTATTGACTGAAATGCTATATACCATGATTACGTGATCTGACAGAAAGAATCCCACACGAAAATAGCATAAAATAGCCATGTAAACTTGACAGAAGTAAGACAGAAAGCTGACAAGCAAAATTCAGATTTTAATCAATTTATTTATATGTTTCTTTAGTTCTATGCATCAATGTCAGGTTTTAGAACAGAACTACATAACAGATTGCCTCTGTAATATACTGATATTTCCGGAAAGAACACTACAAAAGCTCCCAAATGCCACATAAAGAAGTCAATGATGCCACATAATTGTCAGAAATATGCATACCTTCCAATCGTCAAACCAACTATTCTTTTCTATTTGTGGCACAGAAGTCCAGTTTTCATATGGTTTTTTCAACCTACTCTTTAGCACATTTGTAATGGCGTTCGTGCCGACCTTGTTATCGTGATAACTGTTAAAAAAATGGAAATGATTAACATATATTTGGCAAATGTACTATCGCAGAATTAAATTAATAGCTGTTAAGAAAATGTAAATGATTAACATATATAAATCACTTACGCCCTCTTTCCAACCAGTATTATTATTTTTTTGCCAAAGAAAGCGCTGTTCGTGGCCTCAAGTGTATCTGGAATGTCTGCATTCAATTCATCCTCCAAACTTTCATCTAGATTACCCATGGAAATATTGGGTTCACTTGGTGTAGGTGATGGGACCGTTGGCTGTACGATGGAAGGGCTGCGCGACTGTGAATTATTGGGGGTTGATGACGGTGTACTTGTCTCAGGTGTCTTCAGTGATGACATCGGTCGAATACTCATCCCTCGGCTATGATTTCCCCTACCTTTTCTACCATTCCTCGAGCGCACAGCCTTGGAAGGGACTCGAGGCTACTGGTCCATCTGTAATAGCAAACATAACAAGTATTATTAGTTCAATTACAAACATAATCAGCTGGACCATGAAATACTTTACTAGCAAAGCAATCAAATATGGAATAATCAGCCGTACCATGAAATAATTTCAATCATCAAATTACCTAGTCAATCACTGCCAACGTGTTCCACATCATTGTCAGAAAGTTCGTCAATTAGTTCATCATCAATCAAGTCATCCTCAATGTCGACTCCACTGTCACTAAGTTCAGGCTCAATAATATTATGCAAGATAACATTTGGATCAACTAAAGGCCCTATATTATCATCGGATTCTATCGCGGCGACGATTGCTCTCTCGTTATTTTGGTATGCAGTCTGAAGTGTTTCATCTGCTTCTATTTTTCCTCTTGATTTGGTTTTCACAACTGCCCACCATTGAAGCTTATCTTTGATTCGACCGGGGTAAGGAACAAAATACACTTAACGGGCAAATTGTGCACAAATGAAAGGATCATATTTCCTATATCTACTGGTATGTTTTACTTCGACAATCTTGCTCTCGGGATTACCAATACGGGTCCCACGTCGAGGGGTGGGATCAAACCATTCACACTTAAATAACACAACCTTTTTTATTGGAGATCCCGGGTATTCCAATTCGATTATCTCGTCTAACGTCCCATAATAATCATCGGTTACATTGCCTTCATCAGAAGTTCCTTTTACCCAAACTTCGTAGTTCATTGTTCTTTGCCCGTCTCCCCATGATTTGGTGTGGAATTTGAATCCATTGACAAAATACTTTTGGTATGTCCTAACTTTTGTATTTGGGCCCCAAGACAGGTGTTGCTGAAAGGGATCTAAAACTCCATGGTTGGGGTTTTGAACCTAGTGAAAATCATCCAAAGGTTATTGAAATTAATTTGAAAATATAGATTTATGCTTTTCATTAACGTGGCCGATTAACTTACATGCTTGCAGAACCATCGAACAAAATGATTTTCTGTCAGCTCGCAGTTCCCTCTATCTCCGTTGCAAATGGAGTTGAAAAATTCGCTTAAAGAAACATGAGTTTGTTAATTAATTGAATTTGAGTATGTAATTTGAATTGAATGCTTTAAATCGCTTACTTGAAATAATTTTCGACCTCATCGTAGTTTATCAAAATATGAAGCACGACAGCGTTATACTCCTTTGAAGTAGTAATATGACGTTCTTTCACTGCTCCTGATCCACGCCCCGGATGATTGAAAATGGAAACTGGAGGTGCTAGTTCGTTATCATCATCACCTCCATCATCATTTCTACCAACCCGGGTCCTCATTGAATGAACTTCAGATTCAAAATAGAACGAGCAAAAGCTTGCCGTCTCACGTCGTAAATACGCTTGACAAATTGAACCCTCCACCTTGGATTTGTTTTTCATGGTCCTTTTAATTTTTCCTAAAAACCTATATAGAGTAATTTGAAAAAATAATTGTATGATTAGTTAATTGGACAAAAGGTAGGAGATCCATACTTAATTTAAATGGATAGATTTACCTTTCGAAACGATACATCCACCTAAATCGTACTGGACCTCCATTTCGAGCCTCTTCGATCAAGTGGATCGGCAAATGTTCCATTACGTCAAAAAATGATGGCGGAAATACCCTCTCAAGCTTGCAAAGAATAATAGGTATGTTTTTTTCCATCCTGTCCAGATCTTCATGTCTTAGGGTAGTTGAACACAAATCCTTAAAAAATTTACTCAATTAAGCTAATGGCTTCCACACATCATCCGACAATTCTTTGAAGGCAATCGGTAACAATTGCTCCAAAAATATATGACAATCATGACTCTTTAAGCCATGTATCTTAGCTAATTGAACATTAACACACCTCGCCAAATTTGAGGAATAGCCATCAGGCATACAGAGTTGTTTTATCCATTCACAAATTACCCGTTTTTGCTCTAACGTGAAGGCATACTTAGCTTTCGGCTTTCCCCATCGCCCATTTCCTCGAGATACCAACTCCAGTTTCGGACGCCTACACAACTCTTGCATGTCTAACCGTGCATTTGCGTTATCCTTGGTTTTGGTTGGCATATCCATAACCATATTGAAAATATTATCAAAGATATTTTTTTCAATATGCATCACATCTAAGTTATGGCGTATCAACAGATCCTTCCAATAAGGTAGCTCCCAAAAGATGCTTTGTTTCTTCCAGTTATGTGATTCACCACACCCCAGGATCTTCGGATTATCAGGATACTCCGTAAGTTTTGGAAAGTATTGCACCTGTTCCCACAAATCATGTCCACTTAACTTTGGAGGTGGAGGATCATATTCAGTGCGGTTTTTTTAAAATTTATTTTGTTATTCCTAAACCGATGGTTTTCATCCAAAAACATCCGGTGACAATCAAACCAACTGAATTTTCTCCCATTTTCAGATAGGTGGATTTACTTTCACCCATGCAATATGGACAGGCCAATCTACTATGAGTGCTCCAACCAGAGAGCATTGCATACGCGGGGAAGTCATTAATAGTCCACAACAATGCATCTTTCATGATAAAATTTTGCTTTTTGGCTACATCATATGTAGGGACACCAACTTCCCACAATTCTTTTAATTCGTCAATTAACGGTTGTAAATATACATCAATATTTTGCTTCGGGTTATTTAGGCCTGGAATGATACAAGTTAAGAACAACTAAGGCATCGTCATGCACATTTCAGGTGGAAGATTGTATAGTGTAACTATAATAGGACAACAGGAATATGATGCCGCAAACTGCGAATAAGGAGTAAACCCATCAGCGCATAATGCAAGTCTGACGTTTCTTGGGTCACTCGCAAACTCCGGATGTGTCTGATCAAAATGTTTCCAAGCTTTACCATCACATGGATGGGGCATTGTCCCTTCTGGACGTTGACTCTTTGAATGCCATGTCATATGAGGTGAGGAGCTCATGGATGTATAAAGTCGTTTCAATCTTGGAATGAGAGGTAGATAGTGCATACGAGAGCGTGGGGTTTTTTTGCTCCTACCTCTATGATCCAATTTAACATCATATCGAGCTGCGCTGCAAAATTTGCATTCCGTCAAATTTGTATCCTCCTTGTAATACAACATGCACCCTTTCACACAACAATCAATCTTTACGCTTTCAAGCCCTAGTTTTTGTACAAGTTTTTTGGCTTCGTAAAAGTTCTTGGGTACCTTATGCCTCACTGGGCATAACTCTGACGCCAACTGGATGAACTCATCGACCAAGTCATGTGTGGCATTGTAATCATTTTGGAAACTCATTATTCTGGCTGCAATTGACAAGGGTGAATGTTTATCACACCCCTCCCACACGAGCTTGTTAAACTCATCCAGAAGGTCATAAAACTTTTGTGTGTCTGCATTAGGTGCCTCCTCATGATCTGCCCTCAACCCAGTATCTTCCATTGCTGCATCGAGACACATTTCTCTATATTGACTCAATGGATCTACAGTGTTTTCATGATTTAGGTTACTAGGCCCACCACGATCAATATGCGGTGCTGCATCGACATAACCAACATGAGGTGCTTCCTCACCATGATCAGTCCAATACCAATAGTTGGGTTTAAATCCATTTGAATAGAAATGTCGTCTCAAAACATCGGGTTTCAACAAGTCGTAGGACCTTATTCATTTCTTACATGGACAATGCATGACCCCTTCTTTTATAAAGGGCTCCAACTTACTTGCATGCTCAATGAATTTCTCAATCCCTTGAATATATTCTACTCTACAACCCCCCCCCCCCCGGGTCTTGGATTTGTACGGTTATACATCCACAATCTCTCGCGAGGAATGTTCATGCTCTACGGTTGAAATAAATTGATTACATTGCATTCAATTAAATAAGTTAGATTTAATTGCGACAAACCTATTAATGTAGTTTGTATTTAAGTGTTTCCATGCACTAAAAAGTCTACTTTAAGTGATTATAACATACTCTTTAACCCAAAAAAACAGTGATTAAAAAGACATACTTTAAGTGATTATAACATACTCTAAGTGATTATAACATACTCTTTAATACATACTTGAGGTATAGTTTATTAAAATAACACATCAGATCATCGAAGGTTGTTACATACAGTCTGATTTATACTTTCTGTAGTGGCTGCAAATTATTACAAAAAATTTTGGTTACCTTTTGCCTTAACAAGAAAAACAGTTTCTACATTCAATAGAAATAAGTCAGATTTAATCGCAAGACATTCAAGTAATTATTACATACTCTAATTAAGTTATAGTAAAAAAAAACAAGTTGCTTATCAAAGGCTGTAATATGCAGTTAAAATTACAGAATTTATGACAGCCTATGACTCGTTTATGTTTCAAAAAAACATCAGAATTACTAAAGGCTATTACATGCAGTCTGATTTAAGTACTTAGCTGTTATATGCAGTGTAAATTAAGGACTTAATACATAATTGAGGTATATTTAATTAGAATCACACATCAGTTTATTACAACCTTCTATACCGAGTCTAGTTTAAGGACTATTGACATACTATATATCATTTTTATTACAACTTTCTATACAGAGTGTAAATTATGTACTGATTACATGCCTCAAGTAAATTTTAGTAAGAGCTTTTATAGGGAGTCTACAGGCTGTTTCTAAGTGCTTAATTTTATTGCTTCCCTTACAAATTTCATTGTCAAATTAATAGACCAGAAGCTAAAACCACCTTCACAGTTGGTTCTTCCAGTTTATATAACTGTTGGTTTTATTATTTCTAGGTGGAAGATGCATGACTTCAATGTTCCTGATAGTTTATCTCACCCTATGGCATTATGATAACACTTGAGGACATGACAACATCAAATGAAAGCTAATTCATAATATAATATTCAAGGCACAACATACCATGTCCAATTTTATCATTTGCATAACACTTCAATCTTTTGTATAGCCGTCACAAGACAAATAAAGTTTCACATGGATTTACGCACAATAAATTCAAACAACCAACATGATACGGAGGACCCGAACTGGAATCATTTAAAGAAAACAGAATATTGGATGCTCAAGGGATGAGATCTTACTTGTTTCAAAGTAGAAATAGCCCACAAGTTTGGTTCACCAGTTTAATCACATCAACAGCTTTCCTAATAGGCAGAACAATGTTAGTTTATCTATAACACAAAAAATGAGGCAGTCACATTAGTAAAATCCCAGAATATCTTTGAAAGTATAAAGATGTACCTCAGATTGAATTTTGATATGTGAAACTAAAGTTTTGGATGGAAAACCCACTGACAAAGGAAGGAGTTTACCAGTAGCCTGCAAAAATCAAAGAACAGTGAATATTCATCGACACAAATATGCAAATAAGAAGTTTTAGCCAAAAAAAAAAAGAGTTGCCTATCAAAGGCTATAATATGCAGTTAAAATTACAAAATTTATGACAGCCTATGACTCAATTATGTTTCAAAAAAAAAAATCAGAATTACTAAAGGCTGTTACATGCAGTCTGATTTAAGTACTTAGCTGTTATATGCAGTGTAAATTAAGGACTTAATACGTACTTGGGGTATATTTAATTAGAATCACACATCAGTTTATTACAACCTTCTATACCGAGTCTAGTTTAAGGACTATTGACATACTATATATCATTTTTATTACAACTTTCTATACAGAGTGTAAATTATGTACTGATTACATGCCTCAAGTAAATTTTAGTAAGGGCTTTTATAGGGAGTCTACAGGCTGTTTCTAAGTGCTTAATTTTATTGCTTCCCTTACAAATTTCATTGTCAAACTAATAGACCAGAAGCTAAAACCACCTTCACAGTTGGTTCTTCCAGTTTATATAACTGTTGGTTTTATTATTTCTAGGTGGCAGATACATGACTTCAATGTTCCTGATCGTTTATCTCACCCTACGACATTATGAAACAACGTTTATATATTTAACCCCGAAAAAATGTCTCTGACTGTTGTTAAGCAATACAGAAAATGTATATGTTATTTTTAGATTCTTTACACGCAATCAACTCTCTCAAAGAGTAAGAATAGGTAATAAGAAAACAATCATAATTGGAACTAATAAAACTATCATATGGTTTCACTCCCTGTTCTTTTCATTGTATTTGGGGCTCAGGATATTGGTATTAAAGAACTGGCGAAGGGGAAAATACCAAAGCAAAAAAGCTAGAACAAAACAGAAACAAAGAAGCCATAAAGGTTACGTTCACTCACATAAAGGGTGTTTAACTGAACACAGAGTGTTGGTGTTGTCAAAACATTGATTTCACTCGACTTTCTTACATCAGGCGCCTCGGATCTGTTAGTTCTTTTTTTACGAAAGCTTTAATTCCACTTTCCTTCCTAAATCGTGTAAGAGTGGGCACAGGTGGAATTATGTCTTCCTTATCCGTTGCAGGGCAGTAAGAGCTCTATCATGCTAGGTATTGGACTTACAATACAAAAAGGTAGAACCACAAGCCTAGAAGTGATATAACCAAGATCCCCACACAATCAAGAAATGTAGGAACTTGGGTGGGACAGTAGAAGCGACAAATAAATGTCAAAAAGATCTACTGCGTTCAGGAATCCCATGTTTAAATTGTAGAATAGCTAGCATAAGTTATACTGATTGTAATTTGTACATATGAGTATATAACATGGAACAAATAGAAAGTAAATCACAATATGGTATCAGATGGAGAATAGGTTATCATGACTAAAAGATTCAGCAGATACTGTATAACGGTAGCAGGAATTGTAATTACGCCATTTATATCTTCCCTTCAAACACCCTTGGGTCATTGAGGTAGAAGATTAAATAGATAAGCACAAATTTCATACATTAGTTTGATGGAGTTAAAGTTCTAATTAAACTAATTAAACTCATAAAAGCATAAAGGATGCACCAGTGAGCAAGCAACAAACACTTCACTATTTCAGAATCTCCACAAACAAACGTCAAGAAATAACAAATTCTTTGTAGAAAACGCAAACAATACACGAAAGTATCACATAATTTACCTTCTTGATTTATTAACCAATTCAATTCTCTCTCTATCACAACTATAACCTAATCCACCCCTTCACTCGCCCCCCACATTTTAACAATGGAAACCCAATCCCACTAGATTAATTAAACGTTCCCCAAACACATCAACAACCAATCGTCCCCATAAAAACCAAACAGAATGTGGTAAAACCTAATTTTTCCAAAAACAAGCCACCTAAAATGGAAAGAAAAACACCACAATCAAACACACACCACAATCAACTCACCAAAGGACCAGATCTGAAGAAATCCCGCGCTTATCTCCCCTATATCACCAAACTGTGACAACACCGTCGAATGTAAACAACAGATAACAATCGTTCCGGTCTGAATAACTAGCAACAAGAACACACATTAGCTTTCATCATCTTAGCTTTGAATCGAACAATTCCAACGCAATGTACTTGGGAAGAGGAAGACGAATGCAGCTGACCTCGACTAACGCAATGTACTGAGGAAGAAGAAGATGAACGCAGCTGAGATTTTGATTCGGCAGCTTTGGATTTGGAAAGAATACAACGTTGGCAGCTGAGATTGCTGAGATCTTAGCTGAAGACTGGACCTCGCGAACAGATGGAAAGAATAGGGTTTTTTGGGAAACTGAGATGCAATCAGATTTTTAATTAGAATTTTTGACGGATAACTGACGGCCAACACCCGTCGGTCACCAAAAATGGAATCAAAATCACCGACGGGAAAATCCTGTCGCCATACTGTTGGAATGTGTCAGCGAAAAACAAGAAATCAAACCTACCGACGGATAATCGATGGAATAATCCTGTTGGTAAACCACAAAAAAGGAATCAGAAGTACCGACGAAAAACGTCGTCGCTATCCCGTTGGAATGTGTCAACGTAAAATAACAAAACCAAAACTACCGACGGATAACCGATGGAAATGTCCCTTCGGTATACTTGTAAATTCCCGACGGGATAACCCGTCGGTATTCCATCGGTATCTGACCAAAATAAATCTTGTCCGGCAATATTACCGACGGGATTGCCATCGAGAAAATTACCGTATTTTTTTTTCAGCCGCCCGCCAAAATTAACCGACGGAATACCGACGGATAACCGACGGGCTTTCCGTTGAAAGGGTTATTTCGTAGCAGTAGAACCACCATCGCATTACCGTCCCTCTTCCGTCGGCTGCCCGTTGGCAGTTCTGACGGATTTCCGACGGAGTTTTCCATCAAAAATATTCCGTCGGTTTTCTAGCTTTTTCTTGTAGTGACTCCAACAAATCCTGAAGCGATTCCTCTTCATCTCGAGTAGCAGGTTGTATACTGACCACAACCTGGTTATTAGCCTGTACTATATCTGCTTTAGCTTGCTAAATCACACTCTCTAATGAGCCCAAATCAGCAAGCTGATTCAATTCCACAAATTCTCTTCTGCATGTTGTGTATCATACACGAGATCTATAATATTGTTTACATTGTTTTTCACATAAGCACTCCCTCCAGCATGATCTTCTAGCTCCTCAATAGCCTGTTCTAGTGTAATACTGTTATTTATATCAGGGCTATCGTCAAAGTTAACTTCCTCTTTCTCAAAATTATCAGATTTATCATCATCAGACACCAGAGACTCGTTCTCCTCATCACTCTCAGAACATGTATCTAAATCTCTAGGTTTACCTTCATCAACGACCTCTAATTGTTGCTTTATAGCATCTTGTAGAGCAATTATTTCATCCTTATCAATGATCCCAGCTATTTTTCCTGTTCTCTTAATGGTTTCAACTTTCTCAATCAAATCATCACCCTCCAACACCTGAAATTTGCTCCCCCTTATTCGAAACGTTATCCCCCTTTTTGAGGATCGAAACACTTCCAAAGGTGATATTCTTATCAGATTTCTTATTCTTAGATTTAATCCAAACTTTATTGGATTGGTCTCTCCTGTCATTAGTATTAACCTGGATATCAACCTTCTTCAGCGCAACAAGGCTTGCGCGATCAACCTTAGGGCTGCCATCCACTCATCACATAGCCATGCCATCACCATCTTCTTGAATGTATCCATTATCCTTACGTCGCCAACCTCTAACCCATCACTATGGTCATCTTCTCATTTGCAAGCCAGGCATGTGTGACCCAAACGACGGCATCTAATGCAAAAATCCGGAGCTTTACCATATCGTATTTCTTGTAAAAACGTCCAATCTTCCTACTTCACTCAAATAGATTTCCTAGGTATTTTAGAAACATCCAACTCGACACATACCCTAGGTTCGTAGGTGTTTTCAAGCTTAGCAGTAAGTTCATCAACCCTAATCTGAACCCCGACAAGCGAAGCAATATTCCATAACCCTTCTTTATGAGTAAGTTGCAATGGGAGTCTAGGAAACAAAATCCAAACGGGTATGACAGGCGAATCAACGTTTGGATTAAAATCAGGTGACCACTTTAAGACACTCATAGGAAAATCATGAAAATACGATACTTCTTTAATAAATAATCTTGTGTAATCCTAGAGTTATCACAACGAATCAAAATATGGGTTTCGTTAAGCAGACTAATATGTACAGTGCCTTTGAAATCTATCTTTGAAAAATAAAACTACAATTGAGCTATAGTTGGATATCCTTGAGAGAACTTATCAATCAAAGCTAATCTGAAAGAGCGATTCAAGATTTCGTATTCCATGTGCGAGAAAACAACCACAGGTAAACCCTTAAATTCTATGATGGTCCTAATGGTGTAAATGTCAAAAGATCGAAACTTTTGATTCATGCCTTCTCATCCGGAAGAAGGAACGAATATGTTGCTTTCTTGCTCCCCAAAGCCGCGACGTATGATGCAGGGGTTGGCGTGCCAGCGAGGGGTGATGTCGCGTGAGATGAAACACCACTGGTAGGAGGCACGGCGATGTGGGTTGCGCCGCCATCCGCCATGGCGGCGAGAAGAGGCAACGGCAAAAGAGTCGCCGTTGATGATGTTCGGAGATGAGAGATTCGCGAGGGGGAGAGAGCGCCGAGTCTCTAAAATTTTGAAATGAATAGAACTAGATTGCTAAAATTACAAACTTACAAGACCAAATTTGCATTTTTGCCAAATTTATGAGATTATAATTTATGAAGTTAACCAGCCTACCTAAAAGACATGAGAAATACAAAACTTAACTAATGAAAAGAATAGAGTTTCACATCATAAAACAAAGAGCTTAATTCTAAAAATAGAGTTTCACATCTTGTGGTAATTATGTATACACTTCTAATATATCGACACTTTTAAAAATATTATTTTATTGTATTGTGTTATGTCAGTTTCTATATAGAAAATTCAAAAAAAATCTGTATCGCTGTATCTGTATCGTATCGTGTTCGTATCGTTGTATCCATATCCGTATGTTACAGGTATACACTTCCTAAACATCTTATTTAAATTATTGTAGAAGCATTCACTTTCAATCTTATAATAGTAGATGAGATAAGCACATATCTTACGAGTAAGATTCTATACATGTGAACAGATTGATGATGGATTCGAATTTTATTGAGAATAATTGAGAAATTAGTAAAAGTTCTCTTTAAAATAAATATCTTATAAATCGCATATGTTACTTTTAGGAAAAAATTATAAGATGGTCTCATAGTTTAACCTGAACTTCCTGAAGAAAATTTATGCTAGAAGAAAACCCGAATAATTCATATATAGAACCAAAATTATCTATACTTATATTCTCGTTTTATCTTTTGTCTTTTTATTAGTTTAAAATATCCAAAAAAAAAAAAAAAAATCGTTTACTTAACCTTTTTAATCTAAACAACAATTTGTAAGGTGGTGTTAGAAATTTAGTAAATTTAATAAAACAAACTCTTTAGAAAGATAATGCAGACGGTAGGAATTAGGATGCATCTACATATTATTTAGGGATTATTACAAACCCTTGCCTTATGTATCACGAAAATACGAATTACTCCTTGAAATTTGAGAATTTACGAATATCTCTTTAAGGTTTATATTATTTCTCACAAATTATTCCAGTAGTTAATTACAGTGTTAAATTTTGATGATGTCAGTCATATTATTTTTTAAAATTTCAATTCTATCGTTAGGGGGTATTTTGTAACAATATTAAAAGTTTAAGAATATATTTGTAATGTTGGTTAAATTTGTATTTTTTCAATTTGAAAATTTGTAATTTAGTTTAATACTTATAGTTTGTCTATAAGTATAAATCGAAATAGATATTTCATGCATATATATTTAGTTTGAAGTATATTTTGCGTAAGTTACAATATTACAATAAATAACACTCCAATATAAACATACATGTCCAATATCTACAAAACAATTAAGTATTCATAAGCTTTAGACGTGAAATTTGACCCGACTTAAACTTGGTCGATCCGACGTGTCAAACTGGATGATAGGTTTAGTCGATCAATCAAAATTTTGTAAAGTGAGCTCTTCTCGATTTGCAAAACACTCAACATCTAAAGGGGTAAAACAGTTGGGGTTTTAGTCGGCAACGCCCCTCCGATGCTCAAGTCAGTATTGGATTCTTTAGTGAGAGAATAAATGAGCTTTGAATGCTATTGAATGCTTACCAACAACTGTTCATTGTGGGGGATATTTATAGCCTTTGGGCTATTAACACACTAGTGCGTGTACTTTGAGCTGGTATTAATGGCGCCGTATTTCGACCTAGTTGTGCTCTATTTTCAACCTGACCAAGGCTGTATAGTTCATACCATTCGCTCCCTTTTGGGTAATTCAAGTACTGACGGACACAAGTGACCTCCTCGTACGTACACTTGTCATAAGGAATGATATGGTTGCACCTGTCCCGACAAAGTTGCTTTCAGGTATGGACATGTCTAGTAACTCATATATCGATCTGGGGATCGATATATGAGGTACGGTCGTCAGAGGCTTACGCTCACATGAGATCGGTCGATTCCTATTGGTTATCGAACTGCAGCCTAGGCCAGCTCGATCCGGGCCACCTAATTTGGCCAGATTTAGTGGTTTAGCCTTATTGACCTCACAATCTGTTGATGCGGAACTACCTTGGTAGTGTTTTTATATCGATTTGGGAGCAGATCTGCCGTGTGACGGAGCGTCGAGCTTCCACGTGCCAGCACGTGGCATCCATGTGGCTCTACGTGGCACTTAGGTGGTGGACACATGTCCATCCATGATTTGCCTAGGTGGCATAGGGTCCACATGGGTCCTCTAAAGGCATGCCATGTGGGGCAGTGATATTATGCCATGTCAAAATTAGTTTATCATAAGAATATCAAAATATCATTAAGTTGTATTTCTGGCAAAATCAAAAAAAAAAAAAAAAGAAAAAAAAGTTAGGTAGATACAAAACTCAAGTATTTTATCAATTTTCCTAAGAATTTCAATACTTGCATTAACCCCTTACCTTTGGGCTTTTTATTACATATATCCTTTGAATTTCATCATATTAGGAGTAAAATAGTAAAATTACATATTGTATTAAATTCAACGAAAGAGATCATAATGAACGAAAAGAAAATTTATAATTTCTTAAATGTAAGGAAGAAATTCGTCTCTCCTCATATATTCGGGGATCGTTTGTAATTATTCCTATTATTTATAACGTTGAGTTAATAAGAAGCCCATAATAGTAGAAACGGAAGGAATATGATACCAAAAAAAGAAAAAAAGGAACGAGAGGTGATCGTGCCAAAATCTCCGCTTGATGATCGATCGAGAGATCCGACGCGGTCACTCTATTTGTTGATGGGGGAAACGGCCGCCTGACTGCTCGAATTCTGCGAAGGTCGACAAACGTGAGCTCCGAGGCCAACTCGGGGGAGATGGGTGTGAGACCCGGGTTGGCACTCCGACGCTCAAGTCAGGATCGGTAAAGATGACCGAAAAGATTGAGTGGTGAAAAGTGTTAGGTGGAAAAACTTACCGTGCAATAAATGAGGAGGGGGTATTTATACAGAGAGGAAAGAGAAGTTACCGCCTCGACGTGGTGGCGCGGGGAGCTGACAGGTGCCCCATTAAGGCTGTGCATTAAATACTCGGTCGGCCACTACGCTAGTGGAATAATGCGCTGGTCAATCGGAGATTATGGGTCGATCGAAACGGTTCGGTTGGTTCGAGCATTTAGGTCGATATTCCTGTGCGGTAATTCTCGCGGGGTAAATGAGCCTCTGAGTGGGACGGTCGAAGGGTGATCTCCGAGTGAGAATTGACCTCCGATCATGCACGTGGGGCAAGGTGATTGGCTTAGATCGACAGCGGGTACGTGCCACGTCATAAGCCCCCCGAAACGTCATCTGCTAGGGCTGACGTGGCAGTGGCGTTTCAAATCCCAAGAGTGGGACCCGCTGCAATCATCACGCCGTTTCATCTTCTCGATTCCCGCCCATTTTTTATCTCTATAAATAGTTCCCTCTGTAAATCCATTTGTTACTTTTGCGAAAGAGAATTGAAGAGAGTTTCGAGCCATTCTCGATCGATAAAGAGTCCTTTGTGTGTCGAATTTCGGGGTCGCTCGCTTTAGAAGAGGACTGTTCGAATCTTCGGAAAACAAAAAGGTAATATTTCCGATCTGTTGTTCGATTTTCTTTCTCTGTGCTTTTTATTTTTGTTTCCGATTGCTTCGAGGGAGAGGTGTACCACTTCCCTCTTCGAAGGCTTCCTCTCCCTCGATTTGTTCGTATCCGAGCTACACCATAAAAACGAGGTTTTTATCCTGTAGGATGTCAACAAATCGAGCGGAGACCGGCCCCAGAGGGGAGGGAGTGGCGACCGCGAGTGAGAGGTCGAGTTCGGACACATCTGGGTCGAGTTCGACATCGGATTCTGGAGAGACCGTGGAGACTAGGTCGACGAATCCTCAGGGGAGGGATGAGTTCGTCGAAGTCGTAGAGGTTTCGGAGCCTTTGTCCGAGGATGAGACGACAGAGGTGGTAGTACCTCAGGAGCCAGGAGAGGTGACGTCGACTTCAGGTCGACTAGAGGAGGAAGAAGAGGACGAGGAGGTGGATAATTTAGAGCCAGAGGGTTGGCTACAGAATGACCCTCGAGCCATTACCTGTTCGATATCCGAGGACAAACTTGGAGAGGTCCAGAAATGGTTGTTTGGGGAGGCTCCGGAGTACGGGGGTTATCGAGTGATAAGGCCCCAGTCAGGAGATCGCATGACCGACCCGCCGCCCAACTGTATCGCGATCAACTACTTGGCGGTCAAAAATGGGTTTAGGGTGCCCATTCCCGAGGAGATGGTTTACTTCTTTAACACCCTTAGGATTAGTCCATTGCAGTTGATGCCCAATTCTTACGCCATGGTAAACGGATTGAGGGCTTTGTTGAGGTGCTTGGGAATGAAGGTCAACGTTTACTGCATTTCCGAGATCTTCCAAGCCGGATTGACGACCGAGACCTCGAAGTCTGGCCCGGGGTATATCCAACTGCAATCGAAGAGTAATTATCGGATCGTTAGGTCGCCTACTTCGTCGAACGGCAAGGGATGGCAGCAGAGATTTGTTTTCATCGAGAGTGAAAAGGGTTGGCCCGGCCTAAAATATCCGGGATGGAGCTGGGTTTCCCGGTCGGACCTTCCGAGGGGGCATCCGGGTTGGCCAAACACTTTGATGGCGACCTTGAGGAGGATGGGAAGTGTGGAGTCGGAGGACATGGTTGCTCCGCAATCACTAATCGAGCTGGGGCTCGCGTCGGGAGTTAGAAAGCATTTCGACCCTGGTATTCCGAACGAATCCCCCGAGGCATCTCGGCCATTTGTTTGTTGTTGTTTTCCTCCTTGTTTGGTTATTTTCATAATCAAGCGCTTTTTCTGTGCAGAGCGATACATCATGTCGGCTGCTTTGAACGCAAGAAGGAAGGAGATGGCCGAGCTGAAGAAAGCGGCCGAGAAGAAGAAAATGCCCCCTCCTACCCAAGCGGAGACTGCTGCATCGACCGATGCGACGATCGAGGCTCTCCCTGAGGTTCTTGCGATGAGGACCAATGACGCTCCCGAGAAGAGGGGTCGAACCCCATCGGGGGTCGAGGACCATGGAGCCCCCCAGGCAAAAAAGCAAAAAACTAAGGGCCAGGCGAAGTCAGGGGTCGGGGCCGATAAGAATAGAGGTCGAGAGAAGAGCCCCTTACTCCCCATGCCACCAGCGCTTGGGCCGATTGTAGAGGTCCAGGTTGGAGCCTACTCGACCCCTCCGAACCAGGGTCGAGGGGCAATAGTGCCCCAAAACGTGGCTAGCATTTTGGCGGGGGTGCGAAGGCCCGGCGCGGGATCCTCGAGCGCGGTGCCGTGGAAATCGAGCGAAGAAGAGAAGAAGTTGTTCTTCGACTATCCGATCCTCGAGGAACCCCATTTCCCGTGCGGCCTTGCAAGTGTCAACGAGAGAGGCGAGCCCAGACGGGTCGGAACTGCCCCTAAAGACTACCAGGCACTCGGAGCTCTTTACAGTTCGATCCAGACAACGGTCAATCATAAAGAAAGGATGGCGCTCTCCGACGATGAGATCGAGGTGTCTTGGGTCCAGAAATATTTTGCCGTAAGTGCCTGTAGAAATTATTTTTCTGTGTATGGTCCAAGTTTCTGATGATCAATGATGTTTTGCAGTTGGGCCAGGACTTCTTTCAAGTGGCTCGAAGAGGATGGGTTCATCGGCAGTTGAGGGCGAAAGCCGAACGGCAGGTTGAGATGATGAGGCTCGAGCTGGAGGAGAAGGATAAGAAGTTGGCCGAGGCCACCAAGGACAAGGAAAAACTCGACCGCGATCTCTTGGATGCCATAACAAATCTCTCGGAAGTCGAGAAAAAGTTGAAGGTGGTGGAGGATCGGGTGGCGAGGTCGATCCAGGAGGAGGCCGAAGCGAGAACCCGCGGCTTGATGGAGGGAGAGAGGAAAGGCGCCAAGCTAGCCCTGGATCGATGCAAGAGGGGTCTTGCTGAATCCGTGAACGACCTCGAGCGTCGAGGCGTTTACAGATTCATGAAGTCTAAGGCTTACGAGAAGGCCGTGTCGATCGCGAGCTTCAAAGACGTCGAGGAGGGCTTCAATTTGTGCTTGGCTCAAGTGCAAGCGGCTAAGTATCTTCCGCTCGACTATGATCAAGAAAAGGTCGGCCTATACCAAGATGATCCTCGTCCAGTCGAACCGGTCACCCGACCTCCTACTCCCGAGCCAAACTGGGACAACGACGAGTTTGGCTTTGCCGTGAAGTTGGCTCGATCTAGAGCGGCGGGGGAACCAGACAATGTAGTCACGGAGGAGCTCGATCTTGATGCTTCCTTCGACCCTAAAGATATGTACCCAGAGTACTTTGGGGAGGGGGCCATCGTTCCAATCGAGGAAGGGACCGGATCCTGAGCAGGCGAGGATTGAGTCGGAGAGAATGGACTAGCCCTATCTTCATACTCGGAGGTCTTTGGCCAAGGGGAATCCAATTTTCAAAGTTCCGACTGTTGGGGTCGGACTTTAGTAGTTGTTGGCTCGGGGTTCGTGTGTAAATAGGTAGGAATCCGAGCGTTTGTTGCTCCCATTTGTAAAATCCAAATTTGTAAGGTTATGATCGAAGAATTGTGATCGATGTAGACTTTCCTGTTTTAATTACATTATGCAAGTTCTCTTCTGGGTTTTATACGTGTTTTCTCGAGCTTTTTGGCGTTTAACTTTTTATGTTAATCGAGAATAATGATCGATAAGATGTAAAGGCAAGCTGCTTTAATCTTTCGAAGTATACAAGAAATTAGTACGGACGTCGTATAATTACAAGTATATGATCGAATAACATGGTTGTTAAAAAGGCAGGAGAATGCTCTATCGATTAATCGACCGGAAAAATTACATATTGTGTTTAATTGACCAAAAGAAATTACACCGATTAATCACAAGTAATATTTCTTCAAGTTGTGAGCATTCCATGATCGAGGTAACGGTAGTCCATTGAGATCCTCGAGATGATATGCCCAATTTTTGCCTATTTCGACGACACGGTAGGGTCCTTCCCAATTAGCATCGAGCTTTCCTACGTGTTTAGTAACTTCAGCCCTTTTGAGGACCAGATCCCCGACTTGAAAGTGGAGAGGTCGTAGATTTTTATTGTAAGCTCGAGCAATCGTGGCTCGATATTGCTGCATCTTCATGTTTCTTTTTTCTCGAGTTTCGTTTATCGTGTCAAGATCGAAAGCCCTTAGTTCATTATTCCGACCATGCTGGAAGTGAGCCACTCGGGGAGATTGATGTATAACCTCAGCCGGAATTACGGCCTCCGAGCCATATACCATGGCGAAAGGTGTCTGTCCCGTGGGGATTCGGGGGGTGGTTCGATATGCCCAAAGGACGCCCTCAAGTTCATCGACCCAATGGCTCTTCTTTGCTTCGAGGCGCGTACACAGATTCTGTATGATGGTTCGATTGGTAACTTCGACCTGACCGTTGGCCTGGGGATGTCCGACTGAAGTGAATCTTTGATCGATCTTAAAGTCGGAGCAATAGGCTCTAAATCTTGAACTTCGGAACTGTGGTCCATTATCGCATACTATGACTCGAGGTACTCCAAATCTAGTGATGATGTGCTTCCAGAGGAAGTCCTGTAAGGAGTGGAAAGTAATCTTTGCGACCGCCAAAGCCTCGACCCATTTAGAAAAATAATCGATCGCCACAATGATGAACTGTCTTTGTCGAGTTGATATCGGAAAGGGTCCAATTATGTCGATTCCCCACTGCTCAAAGGGCCAGCATGACTCGATCGGAATCATGTGTGCGGGGTGCTGATGGGTCAAATTGGCATGCCTCTGGCAACGATCGCATTTCCTCACAAATTCGAGTGCATCCTTGCGTAGGTTAGGCCAGAAGAATCCAGATCGAGATACCTTTAGGGCTAGAGACCGCCCCCCGGCATGATTCCCACAGGATCCCTCATGGATTTCGGCTAAAACTTCTCGACCCTGGGATGGTCGGAGGCACCGTTTAGTTGGACCGATGAATGAACGTTTGTACAGACGACCCTCCTGGTCCAGCGTATAGCTCAACGCGCGTTGCTTGAGTCTCCTTGCTTCGGTCAAATCCTCGGGTAAGATGCCATTTTGAAGATACAAGACGATGTTATCGAGCCAACACGGCTCAGTCGCATCGATAGAGTTGACTTCGGGTGGAGTGTGATCTATCGACCGAGTTGATGAGGTCATAAAGGTGATGGTCCGATCTTGGGTGCCGAGCGAACCACTGGCAAATCTAGAAAGGGCGTCGGCTCGACCGTTTTCCTCTCGAGGAATTTGGGAGATTTCGAATCCATCAAATTCAGTGATTGCCCTTTTGGCCAAGGCGAGATATTTGATCATAGACTCCTCTCGAGCTGCGTATTCGCCCTTGACTTGGCTAGCAACCAGTTGTGAGTCGGTTAAAGCTCGAAGTTTTTTTATGTTCTGCATTTTCGCAATTCTCAAACCCGCTAAAAGAGCTTCGTACTCAGCCTCATTGTTTGTTGCAGGATACTCGAGGGCGATGGCGTATTCGACCTGTTGGCCATTTGTGCTGACTAGGGATTCCGGTTGAGGAGCCATCGACCGAAAGGGTCCAAACGGTTGGGTCACCCTTTATCGTTGAGTGCGGGCCTTTCTCAACCAAGAAATCGGCTAAGATCTGTGCCTGGTACGCCACCCGGGGTCGATATGTTACCTCGAATTGTCCGAGCTCGATTGTCCACTTCGTGAGTCGACCTGAGACTTCTGGTTTGTCCATGACGGTCTTTAATGGCTGATCAGTGAGGACTACGATGGGATGCGCTTGGAAGTAGGGTCGGAGTTTACGGGAAGCATGGACTACTGCGAGAGCAAACTTTTCGATCTCGAGATAGCGTATCTCCGGGCCATGGAGAACCTTACTTACGTAATACACGGGGAGATGTTTTCGATCTCGAATGGTGACAAGTATCGAGCTGATGGTCTCGTTTGACACGGCTAGATACAGATATAAGGTTTCCCCGTCGATGGGTTTCGCAAGCAGAGGTGGGGAGGTGAGGTATTTTTTTAGGTCTTCAAGAGCTTGGTTGCACTCTGGAGTCCATTCGAAATTCTTGATGTCGCGCAAGATTTTGAAAAATGGCAAGTTCTTTTCCGACGATCGGGCTATGAAGCGGTTAAGGGATATGATCCGACCCACCAGTCTCTGTACGTCACGGATCAAGTTGGGGACCGGCAAAAGTTGGATAGCTTTTATCTTTGCGGGGTTGGCCTCGATCCCTCTCTGGCTGACCATATATCCGAGGAACTTACCACCGTCGACCCCAAAGGTGCATTTAGCAGGGTTGAGTTTTAAGTTGTACTTTCGAAGGAGGTTGAAAGCTCTTTTCAAGTGGCCCAGATGGTCGGCGGCTTTTTCACTTTTGACTAGCATATCGTCGACGTATACTTCGATGGTATCCCCGATCTCAGACTCGAAAACTTTGTTCATCATTCTCTGGTACGTAGCACCCGTATTTTTGAGTCCGAACGGCATAACTTTGAAGCAGTAAATGCCATTGAAGACTATGAAAGCGGTTTTGGGCTGATCCTCGAGGGCCATGAAGATTTGGTAGTATCCTTGAAAGGCGTCCATCATGCTCAATCGCTCGCATCCGGCCGTGGAGTCGACCAGTTGGTCGATTCGAGGTAACGGATAGGGATCCATCGGGCACGCCTTGTTCAAGTCAGTGAAGTCATTACACATTCGCCATTTTCCTCCTGGTTTGGGTACGAGGACGACATTGCACAGCCATTTGATGTATTGGATCGGCATGATATACTGGGCGTCCAGGAGTTTGTTGACTTCAGCCTCGATGACGGCATTTCGGGAGTCACTTTGAGAGCGTAGCTTTTGCTTGACTGGCTTGTAGGAGGGATCAACATTCAAGTGGTGTTCGATCACTTTCCTGTCCACTCCCACTAGATCAGAAGCACTCCACGCGAAAACGTCGAGATTGTCACGCAGGAACTGAATGAGCATGCACTGTTCTTTTCCCTTTCGACCAGCGCCAATATGAGTGATTTTTTCTGTTTGCCCCGGGATTAGTTGAATCTCTTCGAGTTCTTCTGTGGGCTCGAGCTTTTTGTCTTCCTGCTTCTTTCTTTTCGCTGCATGGGAAGAACTCATTTTCCGTGAATTCTCGGGGTCGATGGTTCCCGGGTCCACGAATTCATCCTCGATGATGGGATCATCGATTAGCAGAGGGACGTGCTTCTCCGAAGAAGGTTTGGGTTTTTCTAACGAGATAGAGTAGCAACTCCAGGCGGTTGGTATGTCGCACCTTAATTCGCCGACTCCGGCCGGAGTGGGTAGCTTGATCATTTGATGGTAAGTGGATATAACTGCTCGGAAATCGATGAGGCCCGGTCGACCAAAGATAATATTATATGCAGAGGGCATTTCGACGACAAGATATTCGATCTCGTGTGTCGCCCGTCGGGGCAAAGTGCCCATGGATGTGATTAGCCATACTCGACCCTTGGTGTACACTTCTGCACCTCCGAATCCTGTGAGAGGGGTTCGAATGGGATCTAGAAGCAATTCATCGTGTAAATTCATGCGAACAAGAGTCGAATAAAGGATAATATTGCTCGAGCTTCCATTATCCATTAAAGTGCGAGATACAGCAAAGTTGGCGACGTCGAGCGTGACAACCATAGGACAACTAGGTGTTTCGCTCGAGCGTCCCGGTAGATCAATTACATCATTTTCATTAAACACTATATCTTTGTTGATCCAGGCGTCTTCTGGCCGAATATGCATCACTTCTCGGGGATTACAGAATCCTTGAGTAGCGGTCCGTCGCATCTTTTTCCGAGCGGACCTTGAATCTCCACCTGAAGGTCCTCCTGAAATCATGTCAATCCGACCGAGGCATGGTCGGTTATGAGGGTCTCGTTCTGTTGGAGGCTTAGCCAGCCGTTGTTTGGGAGGCGACTTGTCGGGGTGATCCCGGTTCCGAGCGTGGTCATCCATTTTTTTCACGAACTCCTGGAGGAGGCCTCCTTTGATCAGTCGTTCGACCTCATCTCGTAAAGCATTACATTCAGAAGTATTGTGACCTTTTTGCTGGTGAAAGTTACAAAATTTATTGCTCTCTCGGTTCTTGGGAGTGTCCCGCATCGGCTTAGGCTTTTTCAGTAGGGCAGGATCGATAACATTGTAGATTTCATCGAGCGGGCGCGTCAGCTGGGTGTAATGCTTTCGAGTGGTAGGCCCTGTCGGTCCCTCTGGCTTAGGTCGCGCGTCTTGTCTAATTGGTCGATGGATATCTGCCTTTCGACTGGGTACCGGGCTCCTCTGAGAACTCTCCAATTCTTCGAGTTGCATCCAATCGCAAGCAGCTGCTTGGATGTCGGCCAAATTCTTTGGTTTCTGTAAGAAGATGTACCGAGCGGCTTCGATGTTGACCAGTGCCTTGTGAACAATAGGTCTCAAAAGGTCGATGCTCGGTTCTTCTATTTTGACCACAGCTTGCGAGAAACGAGTGAAGAAATCTCGAAGCGATTCATTAGGAGCCTGTTTAATGGTGTACAGGTAGGTTGGCGGAAGCTTATCTCCCTTCATGGAAGAGAATTGAGCTTTGAATCGGTCGACGAGTGTCTTGTAGGAGGTTATCGATCGAGGAGGGAGCCTCGAAAACCATTCAAGAGCGGGGCCATCCAGAGTTGTAACAAAGATCTTAGCCCAGATATTAGGAGAGTGTCCAAACATGCTGAGCTGCATTTCGAGGCGTGACACATGCTTTTCCGGGTCAGTCGATCCGTTATATGTGGGTAATCCGGTGGGGATCTTCTCATCGGTAGTGGACTCTATGATCGAGTCACAAAATGGAGACTGAGCTTCTCTCTCACTGCGATACCTCCATGGGCGGACATGCCTTGGGCCCGACGGTGTGCGACGGGGTGATCTAGAGCGTTCACGCCTAACGGAGTGTGATCGGTGGGGCGAACAGCTGAATGATCCTTGACTTTCGTTCCTCTGTCGGTTATCCTGTCGACCGGAACGCGGAGGTATCTGGTTTCGAAGGTCATTCGACCTCACGATACGACCCCTGTTCGATCTCCTGATCTGATTAACCCGACCGTGTGGTCCGAGTCGGTCGAAGACTCCCATCGATTCATGTGGGGGTGAGTCACGTTGAGTGGGGCTTCGTTCTCTTTGGGATCCAGACAGTCTACGACCGCTATTTCTCCCACCAGGATGAGACGATCTAGATCTCTGTTGTGATACGTCCGCCTCACGCCGACTGCCACCCCGATGTATTCTGGTGTCCGTTGGGGTTCTAGAGTCGACCTCATCCTCGGGGTGAAATGATAACCTGTCTTGAACTGACTTTCGCATATTTCCTTGAGAAGGTAACGGTTGTTGTTGGGGAAGCTGAGGCTGTGCACTTGGCCCAATTTCAGCCCAATACGTGCCGGGCGGAGGATACTGAACGGGTCGCATATATCCCGGATGATTTATCGGGGGTTGGATGATCTCTATTGGTCGAGTCTCTGGGCATTCTGGCATGCGAGGTTCTCTCCCTTCCGCAGCCGCTGCAACAGCCTCGTCGCGACAGGCTTTCAAATATTTTTCTATCTCGGGCGTCGAGTAGACTAGCTGTGTCGGAAGGGAGGTGGGAATAACGACTTGTAAGGGAACTTGAGGAATGACCTCCCGACCGTTTTCGTCGAATAGGCGGTTGCTTACAACGTTTCGAGTAGTCATGTTCAATGGCTTCTTGTTGCGTCTTCCCACAGACGGCGCCAAATGATCGTGCCAAAATCTCCGCTTGATGATCGATCGAGAGATCCGACGCGGTCACTCTATTTGTTGATGGGGGAAACGGCCGCCTGACTGCTCGAATTCTGCGAAGGTCGACAAACGTGAGCTCCGAGGCCAACTCGGGGGAGATGGGTGTGAGACCCGGGTTGGCACTCCGACGCTCAAGTCAGGATCGGTAAAGATGACCGAAAAGATTGAGTGGTGAAAAGTGTTAGGTGGAAAAACTTACCGTGCAATAAATGAGGAGGGGGTATTTATACAGAGAGGAAAGAGAAGTTACCGCCTCGACGTGGTGGTGCGGGGAGCTGACAGGTGCCCCATTAAGGCTGTGCATTAAATGCTCGGTCGGCCACTACGCTAGTGGAATAATGCGCTGGTCAATCGGAGATTATGGGTCGATCGAAACGGTTCGGTTGGTTCGAGCATTTAGGTCGATATTCCTGTGCGGTAATTCTCGCGGGGTAAATAAGCCTCTGAGTGGGACGGTCGAAGGGTGATCTCCGAGTGAGAATTGACCTCCGATCATGCACGTGGGGCAAGGTGATTGGCTTAGATCGACAGCGGATACGTGCCACGTCAAGAGGAATACAATGAATAATAAATAATATCTTGATCAGTGGGTGTATATGGCGTTCACACTAAGATTTTCGTTCTTGTATCCGTGTACACCTACAATCTTTAGTCTGTAACTTCAATCAATCTAATTACCAAATATCTGGATATCATGATGCTATTAAACATTCACTGTTGATGGCTTGATACAATTACGATAATATATAAATTCTTTTATTTTTTAACAGCACAGTGTAATAAAATATCTTTTTAAAAAAAGTCTATGTGTCATGGGGTATTTTTTAATCGGGAACGAGTAAATTATTAAATAAATATTACAGACAAATGCCAGCTTAAAAATCAAATCAGCTTTATGTAATTGTAATCGATGGGGTTTTCAATTTTACACTTACTTTCCCACTTACTTTCAGTCATAGGTAAAGTTTGTGTCATTAACCTTTTTCTCTTTAGTCCAAACTCCAAATACGTGTGAGATAACCTACTTTAAGCAAAGGCGGAATCAAAGGCAAGACTCTTATTAGATAGATTGAAAAAAAAAAAAAAAGAATATTGAATCATTGAAACTTTGGTGCGATGCTTTTCAGAAATATTTAATTAGTAGTCTCGGAAACATGCAACTTTGTTCTTCCAGCCAGTGTTCACATGTCAATTTCTAACCTTTAATACCCAAATCAAACATGAGCCTCTTTTTGTCCCCCTAAATGATTAGAGAGAAAATTTCCTCAATTCTCTCTTGCCTTTATGAAAAATAGTTCATATCTGTATAACAAGAGGATATTTTTTCCATTCAGAATGATATCCGTTTTTACACTTTATTATCTGAGATTCGTTTTTTTTTTTCCATAAAATGCAGATCTTGAAATCCAACTCCAAAATTCGGAACAAATTTGGAAGACTAAAAATTATTTGATGGAATAAATGTATTAGAATCTGAGATATAAGGTGTAAAAATAATTTTACCGTTAAAATTGAGATCTCTCCTTAGTGAGTTATGAATATAATAAATCAATAAATATAAAAAATAAATAAAATTATTTCTTGCTCATTAAAGCCCCACGCTCTGAGAAAAAAAAAAAAAAAGGAGGAAGAAAGAAAGAATAAAAAGAGTAGCTCAGTAGCATCTGACACCAAAAGAGGACAGCTGATTTTTGTAATTCTTTATGAAACAACCACTTTGAAATAAATCCTTTGAATCAATTAAACAGCATGAAGTAAAGAAGATGTCAATTTATACAAGTTCTCTGTCAAGAATGTAATGTAATTACATCATGACTCCAAGTTTTACCTCGAGAGTTTAAAATATAAATGTGCGTTTATATTAATTAAATAAATATTTTATCTAAATATTTTTAATAATTAGATTATTAAAATAAAATTATTTAAAATATAATTTTTTAATCTTAATTAAACATAGTAATGAGATCTCAATTGAAAATTTAAATTTTAATGGATACTCTTACATATTCATTGATAAAAAAACTTACAATTTTAAATTAATACTCACCTATGATGCAAAAACACTTCTAAATATATTTTATTACCGTGTTGTATCTGATGGGGAGTAATATGATGTGTCACGCAACCACCACTTAGAATTTATAAAGATGGGGAAACCAGGACAGAATTTAACTCCTGCGAAGATGAGACGGAGGTTGAGGAGCCGTGGGTTCTACCTGCAAGGCAATACAAGCACACCGTTAGAAGGCCAAACTGGGGAATATGGGGGAATATCCAGTTTTGGCTCTCTGACGCTCAAGTCAGTGAAACGGTTATGGAGTCTCAAGTGAACTAGAGAGAAAATGCAATAATGGTGCTTATAATGTAATGCTTGCTTACTGAGGAAAACGATCCTTGGCATATTCATAGTTAAGGGTGAGTACCCTTTTTTTTTTTATTTTCCGCTTTTCGAGCACATTGAAAACTGTTCAAGAACCATTATTTTGGAGTAATGATCCCAAGTCAAAATGTCCTTCAAGTTTTGATTCGGCCAATAAATCGTGAATTGCTACTCTGGAAAATGTAGATCTAAATTGATAACTGTTGTATCAATCTCATTCAAATTAAATTCGAAAATTCTCCATATCGTTTCTTGAGCTGACAATCAATCTAACATCTTGAAATTTTTAATCTAATTTTCGAAATTTTGTTTACCATTGTACGCAATATTAATTCGCACTTTACCATGTCCTTTATAATTATATTGATAAAGATATTTTACAGTTGTCCTTAATTTTGGTAGCGTGGGTATATACATTAAAATTAAGTTTTCTTCTTTTTCTAACTATTCTTTATCTCTTTTTTATATTATCTTTGTCATTTGATCTTGCATTCCATTTTCTTATTTGTATTTCTCTAATGAGTATTATTTCAAATTTATGTTAATTTTTTTTATAATTAATTTTATGTATGTAGTAGAAATAATTAAAAAGTATATTTATAAAAAATTTAAGGAATGTTTAATCGAATACTATAAAAATTATTTATAAAATTAGATTATATCTCATTTTTATATGCACACACATTGAGTCTTTTTAGAATTATTAATTTAAAGGTCTAACGACCTGACATTCTAAATTGTGGTATATTAAGTCGTAAGAAACCAAAAATGTTATTTGTACTTTTACGTATTTAATTTGTATTTTATTATATAAACTAAAGGAAGATTTTATGGTTCGTTAGATTTAGATAATTATAATTATATTACTATATTAGTATTAATTAATTAAAAAATATTATATTAGAATTAATTAATTTATTAAAAAATATTTTATGTAAACTATTCAATTATATTATTTTGTTAATTAGATAAGTTTATAGAATTATAATATGATATTAATTTAAGAAAGTTTATGAATTTAGATAATTAAAACTATGAGCTTATATAATTAGACTTACATTAGGATTGATTTATTGAAAGTAAGTTGTTCAATTTAAATAATATTTTATTTTACATAATTATAAAAATTTATTAAAATTTATAAAGTGAATCAATTTGTTGTTTTTTGATATATCTTAATTATAACATTTTAAATTATAGAACTTAAAATTAAAAAATAGACAACTTATATTATAAAATTTGAATACAATTAATGTTAATATTATAACATGTATTTACATTATTATCCTTGACTAATAGTTTTTGAAGTTATTATTGTGAGGATATTTTAGGGGATCCGTATTTTGTAAGAAACCAAAAACCCAAATCGTATTTTTATAATATAATAATATAGAAGATAGATAGATATAGATTAAGAATATATATATATATTGATGAGGCCTAAAATCATTCTCGAATCAGAGCCGTCCACGTGTCAGCACACCGCTGACTAAAGCCCAGACGCTCGCCTTGAAGGGCTCGTGGGCCTTCCCAGCCCACTCATCTGCAAGCTAAAATAGACCGTCAAGCCTCGGACGACTATTTAGGTAAAAGGCCAGAGCCGACGAGTTTGACGCTCGCATCTCGGCCCTCAGGGTTACCCTTCTCAGGGAAGCACCTACATGGGGGTCCCATGTTGACGCTCGGGATCTTGTCGCTCAAGGGTCATCTATCGTGGGGAGCCCATCCGTGGATTTTTCGAGCGTCATCAACGCTCGGGAATGACCCTACGTCTCATATGATGGATCCTAACCTTCACAAGAAGACATTAGTCCCTCATCCCACTCGACCCTCGTCAACAACCTCTGACACAAAGGTACTGTGCACCGTGCACCTGACACGCCGTCTCCTTTTCTGGAATATTATTCTCACCCCACCAAAGGCTGCCGCGTGTTAGGGCAACACAGGTTTGGGACCACATGGTCAATTTACCCATTTACCCCCATCCCTAACATATAAATAGGGGAGAACCCATACATTCTCCCCCAAGTCATCTTCTTCACAGAATACCACGTAACTGAACTGGGCATCATTTTTCCTCTGCATCTTCTCCAAAGCTTCCTGTATCTCACCCTTTTCTGCACTTTCGCTGCACGATTTCTTGGTGTTATCCTAGCTGGAAGAATCCACGCTCATTGGAAACCCAGTTCCTGAGGCTCTTGCGCCTGTGATGGTCTTCCATCCTACATACAAATTCTAAAGTGTTTGGTGTTTAAATCCTCCACAAGTTTCTGCACCATCATTTTTGGCGCCGTCTGTGGGAAACCATCGCCGCTTTCTTCTTCCCATAAAGTTAGTTGAGATATAACACCTTTAAATTCTGAAAATGGTAACTGCGACGAGATCTGGAGCAGTCGGAGAGAAAGGCGCTCTTCCCCCCGTCAACGAGGAGAACGCGGAAGGCAACATCCCCGCCGAAGAAGCAAACCCCCCAGCTGCCGGAAACGGGGGCGAGAACACAGAGCCGGTGGGGGCAACTCTCCCACTAGGTGGGAACTTTGCGGGAGGGCCCAGTGCCGTTGCTCCACCTGCAGCTCACACCGCCCACGCTTCCTACCCTTACTCAGGGGTGTATCCCATGGCCATGCCCCCTCCGGGATACCCATTTGTGCAGCCTGGAATGATGCCCGGGATGATGCCGGTGATCCAACCTTATCAGTTGGGGACCCTGAATCTCCCCACGTCGTTACCAAGAGAAATACAAGGGGTGGAGATGCCCCAAGTTACAACTCAGCAACTTCAGGCGCTGTATGCGCAGTGCGAGAGCCAGGCCGTCCAGAACGCCTGGGAGCATTTCATGGCAGCGTATTTCCCCTCGCAGGCTAGCGCTCGTCTGGCCCCGCCTCTTGGCGGGCTCCCGGCGCATCCCTTGACGATGGCCCAAAATGCGCTAAGGGCACAGCAACCTCCCCCACCACCGAATCAAGAAAATGAAGCCCCACCGAGGGTCCAGCAAGAACGACCAGCTGTAGGAGAAGAAAGGGCCCCTCGAAATGAGGTGGCCGGAGATAATGAAGAGGTCCAATCGAGGGCCACAGGGAGGGCAAACCGCAGAAATGTTGGTGACCCTCAGCTGGCCGCAGTACAAGACCAAATCAGAGGGCTCCAGAATGTGGTAGAGCAGCTCTCTCGAGCAAGGTCTCAAGTCCCCCGTGATGGGGACGAGAGGTCCAAGGCCAGAGACGCTCGCCGACCACGCAGCCCAATTTCCCGCCGAAGGAGAGAAGCCAGCTACGAAGATCCCGACGAGCGAGACTACAGGATCATGGCGGGCGATTCCCCCCTCGTCGAGGAGGTTCTAATGACTCGCGCAGGGAAGGGTAAAATTCCCTCGTCCGTCAACAGATATGACGGAACCACGGATCCAGCCGAGCATCTGGACCATTTTATGCACCTAATGCACCTGTATGACCATCCGAACAACTACTGGGCCAAGGTGTTTGTCACTTCCCTCACCGGAATGGCCCAAGAATGGTACAAAAAGCTCCCCCCGCGCTCAATCCGAGGGTACTATGACCTGACGGATGCTTTTGTCAGCCACTTCAACTCGCTGAAGGCACCAGCTCCGGCTGCGACCGCTCTTTATAGCCTGGTCCAAGGGCCGAACGAGACTCTCAGATCCTTCATGGGGAGGTTCAATAAAGAGATTTTGTTGGTAGAAAAGCCCTCGATGGACTTTTTGAGGCACGTTCTATTTGGGGCCATCAACATGAAGCATTACGTCAGCAAGGAGTTTGTGGAGGAAGTGGCCAAGAAGAAGCCGCGCTCGTTGATGGAAATTAGGGAGATTGCCGATTCTTTCTTTACCCTCGAGGATATGTACATAGCGAGGGATCAGAAGATGGCAAATGCCCCTCGCCCCAACAGAACCCACGAGGACAAAGTGGAGCCCAACCGGAGTCACCGCCGCAGCCCAATACCCGCTCGCCGTCATTCCTCTCCTCCGCGGAGGCTCGAGCGTGTCCCCCTCAACCGCCCAATTGCCGAAGTTTATTCCCTGGCGGACCAAAAGCTGTTTAAGAGACCGCCCAAGCTGAGAGAAACCGAGGCTCAGAAGCGCTCGGGGAAGTACTGCGCTTTCCATAAGCAGAAGGGGCATGACACTAATGAATGCCGCCACCTGGAGAAGGAAATTCAGCGGCTGATTGCTGGGGGGCACCTCAAAGAGTTTGTGAAAGTACTAGAAGGGTACGATGAACATTGCGCGGAACGAGCGCTCGGGAGGAGAAGAAGCCGCTCACGCTCCCGAAGTCCTCGTCGCCAGCGCCCTGAGACAAGCGAACGCGGCAAAGGGAAAGGGGCGGATATGGAAAATCAGCCCTTTGCGGTCATTCACATGATCGCTGGAGGGCCCTCAGGAGGTGATTCCAATGCTTCTTGCCGTCGCCATGTCCGGAGCTATAACCAAAGAACGTCATTCCCTCGCCCAGTGCTCTCCGTGGACAGCTCGTCGCGCTCGAAGGAGGATGATGTCATAGGGTTTACTGAGAAAGATCTTGAACATGTTGTAACGCCCCATGGGATAGGAAAAACCTCTGACTGTCCCATGGTGGTTAGTTTAGACGTTCATAACCACACTGTAAAGAGGGTTTTATTTGATAGTGGAAGCTCTGTGAACGTTCTCCCGTACTCAACGTTTCAACAAATGAACATAACAAACATCCCCCTCGAACCTCTCAGAACTGCCCTCGTAGGGTTTGGAGGTTCCGAGATTGTCCCTCACGGACAGATTCGCTTGGCCACCTCTTTTGTTCGCGCCCCACAGCGAAAAACTTTGAGCGTCCTCTACACCATCGTTGAGGTGAATCTTCCTTACAATATCATCATTGGGCGCCCAGCCCTCGTGGATTTCAAGGCCGTAATTTCCACCTATCACCAGAAGGTCAAGTTCCCTACCCCCGAGGGTACCGGAGAAATTCTGTGTAACGTCAAAGAAGCTTGGGAATGTTACATACTTTCGCTTCGAAGCCACAAGCCCAAGCAGTCCATTCAACCTGGGTCTACTAAAAAGTCCGTTGACTTCCCCGAATTAGACGAAGATGGCCCCGAGCGCAAAAGAGCCAAGCTGTACCGGAAGAAGAATAAGAAAAGGACCCCTGGAGATGCTCAGCGTTCAGAGAATAGGCCACCGGAGGCCGTCGAGGGTTCTTCTTCAGAAAACGAGGGTGATGAGCCCAAGAGTATGCTCACGGGGAAGAAATGAGCGCCAGAGGCGCCGAGGCCGGAGGTCCGGATTGAGCCCACCGAGGAGTTTTTGACCGTTGAATTGGAGCCTGGGAATCCGGATAAAACCACCCAGATTGGCTCGGGCCTGGATGGGCCCTCGCAAGTTTTAATGATCGACTTCCTACGGGAGAACCTAGACGTTTTTGCGTGGAAAGCTTCTGATCTCACCGGGATAGATCCGAGCGTCATTATCCACAGACTGAACGTGGATCCAGCCTTCAAGCCCATAAAACAGAAGAAGAGGGACGTTCATGGCTTTAGGAAACGGGTTATCGAAGAAGAGGTTAATAAATTGCTTGATGCTCAGTACATCGAGGAAATTTTGTACCCAGAATGGCTTTGCAATGTGGTGCTCGTCCCAAAGAGCGCCAATAAGTGGCGTATGTGCAACGACTTCACAGATCTCAACAAAGCGTGCCCCAAAGACCATTACCCACTACCGAGGATCGATCAGTTGGTAGATTCTACAGCCGGGTGTGAACTCATGAGTATGATGGACGCCTTTCAGGGATATTATCAAATCTTTATGGCGCCCGAAGATCGCCCCAAAACTTCGTTCATTGTGCATTTGGGTGTTTACTGTTTCAAAGTCATGCCATTTGGGCTCAAAAACGCGGGAGCAACCTATCAACGCCTTGTCAATAGAATGTTCGAGCGCGAAATTGGAAAATCTATGGAGGTATATGTAGACGACATGATAGTCAAGAGTGAGCGCCAACGCTCCCATCTGGAAGATCTCAAGCGGACTTTCGATATCCTTCGTCGCTACGGAATGAAGTTGAACCCATCAAAATGCACCTTTGGTGTTCGAGGCGGTAAATTTCTGGGATACATGGTCAGTCAACGTGGCATAGAGGCAAACCCCGAGAAGATTAAAGCAATCCTAGACATACCCTCCCCTCGCAATTTGAGAGAGGTCCAGGTGCTTGTGGGTAAGATCATTTCATTAAATAGGTTCATCTCTCGCTCAGCTGATAGGAACCTACCCTTCTTTAAAATTCTGCGCAACGCTCGCAACTTTACCTGGAGCAAGGAATGCGAAAAGGCCCTTCAGGATATGAAGCAGTACCTTTCGAGTGCGCCCTTGTTGACCAAACCTAACCCGGGGGAGAACTTGTTTATCTATTTATCAGTTTCCTTGGAAGCCACGAGCGCTGTCCTCGTGGCAATCCGCGAGCGTATGCATAGGCCGGTGTATTACCTAAGCAAAACCTTGCAGGGGGCTGAGAAGAGGTACATGGAAATTGAGAAATTTGCCTTTGCGCTCGTTAACGCATCCCGAAGGCTGAGGCCATATTTTCAGGCTCACTCCATCACAGTGCTTACAGATCAACCACTCAAACAAGTGCTATCTAAGCCGGATGTTTCGGGAAGGTTAATTAAATGGGCGATTGAACTCAGTCAGTTTGATATCTCCTTCGAGCCTCGTACAGCCATACAGGCTCAGGCAGTGGCCGATTTGTTGGTAGAACGTTTCAATTTGGAGACTGTGCCATCGGCGGATGAGGGTTTATGGCTTTTGCACACGGATGGCTCCTCGACCTCACAGGGGGGAGGAGCCGGAGTGACCCTCAGGGATCCCCTCGGGGAAGAAGTTGACTACGCAATCAAGCTGGCGTTTCAAGTCACCAACAACGGAGCTGAGTATGAGGCCCTCATCCAAGGGCTCAGGATTGCGCTCCAAAATGGGGCCACTCGTGTCACAGCATACGTTGATTCGCAGTTGATCGTGAGTCAAATTGATGGTAGTTATGAGGCTCGAGAAGCCACCATGGCACAGTACCTATCGAGCGCCAAGGAGGAGATAGCCAAGTTCAAGGAATTCCATCTTTTGCAAGTTCCGAGGGCAGAAAATGAACATGCTGACGCTCTTTCGAAATTTGCGTCCGCCCTGGACGGCCACAGCGAACGCGCTGTTACATTTCTGAGAACGGAGGAACCACTGATAAGTAAAGGCGAACCTTCGAAAGAAGTGCACATGATTGACCCCTCCGAGCCTTGTTGGCTTGACGAGATTATCAGATTCCTCCGGGATGGAAGCAGCCCGAGCGACAAAGTTGAGGCTCGGAAGATCAAAAACAAGGCCCCTCGCTTCTCATTGGATGCCGAGGGTCAATTATTCAAGCGATCCTTCCTGGGCCCATCGCTGAGATGTTTGAGACCCTCGCAGGCTAAAGAAGTTTTAGAGCATGTGCACGGTGGAAGTTGTGGGAACCACTCAGGCGGACGAATCTTGGCAAAGAAAATCTTAAGGAGTGGGTTCTATTGGCCCTCGGTATTGCAAGATACCATTAGGTATTCCAAGAAATGCCCCAAGTGCCAGTTCCATTCCAACACTCCTCAGTTGCCGGCAGCTCAAATGATTCCTATTGATGTTTCATGGCCTTTTGATCAATGGGACATTGATATCGTGGGACCTCTCCCAATGGCGGTCGGGCAAAAGAAGTTCGTAATACTTGCTGTGGATTATTTCACTAAGTGGGCTGAGGCAGAAGCGGTCGCTAAGATAACGTTCAAGGTTGTGAGGGATTTCATTTGGAAAAATATCATCTGCAGATACGGCATCCCGAGGGTGCTCATCTCGGATAACGGTTCCCAGTTTATCGCTGCTGACACACGGGATTGGTGCTATGAACTAGGGATCGAACAACGATTCACTTCCGTGGGTCACCCTCAAGCTAATGGTCAAGCTGAAGTGACCAACCGAACCATACTCCAGCATCTGAAAACGATGCTCGAGAGTAAGAAGGGAGAATGGGCTGAAGAACTTCAGGGAGCTCTGTGGGCGTACCGTACTACTCCGCGAGCGGCAACGGGGGAAACCCCTTATTCCCTCGTGTACGGCTCCGAGGCCATGATACCTGCGGAAATTGCTCAAGAATCCGCACCCGTTGCCTATTTCGAGCCTGCCGCCAACGAGGCCAATCGGGCGCTCGAGTTAGATTTGCTGGATGAGAAGAGGAATGATGCTTGGGCACGTATCCACAAATACAAAGCAACCGTTGCTCGCCAGTACAATAAACGTGTTAAGGAAAGGACTTTCCAGCTAGGGGACTTGGTCCTCAAAAAAGTTGAAGTCTCCAAACACGTAGGTAAGTTGGACCCCAATTGGGAAGGCCCCTTCAAAGTCATTCAAGTACGAGCAAATAACACCTACTTGTTAGAGACTTTGCAAGGCGAGCGTCTCCCTAGGCCATGGAATGCATGTAACCTTAGAAGGTTCTAAGTGTAAACTTCAACTTCTTTGTAATGACCCGTCTGCGGCATGAAGTGTTTTCCTTTGACAGAAAGCGTGTTGTAATCATTTCCAAAAATGCATCTATATAACAGTAAGTATTTAATTCTTTGTTTTTATTATTTGCTTGCTTTCTTATTTGATCTAATGATTCGAGCGACAAGAGGCCTACTCCGTGTCGAGCATCCTCCACGTCGAAAAGCCTACGCGATACTTCAATCGTTCCAAAGCTACACTGTCCAGGTGTTGATAACCATCCACCTAGAACAGTTTGAGCGATTTGTAAGAATAAATCCTAAAAATGAGCGTGTCGAACAACGGGGAGCACAATGCTCAACTTACGCCAGCTGAGTGCTCGCCACTCCAGCTCGTGCTCGTAAGAACCCCAATGACCCTCAACTTATTGAGTAAAAGTACATTCATAGAATATTGGATCCTGGGCCAACTCTTTCATTGGTCCCTCGTATCGACGCTAACCCTATGGTTACGCTCTATCCTCTCCCACACTTAGCAAATCCTATGGCTGATTTCTAAGGTGCGTATAACTTATCGGTGCGTCCGAAACGAGGGTGCACGGTCGCTGGGCCAATACTTAGACGAATCCCCAGAGGTTTCCTAAGTTCAAATTCGAGCCTCATCACGGATACGGCCAGGGAACCCCCGGGGGAAACACCCTCGCGTTCGTATCTATGCCCCTCAAATCTTCAGACCTTGCCAAATTTTAAACTGATGGTGCGAATGCCGGGGCCCTCTTAAAGAAAACGCCCACGCGCATAAACGCGCTCATCGCAAACGTTCATACAAGAAAGACCAGTTCATACAGGAGAGAACGACGAGCACAATGAAATAACATCATTCGTCATTTAAGAGGAAAAGAGAAAACATCCATACATTCAAGCATCAAAAAAAAAAGGGGGGAAAACAACATAGACGATCCAAAGTATTCAGGAAAATGAGGGAGGATTAAGTACAGATATAAAATTGTTCGTGAATGGAGAGAAGAATTTAAACTGATAAGGACAAGAGGTTGATAGCTGAAGGAGCTTCACTGGGCTGGGGCGTCGGGCTCAGGAGGAGCAGTCGCGAGGGGAACCGGGGCCAACACATTGGCGTCAAAAGTTTGGGCCTCGCCAGGTTCCTCAACATCGACGGTGTCCATGACGGTGCCCTCATCTTCTATCAGGAGGGGCTCGGGATCTACCCTGTTGGCGGCAATAAACTCCCGCTGGAGCGCTTGCACCAGCTCCTCGTATTCTGGCTCCGCTAGGCTCTCGGTGGGATCCCCATCTTGGACCATGGGCTCACAGTTTTCGTCCAGATCCATGCGTAAGCGAGCGTCAGTCCGAGCGCTTTCGGGCGCCAAGCCCAGCTTCACCATTTGCCCTATGGCCTTGTGGAAGAAACGCCTTGCATTGTCAAAGCAATAGATGTTGGCCGCGAACACGAAAGCTTTTGAGCGCAAGAACTTCTTCACTGCCTCCCAGGATATCCTCGCCTCCAAGCCTTGAACTTTGCCCTGCAAGTCAGCAAGGGCCTTGTTAGCATCCTCATTTCGGCGAGTGCTTTCCGCCAACTGCTCACCCAGCTCCCGGTTCTGTTGCCTCAGCTGGTCACGCTCCAACTTCAACTCCTTGTGACGCTCGTCAAGAGTAAGATAGGCTTCGTCCGTCTTCCGAAGGTTCTCCCTCAGCTGATCCATATCACGGTTGGCAGTGGACAGTTGAGCGTGAAGGTTGTTGTAATCCTCTTGCAGTTGAACAGGGTCTGAAATGCGCAGCAACTTCTTATACTTGGCTTTATGCTCAGAATAGGCTTGCGCTCGCCCTTGCAAATTTTTGAGCCTCGGGATTACCTCCTGGGAAGCCGTAGACGAGGGTCACAATCGGAACATGGAAGGAAGAAGAGGAGAATTTTGTAAAAGGAAGTATAGACTTACCGTCAGAAGGGCATGGCAGGCATCGTCAGCAACGCGAGCGGCGTCATGCTCGTTCAGCTTGTCATGATCGCCGGAAAATTGGAGTTTCCCAACGATGTCAGAGACAATGTTGACGGAGTAGGCGCTATTTTTTAGGAGCACCGGGCCTTCAGTCCGCTGGCGCTTATAGCGGGAGTCGCCTTTGCAGCCTATCTTCCAAAAATCTTCATCCTCTGATGAAGAAGTATCGCTGCCTTCGCCCCTGTGCCCTATGACCACTTTTTTCCCCTTGCCAGAAATGGGGATAGCGTCCGGCATCCTCTTCCTTTTCCCCTGACGGTCGGCCCGGAGAGTTTCGTGGATGCGGATATGCTCCCCCGAGCGGTTCCGCGACCCGCTCGAACTCAGTGAAATGGGACCCTCGGGGGCCGCCGGCGGAGGGGTGGCCCCACGGGCTCCGTCAACCGTCAAATCTTCAATAGGGCCCCTTCGGGCCTCGTTCGCGACACCACCGCGGGCGCCATTGTGTCCCCGACCGGCCGCTCGCCTGACCCCTCTCCCCCTCGGAGCGTTGGGCGGACGGTTTTGTTGTTGTTGTGAGGGCTGAGGGTCAGCGGCGGGTCCCTGAACGCCCAACATACGGGAAAGAGCTTCAGCATTCATTCCTCGAGATAGTATTTGAACACCTGCAAACAAGAAGAAACGAGCATCAGAAATTGGTTGACTGAATCGGAAAAAAAAAAAAAAAAAAAAAAAAACAAAACACAGCAATCACACCAAGTTAGAAGGTTATTCTAGGAGTCAGAGCAGTTAGTTCCTAGGATCTAACCATCGAGGGCCATGATGTCGGCTGGAGGGTTGAGAATCATATCTGGGGGGCAAGACAGGCCATAACGAAACAGTATTCCCTCATTCTTCACCAGATTTTCAGCCTTAATCCATTTTTTCTCACTCCTCATCACGAAGGCTAATCCCTGTGCCCAATCCTCAAAAGCCTTATTCCTTGTTCTCTCCCTAACCAGAGGACGCTCGCCGTGAATCATCCACTGACGGTGAACCCCAAAGATCCCCCCGGGTGCCTCCACGAAGAAATACTTCTCCTTCCAATGTTCGCCGTAGGAAGAGGAGGGAGAGTCTATCATTTTAAAGCCTGATTTGGCCTGGGCGTAATAAAACCCATCCGTAGGCGACGAGCGTGGCGAGCGGGCAACTTGTATCAAACTGTCAAAGTTGACAATCGAGGGAGCATGGCCTAGCGCTCTCATCGCTATTATGAAGGTGTTGATTAGAGCTATGCCGTTGGACAGAATTTGTGAAGGGCAAAGCGCTAGATGGTGGTAAATGGTAGCGGCGGAGTGAGCGATAGGGAACCTTAAGCCCCCAGCCAAGACTGCATCCCAATAGACCGTCATCATTCCCAGTGGTGGTTGATTTGCCCTCTCCCCCTCCTCAGGGAGTCGCATGGGAAATACCGCTTCATCCCAGTAAGCTTTTGCCTTCAACTCCTCCAGATCATCGAGCGTCAAAATACTCTCAATCTCATCCGGAGATCTATCAGTTTGATGGCGGTTATCCTGCCTCACTCGAGTGGCAGGCTCCCTTCCTCTCCTCTGGCGCCTTCTGGAAGGTTCAGCCTCAAATGGGCGCCCGGATGGCCCTGCTTCACCCTCGGGAGCCATCACGGCCACCGTGATCCTGTGATCCTGGGGTCGCACGGCACTATTCAGTACTGGGAATACCCTCTCCCCCTGTCTTTGCATCTCCATCACATTGTGCATCTCTTCGAAGAGGTCATTCAACCCTCCAGGGGCACGCTCGTTCATCCCTTGAACGGCGGCTTCCACCTCTTCTTCCCCAACATCTGCCGGAGCCCGCGCCACCGGAATAGCCACGGGAACCCCCTCTCCTGGTGATGCCCTAGCCAGGGGAACCGCTGTAGGGACATTATCGTGAGGGGAAGAGCTCCCCACGGACATCTCCTCAATCTCCCTTACGTAATCGTCAGCAGGGTGTCCGGCCATGGTAGCTTTACGATTTTCGAAGATGGGGTTTTTCTCAGAAAATTCAATTGAGAAGGGGAAGAACTTCTGGAGCAAATTCAGTAGCGGAAAGTGGCTCTTCACTCAAGGATTTCACTCACTCAACCTAAATCTAAGAGTTAGTATCAGAATATCAAAATTTGTGGAGCTTTACCTAGAGTTCGAAGAACAGAAGCTCGCCGGAGTCTGTAAAGGTTGCAGAAAATTCTTTGCTGCTTAAAGGCTGGAAGAAATCAGAGTGCGTGAAAGAGAGTCCAAAGCTCTATCGGACTCTATTTAAAGGGGATAATTTACATGATTTAAGGCTGGAAATTAAAAAACGCAATCATTTCCCGCCTAGGAAACCCCCCACTTTTGGTAACCGCCTCACGTCTCCCGGAGTGCACGCGCCCACATACCCACTCAGCATTAAATGCGGACTTGACAGCATTTAATGCGGTGTCAGTTTGTGTCCGTTACAGAAGGCCAGCAGTCTCCTCGCTGGTAATGGCCTGGCCTGGCCCTCGGATATTCAAAATTCAGGGTTCCTTCTTTATAAATTCTACAGTACGCTCGAAGCGATACTACAGAATTTGGGGGGCAAAATGATGAGGCCTAAAATCATTCTCGAATCAGAGCCGTCCACGTGTCAGCACACCGCTGACTAAAGCCCAGACGCTCGCCTTGAAGGGCTCGTGGGCCTTCCCAGCCCACTCATCTGCAAGCTAAAATAGACCGTCAAGCCTCGGACGACTATTTAGGTAAAAGGCCAGAGCCGACGAGTTTGACGCTCGCATCTCGGCCCTCAGGGTTACCCTTCTCAGGGAAGCACCTACATGGGGGTCCCATGTTGACGCTCGGGATCTTGTTGCTCAAGGGTCATCTATCGTGGGGAGCCCATCCGTGGATTTTTCGAGCGTCATCAACGCTCGGGAATGACCCTACGTCTCATATGATGGATCCTAACCTTCACAAGAAGACATTAGTCCCTCATCCCACTCGACCCTCGTCAACAACCTCTGACACAAAGGTACTGTGCACCGTGCACCTGACACGCCGTCTCCTTTTCTGGAATATTATTCTCACCCCACCAAAGGCTGCCGCGTGTTAGGGCAACACAGGTTTGGGACCACATGGTCAATTTACCCATTTACCCCCATCCCTAACATATAAATAGGGGAGAACCCATACATTCTCCCCCAAGTCATCTTCTTCACAGAATACCACGTAACTGAACTGGGCATCATTTTTCCTCTGCATCTTCTCCAAAGCTTCCTGTATCTCACCCTTTTCTGCACTTTCGCTGCACGATTTCTTGGTGTTATCCTAGCTGGAAGAATCCACGCTCATTGGAAACCCAGTTCCTGAGGCTCTTGCGCCTGTGATGGTCTTCCATCCTACATACAAATTCTAAAGTGTTTGGTATTTAAATCCTCCACAAGTTTCTGCACCATCATATATATATATATATATATATAAGATCACAAACAAAATTTTGTGATCTTTTATAACTCAATCCACTTGTAGGATAGATAAACTCTACTAACTTTAACTCACACAAAATAAAACTACCTCAATGCAAATGTCAGGACGCGTTGAAATACCAAAGGGCTACTTTCTCACCACGCCAAACCAACAACACATCGGACTATCACAAATCCAAAACACCAACGACATGTTATAATATATATATGAGAGGAATACTTCCTCATAAAACACACAAGAATACCACAGTTCTCTCAATACTCAAGAAAACTACACTCTCTTGAATATTGAGTCTTATTAGAAATATAACTAATATTTATTTATATTTCTAATAAGTCTCACCAACTTCATTTTTTCTTTTCTCGGTACAACATATTTATAGACCGAAACTTGTTTTCGATGGAAAGGATCCTTAAATCTTTATCAATTGCAATTGGAGATTCTTCCCTTCTAGTCATTAGCTGTTTGATTACGTCCAAGTCAAAGAGAGAGCTTTTCCTTAATTTTCTTCAACAACAATTCTTGTCATGGTTAGCATTATTGTCGGACCAAGTTATGGACTTTTAGGTATGACAGGAATTTGACCTGCTTTTGAGAGAGTGAATTCTAGAATCATGTATTACTAAGGTTTGCTAAGAGAATTACTCAGCAATAAAAACATCTAACAACATCCAATAACTATCCAACCAAAAGAAGTAAGTTATATTGATTGTAGAAAATATCTAATTTGGAACGAAATTGCTGTCAAATATATATTTCCTTGAATCTCCATTGGGGATGACCACTCTCTGATTCTCATACACGATGGTGGCTGCAGCACTGCCTGCCGCATTTGGCTACCCTAGACGTAATAAATTTTTTTTTTTTTTGAGTTAATTTTAAGATGTATGTCTTTCAAATTCCAAAATCAATACACAAATAGCGAATGGATCCCCACGTGTGAAGTGATCCCTCTCAAATATAACCCGCCGGAAAATACGCCTGAAGCTTGCAAAACCTACTTCGTGGCAAATTCTCCAACGGACACGTGGTGGTCCGGTAGGTTTTCCGGCAGGTCATATTTATTCTGTAGCGCCCGGAATGGCAAACCACATCCCTCGCACCTAGACTCGAACCCACATATGAAATAGAAATCCATACATGAGTTCAAGACTAAGCGAACGGGAACCTGCACACACACGCTAAGCCAGGCGGAGCTAAAACAGGACCAGAGCTCGCAAAAACAATAAGAAAGCGGAAGCGTAAAACAAAATTTAAGAAGATAAATCCACAAAAACGGGTTCAACTATCCCTAGAAGCCTGTCCCGAAATATATACATAAATAGAATTCAAAGATACATACATAATTCCATCATCAAAACCAAATCATATACAAAAGTGTAATCGAATGCAAATGAAAATGCAACTCGAGCTAGGAGACTAGGACTCGACCGACCCATGACTCCGCCTAGCACAAACCACAACCTGCAAACTGAAAAGTTGAAAGGAGAGGGTCAGTCCACCGACTGAGTGAGGGGGCTAACGCACACCCACACACGTATACATATAGAGCAAAGCACGTAATAAACAAAAGACTATGAATTCCGAGATAGGGTTTTGCATACTAAAGTCATTTTCGAATCAACTTAAACTTATACTTATCAAAACATAACAAACTTAACATATTCGTAGTATAACATAAGGGAAAGCTCCTATCCCGTTTCATAATCAACATATCTTAACGAATTCTTATACCCGGCAAGTACAGGTCTTACTCTAACTCCCCAATTTATTAACATACGTAGTAAAACAGAAAACACAAATCATAAACCAATCCAACCCCAAGAACATGTAGTTCGGGGAGCAAACCCTCACTACTCTTACCAATGCACAAGGGGTAGCTAACCCACATTGTGCTTGAAACACCACGCCTCCTCAACCTCCAAGAGTCGCACGTAAGTACTTCAAATGGGAATTGTGCACAGGCTTAACCCGACGACCCTTGCCGTCCCGAGCGTCCTTACCTACAATTCCCTGGGCCCGACAAATCTGAACAGAACATAACAGATCATAACTCGCTACATATCATACTTATCAAATCATAACTTACGTACCTTAGAATACCTTACCTTGCAACTCGGCTTATGCTTTAAACGTACCTCCCCATGTCATCCTAAATCATATGATGTTGAAGACGAGCATAACTTGCACGAAGACACACGGTTTGGAGCATAGTCTCATTGCAAAACATTTTCAAGCTCACATATGCTCGTATATATAGTTCAAAACATTTAATCTTGTGACAAGATCATAAACGTATCTTATAAGCATGTATCTATTATATAAATATAATACTATAGTCACATGCGGGCTTGAAAACGAGCACATAGGGTTGTAGGTCTTATTAACTAAAAAGAAAACAAACCTAATCCTCACCTTTTACCGAAAGTGCTCACGGAGGAGCGTTGACGACCAAGAAGAAGCTAAATGGTGGATCCGACACCTCCCGAACCCAAATCTGAGACAAATAAACACATACTCAAGAATTCAAGTCACAATTACACTTAACAAACGAAGTCAGAAACTTAAAATAATTAATGAAACACAACATATTGCAACACATTAACATGTTATGATCATAACCGGGTGGGAGGATACGAGAAAACGGAATAAAAGCACAAAGTAGGGCTTCGAGTGAAAATAGGCCAAAACTGACAGTTTTACCGAAACGAACAAGCTGTAGGAAATCGGGCATAACTTGAGTTTGAGAAATGGGAATCAAGTTTTGTTTCTTGGAAATGAAACTAGACACATAGGGCTTTTCGAAAGTATATGGCTCGCATTCTAGTTCAAAGGGAGCCGAAAATGGCGGAGGTTTGAAGTTGAACGAGTGTAGAATTTCGGAAAAGTGGTGACACCAAAATAAAACGATTATATCTCACAATTTAGAATGAATTTTAAGGTGATTCCAACTGGAAAGTGTTCTACACTTAAATAGGTTGATCGTGTCCAAAAATCAGGTCAAACGGCTAGGATAAAGAGGTACCCGGACGGGGAGAATACAAGGCAAAAGTTCCCCGCCAGGGAAAAACAGTGCAGAAAACTCACTGCGGGGACACTTTCTTCACAAAATCTCCCCACCCGGGGAGAGGTTTGTAGCCAAAAAAAGAGCAGCAACAGGGCTGTTTTGAGGAGGAGGAAGAAGGGGCAATAAAGCAGCACATATAGGCAAGTTTAAGCATAAAAAACACTCAAAAATCATGCACATCCATCACATATTCACACGGCATAAGCTAGCTCAAGACAAGGATGCATAAACCTCAAGTTCTTGCAAGGAAAAAGCTCAAGTATATCAATGGCAACTCTTCCATCCATCAACTACCATTAAATATACATATAGACAAGTAAGAAATGAACAACAAGGATCACATTACGTGCCTCAAATCTCCCTAAAACCAAGCTCAAAGTCATGGATTCAAAATTAGAGTTCAAACCTAACTATTCACTTCAAACTCAAAACATGCTTAAAACTCTATGAAATTCAACAAACCAAGAGTTAAAATGACCACAAGAAGATGGAAAACAAGATTATGGACTTAACTTTCGAATTTGAGGCGAATCGGAGGTGTGAGGAGCTTGAAAGGGCCAAAATGAATAGTGCTTCCTTCCTTCTCTTCTTATCTCGGTTTGGGCTGAGATTTTTCTTCTTTCTTGTGGTGTGTTCGAAATGTGGCTGACAGAGGGGTGTAGGTGAGTGAGTGAGGGGAGTGTGGGCCTAAGAATCATTTAATTTGGTCAAGGATTGATCAAGATATGGCTAATTTAGTAAAAGGTGGCAATTCGGCGCGAGCTTCATGTTTCGGGGGAAATACGGGGGTCCAAACGGGCTTAGAAAAATATAAGGTTAGGTTCCTTGGCTTCCAAATCTCATCACGAGTCCGGCGTCACTTCCGGAATTCGAATCCGAATTCCCGAGCTCAAGATATGCCTTCCGGAATCCAAGGCGCGTTAAAACTCGTTAGGCCCTTGAATCCGAAAAATCAAGACATGGTCTCCGACCAAATTTAACAAGTATAAACGAATAAAATAAACACGTAAATGAGTTCATGAATCATATAATTCAAGTTTATCACATATTCACGAAGTTCGGGAATTAAAATCAAGTTAGGGAAATTAAATACGGAAGTTAAAACGTAAAACTTAAACAATTAGGGTACAAAAGGCCACTTAAACAATTAAATCAACATATAAATTAAATCGAAAAGGAAATAAAACGTCGGTAAACCCTCAAGTGACGTCATACCTGGCTTGCCGAAGAAACGGGGTGTCACATATTCATGTTAAATAGTGCATGAAATTGCGAACATTTAGAATTATGGACTACTTTTTTCACCAGAAAATTTTTTGTATCAAAATTGTGAATTAAGGTGAGTTAGTATACCAAAATTACAATTTTCTCGACAGTAAATATTTCTGGCAAGTGTTTGAAATAAGATTTTTCGTGTTGGAATTATGAATTTTTGGAGTTTTTGTGACGGTTATAACCATTCAAATTAAACATTTTCTTATAGTGTTTGTAACCACAAATCATTATCAATAAGTAGGGACAAACTCATCCAATAATCTTAATAATATTATACGGACTTTCATCCAATTTGGAAAAAAACAAAAGTTTAAAAAGAACTTAATATTATGTGGCCAATCTTTAGGATCTATATGACATATTTTTGTCCGCTCGCTACTTCCAGTTCCAGCTGCACCTTACTTGGGTGTAAGACACAATTCAATTGATGACTCATGCACACATTTGACTTAATAAACTCTGGCCAGCGTGATTGGTTCAAGTATTTAAGAATTTTTTCTCTGGAACAATAATTTTGAATTCAAACTTCTCTGCGTTAAAAAGAAAAAAACAACAACAATGCAATAAACTCTAATTTGATAAAACTAAATTTAAATCCATATGTATTATTCATGAAATAACCTTATACCATATCAAAACATATACCAAAATCGAGTTAATCGCCTCGATCATGATCTGATCTATCGAGTATCGAAAGGCTTAAGCAAGCCATAAGTAATAGCCATTGCAATCCAGCCTCCAACCACAACTCTCACGGCAGAAACCCCAACACACGAACCGCCAAGACGCGCACCGGCTCCCCCAAACACCACCAATGCCAAAGACGCCACAGTCACTATACCCACAACCCTCATCTTTTCTCCATACAACACCTTTGCTGGGAGCAAGGGAACTAGTGATCCACATAGAAACGCCAAACCAGAAGCTAAGGCAGCTTTATACGGGTTTGGCAGCATTTTCTCCTCAGTCCTGCCACCACTCGCATGTACTCTATCTCGCGCTGCGACCTTCATGAAAGGGGAACGTGCTGGAGAGAAATTAGTATCAAGAATTGGCTTGGACACTTGAGGTTTCGCATGATAACTCTCACCATCATCAGTATTGTTCTTCTCATTGTTCCCATCAATAGCAGCGTGTTGGATGTCTCTCTGCGTAGATACGGATACGAACTCTCCAACAGCCATGCTGCATGCACCGGCAAGAGCTCCGGCGAGGCCAGTGATCATCATAAGGCTCTGATCATCCTTAGCGGCGCCAACACCGAGCATGAGGGACGTGGTGGAAAGCAACCCATCATTGGCCCCAAGAATGGCTGCTCTCAGCCATTGAGCACGACGTATTAGAGTAACATGTTTGTGATCATCTTCTTCATCTGGAATGGAAATTTTGGTTTCAGCACAAGATTCGGTAGAAGCAGCAGCAGCCATGGAATCCTCTTGGAATCTGGAGTAGGGGAGTGTGGATTTTCGCTGAGGACACGCTCAGTGCGTGTGGCAGCAATATATTCTAGGAAGAGTGTATATTTTCTTGGTGGCATCGATTGATAAGAAAAAAGAGACGTTGGATTCTAAGGAATAATAGGCTATGGCTTGAACAGTGGAATCTTGAGTTTAGTATGTTAGCTTAGCTCCCACCAATCAGATCAAGATATAGAGACTAGCCGGGTAAGATTATTCTTAAATGAGACTAAGCAATGTTTGCATACGTGTCTCTCTCTTGTCTTGGTTAAATGGACTCTAATGCTAAAGATACCAATGATTTGGAAGTGCGGAAACAATTTTTATAATTATCCTACTAACAAAAGGCTTGAGATCCCTGTTACACCACCTGTTTATCTCTTGTTATTAGCTCTAGATTTATGATATATGGCAATAAGAAAATACAAGGCCTAACACAGAACTATGGTTGAGCTACCACAAAACTATCACAGAACTATGGTACTAAATTTCGATTAACCCAAAAGAATATAAAAATAATCAAATAATTAGTACCGGAAATGGTAACCCAGTATTCGCATGGGTGAGCTCAAGTATTTTAGTTAAATATAAAAACTTCAAAATCCAACTACACCCAAGAACAAAGTCACAAACATATGAATATCACCGAGAATCTGTTTGGAAACTTTTTTTTTTTTTTTTTTTTTAGACTTTGGGAACTTAATATTTTGGACACATATTGAACAAACTGAAAAACAAACATTGAGAAAACAGTTCTTGCTTTATAAAGAACATTTGTTCTTTTTGGATACACAATGTGCACAGATGAACTCAAAAACGGGTGTGTTTTAATTTACAAAGAAGCATTACATACCAAGTAAGCATGAGCAAAAGTAGAATTCATGATGTAGATGAACTAATCCGCCTGTTTACATTGTCGCTAGTCTGATATTAACTCAATGATGAAGAGGTACGTTGGGACAATGAAAAGGACTAAAGATATCCGTCCTTCCGGTCTTGATCCTCGGCCTCTTTATTAGCAATTTCAACAGATTTGAACCACAAATATGCCTGGAATCCAATCATTGTGAGAGAATTTAAATATAGCAAGTTAATTGTTTCATTTCAAAAGCACATGACCAGTATCAACTGCAGTTGCATGAAGGATAGCAACCAATTAACTTAAGAAATACACGCTAATTCTAAGGTAAGAGAAGCATACAAAAAGAAAGCCCTCTAATGCTGTTGGTTCCAAAACCAATCCAAGGTGAAAATATGTTCACATGCACAGCAAAGGAAAAATATCTTCAATCTTGTCACTATTTTTTTTTTTTTTTGTTTGTGTGCGCGCGTAGATAAGATATTCACTGTAGACACAGTGACTAGCTTCCTCAACGAATTATAGGCACCTCACATGATTGGCTAGGGGATTTAAACTTGATCCACACCCAGAATAAGAATTTGAACGTCCGACAGTTAGTGAAGGACGGATGAACCGCTTCTAGTCAACTATATCACTGGTTATCTGATGTGGCCCAAAGCTGAGGCACCATGCCAACACCTCTCCGACAAATAAGCCAATGCCACGAGGCCCCCAATCAGTGGGCCCCATCTCAGTAAGGCTGCAAGGAGCAAAGTTTCCCCCCATTCCAAGGAAAATCGAGCCCTCGGAAACCTCCCACCCAAGAGCCTATCTCGAGGACCAAGTTTGCTCTATCCGCCCGATCACCAGTTGCATTTAGTGACCTGCGCCCCCATTAATGCTCCGTACTACACCATACGCACACCTTCGTCTCTACCATTCCACCATACTAGGTTGATGTCACCCTCTAATGTGGTACCCATCCATTGGTCTCACAGCTTAGGGCAGACCTCATCAGACACCTCTTGGTGGCAAAATTACATGGAAATACCCCTGATATTCTCGTATAAATACCCCAACATTTATGCCATTTGGTAAGCTTCTATTAGCGCATTTATTACTTTCTCTCCTGCTCACGTAAATCTTCATAAGGTTTACTAACTTAAGCCAAAACTGGGCTAACCCCATCAGTCCCGGTTTGACCCTTAACCCTCTGTTGGATATTTGAAACCTCGAGCCCCAACCGCTCGACCCTTAACGCTCTGTTGGATATTTGAAACCTCGAACCCCAAACACTCAACCCTTAAAACTTTCACTATTAACAAATTTTGAGTGAGCGTAATCTAACACAGGCTTTGGCACGATCATTATCTAACAGTAATTTCTTGTCATAATCCCATAGTAATGGACAGTAAATAAAAATTTCAGAAGTATCCTTGTTCTTTGTCAGAAGAAAGGTGAGGAAAACCAATTCTTCAAAACAACGAGATCAATCAAGGAAAATGAATGACAACAATAACCTGATATTCGATATTATAGTTGCATTTTCCCATACAAAGAATTTATAGCAAAGAGCAACAGAAACGAAACAAAATCGAAAGAAGAGGAAAAAACTTACTGAAGTTGGAACACCAGTGAAAGCAAAGAAGCCAAGTAAGGGAGCATAAAACACACTGTCAGTGTTCAAAACTCCAAAAACAGGCTTTTGGTTGAGATACTCAAATACTGAACCAATCTGCAAAACAATCAAAAACCTTTTAAATATTGGCCTACATTGATGACTGCAAATATAGCTGATCAAATTTAAGCATACAAAGGAAAAGTCTGTTGTTCTTTGATAGAGATCATATAAACCCGCTTATGATACGAATTGTAGTTTGAACCTTGAACGGAAGACAACGTATTTCATTCTTTGGATTATTAACTAGGTAACCTATATATGCTCCTATCTTTACATTTCTCACACCTAGTCATCTAAAAAAAAGCTGTTGTTTGAGTTCTTTACTTCCTTTTGGTCTGATTCATGGCCGACAACCTCTAGCAAGGCAGAATCTCTCCACTTAACCGCCTAGTCTCAACCCCCAGAGATAAAGTGATACAAAGTCTCCTACTCCAACTTCCTTTTCAAAGTAAATCTACCTAAGGTACTGGGGATTATATGATAGGCGCGAAACATAAGCAGCATAAGAATCCCTTCAGTCCACATGTGTGGTGAAGAATCACATGAGTGGAAATTCCCTTTGAAAATAAAATACAGATTTCAACACTTCACCCTCATTTGTTCACAAATTAAATAGTTAGTACAGTACTAAATTTACTCTAGTTTCCATCTGAATATGCAACTTTTCTCAACCTCAAGAACCACAACACATAGTTGAAATTCAACACCCGAATAACCTCAATACATGCTTAGTCGAAATTCAACAGCAAATGTACACCCACAAAGAACTAAATTTAACTAAATTCGGGTAAGAGCCAATCAATCAAAGAAGAAATGACTGCTACCCAAGAAAAAAAAAATGGAAGGTATTTACCGCAGCAATGGCAGTGATGGCAGATGCAAGCAAGTAAACATAGAAGGGAACCTCAAAGGTTGAGGAGTCCGTTTGGGCTTCTTGACGAGCCCATGGTGGAAGCTCTTCCGAATCAGGCCTAGCCCATGAAGGAACGGAAGGGTCTTCACCCTTTTCTTCTTTAGAATTGCTCGCGTTTTTAGCAGAGCCCTCAGTGGCCGCCATCACTCTCATACTTCGCCGGTGAAATGATCTGGAATTCTGTTTGGTTGGATAAGCATTTGCCCTGAGCAGCAATCCACATGAAGGCGATGAATTTCGGTGCCATGGGTTTAATACTGCGTTTGATAATTGGGAAGGAGAATGAGAAGAGGCTAAAGCGGCCATGACACTGTACGGTGAGCTTCGACGAGGATTGCGGAGGAGTTTCTTAAGATATTTTCGGTTTGGGAAATGATTTTGAGATAAATACCTGTGGTTGTGACAAGCTTTGGTTCAAATTGAAGCAGAAGTTTATTTTATTTTTTTATTATTATTATTTAGGTATAATTAATTTTAAATAATCTAAGGTGCCCCTCCGGGGACATCCAATAAAATTCAAATGATACAAAGAAGATTAGCATAGCCTGCGCAAGGATGATATGCATAAATCGAGAAATAATCAAGGGAATTTTAGTTTATTTAATTTTTATTCCCTACCCAGACACCTAAATTCACCGCCAATCTCCTTAACACTTCTGTGCAATCACGGTGCTAATTTTTCTCCGTTTATGTCAAGGTGAGAAAGTTCGCCCTCCTCATTAGTAGGATCCGACTTGGAATCCCTGACTGCATTTTATTCCTCTGGGGCTTATCGACTTTTGTGACGAGGATGGGTCCAACCCCCAACCCCCCCTTCGTCTTTTTCAGCAACAATGTCCTTTATTATTATTATTATTTTTCTTTCTCATTTGTTTTTCTTTTTCCGTAGAAGTCGTAAATTACAGAAAACCGTAGTTGTTTTCTCTTTTTATCATCTCTTTTCTATTATTCAAGTGAACTAATGTGTCATCATACAACAACAAAAAAGACTTTTTATAATTTTTCATCATGTGACTCAACACAATAGGTGTTTCACCTTCTTTGATAATACCTTATTTTGAAAATTAGATACCTTATTTCTAAATTGTTATATTAGTACCTTATATTCTCAGTTTAATACCTTATTTTGAAAACTTGAGTACTTTAATATTCATATGTTGACAGATTATATCAGTACCTTATGTTTTCAAATGAGTACCATATTTTGAAAATTGAGTACTTTAATTTTCATATGTTATGCATAATACCTTGCTATGGGAAAATCATACTTCATCTTGTGCATTTTGATACTTTAATTTTTCTTAATCATATTTCGCTCTCGTCAATTTCTCTCTCTCTTTCTCTCTCTTCCCTGTCTCTGAAACTAAGTCCCTTAATATTCATATTTTTTTTGGTCCTGCCCTTAATATTCATATGTTATACCCAATATCACGCTATGAGAAAATCATACTTCACTTTGTACATTTTGATACATTGATTTCTTTAAATTATACTTTGCTCTCGCCTGTGACACCCCGCTCGTTCGCACGTACAGGTTTTTACCACGTGTGAGTTTAATTTCCGTGATTATATTTATTTTCATTTTATTTGATGAATTCTTATTTATTTCTAATTGTTTCTTATATGAATTATTGGAAATAATATGAAATATGTGATTTAAATGTCAAGAATATGCCCGAATTTAGATTATGATGTGAATCCTTGTAAATTATGAATTTATGATACGTGAATTTTATTCCCGAGCATGCTAATTTCATGAATTATGTGAAATACGTGATTTAAGGATGTAATTGCTTGATTTTAAAATTATGGGACTTAATTGAAAATTTGGTTTTGGAATAATTTGCAACTTTTTGAAAGTTTTGGACTCATTTGAAAAATGAGTCATTTTAGTACATGTATGCACATTTTAATTTATATCTTGAGCTACGGCACTCGGATTCGAGCTCCGTCTTCGGCGTTCAACTCCTTTCGACGACACGGACGCAATGGAACAAGTTTCGTAATTTTTCGTAATTTTTCGACCCCCGACGAAGCAAATTTCAACCACTCTCGCGCCTAAAAGACCACCTCGTACCTTTTTTGACATAACTCTCTCAATACTTAATATTTTAACCCCAAACTTGGCCCTACTTCACCACAACTCAATATACTATCACCCTACACTCCCTCACTCTCGGCCAACACAAGAAAAGAGGAGAAATCTGCTGTATCTTTGGAGAAGAAAACCCTTCCCCGCCACTATTCACCGAGAGAAGAGTTTTGAGGTCAAACCTTCATTTTCCTTCATCAAACTCAACAAGTAAGTGTACTTTTGGTATCTCCATCATTGTATGATCTTTTTAATCCATGAATCTTGATTTTTGAGTTAGATTTGATATGGATTTGAATCATGAGATGAATAGTAAGGGTTTGAGACACTTTTGTGAATTTCTTGCATCTCTTTGGATGATTTCTTGATTTAATGATATATATGAGATCCTTGGAGCTTCCTTTATGATTCTATGGCCTTGCTCTTGTTGGTAGTTGAATGTATTCATTGATGCCATTAACGGACTTCAAGCTTTTGCAAGTATGTACGAAGTATGTGTTGCCTTCTTGAATATCTCTCAAATTGCCGGTTGCTTGGATGTTGTTTTGTGGATTTTAGCTGCTGCTTTCTGTCATTAATTCTTTCCTTAAGCTGCTTCTCCTTTATGCTCTGTTTTGCCCTGTACTTGTTGCTTATCTCTGCTGCTGCGTCGTTTCTCCCCGGGCGGGGAGAATTTGCAAAGAAGAAGTCCCCGGCCGGGGACTTTTATGCAGAAACATTCTGCACGTCCGTCCCCGGGAGGGGACCTTTTGTGCAGGTTCTTTCCCCGGACGGGGAGCTCTGTTGCTGATGGTTATCTATGCGTAGTTGCTGTTGTGTTTGTGCGTGTAGGAATTTAAGGTTTGTTTGCATGTATAATTATTAGGTGCAGGTGTGCGTATGTGTTCGTATATATACATTTATGTGTAGTATGTAATTAATACATGATTTGTGCATGTGGTTGTGTATTCACGTGAGTGAGTATATATATATATATAAGTTTTGCATGCATGCATGTGTTAGTATTAAATATATATGTAATTAATGCATGATTGTGCATGTGTGTGTGTCTTACGTGTGTGTATATATATATATATTATATTATATGCTTTATATATAATGTAATGTATAGTATATATTTAAATTTTAATTATAGAAATGGTTTTATTAAATTTATATATGTTATGACTTTGAATAATTCAATTTCGCGTGCACGATTTTCGTATTTAATTTCATGCTCTTTAAATGTCTTTTTTTAATTGTTTATGACTTATATGTTATGAAAATATGTTGAATTATATGTTAAATGTCTTAAATTAATTTTATGGATTCATTTGATGTGAATTTTACGTGATATGAATTTGAACGTTTTAAATGGTACCTTTCTTGCATTCTTTTGAAATATAGATAGATTCTTTTGACTCTAAGCTTATCCTATGATATTGATTAATGAATAAGCAATGTGTTATGATATTGATAAGAAATTTATGCTATGATATTGAGGGAGAAATGTGAAATGAAATTTGTAAACGTTTAAACGCTCATTTGATATTGTCTTGCATTCATAGCATCCATTCGCATCGCCGTGCGTCTATGTGGTACATGTTTGAGTCTAAGTCTTTAGTATTTCATTTGTTTGTCACAGGGGTGCTTCCAGGAGGAGTCGTGCCCGGAGTTTAAGTTGTTTGGGGTCGTTTTCTCGCACCACACTACACTTTTGTTCAAAGGTGAGGTTTAGGATCTTTCTTTTTAGTTAAGCGACCTAAGACCCTTAAATGTTCGTTTTCTAGCCTGCATGCGACTATATATTATATATATAGTTAAATATGTGTAATGTACGATATGTTTATGATCTTATTATCAAGTTTCGAATTTTTTTTAAAGGGCTATATCTACGAGCATATATGAGCTCATGTTTTAATGAATGTTTAATGTTTATGGAAGTGTAATGCTAATGTTCGTAATGTTAATGGTTTGTAATGAGCGAAAATGCAATGAAAGGTAAGTTAATGTATTGTATTGGTAATGTTGGGCCCCGGAGATGTGGGTAAGGGGGACCGGGGACGACCATAGGGTCGCCGGTTATGACCCCTGTGCACGTTCTCCATCCAAGGTACTACGTACGACCCTAGGGAGGTTGGGGAAGTCGTGGTGCTATTGATGCCTTCGGAATGAACCGGGGAGGACTCGTGTGGGTTAGCTACCCATCGAGGAATTTATAATGGCACTCGTGTGGGTTAATAGCCCCTCGAGGAATTTACTAATGGATGGTTAGGGTCTGCAGGCTCTTCCATCACCGAAGGGGAGGATTGAATGTGATTTCTGTTTTGTATAATGAAATGTAATGAGAAGTAACGGTGGATGCTCGTACTCGTCGAGCTTAATGAAATGTTTGGATTATGAAACAGGAATAGAGACTTTATATTAATGTGTTTGATAATGAATATGAATGTATACGTATATGATATGTAATGTTCTTTGAAAATGATTTGGTGTGCAAAATCTATTCCCGGTTCATAACCTTTATCTTTTACGTGCTTTGCTTTATATGTATAGTGTGTGGGTGTGCGTTAGCCCCCTCACTCAGTCGAGATATGACTGACACCTCTCATTTTTCCCACTTTTAGTTTGCAGGTCTTTTGAGCACGAGCTAGGCGGAGAAGTGGGTCGTTCGAGTCTCACTTTTGGGTTTAGATCGTGCTAGGTGCATTGCATTCATTTTTGTCTTGTATTTAATGAATTGTTTATGTTATGAATTTTATGTTGGAGATACAAATCGTTTTGGCTACGTATATTTGTTCACTTGATGTATATGTTAATCTTGAAATTTTATATTACTAGAACTCCTTGCTTCCGCTATTTGCTTTATTTGTTGCGCGCTCTGGTTTAGTTTTAGCTCCGCCTAGCCTAGTGAGTGTGTGGTCTCCCGTTCGCTTAGACTTGGGCTCGTGTATGGACTTCCCATTTCATATGCGGGTTCGGGTTTAGGTGCGGGGGATGTGGTGGCCCGCGCTCCGGGTGCTACATCGCCAATCTCTCTCTTTTCCGAGGTCGTTACTTCTCTTTATCTTCGTCATCTCTCTACTAATGGTTCTCTCTTTTCTTTCTTTCTCCCTTTGTCATCTCTTTATTATCTTCTTCGTCTCTTCACTAATGGTTCTCTCTTTTCTCTCTTTCTCCCTTTGTCAGCGTTGTCTCTTTTTTTATCGATGAACATCTATTTCTTTTTTTATTCGCAAAACGTCTTTTTTTTGTTGGGAGTGAAACCGTAAACCACAATAGTGGGGAGACGTAAGTCTTTGTTTTTTTTTCTCTTATTGATAATAGTGTAAATTTTATATAAAATAGAGTTTGAATAAAAATTTAGTTTCTCAAACGTGTAAAACTTAAAAGGGGGAATTTGACAAAATTTCCCAGCGCACAAGACAAATTTGACATAAATCCCCTATGAAAAAATATCAATAATAACTTCCCAGTTCAAATTTATAATTAGATTTCACTCTCCATTTTTGACAAAAATACCAAAATAGCCTTGAAGAAACATGAAATGACATATTATAACACATCATTCTTCCCTCTCGCACAAACCATTTTGTTACATAATATCTCATATATACGATTTTATGCTTTTATTTTTTTATGTTAATCTTCAAAATATGATTTTCATACTTCATATGTAATATATATATATTGTGTAGGTGAATGGTGGGGTAAAAATTAATTCTTAATTTGTATTTTGAAGTATTATTTAGAAACTATAAAGTATCCAAATTTAAAAGTAGAGTATTATTTGTAAAAACTAAAGTACTCAGGTTTAAAATTGAAGTATGAGAAGAAAAAATAAAAAAAAGAGTATTGTTCGTAAAAGTTGAAGTACTTACTTTTTAAATTAGAGTATTATTTATAAAAAGTTAAAGTACTTACTTTTTAAATTAGAGTATTATTTATAAAAAATTAAAGTACTTAAATTTATAATTGAAGTATTATTCATAAATATTAAAGTATTCAAATTTAAAAATCGAGTATTATTTGTAAAAGTTAAAGTACTAAGGTTTAAAATTGATGTATGAAAAGGAAAAACAAAAATTAAAAAAAGTAAAAATAATAATTAAGGGTATTGTAATCAATTTAAGTGAGTGTGAAATGAAATTAAATTATAGATTTGAATTGGGGAGTTTGTATTGACATTTTTTACATGGGAGAATAAACTAAATTATTTTCAATTGAAAGAGGGTTATTGATTATGGCCCCAAACTTAAAAAAAAATGTGAAAATAGTATTTTGGTTGAAATTGAATTTATTTGGATCAAAGAGACACTTTCCCCATATATATATATATATATATATATATATATATATATATATATATATATTTTAACCAACCAATCAAAGAGATTGTGGGGAGTTTAATGAGGACCCTCCCCGTTTATTAAACAATGAATCAAACAGGTACATAAACCCAATCCAACAAGGAGAACATCCAAAAATGCCCACAAAAGTATAAAGACATGCACAACCTCGACCTCTTAAAATCATACTTTTTTTATCCCGATAACCATTGTGCAGAGAAGATTAATTCCTTATTTTCGATTTATTTGTTTTTTCTTTATAGATGCCCAAATCCTTATATAAAATAAATTCACTATTTAAAAATGGAAAATGAGTAAATGACCGATAGAAGTTGCACCTATTACTTAAGCACGAGTAATGAAAATTTTTGGGCACTTTGATAATTTTAAACTAAGATAGCTTATAATTACAATAAAAAGTAAAAACCTTCATACTCCCAGTCCCCAGAGTTAATTACCCCAAAAACCATATTAATCAAATAAATTTGCCACAAAATAAGCATCTCCACGTTGGAAAAAACCTTGGTCCAAAACCCAATCTTGGATCAGTGTTTGAGAATGTGATGGCTGATCCACTGGCACAAGATGTCCCGCTCTAGAAATCACAACATTGCTAAAGTTCTGCCATTTCTGAACATACCCAACAAGCTCCTCATTCGCATCATCATGCCAAACCATTCGTTTCGCCATTAAAAAGTTTCCAATACCTTCCCAATTCATCGTCTTCACCCAAGCTTCGGTCGCCGCCACGCCATCCCACAGGTCAAACTGCCCTTGATAGAGCAACACCTTTGTTCTCTTCCTAATCACGAATTCCACCATATACTTAACGCTCTTCATTGTGTCGTCGTGTAGAGCAATCTGCACGCCTACATTGCATCGATCTAACCGTACCGATTCCTTGGCTCTCAATGCCCTTTTCACCACATTCTTCTGCAAATAGTCGGTAACAGTTTGTACCTTATACGGTGCTTTCTTTGTAAAATCGAACAAAGTGGCTAGCCCACTCATCTCTTGCAATGAATCTATCACTGCGTATCTCTTTTCTGTTGCTTCTCCCCATCTTCCCATCTTCGCCAGCTTAACTGCTTCTGATTGAAGCTCTTCCAGTTTCTGCTTTTGCCTTTCATTTATTAAACCAGATGAGTATGCGTTCAAAGCATGAGTTTCCACCTGCAGGAATCGGGAGCCCGGGTTAATTTGTATATATAGTCAGAGTCTCACAGAGGCACTATGCTGCAGAAATCCTCACAGTTCCCTTTGATCTTTCCACGATTCACAAATCCTCGTATTTTCATTAAAAATTTGGGATAGTTACGAACATAGGGTCGGCTACAGAATTTATGGATTGATCTATTTAACTTATGTATAACACAAAATCTATTTATTATTTCAAGTTAAATTTATTGCAGTACGTGTTAAACCAACAAACTGAGGTTATTTTTAAATTAAATCTACGGTGTTACATGTTAAACTAACAAATTAGCGTTATTTTCAAATTAATATACAATATTACAGTAGTTCATCAACGTTCTTCACGGCATTCCTTAAATCCATGCAACATTTTTTTTTTGGAATCCAACATTTGATTTGTAGTTAAATAAAAAAAAGTTAACGAATTATTGTGATAAGGGGAAAATCGGGGAGTCTGATTTAGCGCCAGATGTCATTGCCAAGATAAGCAGCCTGTGCCACGTAAGCTTTTCACGACCGAGCCGCTTAGGCGGTCATCGACCCACTACTTGGCCAAAGACCACAAGTCCTAGTTTGGCGGTGGTCTCCTGCGACCCAGGGTCACCTTTCATTCCAAAGAAAGCCGCGACCCAGCGAGTCCCCGACCCGGTCATTACCGGACAACCGCACTTAATGCGAGTACCACCTACGGCCGGCCGCATTAATTACAGCCGCTCCCAGTACAGTGGCAGGGATCCTGGCAGGAGCAGGCGAACAGTGCTTTGGCTGGAAAAGCACTGTTCCGGCCTGAGGACCAGGACACTCTCCTCCCTACCAGATCCACACTTTCTGGGAGGTGTACTTGCACCCGCGAAGTCCATCTTCACCCTATAAAAGCCTCGCCCAGCGAGGCTTTAGGTAAGCTCTTCTTCACGCACAAAAACTCTCAGCTCTAGCAATTTCTGTCCAAGAGCTTAAGCTGACTTGAGCGTCGGAGTGCCAAAACGGGTTCAACCCCCACTCTTCCCCGTCTTGGCCTTTGAGTTCACGTTTGTTCAACCTTTTCAGTTGGAGGAAGCGTCGGAGTTCTCCACACATTACAAATATCTTGGGTGATTTGGAGTCCTAATCCGCAGTCCAGCACACAGCCCAGATTTCGACACGATCATCTTGGCGCCGTCTGTGGGAAGCTCTGAACAAAAAGTCTCTCTTCCTCACTAGCTTAATCCATCTCTCCATTGACGATGGTCCAAACACGTCACGGGCGACGAGTCTACGGCGAGAATGGTGAAGAGATCTTTCCGGATCTCAACACCTCAGGGGGGAACTTCCCACCCCCCGTAGTGGGGATCGTCGCTGCGGATGCCGGCCCTAGTGCTCCTAGCCGTTTGATACTTGCAGAAGCGGACTTGACGGCTTACGCGGAGAGCTGTCGGGCCGAGGCGATGGCCGCTGCAAGAGAAAACAGGGAGCCGGTCATGCCGGCTCCCCCAAGAGGAAGCCCTTTGGCTCTGACCCCTCAGAATGTTGCACACCCCACGGTTCAAGGGCCTTCTGCAGCGGGGACGTATGCTGTCCATCAGCATGCCCCTCAGCTAAGTATCTGGGGGTATCCGCAGCTCCCCTACGGTCAAAACCCCTACGCGCAACCTCAGACCATATACATTGCTCCGGCCTTGGGAGCCCAGCATCCAGTCCATCTGGGTGCGCACCTGGAGGAGGGTTTCGATGACAATGAAAACCCACGCCGCAGACAGGAGCCAGCCAGAAGAAGGAATGGTCAGGCTGAGGAACGCCCCTCGCAACTCTTGCGCAATATGAGGGATACGGATAGGGGCGCGCGCCACATTGCAGGGACGGCAAGCGAAATGAATAGAGACGTTCCTGTCCCTAGAAATATGCCTGTTTTCGATCGCCTGGGGGCTAGGGTCCATCCCAATGCCTACCATCAGGCCAATCGGGGACATTGGGTGGGACAAGGCGATCTCCGAAATAATCTCCCCCGGAGACAGCAACAGCAACAACAACAACAGCAACAGCAGCAGCAGCAAGCTTATTTACCCGACCCGGCACCAGGGTCGGAGTATTTTGATCCACAAGAGGAAGTGTCATCACACTTCCCCCAAGAGCAAGTCTTTGAGGAAAGGGCACCTGCCCACCGCCACGGTCACCTCCACCCACGTCAGGGGAGGATGTACCGCAGCGAACGGGAGGCAAGGTCCCCCTTTTGCGATGAAATCATTGACGCCAAGGTGGTGGATAGAGTTCCCACCAATCTGCCAATATACCACGGGAGCACCGACCCCGTGAAGCACTGCTCCAAATTCGAAGCACAAGTCAGCCTCTATGGCCACTCCAAACTCATCTGGGCCAAGATTTTTGAAACCACGCTCGAGGGTCCAGCCCAAGACTGGTTTGAGCGGCTAGCGCCGCATAGCATCCGAGATTATGATCATTTGGCCAGAAAGTTCAAAGCTCACTTCTCCTCCATGACGGGAGTCAAGCTCCCGTCCACCTATCTGTATAGTATCATGCAGGAAGAAGGCGAGACCTTGAGGAGTTTCTTTTCACGGTTCAACGAGGCATTCGTCAAAGTCGAGCATTTGGACATTGACATCCTGACCCAGACCCTACACAAGGCGATCCGCCACGCGGAGTGCGCCGATGAAATCATCCTCGAGTCTCCCCAGAATATGGAGGAAATAATGGCCATAGCACGCCGATTCATGCGGTTGGAGGAGGTCAAGTCCACAACGCGCGCTTTGGGGCGCAAAAGTGATCGACGAGCAAACGACCCAGCTACCGATAGGTTCCCCAGATCCGACCCACCTCGGTCGGAACCTCCAAGGATCTCCAACAGAATGGAACAGAGGCTCAAGCGGGAAGTACCCTCAACGAGCGGGGTCAGGAAAGGTTACACACCTTTGGTTTGCCCCATAGAGGAAATTTACGAAGTCATGGATCGAGGACTCCTTAAAAAGCCAAAGCAGCTGAAGGAAACCAAGAAGGCTAAAGAGTCTGGAAAGCGCTGCGCTTACCACATGCAGCCCGGTCATTGGACTTCAGAATGCATCGCTTTAAGGGAGGAGGTAGAGCGATTAATTCAAGGAGGCCACCTCATGGAGTTTGTCAAAAAATTGGACGAGCGGGCCCGCCAAATTCTCGACCCAAGGGAGTCGCCTCCGCCCAGGAGGGGGCGAAAGCCACCATTGGAGAAGCCGGGAGAGGCTAATCCCCACAACATGCCCACAAACGAAATCTTCATGATTGCGGGTGGCCCCGCAGGAGGAGACTCCAAGACGGCCCGCAAGCGGTCAAGGCGTCAGGCGGGTCGGGAGCTTTATGGGCCCAGAGAAATCATGCAAGTGGAGCAAGGGCAAGAATGGCGCGAGCAAGAAATCTCGTTTAGCGACAAGGACTTCATACCAGTAATGCCACGAGATGGGGGAATGCCTAGTTGCCCGCTGGTCGTTACTTTGGACGTAGCAAATTGCGCTGTTCATAAGACCCTAGTCGACAGCGGGAGCTCCGTTAACATTATCTTCTATTCTACCTTGCAAAAGATGAACATCCATAATTCCCTTGACTATGAGCCTATTAAAACACCATTGACAGGTTTTGGGGGCTCGGAGGTCTATTCTAAAGGAAGAGTCAAGCTTGTTACCTCCATGGGGAAGCTGCCGCAACGGGCCACACAATTATTGGAATACTTGGTGGTGGAAGGCCCCTCTGCTTACAACATCATCGTAGGACGCCCCGCTCTGATCAGCTTCCGAGCGGTAATTTCCACTTACCACCAAACCATCAAGCTGCCGACCCCGCATGGGATAGGGGAGCTCCGTTGCAACATACCGGAATCATGGGAATGCTACTCCATCTCCATGGAAAAGGTACAACTTCCGAACAAAACTGTCGTTCCTTTAATAGATGTGGGCGATTTCCTAGATGCGGAACTTGCCGACCCAGACGATCCCACCGCCGAGATGTGCTCCAAGCAGATGACCTCCACCATAGCAAGGAAGAAGCGGAAGCTTGATGATGGTAAGATAGAGGCAGTAGGAGCCCTCGTCCCAGTCTCACTGGTTCCGGATGACCCAGAGAAAACCACGCACATCGGAGCGAATCTCAAAGGTAAGCAGCAGTGCATGCTCATTCAGTTCCTACGAGATAATGCAGATGTGTTTGCTTGGAAGTCCTCAGACTTGGTCGGAGTCGACCCAAAAATTATCGAACATCATTTGAATGTGGACCCAAGTTTCCGACCCACCAAACAACGGTTGAGGGCCCAGAGTGATGAGCGAAACAAAATAATCGAGCAAGAGGTCAACAAACTGCTGGATGCCGGATACATCACGCCAGCCAAGTACGTAGATTGGCTCTGCAATGTCGTGTTGGTCGCGAAGACAGGAGGGAAGTGGCGAATGTGCAACGACTTCACCGACCTAAACAAAGCCTGTCCCAAGGATCCTTACCCTCTCCCACGCATTGATCAGTTGGTTGATTCAACTGCCGGCTGTGAGCTCCTGAGCATGATGGACGCCTTCCAGGGCTACTATCAAATTTTCATGGCCCAGGAGGACAAGGCGAAGACCGCTTTCGTTGTGGTAAAGGGAATCTATTGTTTTGAGGTCATGCCATTCGGATTGAAAAACGCTGGCGCAACCTATCAAAGGCTGGTCAACAAGGTTTTCGAGGGCGAGATAGGCAAAACAATGGAGGTCTATGTTGACGACATGATCGTCAAGAGCGAGAAGGCAGAAATGCACTTGGCCGATTTGGGTCGGACTTTCGACCTGCTCCGCAAGTACAGAATGAAGCTGAACCCCGGCAAATGCTCCTTCGGCGTAGAAGGTGGAAAATTCCTGGGTTACATAGTCAGCCAACGGGGAATTGAAGCCAACCCGGAGAGGATCTTAGCTCTCAAGGGCATCAACAGACCCCACAGCGTGAGGGACGTCCAACGTCTCGTCGGTCGAATCATTTCACTAAACAGGTTCATCTCTCGCTCTTCTGAGAAAAATCTCCCGTTCTTTAAAATTTTACGCAATATTAAAAAATTCGAGTGGACTGATGAATGTGATGAAGCCTTTGAGAGGCTCAAAGAATATCTTGCTTCCCCTCCCTTGCTTGCTAAACCTGTAACAGGAGAAACTTTGTACCTTTATTTGGCGGTCACGGAGGAAGCCGTGAGCTCTGTGCTAGTAGCCGTCCGCGAAAGGAAGCACATGCCCGTATATTACGTTAGCAAGATACTCCACGGCGCGGAAACGCGCTATATGGAGATCGAAAAGTTCGCATTGGCCCTTGTGCATGCCTCCAGAAAGCTAAGGCCTTACTTCCAATCCCATTCCATCATTGTCCTCACAGACCAAGGTTTGCGCCAAGTCCTGGAAAAGCCGGAAGCATCGGGAAGAATCGTGAAATGGGCCATCGAGTTGAGTCAGTTCGATATCAACTACCAGCCCCGAGCTGCATATCAGGCCCAGATCCTCGCCGATTTCATCATTGAAAAGAGCGACCCCCGTAAGGAAACTCCGCGCCTAGCACTATGGACAATGTCGGTCGATGGCTCCTCAACCTCTCAAGGAGGCGGTGTGGGGATCTCCTTAACCAGCACGGGAAGCGAGACGCTTGATTTCGCCATCTCCCTGGATTTCCCAGCCACCAACAATGAGGCAGAATACGAAGCGCTCATCGCTGGCCTTAAAATCGCAAAGGAGCATGGGGTCGAAAGGATTGCCGTGATGACGGATTCCCAGCTGGTGGCGAGCCAGTTTCAGGGCTCATACGAAGCGCGTGAGGAAACTATGATCAAGTACCTCGCCAAGGTCAAATCCTTGGCATCTCAATTCAAAGAATTTACGCTACAACAGGTCCCCAGGGAAGAAAACACGCGTGCGGACGCGTTATCAAAGTTCGCGAACGGAATGAGAGGCTCCAGGGACCAAAACATCACTTACTTGTCAAGCAAGGGGAGAGTGATTGATAGCGAGGCAGAGGAAATATGCTCCATCGACCCCGCAGAACCATGCTGGGTCGACGAATTTATACTTTACCTCAGAGATGGAGTGTTACCTGCCGACCGAAATGCCGCGAGACGCCTCAAGTACAAAGCCGCAGGTTACTCCCTGGATTCCGAAGGGAGATTATACAAGCGGGCATTCATGGGACCAACCAAGCGATGCCTACGTCCCTCACAGGCTTTGGACGTCTTGGAAGAGATACACAGTGGGCAATGTGGAAATCATGCGGGCGGTCGATCCTTGGCCAAGAAAGTGTCCAGAAGTGGGTTCTACTGGCCCACTCTAAACGAGGATGCTAAGGAATACGCCCGTAGGTGTGTTAATTGCCAAAAACACGCCAACATCCCGCATCAGCACCCCGCAGAAATGGTCCCTGTAGATATTTGCTGGCCCTTTGATCAGTGGGGCATTGACATCGTCGGGCCACTGCCACTCGCGACGGGTCAACGGCAATACCTATTAGTCGCGGTGGAATATTTCTCTAAATGGGTCGAAGCCCAACCCGCTGCAAAAATCACGGACAAGGTTATCCAAAATTTTTTATGGCGCAACATCATTTGCAGATTTGGGATCCCCAGGGTCCTCATCTGCGACAACGGAACTCAATTTCAAAGCGCCAGCACTAGGTCCTACTGTACAGACATGGGAATCAGTCAGCGTTTCGCATCGGTTGGCCATCCCCAAGCGAACGGCCAGGTCGAAGTAATTAACCGAATCATTATTCAGAACCTCCAAACCAGGCTGGAAGCCAAGAAGGGAGCTTGGGTCGATGAACTTGACGGCGTCCTATGGGCATACCGCACAACTCCTAGAACTGCTACAGGGCTAACCCCCTTCTCAATGGTCTACGGGTCGGAGGCCATGATCCCCGCGGAGCTTCTACATCAGACTGCGAGGGTTTCCAACTACCAGCTCGCCAGAAACATTGAAGATCGAGCGCATGAGCTTGACACCATTGAAGAAATTCGGCAGAAGGGATTCCAACGCATGCAGCAATATCGAGCCACGGTGGCTCGGAGCTACAACAAAGGGGTCAAGCCCCGCGATTTCCAAATCGGCGACCTGGTTCTCAAAAAAGTCGAAGTGACGAAGCACGTGGGCAAGTTACAACCAAACTGGGAAGGCCCGTACCGCATTGCTGAAATAGGGCGCAACAAAGCTTATCACCTAGAGGATATGGAGGGAAACGCCATCCCCAGATCTTGGAATGCGCATAACCTCAAGAAGTTTTATGTTTAAGAGTTTCTCTAAGTTGTAGGTACCATTTTGTACTTTCCCCAGTTCGTCTCCAAATGATGAAAAGTACTTTCAGTCCATCTGAATTGTCTTTTATCTTCAGCTAAGTATTGTAAAGTACTTTCAGTCCATCTGAATTGTCTTTTATCTTCAGCTAAGTATTGTAAAGTACCTTCAGTCCATCTGAATTGACTTTTATCTTCAGTTAAATGTTGTGATGTATACGTTAATCGAAGTTTACGTATGCGATCCGAAACATCTTAAGGAGGATGAATAATGAAAACAGAGATCAAGGAGACCTCAAGGAGTCGCTCGGGGCGACTCGCGAGGCAGGTTCCCAGCAAGCCAGTGTTGGCTCGCAAGGGCAACCTCTTCCGACCCACCACATGCACTTTTTAAGTTTCATTTAAGTTTTCGTTCAAAAGATTGCGAAAAAGCCCTACTCGCCAATAAGACCAATGTCTTGGAGATAAACAATATTAGAATAAGACAGTGTCAAAAGCGAATATTAAATGCTCGAATTTACAAGAGGAGGTGGGGGCTCAATCCCCGGAATATTACAAAGAAATAGCAGTAATAATGTTACAAACGTTCAAGAGCTGGAAGGGGGAGTTGGAAGATTAGGCTGAGGCGCCGGGGGAGTCACTTCAGTGGCGGGAGGGAGTGATGCCAAAGGAGGGATCGCTAAAGCAGGACCACCCGTTTTCCCGGTTAAAAGGTCATCATCTTTCGACCCGCTACTTGAGGGAGCATAAGTAGCCAGCAAAGTCTCTTTTGCCCGCTCAATATCCACGGGGCCCGGCAAAGATACCGCTTCTGCCTGCTTGTCGAGTTGGGACTCAGCCCATTCCACGGCCCAACCGTAGGTCACTTTGTTCCAGTCCGGCTCCTCTTCGTCTTCTTCACCATCTGTCGCTTCCTGATTCGCCCTTTCTTCAAATTCAACGCGAGCCATAAACTCTTCCGGCAATGTGTTGGGAACATACCCGTTCGCCGCATTGAGTTTACGTGGGTCGTTAAGAAGGGCGTGGGGGATTGGGTGGTGAAGGTGGATCTGCGATAGAGCCCTCATGAAGCCGGTCTCTATGTCAGAGACCCCCAGGGTGCCCGAGACGGTGCCAAACACCTTGGATTGAAGAAACTCTGCCACGGCGCTATCCTTTATCTGCGGCACTATTTTCTCGACCGTCCAGAAGGCCGTTTTGGTTCCATCCTTTTGCCCTTCCACGAAGCCGTCCCGCCATCCATCCTGTTTGCCTTTGGCATAAGCAGCCTCGGTTTTCGCTTCCGCAGCGTCCAACAAGCTTTGCCGCGTGGCCACACCCGTTCGCAGCTCCTCGTTCGCAACCCTTAGTTCCTCCAACTCCTTCTCTAGGGCAGACCTCTCCATGAGGGAAGCTTTTACCAGCTTGTCCATTTTGTCAAGCTTCACTGTGTACGCTTTTTGGGCATCCTCCAACGCCTGGGATTGCCTCACCGCCTCGTCTTTCCAGCTCTTCTCCTGCAACACCTCTGCCCTCTCCGCCAACAGCTTGCGGCGGGCTTCATCGGCCAGTTCCAGTCGCATGGCAGACTGGTGCTCCCTTACTATCAACTGGGAAGAGGAAAAGGAGAAGAAGTCAGGAACGAAACAGTGAAAAGCACGACCCAAGGAAAAGAAAGGCGAAAGGGCTCTTACCGCGTTCAGGAGCGCAATCTTGTTATAAGAGAGGGTCGCATTGCTCTCCTTGGCCAACTCCTGGTGGTCGCTTGCGGTTTGGAGGGAGTAATAAATGGCCCCCAGCACATCCTGGTCGACTTCCCCAGTAGCGACCTTCCTCTCTGACCCGTCCTCTTTACGTTCCGAAACCCCAAAGGGATACTTGGGCCCAGCGAATGTGGGGACCGCGACTATACGTTCATAGTCTCCCCTCAGCATGGTGAAGCCGGGCGAGGTCCCCGGCCGAAGAGTTGGGGGAGCCCAGCCGCCCGGTGGCCGGAAAGGAGGATCATCCCTCTGAACAGGTCTCTTGGGGGCCCTGTCCGCCACCTCATCCTTGTCCTTCCTCTTCAGAGTACGCCGACCCCTGGGCACTTCCGGAGGAAACGACCCAGAGTTGGTCTCTGAGTTCGTATCCGGTCGCCCGGCTGAAATAACCACTTTCCCCTTTGGTTTCGAAGGGACGGCGCCTTGATCTACCGGAGGTGGAGCCGCGGCATCGTTTGCCGGGGGGATCCAAGCGGCTCCTTGCGCATCCGCCTCTCCCCCATCCGTAGGAACATGGGCATCAGCCCATCTTTGCCCGGCTGCCCGCTCCACAGCCGCAATCCGACCCAGGGAATCTGCCTCCGTGAGGCCCTCCTCTTGCGCTATCTCTTGGGCAGAAGGAAGCGGGCCGGGCACTCCTTCCTCAGCCATTTTCTTGGCCCTCTCGGCTTGTTTCTTCTTTAGAAGGCGATCCACGGCTTTGGCTCGTCCGGCTACCATTATCGACCCTGCACATGGGGAAAAAATAAGGTTCAGCGGGCAGAATTAAAAATTAATGTGGTAAAGAAAAGATGAAGTCAGGGAAGGGAACGTGCTTGGCCTAAGAGTATTGAGGGTATAGTTACCCATTCTGAAATCAATGTGTCTCCGGGTCCCCGGAGCCAACCCCAAGTTAATTAGCAAATGGGTGTTCGTGAAGATCCCTGTATCCAGGGGATGCACCCCCCTCAGCGCAGCTAACAAGGTGTTAGGCCAACGTACCGGACCCCTCTCCAACCTAACCTGGGCTACGTCGTTCCAAGAAGTGTGTTCTAGCCCGTTCCACCCATCCGTATATTTCAGGAAGACGAATTTCTTTTTCCAATCCACGCCATGGGAGGACTTCTCGGTGTCGAAAATCTTATTCCCCGACCTAGATTGCAACTTCACAAACCCCCTCCTATTGGGGGAAGCAGCTGAGTCGACGGAAGCCACAAATAGTTCTGCAAAATGCTCCACGCATTCAACCTGACCCAAGATCTTCATCAAGGACCTGAACGCTGTTACCATCGCGTGACCATTTGGGAGCAGTTGAATGGGGCTGATCTGTAGATGATTAAACAGAGCCACCTGAAATGGGGAAAGAGGGAGTCGGAATCCGTATTCAATGGCCTGCAGGGATATGGCGATACACCCTTCAGGGGGGGCCCCCATGTGTTCATCCTTGTTGGGAGTGAAAACTTCGCAACGGGCGTCCAAATCTCTCCAGCCAGTCAGCCTCTTTAGGGCGGTGGTCCTCTCCGACCCATACACCTCGGCCCTAAACTCGTGATAGTACTTCGGGCATTTCTGCTGCCCTCTCCTTTTCGCTTTCCCCTTTTGGGGCCCCCGCTCAACATCCGAAGCTGCGCCGCCCGGACCTTCTTCCTCCAGCGACATCTCCTCAATCTCTGCGGCCGTATCCTCTACAACCTCGCTGTCTACTTCGCCTTGCATTCTATCACCGCTCAAGGGGACGGATTCAGCTTCCATGGAACCTTCACTGTCAGCCGGTTCCCTCAGAGCCGATCCGGTGGCTTCCTCCGCTGGGTTCCTGATATACATCGTCACGGTGGGATCCTCCCACCTGGCTCTCCCTGGAGCCTTAACCCCTATGCATTCTAGGGACACCTCAGAGTCCGACGGAATGTCCCGCGGGCCGTAGCTCCTCACTTGCTCATTTGGGGGTTGGCTCTCGAAAGGCCCGGAGACGTTCCTCTTGGGAGCCATTTCTGGGATGTGAGGGAGAAAGGAAGAGGGGAGAGATCTGGGATTGAGAAGCGTACCTCGAGAATGTGCTTGCGAATTCTCCCGGAGTGCGTTTTGACAGAGTCTGGTGGAGGGCAAGAGTCGCTTCAAATCTAGGGTTTGCTCTTGGGGAAGGCGTGGAAGGAAGAAAAACCGCCTAAGTCCCCAATTTATAGCTACGTTTCAATTAGGCGTGGTTATCCCTACCCACGTGGTCATAAATTAGTATACTGGGGAAGAACGTGTCCCCTTACCCCCAAAACGGCCGCCTGCAACCGAACCTTAAAACCCGTGCAAGTCCCCCAAATTTCAAAAGTGTAATCATGACTCTGGCAAAAGGGGTTTCCAGAGTTCCCCGCCCAGTGGGGCACAGCTGGCGTCTTGGGTCGAAATATATCTGGGGTCGAAGGAGGCTGGCTCGTCGAATCTTGGCTCGGACAGTTTTCCCCAACGATCCAGATCTCCACGAAATCATCGCGACCCAGGCCTCCCCCATTTTTACCCCAGCCGAAAAGCCTTCCTTGAGATCCGACACCACTCTTTTAATGGTGCCCGATCTGGGGGGGCAGATGATAAGGGGAAAATCGGGGAGTCTGATTTAGCGCCAGATGTCATTGCCAAGATAAGCAGCCTGTGCCACGTAAGCTTTTCACGACCGAGCCGCTTAGGCGGTCATCGACCCACTACTTGGCCAAAGACCACAAGTCCTAGTTTGGCGGTGGTCTCCTGCGACCCAGGGTCACCTTTCATTCCAAAGAAAGCCGCGACCCAGCGAGTCCCCGACCCGGTCATTACCGGACAACCGCACTTAATGCGAGTACCACCTACGGCCGGCCGCATTAATTACAGCCGCTCCCAGTACAGTGGCAGGGATCCTGGCAGGAGCAGGCGAACAGTGCTTTGGCTGGAAAAGCACTGTTCCGGCCTGAGGACCAGGACACTCTCCTCCCTACCAGATCCACACTTTCTGGGAGGTGTACTTGCACCCGCGAAGTCCATCTTCACCCTATAAAAGCCTCGCCCAGCGAGGCTTTAGGTAAGCTCTTCTTCACGCACAAAAACTCTCAGCTCTAGCAATTTCTGTCCAAGAGCTTAAGCTGACTTGAGCGTCGGAGTGCCAAAACGGGTTCAACCCCCACTCTTCCCCGTCTTGGCCTTTGAGTTCACGTTTGTTCAACCTTTTCAGTTGGAGGAAGCGTCGGAGTTCTCCACACATTACAAATATCTTGGGTGATTTGGAGTCCTAATCCGCAGTCCAGCACACAGCCCAGATTTCGACACGATCATATTGTTATTCTAGTTTAATTGAAGTTTGAATATGATCAAACAATCGAATTTATAAAAGGAGTACTCGAGTATTCCAATCACTTCAAATTTAAAAGAACAAGTGAACAACTAGAGGATTAAACCAAAATTGGAAACCACTTCTTCAAATTTTGAATTCTTGCCATACTTGTAATATTTATTGTGTTTAAACAAAGTCAAAATTAAGGCTACATAATACTTTAGGAAGAAAAAGTGTGAATTTGATGAATCTAATATGAATAATTTAGTGTTGACTTGATTCGGCTAATCCAATTTAATTAAGAGATAATTTACTGTCTGATTTGTACAAATTTTGTGAAGAGACACAAGTTACATAATAATGTTAAGAGTTAGTTTATTTGACTAATGTGTATATATTACCTTTTCTTCTAGTGTTTATGATCAGTTGCTAAATAATTCATTTTGTTGATTTTTTTTTTTTTTTGATTGTGCATATTAAGTATAAAAAAAGGTGGTTGTTATACTATTTAATGAGTTGTAACCTAGTGAAGTAAATAAAATGAAATGTTTTTAATTAGAGTGTTACTAGTTATCTAGTAAAGTAAATAAAGTTAATTGGTAATATAATTCAATTTCTTTTTCTTTTCTCAAGAATATAATTCAATTTTTACTATCATACTCTATCTATGATGTACGGACATTTCTAAAAATATTATTTTTCCCTGTCGTGTCATGTCGGACACGGTCGGACACCGTGTCCGACACTCATCACGTGGAAAATTCAAGAAAAAATTCGTGTCATTGTATTTGTATCGTGTTGTATCCGTGTCATAGATCATAATTAATCCAATTGAATAATAAATTAGTCAAGTCAACTCATTTTAATACATTTATGGTAAGGTTGGTTGGGTTAGATTAGACCAAGTCAAGGCCAAACAGCCCTTTTCTTTTTGAGGGGGAAAAAAAATAGGCCAAACAGCCCGAACCTCAACCTATCAATCTAGTGCATAAATTATTATCATGAGAAGTACTAAAAGTGATAAAACCAATGGAAAGAGAAAAGTTTGTGTGTTATCCCCAACCCGATCAGCCCTAAGGCAGGTGCATTTCATGATATTCGAGGACATACGGAGATGAAAAATATGATATATAACTGAGTTAATCTTTCAATAAGGAATGTTTGATGCCTATAATCCACGAATTCGAATACAAATATGGTGATATTAATTTACTTTATATACGTGAGAAATATCGAATATATTCGAGACACGATACAATACGACAATATCATATTTTTAAAAGTTTTCGTATTTATGGAGGATTAAACAAATAAATCAAATGCAAATTACACTTTGTATCTTAGTAAAGCTCACCTGCGTAACTGGATCGATCAATCCGTTTCCAATGGCAATTCCAGCCAAGTTAATCCGACGCGGCTCCGACTGCACATCGTTCTTCTTTAATATGTAATAGCCAATCGCTGGTACGTATTTCCCCGCGTAGCTCTCGCCAGCTATGTACAATGGTCGAGACCTGAAAAATGGGTTCTGCTCCATAAACCTGTTTATGGCGATATAAAGGTGTTTCGCAACGGAGAGGCTGTCCCTCGGTATTTCTTCAACGTTTGCAGCAACACTAAAACCAGAACCGATGGGATTGTCGAGAAACAGGAGACCGAAATTCTTATTCCAGCTACTTGGATTGCGTTGAAGATGATGTTGGTCGTTTTTGACTATCCAGGGGCCAAATTCCATGAAGTTGCCATACATAGAAGTACAACCAGGGCCACCCTGGAGCCAAACGATAAGTGGAGTTTGAGGGACTGATGAAATGGGGCTTTCGGCTTCATAGAAGGCATAAAAAGTGGCGGAAATAGAGGTTCGATTGATTGAAAGATAGCCTGACTTTGTGGGGAGAGCTTGTTTGGGAAAATTAAGAAGTACTGGAACAGCTTCTGATCGTCCGATGAAGGTGGCCGGAACGGAATAAAGAAAGCCGAAAAGATATACGGCGAGGGAAAAGAGGAGGAGAAAGAGAAGAGATTTGAGGAGATTCAGCCTAGTCCTCGACGCCATTAACGTTGACAGGGCCGATTAAGTTTCATTTGCAGATAAACAATATATTATAATCTCTACATTGAACATGAGTGGAAGACTTCGATTTCGACAACTAGGCTAGATTCAACCGGCCATTATTATATTATAGTTTTATGGGGTTTAGTATTTGTTGACTTGATCTTGGTTAGTTGGTTTCGATATTTTATTATTTTGTAGATGTATTTGTTCGGGACAGAGCCCTTTGGGTCGGAAGTGGTTTCAAAAGTGGGTTGAACTCGCCCAAATCACTTCAGTTTGTTACTATGATGCACGGATACGAACACAGTGACACGGATACGACACGATACGGATATGACGATAAGGATTTTTTCTTGAAATTTTCACGTAAATGTTCGACAAGACACGACACGACACGATAAATGATATTTTTAGAAATGTTCGTGCATCATAGGTTCGCTATTAGCGAACTGAATGAAAGACGTGGAACAAAGGGTAATTTATGTAACAAGATGTAGGATTCTTATAAAGGGGATATGGATTGAAATAAGATGATAGGAATGAATCTGCAATAGAATAAGGGAAGATATTCAGAGGAGTAATTATAAATAGGGAACGATGGAGGAGATTAGGACACAGAACAAAAGATACTAATCACAAAAAAAAAAGAGAAGACCGATCTGAGAGGAATATGTCCGTGGAAAAAAAAAAAACTCTTAGGAGCGAAGAACCCACGAATCAAAATTCCTCTCAAAGTGCGGAAAATAAGTTATAACACTTATGGAGGGGGAGAACAACGAAGGAGAAACCATGTCATGGGACAAATAAATCAATTAAGGAGGCGAGTGGAGAGAAAAGATCCGGGAGGTTTACCAAATGTGAAGAGATTGAAGAATGCGGAAGCGGCGCACAACGGAATCAATGAGAATTAGGGTTTGCAAGTATTAAATCTTATTTCTATGGATTTGCAAGTATCAAATCTTATTTCTGATAAAATGAAAAATGTAGTTTACAAAGAAGCACAAGAGCCAAATATATACACACACTTGTCTAACGGCTAGTAGGGACGCGTAATAAAAACACAAAGCTAAGAACCTAAAACACGACTCTTAGACAACAAATACAAAACAAAATAAAGAAAAATAAGAAAGTCAACAACCGCCCTCAAGTTGGAGCTTCATTGAAAAGGAAGCCTAACTTGCACAAAATACAGCGAAATAAAGGACCTCCCAAAGCCTTAGTAAAAATGTCCACTAACTGCTGCGAAGTAGACACATGTTTAAGTAAAACAAAACCTTTCTTATATTGATTTCGGATAATATGGCAGTCTATCTCAAGATGCTTAGTGCTTGAGCGAAACAAAACCTTTCTTGCATTGATTTCGGATAATATGGCAGTCTATCTCAAGATGCTTAGTGCGTTCATGAAACACCGAATTTTCTGTGATATGAATTGATGCCTTGTTATCACACTAAAGTTTAATAGGTTGCCTTGTTATCACACCAAAGTTCAATAGGTAGAGGAACAGGAACATGAAGATCTGCAAGCAGATCAGATAGCTCAACCATTGCAACTTTGCTACTGTCGCTCCCAAGCTAGGATACTCTGCTTCACATGAGGACTTGCTCAAAGTTGGCTACTTCTTGGTCTTCCAGGAAACTAACGAACCACCTAACAAAATACAAAATCCTGTTAGAGAACGCCTAGTAAGAGCACAAGTAGCCCAGTCCGCATCACTGTAAGCAATGAGCTTAAGAGAATTATGTGTTGGAAAGAAAAGACCCGTTGGTCTAGTCCCAGCAAGATAACGCAACACATGCATCGCTGTATCCCAATATGCCTGCATAGGATTGGACACAAATTGACTTAATTGTTGCACTGGAAAACTTAAATCAGGCTGAGTTAAATTTAAATATAATAACCGCCCAACCAATCATCTATAATCGCCTAATGTGTTGCATAATTAAATGGTACGTGCATTGGCATCTTAACCCATCATACATTGTACAGTGTTTACTTGATAGGAATTTTTCCTCCAAACTCATTCGTCATGTGTTACTTCAACCGAGTTATTGTTGAATCAAGGTAAGAAGAATTTTGGATTGCAGAGTTTGAGGAAGGAAAGAGGAAATACCAAGGCTCGGGAAAGTAGAATTGGATTTGAACAAAGGAAATAGATTGTTCTCTCTACGGATCATTCCAAAGTGAATATTGTTGGAAAACATGAATAAGAAAGCAGCGGAATTTAAAAAATTTTCCCAACAAAAGGACCTTGAACTCGCAATCGTGTAACCAAATTCGTAAAGATAGAAAACTTACTTTTCTTTTGTTCTTTCTTGAAGCGTTTCAAGCCACCCAAGAACGCTATTCTCGCGGCTTGATCCCCTCTCCTTGGTAAAGCTCGAATCTTCAAACTTCTAACTTGAAGTCTCTAGAGAAAGTCCACCAACTTGATCACAATCTAACTAGTAAGGATGCTAGTTCTCTAGTTAGTGTTTAGGCTTAACCTAGGGTTTAATTTAATCTTGGAGAAAGGAAGGTGTTCAACACATGAACCAAGAATTGTCAATTAGCTCCATAAGGAGCTCGAGCTCCCCTATTTATAGAGAGGGGAGTGCCGAAATTCCTAGTCCTTTATGGGCTAGGATTTTGGTCCCTCTCTCCTATTACTTGATCATCAAGTATTTTCCAACTTTGACTTTGAATTCTAATTCAAGTCAACTTTTAAGAGAGCTAAAAATATCCAAACTATTTTTGGATAATTTTATACTTTATTTATTATAAAATAAATAACTAATTTTTATCTAATTAATTAATTCGTAATTAATTAACTAGATTATTTTCTCCAAAATTAGACTTTCTTTTTAATTCAAAATTAAACCAAAGTCTATTAAATAATTAACTAATTAATTATTTAATATATATATAATATATATATATACACACGTGTGTGACACGTGTCACAGTGACACGTGTCACTCACGTGAGCCACACGTGTGACTTCACACGTGTGGAACCCTCTTGGCCCGATTAACTCGTTTAATCATTTTCAAGCCTCAACTCATGTAACCAAGTTGTTGTGTGTGACCCTCTAGGTTCTCAATTCAATTAGCAGTGACCCTAATTAATTAATTCACTAATTAATTAATCAGTCCACAGATTAAACGACCATAGTCTAGCAACAGGTGTTTAACCCCTAGCTGAATTGGAATGTTCGGATTCGACAGAACCTTTAAGTCATTGATTCATGTGAGATACAATCCTCCTACTTACTATCTCTCAACCAAGATCTAGGGCAAGGGAATAATCAGAACCCTAATAATCTGGTCTTAAAGCTAAGTGCATTTCATATCCATTTGATCTCAATCCAAGAAACCCTTTTCTTGATGTCTTGATCTACTGCCTTGGCCAAGGACTCCATATGGCATATGAATGACTTACACAATAAGAGATCACCTTGCAAATGCAAGTGTAGGTCCTTTCTTGATTCTCATTCACTTTCATGAGTCACTTGTGCAGCCCCAGCATAAGCCTTGAATCAGTTGTCTAAGGCGACACCCTTTAAAGCTTATACCTAAGACTACAGAGTTAACTCATAAAGTGACAAGGAACCTCAAGTCTAAGGATCAATTAATCACATCAATGACTCGTGAGATATTTCCTAATCTGGAAGTTTCCATTTCCTGAAATAGAAACTTCATTTCCCATTTAGGAATGTTCTCACACGGGGCACCTCAGTGAACTTACTTATTAAAGCAAGCACCCTCATGTATCACGCACGTATCAACTATACACTTTCCACCTCCATGAAACAAGGTGGTCCTTCTTAAGGGCGTGATCCCACAAGCAAGCCTTAGAGGAGTCAGGTTGACACTCCCACTGTCTGTAGGACTCATCGGCTTGGAGTATTTTACTAATCATGACTTATGTGATATAGGGCTCGTTTCATGAACCATTTCACCTAAATGGTAGAGTCCTAAAGTCATCAGGATTAGGGGAGTTCTCATACATGCACAGCTAAAGTAAACGCATACCAAACAAGAGCATATAAAGAAGTGTTGCCTCAATTCGTTATTTCATTCAAAGATTGTCTGTGATTACAATAAGGAAAAGCACAAAGCGGATATACAATCGGCTTTCTAGGGCACTATTCCTAACAAATATGACCTTGGTTTGTGAAGCATTAGTGCAAGTCTAAGGAATTTGGATAGGAGTTCTTAAGGGGGAGAGCATGACTGGGAGATGATTTAGAAATCCTTAGTTGTGCTCGAGTGGATTATTCTTAGAGGGAACAATGGAAATGAAATGAAAGGGTTAACAAGTAATCGGATCTTTATGAAAAATGCGTGATGAAGGGAAGATAGAGCACTCGATAAGATCCCAAGACTGAATTGGGAAGATCAAGCAAGTTATGTAGTACAATAAACAAGCTATGGAAACGTGGTAGTGAAAATGAATGTCAAGGTTGGAAAAGAGACATGGGCTTCAAGGGACGAAGACAGGTATTCAGGGAATGCTCGGGAAATGAAGTAACAAGACCGAGTCCTAATGTCGCGCCGTTACATCTTACTATGGGAGATATGCAAACTTAAGTTTGCCATGATTGGACATATTGTATCTGGATTATCGTGTCTTATAATTTAAAGATGATGGGACCATGAAGAATTCACAAAATCGATGTGAAAGGATAGATCGAGGATAATCTTGATTGCCGACTCAAGTTAATTTATAATGGATTCGTGTAAAGAGTTTGCAAGAAGCGGTAAGGAAGGTAGTGAATAAATGAAGTTGAGTCAATCGTTATACTTGGCAATCGACATAGGGAGAGCAAATTCAACCGTGGGCTTTGGAAGCAGAATAAGTAGGAAAGATCGTAACATGAACAAGATGGGTTATTGGCTCGTCAATTATTTTCCATAATGAGCCGGGAATGCTAATAGGGTTCGAGATGGGCATCCGAACTATTTGGGACAAGCTCGAGCATCCAAGGAAGGGCGAATGAGACTATGGTAAAGAATGAATTGAATGGATTAAGATCATGAGACTTCCAAGATTGGAACTTTGGACCATGGTATTTAATAAAGGTAAGAGAATTAAATGCGGAACTTCGAATCGTGGGGGCTAGCAAGGGTAAAAGAATAAATTGTGGGCGAAGACCTAGTGATCATCGAAGAATCAAATACATCGGGGATTATGAAAACAAGACTCTATGAGCAAAGGAACCATCAACAAAGAAATAAAGTAGCTTTCGGATTCACTACAATGAAAACCTCCAAACAATGGTGAACGATACATTAACCATACATATCACGTGCATCATGCATTCCTTAATTCTTGTTGTGTGTAATTGTTTGTTAGTTGCTTTTGGAGTGAGCGAGTGCCTTAGTAACACGGTAAGACGAGGGTCGTGCCATGCAACGGACTTTACAACGGGTCTTTGGAGACCCTATTTAGAAGCTAATAGCCGTTCAAGAAACCAACTTCAATCCGTGAAGTTGATGAGTTGATAGAAGCCCCATTTCGGGATTGGAGAACGAGTGGTGGAGGTTCGTTAACTAATCCACTCGTGATGCCGAGTTGTGGGATGGTTTGGATGGACTCAAACGGTGGGAGTTGAATCTTTTATGACCCTCCTATCGTGCGAGACGTTCTGACTACTCATAATCGGATCAAGTTCGTGAGCAGCTTGAGGTGAAGACCCTTGTGCTTGAAGACCCTTCTCTGAACTAATTCCTATGGGATGTCGCGAACCCCGCGTGGGATGAACACGGAGAGGTTTTGCTTAGAGTCCAGTACTCGAGGCAGTGGACCTGAGGACAGGTCCTTCTTAAGGGGGAGAGGTTGTGACACCCCAGTTTTCCGGCAAGCCAGGTACGACGTCGCGAGAGAGCTTAATTCAGTAATTACGTGATTTATGTGACGTCACATGCCAACGTGTAATTTTATTATGTGCGCATTAGAATTTATTAAATGTACTTGGACTCAATTGTCCAATAATTGCTCGTTAAGAACCTAATTTTAGTTAGGGTGTTTGAGTCCCCGTGCTACCTTGACCTCGAGAATTCGAATTTGAATTCTAACTTCACAATTGGATTCATTTCGACGATTTGGCTCCAACGGGACTAGCCTTACCTTTTTCTGAAGCCGTTTGACCTCTCTACCAATTTAATTTCTAACCGAGTGAACCGAACCCGTCTTGAACCGAACCGAAACGAACCGGTTTTCTTGGTCTTAATAAACCAAACCAACTCTCTTCTCCCTCATTCTTGCTCCATTGTTCCACAAGAGAAAAGGAAGAGAAAAGAAGGGTTTCCTCCATCTTCAACCTTGAGCTCAAGCCTCGTCTCCATTTCTCGTCCAATCAACAATCCGAGGTAAGATTTGAACTCCACTTCTCGTGTGTTTCATTTTCTTCCGATTAAATCTTGTTTTCTTTGCTTCATTCCTTGCTCTTGGAGAAGAAGATGAATAGTACAAGATATGTGAAATTTGCTTCCTTGCTCTAATACTTGAATTAAACAATCCAAGATTGATATATATTGTTTCTTTGAGCTTTCTTGTTGCATAATTGTAACAATTCTTGTGGCTAGTTGTGTATTTGCATGAAAGTCCATTGTTGGAGCTTGAATGTGCTTTAATGGAAACTTGTTATATACTTGATTTCATGACTTGAACTTGAGATATGTGATTAAGCATGCATACATGAACTTATGCCTTGAATTTGGAGTATTTTGGTTGAGGTTTGAGGTGGTTTTGGGGAATTTTGGTTTCTCCCGTATTTAGCCCTGTTTTTGCTGCGTTTCTTCTGCCCAAAACATCTACCCGGGCGGGTAGATTTTTGCCCACAAAACTACCCGGGCGGGTAGTCTAGTGCAGAAGGTTTCTGCACCTGCTTTCCCCGGCCGGGTAGATTTTGCCTTGTATTTTCCCCGGCCGGGTACTCCCTCATCCGAACTCCGATTGGCCTGAGTTTTGAGCCGTTGGAAACCTTTTGAAGTCTATAACAATTTTCAATTAGAATCACCTCATTATCCTTTCTAATTTGTGAGATATAATCAATTCTTTTTGGTGTCGCCAGGTTATCGACAATCTGCTTTCGCCCAACTTCGAGCCTACGCCATTTTCACCTCGCTTTGAACCACAAGTTGAGCCACATACCATTTTAAAGATATATGTGTCTAGTTTCATCTCCAACAAACAAAACTCAATTCCTACATCTAGAACTCAAGATATTCCAGTTTTCCTTCCACTTGCACATTTTCGAAAATTGTTAGCTTTTGCCAAACTTTGCCAAAACCCGTCTTATCGCTTTCCTTTCACCTCCCCAACCTCTTATTTGACTTACATGCATTGTTTACATGCCTAATTGAATGATTAAATTATTTATGTGTCTAAATTACATTACTTGTGCTCATTAACGCCATCACACCATTTCATGACTTATTTATGCTTTAATGCTTATTGAATCATGCCATAACATGATGCACCACTTCATGAACATCGCCGTGCGTCTTAATTGGTTTCATTATTCAATCGTGTCTCATGATTACACCATGTTTCCTTTATTGTTCAGTGTTCTCCTCGGTGGAGACTTTCAAGCTTTGTGGTCCTTCTCCTACTTCTTTCTTGCACACAGAGGTGAGGGTTTTCTTTTATAAATGATCTATAACCTTTTATGCTCTAAACAAACCAAATGATTTTCATATAAAACCTTTCCATATCTTATATACCGGCTATGTATCAGAAATGATTTATATTTTGTGGAGTGTTAATCCTGAGCTTGTTTTGCGAGATCCTGCTTGTGCCCCGGCTCTTCTAGCGCTGGACTAGCCGGAGTGGTTCCTGTTCCTGTTCCTGTTCCTGGGGCCCAGGGGCTTGTTTCTTAAGTGAACCGGGGAGGTATCGGGCCGACGGTGACCTCTTGCACAAGTCCCATCCTGTCGGACTATCCTGATATCCACCAGGAGGTTTGGTGGAAGAAGGAGCTCCAAATCTGGGGAGTCATGAACCTACAGATCATTCCTGCCTGGATGGCGAGGGTTAGCTACCCGGACCATCACTGAAGAAGGAGACTACTTATACTTGTTTTCCGGTCTGTTATAATTATAACTCCTGTTTCCTGATTACCTGCTTTTACTTGTCATTTAATAAGTGAAAAGAGGAGTCCAGGATGGAATAATTACCCGTTCTCGCCGGGTTCCCAAAAATGTTAAGCATAGATATCCGTAACCTCTGGTATGTCTCATTCCCTGTTCAGCACCGGAGCTCGTGGATCGTATAGGTAAAGTGGGCATCAACAGAGGCTTACGGATATCGACACATGCATATTATATCTCGTTTACGTGACTTGCATGCCCTAACATAATTCCATCCGTACGTATGGATTTAATCTTGATTCCTGTCTCCTGTTTATTTAATCCTAAAACGTATAGTGGAATTATGCCTGCCTGATTTCCTGATTATATATGTATATGCGTGTGTACCCCCTTCACTCAGTCAGTTGGCTGACCCCTCCCTCTCGTTGTTTTTAGTGTCTGTCTTGCAGGCTCTGTGGTCGTTTGGCGGGAGTCTTTTGAAGTCTTTGTTTGAGTCTTGGTCCTGTTTGCACTGCATCGTACCGTACCTTTATTTCCTGCTTGCAACTGGGCTATGTAAGCCACTCTGTATTGTTATTACTTGATTGAACTCGGGACAGGTTTCTAGGGCCCTAGTTGAACCCGTTTATATGTTATTGCATTGTATTGATTCGGGACAGGTTAGGACATGATCTTGAACTAGTTGAAACCGTATTTACATTCTGGTATGAATTGAAATTTTTATTGGATTGTGATTGCATGATTACATTGCTTCCGCATTCTTGGTTTTGTTGAATTGATTGGTACAGGGTCTAGTCCCGCCTAACAAGTTGTTTTTTTTATTCTGTCTCCGTTCACCGTGAGCTTGGTTCATGTATGGACTTTCATTTCATGTGTGGACCGGGGTCTCGGTGCGGGGGATGTGGGGCCCTCCGTTCGGGGTGTCACAGGCACAACCTAAAGGCTTAACAACCAGAAATCAGGTGCATATGGTATGCAAGTTTAATAAGGTCGATTTATGATCTTAAGTAAGCGTCTAGATCATGTAGCATCAGAATTAAAAAGGCAATTTTAAATCCTTTCAATTTATGTAATTGCCAGATGATCTATGAGTGTACAAAAGACATCATGATAATGTTATAACCTTTTAGCTTTGTACGTAAATGATATTCTGTTCATTAAGAATGATGTACGAATATTTTAATAGTCAAGATTCGGTTGTCAAATCAGTTTGACACATAAGACCTACGTGAAACTAATGTTATTCTAAAGATCAGACTTTTGTCGTGATCATAAGAATAAGGTGATTGGTTTATCACAAGTACCATATACATATAAGATGCGGGTAAGGTATAATATGGCAAATTCTAAGAAAGGTTCGTCACCTTTCGGATATGGAATTTATCTATCTCGGGATCAGTGTCCCCAGACAACTGATGAGATAGAGGACATGATTAGAGTTCCGCAGCAGAAGCTTTATATATGTCATGTTATGTCCAAGGCCAGATGTCTATTATGAAATAGGTCTAATCAGCAAATATTATTAAATAGTAACTATAGCTAAGAAAACTCTCACAGTAACTAACTTAGCACCAGGTGAAAAGCTGTCATAGTAATCAATTCCAAAAGTTTGATTAAACCCCTTAACTACAAGCCTAGCTTTATATCTATTAATGGAGCCATCAGAATTAAACTTAGTTTTAAAAACCCACTCAGATCCAAATACTTTCTTACCAGGAGGCAGATTAGCTTGAAGTTCCCTATCCATGGCCTCTACCCACTCAGGATATGTGATTATGTGTGTATAGGTAACAGGTTCTGGAATAGGAGCTATTTAAGACATAAAAGCCAGATAACTTGAAGCATAAGGAAAATTCTCTCCTAAACACAACTGACCAAAATCAGTATCATCATAAATAACAGCAAAGCTAGCATTGCAAACATAGTCTTTCATCCACATAGGAGAGGATCTGTATCTATGACTCTCCCTAAGCTGTGTGATATTAGAAGTACTAGTTTCAGCATCATTAGTACCATCCCTGATCGGTAGAAGTTAAATTCTCTACTGAATCAGTCCCAACTTTAGTGATCTCTTGATCCTTGTTCACATCATGAGTGGTAATAGCAAGATCAGAATCATTAATGTAAATCTGAGGAGCAGAAGAAACTGGTCCATGTATAGTTTTATAAGGGAAAACATCTTCAAAAAATTTGACATCTCTAGAAACCAATATAGTCTTAGAATCCAAAGCAAATAACTTGTAACCCTTTTTCGCATTGGCATATCCTAACATAACACATTTAAAAGCTCTAGGAAAAAATTTATTCTTATTAGGCCCATTGTCAACAACATAGCACAGGCACCCAAAAGTCTTAATATACTCATATGAGGGTTTAACATGTAACAATCTATAATAAGGAGTATCCCAATCAATAACTCTACTAGGCAACCTGTTTATAATATAGGTTGCACTTAATATAGCATCTCCCCCGAATTGAAGAGGCATGTTAGACTGAAACATGAGAGCCCTAGCAATTTGTAGCAAATGTTTGTGTCTAATCTCCACAACTCCGTTCTATTGTGGAGTATAAACACAAGTGGTTTGATGTGTGATACCTTTATTTTGGAAGAGAGTTTTGCAATTGAAATTTACAAACTCACTTTCATTATCACTTCTAACAGTTTTGATAGTTTTCCCATATTAAGTTTTCACAAAAATCAGAAAGTTTTTGTGTATAGAATAAGTGTGATCTTGAAGGAATCAAATAAGTCCAAACACATCTAGTGAAATCATCCATAATAGTGAGGAAATAGTGGCAATTAGAATGGGTTTTAGTTTTGAAGAGGCCCCAAAGATCTATGTGAATGAAATGGCTCCTTAGAAGAGATAACACTAACAGGAAAAGGTAGCCTATGCTGCTTAGACCTTTGGCAAACATCACAAACAATATTATCAGATTCAATAGTCACAGGAAAATGCAAATGCTTCATAACAGTATCAGATGCATGCCCTAGTCTTTTATGCTAGACATGATAATCCTGAGTTTTAACAGCTATTATCTCTATTACAGATTATAGCAGACTTATTAGAACTTCCCTCAAAGGAATTACAGTTGGAATCAGAAAATTACATACTTTCAGACACAACAGTAGCATGATGAACATCAAAGTCTTTAGCATAAAAAATATAAAGGTAGTTATAATTCTGTCCAGAGGCAAGAATCTCCTTAGTTTTCTGGACCTGCAAAGTCCAATGAGTTTTGGAAAAAACAAACTCACAGTCAGTAGTACTAGTTACCTTACTTACTAAAATCAAGTTAAACTTAAAAGAAGGTATGTAGAGAACATTCTTTAAGGTAACATTTTTGGATAATTTGACTGTTCCAATGAACTTAACATGATGAGAAGTCCCATCAGGTAAATAAATGGGTATGTTTATTAGAACACACAAAGATATAGTTCCAAGAAGTACCTGAAAACTCAAAAGTGAAGTGCAACTGATGCCTAATCAACTCATGCCTAATCAAATCAGACATTTTGGCACTAGAAGCATGAGTAATAGATTGGACAGAATCATGAATCAAATCCAGTGGAGTCTCAGCCAAAGCATTGGCTACATTTTTAAAAGATCGTTTTGAAGAACCAACTCCACTGGATTTGCTTTCTTTGTAAGCCTTATACGAATCTAGTTCACCCGTGATCTTGAAACAAGTATCAGTGTTATGAGTGATATCACAGTGCCTATCAGCTTTGTCTTTCCTCTTATTCAAGCCCCTTCCTATACCATTCCCTCTATTAACATTCTTAGTGAACATAACAGAATTATTAGACACATCATTGAAAGCAACATGAACATCTCTCTGAGACTCAACCCTAGAAATAATCGAACAGGCTTTGTTAACAGTGGGAAGAGGATCCATAACTAAGATCTGATCCCTGAAAGCATTGTAGGAATCATTTAACCCCATAAGGAACTGGATCAACACATCATCAGACTGAGATTCACTAATATATCGAGAAACAACACAAGTATTTCCAGAGGCGCAAACAGGCGGATCATTCAAGTTGGCAAGCTCATCCCAAAGAAATTTTAGGCGGTTAAAGTAAGAGGCCAGAGAAAGGTTACCTTGGGCGATGGAACTAAGATCTCGTTCCAACTGATACAGCAACAGTCCATTACATTGGCCATACCTTTGGTCAAGATCCTCCCAAAGCTCTCTGGGTGGTGGTAGTATAAAGGAAACTCTGATGGATCTTACGTTCAAGAGAATTCAGGATCCACGCCTTGACCGTGCTGTCCACGCGTTTCTACGATTTTGTAAGTAGGATCATCAACGGATGGAAGATCTATACTTCCAACAACGAATCTAAGCTTCATCTTTGTTTCTAGGGCGATCTTCATCGTTCTTCACCACGTAAAGTAGTTTTTACCGTCCATAGTGACGGTAACCACTGAGAGCAGCGAAGAATCACTGTTGGAAATACTAATGGATTCATCTTGAGAGGATGAAGCCGGAATCACAGATTTCTGCTTATTCTCAGGATCCATGGAAACTGGAAATTAGAGGAATCATAACAATGAAGAAAACATTGAAAAATCAATGGTAGAAAGATAGATCGAGGCAAATCACAAGGCAAGAAGGCTGGATCTAGAGTGTCCTACAATAGATACAATGAAGAGATTGAAGAATGCGAAAGCAACGCACAACGGAAGCGAGAGAGAATTAAGGTTTTCAAGTATCAAATCTTATTTCTGATAAAATGAAAAGCGTAGTTTACAAAGAAGCACAAGAGTTAAATATATACACACACGTGTCTAATGGGTAGTAGGGACGCGTCACAAAAACGTAAAGCTAAGAACCTAAAACACGACTCTTAGATAATAAATACAAAACAAAATAAAGAAAAATAAGAAAGTCAACAAAATGAAACTAGGGTAAAAACAGATTTTATTTCCCCAGAAGATGAAAATCAGAGGAGAGAAGAACCTATCGCTCAAATTGTAATTCCCGCAGGTTTTACCATGGATTAACTTCGGAAGTTGGTTGAGATGATAATGGAGACACAAAAAACGCGAGGAAAATCATCGGAGAAAGACAAAGAGAATAGTGAAACGTGAACTCAAGACCAGTATCGACAAAAATATTCGCCTATTCGACCCCAACTGGAGAAGATTATGTAGATCCGACCCCAACTGGATATAAAAATCAAAATCAAAGGAATAAAGAGGGATGCAAGATCTAGGAAAAGTAGTGTGTAGGAAATAAAGAAAAGCATGATCAACTTGTAAGAGTAGATGTAAGATCTAGGAAAAATAGTGTGTAGGAAATAAAAAAAAGCATGCAAAGGCCAGAGGCGGATAAAAAAGGAAAAGTAGTGTGGAGAAAATAAAGAAAATCATGCAAAGGCATGCCTTATAATTTCATGTCGATATAAATGGCGGATTATGATGGACTATGGATCCAACCGAACACCTGAAGGAATTTGAACATGTGGCCATGCTTTACAAATTATTTGATTTTATAAAGTGTAGAGTGTTCGTTACCACGTTGAAAGGACTCACGAGGAGGTGGTTCCCTCTTGCCTTCTGTATACACTGCTTCGACGACCTGCATAAGCTATTCAATAATCAGTTCACTAGTTCCTTACATTATCTTACAATATCGAAAAAGTTTGCTAAGTTTATTTACAATAAAGCAAACCAAAGGCGACCCCTCATAGCATATGTGCGGAGGTTCAACAATGAAGCTTTGGAGATTCCTCTTGTATTGGGGGAAGTAAAAGCTAGTGCCTTCATGCAGGAGTTGTTGGGAGGACAGTTTTTTCTAGATTTAGATCCTGTCCAAGATTTTGATAAATTGTTGAAGCCAGCAGGGAAATTTATAAATTTGGAAGAAGCTTTAGCTGCTATAAAGGTCACAGTAAGCGAGGTAGCCAAGAAAAGGAGAATACAAGAAACTCAGTCAGACAAGGAAAGAGGATAAAAAGAAAGGGCAATGGATAGGAGATTCGTACGATATGACATGTACGCAGAACTAAAGGAACCTATAGAGACCATATTACAGAAAATTAATAATATAGAGGGATTTAGATGGCCTCACACAAGAATGGAGACACCACAAAGACCACCATCCTACTGGTTATGTAAATACCACAATAAGCATAGCCAAGCCGTTAGATGTGGGCATTTAAATGATGAAATAGAATGATTAGCAAAGGAGGCGAAAATTTTGGAATTTTTAACAGGAGCCACCCAAGCCAACAGGGAGGATGATCGCTGACCAGAGCAACAACAGCGAACGTAAAGAGTTCTCACGACAAACAACGAGCAAGTTCGAGGAGTTATCCACATCATGGTAGGAGGACCCACTGATGGGGATTCGCATTGAGCAAGGAAAAGATATGCAAGAGGGGAATTTGAAGGGGAAGCTATGTAAGTCCATCAATGATCAGGACCATCAATATTATTTGGCCCAGATGATTTGGAAAGAGTTCAGAACCCATATAATGATGTATTAGTAATCACGACAATAATAGCTCATCATTAGATATCTAGAGTCTTTATTGATGGGGGAAGCTCGGTGGCTATAATATTTTTAAGCGTATTCAGGCAGATGGATATAGGAGCGATAAAATTAGAGATAGTAAACAACTCATTATAAGAGTTCAGAGGCGAGATAGTCAAACCGATGGGGCAAGTTACATTGCCATTGGCACTGGAAAAAGAAAATTTTGCAAAAACAAGGCAAGTAAATTTCTTAGTTGTAGATGTTGCTTCATCTTATAATGTGATATTGGGGAGACCTGTAATGAGTATGTTCGAGGCGATAGCAATCCCCATGACATTTGAAATTAAAATTCCTAATAGGAGAAGATGTTAGAGAAGTGCATGGCTAGCAAAGAAAAAGGGCTAAAGGAACAATACAGGCAAAATGAGGGAAACAAACAAGTGGGAGATAAGAAGAAAATAGATGAAGAGGACACAAAGCTAAAATTGGAAGGCGAACTCATAAAGATTGAATTAATTCCAGGAAAACCAGAAACAGTGACTAATGTAGGAGCCAAACTAGAAGAAAAACTCCGAACCGAATTTATAATTTGGCTTAAGTTAGAATTTGTTCATAATTCATTTCTCTGAATGACTAAATGGGTGTTTGTAAACTCTACTCTATAAGTAGAAGTTAAAGCAGAAGTGAAAGCTGTAAAAAATTGTACCAGTAAAAGCAGTGGGTGTTTGAAAAAAATAAGTGATAATCAGAAAAATAATTGTGTTTGTAGAGAAAAATTGATAACCACTTTTAACTTTTATAAAATTACTAATTTACCCTTAAACTAGTGAGACATTTTTTGGTATTATAATATGATTTAAGTATTATATTAATATAATAATTATTATAAATTATTATAATTTTGTATAAGATTATTTATAATTAATCAAACATAAAAGTACTCCAAATATACCTTTATTCATAAATTTATAAAAATTAAGAAAAAAAAATATTTATCTCGTAATTGCATATTTTTTAATTATAAAACTTGAGATTACAAAATTTTGATTGGAGGAGAAAAAAAGATATAACGAGTAGAAAAAAAAAAGATGTAATGAACATATAAATCTTAGAATTGTATTTGTATGTAAAAGGTTAATTTAGGAATATTAATGTTTTAATAAGGGTTGATATGGCGAAAGATCATTGGTCCACGTGGAGTTATTCAGCAGTTTTCGCCTGTACTCTTCACTGCACCAGCCAATCAAAGAACAACACGTGGCATCCTACCTGGCATACCGCATGACACGATGAGCAACACGCGTCGCCACGTGGCCGTCACGCACACGTCGATCCGTCAGATCGACACGACCAAACAACTCGTACCTTGGCTTACCAAGGACATCCATCAGTTCAAGTCCGTATGGACTAGTATCGATCTGGACATCTCCAATCGATACCTTTATCGATCTGTCTTTGCATCCCAAAACTGTCCTCAGGTGTCGTACATCTATCCGTCAGGTCGAATGCGAGCCACCAGACAAGTACGTGCCCTAAAACACCTTTGTCGGGACACGTGTGGGCCTCTCCTTCCCCGTATCAGAGTATTCGCAAGCATTCAATGCCCGACCGTACCTGTCCATACCAAAAGGGGAAACAAGGTATGCTCGTCCTTCTTCAAGCCAACTCGAGCTTCCGACCACCAGGTCGATCGCCGGTAGCACAATTAATACACAATCGCGGTACACATACTACTGTGTTAATTGGCCAAGGCTATAAATACTCCTCCCTGGAACAGTAGTTGGTAAGCCTGGATGAGCATTTAATTTGCATTCCTAGCATTTATTTCTCTCACTAAAAATCCCTTTACTGACTTGAGCGTCGGAGTGCCAAACTTGGGTAAAACCCCAAGTCCCCCAAGTTGGACCCTTAGCTTACGTGTGTTAGTGCTTTCAGATCGGTACAGAGCCCACATATACAAATTTTTGACTGATCGACCCAAACCTGCCACCTAGTCTGACAACTCGGATCGACCAGATTTGAGCCGGATTACGGGTATTATTGTCAAAATAGAATGTTAAATAAATCCAAAAAAATCGTATAATCTATAAGCAGAATCTAAAAGCATGTCCTGGGCTGCTTTTGGATTCTAGCTTATTTTTCCTCAAATTAAGCAGAAGTTGGTTTTTCAAACACTCCAAAACTGTTAAAAATAAACACTTATCTAATAAGTGCTTATTTTTCGAGTGTTTGCTTTTGGATGTTAGTTTATTTCTGCTCAAATTAAGAAGAAATTGATTTTTCACACTCCAAAACGGCTGAAAATCAACACTTAATTTTAGAGTTTGTAGACAAAACATGTAAAACATATGTAAAAAAGTTCGCCTATGAAAGGAATCATTCATTTATTATTTAAATACTATCTATAAATACAAAAACCAAAAAATCAAAGCGAATTACAACACATCGATTTTTCAAGATCCTATTCCTAACAACCCATCCATGCCCCCAATTGTCAAACTTGAGCATTGTATTTCGCACTAAGCATTATCAATTTTCCTACGTGAGATGTTAAGAGAAATTGGTCCAAATAGTTAAAGGGTTCTTTATTTAGGGTAATGATTCAAATCGAATTGTTCTATCCATTTGAGAGTATGTGTGTTAAAAAGAAAAAAGTCCTATTGGAGATACTCTTACTGATTAATTTTAGTGACCGACTTGTGTATTTAAAATTTTCATATTTTTTAAATTGGTTTTAGGTAAACAAGTATCTACTCCAACCGTGACTAATTACTATTATCTAATTTGTTATTAAAATTAATGAATTATTGCTATTGGTCTTAGGGGTGTGTTTCGAGTCGAGTCAAGTTTGACAAAAAAAAAAAAAGTTTTGAGTTTGAAAATTATTTGCATGATTTGAGATTGAGCTCGAGCTTGTCAAGCTTATTTTTTTGGGGCTTGAGCTTGGCTTGCCCAAAGATTGAGCCGAACTCGACTTGACTCGACAAATCTTGTTGGATATTTTTTGGCTCTCATTCAAGAATAATATTAAACAATAACAAGGATATTAAGATATATATAATATATATAGTATACTAATATTTTTAAGTTTTATATCATTATTAATCAATTAGTAATTGATATATATATACTTGATATTTTAGATTATGTATCAATATCATTAATTATATTATAATAAACTATAAATCATGTAGTTACACAACACTTGCAACCCTCGAGTCTTAAAAAAATCGACTTGAGGCCAACTTGACACACGTCTCGAGCTCGATTAAACTTGGCTTGAACTTGACATCGCCCGAGTTCGAGTTTAACCAGCTTGAACTTGACTCATGTGGCTCACAAGCTAGCTCGGTACATAGCACACCCCGAATTGGTCCTCAAAGTCGACTTTTTCCAACATGAGCAAAACAACAATAAGCTTATTAATTCATAGAGTGTGACGTGGCTCGTACCCGCTGCTCTGTTGGACCAATCACCGCACGCCACCTGTCCGGTCGAAGATTTCCCTCAGACCATCAGGACGGCCTTCCAGTTACCGTCCATAATTTACCGCCTCAGCCGTCGACCCAGAGTCAGGCTTTCAGACCAGTTCCTTCAACCAAAATCCCTCGACCTGCCAACGCATCGGTCCACTAACCATTCCACAATTGAGTGGCCGACCACGTATTAAATGCAAGGCAATAGTGAGGCACCTGTCAGCTCCCCACGCCGACACGTCGAGGCGGTTAATTCTCTTTGTTCACCGCATATATAGCACCCCCTCATTTATTGCATGGTAAGTTCTCACCTACTCCTTTTTACCACTCAATCATTCGACCATCCTCATCGAACCTGACTTGAGCATCGGAGTGCCAACCCGGGTCGCACCCCCACCTTCCCCGAGTTGGCCTCGAGCTCATTTTTGTTACGATCCGTGCATATTCCGAGTGGTCAGGCGGCAATTCCCCTCTCAAACAATAGAGTGATCGCGATCTGATTTCCCGATCGAAGGTCAGGCGGAGATTTGGCTCGATCATTTGGCGCCGTCTGTGGGAAACGCAACGATAAGCCATCGAACATGACTGCTTACAATATCGTTAGCAACCGCCTCTTTGACGAGAATGGTTGAGAGGTCATCCCTCAAATCCATCTACAAGTTGCTACACCCACAGTCATCCCGCCTCAACTAGTCTACTCGACGCCCGAGTTAGACAAGTACTTAAAGGCATGTCGGGATGAAGCCATAGCTACAGCCGCGAAAGGAAGAGAGCCACGGATGCCGAAGTGCCCTCAAACTCGACCCGTAGAGGTCATTCAGCCTATGGTGAACCATCCAGCATATGTTCAACCGGTGCAGTATCAACAGCCTGTTGGATATTGGGCCGGGATCGGACAGACCGTACATCACCAACCTCAATATCAACACCCACTACCTGCTCAAGGAAGTACCAGAACACTGGTTCAAGATCGCCTGTCATTCCGACCCGAAGATGAGGTCGATTCTAAGACCCCCACTGACACCCAGATACTTCAGAACATTGATTGCCAAGGTCGAGGGGTCTCCCAGTAAAAATCTCGACCCTGTTACTCCCGGGGAAGGAATAACAACCCTCGACGATCTGAATCCCGAAAGGAACATGATACCCCTCAACACGACGTATCCCGTCACGGTTCGAGTGGAATCTTCGACCGACTCGAGCCACACGGTCGGCCAAACCAGATCAGAAGATCTAATAGGGGACGTATTGTGAGGTCGAACGACCTCAGGAACCAAATCCCTCCGTGCCTCAGTCGACAGGAAAGCCGACACCAAAGTGAAAGTCAAGGATCGTACAACCGTTCTCCCAGCCGGTCCCACTCTCCTAGGCGTGATCGATCCAGATCTTCCCGACATACTCTATCGACTTAACGCCTGGCACGACCTTGGAGATATCACAGTGATAGGGAAGCCCAGTCCCCATTTTGCGATGCGATCATTGAGACTACCACCGATGAAAAGATCCCAACAGGTCTGCCTACCTACAACGGGTCAACTGACCCAGAAAAGCATGTGTCACGTCTCGAGATGCAACTCAGCATGTTCGGTCACTCGCCTAATATTTGGGCTAAAATCTTTGTCACAACCCTCGACGGGCCTCTACTAGATTGGTTTTCGAGGCTTCCTCCTCGATCCATCCCCACATATAAAGCTCTGGTTGATCGATTCAATGCTCAGTTACCTCCGACCTATTTGTACACCATTAGGCAAGGTCCTAATGAGTCTCTCAGGGACTTCTTCACTCGCTTCTCACAAGCAGTGGTCAAAACGGAAGAACCAAGCATTGACCTGTTGAAACCAATTGTTCATAAGGCCTTGATCAGCAATGAATGTGCTCGATATATCTTCTTGCAGAAACCTCAAAATTTAGCCGACATCCAAGCAGTAGCCTGCGACTGGATGCAGCTCGAAGAATTGGAGAATTCTCAAAGAAGTCCAACTCATGGTTGAAAGGTAGACACCAGCCGTCCCATCAAACAGGATTTCCGTCCCAAGAATGAAGCACCGACTGGATCCACCCCTAGGAAGCACTTCACGCAACTGACGCGACCGATCGACGAAATCTACAACGTCATCTATCCTGCCCTCCTCAAGAAGCCCAAACCGATGCGAGAGACTCCCAAGACTCGAGAAAGCAATAAGTTCTGCAACTTCCATCAGCAGAAGGGGCATAACACCTTCGAGTGCAACGCACTGCGAGACGAAATTGAGCGCTTGATCAAGGGAGACCATCCCCTCGAGTTTGTAAAGAAAATGGAAGATAATGCTCGAAATCGGGACCATCACGGTAGGTCACCGCCAAGACAACGCCAAGCCAAGCCTCCGACTGAACGTGACACACATAACCGACCATGCCTCGGTCGGATTGACATGATTTCTGGGGGGCCCTTAGGGGGAGATTCGAGATCGGCTCGAAAGAAGACTCAGCAGGTAGCTGCGCAAAGCTTTTATGGTCCCCAAGAAGTGATGCACGTCTTACCTGAAGACTCTTGGATCAATGAAGAAGTAGTGTTTAGCGAAAATGATGTAATCAATGTACCGGCACAATCGAACGAACCACCTACCTGTCCTATGGTCGTCACGTTCGATGTTGTCAACTTTGCTGTATCCCGCACTTTGATCGATAATGGAAGTTCTAGCAACATTATCCTTTACTCGACTCTTGTTCGCATGAATTTGCATGATAAACTACTTCTAGATCCTATTCGAACCCCTCTTACAGGTTTCGGCGGAGTAGAGGTCTACATGAAAGGTCGAGTCCGCTTGGTCACATCAATGGGCACATTACCCCGACGTGCCATGCATGAGATCGAGTATCTTGTTGTTGAAATGCCTTCTGCATATAACATCATTTTTGGTCGACCGGGCCTCATAGACTTCCGAGCGATCATCTCCACTTACCACCAGATGGTAAAATTACCCACCCCTGCTGGGGTCGGAGAATTAAGGTGCGACATCCCGACCGCCTGGAACTGCTACCCCATATCGATGGAAAAACCCAAACCACCCACAGGGAAGCATATCCCATTGATTATCAATGACCCAATAATCGAGGATGATTTCGTAAACCCTGATGTAGGCGACCCGAAAAACTCAAAGAAAATGAGCTCTTCTCATGCCGCAAAAAGGAAGAAACAATAGGACAAGAAACTCGAACCCACAGAAGAACTCGAAGAAATTCAGTTGATCCCTGGACAATCAGAAAGAATCACACGCATAGGTGCCGGTCGAAAGGGCAAAGAACAATGCATGCTCGTACAGTTTCTCCGGGACAACCTCGACGTGTTCGCTTGGAGTGCTTCCGACCTTGTAGGAGTCGACAGGAAAGTAATCGAACATCACTTAAATGTCGATCCATCCTTCAAGCCGGTCAATCAAAAATTACGCCCCCAGAGCGATTCCCGGAATACCATCATTGAGATAGAGGTGAACAAGCTCCTCGACGCTAGGTACATAATGTCGATCCAATAGGTTGAATGGCTCTACAACGTCGTTCTAGTACCCAAGCCGGGGGGAAAGTGGCGTATGTGCAACGATTTTACCGACCTGAATAAAGCATGCCCAATGGACCCCTATCCGCTACCCAGGATCGACCAACTTATCGACTCCAAGGCCGGATGCAAATGATTAAGCATGATAGACGCTTTTCAGTGTTATTATCAGATTTTCATGGCCATCGAAGACCAACCCAAAACGACCTTCATAGTTTTCAACGGCATCTACTGTTTCAAGGTTATGCCGTTCGGTCTCAAAAACGAAGGAGCAACGTACCAACGAATGATGAACAAAGTATTCGAGCCAGAAATCGGCAACACCGTCGAGGTATACGTCGATGACATGCTTGTTAAGAGTGAAAGGGCCGTCGACTACCTCGACCACTTGAAGCGAGGCTTCAGCTTTCTCAAGAAATATAACTTGAAGCTCAACCCCACTAAGTGCACTTTCGGGGTCGACGGAGGAAAATTCCTCGGGTACATGGTAATCCAGAGAGGGATCGAAGCCAACCCCGTGAAGATACAGGCCATACAGCTGCTTCCGACCCCTAATTCGATCCGCGATGTCCAATGCCTTGTTGGCAGGATCATTTCGCTGAATCGATTCATATCACGATCGTCAGAGAAGAACTTGCCCTTCTTCAAAATCTTGCGAAATATCAAATATTTCGAGTGGACTCCAGAATGCGACCAAGACCTCAAGGATTTGAAGAAATATCTGGCCTCTCCCACTCTGTTAGTGAAGCCAGTCGACGGAGAGACGCTATACTTATATTTGGCCGTCTCGAGCGAAACAATCAGCTTCGTGCTTGTCACTGTTTGAGATCGAAAACATCTCCCTATGTACTACGTGAGTAAGATTCTTCATGGCCCTGAAGCACGTTACCTCGAGATCGAAAAATTTGCTCTCGCAATGGTCTACACCTCACGAAAACTTCGACCATACTTTCAAGCACATCCCATCGTGGTTCTAACCGATCAACCATTGAAGGCCGTCATGGATAAACCAGAGGTTTCAGGCAGACTCACCAAGTGGGCAATCGAGCTTGGACAGTTTGAAATAGCCTATCGACCCCTGGTGGCTTATCAAGCACAAATCCTCGCCGATTTCCTGGTCGAAAAGGACCCTCACTCAACACCTGCTAACGACAAAGCCATATGGACATTATCGGTCGATGGCTCTTTGACCTCTTCAGGGGAGGGAGCCGGTATATCCCTCTCGAGTACGGACGGACAACAGATCGAATACGCCATTGCTCTTGAATATCCCGCAACTAACAACGAGGCAGAATATGAAGCCCTTTTAGCAAGAATGAAGATTGCAAAAATACAAAACATCAGGAGGCTGACTGTCATAACCGACTCTCAACTAGTCGTTGGACAGGTCGGTGGTGAATATGAGGCTCGAGAAGAGTCTCTAGTCAAGTATCTTGCCTTAGCAAAGAAGGCCATATCGGAATTCGAAAAATTCAAGCTCTCCCAGGTTCCTCGAGAAGAGAACCTTCAAGCTGAGGCCCTCTCAAAGTTTGCAAGTGGATCGGTTGGCACGTGAGATCGGACCATCACGTTCATGACATCTTCCGCTAGATCCATCGACCCACCTGTCTTGGAAGTCAATTCCATTGATGTTGCCGAACCCTGTTGGCTCGATGGTATAGTCTCATATCTACGAAACGGTACCCTGCCCCTAGATCCATTCGAGCCGAAAAGGCTCAAGCAGCGTGCCCTAAGTTACACGCTTGATCAAGAGGGTCGTTTGTACAAACGTTCATTCATCGGCCCAACTAAACGATGTCTCCGACCATCTCAGGCTCGAGAAGTGCTGGCCGAGATCAACGAAGGATCATGTAGAAACCACGCCGGGGGGCGATCCCTTGCTCAGAAAGTGTCTCGAGCAGGATTCTTTTGGCCTACGATGCGCAATGATGCACTCGAATTTGTGAAGAGATGCGATCGCTGTCAGAAGCACGCCAACTTAACCCACCAGCACCCCTCAGCGATGATCCCGATCGAATCATCCTGGCCATTCGAGCAATGGAGAATCGACATCATCGGCCCTTTCCCGATCGCAACTCGGCAGAGGCAGTTCATCATCATCGCCATTGACTACTTCTCCAAATGGGTCGAAGCCCTCGCAGTGTCGAAGATAACCTTTCATGTTCTGCAAGACTTTCTTTGGAAACACATCATCACAAGGTTTGGGATCCCTTCAATTATAGTATGCGATAATGGACCTCAGTTTATGAGTTCAAGATTCAAGGCCTATTGCTCAGACTTCAAGATCAGTCAAAGATTCACATAGGTCGGACATCCCCAGGCCAACGGACAGGTCGAGGTCACCAATCGCACAGTCATACAGAACTTATGCACGTGACTCGAGGCAAAGAAGGAACACTGGGTCGATGAACTAGAAGGTGTCATGTGGGCCTATCGAACCACACCCCGAATTCCAACCGGTCAAACACCCTTCGCCATGGTATATGGCTCGGAAGCAATGATACCCGCCGAGATCATTCATCAATCCCCTCGAGTGGCTCAGTTTCAACGAGAACGGATTGATGCATTAAGGGCTTTCGATCTCGACACCATAGATGAAACTAGAGAGAAGTGAAATATAAAGATGCAGCAATATCGAGCCACAACGGCTCGCGCATACAACAAGAACCTGCAACCTCTTCAGTTTCAAGTCGGAGATCTAGTCCTCAAAAAGGTCGAAGTTACCAAGCATGTGGGTAAGCTCGATGCTAATTGGGAAGGTCCCTACCTTGTGGTCGAAGTTGGCAAGAATAGAGCCTATCACCTAGAAGATCTCGATGGGAAAACCTTACCTCGATCGTTGAATGCCCACAAATTGAAAAAGTATTACTTGTAAACAAATTATGTATCTTTCCAATCGATGAATAAACAAAGTTTTCCTTACTTTTCGATATACATGTTATTCGATCTGCCACTTAGTATCCTTTATTTTACGTCGCTCGTATTAAAGTGTCAGTCGCTCGAAACATTAGAGCAGTCAGCCTCAACATCTTCTCGACCACAAGCATCGATTAACACTCAAACCAATTGTAGCACCCGTAACGCCGAGATGCCACACGCCCGCACTATAGCTCAGTCCACATACGAAATGGATAATCCGTACATGAACCAAAACTATGGCGAACGGGTGACAAAAGAAAATATTAAACCACTAGCTAGGCGGGACTAACCCTCATTTAATACCAACATGCATAAATAATAAAACGAAAGCATAATTTTCATTCACTTCATTAGCATAATCCTTCCCATCATTTACATAAATCCAATTTCCCAAAGATAACAAAGTAAGTCATACTTAATACACAGGTACCAAGAGATATAACAATCTATATATGCATCATTAATGTACAAGAAAATGAGGAAGACAAGTGCTAGAACCAACAAGAAGGACTCTATCCCGCCTAACACGAACTCTGCAACCTGAAAATGTGAGGTGTCAGTCTATGAAAGACTGAGTGAGGGGTTTAAATAGATATTAGCGCAAATAACATGCAAGTCATATTCTCGGGTAAGGTTTTAATAAAAGAAATAATATGAGTTTAAATATTAAAGAAATTCTCGCCCGAGATTACAACTGTCTAATTTACAATTCAATTGAATTAATCAGTGGCCCGGCGAGTGAGGACAATTCTCCAACCTTTATCCGACAGTGTACAATAATTCAATTATTAAGCGATTAGGTGATCAAGCAATCAATTTACAGTGCATAATTAGCAGTTTCACTAACTCCTTCTTCCTCCAGGTGATGGTGGGATTGCAAGGCCCCACCACCCAATCAATCTGGGCATAGGGTTTATGAGTCCCTACGCCTGGCAGGCTCCTTCCTCCACCAAACCTCCTGGTGGATTCAGGGGTGACCCCAACAATAGGTGAGGATAGTGCAAGAGATCACCGTCGGCCCGATGCCTCCCCGGATTACTCAATACACTACCCTCGGGCCCAAAGTGAACATGCTTTACTCACCCAATCAATCAATCAATCAATCACAATAAGTTCAATTTGTCACGAGAAATCATTTGCAATCGATAAAGATTTTGAGAAAGATATATAGATATATATCTATATACATTTTGGCCGAAAGATCACATAGGGTTGTAAGGGTTCTATATATCTAGAAATTAAACCTCACCTGTGTCGACAATTAACAAGGATAGAACTATGAAGCTTTCTTCTCGTCAACGGGAAGACAATCTGTGTAAAAAGGACAAGTGTTCGTGAGACACGACTCATATGAACCATTTACGACGCACGGCAAAGTCATTCAATAACACTTAAGGACATGTCAAGTAGGAGCATGATTATCAATTAAACAAGTGTATATATCATATAATTCACATATGGGAGCCAAGAGAGTGAAAGGGATGCGATAAGAGTGGTTTTGGTGAAGTTTGGTAAAAACGGACAATTTTAGGAAACGTACATACTGAGGGAAAACTGGAATATCTTTAATTCTAGAAGTGAGAATTGAGTTTTGTTTGTTTGGAATCAAACTAGACACAAATACCTTTCCGATGATATATGGCTCGTTTTCTAGTTCAAAGCGAGGAGAAAATGGCATATGCTTGAAGTTAAGTGAGTGCAGTTTGTCGGGAAAATGGTGACACCTAAAAGAATTGATTATATCTCATAAAATACAAACTATATTGAGGTTATTCCAATTAGAGGTTGTTCTAGACTTCAAGATGTTTTCGTGGATTCAAAAATCAGGTAATTTGGAGTTTTTATGAGGGAGAAACGGGCGTGTGAAGTTTGCCCTAGAAGCAGACAAGGGCGTGTCGGGACTCACGAATGAGGCAGTAGCTTCCGACACAGGCGTGTCGGAAATGAACTGGGGAGTGACACGGGCGTGTCAAAGCAATCTGGGTGAAAAACAGGGTATAGGCACGGGAATTGGCTCCCAAATCGTCCCAACACCAAATCAATACAAGAAAACAACCTAAAACTAACATATAACATGTATATGATCATATATATCAATTAAACATCATATAATCCCTGGAAACATGTATAGATCATCAAGAATTCCTCAACCAAACCCTATATAATATCATGTCTTCCAACCTCCATATAATTCAAGATTTCATGACAGCTTCCAAGTATAAAGGTCCTAAACATGCTTCTAAACTCATATATTCAAGGAATCACAGCAAGATCAACAAACCCTAGTCAAGCATGGATTCATGAATTCATATAACTTCAAATTATACCTTGAAATCAAAGGAGAAAAGGATGAAATGGTGATATGATGGTGATGATGCTTCTAGCTTCACAAATCCTCAAAAATCTAGCTTGAAATGTGATGAAATCTTCCCTTCTCTTCTTGGTGTTTTGATCGTGTATTAGTGTGTGTGTGTGTGAGGTTTTTGATGAAATGAAATGAAATGTAATTAGGGAGAGATAAATGTATATGATATATTATGTATGTAATGTATAGATATATACAAAAGTCTTCCACTAACAAGCATGAATCACCATATTTTGCATTTAAGTCCTTCAATTAATTGAATGCATGCAATCAAGTTTTGTTCCATGAGAAATGATCGAATAACTCCAATTCATTTCATGCAATCAAGTCCTCATTCTCAAGAAATGATCAAGTAAGGTCATATATGAACAATTAGTCACATTATCAATTAATTCATGTAAATCTCTCATTAACAATAATTTCATATAATTTCATGGAAATATTACGAATCTAATGTCATGAAATTTATAAATTAACACATAATGATTGAATGGAAAAACCGGGGCGTTACACCAATTATCAAAGAATTCAAAGGAAAACTTAAAAGTGATCATTCATTAACTCAAAAAAGGAATTACATAATAATTCGAAACAAAGTGTGTCGATTACAACCTTTTCGGCCATACACTTAGCTAGATTTTGGATTTTCTAATGGGAGCAACAAACACTCAGATTCCTACATATTTACAATGAATCCCGAGTCAACAACTACAGGAATTTACCCTAACAGTCGAATTCCTAAAAGATTACAAGAGTCCGACCCCAACAGTCGGAACCCTGAAAAGAAGGGTCTCCTCTCAGCTGACAACTCGAGTACAGAGATAGGGCTGGCACGTTTTCTCTGGCTCACTTCCCGGCCGGACCATCTCCGGTCCCCTCCTCGATGGGCACGATCGCGCCATCCCCAAAGTATTCTGGGCACATATCTTTGGGGTCGAAAAAGACATCCAGGTCGAGCTCCATCAACGATATACTGTCTGGCTCGCGCCAGCTTTACTGTGAAGCCAAACTCATCTTCATCCCAATTTGGCTCGGGAGAGGGAGGTCGGTCAACAGGGTCGATGGGTTGCGGATCGTCTTGGTACAAGTCGACCTTCTCTTGATCATAATCCATTGTAAGCTATTTGGCCGTTTGTACCTGGGCCATACACAAATTGAAGCCCTCTTCGACATCCTTGAAGCTCGCGATTGAGACGGCTTTAGCATAGGCTTTGGAATTCATAAAGCGATACGCTTCTCACCTCTCAAGGTCGGAGACAGACTCCTCAAGTCCCCTCTTACATCTACTCAAGGCCAGAGCTTCCCCCTTCCTCTCACCCTCGATTAGGCCCCTGTTCTTCGCTTCAACCTCCTCCTCGATCGACCTCGCGACCCTATCCTCAGAAATCTTGAGCCTCTTCTCAGTATCAGATAACTTTTCGATGGCATCGAAAAGATTTTTATCGAGCTCTTCCTTGTCTTTGTTAGCCGCAGCCAACTTTTTGTCCATCTCTTCGAGCTCGATTCTCATTCGCTCAACCTGCTGCTCAGCCCTGGCCCTCGTTTGCCGGTGGACCCAACCCCTTCGAGCCACCTGGAAGAAATCCTGGCCCATCTGTAACCAAGAAACGATCATCAGAATTCGAGCCACCACTTAACAAATACAAGAAGGAAATTCACAAGTAAACTTACGATGAAGTACATCTGGACCCAGGACGCCTCGATCTCATCGTCCGTGAACGCCCACCTCTCCTTGTGGTCGACCACCGTCTGGATCGAGCTGTACAAAGCCCCGAGCGCGTTGTAATCCTTTGTGGCTGTACCGATCCTCCGGGGCTCGCCCTGTTCATTGTGGCTCGAGAGGCCGTTCGGGAAGTGGGGTTCTTAGAGAGTGGGATAGTCGAAGAAGAGCCACATATCTTCCTCGCTCGGCTTCCAGGGGATGGCGGTCGCGGGTTGGGCACCCTACAGCGGCCTTCGCACTCCAGCCAGGATGCTAGCAACATTCCGGGGCACGATGTCCCCGCGACCCTGATTGCGTGGGGTCGAGAATTCTCCAACTTGGACCTCGATGATGGGCCCAAGAGCTGGTGGCATGGGGAGCACAGGGGTCTTCTCCCAACCCTTCCCTCTAGACTTATTCGCCTTGGGAGTGGACTTGGTGTGGCGGTGTGTCTTTTGTTTCTTGGACTGTGGGGCTTCTGTGTCATCGACCCCCGTTGGAGCATTCCCCCGCTTCTCGGGGGGCGTTAGCTGTCCTCATGGCGAGGACTTTTGGCAACGCCTCGACCGTGGCGTTGTTCACGGCAGTGATCTCCGCTTGGGTCGGCGGAGGCAACTGCTTCTTCTCGGCCGCCTTCTTCAGCTCGGACATCTCCTTCCTTCTGGCTGCGAGTGACGCCGACATGATGTATCGCTCTGCAAAAAGAAAGGCAATCGATCACATACTTGGACAAAAAAAAAAAAATAATAAACAAAAACAACAAATTGCATGAACACATTGCTTCGAAGGATCTGCTCGATATACCCGGGTTGAAATATTTACGGACCTCTGGTGCGAGCCCCAGCTCAATCAGCATCTGTGGATCGTTCATGTCCTCCGACTCCAGACTTCCTAAATTCCTCAAGGCCGCCATTAGAGTACTCGGCTAGCCCGGATGTCCCCTCGGAAGATCCGCTCGAGGGACCCAGCCTGTTTCCATCCCACATCGTTCGAGCTGGTTGGCGACCGTATCACCCGGTAATTATTCTTCGACTGGAGTTGAATGTACCCCGGGCCCGGTGCCGAGGTCTCGGTCGTTAATCCAGCCTGGAAGATCTCGGAGAGGCAGTAGATGTTGGTCTTCATCCCCAAGCATCTCAGCAAGGCCCTCAACCCATTTACCATGGCGTATGAGTTGGGCATCAACTGTAAGGGGCTGATCCTCAGAACGTTGAAGAACTCGAGCAGCTCCTCGGAAATGGGCACCCTAAATCCATTCTTTACCGCCAAGTAGTTGACCACGATGCAATTTTTGGGTGGGTTGGTCATTCTATCCCCGACCCTAGGCTTTATCACTCGATAGCCCCCAAACTCCGATGCACCGCCAAACAGCCATCGTTGAACCTCCCCAAATTTTTCATCCGATATGCTGGGAGTTATGGCTCGAGGATCCTTCACTAGCCGACCCTCCGGTTCGATATTCTCTACCTCTTCCTCCTCTTCTTCCTCCTCCTCCTCCCCTTGACCTGAGGTCGATGTCTCCTCTCCAGCAACGCGAGGCACGACAACCTCTTCCAATTCCGCCTCAGGTAGGGGGTCGGACACCCCTACCACATCGACATCCTCATCCCTTCCTTGGGGGTTAGCCGACCTAGTGTCTATGGAGGTCCCCCGAGTCCGTTGAATCTGAACTCGAGCTAGACCCGGAGCTCGACCCCACACTTACGGCCGCCACATCCATCCCGTTGGCCCAGTCTCCACTCAATTTGTTGACATCCTACAGTTACAATAGAAACATGTTTTCACTCTTGAAGGATCGGATTCGAACAAATCGAGAGAGAGGAAGCCTTAGGAGAGGGAAGTGGTAGACCACTCCCTCGAAGCAGTCGAGAAAAAAATAAAAAAGAAACACGCAAGAAAAATAGAATCGAGCTAGAAGTCGAGACGATACCTTTTTGTGTTTCGGGAAAGGTTTGAAGATTACTTCCTTCGGAACGAACGACCAAAAAATCGATGCACAAAAGTACTTGATCGACCTGCAACAGCTCGGAGCTTCTCTTCGGTTTCCTTTCGCAAAAGTAACAAATGAAATTACAGAGGAAACTATTTATAGGAGTGAATTTGGCGGGAATCGAGAAGGTGAAAGGTCGCCATGATTACAGCAGGTCCCACCCTTGGGAGTTGAAACGCCACTGCCACGTCAGCCCTAGCAGATGACGTTTCGGGGGGGGGGGGGGGGGTGGGGGGCTTATGACGTGGCTCGTACCCGCTGCTCTGGTGGACCAATCACCGCACGCCACCTGTCTGGTCGAAGATTTCCCTCCGACCATCAGGTCGGCCTTCCAGTTACCGTCCATAATTTACCGCCTCAGCCGTCGACCCAGAGTCAGGCTTTCAGACCAGTTCCTTCGACCAAAATCCCTCGACCTGCCAACGCATCGGCCCACTAACCATTCCACAATTGAGTGGCCGACCACACATTAAATGCAAGGCAATAGCGGGGCACCTGTCAGCTCCCTGCGCCGACACGTCGAGGCGGTTAATTCTCTTTCTTCACCGTATATATAGCACCTCTCATTTATTGCACGGTAAGTTTTCTCACCTACTCTTTTTTACCACTCAATCATTCGACCAACTTCATTGAACCTGACTTGAGCGTTGGAGTGCCAACCCGGGTCGCACCCCCACCTTCCCTGAGTTGGCCTCGAGCTCTTGTTTGTTATGATCCGTGCAGATTCCGAGTGGTCAGGCGGCGATTCCCCTCTCAACAAATAGAGTGATCGTGATCTGATTTCCCGATCGAAGGTCAGGCGGAGATTTGGCTCGATCAGAGTGAGAATGCTATAAAAATAAATAGTACATAATAAAAATAAAAAACTTAAGAATTCAACCGTCTTGATAGAAAGAAATCGCCTATGGTTATGGAAAATCTCAAATCAACTATCGTATAATATTATAAAGGAGTTGCTTGCATTCCAAAATATTTGTCAAATAACAAAAATAAGACTCCCTATCTATTTAGCTTGCTACTTTTCTTTCTTTAAAAAAAATCATGGCGACTTATTATTTAATTTTTTTATATTTTTTTCTTGCTTAATATATCACCACTAAATTTTATTAGATTTTCATAAACAAAAATTCTTACATATTGTTTGAATATAAATGATAAGGATGATATATTCGTTTTTTTTAAAATAAATAAATAAAATATATAGATAGCGCGATTAGTAATTAATGGATTACAAATATCACTACTTTTATCATAATTTGATATACAATTTGACTCGTGGAAAAATTTACAACACATCTAATCAAATCAACTGATTATTCTTTTATGGGCACATGATGCGTTTCACCGCATATTTCTACACGATCGAACATATATATTCGGGCCTAGGGATGTAAACGAGACAAGTCGGCTCACGAGCTTAGCAAGCCGGCTCGAAAATAGCTCGCGCTTGGGTTCGTAAATGGCCAGTCGAGCCGAGCCATGGCTCGGCTCGTGATCCTTCGAACCCAAGCCCGAGCCACATATGTCATAGCTCATGGCTAATGAGCCGGCGCGCGAACCATGCTGAAATTAAAAAAATTTATATATATATATATATGTGTGTGTGTCTCAGTGTCCAAACCCTAATGAAATACCAATTCATTTGCCCCACAAATTCTTTCTCCTTCCAGACTTCCACATTTCTGCTGCAGAGAAAAGACGCCACCCACCACCGCTATCTCACGCCACCGCCTCCCTTCTCTCGCCGTCTTGCACCACCACATCTCCTCTCTCATCGTCTCAGGCCACCGCCCACGACGCCACGAGAACCTTCTTGCTCCTCCAGAGTTCAGCCGCCCTCCGCCGCAACAAAGTGAAGCCCCCTTCCGGCCCCTATGCCGCAGGCCACCACCAAGCCCACCCAGATCTGACGGCTTCGTATCCGGAATCTTCCTAATTATATCAACTTGTAGCTTTTTGTTAATTTTATGTTCATTTGCGTCTCCTTTTCTTCCTTTCACTTTAATATTGTTCTTTTAATTGGATGCGAAATATATTAACGCTAGATGCATGCTTTGTATCTTTTGTATCTTTCAAATTGGTGCTCTGCTATTTTAGACCCATTTTGATATTGCATTCTGAAAATAGTTAATGGATGTGTGAAGGGAAATCTAGATCTGGGCAAAATAAATTTAGGGCGATTTACATCTGACTATCCTGCTATTTGGGGTAATTACAACGTAGTTCATCTGTTTTAAGGAATTACAATATAGTCCCTGATGTTTATGTTCCGTTAGAGATCCCTGGAGACCGTTAGGGTTCCGTTAATATTTTGGTCTGTTCTTCCAAAAATGCCCCCAGGACTGTATTGTAAAATTCGTAAAAGTTAGGGATCGTTTTGTTATGGAAAGAAAACACCAGGGACTTATTTGTAATATTGTACAATATTTACAATATTTTCCATATTTTCCATATGAGATTAGTTAAGTTTTGGGGCCTTTCTTTGCTTGGGTTTCTCGAAGAGAATGTAAATTTTATTGGTGATTTTGGGTTTTGAGAGCTGATTTTCTGGCCAATTTGTTGTCAAGAGTTTCGATTCAGAGGTTTGAAGCTATAATTAGTTTTAATTTCAGCGAGGACCGCTAGGTTTATTCCAAGAAAATTGATTTTTTTATGGAATTTTTTGAGTTTTCATCTCCCTCTTCTTAGTTCTTATCCTTCAGCTTAGAACAAATTTTTTGGGATTCCTACAAAGGCAATGTATATTAATTACATATGAAGGTAGTCTGAATTCATTTTTATTTGGGCCTTCTACTCTATTCGCCGCTCAATTGCATTCAAGAGTTTTATTTTGCAAATCTATATCGCATTTGAGGCATCAAATCTTTGGGATGTTGCTTTTTGTGTTTTACCTTAATCTCTTATTTTGTTTTTTAATTTGAAAATTAAGAGAACTTTCGATAAATCCCGCCGGATTTGGGTGATGGGGAGCAAAATGATAAATTCCGCCGGCAGCCGGTGGGGTTTCAATGGAACAAAGAAATAATAATAAAAAAACAGATTAAAGATGCTAAGATAATTAGTTTTTTTAGATTTTTAATTAGATTTTTTGAATTTGGATTTTTAATTTGAATTATGAATTTAATTAATTTGATTTTTTAAATTTGAATAGGAATTTAATTAATTTGAATAGAAATATAAATAGTTAGGGTTTTTTGATTAAATTAAAAATTTTCCTTTTATTAATAAACAATTTGTATTTAATGATTCATTAAAAATATTTAAATAATAATTAGCAATATTATATTTATTAAATTAATAAATAATTTATATTTAACGATTAATTGTAAATATTGTATAATATTATAAATAAGTCCCTGGTATTTTCTTCCATAACAAAACGATCCCTAACTTTTACGAATTTTACAATAAAGTCCTGGGGGCATTTTTGGAAGAACAGGCCAAACTATTAACGGAACCCTAACGGTCTCCAGGGATCTCTAACGGAACATAAACATCAGGGACTATATTGTAATTTCTTGAAACAGATGGACTACGTTGTAATTACCCCAAATAGCAGGGTGGTCAGATGTAAATCGCCCATAAATTTATTCTGGACTTTTATTATGCGTGGAATGTGAAGAAAAATCTAGATCTGGGGCAAATCTGTTTTTTCGTTCTGCGATGAATGTGTGTGGATGAAAAATTCAGATCTGGGCAAGAATTTTGATGGTTTTTCAATTGGCTCGCGGGCTCGGCTCGGATCGTCCGAACCTCCCTGCGAGCCAAGACTGAGCCACCCTTCCCGCAGCTCGTGGGCTCGCAAGCCGAACCCAAGCCAAAAAATTTAGCCCCGAGCTCGAGCCCGAATCTTGAAAATTTGTCAAGGCTGGGCTCGGCTCGGTTCGTTTACATCCCTATTCGGGCCATGGATTTCGTTGATAAGAGAGAAAAGAATCCAGACATTGCATGACGACGGAGTGGTATACTTTGCTCGACATGAATAATGACTCGGACACTTACAACGAAAGCAACACAACCCAATCCAAGAATAGATTCATTAATTTAATTTGCTCATTGTCCTTGTAATTTGCTTTATCATGATGCATTACAAAGTTTAGATAAAGTGATAAGAAATTATACATACATCAAAGTATTTATTTATGGCACCTCTAGAATTCTAACAAAAATTTCAAACAAGATTCTAAAAAGAAAAAAACATGATTTTGTAGCAAAAATAATTCATAAGCGATATGTAAAAAAGGGTGTAAATAAACAAAATAAGAAAAACTCAACAGGAAGTTAATTTTAAAGATAAATGTCAGCAAGAAATAAGTTGGGATATCTATATCATTTGATGCAAATTTAAAGTCCACGATATCTAACAATTGCCCTCTAGAAATTATCGTTGCATAGCGGCAAGGGAAAAAGAGGAGCTACGGCTACGGGAACAATATGTACAATATTATTGGGGCAATTTTTGAAAACTCCCCATGGGTTTGAAAACTTCCTTTTAGCTCCCTATTTTCAAATACATCATTTGGGGTTTTAGATACGCGATTCTGGGATTTAGATACATGATTTTTTCCTTGTATTTCAAATACATCATTTGGGGTTTTAGATACGCGATTCTTGAGTTTTAATACATCATTTTTGAAAATGGGGAGCTAAAAGGAATTGGACTTATCATTTGGGGAGTTTTCGGGAATTCCCCGAATATTTTTCAATAGGGAAATTAAATAAAAAGATTTATACCTATCATTCATCTGGAAAGCACGGACACGCCCAAAAAAAGGGCCGTACAGTGTCCGATACGTATTGGACACGGACAAGGACATGTGTCGGACACGATTTCGACACATGTCCGAAATTAAAAAAAAAATTAAAAAAAATTAAGACATGGTGTCAAACACGACAGGATGAAGTGTCCGATACGTATTGGACACGGCGGAGAAAATTTTATAATTATACAAAGTCTTTTATGTTTTTTTTAATATTTTTAGAATTTTTTTATAAAAAACAAAAATCACAAAACTTATTTGAGTTTTTAATATTATGTGTGATGGGGTAGGAATCTGAACAACCGTAAATCACCAATCAGTTTAAGATTTGTTTAGGAAAGGAAGACCATCACAGACGTTAAAGCCTCAGGAACTGGGTTTCCAAATGAGCGTGGGTTCTTCCAACTAGGATAACACCAGGGTTTGTGCAACAGAAATGCAGAAAGTTGAGAAGTGTGGCAAGCTTAAGTAAGGAGATGAAGATCAAGGTGAAAATGCCCAGTTGTATGCGATGTCTGTATGTGATTTTGTATGTGAGATATGACTTGGGTAATGTGAGTAAGAATTTTCCTATTTATACGTTGAGGGCATGGGTGTTTTGGTAAAAGTGATCATGTGGTCCCAAACCCAATGTTGCCCTAGACACGTGGCAACGTGTGATGGTATGAAAGTGATATCTCTGAATGATACCTAGTGATAGGCGGTTGCAGTGTGTCAGGCGTGGTGTGCGCACTACCACTGTCTCAGAGGTGGTTATAGAGCAGCAAACGATCGGGGAGGCACCCAAAGAGCCTCCTCTAGTAACTGGGTGTGCCCTCGAGGGGAACCCTTCATTAAGGAGGGGGTTAACCTCTGGGAAGTGAGTACCCCCTGTACGAGCGCTGGGATACCCTGAACGGATGTTCCCGAGCGTCAGAGCGCTCGAGAGGAAGAGTTCCGCTGGCGGCTTGGTCTGACGTCGGACAGCTTGAGCGAAGTATGGGCGCACTCGACCGCGAGTTCCCTCGCAACAGGTTCCCCTGGTGCGGGAGGGATGGACTCTGGGTAAAGAACGTTCCGTGGGGCTGCAGTGCGAGTGTCAGACGGGATTGGTAAGTAAATCCTACGCTCATGGCTTGGTTCGAGGCGCGCAAGTCTTAACCAGTGAGATAATGAATGAATGTGCTGGATCCATTTCGCGAGCCCATTATTACGAGTGTCCAAGCTCTAGAATCTTCAGATAGCTTAGATGAGCCGTTCAGATTGAGATACGTGTTTGGTGCTGATCTGAGCGTGATTTAGGCCCATCAATATGTTTTTTATTTATATATAAAATATATTTTTTTATATAGAATATAGTAGTGTCGAAACTGTGTCGTGACCTAAAATTTTTAAAAAAATTATATCGTTCTGTTGTATCATGTCCATATCAGCGTCTCTGTATCCATTCAACATAGTGGTTCATAATAGTAAAATGCTAAAAGAAAAAAAAACAAAAGAAAGCCAAGAAAGAGATTGGGATGTCCTACCATTAAAGCAGATAATAATCAGCTTTATGATTGAAATTTGAAACTTCTTTAGCAAACAAATGAGAAAAAAGAGAGGGATGATTACGGTCAGTGGGCGACATGCACATGGTGTTAGATTCCCTTCTTGACGTCTCGGTAGTCGGTGTCAGAGAGTATAAAGAAAACACAGGTTTGGTTGGAAAAATAAATTTTTTGTGTTATTCAATTTCTGTTGTGTTACACTCCATACAGTAATTACAGCATATACAAGGAAGGGAAATCTCTTCCCTTGATATCGGGATCCCCTAACTAACACTCCCCCCCCCCCCCCAAGTTATATCATAGGGGCCCCAAGTTATATCATAGGGGTCAGACATATTCAACTTGGACAATGACGAGTGGAAGTTTTGGTTGCTCACTACTTTTTTTAGGATATCTGCGAGCTGGTCCTCGGATTTTACAAATGGAAGCTTAACTACCCCGAACTCGATTTTCTCCTTAATGAAGTGACGGTCGATCTCCACGTGTTTTGTCTGATCATACTGTACTGGATTGCGAGAGATGCTAATTGCTGCCTTGTTATCGCAGTATAGGTCAATGCTCCCTTCTATGGAAAAATCGATCTCGGTAAGAAGTTTTCCAATCCATAAGACTTCGGTTATTCCTCGAGCTATTCCTCGGAATTCCTCCTCGACACTGTAGAGTGCTACCACCTTCTGTTTCTTACTCCGCCAGGTGACCAAGTTACCCCCATAAAGGTAAAGTATCCGGAAGTGGATCTTCTCTCTGTGATGCTTCCAGCCCAGTCAGCATCGGTATATGTTGTGACTCGAGTGTGCCCATTCTTGGCAAACATAAGTCCCTTTCTTGGGGAAGACTTCAAGTATCTCAGAATCCTTGTGATTGCCTCCATATGCTCCTTGCTCGTGTTGTGCATGAACTGACTCACTATCCCAATAGCATAGGCGATATCCGATCTAGTGTGAGCCATGTAGATTAGTTTCCCTACCAATCTCTGGTATCTTTCTCTGTCAATCGGGGTTTGATCTGGGAAGATCCCCAACTAGTGGTTCTGAGTCATTGGTGTTTCAGTTGGTTTGCAATCTAGTAGTCCAACTTCCGCCAGGAGATCTAGTATATATTTCTTCTGTGAAATGAAGATGCCTCTGTCTGATCTCATCACCTCAATGGCAAGGAAGTATCTCAATTCTCCCAGATCTTTCATTTCGAATTCCCATTAGAGGTTCTCCTGAAGGTTGGCTATCTCCTCAGTGTCGTTTCCCATTATTACCATATCATCGACATAAATGATCTACAGGGTAATGAGATGATACTTCCTTTTGGTGAACAAGGAATGATTTGAGTTGCTCTGGCTATATCCGTATTTCTTCATAGCTAGAGTGAACTTCCCGAACCAGGCTCTTGGTGATTGCTTAAGCCCATATAGAGACCGCCTCAATCTGCACACCAAAGACCGATCCCTGGGGTCCTCAAATTCGGGTGGGAGATCCATGTAGACTTCTTCTTCCACGTCACCGTGCAAAAAGGCTTCTTAACATCGAACTGGTGTAGAGGCCAATCATAGTTGGCGACTATGGATAACAAGATACGGATAGTGTCGAGTTTCGCCACTGGTGAGAAGGTCTCTGTGTAATCTATCCCATAGATCTGAGAGTATCCCTTGGCCACCAATCTAGCTTTGTACCTTTCGATAGACCCGTCCTTCTTGTACTTGATACTATAGACCTATTTGCATCCCACAACACGTTTCCCTATTGGAAGTGGGCACACTTCCCAGGTATCATTTTTTATAAGGGCTCTAATCTCCTCTTCCATTGCCTGTCTCCATAGAGGGTTTTCCTGCACTTCTCTGGTGGTCTTGGGAACATCATGGGATTAGAGAGCATGTATATAGGCCTATAGTTGTGGCACACAACTGGAGGACACATGGTGAGTCACTGGGTACCTGGACTTGCTTATCCGTTTTGGACTGTACCTGTTCGGCGGAATACCCCTGTTCTGTTTGGGAGGTAAAGTATATGTACTATGTAGGAAAATAGGGGGATCAGGGTTACTAACCTCTGGGATATTCGATGTCGGGGGCTCCTCTGAGGTGGGTGAGAAAGATGGATGTGGATCTTTAGAATGTGGAGTGTACTCGTGTAGTGGCTCAAGCCATTCGCACATCCAATTCATTCCCTCATTTGTGTCTTTCTTCCCCTGAGGGGATGTAGTGGAGTGTGTCTTAAAGTAGTATTCTATTTCGAGGAAGTTAATGTTAGGAATAGTGCCCTTAAAGCAGATGTTTGCTTTACTATTTCTTTGTAAAATGACAAACAGTCTTTGAATAATAAACGAGATGATTTTGTTCATAGGCAAACACTTCTTTATGTGCTTATTTATGTCTGTTTGGGTTTGACTGTTTTGCATGTACTGAACTCCTCTAATCCGATGAGGCCATTAAGAACTTTGTCGCTATGGAAACGACACATGAAACAAGTTCTTAACTCCATAGGAGAGGATTCGAAACTTCTCCAAGTCGAGAGTCCGACAGACAGTGAGATTGTCGACCATGAATCTACTGAGACTTGCTTATGTGATTATGTCCTTTTGAAGGATCACTCAGTTTCATGGAGTGATAAGTGCATACGTTGATGCGTTCATAATACATAAGGGTGATTGTTACAAGAACTTCATCACTGAGATGTCCCGCGTGAGAACATTCCAAAATGGGAAAGGAGGTTTCCTGAAACCTTCAGATTAGGAAATATCTTACAGGTCAATGACGTGATTCATTAATCCTTAGACTTGAGATTCTGTAATGTCTCATATGAGCTAACTCTGTAATATTTGATATAGGCTCAAAAGGGTGTCACCATATAGACACCTGAACCCCGGCCTATGTTGGGATTACACAAGTGGCATATGTGGAATTAGTAGAATCAATAAAGGACCTACACTTGTTAAGAACAAGAATGATCTCTTACTGATTTAAGTTGTTCGTAGTCCATTAGACTTTAAACCCTTGGCCAAGGTGGATAAAAGATCAAGACATCTAGAAAATGGGGTTTTCTAGGATTGAGATCGAAATGGATATGAAACGAACTTAACTTTAAAGATCAAGAATATTTGGGCTCTAAGAATATTCTCATGCCTTAGTTCTTGATTGAGAGATGGAGTTGTAGGAGGATCGTATTTCACTGATTGTCATTGACTGAAAGGTTCTTCGATTCATTTCGTTATTCGGCTAGGGGTCACATACCCATTGCTAGATTACGGTAGTGTGATCTGTGAAGTAATTAATTAATTACTGTCACTGCTAATCAAATAATGAACCTAAAGGGTCACACACAAATGCCAGGATACGAGGGTTATGGTAGGGTGTTAATATGATTAACGAAGGATCAAAATAGTTGATCGAAATGGGCATAAAACGAGGTTGATGCCACGTGTCACGCGGCTAACGTGGCTGCCACGTGTCACGTACACGTGGCTTCACGCGTGTCCCATTTCGTGTGATTTATTTCACACGCGAATTCTTTTCTAGAATTAATTAATTAAATTATAATTAATTAATTTTAGTCTTTTAATTAATTATTGAATTAATTGTTAAGACTATTCTCAAATAACTTAACCCAATAAATAATTAATTGGGAATTAATTGATTTATTGAATATTAACTTTTAACTTTAGGAAAGTTGAAAAAGTCCAACTTCCTATTGTAGGAGAGAGAAGGTTATTCTTGCAAGACTTGAAGAATAAGTTAGGAACTTATTATTCCAATTAAATTAATAATTAAATTAGTTAATTAGTGAGCAAGAAAACAAAATCCACTAGGTTTATGAAACCCTAGGGATTTCGAACCAACCTTGTATAAATACAAGGGGTAGGTGTTTCTCTTATTCTTTAGACCAACACTCATGAAGTTTTAAGTTTTTGAGAAAATCCAAAAGAAAAGTTTTCAAAGAAAAAATTATCCTAGCCTTAACACAACCCATAGAACTAGCATTCTCACTCGCTTGATCGTGTTCTAGGTCTAGTGTGGATAGGCTTTGGAGGGCTAGTACTTTGGAGTCTAATTCGAAGGCCGTTTGAGGGACTTTCCGCTTGAAGGGTGTTTGTTAGGCGGTAACAACATCACAAGAAAGCTTCAATTAAAGTGAGTTTCTTGTTACTCCCAACGTTACAGTACGAAAATTGCAAGACAACGAATAAACTTGTGGAAAATTTTAAACTTCCGTTGCTCAACTCTTTCGTGTTTTCCAACAATTGGTATCAGAGCCACCTTGCAACGTTCGTATTGTATCTTTATTGCTTTTGGAATTTTGATGAAAATTCTTGAATTTGGATATTGGCTGTGTATTCTTGGTTTTTGTTTAAAAATGAATCTGTCAGATCCATGCTCTTTCTTGAAGATTTTGCGAAAAAAATTTCCCGAATAAATCTGGTTTTAAGCTGTTTAGATCTGATTTATTTTGAACTGTTTTAATTCGAAATTGGAAGTTCTGAATTTGCTGAAATTACGAAACTAAAAGGGATCAGAACAGGTTCATCGCGTGCGGGATTGCGCGCACCTAGTACGCGCATGGGGCTGCCCATCGCAGCCCCGCACAACTGACCCCGACGCGCGGCAGATGCCCAGACGCGCCTAGGCGCTGCTGCGCGGTTCCTGCCCCTCCTTCCCGGCATCGACCGCGAGTGGCGCGCGGGCTAGCACGCTACTGCGCGGCGCCTGCCGCCGCGGACGGTATGCTCGCGTAGGCAGTCCCGGGATGAGCTTTCGTTTCGTGTTTTCTAAGTCTCGTTGAAATCCCGTTTTGTAAAATCTGATTTTAAAATTAGATTTTAATTTTATAAAAATTACCTATTTGAAATAATTATAAAATTTGGGATTTTTATGAATTAAAGTCAAGTTCTTATTTTTCGAGAAAATATTAAATATCACTATGAATGATATTTTTGACAAAAATTTAATTTTGAATTAATTGTGATTTTTTTATGATCCGAAGTTCGATTTTGAATAAATTCTTGAATAATGAACTAATATTCAAATTACTTAAATTAGTTGTAACTTGAAGTCAAGGGAATTTTAAATTTAATTGGTAAATTTAAATTCAAGCGGAAGCATGCTAGTTTAGGTGATCATGGGTTAGTCTTATGTATGTTTTAAATTCTATACTTGGATGATTTCAATTGGTGTCGGAGCCCCACAGTTACGCATTTTCAATTGGGGTTGGAGCCCTACTTATGTGCATACTGTTATGTGTTTATTATGTGGCTTTCCTTATTATTGTTTTTGGGCCGGGGTATGCCCCGTGTACTTGTCTATGGCCAACATGAAAATTGAGCCATATTACTTTATGTAAAGAGAGTAGAACTTAGGAAGTGAGGTTTTTATTTTCTTTTTGGAGACAAGCACCCATGGAATAAGAAGGATCCACAAGGAGCACTTGAAGAACGGTGGACATAAGAAGACCCCTCAAAATGTTTAGGAGGGTTTCTATTAAACGTAATAGATAGGGTATTTTTTCCATTAAATTTTGTACCCCCAAGTGATATGAATTATCTTATGTGGCATGAATGTTAGAACTAGTGATTTTGGAGTGGCTCCCAAAATTACATATAAGATAGGATACCCATGCTCATCTCATAATTAGTATCATGTTAGGACATGTTATCTGCTAATTGCTTCTGTGATGCACTTTAAGTGAAACTGCATTAACATGACAATTAAAATTTGGATAACAATATATGTTCGTGAGGTCATTCGAAAATCACATTTAAATATTGAGCAAAATTCGAATAAATAGGTAATTTATCACGGTAATAAAATTCATAGCATTCCATCAATAGGATTTAGGACTTAGTAAGTGAAACTAATTGCTGTCTCACGAGTCGTGGAGTAATTAGTGTATCTTATTAACTCTTAGTTTCCTGATTAGTTATTTTAAATAATTAATATTTCTTGACCATTTTAGAATGGGCGATGTCTCACGGGTCGTGGGTCGTTCCGGACTAAGTTTGGTTGAGATCTTATGATTGATGGGTCCTGCTCAACACTAAAGTAGATATGGATGTCTCACGACTCGTGGGTCCATGATTGAAAGATTAGTGATACAAAAATATTACTAGTGACATGGCATGATAGAATGTGGCCACGTGGCGTGCCCATGAGGGGCCACGTGGACTTCACGCCAGTCTGGACGAACCAGAGACGGCCGTTTGGACAGAACGTGGCAAGCGGGCATGGCCTGATCGGCCAGCCAATGCCCCTGGATCGAGTCGAACCTACGATCGATCTGAAGAGTCCCTCGACCTCGATCGGTCGTAGCGTACCGTCCAATGATCTGCCCACTTGAAGAGGAAGTCCACAGTCAACAAGGGCCACGGAAGACAACATCGATCTGCAGGTCGATTACAGACGTCACCGGACACCCGAATACTGTAAAGCACTCTTGTCGGGACACGTGTAACCTTCTCATTCCCTAGGATAGGCGTACTACGGTGCATTCAATGCCCGCCAGTCCCAGTCTCTACCCAAAGGGGAAAGAAGGTAAAATCGATCCCCCCCTTTAGCCAACCCCATCGTCCGACACCCAGATCGACGACTGGCAGCGCCATTAATGCACAATTGCAGTACACGCATTACTAAGTTCTTTGGCCAAGGCTATAAATACTTGCCCCTTGAACAGTAGTTGGTAAGCCTTTACTCCGCATTTAATTGCATTATTCTCTCTCTAAAGAATCCAACACTGACTTGAGCGTCGGAGTGCCAAATTTGGGCAAAACCCCAAGTTCCCCAAGCTGGTACTTAGCTCATGTTTGCTAGTGCTTTCAGGTCGATAAAGAACCCACGTAAACAAATTCTTGACTGATTGACCCAAATCTGACCCTCAGATCGTCCATTTCAGATCGACCGGATTTGAGCCAGATCACTTTGGCGCCGTCTGTGGGAAGCACTTCACCTCTCTTCTTCTATCGATCTAGGAAAAAGCTTTAGCACTTATCCACAAGAATGGCGAACACAAGAAAAACTCCCCGCGACGATGACATGGAGGAGGTTGCCAAAGGCAGGCATGACCTCGACGCGCCGCTTGGCAATCCCTCAAACATACACCCCGTCGCCGGAAACGTTGGCACTAGTGCCAGTGTGATTCTGCCTCAGCAAGAGGCCGCTCCAAGGGTCGCTACTACACAAGCCGACCTAGATTTCTTCCTCGACCAATGGTGGGTCCAGATCGAATAGGCCCAAATAGAGATCCGTGAACCGAGACGCCCGAAACTATCGAGGGCCAGTCCCACTACCATCCCTAGTCCGGTGATGGCTAGCGCTTTGGGACCCGCAGCCCAGACCTGTGGGCCTACTGTCCCATATTACCTCCAGCCACTAAACGACGGGCCGGCCCAGGTCATTTAGGGTCTCCCCATATAAGCCGGCGCGGGCCAGAATTAGGCCCAAAGATTCGCGCCTCCGTCGCCACCCGAGGGAGGGTAGCAAACAGGTCCCGCCAGAGGGTCATGACGAGACGGAACACCCCAACCGCACTAATCGCGGCAAGCACGCGGTCGACGGCGACCACGAGGAATATGACGACCTGCGAACTTGAATACCCACTCGATCTACCTGAGATGAGGTGGCTAGAATAGCCGCTGCGAACGGGCAAGATCGATACGCCGACCCGCCAAGGAAAAGGATCCGAGACCGCCTTGGGGAGCACGGCTCCGTAGCCTCTCAAAGGCAGGTCGATCTGCGCACGGGGTTGAATCGCCGACCCCTCCGATTCCGAAGCGACTGGGAGGAAGCCTCCCCCCTTTTCGGAGGACATCCTCCGCAGAACTTGCGATGGGGACAGGATCCCCTCGGGGCTGCCGCTGTATAATGGGACCTCCGATCCCGAGAAGCATGTCATGGCCTTCGAGAACCGAATGTTGCTGCACCCCCACCCATAGTAAATCTGGTCCAAGATATTCGTCACTACTTTGATGGGCCCGGCGCAGGATTGGTTCATCCGCCTGCCGCTACAATGCATCCATACCTACAATCACTTTGTAGATCGATTCCTGACGTACTTCTCTTCCATGGCTGGTGAGAAGCTGCCGCGCTCCTACCTCAACAATCTCCGCCAAGAAGATGATGAATCCCTCCGAGACTTCTTTACTCGGTTCTCGAGGAAAGTGGTCAGTGTGATACCCCGACTCCGCGACCGTACAGGTATGACGTATGTGCGCAATTTAATTTATTTTAATTTCATATTTAATTGTTGCATTTAATTGATTTATAGTTTATTATTTGAAATTCTTATATGAATTATTTGAATGTATATGAAATACTTGAATTATATGTCAAAATTTACCTCAAGTGATTTATGATACGAATTCTATGAATTTATGATATCTGAATTTAATCCCCGAACAAGCTAATTTCGTAAATTATGTGATTTATTTGAGTTAAGGACTTAATTGTGTGATTTTAATTATTATTGGACTTAATCGAAAAGTTGAATTGGACTTATTTGACACTTTTTAGTAGTATTGGACTTAATTGGAAAAAAAATAACCTTTTTAATAAAAATTTGACTTATTTTAATTCGTTAAAAATTTTTGTTTTATTTTATTTATTTATTTATTTTAATTTATTTATTAATTCTAGAATTTTGAATTTCATTATTGGAATGACATGCTCTTTTGTTGAAATGAGATGCGTTTGTGTTCGATTTGAGATCGAAATTTCGTGCCGTTTTAATATGTTGGAGTTTTATGAGTCGTGAACTTGAATATGTGCTCGTTACATGTTTTCGGGTTTATTTGTTGGGTTTTCGGGACTCGTTTTGTTGGGGTAACCTAAAGGAGGCTAACGTGTACTTAGCGCACCTTGGGTTCCGGGTAGTGTAACTTGAGCTCGGGAATTCGGATTCGAATTCCGTCACCTCCGCTGAACTCGTTTCGACGATTCGAGTGCAATGGATCAGGCCTTGTAATTTTTCGACCTCGTTTGATACCCCGAAATCAGCCCGTAACTTTGTCTCGCTCTCATATGACCACCTTTCACCATTTTGCACATAAGTCCCTAAATTCTTGACCAATTACCCTCAAACCTGGACCCACATCTCACTAACTCAGCCTATTATCACACATATTGCTTCCAATTCGTTTCATACACAGGAGAAGGGAGAAATATCAGGGTTTTGGAGCAGCAATACAATTCCCGTCACTATTCACACCTTGAAGAGATTGAGCACTAATCTTCTTTTTCCTTCATCATCTTCAAAGGGTAAGCTTGTATTTGATATGTACATGATTAAGTGGTCATTTTAAGCTAAGAAAATCTGATTTTCATCCATGTTTGATATAGTTTTGATTCAAGACTTGAATAGTTAGGTTTTTTGCTCCATTTTTGAATTTCATCTCATTCCTTGGTGTTTCTCTTGAATTGAGGCTATAAACTTGATCTCTTATGCTTCATTTATTGTTGATTGTACCTAATTTTGTTGGTAGTTGGTTGTATGATAAGTTGCCATTAATGCACTTGAGTTTTATTTCTTATAAACTTGGATTTTGGTTGAGGATTTGAACTGCTGCTGCGAGCCTGCTGCTGCGTGCCTGTTGAGGGCTAATTTGCTGCGTTTTCTTGCTTTTTCTTGTTGTAACTTTGCTGTTAGCTTGGTCGCTTTGCTGCTGTTCCTTCCCCTGCATATTTTTGAGCTGCTGCAACTGGTTTTTTGGGAAAGGAAGCTGCGTCAGGGGTGTTTTGCTGTTCCCCCCCCCCCCCCCCCCCCCGCGACTGGATTGTCTCCCCGGCCGGGGAGATTTTCTTCAAGGAAAGTACCCGGCCGGGTACGTGATGCAGAGAGTTTCTGCATCAAAGTACCCGGGAGGGTACTTTAGAGAAGAAAATCTCCCTGGGCGGGGAGATGAAACTGCAGCAGTATATTTTCTTTTGTTTTCCATTATTGCATGAACTTCTTTTGTTTCTTTTGCATGGTGGTTACGTGGAGAATGCATGAAGTTTGCATGAAGTTTGCATGATCTTTGCATGGGCTTTGCATGAACCTTGCATGCATTTTTATAATTTTGAAGCTTTAATATATATATTGGGACGTTTATATATATATATATATATATTTATATATATATAAATATTATGTTATATGTTTAATTAAATTAATTTAAGTGCTTTAATTTGATAATTTAATTTATTAAATGTGATCCTATGATTTTATATGAATTCCTATTTATGAAATGTGTGATCTAAATTTGATTTTATAATTTAAATCATTTGTTATATTTTAGAAATTACGTTTATGAATTTATTTGATTCGGTTCGTACGTGTTTTGAATTTAAATGACCTAAATGTTACATTCTTGAATTTCATATACATTCATTTCATACATATGCATTTCCGAGCGTCTAAATGGTGCATATTTGAGTCTAAGTCTCGGGTCTTGCGTTCTTTTGTTTCAGAGCCTCTTCCAGAAGTTAAAGAGCCCGAGGTTTAGGTGTCCGGTTGCTTCTTTTGTCCGATTTTCACTCAGCTTCCACTTCAAGGTGAGGGTTAGGATCTTTTCTTATAGATAAGTGACCTATGGCCTTTATGTTATTGATTTCCTATCCCGCATGTGGCTATATACGTATTATATGGTTAAATACGAATGCTTATGATATGTTTATGACTTTATGAATCCCCTTTACGAATTTATGAAAATGGTATAAATATGAGCTTATGATTTTGAATCCCTTGTACGTTTCCTTTATGATCTAGCGAGTTGTGCCCTGAAAGATGGGATAATGGTTTGATTTCGAATTCTTGGGCCCCGGAGGTGTGGGTAAGGGAGACCCGGTGTGGCCGTTGGGGTCACCGGTTATCACCCCTGTGCACATGCTCCTTTGAAGTTCCGACGCGCGACTCTGAGGGAGATGGAGAAGGCGTGGTTCTTTGAGCCCTCGGTGAATAACCGGGGAAGGCATATCGTGGGTTAGCTACCCCGTATGTATATAGAATCCACATGGGTGGAGAGGGTTTGATTCCCGATCACCAAGGCGTTGAGGAGTTATGAATTTATGAATTCTTATGTATTTATGATTTGTATGAGGAGTTGAGGAGGTCCGTACTCGCCGGACGTTTATGTTTCTTTTATGCTTTGGTGGTTGTGAAACGAGTTAGGATTTCCTTAATACTATATGTACGTTTCAAAATGATTTAATATGTAAAACCCAAGCTCGGTTCATGATCGACCCCCTTTTTATTATATGCTATGCTCTATATGTATTTATGGTGTGGGTGTGCGTTAGCCCCCCTCACTCAGTCGAGTTTTGACTGACCCCTTCCTTTTAATATTTTAGTTGTAGGTTTCTCGAGCTAGGCGGGGAAGTGCGTCGGTCGTGTCGTACTATCGGGTTTAGGTCGAGTCGGCATATTTACCTGTTGCATTTTGATTACTTTCTTGAATTGTATTTGAATTCTAATTATGTCTTATGGAGATTTTGAACTTTTTATTTATATACTTTACCTATTTTTGGGCCGTCAGGCCGTTGTATATGATGGATATGTTAGTATAGAGCTCCTTTGCGATCCTTATGTTGTTGCTTCCGCATTTGTATCTATTTGTTTTGCACGCTCTGTTTGAGTTCTAGCCCCGCTTAGCCTAGCGTGTGAGTGTAGATTCCCGTTCGCCTAGACTTGGGCTCATGTATGGAAATCCATTTCATATGTGGGTTCGGGTTTAGGTGCGGGGGATGTGGTGGCCCACCGTTCCGGGCGCTACAGTCAGGGTCAAGGACCCAACGATGGACACTTTGTTGCCTGTAGTCCATCGAGCACTCCGCAACCGCCTGTGGACGGACGAGATCGTCAGGGCCGGCCCGCGTAACCTGAGCGAGATACAAGACCTCGCCCACGGATTTATGCGGGTCGAGGAGATTGCCCTCGCCCATAGGCCAGCACCCCTGCCCAGATCGGAGGGGTACAATCTTGGGTCGAGCTCGATCCCCAGCCGGAAGGGGAGCGAGCCCAAGAAGCTGAAGGGGAAAGTCGATCAAACGACCCAGATCGACCGATGAAATTATATTCCCCTCAACGCTCCCGTCGAGCAAATCTTCACCGTAATCGACAAAAAACTACTCCACAAGCCTAAGACCATTCGAGAAGGCCCAAAGGCTAAGAAATCGGGCAAATTCTGTGGCTACCATCAGCAATGGGGCCACACGACGGGAGAATACATGGCCCTCCGCGATGAGATCGAGCGACTCATCCGGGGGGGACATCTAAAAGACTTCGTTAGCAAGATCGACCACTACAGCGAGAAGTCAGGTCGACTCAAGGAACGATCCCGCTCCCGCTCAAGGTCGCCGTCCAAAAGGTCGGGTAAACAACCCCTCGAAAGAGTCGAAGAGAACTCCCCAACTGGCGGAACCATTTACATGATCGCGGGAGGACATGAGAGGGACGACTCGAACGCTGCACGGAAAAGAAATATCAGGAAAGCGGCTCGAGAGTACAACGGTCCCCATGAGGAAGTGCTCTAGATCGAACGGGGTAGGGAGTGGGAAGGGCAGGAGGTTAGTTTTAGCGAGAACGATAACCACCCAGGCCCCCATCGGGAAGGCGAGATGCCTAGTTGTCCGATGGTGGTGACCTTAGGCGTGGCTAATTTCAATGTAACCAAATGTCTAGTTGATAATGGAAGCAGCACCAACATTATCCTTTACTCTACTCTCGAAAAGATGAAACTTAACAACTTGAAACTCGATCCGATTCGAACGCCATTATCTGGCTTCGGCGGATCGCAGGTCGTCCCACTCGGACGCATCCGGCTACTCACTTAGATGGGAACCTCGCCCAGGCGAGTTACCAAAAAGGTCGAATACGTGGTCGTCAATATACCCCTAGCATATAACATGATCTTCGGGTGACCCGGCCTCATTCAATTTCGAGCCATAATCCCCACTTACCACCAGAAGCTGAAAATGTCGATGCCCAACGGGGTCAGAGAATTGGAGTGCGACGTCCCCGATAGTTGGGCATGTTATGCAATCACCCGGAAAGATCCAAAGGAAAGGGAGAAAGATCCAAAGGATCGATCTCCAGACTTATACGAGCGGAGAAATCGATCTCTTAGCACCAAAAATCGAAGCAAAGGGATCACGAGTAGCTCAAAAAAGAAAGGAAGTAGGTCGGATCGAACCATCCGATTCCTTGAAGCACATACCCCTCATACCAAACGATAGAAACAAGTCCACAAAGATTGGGGCGAACATGAACCCTCAGCACGAGATCATGATGATTGGGTTCCTCCAAGAGAATGCCGACGTCTTCGCTTGGACAGCAAAGGACTTGATCGGAATTGACCCCAAGGTGATCTGCCATCGCCTCGGTCTAGACCCTACCAGCAAACCCATAAAGCAGAAGCTGAGGCCGCAAAGCAAAGAGAGGAACGAGATCATCGAGGTTGAGGTCAACAAGCTACTCGATGCAGGTTACGTGACCCCAGCCCAGTACGTCGATTGGTTGTGCAATGTGGTCCTCGTACAAAAAATCAGGGGAAAGTGGAGGATGTGCAATGATTTCACAGATCTAAACAAGACCTGCCCGAAGGACCCGTTCCCCCTTCCTCGGATCGACCAGCTCGTCGACTCGACAGTAGGTTGTGAGATGCTGAGCATGATGGATGCCTTTCAAGGGTACTACCAGATCTCCATGGCGCCCGAAGATCGACCCCACATGGCTTTCATAACGATCAAGGGCATTTACTGTTTTAAAGTGATGTCGTTCGGTCTTAAGAACACAGGGGCGACCTATCAGAGGTTAGTGAACAAGATGTTCAAAGATGAGATTGGTAAAACGATGGAAGTCTATGTCGATGACATGATTGTAAAAAGCAAATGGGCTTCTGATCACCTCGGCCACTTGGGTCGAGCGTTTGACATTCTGAGGCGGTATGGGATGAAACTCAACCCCAATAAGTGCACGTTAGGCATCGAAGGAGGAAAATTCCTCGGATATATGGTGACCAAAGGGGGATCGAGGCTAACCTAGCCAAGATCAAAGCTATCCAGATCATACCTCGACCCCAGTACACCAGCCAGGTCCAATCCCTTATCGATCGAATCATTTTCCTCAACTGATTCATCTCTCGATCGTCTGAGCGGAACCTCCCATTTTTCAAGATATTGAGAAATGTAAAAAAGTTCGAATGGAACGAAGAGTGCGATAGAGCCTTCGACAACTTAAAGAGTACCTGGCATCTCCACCTTTGTTGGCTAAGCCCAATGAAGGGGAGGCCTTGTACCTCTATCTATCTCTTTCTAACGAAACTTTCAGTTCGGTCCTCGTTGCAATACGAGATCGAAAGCATCTTCTGATCTACTACGTCAGTAAGATCTTGCACGGTGGAGAGCGGAACTATCTCGAGATCGAGAAGTTCGTGTTCGCCCTCATGCTTGCGGCTCGAAAGCTGTGCCTATACTTCTAGGCTCATCCCATAATTGTCCTGACAGATCAACCCCTTAGGCAAGTGCTATCCAAACCTGATGTATCGGGTCGGATGATGAAGTGGGCAATCGAGTTAAGTCAGCACGACATCACCAATCAACCTCGAGTGGCGCAGTAAGCCTAAGTTCTGGCTGACTTCCTCGTCGAAAAGAACACTATTTCGATGGAGGTCGCTCCCACCTCACCAAGGTGGACCATGTATATAGATAGCTCATCGACCTCACAAGGGGGCGGGGTGGGCATATCCCTCATGAACTCGGACAACCTCCAGCTCGATTTCGCCATCAAACTCGACTTCAAAGCCACGAACAATGAGGCTGAGTACGAAGCACTTATCATAGGGCTGCGATACGCCACAGAGAATAAGATTGACAGGTTATCCGTCGTAACTGACTCACAGCTCGTTGCTGGTCAAGTCAATGGCATGTACGAAGCAAGGGAAGAATCTATGGCGGCATACCTAAAAATGGTAAAGAAGTTAGCCTCGAAGCTCAAGAAATTTAAGATCGAGCAAGTCCCCTGGAAGAGAACTGCCGAGCCGACGCCCTATCTAAACTGGCGAACGGACTTCAAGGAACAAAAAACGCGAAGATCTCATTCCTAGTCTCGGGGGGCCGGGCAATCGACAAAGGCAAGCTCGGCGTAGCCACCATCAATCCCCCAGAACCTTGTTGGATGGACGATCTGGTCACTTATCTCAGAGACGGAAGGCTACCGCAGAATCGAACTGAAGCCAGAAGAGTCAAATATCGATCCCTGCAGTACATGCTCGATCGCGAAGGCAGGTTGTTCAAGAAATCTTTCACTGGTCCTCCCTTGAGATGCCTTCAACCTAGGCAAGCTCAAGACGTCCTGGAAGAGGTTCACGAAGGGTGTTGTGGAAACCACTCCGGAGGTCGAGCCCTAGCTTGAAAAATCCTAAGAAGTGGGTATTTTTGGCCAACGATGGTATGGGACGCAAAGCTCTATTCAAGGAAATGGCCCAAACGCCAGAGACACGACAACCTCATACATACACATCCGGCGTCCATGATCTCGATCGATATTTGCTGGCCCTTGGACGAGTGGGGGATCGATATCAGCAGACCGTTTCCCCTCGCTCCTAGACAGAAAAAGTTCACCATAGTATGCGTCGAGTACTTCTCAAAGTGGGTCGAGGCCGAAGTTATCCCCAAGATAACTGATGCAGTGATAAGAAACTTTCTCTGGAAAAATATAATCTGTCGCTTCGGGGTACCGAGGGTTCTCATCTGTGACAATGGACCACAATTCCGACCTGAGAATACCAAAAGCTATTTTCGAGACCCCGGAATCGACCTTCGATTCACTACTGTTGGCCACCCGCAAGCAAATGGCCAAGCTGAAGTCACCAACAGGATCATTATCCAAAATCTCAAGACCCGTCTCGACGCCAAACTGGGTGCTTGGGCGGACGAGCTCGATGGTGTACTATGGGCTTATCGAACTACGCCAAGAACTGCTACCGAGCAAACCCCATACTCATTAGTCTATGGGTCTGAAGCCGTTATCCCATCCGAACTGCTTGATGAAACAACTCACATGTCTCAGTACTAACTCGACCAAAATGCGGAGATCAGATATGAAGACCTCGACGTGATTGAAGAGAGCCGAGAGCGCACCTATTAGAAACTCAAGCAATACAAGGTAGCAATGGCTCGATCATACAACAAGCATGTGAGACCCAGATCGGGGATCTCGTGCTAAAGAAGGTCGCAGTTCTACAGCACGTAGGAAAACTAGGGCCAAACTGGGAAGGGCCCTACCGAGTGACAGAGATTGAGAAGAACATGGCATATAGACTTGAAGACATGGCCGGCGAACCTCTACCCAGGTCGTGGAACGCACACAACTTGAAGAAATTTTACACTTAATTTCTCCAGAATGTAACGTATTCCAGGAGGTCGAATTCGCCTATGGATCGACCTCTTGCCATTGTAAATCAATATGATTTTGGTCTTGTATTCGATCTGAAACAGCCCATGGTTTCGTACAAGAACCTTTCGAATAAAATGCTCATTCGACCTACGGTCATGAGTCGAAGGGGGGTGACCCCCGGTACAAATAAAAACGTCCATTGAGGTCGATATAGACCCAAAGAGACCACGAATAAAAAAGTCCATTGAGGTCGATATAGACCCAAAGAGACCGCGAATTAAAAAAAAATGTCCATTGAGGTCGACATGGACCCAAAGAGACCCCAAAGATCTAAACGTCGTTCACATCTTTTTAATCATTTTTCTAGAGATCCAACAAGGTCGCCCTAAACCCAAAGAGATCCTAAAAATCCTAATTTGAACATCCGATAAAATTCCAACGAGATCATCTAAATCGATCCGATGAGAATAACAATAGAAAATGATCAATCAGCTAACATTCCAACAAGATCGAACGAAAACCGAGTCGATCCAAACGCGAATAATAAATTCTAGATCGATAATTCACACGCTTATGAGATCGAATAAGTACTCAACTTGTCAAACAAAAACACAAGTACGGGTAACTTAAAATGCATTCATAAGAAATCGACCTCTCCACTCGAAGCCGGTCATACCCAGCGCATCGAGCTCACCACGTGACGTGTCTCGATGGGCAATTGTTTAACAAAACAAAAACAAATATTCACCTAGCCACAACCCGACTAGTAGGTCGAATTAAGTGTTTTAAAATCCAGGGCAGAAAAACTAAGGATCAATCGATCTCAACATGGGACGGGCGGGACTCCTGAGCAGATCGAGCCCTGGCCCTCTCGAACTCGTGAGCAGTGGGGAGGAAGTGTTCGACCTCGACTAGCTGAGGCAGCTCGTATGCAACTGGGCGCTTTGACTTCTTGGCCTGAGTGATCTCGATGGCGTGGCCATACTTAAAGGTCCCCCAATCGATGTGAACCGGCTCTTCCTCCTGAGGCTGATCAACGGCATCAGGATCTGGAAGCAAGGGGTCGATTGAATCAAAGTTGAAAGTAGGAGGAAAGACGCCCTGAGCCTTGAGCTGATTGATGGCTATCTGGAACCCCTCTTTCAGATCGTTCTCCCCCATGATCAGGCTAGCTTCCTCAAACCCGGGACCCTCCATGAACTCCCGGACCGCGTAGCGCTAGATCTCAAGCTTGCATCTCTTCATCTCCTCAGCGGCTTTGGTGATCTTGGCCCTAGCGAGATCGAAGATCTCCGATCTGCCCTCCTCCTTGGCGACAGCCTCAGTGTCCTCGAGCTATCTGGAGAACTCTTTCCTTAGCCCAGCTATGGCATGTTCATGCTGCCTTCCAGCTCGCGCTAAAGCCTCCTTAGCGCTCTTCATTTGGGCCTCCATCGTGTCTCTCTTCTCCACCCGGATCCGTTTTTCCTCTCTGGCCGCATGAAGGTCGTCTTCAAGTTGACGGATAGTCTCAGGATCCATCGAAGCGAGCCGGGCCTTAACAGACTGGTACTTCTCTTTGTACCTCCGCTTGCCGGCGTTGAAGACCTCCGCCTCTTGGATCGAATTGACCAAAATGGGAAGAACGTCCTAAAATAAATAAATAAATAAATAACCACGAGATCAATTTAGTCAAAAGAACACAAGGGATCGAACTAGCCTACAAAATAAGAGGAGATCGACGGAGGATGGGGAATTTCATAATAAGAGTACTCACGCAGAAAATTCCTCGAGCGGTCTTAGCCCTCTTCTGATCCCCTGATCTCGGCATAGAAAGCTTCATCTGCTCATCGATGATGCAGCCAGTGTTGAACAAAGCAGAGATCAGATGTTCGGAGTGCCCAAAATCCAGTGCACGCTTCGAACAGTCCGATCTTTCCAGCTCGAGCCTTGCTGGCCATTGTGTAAGTGGGGTTGTGGAGAAGTCCAACAGCTGAGATTCTTCGTCCGAATCCTCAGATTCCTCCATCAGGTGCGCAGTTTCCCTAAAGGGCCTCTTCCCCACGCCATGCCTTACCTGAACAAACTGGGCATAAGGGTCAATGTCTTCATCAATATATAAGTCTAAATGATCTAAGTTTATTACTTGTTCGAGGTCGCCCTCGACCTGGCCCCCTGACGGCCCCGCCAGATCAAGATATTCTTGACCTCGAGCTGGGGGCACCACTGTGTTTGGTTCGATCTGAGGAGCACCCTGATCATGCAGCTCCTTCCTAAACCTCTCTTGATGGACTTGTTGGGCCTCAGGAAGAGCGTTGAGTATCGAACGGGCTGCATCTCAGCAGTAGAGACCTCCCTCTGCCTTCTCGCCCTCATCTTGGTGGCTCGAGACATGATTAGTACACAGAGATCTGCAGGTCGAAAGATCAATGGTTAGATCGAAAAAAGAAAGCATTAAATTAACAAAAGTTCAGAAGGGACCCTGATCGAGGTAGGATCCGGTCAAAGTAGGAGCATACCAAGGTGGAAGTTCCTCCGTCGAGTCCCGAGGACTATGCCCGCTCCGACCAGATTCCCCATCCTCGTCAGGTTCGTGTGGTCCAGAAGGCCCAAACGGGGAAGCAGATCGAAGTGGTCGTGGAGCCAGGAGGTCGATCTGGTCGGAAGGCGCTTCGGATCATCTGAACCCCATGTAGTTCGAAACGAAGGAGTAATGGGGAGATCGACGAAGAAGAATTTAGACTTCTAATCTATCCCGTGAGACGTGGACGGGATCGATACTATCTTCCTATGTGGCTTCGATTGAAGGCTGAAGTACCCGGCCCCAGACTTGGCGGCACTGTTCAAGGTGAAGAATTACCCGAAATCTTCGATCTCCGGCGCGAACCCCAGGCACTTCACAATTATTATCATGCAGTGGATAAAGAAGAACGAGTTTGGGGTCAGCTGGGCCGGGCACATGTTGAAGCGGACCAGGAAGTCGAAAACGATCGGAGGTAGCGGGAGCCTTAAGCCATACTTAACTGAGTGGTAATAGATCCCAATCGACTTTGGCCTCTGAGGGTTACCCACTGTCTCCCCCATCAGCGGCATTCGAACTATGTACGATAAGTCCAAAGCAAGCCTCCTCCTCGCATCCGCCAACTCAGAATCAGTTATCTTCGATACCCTCTGAGTCACTTGGGTTAAAGTATGGTAAACATGACGCGGTTGTTCCACCACCGAAGGATTTGCAACGTGTTCTTCGACCTCCCCTTCTTCATCGACCTCCTGAACCTCCTCCGGCTCATCCACCAACCTCAACGGACCTCCCCTTCTCGGGGTCGAAGGAAGTCCCCCGCGATTAGCCGTGCCACCAGATCCCATGAGTGACTCAAAACTTGCATCTGGAAGCGGAGGGATGCTCGGATCGACCTCACATTTAGGAGACGGCATGAAAGCAGCTTCCCTCAAATCCCCCCTCGTTTCGATCTGATCGCGAGCCATAAGAAAATGGGAGAAGAAACGAAACTTTACCTTAAAAAGCGATCGGACAAGCTTCAAGGAGATGGTGGACAAAGGTTACAGATCAGAGCAGCTCGATGCCTTATGTGCGAAAACAGTGAAATGAGGCTTGAGGGTGACCCCCCTATTTATAGGGGATGAAAAAGTAGCGTCTCGAAATACGAAACGACACCATAATTACCCCAGACACACCGCTTCCCTCAAAGGTCACGTCGTATTAAATGCAACTCTAGATCGATGGACTCAAAAGTCGCAACTCATCATTATGGCGGCGGTTCGATTTTAACGGTCACGACGGTTCCCCTACCCAATGCTAGATCGATGAAATTACCACCGTGAAATTTCACGGTGGTAATTTGGGGGGCCTCTGACATGGCATGATAGAATGTGGCCACGTGGCGCGCCCACGAGGAGCTACGTGGACTTCGCGCTAGTCTGGAAGAACCAGAGACGGCCGTTTGGACAGAACGTGGCAAGCGGGCATGGCCAGATCGGCTGGCCAATGCCCCTGGATCGAGTCGAACCTACGATCGATCTGAAGAGTCCCTCGACCTCGATCGGTCGTAGTTTACCGTCCAACAATCTGCCCACTTGAAGAGGAAGTCCACAGTCAACAAAGGCCCCGGAAGACCACATCGATCTGCAGGTCGATTACATACATCACCGGACACCCGAATACTGTAAAGCACTCTTGTCGGGACACGTGTCACCTTTTTATTCCCTAAAACAGGCGTACTACGGTGCATTCAATGCCCGCCAGTCCCAGTCTCTACCCAAAGGGAAAAAAGGTACAATCGATCCCCCTTTAGCCAACCCCGTCGTCCGACACCCAGATCAACGGCTGGCAGCACCATTAATGCACAATTGCAGTACACGTATTACTGTGTTATTTGGCCAAGGCTATAAATACTCGCCCGTTGAACAGTAGTTGGTAAGCCTTTACTCCGCATTTAATTGGATTTATTCTCTCTCTCTAAAGAATCCAACAGTGACTTGAGCGTCGGAGTGTCAAACTTGGGCAAAACCCCAAGTTCCCCAAGCTGGTACTTAGCTCATGTTTACTAGTGCTTTCAGGTCGATAAAGAACCCACGTAAACAAATTCTTGACTGATTAACCCAAATCTGACCCTCAGATCGTCCACTTCAGATCGACCGGATTTGAGTCAGATCAACTAGGAATTCTATAGAGATAGAATCGGCAATTAGTACCTACCTAAAGATTCTTAGACCTTTCGATGTCTCACGAGTCGTGGGTCCAAAACTAAGAGTGCTTGGGATCCTATTACCCATTGGGAAAATAAGTTTCTTCTAAAGTCGTTGGGATTTCTAGACTTTCTAAAAACAGTGGGAGAATATATTTCTAAATACCTTGATAATATGTAATCGTTATTATTCAGCATGCTCATGATTTCTCTATTTTTCCATTTAGGTTGTAGTTCTGTGATTCTCTACAATTGAAATGGCAACCAAAAACCCTTTGGTATCCATCCTCGAATCAAACAAGTTGACGGGGCCCAATTACTCTGATTGGCTTCGGAATCTAAAAATTATTTTAGATTTTGAAAAGAGAAGATATGTTCTCTTCGAGAGAGAGCCCATCGCTGAAGGCGAGGCTCCGACTCGGGCCGAAAGAGAGGTGATTGCGAAATGGTCTGAAGACAATCTTTAAGCCCGCTGCCTCATGTTGGCCACCATGTCTCCGGACATGCAAAGGCAACACTAGTCAATGGACAACGCTTGGGAGATTTACGACCATCTCGAGCAATTGTACCGGCCCAAAGAGCGTGTTCTAAGGTACAACACCTCTAAGGAGCTCTTTCATCTCAGAATGAAAGAAGGTACAAGTGTTCAAGAGCACGGTCTCAAGTTTCTTGCTTTGAACGAGAAACTGATCTCCATGGAAATGACATTGAGTGAAGAACTCGCTGTGGACTTGTTGCTCGTGTTGCTTCCACCATCATTCAATCCTTTCATGCTAAACTTCAACATGAATCATCCTCATGCTACTGTAGCTGAGTTGATTAGTTAGCTTGTGACTGCTGAAGACACGATCAAGAAGGATCGCAAAGTAATGATGGTAACTTCCTCTTCTAGGCCTTCTAAAGGCAAAGGAAAGAAAGTTCCCAAGAAGAAGGGATCTCTTAAACCCGATGGAGGGGTTATAAAGAGAAAGGCCAGGAAGAGAAAGGATCAAACAGAGGACGTTTGTTATCATTGTGGCAAGAAAGGGTATTGGAAGAGGAACTGCCAAGAGTACAAGGATACTCTAAAGAAAGGTGCATTTATTGTTGAAATAAATCAATCTATTGATTCTAATTCTTGGGTACTTGATACCGGCTATAGAGCTCATATCTGTAATGATGTACAGATGCTAAATGAGGTGCGACAGCTTGAAGAAGGAGAATGCGTCTTCAAGGTTGGGAATGGATCAAGCGTTCAAGTCCAAGCCATTGGGACATGTAGATTAGATTTAGTTGTCTTTACTTTAGTTTTGAACAAAGTCCTTTATGTACCTTCATTTATTCGTAATATCATTTCCATTCCAATACTTGATTGTGAAGGTTCTGAGACTTTTTCTAGAAATGGAAACTTTTATCTTAAGAAGAATAAAACTTTCGTTTTACTTGGCACATTGTCTAATGGACTTTATACAACTAAAGACACTAATATTTTGAATATACAACAAATAAACAAACGCAAAATAGATGACAAGATCTCGGCTTCTTTATAGCACGCACGTTTAGGCCACGTTTCTAAAGATAGGATTGCTAAGTTAACGAATTTAGGATCATTCTATGATAATGAACTTAAAGAGTTAACTCATTGTGAATCATGTCTTAAAGGAAAGATGGATAAAACTCCCTTTAATGGTAAAGTGGAACGTGCCACTAAAGTGTTGGATTTAATCTATACTGATGTTTGTGGACCACTTAGTGTAAGTATGAGAAACAATCATTAGTATTTCACAACCTTTATAGACGACTTTAGTCATTTTGGTTATGTATACTTAATGAAGTATAAATCCGAAGCCTTTGAGAAATTCTTAGAATTTCAAAAGGAGGTTGAGAACCAAACTGGTCACAAGATTAAGACACTTCCATCTGATCGAGGTGGTGAATATCTAAGTGACGAATTCCTTAGTCATCTCAGAGATAATGGAATTATCTCTCAGTGGACTCCTCCGAGAACTCCTCAATTAAATGGAGTTTTGGAGAGAAGGAACAGAACCTTACTTGATATGGTTCGTTTCATGATGAGCTTCACTGAATTTTCACCTTCGTTCTGGGGTTATGCCTTAGAATCAGCAGTTAAGATTTTGAATCTTGTTCCCTCCAAATCTATACCCAAAACCCCATATGGGATGTAGTTTGACAAAATCCCTAACTATTCTTACTTAAAACTTTGGGGTTATCCTACTTACGTGAAGAGGATAGTGGGAGATAAGCTTGAAGCTAGATCAAGCTTATGCAACTTCGTAGGATATCCTAAAGAGTCAATAGGATATTATTTCTACGATCCTCTTGAACAAAAGGTCTTTGTGTCAAGAAATGCTACTTTTCTTGAGGACTCGTTCCTTAAAGAAAAGAAAGACAAGATCGCAGAACTCGAAGAGGTTCGAGACCAAGGTCCCACACCAAGTTCGGAGACTAACGTCCCTCAGCCAATCGCAGAGAGTGATACCCCCGAAAATCCTCCTCTAGTAAGACGTTCTGAACGTATTCCTAGACAACCAGAGAGATGGTATTGTTTTCTCCACCAAACATCTCAAATGGATAATGATCCATTAACTTATGAGGAGGCACTGTTAGATTTGGACTCTGAACAGTGGAAAGAAGCAATGAAATCCGAAATTGATTCCATGTACTCTAACCAAGTTCGGACCTTGGTTGATCCACCTGACGGGATCAGGCCCATAGGGTGTAAATGGATATACAAGCGCAAGCTTGGAGTAGATGGAAGCGTGGCAGCCTTTAAAGCAAGATTAGTTGCTAAGGGTTTCACTCAAAGACCAGGTGTAGACTTTGATGAAACCTTTTCCCCGGTTGCAATGCAAAAGTCCATTCGGATCTTGCTTGCTATTGTTGTATATTATGACTATGAGATATGGCAAATGGATGTGAAAACTGCCTTTCTCAATGGAGACATTGACAAAGACATTTACATGGAGCAACCCATGGGTTTCACATTCAGTGGAAGCGAACAAAAGGTTTGTAAGCTCCAAAGATCAATCTATGGATTGAAACAAGCTTCTAGGAATTGGAACATTTGATTTGATGAAGCAATCAAATCGTTTGGCATTATTCAAAATCCGAATGAGTCCTGCATGTACAAGAAAGAATTGGAAACCTCAGTTCAATTTCTGATACTTTATGTAGATAACATCCTTCTCATTGGGAATGTGAAGGATAACATGAAAGTAACAAAGTCTTGGTTATCGAACCAATTTGAGATGAAAGATCTTGGTGATGTATCTTACATTCTCAGGATAAAGAGCTATCGGGATAGATCTAGGAGATTGTTAGGATTATCACAATCGGTTTACATAGATAAAATACTAAAGAGGTTTAGTATGGAAGCTATCGGGAACAGTTCTTTCGAAGAAGTTGTGTCCCAAGACTGAACTTGAAAAGTCCAGGATGTCCAAAACTCCTTATGCGTCAGCTATAGGAAGCATAATGTATGCGATATTATGTACTCGAACGGATGTGGCTTATGCACATAGCGTGACTAGCCGATTCCAATCTGACCCTGGTGAAGGTCACTGGACTGCTGTAAAGAACATCCTCAAGTACTTGCGAAGAACTAAATGTTGGAAAACACGAAAGAGTGCGCAGCGGAAGTTTAAAAATTTTCCACAAGTTTAATCGTTGTCTTGCAATTTTCGTACTGTAACGTTGGGAATAACAAGAAACTCACTTGAATTGAAGCTTTCTTGTGATGTTGTTACCACCTAATGAACACCCTTCAAGCGGAAAGTCCCTCGAACGGTCCTTCGATTTAGACTCCAAAGTAGAAGGCCTCCAAAGCGTATCCACACCAGTCCTAGAACACCATCAAGCAAGTGAGAATGCTAGTTCTATAGCTTGTGTTAATGGCTACAATAATTTTTTGCTTTGAAAACTTTTCTTTTAATTTTCTCAAAAACTTAACACTTCGTGAGTGTTGGTCTAAAGAATAAGAGAAGCACCACCACTAGTATAAATACTAGGGGGTTCGGCCACTCAGGGTTTCCTAAACCTAGAGGAAGAGTTTTCTTGCTCACTAATTAACACATTTAATTATTTAATTTAATTGGAGAAAATAAGTTCCCAACTTGTTCTCCAAGTCTTGCAAGAATAACTTTCTCCCTCCTACAATAGGAAGTTGGACTTTTCAACTTTCCTAAAGTTAAAAGTCAGTATTCAATAAATCAATTAATTCCCAATTAATTATTTATTGGGTTAAGTTTATTTGAGAATAGTCTTAACAATTAATTCATAATTAATTAAAAGACTAAAATTAATTAATTATAATTTAATTAATTAATTCTAGAAAAGAGTTCGCGTGTGAAATAAATCACACGAAATGGGACATGCGTGAAGCCACATGTACATGACACGTGGCAGCCACGTTGGCCGCGTGACACATGCCATCAGCCTCGTGCTATGCCATTTTGATCAACTATTTTGATCCTTCGTTAATCATATTAACATCCTACCATAACCCTCGTGTCCTGGCATTTGTGTGTGACCCTTTAGGTTCATTATTCGATTAGCAATGACAGCAATTAATTAATTCCCTAATTAATTAATCGCTTCACAGATCACACTACCGTAATCTAGCAATGGGTGTGTGACCCCTAGCCGAATAACGAAATGAATCGAAGAACCTTTCAGTCAATGACAATCAGTGAAATACGATCCTCCTACAACTTCATCTCTCCATCAAGAACTAAGGCATAGGAATATTCTTAGAGCCCAAATATTCTTGATCTTTAAAGTTAAGTTCGTTTCATATCCATTTCGATCTCAATCCTAGAAAACCCCATTTTCAAGATGTCTTGATCTTTTATCCACCTTGGCCAAGGGTTTAAAGTCTGATGGACTACGAACAACTTAAATCAGTAAGAGATCATTCTTGTTCTTAACAAGTGTAGGTCCTTTGTTGATTCTACTAATTCTACATATGCCACTTGTCTAATCCCAACATAGGCCGTGGTTCAGGTGTCTATATGGTGACACCCTTTTGAGCCTATATCAAAGATTACAGAGTTAGCTCATATGAGACATTACAGAATCTCAAGTCTAAGGATTAATGAATCACGTCATTGACCTGTGAGATATTTCCTAATCTGGAAGTTTCAGGAAACTTCCTTTCCCATTTAGGAATGTTCTCACGCGGGACATCTCAGTGATGAAGTTCTTGTAACAGTCACCCTTATGTATTATGAACGCATCAACGTATGTAATTATCACTCCATGAAACTGAGTGATCCTTCAAAAGGACATAATCACATAAGCAAGTCTCAGCAGAGTCAAGGTCGACACTCCCACTGTCTGTCGGACTCATCGACTTGGAGAAGTTTCTAATCCTCGCCTATGGAGTTAAGAACTTGTTTCATATGTCGATCCCATAACGATAAAGTCCTTAACGGCCTCATCGGATTAGGGGAGTTCAATACATACAAAACATAGTCAACCCAAACAGACATAAATAAGCACATAAAGAAGTGTTGCCTATGAACAAAATCATTTCGTTTATTATTCAAAGACTGTTTCTGATTTTTCAAGGAAATAGTAAAGCAAACATCTGCTTTAAGGGCACTATTCCTAACACTAGGGATTTGCTCTTGGTTTATGGAGGCCAGCAAGATCTTATCATTAGAGGATATTGTGACGCAAGCATTGCATCAGACATGAATGACTTTAAATCCATGTCAGGATACATATTCTGCCTGAACGGTGGAGCAGTGAGTTGGAAAAGTTCCAAGCAAGCGACCACTGCAGATTCGACCACTGAGGCCAAATACTTAGCTGCAAACGATGCAGCTAAAAAAGGTGTTTGGGTAAGAAACTTCATCCACAAGTTGGGTGTATTTCCTAGTATTAAAGACCCCGTTACAGTGTTTTGTGACAACATCGGGGCGGTTGCTCAAGCAAGAGAACCAAGATCTAACCAAAGGAACAAGCACATTTTGAGGAAGTATCACTTAATCCGTGATATAATCAAGAGAGGAGATGTGCAAATTGAAAGGGTCACATCGACAGAGAACATGGCAGATCCACTTACTAAAGCCCTTAGTCAACAGGCTTTCGAAGGACATCTTCAGAAGATGGGACTTAGATTAGCACCTGAGTGGCTTTGATGGGAAAGTGGGAGATTGTTAGAAATAGTGCCCTTAAAGCAGATGTTTGCTTTATAATTTCCTTGAAAAATCACAAACAGTCTTTGAATAATAAACGAGATGATTTTGTTCATAGGCAAACACTTCTTTATGTGCTTATTTATGTCTGTTTGGGTTTGACTGTTTTGCATGTACTGAACTCCCCTAATCCGATGAGGCCGTTAAGAACTTTGTCGCTATGGGAACGACACATGAAACAAGTTCTTAACTCCATAGGCGAGGATTAGAAACTTCTCCAAGTCGAGAGTCTGACAGACAGTGAGAGTGTCGACCTTGACTCTGCTGAGACTTGCTTACGTGATTATGTCCTTTTGGAGGATCACTCAGTTTCATGGAGTGATAAGTGCATACGTTGATGCGTTCATAATACATAAGGGTGATTGTTACAAGAACTTCATCACTGAGATGTCCAGCGTGAGAACATTCCTAAATGGGAAAGGTGGTTTCCTGAAACCTCCAGATTAGGAAATATCTCATAGGTCAATGACGTGATTCATTAATCCTTAGACTTGAGATTTTTTAATGTCTCATATGAGCTAACTCTGTAATCTTTGATATAGGCTCAAAAGGGTGTCGCCATATAGACACCTGAACCACAGCCTATGTTGGGATTACACAAGTGGCATATGTAGAATTAGTAGAATCAATAAAGGACCTACACTTGTTAAGAACAAGAATGATCTCTTACTGATTTAAGTTATTCGTAGTCCATTAGACTTTAAACCCTTGGCCAAGGTGGATAAAAGATCAAGACATCTAGAAAATGAGGTTTTCTAGGATTGAGATCGAAATGGATATGAAACGAACTTAACTTTAAAGATCAAGAATATTTGGGCTCTAAGAATATTCCCATGCCTTAGTTCTTGATTGAGAGATGGAGTTGTAGGAGGATGGTATTTCACTTATTGTCATTGACTGAAAGGTTCTTCGATTCATTTCGTTATTCGGCTAGGGGTCACACACCCATTGCTAGATTATGGTAGTGTGATCTGTGAAGTGATTAATTAATTAGGGAATTAATTAATTAATTACTGTCACTGCTAATCGAATAATGAACCTAAAGGGTCACACACAAATGCCAGGACACGAGGGTCATGGTAGGATGTTAATATGATTAACGAAGGATCAAAATAGTTGATCGAAATGGGCATGAAACGAAACTGATGCCACGTGTCAAGCACACGTGGCTGCCACGTGTCACGCGGCCAACGTGGCTGCCATGTGTCACGTACACATGGCTTCACGCGTGTCCCATTTCGTGTGATTTATTTCATACGCGAATTCTTTTCTAGAATTAATTAATTAATTTTGGTCTTTTAATTAATTATTGAATTAATTGTTAAGACCATTCTCAAATAGCTTAACCCAATCAATAATTAATTGGGAATTAATTGATTTATTGAATATTGACTTTTAACTTTAGGAAAGTTAAAAAGGTCCAACTTCCTATTGTAGAAGAGAGAAGGTTATTCATGCACGACTTGGAGAATAAGTTAGGAACTTATTATTCCAATTAAATTAATAATTAAATTAGTTAATTAGTGAGCAAGAAAACAAAGTCCACTAGGTTTATGAAACCCTAGGGATTTCGAACCAACCTTGTATAAATACAAGGAGAGGTGTTTCTCTTATTCTTTAGACCAACACTCATGAAGTGATAAGTTTTTGAGAAAATCCCAGGAAAAGTTTTCAAAGCAAAAATTATCCTAGCCTTAACACAAGCCATAGAACTAGCATTCTCACTCGTTTAATCGTGTTCTAGGTCTGGTGTGGATACGCTTTGGAGGGCTTCTACTTTGGAGTCTAATTCGAAGGTCGTTCGAGAGACTTTTCGCTTGAATGGTGTTTGTTAGGCGGTAACAACATCACAAGAAAGCTTCAATTAAAGTGAGTTTCTTGTTATTCCCAACATTACAGTACGAAAATTGTAAGACAACGATTAAACTTGTGGAAAATTTTAAACTTTAGCTGCTCAACTCTTTCGTGTTTTCCAACAGTTAACAATGTAATGACGGTTGTCTGTTGGCTCATAGCAATGGTAACCCTTCTGAGTAGGGTTAAAGCCCAGAAAGACACATCGGACCGCGCAGGGGTCAAGCTTGGTTCGTAGATGTTGTGGAGTGTGGACAAAGGCAACACATCCAAAGACACGGGGGGTCAGCAGGAGGACCGAAGGAATTGAGTGGAACTGTCTGAGGGTGTCCAAAGGAGTCTAATATTTTCTTGCTTGGGTAGGCAACCGATTCATAACATAAACTACAGTGGAGACAGTTTCAGTCCAGTAGGAATTGGGTACGTGGCCTTCAAACAAGAAGGCCCGAGAACTCTCTAGAATGTAGCGGTTTTTTCGTTCGGCCACTCCATTCTGTTGAGGGGTGTGGGGACAGGTGGTCTCGTGGATGACTCAATGTTGGGAGAAGAAGCCCTGCAGGTTCTGATTGATGTATTCTCCTCCATTGTCAGTGCGGAAGACTTTGATTAAGGTGGAGAATTGTGTACGGATCATTTGGAAGAAATTCCTAATTGTGTTAGGAGCATCAGATTTCTATTTGAGAAAGTATGCCCATGTGAAGCGAGTACAGTCATCAATGAATAGAATAAACTAACGAAATCTGGAATTAACATGACTAGGGATGGGCCCCCACACATCAGAATATATCAACTCAAAAGGCAAATTTGTTTTATTCCTTGAACTTGGATAAATCGTTCGGTGACTTTTGGCAAGTGCACAAGTATCACAATGTAAAGAACTCGAATCATAACTTAATTTCGGGAACAACTGCTTTAAATACTAAAAGGAGGGGTGCCTCAATCGCCAATGCCATAACCAAAGTTGTCTGTTACTACTACCATGAGCCAAGAAGCTTGAGCCTGTTCGGGAAATATCTCTGATGTAATACAATCCATCTCTCTCAATACCACCCCCAATGATCGCCCCGGTATGAATATCCTGTAAGAGGCAAAAAGACGGGAACATCAGTACAGTGCAATTCAGTTCCTTAGTAATTTGGCTAACAGAAATTAACTTGGTAGTGAGAGAGGGAATCACGAGACAATGAGATAAATTTAATTTTTCGGACAAAGAAATATTCCCCGACTCAACCATAGGGTAGAAGAGCCCGTTTGCATTTATCACCCCTATTTTTCTGGGAATAGTTGAAGCCCGGATGTCCTGGACCGTATTGGTCATATGGTCAATGGCTCCAGAGTCAATGAGCCACTCACCATCCTTGTCCGTTTGGTCTGAGCCACGGGTGTGGGTTTGGTCAAATGAATCACCACTGAGCCCACTTACCTCCAATTCTCGGCCACTTTGTAGAAGAGCCACATGTGGCCCAACAAACCCATTCTCCCATTTAATTGCACAATTAAGCCCGTCGCACATCACATCCCTAATCACTCTTATAACATCGTCTGTGTCAGCCACCAATCTGTAATTTAGGTATTTAGTTTGAGAAACCTTCCCATACTCGGCGTTGCCGCCGCTGTTAGTGTTGTTTACCTCTGGTACGGGCCGCTCCGGTATGGTGCTTAGATCGACAAGCGTGCCAAAGGTGGATGCTACTCGGTCTGTTGCCTGATCCATTCCTGCAGCGAGATGCACGCTGTCGCCGCCGATGTGGCATTGCCCGGTAGTGCAGTTGCCTGTTGTGTGTAGAAATTGGATCATTTCGAGCGTTAATTAGATTATCTTGATGTCGTTTGATGCGTTTATGTGTTTATTTTACTCCGTTCAGGTGATTGTGGAGTTAGAGTTACGAAACGGTGAAGCAAGGCGATTTCACGCATTTTTGGAAGAAATTGTGGTAACTCCCGTTACCATCTTGGAGTACAAAAAGAGTAACCCCCATTACTGGCCACAGGAGGGGAGTGTTTGGCGAGAGAGGAGGGGTAACGCCCGTTACCCCTGTACAGAAGGAAAGTGGTAACGCCCGTTACCACTAATAAAAACGTTATGGCGATTTCAAACAGTAACGAGAGTTAACAACAAATGCACATGGATAGGTAACACCCGTTACCTAGGGCGACGAGAATTATTTTAGGCTACTATATTAGTGCGTTTTTGGAGTTTTTTCTAGAGGGAACACACAGACAGAGACAGACAGATAGCCAGAGCTTTTCTCCCAGGTCAAGACCTAGGGTTTGGAGAGAAGACCAAGTAGTTCAGAGATTTTTCAAAGAATTCGAGAAGACGAGAGGATTGAATTCCGAGAATGATCTTTGGTTTTATTGTTGCTTTAGTTTACAAACTAATTCCTTTGAATTTAGTTTACTTTCGCATGTTAGATTCGATTTTAGATACTACTGAATGGTTATACTTTTGTTTTGGAGACTTTGTTTAGAATTGATTACTATGATTTATTTTAATGCAATTCCCTTTAGTTTTATGAGTTTTGCTTTAATTATGAGTAGCTAATTCTCTAGGTCTAGGGGGAGTGATGATGATTGCATGATAGACGTTTGATAAGATGCTCGAATGACTTGTGGTAATTCTTAGTTTGAAAACAAGTTTGAATTGACTTGTGATGGCCTGATCACCCTTAACATGCGTCATAATTGCCTATAGATCGAAAGAGTGATGGTAATTTAGATGGTTTTCAGAACTTGTAAGTTGTAGGGTACAAAGAGATTTGGTCCAGCTTATACAACAGTAATCTTATTCCATGCCGAGCCGCTAGAATACTGAATTGCACTAGTCTTGTTCCTATGGTTTAATTAACTATTGGTGATTGCGAAAGCAACATTGAACACTAATTAAGCACTTGGTTACGCCTTGAGAGAGGGTAATACAAATATAAGTGACTAGGTTGTAGAATTACACTTGTCAGACGAGTATCACGTCAGCTCTTGATTGTATGATTCATTACTTTTCCCCTGCCTACGTAGTTTATTAAAGTTAATTCGTGTGTTTCGTTAATTGTGTTTAATTCTAGTTAATTGTTAATTTCTGCTTTAGTAGCTTAATAGAAACAACTATTACTTTTCGTCAGGTCTTTAGATTAGAGAAGAATATAGAGTAGTGATTGATTTCCCTTCCCTGTGGGTTCAATCCTATTGTGGTACGCGTATGTTAGTGTACACTTGCACGATTGGTTTTTAACTGTAGTAAACACCTACAACAAGTTTTTGGCGCCGTTGCCAGGAAAGGCGTTTTAAGTCAATATTACTCAATTATTTTGATCTAGTGCTTTAGGCTATTACTTTACTTTGTGTTCATTATCTTTGTGTTCATTTATTTTAACGCCTAACTTCGAAGTTGTGGGCTTGGCTATAAAGTGGGAGAGTGGGGAGGTGATGGATTGGAACTTGCCATGGTGGCCCATTCGAGATAGAGATCGTCTCTGGCAGATGTACAGCTGGGGTAAAGCCCAGTTTGATGAGCTTTCTGAGAGGCAGAAGGAGCTTTTAGCTCGGATACCTGACCGGCCAGATGATGAGTTTGATATTCTTCGCAATGCCGTGCCTGTTGTTGCTGAGGCCAGTGACGAAGCTCATGTGACTTTGAGAGGCATGCATGCAGAGTTGGCAGGATTGAGGGCTGATTTGACCACCGTGATCGCCAGAGTTGAGGATTTAGCACACTATATGGATGAGCGATTCGACGCGTGGGAGGCCAGGTTGAAGGCCAAGTTTGACGGGTTTTGTGATCGTATTGATCAGTATTTTGGAGGACCCCCATCACCCTGATCTTGCTGCTTTATTTCTTCCCAGATTTCGAGATATTTTTGTTTTGTTTATTCATTGTTATGTTTGGATATTTGCCTACACTTAAATTTTTGCATATGTTAGGATTCCTGATTTTGTTTATGCAATGGTGTTTTTCTCGCCGTGAATTTATGATTTGTGTGTTTATTGTTGGATGCATGTTGATTGTCAATTGCCTGTGCACTTGATCCGTGTTTTCTAATCACTTGTTCAAGTGTTGGAAGTTTTGCAAGCACGTCGTCGGTTCTTCAATTAATCAGGGAGTTTTCTTGAGCCTTATTCTTTCATTTGCATGAGGACATTGCAAAGTTTGAGTGTGGGGGAGGAAGTTCGCATGTTTGCTATGAGTTTTATTGAATAGTTACATGTTAGATGAGGTTTCACTTGTGATTTGCTAAAATCGAGTAATTTTGAAAATTTTTGAAAATTTTCCCTCGTTTTGAACTTTTTCTTTGAAGCTTGATTGTTGAGCTTTTGCTAGAATAAGTTAGGCGTTTTGAATTGAGAAAAATTGCATGAGATTTGATGATTTAGAGTGTTAGTATGCCCTTACATTTAGAGCACTTTTGAACGAGATAATGTACATTGCTTAGAAGGATGAGTTGATAATTTCCGAATAAGTCTAAGATTCGATTAGGATGCACTTTAGTCCTATTGAGGTGAAATTTTGAATTAATGAAAGATTAAGGAAGTGAAGTAGGCATTCGTTGTCGGAGGATTTTAAGTTTTCTATTTTAGTCGTTTTTCACTAAATAACGTAATCTTATTGACCCCGTTGAGCCTAATTGTTGTGCAAAGATTTTTGTAGCCGCATTATAAGCCAATGCACAACATAGAAATACCTACCTTGATAATTTTTACACCAAGGCTTGCTCGTTTGATTTGTATGGTAATGATCTATCTTTTGACCCCTTTTTATTGTTCTTGTGATTGAAATTGAAAGGATATTGTAAAGAAAAAGAAAAAAGAAAAAAAGAGCAAAAGAGAAAAAAATAAAAAAGAAAATTATGCGAAATGTGAATTTGAGAGTGTAGGATTCAATTGAAGAGTTGGGGCGATTTTCGTATTAATGGCGAATGGAAGTGTTTCGTGTTTAGAATAAATTGAATGATGTAAGCTTGGTGAGTAGTCACTTGATCCAAATTTCCATAACCTTACCCTAAGCCTACATTACAAGCCCGAAAGACCTACTGATCCTGAGTCTCGATTTAATTCCATTAGTGGAGATAGGTGCGAAGACTGTATTCCGAAGATGATGATTAGAGCTTAAGAGGGAATTGTGATCTTGTCATTCTAATTTTTGTACATTGTTTCGTTTGATCCAAACACTACACAATGGTATACTTTTCATACTAAATTTGAGGATCTTATGTTTATGAGTATTTGATTTGTTTAGCTAGACTTGTTTAGGCAAAGGTTTGATGATTGTTTGAGGAGATGGTTTGATGAGGATGTGTTTTCTTGATTTCCGTATTACTCGGGGACTAGCAATATTCAAGTGTGGGGGATTTTGTTGTGTGTAGAAATTGCATGATTTCGAGCGTTAATTAGATTATATTTTGATGTCATTTGATGCGTTTATGTGTTTATTTTACTCCGTTTAGGTGATTGTGGAGTTGGAGTTACGAAACGGCGAAGCAAGGCGATTTCATGCATTTTTGGAGAAAATTGTGGTAACTCCCGTTACCACCTTGGAGTACAAAAAGAGTAACCCCCGTTACTGGCCACAGGAGCGGAGTGTTTGGCGAGAGAGGAGGGGTAACGGGCACAGAAGGAAAGTGGTAACGCCCGTTACCACTAATAAAAACGTTATGGCGATTTCAAGCAGTAACGGGCGTTAACAACAAATACACATGGATAGGTAACGCCCGTTACCTAGGGCGGCGAGAATTATTTTGGGCTGCTATATTAGTGTATTTTTGGGGTCTTTTCTATAGGGAACACACAGACAGAGACAGACAGATAGCCAGAGCTTTTCTCCCAGGTCAAGACCTAGGGTTTGGAGAGAATACCAAGTAGTTCAGAGATTTTTCAGAGATTTCGAGAAGACGAGAGGATTGAATTCCGAGAACGATCTTTGGTTTTATTGTTGCTTTAGTTTACAAACTAATTCCTTTGAATTTAGTTTACTTTCGCATGTTAGATTCTTTTTTAGATACTACTGAATGTTTATGCTTTTGTTTTGGAGACTTTGTTTAGAATTGATTACTATGATTTATTTTAATGTAATTCCCTTTAGTTTTATGAGTTTTGCTTTAATTATGAGTAGCTAATTCTCTAGGTCTAGGGGGAGTGATGATGATTGCATGATAGACGTTTGATAAGATGCTCGAATGACTTGTGGTAATTCTTAGTTTGAAAACAGGTTTGAATTGTCTTGCGATGGCCTGATCACCCTTAGCATGTGTCATAATTGCCTATAGATCGAAAGAGTGATGGTAATTTAGATGGTTTTCAGAACTTGTAAGTTGTAGGGTACAAAGAGATTTGGTCCTAGCTTATACAACAGTAATCTTATTTCATGTCGAGCCGCTAGAATACTGAATTGCACTAGTCTTGTTCCTATGGTTTAATTAACTATTGGTGATTGCGAAACCAACATTGAACACTAATTAAGCACTTGGTTGCACCTTGAGAGAGGGTAATACAAATATAATTGACTAGGTTGTAGAATTACACTTGTCAAACGAGTATCGCGTCAGCTCTTGATTGTATGATTCATTACTTTTCCCCTACCTGCGTAGTTTATTGAAGTTAATTCGTGTGTGCCGTTAATTGTGTTTAATTCTAGTTAATTGTTAATTTCTGCTTTAGTAGCTTAATAGAAACAACTATTACTCTTCGTCAGATCTTTAGATTAGAGAAGAATATAGAGTAGAGATTGATTTCCCTTCCCTGTGGGTTCAATCCTATTGTGTTACGCGTAAGTTAGTGTACACTTACACGATTGGTTTTTAACTGTAGTAAACACCTACAACATTGCCCGCTGCTGAAATCTCTTTGTCGGATGGTGGCTAAGGGGTGCCGCCTCAGGCGGAGTTTCCTGTTCCTCGTTTATTTGCCTGGTACTCCGCCCACCATTCTCCGGGTAACCTATCACTTGAAAACACGTCTCTTTCGTATGCTTAATCCCTCCACACAATGAACACTTTTGGTCCGAGGTCCCCAGTTTCTTTGTCGAGGTCACTTGTTACCGCGGGATGATGAGTCGACCTCTGACCGCATCTTTGCTGCCATGTCGATTCCGCCGGAGGAGGACTCTATCATTGTCGCGAGGTGCCGGTCCTCTCGCCGGATGGAGTTGTATGCTTCCTCCAAAGTGGGCAATTGCTGTGTCTTGAGCATATCCCGTTTGTAACGCCCCAATTTTCCAGACATTCAGGTATGCACGACACGTGAGAGTTTTCGAGAGTAGAATTTATTTTAATTCTTTCGTTTATTAATTCTTACCTTTCATAAAAGTTATATGAATTATATTTCAACATGTTTACGTGAAAATATATGAAATTCGTGACAATTTGAGAACTACTGCATGACTTGGAAATGTTTGTTACGTGAAATAAATGCCGAGCGTAACTAATTGCTTATATGTGTCCCTAATTGATCCTTTATTTAAATGTGAGGATTTAATTGCATGAGAATTCTTTGGACTTCATTGATCATTCCATCCTAGCTCATACCTAACTGCATGATTTATAAAGCTTAGGGACCTAACTGCAAATTTGTGCCTTGCCATCTAATTCTTGGAAGATTCATATATAATATCCATCTCCTACATTTCATTCATGATATTTTTATACAAACACACACACATTTGCTCCCCCTTTTCACGATCAAAACACCAAACAAAAGGGGAGGAGATTTCGTCATTTTCAAGCTCAATCTTTGGAGGAATCATGATTTTTGAAGCATCATAATCATCACCACTTCATCTTCTTCCATCTTTCTTTCTTTTGAGGTACATGGATTAATTGATTGAATTCTTGAGAGGGTATGGGAATCTAGAGTTATGATATTTGAGGGATAACTTGTGTATATGTGATTAGAAGCATGATCATGATCTCTAGGCTTGAATACTTGCATGAATTCTTGCATAAAAATGAAGGTTGTAAGTCGTGAGATTATATAGGTTTGAATGTTAATTTCTTGATGATCAAATGTTTCCATGGATTAAATGTTGCTTAATTGATATATATGATCATATACATGTTATATATTAGTTTGGAGTTGAATTCTAGCATTGGTTTGATGTGAGAAGGCTTGGGAGCCATTTTTCCCCTGTTTTACCCTGTTTTTCCGACGCCATCGCAGCTGCTGGAATTGGGGGTCACTCCCGCGACCGTTTTGTCACCATTTTTGGTTGCGCCCGTGACCAACAATTTGAAAAGTTAGCCAATTTCCTTCGCGGCCGCGACTTCTTTTCAGTACAATTTTATCACGACTGCGACACCCTCAAATGAACTCAGATTGGCCTAATATTTGAACCGACGGAAACCTATTGAAGTCTAGAACAACTTCCAATTGGAATCAACACAATATCTCTTCTCATTTGTGAGATATAATTAATTCTTTTTGGTGTCGCCACTTCGCCGAGAAACTGCTTTCACCCAACTTCAAGCTTCCGTCATTTCCTCCTCACTTTGAACTAAAATACGAGCCATGTATCACCGGAAAGGTCTATGTGTCTAGTTTCATACCCAATGAGCAAAACTCAATTCCAACTTCTATAACTTGAGATATTTCAGTTTTCTTACAGCGTGTACGTTTCCAAATATTGTCGGGTTTGCTCAACTTCACTAAAAACCTCTCTTCTTGCTTTCCTTTCACTCTCTTGGCTCCCATATGTGAATTATATGATATATATGCTTGGTTAATTGATAATTATGCCCTATGTGACACTTCTTGGTACTTAATTGCTCAAACATGATTGTGTGACTCCATGCTCTATATGAATTGAATTTGAAATGATTGAATGATATGTATACATGACTCCTTGAGATTAATTTCACCTCTTAGGTGTTAATTGGTTTTCATACATGCTAAGTGTCACTTGATTGCTAGTTTTATTTATTTACATGAGCATGATCGTGCGTCATACTTGGTCTCATATTGAGTCTCATCTCACGAGTTCCCGTTATTTCTTTTCTTGTCCAGTTTTTCTCCAGGGCGGAGATCATTGATCGTTTGGGCACTTTCTTGTATCCTTGTCTTGTTTCGTCGCTTGTCAGCTGAGGTTTAATTTCTAGATATATAGAACCTTTACAACCCTATGTGATCTTTCGGCCAAAATGTATCAATATATCTATAATTTTCCAAAACCTTATTGATTTTCGATTGAATTACCGAATTGTACCAATTGAATTGACTGTATTGTGGCGAGTATATTGTACTGCACTGTGGGCCCGAGGGTAGTGTATTAAGCCAACCGGGAAAGCAAGGGCTGACGGGTAACTCTTGCACTATCCTCACATTGTTGGGATGACCCTTGAATCCACTAGGAGATTAGTGGAGGAAGGAGTTCCGGGCATAGGGACTCATGAACCTTATGCCCAATGAGATTGGATGGTGGGGCCTTGCAATCCCACCATCACCCGGAGGAAGAAGGAGTTATTGAAATTGCTAATTGTGCACTATAATTGATTGCTTGATCACCTAATCATTGAATAATTGAATTATTGTACATAGTCGGAGAAAGGTTGGAGAATTGCCCTCACTCGCCGGGCCACTGATTGATTGAATTGAATTGATTGAATTGTTAAATTAGAATAGTTGTAATCTCGGACGAGGAATTATTGTATTCTTAAACTTATATTGTTTCTTTTATAAAATCTTACCGGAGACTATAGCTTGCATGGTAATTGCGCTAATATTTATTTATAAACCCCTCACTCAGTCTTTCATAGACTGACACCTCACATTTTCAGGTTGCAGGTTGCGTGCTAGGCGGGATTGAGTCGGTCCTTATTTTCGGGTCTAACATCATTTCATGGACATTAGTGAGGCATATACGGTTTTGTATCTTGGTAATTATGTACATTATAACTTGTTCTTGAAAGTGATTGTATATATTGAAATATTGGACTCGAAGATGGTATTGATGAAATGCATGTATCTTATGCTTCAGGTTAATGTTATGCATGTCGGTATTTACTTGAGGGTTAGTCCCGCCTAGCTAGTGTGATCATTTTTTTTATTGTCTTCTGTTCGCTATAGGCTTGATTCATGTATGGCTGTTCATTCCATATGTGGATTGAACTATAGTGCGGGGGATGTGGCATCCTTGCGCTCCGGGTGCTACACCGTTTCACGGGATTGAATTTGTCATCCAGGCCCCACAAAAATGCGAAGACCCTGTCTTCTTGTTTCTCCCGATTGTGAGTTTTTCGGTCATCAACGCACTTCATCGATTGTGGTTGTCGAAAATCGATTTCTCGCCATAACCCCTGTATGGTTCGATAATATTGATCCACGTTCATCTCACCTTATTTTGTTTGATAGGCTCGTTGTTTGAGTTCGTACAACTTCAATTTGTCTCCTCCGTCATGGTAAGTGGCCTCAATCTCGTCCCACAATTCTTTAGCGTTCAGGCAAAGAATGAATTGTGCGGCGATTTCAGGCTCCGTTGAATTGAGTATGAGACTTCGGACAGATCCGTCTGTCTGTTCCCAAGCCTCGTATCCAGCATCGTCTAGGTCGGGGGACACCGTCTTCCCGGTAATGTACCCCAATCTTCCTCGACCAAGTAATACCAGTTGTACCGTTCTTGACCAGAAAGCATAATTGTTGTCGTTCAATTTCACATTGATGGTGGTGGTGTTGGTTGTTTCGGGCTGTTTATGTCTAAGGATTTCCGCCATCTGGGCGAAGAAATCCGCAGGCACGGTGGTAAGGTCAGTTGGGTTTGGTTCCATGGTAAAGATAAATGATGAAGCAGGATATTACTGCTCTGATACCATGTCAGAGAGTATAAAGAAAACATAGGTTTGGTTGGAAGAATCCATTTTTCGTGTTATTCAATTTCTGTTGTGTTACACTCCATACAGTAATTACAAGTTAAATAGGATACATCTCCTAACCCTACGCCTAAATTACATCATATACAAGGAGGGGAAATCTCAGTCGGCCCTCACCTTATAATTGGTGATATCTTAAAAATTGAAATATTGATATTTATATATTTCTTTAGTAATCTGCTCTTGTAATTGGCAAATTATCTCCCATTTCATACGTTTTGATGACAGTTATGACTTCATATTAATTATAATAATATTTGTTTCAATTAATTAATAAGTCGCTAAACGAGTATTTGATTGAAAAATGAGTATTTGTTTAAAAAAATTTATTAGCTTAATAAGTTTCAATACCAAAAGTCAAAATTTAAATTAAAAATATTCAAATTCCTAGAAATCATAAGAGGAAAAAAATGTAACTCTTTAAGTTGAAGAAGATGGTTTATGTACAATTATATCCTGCGATAAGGGACCAGAAATAAGATAAAAATACATTATTCATTATGTTTGAAGAACGCCTATGCATAATTAAATTTGTCCCAAAAAAGTAAATAAATAAAAAGGTTAACTTCGCAGCATAAAATAAAATAAAAGGGTTTAACCAAGCTGCTCAAAATATATCACAAAACTCAATGATACAAAGAAACCAACTTAAAAAACTACTACATTCATTACAAATTAGCCATAACCACGAAGCTTTTGGCTTTGAAGTTGCCACGAGCCACGAGGACAACAAATCACTCATTAAACATTAGACAACGAAAAACTTTGCAAACAAATGTTTTTACAGAATTTACAACTTTGATTGCACGAAGAATCGAGAATGAGGACACAAATTCCAGCTATTGGTATTAATCTCTGTCAATAATATACACATGAACTGTACAAAACTCGGATGAACCTGCCTAAGCCATGTTATCTTGCCGCAACCAAAATTTTTGGACAATGAAGCAATACAAACAAGTATTTGATATGCTATGAGATTGCCTTGCTCTGCTTTTCAAAGAACCCTTACATGTTAAGAATAACAAATAATTAGGTAAAATTAACTTGTATCTCACATGGAATGTCGACTATCGGTTTTATCTTTACGGTTTCGCTCTTCTTGGATCTCTTCCAGATCTTCGTCGTCACCTCTTTGTCCGGCTTGCTCCTTCCAATAGGCTACCAACTTCTTCAAACGAGCCACTTCTTTCGAGGAAACATTTTTGCTAGGGTCATTCACAATTGACCGAACTCTAGATGCATACCTAAAGAGCACGCGATTAAGATTGTCATAAGAATAGAATATAATGACTATGACAATCATTTTCTTACATTGTCAAAGTTCATATATATGTTCATTCACTACTCGCCGAAACAAGAACAAGGACCCTACCAAGATAAACTATCATTTCAGTACCAAAAAAATTAGTACACGTAGAGAGGAAGAAAAGTGTTGCGTACGTTAAAGAGTTGTAGCTCTCATCCAAGTTTGATTCAGCAGGGGATACGTTCACAAACATCAAGGTTTTGGCATTACCACCCAATGAATCGCTCATCAACATGGTTAGTTTGTGATTTCTATAGGGAGTGTGTTGATTACCGGAAGCTAAAGCACCAATTACGTCACCAAGCGCGGAAAGTGATTTATTAATGCTTTGAGCTTCCTTTAACTGACTACCGGAAGAGCCCGACTTCTTAACTCTTTCAGATCCAGCAAGATCCACAAAACTTAGCTGCATGAGAATCATAATATATTAGCTTTATTGAGTGAAATAAAAAAAATTGTGAGTGTTTATGAAAGGAATAACATCATAATTTGTGAATTCTGAATTGCTAAGCAAAGTTATTGTTTTACAACTATATAAACCAAGATTGATAATACCTTTCCTCTAGCAACAGACTGAGTTTGAAGATTGGTACTCTCTATAACAATAGAAAGTATTAAATGTGATCTTGAACTTTGTTCGTTCATTAGGGTCCCAGTTGTATGTCGTTGTTCAGATCCTCTTTCCATAATGCTTCTCAATTCATCCATTGATGAAATGGATAAAGTAGTCACATTTTCCACAACCACCATCCCCTGTTAATACGAAGAACCCAAGTAAAAGTAGGTCAACTAAGAGGAATATCACATAAGCACAAGCAAAATCAATGAACAAAAACATTTGGTCAAACACATTTCAATATCTTCCAACAAATTTCGAATATAAATTACCTTTGAATCTTTCTTTATATCCAACTTCAAACGCTTTGCACTCTTTGGAAGTAAAAGATCTATCAATGTATCTTGATATAATTCCACCATATACGCCTGTACATGTTTGTAAAATAATTTGGTCATGACAGTCGACGAGATATGTCAATGTCAAATCACTTCATTTCATAAAAACAAAAATAGCACTTAATAATCAATTTGATTTCCATTTGCAATTATTACCTTCAATGTAAATGAATATTTTTTACTATCATGTTTCATAATTCTGAAAAGTTCCGATATAGCACGTGGAGTGAGCCCTGGATTACTCTCAGATCCATAAATTGTAAATGTCTTTCCAGAGCCTGTTTGTCCATATGCAAATATACACACATTGTATCCATCTACGGCAGATTGCACCAAGTACTGCATCAAACGGAATGCACATAAGATGACATAATAAATACAAATGAATAACCAAAAAAAATGAGTAAATCAATAACCATTAAACAAGAATATTATAAGTCTTGCCTTTGTGTCCTCAAAGACATCATCTTGATTAGCAGAGCCGTCAAATACATGATCATACATATGTTGTTTCACTTTATCATCTCTCCATCTATGCTCCACTGTGAACTCGTCAATACACGATAGGACATTTCTTTCCTTCTCATATATTTCTTTTTCGCTTAAAGGCCTCAATCTACAGTAGACTCTAATTTTGCCTTTCATGTCTGAGAAGTAAATAAAGTTTCAAAGCATCATTAAAGAGACTAAAGAAAACAACACTAATTTGTTTCCAATTAAATGATCTAGTTTCCTATTTGAGATATGTGAAAAAAAGGTGTATTATCACTTAAAATGACATTTTTCTTCCACATTGTAGAAAACTTTTGTACAACCAATTTTAAACTACTATTCATGAAAGCAAAAGAGCGAAATTAGCCTCACTTTTTAGAACTTTCATATAAAACTCCATGTGCATCAAAATTGGGAAACCTCATTATGTGTGGACAAGGGGGAAAAAAAGTGTATGCGCTACCTTCTATCATGTTAAAATATCGTTTTCTCAAAACTTGCTCTTCCTTATAGAGTGCCTCCATCTCAGCCAATTGAGCCCCTTGCATCTTCAAAATAGCAGCTGTTTGCTCGTTCTTTCTATCGATATCCTAAATAAGAGATGAATTACACCGTTATTATCCATCATAAGAAATCACTTCCACACACACTCCAAAACCTATAAAGAAGAAAATGATGTAAGATAAAGATCAAACCTCTTTCATTTCTCTAAGCTCCTCCAGTTCCCTGAGGTTATTTTGCAATGCAGACAATTCGGTGTCCTTAACAGCAATTGTTGATTGCGCACTAACCAAATTTTGTGAGGCCTCTTCTAATTTCTTTTCAAGTTCAAAAATACGAAGCCTCATCGTCTTGCGTTCTTGATCAAAATTACCCTCCATAATAGCAATCTGAATTTGAAGAATCAAAAACAAATTCACGTGAAATAAGAATATTTTCTTTTTAGTAAATGTGATAAAAGAATCTTAAAGTTGTTTCTAATTAAACACAACAGTCGTGTATACCTGATCAATGTTCTTCCTTTCAAGTCTTGAAAGTTTTTCTTCAAGAGATGTTTTCTCATTCACAATTTTTCGTTTGGATTCTTCTATTGCATGCAACTCTGTTGTACGTGCTTTTAGTTCATCTTGAATCTTACGCAAGACCTAGTCAAAGGGGCAAGAGATTTGCAAGTCGAAAAAAAAAAGAAAGAATAATGGAATTAAACACAATCAATATGTATACGCTACAAAGAAAATAGAACTAGAAGATACATTATTTTGACTATAGGTTGGATTCAAAATTATGTGGCCAGCATTTAGAACAAATGTAGTAAAAGTTACAAATTTACCTGATTGTTCGTCTCAACCAATTCTTTACTAGCGTTGTTCTCCCCTTGACTATTTAACTTTGCAAGCTTGGCCTCAATGCTTTGTTTCTCCATCAATACAGCCTACAGTTAACCAACAATTAGAAGTAGCAAATACCAAGTAACCAACACTTAGAAGTAGCAAGTACTAGATAAAACTGGTTTCAGTTCACTCATTAATGTCACCTCAAGTGCTGAATCTTTTTCGTCACACAAAGTTCTGAGTCTGTCCCGTTCAGAAATGATTTCTTCTAAGTATTGCTTCTCAGTTCTCAGGGTACCTTTCAGACTCTCAAAATCTTCATTCATTTTCAGTTCTTGCATTTGCTTTTCATGTAGATCTTCTTGCAACTGAATAATCAAAAGCAACAATGGTAAGTCGGAGACAATTTGCCACCATTAGTTTCAAAGTTGAGCTCGTTTTATTAGAGATTAGATAACTCACTTGATTGATTTTCTTTCCTGATTCCTCAAGAGATTTTGACAATTCCAACACACGCTTCTCATTGATGTCCATAGGAGGAGGCCGAACATTGTCAGGAGGAAGTCCATTAACTGAACTATTAGCAGCAGCACGTGCTTTGGAGTAGCGACGCAACATGACATCATTTATATGTGTTTGAAGGGCAACACAGATTTCCTCTCCCTAATTGAAGCAGAATGTCAACAACAGTAGCTAATAACAAGGGAACACAATAACAAATCAATTAAACACCAAATAATACAATCTTATCTGTAAATCACAACAAACTAACCTGCTTAGTTTCAAACTGAAATATATGCAAGACACCCGCAACCCTCATCTTAAAAAACACGGCAGTGTTACTACTTCCAAATTGCATTATGTCCCTTAATTCAGCTGAATGTAGATACTCCTTTGGAACAGGACGGAAGAAATGAACCTTCAGGCAATAGAGTAATCATATTCAAGCAATGGTCTCTACCAAGAATATAAATATCTAACCCGGAAAAAACACTAATCAATTCTTACCCCACGCTTGTTGATGCCTAGGATAATTTTCCCCGGCAATAGTCCAATAGGATCATCAATCTTACGGACAGCAAAAAACACTGAATTTCCATATGGAAGGGTTCTCAAGATCCGCAAAAATTGTTGCCTAGCATCATCCTTTGTCAAATTTTCCTACACATCAAAGAGGATATATTACAAAAACTATAATACACTTAATTGATGAATAACACAAAGTTATGTAAAATTATAAAGAATGAGGAGTTCTCTTAAACTTCTTTATTTGGTGAGAGGTATATAATAAAAGCAATTATCTAAAAGATGCATTGAGTAGGGCCTTGGCAGGGGTACAATTTCGTCAGCATAACTAGTAAGGAATATAACAACGTTGATCTATTTTATAGTGCAATAAATAATTCTTCAATTCTTCATGCATTCAGAATACATTTTAATACATAAAAAGGATAACCCTTTTAAATCGATCAGGAAAACAAATTTATATTGTGGCTCTCACCATTGAACGATAACGAGAAAGAACATCTAGTTCCCAGTCTCTCTTGGCTCGAGTAATTGCAATTTGTCTCGGGAGGAATCGTTCTAGAAGTGATGTCCAATCACTAAATATATAAACAAAAAAATATTTCAAGTAATTAAAGAGTTTATGGAACAAATTCCATGATAACAAGTTGATTAGCAAGTGTGATACATTCTAGAAACAAGATGTCACTACAGGACAGACAAAAAAGGAGTCAGTCAACTAACGTGCATGTTTCTGGAGAAACAACATATCCAATTTCAACCAGAATCTGTAAAGCAGATAGTTGTGCCGCATCATCCCTTCCAACAGGATAATTACCGAGTACATAATCATGTTGTAGCTGCACGGGAGGGGAAAACAACATGAGAGCAATGTTAGCAAGCAGGAATAGAAGACTATCTGAAAATTTTGATAGAAAGGGTCCGGAATTGAAGCAAATAAGTTTTACAGTGGAACAGAAGTGGAAACATACTTGGACATATGATAACTGCATAAACATTGGGTCTGTCACGGCTTCATCAGACTCCCGAAACAGCTTCTTTTTGAATGTCAATTTACAGTGCAAAATCTCTCCTTTGCTCCGGTCCTTCGATGCCTTAAAGTCGGCAAGTAGGTCCCCAATATACTTGTTATCATCTAACCCAATATACTCCTCTACAGAAAATATAATAGCAAATTACTGAAATTTGTTGGTATAACTGGAAGCATATTAATAATCAAATATTGCTAGAAAGTAGAGAACAACAATGGTTATTGCAACTCAGAAATCAGAACAGTTGATGACAGATACAAGTACCATTTCCAGGGTCTGGTGATTTGGAAACAACAGCTTTACGACACTCAAACAAACTGAAGCTAGAATACGCGGATAATTTGATTATTCCAGCTAGCTCCTGAAAAATAAGCACAAAATAACCTAAAGATTAATAAATGTGCAAGCAATTGTATCAAGAATATGAGCCATGCTAATATTGCCTGAATGGAACATAAGAATAAAGAAATCAACTTTCCATCACAAACAGAAGAAAAATAAGTTAAATTTTTAATCTGGATTATCCAGTTAACTTGACAATAAATGAATAAACTAGCCTGAAACAAGATAGACCGAACTTATAGACCGACACAGATTTTGTAGGATCAGGTCGTAAATCTACAACGAGTGAGAATCAAAAATAATATCTAATATAAACTGTATACCAGAATACGATAATCACGTCCTAATTTCTATTTGCTCGTTAAAGTTGTTTCCTATGAAGATAACATTTGTTTGGAGAGCCTGGGAGACTAATTCAGACACTTTAGGGCAATTCAATTCTGGATTCCAGTTAGAAACCAATGGGACTATAAGTAGTTAACCTTAAAGAGGAAGTTCGACCTACAAGCAAACATAAACAAGATACTGAAACTTTGGTGATAAATAGTATGTCAGTGCTCATTTACTCATTCTTTCAGCACACTTGGGATAGCTAACAGGCAAATGAATCGCCCTTGACAGGAACTCTTACTTTGTTCTTGTTAACGGACACCCTTAAATAAGCATTACATGGATCTTCAATATTGAATATATTAAGAAGTTCTTGCACGGCAATTTATACTCCACTTTCAATATGACCAAGGAATACAAATTGATTCTATCACTGAAAATTATTTCACAAACATATAAGATTGGAGGAGGGAAATTGTGTAAAATAATTATCAGCCCTCACAAAGCTACATTAATGAGAAACTACACAGCTATGAAAGCATGTCCGTTTCTCATATTGTTTCATCTCATATTGTTTCAGGTTAGATTATAAATTCTATTGGTTTCTTCAGTTCTGAAGTGAACAAGATTTTAGCTATCTAAGTCCATACTTTCTTATAAACAAAATTTCTTAATATCCAAAATTAGAATTAATTCTCAGAAGAAAAATACATCTATGTCAAGGAAGACAAATTGATTCTATAACTGAAAAATATTTCACAAACATAAGAGATTGGGGGAGGGAAATTATGTAAATAATTATCAGCTCTCACAAAGCTACATTAATGAGAAACTATAGCTATGAGAGCGAGTCAGTTTCTCGTATTGTTTCAGTTGAGATTATAAATTATACTGGTTTCTTCAGTTCTGAAGTGAACAAATTTTTAGATATTCAAGTCTATACTTTCTTATAAAGAAAACTTCTTAATATGCAAAACTATAATTAATTTCTCACAAGAAAAATACATCTATGTTAAGAATGAAATGCATGTTCCCTACAGTACATCCAAGGATATCTGAGGATGATTAACATATTTGAGTTCCCTACTATGGACATCCTCAGGGGCAGTCTCAGACTTGCCATAAAAGAGGTGAAAATGTCCTAGGTTACTTATGTAATAATCATACCTTGCCATATAAATTTCGTTGTCTATAGCTTCACATACTAGGAAATGTGCAAAATTAAACTCTCAAAAAATATTAATCAGGCTCTATTACAAATCTGTGAACTTATTGAATTTCAAGAAAATTGGTGATTGGATTAATTTAAAAAAGCAACAGGCAGCAGCCACATCTTCATAAAACCCCTACGAGAAAATTTCTGCAGCAACTGGGGCAGTTTCATGTCTTAAGCCTTCGAAGCAAACCAGTAGGCAGAAAATATAGGTTATGTTTCATCTAAACAGTATAAAGAACTTCAAGAATAGTCTTGACGATGATACCAGATTAAGCATGGAGAAAAAATTATGAAATGGAAGCACAGACAAATCAGGAAAGCGTCAATAGTACCTCAACCGCATCAGCTACGGTTGTGGCCATGTCGTATGTAATCTCTTCAAAGGTTTCATCCAAGAAAAATACTATCGTTGTAAGCTTTTTTCCAGTCAAAACAGCATCAATCTCCTCTCGTCCAGGTATTATATGCCTTGGTCCGGCCTTAACAGAACGTTTTAACGCATTTAATGTATTCATAGCAAGGACTTGGACTTCAGAATCACTACTAACACTGTGTGCTACCGTGTGCACATACTCAGACAAATAACCACCAATTTCCTTGCTAGGAGGCATGCACGATGCGCATAAATACATTAGCTCCCATGCCTTGATCAAAGAATACCTATTGGTAACAGAAGCATAAGGTCAACCACCCATCATCATGGAAAATGGAATAATCCAGTTTATTGCGCGGATGAAAGTAGTAGTAAATTGACAAACAAAACACTTACCTATCAGGATTATTTCTTGTCTGTTTTGAGATTTGCATAAAGAGTTCATCACGAAGTTCAGAGCGCTTCAATGCATGCTTGTACAGTTTGCTAACAAGCTCAATGCACTCATCTAAACTAGTTGGACTAATTCGATCAGAGGATTCAACTCCCATATATTTCAGGATAACCTGGAACAGCTTAACTGCCCTACTAACAAGATCACTATTTATTTTAAGTAGTGAAGTTGGGATAGGATCCTGTCAATATCATCACCAACCTTTACTACCAAGATCAGACAAAAAAGAAAAAAAGAAAAAAAGAAGAAGAAGAAGAAAGAAAGAAAAAATAAATAGGAATACTGAAATACTCAACAGAACTCACTACCTTCTGGAAGCATAGCATATCCTCAAAGGTGAACTTTTCTCGGACATGCATCTGCCTTTTATCTGTCTTTTTAGAGAAGAAACCCCTTTTACTAGCTGAATGCATCTGCCTCTGCATAGCCCTTAAAAATCCCTCCACCTTTAAGAAGAAGTCATTAGAAACCTAAATTGTTTCTTGACTACCCAAAAGCATTATAATGTCAAACTGAAAAGTACAGCATCCAAATCAAACAAAGCTGTGTAGATTGAATTTTGAGATCCATAATGAACTGTATTAATTAGTATTATCAGAAGGATAATTGAACTGTTACCTGAAATTTGTCGATCAATGGTATAGCACCGGCAAGTTCAGGTGGCATAACTGATGAAAGGGTGTTTGGCGTGCTGCAAAATTGCAACGTTATTGGTTTGCAGAGTTGACATAATTAAACATAAATTTGGATTTTAAATGCCAATTGTGACTCTGTGAAGAGTAGAAAGGGAAAAAGAGAATGGCCCAAATACTCACGGTGGTGCAAAGTTAGAGCCATCAGAATCATAATCATCACCATTTGAGGTGGCAAAAGAGTTGTGGGAAGGTGTTTCAAACCCATTGCTAGAGCCAAATGAAGACCTGTTTGATCTCAAGTTATGTGCCATATCAGAAGACATTTCCCCCAAGGCGCACAAACATCCAGAGTCCCAATTCAAAACTGCATATGTCTGTCCCTCAAATCTTTCACCTTTTATGTCTCCTCTATCTCACCAATGAATTTAAGCTCAAATTCTGCTTAAGAAAGACAAAAAACAATCAGCATAATGAAATCTGCAAAATTAAAATGCATTCATTAACAGAATAAGCTCATTCTCTCTCATCCAAGCTAAATAAAACCAAAAAAAGAAATCAATAAAAGCTAACAACAGCTCAAAGACACCAGAAATTAGGCGTGCATAAGAAAAATAATCAGAAACAGAAAGCTACCAACTTTACTTAGGATTAGAGACGATAAACCCCTAATCTCAGAGATCCAGCACAAATCGCTGCGGAAAAAAATTAATAGCAGCGAACTTCAAGAAATGCAGTTCACATGACCCCTTTAATTAACAGGAACTTCTAGATCGATAAAGAAATCAGAAATTAAGTGCACAGAGACGACATTAAGAACATAAAATTGCGACACAAAATCGTCTCAACTCACAGCAAGCACAAGCACGAAAAACTGGAAACGCATTGCCTATATAAATATATTTGCAAGTAATGCCGCGAAGTGAATCGAAACAAATCATGCACCATGGAAACTGAAGAAAGCCCTTTGAAGCAATGCCTGTTACTCAGTAAGAGAGAGAAAGAAGAAGAGAGAGAGAAAGGGGGAGAGGGATGGAGAAGAGTGAAGGAGGGAGAAGTTGAGAGTGAGGGTCACGAGAGCTTTTTTAAAATTTTCTTTTGAGCTATCATAGCTAATTAAAAGGGGAAAATACTAATTTCTTTTCCTTTTCTAATGCTTTAAATTCGATAATATCGGTGACTTAGTTTTATTTATTTTCATAAATTTAAGTTTTCGAGGATTATTCTTTTATTTTATTATTATTATATATAAAATGAAACCAAAACAAAGGATTTTTTATTAATTAAATTATGAAAAGGGTATTTGTTTTCTTGAGTTGTCTGTTTCTTCCAAATTTCCAATAGATCGTGCCATTATATTATTAAAACCCTCAAGCCCCAACCCCACCTACAGCGATTTCTTACACTACCTACCCCGAAAATTATGATGGTATTGCATGTGTTGTGCACAAACGTGAAATTTTTCAAGGTAAGATTAACAATGTAATTGAGAAATTTTTAGTGTACCCCTTGTAATATTTAAAATATTAAAAGAACCTTGAAATTTATTTGAGTTTAACTCTCATTATATTAAAGAAATTCTCACCACTTTTTTTATTGATTTTCTGTCTAATTTTATATTGAGGAAAAAACAAGTTATTCCCAAATTATATTTTTTAATTTTTTATCCAAATTTTAAAATATTTAAAGTTGTCATCCAAATTTTATTAAAATTTTGAGATTGTTATCTCAGGTTGTTTCTGTGTTAACTTATTGTCAGAAATTAGCCACGCATGAACACCAAAATGGTCTGAAATAGTGATTTAAAATTTTAATAAAGTTCCAATGCCTGATCCGGATGCCACGAAAATTTAGGGAAACAAAGAGTTTCTGCGACCGCAACTTAAAAGTTTCAAAATTCACATAAAAAATTAAAAATTTTGTCATAGTTTTGGGGCATCTTATTGTTTCATCTTCTATTTTTTAAGATTAGAATACCCCATATATTTAATTAAGTTTTAGTCTTTTTCCTTGGGGTATAACACAGCCTTTAAGGGCCCAATTGGAACTTTAATACAATAGTTGAAAAAGTAAGAAAAATACTCAGGCCGCAAGAGAGTAAAATATGCAACGATTTATATAGGTTTGGCAAGCCTACTCCTGTCCCCAAGTTATTAGCTTGGGAGTTTTTAAAGGGAATTTTATTAAGAACTTAGAATTCACACCAAATCCCTGTGAATCCTTACACCACGTAGCAGGATAGATAAATCTCTTTAAGTCTATCTATCTTACTAACTCACACAAAACATAATACCTCAAATACCAAAGTAAGTATCTGAACTACCAGAGGACTGATTCCTCTAAACCTCAACCCTAGCTAGAGTTAACACCCAGAAACTCTTTGTTTCTAACAGTCTTCACACAATCTTACAAAGCTCTCAAAAAACCTTTACAAGACACTTTAAGATTTGTGAAAAAGCTTGCTACTCAGCTTTGAGAGTTCTTCTTTAAATAGTCATCCTAGAGGAAAAAGAGGGTAAGTATCTGTTGGAACATTGATTGAGCTTTAGTCATCATGATTCCTGTGATTTGCAGCTTTGGTGAATCCTTGATTCCTTTAATCCTGGAAGCCAGCTAAGTGGTAAAACAAGGAAAGTTAGACCAAGAGATATGGAGATAAAATCATTAGCAAAAATACATTCTAACAATCTCCCCATTTTTTGCTGATGATCTTGAATGCTGGTACCTGCAAGGACAAGATATTAAAGCAAGTATAGAGATAGATATAATGAGCAAAGAGCTCCCACTGTCAATATTAAGTAACTGAGAGCTAAGCTCCCCCTGCAGAGGTGATGTAACAAGGTACCAAAATGCATACCAAGCATAAAAACCCATCCAAGTATTTAAATAGTTAAAGACCCAAAAAGTTTAAAGCAAAGTAGCAAAGCATAAAACAGCATAAAGTTCCAGGGAATCATAAAAAGATCAAGCGGTGTTCAACAGCTAGTTCTGCGCGTCCTTGTTGTCTCCCCTTTCAGCAGCAAAAAAGGTACCGGAACCCTCAGGTGGACCTGCACGAAGGCATTGCTGGATGTCAAGCAGGCGAGCATCCATGGCCATGATCCTTGTCTTGAGAAACTTGATGTCCGCAGCAACATTGCCAGCTATCACCTCTTCAACCATAGTGAAATCCTTAAGAGCCTTCTTGGTTTCCTTCTACCAAATGCCATTCTCGGAGCATTAGATCTGCATCTTGCTCAGACTCGTCCTGTCAAGTACCTTGTAGTCAGCAGCGTCTTCCTTCATGAAGGATGGGAGGATCACATCTTCTTTGGATAGAAGATGGGATAGGATTATCCCGTAAGGAAGGTTTGAATTCTTCTGTTCATAGCAGTGCTGCATGTATTTGAGCAGGATGTATCCCAGATTCACAGGTTCTCTTTTAGCGACTTTGTAGAGCAGATACGCAGAGAGGCAGGATATGTTTGTGGAATGGTTTCCACTGTTAGTTGAGGCAAAGAGCACGAAGAGATGGTTCACCTTGTGCCAGAACAGCAACTCCACATTCTTCAGGTTGTTCAAGCCTTCTCCCCCTGAGAGGGAGTAGTTAGCCCCACTCCAGAAGAGATCCCTTGCCTCAATCCACTGACTCTCATTCGGCCACTTACCATAGTAGAAGAGCCGTTCCCCAAAGTTGGAAAGGCCCAAAGCGTGGTTGATTTTTTCAACATCAAAGGCAATCTCTTTTCCATACACCACAGACGTCACAAGAATGTCATCAGAGTTTTAAGAGAAGAAAGCATTTTAGCAAAAGAGTTTTACCGCAAGTGGATAAGTGGGTGCGTCAATCGTGATAAATGGTTCCCACCCCAGACTTTTAAGAGTATCAAGAGCAGAGAAGGGAGTGATACCAATGTCAGCAACATTTATGGTACAACCGCGATTTACCTCGACCTAGTTGAAGTGGTTGTGGAACAGCTCAGAAGCATCTTTGGTCGCGAATTTGAACTCATTGGGAAAGATTTCTCACAGTGATGGCTTGATGTCTACCGATTCAGTCTCTAAATCTCCGATAAGTATGGCACTACTAGAAAAACTACCTTTAGTGACGCCCTAATGTGACGTTTTTGAAAAGGCGTCACAATATATACCCTGTTGTGACGTTTTTGCAAGAATTGCCATATTATATATAATTTCTTTTATAAATTGAATTACTTATTAATTGGATTGAAAGTATTAAGACATTTTTTTTAATTAGCGTCATAGTAGGTTAATGTTATTGACACGCTTAGTTAAAAGCGTCTTCATAGCTTATAATTATTATGACACATTAAGTTAAAAGTGTCTTAATAGGTAACAATTTTGGAAATTTCTTTGTTTTCAGACCAATTTTGGCGGTTTCATCTAAAAAATCGGAGGGAGTCGTACGTTAAAAACGGAGGGAACACTTTCCAATTAGGAAGTTGAACATTCAACCAAAATCATCAAAATTGCGGCTTTTATCTAAACCCTACACTTTCCAATTACCAAGTTCAGTTTTTCACATGAAGAGAAGAAATCGGAGAAGCCAACGAATCGGAACGAGTAGAAAGAGAATCTGAGTATCATACTTCGTGTCAAGAGCTGTCTTCGCCTCCACCGCCGACGACTCTGTGGACCTCCGCCACCTGCCTCCACCACATCCTGCTTCCTCCTCTTGAAAGTAAGAATTGAACCCTTCTCTTCTCCTTTTTCCGTTTAGTCAGGAACCAAGAGTAGATTTCCCCCCGTTGGTTTTCGCCTCTAGAGAAACTGATTGTTTTCCTTGCTCGAAGTACAGGGTAATTACAAGCTCCCCAAGCCTGCGACAACAATGAAGTTCTGAATGCCCTTTGCGCTGAAGCTGGTTGGATTGTTGAAGAAGATGGCACCATTTATCGCAAAGTCAGTCAATTTAGTCATAATTTTATTTGACTTGTTTGGTTGGGCATTTGAGCTTGATTGTTGTTGCTTGTTTGGGAATGCAGAAGATAGTGGGGTTATTTTTTGATGTTGAGATTGGGTTGGTTGATTGATTGAGTTGTTTAGGGATTAATGTTGAAGAAATCTTTGTTGTGAGAAGATGTCAGTGAATTTTCAATTTTGTGGTGTATATATGTTCAAATACTAGAGCTTTGCATGTTAGTTGATCCAATGCCCATATGCAAATCCATGTTTTTGCTGGAGATGTCCTTACTCAATTTTTCAGATTCATGATCTTAGGGTCGTTGTAAAAGTCAAGTTCGTCAATACAAGTACTTTATCTTTGTTTGCGTAATTTTTTTTACTCTTGCTTATTCCCAATTCATTTTGGATTGGATGGGTAATCACTGATATTCACTTGTCTAAATTATCTGAAAAGAACCCTTATAGGTTGTGTGTTTAGGCTTCTCGATTTACAAGCATACATGAGCTTGTGTGTACCTTCTAATTCATGCGAAAAAGTCAGTAGACTGTACTTTATGGTTATAAGCTAATATAAGAATGAATAACAAAGCCTATGGTTTGATCTGAGTTTTGATGTAACAGACTGAAGCTTCTTGGGGAGATGTAAATTTCTGAGCTCAAAATTTTGGTGTTTGAAGTATAGGGTCTAAATTTATGTGATTGGATTCTTAAATCGGCTTTGTCAAATTTTCAGTGTTTCTTGAGGAGCATCCGAGGTTAATTTCTTCATTTAATTCATTCTCTTGTGATTGGTATTCTGGTCCAGACGTTCCTCCCATGTAGGATGGATGATTGAAGAGGTATGTATCTGTAGCAACTTCTTGGTAAAATTAGATAGATGAGTTGTGGTGAAAAATCAGTTAGCCAATCTCACAATTCCTTGAACAGCTACGATTTTCTGGACTACAAATATGCTTTTGAGTTTGAAATTTCCTGTTTTTACTGTTACTCAACATTGAGGGTTGATTTTAACTTTAATAACATAAATGTTTTTCCATGAATTTTTCCTATTTCTTGAGATAATTGTCTGAATTATCATGAGCTTTCCTCGTGGAACTTGCTGATGTTGTTAATACCCTTGGAAAAACGCTGAAACTCTACAAGTAGATTTTTTGTACGGTTTTACACATTTATTGCAAATGTTAGAAAATACGCTGAAAGTTTACAAATAAGAGAAATCAATTTGGAACTTCACATGTAACTTCAGGATATTATAATCGATCATATATACATATTAAGAGAATTTAGCCAAACAAATTTAATTTAGTCTTTCTTTCTTTTAAAGAAATAGGGAAAATCAAAGTTGTGATCATATTAATTATAGAAACACTTCAAGTCATCTAAGTGTGAATTAATAATGAATGTTGTTAATACAGGATCATAGACCTAGTATAAGAATATTGTAGGAAGGTAAGAATACAACATGTACTTTGTGTATGGGCATATTGTGAAAAATATGTCCAAAAGTTTGACTCAGTTTCTTTTAACTTTTTCTTTGACTCTCCTACTTACTATATATTCATCTTACTTTTGTCTTTACCATTTTTTGTCTCAATCAGAAGCAAACCAGGCTCAAGAAGAAAGGCAAGTCTTAGTCTAAAATATATATTATAATTAATAATTAATTTTTCGTTAATTATATGTAAATAATCTAAAAGATAGTACAGAATTAAGAATAATTTGTTGGTTAATTACAGGCTTATGTTCAGCAGCTAGAGACAAGTAGACTGAGTCTTTCTCATTTAGAGCAAGAAGTACAAAGTGCTAGATCTCAAGTGAGATTAATCTTGCATTTTATTTTTCTTAGACTTTACATATTGTTTCTTTGTAAGTCATATTATCGGTTAGTTTGGGCAGTTGCTCTAGAGACATTATGTCAGAGAGATTTGATCATACAAGTGTTGTAGGTTTGTTTAATGATGGAAATTACCAAAGCTTTTTTTTTTTTTTTTTTCTGTTAGAGTGTCCTGATGCCTTAGCTGTCAAAATTTAGACCATAAGAGGTTGTTTGACTGTAATTAAAACACAGTGCTAACCAATTTTCGATAAACACTCGATATTTGTTCACTTGTAATTATCAAAGATCTGGTATCAATAGTGTATGTATAAGATTAAATATTACTTTCTGTCAAGTTAAACTTGTCTTATTCTTTTTGCTGTATTTGCAGCTAAAAATCCAATTCTTGTTTCTGAGCAACCTGCAAATTTGAAACTGTCATCACTTGGAAGGTAACTACATTCTGTCAATAAAGAATATAATGGATAGGACATGGATGAACCTGGATAGGGCTAGTGATGAATTCGAAATGGGTTGAACTACTTTTTGGATCTTGCCTTTTCAAACTCAAATGGATCTACAATCTTATGCCCTTGCAAGAAATGTAAAAATGCCTTATTAAAAAAAAGGAGCATTGTGGAAGAACATCTTCTTTGGCATGCATTTTTAGCTGGGTACACTAAATGGGTATTACATGGTGAGTTGTCATCTAACGGTAGGCCGACAGTCTATACGTATGAGGGCCAAAATTCATCCAATAATATGCGAGAAATGTTAAATGATGCTTTTGGAACACAAGATAATATGGATAATGTTGAAGGATCAGCAGTACTTGAGGAACATGATAGACCTTGTAAAGAAGCCGAAAGTTTTTATAAGCTCATGGAAGATGCAGAACAAGAACTTTACCCGGGGTGTAAAAAAATTTCAAAGCTTTATTTCATTGTTCGAATGCTCCAAATCAAGTGTCTTAGGAATTGGAGTGATAGTTCCTTCACCATGATGCTTGAATTATTAAGAGAGTCATTTCCAGAAGGTGTTCAATTGCCAAAAAACTGCTATGAAACTAAGAAGATCTTGAAAGATCTGTGGCTGAATTATAAAAAAATTGATGCTTGTTGGAATGATTGTATGCTATATTGGGGTGTGAATGAAGGCAAAACAAAGTGTAATGCATGTGATGAGCCGTGGTGGATAACGGTTGCACCTGAAGCTTTTGTGGGTGAGCAACAAGATTCCTCTAAAATATCAAAAGGGAACAAGAAGATACCTGCGAAGATGGTATGGCATTTTCCGCTGAAGCTAAGGTTACAGAGATTATTTATGACTAAGGAAACTGCTTCCCTCATGAGGTGGCATGATACAGAACACATTAAAGATGGTGTAATGAGACATCCCACCGATTCTCCAACTTGGAAAACTTTTGACTTCCAGCATCCAGAGTTTGCAAAAGATACTCGCAATGTAAGGTTAGGCTTGACGACGGATGGTTTCAATCCATTTAGAACTATGAGTGTCGTGCATAGTACATGGCCGGTGATCTTGATTCCGTATAATTTGCCGCCTGGAAACTGCATGAAAAAGACATACTTGATTTTGTCTTTGTTTATACCTAGTCCAGAACATTGATATATATCTACAGCTGGCTGTTGCAGAGATAAAAGAGATGTGGGAAGAGGGAATAAATATGTATGATGCTTCAACTAAGGAAAACTTTCAGCTTCGTACAACTTTGTTATGGATCATCTGTGATTTCCCAAGCCATGCAGCTGTGTCGGGGTGGAGTACTAAAGGAGAATACGCATGCCCGGTTTGTCATAAGTACACAAATTTCGTATGGTTGGATAGATCTCGCAAGTTCTGTTATATGTGCCATCGTATATTCTTACCTGATGATCATCCTTATCGGAGGGATAAAAGTTCATTTGATGGAACTGTAGAGCACCGAACAGCAACCCCATATTTGAAAGGATCTGTGGCATTTGATGAAGTAAAGCACATTGAGAACAAATTCGGTAAAAAGGTTGGTGACCAGAAACTGCCCTACAATTGGAAGAAGAAAAGCATTTTCTTTGATCTACCGTATTGGGAAATGAATTTAGTGAGACTCGATGTTATGCACATTGAGAAGAACGTATGCGATAAGGTTTTATATACATTACTGGACTCGGACAAGTCAAAAGATAATTACAATGCTCGCTTGGATTTGCAAATTATGGAGATTAGATCAAAACTTCATCCTTTTCTTGATGAGCTTGGACAGGAATGGTTACCAGCAGCGTCCTTTGCACTAGACAAGAGTGAAAAGGAAAGATTTTGCAAACTTTTGAAAAGCATACAAGTTCCAGACGACTATGCTTCAAATATCTCAAGGTGTGTTCATATTAAACCACCCAAGATATTTGGCTTGAAGAGTCATGATAATCATGTGTTGATGCAACAATTGATACCGCTTGCTTTACGTAAACTTCTTCCGAGGCCAATACGCAAATCCTTGATGTATTTGTGTCGATATTTTACAGATTTGTGTTCTAAGACACTTAAGCCCAATGATTTATCCCGGTTGGAAAAAGAAATTGCTATCATACTCTGTCAGTTAGAAAAAAAATTTCCACCTTCTTTCTTTGATATCATGGTACATTTGACTGTACACTTGGTCACTGAGGCAAAGCTGGCTGGACCAGTCCATTATCATTGGATGTATCCCATTAAAAGGTCGGTCAACATTTTATTAATTACTAGTGAACTTCTGTTATAGTTGAACTGTTGTATTTGATATTTTACTCACGTAATTATTCATATTTTCAACTATTTAGGTATTTAAGTACTTTGAAATCATATGTTCGTAACAGAGGTCGTCCGGAAGGCTCAATTGCAAAAGGATACTTGGCAGAGGAAGGATTATCTTTCTGTTCTTTATACTTTGATGAAAGTGCTGAAACAATGCGTAATCGACCAAGTCGTAATGATGATGATGGGTATGCAACAAGCACGACAAGTATTGATATTTTCTCAATTACTGGAGCTTCATTGTGGAAAGGAAAGTCGATTGTGTTGAATAATGACCAACTAACGAAATCTCACCAGTATGTCTTATTCAATTGTGATGACAGTCAACAATAGAGAGTGTAAGTTACTTGATCTCAATTTTTCCTTTCTAATTCTATATTGTTCAATTCTGATTCGTAAATTAGATAGTAATAAAATATTTTTCTGTTAATTATGCAGCGAACATGAATATCGGGTCAAGCGTAAGAAGCATCGGTCGAGAGAATATAAAATCAAAAGAATCCATAGTGATTCCTTTGCTGCCTGGTTTAAGGTTCAGGTTAGTGATACACTCACATGACTATGTATCTATCTGCACTCTGTACTTTGGAAATACAGTGGTTTAACCCCGGATGTTAGCTGTTATTTATTATAGAAACATAACTATTTTTGGGCAGAAACAATGCAATATCTGTAAAGCTTTTTTGGTTGCTAAGACATCAACAGCAGTTGATAGTATGGAATATGGAATATGGAACAACACCATCCCATGTTATATTGTCTGCGACTATTTCATTTAGTTATTACTTGGATTTAATATTACATTGGCTGCAAAAAATGGGGTTAAAGATATTATTATATCTGGTATACCTGAATATGATAGAACTCAGTTCCGATGAAAATGATCCTAAAGTAATTCCTTCTGTTAATTATTGCAGGTTGCAGAACTCAGCTCCGATGAAAATGATCCTAAAATGATTGATATCATAAGACTTGCAAGGGGACCTATCCCCGTTGGGACATAATATAAGGGTTTTAAAGTGAACGGTTTTCGATTTCATAATAAAGAAGTAGAGAGAAGCAGAAAAACTCAAAATAGTGGAGTTATAGTTAAAGCAAGTACAACAAGCTTTGCAAGTAAAAAGGATATTAGACCTATTCACGAGGAGATGCAGTATTATGGCATTGTAAATGATATAATTGAACTAGATTACACGGGTGGGAGAAAAGTGGTGTTGTTTGATTGTGATTGGGTCTCTAAGGGAAACAAGCTCAAAGAAGATAATGATGGATTTACGTTGGCCAATTTTGCAAATATAAAGCGCCAAAATGAGCCTTTTGCCCTCACAAGTCAAGTTGAACAAAGGATTGGAAGATTGTGATTAAAACCAAAGCTAGGGATTGGTTTGACAATGGCGGGAACTTGTGTGCTGATCATATTAAAACAGTTTTACAGAGCATAACTAGTCGCAATCTTCCACTTAATGAAGAAGAAGAAGAAATTAATTGGATTCGTGAAGGAGCTCTAGGAATTTCTATAGATGATTTAAAAAAAATATGATTTTTTGCCAGTTTATGGTGTACCTATGTGGAACAATGGTTTCTGTTTGTTAAGTTCCTCATTTTTGTTCTTTTGCATGTTTATGAAACTATATTATTATGCTATTTCTACATTTTCTTGTGGTTGTATTTATATTGGTAGGTATGAGACGACCAAAGCATGGCGGACTGAGACAAGTTGCTGACCGAGAATCTCAACCGTAACCATCGAGATTGCTCGATGAAGAGGAGAAAAATGCAGGTCAAATAAGTTTATGGATTTATCTTATTACGCAATTTCAAAGAAGAATATTTAAATAGTATTGGTCTGACTATATTTTACAGCATTAGAGGAAGTTAGACGGAGTAAACGAGGTAGAGCGGGTGTTGAAAGCCCTTTGACAGATACTCATTTGAATAATGTAGATGTTGATGTGGCTAATAATGAAGGTATGCTTGGAGCCGGTGGTGTTGCTACTGTGTTCTTTAGAATTATTAGTATATGATGTATGTAACGTTTTTGTAGGTAATATGGTTAAGGCAAAGACTCGAGGATGTACTAACATGCTACATGTTTGGGCTAGAAAAGAACAAGTAGAAGTGGCGTTTGATCATCTTGGAAAGCCAATAGGTCCAAACAAAAGTGAATATGTTGAGTTTATCGGCACTTTAGTCAAAAATGGATCCTTAATTCCAATTGACTATGAAGATTGGCATAAAGTGCCAATGTCTATTAAGAAAAATCTAATCGATCTGATAAAGGTGATACTATAATCCATCACGTTGTTGTTACTGTGATTAATATACATTATATCTGAGTTTTGTGATTATGTAGCTAATATGACCTCTTGTTTTGTAGGAGAAGCTTTGTGGATAATTTGATCTTAAGAATGTATCTTGGGATACCTTATCAAAAAGTTGGAGAGCTTGGAAAAATAGAGTTAAGAATAAATATTTTGACCCAAACTCATCACTAGAAGAAAACTTGCGCAAGCGGCCTGATACGGATGATGAACGAGTTCTCCCTGATCAATGGAAGAATCTGGTGATTCGCTGGAGCAGTGACAAAGCCTGGATAAGATTTTCCAAAATGAATAATATTTAAGGTTCATATTTTCATATCAATGAAACTTGTATCTTCTGTCACATTCATTCCAGAAAATTAGTGCTCAAAATAAGGATAATGGGGCACAAAAGAAAATGATGCATATCACAGAAAAAAGAAGTTTCTCTCAAATCAGAGATTAAATAAAGGTTTGGTTGTTTTGTTTTTAGTTGTTTGTCTAATATATCAGACTTTCATGATTAATATATATGACATTACTTCTCAGAAAGAAGCAAAGACATTAAACAGTGGAGAGACTGATGTTGGGGATGAAACGGGAGATAATGAAGTTGGTGATGACCCAAGTAGGGTGGACTTATTCGAAAAATGTTATACAAAGGGTGGAGAGACCACTAATGCTACTGTAGCAAAGACATGGGTAAATAAGCAATATTTTTTTGCTGTTTTTCTTGGGCTTAAATATTTATTGCTTGAGTGTAGTATGGTTTCCTTTACATTGAATTCAAAATTAGTTTCATGCTTTTATCAATAGCAAAGAATGCAAGACAAAAGAAAAGAGCTTGCTCCTGATTCAAAAGGTGTAGGGCCAAACGATATATTTTCTCAAGTTGTTGGAGAAGACAAATAGGGAAGAGTACTGATGTATGGCTATGGGATCTCCACGTCTGATGTGTATGGTGATATTGCTGTTAGAGGTAACTCTTCTTGGATGCATATGAATTACAAGAAAGATATTGATGCGTTGAAACAGATTGTACTAGAACAAAATAGACAAATACAAGAACTCCTAAAGTGAACATGCAACGATCACTTCATAACTCTCCTCCAGAAGAAACAAGAGTCCCTTCATCGTCATCATCTCGATTTCATGCTACCGCATTTCGGCCCTCCACAACATCATCAATGAACAACATGCCTCTTAAGGTAAATAATTATTCGAACCATTGTTTTCCTGTTGTTTTCCTGCTATTTTTATGAGCTGTTTTGTTGCTATTCGGACCATGCCCCTTCATCGTCATCATTTCTTGCTAGTTTGCTACTATTTTCCTGAGCTTCTCCGAATTGAATTAATTGATTTAATTTTACTCTGAACTAAGCTGTTTTTAGCTATGAATGACGGGCCCATATACATATATGAATGACATGTTCAAGTTCAAACTATAATTATGTCAAGTGTAGGATTGAGCTTACTTAATGGACAAATATGGCTTAAGCAGCCTTATTTGAATAAGAGTTAGTCCCCAGCAGAATGTTGGTCTGTGTTCACTGATGCTAGACTCTTGTTACTATCAGTTAACTTTTGAAACCCATGTGTGCAAGAATCTGATTTGGATATCTTTTGGCTGATTGTAGTTTGTTGTTTTTTTCTTGTAAATCTTCTGGACCACTTATTGGTGTGTGATGAATGAGTAAACTAGAGAGTGGAATAGACACTTAATGTATTATGTGTTTTCATTGTTTCTCGTCTTTCTATTATTTGTTACTAAGAATTTTTTGCCTAAATCTGAGCAGCAAGGCGTCATAAAGCATAACATAGGTATGATGAGGCAAAGATTGATTAATTTAGATGTAATCTAAAAGAAAGAACCATCAAGCAATTAGGTTTCGATATATGGAAGGGCCATCAAAATCAAGCTCCGGCAGATAAACTGAAGGCTTTATTTGGCATGTATGCACACATATATATGTTGTGAGTTTGGTCATGGGCTCTGAGTTGGTATAGATTTTATTTTCCAAATTTTATGGTTCTATCATAATTTGGTTCCAGTTGTCTCTTTGATCAGTGGATATTTCCTTCTAATTTTGGTCTTTCTTGCTATTGTTCCCATTCATGCAATGTACGAGTTTTCTGCTGTAAGTTCTATATTCATGCAAGTTAGTAAATGTTTTATGACTTGTTTTTTCTTTAGTTCAGTTCTCAGTTTGTTTATGTAATTTCTACATTCAAGCAAGTTAAGTTCAAAACCAAAGTTTTTATTTCTCTGATTGTGTGTGTGTGTGTGTGTTATCATGCAACGTTTTTATGAACAGACCTAACTGGAATTTGGTATATATAATCATTTTGTGTGAAATTTGCTTGAGACAAACTGGAATTTGCTTACATTTTGTTTTACTTGTATAGGTTGGGTCTAAAGTATTATTACAGAGTGCCTTTGATTCATCAAAAACTGTGGCAATTGGTTATCTTCAAAGTTTAGACCCTTCGGAAAGAGTTGGACAAATATCTTTGGGAAACAATTGGTGTGAGGTGGCCATCAATATTGCAGTGGAAGTTGATGAAGAGTTAATTTGTCCTACATCACATTTCAAAACTATTGGGGAGGTTATTCCATGGCAAAAAAAAAAATGGTAAGGATAGTTCATTAGCTTTAACAAAATTTCTTTCGACATATATTTGATATTGACTACAACGGAATTTTAACATAGGTTGTTATGGCTCAAGACTGACACCGGCCATTTGTGAGACTTGCATGGTTTTAGTTTAATACAAAATTAGATCTAGTATTGTAAATGGTATTGCTACTTAACCTTTTGTCCTTTTGGTTGCATATGGCCAATATTATAACTTAGGCACCTTTTTAACTAATATTATTTTGGGTTGGACATTTTGTGTACATATTAATATTATGTCATTTGATTTGGTTTTTTTAATTATGTTGTTACTTGATCACATTTGTTTGTAGAGACTAAATTACTTCAATTGGTTTGCAACTAGGGAAAATATGATTTTAATACTAATATTAATTACATAATAGTATCATGACGCTTTTTTCCGTCATAATATACGTTTTAATGACACTTTATTTCGTCATAATAAAACCTATTACGATGCTATATCCGGTCATAATATATTTTATAATGATGCTTTGTTACCTCATAATATATGTTTTAATGACTTTTCATATCGACATAACAACACCTATTATAACGCTATATACCGTTGTCGTACAACCTATTATGACGCTTTACATCATCGAAACAAAATTAATGCGGCACTACAAGCCGTGATAACAACATTTTTAATGACGCTTTATTCCGTCACAATACGGTTTACTGTGATGCTTCATTTCGTCACAATATGGTTTATCGTAACGCTTTACACCGTCCTAATATCCTTTTTTGCGATACTTTATTCCATCATAATACGTCTATCGTAACTCTACTACCCACTATAACAATACTTTTTCATGACGCTCTCCTGCGTCATAATATAGTCTATAGTGAAGCTTCTTAACGTCGCCTTAACAATTAGATATGGTAGTTACAGATTTGATATGACACCGAAAAGCGGCATAATATCTTCACTTTAATGACGCTTTTGTAAGCATCGCAATAGAGGCATCACAACAACCTATTGCCACGGTTGTTCAAGTGACGTTTTCACCTAGTGTCACAACAACGAAAGCGTCACAAAAACCCATTTTTCGTGACGCTTTCCAGTGTCACAAAATCCCATTTTTCTAGTAGTGTGGGAGAGGTGTTACAATCTGAATTCGTTGATCTGTCGCGTTTGGAAGGGGTCAGACGGCATTGGCTTTTTGTAACTGTCGGTTTCTTCTGGCGAGAGACGGAACCTTTTACAATGGTGGGAAAAACAGGTCTAGGGTTTGGAGAAGGAGGCGGTGAAGATGAAATGAGGAGTCTTAGGGTTCAGAGTGTTTGATTTAAAAGGGCTAGCTCTTCGATTCTAGTGAAAAAACGTGATGATTCTGGATACTTAATGAGAAGATTTTGTGCAGTTTGAAGAGACTTTTCGAAACATGCAATAGATATGAGAATGGAAATTTTGAGCTAAAAATATAGGCAAGTTTTTGGGAAGAAATAATGCCCAGGTTGTGACGTAAGTAACAAAACTGATCTTCAAGCAAACTTTTTGTAAAAGTATCAACAAGCTGATTTTGAGTATCAACATAGAAAACTTTGATTTCATAGCGGATACGGCTACTACGGTTTTCTTTTTTGCTGGACCAACTGACGAGGCAATTGTTAAGGAGTTGACATGAGCCACTGGTACTTTTCCTGTCAATAGTACACCCTGCATAGTCTGCATCTGAAAAACTAATTAAGTTAGCAGTATCTGTTTTCTTGTACCAGATATCAAAGTCTGAGGTGCCTTTTAGGTACCGCAGAATCCTTTTGACTGTTTTTAGATGTGACTCCTTGAGAATGGATAAAAAACGGGCACAAAGAGCAGGGGCAAATAATATATTTGGTCTACTCGCGGTTAAATAAAGCAAATTACCAATCATACCTCTGTATACTTTTTCTGATGCTTCCTTACCATCCAGATCAAGATCCAGTTTGGTGGATGGGTTGAGTAGAGTTGGTGCAGCCTTGCACTCAGTCATTTGGAATTTCGAGAGTATCTCCTTTGTATACTTTTCTTGGCATATGAAAATTCCCTCATTTCTTTGGCTGATTTGAAGGCTAAGGAAGAATGATAGCTCCCCCATGAGACTCATTTCGAATTCCTGTTGCATACACTTAGGGAGAGTTTGGTATGTAAGATGAGATTTTTTAACTTAATTTGACTTAATTTTATTCGGGCTTTTTAAGTGATATTAAGTTGTATTGAAGAAAATAATATAGCATTTGGTATTGTAGATTGTTATAATGTTTGGTATGAGAGATTAAATTCGACTAAAATTCAATTTACAATTTTACCTTTAAAGTTATGTGTTGAGGCACTTTCTATCCTTCATCATATTTGTTACCTCTTCAAATGTGCAAAATAAAACTTTACTAATAAGATATAATAGTTTATCCACTGTTAAAATAAAATACAACAAAGATGACATAAAAACTGATTAGAAATATTTATTTATTACAAACTTAAGTTCAATTACACAAACAGTAGATTCTCTTCAGCAAATCTATGCTATACAATACATATGTTGAACCATTGTTCTTAAAAATTTTCTTGTATTCTGCAATAGGCATATGTTGCTTTTTGCTAGTGTCATCCAAACGAACAACATCATTAGCCCTGGAAATATAGTAACAGCAGCATGAGGTGTTGCAAGTTCCTATTTGTGTTTGAGAGGTGAAGAATCAAATTAAACTTTTGAGCAAATTTCATAACATAGCTACAAGCTAACATTCAGATTCCATTCGAATACCAAAAATAAAAATAAATAAATAAAACCCCTAATTTATAATCAAACAACACAACCAAACAATAGAAGTACACAATGGACTAATGTCAGTGCAAATAAACCAAATTGTTCGACTAGATTATCATGATTAGCAGAGGAAAAAGATGGTGCAGCAAGAATAGAGCACACCTGATGTTGTACCCACCATACTCGCAGAGCAGTACATCAATCTGTATAATATCACCAAAAGGGTAAATTTGCAATTTAGTTTTATTCATTGGAATTTAGCAATTTGCATAGACATAGAATTGCTAAGTAGTTTTACCAACTAAGGAGTGCTACTTACCTCTGTTGGCATTGTTCGTAGGAAGGATAAGTTCAACGGGATGGTCATCCCCTTCTTGACAAGCTCCAAGGCCCAGTCAATTCCATGTGACTTTGATAGATAATGACTGTTTTTAATATGTTTTTAGGATACTTAGAACTGATAACCAACTACGAACCATGACTATGCAAATTTCTTATTAACTAATAAATCCAGAGCATATATAGGAAATCAAAAGCTTACACGTCATACTTAGAGCAATATACTCGAAGCAAGTTCACAAAATATTACAAGACATAAGTCCCATTATATTCTGTTAGTCTCTAAGTTAGAGTACTACTAAGTAGCAACAAAATATAGAAACCAATAGGGGGGATGAACATTAAATTGGTCAAGACATGAGAAATCAAGTGTCTCAGTCCATCAAAAAGAAACTTCCTACCATTAGCATACAAAGTAGAAAGACAAATTACAAAGAACTGAAATTTTCAAAACAAACCAAGCTAAACTCGAAGCTGAAGTCCAGTTTCTCCAACATCTACGGACTGATTTCCAATAGCTCTATCAGTCCCTAAGAGAAGATTCCACCGATTCAGCCGAGGAAAAGACTTTCTGCAAACGAATTTCATGCCTTCTTTGTACAACTTATTTTCAGTCAAAAATTTAAAATGTCATCTTTCATAGTTTTTAGTAATTACGTAATAGCAACTATGAAATCTGCATTGTGGAATATAATTAACACCTGCGTTAAAAGGTAAAAATTACAGCCTCAACTATGCCAAAAGCGCACATCTAACAGATCACCAAGTGTATACAAAGTAATAAAACACATCGTTAAAAAAAGCACTGAGCAAGACACATTTCTGAAGTAAGAAACTCCAAAATTGCGCGGATTTTCATTCAACCACAGTTCATGTCGAATTAAGATGAATTATACAGATTACCCATGCCAAAAATTAAAAATTAAGAAATAGTAGCACAACAATACTTAGGTTTTACAACACTGAATACAAAGCACATAACAAACCCAACGAATTTAGAACCATTAACCAATTATGTTCAGAAGGCATGGAACGAATAATTAGGTCATTGCAAGAAGATGGAGATAAAGAAGGAATAAACCCAAGAAAGAAATAGTTTTTCATCTCACCTGTAAATGAAGGAGACGACTCTTCAGAGGTTCGTCGATACCACAAAGCTTCGTAGACATCGCGGTAGTACCTGGTCAGATTAGTGGATGCCCCAAGCGAAGAGCCTACAATTTACGCCGCAAATGAAAGAAACCCAACATCAAGTGTTGCAAACCAGCAGATTAAATGCGGACAATCACATAAGAGATGCATACCCAAGGGTTCTTCTCTTCATCGGCTTCTCGCTGAAAAGAATTCCCCCAAATTCACAAACCCTTGAACTTTATACAGGGGCATAGAATGGGAAGAGAAAAGATGTACAGTACCAATGCAAAATGGATTAAAAATGAAGAAGACTTAATATCGGCTGAAATAAGAGACAAGTTTCAACACTTAATTCATTAACAGTGGTGGGCTTCACCGGGCCAGAGATTAAGTGGAGCTAGCCTATATCGGCTAATATTTATAGCAAACATAAAATTAACTATCGTTTCTTATACCTAAGACACCTAATATTGATACCAAACGTTTTCTTAGAGAAATCTTGGCAGAGTTGTGACTTGGTACTTCCAAAAATAATGTCATCAACGTAGATTTGAACCAATAAGAGATTGTCACCTTGGCTCTTTGTAAAGAGAGTTGTATCAATAATTCCAACAGTGAAGTGGTTTGAAATCGGATAGTTTTTGAGACAGTCATACCCTACCCGAGGTGCTTGTTTTAGCCCATATAAGGCTTTGTTTAGTTTGAAAACCTGATTAGGGAAGGTATTATTTTCAAACCCTGGAGGTTGTTGGACATAAACTTCTTCGTTAATTTTGCCATTTAAGAAAGCACTTTTTACATCCATTTGATAAAGAACAAAATTTTTTAGGCAAGCGAAGTAAGTAACATACAGATAGATTCCAGTCTAGCGACTAGAGCAAAAGTTTTGTCGAAAAATAAATCAATACCTTCCTGTTGGTTATACCCTTTGACTACGAGTCGAGCCTTGTTCCTTATGACCTTACCTTCCTCATTAAGTTTATTTCTGAATACCCATTTGGTTCCGATGATTGACCGGTCAGTTGGTCCTTCGACCAGAGTCCAGATGTTGCATTTTTCGAACTGATTGAGTTCTTCCTTCATGGCATGAACCCAGTTATCATCCTTTAGAGCTTCTTTGACGTCTTTAGGCTCAAAACATAGAGACAAAGGCTTGTTCTTTTTGGTCATTCCTTTGGGAACGTCACCATACGAAGGTTTCGGTTGCCGATGATGTTGTATGATGGATGGCTGGAAGCATGTTTGAACTTGCTAGTTTTTTCGATTGGTACTTGAACAGTAGGCTCATCTGTAATTTGATCTTCCTCTTTGACCTCATCCTGCTCTTGATTAGTTACTGCTGGAATTTCAACTGTGTCTGCAGGAGAGTTGCTTAAGGATTCCTTGGCAGTATTGTTAGTTTCATCAAATACGACATTTATAGATTCTTGAACAATTCTTTTACACGTATTGAAAATTCATGGAATGAACGAAATACGAACAATTAACATAATATGGTCATAGATCTTAGGTTGTAACTTGATCATGAGCGAATTTGTTGATGTTTCACCCATGAAGTATGGAAAGTGCCAAACATTGGGAACTACCCGGGGAAGAGTTAGGAACAGGAACAAGGAGAAGCGAGAACCACTTAAATGGATGAATCGATTATATTTCCTCATTTGTTCCCCATAGCAAATGGGGATCAAAAAGCACCAAATTTGATGACTTATTAAGGGAAAAACGAAGTAAGAGCATGCTATTGAAGACGTTGCAACATATGTCGGGAAGGCCTCCATTGATTGTGTAAGCTTTGCTGTGACTGGAATAACCCCACAAAGATTCCTTCATCAGATTTAGCATCAAAGTTTCCAAGATGTTCTCGGTCATTTAAGATAAAGCACTTACACCCAAAGACATGAAAATAAGAGACATTGGGAATTTTATTGTACCACAGTTCATAAGGAGTCCTTTTGAGGATAGGTCTAAGAAAGACACGATTAGAGATATAGCAAGCAGTATTAATGGCTTCGCCCCAAAAGGATTTTGGCAAATCAAATTCATTAATCATATTTCTAGCCATTTCTTGTAAAATCCGATTTTTTCTTTCAACGACCCCATTTTGTTGAGGGGACTTAGGGGCTAGAAACTCATGTAAGTAACCATTTTCTTCACAAAACTTTGAGAAGTTATTTTCATCAAATTCAGTCCCATGGTCACTCCGAATGCGTTTGACATTTAAGTTCTTATCATTTTGAATTTGTTTGACAAGGGGTATAAAGGATTTAATTGCATCATTTTTATAAGCCAAGAAGAGCACCCTGGTGTACCTGGAGTAGTCATCTATGATAATGAACACATACCTTTTTCTTTCCATAGACTCAGTTCTCTTTGGCCCGAACAGGTCGAGATGGAGAAGTTCCAGAGGTTGGTTTGTGGAGACTTAATCCTTTGCCCTAAAGTTGGACTGGATTTGTTTCCCCATCTGATAGGAATCGCGTGTTCTGTCTTTTATGAAATTTTTTTTGGGGATGCCTTTTACCAGTTCTTTTTTGGAGATGTGAGTTAAGAGATCCATGTTGACGTGGCCTAGTCTCCGGTGCTATATCCAGCTGGAATCATCAGTGACTGCTAGACACTCAACATTTTATTTAGAAAGATCATGCAGATAAAAGGTATATAGATTCTTTTTTTTATTGGCAGTAAAAAATATTTTCCTATTCTTTATGATCAGGCATTTTGATGGTGAAAATTTTACCTCATAACCACTGTCACATAATTGACTTATGCTAATCAGATTGTGTTTCAGTCCTCGTACCAGCCAGACTTGTTCAATACAATGATTTGTGTTCTTACCGATCTTACCTCTCCCAATGATTTTCCCTTCGGTATTGTCGGTGAAAATGATATTTTCTCCTTCATATTCCTGTATTTTCTAGAAACTATTTTCTTCCCCGGTCATGTGCCTAGAGCATCCGCTATCCAAGACCCATTTGTTGTTTTAGAATGCTCCAAGACATGTGTCCTGCAATATTCATTTGATTTTAGGTACCCAACTTCTGATGGGTCCTTCATTATTAGAGTGAAAAGCAACGTGTGAAACGGGGGTTTTTTGGCTAGGGTTTTTTAGAATCCAGACCCACTTGCTTTTGGTTTTCTTGGGCTGATTGCAAAAGTATTGAATGTGCCCAAATTTTCCACACTTATAATATTTTTTATTTGTGATCTTCCTAGGCTTGGCTGATCTATTTTTGCATATGGATTCACTGAGCCTAGAGTTTTCCTCGAATAAGTGGTCTTTTTCTTTTTCCAGAAGTTCTTTTTCAAATTTTAGGTGATCAATAGCCTGGAGAAGCCTATGTTCCATATCTTGTTTTTCTTTGATAATTTTCAAAAGATTTTCTTCTAATTTTTTGTTCCTAAGAAGTAAGTTTCCAATTCTCAGTAAGCATGTCTCAAGAAGTTTTTCAATATCTACTTCATCAAAAGTATGGTTGGTACCATTTTCAAGTTCATTTGAGGATAAGTTTGAGACACTTACTTGGTCATCAACCATAAAGGCGATGCAGTTTTCCTCTGTGTCGAATAGTTCTCATTCCAGTTCTTGATCCCAGTTTGCAACATACGAGTTTTGCCTTCCTTCAAGTTCTTGGCTTTTCTTGAGTTGAGGGCAATTGGATTTTATATGTCCTGGTTTTTTGCACTCATAACACACAATGTTCTTGTTGTGCTGTAGGTATTGAAATACGTTTTGCGGTTGGAAGTTGTTACCCGGCTGAGTCTGGAACTTCCTTTTTCTGCTCCGATTGTAGGCGATTTCCTTTATCCTCCTGGTCAAAGTACCAGTTCTTCATTTGTCCTGTCTTCCAGGCTGGTATCAGATTCAGCTGAGAAGGCAATGTTTTTCTTTTTGTCTGGCATCTCTTCTTTTGGGAGCGAGGTGAGTTCATGCGAAATCAGTGATCCAATGAGTTCAGCCATGGTGAGAGTACTCAGTTTCTTCGCCTCAGTTATGGCTGTTACCTTGGGGGTCCATTCCTTAGGTAATGTCATTAGGATCTTCCTGACTTGTTGTCCTTCAGATAGGGGATCGCCAAGGGCACTTATCTGATTTGCAAGGGCGATGAATCTGGTGTGCATTTGGCTTATTGTTTCTCCCGGATTCATTTGAAATGCCTCGTATTGTGAGGTCAGGATTGCGACTCTCTCTTCCATGACTTGTTCAGTACCCTCATGAGTGATCTACAACATGTCCCACATTTCTTTTGCAGTCTTGGATGTTGACACTCTGTTGTATTCTTCTTTGGTTAGAGCAACAGATAGGACATTTTTGGCACGGGCTTTAAGGGACCAGGGCTTTTCATCCAGATCTGCCAATTCTTTTGGTACCTTCTTTCCATCTACTCCTTCATCAGTATTTCGGGACCTATAGTAATAACTCGCCATAATTTGAAGTCTACACCCATAAAGAACTCTTCCATACGATTTTTTCAGGTGGAATAGTTAGTACCATCAAAAAGAGGTGCACATGTGTATGAAGGTGCTTCTGCAAAGTATTCCATTATGACAGCTGAGTTGGATCAAAAAAAATGTATGTTAAGCCTTGTTTTTTGGAAACCTGCTCTGGTACCAATTGACAACCTTTAAGGGCCCAATTGGAACTTTGACACAGTAGTTGAAAAGGTAAGAAAAATACTCAGGCCGCAAGAAAGTAAAATGCGCAGCGGTTTATACAGGTTCGACAATCCTACTCCTGTCCCCAAGTTATTAGCTTTGGAGTTTTTGAAGGGAACTTTATTAAGAACTTAGAATTCACAACAAATCTCTGTGAATCCTTACACCACACAGCAAGATAGATAAATCCCTTTAAGTTTATCTATCTTACTAACTCACACAAAACAGAATACCTTAAATACCAAAGTAAGTATATGAACTACCCTAGGACTTGTAACGCCCCGATTTTCAGACAGTCAGGTACGCTCGACACGTGTGGGTTTTGGAGCGTTAGGACTTTATTTTATTATTTTCGTTTATTTAATTTAAACGTGTTAGATTAATTTCTATCAATTGTGTTCAACATGATTACGTGAAAGTTATATGATATTCATTTCATTTTGAGAATTCTTGTGTGAATGGAATTTAATTGCTACATGAATTAATTGTCCAAATTTGTATTAATTGCATAATTGCCCTTAATTGTTCATTTCCCTTCTTTAAGGACCTAATTGCATGAAATATAAAGGACCTAATTGATCTTTTCCAAACTTGGTATACTCAATTGCATAACTTATGGAAATTGGAGGATTAAATCATAAATAATGCATATTTCCCCAAATATATCACGGTACTTGCTTCTTCATTCTTCTTCCATCCTCATTTTTATTCCAACATAAACAATCATCATCCTCTCTCTCGGCATTCACTCAAGAAGAAAGGGAAATTGAGAAATCATCATCTTCAAGTTAGAAATTGCTAAAGAATTCCATGATTCAAGCTCAAGCATCCATGTTCACCATCTTCTTCCATCTATTCTCACTTCAAGGTATATATGAGCATGTATGTGAATTCTTGGGAATAATTCATTAAGCTAGGGTTATGATTTTGATATAATAACTTGTCTATATGATGTTGGAAGTAATATTCTGAGCTTTAGGCTTGAGTTCCTTGCATAAATCTTGAGAATTATGAGTTATTAGGATGAGTTTATATTTGAGCTCAAGTTGGTAATTATGGAGATTGAGACATGAATTATGTGTTTGTATTGAGTGTTAATGCCTCTCAAGCATGTATACTTATTTCCTTTCATGAGTTATAATGTTTGGAATTGAATTATGAGTGTTTGTGGAGATTGGGTGTTCATTTCGTGCTTGCTCTGTTCTTCTCCCCTGTTTTCTGAACCTTCTGCGTAACGGGAACGGCCCTTCCCGTTCCCTTTGCAATTGGGGAACGGCCGTTCCCATTTATTTGAAAGGTGTGCTTGGCGACGAGGACGGGAACGACCGTTCCCACTTTGGCTTGCGAGCCGGAACGACCGTTCCCATCTTCGGGGAGCATTTCGGGACTGGGGAACGACCCTTCCCCACTTTGAACTGAAACCTGGAACTGCCGTTCCCAGCTCTCTGGTAGTGCAGAAACTTTCTGCATAAAAATGGAAATTTGGGACGTCGTTCAAACGGGTTATTTGACCTCAAATTGTTATTATATGAATGATTACATGCCAAAACATGATATTTACATGCTACATTGTGTATTGCCCGATGTCTCATATATGATCATGTCGTGCGTCTTATATGGAGTAATAGTCTTGAATTATGGTCTCATGCACGTACATTGTTCCGTTTCATGTCCAGTGATTCTCCAGGGCGGAGATTGTCGAGCATGAGCACGTCCACGCATTCACGAGTCGTGTGTCGCCTGTCAGGTGAGGTTTAATTTCTAGTTATATAGAACCCGTATAACCTTTACGTGATTTTGGCCAAAGGTATTTATATTATAATTTCATGAAAGCACTTATCCTTTCAAGTTATGTTATTGTTCATGAATTAAGCAAGTAGGTTATGTTAGTGTTCACGAATCAAGCATGCCATGTTCATGAAAGCAAGTTCATGTGTTCTCCTGGCTAGGCCCTCCTTAGGGAGGGTGCTGGGCTGGTCTTCGGGCTGGTGATTGTCCGTCCAATCACAGGAAAAACAATACCTTATCGTGTACGTGTGTTCCCTTGGCCAGGTCCTCCTTAGTGAGAGCGCTGGGCTGGTCTTCGGGCTGGTGGTTGTCCGTCCAATCACAAGAAGAACAAAGCCCTATCGTGTACCTGTGTTCTCCTGGTCAGGTTCTCCTTAGTGAGGGCGCTGGGCTAGTCTTAGAGCTGGTGGTTGTCCGTCCAACCACAGGAGGAACAAACCCTATCGTGTTACAAGCAAGCCATGTATTGATTGCATGATTTCATCCCATGAATGTGCTAATTGAGTACACATGCATGACTGCACGGTAATTGAATTGCGTGATCACCTAATGATTAACAAGCAAGCAAGCATGTTTACCGATTGCATGAAAAAACAAGTATTTAATATTGATAGTTGTATTCTCGGGCGAAGTTATAATATTATTGAACTTGTATATTTACCTTTTATAAATCTTTACCCGAGAATATGACTTGCATGTTATTTGCGCTAATATGTATGTAAACCCCTCACTCGGTCTTCACAGACTGACGCCTCCACCTTTCAGGTATTGCAGGTGCACGCTAGGCGGGAAGTGAGTCGAGTCCAGTTTTGGTAGTCGAGTCGTGCACGGTGCATTTTATTTCATTGTTTATTTATTGTTTAAGGGATTTAAGTTATTGTTATTGTTTATTTGGAGATGATAATGTATTGATAAATATAGTAAAACATGTTTAGATTGATAAATGAAACATCGTGACTTGGTAATTGGAAATGATTGTTAAAGATTAGTTATGCTTCCGCTTTAATTTTGTTACATGAGTTAGTTATCCCCCCTAGCCTATTGAGTTATTGCATTGTCACCCGTTCGTTGTAGGTTGGTTCATGTACGGATTGGCCGTTTCGTATGTGGATTGACCTATAGTGCGGGGGGTGTGGCACCTCCAAGCGTTCGGGGTGCTACATCTAAGGTGGTATCAGAGCCCGGTTACAAAACCGAGGTTCTCGTGTCGTGTCGTGTCAAGTCTAGGTCGTACGGCATAAGAATTACTTGACAAATTGAGAGTCTTGCATTTTATTTGAAATTAATTGTCTACTTGAATTCTTTGAATTTCTTGAATTCTTGAATAACTTGAGCATCTTATCGATACTTGTTTGCTATTGTTGATTAATTGGCTTCAACTTATTTGAATTTTATATGATCAACGTGTTTAGTTTAAGTATTGATGAATTACTTGACGCATTTTATATTAAATTCTAGTTATCGATACTAATTATGTGACAACTAGGTGACATGAGCACGTCTTATCCGCATGCATTTAGTTTCAATTGAGTTGTGAGTGACAGGTTTCGGGAAATATATAATTCAGGGCCTGGGAATTTTGAAGATTTAAGAGATTGGTCAACCATTTGAACCAAGTTGCAATTCGGTCAACCAAGAATGGACACCGGAACCGAGCTCAATATTTCTACGGTGCCAGGTTCTTCAATGCATTCATAAGCACGTGCATCATAATTGTTAATTAAATTGCTTCTCATTTATAAACCTTGTTTTAATTGTATTCGAACTTTCCTACTTGATACCTTGAGTACCTGTTCAAATTATTTATATTACTTGCATTTCCTTATCTATACGTGTATCTTCAAAATGATATAATTGTTCTAATATGTTGCATTTTCAATTGGTGGCAATATGTGCATTAACACCTTAACCCTCATGCATTATTTAGTGTTTCTTGATTAATAGGTTTCCCCTATGCTTTGCACAATCCTTGCCTCTATTTCTACCAACTTGAATTTGAAGAAGAGGTTTCTGAATTATTGGGTATCATGGTTGTAATCGGGTTATTTGATGTTGCTTGAAGATTAAAGATATTTGGGACAGTGAGAATTTATTGATCCAGGATTTAGTGGGAGTGGGTATTATATAAATATTTGGAAAATTTTGGAACGGGGAAAGGTTGATAAGTCCAAGCAGATAAATGTTCAGTGGGTCCTTCAACCTTCAGAAATTAATCTGTACTTCGGAGATGCATTGCGAGTAAGAGAGTAACTTTCTTGTTTCGGACTATGGTGCTGAACTTGTAAATGCCAATTCGCTGGAAAGCATTAGGTGAGTGTAGGAGGTGAAGAATTTTAACCTCAAACCAAAGTGGTGACAGTCAGGGAGCTTCAAGTTGAGTATGTTGATAACAGAAAGAAGTAGTAGGTGGTAAGTACAGGATATGGCATTTTCACGAGTAGCAGAAGGGTTGTGGGATGATGGAGAATTTTAATATCAAATCAGAGTGGTAACGGTCGGGGAATTTCAAGTTGGGTATGTCATTAATAGAAAAGGTTACGGGAGTTGAATCAGCAGAGAAGCTTGCAAGTGGGAAAGGATATAATGAATTTAAAGAATAAGGAAATTCTATTTTCTTAAGGGGGAGAGTCGGTCTGGGAATAAATTGAAGTCTGCAGTTAAATAGCATTCGGAAAGTTGGAAACCTCAAGAAAACCGATTTTCCTAGAAACCTCTATCAGAACCAGGTGAAAGAAGTTCCAATAACTTGAAGTTTTCTCCCTCTCATACAAAGAAAAGTCCCATCATCGACAGTACCTTTGTTCCATTATCATTTTCCAGAAAGTGAGTACATCGTCCGCAGTTCTCTGATAGTCACAGGATATCATTTGACTTAGTGAACAGAAAGGATTCAGTTGGGTAATACTCGGAAGCAATCTTCAGTTTTAGTAGGTTAACTCCGACAAGAGTTTTATTACGAAGTTATTACTTATACTCTAGAGATGTCTGTGAAGGCACACCGTGCTCTTATCCGTGTTGTCGCCGTCGCCTTCATAAATATACCAGTTTACCATAAACACCTCAGAAAGATGGAAGATTGATTGATCCTCTCTTTCAAGATATTTCGCAGAGTTGGTAGGTATGTCATCAAAGTTCAGGGGTCAAAGGAAGACGTTTCATTAGGACCTGATTCTTTCAGTTTCTATGCAAGTGTGCTTGCTGAATTACTCTCACGGGATGACAACCTTGATTCTTCCGTAATAAATATCCGCCGTATTGTTAACTAAGGGAGTAAGAGCTCAACTTTCAGATTGCACACAAGGAGTCCAGAATGTTACTTCGGAAAATGTTTACTTTAATTACTGAGATCGGGGAAATGGTAACGCCTGTTTTCTCTGTTGGTTGGATAAGAGCTTGCTTGAAACACAAAGTCAGTCTTCTAAGCTTGAATGCACAATTAATCTCTAACCAGAAAACCATGGTTATTTTAATTCCAAAACCGGAAGGTGAATGTGAGAATCAGTGCGAGAAGGGTACAACCGGGGGATCTAAGATTAAAACAGGTCTGAAGATGTGGGGATTAATGATGATTTACGGATTATGTTAGAAAATAACACAAGGGCAGAGATGGTTATCAGAGATGGGAATATCGAACCGTATTGGTACAAAGCGGGAAAGAAATCGCAACTAAAAGAATCAAGAATTCAACCGAGTTATTTCAACATCGGAACTTCAATCCTCGGTGAACGGTACACTTAATCATGTATACCACGTGCATCATTATTTTATTACTCTCTGTTTATTATTATCTGTCATTCTTGTATATGATTCATTGTTTACTATTAATTGTTTATGTGAACTAATAGTTGCATAAGTAATAATTTTATTTGATTCTTGTGTGTTACTTGCAAATTTTATCTTAGTGCTCGCTTGAACTTTTATTTCGTGTGCCTGAGAGACGGGGATTCTCTCAGGGTTGTCAGGAGACGGGGTTCTCTTGTTACTTGCTCGAGAGACGGGGTTCTCTCGTTAACTGTTTGAGAGACAGGGCACTCTCAGTATTTTCAACTACTTGTCAACTTGTTTTAGTGGAAGGTTAGATTTTCTTACAAGTGTTTAGACTACGGAAAGTTGAGGGTCGTGATTTCACATCTTGGAAGAATCTTGTGGATTGAAGATCTCTTTCGAACTAATCCCTGACGGGGAGTAGCTAACCCGCGTGGGATGAACACGTAAGAGCCAATTAAATTCCAGAAATTCAGGGCATGGAATCCGAGGACGGATTCTCTTAAGGGGGAGAGAGTTGTAACGCCCCGATTTTCAGACAGTCAGGTACGCTCGACACGTGTGGGTTTTGGAGCGTTAGGACTTTATTTTATTATTTTCGTTTATTTAATTTAAACGTGTTAGATTAATTTCTATCAATTGTGTTCAACATGATTACGTGAAAGTTATATGATATTCATTTCATTTTGAGAATTCTTGTATGAATGGAATTTAATTGCTACATGAATTAATTGTCCAAATTTGTATTAATTGCATAATTGCCCTTAATTGTTCATTTTCCTTCTTTAAGGACCTAATTGCATGAAATATAAAGGACCTAATTGATCTTTTCCAAACTTGGTAAACTCAATTGCATAACTTATGGAAATTGGAGGATTAAATCATAAATAATGCATATTTTCCCAAATATATCACGGTACTTGCTTCTTCATTCTTCTTCCATCCTCATTTTTATTCCAACATAAGCAATCATCATCCTCTCTCTCGGCATTCACTCAAGAAGAAAGGGAAATTGAGAAATCATCATCTTCAAGTTAGAAATTGCTAAAGAATTCCATGATTCAAGCTCAAGCATCCATGTTCATCATCTTCTTCTATCTATTCTCACTTCAAGGTACATATGAGCATGTATGTGAATTCTTGGGAATAATTCATTAAGCTAGGGTTATGATTTTGATATAATAACTTGTCTATATGATGTTGGAAGTAATATTCTGAGCTTTAGGCTTGAGTTCCTTGCATAAATCTTGAGAATTATGAGTTATTAGGATGAGTTTATATTTGAGCTCAAGTTGGTAATTATGGAGATTGAGACATGAATTATGTGTTTGTATTGAGTGTTAATGCCTCTCAAGCATGTATACTTATTTCCTTTCATGAGTTATAATGTTTGGAATTGAATTATGAGTGTTTGTAGAGATTGGGTGTTCATTTCGTGCTTGCTCTGTTCTTCTCCCCTGTTTTCTGAACCTTCTGCGTAACGGGAACGGCCCTTCCCGTTCCCTTTGCAATTGGGGAACGGTCGTTCCCATTTATTTTAAAGGTGTGCTTGGCGGCGAGGATGGGAACGACCGTTCCCATCTTCGGGGAGCATTTCGGGACTGGGGAACGGCCCTTCCCCACTTTGAACTGAAACCTGGAACGGCCGTTCCCAGCTCTCTGGTAGTGCAGAAACTTTCTGCATAAAAATGGAAATTTGGGACGTCGTTCCAACGGGTTATTTGACCCCAAATTGTTATTATATGAATGATTACATGCCAAAACGTGATATTTACATGCTACATTGTGTATTGCCCGATGTCTCGTATATGATCATGTCGTGCGTCTTATATGGAGTAATAGTCTTGAATTATGGTCTCATGCACGTACATTGTTCCGTTTCATGTCCAGTGATTCTCCAGGGCGGAGATTGTCGAGCATGAGCACGTCCACGCATTCACGAGTCGTGTGTCGCCTGTCAGGTGAGGTTTAATTTCTAGTTATATAGAACCCGTATAACCTTTACGTGATTTTGGCCAAAGGTATTTATATTATAATTTCATGAAAGCACTTATCCTTTCAAGTTATGTTATTATTCATGAATTAAGCAAGTAGGTTATGTTAGTGTTCACGAATCAAGCATGCCATGTTCATGAAAGCAAGTTCATGTGTTCTCCTGGCCAGGCCCTCCTTAGAGAGGGTGCTGGGCTGGTCTTCGGGCTGGTGATTGTCCGTCCAATCACAGGAAAAACAATACCTTATCGTGTGCGTGTGTTCCCTTGGCCAGGTCCTCCTTAGTTAGGGCGCTGGGCTGGTCTTCGGGCTGGTGGTTGTCCGTCCAATCACAAGAAGAACAAAGCCCTATCGTGTACCTGTGTTCTCCTGGTCAGGTTCTCCTTAGTGAGGGCGCTGGGCTAGTCTTAGAGCTGGTGGTTATCCGTCCAACCACAGGAGGAACAAACCCTATCGTGTTACAAGCAAGCCATGTATTGATTGCATGATTCCATCCCATGAATGTGCTAATTGAGTACACATGCATGACTGCACGGTAATTGAATTGCGTGATCAACTAATGATTAACAAGCAAGCAAGCATGTTTACCGATTGCATGAAAGAACAAGTATTTAATATTGATAGTTGTATTCTCGGGCGAAGTTATAATATTATTGAACTTGTATATTTACCTTTTATAAATCTTTACCCGAGAATATGACTTGTATGTTATTTGCGCTAATATGTATGTAAACCCCTCACTCGGTCTTCACAGACTGACGCCTCCACCTTTCAGGTATTGCAGGTGCACGCTAGGCGGGAAGTGAGTCGAGTCCAGTTTTGGTAGTCGAGTCGTGCACGGTGCATTTTATTTCATTGTTTATTTATTGTTATTGTTTATTTGGAGATGATAATGTATTGATAAATATAGTAAAGCATGTTTAGATTGATAAATGAAACATCGTGACTTGGTAATTGGAAATGCTTGTTAAAGATTAGTTATGCTTCCGCTTTAATTTTGTTACATGAGTTAGTTATCCCGCCTAGCCTATTGAGTTATTGCATTGTCACCCGTTCGCTGTAGGTTGGTTCATGTACGGATTGGCCGTTTCGTATGTGGATTGACCTATAATGCGGGGGTGTGGCACCTCCACGCGTCCGGGGTGCTACAGGACTGATTCCTCTAAACCTCAACCCTAGCTAGAGTTGACACCCAGAAACTCTCTGTTTCTAACAGTCTTATCACAATCTTACAAAGCTCTCAAAAAACCTTTACAAGACACTTTAAGATTTGTGAAAAAGCTTGCTACTCAGCTTTGAGAGTTCTTCTTTAAATAGCAATCTGAGAGGAAGAAGAGGGTAAGTATCCGTTGGAACATTGATTGAGCTTTAGTCATCGTGATTCCTGTGAGTTGCAGCTTTGGTGAATGTAGCACCCACACGTAGGGCCACATCCCCCGCACCATAATCCGAACCCGAATACGAAATGGAATGTCCGTACCCGAATCCGAATCATAGCGAACGGGAGACCAAACACACACACTAGGCTAGGCGGAGCTAGACCAAACGGAAACAGAGTGCGCGGAAGCGAATAAATAAAAGCAACGAACAAAACATCACATATATATACGTATAGGTACCAACACTTAATTAGTCATATAATATTTACATATAGGTACCAACACATAAACCTGTACAAAAGCCATCACGGCTCGAACAAAATAATCAGTACGTATATACAAAACATAACTATACAACTACAAAATAATAGAGTGCAGGTATGTAAATGCTCCTAACGAGACCTAGACCGACAAGTGTATAAAGCAGACACACTTCTCCGCCTAGCTCACGCTCCCAAAACCTGCAACTAAAAGAGTAAACGAGGAGTCAGTCAACTGACTGAGTGAGGGGGGCTAACGCACACCCACACCCTACATATGTATAGAGCAGAGCACCAAGCAAAGGGCGAAATTATGAACCGGAATAGGTTTTACAAACTAAAACGTTCCAAAACAACTACATATACTTTAAACATTTCATAAATACTATCCCGATTCATACTTCTCAAACATACATAACAAAACATAATGCTCGGCGAGAACGAGCTTCCAACCTTTACTCCTCAGAAACAAACAAAACAGAAATCATACATATCAACCTCTACACCAATGATGGAAGAGCCACCGGCGGCCCTAACCATCCAGACAGATACAGACTCACGAGGGGTAGCGAACCCACATCGTGCCCTCCCCGGTTTTTACGCCGAAGGCATCGAAACATCACACCTTCCCAAACTCCCAGGGGTCGCGTGTGATATAACGGATGGAGACTACGCACAGGCCGAACCTCGACGGCCCGAACCGTCCCGAGGGTTCCTTACCCATAGCTCCTTGGATCCACACATACAAATCATATCATAACAAATGCCAAATCTTTCATGGCGATCTCGCTAACAGAATTGTAAAGCCTTTTCCAAAACATAGCTTACATAGGCTTATTTAATATCTTTTCCCAAAACAAAGGTGTTCACAAGATCATAAACGTATTCTAATCAACACGTACATATCTATATATATAATATATAGTCACATGCACGGCTTGAAAACATCACATAAGGCTTTAGGTCGCTTAGCTAATAAAAGTCCTAAACCTCACCTTGTGCGTGACCAAAAATACGAGCAGACGTGAACAACCTACGCCTCGGGCTCGTCAACTGGAACCTCCTCTGAAAAGAAAACACGAAAGCCCAAGACTTAGACTCTATATGAACCAAAGAAGACGCTCGGCAAATGCATGGTTCATGCTCATAGATAAAATATCACAATTAAGTCATATAATACACAAATCATAGCATAACATAATTATTCACAATCTATTATGCAAAACAATCAATTATAACAATTAAAATGCAAAAGAAAAGCATTTAAAATCATACAAATGCATAAACAAGGCAAAGAGAAAAAGTGGCAAAATCCACCCCCATGGATTTTTCAAAAGGGGAAAATCCACCCCCATGGATTTTTCTTGAGCTACTGCCTCAAATCCACCCTCGCGGATTTTTCCAAAGGGAAAAATCCACCCCCGCGGATTTGACCCAGTAGGAGGGTTCCGGCCATGGGAACGGCCGTTCCCGTTCCCAGTACAAGCTGGGAACGGTCGTTCCCACTCTCGGTCGTGAACAGTATGGCTTGGGAACGGTCGTTCCCAGTTTGAAACTGGGCGGGAACGGCCGTTCCGGCCTGGTTCGAAAGCTGGAACAGAAATCATTTTTACAGAAACAGGGGAGCTCGTTTTGGTGCCAAAAATGGCCAAAAACCAACCTTAAATTTTGCCACAACTTCTCAAAATGCACACAAAATACATATAAATGATGCTTGACATATAAACACTCAAATAACTCAAGAATACGGAATTAAAATGCATGATCAAAGGATTGTAACTTTCAAGCAAAATTTATGATCATCAATAAATGTTCAACCAACCATGGATTTAATGCAATAAATACAACACATACAACATATACAACTCATATATGAAGCTAGGAATCAAACACATCAAGCAAAGAGCAAGTATCCAAGTTTTTCATGAAACCCTTACTATTCACGTAGGGAAGCAAAGGCATGCAAGACTCACTCCAAACTCAGAATTTAAATCATATAAATGACGAGCACGACGAGGGGATTCCGAAACCTACCTAAGTTCAAGAAAAGACGAAGAAACGAGAGAGATATTGGCTTGGGAAGTTGGATGATCAAACTTGAGGGTTTAAGCTTCTTGCTTGGCTTGGAGTTGCTGTTGTTGAACGTAAATGAAGGAGAAAGAAGAATGGTTCAGCCTTTAAGGGCTGGACCGGTTCGGTTCACGGGTTCGGTTCAAGGTGTACTGGTTCAAGTTGGTTCGGTTCAACACATACAGGTTCAAATAAGGCCAACTCAAATTAAAACGAATAAATCGCATGCAACATTCATTCACATAATTCATATGAGTTCAAATAATTCAAAATAGTCCTATACAAATAATCTAAAACGCAAATAATAGTAAATCACATAATTTACCTGTACCGACTGTGAGTCGGGGTGTTACAACCTCCCCCCCTTCGGAGAACCTGGTCCCCAGGTTAACTGTCTGACCTGAGAACAACTCTGGGTACAACTGTCTCATCTTCTCCTCAGTCTCCCAAGTAGACTCTTCAGATTTCTGATCTCTCCAAAGAACTCGGACCAAGGGAATCTGTTTATTCCTCAACACTTGTATCTTCCGGTCTTGAATCTCAACCGGGTGCCTTACTATCGTCAAATCCGACTCAAGTTGTACCTCTTCCACAGGGAGAATGGTTGATTCTTCAGGATAAAATTTCCTGAGCTGCGAGACATGAAACACATTATGTATCCCGGTCAATCTCGGCGGTAGGTCCAACCTATACGCCACTTCTCCAACTCTCTCAAGGATTTCAAAAGGTCCAAGGTATCTCGGGTTAAGCTTCCCACCTCGACCTATTCGAGAAAATCCCTTCCTCGGAGATGCTTTCAAGAAAACCTTATCTCCGACTTCAAACTCAAGGGGTCTTCTCCTCTTATCGGCATAGCTCTTCTGACGGTCCTGAGCTGCCTTCATTCTCTGCTGAATCAACTTAACCTTAGCAGTGGTTTTATCCAATCTCTCTCGAGGTGTAGCTCTTTCGAGCTTGTTCTCCTCTGTCCACCGCCAATCTTCCATATCCCAAAATAGAGGCGATCTACACTTCCTTCCATATAGTGCCTCGTAGGGAGCCATTCCAATAGAAGTCTGAAAACTGTTGTTATAGGCAAACTCAACCAGAGCTAAATGCTTGTCCCACTTTTCCTGGAAATCCAAAGCACACGCCCTCAACAAATCCTCTAAATACTTAATCAGTCTCTCTGATTGTCCATCTGTCTGAGGATGAAAAGCGGTGCTGAAATTAAGTCTCGTACCCAACCTACTCTGAAGATCCTGCCAAAACTTAGCTGTGAACCTCGGATCACGATCTGAGACAATACTAGCAGGCGCCCCATGAAGTCTCACAATCTCATTACAATACAATTCGGCCAACTTCGGAGTCTTGTAAGACATCTTCACCTTGAGAAAATGAGCAGACTTGGTCAATCGGTCGACTATTACCCAAATTCCATCATATCCTCCTCTTGATCTTGGCAAGCCGGACACGAAGTCCATAGTCACTTGCTCCCACTTCCATTCAGGAATCGGAAGTGGTTGGAGAGTTCCTCCCGGTTTCTGGTGTTCTGCCTTCACCACTTGACACGTGAGACACCGCTTCACAAAGTTCGCGACATCTCTCTTCATGCCATTCCACCAGAAGTATTCCTTCAAATCTCGGTACATCTTCGTACCACCGGGGTGAATGGAATATCCAGAACGGTGTCCTTCCTCAAGTATTAACCTCTTGAGGTCTTCTGGGACACAAACCCTGGTCTTGAACCTGAACAAACCAGAATCATCAAACCCAAACTTCGTCTCGGGGTCTATCCTAGACCGAACCACTAATCTCTGAATCTCTGCATCCGAAGCCTGAGAATCCAACAACCTCTGTTTCAAATCCGGCTGAACTGAGATGTTAGCTAACCGAGCCACTGAAACCAAAACTGTCGAACCCTGTCCTGAAGACTCTGCACTCAAACCTGAAACACTTGCTTTTCTACTCAAAGCATCTGCCACGACATTAGCCTTGCCCGGATGATACTGAATCGTGCAGTCATAATCCTCTAAGAATTCCATCCAACGCCTCTGTCTGTTATTCAGCTCCTTCTGAGTGAAAAGATACTTGAGGCTCTTATGATCTGTGAATATCTCGAAAGTCGTCCCATAGAGGTAATGACGCCACTTCCTCAAAGCAAATACAACTGCTGCAAGCTCAAGATCATGAGTGGGGTAGTTCTTCTCGTGTTCCTTCAACTTTCTAGAAGCATAGGCCACCACTCGGCCATTTTGCATCAATACACATCCGAGTCCTTCCTTAGAAGCATCTGCAAAAACCGAATAGCCCTCGGATCCCTCAGGTAGGGTAAGAACTGGTGCTGAAGTTAATCTTTCCTTCAAAGCTTGGAAACTTCTCTCGCACCCATCATCCCACTCATACTTCACCTCTTTCTTGGTTAATCGAGTCAACGGGCAAGCAATTTTGGAGAAATCCTTCACAAATCTCCTATAGTAACCCGCTAACCCGAGAAAACTTCTTATCTCGGAGGCATTCTTCGGTCTTTCCCACTGAACCACGGTCTCAATCTTGGAAGGATCAACTTCAATCCCCTCACCTGAAATTATGTGACCCAGAAAAGACACTCTGTCGAGCCAGAACTCGCACTTGCTAAATTTGGCATAAAGCTTGTGCTCTCTAAGGGTCTCCAACACAATCCTGAGGTGAGATGCGTGCTCTTCTGCAGACTTAGAATACACCAAGATGTCGTCTATGAAAATGACCACAAACTTGTCAAGATACTGTCTAAACACTCGGTGCATCATATCCATGAACACGGCTGGAGCATTAGTTAACCCAAACGGCATCACTACAAACTCGAAGTGTCCATAACGGGTATTAAACGCAGTCTTAGAGATATCCTCTTCCCGGATACGAAGTTGGTAATATCCCTGCCTCAAATCTAACTTAGAGTACACCTGCGACCCTTGCAAGATATCGAACAACTCTTCGATATGAGGTAAAGGGTACTTATTCTTCACTGTCATCCGGTTCAACTCGCGGTAGTCTATACACATCCTCAAAGTCCCATCCTTCTTCTTCACGAATAACACAGGAGCACCCCACGGGGATGTACTCGGACGGATGTAACCGCAAGTCAAAAGCTCATCCAGCTGAGTTTTCAACTCCTTCAACTCAGCAGGAGCCATCCGATACGGTGTCTTAGAGAAAGGCTCAGCTCCAGGATAAAGGTCGACTACAAACTCGATGTCCCTATCAGGTGGCAAAGAACCTAAATTCTCAGGGAAAACATCGGGAAACTCACTCACGACCTCTGTCTCCTCAAGTTTGGCCTGATCCTTCGGTTTATTCAAAAGATAGGCCACAAAACCTGTCGCACCGTCCCGGAGGAGCTTACTTGCTTCCATAAAAGACACAAACGGGCTGGACTTCAACCTCTCACCCGTAAAGACCACTGTCCCCAACAAAACCTTCTTCTCATGACAGTCCAACTGAGCTCGATATCTGAAGAGAAAATCCATACCAAGAATAACCTCATACTTCTTCAACGGTAGAACTATCAAGTCTGCAGGAAAAACTCGGCCCTCAAACACCACCGGACACTCCCTGAACACCCTGTCAGCTTCCACAGATCCTCCCAAAGGAGTATTCACCACATACACATGCGTAGATAAATCATCAAGTAAAGGCAAAGAAGCAACAATATCCCGGGAAATAAATGAATGCGTAGCCCCGGGATCAAACAATGCATGTAGTGATATGCCATGAATGCTTATTGTACCTTCTATCACGGCATTCGGGTCGACATCAGCAGCTTCCTCCTCTCCGTCCAAAGCATACACACGAGCCTGCACAACCGGTCTCCTATTCGGGCAAGCATTCACCAAGTGATCAGAGGACCCGCACACAAAGCATTTGCCCTGAAGCTTCCAACACCGCTCCACCGGATGTCTCCCCTGACAATGAGAACAAACAGGTGGTCCCTGAGCTGGAGCTGGTCGAACTGGAGCAACAGGAGGTACTACGGGACCGGTAACACGGGGCTTTTTGTTCCCTAAACCCTGGGGACGAAAAGCCGGTGGAACAGGAGCTCGTGGAGCATAAGAAATGGGCCTCTTACCCAATCCAGAACCTGATCCCGATCCTCGAGTCGAAGAGAAAGGCGGAGGCTTCAACCGAGCCATTTGGGCCTCAACTTGAATTGCCCTTTTTGTAACCTTGGCCCAAGTACTCACGTTAGTAGCTTGTAAAGCTTCTTGAATATCCCGACGAAGTCCATGAAGAAACGCTCGGGCCTTATGATCATCATGGTCGGTAATGTGAGTGGCATAAGGAGCTAGCCTCTCAAACTCCAAAATATAATCCTCCACCGTCCGACTTCCTTGCCTCAAATTTGTGAACTCTTGGAGGCGACGTTCTTGTGCACTATGAGGGATATATTTCTCATGGAATTCCTGCACAAACGTCTCCCAGTTGAATTCCATTCCCGTTCTCTCAAGCTTGGACCTCACACTCCTAAGCCAAATAGCCGCTGGCCCTTGAATAATACGCCCCGTGCAAATAGCCTTGTCCTGGGAAGTCCCTGGACATATCTCCCAAATGCCTCGAATCTCAGATAACCACTCTTCCGCCTTAATATCATCACCTCCATACCACTTTGGAGGGTTGTTGTTCCGGAAGTCCCGATAAACAGCTGAAATATCTTGTCCTTCACCCGGATTTGCATTACCCCTCTGATTGTTTTGGAGTTGATTGAGTAGGGCTTGGACAATATTCTCCGCGTTCATAGGTGGTGGCGGAGGTGCATTATGTAGAGCCGGTTCATTCAAATCAGGGGTTTGTTCACGGTTGTTATGTCTTCTTGGAGGCATCCTGAAATTCACAAATTCAAGCAATATGGATGCATGTATATTAGAGTATGAATATGTATACAATTTAAAGAAATAATCAAGTAATCAATTAGTCAAGTAATCACATACTCAAATCATATATGCACATAATCAAAAGTCACATTGTCCTAAGCCGTACGACCTAGACAGACCCACACGACACTAGAGCCCGGTTTTGCAACCGCGCTCTGATACCACTTCAGGATGTAGCACCCACACGTAGGGCCACATCCCCCGCACCATAATCCGAACCCGAATACGAAATGGAATGTCCGTACCCGAATCCGAATCATAGCGAACGGGAGACCAAACACACACACTAGGCTAGGCGGAGCTAGACCAAACGGAAACAGAGTGCGCGGAAGCGAATAAATAAAAGCAACGAACAAAACATCACATATATATACGTATAGGTACCAACACTTAATTAGTCATATAATATTTACATATAGGTACCAACACATAAACCTGTACAAAAGCCATCACGGCTCGAACAAAATAATCAGTACGTATATACAAAACATAACTATACAACTACAAAATAATAGAGTGCAGGTATGTAAATGCTCCTAACGAGACCTAGACCGACAAGTGTATAAAGCAGACACACTTCTCCGCCTAGCTCACGCTCCCAAAACCTGCAACTAAAAGAGTAAACGAGGAGTCAGTCAACTGACTGAGTGAGGGGGGCTAACGCACACCCACACCCTACATATGTATAGAGCAGAGCACCAAGCAAAGGGCGAAATTATGAACCGGAATAGGTTTTACAAACTAAAACGTTCCAAAATAACTACATATACTTTAAACATTTCATAAATACTATCCCGATTCATACTTCTCAAACATACATAACAAAACATAATGCTCGGCGAGAACGAGCTTCCAACCTTTACTCCTCAGAAACAAACAAAACAGAAATCATACATATCAACCTCTACACCAATGATGGAAGAGCCACCGGCGGCCCTAACCATCCAGACAGATACAGACTCACGAGGGGTAGCGAACCCACATCGTGCCCTCCCCGGTTTTTACGCCGAAGGCATCGAAACATCACACCTTCCCAAACTCCCAGGGGTCGCGTGTGATATAACGGATGGAGACTACGCACAGGCCGAACCTCGACGGCCCGAACCGTCCCGAGGGTTCCTTACCCGTAGCTCCTTGGATCCACACATACAAATCATATCATAACAAATGCCAAATCTTTCATGGCGATCTCGCTAACAGAATTGTAAAGCCTTTTCCAAAACATAGCTTACATAGGCTTATTTAATATCTTTTCCCAAAACAAAGGTGTTCACAAGATCATAAATGTATTCTAATCAACACGTACATATCTATATATATAATATATAGTCACATGCACGGCTTGAAAACATCACATAAGGCTTTAGGTCGCTTAGCTAATAAAAGTCCTAAACCTCACCTTGTGCGTGACCAAAAATACGAGCAGACGTGAACAACCTACGCCTCGGGCTCGTCAACTGGAACCTCCTCTGAAAAGAAAACACGAAAGCCCAAGACTTAGACTCTATATGAACCAAAGAAGACGCTCGGCAAATGCATGGTTCATGCTCATAGATAAAATATCACAATTAAGTCATATAATACACAAATCATAGCATAACATAATTATTCACAATCTATTATGCAAAACAATCAATTATAACAATTAAAATGCAAAAGAAAAGCATTTAAAATCATACAAATGCATAAACAAGGCAAAGAGAAAAAGTGGCAAAATCCACCCCCATGGATTTTTCAAAAGGGGAAAATCCACCCCCATGGATTTTTCTTGAGCTACTGCCTCAAATCCACCCTCGCGGATTTTTCCAAAGGGAAAAATCCACCCCCGCGGATTTGACCCAGTAGGAGGGTTCCGGCCATGGGAACGGCCTTTCCCGTTCCCAGTACAAGCTGGGAACGGTCGTTCCCACTCTCGGTCGTGAACAGTATGGCTTGGGAACGGTCGTTCCCAGTTTGAAACTGGGCGGGAACGGCCGTTCCGGCCTGGTTCGAAAGCTGGAACAGAAATCATTTTTACAGAAACAGGGGAGCTCGTTTTGGTGCCAAAAATGGCCAAAAACCAACCTTAAATTTTGCCACAACTTCTCAAAATGCACACAAAATACATATAAATGATGCTTGACATATAAACACTCAAATAACTCAAGAATACGGAATTAAAATGCATGATCAAAGGATTGTAACTTTCAAGCAAAATTTATGATCATCAATAAATGTTCAACCAACCATGGATTTAATGCAATAAATACAACACATACAACATATACAACTCATATATGAAGCTAGGAATCAAACACATCAAGCAAAGAGCAAGTATCCAAGTTTTTCATGAAACCCTTACTATTCACGTAGGGAAGCAAAGGCATGCAAGACTCACTCCAAACTCAGAATTTAAATCATATAAATAACGAGCACGACGAGGGGATTCCGAAACCTACCTAAGTTCAAGAAAAGACGAAGAAACGAGAGAGATATTGGCTTGGGAAGTTGGATGATCAAACTTGAGGGTTTAAGCTTCTTGCTTGGCTTGGAGTTGCTGTTGTTGAACGTAAATGAAGGAGAAAGAAGAATGGTTCAGCCTTTAAGGGCTGGACCGGTTCGGTTCACGGGTTCGGTTCAAGGTGTACTGGTTCAAGTTGGTTCGGTTCAACACATACAGGTTCAAATAAGGCCAACTCAAATTAAAACGAATAAATCGCATGCAACATTCATTCACATAATTCATATGAGTTCAAATAATTCAAAATAGTCCTATACAAATAATCTAAAACGCAAATAATATTAAATCACATAATTTACCTGTACCGACTGTGAGTCGGGGTGTTACAGTGAATCCTTGATTCCTTTAACCCTGGAAGCCAGCTAAGTGGTAAAACAAGAAAAGTTAGACCAAGAGATATGGAGATAAAATCATTAGCAAAAATACATTCTAATAGGGTAAGACTCCCTCTTTTCATTATTTCAGTCATTTCAAGTTCTTATTTTTAATTTTCATTAAAATAATGGCCAAAATCCACAAGAAATAAACGATTGTATTGGGCAAGATGGGATAAGATATGCCATCCTACCTTGGAGGGGGACTTGGGATTCACAAGATTAAGGATATGATAAAGGCTTTTTCATGGAAGTTATGGTAGTGTCTTCGTACGTAAAATAATATTTGATCTACTTTCATGCATGCCAAATATTGCAAAAACTCATATCCATTGGTTGCGTTGGTAAAACCACATCATTCTCATATTTGGAGAAGGTTGTGTAGCATAAGGGATGGGACGGATTTGAAGATTTCATGGGCAATCGGTGAAGGAAAAATTTTATTCTACTACGATCATTGGATGGAGGAAGGTAGGCTAGCGGAATTCGTACAAAATCCTTCAGCAATCTGTGATGTCCGAGAATACTGGAGGGATGGAGACTGGGAAATGGATAGAATTCAACAAGATTTCGACAGCAACTTGGGCGTCTTATTATTCGAACTCCAATCGAGTTAGCAACTAAGGATAGGCCTTTATGGTGTTAGGATTTTGTGGGAAAATTCTCTATCAGAACTGCATGGGATTTAATTCGTGAAAAGCGGAAGAGTTCAGAAATCTTAGCTTCCATAAGGTCTAAAATTTAACACCGAACATATTGGTCTTTGTTTGGAGATTAGTTAACGATTAGGTTCCTATTGACGAACACCTCCAAATGAAAGGTACCTCACTTGTTTCAAAGTGTGTCTATTGCAAAAGCATAGAGACGCAAAGTTATCTTTTCCATGATTCAAAAGAAATGTCCAGAGTTTCGAATCACTTTAGAGAACTATTTGGCATTATTAATTTATAGATTAGTGATATCATCTTGGTAATTAAATCTTGGATTAATTCTTCGCGATATAGTACTAAAAAACATGTCTGGATCGTTACCCTATTCTAATTCTATGGTATACCTGGATCGAGAGGAACCATGCTAAGCATGATGGGGATAGATTTTTGTCGTTTAACATCATCCTGAGAGTTCTTAAACATGTTGATCTTCACAAGATAAGAAGAATGGATCAAACGTGATGGCGTGGAGATGTCCATGTTGCATGAAAATTGGGCGTACGGTTGTTCAAGAATAGGGCTAAACTGCCTATAATGGTGTGATGGAGAAGACCTTAATATGGATGGTACAAATTGAATTGTGATGGCTCTTCAAGAGGAAACCCAGGCCAGTCAGGTATTGGAGGAGTAATACGCAATGAATATGGTAAAGTAGCGGCAACGTACAGTAAACGAATTGGATTTGGTACTACTGTTTTAGCATAAATAAAGTCCGTTTAGAATGGAGTATGTACGACATACATTCTGGGTTGTCACAAAATATAGATTGAAATAGATGCCATGGTGATTTTAGATATTCTTAGACGAGGTTGCTCAGGAAATCTGAGGATGCACCATCTGATTCTCAAAATCAAATTTATGATGGACTCTTTTGAGACATAGTTTTCTCACATTTTTAGGGAAGATAACTGCATTGCTGATTTCTTGGCTAATCCTGGAGCAAAACTCCAAGATGATTGGTTGTTCCTGAAAACCCCTTTATCGTTAGAAATCTCAGGTATGTTACATTTGGATGAGTGGGAGCTCCCTTCAATCCGACAATGAATATCTAGGTTAGTAATAAAGTTAGTTTTTGAAATGGATTTTGGTCGGTTGTTATAGGTATGGATGTTAAGAGTTGTTGTATTGTTTATTTGTTTGGCTTTCTTTTGAAATATTGCATGATAAATGTGGAAAGGTTTGAGGAAGGTGGTCTTATGTCATTTTGTAGATTTCATAATGGCAAGGAGTGGTTGAGAAATTTTTGGAACAGGGGAATAGAAGAAATATAGTTGCTTCCTAAATGGGAAGGGAATTTTTTAATTTAGGAAGAGGAAACTTCCAGATTAGGAAACATCTTGCGTGAGTGATTAATCCATTCTTGAGATTGCACTGATGTCTTGTGTGAGCAAACTAGGTAACCTTAAATATAGGTCTAAAAGGTTGTCGCTCGAGACACCTGAATTACAACTTATGTTAGGGTTACAATAGTAGCACATGAAAGCATATCAAAATCAATAAAAAAACGACACTTGCTTAAGAAAAGTACTCCTACCTGGGATGCGTTCATGTCTACTCAAGGGGCTCCTATACGAAGGTTCCTCCTCGAGTAGCGCCTTGTTATTGCAAGCCCGTGTACTAAGTTAATGGACTTTTAGTTTCTTGGCTCTTCTTCATGTGCTTACGCTTGACTTTTCTTCTCCTGCTTCATTTATTTTTCCTCGAATTTTAGAGAAAGCCCACGGGCCTCTCCTTAGTCTTTATGGGTGATGCTTCTGGATGACGTGTGAGCGCCACGTCAGCTTTTTCTCCTAAGAGGTTCTCGATGGGCGTAGACGTGTTTTAGGTGATATTATGCCGCGACAACATTATTTATTTTTTATGTAATTTAATTTGATTTTATTTCTGATGATTTGAGTGAATTTTGTTTTTGTTTTTGTTTTTGTTTTTGTTTTTTTTTGTTGTTGTTTTTTTTTTTCGTAATTTAATTTGATTTTATTTCTGATTTCGTATTTCCCTTAACATCTGTCTTTTCAATTGACGAACTTTTTTTTTTTATATATATTTTCAATTGAATGTTTCTACACTTATATATATATAGAATTTTTTTCAATATATATTTTTGAAATACATACATCTCCAAATGGAATTCAAATACGGGTCATTATCCTATAGAATGAACCCATTAACCACTTGAATCAACCCCTATTGATTTTATTTTTCAATATCATTTACTTTAATTTCTATGTTTAATGAAGGTCTTATCTATTATTTATTTATGACTCTCAATTTATTTAAAATTTAAATATTTTAGCTTTTTAATCCATCAATTTGGCCTAAATATTTCTTAATATTTTATGAACACTCATTTCTATTTGTCCATCTTCTTATTGTTTAATCTTCATATACTTTAATTTTACGGTTTAATTCTAATTATATATCAGATATATTTTCGTTTTAAGTATTTTTTCCTTATCTTTTTTGTTTGACATTAGCCAACAGGAGTTGATCAAGTAGTTTGAGGGTTCTTTATCGAAAACAAGGTTCCGGGTTTGAATCCCTTTGGCCACTTGGGGTGTGTGTGTTAAAAATAAATAAAAATCTATCTCTTATGTAATTTCTTTTTTTGATAATTAAAGTGAATTTCGTGTTTTCTTTAACATTTGAATGTTCATATACATATACATTTAGCATTTTTCATATTTTTCAGTATCATTTTCTTAAGTAGTATATATGTTAATAGTTTGTATGGTTTAGTTTTATTTGTTGATTTTCTTATTATATATTTACCTTTGTTCCCTTTTTTTTTTTTGGACGAAAATACTTCATATAACTATATATATACATATAATTTTTTAATGTTTTGTTCTATGATTTTTTTTATTATTTTTCACTAATTTATTTATTTTTTTAATGATTTGATGGGTTAATTTTATTTTTTATTTTGATAAAGTTTAATTAATGTATATTATTATTTTTTAGTTTAACAAAAACTATAAACGGTGCATATATAGCACGGGTGGACGCTAGTGTAATAACAATAAAGGGTTGCGAATGGAATTTGGGTTATTGGCCGTGATGGAGTCAAATGAGACATGTGGTGGCCCCTGCCCCTAAATTTTAAATTTTTTTAATTTTTGTATGTATAATTTTGATATATTTATATTTTTACTCCTTAATTTTTTGATATTTTAACTTTTCGCTTCCTAATTAAAGATTTGACTCATTCATTTTTAATATTTTAACTTTTCGCCTCCTACAATATTAAATATTGATTCCATCTCTAATTATTGGAGTTGATTTGTAGTTGGACACCACTCTTCTTGGGCGACGTCACATCTCAATGAAATATGAAACATCCATTCATAAAAACAACAATCCTTTCCCAAAAAGGAGAAAGAAATAATGCTGCCATATAATTGAAGATAAAGCCATTGCTAGTGACAAAAGATAGTGTGGGAAGTCTAACAGGTATCGTGACTTGACAACTCTTTCAATTTCTTAGAGATAGAGTGAAATCTAATCATCTTATCATTCAGAATAAAAGATGTATTTTGATTTAGAGTGAGATTAAAATTTGCACAAATTATTTTATGAAAATGTATAAAAGTTTATAAAATATACAAAAAGTTGTAAAATCTTTCAAGATATTAGACAACATTTGAAAGAAAGCTATTATTTTTCTTTTTAAATGAAATATTATGTGGTAACAAGATCTTTTGAAATAAACTCGCGATATTATTATTTCACAATGTAAATATTTTTTGATTTTTCTCTTTGAAATAATAGTTGTTCTGTAGTTCATTTCTACTATTCGAGTTGAACTGAATCATTTAGATATAAAATTTTTCCTATCAATAAAAATGTACTTCAAAGAGCTCTTTCTTTGACCTTCTGCATAAACTTCTTCAATATTATGTGAAATACCCACTCAATATTCATCCAAAAAAATAACTACTCAACGTTATGTCAGATACTCCCGATGGCGTATAATATTGTCATAAAATTTATAATCATAAGTCATCCTCTATTTGATGGTAAGGTAAATCGGAACCAAAGCATTCATTGAATTCACACGTTTCACACACTAAGGTAGTTATGATAAAATCCCAAAGTTTTTGCCTTTATGTGATTCACTTAATTTGTCAATCAATAATACGCCAGCTAGCTAGCTAGTGTCCATACATTGTCAAAGAAACCTCTGAGGTCCTACGTGTAGTACCACAGAAAAACTTGCAAAGAAATTGAAATCATGACTCAAATTCTTAATTCAACTATATACCTATATTCTAATGATCATGCCCCCAATGAGGTTGTTCAGATATAATGATAATTTATGATGTTATGATATTTTTAAAAATATTATTTTATTATATCATATCGTGTCCGATATTTGTATCCGACACCGTGTTCGACACTCCTTATATAAAAAATACAATAAAAAATATATATCGCCGTATTCGTATTATGTCGTGTTCGTATTCCTGCATCATAATTGATGATAGAGTAACTAGATCGGGTCGTCTATATGTTAGGCTTTTGCAATATTCAAATGCGAAAGAAAAAATCCGGATAAGAATCCAACAAAAAGAAAGTAAATTTATAGTGCTTGCAATTACTAATACCATTTACTCAAACATACTTCACGAGTATAAAGCTAACATGGGTTGGTTCAAGTGGTTAATAGGTTCATTCTTCAAAACAGGTTCGAATTCGTTTGGATATGCGTGTGGTTTTATCAAACTGCATGCCCCATTTATTATTATCTTAAATATTGTACCAAATGAGAATAAATCCATTATGTAGCCTGTGGGAGTTGTTCAACGGGAACAGTTGTTCATAGCCGGCCGTGCCGGCTAAAACTACAGGAAAGAGGTTTCAATTGTGCTCTATGTCAAAAAAACAAAAAAAGGTTTCAATTGTGTCCAGGTGGACGAGAAAGAATAATGATTGGGTAAATAAATGAAGTCACGAGAATTGGCCCTTGACCACTACCGAGTCACCATTAGCCCGAGCCAGTTATTTATTATAGTGTCAACGAATTGGTCAAGGAAGCAACGCCAAATATCATATCGTTTTTTTAATGGCATATTTATATAACAGTTACCGTTATAAGCAAAACCGAAAGAAAGAAAGAAAAAAGGAACAAATTATGTGAAAATGTTTCCTTTTTATATATATATATATTTTTAGCAAATCATATATTTAATTTCTAAAATTTCAATTTTGTTTTTAATGTTCATAAGTAATATTTGATACCCTAAATTAATAATTTATCTCACTTAAATTCTTCAAATCAAATTTTAGTAAATTTTAATTTTTAAAATTTTAAATTTGTACCACTTTCATCATCAATATTCTTAAAAGTGCCACTTAAATCCCTCAAATTAATAATTCTTTTCGTTTGAATTATTTAAATCAAAATCAATATCGACATAACACAACATCTGACGCCACGTTACATAAACTCTGCACAGAGGCCTTTAGAAAATTTGTTCTAAATTTAAATATTGTCTCTATCTATTTCAAGTTCTGATTATTAAACTCTTATTTTAAGTGGTTTTTGTATTGGTAAGATTATAATTTTATCGAATTGAATTATTAAAATATACAATTCTTCTTATTAATATTAGCGTATTTTATCAAAATGATCTAAATATAAATTTTTTAATTAAAATAAAATAGAACCTCAGGGCTCAGTATTATATTTTTACGTAGTTACGGTGAGGGGGTGAGCTGCAAACACCAAACCTTCTTTTATTTGTTCTAAGGTTTACCTCTCTTCTTCTTCTTCTTCGGCCCAACAATCTTCAACACTAATCTTGAAAAAAGGCAAAGGCTCGACTCGGCTCGTTGCCATCCCTATACACGGTGATATCGGTCGCAAATTTTTTTTTTTTTTTTGGGGGGATGTTTTAAGAATCACCAACAGGGTTTGGTCCAAATAATTAATGGATTATTTTTAAAAATAAAATTAGAGAATAAATGTTTTTTTTGCTTCACATTTTTAAAAGTAACGAAAAAGCCCAACAATTTTCAGCCAGTGGCCCAATTGTACCATCAGAAAAATGACTTATGTTTTTTTAATCAATTATCCATCTTTCTCATTGTTGATGCTGCCAATACAAACCAACTCAAGCCCGTTCGCAAGCCTGTTATGCCAAACTGACAAAAGTTTGAGCTCGGATTCGAATTGCACCAGAGGCAAACCCAGTGTAGGCTCGATTCGAGTGCAGCTCGAGCCAAACTCAATCTTACTATTTCTTTTTTTAAAGATTTTGGCCTGGCTCATGAGCCCATATACTTAAATTAAATGTTATATATATATATACACACGGAGAATTCCCGAAAACTCCTCAATGGAAACTCAAATTCCTCTTTGCTCTCCTATATATTTAGGGTTAATTCCAAACACCCCTATCATTTGGGGCTTAGTGCTTTTTATCCTCTAACTTTTAAATCGATACATAACTTAACCGGGACATTTGGTTAAAAGGTAGGGATGCAAACGAGCCGAGCCGAGCCTTGGCCTTTTTTCATGGCTCGAGCTCGGCTCGGCTCGAGGGGGGATATTATTTTTAATTTAAAAATAGTTTTTTTTTAATAATTTAATATATTTTTATATATAATAATATATATTATTTAAATATATATACATATTTATAATAAATATATTATTTTTTTATTAATTTTATAAAAAAATAATATATATATTTATAATATTATATATATATAAATTAAAATATTATTTTTTTAATTAAATATATTGGCTCGCGAGCCACGAGCCACACACAAAAGAGCTTGGATTCGGGCTTGGCTCGAGCTTGCTCATCAGGCTCGCGAGCCGACTCGGCTCGTTTGCATCCCTATTAAAAGGGACGCCCAAGTCTTTTTTAGTTATATAACTCCTATTTTCAAAAGAATTAGGTATATAACCCTTTTTTTAATTTTATCTAATAAAATAAATGTTAAATATAATTACTTTTCACGTGTACAAATCGAGTGAGCGATCTCAGAAATCGCGCGCTCGATTTTTTTTCTTTTCTTTTTTTCTTTTATTCTCTTTATTTTCTTTAATTATTTTTATTCATCACGATCTTTATTAAATCTACTTTCAATTTTTTCTTTATTTTCATTTATCACTTTTTCTTTTTTATTTATTTTCTTTTATTTTTCAAGATCCAGATTTGATTTATTCATTTTTTCTCAAGAAATCGTGTGCGCGATCACAGAAATCTAAAAATCGCTCACTCGATTCATGGAATCGCACGATTGCAGAAATCGCGTACTTGATTTCTTGAAGAAATCTGGAAAAAAAAAATGCAGAAGAGTAGAAGAAGAAGGCGATAAGATTTCTGATTTTCAATTGCAGAAACCGTTGTAAGATGAAAAAAATACAGTCAGAAATAGTTGCAGAAGACAAAGATACGACGATTGCAGAAGACGAATTCGACGGGGGCCATTGCAAGCGAGAAGGTGAGAAGGTGAGAAGACGAATCGCGATGAGAGAATGTGAGAAGGAGAGATGCAAGCGAGAAGACCGTCTTTGTTTTTTATTGTTGAAGTAGAGAAGAAGAAGAAGAAGAAGAAAATCACGGTTGGAAGAGAAAAAGAGAAGGAGAGAAGAAGTAACGGCGAAGAAGAAAATAGGGTTTGATTTGGGTGGTAGATCTGAATTTGAAAGATATGACGTGATCAATATAACAATAAAAAAAACCAGAAAATAAATAACCACGTCAGATAATAGAGTAACACGTCAGATAATAGAGAATAAAAAAAAGGGAAAAGAAATTGAGGGATATATCCCTAAAAAAAAACTTGGGCGTCCCTTGGGGCCTAATTGTCTCTAACTTAACCTCTTTTTGACAATTAGGACGGAATATTCTGTTTAAATTAAACTTTGACCATCGATTTTTCCTCTATCATGATGACCTAAGAGTAGACACCTTTACCATTAGGTGTGCACATTCGGTAAAAAACCGAACTTTCGGTTTCTCGGTTCGGTTAACCGAAAGTTCAGTTTTTTATTTTGGCTAACCGTTTACCGAACCGAAAGCCTCGGTTTTGGTTCGGTAAAAATCGAAAATTTTCGGTTGGGTTTCGGTTATTTACTGAAAAAGCCGAACTCAAGTCACAAAATTTTAAAAAAAAATCAAAATTGAAAAAGCAAAAAACAACTCTCAATGGTCACTCTGTCTCTAGAAGCCCACCAATTGGAATGCTTGACTTTGACTCTATCTCGCTATTCAATACAATAGGAAGGTGACAGTTCTAGATCCGCCTTTCTTGAAGAAAAGAGTAGCGGTCGGTGTGAACTCCTCTCTGTGGGGGGCTTTCCCTTGGTTTCGGTGAAAGCGATAGAGATTCAGAGTAGTGAAAAGCGAACAAGTAAAAATTCAAAACTGAAAGTCATTAAAAAAGGCAACGAAAGGAATAAGAAAGAAGTGATTAATCAAGTTCAATAGGTTTATCAAATCTCAACACAGTCCACACTCAATCTGAACAACAATAAGAAAGAAGGTCTTAATCTCTGGCAGCGAAAGGTAGCGGAGCCTTGGAGATTCTGGACTTGCGATTGGTGGTGTTCGCGGCGACGGCATCTTGGTCGGTGGTGGGGACGGCGGCGTCTTAGTGGCTGAACTCTAAGGTGAAAACTGAGAAGAGACCAGAGAGAGAACTGAGGCGTGACTCTGTTGTGCAATTGTGAGGTGTGAGTGAAACAACCCCTGTAGCACCCGGAACGCCAGGCACCACATCCCCCGCACTATAGCCCCAATCCACATATGAAACGGACAATCCATACATGAATCAAAGCTACAGCGAACGGGAGACAATAAAATGACTCAAGGCTAGGCGGGTACCCTCAATTTAAAACCAACCAATATGCAATGCAGAGTATTTAAAAGCGGAAGCAATAACATTCAATAGATACGTATAGGTACCATATTTATTTATTTACGTATAGATACCAACGTTTACACTATCAATACAATGTCATCCGTCAACAAATAGACAATAGGGCGATACAAAATATCCCAAACTATACAATCAAAATGTGGGAATGAAGTGTGCTAGACCCAAATTTAAAGACCAAATGACTCTAAATTCCCGCCTAGCACGCCCTGCAAAACACTGAAAAGTTGAGGTGTCAGTCCAACACGGACTGAGCGAGGGGTATAATAAATATAAGCGCACATACATGCAAGCTATAACCTCGGGTAATAATTTTTGGAAAAACAATACAATTTAGTAGGTTAAAAGAGATACTATCGCCCGAGATTACAACTATTCCAATTTCAATTCAATCAATTTCAATTCAATCAATAGTGGCCCGGCGAGTGGGGCAATTCTCCAACCTTACACCGACTGTGTACAATCAATCAATCAATTATTACGTGATTAGGTGGTCAAGCAATTCATTAATGTGCACAATTAGCAATTTCAATGACACCTTCTTCCTCCGGGTGATGGTGGGATTGCAAGGCCCCACCATCCAATCAATCTGGGCAGAGGGTACATGAATCCCTAAGCCCGGAACTCCTTTCCCGCCCTAATCTCCTAGGGGGTTCAGGGGTCATCCCAATTTGGTGAGGATAGCTATCGAGTTACCCGTCAGCCCATGCTTTCCCGGTTGGCTCGAGTCACTACCCTCAGGCCCATAGTGCAATACAATACTCGCCCAATCAATCCATCAATCAATCAATTTCTTTCAATATTTCGATAAAACATTTGAAAACCAATCTCATTTGAAAACTATACGTATAATTATAGGTTTTGGCTTAAAATATCACATAGGGTGGTACGGGTCCTATGTATCTAAAATTAAACCTCACCTGAACGACCCAAAATATCCAAGGAGACAGCTCACGGGGCCTGCTCCTCGTCACCAGGAAGCTGGTCTGTGCAAGAAAGACAATTGTCCGTGAAACACGACTCAAAATGTACCAAATATGACGAACGGCAAAATGTGACGAAGCGACGAGAAAAATACAATGCACCTTGAAAATATTGCGTTTCAACATGTAATTAATCATATAATGTCAATTAGGGATCAAATAATTGATTGGAAGAGGGTGCTAAAATTTTAATTTTATGCAGTAGCTTTTGCACTACAATGGCCGTGGGAACGGCCGTTCCGGCCTTCCCTTGAAAATGGGAAGGGCCGTTCCCATGGCTCAGAAAACGCGCGCCAGCGTTTTTAAAAAGGAAAACGCGTTTGGCTGGGAAGGGCCGTTCCGGCTCGCAGGCCAAAGTGGGAACGGCCGTTCCCAGTCTCGCTGGCCTGAGTCTCAGCATCATGGGAACGGCCGTTCCAGTTTTGAACTGGAGCTGGGAAGGGCCGTTCCCAGAATACGTGAGCAAAATATGCAGAGCAGAAAAACAGAGCAGCCATGGAGAAGCATCAAACAACCACAAAAATGGATGCAAACCATGTTCCAATGCAAATATTAGACACCATAAATATGCTAGCATGTATAATGATCAACAATAACTCATAAAAACATATGATCCCAAGTTAGATCAACAATAATCCATCACTATAAACCCACACACTTCTTCATGCTTCAAACTCATAAATCACAAGATATATGCATCAAGCATGAACTTAATGACCACAATAAATTTCCCCACAACCAATACACCATTCATTGAATGCACAACAAAGCCCTAGTTAAACCATATTTTCAATAAAATCATTCAATCACCATATTTACCTCAAGAGAAAGAAATGGAAGAAGAGATGATGAAATGATGTTGATGATGCTCCAAATATCACAAATCCCACACAAATTGATGCTTGCAAGATGAAATCTTCACTTAGCCAAGAAGGGTTTTTGGTTCGGTTGAAATGGGAAGCAAATGGAGCAAAGATGAAATGTTTTGGATGAATGAAGAAGGCAAGGTACGTGAAATGCTATGAAGGAGAGAAGAGAAAATGGCCAAATTGCTATTGAATCCCTCCAAATAATAAGTTATGCAATTGAGTCCAAATCCAATTTTAAATGATCAATATGGCCCAATTCAATTAGGTCCCCATATGCATAAAATGATCAATTAAGGACATAAACGAAATAAATCACATTCGAGAAAATAATCCACATTGCAATCACGTTCAATAAATCCGAAAATATGATATGGTATGAATTTTCAATAAAATATCAAGAATACAATTTTATAAAATTATGATATGCTATGGAAATTTAGAGAAATGGACAATTAATAATTAAATTACAACTCTCAAACGCACACGTGTCGTTCATACCTGAATTGCCGAAAGCTGGGGCGTTACAACCCCATCTATAATCTGTGTGGGGATGTGGGCCTGATAAAATTTTAAATGGGCTTGGGTTATAAACATAAAAAAAAGGAGGAGAAAAACTAAAAGCCCATAAAAGTAATGCACTAGGTTCGGTTTTCGATAAAAACCAAAAACCACTCGGTTTTTACCGAAACCGAACTTTCAGAAAAACACTAACCGAAACCGAAACCGAACCTCTTCGGTTCGGTTCGGTTCGGTACGGTTCGGCTCGGGTTTTTTTGAACACCCTTATTTACCATCGTGTTCCTCTATGTAATACTGACAAAGCTCATACCTCATTCAAACCCATTAGACATCGGAAGCATCGGATTTTGACTTCGAGAATCCAATCTGATATCCGCAAAAATCATTAACATTTTGACTGACGTCGGCTAACGCATAGGCGTAGTTGGTTCTGACATGGCTAATTAACATACCCGCAATAAAATTCGTGTCCAAATTTACATGGTCGGTCAGAATGTAATCGGGACTACATGTATGATCATCGTGATAAACAAAGATGGCCCAAATCCCCACTCTCCTTTTATATTAGACACGCAACTCCTATGGGCACCCTGTAGCTTGACCTCGTTTACAATGAACCTTCCAAAATTCTTGGGCACTAAGCTGAACTTTAAATTCTCGCTTAGCCCATCGAATGAAGAAGTCCTTAATGGCTACTTGAACATGTATCTTACTTTGAAACTACATCCCCATAGCCAATCTACCAATATTAGAATCATAAAACTGACTCCATCTGCCCGATGGTAAGTCCATCGAGTCGGCGTACATTTCTGATCCAGTTGCATGGTAGTAGGGATGAAATTCGTGGAGTTGAGGATATGAGCTTTCACTGTTGTGCTGTGCCAACAACTCCTCAACAGCTGCAACCTCTTCGACACGTTATTTGGCACTTTGGTTAATGTCGTCACCGGTTTCATCCTCGTTGTTATTGGTGTGATCTTTGCCGTCGTCTGTCTCTAACTCCAATAACACATCATCAGCCTGTTGGAATTGATATGCAAATTCCTCCTCCTTCCCCCCTCGAACCACATAGGCATTAGCCTGATTGCTTTATTGGAGAGCTGCACTGGGGTCATTGATACCAAATGCTTCAAAACCATTGCTAATCGACGACATATCCTGGGTGAACAGTTCCATGTATTGTCGCAGGTCTTGACTCCAAGTAGCATCTACTGATTGTTGTTGTTGGATGGGTTCAGTGACAACAAACACCTTGAATGATTCGATTTGGGATGTTATATTCGTATAACAGCTCAAAAGATTATCATCGGATATTTCAACAACCTTTTCGATCGGTACCGGAAATTTTGATATGTACCATGTCAAGAAAAACTTGATATTGTATTCATCTCGTGGCAAACGAATTACATCACAAATATGTTGAACGAGATTATAAAATGAGGTTGATCGTGAAATTCTAGTAATGGTAAATGGTGGTCGTCAATCGTAAAAACCACAATGGTTTGACTCAGTATAATTGCCACCATAGTAGACAGTTATCTCAATCGAATCCATTGTAATGATCAAGAAATTTTCTGAAAGAAATTACAGAAGGTCTAATATGCAAATATGGGGTATGCATTGGAACAACACATATGGTCTTTAAATAAACTTTCAACATCTTTGCTTTTTGAACAACAGTATTGCATTATTGTCTTCGAAATAAAATTTCAATTTAGCATTGATATCAAATCTGAAATTTGATATTTGCAGTGTATTGTCACATCCATTTACTATTATTAAAATTTGTTGAAATTTACGGTACATTGCAAGGAATCCGAAGTTGGGGTGGGTTGGCTGGGTGGCGGAAAGGAAATATTATGGGTCGCCATACTCTCGGGCGACCCACTTATTTTATTTGAAAAATAATAATTTTTTAAATCCCTAATATAATATTAAAAAAAATATTTTTTTTTAATGCGATCGTCGAGCTTAATAAAAATTTTAAAAAGTAAAAGTTTGCTATAGTGAGTGACGACCCGTTAAAAAAAAAATAATAAAAAATATATGTTACCACAAGCTGTGACAATTTATAACAAAATATTGACCCACCCATTTTCGATAACACTTTATGACTTCGTTATAATTTAAATATTATTTTTAAAAAATCATCAAGTTTAGGATAAGTAATAAAGATAGTGGGTCCCAAATATTTATTCTCCCTTACAAAACATGATACGAAATTAAAATTGGACAAATCACATATCATATTAAAAGAAATAAGCTGGTTCGGAATTTAGTGTTCAATTGATCAATAATTATTAATTATTTTTCATATAACAATGGATTATTAAATTTGAGAATGTACTTAGAGGAAGAATCCTTTAAATTCAAGATTTGGAAAACAGAATCAAAACTATATTGATTATTGAATTGTATATCTTTGTTGTGTCTCTAGCCTCTCTGCCCACCGATCGTAAAATCCAACACTAAAAAGATCTCCACCTGTACTCGAGCGCATCCACCACACCATCAAAACTATCAAATCTGGAGCTCACCACATCAATCCCCACACCCAATTTCTCCGCCCCCGCCGCCGTTACAGGGCCGTGGGCCGCCGCCACCATTCGCGGACACATCCGCCTCACCACGCTCCAGTTCAATCCCACTTCCTCCAAGCTCTTCAACAGCCCCTCCACCTCCCCGGTGCTCGTGAAAACGATGGCATCCACTCCGCATTCCTCCTCCATCCTCCCCACCAGCTCCACCGCCGCTCCACCGCCCCGCCACCGCGTCTCGTAAGCGTCCACCCTGATCGGGATCCATCCCTTCCGTGCTAAATCCGCCAGAAGGTTTGGCACCACCGGCGGCTCCTCCAAGCCTATCACCGCCGGAACAGGGCACAAAACCTTCTTACCTTGCCCCAACCCCAACGCCTCCACCAGCCCAGTCGGAGTCGCAACCGGAGGAACCAGAACCCTCACTCTCTCCGGATTTTCACATAATTTGCCAATGAAAGACTCACCCAGAAGCTCCGAATCTTTCCCCAAAGCTGAAACAGTGAAAATTTCTCCGTCTGGATCTAACGGAGGTTCTGTAATGGCGGCCAAGGCTTCTGCGAAGGCATCAATTCCGGATCTGGAAGTGAATGCTATGGCGGAAAAGTGTCGGAAAGAGTGGAGGTATTGTTGGATTGAGGAAACGGTTTGTGGGGTGCGGTCGACGGTGATGGTGGGGCACCAGAGAGGAGCCCAGCCCTTGAGTTGGATGAGTTGAGAGAGTCTTCCGGCGTAGTTGTGTGGGGTGGTGAAGGCTATAACGCGGGCGGTGGCTGGCGGAGGAGAGGAATATGGGAGAGGAGGATATTGCTGTAAATTGAGGACTATCATTTTCCCGATTCGGACGTACCCTTATCTTCTAAATAATGGAGCCTATAGTGTACCAAAAATCTTATTATTAAAGGGAATTTTATCATTGTATTAATTTAGCACTGTAGAATGGTAGCTCATTTTCTAATCCTAATTTTTATTTTTCAAAAAGAATATCATTATTAATTTTTCAACTAATCTCAATAATATTAAAATCCATGACCTATGTACTCAGAAGTATCAACACTAGCTACCAATCTAATTGCTTATCTCCTTTCCTAATTTTAAGTTGTTAATATCTCTCTCCACTACCCCATTTTTTGATCTTCTCCCAAGAAACACTATTAGGATGGTCGATTTCAGTGTACAGTTAGGTCATCCTCAATCCGAATCGGAGATGACTTTTGCAAGAGGGATGATACCTGATGGGGTTTTGGAGGATTAAGGTTAAGATTCTGTAGCTAATATGAGGTGGAATAAAGGATCTTGTTGTTGGGGCACCGATGAAGAATATGCCTTCAAAAAAACATTTGTGTTCGAATCTCATTCGGAGTAATCGAAAAACTAATATTAATCCTCTCTTGTTTAAAAGAAAAGAAAATTAAAAGCATTACGTGTTGAATAAGATCCAAGCTCTTCATCTCTACCAAATTTATCTCCCCAACAACCACCTCCTTTAATTCCCAAGATCCGATCACTATTGGGGCAAATCACACTTCATGTTCTCCAAAGGTTTAAATATTTTCCCCAACTTGTTCCAGTATCCATTTACTATAAAAATAGCATCCATCTAAGCAGTAGATCCATATTCCAGAATACATGAAAACGAACAAGGAGATACCAATACAACATAATTTTTTATTAAATTTACTGCATGGGGAATGTCCAGCATGACACGGCAAAATAATACTTTTACAAGTGTCTATGCAGTATGCATCATAATCTATATATGATATCAAGAAAACGAACAGACCTCTGATTACCTGCTGGTGGATCATTTTGTTACATCTAGATTTTTATCATAAAATCAATTTGTCAAAAAAAAAAAAGAAGTCTGGAGGCCGTTCAGGATGCAATAAGAACACCACCATCGGAAACACTAATAATAAGAAACGGTTGAACAAAGGGGAGAAAGCTCAGAAGGTGAATCCTAAAATTCGATGGAATATAAACCAGACTTACTATGTGAGAAAGCCGGCGATCAGAAGATGATAACAGCTTCAGTGGCAACTGGCAACTGCTTTCACAAACTTGGCGAGATAGCTTTAAGTTTTCCAACAGTTTAGACAAGAGCTACAACCTTCTCTGGTCGTCCTATCATCACTCTTGTACATTTCACTCAACAAATACAAATAAGAGGTGGAAAACTCACATACAACAATTGTGACTAGACCCAAGCCTTAAATTAAGCTTTAAAGTACATAATTTCCGAAAGTCATGTTACAAAAGGTTGCATCCAATCAGTGTAGACTTGAAACACATTATGGGACTGGATGATGGAAGATCACAGAAGTAATCGAGTTTGTTAGTTCATATTCATTTCTAACCCAAGACAGTGGCAATACCAACATGCTGGAGGAATATCAGAGAGAGCATGATGGGCCTTCACCAGTGCAGATGATGCTCAAATTTTCAATGTCCGTACCATTAATCAGGACAAATAGAATTTCTGGGGGGTGGGTGCGGTTCAAAACTTGTGACCTGCTAACAATGAATAATCATCAAGATTCAGTATTTCCTTTAAGGTATGATTTGCTAGCACTACGCAACCTCTCCATTACTCCTCGTATTTGCTCCGAAATAGTGGTGTAAAGACATCTTTGTGCAGCTTCATCCAGACCACAAACGGTCTTAGGCCACCCATCATAAGAAAATGATAAATGTCTGGACATGTCTGCAGCATTCTGCTTCAGTTTAGGGACATCAAATACAATTGGCTCGCCGACGATTATCCTTACATCCTTGTTACATAAAGGGAAAGGAGGCCTTCTACCAAACATATAATTCTCTGGCATAACCTGCAATGTTAAAACCATGATGGAATGTCAGATACAATACAAAACACGTTCGTAAGACTTGCCCTGTTAAAGAACTTACATTACATGCAATCAGTGAGTTTTTATGAATTCAGCTCTCAACTCTTTATGAATATCCTACCCTTGGCACTTACTGATCAACATTTAACTTAAGATTCACGTCAAACCCTTGGCCAGATCTTAGCCATCTTCCGGGCATGTTTTTGTAATTTATCACGCCTCAAGAAAGTTCATGTAATTGGGCCAAACTTACAGGCACGTTGAGGCAATTATCGCTTAAAAGTTATATGAAGATCTTTACAAAGTTCAGTTATGTCAGAAAGTACCAAGTCATTTTGCAGTAGCATTCATCCGCGAGTAGATCTTTTCCGAAAGAGTAGCCTTTTACGAGCAAGTTTATGATATGGGTACATAGACAACTATAATTTTGGAACTACTTGGCAATTCCATCTTAGTATAAGATATACACTGAGTAATGTTTTCCACTACTCACAGCCATGAGATTGGACAAATTTTCCTCCCCATGGGGAACGAAACCAAAATAAACCCTCACACTGGTAACAAATGGACAGAGATTATATTAGAGGAAGATGACATTGATAATAATTGCATTTGCATACAACTTTTTTAACTGGTTCCATCTACAAAATCAAGCAGGGAATGCACATGGCTCATTATTCTCAAGAGGTGTCATTAACATATAAGAAAAGGACCAATAAGCATAATCAAATAAGTAAGTTCTCTATGACAGGAGGACATTTTGTAAGCAGGTATGCAGGAGCGTCCGAAAGTCCCGTGCAACTGCTAATCATGCATTTTGTAACAATAGCCAAAAATATACTATAAGGAAAATCTTCTTCTATAACAATGGAGACCATTTCAGTAAAGCCTAGATGGCTAACCAACTTCATCCTTGCCCAAGAGAACATTTCGACTATTATGTGGTGATTCTGATGTAGACACTAGTATTTTTTATTTTTTTATTTTTTTGCAAAACACTAGTATTTTATCGGGTCAGAGAAAAAATATGGTGTTCGACATTTTAGGCTTTTCCAACTCCCTGATGTCAAAATCAGGTAGGTAAATTTCATCAAATTAATTTGACTATTGTATAAACAACTGGTGATCGACATGTAGCAGAATCGTATCGTAATAGTACAACACAGGTATGGGATCCGAAAACTCCGGTTTGCAAAGATGATAGAATTAGGGCAAAAACACATGCAATCCCGGTATGCTAGTTAAAGTTAAATAACTTCCATCTCTGATTCACCATATTCTAGTCTAGTTCAAGCAAAATACTTAAAAGAGTATTGTTCTGAGGCTCCCCAAGTTTGAGACGATTCAGAAGGCTCCACCCTCTGCCAGAGAAATGCCCAACATAAAGCGCTGGAGTTCATTGGTAGGTGAAAGTGGGACAGAAAAGCAAAGCAAACATTTTGGCTTCTTCTAGTGTTCGTAACTATTTCACAGAAGAGTAGCATCCCCAAACTGGGGGCTGTTCCAGTATAATGTTGCTTTCAATATGAGTAGACCTAATTTGTTAGTAGCCAACTCTTAGATTGGGTTTGCTTGTTATTGGAAGAAAGAAAATGGTGAAACAGGTTCATGCTCCAATGTTTTACCTTTTGAAAAGGCAAAAGCACGATGGCATCCAGCTTAACACATGCCTTCATGCAAAGGAAAAGGCTTAACAGTCTCAAAGGCTCAAGATAAGTTCAAATGGCTGAGATATACTAAGAGGCCAACACTACAACGTTCTAAACAGTAATGGATGCTCTCAAGAGTTCTGATATCTGTTCAAGGCTAGAGCCGATCTCCATATCTCATAAAATGAAAACAACATGAAAAATATTGTATATTATCCACTAGACTTATAGTGTATAATAGACAGAAGGAAATACCTTTTCAAAACCATGATGAACAATTGGCAGAACTATTGGAGTTACAGGAGCGCGAACAATCAGACTGGCAGTTCCCCATTTCAATCGTCTTATAGGCGCATCTTCTTGACATACTTTCCCTTCTGGGAATGTATGCAACTGTTTATTTGACATTAAGAGATAGAGCAACCTCAGAAAGACTATGGATTTTATCTTTACTGGATAAGACTTTATAACAGCAGCACCTATTTATGATGTTTTGAACACATCCACGATTATTCAACTGGATACATATATGGAGGTTTGTAAGGACAGTAAAAATACAACAGACCCATGAGATAAGACTTTGATGCATGTCATGGAAGTAATCAGCAGATCAGCATGGGTCTTAGGTTTCAGATCCACAAAGGTATTGTGATACATCAACTCTTTGTCACAGGGTACATAGGAGTAAACATTTGCAAATGTGGCATTTCTATTTACAGCATGGAATGAATTATTTTAAAACTAGAGGGTGTTCGGCTGAGCTTAAAACAGTTGCAAGTGTTTGGTAATTATTTTAATGAAAAAGCTTATAAACACTTAAATAAGATGCAGGATCCCAATTTATTTATTTTACAATTTAATCACAAAATTACCCAAACATTATACGCTCGCTGAGATATCTGTCTTTCTATCGATCGATAGATCTATTGAGAAATTGATATTGATTTGGTATCAAGTTCTGTAAACACGAGAGATCCCTAAATATTCATTTGAAAAAAGAGATTAACTGATAAGGCGATGCCAGATGAAGGAAGGGCGTGTAAACCAACTTATTAAAAGCTATTAGTTTCTATGCAAACTCATGGTTTTATTTTCATCAAACACTTTTGATATATTACTTTTAAAATAAAAGTTAGCATCTTACGAGTGATCAGTGCGTACGTAGCAGTTAAAAACAATTACCTGAAGTTAACTAAAGTAACTGTTCTAAATTCATGAACCAATCGTAATGTTACATATTGATTCCCTTTTCCAAGTGGCAGATACTTTTCAATGAAATTAGATCTATCCATGTAATATAGAGTCATTAAGCAAACCAAAGTTAGAACCAGAAAAAAAAAAAGGTTAAGCAAATCAAAGCTGCAAAGGAACGAGTCAATAAGTATTGATTATCCCCAGGATCAACAAATCCAATATACAAATGCATATACATGTACACGTGTGTGTGTGTGTGCTTGGAAGCATGTGCAAGCAGGAAGAACATAGTAAGAAAATGGAATGAGTACCCAAGCTCCATCTACTAAGTGGTCAAGAGCCTCATTCATGTGCTCCTGATATATTCCACCTCCTCTTCTTATAGGAATACATTTCCCTGTGAATGTTACACTTGACAAATGAGATGCAAGTTTAAATCTTTTATCTTTAGAAAAAAACTTAAAGATATAAGGAAAACCAGTCGTTCCCTCTTGAATGAGCAAATCTAAAAACCAAGATGGCAATGGAAACATATTTGTGAATATCCCAACTAAGTCACACCACTCTAAAAATATATTTTCAAATGAGAATGCCTCAAGATGATACAAGAATCTAAAGACGAAAATGTGACTACAGAAACATAATAGATTGACTAGGATTCAACCTCTTGAACATTGTTTTTCCTTTATTAAAAGAGCATATAAATGCAGAGACCAAAAAACTTGCATTTAACGGCATTACATAATTAGCAACTCCAACAAAGTCACTACTCCCAGGAGAAATATTGCAGAATTTAACATTTTCAACGAAGTGACTAAGCGGGATGCTAATCATCAAATACAGCACCCAAAGAGCAAAATATATATACGAGCAACTACATAACTACACATAGCAGAAAAAAAATAAATAACTACACACCAAGTCGGAAGAGATATGAAAGCACCGGATTTTTGAAGCATATGTCTTCTGCTGCAAGTACCCATCTCCCTAATTCTGCATCGGTTACCGGGAAATCTTTGCATCCCCACATTACCGGGTCATCCAACCTGAAGCAGTTAAAAAACAAAATGAACAAAAATGACTCAAAAAATGTGAAGCAATATACATTGTAACTGCCGAAGAAAAAGAAATCCATTATAAAATAAACATCAATCATATATCAGATCCCCATACGAGATTAAATTCATCAAAACACCCAATTAACTCTTATTCAGACTGCAGAAAAGAAAGAAACTACTCCTTTACTTGGGAGAGCGACTGACGTGGACATGTGATTGCTAACAGTGAGAAGAGGGACGCCGGGAGGGCGGTGTCGGACGAGGCGGAGGAGGGTATCGAGGTTGTGGACAGTGGTGGTATTGAGCAGATTGGCCACAGCTTTGGCGAATGCTCCAACCGCCATGAAAATCATCTTACGGGGTATTCCGCGGAGGTGATCTCTTCTCGCCGCCCATTCCATAGTCCTCATGTCTCACCTACCTCAACCGCCGCCGCGGTCACACGGTTGCTCCGTCGCCTGTGGCCCGTTTCAATTACGAATTCCGTGTGAGAGCTAAAACCACCGATCCGTTGTGTTCGTTTTTTCACACTTGGACTGCGTACATTACAGCGTTGTTGGTCGACAAACTTATATTTAAATCCAATTCTTTTAAGTGGTGAAAGCCCAATACTTTTCTACAAGAAAGCACAAAGCCCAATTACTCAGAATATTTGTCAAGAACAAGGCCTACGTTTAAAAGTCGGTTTTTCTTTGAAAAGAGTGCAGGTTTTTGGTTGAGAAAAATCAATCGTGACTTGCTTCACACTTGAAATCGATTTAGAACGGGGAAATTTCAAGTTCAATCCCATAAACGGAATGCCGTATATTTATCAGAAGATGGAATTGAAGAATTTTCAATAGGCGCATATTTGCAAATTCTCCTAGGGATATCCTGCAATGGAGCGAATCAGAAGCGGATTCAGATTTTTTCGGCAGCCGGGGGCTGAAAATTTTTGTGGGGAAAATATATATCCATTGATACGGTCCGATCCCTTAGATATATATTCTTTTCGAATGAAACCTCTAGAAGGGACATCATAACTTTATTTTCGTAACCCTGATCACTAATTATGTCTTCAAGGTTAAATTCTACACTATCAATATTGATTCTTTCTTGGTTGACAATCAAACTTGATGATTCAATAGAACTTTTTCAATCTTTTGCTAAAATACCGATGCTTGATTACAAACTACGATACCAATTCAAAAAAATTAATTAATGAGTTTGCACTCTCAATAAACATATAACGATTGAATATTTTATAAATATACAAAACTTAAACATTTAATAAGAATTTATAGAAATAATTCACTTCAAAAAAATTAAGAACTAAGTAACCCAATTCACAAAAAAAAAATTCAAAAAAGTTAAGAACTAAAAACTAATTTTTTTAGTTTTAAGGGAGTGGGGTGGGGCGTGAGGCCCCCTTGGCCTATGCTGGCTCCGCCCCTGGAGCGAATCCATGAACTTTTCATGGGGTTAGAATTGAAGGAGAGTTCAAATTAGGAGTGATGAATGTCAAGCATGTCCTGATTAAGCTGCGATGAAAACTACTCGAAGATTTGGCTGCTAGAATTCTCACTTTTGACGGGTATCTCATGCGTGTACTAAAGTAGACTCCAACCTTCAACCTGAAAATTGAGTCGTCGATCGCCCCGGTGTGGATTAGATTACCATCGGCCAAAAGGCAGCTCTTCAAACCTGAAATGCTTTATGACATTATCAGTCAGATTGGTGAGCCTTTGATTTTCGACGAAGGAACCCTAGCTTGTAATAGGCCAAATTTTGCATGGGCTTGCATAGAACTTGACTTTCTGCAACCTTTGAAAACAAAGATTAGCATAGTCTTTAATGGTGGAACACTCATTCAACCTATAATATATGAGCACCTCCCGACATATTGTTGTCGTTGTCTGTGTCTTAGACATGTCGCAAAAGATTGTTATGATACCCAAGGCCAAAACATAAAGTAGATTGAAGGACGTGTCACGATACCGCCTACTCAAGATGATCAGTTGGATTTAAGAGCTACAATCACAGAAAGAAGAGAAGCCAAGGCGAAAAAACAAGAACTTAGTCATGTGAAGAAAACAATCAACAAAAAAAGGATTGAGGCTTCCAACCTAGTTTGGGTCAAGAAGCCTGAAAACAATAATGGGTTGCCAATCATGCAAAATTAGGTAATTCCTAACAAGTTAATTGCAAACGCTACTGATAACCCTACTGATGTGGCAGATGAACACTTGGAGGCTATTATTGGGCAACAACCGAACGATATTCAGGATACTACTATAACGAATATTATTCAGGTGTTGCATGCAGATAACACGACAAACTTGTTGAAAACAGATGGCATGCCTACTTTTGAGGATATTACCATGCTGCCGCGGGTGGAAGAAGAGGACAATGCAAACTCAGATTCTAGTTGTGATGATGACCTTAATCAAGCGTAGGCACCACATCCCCTGTACTATGATTCTAGTCCACATATGAAATGGAGCAGTCCATACATAAACCAAACTCACAGCGAACGGGAGACAAGGAAAATGACAGTCTTAACTAGGCGGAATCTAACTCTGTACTACTCAATCTGAGAAAACGACATATGCAGTGCAGAAGCGAAAATATTTCAACAATCAAAACAATGAGCTAACAGGCTCCTAATACACATCAATGGGCTACGAGTCCTAAACATAAATTATTCAACGACCAACATGCAACCTAACAATGGGTATAACTAAGCATGCAACCTGTTCCGATCCAATATTCATCAAACAATAAATGGATCTTAGGCATAGATAAATAAATCTATACAATTAATCAATAACAACAACAATTACAAATGTAAATGCATACTGAAAGTGTAGTGGACTCGACCAAGACTCAAAGACTGTAACGCCCCGTGTTTCATCTTACAGGTATGCGCACCACACGTGAGAGTTTGAGAGCTAGAATTGTTGGCATGCTTTAAGTGATTATGTGTCTAAGTGAATTACGTGATTAATTGCCTACGTGATCATTTAATTGCAAATTTGTTTCCTTTCATATTATCACATATACACATAATGCATAATCCATACATTTAATAAATATATCATATTAATTTCATACGAGTTACTATATATATATATACTTAAATTAATTTCATACGAGTTACTATATGCCTATATACTTACTTCATGCACACATTCATGAAACATGCATATATATATATGTATATACATAATTACATCTTACACTAATACACTCACACAAACATATATATATATATATATATATATATATATATATATATATATATATATATATATATATATATATATTATATATTATATAATCTTGACTTTACTTTATATATATAAATTATATATCTATATATATATTACATATATATATCCTATATACACAAGAACTCACACAAACACACACAAAATCTCTAACTCACACACTGCACTGTTTCATTCATCACACACACTCTTGATTCCAAGCAAGAAGAAGGAGGAAGAGAAAGATCATCTTCATCACCATCTCCACCATTTCATCATCTTCATTCCTTTCTTCTTTTCATTTAAGGTTGGTATTGATATAATTGTGTGTGTGATTGATTTAATAGTTAGGGTTTAATGACTTAGATGTGTATCTTTGTTCTTGAGAATGAATATATGATCATATATGTGTGTATTTTTGGATTTATTGCATAGATGCTTTGGTTGTTGGGTTACTTAATGAATTGGCATGAATGGGGTTTTATATGTTAAGTTGTGATTGATCTAAGTGCCTATATGTATGATTTATGATGGCTAATTGATATATATAGTTTGTATATGTGTCATAGACTTGTATGAGTTTGCATTTTCATGTTTGGACTTGTTTTGGTGATTTGGAATGCATGGAACGAAACCGCTCTTGCCATCCCCTGTTTTTCGAGTTTTGGATCCCGACCGGGAACTCTTTTAGTTCATTTTTTATCTCGGCCGGGATCCACCTTAAAATTCATATATTTGCTCTCGTAACTGTCCCCGGCCAGGACACCTTTTAGTTAGTTTTTTATCCCAGCCGGGATCCACTTGAAAATTTTAGTATTTTGCTCTCGTTAAAAGTCTCTCGGCCGGGACACTTTTTCGTTCAAATTTCATCCCTGCCGGGATGAGGCTCTGGAATCTTTACTTTTGCACTTTTGTTAATTTATGCCTCTTGTTCATTATAACTCATTCCATGCCTTCTTGTGAATTAATTATGAATTATCAATGATTGTTTCATTTATTTGAACATCTCATGACATGCATTCATATGCCGTTCGTCCGTTAATTGGTTCATTCGTCTAGAGTCTTATGTACACTTGTGTTTCTTGCACAGAGTTTGATCCGGTCGAGGAGCAGGGTCAGTAGGCTTCTCATTTCTTCTTCCTTTTGTCAATGTGAGGTTTTACTTTAGATACTTAGAACCCTAATATCTTGTGTGCCTATTTAAGCCAAATGTATTAAGTATATGTATAATTTGGAAAAATGATTTTACTGTAGTAGGTTTTCAAATGTTTTATGAAAATATTTTGGCAATAATCATGCAAATGTTATTGGGCCCCGGGGAATTGTGTGAATAGAGACCGGTACGGTAACGGGCCGTCAGATAAGCCATGCATATAGTACCCTTTGAGAGTTCTCACGCGACCGTGTAGTGTGGAAGGTGAGATACTCTTGAGCCGGTGGTTAAACCATCGAAGGAGCGGGAAGGAGTCATGATCCCTCGTCTCGATATTATCTCATGAGGTGGTTTGGGCCTTGCAAACCCTTCCACCGCCCCGGAGGAAGAAGGATGGAAAACTATGTTATTTCTTATGATTATGATTATGATATGAATATTATGATTATGTTATGCATGAACGCTTAATCAAGTTTAATGCACACACTATAGGAGTAAGGTTGGAGAATTGTCCACTCGCCGGGCCACGTAATGTTTATGATTTGTTACTTAATAAGATGATATCCGTAATTCCGACTAATGCTTCTCTTAAACTACCCACTTGGGATTTTCTAACACTTTACTCGGAGTTATGGATTGCATGCGCATGTGATATATCTATTATGCCCTCACTCACTCCTTGGACTGACACCCCACGTTGTTTTTAGTCTTTTTGCAGGGTTTGTTAGGCGGGGAATAAGGTCGTCGTGAAGTCTTTATTTTGTTCCTAGCATAATTTCACCCTTTTAGTATCTCATGTCTTTATACTTGATTATGTATTATTGTATCTTGAAGGATTCTTGTAAATATAGCGGGTCGTGTAGGCCCTTGATTGTAATACTTGGGTAGTATGTGTTAATACAAATTATGCTTCCGCTTTACTTATTGCATCGGGTTATGATTTGGTTTAAGGGTTAGCCCCGCTTAGCTAGGTTGAGTTTTGTTTGTCACCGTTCGCCACGTGCTTGATTTGTGTATGGAAATTCATTTCATGCATGGATTGGGTTATTGGTGCGGGGGATGTGGCACCTTTCGATGCGGGTGCTACATCTTTAAGTGGTATCAGAGCCTAGGTTGAAAAGCCAGGCTCTTGGGTCGAGTCTTGTCAGTTTAAGTCGTACGACTTAGGATTTACGTGTCTAATTGAAGGTCTTGCATTGTTATATGAGCATTCTTGATTGATTAACTGGTGCACCTTAACTGCATATCATGGATATTGCCTAATCAACACGTATTTCTCAATGTTTAATTGTAGATGCCTCGTGGTCGACCTGCTCATAGAGATAGGAGATCTCCATCACCTCTTAGACATCATCAACAACCACAACCACCTCATATGAATATGGAAAACTTCATGGAGGCCATTTATAATTATGTCGAGCAAAGGAGGGCTCAATCTCCACCTCCACCACAACCGGTGCAACCTCCACCACCACCACCGGTTAGAGATTCTCATGGAACTTTTCTCAATTATAACCCCCCGAGGTTCATGGGCACCACGGATGATGCCGTGGTGGAAGATTGGATATCCCGGTTGGAAAGAATTTATAATATTCGCCCATTCACCACCCTTAAACGGGCTCAGTTTGCCATCTTCCAATTGGACGGGGAAGCCTTTGATTGGTGGGAAAAAACTCGAGAGAAATTAGTGGTGGCCGGAGAAGGATTAACATGGGATGTTTTCAAGAGGGAATCCGGGAGGCTTACGTTCCCAAGGTGGTCCGAGAGAGAAAAGAACAAGAATTGATGGACCTTAAACAAGGAGGCCAGACGGTAATGGAATATATAGCTATTTTCAACAGGCTTGGGAAGTATGCCCCTCAAATCACAAGGGATGAGAAGAAGAAGTCGAGGAAGTTTATTACCGGGCTAAGAGAAAACCTAAGGCATGGACAAGCTAGACATAATTTTGACTCTTTCACCGATACGTTTCAGCGAGCCCTTGTTCAAGAAGAGGAGTACAAGAAAAAAGATCCCGTCCCTCGATCCTATCATTTGGGACAAGGTTCGGGGTCTTTACCTCCGAAGCGAGAAATCGAGTTTGTGATTGACTTGTGTCCGGACACTAAATCGTTCTCTAAAACTCCTTATAGGATGGCTCCTGTTGAGTTAAAAGAGTTGAAGAAACAACTCGAAGAATTAATGTCTCGTGGGTATATTCATCCGAGTTCATCTCCTTGGGGTGCACCGGTCCTATTTGTGAAGAAGAAAGACGGGACCTTGAGAATGTGCATCGATTATAGAGATTTGAATCGGATGACAGTTAAGAATAAATATCCTCTCCCACGTATCGAGAAGTTGTTCGATATACTTCAGGAATCAAAGGTCTATTCCAAGCTTGACCTACGACAGGGATATTATCAGCTGCGAATCCTAGAAGAAGATATCCTAAAGACAGGGTTTAACACTCGGTACGGGCATTATGAGTTTGTTGTGATGCCGTTCGGATTAACTAATGCCCCCGCAGCTTTCATGGACATGATGCATAGAATATTCAGGCCCTTTTTGGATAAGTTTGTGATGATTTTTATAGATGATATTCTAGTGTATTCGAGATCTGCCGAGGAACATGCAAGACACCTTAAACTTGTTCTGCAAACTCAAGGATAATCAGTTTTTTCTTGAAATTCAGCAAGTGTGATTTCTGGATCGAAAAGGTTTCTTTCTTGGGTCATGTTATTTCAGAGACAGTAGTTGAAGTTGATCCTTCTAAGATTGAGACCGTGTCTAAGTGGGAAAGACCGAAGAATGCCTAGGAAGTTCGAAGTTTCTTGGGTTTAGCGGGATATTATAGAAGATTCGTGAAGGACTTCTCGAAGATTGCCGCTCCTTTGACCCCGATTAACTAACAAAGAGGTGAAATTCGTATGGGATAAGGCATGCAACAAGAGCTTCAATCTTTTGAAGGAGAAATTGACTACTGCCCCAGTCTTGACACTTCCTGAAGGCTCAGAAGGTTATGTTGTGTATACGGATGCTTCAAATGAAGGATTGGGTTGTGTTTTGATGTAGAACGGGAAAGTTATTGCATATGCCTTTAGAAAGTTAAAGGATCACGAGAAGAACTATCCTACACATGATTTGGAACTCGGAGCCGTGATATTTGATCTTGGTAAGTGGAGAAACTACTTGTATGGAATTCCTTTTGAGATTTTCACCGACTACAAAAGCCTCCAGTATTTATTCACTTAGAAGGATTTGAATATGAGGCAAAGGTGTTGGATGGAGTTACTTGAGGACTTCGAGTGTACGATTAAGTACCATCCCGGCAAAGCTAATGTGGTTGCTGATGCACTTAGTAGGAAAACTAGTGTATCGAGTTTGGAAGTGGGTGAAGGAAGTAAGATTGAGCCAATTATGGTAAAGGCTCGTGTTACTAAAATCACCATACAACCAGAGTTAAAGCACCGGCTGTTTGAGGCTCAAACTAATGATCCGGGAGTTCAGAAACTTGTGGTTAAGGCAAAGGATGATCCGGAGTGGCCGTTTGGGTTTGATGAGACGGGTTTGTTTCGGTTCAAGAATAGAGTGGTTGTTCCCGAAGAGTTGAAACGGGTGTTACTTGAAGAGGCTCACAAATCGGCTTCCTTTATCCACCCTGGAGATAATAAAATGTATAAGGATTTGAAGCAATATTATTAGTGGAATGGATTGAAGAAGGATGTAGCGACGTATGTGAAACATTGTATGACTTTTCAGAAAGTGAAAGCCGAACATCAAAAGCCCAGAGGTCTTCTACAGCCGTTACCAATCCCTGAGTGGAAATGGGAGCAAGTAACTATGGATTTCGTTTCGGGGTTACCGAGAGCCAAGGGCGAATTTGATGGTATTTGGGTAATTGTCGATCGCCTGACTAAGTCAGCACACTTTCTACCGGTTCGGATGTTCGATAAGATCAACAAGCTAGCCAAGCTTTATAACAAAGAGACTGTTTGCCTTCATGGGATTCCGGTTAGTATTGTGTCGGATAGGGATCCGAGGTTCACTTCGAGGTTGTGGCAAGAATTGCAAGGCATGTTGGGTACAAAGCTTAAGTTCAGCATCGCTTCACACCCGCAAACGGATGGCCAATCCGAGAGGTTCATTAAATATCTTGAGGACTTATTAAGGGATTGTGCTTTGGACTATCAAACTTCTTGGGATAAACAATTACCTTTGATCGAGTTCTCCTACAACAATATCTTCCAAGCTTCCATTGGTATGGCCCCATATGAGTTGCTTTGTGGCCGAAAATGTAGATCCCCATTGTTCTTTGATCTTGATGAATGAAAATGGACTAAACAAGAGGGTGTTAAGAGAAAGAAGGGTGAGAAGATGGAAAAACCCTCTAAGGCAGTACGGGACATGATCGAGAAGGTTCAATTGGTACAACAACGGATGAAGGCGGCTCAAGATAGACCAAAGAGCTACGCTGACAATAGGAGAAGGGATCTTAAGTTTGAAGTTGGAGATCGAGTGTTCTTGAAGGCGTCTCCTCGCAAGGGATTTGCTCGGATTGGTAGAAGAGGGAAGCTTAACCTTCGATATTTAGGTCCATTTGAGATTTTGGAGAGAGTTGGTGAAGTTGCTTATCGTTTGGACCTGCTACCGAGCTTAACAGGAATTCACAATGTTTTTCATGTTTCTCAATTAAGGAAGTATTATCCCGATGAATCCGAGATTCTTGCTATTGATGAGGTTGAAGAAGCAGATTTGCAACTGGATTTAACTTTCATCCAGAAGCCGGTAAAGATTTTGGATCATAAGTTTCAAGTGTTGAGAAACCGACAAATTCCATTGGTAAAGGTTCTGTGGAGGAGTGATAAAACTGAGGAAGCCACATGGGAAACCGATGACAAGATGAAGAGGTTTTATCCGGAGTTGTTTCCATCCGAGTGAATCTGGGGACCAGATTCTTTTAAAGGGGGAGTGTTGTAATGCCCCGTGTTTCGTCTTATAGGTACGCGCACCACACGTGAGAGTTTGAGAGTTAAAATTGTCTTTAAGTGATTATGTGTCTAAGTGAATTACGTGATTAATTGCCTACGTGATCATTTAATTGCAAATTTGTTTCCTTTCATATTATCACATATACACATAATGCATAATCCATACATTTCATAAATATATCATATTATATATATTATATATATATATATATATATATATATACTTAAATTAATTTCATAAGAGTTACTATATGCCTATATACTTACTTCATGCATGTTATATATATATACTTAAATTAATTTCATAAGAGTTACTATATGCCTATATACTTACTTTATGCACACATTCATGAAACATGCATGAAGGAAGTATATAGGCATATAGTAACTCTTATGAAATTAATAAGAGTATATATATATATATATATATATATATATATATATATATGAGTGTATTAGTGTAAGATGTAATTGTTTGTGTGAGTGTATTAGTGTAAGATGTAATTGTTTGTGTGAGTGTATTAGTGTAAGATGTAATTATGTATATACATATATATACATGTGAGTGTATTAGTGTAAGATGTAATTGTTTGTGTGAGTGTATTAGTGTAAGATGTAATTGTTTGTGTGAGTGTATTAGTGTAAGATGTAATTATGTATATATATATATATATATATATATATATATATATATAAGTGCAGTAAGAAAATTATATATATATATTATATACTTATAATCTTGACTTACTTTATATATATAAATTATATATCTATACATATATTACATATACATATCCTATATACACAAGAACTCACACAAACACACACAAAATCTCTAACTCACACACTACACTCTTTCATTCATCACACACACTCTTGATTCCAAGCAAGAAGAAGGAGGAAAAGAAAGATCATCTTCATTCCTTTCTTATTTTCATTTAAGGTTGGTATTGATATAATTGTGTGTGTGATTGATTTAATAGTTAGGGTTTAATGACTTGGATGTGTATCTTTGTTCTTGAGCTTGAATATATGATCATATATGTGTGTATTTTTGGATTCATTACATAGATGCTTTGGTTGTTGGGTTACTTAATGAGTTGGCATGAATGGGGTTTTATATGTTATGTTGTGATTGATCTAAGTGCCTATATGTGTGATTTATGATGGCTAATTGATATATATGGTTTGTATATGAGTCATAGATTTGTATGAGTTTGCATTTTCATGTTTGGACTTGTTTTGGTGATTTGGAATGCATGGAACGAAACCGCCCCTACCATCCCCTGTTTTTCGAGTTTTGGTTCCCGGCCGGGAACCTTTTTAGTTCATTTTTTATCCCGACCGGGATCCACCTTAAAATTCATATATTTGCTCTAGTTAAAACTGTCCTGGTCGGGACACCTTTTTGTTCATTTTTTATCCCGCCCGGGATCCACTTGAAAATTTTAGTATTTTGCTCTCGTTAAAAGTCTCTCGGCCGGGACACTTTTCCGTTCAAATTTCATCCCGGCCGGGATGAGGCTCTGGAATCTTTACTTTTGCACTTTTGTTAATTTATGCCTCTTGTTCGTTATAACTCGTTCCATGCCTTCTTGTGAATTAATTATGAATTATCAATGATTGTTTCATTTATTTGAACATCTCATGATATGCATTCATATACCATTCGTCCGTTAATTGGTTCATTCGTCTAGAGTCTTATGTACACTTGTGTTTCTTGCACAGAGTTTGATCCGGTCGAGGAGCAGGGTCAGTAGGCTTGTGTACCTATTTAAGCCAAATGTATTAAGTATATATATAATTTGGAAAAATGATTTAATTATGGTAGGTTTTCAAATGTTTTATGAAATAATTTTGGCGAGAATCATGCACATGTTATTGGGCCCCGAGGAATTATGTAAATGGAGACCGGTATGGCATCGGGCCGTCGGATAAGCCATTACATATAGTACCCTTTGAGAGTTCTCACGCGACCGTGTAGTGTGAAAGGTGAGATACTCTTGAGCCGATGGTTAAACCATCGAAGGAGCGGGAAGGAGTTATGTGTTGGAAAACAGGAATCAGAAAGCAGCGGAAATTTAAAAATTTTCCAACAAAAGAATTGAAACTTGCAATCATGAATCCAAATTGGTAGAGATTAGAAACTTACTTTTTAATAATCTTTCTTGAAGCGTTTCAAGCCACCCAAGAACGCTCTTCTCGCGGCTTGATCCCCTCTCCTCGGTAAAGCTCGAATCTTTAAAACTTCTAACTTGAAGCTCTCTAGAGATAGTCCACCAACTTGACTACAATCTAACTAGTAAGGATGCTAGTTCTCTAGTTAGTGTTTAGGCTAATCCTAGGGTTTACTTGATCTTGGAGAAAGGATGGTGTTCAACACATGAACTAAAAGAATTGTCTATTAGCCCTAAGGGAAGCTCGAGCTCCCCTATATATAGGAAGGAGAGGGGCGGCCGATCCTAGTCCTATTGGACTAAGGATTTAGTCCCTCTCTCTTATTACTTGATCATCAAGTAATTTCAAACTTTGACTTTTGAATTCTAATTCAAATCAACTTTTAAGAGAGCTAAAATATCCAAACCCCTTTTGGATAATATTATACTTTATTTATTAATAAATAAATAACTTATTTATCTAATTAATTAATTCGTAATTAATTAAATAGATTATTTTTCTCCAAAATAAGACTTTCATTTTAATTCAAAATTAAACCAAAGTTTATTAAGTAATTAACACATTAATTATTTAACATATAAACAAATATACACGTGTGGAACATGTGTCCATAAGAACACGTGTCCAGTTACGTGACCCACACATGTGGTTTCACAAGTGTGGAACCCTCTTGGTATGATCAACTCGTTTGATCATTTTAAAGCCCTAACTCATGTAACCAAGTTGTTGTGTGTGACCCTCTAGGTTCTCAATTCAATTAGCAGTGACCCTAATTAATTAATTCACTAATTAATTAATCAGTCCACAGATTAAACGACCATAGTCTAGCAACAGGTGTTTAACCCCTAGCTGAATTGGAATGTATCGATTCGACAGAACCTTTAAGTCATTGATTCATGTGAGATACAATCCTCCTACTTACTATCTCTCAACCAAGATCTAGGGTAAGGGAATAATCAGAACCCTAATAATCTGGTCTTAAAGCTAAGTGTATTTCATATCCATTTGATCTCAATCCAAGAAATCCTTTTCTTGATGTCTTGATCTACTGCCTTGGCCAAGGACTCCATATGGCATATGAATGACTTACACAATAAGAGATCACCTTGCAAATGCAAGTGTAGGTCCTTTCTTGATTCTCATTCACTTCCATGAATCACTTGTGTAGCCCCAGCATAAGCCTTGAATCAGTTGTCTAAGGCGACACCCTTTAAAACTTATACCTAAGACTACAGAGTTAACTCATAAAGCGACATAGAACCTCAAGTCTAAGGATCAATTAATCACATCAATGACTCGTAAGATATTTCCTAATCTGGAAGTTTCCATTTCCTGAAATAGAAACTTCCTTTCCCATTTAGGAATTTTCTCACACGGGGCACCTCAGTGAACTTACTTATGGAAGTAAGCACCCACATGTATCGTGCACATATCAACTATACACTTTGCACCTCCATGAAACAAGGTGGTCCTTCTTAAGGGCGTGATCCCACAAGCAAGCCTTAGAGGAGTCAGGTTGACACTCCCACTGTCTGTAGGACTCATCGGCTTGGAGTATTTTACTAATCATGACTTATGTGATATAGGGCTCGTTTCATGAACCATTTTACCTAAATGGTAGAGTCTTAAAGTCATCCAGATTAGGGGAGTTCTCATACATGCACAACTAAAGTAAACGCATACCAAACAAGAGCATATAAAGAAGTGTTGCCTCAATTCGTTATTTTATTCAAAGATTGTCTGTGATTACAATAAGGAAAAGTACAAAGCGGATATACAATCGGCTTTCTAGGGCACTATTCCTAACAATCTCCCACTTGCCCGTCAAAGCCATTCTAAAGCTACTCTAAGTCCCATCTTCTGAAGATGACCTTGGAAAGCTTCTCGACTAAGGGGTTTAGTAAGTGGATTTGCCACGTTCTCTGCTGATGCGACCCTCTCAATTTGTACATCTCCTCTTTTGATAATATCACAGATTAGGTGATACTTTCTCGTAATGTGCTTGGCCCGTTGGTGAGATCTTGGTTCTCTTGCTTGAGCAACCGCCCCAGTGTTGTCACAAAATACAGTAATGAGGTCTTTCATGCTAGGAACAACATTCAACTCTTGAATGAAGTTTCTAATCCAAACACCTTCCTTAGCTGCATCATTTGCAGCTAAGTATTCGGCCTCAGTGGTCGAATATACAGTGGTCGTTTGCTTGGAACTCTTCCAACTCACTGCTCCGCCGTTTAGGCAGAAAATGTATCCTGACATTGACTTAAAATCATCTAAGTCAGATGCAAAGCTTGCATCGCAGTATCCTTCGACAGTAAGATCTTTCTGACCTCCATAAACTAAGAATAAATCCTTAGTACTTTTCAAGTACTTAAGAATATTCTTCACGGCAGCCCAGTGACCATCTCTAGGGTCAGATTGGAAACGACTTGTTAAACTAAGTGCATAAGCCACATCTGGTCGAGTACATAACATTGCATATATTATGCTACCTATTGCTGATGCATAAGGTGTATGAGTCATTCTTTCCTTCTCAAGGTTAGTCTTAGGACACATCTTCTTAGAAAGACATGTTCCTACACTCATAGGAAGGTTCTTAACCTTTGCTGACCCTATATTGAATCTCTTCAATACTTTGTTAATGTACATCGACTGTGATAGTCCTATCAACCTTCTAGATCTATCTCGATAGATTTTAATTCCAAGGATATAGGACGCATCACCAAGATCTTTTATCTCGAATTGGTTCGATAACCATAACTTAGTTACTTTCATATCATCCTTCGAATTCCCAATAAGAAGGATGTCATTAACATAAAGTACTAAGAATTGCACTGAGGTCTCCAATTCCTTTCTATACACACATGATTCATTTGAAATTTGAATGAGGCCAAATGCTTTGACTGATTTATTAAATCGAATGTTCCAATTTCTAGAAGCCTGTTTCAATCCATAGATTGATCTTTGGAGTTTGCAAACCTTTTGCTCACTCCCACTGAATGTGAAACCTATGGGTTGCTTCATATAAATGTCTTTATCAATGTCACCATTGAGAAAGACAGTTTTCACATCCATTTGCCATATCTCATAGTCATAATATGCAGCAATGGTATTCATGATCCGAATAGACTTTTGCATTGCAACTGGTGAAAAGGTTTCATCAAAGTCCACGCCGGGTCTTTGAGTGAATCCTTTTGCAACCAGTCTTGCTTTGTAGGCTGTAATGCTTCCATCAACTCCAAGATTTCTCTTAAAGATCCATTTGCAACCTATGAGTTTGACCCCATCAGGCAAATCTACCAAGGTCCAAACTTGGTTGGAGTTCATGGAATCCATTTCGGATTTCATGGCTTCTATCCACTGTTCAGAGTCAGAATCTGAAAGTACCTCCTCATATGTTAAAGGATCATTATCCTTTTGAGAGATTTCATGGAAGAATCCATACCATCTCTCCGACTGTCTAGGGGTGCGTTTAGAACGCCTTAGAGAAGGATTTACGTGTGTATCGAAATTCGTGATTGGTTGTGGTTGGTCAGAAGGGGACGTTTCTTCAGTGGGTGGCGTGGGGTCACTTTGTACTTCCTCTAATTCTACGATCCTGCCTTTCTTTTCTTTAAGGAACCGTTCCTCCAGAAAAGTGGCATTTCTGGAAATAAACACCTTTTGCTCAGATTGATCATAGAAGTAGTATCCTATGGATTCTTCAGGATAACCTACAAAGTAGCATAAGTTAGAACGAGATTCTAACTTATCTCCTACTGTCCTCTTCACATAAGCAGGATAACCCCAAATTCTTAAGTAAGAATAACTAGGGATTTTACCATGCCACATTTTATAGGGCGTTTTAGGGACTGACTTAGAGGGAACTAGATTCAAAATCTTTGCCGCACTTTCTAGGGCATAACCCCAGAAAGAAGGTGGTAAGTCAGTGAAACTCATCATGGAATGAACCATATCGAGTAGGGTTCCATTCCTTCTCTCAGAAACTCCATTGAGTCGAGGAGTTCCCGGAGGAGTCCACTAAGAGATAATCTCATTATCTTTGAGATGATTAAGGAATTCTTCACTAAGATACTCGCCTCCTCGATCAGATTGAAGTGCTTTGATCTTGTGACCAGTTTGGTTCTCAACCTCCTTTTGAAATTCTAGGAATTTCTCAAAAGCTTCAGATTTATACTTCATTAAGTATACATAACCAAACCGACTAAAGTCATCGGTAAAGGTTATGAAATACTGATGACCGTTTCTTGTGCTTACACGAAGCGGTCCACAGACATCAGAATGGATCAAATCCAAGACCTTAGTGGCACGTTCCACAGTTCCTTTAAAAGGAACTTTGGACATCTTTCCTTTGAGACAGGCTTCGCAAGAAGTTAACTCTTTGAGATCATTTTCCGAGAATGATCCTAAAGTGTTTATCTTGCTAATTCTGTTCTTGGAAATGTGTCCTAATCTAGCGTGCCATAAGGGAGCTGAAACTTTGTCATCTCTCTTACGTTTCGTTTCTCGTTGTATATTCATAATATTGATATTCTGAGTTAGATAAAGTCTATTACTTAGAGTACCGATGTAACGGAAGAGTTGTTCCGTTTGATAAAGTATTTACCATTCTTAATATAAGTTTCATAACCTTCACAATCTAAAATTGGAACTGAAATTTTATTACGAATAATGCTCGGTACATAAAGGACTTTATTTAAAATTAACTCAAAACTACCTAAATCTAATCTAATTGTGCCTAAAGCTCGAGCTTCAACATTTGAGCCATCGTCGATCTTCAAGACACATTTTCCTTGTCTGAGTTGTTGGACTTCATTTAGCATCTGTACATCATTACAGACATGAGCTCCACAACCGGTATCAAGTACCCAAGAACTAGAATTAATAGAAAGATTTACTTCAACGAGAAAAATACCTTTCTTTAGAGTAGCCTTGTACTCTGGGTAATTTCTCCTCCAATGTCCCGCTTTGCCACAATGGAAGCAAACATCCTCTTTCTAATCATGCTTCTTCTTTCGGGCCTTCCCCTTCGAAATGCCACCAGTGGGCCTAAGGGGTTTCTTCTTCTTCTTTTGGGCTTTCTAGCCCTTACCTTTAAAAGGCCTAGAAGAGGAAGATGGAGCATTCACTATCATAACCTTATTATCCTTCTTGATCGTGCTTTCAGCAGTCACAAGCTGACTAATTAGCTCAGCTACACTGGCACCAGCATGATTCATATTGAAGTTAAGGACAAATGGATTGAATGATGGTGGAAGCGAGGCTAGCAACAAGTCCACTGAAAGCTCATCTTTCAGTAGTATGTCCATGGAAGCAATTTTCTCAGTAAGGGCGAGAAACTTGAGTCCATATTCATGGATACTTGAACCTTCCCTCATTCTCAAATGGAATAATTCCTTTGAAGTGTTATACCTTGTAACACGTTCATGAGGGCGGTAAAGTTGCTCTAAGTGGTCGTAAATCTCCCAAGCGAATTCAATGGCCTCATGTTGCCTTTATAAGTCTGGAGACATGTTAGCCAACATAAGGCAACGGGCTTGGAGATTATCATCCTTCCACTTCTGGATCGCGTCCCGCTTGGCCCGAGTGGGAGCGTCCCCTTCGGGACTAGGCTCCCCTTCGAAGAGAACATAAGTTATTTTCTCAGAATCTAAAATGATTTTCAGATTCCTCAGCCAATCAGAATAGTTGGGACCAGTCAACTTGTTTGACTCGAGGATCGATACAAGAGGGTTTTTGGTTGCCATTTCAAAACACGTAGAGAATCACAGAATCTACAACCTAAATGGCAAAACAGAGAACTAGTGAGCATGCTGAATTATAACGATATACAAAAGATAAGGTCTTTAATCTAATGTAGCTCCCACTGTTTTTCAAAGATTTATAATTCCCAAAGATCTAAGAGGAACACACTTCCCAATGGGTACTAAGATCCTAAGCATTTTGCCTCGAACCCACGACTCGCCGACATTCTAAGTAAAACCTTAGGTAGATACAACTTACCGATTCTAATACCTTTAGAACTCTTAGTAATTGTTTTTGCATCACCTATCTTTCAATATGGACCCATGACTCGTGCGACATCCATATTTACTCAGGTGTTAAGCTAGACCCATCAATCATAAGATCATGATCAAAACTTAGTTCGAACGACCCACGACTTGCGGACATCGCCCTTGCCAAAATTGACCACGAAATATTGATCATTTAAAATGATCAATTAGGTAACTAAGAACTAATAAGCTCCACTAGCTATCTCACGACTCGCGGACAATTACTAGCTTCACTTACTAAACTTAAAACCTATTGATGGAATGCTAGGAATTTAATTCAAAATTTGCATCTCGAATTAAACACCTATTGTTTGAAATTAGCTTAATATTTAACGGGAATTTTCGAATCAACCGGAGAGTTGTCCGGTTCGACCTCACCAACATATATGTTGTCCAATTTTAATTAGTATTGATTAATGCAAGTACAACTTAAATGTATTTCACACAAGCACTTAGCAGATAACATGTCCTAGTATGATACTAACATGTGATGATCATGGGTTCTACCTATCTCATGCATGATATGTGGGAGCCACTCCACAATCACAAGTTCTAACATACATGCCACATAAACAGTTTAAATCACATAAGGGAAAGCAGTAACAAAATACGAGCCCTATCTCTATTACATCTTCAATTGAGATTCCCCTCCCTAACATTTTGAGGGGTCTTCACTTATGGCCTCCTTATTACTTGAATGTGGTCCATCTTACACCATGGGTGCATTGTCTCCAAAATGAAAATAAAACCTCACCACCTATTCTATTCTAAAAAAAAAAAAAAAAAGTACTGAAAAGTAATAAGGCTCAATCTTCATATTGGCCTTAGACAAATACACGGGGCATACCCCGGCCTCAAAACAGTAATATGGAAAGCCACATAATAAATCACATAACAGTACGCACATAAGTGAGGCTCCAACCTCAATTGAAAAACGCAACTATAGGGCTCCAACCCCAATTTAAACCATCCATGTGCATAAATTAAAATCATACATAAGTCTAAACCCATGATCACCTAACATGCATAAATTGCAAGAATTTAAATTTAACCAATAAATTAAAATTCTCGCTTTAAGCTCTAATAGCTTAAAACACGACTTAGATGCAATTCTTGTTCAAGAGTCTTTTCTATAAAACCCGAAAAACTATAAACTAATAAAATTCCAATTAATTTTTGAAAATTAATAATTTTATTCTTTCAATATTTTCATAAAATAAAGTTTGCAATTTTCCCAAAATTTAAATCGCTTAATTTTTCAAAATCCCAATTTAAACAATTATTTCAAAAATAACTTTTAAACAAAATTTTACAGAAAGATTAAATCGGGATTTCAAGGACCGAAAACACGAAACACAAAAACACGAGCCCGGGATAATGAAGGAGAAGATGGGAAGAAGTGCCGAAAATTATAGGGTGCTCTAGACATATTTCTCGCAAAGAAGGAGAAGATGGGAAGAAGCGCCGAAAATTACCTCTCTTTGTTTGGCTTGAAGATGCAGTCGTTAACCCTCTACGCCTTGCCTAATTCTCGATCGGAAGTCAAGTGGGGAGAGAGCGGATCGAATTTTTGCAAAGAGAAATATGAAGAATGGGAAAGGGGGTGCCCTCTTATTTATAGTAGCAAAGAAAAGTAGCTCCTCGAAGTACGTGACCTAGCCATTATTGCCCATAGAGGACCGTTCCCAATTTGTACTATAGTTGGGAATGACCATTCCCAAGGGCTATTTTCAGCAAATCTTTACAGACGCTCGAGGAAAGGTTCGGGTATCTGGGAACGACCCTTCCCATTTTGAACTAGGCACCGGAATGGCCGTTCCCATATTCCAGAAACTTTTTGGCGATTGCGGGAACGACCGTTCCCTACAGTGGCGAGGCCGTTCCTAGGGGCCCCGAGACCTGGGAGCTACTACTGCTTCTCTTTTGCTTATTTATGCATTTTTATGACTTTTATTGTTAATCTTTTGTATGTTTAATATTATAACTTGATTTTAGTTGCATGATAAATTGTAAATAAATGTTATATGCTATGTTATGTGAATTATATGATGCATTTCATATTGTTTTGCATTCATTCATAAGTCATGCATTGGCCGGGCGTCTTAATTGGTTCATATAGAGTCTAAGTATTGGGCTCTCGTGTTTTCTTTTCAGAGGGTGTTGCCGGTGACGAGCCTGAGGCATAGCTTTGTCCACTCTCACTCTTTTCTCTTACAATCACAAGGTGAGGTTTAGGATATTGCATAGTTATTGACCTAATGCCTTTATGTGACGTTTTCGAGCCTTGCATGCGATTATATATCATATATATAATTAAATAAGTGCTGAATATGATATGTTTATGACCTTATGAAACAAGTTTGATTTGGTAAGTTAATTATGAAAGCATATGTAAGCTATTTTGAAAATTTCTGTTATGTTCAAGTTCGATAGTGAGTTTTGCCATGAAAGATTGATATATGACATATAATGTGAATGTGGGCCTAGGAGCTATGGGTAAGGAATCCTCGGGACGGTGTTGGCCGTCGGGGCTCGGCCTATGCATAGTTTCCACCCAAGGTATCACGTGCGACCTCGGGAGCTAAGGAAGACGTGGTATTTTGATGCCTTCGGTGTGAAAGCCAGGGAGGACACGTTGTGGGTTAGGTACCCCTCGTGGGTTTGTAAAGATATGGATGGTTAGGGCCGCACGTGGCTCTTCCATCATTGGTGTGGTGGATGGATATGTTTCTGATTTATGTTTTCTTATGATATGAGGAGTAGAGGTTGGAAGCTCGTACTCGCCGAGCATATGATATGTTATGATATGGGAATTATGAATCAGAATAGAGTTTATGAAAATGGTTTCTAAGTATATATATGTTTGTTTTGAAAGGTTTGGTTTGTAACACCTATTTCCGGTTCATAAGTCCACCTTGTTCTGTGCTTTGCTTTATACATATAGTGTGTGGGTGTGCGTTAGCCCCCTCACTCAGTCAGTTGACTGACCCCTCGTTTTATCTTTTAGTTGCAGGTTTTTGGGACTTGAGCTAGGTGGAGAAGTATGTCTATGTAGCACCCGGAGCGTAGGGTCACCTCATCCCCCGCACTCTGACCCGACACATATACGAAACGGGAAATCCGTATACATGCACAAGTCAAAACGAACGGGAGACAGACAAACACTCCTAAGCTAGGCGGATTCTAACCCTTACAAAATACACATTCGAATATCAAATTACAAGCACATGCGGAAGCATAATATTTCAGAACGATTCACACACACGAGTCCATCACAAACCATAAGTGAGCAAATATATATCATTTACAAAAGCTATTCTAAAAGTTCAAGTCCGACAGGGGCAATTTAAAACTTAACATATAAGCTGGCAAGGCTACAATATATACATGAACAAAATGTAGAGTGTATGGAAGTACAACCCAAAGACTCGACTCAATGCTCCGCCTAGCTCGACCAAAGCATACCTGTACCAGCGAAACTAAAAGATGGAAAAGCGAGGAATCAGTCCCGATTGAGTGAGAGGTTAACCCACGCACGCTATAGATATAACAGAACAAAGCACGTATCAAAATTCGAATGTTCATGAACCCAAGGATGGTTTTTTCACACCAAAACATTTTCTGGAAGCAAAAGGATATATACGTATACAAAAGGAATCAAAATCTTATTCAGTCCATCCTTGTTTCACCAACTCAAAATAGAAGAGAGCTCGGCGAGTACGAACTTTCAAACCACATCTGTCAACACGCCTAAAAAATACAGGAAAACAGAAATCAAAACACAATCCCGCTATCACGCCATGGAAAGGAAGGGAGTGCACCCCAATCCTTTCATAAACACGAATACACTTCGAGACGGGGGCTCATGACTCCTACTCACTCCTTCGATGGGGTTACCACCGGCTCAAGAGAACTGACCTGTACCAAACCTCCTGGAAACAAGCAAATAATCTCAAATGAAGACAATACACAGGGCACGATCCTGACGGCCCAATACCGTTCCAGGCTCCCCTACCCATAGCCTCCGGGCCCAATACACGAAGTATACACAAGTATTAGGAATGCACTTGCCATATCTTTCAATGGCTTATCTCGCAAGAGTACAGATATCACATTTTATCCCTTTTGAAGTCAAGACTTATCCCTTCTCAAAATCAAGGCATACATAGGCCCAAAATTATACACGTATCAAATAAAACCTTCAAGAGTGCAAATATTAAAAGTATACGTACATATTGATATGGCATAAATTGGCCGAGCCACGTGACACGCCTTAGAGGAAGCCACTTGGACATCTCGCCACCTCAAGCAGACCCCGGTCCCTAGGCCTAACGGACCCAACCGATCGAACCCGACCCTGTGCCTAACGGATCGAGTTCGATCCCGTCTCCGCCGGTCGATCCGATCCCCATGCCTCCAAACGGATTGAGTTCGTTCTCCATGCCTCAAAGGATCGATCCGATCCCTATGCCACAAGCGATCGATCCGATCCCCATGATCAACGGATCGATCCCTTCCCTATGCCTCATGGGATCGATCGGATCCCCATTGCTCCACGGATCGATTCGATCCCTATGCCCCAAAGGAGGGATCCGATCCTTATGCCCGAACGGATCGAACCCGATCCAGTACGCCTCAAGGGATCGTACTCGATCATGTCTGCCGCTACAGATGATCCGTCCTTGTTCCCGCATGGGAACCACACATGAAGCATCCTTATCCCGCATAAGTCTTGGGGTCGAACTCGACCCCACTAACGGGTTCCCTATTATAGATATCCTTCATCACAATTTGCTTGATCTTGACCTCACGGATCGAGATCCTACGTCACCTGGCAACAGGATGCCATAAAGCATCTTTGTCGGACACATGTAACTCCCCTATTCACCACAGCTAGACGCGCTACAGTGCATTTAATGCTCCCTGTACGTGCATACGCCAAAAGGGGAAACCAAGTACACTCGACCTCAAGGCACCCGCTCAAGCGTCTGACAAACGAACCGAGCGACTGCAGAGCATTTAATGCATAGTCGCGGTACACGTACTACTGTGTTAAATGCTCGTGACTATAAATACCCAAGTCTTGAACAGTAGTTGGTAAGCAATTAAGAGCATTTATTTCGCTTCTCTACATTTATTTCTCTCTCTCTAAGAATCTCCCACTGACTTGAGCGTCGGAGTGCCAAACTTGGGTCCAACCCGAAGTCCCCAATTTGGCCTTTGAGCTCACGTTTGTCTTAAGTGTTTTCAGATCGACTAAAGAGCCCACCTTACAAATTCTTGACTGATTGACCCGAGAGTGCCAGCTAGACCTCCAACTCAGCTAAACCATTTTCAGTCCGGATCACATATATAACCTTAATACATAGCTATTCAGGCCGGAAACAATCATATGGGGGTATTAGGGCATAACTAAAACACATCTAACCTCTCCTTTGATAAAAGAGTTTCAAAGAACGACACTAAACACGGAAACAAGCCTAACCCTCCGGCTCGAATTCTCTTGGGATCACTTCTGAACAAACAAAAGGGGCAAAACATAACATTTTGTATTGTTTAAAGTTGGCTGAACGCAGGATTTCGGCAGACTGGCGACACCATTTTGTATTGGGCATATCTCACTCCCCAGAACGAATTTTGACAAGACATAAAAAGGAAAGTGTCCTAGACTCAAAGAAGTTTCAGTGGTTAAAAATTCAGGCAATTCTAAGATGTTTTGGGTGGGTAACAGATGCGAGAAAGTCATTGCAGAAAACTGTGAAACAGGGCAGCACAGGGGATTCCCTTGTTGGTTCGGTTTCTTCTTGTTCCAGGCCTCAAAACTTGCATATAAGGTCTATAATTCATACATAAAACGTCTATAATATCAAATAAGGTAACATGCTACAAATTTAACTTCAGCTTATGCAAGAACTATGCAGTTTATGCACTTAAAAGTCACACAACGGTCATCAACTTTCAGCAAATACACAAGAATCTCCAATTTCTCATAAATTCCTACACATAGCTGAACTTATAACTCCAAGCTGAACTTATAACTCCATGACCACCATCTTAGAGGCTGAACCTTGCTGAAATGGAAGGGAAAAGATGATGAGGGATCTATTTCTTACCTTCCTTAATTGAATATCGAAGGTGGAAGGAGATGGAGAGCTTGTTTTTTCACTTGTCCTCAAGGAATCTCTTCAACACTTTGCAAGAAAGAGAGAGGGATGTAGGTGGGGAAAGAAAATGAAGTAGATGTTGTGTAGCTGCTAGTTCTTGCCTTAACGTGAGGAGGAAAGGAAGCAAGTAGGTGATGATGCACTTGAAATTAAGGAGTTGCTGCCACTTGCTTTAACATGAGCAAAATTGGAAGCAAGGAGGTGATGAGGCTGAAAATAATGGATGTTATCTCTTGCTTAAACGTGAGGGAAAAGGGAAGCAATGAGGTGGTGATGTGCTGATTTTATGAGGAAAGAGAAAGAAGCTAGTAGGTGAATTATCTAGGTTCAATTCCAAGAGTAACCGGTTCACGTGGACAGCTTTTAGGGCGTCGGGGTAGCAAACGGTCTCCGAAAATTATGAAACTAACGTCAATCATCTCAAAACGTCAAAACGAATCTAGTGGCGAAGATGGATCTCACATAGCTCATCCCGAACTTAGGTTAATTGAAAGAAATTTGAAAGCGATCTATTGACGTTGTTATCCCGAACTAGCTTGCTAGGGTTACGTCGGATTCTTCGGGCAAACTTTCCACAACCCTAACACTTGCTAACCTAAACATTTAGATGAACGGGGCGTCACAGTCTAGCTTGTCGCACTTTTGGGTCTAGGTCTTGTTAAGATGCATACTACATACTCCATATTTTGTATACTTATGACTTGGAGATTTATTACTTTTGTTTTGATGAGGCCAGGTGGGCCAATGTGCATGATGTATATGTTGCTTATGTTGTGATCTTGGTACATATATTTGATTTGCTTCTACTTTAATTATTTTGGTTTTAATTTATTGCTTTCGCGCACTCTGAGTTTCGTTTGGTAACTCGCCTAGCCTAGTGAATGAGTTGGTCTCCCGTTCGCTATAATTCGAATTCACGTACGGACTTCCCATTTCATGACCGGGTTTGGGTCTTAGTGCGGGGGATGTGGTCCCTACGTTCGAGTGCTACAAATAGGATGTAAAATCGTTCTGTCATGGAAATGGCTCAGGGAAGTATTTGTCTGGAAGAGAGTGATATGTGAAATAATAATTTGAAGGGGGATTATCGCGAACAGACGAACAAAACAACTAAATCTTTGATAGGAGAAAGGAATATCGACTGAAGATGAGTGAACTGAACAGATGAAGCGATTCTTGACAACTGTCGAATTTGCCAAATAAATAATATCCTATTCACAACTAACAATTGAGTATAGTGTGAACGGGTCGATTCCACAGGGATTGGACGAAATTAATTCTAATCTAATCACACAAGAATTCACTAACTAACGAGCAACTATCGAGGGGGGGGTTGATTTTATTAACTGATTAATAACTAATAATAAAAAATAAGGTTAAAAAAAAAACAATAAATCACGTAGAGATTGAGATTTAAAACAGTCGGAGAAACAATACCTAGTTAAGAGTCACAATTCAAATTGAAACATCGATCATAGACGCAAGGATGAATTCAGTTATTCAAATAGACTAGCTATGGTGGATAGAGACACTCGACTCCGCCTCGTTTTCTCTTAAGTGTAGAATAACCTAGAGACATCCCTAATTAACTTATAACCCCTAAAGACACTCGACATGATTCAATAAGTTAACAGCGTTAAGATCTAAGAAAACACTAATCCAAACCAACCAAGTCACGACACGTGCAAGATTCAAGTTTGATTATTAATTCCCTTAGTGACTTAGATTCGACTTCACGACTTCTTACCACTAACGTGCTACTAATTATCTATCAAACGTTACATAAACTTCACGTAATCAAGACTAGCAATATGCAATTAACCACTTAGACAATCGAGCCCTATTGACTAAGCAAATAATTAGCAATAAACACAGCAAACGGGGAATTAAGAAATAATTGAATTAACTGAATTATAAAACTAATTAGGTCTCACGATGTAGCAACGTGAATTGTAAACTCCTAACTAGATACTATGGAATTAGTTCTTCATAAACATGATTGAAAGCACAAAGTAAAATAAAAGCATAATCTAACTAAAGAAGGGAGAAAAGATTGTTGCTTCTCGGATCTTCAAGTTCTCGCCCAGCAGCTACGTGAATGTCTATCCCCGAAAAGTTACCTCCTGCTGCTCCTAAAGTCGAAATATATAAAGCCACGACAAGGCTCCCAAAACCTTATCCGAAAAGGACTCTTTTCTTTTTCCCACGCTCAAAGCTTGCTGCCCAAGAAAAAACCAAATCTGCAAAAAGGAAATCCAAGCCCCAATGGGCTCCCGTCTGGCCCATCTCCAATCCAAGAGTTCAGCCTCAAATCAAATCCATCACGTGAATAAAACACCCAGGCCTTGCCACAATTAAATCCCATGCATGCAGTACGTTGCAACAACCACTCCAAGTCCTTAATGCAATCTTATGTCGATTTGGCACAATTAGCCCACAATAAAATCTCCAAGGCGTCTGCACACACTCAAACCAGAAAATCCAATAAAAGCATCAAAATAAATATACTTAGGCTAAAAAAAAGCAGTCCCGGGAACATGAAAAATATGAAATTAGGCGCGTTATCAAATTCCCCCACACTTGCCTTTTCACTCGTCCTCGAGGGAAATAAAAACACGAAACATCATCCCCATCAAACATACATGCAAAGCGACCCTCGAAATCTCGCCTAAACAAATCTAGCAATTAAACACACTACTTAATCATATGCAACTCAAATTAATTAGTACAAAAGTCATGCCCTCGTGTGTGGTGTGAATTGAACCAAAAGATGTACAAAGATTAGGTAGATCGGTTGAGTTTTTCGCACAAAAACCAATCATCAAATTCAAACACACTCGTCACCCCAATCTCCACTAATTTAATTAACTCGCAATCCGAAATCGAAAGGTCTTTTGGAGCTTGTAATGTAGGCTAGGGTTAAGGTAGGAAAAAGTCAATCAATGGCTAATCACACCAAGCTTACACATTTTAATTAAATCCCAAGTGTTTCCCTTCGTTCTTCCCCAAAAGACTCCCTTTTTTTTTTTCAATCAATTCCCATCCCTTCATTGAATTTTCAACAAGACTCAAATTCTCTTTTCCTTTCTTCTCACACTTGCTTTTTTTTTTTTTTTTTTTTTTTTCAGCTCATTTTCTTTTCTTTTCTTCTTGACTTTATTTTTCTATTCAACACAATGAAACTTTTCTCTTCAAACCAAAGAAAAGGAGTCTAGACATCTACAATATAATCCCAAAAAGAAAATGGGCAAGCAAGGTGTAACAAATATGTGGGTAGGAAATTTGTATTGTGCTTTCGGCTTGTAACGTGGCTAAGAAAGAAGTTTGCACAATACATAGGGCACAACGGGGTCAATAGGGCATTGATATTTAGTGAAAATCAATTAAAAGGCCAAACACCGACATGAATGCCTTAGTCATCTCCCGAATCATTTGTTAATCAATCTATTTCGCCTCGAAGGGGGTTAAAGTGTGCTCTAATCTTTCAGCCCTTTATTGAAATACACAACCAAATTGTCTAAGCAAAGCACATAATTTGTTCAATTGGTGCATGAAAAATGAGAGCATGAAGTAGTACTAATTTATCAAATGACACATAATCTTTCATATATCCAATCGCCTAATAAGTTCTAGCAAGATTTCAAGTTTTAAGCTTATGCAAATACGTTCAAAACGGGCACAAATTATTCATGCATCTAACATCCTCAACTTCGAATGAATTCATTAGTCAAAACATGCAAAAATCCTTCCCCCATGCTAGCATATTCACAGCTACCAAAATCATCCCCAAAACTAAAGAAATAAACTGCACAAAATCAGGAATTCGATCAGCCCTAAAAACATACAAAATCCAGCCCTATATACCCCAAAAACAGCCCTAAAAACAACAAACGAGCCTACAAAGTGAGCTCGGCTCCCTCCCCCACACTTAAAACATGCATAGTCCTCTAAGCATTGATAGAATTTAAACGAGGACTTCCCTGAAAGCGCGGGGGCGCGTTCGATGTCAGTTTAGGGGCTGTGCGTGGCCAATGGAGGCCAAAAGTAAGTCCAGCTTTCGGTTGGTGATTTCTCGGAGCTCGGCAAGTTCGCGTTCGACTCGCTCCAAGCGTGTGCGCAAGTCGCTATCAGCCGTTTGAGGCTACTGCTCTACAGGAGGACCATCTTTCTTGGGAAAAACCCTCGGGACATTACCTGGCTTCAAACCTGCACGGGACAAAGAGAAACCTTCCTCGGTTTTGGCCAACATGTGCATATTATCCAAACTATAAAGATCAAGAGGAGATAAAGCGCAAGCAATAGTGAAATTAGGCATGTCACGATCAATTAGTTCTAAATTAAGTGCCAAGCGCGTGATGACATGTCCTAGACTCAACTCACGTCTTCCTCGACGAACGTCCCTAAATGCAATGGCGAACCAAAGACCCAGATTAATTTTTCTTTTTTGTTCCATGCCCCATAAAAAGAATAATTCTGTTTTAGTGACAACACCCATCCCACTTGTCCTGTTGGAAAAAGTAGAGGAAATAAACCTATGCAAATATCTCAGGGTGGGGTCCACTAAATTAAAATCTTTAGACTTTTTGGAATGATATACAGGGGTCCTAGGTACAGAAAAAACATGAAACATGTCCCTATCAACAAAGGCAGGCTCATTTTTAAAATCATTGAGCATGTGCACATAATCGTCATTTTGTAAATCTGAGGTAGCCACAAATCCAAGGGCAATATTAAAATCATTCACAGACATATGGAAAGGGGAATTCATCAAAGTGAAACTAATGCAGCGGGTATTCAAATTAAAGTTATTGGGGGTCCGAAAGCGAAATGTATGATAAAATTCCCGTACCAACTCCACATAAATGGGGTCATGTAAGACAAAGAAGTCATACCACCCAATTGCAGTCATGTAATCACAGGCATCATCATGTAATCCCAATTTCTTCAAAGTCTCAAAATCAGGAGTCTTACCTGCCACAATTGGCGCTGTGTAAGCATTGAACTTCGGCTTCCGCGGACGAGTTGGGGCTTCTCCTTCAAATTCCTCTGAGCCCTCTGACTCGTCGGAAGTAACCTGCGGAACGGTGGGATGCTGGAGTGGAGAACTCAGGCGAGAACGAGTAGAAACTCGCCTTAAGGGTTCCGGACAAGGGATATCCTCTCCTTCAAAGGTGAACTCCGGATCAGACAAATAATGGAGTGAGGCAGCTTCATCGGATGAAGGGGAAAAAGGTCAGGACGGCCCGGCTTCCTCAAATACGGGAATCACAGGCTGGACACCTGAAACAGGGGGATCGCTATCCACCGACGGAGATGGAGGTGGAGTTGGTGAAGCAGTGGAAACCCACGGCGGAGATATGGCGATAGGCAGCAGCCGGCGAAGCTTCTTAGAGGGTAGGCGGCGCAGATCGATCAAAACCGGTGACTGTGGGGGTGCGTGGTTCCCTGAAATAGCCCGGAGACGGCTGGAACGACGGGAACCAGACTCCGGCGCCTGAAACTTCTCGGGGATAGGAATGGAAATAGCGATGGAGGCGACGGCCAAATTTCCCTGTCAGCATTGGACCCATTTTTCAGTAGCGGTGAGTGGAGGCGGCGTGATGGTGATGGATGGAACCGCGGCGGAGGCGGCTTGGCGGCGCTCAAAACTCTCCGTAAAGAAGCGGTGCAAGTCATCTGGGGTACGAATGATGGGGGGTTCAACGGAAACAGAGTGAGAGGTTGTAGCCTGCGGCGGATCTAGGGTTTGAGGCAGTGGGGAAGGAGATTGGGCCGCCTCTCATTCTCTGGCCAAGTGTTTGCGATAGAGGCAGAGGTCCTCCTCTGTTTCGAAGATGGGATAATGGCCGCAGGGATGACCGCGCGGATACTTGCGGCGTTTGGGTTGTTGAGTTCTGGTGGAGGAGGGTTTAGGGGTGGAGCCCTTTCGTTTTTTAGCCATGGTGATGGGGGTTTTCATGGTGGTGTTGCGGAGGTTAGTGGGTGGTCCGACGGCAGAGGGTTGGCGGTGGTTTGGTCGCGGTTAAAGGAGGGAGATGGTGGATCTGTAAAAGTGAGAGGCGGTGAAAGGTGAGGTTGGATTAGGGTTAGGGTTAATGTATGGAAAGTGAGGTTGGATTAGGTGTGTGCCGGTTTGGATCCGCGGGGCGGCTGACGGGTTAGGGGTACGGGTAGGTTTGTTATAGGTGGGCTATTTATTTTAGCGGTAAGGTATTTTCCACCTAAAAATAAATATTATACGATCTCTGGGTATGACCCAACCTCCACTCACTTTGCTGTAAAAACTTGAATTCTGGGCAAAGAGACCTGTTCCTGCAGAAAACGAGAGCTTAAAATTAATCATGAGAGCAGAACAAAGAAATGAAGGAAAAGGAAAAGAAAATGAAAGTAAAACGGGACTAAGGTGACGCTTAAAACGTCACAAATTGGGTTGCCTCCCAAGAGCGCCCTTGTTTATTATCTCAGACTCGATGAGGCATTTCAGAAGTGCTAAGCAGCCGGAGGCGGAGCCTCCAGACGGATATCCTCAATGTCAGTCGGCTGAATGAATTCATAGAAAGGTTTCAGCCGATGCCCGTTTACTTTAAAAATATTCCCATTCTTTAAATCTTTGATCTCTATGGCTCCATGTGCAGCAATGTTCGTGACCACGAAGGGGCCTGTCCACCGAGATTGGAGCTTTCCTGGAAAGAGACGCAAACGAGAATTAAAAAGTAAGACTTTCTGACCTACTAAGAAATTTTTTCGGGAAATCATTAAATCATGAAATTTCTTAGTCTTAGACTTATAAATTATGGAATTCTCGTAAGCATCATTTTGGATTTCTTCTAACTCCTGAAGCTGAAGCTTCCGTTTCTCTCCCGCTGCATCCATTTGCATGTTACACGTTTTGATAGCCCAAAAGGCTCTATGCTCTAATTCTACGGGGAGGTGGCATGCTTTGCCATACACAACTCGGAAGGGGGACATTCCCAATGGCGTCTTGTACGCTGTCCGATATGCCCATAAGGCGTCGTTTAATCTCTGACTCCAATCCTTTCTGTTCGGGTTCACTGTCTTCTCTATGATAGACTTAATATCTCTATTAGATATCTCTGTTTGCCCATTCGTCTGCGGGTGATAGGCTGTAGAAGTCCGGTGTGTGACATGATACTTAGCCAAAAGTGAGCTCACCAACCGGTTGCAGAAGTGTGTCCCTCGATGGCTGATAATAGCGCGAGGCGTTCCAAACCTGGAGAAAATGTTAGACCTGACAAAATCTACAACCACTTTTGAATCATTAGTCCGGGTGGCTTTAGCTTCCACCCACTTGGAAATATAGTCTACGGCCAAGAGGATATAAGAATTGCCAAAAGACGAAGGGAACGGTCCCATAAAATCAATGCCCCAAACATCAAAATTTCACAAGGTTGAATAGGGTTCATTGGCATTTGATTTCTAGGGCCTATGTTACCTGTCTTTTGATAATTTTCACAGCTTTTGCAAAACAGGTATGCATCTCGAAACAAGCTAGGCCAAAAGAAACCACATTCAAGAACTTTTAAAGCCATTCTTTTTGACCCAAAATGACCCCCACACGCATAAGAGTGACTAAATCGCAGAATTGATTCAAACTCACTTTCAGAAACACATCGTCTAATGATTTGGTCTGAACAAATTTTCCATAAAAAGGGGTCATCCCAAATAAAATACTTTGCATCACTTTTTATCTTGTCAGCTCGAGACAAAGTGTTAGGAAGTATACCTGATGCTAGGTAATTAGCTATGTCTGCATACCATGGTGGGGATGTAAGACGTGATCGTTCTTCTCGGTCATATGCTGCAAAAAGCAGTTCATCAGGAAACTCGTCACGTATTGGCCTTGAACTTGCAATTTCACCCAGAATTCTTCTCAGATGGTCAGCGACGAGATTTTCCAAACCCTTCTTGTCGCGAATTTCTAGATCAAACTCTTGAAGGAGTAAGATCCAACGGATCAGCCTAGGCTTCGCGTCCTTCTTTGTCAGCAAGAATTTCAACGCTTCATGATCAGAGAAAATAACTACTTTAGTACCCAAAAGATATGATCGAAATTTATCAAAAGCAAAAACAACGGATAAGAGTTCTTTTTCCATAGTGGTGTGGTTGATTTGTGCGTTATCAAGCATCTTAGACGCATAATAGATGATATGCGGGTTTTTATCAAGTCGTTGACCCAAAACAGCGCCAACCGCATAGTCACTCGTGTCGCACATGATCTCGAAGGGGTAACTCCAATCCGGCGGTTGCATAATTGGGGTGGAAACCAATTTTTTCTTCAACACATCAAAAGCTTCCTTACATTCTTCATTGAAATCGAAGTCCACATCTTTTTGCAAGAGCTTACACAGAGGTCTAGTGATCTTTGAAAAATCCTGTATAAAGCGCCTATAGAAACCTGCATGGCCAAGAAAAGATCGAATCTCCCCGTACACTCACGGGGTAAGGCAAAGATTTCACAACGTCTATTTTTTACTTGTCAACCTCTATTCCTTTATGAGAGACCACGTGACCAAGAATAATTCCCTTATCTACTATAAAGTGGCATTTTTCAAAGTTAAGAACCAAGTCATTTTCAGAACATCTATTCAAAACCTTAGCCAAATTTTCAAGACATTCATTAAAGGAATTACCGTAAACTGTAAAGTCGTCCATAAATACCTCAATAATTTGCTCAACGAAATCAGAGAATATGCTCACCATACGTTGCTGAAAAGTCGCTGGAGCATTACAGAGTCCGAACGGTATCCTTCTGAAAGCGAAAGTTTCAAATTGGCACGTGAAAGTGGTTTTACTCTGATCTTCGGGTGCCACGGGAATTTGATAGAAACCTGAATAGCCATCATGACAACAATAATGAGATTTACCGGCTAATCGTTCTAACATTTGGTCAATAAAAGGGAGGGGAAAATGATCCTTTTTAGTTAAAGAGTTTAAGCCTCTGTAATCCATGCAAACTTGCCACCCGTTTTGAATATGGGTGGGTACCATATCACCTTCATCATTTTCAATAACCGTGATGTCGGTTTTCTTCGGGACCACCCACACCGGACTTACCCACTTGCTATCCGAAACAGGAAATATCACACCTGTATCCAGAAGCTTTAATATCTCCTTTTTAACGACTTCCATCATTGGTGGGTTAAGCCGGCGTTGAGCTTGGCGTTTCGATTTTGCATCTTCAGTCAGAATTATCTTGTGCATACATGTCGAGGGACTTATCCCTTTGATGTCAGCTATGGTCCAACCGATTGCCTCCTTGAATTTCCTAAGCACACGAATCAACTTTTCCTCTTCTAATGGACTCAGCGTGTTGGAGATGATGATGGGAAGGGTGGCCTTTGCACCTAGGAAGGCGTATTTGAGATGATCCGGCAATGGCTTGAGTTCCAATTGGGGGCCCGCACAATTGAAGGTAGCAATTTAGTCTGTGACATAGGCAATTCAAGTTTTGATAAACTACCAACAAAGGGATTCGGGACATCCAAACCATGCACTACATCAAATAGTTCATCTGATATTTCGAATTCCCTTGCTAAGTCACGCAATTCTTTAGCGCTAAAGCTTTGACAAAGAGCATAGTGTAAAGCTTCTAAATTATTAAGTTCAAACATTTTATTAGTTAAATCATCAACCACATCAATGCTAAGCACTTTAGAAAGTTCGTCAGGCCTTTTCATCGCATCATACACATTGAATTTAACCATATCACCATCAAACTCAAGGGTTAATAAACCATCATGAACATCTATCTTCGCCCTAGCCGTGCTCAGAAATGGGCGACCTAAAAGGAGATCGGACGACTTTTCAGAGTTGCTATCCTCCATGTCTAGCACGAAGAAGTCCGCCGGGAAGGCTAGATCATTGACTTGAACTAAGACGTCCTCGAGTACACCTTCTGGGTATACAATCGAACGATCCGCCAATTGGATGATCACACCTGTACCTTTCAAGGGGCCAAGATTAAGTGCATTATAAACAGTTAGTGGCATAACATTAATCTACGCACCCAAATCACACATAGTCTTTTTGATACCCAAATTTCCAATTTTACATGGGATAGAGAACATACCTTGGTTCTTACACTTAGGAGGGAGTTTCTTTTGCAAGACCGCGGATACGTTTTCACCCACACTAACCCTTTCATTCCCCTTTAACTTCCTCTTATTGGTACAGAGTTCTTTAAGAAACTTAGCATACCTGGGTATCTGTTGAATGGCATCAAGAAGCGGTATGTTCACCTCGACTTTCCGGAATGTTTCTAGAATGTTCGTTTCTTCTTTCTGCCTTTTTTTCTCGGCTAGACGTTGCTGAAAGGGGATGGTATTACCAGGGGCTGCGGCTGTGTCACGATCTCAACCTCTTTGTCGTGGTTAGAGGCTGAGGAATGGTCATTCTTCGAACCGGTACCCTCTTTCCGAACGTCTCCTGACTTATCTTTTCTTTCTGGACCCTTTTCTGGTGGCGTAGGTAGCTCTTTCCCACTCCGGAGCATGATTGCGCTAACGTTCTTCCTGGGGTCTTCCGTTTGCGAGGGTAGTTTACCTTGGTTCTCCATTCTGCTCAAAGCTGCTGCGATCTGCCCTAGCTGGGTTTCTAAGTTCTTAACCGTGGAGCCTAGGTTCTGAACGGTGGACTCTAGGTTGTTGAAACGAATGGCTTAGGGATTAAGGTTTTGCTGTGAGTTTTGTTGCTGAGGTTATGAGGGTCTGGGTACGAAATTCTGGAAGTTTGGTGGAGGTTTTTGGGCGTAGCTAAGGCTAGGATGATTCTTCCATCCGGGGTTGTAGATGTTAGAGTAGGGGTTGTTATTCTGTGGATGGAACCCTGCGGCGTTTGCGTTTTCTAGTGTGCCCTCTTGTAGGGAAGGGCATGCATCTGTCGGGTGAGATGGGTCAGCGCATAATTGGCATACTGTTGCTGCTTGCGGTGTTCCTGCACTCATGTTAGATACCAAAACAGATATCATATTCTTAAGTTCATCAAACTGGGAGGAACTTACCTCTTTTACCAGTCTCATCATGTCAGACTTAGCATAGTACTTTTGTGAGACCCTAGAGATCCTACTAATCATGTCCGTTAATTCCGCAGGTGTCTTGATCATAATGGAACCGCCACTCGAAGCATCCAACTGCCTTTTTTCAGCAGGCATCAGTCCCCTATAAAAGTTATGGACAACGGAATTTTCTTGCAGGTTGTGGTGTGGGCACATTGTAAGCAAGTTCTGATATCGTTCCCAATACTCATGCAAGCTTTCATGTTCCTTTTGCTTAATGGTAATTATCTCCTGAAGGAGATCCAAGTATCGCTCAGCTGGGAAAAACCTGTCCAAGAATTTATCATGCATCTGCTGCCAAGTAGTAATGGTTGCTGACGGTAGGGAGTACAACCATTTTTCTACTGTATCTTGCAGGGAGAACAGAAAAGCGCGGAGCTTGATTTGGTCTTCGGTAACTCCATGAGGCTTTGTTGAGCAGCAGACCGTGTGAAACTTGCTCAGATGTTGGTGAGGGTTTTCGTTTTCCAGACCGCGAAAGATGGGGAGTAAGTGAATTATACCCGTCTTTAGCTCGAAGCCAGTACCCACCTTTGGAAAAGTGATACAGAGGGGTTGCTAGGCGTTATCAGGGCACACCAAGTCTTCCATGGTCCTACGTTCTGCTCCTGGTACTACTGCCATCGTCAAGGTACGATCAAACTTCACAGTTAATTCTTTCTGTTCGTCTTCTGGGTATTTCAACTCAGCGCTGGAGTCTTCAGATTGGATTAGATTGGAATTTCCTGCTTCGTTCCTGCGTTTCTTCGCTTGCTTCCTTAACGATTTTGCTGTTTTTTCGATCTCGGGATCGAAAATTGGCTCGTCAACTCCGCGAATGCTCCTGTTCATAAAAGGAATTAAATTCGATTAGCACCAATCCCCGACAACGGCGCCAAAATTTGACAACTGTTGAATTTGCCAAATAAATAATATCCTATCCACAGCTAACAATTGAGTATAGTGCGAACGGGTCGATTCCATAGGGATTGGACGAAATTAATTCTAATCTAATCACATAAGAATTCACTAACTAACGAGCAACTGGGGGGGGGGGGGGGGAGTTTGATTTTATTAACTGATTAATAACTAATAATTAAAAACAAGGTAAAAAAAAAACAATAAATCACGTAGAGATTGAGATTTAAAACAGTCGGAGAAACAATACCTAGTTAAGAGTCACAATTCAAATTGAAACATCGATCATAATGACTAGCTATGGTGGACAGAGACACTCGACTCCACCTCGTTTTCTCTTAAGTGTAGAATAAACTAGAGACACTCGACAGTTATCCCCTAATTAACTTACAAACCCTAGAGACACTCGACAAGATTCATTAAGTTAACAGCGTTAAGATCTAAGAAAACACTAATCTAAACCAACCAAGTCACGACACGTGCAAGATTCAAGTTTGATTATTAATTCCCTTAGTGACTTAGATTCGACTTCACGACTTCTTACCACTAACGTGCTACTAATTATCTATCAAACGTTACATAAACTTCACGTAATCAAGACTAGCAATATGCAATTAACCACTTAGACAATCGGGCCCTATTGACTAAGCAAATAATTAGCAATAAACACAGCAAACAGGGAATTAAGAAATAATTGAATTAACTGAATTATAAAACTAATTAGGTCTCACGATGTAGCAACATGAATTGTAAACTCCTAACTAGATACTATGGAATTAGTTCTTCATAAACATGATTGAAAGCACAAAGTAAAATAAAAGCATAATCTAACTAAAGAAGGGAGAAAAGATTGTTGCTTCTCGGATCTTCAAGTTCTCGGATCTTCAAGTTCTCGCCCAGCAGCTACGTGAATGTCTGTCCCCGAAAAGTTACCTCCTACTGCTCCTAAAGTCGAAATATATAAAGCCACGACAAGGCTCCCAAAACCTTGTCCGAAAAGGACTCTTTTCTTTTTCCCACGCTCAAAGCTTGTTGCCCAAGAAAAAACCAAATCTGCAAAAAGGAAATCCAAGCCCCAATGGGCTCCCGTCTGGCCCATCTCCAATCCAAGAGTTCAGCCTCAAATCAAATCCATCACGTGAATAAAACATCCAGGCCTTGCCACAATTAAATCCCATGCATGCAGTACGTTGCAACAGCCACTCCAAGTCCTTAATGCAATCTTATGCCGATTTGGCATAATTAACCCACAATAAAATCTCCAAGGCATCTGCACACACTCAAACCAGAAAATCCAATAAAAGCATCAAAATAAATATACTTAGGCTAAAAAAAAGCAGTCCCTGGAACACGAAAAATATGAAATTAGGCGCATTATCAATTCTCTTTCAGTTGATGACAAGCTCATGGGAACCAAAGTGAAGGGTTGAACACTCTATCAATCCCTTCTGTTCTACTAACATCGCGGACTTGAGGATAGAAGTAGTGTTGGGGCCCTACCTAGCCCAAAAGCCCAAATAGTGAAGCTAATAGTCCAAACAGACTAGTTCGGAAGATCAGCTCGTGGGATATGACGAACAAATAAAAGAAGGTCGAGTTGATTTGGGAATCCAAGACGGTTGAAAAAGATAATGATGATATTAAAAGGAGCTATCGGATTACGATGACAGCAGGAAACACAACAGCAAAGGACTCTAGTAAGATTAGGGGAAACCCTAGATCCGTGAACCCTATAAGTAAGAAACTTGAGATATAACGATCCAAGTTTTTGGTATGATCTCTCTTGATTAACCTCTACGAAACTCCGGTAAGGCCTTGAGGAAAGAGAGGTTAATCTCAGGGTCTGAGGAAAGAAGGGTTTATCTTAGGGCATTTTGGGTCGAACTCAACAATAATATAATTTATATTTATATATTAATATGTATATAGTTAGGTATTGGGTACCGTAGTTTGTACTGTATCAAATATCGATACCGTATTGAACGTCGAGATTCTAATTTATTTTGCATTGAATACGGAATCAAACTTTCTATTCGATAAACGTTCGATATCAAACTTTCGATTGCAACCGGTTCGATCGGTTTTACGAAAGTACAAATACCCTTAAATTCTATAAAAATAAAACTAGTACAATCAGTTCTCATCATAAAAATCAAATCTACTACATTTTTATTAGCAACCCCAACTCTGGGTATTGCCCTGAACCTGGGAACCGCGGATGTAATGTCACAATTTGCCTCGAGCTATTTCAAATCAAGTGGCAGAGCACTCTCTCTCCTGTACCAGCGATACCTCACAACTCCTCAACTCAAGCAAATTCAGGCCCATTTAATCGTCGACGGCACAATTCACGACCGCGTTTTCATCAGAAAGCTAATTGCCCACTTCGCCATCACCGACCTAGCTCACGCTCAGACAATTCTGGAGCTGGCGCCTTTTCGCTCCGTGTGCATTTGGAACAGCGTTATCAGAGCCTTATGCGAAAATCACCAGCCAGAAAATGCCGTTTCCCTTTGCAAACATATGGTGAAAAGCAGTTTGCTTCCTGATAATTACACGTTTTCGTTTATATTCCGGGCCTGCGCTGAAATCTCTGATATTGTTTTGGTACTAATGTACCATAGCTTATTGATAAAATTGGGATGGGAGCGGTATGATTACGTGCAGAACGGCTTGATACATTGTTATGCTAATTGCAAGTGGATGGAGTTGGCGAGGAAAATGTTTGATGAGACGTACAACCGTGACGTAATAACCTGGACTGCGGTAATCAATGGGTATCTGAAAATTGGGGAGATTGGTCGTGCTAGGGAGTTGTTCGATGAAATGCCTAACAGGAATTCAGTTTCGTGGAGTGCTATGATAAATGGGTATTCACAAATGGGAATGTTCCCTGAGGCTTTGAAAACTTTTAATGATATGCTTAGTGCCGGAATCAAGCCTAATCATGCTGGAGTGGTCGGAGCACTCTCTTCCTGCACTTATCTTGGTGCTTTGGATTATGGTAGGTGGATTCATGCATATATTCACCGTAATAACATGGAGTTGGATGTAGTTTTAGGGACAACTCTAATTGATATGTATGCAAAATGTGGTTGCATCAACAATGCTTGTGATGTGTTCGAAAAAATGCCCCAGAGAGATGTTTTTGCTTACACCTCATTAATTTTGGGTTTAGCTGATCATGGGGAGAGCATGAGTGCACTCAATTTGTTTAGGAGAATGGAGGGTGAGGGAATCTGTCCAAACGAAGTTACATTTATATGTGTCTTGAGTGCATGCAGTCGCATCGGTCTAGTTGAAGAAGGGTTAACAATTTTCAAAAACATGAAAGATGTTTATGGCATTGTACCAGGACCCCAGCATTATGGTTGTTTGGTTGACCTTTTAGGTAGAGCTGGGCTGCTGGAGCAGGCAGAAAATGTGGTCAGAAGGATGCCTATGCAGCCCGATTCATATGTGTTGGGAGCATTGCTGAATGGATGGAGAGTTCATGGTGATATAGATTTGGGAAAAGCAATGGTCGATGGGTTTACAGAGCATTCTTCTGATCACAGTGGAGTGCATGTTCTTCTTTCAAATATTTATGCTTCTCTGAGCAAATGGGACGACGTGCAGAGAGTAAGAAAAGGAATGAAAGAGAAAATGGTGAAAAAGGTCACTGGATGTAGCATGCTTGAAGTTCGTGGTACGGTTCTTGAATCTGTTGCTGGAAAAGAATCACTACGGTGATTTTTCACATGCATATAGTTTTATAATCTACTCGAATTCTTAAGGAGAATCCACTTGATACATAGCTGTTTCCCCCTGGCAATATCAGTTCATGATGAAAAAGTTGTCAAGAATAGAGAAGGTACTCTGCAGTCCTCCCCTTTCTCCTATGGTTCTTGGCCCATCCCAGATCAAAGAAAATCAGTTTAATGGATTTTTCACAGACATGAGTACATGACTTTATATTAATCTTGAATTCTCACTAAGTATGCACATGATACTATGAATTTGGAAATAACTGATCGAACTGGGATGGAGATCCTTTTGAGAAATTACCACCGTTTAACTCAAAAAAACAGTTTATATCATTTAGTAACTGGAAACCAGTTTCTGTGATTGACTTTCTGTTTCAGTAATCACTAATGGAGGAATTTCAAGAATCAATCCCATTTTGCTTAGCCTTTTTTTTTTTTCTTTTTCTTTTTAATGGTTGTGGAATATTATATCTTGTTCATGTCTTAACCTGTTTGGTATAGCTTGTTCACAAGTTTATGGCGCGCAATTGTTTATTTTTGTTTCTATTTTCGCAAATAAATATAGTCTATTTCGATCACTGAATTTTATTTTTTTTTATAATCCATTTATATGAATCAAGTCGTTTTACATGGGTTAAGTTGGATTGGACCACTATAACATAAAACTCTTCTTACTAAAGATAGTTACATATCAAGGAATTCAAACATTTTTTTTTTTTTTGGTCATCAACGAGGTGCTGCCAAACTCAAACCATTATCCAAGCTCTCCAACAACTCCCGCAGCTCCACAGGGGGCTCGCTCCAGATTCTTTTCGCTTCCGGCATGCCATGACCGAATTTAGCAAGCCAATCCGCTTCTCTATTCTGTTCTCTGTGCACATGGCACTTCGCCTCCCACGACTTATGTAGATTGTAACGCCCCAATTTCCGGAAGTTCAGGTAAGCATGCCACGAGCGGGTCTTCGGGAGTTGGGGGGTTTAAATTTAAGTATTTCATTCAATTAATTGTCCCTTTCGTTATATTATACGCATCACATCTCTACGCATTTATATGAATTGCCATTTATGTGAATTATATGAACTAAGTGATTTAATCGAATTAAATGTACTTGATTGACCCTTTGTGTGAATTCATGGACTTAATTGCATAACATGATTTGGAGCTAAGTGGTCTTTTGTGTAGAGATGGAACTTATTTGTATGGATTTAAATTATAGAGGGACTTGGTTGCAAAATGTGGTGAATCATCATGGTTATTGGGAGATATACTATATCTTATATGCATCTCTTCTCTCACATTACATACATTACATTTCATCAAATTTCTATACACACACACACAAAAGAAATCAATCAAAACACCAAGGAGGAGAAGGAAGGTTCATCTCATAGTTCAAGTCATATTTGGAAGGAATTGAAAAGCTAGCATCATCATCTTCATCATATTGTCATTCCATTTCACTTCTAGCTTATCTCAAGGTATAAGATGAATTTGGATGAATTTCTTGATTGGTGATTGAATAGGGTTTTGGAAGTATTTGATGAATTCTTGGTTATTTGGAGTTAGAAGCATGGCATGATCATTAAACATGGAAGTTTGCATGAATACCTTGAAGTTTTTTGGGAGATGGGAGCATATGTGTATATATGGGGTTTTCTTGATGAAATTGTGATGATATGATGTGTATTTCTTGGTTGTTTGTTGGATAAGTGAAGTATAATGTGTATTTGATGATTTGGGATAATTGTTATGGTTGAAACTTGGTGTTATAATTGTTTTGGTTGATTTTGGTTCGGTTTTGCCCTATTTTCCCTTGTTTTGCTGCTGCTGCTGCGTACTTGGTCGCGCCCGCGACCTGATTTATGTGTAAAATTGGTTGCGCCCGCGACCCCATTTTGGCCAACTTTCGACTTTTGGAAAATTGCATGAAAAATTGCGGAAAAATATGGCGCGACCATTTTGTGAAGGGTTTTGGTCACGCCCACGACCCCACCAGAATCTGCATTTTGTCCAACTTCGGACGTACGCCATTTTCACCTCGCTTTGAATTAGAAAACGTGTCATATACCGTTGGAAAGGTCTTTGTGTCTAGTTTTACACCCAATAAACCAAACTCAATTCTAACTTCTAGAACTCAAGTTATTTTGGGGTTTTCTACAGTGTGTGCATTTTTATAAATTGTCGATTTTTGCCAAATTTCACCAAAACCTTTTATATTGCATTCTTTTCATTTCCTTGGCCCCGTATGTGACCTATATGACTTTTATGCTTACTTAATTGATAAGTATGCTCCTATTTGACACTTCTTGATACTTTATTTGGGAATTTGGGCACATTCATAGTATTTATTGATTGTAAACGCATGATTGACATCGCATGACATTGCCATTCGTCTTAAATGGTTCATACGAGTCGAGTCTCACCTACACTTGTCCTTGTTACACAGATCACGGTCCCGGAGTTGAGGAGCCCGCTCTTTAGAGTTTCTTTCCACTTTTGTTGGTTGGTGAAGGTGAGGTTTTAATTTCTAGTTATAGAACCCTTATAACCCTATGTGAATTTTCGGCCAAAAGTATTTATATATCTATGGATTTCAAACGTATGATTTTCAAATGATTTCATAAAACGGATTGAACAAGATTGATTAATTGTCTTTGGCGAGTAACTATTGTTCATGCAGGCCCCGAGGGTAGTGTATTGAGCCAACCGGGAAAGCATGGGCTGACGGGTAACTCCTGCACTATCCTCACAATTTTGGGATCACCTCTGAATCCACCAGGAGGTTTGGTGGAGGAAGAAATCCCGTGCGTGGGAGTCATGTTCCCGACGTACACCATGATTGGATGGTTGAGTCTTGCAAGCCCACCATCACCCGGAGGAAGAAGGGTTCATGAAATTGCTACTTGATTGCACATGAATAATTTGCATGCTCACTTGATAAATGGAAATGTTTATGATTGTACACTTTTGGAGTAAGGTTGGAGAATGCCCTCACTCGCCGGGCCACGTATTGAATTGATAATTAAATGAATTGTGAAATTGATTCAGTTGTAATCTCGGGCGAGAATTCCTTCTATTTTTAAACTTATATTGTGTTTCCTATAAAATCTTACCCGAGGTTATAGCTTGCGTGATATGTGTGCTTATATTTATTTAAACCCCTCACTCAGTCTGTGGTAGACTGACACCTCATATTTTCAAGTTTGCAGATCGAGTGCTAGGCGGGGTTTGGGTCAAGTTTTACTTCTTTTGGGTCTAGCACTGTCTACCTCATGCTTTGTGTACATTATGGTTAATTACAACTCTTGGGACATGTATTGGTACCTATGTTTATATTTTGGCACATACTTGAAAGTTGAACTTATAGTTACGTAAATATTGTTTTGAAATGTAGAATTGGATTATGAAATGAACGTATAATTTTATGCTTCCGCTTTTGTTATGCATTGTCGTATTAATTGAGGGTTAGCCCGCCTAGCTAGTGTTGAGTTTTTTTATTGTCTCCCGTTCGCTATAGGCTTGATTCATGTATGGGTGCTCGTTCCATATGTGGATTGAACTATAGTGCGGGGGATGTGGTGCCCTTGCGTTAAGGGTGCTGCATAGATAGACACGACAATCCTCGATAATCTGACCCAAGGGATGCAAACCGATATTCCCATGTAGATAAACACAAAATATCTAGTTAAACTAGGATAATATCGAACCACTAAATTATAAATATTTTGTGGTACTGCAGTCTTATTATTTATTAACATAATAAATTATGATCGACTGTTTATCGAATTGGGCATTGTAGACCGGCAACTATAAGCTGATAATAATAATACTCTCAAATAATGAATATATTACGTTATGCCCTTCGATTTTCGATATTTAAGGGGAAATACTGTATATGTCTCTCATTTTTTTTTTTTGTAATGATATATAATGTCTATTTAATCCTGATGTCATGACATGTTATGTAATTATTATATTTATTAGGGTTAATTACGTAATATTAGAAACTACAACTCATATCTCTCTTGGTCAAAAATTTATATTTACACCCACTCATAAAAATATAAATTACAGAGAACACCCAACGGAATTGGATTCCTTCTAATATTTAACGGAATATTATGAAATTATGTGAATAGTCCGGTTTTACCCTTACTAATAATTAATTAATTAAAACTAGTAGTTCTGCACACTCTATGCGTGTGCAAAGAAAAATTATTATTATTTAAATATATTAAATTAAATTATTTATTTTAATATAAATCTAATAATTATATATTAATAGAAAATAATTAAAATATAAAAAAATTAAAATTAAAATAGAAGTGAGATAAGAGAAAAGTAGAAATAATAAATCAATAAACACATTTGGCATATAATGGGGAAAAAGTTTAAATTAAATAAATAAAATTAGAGATCAAGTCCAAGAGACCACCTTTGCCTATCGCGCTTAATAATAAAGTATAGATAAATATTAAAATTATTTATTTTATCAAAGACTAATTTACCCCTTCTTCCCCAACAATTTTTGCCACCCTCCCTTGTTCCAATAGCCATGGCGACCGTCACCTCCCCTGCTCCACCACAATCAACCATCATCATCGACTCATCGTCGCCCCTGCCTCTTGTCCAGCACAACCAGCCGTCATGCCCCTGCATCTCCACCACAAACAAAAACACACCACCATCACCATCGCAAGCAGCCGCACTAGCCACCACGCCCACCACCAATAACAATCACCACAACACACAAACTTAACCACCACAAACACAAACACACACAAACTCAGATCCACAAAACACAACACAGATCCACGTTCAGATCTACAACTGGGGGTGTGGTGCTTTGTTGGGGCAGCACCGGTGTGCGATGGTGGTGCTGCATCAGGCGGCGGTGGAGTGCTGCGATGGTGGTGATGCGTCGGTCGGCGTCGGAATGCCGTGTTGGCTCTTTGTTGGGGTGGCATCGGCGAGCGGCGACGGTGGTGTGTCGGTCGGACAGCTACGGCGGAGGTGCTGTGTCGGTCATAGAACGCCGTGGGGAGGGGGGGTACGGTTAGGGGTGTCAATTCGGGTGGGTCGGGTGGGTTCGGGTCGGGTTGAGGTAGGGGTATTACACGAAAATTCCCAACCCGAACCCGACCCGACCCGAATTTGAACCCGAAAATCCCAACCCGAACCCGACCTGATCGGGTTCGGGTTGGGTTCGGGTTGACCCGAACACTGTTCGGGTCACCTGATAACCCGGCCAACCCGAATAACCCGAACCCAACCCGACCCGACCCGATTTTCTTTTTCCTTTTTTTTTTTTTTGATTTTTTTAATTCTAATTTATGTTTAAAGTATTTTAAAACTTGATAACAATATATAAAAATATATAGTTTGTAAGGTTTGACATAATTGCAATTAATATAAGATAAAAAAAAATTAATACATAAATATTATTAAGTTCTAATTCTAAGTGTAATTATAACTAAGTTCTATATCAACTCTATTTAAATTCCTATTTATATAAATTCAATCAATAAGGTAATTATGTAAAATAAAAATTAGATACATAAACATTATTTAGATCGAATTATATATTTTCTACTAAACTAATCATAATGTAATTCAAATTCTTTAAGTCCAAATAAATACATCTATTTTTGTCCATAAACTCCGTTTAATTCTAATCATATTACAGTCATATATGTCTTTCTAATGAACAAAACTATACAATTTAGACAAATTATATAATATTGACATTATAAATCGTATTTTTCTCAGATAATAATCACATGTTTATAGAAAATAATATTTTACTAGCCCTTTTTTTAATAGTCTATTATATTATATTATAAAAATACGGGTTGATTTTTGGATTTTTTTTACAATTTATTGGTCGCCAAAATATCCTTACAATAATGATTGCCCACAAATTTATTAGAATTGAAGTCTCGAGTCTGCGTTACTTTGATTGTCTCTTTGTGGGTAAAATGGATCCAAATATGTAAAATGGATCCAACATGGGTAAAATATGGATAAAATTGATTAAAATAGGTAAAAAGGATCCAAGTAGGTAAAATGGATTCAAAATGGGTAAAATGTGGGTAAAATGGATCCAAGTGGGTAAAATGAACCTAAATGCACAAAATAGATCCAAAATGGGTAAAATGGATCCAAAATGGGTAAAACATATCCAAATGGGTAAATGGATCCAAAATTGGTAAAACATATCCAAATTGGTAAAATGGATTCAAAATAGGTAAATTGGATCCAAATGGGTAAAATGGATTCAAAATGGGTAAATGTGGGTAAAATAGATCCAAGTGGGTAAAATGGATCTAAATGGATAAAATGAATCCAAAATGGATAAAATGAGTTCAAGTGGGTAAAATGGATCAGAAATGGGTAAATTGGATCCAAGTGGGTAAATTGCATCCAAAATGGCTAAAATATGGTAAAATGGATCCAAGTGGGTAAAATGAACCTAAATGCACCAAATAGATCCAAAATGTATAAAATGGATTCAAATGAATAAAATGGATCCAAAATGGGTAAAATAGATCCAAATTGGTAAAATGGATCCAAATGGGTAAATGGATCCAAAATAGGTAAATTGGATCCAAATGGGTAAAAGTGGGTAAAATAGATTTAAGTGGCTAAAATAGATCTAAATGGATAAAATGAATCCAAAATGGGTAAAATGAGTTCAAGTGGGTAAAATTGTTCAAAAATGTGTAAATTGGATCCAAATGGGTAAAATGGATCCAAGTGGGTTAAATGGATCCAAAATGGGTAAATTGGATCCAAATGGGTAAAATGGATCCAAGTAGGTTAAAACGATCCAAAATGGCTAAAATTTGGTAAAATAGATTCAAGTGGGTAAATTGAACCTAAATGCACAAAATAGATCCAAAATGAGTAAAATGGATCCAAATGGATAAAATGAATCCAAAATGGGTAAAACAGATCCAAAATGGTAAAATTGATCCAAATGGGTAAATGGATCCAAAATGGGTAAGTTGGATCCAAATGGGTGAAATGGATTCCAAATGGGTAAATATGTGTAAAATGGATCCAAATTGGTAAAATGGATCTAAATGGATAAAATGAATCCAAAATGGGTAAAATGAGTTCAAGTGGGTAAAATGGATCCAAAATGGGTAAATTGAGTCCAGATGGGTAAAATGGATGCAAGTGAGTTAAATGGATCCAAGTGGGTAAAATGAACCTAAATGCACAAAATAGATCCAAAATGGGTAAAATGGATTCAAATAGATAAAATGGATCCAAAATGAGTAAAACAGGTCCAAACTGGTAAAATAGATCCAAATGGGTAAAGGGATCCAAAATGGGTAAATTGGATCCAAATGGGTAAAATGGATTCAAAATGGGTAAATTTGGGTAAAATGGATTCAAGTAGGTAAAATAGATCTAAATGGATAAAATGAATCCAAAATGGATAAAATGAGTTCAAGTGGGTAAAATGGATCCAAATGGGTAAAATGGATCCAATTGGGTTAAATAGATCAAAGTAAGTGGATAAAATAGATCCAAATGTGTAAAATGAATTCAAAATGAGTAGAATTGATCCAAAATATGTAAAATATGGATAAAATTGATTAAAATGGGTAAAATGGTTATAACTGGGTAAAATGGATCCAAGTAGGTAAAATGTGTCCAAAATGGGTAAAATGCAAGTAAAATAGATACAAGTGGATAAAATGGATTTAAATGGATAAAATGAATCCAAAATGGGTACAATAGATCCAAATGGGTAAGATGGATCCGAATGGATAAAATAGATCCAAAATGGGTAAATTGGATCCAAATGGATAAAATGGATTCAAAATGGGTAAAATGGATATAAGTGGGTAAAGAGGTAAAAAATGAGCCTAAAACAAGTAGAACGAGTCCAAAATACGTCGAACAGGTTGAAAAACGAGTGAGATGGGGTGAGATGGATAGGGATTTGGTTACAAGTCTAATCTTAATCAAATTCTAAATCCAACTCGAATAAATTGTATTCACATTAAAAACTTATTTATAATTTTAATTAAGATCTAATTATAAGTGTAATTATAAGTAAGTTTTATATGAACTCTATTTAAATTCTTATTTATATAAATTTAATAAAATTCAATTAATATGGTAATTATGTAAAATGTAAATTAGATACATAAAATTATTTCGATCGAATAATATATTTTTTACTAAACTAATCATAATGAAATTCTAATTGTTTAACTTTAAAAAAACTCATCTCTTTTTGTCCGTAAACTTTTGGTTAATTCTAATCATATTACAATCATGTATGTCTTTCTAATTAACAAAATTGTATAATTTAGACAAATTTATACAATATTAAAATTATAAATCACGTTATTCTCAAATAATAATCACATGTTTATAGAAAAAAATTATTTTACTAACCATTATTTAATATTCTATTATATTATATTATAAAAATACGAGTTAATTTTTGAATTTTTTTTGAAATTTATTGATCGCCAAAATATCCTTAAAATAATGATTTCATAATGTCTAATTAAGTTGATTATGTAAACCAATATGTATTATAAATTATTATTGAAATTTTATAAGTACTTAATTATGGATAGAAATTTGGTTACAAGTCTAATCTTAATCAAATTCTAAATCTAACTCTAATAAATTGTACCCACATTAAAAACTTGTTTATAATCTTAATTAAGATCTAATTCTAAGTGTAATTATAATTAATTGTCATATCAACTCTATTTAAATTCTTATTTATATAAATTTAATAAAATTCAATCAATAGGGCAATTATGTAAAATATAAATTAGATACATAATAATTATTTAGATCGAATAATATATTTTTTACTAAACTAATCATAATGCAATTCTAATTGTTTAAGTTTAAATAATACATATCTTTTTTTTTTCCGTGAACTCCGTTTAATTTTAATCATATTACAATCATGTATGTCTTTTCAATTAACAAAATTTTATAATTTAGACATATTATATAATATTAACATTATAAATCACGTTATTCTCAAATAATAAATTAATTATTATTTTTTAAGTATATCTAATCCTAAACCAATTATCATTTCATAAATTTTTTATCTAATTATAATACACCATATAATTTAAATATATTAAATATATTTTAAATATATTTTTTAAAAATTTCGGGTCGGGTCGGGTTGGGTCGGGTGGGTTCGGGTTGTTGGGTCACCCACCTAATTTTTCGGGTTGAATCGGGTCAACCCGAAACCCACCCGAACCCGGCTTCTCTCATTCGGGTCAATTTCGGGTCCGACCCGATTTCAACCCGACCCGAAAACCCCCAACCCGAACCTGATATTTTTCGGGTCGGGTCGGGTCGGGTTGGCGGGTCGGGTCAAGAATTGACACCCCTAGGTACGGTGGTGGTGTAGTAATATTATATATATATTGTACAGATATGTAATATATATGATATATATATATATATATATATATATAGGGTTTAGGGTTATATATTACTTTGTTATATATATATTGGATGAGGGAATAATGGTTTAATATTTGAAATGAAAAAATGGTACCATTTTATATTAATTTCAATACCAATTCAAATATAAGTAGGGGTACTTTTTGAAATAAAAATTGTTAGATTAAATGAAGGGATAAAGTAGAAAAATCAAGTTAAAAGTTTGATAATGTCACAAAAATTTAACAGAACCTTAATTCTTGGGTGTTTTGTGTAATTCTTAAATTTCTTAATAGGTGTATGTGTAATTATTTGACTAAGAGGATCATGAATTGTAGTTTATAATATTCTCATGGGATCTATATATAATTAACCCTATTTATTATTCTATATTTTCTTCATTCCCTTATTACAAAACCGAATAACATTAATAACAATTGATTATACCGAGTAACATTAAGGAAAGGAAAATAGTTTACCCAAATTATATATAGGGGTGTACGCGGTCGGGTATGAGCGGTTTCTAAGTAAAATGTCACCCGACCCGAAGTATGCGGGTTTGTAAAAATATAAATCGTAAATACATAATTATTTTTTTAAACCGAACGGTTCGGGTTGGGCGGATACGGTTTTATAGCGGGCTGATTGACGATTTAACGAATTTTATATGTAGTTTTTTAATAAAAATATTTTATACTCATAATTTTAACTCAATATATAATCAAAAAGATATAACATGAGAATTTATTCTGGTTTATAACTTATTACAACTAATATATAATGATTTCAAAGTAGATGAAAAAAAATATATATATATATAAATAATATCATCATATTATAAATATAAACCATGTAATATAAATTTATCTTTTGTTAAAGAACTTGTATAATATTAGTTTAACACAAAAATATATATTATATATATGTATAATTTGTATAATATACATGACAATTGTATTATGTATTTATATAACTATAATTACGAATAAAATATAAATATATATATAGCGGTCGGGTAGTGGGTAGGCGGATTTGAATTATTAGACCCACCACCCGAACCGAAAGTAGCGGGTTGTAATATTTTCCAACCGCGGTTATTTTTTTAAAAATTTCAACCGACAGTTTTTGGGCGGTTTGATTCGGTTCGGGCGGATTGTGCGGGTTTATGTACACCCCTAACTATATATATATTATAGCGCCCTTGCCACATCCCACTCTGAGAAATACCTCGAGTGTTAGCTTTGGGCCTTCACTCAAGGTTTTTCCCAGCGAATGGAGACGAACAAACAAACACAAGCATAGCGGAAGCATAAAACAATGCCAATCAATATCAAACTTCAAACATAATTATAAGGCCGACGACAAACAACAAACTACAAACGACAACCGTAATAGGTATGGGTACATAGACTGTACATACTGAGTTTCCCACGAAGGAGAAATTCCAAAACACTGAGCTTCACAAAAAAACTATCTAGACCGAACCTGAAATGCCGCCTAGTCACACCTACCTGAAGCCAAAACCAGAAAAGAAGGAACGTTACTCAAAGTGACTAAGTGAGAGGGTTATACATATATATGTAAACAAAATTACAATTTTGGTTCACACTTTTATTCTTTTCAAAACAAGGTAGAAATGTAGGTGAAAGATTATCTTTTAGTTCGAACGAAAACACTCTTGTGAACCAATAATCAAAACGATATATCAATCACAATAACCCGGCGAGTACGGGTGAATTCTCCAATCTTTACTCCCTGAAAATAAAAAATACAAAATAAGAAACCAGTCGTCTCCCTCCAATTGTTAGTCGAGGTGCCCCCAACCAACCACTCGATCACTTAGGGGCAATATGCCCTGGTACCAATAACCTCACTCTATACGTATCGTAGTCAACCTCTGGCTATGCCCCGTATAGAGCTTCATAGAAGTACATAGCAAGCTCAGCCTTTGACGCACACCTCAGGGCTTCACCCACTAGATACTTCGGGCCTATATTCTCCAAGGGCGTCCCCAAGGGTTCTATCATTCGATCACTACTCGCTTTAAAATATTTTCACACTTTCTTTCTCTTAGCATTTCACATTTCAGAATCACACTTTTATTTACTCACTCTTATACATAATATAACATGAACCAATTTTCATAAGGAGATCTGATTTTTCGGTAAAATACTAAAATATTATAAAAATAGCTAATAATATATAATATCAACGGGGCAAAAATCAAACTCAATAAATAAGGGTTGGGTTTTAAAGAATATATATATTTACATAAGATATGTTTTTGCCCCGATTGACAATATTTTTTTTTTACCTGACCCAGAGCTCTAGCTGACTTGAGCGTCGGAGTGCCAAAATGGGTTCAACCCCACATTCCCCTGTTTTGGCCTTTGAGTTCACATTTGTTCATCCATCTCAGTTTAGGAAAGCATCAGAGTTGCCTCACGAATACAAATGTCTTGGATGATTGGGAGTCCTGCTCTGCAGTCCAGTGCATAGCTAGATTTTGACACCATCATCTTAGTGCCGTCTGTGGGAAACTCTGAACAAAAAGCTTAAGTCTTTCCCAACAAACATCACATGCATCCACAAGCATGGTGTAAACTCGCCACGGCCGACGAGTCTACGGTGAAAACGGGGTGGAGATCTTCCCTGACTTCAACGCTCCAGGGAAAAGTTATCGCCCTCCTGTGGCAGGTATTGTAGCTGCCGAGGCTGTTCCCAACGCACCGCCTAGGGTGGTGCTCTCGGAAGCGGACCTGACCGTTTACATGGAGCAGTGCCGTGCAGCGGCCATTACGGCAGCAAGAGAAAGCCGGGAGCCCAACATGCCTGCTCCCCCGCTAGGAAGTCCCCTTACATCAACTCCGCAAAATGTTGTGTATCCTACCGTTCAAGGGCCCTCTGTCCCGATGCCCTACGCTGTCCAGCAGCCCACCAACCAGCCTAACTTCTGGGGATATTCGTCTCTTCCTTATGTGCAAAACCCTTACATTCAGCCTCAAACCTTTTATATCGCTCCAGCTCCTGGGGCCCAGTACCAGGTCCAACTTGGTGCTCATGCTGAGGAGGGTTACGATGACAATGGCAACCCTCCCCACCAAAGGGAGCCGGCAAGGAGAAGACCGATTCCAGAGGAGGAGCGACCCTCTCAAATCCTCAAGAATGTGAGGGAAGATGACAGAGATGTCCGTCACATTGCCGGGATAATCAGCGAAATGAATAGGGATGCGCCTGTTCCTAGAAATGACCCAGTTTTCGACCGTTTGAGGGCTAGGGTCCTTCCCGACGCCTACTTGCGGGCCAACCGTGGGCACTGGGTCAGCCCCAATGACGTCCGGAATTAGCTCTCCAAGAGAGAACAGCAGCAACAACAACAACAACAACAGTATGTTCCCGACCCCGCCCATGGGTCGGAATATTTCGATCCACAGGAGGAAGTGTCCTCCCATGTTCCCTGCGGGCAAGCCTTCGAGACGATCACCATCCCCAGCGTCAGGGGAGGGTACACCGCAGCAAGAGGGAGGCGAAATCCGCCTTTTGCGATGCCATTATTGACGCAAAGGTGGTGGATAAAGTCCCCACCAATCTGCCCATTTGTCACGGGACCACTGACCCCGTGAAACACTGCTCTAAGTTTGAAGCTCAAGTCAGCCTCTATGGCCACACCAAGCTCATCTGGGCCAAGATCTTCAAGACCACGCTCGAGGGCCCCGCCCAAACTGGTTGGAAGGTTGGCCCCCTACAGAGTTAACTGCACCAAACCCCCTGTGTTAGCTTCAATTTGCAGAAAAAACCCTCTGTTATAAAAATTTGTTAAAAAGACCATGGGTTATTTTAAATTTTGCACACCGCCCCTCGAACTCATTTGGTCAAATGTAAAATATGATAACCCTAAAATACCCTTACTTTATATATTAAAACAATATTAAAAATATAAATATTTAATGTATTAAGAATAAAAATATTATAACTATATTATTTTTAAAGTATACATATTTAATATATGCATATTATATTAAAAAATAAAAATATATAAATATTAAAAATCATTTTTAATAGTTTTAAATATATATTAAAATAAAGATATAAATGAATAATTATTTTTAAAAATATTATTAAAAAATAAAAACATACATAGATATTATTTATATATTTTCATTAAAAAATATTATATATATATATATATATATATATATATATATATATATACACACACACACACACACACACAATTACTTATACATAAATATATACATAATACAATATACAATATTTTATATTTATATATTATATTATATGTGTATAATGTATTTCTAATATTTAAAAATATTATTAGTAAATAAAAATATACATAGATAATTATTTATATATTTTCATTAAAAAATATATTATTATATATATATATATATATATATATATATATATATATATGTATATAAAATATTTATATATTTTCATTAAAAAATATTATATATATATATATATATACACACACACAATTACTTATACATATATATACTAAATAAATATATACATAATACTGATGGGGTCAAAATACGATCGTCCCACGTTAGGACACGTGGCATCACCGAGATGATGACATTTGTCTCCTCAAGGTTGCACCCATCTGCACCCGAGCGCTAAGCCCTACGAGCGCAATCCTTCTTCATGAGTTAAGCCCAACGAGCGCTGTCACTCTCATGAGCGTCCTTCATATTGTATGATTGGCACGCCCACGTACCAAGGGAGCCCTCTTCGAGCGTCACACTCCCTCAGAGTGGCCTCCCCTTTGGCTCGTCACTTGAACTGGAGCCTTCATTCCCCCCAGCGGATATCTTGGCTTGCAATACTCCAGGTTGTCCCAAGCGCGCTCTTAAGCCCTCGTTACCAACCACCCAAATGGCTCTCTGACACATCGTACATGCCCGCGCACCTGCCACTGTTGCTAGCACCAACTTTTGGCCGCTTTTGCAGAAGATTCCTCCTAGGTTTCTCTCTCATGGCGCCACGTGTTAGGGCAACCTTCGGCCAGGACCACTTGAGGCAAATGACCAAAGGGCCCTTGACCCTCAACTATAAATAACCAAAGTCATCTTCTACACTGGTAAGCATTCTTCATCACTATAACTGTGATTGAACTTACGTTTCTCCTCCTTACCTTGAACTGACTTGAGCGTCGGAGAGCCAAACTGGGTATCACCCCCAGTTCCCCCAGCTTGGCCTTCTGACCTTTATTGTGCTTGACCCAACAGGTAGAACCCACTTTCTCATTTCCGGTGAATCTCCGGCAGTTTCCTCCACAAATACAAATCGTAAAGTGATCGGATTCGGATCCTCACATTTCTGAACCCGTCATTTTTTGGCGCCGTCTGTGGGAAACCAGTCCTCCACCCCATTTCTTCCTTTTTGTTGGTAGAAGAGCAAGCACACTCTTACCCTTTCCAGTCATGGTCGCTACAAGGTCTGGAGCAGTGGGAGGAGGAGATAACGCCTCCCAGGATGCCAATATCGTTGTTCCCTCCACGGCCACTGGTGGAGCCCCACCTCCTTCCGTCACCGTTGGTGGAGCACCTCCCACCGCAGGAGTGACTCCGCAAGCAGAATCATCAATACCCCCACCTACACCGCCGGCACTGCCGATTCCTGCCGCCACTGGAGGAGTCTCTCTCTCTGCTCCTCCGCAGCCTGCTCAGAACCCATGGGTCCATCCCCAGATGAACCTCGGAGTGCAGGGTTACATGATGCCCCCACCCGGATATACCCTCACTCCGGCTGTGATGATGCCGCCGGTCCAACCGTATCATGCTGGACAGATCCAGCTCCCGGTGGTGATCCCCAGGGAGATTGAAGGAGTGGAGTTACCTCCACTAACCACCCAGCAGCTGAGGGCTCTCTATGCCCAGTGTGAGGTTCAGGCGGCCCAGGGGGCATGGGAAAGGTTCCACTCCATGTACTTTCCCTCTGGGCAGGCCACTCAAGTTGCTGCCCCTTTGGGCGGACAACAAAACTTTCCCCTCAGAGAAGCCCAGGCTGTCCTGAGGGCACAACCACCGCCACCACCAGTTAGAGAAGTGCCCCAGCAGGAGGGCAACGAGCGTCCCTCCATGGGCAGGAACAAGGAGCCCACGGAGCGAGTTAACGAGAATGAAGGGGACTCTCATGTCTCCAGAAGAGGTTCTCGAGCCCCCAGGCACGGGGACAAACAAGGGGACGTAAATCTTGACATCCTCGCGGCTGTGCAAGACCAGCTGCAGGGTTTAAAGGACATTGTGGGACAGCTCTCACGAGGGCGATCAACTCAGATCTCCCCTAGTCGGGATGAACGGGTTGACGCCAGAAGCACCCGTACCAAGGACCCCCCACCAAAGGTCCCCCGCCGTAAGGAACCGGAGGAAAACTTCGGCACTTATGAGTACCACCCTCTGGCGAGGGGCTCTCCCCTCGTGGAGGAAGTTTTGATGGCCCAAGCAGGCATGGCCAAAATCCCCACTTCCATCAACCGTTACGACGGGACGACTGATCCAGCTGAACACTTGGATCACTTTTTGCATCTAATGCACCTCTACGAGCATTCCAGCAACTACTGGGCCAAAGTGTTTGTCACTTCCTTAGTGGGAATGGCTCAGGAGTGGTACAAACGACTGCCGCCGCGCTCGATTCACTCATATGAAGAGCTGGCTCATGCTTTCCTCAACCACTTCAATTCTTTAAAAGCGCCAGTCACCGCACCTACTGCCCTGTACAACGTGGTGCAAGGCAAGAGCGAATCTCTGCGCTCGTTCTTCGCCCGCTTCAACAAGGAGATCCTGCAGATGGAGAGGCCTTCTATGGATTTCTTGATCCCAGTGCTCTTTCAGGCTGTGGATCACAAGCAGTATGTGAGCAAGAAATTTGCCGACGCCATTGTGGAAAGGAGGCCTGAGACCCTCATGGCCTTAAGAGAAGTAGCCGAGCCGTTCTTCGCGATCGAAGACATGTATGGGACGAATGGTCCTCGGCATCACAGTCCCGCCAGGAACGAGCGACCCCATCACGAGCTGGGACGGGAGGTGGTAGTCAAGAAGGAGCGCCATCAAGAGCGCAAAAGGTCGCCACCACCCCCTCGTCGATTCGAGCGAATCCCGCTCACCAGGCCGAATTCAGAAGTCTACAACCTCTCCGATAAGAAGCTCTTTAAAAGACCCATCAAGATGAGGGAAACGGAATCGCTCAGGCGCTCGAGCAAATACTGTGCGTTCCACAAGCAGAGAGGGCACGACACGGATGAGTGCCGATAGTTGGAAGCTGAAATTCAGAGGCTCGTCGCGGGGGGCCACTTGAAAGAATTTGTCCGGGTGCTCGAGCGGTATGATGAACAATGCAACGAGCGCGCCAAAGGAAGAAGGAGGAGTCCGTCCCGATCAAGGAGCCCAAGGGGGAGGGGACCCCTTGAAAGCAGCAGTCGCCGGGGCGGTAAAGGAAAAGCCCCTGAGCAAGAAAACGAACCTTTCGCAGTCATAAATATGATTGCAGGGGGCTCGTCAGGAGGGGATTCCAACGCCTCTAGGCGGAGGTATGTCCGGAGCTACAACCAACGCCCAGCAGTGCCTAAACCCATCTACGCCATCCAGAGTCCAAGCGCTCAAAGGTCAAGAGAGAATGATGTAATAGGCTTTGATGATAGGGATTTGGAACATATTGTAACACCCCATGGGTACCTCCGCTTGCCCCATGGTGGTTAGTATAGATGTTCATAATCATGTTGTAAAAATGGTGTTGGTGGATAGTGGAAGCTCCGTTAATGTTTTGTCTTATTCTACATTTTTAAAGATGAAGGCTGACCTTCCGCTCGAGCCTCTCAAAACAGCCCTCATTGGCTTTGGAGGCTCGGAAGTTGTCCCACGAGGGCAAATACGCCTAGCTACTTCATTCGGCAGAGCCCCTCAGCGCAAGACACTCTTGGTAACCTACGCGGTGGTGGAGATTGACATCCCTTATAACATCATAATTGGGCGCCCCGCCCTCGTGGATTTCAAAGCCATCATCTCCACCTACCATCAGAAGATTAAATTCCCTACCTCCGAGGGCGTGGGAGAAGTACTGTGCAATGTTCGAGAGGCTTGGGAGTGTTACATGTTGTCCCTTAGAAAGCCAAAGGCGGAGAAAACCTTCCAAATTGGTTCCACCAAGAAATCAGTGGATTTCCCCAATCTAGATGAGGACAGCCCAGCCCGGAAAAGGGCGAAGTTGAACAAGAAGAAGAACAAAAAGAAGAAGGGAGGCAACGTGGAGAATCCCCTCGAGAGTGCACCACCAGGGACCGTTGGTGGATCGTCCTCGGAAGGAGACGAGCCAGGAGAGGGTGAGCCAGCATCCAGTGACCGTTTGACGGGGAAGAAGAGGGCGCTCGAACTTCCTCGCCCTGAGATAAGGATCGAACCCTCGGAGAGGTTCCTTACCATTGAGCTGGAACCCGGAAACAAGGATAAGACTACTCAGATAGGATCTAACCTCTCGGGGCCTTCTCAGATTATGATGATTGACTTCCTCAGGGAGAACAGTGATGTATTTGCGTGGAAAGCCTCCGACCTCACAGGGATCGACCCGAGCGTCATTGTCCATAGGCTTAATGTGGATCCCTCTTTCAAACCCATCAAGCAGAAAAAGCGGGATGTACATGGCTTTCGAAAGAAAGTCATCGAAGAGGAAGTTAATAAACTCTTGGAGGCTCAATATATCGAGCCCATCTTGTACCCGGAATGGTTGTGTAATGTCGTTTTGGTGCCCAAGAGCGCGAATAAATGGCGCATGTGCAACGATTTCACTGATCTCAACAAGGCCTGCCCCAAAGATCCTTACCCGCTGCCCCGGATTGATCAATTGGTGGATTCGACCGCTGGCTGCGAGCTCATGAGCATGATGGACGCTTTCCAGGGATACTATCAGATCTTTATGGCCCCGGAAGACCGCTCCAAAACGTCGTTTGTTGTCCATCTGGGGGTATATTGCTTCTTAGTCATGCCTTTCGGACTCAAGAACGCCGGAGCTACGTATCAGCGGCTCGTCAGCAAAATGTTTGAAAAAGAAATTGGAAGATCCATGGAGGTTTACGTGGATGATATGATTGTCAAAAGCGAGCGCCAGGACTCCCACTTGGAAGATCTCAAGCGCACTTTTTCAATCCTGCGTCAGTATGGGATGAAGTTGAACCCTTCGAAGTGCACCTTTGGAGTGCAAGGGGGAAAGTTCTTAGGGTACATGGTCAGCCAGAGGGGAATTGAGGCCAATCCGGAGAAGATCAAAGCTATCTTGGAGATCCCCTCCCCTCGAAATTTGCGGGAAGTGCAAGTCCTAGTAGGAAAGATCATCTCGTTGAACAGGTTTATTTCGCGCTCGGCGGACAGGAACCTTCCCTTCTTCAAAATTTTGAGGAACGCACGTAACTTTGATTGGACAGAAGAATGCGAGAGGGCGCTGCAAGATATGAAGGCCTACTTATCGAGCGCACCACTGCTGACTAAGCCCGTCGAAGGTGAGAAATTATTTATGTATCTCTCCGTTTCTCTAGAGGCCACAAGCGCGGTTCTGATCGCTGTACGAGAGCGGAAACACTTACCTGTCTATTATCTGAGCAAAACATTGCAAGGAGCCGAAAAGAAGTATCTGGAGATTGAGAAATTCGCGTTTGCTCTTATTAACGCCTCCAGAAGGCTGAGACCCTACTTTCAAGCGCACTCCATAACGGTTCTCACCGACCAACCCTTGAAGCAAGTGTTGTCTAAGCCAGATGTGTCTGGAAGATTAATTAAATGGGCCATCGAATTGAGCCAGTTTGACTTATGCTTCGAGCCCAGGACCGCGATGCAGGCACAGGTGGTAGCTGATTTGTTGGCAGAACGCTTTGGTTTAGAGCCTACCGTTCGTGTGAAGGGTTATGGGTCCTGCACACAGATGGTTCCTCAACCTCTCAAGGGGGAGGAGTAGGAGTGGCCCTCAGAAACCCCGATGGGATTGAGTTGGACTTTGCAATCAAGCTGGATTTCCAGGTTACTAATAACGAGGCAGAATATGAAGCCCTCATGCAAGGATTGAATATTGCTTTTCAGAATGGAGCCTCCAGAATCACCGCTTACGTGGATTCGCAGTTAATTGCGAGCCAGATTGAAGGAACTTATGAGGCTTGAGAAACCACCATGGTGCAGTACTTGAGTAAAGCCAAAGAAATCATTGGGAAATTCAAGGAATTTCATCTACTTCAGGTGCCGCGAGAGGAGAACGAGCGTGCGGATGCCCTGTCGAAATTTGCGTCAGCTTTGGAGGGCAATTCTGAACGTTCTGTCACGTTCCTTAGAACTGAGGAACCATTGATCAAGGAAAGGATCACCACTAAGGTAATCGCCATGATTGATCCGAACGAGCCCTGTTGGCTTGATGACATCGTCATCTTCCTTAGGGACGGAATTCCCCCTACAGACAAGGTGGAAGCTAGGAAGGTCCGAAGTAAGGCCCCTCGTTTCGCTTTGGATCACGAGGGGAGGTTATTCAAGAAATCGTTCCAGGGACCCCCAATGAGATGCCTAAGGCCTTCACAAGCGAAGGAGACGCTTGAACTCATCCACAATGGAAGCTGTGGGGATCATTCCGGAGGGCGTATCCTGGCGAAGAAGGTTCTGAGAAGTGGGTTTTATTGGCCTACAGTTCTCCAAGATGCTATTGAATTTTCGAGGAAGTGCCCTAAGTGCCAATTTCATTCAAATCTCCCTCAATTGCCAGCCGCACAGATGATCCCAATAGACGTTTCTTGGCCTTTTGACCAGTGGGGAATAGACATCGTGGGCCCCTTGCCCATGGCCGCGGGACAAAAGAAGTTTGTCATTTTAGCCGTCGACTACTTCACCAAGTGGGCCGAGACCAAAGCCGTTGCAAAAATCACTTTCAGGGTTGTGAGGGACTTCATTTGGAAAAACATCATTTGCAGGTACGGCATACCGAGGGTGCTCATTTCTGACAACGGATCCCAGTTCATAGCAGCTGACACGCGCGAATGGTGTTCTGAGTTGGGGATCGAGCAGCGATTTACCTCTGTAGGACACCCTCAAGCCAATGGGCAAGCAGAAGTTACCAATAGGATCATCTTGCAACATCTGAAAACCATGCTTGAGAGCAAGAAAAGTGAATGGGCTGAGGAGCTGCAAGGGGCGCTTTGGGCTTATCGCACCACCCCACGAGCGGCCACTGGAGAAACCCCTTACGCGCTCGTTTATGGATCAGAAGCAATGATACCAGCGGAGATAGTAAATGAATCCGCTCGTGTCGGCTATTTCGAACCTCAGCTCAACGATGGCAACAGGAGCTTGGAGTTGGATTTGCTGGATGAAAGGAGAAACAAAGCCTGGGCTAAGATCCACCATTATAAGGCATCTGTGGCCCAACAGTACAACAAGCGTGTGAGGGAAAGAACTTTCCAGTTGGGAGACTTTGTTTTGAAGAAAGTGGAAGTATCCAAGCACGTGGGGAAATTGGACCCCAATTGGGAAGGCCCATTCAAGGTCGTACAACTCAGAGCTAACAACACTTACACCCTGGAGACACTTCAAGGTGAGCGCTTGCCTCGCCCTTGGAACGCATGTAACCTCCGGCGGTTTTATGTTTAAAAGCTCTTTGCAAACCTTGATGTAACAACCCTCTTTGACGGGTTCTATGTACTTCCAATCACAAGTAAACGGTAACATAGTCTTTTTAATTTCTCTAATACTCCTGTTTCTTTGGTTGCTTGAATGGATAAGTCCCATGTCCCTCGTCTTTGCGAGCGTGGTTGGCAACCCATTCCAATATGTATGTTGTTATCTCGTATGGGTTACGCTTGCCAGCATTCTACTCCACATGGGGGGACGCCCTCATAAGGATAGACTGGTTACGCTCACAACCAATTAGGCGAATTGGAAGAAGATTATGAAGAAAATCCTAGTAGGCCTTGGCTGTCTCTTAAAACGCCTTGCGCTCGAAAACGGGATCTCCTGCAGAGAAAGTCCTAGTAGGCCTTGGCCGTTTCTTAAAACGCCTTGCGCTCGAAAACGGGATCTCCTACAAGAGCAAATCCTAGTAGGCCTTGGCCGTTTCTTATAACGCCTTGCGCTCGAAAACGGGATTTCCTGCAGAGCCAGAAATACGACAAGAGCCAGAGCGCTCGAACGATGGCCTCAGAATCAAGAAGGTATTGCACAAGTCTTGAACGAGGGCAACCACTCAGTAAGACCCTCGCACACACTCAAGACTTAGCAAAATTCCCCCAAAGGTAAGAAGAAATCGCACGAGCCTTGAACAAGGGCAGCCTCTCCATAAGACCCTCGTATATACTCAAGACTCAGCCAAATTTTTAAGAGCAAAAACAAAATTTATACAAGTCTTGAGTGGGGGGCAATCTCACAATAAGACCCTCACGATCGCTCAAGACTTAGACAAATTTTCAAGGCTTATGACAAAGGCAAAAATTTATACAAGTCTTGAGTGGGGGGGCAATCTCACAATAAGACCCTCACGATCGCTCAAGACTTAGGCAAATTTTCAAGATTTACAGAAGTTGACAAAGTTTTTCAAAGTCCTAAAGGCTTATCTGAGAAATAAAACATCCACAGAGTATGCTACACACAGTCTTATTATTACAAGATTTGTTCCAGCAAGCTCTAAGTATAAGTTCTGATTCATAAGTAAGCAAAAGAACAAAGTCATGAAAAATGGGATATATATTCATTTCAAAAAAGAAATCTTACAAGATAAGGGCTCAAAGGCCACTGAACATTGTTTCAAAAGAAAGAAAAAGGACAGAAAAGCAGGAAGGTATATTGGAATAGGAAAGGCTTCAAGCGGCCGGAGCAATGTCTTCATCAACGATCACCAGTATATTCTGGGCCACGGGGCCATGAACTGGGCCCTCAGGCTCTTGCGGTTGGGCTTGGGGATCGTTGGGCTCATTGGCACCAGGAGCGGGGGCGTTAGCATCTTCAGCAATTAAGGCCGGGGCTTCCTCCACGACGGGCGCTTGAGGCTCATCTTCAGGGTCATCATGTTGAGCGGATTGAGCCGCATCCCCTTCCCGATGAGCGTCCGTGTACTCATCTTGGATCAACTTAACCAAGAATTCGTACTCCATCTCAGCAATGGCGTCCGCGGGGTCGTTGGGGTCCTCATCCACTTCCTCACAACGCTCGTTGAACATGAGCCCCGTGCCCTCAGCTCCCTTCATAGCCGGATCAGTCAGCCCCTTGTGGATGCCCTGATCAACTGCCAAGTTGAAGGCATTCTGGGCCTCCTCCAGACAGTGCAACGAGGCTGCGAAGTTAAAGGCCTTTGAATGGCAGAATTTGATAAGGGCCTCCTTGCTCGCACGCTCCAGACTCCGAGGCCACTCGTTCACGGCGTCGTTGAATTTCCTTTCGGCCTCCAGAGCCCTCGTCTTCCAGCTTTCCCGCTCTGACTCTGCCTTCTGGTAGCGCTCGTTAGCCTGGGCCAACTGGCCGCTCAAACCGCTTCGAGCGCTCTCCACCGCCCGAAAATCCTCCTTCAGTTTTCCCAGCTCCTCCTCCGTTTTATTGTACAAATGCAGGAGGGATTCATACTTGGCAATCTCAGCGTCCAGCTCCGCTTGAATCTGAGCCGGATCGTTGGAACGAGCCATCTTCTTATATTTGGCTTTGCGGTTAGCGTAGATGGAGGCTCGCATTTTCACATTTCGGAGCCGGGAAAGAACTTGCTGCATAAGTTAGAGGAAAGGGAAGTGTTAGCCAAAAAAAAAAAAAAAATGCTAACTTACAGAAATTAGCAAAGAAAGCAAGGAGTGAAGACTTACGGAGATTAGTGCGTGGGCCGCATCATATGTCACCTTCTCCACAGGCTCGCTGTAGAGATGCCGGTGGTCCGCCGAGAACTGGGCCTTGCTGTAGAGATTCTCGGTGATAGCTTGAGCGAGCGTGCCAGGCCTCAGCAGGACTGGCCCACCATCGGGGGCACCTGTGAAGTCCCTGTCCCCTCGTCGGGAGAACTCCCATAAGTGTTCCTCCTCTGAAGAGGAAGTATCTCCCTCGCCCTTGGGACCCTCGGCCACCTGCTTGCCCTTACCTCTTATTGCCACTGAATCAGGCATCCTCTTCCTCTTGCGGGAAGGCCTACTGGCGCTCTGTGGGGCCTCGGTTATTGCTAACGCGGTTATTGGCCTCGTTTGGTCTGTGACCAGAGGGGGTTGAACGCCTCCCGCTCGTTCTGTAGTCAGCCGCCTCCTGGTCTCTCTGTCGGCCAGTCTACTCTCCCCCCGGCCACGAGGGGGTTGAACCTCTGGATTGGCGCTCGAACTGGCACCCTGACTACCGCTACGAGCGTCCCCGCGATTGCCACGATTGCGAGGGCGTTGTTGCTCGCGCTGTTGGTCCCCTTGCGGGGCTTGATTCCTGTTAGCATGAGCGAAGCGTGCGGCTTGTCTGATTCCTCCTGCCATTTCTAATATAGCAACTCCTGCAAAGATGGAAGGTACAAGGGTTATAAATCCTCAAACAGAATTGTTAAGGGTGCAAATTACAAGTACAGAAAAGCAGTTAGTATTCATTCCTATCTAAAGTTAGTGCCCTAAGAATCTAACCGTCTCTCTCTATATCACGAGCCGGAGGGTTGTCAAGGTAATAAGGGTCGTCGGAAAGACCACACAGGAACATGAGTTCCGCATCGTCTATCCAATCTTTCGCTTGAATGAGGTGGCCCTCGTCCCTCAGGGTTGCTGCCAGGCTCTTGGCCCAATCTTTGGGGAGTGCGGGTGGCAAGCGGCTCTTTGCAAACGAGCCCCATTGCGTGGGCACCCCAAAGCCCTCCTCTGTTGGAGCCTTGACGAAGATAAACTTCTCCTTCCAATCGGGGCCATAAGTGCTCGAGGGCGAGTTGATCAGTTTCATATGTGCCTTCGCCTGAACATAGTAAAAACCGGCCTCGGGAGATGAACGAGAGGAGCTGACCACTTGAAAGAGGGCGTTGAAGTTCCGCAAGAAGGGCTCGTGACCCATGCTCCTCATCAGAATCACAAAGCAGGTTAATAGAGCCAAGCCGTTGGGCACGATTTGTGATGGACAGAGGCCCAGATCATTCAGCAAGTGAGCCATCGAGATCGAGATAGGGAACCTCAAGCCTCCTGAACTCACTGTGTCCACGTATACGGCCATTTCCCCAGGAGGCGGATTATTAGCACGCTCGTGGTTTTCTGGGATTCACCACGTATACCGCTCGTCCCAGTAAATGGGTGCCATCATCGTTTTCACTTCTCCCACGGTAACTGTGCTGGGAGTCTCATCGGGCGTGCGCTCGGTAGCCTGGTAACCTGATCCTTCACCCTCGTTAAGCCCTTTGGATTTCTGGGATTTCTTGCTTTTTCCTTTATCACGGGCTCTTTCTGAAGGCCCTGTTATGGCTTCAGCCACTGGGAGCGGGTTCGCGACGGCCACCGTCACGGTATGGCGGTGGGGATGAGTGGCACTCTGAGTTATGGGGAGAGTGACCCCTTGCCTCTCTGCCTCCATTACCAGATTCATCTCCTCAAAGAGAGGATCCACTCCGCCAGGATTCCTATCCTCCATGGCCATCACTGCCGCCCCCAACTCCTTAGCTCTAGGGGAATCGGGGGAAGAGAAACTTTCAGTGGCCATTTCATTGATTTCACGGGCAAATTCCTCAACATGTTGGTCAGCCATGGCAGAAGCTGAGATTTGGGAGAAATTCAGTCTCGGTTAGACAATGGGGTTTTCTTGGAAAAAGATTAGGGTTTCCTCAAGGAGAAAAATCTAAGGGGTTATGAAATCCTAAAGTCTGAATCTAAAGTTAGCAGAGTTAGAAAATTACGCTGGAAGTTTACCTTGAAGGTTTCTGAGAAAATCTGGGAGAAAGGTTGAAGATGCTCTAAGAACTGGTGTGCGAGAGAATTCTTTTTGCAAAGGATGCTTGGAAGTTTAGAATGCGTAAAGAGTAGCAAGATTTCAGAATCCCACATTTATAGGGATGGGAGTTGGTTCCTTTCTCGGCAATAAATTCAAAATGGTAATCATTTCCCGCCTAGGAAACCGCCCACTTTATGGAACCGCCACATGCTTCCCAATGTTCACGCGCCCCACGCGCATCCGCATTTAATGCTCTGACGTTTCGGATACTTAAGAATAGTACAACGCTCAGTGCAGAAGCATTACGAGCGGTCGGTTGAAAAGACCGCATTAATGGCACAGTCAGAGGAAAATTGCTCAACACGCCAGGTCCTATACGAGCGTTACATGCGAAAGATAGAACGTGTCAAAATTCTACAGTCCTTATCACTAAGGACTACAGAATTGGGGGGCAAAATGATGGGGTCAAAATACGATCGTCCCACGTTAGGACACGTGGCATCACCGAGATGATGACATCTGTCTCCTCAAGGTTACACCCATCTGCACCCGAGCGCTAAGCCCTACGAGCGCAATCCTTCTTCATGAGTTAAGCCCAACGAGCGCTGTCACTCTCATGAGCGTCCTTCATATTGTATGATTGGCACGCCCACGTGCCAAGGGAGCCCTCTTCGAGCGTCACACTCCCTCAGAGTGGCCTCCCCTTTGGCTCGTCACTTGAACTGGAGCCTTCATTCCCCCCAGCGGATATCTTGGCTTCCAATACTCCAGGTTGTCCCAAGCGCGCTCTTAAGCCCTCGTTACCAACCACCCAAATGGCTCTCTGACACATCGTACATGCCCGCGCACCTGCCACTGTTGCTAGCACCAACTTTTGGCCGCTTTTACAGAAGATTCCTCCTAGGTTTCTCTCTCATGGCGCCACGTGTTAGGGCAACCTTCGGCCAGGACCACTTGAGGCAAATGACCAAAGGGCCCTTGACCCTCAACTATAAATAACCAAAGTCATCTTCTACACTGGTAAGCATTCTTCATCACTATAACTGTGATTGAACTTACGTTTCTCCTCCTTACCTTGAACTGACTTGAGCGTCGGAGAGCCAAACTGGGTATCACCCCCAGTTCCCCCAGCTTGGCCTTCTGACCTTTATTGTGCTTGACCCAACAGGTAGAACCCACTTTCTCATTTCCGGCGAATCTCCGGCGGTTTCCTCCACAAATACAAATCGTAAAGTGATCGGATTCGGATCCTCACATTTCTGAACCCGTCAAATACAATATACAATATTTTATATTTATATATTATATTATATGTGTATAATGTATTTCTAATATTTAAAAATATTATTAATAAATAAAATATACATAGATAATTATTTATATATTTTCATTAAAAAATATATTATTTATATATATATATGTATATAAAATATCTAATATTAAAAACCTCCCCCCCCCCCCTCGTCTTCCCCAGCAAAAAATGCACAGAAGTGCAGAACCCTTCCCCTCCGCCCCGCCCCACCCCACCCTACCATTCTCTTCCTTCCCTGCCCAACACCAAACAACGGCCGCCCTTCTTTTCCCCCGATCCACCGCCGACGACCCCCTTCTCCTTCCCCGATTCACCGTCGCCACCGTCGTCCCATTCTTCTCCTTCCCCGATTCGCCGACGGCGGCGGCCACTCCCTCTTCTCCTTCCCCGACTAATAGCTGCGCCGACCCCCTTCTCCTTCCCCGACCAACAACGCCGGAGCCCCGCCCATACAAACACACAGAGACATATATATGTATACACATATAGATATATATATATATACACATACACATAAAATATAACATAATATAATATAATATTATAATAAATATAATATATATATATATTATTAAGGGGTATAAGTGACTTTTCACTCCCAAAACCCCCTCCATACACGCAGTCAACGCGCGTGCGGGCCACACAACGCGTTCAGGGTTTTTTTTGCAAACTTTTACAAAACACAGGGTTGTTTTAATGAATTTCCATATGACGGAGTTTTTTCTACTCATTTCGCCTAACAGAAGGTAGTATCCTGCATTATTCTCGCCCCCCACAGCATCAGGGACTATGCTCACCTGGCCGAGAAGTTCAAGGCCCACTTTCCTCCATGGCGGGAGTCAAGCTCCCGTCAACCTGTCTGTATAACATCATTCAAGAGGAGGGTGAGACCTTGAGGAGTTTCTTCGCCCATTTCAACGAGGCCTTCGTTAAGGTTGAGCACCTGGGGATCGATGTATTGACCCAGACTCTTCACAAGGCCATCCGGCACGCGGAGTGCACCAACGAGATCATCCTCCAGTCCCCACAAAACATGGAGGAGGTCATGGCTATTGCCCAGCATTTTATGCGCCTAGTGGAAGTGAAATCAACCACTCGAGCGTAAGGGTGGAGAAACGAAAGACAAACGTATGAGCCTGCTGCTGACAGGCTTCCTAGGTCCGACCTACCTCGGTCGGAGCCGCCAGGCTTTCCAGTAGAATGGAACAAAGGCTCAAGAGGGAAATGCCCTCAGGAAGCGGAGCCAAGAAGGCCTACACTCCATTGGTTTGCCCCATTGAAGAAATCTATGAAGTCATAGATAGGGGGCTGCTCAAGAAGCCTTAGCAGCTGAAAGAGACCAAGAAGGCCAATGAGTCGGGCAAACGCTGCACTTACCACATGCAGTTTGGGCATTGGACCTCGGAGTGTATCGCCCTAAAGGAGAAGGTTGAAAGACTGATCCAAGGGGGCCATCTGATGAAATTCGTTAAGAAATTGGACGAGCGAGCCCGCCAAGCTTTCGACGCAAAAGACTCCCCACCTCCCAAAAGAGGGTGCAAGCCGCCCCTTGAGAAGCCTGAAGAAGGGAACCACCACAATCTGCCTACCAATGAGATATTCATGATAGCAGGGGGAGACTTAAAGACCGCTCGCAAGCGGTCATGGCGACAAGTGGGTCGAGAGCTCTATGGGCCGAGGGAGGTGATGCACGTCGAACCAGGCAAAGAGTGGCTGGAGCAAGGGGTCTTCTTTAGTGATAGGGATTTTGTACCAGTGATGACACGAGACGACGGAATGCTGAGTTGTCCACTAGTAGTCACGCTTGATGTTGCCAATTCCGCTGTACAACAAACCCTTATTGATAGTGGAAGCTCAGCCAATATTATCTTTTACTCGACTTTGTAGAAGATGAATATCCATAACGAACTAGATTATGAACCAATCAAAACACCTTTAACAGGTTTTGGGGGGTCGGAAGTCTATTCTAAGGGACGAGTCAAGCTCGTCACCTCCATGGGAAAGTTACCAAAAAGAGCCACCCAGCTGCTTGAATACTTGGTGGTTGAAGGTCCCTCGGATTACAACATCATCATAGGGCGCCCCGCCCTTATAAGCTACAGAGCAGTGATCTCTACGTACCACCAAATCGTCAAGCTGCCAACTCCGCATGTGATCGGAGAGCTCCATTGCAACATACCTGAATCTTGGGAATGCTACTCTATCTCCATGAAAAGGTAAAACTTCCCAACAAGACTATGGTTCCTCTGCCGAACGTGGATGATTTCCTGGACACAGAACTTGCTGATCCAGATGACCCAACGGCTGAGATGTGGTCCAAGAAAATAACCTCTACCATTGCGAGAAAGAAGAGAAAGTTAGATGACAGGAAGATCGCAGCTGCGGGAGCCATTTGACATGTGTCGAATCTGTCAAAATAAAATATTAATCCGGTATGACAATTACGAGTATAGTGCAACGGGTCGATCCACAGAGATTGGTCAAATTAATTCAATTAATCACAAGAAATTCGTGCAACTAACTAGCCAAGTAATAATAGGGGGTTTGGGTTTTGATTAATTACTAACTATCTATGCAACCAAAATAACTAAACTAAGAGGAAAGCACTAAGAGGAAAGCAATTAAATCACGTTTGAGAATTGGTTTTGATAAATCAGATGGAAGACAATACCTGGCTAGGAATTATAATTCAGTTAAGACATCAATCATGGACTCAAAAATAAATTCAAGTAGATTAGCTATAGCAAATAGAGACACTCGACTCCGCCTCTTTTCTCTTAATTATTAGAATAATCTAGAGACATTCGACAATTACTCCCTAATCAATTCACAACCCCTAGAAACACTCGACAGGATTTAATGAATCGACAGCATTAAGAGTCAAGAAAATACTAATCCGAATTAACATAGTCACGACACGTGCAAGATTTAAACCCGATTATTAACTCCCTTAACAAGTTGAGAACTGCAACTAATCCTTCTTATTAATGTACCACTAATTATCTATCAAACACTACGTATACTTCATGCAATCAATAATGGCGATATGCAATTAACCTACTTAGATGATCCGGCCGTAATCACTTAAGCAAATAAATTACAATAAACAAGACACTCAGAGAATTAATAAATATTTGAAATTAAATTGAATTATCAAAATAAATTCGGTCTCACGATGTCAAAACTAAATTATAAAATCCTAGCTAAGTACTAAGGAATTAGCTACTCATAGTTCTAAAATACGAAAACATAAAATAAACGAAAAGCATAAAAAACTCTAGATGACTGACACTCTCGGATGTCTTCAAGCCGTTGGGTGCCTTCTCGCCTTTCGGCTCCTGCGTGAGAAAATAATATGTGGAAAGATGTGTATCAAAGTTCTGAAATCTGTTGCCAAAGTACGTGATTAAATAGCCAACACAAGACTTGGCCACCAAGTTGAATATGTCTCCAAATCCTCCTCTAAAAAGGATTCTAATTCCAGGTCTTCTTACTGCTCCAGAATTGCCCCATGAAGCTCTCTCAATTAAAATCCAAACTTGCCACCTCTCGGCCCACTAATGATCAGCCCAACCATTAATCCATCATCAATGAGACTTATTCCCATGGGCATACTCTCGGCCCAACTCAGCACTACAAGCACAAGTGTCACAATTTAATTCCCAAAGCAACCCTACTTCTTCCCTCGCAATTCCCAAACTTTGAAATCTTAGCCCAAACTTCTCCAATTAGCCCGAAAATCTCTAAAAATAATTAATACATCCCAACTGCACCAAAACTCACAAAAACAAGTGAAGGTATCTTTTTAAATCAAATTAAAGTACTAAAATGCAGTCATGAACACACTAAAGATACGAGATTTAAGCACATATCAAATTCCCCCCACACTGGTCCATTCACTCGTCCTCGAGGGAAATAAAAACCAATTGAAACATCGCTCCAAAAGCGAACCTCAAATTTTTGCCTAAACGAATCTAGCGTATTAAACACATTACTCAATCACACGAAATTCAACTAGTTAGTACTAATATCATACCCTCGTGTGTAGTATGAATTGGACAAGAAAATGTACAAAGACTAGACAAACAAGTTAGTATTTTCCGCATAAGAGCCGATCATCAATTTTGAATACACCCTTCACTCCAATCTCCACTAATTTGTTTAACTAATAACTCGGGATCGAAAGGTCTTTCGAGCTTGTAATGTAGACTTGGGTCGAGGTAGAAAAAAGTAAATCAACAGCTAAAACACCAAGCTTACAGATTTCGAAACCCCAAGTGTTTTCCTTTATTTCTTCCCAAAAAACTCCCCTTTTCACAACTAAATCCCAACCCTTTTATTGAATTTTCAACAATACTCATACTCTCCTTTTTTTCACTCTTTGCTTCTTCTTTTTTTCCTGTTTTTTTTTTTTTTTCTATTTTCAGCTTAATCTTTTTTTTCTGCTCATTCTTCTTTTCTTTCTTTCTGACTTCTCTCTATTTCTTTTCTTTTGTTTCATCAATCTCACAATTTTTCTATTCCAAACATAATGAAACTTTCTCTTCAAACCAAGGAAAATGATTCTAGAGTTCAACAATGCAATCCCGAAAAGAAAATGAGTAAGCAAGGTGTAAATAAGATAAGGGTAGAAAATTGTATTGTGTATTAGGCTTGTAACGTGGCTGAGAAAGAAAATTTGCACAATACTAAGGCTCAGCGGGGTCAATCGGGCTATTTTATTTAGTGAAAACCAAATAAAAGACCAAAAACACCGACAACAAATGCCTAAGTCATTTCCCGAATTACTCTTCAACCAATCTATTTGGCCTCGAAGGGAGTTGAAGTGTATTCTAATCAATTTTCAGAACTTAATTGAAAAACATAACTAACCTATCTAAGCAAACTACATAAATTGTTCAATTAGTGCGTGAGAAATAAGGGCATAATAATGTACTGATTATTCAAATTTCACCCAATCTTTCATGCATTTAATTGCCTAATAAATTCTAGCAACAATTCAAAGCTCAAGCTTAATCAAACACATTCAAAATGGGAACAAATTATTCAGAATTTCTAACGTCCTCGAATTCAAGTAAACAACAAGTAAAAATAGTTGAAGTAGGAAAAAAAAAATCGAATTCAAGCACGTAAACCCAAACAGTAAACAGGCTTATCCCTCCCACCACACTTAAATCATACATTGTCCTCAAGGCATAAGAAAATCAAGAGAAAAGAGAACTTCCCTGAAGTACGGAACTGGGGGATTTTTTTTTTTTTTTCGCAAAAATAGTATGTGTGCAAGGTATGGCCAAACCTAAGAGTCAAACCAGCATAGATGCATCAATAGTTTAACAGCAGCAAATCAATATAATTTGGGAAAAGAACTCATGCCAAAAACGACAAAAAGGAACAGCAATCAACTTAAATGAAGGTAGAACCTCCATACAAATCCCCTCGACTATGTGGAGCTGAATCTTCTAATCCATTACGCCCTCTAGATTGGGGATGATGATTCGTAGAGTTTCTCAACACAATTCGACACTTTCTCAGCACAGACATCATCAACCACTTATAAAAAAAATTTCCACGATCCCTCACAATGGCTCTTGGGTTCCTGAACTCAAAAAATATGTGAGATCTGAAGAAAATAGTGGTTAAATAATCAAGAACATCTGCATACCAATATATGACTGTTCGGTATGGCCAAACCTTACGTTCAAACTCCTGATAAAGTTGCTCGTTCCAGAAATCATCGTGTGTAGGCCTTGATCCTACAATTTTTCCTCCCCATTTGAAAGCATACTTCGGATTGTCCAAAAAGTTCTTGAGTTTTAAAATAGGTGCTTGAAACACGAAGGAATTTAGTTCAGTCATAGCATTAGGCACATCAAGAATCAGAACATCCCTATTCATTGATTTAAAGGCCCCTGATGGTAAAACCATACCACAAGGATCATCAGACAACCTAAATTGTTTTGGTTTACTCTCAAAATTTTCAAGACTTAGTTCCTCTACATTGTTCAGCTCATAATCCTCATTAGTTAGGTTTTCTATCACATCAATGCTAAAAACACTAGAAAATTTATGAGAACCATTACTTAACTCATAAACATTAAACTTCACAATATCACCATCAAATTCTAAAGTCAACAGGCCTTTTTTAACATCTATTTTAGCATTAGCAGTACTAAAAAATGGACGACCCAAAAGGATATTAGCGGATTTCTCAGAATTGTTATCCTCCATGTCCAACACGAAGAAATCAGCTGGGAAGGCTAAATCGTTGACTTGAATGAGGACATCTTCTAAAACACCTTTTGGGTACACGATGGAGCGATCTGCTAGCTGTATGAAAACACCTGTACCTTTTAAGGGACCAAGATTAAGTGCATTATAAACAGATAATGGCATAACATTAATAGATGCACCTAAATCACACATGGCCTTTTTAATTCCCAAATTACCAATTTTGCACGGTATTAAAAACATACCTTGATCATGGCACTTCGGGGGGAGTTTCTTTTGTAGAACAGCGGAGACATTTTCCCCCACACTTACCTTTTCATTACCTTTAAGCTTCATTTTGTTGGTGCAAAGCTCCCTAAGGAATTTTGCATATCTGGTAATTTGTTGGATTGTATCCAACAACGGTATGTTCACCTCAACTTTGCAAAATGTATCAAGAATACTCTTTTCTTCCTTTTGTTTCTTCGTTTCTGCCAAAAGTTGAGGGTATTGAGTTGTTATGACCAGGGGTTTAGGTTTCACGATAATTTCCGACTCACTGTTACGGTTTGAGTATAAGGTATGGTCATACTTTGAAGTTGTACCCTTTTCCTGATCACCTGCGGACCCAGATTTCTGTCCCTTGTCCTTCTCCAATGGTAGAAGAAGTTCTTTACCACTTCTGAGCGTGATGGCGCTGACGTTATGGCTAGGATCCTCGGTTTGCGAAGGCAACTTCCCTTGATTCTCAATCCTACTCAATGCTGCTGCAATCTGACCTAATTGAGTTTCCAAATTTTTAACTAAGTTTTCCAAGTTATTAATTCGGACTGCTTGTGGGTTGAGAGATGGGTTTGGTTGTTGGTTGTATTGTTGGGGTTGTTGAGGTCTAGGTACGAAGTTCTGGAAATTGGGTGGTTAAGGGGCATAACTCAGACTGGGTGATTTTGCCATCCGGGATTGTATGTGTTGAAGTAGGGATTAAAATTCTGTTGTTGGAGCCCTACGACACTAGCATTCTCCATCTTGCCCTCTTGAAGAGTAGGGCAGGCATCGGTAGGGTGCATTTCACTCGCGCAAAGTTGGCACACGTGGCTACTTGGGGTACACCTGCACCAAGATTAGAAACCAAAACATTCAACATATTTTTAATTTCATCAAGAGAGGAAGAATTGACCTCATTAGCATTTTGGGAGATGGATTGGGTGGCATAAAACTTCGACGAGTGAGCCGAGGCTTTTTCAATCATGTCCTTCGATTTTGCTGGAGTCTTATCCATAATGGTTCCCCCACACACAACATCCATCATCTTCCTATCTGCTGGCATCAAGCCTCCATAAAAGTAATGGATGATAGTGTTTTCTGGGAAACCATGTTGTGGGCAAAGTACAACCAATCTCTTGTAACGTTCCTAATACTCATGAAGACTCTCGTACTCTTTTTGCTTGATTGCAACAATCTCCTGATGGAGATCAAGTTCCCATAAAGTTGGAAAGTATTTATCCAAGAATTTCTCCCGCATTTGTGCCCAAGTAGTGATGGTTCCGGGCGGAAGAGAGTAAAGGCAATTTTCGGCTGCATCTTCCGAGGAGAATGGGAAAGCTCGCAGCTTGATTTGGTCCTCGGTGACCCCGTGAGGCTTGGTAGAGCAGCAAACTGTGTGGAACTTACTCAGATGTTGGTGGGGGTTTTCGTTTTCCAGACAACGAACGACGGGAAGTAGGTGAATTGTGCCCGTCTTCAGCTCAAAACCAGCACCCACCTCTAGAAAAGTGATACAGAGGGGCTGCTGTGCAATAGCAGGGTGTGCCAGATCGCACATGGTTATGCGGGCTGGTTCTTCTGCCATCGCTAAGGTATGATCAAACCTTATGGTCAAACATGTCTGTTCGGCCTCTGAATGTTCCGAATCAGTGCCTGACTCTTCAGCTTTGATCAAATTGGAACTCTCCTCTAGGTTCTTGCACGTTTTGGTTTGTTTCCTCAATGATTGTGAAGTTTTCTCGATCTCAGGATTGAAAATTGGCTCGTCAACTTCGCGAATACTCCTGTTCATAAAAAAAATTAAATTCAATTAGAACCAATTCCCGGCAACGGCGCCAAAATTTGACAGGTGTCGAATCCGTCAAAATAAAATATTAATTCGGTGCAACAATTACGAGTATAGTGCAACGGGTCGATCCACAGAGATTGGTCGAATTAATTCAATTAATCACAAGAAATTCGTGCAACTAACTAGCCAACTAAAAATAGGGGAGGTTTGGATTTTGATTAATTACTAACTATCTATGCAACTAAAATAACTAAACTAAGAAGAAAGCAATTAAATCACGTTTGAGAATTGGTTTTGATAAATCAGATGGAAGACAATAGCTAGCTAGGAATTATAATTCAGTTAAGACATCAATCACGAACTCAAAAATAAATACAAGTTATTCAAGTAGATTAGCTATAGTAGATAGAGACACTCGACTCCGTCTCGTTTTCCCTTAAATATTAGAATAATCTAGAGACACTCGACAATTATTCCCTAATCAATTCACAATCCCTAGAGACACTCGAAAGGATTTAACGAATCGACAGCATTAAGAATCAAGAAAACACTAATCCGAATTAACCTAGTCACGATACGTGTAAGATTTAAACCCGATTATTAACTCCTTAACAAGTTCAGAACTGCAACCAATCCTTCTTATTAATATACCACTAATTATCTATCAAGCATGCAATCAAGATTGGCGATATGCAATTAACCTACTTAGATGACCCAGCCGTAATCACTTAAGCAAATAAATCACAATAAACACGACACTCGGAGAATTAATAAATACTTGTAAACTAAATTGAATTATAAAAACAAATTCTATCTTACGATGTCAAAACTAAATTATAAAATCCTAGCTAAGTACTAAGGAATTAGCTACTCATACTTCTAAAATACAAAAACATAAAATAAACGAAAAGCATAAAAAACTCTAGATGACTGACGCTCTCGGATGTCTTTAAGCCATTGCGTGCCTTCTTGACTTTCGGCTGCTGCGTGAGAAAATAATGTGTGGAAAGATATGTATCAAAGTTCTAAAATATGCTGCCAAAGTACGTGATTAAATAGCCAACAGAAGACTTGGCCACCAAGTTGAATATGTCTCTAAATCCTCCTCTAAAAAGGATTCTAATTCCAGGCCTTCTTGCTGCTGCAGAATTGCCCCATGAAGGGCCTCTCTCAATTAAAATCTAAATTTGCCACCTCTCAGCCCACTAATGATCAGCCCAACCATTAATCCATCATCAATGAGACTTATTCCCATGGGCACACTCTTGGCCCAACTCAGCACTACAAGCCCAAGTGTCACAATTTAATTCCCAAATCAACGCTACTCCTTCCCTCGCAATTCCCAGACTTTAAAATCTTAGCCCAAACTTCTCCAATTAGCCCGAAAATCTCCAAAAATAATCAATACGACCCAATTGCACCAAAACTCACAAAAACAAGTGAAGGTTTCTTTTTAAATCAAATTAAAACACTAAAATACAGTCATGAACACAGTAAAAATATCACCATTATTCCCATTCAACTGGTACCCGACGATGAAGAGAAAACCACCAACATTGGAGCTAACCTAAAGGGTAAACAGCAATGCATGCTCATTCAGTTCTTACGAGAAAACACAGATGTATTCACTTGGAAGCCCTCAGACTTGGTCGGCGTCGACCCGAAGGTCATTGAACATTATTTGAATGTCTACCCAAGCTTTCGACCTATCAAGCAGTGATTGAGGGCGCAAAGTGACGAGCGCAATGAAATAATCGAGTAGGAAGTCAACAAACTCTTGGATACCGGGTACATCACGCCAGCCAAATACGTAGACTGGCTCTGTAATGTTGTTCTGGTCGCTAAGACCGGTAGAAAGTGGCGAATGTGTAACGACTTCACAAAATTGAACAAGGCGTGCCCCAAAGATCCTTATCCTCTCCCGTCGATTGACCAGCTAGTTGATTCGACTGCAGGATGCGAGCTTTTAAGCATGATGAATGTCTTTAGGGCTACTATCAAATATTCATGGCTCAGGAGGATAAGAAGAAGACTGCGTTCATCGTGGTCAAGAGTATTTACTATTTCGAGGTCATGCCTTTTGGATTGAAAAACACAGGAGCCACCTACCAAAGGCTAGTCAATAAATTCTTTGAAGATGAGATCGGAAAAACAATGGAAGTGTATGTTGACAACATGATCATCAAAAGTGAGAAGGCGGAGATGCACCTAAAGGATCTGGGTTGGACTTTCGACCTGCTGTGCAAGTACAGGATGAAGCTGAACCCCAACAAATACTTTTTTGGCATGGAAGGGGGAAAGTTCCTAGTCCATATTGTCAGCCAAAGGGGGATTGAAGCCAACTCGGAGAAGATCCTAGCGCTGAAAAGTATCAACAGGCCCCATATTATTAGAGATGTCCAGCATCTGGTGGGTCGAATAATCTCCTTGAACAGGTTCATTTTCCACTCCTCTGAGAAAAATCTTCCATTCTTTAAAATTCTTCGTAATATTAAGAAATTTGAGTTGACGAATGAATGTGATGAGGCCTTTGAAAGGCTCAAAGAGTATCTTGCTTCTAAACCAATTGTAGGGGAAACTATATACCTATATCTAGCCGTTACCGAGGAGGCAGCCAGCTCTGTACTAGTCGCCCTCCGCGAAAGGAAGCACATGCCAATGTATTATATTAGCAAAATATTGCATGGCGCGGAAGCACGTTACCTGGAAATTGAAAAATTCGCTTTGGCACTCGTGCACACTTCTAGGAAGTAGAGGCCCTACCGACCAAGGCTTGCGACAGGTCTTGGAGAAACCAGATGCTACAGGAAGGATAGTAAAATGGGCGATTGAGTTGAGCCAGTTTGATATCAATTACCAGCCTAGGGTTGCGTACCAAACCCAAATCCTTGCAGATTTCCTCATCGAGAGAGACGACCCGAACAAGCAGGTCTCATGCTCAGTTCTATGGACCATGTCGGTCGATGACTCTTCAACCTCTCAAGAGGAGGGGTGTGGGAATATCCCTGATAAGCACAGAAGGTCAAGAGCTCGATTTCGCCATCTCTCTGGATTTTCTAGCTACCAATAATCAAGCAGAATATAAGGCGCTCATTGCAGGTCTCAAGATCTCCAAGGAACATGGAATCGAAAGGATTTCGGTAACTACAGATTTACAGCGAAGGCTATTATGAGGCGAGTGAAGAGATAATGATCCAGTACGTCGCTAAACTCAAATCCTTGGTGTGACGCCCCGTAAATGATAGTAATCGAATATATTATATAATTGTGTGTTTATAAAATATTAACAGGTTTTGCGGAGTGACTGGTATCACCTGACGCCCGGTCCCGTGGGTATATGGAGGCCCCGGGTCGGGGCCTGCCTGGACTGATCATCTGGGAAGGCGATACAAGGCGGGACCTATAACATTTGACCCTCAGTGAACATTATCTGTTTATCCTATTCTTCATTTTTGTTATCGTTGTTATCATTATTCTTCTGATCTGCTCTGTTATCTTTCTGTTCTTGATTATTGTGATAATTTCCACTGAGTCATTTGACCCACCCTATATTTCCCTCTATTTCGTTTTGTTATCCAGAATGTGTTATTAGAGGATGCGATGCTGGAAATGGGAATTGAGCTAAGGGTGATGTTGTGCATAGTGTACATACTGGTTTGAATAAAGTATTGACTACATCTCAGGTGTAAATATTGGTAGCTGAGATAGTCTAGTCAACCTAGGGTGACGAATGATGTTATAGTACTTCTAATCTTAGACAATAAGAGTTGTAAATAAGTGTGTTGACACTGAAGATCCTTAATATAATATATTTTTGAACTAGATATGGCTTTTGTATTAGTGTTTAAACAGGTTTTGCGGAGTGACTGGTATCACCTGACACCCGGTCCCGTGGGTATATGGAGGCTTCGGGTCGGGGCGCCACACTTGGCATCCGAATTCAAAGAATTTAAGCTGCAACAGGTCCCTAGAGAAGAAAACACGCAGGCAGATACCATACCCAAATTCGCAAAAAGGGATGAGAGGCTCCAAAGACCAGAACATCACCTATCTTTCAATTAAGGGACGGGTGATTGATGGGGAATCAGAAATGATATGCTCAATTGACCCAGTTGAGCCTTGCTGGCTCGAAGATTTCATACTGTACCTCAGAGATGGAGTCTTGCCTGCCGACAGAAACGCAGCAAGGCGTCTCCAATACAAAGCAGCAAGTTACTAGCTTGATTCGGAGGGAAGGTACAAGAGAGCATACATGGGACCAATAAAAAGATGTCTCCGCCCGTCTCAAGCCTTGGATGTGCTGGAGGAAATCCATAGTGGGCAATGCGGGAACCATTCGGGTGGTCGATTCTTAGCAAAGAAAGTCTCCAGAAGTGGGTTTTATTAGCCCACCCTCAACGAAGACGCTAAGGAATACGCCCGCAAATGCATAAATTGTCAGAAACACGCCAACATCCCGCATCAGCACCCTTCCGAGATGGTCCCGGTCGATATTTGCTGGCCCTTTGATCAGTGGGGAATTAACATAGTGGGGCCACTTCCACTTGCAACTACCCAGAGGCACTACCTGTTAGTCGCGGTCAAATACTTCTCCAAATGGGTGGAAGCCCAGCCAGCTGCGAAGATCACCGACAAGGTTATCCAAAACTTCCTTTGGCAGAATATCATATGTAGGTTTGGAGTTCCAAGAGTTTTAATTTGCGATAATGGAACATAATTCCAAAGCGCCAGCACCAGATCCTACTGTTCCGACATGGGCATCAGTCAGCGTTTTACATCAGTTGGCCACCCTCAAGCAAATGACCAAGTCAAAGTGACTAACCGCATCATCATTCAGAATCTCCAGACCAGGCTTGAGGCTAAGAAAGAAGCCTGGGTCGATGAACTTGATAGGGTCCTTTGGGCCTACCGTACCACTTCAAGAACCGTGACAGGGTTAACATCCTTTTTGATGGTTTATGGGTCGGAGGCCATGATCCCAGCTAAGCTACTCCATCAAACAGCCAGAGTATCCAACTATCAACTCGCTAAGAATGCAGAAGACCGAGCACATGAGCTCAATACCATTGAAGAAGTCCGATAAAAGGGTTTTCAACTCATGCAACAGTATCGAGCCACAGTGGCTCGGAGCTACAACAAAGGCGTTGAACCCCGCGCTTTCCAAATAGGCGACCTAGTCCTCAAGAAGGTCGAAGTAACCAAACACGTGGGCAAACTGCAACCCAAATGGGAGGGGCCCTATCGTATTGCAGAAATAGGCCGCAACAAGGCCTACCACTTCGAAGACATGGAGGGGAATATCATTCCCAGATCTTGGAATGCCCACAACCTTAAGAAGTTTTATGTTTAAAGTACTTTTGATTGTAAGTGCTCTCTATACTGGGGTCGTTCATGTAGCACCCCAGACGGAGGATACCACATCCCCCGCACTAGGACTCAGACTCGGTCATGAAATAGGAAGTCCATGCCCGAATCCAAATCATAGCGAACGGGAGACCAACTCACACACTAGGCTAGGCGGATCTAACTTGACAAACTTAGAGTGCGGAAGCAATTAAAACCAACAACAATAGATAGCGGAAGCATTTAAAACAAAACATGCAAAGCAGGTGACGGGTTCAACTAGCATAGATACCTAATCCCGAATCAATTCATAATCCAACATAATAAACAGCATAAGTATCATCATAATATCTAATAACATCCAAATACTAACTTACTAACCCCACACGGGTTGAAGTCTAAATAGAACATAAACATAATCTGCAAGTGTGAAATATAAATACATAAAATAAGTAAAGTATGCGACAAATGCATCCTAACACCTACTAGACTAACAAGTGTGACTCAGAAGACTGACTTCCGCCTAGCTCAAGCCAAAAGAACCTGCAACTAAAAGATAAAATGAGGTGTCAGTCAACTGACTGAGTGAGGGGGCTAACGCACACCCACAATATATATATATAAATAGCACAGCACCGAATAAAAGGATGGACTCATGAACCGAGGATAGGTGTTGCATACCAAAACATTTCAAAATAACCCAAAGAAATATAGATATAAGTTTTAAAAACCATTTTTCAGAAAGACTCTATCCCCAATTCATAATTCCATAACATAACCTAATCAACTGCTCGGCGAGTACGAGCTTCCAACCTCAACTCCTCATAACATAAATCAAAATCAATCCAACCTCTACTCCAATGATGGAAGAGCCATGCGTTGTCCCTAACCATCTATAATAGAAAGACTCACAAGGGGTAGCGAACCCACAAGTGCCCTCCCCGGCTATACACCGAAGGCTCAAGATATCAAGCCTCTCTCATCACCCTAAGGCCGCGCAATGATATCTCAAATGGAACTACGCAATGGATAAATGTCCCGACGACCCTAACCGTCCCGGGGGATCCATTACCCGCAACTCCTAGGATCCACAATAGAATAGAACAGAATAGAACATACGCCAATCTTTCATGGCAATCTCGCTAAAGAAACATAAAACAACTGATTTTTCCAAAAATAGCTTACATATGCCTCAAGACTGGTTTTATATTTACACCCTTCCTACGCGATGGAACTTTAAGCCTCATGACCTCCATCCACGCAGGACTCACACAAGATCATCAACATATCATATTCAACACATACATACCTATAATAGAGTATACTCGCATGGGGTAGAAATCAACATATAAAGGTCATAGGTCACGTAACTATACAAATCCTAAACCTCACCTTGTGCAAGTAGAGTCTGAGAGTGTGAAGGGCCAAACACTCTAAACCATGGGCCCACCGGCACCACCAAACTCTGTGACAAGACATACAGAAGCCCAGACTTAAACTCTATATGAACCGAGTAAGACGCACGGCGTATCAAGAGATGAATGATATGTAATATGGAATGAAGTGTACACATAGGTCACATAGCATAGTTCACATATTCTCCCAAATCATGCAATTAACGAAGTATTAAGGTTTAACAATGCATTATGGAAGGATATGAATCACATAGGTCAAGTAGCATAACATAGGACAAACTTTCATACGAAGTTATTCAATTAAAATGGCATATTGTCATCTAAGAATGGAATCGAAGTCATATCATAACCTATAATTCATAAAGCATCTCAACGGATCAAGTAAACACAAAAGATCATGCATAAAAGGGGAACAGGGGGTTGGGAACGGCCATTCCCATGCATAGCCTTGCATGGGAACGGGCCTTCCCACACACAAAGTCAACGAGACTGGGAACGGCCGTTCCCAGTCCATGCATACATGGGAACGGGCGTTCCCATGTTCGCTGCCAAAACACCAACCCTAGCCCGGAAGGGCCGTTCCGGGCTCAAAGCACAAACGGGAACGGTCGTTCCGGCAATAGATCTAGAGCAGAAACTTGATAGTTTCGGGAAGAAGAAGGGGAACACCAAAAATCATCAAACCAACATGAAATCTACCATAAAGCATCACGAAATTCAAGTATATCATCATATAACTCATGCTTAGCATCAAAACATCAATTAATCCAAGTTTGAGAAGGTTTTTGCCCAAAATCTCAAACACCCATTTTCATGAATTTCAAGCTTAAACATGAAGATATGAATCCCTAGTCTTCCTACACGAATTTCCAGCAACTAAGACACATAAGGAGCATTCAAATCATCAAAGCTTGCTCAAGGAATTCAAGATCTCATCATATAAACCATATTCTTCAAGTTGGGCATAAATCACCATTTTCACAAGACTTCCTCATACAAGCTCATACATTCAATTTCATGCTAGGATTCATAGATAGAAATGAAATACACATCAAGGGAAATTCGTAGCTTACCTTGGCTCTTGAAATGATGAAGAAACTAGGGAGATATGAGCTCTTGAAGGTGTAGGAAGTCTTAGATCTTCATCCTCTCTTGAAGCTCTTGTTAGGAATAGTGCCCTAGAAAGCCGATTCGACGTAATCTGCTTTGGGACTTTTCTTGTATCACAGACAATCTTTGAATAATATACGATTGATCATAGGCAAACACTTCTTTATATGCCAATACGTGTTTTGAGTGTTTCCATTATGTGTGCATGTATGAGAAATCCCCTAATCCTGATGACTTTAGGACTCTACCATTTAGGTGAAATGGTTCATGAAACGAGCCCTATATCACATAAGTCATGATTAGTAAAATACTCCAAGCCGATGAGTCCTACAGACAGTGGGAGTGTCAACCTGACTCCTCTAAGGCTTGCTTGTGGGATCACGCCCTTAAGAAGGACCACCTTGTTTCATGGAGGTGCAAAGTGTATAGTTGATACGTGCGTGATACATGAGGCTGCTTACTTTAATAAGTAAGTTCACTGAGGTGCCCCGTGTGAGAACATTCCTAAATGGGAAAGGAAGTTTCTATTTCAGGAAATGGAAACTTCCAGATTAGGAAATATCTCACGAGTCATTGATGTGATTAATTGATCCTTAGACTTGAGGTTCCTTGTCACTTTATGAATTAACTCTGTAGTCTTTGGTATAAGCTTTAAAGGGTGTCGCCTTAGACAACTGATTCAAGGCTTATGCTGGGGCTGCACAAGTGATTCATGAAAGTGAATGAGAATCAAGAAAGGACCTACACTTGCATATGCAAGGTGATCTCTTATTGTGTAAGTCATTCATATGCCATATGGAGTCCTTGGCCAAGGCAGTAGATCAAGACATCAAGAAAAGGGTTTCTTGGATTGAGATCAAATGGATATGAAATGCACTTAGCTTTAAGACCGGATTATTAGGGTTCTGATTATTCCCTTGCCCTAGATCTTGGTTGAGAGATAGTAAGTAGGATGATTGTATCTCACATGAATCAATGACTTAAAGGTTCTGTCGAATCCGAATATTCCAATTCAGCTAGGGGTTAAACACCTGTTGCTAGACTATGGTCGTTTAATCTGTGGACTGATTAATTAATTAGTGAATTAATTAATTAGGGTCACTGCTAATTGAATTGAGAACCTAGAGGGTCACACACAACAACTTGGTTACATGAGTTGAGGCTTTAAAATGATTAAACGAGTTAATCAAGCCTAGAGGGTTCCACACGTGTGAAACCACACGTGTGGGTCACGTGACTGGACACGTGTCATTATGACACGTGTGCCACACGTGATTGTTTAATAATATATTAAATAATTAATTTGTTAATTATTTAATAGACTTTGGTTTAATTTTGAATTAAAAAGAAAGTCTTATTTTGGAGAAAATAATCTAGTTAATTAATTATGAATTAATTAATTAGATAAAATAAGTTATTTATTTTAAATAAATAAAGTATAAAATTATCCAAAAATAGTTTGGATATTTTTTAGCTCTCTTGAAAGTTGATTTGAATTAGAATTCAAAGTCAAAGTCAAAATTACTTGATGATCAAGTAATAGGAGAGAGAGAGACCAAAATCCTAGCCCATTAAGGACTAGGAATTTCGTCCCTCCCCTTTCTTATATATAGGGGAGCTCATGCTCCCCTTTAGAGCTAATCGAATTCTTTTGGTTCATGTGTTGAACATCATCCTTTCTCCAAGATAAACGAAACCCTAGATTAAGCCTAAACACTAACTAGAGAACTAGCATCCTTACTAGTTAGATTGTAGCCAAGTTGGTGGACTATCTCTAGAGAGCTTCAAGTTAGAAGTTTTGAAGATTCGAGCTTTACCAAAAAGTGGGGATCAAGCAAAACGATCAGAAGGGATGATGAAACGATTCTGAACCCGACGTGAAGCGAATGAAAAAATCGAACCAAAGAAGATGGCGAAAACCGTTCTTCCATTTCCTGAAGGATGAATTTTTTCACGAGGGTTTTGTGACTGGCAGTTTTCTACTTTCGCAAAACTGGTTTTCGAAGGGAGTTTCAATCCTGCTTTTCTCGTTTCATGTTTCTTTCTTTATGTTATATTGTTAAGAACATCTCTAACATGAATTGAATCTAGGTTGGTGTGGATTGCTATCCCGACAATGGATTCTGAAGTAGAAAGAGACTTTCGAGGGACGGGTTGTCAAGCCGTGAGAAGAGCGTTCTTGGGTGGCTTGAAACGCTTCAAGAAAGAATAAAAGAAAAGTAAGTTTTCTATCTTTACGAATTTGGTTACACGATTGCGAGTCCTAGATCCTTTTGTTGGGAAAAATTTTTAAATTCCGCTGCTTTCTCATTCGTGTTTTCCAACAAGTGGTATCAGAGCCACCTCGTTAATCGTGTTTCTGATTAGTCTCAATTATTCTGAATTTGGTAGAAATTCTTAGGCTTGATGCGATTGAGTATTTGTAATTGTTTTAGAAAGCCTGAATTACGAAACTGTATTTTTTCCTGAAAGTTTCTGAAAATTGGTTTTTGCAAAATTTAATTTTTGAAAACTATTTTAGATTTGAAACTGTATAAACTGTTTTTGGATTTCTTGGATTGGTTTTGCTTTTGAACGAAAACACGAAACGAAAATACGGAATACGACGAGCACGCGAAACCCCGCACGCGAAGGAGTCGCGCACGCGGGCTTCGCGCAGCACCGCCCGCCTGTCCTAGGCTCGCGCAGGCCGTGCGCCTACTCCCTCCCGCAACCGCGCGGGAGGTGTTCCGGGAGCGCCTAGGCGCCCCGCCCAGGACTGCCGACGCCGTCCCGCCCAGGTTGGGCAACGATCCCGCAAGGCGTGCAGGATCAGTCGCCCAGCCCGCCCGCACACGCCCGGAAGGGACACGCCCAGCAGGCGCGCAAGCAGGCGCGCCCAGTGCGCGCACTAGCGCGGCCTTGGCCGCGCGCGCTTACAACTGGCGTGACCCTTTTTTTTCGCGTACGGGCCCCGTTTTCGTGATCCGGCTTTTTCGTGTTTCGTGCAATCCAGTCCCAATTTTTATTTTAATTTTAAAAATTTTATTTTTGAATATTTATTTTTAATTTTTGAATAAAACTTAAAATTGGGATTTTTGAGAAATTGAAACGGTTTATATTTTGGGAAAATACAATCTTTGGTAAAATTATTAATTTTCAGAAATTAATTGGAATTTTATTTGTTTTGGTAATTTGGGATTTATTGAAAACTTTTATAAATAAGACTCGCATCAAGTCGTGTTTTAAGTCCTTAGGACTTGAAACGAGAATTTTAATTTATTGGCTAAATTTAAATTCTCGCTAAAGCATGTTAGGTGATCATGGGTTTAGATCTACGTATGGTTTTAATTTATGCACATGGATGGTTTAAATTGGGGTTGGAGCCCTATAGTTGCGTTTTTCAATTGAGGTTGGAGCCTCACTTATGTGCGTACTGTTATGTGATTTATTATGTGGCTTTCCATATTACTGTTTTTTAGGCCGGGGTATGCCCCGTGTAATTGTCTAAGGCCAATATGAAGATTGAGCCTTATTACTTTATGTCTTTTTCTTTTTATTGTAATTTGAGAGTAGAGATAGGTGGTGAGGTTTTATTTTCATTTTGGAGACAATGCACCCATGGAGTAAGATGGACCACATTCAAGTAACAAGGAGGCCATAAGTGAAGACCCCTCAAAATGTTAGGGAGGGGAATCTCAATTGTTAAATGTAATAGAGATAGGGCTCGTATTTTGTTACCGCTTTCCCTTATGTGATTTAAACTGTTTATGTGGCATGTATGTTAGAACTTGTGATTGTGGAGTGGCTCCCACATATCACGCATAAGATAGGTAGAACCCATGATCATTACATGTTAGTATCATGCTAGGACATGTTATCTGTTTATGTGCTTGTTTGAAATGCATTTAAGTGTACTTGCATTAATCAAGACTAATAAAATTGGATAACATATATGTTGGTGAGGTCGAACCGAACAACTCTTCGGTTGATTCGAAAATTCCCATTAAATATTAAGCTCATTTCGAATAATAGGTATTTAATTCGAGATGCAAATTTTGAATTAAATTCCTAGCATTCCATCAATAGGTTTTAAGTTTAGTAAGTAAAGCTAGTTATTGTCCGCGAGTCGTGGGATAGCTAGTGGAGCTTATTAGTTCTTAGTTACCTAATTGATCATTTTAAATGATCAATATTTCGTGGTTAATTTTGGCAAGGGCGATGTCCGCGAGTCGTGGGTCGTTCGAACTAAGTTTTGATCATGATCTTATGATTGATGGGTCTAGCTTAAACGCCTAAGTAAATATGGATGTCGCACGAGTCGTGGGTCCATATTGAAAGATAGGTGATGCAAAAACAATTACTAAGAGTTCTAAAGGTGTTAGAATTGGTAAGTTGTACCTACCTAGGGTTTTACTTAGAATGTCCGCGAGTCGTGGGTTCGAGGTAAAATGCTTAGGATCTTAGTACCCGTTGGGAAACGTGTTCCTCTTAGATCTTTGGGAATTATAGATCTTTGAAAAACAGTGGGAGCTACATTAGATTAAAGACCTTATCTTATGTATATCGTTATTATTCAGCATGCTCACCTAGTTCTCTGCTTAGCATTTAGGTTGTAGTTCTGTGATTCTCTACAATATGAAATGCAAACCCATTCGTATCCATCCTTAAGTCAAATAAGTTGACCAAGTCCTGACTAACTCTAAATGGCTTCGGATCCTAAAATTCATTTTAGAATCCGACTAGAGAAAGGCGTTCTCTAAAGGGCGAAGTTTTCAATTGTGAAAAGTCGACCCGGGCCAAAAGAGAAGCAATCTGAGGTGAATGGATTTTTCCAAACCACTTAAAAGCAATTGAACCACCTCATAAAAATGTTACAAGGTATAACATTATGGAATTATTCAATATTCCAAATGAGGAAACAAGTGCACGCGAACAAGGTCTAAAGATCTTATTTGAAGATCTTATGGTCTCGATCATCAACTGAGAAAAGAGTTCTCAATGCACTGATTGCTTACATTGCTTCGACTATCATTCAAACCCTTTATGCTCAACTAGAATGATGCTAATGTAGCATAGTTAATCATTTAAGTTGATAATGGTTGAGAGCATCCTTAAGAAGGAATAAAAGGTTGAGATGGTTAATTCTTCTTCTAAAACTCCCTAAGTTAAAGGCTTGAAGGCCTAAAGAAGAAGAAACCCTTAAGAGCCCAATGGAGGGGCATGTAAGGGGTACGCCCAAAAGACACTAGAGATCAAATAGGACGTTTGCTTCTATGGTAGCAAATAAGGACTTTGAAAGGGAACTGCAAAGAGTATGAGTACTTTGAAATGTTACCTCGTTTAGTAATTCTACTAGGAATAGAATTCACTAGTCTTGAGTCAATTCTGCATAATCCGTTGTGCAAAGACTCAAGGCACTAATGTTCTGAACATACAACGAGATAACAAAAGTAAGATGACAAAGCTTCGAATTACTTTGGAACGTTGAGATATAAAAGGATTAGCAAGTCAGACACCTTAGGATCATTCTATGAAAATGAACCTATAGTGTTGACTTCCTGTGAATCCTATCATGAGGGAAGCGTTCCTGAATCCCGTTTATAAGAAACATGGAACGTTCCAAAATTATAGTGGATTTCGATCCATGCTGATGAGTGTAAGATGCTTAATGTAAGCACTAGATACAATCGTCAGTTTAACCATTATGAATGAATGTACTTGTTAAAGTACAAATTCAAAACTTATATGAAATTCTTAGAATTTCGAAAGGAGGTTAGGAACCGAAGTAGTCATAAGTTATAGGTAAATCGATATGATCGAGATAGCCAATATCTTAGTAACTAATTCCTTAGTCATCTTAGAGATAATAGGATTATCTCTCAGTAAACTAATTCGAGAACACCTTAGTGTTTCCGAATGAGGGAATGAAACCTTATAGGATATGGTCCATTCCATAGCAAGCTTTACTGACTTATAATCATTCTAGGAATAAACTCCTAGAATATGCAGTTAGAGATTTTGAATTTAGTACCTTCCAAAATCAGTCCTTCAGTTGCACTATGCAAAGTGGCATACTAAATTCCCTAATTATTCTTATCCAAGAATTCAATGGAATCCTCTTACTTGAAGAGGATAGTGGGAGATAAGCTTGAAATGAGTTCAAGTTTATACAATGATATTGGATATCAGTTTTGCGATTCCCTTGCACAAAGGTTGTTTGTCCCAAAGGAATGTACCTTTCTTAAGGAATTGTTCCTATAGAAGAAGAAAGGCAAGCAAGCAGACCTCAAAGAAATTTGAGAAAAAATATCCATGCCACATATAGAAGAAACGAGCCCATCTGATAAAACTTAGCCAAATTTTAGAGTATGTACACGTGTGAAACCCTTCTCTTAAAGATGCGTTTAGAACGCGTTCCTAGATAGCCAAGGAATTACTTGAAGAGGAGACACTGTCAGATTTGGAATCTGAGTAGTGTAAGCAAGCCTTGAAATCCAATATGGATTCCATATACTCGAACCAAGTTTTGACCTTGGTTGATCCACCTGATAGGATCAAGCTCGTGGAGCTTCGAGTAAATGGAAAGCATTACAACCTTCTTGACGATTAAAATGCAAAAGTCCATTTGGATTATGTTTATCACATCCTCATAATCTGACTATGAGATATGATAAATTAATATGAGAACTATCTTGTTCAATATGAGATTGAAAGAGACTGAAATAAGGTATTTCTATAAATCTCATATTCAGTGGGAGTATGCATAAGGTATGCAAATCCCTAAAGTCAATCTGTGGATTGATAAAGGCTTCTAGGATTAGACAATTCGATTCCATAGGATAGTCAAATCGTTTGACACAGATGGAAGTCGAATAAGTCTCAAAGTGTACATAGGAAAGTTAGTGATGTAAGAGTCAATTTTTGGTTCTTTAGAAGACGACATCCTTCTCATTAGGAATGTCAAGGATCACGTGAAAGTTACCAATTCTTGTTTAAGAAACAATTTGACATGAAATATCTTAGTGATTATCCTATATTCTCGACATTCAGATCTATAGAAGATAGATCTAAGAGAATAAAAGGATTATCAAAAAATGAGTACATAACCACGGTACTAAAAGGAGTTTAGTATGGACAATGGAACATCTCTTTTGAAGAGTATGTGTCCTAAGATAACTTTGAGAAAGTTAGAATGTCCAAAATCCCTTTAAGTGAAAGGGTGCATAATGTATGAAAAGTTATGTACTAAATTAGATATGGCGCAACACTAAGCGTAGTAGGCCAAATCTAATATGACCTCAGAGAAGGTCATTAGATCTCTGTAAAGGATGTCCTCAGAGTACTTGAGAAGAAATGAGGATATGTATTAGTTTACAGAGCCCAAAAGATCTTATTGTTAGAAGGATATTTGATGTAACCTTCATCAAACATAGATGATTATGAAATCATTGAAAGGATACAACTTCTACCAGAATGGTAATGCAATGTGTTGGAAAGGGGTTCCAAGGACGGACATTGCAAAACTCAACTATCGTAGTTGAGAACTTAGTCGTATTATATAATACTAAGTTAAGTGTTTGGGTAAGAAACTCCATCTAACTTGTTAGATGAAGTTCCTAGCATGAAAACAACTCCTTGATCATATTGTATGATAAAAAGGATGGTTGCTCAAGTAAGAGAACCAAGACCTCATCAAGAGACTGAACACGTGATTACGAATCACTTTATAAGGAAAAGGTGTTTCCTAAGAGATGTGTAAACAAGAGGGTCACATCAGCAGAGAATATGGCAGATCCACTTTGGAAACGCCCAAAGTCAATAAGCTCTCAAAGTGCATCTTGAGAAGATGGGACTTAGAGTGCCTAAATGGCTTTTACGGGCAAGTGGGAGATTGTTAGGAATAGTGCCCTAGAAAGCCGATTCGACGTAATCTGCTTTGGGACTTTTCTTGTATCACAGACAATCTTTGAATAATATACGATTGATCATAGGCAAACACTTCTTTATATGCCAATACGTGTTTTGAGTGTTTCCATTATGTGTGCATGTATGAGAAATCCCCTAATCCTGATGACTTTAGGACTCTACCATTTAGGTGAAATGGTTCATGAAACGAGCCCTATATCACATAAGTCATGATTAGTAAAATACTCCAAGCCGATGAGTCCTACAGACAGTGGGAGTGTCAACCTGACTCCTCTAAGGCTTGCTTGTGGGATCACGCCCTTAAGAAGGACCACCTTGTTTCATGGAGGTGCAAAGTGTATAGTTGATACGTGCGTGATACATGAGGCTGCTTACTTTAATAAGTAAGTTCACTGAGGTGCCCCGTGTGAGAACATTCCTAAATGGGAAAGGAAGTTTCTATTTCAGGAAATGGAAACTTCCAGATTAGGAAATATCTCACGAGTCATTGATGTGATTAATTGATCCTTAGACTTGAGGTTCCTTGTCACTTTATGAATTAACTCTGTAGTCTTTGGTATAAGCTTTAAAGGGTGTCGCCTTAGACAACTGATTCAAGGCTTATGCTGGGGCTGCACAAGTGATTCATGAAAGTGAATGAGAATCAAGAAAGGACCTACACTTGCATATGCAAGGTGATCTCTTATTGTGTAAGTCATTCATATGCCATATGGAGTCCTTGGCCAAGGCAGTAGATCAAGACATCAAGAAAAGGGTTTCTTGGATTGAGATCAAATGGATATGAAATGCACTTAGCTTTAAGACCGGATTATTAGGGTTCTGATTATTCCCTTGCCCTAGATCTTGGTTGAGAGATAGTAAGTAGGAGGATTGTATCTCACATGAATCAATGACTTAAAGGTTCTGTCGAATCCGAATATTCCAATTCAGCTAGGGGTTAAACACCTGTTGCTAGACTATGGTCGTTTAATCTGTGCACTGATTAATTAATTAGTGAATTAATTAATTAGGGTCACTGCTAATTGAATTGAGAACCTAGAGGGTCACACACAACAACTTGGTTACATGAGTTGAGGCTTTAAAATGATTAAACGAGTTAATCAAGCCTAGAGGGTTCCACACGTGTGAAACCACACGTGTGGGTCACGTGACTGGACACGTGTCATTGTGACACGTGTGCCACACGTGATTGTTTAATAATATATTAAATAATTAATTTGTTAATTATTTAATAGACTTTGGTTTAATTTTGAATTAAAAAGAAAGTCTTATTTTGGAGAAAATAATCTAGTTAATTAATTATGAATTAATTAATTAGATAAAATAAGTTATTTATTTTAAATAAATAAAGTATAAAATTATCCAAAAATAGTTTGGATATTTTTTAGCTCTCTTGAAAGTTGATTTGAATTAGAATTCAAAGTCAAAGTCAAAATTACTTGATGATCAAGTAATAGGAGAGAGAGAGAGACCAAAATCCTAGCCCATTAAGGACTAGGAATTTCGTCCCTCCCCTTTCTTATATATAGGGGAGCTCATGCTCCCCTTTAGAGCTAATCGAATTCTTTTGGTTCATGTGTTGAACACCATCCTTTCTCCAAGATAAACGAAACCCTAGATTAAGCCTAAACACTAACTAGAGAACTAGCATCCTTACTAGTTAGATTGTAGCCAAGTTGGTGGACTATCTCTAGAGAGCTTCAAGTTAGAAGTTTTGAAGATTCGAGTTTTACCAAAAAGTGGGGATCAAGCAAAACGATCAGAAGGGATGATGAAACGATTATGAACCCGACGTGAAGTGAATGAAAAAATCGAACCAAAGAAGATGGCGAAAACCGTTCGTCCATATCCTGAAGGATGAATTTTTTCACGAGGGTTTTGTGACTGGCAGTTTTCTACTTTCGCAAAACTGGTTTTCGAAGGGAGTTTCAATCCTGCTTTTCTCGTTTCATGTTTCTTTCTTTATGTTATATTGTTAAGAACATCTCTAACATGAATTGAATCTAGGTTGGTGTGGATTGCTATCCCGACAATGGATTCTGAAGTAGAAAGAGACTTTCGAGGGACGGGTTGTCAAGCCGCGAGAAGAGCGTTCTTGGGTGGCTTGAAACGCTTCAAGAAAGAATAAAAGAAAAGTAAGTTTTCTATCTTTACGAATTTGGTTACACGATTGCGAGTCCTAGATCCTTTTGTTGGGAAAATTTTTTAAATTCCGCTGCTTTCTGATTCGTGTTTTCCAACAGCTCTTCCATGGATGATATGATTTGTGTGAAGTGAGGTTTGAAATGAAATGAGAAGGGATAAGGCTATTTATATGGTGGCTAATAATTCTAGGTCAAGGTTAGGGTTTCCAAGATATAATATGAGGCTAGAGGCTTTAATAGGATTTGGGCTCAAATAATGACTTTCGGCCCAATAAGTCAAAATTAAAAGGTTCAAGGTCTAAACAGTTTCCAAAAAATATAAAGTAAATTCCGTTAGACCCGAATCACCGAATCAAGTCCAATGGTGGTGTCGGAATTCGAATTCGAATTCCCGAGCTCATATTGGTCCGGAATGACCTAAACTCTCCTAACTTAAGTTAGGCCCAAAACACACAAATAGGTCCAAGTCCTATTTAAATCCAACTCTAACAACTAATTTAAATTCACATAATTTTCGTTCTTAGGTTGTCATGCAAGAATTCATATTTTACCATTTTGGATTTTAGTCAATTAAGTCACGTTTTCAATCAAAGTTGGAATTAAACACATAAAAAGGGAATTAAATCACATAAGTGCGTAACGTAATCTCTCTCGTGACGCATACTTGTACGATTTATCGGACGGGGCGTCACAATTCACATCAATGAAAGCAATTTTTAGTCAATCTGAATATTCCTTATCTTCAGTCAATCTGATTGTTTCTTTTTTTCAGTCAATCTGAATGTTCCTTATCTTCAGTTAATCTGAATGTTTCTTATTTCCAGTCAATCTGAATGTTTCTTGTCTTCAGTCAATCTGAATGTTTCTTATTTTCAGTCAATCTGAATGTTCCTCACTCCCGATTAATACGAGTGTCTTTAAAAAACGTTTTTGAAGTTATCCCTCAGGCGTGCATTCGATATCCTATCAATGCTCTAAGGGAGGGGTGCAATGCCCCCGATAAGGTACAAGTCCACGGTAATGAGCTACAAGTCCACGCGACTGAAGAGGTTAAAGCTTGTTTCGAGCCAGGACTTGTTACTTGTTTCGAGCTAGAACTTGTTACAGTTCTGTAAAAATTTTACTCTATAAGATGAATCAGAGGCAAATCACAAGTACTAAAACGCAATAAACAAGTGAGAAATGTGAGTACAAACTTAGTTAAATCTGAGTCACTTTCGTTTCAAAATGGGGTTAAGCCCCAATAAGTTACAGAGTAAGACAGAAAACGGGAAATTACAAGAATTTAATCACAAGGGCCATCTACAAATCAAGGAACTATAAAGCAGGAAGATTCACGGTGTCAGCAATAGGTCCTTCGGTCAAATCTGAAGGATGTGACTCAGGCGCTGGAGTGGCATTTGCTTGAGTTCCAGTTATGGCGGCAACGGGCTCATTATCAGTATTAGCGGGAGCTGGAGGAAGAGCGGCTAGAGGCGAAATAGCCAAAGCAGGGCCGTTTGAGGCATCACCTTGGATCTCGGAGTTTTTCGACCCACTACTTGATGGGGTAAAGGTCGCAAGCAGAGTTTCCTTGGCTTTCCTAAGGTCTACCGGCTCTGGCAACTCCAACTCAGACTCTGGGCGTTTATCAGACTTAGCATCGACCTATTCCACTGCCCAGCCATAGGGCCTCTTGCTCTAATCGGGATCTTCCTCATCACCCTCATTTTTCTTCTCCACTTGCGCTTCTTCCTCTTCAAACGCACAGCGAGCAATGAATTATTCAGGAAGCGCCTTGGGGATGTAACCGTTAGCGGCATTCAGCCTCTTAGGATCGTTGAACAGATCATGGGGGAGAGGGTGGTGAAGATGAACTTGTGACAGGCACCTCATGAAGCCCATCTCGATGTTAGAAGCGCCCAAAGTGCCGGAGACGGTTTCGAACGCGTCTGACCGTAAGAATTCCATCATCGTGTTGTCTTTAATCTGGGGCTCCAACTTGTTAAGTGTCCAGAAGGCGGTCTCCGCCATATTTCTCTGCCCTTCTACATAACCTTTTCGGCACCCATCCTGCGCCCCCTTTTTGTAGGCCGCCTCCTTCTCTTGGTCGGCCGCATCCAATAGGCTCTGGGCTTAGGCCAGCCCGGTTTCCAATCTTTCCTTCTCGGCCCTGAGGGTGGCCACCTCCGTCTCCAGGATCAATTTCTCCTGGGTCGATTCCTCGACCTGCTTGTTGAGCTGCTCGAGATTGCCCATATATATTTCCTTCATCTCATCCTTCTCCTTTGCAAGCTTGGCTGTTTTATCTTTCAAGCTCTTGGCCTCTACCACTTCGGCCCTATCGGACAGCAACCTGCGATGTGTCGTCTCCGCCAGTTCCAAATGGGCGGCCGATTGGTACTCCCTCACGATCAGCTGGGGGGAGAAATAGATGTTAGAAAAATTGAAAAACACTTAAAACGAAAGGAGTCCTAAGTGATGAGGTCGTACCGAGCACAACCAGGAGATCTTGTTGTAGGAGAGAGTTGCGTTGTCCTCCTTAGCCAACTCCTGATGGTCAGCGGCGGTCTGGAGGGCATAGCGAATGGCCCTTATGGCATCTTGGTCGACCATGCCGGTTGCTATCCTTCTCTCCAACCCATCCGCCTTAAAGTCCGGGACGTTAAATGGATACTTGGGCCCTTCAAAGCTGGGGATGTTCACTATCCTCTCATAATCCCCGCGCAGCATCGAGAAGCCGGGGGAGCTGCCAGCCTGGAAGGTGGGGGGTTTCCATCCCTTACCACGGTTCAACATATTTGGGATTCGTTTAGCTATCTTGGAAGGGATCCCACCCTCAGCGTTTTTCTGGGCTTTCCTTTTATTGGTCCTGGGCCCCTTTAGGACCTCGATCGGAAACGACCCAGAAGTAGTCACCGAGTTAGATTCCGGCCGCCCTGCAGACAGAATAGGAATCCCCTTGGCTTTTGGGGGGCTTTGCGACCTTCTCTTTAGGTGCGGGGTGAGCGGGCGCATCGTCGGTTGGGATCCAAGTAGCCCCCTATGCATTAGTGCCTCCCCCCTGTCCGGCTACCTTTTCCACTGCAGCGACCTTCACCTTAGTGTGCTCCTCGGTTAAGCCCTCTGCTTGGGCTATCTCTTGGGCCGTAGGCGCAGAGCCCTTCGCTTCACTTTCTTGAGTCTTCTTGGCTTCCTCTGCTTGACGTTTTTTGACCCAGAGCTCTAGCTGACTTGAGCGTCGGAGTGCCAAAACGGGTTCAACCCCCATATTCCCCTATTTTGGCATTTGAGTTCACGTTTGTTCATCCATCTCAGTTCAGGAAAGCATCAGAGTTGCCTCATGAATACAAATATCTTGGGTGATTGGAAGTCCTAGTCTACAGTCCAGCGCATAGCCAGATTTTGACACCATCACATTGAAATCACGCTTGAATTAAGCAGTTAAGCAAATTGTTAATCATAAATAAAATTTAAATGGTAAAATCATTCATTTAATATTTGCATTTAATCTAAATAGAGGAAATTGCAAAAATGGTATGCCAACTAACCCAATTTCGCACTTTTGGTACTAAATTTTTTCCGGTGAAAAAAGTACCCCCTAACTCACAATTGGGCGGCTGTAGATTTGAGAGTTTTGGATGGGCGGCGGTGGCGTCTGATTTGGCGAGGGAGGCAGGACAATGATGATTGTACCGTGCGATGATGATAGATTTGGTTGCCGGTAATCCGTCGCAGATTTGGTCGTCGGCGGTGCATTCCCTGCATCTTGTTTAGGGCCGGTGGGGAAGGAAAATATATATATACACAATTTATAACATTTAATTAAAGAAAAAAAAGGGTAACATTCTGTCAGCGCCAACTTATTTGGATTTTATTATGTGTCATTTGGATTTTGAACAGATTGTGAGATATTTTACACGTAAGCGCCAACTCAAGCCCATGTGGCCTTTCCAGCATCAACAGGATGTTTCCGGTGAAAACATGCACGAAAATGCTAACTTTGTAAGTTAGGGGTACCAAAAGTGCGAAATTGGGTTAGTTGGTATAGGGATGTAAACGAGCCGAGCCGAGTCGGGCCTTGGGCATTTTCTCGGTTCGGGCTCAGGCTCGCACTCTAACATTATGGCTCGGACTTGACTCGCGAGCCACCGAGCTATAAAAAATAGGGTTCAGGCTTGGTTCGTCTCAAGCCCGAGCGGCTCGGAGTCTGCTCGCAAGCCTAAAGGCAGATTTCCTTGAGGAACAAAAAATGAACAAAAAAAGGTCCAGCATCAAAATAATTACCAAATCGAAAGCTTGGGACATCAATCCAACGAATTTACACAAAGAAAATTGAAAGATCTGTAAATTAAATAACAAGATTTTAAAGCAGCAAGAGAAATGAAAAAGAGAAGAAAATTCGAAAGAGTAAATATCAGATCTGTAAGAAACAAGAAATAAAAAAGAAGATCTAGTTCAAAATCGTCGTTGGTAGTGGCATCTTGAAGGCGCAGAGACGGAGGCGGTCAATATTTGACGGTGGTGGAGCAATGCAGGCGCGTGTGGGAAAGAAATAGGTCGGAACAGAGGTGGCTAAGGCGGATATCGACGTCGGCATGAGAGTAGGCATTTGAACTTTGAAGTTTGACGGCAGAACTATGTCTTCTTCTCCGGTAGGCGTTTGAACTTTGAAGGCAGAAATATGTCTTCTTCTCCGGTGGATATCGTGGCGTGAGAGAGGTTGAAGGCAGAAATATGTTTTGATTGTTTTCTAGAATATGGCATTAGGGTTGGCTCTTCATGCCGCGGCGCAGGGGTAATGGGGAATGGGAATGCATTGAATTTGGGAGTAGGGTTTTTATTAATGTTGTACATTTAATATTACAATATATAATAATATATAATTAATAATATATATATATATGTATATATAATGTGTATAATTAATAATATATAATTAATAATGCATATATATTATAATATATAATGTATATAATTAATAATATACAAATATTTTTTTAATATAACATAGCTCGTGAGCCGGATCGCGAGCCACGAGCCAATGTAAAGGTGGCTCGGGTTTGGGTTCGACTTCCCTCGAGCCGAGCTGTGGCTCGGCTTGGCTCGCCGCATTCGAACCTGAGCGCGAACTTTTCTCGAGTTGGCTCGTCTCATTTACATCCCTAAGTTGGTATACAATTTTTGCAATTTCCTCATCTAAATATGTTGGAAATTTTTATCCATAATAATATTTCAAGTTATTAAACAAATATATGAAATGTGTATATGTAGGGCTGTCAACGGGTCGGATTCGGACCGGATCAGGAGATTCCGAATCCGAATCCGAGTCCTATAGGATTCGGATTCATTTATTTTGAATCCATGCATAATCGGGTAGGATCAAATCCGATAAAAGATCTGGCCCGATTAATAATAAAATTTAATTTTTTAAATAATAAATTTAATTTAAAAAAATAAATGTAATTAGATAATATTTAATAAATAATTGTTATTTAATAGATTATTTGATGATTTTGTTAATATTTACTTAAGATAGGTTAATAACTTAATTTAAACTTATTAATAAAGAAAAATATATAGTTTTAGGGTAAACAATTCAAAATTTGTTATTATTTAAAGTGATAAATATGTAAAACTTCTAATTTTAATCATTTTATTTAGTATTATGTACTAGTAAATAATTTATTTAATTAAATATTATATATATAATCGGATTCGGATTCTTAACGGATCGGATTCATTAATTCCATATTCGATCCATTTATTTCGGATTTTGAATATTTATAATCGGATATGATCCATCGGACATTTTTATCGGACGAATATGTTAAAATTCGAATTGGATTCGGAATGAATTCAGATTAAAATTCGATCCATTGATAGCCCTATGTATATGTTATAAGTCACGACTGTAGTGACTAATTGAAACTGAAGCCCATACAGAATTGTTCATAATATTACATAACTGTTAATTATTTTAATATACAGTGATCTTAGGATCTTTGATTCCATAAATACATACCTAGGGAATTAATTCCTATTTTTCTTTAGCAATCAAAATGGTTCACCACTTATTGTACATATTTTAATATCATATGTAATTTATTTCTCAAACTAATTAAGGAATTTGGGATCTCTAATCAATTTAGCTGAGATCAAGAATATATATAACCAACTAGTTGTACTTAAACTTTAATGATAGAATCAAGAAATCAGACACAAATGATATCATGATATTTCCTAACTAACATCATCATGACCAACACGTAAAAGGGAATTTACATATGAGGCACTAAAATTGGCAACATACAGAACCACATCATTAAATTTATTAATTACTTTTGGGAATTAATTTCTATTTTTGAGAACTTAAACTAATTCGCCCACCAATATATATGACAAATATAAATTGCTAGACAGATCATTTCTCAAGAACTACTACATCACAAAAATTTAGTCAAGGTAATTGGATTTAAAAATTAATACTTAAAATTGTTCCAGTTCAGTGATGGAATGAGTTGATTTATATCTCAAGTAAGTTATTAGTTATAATTTAGGGATAGTTCCGTTAACTTAACAAGGCCTGCACTAAAAAATATAGAGATGGTAGTAATTTGCTGATGAAACCTCTAAAATTATATAGAGATAGTAGTAATTTTCGTAATATACGCGTGAAGTGGCTATATACAAAGTAATTCAAATAATTAGTTCATACCTGCACTGAAGGTTTCCAGTTGATTAATCTACGTGCAAAGAAGAAAGGAATGAAATGCACATCTTTGGACAAATGAGACTAAGTTCTTCAATTAACACATCCCCCACTAATAATTGGTGTAAATTTAAAATCGTGGCATGTTAATTGATCGGTTAGTGGCATTAACATTATTTGCTATTATGCAATTATATCATTAGTCATAATGTGTGATTTTATTATTATTATTATTACTATTATTATTAATATTATAGATACATGGAATGCAGGCAGATCTGAATAATAATGACAAAGCTACATTAGCCATTTGTAATGCATCTTTCCCGCACGTGGATCTATGACTAGATTCATGTAAGAAAAATAATGTTTGATGTAGGCATGGCTTTATATATCCAGACAAAACCACCATTTTTCCCATTTACATTCCACTTAATAGCAGGAGATTCTTACCAAAAAAAAAAAAAATATAGCAGGAGATTGGATTTTAACACACAAGAACAGGGAAGGAGCCAAAGGGGGGCCGGGGGCCTAAATTTTGAAAAATTTTATTTACCTCCATATATTTAAAAAAAAAAATAGTTTTGTCCCCCTAATTTTAGATTTTTTTTAACCCTTTTATTTTAAAAATTTTAGTTTCGCCCTCCCTCATCGTAAATCCTAGTTACGTCCCTGCACAAGAACATGCATTTACACTTTGAAGTGTCCGGCCCGAGATAAGTGCTTGAGTCTATGTGATTGCCATGTAATGTCGTGAGATTATGACACGCCTGATCATATCACACACCCATTAACAAAAGGTTTGAATTTACACAATTAACCTTAACTTTCATTGAATTACGGTACTTTGCCCTTCTTTTTTCCAGCTGGAAGTTCCTAGCCGCGTTATTTTGGGTTTGCGAGGGAAGTCCCAAATTTTTGAAGCGAAAATTCTAGCATAAGGGCGTTTTAGGAATTCTAGCAGATGTTAAGGATGAGTTTACTCCACTTTTTAGGACGGTTTTGATATTAGTTAATTAACATAGTAAACAATGATCCTTTTAATTTGCGTAGTGTTTACTTCACCTTATTAATTGAGTTTTTATTTGGCTTAAAATAGGTGATGTTTACTTCAAACCTCACAAAACACTAAAATAAATGGAAAAGTCCAAATTACCCTTTCCCTTCTGGATGTCAAAAGAAGAAAAATATGGAGAAATCTAAGAAAGTCATCAGATAATCAACTCATAAATACACTTGTTTTGCTCACAAGATTAATAGTGATCTCTATTCATCTTAATTTCCACGTCAAATATTCCAAGTACTCGATACATCAATGATTTATTGTGCAAGTTAAAACAATTAGATATTTTTTGAATTTGGGATGCCTATTAAAACATATTTTCAGCACCAGAAATGCAAACACAAAATGGTTTAGCAATGGCTGAAAACAGAGTGCAACATTTGCAAGTAGCAAGATACCAAGATAAATATATTTTCGAATAAAAATTATATACCTTTAAAATGGAATTTGGAACTCCAAATCATAAACTCAATTTATCATTCATAAATATACATTACAACCTTAAAAAGAAAAAAAAAAAAAAAAAAGGAAAGGAAGAAAAAAACTATTGATACAGAGGGGAAGCAACTTCACAAAAAATTAGCGCAACTCAATATTATTGAAAAAGTTTTCAATGCGCGAAATTTTCGATGTTTTGTATAATCACCTCACCGTTCAATACCTATCACCCCAGAAATCTTAATTTTTGCATAATACATATTCATTTCTGTATGATACTATGTGGTAATATTATTGAAAAACCTTGCTGCATTGCGCCTTTCTTTAACTCCTCTTCCGTCGACGGCGGCGGTATCTCGAGAAGCTCACCACCAATGCTGTTTCTCCAGTCCCAATTCCCCCCACGCCCACCTCAAGAGAATCATCATAAAAATGTTGGTTTCATCTTAGGTCTTGCAATTGGGGGTTTGCCGTTTGCTAACTTTCTAATTTATAGCTTTATTTAAAAATAAAAAAAAAGGAAAGAAAGAGAGGAACACGAAACAGAGGCAAAAGAACACCTAAAGACGAAAAGGCAGATTTCTAGAATCAATACAGCAAGAAATTGAAATCTCCATGGCAGAAATAAATCCTAAAAATGACTTGCCAGTTGAGGACACAATAGGGAGAAATCAGCTGCGACAGAAAAATTTTTGAAGTTGAAAAAAAGATTGCCCAATTTTGGTAGAGGTGAAAGAGACACCTTGAATCTCAAAAATTAGTTTGAGTGGCAAGAATTGTAATATATATAGGACAACTTTGGGACGATTTTGTCAAAAGCATTAACATTAAATATGGTGGCTTATCTAACAGCTACTTTTTGAGTGCTCCATGATTCAAAGTTCACAAAGCCACCGGAAGAGCAGGCTGGATGGATTAGAACGGGCCGTGAATAAGGTGAAGCAAACAATGTTAACTGCTGCTTTATTTAAGTTAAATGGGGTTAACTTGCATAGTAAACACGTCCCAAGTCCTGCTTCCTACAATACATCATTAAAATTGAAATTAGCATAAGAGCGTTTTAGGAATTATACCACTACTTCGAAAATTAAGCAGCTAAACTAAACGAATTTCACAAATTAAACATAGGTTCAATAGGCAGGAACGGGGTGCCAATTCGGGTGGGTCGGGTGGGTTCGGGTCGGGTTGAGGTAGGGGTATTACATGAAAATTCTCAACCCGAACCCGACCCGACCCGAATTTGAACCCGAAAATCCCAACCCGAACCCGACCTGATCGGGTTCGGGTTGACCCGAACATTGTTCGGGTCACCCGAATAACCCGAACCCGACCCGACCCGAAACGATTTTCTTTTTCCTTTTTTTTTTTTTTTGATTTTTTTAAATTCTAATTTATGTTTAAAGTATTTTAAAACTTGATAACAATATATAAAAATATATAGTTTGTAAGGTTTGACATAATTGCAACTAATATAAGATAAAAAAAAAAATTAATACATAAATATTATTAAGTTCTAATTCTAAGTGTAATTATAACTAAGTTCTATATCAACTCTATTTAAATTCCTATTTATATAAATTCAATCAATAAGGTAATTATGTAAAATAAAAATTAGATACATAAACATTATTTAGATCGAATTATATATTTTCTACTAAACTAATCATAATGTAATTCAAATTCTTTAAGTCCAAATAAATACATCTATTTTTGTCCATAAACTCCGTTTAATTCTAATCATATTACAGTCATATATGTCTTTCTAATGAACAAAACTATACAATTTAGACAAATTATATAATATTGACATTATAAATCACATTTTTCTTAGATAATAATCACATGTTTATAGAAAATAATATTTTACTAGCCCTTTTTTTAATAGTCTATTATATTATATTATAAAAATACGAGTTGATTTTTGGATTTTTTTTACAATTTATTGGTCGCCAAAATATCCTTACAATAATGATTGCCCACAAATTTGTTAGAATTGAAGTCTCGAGTCTGCGTTACTTTGATTGTCTCTTTGTGGGTAAAATGGATCCAAATATGTAAAATGGATCCAACATGGGTAAAATATGGATAAAATTGATTAAAATAGGTAAAAAGGATCCAAGTAGGTAAAATGGATTCAAAATGGGTAAAATGTGGGTAAAATGGATCCAAGTGGGTAAAATGAACCTAAATGCACAAAATAGATCCAAAATGAGTAAAATGGATCCAAAATGAGTAAAATGGATCCAAAATGGGTAAAACAGATCCAAATGGGTAAATGGATCCAAAATGGGTAAAACAGATCCAAATTGGTAAAATGGATTCAAAATAGGTAAATTGGATCCAAATGGGTAAAATGGATTTAAAATGGGTAAATGTGGGTAAAATAGATCCAAGTGGGTAAAATGGATCTAAATGGATAAAATGAATCCAAAATTGATAAAATGAGTTCAAGTGGGTAAAATGGATCCAAAATGGATAAATTGGATCCAAGTGGGTAAATTGCATCCAAAATGGCTAAAATATGGTAAAATGGATCCAAGTGGGTAAAATGAACCTAAATGCACCAAATAGATCCAAAATGTATAAAATGGATTCAAATGAATAAAATGGATCCAAAATGGGTAAAATAGATCCAAATTGGTAAAATGGATCCAAATGGGTAAATGGATCCAAAATAGGTAAATTGGATCCAAATGGGTAAAATGGATTCAAAATGGGTAAATGTGGGTAAAATAGATTTAAGTGGCTAAAATAGATCTAAATGGATAAAATGAATCCAAAATGGGTAAAATGAGTTCAAGTGGGTAAAATTGTTCATAAATGGGTAAATTGAATCCAAATGGGTAAAATGGATCCAAGTGGGTTAAATGGATCCAAAATGAGTAAATTGGATCCAAATGGGTAAAATGGATCTAAGTGGGTTAAAACGATCCAAAATGGCTAACATTTGGTAAAATAGATTCAAGTGGGTAAATTGAACCTAAATGCAAAAAATAGATCCAAAATGAGTAAAATGGATCTAAATGGATAAAATGAATCCAAAATGGGTAAAACAGATCCAAAATGGTAAAATTGATCCAAATGGGTAAATGGATCCAAAATGGGTAAGTTGGATCCAAATGGGTGAAATGGATTCAAAATGGGTAAATATGTGTAAAATGGATCCAAATTGGTAAAATGGATCTAAATGGATAAAATGAATTCAAAATGGGTAAAATGAGTTCAAGTGGGTAAAATGGATCCAAAATGGGTAAATTGAATCCAGATGAGTAAAATGGATGCAAGTGAGTTAAATGAATCCAAGTGGGTAAAATGAACCTAAAAGCACAAAATAGATCCAAAATGGGTAAAATGGATTCAAATGGATAAAATGGATCCAAAATGGGTAAAACAGGTCCAAATTGGTAAAATGGATCCAAATGGGTAAATGGATCCAAAATGGGTAAATGGATCCAAAATGGGTAAATTTGGGTAAAATGGATTCAAGTAGGTAAAATGGATCTAAATGGATAAAATGAATCCAAAATGGGTAAAATAAGTTCAAGTGGGTAAAATGGATACAAATGGGTAAAATGGATCCAATTGGGTTAAATAGATCCAAGTAAGTGGGTAAAATAGATCCAAATGTGTAAAATGGATTCAAAATGAGTAAAATGAATCCAAAATATGTAAAATATGGATAAAATTGATTAAAATGGGTAAAATGGTTCTAACTGGGTAAAATGGATCCAAGTAGGTAAAATGTGTCCAAAATGGGTAAAATGCAGGTAAAATAGATACAAGTGGATAAAATGGATTTAAATGGATAAAATGAATCCAAAATGGGTACAATAGATCCAAATGGGTAAGATGGATCCGAACGGATAAAATGGATCCAAAATGGGTAAATTGGATCCAAATTGATAAAATGGATTCAAAATGGGTAAAATGGATATAAGTGGGTAAAGAGGTAAAAAATGAGCCTAAAACAAGTAGAACGAGTCCAAAATACGTCGAACAGGTTGAAAAACGGGGTGAGATGGATAGGGATTTGGTTACAAGTCTAATCTTAATCAAATTCTAAATTCAACTCGAATAAATTGTATTCACATTAAAAACTTGTTTATAATTTTAATTAAGATCTAATTCTAAGTGTAATTATAAGTAAGTTTTATATGAACTCTATTTAAATTCTTATTTATATAAATTTAATAAAATTCAATCAATATGGTAATTATGTAAAATGTAAATTAGATACATAAAATTATTTCGATCGAATAATATATTTTTTACTAAACTAATCATAATGAAATTCTAATTGTTTAACTTTAAAAAAACGCATCTCTTTTTGTCCGTAAACTTTTGGTTAATTCTAATCATATTACAATCATGTATGTCTTTCTAATTAACAAAATTGTATAATTTAGACAAATTTATACAATATTAAAATTATAAATCACGTTATTCTCAAATAATAATCACATGTTTATAGAAAAAAATTATTTTACTAACCATTATTTAATATTCTATTATATTATATTATAAAAATACGAGTTAATTTTTGAATTTTTTTTTGAAATTTATTGATCGCCAAAATATCCTTAAAATAATGATTTCATAATGTCTAATTAAGTTAATTATATAAACCAATACGTATTATAAATTATTATTGAAATTTTATAAGTACTTAATTATGGATAGAAATTTGGTTACAAGTCTAATCTTAATCAAATTCTAAATCTAACTCTAATAAATTGTACCCACATTAAAAACTTGTTTATAATCTTAATTAAGATCTAATTCTAAGTGTAATTATAATTAATTGCCATATCAACTCTATTTAAATTCTTATTTATATAAATTTAATAAAATTCAATCAATAGGGCAATTATGTAAAATATAAATTAGATACATAATAATTATTTAGATCGAATAATATATTTTTTACTAAACTAATCATAATGCAATTCTAATTGTTTAAGTTTAAATAATACATCTCTTTTTTTTTTTTTCCGTGAACTCCGTTTAATTCTAATCATATTGCAATCATGTATGTCTTTTCAATTAACAAAATTTTATAATTTAGACATATTATATAATATTAACGTTATAAATCACGTTATTCTCAAATAATAAATTAATTATTATTTTTTAAGTATATCTAATCCTAAACCAATTATCATTTCATAAATTTTTTATCTAATTATAATACACCATATAATTTAAATATATTAAATATATATTAAATATTTTTTAAAAAAATTTCGGGTCGGGTCGGGTGGGTTCGGGTTGTTGGGTCACCCGCCTAATTTTTCGGGTTGAATCGGGTCAACCCGAAACCCACCCGAACCCGGCTTGTCTCATTCGGGTCAATTTCGGGTCCGACCCGATTTCAACCCGACCCGAAAACCCCCAACCCGAACCTGATATTTTTCGGGTTGGGTCGGGTCGGGTTGGCGGGTCGGGTCAAGAATTGACACCCCTGAACGCATGACTTTTCTAGGGGTGTTTGCAAACTCTACTCAATAAGTAGAAGTTAAAGCAGAAGTGAAAGTTGTGTAAAATTGAAGTAGTAAAAGCAATTAGTGTTTGGAAAAAAAAGTGATAAGCAGAAAAATAATCAGTTGAATGTTTGCAGAAAAAAATTAATAATCACTTTTAAAATTATTAAATTACTAATTTATCCATAAAATATTTTAAATTATTTCTTAGTATTATAATATGATTTCAATATTATATTAATACAATAAATTATTATAATTTTATATAAGATTATTTATAATAATTCAAACGAAAATTAATAATAGATATTAGAAAACAATAAAACTAAAAATCTTTAAAATAAATAAATTTATAAAAATTAAGAAAAGAAAAAAAAAATTACCTGATAATTAAAATTTTCTGAGTTATCAAGATTACGCAATTTTGATCTAGAATAGAAAAGGAAAAGATATAAAGAATAAAAAAAGAAAAGATGCAAAGAACTTGTAAATGTTGAGAATAGTGCCCTGAAAATTCAATTTGTTGAATTAATCAAACTAAATTTATAGCGAGTTGTGAGTATTTCACATGTTGATAATTAATGGCGTGTGGTGGTATTCTTATATAAAATGTGTTTCATAGGAAAAGACTTTGAATACAGAAATCACGTGTCATTAAAGTTCTAGTCGGTAAGATAAGAATATGTTCTTATCAAGACTATAACGTGGTTATATAAGATAATTAGTCTCTCGTCATAGGGAATGGTGATTCCGGTTATAACACGTTGATGATTTTCAATAGGATTGGAAACATCGAACTGGACCACTGAGATTATTCATTTTATACTGCTATCTAAAATGAATAAAATCTCAGGAAGCATTATACTCTTAATCCTGATAATATTTCGGTTTTAGGCATGTAGTGTTAGTCACTGTAATATACTCAGAAGTGAGGTCTCGGTAACGGTGGCCAAAATACTTTGTACGTTCGGTGACAATATGAAATGTGCTAAAGAGTTATATTGATCGAGGAATCTGTGGCTTGCTGGAAGGTAAAAGATATCCCTGAAATAGATTTGCAAAAGTTCGAATTAAGACTTTGGCCAAAGCACTTCGCGTGATACGTCACCGAAGTTGTATGTTGAATGTGTTTCACATACAAAGAATTTGAACTTAAGGCAAATCAATAAATTTCAAATTAGAGATGAAAAATAAATGATAGTAGTTGCAATTTATTTTTCATGGATATCTACGCGGAGGAGTGAAATGCGAAATTATTCTAGATCGAGAAATTCGTGAATAATTTAATTAATTTTAGAGTGTAATAATATTTATTTAGTGGAATTAAATATTGTTAAACTGTAATTAATTACTATCATGAGATGATAATATATTAACCCGTTTGGAGCTAAAATTAATTAGTCCTGCAGATCCCCTTGCAAGCCCCAAATTGAAAACCCGAAGAGAAAATATTAAAAGGAGTAAGAGAAATGAATTTTCAAAGTGTTTGAAAATAGCCAAGAGATTTATTTTAAGAAAATAAATCAAATTCCAAAGAGTTGGAAATGCCCGGAATTTTATTTTGGAGAAAATAAAATTTTAATTTTTTTTTAAAAAAAATATATTGCTGACGTGGCACGCCATGTCAGCAGACAGACCCCAGGTGGCGCTGACTGGGCACCGCGTGTGCGGCTAGGATCGCGACACGTTATCGCCCATGTATGGCCCAGATGCGATTGGGGCGGGTCAGTCAACGGGTCGATCAACCGGGTTAAAGGGTTGGTTCATCGGATAGGGCCGGTCCGGGGCCGACTCGACCCGGACACGTGGCCGAGTCAGAATCGGCCACGTCAGCCAGAAACCCTAGTCGAAGGTGTAACACACGCGCCACCTTGTGGCCGCGCGTGAGGGCGCGTGTGAGCTCCGATCGGGGCGTTCTCGGCGGCGTTGAATTTGTGGTGCTGAGATCTACGACGTGGTCATCTCGATTTTCGTGTCCAAGTTGCACACGCAAGTGGGATGTGAAATTACCATTTTGCCCTCGGTTTTTCCCCTAGTCTTGGCATTTCATTTTTTCATACAATTTTGGGAGAGGTTTTGGCTGAGCTTTAGGCTTTGACACCATATCCCTTTTCTCCTAATTAATTCCGATTTATTTTGGAATTAATTTAATTAGGTGTTTATATATAAAACGCCTAATTTCGGGAGATTAAACCCTGAAAAGAGTTTTCTAGTTTAAAGTTTTATTTTCTCTAAGTATTTAGAGAAATACTTTCGGAGCCCACACTCCGAGGGTTTCTCTGGGGTTATTGCAGGGAAGCTCTGCCGGTTTCACGAGGAGATCGGGTTCTCGGGAGGTGAATTCGGGAGCTGGAAAAATGCCGTTAGATAGACATATTTGGAGTACGGTAATATTTTACAGTTATATTATTTTAAGCATGATAAATTATATGTTCTTAAGTGTTAATTGCATGTTAGATATTTATCTGCTTAAGTGATTTAAAATTTATTATCAATTGCATGTATATACTTGAGTAGATTCGGCTAGCCTTCCGCTTTGTATTAAAATGTCTTAAAATATTTTTAATACTTGTATTATAATAAAAATTTTAATATGTGGTCCAGGACCGCTACTGTTCTGGGCCCACCACCCAGTAGTAAACTCTAGAGTTATATACGTATAATTTAGGATTATTAATATTTTATGAGGATATTATTATCAAATAGAATTTTAATTAACCGTATAATTTATAAGCAGAATCCAAAAACATACCCTGACCTGCTTTTGGATTATGGGTTATTTCTGCTTAAAATAAGCTGGAGTTTCCAAACACTCCAAAACCACTAAAAATAAGCGCTTATATCATAAGTGCGCTTATTTTTAGAGTTTGCAAACACTTTCAGAATCACAAACATGTGATTTCACGTCCTGGGGAATCATGACGTGGAAAATAAACGCCCCTTATATGTTTAGGATTAATTGTAAGCCTTTCTAGAAGTGGGAGAATTCAAATTAAACGAAATATAAAACTTAAAAAAAGCATCAACTTTTAAGTGTAAACTGAAGATTCTCAGATTCTATAAATAAAGAGGGAAAATCCAAAACGAAACTCACTTCCATATTCATCACTTGCTAGTTGCTTCCCCTTTGCTTTCCTTCCTTGAGAGGAGAAACTTAAAGGACGAGCCCAGAAGAAGAAAGTCGTACGAACAACAATGGTGGGAGTTCTGTCCAACAAAATCCAAAGAGATGAATTGAATCCTGGTGATCACATCTATTCTTGGAGGCACTACTATCTCTACGCTCACCACGGTCCACTCCATTACCTCCTCTTTCTCTCTCTATAATTACATATACATTTGTATGTATATTTCAATTCCCTTTTCGTTTGTGCGGTTAATTTATTTAGATTTGATTGACTTCGATCCTGTGCACGGATCTACTTTTTCCCTTGGTCCTTAGCTTGATTTATTTATTACATTTGGCATTCATTAATTTGGTAAGTTGCCTGGGGATTGTAGATGAATGCTCATTGAGGGGAATATATTAGGGTTTTGCTGGCACTTGTTTTGGTATTCCGTTGCATTTAATATTCTTTTAAATTGTGCTCCATGGTAGTTTAAATTAAATATTTGCAATCCATAAAATTGGTTCTCGAGCATTTTGTAACTGTGTAAAGAGCTGAGCTCTTTTGCGAGTATTCAATCACCTTGAATAAGGAGACTGGAAGGTTGTGGCTTTCTTCGTTTTGGTTTTGGTTTCTGGTCTTATTAATTCACTGAATATGTAGCCAGTTGCTGTAGGGTTTATGTACTCAACATGTTAATCAGAGAGTATGATAAGAGTTATTTGCGTAGGAATCACCCTCTTGAATGTTCATGTACTGCCGAACTAACATAATCTGGCCACTTTTCCGTTATCACTTGTTACTGAAGTGAAAGGTAAAGAGCAAAAAAAGGGGTTATCAGATTGAGTATTGTTGCTGGATTGCTTTCATTTCTCTTATGTGCTATGCAAATAATATTTTTCTGTCAATTTGCTGATTCTATGGTGCTTTTAGTTCGATATCCTCAGCTTAGTTGTATTTCTCCTTGGATTTCTTTAACAGAACAGTTCAAATACTGAAGAGTAGTTTTGCAGTATCTTTTTCTTTCTCATGGTTGGATGATGAAGTGTTTTCTGTACAGGGCGTTCAACCCTTTGGTGCCCGTTAATTAAGACATTTCCTTACAAAATCAAGTATAGAAAGGTGTCTTACCTCCTGTTCTCTGTTTTCTTGAGAAGCAATCATGCTGATGAAGCTTTAACACAAGTTTCTTATTATTCTTTTTTTTTTCCCCTGGAATATTCTTCTAAATAATGCTTATTCTTTTAAATTCAATAGCTACCATAAAATTGGTTCTACATAACTTTCTTACTGCATAAAACATTTGGGCCCTTTTGAGAGCAATCAACCACTTCATGGAAGGAGACAGCTATCATTTAGGCAAGATTGTGTTTCTGGCCATTTTTGCTCACTCTGTGTTCTAGCCATTTTTCATAGAATTTGTGCACTCAAAATAATCATCATACAGTTCATAAAGTTGTTCACCAAGAAATTACACTCTTGCAGTGTTTATGCATCCCACTCATGACCTAAATAGTCATGCTCACTTTATCACTGGTCGGTTAATTTTCATTTTTCTAACTCCTTAAGAGAGGATACTGTCAACTTTAACTTTCCCAACATACAAATAGTGTGGCATTTGTATTACTTCCAAATCCAAGTTATTTGGCCTTTTCGATGGGATTTGTTCTTTTTTCTAGCTCCTTAGAGAGGATACTGTCAACTTTAACTTTCCCAACATAGAAATAGTGTGGCATTTGTATTACTTCCAAATCCAAGTTATTTGGCCTTTTCGATGGGATTGGTTCTTTTTTGGTTGTCTTTATTCTATATTATCTATTGAACTTGTATTCTCTAGCTGCTGCACAGCTCCTTATTTATGTCGCAGCTATAAATGTGATACTCGTTTTTGCTGTCATGAATTGTTAAGAATATTGCGAAGATTTTCATCTTTCATGAATTCTCAAGGAAACTTGCCCTAACTTGCCCTTCTTCATCAAAATATCAGGAATATACGTTGGGGATGGAAACGTGATCCATTTCACCCGGGGAGCAGGGCAGGAGATTGGAACAGGAACACCGCTGGACAAATTCATTACCCGTGGAGCAGGGCAGGAGATTGGAACAGGAACACCGCAGGACAAATTCATTTTCAGCTCATCTCCGTCTAATCCCTCAGACCCCCCCTGCCCAAGATGCGGTGACCAATCAAACTCTGAAGGGGTCATCTGTTCTTGCATTGAGTGTTTTCTCTCTAATGGAGAGCTGTATCAGTTTCAGTACAGTGTGTCACCCTCCACTTTCCTTGCCAAAGCCCGAGGCGGGACGTGCACGCTTGCCCCTTCTGATCCCCCTGAGGATGTCCTTTACCGTGCCGAATATCTCCTTCAGAATGGTTTTGGTGGCTACAACATTTTCAGAAACAATTGTGAGGATTTTGCAATCTACTGCAAAACAGGTTTGCTCGTCTTCACAACTGTTGGCGTGGGACGGAGCGGCCAGGCGGCATCTTTTCTTGCTGCTGCTACTGCAGTCGTGTCGTCACCCTATCGGTTTATGACCACCGGCTTTGCTGGTCTGACAGGTTGTGGGGTTTATTGTATTAATCGGTTTGTCTCGGATATTGGAGTACGGCGTGATGTGACGAAAATCCCCGTTGAGAGGCTTGCTGGACGTGCCGCACTTGGTGAGCCTGAACCAGAAGAACAAACCTCAGAGGAGGAATAGGCCAAAAACTGAAACTATTCTCGTGTCTTGGGTAGAGAATTCATCTATTTCTTAAATCTATTGTCTGCGGTGGTGCTCCTTTCTCATACCAGAAATTATATAAAAAAAAAAAGGAAAAAAAATGTATTTTAAATTTCTACTTTCTTCCGCCCTTGTTAATCCTTTCATTTATCCCACAGATTGAAATTTGAATGCTTGTGATTATGTGAACCCTGCTCTCGAGCAATCATGTTACTCGTTCTTCGGCTACTAACTCTTGTTCTATCTTTAAAAAGGTAACTTTGTTATATTCCTATTTCATCTGAGACATACGTTTCGAATGTGGATTCGGGTGGATCGGGTTGGGGTAGGGGTATTAGTTATTACACAAAAAGTCCCAACCCGATCCCAAAACCCCTAACCCGAACACGACCTGATCGCGTTCGGGTCACTCGGTAACCCAACCCACCCGAATAACATGACCCGATTTTCTTTTTTCTTTTTGATTTTTGATTTTTTTTTAAATTCTATTTTATGTTATTATAAAACTTGATAATAATATATAAAAATATATAATTTGTAAGGTTTCACATAATTGTAATTAATATAAGATAAAAAAAGTAATTAATTCATAAATGTTATTATTCTTTACACTCATAAATTGTCCTATCTTTAAAAAGGTAACTTTGTTATATTCCGATTTCATATGAGACATACGTTTCGACTTTCCATTGATTGCTAATTGTTTGTCTTTTTTTTTTTTTTTTGGGGTGGGGGGTTGCGTAATGGGGTGTGCCATACAATTCCAACGAATTATACAAAGAAGTGTAAAGAAATTATGAGTGTAAAGAAAGTACAAAAATAAATAATGATGAGTTCCGAATATGGGGATTGAAATCCGATCACTTTAGAATTTGTTTGAGTGGAGAAACCGTCGGAATTTCGCCGGAGAAGATGAGGTTCTACCTGCTAGGACAAACACACTGAAAAGTCAGAAGGCCAAGCTGGGGGAACCGGGGGTGATACCCAGTTTGGCTCTCCGACGCTCAAGTTAGATGATGATCTGAAGGAGGAAATGTAAGCTAAGTATGATTTGCAGTAATGGGGGTCGCTTACAGTGAAGGAGATGACTCTGTTTATTTATAGTTGAAGGTCAGGGGCCCTTTGGTCATTTGCCTCATGTGGTCCTGGCCGAATGTTGCCCTAACACGTGGCGCTGTGAGAGAGAAACCTAAGAGGAATCTTCTGCAAAAGCTGCTGAGAGTTAGTGTTGGTCACAGTGGCAGGTGTGCGGGCATGTACGGTGTGTCAGAGAGCCGTTTGGGAGGTTGGTGACGAGGGCTTAAGAGCGCGCTCGTGACAACCAGAAGCCTTGGAGGCCAAGATATCCGCTAGGGGATGAGGGCTAGGGCTTGCTGTAATAAGCTGAAGCGGAAGCCTCTATGAGGGAATGTAGCGCTCGAAGAAGACTCGCTTAGATTGATTGAGGTACTAGTCATGCAGTACCAACGACGCTTGTGGAAGAGCGGTAAGAGCAATATTGTTGACGTACGTGTATCCATAACAGAGCTGACGCGTGTCCTTGCGGGATGTCAGCGCTCGAAGGTTTGAGCGCTCGTATATGTCTGATGCAATCTTAGAGAGGCAAGTGTCATCATCCTAAGGTGCCACGTGCCGAAAAGGGGGATGAGCGTGTTTTGACCCCATCATTTTGCCTCCCAATTCTGTAGTCCTTTGTAATAAGGGCTGTAGAATTTATCATGTACGACCCTCCGATCGTGACGCTTGTAAGGGTTTTTGGCGTGTTGGGCAATTTTCCTTCTGATTGCGCCATTAATGCGGTCCTTTCGCCTGACCGCTCGTTACGTCCAAGCATTAAATGCTGTCCCTTCTTCTGACTATTTGGAGCGTATAAGCATTAAATGCTGATGCGCGTGGGGCGCGTGAGGCTTGGGAGGTGCGTGACGTTTCCATAAAGTGAACGGTTTCCCAGGCGGGAAATGATTACCATTTTGAATTTCTTGCCCGAAAAGCACCAACTCCTATCCCTATAAATAAGGGATTCTGAAACCACCCCATCTTTTACGCGAACTTATCTTCTGAGCATTCCTTTGCAGAAAAACTCTTTGCATACCAGTTCCAGAGCACTCCTTCCTTCCTTCAAGTTCTTCCCAGAAATCTTAAGGTAATATTCGGTGAAACTTTCTAACTTCGCTAATTTTAGGATCAAATTTAGGATTCAGCAATTCCTTAGGCTTCTCCACCCCGGAAATCTCAAATCTCTTTAGGTGTGCGACCTTTCCCAGAGAAAATCCCCAAATCTCTTTCATATTCCAACACCGCCATGGCCAACCGACAGGTAGAGGGGTTTGCCTGTGAAATCAGGGAGATGGCCACCCAAAATTCATCTCCACCGGATTCTTCCAGGGATGAAGGGTTGGAAGGGGCCATGACAGTCATAGATGCAAGGGACCCAGAAGGGGTTGAACCTCTTTTCGAAGAGATGAACCTGGTAATGGAGGCAGAGAGACAGGGGGGAACTCTTCCAATAACTGAGAGTGCTACCCATCCCCACCGCTATGCTATGACGGTGGTAAGGGCCGCTCCAGCACTGGTGATGGAAGAGGCAGCGGGGCCCTCCGAAAGGGCCCGTGACAAAGGAAAGGGCAAAAAACCTCAAAAGCCCAGAAAAACCAAGAGGTCCAAAGGATCCAAGGAGGGAGAAGACTCAGGCTACCAGGCTACCGAGCGCACCCCAGACGAAACTCCCAGCACGGTTACCCTAGGGGAGGTGAAAACGATGCTGGCGCCCATCTTCTGGAACGAGCGCTTTACGTGGAGAATCCCTGCTGAACACGAGCTTGCCAATCATCCGCCTCTTGGTGAGATGGCAGTTTACGTGGATGCTGTCAGCTCTGGGGGCTTGAGATTCCCAATTTCGATCTCAATGGCCCACTTACTGAACGACCTGAACCTCTGTCCTTCCCAAATCGTGCCCAACGGCCTGGCTCTACTAACAAGCTTCGTGATTCTGATGAGAAGCGTTGGCTACGAGCCCTTCGTGCGGAACTTTAATGCACTCTTCCAAGTAGTCACCTCATCACGCTCATCTCCTGAGGCGGGCTTCTATTACGTTCAAGCGAAAGCTCACACGAAGCTAATCAATTCTCCCTCCAGCACTTACGGTCCCAACTGGAAGGAAAAATTTATCTTTGTCAAGGCTCCCGCGGAAGAAGGCTTTGGGGTGCCCTCAAACTGGGGTTCGGTTTCAAAGAGCCGCCTGGAACCTGCCCTTCCAAGGGATTGGGCCAAGAGTTTGGCTGAGGCTCTAAGGGACGAGGGTCACCTTATTGAAGCAAAAGATTGGATAGATGACGCAGGGCTTATGTTCTTGTGTGGTCTTTCTAACGACCCTTACTATCTTGACAATCCCCCGGCTCGTGACATGGAGAGAGATGGTTAGATTCTTAGGGCACTAACTTTTTAGATAGGGATACTAACTGTATTCTTCTTTTTTTTCAATCTTGCACAGCGAATAATTTGTTTATTGAATTTTAACTCTGGTACTTGTTTTTCTTGTAGGAGCAAATATCTTAGAGATGGCAGGAGGAATTAGGCACGCCGCTCGTTTCGCTCATGCCAACAGGAACCAGGCCCAACAGGGGGAGCAACAACGCCCTCGAAGCTGTGGTAGCAGGGGTGACGCTCGTGGTTCGGGCTCATCTTCGAACGTCCAACCCCCTCGTGGCCGAGAAGAAAACCATGCGGCCAACCCCAAAAACAGAATAATGGCGCAACCACTTCCTCCTCTGTCGGACTCGAGGGTGTCCGACCTCACAACGTTAACCAAGTGAGGCCTCCCTTGACAATAAATGAGACTCTGCCAAGCGCCAGTAGACCTTCCCGTAAGAGGAAGAGGATGCCCGACGCTGTAGCAATAAAGGGCAAAGGGAAACAAGTGGTTGAGGGCCCAAGGGTGGTGGGGAAACTTCCTCTTCAGAGTAAGAGCGCTTATGGGAGTTCCCCCGACGAGGGGACAGGAACTTCTCAGGCGCTTCCGACGGTGGGCCAGTTCTGCTAAGGCCCGGCACGCTCGCTCAAGCCGTCAGCGAGCACCTTTACGACAAGGCCCAATTCACGGCGGACCACATGCATCTTTTCAGCGAGTCTGTGGAGACAGTGGCCTACGATGCGGCCCACACCTTGATCTCTGTAAGTCTTTACTTTCTTGTCACATCGCTATCTCTAGTAAGTATCTTTCTAATTCTTCCTTGCTAATATTTCCCTTCTTTCGAACCCACGCAACAAGTACTCCCCAGGCTCAAGAACATGCAAATGCGGGCATCCGCCTACGCCTATCGTAAGGCTAAGTACAAGAAGATGGCCCGTGCTAACGATCCGACTCAAATTCAAGTGGAGCTGGATACTGAGATAGCCAAGTATGAGTCCCTCAAGGACTTGTACAAAAAGACGGAGGGGGAGTTGAATAAGCTAAAGGAGGACTTTACGGCGGTGGAGAGCGCTCGAAGCGGTTTGAGCGGCCAGTTGGCCCACATTAATGAGGACTTCAAGAAAGCAGAGGCCGAGCGTGAGAGCTAGAAAACGAGGGCTCTGGAGGCTGAGAGGAAGTTCAACGATACGATGAATGAATGGCCTCACAGTCTTAATCGAGTCAACAAGGAGGCCCTCATCAAGTTCTGTCATTAAAAGGCCTTTAACTTTGTGGCTTCCTTGCACTGCTTGGACGAGGCACAAAAGACCTTCAGTCTAGCCGTCGAACAGGGCATCCACAAGGGGCTAACCAACCCGGCTATGAGAGAGGCGGAGGGCACATGGCTCATGTTCAATGAGCGCTGCGAGGAAGATGATGAAGACCAGGATGACCCTGCAGAAACTATTGCTGAATTGGAGTATGACTTTTTGGTCAAACTTCTCCAAGACGAGTACATGGATGCTCATCCGGCCAGTAATGCTCTACAAGCCGCACAAAACGATCCTCCTGAAAATGAACCTCAAATGCCGGCAGGGGAGGATGCCCATGTCCCAGTTGCTGAGGGTGCCAACGAGCCCAATGATCCACAAGCGCCCGAGCCACCAGCTGCCCAACCTCAAGAGCCAAAAGGCCCAGTTTACGGTCCAGTGGCCCAGAACATCTTGGTGGTTATTGATGAAGACATCGCTCCTGCGGCTTCCCTCCAGCTTTTCTTTGCATTTCTTCTTAGCTTAGTTTAACACTTCCTCATTTTGTAATGATGCTTATGGGCCTTCAAGCCTTTATCTTTGTAACTTAGGCGAATGGCCTTAATGAATAGAATTTCTCCTTTCCATGATACTATCTTTACCTTTTTCTTGATTGCGAACTTTTACTTTGCACTTGTTGTGAACAAACCTTGTAGTTGTAAGATTGTGTGTAACATGCTTAGTAAAAATTGCATATTTCAGATAGGCTTTCGATATTTAGAAGATTTTGTTAAATCTTGCAAAGCTTGAAAATTTTCACTAAGTCTTGAGTAACCATGAAGGTCTTACTGTGAGGTTGCCCCCCCTTAAGACTTGTGTAAATTTTTTGCATTCATACTTAGGAAAATTTTGCTAAGTCTTGAGTGGTCATGAGGGTCTTACTGTGAGACTGCCTTCGTTCAAGACTTGCGAATTTCTTCTTAATCTTGGAAATTTTGCTAAGTCTTGAGGAAATACGAGGGTCGTACTGGGAGACTGCCCTCATTCCAGACTTGTGAAATTTCTTCTTAATCTTGGAAATTTTGATAAGTCTTGAGGAAATACAAGGGTCTTACTGGGAGGCTGCCCTCATTCCAGACTTGTGAAATTTCTTCTTAATCTTGGAAATTTTGCTAAGTCTTGAGGAAATACGAGGGTCTTATTGAGAGACTGCCTTCGTTCAAGACTTGTGAATGTTCCCTTTTAACGACGTTGTTGTTGGGCGAGCGCGATAGTATTGGCCTCATTCTTTGATTCGCAAATGATCCCGCTTTCGAGCACAAGGCGTTGTGACAAACAACCAAGGCCTACTGGGATTTTCGTTGTGTTTTTCTTCCATTTTATTAAGTTGGTTGTGAGCGTTACCAGTCTATCCTTATGAGTGCGTCCCCCCACGTGGAGTAGAGAGCTGGCAAGCGTAACCCATGTTCGATGCAAGTGACATATTACGCTCGTGAAGACGAGGGATGTGGGACTTATATGATCATGCAAAATAAAGAAGCGTAATATCCAAAGATACTGAGAGGGATGTATCATATCTTACTTGTAATTTGGAGTACATAGAGCTCATTAACGAGGTGGTTATATCATCACCTTAAAGAGTTTCTACACATAAAACCGCCGGAGATTACATGCGTTCCAAGGGCGAGGCAAGCGCTCACCCTGAAGCGTTTCCAGAGTGTAGGTGTTGTTAGCTCTGATTTGTATCACCTTGAACGGACCTTCCCAGTTGGGGTCCAACTTCCCCACATGTTTGGATACTTCGACTTTCTTCAGGACCAAGTCTCCCAACTGGAAGGTTCTTTCCCTCACACGCTTGTTGTACTGTTGAGCCACTGTGGCTTTATATTTGTGTATCTTAGCCCAAGCTTGGTTTCTTTTTTCATCCAATAAGTCCAATTCCAGGCTTCTGTTATTCTCGTTAAGTTGAGGCTCGAAATAAGCTACACGAGCGGATTCATTTGCAATCTCAGCTGGTATCATTGCTTCTGACCCATACACGAGCGCGAAAGGTGTCTCGCCAGTGGCCGCTCGTGGAGTAGTGCGATAAGCCCAAAGTGCCCCTTGCAACTCTTCTGCCCATTCACTCTTCACTCTCCAGCATCGTCTTCAAGTGCTACAAAATGACTCTGTTGGTAACTTCTGCTTGTCCATTGGCTTGGGGATGGCCTACGGAGGTAAAGCTTTGTTCAATCCCCAATTCCGAACACCACTCTCGTGTGTCAGCGACTATGAACTGGGATCCATTATCAGAAATAAGCACCCTCGGAATGCCGTATCTACATATGATGTTCTTCCAAATGAAGTTTCTCACAACCCGGAAGGTGATCTTTGCCACAGCCTCGGCCTCGGCCCACTTGGTGAAATAATCGACAGCCAAAATGACAAACTTCTTTTGTCCAACAGGGATGGGCAAGGGCCCACAATGTCTATTCCCCACTGGTCAAAGGGCCAGGAAACATCTATCGGGATCATTTGAGCGGCTGGCAGTTGAGGGAGATTGGAATGGAATTGACACTTTGGACACCTTCTGGAAAATTCGAGGGCGTCATGCAGAACCGTGGGCCAATAAAACGCACCCCTTAGAATCTTCTTGGCCAGAATACGCCCTCCTGAGTGATTTCCACAGCTACCACTATGAACGAGTTCAAGCGTTTCTCTCGCTTGCGAGGGCCTTAAACACCTCAATGGAGGCCCTTGAAATGATTTCTTGAACAGTCTTCCCCCTGAATCTAAAGAGAACCGTGGGGCCTTGCTCCTTATTTTCCGAGCCTCTACCTTATCATTGGGACAAATACCATCTCTAAGGAACCAGATGATGTCATCCAGCCAACATGGTTCAAGCGGATCAATCATAGCGACCGCCTCCTTGGCAATTTTCTCCTTAATCAGAGGCTCTTCCGTTCTAAGGAACGTCATCGAGCGCTCAGAAGTGCCTTCCAAATCCGAAGCAAATTTTGAAAGAGCATCAGCGCGCTCGTTCTCGGCCCGTGGGACTTGAAGCAGATGAAATTCTTTGAACTTCCCAATGATATCTCGAGCCTTGCTTAAGTACTGCACCATGGTGGTTTCTCTAGCCTCATAAGTTCCTTCAATTTGGCTCGCAATTAACTGTGAATCCACATACGCAGTAATTCTAGAAGCTCCATTCTGAGAAGCAATTTCTAATCCTTGTATAAGGGCTTCATATTCTGCCTCGTTATTCGTGACTTGAAAATCCAACCTGATCGCAAAGTCCAACTCAATCCCATTAGGGTCTCTGAGGGCTACCCCTGCTCCTCCCCCTTGAGAGGTTGAGGAACCATCCGTGTGCAGGACCCATAATCCTTCGTTCTCGGAGACATCAGGCTCTAAACCAAAGCGCTCAACCAATAGATCAGCTACAACCTGAGCTTGTATGGCAGTTCTGGGCTCAAAGCATAAATCAAACTGGCTCAATTCAATGGCCCATTTTATCAGTCTCCCTGACACGTCTGGCTTGGACAAAACTTGCTTCAAGGGTTGATCAGTGAGTACCGTTATTGAGTGTGCTTGAAAGTAAGGCCTCAAACGTCTTGATGCATTGATGAGGGCAAACGCAAATTTTTCGATTTCCAAATATTTTTTCTCAGCTCCTTGCAACGTCTTGCTTAAGTAATAAACGGGCAAGTGTCTCCGTTCTCGTACAGCTATCAAAACAGCGTTCGTAGCCCCGACCGAAACAGAAAGATATATAAATAGCCTTTCGCCTTCGACGGGTTTAGTCAGTAGAGGAGCGCTCGATAGATAAGCCTTCATATCCTGTAGAGCCTTTTCACATTCCTCCGTCCAAGCGAAGTTTCAGGCATTCCTCAAAATCTTGAAGAAAGGAAGATTCCTGTCCGCCGAGCGCGAAATGAATCTGTTCAAGGAGATGATCTTTCCTACCAATACTTGCACCTCTCGGAGATTTCGAGGGGAGGGGATCTCCAAGACAGCCTTGATCTTCTCAGGATTGGCTTCAATTCTCCTCTGACTGACCATGTATCCCAAGAACTTTCCCCCTTGCACTCCAAAGGTGCACTTTGAAGGGTTCAATTTCATCCCATACTGACGCAGGATCGAAAAAGTACGCTTGAGATCTTCCAGATATGAGTCCTGACGCTCACTTTTAACAATCATATCGTCTACGTAAACTTCCATGGACCCTCCAATTTCACTTTCAAACATCTTGTTGACGAGCCGCTGATACGTGGCTCCAGCGTTCTTCAGCCCAAAAGGCATGACTAGGAAGCAATACACCCCCAAATGGACAACAAAGGAAGTTTTGGGGCGGTCCTCCGGAGCCATAAAGATCTGATAGTATCCTTGAAAGGCGTCCATCATGCTCATAAGTTCACATCCAGCGGTCGAATCCACCAGTTGGTCTATCCGGGGCAGTGGGTAAGGATCCTTAGGGCAAGCCTTGTTAAGATCAGTAAAATCATTGCACATTCGCCACTTGTTCGCACTCTTGGGCACCAAAACCACATTACACAACCACTCTGGGTATACGATGGGCTCGATATACTGAGCCTCCAGGAGTTTACTAACTTCTTCTTCGATAACCTTCTTTCGAAAACCATGTACGTCTCATTTCCTCTGTTTGATGGGCTTGAACGAAGGGTCCACATTAAGCCTGTGGACAATGACGCTTGGGTCAATCCCTGTGAGGTCAGAGGCTTTCCACGCAAATACATCAATGTTCTCTCTGAGGAAGTCAATCATCATAATCTGAGAAGGCCCCGAGAGGTTGGACCCTATCTGAGTATTTTTATCCTTGTTTCCAGGTTCCAACTCAATAGAAAGGAACTTCTCCAAGGGTTCAATCCTTATTTCAGGGCGGGGAAGTTCGAGCGCCCTCTTCTTTCCAATCAAGCGCTCACCAGGAGCGGGCTCATCCTTCTCCCGCTCGTCTCCCTCTGAGGATGATTCTTCGACTGTCCCTGGCGGGGTACTTTCGAGGGGGTTCTTGGTGCTAGCATCCTTCCTCTTCTTGTTCTTCTTCTTGTATAACTTGGCCCTCTTGCGTATCGGGCCATCTTCGTCCAGGTTGGGAAAGTCAATAGAATTTTTGGTAGATCCGACTTGGAAGATTTTCTTCGCTTTAGGCTTTCTAAGGGACAACATGTAACATTCCCAAGCCTCTCGCACATTGCACAACACTTCTCCCATGCCCTCGGGGGTGGGAAACTTAATCTTCTGGTGATAGGTGGAGATGACGACTTTGAAATCGACGAGGGCTGGGCGCCCAATTATGATGTTATAGGGAATATCAATCTCTACCACGACATATGTGACCACGAGCGTCTTACGCTGGGGGGCTCGGCCGAATGAGGTGGCCAAGCGTATTTGCCCTCGGGGGACAACTTCTGATCCTCCAAAACCAATGAGAGCAGTTTTGAGAGGCTCTAGTGGGAGGTCAGCATTCATCTTAAAAAATGTGGAGTAAGGCAAAACATTAACAGAGCTTCCACTATCCACTATCCACTAACACTCTTTTTACAACATGATTGTGGACATCCACACTAACCACCATGGGGCAGTCAGAAGTTTCACCTTCCCCATGGGGTGTTACAATGTGTCCTAAATCCCTATCATCAAAGCCTATTACATCATTATCTCGGGAGCGCTGATCCTTGGCCTTCTGTATAGCATAAACGGACTTGGGCACGGATGGGCGTTGTTCGTAACTCCGGACATATCTCCGCCGAGCGGCATTGGAATCTCCCCCTGAAGAGCCTCCCGCTGTCATGTTGATGACCGCAAAAGGCGTATTCTCCTGCTCAAGGGCCTTTCCCTTGTTGCCCCGATGGCTGCTGGTCTCAGGGGGGCCTCTTCCTCGCGGACTTCTTGATCGGGACGGGCTCCTTTTTCTCTCCCGGGAATGATCTCGACAGCGCTCATCAAAGCGCTCCAGAATTTTCACAAATTCCTTCAAATGTCCCCCCGCAACGAGCCTTTGAATCTCAGCTTCCAGCTGGCGACATTCGTCCGTGTCGTGCCCCTTCTGCTTATGGAAGGCACAGTACTTATTTGAACGTTTCATCGACTCAGTCTCTCTCATCTTGATGGGTCTCTTAAAGAGTTTCTTGTCAGAGAGGTTATAAACCTCTGAGTTCGGTCGGGTGAGTGGAATACGCTCGAAACGTCGAGGGGGCAGTGGCGACCTTTTGCGTTCCTGATGACGCTCCTCCTTAACAGTGATTTCGCGTCCTCGTTCCGGGTGGCACTCGTTTCTTGCTGGGCTGTGATGTCTGGGCCCATTCGTCCCGTACATGTCTTCGAGCGCGAAAAACGGCTCGACAACCTCTCTTAAGGCCATGAGTGTCCCTGACCTTCTCTCCACGATAGCATCAGCAAATTTTTTGCTCACATATTGCTTGTGATCCACAGCCTGAAAGAGCACCGGGATCAAGAAGTCCATGGACGGTCTCTCTACTTGCAGAATCTCTTTGTTGAAGAGGGCGAAGAACGAGCGAAGAGACTCATTCTTGCCCTGTACCACGTTGTAAAGGGTCGTGGGCGCTGTAACTGGGGCCTTCAGAGAGTTGAAGTGGTTGAGGAAAGCGTCGGCCAACTCTTTGTAGGAGTGTATCGATCGTGGGGGCAGTCTCTTGTACCACTCCTGTGCCATTCCCACTAAGGAAGTGACAAAAACCTTGACCCAATAGTTGCTGGAATGCTCGTAGAGGTGCATCAGATGTAAAAAATGATCCAAATGTTCAGCCGGATCGGTTGTACCGTCGTAGCGGTTGATGGAGGTGGGGATTTTGGCCATTCCTGCTTGGGCCATCAAAACTTCTTCCACGAGGGGAGAACCCCTCGCTAACGGATGGTAATCGTAGGTGCAGAAGTTCTCCTCCTGTTCCTTTCGGCGAGGGACCTGCGACTATCGGTCCTTGTGACGAGCGTCTTTGTCATCGGCTCGTTCATCCCTACTGTGGGAGATCTGAGACCGTGCTCGAGAGAGCTGTCCGACCATGTCCTTCAAACCCTGCAGCTGGTCTTGCACAACCGCGAGGATGTTAGGATTCGCATCCCCTTCCCGGTCTCCTTGTCTGGCGGCACGGGAAGCCCTCCTGGAAACGTGGGAGTCCTCTTCATTCTCGTTAACCCTCTCAGTGGGTTCCCTATTTCTGTCTACAGGGGGACGCTCGTTTTCGCCCTGGCGGGGCATCTCATTAACTGGTGGTGGTGGTGGCGGCACCCTCAAGACGGCCTGAGTTTCCCTAATAGGGAAAGTTTGCAATCCGCCCACAGGGGCGGCGATTTGAGTGGCCTGCCCAGAGGGGAAGTACATGGAATGGAATCTTTCCCATGCCCCCTGAGCCGCCTGAACCTCGCACTGGGCATAAAGAGCCCTCAATTGCTGAGTAGTTAGAGGAGGTAACTCTACTCCTTCAACCTCCCTGGGAATCACCAGCGGGAGCTGGATTTGGCCGGCGAGGTACGGTTGAACCTGCGGCACCATAACAGTGGGAGTAAGCGTGTATCCCGGCGGCGGCATCATGTAACTCTGACCTCCTGGGTTTGCATGGGCATGTGCCCATTGAGTTTGGGGTGGCCGCGGAAGAGCAGAGAGAGGAATTCCTCCGGCGGTGCTGGAAGCTGGTGGCGCCGGTGGTGCTGGCGGGGGAACTGAAGATTCTGCCTGCGGTGTCACCCCTGAGGGGGGTACCCCACCTTCAGCGACGGTAGGGGGTGGGCCTCCGTCCACAGGGATGGAGGGAATAATGGCATTGACGTCATGGGAGCTGTTATCTCCTCCTCCCGCGGCGCCGTATCTCGTAGCGACCACAGCTGTAATGATTTGGGGTGTTTGCTTTTCAACTAGCAGAAGAGAAGAAAGAGGCTGAGAGCTGGTTTCCCACAGACGGCGCCAAAAATGATGGGTTCCGAATATGGGGATTGGGATCCGATCACTTTAGAATTTGTTTGAGTGGAGAAACCGCCGGAATTTCGCCGGAGAAGATGAGGTTCTACCTGCTAGGACAAACACACTGAAAAGTCAGAAGGCCAAGCTGGGGGAACCGGGGGTGATACCCAGTTTGGCTCTCCGACGCTCAAGTCAGATGATGATCTGAAGGAGGAAATGTAAGCTAAGTATGATTTGCAGTAATGGGGGTCGCTTACAGTGAAGGAGATAACTCTGTTTATTTATAGTTGAAGGTCAGGGGCCCTTTGGTCATTTGCCTCATGTGGTCCTGGCCGAATGTTGCCCTAACACGTGGCGCTGTGAGAGAGAAACCTAGGAGGAATCTTCTGCAAAAGCTGCTGAGAGTTAGTGTTGGTCACAGTGGCAGGTGCGCGGGTATGTACGGTGTGTCAGAGAGCCGTTTGGGAGGTTGGTGACGAGGGCTTAAGAGCGCGCTCGTGACAACCAGAAGCCTTGGAGGCCAAGATATCCGCTAGGGGATGAGGGCTAGGGCTTGCTGTAATAAGCTGAAGCGGAAGCCTCTATGAGGGAATGTAGCGCTCGAAGAAGACTCGCTTAGATTGATTGAGGTACTAGTCATGCAGTACCAACGACGCTTGTGGAAGAGCGGTAAGAGCAATATTGTTGACGTACGTGTATCCATAACAGGGCTGACGCGTGTCCTTGCGGGATGTCAGCGCTCGAAGGTTTGAGCACTCGTATATGTCTGATGCAATCTTAGAGAGGCAAGTGTCATCATCCTAAGGTGCCACGTGCCGAAAAGGGGGATGAGCGTGTTTTGACCCCATCAAATAAGACTTGACATTTTATTAAGTAATCGCAAAGGTAATGATTATTTTGAGAGTTCACAATGGGAAATTCTTGTTTGAGCCGGGTGTAGGGCACTGTTCCCTACACCCGCCTGTAATACACAATTAAAATATATATATATATATATATTTTTTTATTTGTGTATTAGAGACGGGTGTAGGGAACAGTGCCTACACCCGACTCATACAAGAATTTCCCGTTCACAACCCGCCTAAAATCAAAACGTTAAAAGGCAATTATTAGAAGTTACAATTTAATTCACCTCGAGACTATACAAGCGGGTGAAACGCAGTATAAAAGTGAAAGTAACAAAGAGAACATAACATGACAGAGAAATTGGGATCGAAAAGATTAAGGGGGCGGTTTTATGACTACAAGTATAATGTAGGGGTTTACGTTGTGGTGAAGACAAAAAAGAAAAGAAAACTAAAAGAAAAAATTTATTGACGTTTGTAGGTCTCGACTTCCATGTCCTCCGAGTACCCTAAACCCAGAGGCGGAGCGAGGAATTTTTTTTTTATTATATGTAAATTTTAGAAATTTTATTATTTTGCCCCCCCTAATTTATAAATTCGCCCCTTTCTCCCCAATTACAACTCACTAATCCTAATAATTAGATTTTATTTTTAGATTAATTTGAATTTTAGTATTAGTTTACTTTAATTATGATTCTTTTTCTCGATCCAAATGCACTTTTTATGCTTCCCAATAGAAGTCTTTTGATATTCTTTTCTTCTTTCACATATTAAAAGTCTCCAATTAATCTTTCTCTCTCTCTTTACCGTCTTTTTCTCCTTTATTTTTCTATTCTTCTTCTTCTTTTTTTTTCTTATACTCAACTTAAAACTCTTATTAACTCTTATTTTTCTCCCAAGTTATCCAATAAAACCAAAAGAGAATATTAACTTATATTTAATTTTAATTTTTCTATTTTTCTCTTATAGTTTTAGTATGAATAAATTATATAGATAAAATTTATAATTAATTTGTTAATTGTAAATTAGTTCAATATTTTGAGAAAAGATTGTATCTTTGAAAATAGGTTAAGTAATAATTGCGTTTAATTTTGGATAAATTAGTATCAGTATGACAATAGAATAAAGATAACTATGTTTAATTTTAAATAATATATTGTGTTTAATTTTAGATAATTTAACGTTAATATGAGTTCTGTGTATTAAGAAAATATCGTTTCTTATTTATATAACTGTGCTATTTTTCTTCTTTTATTATGGATAATTATTTAGTTAAAAAATTGTATCTAAATAGTAATTTTAGTTTCTATTTTATTATAAAATAAATGTGTTAATCTTAGTATTTCTTTTATTACAAATAAATTATTTAGCTAATAGATTATATCTTAAATAATAAATTTAGTTTTCTTTTATAATAGATAACATTTATAATTAATTTTTTAACTGTATCTACTGTATCTTTTATCTCTATGATTATCAGAATAGAATATGTCAAATAATAAATAGAATATTATATATATATATATATTTTTGTTGAATGGAAATATTATAGTTATAATATGTAAAAATTTGAGACACTTTTTAGTGCATTTTTAATCAAATTAAAGTTTTAAGTTATACATGTTTTATTTATATATATCGAATAAAATAATATTTTTATTTTTAATAAAATAATATTTATTTTTTAAAAAATATTATTATATTTTAAATTTTCGCCCCCTCTTACCTGAAATCCTGGCTTCGTCCCTACCTAAACCCTAGCTGATTCTTCACGTTTAGTGCATTTGGACGCTCCCAAAAGTCTTCGTTGGGCAGCTAACAGGCCTTGGCTGAATCACACTGTTCTCATACGATTCGACCTTTTCCAAATAAGGCCTTGTAGCCTCATACCTATGAAAATAAGGAGGATTATTTTACTTGCACGATTACAATAATTACAATTAGAACAATTGAATTTTCCCTAATAAGAAACAAACGGCCCTTCTCGCCAAGCAAGCACACCTGCCACACGGACAAATTAAATATAATTTTTGTTAAAATTAATTAGAAATATAATTATTAAAAATTATATTTAGGCCAAAGAAAAATAAACTAATAATATTCTAGTTTTTTTTTCATAAAAATAATAAACTAATAATATTCGAGGTTATGTTACGTTAAGGATAACTAAGGTCGCATAACCCGAACCGTTTCTTGGAGTTGAGGATGAATATGTTTATAATTTCAGTTTTTATGTTCTGAGGTGTGTTGGATGGAGATGCTCGTACTCACCGAACTTATGTACATTATGTTTGGTTATGAAACGGGAATATGATTTTAATTTTATTTTATGATAAGAATTATGATATGTATATGTTATGTTAGGTTTCGAAAATTGTTTTGGTATGCAAAAACCTAGACCCGATTCATAACCTCTAATTTCAAGGTGTTTTGCTCTATATTGTGTATGGTGTGGGTGCGTGTGTTCAGCCCCCTCACACTCAGTTAGTGGACTAACCTTCCCCTTTCAACTTTTATTTGCAAGTTTTGTGTTGCTCAAGTTAGGCGGAGAAGTGGGTCATCCGTGTCTCACTTGTTAGTTTAGGTTGAGTCTTTAATTTTTGAATTCATCCGCATATTTTGATTTATGAATTTGATATGTATCGCATTGATTTGATCATGTATTTTGTAGCACCCGAAATGTAAGGTAGCCACATCCCCCGCACTATAGTTCAGTCCACATACGAAATGGAGAATCCGTACATAAACCAAACATATAGCGAATGAGAGATAATAAAAAGACAATACCTTAGGTAGCCAGAACTAACCCTGAACCAAGTAACGCCAATGCATAACAATTTAAGCAGAAGCATAACATATATCATCGATCAAGGCTATTTACAAGCAAAAGTATATGCCTCACATAATTTACAATCCATAAACATGTATACAATATCCAAAAGTAGCATAAATAGGCATAAGTATCCAAGATGCAACCATAATATGAAAGTGTCCTATGCTAGACACGAATTAAAGACTCCATAAGACTTTAATTCCCGCCTAGCATGCATCTACAAAATACTAAACAGTGGAGGCGTCAGTCTATGGAAGACTGAGTGAAGGGTATAATTAATAATTATAAGCACAACTAACATGCAAGTTATAATCTCCGGTAAAGTTTTATTCAAGGATAATATAAGTTCAATGATAAAGTAAACATCGCCCGAGATTACAACTATCAAGTTTAACAATTAATCCAATTTCAGTCAATTAGTGGCCCGGCGAGTGAGGACAATTCTCCAACCTTTATTCCGACAGTGTATAATAATTAGGTTATAAATGGGTTAAATGATATGCTCAACGAGACTGGATAGTTCGGGCCTTGTAAATCCGACCATCACCCGGAGGAAAAAAAAAGGTTATCGTTATTGATTGCTTGCATCGTAATTACTTGTATGATTGGGTACATGAATCCCATGCCTAGAACTCCTTCCTCCACCAATCTCCTGGTGGATTCAGGCGTCATCCCAAAATGGTGAGGTAGTGCACGAGTTACCTATCAGCCCTTGCTTTCCCGGTTGTCTCAATACACTAACCCTCGGGCCTATAGTGCAGTACAATTTACTCGCCAAAACAAGGTTAGTTCAATGTAAAAAGCATGGTTCGTTTTCAATCATTTGAGGTTTTGGAGAAAGATTTATAAATAAATATATTTTGGCCGAAAGTCCACCTAGAGGTTTTAAGGGTTCTAGGTAACAAATTAAACCTCACCCGTCGAGATAAAATAAGACAAAGGACATGGCCTACGGAGCCTGCTCCTCGTCATCGGCATGCTGGTCTATGCAATAAAGACAAGTGTATGTGAGACATGACTCTTATAAACCAATTAAGACGAATGGCGTAATCATGAAACGATATGACATGCATTGACAATTATGGCATGTTATGAACATATTCATATATAAAATGAGCATATAATAGCATGTATTGATCAATTAAAGGCTTAGGAATGGAATTGAAACATATAAGTTTGAGCAAAAAATTATAGAACCCCTCTGGAGCATGGGAACAGCCGTTTCGGGTTAAAGTGTAAAATGGGAAAGGCCGTTCCCAGCTTTCCTGAAATAAATCCTATGCGTCTGTAGGAAAATGCCACCATTCATGCTTGGGAACGACCGTTCTGGCCGTAGGCCAAAACTGGGAAGGGCCATTCCCAGCTTCGCGCCAGGATACTCAGAAGGATGGGAACGGCCGTTCCGGGAAAACAACTAGGACGGGAAGGGTCGTTCCCGCTTTGATGAAAGTTTAAAAACAGGGCAGAAGCAGGGGAGCTCTTCGAACCAAAATAAAAAACCAACAAACACCAACAAAACTTCTCCCAAATACAGTAAAACGTGAAATAATCAAACTTAGGCACTTATAGTTCAATAAAAACCATCATCAATACTCATACCAAGCTTTGATCATCAAGAAGTTCACTATCAAACCCCATATAACATCTCATCATCCAACTTTCTAAACTCCTAGAATTCAGGCATAATTTCAAGTTAAAAGCATGTAATTAAGGTTCTAACAACTAATTCACAAGTTATCTAATCCAAATCATAACTCTAGCTTCAATCATGAATCAAAAGAATTCAATCACATATCTCATATATACCTTGAAAGAAAGAGGGAAGAAAAGAGATGAAGTTATGGGGATGATTAGAGCTTCAAGTTTCGAAATTTTCCAGAAATATAGCTTGAAAGCGAAAATTCCCACTTCTCTTCTACCTTGGGGTTTGATTGAGATGTATGGAGAGCAATGAGAACAAGAGCAAAGTGTCTGTATGTGTATGAATGAAATGTTATGCCATTCATCACTTAAAAAAAAAAAGAAGATGAGATGCCACAAATTGCAATTAAGTCCCCCAAGTTGGGAAGTGATGAAATTAGCTTCTAAACTCATGAAATGCCATAATTAAGTCCAATTCAAGCCCATGCAATTAGATCCTCACGTTATGGAAAATGATCAATTAAAGCCATGTAGACAATTAAATCATGTTCGGCAATCAATTCACGTATCAAGCAATTACAAATCATGCAATAATTCTCAAGTTAATAGAGATTTCATATAATCATTTAATAATATAATTCACAAAAATATCATGAAGTGTAAAAATTAAGAAATAAAAGAGTTAAATAAATTCTATCTCTCGAAAACTCACATGCATGGCACGCGTACCTGAAAGACCGAAAAACTAGGGAGTTACAATCCTCCCCCCTTAAAAGAATCTGGTCCCCAGATTCACTGCTCGGGAGGAAACAACTCTGGATGGAACCGTTTCGTCTTGTCTTTGGTTTCCCACGTAGCTTCTTCAGTCTTATCACTTCTCCAAAGAACCTTAACCAATGGGATTCGTCGATTTCTCAATTCTTGAAACTTTTGATCCAAAATCTTTATCGACTTCTGAATAAAGGTCAAATTCGGTTCCAATTCTACTTCTTCCACAGGTACAATACATTATGAATCCCCGTGAGGCTCGGCAGTAGGTCCAACCGATAGGCTACTTCACCAACTCTTTCAAGAATTTCAAAAAGACCCAAGTAACGAGGATTAAGCTTTCCTCCTTTCCCAATCCGAGAAAATCCCTTACATGGAGACGCCTTCAAGTTCACCCAATCTCCAACTTCAAACTTCAGATCCCTTCAATGAAGGTCGACGTAGCTCTTTTGTCTATCTTGAGCTGGTTTCATCCATTGTTGTATTTTTTGGACTTTCTCAATCATATCCCTCATGGTTTTAGAAGGTTTCTCCAATTTTTCACCCTTCTTAACGCCTTCCTGTTTAGTCCATTTCCACTCCTCTAGATCGAAGAACAACAGAGATCTGCATTTTCGACCATAAAGTAACTCATATGGGGCCATACCGATCGAGGCTTGGAAATGTTGTTGTATGCGAACTCAATCAAGGGTAGTTGCTCATGCCACAAAGTCTGAAAATCCAAAGCACAAGCTCGAAGCCAGTCCTTGAGATACCTAATTAACCTCTCGAATTGGCCATCCGTTTGAGGGTGTGACATAGTACTAAACTTAAGCTTCGTGCCCAAAATACCTTGTAATTCTTGCCACAACCTCGAAGTAAATCTCAAATCTCTATCCAAAACGATGCTAACTGGAATCCCATGAAGTTGACCGACCTCCCTATTATACAACTCGGCTAGCTTGTTGATCTTGTAAAACATTCGAACCGGTAGAAAATATGCTGACTTAGTTAAACGGTCCACAATCACCCAAATACCATTGTACCCACCTTTTAGTTTGGGTAACCCGTATACAAAATACATCGTCACCTGTTTCCACTTCCACTCTGGAATAGGTCACGGCTGTAGAAGACCTCTGGGTTTCTAATGCTCGGCTTCAACTTTCTGATAAGTTATGCAATGTCTCACATATTCGGCTACGTCTTTCTTCAGTCCATTCCACCAATAATATTGTTTAAGATCCTTGTACATTTTATTTCCTCCAGGGTGGATTGAGTAAGCCGATTTATGAGCCTCTTCGAGCAACACCCGCTTCAACTCATCAGGCACAACTACACGGTTCTTGTAACGAAGAAGACTGGTTTTATCGAACCCAAAGGGACATTCCGGATCAGCTCTTGCCTTCGCTACCAACCTCTGCACTTTCGGATCATTAGTCTGTGCCTCAAACAATCGATGCTTCAAGTCCGATTGTATTGTGATATTAGCAACTCGAGCCTTCACAACAATTGGCTTAATCCCACTACTTGTGCCCACTTCCAAACTCGATACACTAGCCTTCCTACTAAGTGCATCGGTGACCATGTTAGCTTTACCAAGATGGTATTTGATGGTACACTCATAATCTTCAAGAAGTTCCATCCAACACCTTTGCCTCATATTCAAGTCTTTCTGAGTAAATAAATACTGGAGGCTTTTGTGGTCGGTAAAAATCTCGAAAGATACCCAGTACAAGTAATGTCTCCATTTTCCAAGTGCAAAGACCACGGTCGCAACCTTAAGATCATGCGTAAGATAGTTCTTTTCATGCTCTTTTAACTTTTGAGAGGCATAAGTAATTACTTTTCCTTTCAGCGTTAACACACTCCCTAAACCTTCATTCGAAGCATACGTATAAACAGCATAACCTTCAGAGCTTTCGGGAAGTGTTAACACTGGAGCTGAGACTAAGTTTTCTTTCAAGAAATTGAAAATTTTCTCACAAGTCTCATCCCACACAAATTTTACCTCTTTCTTCGTTAGTTGGGTTAAAGGAGCGGCGATCCTTGAGAAGTCATTTACAAATCTTCTATAATATCCCGCTAAACCCAAGAAACTTCTAACTTTCGAGGCATTATTTGGTTTCTCCCATTTCAACACGGTTTCAGTTTTCGAATGATCAACTTCTAAACCATTTCCCGAAATAACATGACCCAAGAAAGAAACTCTGTCAATCCAAAATTCACATTTACTGAAATTGGCAAATAACTGATGCTCCTTTAAAGTTTGCAACATGATTTTAAGATGTCTCACGTGCTCCTCGGCGGACTTGGAAAATACCAAAATATCATCAATGAAGGTTACCACAAACTTATCAAGAAAAGGCCTAAATATTTTGTACATCATGTTCATAAAAGCTGCAGGGGCATTAGTTAAACCGAACGGCATCACCAAACTCATAATGCCCGTACAGAGTATTGAATCCCGTCTTTGGAATATCTTCTGCTCGGATTCGCAGCCGATAGTATCCCTGTCGTAGGTAAAGTTTCGAATAAACCTTTGATCCCTGAAGTATATCAAATAGCTCCTCGATATACGGGAGGGGATACTTGTTCTTGATCGTCATCCGATTCAACTCCTTATAGTCAATACGCATTCTCAAAGTTCCATCATTTTCTTTTCAAACAAAACCGACGTGCCCAGGGAGAAGAACTCGGTCTAATGTACCCGACCTCCAACAACGCATCAAGTTGAGTTTTCAATTCCTTTAATTCCGCTGGATCCATACGATACGGAGTTTTGGAGAGTGGCTCTGCATTCGGGTACAAATCGATCACAAATTCAATTTCGCTATCCGGAGGTAAAGAATCTAATTTCTTCACTACCTCTGTTTCTTCCAACTTTATCTGATCTTCGGGCCTATTGAGAATATAGGCAATGAGCCCCATAGCTCTATCTCGAACAAGTTTCTGAGCCTCGGTAAAAGAAAGTAAAAGCACGGTCTTCGAACTCCAGCCCACGGAAACCTCTGAGCCCAACTGAACTCTCTTTGCCCGACAATCAGCAGTAGCAAAATGTCTATATAACCAATCCATACAGAAAATAGATCCGTATTGAGTCATCAGCATCTCAATGAAATTTGTCAGAAAAACTCGACCCTCGATACTCACCGGAACATCTCTGTACACCCGATCTGTCTCTAAACTACCATCAAAAGAAGAACTAACCACATAGCAAGTAGAAGAGCACACAGCAGGTAAAGATAAAGTAATAGCAAGAGCACTCGAAAGAAAGAAATGTGTAGCTCACGGATCAAACAATGTATGTATGTTCGTGCCATGTATACATGTTGTACCTTCTACTACCGTGACAAGATCCACATCTACATTTTGCTCCTCTCCGTCTAAGGTATAAGTACGAGCTCTGATAAGTGGCCTCCGAGCCCCAACAGGCTGATCTCAGCGATCCAGACATCGGTCCACCTTATGCTCATCGCTCCCACAAATAAGACATAAGCCCAAATGCCTCCTACATGAATCATAAGTATGCGTATTTTACCCACAATAAGTGCATCCGGGCTTTCCGGGAGGTGGTGGCAAAGTAGGTACAAGTGGAGCTTTCTGAGCTGGTCCCGTGGGTCGGGACTTCTTCCAAGGCCCTTTTGTACATGGCAGAGCAGTGTAAGAAACAGACCTCTTGCCGGCGTTAGAACCTGATCTTGAACCTGAACCTGAACCCGGAGCCTGTCCGGAACGGTAAGTAGATCTCCTAGCATTCACGACATCCTCGACTTTTAATGCCTTCGAAGTAGCTTTTACCCAGGTGCTCGTATTGACCATTTCAATAGTTGCTTGTACATCCTATTGAAGTCCCTGAACAAACTGCATCGCCTTATGGAAATCATCACTCGCTATATTAGATGCATAGCGAGATAACCTCTCGAACTCGAATATATAGTCAGAAATAGACCTTTCTCCTTGCTTCAACTCAGTAAACTCCTTTAACCTGCGGCGGGTGCGTGATGATGGAGGAATATATTTGTTCTTGAATTCCCGAATAAATACATCCCAAGTTACCTCCTCACCACCGATATCCAATATAATCTTAGCATTCTCCCACCAAGAATAGGCCTCGCCCTGGATCAAAGAAATAGTACACCGGCCTTCTCTTGAGAGCTACAAGGAATAAGCTCCCAAATCCTCTCGACTTCCTTAAGTCACTGTTCCGCTTGTATGTCGTTGCGTTTAAAGAATTTTGGAGGATGCTGATTCTAAAATTCCCGAAATACAGCTGAAATCTATCCTCCTGGTTGTACCGGTGGAACTGGTGGTGCTAGAGGAACATAATCCCTCAACCTATGATCAATAAGATGAACTACTGCATTCCAAAAATCTGAGGTTGAGCTTGAGGGGGTGGAGGTGGAGGGGAGCGATCACGATGGTGGCACCTATGACACGGAGAATGCTCACTACGAGGTCGACCATGAGGCATCCTGTAGACGATACACTAAATATGTATGTTGAATTAATAGATGCAAATGAGTACAATTAAACCTCCATAATACAATTAAGGCACATAATTCAAATAATTTTCAAGTTAGAATGCAAGACTCTCAAATTAGAAAATAATTCCTATGTCGTACGGCCTAGACTCATAAGACACAACACTAGAACTCTGGTTTTGCAACCTAGAGCTCTGATACCACTTTAGGATGTAGCACCCGAAATGTAAGGTAGCCACATCCCCCGCACTATAGTTCAGTCCACATACGAAATGGAGAATCCATACATAAACCAAACATATAGTGAACGGGGGACAATAAAAAGACAATACCCTAGCTAGACGGAACTAACCCTGAACCAAGTAACCAATGCATAACAATTTAAGCGGAAGCATAACATATATCATCGATCAAGGCTATTTACAACCAAAAGTAGATGCCTCACATAATTTACAATCCATAAACATGTATACAATATCCAAAAGTAGCATAAATAGTCATAAGTATCCAAGATGCAACCATAATATGAAAGTGTCCTATGCTAGACACAAATCAAAGACTCCATAAGACTCTAATTCCCGCCTAGCATGCATCTGCAAAAGACTGAAAGGTGGAGGCGTCAGTCTGTGGAAGACTGAGTGAGGGGTATAATAATTATAAGCGCAACTAACATGCAAGTTATAATCTCGGGTAAAGTTTTATTCAAGGACAATATAAGTTCAATGATAAATTAAACATCGTCCGAGATTACAACTATCAAGTTTAACAATTAATCCAATTTCAGTCAATTAGTGGCCCGGCGAGTGAGGGCAATTCTCCAACCTTCACTCCGACAGTGTACAATAATTAAGTTATAAATGGGTTAACTGATCATACAAGTAATTACGGTGCAAACAATCAATAACAATAACCCTTTTTTTCTCCGGGTGATGGTCGGGTTTGCAAGGCTCGAACTATCCAGTCTCGTCTATGATGCACAGACACGGACACGGTGACTCGGACACGACACGACACGATACGGACACGGCGATAGGGATTTTTTCAAAATTTTAGGACACGACTGTATTATATATAAAAAAATATATTTTATATACATATTAAATTATTAATATATCTAATAAGAGACATTCATAAAAACATTCAATATCGTAAATCTAGTAATATGCATGCCAATATGCCATTCATATTCATTCAAATTACAAATTTGAAATTACAGTCATTCATATTACAATCATTACATAATCATTAATAAACTTACAAATTACAAAATAATTGTCTAATTGAAATTCTTATACAGAAAGTCAGAAACCCACAGGCCACAATCAACATATAAACTAACTTGCAGTCATTCAAATTGTTATATAGAAACTAAATTCACCAACGATTACAGACTTACACTGTCAAAATAAATAAAATAGACTTACTTATCAACATTATGAGTTTCTTCCTCGACTTCATCCATAAATAAAATAGACTCTAGCTCAGGTTCATCAAGTGAGAGATTCGTATTCTCTAAAATACCAACAGCATCCATGGACTCAAAAGCATCTCCACCTACATCCCACATTTTAGTATCACCTTGCACATATTGTGGAGTCTTTCTTCACAAAAGTCGAAGGTTACTATGAACAAACACTAAATCTTGAGCACAACACGTTGAGGGGCAATTTTGTCCCTTCTTGCCGAATGCACAAAAGAGTAGGTGCTCCAATTTCTTTCAGCACAAGAAGAGGAAGAAACATGACCAAGTAACTTCATAGAAATAATTTGAAGGTTCGGAGCTGATGAGCCATGAACTAACCACCATTTTATTGGATCCATCTCCCATCTATCACACAAAGAATCTTCATCGGCAAAGTCTTCAAGACATCTAAAAAATTTAGCAAGCTCCACATTCACCTCTCGTCGTGTATCTTCATTAGGAAAGAGGCACTTCAAACATATTTTTCTCATCCTAGAAACATCTACATCGTTTTGAGGTTGAGAGAGGTATGGATGTTGAATTTGCCATTCTTTGGTAGAACACCTAAAAAATGAAAGCATTACAAATTTACAATTTTATAAAATAAGATTCAAGAATAAACTAAGACAAAAAACATAAAATTGATTACCTTGGATTTAGTGAATGTGCAAGACAATGCAATGGTCTAATATTTTTGCTCCATCTATCCTCTAAAATTGCCAAGTCAACACACCAAAAACTTGAATCCTTATTATCAGTTTTCATCTCATGTTTATAAATAGTTATCTTCACTTTAGTTATCATAGTATCCCACATCTCATAAATCAAATGAAGACAAGGTTTATCTGTGTCACATGCTCTAAGCATCTCATAAATAGGATCAATAAATTTAAGAATATAACCAATTGAATCCCACCAAAAATCATCCAACAACTTATCTTTCACAATTTTTGCCTTATCAACATTATGATCACGATAGCAAGACCATTGTTCACTAATAAATATACTTTGCAATTGCTTCTTTATGAGTTTAAACCTTTTCAGCATGATTATGACAGAAGCAAAACAAGTCTCGGCAACAGCCAGAAGTTTTAACTTGGAGAATTCATTGAACATTGCACAAATATGTGATTTCATTTGACTCAGTATTCTTTGCAGCACAAATATTCTTTAATGCAAGATTAAGAGTATATATGAACCACACATGGTGTCCAAAAGACATGAGGATAAGTTTGTTCAATTAACAACCCAGCAGCTTTACAAACCGAAGCATTATTAGAGATTATTTGAACTACATTGGTAACTCCAACCTCTATCATTACCTCCTTGATTAAATTAGAAATAAACCACTTATCCTTATATTCTCCTTCACAATTATTTGGCCTTATAAACATTGTTCCTCCTTCATTTACCGCCATGAACTTAATCAATGGCCTCCTTTGAAGATCTATCCAACCATCACATACTAGAGTCACACCTTTACTTTTCCATGTGCTCTTGGTATACTCAAGCAAATTCTCAATATTAGTTTTCTCTTTTTCCAACAATTTTGTTCTTAATGCATTATAGCTTTGTGGAATATAACCTGCGACGTGGTTATTTGCAGCAAAAGAGAACGCTCTCACATAGTAAGGATTTCGAGAAAGATTAAATGGAACGCCCAACCAACCCCCCCTCCCCCGGCCCCCGGCGAATAAAGTATCCTTGCTATTTCTCCATCTAGTTGTTCCCTAGTTTGAAGATTAAATGATTTCTCTAAGGCACTATCCCCCGCACTTTTTCTTTTCCTAGGTTCATAAGCTTCTTGCCTAAAAGATATTATGTTCATCGAATCCATTGATATTGAATAAGACGAAGATCGAGTAGAACTACAACTAGAACGAGGCAAAGGAACCATTTTGGGTTGACATGATTCTCTTCTTTGATTTGCTTCTTCTTCTAACCTCGACATTTTATTTCTCTTTCCAACAGTTACTTTTGGGCAGGCTTTAATCCCAAATCCTACCATTTTTAATAAACGTGCCTTTACCCTTAAATATGAGCCTTTATATGTCGCCTTACAAAAACTATAAATAAAAGCAACACTTCCACCATCTTCATTACTTTTCTCTTTTTTTGTGACATACCTCCACAAAGGCCGAATATCATTAGGAGAAGGTGTTTCGTTCCACCGTTATACTGGCATTATCCATTTTTAATTTCCCACCTATTCAATAGAAACATACAACTTAATGAAATTGAACATTATTTTATAAACTCAAAAAAGCAAAAGTAAGCAGCAACACCATGGTAGAGCAAGCAACATCATTTTAGGGCACTAACAGGGGAAGCAAAATCATTTTATAATCTACATATAACTTGATAACTATAAGAAAAATCAAGCACTAACACATCAGGGCAAGCACTAATGGCAACAGCTTCCATCTCTGACCACTTTAAGCAAAATCAACACTAATACAGCAGGACAAATTTAATCGTATAAACCAATTAAATTAAAAGGCTATAAAACGTATAAGCATTTGCAAAGCATAGTATCAATTACTAAATAAAAAAAAATAAAAATTAGGACAATACACATATAAATGAGGAACATAAAAATTAGGACTTGTGATACATAGGTGATAGGAATCAAGATTATACAACTGATATTAATCAAATAACAAACAATTAGGCTCAAAATAATCGGGCCCAACTTGCATATTAGTAAAAATTAGGGCTTTTTATGCACACCAAAAATGAAAGTACAAACACTTACTGATCTATTGGCGATGCGTCGGCTGAGTGCGGTGGAGCGAAGAGTAGAGCTGTAAGGGCGTTGCCTCGTTCGGCTGATAGCCTGATACTAAAGATTGAAGAGTGAAGAACTGAAGACTGATGCATGAGAGACTGAGATCTGAGAGACGAGAGATGAAAATTGATGTTTTGGAATCTGTGTTTGTCGTGCTTTTGCTGAAATGAAAAGAAAAGAATTTTAGTTAATTTTAGTTTGCCCCCTACAAAAGTTTCAAATATATTAAAAGAGGCCTATAAAACTTTGTATAATTATAAAACTTACCCCACCGTGTTGGATCCGTACGTTATAGGGTTGTGTCCGACACTGTGTCCCTATTTCTTTTTCTTTTTTTTTATATATAATTCAGATACGGATCACGCGTGTCGGAGGTGTGTCGGAGCCGTGTTTGTGTCCGACACTGCACGGGGATAAATTTTGAAATGTCTGTGCATTAGAGAGTCTCGTTGAGCATCGGGTACATGAATCCCATGCCCGGAACTCCTTCCTCTACCGATCTCCTGGTGGATTCAGGGGTCATCAATGGTGAGGGTAGTACAAGAGTTATCCGTTAGCCCTTGCTTTCCAGGTTGGCTCAATACACTAACCCTCGGGCCCACAATGCAGTAATATTTACTCGCCAAAACAAGGTTGGTTCAATGAAAAAAACATGGTTCGTTTTCAATCATTTGAGGTTTTGGAGAAAGATTTATAAATATATACATTTTGGCCGAAAATCCACATAGAGGTTTTAAGGGTTCTAGGTAACTAGAAATTAAACCTCACCTGTCGAGACAAAATAAGATAAAGGACACGGCCAACGGAGCCTGCTCCTCGTCTTCGGAAGCTGGTATGTGCAATAAAGACAAGTGTGTTAGGAATAGTACCCTGAAAGCTGATGTAATAGTTTGCTTTAGTACTTTCCTTTTGTAAATCACTGACAATCTTTGAATAATACGAATTAAGGCAACACTTTTTTATATGCTCTTGTTTGATTGTATATTTACTTTTGTCTGCGCATGTATAAGAATTCCCCTAATCAATATGACTTATAGGACTCAACCATTTAGTCGAGGTGGTTCATGAGACGAGCCCGATTTCACATAAGTCATGATTAGAAATTACTCCAAGCCGATGAGTCCTACAGATAGTGGGAGTGTCAACCTGGAGGTTAATTAGGGAATTAATTAATTAGGGCCAATGCTAATTGAGTTAAGAACCTAGAGGTTCACACACAACAACCCGGTCACGTGTGTTAAGGCTTGAATTTATTAAACGAGTTGATCGAACCATTAAGTGAATGGTGGGGCCCACACATGTAAAGCACACGTGTGGGAGGCGTGAATGACATGTGTCCTTAAGGACATGTGTAGTCCCGTGTGTATGCATTTATATATATTAAATAATTAATGTTAATTATTTAATGAACTTTGATTTAATTTTGAATTAATATTAAAGTCTTATTTTGGAGAATAAAGTCTAATAAATAATTAATTATTAATTAATTATATTATTAGTCTTCAAGTTATTTATTGTAAAATAAATAAAGTAAAATTAAATGTCTAAAAGAGTTAGACTAGATTCTTACTTTCCAAGTTGATCAAAAGGAGACTTTTGGTCAAAGTGAGAGACTTGGTCTCCAAGCAAGATATCCCTTTGCAAAAAGAGTTTGAATCCTTTTCCACAAAGGATTAGGGGTTCGAACCCTAGCCTTATAAATAAAGGGGTTCGAACTTCGAACTAGGGGTGTACAGAAACCGAACTGGTAACCGAAACCGAACCGTAACCGAACCGAACCGAACCGAACCGTCAATAACCGAACCGAACCGAGGATGTTTCGGTTCGGTTTCGGTTAGTGATATTTGGGTTGTTCGGTTTCGGTTCGGTTTCGGTAAAAACCGATCGGTTTTCGGTTTGTACCGAAAAAACCGAAAAGGCCCCTTTTTGTTATAAGTTTTCTAATTTCCCATTTTTCATACACGCTTTTCATATGACTTCAGCAGAGAAAATCAAATTCACTAATCACTCACTCACACTTCTGAGTCTCTGACTTCCGTTTCCAGTTTCCATTTTCCATTCATGATATGGGCACGCCATGAATCATGAATGTTTTCAACTTTTTTTTGCATGCTGGAGTCTGGAATGTCGAGGGCTGGAGTTGTAATTTTTTGTTTTTCGATTTTCAGTTTTTTTTTTTATTTTTTTATTAATTTTCGGTTTTTTCGATTATTAACCGAAACCGAACCGAAACCTATCGGTAAAAATCGAACCGAAACCGATCAACATCGGTTCGGTAAACGGTTATGTAAAATCAAAAATCGAACTTTCGGTTAACCGAACCGAAAAACCGAAAGTTCGGTTTTTTACCGAATGTACACCCCTACTTCGAACCCCATGGGAAGATGATAGAAAATTCTCCTTCTACATAATTATACACTAAACCCTAGAGTCTAAACACCGAATATAGAACTAGCATCCTCCTATTCGAATCGTGGTCGTGGTTGGTGGACTAATTCTCTAGAGGGCTACTATCGTGAAGTCTTAAAAGATTCGAATGAGCTTTTGGGGATCAAGCCGCGTGAAGAGCGTTCTTGGGCGGCTAGAACGTGTCAAGAAAGCTATTATCTAAGTGAGTTTCTTGATCTCTACGAATTTGGGAATAGGGATTTCAAGATTCGATTCTTGCTTACGGAATCTGCTCATCGTCATCCGGAAGTTGGTATGTGCAATAAAGACAAGTGTACGTAAAACATGACTTTTATGAACCAATTAAGACGAGCAACATAATCATAAAACGATATGACGTGCATTGACAAGTATGGCATGTCATGAACATATTCATGTATAAAATGAGCATATAATAGCATGTATTGATCAATTAAAGGCTTAGGAATGGAATTGAAACACATAAGTTTGAGCAGAAAATTACAGAACCCCTCTGGAGTATGGGAACGGCCGTTCCGGGTTAAAGTGTAAAATGGGAAGGGCCGTTCCCAGCTCCCAGAAATAAATCCCGCGCGTCTGTAAGAGAATGGCACTATTCATGCTTGGGAACGGCCATTCCTGTCGTAGGCCAAAACTGGGAAGGGTTGTTCCCAGCTTAGCGCTGGGATACTCAGAGGGATGGGAACGGTCGTTCCGGGAAAACAACTAGGAAAGGAAGGGCCGTTCCCCGCTCTGCTGAAAGTTTAAAAACAAGGCAGAAGCAGGGGAGCTCTTCGAACCAAAATAAAAAACCATCAAACACCAAAAAAAACTTCTCCCAAATACAATAAAACATAAAATAATCAAACTTAGGCACTTATAGTTTAATAAAAACCATAATCAATACTCATACCAAGCTTTGATCATCAAGAAATTCACTATCAAACCCCATATAGCATCTCATCATTCAACTTCCTAAACTCCAAGAATTCAGGCATAATTTCAAGTTAAAAGCATGTAATCAAGGTTCTAACAACTAATTCACAAGTTATCCAATCCAAATCATAACCCTAGCTTCAATCATGAATCAAAAGAATTCAATCACATATCTCATATATACCTTGAAAAAAAGAGGGAGGAAAAGAGATGCAGTTATGAGGATGATCAGAGCTTCAAGGTTCAAAATTTACTAAAAATATAGCTTGAAAGTGAAAATTCCCACTTCTCTTCTACCTTGGGGTTTGATCGAAATGTATGGAGAGCAAAGAGAACAAGAGCGAAGTGTATGTCTGTGCATGAATGAAATGTTACGTGATTCATCTCTTAAAAAAAAAAAATGAGATGCCACAAATTGCAATTAAGTCCCCCAAGTTGGTAAGTGATGAAATTAGCTTATAAACTCATGAAATGTCATCAATTAAGTCCAATTCAATTTCATGCAATTAGGTTCTCAAGTTATGGAAAATGATCAATTAAAGCCATACAGACAATTAAATCATGTTCGACAATCAATTCACTTATCAAGCAATTATGAATCATGCAATAATTCTCAAGTTGATAGAGATTTCATATAATCACTTAATAATATAATTCACAAAAATATGATGAAGTGTATAAATTAAGAAATAAAAGAGTTAAATAAATCCTATCTCTCGAAAACTCATACTCGTGGCACGTACCTGAAAGGCCGGAAAACTGGGACGCTACATATTTTCTATCAACTTTGTAGCCTTGTTGGTACTTGTATTATTGTAGTTCTTGTCGGACACTACTCCTATGTTGTATGCTTCCGCTATTTCTTATTTTTGCGCGCTTTAAGTTTTAGTTAGCTCCTCCTAGTCTAAGGGGAGTGTGGTCTCTTGTTCGCTTTGACTTGGATGCACATACGAAATTTTCATTTCATATACGAGTTCGGAATTTAGTGCGGGGATGTGGTGGTCCATCTCCCCGAGCACTGCATGTTTTTATTTGCATACGTATCGATTGTATAAACTTACTAGTATATTATTAATATAACAACCATTTCAATTTCATTACAAACACTACAAGAAAACAGTCATTTTCAGACGAACTTTTCAGACGAACAATTTTAGTCTGAAAATTTCCGACGAAAGTCCGACCATATTCCGACCAAACTAAGTAAAATTTACTTTTATCTTATGATGCAAAATTTCCGGTGAAATTACGACGAAATTCCGTTCAACTAAAATATTAATTGAAAAAATAATTCTATTTTACAATTCAGACGAACTTTTGCGATGAAATTTCGTCTGAAAATTTAAATTAATTTTGTAAGTTATTACTCAGACGAGAGTGATCTGAAATTCGTCTGAGATTTCAGACGAAACACAGACCAAAAGAGTTGGTTTGAAATTATTTTAGAACAGCGACGAAACTCAGACTAGAGTTCGTCTGAAATCATAGGCATATTTTAGCACCTTTTAAATGAAATTTCAGTGTATTCTCCAAAGCCCGCCTCTGGAAATCCCCAAATCTCTCCATCCCGCCTCTCCAAATCTGTCAATCCCATCGGAAAATTGAAGCCATAGTTTCTCTCCTAGGTTTCAATCCCGCGTCTCTCAATTCCCTCGCTGAATTTTTGCTCCATCTTCAACATCGAAGCCGCTGTCCCTCACCCAAAACCCTTTTTTTTCGAAAATCAACCCTGGCCCTCCCTTTCTGCCATGCCGAAGCCTCCGTCGCCGTCTTCGGCACCGGCGTGACAAGCTGAGTCTGCACTAACATTACTACGCGCAGTGGTTGGTAATTAGGGCGTATTATTTGGCGCAGCTGCTGCAGAGCTTGATTAGTTTGTGCATTGTTTTGTTTTTGATTCAGTCCGTGGATCGCTTGGTTTTGGTGCTGGGTTGTTTCTATATTAATCTTAGAGGGTTAAGGCCTGTAGCAGAGATGGATTATAAAGAGGATATGGAGAATGATGATATGAATGCTGAAGATTATCCGATGGTGCTGGTGCAGATACCAATGTGCAACGAGAGGGAGGTAAGAAGATGTATGTTTTTCAAATCCCTACTGAGAATTTAAGTGTTCTTTATTTTAGGAAGTTTTAAAATAATTCTTGAATTGAAAGTAGTTTCCATTAATTGAAGTAAATTTTTGTTGGCTTTTGTTTGTTTTTATCTGAAATGCGTCTCTTAGTTGGAAATTACTGCTTTAGGAACTAGGATCCTTGCTGATAGTTAGTGGAAAGTTAGAGCCTTTAGGCTGTAGAGGATACTATACATGTTAATCGGTGATATATGAAACGATTCAGCAAAATTAATTTTCTCAGGATATTATGTTAGATTGGAGATATAACAGTGATAGTGAACTAATTTTCTTGGGAACTCATCTGCATTATTTGTTTAATTCTGTTTTAGTAGGCCCCATGATGTTCTGTTACACTATAGATTTGTCATTTTTGTATTTATTAATCCTTGTTTTGACATCGTTTGAACTTATTGTATGCATAAATTCAAAACTAACTCATTCCTTTGTTTTTCAATACAAGTTTATGATATTTGTCTATGATAATATATTATCAAGCATATATCGATTTCCATACTTCTTGACTTTACACTATAGATTTGTCATTTTTGTATTTATTAATCCTTATTTTAGCATCTTATGAACTTATTGTATGCATAAATTCAAAACTAACTCATTCCTTTGTTTTTCAGTACAAGTTTATGATATTTGTCTATGATAGTATATTACCAAGCATATATCGATTTCCATACTTCTTGACTAGATAAGTTCCTCATAAATATTTCCCTTTTCGGATGTCATGTCTACCTTCAAATGGAGACGGGTTATATGAATGAGTACATTGTAAAGAAGGCATTTTCATCTGTCTTGCACAAACATGTATATTGATACCAGAACTACTGGAAGCAGAAACGAACAAGAGTGAAAAGGGATAAAAGCCATTTGAGATTTTCATCTTGGCGTCCATGTTTTCAATAGCATATTGGAAATTATTTTTGTTTGCCAGTTACTTAAATTTTCTCTTTCTTTCCTTCCTGATGCTGCTCAGGTATACCAGCAATCTATTGCTGCTGTGTGCGTCCAGGATTGACCTAGGGAGGATATGAATCTATAGCAGTCCCACAAGCAGTAATGTTTTCCGATTTTATGTAGTAAGTCCAGGATTGTTTATAGAAGGAGTTTCTGATAATTTATTGTTGATTGTTTGTGGTTAAATAATATAGGACCAGTTACGGGTTTATTTTTCCATTTAGAAATTTGATTACATGTGGTCTCTCTAGATTGTAGATGATTCTAATTTTGCTGGATTGGCTTGTGATCTCATGGCAGGTTTTTATGTCCCTTGCTCACATCATCAAGTGTCGAATCATATAACTCTTCTTGCTGAATCTTTACCTTCTGAATCTAATGAAGAATCGTTTATCCAGCCAATAAGCCGTGGGAACAGGAATAGGTGTCCTGTTCCTGGCATTCTTTACAATACAAACACATTGGAGGGATTCCAGGCTTTGGACAAACAGAGCCTACTTAAGGAAGAAGCGAAAAAGGTATTGTTTTGCTCTATTATTATTTATCTTGTATCATGAATTATTTATAACTGTGTTTCAATTTATGGAGATTGCAGTAAGTTTAATCTGTTTTCCATTGTGCTAGGTAATTGAAAAGTTTCCTCATATCCGGGATTTTAGAGCATTCCAAGTTCCTCGAAGAGAAGTCGCCTTACTTCTGGTAAGAAATATGTTTCAGACGATATTGTTATCAAATATCAATTATGAAGATTGCTGAACTTGTATTCATTTAACAAAATGCTTGATATAACAAAAAATGAGTGAATTAGCTTCTAGGCTGTTATCCAGTCAGTAAGTTAATTGCAACGGGACTTGGGTAATACCTTCTAATCTGATGTGGATTTTGTGCATTTATCATCTTGAATTGATTATGCAGGTTTTTCGAGGGGGATGCCATGGAAATCTCGACCTCGGATTTGCTTTTGTGGATTCAATATCTCTAAAGTTGCATCATACTAAGGTGACACTTATGTAAGTTATGTTGAAAGTATTGAGATATGCTTACATTTGTAAACTTCTCAGTACTTGTGTTTGTGTTAAGTGCTGTTGCAAACATAATCTTGAATAAGAATAGCACAGACTATGTAAGACTGCATCCTTGATAGATTCTGAAAATAGAGGTGAAAAGGGGCAACAATTTTACTTTGCTGGAATTAATGTTGTTTCTTAGAGGGTTTGAAGAAATGAATCTAATTTTGGCAGGTAATTGCACTTTTCTCTCTCCCTAATTCCATACTAATATAATAATAAACTTAGTTAAAACACTAACAAGATACATGTTCACTTTGTTGCCCATTTGCAGAACAATTCCCAAACCGTACGGAATTAGTATGTTCTATGACTGCATGCATACATCAAGTGCATCTCTGATTTGTGATCTCAGATGAGAGGGATACTTACCGGAGCGTGAATTTGAAGATTCAAGATTTACAATGGTACACCACCTTTCACTTATTTCGTATGTGGATTTGTCTATATAGGGGCTTTTTGTTTGAGATGACAAATTTGGAAGACGGGGTATTTATATTTGCTCACATTTTATCCTAATTTTAGTTTAGCTCAGAGACAGTTGCATGTTTTAATGGACAAGGCTCGATTTGGACTAAAATGTCAGCTACATTTGAATTCTGGAAATAGCACACTCTGCCTAAGCCATTCTTTCCCCAAGGAATGGAGTGTAGTGTTATTGTGTAGAAATTGAAAGTTTTATTATGTTTTTTCATGTTTCCCTTTCAATTTTTTTATGGTTTTTATTTGATCAGTGTATTTATATATTATTTCCTTGAAGCTAATAGGATTTCAGAAGGTCCAGTACGAAGAAACTAGTGCAAGAGAAATAAATTGTTCACTTGAATAGTTGAATGAGTATGTATGAAAGGTTTTAAGCCTCTGAGAGAACTCAGTAATTCTCATGGAAATTGTGAACCAACTGAATTTTGTTGTGATGTGGCTTCACTTCGTTGGGCTTATTTTATATTAAGCCCAACTGACAGTTTCAAATTGATCTTATTTAAGTTTTGACAAACTTATATAGCTAAATAATTAATTTTGACACATATATAACAATTAGATTCATTTTCCTATTGTTGATTTATTTAATATCTCATTCATTAGTTCACTGAATTTATTGCTAGAGATTCTTCTTGGCTTAGTTGCAAGACAAAAGAGGTGGGCTGTAATTAAAGTATAAGAACAGAGCTAGAAGTCAAAAGTTGAAAAGAAGGGGAAGCTCTCTCTTTACTTATAATCAAAGTAAGTATTTAATTTCTGATAATTGATTCTTATTCAGTTATTAGCATCAATTAAATATTCCATGTGTTTATTTTATATTATAAGATTTAAATCTTTGATGAAAGAAATGCTGATATACTCATTGCCCATGATTTTCTTAGTAAGAAATGTAAGCGGAAGCTCCTTTTAATCTGAAATATGAAAGTTTTGATTTGTTTAAGTGATGAAAGATAAAAAAGTTTGTTTTAGGATTTTGATTTTAATGTGTCTATGTCTTGACTACATGGAGGAGTGTGTTTGAGTTTGTATTTCCCTTCTCTTCTTTTAACAACTGTATAATAATGTAGTTGAATTGAATGTGCAAATGAAGCCACATCGTGCTGCACTTTAATAAATGTGGTCTTGTTTTTACAAGATTGTGTACATCAAACTGATTTGGTTTGTAATGAAATAAAATACATTATACATATAAAGAAAAGCATGATTGAAAAGTGTATTTGTGAAACTTATAAGTAATATAGTGCAGTTTTATTTAATTTTGTACAGTTGTTTCACAATGATGGATTTAAAGAAATGTGATGCTTATTCAATAAATGATGAATCTTATATATTCATGCATTTAAGTGTCTTCAAGAAATGTGATGTAGGTTTAATGTTTTTTTTTTTTTTTTTACAGATGGGGCACCTCAAATGGCTTAAGTGGCAATGTAGCAACACTAGGTAAATTTTCAAATGGTGGAGAAAAATTATCGCTTTATATCTAGTGTTGGCGTATTTTACGTAGGGTTTTCAACATATGGATCTATGTAATAGTACTTGAAGATGTTGTAATTCGACAGATTTTACAGAATTTCTTGCAGTTGGATTTGTTTTTACAATATTGTTGAATTTATGGACATGGTTGAAATTTTAATTTATTGTTGGCGTATTACACATTATTGTTGAATTTCAAGCTTTTTATTATTTTATTTTGGGATATATAATTGCTGGAAAAATAGGTTGAAATTTCGAAAAATAAAAAAATAAATGATTATACGAAATTTACGACGAAATTCGTCTAAAAAAATCAGAATTTTGGGTAAATTTTTGAATACTGGTCTGAAAATCGTCTGAAATATATTAAAGTTCGTCTGAAATTTCGTCTGAAATAACACATATTTTCGTCGGAAAAGAAATTCAGACGACATAGTTTGGCCGCAAATTCGTCGGAAAAATATTCGATGAAAATTTGACCAATTTGTTTTGGTCGGAAATTTCGTCGCAATTTCGTCTGAAAAGTTAGCCGATGAAAATTTGGTCTTTAACTCTTCGTCGGAAATTTCCTCGCAAATTCGCCGGAAATTTGGTTCGTCGGAAATTTGTTGATTTCGGGCGAGAAAAAGTTTCGTCTGAAATTCGTCTGAGTTTCGTCTGAAAAATTGTTCGTCGGAAATTTCGTCTGAAATGTCGTCTGAATTTATCTGCGACGAGGGTCTTTCGGTCGAACTTTTGTTCGTCGGAAGTTCGTCGGAAAGTGGTCGGAAACCTTAGATTTCAGACGAAAACTTCCAAAATTTCGTCTGAAATTTTCACCGGAAATCGGCTGTTTTTTTGTAGTGAAATGTGAAATGGAAAAGGTTGTTTAAACTTTACCGAGATTGGACTTGTATTAATTTAATTTGCGTATGTACATTTATAATAAAAAAAAAAAGACTCAACTTGTGTGAATCGGGATAAGAGTGAAAAGAAAAAAACACTATCGGATAATTTAAAAAAAAAAAAAAAAATTAGGTCAAGGGAATGACGGTCAGTCCAACTTGAGATTGAAACACTAATTTTTTTATTTTTTATTTTTGGTAACAACCGAACAGCACCAACAAGTTGAAACACAAGAATTGACGGTTGTACTGTAGTGCATATTGCCGGTTGCCAACTTACCAATGATATTCAAAGCCTCGAGGACGCTTACAACAGGAAGGCGATCATTCGTTGCCATATGCGGGTCATTCCGACTTGCATCAACTTCGCCCGGGAGACTGGGCGCCTCTTTAAGAGGCCAACGAGTGATCCTATGGATTTGTTTAGAATGAGGGGTTGTAATTTGTTTTGTGGCCATGATCATTATAATCATTGTGATTTGGTTAGAAATTTCTCAAGTCATTATTTTTATCCTGCCCACTTGTACAACACGGTTTATGTGTTTCGCGGGCACTCGAATCTTAGTAGCATTAATGATCCTTGGATCATGAACATGTGTATTTTAACTTTGGTTTCGGTTGGCTTATATATGAGGTGGGGTCCTCGGTAATATCCCTACGGCTCTTGCCGGTTCTTTCAAAAAAAAAAAAGTTGAAACACAAATCAGACTAAGATGTCCCTCGGCTGATGATCCCACACGTTCCTCTCTTCATTCATCACTTGACCCCTTCTCGCAAGAGCATCTGCGAGTCCATTCCCGGTTCTGTAAATGTGGTTAAGCTTGCAAAATCTAATATTCTAATTTTTTGTCATCAAGGACCCTGCAGATCACTGCACCTCATAATTAATCAAAAACAACTTGACATTTGACCATTTTATATTATCATGGTGATAACCAATGAATTCTAGGAGTCTGCAAATGTTTCCGGAAAAAGTTGTTGTAGATAACAAGGTTAGGAGTGTCATATGAAAACAAAGGTGGGAGATGCGATAACTCAACCTCCATTGGTTGTCAGTTGTCACAATTTGACGAAGTTATTTTTTTATTTTTTTAATCTTAACCTAGTTGTTCTTTGTTATTTAAAAATTAAACAGCTACTTAATCTTATTCTCAACCATAATAATATTTTTTTCAAACCATAAGTTTTAGGGGGGAGTTTGACAACATATTTTCAAAGATATTTTAAGTACTATATTATGTGAAAATTATACGATATTTTACCAAAATGGGGAATTAAGTAAAAATATGATACCCACAATTGGGAATTTATCCCGCATTACCCAAATTTTAGCTCCTTTTTTGGGGCTACAAAAATTTTAAATAAAATTCTTAATAGTTGCAGACTTGCAGTATCAATCTTTGAATGAAAGTCACCATATAAATCTGACCTCATTAATAGCCCCACAATCCACATCATGTTTTTCTTCCGCTGCATAATTAGGTTTTCAAAAAAAAAAAAAAAATTAGTGTTCCATTGGAAAATTTCGTTAAAACTTAAAAACATTAAATACAAAACCAACCATAAAATCAACAGCGCCGAACTCGCAAATTCAACGTTTATCGCATTAAGGAGACTTTTTAATTCTAGTGTATTTTACAAACCCATTTGTAAAACTAGGGTACTTTTTTAATATAGTGTAAAATTGGTATAAGAAGCTTACCTGAAAAGCGTCTTCAAAAAATCATGACATTGTTGATATTTTCTTACAAATCAATGCAATAACTTTTGAAAATTATATTTTCAACCATAATACTTTTCATGAAAAAATACACCGAATATTTAACAGATCTATACAAAGAATATAATAATCATAAAAACTTATACTTAGTAGCTAAAAATAATGGACATTGGTATATCACGAAATATCATGAATATTGGGCAGAATATTATAAAGAACAAATACAAAAAACTATTTCAATACTAAAACGATTTGAAAAATAAATGGATAAACAAAGAAAAATCAAAAACGATATAAGAAAATTGGGAAAGAAATTGGATGTTGCAACTAAATACGATTCTATTATGAAAGAAATTTTTGTATATCCTAAAGAAATAAAAAATATAACAGATAATGCTGAACAAATTAATATAATAAATACAAAATTAATAGAAAAAATATATCAAAGGGAAATGAATGGATAAATAACTTTTCTAAAATTATAATTCCTACCCCAACACTTACATTCTTCTACAAGAAGAGAATTCAGTTTGAAATATATAAATCTTTATTGTAAACTTTTAATCAATTGTAATAAATTGTAATGGACAAAACGTCAATACACCCCCTGTCTAGATGGTATCAGAGCCTAGAAGACGATGTCTTTTGGGATAAAAAATATAAAAATTTGATAAAAATAATTATAACTACTATGTATAAATTATTTGAAATTGGAATTATTATATGGTTTCAAATTCTAGATGAAGATAAAAGATTAAATGATATAGAAGAGCAATTAAATTATCTAGATATCGATGGCTATTATACAGATATATCCTATGATGATACAGATTGGCAATATCCTTCGCCTTAATATGAGAATTTTAGATAAACGAGAGTTAGCTAATTTATATAATTTTTATGAAGATATGCTAAAATACTTTATAAAAATGAATAAATTAAATCCTTCCAATTATTATAAAAAGAAGATAAGGAAGTTTAGAATAAAAAGAAATTATTATTCAAACCTCCTTTCTATATGAATAGTTATTGGAAAGATTGGATTAACAATATAAATAAAATATTGGAATTGGATACTAAAATAGATAAATTAAGAGATGAAATAAAAACTTCAGTGGATAAAGATCTTTGTAATAAAAATAAAAATGATATAAAGAAGCTGAAAAATTTATTAAAAAAGGAAAAGAATAAGGCTTTATTAAACAGAATAAAAGCTGGAAAAATATGGAAACGATAGACATAAACCTTCAATCTATAATAGAATCTGTTAATAGAATTAAAGAAGAAATGTTAAATCTTCAAGATTCTATAAGAGAACTAAAGAATGAAATTCAACTAAATAGAGTTAGCGTAAAGCAGTTAGAGATAACTATTAAAGAAAGAGAAAAAAGATCTAAAGCTGAAAAATTAAAAGATATAGAAAAAGAAATAAAAACTCATTTTAAAGTAATAAATTTAGAAAAGGCCAAACCATATGAAAAAGGCTCTTTTGATGATTATATGCTAAATACCATAGTTCCAAGAATGTTAAAAGAACAAGAAGAGAGTTCTAAAGAAGCTCTTGAAAGGCTTAAAGCTAAAGGAACTAATTTAAAAAATGAAAATAAACAAGAAGAATATCAAAATCAAATATAAACATGAATGAAATAAATGATTTAATAGAAGATTTTGAAAAAATAAACTTGGATGATATAATAGAATACGAAGTAAGAATGAATAACGCCGGTTCTTCGGGAACTAAAAGAGAAGATGGATCAACATTAGAAGATCCAGATGAATCTATGGGATCTAACGAACCAAAAAGTTATCCAACTTATTTTAATACAAAGAAAAATAAGAATCAAGATAAAAGAAATAAAGGATATAGTGCTAAATATCAACTAAATGATGATTATTCAGAACCTATAAATGTAAATGGAAGCAAATTAAATTCAAATAATAAAAGAGATAAAAGAAAAGCCCTATCCAAATGGATAAATGATATGATTGCATATTTCCTAAATCAAGATGAGATATACGCTACAGCAACTAGAAGAACAGAATATATAATATCTACATTTGATGGAATTATAAATAGTTGGTGGAAAGGAATTTCCTCTGACGTACAAGGAATAATGAGAACAGAAACCGAAACTGGTTTCGATAAAGATATTAGAACTGGAGTAGAGCGAATGACATACTATATAGCAGATGAATTTTTAGGAGAACCTTGGATAAATAATGCTGAAAAAGAATATTTAAAAGAAAAAGAAGAGGCTAGAAATGATCTTATAAATCTTTCAATATGCTCTATGAAATTCCTTAGAAATTATATAGAAGAATTTTGTGACTATTATTATAGACAATATTGGAGTGGAGAGTCACAAGACATATATCTTAAAATGTTCTATTCGAAACTCCCAAATCCATGGAATACACATATAAATAAAGTTTGGGAAAAAGAAAAAGAAAATGTAAGTAATAATCTCGGAGGAAGAATAAGAGTTTTAATAGATGAATTAAAAAGGCTATGTTATGAACAAGATTTATACAAGAAATCTAGAAAAGTTTCTGGACTTTATTGTTCAAAATTAGAGATGCCTACCCAATGGGGTTGTGTAGAGAAAAATAGAAATAAACCTTACAGAAAGAGAAAATTCAAAAGGAACCGATACAAAAAATATAAGAAGTTTGATAGAAAAAATATAAAACCTAAAAGAAGATTTTTTAAGAGAAAAGGAAAACCAAATAAAAAACCTACAAAATGCCAATGCTGGAATTGTGGTGAAGAAGGTCATAAATCACCAGAATGTCCTAAGCCTAAGAAGGTAAGAACGATAGAAGCCGAATTTATAGAAATAAAAGACGAACTAGAAGAAGTTTCAGATATAGAAAATTATATAGGAAATGAAATATATGTTGAAATAAGTTCTTCAGAAAATTCTGAAGTAGAATCTGAATCTGATTAAATGGATTCTGAAATACAGAATTATAACGAAGAAGAAATAATAGAAGAAGAGAGTACAGCAGGATATGCTAAAAGAATAACTTTTAGTCAAGAAACACTTGACAAAATAAAAAACTTAAAGTTAAGTGCAGCAAATCCAACAAATAATATATTCACTGGATTGACAAATTTAGTAAAAAGAAATAAGATAAATATCTATGACTATCACGAGGTAGAAAAGGCTATAAGTATAGAAAATACATCTGGAAAGGTCAAGATAAGTCTTATAACAAGAGGAATTGCTAATAATGCTATAAATAAAGTGAAAAAATCTCTTAGACCAAAAATACAATATGTATATTTGGGAAGAGTACAATTTTTAGTTAAATCTCTATTCAGAGAATGTATCGATAGTCCATTAGTTCTATCTTTACATGATCAAAGATTTAGAGATGCTAAAACTAGTCATCTTGGAACAATTGAAGGAAATTTGTTTTATAAACAATTTCTTTTCGATGTTTTTCCGAAATATAGCATCAACTTACAAGATGAAAATATAGATGAAGTCTTAACCTTACATTATAAATTTCTAAAAGATATAGGCTTAAAAGATGGAAGTAAAGCCTTCACTATCTACTGTAGAGCACTTTATGTGTTAAGTAATAGTAATTATGGTAGAACTTATCAAAATGAACCATACTTAAAAATAGATGAAGAATGTAAAGATATAGCCACAGCGAAATTACCTTTATTAGAAGAAATACAAGAAATAGAGCCCTATCAAATAGAAATTAATAATAAACCAGAAATGGAAAGAAGATTATTACCTTCTAGTTTAAGTTTCCAAGGAAACAGATTATTAGGAGGAAGTTCTAAATATTCTCTTACTGGAGAAAGTTCTGATATAAAAATAGAAAGAAAGTTAACTGTTAATAAATCTCTTAGATATACAAATTCAATGATTATAGAAGGAGAATATTTTAATGGAACTGATAGAATATTTGGACCTAAAATTTTGATAGACACAGGAGCTAGTGTTAATCGCTTTGCTCAAGTAAAAAATAAAGGACTAATAGGAATGATTACTAGCCTACCAATCCAATATACAACCTTAGATGGATATAAGACAACGTGTAATCAAGAGTTATATGTCCCAATTACTATACAAGGAATAAAATTGAAAGTTAAATGTTGTATAGATACATACATGAATGGAGAATTCTTTGATATAATTCTAGGAAATGAATTTCTCAATAATTGTGAATATTACAAAATAGAAAAGCATGGAGTTACACTCCAAATACAAGAAAATGAAATATTTTGTCCTAAATATGAAAGGAATTAACTTTCCTTTAAGTGTTTTTATACAATTAACACTTTTAAAAGGAAATATAACGACATGTGCTTTGATAGATACGGGATCAGAAATAACAATATTTAAAACATTCTTAATTAAGGAATGGAAAACAGATAGCAATATAAGAATTAAAGGAATAACGGGACAATCTCAAGCTATTAATAAAGTAGCTAAAGATGTAGAAATAATATTGGGAAGTAAGATAATTCTTATTAAACAAGTATATGAATACAATTCTTTAGAAGCAGATATATTATTAGGAAATGATTTCCTTGAACAATTTCAATTCTACACACAAAACGTATATATGGTAACACTAAAAACATCTTGCGGACATCTTCTTAAAATAACACGAGTCAATAAACCATTCAGAGTTCAGCCAGCTGAGTGTGGTGGACGACAGGTGTTTGAGAAAATTCCAATACAGATAAATACCATTTCTATAAAAAGGATAAACTTAGATGTTATTAAAAAGAAAATAGAAGAAAACTATAATAATAATCCATTAGCTTTTTGGAAAGAAAGTCATCCCAAGGCTAAAATAGAATTAACTGAAAATGTAATTATAAAAGAAAAACCTATGTTATACACTATTGAAGAAAGACAAGAATTTAAAAAACAAATAGAGGAATTAATGAATAAAAAACTTATTCGAAAAAGTTTCAGTCCTTTCTCTAGTCCTGCTCTTATGGTTATGAATGAAGCAGAAAAGAAAAGGAATAAAGCTAGAATGGTAATAAATTTTAAAAGGTTAAATTATTTTACTAAAACTGATAGTTATCCTTTACCAAATAAAGAAGTTATCATAAATCTAGTAAAAAACAAGTCTTTCTATTCTAAATTTGATTGTACTTCTGGCTTTTGGCAAATAAAAATGGAAGAAGATAGTATTCAATACACTGCATTCAGTGCTCCTCAAGGACATTACGAATGGCTTGTAATGCCTTTTGGGCTAAAAAATGCACCTTCGATATACCAAAGGAAAATGGATAATATCTTTTCAAAATACCATAAATTTATGATAGTATATATCGATGATATCTTAATCTCTTCAGATACAGAAGAAGATCATAGAAAACATCTTTTACTATTTGCAAAAATTTGTAAAGAAAATGGAATTGCTCTCTCTGAGAGAAAAGCCGTAATAGAGCAAAAAGAAATAGAATTCTTAGGGTTAAAATTGAGTGCTGCAGGAATAAAATTGCAACCTCATATTTCCCGAAAAATCTTAGAATTTCCTGACAACCTAGACAATAGAAATCAAATAGAAAGGTTTCTAGGATGCTTAAACTATGCTAAAGGATTTATTCCAGAATTAGCAAAGAAAAAGCATGAAATTCAAAAATTGCTTAGGAAAAATAATACTAAAGGATGGAATTCTAGACATACAGATATAGTTGTTAGTCTTAAAGAGGAATGTAAAACATTGCCAGAATTAAGACTACCTGAAGATAAAGATAATCTTATTGTCCAAACTGATGCATCTGATTTATATTGGTCTGCAATTCTAAAAACAGATCTAAATGAAATTTGTAGATATACCAGTGGAACTTTCAGTCAAGCAGAAGTAAATTATACAACGCATGAGAAAGAACTACTTGGTATAATAAGAGGAATAGAAAAGTTTTCACTTTTTCTTTTACAAAAACCTTTTGAAGTTCATACAGATAATACTCAAATTCAGAGTTTAATACAAAATAAACTTCCAAATAAACCTCAATATAGGAGACTGCATCGTTGGTAAGTTTTCTTGTCACACTATAATTTTAAGATAAAACATATTAGAGGAATGGATAATTTCTTAGCAGATTTCCTTTCTCGAAATGTTGAATTTGGTCTTGATTAAAGGCGAGTATATGCGTTTACATATACCTAGTCCATCTCAAACGGTAGATGGTAAAGACATTATCAAATCCGTTAATGGGTGATGATTTCCCAAAAATCATATTGAGACGAGTATATGCGTATACATATACCTAGTCCATCTCAAACGGTAGATGGTAAAGATAATAACAAATCCGTTGAAGGGTGGTGATTTCCCAAAAATCACTTCAAGGCTAATAAAGTTTTAATTCATCTTCATTTTGCAGAATGAAGGATATACAAGAACTAGCAGAAATAAAGACCGAAGTTGATACACTGAGAGTAATCTCTCTTGATATAAATGAAGCACTAAACATCTTTGAAGACTCCATACAAGATAGTCTCAGAGTTTTATCCGATCTTGTCATAGAAAATGCAAAAAGAATGGATAATTTATATAAAAGAATTGAAAAATTAGAAAATGATAAAGAAAAGGCAGAGTGTTCAGGCAGTAAAAAGCCAGAGATGCCTGTAAAAATAGAGGAAGAAAATAAGAAAAAAGAGATAAAAGTCGAGGAAGAGAAAAAGACATCCTCTACTAGAACAATAAAAATAGAACCACTGCAAAAATCTGGTTCTTTCAAAATTGTGCAAGTAAAGGGTGAATATATACCAAAACACTCTTATGATAAATAATATAAAAGAATGTTTGATCTGGCATACAACTATCCAGATTGTGATGAAATCTTTTACTCAAGTGGAAACACAATATACCCTAGATTAACTGCTATCAATGGGGCTGATCCAAACCAAGTTCTAAAACTTGCAGAATTTGGTTTTCTTGATTTAATATATCTGAGCAAAGAACAGAAGGAAATAAGTGGATTTGAGGATACATTCAAGTCCAAGGTTTCCCAATTTGCTAAAGGAAGACAATGCTTCTTGAAATTCTACACCATATCTCCAGAATTAGATGGAAATAGATGGTATGAGTCACTTCATATTGTCTCAATAAATCCATTATATAGCAACGTCAGCTTAGAAGTTGGAAGAAAAAGTTTCAAGGCTGCAATATATTCCCCGGAATGGGTTGTTACAAGAAGCGCTCTTGGGATAAAAGCCATACAAAGTATCTCAGAGAATCTTCTGAATAAAGGTTTTCAAACCATCTTTGTTGCTGGTAACTGGTTACTAGTTACTAAAGGCTCTCCAAATGATCCAAGATCTGGATTACTAGAGGAATACTACAGGTGCCTTGTTACCTATAGAACTATTTGCTCCACTGCTACAAGACAAGAGACATGCAAGTTGATTGGGTGCCATACAGAAATTAGGATGTGACTGCATAAAGAGACGAGTCTAAATAGAGAGACGTAAGCAATGACGTCTGCAACCAATAGAGAGACGTAAGCCATGACGTCTGCAAACTGTTGGCAGGATCTCAGCCGTTGAAGAAAAAGATAGATCTGAAGGATACAAATAAAAGTTAGGATTTCCTTATCTGAAAGAATCTTATCCCTTTACTCGTTTTAGAGTTCTATAAATTGATAGAGTCTGGAATAGAAAGGGGCATCGAAAAAACACTGAGTCAAGAGTGAGAAAAAGTGTCTGTAAGAAGTGTAATTCTAAGTGTTTGTCTTTTGTACTGAGTATGGAAAAATAAACCCTTAAAGGGGAAATAAAATCCTTTCTTTCATAAATCACAAGTCTTATTTTGTTTTGAGCTTATTACATCTCTTTACTCCTTTTTATCCTTTCCAAAAAGATATCTGGTTCCAATAAACCGTAGTGAATTTTCCGTTGGAGATTGAAGCTTGTTTCCATTGATGTCCATATAGGCAGGAGGCCGTCAGGACTGTTGGAAGGTTGAGCTGATCAAGGAAGAAGAAGACGAGTCTTAGAAGAATCCGATAGATCTTTATAGAAGACGAAGGAGATAAAGAAAGGTAATAAACTTTACTCAAAATATTTTTTGAATTATGATTTCAGAATGGATTTTAGAGTACTCTTGTTAAAATAAATTATTGATGAATTTTGTTATTAAATCTGGTTATTTCATATATAACCCCTTTCTCATAATCATAAATTGCATATAAATAAAAATAGAAGGTTAAAAATGGATCAATATCAAAAACGACTTAATAGACAAGAACTTAGATTAGTAAGAAAAGCTATAAAAGAACAAATAGAAAAATCGAGAGAAATAAATAATGAATTTGAAAAATATATGAATGAAAAAATTATGAAGGAACTAAAAACAAAAGAAAAAGATCTGATAAAATACAGAAAAGTTTGTAAGAATACATTATTAAATTTAGAAAAAAGTGTTAAAACAATTAAAGAATATAATGAATCCTTAGAATGGACAATAAAAAATATACCTAGATATAATATAGAAAATAAACATTTATTAGAGGAAAATAAAGAAGCTATAAAATGGTATGAAGAAAGAATAAAAATAATAAATAGTCTGACGACAGCATAATAAAAAATAAAAATTTATGAGCACTAAAAATATTAAACATATGGGAAACAATTTAGAAACAACCCTACATAAAGAAAATATTTATAAGAAAAATTATGAACGAACATTAAATAAAATTGTAATAAATAAAGATACAATTATACAAGGTGTAAAAGAACAAGAAAAAATAATAAATAATATAAATAACAAGTTTGTTGGAAAAATACAAGAAAGGGAAATTAAAGGACCAAATTGAAAATATTTAGAAACTTTGGGTCATATTTATAAAATATACAAAAAATGGAAAAATATGATAAAGACGTTTGTGGAAAAAACGTTTTACACTAAAAATAAAATATAAATCATTTATATACCAAACTTAAACTAGAAAAGTCAAAAAACACCATAAAAGCAATTTCACCTCGCATTAAATTCACAATTGTTCTGATATTCATTAAAGGGTGAAATTGCAAAAATAATGTGTATTTTTAATAGTACTGTAGTTTTAGTATATGTTTATATTGTATTTCAAAATTAGTACAAGACGTGCTTCCATATAACGTCTTCATCATATATATTGATTTTGAATAGTTAATTTTTCAATATTATGTATTAGGCCCAATATTTTATAATTATTTTCAATTTGGTCCATTAATTTCTCTTTCATGTATTTTTTCTATAAATTTATTGTTTATATGATTTATTATTTTTCTTTGGTATTTTATACCTTGTATAATTGTATCTCTATTTAATATATTTTTATTTATTGTTTTTTCATAATTTTTCTGATATATTTCTTCTTTTTGTAGGGATGTTTCTAAATTTTTTTCCCATTCGTTTAATTCTTTTAGCATTCATAATTTCTTTTGTTTGTTGTTTTTTTTTGTTATGTTGTCTATATCTATTTTTGGTTTATAACTCATAATTAAGCGTATGTCATTCGATATGCTGTATCTATTTTTCTTTTTATATTTTTTAAATCCTCGTTTGCAGTTTCTATCATTATTTCTTAAGTTCTTTGTGATAAATCTTTATTGTATTTTAAATCATGGTATGCCATTTTAACAAGATATTCGTTTATAATAACTCGTTCCTCTATCTCTTGTATATCTCGTGCTATTCTCATTCTATAATCGTATCTATCCATTATTTTAAGTATATATTAAAGATAAAAGTATCTTTTTAATGTGTTTTAATTTTAAAAAGTTACAGTATTCTTTCCATGCTTTTTCAAAATATTCGTTTTTTTCATATATATCAATCATTTGTTTACTTATGAACATATCTTCTTCTATTTGTATTAAAGATTTAGATAACCATTATTTTAATTGTTGACTCATAATTTTTAGAATCGTATAAGGGCTCTGATACCAGAGCGACTATCAGAGTGTTTCCTTTATAGTTGTAGTTAATTTAGCCATTTGATCGGCTAATTGTGTGAATTTGTTTTCAGTTATTTCATTAGAAGATCCATCTTCTTTAAAGTTTTTAATAGAGGCACGTGTAAGAGTTTCATTAGTTCTTTGATTTGGTGGTAGATATGTATAGCATGTACTTTTACTTTTTAAAAGTTTAGGTGTTTTATTCTGAAAAACATTAGTATTAACATGTTGTATAATAGGCGTCTTTGGTATATATTTTATACGAGAGACTTCTCGAAAAATGTCTTCCATATATATCTTATCTGTGTTTTTAAATTGTATACTATGATGGCTATTTGTCAGAGCATATCCAATGGTATATGTTATTGAAAATGGATAATCGTTTGTTTCCATTAAATCTTGTCTTTCGAATTTATAAGCAATGTTTAAAGATTTATCTAGTTTTTATGTTACAAGTGATATAGCGTAGTGTAAAGCTACATTAAAAAGTAGTTTAGTATAAGCAAGGTTTCCTTCAATTATTCCAAGTATTTTATCTTTTATGTTCATAATTCTGTCATCACATATAGCTAGTTTTATGGGTGAGTTTATTCCCTCAGCAAATGTACTCTTAATTAGTATCTGTATTGTAGAAATATGTATATATCCTATTTCACTAGGTGTATGTTTTGCTTTTTTTATTTTTTGAATTATATCAGCTTTGTTTATCAACGAAATAGCCTGTGTTCCTTTTGTTGCAGAAATTTCAATTGGTGTTTCACATGTAAATTTTCCGTATAATATAATGTTTTTTCTACTCAGTTTTATTTTTAAATCTGTTTTCATATCTTGTCCATCAATTAAGTTTAACTCTTTTCTTCTAACTTTGTTTAATTTTTTGTTGTCTATAACAATATCTTGAGAAAAGTATCCGTATTCTTCAGTTGTTTCAAAGTGTTCAATCTGATCTATTAAACTAGTTTCCATGTATATAATTTCTAGTATACAAAAATATAAATAAAAATTTCAGAACAAAGTTTGTATTGTTTACCTGTTTGTGTATTCCTATCTACTGTCTTCATGCACTCCATGTTACCTGTTCATCTTTCTTCGAAGTATATGTTTGATTTTCGTATGAGAATTATTTGGTAGTGTATGGTTGTGTATGGTTCTACTATTCAGGCGTGAGGCCAACAGAAAAGAAAAACTCAAAGGCTTAAAAACTCAGGGAGTTTTTTTATCAACACATGTTCTTTTTCTTTCTATTAAAGTCTGAATATTACATACTACATTGAGGCCAATATATAGGCACTCGACTCACTGTTACAAACGCGTTTTCATACAGCTAATATACAAAAAGTCAAAAAGTAGAAAAAGACTTAAAGTAAAGATAATAATAGTGTTCAACAACTGCACCTAAAAGTAGACAGAGACATAAAGTCTACATTATTGAGGTGTGTTCGTCATTGCTTGCGTATTTTCTTGAGTGTTTGACGTCATTGCATACGTCAGTTTACATTACTCTTCAGTAACAGTGTCTTCCTTTATTGACTCGTTTGAATTATGGGACCCTATTTCTTCAGCTTGGTCTTTAGGTTTGTCTTGGCACATTGCACAGCTGTGTTCATCAATTATTTCACTGTATTCACAGAAAATGAGTTTGATTTCCTTAGGAAGTGTCTTCAAACTGTGTTATTCAATCTTGATAAAAGTTTTTTCAAAGTTTTCCAACGTTTTTAGCTGTAACGGTGGAATTGTATATCTCGAAGATCCATATATCAGATGATAATTGGATTTGAAGTTTATTTTGACATTACTGTCCTTGTTTATCTCTTGTGATGCATAAAATATTTGATTTAGTTGTTTTGCAACTATCTCATTTATGTCATCAAGTGTCTTCATTATATCGATGCAGGGGTATTCTCCATTTGAAACTATCAGTTTGATAATTCCATGAGAGTATACTGATACTCCTTCTTCGTTGAAGATAGGGTATGAAAGTGTAGATTTGAAGACTATTTCTTGATCCATGTTTCCTTTTGAGACTCGTCTAGCATAGTCTTGAAGTGTCGACATTAGTTTTGGGCTGAATTTTCGAAAATAGTTTGGGTTTTTGAAGTATAGGGTGTCAAGAAATCCATGTATAAAGAATTGGTATATCAAGTCTGGGTCTGCTTGTTCAAATATTACGACTTTTGTGTCGTTTCTGTTTACTGGGTACCAAAAAAGGTTGTTTTTGTCTGTCTCTAGGTTGTATTCAAAAATGGATTTCAAAAGATAGCCAAAATTTTCTTTTGAGGGTTGTATTTGGGCCTCTTTTTGGGCAGATGTTTGAACACGGTCCATTGGATTTATAGTGGGTATATTTCCAAGGACTCTCATCCTTTCTTTGAAACTGTTTTGGGCTTGGAGTGTTGGAGTGGTTTGAAGGGAGTTTTTGTAGGTTTTTGTTTCTTCAAAGGCTTGTTTGGCTTCTGAAAGACTGTTGTATGTTTTGTATGATATTGTTGGGTTTCCTTGTATATGAAAATTGGCTTTTGACCATTGATCAAATATACCTCAGCTTGAACCATTGAATATAACATACCATTGTTTAATTTGTTTTCTGTCATCTTCATCGTTTTGTGTAGTTGCTACTGGTGATGAAGTGTTCCCTTCTGCTGTTGTTTGTGGAAATGTTTTTGATTTTGTGAATGCCTTTAATTGTGTGTTTGTGTTTGATGGTGATGGATCCACCATCAGACGGACTGCTTGTTGAACAGCTTGTAATGCGGCAAGAAGTTCTTGACGTTGTGTCATCTTGGATTCTGTGAATCTTTGTATCTCCAAATGTTTAGTCTTCGTGAATTGTGGTATCTCACGATCAATTGTTTCAATGTTTTGTTTCATCAAGGCTATTGTGGCCTCCATTCTCGTGTGAGTGTGTCTGCAAGAGCGTTCTCTTCTGATTTTATGTATACGATGTGAAACTGGTATCTTCTTATCTTGAGTTGCCAACGTATCAATCTTCCTTGATTGTAGTTGTCTCGAAGTGTATACCTGTAGAAGTTTGTTAAGTATTTTGAGTCTGTTCGAAGTTCGAATTCTCGAGGTAGAAGCTCGAGTTTCCATTTTCGAAGTATCTTTAGACATGCAAGTGTTTCTTTTTCATGAACTGTATAATTTTTTTGGGTTTCTGTAAATGTCCCAGATATGTATCTACAGAGTTGTGTAATCTCGTGAACCTTTTTGGTTCTTGTATTCATATGACCTTCGAGGTCGTTTGTATTTATTTTTTCGGCTGGTATTGCAAGCATGCAACCAGACCATGTATCGTTTGAAGCATCTGTCTCAATGATAATAAAATCATTTTCTTTTGGATTGTATAAAACAGGCAATGTTTCACAATACTGTTTTATTTTCTGTACTTGTATCGAATCAATAACTTGCCAATTCCACTGTATTTTTCCAGAAAGTTTTTTTTGTAATTGTGTTCTTTCTTTAGCAAGGCTCTTTATGAATCCTTGATAAGAAATGTAGTTTAAACATCCAAGAAATCTTTGTAATTATTTTCGATCAGTGATTTGATCTGGAAAATCGTTTAATTTTTTCAAAATATTGTCTTGAAGAACTATATTTCCTTGTGAATCAAAAGTATTTCTAAGAAAATCAATTTTTTGTTTACATAAAACGGCTTTCTTTTTGGAAAGAATTAGTCTTTTGTCTTTGCATTGTTTCAAAACTATTTTTAGTTTTTTTAAATGATCTTCTCTATATTGATTACTAAAGATGATTATCATCAATGTAAGCAAGACAAATGTTTTCCAAACCTTCAAGGTTTTTATCCATAAATCTTTGATATATTTCAGGAGCTTGTTTCAAACAAATTGGTAAAACATTCCATTGGTAATGTTTCTGTGGAGGACATGTAAAAGTTGTTAGTGGTTTTGTATTTTCATGCAATCTCAATTGCCAGTATCCTGATTTAGCGTCTAATGTACTAAACCATCTTTTTCCTTTTAACATATCTTTGATATAATCAATTCTAGGAAGTTTATATGCATCTCCTATAGTTTTCTCATTTAATTGTTTATAATTTATGACCATTCGTCGTTTACCTCGTTTTATTTCATTCTTCTTTTCAACATAGAAGTCAGGTGCTGCGTGTGGACTTTTGGTTTCAGAAATTAATCCTTTTTCCAAAAGTTGTTTACATTCTTCTTTAAATTCATCAATATCTTTTTTAGAATAAGGTATACTATTTTTGACATTTACTTCGTCTAAAGGATTTTCACTAGTGACAGAGTCTAAAATTTCTTCTATTTCTTTTTCAAGATTTGTTTTTATGAAAAGTATTAATTCATGATTGATTAAATAATCTATTTTATCTATAAGATTACTTCTGTCTTCAATCTTTACTACAGGTATTTCAATAGTTTCACTTTTTTGAGATAGTTTTTCATTAACAGGTGATTTTAAAGTGATGTATTTTAAATCTTGACAAAAAGGTCTATATAGTTTCAAAAAGTTATTTCCTATGATGAATGGTAATCCTGTTTCATGTCTGTATATAGATGGTATAGTAAAACAATATCCCTGTATCCAAGCTTTTTCTAAGTATGTAGTGTACCATATATAATAATGACTTGCATCTGCTATCATTATTTTTAATGGTTGTTTAAGTTTTTTCCATTTGAATATCGTAAGAGCTAGCGAACCAAAGCATAAACTTGCTCCTGTGTCTATAAATGCTTTAATTGTTTTATTTTTTATTTTCACTTCTATGAAAGTAGCGTTAGAGTTTTTCATTTAAAAATCATCAGAACTGTATTCATTTTCTGATTCTGTTACTGTTTCTATTTCATATATGTTTTCCAAATCAGAATAGTCTTCTTCTATTGGTTCTAGATCGTATGTTTGAGCTACTTGAAGTATATGTAATCTTTTTCCAGATTGTCTTTGTTGTTTAGGGCATTCTCTTGCATAGTGTCCTTATTCATGGCAAAGCCAGCATTGACATTTTTTCTTCCCTTCTGGGCAGTATTTTTGTTTAGGTTTGTATTCTTTCTTTTTAAAGAAACGTCTTCTTCTTTTTTGAAATTTGTGTTTATTATTATCAAAACATCTTTTAGATTTCTTTCTCCATCTGTATCTTTTATCTTTTCTCCTGTATTTTCTTTTTTTGTTTGGTCGAATTATGTATAGACTTTCTCCGTATTGTTGAGGTACTAAAGGATTTCCTTCACAACATATCATGACTTTGTTTTTAACTGCATTGTGTAATTCTCTTTCATAGCATTTGTCTCCTATAAATTGTTCTACTACAATTTGTGCTCCTCCTAATATTTCTGAAATAAAACCTTCATTTACTTGTTTCTTAAATTCTGCATATACTATTTGTCCTACTGGATAGGGTAATTTATTAAAGTATAATGATAGATATTTTTCTCTGTTTTCTCTGGATAAACCATAGTAATACATATTGTATTCACAATTAAAGTGTTCTATAGCACACATGTCTAATATTTGTGTATTGGCTAAATGGAATGCTGCTCTATCTTGTTCTCTATCAGATACAAAAAATTCTGAATTTTGTATAGGTATCTCAATAAATTCTGAATATATTTTATCAACTATGTTCCAATAAGTTTCTACAGAGTCTTTTCCTATTAAAAGTGTTTTTTGTTCTTCTGATAATGAAGTTAAGTAGTGTGGTACGTTTGCTATTGCTTTGTAATGTACAAAATTAAATATTGTTTTAAAATTTCCTTGTCTTAATCTATCTTCAGTTTCTAGAATTAATCCTAATTTGTGTGCCCATTCAGTAATAAGTGTTGATTTGATGGTAACACAGTCTAAATCTAATATTCCATCGACTCCTAATATTCCCTTTGTAGGTATATATTGTTCAGGTATTTTAGACCATCTTCCTTTTTTATTTGGAATATATCCTTTTTTAAAATTATATTGAATACTTGTATTTTTTAGAGGATTAGTATATCTATCTTCTTGACAATATTCAAATTCTTCTTCCTTATTTTTATGACTTGCTTCTGGAATATCTTTTTTATCTTTTTCTTGTTTTAAACCGTGTTCCATTCCTAACACATCGTCTTCTGATGACTCATATCCATATATTACTTCTTCGTTTTCTACTTCCGGTTTTATAGCTTCTAATGTATGATTTTATTTATTTTCTTCATCAACTATTTTTAATGATTCTAATAAATTGTTTAATTCTGCAATTTTTTCTTCTAATTCAAACGATTCCATTATAATCGTGGAGCTTCTATTTGAAAAGGTTTAAGATTTCTGTTTCCAAAATATGTTTCTAGATTAGCAATAGTTATATGTCTAGAATATTCTTTTCGTATAATCACTTCTTTGAGTTGTTTTAATAATTCTTGACAGTTTGACATAGGAAGTATTATTTGTTATTCTTCAGATGTACCAATTTGGTTTTCCACTGGTTTTCATCTAAGTTCTCGTAGAAGTTTATCTAAAATTTCTTGTATATTATCTATTTCATTTATAACTTCTTGTTTTTTATCTAAAAGAATTTGTTGTAACATATCTATAATGGTGTTTAATTGTGGGTTTGTAGTAGTGTGAAATAAATGTGGATATTCTTCCCCCTCCTGATGACAAGAGAAAATGGTTTGATCAATTTTATAATATGATTCTATTTCTTGATTATTATTGATGTTTGTAATAGTATTTTCAAGTTGAGACATCTCTTCGTTAGTATGTGTTAGTTGTTCTGATAATGTTTTTATGGTATTATTTAGAGATTGTACTTGTTCGTTTAATGTTTCTACAAATTTTTGTAATTCTTGTGTAAAATTCATGCTGATGAGAGTATATTTATTTTAGTTCTCAGTTTCTTGCACCAATTTATTGTATTTTCGGTTTGTTTTCTAGATTCTTCTGTTTCTACATTACGTTGTTTGAGCCATTTAATGTATTGTTCTAATTTTATTAAATTAACTGGAGTATATATTTCATTTTTTATGAGTTGTCTTTCTCTTCGTTTCCTACAATTAAGAATTTCTTCTTGAATTTTATAGTTTGTTTGATTCGTTATTGAATTTTAAAACTAAAGTTTCTTGTTTTATGATATGACGTATTAATCTTAATTCTGTTCGTTTTAACTGTTTATTATATTGATCCATTTTTATCCATTCATTTCCCGTTGATATATTTTTTCTATTAATTTTCTATTTATTATATCAATTTATCTAACATTGTCTGTTATATTTTTTATCTTGTTAGGATATATAAAAATTTCTTTCATAATAAAATCGTATTTTGATGCAACCTCTAATTTCTTTCCCAATTTTCTTATATTGGTTCTGATTTTTCTTTGTTCATTCATTTTATTTTCCAAATCGTTTTAGTAGTGATATAATTTTTTTGTATTAATTTTTGATAATATTCTACCCAAAATTTATAGTATCTCATTGTATACCAAAGTTTATTATTTCTCGCTTCTAAGTATAAATTTTTATGATAATTATATTCTTTATATGTTTCTATTATATATTCATTATATTTTAAAGACATGAAAAGTATCGTGGTTGAAAATATAATATTCAAAAGTTATTGTATTGATTTGTAAGAAAATATCAATCGTGTCATGGTTTTTTGGAGACGCTTTCCTCATCAACGTTTTGTACTAATTTTGCACTATGTATAAAAAGTACACCTCTTTTAAAATCTGTTTTGAAAAGTCTACCACAATTAAAAAGCCTCCTCATAAAAGCCAAAGAAAATTAGATGGTGAAAACTATAGAAAATATAAAATTATTAATATTTAGATGGTGTCATGGTGATCGAAAGAAAAACAATCAGATGATGTGAATCCTAGAAAAATAAAAAGTTCGGATGCAAATTTTTTTCCCCTTATTTATTATAGAATTTATTGTACTAAATACCTTATGATATACCTAATTAGTACTCCAACCCTATGATTTGAAATATCTCAAAGGCCAAAGCAAACTTTGTGATTGTATTAAACTAGCACTCAATACCCTACAACCGTGTTTGTTATCACGACCGTAGGGTTTTGAGTGTTAATTTAGTACTAATTTAATACAATTATATAATTCACTTTAAAACGTTTCAAATTTAGGTTTTGAAGTGCTAATTAAGTATATCACCGTGGGTGAACGAGCAAAAATCTCATTTATTATATGCGTATGTTTAAAATGGGCCGATATTGAATTATTGATTTAATTTTTTTTCTTTGGATCAAAATGAATACAATAGGGCATTTACTCTAAAGTCTAAGGTGAAATTATAAAAAAGGTGTAATTGTTCAAAAGTTTTGTAAAGTTAGTGCACTTTTATATTCTCTTTTAATATTAGTGTAAGACGTATATCCCTTTCACGTCTTCATCATTGTTTCTATTTTTACCTTTTTGTATATTTATAATTAAGTCCCAAAGTTTATAAATGTTTTTAATTTGGTCCATTAATTTCCCTTTCATGTATTTTTTCTATAAATTTATTATTTATGTGTTTTATTATTTTTCCTTGATCTATTATTCCTTGTATAATTGTATCTCTATTTAATATATTTTTATTTAATGTTCGTTCGTAATTTTTCTTATATATTTCTTCTTTTTGTAAAGATGTTTCCAAATTCTTTCCCATTTGTTTAATATTTTTAGCCTTCATGATTCTTTCGTTTGTTGTTTTTCTTTTGTTATACTGTCTGTATCTATTTTTGGTTTATAACTCATAATTAAGCGTATGCCATTTGATATGTTGTATCTCTTTTTCTTTTTATATTTTTTAAATCCGCGTTTGCAATTTCTATCATTTTTTCTTGAGTTCGTAATGATAAATCTTTATTGTGTTTTAAATCATGGTATGCCATTTTAACAAGATATTCGTTTATAATAACTCGTTCTTCTATCTCTTGTATATCTCGTGCTATTCTCTTTCTAAAATCGTATCTATCCATTATTTTAAGCATATATTAGAGATAAAAGTATCTTTTTAATATGTTTTAATTTTAAAAAGTTACAGTATTCCTTCCATGCTTTTTCAAAATATTCGTTTTTTTCATATATCTCAATCATTTGTTTACTTATGAACATATCTTCTTCTGTTTGTATTAAAGATTTAGATAACCAGTATTTTAATTGTTGACTCATAATTTTTTGGAATCGTATACGGGCTCTGATACCAGAGCGACTATCAGAGTGACTCCTTTATAGTTGTAGTTACTTTAACCATTTGATCGGCTAATTGTGTGAATTCGTTTTCAATTATTTCATTAGAAGATCCCACTTCTTTAAAGTTTTTAATAAAGGCCCGTGTAAGAGTTTTATTAGTTCTTTGATTTGGTGGTAGATATGTATAGCATGTACTTTTATTTTTTAAAAGTTTAGGTGTTTTATTTTGAAAAACATTAGTATTAACATGTTGTATAATATGTGTCTTTGGTATATATTTTATACGAGAGACTTCTCGAAAAATGTCTTCCATATATATCTTATCTGTGTTTTTAGATTGTATACTATGATGGCTGTTTGTCAGAGCATATCCAATGGTCTATGTTATTGAAAATGGATAATCGTTTGTTTCCATTAAATCTTGTCTTTCGAATTTATAAGCAATGTTTAAAGATTTATCTAGTTTTTCTGTTACAAGTGGTATAGCGTAGTGTAAAGCTACATAAAAAAGTAGTTAGGTATAATCCAGGTTTCATTCAACTATTCCAAGTATATTATCTTTTATGTTCATAATTCTGTCATCACATATAGCTAGTTTTATGGGTGAGTTTATTCCCTCAGCAAATGTACTCTTAATTAGTATCTGTATTGTAGAAATATGTATATATCCTATTTCACTAGGGGCATATTTTGCTTTTTTTATTTTCTGAATTATATCAGCTTTGTTTATTAACGAAATAGCATGTGTTCCTTTTGTTGTAGAAATTTTAATGGGTGTTTCACATGTAAATTTTCCGTATAATATAATGTTCTTCCTACTCAGTTTTGTTTTTAAATCTGTTTTCATATCTTGACCATCTATCAAGTTTAACTCTTTTCTTCTAACTTCGTTTAATTTTTTGTTGTCTATAATAATGTCTTGTGAAAAATATCCGTATTCTTCAGTTGTTTCAAGGTGTTCAATTTGATCTATCTGACTAGTTTCCATTTATGTATATAATTTCTAGTAAACAAAAATATAAATAATAATTTTAGAACAAAGTTTGTATTGTTTACCTGTTTGTGTATTCCTATCTACTGTCTTCATGCACTCCATGTTACCTGTTCATCTTTCTTCGAAGTATATGTTTGATTTTGGTATGAGAATTGTTTGGTTGTGTGTGGTTCTGCTATTCAGGTGTGAGGCCAACAGAAAAGAAAAGCTCAAAGGCTTAAAAACTCAGTGAGTTTTTTTATCAACACATGATCTTTTTCTTTCTATTAAAGTCTGAATATTACATACTACATTGAGGCCAATATATAGGCACTCGACTCACTGTTATAGACGTGTTTTCATTTACAAAAAGTCAAAAAGTAAAAAAGACTTAAAGTAAAGATAATAATGGTGCTCAACAACTGCACCTAAAAAGCATACAGAGGCATAAAGCCTGCATTATTGAGGTGTGTTCGTCATTGCTTGCGTATTTTCTTGAGTGTTTGACGTCATGGCATGCGTCAGTTTACATTACTCTTCAGTAACAGTGTCTTCCTTTATTGACTCGTTTGAATTATGGGACCCTGTTTCTTCAGTTTTGTATTGGCACATTGCACAGCTGTGTTCATCAATTATTTCACTGTATTCACAGAAAATGAGTTTGATTTCCTTAGGAAGTGTCTTCAGGCTGTGTTCTTCAATTTTGATAAAAGTTTTCTCAAAGTTTTCTAACGTTTTCAGTTGTAACGGTGGAATTGTGTATCTCGAAGATCCATATATCAGATGATAATTGGATTTGTAGTTTATTTTGACATAACTGTCCTTGTTTATCTCTTGTGATGCATAAAATATTTGATTTAGTTGTTTTGCAACTATCTCATTTATATCATCAAGTGTCTTCATTGTATCGATGTAGGGGTATTCTCCATTTGAAACTATCAGTTTGATAATTCCATGAGAGTATACTGATACTCCTTCTTCATTGAAGATAGGGTATGAAAGTGTAGATTTGAAGACTATTTCTTTATCCATATTTCCTTTTGAGACTCGTCTAGGATAGTCTTGAAGTGTCGACATTAGTTTTGGGCTGAATTTTCAAAAACAGTTTGGGTTTTTGAAGTATAGGGTGTCAAGAAATCCATGTATGAAGAATTGGTATATCAAGTCTGGGTCTGCTTGTTCAAATATAACGACTTTTGGGCCGTTTTTGTTTACTGCGTACCAAAAAAGGTTGTTTTTGTCTGTCTCTGGGTTGTATTCAAAAATGGATTTCAGAAGATTGTCAAAATTTTCTTTTGAGGGTTGTATTTGGACCTCTTTTTGGGCTGATGTTTGAACACGGTCCATTGGATTTACCGTGGGTATATTTTCAAGGACTCTCATCCTTTCTTTGAAACTGTTTTGGGCTTGGAGTGTTGGAGTGGTTTGAAGGGAGTTTTTGTAGGTTTTTGTTTCTTCAAAGGCTTGTTTGGCTTCTAAAAGACTGTTGTATGTTTTGTATGATATTGCTGGGTTTCCTTGTATATGAACATTGGCTTTTGACCATTGATCATATATACCTCGCCTTGAAGCATTGAATATAACATACCATTGTTTAATTTGTTTTCTGTCATCTTCATTGCTTTATGTAGCTGCTACTGGTGATGAAGTATTCCCTCCTGCTGCTGTTTGTGGAAATATTTTTGATTTTGTGAATGCCTTTAATTGTGTGTTTGTGTTTGATGATGGATCCACCACGCTTGCTGGTAACTCTAATGGTGGAAGCCCGGCTGCTTGTTGAACAGCGTGTAATGCGGCCAGAAATTCTTGGCGTTGTGTCATCTTGGATTCTGTGAATCTTTGTATCTCCAAATGTTTAGCCTTCGTGAATTATTGTATCTCGCGATCAATTGTTTCAATGTTCTGTTTCATTAAGGCTATCGCGGCCTCCATTCTCGTGTAAGTGTGTCTGCAAGAGCGTTCTCTTCTGATTTTATGTATACAATGTGATACTGGTATCTTCTTATCTCGAGTTGCCAACGTATCAATCTTCCTTGCTTGTAGTTGTCTCGAAGTGTATACCTGTAGAAGTTTGTTAAGTATTTTAAGTATGTTCGAAGTTCGAATTCTTGAGGTAGAAGCTCGAGTTTCCATTTTCGAAGTATCTTGAGACATGCAAGTGTTTCTTTTTCATGAACTGTATAATTTTTCTGGGTTTCTGTACATGTCCCAGATATGTATTTACAGAGTTGTGTAATCTCGCGAACCTTTTTGGTTCTTGTATTTATATGACCTTCAAGGTCGTTTGTATTCATTTTTTCTGCTGGTATTGCAAGCATGCAACCAAACCATGTATCACTTGAAACATCTGTCTCAATAATAATATAATAATTTTCTTTTGGATTGTATAAAACAGGTAATGTTTCACAATACTGTTTTATTTTCTGTACTTGTATCGAATCAACAATCTGCTAATTCCATTGTATTTTTTTCAGAGAGTTTCTTTTGTTATTGTGTTCTTTCTTTGGCAAGGTTCTTTATGAACCCTTGATCCGAAATGTAGTTTAAACATCCAAGAAATCTTTGTAATTGTTTTCGATCAGTGATTTGATCTGGAAAATCGTTTAATTTTTTCAAAATATTGTCTTGAAGGACTATATTTCCTTGTGAATCAAAAGTATTTCCAAGAAAATCAATTTTTTTGTTTGCATAAGACCGTTTTCTTTTTGGAAAGAATCAATCCTTTGTCTTTGCATCGTTTCAAAACTATTTTTAGTTTTTTCAAATGATTTTCTTTATCTTGATTACTAAAGATGATAATATCATCAATATAAGCAAGACAAATGTTTTCTAATCCTTCAAGATTTTTATCCATAAATCTTTGGTATATTCCAGGTGCTTGATTCAAACCAAATGGTAAAACATTCCATTGGTGATGTTTCTGTGGAGGACATGTAAAAGCTGTTAGTGGTTTTGTATTTTCATGAAATCTCAATTGCCAGTATCCTGAGTTAGCATCTAATGTATTGAACCATGTTTTTCCTTTTAACCTATCTTTGATATAATCAATTCTAGGAAGTTTATATGCATCTCCTATAGTTTTTTCATTTCATTGTTTATAATTTATGATCATTCGTCGTTTACCTCGTTTTATTTCATTCTTGTTTTCAACATAGAAAGCAGGTGCTGCATGTGGACTTTTGCTTTCAGAAATTAATCCTTTTTCCAAAAGTTGTTTACATTCTTCTTTAAATTCATCAATATCTTTTTTAGAATAAGGTATATTATTTTTGACATTTACTTCGTCTAAAGGATTTTTAAGTTTGATTTCAACTATCATATAATTATTATTCTTATCTTTGTCTAAAGGATCTTCACTAATGACAGAGTCTAAAATTTCTTCTATTTCTTTTTCAAGATTTGTTTTTATGAAAAGTATTAATTCATGATTGATTAAATAATCTATTTTATCTATAAGATTACTTCTGTCTTCAATCTTTACTATAGGTATTTCAACAGTTTCACTCTTTTGGGATAGTTTTTCATTAACAGGTGATTTTAAAGTGATGTATCTTAAATCTTGACAAAAAGGACTATATAGTTTCAAAAAGTTATTTCCTAGGATGAATGGTACTCCTGTTTCGTGTCTGTATATAGATGGTATAGTAAAACAATATCCCTGTATCCATGCTTTTTCTAATTATGTAGCATACCATATATAATAATGGCTTGCATCTGCTATCATTATTATTAATGGTTGTTTAAGTTTTTTTCCATTTGAATATCGTAAGAGGTGGCTAAGCAAAGCATAAACTTGCTCATGTGTCTATAAATGCTTTAATTGTTTTATTTTTTATTTTCACTTCTATGAAAGTAGCGTTAGAGTTTTTCATTTAAAAATCATCAAAACTATATTCATTTTCTGATTCAGTAACTGTTTCTATTTCATATATGTTTTCCAAATCATAATAGTCTTCTTCTATTGGTTCTAGATCGTATGTTTGAGCTACTTAAAGTATATGTAATCTTTTTCCAGATTGTCTTTGTTGTTTAGGGCATTCTCTTGCATAGTGTCCTTATTCATGGCAAAGCCAGCACTGACATATTTTCTTTCCTTCTGGACAGTATTTTTGTTTGGGTTTGTATTCTTTCTTTTTAAAGAAACGTCTTCATCTTTTTTGAAATTTATATTTATTGTTATCAATCCATCTTTTAGATTTCTTTCTCCATCTGTATTTTTTATCTTTTCTCCTGTATTTTCTTTTTTTGTTCGGTCGAATTATGTATGGACTTTCTCCATATTGTTGGGGTACTAAAGAATTTCCTTCATAACATATCGTGACTTTGTTTTTAACAGCATTGTGTAATTCTCTTTCATAACATTTGTCTGCTATAAATTGTTCTTCTACAATTTGTGCTCCTCCTAATGTTTCCGAAATAAACCCTTCATTGACTTGTTTCTTAAATTCTGCATATACTATTTGTCCTACTGGATAGGGTAATTTATTGAAGTATAATGATAGATATTTTTCTCTGTTTTCTCTGTTTAAACCATAGTAATACAGATTGTATTCACAGTTAAAGTGTTCTATAGCACACATGTCTAATATTTGTGTATTAGCTAAATGGAATGCTGCTCTATCTTATTCTCTATCAGATACAAAAATCCTGAATTTTGTATAGGTATCCCAATAAATTCTACATATATTTTATCAACTATGTTCCAAAAGTTTCTACATAGTCTTTTCCTATTAAAAGTGTTTTTTGTTCTTCTGATAATGAAGATAAGTAGTGTGCTACATTTCCTATTGTTTTATAATGTACAAAATTAAATATTGTTTTAAAATTTCCTTGTCTTAATCTATCTTCAGTTTCTAAGATTAATCCTAATTTGTGTGCCCATTCAGTAATAAGTGTTGATTTGTTTGTAACACAGTCTAAATCTAATATTCCATCGACTCCTAATATTCCCTTTGTAGGTATATATTGTTCAGGTATTTTAGACCATCTTCCTTTTTTATTTGGAATATATCCCTTTTTAAAATTATATTGTATACTTGTGTTTTTTAGAGGATTAGTATATCTATCTTCTTGATAGTATTCAAATTCTTCTTCCTTATTTTTATGACTTGCTTCTGGAATATCTTTCTTATCCTTTTCTTTTTTTAAACCGTGTTCCATTCCTAACACATCGTCTTCTGATGACTTATATCCATATATTACTTCTTCGTTTTCTACTTCTGGTTTTATAGCTTCTAATATATGATTTTGTTTATTTTCTTCATCAACTATTTTTAATGATTCAAATAAATTGTTTAATTCTACAATTTTTTCTTCTAAATCAAAAGATTCCATTATAATCGTGGAGCTTCTATTTAAAAAGGTTTGAGATTTTTATTTCCAAAATATGTTTCAATATCAGCAATAGTTATATGTCTAGAATATTTTTTTCGTATAATTACTTCTTTGAGTTTTAATAATTCTTGACAGTTTGACATAGGAAGTATTATTTGTTTTTCTTCAGATGTACCAATTTGATTTTCCACTGGTTTTCCTCTAAGTTCTCGTAGAAGTTTATCTAATATTTCTTGTGTATTAATTATCTATTTCGTTTATAACGTCTTGTTTTTTATCTAAAAGAATTTGTTGTAACATATCTATAATGGTGTTTAATTGTGGGTTTGTAGTGGTGCGAAATAAATGTGGATATTTTCGATCAATTTTATAATATGATTCTATTTCTTGATTATTATTGATGTTTGTAATAGTATTTTCAAGTTGAGACATCTTTTCGTTAGTATGTGTTAGCTGTTCTGATAATGTTTTTACTGTATTATTTAAAGAATTTACATGTTGATTTAATGTTTCTACAAAATTTTGTAATTCTTGTGTAAAATTCATGCTGATGAGAGTATATTTATTTTAGTTATCAGTTTCTTGCACCAATTTATTGTATTTTCGGTTTGTTTTCTAGATTCTTCTGTTTCTACATTACGTTGTTTGAGTCATTTAATGTATTGTTCTAATTTTATTAAATTAATTGGAGTATATATTTCATTTTGTAAGTTGTTTTTCTCTACGTTTCCTACTATTAAGAATTTCTTCTTGAATTTTATAGTTTGCTGGATTAGTTATTGAGTTTAAAACTAAAGTTTCTTGTTTTATTATACGCCGTATTAATCTTAATTCTGTTCGTTTTAATTGTTTATTATATTGATCCATTTTTATCCATTCATTTCCCGTTGATATATCTTTTTTATTAATTTTGTATTTATTATATCAATTTGTTTAACATTGTCTGTTATATTTTTTTATCTTGTTGGGATATATAAAAATTTCTTTCATAATAGAATCGTATTTTATTGCAACCTCTAATTTCTTTCCCAATTTTCATATATTGGTTTTGATTTTTCTTTGTTTATTCATTTTATCTTTCAAATCGTTTTAGTATTGAAATAGTTTTTTGTATCAATTTTTGATAATATTCTACCCAAAATTTATGGTATCTCATTGTATACCAAAGTTTATTATTTCTTGCTTCTCAGTATAAATTTTTATGATAATTATATTCTTCATATGTTTGTATTATATATTCATTATATTTTAAAGACATGAAAAGCATTGTGGTTGAAAGTATAATATTCAAAAATTATTGTATTGATTTGTAAGAAAATGTCAACTGTGTTATGATTTTTTGGAAGACTTTTTTTGAATTAACGTCTTACACTACTTTTACAATTTGGTTTGAAAAGTATGCTAATTTTGAAAAGTCTCAAAAGCCTAAACTAAAGATTCTCAGACTTTTATAGAGGAATATATCCAAAACGAAACACACTTGCGTAAATACAAGGGAGGTGTCACTTTCTTCCCCTTTGCTTTCCTTCGCTGAGTTAGTTGAAGTTGTAGATAACAAGGTTAGGAGTGCATAACTAGGGGTGTCAATTCGGATGGGTCGGGTTGAGGTAGGGGTATTACATGAAAATTCTCAACCCGAACCCGACCCGAATTTGAACCCGAAAATCCCAACCCGAACCCAACCCAATCGAGTGTTCGGGTCAACCCGATTACCCGGCCAACCCGAATAACCCGACCCGAAACGATTTTCTTTTTCCTTTTTTTTTTTTAATTTTTTTTAATTCTAATTTATGTTTAAAGTATTTTAAAATTTGATAACAATATATAAAAATATATAGTTGGTAAGGTTTGACATAATTGCAATTAATATAAGATAAAAAAATTAATACATAAATATTTTTAAGTTCTAATTCTAAGTGTAATTATAACTAAGTTCTATATCAACTCTATTTAAATTCCTATTTATATAAATTCAATCAAAAAGGTAATTATGTAAAATAAAAATTAGATACATAAACATTATTTAGACCGAATAATATATTTTCTTCTAAACTAATCATAATGCAATTCAAATTCTTTAAGTCCAAAAACATACATCTTGAACTCCGTTTAATTCTAATCATATTACAGTCATATATGTCTTTCTAATGAACAAAACTATACAATTTAGACAAATTATATAATATTGACATTGTAAATCACATTTTTCTCAGATAATAATCACATGTTTATAGAAAAAAATATTTTACTAGCCCTTTTTTTAATAGTCTATTATATCATATTATAAAAATACGAGTTGATTTTTGGATTTTTTTTGAAATATATTGGCCGCCAAAATATCCTTACAATAATGATTCAGTAATGTTTAATTAAGTTAATTATGTAAACCAATATGTATTATAAATTATTATTGAAATTTTATAAGTACTTAATTATGGATAGGAATTTGGTTACAAGTCTAATCTTAATCGAATTCTAAATCTAACTCTAATAAAATGTACCCACATTAAAAACTTGTTTACAATCTTAATTAAGACCTAATTCCAAGTGTAATTATAATTAAGTTTTATATCAACTCTATTTAAATTCTTATTTATATAAACTTAATAAACTTCAATCAATAGGGCAATTATGTAAAATATAAATTAGATACATAAAAATTATTTCGATCGAATAATATATTTTCTACTAAACTAATCATAATGCAATTCTAATTGTTTAACTTTAAATAAACACATCTCTTTTTGTCCGTAAACTTTCGTTTAATTCTAATTATATTACAATCATGCATGTCTTTCTAATTAACAAAATTGTATAATTTAGACAAATTAGATAATATTAACATTATAAATCACGTTATTCTCAAATAATAAATGTGTAAAATGGATCCAAAACGGGTAAATATGGATAAAATTGATTAAAATGGGTAAAATGGATCCAAAATGGGTAAAATGTGGGTAAAATGGATCCAAATGGGTAAAATAGATCTAAATGGATAAAATGGATCCAAAATGGGTAAAATGGATCCAAATGGATAAAATGGATCCAAACTGGGTAAATTGGATCCAAATGGGTAAAATGAATCCAAGTGGGTCAAATACATCCAAGTGGTAAAATGGATCCAAATGGGTAAAATATGGATAAAATGGATTGAAAATGAGTAAATGTGGGTAAAATGGATCCAAGTGGGTAAAATAGATCTAAATGGATAAAATGAATCCAAAATGGGTAAAATGAGTTTAAGTGGGTAAAATAGATCCAAAATGGGTAAATTGGATCCAAATGGGTAAAATAGATGCAAGTGGGTTAAATGGATCCAAAATGGATAAAATATGGGTAAAATGGATCCAAGTGGGTAAAATGAACCTAAATGCACAAAATATATCAAAAATGGGTAAAATGGATCCTAATGGATAAAATGAATCCAAAATGGATAAATGGATCCAAAATGAGTAAATGGATCCAAAATGGATAAATTGGATCCAAATGATTAAAATGGATTCAAAATGGGTAAATGTGGGTAAAATGGATCCAGATGGATAAAATAGATCCAAAATGGGTAAAACAGATCCAAAATGGTAAAATGGATCCAAATGGGTAAATGGATCCAAAATGGGTAAAATGGATTGAAAATGGGTAAATGTGGGTAAAATGGATCCAAGTGGGTAAAATTGATCTAAATGGATAAAATGAATCCAAAATGGTAAAATGAGTTCAAGTGGGTAAAATGGATCCAAAATGGGTAAATTTAATCCAAATGAGTAAAATGGATCCAAGTGGGTTAAATGGATCCAAAATGGATAAAATATGGGTAAAATGGACCAAGTGGGTAAAATGAACTTAAATGCACAAAATAGATCCAAAATGGGTAAAATGGATCCTAATGGATAAAATGGATTCAAAATGGGTAAATGGATCCAAAATGGGTAAATGGATCCAAATGAGTAAAATGGATTCAAAATGGGTAAATGTGGGTAAAATGGATCTCAATGGATAAAATGAATCCAAAATGGGTAAAATGAGTTCCAGCGGGTAAAATGAATCCAAAATGGGTAAATTTGATCCAAATGGGTAAAATTGATTCAAGTGGGTTAAATAGATCCAAGTGCGTAAAATTGATTTAAAATGAGTAAAATGGATCCAAAATGTGTAAATATATGGATAAAATTGATTAAAATGGGTAAAATGGTTCTAACTGAGTAAAATGGATCCAAGTAGGTAAAATGGATCCAAAATGGGTAAAATGGATACAAGTGGGTAAAATGGATCTAAATGGATAAAATGGATCCAAAATAAGTAAAATAGATCCAAATGAGTAAGATGGATCTGAATGGGTAAAATGAATCTAAAATGGGTAAATTGGATCCAAATTGGTATAATGGATTCAAAATGGGTAAAATATGGATAAAATTGATCTAAGTGGGTAAAGAGGTAAAAAAATGAGCCTAAAACAAGTAGAACGAGTCAAAAATAGGTCGAACAGGTTGAAAAACGGTTGAGATGGGGTGAGATGGATAGGAATTTGGTTACAAGTCTAATCTTAATCAAATTCTAAATCTAACTCGAATAAATTGTATCCACATTAAAAACTTGTTTATAATCTTAATTAAGATCTAATTCTAAGTGTAATTATAATTAAGTTTTATATCCACTCTATTTAAATTCTTATTTATATAAATTTAATAAAATTCAATCAATATGGAAATTATGTAAAATGTAAATTAGATATTTAAATTCTTATTTATATAAATTTAATAAAATTCAATCAATAAGACAATTATGTAAAATGTAAATTAGATACATAAAATTATTTCGATCGAATAATATATTTTCTATTAAACTAATCATAATGAAATTCTAATTGTTTAACTTTAAATAAACACATCTCTTTTTGTCCGTAAACTTTTGGTTAATTATAATCATATTACAATAATGTATGTCTTTCTAATTAACAAAATTATATAATTTAGACAAATTTATATAATATTAACATTATAAATCATGTTATTCTCAAATAATAATCACATGTTTATAGAAAAAATTTATTTTACTAACCATTTTTTTAATATTCTATTATATTATATTATTAAAATAATATTTAATTTTTGAATTTTTTTTTAAAATTTATTGATCGTCAAAATATCCTTACAATAATGATTTCACTAATGTCTAATTAAGTTAATTATGTAAACCAATATGTATTATAAATTATTATTGAAATTTTATAAGTACTTAATTATGGATAGAAATTTGGTTACAAGTCTAATCTTAATCGAATTCTAAATCTAACTCTAATAAAATGTACCCACATTAAAAACTTGTTTACAATCTTAATTAAGACCTAATTCCAAGTGTAATTATAATTAAGTTTTATATCAACTCTATTTAAATTCTTATTTATATAAACTTAATAAACTTCAATCAATAGGGCAATTATGTAAAATATAAATTAGATACATAATAATTATTTAGATCGAATAATATATTTTTTACTAAACTAATCATAATGCCATTCTAATTGTTTAAGTTTAAATAAATACATCTTTTTTTTTTTTTTTCCGTGAACTCCGTTTAATTCTAATCATATTACAATTATATATGTCTTTTTAATTGACAAATTATATAATATTAACATTATAAATAAATAAATTATTATTTTTTAAGTATATCTAATCCTAAACCAATTATCATTTCATAAATTCTTATCTAATTATAATACACCATATAATTTAAATATATATTAAATATATATTTTTTTAATTTTCGGGGCGTGTCGGGTCGGGTCGGGTGGGTTCGGGTTGTTGGGTCACCCGCATAATTTTTCGGGTTGAATCGGGTCAACCCGAAACCCACCCGAACCCGATCTCTCTCATTCGGGTCCATTTCGGGTCCGACTTGAAAACCCTCAACCCAAACCTGATATGTTTCGGGTTGGGTCGGGTCGGGTTGCAATTTGACACCCCTAGACTCATAACTCAACCTCCATTGGTTGTCAGTTGTCACAACAATTTGACGAAGTTATTTTTTTATTTCTTTTAATCTTAACCTAGTAGTTCTTTGTTATTTAAAAATTAAACAGCTAATTAATCTTATTCTCAACCATAATAATATTTTTTTCAAACCATAAGTTTTAGGGGGTAGTTTGACAATATATTTTCAAATATATTTTAAATATTATATTATGTAAAAATTATACGATATTTTACTAAAATGGGGAGTTAAGTAAAAAATATGATATCCAATTGGGGATTTATCCCATATTACCCAAATTTTAGCTCTTTTTTTGGGCTATAAAAATTTTAAATAAAATTCTTAATAGTTGCAGACTTGCAGTATCAATCTTTGAATGAAAGTCAACTTATAAGTCTGATCTCATTAATAGCCCCACAATCCACATCATGTTTTCTTCCGCTGCATAATTAGGTTTTCAAAAAAAAAAATAGTGTTCCATTGGAAAATTTCGTTAAAACTTAAAAACATTAAATACAAAACCAACCATAAAATCAACAGTGCCGAACTCGCAAATTCAACGTTTATCGCATTAAATTCACAATTTTTCTGAAATTCATAAAAGCCAAAGAAAATTAGATGGTGAAAACTATACAAAATATAAAATTATTAATATTTAGATGGTGTCATGGTGATCGAAAGAAAAAAAATCAGATGATGTGAATCCTAGAAAGATAAAAAGATCCGATGCGAAATATTTTTTTCCCCTATTTATTATAGAATTTATTATACTAAATACCTTGTGATATATATATACCTAATTAGCACTCCAACCCTATGATTTGAAATATCTCAAAGGCTAAAGCAAACCTTGTGTTTGTAATAAATTAGCCCTCAAAACCCTACAGCCGTGTTTGTTATCAATTAATTCAGTACTAATTTAATATAATTATATAATACGCTTTAAAACGTTTCAAATTTAGGTTTCGAAGTACTAATTAAGTATATCACAAGGGTAAACGGGCAAAAATCTCATTTATTATATGCATATGTTTAAAATGGATCGATATTGAATTATTGATTTAATTTTTTTTTCTTCGGATCAAAATGAATACAATAGGGCATTTACTCTAAACTCTAAACTAAAGATTCTCGGACTTTATAAATAAAGAGGAATATATCCAAGAACGAAACACACTTGCGTAAAAACAAAGGAAGTGTCACTTTCTTCCCCTTTGCTTTCCTTCGCTGAGAAGTAAGAAGAGAAACTGAAAGGACGAACACAGAAGAAGAAAGTCGTACGAACAACAATGGTGGGGCTTCTGTCCAACAAAATTCAAAGAGATGAATTGAAACCTGGTGACCACATTTATTCTTGGAGGCACTCCTATCTCTACGCTCACCACGGTCTCCTCTTTCTCTCTCTATAATTATATCTACAATTTGTATGTATATCTCAGTTCCCTTTTCGTTTGTGCGCTCAATTTATTTATGTTCGGACCGATTTGATTGACGTCGATCCTGTCGGATCTATTTTTTCCTTGGTACTTGGCTTGATTTATTTATTACATTCGGCATTGATCAATTTGGGTAAGTTGCCTGGGGATTGTAGATGAATGCTCATTGAGGGGCATATAAGAGGGTTTTGCTGGGCACTTGTTTTGGTATTCCGTTGCATTTAATATTCTTTTAAATTGTGCTCCATTGTAGTTTAAGTTAAATATCTGCAATCCATAAAATTGGTTCTCGAGCACTATATAACAGTGTAAAGAGCTGAGTTCTTTCGCGAGTATTCTATCACCTTGAATAAGGAGACTGCTATTAAGTATTAATAAGGAAGGTTGTGGCTTTCCTGGTTTTGGTTTTCGGGTCATATTATTTCCCTGATTCTGTAGCCAGTTGCTGTAGGGTTTATGCACTCAACATATTAAATATTAATCAGACAGTATGATAGAGTTATTTGCCTAGAAATCATGCTCTCGAGTGTTCATGTATTCCCGAACTGACATAATCTGGCCACTTTTCCAATATCACTTGTTACTGAGTATTGTTACTGGATAGCTTCATTTCTCTTATGTGCTATGCAAATAATATTTTTCTGTCAATTTGCTAATTCTATGGTGCTTTTAGTTCGATATCCTCAGCTTAGTTGTATTTCTCCTTGGATTTCTATAACAGAACAGTTCATATACTGAAGAGTAGTTTTGAAGTATCTTTTTCTTTTTCATGGTTGGATGATGAAGTGCTTTCTGTACAGGGCGTTCAACCCTTTGGTGCCTGTTAATTAAGACATTTCCTTACAAAATCAAAGATAGAAAAGTGTCTTACTGCCTGTTCTCTGTTTTCATGAGAAGCAATCGTGCTGATGAAGCTTTGACACAAGTTTCTTATTGTTCTTTTCTTTCTTTCTTTCTTTTTTTTTTTTTTTTTTTCCTTTTTTTTCCTGAAATATTCTTCTAAATAATGCTTATTCTTTTAAATTCAATAGCTACCATAATTGGTTCTACATGACTTTCTTACTGCATAAAACATTTGTGCCTTTTTGAGAGCAATCAACCACTTCATGGAAGGAGACAACTATCAATTAGGCAAGATTGTGTTTCTGGCCATTTTTGCTCACTCTGTGTTCTAGCCATTTTTTGTAGAATTTGTGCACTCAAAGTAACCATCATACAGTTGATAAAGTTGTTCGCCAAGAAATTACACTCTTGCAGTGTTTATGCATCCCCACTCATGACTAAATAGTCATGCTCACTTTATCACTGGTCGGTTAATTTTCATTTTTCTAACTCCTTAGAGAGGATACTCTCAACTTTAGCTTTTGCAGCATACAAAGTGTGGCATTTGTATTACTTCCAAATCCAAGTTATTTGGCCTTTTCGATGGGATTGGTTCTTTTTTGGTTATCAACTCATATTTTCTAGCTGCTGCGCAGCTCCTTATTTATGTCGTAGCTATAAATGTTCTAATCGTTTTGCTGTGATGTACTTGAATTGTTAAGAATATTGCGAAGATTTTCATCTTTCATGAATTCTCAAGGAAAAGCTTCCCTAACTTGCCCTCCATCAAAATATCAGGAATATACGTTGGGGATGGAAACGTGATCCATTTCACCCGTGGAGCAGGGCAGGAGATTGGAACAGGAACACCGCTGGACAAATTCATTTTCAGCTCATCTCCATCTAATCCCTCAGATTCCCCCTGCCCAAGATGCGGTGACCAATCAAACTCTGAAGGGGTCATCTCTTCTTGCCTTGAGTGTTTTCTCTCTAATGGAGAGCTGTATCAGTTTCAGTACAGTGTGTCACCTGCCACTTTCCTTGCCAAAGCCCGAGGCGGGACGTGCACCCTTGCCCCTTCTGATCCACCTGAGGATGTCCTTTACCGTGCCGAATATCTCCTTCAGAATGGTTTTGGTGGCTACAACATTTTCAGAAACAATTGTGAGGATTTTGCAATCTACTGCAAAACAGGTTTGCTCATCTTCACAACTGTTAGCGTGGGAAGGAGCGGCCAGGCGACATCTTTTCTTGCTGCTGCTACTGCAGTCGTGTCGTCACCCCTTCGGTTTTTGACCACCGGCTTTGCTGGTCTGACAGCATTGGGTTGTGGGGTTTATTGTATTAGTCGATTTGTCTCGGATATTGGAGTACGGCGTGATGTGATGAAAATCCCCGTTGAGAGGCTCGCTGAACGTGCCGCACTTGATGAGCCTGAAGCAGAAAAACAGACCTCAAAGGAGGAATAGGCCAAAAAGGGAAACTATTCTCGTGTCTTGGGTAGAGAATTCATCTGTTTCTGTAAATCTATTTTGTGTGGTGGTGCTCTTTTGTTGATTTATGATTCATACCAGATGTATTTTATATTTCTACTTTCTTCGGTCGTGGTTGATCCTTTCATTTATCCCACAGTTGAAATTTGAATGCATGTGATTATGTGAACCCTGCTCTCGGGCAATCATGTTGGTCGTTCGTCGGCTACTGACTCTTGTTCTTTCTTGAAAAAGGTAACTTTGTTATATTCCTATTTCATATGAGACATACGTTTCGATTGATTGCTAATTGTGTCTTTTTTTTTTTTGGTTTGTATAAGTGCATCACAATCAAGTGTCATATTTGGTTTTTAGTGGGGTGTGCCAGTATAATTCCAACGAATACGAATTATACAAAGAATTGTAAAGAAATTACGAGTGTAAAGAAAGTACGATTAATGCATTTGGACGCTCCCAAAACTCTTGGTTGGGCAGCGGACTCCTTATCAGCCTTGGCTGAATCTCACACGATTCGGCCTTTTCCAAGGCCTTGGAGCCTCATCCCTATGAAAATAAGAGTACTAAAAGAAATCTACTCGTAAATGTTAACCAACAAGATTCGGCCATATATTGGTCAAATCTTACGTGCACGATTACAATAATTACAATTAAAACAATTGAATTTTCCCAAACGGGCCTACTCGCCACGCTCACCAACCACACGGACAAATTAAATATAATTTGGGTTAAAATTAATTTGATAGGCCAAAAAATAGTAAACTAATAATATTCTGTTCTTTCTTTTTCTGCATAAAAAAATAAACTTACGTTACGGATGGCTAGAGTCGCGTAACTCGAACCGTCTCTTGGAGTTGTGGATGAATATGTTTATGATTTCATTTTTTATGTTCTGAGGTGTGTTGGATGGAGATGCTCGTACTCGCTGAGCTTAAGTACGTTATGTTTGGTTATGAAATGGGAATAGGATTTTAATGTTATTTTATGATAAGAATTATGTTATGTTAGGTTTCAAAAATGGTTTTGGTATGCAAAAACCTAGACCCGGTTCATAACCTGTTATTTCAAGATGTTTTTGCTCTATATTGTATACGGTAAGGGTGCGTGTGTTAGCCCCCTCACTCAATCAGTATACTAATCCTCCCCTTTTAACTTTTAGGCACCGTTTACTTTTGTGGAAAATGAAATAGGGGTGCATATATGGAATCCTCCGCCTAGTCTAAGGGGTGTGTGATCTCCCATTCGCTTTGAGTTGGGTGCATATACGGAATTTTCATTTCGTATACGAGTTCGAGTTTTAGTGAGGGGAATGTGGTGGCCCATCCCCTCGGGCACTACATATTTTTATTTGTACACGTATCGAGTGTACAGAGTTACTAGTATATATATATATATATACATAAATTTTACGGGGAACACGGCCAAACTAAGCTAAATCAGAACTAACAACATCCGAAACAAAGAAAGGAAAACCGGAAGAATCAATGCAGGCATAAGCCGCATTACGCGCAAGCGTGTGGGCTACAATATTAGCGCCATGACGACAAAAAGAGAAACGGATTTCCTCGAAGCATCTACAGGTGCGCGTGATGTGATCTTCAAGGATGTTATCAATATTCGAGAGGTCTTCATTATCACCACGGAGGCTATTGATCACGTTTAAGCAACCACCCTCCAAAATCATTTACTTCCACCCAAAATCCCGACCCAGACGAACCCCGGAAAGTATAGCCTGAACTTCCGCCACCAACGGATCCACCGTGTTCCGCCTCCTGTCTATTTCCCAGTCGGCCCATCCATGTCCCGGGCCACCACACCTATTCCAATAGCCACAGACTCCTTAAAAACGGCGCCATCAAAATTAATTTTGATCCAATCCCGAGTCGGCTTCTTCCACTTCATAACGCCAGCCTCAGGCCGGGCAGGGCTTCCCTCCTCATCGATCGCCTGCACACAACCCATATGACTCATTGCGAATGCGAACTGCACCACCTCATGAGGCTGCCACAGACTCTCCTCATGGCGTCTTCTGTTACGTGCATTACCATATTGCCCACATAATAACCACAACTTTCTCACCATCCCGATGATCAATTTCTTCGAGCAGGCCTAATAATCTATCACAAAAGTGCACCAGACTTGGGCTGGTCCTGAACTGGGCCCAGTCTACAGGCTGGTTATGGTTTTAAGTGGGTCAGTTTATGGGTTGAGTTAGGCGTATAAATTAGATCTAATAGGGGCCCAACATAATACTCCAAGCTCGGCCCAACCCTCCCCATAGTATTCATGGATTGGGCCTGGGCAGGTTTACAGTTTGGTGGGTTGGCCCAATCGTTTGACATCTTTAATAAGAGGAACTTTGTATCTTTTCATAATTTTATTATACTTCATAGATAAAATATGGATATTAAATTAAACGGAGTTATAATTTTAGAAATAAAAAAAAATTAAAATTAACTAGTATTAAAATTATAAGACTAAACTCTCAATAAAATTAAAATGTACCCTTTCTGGAGTGAAAATTTGAGAGACAAATTCATAAATTTTCAAACTTGAGGAGCAATATGTGTTTTAACCCTATTTCAAATGATTGTTCCTCATTATTTATTTTAAAATTAAACTAACTTTTGATATTGAATTAACATCCCTGTTGCCACTAATATTCTAATTGGCACCAAAAAAAATCTAATATTCTAATGTTTCGGCATCAAGGACCCTGCATATCACTGCACCTTATAATTAATTAAAAACAACTTGACAATTGACCATTTTATAATATCATTGTGATAACCAATGAATTCTAGAAAAAGGTTGAAGTTGTAGATAACAAGATTAGGAGTGTCGTATGCCAACCAATTAGTTTAAATGGTTAATGAGTTCATTTTTCAAGACAAGTCGTTAGTTCAAATAGTTAATGAATTTATTCTTTAAGGCAAGATCCTGGATTCGAATTCCGCTTGGATGTGTATGTGCTTTAAAAAAAAAAAAAGGATAAAAGTGTCGTATGAAAATAAAGGTGAGAGATGAGATAAATAAAAGTCGATTGTTTGTCAGTTGTATGAAAATAGTTCACAAGCTGCAAAGTAGCTCACAAAAATTAGATTTTATGTTTTGTTGTGTTTAAGGTATTAAATTTTATTTTATAATACATATCTTTAAAGTAATCAAAAATTTTGAACTCAAAATTATCAATCTAAAAAAAATTTAACTACTTATACCAACAACGATCGGCGTTTAAAGTATTAAACTTGCTCAACAAACATTGAGATTAGAACTAAAATCGTTTTAAGCATTTTTTAAGACACCATACGTTAAAGAAGATAACTTTCTTACAGAAGATGATGTGGCCACACATATAGCCATAGGCATCCCCATCCTTTTCTTATTATCCATTTCGTGGGAGCAGATCAGTCTTTATTCAATATTAACTTTTAGTCAAGCGTATCTTTCTGTTGAAAGAAAATTAAAAAATCAAATATATTCACCCAAATTTTATATTAGTATATTTCTTTATTCATAAAAAATTATGATAAACAGTTACACGGAGACATGGATACGACACGATACGAATAAATCGACATGAATTTTTTTATAAATTTACCACGTGATAAGTATAGAGCATAATATCCAACACGAGAATCAGACATAACAAGACAAAATTATATTTTAAAAAGTGTCTGTAAATGTAAAAATAAAAAGGGAAAATTACTAACATATCTAATATGGTCTCTTCAATGCTGGATGTACGAAGTAGCAAATATGGTCTCATGGTTGCGTGAAGAGATTAAAGACATCAAGGCCGAGCTGCTGCAATTTCTAGGTTGCGGACTTCCGGCCATGACATTCAGATTTGGAAAGGCACATCATCGGGCCGGTATAGCTGCAAATCAGCATACAACACCCTTCTTGGAAGCTCATTTGGGCGAGTAACATTTCTAATAAGATTAAGTGCTTCCTTTGGCAACTTAATCATCGGAGCTTAATGTGTAATGCCTTACGAAAGGACAAAAATATGACATAGAATTCGAGGTGCAACAAATGTGGCTTTCAAAGGGAAGATGCTCTACATTTGTTGCGGCATTGCTCGGCGGCAAATATTATTTGGCTCAACGTGGTGGATCTGCGCGACTGGGGGCGTTTTCAAAGCCTCCAAGATGAAGGATGGGCAACCATCACCTGGAAAGCTGGATTCCGGAGCATGCTAGTTTTGGAATGCGAATGGAGTTTCATATTCTTGGCCGGATTGGGGGAAATATGGAAAGCGAGAAACAGGTGGTCCTATGAGGGGAAACGACAATCACTCAACATGACACTCTACATAATCAAGGAACTTGCTTTGGCCATAGAGGCTATGCGAAGTATTCGGGGAATGAAGAAAACTCACAAGGAGGTGATCAAATGGGTCAAGCCGAAGCCCGGGTGGTACAAACTCAACACAGACGTCGCTCCGCCACAACAAACGGGGTCATTTGGAACGAAAGAGGCGAATGGGGATTGGGATTCACTATAAAGCTCGGCAACATGGACGTTGATACTGCAGAATTACTAGGCTTATGTGAAGGCCTAAAGCTAGCTTGGGAACATTGGTACCCTTGTATTGAAGTCGAGAGTGACTCGATTACGATGATCAACCTGGTGCAAAATGGGGATATAGTTGACCATCCATTGGGAGCAATTGCCATGGATTGCCGTGTACTTGTACGAAAGCCTTGGAGGTGCCAGGTCCGTCACATTAAAAGAGCGAGTAATGGGCTTGGGGACTCCTTGGCCAAGCTTAGCCAAGACATGGAGGAGACTAAGAACGTGTGGGATCATACGTCGGAAGATATTGATATGGAAGAAGTTAGCAACTAGTTGATATGGAAGAACAAATTCGTTCCCATATAGAAGGGTGCCAACAAATTCGTTCCAACAGACGGCGCCAATGTTGTGTAAGAACGCCTATGATTAACAACGCCTGTGTAGTAAGTCAGGGTTTTGGAGAGTTTAATTAAAAGAGATCAGACCAAAAGCTTAGATCGTCCTCTCTCAAGGACCCCTTATTTTTAAAATATCGAACTTAGGGTTTTCCCTAATCTACCGAAGTTCCTTGTTGTTGTATCTCTTATTTTCATCATAATCCGATATCTTCTTTCAGTCTTATCATTATCTTTAGTGTTTGTTAATTTGCTGAACTAATCTACTCGCCTGTTTGGACCATTGAACATTTGGGCTTTTTATCATATCTTTATTGCTCTTTAAACTGATGTACTAACCTATTCGCCTGTTTGGACCATTGAACAATTGGACTTTTTATCATGTTTTTGGATTGAATTGTAGGTCAGGTAGGTAGGCCTCTAACAATTATATATATATATATATATATTGGAAATACGAAACAGTAACGCAGTGGAATTTAAATTTTTTTTCCAAAAGCAAGATCTAGACTTGCAATTCCTATTCCGGATTCGTAAGGATTCAAGAAACTTACTTAGATCGACGCTTTCTTGACACGTTTTGAGCTGCCCTCAAACGCACTTCAAGCGACAAGTCCTTCGAACTTCTTCGAATCTTCAAGACTCCGAAATTGCAGTCCTCTAGAGTAATAATCCACACCAACCTCGATCACGATCTGAATAGGGAGGATGCTAGTACTATATTCAGTGTGATGTGGGGGAATATTTCTCATTTTTAATTAATTGGGATATTATTAAGAGTCCAAGTAAAGCGTTGTGTTAGTCGTGGGAGAAGTGGGAAGTTGAGAGAAAACGGGGAGAAGAAGTCAGCAAATAACGCGTGAACAGATTTGAGACCCAAAACTCCCACGTGCCTAGAATATTGGGGACTCTGTAACCGATTATTGAAGAGAATAAAAGGCGGATAAGGGAGAGAAGAAGACATGTTACTTTTCATATTCTACAGAAACTCTTCAGTAGTCCAAGTTCTCTGAAATTCATTATTTGATAAAGTTTAAGCATTCTTATTTTTCATTATTCCCTTTTGTTATTTTAGATAGGACTCTCCATATATTTCTTTTAGATCAATAATTATAGCAGTTATTTAGACTACTTTTCCAGAATTGTTCTTGTACGTTGAAGGCAGATATACAGAAGACTAAGAAGACCACCATCCACAACATTTCTATTTCTTCCTTTATTATTATTATTATCTTTTACTCCATTTCATTATCTTTTGTTTAAATATTAATATTTCAAGTTAATCGTCCTGTTACAGCTTGGTATAATCCAATTCTCAAAGTAAATAAATTATTTTGGTGTTGGTCGATTTTCGAGAAACATCACAGTGTTTAGGCTCTGGGGGATTTGTTTGAAGTGATTTGGAGAATAAATTTGTCTCTCCAACTCCCATGGGCTTCGACCCCTACCTTTAAATAGGCTAGGGGGTTCGAACCCCTTGTCTTGCTCTCCAAGGATTCCAAATCCTCCAAGACTTCGAATTTCTTGCTAGGTAAGAAAGGTATTCTACTTTGACCAAAAGTCTCCTTTTGATCAATTTGTCTTATAAGAAATTTTATCTAACCCTTTTATATATTTTGGGATATTGTTATTTATTCATAATAAATAAATTAATGTCAACAATTAATTAATTCACAATTAATTATTTATTGAACATTCAAACACCAAATTGGACTTTATGATAATTCATAATTAAATTAAAGTCCATTAAATAATTAATCAATATTAATTATTTAATTAATCATTCAAGGAGTGACACGTGTCTCGCCTAGACACGAGTCCCACATGTGTGGCCCCCACTTCCAATTCTTAATTGGTTCGATCAACTTGTTTAATCGATTCAAGCCTTAACCCTCGTGATCGGGCATTTGTGTGTGACCCTCTAGGTTCTTTATTCAATTTAGTAGCGACCCCGATTAATTAATTTAGCATAATCTAGCAACAACCAACAGGTGTGTCACCCCTAGCAGAATAAAAATGTATAAATTCGAAGAACCTTTAAGTCATTGACATATGTGAAATAAGGTCCTCCTACAACCTATCTCTCAACCAAGATCTAGGGTAAGAGAAGAATTAGAATCCTAATAATCTTAGTCTTAATGTTAAGTGCATTTCATATCCATTTGATCTCGATCCAAGAATCCCCTTTCTTGATCTCGATCCACTGCCTTGGCCAAGGACTCCGAGATGGCATATGAATGACTTACACAATAAGAGATCTTATTGCTAAAGCAAGTGTAGGTCCTTTATCGATTCTCATATGCTTTCATGTGCCACTTGTACAACCCCAAAATAAGCCGTAATTCAGGTATCTCGAACGACATCCTTTTAGGCTTATTTCTAAGACCACAAAGTTAGCTCACATAAAGCATCGATGTAAAGACTACTTAATCACATCAATGACTTGTGAGATGTTTCCTAATTTGGAAGTTTCTATTTCCAGAAATAGAAACTTCTTTTCCCATTTAGGAATCTTCTCACACGGGACACCTCAGTGTACTCGTTGAATCAAGCGATCACCCTTATCTATCACGCACGTATCGACTATACACTTTACATCCTATGAAACAAGGTAATCCTTCTTAAGGGCGTGATCACACAAGCAAGTCTCAAGCGAGTCAATTCGACTCTCCCACTGTCTTTTGGACTCATCGACTGTGAGTAGTTTCTAATCTTAACTTATGTGATTTATGGCTCGTTTCATAAACCACTTCTCCTTAATGGTTGAGTCCTATAAGTCAATTAGATTAGGGGAGTTCTCACATACACAGTTAAAGTGAACACACAATCAAACAAGAGCATATGAAGAAGTATTCCCTTACGATCAAATCAATTCGTTTATTATTCAAAGATTGTTTATGATTTACAAAGAAAAAGTATTAAGCGGATTACAAAATCGACTTTTAGGGCACTATTCTTAACGATATATATATTTGGTGTAAAAACACGTTAACTTTAATTAGGCTAAGATACATGTGACCATATTTATGCGCCTAGGCATGTTTTGCACCACCAACTACTAATTATTTAAAAAAATAAGAGTTCTACACAATCCAAGTAATTGTCATCCCTATAAAATTTGGAGTCAATTTTTCCATAACCACCCATGTCCACATATAACAAGAATTCATGTCTAAAATTCAACTTAGTTCCGTAAAATACCTCTGGTCCGCCAGGCTCCATCCACGACGTTATACGAAAGAACCAACTTCACCATCTTCTCACACTAAATGTCAAATGACATACAAAAATCTCCATTTGAATATTTGCATGTCAAAATCAAGGTAATTACCATTCATTTGCTGCATATTATATTATTGGTGGGTTTTTTTAATCATTCGTCAGTGATGCTGAATATTGAATTAGTTCTTTGAATTGGATCACTACAAAGATTCTGTCATACTAATTAAATTTATGATCACGGATCGTTGAAAAGAATCCGTCTTATTTAATCTTCCGCACAATCGTTATTTTCTTTCATTGTAGACAATACGGTTTCCTGCCTTTTCCTCTTTATTTTATTTCCTCATATTCACATACTCCTTGCGGTCAATTATATATATATATATATGTGTGTGTTTCATTCAAGAAAATAATGACCGAGTTTTAACTTTCATGAAATATCTATATTGATTTATATGATGTATAAAGTTTAACATAATATGATTTATTCATTAAAAATTTATCTGTTGCCATGCTCGAGGGAAAAAAAAAGTGATAAATTAACTATAAGAAGATTTTTTTAGGTATAATGTTATTTATGGTGTTCTTGTCATCATAGTCATAATTCTAATAGCACAAACATAAATATTTTTTACCTGTACTCTTTTAAAGTTATACTATAACGTTACAATTAATTCCAACATTTTATGTATTGGTTAAGGAATATCAAACAGGTACAATGCTTTAATTTTTGATCTATTTATAGTTATTTAGATCGCGAAAAATGTATGTATATAAATAGAAAAGTTTTGTCACTGATTTATTAAAAGATATTTAATAGTATTTGATAAGATTGTCTTGCTTCGAGTTCCAACTGACTATGACCGGCACTCTAAATCTCAGCTGGCTAGGATAACCATTACTTCGGATCTCAAACAGCTGTGCAAGTAATATTGGATATTTAGAACAATTAAGCACGTGATTTTATTATAATTATTATAAAGATCAACAATTTAACTTTTCTGTAAAATAATTCGACTCAAATGTTTATGGATTAATTATAATTCTCTACTGACATAAAACAATAATTTCTCATAATAATAGCTCTACAAATTGTCAATTGAAATAAAAACTTCTCATAATAATAGAACTACAAATTATGATAATAATAAACGCCAAGTGTTATTCACTTTCTTAAAACTTAAATCCTTATATATGTGTTTGTATGTAATCCTTATACGTGTTTGTATGTAATGCTTGAATGAATTGAATAAGTGAAATGTTTAGAGAGTGTTTGTAAACTCCAGCAGTTTTGGAGTCTTTGGAAAAATAATTTATACTTATTTTCTATCTATCTATATATATTATAAAAGTGCGAGTTGGGTTTTTTGGTTTCTTGAAATTTTGAGAGCGGTCAAAATACCCTTATTGTAAGTTTTTTAGTAAAATACAATTAAGGGTATTTTTGTAAATACTAAATTGATACATAAATATTCTTTTTGTGATCGGTCAAAATACCCTTATTGTAAGATTCTTAGTAAAATTCAATTATGGGTAGTTTTGTAAAATACTAAATATATAAATATTCTTTCAGGATATTTCGTTCTAATCAAACTCTTAATTATTTTCATGTAATTCTAATCAAAATATAATTGTATAAATCTTTCTTTAATTATAAAACACTATATAATATATGAGACTATTAAAGAGTGTGGATAAAAATTGATAGATAGAGACAAGTACAAAATTAAAAACAAAAAGTAGTTAAAATTTTTAAATGGAAAAAGAAATACATACTTAAATAATTAAATAAGAGATTAGATGTATTATAATAGATAAAATTTTAATAAATTTGAAATTTTTGTTACTTTCAAAAGAATATTCCACGTACCAAAATTACAAGTTTAACCAAAGTTACTTAAAATTAAGGAATCTTAAAATTATTTTTTTATATTGTTCAATTAAGCATTCCTTTAATTTTTTATATAAATATACTCTTTTAACCATTTATACTACATACATATATGATAAAAAAAAAACTAAAATCAATCTTAAATAATACTCTTTAAAAAATATTAAAAAAAAAGCAAGATAAAAATAAAAAGTAGAAATGAAAAAAAAAAGGGCTAATCCCGGTTGACCCCCTGTTCTTTGGGGTTTTGCACTTTTCCCCTTATTCTTTGAATCGGTGCGATTTTTCTTCTAACCTTTGAAAAATATCACAGTTAACCTCTTTTAACAAACTTTAACTGTCGATCTCTTCTTCGTCACAGTGACCAAAGTTTCAAGACCACCGCCATCGTGTTCGTCTTTCCAAGGAGAACAAAGGCCATACTCCAATCGACTCTATTAGCCGTCGAAAGCCGCTATAAAGCTTCGTTCGTCGTGCGTCGTCTTTGACCGATGATTTCTGCTTCGTCGGTTGTCGGATTTTGATTTCGAGACCATTGTTCTGTTCCTTGCGTTGAGAGTTTCAATTTGATATATAATATCAATACATTTGAAATTTGTTTTGTAAAGATTTTCTTTGCTAAAGGGTTAAGTGTGATATCTTTTAAATTTCAACGTGCGATAAGTAATAAAATAAAAATATTAAATTGTACAGTTGAAAATAAATAAACACACACTCAAAAAGAAAATTTGGTAGCATAGAAGTGTGAAGAAGTAAAATGTGTGAAAGAAAAGAAAAAATAAAATTAGGTTAAACTAAAGTCTTTGCAAAACTTTTTGGTCAAATTTATAATTTGGACCAATATATTAAGTTTATTATTTTACTAATAATATAAATACCTATTGAACTTATATACATATCTTTTACTGTATTTATTTACTAAAATTAATGTATAAGATAAGATAAGGAACAATATTTTATTTTATGTAAAGATGTATTTGTGCTACTTTAATATAATAATATACATTTGATAAAAAAAAAAGAAAAAAGAACTCATAAACTAAATTATATTAAATAAAAATAGAAAATATACACAATGAATTTAGCGAAAAAGAATAAGTGTATAAAGTAGAGAGAAATAGAGATGCCGAAAAATTTGTATATTTATAAAAGAGTAAAGTGAGATAAAAGACAACTATAAAGATGTTAATACTGATGGTGCAGAAACTGGAAGTGTGTTAATACACCAACACTTTAAGATTTGTTTATGAGGGGAAGACCATCACAGGCGTTGAGCCTCAGGAACTGGGTTTCCCATGAAACGTGGGTTCTTCCAGCTAGAATAATACCAAGGGTCAGAAGGCAGTATGGATGCAACAATGGTGTGTGTGAAATGCAGAGCTTGGAGAAGAAAAATGGAGGTGAATACCCAACTCAGTGTATGCAGTGTCTTGGGAAGAAGATGACTTGGGGAATAAGGGTGTGCATTCCCATATTTATATGTTAGGGGTCAAGGTATTTTGGGAAAACCGTCCAAGTGGTCCCGAATTCAGTGCTGCCCTAGACACGTGGCGTCATGTGATGGCGTGAAAGTGATTGCCTTTGAAAAGCCTATAGTATGACAGTACGAGGTGCGCACTGCTATTGTGTCAACGGTGGTTGGCGAGCGGCGAGCGTACAGGGGTCTACTTAGGCCCCCAGTATTTGTGAAGTGCCCCAGTGAGGGTCTTCTTATGCTATGGGGACTGATCCTCGAGAGGATAGCCCCTTGAGAATGGGCCGAGCGTCGGCTGAGCTCGAGGGGGTCCTCACAGCGACAGTCCATAAACGCTGGTGACCCGAGCGTCAGGGGGTTGGCGGGTCCGAGCGTGAGGCTGGAGTTCCCTTCGCTAGGCGTTCCCCCGAGGGTGTATTGAGCAGGCCTCGGGGACCGAGATGAGAGCGTCAATGGGATCGGAATGGAGGGTTCCCAGCTCGAGGAGTGGGCCAAGGCACATGGGCCTAGATCTGCATGACAATGAGCGTGTGGGTCGGGTATCTCGTGAGCCCGGCAATGCGAGCGTCCCTGCCATAGGGTCCTCCGATGATGACACGTGTACGGAGCAGACCTGAGCGTAATTTGGCCTCATCATTTTGCCTCCCAAATTCTGTAGTTACGCTCGAGCGTACTGTAGAATTTAAATCACCGAGCCCTGGCTTTGAATACTCGAGGGTCAGACTTTTGGAGGGGGATGACTGTCCGTCTTCAGTAACGGACATTTTCTGACATTAGCAATAAATGAAGTCCCATCCGCATTAAATGCTGAGTGGCGACGTGGGTGCGTGTGCCGCTGAGTGGGCGCGTGCAGATGGGGAACCGTGCAGCGGTTACCAAAAGTTAGGGAGTTTTCAAGGTGGGAAATGATTGCATTTTTGAATCCCAACCCTAATTAATGCAAATCTTCCCCCTATAAGTAGTGCTCTAACCATTCTCCTTCAACCTTTTGCGCATTCCTGAATTTTTAAGCAAAGCAGCAACAAAGCCTCCGCAACTTTTCGTGGTCTTTAGCAGTTTCCGGTGAGTTTTTCTTTAATCTAAGGTAATTCCCCATAATCTTCGATACTAACCCTAGGATTAGGTGGTGTTCAAGCGTCTTTTCCCGTGTGAAAACTCCTTCCTGCAATTTTCCATACCAGACTCTTCCTCTTCTCTACCAAACTCTTCGCAAAGAATCCCTTGAATCCCCTGAAACAAGACCAACAATGGCGGGCAATGTTGTAGACTCTTTGGTGTGGAAGATTGATGAGATGTCCGTGGGGAGTTCTTCCCCTTATGACGAAATTCCGATCGCCATCCCGATAGCGAGGGCCCCAGAGGAAGCAGGCGATGAGGAACTGGGGGCGGCCGTTCAGGGGATGAACGAGCGCAACCCTGGCGGTGTAGACCAGTTGTTTGAGGAGGTGGATTTTTCTCTAAGGATGCAGCAGCAAGGGGAAAGGGCATTCCCCTTGCTTAACAGCGCTGTAAGGCCACAAGACCATCAGGTAACTGTGGCAATCGTGGCTCCAGAAGGCGGTGTCGGACCTTCCGAGCGTTGGGCCGAGGGTGAGCCTCCCCGCAAACGCCATCGACAGGGGAAGGAACCCTTGATGCAAGTAAGGGTAAATAACCCTCACCAGACTAATAGGGCCCCAGATGAAATAGAGACCATACTGACGCTCGAGGACCTAAAAGATCTGAAGGCTAAGGTGTATTGGGATGAGATCGTGTTCCCAATTCGCCTTCCTGTGGCGGGGGAAAGGGCCAATCGCCCACCACCAGGGATGATGACCGTCTATTTAGACTCCGTGCTGGCCGGTGGTTTGAGGTTTCCTATTTCGACCGCTGTCGCTAATATCTGCAACTACCTCGTCCTTAGCCCTTCTCAAATTCTTCCAAACGGCATAGCCCTAATAAACACTTTTGTGATCCTAATGAAGGTTACAGGCCACGAACCCTCGATAGACAACTTCAACAGTTTAATCCAGGTGGTCCGTTCGCCGCGCTCGTCTCCGATAGATGGGTTTTATTATGCCCAAGCCAAATCTGGATTTAAGATGATTGACTCGCCCTCGACCTCGTACGGCGAGAACTGAAAGGAGAAATATTTCTTTGTGGGGGCACCCGGTGGGATTTTTAGGGCTCACCGAGGGTGGATAGTTCACGGAGAGGGGCCTTTGGTTAGGAACAAATCAGGGGATAAACTCTTCGAGCGTTGGGCTAAGAACTTGGCTCTTGTCATGAAAAATGAGAAGAAGTGGATAAAGGCCAAGGATCTGATGAGTGATGAGGAGGTGTTATTCCGTTATGGTCTAGTGCAGCCCCCGGAGATGATATCCAATCCTCCCGCTCGGACCTTGTTCCGCGATGGTTAGATTCTAGGAACTAACACTTCTAACATTTAGCACAGGAACAAACTTTTGAGCTTTTGCCTCGTTTTATATGCACAACATTTCTGATACTCGTTTGCTTTTCGCTCGTAGGTGTGGACATTCTCATGGCGGGAGTTGATACCGAGAGCATTGCAGAGATGTTGCGCGCTTGCCAAGCGAGCTGTAATCAGCAGCAACCGCAACAACAGCAGGATATCCAACCCCCTAATACCCCGAGGGGGAGAGGTGCCCATCGGGGAACGGGACGAGGCGATGGCGGCAGGGGCGCTCGCTGGAGTGGGGAGAATGCTGGCCGTGGTGAAGGCCACATTGAAGATCTGACGCACGGGGTTGCTCGCGAGGCTACTCCCCCTGTTGCCCCTTGGGGGGCCCATAGCATTGAGCTCAGGCAGCTCCCGCAATCGATCGGGGGAGCTGGCCAAAATGCATGACGAAGTGCGGGCCGAGCGTTCCGAGCGCTCGGGGAAAATGAAGAGAATGCCAGACTCCATCCCCATCACTGGCAAGGGGAAGGAGGTTGTCATAGGCCCTCGCGGCGAGGGTGGTGATACCTCATCCTCGGAGGATGAGGATTTTTGGAAAATTGGGTGCGAAGGGGATGCACGGTACAAACGCCAGAGGAAAGACGACCCGGTCCTCCTGAAGAAAAGTCTATCTTCTTATAATTTGGTCACAGGGGTTGTAAGCAAACTCCAATTCTCTGGTGACCATGATAAATTGAATGAGCATGATGCCGCTCGGGTTGCTGACGATGCTTGTCGGGCCCTCTTAACGGTGAGTTCTTTAACTTCTTTTGAGAATTTCCAACTCTGGACTAGACCTGATGGTAACTTTGGTTGTTGGCCTTTCAGGAAGTGATCCCCAGGTTGAAGAACTTGCAGGGGCGAGCGCAGGCCTACTCTGAGCACAAGGCCAAGTATAAGAGGTTGCTGTGCATTTCTGACCCAGGCCAACTGTAGGAAGATTATAACTTCGTTTACGCTCAACTCACTACATCCAATCTTGAGAAAGATAAGCTGAAGGAGGACCTGAAGAAATCAGATGATGCATACTTGGCCCTTGACGAGCGTCATAAGAAACTCAAGGAGGAGCGCGACCAGCTGAGGGTAGCCAATGAGGATCTGGGTAGGCAATTAACTGAGGGTACACAACAGGCTGAGGCAACTAAGAAGGAGCTTGCCAACTTACAGGAGAAGGTGCTCTCCCTAGAGTCGAGGGTGGCTTGGGACGCGATGACCAGATTCGTGCGCTCCAAAGCTTTTGCCTTTGCAGCCAACCTCCACTGCTTTGACAACGCTCGGCGATTCTTCTGGAAGGCGGTGGGCCAAATGGTGAAACTAGGAATGGCACCCGAGAGCGCTCGGACTGATGAGTGCCTGCGCATGGACTTAGATGAAAATCTAGAGCCAATCGTCCGCAACAGGGATCCATCAGCTGACTTGACGGAACCCGAGTACGATGAGTTGGTGATGATACTCCAGAGGGACTTCATAGCAGCCAACCCAGTGGACCCCGAGCCAATTCCTGTGGAAGATAACAACATTACTCTCAACGCTCAGGATGGCGTGGGCCCAAGTGATGCTCAAACTTCCGACGCTAATGCGTTGGCACCCGTTCCCATTTCAACTGCCCCTCCAGAGCCCGAGAGTCAACCTCAGTGATGTTCCTCTATCTGCTACTCCAAAATTCTGTTTTTTTGTTTCCTGTGAACATTTGAACTTTTGACACTTGTACTTCTGATAATGTACTTCTGCTTGTGCTTATTTTGATGATTGTCATCATCTTATGAATGGTGGAAGTATTTTTCGCATGGTGTTGAACTTCTGAATGCTGTCTGTTGGTTTCTTTTGACTCTAGAATGTTGGCAGTATGTGAATGTGTGAGCGCGAAGGCATCCCAGGCAATGATATCATGGCCAATGTCCATAACAATGATCAAATTTGAACTTAGAATCCGCTAGGGGTTTTGCTAAGTATTGGCCTCTTTTAAATGTGTAGGGTATTTCTGTCTTGAACGTCCTAATAATTTAACAATGAACTTATAACCCAGTAGGATTTTGTAACGCCCCAGCTTTCGGCAATTCAGGTATGATCGACACGTGTGAGTTTGAGAGTTAGATTTTAATTATTATTTGATCATTTCTTTACCTTTTCATGTCATGACATAATTTCATAAAATTATATTCTAAGTGTTTTATTGAAAATTCATATCATATCACAATTTTTGCATAAATTGAATTTAATTGCAATGTGAATTAATTTCCCGAACATGAGTTAATTTCTTCTACGTCCTTACTTGATCATTTTCATGAACTTGAGTACTTAATTGCATGAATTAATTGTGGGACTTAATTGATCATTTAATATGGAATTGAGCCTAATTGCATAACTTACTAAGTGAAGGGACTTAATAGCAATTTGAGCAATTCTTCTTGTTTCATAGCAGCATATCACGTACCATTTTCTCCCATTTCATACCAACACATTATCATACATTGCTCCATTTCTTCCTTGCTCAACCGAACCAAACCCTACTTGGAAGAGTGGGAGATTTCATCATTCAAGCTTCATATTTGTGGGATTTGTGATCATTGAAGTATCATCAACATCATCTCTTCATCTCATCTCTCATTTCTTTCAATTGAGGTATTTATGGAGAATGGATGATTTTCTTGAATATATGGTATAGATAGGGCTTTGTATTGAATTGGTTAGAGTGTGTATTTGTTGTTGGAAACTTATTTGTGAACTTTGAGCTTAAGATTGATGCATTTATCTTGAGTTTTATGGACTTGGAGCATGAGTGTTGATATGGGTTTCAAATGATGGATTATTGATGATCTACCTTGGAAATATATGTTTTTATGACTTGTTGTTGATCCATTTGTACGCTAACTTGTATATTGCATCAAATATATGCATTTAATCTTGGCCTGAATCCATTTTTGTTGTTTGGAGTGTGGTACGTTGTTGTTCTGCTGCTGTGCTCTGTTTTCTACTGCTTTCGTATTTTGGGAACAGTTTAAAACTGGAACGGCCGTTCCCATGATTCTGAGTCAGCAAGGCCAGCGAGACTGGGAACGGCCGTTCCCATTTTGTCCTGTGTGCCGGAAGGGCCGTTCCCAGCTAAAACGTTTTCCCTTTTAAAAACGCTGGCGCGTTTCTGAAGGGCCATGGGAACGGCCCTTCCCATTTTCAAAGGGAAGCCGGAACGGCCGTTCCCAGACTCCAGAAAGTGTTCAAAATTCACTGCATAAAATTGCATTTTCCGCACCCATTTTTAATGCCTTATTTGATCGATACGTGTTATTATATGATTGAATACATGTCAAAACAAGATATTTTCATGGTACATTCCATCATACTCGTCATCTCGTCGCATTTTCGCCGTTCGTCCTATTTGGTACATTTTGAGTCATGTCTCACGAATATTTGTCTTTCTTGCACAGACCAGCTTCCTGGTGACGAGGAGCAGGCCCCGTGAGCTGTTTTCTTGGTTGTTTTTGGGTCATTCAGGTGAGGTTTAATTCTAGATACATAGGACCCGTATAACCCTATGTGAAGTTTTAAGCCAAAACCTATCTATATATCTATAGTTTTCAAATGAGATTGGTTTTCAAATGATTTACCGAACTATTGAAGTAATTGATTGATTGGTTGATTGTTTTGGCGAGTATTGTATTGCACTGTGGGCCCGAGGGTAGTGGCTCGAGCCAACCGGGAAAGCATGGACTGACGGGTAACTCGAGAGCTATCCTCACCAAATTGGGATGACCCCTGTACCCCCTAGGAGATTAGGGGAGGAAGGAGTTCCGAGCTTAGGGATTCATGTACCCTCTGATCAGATTGATTGGATGGTGGGGCCTTGCAATCCCACCATCACTCGGAGGGAGAAGGTGTTATTGAAACTGCTAATTGTGCACCGTAATAAATTGTATGATCACCTAACTATTGAATAATTGATTGATTGATTGTACACAGTCGGAGTAAGGTTGGAGATTTGCCCTCACTCGCCGGGCCACAAATTGATTGTATTGAATTGGTAAATCGAAATTGAATTAGTTGTAACCTCGGGCGATAGTATCTCTTATTCTATTAAATTATATTGTTATTTTCCAAAATTATTACCCGAGATTATAACTTGCCTGTATGTGCGCTTATATTTATTTATACCCCTCGCTCAGTCCGTGTTGGACTGACACCTCAACTTTTCAGTTGTTTTGCAGGGCGTGCTAGGCGGGAATTAGAGTCTAGATTATCTTTAATTCGGGTCTAGCACACTTCATCTCACATTTTGTTCATGTATTGGTACTTTATGTATGGTGTATCATGCCTTGTTACCTATTTTTGGAGATGATATTGTATTGATATATAATGTTGGTACCTATTAGTAGATATGTAAATATGGTATCTATAAGTATTGAATGAAATATTGCTTCCGCTTTTTATTACTCTGAATTGATTGTTTGGTTTGGGGTTAGTCCCGCCTAGCTTTGTTGTCGTTTTTTTTATTGTCTCCCGTTCGCTATAGCTTTGGTTCATGTATGGATTGACCATTTCATATGTGGATTGGGGCTATAGTGCGGGGGATGTGGTGCCTAGCGTTCCGGGTGCTACATCCTACGGTGGTATCAGAGCCCGGTTGCAAAACCGGGTCTCTAGTGTCGTGTCTTGTGAGTCTAGGTCGCACGGCATAGGAACTAATTGTCAACTTGAGAGTCTTGCATTGTTATTTGACATATTTGAACCTACTTGACCTATTTGAACTCATTTGAATTTGGTGAATTGTTTGAATTTTATAACTTATGTGCAATTTGCGAACTATTTGCACACATTTGCACCTACTAATCGAACATGCATAATAGTACCTTGATTTCAGGATGGCTCGCGATAGACATCACCGTGATCGTTCTCCTAGACATCGACATCGTCGTCATCATCGTCGGGAGAGATCACCACCTCCTCCTCCACCTCCTCAGGCTCAACCACAGGACTTTATGAACGCAGTGGTGGGTCTTATTGATCAGAGAGTCCGGGATTATGTTCCTCCACCACCACAGCCAGGAGCTCAGATCTCAGCGGTTTTTAGGGAGTTCCAGAACCAGTATCCTCCCAAATTTTATAAAGAAAATGACATTCAGGCCGAGCAGTGGCTAAGGGAGATTGAGAGAGTTTGGGAGCTCATTCCTTGTGAGTCCCAGTAGAAGGCCCGTTGTACTATTTATTTGATTCAGGGTGAGGCCTACTCTTGGTGGGAGAGTGCCCGGATTGTGTTAGAGGTTGCAGGCGAGGAAGTGAACTGGGAAGTCTTTGTCAGAGAGTTCACAAACAAGTTTATTCCTCCATCTTCTCGTACTCGAAGATTGAAGGAATTTACAGAACTTAAGCAAGGAAGCAGGTCGGTCTCAGAGTATATCGTCGAGTTTGAGAGATTGTCCCGCTATGCTCCTAATATAGCGAGTGACGATTTCCATAAGGCGATGCAGTTTGTTCAGGGCCTTAGACCGGATATTCAGGCAGCGATCGAGGCGGTCAACACGAGCACGTGGGTGAAGGCTACCAAGAAGGCATTATTGGTTGAGGATTCAGTGAATGCGAGACTGTAACATCCCGATCGTTCGGATTTCCAGGTACGTCGTAACGAGAGGGTTTTATATGCTTTAAATTATTTAATTACGTATTTAAATGTTATTTTAATGCTTATATGATTATTTGAATTAATATGAAATTAATTGTTTATATTCTTGAACTTTGATTTTAAAACGTTTAAGTTTGCATGCTCGTAATTTGCTCGTTATGTGCCGGAATTCAATTCCGATTTTTGTAAAATTTTGGTATGCGTGATATACGTGAGTTATGAATGTGTTTGCATGCTCGTTTTAAGTTTTTGTGTTCGTTTATCGAGGTTTTTAAACCTTAAGTATTTGACGAGGGACATGAGGGCCTAACTAGTTTTAGCGCGCCTCTTGTTCCGGAGGCCATAACTTGAGCTAGGGAATTCGGATTCGAATTCCGGAAGATGCGTTGGACTCGTAACGAAGAGATGAAGCCAAGGAACCTGATTTTGTATTTTTCTAAGCCCGTTTAGACCCTCGTTTTTCGACCGGAACGAACAGCTTGTGCTTAAGCCACCTTCTTTGACTAGTCTCACATTTGTGGGCCCAAACTAACCATACCTAAGCCTTAACCTTGGTTTACATGACCTTGATTCATCCCTCTCTCTCCCTATCAGCAGCATTTCGTGCTCCTTACCCCCAAGAAAGGAGAAAATATCAGATCCAAGGAAGGAAGAAGAAGAGAAAGAAGAACCCTCCTCCATGTCTTGTGATTTTTTAAGCTTAATCTTCTCCATACTTCTTCATACCTTAAAGGTAAGTATATTTATGTATTCTCCTCTCTTCTATGCTTCATTTGATCCTTTAAATTCATGATATGCATCAGATTTATTAAGGGTTTGGAAGCTTGCATGAATAGTTAGGGTTAGAGGTCATTTGTTGCTTTCTTGCCTTAGCTTGAATTTGTGGCTGATTTAAGGCTTCTTTGGTGATTATATGAACTCCTTTGCTTCCATTATTGATTCTTACTTCATGCTAGATGTGTTAGGGTTGTTTTCTCTTTGATAACATGATTGAAACCTTGAGTTTTTGGCCATGAAACTTGAAAACCGAACTGCTGCAAATCTGCTCATTTTTACCAAACTGCTGTCACGTTTTTGAGATCAAATGGATGAATTCTTGCCTCCAATTTCGTATGCTAATGCTTGGTAATGTGATATACATGTTGTTCTATGAAAGTGATTCGTTTTTCCCTGAATTCATGCTTTAATATGGCTGCAAACTTGAGTTCTTGAACCTTAATAACTGCTCCCCTGTTTTGGGACTGCTGTGACGTTTTGTGCTTTGTTGCTTGAGTTAATGACTTCCAATTCATGTGAATTTGCATGGAGATGTTGTATACTAATTGGTTTATATGTTAGTCCTGCTCTTGCAAGTTTTTAGATCCATTTTCAGCTCCTAATCGAAGCATGATGGCCTGTTTGTATGCTATGCACGAACCGAACTGCTGCTGTTGCATTTTGTGATTTCTTGGTGGTTCTAATGTGCTCCAATTCGTGTCAATTTGCATATACATGGAGTATATTAGTTGCTTATCATGTTAGTGTTCATCCCCTAAAGTTTTAGCTTCTTTTTCAGCCCCTAAGTACTTGATCATGGCATGATTGAACCAATTGAGCTCATATGTCCGTTTTTGGTGCTCCAGAGTTGCTGCATGATTTCGGTGACCTTAACGCGTGATTTAGCCTTTGAGTTCTAAATGAAATATGTTCCTAACATGCTAAATATGTTGTATATCAAGTTTCATAATATTTGGAGTTGATTTTCTATGCTTTTGGACTAATTTTGTTTAGGGTCAGTTTTGCCGGTAAAACTTTGTATGCGATTTTGGCCTGTACCGAGACACCCCCGTGTCTCATTTGCACTGAAATGTGAGACACGGGCGTGTCATGCTTCCTGGGCATGTCTGGACTGAGCCACGGGCGTGGCTCAGCTTAGTTAAGTTGAGGGACACCCCCGTGTCCCTCCCCTTGCGCAGCCCTTGGTTTTCCTTTTCGATTTTTGATTTGTTTCACCTCTTTATTGCCTTTATCTTCGTTTGGGTTGAACTATGAACTTGTTTTACTATGTGTTGGGAGTATTGTGGCTCGATTTCATAACATTTGGGTGAGATTTAGGCATGCTTTTGTTGAATGCCGTTTATGTGCGTTTTGGTGGCGTTGATGATTTCCTTAACCCTTTTCCCTCATCTTGTGATTTGTTCTTGCTTTCAAACTTTGGAGATATGTTATATGAGGTAATAGGGTGTATGTATTAGAGTTTTGTGTAAGATTGAGTACGTTTGAATGTGTGTCGAACTTAATTCACTTCAATGCTCTTATTTGTCTAAATGTTAAATCTTGTGCCTTGAATTTCTTGAATTGATTGGAAACATGTAATTATGAATTCGAATGAAAGTGAGCGAAGGATTGAATGATTTGATTATATGATTTAAATTCCTTAATAGTGCACATGAACGTGTTCATGACATAATATCATCTTTTATACAATCATACGCATTCGCCGAGCGTCAATATGGTTCATTTGAGTCTAAGTTTGCCTCTTGCTCTTTATTTTGCTCTTAGGTTCGTCCCGTTGTTGAGGAAGTGGTTCGTTTGACTCCTTTTGGTCCGTTTTGGTTGGTTTGCTCGTCCAGGTAAGGTTTTCTTTCCTTTTAGTTATGATGACCTAAGACCCTAATTGAATTTCGAACCCGCATGCGACTTATATATGTATATATATAGATATGTGTTTGGATACGTATTTCGTGGGATTTGTCCCGTTTGCCTTAAGAATTTGAAAACGCTTTTATAAGTATATAAGCTCTATTTTCTTTTGTTTTGACAAGCTTTGTTAAGTGTGTGTGTGTTTGTAAGCGTGATAAGATTTGTGGATAAGCTTCGCCTGGTAAGTGTGATAAGTGCAAGTATAAGTGTAAGTGTAAGTTTGGGCCCCGGAGAAGTGGTATGTGATCCCGGGTCGGCCATGGGGTCGCCGGGCTCTCTCATCAACACGACTCCACAAAAGGGAGATTTCGCCCATCCTCGGGAGGTCGAGGGGAAGGCGGGTCTTCTTGAGCCGGCGGTGTGCTTAGTGACCCGTCGAAGGAGCGGGTGGATCCCCCGTCTCATTCAGCTTTCAGCAGGGGTTGAGAGGGGCACCTCTCTCCCCAAAACGGTGTTGGGGTGGAGTTGGGTTATGATTTGTTTTGTTTTCGTTTCGCCTTGGTGTATGGAGTAAGTAAGGGTGATGGATTTAAGCTTTCAGTTCGTTATGTCTTCGTTTAGGGTTGTGAAACGGGGGCGGATTTCTAAACTCTAAAACTTGACTGAATTTGGCCTTCGGCTCCAAACTTTTTTCTTTATATATATTACCACGGGTTAAATGTTTTAGAATGCAAAAACCACGCCCGGTTCACGAACCCCTTTCAGCTTTGTATATGCTTTGCTCTTACATATATGTATGGGTGCGTGTGTTAGCCCCCTCACCAGTCTCTAGGACTGACCCTCGTTATTTCTATCTTTTTCCCCCTCTGATTTGAGTTGCAGGTACCCGTTCTGAGGTGTTGGAGCTAGGCGGTTGTCTTTGAGTCGGGTTTGAGGATAGCTTGAGTCTCATGCATGGCATTTTCGTTTCTTTATGCTTTTTGGCTAATTCTGAATTATGTATAAGTTATGCCTCCAATTCGAAATTGTAAAGTTTGTATAGATTGAAGCGAAAGTTTGATATGTCTTGAGTATGTTCATTTGCTTTATGAGATTCTGGTGCTTCCGAATTCGTTACTTGTTTTATTGCGTGCTCTGAGTAGGGTCTAGACCGCCTAGCTTAGGTTGGATTTTTTTTTTTTGTTTGTCACCCGTTCGCCGTGACTTGATACGTGGACGAAGTTCCCATTTCGCTTCACGTGTTGGGTTATGGTGCGGGGGATGTGGCGCCCTTCGCTCCGGGGTGTTACAGAGACGGTCTACTTATCGTTCAGGCTCAGGGTCCTGATCGGGTTTCAGAGGTTCCGGATCGGGATTCCGGTTAGTATAGTTTCAGACAGAGATCCACGGTTCACTTCTAAGTTGTGTCGTGAATTACAAGAGGTTTTGGGTACCAAGCTCCAGTTTAGTACAACATTTCATCCTCAGACGGATGGTCAGTCCGAGAGATTAATAAGATATCTTGAGGATTTACTTCGAGCTTGTTCTTTGGATTTTCAGTCTTCTTAGCACGATCAGCTACCTCTGATTGAGTTTGCTTACAACAACAGTTTTCAGGCTTCGATTGGAATGACACCGTATGAACTACTTTATGGTCGGAAGTGTCATTCTCCGTTGTTCTTTGATTTGGAAGAGTGGAAATGGACTAACAGGAAGGTGTTAAGAAAGGTGAGAAATTGGAAAAAACCTTCTAAGGTCGTTGAAGCTATGTTTGAGAAAGTCCAATTAATTAAACAATGGATGAAATCAGCTCAGGACAGACAGAAGAGCTACGCCGATCGTCGTAGAAGGGATCTCGAGTTTGAAGTTGGAGACCGGGTATTCTTGAAGGCGTCTCCACGTAAAGGATTTGCTCGGATAGGAAAAGGAGGTAAGCTTAAGCCTCGTTACTTAGGTCCTTATGAGATTTTTGAAAGAGTTGGAGAAGTTGCTTACAGATTGGACCTACCACCGAGCCTCACGGGGATTCATCATGTATTTCACGTATCTCAGCTGAGGAAATACTACCCCGATGAAACCGAGATCATTCCCGTTGAAGAAGTGGAATTGGAATCGAATCTAACCTTTGTTCAGAAACCGGTTAAGATTTTGGATAAGAAGTTTCAGGAATTAAGAAACCGGAAGATTCCCATGGTTAAGGTTCTTTGGAGAAGTGACAAGACCGAAGAAGCCACGTGGGAAACCGAAGACAAGATGAGACGGTTCCATCCCGAGTTGTTCCCTTCCGATCAGTGAATCTGGGGACCAGATTCTTTTAAGGAGGAAGGATTGTAATGCCCCCGCTTTCGGCAATTCAGGTATAATCGACACGTGTGAGTTTGAGAGTTAGATTTTAATTATTATTTGATCATTTCTTTACCTTTTCATGTCATGACATAATTTCATAAAATTATATTCTAAGTGTTTTATTGAAAATTCATATAACATCACAATTATTGCATAAATTGAATTTAATTGCAATGTGAATTAATTTCCCGAACATGAGTTAATTTCTTCTACGTCCTTACTTGATCATTTTCATGAACTTGAGTACTTAATTGCATGAATTAATTGTGGGACTTAATTGATCATTTAATATGGAATTGAGTCTAATTGCATAACTTACTAAGTGAAGGGACTTAATAGCAATTATTGTAATTCTTCTTGTTTCATAGCAGCATATCACGTACCATTTTCTCCCATTTCATACCAACACATTATCATACATTGCTCCATTTCTTCCTTGCTCAACCGAACCAAACCCTACTTGGAAGAGTGGGAGATTTCATCATTCAAGCTTCATATTTGTGGGATTTGTGATCATTGAAGCATCTTCAACATCATCTCTTCATCTCATCTCTCATTTCTTTCAATTGAGGTATTTATGGAGAATGGATGATTTTCTTGAATATATAGTATAGATAGGGCTTTGTATTGAATTGGTTAGAGTGTGTATTTGTTGTTGGAAACTTATTTGTGAACTTTGAGCTTAAGATTGATGCATTTATCTTGAGTTTTATGGACTTGGAGCATGAGTGTTGATATGGGTTTCAAATGATGGATTATTGATGATCTACCTTGGAAATATGTGTTTTTATGACTTGTTGTTGATCCATTTGTATGCTAGCTTGTATATTGCATCAAATATATGCATTTAATCTTGGCTTGAATCCATTTTTGTTGTTTGGAGTGTGGTACGTTGTTGTTCTGCTGCTGTGCTCTGTTTTCTGCTGCTTTCGTATTTTGGGAACGGCCCTTCCCAGCCCCAGTTTAAAACTGGAACGGCCGTTCCCATGATTCTGAGTCAGTAAGGCCAGCGAGACTGGGAACGGCCGTTCCCATTTTGGCCTGTGTGCCAGAAGGGCCGTTCCCAGCTAAAACGTTTTCCCTTTTAAAAACGCTGGCGCGTTTCTGAAGGGCCATGGGAACGACCCTTCCTATTTTCAAAGGAAAGCCGGAACGGCCGTTCCCAGACTCCAGAAAGTGTTCAAAATTCACTGCATAAAATTGCATTTTCCGCACCCATTTTTAATGTCTTATTTGATCGATACGTGTTATTATATGATTGAATACATGTCAAAACAAGATATTTTCATGGTACATTCCATCATACTCGTCATCTCGTCGCATTTTCGCCGTTCGTCCTATTTGGTACATTTTGAGTCGTGTCTCACGGACATTTGTCTTTCTTGCACAGACCAGCTTCCTGGTGACGAGGAGCAGGCCCCGTGAGCTATTTCCTTGGTTGTTTTTGGGACATTCAGGTGAGGTTTAATTCTAGATACATAGGACCCGTATAACCCTATGTGAAGTTTTAAGCCAAAACCTATCTATATATCTATAGTTTTCAAATGAGATTGGTTTTCAAATGATTTACTGAACTATTGAAGTAATTGATTGATTGATTGATTGTTTTGGCGAGTATTGTATTGCACTGTGGGCCCGAGGGTAGTGGCTCGAGCCAACCGGGAAAGCATGGGCTGACGGGTAACTCGAGAGCTATCCTCACCATGTACCCTCTGCCCAGATTGATTGGATGGTGGGACCTTGCAATCCCACCATCACCCGGAGGGAGAAGGTGTTATTGAAACAGCTAATTGTGCACCGTAATAAATTGCATGATCACCTAACTATTGAATAATTGATTGATTGATTGTACACAGTCGGAGGAAGGTTGGAGATTTGCCCTCACTCGCCGGGCCACAAATTGATTGTATTGAATTGGTTAAATCGAAATTGAATTAGTTGTAACCTCGGGCGATAGTATCTCTTATTCTATTAAATTGTATTGTTATTTTCCAAAATTATTACCCGAGATTATAACTTGCCTGTATGTGCGCTTATATTTATTTATACCCCTCGCTCCGTCCGTGTTGGACTGACACCTCAACTTTTCAGTTGTTTTGCAGGGCGTGCTAGGCGGGAATTAGAGTCTAGATTGTCTTTAATTCGGGTCTAGCACACTTCATCTCACATTTTGTTCATGTATTGGTACTTTATGTATGGTGTATCATGCCTTGTTACCTATTTTTGGAGATGATATTGAATTGATATATAATATTGGTACCTATTAGTAGATATGTAAGTATGGTACCTATAAGTATTGAATGAAATATTTCTTCCGCTTTTTATTACTCTGAATTGATTGTTTGGTTTGGGGTTAGTCCCGCCTAGCTTTGTTGTCGTTTTTTTTATTGTCTCCCGTTCGCTATAGCTTTGGTTCATGTATGGATTAACCATTTCATATGTGGATTGGGGCTATAGTGCGGGGGATGTGGTGCCTAGCGTTCCGGGTGCTACAAATTTGCTAAGTGTTGGATAATCGGTAATTGTAGTTGTAGTGTGAGCTTCACACTTGGGTATCCATGAGAGGAGTAGCCCAGTGTTAGCTAGTTATGAGCGTACTCATACCTAAGAGGATGAGGGTCATTGGAGTTTTACAGGCACAAACTGGTGCGATCAGCATCCAGTTGGTTGTAGATTAATCATTCAGCAACCCGCCTTCTCGACACGCTCATTCTTAGGGTTTACACGCTTACGATCGTCAAGCTACTCAATGTGGAGGGTTCTCGACACAATGATAGCATTAATTTGGTGAGGTTGTGTGGGCGTTGATGTCATTGATAATTCAAACCATTAATTAAGGACGAGCGAATAGACGACAAATATTAATTGAAAGATGCTTACTGTTGTATTTGCATTTCTGTCAAAAGAGAATACAAAGTGCTGCTAACGGGCAATTACAAAGGGTGAGGCTTACACGTAGAACCGTCTAAGGTTACATGCATTCCATTTTTGAGGGAGATGCTCTCCTTGCAAATTCTCTAGCAGGTAGGCATTGTTCGCGCGTACCTGAATGACTTTGAAGGGGCCTTCCCAATTGGGGTCCAACTTACCCACATGTTTGGAGACTTCAACTTTTTTTAGGACCAAGTCCCCTAGCTGGAAGGTCCTTTCTTTGACGTGCTTGTTATACTGGTGGGCTACGGTCGCTTTGTACCTGTGGATCCGAGCCCAAGCAGTGTTTCTTCTCTCATCTAGCAAATCTAATTTGAACTTCCGATTACCCTCGTTGGCTGTAGGCTCGAAATAAGCAACGCGTGTTGATTCTTGTGCAATTTCCGTAGGTATCATAGCCTACGATCCGTACATGAGGGAGTAAGGGGTCTCTCCTGTTGCCGCTCGTGGGGTAGTATGGTACGCCCAGAGGGCTCCTTGAAGTTCTTCTGCCCATTCACCCTTTTTACTCTCGAGAATTGTTTTCAGATGCTGGAGTATGGTTCGGTTGGTTACCTCAGCTTGACCGTTGGCCTGGGGGTGGCCCACGGAAGTGAAGCATTGCTCGATCCCTAGTTCATAGCACCAATCTCGCGTGTCAGCGGCGATGAATTGGGAACCGTTATCTGAGATGAGCACCCTCGGGATGCCATATCTGCAGATGATGTTCTTCCAAATGAAGTCCCTCACAACTTTGAATGTTATCTTCGCGACCGCTTCAACTTCGGCCCACTTGGTGAAATAGTCTACTGCCAGGATTGCAAATTTCTTTTGTCCGACCGCCATTGGCAGGGGTCCCACTATATCGATGCCCCATTGGTCGAAGGGCCATGAGACATCAATAGGGGTCATTTGGGCTGCCGGCAGTTGAGGGGTGTTGGAATAAAACTGGCACTTAGGACATTTCTTGGAGTAGTTGATGGCATCCTGCAATAGCGAGGGCTAGTAAAATCCACTCCTTAATACCTTCTTAGCCAGAATTCGACCGCCAGAATGGTTTCCACAACTTCCGTTGTGCATATGCTATAACACTTCTTTGGCTTGCGAGGGTCTCAGGCATCTTAGCGGTGGACCTTGGAAAGACCGTTTGAAGAGTCGACCCTCGTTGTCAAGAGAGAAGCGAGGGGCCTTACTTCTAACTTTTCGTACTTCCACTTTATCGTTCGGGCAGGTTCCATCCCTCAGGAACCTACTGATGTCGTCGAGCCAACAAGGTTCGGAGGAACCGACCACGTTCACTTCACTCGAGGGTCCCACCTCAAGAATCAATGGCCTCTCCGTTCTAAGGAATGTGACTGAACGCTCGCAGGAGTCTTCCAGAGCGGATGCAAATTTTGAGAGGGCATCTGCACGCTCGTTTTCTGCCCGCGGGACTTGCAGTAAGTGGAACTCCTTGAATTTGGAGATCACTTCTTTAGCACTCGCCAGGTACTGCACCATAGTGGCTTCTCGAGCTTCATAAGTGCCGTCAATTTGACTTGCGATCAGCTGGGAGTCAACATATGCAGTTACCCGAGCGGCACCATTCTGAAGGGCGATCTTGAGCCCCTGGATGAGAGCCTCATACTCTGCCTCGTTGTTGGTGATTTGGAACGCCAGTTTGATTGCATAATCTACTTCCATGCCTTGAGGGTCTCTGAGGGTCACCCTGGCTCCCCCCTTGTGAGGTCGAGAGCCATCTGTGAGTAGAAGCTATAGCCCATCTTCAACCGAGGGCGCAGTATCCAGGTTGAAGCATTCTACCAGCAGGTCTGCCACTGCCTGAGCCTGTGTCACCGTACGAGGCTCGAAGGTAATATCGAATTGGCTGAGTTCAATAGACCACTTGATTAGCCTCCCTGAGATGTCCGGTTTCGAGAGCACCTGTTTGAGGGGTTGATCTGTGAGTACAATGATGGAGTGAGCATGGAAGTAAGGCCTCAATTGTCGTGATGCATTGACGAGCGCGAAGGCAAATTTCTCTATCTCCATATATCTTTTCTCTGCCCCCTACAAGGTCTTGCTTAAGTAATACACCAGCAGATGCTTACGCTCGCGTATAGCTATGAGGACAGCGCTCGTGGCTTCTGAGGCGACTGAAAGGTAAATAAGCAAGCTCTCCCCTGGGTTAGGCTTGGTCAACAATGGTGCGCTCGAGAGATATTGCTTCATGTCCTGCAAAGCTTTCTCACATTCCTCGCTCCAAGCAAAGTTACGAGCGTTGCGAAGGATTTTGAAAAAGGGCAGGTTCCTGTCGGCCGAGCGAAAAATGAATCTGTTCAAAGAAATGATCTTGCCCACCAGCACTTGGACCTCTCCAACATTCCGAGGGGAGGGAGTGTCCAAGATCGCTTTGATTTTCTCCGGATTGGCCTCAATGCCTCTTTGGCTAACAACATACCCTAGGAACTTTCCTCCACGAACGTCGAATGTACATTTTGAAGGATTCAACTTCATACCATACCACCGTAGGATGTTGAATGCCCGTTTGAGATCCTCCAGATGGGAATATTGGCGCTCGCTTTTGACGATCATGTCATCCACATATACTTCGATGGATTTTCCTATTTCGTGCTCGAACATTCTGTTGACTAGGCGTTGATAAGTTACCCCTGCATTTTTAAGTCTGAACGGCATGACCTTGAAACAGTAAATTCCCACATGGACCACGAAGGAAGTCTTTGGTCGATCCTCGGGCGCCATAAAGATCTGATAATACCCCTGGAATGCATCCATCATACTCATGAGTTTGCACCCCGCCGTCGAATCTACTAGTTGATCAATCCTCGGTAAAGGGTATGGGTCTTTGGGGCACGCCTTGTTAAGATCAGTAAAGTCATTGCAAATGCGCCATTTATTTGCACTCTTGGGCACGAGGACAACATTGCAGAGCCATTCTGGGTAGAGGATCTCTTCAATGTACTGAGCCTCAAGGAGCTTGTTCACCTTCTCTTCTATGACTTGCCTTCTGAATCCCTGAGCGTCCCTCTTCTTTTGCTTGATTGGTTTGAATGCTGGGTCCACGTTGAGCCTGTGGACAATGACGCTCGGATCTATTCCAGTTAGATCGGAGACTTTCCAGGCAAAGATGTCCACATTCTCTCGGAAAAATTCGATCATCATGATCTGAGAGGGACTGTCGAGGTTAGAACCTATCTGGGTAGTTTTGTCACGGTTTCCAGGCTCCAACTCAATGGTCAGGAAATTCTTCGTGGGCTCGACACGCACCTCAGGCCTCGGGAGCTCGAGCGCTCTCTTCTTTCCTGTGAGCCTATCACTGGCTTCCTCCAAGGGCTGACGACCCTCGCCCTCCTAAGAGGATCCCTCGACTGGTCCCATTGGGCCAGCCTGGCCATCCTTCTTTCTATTTTTCTTGTTGTAGAGTTTGTCCCTTTTACGCTGAGGGCCATCTTCATCTAACTTGGGAAAATCTACAGATTTCTTTGTGGACCCCACTTGGACTGCTTGCTTGTGACTCCTCAAGGACAGGATATAACATTCCCATGCCTCCTTAACATTGCACAGAACCTCGTCGGTCCCCTCGGGAGTGGGGAATTTGACTTTGTGATGGTACGTTGAGATAACCGCCTTGAAATCCACGAGGACCGGGCGTCCAATGATGATGTTGTATGGGAGGTCCACTTCAACAACTGCATAAAGAACGCTCAAAGTTTTTCGTTGTGGGGAGCGACCAAATGAGGTGGCCAAGCGAATCTGTCCGGGAGGGGCGATCTCGGAACCCCCAAAGCCAACGAGGGCTGTTCTGAGGGGTTCGAGGGGAATGTTTGATATATTCATCTTTTGAAACGTTGAGTACGGCAGAACATTCACAGAGCTTCCACTATCAATTAAGACCCTCTTTACAACATGATTGTGAACGTCTAAACTAACCGCCATAGGGCAGTCAGAGGTTTCACCGACCCCATGGGGTGTTACAATGTGCTCTAGGTCTTTTTTCGTGAACCCTACAATGTCATTCTCCTCCGAGCGTGAAGTGCTGCTGACGGAAAGCATAGGCTTGGGCTGGGAAGGTCTCTGATCATAGCTTCGTACATGGCGGCGCCGGGATGCATTGGAATCCCCTCCCGAGGATCCTCCAGCAATCATGTGGATAACCGCAAAGGGCTGGTTCTCCACATCGGCGGCCTTCTCTTTGCCTCAGTCAAATCGTTATACCCTCGAATTGAGCGCGGGGGGAGCTTCTTGTACCACTCTTGCGCCATTCCAATGAGTGAGGTCACAAAGACCTTGGTCCAGTAGTGGCTGGAATGCTCGTATAAGTGTATCAGGTGCACGAAATGGTCCAGATGCTCGGCCGGATCAGTTGTTCCATCGTACCGGTTGACGGACGTTGGGATTTTTCCTTTTCCTGCGTGTGCCATTAAAACCTCCCCAGTGAGGGGCGAACCGCCTGTCAAAAGCCTATAGTTCCCGCCCTCGAAATCGTGTTCCTCGTAGTCCTCCTCTCTCCATTGGCGAGGGAGCTAGTTGCGTGGATTGCGAGCGCCTCTAGCCTTAGACCTCTCATCCCCAGCATGGGGGATTTGAGACCGCGCTCGAGAGAGCTGTTCCACGATATGTTGTAGGTCCTCCAGTTGGTCTTGGACCGCTGCTATCCGAGGGTCATCTCCTTCCTTCCTCTTTACTCTTCCAGTGGCCCTAGACTGGACCTCTTCCACAACATCTCCTCTTGTGGGAGGGGCTTTCTCCTTCTCTAAGGGCCACTATTCTGGATCTACCCTTGGAGGGACTTCTTCTCCTTGCCTAGGTGGAGGTGGTTGGGCCCCCAGCACGTTCTGAGCCATCATGAGCGGATGGACTGAGAGACCCCCTAGCGGAGGGGCCAACTAAGATCCCACCCTCCTGGGGAAGTATGTTGAGGTGAAGTGACTCCAAGCATTTTGTGCGGCCTGCACCTCCCACTGAGCGTAGAGCGCCTGGAGTTGCTGCCGGTTCATTTGCGGCATCTCCACCCCTTGAATTTCTTTGGGCATAGAGACAGGGAGCTGTAATGTGCCCACTTGGTAGGGCTGAACCATTGGCACCATGCCTGGCACCATTCCGGGCATCAGAGCGGGTTGCATATATGTGAGCCCTGGTGGTGGTATTACCATAGGATAAGCGGCGGGATTAACTGCATCGGTGGTAGGAATGAGCGTCGTAGGAGGAGGAACATAACCAGACCCTCCCGCATCATTTCCTCCGGCGGGGAGTGCTCCAGCTACTGTTTCCCAGCCACCGGTTCCATTTCCAACCGCAGGTGGGGTTGTACCACCGGCGGGCGTGTGGCTTTCCAGGTTTTCCTCCTGAAGTGGTGGTAGAGCACCCCTGTTGTCCAATATGCCAGATCTGGTTGCAGTCACCATACTTGCAGCTGTAGGTGTTATATCTCAACAAGCTGTTGGTGTTAAATGATGAGGTTAAAGATGATGGTTTCCCACAGACGTCGCCAAAAATGATGGTGCAGAAACTGGAAGTGTGTTAATATACCAACACTTTAAGATTTGTTTATGAGGGGAAGACCATCACAGGCGTTGAGCCTCAGGAACTGGGTTTTCTATGAAGCGTGGGTTCTTCTAGCTAGGATAACACCAAGGGTCAAAATGCAGTATGGATGCAACAATGGTGTGTGTGAAATGCAGAGCTTGGAGAAGAAAAATGGAGGTGAATACCCAGCTCAGTGTATGCAGTGTCTTGGGAAGAAGATGACTTGGGGAATAAGGGTGTGCATTCCCATATTTATATGTTAGGGGTCAGGGTATTTTGGGAAAACCGTCCAAGTGGTCCCGAATTCAGTGCTGCCCTAGACACGTGGCGTCATGTGATGGCGTAAAAGTGATTGCCTCTGAAAAGCCTGTAGCATGACAGTACGAGGTGCGCACTGCCATTGTGTCAGCGGTGGTTGGCGAGCGACGAGCGTGCAGGGGTCTACTTAGGCCCCCAGTATTTGTGAAGTGCCCCAGTGAGGGTCTTCTTATGCTATGGGGACTGATCCTCGAGAGGATAGCCCCTTGAGAATGGGCCGAGCGTCGGCTGCGCTAGAGGGGGTTCTCCCAGCGACAGGCCATAAATGCTGGTGACCCGAGCGTCAGGGCGTCGGTGGGTCCGAGCGTAAGGCTGGAGTTCCCTTCGCTAGGCGTTCCCCTGAGGGTGTGTTGAGCAGGCCTCGGGGACCGAGATGAGAGCGTCAATGGGATCGGAATGGAGGGTTCCCGGCTCGAGGAGTGGGCCAAGGCACATGGGCCTAGATCTACGTGACAATGAGTATGTGGGTCGGGTATCTCGTGAGCCCGGCAATGCAAGCGTCCCAGCCATAGGTCCTCCGATGATGACACGTGTACGGAGCATACCTGAGCGTAATTTGGCCTCATCAAATACATTAATGTTATTAAAATATTTTTACAGTTCATATTATATTGATCTAAAGTTATTTGTTTTAAATATTTTGTAAGTGTATAAACTGTTAAATTTTATTATATTAAACTTAAATAGTATATTTTGAAAATACTCTTATTAATGTTGACATTTTTGTTAAAGTAAACTCTCACATTTTATTTTTTTACATATATTTATTATTTTAATATAATATTAAAAATAAATATTTGGTAACATAACATAATTTAATTGAACCATGTAGCGCGCCCTAATGGAAATCACTTGGACCCTAAGTCCACCATGGACGAACCATGAAGGGCCACATGGACACCTTCTAGGGGTGCCACGCAGACTTCAACCTTTGAGGTAGGGATGTAAATGCCAAAAGCTCGTGCTTAGGTTCGATGTCTGCGAGCCAAGCCCGAGCCATGTGATTCACAGCTCGTAGCTCGCGAGCCGGCTCGCAAGTTAAGCTACAATTTTTTAAAAAATTATATACATATGTTATATTACAAATTGTAACTAATTTCCTTGACAATTTGTTTCCCCATCCCAAATATATATACAGATAGAGAGAGAGAATATATATACAAAACTCTAGCCAGATTTCATGTTCCCTTCTCCAATTTCAACCGCCAAAGGGAGAACTCCAACCAGATCCACCACCTTGCCTAACGTTGGAGTTCAGTAATTACGAGCACAGAGCCACCACCTTGCCACCTCCTATCACCGACCCTCTCATGTTGCCTCCCACCATCCAAGCACCGCGCAACTCCTTAAGCGCCAGCGCCTCCGCCAGCAAGCTCCAGGACACCGCCACCACCTATATCACCACTCAACACTTCTTGGATCTTGAAGGACTTCATAACCTCACACCGGACAGGAAGATTCCAAAACTCAAACTATGAAGATTTTAAATCAAACTTTAGATTTTAGTTTTTCTCCAAGTTTTTTGGTCGTTTGCCAATTTTTTTTCTTCAAGTTTTTGCTTTGGATTTTTATGGCTATACATAAAAAATTAATCTAGAATTTTGGTTTTGATTTGGATGTATATAAAGAAATAATTCAGATTTGGGGCCAAAAGACAAAAAAATTTCAAATATATAGCCAAAAGGACGTGGTTCTGAGGATTTGGGGCCAAACGAGAAAAAAAAATTCAGATCTATGGCCAAAAGGACACGATTCTGTGGGGTTTCCTTGTAGCTCGTGGGATCGGCTAAGCTCACCCGAACCTCACTGCGAGTCAAGCCCGATCCGTCTCTACTATGGCTCGTTGGCTCGCGAGCCAAGCCCGAGCCATCTCTTTTAGGGCTAAGCCCGAGCCCAAACCTGTAAAAAAATGCCAAGGCTCGGCTCGGCTCGGCTCGTTTACATCCCTACTTTGAGGTCAAACTCCATGGCAAAGTCATATTGGCTAAGAAGTGACCCACACATGAGGTCGTTAAGTCGACGAGTTGAAGCAAATGGGCCAAACAGTTAAAGTCAGCCTAGACAACCTCCAGATCGACCAACATACGAGAAGTCGTGAGGTCGATCCTTCAGCTATAAGCGGGCTAATTGGCTAGCCCCTCTAGCACTCCCCAGGCTCGTGCTTGTGAGCCTGGTGCCAGATTGCTAGGGAAGGATTGAATTTGAAACAAAATGAAAGGAAGCTAAAAAGAGAATGGAATTTTAGTTAGGAGAATAAGACCGTGATACATATGTTCTTTTCAGGGTTGAAGGAATAAGGAAAGAAAAGCTAGTTTCGGAGGAGTATAAGGCCAAATGAGGCCCCATTGACCAAACCCTAGGTTGAGAGGTTAATAAGATATTACGAGCCAAAATACTACCAACGACCTAGTGACACCTGAGCATGAAAATGTACCAACTTTTAAGTTCATGTGTCAAACTGTCAGAAGACATTTAATGTCAAAGATACCAGATGCGGCTAAAAGATGAAAAGTCAAAGTATCCGTTCAGCCAAGTCGAAAATATATTTAGTAACATATTATGAAATACACATTTAATAAAATAATCTTACTATTTGATTAGAGTGTGTTTAAGACTGCATTGCGTCATATTGGATTTTAATTTGTAATGTTTTCATATAAATTTAATGAGATTGTACTAGAGTTAATAATATAAATGTCAAATAATCAAAATTTCTATTATCACAAGAAACATACTGTCATTATTTCTATATGCACAAATAATCATGTTTAAGGAAAAATGAATCATTAATAAATTATAGATATAATCATACATAGTGGTATGTGATGATATTAATGTAAGTGAGTGATCGACAAATAGACAATAACAAGAGTTGGTCGAAAGAATAAAAAACAAAGACAATTAGACGGAATGTTACTTTACTGGTAATTAAAAGTGAGAGAGAGAGAGAGGTGTCAGGGAAGAATCATGGTATGAAGTTAGAGAGTTGGGAGAGAACCTATATGTAACCTAGAAGATAATTAGGCATATTATCAATAGGAATTTTATGTTATAATCAATAATGTTGGGATTAGTGCCCTGAAAATCCAATTTCTTTGTAAATATATCGTATTTTCTTGGATTAATAAAACTGAAATTATTGCAAGTTATGAGTATATTAACATAATTAATAACGTGTGATGATATTCTTATATGAAATGTGTTTCATAGGAAATGACTTTGGATATCGAAATCACGTGTTATTAAATTTCTAGTCGGTAAGATAAGAATAAGTTCTTATCGAGACTATAATGTGTTATATAAGATGATTAGTCTTTCGTCATAGGGAAATGGAGTTTCCAGTTATAACACATTGATGATTTTCAGTAGATTTGGAAACATCGAACTGGACCACTAAGATAGTTCATTTTAAACTACTATCTAAAATGAACAAATCTTATGGAGCATTGAACTCTTAATCCTGGTAGTATTTCGACTTTAGGCATGTAGTGTTAATCATTGTAACTAGCTCATAAGTGAGGTCTCGATACCGAATGACCGAAACCTTTGTACGTTCAATGATTACATGAAATGTGCTAAAGAGAAATATTGATCGAGGAATCTGTGGCTTGGCTGGAAAGTTAAAAGATATTTCTGAAATAGATTTACAAAGTTTGAATTAAAACTTTGGCCAAAGTACTTCGTGTGATGCGTCAATGAAATTGTATGTTGAATGTGTTTCACGTACAAGAGATTTGAACTTAAGGCGAATTAGGAGATTTAAGATTAGAAGTGAAAAATAAATGATGGTAGATCGAGAAATTCATGAATAATTATTCAAGATCGAGAAATTCATGAATAATTATTCGAGATATCTACACGGAGGAGTAAAATGCAAAATTATTCTAGATCGAGAAATTCGTGAATAATTTAATTAATTTTAGAGTGCAACAATATTTATTTAGTGGAATTAAATATTGTTAAAAGGTAATTAATTATTATCATGAGATGATAATATATTAATCCGTTTGGAGCTAAAATTAATTAGTCCTGCAGGTCCCCCTGCAAGCCCCAATCGAAAACCCGAAGATAAAACATTAAAAGGAATGAAAGAAAAAAATTTTCAAAGTGTTTGAAAATGGCCAAGGGATTTATTTTAAGAAAATAAATCAAGTTCCAAAGAGTTGGAAATGCCCGGAATTTTATTTTGGAGAAAATAAAATTTTCATCGGGGGAAAAAAAAAATTGATGACGTGGCATGCCACGTCAGCGGACAGGCATGAGGTGGCGCGACACGTGGACGGCGGAGATTTCGCCACGTCATCGCCGCGGACGCTCCAGATTAAATCTGGACTGGGCCGATCAACGGGATCGGACCGGGCCAACGGGTCGGGTCGAAAATGGATAGGGTCGGATCAAACCGGTCCCGGTTGGACCGACCCGGACACGTGGCCGAATCAGAATCGACCACGTCACCGGGAAACCCTAGCCTCGTATATAACACGGGCGTGAGGGCGCGTGCGGCGGCGGATCGGCGTGTTCTTGGCGGCGTTGGACTCGTGGCGACGAGAGCTACGACGTGGTCACCTCGGTTTTCATGTCCAAGTTGCACAGGCAAGTGGGGTGTGAAATTACTATTTTACCCTCGGTTTTTCCCCTATAAATAGGGGGCTTGGCATTTCATTTTTTCCATCCAACTTTGGGAGAGGTTTTGGCTGAGCTCTCAGCTTTGAAACCATATCCCTTTCTCCTAGTTAATCTCGATTTATTTTGGAATTAATTTTAATTAGGTGTTTATATATAAAAGCCTAATTTCGGGAGAATAAACCCTGAAAAGGGTTTTCTAGTTTAAAGTTTTATTTTCTCTAAGTATTTAGAGAAATACTTTCGGAGCCCACACTCCGAGGGTGTCCCTGGGGTTATTGCAGGGAAGCTCTGCCGGTTTCGCGAGGAGATCGGGAATCGGGTTCTCGGGAGGTGAATTCCGAGCGCAGTAGCAATCTTCGGTGAAAGGTATTTTTTATATTATATTTTGTTTAAGCATGATAAAATAGGTGCTCTTAAGTGTTAATTGCATGCTTTATTTATCTGCTTTGTGATTTAAAATTTATTATCAATTCCATGTATATACTTGAGTAGTTCCGACTAGTCTTCCGCTGTTTGTATTTAAATTTTTTAGAAATATTTTGATACCTGTATATTAGGAAAAAATTTTAAAGTAAGGTCCCGAAACAGTACAATTATGGGTCCATGTACCAGCAAGTAAATCAATAAAAATAAATAGTTTTTTGTTAATATATTTGGCTAATATGAAATACATCCTTGTTTTATAATTAATGTTATGGTATAGATTAGTAAGACTTAATTAATGACTGATGGTGTAAATACTGGAAATGTACTAAATCACCAACACTTTAAGATTTGTTTGGGGGGAAGACCATCATAGGCGTTTGAGCCTCAGGAACTGGGTTTCCCAAAGAGCGTGGGTTGTTCCAGCTAGGATAACACCAGGGGAGAAAATGTAGTAAGAATGTAAAGATGGTGAAATATGCAGAGCTTGAGAAGAAGAAAATGGAGGAAAGAGTGCCCAGTTCTGGAGTGTCTGTATGCAGTATGAGTTTGTGTGTGTAGAATCACTTAGGGAATGTGAGTATAAATCCCATATTTATAAGTTGAGGGCAAGGGTGTTTTGGGTAATCTGATCAAGTGGTCCCAAACCCAGTGTTGCCCTAGACACGTGGCCCAATGTGGGAGATCTGTGGGAAAGCATTTGTAGGCCTGCCATAAAGGTGGCTGTAAAGCAATGGTGGCAGGTGCACTGCCAAGTACGGAGTGTCAGAGAGCACTACATGGTTGTTACCGAGGGGTTGACGCGCTCGGTGTGAGTAGGCTTGAGGCACCTTTAGGATAGAAGACCTTGAGAGGTCCCAACTTTATGTAGTCTAATGAGGGCCCGAGGGCCTTAAGGGGACTCATCCTTATGTAGTCCAATGAGAGCCCGAGGGGACTCATCTCAATGCAATCCAATAAGGGCCCGAGGGGAGACATGAGCCCGAGGGGAGACTCGAGCCCGATGAAAGACATGAGCCCGAGGGAACACGAGTCCGAGGGGAAATGAGCCCGAGGGGATTCTAGCCCCGGGAAAGACTGGCCCGAGGGGACTCGATCCCGAGGGGAGACTTAAGCCCGAGGGAACTCAAGCCCGAGGGGACACGAGCCTGATGGGAGACTTGTAGTTTTCCCAATTGCAAGGCTTTAGTCATTTTTAAGTACTTTATGAGAGTGGCTGAGTTGGCCCAAGGTTACAAATGGCGAAACCATGAGGGTCCACGTGTCATGACGTGCCTCGTTATTTTTGTGCTTCATCATTTGCCCCCCAACTCTATAGTCACAATGTTGTGGCATTTTGAATTTGAACTCTAAGAGGATGTGAAGGAGGGGGTACAATGGGTGCCCCGAGCGCTCATTCTGCAGAGCATTAAATGCAAGATCCTTCTCGCGAAACCCCGATGTTGAAAATGAAGGGGAACCCTGATGTTGAAATCCAGGGGATTCCTGATGTTGAAAACGATGGGGAACCCCGATATTGAAATCGAGGGGATCCCAGATGTTGAAAACGAGGGGGAACCCCGATATTGAAATCGAGGGGATCCCAGATGTTGAAAACGAGGGGGAACCCCGATGTTGAAATCAAGGGGAACCCGAAGTTGAAAACGAGAGGGAGCCCCGATGTTGAAATCAAGGGGATCCCTGATGTTGAAAATGAGGGGGAACCCCGATGTTGAAATCGAGGGGATCCCTGATGTTGAAAATGAGGGGGAACCGCCTGTCAAAGGCCTGTGGTTGCCGCCCTCATGGTCGTGCTCCTCATAATCTTCCTCCCTCAAACGGCGAGGAACTAGGTTCCGAGGGTGGCGAGTGTCTCTCGCCATGGCTCTTTCGCCCCCAGCGGGAGGGCTTGAGACCTCGCTCGAGAGAGCTGCTCCACCATCTACTGCAAATCTTTTAACTGACCCTGGACCGCAGCCAGACGAGGGTCGCTCCCATCTTTCCTACTCACTCTCCTGGAGATCCTTGATTGGACCTCCTCTTCCTCAGCCCTCTCTCCTGAGGGACTTTATTGTTCTCAGCGGGGGGTTTCTCCGACTCATCCCTCGGGGGGGCTTCTTTCCCTGGCGCTGGTGGTGGCGGTGGGGGCTGAGCGCTCAACACGTTATGGGCAGCCATCAATGGATGCACTTGCAGTCCCCCCATTGGAGAGCCCATTTGAGTGCCTACTCCAGAGGGAAAGTAGGCAGCTGTAAAGTGTTTCCAAGCGTTTTGGGCAGCTTGCACCTCGCATTGAGCGTAGAGCGCCTGGAGTTGTTGCGGTGTCATTTGTGGCATTTCCACTCCTTGGATTTCTTTGGGAATGGAGACTGGGAGTTGTAGCGTGCCCACTTGATAGGGCTGAATCATGGGCATCATACCTGGCATCATACCGGGTTGCATGCAAATGTATCCTTGCGGGGGTGACGCCATGGAGTATGCAGCGGCGTTAGCGGTGGGAACGAGCATTGCAGGCGGGACGGAGGGTCCAGAACCTCCAGCTTCATTTCCACCAATGGGGGGGAGATCCCACCAAAGCCGCTTTGCCCTTGTCTCCTACGGCGGCAAGGGTGCCTCCGCCGGTGGCCGGAGAGTCGTTCACTCCGGAATTGGGGTCGTTGACGTTGTGCGCCCCATCCTCTGGGTTTTCCTCATTTACGGGAGGAAGACCTCCCCTAGTCTCCAAGGCTCCGGACCTGGTTGCAGTCACCATGGTATGATTTGCAGGTGTTAAACTCAACTAGCTTGAGAAAAGGAAGAACAGATGAAGACGAAGAACATGATGGTTTCCCACAGACGGCGCCAAAAATGATGGTGTAAATATTGGAAATGTACTAAATCACCAACACTTTAAGATTTGTTTGGGGGGAAGACCATCACAGGCGTTTGAGCCTCAGGAACTTAGTTTCCCAAAGAGCGTAGGTTGTTCCAGCTAGGATAACACCAGGGGAGAAAATGTAGTAAGAATGCAAAGATGGTGAAATATGCAGAGCTTTGGAAGAAGAAAATGGAGGAAAAAGTGCCCAGTTCTGGAGTGTCTGTATGCAGTATGAGTTTGTGTGTGTAGAATCACTTAGGGAATGTGAGTATAAATCCCATATTTATAAGTTGAGGGCAAGGGTGTTTTGGGTAATCTGATCAAGTGGTCCCAAACCCAGTGTTGCCCTAGACTCGTAGCCCAATGTGGGAGATCTATCGGAAAACATCTGTAAGCCTGCCATGAAGCTGGCTGTAAACCAATGGTGGCAGGTGCACTGCCAAGTACGGAGTGTCAGAGAGCACTACATGTTTGTTACCGAGGGGTTGACGCGCTCGGTGTGAGTAGGCTTCAGGCAACTTTAGGATAGAAGACCTTGAGGGGTCCCAACTTTATGTAGTCTAATGAGGGCCCGAGGGCCTTAAGGGGACTCATCCTTATGTAGTCCAATGAGAGCCCGAGGGGACTCATCTCTGTGCAATCCAATAAAGGCCTGAGGGGAGACTCGAGCCTGATGAGAGACATGAGCCCGAGGGAACACGAGTCCGAGGGGACATGAGCCCGAGGGGACTCGAGCCCAGGGTAAGACTGGCCCGAGGGGACTCGATCCCGAGAGGAGACTTAAGCCCGAGGGAACTCAAGCCCGAGGTGTCTCGAGCCCAAAGGAAGACTCGAGCCCGAGGTGACATGAGCCTGATGGGAGACTTGTAGTTTTCCCAATTGCAAGGCTTTAGTCATTTTTAAGTACTTTATGAGGGTGACTGAATTGGCTCAAGGTTACAAATCGCGAAACCATGAGGGTCCACGTGTCATGACGTGGCCTCGTTATTTTTGTGCTTCATCAATGACGATTGAAAATTAATCAGAAATACAACTAATTTTCTGTAAGTTTATTATTGAACTGTTTAAAAAAAATTATTTACTTAAATCAATGAAATAAATTATTAATTCAAAATCATAAATTAAATTATTTTTTATATAAATATAAAATAATTGCTAATAACTATTAAATAACAATTAGTTATAAATTAAAATTATAAACCTTCAATTTTATATATATATATATATACAAAAAAAAAAATTATAAATATACATAATTAGAAAAAAATTTCATATTGAATTATTCCCATTGGATTTGAGTGAATTTATGTGAATTTGTGACGTTTTAATTCAATGGGGACAATTTGTAGTTTTGATAGTTTGATACAAGCTGTACTTTTCATATTTTATTAAACTTAGTTCAAATATTATTAACACTATATACTTATTATAAAGTATTGAATTTATTAAAAATACTTATTATGTAATTAAATTGCGATCGATCACTATATATATAAGTGAGTGAGTCTATGATGCATGTATACAAATATTATGCAACATAAATTAATTTTTAAATTTAACAAGTGAAAAACGTTTGTCACAGTGTTAAACCTAAACATGACAAGACACCACATGATACAATAATATTTAGAACCGTTTGAGCATCATAAAAGTGTTATTTTAAAACTATATATAAACTTTTTATTTATAAATATGAGAGTGTCTATTAAAAAATTGAATTTCAATTGAGGTCTCTCATCACTATATTTAAAATTAAAAAAATTGATGTTTTAAATATTTTTATTTTAATAGTTTAATTATTTAAAATATTTAGATAAATCGTATACTGTTGCACATTGTTTTTACCAGTAAGCATAAATAAGCTACGGAAAAACAATTATGCTTATTTTAATCATAAATAAGTTACAATTCAGAAGCAGTCCCGTGCATGCCTTTTGATTTTGCTTATAGACTATACCCTTTTTTGCATTTATTAATATCCTTACTAAAACATTAATATTCCTAAATTAACTTTTTCTATTTTTGGTTAATTATAAATAATTTTATACAAAATTATAATAGTTTATAATAATTTATATTTGAATTTTTTTTAACATATTTCACCCCTGTATTAGTCCTAATTAACACAAAAAACCTTGTGATATGAAATTGACATGTAAAACCCTATGCTTTCAAAATATTTTCATAGCAAACACTGGAATTTTCTAGTGTTCAACACGCGCTTTTAGCGCGACTAGAACAATAATTTTTTCTATTTATTAGATGCGAGATGACTAAATATAATTTTTTCTATTTATTAGATGCGAGATGACTAATATACTCTTTTATATTGTGATATACATCTCATATGCCTCTGTATTGTTCAATACTTTTTTACATGCATCAAGATCTCTGCAAACTTATCGACCTCTTCATCGATTCAAGCGGGACTGAGTTCGCGGCTCACAGATCGATTTGGGTCATATTCTACCACGCGGCGCTGACTTAGCATCCACATGGTTCCACGTGATGCCGAATTGGCACCACATGTCCATATCTTGTCGGCCTGGGTGGCTCCGGGTCCACGTGGGTCCTCCGTTGGCATGCTAGGTAGCCCCACTAAAAATATGCCATGTCACGAAAGAATTGTTATTAATGGAAAAGGGTATTGGATGGAAGAAAATTTTGTGAACAATAGTCATGGATATAGGCACGCAACTTAATCTCTGCCTCTTCCGGAGATCTACTTCAAGAGTTAATCAGTGAATAGTGGTGGACCTTCGCGGACTAAAGATTAATTGAACTAAAACCGAATATGCTAATTATTGCTACCAAATCTATACTATAATATATAGGAAGAGTGTCTTTGATCCAAATTATGGCAATTTTGACCGAATACTTTTTTCTCCTTTTTTTGAATTTTTTTAATTCTTTAAAAATCATTTTATTGGTCAATAAATATTCCATAATATCTAATATTTTGAATACTTTAATTAGTGGCGGAGCCACATCTTCATGAGGGGGTGCAATTGACCCCCCTCAACCTTTTTTTTTTTCTTTTATATATATATATATATAGATAAATGTATGTAATTTTATGGAATTTTTCATTATTGACCCCCCTCACCAAAACTAAAATTAATACTAGTGAGTGTTAATATAATAAATTATTCTGATAAAAAAAAAATATATAATAAATTATTAATAATTGAGACCACACAAATAATACATGAATTATATATTCCCAATTCCCTTGTGTTATTCGAAATGAGCATAAAAAACCCTTTGTTATATAAAATCTCATAGAAAACCTTGTATTTTTCTTAATTTTGTACAGAAAATCTTATGACCGTATGCTCGGATTCAGCGAACTTTCTTTACAAAAATGTGTTTTCTACCAACTTTTGATTTATGTCTTTCCTTTCGTGTTTTGCTTCCGAATAAATTTTTTTGTGGCATTTATATTCTTCATTTATTTCTTGTATTTATCATTCCAAATATTTTCTTTTATATACTATTATATTTCTTTGTAAATATTTTTTTGTCTAATTTTTGCTTTTATTTTCGTGAATAAGGCCAGCACGTATGACTCAAACAACGTCTGAGGGTTTTTATGTTTATTTTTATAAAACACGAGAGTTTTTATGCTAATTTTTGAAACATAGGATTTATCTTGCATTTTCGATATTTCACGAGGTTATATATATATGGAAAAGCCTAATATGACCCCCCTGAATCAAATTTCTGGCTCCGCCACTGACTTTAATTATTTACCAAAATCAAATTAATTAACATGTTAATCTCCTAAATTTAAGAAAGTCTAACCATCAATATTTTATTTATGTCAATTGAATACAAATATCTTAATTAATTGATTGATTGAAATTAATTGAAAATAAAATCAATATTTTAGCATAAATTAAGGGGATTAATTTTATTTATTAAGACTTATTTTTAGCAACTATTATATCATATATGTGAACAAATATTCCAATTCAAAACGTTGTTCATATCGCACTTGATAATGAAGAATAAACATAACCTAATATTTTTTTCATTCCAACTTTGAATATTTTGATTTTTTCTCTGAAATTTTTCACAGTCTCACAGCAACATCACGGCAACATCGTACATCATTGATGATAATGGTTTATATATTTCAACTTATTTTTTATTTATATATTGTTTGTACATTGTTTTTGACTTCTTACTTACTTTTGGTTGCTAGTGACAAAAAAAGATTTGTTCGTGGTAAGGTTTTTTATGAATTAAGTGGTAATATTTTTTTCTTCCATCTTCACAATATATTTATAGTTTAATTTTTTATTGTATTTATTTGTATACTAAATTATAGTTTTCTTTTTCACCGTTTTGAGGTTTTTGTTCGAGTTCCAACCATTAGAAGGTAATTTTATACATACATTAGTTTAATGATAATTTATGTATTATTTATATATCTTTTTTTAGTATTATAGTTTTTTTCTCCATTTTTTGATAAAGAATAACCTTCTTTGGAGTTTATGCTCGAGCACCTAACCTTCTTTGAAATTATAATTTTTTTCTCCATTTTCTGATAAAGAAATACTTTCTTTTCAACTTTTGTTCAACTACCAATTGTAAGAAGGTATTTTATGAACTAAGAGGTAAGATTTTTCCTTCCAACTCCATGATGTATTTATATTTCAAAATTTTATGGTATTTATTTGTATATTAAATTATAATTTTTTTTCTCAGTTTTGAGGTTTTGTTCGAGTTCCAGCAGTGAGAAGGTAATTTTATACATATCTTAGTTCAATGATAATTTATGTATTATATATTATTATAATTTATTTATTTATTTATTTATTTTGGTTCTATATCTCATTTAACTGAGTTCAAACTGGGCGACAAGTAAAGCTCTTCCCAAGGGACTTTTTTAACAAGTAGGTTTTGAACCCACTTTTTAGTATTATAGTTTTTCTCTCCATTTTTGATAGAGACATACCTTGTTGAAGTTTATTCTCAAGCACCTAACGTCACAGGGTAATTTTATACATATTTTCGTTGAATGATAAAATATGTATTGTTCATATATTTTTTTTAAAATTATAATTTTTTTCTCCATATTTTTAATAGAGAAATTCTTTCTTTTCAAGTTTTGTTCAAGTACCGATTATGAAAAGGTAATTTTATACCCTGGTTTGTTCAATAATAACTATGTATTTATATCTATATATTTTTTGTTATTAGCATATTTCCTATGTGATCTTTATTTTTTGTCTCAAAATATTTATTATCATATTTGGTATTTATAATTTCATTACATTTTGTATTTCAATTGTAAAATGTATTTTAATTGTTTCACTAATTAATTTATGGCTTACTAAGGATTTTATTATGTTTTACTGTTTCTTCGATCTTAATTATTTACTTGCACATTAACTACATTATGTTTATGTTAGTCATTTTTGTGTTATTTTGTATGTTTGATTTATGTTTGCAATAACTAATTGACTACAATTATATATTTTTGTCCTTGTTATTAAATTTCGTGTATTGCATTAATACATTTATATATTTATAACTAATATTTTAAATTGGATATTATATATTATTACCGTGTATAGCACAGGGTATACGCTAATATGAAATTAACCGAGCTGAGTATGTGCTAATTTGCCCTAATTGCACCTACCAAATATGAAATTAAATGAGCTTAGTATGTCCTAATCATTGACTTAAGGCTTTACGCCTTTCCCGTGAAATCATACATTTCATACGGGCATTGTTTTAGCGTAACCTTGAAATAATAATTTACGAATAAATTTGCATGTGGAAGGTACAAAATCCTGCATATGTTGTACTTTAAATCGACTTTTTATTATTTATTAATTGTAATTTGTAACAATTATTAGAAAATTTGTATCAACTAAATGGCAAACAGGAAATGCCAAATTGGAACGAGAATGCAGGAGTACAACTCGGATGTGACTCAGAGTCGACTCACTACAGTTTACTCATCTTGGACGATCCCATGGCTTTCGCCATTTCTCTGAGCACAAACTTCTGTATTTTCCCGGTGGAGGTTTTCGGAAGCTCCTCCTTGAACACCACCGTCTTCGGCACCATATAACGCGGCAGTTTCTCCCGGCAAAACGCCATTACCTCCTTCTCCGTCGGCTTTTCCTTCAACCCCTGTTTCACACTCACAAACGCACACGGCGTTTCTCCCCAGAACTCATCAGGCCGCGCCACCACCGCCGCCTCGTTCACCGCCGGGTGGGTGTAGAGAACGGATTCAACCTCCACACTGCTCAGATTCTCACCGCCACTGATGATGACGTCCTTGGACCTGTCCTTGATTTCCAGGTACCCATCTGGGTGCATCACTCCGACATCGCCAGTGTAAAACCAGCCATTTCTCATGGATTTTGAGGTGGCTTCGGGATCTTTAAGGTAACCCAGCATCACAGATCCACCTCTGAGTACAATTTCACCCAAAGTTTTTCCATCCCGATCAACACTCTTCCCCGATTCGGGGTCAATCACATCCACTTCCGCCATTCCAACCGTCCTGACACCTTGCCTAGCTTTGAGCCTGGCCTTCTCCGCCGCCGGCAATCTATTCCATTTCTTCTTCCACGTGCAGCATATCACCAGGCCCCCTGTCTCCGTCAGCCCATACCCGTGACTCACCACGAAACCGAGTGACTCGGTGCGAAAAAGGACCGCCGCAGGCGGTGGAGCTCCTGCTGTTAGAATATTGACGGGCTTTTCCAGCGGCTTCCCATCTGGAACACTGGAAAGCATGTTGAGCACCACCGGGGCACCGCACATGTGGGTCACCTTGTATTTGCGTAGGGCGGCATAGATGACGGCGGCGTCGAATTTGCGGAGGCAAACGTTTGTTCCCCCTGCGGCCGCCATGCCCCAGGTGTAGCTCCACCCGTTGGCGTGGAACATCGGTAGAGTCCACAAGTAAACGGGCTCCTTCGGAACTGACCATTCGATTAAAGAATCCAAGGCGACGATGAAGCTCCCTCGGTGGCTGTGGACGACGCCCTTCGGCGCTGATGTCGTGCCGGAGGTGTAATTCAAGGTCAACGGATCAAATTCACTCTCCGGCCGCACCCAATTAAAACCCAGATCACCATTAGAGATCATCGCCTCGTAATTCGCGCAAAACTCGTTTTTCGATGACGGGATTAATGCCGATTCCTCGTCGTCCCCGATAAAGACGAGCAACGGCCGCTCAAAATTAGGCGGGAACATAGCCAGCGCTTCGAGGAGTACAGATTCGGACTGGTAATCGACGAAAACGAGCTTCGACTTGGCATGGCGGAGGATGACGGAGATGGTGCGGGCATCAAGGCGGAGATTGACGGTATTGAGAACGGCGCCTGCCATGGGGATGGCGAAGTGGAGTTCGTACATGGCGGGAATATTGGGGGCGATTACGGAGACGACGTCGCCTCTTGTGATCCCTAACGACGAAAGAGACGACGCCATTTTCCGGCACCTCTGATATGTTTGGGCCCATGTGTAGGTGGCGGAATTGTAAATGATTGAAGGACAGTCGGCGTAAACGGCGGCGGCTCTCTCCAAAAAACCCAACGGAGTTAAAGGGCTGGAATTGGGAGAACTTGGCCTAAGTTGATCCATGGGAATGGACTTGGTTGTTTCTCTGGAAGTCTGCCTGCAAATCTGTGTTTGATGACAGATATGTTTGTGTTTATAACTTTACAATTTACATTAATGTGATAAGGTTTTAAGTCAAGAGTCCACCTGATTGGGACTTGTGTATTTGGTGAGTGTGTACTGTATATGTCCCTGCTTTCTGCATTAATTATTGCTCAACAGAATCTAACAATATTATTATTATACTAAAAAAAATAGAAAACAATATATACATATATATATATATATATATATATTTTTTTTTTTTTCTTTTTCCCAAAAAATCTTGCATATTGTTCAGTTGCTTGGTATTATGTTTGGGCCTAAACAAATGTAAAATAATAAAAAAATCAGGGTTTTCTCTCAAGCGCCGCTTAGCAGATATGGAAGAAGAGACCACAGTTTTACCGGCGGCCAACAAGCCGCCGGACTTATCTTATGCTCGCGTCACAGCCACGAAGGCAAGAGATTTTCGACTACCAGACGAAATCGCGAAGTTGAAGAGCTTTGATTTGGATACCTTCACGCCTCTAGGACACATCACGGAGTACCGGGGAAGACCTGCTGTTGTTTTTACAGAGGAAGAGGAGGCGGAGCTCTGTGAGGATTTCAAATATGCATTGATTGGGAAATTTGTGCGTGGATACCCCTCAATGCGATTTCTGGAATTCTGTTTCCAACAAATGGCATTCCTCAAAGAGGTGAAACTAAGTCTGCTCAACAAAACGCACGTCCTAATCAAGTGCGAGGATCATAATGATTACGCACGTTTATTTTCGAAAGATACGTGGTACTTTAAGGACTTCCCCATGAGAACTCTAAAATGGACACCAGACTTTGATCCGGAGGTGGAATCCTCTATTGTTCCGGTTTGGATTTCTTTCCCAGGGCTTAAAGCACAAATTGTGAAGAAAAAGGGTATTTATACTGTCGCCTCTGCGATCGGAACTCCTCTACGACTGGATGAAGCGACAGCGAGGGAAAAGAACACTAGCGACCCTAGGGTCTGTATCGAATTGGACGTCGCCCTTCCCCTACAAAAGACGATCTTTGTCAGGATTGGAAAGTCATACGTGGAGCAAGAGATAATTTACGAAGCAGTCCCGGATTATTGCAAGCGATGCAATAAGTTGTACCACAAGACTAGGTCATGCAAATCTGGAACAGGTGAGGAGAAAGAAGAGGATAGAGAGGAAATCTCTAGGCCAACAGAAGATACGGGTCGAAAGGACATACAAAGGGAGGGAAGAAAAGGAATCCGAAATAATAAGGGAAAAGAAAGAATATTTGAATGGACAGAAATCTCCAAGAAGCAGGAACATAACGGCGTCCGACAAGAAAAGAAGCAGAATCCTATTAGCACAGGGAATAGTTTCCAGGCGCTGGAGGAAGAAGCAGAGACGGGGAACATTGGGGTGGTGGAAGAAGAGGATGGGACCAAAGCAGAGGACCCTTACACAGAAAGACAAAAGCAAGATGCCGAAGGGTACGCCAAAATTCACCCCCAGAAGAACGACAACAAAATGTTACTCCAGAAACAGATGGTTATCAAGGAGAGGTTCAGGAAGAGCCAAACCCTATGGCTATTGTCTGTGTGCAAACCGAATCCAATGCAGAAACAGCAACACCCAAAGAGAATGACTCAGCCATTCGCAAAGCCCTTGCTGAGAGCTATGCCGGAATAGCGAACTTTGTAGAAAAGAGCTCAACACAGGCTTCGGTTAGCGGTGAGGAGGAAGAGCTATTGGTGGATGATGATATAGATTCTTTGAAGGAAAAAGCTTTGCATAAGAAAGCTAAATCTGTTGAAAGGAAAAAATCGGAAGCTACCCACACACAGAAAAATAGAAAGAAACCGGAAAATAGACAAATTGCAAACCAGGCCACTAAAAGGCCGTTGAAACCGTCGGCCTCAACTACAAGTTTATCATGAATTTAACGGGCCTGATTTGGAATATTCGCGGGATTGGAAATGATGGTCGGAGACGAATTATGAAAAGAATTTGCAAAAAGAATAAGTTTTCTTTCCTCGCTATTCTTGAACCTTTTATCCAGTTAGATAGGGCCTTTATGGTTCGCAAATATAACTTTAGCTCAGTTGTTTCTAATTGCTCTAACCACATTTGGTTTTTTGTTTGTGAGGGTATCAATGTTGAAGTTCTAGCTAATAATCGACAATATTTGCATATGAAACTTAGTTGTTCGGATTGGAATTCTGATATGCTCATAACTGTCGTTTATGCTTTGTGTGACTCTGTGGATAGGAGATTGATTTGGGATTTCTTAACTGATGTTAATGATGTTGCGCTTCCTTGGATTGTAGGGGGGGATTTTAATATCATTTCCAATCTGGAGGAACGTAAAGGGGGACACGGGAATCCTGATTTTCGTGGTATGTTGGATTTTAACAATTGCATTCAAGAGTGTAACTTTCTTGAACCTCCATTTCAGGGTTCTATCTATACATGGACAAACAAGTCTCTATGGCAAAGGTTGGACAGGATTCTTGTTTCGGAATGTTGGAATGAAAAGTGGCCGAATACTCAAGTTCGACATTTGGCCCGCAACACCTCAGACCATGCTCCCCTACTGGTGACGATTAAGGATGAAGCTACACACACAGCTTGTTCGTTTAGGTTTCAAAACATGTGGTTGAGACATGCGGATTTCAAAAAAACCGTGGCGGAGAATTGGTCTCAACCTGTGCAAGGAGTCGGGCTTTGGCGTCTCCATCAGAAGCTTAACAGATTAAAGAAACACCTTAAGATTTGGAATAAGCAGGTTTTTGGTAATGTTTTCGATAGAGTCAAGGAGGCAGAAGAAAGGGTGCTGATCTCAGAAAGAACTTTCGATCTTAATCCGTCAAATGATAATCTTATGGACATGAATAGATGTACGGCCATTCTCAACAACATCCTTGCCATGGAAGAAGACTTTTGGAAACAAAAAGCAGTTTGCAAATGGATGGACGAAGGAGAAAGGAACACTAAGTACTTTCACTCTCTTGTTAAAAAGAAAAGAATTAAATCGTCTATTAGATCAGGATACCAGGGTTATTACAGAACCGTCTGAGTTAAAGAACTCAGCCAACGAGTATTTCAAAGCTCTTTTGACAGCAGATCATGAAGTTGAATTCGAAGAGTCTGAGTTTCGAGCTAACACTTCTACCCTGGATCTAGCTGATTGCGAGCTCCTGTGTCGAAAACCTTCAGAAGAGGAAATAAAAAATGCAGTGTTCGGCATATCCAAATATAGTGTTGCGGGCCCGGATGGCTTCAGTGCAGGGTTTTACCAAGAATTTTGGGACATCGTTGCACCTGACGTGTATGGAGCGGTTTCGGACTTCTTTCAAGGCAATCCTCTCCCTAGAGCATACACGGCTACGTCATTATTTTTGACCCCGAAGAAGGATAATCCAGCGTCTTGGAGCGATTACAGGCCCATTAGCCTTTGCAATGTCTCTAACAAGATCATCACTAAAATCCTAAATAATAGACTGTCCATTGTCCTTCCAAAGATTGTTTCAGAAAACCAAAGCGGATTCGTCAAAGGAAGGATCATAAGTGACAACATCCTCTTGGCTCAGGAGTTAGTGCACAACATCAACAGCAGAAGAAAAGAGCAAAATGTGGTGTTGAAAGTGGACATGGAGAAAGCTTACGACAGGTTGAGTTGGAATTTTCTCATAAAAGTTCTCCGTTGTAAAGGATTTCCGGAAGAATGGATCAAATGGGTGAAACACTGTATTGAGAATTGCTGGTTCTCAGTTATGATTAATGGTTCTTCTTCAGGTATTTTCAAATCATCTCGTGGCCTTAGACAAGGCGACCCCCTTTCACCTTCTTTGTTTGTCATTGCTTCAGATTTTTTATCTTGTGAGCTTAATGCGATTGCTAACAATGAGGCTTACACTCGGTATGATGCGAGGTGTGAAAATTCCATTTCACACTTAGCATATGCCGATGATACGGTTATTTTCACTAACTCTGGCAGGAACTCTTTGACCCGGATAAAAGAAATTCTGGACAGATACTCAAGAGCTTCAGGTCAGAAAATAAACGTAGGTAAAAGTGAGTTTTTTGTGGCGAGGCAGGCCTCCTCAGCGGCGAACAGGGTGAAAGAGATTCTTGGCTTTAATAGAGGAGAGTTCCCCATGAAGTACCTTGGAGTGCCGATTTACTCCGGGAAGAAAAAAGCTGCATTATTTGATAACATGGTGAACAAAATCCGGGCACGGCTACAAGGTTGGGAGTCGATTATGCTCTCCTTTGGCGGCAGATTGCAACTGATCAAATCGGTTGTTTATTCGATGCAGATGCACTTGATACAGGTTATGGAGCCACCGAGATCTGTAATTGACAGGTTAAAAAAAAATTATAATAGGTTCTTTTGGGGTTCTGACAACAAGAGCAAGAGATTGCACTGGACTAGATGGGATAACTTGTGCTATAGAACTGACGAAGGTGGGCTTGGGATACGTAGAATTGAAGATATGATAGAAGCCTTCTCGTGGAAACTGTGGTGGAGATTCCGTTTTCAGGATAACGTTTGGTCCAAATTCTTACGCCTAAAATATTGTGGGCGCTCTCATCCGGCTACAGCCATGGTTAGACAAAATCACTCTCATATCTGGAGACGATTATGTGGAGTAAGGGATGCGGCCGAAGCACACATCGCTTGGACTTTGGGCAAAGGGGAAACCTCATTCTTCCATGACCATTGGATGGAGGAAGGACGCATTGCAGAGCTAGTACAAAATGTCCCGGGAGACGTTCAAGTTCGTGAATACTGGATGAACAATGATTGGGATGAAAACAGGGTCAAAGCTAATTTTGGGGAGCAGATTGGGAGCAAAATCATTCGCACTCCAATTTCGGCTTTAGGAGAGGATACGGCTATTTGGAGGGAAAATCCTACAGGATGTTTCACTATGAAGTCTTCGTGGGAGCTCATAAGGGAAAAAAAGGAAATTTCTGACATGATGGGTGCGCTATGGTCTACAAATATTACACCGAATATCCTGGTGTTTGTTTGGAGATTGATCAAAGATTATATTCCAACAGATGAGAGGCTTCAAAGGAAGGGAATTGCGTTAGCCCCGAAGTGCGTGTGCTGTATGAATGTAGAGACACGGAGTCATCTGTTTCTCGATTCTGAAAAAGTTAAGAAAGTGTGGGAGCACTTTATGGAGATTTTTGGTTTGATGGACACACAAATTACGAATATCCACACGGCTATTAACGTGTGGAAAACATCCTCGCCTTATAGTAATAAAAAGCACGTGAGATTAATTATACCAATTCTGATCTTCTGGTACACTTGGATTGAACGAAACAACACCAAACACGAGGGTGCTAAATTCTCTACCTACAATATCATTAAACGAGTTACTAAACATATCTTTGATCTTCACAGGATTCGAAGAATGGACTACACTTGGTGGCGTGGGGATATACACATTGCAGGGAAGTTTGGATTGAGGATATTCAGGCCCCGACAGAAGCTGCCTACAATTGTGGTTTGGAGAAAGCCACCTACCGGGTGGTTTAAGCTAAATTGTGATGGTTCCTCTATGGGAAATCCAGGCCCGTCAGGGATCGGGGGAGTGTTACGGAATGAGAATGGTAAAGTTGTGGCAGCCTTTAGTAAAGGGATAGGAATGGGTTCGAACGTGTTCGCAGAGATGGAGGCTGTGTGGGAAGGTGTTAAAGTGGCATTCAATTTGGGATGTCCAAAGATTTGGATTGAATTAGATGCGAATGTTGTTATTGACATCATCAAGAGAGGCTATTCAGGGTCATTAGCAATGCAGCACCTGATTTTCAAAATCCGATACCTTACTAAATTCATGGAGTTTCAAATTACCCACATTTTCAGAGAGGGTAACTATGCTGCGAACCTTCTTGCCAAGCGTGGTGCTCGCCTTCAAGAAGATTGGACCTTCCCGGAAAACCCGCTGTTTCGGGAACTCATAGGAATTTTGAGAGTTGAAGAGTGGGAACTCCCTTCAATCCGAAAATGATTTATCATGATAAGGTGGTTGTACATCTGTTGATTCAGTCGACGACTGCTCAGGTGATGTTTACTTGCATGCATACTAAACATTATTATAATAGTTTTATTCACATTGATTGGTGTATGTACTGCATGATCAACGTAGTCAGGCTTGAGGAAGGTGATGTGTTTTGCAGTTGGATAGATAAGTTGCTGCTTGGGGACAACACTCATTACAAGTCTGACTTTAATCACATGGCTGGGGTCTACATGTGTTGGGAGCTACATTGGTCCATGTCCGATATTTGTAAGCTCCTTAAGGATAATCAAATCTTTAATTTAATTCCTAATTGCAATTTTCCTCATAGATGTTGGGATATTATGGATGATCTTATACTTGGGTCGAGATGGTGCTATCTCATGTTGCAGGCTATTAATAGCAAGAGTGAACTACATAGTACGAGGAGTCGCTCCAGGCGGCCAGTTTTGAACTTGGTAATTGACGGGAATTGGGTATATTTCGTTCGATTACAACTGAGAGGTGAAGTTCAATTTTTTCACCATATTAATGATAGCCTTGAGGACGCCATCAATAGGGCAGAGCTCACTTGTTGCTTGACTACAATCACATTAGTCACCTTAGCCCGGAAGGCTGGGCACCTTCATAGGCCAATGAGCGTTCCTAAGAGCTTGATGAGCATGAGAGGCTGTATTGTGCATATTGCCCGTGGGCTGAGACTTGTTTTATTCCTTTTCTGGTTCGGGCATTTTTGTGTTTCTTCGATTAACGATCTTTGGATCATGTCGTTGTATTTGCTCTCTTGGACTCTCGGTTGTTTATATATGAGGGGGGGGGGGGGGGCCTCGGTAATAACCCCACGGTCGCCTTGACCGGTTTTTAAAAAAAAAAAAAAAAATGTTTGGGCCTAAAATAAATTTTCAGTTAATTACATGGTCGAGTGGAGCTACTCGGTCAGCATGCGACGTGGTGGGATACGCCAAGTAGGCAACTGAAATAAAGGAAAATTTTGGTATATGTGAATTAATTGTAATTTAATATTTGTGTTAGCTAATTTAGAATAATTACAATTAGTTCAATTTTAGGCTATTTTCGGAGATTGGGCTAAGACATGACTAATTCTCTTAATCAGCTTTAATTAAGGGAAGGGGATCATGCAAAGACCCAACATGCATTTTTTTTTTCATTAGGCTCTTTCATTAACTGATAGAAAAATCAACCAATCCGCCATATTTTTTCCTTGAAAGAAAAATCAGATAAGGAGATGGCTCCATGTGTTTTGATTCATTATTTGGGTTCTGATCTAGGTGCACTACCAAAGTGTTTCAAAGGTAGGATTATCTTGACGTAGGTCTAAGTCCTCCGTTTTTTCATGGAATAAAGCTTCGAGGCTTTATCACTCTTGAAGGGCGAAATTCTCTCTCGGCCTAGAGGGGCTAAGGATTCGTTCTCTGGCCAAAAGAAGATCTTCAAGGACGTCTAGGTTTCGCAAGAATGAAGAGCCTGCTAAGGTTAGGATTCACGGTGTTTTTTGGAGAGCAAAACGAGCGAACGTTTATAAATTATCCGCACCTTGTATTTTATTTTTTTATTTTCAACATCCCAACCAAAACCAAAACTACACTCTAGTATTTTAGCTCTCATATGTATTGTGCCTTTTTATTTTTAATGCAAATCATGTTCCTTTTAATATAAAAGGATTTATAGGATTGATCCCTTGCGCAAATTTAGGGAATTGGTTAATGATGCTGATATTAGTGTCTTTAGAACTAGGTGGGATGATTATTTGAAACTTTTTGTTGTCATGGAAAATGAATCTGGACTGGATCGTAATGAATAGTAAAATATGTGGATGTGGATATCACACTTGAGGAGAATAGATTAGGTATTTGTGATTGTGGAAGCTAAGTCATGATCAAGTTGAAAATCAAACTAATAATCCTCAAGAAGCTGGAAATCAAACTAAAAATCTTGAAGAAGTTGAAAATCATATTGAAGTCGATGTTCAAACTGAAGCTGATGGTCCAACTGAAAATCATGTTCAAGCTTATGTTCAAACTGAAAATTTAGAAATAGTTGGTGTCAATGATATCGTTGATGTGAATGATCATAATGAATCTGCAAATAATGTACAACAAAAAGATGATACTGGGGTAGATGACGGTCTCATTGATTGAGGTGTTAATCCCATGAATGATAGTGACCTAGATGACTCTAATTATCATGTCAATGGCGATATAAATGATGATGAAGAGGCTGATGATGATCGTGAATTTAAAACTGCTATTTACACACAAAAAAAACGAACATTTTCTTCCTCTATTGATGAAAATGACTCAGTTGCAAGTGACTCTGATGCTTTATTTGAGAGTGAAAAGGATTCTGATGATGAGAATACGGAGAAAATAGTTAATTATTTTAGTGAGGACAATGTGATGAACCTACATTTTATCCTGAACAAGTTTTTGCTAATAAAAAACTGTTCACAGATTTTATGTATTCACATGTCATCCGTTAAGGAGCTTGAAGACCACAAAAAATGATGAGAAGAGTTTATGCAAGATGTCTTAGTGCAAACAGTGATTGGTGAATTATTCTGACTAAATCAAATGTGAACATGCGTTTGCAATAAAGGATTATAAAACAAAACATAAGTGTACCACTGACTATCACTGTAAAATGTAAAGTTCAATTGGTTGGTAGAAAAAATATGAGAATCTCTCCAAAAGTGATCCTGGTAGAGAGGTCAAGGGTTGAAAGAGCACTGAGGGTTGGGTTGTAATGTATTTAAGAACCTAGCTTATCGAGTTAAAAGGAAATCAATAAAAACAATTGAGGGTAAGGTGGATGATCAGTACTCTAGGCTTTGGAATTATGCACATGCATGGGGATCAAGAAACTCTAATTAAACAACAATTATGAAAGTTTCTAAGAATGGAGATTCTAATGGATATCATAGATTTGAGAAATTTTACATATGTTGAGGTTTTAAAAAGGGGTTTTACGGATGATTGTAGAATGATAATGATAACGCCGGAAATTGATCGCCTTTGAAAGTGTGTAATCGGCTTCGAATCTCCGACGAATCAACTAAATGTGGGTTCTTTTACCAAATCCGATTGTTTGGATTGAAGGGAGTTGAGTTGAAATTTCGGCAGAGTTTCGGTATGTAATTTTTTGTGTCCCCTATGCCGGTCAAAGAAATGATATTTATATTCCTCGTTCGAGCTGGCGCGACCTCGATTTTGACTTAGTGGGCGCGAGAATCGCGGACCACGTACTTAGATTGTGGGGTGGTTGGCGATTGGGGATAACCGTCGACGTTGGGCTCGTGCTAAGCGCCCAAGAGCGAGCGCTAACACGCCGAGCACTTACAAGTCGAGCTCTTCCCTTAGCCAATTTTAAGGGGTTATGCTTAGTACTTACGAGCTGGGCTCTCGACAGAACGAGGACTTCCCTTAGTCAATTTTAGGAGTTATGTCAAGCACTTACGAGCTGGGCACTTGGTAGAACGAGGGCTTGCCTTAGCCAATTTTAAGGGATATACTAAGAACTTACGAGGTGAGCACTTGGTATGACGAGCCCTTGCCTTAGTCAATTTTAGGAATACGAGGATCATGGATAGTCTAAAATACGAGAAGGTTACTTAGTCATTTTTCGGTACAATCATTTACCCCCCGCTCCTCGGGTACGAGGCGTGCGATGTGCTCGTGGAGCGAGAATGTAGAGTCCTAAAATTTCAAAATTTCTAAGCGTTTTTCGTGTCGCTCGTTACCATGTTATTCCGTATTTTAGGGTTTTGACTTTTCAAAGATTTTCAACTAGGGTTTTAGCTTTTAACCATATTACCGTAGAAATTCGAATTTCAATTTACCCCAGGCACTGTTCACGCTTCTTCCTAGAGTTGCAAGTGAATCCTCCGAGAGTTCTAAGAATCCGTCCGTTCGGTGCGGCGAAGTTTTTCGGCGACTGAAATCGCGACGACGCCTCCAAACTTACTTGTTTCCGTCGGGTCTGCTTGTTTGCCAGTGTGAACTGTCCCAGATCCGCGAGCCACTCCAGGGACCCTTGATCTGAAACAAGAAATGGCGGAGCTCTATATCGAGGAAGGGTGAGCTTTATCTAACCTTCTTCTTCCCAGATCTGGGACTCCGCCCCTTTCGCAGCAGCGAACTGATGCTCCGGCGCGCGAGACTCCGACGTGCTTCCAGGATTTCTTGACTCCAGATCTGCTATACTTCAGCGAGATCCCGTTCATTGCCATCTCTAACCATTCGCCTAATTCCGGTAAGTTCTGTCGGGATTTCGCGGCTTTCCAGCGATTATTTCAGGTTTCTCTTGTAAGAATCGATCTCCTCAATATTACCTCGATTTGAGACTGTAATTTTCCTGGATTCTGAATTTCCCTGCACCTTCTGAGTCACTCGCTAATGACCGCCAAATTCCTGTAATCCTCGGACGATTTCTATGGGTGGGAAAATCCTAAATCCTTTGCCTTTTGTAATGATTATAGTCGCTAGTGGATGGTCGATCTCGGTATTGCAAGATCCCAGATATTCCCTCTCTCCAAAGTTCCCGAACCCTCGAATTTGTAGTGAACTGTAGTGGACTTTGTGAGATTCTTCAATGTCAGTTGATATACTGTGATTAAAATGCCCAATTCTTCCTTAGTTGCTGTAATGATTAGGCCTTGAATTTTTAAGTAGATAGTGGGTGTTGAAATTCTTGGAAATTCTTGCTAAGTAGGCAATTGGTTGAGGAAATATTCAATTTTCCTTCACTTGCCGCAATCATTACAGATTGTATTGCTATGTAAATGATTGTTTGCACTAAAGTTGATTGAAACTTCATGCAGATCGTTGAGTAATGAGGCGTCAGTGGTGTTTCCACTATATTTGCATTTTGGGAGAGCTTTGATAGGAAAAGGTATTTCGAATTTCGTCTCGCTACTCAATTCGTAATTTTCTATGTTTATTTGGGTATTGGACGTGAACCCCTGTTCTTCTAATTCTTGTGCAGCTCAAGGGATTAACTGACCCAAATTTAAGGGATTTACTTAACTTTGGATAAAACGACAAAGTTCCCCTTTTACCAAGTCGTTCGACCTCCGGATTTGAGGAAGTGAGGTTGCACAAACTTTGGTTGGGAAGATAGGGCTGCTTGGATTTGCTTGAAAGACGAGGGGGTACAGCTCGAATTTTCAATACTTATTGAGGTAACCCCGAGCTCTCTCCTTGAGTTATTTTCCTCGAATTATTTGGATTGGATTTTATATGTCGAGATGTTTTCCCTACCATAATCGTTATTCGTCGGGTTGGAATAGTGAAGTTGATATGAGTGACGAGCGGGGTGCTCGAATTGAAGGAGCTATTGAGAGCTCAAGTGTTGGTGTCGAGGTTGTCGGGGCCGAAGTGGACACCGCAGTAGAGGCGACAAATGAGGCCATCGGGGCCGATTGTATTGTGGCTAATAAGAAAGGGGTTAGTTTCAACCCGTCCGAAATGTCGTCGAACATAAGTGATTAGGAATTTGACGAGCTAAGGAGTTTGTTTCATATTCCAGACTTCTTTGAGATTATACGACCATTGCCTCACGAGAGGATTACTTCACCGCCTGAGGGCACTATAGCGGTATATACCGATGCATTTACTTGCGGTTTTCGACTCTCGATTGGGCCCGACGTGTTTGAGTTATATAAGGCGACGGGGGTTAGTCTAAGCCAATTGGCACCCAAGCTGTATGTGATAATCCATTGTTTCCTCGTGATCATGGCGTGTTTGGGAGAGGTACCCTCGGCTGCGAATTTTGCAAAACTTTATAGGACTCAACGGTCTAGTCGATCGGCTGCCGATGGGGCAGATGCTAGATACCTTTGTATCACGCCTCAGAGTGATGCTCCTCGTTTAGATGCTGACACTCTGTATGACAGGACTTGGAAGAGTCGGTTTGTATTCATTAGAAATACGAGGGGCGATTCGTGGGGTGTGCCCGAGAAGTGGGTTATTCCTGGAAAACGAGCTAAGAAAGCTCGAGCGGGATCTGTCGAAGATGAGTCGAGTGCGATCTCAAGTGACTCGATAAGACGTGGAAAGAATTGGGGTGTTTATCTGTCGTTTAACTGTTGGCTGAGCGAAATCTTTCTTGGGCCGGTATATCTCACGTTTCGATTGGCTCCGAGCCATTAGGTAGCTTTATTATCTTACAGCTTCGACTCTTATCTCTTTTCTGTTGTTATACTCCAGCTTTTGAGTTCGAAAATTCTAAGTATCCTATTCGTGCTAATGTACTTGTTTTGCGCTTTCCAGGCATCGACGACTTGATGAATGCTCAGGTGGAACTTGCGCTTGCTCAGGCGGTTCGAGGGAACAAGGTCGTTCGGCGCAAGCCCGGGAAAAGAAAGCGGGCCTCTTCGGATCAACAACATCCCAACTCTGAACGCGCATTGGAGCCGATCCAAGAAGAACCTATAGAACTGGCCCCCCTTGTCGGTGATAACGACGGACAATCTGATCCTCCCGTGCCTTCTCCAGCTGATCTTGTTGCCGAGGGGTCCCACACTACGCACCCTAGAGTGAATAATCTTGTGGAAGAGAGGTGCTTGAATCATCGTGCTAGGGACGTCGAAGTGATTGTCACTTTGGATAATTTTCTGCCTTCTACGAGCGTGCCGACAGCATCGGGCACCTCTACACCTTTGAGGGGTGGAGCTAGTAGAGGGGAGGCGCCTAACAATCAAGATTTGGTGGAAGCTTCCGACTCAGACAACGAGAATCAGCTGCCCGTTCATGACCAGCCCCGCGAGGTGCAAGGACTTTCTGGTGCGATATTTAACTCGGAGCAGCTAGAGCACGATCTCCGGTGCTTGGGGCAAGTCGATTTTCAAACCAACCAGCTAGCCATGAGAGAGGGTGTCACGGTAGTTTCATACTTAGTCTTTTTGTCATTTCGTTTTTTATACTTATGTCGATATGGAGTAACACGCTGAGCCCTTATACTTGGTGTATTTTTAGGATCTTATGCTGAGGATCGAGCACTCCTCTCGCTTAGCTTCTTGGTATAATAGCAGGAAAGTCATGTATAAGCAGCTATATAAGCGAGCCAAGACCGATCTCGATGCACAAACTAAGGCTTCTGAGAGCCTTCGAGGCAGGTTCGAGAAGGCGAGAGAAACTATCCAGACACAAAAGAGTCAGTGTGCGAGGACCCAAGCGCTTCAAGACCAGGTGTTGGAGCTTAAGAAGGTGATCGAGGAGATAAAGGAGAAGTCGACGAGCGACGATCGCCTATTGGTTTTATCCAAGGAAAGACTCGACGGGAGTGAGAAGGCGCGGTTGGAACTAAACGTGAAGCTCGAGGAAAGCGAGAGAGAGCGTATGGAGTTGAGCGCGAAGCTTGAGGAGTGCGAGCTTGCCTCCTCTGCTCGAACTCGTTCGGATGTAGTCGAGGGGGTGAAGCGCTTCATGAGGAGTCCCGCATTCGATGTTGTTTGTGCTCTCAACAATGCTGATGGATTCCAGGCTGCTTTTGATCGTGCATATAACCAGCTTAACCACTTGGGAGCCATTCATGAAGATGCCGAGATTGATGAGATCGGTCTTCATAGGGACGACGAAATGAGGACAATACTTGGTCGCGTGGGCGGACAGGATTCAACCTCAGGGGGTGCTAATGACGATGAGTTTGGGTTCGCCATTGCTGAGATTCATGTCATAGATGCTGAGAGGAATGTTGTTCAGCCTGGGGGCGACTATGTTCAAATTGAAAGAAGGGCTCAAGACGAGCGCGAGTTGGCCGAGGCTCGAGGCGAGCGCGAGTTGGCCAAGGCTCGAGGCGAGCGCGGGGAAGTCGAGGCTCGAAGCGAGCGCGAAGACGAGAGTGTCATGGTCGAGACGACCGAATAGGCGGACGGCAACTATCAATGTACCGAGGATGACATCAGAGGTGCCGAGCAGATCACTGGCGATGTTATGGATCACATTGACGTAGATGCTCCTTAGGATGCTTTGTTTACTTCTTTTGCATTTGATGTAGTTGGGGACATTCGTAGCGTAGTCTGTTTTGCTTTTGTTTTGGAAGGGAGCCCCTCGAATTTGCTATGTTGAGGGCCCCTTGAACTTTGTAAAGCCATTGGAATGAAATGCAAGATATGTGCGCGACAAACTAATTTGAATGCATGTATGTTTGTACTTAGCTTTTTATGCATGTATTTGAAGATGTATGCAATTTGTACGAAAAATATCTAAGTATTGTGATCAAACTTTGCCATGTAACTCATATAATTTGTATTGGGTAACGGAAATTTGGCTAAGTGTTGTGCTTCAACGTTGTATATTTGAACCTTGTTACCAAATTTTTGAGAATTTTGTATCGAAGGGGCTTGGCTCCCCCCCTCGAGTAGGCTTCTTGAGCCGAGGTCATACTATAAGAAAAATTTGTCGGGTGTTCAAATACGAGATAAAACGAGCAAAGTTACGAGGTCTTCGCTTTTCATTGAATCAAACTGAACTGAACACTTGTGCAAATACAAATGTCTTTCTTTCCTAACATAAGTTGAATGCAAACTAAACTGAATGTCAAAGAAAAAGAACATCATACTTAGAATAAAATGCAACAGATCTTACGCGTAGAACTTTTTCAAGTTGATCGCGTTCCAAGGCCTAGGCAGGGGCTTATTCTCCGCGTCCGCCAAGCGATAAGCATTGTTGGCGAGCGCTTCGATCACCTTGTACGGACCCTCCCAGTTCGGCTGGAGCTTGCCGACGTGTTGGGAAACTTCAACTTTTCTAAGCACCAAGTCTCCAAGTTGGAAGTTTCGCGGATTGACGCCTTTGTTATAGTGCTTGGCCATTGTTGCCTGATAACGCTTCATGTTTTGCCAAGCTCTAATCCGCTTTTCCTCGAGACAGTCGAGTTCGAGCACTCTATTATCCTCGTTGGTGAGGGGCGCGAAGTATGCCACCCGAGCTGTCTCGTGGAGAATCTCAACTGGTAGAACCGCCTCAACTCCGTAAACAAGCGAGAAGGGGCTCTCATTCGTGGCGGTTCGAGGGGATGTTCGGTATGCCCAAAGAACACGAGGAAGCTCCTCGGCCCATTTGGTCCTCTTCCCGTCGAGGACGGTCTTCAGATTCTTCAAGATGATTCGATTAGTCACTTCGGCTTGCCCATTTGATTGTGGATTGCCGACCGAGGAGAACCGTTGTTCAATTCCAAGCCCATAACACCAATCTACTGTTCGCTTGCTGATGAACTGGAGCCCGTTGTCCGAGACGAGGACTCTGGGTACTCCAAAGCGACAAACGATGTTTTTCCATATGAAGTCCTGAACAATAGAGTCAGTGATCTTTGCAACGGGTTCAGCCTCGGCCCACTTCGTGAAGTATTCTACTGCTACAATCGCATACAGCTTTTGAGCCTTTGCTAATGGGAATGGCCCAATGATATCGATTCCCCATTGGTCGAAGGGCCATGAGATCTCGTGACTTACCATTTCCGCAGCGGGTTGGTGGAGAACATTCCCGAACTTCAGACATTGAGGGCATTTGCGAGCGTAGGCAATAGTGTCAGCGAGCAGGGTTGGCCAAAAGAAACCCGCCCGGGCTATCTTTTTTGCAAGCGCTCGTCCCCCAGCATGATTCCCACAAGTACTTTCTTCTTGACCAGAATGAATATGTTTGAGCACTTCCTCGGTTTGTGATGGACGAAGGCATCTCTGGTCAGGCCCAAAGAATGACTTGCGAAATAATCTTCCATTTTCATCTAAAGTGTACCGGGTGGAGCGGTACCTTATCTGTCGAGCCTGAGTTCGATCCGAGGGAAGTACTCCGTCCCTGAGTAAGATCACCAAAGGGTCGAGCCAACACGGTTCGGCTGGATCGAGGGAGAGCACTTCTTTGCGACCTTCCAAGGCGATCGCTGGATCCTTCGCAGTTAGAAAAGTGATTGCATGATCCGAGGTGCCTTGCATACTGTTCGCGAATTTGGACAAGGCATCCGCCCTTTGATTTTCCTCCCTCGGTATTTGGGAAAGACTGAAGGCTTTGAACCGAGCACGGAGTTCGTTGACCTTCTGCAAATACTGGATCATGGTTTCTTCCTTCGCTTCATACGAGCCCTCCACTTGGCTTGCCACGAGTTGGGAATCAGTAAATACCGCCAGATGTTGTATTCCCCTTCGTATCGCCAAGTTGAGCCCGGCCAAGAGAGCCTCATATTCCGCCTCGTTGTTCGTGGCTCGCCATTCAAGTCTTATAGTAAAATCAAGCTCTTGACCATCCGAACTCCTTAGTGAGATCCCTGCTCCACCTCCTCCGTTTGTCGAGGAACCATCGACATGGAGGGTCCATGGGAGTGCAACCTCTGCTGGGACGATCTCGTTGGGAAGATCACTTCGCTCCAACAAGAAATCCGCTAACACTTGGGCTTGTTGAGCAACTCTTGGTTGATAGGCGACCTCGAACTGCCCAAGTTCGATCGCCCACTTTACAAGTCTCCCCGAAACGTCCGGCTTGCTCAACACTTGCCTCAATGGTTGATCCGTTAAAACAACTATGGAGTGGGATTGGAAGTAGGGCTTCAACTTCCTCGATGTATGCATAATGGCAAGCGCGAACTTCTCAATCTCCAAATAGTTTAACTCTGGTCCGTGGAGCACTTTACTCAAGTAATATACCGGCAAATGTTTCCGCTCGTGCACGACCACCACTACCGAACTGATTGCTTCTGACGAGACCGCGAGATACACACACAATGTTTCTCCTTTGTTGGGTTTTGCCAGAAGAGGAGCTGATGCGAGGTACACCTTGAGACTAGCGAGGGCCTCATCGCACTCCTTCGTCCATTTGAACTGTTTCATGTTCCTTAGAATTTTGAAGAATGGAAGGCTCCGATCAGCCGAGCGTGATATAAACCTGTTGAGCGAAATGATTCGCCCAAGGAGCACTTGGACTTTCTTGATCGAATCTGGAGGTTGGATCGCTTGAATGGCTTCGATCTTATCCGGATTTGCCTCAATTCCACGCTGGCTAACTACATAGCCCAAGAACTTTCCTCCTTCAACGCCAAATGTGCACTTGCTCGCGTTGAGCTTCATTCCGTATTTTCTCAGAATCGAGAAGGTTCCTTTAAGATGTTCCAAGTGGTCGGATGCCTTAAAACTTTTAGTGATCATGTCATCGACATACACCTCCATAGTGTCGCCGATCTCGGAAGCAAACATCCGGTTCACTAGCCTTTGATAAGTCGCGCCCGCATTCTTGAGGCCGAACGGCATAACTTTGAAGCAATATATTCCGTTCACAACTACGAAGGCTGTTTTCGCTCGATCCTCGGGAGCCATGAAAATCTGATAATAACCCTGGAACGCATCCATCATACTCATGAGTTCGCACCCAGCTGTGGAGTCAACGAGCTGGTCTATCCGAGGAAGTGGATAGGGATCCTTAGGGCATGCCTTGTTTAGATCCGTAAAATCATTGCACATACGTCATTTGCCATTTGCCTTAGGAACGAGGACAACATTACACAACCATTCTGGAAATTGGATAGGCTCAATGTAATCCGCGTCAAGTAGTCTATTCACCTCCTCGTCGATAATTGCGTTCCGTTCATTCCCTAACTTCCTTGCTTTTTGTCGGACGGGCTTCACAGAGGGATCGACGTTGAGTCGATGCACAATCACGTTTGGATCGATCCCTTTGAAGTTCGAGGGCTTCCAGGCGAATATGTCTGTATTTTCGCGTAGGAAATCAATCAACATGACTTGTTCTTTTCCTTTGAGTTGAGCCCCAACCTTAGTTGTTTTCGAACTATCACCCGGGATGAGCTCGATCTCTTTGAAATCTCCGGTGGGCTTCAGTCTCGTTTCCTTGGGCTCAATTTGTCGAGCCTCTAACTTGCGTTTTTTAGGATGAGGAATCCCCTCCATATCAGGCATTTCGTCTTCCTCTTCATGAGCCGCTTCCAACGGTTTCGGAGTTTCATGAATCGGCTTAGGCTTCACAGTTGAGAGCATGTAGCACTCCCAAGCCTCTTTTAATTGACAATTTACTTCTCCGATTCCGTTGGGAGTTGGAAACTTCATCTTGCGGTGGAACGTTGAATGAATGACTTTAAACTTCGCAAGAGCGGGTCTCCCAAGGATCACGTTATATGAGAGGTTAACCTCGACCACCGTATAGATCAATGGGACCGTGGCTCTTCTTGGGGCGCCACCTAAGGAGCTCGCCAATCTTACTTGGCCGAGCGGGTATAGCTCTGATCCGCCAAAGCCGAGGAGAGGGGTCTCTACGGCATCCAGCGTGACATCATTTCCACATAACTTTTTGAAGGTGGAAAGTGGTAAGAAGTTCACCGAGCTGCCACTATCTACCAATACCCTTTTTACTTGGGTGTTGTAGATGTCGACATTGATTACCATTGGACAATCCGGGCACTCACCATCCTCGTCGACTACGACATTATCAAAATCTCGATCGGTAAAACCCAGGACCTCGCCTTTCTGAATATGGAGGATGTGTTGAGCAGGAGTGTTAGGCTCTTGGCTAAATCGGCGCCCTGCTTTCTTTCGCGAGGTCTTGGTATCACCATTTGTTGCCCCTCCGGAAATTATATTAACCACTCCACGAATGGGCATTTATCATCAAGTGCTTGCTCAGTGCCTTTACTCGCTCGTCGACCGCGCTGAGGGCTGCGCGAGCGCGAACGAGACCTGCGAGGACTGCGCGAACGAGAGCGTGCTCTGCCTCCTCGCCCTTTATGATGTCGATCCATGGACTTAACAAATTCTGATAGTTTGCCACCAGCTACCAAACGTTGGATCTCCTTCTCCAAGCTGATGCACTCATCTGTATCGTGTCCATTCTGTTGGTGGAACGCACAATACTTGTTGGAACAGGAGTTTTTCTCGCTTTGGGGCATCGGACGAGGCTTTCTGAAGATCTTTGAGCCGGCAACGTTCAAGATCTCGGAGTTGCGTTTGGTAAGTTCAACTCGTGGTCCCCCGGGGAGGGGTCCTGCTCGCCGTTCTCTGCGCTCCTCCCTATTTGAGCTTCTTGATAGTCTATCCTGGATATTTGAGCTTCTTGATAGTTTATCCTGGATATTTGAGCTTCTTGATAGTCTATCCTGGACACGCGCTCGTTTCATGCGAGCCATGTCTTCCTGCTCCATGTACTCGCTTGCTATCTTCCGGAGATGTATCATATCCTTAGGTCTTTGACGAGCAATAGCATCTCCACATTCTGTACTGATCTTAGAGTTATTCAGCCCTTGGTAAACCATTTGCCTCAAGAAGTCGCCAGACGGACTTTCAACCTTGGTTAGTTCAGCACCAAAACGAGCAAAGAATTCCCTTAGAGTTTCATTGGGACCTTGCTCCACATTCCAAAGGTATGTGGTAGGCAACTTGGTCTCCTTCAGAGGGCTGAAATGGCTATCGAATTGTTCATACAAGTCATCAATGCTCCGAATCGAGCCCGGGGGGAGTCGCTTGAACCAATCATAGGCTGTTCCTGAGAGCGAAGTAACGAAGATTTTGCACCAGAAGTCCAATGAATGTTCATACAAATGCATGAGGTGATCGAAGGCTGTTAAATGCTCCTCGGGATCACTCGTACCATCATAGCGAGGAACGTTGGTGGGAACCTTAGAATTTCCTGCTCGCGCCATCAATATCTCCTCGCAAAGTGGTGAGGCTCGCTCAGCCCTCGATCTTCGAGGTCGTCTATTCCTCCGACGAGGGGAGAGTTCGATAGGTCTCTCCCGATCGCCTTGTACTAGACGACGTCGGGGCTTATCGACCACTTCCTCAACCCGACGCCGATGAAGAACTTCCTTGTCTCGACGTCGCGCATGTCGATGATGGACCTCTTCTTGGTCACCAACGTGAGACCCTTCCACGACCTTGCTCAGGGCAGCACGTAAGTTCTGGTTCTCCTCTTCTAACTGAGTGAGACGGTCATTCTCTTTCTCCCCTACTCGAGTTTTTGAATGTTGAGCGGGATTGAGAGAATTCGGTTCCTCTTCGTCTTCCACCATAGTCTGTTTCCCATCGCGCCGCACAAATGGGACTTGGTCATCACCGTCCGGAGGTGGGATAGGGTCTCTCACTCGGCTCGGTCCCGCTACCGTTAGATTTGCTCCGGTACGAACGGGTGGGGGATCCGTTCGAATGGGCGGTTCCTCTTGTAGCGGCCGGTTGGCCGTGCGCTCTGCTCCGCTCGTCATGACGGTAGTGCGAGGTGGAGCAATGGTGGCCTGGACTCCTCCGATCTGGGCTTGCGTTCCACCCTGAAGCCCCCATACCGGGTTAAACAACAATGGGTTCAGTAGCAGCGGGTTTATGCCTGCCGAAATGTTTAAGTTTTGGTTCATTCCGGTGCCGAGGGCTTGCAAGGAGTGGACGGGCAGACTGAAGTCCACGGTGGCTCCAGTTCGATTTTTCTTATGCGGGAACGCAGGCGGCAAGCGGCGTAACACGTCAATGTTCGCCCGACTCATGTTGATGTTCGCCTGAGTTACTCGGGTTGGGGATAGTCGCGGCGGCAAACTAGAGCTGCGCTCGTCACGACTTCTAGTTTCAGATCCTGTCATCTTCCAAACGAAAATAAAGAGAATAACTTTGGAAAAAGATTGGGAAATCCGGTGGTTTCCCACAGACGGCGCCTAACTGATAACGCCGGAAATTGATCGTCTTTGAAAGTGTGTAATCGGCTTCGAATCTCCGACGAATCAACTAAATGTGGGTTCTTTTACCAAATCCGATTGTTTGGATTGAAGGGAGTTGAGTTGAAATTTCGGCAGAGTTTCGGTATGTAATTTTTTGTGTCCCCTATGCCGGTCAAAGAAATGATATTTATATTCCTCGTTCGAGCTGGCGCGACCTCGATTTTGACTTAGTGGGCGCGAGAATCGCGGACCACGTACTTAGATTGTGGGGTGGTTGGCGATTGGGGATAACCGTCGACGTTGGGCTCGTGCTAAGCGCCCAAGAGCGAGCGCTAACACGCCGAGCACTTACAAGCCGAGCTCTTCCCTTAGCCAATTTTAAGGGGTTATGCTTAGTACTTACGAGCTGGGCCCTCGACAGAACGAGGACTTCCCTTAGTCAATTTTAGGAGTTATGTCAAGCACTTACGAGCTGGGCACTTGGTAGAACGAGGGCTTGCCTTAGCCAATTTTAAGGGATATACTAAGAACTTACGAGGTGAGCACTTGGTATGACGAGCCCTTGCCTTAGTCAATTTTAGGAATACGAGGATCATGGATAGTCTAAAATACGAGAAGGTTACTTAGTCATTTTTCGGTACAATCAGATAATTAAGGTAGATGGTTTCCACTTGAAGAGGGCCACATGGCAGAATTCTTTTGACAACAGTTAGTATTGGTCCTAGTAACAATCTTTTTCCTATATCATGGGCTGTAATAGGGATTGAGAATAAGGAGGCTTGGTTATAGTTTCTGAATCTATTAAAGGGGTATTTGGATATCATAAGGGATGAAACATATGTATCATGTCAGACAAGATATGTTTACTATAATGACAAGATATGGATCCTGAAAACCTTGTCATCACTTGTTACACTGCTGAGACCTATAACAATGTGTACCAACATGCACTGATTTCAATCGATGGCCCAGATTTATGGATAGAGACAGGATACATTCCTCCTCTTTCTCCAAACTTTGGAAGAAGAGCTGGAAGACCAAAGAGGGTTAGGAGAATGGACCAAGATGAGCAACAAGCCATAAAAAGTAAAAAAGCAAACAAAAAAGCCTATACAAATCCCAAGGCATAAATGGAAAGTGCATTGCAAGTTTTGTGGTAGCCAAAGTCACGATCACAGGAGTTGTGAACTGAAGAAAAAAGCTGATCTCATTCAAGTCCCTGTTGCGGACTCACAAAGAAGCCAAGTTACATATGTTGGTGGTTCACAAAGTCAAGCATCACAACAATACTTAAGATGACTGTAAATGCTTTTTATGATTTTAAATTACGGTTTTATATATGCATTAGTACTGATGCTGTGTATTAATTGTGCAAGCCAAAAGAAGAATTTTCAATCCACAAAGGCTTGCAGCCTTGCACAAGTTGAGAGTGGAAGTACAAATGATGGTGTGCTATTACTGCAAAGGGCTGAAAGACAATACATAGAAATACCAAACCTGAGAACTGTTATCACTTCTGCTATACAGAGTATGGATGCAATGAAGAAGCGAAAGAAAAAGGTTAGATTTGCATATGACTAACCCATATCAAGGGCTGCAATTTATATGTTTGGTTGTATTTTGGTTGCTATAGTGTATATATTTTTATGCTATACAGATTATAGGTGATGTCTCTTTTGGTCAGTATGGTGTACATTTTTTTATGCTATACCGCTTATAGATGTTATTTCTTTTGGTTGGTATGGTGTATATTTTTTGCAACATATTAGGTATGTACACTGCACGCATGCAGATTTTCAAGTTAAGGTCTTATAGTGACATTTTACTCAACTATGTTAACTTCCATGTAATTATAAACAGTGTATGCAAATATTTAAGAATGGTAATGACAATACACATTTTTTGTTAATATTGTACTACATTGATTGGAAATCAAAGTGCTTATAATTCTTACATCTAAACTGTCCTTCAAGGACTACAAAATACACTGATATTCAGTGTTAATTGATCTAGAAAAGAATCCTAAAAAAAAATGGGATCTAAGAAATGACCAACACACAATTGCTAATATATTTCTTTCCCTCTTCACCGTTTTCAAATCGGCCTCCAACTTGTTGATTTCGGTCTTCCGGTTGTTCAATTTTCTGAGAAGCCCGGGAATAATTGATTTTGCTCGAAAGCCCAAGTGCCCGTCGGCCCATTGCAAACAATGATAACCATCAACGACGCATGTTGCAAAACCTTCTTCCCGATTTTTCGTGCTCCATACCGTCATCACGCGGGATGGATGCCCACAATCACAAATCATCCTTTGGCCACCATAAGAAGAGGAAAAATCCATTGTTCAAAGAAAAATTTCTATAAAAAGAGGGTAATGAGGAAGGCATGTATGTTAGAATAAATGTATAACTAATTCCCGCTAAAAAATGTTGATGAACAGTAATTTTCCCACCAAAAATCACTTTAACGGGGTCAAAGTCAAATTTCCATCCATTTTTGGAGGGACGTCCTTAAAGTGACAAAAATTAAATATTATGGAACTAAAATTGATATTTTCAAAAAAGAAGAGAACCAAAAGTGAAAAATACTACATAACATGAGACCAAAAATTCAATTTGCTCTAAAGATTTTTATTTTTACTTTTTTATTCTTGTAGTATGGTATCACCCGTACGGCCGTACAATACTTGCTGAAACATTGACTTTTAGCCCATAAGCTTTTTATTGCAATTCTACTAGGCTAGTAGGCAGATTCAACTACAAGTAGTACAATAAAACTCGGGCATTTTGTAATTGTGGTGTGTATTTTTATGTATAGTGCAAATCTAGTGTGCTTTTCCAAAGTATTATAAAAATGGTGTGTTCCGCTTTTGTGGAATGCAACTTCCATGTTCATTTTTTGTCTTTTTCTTTAACTTGTGATATTTTGTATAATTTTCGATTAAGACCTGATTTTTGTGATTGTTTTCAATTAGGTCCATTAATTTCTCTTTCGTGTATTTTTTCTATAAATTTATTGTTTATATGATTTATTATTTTTCCTTTTTCTTCTATACCTTGTATAATTGTATCTCGATTTAATATATCTTTATTTATTGTTCGTTCGTAATTTTTCTGATATATTTCTTTTTTCTGTAAAGATGTTTCTAAATTTTTTCCCATTTGTTTAATATTTTTAATCTTCATAATTTCTTTTAATCGGTGTCTCTCTTCTGTTATAGTATCTAATTCTATTTTTGGTTTATAACTCATATCTAAGCATGTGACATTTGATATGTTGTATCTCTTTTTCTTTTGGTATTGTTTAAATCTTCGTTTGCAGTTTTTATCATTATTTCTTGAGTTCGTTGTGATATATTTTTATCGTGTCTTAAATTATGGTATGCCATCTTAACAAGATATTCGTCTATAATAACTTGTTCTTCTAATTCTCGTATATCTCGTGTTATTCTTGTTTTGTAATTAAATCTTTCCATTATGTTATAGTTAATTGTGTAATTATTTGTTTTGATTTTTCTAAACTAATAATGTTTTTCAAATGTTGTATTACGTCTGATTTTCGACCTTCGTTTTTAGCCTTTAAGTAAAGTTTTACTTCTTTATTATAAATTTCGTTTATGGCTTTTATATTGTCTCTATAGAATTTTTGTCTATTATAATCATACATTTTTGTATTATAATTTAAGTTTCAGTATTTTAGAATCGTATACGGGCTCTGATACCAGAAAGGTTCTCAGAGTGTTTCCTTGATAGTGGTGGTTAATTTAGCCATTTGATCGGCTAATTGTGTAAATTCGTTTTCAGTTATTTCATTAGAAGATTCCTCTTCTTTAAAATGTTTAATAGAGGCCCGTGTACTAGTACTAGTTTCATTAGTTCTTTGGTTTGGTGGTAGGTATGTATAACATGTACTTTTACTTTTTAAAAGTTTAGGTGTTTTATTTTGAAAAACATTTGTATTAACTTGTTGTATAATAGGTGTTTTTGGTATATATTTTATACGAGAAACTTCTCGGAAAATATCTTCCATATATATTTTATCGGTATTTCTAAATTGTATACTATGATGGCTGTTTGTTAAAGCATATCCAATAGTATATGTTATGGAAAATGGATAATCATTTGTTTCCATTAAATCTTGTCTATCAAATTTATAGGCAATGTTTAAAGATTTATCTAGTTTTTCTGTTACAAGTGGTATAGCATAGTGTAAAGCTACATTAAAAAGTAGTTTAGTATAAGCAAGGTTTCCTTCAATTATCCCGAGTATTTTATCTTTTATGTTCATAATTCTATCATCACATATAGCTAGTTTTATCGGTGAGTTTATTCCTTCAGCAAATGTACTCTTAATTAGTATTTGTATTGTAGAGATATGTATATATCCTATTTCACTAGGTGTATATTTAGCTTTTTTAATTTTCTGAATTATATCAGCTTTGTTTATCAATGAAATAGCCTGTGTTCCTTTTGTTGTGGAGATTTCAATAGGTGTTTCACATGTAAATTTTCCATATAGTATAATGTTTTTTCTACTTAGTTTTGTTTTCAAATCTGTTTTCATATCTTGTCCATCAATTAAGTTTAACTCTTTTCTTCTAACTTTGTTTAATTTTTTGTTGTCTATAACAATATCTTGAGAAAAATATCCATATTCTTCGGTTGTTTCAAAGTTTTCTATTTGATCTATCAAACTAGTCTCCATATATATAATCTTTAGTATATAATGGTATCAGAACGAAGTTTGTATTGTTTACCTGTTTGTGTATTCGTATCTACTGTCTTCATGCACTCCATGTTACCTGTTCATCATTTCTTCGAAATATATGTTTGATTTTTGTATGAGAATTGTTTGGTTGTGTATAGTTGTGTATGGTTCTGCTATTCAGGCGTGAGGCCAACAGAAAAGAAAAGCTCAAAGGCTTTTGAGGCCAACAGAAAAGAAAAGCTCAAAGGCTTTTGAAAACTCAGAGAGTTTTGATCAACACATGATCTTTTTCTCCATTCAAGTCTGAATATAACATACTACATTGAGGCCATTATATAGGCACTCGACTCACTGTTAGAGATGCGTTTTTATTTACAAAAGTCAAAAAAGTAGAAAAAGACTTAAAGCAATAATGGTGCTCAACAGCTGCACCTAAAGCAGACAGCGACATAAAGTCTGCATTATTGAAGTGTGTTCGTCATTGCATGCGTATTCCCTTGAGTGTTTGACGTCATTGCATGCGTCAGTTTACATTATTCTTCAGTAACAGTGTCTTCTTTTATTGATTCGTTTGAATTGTGGGACCCTGTTTCTTCAGCTTTGTCTTCTGGTTTGTCTTGGCATACTGCACAGCTGTGTTCATCAATTATTTCGCTGTATTCACAGAAAATAAGTTTGACTTCTATGGGGAGTGTCTTCAAGCTGTGTTCTTCAATCTTGATGAAGGTTTTCTCAAAGTTTTCCAACGTTTTCAGTTGTAACGGTGGAATTGTGTATCTTGAAGATCCATATATCAGATGATAATTGGATTTGTAGTTTATTTTGACATTGCTGTCCTTGTTTATCTCTTGTGATGCATAAAATATTTGATTTAGTTGTTTTGCAACTATCTCATTTATGTCATCAAATGTCTTCATTGTGTCGATACTGGGGTATTCTCCGTTTGAAACTATCAATTTAATAATTCCATAAGAGTGTACTAAAATCCCTTCTTCGTTGAAGATAGGATATGATAGTGTAGATTTGAAGACTATTTCTTTATCCATGTTTCCTTTTGAAACTCGTTTAGCATAGTCTTGAAGTGTAGACATAAGTTTTGGGCTAAATTTTCGAAAACAGTTTGGGTTTTTAAAGTATAGGGTGTCAAGAAATCCATGTATGAAGAATTGATATATCAAGTCTGGGTCTGTTTGTTCAAATACAACGACTTTTGGGCCGTTTCTGTTTACTGGGTACCAAAAAAGGTTGTTTTTGTCTTTCTCTGGGTTGTATTCAAAAATGGATTTCAAGAGGTTGTCAAATTTTTCTTTTGAAGGTTGTATTTGGGCCTCTTTTTGGGCTGGTGTTTGAACACGGTCCATTGGGTTTATTGTGGGTATGTTTCCAAGAACTCTCATTTTTTCTTTAAGACTGTTTTGAGTTTGAAGAGTGGTTTGGAGGGTATTTTTGTAGGTTTTAGTCTCTTCAAGGGCTTGTTTGGCTTCTTCGAAACTGTTATAAGATTTGTGTGTTATTCCTGAATGTCCCAATATATGTATACTTGCTTTGGACCAATGGTCGTAGATTCCACGGCTTGGACCATTGAATATTGTGTACCATTTTTTGACCTGTTTTCTTTCATCTCCACTGTCTACTGATGATGAAGTATCCCTTCTGCTGCTGTTTGTGGAAATGTTTTTGATTTTGTGAGTATTTTGGATGATGGTTCCACCACGCTTGCTGGTAGCTCTGATGGTGGAAGTCCTGCTGCTTGTTGGACAGCGTGTAACGCGGCAAGAAGTTCTTGTCGTTGTGTCATCTTGGATTCTGTGAATTTTTGTATTTCCAATTGTTTAGCTCTCGTGAATTGTTGTATCTCATGATCAATTGTTTCGATGTTTTGTTTCATCAGGGCTATCGCGGCCTCCATTCTCGAGTGAGTGTGTCCGCAAGAGCGTTCTCTTCTGATTTTATGTATACGATGTGAAACTGGTATCTTCGTATTTCGAGCTGCCACCGTATCAATCTTCCTTCATTGTAGTTGTCTCGGAGTGTATACCTGTAGAAGTTTGTTAAGTATTTTGAATCTGTTCGAAGTTCGAATTCTCGAGGTAAAAGCTCGAGTTTCCACTTCCGAAGTATTTTTAGACATGCAAGTGTCTCTTTTTCATGGACTGTATAATTTTTCTGGGTTTCTGTAAATGTCCCAGATATGTATTTACAGAGTTGTGTAATTTCGCGAACCTTTTTAGTTCTTGTATTCATATGACCTTCAAGGTCGTTTGTATTCATTTTTTCGGCTGGTATTGCAAGCATGCAACCAGACCATGTATCATTTGAAGCATCTGTCTCAATGATAATAAAATCGTTTTCCTTTGGATTGTATAAAACAGGCAATGTTTCACAATACTGTTTTATTTTCTGAACTTGTATCGAATCATCAATTCTCCAATTCCATTGTATTTTCTCAGAAAGTTTCTTTTGTAGTTGTGTTCTTTCTTTAGCAAGGTTCTTTATGAATCCTTGATCAGAAATGTAGTTTAAACATCCAAGAAATCTTTGTAGTTGTTTTCGATCAGAAATTTGATCTGGAAATTCGTTTAATTTTTTCAAAATGTTGTCTTGAAGAACTATGTTTCCTTGTGAATCAAAAGTATTTCCAAGAAAATCAATTTCTTGTTTACATAAGACTGCTTTCTTTTTAGAAAGAATTAGTCCTTTGTCTCTACATCGTTTCAAAACTATTCTTAGTTTTTTCAAATGATCTTCTTTATCTTGATTACTAAAGATGATAATATCATCAATGTAAGCAAGACAAATGTCTTCTAAACCTTCAAGGTTTTTGTCCATAAATCTCTGGTATATTCCAGGTGTTTGTTTCAAACCAAATGGTAAAACATTCCATTGATAGTGTTTTTGTGGAGGACATGTAAAAGCTGTTAACGGTTTTGTATTTTCATGCAACCGTAATTGCCAATATCCTGATTTAGCATCTAGAGTACTAAACCATATTTTTCCTTTCAGTCTATCTTTGATGTAATCAATTCTAGGAAGTTTATATGCATCTCCTACAGTTTTTTCATTCAATTGTTTATAATTTATGACCATTCGTCGTTTTCCTCGTTTTATTTCATTTTTATTTTCTACATAAAATGCAGGTGCTGCGTGTGGACTTTTGCTTTCAGAGATTAATCCCTTTTCCAAAAGTTGTTTACATTCTTCTTTAAATTCATCAATATCTTTCTTAGAATATGGTATATTATTTTTGACATTTACTTCTTCTAAAGGATTTTTAAGTTTAATTTCAATTATCATATAATTATTGTTCTTATCTTTGTCTAAAGGATCTTCACTAGTGACAGAGTCTAAAATTTCTTCTATTTCTTTTTCAAGGTTTGTTTTTATGAAGAATATTAATTCATGATTAACTAAATAACTTATTTTGTCTATAAGATTACTTCTGTTTTCAATTTTTATTATAGGAATTTTGACTGTTTCACTTCTTTGAGATAGTTTTTCATTGACAGGTGATTTTAAAGTGATGTATTTTAAATCCTGACAAAAAGGTCTATATAGTTTTAAAAAATTGTTTCCTAGGATAAATGGTAATCCTGTTTCGTGTCTGTATATAGATGGTATAATAAAACAATATCCCTGTATCCAGATTTTTTCTAAGTATGTTGCGTACCATATATAATAATGACTTGCATCTGCTATCATTACTTTTAATGGTTGTTTAAGTTTTTTCCATTTGAATAATGTAAGAGCTGGTGAAGCGAAGCATAAACTTGCTCCTGTGTCTATAAATGCTTTAATTGTTTTATGTTTTATTCTTACTTCTATAAATGTAGCGTTAGAGTTTTTCATTTAAAAATCTTCGTCTGAACTATAATCATTTTCTGATTCTGTAACTGTTTCTATTTCGTATATGTTTTCTAGATCAGAATAGTCTTCTTCTATAGGTTCTAAATTATATGTTTGAGCTACTTGAAGTATGTATAGTTTTTTCTCAGGCTGTTTTCGTTGTTTAGGGCATTCTCTAGCATAGTGTCCTTCTTCATGGCAAAGCCAGCATTGACATTTTTTCTTTCCTTCTGGACAGTATTTCTGTTTGGGTTTGTATTCTTTCTTTTTAAAGAATCGTCTTCTTCTTTTCTGAAATTTATGTTTATTATTGTCTATCCATCTTTTAGGTTTCTTTCTCCATCTATATCTTTTGTCTTTTCTCCTGTATTTTCTTTTTTTGTTTGATCTAATTATGTATGGACTTTCTCCGTATTGTTGAGGTACTAAAGGGTTTCCCTCACAACATATCGTGACTTTGTTTTTAACTGCATTGTGTAAGTCTCTTTCATAACATTTATCTCCTAAAAATTGTTCTACGACAGTTTGTGCTCCTCCTAGTGTTTCTGAAGCGAATCCTTCGTTTACTTGTTTCTTAAATTCCGCATATACAATTTGACCTATTGGATAAGGTAGTTTATTGAAGTATAAGGATAGATATTTTTCTCTGTTTTCTTTGGATAAATTATAGTAATACATATTATATTCACAGTTAAAGTGTTCTATAGCACACATATCTAATATTTGTGTATTAGCAAGATGGTATGCTGCTCTATCTTGTTCTCTTGCATTAATAAAGAGTCCTGAATCCTGTATAGGTATCCCAATGAATTCTGAGTATATTTTTGCAACTATGTTCCAAAAAGTATCTATAGCTTCTTCTCCTATCAAGAGTGTTTTCTGTTCTTCTGATATTGTGGCTAAGTAATGTGTTACATTTCCTGTTGTTTTATATTGAACAAAATTAAATATTGTTTTAAAATTTCCTAGTCTTAGTCTATCTTCGGTTTCTATAATTAATCCTAGTTTATGTGCCCATTCAGTAATAAGTGTTGATTTGTTTGTTACACAGTCTAAATTTAATATTCCATCGACTCCTAATATTCCCTTTGTAGGTATATATTGTTCAGGTATTTTAGACCATCTTCCTTTTTTATTTGGAATATATCCCTTTTTAAAATTGTATTGTATGCTTGAATTTTTTAGAGGATTGGTATATTTATCTTCTTGATAATATTCCCATTTAATTTCTTCTTCCTTTTTTGTGTTACTAGCTTCTGGAATATCTTTCTTATCTTTTTCTTGTTTCAAATTGTGTTCCATTCCTAACACATCGTCTTCTTCTGATGACTCATATCCATATATTACTTCTTCATTTTCCACTTCTGGTTTTATAGCTTCTAATGTATGATTTTGTTTATTTTCTTCATCAACTATTTTTAATGATTCTAATAAATTGTTTATTTCTGAGATTTTTTCTTCTAAATCAAAAGTTTCCATTATAAACGTGGAGCTTCTATGTGAAAAGGTTTGAGATTTTTGTTTCCAAAATATGTTTCAAGATCGGCAATAGTTATATGTCTAGAGTATTCTTTTCGTATAATTACTTCTTTGAGTTGTTTCAATAATTCTTGACAGTTTGACATAGGAAGTATTATTTGTTTTTCTTCAGATGTACCAATTTGGTTTTCCACTTGTTTTGCCTCTTGTTTTCCTCTAAGTTCTCGTAGAAGTTTATCTAAAATTTCTTGTGTATTGTCAATCTCATTTATAACATTTTGTTTTTTATCTAGAAGAATTTGTTGTAACATATCTATAATGGTGTTTAATTGTGGGTTTGTAGTAGTGTGAAATAAATGTGGATATTCTCCCCCCTCCTGATGACAAGAGAAAAAGTTTTGATCTATTGTATAGTATGGTTCAATTTCTTGAGTTTTATTCATATCTTTTATAGTATCTTCTAATTGTGACATTTTTGCATTAGTATTTATTAATTGTTCTGTTAATGTTTGTACTGTATTATTTAAAGATTGTACTTGTCCGTTTAATGTTTCTACAAATTTTTGTAATTCTTGTGTAAAATTCATGCTGATGAAAGTATATTTATTTTAGTTCTTAGTCTTTTGCACCAATTTAATGTATTTTCAGTTTGTTCTTTAAATTCTTCTGTCTGTTCATTATGTTGTTTTAACCATGTCATGTATTTTTCTAATCTTATTAAATTAACTGGAGTGTAGATTTCATTTTTCAATAGTTGTTTTTCTCTTCGTTTTCTACTATTAAGAATTTCTTCTTGTATTTTGTAGTTTGTTGGATGAGTTATTGAGTTTAAAGCTAAAGTTTCTTGTTTTATTATACTCCGTATCTTTCTTAATTCCCTTCGTTTTATCTGTTTATTAAATTGATCCATTTTTATCCATTTATTTCTTGTTTATATATTTTTTCTATTAATTTTGTATTTATTATATTAATTTGTTTAACATTATCTGTTATATTTTTTATTTCATTTGGGTATATAAATATTTCTTTCATAATAGAGTCGTATTTTATTGCAACATCTAATTTCTTTCCCAGTTTTTTTTTATATCAGTTTTAATTTTTCTTTGTTCATTAATTTTATTTTTGAAATCGTTTTAGTATTAAAATGGTTTTTTGTATCTGTTCTTGATAATATTCTATCCAGTCTGTATGATATCTAGCAATATACCAGTGTCCATTATTTCTTGCTATTGAGTATAAATTTTTATGGTTATTATATTCTTTGTATAAATCTGTTAAATATTCATTATATCTTTTCATGAAAAGTATTGTGGGTCAAAATATAATATTCAAAAGTTATTGTATTGTTTTATAAGAAAATATCAACTGTGTTATGAAAAATGGGTTCCGCTAATGTCATGTGCGGAAAACACTATATTTGCAATATGTTTCAATAGTACACTCTTTTTGTAAAGTGTATTTGTATTCACACTATTATTAGAAAATGACCAATAAAACTCACTTAGTAGTTAGTACAATACTTCTGAAACATTGAATTTTAGGCCGCAAGCTTTTTATTGCAATTCTAGTAGACTAGTACGCGGGTTCAACTACAAGTCGTACAATACTTCTGAAACATTGAATTTTAGCTCATAAGCTTTTTATTGCAATTCTAGTAGACTAATACGCAGATTCAACTTTCTTGATGGATATAGAAAAAAAAGAATAGAGTTACATGAAATCTCCTTTTAGTCCAGAATTTGGAGGCAAATATCAGTTGCCATACAATTTTCGAAACAACTTCCCTAAACAATTTATAAGCAACCTTTCCCCAACAAAGAATAAACAGAAATCTTCCGACCAAAAACAAATTACGTTCCCTCAAGTTAAATTCTAATTTTATTTTTCATGCTTTCAGGTCGAAAATTAAACACCGCTAGTAATAGCGCACACGGCACATTTCATATATGCGCAAATTAAAAACAATTTTATTGGACTTATATTCCGAAATAAATTCATCATATGAATGTATTGTTTAAAAATATTTTAACGTAATTAAAGTTAAAATGAACTAAAATAAAATTGAGTAAAATGATAAAAACACACACACACACACACACATATATTATATATATAATTAAAGTTAAAATGAACTAAAATAAAATTGAGTAAAATGATAAACACACACACATATATATATGTTTGGGGGGGGGGGGGGGGGGGGTTCCAAATTTTTATTTTTATTTTTAAATTTGTATATATATTTAGAAATTTTTATATTTTCGCCCCCAAAATTAAAATTTCACCCCCTTAATTTTGTATATTTTACCGTCTCCATATATATATATATATATATAGTAGATACTAGATGGAAGAAAAACGAGAATTTGGGTCACATGAGAATGACATGAGATGAGATAGAAAGAGATGTTTGAAGGCAAAAAAGGAGTCTGAGATACCAAAATAGGTACTCTAACGACACCTCACATAATAAATACAAAAGTTTTTCCCACAGTACGCCCGAAAAGTTGGCTTACAGTACTATACTATTCTACACTTGCCATTATACAAATATTTGTGGAAACAAGAATACAAGTTACAAGCACACGTATTTTTATTGATATCCATCAATTAACTCACAAGAATCATCTAAATTTGCTGCTTATAAGCCCTTCAACGGACCCGAAAAAAGCTAAAATGGTGCAAAGCAAGCAGACTAATCTGAGAACTTGAAGAACTATCCATATACCCGTCCAAGCTCTTACCTTGTTTTGTGCAAGATACATTTCTGTAGGGAAATATATTGCTAAGGGCCAAAAATTCAAGGCCCCGAAAACTCCTAAAACTTCGTTGAAGTAAGGGAAAAGAATAGCAAGTCCGGTTGTGGATGCAACATAAGCACTTCTAAAGCACAACCGAAGAAGATTCAACTTGAAACGGGGCAGCAAAGGAAGCTTTATTACGTACTCGTTAACAAATCCACTATTAGGATGCTTTTCCACAATTTGCCTCTCGGCTACTGCAAACAATGGCTGACTGTATATCTACACAAAAACAAGACAATTATAATGCTTCAGTCTATTGTTTAAAAAATTGGCACATTTGGTCATTTGTTTGTCATGGTATGATTTTGAGTCCATTATGTTTCAAAAATTGAGATATTTGGTCATTTTCGGAAATGTTGAAAGTGCAAAAAGGTAAGCCAAAAACGAGCAGAATATCCAAGGATTTCTCAACAAGAAAAACCAATTTTGCAATGAAAACTATAAAAGAGGAAAAAGCAATCAACTCTGAAGGAGGTTATTTTTCAGGACACTCAGTACACAGAGAAAATACTGTTAACTTTCTTTATTTGTATTTTCCTTTTTTTGGTCGAAATTTGTATTTGTTATTTCTCGATCCAATTATGGATCCTAAACACTTGTATTGATCGACTGCATATAATTATAGCTTTTAAATAATTCTATTTCTTTTTATTATTTTGTACATTCATTAGTAGTGCCAGAAAAATCCGTAAGCATTACTTTATATGCATATATGTAATATATATACTATATGTATTAAATACTATTTATAATTTATTGTATATATATATATATATAATTATAATTAGTGTATAACATATATAATTTTCATTATAATATTATATATATTTATTAATTTATTAAAATTAATAAATATGACAATATAATTTAATAATGTAACTTGTAAATAATTAAAATTTTAATTCAATATTCTCCTTTTTATATGTTATTTTCTTGAAAAAATGAGGAAAAATTGAGAATTTAAGTAGAAGGTTACGGCAAATTATATATTTATATACATTCTATATATATATATATATATAATTTTCATTAAAATATTATATATATATTTTAATTCATAAAGAAATTTAATAATTTAAGGGTTTTGGAAAAAAAAAAAAAAGTGTAAATAAAAGGTGGTGGTAAATTAGGCATAACACGTTTTTAATTTGACCAAACTAGTCAAGGGGGCGGTATGCAAAAAAAATTTACATTGGGTCTTTTAGACCAATTTTTATATCATAGGGTTTGTTTAATTTTTTGATTAGCACAGGGTTATATTTGCAATTAATTCATATATATATATATATATATATATGCGAATGACGTTATTCTAAAGTGCCTATATATACCTGTGTTGTTGTATTAAAAACTTAAGTCAGTCCAAATAAATATTTTTCTAACTTTTCACGCATCAAATAACTAGAGAGACCATCTGAGTCGTAAATATACCTGATATCCTCCCACGAGGTGAAGAACGATGCATGCATTAGCAACATCAACGAGCCAATACGGTTCATAAAATCCAAAGCCTGTCAAAAGATTCCCCGGTGCTTGGTCTCCAAAAGCAGCATATCCAAAACATCCGCATAACAAAAAGAAGATGCTTGTAATAAGTATAGCTATAGTCGAAGCCTTCTTCATTGTCTTGCTTTCCGATGGAGGCGCCTTAAGAGTATCCTTCATTTTGCATTTCACTATTTAGTTTTGACATTATAAGAGAAATCAACACTGGAATCGAGAAAATATTGCACTTGTAACGAATCTGGATGATTTCAAAGTACTATTTTCTTATTACCTGAATGTCCATAAGAATTATGTTGTAGTTGAAAGCAAAAGCAATGTCTCCGAGTGCTTGCGACGAGAGCCATACCTTTTGAACTAAAGTAGTTGGAGATATTCCGCTGATATCACCCTTGATCTCCCCATTTTCTAATATTTATTAGAACAAATTTATAAATAGTAGCTTCTCGAAATGGATACAAGTATTTTGATACTTATTAAATTTATGATAAATGTTTAGCAAAATAATTTAATAAGATGAAAATTAAACAATAAAACAATATATAGACAATTACAAAACTATTGAACAGTGGAGATGATTTTAAAACCAAAAAATGGAGAATAATGGGAGAGGGAAGAGAGGTAGACCAAAAATAAAAACTAACTTGTCGATCTACTTAAGTAAGCCAAAGGTAATATGGTATAATTACACTAGCATAGCCTGAGGTTTGAAAGATTACAAGAACTTCCCATTTCAAAGAATTTGCATTAAATCTGAATAGATGAACTTTGATGCTAACATCTCTATGTTTCATTGATATCATATTTCCCCCAATCCTTAATGGTCAATATTTGAATTTAAATTCTTGACTATAATAACATTCATTAAGTCAAAGCTCAGGGTGTGTGAGGGGAAGCTTAAAAATCTCAAAACTTCTGGGGAAACATGTATAATTAGGCTATACTCACGGTATGTCAGTGTGATTATCCTAGTTATTATATGGTTCTAGTGCTTTATATATAATGCAGACTCAAAAAATGACATCATATATCTAAGTTCAATAACCGACAAACGGAAACAGTACGGTGGGGTTAAGCTACAAGGGGGATTTGTTTAATTTTAAAGAGAGGGGAATATTGTAATACTGTAATCCCACGTAGTTACAGGGGAGCCGCTGTAATAATACCTCCTATTCGATTCTAAAACTGAAACCAACTAAAAATTAGATTTCTTCTCCTACCATAGTTGAAAATCAACTTGAAAAACATAATATACTGAAAACTAAATCATTAACGAAAAGAAAAGGTTACCTAGTACTTTTGCAAAACCGAGACCGAGTCCTATAAGCGTATAGGCAAACGACATTACAGCAGCAACTATTGAAAGCCACTCCATATTGTGGAAGTTTGGTATTTGAGAAAATACTAACTGCACAGCCCCAAATAAAAGCATGAAGAGATTGTCTCCATATTCACATGGCGCATCGTGCCCTTCATTGTGGTAACAATTTGACCTCAGAATTGCCCTAAACCATCATCAAATGCAAGTAAATTACTCACCAAACTTAGATAAAGTTTGTCTATAAGTTCAAACACAATCCCGAATATGAAAATACCTCATACTGATTGCAGCTGTTATGGTATATGCAATCCCAAATCCGTAATAGCTTTCGTGAAGAAATAATCCAGCCACCCACATACTCTTCTCTCCTGCCAAAGAATATACATATATTTGTTTAGCGCTCTTGAAATCTTGTACTCATCTCAAACACACACTGGACGGCATAATGGTTATTTTCGTTTTTGGTACCTTAAGCATGACCTAATTCATTTTTGATACCACAAAAATCACTTTTTCTCACATTAAATACCATAATTTTCAAAGTATACCAATATTCATATTTTTGGACCATTACAGCCGAGTGTAAAGTACAAAACACTAGACCCTCACATGAACACTTAACTTTCATAATGCATCAAGTTTAGTACTTTTGGCCCTTGTTGTTAAGTGCTAACTGGAAGAAAACGCATGACGCTCACGTGAAGCGTGACCTTCAAATGACAAATTTAAATATTCATGTAGATGTCAAGTTTTTTGTCCTTTAACACTTAGCAATAATGGCGCAAATGTATGAAAGCTGGTACATTTTGAAAGTTATGATATGCAATGCCAGAAAAACAATTTGCAGGGTACAACATAATAAGGCAACCAACAATCGTCTGCCTCAAGAGAAAACGGTAAAAATCATCAGAATTCGCATATATTTTTGAATTTACCATCAATTTGGCAAGCCTAAAACTATATTTAAGCAATCATGAATATAAAGATTTACCAAGATAAGACTTGACAGCTTCAGCATAAGACCTGTTTCTGACATGACCCACTTCTGGATGAGGGTATCTGTAACAATCACAAAGAAGATTTGAAGAAATGATAGTAATAATCCCAAAAACCAGCATACATAAAGGGCCTGCAATCCATCCCAGTTGAGCAACACTCCATGCCAGTGACAGCACTCCTGACCCAATCACTCCAGTTATTATATGGGCTATTGCTGTCCAAACAGTCCCTTCACATTTAAAACAAAAAATAAAAACAAATTAAGCAAAATAGAGGAAAAACAAAAAACACCCATCAAATTTCAACAAGTTCTCATTATTGCGCACGTTAAAATTTCATGAACCAAGAATTTTTGTTAATGTTCAAGATCAATTTCCTTTTCTCTTTTGTCTCTCTACTAAAAGTAAACAGAGTTGAATCATGAAAAGTGAAATTGAATTAAAAACTGACCCGTTCTTTTGATGGAAGCATGAGAATCTGAGGATGAAGATGCAACATCTGTGAGGAAAGGATGGGAATGTTCATCGTTTTCCTCAGATTGAACCATGCTGTGTAGTCTATGGGTATTTGCAGCAAGCAAAGTTCGAGCTGCCCACTTCCGAAAAGAACTTCAACTCTGGAAATCTCTGCTTTTTGAATAGTACTTCATTTACTCAACCGACGATGATAATTGGTTTCAAAAATAAAATAATGGGTTTGGACTTTGGCGTGGATCATGTTTAATGTAGGCCGGAAAACGACACCACAGCTTCTGATTTCTATGGTCCTCGTGATGAAATTGGTGGAAACTGGAAAGTGAGGAAATTTGTTTGTATAAACCTTTCCTGTTTTTATTTAACAAAAGTTTTACTCTATTCTTTTTTTTTTTTTTTTTTATTGCAGGTAGTTCTTCCGATGCAATCGTCTTTTTTATCATTTATGAATGATTATCTTTATTTTAAGATCAAATCAGACAGAGACACGTCTGATCATTAACAATTAAAGAATCTGCAAGCACTAAGAATCTGGTGGTGGCTTTGAGTAAAAAAAATTCCTTTATATTCACACGGTCTTTACAAGTATTAGTTTTACTATCGAGAATGATAATTTCTATTCTATTAAACGTGAGTAAGGATGATTGCCTATAAATTTGTTAGAATTGTGGTCTTGAGCGTGCATTACTTTCAGGTTATAGGTTGATGAGGAAGAAGATAATTCTATAACCAGCTCTACTATCCTCTGATCGTGACTCCTTTGTAGCTTTTAATTTCAGTTGATTTAGTAAATTTCCCATTCAGGGTTCGCATTTTAAAATATATATATATATATATACATATATATATATATATATAATTTAAGTTAATTAATTATTTAATTAAACTAAATTAGAAATAGGCATTTTTTGAAGGACTAGAATAAACTATTTTAAAAGAAAAGAAAAACCCAAGGGCCTTCCTCTCTTCTCCTCAAAACCCAGGTCCCAGAATTTCAAACGTTAAAAGAGGTCTTCAACCCAGCATCGTCTTCAATCGCGCCAAGGATAGGAAAAACTTAGTCTCCGTTTTATACGTATTTACTTGAACAATATTTGAAATACATGCACTTAATTGAAAATATGTTTCATCGACCTAATTGTAAGATTTTTAAACGTTGGGACTTGATTATGACATTTTGAATTGTGGAGGAGAGGGCAATTTCATCTTTTTTTTTTTTTCCTCTCTAAAACTAGAAGTGTCAATTTCGAACCCCACCCGACAACCCAATACGATCCACCCACTGAAATATTAGCTTAGGGTAGGGAGTTTCCGGGTTCGAGTTGAATCTGGTCGAACCCAATAGCAACCCGAAGAAGAGAGAAAGAAAATTAGGTCAGGTTCGGGTCCAACCCAGATTAACCCGAATTGACCCACTTAAATGTGAAATAAAAATAAAAGTTGTGTAATAACTAATATGATCAGACATTAAAAGCCCAATTCCACTAGCCCACTTGAATAATTAGAATTAAATTTTTATTCTCAATGGTGCAGCCCATAACAAGAGCTTCTTTGCTATTAAAAAGAAAACTTTAGATATCTTTACACATTGAGCTGCGCCGTTACATTCCTCATGCCCAACCTAAAATATGGATTTTTTTGCTCTTTGTCTCTAACATAGTGGTGGCGGAAAGGTTAGTGGAGAGGGTGGCCGTAGAGAGTTTCTGAAAGTCAAGGGTGGAGAATGGTGACAAAAGCGCTGGGGGGTGTGTTTAAGCCCTCGACGGCGGTGGTTGGAATGCGGAAGGGGAGAATGATGGATTGGCGCCGCTGCCTTCACAACAAAAATGATGAGCGAGATTAGCAGGAGCCGTAGAAGTAGGACGAGGCTGGAATATAGAGATATCGCCATGGAAATTGTTTAGCAGAGTGAGAAAACGTTGCATTCGTGTGTGTGCGGGGTGTGTGCTATGGCAGTGAAAATATTTAGGGGAGACAATGTGAAAATGTATCATTAGAAATCAGCATCTCTTTGTCTCTTTGTCTCTATATCGGGTTCAGGTCGGGTTATTTAGGTGGGTCGGGTCAGTGGGTAGCCCAACAAAAAAATAAGTCGACCCGAACCCAACCTGAACTTAATAGATTCAGGTTAGGATTGAGGCTTTTAGGTTCAAATCGGGCTCAGGTTTGGGTTCAGGTTGAAGTTTTTTTTGTCATACCCCTACCTCAATCCAATCTGAACCTACCCGACCCACATGAATTGACACCCTTATCTAAAGCTGAACACTCTCTCCCTCCCCCCCCCCCCCCCCTAGATGTAGTACCCCAGAGCGCAGAGCACTACATCCCCCGTACCATAAACCGACACGTGTAACGAAATAGAGACTCCGCACACGCATCAAGTTACAGCGAACGGGTGACAAACAAAACATACACACTAGCTAGGCGGTCTAGACCCTAATAAAGAATGCGCAAAACAATCATATATCGAATGCGGAAGCCACAGGATCATCAAATACAAACATGCATGCTCGAATTATTACAAATTATACATATTATGTCCATCCAAGGCCAAATAAGTCATACAAATAACGAAGCTCGCATCTTGAATCATAATTCATACATATCTTATACATAATACCAAGACTGAAAAGTAAAGATGCAAGGATGCAAGACTCTACTAACAAACTCGAACAAACCAAAAGAAAGCTACCGCCTAGCACGAACCCACACCTGCACCTGCAAACTCAAAGAACCAAAGGGGAAAAAAGAAGGCAACAAGGAGGGGTCAGTCCTAAAGACTGGTGAGGGGGCTAACACACGCACACATAAATATACATAAAGTAGAGCATATTCCAAAGTCATAAAAGCTTATGAACCGGGGGTGTGGTTTTTACAATCCAAATCATGTTAACACGAGATACTATATATATAGAAAAGAGTTAAGGCCGGAGGCCAAAATCAGCATAGTTTAGAAATTAGGAATCCACTCCCGTTTCACAAACCATTTCAGAAGCTAAAACACAAAACTCGGTGAGTACGAGTCTCAAACCACCTAACTCCGTTCAAAGCAAAATTTAGAATCAAATCTCAAACGAAAAGCATAATTCAAATACGCATACCTCTTCTCCGGGTGATGGAAGGGTTGTGCACACCCTAACCATCCGCACAAATATGTCAGGGTCGTGAGTTTCATGACACTCACGCCCAAGGATTCCTTTCCCTACCAACCTCCTGGTGGGTTCAGGGTTGATCCTAAGTGTGGAGACCGTACTCAGGAGTAACCCGATGGCCCAACACCATCCCGGGGCTCCTTTACACAAATCTCCGGGGCCCAAGGCAAAGTGCAAAATGCATACACATATTCAAGACTTATCTTTCAAAGTAACGTCTCGCTACTGCAAAACACACACCAACCCTTTTTCCAAAACAAATAAACGAAAAATATAACTTACATATACATAAAAGCATTTTTCAAACATTTCATAACAAACGGGCCAAAACCTACAAAATACGTATCAAACACGTATCTATATATATATATATATATATATATAAGTCGCATGCGGGCTTAAAACTCATGTAGGGTGGTAGGTCATAATAACTAAAAGAACAAAACCTCACCTTGTCGACCAAAACTGACGAAGCAAATTGGAACACACCTAAGAGACCACCTGCAAATCACCCAATAAGCCACACCTAAACACATATAAGAGCAAGGGGAACAAGGGAAGGGTCTAAGGCACGAAAATAACACTTAGAAACAAGCTAAGAATCGAAAAACAACAACGAACAACAAGGATTACACAAATCTTGCAAGAATCAAACTCACTATCATGTTCTTCAAGATTTTAATGGTGAAACCTATAAACACGCAATTCCCACGAATGGGTCTAACACTTCTTCCGGAATTCGAATCCGAATTCCCGAGACCAAGTTACGCCTTCCGGAACCCAAGGTGCACTAAAACTAGTTAGGCCCTCGAGTCCCTAACAATGAAAACGGTTTTAAAAACCGTATCAAACGAACTTAAAAACAAAAAACGAGCACGTAAACAAGTTCATAACACATATAACTCATGCATATCACGTAGTCACAAAAATCGAAAACAACTCCGAACTGAAACGGATTAAAACGAGGCAAGAAAGAGCAAGAACGTTCAAATATCTAACACATACTTAACAAATAATTCAAATAAATTCAAGAATAACATTTAAACAATATAATAAGCACATAATTACATAATTAAATAATTTAAAATCCCAAATAACACACCCGTAGCAACGTACCTATACGGTCGGACGAGCGGGATGTTACACCACCCCACCCAAAAAAAAAAATTTCTCTTCCTCCTCATTTTTTTTTAATCACACACCACAACCTCCCAAACTCTCTTTCTCTCTCATACATACCAAGCAAGTAGGTAGAAGAAAAGAGATTCAAGCTCATTTTCTCCATTTCTAGCTCAATAGCAAGCCATCCCCATCCTTCTTCTTCCCCTCCTTCATTTCTTTGTTGGTAAGTGTGTGTATGTATATACAAATATCTTTGAGTTTGGGCTAAGGTTTAAGATTTCTTGAACTTACGACACGATTCTTGCATTTTTAATCTTTATACACATGTTTCCGTGGATTTATCGCAAGTTTTGGGGGTGGTTGGGAGCATTTAATATAAATCCATGAATTAGGGTTTTTGTTGGAAGATTTTGTGATCAAATCATGTTTCCTTATATTAAAGCTTGTTATAACTTGTACTTTGGAGTATCAACTTGTTGTTTATGCATGTTTTCAAAATGATGGTTTATTTTTCTAGAATCGTTTTAAATTTGAGTGAGTTTGAACAAACCATTGCATAATTAAGTGATTTTAAAAAAAAATGACCGCTTACTGTATAATGAACCACTTTAGACGATCGAGAAATCATTTAACAATTATTTGTACTTTATCTAAATCATTAACGAGGAACCAAATCACTTATTTCAACAAGTACCCTCTTGGTGAAATAAAACATGATTAATTACACAATCTTAATTAAGATTGTAATACTTCACTCGATTCATACATATTATAACTTGGAAATTTTAATTTTCTAAAATATTGACTTTAGTCATTTAAGCGATTAAGTTTATGGTTTAAACGATTTAAGTAAAATTTAAAGAATCGTTTAAGATATGTCCTCATCGCTTGAAGTTATAATTGCTAAAAATATGATTCTTTTTAATGATAAATTTAATTGTAATCATGTAATATATTTCATGTAACATTAATAATATATAATTGGTTTTCTTATCATTTAATTTGCAATTTCTATCATCGTGTAATATTTTCATGTAACATTAATAATATATTTTATGACGAATAACTACACATTTCAACAAAAATATGATTTATTTAATATAAGTTTAGAACTAATGTTTGTCTCATCATCAATTAAATATATTACATTTTATTTTTAATTATCTTGATTAACAGTTGTTTTGAATTTTAGTACAAAAGACATGTTTTTACAATCACTTGGTGATTGAGTTTCCTGTGAAATAAATTAGGGGAAATTACATCCAACTACCCTGAGGTTTGTCCTAATTACGAATCAGTCCCTCTTTTTTCATTTATTACATATCAATCCCTAAAAACACTGTTTCAATTACATTTTAACCCCTAAAGAGGGACTGATTTGTAATTAAAACAGTGTTTTTAGGGGTTGATATGTAATAAATGAAAAAAGAGGGACTGATTCGTAATTAGAGCAAACCTCAGGGTAGTTGGATGTAATTTTCCCAATAAATTATTTCAACAATTAGCTCTCTAGGTTGGTAAAACATGATTAATGCACAATCATAATTAATATCTTAATAATTCACTTGATTCATACGTATTATAACTTAGAAAATTTAATTTTCTAAGATATTGGTTTTAGTCGTTTGAGCGATGAATTTTATCGTTTAAATGATATAGGTAAAATTCAAAGAATAGTTTAAGAGATGTTCCTATCTCTTGAAATTTTAATTTCAAAAATATGATTTTTTTAACTATAAATTCAGTTGTAATGTTTTTTCTATCATCATGTAATATATTTTATGTAACGTTAATAATAAATAATTGTAAAACTATTATTTCTTCCTAATAAATTTAGTTGCAATGTTTTTCTTATCATTTAATTTGTAATTTATATCATCATGTAATATATTTTATCTAGCACCCCGCAAGGTACGTGGGTCACCACATCCCCCGCACCAAAGCTCAATCCACATACGAAATGGAAAGTCCGTACATGAATCAAACAATGGCGAACGGGAGACTGACATACTCACACCTAAGTTAGGCGGAACGTAGACCCCGAACAAACAAAAATCCAAACAACAAGAATGCGGAAGCGGAAATAAGCCATACAAATTTTCAAACATACAAAAACAGGTGACTGGTTCGACTAGCATAAATACCTAATCCTGAATATCAAACAATAAATATAAATCCAACGGGTTCATCAATCCTTAGAAGCCTGTCCCGAAATATCAATACATAACATAATTCAATATCCGACATTCATACATATCTTATACAAAAGTCGTATTAAAAGGAATACAAATGCAAGACAACCTTAAATAAAACAACAAACTTGACTCGAAACAAACTCCAAAACCAACTCACTCCACCTAGTACGAACTCCAAGCTGAACCTGCAAACTAAAAACGTAAAGAGGAAGGGGTCAGTCTTAACTTGACTGAGTGAGGGGCTACCCACACACGCTATATATATAAAAGAGAGCAAAGCACATATAAAAATCATAATGTTCATGAACTCGAAGATAGTTTTTGCACGCCAAATCATTTTCTCGTGATATATACATATAAGGTTTACTTAAGGAAACAAACAGAACCAACTTAAATACGTTCATAACTTAGCATATCAAACATTTCCTTAACAAGACTTATCATTTCTTAACATATTCAGAACTTGACTTAACTATTAAAACATTACCAAATTTTAACTTAATTTAGAAGCTATCCCCGTTTCACGAACCTTAACAGAACAGATAGAACAGAATGCTCTGCGGGTACGAGCTCAACTCCTCCAACTCCTCAGAACATATCGGAACAGAATTAAAATAGAAAACTTACAGACAGAACATATCAGACCATCCTCAACTTCGGGTGATGGAACGGTGTATACGCCTTAACCATCCATTCAAACGAGAGGAGCGCAAGCACTCAAACCCTCAGGATTCCATTCCCTACCAACCTCCTGGTGGGCTCAGGGGTGATCCTCTTCAGACAGATGGAGACTATGCCCAGGCCGAGCCCAACGGCCCGATGCCATCCCGGGATTTCTAACCCATAGTCTCCGGGGTCCAACATTCACAGAACAGAACATACACATAACCCGCCACAACAGATAGACAAACATAACTTAGACATATATTCGTACTTATACATACCCCTTTCCATGCCATTCATAACTATCCCATTCCTTGCCAAACTTGGCTCATGCGAGACACACAGTTAGATACATAGCTTAATGGGGCAAAACATATCAAATTAAACCAAAGAGGCATACATAGGCCTGTACATTGCTTAACATACTTGCAAACTCGTTGCACATCCAAGCAAATACATATTTCACACTTATTTACATACATATAGGGCTTATTAAACCACATGCAATTAAAAACCGAGCACGTTGCATTAAGGTTTAACTATATCCTAACCTCACCTTACACCGAAGAGGCAGAATCCACGACGTTTAATCCACCCCGAAATCAACGCAGCCGACAAAACACCACCCCGAAATCAACGCAGCCGACAAAACACTACCCCGGGTACACCTGAACAAACTGAACACAAGAACAAGACTTAGACACATGAATGAACCACGTAAACGCACGACATATGCTTATGTTGGGCATGATGTAGCACCCACAAGTAGGGCCACATCCCCCGCACCCTAATCCAAACCCGAATACGAAATGGAGTGTCCGTACCCGAATCCGAATCATAGCGAACGGGAGACCAAACACACACCCTATGCTAGGCGGAGCTAAGCAACTAAACCAGAGTACGCGGAAGCAGATAAATCGAACATCAACCAAAGAACAACACATATACTTATAAATACCAACATATATATATATATATATATATAGGTACCATCACTGAATTCTGTACAAACGCCATCACGACTCGAGCAACATATAAGTATCCAAAATAGACATATACAAAATGGTAGAATGAGCAGGTGAGCAAACGCTACTAGCAAAACCTAGACCGACAAGTGCAAACAGGACACACTTCCCCGCCTAGCTCAAGCCCCGAAAGAACCTGCAACTAAAAGGATAAACGAGGGGTCAGTCAACTGACTGAGTGAGGGGGCTAACGCACACCCACACCCTAAATAATTATAAAGCAAAGCACCTAACAAAAGATGGACTTATGAACCGGAATAGGTTTTTTCAAACCTACTTTCCAAGACAATAACTATATACCGTAATAAGATCTGTCATAATGCTATTCCAATTCATACTTCCCAAATCATAACATAACATAGCATATGCTCGGCGAGAACGAGCTTCCAACCTGTACTCCTCATAACATAAAACATAAATCAAAATACACATCCTCTCCTCCTTTGATGGTAGAGTCACGCGTTGACTCTATCCATCCATAACATAACAAACCCCCGAGAGGTAGCTAACCTACAACGGGTCCTCCCCGGTAAACCGAAGGCATCGGAATATCACGCCTTCCCTAGCTCCCGAGGTCGCACATGATATTCCGGGTGGAGACTATGCACAGGTTTAACCTCGACGGCCCAATGCCGTCCCGAGGGCTCCTTACCCATAGCTCCTTGAGCTCACAAACACATATCGTATCATATAACCAATCTTTCATGGTTCCACTCGCTAACAACATAATTTAAACCTTTTCCAACGGCTTACATATACCTTCATATTATTTTCCGAAATCAAAGTTGGTTCACAAACTCATAACATATATTGCATAACACTTATTTACATATACATATAACTTATCCACATGCGGGGCAAGAAAACGACATGTAAAGGTATTAGGTCAAATTAGCTATACAAACACCTAAACCTCACCTTGCGCGTAGAAAGTAAAGGGAGTGATCACCCTAAGCTTCGGGCTCGACCCCGGCCGCACCGTCTGAAAAGAAACACAAGAGCCCATGACTTAGACCCTATATGAACCAGTTATAACGCTCGGCGTATGCTTGACTCATGCTCGGATGTGAAATAAATAAGGAATGAACCATATAATTCACAAAACATAATATATATAACAATTAACATGCAAAAGAAAGCACTTAAAGTCATAAAATTGCATAATTAAAGTAAAGGGAAGTAGTGGCAGCTTCTAGGTCTCAAAGGGAAAAATCCACCCCCACGGATTTTTCCAAAGGGGAAAATCCACCCTCATGGATTTTTCCAAAGCTACTGCCTCAAATCCACCCCCATGGATTTTTCCAAAAGGAAAAATCCACCCTCGCGGATTTGATCCAGTAGCAACGGTTTGGCCATGGGAACGGCCGTTCCCGTTCCCAGTACAAACTGGGAACGGTCGTTCCCACTCTCGGTAGGCACAGAAGATGGCCTGGGAACGGTCGTTCCCAGTTTAAAGCTGGGGCGGGAACGGCCGTTCCGGCCTGGTTCGAAATCTGGAACAGAGGTTTTATTACAGAAACAGGGGAATCTCGAATGGTGCCCAAAAATGGCCAAAATTCAACCCGTAAAAATGCCACCACTTCTCAAAATGCACAAACAATTCAAATAAATCATGCCTGACATATAAACACTCAAATAACTCAAGAAAACGGAATAAAAGGCCATGATCAAAGAGATGCAAAAATCAAGTCAAAAACATGATCATTCATAAATGCTCAACCAACCCATGCTTTCATGAAATAAATGCAACAAATACCATATGTATAGCTCATATATAGAGATAGAATTCAAATATAACAAGTATAGAACTCATATTCCAAATTTGAACTAAACCCTTACTATTCACAACATGCTCCAAAGAAACCATCCAAGGCTCCAAAAGAAGAACTTAAACCATAGAATTGACGAGCATGCCGAGGGGTTTCCGAAACTTACTCAAACTCGAAGATTGGTCAAGAAATGAAGAAGTTATGGTTGATTGAAGCTTGATCAAAAATGGAGGTTTTGGCTTCTCTTCTCTCTTGGCCAAAAGCTGTTGCTGATCGTGAAAAGGGAAGAAAGAGCCAAGGATTCACTCTTAAGGCTTAACCGGGTTCGGTTCACGGGTTCGGTTCAAGTTTCCGGTTCGGTTTCAATTGGTTTAAGAGGTTAAGGGTTCACCAAGTCCCAAAACACCAAAATCACATAATCAATTAATTCAAATAGGTTCAAATAAATTCATATAATTCTTATACAATTAATTTAAACGCACATATTCTTAAATCACATAATTTACCTGTACCGACTGTGAGTCGGGGTGTTACAACCTCCCCCCCTTCAGAAAACCTGGTCCCCAGGTTCACCGTCTGACCTGAGAACAAATCGGGATACAACTGTCTCATCTTATCCTCAGATTCCCAAGTAGATTCTTCTGATTTCTGATCCCTCCATAAAACACGGACCAAGGGAATCTGTTTATTTCTCAACACTTGTATCTTTCGGTCTTGAACCTCAATCGGGTACCTTACTATTGTCAAATCGGGTTCAAGTTGCACTTCCTCGATAGGGAGAATGGTCGTTTCTTCGGGATAAAACTTTCTGAGCTGCGAAACATGAAAGACATTGTGTATCCCGGTCAGATTTGGTGGTAAATCCAATCTATAGGCCACTTCTCCAATCTTTTCAAGAATTCCAAAAGGTCCAAGGTATCTCGGGTTAAGCTTCCCACCTCGACCTATTCGTGAGAAACCCTTTCTAGGAGATGCTTTCAAGAAAACTCGGTCTCCTATTTCAAACTCAAGGGGTCTCCTTCTCTTATCCGCATAGCTCTTCTGACGATCCTGAGCTGCTTTCATTCTCTGTTGAATAAGTTTAACTTTAGCGGTAGTTTTATCCAACCTCTCCCGAGGTGTGGCTCTTTCGAGTTTACCCTCTTCAGTCCATCGCCAATCATCAAGATCCCAAAAGAGAGGCGATCTACACTTCCTTCCATAAAGTGCCTCATACGGGGCCATACCAATAGAAGCCTGAAAACTGTTGTTATAAGCAAACTCGACCAGAGCTAGATGTTTATCCCATTTGTCCTTGAAATCCAAAGCACATGCCCTTAGTAAGTCCTCCAAATACTTAATCAACCTCTCTGATTGTCCGTCCGTCTGAGGATGAAAAGCGGTGCTAAAATTGAGCTTGGTACCTAACCGTTTCTGTAGACCCTGCCAGAACTTAGCTGTAAATCTCGGATCACGATCTGAAACAATACTAGTAGGTACCCCATGTAGTCTCACAACTTCATTACAATAAAGCTCAGCTAACTTCGGAGTTTTATAGGACATCTTAACCTTAAGGAAGTGAGCTGACTTGGTTAGACGATCAACTATCACCCAAATTCCGTCGAATCCTCCTCTCGACCTTGGTAAACCAGACACGAAATCCATAGCTATTTGCTCCCATTTCCATTCAGGTATTGGAAGTGGTTGGAGAACTCCTCCCGGTTTTTGGTGTTCGGCCTTGACAACTTGGCACGTGAGACATCGCCTTACAAAGTTAGCAATATCTCTCTTCATACCATTCCACCAAAAGAACTCTTTCAAATCTCGATACATTTTAGTACCACCGGGATGAATGGAATATCCGGAACGGTGTCCTTCTTCCAGTACTAGTTTCTTGAGCTCTTCCGGAACACAAACTCTTGTTTTGAACCTGAATACCCCGGAATCATCAAACCCAAACTTTGACTCTGGATCTATCTTAGACCGAAGTACCAATTTCTGAATCTCTACGTCCGTAGTCTGAGCCTCAATTATTCTCTGTTTCAAATCAGGCTGAACCGAAATATTAGCTAATCGAGCCACTGAAACCACAATTGCCGAACTCTGCTCTAAAACCTCTACATTCAACCCCGAAACACTCACTTTTCTGCTCAAAGCATCAGCCACTACATTGGCCTTACCCGGATGATACTGAATCGTGCAGTCATAATCTTCTAAAAATTCCATCCAACGCCTCTGTCTATTATTAAGATCCTTCTGAGTAAAAAGATATTTCAGACTCTTATGATCCGTAAATATCTCAAATGTCGTCCCGTAGAGGTAGTGGCGCCACTTCAACAAAGCAAAAACAACCGCTGCTAGTTCGAGATCGTGAGTGGGGTAGTTTTTCTCGTGATCCTTCAACTTCCTAGAAGCGTAGGCTACTACTCGGCCATCTTGCATTAACACACATCCGAGGCCTTCCTTCGAAGCATCTGTATAAACCGAATAGCCTTCGGATCCTTCAGGTAGGGTAAGAATCGGTGCTGAAGTTAATCTGTCCTTCAAAGCCTGAAAACTCCTCTCGCACGCCTCATCCCACTCATACTTTACTTCTTTCTTGGTTAATCGGGTCAATGGGCACGCGATCTTGGAGAAATCCTTCACGAATCTCCTATAATATCCTGCTAACCCAAGGAAACTTCTCACTTCGGAAACATTCTTCGGTCTTTCCCACTGAGCCACGGTTTCAATCTTGGAGGGGTCGACTTCAATTCCTTTACCCGAAATGATATGGCCAAGGAAGGTGACTCGATCAATCCAGAACTCACATTTACTGAACTTAGCATACAGCTTGTGCTTCCTTAGAGTTTCCAAGACAAGTCTTAGGTGATAAGCATGTTCTTCTGTAGTTCTCGAATAAACCAAGATATCATCTATAAAGATAACCACAAACTTGTCGAGATACGGTCTGAATACTCGATGCATCATATCCATAAACACGGCTGGAGCATTAGTCAACCCAAACGGCATCACCACGAACTCGAAGTGTCCATACCGGGTATTGAATGCTGTTTTAGAGATATCTTCCTCCCGAATACGGAGTTGGTAATAACCTTGTCTCAAGTCCAACTTGGAATATACTTGGGATCCTTGTAAAATATCAAACAATTCCTCTATCCGAGGTAACGGGTACTTATTCTTCACTGTCATCCGGTTAAGTTCACGATAGTCTATGCACATCCTTAGAGATCCATCCTTCTTTTTCACAAATAAAACAGGAGCACCCCACGGCGAAATACTCGGACGAATATAACCACAAGCTAACAACTCATCAAGCTGATTCTTCAATTCCTTCAACTCAGCCGGGGGCATTCGGTACGGGGTTTTAGAAAACGGTTCTGCTCCAGGGTAAAGATCAATCACAAATTCAATATCCCTATCGGGTGGTAAAGAACCCAAATTCTCGGGAAATACATCAAAGAATTCTCTTACAACTTCAGTTTCTTCAAGTTTAGTCTGGTCCTTTGGTTTGTTAAGAAGATAAGCCACGAATCCGGTTGCACCTTCCCGGAGGAGTTTATTAGCTTCCATAAAAGACACGAATGGGCTTGATTTCCATCTTTCACCCGTAAACACCACAGTATCCAAGGAGATCTTCTTAGCATAACAATCCAACTGAGCCCGATGTCGAAAGAGAAAATCCATGCCCAAGATAACCCCATACTTCTTCATTGGCATAATAATCAAGTCTGCTGGGAATACCTTACCTTCAAAACTCACAGGACACCCTCTGAACACCCTGTCAACCTCCAAAGAACCTCCTAACGGGGTACTCACCACATACACATGCGCAGATAATTCATCATGCAAAGGCAAAGAAGCAACAAGATCCCGGGAAATAAATGAATGAGTAGCTCCGGGATCAAATAATGCATGAAATGGTATGCCATGAATGTTTATAGTACCTTCAATCACGGCGTTCGGATCCACATCAGCTGCTTCCTCTTCCCCATCAAGAGCATACACACGAGCTGGAACCGCAGGTCTCTTCTTTGGACAAGTATCAACCTTGTGCTCGGAGGATCCACACACGTAGCACTTGCCTAAAAGTTTCCAACAACGCTCAACCGGATGCTTTCCCTGACAAAATGAACAAAGAGGTGGAATCTGAGCAGGGGCCGGTAAGGCGGGAACTGCAGGAGGTGCCACGGGACCGGTAAATCTGGGCCTTTTGTTCCCGAAACCCTGGGGACGAAAAGCCGGTGGAGCAGAAGCTCTCGGAGCATAAGAAACGGGTCTTTTACCCGATCCGGAGCCGGATCCCGAATTCTGAGAAGAAGAGAAAGGTGGAGGCTTCAACCTTATATTTTGGGCTTCAACTTGCAACGCCCTCTTTGTAACCTTAGACCAAGTGCTCACATTGGCGGCTTTGAGTGACTCTTGAATATCCCGACGAAGTCCATGAAGAAATTTTCGGGCTTTGTGATCATCATGATCAGTAATGTGAGTAGCATAAGGAGCGAGTCTCTCAAATTCCAAAATATATTCCTCCACCGTCCTAGTACCTTGCCTCAAATCCACAAACTCTTGCAACCGACGTTCTTGAGCACTATGTGGTACATACTTTTCATAAAACTCTTGTACAAAAGTTTCCCAATTGAATTCTACACCATTCCTTTCCAACTTGGACCGAACACTCCTAAGCCAAACCGCCGCTTGTCCTTGAATAATACGTCCCGTACAGACCGCTTTATCTTGGGAGCTCCCCGGACATATTTCCCAAATTCCTCGTATCTCGGATAGCCATTCCTCCGCTTTGATATCATCTCCCCCATACCACTTTGGAGGATTGTTACTACGGAAATCCTTATATATACCGGAAATATCTTGGCCTTCACCCGGGTTTTGATTCCTTTGATTTTGTTGAAGTTGATTAAGGAGAGCTTGAACAATGTTCTCCGCATTCATAGGAGGTGGCGGAGGTACATTTTGTGGAGCCGGTTCATTAAGATCGGGAGTACGTTCACGGTTATTATGTCTTCTTGGAGGCATCCTGAAATTCACAATTTCATATAAAAATGGATGCATGTAGATTAGTGTATGGCCAAGTATACAAGTAAGAAATTAATCATGTATTAAAGTAATTACATATCCAAGTCATATAATCACATAACCACATAATCATATTGTCCTAAGCCGTACGACCTAGACAGACCCACACGACACTAGAGCCCGGTTTTGCAACCGCGCTCTGATACCACTTAAGGATGTAGCACCCACAAGTAGGGCCACATCCCCCGCACCCTAATCCAAACCCGAATACGAAATGGAGTGTCCGTACCCGAATCCGAATCATAGCGAACGGGAGACCAAACACACACCCTATGCTAGGCGGAGCTAAGCAACTAAACCAGAGTACGCGGAAGCAGATAAATCGAACATCAACCAAAGAACAACACATATACTTATAAATACCAACATATATATATATATATATATAGGTACCATCACTGAATTCTGTACAAACGCCATCACGACTCGAGCAACATATAAGTATCCAAAATAGACATATACAAAATGGTAGAATGAGCAGGTGAGCAAACGCTACTAGCAAAACCTAGACCGACAAGTGCAAACAGGACACACTTCCCCGCCTAGCTCAAGCCCCGAAAGAACCTGCAACTAAAAGGATAAACGAGGGGTCAGTCAACTGACTGAGTGAGGGGGCTAACGCACACCCACACCCTAAATAATTATAAAGCAAAGCACCTAACAAAAGATGGACTTATGAACCGGAATAGGTTTTTTCAAACCTACTTTCCAAGACAATAACTATATACCGTAATAAGATCTGTCATAATGCTATTCCAATTCATACTTCCCAAATCATAACATAACATAGCATATGCTCGGCGAGAACGAGCTTCCAACCTGTACTCCTCATAACATAAAACATAAATCAAAATACACATCCTCTCCTCCTTTGATGGTAGAGTCACGCGTTGACTCTATCCATCCATAACATAACAAACCCCCGAGAGGTAGCTAACCTACAACGGGTCCTCCCCGGTAAACCGAAGGCATCGGAATATCACGCCTTCCCTAGCTCCCGAGGTCGCACATGATATTCCGGGTGGAGACTATGCACAGGTTTAACCTCGACGGCCCAATGCCGTCCCGAGGGCTCCTTACCCATAGCTCCTTGAGCTCACAAACACATATCGTATCATATAACCAATCTTTCATGGTTCCACTCGCTAACAACATAATTTAAACCTTTTCCAACGGCTTACATATACCTTCATATTATTTTCCGAAATCAAAGTTGGTTCACAAACTCATAACATATATTGCATAACACTTATTTACATATACATATAACTTATCCACATGCGGGGCAAGAAAACGACATGTAAAGGTATTAGGTCAAATTAGCTATACAAACACCTAAACCTCACCTTGCGCGTAGAAAGTAAAGGGAGTGATCACCCTAAGCTTCGGGCTCGACCCCGGCCGCACCGTCTGAAAAGAAACACAAGAGCCCATGACTTAGACCCTATATGAACCAGTTATAACGCTCGGCGTATGCTTGACTCATGCTCGGATGTGAAATAAATAAGGAATGAACCATATAATTCACAAAACATAATATATATAACAATTAACATGCAAAAGAAAGCACTTAAAGTCATAAAATTGCATAATTAAAGTAAAGGGAAGTAGTGGCAGCTTCTAGGTCTCAAAGGGAAAAATCCACCCCCACGGATTTTTCCAAAGGGGAAAATCCACCCTCATGGATTTTTCCAAAGCTACTGCCTCAAATCCACCCCCATGGATTTTTCCAAAAGGAAAAATCCACCCTCGCGGATTTGATCCAGTAGCAACGGTTTGGCCATGGGAACGGCCGTTCCCGTTCCCAGTACAAACTGGGAACGGTCGTTCCCACTCTCGGTAGGCACAGAAGATGGCCTGGGAACGGTCGTTCCCAGTTTAAAGCTGGGGCGGGAACGGCCGTTCCGGCCTGGTTCGAAATCTGGAACAGAGGTTTTATTACAGAAACAGGGGAATCTCGAATGGTGCCCAAAAATGGCCAAAATTCAACCCGTAAAAATGCCACCACTTCTCAAAATGCACAAACAATTCAAATAAATCATGCCTGACATATAAACACTCAAATAACTCAAGAAAACGGAATAAAAGGCCATGATCAAAGAGATGCAAAAATCAAGTCAAAAACATGATCATTCATAAATGCTCAACCAACCCATGCTTTCATGAAATAAATGCAACAAATACCATATGTATAGCTCATATATAGAGATAGAATTCAAATATAACAAGTATAGAACTCATATTCCAAATTTGAACTAAACCCTTACTATTCACAACATGCTCCAAAGAAACCATCCAAGGCTCCAAAAGAAGAACTTAAACCATAGAATTGACGAGCATGCCGAGGGGTTTCCGAAACTTACTCAAACTCGAAGATTGGTCAAGAAATGAAGAAGTTATGGTTGATTGAAGCTTGATCAAAAATGGAGGTTTTGGCTTCTCTTCTCTCTTGGCCAAAAGCTGTTGCTGATCGTGAAAAGGGAAGAAAGAGCCAAGGATTCACTCTTAAGGCTTAACCGGGTTCGGTTCACGGGTTCGGTTCAAGTTTCCGGTTCGGTTTCAATTGGTTTAAGAGGTTAAGGGTTCACCAAGTCCCAAAACACCAAAATCACATAATCAATTAATTCAAATAGGTTCAAATAAATTCATATAATTCTTATACAATTAATTTAAACGCACATATTCTTAAATCACATAATTTACCTGTACCGACTGTGAGTCGGGGTGTTACACATGAAGTCATAAGTCACGTAGACATGCATAAAACAATCATGCATTGACATTAATTCACGTGTCATGCACATAGTATAGCATACAATGCAATTCACGTTGAAATATATAAGTTAAACGAGGTACAAAGCATAAAAAGGTATAATAAATATATTAAAGCACAAAAGGTGGTTAAACAGAACACATACAAGCAAGCACGGATGAGAACGGACCATTCTCGGACGAAAATGACCTTTCCCAAAAACGAACGGAGGTCAATCAACCCCCAAACGGCCGTTCGGACCTACAACTTAAAGTGGAAACGACCATTTGGGGACCTTCTATCCCCAGACGCGTAACTCGGAATGGTCGTTCCGACCTTCACTGCAGGCACGTGAACTTTACATAAACGGCCGTTCGGTTAAACAAGCTAACTCCGAAACGGCCGCTTCGGCCCTGTCTGCTCGAAAAGAAAGAGCAGAAGCAGCAATGGCGGAAAGGAAGAAAACACCCAAGCACACACGAACCCACACCACTCCAAAACACACAAAATTCACACGAAGCATACATAATACATAGATCACATATTCGCACATTAGAGCTCGCGAAGCATTATTCATCATCTTCCCCAATTAGACAATTAACATGTATCCAGGGCACGAAAGAGGCATTAAAATGAAGCACATAATGAGAATGATACAAATCTTACCTTGGGTCGTTAATCGGACGGTCAGATCTTGCTAGCTCGAGCTCCGAAGCTATATGGCCAAATGAGGGAAAAATCTCTCATCGCTTCCTTGCTTGGCTGCTGATCGATCAAATGTGAGGGAAAAAAATGAAGCTTGGCCCTTTTTAGGGCCGGGCAAACGGGGTCAGTTGAAACGGGCAGTGTCAAACAGTATCCGATCCTTTCGGATCGGATTTTAAAATAGTAGGGCGATCAAATGGCTTTAGAAAAATATAAGGTTAATTACATTGAATCCGAAATCATCGAAACGAATACAATGGTGAGGTTGGAATTCATATTCGAATTCCCGAGATCAGATAGCCACGAAGGCTCAAATGTCCTAATTACAATTAGGCCCCTAATTTACAAATATTGGACAATTGAGTCCAAGTACAATCAATTAAATTCTAAAGCACACGTAATTAAAATTAAACTGATGTTGACACGTAGGCATGCTAATCACATAATTCACTAATAAACAGAAATAACTCTCTCGTGATGTCGTACCTGGATTGCCGAAGAGACGGGGCATCACATTTTAGATCACATTAATAATATATTTCATGACGACTAAAAGATGTACACATTTTAACAAAAATATGATTTATTTCATATAAAAGATAGTGATAAATCACTTGATTCGAACTTATTATAACTTAGAAATTTTAATTTTCTAAAATATTGACTTTAGTCATTTAAGAGATTATCACTAAAACCATTTAGGTAAAATTCAAAGAATCGTTTAAGTGATTAAGTTTATCTTAAATGGTTTAGGTAAAATATAAAGAATAATTTAATCGATGTTTCCATTGCTTGAAGTTATAATAGCGAAAATATGATTTTTTTAAAAAAAAAAAATATTTGTAATATTTTTCCTATCATCATGTAACATATTTCATGTAACATTAATAATATATAATTTTTAAAATATTGATTTTTTCCCTATAAATTTAGTTGTAATATTTTCCTATCATTTTATTTGTAATTTTCTATCGTGAGAGCTTATTAACTTTGAGTGTTTCTAAAATGAATCTGCAATGTTCTTTGCTGATATGACCCTTTTAATTTTCACATCATTAAGGAAACGTCTTTCCTTATCTTATCACTTGATTCTTAATCATGTGTTTTGGTCCTTTGTTTATGTCTAGATTTTCTTATTTGAGCAACCACCACATTGTTATCATAGAGTCTGAAAACAGGGTCTTTCATGTAGGAACTACATCCAACTGTCAAATGAAGTTATTACCCAAACACTTAACTTAGCGGAATGATTGCGGCTAAGTATTTGACCTTCATGGTCGAATCTGCAATGTACTTTGCTTGAAACTCTTTTCAACTTACTGCTCTGTCATTTAGGCAACATGGATTTGTAATCATCCATATCCTATACCAAACTTGCATCACAATATTTCTGATAACAAGATCTTGTTGTCCTCCGTAAACGAGAAACATATCATTAATTTTTCTTAACAATTTAAGGATATTCTTTACGGCAATCCAATAACCTTTTCCAAAGTCAGATTGGAACTGGTTGTCACGCTCAATACATAAGGCATGTCCGGTCGAGTACATAGCATAACATACATTATACCTCCTATAGCCGATGCATAAGGAACTCTAGACATTCGATCCTTCTCATAGTCAGTCTTAGGATATATCTTTTTCGAAAGAGATATTCCTGTGCCCATTTGAAGTTTTCCTCTATTGAAATCTTCAATACTGAACCTCTTAATACATTGCCAATATACATCGATTATAGTAATCCTATCATTCTCTTAAATCTATCTCTATAGATCTTGATCTCGAGATAGTAGGATACATCGCCAAGACTTCATTTCAAATTGGTTCCCCAACCAGGTTTCGCTTCCTTTCATAGCATTTATATCAAGTATCAAAAGTTGAACTAAAGTCTCTAACTCTTTCTTGTACACGTAGGACTCATTCGAGTTCTGCAAGAAGTCAAACAATTTGACTGTTTCATTAAATAGAATGCTCTAACTCCTAGAAACCTGTTTCAATCCATAGATTGACTATTGGAGTTCGCAAATCTTTTGCTCACTCCAACTGAATGTGAATCTCATGCGATGTTCCATGTATACATTCATTTCCATTGACAAAGACGATTTCAACATTCATTTCTCATATCTCATAATCATAATATGTAGGTATGGCAAGCATGACCAGAATAAATTTTTGCATTGCAACCATGGAAAAGGTTTCGTGAAAGTTAACCCCTAGTTTTTGAGTGAAGTCCTTAACAACTAAGTTTGCTATAAAAGTTGCAACATTTTCATACACTATAAGCTTTGGCTTATAGATGTATTTGCAACCAAATGAGCCTGATCTCATCAGGTGGATCAACCAAGTTTCAAACTTGGTTTAAGTAATGAAATCCATTTCGTATTTCATGGCCTATTTCCACCACTGACTCTAAGAGTGCCTCCCCATAAGGTAGTAGAACATTATCCACTAGAGATGTTTGATGGATAAATCCATACTATCTCTTAGGCTGTCTAGGAGTGAGTTTGAAATTCCTGAAAAGAGGAGAATTATGCATGTACATCCTCTAAAATTGGCTCAATCTCATCAAATAAGTTTGTTTCTCCCATATGTGGCGTGGGGTCTTCTCTTCGAATTTCTTCGGGGTCTATGATTTTATCTTTCTTCTCTCTTAAAAACGATTCATCAAGAAAGGTAGCACTCCACGAAACAAACATTTTGTTCAAGGGGATCGTATTAATATCCTATAAACTCTATAGGTTATCCTATGAAATTGCATAAACTCGAAGCAGGACAACCCTAAATTCTTAAGTAAGAATGACTAGGACTTTTGTCATGCTACATTTCATAGGGCGTTTTGGGGACTGACTTAAAGGGAACAAGATTCAAAATTTTGACTGCACATTTTAGGGCACAACCCCAAAAGAATATGCTAAGTCAGTGAAATCCATCATGCAATGAACCAGATCCAATAGAATTTTGTTTCTTCTTTCAAAAACTTCATTTAACTGAAAAGTTCCCGAAGGATTGTATCGAAAGATAATCTCATTACCTTTAAGATGACTAAAAAATTTATCACTAAAATATTAGTCATTTTGATCCTATCGAAATGCTTTTATTTTATAACCGATTTGATTTTCAATCTCCTTTTAAAATTCTAAAATTCTCAAATATTTCAAATTTGTATTACATTAATCGAACACCGTAATATATATATATATAATTTTTTCATTTTATTACCAATATCTGTTATTCTATTTAACTGAATAACCACACATTGTTGATGTATGGCATTGTCTGGATCTTTCATACTTCTAGTTAAATCTTTCCCCAACATATTGTAGACCGATCTATGGACGCCTGCATAAGATTTCTTTGCGAACACGCAAAATAGAACGGCCGGAGCTATGGCCTATACAGTTTTGAGAGGATATTTACTTATTAATAGCTAGGGACTCTATCGATCATAAAAGAAAAACAAAAAAAGAAAAAGAAAAATGGAGTTCAGAAGGAAAAAAGCAAAACAAAACGTGAATAAAAAAAAGGAGAAAGCAGGGCAAATGGATCCAAACTATGTCGGAATAAAATTATGTATGTCATAATGAAAACACAAAAAATGAATAATAAATAAGTTTGGACTTTGGACCTAGAGGTTTTAACAAAATATCTTCTTAATTTAGTTTATCGATATCTATTTGGCATTCTAAAGCACATATGTTTTTAAAAATATTCCTATATCGTATTTTATTATATTGAACATATTCATATTGAGCATATCTCATGGAAAAAATTTAAGAAAAACTAGGTACTTCTACTGTTCTACATCTATTTCATGTCGTGTTGCAAACCATATGCGTTTTGCATAACATAATTCTGTGTATTGATTAATGAAAAAATCTTCATGACCACTAACGATTTATATTAAATACGACAATTAATTAAATTGTACCGCAGTTAATACTGTCTTGTAAGAAGAATATTATATTGTACAATTGTTAGGTAATGGTGATATTAAAGTTAATTAATGTTGCTCGATGAACACTATAGTCTATATTTTGGCAAATAACTACGCTTAGACTAGCTCCAAACTTGATGTTCTAAAACTAGAGGTTATCAGCGCTGTTAAATAATGATAGTCATACCGCTGACCTAGCTAATATTCAGTGTAATTAATTTTGTAAGGAATAAGTAGATTAGATAAAGTCATTCTTAGTTCGATAGCCAAAAAAATGTATTATTAATAATAATGATGTTTGCTAAAAATTTCGACAACCACCAATATAATTTATTTCTTCGGGAAAAGAGATTGCATCAAGCTGCAAAGGAAAATAATCAGAAAAGTGATATTAAATACAAATAATGAAATGGAGTAATAAACAATTGCAATAACGAGATAATAATAAAATATGCAGTGGTGACAGTCTTCTGGTTTTGTGGATTCTGCCTTCAATCGTACAAGTGATAATTCAATAATAATTCTGGAAAATAATCTAAGATAACTGCGACAAATGATCTAATAAGAATATGGAAAAGATAATAAAAAATGCTGGAGAGAAGTTGCAGTTGCTTGAGGCTCTTCTGCAGAGATAATCTTTGAGAGTACGAAGTCTGTAGGGTTTTTCTAAGTTAAGTTCAATGAATATGCCTTCTCTCTCTTCTGCCCCTTTTATTCTCTTCAAAGCAGTTGTGACTTCCCAAAAATCCAGGCACGTGCCAACTCTTTCCAACTTAACTCCCACGTTCTTCACTTCCGACCCATTCTTCCCCCACTTCTCTCAATCCCCAACTTCTCTTCCTTCAACGATTATAATAATAGTCTCTCATGTTCTTCAATTAATTAAATAAAATAATGTGGAAAATTCGGTCCACATCATCACTCCCCCTACTCTTACAGTCGAACAGTATGGACGGCTGTGAAAGTAGTAAAATCTTGAAGAACAACTCTCTATATTGGGCGTCTTGAACCGGTTGATCTTCCTTCTCGGGTACGGTGATTGTCTCGTTAAAAACCTCACTCGGGAAAACCACATGGGAAAAACCCTCATAAGTAAAAAGAGTACAACCGTTACGACCCGTACCCAAGGTATAGTCAGAATTCTACTTCTTGAAACTTGCTGACGTTCTGCTTATTGAGAGTTATTTGATGTTCCGCTTTCTCCTTTCAGTTAATTTTCCTTTCACATGTTCTGCTTTCTCCTTTCGGCTTGATTGACTTTCAGTTTAACTGATTTTTGCATGCTTTTTTCTGCTGTTCTCTTCCTGCTCATTCAGTTTCCTTCTGCTTTTCTTTTTCTCATCCTGCTCATTCAGTTCCCTTCTGCTTTTCTTTTTCTCCTCCTGCTCATTCAGTTCCCTTCTGCTCCGCTACACTATCCATGCATGCCACAACTCTGCTTTTATTTTCTTTATACCACCCAATCTTTTTCAACAGAATTTCTCAGCAAAACTTCAGAATATCTGAAAATATGATCCGTTCTCCAGAATTTGTATAATCTCTGCAAAATATTTCTCAAGATTCAATTATATCATAAAGCATAAAAATGATTTTTCTAAGTTATTAAAGCAATTCTTTTTGAATTGTCAAGATAATCCACAAAAATCAAAGTTATGAAGGATAACTGATAAGAATTATCAAAATAATTTGCTTAGATTAACTAGATAACTAGAATCAATCAAAATATCTTCCTCGCTTAGCAATTAACTCAAGGTTACCAATATACTCAATTTCTTGGGAGGTGATAAATTTAAAGAAAATTGGAAACGAGTCACCGTGATTTGAAGGGTTGCTTCACATAAGGCTCCTTGTCTTGTCATAATTCAAAAGAGGTCTTCTCTTCCCCTCTTCCTTTGCAAGACGTGAACAACAGAGTAACCACCCCTTTCTCTCTTCAGGTAAGAAAACAGAGATGCTTGCTTCTTTTCCAGCATTCTTCAACGAGCATATGCACCTGGAATCAGCAGCAGGAGGTTGGGATCAGCCACTCAGCAGCAGAATGTTGAGATCAGCCACTCAGCAGCAGAAGGTTGAGATCAGCAACGCAGCAGCAGAATATTGAAATCAGCCACTCAGCAGCTGGAGGTTAAGATCAGCAACGCAACAGCTGGAGGTTGGGGTCAGCAGCAGAAACTGCCTCCTGCTGAGCTTCTTGTGAAACTTCCAGCTAATGTTCTAATGTACCCTCCAGGTGGGGCTTTCACTTTCAGCAGTAAGTATTATGGCCAGGTTGGACAACTGCAGGGATAAAGCTGGACAACTGTAAGCAGAAGGTTTGACTCCCCCTGCTGCTACTATTTCAGCTAGCACTCCTTTCTGTCTGCTAGAGCAGCTAATCTTCCAGCAAAGCCAGCAACGTAATAGAGGTTTAAGCTCCCTTTAACTTCCTGAACCTGCAAAGACTTTAAAATTTTTCCCTTGCGTTTGTTTTTTAATTTAGTTTGCCAAATTGGGGCCCGATTCCATTGGGCTGCACAGTGAACTTTTTGTTTTCGCTCATTTTCATCGAGCATTCATGAATGTCTTGGACACTTGATTTCTCTCGTTTGGCACATGTTTTTCATATTGCAAGGGTATCTGCTTTGATGCAATCTTTGTAGTAAAAGATTGCCAGATCCCGCTCTGATGAGGGCATTCTCTCCGGCCCTAGCATCAACTGCTTTCTTCCAGCTAGGTGGCCAACCCGTCTGGTAGGAACAGGGGAAGAATCACTCCCAAGAGCTTTTCTTCTAGCTCTTCCCAAGGTATTTGCGTAATCAACGCGCCTTCCCAAGAGGGACTTATTGTGTGCCCCCTTCAACCCGGGTAATCAATCATTGAAAATGTTCAAATTTTCAGTAGTATAGCCGCAGAGGCTTAGCATGTGCCTGTCTCAAGTGTCACCTCAACAATAATATGATGCATTCAGAGCATAATACAAGATGGTTCTTTTTTCATCATAATGCATTTCTCACGAATCTCATGGATTTAAGTCATTCTAATAAAGCATCAACATAAAACATAATCTCATTCCTTCTCATGAATCAAAATATCAAAAAGTTTATGTAACCATTATCAAATGTTCAAACAAGAACTTTGGAACCTGGAAGTTCGGATGATACGTTCCTCTTTCTGCCCTCCTTCCAGGTGTGCAGGCCGCGTGCCTGGGAGTTTTGATGATGCATTCCTCCTTCTACTCTCCTTCCAGGTGTGCTGGCCGCGTGCCTGCTTAGCAGAAAACCCTTTCAGGTTTTGAGCCCTTCAAGGTTGAGGTAACCTTATTCCGCCAGTGTTTTCTAGTTCGTGGGCTTTTCGTCCTGCATTTTTCACAACTTTGAGGGCCCCTTCCTAGCTGCGGCCCAACTTTCCTACAGGTTTCAGCGTTTCTACTCTCATAGGGATCCTTCTCCAGCTCACTTTCTCCTGCACTTCCTGGTTCTGCAAGAGTCGCTTGAATCTTCCTGGTGAGAGATATCTTCTCTACTCCTTCACCCTTGGTAGCTGGTCCTTTCGGTCATAGTTCTGTCTGGGGGCATTCCTTCCTGGTGATCTTCTTTTCGATAGGTTTCTTCCTGGTCCTGGTGCATTCTTTCCTGATGGTCTTCTTCCCGACAGGTTTCTTCCTGGTCCTGGTGCATTCCTTCCTGGTGGTCTTCTTCCCGGCAGGTTTCTTCCTGGTCCTGGTGCATTCCTTCCTGGTATGTGACTACCCTACAATGAAGCTGCCTCCTAGCCTTAGCCCTCCGGACATATCAGCGGTCCTGGTAACCTGCTGGGAGTAGGGTGTTCAAGTTGGCAGCCCTTCCAACCTTCCAGCAGAGGGTTGATCATTCTCCTGACTGCCTGCCGGGGCAGGTAGGTATAGCCCTTCAGGTAGGGGGCCCTTCCAGGCAGGGAGTCTCCTGCACCTGGAAGGACAGCGGATTTCTATAGCCCCCTCCTGCTCTTCACTTCACTGGTTCCTTCCGGTTGATGGCACGACTCCCCCAAGGGTGGAGTCGGTTAGTGTGGGATTTCCTCGTCCATGACCCTCTGACTGAAAAGCACGCCCCTTTTGATCGTTTTAGCAGGGGCGTTGTTCATTTCTCTTCTCTCCATATTCTCCAGCCTTTGCTGCAGCCTGACTGCCCAATCTGGCTGGTTTGGTGCTTCAGGTCCTCCTCTAACTGGCTGGTAATTGGCAGGCAGGGTTGGTGCTACTTGCTGCGTTCTGCTCCGAATGCTCCAATTCCTCCTACTCCCTGCCCGTTTACGTTCAAGTTAACGTTGATTCATTGGCAGAAACGCGTATCTAGGTCCACGTGAACCGTCGGGGGGTTCACACCTGGAGGGAGGCCTCCGCCAGTTGGAGACGGGGCTATTTCCCTAGTAGTTGGCTCCGTAGTATGGGGAGGTAAGGTCGTTTCCCGTCCCGGGGCTGGCGGTTCGTCACGGCCTGCCATAGCTGCTGTGACAACCTTCTTATTCCATTGATGTACCTCGTCTATTGTGAGGTGTAGTGTACCAGCAGGGCGCGGCGCCCTGCTTCCAGGTCCTCCAGATCCATCAGTCCTGGTAACCTGTTGGGGGAGGGGCAATGGAGTTTGCAGCCCTCCCAGCCTTCCAGCGGCCTGCTGGTCATCCTCCTGATTTCCAATTCCTTCAGCTGCTCTCTTGGTCTGGAACTGTATGGCAACGGTGCTGCTTCCTGCTGATGCCCCTCCAGGTATATCAGTCATTCGTTCTGGTAGTCTGCTGGGGGTTGAAGGTCTGGCTCAGCAATACTTTCAGCTCTTCAGCAGACGGCTGGTAATCCCCCTGCTGCTTGTTCCAGCGGGCAGGTCCAGTCTTTCAGGCAGGGACGTCCTTCCAGGTGGGAAGTCTCCTGCACCTGGAGGAGTCAGCAAGCCTTCATCCTCGGTTCCGAGATTTTGACTTCGTGAATTCCTCAGCCCCCCCATCGTGCTAGTTTCTGGGGTGTTTTCGCTGTCCTTGGTTGGCGGAATAGCTCATGTCACCGTAACAACGGTTGAATCAGTCAACATGGGATACTTCCGATGGGAAGCGGATTTGAAGCACTACCCATCATTTTCTCAACACGGGTTAACTGAAGAAGCTACGCCACTAGATCCAGTCTTGGATGTCATGGAAACTGCTAAAATCTCACGCCTTTTGCTCGATTTAATCGCTTTCCCATAGACGGTGCCAAATGATGTTTGCCAAAAATTTCGACAACCACCAATATAATTTATTTCTTCGGGAAAAGAGATTGCATCAAGCTGCAAAGGAAAATAATCAGAAAAGTGATATTAAATACAAATAATGAAATGGAGTGATAAACAATTGCAATAACGAGATAATAATAAAATATGCAGTGGTGACAGTCTTCTGGTTTTCTGGATTCTGCCTTCAATCGTACAAGTGATAATTCAATAATAATTCTGGAAAATAATCTAAGATAACTGCGACAAATGATCTAATAAGAATATGGAAAAGATAATAAAAAATGCTGGAGAGAAGTTGCAGTTGCTTGAGGCTCTTCTGCAGAGATAATCTTTGAGAGTACGAAGTCTGTAGGGTTTTTCTAAGTTACGTTCAATGAATCTGCCTTCTCTCTCTTCTGCCCCTTTTATTCTCTTCAAAGCAGTTGTGACTTCCCAAAAATCCAGGCACGTGCCAACTCTTTCCAACTTAACTCCCACGTTCTCCACTTCCGACCCATTCTTCCCCCACTTCTCTCAATCCCCAACTTCTCTTCCTTCAACGATTATAATAATAGTCTCTCATGTTCTTCAATTAATTAAATAAAATAATGTAAAAAATTCGGTCCACATCAAATAATAATATCCGGACTTTGCCTGCCATAAATAGAAGAAATTCAAGAATTACATTCTCGGAGCACCATAAAATGAAATAAAAAAGAGCTTTCGCTTTAATATATTAAGCAGAGTATTTTTTAGTGAAATTAAGCAGAGTTATATACCCTTTATTGGAACAATTTAATACTATTATGATTGATCGTAAAATATATATTTGAATTTATCGTGTGCATATCTTTGATGGGGTGACTTCCACCCGTAGGTCACATGGGCAGCTTTATGAACAGAGAGCACCGAGATAATTCGGGAGATCGCTTTATATGCGAACTCCCACGAGAATTCGAGAGGATTGGGACTTAGCGAACTAGATAGAGATGAGGCTTGCATGGCACGAGAGGAAACCTCCTAATTAGGAAAGTATAGGGGCGGAGCGTGCTAAACCACGAGATAACAAGAAAACCAAACTCTAATGTGACTCTATGGTTATACAAAACGGAGTTACGTCAAGTGAAAGGAACAACTCGGAAAGAAGAAAGGGAGCGAGGATAGTTTGGCACTCATCATCTTCTGCGGTGTGAATTATTTTGATATACATGTAGGGATCAAAAGATTTCTAGAAGTGTTCTATGAAGTTAATATTGTGACCCATTTAGTTCCGAGTTCACTATTTTCTTGATTGTTTAGTGGCATTTCAAAATAAATATTAGATAAAAAGAATAGATAAACTTTGATATTATTGATATTGTTTGAATTAGTAAATCTCACAAAATTTTTAACATTTGTCACTTAATTATGTATCGTGTAATTTTAGCCCAATCCTGATTTCGTCAAATCAGTGTAACGAAAAGACGAATGTTTTACACTTATAATATGGTTAATGAAAAATTAAAGAGTGTCAAGTATCCCATATCGAATAATTAATCAAAGATATGGAATTCAATAAATAATGGTTTGACAACCCTCTCCTCAACAGTTAGGTTTTGGAGGTGGGTAAGGCCAAACACATTATTCATCATGTGACAAATCAAATGACAAGCCATGTTCTCAGTTTGCATCCCATAAAGTGTCACTTTTTTTCATAAATTAAGTCCCATTTACCAATTTTCCTCCAAATTTAACGTTAGGCCATTAAAAAAATTGTTTTTTTTTTTTTTACTTCTTTTGATTCTTTTATATTTTCAAAACTATCTCAAACTATTTAAATGGTATATTTTCACCCCAAACAAAATATAATATATATGTACTACATATTATAATACGTATATATATAATATAATACGTATAATATATATATATACACCCTCACCCCATCAGCTAGCTTCTGATTTCACATGGTATCAGAGCAGGTTGCATCCTGTTAAATTGATCCGGTACACCTCAGATTGTTCGGACCTGGGTGGGTTAAATTGATACGGGGTAGAACTCCGATTGTTCGGGGCCTGGGTGGGTTTCACGTTTCAGGGTAGACCCCCGATTGTTCGGGCCTGGCGTGCATTGAATTCGGTTTGGATTTCATGTTTCAGGGTAGATCTCCAGTTATTCGGGCTTGGCATGCATTGAATTGGGTTTCACGCTCCAAGATAAACTCTCGATTGTTCGGGCTTGGGCGTGCGAGGGGTGTGTTGACATCCCACATTGGAAAATGATACCAAACCATGTGATTGTTAATAAATGCAAGGCAATCCTCACCTCATCAACTAGTTTTGAGGTGAGTTAGGCCAAGTATAAACTTTCACATATATATAGGGCTGTAAATGGATATCCGAAAATCCGATATCCGTTCGCATCCGAATTCGTTTAAAGAGGATATTATCCGTATCCGTTCAAAGAGGATATTATCCGTATCCGATTATAGACATCCGAATTATAAACGGATAAGGATATGGTAATGACACATCCGATCCGTTTATACATCCGTTAGATATATCCGTAATCCGTATCCGATAACATATATATCTATATATTTTTTATACCTTGATGAAACATATATTAATTTACACATTATATAATTATTTGAGAATTATAAAAAAAAAAAAATAACAGTAAACGTATATCATATTATTTGTAATAATAAACTCCATTAATTATTGTAAACATATATTATACTTGTGAGTTAATATGTATAGATTTAATAGATTTATAGTTAGTTATATTAATATTTAATTGTGTTATGAAATTTCAATCTATTATTTTTTATTAAAAAATATATGTAAAACAGATAAACGAATTCGGATTCGGATATCGGATAACTCACTAATCGGATATCCTCACGGATACGGATAATCCGATATTCGGATAATATCCTTCGAATTCGGATACGGATAGTATTTTCATTATCCGTCGGATAACGGATACGGATTCGGATAGCGGATATGCTAAACGGATTCGGATTCGGATACTGCACATCCGCTCCGTTTATTATCCGTTTACACCCCTACATATATATAATATACGTATATATATATATATATATATATATATATGTTTTAACAGTAAAAAGTAATTTTATAATAGGGTAAAAAGTAATTTTTTAAAAAAAATGAGATAAAAAGTAATATTTTTAACTGTCAACTGTTTGTTATAGACGAAAATTGGTCAATGAGACCTAATTTAAGGGAGAAAAAACTTTATGGGATGCAAATTGAGAACATGACAACTATTGAAATTAAAATTGGAAGTTATGGGACGGATATAATAATTTTCTCTTATAATTAATTGTGTCAGACCAATTAAGTGTGGGCTAGAATTTGTAATCCCCAACTTTATGAGTTTCCGCAGCCGGTTGACATTCTCCACAAGTATGGATATAACGTTATATATGCATATAATATGCCCCAAAGCATTCATCCCACAAAAGAAACCAAACTCAGCGCTACACCATGCTTTCTCTCAAAACAGCACCATATCATTCGAGTTCTCATCTTCACTCATATTCCTCAGGCCGCTTCAAAGAGAAGTTAAAAGCTATTCAACCATGCCCTCCGGCCACTAAAGCCACCATCCAAGCTTCTTCAGTACCATTTCCCCTCTCCAACACATCAAACAACTCATCGTTCTCTCTAGAAACCGTAACCAAAGGGAAATCATTACAAGCAAGACCACCAGCTGCGAATTCATGTCCTCTTACTCCCGTAGACTTCCTGGAAAGAGCAGCAGTTGTATACGGTGAATGCCCAGCAATTCTGTACAATGACACAGCTCGTACGTGGTCAGAAACCCATGTCAGATGTCTCAAACTGGCTTCTTCTATTGCCTCCCTCGGAATCAGAAGAGGCGAAGTCGTCTCCGTTTTGGCCCCCAATGTACCCGCCATGTACGAGCTCCAGTTTGCTGTCCCCATGGCTGGCGCAGTACTGAACACGATCAATCTCCGACTCGATGCCAACGCGATCTCCAATTTACTCCAGCACAGTGGCTCCAAGCTGATGTTCGTCGATTGCCAATCGGCATCTCTCGTTCAGGATGCCATTTCCATTTTCCCTTCTGATTTGGAGCGCCCTGCTTTAGTTCTGATTACCGACGGGGATTATGAGTCTCCTGAAAATAATTGTTTTCAGTACTATAATATTTTATACGAGGACATGCTTGAAAATGGCGATCCGGGCTTCAAATGGGTCCGACCACAAAGCGAGTGGGATCCGATTACACTAAATTACACTTCGGGGACCACTTCTTCCCCCAAGGGTGTTTTGAGCAGCCACCGTGGTGCTTTCATGATATCACTCACGTCCTTGCTTGAATGGTCCGTCCCCAAGCAGCCTGTGCACTTATGGACGCTGCCAATGTTTCACGCCAATGGGTGGAGCTACGCATGGGGCATGGCGGCTATGGGTGGCGCCAATGTTTGCCTCCGCCGTGTCGATGCGCCTTCCATCTTCCACGCATTGGAAAATTACAAAGTAACACACATGTGTGCTGCGCCGGTAGTGCTAAACATGTTAGCAAATCACCCTGGAAGCAAAACCCTGGAAACTCCGGTCCACATAATGACAGCAGGATCCCCGCCTCCTGCGGCGGTGCTCGGCAGGGCAGAATCTATGGGCTTCATACTGAGTCACGGGTATGGGCTGACAGAGACGGGAGGGTTGGTGGTATCATCTGCGTGGAAGCAAGAATGGGACCATTTGGCATCAACGGATAGAGCCAGGCTCAAGGCGAGGCAAGGAGTCGGGGTCGTGGGATTCAGCGGAGTCGACGTGGTGGACCCCGATTCCGGTGAGAGCGTGGCCAGGAATGGATCGGATATAGGGGAAATTGTGTTGAAAGGCGGCAGTCTAATGCTTGGTTATCTAAATGATCCTGAAGGAACGGCCAAATGCATGAGAGAAGATGGGTGGTTCTACACGGGAGATGTTGCTGTGATGCATCCCGATGGATACTTGGAGGTGAAGGATAGATCCAAAGATGTAATCATTTGTGGGGGAGAGAATTTAAGCAGTGTGGAGGTGGAGGCTGTTTTGTACACGCATCCAGCGGTGAACGAGGCGGCGGTAGTGGCGAAGCCACACAGGTATTGGGGGGAGACGCCTTGTGCGTTTGTGAGTCTGAAGGAGGATGCGGCGGAGAAGCCGACGGAGAAAGAGATAAGAGAGTATTGTAAGGCCAGGTTGCCTCTCTATATGGTGCCCAGAATGGTGGTGTTCAAGAACGAGCTTCCCAAGACGTCTACTGGTAAACTCCAAAAGTTTTTGCTTAGAGATATGGCTAAAGATCTGGACAAATTGTAGTTTGGATGTTTTAACATGTATTTCATTGTTTCAGATTTCATGTACGAGTTACACTTGGTGCTATACTTGATAATAAGTGTTCTTGTGTTTCTATGGATGTCTGAATTTATGCCAAAAGTTTGACTTAAAAAAAAAGGGAGAATTACATCTCACTACCCTGAATTTGGGCCTAATTACAACGCAATCCATCATAATCGAGAAATTACATTTTAGTCCCTAACTTTGAGAACCGTTTGTGATCCCTAGGGTTCCGTTATGTCATTTCAAAAATACTCCTGATTTGTTGTTAAATTCATAATTTGTAGGGATCGTTTTGTTATTTTTGTAAACTTTATGGATGATTTTGTAATTTTAGTCATTTATTCCATGTAACACTCATAAAACCGTCAGGTGCATAAATGCACTTTTACAAATTCCGTTAAGGGACCTCAGACCAAACAAGATTTATAGGGACTAAAATGTAATTTCCCGATAATGATGGACTACTTTATAAACTTATAATTAGGCCTAAATGCAGGATAGTGAGATGTAAGTCTCCCTTAAAACAAGATTAATTATTTTCTACACTTCATATTTTGGGGCTACTGACATTTTTGTATCCTTACCTGAAAATTTGATATTAGAGTAGCTAATCATGCTTTAGAGATTAGGAGAACCAATTTATTTTTATTTTTTGGTCAGACAAAGACCTGCCGGGGCGAAAAAAATAAATAAATAAATAAAATAAAATAAATATATATATATATATATATATATATATATATCAATCGATCGACTCCCTCTGGAGACGAGTCCCAAATTAAGCATTCACTCTGAATCTTGTGTTCCATCTTCGCAAGCTTATTAGTCAGTCCGTTTCTCTCACGATAAACGTGACGAATCTTCACTTCCCAAGGCAAATGAAGGTGTCTTCGGCACTTCAGCGGGTGATTTTCGATATCTTCTCGAGTAACCCAATTTAAAACAATCTCTGAATCAGTCTCAATCTCAATTTTCGAGAAACGTCTCTCCCATGCAAAATGAAAACCCTTGCGAAGGCCAAGTAGCTCAGCCTCATTAATGGAGATTCGCCCAAGTTTCATGGTGTATCCAATCAACCAATTACCATCCGCATCCCGGATTATTTCCCCTGTTGCCACCTGTTTCGTGTGTTCAAAGAAACTCCCAAATGACAAGAGGGATTCCAATTCTTATTGCCCCTCGGATCAATTCGTGTCGACAATAATTATGTTTTGCAAGAAAATTGAAAAACTGCTATACCAATTCAAGCATTTCAGCAAATTCAGTACTTTTAGTTTTCTGGTACCAAAAGTACCCCACATCTGTCAAAAAGTTGTAATTTAATGCAAATTTTCGCTGTAGACCCGAAAAATGGTCGGAAACCCAACCTATTTGTAGAAGTTACCTCCCTACGTGTCATTTTATCCAATGTGGCGAAATCAGGCTGAACATGTCAAATAGTATTGCTAATGTGACATTTTTAATCTCAATCAATTTAAAATTATTTGACAAGTAAGAAATAATTAAAAGTATAATATTACATGCATTATTTAAAAGTATAAATAGTAATAATTTTAAAATTTCCATTAATTTTAGAATTTTATAATATAAATTTCAAAATTATATATAAAAGATTAAAAAACATAGCATTATATTTACACATATTTTTAAATTTTAAGTCAAATAATTAAAAAATGAATATTCATCATCTTCGTCGTCTACGAAGCAGCTCTACCACCGCCTTTGAGATCCACTTTCACCTCGCCGGTGAGATCTTACCCAAAAATAATTGAGCCCCTACTTCACTATATCTACACATTTGGAAAAGTAAACAAGGGAGATTTGAGGTTGGCGGAGATGAAGCAGATCTAATTGGAGGCAAAGGAAGGCGGCGATGGTTGCCTTGGAACAAATCTTAGAGGGGGCGACAGGTTGCGTGAGTAGATCTGATGTGGGAGGATGCGGGGAGAGGGTCGGTGATGGTTGCGTTTGCATATTTGATGTGGGAGGATGTTAAAGATCAAGCTGATCCTTGGAACTGCCAGAAAATAGAGCAGCAGCTCACCTGCTTAAACCCAATGTAACAGTGAAACTTGAAGAAGAAGAAGATAGAGTAAAGGGGAGAGAGAGAGAATTTGAGAGAGAATTAGATTGAATTGCATAAAATCTGAATGGCAAAAAGAACGTCTTTGCAGTACAAGAAGTGTGAGAAATTCCTACACATGCTCCACTCACGCCATCCAATCTAGACACAACACGTGTCTAACAGAACACTCAAAATAACAACTTAAAGTTGTTATGGAACCTAAAGAAACGTGTAGCAACATAACAAATAACTCAGACTCAAAACGACAACGTTTGGAAGCCAAAAGTGTTATCCAAAACTTAGAAAAAACATAACACTTTCTTCAAGAATCGTAATCCTCCCTGGCTCTGGTTATGCTTCACAACAGCTCCCCATCCATTTAATCCTTCTTCTTCATAGTCATGACATTACCTTCCCCTAATTTTAAGACTTGACCCCACGTCTCAAGCTCTGGAAACTGATGTATGATAGGAAAAAAATCCTCCCAAGTTACGTTGCCTCGGATTCAGGGCGATGAGACCATTGAGCAAGTAGTTGCACTATTGCTGCATTGTTCCTTTTGACCATCCTTTTGGCTAAAACCTTAACAGGTTTAAGGATGACCTGAGCTTCATCATCAAAAGGAGGAAGTGCACTAGTCACTCTGTCTGTCGACCCCACACGCAACTTCAGAACTGATACATGGAAAACTGGGTGCAACTTAGCTTCAGGAGACAACTGTAACTTGTAAGCAATAGGTCCTACTCTTTGAATGATGGTAAAAGGACCTGCAAATTTAGGACTAAGCTTCCACAATCTGCTGTTGCGAATTGATAGCTGACGATAAGGTTTTAATTTTAAGTAAACCTTATCTTCCACTTGAAACTCTTTCATTCTCTCCTGAGCCACCTGTAAGTGATACTTCATATGTTGCTGAATTTCATTCCTGTGAGCTAACAACTCCTCTAACCCAACTGAAATCACCTGACAAGCTAGCTGCAGATTAAGATATGTTGGTTTGTAACCATATAGAGCTTCAAAAGGTGTCATTTTGAGTGAACTATGGTAGTTGGTATTATACCATAGCTCAGCCATTGCCAACTAGTTCGTCCATTTCTTAGTATAAAGACCACACATGCATCTTAGATAATTCTCTAGACATTAATTTACTAGTTTAGTTTGATCATCTGTTTGAGGATGATAACCTGTACTCAAGCATTTCTGAATTCTAGCCATTTCCAAGAATTCCTTCCATAACTGGCTTGTGAAGATTTTATCTCTGTCTGATACAATACTACATGGAAGGCCATGGAGTTTGTATATCTCATTCAAGAAAATGTGGGCTAATTGTGTTGCAGTGAAAGGATGGTGTAGAGCAATGAAATGTGCATATTTTGTAAATCGATCTACCACCACCCAAATGACTTCTTTCCCATTGGATTTTGGAAGTTGTTCTATAAAATCCATGGAAATATGTTGCCACGCTTTATCAGGTATGAGTAAAGGTGGTAATATACCTGCTGGTCTCTCATTGGAATATTTGCTTTGCTGGCAGATTTCACACTGTTTAACCACTTCTTCAACTTCTTTCATCATGCTAGGCCATGAAAATACAAACTTCATCATCTGAAAAGTAACCTGTATTCCAGAATGTCCTCCCAGACTAGATGTATGCACACTCATTATCACTTTTTCCCTCATCCCAGCACTCTGCCCCACAAAACTTTTCCCTTTATATCTCAGTATTCCTCACTTGTAGTCAAATAAAGAGAGATTAGTGGTGTATATTAGAGACTCAGTGTGTAACGCCCCGAATTTCATTAATCATAATTTTATGTTTATTGCCATTTTATAAATTACATTTTATCAGACTTTCATGGAATTTCATGAATTCATACTAAACTAAGAATTTATTTCATAACTTGAAAATATTTATTTCATGAAATAATTGCCGAATATGATTTAATTGTCAACTTGTCCCTAGATGTGCACTACAATGACTTGTATGATAACTTAATTAAATGAAAGTGTAATCCTTGTTCACTGTCGAGGTTGGTTGGAGATCGTGCACGCCCCTCGCCAGGGCCACTGATGGTTATAATAAACATGATTATCGTGTTAAACTTGATAGTTGTAATCTCGGGCGAGTTCTATGTTATGTTCGCACTTATATTATTTTAGTTACAAAACCTTACCCGAGATTATAACTTGCATGCTACTTGCGTTTATATATATTTATGCCCCTCACTCGGTCTTCGCAGACTGACGCCTCCACCTTTCAGGTTTTGTTCGTGGCGTGCTAGACGGGAGTCGTGTCGTGTCATTCATCCAGCTGAGTCTAGCATGGCATTACCTCTTATGTATTAGCATATTGGAGTATCATGTTAGTGGTTTTGAGCACTTATATATGTGAATGTTATTTAGAAGATGATAATGTATTGATATGATGAAACGATATTATTATGCTTCCGCTTTTGAGTTTCATGTATTGGATTTATCCTGCATTTGAGGGTCTAGTCCCGCCTAGCTAGCGTGTTCTTTTATTTGTCTTGTCACTCGTTCGCTATAGGTTAGTTCATGTACGGATTACCCGTTTCGTATATGGATTCACCTATAATGCGGGGGTGTGGCATCTCCACGTGTAGGGGTGCTACATCTTAAGTGGTATTAGAGCCCGATTGCAAAACCGAGGTTCTAGTGTCGTGTCGTGTCATGTCGTGTCGAGTCTAGGTCGAACGCCATAGGATTAATTGGTAATTTGTGAGTCTTGCATCTTACTTGGAACAACTTGAACTTACTTGAATTAATTAAATTACTTGATAACTTGTGCCTTGCATTGATTTCCGCTATTAATTGTTAATTAATTGATCTTGAACTATTTGAATTATGTGTTATACTTGCATCTTATGAACTCAATTATGCTCATTAGCATTTCTTAATCCAACATGCATATCTAGTGTTTCGGTTACAGGATGCCTCGAAATAAATCTCGCCGTGATCATTCTCCTGGACATAGGAGACATCATCATGATCATTCTTCCCATGCTCCTTCACCCCCTCCTGCTCAGCCACAAGATTTCATGAATGCAGTGGTCGGGTTGGTTGATCAGAGACTTCAAGAGCGGGTTCCTCCAGTACCACCTGTGCCATTAGCACCACAGGAGAACCCTATCTCCGCTATACTACGTGAATTTCAAAATCAGCAACCTCCCAAGTTTTATAGGGGGGATGATATCCAAGCAGAGATATGGTTAAAGGAAATAGAAAGAATTTGGCAGCTTATCCCGTGTGATACTCAGGAAAAAGCTCGCTGCACTCTTACCCTGATCCAGGGCGAGGCTTATTCATGGTGGGAGAGTACTCAGATTGTATTAGAAGCTGCCGGGGAAGCTATTACCTGGGAAGTATTCGTTCGGGAATTCAGAAATAAGTTCATTCCACTAGCTTCTCGCACTCGTAGGTTAAGGGAATTTACTGAGTTGAAGCAAGAAGGGAGATCTGTTGGCGAGTACATTGCGGAGTTCGAGAAACTATCTCGCTACGCTCCCAATATAGCGAACGATGACTTTCACAAGGCGACGCAATTCATGCAGGGACTCAGGCCGGATATCCAGGATGCCTTGAAAGCTGCTAACACAAGTACCTGGGCCAAGGCTACTACTAAAGCATTAAAGGTCGAGGATTCGGACAATGCAAGGAGGTCTATTCCTCGCTTTGAACCGGATCCAGTTTTGGGATCGGAACAGGGCTCCAATGTGATGTAAAGGTCCAATGCTGCTTCAATTTTACTCTCTAAGGAAAGGTCTAAAAAGAAAAAGTCCCGAATTGATAAATCAACTTCAGAGAAGGTTTCTGTTACGACATTGCCATCACAGTCAGGGAAGCCACTTTGCACTTACTGTGGGTTGGACACACATACCTATGATGGATGTAGGAAGCGCTTGCGATTATGTTTCCGTTGTGGAAGTTCTGAGCATCAAATAGATACGTGTCTGAAACGGAAAGAGCGGTCCACCGGGGGTCGGAGACCATCTCACAGGCAAGAACAACGATGAACAGTACTTTCAAACATGCATATCGCAAGCATTATGAATTTATCATTATTACAATTTTTTTTACTAGCAACAATGTTCTTCGTTATGAAGGATAAATTAATGTGGTTGGTATGACTATACTGGCTTCTTGTGTGATAAATGTTTCCATCATTATTTCTTAGAGTGATACTCGTTGATTGTTCGAGAGACGGGGTTCTCTCATTACGTGCTGAGAGACGGGGCTCTCTCATAGCTTGTTCGAGAGACGGGGCTCTCTCATCTCTTGTCGAGAAACGGTCGGTCTTGCGACCGTACTCCCCAGGCGGAGTGTTTCACGCGTTAGCTGGGCCCCCGATCCGCGTAGACCAAGGGCGAACACTCATCGTCATTTTGTTTAAGAGACGGGGTTCTCTTATAGCTTGTGCATCATTGAAACTCGACAGTGGATCTGGGGACCCGGTCCTTTTAAGGGGGGAGAATTGTAACGCCGCATTTCATTAATCATAATTTTATGTTTATTGCCATTTTATAAATTACATTTTATCAGACTTTCATGGAATTTCATGAATTCATACTAAACTAAGAATTTATTTCATAACTTGAAAATATTTATTTCATGAAATAATTGCCGAATATGATTTAATTGTCAACTTGTCCCTAGATGTGCACTATAATGACTTGTATGATAACTTAATTAAATCAAAGTGTAATCCTTGTTCACTGTCGAGGTTGGTTGGAGATCGTGCACGCCCCTCGCCAGGGCCACTAATGGTTATAATAAACATGATTATCGTGTTAAACTTGATAGTTGTAATCTCGGGCGAGTTCTATGTTATGTTCGCACTTATATTATTTTAGTTACAAAACCTTACCCGAGATTATAACTTGCATGCTACTTGCGTTTATATATATTTATGCCCCTCACTCGGTCTTCGCAGGCTGACGCCTCCACCTTTCAGGTTTTGTTCGTGGCGTGCTAGACGGGAGTCGTGTCGTGTCGTGTCATTCATCCAGCTGAGTTTAGCATGGCATTACCTCTTATGTATTAGCATATTGGAGTATCATGTTAGTGGTTTTGAGCACTTATATATGTGAATGTTATTTAGAAGATGATAATGTATTGATATGATGAAACGATATTATTATGCTTCCGCTTTTGAGTTTCATGTATTGGATTTATCCTGCATTTGAGGGTCTAGTCCCGCCTAGCTAGCATGTTCTTTTATTTGTCTTGTCACCCGTTCGCTATAGGTTAGTTCATGTACGGATTACCCATTTCGTATATGGATTGACCTATAGTACGGGGGTGTGGCATCTCCCCATGTAGGGGTGCTACACAGTGATTGCTTCTTGAGCTAGGGGATCTACAGCTGTAGAATAGTGACAGTACTAAAGCTGGCTTCCCCTTCCTCTATCTGTCTTGAAAGTGCATCTACTGCCTTATTTTCTTGCCCTTTCTTATACTCGATGGTATAGCTGAATCCCAAGAGCTTTGTCAAGTATTTATGCTGTAATAGTGTAGAGATCTTTTGCTCCATCAGGTATTTAAGGCTACACTGATCAATTCTTATTATGAAGGTTTCATGAAGCAAGTAACTCCATTTATCAACAACCTGTATGATAGCCATTAATTTCTTTTCATAAAAAGACAGACCTAAAGATCTTGGTCCCAAAGTTTTACTCATGTAAGTAATAGGATGCCTATTTTGCATAAGAACAACCCCTATTCCTTTGTAGCAAGCATCAGTCTCTAGAATGAAAGTTTTAGAGAAGTCTGGAAGAGCAAGAACTGGTGCAGTTACCATGGCTTTCTTCAACTCAATTAAAGCTTGCTCAGCATTAGAGTCCCACTTAAACTGTCCTTTCTTGGTAAGATTGGTGAGTGGTTTAGCAATCATCCCATATCCTTTGATAAACTTTCTCTAATACCCTGTCAGTCCTAAGAATCCTCTCAGACCCTTAACTAACTTTGGAGTTGGCCAATCTACCATAGCTTGAATCTTCTGAGACTCAGCTGACACTGTTCCCTTCTGAAACACATGCCCCAGATATTCCACTTGTGGTTTACCATCCTTTTTCTTTACTAGCAGCACTGGAGATGAAAAATGACTGATGTTTGGAAGTATGATTCCATTCTTGAGCATTTCCTACCAGCTTCTCAATCTCACATTTCTGCAGGTAAGAGTATCTGTAGGGTTGTTGCTTGATACTCTCCATCCCAGGTTTAAGCTAAATCTGATGCTCATGATCTCTTTCCGGAGGTAACTGATCTGGTTCTTTAAAGATGATATCATAATCTGATAATAAGGGCTTCAATTCCTCATTTACATCCCAATCTTCCTTACTTTCCACAGCTGATACCATGCACAGATAGCTAAGTGAAGAATTTTCTTTTCTTTTCAACAGTTTATGTAGCCGTTTTCCTGAGATCATTCTCAAGGAAACCTCACTCTGTCCTCCTTGTAATATGATCAACTTTTCACCTCTAAAGAATTTCACAGTCTGTTTATCAAAATTTAGTGTGATATCACCTAACTTTCTTAGGGAGTCTACACCTACAACCATATCATACCTTTCCAATCTAAGTAACCTCACACTAGCTTGGAATTGCTGACCACACATTTCCCATTTGAAGCTGCTGTATTTAGCATTAGAGTGAAGTTTGGCACCATCAACAACTGCCACAAGTAGGGGATGAGTGCACTCAATCTCATAACCTGTCTTCTTAACAAACTTCAGATCCATAAAAGTATGCGTACTCCCTGAGTCAATTAGCACAGTTATCACATTGTTACCCACTTTCCCCTGAATTTTGATAGTATCAGGAGCTCTTTGTCCCTTTGCAGCATTCACAGATATGTGCAGCTCAGTATCCTCTGATTCTTCTAGACTGATCACATCATCTTTATCAGATTCCTCTTCCACTTCTTTACAAACTATGACAAACAAGTTTTTACATTTGTGACCAATATGACTCATCACAGTTGAAACAAAGTCCCTTTTTCCTCGGATGTCAACCTTTTAATGGGGAACTTATATGTGGTTATGCCCCCAGGCTTTTTCACCACGTTATCACCAATACCAGTCTTGTTATTCTAGCCCTGTGGTGCCATTTTAGAGTTCTTTTTCATTGTTTCAACATAACCCTGCTGCTTAAGTGTTAAACTCATAGCATGAATCAGGTTACTTGGATTCAACATGTCAAGCATCTGTGATATTTCATCCTTAAGACCACTGATATAGCTTTTAATAAAGTAATCTTCAGTTAAATTTCGATTATGGTTAACCATAAATGATTTCAGTTCCTCAAACTTCTGATTATACTCCTCAACAGATTTTTCTTGTTTGAGTTTATTAAACCGACCAACCAGATTACTCTCCCTTGGGTTTGAAAACTTTTCCAGCACTAGAGTTGAAAACATTTCCCATCCTATGTTCTCCTTTCCATCAATGTAATCAACAAACCAACTATCTGCATTTCCCTCCTTGCTCATGACATCTAAAATCATCTTTTCATAGTCACTCATATTATTAATCAGAAAATATTTGTGACATTTCCTTAACCATTGCCTAGGTTCATTTCCATTAAATCTCGGGAAATCCATCTTGATTTTCAGATTTACAGTAGTTGTTACCTCATTTAGTCTGACCGCTGGTGTATGAAGGATTCCAGCCTCGCAAAACTGTCTGGATGTTGTTGATAAGGGCTCTCTCAAACTGCTTGATTCCTTATCCTTGCTCATTGCTACCAGCATCTTGGTGATTTCTTCGAGCTAAGCTTTCATACTGTCTTGACCCTCCTTCAGCTCTTTGGTGGTTACCTCTAGTTCTTCAATACGCGTACCATGATTCTTAGCCATTTGAACCCACGAAACTCTCCACAAGGAACCTTGCTCTGAGTCCACTGTCAAAGTCAAGCTGATCCTTGGAACTGATCCCAGAAAACAGAGCAGCAGCTCACCTGCTTAAACCCAATGTAACAGTGAAACTTGAAGAAGAAGATAGAGTAAAGGAGAGAGAGAGAGGGAATTTAAGAGAGAATTGGATTGAATTGCATAAAATCTGAATGGCAAAAAGAACGTCTCTGCAGTACAAGAAGTGCGAGAAATTTCTGCACATGCTCCACTCACGCCATCTAATCCAGACACAACACATGTCTAACACAACACTCAAAATAACAACTTAAAGTTGTTATGAAATCTAAAGAAACGTGTAGCAACATAACAAATAACTCAGACTCAAAACGATAATGTTTGGAAGCCAAAAGTGTTATCCAAAACTTAGAAAAAATGTAACACTTTCTTCAAGAATCGTAATCCTCTCTGGCTCTGGTTATGCTTCACAACAGCTTCCCCATCCATTTGATCCTTCTTCTTCATAGTCATGACAGAGTATGAGGGAATTGTTGGGGGTTCTTGGAGTCGGCAACTATGGCTATGTTGTTGAGATGGTGGTGGTGGTGGTGAAGGCGACTGAAAAAGAGAAAAAAAATGTAAGAAGGGGGACGGCAGCAGCAGAGCTTGAGCTGGGTTGGTGCCCAGGGCGTTCGCTAGTGGTGGTGATGATAGCTGATGGGGCGGTGGTGTGGAAGGCAGTGACATATCTAGGAGTGTGAGAACCTTTAACAAAAAGATGTTATTTTTTCCCTATCCGATTGAGTTTTAAGATCTAGGTTTCCTGTGGTGGTGGTGACGGTACTGGTGGTTGGGGACGGGGTTAACGGAGAGACGATATGGATCTGTGGATGGTTGCATCGTTGCTGCTGTGAGATATGGAAATTACAATGCAATCCTTCTAATTTATATTACATTAGTAGTCCCTTATAAGATGGCAAAAAGTCGAGCTGGCTCGATGTTAGCTCGTGCACGGGTTCGAATTTCACGAATCAAGCCGATCCTTGGCTCGGCTCATGCCTGTTTCAAGCCAAGCCCGAGCCCATTTATTTCTGTTCGTCGACTCCCAGCTCAAGAACCATAGGCTTTTTAAAATAAATATATATATATATATATATATATATATATATATAATATATCTTAATATATGTTATAAATTATAATTTATATACTTATATTATATCTAGAATACTAAAGTAACTAAATTTTCCCAAAACCCTAACCCTCTTTCCATTTTCACAATACGCCCACCACCTCTGCTCTCCACACCACTCCACCGCCCTCCGATGCACGCTACACACACGCCGCACTCCACTGCTGCACGCCCGCCCTTCACTCACCTCTCCACATGCCACCACGCCTCGACAGTCCACATCGTCGCGTCTATCTTGCGTCGGTACTACCTTATGCTGTCGCACTCCTCTTTATCTATTCAAAGATTCCTCTTTTTCCAGCAATATACTGCATTGAGGTACAAAAAAATTCATCTTTTCTCTTTATATTTATTGAAAAATTGCTCTCTTACATGGCCATCTTTGAATTTCTATGTGTTTGTCTTTTGATTCTGCAACTTCTAAGGATATTATGGCTGCATTATGGAGTCTTGGTAATGAATTGTTTAATGCTTCAATGTACTGATGAATTGAAATTGAAACTAAGGATATCATAGCTGCATTATGGAGTCTTCGTAATGAATTGTTTAAGGCTTCAATGTACTGATGAATTGAAATTGAAACTATTGATATTGTGTAATGAACTAATTATACCATGAAAACTAATGATATTCTGTAATGAATTAATGATATTGTTCAAGGTTTCAATGTACTGCATTATTGTTTTTTCTTATCCATCTCTTGTTTAAATATGCAGGTTTGAAATTGAAACAACTTCATTTCAAAGAAAGGAGTCAAAACTCAAAAGAGGAATTCTGACTTATTCTTCATTTCAATGGAACGTTGCAAGAATTTTATTATTTTTATGGACACTAATTTATGTTATTAAAATGGTTTTTATGCGAACTACTTTACGTTATTATAATGATTTTTATGGATCGAATGTAAGGATACAATGTTATTTCATCGAGATTTATTATTATAAATTATTAGAATGTTATTTTAACAGGCTTTTTGGGTGAAAAAGACACAGAAAACTATATCTTTGGGTGGTAAAAACGTAGAAAACAGTAAATGTACTTGGCTCGCGAACCGGGGCGAGCTAGCTCGAGCCCAGAAAACTGTGGCTCGTTGGCTCGTGAACCAGATTCAAAACATTTATTTTTAGGGCGAACCCGAGCTCGAACCTCAAAAAAACACCTCGCCTCGTTGCCATCCCTAGTCCCTTCATTCTGTTAGGGTTCCGTCATGATTTTAATCTCTGACTCCGAAAATACCCTTAATTTTTTTTGAAAATTTTGAAATTGAAAGAGTTGTTTTGTTGGAGCATGTAATAGGTAGGAATGTTTTTGTAATATTTTTCAAATATTTCATATAAGGGTATTTTGGTAATATAAAAAATTATAAAAATAGTAAAGGGTATTTTTGGGATTACAGGATAAAATAATGACGGAACCTAACAGAATGAAGGGACTACTGACAGAACATTAACTAGAGGGACTACATTGTAATTTCCTGATAAAGATGGATTGTGTCATGATTAGGCCTAATAGCAGGGTAGTGAGATGTAAATTTCCCAAATTCAATAACACAAAATAAGGGAGAATTACATGTGACTACCGTGTATTTAGGCCTAATTACAACGCAGTCCATCATTATCGAAAAATTACATTTTAGTCCTTCTAAATCTTGTTTGGTTTGAGGTCCCTTAACGGAATTTGTAAAAGTACACTTATGCCCCTGACGGTTTTATGAGTGTTACATTGAATATATGACCAAAATTACAAAATCATCCCTAACGATCCCTATAAATTATGAATTTAACAACAAATCAGGGGTATTTTTGGAATGACATAACGAAACCCTAGGGACCACAAACTGTTCTCAAAAGTTATGGAGTAAAATGTAATTTCCCGATAATGATGGACTGCGTTGTAATTAGGCCTAAATGCAGGGTAGTCAAATGTAATTCACCCCACAAAATAATCTATAATAAATTGAGCGGGTATCCAAGTGAAAAACGGATGGTGGATTTAGACTCATCGTGAAAAGAGAAACATTTTGTCCAGATGGTGCTGTAATACTATCATCAAAGTTACACGAATCACTGTTGGCTACCGCCAGAGACCACCTCCGATCGTAAATTTGTCAAAAAATCACTCGACAGTTTATATCCAGAGCCTATACCCAAATATCGATTAATTTTTTAATACTTCAATTGAACCAAAATTAATTTTAGATCTGTGAATTGAAAAATTTTAGAGAATTTCAAAATAAAATTACTTCCAAATTACTTGACAAAAATTAAAATGGAGCGTAAAATAGCTTACACATGTTGAAAGCTTTTGATTGTCACCCGTATTGACTAGAGAAAATTGTCGGAGATGGCTGCCGACATCGGCTGCCGTTCGCGCCACCTTGTCATCACCCTAGTGATGCCATTAGGACAAATCCGACTATAGGGCCACCACGATTGGCTTCGTCTCAACAAGACTAACAAAACTTGTAAGGCCTTAACCCCAACGGTCGTCGGAAGTCCAGCATACCACCATTACATCATCGAAATGCCACCACCGTGTTTTCTCTCGTAAAAATGTTGGGGAAAGAGTATTGGCTCTTCGAATTTCATTATTGGAAAGCAACCAGAGAAATGGGGTGAAACAAGATGGTTTTCATGTCTGGTTTCTACTTCGTCATTGATCGGATTTTGGTTCTACTTGCTCCATTGTGCTTTTCGTCTCGAGAGCTTTAATATCGCTCATGGGTTCACCGAATTCCATCAAGAAATGAGTGAACCTATTTCTGGCCTAGCTACATTGTGACTGTGAGTTCAAAGAGAGAGAGAGAGAAGAGAGAAGTGTGAGCTAAATATGAGATAATGAGAGAGGAGTTTAATTTGTGACGCCCCGCTATGTTCCGTATTATTACCACTTCATCACTCTATAAACTGCACGTTTAGATTCAAAATTTTAATTCGTCACTCTACAAATTGCATGTTTAGTTCCCCATTTTTATTTCATCGCTTTACAAACTGCACTTTTAGTTCCGCATTACCACTTCATCACTTTATAAACTACACGTTTAGTTTTGAATTTTTAATTCATCACTCCATAAACAACACTATTAGTTTCCCATTTTCATTTCATCACTCTACAAACTGCATGTTTAATTTAGCATTTTTAATTTATCACTCTACAAACTGCAAGGTTAGTTCTAAATTTTTAATTCATCACTCCACAAACAGCACTATTAGTTTTGCATTTTTTATACATCACTCTATAAACAACAATATTAGTTCCCCATTTTTAATTCATCACTTTACAAACTGCACGTTTAGTTCCAAATTTTTAATTCATCACTCTATAAACAACACTATTAGTTCCGTATTTTTTATTCATCACTCCATAAACACCACTATCAGTTCCCCATTTTAAATTCATCACTATACAACTGTATGTTTAGTCATGCATTTTTAATTTCTTGCTCAACAAATCAGCAATATAATTGGTTAAAATTCCTTGCTCATTCGTAAATTACAACTAGTACCGAAGAAAATAAAACATAAAAACCAAACTAGATTACTGTAATTCAAAAACATAATGTGCAACATGGTTCATCATCATAAAATGTTCATGTATCCTCCAAAAGCTCGGCCACTCTTCAGTTTTCTGTGAGAAAATAAATCATTACAAAAGGTGATTATAATCTATTTATGGGAACAAACACAGCCAGAGATAATCAATCAGTTTATACAAAATATATTTAGATATATGCATAAATCTTACAGTTAGTTTATGCAAAAATATATACAAATTAGTTTATACAAAATAATATTCAAATATATGCAGAAATCTCACAGTCAATTTGTGCAGAGATATATTTAGATATATGTAGAAATCTCGCAGACAGTTTATGCAGAAATATATACAGATATATGCCAAAATCCAAGAAATCTCAAACAATTGTTTTACAAAAATTTCAAATCTCAAATTTCAAGCAGAAATCTCTTTAGATATATAAGAAATTTCAATTCTCGTAGCAGAAAACTCAAATAAATTGACATTATGATTGGTAAAATTCTCGACACACAAATAATGGATAAAGTGATTGTTCAAGAAACCAACTAAAATAATCAAAACATATAATAACTTTAGATTCAACAGCAAATTACCCAACCAAAAATAATTGCAAATTTGATAGCACACATCAAATCTATTGAGATATATGCATAAATTCCAAATCACAAAAATCTAAGATATATGCAAAAATCATAAATCAAAAAAATATTTTCACAAGTATATAGAAAAATCTCAAATCTCATAACTCCCAATAGATCTCTTCAGATATTTAGAAAAATACATGGAGAAATCAAATTTGCAAAAATTTATTCACTTATATATAGAATTCTCAAATTTGAAGAAATTTTATAAATTTAAACCTTAAAATGTCGAAGCAGAAAGGCGTTACAGAAAATACCTGAGATATTAAACTTAAGTGTGTCGACTTCTTCTTCTTCTTCTTCTTCAAAAATGATGAGGTGCGCTTGTAGCACCCCGGAGCGAAGGGCACTACATCCCTCGCACCATAGCCCGACACGTGTAATGAAATGGGAACTCCGCACACGCATCAAACTACGGCGAACGGGAGATAAACAAAATCTCTCCTATGCTAGACGGTCTAAACCCTAAATCAGAGTGCGCAATCAAAACAAATATCACATGCGGAAGCACTAGGATTCAAATATATAAACAAACATGCTCAGATTATAAACATATATATAAAATTTAAGGTAGTCAAATTATATAATTAGTCTCAAATTCGATTTCGTAACCATATACATGCTTTAAAAATTCAAAAGTACAAAATAAACTGAATAAAATGCATGAGACTCGCTAGACGACCCAAAACTCGAAAGAAGACCGCCGCCTAGCACAAACTCTCCAAACGGGCACCTGCAACTCAAAGAACAAAAAAGGAAAAAGAAAACAACGAGGAGGGGTCAGTCCTAAAGACTGGTGAGGGGGCTAACATACGCACACGTACGTATAAGTAAGAGCAAAGCATATTCAAATTAGAAAGTTCATGAATTGGGGCGTGGTTTTTACATTCCAAAACATTTTATCCCCGTGATAATACATATAAATAAAAAGGTTTAGGGCCGAAGGCCAAAATCAACTAATTTTAGAAATTAGAAGTCTACTCCCGTTTCACGAATCAAATTCATAATCAAAATCGAAATAACTCGACGAGAACGAGTTTCTAACCAACCTAACTCCTTTCATAAACAAAATCGAAATCGAAATACAAACAAAGTTCTAAATCAATCCACCTTCTCCGGTTGGGGATGAGGGGTGCGCCCCCTCAACCCCGGTTCTCTCGTCATAAGTTTGGAGTCGGGGGATCCTACCTGATCCACCGACGGGGTTACCGCCGGCCTAAAGAAAACCCGTCTTCCCCTCGACCTCCCGAGGTTGGGCAAGGTCTCCCAAAGTGGAGTTGTGTTGATGAGAGAGCTCGGCGACCCCACGGCCGACCCGAGATCACATACCACTTCTCCGAAGCCCAGTTCATAAATCATAAGTCAAAAGGTCTAAATTTTCAAAATTTCTAAATTTTACAGACTCATATTTCAAAGTCCAAAGCTCGCTAGTTTAAAATCACACATACCAACCCTTTTCAAATCAAACAAATGAAAATATAGTTTACGTATATATAAAAGCGTTTTTCGAACGATTTCATAACAAGGCGGGCCAATTCTCACAAAATACTAATCAAACACGTATTTAAATAAATATATATATACGTAAGTCGCATGCGGGCTTAAAATACAAGTAGGTTGTAGGTTGTATTAACTAAAAGAAGAAAACCTCACCTTGTCGACCAAACTGAATGCAACGAACCGAAAGACTTCTAAAACACCTCCTCGTCACCCACGGAACGAACCTAAGGACAAAACAAACAACAAAAGACGACTTTAGACTCAAAATGCACCAATTAGACGCTCGACAAATGCATATGGATGCTAATGATGCATAACGAATGCAATGAGATGTCGTATAGGTAATTTGAGTTCATATTAAATCATATCAAGTCATAATACATATATCTCACGTTAAACAAATTCACCAACTTCACATAATGAGCATAACACGTCATATGACATGTTAACAAATCATTCACACAATAAAAGAAGTAAAGAGAGATCATACAAGGTAAAGAAACAAGGTATTCACTCATACTTGCACGGTAGAGATCATATAGAGCATATAACGTCATATATCACGTATAAAAGTATCGAATTTACATCAAATAAATCCATACATTTGACATAACAACCATAGTACATCGTATTCTAACATATAAATAACAATACATTTAACATAACAACCATAATACATCGTATTCTAACATATTGTATGCATTCATAAGTTTAAATTCATAAGAAAGGCGAAAGGAATGCAAGAAAGCATCACAAGTACGTTTAAACGTTTATGCAAACAAGTCACGTTTACACTTAATAAACAAAGCCATAAAATCTAATTAATTAACAAAACATATCATATACTAACACATTAACATATTGAGATCATAATTGGGGTGGGAGAAAACGATTAAAATCATAAACGAAGCAAAAAACAAACAACAAAACAAAACCGGGTGGATAAGGAACAAAACACACGAATTCAACCACAAAGTGATGGGGGTAACGGGGGTTACCACGTTGCAGCATAAAGGGGGTAACCCCCGTTAAGGGAGGCAGGGGCTTAAAGCTCCAGCAGCCATGGAGGTAACGGGTGTTACCTCCCCAAGGCTGAAACGGGTTAACGCCCGTTACCGGGCACCGATTCCATCTTCCACGCACAACAGCAGCCCTGTTTCTTCAAGCTTCCATGGCAGCAGCTCTCCAGCAACAACAAGGAAACAAGAGGCAAGGAAAAGCTAGCAAAAACCACACAAAACAATAGCCATTCACTCCACACACAAGAAGGAAACAAGATTGAAGGCAAGAGATCACATATATCATCTTCTCCTCAAGTTTCATGAAAGTATAACAATGGTGGTTCGATTTACAGCAAGTTTCCATGAAATTCATGCTCAAAATATTAACAAGGAAGTCATAAGGATTAATTACATAGCTTGCAAGCAAGAAATGGATCAAAGAAGAGCAAGAAATCATCAAATGAATCATATAACCTAACTATTCATCAAATCAACTATAGCATGCTCAAACATGGATCAAAATGGACAAATAATGACTTAAAAGAAAGCTAAGAAGGTGGAGGTTCGAATTCTGAGCTTACCTTTCGAATTTGATGAAGAACGGAGGTGGAACGAGCAAGAAATTGGCAAAGTGAATAGTAGCAACCCTCTTTTCTCTTCCTTCTTCCTTGGTCTTGGTTTGCTGCTTCTTTCCCCTTTTTGGCTGCTGAATTTCGAAATGAGGGGGTGGGAGTAGGATAGAGAGTTGTGTTAGTGAAATGTGGGCCCAAAAATCACTTAATTTGGTCAAGTATTGAGGGAGATATGGCTATTTTAGTGAAGGGTGGCAAATCTGCACGTGAGGCTCGTTTCGGACAAAATTCGGGGGATCAAACGGGCTTAGAAAAATATGAGGCTAAGTCCCTTGTCTTCTTTTCTTTGTTACGAGTCCGACATCACTTCCGGAATTCAAATCCGAATTCCCGATCTCGAGATACACCTCCCGGAACTCAAGGTGCGCTAAAATGAGTTAGGCCCTCGAGTCCCTTAACAAATAAAACGGTTCGAAAACCGTGACAAACGAACTCAAAAACATAAAACGAACTTGCAAACAAGTTCATAACACATATAATTCATGCATATCACTTAATCACAAAAGTTAGAATAATAAACGGGTTCAAACGTTCAAGTATAGCGTATAAGGTTCAAATAAAATTCATATAATTCAAATAAGTCACATAAACATTATAATAAGCACATAATTTGCATAATTAAATGATTTAAATGTGCACGTAGCTCTCCCGTAATGGCGTACCTGTACGGGCAGACGAGCGGGATGTTACAGCGCTGTTGACGGTGGTCGGATTTCGAAAATCGATTAGTAAAGAGAACGAAAAAATAAGAAGAGAGATGATTAAACGGATATGAGATTGGAAGAAGTAAAAATTGTGTGATTGTAGTAAAAAAATAAGGGTAAAACAAACTTTTTAGGGCTTTGAGGGTTATTAAAAATAAGATGTGTACTAGGCATTTAAGGCAAAAATGCAAATTTGGCTCTGTAAGTTTACAATTTTGGCAATTTAGTCTTGTCCGTTTTAAAATTTGTAATTAAGTTCTGTAAATTTGTAATTTTTTTGAAATTTTCAATTAAGTCCTGTAAGTTCTAAAAATTTGCAATTTATGTCCAATTTTTTGCAAGAAAATTTATTAGTTAGCGGAATTGGCCATGTGGCTCATTTCTTTCCTGACTTAGCGAGATGACTTGAAAAAAATATATGATTTATATAAAAAAATTAGGGGGCACTTCCCAAAAACTCCCCATGAGTTTGGGAAGTTCCTTTTTACTCCCCATTTTCAAATACATCATTTGGGGTTTTAGGTACGTGATTCTGGGATTTAGATATGCGATTCTGGGATTTAGATACTCCCCATTTTCAAATACATCATTTGGGGATTTAGATACGCGATTCTTGAGTTTTTATACATCATTTTTTAAAATGGGGAGCTAAGAGGAATTGGATTTATCATTTGGGGAGTTTTCGGGAATTCCCCGAAAAATTTATTATACATGTGCAATATCTAATAAAAGAAAATTTAAATAAAAAAACATAATTATATTTGAACGAAACTATCGTGTCGTCTAGCGGAGACCATAACTAGGTGACTCGCTCAGACAGTTGACTACTTTTCAATAGATAAGAATAGCTAAACCAACCTTACTAGCTGGTCAAGCTTAGAGATCTTATCGGTCGACAAATCAGAGATGGACGACCACGTACGGTCCCACGAAAATCTGTACGTACTTATTTCAATCTAGTATAAGTGAGATCTTTCGATTTGCATGCGTAGGAGCAACTCAAACAAAGAAGAATCGAGCTCGGTCTGAATTCAGGCATGGCCCAGGCGGTCTGAATTCGGACATAAATTGTAAATTTTTAAAACTTACAGGACTTAATTGCAAATTTCAAAATGCACAGGACCAAAATTGTCAAAATTACAAACTTATAGGACTTAATTATAAATTTTGAAACGGACAAGACAAAATTACCAAAATCTAAGACCAAATTTACATTTTCCCCAAATATTTAATATTGATATTTTTTCAAATGAGGGATTTAGGAAAATTTTTAAAGATATTTATTCCTTTTTATTAACTGCCCCATTAATTAGTGCCGTGAAATTGCATTTTCCTATTAAAAAGAAAAGCGATGCTAAAAAATATTGTTAAGAGAAATTTTTTTCAGCTGTAAAGCATAAGAATTTAATCTTTCCCCAACGACTTGTGCAGGCAAAATCCTTGCGCAATAAATGCTCTTTTCCTTCCTTTGGGCTAGAATTTTCCCATAGTGAGTATCTGTCTGTTATGAGGAGGGATCTACTTTCATAATTTCATTGGTCACATTAATTACGGTTGACAGGTGTTATATATATATATATATATATATAAGATATATATACGAAATTATAATGCGTCATTTTCTTTTATAATAATATAATATTGCATGTAAACATTAAGAATGAACGACGAAATTATAATGCGTCATTTTCTTTTATAATAATATAATATTGCATGTAAACATTAAGAATGAACGAGTGATTTATCACATCATCGTTGGTCGCATTAATGGCTGTTGACTGGCAATATGACGAACACTAAATACACATCTTCACTAAATCCCTTAGATTATTGACATTGTATATTCTTTTAATTTTTGGCCAACCAATAATGTATAAATGTCTATCAAAAATATAACAATTCATATCCCTATAATCACAAATGAGTTCTTAGAAACATTCCCATCCGAAGTTCCATTTTTCATATAAAAATAGATAAAATTTGTTAAGATTATGGTCTTCATAGGTGCGAACATCAACAATTACAAATAATAAAATCTAGGAATATCAACAAGCTTCAACGACCAAATTAATAAAAAGAAAAAGACAGCAATGTTGACTGACCTTAATAATTAATAAAGTGTTGGACCATAAAATATAATCTCTGAAATAAGACAACCTAATTCATAAGTTAGAGGGGCAGTGAATGCATATAAAACATCCTGTGAGCAAACTATTAAATAAAACGGACGGACTCTAATAATTGAATTTAGGCAAAAGCAATTTAAACTTTAAGAAACATCCATGCATATAAATATACAGCCCGTATCAATTGAGCAGAGAAAGAGAAAGAGAGAGACTAAGGTGAGAAACCAGTGTTGGCCATTGATGGATCATCTGAAACCAAGCCGTCCCAATTCATGTCCGCTCACCCCTTTGACATTCCTCGAAAGGGCCGCCGTCATTTACGGCGACTGCCCGTCACTTGTCCACAACGCCACCACCTACACATGGTCGGAGACGTACACCAGATGCCTCAGGCTTGCATCGGCCATTGCGTCTTTCGGTTTCTCGAGGAACACCGTCGTCTCGGTGGTGGCGCCCAACACCCCCGCCATGTACGAGCTCCAGTTCGCGGTGCCCATGGCCGGTTACGTCCTCAACAACATCAACACACGCCTCGACGCAAGGACCATCGCCATCCTACTCCGCCACAGCGAGGCCAAAGCTGTCTTCGTCGACTCCCGCCTCCTGTCTCTGGTTACGGAAGCCTTTTCTCTTCTTCCGCTGGATTTTCCACCGCCGTTACTCATTCCGATCGACGATGACGGCGGCGATGGTGATAGTATTCCCACCTCAAATGACGATTTCCATGTCACTTACGAGGATTTGGTGGAGAAAGGAAATCCGGATTTCAAATGGGTAGCTCCGGAGAACGAGTGGGAGCCGATGACTCTGAACTACACCTCCGGTACGACGTCGGCTCCGAAGGGAGTGGTGCACTCCCATAGATCACTTTTCATAATCACATACGATTCACTCGTGAATTGGTGTGTGCCAAAGGAACCAGTCTACCTCTGGACGCTGCCGATGTTCCACTCAAACGGGTGGAGCTACACCTGGGGCATGGCCGCGGTGGGCGGAGTTAATGTTTGTCTCCGGAAGCTGGATGCGCGTCTAATTTATGACGCCATAAATAGATATGAAGTCACCCATATGTGTGGGGCCCCCGTGATTCTAACCATGCTAGCTAATTTCCAACGGGCCAAGCCGCTAAACACCACCGTCCATTTCATGACGGGGGGCGCGCCGCCGCCGGCTGCGGTGGTTCTCCGTACGGAATATCTGGGATTCGACGTCAGTCATGGATTCGGGATGACGGAGGTGGCTGGGGTGGTGGTGTCGTGTGCGTGGAAATCAAGGTGGAACGCTTTTCCGGCGGCGGAGAGGGCCAGGCTGAAGGCCCGGCAGGGAGTGCGGACACTGGCGCTGACGGCGGCGGACGTGGTGGATCCCAAGACTGGAGAGAGCGTGAAGAGAGATGGATCAACCATGGGAGAAATAGTGCTGAGAGGCCCTTGCTTAATGCTGGGTTATCTTAAAAATCCAGAGGCCACCGCGAAGTGCATCAGGAAAGACGGGTGGCTTTACACCGGCGATGTTGGGGTGATGCACGCCGACGGGTATATGGAAATAAAGGACCGGTCGAAGGACATAATCATCTCCGGCGGTGAGAATGTGAGCAGCGTGGAGGTTGAGTCCGTGTTGTACTCCAATCCAGTGGTGAATGAGGCGGCGGTGGTGGCGCGGCCGGATGAGTATTGGGGTGAGACGCCGTGTGCTTTCTTGAGCTTGAAGGAAGGGGTGAGTCCGAAGCCGCCGGAATATGAGATGATAGAGTACTGTCGGGCGAGGTTGCCACATTATATGGTGCCCAAGACGGTGGTGTTCATGCCGGAGCTGCCCAAGACCGCCACCGGGAAAGTGCAGAAGTTTGCTCTGAGAGATATGGCTTGCAAAATGGGTAACCTGGCGACGGCGAGTCGGATGTAGAGGGAAAATATTTGGGAATTTTTTGTTGCATTATTCAATTTTTTATAAATTGTATCAAATTTACTTGAAAAGGAGTGATTTTTTCAGTTAGTGAAAAAAGAGGGTGATATTTTCTTCTGCATTTCTTGCTGAATTGTACAAAATAAATTTGTTATGATGTTAAAGTCTTTCTTTTTGTATGTTTATTCAAAGACATTTCTTATTGGCTTTCCAATTATTCTTTTATTGATTGTATAATTGATTTGAAATTATATGTACAATATTTTTTTTCTTACGATATTTATACAATCCATATGTTGTCATCACTTTCGAAAACATTTCAAATATAAGCGTTTTGTTTTCATTTTTTAAGTTTTAAATGGTCGTTATTGTGAAAATATAGGTAAGAAAAATATAATTGCAATTGTCATCTCTTGAGTTGGGAAAGAATTTTAGTTGAGTTTAAAAAAAAAAATATATATATATATATATATGTATAACAAGAAGTTTTAGAAGATCTCTGGCTGATCTTGTACATTCATATATATTAGATACTTTATAGTTTATAAGTAGAGGTCTACTGACAAACAAGTAAAATATTAGGGACATACGTTCTTTTTTGTTTTAAAGGTTAGGATTGTTGGTTTGGGATACCGTATTTCAAGTTTGTGTTTTATTTTTTATTTCATTCCATACATGTGTTAAGTGTATTAATAGACAATCGAGATTAAAAGAGAAATCTTTCAAAAAAAATTCGTATTACAATTATTTCTCTATTCTAATCTTAATCATCTATTAATATACATAATACGTGTATGTAAGTGAAATAAAAAATGAAATACAAAAGATTAAAAGTCAGAATCCCCTACTTGGATCTTATAAATTAAACTAAGGTGGCATTACTTTTATCCAAATATTTTATTTATAAAATAGCCTTAAACATCTTAAGAAATAAATATTAGTTCCAAAACAAAGAGGCTACGCAGTGAGGTCTAGCATTTTTGGTTATATATACAACATTCGGTTAGTAATTAGTATTTATTAATATCACCATCACTTTCCTGAAAGAACACAAATACACAATTGGTGAGTACTAGTAACTACTCCAAATCCCACCCATGATATTTATGTAATTAGTATTTATAATCATCGCCCTCTTTTTAAAACCGAAACGACACAATTGGTAATAGTCCTACCCATGATATTTATGGAGGTGTAGCAACCAATTCACAAAGACAAAATTATATTATATTTTATGGTGCAAAAATATAAAGAATTTGTCACCTATCAACTTAACTTTTGAAATACGTGGGTTGTACTTTGGTGTTTGATTAGGTATTGTTTACTCGATATTTTCTTTTCAATTATATTGAAATGGCTATTGATCTGGCTCAAATCTGGTCGATCCGACGTGGTCGATCTGGCTGTCAGATATGGGTCAATCAGTCAAGAATTTGTTTGAGTGGGTTCTTTATCGACCTGAAAGCACTAGCAAACGTGAGCTCGAAACCAACTTGGGGGACTTGGGGTTTTACCCAAGGTTGGCACTCTGACGCTCAAGTCAGTGATGGAGCTCTTTTTAGAGAGAGAATAAATGCAATTGAATGCGTATTAAAGGCTTACCAACTACTGTTCAAAGGGCGAGTATTTATAGCCATGGCCAAATGACACAGTAGTGTGTGTACTGTAGGTGTGCATTAATGGCATTGCCAGTCGTCGATCTGGATGTCGGACGATGGAACCGGCTTGAGGCGGGTCGTTTGTACCTTCTTTCCCCTTTGGGTAAAAGCAGGGACTGACGGTCATTAATGAGCCGTAGTACGCCTGTTCCAGGGAATGGAGAGGGTACACGTGTCCCGACATGAGTGCTTTATAGTATTCGGGTGTCCGGTGACGTATGATATCGATCTGGAGATCGATATTGTCTTCCGGGATCCTTAATGCTGGGGGTTTCCTCACAGGAGAGGAGCAAATCGATCTGATGACCTAGGTATTAAAATCGATCAGCTGACCAGGCGATCAAGCGATGTGTAAATCGATCTAACGACCTCACGTAGATCTGATGACCTGCGGACTTTATATCGATCTGACGATCAGTCCGGAAAGGTTGCTCCTGGTTTGTCCAGGTTGGCGCAAGGGTCCACGTGGCACCAACCGGGGGCGGCCACGTGGCCTTGTACTATTATGCCATATCAGAGGCCCCCCAAATTACCGGTGTGAATCTTCGCAGTGGTAATTTCATCGAACTGGCAATGGATAGGGGAACCGTCGTGACCGTTGGAATCGAGTCGTCGTCTCAGTTACGGGCGTGACCTTTTGAGCCAGATCGGTCCGACAAAGCATTTAATGCAACGCGACCTTCCATAGGATAGGCGCGTGCGGGGTAATTATGGCGTCGTTTCGCATTTCGAGGCGTTACTTTTCAACCCCTATATATAGGGGGGTCCTCCCTCAGCTTCATTTCACTACTTACCATACTCTGAGAATCGAACTGCTCTGGTTGTGGTCAGCTCGCCGGCAACTTTCGTCTTCGAACTCGGCCTTTACAGAGGTAAAAAGTTTTTCCTTTCTTCCACCTTTATGGCTCAAAATCAGGTAGCGTTCACGCCGTCGCCAGAACGAGAGGAAGACCTGCCAGCCCCACCTTTACCGAATGAGAACTTCGAGCTCAACTCCGGGCCGATTTCCGGAAGGGACGGAGCTCCGACAGCGAACAGAGGGGGTCAGGCTTCGACATCGAGGGTACGGCGGCCCATTGGGCTTTTAGACGAGCTGGAAGGGGAAGTTGGAGAAGAGGTCGGAGAGGGACAAGTTGATGGAGGGGAACCCGTGACACAGGTCGGGAACCCTCCCGCGCGACCTCCCCATGTGTACAGGACTCTCTCACACGTTTCTGAGAGGTTCTCCAAGATAACCTCTCAGGAGCTCGCGGAGGTCACGCGGCTACTGGGGTTAGGTCCTCAGTACGCGGTTCGAAGGCCGGAGGAGGGGGAGACCGTCGAGAGACCGAGGGGTTTGAGATCGGTTGGCATGTATTACTCCTCCGTCAAGTATGGGTTCAGGCTCCCCCTTCCCCGGGTCATCTCAGATTTCTTGGTTCGGTATAACTTATGCCCTTCCCAGCTGACCCCGAATTCATTCTCTCTGATGCATTGTATGATCATTACCATGAAGTGCCTGGGATTCGAGCCGGAGATCTGGGACTTTGGGGAGTTTTTCACACTTAACAGTGCCACCAAATCCGGGGTAGGGTATTTCAATCTTCAATCAAAGCCGAACCGGAAGATCGTATCGATCCCATCTACATCACATGGCATCAATTGGAAGTCCAAGTTCTTCTTCATCGACCTTCCCATCGTTCCCCGCTTCCGGATCACTTGGGGGGATAACGGCCCAAGACGGCTCGTGACCAAGTCGTCGACCTGGCTCCACAATCACTTCGAGCTGTTGACCAATATGGGGCTTTTAGATCATACCAACCTGACGAGGACGGGGAATCTGGTCGAAGCGGGCATTATAACCGGGCTTCATAAAAAGAACTTTCGCTTTGGTATGCTCTTACTTCGACCGGACCCCTACTCGATCAGGGTCTTTAAATTTCTTTTTACTTGCTTTTTCGACCTGTTTCGTCGAACTGAATCTTTCGTTTCGCAGATCTACGACCATTGATAATGTCTCGAGCCGCGAGAATGAGGGCGATGAACCAAAGGAATGCCACCCCAGACGAGCTACGGCCCGTGGCGGAGGCCGCTCGAGCCATCATCAATGCCCTACCTGAGGCCCAGCTAGCTCAGCAGGAAAGGTGCTCGAGGGAGCTACAGGACCTGGATGCCGATCTGGCGGAGCAGACCGCTGGGGAGCCGCTCCATGGTCAAGAGCTCGAAGGTCAAGACGGGTCATCCGCGCAGCCGAGCGGCCAGGTCGGGGAGGACGTCGAACAAGTAATAAATCTCGATCATCTCCCTTTATATTTTGATGAAGATGTTGATCCTCAACTCCAGTTTGTTCAGGCGAGGCATGGGGTAGGCAAGAGACCTTTTAGAGAACTGGTTCATGAACTGCAGGATTCTGACGAGTCCGATGAGGAGGCCCAGCTTTCGAACTTTCCCAAGACTCCCCTTCCCCAATGGCCTGCAGGTCTGGAGCTCGAAAAGGCCGATGGGACCAAACGAGCTCTGGCGTTTGGCAAAGCCGATCCCGAACTTCTGGCTGCCCTCTTCAACTCCGGGTGTATCATTGATGAGCAGAAGAAGCTCTCTCAGAGGTCGGCCAGGCAGAAGAGGTACCAAGCTGCCAGAGGCCTTTTCGGTGTAAGTTGGTATTGGTTTTTTTTTTTTTTTTTTTTTTTTTTAACTCCCAGAGGTCGGACTAATTCGATCTGATCGCTTGCTCAGGACGTTCTCCCCGTCCTCATTAATTCGATCCACGAAGCTGAGGTCTTCAAGGTTGGCAAGGATAAATACAAGGAAAAGTACCAGCTGATGAAGGGCCGGCTCGTTTCAGCGAACCCCGAGAGGGTTGAACAGCTCGAGCAGGAGCTCAGGGAGGCCAGCGAGGAGAAGAGAAAACGGGTCGAGGATACGCAGACCTTGGAGGCCCAGTGGAAGAGCTCACAGGAGGCTCTTGAGAAGGCGGAGAAGGCTCACGCTGCCGAGCTTACCAGGATGAGGGAGGACTTCACTAAGCAGCTCGATGCTGCCGTTGCTGCTGCAAAAGACGATGGGCGGAACGAGATCTTCAGCTTGGCTCAAGCGAAGATCGTCAAAGCTGCGGAGGAGATGAAGAAGTGCAAGCTGGAGATCGAACGGTATGCCGTTCGCGAGTTCATGGAGGGTCCTGGCTTCGAAGAGGCGAGCCTGGTCATGGGGATGAACGATGTGACTGAGGGATTCCAGATCGCCATCAATCAGCTCAAAGCCCAGGATGCTATTGTCCCCAACTTTAACTTTGAGACCGTTGGCCCCATGCTTCCCGACCCAGGTGCCACCGAAGCGCAAGAGGAGGAAGAGCCGGTCCAGATCGATTGGGCGACTTACAAATATGGCCATGCCATTGAGATCGCTCAAGCGAAGAGGGACAAGCGTCCAGTTGCATGTGAGCTACCCATGCCGGTCCTGGTCGAGAGCTTCGTTCCTACCGTTAGAGAACTCGAGAGGACCCTCCGCCGATCAGCTTCGGAATCCACATCGGCTCTTGTTGAGCTCGACTAATTCGATCTAATTAATTTCCACCTTCCAGCCAGGTTATGGCTGTGTGAATATTTCGTTTCTGCTTTGCTTTTTCATGAACATTTGCCCATCGAGCCACATCGCGTGGTGAGCTCGATGCGCTAGGTATAATCGATCCTTGTTAATTTTGAGATCGATTTTCACATGAATGAATTATGATTCTCATACTTGTGCTTTCTTTTACTTTGCAAGTTGAACATCAATTCGGTCTGGCATGCGGGTGGTTTATCGATCTAGGTTTTGCTTACCCTTTAGCTAGATTTTTATCGCTTTCGGATCGATAGGTTAGTCACGCTATTCGATCTCGTTTGGATGTCGATCTTGTCTCGGGTGTTCGCATTTTTTCCTTGGTCCTTTTACCTTACTGCATTCTCATCGGATCGATTCCTAGACCTCCTTGGATCTAAATTGATCGCATTGGATCTTGGGATCTTCTTCAGAAATCCATCGATCTTTGGACCTCTTCGGATCTAAAACGATCTCATGGGGTCCCTGGATCATTAATCTTTGAAATCCATCGATCTCTGGACCTCTTTGGATCTAGAACGATCTCCTTGGGTCGGATCATTAATTTTCGAAAACCATCGATCTCTTGACCTCCTTGGGTCTAGAACGATCTCCTTGGGTCCCTGTTTCTAACGATGATTTGAAAGCATTAAATGTTAGGATTTTTAGGATCTCCTTGGGTCTAAGGACGACCTCATTGGATCTCGATCTCTAACAATGATTTAAAATCACCCAATACGTTAGGATTTTTAGGATTTAAATGTTAGGATTTTTAGGATCTCCTTGGGTCTAAGGACGACCTCATTGGATCTCGATCTCTAACAATGATTTAAAATCACCCAATACGTTAGGATTTTTAGGATCTCTTTGGGTCTGAAAACGACCTCATCGGATCTCGATCACTAACGATTGGATGTGGAGTGTAACACCCCGACTCACAGTCGGTACAGGTAAATTATGTGATTTAATATTATTTGCGTTTTAGATTATTTGTATAGGACTATTTTGAATTATTTGAACTTATATGAATTACTTGAACTATATGTTGCATGTGATTTATTCGTTTTAATTTGAGTTGGCCTTATTTGAACCTGTATTTGTTGAACCGAACCAACTTGAACCGGAAACCTTGAACCGAACCCGTGAACCGACCGGTCCAGCCTTAAAGGCTGAACCATTTCTCTCCTCCCTCATTCTTCACGTTCGTTTTCAGCAACCAAGCCAAGAAAGAAGCTAAAACCTCAAGTTTGATCATCCAACTTCCCAAGCCAATATCTCTCTCGTTTCTTCGTCTTTTCTTGAACTTAGGTAGGTTTCGGAATCCCCTCGTCGTGCTCGTCATTTATATGGTTTAATTTCTGAGTTTGGAGTGAGTTTTGCATGCCTTTGCTTCCCTACGTGAATAGTAAGGGTTTCATGAAAAATGAGATTTCTTGCTCTTTGCTTGATGTGTTTGATTCCTAGCTTCAAATATGAGTTGTATATGTTGTATGTGTTGCATTTATTGCATTTAATCCATGGTTGGTTGAACATTTATTGATGATCATAAATTTTGCTTGAAAGTTACAATCCTTTGATCATGCATTTTAATTCCGTATTCTCGTGTTATTTGAGTGTTTATATGTCAAGCATCATTTATATGTATTTTGTGTGCATTTTGAGAAGTTGTGGCAAAATTTAAGGTTGGTTTTGGCCATTTTTGGCTCAAAAATGAGCTTCCCCTGTTTCTGTAAAATGAAATTCTGTTCCAGCTTTCGAACCAGGCCGGAACGGCCGTTCCCGCCCAGTTTCAAACTGGGAACGACCGTTCCCAAGCCATACTGTTCATGTCCGAGAGTGGGAACGACCGTTCCCAGCTTGTACTGGGAACGGCCGTTCCCATGGCCGGAACCCTCCTACTGGGTCAAATCCGCGGGGGTGGATTTTTCCCTTTGGAAAAATCCGCGAGGGTGGATTTGAGGCAGTAGCTCAGGAAAAATCCATGGGGGTGGATTTTCCCCTTTTGAAAAATCCATGGGGGTGGATTTTGCCACTTTTTCTCTTTGCTTTGTTTATGCATTTGTATGATTTTAAATGCTTTTCTTTTGTATATTAATTGTTTTAATTAATTGTTTTGCATATTGGATTGTATATAAGTATGTTATACTATGATTTGTGTATTATATGACTTAATTGTGATATTTTATTTATGAACATGAACCATGCATTTGCCGAGCGTCTTCTTTGGTTCATATAGAGTCTAAGTCTTGGGCTTTCGTGTTTTCTTTTCAGAGGAGGTTCCAGTTGACGAGCCCGAGGAATAGGTTGTTCACGTCTGCTCATATTTTTGTCAAGCACAAGGTGAGGTTTAGGAATTTTATTAGCTAAACGACCTAAAGCCTTATGTGATGTTTTCAAGCCGTGCATGTGACTATATATTATATATATAGATATGTACGTGTTGATTAGAATACGTTTATGATCTTGTGAACAACTTTACTTTGGAAAAGATATTAAATAAGCTTATGTAAGCTATGTTTTGGAAAAGGCTTTACAATTCTGTTAGCGAGATTGCCATGAAAGATTTGGCATTTGATATGATATGATTTGTATGTGTGGATCCAAGGAGCTACGGGTAAGGAACCCTCGGGACGGTTCGGGCCGTCGAGGTTCGGCCTGTGCGTAGTCTCCATCCGATATATCACACGCGACCCCTGGGAGTTTGGGAAGGTGTGATATTTCGATGCCTTCGGTGTAAAACCCGGGGAGGGCACGATGTGGGTTCGCTACCCCTCGTGAGTCTGTATCTGTCTGGATGGTTAGGGCCGCCGGTGGCTCTTCCATCATTGGTGTAGAGGTTGATATGTATGATTTCTGTTTTGTTTGTTCTGAGGAGTAAAGGTTGGAAGCTCGTTCTCGCCGAGCATTATGTTTTGTTATGTATGTTTGGGAAGTATGAATCGGGATAGTGTTTATGAAATGTTTTAAAGTATATGTATTTGTTTTGGAACGTTTTAGTTTGTAAAACCTATTCCGGTTCATAATTTCGCCCTTTGCTTTGTGCTCTGCTCTATATATATGTAGGGTGTGGGTGTGCGTTAGCCCCCTCACTCAGTCAGTTGACTGACTCCTCGTTTACTCTTTTAGTTGCAGGTTTTGGGAGCGTGAGCTAGGCGGAGAAGTGTGTCTTCTGTTGCACTTGTCGGTCTAGGTCTCGTTAGGTGCATTTACATACCTGCACTTTATTATTTTGTAGTTATGATTTGTATATACTTACTGATTATTTTGTTCGAGCCGGGATGGCTTCTGTACAGAACGTGTTGGTATTTATATGTAAATACTATATGGATAGGTGTGGGTTGGTACCTATATATATATATGTGATGCCTTGTTTGTTGTTTTTATTTATTCGCTTCCGCGCACTCTGTTTCCGTTTGGTCTAGCTCCGCCTAGCCTAGAGTGTGTGTTTGGTCTCCCGTTCGCTATGATTCGGATTCGGGTACGGACATTCCATTTCGTATTCGGGTTCGGATTATGGTGCGGGGGATGTGGCCCTACGTGTGGGTGCTACATCTTGATCGGTACAGGTAAATGGTGTCGCTTAGCCCACCAAAGCGGACAATATCGACAGGCGGGTTTTCGGGCTGTTACAAATGGTATCAGAGCTGGGACCCGGTCCGGTGTGCCAGCGAGGACGCTGGGCCCTTATGGGGGGGTGGACTGTAAAGCTCAAAGTGCTTGTCCCACATCGGAAGAAGAGGAGAACGAAGCCTTCCTTATAAGGGGGTGGATACCTCTTCCCTGTTGAGGCCTTTTCCTGGGTGGGCGCCTTCGGGCTTAAATTCCGCCGGGAGAAACAAAACCGTGAGGGTGGTGTCGCTTAGCCCACCAAAGCGGACAATATCGACAGGCGGGTTTTCGGGCTGTTACATGGAGGGTTCGCTCCCCCATCGACCCATGACCGTACGTCGAATGAGAGCTTGCCCGAGGGGATAGTAACCTGGTACAGGATTACGTATTGACTCCAATCGCATGTCGTTCCCAAACATTATTAATTTACTGAATAGAGATCGATTCTCAGGCGAATTCGACCGCTTTAACCGTTACAGCTTGAAATAATTTGAAAGCTAAGTGTAAAATTTCTTCAGGTTGTGCGCATTCCACAGTCTGGGTAATGGCTCCCCGGCCTTGTCTTCGAGCCGTTAGGCCATGTTCTTCCCGATCTCAGTGACGCGATAGGGTCCTTCCCAGTTAGGCTCAAGTTTTCCGACATGCTGCAAGACTTCGACCTTTTTTAACACTAGGTCGCCGATCTGAAATGATCTGGGCTTCACGTGTTTGTTGTATGATCGAGCCGCCGCTGCCTTGTACTGTTTGAGCTTCTTATAGGCGTGTTCCCTGCTTTCTTCAATCACATCTAGATCTTCAGCTCTGATCTCTGTATTCCGATCGAGCTGGTATTGCGATACACGAGCGGTTTCGTGCAACAGCTCCGATGGGATGACAGCTTCGGATCCGTAAACCAGAGAGTATGGTGTTTGTCCCGTGGCCGTCCGCGGGGTAGTTCGATATGCCCATAGTACGCCGTCGAGCTCGTCCGCCCATGCCCCCAGTTTGGCATCGAGGTGGGTCTTGAGATTTTGGATAATGATTCGATTGGTGACTTCAGCTTGGCCATTTGCTTGCGGATGACCACTGTAGTGAATCTGAGGTCGATCCCGAGGTCCCGACAATAGCTCTTGGTATTCTCAGATCGAAATTGAGGACCATTGTCACAGATGAGTACCCTCGGAACCCCAAAACGGCAGATTATATTCTTCCAGAGGAAATTTCTTATCACTGCATCAGTAATTTTGGGGACTGCCTCGGCCTCAACCCACTTTGAGAAGTACTCGACACATACTATAGCAAACTTTTTCTGTCTGGGTGCCAAGGGGAAAGGGCCGATGATGTCGATCCCCCATTGGTCGAAGGGCCAGCACACATCGATCGGTATCATGGACGCCGGGTGAGTGTGGATTAGGTTGTCGTGTTTTTGGCACTTGTGGCATTTCCTAGATTGGATCTTCGCATCCCACACCATAGTCGGCCAAAAATACCCACTCCTTAAGATCTTTCGAGCTAAGGCTCGACCTCCGGAATGGTTTCCGCAACATCCCTCATGGACTTCTTCCAGGACATCTTGGGCTTGGCTAGATCGTAGGCACCTTAGCGGGGGACCGGTGAAGGATTTTTTGAACAGCCTACCTTCATGATCTATCATATAGAGCAGAGATCGATATTTTATTCTCCTGGCCTCAGCTCGATTTTGGGGCAAAAGCCCGTCTTTAAGGTAAGCGATTAGATCGTACATCCAGCAAGGCTCCGGCGGATCGATTGTGGCGATCTCGACCTTTCCTTCATCGATCTCACGGCCCCCCGAGACCATGAATGAGATGGTCGCATCCTTTGTTCCTTGGAATCCGTTAGCCAACTTTGAGAGGGCATCAGCTCGACCGTTCTCTTCGCGAGGGACCTGTTCGATTTTGAACTCTTTCAGCTTTGAGGCCAGCTCTTTCACCATTTTGAGATACGCTGCCATGGACTCTTCCCGAGCTTCGTACGTGCCGTTGACTTGGCCGGCGATGAGCTGGGAGTCAGTTACAACGGCTAACCTATCGATCTGGTTCTCCGTGGCGTACCTTAGCCCCGCCACCAGTGCTTCGTACTCAGCTTCGTTGTTTGTCGCTTTAAAATCGAGCTTAATGGAGAAATCGAGCTGTAGTCCGTCTGAGTTTATAAGGGATATGCCCACTCCCCCTCCTTGAGAGGTCGATGAGCCATCCGTGTACATGGTCCAGCTAGGCGAGGTACGGACGATCTCCATCGAGCTGGTGTTCTTTTCGACTAGAAAGTCAGCCAGAACTTGAGCTTGTTGGGCGGCCCGGGATTGGTAGGTGATGTCATGTTGACTCAACTCGATCGCCCATTTCATCATTCGACCCGACACATCGGGTTTGGATAACACCTGCCTAAGCGGCTGATCTGTTAGGACAACTATGGAATGGGCCTGGAAGTACGGACGTAGCTTCCGGGCTGCGTGCGTGAGGGCGAACACGAATTTCTCGATCTCGAGATAGTTCCGTTCCGCACCGTGCAGGATCTTGCTCAGGTAGTAGATCGGTAGGTGTTTTCGGTCTCGAATGGCGACCAAGACCGAGCTGAAGGTCTCGTTAGACAGGGACAGGTAGAGGTACAAGGTCTCTCCCTCATTTGGCTTGGCCAGCAATGGCGGAGAGGCCAGGTACTCTTTCAATTGATCTAACGCTCGGTCGCATTCTTCGTTCCACTCGAATTTTTTGAGATTCCTCAAAACTTTGAAGAACGGGAGGTTTCGTTCTGACGATCGCGATATGAACCGATTGAGGGAGATTATCCGTCCTACGAGTGATTGGACCTGGTTGATGCACCGAGGTCGTGGTATGATCTGAATGGCCTGGATCTTGGTGGGATTGGCCTCGATGCCCCGTTGGCTCACCATATACCCCAAGAACTTCCCTCCTTCGACCCCAAATGTGCACTTGTCAGGGTTGAGCTTCATCCCATATTGCCGTAAGATCTCGAACGATCTGCGCAGATGATCTAGGTGATGGTACGCCCATCGACTCTTCACGATCATGTCGTCGACGTAGACCTCCATGGTTTTCCCGATCTCATCCTTAAACATCAAGTTGACCAACCTTTGGTACGTGGCTCCCGCGTTCTTCAGCCCAAAGGGCATGACCTTGAAGCAGTATATTCCCTTTACCACGATGAAGGCTGTATGCTTCCGATCTTCGTGGGCCATAGAGATCTGGTAATATCCTTGGAAGGCATCCATCATGCTGAGCATCTCGCATCCAGCTGTCGAGTCGACGAGCTGGTCGATGCGGGGCAACGGATACGGGTCTTTCGGGCATGCCTTGTTGAGGTCGGTGAAGTCGTTGCACATTCTCCATTTCCCGCCCGTTTTTTGCACGAGGACTACGTTGCACAACCAGTCAACGTATTGAGCTGGAGTAACGTATCCAGCGTCGAGGAGTTTATTGACCTCTGCCTCAATGATATCGTTACGGGCTCGGCTTTGAGGTCTTAACTTTTGTTTGATGGGCTTGACCGACGGATCGATCCCGAGCCGGTGGCAAATCACCTTCGGATCGACGCCGATCAGATCCTTGGCTGCCCAAGCGAAAATATCCGAGTTCTCTCTCAGGAATTCTATCATCATGACCTCATGTTGGGGGTGCATGTTCGCCCCTATCTTGGTGGTTTTATTGCTGTCTCCAGGGATCAGGGCGATTTCTCTCAGCTCTTCGGAGGGCTCGAGCCACTCGCTGACCTTTCTTTTCCGAGCTGCAGGGGATCTCTCCGCCTCACTCTCCTTCGTGGGTAACTCGATCTCCCCGTCAGCATAGGTTTGGAGGTCGAGCTCTTCCACTGCCTCTTTTCCGGATGGCTTTTTGAGAATGATGGCGTAACAAGCCCAACTGTCCATGACATCGCAAGTCACCTCTCCGACTCCGTTCGGGGTGGGCATTTTCAGCTTTTGATGGTACGTTGAGATGATTGCTTTGAACTGAATGAGGCCAGGTCGACCGAAGATCATGTTATACGCTAGGGGCATATTGACGATGACGTACTCGACCTCCTGGGTCACCCTCTTGGGGGATGTTCCCATCGAGGTGAGGAGTCGGATGCGCCCCAACGGTATGACTTCCGATCCACCGAACCCGGAAAGCGGTGTTCGGATTGGATCGAGCTTTAGGTTATGCAACTTCATTTTTACAAGAGTCGAGTAAGGGATAATATTCGAGCTGCTTCCATTATCAACTAGGCATTTGGTTACATCATAATTAGCCACGCCTAAGGTCACCACCATCGGACAGCTAGGCGTATCGCCTTCCCGATGGGGGTCCGGGCGGCTATCACTCTCGCTAAAGCTAACCTCCTGCCTTTCCCACTCTCTACCCTGATCGATCTGGAAGACCTCTTCGTGGGGGCCATTGAACTCTCGAGCTGCTCGCCTGATGTTCCTCTTTCGAGCTGCACTGGAGTCGCGGCCCTCGTGCCCCCCGGCTATCATATAGATCTTGCCGTGAGTAGGGGGATTGTCTTCAGCTCTTTCCAGCGGCTGCTTCCCAGATCGTTTAGGGGGAGATCTAGACCTGGACCGGTTGCGATCGCTCGGCCTCCCCGCCTTCTCAGAGTAGTGGTCGATGCGTCGAACAAAATCCTTCAGATGCCCCCCTTGGATGAGTCTTTCGATCTCATCACGGAGGGCGTTACATTCCGCGGTCGTGTGGCCCCATTGCTGATGGTAGCCACAGAACTTTCCCGATTTCTCAGCCTTCAGGCCCTCTCGGATGGGCTTTGGCTTCTTCAGAAGGCTTTGGTCCATGACCACGTAGATCTGGTCTAAGGACTTGGTCAAGGGGACGTAGTTTCGTCGGTCGACCTGGGTCGGTTGGTCGACTTTCCCCTTGATTTTCTTTTGCTCGCTCCCTTTCCGGTGTTGGGGCGAGCTGGACCCAATGACCTGCCTCTCAGATCTGGGCGGAGGTCCATGCGCGAGGGCGATCTCCTCAACGCGCATGAAGCCGTGGGCGATATCTTGTATTTCCGTCAGGTTGCGGGGCCCAGCCCTGACGATCTCATCGGCCCAAAGGCGGTTACGAAGGGCTCGATGGACTACGGAAAGTAAAGTATCCATCGTCGGGTTCTCGACCCGAACCACTTCTCTCGAAAACCGAGTCATGAAATCTCGCAAGGACTCGCCCTCCTTTTGGTAGATGCTGTTGAGATAGGAGGGTGGTAGCTTCTCCCCGGACATCGAGGAGAAGTGCGCCGTGAATCGATCTATAAATCGGTTGTAGGTCGATATGCACCGAGGCGGCAGACGGATGAACCAATCTTGCGAAGGGCCCGTCAGCGTGGTGACGAAAAGTTTGGCCCAAATCTACTGCGGGTGGGAGTGTAGCAGCATCCGGTTCTCGAAGGCCGTCACATGTTTTTCGGGATCGGTGGTCCCGTTGTACATGGGTAGGCCGGTCGGAATTCGATCTCCATCACAGGTCGTGCGGAGAATATCTTCGCAGAAGGGGGAAGCTTCCTCCCTGTCGCTGCGGTAACGGAGAGGGCGTCGGTTCAGTCCCTCTCGGAGGTCGACCTGCCTCTGGGTGACGTGGGAGCCACGGTCACCCAGGCGGTCTTGGACCCGTCTCCGCGGTGGGTCTTCACCGTGGACTTGCTCTCTCCCGGCGCGAGCGGCAGCGATCCTGGCGGCTTCCTCCCTAGAGGATTCTTCATTGTCCTCATCGACCACGCGTTTGCCGCGGTGGTTACGGCTGGGATGGTCGGAGTCCCCGTGGCCCTCGCGGGGGACTTCTTTGCTCGCTGCGGGGGGTGGCGGCGGCGGAGCAAATTCTTGGACCTGCCCAGCTCCGATCTGAGGACTGAGGCCCCAGATGATTTGAGCCGGTCGCCCATCTAGTGGCTGGAAGACATAGGGAACCGGGTTCCCGTAGGCTTAGATGGTGGGGGCCAACGTGTTGCCCACCACGGGGCTAGGTATGGTGGTGGCTGGGCTGGCCCTTGGGAGCTCGGGGCGCCTGGGTTCGCGGCCCTCAGTTTGGGCACGCTCGACCTCGACCCGCCACTGGTCGAGAAAGCTATCAAGGTCCGCCTGAGTGACAGTGAACCTGGGGGTGACCTCCAGCGGAGGCTGGGGAGCATTGGTGCTAGGACCGGCAGGTGGGACGGTGGAGGTGTTGCCAAGCGGCGCGTTGTAGTCATGCCTGCCTTTGGCAACCTCCTCCATGTCCTCGTCGCGGTTGGTGTTCCTTGTGTTAACCATCGTGTTTGAAAAGAGGATGAAAGGGCTTTTATCTAGGTCGATGTGAAAAAGAGAGTTTCCCACAGACGGCGCCAAACTGATCTGGCTCAAATCTGGTCGATCCGACGTGGTCGATCTGGCTGTCAGATATGGGTCAATCAGTCAAGAATTTGTTTGAGTGGGTTCTTTATCGACCTGAAAGCACTAGCAAACGTGAGCTCGAAACCAACTTGGGGGACTTGGGGTTTTACCCAAGGTTGGCACTCCGACGCTCAAGTCAGTGATGGAGCTCTTTTTAGAGAGAGAATAAATGCAATTGAATGCGTATTAAAGGCTTACCAACTACTGTTCAAAGGGCGAGTATTTATAGCCATGGCCAAATGACACAGTAGTGTGTGTACTGTAGGTGTGCATTAATGGCGTTGCCAGTCGTCGATCTGGATGTCGGACGATGGAACCGGCTTGAGGCGGGTCGTTTGTACCTTCTTTCCCCTTTGGGTAAAAGCAGGGACTGACGGTCATTAATGAGCCGTAGTACGCCTGTTCCAGGGAATGGGGAGGGTACACGTGTCCCGACAGGAGTGCTTTATAGTATTCGGGTGTCCGGTGACGTATGATATCGATCTGGAGATCGATATTGTCTTCCGGGATCCTTAATGCTGGGGGTTTCCTCACAGGAGAGGAGCAAATCGATCTGATGACCTAGGTATTAAAATCGATCAGCTGACCAGGCGATCAAGCGATGTGTAAATCGATCTAACGACCTCACATAGATCTGATGACCTGCGGACTTTATATCGATCTGACGATCAGTCCGGAAAGGTTGCTCCTGGTTTGTCCAGGTTGGCGCAAGGGTCCACGTGGCACCAACCAGGGGCGGCCACGTGGCCTTGTACTATTATGCCATATCAGCTATAAATTAAAATTTTGGTAACGTATTGTTAGTATGTTAATTATACACATTTGTAGTGGTTAATTCTCATCTCTTCATCTTTATTTGAGCTTAATTTTGCTTAATTAAATCCTAAATTGTTTAATGAAACAGGTAGTTTAAGGATTAATAAAAGGAAACAAGCTATGAAAGTTAAGAAAAATGCTGAAAACGATATAACTCGTGACAATAAGTTAGGATTATGGCTAGTTAAGATGACTCAGCGGCCTGCTTACCTTAATTAATCCAACGTTACTAGCTGGAGACCCTTGCTGAAACTATTTTAACATGAAGTTTAACTTTTTACACTTCACATGTATTAAATTAATATATTTTTAGGAATATTTATTTTTCCTTTTCTGGGTATAAGTTTAAACGAGGAAGGACAACTTATTACTTAGCATACAATAATAGAAGAGGGGATAACATCAGAAAATTTCATACGCTATTTTGAAAACAAAAAATCTCTCTCTCCTCCTATCAAGGTAAATAAATACTACCAACTTAAAGAGGAGGAGATAGAGAAGATTTCTATAATTAATTCCAAACTTCCTCTTTTCATCTTTGATGGATGGGTAATTCTAGCCCGAGCCTGGCTCGGCCAAACCGGTGTAACGAGGGGGCGAGTGTTTTACACTTGCCGTGTGGTTGGTGGAAAGTTTGGGGAGAGTGACCAATCAAATGGCAAGTGTAATACACTTGCCTTTTTAATTGGTTTGGTCCGGCCAAGCCGGGTCTGGGCTAGAATTTTCCTTGATGAAGAGATTTCTAAAAACGTTTTATAGTTAAATCTTAATTTCTAGACAAGGCTTTCCAATTGTATGTTTAAGATTTGTGAGATCTAATTTATTATTATGCTTGTAATCTTTGATATCTTACTTACTTTTGATTTATATGCTTATTGGTTGTTTGTTGATAGTAAATTAGGCTAGATTTATCATTGCTGAATCCTGTATAAAAATATCATATATAATAGGCTACACATAGTTATTCTACGACCCGTGAGACAACAATTAGTTTGTCTATTAATTTTAAACCTTATTCATGGAAAAAAATTTATTCAAGGTTTCACCTCACATAAAATACCTACTTTCAAATTTTTTTTAATATTTATGAAAATTTTAAAATAGTGGAGAATTGTCTAGTTTTGGCCTGATCACTAACATATATAGTTATGCAATTTTAATATTTTTTAATGTAGTTATACATAACTATATTACATGTGAGATGATGATTGGTATCTTATTTTATGCCCAATTATGAGAGTCACTTTATATTTGCAAGTTCTAAACTTACATGCCACATAAACAGTTATTTCACATAAGTGAATTGAATAAAACTTTCATGGTGTTCTATTCTATTACATTAATAGAATATCCCCTTCCTAACATTTTGAGGGGTCATCACTTATGGTCACCGTGTTCCTTGCTCGTGGGTCCTTCTTATTCTTTAGGTGCATTATCTCCAAAATGAAAATAAAATTTCACCATCTAAACTCTACTCTCAAATTACATTAAAAGGAAAAGGACTTAAAATAATAAGGTTCAATCTTCATATTGCCTTAAACGATTATGTGGGGCATACCCCGGCTCAAAAATAGTAATAAGGAAAGTCATATAATAAAACAACTAACAATATGCACATAAATGGGGCACCAAACCCAATTTAAAACTCGTAAATAGGGGCTCACAGACCCAAATTGAAATCCATTCATGTGCATAAATTTAAAATATCCACAAAACTAACCCATGATCACCTAATAATCTAATTAATTCCAAGAATTTAAATTTATTAATAAATTTATAATTCTTCGACTTTGAGTTCTAATAACTCAAAGACACGACCTGCCTGCAGTTCTTGTTAAATTTGAATTTGAAAAGATTCCAATTAATTCAAAATTTAATAATTTTATACTTTATTATTTAAAAAATAACAACAATAATTTTCCTAAAAAGTTAAATCTATTTTAATTTCCAAAAATTCCAATTTAATATTTTATTTCAGAAATAAATAATATTTACTAAAATCAGATTTTAAAACTAAAATTGGGATCGAATCAAACCCATCGAGAAACTGCTTGATGGCCTTTTACACGATATATTATAAAATATTTTCCAAACTGAAAGAGTATTGGACGGGGTATTACTCGAAGTGGTTTCTATGTGTGAGGGAAGTGTTCCCCCTAATGCTTTCTAAATGAAAATGCTCCCAAAGTGTTAAAGTGTAGTGAGACCAAATGGTCAAAATAGCGAGAAAAGTGCAGTGCAGCGGCGCTATGAGGATATTATGTTAGAAATACAGAGTTGGAAATGCAACGAAAATTTAAAAAAATTTCAATAAGAATCGTTTGCTTGCAAATTTTTATTCCAAAACTACGCAAAAAGTTTCTTAACAACTTAGTTTACTAGAAACTTTCTTGAAACGTTTTGAGACGTCCTCAAACGTTATTCATGCAAAAATAAATTTTTTTGTTTCTCAAATATTGTTCTTTCCTTCGAGACTCCAAATTAGAACCCCTCTAGAATATATCTGTTCACTGAGTGTTTGGTACATGTATGGGTTTTTCATTTCGTATGTGGGTCGAAACCCTCATCGCAAGCTTTCCAATGGTATGATCGAATTTTATTTTCGTCCAATAGTTCGAATTTAATTTCGATTCTTAGCGTTCAGGGTTTTGATTTTCTTATTTTTGAGATTAATCGCGTTTTGATTTGAATTTAGGAACCGACTGAACTATTTGGAACAGGCTTCGTATGTAGATCGTTGTGTGAATTTTTGAGATTTTTTCGGCCACCGAAAGTGGTAGCCGGTCGGCCGACGATAGTTTTATCGGTACCATCTGGATAGCTTGTCGTCGTCCTCGACAAGTGAGTTTGAATTTGGCCCCCATTCATTTATCGGACGGTCGGTTTAATGGTTCCAAATTTGCTCGCATTTATTTAATTTATTAAACTGGTTGTTTAATTGTGAAATAATTGCTTTATGTGCAAACTTTCGATACTTGTGACTTCCTTAATGTAATTAAATTTTAAGGGAAATTACATTTGAGTACCCTCAGGTTTGACTTAATTACAATGTAGTCCCTATTCTTTTGATTATTACCATATAGTCTCTGAGATATTGTTTTCGTCTGATGTCCCTAAACGCCGTTAGGGTTCCATCTGAGGTTCCTAAACGGTCTAATTTAAATTTAGCTAGAAATTACAAATGCATCCCTCATTATTTTATTATGTTACAAAACGATCCTTATATTAAGTTGAAATTACATACTGATCCTTGAGAACCCTAACGACGTTTAGGGACCTCAGTTTAAAATCATACTTCGGGGACTATATGGTAATAATTGAAAGATTAGGGACTGCGTTTTAATTAGGCCAAACCTAAAGGTACTAAGATGTAAATCGCCCTAAATTTTATGATGTGCATCGATTATTTATTTAGAGAACAAATACAAATATAAATTCTAACAAAAATATCACGGCCAATAAGAAAACGCGTATTTATTTCTATGTTAAACACTCCAAAATTTGTTCCAATAAATGGTATATAAACAATTTGTTCGTAATATTTTTTTTAGTTACATGCACTCAAAATCCCATATTATGCTAAAAAAGTAAAAAAATAAATAAAATAAAATAAGGAAAAAGAAAAGAAACTTGAGAAAAAGAAAGGTCCAAAAACCCCTCTTGATAGGGCCAAAACACGCTTGTCCCACGTTTGGACACGTGGTACCTCAAGATAGTAACACATGTCCTCCTGTGGTTAGGGCAGTCATTCACGAGCGCCCAAACCCCCCGAGCGTCAAAGTCTCACAGGGACACGTGTCATCTCTACTGCGCACACGCGCGATCACCGTTGCTGCTTTCTAATGAGCGCCCTCCGCCATACTAGGATAAGCTCCAAATCTATCAAGGAAGCTCTCTCCGAGCGCTACTCCCCCTCAGGGAAGCTTCCACTCCCCCTCAATGCATGAGCCTTGGCCTTCATCCCTTAGCGGATCTTCTGGCCTCCAAGGCCCTTGGTTGACACGAGTGTGCTCTCAAGCCCTCGTTAACAACCCCCTAAAACGGCTCTCTGACACCCCGTACATGCCCGCGCACCTACCACTGTTGTCAATACTAACTTTCACCAGCTTTTGCAGAAGATTCCTCCTAGGTTTATCTCATAGCGCCACGTGTTAGGGCAACACCTGGTCAGGACCACACGATGCAAATGTCCAAAGGGTCCCTGACCCTCAAATATAAATAAACGAGTTCATCTCCTTCACTGTGAGCAATCTCCATTACTGTAACTTCATACTTCACATATCCTCTCTTTCAGATCATCATCTGACTTGAGCGTCGGAGAGCCAAATTGGGAATCACCCCCAGTTCCCCCAGCTTGGCCGTCTGACCTCTGTTTCTTTGGTGTTTGTCCTAGCAGGTAGAACCTACCATCTTTTCCGGCGATCATCATCGGTTTCCCCCACCTTTAAATAAATTCTAAAGTGATTGGACTCTATACCCCGTATTCAGACCCATCACCTATATTATAAATTTTAAGTTTATTGTCCCTTTTATGGTTTTACTCATCCAATCAACTAAAATACGCCTTTTTACTAATATGGCCTTTTTCATTTCTCATTTCATAGAGTTATTTATCAAATAAACCCTATGTTACTAGAAAATAGCAGGATAAACCCTCTGATATAATAAATAATCTAACAAATCATGTGTAATATATTTATTTCTCACTATCCCTCATACTAATTTCATCTCAACTAAAACCTAATGACTTGGAGACGGTGGTGAGTCGCCTGGACAAATATGGATTTGAAACTTTTATTTTTGATTTTTTTTTTTTTAAATTAAGGCATATAATATATTTTTGATATGTATATGTAACTAATTAATTCAAAATATTTATATAATTATTACCAATATTAGTTTCTATTTAATTATTTGATATATATGATATTTTCTTCATAATATAAAAATATATATTTTACGCAATAAGAATCAATTTAATAATTACACATATAAATGATAAATGTTATTTCTTTAGTATAATTAAACACAAATTTACATAATATTTTGTACACATAATATTAATGTAGTATTTACAAAAATAAAATTCATATCATTTTTTCCATTGAAATATTTTTATGTTAAATAATTATGTAATTATTTACTAATCATAAATTATTGTTAAAAATTATAAGAGTTAACGTGGAAAGGGTTTTTCAAATTTTGTGTGTAGAGTTTTTTTTTCATATTTCAACAACATAAGATTTTTTGTGTATATTTTCAATATAGTTTTATTTTACTTTAATAAGGGTATAAATGTCACTACACATGTTAAAAAGGTGTCATAAGACTAACAGAGTCGCAATCAACGTGTGTGGATGCCAAACACATGGCTTAAGATTTTCGGTGTAAAGAAAAAAAATATAAAGTTTTTTTAAAGAATTTTTTTTGTCAAAGTGTTTTTTTTATTTTTTATCTTTATGTCTTTGAAACACGTAATAAATTGTATAATTGGCGTCTAGAAATTCTCTTGTTTCAATAATCATAAATTTAAGAAGGATACATAAGATATATGGTATAGTAAAATAAAGCAAACAGCTCATATGTTTCACAGCTCGAAGCGGCAAGAATGGTCTTAAGATAGATGCAGTTGATGTGCAGTATTAAGTTTCCACCGAAAAATTTGAGGCAATTGAATTCCAAGTCCCCAATTGTTGACCCATTCGTGTATATTTTCAAGTCAAACTGATGATATAATTGTACAAAGCTATTGATTAAGGATGATATGATATGTCAAGAAAGGTTGGTCCAATTAGTTAATGAATTTATTATTCGGAGCAAGATCTCGGATTTGAATTTCATTTGGATACGTGTGAGTTAAAAAAAAAAAAAAAGAACAACATGACACATTATTCATGTCTTGTGATCAAGCCTTATCCAATGTGGTGGTTGTACATAAATGGATAACTTAATTGGTCGACGGGTCAGCGGTTCTTCATGCTTCATTCTTCAATGTAGCTTTAATAGGGATTCTCGTGCCTGTCTAGCCACTTTTAAGTAACTGAAGTAAGAATTACAAAATATTTTTGCAAAATTAACTCAATTTTTTAGCTTGATTTCCGTAGACAGGTTAGTTAATTATTTGGATTTATAGGGTGTTGGAACTTATTAGTCGGTGACCACTGATATTTCACTGTACGTACCTTGTCAGTTTAAATTCGTTGTCTATGGAAAATTCTTTCATGCACCGGGTGTGGGTCTCGATGCATGCACCCTCCATTAAGAAAATGAAAAAAATATTTTTGAATTTTTTTTCATTGTTTAATTATATTTTTGAATAAAAATAGATAATTGGGACCCACATCCGGTTCATGCAAGAATTTCCAGTTGTCTACTATAGTCTATTGGTTGTTTATAAAAGATCGATTGATTTGTATGTGAGAATAGGTGAAAATGGAATGGGAACTTTTTTCATTCTTGAAACATTTGGAGATAGTTTACTTTATTAAAAATAGATGTATTAGTTATTTAACACACCAATTTTTATGTTTATTAAAATATTATAAGAGCATTATGCTATTAGTAAAGTCCAAAAAAATTTAAGAATACACTATGCTATTTAACAACTCTAAAAAGGAGTTATTAATTAACTAGATAATCTATTATAGTAAACAAAATGAATTGGGTATTTAACAAAATTTTAACATGGTCATATTAAATCCAACAAGATAATAAACCGAGAAAATAAATGATGCGTTTAGCACTAAACCCTAAGATTAATCCCTCTTTCCTCAAGGATCTTACCGAAGTAAGCCGGGGTTTCGGAGAAATTAATTAAGAGATCAGACCAAAAGCTGGGTTTCTTTTATAGAATATGGGAACGTGTTTAACGTTTGTTACGATATTCTCAGATTCTCTGTATCTTGCGTAGTTATCATTTTTTGCACAATACTCCCCAATCCGCTATGTTCATAGAACATAGGGGATTGATAGAAGGTTCAACCCAACAATTCGTTATCACTTTCTTGAGCCCGTCACAAGGGCCATGTTTGATCCAACTCTCCTTCCATCATTATCATGTTCGTCTGTTAACAAAAATTACAAGTTTAAATTATATATCATAAGCTCAAAATCAATCAAAAATATTACAACTTTTTCAGGTAAAACAATTTGAAATACCATATTTCTACTCGAATTTTTCAGATTTATTGTCAATCAAAGTTTCCAATTTTCTTGTTCGACACATATCAAATCACAATCTCTGATGCTTGCCCTAATGGGTTGGGATCCAAAACAAATACTTACCAAATGGGTCGGCATCCAAACAAATACTTGCCCTAAAGTGTCGGGATCCGAAGTATTACTTGCCCTAGCGATTGGGATCCGAAGCATTACTTGCCCTAACTATTCCGGATTCGAAGTAAGTGTTTGACCTAGCCAATTGGGATCCGAAGTAAGTGCTCGCCCGTACCGATTGGGATCCGAAACAAAACAAGTCTCATCACAATTTTATTTACACACATTTATCTCATGATAAATTCAAGCAAAAAATACACAATCTCTTTCTTATTAATCTTAAAGCACACAAACCGGGCATAACATGTTTTTATTCCAAGGATCTGAGCACATAAATCATGTATGATATGCTATTAATTCGCGAGGTATAAATCAATAAATAACTTATCTTAGGTTATGTAGAACTGCAGTTAGACCATCCCCAAGATTTCTATGTTGAGTTTGTTGAGCTAATCGAACCATTTTAAAAATACCGTGTAGCTCTGTGATGCGCTGAATCTATTCGTTCTATGAGTTTATGTCTTCTTACAACATCTTGGAAGGTTCTATCGATGATCCGCAAAGCCAAATATTTTCCGATCAAGAAAAAAGATTATTCTCCCCTCAAAGGAAGCAACTGATGATGGCATGATGATGAGCGCGCGGCAGCTTGGTCAGCATAGATATTCTGGCCAACAATCTTGTTCCCTTTTTTTTTTTACTCAATATTATCTTGTCAAGCATATGTTATTGCATCTTTCCATCCATCAATTTTGCTTAAAAGCAGCCCCATTATTCCTCTAGATTTTGAAACTCATTTGTCAAGAATGTCATGAATAGGTTTGGAGTAATTAGCTTTGCCCAACTGTTATAGCCTATCGCGAACAGGTTTAGGATAAATTTGAACTCGCCGAACTCTTATCACCTGTCGCGAACAGATTTAGGATAAACTTATTGCCCACGATTTTCTCTTCTTGCACGACTTGGAAGTGGCGAATCCACTATCCTCCATTCTTCATACTTTTCTCGCCACCTCGCCGTTGCCACCAATCAAACGAATCATGACTATTCGGGTCAATACACAATTATGAATATTTATTTTGCTAATCAATATATTAAAATATCATATTATCATTAAATTATGAAATTTTGCAACAACTTTGATATTTGCAAATTTTTGTCTATGAAAGAACAAATACTATGGACAAAAATATATATTCATTCGTCTATGCAAGAACAAATACTATAAGTTGACTCCATTATCATGCTATCACAAATTCATAATTCTCCCAGCCACTTGCATATCGTCTGTTAAATATTTATTAGACATAAGTTGACTAATTATGGAATGTAAATATGATTCATATATTAGTGATTATCAGAAAAGTAAGACAAAATATGCAATTAACATAATTCTAATTTTTTGGTTTCACAAATTGCATTTTTTCGGATGCAAGCAACAAATCTATAATACTATCATACCAATGAATTTAACATGCTGAAACTCAGATAATAAATTAATAAATAGAATATAGAATACTTATCTATGATATCATATTCCAACTGGGAGTGAAGCTCGCACGACAACCGTGGATCTTGAGAGATTTAATTCTTCTGGCCACTTTCACAGTGATGCTAGTTCAGGTTTAGGTGAGGAGCATGGGCATTCACAAGCAATGAAGAAAAATCTTTGTCAATCTTTAATATTTAATCATGTTCTGCCCTCAGGATTCATTTGATTCCTTAATAAATGCCTTTCTATTGGCTTCGTGGGGAGATATTCCTCAGCGACTAGATCACCGAGGATTTTTATCTCATAATCTTTGCCCCAACCAATCACGATCCTTCTTATTTCTTAGCCTTTCAAACAGCAGGATCGTCTGCATCTGTCCATGCTAATATAACTAAAACTTGAACCAAATTAACCAATAGGGTGGCATCCATCATATAATGATATAAATTTCGATTATTCTAACAAGAATATGTAAAACTGTTTCCAAAGCTAGAGATGAATAAGTATAATTTCAGAGGAGAAACATTCGAAACAACACCTATTTGACAAAATGTGAATTTATCCAAAGGGGTGCTCATTCGCCAACCTATCATTCTCATAATCCGTATTAATTCTAATGTAAATTGTTAACGATAGTTGAAAACGTAAACACAAAGATAATTCTGGTTTGTCATAGTTCATAGGATACAATTATATACTTTTAGTTCATAATTACTTTTTCAAAAGAAAATAGGAAGGAAAATCCAAGAGACCTTGTTTATTATCTAATTATAATTTAAAGTCAAAATGGAGTAAATCATGCAAGTAAATCAACCAAAATATAATTGATAGAAAACTTATTCCATATCCATAAAACTTATCTTGCTCGGCATCCATCGTACGCGGAAAAACAAAAGAAAATTATCTTTGCTCTACTCACTTCGTCAATTGAATTGCTGCTATCTCTTCAATGCTAGATGTACGAACCAGCAAATATGGCCTCACGGTTCCGTGAAGATATTAAAGACATCAACACTGAGCTGCTCCAATTTCTAGGTTGCCAACTTCCAGCCATGATAGAAGAAGAACTAATTCGTGAGGAACAAATTTGTTCCCACAGACGGCGCCAATGATGCGTTTATCCCTAAACCCTAATATTAATCCCTCTTTCCTTAAGATCTTACGGAAGTAAGCTAGGGTTTCGGAGAGATTAATGAAGAGATCAGACTAAAAGCTTGGTTCGTCATATCTCAAGGTTTTCTTTTATAGAATATGGATGATTAGTGATCTTCTATTGGAGTTGCTACGATATTCCCAGATTCTCTGTATCAGTTATTATTTCTTGCACAACACTCCTCTAGAATTCCCTTCTCTCCAACTTGCCGCGAGCTGATGTTCTTTTGCTCCTTTAGTGAACTTATCTGTCCGCCTAAGTTTAGTGATTTGGGCTCCGAGCCTTATCCATGTGTTGGTTTGAACCTTGGGCTAGGTAGGTATGGCCCCAACACTGAACATTTTCCTAATTGGTATAATTTATAGTTAGGGAATGAACGTTACTAAATGAATGCTTAGTTTTATATACATGGTAATTGATATTAGTTGTTATCCTCTCCATCCTTAGTAGCTATTACCTTGTACCAAAAAAAAAATAAAAATTAGTAGCTATTACCAATGTATAGTAGTTGACTATTTCTTTTTATTTCATCATGGTAATTAATTAGGGTTATTTACATTTATACCTCTGCGAGATTGGATAATTACAACTCGTACCTCACTACAAGAAATCCTGCAAATTCCGACGGAAAATTCCGAGGGAATTCCGACGGAAATAGTAAATTCCGACGGAATTCCGACGGGACACATGCCGTAGGAAAACCCTCCCTCGGAATTCAAAACCGACGGAAAACCGACGGAATTCCGAGGGACAAAAATCATAAAAAAAAAAAATTAAATTTAAAAAATTCCGACGGAATTCCGAGGGAAATTCCGTCGGAATTTGCTTTAAAAAAAATTTTTAATTAATTATTTCCGACGGAATTCCGTCGGAATTTACTGGAAAAAAAAATTTTAATTAATTATTTCCGACGGAATTCCGAAATTCCGTCGGAATTTACTGGAAAAAAAATTTTTAATTAATTATTTCCGACGGAATTTCCCTCGGAATTCCGTCGGAATTTATTGGAAAAATAAAAACTTAATGCGCCCCTGGGGATTCGAACAACCGACGTTGTGGTAGTAAGACCTTATGGAAACCAAGGTAAACCAGTTGAGCTAGATCAATTCATTGGTTTAGTTTGATACAAATATTTATATATCATTTGAAATAATAAAATCATAAATTTTGTAGACTATATTTAAAATTGAGTTCTAAGAAAATATTAATTATAACTACAAATATTATAATACGTCATAAGAATTCAATTTAAGCATAGATAAAACCGACGGAATTCCGACGGAAATCCCGTCGGAATTATTTAATATTATTTTTAATTTTTATTTTTAAAAAATCCGATGGAATTCCGACGGAAAATTCCGTCGGAATTATTTAATATTATTTTTAATTTTTATTTTTAAAAAATCCGACGGAATTCCGACGGAAAGTTCCATCGGAATTATTTAATATTATTTTTAATTTTTATTTTTAAAAAATCCGACGGAATTCCTACGGAAAGTTCCGTCGGAATTATTTAATATTATTTTTAATTTTTATTTTTAAAAAATCCGACGGAATTCCGACGGAAAGTTCCGTCGGAATTATTTAATATTATTTTTAATTTTTATTTTTAAAAAATCCGACGGAATTCCGACGGAATGCCCGTCGGAATTATTTAATTTCTATTTTTATAATTTATATTTAAAAAAACCGACGGGAATCCCATCGGAATTCTGTCGGAATTATTTTTAAATTTTATTTTTAAAAAAATCCGATGGAATTCCGACGGAATTTCCGTCGGATTTATTTAATTTTTATTTTTTAAAAAAAAAACAAATTCCGTCGGAATCCCGTCGGAATTCCCTCGGGAATTCCGAGGGAATTCCGACGGCCTGTTTCCCTCGGAATTTTCCGTCGGATTTCGGCGAATTTCTTGTAGTGCCTCTTTAAATGTAAAAATTACACAACATATCCTTTCAAGTTTGAAAAATTACAAATGAATCCAATCCGATTGGATTTTTTTACAAAATCATTCTTGAATTAATTATATCTCACAACTAATTAGTTCCTCATAACAATCTGCACATCATTTTCAAATGGCAGATATGTAATTTACAAAGTTTTTTTGGAAGATCAACACATGATTCCTTTGTAAATTGATATTCATAACAAGATTTTTTCCCCTCAATTAGTGGTGAGAAACTAAATAGTAGTAAAATATAATCAATTTTAAAAAAAATTGAGAAAAATCCTACCGGAATGAGCTCATTTGTAATTTTTTTAAATTTGGAAGGGTAGATTGTGTAATATTTTCATCTAAAGGGGTACGAGTTGTAATTACCCAATCTCGCAAGGGGTGTAGATTTAAAAATACTCTAAATTATTTTAAATACATCTTACGATAAAATATTTTTCTAAAGAGCTCCAATTAAGATGGGGTAATTACAAGTGGTACCCCATATTTAGATACAATTACAATTATACCCTTGATGAGGCTCAGAATATACCTGGCCTTCCACGTCATTGCTCATATGTCCCACGGTGGACCCCACTCTAAAGGTTGCTCAACATAACTGGAAGATCTTTGTAACAGCCCTCAAGGGCAAAGAAAATGCTCTCTCGGGACAACCCCTCGGGAGGCCCTGAAATAGGCGTAGCCCACTCCTCTTCTTAACATAGGGGTTCTCGAGATGCTTAGGAATTATGCCTTTCCCCTCGAGTAGACCCTCTTATTCAAGCATAGCCATCCCTTGGTAACTATTTCCCTCTCTCTGACACATGGGCTGAGATAGTGCGCCTGCACACCAACTTTACGGCTAAGGGTGTGCTCTGAGCCGAGCTGGCTTGTGAGCCGTGCAAGCCAAGCTCAAGTTAGCTCAACTCGAACTCGAACGATGTCAAGCTCAAGCCGAGCTTAATCGAGCTCGAGTTGTGGGTCAAGCCAACCTCAATCCTATTTCTTTGAGGCTCGAAGCTTGCAAGCCAGCTCGCAAGCTATATTATATATATATATATATATATATATATATATATATATATATATATATATATATATATATTATAGTGTTAATAATATATCTATATAAATATATAGTAAATTAATATACATTTATATGATTTAGTAATACTAAATATATGCTATATTATATATTTTTATCTACTTATTTTAACAATAAATATGATTTAATAATATTGCAATTCAATAAGTACAACAACATATCATTATATACAATACTACTAACATATTGCTATAAAACATATAATATTTATCCAAACAAATAATTTGATAAAAAATAGATTCAATCTACTATAATAAGTAATTAATTATATAAGTATTATCTTAATAAAATATTAGTTAAAAATTTACGGCCTCTCCCCTGACACATTCGCAGACCTATTCCTGCAAACCTCCCATAAGGTGCCACGTACCCTGGGTACCATCCCTTTTGGGACCGCATAAAGCAAAATGACCCTACAGCCCTTACCCTTAACTACAAAAGGGTAAGTGCTATCTCTTGTTGGGGATCATCTTCTTTCTCAAGAACTTCACCTCTTGAAGAAAACCCATTGAGTTGTTATACCCTCAATCTAGTGTTAACCTAGCTGGGAGAACCCACGCTTCTCAAATTCCGATATGCCTTCCTTGTCAGAGTCCTGCCTCCCCGGTAGTTTCTTCACCTTATACAAATCTTAAATGATGGAGGTTTGATCCTCATCAGATCTAGCCCCATCATTTTGGCGTCGTCTGTGGGAAATCATCTTTCTTCCTCTTCTTTCCTTTCAGCTAGAAGTGATCTTAACGCCAGCAATTCAATGGTGAAATCCACTAGATCAGGAGCAGTAGGAGATAGAGGCAATCTCAACCTTAGGGATGCCGAAAATGCGGCGGCTGTCGGATTTCTTCCTCCACCGTCTCCCGTTGAGCCGGGAATAACAGTTGGAGAAGATATGAACAAGGAGAAGATGATTCCCCAAGAGCCGCCCGTCACCGGTGGTACTGGGGGTTCTAGGTCCAATATCCCCCAGACTGAGCCCACTTCGTTGGTGACTAATATGGGCAGATACATTATGATGATACCACCGTCGGGATACGTGTTGTCATCGGCGAACCTGATGCCGGGCGTATAACCTTACCATGCGAGGTTAATGTAACTCTCCGTCATAATCCCCAAAGAGATTGAAGGAGTAGAGATGCCTCCCATGACTCAAAGGTAGCTCCAGGCGATCTATGCCCAGTGCGAAGTCCAAGCAGCTCAAAATGCTTGGAAGAATTTCACAGCAACGTACTTCTCTTCAGGAACGGCCACCCAGATTGCTCCTCCTATGGGAGGATGGCTGACGCATCCGCTCATGGCTGCTCAAGCAGTCTGGCAAGCACAGCCCCCACCTCCTCCGCCGGTGAGGGGAAGAGAGACGCCGCTAAGGGGCAAAGAGGTCCAGCCCCAGGCGAAAAAAGGGGGCACCCCCGAACAGGCCCCCAGGGGAGGATGAAGCCCATTCTAGAGCCTCGAGGAGAGGGAGTAAGGGCGACGGAGAGAATCCCCAGTTGTTTAGCATCATGCAAAACTAGCTGGAAGGGATTCAGAATATGGTGGAGCAGCTCTCTCGAGCGCGGACGCTCCCCATCGCCAGAATCATAGCCATGCCCCGAGGCATGAAAGGGATATGGGAGATTACGATCCCATCGAGGAGAATTTTGGGTGCTATCACCCCGTGGCGAGAGGTTCTCCCCTCGTAGATGAAGTACTTATGGCCCAAGCAAGAGCAGGGAAAATCCCCACGTCGATAAATTGCTATGATGGAACCACCGATTCGTCTGAGCACTTAGATCGCTTTCTACATTTAATATGTTTGTACGAGCATTCCAGCCATTACTGGGCGAAGGTATTTGCTATTTCACTCGTGGGCGTGGGCGTGGCCCAGGACTGGTATAAGAAGCTGCCCCCTCAATCCATCAGGGGCTACGATGATCTTGCCAATGCTTTTCTGAACCACTTCAATTCGTTAAAAACACTAGCCCCCGCGGCCACGGCATTGTACAGCCTCGTGCAAGGGCGCAACGAGTCTCTTCGATCTTTCTTCGAAAGGTTTAACAAAGAGGTTTTGCTGATGGAAAAGCCATCGATGGATTTTTTGGCCCAGGTGCTCTTTGGTTCTATCAACCACAAGGATTACGTGAGTAAAGAGTTTGCAGAGGCGGTGGTGAAGCAAAAACCGCGCTCTTTGGTGAAGATAAGACAGATAGCAGAGCCCTTCTTCACGCTTGAGGATATGTATGCATCTTGTACCCTGAAGGTGCCCAACATCCCTGTAAGAGACAAAAGCCTGGAAGAAAGGGGCGACAATGCCAAAGGTCGCCGATAGAGCCCTTCTCACCCGCTCAAAAATACGAGCGGATCCCCCTCAACAGACCTACTCCAAACTTTATTCCATGGTAGATAAGAAGCTCTTCAAGAGACTGCCCAAAATGAGGGAGACCGAGGCCCAAAGGCGCCCAGGAAAGTACTGTGCCTTTCACAAATAAAAGGGGCACGACACGGACGAATGTAGGCAATTGGAGAATGAGATACAAAGGCTCATAGCGGGGGATCATCTGAAAGAGTTTGTTAAAATCCTCGAGCCCTATGATGAGCATTGCAGCTGTCGAGCGGATAGAAGAAGAAAAAACCCTTTCCGCTCGAGGAGCCCGCGGAGAGGGCCGATCGAAGGAAGTGATCGCGGTAAGAAGAAAGCGACTCCTGAAACGGAGAATGCCCCTTTTGCTGTAATCAACATGATTGCAGGAGGTGCTGCAGGCGGAGACTCCAATGCTTTGCGGCGTCGTTATGTGCGGAGCTACGACCAGAAACCCTCCCTAGCAAAGCCAATTTACACCATTGAGGAAGAAGGGACGCCGTGCTTGAGGGAAGAAGGGATGCCGTGCTTGAGGGAAGAAGAGACGATAGGATTTAGTGAGAAAGATCTTGAGCACATTGTAACTCTCCACGGGGTCGGGAAACCTCTGACTGCCCTATGGTGTTTAGTTTAGATGTACACAATCACATTGTAAAGAAGGTCCTTGTTGATAATGGAAGCTCCGTGAATCTTCTCCCCCTACTCTACTTTCCAAAAGTTGAAAATTACAAACATTCCCCTCGAGCCTCTCCAAACTGCCCTTGTCGGTTTTGGAGGCTCCGAGGTTGTCACACGGTGGCAGATCCGTTTGGCCACCTCTTTTGATCGTGCCCCACAACGGAAGACTTTGATAGTTTTTTATGTAGTCATAGAAATAGAGATCCCGTACAACATCATAATAGGGCATCCGACCCTAGTCGATTTCAAGACAATCATTTCCACATATCACCAAGAGATTAAGTTTTCCACACCCGATGGAGTGGGTGAGTTCCTTTATAATGTTAAGGAGGCCTGGGAGTGTTACATGTTGTCCCTCAAAAGGCCTAAACATGAGAGAGTGTTTCAACTAGGTTCAGAGAAGAAAGCAGAAGATTTCCCCAATCTCAATGAAGATGGACCCCTCCGAAAGTGGGCCAAACTCAACAAGAAGAAGAACAAGAAAAAAGGAACCCAGGGACCGACCCTTAGAGCCCCTCGGTGACACCTCCTCCTCGGAGGAGGAAGCAGCACCAGAGGCGGACATGGACCCCACCCCTCTCAGGGGCAAGTAAAGAACATTGGAGGCTCCCCGATTGGAAACTTGAGTCGAGCCCACGGAGCAATTCATCACGGTGGAATTGGAACCCGAAAATCAGGACAAAGTAACCCAGGTTGGCTCGAGCCTCAAGGGCCTTGCCCAGATCATGTTGATAGAGTTTCTAAGGGAAAACAAAGATATGTTCGTATGGAAAGCTTCAGAGCTAACGGGTATTGATCCGAGTGTGATAGTCCATAGATTGAACGTGGACCCACTCTTCAGGCCTGTGAAGCAGAAAAAAAAAAGGACGCTAATGGTTTTCGGAGAAAGATAATCGAGGAGGAGATGAACAAGCTTTTCGAGGCTCAATACATAGAGGAAATCCAAGACCCAGAATGGTTTGCAACGTTGTCCTTGTTCCTAAAAGTGCAAATAAGTGGAGGATGTGTAACGACTTCACTAACCTCAATAAAGCATGCCCAAAAGATATGTACCCACTACCGAGGATAGATCAACTAGTTGATTCCACAACGGGGTGTGAGCTTATGAGCATGATGGACGCATTTCAAGGGTATTACCAAGTCTTCATTGTAGCGCCCGGAGCAGCGAGCTACCACATCCCCCGTACCTAGACCCGAACCCACATATGAAATAGAAATCCATACATGAGCCCAAGTCTAAGCGAATGGGGACCTACACACACACGCTAAGCTAGGGGGAGCTAAGACAAGACCAGAGAGCGCAACACAACAAACAAGGTGGAAGCATACATCAAAATTCAAGAATATAAGTCAACAAAACGGGTCAACTAGCCATAGAAGCCTATCCCCAAGTATACATATATAACAAGAGATCCAAGGTACCTACATAATTCGATTAACATTTCAAAATCATATACAAGGTGAGACCGAAAGCAATAAGAAAACAACTTGAACTAGGAGATTAGAACCCGACCAACTCACGACTCCGCCTAGCACAAGCCAACCTGCCAAACTAAAAAGTTGAAAGGAGAGGGTCAGTCCATCAATTGAGTGAGGGGAGCTAACAAACACCCACGCACGTATACATATAGAGCAAAGCACATATAAACAAAAGACTATGAACCGGGATAGGGTTTTGCATACCAAAACCATTTTCGAATCAAACTTATACATATTCATATCATAACCGATCAAAGTATAAAAGAAAGATCCTATCCCGTTTCATAATCAACATACCTTAACGAATTCTTATACCCGGCGAGTACGGGTCCTACTCTAACTCCCCAATTATTAACAAACTTATAAAAAAAGAAATCATAAATCAGAACAAATCCAATCTCAACAACATGTAGTTCGGGGAGCAAACCCTCACTACTCTTACCAATGCACAAGGGGTAGCTAACCCGCATTGTGCTTGAAGCACCACGCCTCCTCAACCTCTAAGAGTCGTGCGTAATTACTTCAAATGGGAACCATACACAGGCTTAACCGGACAGTCCTTGCCATCCCAGGCATCCTTACCCATAATTCCCTGGGCCCGACAAATCTGAACATAGCTTAACATATCATAACTCGCAACATAACATACTTATAACGTAACATACTTACATACCTTAGCATACCTTACCTTGCAACTCGCCCTATGCTTTTAACGTACCTCTCCGTGTCATCCTAAATCATATCATCTTGAAGAAGAGCAAAGCTCACACGAAGACACATGGTTTGGAGCATAGCCTTGTTGTAAAATATTTTCAAGCTCACATATGCTTGTACATATAGTTCAAAACCATTTAAACGTATGACAAAGTCATAAACATATCTTATAAACACATATCTATTATATAAATACAATAGTATAGTCAAATGCAGGCTTGAAAATGAGCACTGAGGGTTGTAGGTCGTATTAACTAAGAAGAAGACAAACTTAAACCTCACCTTTTACCAAAAGTGCTCACGGATGAGCGTTGATGATCAAGAAGGAGCTAAATGGTGGATCCGACAACTCTCGAACTTAAAGCTGGAACAAATAAACACATACTCAAGACTTAGACTCGATCATGAACCAATTACATGCACAGACACACATACGAATCCAAATGGATGCAATGCATATCATATAGATTCATACTCAGGCATATTGGAGCAAATAACGAAATATCACATAACGAATTCAAGAATTAAACTCACAACACATTAAATAAACTCATAACGTATCATATTATAGCGTACCATATGCATTCATAAGCTTAAAGTGCAACAAGAAAGCAAAAGATGCAAGAAAGCGTTAAACATTCATATATCGATCAAGAATTTAAGCCGCAATTACACCTAACAAACGAGGCCATAAACTTAAGTAATTAACGAAACATAACATAATACAACACTTTAACATATTAGGATCATAATCGGGGTGGGAGAAATTAAATACAATTGAAAACGAAACAAGAAACTAGTATACGAATAACACTACCAAACCTATCACAAAAACAACCAAAAACGAAGCACAAGGGGAAGGGGTAATGAGGGTTACTCCCTTCATGCCTAAAGGGGTTAACCCCCATTAATGGGGGGCAGACACAAAGGCCTTCAAGGCTGAAGGAGGTAACGGGCATTACCTCCTCAAAGGGGGAACGTTTTAACGGGCGTTACCACCCTTCGTCCTCCAAAACCGAGAGGAGCCATGGCTGCTCTCCCCTACAACAAACAACAACAACACATCAAGCAACGAGGGATCAAGGTAACAACAATAATTAAGCATGAAATGGTCCAAGGAGCGTCATAGAAACAAGCTCCAAAACTTTAAAGATCAACCAAGCAAGAGATTCATCAAAATCGCAATCCCTAACTATTCACATCCAAATCACCAAGCATGATTAGAATCCATGAAACTTAGCATAACATAGCTCTAAATGACCATAAGAATTAGGAAAACAAGATCACATACTTACCTTTCAATTTGGTGAAAAAATGAAGGTGTATGGAGTCCAAATCTTGCAAAATGAATAGTATCAAATCTCCCCATTTCTTCTCTCTCGGTTCCTGCTTGTTTTTACCATTTTTGCTGATGTGTTCAAATTTAAGTTAGTATAGTGAGAGACAGGGTTAATTTAGGTTTAATTAAGCTCAAGAATCGGGTCATTTGGTTAAGAAACGAAGAAGTTATGGCTAAAACCATAAAAGGTGGCAAAGCTGTGCGAGGCTCACGTTATGGGCAAAATACGAGGGTCTAAACGGGCTTAGAAAAATATAAGGCTAGGTTCCTTAGCTTGGAAATTTCGTTACGAGTTCGGTGCCACTTCCAAAATTCAAATCCGAATTCCCGAGCCCAAGATATGCCTTCCGGAGTCCAAGGCGCGTTAAAGCTCATTAGGCCCTCGAATCCCAAAAATCAAGAAATGGTCTCCGACCAAAACGAACAAGTAAAAACGAATAAAATAAACACGTAAGCAAGTTCATGAAACATATAATTCAAGTATATCACTTATTCACATAGTTTGGGAATTAAATTCAAGTATTAAAAATTAAATACGGAAGTTAAAATGTAAAATTTACACAATTAGGACACAAATGACACGTAAACAATTAATTCAACGTATAAATAAAATCAAAAGAGAAATTAAAACATCAAAAACTCTCTCGCGACGTCATACCTGGCTTGCCGAAGAAACGGGGTGTCACAATCCTCCCCCCTTAAGAGAACCTGGTCCCCAGGTTCACAGCTCGAGTTTCAAGCTCAAGCAACTTCCCGTATTCATCCCATGTTCGAGGTTCATGATGTCCCGAAAAGGATTAGCCCGGTAAGGTCTTCATGCACAAGGGGTTTGATCATTTCTTGAAATCTTGATGGAGAAATTCCTCACCGCTTAAACCGGGTTAGGAGCAACTAAAATGTTTCGCACGATAGGAGGGTCCAAGTTGATTCATCACCCATCGTTTGATCCATTCCAACAGCTCAAGATCTCGGTGTTATACGAATGGCGTGGTTACCAAACCTCCACCACTCGCACCTTCTACTTAAGAAGTCCCGTTGCTAGGGAGCTAAATCACCACTGCCTGGTTGCCTTGAGAGACCGTGAGAAAAAAAGCAAACACAACAAACTCACACGCACAAGTAAAGCACACGACAATTATAAATATATATCAATTAAAAATGCATGATGCACGTGCCATGAATGATTTGTGTACCATTTCACCATTTCTCGAAGTCCTTCATATTGGTGAGGTTGAGTGGAGAGTCGAGGTGGATGTCTCAAAGCTCATGACCTGGATTCCTCGACCTCGACTTTTTTTTTTTTTTGAACGAATCCCTAACTTGATAATCCCATACCTTCTTACAACTCCATCTCTAATTTGACGATACTTATTCCCCGAGTAATTTCTTTTCTCTTCTACAATTCCCTACTTGTCTTGAGGGATTATTTCAATTCTTTTCCTCCGAAGTCTTTCGTATCCCACTTACTCTTGAACCGCCTTAAACTCGGTCAACAATCATGGTATCACGATCTCCGGTTGTTTAGAAGTTCTCCAATCCACTCCTTCTAAGATATTTTTAAACCTTGTTAAATTGAAATCCCAGCTTCTCGGCATCTCTCTTGTATTTTGTGGTCCGGTAAAAGGATGCTCTTCGGGTTCATCAAGTGGCACGCTCTAACATTCACACTCTCACGATCTCTATCATTCTTTAATCCTTTAGAGTTCTTTCATTTCCCCGTGAGATCTTCATGGATTATTTACCCCGAATTCCCTTACTCTACCTCATTCCTCTTTTATTTTCGATATTCTTGGGTGATGCGTTGACCATATCGTTTGCATGAAAAAATTTAGACTTTCCCACTTCCTAACTTCTCAACAATTCCCACTGCTTCATTTATTAATGATATCCGTGATAAGTCCCTCGTTGATGAAAATACTCTCGTCAAAATAACCTCAGAATCATCGACAAAGGAACTTTCAATCTCTCTTCAATTATTCCGGTTAAGCTTTCACAATAAGGCTCTCCTTTGTCGGAGTGTATATTCACGGATCCATCATCTGTTCGGCCTTGACATTCACATTGAATATTGAATCAATTTCCCTCCTAGGAATTGGGTTTAGATACTTGTTCCCGATTCCATTTCTCACCTCGATACTCCCTTGATCACTCATCATTGAAGAGGTCTTCCTTTTTGAATTTGAAACCAATACATCAAGTAAGTAAGAACGAGACTCACTTGATGTGGTACCAATCTTCACCTTTTTATTATGTCCTCAATTCTTTATTATAATTTCAACCAAATCTTCAAAGTTACTATTTTCTTCTCACCTGGTTTTCCATCACAAAGGGGGACTTCTCTCAGTTGCAAGCTATCATGAAAACATTAAACTTATGTATGCCGGGTTAGATTTGCTTATGCTATGCATCACGTTGTCACCCATTAACAAAAAGAACAACAAATAATAGCAATATAAAATACACATCGCAAGTAGGTATAAAGTTACAATGTGAAATGGATGCTCGTGTAATGAATGCAATTACCTCTCGGTTGTTTCTTTGGCCTTCGCTGTTCACATTCTTCCAACTTGTGTTTCGGCGATCCACATCCAAAGCATCACCCCAATCTCTTCCAATAATTCTTATAAGTATGAGAATTTCTTTTACAATGAGCACACGGTGGTTGCTCCAAGGTTGGGGGTTCTTTCACTTTCTTCTTTCCTTTCGGCCCCGGTTGAGAGTCCTTTCGATTCAGCTTTGCTCCCGATCCCGAGGTACTCTCTGATTCAATCCTTTTTACTCGGCTCTTTTCTTTTAACTTCTCGGATTCAACTCGAAGAGCTTCCCGAGTGCTCTCGATCCAAGCCTTAGACTCGATCCAGGTTTCCATTTCCCGAAGATCTTCCCTAATTCCATCTATGAATTGGGCAACTCTTTCGGACTCATTCGACCTCCTTAGGTAGATATGATGGTATACATTGATCTTGTGCTCGGAGAAACCGCATCTAGTACACTTGCCCAACCTTTTCCAACACTTCTTATAACTATGGTTGGGTCCTTCACAATGGGTGTATGGGATCTGTTCTTCGGGAAACGACGTGTTTCGCAAGAACATAAGATCCCTTCCAACAAATCGAGCTATCTTACCCTTCATCTTGGTAGATTGATTAACGGTGCGATAATTCGGCGGTTGTGAAGAACCTTCACCTCTACTTGATCCCAATTTCAACTTAGGGGCCATGGTCATTGAGATGAGTGGTTGATCGTTGTAAGATATTAACCTACAATACATAAAATAGGCGAAAGTACGATGCATGCGGTTAATAAATGATTATGGCACGTAAATGGAATAACTAGCGCATGTAAGATATGCAACAACAACAATTAGTAAATTGAAAACAACAATTTTAAAACACATAATTCAAGAAAATTTAGATATCTTAATGTAATGCACACATTAACACGTTGTTCCTACGTCGTACGACCTATACATGACACAACACGACACTAGAACTCCGGTTTTATAACCCAGAGCTCTGACACCACTTTAGGATGTAGCGCCTGGAGCGACGAGCCACCACATCCCCCGCACCTAGACCCGAACCCACATATGAAATAAAAATCCATACATGAGCCCAAGTCTAAGCGAACGGGGACCTACACACACACGCTAAGCCAGGCGGAGCTAAGACAAGACCATAGAACGCAACACAACAAACAAGATGGAAGCATACATCAAAATTTGAGAATATAAATCAACAAAACAGGTTCAACTAGCCCTAGAAGCCTGTCCCCAAATATACATATATAACAAGAGATCCAAGGTACCTACATAATTCGATTAACATTTCAAAATCATATACAAAGTGAGACCGAAAGCAATAAGAAAACAACTTGAACTAGGAGACTAGAACCCGACCAACTCACGACTCTGCTTAGCACAAGCCAACCTACAAACAGAAAAGTTGAAAGGAGAGAGTTAGTCCACCGACTGAGTGAGGGGGGCTAACACACACCCAAGCACGTATACATATAGAGCAAAGCACATATAAATAAAAGACTATGAACCGGGATAGGGTTTTGTATACCAAAACCATTTTCGAATCAAACTTATACATATTCATATCATAACCGATCAAAATATAAAAGAAAGATCCTATCCCGTTTCATAATCAACATATCTTAACGAATTCTACCCGACGAGTATGGGTCCTACTCTGACTCCCCAATTATTAACATATGTATAAAAACAGAAATCATAAATCAGAACCAATCCAACCCCAACAACATGTAGTTCGGGGAGCAAACCCTCACTACTCTTACCAGTGCACAAAGGGTAGCTAACCCACATTGTGCTTGAAGCACCATGCCTCATCAACCTCCAAGAGTCACGCTTAAGTACTTCAAATGGGAACCGTGCACAAGCTCAAACCGACGGCCCTTGCAGTCCCGGGCATCCTTACCCACAATTCCCTGGGCCGGACAAATCTGAACATAACTTAACATATCATAACTCGCAACATAACATACTTATAATGTAATATACTTACATACCTTAACAAACCTTACCTTGCAACTCGCCCTATGCTTTTAACGTACCTCTCCATATCATCCTAAACCATATCATGTTGAAGAAGAGCAAAGCTCGCATGAAGACACACGGTTTGGAGCATAGCTTTGTTGCAAAATATTTTCAAGCTCATATATGCTCGTACATATTGTTCAAAACCATTTAAACGTATGACAAAGTCATAAACATATCTTATAAGCACGTATCTATTATATAAATATAATAGTATAGTCAAATGTGGGCTTGAAAACGAGCACATAGGGTTGTAGGTCGTATTAACTAAGAAGAAGATAAACCTAAACCTCACCTTTTATCAAAGTGCTCATGGATGAGCGTTAACGATCAAGATAGAGCTAAATGGTTGATCCGACACCTCTTGAACTTAAATCTAGAACAAATAAACACATCCTCAAGACTTAGATTCGATCATGAACCAATTAGATGCAAGGAGACACATACGAATGCAAATGGATGCAATGCATATCATATAGATTTATACTTAGGCATATTGGAGCAAATAACGAGATATCACATAACAAATTCAAGAATTAAACTCATAACACATTAAATAAACTCATAAGGTATCATATTATAGCATACCACATACTTTCATAAGCTTAAAGTTCAACAAGAAAGCAAGAGATGCAAGGAAGCGTTAAACATTCATATACCGATCATGAATTTAAGTCGTAATTACACCTAACAAACAAGGCCATAAACTTAAGATAATTAATGAAACATAGCATAATACAACACTTTAACATATTAGGATCATAATCGGGGTGGGAGAAATTAAATACAATCGAAAACGAAACAAGAAACAAGTATACGAATAACACTACCAAATCTGTCACAAAAAAGACCAAAAACGAAGCACAAGGGGAAGGGGTAACGGGGGTTACTCCCTTCATGCCTAAAGGGGTTAACCCCCATTAATGGGGGTAGACACAAAGTCCTTCAAGGCCGGAGGAGGTAACGGGGGTTACCTCCTCAAAGGGGGAACGCCTTAACGGGAGTTACCGACCTTCGTCCTCCAAAACCGAGAGCAGCCATGGCTGCTCTCCCCTGAAACAAACAACAACAACACAGAAAGCAATGAGGAAGCAAGGTAACAACAACAATTAAGCATGAAATGGCTCAAGGAGCATAATAGAAACAAGCTCCAAAACTTCAAAGATCAACCAAGCAAGAGATTCATCAAAATCACAATCCCTAACTATTCACATCCAAATCACCAAACATGCTTAGAATCCATGAAACTGAGCATAACATAGCTCTAAATGACCAAAAGAATGAGAAGAACAAGATCATATACTTACCTTTCAATTTGGTGAAGAAATAAAGGTGTATGGAGTCCAAATCTTGCAGAATGAATAGTATCAAATCTCCCCCTTTCTTCTCTCTCGGTTCCTGCTCATTTTTCCCCTTTTTACTACTGAGTTCAAATGTGATTTCGGGAGAGTGAGATAGAGGGTTAAGTTAGGTTTAACTAGGCTCAATAATTAGGTCATTTGGTTAAGAAACGAAGAAGTTATGGCTAAAACCGTAAAAGGTGGCAAAGTTGAGCGAGGCTCACGTTACGGGCGAAATATGGGGGTCCAAACGGGCTTAAAAAAAATATAAGGCTAGGTTCTTTACCTTTAAAATCTCGTTACAAGTCTGGCGCCACTTTCGGAATTCGAATTCGAATTCTCGAGCCCAAGATATGCCTCCCGGAGTCCGAGGCGCGATAAAGCTCGTTAGGCCCTCGAATCCCAAAAATCAAGAAATGGTATCCGACCAAAACGAACATGTAAAAACGAATAAAATAAACACATAAACAAGTTCATGAAACATATAATTCAAGTAGATCACGTATTCACATAGTTTGGGAATTAAATGCAAGTATTAGAAATTAAATACGGAAGTTAAAACGTAAAACTTACAGAATTAGGACACAAATGACACGTAAACAATTAATTCAACGTATAAATAAAATCAAAAGAGAAATTAAAACGTCGAAAACCCTCTCGTGATGTCATACCTGGCTTGCCCAAGAAACGGGGTATCACATTCATGGCACCCGAGGACCGGCCCAAAATGTGCTTTATAGTACACATGGGAGTATATTGTTTCTTGGTGATCTCGTTCAGGTTAAAAAACGCCGGAGCCACGTATCAATGCCTGGTCAACAAAATGTTTGAGCTGGAGATTGAGAAAACTATGGAAGTTTATGTGGATGACATGATTGTCAAAAGTGTGAGGTAAGACTCCCATCTGAATGACCTCAAGAGAACCTTTGATATGTTGAGGCGGTATGGTATGAAGTTGAATCCTTCCAAGTGCACCTTCGGTGTTCGAGTGGGAAAGTTCCTCGGATATGTGGTGAGTCAGAGGGGGATCGAGGCTAACCCTGAGAAGATCAAGGCCATCCTCGCGATTCCATCACCCAAGAATGTCAGGGAGGTTCAAGTGTTAGTCGAAAAAATCATCTCGCTTAACAGGTTCATCTCTCGATCGGCTGATCGGAATTTACCCTTTCTCAAGATACTCAGCAATGCTTGAAACTTTGCCTGGACCCAAGAATGCGAACAGGCCCTGCAGGACATGAAGGATTATCTCCCTCGAGCACCATTGCTGACTAAACCAATCGAGGGTGAGAGGCTGGCCCTCTACCTCTTCGTCTCGAGCGATGCCACGAGTGCAGTATTGGTGGCTTTAAGAGATCGTAAGAACCTGTCCGTTTATTATCTCAACAAAACACTCCAGGGGGCAGAAAAGAAGTACTTAGAGATAGAAAAGTTTTCCTTCGCTCTTATTAATGCCTCTCGGAAGTTGAGACCATATTTTCAAGCACACTCCATTGTGGTGCTCACCGATCAGCCCCTAAAGTAGGTCTTGTCCAAATCAGACCTCTCGGTGAGGATGATAAAGTGGGCCATTGAGCTTAGTCAGTTTGAGATAAGCTTCAAACCTCGAACGGCTATCCAGGCACAGGTTGTAGCGGATCTATTAGTGGAGAGGTTCAACTTCGAGCCTTCCCGTGGTGGTAATGGAAGGTGGATTCTCCACACCAATAGCTCATCTACTTGTCGAGGGGGGATGCAGGAATAATCCTAAGGGACCCAGCGGGTTTTGAGGTAGGTTACGCAATTAAGTTGGATTTTCAAGTTACCAACAATGAAACGGAATATGAGGCGCTTATCCAGGGTTTATGGATAGCCCTAGAAAATTGGGCCTCTCGATTGACAGCTTTAGTTGACTCCCAGTGGGTTGCCGGTCAAATCGAAGGCACTTACGAAGCCAGAGAAACAACTGTGATACGGTATTTAAGAATTTCAAGAGTTCGAGCTTCTTCAAATACCCCAAGCTGAGAACGAGCATGCTGATGCTCTCTCAAAGTTTGCCTCGGCACTCGAGAGTGAGAGTGATAAATCCATTACCTTTTTGAGGATGGAGGAACCTCTGATTAATGCCGGAAGCCAAGCTTTAGAAGTTGTTTCTATTGACCCCTTGGAGCCATGCTGGCTCGACGATATAGTAAAGTTCATAAGAGATGGTTCCACCCCTGGGGATCCAACAGAAGCAAGGAAAATTCGAGGCAAAGCCCCTCGATTCGCACTCGATGAAGAAGGAATACTGTTTAAACAGTCCTTCCAAGGCCCTCCACTGAAATGCCTGCGACCCTCGCAAGCTAAAGAGGTACTCGTGTTGGGAATAGTGCCCTAAAAATTCAATTTGTTGGATTAATTAAACTGAATTTACAGCAAGTTGTGAGTATTTCACATATTGATAATTAATGGCGTGTGGTGGTATTCTTATATGAAATGTGTTTCATAGGAAAAAAACTTTGAATACCAAAACCACGTATCATTAAAGTTCTAGTCAGTAAGATAAGAATATGTTCTTATCAAGACTATAACGTGGTTATATAAGATGATTAGTCTTTCATTATAAGGAATGGTGATTCCAGTTATAACACGTTGATGTTTTTCAATAGGATTGGAAACATCAAAATGGACCTCTGAGATTATTCATTTTATACTGCTATCTAAAATAAATAAAATCTCATGAAGCATTGTACTCTTAATCTTGATAATATTTCGGCTTTAGGCATGTAGTGTTAATCCTAATATATCCGAAGTGAGATCTCGGTAACGGGTGGCCAAAATACTTTGTACGTTCGGTGACAACATGAAATGTGTTAAAGAGTTATATTGATCGAGGAATATGTGGCCTTGCTGGAAGGTAAAAGATATCCCTGAAATAGGTTTGCAAAAGTTCGAATTAAGACTTTGGCCAAAGCACTTCGCGTGATACGTCACCGAAGTTGTATGTTGAATGTGTTTCACATACAGAGAATTTGAATTTAAGGTGAATCAATAAATTTCAGATTGGAGGTGAAAAATAAATGATAGTAGTTGCAATTTATTTTTCATGGATATCTACACGGAGGAGTAAAATGCAAAATTATTCTAGATCGAGAAATTCGTGAATAATTTAATTAATTTTAGAGTGCAACAATATTTATTTAGTGGAATTAAATATTGTTAAACGATAATTAATTATGATCATGAGATGATAATATATCAACCCATTTGGAGCTAAAATTAATTAGTCCTGCAGGTCCCCCTGCAAGCCACAATTGAAAACTCGAAGAGAAAATATTAAAAGGAGAAAGACAAATGAATTCTCAAAGTGTTTGAAAATAGCCAAGGGATTCATTTTAAGAAAATAAATCAAAGTTCCAAATTGTTGGAAATGCCCGAAATTTTATTTTGGAGAAAATAAAATTTTCATCAAAAAAAAAAAAATGATGATGTGGCAGATGATGTGGCACACCACGTCAGCGGAGAGGCGTGAGGTGGTGCTGACTGGGTGCCAAGTGGCACGCCACGCATACGGCTGAGATCGCGCCACGTCAGCGTGAAGCAACGGCCCAGATTTGCTTTGGAACCAGGCCGGTCAACGGGTCAGGATACGGGGTCAACGGATAGGGCCAGGTCAAACCGGACATGTGGCAGAACCAGGATTGGCCATGTGTCGAACCGGACCAAACCGGGTTCGGTCGGACAGGTTCTAAGCCTAGAAACCATAGCCGCGTGTGTGACACAGGCTCCACCTTCAGGTGGCGCGTGAGGGCGCGTCCGGCATCCGATCGGCGCGTTCTCGGTGGCGTTGGACTCGTAGTAATGAGAGCTACAACGTAGTCACCTCGAAATTCATGTCCAAGTTGTGTACGCAAGTGGGATGTGAAATTACCATTTTACCCTCGGTTTTTCCCCTATAAATAGGGGCCTTGACATTTCATTTTTTTTTTATACAAGTTTGGGAGAGGTTTTGGCTGAGCTTTCGGCTTTGAAACCATATCCCTTTTCTCATAATTAATTCCTTATTATTTTAGAATTAATTTTAATTAGGTGTTTATATATTTAATATATAAAACACTTAATTTCGGGAGATTAAACCCTGAAAAGGGTTTTCAAGTTTAAAGTTTTATTTTCTCTAGTATTTAGAGAAATACTTTCGGAGCCCACACTCCGAGGGTTTCTCCGGGGATATTACGGGGAAGCTCTGTCGGTCTCACGAAAGGGAAAGGTGATGGAAAAATGTCGTTAGATAGTCATATTTGCAGTACGGTAATATTTTACAATTATATTATTTTAAGCATGATAAATTATATGCTCTTAAGTGTTAATTGCATGTTAGATATTTATCTGCTTAAGTGATTTAAAATTTATTATCAATTGCATGTATATACTTGAGTAGATCCGACTAGTCTTCCGCTATCGTATTAAAATGTTTTAGAAATATTTTTTATACTTATATTATAAGAAAATTTCTAAAATGTGGTCTCGTACCGCTACTGTTTTGGGCCCGCCACCCAGCAACTCGAACGCATGCATGGAGGCAGTTGTGGAAGTCATTCAGGAGGGCGGGTACTTGCCAAGAAAATATTGAGAAGTGGTTCTATTAGCCCACGGTCTTGAAAGACTCAGTCAACTTCGCAAGAAAGTGCCCTAACTGCCAAATTCACGCCAATATACATTACCTCCCGGAAGCCTCGATGACACCCATCGGCATGTCATGGCTATCTGATCAATGGGGAATTGATCTTGTTGGCCCGTTGCCTCTGGCCATTGGGCAGAGAAAATTCGCTATCATAGCGGTGGATTATTTTACAAAATGGCCCGAAGCGGAGGTCGTGGCTAAGATCACATTCCGGGTAGTCAGAGAATTCATTTGGAAGAATATTATATGTAGATATGGGATCCCGAGGGTGCTCATCTCGGATATTGGGTCACAATTTATAGCTGCTGATACTAGAGAGTGGTGCTCTGAGTTAGGAATTGAGCAACGATTCACCTCCATAGGCCATCCCCAAGCTAATGAGCAGGTAGAGGTCACCAAAAGGATTATCTTGTAGCAACTCAAGACCATGCGCGAAAGTAAGAAAGGAAAATGGGCGGAAGAACTTCAAGGCGCCCTTTGGCCATACCGTACGACCCCTCGAGCAGCCACAGGGGAAACCCCTTTCTCTCTGGTATATGGATCCGAGGTTATGGTACCTGCAAAATTAGCTCAAGATTCTGCTCGAGTCGCATGCTTAGAGCAGCAAGATAACGACAAATACAAGACTTACGTGGCTCGTCACTATAACAAGCGAGTTAAAGAGAGAACGTTCCAATTGGGGGACTTGGTTCTCAAAAAGGTGGAAGTTTCAAAGCATGTGGGCAAGTTAGATCCTAACTAGGATGGACCATATAAGATCATCCAGGTTAGAGCAAACAACACTTACCTACTGGAAACCCTTCAGGGAGAAAGACTTTCTATGCCTTGGAATGCCTGCAATTTAAGGAGGTTTTTTATTTAAAGTCTTTAATATGAGACACCCATTGAGGGACACTCTGTACTAGTCTTTCTTGAGATTAAATGTACATGAATTTTCTGATTGCAAAGCTTGTTCTAATAGAATCTCATTGCATTTTTCTACAATATAATTTATTATGCAAATGTTAAAATCAGCCTAAGTATACAAGTATCGCGTGCCCTCGAGCCCGTACTTAGCTAACAAAATCTTTTTAAGACAAACGTACAAGTATCGAGCGCTTTCGAGCCCGTACTTAACCAACAAAATATTCTTATTAAAAGATCGAGCGTGACTGAGCCCCTCGATAAAGGACGGATGGCTGAACTTGCCAACACAAGTACAAAGGCGCTCTCGAGCCCTTATTTTTCACATTTAGCGTCATCAATATTTCAGTAAATGAAATCATGCAAACAAAGCTTAAGAGATACTAGAATCCCAAAACTTATATTTGGATAAATTATGCATAAACGGAGTTATAACAGAATGCAGAAAAAACAGAGTTTGGTGCCAAAATAGGTACAGACTTCAAATTTAGAAAGTTAAACAAGACAGACAGAATAAATGCTAGAAATCTTCAAATCTTCAAGAGCTTCAAGGGGTAGCCTCGTTCCCCTCATCTGAATCCACAATCACGGGGTCCCCGACCTCGGCGGTACTTGTGGGTGCCGGAGGGTTCATCAAGTCGAAATAAATTCGCAAAAACGAAACCCTAAACATTCATGAATTCTGAAAAACGAATCTAGACATGTAAACCGAATTAAAACGAAACTTAGAGGAATTAGTTTGATGATTAAAGAAATAAATAAAACTGGAAAAACTAAAATTGTTCAGAGAATTCGATTCTTTCGTCTTCTTGAATCTCTCCGAAAAACTCTTCCCGAAGCTCCATATCTCTCTCTTGATGCTAGGTCACGAACTGAAGAAAAGACTCTGAAAAATACTCCATCTCGCGCATTAAATAACTGCTCACAAACTCTCTCGCCGCCTTAGGTAACGGGCGTTACCAATTCATGCACAATCTTTGTTAATGCCCGTTACCTACTAAAATCGTGTTTGTGCTTTTATTAGTGGTAACGGGCGTTACCACTTTTACACTGCCCAGGGGTAACGGACGTTACCCCTTCTGCGCCAAAATTCCTCACCAACTGCCTTTCGTAACTGGTGTTACCAGAGTGTTTCTTCTAGGGATTAACGAGCGTTACTCCCTTAGTTCCCAAAAATAATGAGACGTCTGTGTCTGTTCACGGGTGTCACCAAGAATGAACTTGCTAGGGGTGACACCATTTCCTTCACTTGCGCACGAATTAGCCTGTTTTTGGCGTTTCTTAACTCCAACTCACTAAGTACCTAAATGGAGCAAAATACCCACTTAAACACATCAAACGGCACAAAAATATACTTAAAATAATGCTCAAATTCATGCGAATTTTACGCTCAACAAACTCCCCCACACTTGCTTATTGCTCGTCCTCAAGAAATACGAAAATCATAAGAACGATGTAAGCTTGGTAAGTAGTCACTTGATCCAAAAATTCCATAACCTTACCCGAAGCCTACATTACAAAACAAGGCACTTTCATTTGGCCACTAAAACTTCCCCGACACTTAGACATTTGTATCCCACTATTCAATCTCACACTTTGCATAATTTTTCTGTTTCTTTTCTTTTGCTCTTTTCTTCTCCCTCTTTTTTTTTTTTTTTCTCTTTGTTTTCTTTTTTTTTTCTTTTTTTTTTTTTCTAATCAACTCTTTTCTTTCAACTACTTTTTCCTCATTCTCTTTTTTTTTTTTTTTTTTCTCACTTTCTGCTCAAGAACAATCAAAAGGGGTCAAAAGCTATTCTCAGTCTCAAAAGAAATTCTCAAGAACGATCAACCGAGCAAGCCTTGGTGTGAAAAATGACAAGGTGGGTTATACTTTGTTGTGCATTTAGCTTATAATGTGGCTACAAAAATCTTTGCATAACAATTAGGCTCAGTGGGGTCAATAAGACGACGTTATTTAGTGAAGAACGGCTAAATGAAAGGCTAAAATCCTCCGACAACGAATGCCTACTTCACTTCCCTAATCTATCATCAACTCAAAATTTCGCTCAATAGGACTAAAATGCACCCTAATCAATTCTTAGACTTATTTGAAAAGTATAAACGATTCGTTCTAAGCAAAGTACATTATCACGTTCAAGAGTGCTCAACGTGTAAAGGCATACTAACACACTAATTTATCCAATCTCATGCAAATTTTCATTAATTCAAAAATCCTAACCCATTCTAGCAAAATATCAACGATCAAACCTCAAAAAAAAAGTTCAAAACGGGGGAAAATTTACAAAATTCTCACAATTTCTCAATTCTTAACAATTCACAAGTTAAAATTGGTACCCCCACACACAAGCATCTCATCATGCAAATTATAACATGCTAGTTCATAACAAAATCACACAAGCACTTCCCCCACACTTAATTTTTGCAATGTCCTCATGCAAAAAAGAAAAGATAAAGCTCAAGAAAACTCCCGTATCAAATGTAGACCCGGCAACATGCTAGCAAAGCTTCCAAAACCTGAAATAAGTGACTAGACAAAACACGGATCAAGTGCAAAAGCAAATGACAATCAACATGCATCCTCAAGCAATAACACAAGTCACAAACTCATGTAAAGAAGGGCACATTCGCATAACAATTCAAGGAGTTCATAAGACAATAGCAAAGAAAGAAATAGCACAAGTATTCAAGTATAGTAATAATACAGGCCCAAATATAAAGTCAAGAATGCAAAAGAAATAAGGACAACACAAGGCTCAGGGGGATGTTGGGGGCCTCTGAAATATTGATCCAAGCGCTGATTGAGGCTCTGAAACTGCTCATCGACATGAGTCTGCACGACGGTGTCGGGAATCTCATCAAGGCCAGCACGTAGATGGTCAGGAACCTTTCCATAGGATGCAAATCCCCACGAATACATCTGAACAAATCTATCTCTATCCTTTACAGGCCACCAAGGTAACAAACGACCCTTCAGTGGTCCCTGTTTCCATTCTTTAACCAATTGCATATGCTTCCAAGTAGCCACATCCACAAACGGATAGGTCATCAGGGGCACAAGCTTCCTTGCTCGCCAGCCAAGATCCTTAGCAATCATAGTAACATAAGCCCCGTGGCCTATGGCTCCCTTAGCCCTGTTGGCTACATCTTGCATCCTCTCTATCAAATCTCTTGTTCCGTTGAATTTTCGCCCCTCCTTCATCATCCACATGATTCCTAACTCCGTGGCCTGGATATTACTTTCACTCTCATCCTTAGCACAAAAGTTAATAGTCAGGATCTTGCGTACTATTCTCCAAACCAAACTATCCAAATAGGTAGCCTTAGTGTTTCGCACATGATAGTTGGGAGCGTTGGCCTTCAATAGGAATGACCTCCAAACGGCCTCTCTCACCTCAGGGCTCCAAGTCGGCAGACGACTCTCACATTGATTTGGGAATCGAAATATTCTCCTCAGCTTATCTACGCTATACGAATATCTCGTTGAGCCTTCAAGAGCAAAGAAGAGGGGCTCATTCTGACAAGTATTCGAGCTCATAGTGGTGAAAAAGGCGGCAGTAAGGGAAGGATATGTAAGCTCAGCATCTTCCAAAAAACTCAACCAACCAATGTTATCGAACAATCTTTGAACCTCCTTCCACACTCCAATTTGTATCAATACATCCTCTTGAAGAACTTTGTGGGGGAAACAATTCTCGTTAGGACCCGATTGAAAGGATTGTCCACTCCTTGTGCCACTACATTCTGTGTCTCGCTTTGTGCCGGGGAGGCAGGATCCCTAGAACTCGAGGCCCCCTCGGTACGTGCACACTTACCCTTTGGTATTATGACCTGATAAACAATTATTCCAACAAAAAGCACACAAAAAATCAATCACAATTCATTCAGACATTTCATCGAACACTTACTGCGCATTATTCTAGGGTAGGAGTTTTAACTAAAATTCGTCAATCTATCCAACTCAAATCAACACTACCCAACATGATCACAATTCTAGCTCAAAGTTCTCCACATTCGGTCCTAATTTCGGATTCAATTAACAAGGGACAATTAGAGACTAGGGTGTTCTAAAAAATTCAACTAAATTCAAGTTAAACTAAGTCCAATTCATCTACCCTAACTCTAGTATGCATAAACTCTCAATATTTGTCAAATTCAACCCAAAGATCATTCAAAATTTTCAACTTTAAATCCTAGGGTTCAAGTTCTAAATTGGAAGAATTAATTCAAAACTACTAAAAGGGGGAGAAATAACTTACCAAGGAACAAGAGAGAGTGTGTGTGTGTGTGGTGGATTCGCTCGAGAAATGACGGTGGCGGCGGCAGACTAGTGTGGCGTAGTGGTGCCTGGGCGAACGAAGCTACTGCTGCTTGTTCTTGCTTGTGTTTTGAGGGTGTGTATCGTGTTTGTATGGGGGAGGGAAAAGAACTTAAAAAAAACGAATTAACAATGCCTAAAAAGGTGTTTCCAAACCCCTTTATGTTCCCCGATTATAGCCCAGTAACGGGGGTTAATGTTTTTAGCCTTCCTGGGAGTAACGCCCGTTACTCCCGCTCCCCAACTCGCCGGACTCGATTAACGGGCGTTGCCAAAACTATACTAAAAGGGGGTAACGACCGTTATCTCAACAAATCTAGCTCCTGTCCAGTAACAGGGGTTACTGATTTAGCCTAAGGAATTGGTAACCCCCGTTTCTAAAGTTCGCCCAAATACTCAATTTCAACACAACACAATTCAGACGGTGCTTAATCACGTTAATTAACACAAATTAACTCACAATATTCAATCAAACCGTAGTGCACCAATCACAAAAATACATAAATATCTCATAACATATTTTGCAATAAATTGCATCAATTCATTCTCCACACAAGCAAATTCAATCTCATGCACACACATGCTCACGAACAAAGTAAATGGACCTCAAAGTCAACATTAAAGCTCAAATCACGGTCCTTGCATCTATTCCAAACTCCAATCTCCTAAAAGCGCCTCAACTAACCTGCAAAATGAGAGAGACAACCAAATTAACAAAAGAGAAGAAAAGTAAGAAAGAAGAAAAAAAAAGTAGTTCTAAGTTATATTCCTTAGCTTGACTTTTGAACCCGGATTAAGGATTAAAAATCAAAACGTGATGAGTCACATGGAGTGACCTCTTTCTTGACACCCTCAACACCGGATCTTGATCTCCATGTATCCAATTCCAACACATCCTTTTTCTTTGAATTTCCAACCCTCAGTTCTCTCCCCTTTTTAATCGGATCCACATTTTCCTGGATTCGCACCACTTTTGCCAGATTCTCATTTATAGTCCCAACCTTGCAACACTCATCCAAAACCGATGATGGCTTCATAGAACGAAAAATCCTAAACTCTATTCTCTCATCCCCTATTTTGAACGTGAGAAGTCCATTTTTAACATCGATATTCGCTCCGGTCGTAGCTAAAAATGGCCTCCGAAGAATCAATGACATACTCTCATCATCCTCAACATCAAGAACCACAAAGCCGTTAGGAATATAGAATTTACCAACTTTTGCCAACACATCCTCAAGAATCCCTATTGGGTACTTCACCGATCGGTCAGCTAGTTGGAGCGTCATATTCGTCGGTTTGAGCTCCTTCAATCCCAATTTCCTGCAACTAGATAAAGGGATTAGACTCACACTAGCTCCTAAATCACCTAAAACATTACAAAATTGTAATGAGCCAATAGTTAGAGGGATAAAAAAACTCCCGGGATCCTTGAGCTTTGGAGGAAGCTTCCTTTGAATGATGGCACTACACTCTTCAGTGAGTGCAACGGTGGCAAAGTCTTTAAGCTTCCATTTGCTCGAAACCAGTTCCTTCAAGACCTCAAGTATGTGGGCATTTGAGTTAATGCCTCGGCAAATGGGATGTTAATGTGAAGCTGCTTGAACACATTGAGAAATTTTTCGAATTGCTTCTCCATGTTGTGCTTTTGCAATCAGTGTGGGAATGGAATTGGTGGAACATATGCCTTCGGGGAAATATATACATTTGGCTTCGAAGAGAGCTTATCATTGTGGCTTTTCTCAAACTCCTTATCTTTTGGCTCATCTGCTTCATCTATCTTCTCATTATTACCCTTCTTGGGCATATGATTGCTCTTTTCCCCAACTTCTTCCTGCTTCTCATTCTCGGTTCTAGCTTTCTTTTCCTTCATTCTTGACTCACCCTCATATTGCACCATCAACGAGGGACCATCATACGCCGCTCCACTCCTCAAAGTAATGGCCTTACAATGCTCAAACGGATTCATCTCCGTTTTGCTCGGCATACCTTGGCCTATCATATTTAACGAGTTAGCAATCTTACCAATTTAGACCTCCAAATACTTATTCTGATTCACCATCTGCTCTACCTGATTCTTCAATTTCTGATATCTATCCGTAGGCACATTGATAAACTTCTTAAGGGCTGCTTCTCATCCCTGCTTTTGTTCCTGTTGAGGTTGATTTTTAGGAGGGAAAGCTGGGTTTTATGGTGGTATTTAGTTTTGGCCTGGTGGTCTCGGCTGGAATTGTGGCCTAGATTGAAATTGTGGTCTGGGTTGAGGTGGTGGTTGTAGTTGCTGAACATTCTGATTGTTAGACCAAGAGAAATAGGGATGGTTCTTCCAACCTGGGTTGTAGGTGTTTGAGTAAGAGTCGTTCCCTAGCTTCGAATTGTTTACATAATTCACCTGCTCTTTACCGGCAACCACCTGTTCACCTACATTGGTATAAGGACACACGTTAAATGCATGTGAACCACTACAAATTTCACAAGTTACCTGTACCAGAGGTGCTGGTTGAGGAGGTGTGGTAACCACATTCACAGTCAATTGGTCCAATTTCTTGCTCAGTGGATCAAATTGTGCATCAAATTTGGCATTGATAGCTGTCAATCCATCTAGCTGAAGAACTCCAGCCGCGCCTTTGACTGGTTGAGGATTGCTCTTCTCGTGAACATAGCTATCATTGATGGCCATATTCTCTAAAAGATCAATGGCAACTGCTTCAGATTTTTCCATGAATGCCCCGCCAGCTGCTGCATCTATCGCACCTTTCACAATTTGAGACATCCCATTATAGAATGTCTGCACTAAGAGCCAACCTGGAATGCCATGATGCGGGTATTTTCTCTACAACTCCTTATATCTCTCCCAAGCCTCATAAAGAGACTCTCCATCAAACTGTCGGAAAGTTGTGATGTCATTCCGATATTTCGCAGTTTTGTTGGGTGGAAAGAATTTTGTCAGGAATGCTTGAGAAAGAACCTCCCAAGCCTGAAGAGACTCACTAGGTAGAGAACTGATCCACGTATGGGCTCTATCCCTCAGGGAGAAGGGAAATAGCCTAACTATGATAACATCACTAGAAACATTGCGGATCTTGACAGTATCACACACCTTAAGAAAGCGAGCAAGGTATGCCGTGGGATCCTCAGAAACCAATCCCCCAAACATATTTCACTGTAGCAAGTTGATTATGGTCGGCCTAATTTCGAAGTTGTTCGCTCCAATTGGAGGACGGACTACATTGTTCTGAATTGCTCCAGCATTTGGCATGTTGTAGTCTCTAAGTGAAGGAGGAGGTAGGGGTGGTGGATCTTAAACTCCACCGTCTCTCACATTGTTCGGATCTTCAGCCACTGGTTCAGGAGCTGAATGTCTGTCTTCTCTGTGTTTTCTTTGAATAGCGCGGAGTGTCCTTTCAATCTCCGGATCATATGGTATTAGTTCCAAACCTAGAGATCGCCGCATGCACCGTATATCTGCATAAAGGAAAGACAATCCTTAGTTCAATTCTATAGTAGCAAGTGACGAAAAGCACAAATAAAAATAAATGGTCTAAAGACTAGATTCAAGTATTAAAGTAATATTGATTTAACACACCTTCCCCGGCAACAACGCCAAAAACTTGTTGTGATTTTAAGTTAAAACCAATCGTGCAAGTATACACTGAAAATATACGAGTAGCACAATAGGATCGTACCAACAGGGAAGGGAAACCAATCACTACTCAATACTTATCTCTAATATAAAGACCGAACAATTATCAAGTTGATTATTTATCTAATGATATGAAATTGAACAATTAACTAAAATAAAACACAAATAACGGATTTAAACACGTGGATTAAAATCAATAAACTAATTAGGCCGGGGAGTAACAACTATACATGCTTGGTTCAACATAATACTTGTTTGAAAAGTGCAATTCTACCACCTAGTTACTCAGATCCGTGTTATCCTCTTTCAAGGTATAAACGAGTGTTAAAAGAGTTTCAATGTTGTTTTCACAATCATCAATCACCAAATTAACCAATTTGACCAGAACTAGTGCAATTCTAACTCTAGCGGCTTGACATGAAAGAAGAATTACGAGTTATATAGATTAAGAACTAAATCTCTTTAATTCCTTAATCTACAAGTTATGAAAACAATCTCAATTACCATTAATCTCTCGATAATTAGGCAATTCTAGGTTATACTAAGGATGGTCAATCCGTTGCAATTCAATTCAAATAGGTTTTCAAAACTAAGAATTAACACAAGTCAATCAAGCATTATATCAAACACTCAGCATGCATTCATCATCACTCTCCTAGCCCTAGGGATTTAGCTACTCATAATTAACTCAAAACTCATAAACATCAAAGAAATTGCATTAAGGGAATTCATGTTCATCAAGTCGAAACAAATTCTCAAAAATGAAACCCTAAACATTCATGAATTCTGAAAAACGAATCTAAACATATAAACCGAATTAAAATGAAACTTAAAGGAATTAGTTTGATGACTAAAGCAATAAATAAAACCGGAAAAACTAAAATTGTTTGGAGAATTCGATCCTTTCGTCTTCTCGAATCTCTCCGAAAAACTTTTCCCGAAGCTCCGTATCTCTCTCTCGATGTTAGGTCACGAACTGAAGAAGAGAATCTGAAAAATACTCCATCTCGCGCATTAAATAACTGCTCACAAACTCTCTCACTGCCCTAGGTAACAGGCTTTACCAATTCATGCACAATCTTCGTTAACGCCCATTACCTACTAAAATCGTGTTTGCGCTTTTATTAGTGGTAACGGGCATTACCACTTTTACACTGTTCAGGGGGAAACGGGCGTTACCCCTTCTGCGCCAAAATTCCTCGCCTACTACCTCTGGTAATGGGTGTTACCAGAGTGCTTCTTCTAGGGATTAACGGGCGTTACCCCTTCTGCGCCAAAATTCCTCGCCTACTGCCTCTGGTAACGGGCGTTACCAGAGTGCTTCTTCCAGGGATTAACGGGCGTTACTCCCTTAGTTCGCCAAAAAGAATGAGACGTTTGTGTCTGTTCACGGGTGTCACCAAGAATGAACTGGCTGGGGGTGACGGGTGCCACCCCTTATTTCCTTCACTTGCGTACGAATTCGCCTGTTTTCGCCGTTTCTTAACTCCAACTCACTAAGTACCTAAACGGAGCAAAATACCCACTTAAACGCATCAAACGACACAAAAATATACTTAAAATAATGCTCAAATTCATACGAATTTTACGCTCAACACATCACCATATCCATCTCGACAAAGATGTCTTCCTCGCCGCTAGAAGGTTGCCTATCCATGGCGGACACCGCCGCATCCAAATCCTCATCCCAGGAACCGCCAAATATCTCCGCCATTGTTTGATGTAGTGGAGCCAGGTGATCCCCATTGGAGTTCGAACTCTCCATCCTATCTATTTCTTGGGCCGTTCTATCAACAGCATCATTCGACATATTTGAGGAGCAAGGTTAGGGAAAAGCGAAGGGCCTATATTTTTCTAGTAAGCTAGAAGGAAGAATGAGGAGATGTTAGTACCATACCTAGGAAGACGATGAAGATGAAAGCCTGGAGAAAAAGAATCGCCAAGTACAAATGTGCTGGGAAGAGTTTGAGTAGACTTTGAAAATATTGAATGCGCAAATAATGAAAGTGGTGGAAATGCTATTTATAGGAGAGGATTTGCCGTTATTGGGATAATAAATTCAAAAGCAATCATTCCCCGCCTAGGTTTCTGCATACGGGCGCTGTCCCTTAGGGTTCCATACCCATGTGCTTGGCCGCATTAATTGTTGAAGTAATGGGCCGTCACCTGCCTGACACTCGAGCATGACCCTTGATCGTTATGGACCTCGAGGCATGAGTATCAATCTCCATGTCATTATACAGTGACCACAAAGTCTGAGGGGGCAAATGATGAGGCTCAGAATATATGTAGCCTGCCACATCATTGCTCATATGTCCCACGGTGGACCCTACTCTAAAGATTGCTCAACATAACTGGAAGATCTCTGTAACAGCCCTTGAGGGCAAAGGAAATGCTCCCTCGGAAGGCCCTGAAATGGGCCTACCTCTTCTTAACATAGGGCTCTCGAGATGCTTAGGAATCATGCCTTTCCCTCGAGTGGACCCTCTTATTCGAGCATAGCCATCCCTTGGTAACCATTTCCCTCTCTCTGACACATGGGACGAGATAGTGCGCCTGCACACCAACTTTACGGCCTCTCCCCTGACACATTCTCAGACCTATTCCTGCAAACCTCTCACAAGGTGCCACGTACCCTGGGTACTATCCCTTTTGGGACCGCATAAAGCAAAATGACCCTACACCCTTACCTTTAACTATAAAAGGGTAAGTGTTGTCTCTTGCTGGGGATCATCTTCTATCTCAAAAACTTCACCTCTTGAAGAAAACCCATTGAGTTGTTATACCCTCAATCTGGTGTTAACCTAGCTGGGAGAACCCACACTTCTCAAATTCCGATACACCTTCCTTGCCGGAGCCCTGCCTCCTCGCTGGTTTCTTCATCTTATAAAAATCTTAAATGGTAGAGGTTTGATCCTCATCAGATCTAGCCCCATCAACCCTATTTAGAAAATTTTAATTGCATATAACCCCAACAAATAATGCATTAATTATATATAGCTCCCATATAAAATATATTAATTACGTAAAAAAAATGGGGCATATTTACAAGTTAATGTAATTAAAATTTTCTAGAAGGGGTGTAAGTATATTTATATCTAAAAGTGGGGTATCATTTGTAATTATCCTATAAAATTTCAAAGCTAAATGCAATTAAGTCATTTTTCTAAATGCATATTAAACAATGAAAATCTACTATATATTAACTAGATAGAGGTATGCCTAAATTATATTTAATTAAAATATATATCCAATATATAAATTATATTTGTTCATAAAGTTTGTAATATTGATTCATTCGTATTACTGATTTTGTAAGCACCATACGATGGTGCCGAATTAGGGCCAACTTAACGATAGCAGACGATGTCGAGAAGGGCAAGGCCTCGCTCAATAAGACTGGTGCGGAGTCCCGCGGTCAAATAACACCAAGTTGGCACCAGATCGAAAAGGGGGATAATAGTACTATGGGAAGCCAAAAGGGGTTATAGCGAGTGTCCTAAAAACAAGTGATGCGAAAGCAGCTCATCAGAGCATCATTGGGGTCAAGGCCGCCACTGAGAGTAAGGAGCAAGAGAGTGCCCATATGCTAAAAGGCGAAAACCAAAAGACAGGAATTGTGTAGAGAAAATATAGGGCTCTTAGAGGCCTTTAATCAGCAAAAAGTGGCAGATAAAGAGCCGTATGATGAGACAGGGGCTGAGGGGGCCATCATTACCCGACAAGAGTGACATCCGCTAGACGACTGATGCACACTTCTGATTAGCCAATGGTTCTCGGCCATTAGGAGTCCCCTCGGGGTTTTAAATAGTCTTATTTTTATACTAGCAGGTAAATTAATTGTACAAAGATTTTATTTAATTTTATTAAATACGAAGATTAGGGGGCATTGTTTGGGCATAAATATATTTTTTAACTAATTAATAATTATTATTAATTATTTTTTGACAATTATATTTAATCTGCCTAAGGGGGCTAAGAAAATTGTCACACGGCAGATGTCTCAAGGAGACAATTAGTTCCAAATTTTTTTCATAAAAATATTACAGTGTTAATTGTAATATATTCTAGATTATTGTAATTAGTTGCGCACGTGGGATTTTGTAACACCTGTATTTTCCGAAGGTTCAGGATGACATCACTAGGTGTGTTTCTCAAGGGTTACGTGTTTTATTTATTTAATCTCATGATTTAACTACTCGATATTATACTTACATCCATGATATGCCCTAATTGTTTAATTATCCTTATTTGTCATTTTCCAAAATCCAGGGACTAATTTGAATAACAAGTGTTTGGGCTTAACTGTTGTAGCACCCGATGCGTGGGCCACCACATCCCCCACACTATGACCCAAACCTGCATATATGAAATAGGAAATCCATACACGAGCCCAAGTCAAAGTGAAATGGAGACCACACACTCACTAAACTGGGTGGAGCTAAACGTACATTAAAGCGCGCAATAAAATATTCAAATAGCAGAAGCATGTAATAGCATAAACATAAATCCGAAATTCAACATCAAGTTCTAAATACATAATACATACCAAATTCAATTCATAAATCCATAACAATTACTCATAATATTAGATACAAGTCCAAAATAAAAATGCAATGCACCTAACATGACCTAAACCTAAAAGTGAGACTCAAACGACCTACTTCTCCGCGTAGCTCGTGCACAAAACTTGTAACTAAAAGAGTAAACGAGGGGTCAGTCCATAAACTGTGTGAGGAGGGCTAACACACACCCACACACTATACATATATAGAGCAAAGCACGTAAAAAAGAAAGGTTATGAACCGGGAATAGGTTTTGCACACCAAAACGTTTTCATTAAAACATTACATATCATATATGTATACATTTGTAAAGACTCTATTCCCGTTCCATAACCCAAACATTACATTAAGCTCGGCGAGTTCGAGTATCCACCGTTACTTCTCATTCATTACATAAAACCAAATAACATTCAATCCCCAACTTCGGTGATGGAAGGGCCGCGCGACCCTAACCATCCATTACATTATACATTCCTCGAGGGGTAGCTATCCCACAATGAGTCATCCCCGGCTTTCACAGCGTAGGCATCAAGAGTATCAAGCCTTCCTAAGCTGCCAGAGTCACGCGTGATACCTCGGATGGAAACTACGGTCGGAGTTTACCCGAAGGTCCGCTACCGTATCGAGTTTCCCAACCTGTAGCCTCCGTGGATCCATTCATTACCTTTCATTACCATTCCACTGCATTTTCGCTCATTACAAATCATTAACATTCCATTCGTAAACATTAACCCTTCATTAAAACTTAAGCTCATATATGCTCGTAGTTATAGCTCTTTTAAATTCCAAAACCTTATCACAAAATCATAATCATATCATACTTGCACATATTTAACTATATTTTTAATATATAGTCGTATGCGGGCTAGAAAACGAGCATTTAAGGTAATAGGTCGCTTAACTAAAAAGAAAAGAACTCAAACATCATCTTTGAACAAAAGAGAGTGTGTGGTGTAAGAAAACAACCCCAAACAACCTTAAAATTCAGGGACGGCTCCTCCCGGAAGCACCCCTATGACAAACAAACGTAACCCATGACTTAGACTTGATTATGAACCAATTACACGCACTGCAATGCATTATGGATGCAATGTATGCAAGAGAACGTCGTAAAGGGCATTTAAGCATTAAAATTTACATTTCATGTTTATACATTACATTTCATATCATATAATCCATTCACATATCATAAAACACTTTAATCATGCCCATAATTAAGCCACAAAATCATTTAAAGTCATAACAATACATTAGAAAACATTTAAAAACCATAAACAAGCATTAAGGATGGGAACGGCCTTGCCCATCCTAGGAAAGACCGTTCTCACTAAACTCCGCCCATGGGAACGACAGTTCTCAAGTTGCGCTTGAGTTGGGAAAGGTTGTTCCCAGCTCCCCGAACTCTCTCCAAGCGTCTGTAAAGAATTCCCCATTTTGGCACTTAAGAAAGGCCATTTCCAGCCCTAGTTAAAACTGGGAATGGTCATTCCTATTTTCAGAAATGGCCCTCCAAAAACCCGCGAATGGCCGTTCGGTCCTCCCTTTGAAAATGGGAAGGATTGTTCGCGCCTAAAAATCTGGGCAGAAGCTTTAAAACGTACAGAAACAGGGGAAGGCAACCATAACACCAAAGCAGTAGCAACAACCACCAAAATCAACAAGAAATCATTCCATATTCATCCATTAATTCATGTTTAACATGAGGAACAAATTTAACACAAAATATTTCAAGAATAAAGCATGATCAAGGCATATATTTATGAACACATTTCATGAAATTCCAAGCTCGTTAATGGCATAATTCATTATTTCCAACTACCAACAAAATGGTAGCACCCGAGCGCGACACACCACATCCCCTGTAACAAAACCCGACCCGTATATGAAATGGAAAGTCCATATACGTGCCAAGTCAAGACGAACGGGGACACAACACGCTCGCTATGCTAGGAGGGAGCTAACCCTTAAACCATACAATACCAAAATGCAATAAAACAGAGTAAAGCAATAGAAGCGGAAGCAATACATAATCATAACATACAATGAGTGTTGAGTGTAAGTGGATAAAGGAATGCTAGACTCAAATGCAAAACACCTAAAAGACTTAAATTCCCGCTTAGCACTCCTCTTGCAAGCAAAAAACTGAAAACAAGATGGGTTTAGTCCAAAGGGGACCGGTAGGTATAAAAAACAGGGCATAATATATAAATAGGGCAATTTACATTTAGATACCCTGAGGTTTGCCCTAATTACAAATCAGTCCCTCTTGTTTCGAAAATTACATACAAGTCCCTAAAAACACTGTTTCATTTGAGGTCCCTGGACGCCGTTAGGGTTCCGTTAATTTTGACAGGACTACATTGTTGATGTGATTTAGTTAAGGGGTCGTTTTGTAAGAAAATTCATAGTTCAGGGACTTTTTTGTAATATTTTTTGAAAATTCAAATGTCAAAATTAATGGAACCCTAACGGTGTCCAGGGACCTCAAATGAAACAGTGTTTTTAGGGACCTGTATGTAATTTTCGAAACAAAAGGGACTGATTTGTAATTAGGGCAAACCTCAGGGTACCTAAATGTAATTTGCCCTATATAAATATTGCAGAATTGAAACACGTTCATGCAAGTTATAATCCCATAAGAGGTTTTAGAACATTTCCCAAGAGGGTAAAACAACAAAATCATCAAACGGGATTATAACAATCATATTCATTCAATAGGCTATTTGTGAGCCCCGCGAAGAGGGCTAATAATTAAAGTGTTCATTAGGTTTTCATACATAATCTTTTGTGCATAATCAATCGATCAATCATAATCATTTGATCACTCATAATCATTCAAGTAAACACCTTTTTTCTCCGGACGGTGGATGGGCTTGCAAGACCTGGCCACCTCAATCATTGTGGCTAGTGGGGTACATGAATCCCAAAGGCCCGGTTCCCATTCCTCGCTAACCTCCTAGCGAGGGTTGGTATCGCCGTAGTTTTGGTGGAACTAGTATAGGGGTTCACCGTCAGCCCATGCTTCCCCGGTGTGCCACGTACACTAAGTCCTAGGGCCCACATTCAGTGCATTCATTCATGTCTCACCAAAACATTAGGTAGAGTATTCAATAAGCAAAAGAGCTTTACGTTCAAAATCATTGACTCTTCAAAAGACTCGATACATATACGTATATTAATTTGGCTTAAAACTTTACACGTTGGGAATATATCGGTTCGCTTAATTAATAGAAGAGAAACCTACCTTAGAAAACCAAAGAAAATGTGCAAGAGCCTCACTGATCGGCCTCGTCTCTGTTTGGACCAAAATCTGTGCAAAGAAAGTGAAGCGAGACTCAAAATGACCAAATACGAAGCACGGCGATGCAATGATCATGGTATGAAGTGCATAAGAAATATAATCATGTTATGAGAATGTTCTTATGTACAATTAACGTCACATTGGCACATAAACGATCATTTCATTCAATATACTGAAGAACTGTATTTATTCATAATCAATTCAAGCCACGTTCGTAACATGCATCAAATTGCATGTATTCATAACAACCAATTCATAATCATTCATAATATAAGTCATTAGCATAATTAAGACAAGATTAAAACATAAATTAAACAAGATTAGCAAAATAATTAACACTCAAACGATTAAGGATACAAAAAAAGGGGGTAACTGGGGTTACTCCCTGTAAGGCTAAAGTGATTCACGCCCGTTCCTGGAGGTAGGAGCTTCATCCTTTGCTGGTAACGGGCGTTACCAATTTCCAGTTCATCTGGGGTAACAGGCGTTACCCCAGGCAGTAGCTCAAAGTCCGACAAATGTATGGAGGTAACAGACGTTACCTCCTAACAAAGCTTTTGGGGTAACGGGCGTTACCCATGTCCGAAATGCTTCCCCTGTTCTTTTTTCTTCTCTTCTCCAATGAAACAAAAACTTTGTACTCCCCTGTCCCAAAATCTAGGAAGAAAACAAGGAAATACGATACTCCAAGGCATAAAATGATCACATAATCCAGGCAATTTCATCACATAATCATACATGATCAAGAATCCAAGAAAAGAAAGGAAAAAAGATGATCAAATCTTTGCATCTTCTAGCACAAGAAAGCAAGTTCATTAATGGTCATTCATTCAATTCTCAACCACCAAGAAAATCAGGTTCATAAATGCAATAAGAAGTATAAAGTGACCTATATTCAAGCTTCCAATCAACCAAAAACTCCAAGGAATCAAAATGATCAAGAAATCATCTAAAACCTAACTATTCATCCAAGTATTCATAACTCCAACAAATCTAGCTCAAAATTAGGGATGCATGAATTAAAATGACCACAATTGAATGTAGATTACAATTATATACTCACCTCTTGAATTGGATGAAGTTTGGAAGAGATTAGAGCTCAAAATCTCTCAAATTTGAATAGCGGCGAAAATGGGGGTTGGTGTTAGGTTTTGGCTGAACTTTTTCTTCCTTCTCTTGAGTGAGGAATGAAATGGGAGTTGCTTCATCAGATAGGGGGCTTAACTAGGGTTATTTTGGGTCAAACCATGGTTAATTTGGTCAAGTATGGGGAAAGTTATGATTAAAATGGCTAAGTGTGGCAATTATGCGAACGAGGATTGTTTCGGTTGAATTTCGGGGGTTCGAACGGGTTTAGAAAAATATGAGGTTTGACCCATTGACTCCAAATCATCGATACAAAGTCAACGGAGGTGATGAAATTTGAATCTGAATTCCCGAGCTCAAGATATGTCACCCGGAACCAAAGGTGCGCTAAATGCTCTTTAGCCCCAATTTGGTTCCAAAACTCAAAATAAATCCGAAACCAACTCAAACAAGTTCGAAAACAAGTAACAAGCATTAAAACATGTTCATAATATATATATCTTAAATATACCAAAGTTTCACAAAATTCGGGAATTAAATCAAATGCAAACGACATGTATTCATAATCATATAAGTTCAAATGTTCAGTGATTCAAATAATTCATATAATTCAAATAATAATCAAATAATATATAAAATAAACATAATTAAATTGTGTAATTACGTAAACGCATAAGTCATACCTGTACGACCGAAAATTAGGGGTGTTACAAAAATCATGTTCATAAATATATTTAAAAAGTTCTTAGGATCATGAAACATGCCTCATAACATCATATAACACAAGCTTGAGCAAGAAATTCAAATTTGAGATTGAACCCTAACTATTCATGCCATTCTTCATAATTCAAGAATACTCAAGCTAAAACATGAAATATATGGATTAAAATGTGCACAAGAAGATGGAGAATCCAAATCCTTTCATGCCTTAAAGATTGATGGAAGAAAGATGAAGAAACGAGCTCAAACTAAGGCCAAGGGGTGAAATGCTCTTCTTTTCTTCCTAGCTATGGCTGCTCATGAAAAAGGAGAAAATGAAGAGGAGGGGACCGGTTTTTGTGGTTAAGAAAGAAGAGAACCAGTTCAGTTTGGCCTAGGGTTGGTTCGGTTCAATTTTCGATCCGTTCAGATCGGATTTTAAAACGTAGGGGGTCTAAACGGTTTCAGAAAAATATGTGATTTGTTCCGTTTGCTCCGAATCGTCAAAAGGAGTCCAATGGCAATGTCGGAGTTCGAATCCGAATTCCCGAAGTCAAGGTAGCCAAAAAATGGCTAAAAGTGCCTTATTTATAAATAGGTCCTCAAACTTTCAAAAATAAACAAATAGGCACAAAGCCTATTTTCAATTAAGCCCCAAGATATTTAAGTAAATTGCAATCACATTCATATCACATATAATTCATTTAATTCCAATAAATTAGCATGCTTGTCAACAAATTCATTTCATAACATTTACGATCATGCTATAACGAGTCAATTTAAATGATTTCAAATCAAATTAGACATTTAGATCAAATTAAATCAAGTAGAACAATTAAATAACACTTAAATCAAGTTATTAAGAAATAGTTAACAATTAAATCAAGTTATAAACACATAGATATAATTAAAGAAGAACAAATACGTGAAGTGAACTCACATGTGGCACAAACCTATACGTACGAACGAGTGGGGTGTCACACCTGTAACTTAACTAAGAGTTTATGGGTGAAAATGATAATAACGTAAATTTAAGAACTTATGTGCAAATCTTTAAAATGAGCACTCATTTACATTCCCGAACCCCTAAATCGTATTCCTCATATTTTTACCTGCCCATTGACTGCCACTTTGACCAATTCGGAGACTGTCGCACTATAAACCCCATATTTATTTCTAATCATAAAGTCAATCTAACTCTACCGGAGCTATTCACTAGCCAGATTAACCCAGAAAATATCTTCCCTACCCCTCTCTCTCTCTCTCTCTCTCTCTCTCTTTACTCTCTTTCCCTCTCTTCTCCTCTCCCACTTCCGAACTAATGCAACACTTCACCACCGTCGGACCACATTTCTTACTAGCCGACCGATGGAGTCCGACCACCACCACACTCCCCCCATCTCTTTCCATTCTCATTCTTCTTAATCATCACCTCTCTTCAAGTAAGAGTTAAATGAAAAGAAAATGGGAAGCAACCCGACAACCACCATCGAAGCTCCGCCGACCACTATTGTCTCCTTTTGTCTTCCTCTCCTTCACCTTGTAAGCCTTCGCCATCACTTTGAGCATTTATGTGTGACTATGTATGTATGTATATAAATGTGTTATTATGTGAATATTGGCATGATTCGTGTTAATTGTTTGCTCCTAATGTGTCATATGAAGTATATTTATGCTTCCGAAACTGGAGATAGTGTTTGGCTCTGGGATAACCGATGGTTATCTTTAGAAACGCTGCGGGACCGACTTGGGAATGACATCGCTCAGAAGGATATGAATAAAGTGGTAGGGGACATTATTAATGCGAATTTGGGATGGTATTTCACGACTTTAAGAACGCCACTCTTTGAGGCGTTAGTGTAGGAAATTCGCAAGTTGCCCATTATCGAGAATACAGGGATTGACCAACTGGTTTGGATGGGAACGTCCAATGGTAAATTCATTGTCAGGTCCATTTATCGCCTGCTGAACTTACTAGAACAGGGTCAGGACAAGGGTTGGAGCAAAATTTGGAGGATTTCGTGTCCTCAAAAGATTAAATTGTTTTTACGGCTCTACAAGCATAATAACCTAATGACAAATGCCTTAAAATTTGATAGAAAATTTAAGGTGTCTGACCAGTGTAGTTACTGTCATAATGGAAGAGAGGATATTGTGCATTTGTTGTTCAAATGTCCGGTAGCTGAAAAGGTTTGGGAGCCGGTGGTTGACCCGAAAAACTGGAGTGCTATCTGTAGCCTAGTTGGGGGAAATTGGATGGAAAGGCTAAGCAGTGTTGGATTCGAACATCAGCTTGATAATGAGTGACCGTGGTGGATTGTGGCTCTAGCTATTGTTTGGAATATTTGGCAAGCAAGGAATAAACACGAGTATCAACACGCCAAGGAGCATCAAAATGTCACGCTGCATAACATCAAGAAATTTGCAGCTGATATGGTGCTAACGCTGGGAATAAGTGAAGAACTCCTACCATTAATCGGGTTTTGATATACTGGGAGAAACCGCCGGTTGGCTGGGTTAAGTTAAATTTTGACGGAAGCCTTTACACTCACACGATGAAGGCAGCTGCGGGAGGGTTAATCAGGGATGCTGATGGGCGGCGGTGGCTTCTCGGCTACGCCTTGTGGTTTGGCAGGTTGTCCTTTAAGGCAGCGGAACTCCTTGGTTTTGGAAAAGGATTGATGCTTGCGTGTCGAGGACCACCCGTTGAAAAATATCATCATGGATTATCGTTGTCTTCTCCACAAGCATAGGGAAGCCAGAATAAAGCACATCTATCAGGAGAAGAATGATAATACCGACAAGTTAGCTGGGATGGGGCATAATGTTACCGTTGAGTGCTTAAATTGGGGCTCACCTCAGGTTGAAGTTGAGTAGTTCATTGTTTTGTTTTTGGTTTTACCCTGTTTGGGCTTCTTTGTTGATAAAATATATATATATCTATATATATATATATATAGTTGTTCGCTTCAATATAATTTGAATGTTGTATAGTTAAAAGCATCTAACATGTGATCTCTTGGTTTATGTACCGTTACGTTACCTTAGGATTTTGACTATTAACTGTAGAAAGAAACATGAAGCGTAGATATCAGAAACCATTCCATTTCTACACATATTGATATTTGATATTGGCTGTTCCTTAAAAGGTTAAGATGCTCAACTACCCGATTTATATTTTTCTCGAATAATTAATGTATATTTTAAAATATCACTATCCGCACCTATTTATGTTCATTTACGTTAAAATCAAAACGCGTGAACCCACAATATATATAATGTCATGTTCCCATAAAGACTAGTAATTTGGTTTATGCTGATCAAAAGAAAAAAAAAAAAAAAAAGTAATTTAGTTTATGCCTATAGAGTACAGAGTTTAATAGTAGAAACTATTTTTTCTCGGCTTGTTTGGTTTATCTTATAATGAAAAATATGATATAGTTTTAGCGCGAAGCTAGTTCTATTAAATTGGTATAATAAAAGAAAAAATGTTTTATACTAGTCATATAATAAAAAATAAAAATAAAAATAATAAATGTAATGTATTTATTATTATAAATTGTTGGATTCGTTGGGATTGCATCTTACCAAAAAAAATTTTAAAATGTATATCTTTTGTGAGAAGACAACCATAATTAAAAATTTCAGAACGTCACAAAAGGGGAACGTTACTTTCAACCTTTCCATATCATTTTAAGATACTTCTACCAAACAAAAAAAGTATATACTTTCAACCTTTCCACATCATTTTAAGATACTTCTACCAAACAAAAAAAGTATATATGATATATCATTTAAGATGCATTTGATAAAGATACTATGATATAAAGACGGTATGCGACCCGACTTTCAAATCTACTAACTAAACAAAATGCGGAATTTGAGGCAAGTATACAATAATTTCTATGCTTAAAAAAAAATATACAAATTTCTCCGCGCCACAATACAAATTTTTAATCTAAATGTGACTTGACCAGATCTCAATTAATTACATTAAATTTATTTTATTTGTTATTTAATTAAAAACTCTTTCTAAATTACCATAATAGACTCTGTAATGTTATTATCAATACCACGATTCACAACTGCAAGATATTATTAGCCAGTAATCCAATCCCAACATTAAAGTTTGCACATATTTTCTATTTTCAGTGTGAACACATCACGGACGAAGCGTTCCAGCTGTTGCAAGTAGTTGTATTTGAGCGTAATATTAATATTTGTAGAGTTTTGTTATTTTGGTGTATATCCCGTAGAGTTTTGTTACTGTGTTATTATCTTTAGTATATTTTTTTTGTATTATATTTAGGATATAATTAATTATAATTGTTATTTGTTATTATCTTTAAGATATCTTTTTATATTATATTTAGGATATAACTAATCGTAATTATCCTATAAAATCATTTAGAATATTTTGTATACATTGTTAGATTTTCCGTATACTCATATCATATCTGATATTGTTTTCATGGAGAAAACAATTTACAGAATAATAAAACCTTATAAGATTCTACCAGATATATGTAATATTAAATATTAATATTAGGATCACAGTATTTGTGTATATCCAAAGTAATATTCAAAGTATTGCCCACCCAAGCCTACCATTAGTCCAAACATTAATCTCTATCCAAAGCCGAAACACATTGGAAAATCCATCCCACAATCTCACAGATTTTCACACACCACTTGTGCGCTGTATCACACTAGCCTGTTGATTGTTGATCCCATCGAGATCGAGGCCGCCCCAATTACAGCACACTCTCCCAAAACGACACCTTACAGAATTTCAACCCTCACCGCCTCTATATATATATATACACCCAAGAGCTTGGAAAACAAAAAAACAGAGAAAAATCCATGGAGAGGTCGTCGAGCCTGAACAAGAACAAGAAAACTGATGGGGACGGGGACGAGCAGCATCAAGAAGGAGGAGGAGGAGAGGAGGTTGAGTCGGTAGAGAGGATATTCGAGAGCAAAGAGGTTCCGCCATGGCAGAAGCAGCTGACTTTCAGGGCATTCTTCGTCAGCTTTGTTTTGGGTATTCTCTTCACTTTTATAGTCATGAAGTTGAATCTGACGACCGGAATCATCCCTTCTCTCAACGTCTCTGCTGGCCTTCTGGGCTTCTTCTTTGTCAAGACTTGGACTGCGTTTCTTGAAAAATCTGGCCTTTTGAAGCAGCCTTTTACGAGGCAGGAGAATACTGTCATTCAGACTTGCGTCGTTGCCTCCTCCGGCATAGCCTTCAGCGGTCAGTACCCCACCTCACCCCGCTAGTATATATATTTTTCTTTTTCTTTTTAATTATATTATGTTATGTCTTCTCTTTTTCGTGCTTAATTCTTTTAATTGAGAATATAGAAATAGAATAGCATCCCTTCTCAGATGGCGATTAGGGATTTCAGAGCACTGGAGCCAGAAATTTCATTTCATATTAGTTTCTTCGTATATATATATATATATTCACACTCATTTGTATTAGTTTTGTTTTACTTTTGATGAAAGGATCAATAATAAAAAAAAATTATAAAATTATATATATATATATAGTCATACAGATAATAAAAATTTGAGGGATCAATTCTACCCTTCGTCTCCAAATGACTCCGCCACTTTTCAGAATCAGGGTTTTTCTCTCTATAGAATATAATCTGAAACTTTTTTCTTATTTTATTAAATATTAAATACTAAAGAGTATTCGAGACGAGTGCTACAGTAATGATGGGATGGACCAAAGAAGTAAATGGTATCAACTTTGACAGTATCATTAAAACGTAATGATGGTGCGCACATAGGACAATTATTGAAATATTATATTTTTATGGACTCCACGGGGACCCACTATTTTTAAAATATATATTGGTTATATTTATAATTCTAATTATATGTACAATCATATAATTTCTAAGTTTCATATATTTTAATACATAGGGATAACGTCCTACTGCATCTAGATAAATATTGAAACAAAGGCGAAAAAAAAGCTGCTTGACTAAGAAAAAGTTACAAAGCCAAGTCGTTAACTCGTTATTATTACCGCCGTAATCTGTAACATGGTGTCACGGTCAAGGGATCACTGCTATCGCAAGTCAAAGGTTGTCTTGTCTTTTACTTAAATATTTGACTTGTGATTTGAGTAATTTAATTTATACATGTTTCGAGGCATATGGGACCACTAAACTGTAATTTTGATATCAAGTCATATTGCAATAACATTGATAATTCTAACTTAGATTCTTATAATTTGTTTTTCACCAATCATATAATAAAATACTATTTAATATATCGATCTCGTCTGACCAAATTCGAAACTAAAATTATCGGGTCATTGGAACACTTTTTAAAAGTTGTAAGAAAAGTTTTAAAAAAAATAAATACAATCTTAATCCCTTACAAAAGTCAGACTTTTGGGATGGGATGTGATGTGATGTATTTATGGGAGTTGGTCTACGTTCAACGTATTTGATGGATTCCCACGAGATTCCACCCTTATTTCTGGCGTCAATTACGTTGTTTCTGAATTTGACATTTTTATGTCATGACCCGTCTCTCAACCTGTTTTCCTTCTCCTTTTGTTTGATTTATTTTTGTTTTGGAAATAGATTGTTATTCTTTGACCTGGCTGAGAAATATTTATTAGTTTCATACTTTCATAGAATCTTGGGAAAATGAAATACATAATATATTATTGTACCATAATTTATGTTATTTTCTGGGCCAAATATAATATAATATGTGTGTAGTGTATATATATAGTACTAAATGTGTTGAAAATTAGAAACGTATGACCCCAAATTTGTGAAGCCAAAACTTACCTAACCAAAATCTGATTTGGGCATACTTATAGGATCAAAAGTGCAATTTTGCTCCTTTTTTTAAATCATATGAGGAATGACAAGAATTAATTTTTTTAAGATTTCATAAAGAAAAGTAGTTTTAAAAAAAGAAAGTTCGGAAAAACAACAACATAAGAAGAGTTGTTTGTAGGTCGATATATATAGTCTGATATAACATAACAAAAATATTACATAAATAATCAAATTGTTGTATTTTTATATGATGCCATTTTAAGAAACACTAATAAAGGCATTACATATATCCAAGATTACTGATACATATTTATGTACGCTAAGATTTGTATAATTTAAACCATTTAATTTACTAACCTATACTTATGTCTTTTTTGCATCATTTCAAATAATAATAATTTCAGGAGGTTTTGGAAGTTACCTCTTTGGAATGAGTAACATTGTTGCCAAACAGTCTACCGAAGTCAATGATGCTCAAAATATTAAGAATCCAAGTCTTGCATGGATCATTGGGTTCCTCTTTGTGGTTAGCTTCTTGGGACTCTTTTCGGTTGTTCCCCTTCGAAAGGTAGATGCTACGTTCTCAGACTCGATAAGATAGAAACTCTATTTTCTTTAAATCTTTGCTATCGTCTAACTTTTGGATGTTTCAGATAATGATCATAGATTTCAAGCTAACTTATCCAAGTGGGACTGCAACTGCTCATCTAATCAATAGTTTCCACACTCCTCAGGGAGCAAAGCTAGCTAAGTGAGTCGATATGCTCGAGTTGAACATATTTTTGGTTAGATCGAAATTAATTATTGTATCTTCGACTGCTTGAATCCAGGAAACAAGTCAGAACATTGGGGAAATTCTTCTCTTTCAGCTTCCTGTGGGGCTTCTTCCAGTGGTTCTTCACCGCTGGAGACGCCTGCGGATTCGTGAATTTTCCTACTTTCGGTCTAAAAGCTTATGAGAACAGGTACGGTTCATTTGTAATACTTTTTGAATATTGATCTTTACTTTTTTGCTAATTCTTGCTACTCGTCATTTGCGTTGATCGGAATCCAGGTTTTACTTCGATTTCTCGGCAACATACGTTGGCGTCGGCATGATATGTCCGTACCTGATAAACATATCGCTACTGGTTGGAGCTATCCTATCATGGGGTATAATGTGGCCACTCATAAATAACAGGAAGGGGGACTGGTACTCTGCCGAATATCCTTCCAGCAGCCTGCATGGTTTGCAAGGTTACAGGGTAAGTGTTTTCTTCAAAGACTATGATGTTGCTATGTTTTTCATGGAAGGTGCTTATAAGATTTTTGACAGCTTATAATGGAACTTTCTTGATTGATGCTTTGATTCAAGTTTTACCAAACTTACGTGCCACTTTGCTCTAGTATATACTATCCTACTCGTTTATTTCACAAAATTTGTTGTTTCGATCAAATTTCAGTTTTCATAAGTGGGCTTTCTGTAATTTTAAAATAAAGAAGAGAAGTCTGTGTAGTTCATAACATCAGAAGTGCTTCTGATTTCACGGATGGGATAACTGACCATTTCTTTTATGACTATTATGATTGTGAAATTCTCCCTTCCCTTCTATTCCTACTCAGGTTTTCATAGGTATAGCAATGATTCTTGGCGATGGCCTCTACAACTTCGTCAAGGTCCTCGGGCGCACTCTATACGGCCTCTACCACCAACTCAACAGCAAAACCGCAAAACTTGTCCTCCCTGTTGGCAACCAATCTTCTCCCCCACCTCCATCTCTATCCTATGACGACCAACGCCGTACCCAACTCTTCCTCAAGGACCAAATCCCCACATGGTTTGCAGTAGCCGGCTACATCATAGTCGCCATCATCTCGGCGGCCACCCTCCCCCACATTTTCCCCCCTCTCAGATGGTACTACATTGTCGTCATCTATTTATTTGCTCCTGCCCTTGCCTTCTGCAATGCCTACGGCTGCGGGCTCACCGACTGGTCCCTAGCATCCACCTACGGAAAGCTAGCAATATTCGTGATCGGCGCATGGGCCGGGGCTGCACACGGAGGTGTCTTGGCAGGCCTAGCCGCGTGTGGTGTCATGATGAATATTGTCTCGACTGCATCCGACCTCACTCAGGACTTCAAAACCGGCTACATGACCCTTGCATCTCCTAGGTCCATGTTCGTGAGTCAACTCATTGGTACGGCTATGGGGTGCATTATCTCCCCTTGCGTGTTTTGGCTCTTCTATAAGGCGTTCCACGATTTGGGGGTTCCAGGTTCGCAGTATCCAGCGCCTTATGCCCTGGTGTACAGGAACATGGCGATCTTGGGAGTGGAAGGGTTCTCATCTTTGCCAGAGAATTGTCTCACGCTCTGTTACGTGTTCTTTTTTGCTGCTATCGTTATTAATGGCGTAAGAGATGGCGTGGGGCCGAGATGGGCAAGGTTCATTCCTATTCCAATGGCGATGGCTATTCCATTCTACCTCGGGGCGTACTTCACTATTGATATGTGTCTTGGGAGCTTGATACTTTTTGTTTGGGAGAAGATTGACAAGGCTAAGGCCGACGCGTTTGGACCGGCTGTTGCGTCGGGATTGATATGCGGAGACGGGATATGGACATTGCCTAGTTCTATATTAGCTCTGGCGGGTGTGCAACCGCCTATTTGCATGAGGTTTTTCTCCAGAAAAGCGAATGAAAGGGTTGATAGTTTCTTGGGATCTTAGACAAATGAAGTCTTGTTATGAAAGTTTTCAAATTGGGATTGTTGATTAATGTAGGTTTTGCAATACCTTTACTTTTCTTGTGATGATACATCTATGTTACTATCAAATGTGTATATTGTTTCTGTACAAACAGCAACTTTATGTGCCCCAATGGATTCCCTGATTATATTATCCTGACAATTGCACTTGCAGGCAATCTGATCTGACCTTTACAAATTTCCTATGAGATTTGAGAAATATCTATAAACTGGAATTGCCTGTACTGCATGTTATTATATCATATATGTGTACAAAATGTACAATTCAGATATCAACATTTCCTACAGAATTCAGTAATTCACCAATATTCGAACCATGATTCCTGTAAAATTTTCTGCAACTCTACTTGTTCACTTCTATCAAGACGTATGTACAAATCAAATATGGATACTATTCATGTACATCTTCTTAAGCCTCAATCAACTCCCTAATAGGTTTGATGTTCAGATTGTCCAAAGGAATAGGAGCGAACTCGGATAGTATTGCCCTGAACTCGTCCCCGTTAAGTGTTTCTCTCTCCATCAACACCTCTACCAACTTATCAATGGCATCTCTGTTGTTCCTTATGTGCTGCTTTGCGGTCTCGTATGCACTTTCAATCATCTGCTTTACTGCATTGTCGATGTCTTCTGCAAGTTTCTCGGACATTTGGTTCCTCGCAAGCATCCTCAGCACCACATCACTGCTCTGCACACCTTGATCCATCAATGCCCATGGTCCTATCTCGGACATTCCGTAGGTTATAACCATCTGAAGATCAAGGAGAAAATTGAAATTATTACCGGCTGCTACTGGAAAATTAGCTCTTAAATCACCATATTTTCGTAGTTAAAGGGCGTCAATCACAATAGCACCAATTAACGTCCAAAATGTCAATTGGGGTATAGTTATAGTTTCAATTTGCAATTTTCCCTTCATGAATATGTACCTGTCTAGCTATTTGAGTGACTTGCTGCAAGTCTCCAGCTGCGCCAGTAGTGATTTCTGGTTCTCCAAAGATGACTTCCTCCGCAGCACGGCCTCCAAGACCTCCCACAATTCTAGCAAACAACTGTTTCTTTGAGATTAATGTTGGATCATCTCCAGGTATAAACCATGTCAATCCACGCGCTTGCCCTCGTGGGATCAATGTGACCTTCTGTACGGGATCGTGTCCAGGGGTCAACGTCCTATACATCACCACAACTCAAAACAATAAGCTCCAACAGTTGATCTCAAAACAAAACAGCAACATGATGCAGACAAGTTCAGGACAAATTACATTTACTCTTCTTGAAGTTTGGCAAAATTACAAATCACTCCCTCAATTTTCATTTTTGTGGTTTAAGATATAATCACCATCGCTGACACAGTATTTTGTAATCCCACATAATGTGGGAGTCCATCAAGACTTTGTCATGAACATTTTCCATGAATAATATAGCTCTTTTCCTTTTTTTAAATAAATGAAATTGAGAGAGTATTTTGTAATTTCACCTTATCTGGGAGTTCGTAATTACGATTCATGCTAAGTTTATAGAGATCATGGAAATGAAAACTTGAGCGTCTCAACTTACGCGCATACTGCATGTCCAACTTCATGATAAGCCACTAGGAGCTTGCTCTTTCCATCCGTCATGGTGGTTCCTTCCATTCCTGCTACAATTCTGTCAATGGATTCGTCAATCTCTTTCAAAGTAATGCTGTCTTTCCCTCTCCTACCGGCAAGAATTGCAGCTTCGTTCATCAAGTTTGCTAGATCAGCTCCACTGAATCCCGGCGTTCTCATTGCAATAACGCCGAGGTCAACATCCTTGTCTAACTTCTTGTTTTTACTATGAACCCCTAGTATTTCTTCCCTTCCTCTAACATCAGGTAGTCCAACACTAACCTGGTTTACACAAAAATTGGTTATGATTTAGTCCATACTCCCTACTCGAGCTAATATTTTCATCGAAAAGCATCATAAATTTTCATTTTATTTAGAAAGTGTCCGTATGGAATATAGTGAATTTGAATCTAATTCAAAATTAAAAGCTAGTTTTTATGAGGTGAGGATTATCCGAACCATCGCAGAGTAACAAACATCTGTGTTTAGTTCGTCGGAGATGGTTAGCAGTTTGGTTAAATTTTGTATATAAAAATGAATTAGTAAACAAATAATGCTAAAATTTTCATGGCACTCCATCAGACCCCTCTTGTTAATGGAACTAAGTTATACCTGTCTATCAAACCTTCCAGGCCTGAGCAAAGCAGCATCAAGAACATCCGGCCTATTCGTAGCAGCAATGACAATGACTCCACTGTTTCCAGCAAAACCATCCATTTCTGTCAGCAGTTGATTAAGCGTCTGCTCCCGTTCGTCGTTCCCTCCTCCAATCCCGGTTCCTCGTTGCCTTCCAACAGCATCAATCTCATCAATGAAAACCAAGCAAGGTGAGTTTTCCTTGGCCTTGTTGAACAAATCCCTGACCCTTGAAGCTCCAACGCCAACAAACATTTCAATGAACTCTGATCCTGAAAGGGAGAAAAAGGGCACTGCAGCTTCTCCAGCTATGGCCTTAGCCAACAATGTCTTCCCTGTACCAGGTGGCCCCACTAAAAGCACCCCTTTTGGTATTTTTGCCCCTACTGCAGCAAATTTATCAGGAGTCCTCAAAAACTCGACGATTTCTTGAAAATCTTGCTTTGCTTCATCGATTCCAGCTACGTCCTCGAATGTTACTCCTGTGTTCGGTTCCATTTGAAATTTTGCTTTACTCCTGCATGTGGATAATCACAATATCATATACTTCTAATTAATTCATCTATAAGGTTCTCCCAATGTATTTCAAATTCAAAAGCATTCTACTATGGGAAAAAGTGCAAGAGCTTGGCTTTTAGAATTCAAACTTGGAAACAATAAAAATGTGATTCTTTTTCGTCTACTAGAACAAATACTAATACCTTTAATCGAATCCGGCAAGATTTAATCTGTTTTTCAAAATGCTTCTTGCATTGCTCAAGACATCTATTTTCAATTGAAGACCAAAACAAGATCATTTTGTTCCATTCTTCATAAACTAGGAAAAGCATTACATTACTAGCAGAAAAACTTAACAACTGGACCTAAGCGTAAGAAAAGGTACCTAACCTCAAGAGTGAAGGGTATAGGATACATAAGGGGTACCAACTGTATTTATCCCTAACCTCTAGAACCTCTGTATTTATCCCTCATATATTTGATACTTTTAATTAGTTAACTTATAAAAATTTGTTCTTCTCATCAACCATGACTTCCCAAAACTATTTTTCATAATGAGCTGCATGCAGTGGCTTAAAAACTGTTAATAATAGGACAAAGACATTTAAACATTTAATAATTCCAAGACATCATATACAAAGTCTATATGCTCTACACATACCTTCCTAATCCGAAGGGCAAGTTGGGGCCTCCCGGCATGTTGGAGGACGAACGTCTGAAAAGCAGAAGTCCCAAAAATATCAACGGAAAAGCCAAGGTTCCCAACAAATCAAGAATCGCCCCTCCCAAACCAACTTCCATGGGATAAGCTGCAAAATCCACGTTTTTGTCCTCCAGTTTCCTCAGTAATTCATGTGGCAATCCAGGCATCTGAATCCTCACCCTCTGAATCTTGTTCAATGAAAAATTGAATATCTCAGCAATAGCTACAGTCCCATTTTCGAAAAAATCCACTTTCTTCACGGCATCTTGATCCAAGTACTCCAAGAATCTCGAGTACGACAGTCTGCTTGATGTGGCCTCAGAAGGGCTCTCAGGTGGCTGCTCCGCCGCCTTTCCGGGCTGAGCCGCCGCCCCTCCCAAAAGGGTCAGCCCTGGAGAAGCTGTCATCAGCTTTCTTCTACTTACAAGTTTTGTCTGGTTTGTGTTGATTGCTTTAGTGGGGCAGCTTCTCCGAAGCTGATCGTCTTGAGCTTTGCAAAGGGGAAGGTAAGAGGCGGATACGAAGAAAGCAGGTGCCATTTGCTCCAATTTGTTGAACTTCTAATGCAAAAACCAGTCTGTTATGGGTTTAAGATCAGTTGGAACTTTCTTGCTGGTGGCAGTTGATGATTTTGGAGGGAATTTACTTATTTATAGAATAATAAAAGGGGGTTTTGAATAGAAGAATGAGATGTTTCTAGTGGCATTTCAGTTTGGATTTATGCAGTGGATACATGTTTCTTGAAGTATCCAGAGGCAGAAAATTGACATATGGCATGACCAGGAGAAAATAGAAATTAGGACATTTGGTTGTTTAGGTATAGCCATACACTTGGGACTGATTTGGGGGGATGTAATCCTTGTCACCAGCACTTGTGTGGTTAATGAAGTGAGTACGAGTTCAATTTTTATGTACTTTGCATAAACATTTATGTAGATTATAAAAAGTATTCTGATCTTACACTTAGCTTTTCTCTATGTCGTAATATCTAAATATTGAATTTTATTTATATTTTTTCTTATTAATTTAAAACTACTTTTTCCATCTAGTCTATATGAGAAAAAATTATGTCTTCAAGATTTTTTCTTTTTTAAACCACCGATCAAAACGGCCAAACTACGACCACTCAACTAAAACAAGGTCCGAAACGAAATAAGGTCGAGACCGCATTCCTAGCAAGCTTGTGGGTTATCATATTAGCACCACATTTAGTGAAAGAAAACCTAACACTCAAAAAGGAAGTGAAAAGGTCTTTGATATCGGAAAAAATATTGCCGTGGAAAGATCCTCGTCCCCGCTTTGAAGTCTAGCGAGCACATTAGAATTATCACCTTCGAAAATCACTCGTCTCCAACCAAAGTCCTAGCCAACCGGACCGCCAACAATGCCGCCATGGTTTCAGCGACAAAGGGGTCCGAAATATGGTGCTTTCTATCCGTCTCCCAACCAACACAATTGCCTCCAGAGTCCCGCGCAATCACCCCAATCCCGATTGCATCCGGGTCTTTAAAAACTGCTCCGTCGAATTTGAGTTTGATCCAACTTCCCTCTGGTTTCCTCCATTTGATAACCTCTCCAGCTGGGGCAGTACGGCAGTACCGAAGCTCTCTTCTTCAATATCCGTTTAGATTGTCAAATTCCTTAATTTTCTTTTCTGGGGATGAATAGATAAACTAAAAGCTCAAACTCAATTTTTTTCTAAAAATCTAAAAACACTCTTATATAGTAGTAAACATAAAATTATTTATCCATCTCTTCGGTAGAACTAGTTTTAAACAGTAGTGGTTAGATCACCCATAATTGATATATAGACAGGGAAAAGTATAAGCGTCCACAAAGCAAAGTTGTTAATACACTTCAATCAATCTTCTGTGAGAGTTGAAAGGGAACCTTTAAGACTTCAGTTTGTATTAATCTTCTTTCTTAAATAGAAAAGAGAAATAGATTCATATCATGCCTGGTTGTCGCCAGGGTACATTTTTTGTATTCAATTTCAATGTGGCTCGCTGTCTCACAAACCCAATAACCTTTAAGAAAGGGCAACAGAAAAGCAAACCACTTGGGCGAACAATCTAAATCTGGACAAACCAGCAGAACATAACGAACAAATAAGGACCAAGGCAAAAGAATCTAGAACAAGCTTAAAACAGATTGCTATCACAATTTTCGTATTCAAAACCATGTGATGTATAGACTGCTTCACAGAGCAAAACTACTAAAATTTAGTGCTAAGATCTCGTGAATAATTTCAAAGATCTGCCCTCCCGGGGTATCTGGGGAAGGGAATGACGTCCCTAATGTTCTCCACACCCGTCGCAAAAAGAATCATACGCTCAAACCCAAGGCCAAATCCACTGTGCATCACTGGCCCAAATCTTCGAAGGTCGAGATACCACTGATATGGCTCCAGGGGAAGACCCATCTCCAATATCCTGAAATAAAATACACATGAGAGAGAGAGAGAGAGAGAGAGAGCAAGGTAAAATGTCATGCATCTCTAACCTGTCCTTGAGAACCTCGTAATTCTCTTCTCTTTGGCTTCCACCAATAAGTTCTCCAACCTAAGAGCACATAAAGGGTCAAATCAAAGAAACATTCATGGCAAGCTTCTTCAAAGTATTACCCCTATGGTTTGCATCTACTTGGAGAGAGAGTGAGGGAGATACCTTAGGTACAAGCACGTCCATGGCAGCAACAGTTTTGTTGTCTTCATTGACCTTCATATAGAATGCTTTAATCGCTTTTGGGTAGTTATAGACTATAACAGGTGCTTTGAATTTCTCTTCAGTCAAGTATCTGCATTATCAATTTTGACAAGAAACCAAATATATAAAAACTGCAAGCTGATGGAATTCATGGAAAGCAAACAATCCTGTAAATATAAACCGCAGGCAGATGGAAATATACAGGATAATATTTACCTTTCATGTTCAGAGGCTAAATCAATCCCCCATTCAACCTTATTCTCAAATTTCTTGACCTTAGCAGCCTCCTCAAGAATAGAAACAGCCTCAGTGTAAGTTATTCTGTGGAACTTGGATTTAGCAACCATTTCAAGCCGTTCGATAGCAGTTTTGTCAATAAATTTGGCCATAAACTCCATATCATCGAGGCAATGATCAAGTAACCACTGGCAAAGAAATCTCACATATGCCTCTGCACAGTTCATATCATCCTACAAAGATTTTCAACTCTGTTACCAACAATGCTATAGCATAGCTATAATATGAAATGGTCAGCAAATAACTCAATAATATATAGAAGCAGAAAGGTCCTCAAATTTCAAGTATAAGTTAGCAAAACCACTTTCGGAGCATTTAATCTTGCACCTTTAATATTAACTCATTATATGTTCCGATCCTCTGGATACCCTAAATTTATGTACAAGGAAAAGTTTTGAATTTTCACCTGTATATCAGCAAATGCTATTTCAGGTTCCACCATCCAAAATTCAGCAAGATGTCTAGACGTGTGAGAGTTCTCAGCTCGAAAAGTTGGCCCAAATGTATAGACATTACTGAGAGCACAGGCATATGTTTCAACCTGCAGTTGTCCAGATACAGTCAAGAATGCTTGCCTAGCGAAAAAATCATTTGCATAATCAACTTTCCCGTCCTTCTTTGGGATACCCCCACTAAGCCTAAACCTCTCAGCCAGCTTTAATCTTTCACCCAGTTTTGCATGGTTCTCTTTACCCTTAGTGAGCTCAGCAACAGCAGCAGCAATGTCCTGTTTGCTTGCTTTATCAGATTTTAGCTTGGCAACTGCTTCTCCTTTCTCCTTGATGGCAAGTTCAGCAGCTTTTATGTTAGCTTCTGAAGGAGGAGGAGTTTCTTTCAGCTCCTTCTCTAATTTTTCAGCATCACTGAGTAATGTTGTGACTTGGAACATCTCTCCAGCACCCTCGCAGTCACTGGTGGTGATAATAGGTGTATGTACATAAAGGAAACCATGCTTCTGGAAAAATGTATGGGTTGCATATGCCAAGGAGTTACGAATTCTTGCAACTGCAGAAATCTACACGACCAAAAGGACAATTTGTTCTAGTAAGAAACTAGCAATATAAGCACAATCAGGGAAAGATATTGGAATAGTTAATTTACTTGCATATTTAGGGGGGAAGAGGGGCGTATGGATTGCATGACAGAAGTAATCAACCAGCTCGAAACTAGGACTTTGACAACGTGAAAGCCAAAAAAGGGAAAAACTGAATACCTACCACTTCCCTTATGGAAAAGATAGTAGTACACTGTAAGAAGATGATAGAAGCTTTCCCCTCATATCTTCACCACACCAAATAAAAGCACATTTCATTAAATATTCCCAAGTTTCTACTTTCTGTGGTTAAATCATAGATCCAGATGGAGGATCAAAGAAACCAAAAAAAAAAAAAAAAAAAAGGCCTCTCCTTCCCCAATTCCTAAGGGGATACATCCACAGTATATACATTTGCAGAAAACGAAATCAAAACATAATTTCCAGTTCAGCAGAAAAACCTCAAATCCGGGTAAACTTCCAAATATTGCATTAGAATTACCAAAACCCCGTAAATAGAAAAACCTCGACCAAATCGCGTACACTCACCCACCCACTGACGCTAATATAGAATCAGAAAAATGAAACGGAAAAAGAGGAAATTCGTACAGTGTTTGTCCTGGCGCGCAGGTGAACAAAATCCCTGAGAAATTCGAGCGTCAATTTGGTCTTGGGCAACGGATACTTGGCCGCATCCACAGTCCCCACATGGAAAACCTTCTCCACCTCCAATTCAATCCTTTGCTTAACGCCTTCGGGAGGCGACTTCAGCAATCCCTCGACGTGGACGCAGGTCCCCGTTTGAACGACGTCACTGAGCTTGTAAAGCTCGGCTTTCACAATCACCTGCAAATTTCCCGGGCAGGAGCCGTCGTTCACCTCCAAGAACGCGAATTTGCCCTTATCCGCCTCCCGACCAGTCTTCACCCAACCCCCGATCCGGACTTTCTGACCCGCCAAACCGCCGCCCTTGTCGGAGCGGCTCAAGATGGACTTGATCGGGACACGCTGAGAGAATTCCGCCTCCGGAGTGGTGGCGTCACTGAGGGTGAGGCCGCCCATCGACGGCGGCGCAGATTCCACTGACATTTTTAGTTCACTTTAGTTCTTTGGCCTTGAGGGTTGGATGCTCCTAGTTTTCCTGAATTTATAGTGGGTTCAATCAGGGTTGGATGCTGATGAGTGACGAGGAAATTTCAGAGAATCAGGTTCAAAAAAAAGATTCTCCAAAACCCCAAGAATCTGAGAAAAGAGGGCCCACTTGTTTCTGGCTTGGGCTAGTAGCTAAACGAAACGTGGCAGCTGATTCTGTCCTTAGTGGACTGGGGAACGTAAAGAGCAAGCATAGCAGTTTTTATTTGGATAAAACTTTTAAACATCCTGAAAGGCTGAACTATGGCCAATTTTGGACTTTGCAATTCAAATTTAAAAAAGTCGACGGTTGCAACCTGAACTACTTAACTTTCCAAGTTTGCATCCTAATTTGAAAAACCGGCCACTTTTGTCATCGGAGACCCTTCACACGCGTGACACGTGAGTATATTAAGGGCAAAAATATCATTTTGGACACGTGGATATCCGGAATTTAACGTTAAAATTTCACCTTTTTTACTGTCTATTTCATTTTCACATCTCAGTACAAAGGGTGGACTTTGCAACGAACGGAAAGCAGCACAAGGTTGAGGTCACCATGGAAGCTAAGCTCTGTCATTGCGGGAGAAGGGTATTGATGAAGAGTTGAAGACGTCTTGGTCCGATAGAAACCTAGGACGTAGGTATTCTGCTTGCGAGAAATTCAAGGTAGGTTTTTTTTTCTTGAATGTATAAACCCTAATTTTTCTGATTTGGGGAAAGTTTAAAATTGGGATGGTCTATTGAAAATTGCAGCAAATTGGAGGTTGCAATTACTTCATTTGGTTGGACCCTGAAATGTGTGCGAGATCAAAGCAAATCATACCTGGTCTCCTCCGTCGCCTGAACAACATGGAAGCTGAGGTTGAGAAACGGAAGAACAGAGAGAAATTGTTGTGGGCTGCTGTGGTTTTTTGTTTCCTCTTCTTCTATCTGTTTAAGTAATCTGATTCAAGAAGTTAGAAAATTGGTTGTTGATTAGTGTTCTGGTGTAAAGAATTCCCAATTTTCAGTTTGATGGTGAATTCTGTGGTTACGAGCATGTACTCATCTTCCCAAATTATGAAATGTATTCTATCCCTATTGTGTAATGAAATTGTGTTTCAAGCTACTGGTATTCTTGCTTAGAAAATGCACTTACTCCATTACCAACATAGACAATAACAAAAGTACCTTTGTCACATTTATAACAACAACAGCTTCAAGATAAAGTATTGACATATCCCATAACAAAAAAAAGCTTTGTCTGCCATGTGCAAAGCACAAGGAATCATGTACAGATCAGTAGGAGTACATGTCTAAAAACCACAAGGTCCCAAGGTTTAACTGGTCCAAACAGATTCAAACATTAACATAAGCCAAAAATGGACAAAATATAGACAAAGCATAGACAAAACACTGTCTAAAAGATGGACACTCTAAACCATATTCTGATCTTCTGTGCCAACCGCCTTGCCCTTACTTTTTCCAGAAGGGAGTTTACTGAATCTAACAGAGTGTGTGACAGATCTGCCATTTGGGCCCAAGGCTTGCTTAGCACTGATGATGTTTGTGTTGACACCAAGCCATCTTGGGTTGCAACATTTGATATCCTAGATCTGGTCTGCATGGGCTCTGTTGTTGTGCCATGGTCCTGTTGCTTTCTCTTCACCTAACAAACATAATAAATGTATCAAAGTTTGAATTAAAATTTGGAATTGATCAAAATAAAATATGAATGAGACACTCACAGGTAATTTCCTCTGTAATCCCAGGGTCTTCTTTCTCTTGCTTGTCTCAGCCATGTTAGATACATGTACAGCTTCTGCATGAGTCTGACTTCTTGTGTTTCTTGAGGGTGAGGATAGCTGACTCCTTGTGTTTCTTGAGGGTGAGAAAATCTGACTCCTTGTGTTTCTTAAGGGTGAGGAAATCTAAGTCTTTGTGCTTCTTGATGACTGCCTCATCTCTTCAATGACAACACTGCTTGAAGATGCCATATTCACATTTCTTGTTCTTGAAAATGCATTCTACTTGCCCCTTCTCTTTTGCAGAACCTTTCTTTTTCTGGGGCTTACAGTAGGAATGTTTGGTCTCTGAGGGCATATCAGGGCATTATGATCAGTTTTTTTGCAGATACCACAAGACATGATGACACCTTTCTTACTCAGTTTTTGAATCTGCTTTCCATCACTCTTCTTGAGCTCAGACTCATCCTTCTTCCTTGCATGCTTCTTAAGCCTTCCTGGTAGCTTTGACATTACAGGTGGCAACAATGGGACAGTTGAGGTTTTGGGCCACATGTCACTGCCATTAAGAGTTGGCATGAGGTGTGAATAGATCCTTTTGAATGTTTCTTTCCTGTAGTAAGCATGCACATATTGCTCAGGCTTGTGACCTAGATGGTACAACCCACTTACAACATGAGTACATGGAATTCTTGTAAGTTCCCATCTTCTACAGCTACAAGATCTCTCACCAATGTGCATCTTGAACCTAGTTCCATAGCATCCTTCAATTTCAAATTGGTCCAGGCCATTCCAATGAGAAATAAACTCCATAGACTTCTTTGTAATCTCTTCAAGCAGCTTGTTAATCTTTGGACATAGATCATTGTTATAACCCTCAATCAGATCCCTTCTCATGTGTACCCTTCTCATCAAGATGTGTCTGATGTGCTCCAGCATGCTAACAATTGGCTTTCTTCTTGCTTTTAATATTAGGGCATTGAAGCTTTCTGACATGTTATTCAATAACACATCAGACTGGCATGCAGTGCTAAAATGGCTCTTTGACCAATGGGATGCAGGTCTGCTAGCCAACCATTTAAATGTTGCTTTATCCTTCTCCTTCAATTCCTTCATTGCATTCTCAAAGTTAACAACTTGTAGCCCTTGCTGCCTTCCATAGTAAATTCTTCAGTAATAATCCCTTATGCTGCGCCTTAAAATTCTTGTACGTACGCATAACACAAAACCTGTGTTCACTTCCTGGCATCACTTGATCAACTGCATCAACCAATCCCTTTTGCTTGTCAGACATTATAGTCCAAAAATAGGGATTGTTGATATTTAAGTCATCCATAATAAGCCTCAGAAACCACCTCCAGGACTTCATCTTCTTCTTCTCAACAACTGCATATGCAAAGGGGTACATGCAGTTGTTAGGATCAAGCCCTACTGCAGTGAGAAGTATGCCACCACACGTTGACTTCAAATGGCATCCATCAAGGAAGATGACCGTCCAGCAACCATCAAGCATACCCTTCTTCAAAGCTCTCCAACAAATATAAAATCTCTTGAATCTGGATGACTTACCATCTGGGCTTAGCTTGCTCTTAATCTTAACAGTGGTTTGAGGGTCTGATCTCTTTATCTCTTCTGCATAGTCCCACAGTTTTGCATACTCTTCTTTGTCTGTTCCTTGGGCCATCTCTTGCACAATCTTCTTTGCTTTGTACATTGTATGCTTGTTGAAGTAAATCTTGTGATCATCCTGCAATACAACCATCATTGAGTCCACTGGCCATGTTGGATCAGTCCAGATCTTCATTTTGTAGTTCTCTGCAACCCATTGTGCATTTGCATGAGAGACCTTCTGTGATCTTGGACATTCATGCTTGGAGCAGTATGTCCTTACCACCATTGTGTCTTCACCTGGTATTTTGGAAGCATATATAACCCATGGACAGGTCTTGTGTTTGCATCTTGCTTGCACTTTGAATAAAAGATTAATGGGAAACCTAACATCTCTTCCAATCCTGATTGCATGTTCCCTCACAGCTTTCCTGAAAGCAGGTGGATCTTTAAATGTCTCCCCAACATCAAACCTGGGATCATGATGGTTTTTTCTCTCATTATGCACAGGTCTGCCTCTGTATGTATCATCCTTCTTCCTAGACAATCTTGTTTGTATTCTTGTTTCCATTACAGCTTTCTCTTTGCCCTTGTATGACCCATCCCATTCCACTTCTGGGTCAATATTAGTCTCAAACAATACATCATCATCAGAGACTTCATAATCACTATCCAACATCACTTCTGAATCATCTGAATCCTCACCAAAAGACTGTGTGTCTGAATCATCTGAGTTATCATCCCTATCAATAATGGCCTCTGTAACATTGTTCTTTTGCACTCGCTCACTTTGATCTTCACCAACAAACTCTAGTCCCTCATCAACATTTGGTAATTTTGTTTCATCATCAGCAACAGACTCACTGTCTCCATCACTCTCAGACCTTTCCTCTATCATATGCTTCACAAAGATCCCCACCATTCTATGCTCATCTAAGAACTGATTCAAATTTACTGCTCCCTCATCATCGTGCAAGAGTCGGACACAATGAGCATCATTAGGACCATTTTCACCGAAATAGAACACTAAGTCTCCAGTGCATCCAGCTTCTCTAGCCATGGAATCTATCTCTAGCATGGATATCTCATCTGAGTTGCAGAAGTCAAAATGAGTGAGTTCACCACCCCAATAAATCCTGCTCCCAAGATTTTCAAGGAACTTTCCACCATGATGCATTCTAATTGAATATTCCCCACTATTGGCACCTGACATGTAAAGAAACAAATCCTATTGTTAATTTCTATCATAATGCACCCAAAGCAGAGACACAACTTCAACCATGGACCACACTACCATTAAAATAGACACAAATTCAACCATGGACCACACAAACAATAGACAACACAAGATGGGCCACATTCTTCAATAAACAAACACATGCTTCCAAAAAATTGGGACCACACCACAACAACACTAAACATACGGACCTACTTCAACAGACAAAGTCATATACTTTAGCGAAGAGCTCACCATAATCCGGAGTCAGTCTCCCAAGCGGTGTGTTGGTGACAGGTGTCGAATCCGTAAAAAATAAATGTAAAATCCTATTCGACGACTAAACACAGAGTATAGTGCAAACAGGGTCGATCCACAGAGACTGATTGATTTATTTCTAACAATTCCAATTTATTCACGAAAAGTAACAATTAAAGGGGGGGTTTAGAATTATTCTAACCTAAGTATGCGATTAAAATAAATAACAAGAATTAAAAAGCTAACTAAAACTAAGCAAGTATGATCACGTAGGATTAAATCAATCAGAGGGAACATTATCTAGCCAGGGATATTCGATTCGAATTGTTATATTGATCATTGACTCAAAGATAAATTCAAGTTATTCAGACAGATTGGCTATAGTTGATAGAGACACTCGACTCAACCTCGTTTTTACTTAATTAATCAGATAATCTAGAGACACTCGACAATTATCTTCCCTAACAAATTCACAACCCCTAGAGACACTCGACAGGATTTAATGAATTCGCAGCATTAAGAACAATAAAAACACCAATCCTAATTAACCAAGTCGTGACACACACAAGATTTAAATTAGATTATCAAATCCCTTAGTGAACGAGGAATGTTATCGCTAAGACCCTGTCACTAATTTACCACAATTTATCAATCAACTTTACATACACTTCAAGCATCATGATTGGCTATATGCAATTGAATCTATCTAGATGATCGGGCCCTACCACTAAATAAATCAATCACAATAAACGCGAAGCACGGAGATAAGATAAATACCTAAATATAAATGAATTAAATAAAACGTTTAGGTCTCACAATATCCAAAATCGAATCTTAATCCCTAGCTAGATAATTAAGAACTTAGCTACTAAAATCCATAAAAACAATAGAGGAATTCTTTAACATAAATAAACTAAATTGTCTAAAGAAGAAAGAAATTAAAAACAAGAAAAACTCCCAAAGTTGCTTCGTGTTTCTCGCGTCTCCACTCCCCCAAAAGCTGCCTCCAATTGTGTTGTGTTATTCTCTTCCTCCAAGGTTGCTCCATATATATGTTTTCCCAATCTCCAAATCCTCATACAAATAGGACTAAGTTCTTGTCCCCCAAGAAAATCACTCCCGGGCCTCTTAAATTAAATCCCAATCCATACGTGCAGCCCATAATTAACTCCAAGAAGTGCCAACAATTAATATTTCTTTCTTGCCCAATAAGAGCTCAAATAAGTTGGGCCTTCCCTAATAATTCATGCAGCCCACCGGAATTATACAAACCAAGCTACACTATTGTAGTCCACAAAGTTCAGCCCCTAAATCAATAAAAACTCCTCGTCCGAAATTAATTAGCCAAGCCCACAACAACTTGAATTTTCAATTAAACAAATCGACACTCACGGCCCACTACAAAGCAATCTAGGCTCAATTAATTCCATGCGGCCCACTACCACTCAAAACACTCCAATATGCAATCACAGCCCACAAGATAATTCAGCCTCTAATTTAATCAATTCCTTCCCAATAATTCCAAAGCATCGCGTGCATGCAACAGACTGTTGATCATCCTTGCTTCCAAAGATGCATGCATGCATAACTCCAACATTGCTTCCCAATTCCATCCAAATTCTCACGCAGCAGGTTAGCAACAGCCTTGGACTAACCGAGTTTGCTCCTTACGAGAATATCTTCATAAAATGACCAAGTTTGTATCAATTTCACAATCGAGCCCCGAATCTATAATAAGAACAACAAAGCATCAATTCTTTATAAATAATATCAAATCAAGCACACTTCGGGGCATAATTCAATCATAAAGATGATTAATTAACGAGTTATCAGTTGGCTTCGCCTACTTTTCGCTTTTTCCAAGTCATTTTCGAACAATAATGTGGAATAAATTTGCAGCAATTCCCCCTTCTTTGTCAGGATGAAGGATTTCCCCCAAATTGCCCACAAGAACCCTAGGTTGTCTGATTTTTTGTTTATTTCGTTTCAATTTGGGTGAAAATTAGTCCTAATCCCATTTAAGAGCAAAGGGTGAAATTTTAACGTTAAATTCCGGATATCCACGTGTCCAAAATGACATTTTTGCCCTTAATGTACTCACGTGTCATGCGTGTGAAGGGTCTCCGATGACAAAAGTGGTCGGTTTTTCAAATTAGGATGCAAACTTGGAAAGTTAAGTAGTTCAGGTTGCAACCGTCGACTTTTTTAAGTTCGGGTTGCAAAGTCCAAAATTGGTCATAGTTCAGGATGTTTAAAATTTTTATCCCATTTTATTTTTTGGTGGCTAAAAATCAAGCATATTAATGGAGAAAATTGGTTTGATATAGACGGAGATCCACGGTATTAAAAGAGAAGATTAGAGATTGGATAATTAATATGATTTAATATTTACGATATGCACTAGTTGGAATAGGATTCTAAGATTCTGTAATTAGTGCTAGTATTGGAGTCTTGACTTAATTACACCATGAAAGCACCAATGATACGTATTCGTATCCGAGAGACTTTAGAGCAGTCTCGGGCTCATAAGAAAAGGGGATGAGATAGAGGGATAATCCGGTAAAGACTGACCGGCCGGTGAAACTTAGCAGATAAGAGATTACATGAGAGGGAAGAAGATAATCCGATAAGACCAATCGGTCTGTGAAACTTAGGGGAGAAGGAGATTTGAGAGAGAAGAGTGGTAGAGAGAAAAGATTGAAAAATTGATATTATTGTTATTGATATTAGCATTGGTGCTTTCATTGAGAGAAAGTAAAAGCTCCAATACTAGCCCTAATTACATAATCTTATAATCCTATCCCAACTAGTGCATATCGTAAATATTGAATCATATTAATTATCCAAGCTCTAATCTTCTCTCTTGATATCGTGGATCTCTATCCATATCATGGTTCATTAATCTGTAAACATGGTCATCCGACGAGGCTTGTTCCGGTTGATCTTGGTTTGTAGGATAGCTCATCGGTCGATCTCGAACATCACTAGAGTGAGTATGGTAGAATGTGTTTTGACTAGGCATAATAATATGATCTAGATTGGAATGTTTGGAGTTAATAAATTGTTTGGCCAAATGATTTTTCGATGAATAGAGATATAGAATCTTCCCGAGTTTTGATTTTTGAACGAAGTCCTCCGCTTGCAAGAAATTTTTTGGTCCATTCCCACCGCTCACAAGGTATAATAAAACTGTTGCATGTACAATAAATAAGCAATTAAGCATCCAATTAGATTTGTTATGTGCCCTAACAAATTTTCATATAGATGTAATCCACTATAACCACAATATGCCCCCAAATTGAACAAACCCATTGACGAACTCACAAACCCTATAATTTAATAAAATTACTCAATCTATCTCGACAGATACAAAGCACCCACAAGTTTTTTTGTTCTTTCCCAACATTTCGGCTCTCAATGTTGGAGTCTACTGTTGCTCCGAATCTTTTCCCTTTTTACTCACTTTCATTTGTTGATGCAAGTATGCAACAATATTTACAGAAAAAATCATATAACCATAATCGACGAAAATTAAGTAAATCTCCCGATAATGGCCTTCGACAACACTGAAAAAATGTAAAACACCAAAAAACATTACTTTGGACGTACATGAATAATAATCTGTTTGCACTTTCAGATATATGAATGGTGAAATATTCCAAAATATGATGATATGATTATGAGGGAGATAGTTGGGTGCTTTTCGTAGTTTTTTTAACATTGAGCGCGACCCAATGTATCAGAATCAAAATAATTTAATGCTTAATCCATTGGTTTGCAATACGGGGAAATATATAGTAACACAAATTGGGTTAGATAGTAATATGACCTAACCATCAAAATAAAATTGAGTTTGGACAAAATGGCCAATAAATTTATTGTTCGTAGTCTAAACTTAATGGGTAACATTCTATTAAAGTAAAGTAAAAGAACCAAAAGGGAGTGTATTCAACTCAAATTCCAAGTAAATTTTACCTTATTATTTAATTGCATAACATATTTTAAATGGAAAGACATATTATTATTATTATTATTTTAATTTTTATCTCTTAGAGTTTTCTCCGCCCAATTGAGTGAGAGACTAATCTCTCGATATACTGAAGACACTTTTTACGGGAACCTCTCGCAATATAGTTTTTACATTCACAAGGTTCGAACTCAAGACCTTGTTTAAGTGAGCTTAAAACTCTTATTCACTTGAGCCAACTAAAAATTGGTGGAAAGCCATTCGAACTCGAGACCTTGTTTAAGTGAACTTAAACCCTTATTCACTTGAGCCAACTAGAAATTGGTGGAAAACCATATTTAAAGGTGTAAGCAGTCGGATATGGGTAATTTTGTAAAGAAAATGTCACCCAACTCGAAATATGCAGGTTTGTAAAAATATGAACCATAATCACATAATTATTTTTTTAAACCAAACGGTTCGAATTGGGCGGTTATGATTATATAGCGGGCAAATTGACGGTTTGACGAATTTTGTATATAATTTTTTAATAAAAATCTTTTATACTCATAATTTTAACTTAATAACCAAAAAAATATAAAGGAGATGCAGAATTTATTCTAGTTTATAACCTATTGCAACACTAATACATAATGATTTTAAAGTAGTTGAGTATATATATATGTTATTAAATAAATAATATAATCTTATAAATATAAGTCATATAGTATAATTTTAGAATTTATTAAACTTGTATAATATTAGTTCAACACAAAATATATTATATATATATGTATAATTTGTATAATATACATAACAATTATATTGTATATCATGTATCTATGTGACTACAATTATATTGCACCACCCTATTTATACGGGGACCTTGAACTATGATGACGAGAATACCTATAAAATAATACTAAAAGGAGAATAAATCTGCAAAACGATGGTTAACAAGGAAAAGAACTTATAAAATAGAGATTAATGTATGCATAAAATAATAATAACGTCAATAGCAATTAGCAGAATAATTAAACAGATAAAATAAATGATAAGAGAGATTAAACGTGTTGTTATCAAAGAAGATTCTTGAAGATGTGCAGATTTCTAAAAATATTGAGAGAGAGAAGAGAGAATATTGAGAGAGAGAGAGGAGAGTATATTATATTATTAACGTGATTGAAGGTGTTTGAGTACAAATAATATTTCCCTATTTAAAGATACATGTCAAGTCTTTCACTCTATTAGGCCGCGTTTACATTTCCTATATACGCATGTTTTCGGCATTAAACTCTCAAAAACAGGTGTTTACTTTTTAAAGGAAGCAGTCTGTGTTAAATGCCGGCGCCCGTGTGATAGCCGTATAATGCCGTGTGACGCATCACACGCCTTTTTGGCGTGTTTCACATCACACGCCGCTGAGCATGGGGACATATTTACAATTTTGACCAAAAGTTAATTTAATTTACGATACTTTGCCATTCGTTTCCGCCTTCTGGTTACCGCTTTTCTTTGTCTTTTGGGTATTCCTGATCCAGGGTTTCGGCGAGGACATCGGCTAAGATTGAAGGCGTTGGCTCACTTTTCTGGGATTTGTTCACTGATTCCATGGTTATCAGAAGAATCCTGTGCAAACAATCTATGATTTTGGGGGTAGTGTTATCTTGACGAATGTGGAGTCAGACCACCTTGTAAGTCCCTCAATTTTGCCCCGACTATCATAAGATTTGGGTGAATATTTGCGATAGCTTAAGTTTCGGAGACGAACTCAACGAATCAAGCTTCTGCATCAAGAAGGGTAAGATACGATTTTTATAGAGTGTCCGGTTACATATTCTCTTTAGTTATGGATTATGTGTCTCGTGTTGAACATTATTCGATCATCTATTCTCTTCAATTAGAAAAGGTTTATTTCCAGTGGATATGTAAATGCACATTTTTATAAATTTTGTAAAAACTTTTTTGTAATATGGCACTGCCAATGTATGTTTTCTTGTGTGATGAAAGTTTTCATCTGAATTTTATTGAATGTGAGTTCCATAGTTTGGATGAAATGTATATCAAATGGGAGGAAGTACAGTTGATGATGATTGGGAGTTCCCTTCACCTTCAAGTGAAGTTAGCTGAATTTGTTTTGTTACCTAAATCAATATTTCTCAGTTAGGGTTGCTGAGTAGGCTATTAGAACATAGAGATTTGCAGAAGAGCTAGGTTTTTTTTGCTACTTTTGTGTTCGTGTCGTTGTTTTGTCCATCAATTCGTCTATTGAAGGAAAAACAGAGAAGCAAAACTGAATTTTTCATCCTTAGTTTCATTCATTACAGATTTACAGAGATGAAGTCAGGTTATATACAAGTTCCCAATTTGATTTTTGCTTGTTCTGGAATAGTTTAGATCCTTTTTAATCTTACTTATTGGAAGCAATAATTTAGTAGAACCTTGAAGTCAAATCGGGGCAGAACTTAGTAGATTTTCTGAACATATTATTATTAACATCTTTATGTTGCTTTGTATTGTTTTTGGGTAATTTATTCTTCCTACTTCCAACATAAGAGAAGTTTTGTGAAATGTTGAGTCCCTGAGTTGAGAGTTATGAGAGGATTGAGTTTCTACCAATTGCCAAACTGAGAGCATTGAGTTCCTGAGTTGAGAGTTTTGAGCATTCGGAGCTTGACAAAGTTCATGACATTTTATCCCACATAGGGTGAACTTCATTTCAAAGTCATTGATGATAATCATGTTACGGCCACAAGAGAAATTTTTCGATCAGCTGTTTTTCTTATCTGCAGAACCTATTTGTCCATCAGGCTTGGCCTCTATATTAGGGTGAAGAAGTTGAAGTATGCAGAGAAGAAGAGGTCGTGAAAGGTGACTTTTGTTTTCTCTATTTCTTCTTTATATTAGGATTGATAATATAATATTTTTAAGCCGATTTCACTCTTTTGTTTTAAGTTTAAGCTGGTAATGAAAAACTCAAAATTTTCTAATTTGCGGATAATAATAATGCAGTGTGTTATGAGATTTGTGTAGATGAGATGTTACTACGAATTGTGTCTCAACACTCAATGTTTATATTGAATTGTATTCAGAGATGACAAGTTTGTCTCATTGTTTATATTGAATTTTATTGAGAGATGGCATCCTGACAAGTGGATTAGATCCCCTACATTTCTAATTGGTAAGGCCAAACAACAGTTTCAACAAATTCAAGAAGCATTTGTCTTCGAATAAGCTGGTTGAAATAAAAAGCAGCACTTGGTTTGGTACTCTGGTTGATTAGAGAGCATGGTGTCTCCTTGTAAATACCAATCTCTTTCTCATGTTATGATTTTGGCTTTGGAGCATTATTTTGTAAGGTTTCTTTTCATAGTTTCTTGACTTTTGTGTATTGCATTTGTAAACTACATATTTTTATTGATAACGTTTGTGTGGTTTGTGGTCGGTGATCTAAAATTTGTCTGAGGATCACTACTGCCTTGATTATAATTTAGACCTTTGAAATAGTCCTAACACATGTACTATTTTTTCTTATGTTTGTATTATTTCTTTATTTTGGTACTTATAAATATCACCTATTGTCTGTTGTTTATTTAAAATTCAAAAAAAAAATGGGTCTGATTATGAATGGATAAGGGTTAAGGGTGTTTAGGTAAATTCAACAAAAACATGCATAATCATCATTGAAAAGTAAATACCAACTTTAATTATAACCCAAAAGAACATGGACAAAAGTTAAGAAGTAAACACATGTTTGTGATAGCTCACAAACATGTATTATCCCAACATGCATAAACACATCGGGAAAAGTAAACGAGGTCTTAGGGTTTCTGCCTACTTTCTAGGGAGTTAGGACTCTTCCTATTTTTAGGGGATGAGGGGTTGTTGAGGGAAAGTGGGATAGGAGATATTTTCTCTCCCACTTTGTACATCAGATAAAGTTTATTTAATTTAACAGAAACGTGGGAGATCTTTCTCTAACGTGCTGGAACTGATCTAGCCGAAATTCAAGGGTTTAGACTTGGCAAAACCTTGTTCCCCTCAGATTCTTCGCCTCTTTTAGGTAGGAAACCACTCAAGTTGCGTTCCTCCCTAAGCTGTGCTCCTCCCTGAAATGTGTTCCTCTCTAACATGCACTCCTCCCTGAAGTGTGTTCCTCCCTAAAATGTTTGAGATGCTTCTCCAAGATGTTGGCTGGGCTAGCCTTTCCTTTGGGTTTGGGCATATGGGTCGGCTAGTTCTTCTCAGGGTCTCCTTCTTACTTGTACTTGATGGGCTTTTACTCAAAATGGATTGAGGCCCAAAAGATAGTGAAAATAGGATGCATCAATCATGTATATATGTGACTACAATTACAAAAAAAAAAAAAATATATATATATATATAGGTAACGGTTGGATTGTGACTAAGAAAATTTAAATTATTGGACCCATCACCCGACTTGAAAGTGGCAAATTATAGTATTTTCTAATCGTGATTATTCTTTTTAAAATTTTAACCAACAATTTTCAGGCGATGCAATTCTGTTCGGACTGATTTAACGGGGTTGCACGACTTATGTACACCCTAGCCATATTAATGTCAAATGATCTAATTACGATTCTAAGGGGGTGTTTGCAAACTCTACTGCATAATTAGAAGTTAAAGCAGAAGTGAAAAGTTGTAAAAATTTGCGGTAGTAAAGGCAATGAATTTTTGGAAAAAAAAAAGTGAAAAGTAGTAAAACAATCAGTTGAGTGTTTGCAGAGAAAAATTGAGAATCACTATTAATTTTTATGAAAATACTAAATTAACCCTGATATTTTCTAATCGTTTTGGTTATTATCTATATATGTTGATCTTAAATTATAATAAAAAGTTCAAATCTTCACAAAAATAAATAATAAAAAAAAAATTATAGTAAAACTAAAAAATGATAAAAGAGAAATATTTACCTAGTAATTACATATTTTTTAGTGTTTAATCGAGATTTTTGAAATTGAGAATTTAATCAAGATAATATTTTTTTACTTGAGATTTTCAAATTCTAATAGAAATAGGAAAGAAAAGATATGATTGATTGTATAAATCCTAAACTTTTATTTGTGTTTAAAAAGTTAATTATGTATTATTAATATTTTAATGAGGATATTATTGTCTAAATAAAATATACAAAACCGCATAATCTATAAGTAAAATCCAGAAGCATGCCTTGGGCTGCTTCTCGATTCTAGCTTATTTCTGCTTAAAATAATCAGAAGTTGGTTTTCCAAACACTCAAAAACCACTTAAAATAATAGCTTATCACATAATCACTTAATTTTAGAGTTTGCAAGCACTCCCTAAATTTGATCAATACTTGACCAATATTCACTACTTCCCATAAGAACACTTTTCGAGTTTTGGAGTAAAAAGTTTTAAACTGAAAGTATAAGGGGCAATTTCAAATAACTCCCATCAGTTTGGAGATTTTTACTTTACTCCCCGAAAATTTATACTACATAATACGATATATTAGCACTACATTATGTGAAATTTATACAACATGTTTTGAGAGTTGTGAAAATGTATACAACGTAATAGGATATAAATACTGCATTATATCATATTCATACTACATGTGGGGAGTAAAATAAAAATTTGTTGCCTAATTAAGGAGTTAAGTAAAAATATGATGCCCAAGTGGGAATTTATCCGACATTGCCCGAAAGTATAATCTTGATTTTTTATTTTTTTTTAGTTAGACGAGTATAATCTTGACTGCAAGAATGAGCTTCCAACCAAACGTTTTCCTATTTCTACAAATAAGGCTCGATTTACTTATATTTACATCCCAAACGAATTTTTAAATAACAAGATATCTGTATATATAGATTTAATAATATTAGACACCCAAATAAATTTTAAAATTATAAACGACTCTTTCTTTATTAAACAATTCATTTAAAAACTATTGTATTTATTTGGGATTTAGATGTAAAAACTCATTCAGTCATTTGTAGAGATGTTTTGTTATTTAAAAATTTATTTAAATTTAAAATTCTAAGGGAATTATCAATAATCCTAATAAAGAGGGGTCATTTATAATTTTAAAATTCATTTAAGTATCCCGATCTATACTATTATATTAAGCGAGAGACCATTTATCATGGACTCTTTTTTTTCTTTTTTTTTTTTTAAATTTTTTTAATATAAATTCTAGCCACATACTTTTACAGTTTGCTGCTTAAATTTTTCTATCCGGGTTCTCAAATTCTTTTTTTTTATTTATATCACTTATTTATCTCTTTTTTTTTTTTTAATTTGAATATCTTATTGAATTTATTCATCATAAAATTATAATTATATTAAAAATAATTATAAATAAAAGTAATAATTTATTTTTTTTCATACACATCTGAGTGTGCAAATTTACTAGTTTAATTTAAATATGGGAATATCCTATTATTTAAAAATTCAATGGTGGTCTAGAAGTAAGTCACCCAACAAGGTCGGCTAATTACAAAGAGTTGTCATTTTCATCAACCGCTTCTACTTCCATTTGCCGAAGTTCGAACCATCGAGTTGCCTTCTCCACCCACGGCTGAGCCTTTGCTCACCGACGATGGTTTGGGGCCTTTTTCCCGTCGACCCTCTCCCAGGTATTCCCCATTTTATTCCCGAACCACAATTATGTTTGAGAAGGTTTTGTTTTCCTTCATTGGGGAATTTGAACGAACACCTTGAGTAAAGAAGCTTCCTTTCTTGAAGTACTGGAGAGGAACCTTTGCAAGAACTAATAAACGACCCTAAAATTGTTTGTTTTCAAGGACTTAATATCCCGCATTGTCATTTTGATTACTTGCTTCTTTTTTAACCTATATAAAGGGAACTTTTGATCTTCTTGTGAGCGGAGGCAGTAACTGAAACAAGGAATCTGCCTTGAGATAACTGAGTATGTTAAAAAATGTACTTGTCAAGGTTAATGCTAGTTATGTTTCAAGCTTAGGCAAGTTGGATTTGATGGGGGAGCTGAAATCGTGGTCATTTGGCCCAAAACAACAGATATTGTTTTGCTGCATATGCTATATTGATGCTCTGGAAAATATTGCCATAGTCGTTCTCTGGGATCATGGAACTTGTTTGAGGGGTGATTGTTCTTTAGATGCTAAAACCGAGTCATATGTTATTTATTGTGGAAGGTAGTGCAAAAATGTAAAATTTATTTTCATTTTGGTGCATTTTGCCTTCCTCAAGGAATGGCGATGAAGATTTCCTTGAGTTGTCTTGCTGATTTGATTTGGGATGATACCTAGCATCCAATTGAATTGTTTTCTGAGTAGTAGGCATTTGTTCTCTGCAATATTGAAAGTAGAAAGAAAACTTAAAATCCTTGTTGGTAGATTAGGTTAATTAGAACTTTAACTTCTGACTCACAGATTTGCCTACTTATTATAAACAAGAAACAGATGATTGATTGGACCTTTATTGAGCAAGTAAATGTTTCTCGTCTTGAAATTGCGAAGGTCCGAATATATTTCTTTGTTATGGACGATTTCATTTCTGCATTTGTTGGGTTATGGGCGTACCATATCAATTGTAGTTCCTATACAACTACATAGCTTGTTCATCTGATTAGTATATGCTCTATGCTGTGTATTTCTTATTGAGGGAATGAGCTATTCTAACCTTCAAGTTTTCTGTGTTTTGTAGGTGAACATGAATATTATATTTTCCGAAAAGGAACTTACAAAGTGGGCAGAAAAGGTAGTAAAAGTTATTGTTTATTTTGTTAATCTGTTTGTATACAGTACCTTTCGCCAAAGCTATACGACCACTGAAAGGGTACCCCTCGGCCATAATTCTGATAGCCCTCTTACTGTCATTTCCATCAAACCTCTACTTGTGAAAACAAATGGGGTAAAATGGTATCTTTTTTATTACTTTTTCTTTTTGTCTTTAAATTTTTCATTAAACACAACTACTTAGTTATGTATAAGACTATCTCTTCCATGAATAGCAACTCACTACAATTTTCCATGTCTTCTGGCATGGTGATGTTACATGTTCTGTCAAGGTATTCCGTATTTGTGATTTACACTATCTTCCCTGAAGGCTTCATGCCTATTAGAATTGTTCCTCTGTATAGGCTTCTTTCCCCTCTGAGTCTCAGACCTGCCAAGCTGCCTTTAGATAAGTGTTACAATATATATCTAAGTTGAATAAATTAGATTGAGATTTTTAATAGGATTATGAGTCTTAGTTTATTGGGTATCTGTCTCTAATCTCACTATATATAATATAGATTAGGTGTTTTCTACATACACAACAATAATGATATTCAGTTTTTTTCTCAACATCAAGTAGTAAAGATTATATTTGAACCTTAAATCGTAGCTTTGATTGCTCAACATCCATGAATTGAAAGGAGTAAAGGCTTTGAGTTCCTTAGCCATCTTGCGTGCAAGTGGAGTGCTTAAACGGCTTACTAGTAACTTAGGATCTACATACCTTTTGATATGACCTAATAATTAGTGGTGCAGTTGGTGGTTGATGAAGATTCTTTAGTTTTGGGCTCCTTTGTTTGCCAAATTAAAAATGATTTATGAAGTGAGAACCTTTTGGTGTTGATGTTATGGATTGCAGCTCCCACTGAGCTGTGCGTATGATGTTTTCCCATTCACTGGAGAAAGTCAAACATACAGTCCGACCAACCTAAAAAAAACATTTGGAACTTAGGCTTTAAGAGATGCTTTGAGAGCATGCTTTCTTCCTGTGCTCTCAAACATCATACCAACATTCATCATTGCTAAAGTCAGATCTCATCTCCCATACTGTATTTCACTTATTGATTTACTCAACCTGTTATTATTGCTAATTGTAGTAGCAAGACTGAATTCGGTATTTGATAATCTCTTTGGGTTTAGCTGGAGTTTCTTGAAAAACCTTTTCTACTCATAATCTCATATTCTCAAGAACAGACTCGTGCACTTTTCTATTAATTGCACTTGTTAGTGCGAACTAAATTTCACTCTGTTGTCTCTGGTGTGTGGACTGTGTAGTATGTCTTGAAGTCTATTCTTTCCTGATGTATAATCAACACATCTTTGTCTTCTTATCATCTGCTATAATTTGTCAAAATTTTGTAGGATGTGATATTATCATTAATAAAGATAAAGGAGTCTCAAGGGTTCATGCAGAAATTATTGTAGACGAAATGATCTGTTTAGATCAGTTTCAAAAGAGAAATTCAAATAATTCCTCCAAAGTACGAATAAGAGACTGCTCCAAGTATGGTACCTTTATTAACAGGTATTTGGGTTCCAAGGAAAAAGTTCATGAATTTCCCAATAAAGAAACGACTCTGAAGGATGGGGACCTGGTTGCATTTGGAACTGGAAACGCAAAATATAGGTAATTTAACATTTTCCATTTATTGTCGAATGTGTGGGATTTAGTTGATCTATGTTTTTTATTCATATGTTTCTTATTTGATGCTCGATTTCATTTGTAACTTTGGACACAGTGCTATAAAGCAATATGATATGATATGGCAGGTTTTCTTTTGTTTCCCTTGTATTGTTTGCATCTCTATCCAAGCCTTCGGAGATGAGTCAACTACAAGAGGTGACTTCATTGATTGGTAAGTATTGTACAGAGCCACTTTTAGGTTGACCAGGAAGGTCGCCATGCGCTTATATTGTGTTTGCACATCTTATACATGGTCCATGACTATCATCATTTACTTTTTGAGGATCCCAATAAATCCAAAAATTAAAAAATCACGCCGCCCATCCTTTTACTCCTCTATGCACCTAAATTGCTAATGTTTGCCTTTTGTTCTCATGTTTCCATAAATATGGGTGTTCTATTTTGTATTACTTCTTGGCGGAACTTGTCGATAAATATTTTTGTGTATTTCAAATGATATGTGCGCTTCAAGAATAATAACAAACTGATCAATGCTACTGTGTTCTGTTGAATTTAAATTCGGAGAATCACTGAAATAACACAAGCTTGCCAGTGCATGGAATTATATGTATCTATCAATATATGAGTTGGGCTAGTCATTGATATATATGGCATGCAGGTGGTAGCGTTGCTCAAACTTGGACTTCGAACTGCACACATATGGTCATTGATGACTTCATCTGTGTCAACAATGAGACAGTTGACGCTATAGTGGCTAAGAAGCCACTTGTCAGATTTAGCTGGATAGAGGTATTTGTGTAATCCTTTATCTGGACAAGTTAACCATTTTTCAACCTGCACCTGCATGCATCCCCCAACCACTAGCTGTAAATATATAGACAGCTGTTTATATAATAATTATACATTTTGTGATGTCCTCAAACGGGGAACTGTGAATGTGGTTATCCGAAATAGGCGTTAGCAACTACTCTAATTAGTACGGATAGAGAATGATTGCTCCGAACAATATGTATTAAAACTTAAAGTTTGTGTAGTTTGATCCGTGGTTAAGACTGTTTGGCATGAACTGTAAATATATGCTCTGAAAATCTTGCATGAAATAAAAATTCAAGGGAGTTAGAAGGCTTATGTACCAAGGTCTTCCTAAACTTTTTCCTGTCACTGTTGTGGGTTGAGCTACCATTTCCTGTGTAGAGTAGGTTATTATGTCGAAACTGCTTACTTTTGCTTTATTCTATAATCTGCTTCATCGACTAATTTATCAAGTTGGCAAGGAACCAGTTCATTTGAGTAGACCAGTTTTGCATATGTACTAACTAGTTAACTCTCATATTTAGTCAATTGCAGGAAAAACCATTTCAACTGAATTACCTAGCACCCTCTCGTAAGTACCTTTTTATAGATGCAACTCAAATGAATACCCTTGGGCGGACATCTTCTAGTTGGTTAGCAGATACTCGTTCTGTTTCAGGCATTCTCCGACTCTAACATTGGAAGGGTTACCTATCAAAGTTTGTGACCCACAATCTCGGGAAGAGTGCTTGAAAGGATACAGTCTTCTGTTGGACTCCATACACAAGGTGATATATGGGGCACCTTTACAAGTTCATGATTTCATCTGTTTGTTGGATTTCATTTCTATACTATCCGTCTGTAATGGGAAAACAATACATGTTACATATCAGCAGTTCATTGAGAGAACCACAAAAATAGATGAATCATGGCATCATATACATGCAGTTGGCACACATACCTTCAGTATTGTGCGTCTGTTTAACATTTGTTATTGAAAGGGTTCTCATATTGAAACACAAGCATTTAAGTATCGATAGTTTGTACTGCATGTAAAGCTTTTGTCTAATCTTTCTTTACAAATAAATGTATTTTGTGTTACTTAAACACTTGTTTTGTTGATTTATTGGACGTTCTTGTACTCTGGAATATTGTGGAACTTCTTGTTGATACCGTTCTAAAATTATTATATTTCTCAATTAGTGAAAGTACTTTTTTATGTTTAGATTTCCGTCCAGTATTTTTACTCTTAAGTCTACGAACATGCTTGTTTTTCTCATTTTGCAAAAACTGCTACTGTTCCTAACTCCACACTCTTGTTACTCTGCGTGCACCCTATTTCATAAGAAGCATATATATCCTATAAAATGTCCCAATTTATCCCTCTTTATTTGACATCAAAGGCAAGTAACAAAACCTGTTTTTCTAAGATGAAATGGCAACTCGATCTCCATCTCAAACGGATCAATTGCACTACTGATTTAAATGCCTCTTTAGATTTTATTTTTTCACATTCCTCGAAGAATGTTTTAAAATGTTCCTGCAAAATGAAGATAAAATAAATAGTGGTTTTATTTGTCCTTTTTTCCCCAACCAATTGTAGTTTCTCAACTTTCTGACAAATCACAGATCAAATACTTGAGATATATTTGCTTTCTTGCTTATATATACATGTTTGCTACATGCCACACTTGTCCTTTGATATGATACTCTGAAAGTTCTAAGGGCATATTAATTACTGTACGGTGTTCTCCTTATTGTACTTGGCAGTATAAATTTAAGGAGAAGTTGCAAATGTTGTTGGATGTGGGTGGTGCAAATGTTGTTTATGTTGAAGCTCAAAACCAATTTAGCAAGGTACATCATACCTCCCTCTTTTTCCTTTATCTTTCACAAGCCACGATAAGTTCAATGAAATCCATTAAAACAATATGATGGATGTAATCTGCTCCAAGCCTCTGGCAGGTTCATCACAACTCAATTGTCCAGAAAATGGTGTGCTTCTTAAACGTGCCTTCAAATTTTCATAATTAACAGAACTGAATTACACTGTTTCTGTATGTCTGCTCAGGTATAACAAAAACACTGTTAAGTCTTGAGGCAGTTCACTAAGATAATTTCCATAAGAAAGTCTGTGTTAACCTGCTATACATTAAAAGTCTTTACTGAATGTCAATTGCTGATATCGCAGAAATGGTATTTGGTGGTTTTTATCTTAAAAAAAATATTGTATTGGAAAACAATTACTCCAGTCATATGGATGGGGCTACAGAAAATACTTTGCTCTTCATAGGTCCAACTTATACGATCTAGACAACATTTCCTATTAATATCTGATGCTATAGTATTTTGTGAGGGTGTGGGTGTGATGGATAGAGAAGGCATAGTATAGTAACTTGTGAGGAGGGACATAATCCAACACAGGAAATGTTTTCTCGTCTCATAAGTGCTTCATATGAGCATATCTTACTGAACTGTTCTCTAGAATTTGTTGAAGACCCATTTGCTGGACCTATAACTTCTTTTAAATGACATGCATTTAGAAAGTATCAAATAGTTAGAAAGATGTGATAACTGAAGTGTTTGAATATCATTTTTAACTGACAGCTGTTTTAAATGGGAATGCGGTGACAGCTGATGTGTTTGATTATCGTTTTTAACTGACAGTTGTTTTAAATGGGAATGCTGTGTTTGGCTGATTCTAATGCATTGTTAGGTGCGACTGATTTATTCATTTAATAAGCTTATGGAGATATGGGTTGCTAGTTTAGTGATTCCTGCTACAGCAACACTCATATAAATGTTGATATTTGATGCAAACTTTTACATTTCTTGCCTATTCTCTTCTCATGAACTTGCAATGTTCCCTCTGTAGAATTTAGGAGACAACCTGATGTGTGTGATGCCAGCTGGATTTACGTGTACAAAAAGTTTTGATAAATTCAATTCAGCGCCCAAGGTGAAAGAGATGGATTTAATTTCAGCAGTTGTTTCTGGACATCTAGATCCTTCTATTATTGCATCAGCACCTGGTAAGAATTCACAAAATATTTTGATTTGAATTTATGGAAGAGGGAATGGTTTACTTATTAATTATGAAGAAATTAATTTACTCATAGTAAGTTTCCTTTTGTAGTGGTTATCACGTCTTCTTGCTCCACGGATGAGACCGTGGTGGCTGATTCTGATGTGGAAATGGAAACTGCCACTTCAATTCGCATCCCTGTTGTAGTTAAGTTGGAGGACTCTGCTGAAGATGAATGCTCCAGAAAGATAGGGAACCACGAAGCAGAATCTTCCAAAGCTGATTGCAGAGCAGGAAAAGTTGCTCATATTGTGGACTCTAGTGAGCATGATGGTGAACAGAATACTGCTGCACTAAAGATAACTGAGCATGAGACTCCAGAAGTTGTAGCACCTACTCAGGATACATTTAAGCCTGATAATCCCTATGAGAGTGATGTGAAGTCTAACAGAAATCAAGTTATTATGAGGAGAAAGGATAATGATCACCCCACTGAAAGTGAAAATCTTGATATAATATACAGCCAAAATCTAATTGTTCGAGAGTCTAACTTTCCACAATCCGGACACGGGTTGAAAAATGATGCAGCTATAAACTTCAAACGCTTCAGGAAGGTAACCGAACCCCTCAACCCCACCCCACCTGTCCACCCCACAACAGACACAAATTCGACACGTGAACCTTTGCACCAGTTAGATTTATTGATGCATATTTATCATTGATCTTTTATTAGAAAAGTGATCCATCGGGGAATAGCTTCGACAACCTCATTCCATTTTCGAAGTATCCATATGAGTAAGATTCAATTCTTTGCTCCTATTTTTCTGTAGTCTTTCTTGGACTTGCCTGATATTTATTTGTATCTGAATGCCTGTTGGATGTTCTCTCAGAGAATCTGAGTATGGGAATGAGGATGTGGCTGAATCTGTTAAAGAGGAGAAAAAGCGCAAACAGATGGAAGCTATTGCCGATGACTTATTTAACAATGTGAAGGTCCGTGAAGGGCACATAATGTGTTCTATAACTTTTGTAGGAAATAAGTGTGAATATTTACCGATCTGATTATTATGTAATCAATCCAGGGGGGAAAGCGTGGTTCATCTGGTACTCTTCGCGGGCTCTTTGCTCGTGGTTAGTTGAAAGGTACGTACATGTTAAACATGCCCAAACTATTGTTTGTACCCAAAATAGAATTGGTGATATTTGTGGAGTAGACGACATTTGTTCGTGTAAAACTTGTCCCCTTATGCTTCTAAATGGTTGTAAATGGAAAAGGTTATGCTTCTAAGTTGCCTTTAGTAAATGGTTTATCCCAACCAATATAAATACCTCATAGTACATATTGTTCATGATATCTTATGTACTCTTACTATTTGTAGTTCCTTGATCCTAAACCTTTTTATTTACAACTTGAATGATTTGGCCGTGGAGGGTCTATGTTGAGGTAGTCTCTATGGGTTTATTGATGGTGGTTCGTGCTTTTAGGTTTTGGAGTCTGAATTTCGTTCGAGACACTTTAATTATACGATCCAAAGTGTTGTGTCGTAGCCCTTTCAACAAAAGTGTTATTATATGTTGAATAAAATCTTCACGCGCGCATCCCCCTTAAACTGAAATTGTTATGTTGATGGATAAAATTCATGTAAATTATGTTTTGATTCCTTCATGACAATCAGATGTCATTATTTATATGGCCATACATGTTAATTCCACCCGGTTATCTTCTCCGATGTATAGTTGGGGAACTAACATGGATCCTCTTTTTCATTAAAAAAGAAAAAAAAAAACTTTCTATGTGTAGGACGAAGTGAATATATCTAATTGTTTAATATGAAAATGTTTTTGTTTTTTTTTTTTTTTCCCTTGAAACGATGAAAATGTTTTTGTTCATTACTATAATTTTAATTAGTTATTTTAATTGGAAAGAAATATAAAGCTAAAATAAACCCATTTTTAGATGAGCGTTGAGCCTATCCTAGTCTATCTCTTGCTCATTTATGTCAAAACATTTGAATTATTGTTTTAATAGGCACATATTTTGTTTCCTCAAAAATCTTTGTCAGCATTAAATTTTATTACAAAATTGAAAATATTCAACCACGAGCCCACGACAGGTCTACAAGATACTTTTGTTTGATTGATTTTGTGAGGTTGAACCGACCATATAATGGAAGCCATTTCTACATTTTTATTTTTATTTTTTTGGTAGAAAACCCATTTCTACATGAATGCACCAAAAAGTTATTAATTTTCTTCGCAAATGAAGATTGGAGATGAACTTTAAAATAAATAAAATTATGTATATATGAAAGTTATCATGAGATATTTTCATGGAGTCCACTTGATCTTGGGCTTTGCATATGATCTAGGATGTACGTACACTTTTAAAAATATTATTTTAGCGTGTTGTGTTGGATACTCGTGTCCAATAGTCCTCATGTGGAAAATTCAAGAAAAAAATTTATATCGTTGTATCTATATCGTGTTGTGTTTGTATTGTCGTATTTATATCCGTGTCCGTGTATCATAGCATACGATTGAGTGGGTCACTTGTATATATTAGGGACTGTATATAGATTAGGGGCACCTTTAATTAGTTTCAATCACTTGATTGTAGATATTAAAAGGTGAAATAATTAGTCTAACAAACAAAATTGTGCAAGTTGGAGAATTCTAAACTATTTCATCAAATCTGTTTAACAACTGTTTGATCAAAATTGGTCAAGTGTTTGGGGTGTGTTTGAAAAAAAAAAAAAAATCTAATAACTGTTGATGTTTTTATTCTTTATTTGTCACTAATCTTATTTCTCTCTTTCACATATTTGATTTTCTTGATTTCACATTTTTATTTTTATTTTTGTCTCTTTTTTCCACTCATCATTTTTTCTTTAATTATCTTTTTACATCACATCCCTTTATTGATTGAATAATTATAATTTGTACCACTTAAGACGGTCATCTATCCCTTTGAATATCCGTAAGTGGACCTCGTCCAATAGATCCCTTTAAACTATTAAATATATCAGATTTTGAGCCAAATTTAGGTTAAAATCCTCATGTATGGTTCATATATGCCTACCACGCTAACTTGAATAAATAATCAAAGAAAAATAGGAAAGAAAAGTGAATATGTCGATAATGTGGACGAACTCAAATAACTGTGCCTTGAATGTCAACTTTTTTTTGGTAATATCAACGTCACGAGCTTCTATCTTCAATTTAATATCGAAGTCTTGCAAATTGCCCACTTTTTATAGTAATCCTACCTATCGACGCGGTAGAGCAAGACTTTTTGTTTAACTACGTACCTTCTTTATCTCAAGGTTAATGCCAAATTTACTCTTATTTTCATTTATTTATTTTAAACTCTTTGGTTTAAAATACCGCATCTATATTTTATTCATGTTTTTACAAACTCGTATTTTTTAATTTTGGTAGAATTGAAGACAGAAAAACATTTAATATTCATACTTTTGTGAATTAACTAGTCAAATGGACGTGCGTTGCACGTTTATTATTTAATTTATTTAAATAAATTTAGCTATTATATTTATTGAACAAATTAGGATATTAAAAATATCTAGTTTGATTAAATAAATATAATAACATTTTTAGTGAATCATTTTAATTTTGAAAAGTAACACATACAAAAATATTTATATGAGATCTCTCTTTCAAATCATGTACAATAAGTAGAAATTCGAAGTAGAGAAACATCTAAATAAATAAACAATAAAAAATTTTGAAACTATGTTATTACATAAAAAAAAAAAATTTAAGTGTATAATATTAATTTGCCCAAATAGTTCTAACTTTTAAGCATAAGTAATAGTCTATAACTTTCAAATATATTTAATAAATGAAAAGACATATATAAAAGGATATAGACAAAAACTTAAGGGATCATAGAAAATGCCATATTAACTATATATATTTTATTCCTTATATTGTTTATTTTTTAATATAATTTGTGGTTTATTTTTAGTCTTTTTATGAAGTTTTGAAGAATTTTTTTGTAGTCATTTAAAATCTAAAAGTTATATTCACTTTCAAAACTATAACTTTTGCACCTATTTTTTTCTATATTCCCGACCTCGATTCCATCATTTAAAATGGGAAATTGTTTTTTTTTTTCTTTTTTATTCCATAATCTTGAGAAATTGTAGCTTTTGATATATTATTATTACCAATTTTAGTATAATTACTTTACACTAAATATTCATCTCTTAAAACAGTTGGTTTGACATATCATCATTTTCAATATTATCTTCTTTCTCAAGTCTCTATCTTCTTCTTCATAATTATAATTTGATTTAATGAGTATTTCTATTTTACTTTATGTTGATACCTTGTATTGTACTTTTTTAATTGCATTGTAGCTATCGCATGTAATTTTTATTTGATAACTTCTACTATTCGATTGCAATGAGAAAACAAAACTCCGTGGATACTTGTAAACTAAGTTTCATATAATATTTTGAGTTATATTCTCCTTAAACAATTAAAAGTGTTAGTACTTTAATTATATAAAATATTAATAGAGCTTTTAATAATTAACTTATTTATAAAGTATTAAAGAAATAATATTTTATGAAAAATCTCAGATAACTGATCTTTTATATGACGAAGAGTGGCTCTTCTAAGATTCATAACATTTTGATAGCTTCATCAGTTCTATATTTTTCAAAGATTCTAGAGCATCAAGATCAAGACAACCTACCCAATATATTCTAGGAACATATTGCTCAAAATTTTGCTATTAAAGCTCTCTTTGAGCCAGTGTGACACTCGCAAGGCACGAAAACTTCGTCAAGTCTGTGTGTATCAACAATCTAATTATCCCACACCCGGAGTGCGAACGGAGAACTTCTCAGCACGTGGTTCACATATTCATATCCTATACAACTGTGCGTACATACATTATTTTTCCCAAATTTTCTATCATATTTCAATACATTCTTGAGAAAGCTATATTTTTTGCAAAGATATTGGGAAATCATGAACTTTTGGGGGCAAGATAATTTCCAAGTTCATTTTTATTTTTTCTCGCATGTCTCAACTGACACCATAAGCAGAGTATAATCATTTTATAGGAGAATTTATTCACCACCTCCTTGGGTAGTACTGTTTTCAGTTTATCCAGGTTTCAGTTTTTATCCGTGTCAATGATATTACATAAAATAAGATCTTTATCCTCCCCATGAATGTTATCTCCAAAGATGTCTGCTAGTTTGCCTTGTGATAACCATCTATCATTCCATAAAGATGTCCATTCACCGTTCCCGATCCTCCATTTACAAAATGGTTCCAACATCCAAGTCCTTCTAACTATCCCCTTTCATGCTCAGGAAGCCATAAGTTGGCACTTTTGTCCAACAATGTCATTCTCCCTTTTAAATATTTTTTCTTATGTATTTAGTTTCACACCGTCGTCACCTTGTTGAGCATTCTCCATCCCATTTAGCGAGAATCGCTATATTCTTTTTTTTTTTTTGCTTCTCTAAGACCCAATTTGCCTTCTCGTTTCTTTCTAGCCACACCTTCTTCCACCCTACAAGATGAGTCCGTTTCCTTGTTATATAAATCGCCCAAAACAAGTTGTATTTAAGTCGATCAAGTTTTTTTTTTTTTTTATGTGTGATTGGAGAATCAATTTGTGTACATGTAGTAGATGGGGATTGAGCTCGTGATGCGCAAAATAAGTGTTATTCATCAGGAAATGTTTGTCGTTTTGGCTTTCTATCTCAGAGGCGTTTTTCGACTCTCTTAATCACAATCGAGAAATATTCATTATAGTTTCGACCAAAGTTCTTTCGCACCCCAAATAATTCTTTAAGTTGTTTGTAATTTACATGCCCAAAATTCTAGTAACATGTTGCTTTAAGTCATGTGATATATAAGGTGTAAACAACACATGTGATTTGCTGAAGTTTAATTTGAGGTCCAACGCCTTGTGAAATGCCTCAACCACACTGTGAATGCACTTCATCCCATCCACAGTAGCTTTAGCTCCCAATACTATGTTGTTCGTAGAAAGCAAGTGCGAGATGTAAGGGCCTCTCTGATCCAGTATCCGAGTGAAATGACCTCCTCAATCATATACATAAGTTGTTCCATGTAGAGTACAAACAAATAAGGCCAGAGTGATTGCCTTATCTGATGCCACACATCCATACAGCCTCCGTCGGTTCACCATTCCATAAAACCTCTGGTTATATTCCCTTCATTCTGCTCATACTGATATTAATGATTTTCGTCGGGAATTTGAAGAAAGTTAGAGTTCTCTTTAGAAAATTCCACTGGACTTTACCGTACACCTTTTCAAGATTCAATTTAAGCATCTTACCCCTTTTTTGTCTTGGAGTGATGTAGTATTCGCAACACTTTGAAGCATCAAGATATTATAATGGGTGTCTCGACCGGGAATGAAGTTATTCTGGTTTGGGCTTACAATTTATTTGATATACGGCTGAAACGAAGTATAATCATCTTGATGATCATTTTGAGCAATACGTTAGCTATTCTGATTTGGGCTCACAATTTATTTTATATAAGGTTTAAACAAAGTATAATTATCTTGGTGATCATTTAGAGAAATACGTTACACAACGTAATTGGTTGAATCTCTTTTGTTTTTCTGGAGAATTAACTTTCGAAATCAGACAAATAAACGTTTGATAAGACTTCTTGGGAATTGATTATCTCTCCATAAAATCATTGATAAATTTCACCACTACGTCTCCTACTATATCCTAATAGGTTTGAAAAAAGTAGGCTTGGAAACCATATGCTTCCAGCGCTTTGTATGAGTGCATGCTCTTCACTACTCTCAAGATTTCCTCATTTGAGGTCGTTCTTGCCAAGTTATTTTTTCACTGCCACCTTAGGATTTGTTGGTGCAAGTTAATATCAAGACTCATCACTTCTTTGATAGTATCTCCACTGAATAGTAAGTAGTACTCTCAAGTGTATTGCTCTATTTGATCATTATTTGTTACCCATTCATCGCCTATTATGAGAGCATTTACCTGATTCCTCTTTCTTCTCATTATGGTTGAGAGATGAAAGGAACGTTTATATTTATCCCTGAATTGGAGCCAATTAATTCTTGACTCTTAAAACTAAATAATCTCTTCTTATTGCAGTAGTTTGTTATATTTTGTTATCAATTCTTTCTTCAAATCTTTCGAATATTTACCTTACTTGTCTCATATATAATGCTCTAGAAATTTTTCGTATTTTTTTTTTTGTTGCTTCGGCCAATAAGTCATGTATTGTTGCTTTGGATTATATTGATTTAAATTGATAATTGTCAGATCAATCTCATTTAAATTAAATTCAAAAGTTCTCCATATTGTTTCTTAAGCTAAAACCCAATCTAGCAACTTCAAATTTTTTAATCTAATCTTCGTAATCTTATTTACCATTGTATGCGATATTAATTCTCACTTTGTCATATCCTTTATAAATATATTTGTAAAGATATTTCACGGTTGTCACTCTAAGAAAAATCTCGACGTTAATGTGAGAATTATAACTTAATAACTGATATGGATTATAAGGTACTACACATTGGTTATAAAGTTGTGTATTGTGAACTTGGACCATCACTCCGATTCTTCTCCTTCCACAAATCGGACATCCATCTTTACTTTGTATTGTGTTTTCGTAATATGAAAATGAGTAATGGTATTTACATTCTCCATCCATCATACAAAAATTATTTAAGTTCTTTCATCCAAATGATTCATGAACCATGTGTTTCATAACATACTCATAAAGTTGAGGATTTTTTTCTTAGTCAAAAAATTCGACACAGTAAATTGATCAAGTTGATCGTGTGTTGTAATTTTATATTTTGATCCCAAAATTATCAAAATATGAGCATGTGGCAACTATCTGTTTTGAAACTCAATTGCATGAATATATGCAACCACCTTTTTAGAAATCTCCTAATTGAATAATTGATATTTAAAATCCTATAACTTTTCCCAAAAAACTCGTGATAGATGTCTTTTAAATCGTGAACAATAAATGATACAGTTAACAACTGATCACTTAGTAAAACATAACAAAATTAATAAATACTTGCATTCTTTTTCATGTGAAAGAACTTCATTTGCAGACTAAAAATTTGATAACCGAGCGACATCATTATTGAATCAAATAAAGAATATTATTTAGATTGTTCATTAATTTTAGTTTGCGTGTGTATATACATTAAAATCAAGTCATTCTTTCTTTTAACTAATTATTTTTTATTTCTTTTTTATTCTCTCTTTGCTATTTGATCTTGGATTCTATTTTTTATTTATATTTTTCTAATGAATATTATTTAAGATTTATATTATTTTTTTATTATTTATTTTATGTATGTAGTAGAACTAATTAAAAGAGTATATTTATATAAAAAAACTCAAGGAATGTTTAATTGAACATTATAAAAATAATTTATAAAATTAGATTATATCTTATTTTTACATACACATATATTGAGTCTCCTTAGAATTCTTAATTTAATGTAATTTGGTCTGAGGACCTGCAATTTTAAATTGTGGCATATTAAGTCGTAAGAAATTAAAAATCCTATTCGTACTTTTTAATATAAATAGATTATGTTAATCACCCTATCTAAATAATATTTACGCATTTAATTTATATTTAATTATATAAACTAAAGGAAGATTATATGGTTAATTAGATTTAGATAATTATGATTATATTAGTATTATTTAATTGAAAAATATTACATAAAGATTCATTAGTTTATTAAAAAATGTTTTATGTAAATCATTCAATTATATTATTTTGTTAACTAGATAGGTTTATAGAATTATAATATGATTATAATTTAAGAAAGTTTATGTACGTAGGTAATTAGAATTATGAACTTATAAAATTAGAATTACATTAGAATTGATTTATTGAAAATTGTCTTACGTAACCCATTCAATTTAAATTATATTTTATTTTACATAATTACAAAAATTTATTAAAATTACAAAGTGAATCAATTTTTTGGTTTTCAATTTGTTAGATATATTTTATTATAGCATTTTAAATTATAGGCCTTAAAATTAAAAAATGAACAACTTATATTATAAAATTTGAATAAAATTAATTAATATATTAATATCAAAACAATTGTAGTTGAACTATGTATCTTTTTTTTGTAAGTTGAAGAAGTTTTAATTCTACCAAGAGTCCTATTATAAATTCATAAGTACTTTTTAAATATAATTAAATTAATAATTTATAATATGTATTTACATAATTATCCTTAATTAATAATTATTCATATAATAATTATGAGGTTGTTTTAGGCGATCTATATTTTGTAAGAAACTTTCATACTTTTATAAGATATATATAATATATATAGATATAGATAAATAGATAGATAGATAAAATCAAAATAAGGATAGAAGGTGATTGGTAGTTTTTGGGTGTCGATATAGAATCTCATAACACAAGGGGGGTATTCGCAAACTCCACTCCATAAAAGTAATAATTAAAATTATACAAATTTGTAGTAAAGTATTGGGGTGGGGGGGGGGGGGGGGGGGGGGGGGAAGTAAAAAGCACAAAAAATTATTACTTGAGTGTTTATAGAGCAAAATTGATAATTATTTTTAATTTTTATTAAGTTATTAATTTACTCCTAAAATTCTTCAAATCATTTTGGATCATTTAATATGATTTAAATAGTCTATTTATATTAAAAAAATAGTTTAAAATTATATACATAAGTATACATAATAAATGAAAAGTGTCAGGAGAACAAGTGTGAAAAAGAAATAAAATAAGATTAAGTTGATACGACGTTTAGAAAAGAAAACTGAAAAAAAAAACAATAATAAGTTAGCAAGAATGAGAGAATATTTTTGTCATTTAATAATGAGTACAATTAACACTCTAGAAGATTAGAAATGTAAGTAACAACTCCATATATATATATATATGTATACAAATTTGCGCGTGTGTGTGCTCGCCCTGCATATATAAATTATAATATTAATATGAGATATATAATAACATTGGAATGGTAGTTGAATAGTTGATATTGAATTTAATAAATATATATCTATTAATAATTAAGTTGACGAACTACAAGCACATAATAGATAAATATTTACGGCGCTTCATAGTAATTTTAGTTTTTTCCCTTTTTATCATTCGATTTTTTTAAGGTCGCGTATTGCATAGTTTCATTATATGAAAAATTCTTTAAATTTTATTATTTTATTTATAATGTTATATTTTAAACCATTATCTTATTTAACGAATCTAACATCCCATTCTCCCTTAACCTAATTGAAACTTTTTTATGAATTCAACTTCGATGGCGCAATTTTTAAGGAGTTGGGCGAGGTTGGTTGTGGAGTTATAGCCCAAGATGACGTGGGTAGCTTTATTCGTTGGAGGACAAACCGTTTTCGTGGAAGCTTTTCTGCTAAACATATGGAGGTTTTGGCAGCCCATGAGGCTTTTCTTTTGGCTCAATGACAGGGGTGGTCCGACATTGTTTTGGAAGGTGATTATCTCTTTATTATTCAGAAGATTTAGGGGTCAGATTACGACGATTGCCCTCTTGACAACTTAATTCTTGACCTTAAATCAATTTTGGATTGATTTGCTTCTGTTGTTATTTATTTTGCGTATTGCGAAGCTAATTATATTAGTTCATCACTTAGTTACAAATGCGACTTCGACTGGCGACGTAACTCTTGTTCCCCTTTCTTCCATTATTCCGTTGTTGTACGCTAACTTGGTTAACTAATTTGTCAGGCCTCTTTTTCCTTAAAAAAAAAAAAAAGAGAGAGAGAGAGAGAGAGATTCAACCGCAAAATTCAAAAACTTTAGTTCCTTATTTGGTGGTTTACCATCTGGTTTAAGTAATAAAAGGATTCACCATATAGGGTCATGTGACTCATGTTTCAACATTTTAAATTACTCAATTCAACACGCCACACATTGTGCTTCTCGGAAGTTCGCCCCCTAAAGCAACACACTTTAATTAAACATAAGCAACAATCTAACATATCAAAATTCAACCATATCAACATCAATTAAATGTTTTCAAATTATATTTCTTTCTTTGTTAGCTTAAAAGATATACAGATCGATACGGAATTTTTTTTGAATTTTTCACCTGAAGAGTGTCAAACAGAAATGTTCCATTCAACACAAAACGACACAATAAAATAACATTTTTAAAAGTATTTATGCGTCATACATTCAAAGGTTAAAGAACTCTTCCCACATGCCCCACAAACAATACCCTTTACATTCCTTTTCTTTTTCTAGAGACCCTTTAAACTATAACGAAACAAAAGTGTGCTTGTACACACGCGAGAGAAAATGCACAAATATACATAACAAAATGAATAATGTGTGAGATAGACTCCATCGATATTTATTCCGACCATGCGAAAGCAATGAATTTCTCCAACCGTTGCTTTAAATTAATCATACTTTTAAGTTCTTTACGAATTCTTTTATTTACATATTTTTTCTTTGGGTGCAATAATCTTACATTTGGACTTATTAAATGAATAGCTGTCAGTTTCCCACAGCAGGAAAAAAAAAAAAAAAAAAAAAACATAAGAGGCTGACGCTCCACCACCCTCTAATTCTTAAAAGTCAAATATAGGAAGCTTCAGCAACAAAACCACCACTTATGACTTTATCAACGCATATGCGCACACATACACTTTAATCTTTATATATACCAAACCAACTATCTTGAAAAGAGACTCCCTCACTTCACCAATACTTCTTGAATTTCAGGTACTATCCTCTCTCTCAAAATGGCTGATCACCAAAGAATCCATCCGGTCCAAGAGCCCGAGCCGGAGACCGCCGCGTCGCCGCCCTTCAAAGCCACGGCGCCGCTAGTCCGGGGCTCTTTCCGGTCAGAAAACGGGGACCCCGAGCGAAACTACCCCGCGCCGCCGACGCGCACAATCCCCTATGCACCCATGAAACCACCAAAGAAAAGAAGCAGTTGCTGCAAGAAGTGCTTGTGCTGGACCATATTCCTCCTCTTTCTCATTCTCATAACCATCGGCATTTTAGCTGCAGTCGTATACTTTGTCTTCCAGCCCAAGATACCGAAGTACTCGGTAGATGCCATGAGAATAACTCAGTTCAATCTCGGCAACGACAACAGCTTATCGGCCACTTTCAACGTGAACATCACTGCACGTAATCCTAACAAGAAGATTGGCATTTATTACGAGGGTGGAAGCCGTTTGAGCGTGTGGTATACGGGGACGAAGCTATGTGAAGGGTCGTTGCCAAAGTTCTACCAGGGCCACCGCAACACCACCACGCTCAGCCTCGTGCTGGCAGGGCAGACGCAGGACGCCACCGGCCTGCTGCAGTCGCTACAGGCTCAGCAGCAGACCGGTACCGTCCCGCTGAATCTCCGGGCAAGGGTGCCGGTGAAGTTGAAGCTGGGGAAGTTGAAGTTGATGAAGTGGAAGTTCTTGGTGAGGTGCCGGCTGAATGTTGATAGTTTGTCTGCTGATAATGCTATCAGGATTAGGGATAGCAGCTGTAGGTTTAGGTTTAGGCTTTGATTTGGTTTTGGTTGCTTCTTCTTAGTTTAATTCCTTTTTCTTCTTGGCTATTTTTTTATTATTATACTGGATATTAGATTTAGACATAAAGATGGTGGATATTGTTTCTCCACTGCATATATTGCTGCTGGCCGTGAGGCGTTGATGTATACTTACTATATATGATTGATTTGGGTATTTATTCTTTATATTACATTTATTTGAGAAAAATGTGGTTGATTTTACAAATCAAGGATTTAATGAATGAGCACAATCACATATTTGTGGGATTGATGACAATGAACCCGATCAATTCATTGATCACGATTCACGAACACGCTGCAGTAATAGTGTAGTATACAAAAATTCAAAACCTTCTTCGATACGAATAATAATTTAGTTTGGAGTTCGGAATGATTGACCCAAAATCCCATGGCAAAGCAAAATATTTTTCACAGTACGTACAGAGTCTCGAACCATTTCCTCATTTTTCATCCTTGCAGTTTGTTTCTAATATTCACTCTCAACAGTCTTGGGTATTGCATATGCTTGCAAACTTTTACATATCAATCAATGGATCACGGGCTTCAAAGGATGAGCTCTAAGTTTTGACAAGTCCAAGCTTGCATCTAGCTCCTCATCTAATTCTCCAACTATGCTTCTGCAAGTGTAAATTCATATGAGAATAAGTCGCGAGTAGAGACGAAAATAAGTTAAATAATGATGGGTTGATAAATGGTAATTCAAAATGAGGAAATCATACATGTTGTCGCCCCGTATGATGTAGAGGCCCAACACAAGTTGCTGCACACCTTCCTACATGCAAGAAGAAATATCGATTTATCAATTATTGGAAAAAAAAAAAAAAATCTTGACTCTGATATTGAACTTGACATATTAAATGAACAACCAGAAAATAGGAAAGTATGAATACGAATTTTCACAATACTGAGGTGACTAACATCAATGCCATTAAGAAAGAGAGGGTTGAATAATGATCCTAAAACAATAGGGAACAAAAGTCCACTGATCTATGAGCACAAAGTCATGAAACAAATTAAAGAACCACGGTCCAAAGTAACTTTTGACATGAAAAGGCTCCATCATTATATCTTTGTTAATGCAAAATGATTTCCCAAGAGTTTAATCTATATATAGCATATAGAAGCCATGTCATTCTGTATTCATATTTTGTTTTGAACTTTTAAATCCAGAAGCCAGACATATACCAACAGGCAGACAAATAAAGTAAGTAAAAAGTCCAATGAAATATCCGACGTAAGTCCAATGAAATATCTGACATACTTCAGCTTTCAATGTTGTGTTTCTTGTTATCTTAATAAATGAGCTTAAGAGCATAAATTACACAGTTGAATCAGGTTGAACTCTGTGAAGATTTATAAAAGGTCAGTTTATTAAAGAGTGAAACTGCTCAGTACAAAGGAAAGAAAAGAAAGAAAATATATATGGATCAAAGACCTATTCCCAAATTATATTGAAAAACATAAAGAAAATATATATGGATCAAAAACGTATTCCCAAATTACATTCCTGACACACAATTCGTGGAGAGCACGTCTATACATTGGACATAAGAGATCAAACCTTAGTGGAGTAAACCCGTTCATGAGACTCATCAAGAATTATGTTTGTGGCCTGGTCGAAACCTTTCAGAACTCCCTGTATGGAAACCAATATTTTCAGTAAAACAAAATAACAGTAAATGAAAGTTTCCCAAACATGAAGCTTACCACAATATTTCGCCCGTCATTTGTGATAATTGAAATAGTTTCTGGCAATAACAAGGAAGAGTTAAGTCTGTTATGAATAGATAATTACAAATGCCAAAGGAAAAGCTGCTATTCATAGATAAGCTGTTATATTTTATAATCAAGCTCCCAACATAAACCTCCATAGGAAGAATACCAGGCTCCTAACATGGTATCTATAATTCAAGGAACAAAACTAAAAATAAATTTGCTACCGACTACAAAATGAGGTGCAACAAGGGGGGGCTTTGTTAAAATTTCAACAGGTCAAGGATAAGACTTGAATGCTTGATAAAATAATGTACATACTTCTAACTTTCACATCGAGTACTCCAATAGTCCAATTATATGCTCAATTGAGACTTCACTTCATTGGGTTGGGTAGTAACGAGGCCATAGATATAATTCTTCCTATGAAAAACCAAATTTGACAAGTTTGTAAGTGTTTACTGTATAGCAAGCTTTGCCAACTATTATCAGCAATGAGACCACATTTTTTACACCTCAAATATCATAAGAACCATTATATAGTACACACACACGCTGGCGTGAATAGGTGGTGGATGCGGTTACAGTAATCTGTCACCTGCTAGTAACAGGCTTGCCTATTATCTCATGGCTGAAAAAGAAATTGCCATATCGTTAGTGAAAGGGCAAGCGCGGCAAGGCCATTGGTTCCTAAACCCGAAATAGCAGAGGAAAAAGAAAAGAAAAAGAAAGTCATTTCCTCACATTGATGTTCCCTCTTAATCAGTGCCATGAACAACCAGCTGCCCCTCCAAACCAAAACAGACAACTCAAGTTTCCTAACTTAGCAGGTTAACCCCATAAATCAATACACAACAAGAAAGAAACCAAGAAATTTTAGAAGTCTCCTGAACAAGATTCATGTTAGGATTGAAAAAGAGGTATATCATGGTTTTTAATATGATATTTTGACCATACTCCATTCTGTTTATTTTTAATTCCTAATTGATAAAACACCATATTAGCTCGGTTTCTAAGGTGTAGTGACCATTCCAAATCCAAGAAAGAGAAGCAGGAATGCCAACGTGATCGTGTAATTCATAAAATTTAATTTCAAAAACACAAGAACTAAAGACATGAACAATTACTAAGCAAAAAGTATACAAATATGTCGAGATAGTGCTTACGGTCAACAAGAGTTTCGAGTCCAGTCGCACTTGCCATATTCTTATACTTTTTAAAGATCAGCAACAAGCGTCTTAAACCAATGGTGGTGGAGCTCAATGAGATTCTGTCCAAATGGAAATGAAACATATAGTTAACTGCCAATGAGAAAATGTTCATGAAATCTCCAAGAATATATTTTTAAGCTCAGGCTCGACTCGAGGAAAGTTTGAGCTTGGCTCAAAATTCACACATATAATGTTCATTAACCTATCACAATCCACAACAAGTCTTAAAATACCAAAATATTCATTACAATTCAATGGTCTCTAAAACAATCCACCAAAAAACAATCTTAAATCATTTGAGAACATCATGTAGCTCTTCATTCACGGATTGGCATCATTTATCATTTATTTTTTCATTAGCATTATACTGAAATATCAGCCACTTCTGGATTTGGGAACAATAATGCAACATCTCCATAAAGGAAAATAACCCACTGATACCTACACTTGTTACGGCTAAAGCAAAGCTATATCTATTCCTCGAAATCCCCACATGATTATTACTTCAAGTTACAGGAATCAATAAGTCTAATAAACATAATCTAGTATAAAAAGCATACTAAATAGAAATTATAAGCACCAAGGAGGGTAACGTACATTGCGACCGAGTCGGCGGTGATGGCTGGCGGCGGCGGTAGAGTCGGAGAGCTCCAAATGGGCCGGTGCACAGCTTCCCGGGCAAGAATGGTCGTTGAGTGCAGCCAGTCAAGTGAAGGCGACGGGTCGGCGGGAGGACGCGGCGACGCGGCGGCTGTGGAGCTGAATTTTGGTTTGGGGATTTGGTGTTAGGGTTTCGGAAGTGAGATTTGAAAATTGAAATTTCGCGATGTTTTTGTGTTTTTCTGTAAAAGTAAAACGGTTTTTGGCTCGTCATTTCTTCTTTTCTCTTTAATTAATAATTGATCTTATGGCCAAATTTTTTTCCTATGGCTCATATTTGAAAATTCAAGAAAAATTATATTTTTTTTTTTTTGCTCTCCTTCGATATAGAGTGTTGTAATATTAGCATCACTTATTTTAAAATTTTAAAAAAGATCCTGTACTTTTAAGAAATCATTGTAATAATAATCTCATATATTATAATAATAGTCCAACTTTTAATTAGGTAATAAAAAAATTATACATAAATCATGTGCACTTTTAAGAATTCTTTTGAGATATATTTTTATATTTTTTTTGACAACCAAATCCCTCAAAGGGAAATATTATAGCATATCATGAAGAACAATAAGAAAATTACAAGAAGCAACAACATAAAAATTAACGCATGCGGAAGCCGCAATTCCAACAGATTTGTGAGCTATCATATTTAGTAAAAGAAAATAACTCTTTGAAGATTGTTCCTTTCAAGTGGATCTCGAACTGATCCGGCTGAAGTTCCGCAACCGCTTTTTCTTCAGATTGAGAATAGATAACTTGGCCTACACCAAAGAACTCGGCCAGAAATTTTCTCAGATAAACACAGAAAAAGATAAAGCAAAACTTCCATAACGGAAGGGACAAAACTTTCATATGGAAGAGATAAAGCTTCCATACGGAAGAAATGAAAGAAAACATAGCGAAAAGAAAAAGCAGATAACGAAATCGTCTGTGTACCAAAGAAATCCACTAGATCTGGGAAGAAGCCAGTAGATCTAGAAGAATGGCGATGAAACTTACGGTAGATCCGCGAGAGTGACAATAGATCTAGGCAGATTTCGACAGAACAAAATTGAGGAGATAATGATGGAATAAAATTGAGTAAAATATAATAGATTTGAGTCGATCCGACGGTAGAACTATGTTATCCACCGCCGAATCGAAGTTGCGATCTCGTGCGTGCCTCTCTTTATCTCCTCCGTGAAAGAGGCGAAAGAGTAAATCGTAATGTTGTTGAAGCGCAGCATATGATTTTCAGATGTTATTTAAATGAGTTTAAGAGGTTTCGTCTTTCTCTTCGATGATATTTTCTCGTATAATTTCTAAGGTGTGTTGCTTATTTGGTGTTTTTAATATTGTTACTTCACATTGTTGTTATTTTGGGCAATATAGTACAGAAAAGCGTCATTAAAAATTTAATATATTTATAGGTTTTTTAAAATTAAATAATGAAAGTTGTTTTAATTTCAAATATAATGTTAAACTAACGTGGCATGGAAATTGAAAAGTGACATTGAAGATTTTAAGGAAAATATTGTTCAAATATGTGTATCTTTTGAAGAAAATATATGGTTTTTAAGTCTAAATCTAGATATTTACGGTGAATTAGACCACAATGACATATATATTTTTTAAAATTTTGGACAGGACATAGTTATATTATATATGAACAAATATATTTATATTTATTAATTAATATAAAATAAAATATTTATGAGAATAATTGATATTACAAATTTAAATAAAATATATTCACATCAAATTTAATATTTAGATAATTGTAATATTTTATAATATATATATTTAATATTATTTTACTATCAAAGTAAGAATATTTTAGAGTGAAAAAATTAAATAGTTGATCAAATACAACGAAGGGACTGTGTGAAAAACTAAAATAACATATAATTTTTTGAACTAGTTTTTATAATGTAGTATTTTTCTTATAAATTTGGATGAACACATTGTTTTTGATGCACTTAACTCCACCTATTTCTTTTTCCAAATTTAAAATTAAGTTAAACAGCCGTGGACACTTCAACACCACGGAGTAGTTCGTTCTTATTTGCTATGTACAGTTTTAATAATTAGTACTTAACAGAAAATATAGCGTTCTTATATCCATGAAAATTCTGTGTAATAACAGAGAGAATGGCGTGGAATTGCTGCCGTTGCTCTTCCTCTCCCGCCACCACTTCTGCGCTCGCAGTTCCTTCCATCTTCGTGACCGCGACAACTCGTAACCATTCCACAATCACTCTGAGGAAGCAGAATGTCTCCTCGCAACTGCAACTGGTCGGGAAGTCCAAACTCGGAGTTGTTTTGTCGGATTATAGAGCGAGGAGCAAGGGCACTGAGACGGAACTTCCAACTGATACTTCGCCTTCTGATGATGTCGACTGTATAGGCACTGGGCAGGATGTTGAGTGCGTCTTCATTCCTAATGATGATTTGTCAAAAAACCCTAAACGGGTGAGTCAGGAATCGGAAGTAAAGAAGTCGGATTTGCTCGATTTGGTAGGGGTAGCGTTGGAATGGGGACTTCTGATATCGCCCTTCTTCTTCTGGGGCACGGCGATGGTAGCAATGAAGGAAGTTCTTCCCAAAGCTGGGCCTTTTTTTGTGTCGGCTTTTCGGCTTGTTCCTGCTGGGTTTTTGTTGATCGGGTTTGCCGCTTCTCGAGGCCGACCATTCCCTTCCGGACTTGATGCTTGGCTGTCTATCTCAGCATTTGCTCTCATTGATGCTTCCTGTTTTCAGGTCCCTGTTTAGTATGTGTTAGTGAGTAATATTGTACCAAAGACAACATGTTATGGGCTCTTGGTTACGTCCTAATTTGACTGGTGGTGAGCAGGGTTTTCTTGCTGAAGGATTGGAGAGGACAACAGCTGGACTGGGAAGTGTATGTCTGCTAAACTTTTCTGAGCTGGCTTTAATCTTGATTGTTATTGTTGTTTATATGAGCTATACAACTTTCATCTTCAATTGTATATGATTTCAAATATCTGGCAATCAATCTCAGCAATTAGGGAGGTCAAAATGGTGATGAAAGGTTTACTGTGAAATTCTGAACCAAGTATTTGATAACGTTAATCACTAATGAAATTATAAATCGGTAAGCTTAGATTATCTGTTGTTGGGGGAGGTGGATGTCAGGTATCTATTTATCAAAAAAAAAAAAAGTAAAATCTGGGAGCATGATGATGAAGGTAGAAGCAGCGATAGCATTATGATGGGGAAATTCTGGAAAGATTCCTTACTCATTTGGTTGCATGTCCGAGCTGCCCTTGATCTGAATTGTTAAATAAACTAGATTTCTTTCTGAAACCTGTTCACTGATGTCGAATTTAATTCCCTGTGTGATGCTCAACTGGTAGTCACCATGCCCTATCTTGTAGTGGGTTTCAACGTTTTTGCGATGATTTAATCCGTTTGAAAAAGCGCATAGAGGATACACATCATTACTTGTAACTATATTGTTACGTTATGGCTTCGAGTTTTCTTTAATCAACTGTTAAGAGGAGCTATCAGTTCGTGCTGTTTAATGAGGTTGATTATATGACTTCTAATTTGACAATATAATGAAAAAACTGTTTCAGGTGATAATTGATTCTCAACCTCTGACTGTGGCAATTCTTGCATCCTTATTCTTTGGAGAGTCAATAGGTTACATTGGAGCTGCTGGACTTGTACTTGGTGTTGTAGGACTTTTACTTCTTGAGGTGATAATGTTTAAAGTTTTCTGATTCTAGAATTTCTTATTCTCTCTTTACTGAAATATTCTATGAGATTCTGATACTATTGAATGGATTCTATAGATATCAGGTTTACCATTTTGTAGAGTTCAAAACTTCATCTATTATCTAGCTGAATTATGTAGCTAATTTCTCTTATGAGCAAGAAATTCAACCAATGACTTCCTCTTACTGGCATAAAGCTGTTCTACCTTTTTACTTATGAATCAAATCTTGATATCTAACAACTGTCCTGACTTTCGTGCAAAGCTGAGTTACGTTAATATTATCTTGTCTTGATGTACTAGATATGTTGATATAGTAAATACCTATTTTTCTTATCTTAATTTACTAGAAACTTCAAATAAGCATTTCCATTTTCCTAGTCTCTATAAGTAATTCATCAGGAAAATAATTCCCACTCTCAGGCCACTTTGCATGACCTATTGACTGTTAATGCTTGCATATGAAAGTGTACACAGGACGCCTCTGAGTAAAGATACCATATTATGTTTCTTTCATAAAATGCTGTAAACAATTGCAGGTGGTCTGATCTCTAATACTTCCTCTTTTTATAGGTACCTGCTCTTGATTTTGATACTACTAACTTCTCTTTGTGGGGAAGCGGGGAGTGGTGGATGCTTCTTGCAGCGCAAAGTATGGCCCTTGGTACGGTAATGGTTCGTTGGGTTTCCAAATACTCAGATCCTGTTATGGCTACTGGATGGGTAAGACATTCATTTTCTCTTTGTTGGTCTGAGTAGTGAAATATTTCTAGGAACATTGACGTAAAAAGAGAAACTTTAAGTTAGCTTACACAGTTCGATAAAAAAAATGACTAGTTTTGAGTGGACTTGACATTTGAATGAGGGGGTTGCATGGTTTTCTTCCAGCTGCAAAGTTCTAACTTCTAAAACAAGGTTCATTCGAAGTATGCAATTGTTTTCCCAAAACTGAAATCGTATTTAATATTATGATGTGGCAACACTACTCTGAAAGGCAAAATTGTAAAGGCAACCAAACCTGCACTTTCAACTCTTATTACTGAGTTCCCATGCCAATTCAAATGACAACTATTACATTTGGAACTAAGCGAGTAATTTATAGTGTGAGTTCAGAGGTGAGGGAAGAAGAACAGAAGAGACAAGAATGTCTAGTATCTAGAGGCCATTGTTTAGGAGGGAGCATCAGTGAACTGCATATCTGATATTAACTGCAGGTGGTACAGTTACTAATCATGGTGGAAGCTTCGCTCATATTTGCCCTGAATTTAGACTTATTTGACTAGCGTGGAGGCATATAATGAATCTCCAAATAGGAGTTACTGATATCTTTATGTTTTATTTGGATTTTAAATTACTGAAATGTATATTTATGACTGCCAATTGCTGATACCGTGCATTAATCTGAAAGAAAAGAGTAAATCTCATTGCAGCACATGGTAATTGGTGGTATCCCACTTATGGCAATCTCTATTCTAAATCACGATCCTGCTCTCTCAAGTTTTAGTGACCTCACTTCAACCGATGTTTTGTCTCTTCTTTATACCTCCATTTTTGGGAGTGCCATCAGTTATGGTGTTTTCTTCTACAATGCCACAAGAGGTAAGATTTGGACCTTCTCTTTTCTTATATGTTACTCTTAAAAATCTTACATACCAACGCTGCTGTTAATTTATATTCAGGTAGCTTGACAAAGCTCAGCTCACTGACCTTTTTGACTCCAATGTTTGCATCGGTTTTTGGGTAAGACTCAACCAGATCTTTTGATTTCTTTACAGAATTGTCTTTATTATATGCAAAACAAGTAGCCTCTGTCAATTTCTGCAATATATAAGGATATGTTTATTTGATATGTCAATGTGTTCCACATGTAGTTTCTTCTATCTTGGCGAGACCTTCAGCCCATTTCAACTGGTTGGAGCACTCATAACCGTCGCCGCAATATATATGGTTAACTACAAGTGAGGTAGAATGAAAGGCCATTCATGCGCGCTTGTTATAACTAGCCCTACAAGGTCCAGCCAGTTATGTTCTCTGATCGGGTACTGCTTATGATCCGATGCAGTTGATCTCAGTGGCATATTCTTGGAAAATTCAAATGATATTTTGTACAAGTATGGTTATTTAGTCGTTGTAGTTGAAAGCAGGTTGATGCAATTTGGAACATTTCCCACATTGAGGCTTGCTTTGAAGAGGCCATGGTATCATAGGGAGGAGGAGATCAACCCTGAACAGAATTTCTCACTGTTGAATAGAAATGTATATGTCACAGAAATTGTATGTATATTTTCATGCATTTATTTGGTCCTACGCTTGTTTCTCTTTCATAGCATTAATGTATTATTAACTTGAATAAACAGCAATTATAACCTCAATGAAAACTCTTGTTTAAATGAAAATGCGATCTGTTTAATTAATTCCAGTTAACAAGACGAGAACTGGTAGCAAAAACAAAAGAAAAGAAACAAGTTATATGAACAACTAAAACAGCTAAAAAAAGGCGCAGCTTGCAAGTTTGCAATACATATTGACGATACAGACGACTTTGAAGCAATACGTGCCTCAGACTTATGTTGAACCAGCAGCAGCAGCAGGACCTCGCGTTCCGATTCTACCCCGACCAATCCCATTCTGTTGTTGATGATAATTAGGATCCCTCTTCTTTGCACTCATTCGATTAACCGTCCTTGAAGAAGACGACAGAGACGACATCCATCTGTCGGTTGACTCCGCCGAGTTAGGTTCCCAACCGGAAGATGCCACAAAACTGTTGCTTCCGGAAGATTCTTGCTCTTCCAAGTCATTGTCAACTCCACCCCTCCTCACTGTCACGTACTTATGAAAGCCCGTTTCGATCAAATCATCATTATCAACAACCACAGATTCCAAAATGGGGTCCTGCATTTCCTGCTGTATTTTAGTCTTGTTGATTTGCTCGGTTATGGGTTTTTTCCGTCTGTCCTCAAAAGTGGTGGAGAGGTTGGAGCCGGTGCTGGAGTTGAGGTCTGCAACAGCTTCTAGAATAGAGCATGCTTTAGTGACACACGACGGGAGAGAAAAGGCGGTGGTAGGAGTAGGGGTTGGCATAGAAGTGTTCTTTTGGTGGAAGTTTTGGATGTCTTCTAGAAGAAGGGCGGTGTAGGATGATGGGGGTGGAGGATTAGGGTTCGATAGAGTCTCGGGGTTGATGTCTAGGTCTCTAGACAGACGGGAGGATCTGCTTCTTGCGACTGCCGCTGGTTTTAGAGTTTCAGGTTCTGCCGTATTTGTAAGGTTGCTGTTGTTGGTTCTGGTTTCAGCTACTTGAATTGTTCTATTGTCAGCGTTTGGCTTCTGAACTGGGGCAGCTTGCTAGAAAAGCAATTTTAGCATTGTTAATTGATTTGAAGGCAACTCATAAAACCAAAACATAATATTGAGATGCTGCATCAAGTAAAACATTCATTTGAAACAAAACCATGCCACAATCAGTCAGTCAGTTTGATAGTGTCTTGAACTTTCAGATATTACAAGCAGCATTAGCATCAAGACTATCAATAACTCACATAACAAAATAATCTAAAGATATATTGTCATCTACGAAGCACCAACACGAACATAACGATATAGACATGAGTCATGACTAAGGTCAAGGGGACACAAAGTTTCCTGAAAATTACCACTTAATAAGTGTCCGTATTCTACATGAATGTTTAACACAATTGTCCAACATTGGCATACACACGCAAACATAACGAGATTCAAATGTATATATGCATAGACAGATACCTGTGAGATGATGTTGGTGTCGATGTCAGCAAGCGGGTTTCGTCTGTAAGGAGAATGTTCGGCCTTTCTTGAATTGCTTCGACTAAGAGACAATGGCTGCTGCTGCACAGCATTCTGATTCTCATTCAAAACCCTGAGCCTAGCCGGCGAACGAGCACGGGGAGATCCGGCAGTTCTCGCATCACCACTGCCCACATTTCGCTTTACTTGGATTCTCTTGACGCCGTCGCCGTTGGTGCTCTTATCCATTGCCAGAGAAGATATGGTGGCCGGCACAGAGACCATCTTCCCAGGCCTGGAACTGCCATTAATGGCGGCAGATGAATTAGTGTTCGAGTTAGAATGTGGCCCATTGCTATTTGGGATCGGAGATTCAGATCTTCTTCCGGGGGATCTGCTCACGCGCCGCCCGCCGCCGCCTCTCTCTCTACTCCCGGACCGCTGCGGGGCTGCCGCCTGGTCCTTTTCCCTTTCCCGACTGGGAGTCCTCCGCCGCCCCTGAGAGTGGCGGTGCCGCTCTCTGCGGCGGTTTTCTCTCTCCTTAGCCACGGCATCGTCGTCTCCGTCGGCGGCGAGGCTGTTCCCATCAGATCTCCCGGTTTCGTTGTCGAAATCGTAACTCCTCTTCGAGCCGGAGTATTTTCTTCCGCCGTTTTCCGACGAAAGCGCTGCCTTCCCGGTGGAGGAGCTCCGGCTGAGGCGACCGCATTGTATGAGAATGGCGTCGAGTTCTTCTTTTGTACAACTCGAAGTCCTCACCGTCGCTCCGCAGCCTGCCGTGGCGGCGGCGCCTGTATTAAAACCGCAACTATTACTCGCATTTTTACCATCTTCAATGATTTCTTCGGCCTTCTTGGCTTCGCACTTTTCCTCGTCGGACTTCTGCCGCTCGATTTCGTGGCTTTTACGGTGTTTGATGACAAAAATCTCTTTCTTGACAACACTTTCTTCTTCTGTCTTCTTCTTCTCCGACTGTATATCAGATTTGAATTTCTCCGGCGGGTTCGGGAGTGAAACAGGAGAAGTTGTAGCGCAAGCGCTTTTCTTGCTCAAACAGCTCCCCATTTTGTACTCAGATTCAAGGCAGAAAAATGCAGAAAAAACAATATAAATGCAAAAAATTCAAACCAAAGTTTGAATTTGGGATGAATGAGATGAAACAAGATAAGGGAGCAAAGAGAAAGAAGGGTACAGTGTTCAAGAAAACAACTCAATTTAATAAAAGTGGCAACTTTTTGTGGGATGAAGAGGAGAGAGAAAGGTATAGGAATTTCAAATTTTGACAGAACTAACCGGGCAACCAACATAGCCGTTAAGATAAAGGGCCTTTATTTTTATTTTCCTTTTTCTTATTATATTCTTTTAGAAAAAAAAAAAACCATTGATGTCAGAGCATATAGCACTGCTGTGGGATATAAAAAACATTGTCCCTCCAAATTTGTAAGTAATTAAAAAAGGGAATCTTGATCCAAATATTTGAATTTGCAACAAAGGTTGCATTATTAGCAATTTCAAAATTTGAGGTTAATTCAGATTCCTCATGTTGTTGTTGGACATAGGTATTAGTGATTTTCACCCAAAAAAAAAAAAAAGGTATTAGTGATTCAAACTGGATTTCAAGAACCGTTTTGGACAATTATTTTCATTTTCCTTTTCTTTTAATTCTTTATGTTTGGGTGGCGAAATCACCAATGTTTTAAGAAAAATTATTAAATCAAGCTTTTTTGTTAGCAAAATAGTTGTCTACTTAACCAAATGCGATAAAAGTGTGCTTAGTTTTGGAGAATGTTTAATTTATGGTCATAGGTTACCCTTCAAGTTGTATGAATCTGATGATATATATTTATGCCAAAATTAACATAAATTTTGGTATATATATAAATTAATAGTGTTGCATACTTGCATTCATAAGAAACTTAAAAAAAAAAAAAAAAAAGAACCAACTAAGACAGCCGTAAGGTGTTTACCGAGATCCCCACCTCATATATAATCAACCAGATCCAAGAGAGAATACACCCATTCATGAACCAACAATCATATAAACTGTTCATGCTAAAGTGCCCATGAAAATAAATAATAAGGAACATCAAATGGGCAACAAACTCAAAAAAACAAAGATATCTAGGAGTCTTATAGGCCGAGAAAATCTTAGAAGACAAAACATGGCCCTACTTAACATAACAACCCCTCATACTATACGAAGCTTTTCGATCCCCCGCTGGCCTCTCGTAGAGGCGCCTAGTCATCCGGGCAAAGTCGATGGTCATCAATGTGATGCCAATCTGGCAACAGAAGAACGCATACTCATCATTAGTGTCCACGGGGCTATTGCTAATGTGTTCTGTTTTTTGTCTAAAAAAGGAGATTTCATCAATTTCATAGTTGCATCCTAGCCACCGAATGTGCACTTCCTGATCCTTTTGTTACTGTAATTTTCACCCTGCATATGCAACATTCTCTCTCCCAAACCAAGATCAAGTATGCACATCTTGTTCAAAGAAATTTTATCAAAAATTAAGGTTTGAAAAACCTCATACTTACCTCTATCTCTTAATTCATATCCAGCAGACTCACTTCCAAAAGGCTGGCACACCCATTATGTGCCTGTGAGAGCCACTCCACCTTTCTCCACTCAAACTTGTTAATATCATATTTTAAAAACATAAGGAAAGGCATAATGGGACTAATCAAATCAGGTTTACGTACCATGCACATAAGAACCAAATTCATGAAATCAGTATTAAAAGCCATACCTCTGCCTTTATTAAGGAAAATATCAGGAACTAAATCCCCCGCTGTATATATATACAATTTATCATTAGTCGGGAAACCAACATTGATCCTTTAAAAAAAAAAAAACATAAATGATACAAGTTTAGGTCAACAGGGATTGATCCAATTAATTAAAGGGTTAGCAAAGACTCGGGTTCAAATCCTTCTAGCCGCTTGGGGGTGTGTATCAAAAAAAATAAAAATAAAAAGTTTTTTGAATTTCTTTTGCCAACAGGGATTGATTCAAGTGGTTAAAGGGTTAGTTCTCGAATGTAATGACCCAGGTTCAAATCCTTTTAGCCGCTTGAGGGTGTGTGTTAAAAAAAAAGAAAAAAAAAGAAGAAGAGTATGTATTTCTTTTGCATTCATAAGTTAAAAATAATAATAATAAATATATTCCATATTCTCTAAGATAGCATTTTCTTCTGGTCCCAACTTGGATCAATGAAAAAAACCTTTGGTTTAGATAAAAAAAAAAAAAGTTTGATCGTGCCCGAATTTGGTCGACTCAGGTGGCTTGAAACTCTTAATCACTCAAAAATTTATTTGATGTGGAAACTCATGAATGCTAACTGTTTACAGACCAATATACATGATCTAAGAGCCAAACTGCGGGACTGGGGGGTTTTACCCAGTTTTGGTACTACGACGCTCAAGTCAGGTACTTGCTCAAAGAAAATAAGAAAAATATAAGCAGTCGAGTGAACAGTGAAAGCTTACCAATGCCATAAGTACTGGGGTTATTTATAGGATGAGAAGATGCGCGTGACACCTGTCCATACACTCATGGTGCATTTAATGCATTAACATGGTGGTTAAGAGACAAGAAGTACACCAGAGGTACTGCCAGGACGATCGTGTCAGACTTGGTTCCCTAAGTACTGTGTACTTGTAGTGAGCTCAACTCGTAGAGAATGTACGTTATCTCTTGGATGATCTCATTTCTTGGTCGAAACCAAGAGTGGTTGAGATAACTCCTAGGTCCAAGTACTTTCGTCTTGGTGAAGCGTCAAAATGCCTGGATCGATCGACAAATCTCCATTCGAGCCATCACTCGAACCATTGTGAATGGGCATATTCTCAGGGTCGAACGAGGTCGACCACGTGTTATCTGGTGACGTGTCCATTTGGGTCAACCGAGTTGTCCACGTGTCTCAAAGGTGTAGGCGAGCCGTAAAGGTGCCATATCAAAGATAATAACTTTTCTAACTATCCCTATATAGATATGTGAGATATGTGATCCCATTTATATCATAAGTTAATATTTAAAAGAAACACACAAAATATTAGTAAAATATGATTCTAGTGTTTATTATTATTTTTTCCTAAAATTTAATTTTGGGTTAATTATACCTTTATCATATAGATGGAGTAATTACTAATTGTAGACTACCATCAAACTTAATTATAGATATCACCTTCTCAAAAAATAATTACACTTAACCTCCTTTCTATCTATTTATGAATTTAGCATTATGTAATAGATTTCAACCTTCTTGATCCATCATACTATCTACCTGTTCATCATGATTCAGTAGAATAAAAACAAAGGTATCAAGATATTTGCAATTACAACGCATAAAACAAGAATCACGCATTAACCTAACTACTCTTCATATCAAGCTAAAACAGCAGTTATACATCATTGTCTTTCAGTCCCAGAATCAATGCAATTCATTAGCTATTACAACTCTGAAACCAGTGTCATTCATTGGCAATAAAAGCCCACATCAGTAGCCATGGCTCCTCTATAAATCAAGTACTAAATAAGTAGGTACAGTTATTTAAAATACCAAGTAACAACAAAGCCTTTCATACAAGGATATTACATTCAATACAGATGCTAAAAGTAATTCAAAGTGAGAGTTCAATAACAATCCTAAACTTCTGTTCCTTTGGGTTGGGATCTGTTGTAAAGATCCACCTACTCCAACTCGTGCATTGTTTTATAAGGGTCTGCCCCTTTCTCTTCTTGTTGGAACTCTTATAAGAGTTGATGCTATGGTCATCAACTTAGCTGCAGGTTCCCAGTGTTGCTTGAATCTTGTGCAATAACATGATCTTGAGATCCTTTAGCAACATTTCTTTGTGTGCCCTCCTGTGCAACATCGTAGGTTTTGATTTACATGGGACAATAAGCTCATATTTATAGAGCTTGCTTTAGGAGTTGAATGAGGAAAAGAGTCGTTGTAAAATATGCCAAAAATTGACAATTGCAAACTTTGGTTAAATAATTACACTTAACCCCGATTCTAATATAGTTAATTACAGTAAATATCCAAGGACAATATGAGAACAAAAAAAATCCATTGTAGTCAACGAGCGTATATTTCAATTTTCATTAAAATTTTTGTTGTATCATCAAATTTTTAATGAAACCCTAAAATGCAGGTAGTCAAATGTAATTCTCCCTATTATTTTTTTTTTTTAGGAGGACGGTATCTGTAATTAAGTCTAATTGTGATGTATGATGTGTAATTATTCCATCTAATATGAGGCTAAATGTAATTAACCCTTTAAAATTTATGTTGGAGTTCATGTTTGCTTTTTCTTGCAAAATTTAAAAATTTTGGATTGTATTTTTGAACAGCACTAAAAAGTTGTGAATCATTCACGAAGCTATTAGTGTTTTTTAACTCATAACCGATTCCAATGTCCAGCTTGTGGAAAAGCACATTCCCCTGAATTCCAGGGCTTTATGAGCAAGCGTATCGACACTTCTCTTAGTAATCTTATAGTCTAAGAATGATCATCTGACACGAATCATTTAATAAGAGAGATCGCAGTTCTTAAATCAAATTCATTATAATTTTCTCAAACCTCTTCTTCCGAGCAAGAAGAAAGTCCTCATGACTTCCCCAAAACTCTTCAACCGTTGATTGAATCGTTTCCAAGATTACAAGCATATCCAAACAATCAATTCCCATCAACATGATTGAGAGCATTCCCAACAAAAAGTTGCTCCAATCAAGTGCAAATTTTTAGACGATGACACATAAATCCATATACTTAACAAATTTCAAGCATAGCTCGCATATATTACACATATTTGTAAGTAATTCAAGAAGTAAAACATAAATTAAACAGCTAAAATATATATAAGACTCACACCATCACACTTGTCGTCATACCTGTGTTGTCGAAACGCGGGGCATTATATTCTATTTGTTGATTCATTTAATTATCATGGTTGAATTCCCACATCGCCGTAGCTATATTGCCCCAAAGCGTTATACACAAATTCTACATGTGTTGAATCTAGCATTCATATTGACTTGGAGATTGCTACTTTGCTAGTACAGGATCCTATATGTATAGTTGGAATATCAGGTGAAACCTCACTATGTTTTCTCCAATACCAATAATCAGGTTCAACATGCCAAAATATAGTTTGATTTTATATTTCAAAATATATTTACTATATCAGTTTTTTCCTTTATTTTGTAAGATGATCAAATATTATATATATATATACATATATAAACTCACACACACCCAACTGAGATTCGAACCCGAAACATTACCCAAGAAAATGAACTCATTAACCACTTAAACCAGCCCTTGTTGGCTAGACACTATTCATATATAACTCTAGGGATTAAGATAAACAAATCAGTTCAAGATTGCTCGAAATGTTATCTTCAGAATAACCAATCCAGAATAGTGTTTCAAATCTAAAAGGCCAGACAACTACTGTTCAGAATAGATGCACTGCTTGCAGATCAACGACAAGAAGACCAAAATCTAAGGGAGCAATGCCAGCAAAACTAGGAAACATATCAACTAAATCCAAAGGCAAAACAACATAGTTACCAAGTAAAAAAATGTAATAAAAGAAAGATCATCTCAAAGAAGCAAAATTGTATTGCATCATATCATAACGAATCACCTTTTACTGTGTGCAACGCCATGAAAGCATTTTCAACGAACTTGAGGCCAATCAACACAGTAATCCGAGTTGGCTAACATGTGTTGGTTCAAGTGGTTAAAGGGTTATTTTTTCAGGGCACTGACCCGGTTTCGAATCCCTATGGCCACTTAGAGGTGTGTGTTTTTATTTAAAAAAAAAAAAGGGTAATCCGAGTTTGGAAACAAAACGAAAAAAGCCACACTCTCAAATTTAGCTTTTGAAATTCTAACATACATCTGCAAATGTACCAATTAATTTATATGATAGGATCTTCACTTTCATATTCACACCCAGAGAGTAATTATTGCAGTCATCTATGGTAACAAAAATATTGCTCATTTTTAATAGAAAATCATCCGCACCCAACAAAGAACAAGATAGACAGTCTCATGAGAAATTTTAACAAATTGTTTACGAAGTAATTATAATAGGTTTGATGAACTCAAATATAATATCATCAGAAAGTAACCAGATTTTTTTACCATAACAATGAACCAATGAATGGACGGAGGAGATGGTACCTGACCACTGTGGTTCCAGCAGCAACTTGGTGGTGGTGGAGGAGATTCTGAAGCCCGTAGGAGGCCGATTTTTTACCAAGAACTTATCTCCAATAACTTTACCAAGAAAGTGTATTAAATTTAAAAATTCAAATTCTCTGAAACCTTTCACTCCCATGAACATAAATATCTTTTAAAACTAATTAGTAATATAACAAAGTCCCCCCTAAAAATATTTATAGTTCTGCTCCCAATTTCTGGATGATTTTTTTCAGCACTTATTCCCTTGATTTTAAAAAAGGGTCTAAAATCATGTAGATTTCCTTAAAATACACATGGGTATTCCCATTCACCATCGTAAGTTTAAATCAAAGTGGGAGTAAAAAGGTCTGCATCAGTAGAAAAACTTTGCACATCCAGTGGGAGTATACAAGAAAAAGGCCTGCATTAGTTGAAAAACTCTGCATATCCAGTACAGAACTGTGTTATTGATGTAAGGCGAGAGAAAGGTTGGAGTATATCTATCCTTAGCGCCAGTCCTACTTAACATAAGATGGAATTTCACAATAGCACGAACAACAAAACCACAAATGCAGTACAACAAAATGTAAGAACAAGTTGGTTTTTTTAAGCAATGAGCATATGAACTCCGGTTGAAATTGTGCACACCATAAGTGCCATCAAGGCCAGGAAGCCATATTTCCTGCAAGAGGCGAAGACTCTTGTCAAATATATTTGCCGACATAAGTCTTTAGGAAAGTAACAAAATGCAGTGAGAAGATGCATCGGAATTATGAAGCTTAATCAATATTGAGTTATTTAAAGGTATCCCATTTATATAGTGTATTTTCAACTGCAGTGCACCCTCCGAATGGTCTATAATGCACCCTCTAAGTCAAATGCTCCTCCAACCATAGGGTCATGACCCGACAGGTAAGATTCTAGTGCTGTCCCTATATATAACATATTCATTAGGGGAAAATGAGAATTGTATTTCATCATCTGTTTCACTAAACCAAGACACACCAAGTATATTGGTAAGCGCTTAAGATTAGAAGAGAGAAACAATTGTGATATTGAAAAATATCAAATTACTTTATCTCCTAATCTCAACCACCTACCAATACACATGTGGCGTGCGTAGGTGATTAAAACAGGAGATGAAACACAAAACTAAAATATAAGATTCAATCTGGGGAAAGACTGCTAAAATCATAATTTTAACTGCAGTTACCTTCATAACTAGCTCCGGTTTTCTTACCAAAACCAAGAGAACCACTCATGCTATCGATGCACAGGTAGAAAAAGCATAAACCTTACAGAACATGTTAAGAAACTATGTTTGCTGAAGAAACTAACATTAGGTCACCTCCCTCTGCAACAACCCTCATACGTATTGCAACACATGCTGTGTAATCATGCACTAGGAAAGATCTATATTGCTTCACAAAGCTATTCATTTTCCCTTAGGGAAAGTGTTTCTTTATAACTTTTACTCTTTGAAGAACCAAAATGAAACAACACTCTTTCTTAAAGCCATCTCCTTATACTAGTCCACCATGCTCAAGAACACCTCATACTTGTTCATAAACTTTCCTGTGGTCTTTGCAAATTTCTCGAACTTCCTCTCCCTTATTAAAAAAACTCATTTGTATAACTAAACCAAAGAAAGCACTAACCCTTCTTTGAGATACCAAACAATTTGCACTATAATTTAGCATACATAGATCAGCAAAAGCACAATTCCAGCTAGTCAAATATAAAGGAGACCGTAAGCACTGCTTTCTTCTCTGTTCGTAACAAATGATCAAGAAAAGTGGAAATAGGTAGGGAAGAAGGTACCAACCCTATCGTAAGACGATTATTAGGATCACCAGTGGAGTAGCCTTTGAAGTAGAAATAGCGTGCAACTGTGTAAACAACTCCAAGTGATGCAGAAATAACAGGGTGCCTGATTCCTCCCAATATCATCAACATGAAAAACTTGGGCATCATTTCAAGTGAATTCTGGTGCCCCCTCTGCACCCACAAATATTGAAAATTCAGCTTTTCAATAATCACCCAAAATAATAATTTATAAAAGAAAAGATAGCATATTTTAGATGCAAAATTATATTATTCAGATAAAACAGAGAAGGGAAAGAGTTAACATGGACAACAATTCCAAATCTCCAGAAACGGAACAGGGTTGCGCAATTAATAGAAAGAAAGTAACATGAAATTCGTGAAAACAGTAAATAGGGCAGAAGAGAAGCATATACAATATACCTGGACACAGTTAAAGAGCTTGGCTTCCTTGTTTTCAGCTTCACTGGCGTACATGGTAGGATAAAACACCTTATACCTGCGATCACAAAATATCCCATTTACAAAAGAAATTCTTATTCAAACCAAAAATTGACGAAAATTTAAAAAAAAAAAAAAAAAAACAATGAAAGAAACCCAGAAAATAGAAGGAAGATTACTTCTTCCTGGCTTTGCCCACTTGCATACTCATCCAGAAATTGAGAAAGCAGTAGAGGACAAGGACAAGAATCACATATCCGTACTCTCTCGGAAATAATTCAACTCCGGCCATGATTTTGTGTTATCTGATTGATGGATTTAGTGAAGAGGTCAGTTCCTGACAGTGCAGTTTTATAGCGGCGATTTCGAGAACTTTCCTTGGTTTTTTTAGCTTTTCTCCCAAGGCAGAATCGTAAATGGGATTTGACTTAGTTTGTCATTGGTGGATGTAATATTTTATGGACTTTATTCGTCATCGCTAGCGTCAGCAGACTGGTTGTGGAAGGGTTTGTCCATCTTCCATTATTCACCGGATAACTCTTCGGTCCCTCGGATCAAACAATCGACTCTGTCAAAATAAATTACTATTTCATAAAATAAAAAACTGGGATAAATTTCTTTTCGCCATTCAGATATAGGATTTTATATATTTTTACGTTCAAATTAAGTTTTATTTATTTTTACTTTTTATTTTCTATAAAAATTCATCTTTATTTGATTTTTTTTTTTTTTTAATTTTGATGAATTTTTATGATTTCGATGGTCTGAATAATAAATACGTAATGCGCATGCATATGACTTAATAAAAATAAATTTATTATTTTATGACTTAGTAAGAATAAATTTATCCTTATTAAAATAATATGTCATCACGTGTTTGATGTTGATGCCACCAAAACGACTATAGAAATTAAGAACAATGTTAGTTTTCTGGGTTATCTTTTGGTTGAGTATTTTGATAGCAGAAACTTCTTTTTATTTTTTCAAAAATAATAAACTTTAAGAAAGTTGGTCCAAAATTTCAAAAGTGCCCGAATCCCTTATGAGCTAAAAGTGCCCAAACCCCTTATTTCATAAGGGATAGGATTCCTAATCCTTGGCTTTAGATTTCTTGATCTCTATGTTATTAGTTTTTTTTTTTTTCCCCCCCCTTAAACACACCCCAAAAAAAATTCGATCATGACTCATTACCTTGAAACTCTATGTTATTAGTTAACTTATCCTCAAGTTAATTAACATCTTAGTTTAATTAAATCTTATCAAGAAATCTTGTCCTAACTCACTTAGTATTTATCTATTTATTTTATTCTAATTAAAATAAATAAATATGTAATAAAAATTAATTTTTAATTATTTTTTTATTGAATTATTATTTCGTACTGGACCATATAATTAATTTCTACTTAATTATAATCCAAAATTTAATTAAATAAAGACACTTACACGTGTTGTGACACTCCGTCTTTACGGCAATTCAGGTACGATGTCATGAGTGAGTTTAATTACGTAATTTAATTGTTTTAATTGCAATTATGTGACGTCGCATGCTCTACGTGCCTACTTGAACTTTATTTTAAGTTATGTTTTACCCTAAAATTTAATTAATATGTGATTGGACTCAAATATCCATTTTCGGAAGATTAAGGACCTAATTGAAATTAGGGTGTTTGGAGTCATTTTCGGCTATCTTCACTTCGGGAATTCGGATTCGGATTGCGACTTCACCATTGGATTCATTTCGACGATTCGGGTCCAACGGAACAAGCCTCATATTTTTCTGAAATCGTTTGAACTCCCTACCGATTTAAATTCGAACCAATTGAACCGAACCATTATTGGACCGAACCGGACCGGTTTTTCTTGTCTAAAAACCGAACCAACTCCTCCTTCTCCCTCATTCTACACTACACGTTCTAAGAGAGAAGAGAAAGAAGAAAGAAGGGTTTCTCCCCACTTCAACCTTTGAGCTCAAGTTCAACTTCGTCTCTCGCCCGATCAACGATCCAAGGTAAGCTGTGAATTCCTCTCTTTCTAAGCTTCGTTTCTACCCGATTGAATCTTGTTTTAATTGCTTGATTTCTTGAGTTGGAGAAGACGATGATCAGTTAGGTTTAATGGTGGTTGTTGTAGCACCTCGAGCGAAGAGCACTACATCCCTCGCACTATAGCCCAACACGTGTAACGAAATGGGGACTCCGCACACGCACCAAGCCATAGCGAATGGGAGACAAACAAAATCTCACCTAAGCTAGGCGGTGTAGACCCTAATACAGAGTGCGCAACAAAATTAAAACAAATGCGAAAGCAATAGGATCAACAAACGTACAAGTATAAAACGAGCATAACATATCAATTATACTTGTCATGCCCACCACGGGCCAAATTAAATCGTACAAATTCTCCAAAGTCGAAATCATGCTCACATACATACTTATACACAGTACCAAAGCGGGGAGTAAAATGCAATATGCAAAAGACTCGGACTACGGGACTCGAACAAAGCAAAAGACAACCGCCGCCTAGCTTGAACCAAAACCTGTACCTGCAACTCAAAGAATAAGGGGGAAAAAGAAAACAATGAGGAGGGGTCAGTCCTAATGACTGGTGAGGGGGCTAACACACACGCACGCATATATACGTATAGAGCAAAACAAGTATCAATTCAGAGTAATCCATGAACAGGGGATGGTTTTTGCAAGCTAAAATGTTTTCCCGTGATAATAGATATATATATATACTTTTAAGAGTTAAAAGTCCATTCCCGTTTCATAGATTCAAAACAAAGCAAGCTAACTCGACGAATACGAGTTTTTCCAAAACTCCTCAAGTTCAAGTCATAAACAAATCCAAGGCAAATTCAAACAATCCTACCTCTCCTCCGGGTGATGGAAAGTTGTATACGCCCTAACCATCCAAGTAAGTTATTGCTGTTCGTGAGTTTCATGACACTCACGCCCGAGGACTCCATCCCCCACCAAACCTCCTAGTGGGTTCCGGGTTATCCTTATCAAGTGGAGACTATGCACAGGAGGTATGCCCGGCGACCCCTTGGCCGTCCCAGGTGCTCCTTACCCACCAGTCTCTAGGGCCCATCAAATCAAGTTCCAGTCAAGTTCAAGGGACCTATCTTTCAAGGCCATTTCTCGCTACAAACACATGCAAGCTAACCCTTTTCAAAACAAACAAACGAAAAAATAGCTTACGTATATATAAAAAAACATTTTCAAAGGTTTCATAGGAAATGAGACCAATTCCCTCAAAATACATATCAAACACGTATCTAGATATATGTATATATACACGTAAGTCGCATGCGGGCTCATACTACAAGTAGGAATGTAGGTCGAAGTAACTAAAAGAAAGAAAACCTCACCTCAACGAACGGAACGGGCAAAGCGAAGCAAACACACCTACAGAGCGGCTCCACACCAATGAGTTACTCTACACGAACAATTTAAACACAAGAGACAATACTAGACTCAATAATGAACCATATAAATGCTCGACAAATGCATATGGATGCAAATGATGCAATGCATGTCATATATGTTCAAACTTAGACACATCGAAGTAATTAACATATTATCAAATAAACGATACATAAATTAAAGACACGACACATTAAATAAATACATAATACATCATATTATAGCATATCATAAGCATACAAGAGATTAAATCACACAAACAAGGCATTAGAAACAAAGAGACATCACATTAAGCACTAAAACGTCTAAACATTCAAGTCATGTTACACTTAGCAAAAAAGACCATAAAATTAAAATAAACAACGAAACACATTATATTACAACTTAATAACATGTTAGGATCATAATTAGGGTGGGAGAAATTAAATAAAATCGAAAATGAAATGAGAAAACAAGTAAACAACACATAACAACAAGCAAAGGAGGTCCATGCACAAGCCTCACGTAACAGCCATTTAATGGTTGAAAATTGATGGAGACACGGGTGTATCTCAGTACAGACACATCCCCCAAAAGAAAGGCTAGAGGCCATGCCCATGGCCTCCCAATTGCTTAGGGACACACACGAGTGTGTCCCTAACTATTGCTGCTTTGTTTCAACAGTTGCAACTGCTGAAAAAACTAAGGAAAAGCTTGGCAAAACGGTGCTGAAGCAGGGCATAACATACACAATAAATCCACGCATAAGTCTATGCAATTTCATGCAAAAATCTCCACTAAAACAGCCATAGCAGTCACGGCAACAAGGAGCAAAGATTAAGTTCATGTTCTTACATTTAAACACCCACAACTGTTCACATATTCAAGCTTCAAAAATGGTAGATCATCACATACATATATACTGATGTATCGGGTTTTTGCATGGATTTGTAGGGCAATTTGAGTTAAATTCAAGTAGTTTTAAGAACTTATAATGCGATTTATGCTCCCTTTTAGGTACCTTTCACCTTGGAGTTGAAAAGACAAAATAGAAGCAAAACCATGCAATAAAGGGCGAAAAACGAGAAATTCTAGGGGACACGCCCGTGTCCCCTTGGAAGAGTAAACTGAGACACCCCCGTGTCTCAGTACAGGAGTGACCCTCGGATTCCAGATGGTGACACGCCCGTGTCACCAGCGTAGAGCAAGCTTCGACACCCCCCGTGTCTCGGTACAGAGAGGCCTGACAACTTCTGCACCCCCGTGTCAAGAAGTAAAGCGCGAGTACGTTTTTTTTTAGGTGACACGGGCGTGTCACATTTTTGTGCATGGGCGCTGCACGCCCGTGTCACGGTGCGGAGCTGGGTTAAGGACTTCTATTTAAGCACGGTTTTGAGGCGGAATTGGGGAGCTTTTTGGACGGATAGCTTCCCAGAAGTTCAAGAATAATCGGAGAAGGAAGAAACACGAAGATATAGAGTTGAAGATTCAATCCAATCACAAGACTTTGTCAATTTGGTTTTATTTACTGCTTTTCGATCAAACTAATTCCTCAAGCTTTGGTTTTTAAATTCTAGTATAGTTAGTTTTATTGCTTTAGATTCGTTTTGATAATTAGGTTAGAATTTCAGAAGTATTAATTCCGGTTTGATGGTTATGTTAGACATGAATGTTTTGAATGCAATTCCTTTGATTTTAATGAGTTTTGAGTCTATTATGAGGAACTAATCTCCTAGGGTTAGGGAGTAAGGATTATGCATCTAAGGTGTTTGAGTTAATGCTTGAGTTAATTTGTGTGATTCTTTGTTAGGAAAACGGAATTGAGTAGATTGGGAGTGGATTGGCCATCCATGAACATAGTGTAAATTATCCGATAATCGAGAGATTGAGGATAATTGAGATTGTTTTCCAAAACTTAGATTTTTTGGGCTTAAAGAAATTTAACCCTAATTTCTACAACACGTATTTAGAATTCCATGCCAAGCCGCTAGGTTTTAAATACACTAATCTTGCTATATTCGATTAATTTGGTTACTAAGTGATTGTGAGAACAACACTTGGCTTGATTAATTAGACATCTAGTCTTCGAGAGAAGCTAGGTATACAATTGTGATTAGGTTGAAGAATCATACATCCGTACTTGAGTATTGATTTGATCACTGAAGGGCATATGATTTACTCCCCGACCTGCTTTAGTTAAGTGGTTTAATCTTGATTTTTATTTGTTAGCTCGTGTGATTGATTACTTATTGCCTAATTTAATTTCGTCATAGTAGTATAGTACAACACTGTCAATCTTGTTCGGTCTCTAGATTAGAAATAGTCATAGAAGTGGTTGTTGAATTCCCTTCCCTGTGGATACGATACCTTAAGTGTTGCAATCGAATTTAGAACTTACACTTGGGTTCAAGATTTGTCTATCATATACCACGAAATAGGAGGCAAGAAATGAAGCAAAGAAGCTCTAGAGAACAAGAATCATGCATCACAGTCCATGGAAAGCATGAACTTGGTTGAATTTCTTGCATTTCATGGATGAAATGGAGTTTAGATGCTTGTGGGATGAGGTTTGCATGATATTTGATGGGTTTTGGGGTGTTTTATGATGGTTTTGTGTAACAGCCCGAAAACTCGCCTGTTGATATTGTCCGCTTTGGTGCCTAAAATCGACACCCTCACGGTTTTGTTCCTCCCAATGGCTAAGATCACCATCCGGGGAAAGGCCTCAACAGTGGGAGGTTTCCACCCACTTATAAAGTGGGTTTAGTTCCCCTCCCTAACCGATGTGGGACAAGCTCCTTTGGCTTTTACAGTCCACCCCCCTAAGAGGGACCAGCGTCCTCGCTGGCACACCAGCCCGAGTCCCGGCTCTGATACCATTTGTAACAGCCCGAAAACCCGCCTGTTGATATTGTCCGCTTTGGTGCCTAAAATCGACACCCTCACGGTTTTGTTCCTCCCAATGGCTAAGATCACCATCCGGGGAAAGGCCTCAACAGTGGGAGGTTTCCACCCACTTATAAAGTGGGCTTAGTTCCCCTCCCCAACCGATGTGGGACAAGCACCTTTGGCTTTTACATTTTGGGTGGGAATCAGACTTGGGAAAGGTTTGGGGACCTTTCCCCGTTGATTTGCAACTTTTCCACCGTTGTTTTAGCTTCAGGGGAGGCCTAACGACCGTTACCCCCATTTGTGTATAAAAGCCTAACGGCCATTACTCAAGACAGGAACTCAAAGCTGCCTAATGGCTGTTACACTTTCGCAGGCCAATTTTCCTAACGGTCGTTATCTATCCAAAAGACCTTCGATTGACCTGAAATTTTGACACGACCAACCTCTTTGAGTGTAGAACATCTCATTTTTATGGATTGTCAATATCTATTCTAATTGGGAGATATGACCGTCCTAATATTGTGTCACCACTTCGTCAAAATCCCACCTTTGATCAACTTCAAACCTACGTCATTTTAAAATCCCTTTGAATCATGATTCGAGCCATATATCATTGGAAATTTCTATTAGTCTAGTTTTATATCCAATAAACAAAACTCAATTCCTAATTTTCAAACTCAAGTTAATGCCCATTTTACTACAACTTGTATATTTCAGAAAACTGTCAGCTTTGGCCTAATTTCACTCGGAACCCCCTTTCGTGTTTTTATTCTGTTCTTCTCGTACCTTTCCACCCCAAACTTATTTCTAGCTTATTATATCATGTTTATGTGTATGTACTTGTTCTTATATGCATTTTATGTTGCTCGAGTATTGTGAATTGTTTGCACGAATCGCATGTGCACCTTGTTAGGTGTTTAGATTTGTGTTATGCATTAATTGTGCACATGAAGGTTCCTTAATGTGTTTTATGAATATGATTGAATATGCTCAGTTATGTAATGTCTTCTTTTACATGTAATTGATATATAAATGAGCTATGCCTACGTGATTTCATCGCTTAAGTGCATAAACATACGTCGTGCGTCTATGTGGTTCATTCTTGAGTCTAAGTCTCATGTTTGTCTTCAGTTTGTTCAGGTGCACCCGGGGCGGTGTTTCCTCAGTCGAGTTAATTCTGGGGTGGATCAAACATCTTGTCTTTGGCTTCATCAGTGTAAGGTGAGGTTAGGATATAGTTAAACCCTAATTCAATGTACTCGTTTTCAATGCATGTAGTTTTTAGCCTAAGTATAAGTAAATACGTGCGAGATATGTATTTTATGACTTTGCTATACGTTTGCAAGTATGATACGCTATGTACAAGCCTATGTACGCTTGTTATGGTTTGATATGTTTTGCTATGTTTTGTAACATTAAACTATGCTTCAAACCGTGTGCCTCGTATGAGCCGGAAGCTACACGTTAAGGAAAATGTTATAGATATGACACGGAGAGGTATGTAAAGCATAGTTGTTGCAAGGTAACGTATATTATGCTTAATATGATACAATATGATATGTAGCGGGTTAAGATATGATACGTTCTGAAATGGTATGTAATGTAATGTTAATGTTGGGCCCCGTAGTCTATAGGTTGGGACGCCTGGACGGCAATGGGCCATCGGGATAAGCCCAGACGTAGCTCCATATGATAAGGACTAACCCGGAACCCACCAGGAGGTTTGGTTGGGGGATGGGACCTGAGGGTTGAGTGTTCGCGCTCCTCTCACCTATTATGGATGGTTAGGGGGTATACACCTTCCATCGTTGGAGTGAAGGAGGTATGATATGAATGTAAGTTATGTTTTGTTTTGTTTTGATATGATATGATATGATACGAACGAGGAGTGTTGGATGGATTATGATACTCGTACCCACCGAGTTATACGTATGCATGTTATGTTAAGGTTCGTGAAATGGGGATAAACTTGTTACTAAGATAAAACATGGCTATGTTTCGAAATGATAAGATAAGTTCTGAATGATATGTTATGATATGAAATGTACGATGTGTTTTGCTTAAGCTAAGCTACATTTTGTTTCGTTTTGCTAAGTAATCCCTATACGTATATATCACGAGCAAATGTTTTGGTGTAAAAAAACTATCCCCGGGTTCATGAATATTATGATTTAAACGTGTTGTGCTCACCTTATATATATGTAGTGTATGTGTGGGTAGCCCCTCACTCAGTCAGTGTGACTGAGCCCCTCCCTCCCCAATGTTTTTAGTTTGTAGGTTTGGCCTCGGAGTTCGAGCTAGGCGGCGTGAGTCGAGTCCCTTGAGTCTGTCAAGTCTTTTGTTAAGTTCGAGTCTTTTGCATACGTATTTTGTAATTCGGATAAGTTTGTACGAACGATTAGATGCATTCTTCGATTTTTGTTATATTGATTTTAGGGACAGGTTTCTAGGGATAGCTTGAACTCGTTTGTTATTATGATTTATGTTTATATTCGGGATTAGGTATCTATGCTAGTTGAACTCGTCAATTGTTTGTATGAATTATCTTGGATGTATGCTTTGCTTCCGCATGTGCGCTGGATTTTGTTAATTCGCTTTTGAAGTCAGGGTCTAAGCTCCGCCTAGCTTAGGTGTGAGTCTGTCTGTCTCCCGTTCGCCTCTACTTGGTTCATTTACGGGCTTCCCATCTTGTATGTGGATTGGGCTTTGGTGCGGGGGATGTGGTGACCCATCGTGCGGGGTGCTACACGTGTGGCACGTGCCTCACGCACGTGTGGGTCCATCCGGTTAACTCCTTGACTGATTTTATTAATTTGATTAACATCCTACCAAAATTCTCGTAACCTAGTGTATGGCCCTATAGGTTCATTATTTTGATTAGCAGTAACCCATTAATTCATACTCTTATTAATTAATTAGTTCACAGATCACACGACCATAGTCTAGCAACAAGTGTGTGATCCCTAACCAAATAACAATTTAAACCAAAGAACCTTTCAGACTTTTAGTCAATGACATTTTGTGAAATACGTTCCTCCTACCATTCTATCTCTCGATCAATATTTAGGGTATGAGAATAATTAGCACCTTAATAATCTTAATCTTATGACTAAGTTTATTCCATATTCATTTGATCTCGATCCAAGAAACTCCTTTCTTAATATCGATCTATTGCCTTGGCCAAGGACTCAAAGATGAACTTTGATAACTTATGAAATAAGAGTTCCTTTTCCTTTAAATAAGTGTAGATTTTTTATTGATTTTCATATGCCATAGTGATCCGGGAGTCCCGTGTGGAAGGGCTTGCGTTCAACGGATCAAAAGTACGCCGGGGATAACAGGGTGATGACTCCCAAGAGCTATTATCGACGGAGACATTTGCTGGGCCACTTTAATAATCAAATAGCTTGGCGCATTTTCGGAGACGTTTTAAGAAACAGTTTGTAATGAAGACCATATTCACATGAAACAAGAAAATGTTGCATTTTCTGAGTATGTTTTGGAGCTTTGTAAACAACTGCTTTGTCTTTGTACAATACTATTAGAAGAGAAATTAGGAGAAGAATATAGAAATTTCCATTGTATTGAATACTCAAAACTACTGTATTTCTGTACAAAAGACTGTTATATACAAAGCTTGCAACCAATAAATAAACGACACGTGTTTCCTACCAGCTGGAGACCAGTCAACAAACTAACCACCTAATCAATTTGAACACGCCTCTAATATTTCAAAACACGTTTCTAATATTACAAAACACCTCCCTCAAGTTGGAAGGAAAATGTTTTTGACTTGCAACTTGGACATAAAGGTACTCAGCTGAGGCGCGGGAAGGGCCTTGGTAAACATATCAGCTATCTGATGATTAGAACGAACAGGAAGCAGTTTGATGAAACCATCGGAGACCTTAACACGAACAAAGTGGCAGTCGATTTCGATGTGCTTCGTGCGTTCATGAAACAATGGATTTTCAGCTATATGTAGGGCTGCAAGATTATCACAATACATCACAGCAGGTCCTGGGATATTTGTTTGAAGGTCCTTGAGCAGCTGAGCAATCCATACTAGCTCACTTGTTGCAACTGCCAAAGCACGGTATTCAGCTTCGGCTGATGATCTTGATACCACGGATTGCTTCTTAGATCGCCATGAAATTAAGGCATTTCCAAGAAAAATACAAAACCCAGATGTAGAGCGCCTAGTGTCTTGACAAGAGGCCCAATCGGCATCCACGAATGCACGTAATTTGAGATCAGTGCAAGACGGAAAAAATATCCCTTGACCAGATGTACCCTTAAGATATCTCAGTAAGTGATGTACTGCTGCTAAATGTGTGGTACGCGGCTTTGAAACAAATTGGCTCAACTTATTTACTGTGAAGCATATATCAGGCCTAGAAAGAGTAAGATATAGTAATTTTCCAATCAAACACCTATACTCAGTGACATCTTCCAAAAGTTCTCCATCAACAGAGTTTATCTTCAAATTAAAATCCATGGGTGTATTCAATGGTTTGGCACCAAGATATCCAGCATCTTCCAATAACTGCAGCGTATACTTCCTTTGGGTTTAGAACAATACCTTTGGTGAATTAGGGATGCAGAAAACTTAGCATACCACTGCCGGGATGCTTGTCTCAGACCATAGATGGACTTATTTAGCTTGCAAACCAATGGCTTATCAGTGGCAGACAGTGAGGTAGGAAGCTCATAGCCTTGAGGTAAGTCCATGTAAACCTCTTCAAACAAATCTCCATTTAAAAATGCATTATTGACATCCAACTGAGCTAAATCCCACTTGTGAGCACTTGCCAAAGCCAACAGAGTCTTGACCGTGACAAGCTTGGCCACTGGGGAATAAGTATCAATAAAATCCACTCCTTCAAGTTGACTAAAACCCTTAGCTACCAACCGGGCTTTATGTCTTTCTAGAGTTCCATCTGCCTTAAATTTGATCTTATAAACCCACTTACATCCTATAGAATGATGTCCAGTAGGCAAAGGCAACACTGTCCAAGTGTTGTTAGATTCCATAGCCTGTAATTCCTCTTTCATAGCATGTCTCCACTCTGGGAAGGCTGCAGCTTCTTGATAAGACTTAGGTTCTGTGACTGTGGAGAGTGTGAGAGAGAAGAACTTATGCTGAGGTGATAATCTGTCATATGACAAATATGAAGAAAGAGGATGACCAGTGGATGATTGTGAAAGAGGTTGTCCCTGAAGAAGATTACAATGATATTGCTGTAAGTAGGATGGAGGATGGTGATTTCTAGTTGACCTTCTAGGAGGTATAACATCAGGGAGAGTTTCTGGAGTGGGTGCAACTTCATATGGAACAGGATGAGCAGGAAGTGGCAGAGTGATATCAGGAAAATCACTTTGAGGACTAGGAACAGACAAAGAAGGATTCTGAAAAGGAAAGATCCCCTCATGGAAGACAACATCTCTGGAATGGAACACCTCTTTAGATTCCATGTCTAAAAGCTTGTACCCTTTAATTCCAGCAGTATACCCCAAAAAGACACAGACTCTAGCCCTGGGTGAGAATTTGTGCCTAGTAGATGGCAAAGTAGAGGCATATGCAAGGCAACCAAATACTCTCAAGCTACTGTAATCAAAAGGCACACCATGAAGCAAAGTGAAAGGAGATTCATGATCCAAAAGGGCAGATGGAGTTCTGTTGATGAGGTATACAGCAGTTAGAAGGCAATCTGTCCAATACTTCAAGGAAACTCTGGACTGGAAATAGAGAGCCCGGGCTACATTTAAGAGATGTTGATGTTTTCTCTCGACCACGGAATTTTGTTGAGGCCTCTCAACACAAGAAAACTGGTGAAGAACACCCTGACTTTTAAAAAAATCAGAGAAGGCTAGCTCAGGTGCATTGTCTGACCGAAAACCTTTAATGGAAACATTAAACTGAGTTTTAACCAACTGAAAAAATTGAGGGATAATGGATAAAACATCAGATTTGGCCTTCAACAAAAAAATCCATGTAAACCGAGTGTAATCATCCACCAAGGTCAGAAAATACTTGAAAGGATTATCTGGGGCATGATTAAATGGGCCCCAGATATCAGCATGAATCAGTTCAAAAGCTTGAGAAGTTCTGTGTTGACCATGAGGAAACTTTAAACGTCTCTGTTTGGCCAAAGGACATACAGTACATGTAGAAGAATCTAAACAAGCATTATGTAATCCTAATACATCCTTCATGTGTTCAATGACAGAGGCAGCAGCATGGCCCAATCTAGCATGCCAAGTGAGTACAGAAACAGAATTTATTGAATGACCAAGAACAGGGAAGGAGACTGTAGTGTCCAAGACATATAATCCAGCCTGAAGATTAGCCCTGCCAATCAGCACCTTCAAACTGGAATCCTGAAGCAAGCAGTGATCAGCAACAAAAGAGATGGAAATGTTGGAAGATTGCAACAAATGTCCTATAGAGATCAAATTGAACCGGAATTGGGGAACAAACAAGACATCATGCAATACAAGGCATGGATGAAGTGAAATAGTCCCTTTGAATAAAACTTGGAAAACAGAACCATCTGGAAGAACCACTTGTGCATGAGAAGTTGCCTCTATATGATCAAATAAAGATCTATCACACGCAATGTGTCTACTAGCCCCAGAATCCAATATCCATTTTGTAGGCTCATAAGGAACATGAGCAGTAGCTGAGAGAGTTATACCTGTAGCAGGTTGAGTGGTTCCAGTAGTGTTGGACTCAGCTTGAATGTGTGAGTCCTGCAACTGTGAGGACAAAAGAGACAGGAGAGACTGATACTGTTGGTCAGTCAAAGTATGAAGAAAAGCATGTGAGTTAGAGGAAACAGACTCAGGAATTTGATTTTCAGTGTGAGAGGAGACAGCCTCCACATGATTAATCGCAGGCAAGGCATTGTTAGGCTGATGAATCGAGTGAGACCGCGTCGGATTGGTAGAGAAATAGCCAGGAGGGTAGCCATGAAGTTTGTAACAACGATCCACCGTATGATTGTCACGCTTACAGTGAGCACACTCAATTTTGCCACGGCCTCTGCCAACACTGTTGCCGCGACCAAATGAACGGCCAGATAGGCGAGAAATACCCGCAGGTGATGCAGCAACACGAGACTGAGAAGAGGCAGAAGCACCACGAACGGCAAACGCCATAGGAGCCTGCACAGAGGAATTAGTGGAACCTAGTCCACGTTGGCGCTCTTCCTGCGCAACCAGGCCAAAAACGCGATTAATGCTAGGAAGTGGATCCAGCATGAGGACTTGGCTGCGAATCTGCGCGAAGGAGTCGTTCAATCCCAGCAAAAACGCCATGACGTACTCAGATTGGTAAAAAGCACACAAATCGCGAACTCCATCACATGAACAGCGATTGCAGGTGCACACAGGACGATACAGTGACAATTCTTCCCAAATCGCTTTGAGCTTAGTGAAATAAGAGCTCACAGAAGAGGAGTCCTGTCGCGTGGTAAATAGAGCCTGCCTGAGTTGGAAGATACGCGGTCCATTGGACTGCTGAAATCTGTCACAGAGATCTAGCCATATCTCACGCGCAGAATCGGAAAAAAGAATGCTGCTAGCGATTTCCTTGGACACAGAATGAATGATCCAGGAAATCACAACATGATTATTTCGGATCCAGGCCGCCTGACGTGCAGCAGGTTCAGACGGCAGTGGCGCGGTAAGAGATCCGTCCACGAACCCCTGCTTGTTCTTCGCAGAGAGGGCAATCATCACAGAACGGCTCCAGGTATGGTAATTGTCGCCGGTAAGCTGCTGCGAAACGAGAAATGAATGATTGAGCTCAGAAGCGGGTAAGAAGAACGGATCATCCGCCGAGATAGAGGAAGTCGAAGCTGAAGGCTGGCTGGAATCCATGGCACAAACACCAGAAAACAACAAATTACAGAGAGATAACACGCCGCAAAGGAACGGCGGAGAGACGGCGGAGCAACGCCGGAAAGTTACGGAAGCGGAAGGTAAAAATTCACTGATACCATATTAGAAGAGAAATTAGGAGAAGAATATAGAAATTTCCATTGTATTGAATACTCAAAACTACTGTATTTCTGTACAAAAGACTGTTATATACAAAGCTTGCAACCAATAAATAAACGACACGTGTTTCCTACCAGCTGGAGACCAGTCAACAAACTAACCACCTAATCAATTTGAACACGCCTCTAATATTTCAAAACACGTTTCTAATATTACAAAAAATACAAAATCGTAACATGTAAATATTGGTTGTGATTGTCTTATAAAGGTCTCACAGAGTAAACACATTGTGGCTTATGGGCGCAAATGAAGGATTGGTTCGGTTTTTAGACAAATTTACAATTCAGAAAGAGGGGATTAGGAGAAAAATAAATAAAAGACTCGAGGATGGATACAAAAATTACTTCTAAGTGGAGTTCTTTGGTAGACGTCAAAGTGTGCACTTCACAACGGATGAAAATTAGGCAATTTTCGTTGAAAGGACGATTGTTCCAGCTACACACGGAGTGTTGAAGACCTCGTTCAAAAGAAGAGTAGAACAACAACTCAAAAACAGGGACGACATTTGATTGGAAGGGTAAAAGTGAAATTTTATTGCCCTAAAAATAAGCCGAGCCGGTCCAAGTAAACAACCCAAATTGTTGGGCAAAATTAACCCAATATCTATATGCTCAAGTAAACACTAAACACTAATATCTATGAGCCAATTTGCTGTGTGAAGGATCACAGCCAATTTCCCCCCTATTCTACTGGCCTTACGGAAAACCCAAGCTTTAGCGCATGAAAGGTAAACGAGAAAAATAAGGGGTTAACACGAAGAAACCCCCTATTACTCCAATAGTAAACACACTCTAAAGAAACTTTGAAGTGTAAGCTAATTAATATACTCTTAAGGCCTCCTTTACTTTGGAGGGGACAGTTAATGATGGTCATGTATTAGGGAGTTAGTGGCGGCACAGTATCTCGTAATTACCGTTGTTTACTTTACTGTTTTTTTGGGAAGTCAATTAAGTTATTTGTTTACTTTCACCCTCTAATTTTGGCTGTTAAAGGAACTTTTACCCAATTACCCCCCATTTGTTAGAGATTCAGAAGCATTACGCATCACTGTCTGAGTTCCCCAATTTGAAGGCTAGGGTTTTGTCATTCTCTTCTTCCCTTCCAACGGTCACCTACTGTCAATATCTGAAGTCGCAGAGAAGCTCGCAACGACCGACGGTGAGCCTTACAGGCTATTATGTGCATAAGTATTCCCCCCAATTTCATTAATTTTTTCAATTTCTTGTTAGATGGTCCGCCAATTTCGCTTGCCGTGTTTCTGCCAACAAGGGTTAATGTCTTTCCGGTGCGCCGGGAAGAATGCAAGATTCCCAGGGAGATACTACTACATATGTCCGCTGAAGAACGAGCATCGCCTATGGTTCATATGGGCCGACGCTGTGTGGGACGATCGCTATCGCGAGATACGACAATACCTGAATGCTGAGAACGAGGTTCTCCAATATGTTCCAAGAGCTGAGGTTGAGGCTTCCTGTACCCAGAGGAACCATGTCTTCAACCAACGACAGAGTAATGATGTCGGCGAATCAAGTGAGGTAGCGTTGTCGTCGGTCGGTAATGATATTTCAGTCCCTCATGCTATTGGAAATGCTTTGGATAAGAATGCCCATGTTCTGCTTGGATGTTGTTTGGTTGCTACTTTGGTGATTGTTGTGTTTTTTGTTGCGTTCTTATTTGCGTTTGTACTTTTCTTCCTCAAATAAATTAGATTTAGCTGTAGATGTGTTAGGTTGTTTGCGTAGAGCAGGGTAGTATGGTCTTCTTTTGTCCCACTTCCATTGTTTAGGTAGTTCGCTTAAATGCAAGTTTGTTGTAATGAATCTACCTGCCTTGACATTCAATGAAGTGGGAGTTCGAACAAACTAATAGGAACGTATAGCGTCGTTACTACATGGTTGTCATACCATCCTTACGTTAAACCAAAAAAAAAACTAATACCAACTTATGCAGATGCACACTTTTGGTGAATCTTGGTAAGACCTAAGCACTCTTTCAGAATTCAAATCATTGATTGGTTGTACAGTAAGAACCCATGGAGCTGTTTGTAGATTTACTTTCTTCACCCTTGTTACGAAACCGAAATCCTTTTGGTGAACAATAAAAAATCTGAATATGTATTGCTATTATATAACTTTTGTTCCTTGTCTATTTGGTGAATGGGGATGTTACAATGCTGTAAAGGCTTTATTTGTATTTAGCAGAAGGTGGTTGTTACATGCCCCTGCAACAGGCTTGCTCATGAACTTATGCTACCAATAATTTAAAATATAATGATCTGATGTTGATGTGATAAGAAGCTGAGCAAAGCACACTTTTATGTACTCTGGTGATTTTTTATCTGGAAAAACTATAACTTTTACTGTGGAAACGCACTGTCACCCACTTCACTTGGTAATATAAATTGAAGGGTAGATGGACATCTATTACATACTATTATACAGCTGAATTTCTTTAAAACAAATTTCTTACCAATGCCTTCATCCCAATTGCTACAAAGAGCTGCATTTTTTGGTCAAGATAGGATGTTTTATAAAAATGGTTGGGACGAAGCCAACGAAAACAGCTTCGTCCAACACCTCCTGCAAAAGGCAAGGTCTAGTGGTTTAATAACTACCTCAACTGAAGGCCAGATTGTGGCAAATATGTTGGATACCGTCAACCGTGAGTTTGGAAAATCTGAAACGAAGGAATACTATGTACGAAAGATACGTTCGCTTCGATCTAGATATCACCAATTTCAATTTCTGCTATCATTGTCAGGCAGTCACTACGATCGCGAAGCTAATAAACTTTACCTAGCAGATTATCAATGGGAAGAGATTGCAAAGGTTGGTCAATGTTTCTTTAACTAAATGTTATGTTTTTGTTTTCCCATACTTGCCAATTTACTGAAGTTGGGGCATTAAAACCTGCAGGACTATCCAAGGTCCATGGCTTATTACGAGCAAGGGGAGCGTCATTGGGCAACACTACTTGAAATCTTCGGAGAGGGACTCAATTTCGGACCGTTTATAATATAATTTAAGTGTGTATGTCGGAAATAATGTAATATCTGTTGTACGAGGTCGAAGTGTTTTGACTTTCTGCAAAGTACCCTGAAACCCTTTGCAAGAAAATCTTTGTTTTAGTGTACTTTTTCATTTCTGTCTGTTTTGTATCAGTTTGTTAATGCAGTGTATTGCATTGTAGGTGTTGTATCCTTTGAAAAGCTTCATATGAATAAAGTTTGTTTGTTAACGCAAGAAGTCTTCATTTAAATTTAAAAGTACATTACGATATTCATAAAAGTTACGTACATGGCTGTGCATACATGAAAAGTAGGGCTCCAGCTAATGAGAATTTTTTTTTTCCCCTTACTGATCACTTGCAGTGTCGTCATCATAATTGACATCAGGTTCGAGTTCTCCGCACTCCGAATCCGTTTGTGCAAAATAAGCTGGATCTTGATCGTGTTCCGGTGGCTCGCCATGAAGCAGGTGAAATTTCAATCTCTTGAATATAATGTGGAGTTCTTTGTAGTTGTGGAAGCCATGTTTCATGAACTTTTTTTCTACCGCATGCTCCCTTGGCCAGAAAACACCCTGAAACATTGAGTTATTATGTAAGCAGAACTGAATTTAATATTGCATAAAACAGTTAATTAGTCATGGTGTTGGTTTACCAATGTTTTTTTCTGATCATGGTAAACTTCCCCCACTGTGAATTTGTTAGTATCGGGGTCGTAAAAAACATCTGTTTTTGATACAAAGGTTTCATATCTAAGATAACGTTCCCTGAATATGGCAACAAAGTCTCGAATATCATAGCACGTGTACATTTTCTGAAATCTCTCACTCATTTGCTCAGCAACTTTTGTTATGCACCGTAAGGCTGTTGAAATTGTACTCACGCCATACACCTTCGCATGCTCCAACAGTAACTGAAGAACGACCTTTGCTTCGCAATTGAAACATGGATAACCATGCGGCTCAAATGATAGTGGGTCTTTCGTTGAATCGGTACGACACATGATGAAGCTGTAAATTTTTTTTTTAATTTAAACTATCTATTGAACTTAACATCTCTTACTTTGACTGTTATATATAAGCAACACGAAGGCGTGCAGCTCTTCTTTTGGAGCAAGCAGATGTGGTTACAGGCGTGCAGCTCTTCTTTTGGAGACATTCAATCCTGAACTCATAGAGAAATTTTGAACTAGAGGATCAGGACTTTGTAAAGTTGTTTGTATTGTAGTTGTGTGACTAAGGGCATAGATCTGATTTTAATTTCCCACTTGTGATGATGAGTAAGAGCAGTAGTAGCTTGTTGTAGTCAATTACAGGGGAATATATTCCCTACCATATTCTCTTTATGTCAAGATCAGCAATGTTGCTTGAAGGTTATTGTAGGAGCTTAGCACTGCGTAAAATCTTTCTTTAGATTTTTTGAACAAAGCACTAAAATATTCTAAAGTTTAAATACGAAGACAGAAAAATCCAAGATTCCTGACTTATTCTTGTCCTTGATGTGCAAAAGCAATTCTTTACTCGTATATAATTACATCAATTGGTAACAAAGTGCATGGCAAGATAAATTGAAACAACCTATAAATACAACCTCCTGCCCATAACTTTTTTTTTATTTGGAAAAAAGTTTGGTTATAAAATGGTAGAAAGACACAGATATCCGTGTTCTAATTGCTTGCGCATATTAGTTGCTTATGAATTATGTGACTACGCGAATGAAAACGTCGTCACGCATGCGTTGGAGGCGCGTTGGGCGTGTGGCGTTATATCACGTGATATCTCAAGAAAACTTCGTGCCGGTGTTAGCCCAAAGCGAGTGCAACGGATAATCACATCTCTCCGTGCCGAGTACTTAGAGTTTCGCAAATTTCTCAAAGTTGAAGGAGTTTCTTATGATAGTACCAATGACGAAGTAAACGTGGATGAATGCTATAACAGTGTTCACTTACCTCAGGTCTGTTAGATTATTTGTTTGTACACATGCACGCACCATTATTTTGGTATAGTCCATCAACCAGAAGTTTAACTCTGAGTTTGGAAACTCTGTAGTCCATCAAGCCGGCCTCTTTTTAATAAGTTTAACTCTGTATGCAGGAAACTCAAGCAGAAGTCAACTTCAAAGCAAATGGCTTCCCATTGTGGGATCACTTACATGAGACATTTCGAAAACGCCGATTCCCTAACTTTGAAACTGATGGTCCAGAGCTGTACGTCGACCCGGCCGTGTACTCCGACTCGGATGAAGAGTAATGAATTGGAAATCAGAGCTATTGTATTCTAAGCTACCAAACCTTCATGCATTTCTTGAAATGCTTCAAGTCCGTATTTGTAATTTCATCTTTCAATAAAGGAATTCCTAGTCTCGGTTGCTTTTTCCAACTACAGATACCACATCCCTACAACCATCACATAAGCACTGCATTGCATCTTTACAATTTCTTCAAACACCACAGGATCATTGAAATGATGTACACATTCAATATAAAAAGGGAAATCAGGCCTAATATTAATAACATTAACAAATCAAGTTTTACATCAGAATATAAGTGATATTTTCCAACAAAATAGATTGGCAAAAGTAGTTTTGGCAGACATCAAAACCAAAAGATACAGTAGCAACATGTACAAACATTTACAGACATAAATGACTAATCTGTAATCCCATAACGCAAAAACACTCCGCACCAGTAATAATCTTAACGAAGTGTACCTTCAATTGCCATTTGCACCATCATTGTTCGCGCGGTGGTATTCATACCAAAGAACATGTTCATTTGGCTTGGGTTGTTGACGAGCATATTCGACACGTTTATGTGATCTCGGAGCTCAATATGCATGGGCAACTGTCCAATGGCTTCAAAGATTTCCTCTTGTCGTTTGATGGTATCCTTAGCAGCTCCTAGCCTCGATGCAACGTCCCTTAATGATGCAGTTGATTCACTACAGAAATTGGTTATGGCATCAACAATAACAATAGCAGTTTTCTCACTCCGTTTGCGTTTCTTTTTCTCAGAAGACACTGAAGCTGGGAGTGGTTTTGAATCAGCTGAATTTCCTTGATCCACTTCTTGCTCCGGCAACACAGTTGGCATCGTTTGCTGGTAGGCTGCATTCATCGGGTCTTCTGTGTCCGTTGTCAAGTCAATTGGAGTGTGTTGGGCTGCAGCTGACCAGTCAATTGCGCCATGCCCCGTAGCCCTATCCTTCCCAAATATTTCCACCCATGCATCGTACAAAGGAAAAGGTTTCCCACGGATGCACGAATGGCCAGGGAATTGCTGCATTAAATCGAGGAGTTAATATACAAAAATTTTATAGTATCAAATTCTAAGTCACTAAATTGTAGACATGCTAAAACTAATCCAAAATTGTACCTGTAGGTATGAATCCCATTCTGAGGGCTCTGCCTCAACCGTAAAAGTGCTGGAATTCCAATTCATCCCAGAGAAACTCAATGCATTTGACAGCTGGTGATAAGTCTTCTTCCACGACGTGTACTTTGATGATATATGTGGCTCTGCTTTGATATCGGTCCTCGGCATGTAGTCTTTGAACCTAGCTTCCAACTGCACTAGAAAACCACTGCGGTACCCGTTCGGGGCCTTCCATCCCGTGCCAATTATGTCTCTAAAAGCAAGCACAAGGTTGTTCTCCTCTTGCACAGTCCATCCACGCCGGCCTTTCACCTTTGATGATCCTGACCCTTCCATACAGGCCATCGATGTCTGCATTAAAAAAACATAAAAAATCTTTCAAGTAACAAGAACTTAAAAGAAGCAGCAAATGTATTCACTTCGAACAAAAACCAAACCAAGTGAAAATAGCATTACGATTGCTATTTAAAACAATAAGCATTACAAGCCTCAAAACATAACATGAAATTGTTACAATTACAAGTCTGAACAAAGATATTCTTAAGAAAAATATAAACCTAACAGCATCTGCAAGTCTGAACAAAGAATTTCTGAAATTCTTTATAACAACACAGAACAAATTTTCAGTTTTACTACAAAACATAATAATAACAAAGTTCTTCAACAAATACAACAGATCCAACTAATGTCTGCCCCGCCATTCATTATACATTGACTGGGCAAGGTTCTCGCGCCAATTGGTCCAGCCTTGTGTTGTTTGCACATGTTCGACATAGTCACCTAATGTCTCATCTACTTCAGGCTCGTCGGGGACCAAGGCTTCAAAGGGGTCTATCGTCATTTCAAGTCTAATGAAATTGTGGAGGAGGCAACAAGCGATTATGATTTTATTCTGTGTCTCTATCGGATAGAAAGACGAGCTACGCAGCACCCCCCATCGAACCTTGAGGACTCCAAAAGCTCTCTCAATCACATTCCGAGCTTTTGAATGACGAAGATTGAAGAGTTCTTTGTAATTCTGGGGCCTAGCTGTCCCGCTACCCCATTCCTTCAAATGGTATCTTACTCCTCTATACGGCGCTAAAAAACCCTCCCCGTTCGTGTAGCCAGCGTCACATAAGTAATAATTCCCTATGAAAAGTTGGTTGTTAGGCCTGATGGTAGCAAATATCTAATAATATTTAAAGAGATGATCAAGTCAAAGTGTTTCGAAGAATTGTAGCTGACCTCTAGGGACTCTGAGGCCATTTGGTCTAAAGACAGCATCTTTGAGGACACGTCCATCAGCTGCCGACCCCTCCCAACCAGTCAACACATACACAAAGTTTAAATTACGATCACACACAGCTAGGGTGTTCACACATACTACACCCTTTCTACTACGGTAACGAGCCTGATGGGCAGTAGAGACTCTCACAGGCACATAAGTTCCGTCTAAAGCTCCCAAACAACCCTTAACAAAAGGCATGATAATGATTGAAAATTACACACAATCCATTGTAATAAACTCACAGTTAAGAAGCTGTAACACAGAAACTTACTTTGAACCATTTCCACCGGTCGTCTTCGCAATCGTCACCAATAGGGACAGGCTTAACCACGAAAATTTCATAACATTTTAGCACTGCATTCAACACACCATGAAAGTGACGGCTAACGGTCCTACCCGACCTTTGGAAAGACTTTTTCACTACACAATTTTTTTGGTGGTGTGCAAGAATACTAAGAAACATGGCCACTTGCTCGGCAATGGACACCCCCCGTGTTGCACTGAGCCCCCCCTTTTCCTCCAGAACCATACACAACTTTGCAAAAGCATTTCTTCCTAAGCGTAATTGATCAATACAATCTTGCTCACTTAATTTCACTAAGCTATGGAGATGTTCTATTTGTGCTGGAATTTTAGCTAATAAACTATACTGAACATAACACCGACGTGTTAACTCTGCATCCAAAATACCACTTTTCAACAGCAAGTAAACTAGCATCAACACATTCATTACTTGATATCGAATAAGCTCCAACGCAATCACTGCCTCGTCTTCATCATAAAAACCATCCATTCTACAAGTTTTAACAACATGACATACAATGACTACCCAAAATTCTGAAACGCAAGAGCATGCACAAAGGCTGTACAAATCACGCAAAAGCAGGTATTATGTTTACTTATTTATGGAACAGACATAACATCTCTTGAATTTCCCCTTTCCACACAAGTTCACTGGGCATCGGAGTAACAAACCCAAAGCATATGGATAACTTAACATTAATTAAATCCAACATCTGCACTAGCAGAGAAGCAAGGATAACGCTACCTGATTGTTGCGCGAACCGTGAATACTCAGCTACAAACAAAACTGCGCACAACACCAACTTCCTGCACAGAAAGAAATGTCGTCGTAATTTGTTTGAAGGGAAACAAATTCAAAAAAAATAAAAGCCAATATTGCACCTGGAGTTCGCAACTGCAACGCGCTGACCTCTCTGCGCAGTTGTATGCCCTTCCAAATATATATGAACATTGCGAAATGTGGGAACTTCAAAATATTTCAACAAAACTTTGCGGGAAAAGGGGGAAAATTGGAGGGAGCCTAAATTTGGATGGCAAATACCTGTAATTAAATTTAAGTCTGGGATTTTATGGTAATTTCTCCTGCCCCGGAAAAGGAAGGATGGCTGGCACACGCCAATTTCCCATGTCTAGCGCCTCTGCTCATATCCGGCGGCTTCTACGGGCTGGTACGGCATTTACAGGCCTTAATATGATGAAAGTAAACGGCCGAAAAGGATGGCCAAGGGTGGGAAACACCCTGATACATGAGAAGTAAAGGAGGCCTAAGAATTATGTAAGATCTTTTTCTATGGATATAACTAAGGCAATTTTGATCTGAAGTATTTATTGAGGGCATTTAGTGTTACATTTGAGTTTGGGGGGTAGATGAACTTGTGGTCATTAGGCCACACAGAGATGAGCAAGAAAGGCTAATTTCGCGTTTGATATCGTGTATTAAGCTAGGCGGGCCAACTGACTTTAATATGCGGCCCATCCAAAGCCCGCATCGTTCATCAATTAAGTCTTGTATCTCATATCTAATTTTTGCTGTTATTAAGTTGCGTTGGGTTTGTCTATCACTGTACACAATATTTCTTGACAATTAATGTCCCTGATATCAAGCTTTACCCTTTACAGATGTCATTTACTGACTTTATTTTGATTTATCTTACTATTTAATTCTATATAATTCTATCATTTTGACACCACTTTCAAAACAAATTGATTATTGATCCCGTATATTCTAAAAATAATTATTACCCAAAAGGAAAAATAAAAAAATTACAAACATAAAAAAAATATATTTGGGATAAAATATTTTATTTTTTTAAAATTATATGATAAGTAGATAATTTGAGAATTTCAATTTTGATTTATTATGAGAGTTTATTTCTTTTTCATAAAGCTATTGTATCTTATTATTAAAGTTTTATTACATATGAAGAGTTAGCAAATATGATGAAGGATAGAAAGTGCATGAGGGTAAAATTGGAAATTGAATTTTAATCGAACTTAATTTGTCATACCAAACGTTAAATTACGGAAGTAGAATTAAGGTATGTTAATGACAATCTCCAATACCAAACGCTATATTAATTTCTTCAATATAACTTAATATCACTTAAAAAGCCCGAATAAAATTAAATTAAATTAAGTCAAAATACGTACCAAACGGCCTATAATTCAATTATGCAAAACATACTTTACTCTACAATATAATACAATAAATAAATAGAAATGGTAACATTGCTGATCTGGAAAATATCTATATAATTTCAAATCACCACCAAATGTTGTAACTTAATGTTTGGTCGCTATGCTACTTTAACCAAAGGTCTCGAGTTCGAGTCCGTAAAAATACAACTACTATTGATATAAAGAGTTATACACCCTAAATGGTTCATCCCGTCTTTACCCATGAAAATGGACTATAAAACCAAATATATATATATATATATAATTTCAAATCACTTATCTTGTTCAAGTCTTGTACATTTTTACAATAAAAACCATCACTTACATTTTCATATTTTAATGAATAAAAAAAAAAATTATAACTGCACAGAAGCTGTTGTACAACTGAGTCACTAATACAAAGTACAAAAGCTACTTACAATTTCCTTGAAATACCTGTAACATATACTTAAAATCCATTTCTTTCGTAAAGATGCATCTACCAAATACCAATATCTAAAACTAGAAGTTATGATACTGAAAATAAATCAATGAAGTAAAATAAGCTTTTTTTGCGTTGCATCAGACCCTTTGATCGTTGCATCAATAAATCCTAAATCCTTTGAAACACACTACTGAAGTTCACAAATTAGACTGGAAATGAGTAACTTATACATAAAGATGGTACAAACAAATTGCTTGCACATAGCGCTCTGCATTAATGCTCTTTAGCAGTACAACCATAAATTGTTTTGGTGTTCATCTCTGTTTACACTGGAAAAGATTACAAGTCAAGGACCAGCAAAATTACCACAGTTTCCTTCGCACAGTGTCTCCTCAGGCTTTGTGAAGCTTTACTTTCATGAAAAAGCGTTTATGAACTTCAAAATTTTCTCCTGAGCCCTTTCCTTCTCTTCCGGCCCTTCAAGGTCACCAATATTGTCGTGATACTCCTGTGATTCACACACACACACGCAAAAAAAAAAAAAAAAAAAAAGGAGCAGAAAAGGGTTATGAATTCGGAGTGGTATGAACGTGTACATTTTTTGATGAGAACACCATTAGCAAAAGGTAGAAGAAACAAAGCACATCTGATGACTCTGCTATGAAACAGCAGTCAAAATGTGTTGACTTCTAGGTAAATTTTGCGTAAGCCCCTTAGTTAAATTATCAACTCCACCCTGCCTAACTCTCATAACTATCAGAAACTCTCCTTCGGATGTTAACTCCAAACTGCTTCCTTCCATTAGGATTTTGGTTGGGAAATGATGACATCAGCAAAAAGTTTACGTAAGCTTTCTATCTTGAAACTAATTGAAATAAGCTTGGTAGTATTATGAAATTGTAGGGAGTGTAAATATGATGTATTTATACTCAAAAGGGTATATTATAATATACTCTCATGGGATTATGCCAGGTTCTTTTATTCCTTTGTGGACTTAAAACCAGTCCTACACTGTCGTGGTCTCAAGTACTTCTGGTATCTAAGTTAAACGGAAAACTAGAGACAAGCCCTAGGGAATGACAAAAAAAAAAAAAAAAAAGAAGGGAGAATACAGGTGTTATTTTTGGACCGTTAAAATATCTTTGAAAGCCGGTCTACTAGAGACAATCAAAGTACCCTTTCAGGCATAATAAGTATATGGTGAACATTTCAATCAGTTCCCATTTGCAATATTAAAAGGTTTTAAACAGCCAAATTTCTGCAAAACTTTAACCACCAGAAGCAGGTTTCTTAAGATCACAAGAGGAATAAATCAAAGAAGTCGTAGTTGCTACTCTTATCATTAATAAGATGAGAGGTAAATACCTGAAGTATATCCTTAACATCCTTCTTAGTTAACTTTTGCTGCTTTAATAGCAGTTCAATTCTTGCTCTCATCCTAGAGTGCCTGGAAAAGTCACCAACCACAGGTTAGAGATCAAAAGATCCGATATTTAGCTCCAACTATCATGTTAAATCTATTGACATTAAATGACCATAGACTTACTCCGAGGTCCAAAGATGACCCAGAATAACAGCAATTAACTGCAAAAATATAGAATGGTTCAATCAAATGTGGAAACTGGAAAAGGTGCACCACCCAATAACAAATTCTGCTTTTGAGAAGGGAGAAAGAAAAGGACAAAAGATGAGGGAGATGCCTGAAGTGTATAAAGTCCAGAGTCTAGTTTTCTATTATATTTCTGATCTTCGTCAATCTGCAACAATAACAAAGATGAACTCAGGTTGAGAAGATACATTTTGTTTCCTAAAGTTTGTTGCAGAGGCTGCAATGGTTGGAAAGAAGAATATAGACAATACTTAACCTCGAGATCATCAAGTTTGAGTTGATCAAGACGTTCAGTCTCTGCTTTCACTCTATCTGAATATCTACATAAATCAAAGCAGAAAAACACTGATCATAAGCAGCCTCAACGATAGAATATCTATACAAAGAAAAGAAGGAATGGGATTTCTAAACCAATTTACCTCATGTAGAGTTCCATGAGTCGATCTATCTTTTCACACTCATTCTCAACAAATTTACTCAACAATCTTTCCCTTCTAGAGCCCCTCAAGACTCCAGCTGGTGCATAGCACAAACAGACATCAGTACATGCACATATAATCAAAGCAAACGAATGCTACAGTGTCCATCCACGGAAAACTTTATATAAGTTCAGCATTTTCAGGGGATGAAGGCAATTATCATCATACAGCTTTGATACGAGAGAAAACAAACTTTTAATGTCACAGAAACATATAGTATCTGGTGATAATTTTTTACCACACATTATACTTTCATGGTAGAGACACAAGAATTGGATTAGTACAATCTCAACTTTTGTTCTGGGAGAATCCAGCCAAACTGTCTGATTAATGACCACATAACATAATTCCTACACAAATCTAAGAAAGGTGTGTGTGTGCTGGGGGGAACCTAATGAACACCCAAAAACCTTACATGTGTGCTTCATACCACCTTAAGGAAAAGAAAAGAAAATAAAAGAACAAAACATAAATAAACAATCCAAAAGGAACTTGCCTTCTTACCAAATAGTGAGGCAATTAGAGATATAAGACGTTCTTCCAGTTCTTCTTTAGAGCGCTTTTTCTTGTTCTTCTTGCTCAAAGGTACCTAAACAGTAAAAGAAGAAAAAAAATTAGACATAAATGTCGACATAAAATTACAATCTGCCTAATTTGTCAATGAAACTAATCAGCAAAGCACACAAACAACAGTATAGCATCCAGATAAGAATTTCCGATAAATGCAAGACCAGCTGTGACTTGGTATCAAGGTCCATTATCAACAATGATCTTTATTCTTCAGTTAACAACTCAGTAATATGAACGGCATACTGAGAAATCACAAGAAAATGCACAATGGAGAAGAACGCATGCAGTCAATGCTTAGGAAAGGTGATTGAACTTGCCTTACCCATAAAAGCAGGGAATGCAGTCTTTAACCCCATGACATCAATAAATCGTTCGCATGCAGGTGGGTAATTCGTCATGGCAAAATCCAAAGCCCTAATTGCGGACCCATAACACAATTTCTTCTGATTCATAATAATGATCATCAATTCCACCCCTTCTGCCTTCACAAACTTCTCCTTATTCTCCAATGGCATTAACAAGCAACACAAAGAGTCAAACAAATTTTCCACCATCTCCTCCTCATCCCCTGTCTTGGGGTCCCTCGACTTATACATTGCCACAGCTTGCAATAACGTGTCCACACCATTCATCTGGCCAAACCTCTTCTGATTTGCTACACTATTCTGCAATAAAATTGCCAGAATCTCAGAAGCATACTGCTTATTACTATCAAATTCACGTATCTTAATCCGGGCCTGAAGCCATTTCAATAGCTTGGTCTTCTCGCAAACGAGCTCAGACACAGAAGGTTTAACCTCAATGAGGTTCTCTATTGTGGACAAGGTATTGTAAATAGCAGCAGACTCATCGGGGTCTGAGTCATTCAACCGGGAAAGATTCTGAACAAGCAGTTCGACAGCATTATTCTCCACGAGTGCGTCAACAAGCACCTGTGCCGGCTCATCGTTGTCCTCAATGACATCAGCATCTGTGAGGTCCTGTAAAAGAGTAACAGCATCAATAGCAATATCTGTATTGTCGTGATTGAGGAGGCCAGCGATTGAATTGACTGTGCCGAGACCGACAAGGTCCGGGTAGAGCTCAGGCGCGCCTGCGAGGATCTTGAGCTTCTGCAGCTCGTCATGGAGCTCGATTTCAGAGTCTGCAAATTTATCAGGGTTGTCAGGGTACTTTAGCCTGGCTGCGGTGTTGGCGTTAAGGCGGCGCTCCAAGGAGAGGGCAAGCTTCTTTAGGGTTTTAAGGTCGAGGGTTTCGATGGCATTTTGTTGGGATTTCTCGAGGGCTTCGAGAAGCGACAGGTCGATTGGTGCTGCGGCGGCGGCGGGCGGCGGCGGCGGAGAGGAGGAGCGCTTCCGTTTGTGAGGAGGTGGGAGGTCCATTACGTCGCCGTTTGGTTGGGCTTTGTTTTCCCTAGTGAAAGTAGAGAGAATTAGGCCCCAAGGGACGCCCAAGTCTTTTTTTAGGGATATAACCCTCAATTTCTTTTCCCTTTTTCTTTCCTCGATATTTTCTGACGTGGTATCTTTATATACTAATCAAGTTGCAATTAACTCGTTTTGTAAAAGGAAGAAATTTTAGGGGCCCTTCTGTAAATAAAATAAATTTATAAGTTATAAACAAAGCAAAAAAAAACCCAACATAAATCTCCATTTTTCCTTCCTTTCCTCTGCCGATCTTTTCCCGTTCTTCTCCTTCTTCGGCTACATCCCTCAGATCTGTCCATTTGTTCGCATATCATATCAGCATCACCGGTTTTAGGGCTTGAAGTCGAGCATCTAAGGACTGAGTTTCATGAGCAATGAACAACTATTAAGAACATGAACCCCAATCCTTAGAAGCTGACTCCAAGCTCCAAAACGGTGATTTGTTTTCGCGTTCGTCTGCCTCTATTGAAGAAGAAGAAGAAAGAAGGGGAGAGAGAAAGCGGCTAGGGTTTTGCTTGAAGTAAGGTGTGAGGATGACAAGTGATAATTGGAATATTTATAGAAGAATTAGGTGTACATGCATTCAATTAAATTACCATGCATTCAATACTATGACGGTTGGTTGTTGAGGAATAAATAAAAAAAGAATGGGATTTAATAAATAAATCGCACAAGCGATTTAATGAATCGCGCAATCTATTCTTCATGTAGAGCTAGTTTTTTATTTGTTTTAAATATTTATTTGATTTATTTTTTAACCTAAACCCTAAAAATTTGGTATAGTTGAATGCATCTGCAAGCTACGAACCGAATAATATTGAATGCATGTAGGCCTAATAAATCGCTCAAGCGATTTAATTAATCGCTCACGCGATTCTAGTCCTTTATTTTATTTAAATATTATTTATTTATTTTCTTTATTTAATCAATCGCCTGAGCGATTAAATATTAAAAATAAATATTTCTATTTATCTGATTAAATTCTAGTTAGCTGATGAATCTAGTGCGCGATTCATCAAATCGCGTGAGCGATTCTGGTTAATCGCTAACGCGATTCAATGTATCGCTCACGCGATTTTATAAATCGCTCACGCGATTAAATATTAAAAATAAATATTTCTATTTATTTGATTAAATTCTAGTTAGCTGATGAATCTAGTGCGCGATTCATCAAATCGCGTGAGCGATTCTGGTTAATCGCTCACGCGATTCAATGAAGAATAGTAAAACCATTAAAACTGTAACATACAGCATACTAGATATATAAAAATAGAACAACAACATTCAGTCTGCTTTCATTACAAAACCAGTAAAATACATTACAATCAAACTAAATATTTTATGGGGGAGGAGGAAACTGATTAACCTCCTCCGGATCATATTGAGGGATAATGGAATTAACACTCCCCTCAGATGACTCAAGGTAAACAACGTCGTAAAAGGACTCGGGGTCTGAGTCCCTATCACTTATGTGGAAAGCGTGGAGGTGCTCCTCTTCGCCCTCCAAAAGGTGTGCCTGCCGCACTTTGAAGATATACCTAAGGTCGTCGTAATAACGGCATCCAAATACTCTGGCGTCGAAATCCCGCTGAATAACCTATGCAATATTAAACATTGAAAAATGAACAAACAAAGATTTAAAAAAAAAAAAAAAAAAGTGCCACTGATGAATTCGACTTACCTCAATGGTATTCGCACCATAATATTCTAGGGGATCAATTTCGGCACTAATACGATTAGCAGCCAATTTAACTCCAGGACACGCCAAGAATCTACGGAAAGCGTAAAAATTTATCCGCAGTCCTTTCACTGCTGCTACAACATCTCGTGCCCAGAATCTGGTTTTGAATCGCTTAGTCAATTCACGCGACACAATAGATAGCATGGTGTCTAAGACTTCTAGCCGATCGATTTCGTTGTCTCCGGCATATATACGAAGACGTTCAACCATGTACTCTTCCACCCATCCCAGAATAGGTCTTGGAGGGTTATTCATGACTTTATTTGTCAAGGATTGAGATATAGGACAGAGAAAGAGAAGCAAGGCTTCTTGCAGTTGATGAAAATTTTGCAGAAATCTGAGAACAGAGCAGAATTGAGGATACTAATAAAGGTGATTGGGCCTTAAACCAACCAACAGTCGCACCCCTTCCTTCCTTCCTTGGTCGCATTGTAAAGGTGACGGTCAAAATTCCGGGATGAGTGCAGGCAGCTTTTCATTAAATTCAAGCATCTCATCGAGAACATCTGTCAGACGCGGGAAGAAGACAATGGACATCTATGTCCCTTCTTCAAATATAATAAAGGACTAGACGTTGATGAAGAATCGCGTGAGCGATTAACCGAATCGAGTCCGCGATCCAATGAAAATACAACAAATTATTTATAGTATCTAATATTTAGAACAAGAATGAATCGCGCGGGAGCTTAATTAATGAATCGCAAGTGCGATTCATTAAATCGCTTGCGCGATTAAATAAAGAAAATAAATAATTCTATTTAGCTGAAGAATCCTGTACGCGATTCATCAAATCAAGTGCGAGATTCAATTAAAACATAAATAATTTGATATAGCTGAAGAATCTAGTGCGCGATTCATCAAATCAAGTGAGCGATTAATTTAGGAAAAATTAATATTTTGATTTTTTTACAGAATCGCGTGAGCGATTAAATAATAAAAATAAATATTTCTATTTATCTTATTAAATTCTAGTTAGTTGATGAATCTAGTGCGCGATTCATCAAATCAAGTGAACGATTAAATTAAAAAAATTAATATTTCGAAACACATAAATACAAATTTCAATATTTCAATAATTCTAGTTAGCATTCAATATTATTCGGTTCAACATGCATTCAATTGATGTTGATGAAGAAAATAAATAAATAATATTTAAATAAAATAAATAAATAGATGTTGATGAAGAATCGCGTGAGCGATTAATTAAATCGCTTGCGCGATTTATAAGGGAATTGTACATTTTGCGCGATTTATTAGGGAATTGTACATTTTGCGCGACTTATTAAAGAATTGGACATAAATATATGAATACATACTGTGTAACTTAAATATTGTATTTATCAACTCCAAAAAATATTTCGGATGCTAAACGTAACCTTAAAAAAGAGGTATTATCGTCATCCAGAATATCCAGTGGTTCCCCACGCATGAGAAGCTCAATGTAATATAAGGAATAGAGTCCACAATCGCCACTGAAAAAAAAAATTAGAAATTAAATAAAAATATAATAAAAAATTTTAGAGTTAGTAAACTTTAAATGTACCTCCGTTTATTTTTTGGACACGGAGCAAGTTGCAGCTTCCACATGTGCTTGAGGCTGTCACCTAATTGCCTGAACTTTCCTGTGTGGGCCAACAATTTGGGAAGGAAAACACACAGATGGTTCAAAGCAATTTGGTAATTCCTGTGGTCAAGGGAACCACCACCGCTGTCGTAAACTTTGATGACTCCCTCTTGGGGCAAAATCTCGACGGCCACCCAATGGGAATTTCCTGAGTTGACAATGCCATAAAATTTTGTAGCTCCTTCCCATGCACGGCCATGCAAATATGGTAGAGAACCAGTTGTATACGGCAGAACAGTGTCCTCCTTCCATTTGATTGGGTCATTCCAGATCCTTCGCATCACATCAAATGAGTGCGAGGCAGTCCGGATGTCTTCTTTGCGTTCATTCACAGGCCTCACACCCTTGGCACCCTTGGCACTCTTGGCACCAACCCTCGGAGCTTTGGCAGCAGTATCTGGCTTATTTGTAATAATGAGATTGCCATCTTCACCAACACAAACCGAATCTTCCGCTGTAATGAGACCCCTTGATAGATAATAATTCGTTTTAAGATGTTGGAAGAAAGTCTCATCGAGGACCAAACAATCCTGAGCATATTGATCTGGGTGCCTTTTTTGTTTAAGTCTTATATTGGCCAAACACTCTTCCAAATGCTGCAACGAGTGAACCAAAAAAAAAACAATAAAGATCAACTATGCATCATACAGGTATTGACTAACATAAACTATATAGGAAGTTTACCTCGGATACCAACCATTTCCCATTTCTGAGGATGGTTAGGAAGAATTCCGCGTCGAAATCCGCAGTTTGTCCAGGAATTCGGTCTTTTGGCCCTGCACTAAGAACCCAGCTGTACAAGTAGCTAGAACCAGATTTGTCCGTATTTTTGGATAACCATCTGTTGTGAGATTGAGAGATGGTTTCTGCGTTTTGCGGACAAGGCAGTTGGGGCTGAGCCGTTAAGGCAGGTGTTGCTTCTTTAGCCTTGACTCTAGCTCTGGCTGTAGCTGTGCAAAGCCTCTTAAGTTGCAGCGTATAAGGTGACAGGAGGTAGGCGGGCCTTCTTTTATTTCTCTTTGGTCTTTGACGTTTAGACCCTTCAACATCCTGCACCATTACACTACGGCCTGCTTGGTGTTCTTTTTAATTCTCCAAATGCTGCCATATCTTCTCAACAGTTGCCTTCACATATTCAGAATGAGCTTCAGCTTGGTCTTCTTTCTCCTTCTCCAAATGCAGCCATATTTTCTCAACAGTTGCATTCAAAGATTCAGAATTAGCTTCCGCTTTCTGGATAAACTGTTGAATTTCAAAAGGGATTTGCACTGCAGCAGCTGGTGCAGGTGATGGTGATGTGTCAGGTGCTGTGGAAGTTGGGGGTGCGGTGCCCCAATCAATTCCTGCGGTAGGTGGTGCTGTGGAAGTTGGGGGTGCGGTGCCCCAATCAATTCCTGCGGTAGGTGGTGCTGTAGTTGGATGTGATGGTGAGGGGAACCAATCCATGTTAGAATTCATGAGATTATCATCTTCTCGGACTGGATGGGGCAATTCATCCCCAATGATCAAAAGGGTGCACCCTTTCAAACACTGATGTAGATAATCAATGGGTGCATCCTCTTCTTCTGAACTTGTTTGTTCATGAAGGTCCCTGATGTAACTCATATTCTTTTCAATGCTGGAGGGCAACAAAAATGGACGTACCTGATCCTGTTACATCAAAAAATAATAGATGTTAAAGGTATTCGGTGATCCATGGCAAAGAAAATAATATAAATTTTGTTCTAACCTCAGGTCCATGGTTATTTAACTTTTGTCGCAATTCTTCAATATCGATTGGGTTCCCTCTACTGTGCATCCATCTGAACATCCTGGGGAGTGGTAGTTTGGACATGTGGGAATCATCATGTTCTAGGCCGCCTCCATAAGAACTTGCTATAGTTGGGCACATTTCGTAAGCCCACGCCTACAAGGAACAAACAGGAAAAAAGGTGTATTATAGATTTTGTTTCAATTAAATCGCTTGAGCGATTCAACAAGTCGCGTGAGCGATTCAACAAGTCGAGTGAGCGATTCATTAAATCGCTTGAGCGATTCAACAAGTCGCGTGAGCGATTCATAAATTCGCGTAAGCGATTAAGCTGAATAAGATAAATATGATGATCATAATCACCTGCAAGGCCCATGGAAAACCTGAAACATGATAGGTCTTCGGTTTAGAGTCAGATTCTGTAGGGGGCAGCCATTTAGCAATATCCTTTTCCCTTTTTTTTATTGAATCCATTGTCGCCTTGAATGACACTAGTCCCCAAGGATATGAATAAAAAAAATCCAAGTCACTTGCAAAACAAAGATGATCCCTATTTACAACTCTCCCCTTTTCAATACCCAGCAACATGTTTTGTACAAAAAGCACATGTGCTATCTTCAAACGGTCTTCCACCGCAATCTTTTTATTGAATAATAAAATTTCCAAATCAGTGTCCTTCACTTTTGATTTCCATTTATTTCGGAGGATCCTCTTAAGAAAATCCTCGGCATTATTTATAACACTCAACTCATCAGCTCTATAGGGCATCTTACCTCCTCCACAATAAAGCCCAGTGACAAGAGCAAACTCCCTTAAGCCAAACCTAACTGGCTTTTGGCCTATCAAGACCCACAGCTCATTCTCTTTCTTGGTGGGTAGGGAGTACATCATAAGATAATGAAGGAGGCTGCCTGAAAACCGCTTCCAACCAGAAGGCAGCTCTTCGGTATATTTTCTAAATACTCCTTCGAAATTCATTTCGTTCTCCTGAAGGAATTCTTTTACTGGGGAAAGACGCTCCCATGATGACCGGACTGTGATCCTCACAGTTGAAGAGAAGAAGTACCTTTCCCAGAAAGGGCGCATGTTGAATTTTGAAAAATCAATGCTCCGGGTGACCTCTTCTTCATACTCTTCCTGTAACTCATTGTCATCATCCTCCGCCTCATCAAATAACCCAATCATACCCATATTGGTCGAATGTCTTCGCTTACTCCTATTTTCCCTTATGTACCAGTCCCCTTGCGCTTCATCTCCGGTGTGTTCATCATCTCTGAACTCCTGAGATGTATATGATCAAAAATACCATTTGTCAATATAAACGATTTGAAATACACAAAAGGCGCCATTTTGATCGCGTACGCGACTCAATCAATCGATTAAGCGAGTACTAGATACTTCCGGCATAAACAACCCAAAAAACACAGTATATAAACAAGAGAATATAGTATCAACTCCAGAACGAAAGTTGAAAACAAAAAACAAAGAACCATTACGTTGTAATCGGCCGCTTGGGATATCTGCATGGGATCAATAGTGCCTTCTCCTTCCCTTACTGGGCTTTGGTTTGCTCCCGCTGATGACATCTTGTTTGGTTGATCGTAAAAATGTGATAATAATCTGAATATAGGAGATAGAAAATGGATGAAAACCCTAGTTTTTTTGCTTGTGAGGAAGATGAAGAAGAAGAAGAAGAAGAACAGTCCTTTACTTTACTTTCCTTTTTTTTTTTACCTTTCTCCTCTTTCTCGCTAAAAGTTGCTTATAACTGGAGAGAATTAATTAATGATGTGATTGGTTTGACTCTTGCGGTGATATATATATTAAATATAAATAACTGTCAGACAAAAAATGAAATGTTTTAATATAATGTACATAATTGTTGCCGCCTTACCGGACATGTATATTACAAGAGGTTTAATTTTAGAGAATTTGATTGCGAACTACCGTAAGAATCGCGTGGGCGATTCACGAAGTCGAGTACGCGATTTAATACTTTTTGTGGCCAAAATCAAGATCACCTTATGAGAATCGAGCCAAATTTGTAATGGGGTCATTTTATTGTTGGTTATAGCGAAGCTTGATTTGAATGTACCAATCACAATCCCTTCTACATGGTATCAAAGATGATGTTAGGATTTGTTTGGGATTATGACTAAGGTTTGCAATACATCGTACTACACAGATAAGAATCGCTATGGGGCTCATATCAAACGCGAAAGCAACATGCTGGGGGACTAGCAAAGTAATATAAACCCATATTAAGTGCGAACTACCGTAAGAATCGCGTGGGCGATTCACGAAGTCGAGTACGCGATTTAATACTTTTTGTGGCCAAAATCAAGATCACCTTATGAGAATCGAGCCAAATTTGTAACGGGGTCATTTTATTGTTGGTTATAGCGAAGCTTGATTTGAATGTACCAATCACAATCCCTTCTACATGGTATCAAAGATGATGTTAGGATTTGTTTGGGATTATGACTAAGGTTTGCAATACATCGTACTACACAGATAAGAATCGCTATGGGGCTCATATCAAACGCGAAAGCAACATGCTGGGGGACTAGCAAAGTAATATAAACCCATATTAAGTGCGAACTACCGTAAGAATCGCGTGGGCGATTCACGAAGTCGAGTACGCGATTTAATACTTTTTGTGGCCAAAATCAAGATCACCTTATGAGAATCGAGCCAAATTTGTAATGGGGTCATTTTATTGTTGGTTATAGCGAAGCTTGATTTGAATGTACCAATCACAATCCCTTCTACATGGTATCAAAGATGATGTTGAGCGATTTAGTAACTTAAATGATTACAATCTAAATTTCTAAATACAAATCATTAAGACAAGTTACGTTATGGATTTCAAGATACAAATCAATAAAAATACTGCTAAAAACAACAAATTGACTATTATCAACTTGTTCACAATATTTTGTTCTCTTCCTTCTCGAATGAGTGGTGTCCTCCTGCTTGAGACTTCACCTTCATCGTTCTGTGGCTCTTCTATTGGATTACACCATTGAGAAAAGCCATGCAAATTGCAACAATAAAATAATCTTCCCCTGTTGGAATTATCTGATCTATCGACCACCTTGATTGTAGCCCACTGATCGCAATCCCTGCATTTCTCCTTTCTATATCTAAGAGAACTTTTGCGTGTAAAAGCTGAGCTATTTGAGCTTGCCATGATCTTTAAATTCCTTAATGATAATCAGGAGAATTATATAGTGATCCCCACCAACGGCTATAATTAGGATATAAATAAATAGTGTATAACTGCCATATTATAACGGCTATAATATTTTGTAATATTATCATCATCCAGGGGCTCTTTTGCAAACTCACAAATTTACGCACTGCCCCTCCTACTCAAATATAAAATAAATTTGTTCTGTTTCCTTTGGCCAAACCCTAATTCACTTTTTTATCTCTTCCCTCTCCTCTTATGTTGAATATTTCCGCCGCCGCCCTCTCCAATCCAAAGGAAAAATCCTTCGTAGATCTGTAAGAGTCTGCCCTATTAGTTTGAATTGCTCTTGAAAATTATCATGTTTGCTGTATGATTTCCGCCATACAGTAGCAATCAATAGATGTTTCTTTGTTTGGTCGATGTAGTGTTTACTCGTTGTAGATGAACTATACGATGGGCAGTACAGGAGAGAGTTTTGAGAGTTTTATGCGTCCTGTGCATAGCAATTGGAAAGAAACCCTAGATAATGCAAATGAAGATTTATTATAGATTTTTAAATCTATAATAAATCTTCATTTGCATTATCGAGGGTTTCCTTCCATTGTTATGAACGGTCTGCACAAAGCTCTCAAAGCTCTCTCCTGTATTGCACGTTTTATAGTTCTTCTACAATGTCTAATGATCTATTGCAAGGCCAAACAAAGAAATCTATTGATTGTTACTGTTTGGCAACAAGTCCTACGGAAATGACGATTTTCATGAACATTTCAATCAAATACGGCAGATTTTGTGATTAAGGAGGAAGACAGATGGATCTGTTAATATCCATAATGTTAATAATAAACCCCCTTGGCTGAAGAATCACATGCGCGATTCATTAAATCTTGTGAGCGATTCACTAAATCTTGAGCCCGATTATTTAAAAAATAAAGTAATGGATCAAGCTGAGTGTTTTTTAAAGTGTCATATATCGAATTGAACTCCAAATTTTATTATATTGTAATATATTAATTGAATCTTGGGCGCGATTAATTAAGAAGAGTTAGCGATTCAGTAAATCTTGGGCGCGATTAATTAAAAAAAGAGATATGCCCATTTGGTTGAAGAATCGCTTGCGCGATTCATTAAGTCGAGTACGCGATCCATAAAATCGCGTAAGAGATTCATTAAATCGTCTGCGCGATTAATTAAAAATCAAAGATGTATTATACAATTTATTTATCTAAATGACATTCTGTTATTTATCTAAATGACTTTCTGATCACATGTAGACTTTTGGTGTCTTTTTATTGTGCGCGATTAACTAAAAAGAGAAAGATGCCCATTTGGCTGAAGAATCGCTTGCGCGATTCATGAAGTCGAGTACGCGATCCATAAAATCGCGTACGAGATTCATTAAATCGTCTGCGCGATTAATTAAAAATCAAAAATGTATTATACAATTTATTTATCTAAATGACATTCTGTTATTTATCTAAATGACTTTCTGATCACATGTAGACTTTTTGTGTCTTTTTATTGTGAGCGATTAAGTAAAAAGAGAAAGATGCCCATTTGGTTGAAGAATCGCTTGCGCGATTGATTAAGTCGAGTACGCGATCCATAAAATCGCATAAGAGATTCATTAAATCGTCTGCGCGATTAATTAAAAATCAAAGATGTATTATACAATTTATTTATCTAAATGACATTCTGTTATTTATCTAAATGACTTTCTGATCACATGTAGACTTTTTGTCTTTTTATTGTGCGCGATTAACTAAAAAGAGAAAGATGACACTTGGCTGAAGAATCGCTTGCGCGATTGATTAAGTCGAGTACGCGATCCATAAAATCGCGTAAGAGATTCATTAAATAGTCTGCGCGATTAATTAAAAAATAAAGCTGTATTATACAATTTATTACACAATTATTTATCTAAATGACATTCTGATCACAAGTAGTCTTTTTGTGACCTTTTCCTCCACACTTTGAACAGGTATTGTACCTTTTTCTTCCCTCAGAAGGTGCCCGGAATCTAGTCATCCTTTTTCTTCCAACACGCACTTTCAGTGGAGGTGGCAGTACTTGTTTTATACCTATATCTTCAGGCAATTCCCACTGTAACTCTGGAGGTGTAGGAAAAATTGTCTCAGAATATGCAAGTATGTAGTACTCAACAGTGTAAAATTTGGAGCATAGGGAATATATTCTTTGTCCAAACCCTATTGGGTTTTGCTCCCTTAACGCCGATAATGCATGGGGGCAGGGGATCTTATCCATCTGGAAGACACCACATGTGCACGTCATATTGTTCAAGTCAACCATAACCTCTGCTCCAATTCCACGAACAGAAAATTCATGAGCATTGAACTGTTGTGCAATGCCTCCTTTGGATTTCTCCAGATTACTCCGGAGAAGTTTCTCTTTGGATGGCACCAGGACTGTACTGCAGTTGATCATGTCCGTTCTCCGGGTGTGGAACCAATCAGCCAATATTCTTATGATAGACTCAAACAGAGCAGGGATAGGATACTCCCTTTCAAATCGAATCCTAGAATTAATAGACTCGGCGATGTTGCTAGTCAGAACATCATACCTGTTTGTTTTAGAATGCACCCTGCTCCATAACTCAAAACCAACTTCATCCTTCAAGTACTCTGCAGCACGTTTGTGAATACGTTCGATCTCTTTGTAGTGCTCCATGAAATCTTCGACGGTATATGCTTTAACTGCCCTAAAAAATGGCTCAAGGATTGCACTTTTTTTAAACCGTTGTCTCAAGTTCTCCGATAAGTGCTTCGAACAAAATCCATGATGAGCCTTAGGATAAATCTTAGCAACCGCATTTTTTATGGAGACATGTCTATCCGATATTATACAGAGATCATCACTATCCGGTGCTATCCTTTTTAAATTTATAAAAAACCACTCCCATGATGCATTATTTTCGGAATCAACCACTGCCCATGCAATCGGATAGGTATGGTTCTCACTATCTTGTGCAGTAGCCAAAAGGAGAGTACCATCGTATTTACCGGTTAAGAAACAACCATCAACGGCTAACACCTTGCGCATGTACGTAAAACCCCGTATGCATGGTCCGAATGCAACAAAAAAATGAAGAAACCTGTTTTCGTTGGCAAGAACCAATTCAGTGACGCTTCCTTGATTCTTAAGAGTTACCATGTAACGATATGCATCTATAATTGCATATCCATGCTCAGGTGATCCCCTGACAATATTTTTGGCATGTATTCTGCCCATCCAACATTTCCAGTAACTAACCTTGGCCCCCAATTCAGCTTCGACGTACTTTTTAATTTCGCCTGGTGTGGGACCTTTCTTGTCAAAAAACAATGGCTTCACTAAGTCCCCAATCAATTTTGCGGTAGCCTGTTGATGAGTGGTACTTGTTTCTTCCAACCCACAAGTGTGCATCCGGTTATACTTTCTGAGGATAAATCTTTCAGAATTAACATATTTAACACACCGAAACCACCAATTGCAATCCTGAGAATAACATCCCAGAACAAGAAGGGACTTTGTAGATTTTATCGTTCGTAATTGGAAGCTTCCCTTACATGCAACAAGGTTGATCTTCATGATGGCATCTTCTTTGTTAATAAACTCTTCATCCTCATTAAAACCTGAGCCATCATCCCATGTATGACTTTCAATCCTGGCCTCTGGATTATCATAACATATAATGGCTTCCTCCTGATTAATACATTGATCGGGCACTTCTTCCTCGACCACATTTTCAGAAGGATTACAACGATCTACCATTTCTTCGTTTATAGCAAGGGTGTTATCGGGAAGATTGAATTCTTGATCGTTGATATCAGGGAGACTGAAGTCTTCATACTGATGCTGGTATTGATCTTCACCCTGAGAAGTAAACCCGCTTGTACCAACATGTTCGGATTCTGTTCCACTCTCCTTCCTATCCAAGGAAACCTTCAAAACGGGCCTCCAACCTTGAGGAGAGATATCGGCAAAATAAACTTGTAGGTCGTGATCAGTCTTTATTTCAGTTGGATAACAGGTTGGAGGTGCACTTGTAAGAAAATATTTCACGTGCACATCATCATGGGAGCAAGTAAGTCCTGCTTGTTCTATAATATCACTTATCAACATTTGGAATGTAGTCTGATTGCTCACAAGAATAGCAGAAGTTTGCTTGCTCTCCGCAACCCAATTCAAACACTTGGTTTCTTCTTCCCACACTCCAAGTGCAAATCCAATAACAAATTTTGACATAACCCAGTCGCCGTTCCTTTAAAACAATAAAAAAATAAAAAAAAAAAAAATTAACCATGCATGCAGTACAAAACTGAGAAACAAAAAATTTGATCGCGTGGTCGATTGATAAAGTCGCGTGGGCGATTCCTCAAATTCGCGTGCGCGATTAAAGAATCGCGTGAGCGATTATGAGAAATCGGGGAAGTGATTAATAAAATCGAGTGCGCGATCACGTTGTATTGTCCTTATATTTGCGTCCAATTTAGGCTACGGAATGTACTGTATTAAACCCAGATAGATGGGGTTCGGAAAAAATTCAGTTAAATCATTCAGTAAATAGGTTTGAGAAAAAAATCAAATGAATCGCGTGAGCGATTCCCTAATCGCGTGAGCGATTTATAGAAATCGCGCAAACGATTAATAAAATCGAGTGCGCGATCACTATGTATTGGCGTTATATTGGCGTCCATAACAGGTTAGGGAATGTAATGCATTAAACCCAAGATAGATGGGGTTCAGAAAAAACTCAGTTCACTCATTCAGTGAAAACGCAGTTCAAAAAATAGGGTTCAGAAAAAATTCAAACAAACCGAAACCTTTCAATACCTTTGATTGTTGTCGTTGTTGTTTGCCATTGTACATGTAATCAGAGAGAGGTGGGTGATACTTAGGGTTTTTGAAGAATCAAACGAACACTGGACAGCACTTCGATCGGAGAAGAAAAATCAGAAAAATAGGGTTTTCGTCGCACATACAGGAAGGAGAGAGAAATTGAGAGAATTGGATGACTGTGATTTGGGGCCAGATTCTAATTTTGTATAAATTTTGGGGCCAAAAAGAGTCTGCAAAATCCTGACGTGGCAACTATTTAATTAAGCTGAGTAATTAATTAAGAGCTAATCAAGCAAAGGGTTATATACCCAATTCTTTTGAAACTAGGGGTTACATAACTAAAAAAAGACTTGGGCGTCCCTTTTAACCGAAAGCCCCAGTGAAAGTATGGTAGACACAAGATAGGAGAGAGATGGTTTTCAAAATGATGGGGCGAGAGAAAAAACTTTGGGCCTTCTTTGTTGCAGCATAATATTGGACCAAAATAGATGGGGGTATTTGCGACGGTACCCATTATTGTTTCCGGAATATTCATAAAAAATTCTTCTTGTATCACATATAATTTAAAAATCCTATGATTTTAAAAAAGATTCACGTTGAATTCTGATATGTCCATGTTTGAGACTGGAATTCTAATTGTAATGCATAAGTGAATATGAAATGTTTATTATACACCTTCCATAATACATTTAAGGAAGGCTTTCGTATAATGTTTTTTATGTTGTTCAAAAAAATATGATGTTTTAAATAAGTCGTAGTGAAAATCATAATAACTATAAAAAATTGAAAAAACATATCAACACCAATAAGGACAACCTATACTCTCGAATAAATAAATGAATTACACGTATATCTCAAAGCAAATTATTGCAAGGGGGAATTTGAGAAAACTCCCCATGGGTTGAAAAATTTTTAGTTTGTTTCCCAAGTCTAAAAAAATTTTAGTTCACTCTCCAATTCACATGCATAATTTGAGTTAACTCCCCAATTTTGGGGGCAGATACCACATATGGCGATTTAGATAAACTCAAGAATCGTGTACCTAATTCGTCATATGGTGTATCTAAATCGCCATATATGGTATCTGCTCCCAAAATTGGGGAACTAACTCAAATTATGCATGTGAATTGGGGAGTGAACTAAAATTTTTTTAGACCTGGGGAGTAAACTAAAAATTGACTATACAATTGGGAAGTTTTCTCAAATTCCCCCTTATTGCAATTGAGAATATATTAAATTGAATGAGAGACATTATCTTACACATCATTAATATCGAGACAAACCATATTTAGTCCCCGGAAAACCGTGTTCCCCCAAACATGTGGTCACAACACCACAAAGTTCAACAGTCAAAATATTTAACAACTTTAATAAAGCATCACAAAAGCAATCTTCTTGTGTAGAAATTACATTTTGAATGCTTTGGACAATACGCTCTACGGGGTGTATAGCACAATAAAGACGTCTAAAGAGTTGCGGGAGCCACTTGAGTAAAAATACAAAGCCGAGGATATCGGTATGAAGAAATTCATAGTTGGTCAATTTCTCAACTTTAAGATGGTTGGCTCTAAAACAGTAATAAGTCAAGTTCAAGAGTTGCAAATAATTATACATGATATGTTGGCTAGAGGAATGCAACTCAGCGAGTCTTTCCAAGTGGCAGCGAAGATAGGGAAACTTCTACTCGATTAGAAAGAGATCATATAAGTTTTGGAGAGGTCACAAGCCTTCTTATAAATACCTTAGAATGTGGGAGTGTTTGACTAAATTGTCGAAATATACACGAGTCTAGGAATGCGGTGTTTTTCGAAAATATCCCTATTTGTAGAGAAAGGAAAGATTAAGGTTCTAAGAAAAGAACTTATGAAACTACATATGGTGATAATCAAATTGATGAAAATTCAAGTGATGATCATTAAGTTGACATAGAATATGTCAAAACGTAGTACAAGAGCTAAAATAGCAAGTAACATGTGTCTTCAATAGCTATACATTGTGATAGTCAAGCAACTATTGGAAGAACACTAAGTGGAATGTATAATGGTAAGTCTCGACATATAAAACGAAGACGTAATACTATTAGGCAGCTGATCTCTAATAGAATTATATCGATTGACTATGTAAAGTCAAAAAAAAAATAAAATATAGCAGATCCATTAACAAAAGGGTTTAACTAGAGATCAAGTATACCGCTTGTCGAGAGGAATTAGATTAAAACTCACTAATTAAAGTCCAAATAATGGTAACTTAACCTTGTTGACCGGAGATCCCATGATCTTGGTTCAATGGGACAACTAAGTTATAAGGACTAGTCAAGCATTTAGGAAATTATTTCCAACTCATTCATAGGACAATAAAAGTGCAGTCTGCAAAGGGTAAAAGATTAAGCTAAGGTTTTTAATGATTCTTAGACCTTTATAAGGTGGGGTATTGCAGGATACTCTTTAATTAGGAGATCACCTATGTACGTGTGAACATGGCCGGTTCAAATGTAAACACTTATTAATCCAAGATCTTGTCCAAGGATGAAATTGACACAATAATGAGAATCAAAAGTATTAGAATGATTATTTTGTGAGTATGATTGTCTTTGTCTACACTAACGGCTGAACAATTCAAGACGTCACATTCACTAATTAGCTAAGTAAATACAATTGTATATCACTACGAAAGGTTCAAAGCCACAAGTTACCTATCTCGATGCAATAATTGATCGTTGTTACGTGTCTACATTAGTCATATGCATATATTCAAAAGGGTAATTTTTCATTCATGTGGGGAATTGTTGGAATTTGATAATTCTATTTATCAAAAGTTAATGATTATTGAATGAAAAAAATTAAAACTAAAGTTAATAATTAATAAAGGGAAAAATGCAAAATTGGTATACCAACTCCTACGTTTTAGCATTTTTGGTACTCTAAGTTTTCCGGCGAAAAAAAAACCCCACAGCTATTTAAAAAATACAAAAAAAAGCCAATTTTGCCCAAGAGAGCTCAGATCCGCCGGATATCCGACCCGGATGCCAACGTGTCTCACCTGAAGCCATGCTGTCCACAAATTCGCGTACACATCACCCAAATCCCGCCAGCTGTATTTACACATATGAAATTCATTTACTTACAAAAATGCCATGTAAGGTAATTTTATGGGGGGGAAAATTCCCCCCTAAATCCGTCGTATCGGTGAACAGAGAAGCAAGGAATTTCCAATTCCCTAACCAAATAAGAACCCTAAGAATTATCTCTCCCAATTGCTCCGTCTACATCGAATTGACACCCCATGGCCAACTCGCGGTTTTCCTCCAACATGAACTCAGCGGCCCACTCAGCGGCATCTCCATGGCTTGAAGATCCCCCAACCTTTCATTGTTTTTGTGGGAAGAGTGCTGTTATACGTACTGCCTGGAGAGGAGAGCACCCCGGAAGGCGTTTTTACTCGTGTGAGAGCCAGGTTTGTTTCGAAATTGTTGTGTAATTTTTGCCTAAAAAGTTAGCTCTGATGTTGGAAATTTTTTTAATTTCTTCAATTTTGGCTTGTTTCAAAACAGACTTGCAAGTTGTTTAGGTGGCATGATCCCGCAATGTGTGAAAGGTCTAAGGTCATCATACCTGGACTCCTGAAGAAGATTAATAAACTCGAGGCTGAAGCAGCTATCCTCGAAAAGAAAGTGTGGAGAGAAGCATATGTTCTTGGTGTCAAGATCTTTGTAGCTTTAATGGTTGTCTGTATTTTGTTGGTTGCTCTGATTAACAAGATGTAATGGGTTAATTGTATCAACCCCAGTACCACATTTTCCAGTGAAGGTACTATAACTTAAATCCATCTAGTATATTTTGTTTCCACTTAGTGGTTGTATTTTACAGTTTCCAAACTCCAGTGAATATGAAAAAATTTGATGAAATAAGTTGGTGTCAAACAAGATCATGCATAACCATAACAAAAGTAAATGTCTTACATAACGTTTCACCAAAAAGAACATCATAAGCACTGGTAACTAATACATTACCAAAAGCCACAAAAGAAAAAAAGAGCTATATTGTTCAGAGACATAGATAATAAATCTTAGAGAAGCCACAAAAGGAAAAAGACCTATCCCTGCCTTTAATCCTTGCCTCTGATAGCTCTAGAAACTTTTTCCCTGACTTAACCACAATCTTCTTGCTTTGAAGTGGATTGGTCATACTCTGCTGAGTTGATATAAGATGTTCTTGGTCCATAGCAGGAGGGACCCTCATTCTTACTCCAAGGATCTTTCTTGTTCTTTTGTTTTTGGTGGCCAAGTCTTGTTTTGCTGCTTCTTGCACACCCTCAACAGTAAGTATACTCCTGGGATGTTGTGGTTGCCTTCGGTTATTTCCCATTTCCAGCTGCTCAAACATGGAAGGGCCAGGTGCAGTGGCCACATCAGATATGGTATATGGTGGAATGTCTGTGTTAACTGTTTGACTGATTTGTTCAGCCATATCCTCAGGTTGTTGAACTGGTGGAAGAATGTCCTGCATGGTCAATGTAAGGCCTTAGTAATGAAAAAGAAAAGTTATAAACATTTGTTGATTATGGTAAGCAAAAATTACCTCATTCTCTTCTTCCTCAGCCTGTGTCTCATTGACATGAGGTTCATCCTCCATAGTTGACTCTGGAAAATTTGAGCTTTCACCAACAGACTGCAAAAGGAAAAATACAACCTTTAAAAATGAAGAAGCTAAAATCTGTAAGAATTAAAATCACCATATTGAAACTGACCTCAAATGCCCTTCTTACAAGCCTTTCCCGCTTTTCCTTGGCACTGTTAGGCAGAGCATCACAGAAAAGGGCATTATGGCCTGGTTCCCCACAATGACCACAACGTATGGTCTTTTGGATTCTCCTTAGCTTCCTTATGACAGGGCCTCTTTTTTTAGCCTTTCCCTTGTTCTGAGGCTCATCAATGCCTCTCTTCCTCAGTTTGGATGGCCTGCCTGGTTTTCTGCCAAAATTTGGGGGTAGTGGAGGTATGAACAATGTGTTTCCCCACACATTCTGACCACTAATGGGTACTATCACTCCAGCATATGCATTCTTATAAGTGCTTACATGATAAAAATTATCAACAAATTCTACAACATCTATCTTTTCATGGTTCAAAACGGTTAGTGAATGCAAGCATGGAATGCCAGTCAATTGCCAAAGCCTACAGCTACAAGTTTTAGAGCCTAAATCAACAGCATAGTGTCCATCAATAGTCTGTACTTGAAAGTGAATTCTGGAGGCTTTAACTGGCCTGCAACCTCCCACCTTTTTACTAGTCTCCTTTATAATTCTAGCAATTGTTGGACAGACTGTACCTGAAAATGAAATTACATAGTTTAGAATACTATTATCACACAATATGGCATAACTTGAAATGTTTTATACCTTCCCATTTCTCTGCAGTCTCCCTGCTTAGGTGCCACTTCTTCATTAAATACTCCCTGATCCATTCTAGCATTGTGATGATGGGTTTGTCTCTTGCATCTAGAATACTACTATTGAAAGACTCGCAGGAGTTGTTGAGCAGTTGGTCACACTTTGATGTTTCAAGGAAATGACTTCTGGACCACTCTGATGGATGCTTATCTTTCAACCAATTAGCCGCCTCTGGAAACTTATCCCTTACAGCCCTCATTGCAGCTTTGAACTCACTTACAGTGCTAGCATTTGCTGCTTTCCATATAGCATTTTTCAAAGCAAACCCCTTATGTCCTGTTGAATTCATGTTCACAATCATGTGTCTCACACAGAACCTCTGTTCTGCTGCAGGAAACACATCAGGCAATGCATATATAAGGCCCTTTTGCTTATCTGATATGAAGGTAAAATCCTTCCCATTTCCAAGGTCAAGATCAACCTTTAGAACATTGAAAAACCATGACCAATTGTCCTTTGTTTCAGAGGAGACCACTGCGTATGCTAAAGGAAATATGCTGTTATCTGGATCAACCCCAACTGCTGTCAGAAGGATACCACCATGAGGGCCTTTAAGATGGCATCCATCAACTCCAATAATGGGCCTGCAACTTCTAAACCCCTCTTTAATTGCAGAAAAACAAACATAGAATTTTGAAAACCTCTTCTGTCCCTCAACATCTTCAGTACCCAAAATAACTGTTGATCTTGGGTTGGTTACCCTCAATTCATTAGCATAGTCCCACAACTTTGTGTACTGCAAGTCAGGATCTCCTTGAAGCATCTTATTTGCAAGTTTTTTGGTCCTGTAAGCTTGATCTCTAGAAACAGTTACAAGTAATGCATCCTCCACATCTTCCTTGAAACCCATCACTGATCTCTTTGGGTCAGATTTAAACAAAGCCACATACTTTTCAGCCAACCATTGAGTCTTCAAGTTTGTAACATCCCAACCCTCTTCACATGTGTGCTCCAAACACAACTCCCTTATCACAAACGCATCTTTATTCTCTGGTGTGGTGTTAACAGCCTTGATGGCATTGATTTTGAATGGGCAACCATTTTTGTCCTCAGAACATCTAACATAAACTCTCTTACTGTCTGATCTTCTACATGGTAGACTCCTCCTGATTTTAATAGCATAAGAGGCTACACTTTTTTTAAACAATGCTTTGTTCTTAAAAGTCTGACCTATGTCAAACTCGGGATCATAAACTGTATTCTCATTGAATGGCTTGAAAGAGTCAACCTCCCCTTCTTCATCAGACAACCTATTCAGGTTTAGGTAACCATCATCACAACCCACAACATCCTCACAAATATCCCCCAAAGAAAGTGAACTTTCATCATTCTCTTCTTCATTTTCATTTCCTACTTCAACACTACTATTCACATAATCTGAAAACATAACATCATCTTTTGAAGATATGCTATTGGTATTGACATCAAACTCAGAATCATCCTCATCAAGACTATCATTCACAATTCCATCAGACACATTTTCTGTTACATGTTCACCACAGCCATTCAAATCATCATCTTTAGTTTCATCCTGTGTTTGTGGTCCGTATCTAGCATTATACTCAGCCACCCATTCAGCTGTAGCTTCTGCCCTACATAGAAACTCCACGCTACTTTCTCTAGTCTTCCTATTGACAGCCTCTTTGATAGGACTCTTATCAACTGGTCTTTCCTCAACATTCCGCAAACCATCATCTACTTTATCACAACTCTTCTCAATGTTCCCAATCCCTTCGTCCACAATAACCCTCTCCTCACTTGTAGTTCCCAAATTTTGGACAAATATTGGATACTCTCTAGAAATTTTAAGGTATTTCCTACCATAGTTCTTCAACTCATTCTCAGAGGAAATGGGTGCAAATCCCTTTTTTACAGCAGTATAAATTTTCTTATTGCTACCCTCAAGGAATAGGTCTTGGACGTACTCGTCAATAGTCAAAAAGCTTAACTTTTCAACATCGACATAATCCACTTTCCTTACCCCCCCACCTTCGTATGCTTGCCCATCAAAATTACCACCATAATAAATTGCAAGAGTCATACTTGTGGACTGTGGATCTGAAATATAAAAAAAAATTAAAAGAAAAAGGATGGAATATTTAAAGCACACCCACCAAAGTATAAGTTATACTAAAGAACAAACAATGGGGACCATTCCAAATGGAATAACAACAGCTCATTCAGACAAAAGTTATATCTTCAACCAAAGCAACAAACTTTACAAAGACTGCGAAAAGAAAGAGAGTGCACTTACGATAACATGGTGGGATATTCTCAAGCCCCTTCGTCCGTAACCTCACCATCGTCTATCACGCAATGCCTTCAATCGCTCCTCAGTCAATCCTCAACTTCCTGTTGTCGATGCAATGTGATAAGTAAGAAACCTAGGGTTCTTGCGTTTTTTTCCCCTCTCTAGGTATACCAATGGGTTATTCAGACTTCAAAGTGGGATGTTGGAAGATGAAAGATTTCTCCCACTTCAGGAAGATTTCGTATTAAATTTTTACTGGGTGAATTGGGGTTTATGATTTGACATTTTATTTGGCATTTTTGTAAGTAAATGAATTTCATGTGTAAATACAGCTGGCGGGATTTGGGTGATGTGTACGCGAATTTGTGGACAGCATGGCTTCAGGTGAGACACGTTGGCATCCGGGTCGGATATCCGGCGGATCTGAGCTCTCTTGGGCAAAATTGGCTTTTTTTTGCATTTTTTAAATAGCTGTGGGGTTTTTTTTTCGCCGGAAAACTTAGAGTACCAAAAATGCTAAAACGTAGGAGTTGGTATACCAATTTTGCATTTTTCCCATTAATAAAACACATATATAATATGTGTAATGTTTTTCAAAAGACTTGACCTTTCAGATTAATAATTGTGATGAATAATTATCACTTTATCCAAAAAGGTGTCGTGTAACATTGCATTGTTTCGATAATAACCGAAAATGTGCTTTATTAATTAATAACTAAAAGTGAATAGGTAAACAACCTTTTGAAGAGGTACATCATTATCTATAAATAGGCTCCACCATTATGCATTTCAATTATCCAATTCATTGAGTAGTGAATACATACTCAGTGAATTAAGCGCATATTTAGCATCTAAGTTATAAGATAGTTCGAAACACTTAGAGTTCGTGGGTCTCGTAATTTGTAGTGCTATTATTATGAGAAGTGTTTGTTGTATCTTGAGAGACAATTATCGATAGTCTGTAAGCACCTGAATGGGACAATTTCGTTTTAAGGAAAGAGAGTTAAACTCTTGGCTCGACCTTCACATTTATCATAGTGAAATTACGCGCTTATTGTTCAAAATATCTAACACCATCAGCCACAAAATTCAGGATAGCTTCAATTTAGGCCAAAATTATCTCTTGGATTCCACCAACATTTACAAAACCCATTTCTCCCGGCCAAATAAGCTAATCTTGTTGTCTTTACGGATCAATTACGTTTCCAGAATTTTTTACAATTATTAATAGAAAGCATTTGTTACCCACTATTAGGCCAATTGGGGATTTCAAGCCCACTTAATTTTTTGTTTGGTAACCTCCATTAACAATTTCGGGCTTACTTTAATTAATGGTTGGAATCTCCAAAAAAAAAAGTCCGAGATTAACTCGCACTTCACATTCCACTCATGTTGAAAATTTAGGATAGTCTATTCGACGCCAAAATTAGGCCTCTGTCTGTAATAGAGTTTGTTCTGGACATCACGACCAAGGGTCTCTCTGTTTTACAGGTGAGCTAATGGAATCTACACGAACGACTATGGGCCATGCTGCCGAGGTCCGAGGAGTTCGTGGGGGAGCTAATTCATACCAATTGGGACGAGGGCCTTTCCCGGAATGCCTGTAGATGTTCATACTGAACCTCATTTAGTTCAATAAGTGTATGTAGGAGTTGCAATCTGTGGAGGACGACTAATTACCAACTATTCTCTTGGTTAGTTGTAGATCAAATGGCCATACAAGTTTACAATCTGGGGCCCAGATGTTTTGTTGTTGTGTATTTCTGATGTTTGCACAAACAATTTGGATTTGCTGATGTCTTTTGAACTCCATTTGCATGTTAAACGAAGCTGTACTACATCTACTCCCAACCCAAACCCTGAACTTTAATTATTCAATTCAAATTCAAACCCATACTTTTAAATCAAACCCTAATCCAAACCAAGGCCCACGTTTTAATTAAATATGAACTTAGATTGGATTTAATTATACCTAGCCCCATAATAGATGTGGTAATTACGGTTCGCCATTATTTTTAGATTAAATTACAGACACCACCCTTTACGAAATAATTAATTACATTTAACCCCCATTTTCGTTCAAAAATTATTGACATCGGCAAAATTTTTAATGAAAACCTGAAAATACCCTCCGTTGACTTTAGTCAACTTTTTTATTCTCATGTTGCCTTAACGGTTGATTGTAATTAACTATAATAATTTGAGGATTAAGTGCAATATTTTTAATAAAAAATTTCAACTTTTATTTTTTTGACAAAATGTAGTCAATATTCTTCTTTTATTTACAAAATAACTTTTTTTGGTCCAATATTTACAAAATATTAATATGAATTAAATATTTATTTCGTTATTAATTTTAAGTTAAAACGTAAGAATTAATTAATTATGGTTAAAGTTTAATTTAGAGACATAATTAATTGTGGTGACTTTAATAAAAAAATTATTAATTCAAAATTAGAAGTTAAATTATTTTTATATAGATATAAGTTAATTGCTAATCATATTAAATAATAATTCATCATAAACTGAAATTACAAACTTTTGATTTATAATACATGTTAAAATTTTTATGTAAATATATATATAAAAAAAAACCCTTTTACATATTCATAATTAGTAAAACTTTAGACATTGAACCGTTTTAGTTAGATTTGATTCGATTTGGGTGAATTTTTAATTTTTTAATTTATTGAGTATAATTTGCAACTTTGACTGCATGCTACAAATTGTAGTTTTTATATTTTAGAGTTAGTTTAAATATCGTTACTGGTAAACATCTATTATAAAGTACTAAATTCATTAAAAATACTTATTTTAAGTAAATTAGGATAATATATTAATTAAAAATAAAGCTTATTTAATTTAAAGAAAACATGAGCGAATTTTACAAATCAAACTAAATATATAAAGTCAAAAAAAAAAAAAAGAAGAACAAAGTGTATAGTCAATTGTAGCTGAAAGAGGAATATGGATGTTATAACGATCATATTTTGTCACAAAATAACAGTTGGAAAATTTTATTAAAAATATTACACTTAACATCCAAATTAGTATAGTTAATTAGAATCAATCCCTAAGGGCAACATGAGAATAAAAATGTTGACTAAAGTCAATGAAGGGTATTTCGAGTTTTCATTAAAATTTTTGTTAATGTCAGCAAATTTTAAACGAAAATGGGGGCTAAATGTGATTACTTATTTTCTGAAGGATGGTGTGTGTAATTTAATTTAAAAATGGTAGCGAATTATATTTACCCATCTATTATGGGGGCTAGGTGTAATTAACCATTTTTATTCATGGGTTTCAAAGCCTTGGAAATACCCAGCAAATGTCTTAAATAATCAAAAAAAGACTTGGGGTTTGAGGCTTGGATCTTGGGGCTTGTCTTTAGCATCTAATGAGTTTTATGAATTTGAATAGTTTTCTAAATCCATCCATAAATATTGGATTTTATTTAAGTGATAATTTATTGGGATGTAAATTCATTGGGCTTGGGCATGGGTTGGGGATTCCCTAATCAATGCCAAGCCTATGTGTGTGGGTGGAATATATTGCATTTTCTGAAATCTGTAATTCCTATAACAGCTAGCTATTTGGAATTACGTTTCGCTCCATTTTTTAAGTATTATTTTGTTTTGAATGTAACATTAGCTGTTTTTATGTGTTATTTGGTTAAGATTTTGTTTTAACTTTTAATGCAAGATTTTATTTTTTTTAAGGGCAAATTGGTAAATATGTTTCTAACCTAAGTTAATCATTCCAACCAAACATGAAATGAGAGAAGAGTGATTATGTGAGATGTAGTTCGATACCTGTTACAATACACGAAATTAGATCTCTAATATTTCACCTAATTTTAGTTAAAAAGCCGGAAAAAGATTAGCTCAAAATTAATTTCATCGGAATAAATGTTATTCTCATATATAGGATCTAGACAGTGAAAATATGACTTAATTTAAAAGATTAGACCTTGTTACGATAATACAATCAATCTTTATTTTGAATACATATTCGCACTGCATTAAACCTTCTTGAGATCTAATGACTATTAATCCACCATAAAAATAAATGTGCAATACAAACATAAAACTTAGTTTGAGTTACTTCTTATCCCAAAACAGGACATATTCACTTTCTACTTGTCCATTTTTCGACAACCTGGGCAAGTGCCTGTGTAGAAGATCCCTCATGGCTCAAAACATTTCCAGCGGCCACCTTAAAGTCGATCATTCTTTGTGCAATTATCTCCCCCTCTTCACCTCCCATCACCCCTTTCACCAGCTCTGAAATGCTGCCTCTCTCTACAATTCCATTTTCATTCTCTTTAACTCTCACGGCAGCCTTCAATCCTTCTGTCAAGAACACTGCATTCATTTTTTGGTCAAAGCAAAGCGGCCATGCAATCATAGGCACCCCAAATACCATACTTTCCAATATCGAATTCCACCCACAGTGCGTCACGAATCCACCCGTCGAGCTGTGGCTCAAAACTCGAACTTGTGGTGCCCACGAGGCAACCACGAAACCCCTGTCCCGAGTCCTCTCTACGAACCCTTCGGGTAAAAAATCCAATGGATTCTTCACAATTTTGCTTCGGTCATTTAAATATGCAGCCGCGGCATTCTGTTGAGGCCTTCTCACCACCCAAAGAAACCTCTGTTGGCTCATTTCCAAGCCAAACGCTAATTCGTTGAATTGCTCTTCTGATAAAGTCCCAGCACTGCCAAATGAAACAAAGAGCACAGATTTTGGTGGCTGATTATCCAGCCATTTCACACACTCGTCATGATCAGATCCTTTGTCGGATTGACCTGTACTAATCAGTGGCCCAACAGGATAGACCGGAGGAACTTCCAAACGACGACGTTCTAGTTCCTTAAAAGCTTCTCGTTCTAATTCAAGAAAACTATTCACCAGGATGCCATCAGCTAATAGGAACCTATTGCAAACGTCGAGCACCCATTTGTAAACTTCACTATTCCTTTCTTTCATTGGATCCGGCAAATCCTCGGGGCTTAATGCTATGGAACCCGACAATTTGACCGGATCAGGTGAATCTTTATATTCTGTTGTGCACGACTTGTCGAGCTCGGGCAAATCCAGGGAGAGTAACAAATCATTCGCTGCAACGATGTAGAATATGTAAGCTGGAATATTTAATTGTTTGGCCACATCAATGGCGTGGGGAGCAAAAAGATCCACCACAAGAGCGGAAAGCTTTCCCTTTGTCTTTAGAGGAGTCAGCACATCGCGGAGAGATGGAAGCGATCGGATAACACAGGCTGGAACGAGGACTTCGGCCCTTACATCGTCTGGAAAGTCATCGGTCGAGACCGGTGGGAGAAAAATGGTGTTAATTTTGTCGGGGAGGCCTTTGAGGATGGATTTCTGAGGTTCCATGGAAGAACCATCATCTGGGATAATGAGTGAAACGGTGCAATTGTGCTGGATTACCAGTTTTTTGGCAAGTTCGATGAATGGGATAAGGTGGGTCAGCAAACGCGGTGGAGGGAGCAAGGCTATGTCAAGAGCTGCTTGGGATCTTTCATGTGTGGAGCCTTCCATGCTGAAATTTTACGCAAATGATCAGTTGAGATAGGTGCAGAGAATGGTGTAATCTGTTGTGTAATAAATAGAGGACTAATTTGATTTCGCGTCCTTCGATTTGTCAATAATTGAATTTTATATGCGCTTGCTGATCAACCAGTGGCTTAGCCAGCCTAGAAAATAGTTGCACTACTTATACTTTTTTGTTTTTAGGGTTTTTTGTTTGGATACCCCCTGTGTTATGCCTAATTACCACTCCAAATCCTGTGATTTGAAAATTCTCAAAGAGAACCCTGTGATTATATAAATTAGCACTGAAAACCCTGTGATTGTATTAAAGTTAGCACTCAAAACCCTACAACCACGGCTGTAGGGTTTGAAATTCTAATTGAGTGCTGATTTATTACAATCACATGGTTCGCTTTGAGAATTTTCAAATCACAGGGTTCTGAGGGCTAATTAGGAATATCACAGGGTTTTTGGTGCAATAAACTCATTGTTTTTATGAACATTTGCACTACTTACATACTTAAAAAGGGGAAAATGTTATACTTTCCATCCCTACTGAGGTAAAAGGTTGCAAAGTGTATATTATTATCTTCGTTATAGCAAATGTTATGTTTAGTTCATAAAGTTTCCATTTTGTATTATTTTCATTATAGCAAATATTATTAATTTATTTTAAATTAGTCTCTCAACAACTTTTCTAATAAAAATATAGACCAAAAAAATTTTCAGTAATTGATTTTGAATGGTGTCACTTTAAGGGTAGAAGATAAGAATACCCTTACTAATGACATACTTGACATACATGCAATTTTTTTCAGCCAAATTCTTATTAGAAAAGTTATCGAAAGATTAACTTGAGACAGATTAATAATATTAGAGACACATCTCATACTTTTGAAATTTTAGGAACTAAATATAAAATTTTAGTAACTAGTCACTAAAAATAATATTTGCTGTTTATATTAATTCAAATTATTTCACAAATATTTAGAAAAATGTTATTATTTTGCGAGAGCATAAGTGGTGGACGGTGGACCCATTAGCAATACACCGGACGCACGCATTACTTTTCCATCAATCAGTTAGTGACAAGGTTAGTTAATGAAGAGATTAAAATTACAACATTTTTAAGATGATTGTGACTTAAATTGTTAAGTGTCCCACGTCGAATAATTAATGATGTGGTGTTCAATATATAATGGGCTTGACAACCCTCCCCTCAACAACTAAGTTTTGGGGGTGAGTAAGACCAAAACTCATTATTCAATATGGTATCGAAGCAGGTTCACAGATGATGTTCGATTCCTCTGCAATGATGCTCGATTCCTGTGCCATCTTGCAGATGATTCCTGCAATGGTCACGATTCCTGTGCCATCTTGCAATGATGTTCGATTCCTGTGCCATCTTGCAGATGTTCTGATTCCTACAATGTTTACGCACCAGTTTGATGGAGGTGTGTTAAGTGTCCAATATCGAATAATTAATGATGTGATGTTCAATATATAATGGCTTGGCAACCCTCCCCTCAACAGCTGACATGTTCGATTCCTGTGCCATCCTGCAGATGTTCTGATTCCTACAATATTCACGATTCCTGTGCCATCTTGCAATGATGTTCGATTCCTGTGTCATCCTGCAGATGTTCTGATTCCTACAATGTTCACGATTCCTGTGCCATCTTGCAATGATCTTGCAGATGTTCTGATTCCTACAATGTTCACGATTCCTGTGCCATCTTGGAATGATTTTGCAGATGTTTTCACGTACCAGTTTGAAGGGGAGTGTGTTAAGTATCCCACATCGAATAATTAATGATGTGGTGTTCAATATATAATGGCTTGACAACCCGGTTTATAGATGTTGTGATTCCTCCAATGTTCACGCACCGGTTTGCGTGGTGGGGCTGTGTCAGTGTTCTACATCGAATAATTAATGATGTGGTGTTCAATATACAATGGCTTGTCAACCCTCCCCTCAACAACTAGCTTTTAGGGGTGAGTAAGACGAAAGCTCATTATTCAATATAAATTGATTTATCGATTTTTTTTAAAACATGGTTTAGTAACTTTGAATATGGTTTTGCGAAAATAGATGTTCATAAGTTGCAAGCTTTACATCTTGTATCAAAATTCCATTTTCCTACTTCAAACAATGTTAGAAAATATGTTAACCTTTTGATTTATTCCGATCAATTTAAGTCAAATATGATGAATAAATTTAGTATTGCATTTAATGGGAGTTCTGGCCACGTTCTTGGCTCTGCCAACGTGCCCATCTCAACAACAATCCTACATATTCCTAAGATATTGTTCCAGCTGGCACCTAGTTGACTTATATCAATATGCTCATCTTCGAATTAAAAACATACCACGCATCTATTTTCGTTTGCATTAGTGGATCGTGGATAATATTGATTGCAGATATTGTGCTTTAATACAAGTACTTCATTTCAGAATATATACCCTCCGATCGAGCCAAAATCCTGTGTGCGGATCTCGAGCCGGAGATTGATTTGACCACTTATATTTATAGATTGGGGAATATTGTTCGAGCTGAGAATTAGTTGTAATGAGGAATAAATATGAGTTCAAGATCAACCCGAGATAAGGTGGAATTTTATCAGGGGTTTGACAATCCGACGCTTAAATCAGCGAACTGTGTTTTGGGTAGAATGAAAGAGGTCAAGCGTGAGTGCATACCCCCAGTTGTGGAGTGGTGCGTCCATCGTGTAAGGGGTTCAGGCTGACAGCTGTCCCGCTACTTTGACGCATTTAGTACATGATCGGCCAATTAATCTGTGAATTGTTAGTGTCCACATGGCCACTCAGGGAGTTATGAGGGTCAGGCACCTTCTCCAAGCGAAATCCTCGAGTTGGAGGTCGGTTGAATCACGTTTGCTCCAAAGGATGGATTAACTATCCGACCTCGAGTTTAGTTCGCTAGGGTCGATGGGCAAGGCTTGGTTACCACATGTTACTTCCAGGAGCATGTCACGTAGTAGGTGGTGGCGACGTTTTGAGTCCCAAGATGGACCCAATCATTGAGTCTTTTAACCTCCGATTCTTGCCATTTCACCTTCTATAAATAGTACTCTCTACTTTACATGAGAAGAGAAACTCGAGCAACTTCAGAGTTCCGTCGGCTATTTGTTTTGTTTAAGTGATGAGTTGAGCAACTAGTTTATCCAAAAAATTGTGTTATTAATCAATCTTAAGAAGTCGCAAAAGATGACCCATAGAAAATGAAACGGGTGGCTCGTTCAGACGCTCAAATTAATTTAATAAAAATATGTAGAAGATATTATTTTTGTCAAATATTTATGAATGACAGAGTTTTGAAGAGATTTGTGTCTAGATGGTTTGTTTGGATAGCCCATTAACTTATACAAAAATATTGAGGAATTTGATAAAAAAAAAGAGTAATTGAGAATTTTGATCAAGACAATTTTGATGGAGATATTTTCGATTTAAGTGTTAATTGTATGGAAAAGTAGTATTTTTTTTTATTAGGTTGATGTTATTGTTTTCGTTAAAAAAAAATTATTACCGTTTATATTTAAGACAGTTCAGAGTTTGTCCTTAAATTCAAAGTAATTTACAATACATAAAATAATAAATATTATTACGTTGGGGGCATTTGATTATAATATAATAAAAAAAACTCTTACTAAATAGTTTTTTGTAGCATCAATATTGCAAAAATCTATATAAAATTAGCATGACCATCTCGATTCAATTGTTTCATTTATAAGACCAAAATTTCAATAAAGAACTTTAATAAGAAGATCTAACGAGTCCTTTTGCCTTTCAATCCAGTTGCTCTACCTAGAATATCAGAATTTGAACCATGAACTTTAATAAAAAGATATAGGCCTCATTTCACCACACTAATTGAACTTTGATTTAATAAATAGATGATATATAAAAGATATTATTAATAAACAAATATATTAATAGGTAATACCTGCGGTGTTCAAAAAATCAAACTAAAAACTGTTCGAGCCAAACCGAGCAGGACAAACTTATTTCGGTTCGATTTCCGTCAGACCTATTTTTTTTAATTTCCATGTTTCTAGACTTCCCAATCCCCCTCCCTTCTCTAGGGAGTATTCAGGCGAGACTTCCCAATCCCCCCACGTCCTTGATTATTCGATGTGAGATACTTGACAAATATAGTTTCAAATTTTTATTTTTTTGCTTTTTGCGACAATCTCCCAGTAAGCTTCAATTTCAGATTTTCATTTTTTGAATTTTTGCGACCAGCTCTCTGTAAGTCTCTTCTGGTTTTGTTGTACTGACAGGTTTAATTTTGAATTTGTCATTCCATTTTTAAGCTGGCAGGTTGTGTAAATATTAGCTCTATGTTTCTGTTGAAATATTTTCTAACCATTTCTTTTATTTTTTTCTTTTTCAAATTTTCTGACCGAAACGAACCAAAAAAGTTGGATTAAAATGCCATATACTCCATCTACTAAATGCTTTCATCACACCATCATATATGAAACATAATTGATCGCTTAAGAAAATATTGAAAACTTGTGAATTAAAAGTTCAAAACAAGGACAAAACGGGCATTTAAAATTTCCAAACACACCAAATTAACAAGAAAATAAATATGGGAAAAGCCTTAGGGATAGGCTTCAATGACAGATTCAATGGCCTTCATAGGTTTGATTGTGTGTCGGCTGAAGCCAACGGCATCAAGAAGCTGTGCCCATTCCTTAGCGGTCCTTTCCTTTCCAGTGACTGTGGCAGACAATATGGCCATGTCCAGCGCCAAACGTGCACCTGTGTACTCATCACCTCCTTCTTCTTCATCAATCACTGCTTCAACAATTATCACTTTACCCTTTTCAACTGGTATTGCTTCTTTGCATTTCTTTAGGATGTTAATGCACAGCTCATCACTCCAATCATGAAGTATCCACTATGTAAGATAATATGATTAAGAAATTAGGATCATGTTACCTCCTTTAATTTCCACCCTATTGCATGCATACACTATTTGCCTTTTCTTTTAAACAGAAAAATTCTAATTCAATCAAATTCAACATTACATTTGTATTTTGATTTGTCATTTCACTGTTATATATATGTAGCTGATCATTTAATGTATTTATAGATAGTATAATCATACTACTAATTAAAATTTTTTTTAACACATTCCATACTGAGTAAACCTATATATCATCCACGTAATCATTCTTCAGTAAACTGATGCATTGCCTACAGTGTGACACTAAGGAGTGACGTCTATCAGGTAACCAGAAAAATTGCCGATAGTCAACTCTTTAAAGGAAAAACAACTTTGTGCTGAATCGGTTGTCCTAGAATTTAGAAATTAAAGATGAGGAACCAGAAAAAGAAACTTACCATGAGCATAACTGCGTCAGCTCTCGGGACGGTTTCAAACATGCTCCCTCCAACATGCTCGATCCCATCAATTGACGAAGCTCCCGACACCACTTCCGGGAGATCAAAATTAATCCCCTGGATCCGAGGAAAAGCCTCCCGCACGATCCTCAGAGCCGTCCCATGACGACCACCAACATCCACCAAAGACTTAATTCCATCAAAAGACTCGGGATGGTTAGCGATCATAATTGAGGTCGTCATTTTGGCATGGCTCATAAAAAAATCCTGAAACAACTTCCCGTACGCTTCAGAGAGCTCAGGGCTCCATAGTTTGTCATTAGTTTGAAGAGCCTCCGAACCGGAGCCTTTTCCGGCTCTCAGATCTTTGGCGGTTAAACCCAGCTGCAAGCCCGGAGGTCCGGCTTGAAGGAGCACATAAGAGCCAACTTTATCTCTGGTGAGGAGGCGGGAGAGGGGTGTATGAGCGTAGAGTATGGAGTTGGAGCTTTTCTGCTTTTTGAAGATTCCTTGGTGAATCAAGAAACGCATGATTCGGAATAGGGAAGCTTCTGGGCAGCCCACAGCCGTTGATAGTTGGGAAAGTGTCATGGGGCTTCCATGATTTTCCAGGACATCGGGTATTCCTAGTTCGATGCTGCATTGCACCGCATGCATTGAACTGAAACCGAAAGCATACTTCCACACATCAACTTGGGCTTGTGCTTCTTCCTCCATTACTGATCGGGCTACAAATTAGGATAATGAACTAGATTGTATAAAGGAAACGGGAAGTGTTTGAGCAGAAGAGGTGAGATTGTTGGTTCGATTTATAAAGTATAAAACCGAGATCCGTGAGATTAGTTTATAGATAATTAGTTATACTGCCTTATTAAAATAGTCATGGCCACCACGTTGGGATTATTAACGTGTACTCAACTTTCAAATCATTATTGATTCTATTTTAAATTTATTTATTTATTTTGATGTATTTGAGATTTATTTATTTATTTATTTTTTGGTGCGAATTTTGATGTATTTGAGATTTATTGATTACATATGGATTAAGGGAGAATCCCAATTAATAAAGTTCTTCAATGCAAATTTTCATTTAACATAAATTAGGGATAATTACCAACGCCCCCCCTGAGGTTTGGTGTTATTACAGAATACCCCCTGAGGTTTCGGAAATTACGAACTCCCCCCTGGACCGTTATCTCCCCCGTTAAATTTAACGGATTGTGTGAAATTTACTATTTTACCCCTACTATGTTGAAACTCAGGGGGTTATATGTAATAAAGAGACAAAGGTAAGGGGGCTAATGCAAGGACTGAAATTGTTAAGGGGGTTTGATGTAAATATTTGAGTTTTGTGTCTACCTAGAATTTTTTTTTAATAAAATGCTACTTAATGTTATTTTAATATTTTTATGATAGACTAATTTCATACCTACAGTTTATGGATGTTTAATATTTTCTGTAGATATTGACCATACATGTTCAATGTTTGAAATAATTGTTTAAACGGCTGACGGATATTTTTGTGAATTTACTAATGTATTTGTTGATATTAGTGTATTTGTTATGATTTTCAATTTTGAGGAAAAAAATTGATAATGCACTAGTTGATCTTTGTGTGGGTTTTTTTATATAAATTTTTATTTTGAGGGAAAATTTGTTATAATTGCAAATAAATTATTTTAAATTAACTTTAAATGGACTTGTACAAAATATATTTAAAACTAAGAAATAAATATGAAAGGAAATTTATAACTTATCATATTCTATAGAAATAAATATGCATGGAATATCTAATTCAATTTATATTATAGATAAAATATAAATATTAAATTAAATAACAACTTTTTAAATATAAAAAATCCAAAATTAACTAATATTACAATTATATCATTAAACTCTAAATAAAATTACAATGTACCCCCTAAGGGTGTTTTTGGAATTTAAATTTGAATTTAACGGTGTAATTAACGGCCGGTGCTATTTGTAAGCGAGAGTGTACTATTCAGGGGGCAGTTCGTAATTTCCGAAACCTCAGGGGGTATTCTGTAATAACGCCAAACCTCTGGGGGCATTGGTAATTATCCCCATAAATTATAATACTACAATAAATTAACACACTTAATTGATATATTTTTTTTCTCCAAAAATAAAATATTAGAAATCATAAAAATATTTCAATGTTATATATAGTACAAGTAGATATTTGACGGGAATTGATCCAAGTGGTTAATAGGTTTATTCTCCATGACAATGTCCCATGTTTGAATCCCGCTTGGATGTGACAATAGGAAAATAATTGTTTTTCAGTTAGTTATAATTTTTTTTTAATCAACTTAGCAACAAAGAATTCAGTTGCAAACTTATTTGTTATTTCTAAAATTTTTAGCTACTAACTTTACAACCGAATTTTATTTATAAAGTCAAAATTACATTTTTCTTTTTCAGTTGCAAATTAAATTATATTCCTTACAAATTAAATTGTACTTTGCAGTGCCACGCAGAGTAGAATATAATTTGAAAGTAAGACGTGCACGGTGCACCCCACAACAAAACACCCCATAAGTCCGTATATACATAATACATGGAAGTATAGCATCAATTCTCACGATTTCTTTTCTTGATCAATTATCATCACATTAAGCTCGATGGCCACCATTCTTGAACACTTCAAAATACCGCCAACGGCAGACTCCATGCCATCGGAGTTTTCTCTCCCATTGGTATTTTTCGACTTTATATCCTATGAAATCCCCGAAGCATCAAGCGTTCTCTTCTTCGAATTTCCTTGTTCGAAATCCTACTTCCTGAACACAGTAGTTCCCGACCTGAAAACTTCTCTCTCCCTCACTCTCGGCCATTTTCTCCCATTTTCCAGCAATATAATCCATCCTTTAACCCCTGGACACAAACCCATCTTACGTTACCAAGCTGGTGATTCAGTTTCTTTAACTATTTCCGAATCCAGTGCTGATTTCAATAATCTCATCGGAAATGATCCTCGGGTTTGCAATGATTTCTATCCTTTCGCTCCGAATCTGCCTCCTGCAACCCATTCGGAAAACTCGATTGCCTGCCCTGTTTTGGCCCTCCAAGTAACGATATTCCCTGAACAGGGTTTATGCATTGGTTTTGTACATAACCATGCAATTGCCGACGCCAACACAATAGTGTCTTTCATCCAGGCCTGGTCCTTGGTAAACACAAACCTCTCAAATGGGGCAGAGTTCATCCGTGATCAATTAAGACAAGAAAACCATCTTCCATTCTTCAATAGAGAAACCCTTATAAATCAGGATGAATTATTCTCCATATATTGGGCCAAAAAAGTAGAATCATCTGCTAAACCTGAACCGAAGGCGGTTAAAGTGCCCGCTGAAATGGTCCGAGCCACGTTTGTTTTAAAGAAAGAAGAAATCCAAAAGCTTAAGGAATTCATTTTGGCCAAAAGCGTCGCCCCTAATGAAGTATCTCATTTGTCTTCCTTCACTATCGTATGTGCCCTTTTATGGGTTTGCTTCGCGAAATCCGCGGCTGGTGCCGGAGAGAAGGTGGCAGAAGACCAATCTGATTGGTTTCATTTTGCAGTGGATTGCCGTGGAAGACTAAATCCTCCATTGCCGGAAAATTATTTTGGTAATTGTGTTGGAATCGGAGAGATAGAGTTGAAGCATGGAGAACTGAAGGGAAGTGATGGATTTGTGAAGGCAACGAAGGCCATCGGTGCAGCCATTAAAGAAACTGTGTACAATGACAAGGGAGTTTTGCACGGTGCTGATAAATGGCTGGAGACGTTGGACCAGATGATGGGGAAAAGGATTTTTGGGGTGGCGGGATCACCTAGGTTTGACTTCTATGCAGTTGATTTTGGATGGGGAAGGCCCGAGAAGGTTGAGGAATTGCTTATTGACTGGAGTGGAACAATTTCACTTTGCAAGTCGAGGGATTTTGAGGGGGGTTTGGAAATTGGGATATCAAAGACTGTGGTTCAGATGAATGCTTTTACCACGGTTTTCCATGAGGTTCTCGGTGATTTGTTGAAATAAAGAGTTGGCAATTAATTTGCATTTTATCTCACTCTCATAATCTCATCACTCATTCCCTTGAGTGTGAATGTTGTAATGCTCGTAAGCTCCTTCGTTTTCAATAGTTTAGTTTGAAATCAAATTACTTTGGCTTGGTTACTCGGCCTTGTTGATCATAATGTATAATTTACTTCCACACCAAAAAGAAATATATATATATATTTTCATCGTGTCATGTCTATATAGTTGTAGATCTAGCGTATATAAGACTGTAAATAGTTATTCGAAACTTCGATATCCGTTCACATTCGAATTCGTTTAAAGAAAATATTGTCCGTATCCGTTCAAAGAGAATATTATTCGTGTCCGATTATAGAGATCCGAATTATAAACAGAAAAGGATATTGTAATTACACATACAATCCGTTTATACATTCTTTAGATATATATGTTACCCGTACACTAAGAAAACATACGAATTTCGAGAGAATTTCAAGGGAATTAATCAATTTAATTTTCAAGAGAAAATTCCCTAGGAAATGTTCATGTAGATTTAAATCTTGCATTTTCCAAAAGCTTTCATTTTTATCCTAAATTTTGAGGGATTCCCGAGGGAATGTTCCCTCATAAATTAATTTGATAAATTCTTTCGAAATTTTCAATAGTTATTTTTAAAATTAAAGAGTATATAATAAATTTATTGTATTTGGACATTTAGATTGCCTTGTTGTTCTCTTTCAGTTGCAGGTAATAAATGAGTACATTTAGATTGCCTTGTTGTTCTCTTTCGGTGAGTATATAATAAATTTATTGTATTTGGGCTCCCACTCATTTATTACCTCCAACTGAAAGAGAACTAAGGCAATCTAAATGTCCAATAGAGAAAAATTGTAAAAATGCCCACGATAGATAGGAGACATGAACAACCTCGAATTAAAATTATGAAAAAGGTTCCAAACAGTCGTCTCATTCGAGGAAGAGATGATACTTCTCCCAGCTACGACAACCAAGTTAGCAGCTAAGTTTTAGACCATGACAACCAAGTCAACCACCAAATTCCATGCAAGATTCAGATTAGCAATTCTTACCAGTGTTGTTCCGTCGAAATTTGTTCCTATAATAGATGTCAAATGTTTCAGTCTCCTTGTGAGAATTGCAACCTCTTCATCTAGTTTGTTTTTATTTTTTCATCATCATCAAGATTAGTTTTGAAGGCAGTGGCATCCATTTTCTCAGAAGCGTCCTCTTTGGGCATTAAAGCACCTCTTTGGGCATTAAAGCAACCCAATTAACTGGGCAATTATCATCATTTTGATGGGTCCTTGGCTTCATGAACAACTGTGACTTTTGGAGTCCATTACTTAAAGAAGAGATCTGAATATTTTCTTAACTTGTCCTTCTTCAGAAACAATCTTACCTAGTGCAAACATGCTATTGACAAATTTCTATAATGTCTGGGTACATTTGGCTAATAGTATCAGTGTATCACCTTCCTTCCTAACAAGCATCTCACATTTGTGAGTGAGAATAACTAATCTTTTTTGTCGTACTTGAGAAGAATCGTCATGAGTTATTTGTGAGTGACCCGCATGTTGACACTTGGCGTCATCTTCGTAGGACACGTGGCCTGTCAGTCGAGCGCCACCCTCATTCCCAAGTGTATCCCAGCTTCCCAAGAGTTAATTCCTGAGCATTGAATGTTGTATTACCCTCGAAGGAACATCCTCACGAGGGTCGCCCTTGTCCCTCGTTGCCCAGATTGTTCTAATTCCCTCAAGGGCAACACTTTCTTGAGCATTGGACCCTCGGAATCTTTGTAGCTCTCGCCCTTGTATGAACTCTCCCCCAGGGATGTATCGAGGGGTAAACCTCCTCTCATCACCCCAAAGGCCTTGGCCCAGATGTCCCTCGGATCTGCGAGCCTCCAGGTCTTATTGTTGAACACGAGCGTGTGCCTCGCCCTCGTCACCAACCCAAAACGACTCTCTGACATGCAGTACACACCCGCTCACCTGCCACTGTTGCCCGCCACCAACTTTTCACCAGTTTTTGCAGAAGATTCCTCCTAGGTTTCTCCTCACTGCGTCACGTGTTAGGGCAACATTAGGCCAGGACCACACGGGGACAATTACCAAAGGGTTCCTGACCCTCAACTATAAATAAGAGACTTCATCTTTCCCACTGTAAGCAATCTCTGATATTTGAGCTCTGTAATTTCTTTATCTTCTTCAGTTCATCAACTGACTTGAGCGTCGGAGAGCCAAACTGGGTACCACCCCCAGTGCCCCCAGCTTGGCCTTCTGACCTCCCTTTTCTTGGTGCTTGTCCTAGCAGGTTGAACCCACCATCTCTGACGACACTCACCTGAGTTTTCATCCCCTGTTCCTCACATAAACAAATTCAAAGTGTTGGAGTCTGGACCTCCCATACTCAGACCCATCATTTTTGGCGCCGTTGTTGTTGCACATATGCTCACGCAATTGTATTCACTTTTGCCAAGAGAACATGACAAAATATTTTTAGCTTTCGCATTGTGAGATATGAGCCTTTTATGCTATGTTGAGTACTCACTCTTGTTCTTGGGAACCTTTGTGCCGTTAGCATCTTTCATTGGAATCTTGGCTCCTTCAATGACTATCTCCTATAGATAATAGTCAATAGATATGAAGTACTCCTCTATTTGATTTTTTCAGGTTGCATAGTTTGTGCCGTCAAAAAGTGGAGGACTAGTATGCCACGCTCCATCAGAGTAGATATCATTTTGTACGGTCATGGATCAATTTTGTTGGTTGTTAGACCAAATGTTATGGGTATAAGGCTCTGATACAACTTGTTATTCAAGAAGGGGGCACTGAATTGAGTATATAAAAATTTTTAATTATGGATACCTTCAAACACTAAATAGAAAGATGTAACAATAAGCATAAGAGATTTATAGTGGTTCATTCACTACAACTATGAAAAATACTATTTGAACAAAATAGTCTACTATCTAAGTGATTAAACTTAGAATTTTAAAAACGATGTATATTAACCAAAGTCTGATACAGAGTATAAACAACCAGAATTATTAAGATACTTATGTAATAAAGACTATGATACCAGTTATTGAGTTTCAAACAATATTAAATTAAAACACTTTAAAATATCTCTATGTGTACCTAACAAGTGTAAATTGCTCAAATACAATGTAACCCTGAATGTTGAGTACGTTTTGAAACCCTGACCGGACCGGTTCAACTGATGACCGGTCGCTTGTCCGGTTCGGGGTAGGGCCTTAAAAACAGTCCACAGTCGGACCAATTTGAACAGGTGAAAACCAGTCCAAAACCGGCTAAAGAACCGGACCGGCCCGATTCGCAGACCAGTTGGGCTGGAATTTTTTTTTTTTTTTTGTGAAAATGCAATTTTTTAGAGTTAGCAGCGGTTTGAACCTGCACCCCAAGGATAGGAAATTGATGTGCAAACCAAATTGGACACTTCACTTGTTATATAAAACTTAAATTTGATATAGTACAGATTATGTAAGAGATACTTTCCATTGAATTTTTTAACAGATGATTTGTTGGAAAAAATCCCATAGAAATAAACTCATCAATTCTATAGATTACAATTAATATGCAGTATTTTTTGTATAATATATATCAATGAATATGATATTTGTTAAATAAATATTTTATCTATATTTTCTACATGTTTATAGATTTATAATATATAATTTTATTATTAGAAATGTGAATTGAAAATTAATAAATAGTTGGGAGTAATTTCAAATTATATCTAATTGTCTATATTATTTAGCTTATTTGATTATTTTTAATTAATATTTATAATATTATATAATTATGACGTCATACCGGTTCAACCGGTGGTTCGATCGATCGAACCAATAAAACCAGTAACCAGTTAGAGGTCCCGATTCGACATTCGATCCGGGTTTCAAAACATAGGCCAGAGAGTACTAGACTAGCATAGATCTTGTAGTAGGAGCAACGAGTGTAACCAGTTAAAAAACAAAAAGACGGACAAGATAATTATAAAAATAATCATTAGTCAGCAGCTACAAGTTCAAACCATCATAATAGATGAGACAATTAGGAATATAAACCTTGTCAGCATTTAAAAAATTCAAGTCGGTTCCAGCGTCTGACACCTACGAAACTACTAAGAAACACACATAGTGAAATGGCTAAAAAAGAAAGAATGTTGTATTGATATGACCTGAGAAATGGTTTGCTACGATGAGCATACAAATAAAAGTAATTAGGAGGGGATCAGGGGAAAAAATAAAAATAAAAATAAAAATGACTACAAAGAGTCAAAATTTCGATGTCTAGTAACTAGTAAGACTCTGAAACTACACACATAGAGTCTAGAGATAAGCCCAAATTTTCATAAAATCGGAAGTACTCAAAATGAAAGGTAAAGAATTTAATTGTGTGCTCTAAAGATAATTAAAGGCTTTGCACCCATCTTGACCTACCTCCATCGTGTTGCTTTGATGCCCATGTTAGGCTCATAACTATTAGATCATTCATCTCAAATTCTTATATATGTTACTTCGCTTATCTATTTTTTATGCATTATTATTTTTTTCTTGTTTAGGTTTTTTTTTTCTTTTACATTTTCTATTTCATTAGATTATTACTTTTTATAAAATATATAATTCTATTTATTATTCAATTATGTTATGTATAAAATAAAACTTAATTATTTTTATTACTTTTTTTTATCTAATAAAATGTTACATATCGAGAATTAATTTCTTTTTTATCTACAAATTAATTTTACTTTCAAAATACATGATCAAATGTCCTATTAATATAATATATTTTTTTATAATATAAATTAATTTGATACATATTGATCGAGCCAAATTTCCACCAGCGGGTCGATTGAAATATTCAGCCGATCACTTCTATTTGTTGAAGGGGAAACCACCTCTAATAGCTCGAAACTTGTAAGTGATGAAAGTAAACGCGAGCTTGAGGCCAACTCGGGGAAGATGGGGGTGATACCCGGGTTAACACTCCGACGCTCAAGTCAGAATCTAGTGATGAGGGTCGAATATATGTGCAGTAAATGCGGTAGGTGAAAGGACTTACTGTTGCAATAAATGTGGAGGCTTTATATAGGGGGTGGAGAGAGAGTTCGCCGCCTCAACGTGCCAATGCCAGAAGCTGACAGGTGCCCTGTAGTACCCACGACGAGAGTACCACATCCCCCACACTATGAGTTCGGTCCACATATGAAATGGACTAATCCATACATAAACCAAATTCATAGCGAACAGAAGACAATGAAAAGACAACACTAGCCATGAGGGATCTAACCCCGTACCAATCAATCAAAATAACAAAACCTGCGATGCGGAAGCAATGATACTAGCATGGCCACAACAACCATAATACTTCAATTATCAATCTACCGATAACCTATCCCTATTCAATACAATTCAAAGAATAAATGGCTTACAGGCCCAATAATTAAACCAATACAATACCATAAACAACGTAATATGCAGTGAGTGTACAAGGTGCAAGACTCGATCAAGGACTCTATGACATGACCCCCGCCTAGCAACAACCTGTAGGAACCTGAAGGACAAATAGGGGAGGGGTCAGTCTCTAGAAGACTGAGTGAATAAGGGCATAAGTATATGTATAAAGCGGTAAACATGCAGGCCCTAATCCCGTGAAATGTTTTAAGGAACAATTTTCAAGGAAAAGGAACTTTCACGGAATTATGACACTTTCAATTTTCATTTCATGACAATAGGCTATCAGTGGCTCGGCGAGCGAGCAAATCTCCAACCTTACTCCCAATCGTGTAACAATGACATGCTTCTTATTAGGTGATCAAGCAGTTATTAGGTTTCGATCATTACAATATAATCAATACAGTAACAGTGCACAATCAGTTCCATCTTTCTCCCTCCAAGTGATGGTTCGCGTAGCTAGCCCTCGCCATCCAGTCAATATGGTCAGTGGGTGAATGAATCCCTAAAGACCGAGACTCTATCCTCCACTAACCTCCTAGTGGATTTCGGGTTCATCTCAATAATGTGGGGAGTGCAAGAGATCACCGTCGGCCCAATGGTACAGGGACCCGAAATGTTACTGTTCTGGGACCGTACTTTAAAATTTTCACTAATATACAGGTATCAAAATATTTCTAAAATATTTAAATACAAACAGCGGAAGACTAGCTAGAACTACTCAAGTATATACATGCAATTGATAATAAATTTTAAATCACAAAGCAGATAAATAAAGCATGCAATTAACACTTAAGAGCACTTAATTTATCATGCTTAAACAAAATATAATATAAAAATACCTTTCACCGAAAATGGCTCCTGCGCTCGGAATTCACCTCCCGAGAACCCGATACCCTGATCTCCTCGTGAAACCGGCAGAGCTTCCCTGCAATAACCCCAGAGAAACCCTCGGAGTGTGAGCTCCGAAAGTATTTCTCTAAATACTTAGATAAAATAAAACTTTAAACTAGAAAACCCTTTTCAGGGTTTATTCTCCCGAAATTAGGCGTTTATATATATAAACACCTAATTAAAATTAATTCCAAAATAAATCGAAATTAACTAGGAGAAAAGCGATATGGTTTCAAAGCCGAGAACTCAGCCAAAACCTCTCCCAAAAGTTATATGAAAAAATGAAATGCCAAGGCCCCTATTTATAGGGGAAAAATCGAGGGTAAAATAGTAATTTCACACCCCACTTGCGTGCACAACTTGGACACGAATTCCAAGGTGACTACGTCGAAGCTCTCATCACCACGAGTCCAACGCCGCCGAGAACGGGCCGGAATATCCCCGCACGCGCCACCTGTGTTATACACGCGGCTAGGGTTTCTGACTGACGTGGCCGATTCTGACTCGGCCACGTGTCCGGGTCGATCCAACCGGACACGGTTTGAACCGACCCTATCCATTTCCGACCCGACCCGACCCGTTGACCGACCCGCGGCGATGACGTGGCGCAATATCCGCCTTCCATGTGTCGCGCCACCTGGCGCCCATTCAGCGCCACCTTACGCCTGTCATTTTTTTTCCCCCGATGAAAATTTTATTTTCTCCAAAATAAAATTCCGGGCATTTCCAACTCTTTGGAACTTGATTTATTTTCTTAAAATAAATCCCTTGGCTATTTTCAAACACTTTGAAAATTTATTTCTTTCTTTCCTTTTAATGTTTTATCTTCAGGTTTTCGATTGGGGCTTGTTGGGGGACCTGCAGGACTAATTAATTTTAGCTCCAAACGGATTAATATATTATCATCTCATGATAATAATTAATTACCGTTTAATAATATTTAATTTCACTAAATTAATATTGTTGCACTCTAAAATTAATTAAATTATTCACGAATTTCTCGATCTAGAATAATTTTGCATTTTACTCCTCCGTGAAGATATCCATGAAAAATAAACTAATACTACTATCATTTATTTTACACTTCTAATCTGAAAACTCCTGATTCGACTTAAGTTCAAATTTCTTGTACGTGAAACACATTCAACATACAACTTCAGTGACGCATCACACGAAGTACTTTGGTCAAAGTTTTAATTAGAACTTTGCAAATCTATTTCAGGAATATCTTTTAACTTTCCAGCAAAGCCACAGATTCCTCGATCAATATTCCTCTTCAGCACATTTCATATAATCACTGAACGTACAAAGGTTTCGGTCATTCGATATCGAGACCTCACTTATGAGCACATTACAATGATTAACACTACATGCCTAAAGTCGAAATACTACCAGGATTAAGAGTTCAATGCTCCATAAGATTGGTTCATTTTAGATAGTAGTTTAAAATGAACTATCTTAGTGGTCCAGTTTGATGTTTCCAAATCTATTGAAAATCATCAATGTGTTATAACTGGAAACTCCATTTCCCTATGACGAAAGACTAATCATCTTATATAACACATTATAGTCTCGATAAGAACTTATTCTTATCTTACCGACTAGAACTTTAATAACATGTGATTTTGATATCCAAAGTCCTTTCGTACGAAACACATTTCATATAAGAATATCATCACATGTTATTAATTATGTTAATATACTCATAACTTACAATAATTTCAGTTTTATTAATCCAACAAAATACGAAGTATTCACAAAGAAATTGGATTTTCAGGGCACTAATCCCAACAATCTCCCACTTGCCTTAAATTTAATTGGCTACACATCTAAGGCCCATCCCTTCTACATGAGTATTAAAAATCTTTTGCGCCAAAGTCTTAGTGAAGGGATTTGCCAGATTGTTTACCGAGTTAATCTTTACTACTGCCACTTCTCCACGTTCCACATAATCTCGAATAATATGGAACTTTCTCTCGATGTGCTTTGCACGTTTATGACTTCGAGGTTCCTTGGAGTTGGCCACCGCTCCAGCATTGTCACAGTACAATGTGATCGGTGTAAGTCCATCTTTGACGACTTCTAAATCCATCAGGAAATTTCGAAACCAATACGCTTCCTTGGCTGCTTCCAAAGCTGCCACGTATTCGGCTTCCATGGTGGAGTCAGCAATGCAACATTGCTTAATACTCCTCCAACTTATGGCTGCTCCTCCCGGAGTAAACACGTATCCAGACGTCGAACGTCTAGAATCTAGATCAGATTGAAAATTTGAATCTGTGTACCCTATAGGAATGGGCTCGTCACTGCAATAAACAAGCATATAATCCCGAGTTCTTCTCAAGTACTTCAATATATGCTTTACAGCTATCCAGTGCTGGAGTCCAGGGTTTGACTGATATCTACTGACCATACCTATAACATAACAGATATCTTGCCTTGTACATAACATGGCATACATGAGGCTTCCGATTGCCGAGGCATACATAACATTTTTCATTTTCTCAGTCTCTTCAGCTGTCTTGGGACACTGATCTCCAGACAAATGAACTCCATATCGGAAAGGTAATGAACCTTTCTTGGAGTCAGCCATATTGTACCTTACCAACATCTTATCTATATATGCTGCTTGTGATAAACCAATCATTTTATTCTTACGATCACGATAAAGCCTGATCCCTAAAATATAACTGGCCTTACCTAGGTTTTTCATGTCAGATTAATTTGACAACCAAATCTGGACTGCTGATAATACTCCTGTGTCATTTCCAATGAGCAAAATATCGTCTACGTATAAAACTAAAAATGTTACAACACTACTCTGATGTCTTTTGTACACACATGGTTCATCAGGCAACTGTATAAATCCAAAGGATTTAATTGCTTCATTAAATATGATGTTCCATGATCTAGACGCTTGCTTAAGACCATAGATTGATCTATTAAGCTTGCATACCATATGCTCCTGATTTCTGGCTATAAAGCCCTCAGGTTGAGCCATGTATATCTCTTCTTGAAGGTGCCCGTTCAAGAAGGCAGTCTTCACATCCATTTGCCAGATTTCATAATCATAATGAGTGGCAATGGAGAGAAGAATTCTTTTGGACTTAAGCATTGCTACGGGCGAGAAGGTTTCATCGTAATCGATACCTTCTTTCTGAGTATAACCCTTTGCCACAAGCCTTGCTTTAAAGGTTTCTACCTTTTCGTCCATTCCTCTTTTTCGCTTATATACCCATTTGCATCCAATAGGTTTAATGCCCTCAGGCGCCTTTACAAGTTCCCAGACTGTATTAGAATACATTGAATCTAACTCAGATTCCATGGCTTTGACCCAACGGTCAGCGTCTATATCTTTTATAGCTTCATCATATGTGATACGATCAGATATGTCAGATTCAACCACTTGGGTTAATCCTAAGTATCTGTCAGGTGCCCTGATAATCCTCCTATTACGACGGTGTTGTTGTGTACTTGTCCCTACATCATATGTTGTATCTGGTACATCATATGTATCCAACACATTTTCAGTTATTATGGGTTCTTGGGGTTCAGTATCTGATACTGTCATTTCTTCTAACACTATTTTGCTTCTACCCTTGTGGTGATTTACGAAATCATCTTCGAGATATTTAGCATTAGTGCTTACAAACACTTTGTGATCTCTCGGATCGTAAAATATCCCACCTCTTGTTCCTTTAGGATAACCTATGAACAAACAAACCTCTGTTCTTGATTTCTACTTGTCAGGATCCTTTCTTAACAAATGGGCTGGGCTTCCCCATATCCGAAGATAGAAGATACTAGGCTTCCGCCCTCGTCACAGTTCCGTTGGTGTTTTAGGAACTGACTTGGATGGAACATGGTTTAATATGTGAGCCTCCGTTTCGAGAGCAAAGCCCCAAAACGAACTTGGTAGGGTAGCATGACTCATCATGGATCTTACCATCTCCATTAGAGTTCTATTTCTCCTTTCTACAGCACCATTCTGCTAGGGTGTACCCGGTGTAGATAACTGAGATTTAATCCCATTTGCAGTGAGAAATTCTAGAAACTCTGTAGACAAATACTCTCCATCCCGATCTGATCGAAGTGTCTTGATACGTTTTCCAATTTGATTCTCGACTTCAGCCTTATATTCTTTGAACTTTTCAAAAGCTTCAGACTTATGTCTCATCAAATAGACGTATCCGTATCATCAATGTGTCATAACTGGAAACTCCATTTCCCTATGACAAAAGACTAATCATCTTATATAACACATTATTGTCTCGATAAGAACTTATTCTTATCTTACCGACTAGAACTTTAATAACACGTGATTTCGATATCCAAAGTCCTTTCGAATGAAACACATTTCATATAAGAATATCATCACACGTTATTAATTATGTTAATATACTCATAACTTGCAACAATTTCAGTTTTATTAATCCAACAAAATACGAAGTATTTACAAAGCAATTGGATTTTCAGGGCACTAATCCCAACAAACTCTAGGCCCCAGTCAATGTGCAGTACAATATCTCGCCAAAACAGTAGGGTAGATACAATGCATTAGGGTTTCAGTTCAGAAAACAATTGATCTTTGAAAACGAATGTAATAATTATAATAGTATAATTTACCTTTTTGGCCAGACTAGTCAATTTAGGGTTGTAAGGTTTGCAATAATAACCTATCAATTTTCTCACCTGACGAGCGACGGGACAAGACAAGTGTGCCGGATAGTGCCTATTTGATAGATAATCTCCGCCCTGGAGAAGAACTGGGCAAGAAAGGAAACAATGTGTACTCGTGAGACAAGACTCAATAATGAAACCAAATATGACACACGGCGTAGTCACGAATATATTCATGTACAAAATGAACATATACTAGCATATATCGATCATTTAAAGGCTTAGAAATATAATTGAATTACATAGAAGGAAGCAGGAAATCACAGACACTTTCTGGAGCATGGGAACGGCCGTTCCGAGTTCAGTGTAAAATGGGAATGGCCGTTCCCAACTCTCCCCGAAAAATCCCACGCGTTTGTAAAGATTTGCCAATTTTGCCGGTTGAGAAAGGCCGTTCCGGTCGTAGGCCAAAACTGGGAAGGGCCGTTCGCAGTCTCGCGTGCTAGATCATTCAAAGGACCGGAAGGGCCGTTCCGGGGAAACAACTGGGGACGGGAAGGGCCGTTCCCGCTGTGCAAAAAGCTCAGAACAGAGTAGAAAACAGGGGAAGTCTCGGATTATATACAAAACCCACAAAACACCATAAAAACTTCTTCCAAATGCATTTAATCATACAAGAAACATACTTAGGCACTTAAAATGCAATTAAAATCAATATAAACACTCATACTAGGCTTTGATCATCAAGAAATTCAATATTAAACCCCATATATATATATATATATATATATATATATCCTCTAATTCCATAAACTTTAAGAATCATGAATGAAATTCAAGTTAAAAGCATATTATCAAACTTCCATCAACTCATACCCAAGTTATCACCTTCAATTCGTGAACCCTAGCTTCAATTAATATTTCAAGAACTCAATCATAATTCCATCTCTACCTTGGAAGAGAAGAGAAGAAGGAGGTAAAGTTGGAAGAGGAAATTAGAGCTTCAAAGTGTGTTATTTGCTGAAAATCGAGCTTGAATTTGAAGAACCACTTCTCCTTCTTCCTCCTTGTCTTGACCGAGAGGGATAGAGAGCAAAGAAGCCAAGTGTATGTGTGTATGAATGATATGAAAATGTTACGTGATTTCTCCAATATAAGGGATGAATGACCATAAATGGCAATTAAGTCCCCAAGTTGGTAAGTTCATGCAATTTAGTTCTCAATTTAAGAAAATGATCAAGTAAGTACAATTAAACAATTAGGGCATGTTGGACAATTAATTCACGTATCCATTACATATAATTCACATATTATCACATAAATATTAATAAAATAATTCAAATAATATCATGAATGAAACACTTAAGAAATAAAAGAATTAAAATAAATCCTATCTCTCGAAAACTCATACGCGTGGAGCGCGTACCTAAATGACTGAAAAACTGGGGCGTTACATGCCCCATTATCCCCTAGGTATTAAATGCGTGGTCGGCCACTAACCACGGGGTAAGGTGGTCGAGCTGTGGGTCGAGTCCATTGAAGCTGAGCTGAAGGGCTAGACCCAGAGTCGAGGCTTGAGGCGGTAAAAATTGGGGCGGTTAATGAGAGACCGACCTTACGGTCGAGACCGGGTTTGGTCGAGCAGACAGATGGCGTATGCTGATTAGTGTCTGATGAAAGACGGGTTCGAGCCACGTCATAAGCCCCCCGAAACATCGTCTGCTAGGGCTGACGTGGCAACGGCGTTTCAGTTCCCGAGGTGGGGCCCGCCGTAATCATGGCGACGTTTCACCTTCTCGATTCCCATCAATTTCACTCCTATAAATAGTGCTCCTCTGTAAATTCATTTTACCATTTGTAAGAGGATTTGAAGAGAAGCTCCGAGCCCTTTTAAGCGATTTCAGTGTTTTTGTTCGTCAATTTCGACCGTTTGTTCCAGAAGGAGAATACTTTCGATCAATCTCTTTTTCACAAAGGCACTATTTTCAACTCCATCTCGGTTTAATTCCACTCCTTTTATTTTTCGATTGCTTTGAGAGAGAGGGCAACCACTTCCCTCTTCCAAAAGTTTTCTCTCCCCTGATTTGCTGGATCCTTTCAGCAAAATGCGTGTTTTAGAGTTATTCCTTTAATAAATGTAGGATGTCGGCAAATCGAGGTGAAAATGAGCCTATGGGGATGGAAGTGGGGGCCATATCCAAGGGTCGAGCTCCAATCCTGGTTCGAGCTCGGACTCGTCCGACTCTGGGTTATCTATGGAGACGAGGTTGACGAGGATGTTGATGTAATGGGAGTGTCTGATCCCATCCCCGAGGCGGAATTAGAAGAGGTTATCGTGCCTCGAAAAGAAGGTGAGGAGGCATCGACATCCGGTCGGGGGAAAGAAGAAGATGATGAAGAGGAGGACACCGAAAACATTGAACCGGAGGATCGGTTGATGAAGGATCCTCAAGCCATCACTCCCAATATTTCGTGGGACAAAGTAAGAGAGATTCAGTATTGGCTGTTTGGAGGGACACCAGAGTTTGGGGGCTATCGAGTTATTAAGCCCGAGGCAGGAGACAGAATGACAAATCCGCCTGAGAACTGCGTTACGACCAACTACAAGACGGTTGAGAATGGGTTCAGGGTGCCCATTCCCGAGGAGATGCTCGAGTTCTTCAACGTTTTGAGGATTAGCCCGCTTCAGTTGATGCCGAATTCTTACGCTATGGTGAATGGGTTGAGGGCCCTGTTGAAGTGTCTGGGTATGAAGACCAACATATTCTGCCTATCGGAGGTTTTCTAAGCCTCTGTGACGACCGAGACCTCGGTGCCTGGGCCGGGGTATGTGCAACTTCAGTCGAAAAACAACTTTCGACTAGTGAGATCTCCGACCTCCTCGAATGGCAAGGGTTGGAAGCAAGATTTGTGTACATCCGGTGAGAGAGGGGCTAGCCCGTATTGAAATATCCGGGGTGGAGTTGGGTCGCTCGAGCTAATCTTCTGAGAGGGCCTCCGGACTGGCCCAACACTTTGATGGCTGCCTTGAGGGACACGGGGACTGTCGAGTCGAAGGAGATGATCGCCCCCCAAATGTTGATCGAGTTGGGAATGGCTCCGGGGGTGTGCAAGTATTTCGACCCCGGTATCTCGAGCGAATTCCTTCGAAGCAATTCTAGTTATGTTTTTGTTTTGTATTTCCTTCCAAGTATATGATCGATTCCTCTTTCCTTTATAGAATCATATATCATGTCGGCGTCACTGGCAACTCGAAGGAAGAAGATAGAGGAGTTGAAGAAGAATGCTGAGAAGAAACACTTGCCACCACCTACCGAAGCAGAGATCGAGGCAGCTAAGAGGGCTACCATCGAGGTGCTACCACAGGTCCTAGAGAAGAGGGGGCCCGATGTGCCAGGCAAAAGGGGTACGGCTCCAAGTGGGGGCTACTAGCCAGAAGCCCCCAATCCAAAAGGCAGAAGACTCAACCTGGCCGCCACCAGTCCATGTTCCGGGACGAGGGGGACAGATCAAAGAGCAAAGGTCGAGAGAAGATCCCAGCCTTGCCACTCCCATCATCCTTGGGACCGGTGGTCGAGGTCCAAGCCGGTCAACAATCAGAACCTCCGACCCCTACTCGAGGAGCCATTATCCCAAGGAATCTGGCCAGTATCTTGGCAGGGGTTCAAAAACCACCTCATGGTGCTCGACCAACACACGCGGCCCCTTAGAAGCCAAATGAGGAGGACGTGAAGGCCTTCTTCGACTACCCGACGGTCGAGGAGCCACATTTCCTTGGTGGGATGGGCAGCCTAAATGACCAAGGGGAGCCTCGGAGAATTGGTACAGCCCCCTGGGACTATCCAGCGATCGGAGCCTTGTACAGCTCGATTCAAACCGAGGTCGATCACCGTGAACGCTGGATCTTTTTCGATGATGAGATCGAGGTTTTTTGGGTCCAGAAGTATATGGCGGTAAGTATATTCGAGCCAGGGACTCCTTTAACTCACTTTCCTATTAACATATAACTCGAAATCTGACCGTCGATCCTATCTTCTCAGGTAGGTCAGGATTTCTTCCATTTTGCTTGGCGGAGTTGGGTGCATCGCCAAATGAGGATGAGGGCTGAGCAAGCGGTTAAAAGGTTGAGGGCAAAATTATCCGAGAAGGACAAACAGTTGGCGGAGGCACACAAGGATAAGACTGAACTCGACAAGAACCTTCTCGATGCCATTGAGAAATTATCCAAGGTGGAGGACCTGAAGATTGCCAAGGGTCGGGTCGCCAATTTGCACCAGGAGGAGCTCAATGCTAAGTGTCGATGGCAGGTCGAGGGCGAGAGAAAATGGATGGATCTGGCCATTAACAGATGCAAGAAGGGCCTCGAGTTGGCTGCACCCGAGCAGGAGAGAAGGGGTGCCTATCGATTCATGAAGTCGAAGGCCTTCCAAAAAGCCTGTTCAATTGCCAACTTCAAGGACATCGAGGAGGATTTTAACCTGTGCCTCACCCAAGTACAAGCTGTCGGATACCTGCCCATGGATTACGATAAGGAGAAAGTAGGCATCTTTCAGAATGACCCTCGCCCCGTCGACCTAATTACTCGGCCCCCGACTTCGGAACCTGATTGGACCAAGGACGAGTTCGGGTTTGCGGTATACCTGGCTTGATCCACTTATGCTGGGGTCCCCGAGGAGACTGAGAGAATGTCGTCGGATGTCGACTTGGAAGCTTTGTTCGACTATAAGGAGATCTGCCCCGAGTACTTTCGCGACTAGGCAATTGTGCCCATCGAGGAAGGAACTGCTCCCAGACTGACCTAGGATTGAGCTAGAGAAAACGTGCCAGCCCTTTCTCTGTGCTCTTAAATTCAGCTGATTGTAAACCTACTTTCTAATGGCTCGACTGTTGGGGTTGAGTCTTTGTACTGTTTTTAGGAACTCGACTATTAGGGTGAGTTCTCATTAGTTGTTTAGCTCAAGATCCGTTGTAAATAGGTAAGGATTCGAGCATGATTTGCTTCCATTGTGGAAAATCCAAAATTAGCAAGTGCGTGATCAAAATCAATGTGATCGATATGTTTTTCAAGTTTTGTTATGTAATCTTTCAAATTTTAGTCAATGAATTGTTCTTTTTAGTTTCCTTTGACGTTTTAGATAAATGTCTTTTATTAATTCGATACTAGTAGATTTGTCGAGAAGATATCGAGATAGAGAACTCTTATCTTTTGAGTTTATGACGTTTTAATGAATACGAGCAACGTAAAATAAAACGCACAAGTGTTTGATCGAACAAACATTTATATCGAAAGGGAACAAATTGTTATTTATTGATCAAAAGTTGTACATTCGAGAACTTTACATGTAATATTTCTTCAAATTATGCGCATTCCAGGATCGAGGCAATGGCTTTCCATTGAGATCTTCGAGGTGGATTGATCGATTCTTGCCTATCTTGATGATTTGATATGACCCTTCCCAATTTGCATCGAGCTTGCCAAACATGTTTTGTGACTTCAACCTTTTTGAGCACCATGTCTCCGATCTGGAAGTGGAGAGGTCGAATGTTCTTGTTGTAAGCTCGAGCTGCTGTGGCTCGATATTATTGCATTCTTTGATGGCCTCTTTCTCTGGTTTCTTGTATGGAATCGAGGTCGAAGGCCCTCAACTCATTATTTCTCTCAAGTTGGAAGTGAGCAACTTGAGGCAATTGGTGGAGAATTTCTGCTGGGATCATGGCTTCCGACCCATACACCATGGCGAAAGGGGTTAGGCCTGTCGGGACTCTTGGCTTGGTTCGATAGGCCCAAAGGGCTCCTTCCAGCTCATCGACACACAGTTCCTTCTTGGCCTCCAAATGAGTACAAAGATTCTGGACAATTGTTCGATTGGTTACCTCGACCTATCCATTGGCTTTTGGATGTCCGACCGATGTGAACATCTGGCTAATTCTAAAGTCTGAACAATAAGATTATAGTTGCGAGCTCCTGAACTGGGGACCATTATCGCATATGTGGATTTGAGGAACTCTAAATCAAGTGATTATATGTTTCCATAGGAAGTCACGGATGACATGAAAGGTGATCTTTGGAACTGCCAATGCTTCGACCCACTTGGAGAAGTAATCGATAGCAACTATGACGAATTATCTCTATCGAGTGGTGATCGGGAACGGTTCGATGATATCGATGCCCCACAGTTCAAAAGGCCAGGCTGATTCGACCGGGATCATCTCGGCAAGATGATGGTGAGTCAAGTTTGTGTGCTTCTGGCATCGATCACACTTTTTCACAAATTCGAACGCATCCTTGCGTAAGGTGGGCCAGAAGAATCCAGCTCGAGAGGTCTTCTGAGCTAGAGATCGACCACCGGCGTGATTTTCACAGATTTCTTCATGAATTTCGGCTAATATTTCTCGAGCACGGTATTTGATCTTTCTTGCTTCAATCGGTTCTTTTGGCAGAATACTATCACGAAGATAAAGTACTAGGTTATCAAGCCAACAGGGTTCAGCGGCATCTATAGAGTTGACCTCTAGCGCAGGTAGATCGATCGACTGTTTAGAAGATGTCTTGAAAGTTATGGATCGATTGGTTATTCCTTGTGATCCGCTTGCGAATTTCGAGAGGGTGTCTGCTCGAATGTTCTCCTCTCGAGGTACTTGATAGAGCTCGAATTCCTCAAATTCTAAGATTGCTTTCCTTACCAAATCGAGATATTTGATCATTGATTCTTCTCGAGCCTCGTAATCTCCATTGATTTGTCCAACGATCAATTGTGAGTCGGTGATGGCTGTGAGTTTCTTGATATTCTGCATCTTTGTTATCCTCGACCGGCCCAAGAGGGCTTCATACTCCGTTTCGTTGTTTGTCACAGGAAACTCGAGTAGGATGGCATATTCGATCTCTTGGCCATTGTGTTGGAGAGGGATATACCGGCTTCCCCCCCGAAAGAGGTCGAAGAGCCATCGACTGCTAATGTCCAGACTGAAATGTCCTGCTCCAGGTCAAGAGAAGTGATTTTTTTGACCAAGAAGTCTGCCAGTCTGAGCTTAGTAAGACACTCGAGGACGGTAGAACATTTCGAACTGTCCAAGGTCCATGGCCCATTTGGTGAGCCACCCCGACACTTCAGGCTTTTCCATAACTGTTTTAAGTGGTTGGTCTGTCAGAACAATTATTGGGTGAGCTTGAAAGTACGGTCGGAGTTTTTGAAAGGTATGGACCACCGCGAGTGCAAATTTCTCGATCTAGAGGTATCGAACTTCAGGACCATGGAGAATCTTGCTGACGTAGTAAACAAGGAGATATTTTCGATCTCAAATTGTGATAAGTACCGAGCTGATGGTTTCGGGGGAAATAGCTACATAAAGGTATAATGGCTCACCATCGACCGGCCTACGTGATCATTTTAATTGCAAATTGTTTCTTTCATATCATCACATATACACATAATGCACAATCCATACATTTCATAAACATATCATATTTTACATACATACATACATATATATATATATATATATATGAATACATAATTACGTCCTACAGTAATACACTCACACAAGCATAATATATGTATATAAGAGCACTATAAAAATTATATATATATTATATACTTATAATCTTGATTTACTTTATACATATAAATTATATATCTATACATATATTACATACACATATCATTTATACACAAGAACTCACACAAACATACACAAAATCTATAACACACACACTACACTCTTGCATTCATCACAAACACTCTTGATTCCAAGCAAGAAGAAAGAGGAAGAGAAGCATCATTATCATCATCTCATCGTCATCTCCACCTCTTTCCTTTTATCCCTAGGTTGATGTTTTAATTTATATTGGGTGTGAGTGTGTAATAGTTAGGGTTTAAGGACTTGTATATGTATCTTTGTTCTTGAGCATGAATATGTGATCATATATGTGTGTATCCTTGGATTTATTGCATAGATGCTTTGGTTGTTGGGTTATTAATGAGATGGCATGAATGGGGCTTTATATATTGAATTTGGATTGATCCAAGTGCCTATATGTGTGATTTATGGTGTATTACTGATATATATGGTGTGTATAGGTGTTATAGACTTATATGAGTTTGCATTATCGTGAATAAACTTGTTTTAGTTGGTTGGAATGCATGGATCGAAACCTCCCTTGCCATCCCCTATTTTTCGAGTTTTGGTTCCTCGGCCGGGAACCTTTTTAGTTCATTTTGGATCCCAGCCCTTAAAAATTCAAATATTTGCTCTCGTTAAAACTGTCCCGGCCGGGATACTTTTTACTTCAATTTTGATCCTGGCCAGGATCCACTTGAAAATTTTAGTATTTTGCTCTCGTTAAAAGTGTCCCGGGCCGGGACACTTTTCAGTTCAAATTTCATTCCGGCCGGGATAGGGCCCTGGAAGCATCATAATTTCACTTTTGTTAATTCATGCCTCTTGTTCGTTTAACTCGTTATATACTTTCTTGTGAATTAATTATGAATTATCAATGATTATTTCATTTATTTTAACATCTCTTGATATGCATTCATATGTCGTTCGTCCGTTAATTGGTTCATTCATCTAGAGTCTTATGTACAGTCGTGTTTCTTACACAGAGTTTGATCCGGTCGAGGAGCAGGGTCAGTAGGCTTCTCATTTCTTCTTCCTTTTTTGTTAAGGTGAGGGTTTATTTTAATTATTTAGAACCCTAATATCTCGTGTGATCTTTTAAGCCAAAATGTAATAACTATATGTATACTTTGGAAAATGGTTTAAGTATGAAAGGTTTTCAAATGTTTTCATGAAAATGTTTTGGCGAGAATCATGCACATGTTATTGGGCCCCGGGGAATTATGTGAATGGAGATCGGTACGACGCCGGGTCGTCGGATAAGCCATTGCATATAGTACCCTTTGAGAGTTTCTCACCCGACTGTGTAGCGTGGAAGGTGAGATACTCTTGAGTCGGTGGTTAACCCATCGAAGGAGCGGGAATGAGTCATGATCCCCCGTCTCGATATTGTCTCATGAGGTGGTTTGGGCCTTACAAACCCTTCCCCCGCCCTGGAGGAAGAAGGATGGAAAACTATGTTACTTCTTATGATTATGGATATGATTAGGTTATGCATGAACACTTAATTAAGATTTATGCACACACTATGGAGTATGGTTGGAGAATTGGCCCCTCGCCGGGCCCCGTTAAATTATGATTTTCCAAGTAATTATATGATATCCGTAATTCCGAATAATGCTTCTCTTAAACTACCCGCTTGGGACTTTCTAACACTTTACTCAGAATTATGGATTGCATGCGCATGTGTATTATCTATTATACCCCTCACTCAGTCCTTGGACTGACACCCCACGTTGTTTTAGTCTGTTTGCAGGATTTGCTAGGCAGGGAATAAGGTCGTCGTGAAGTCCTTATTTTGGTCCTAGCATGACTTTATCATTTTAGCACCTCATGTTTATATACTTGATTATGTATTAATGTATTTTGGAGAATACTTGTACATACTTGATGGTCTTGTAGACCTATGATTGTATTACTTGGGTTCGTATGTTTATATTATGATATTATGCTTCCACTATATTTATTGCATCAATTTGTGATTTGGTTTAATGGTTAGCCCCACTTAGCTGGGTTTAGTTTTTTTTTTCCTTGTAACCCGTTCGCCATGTGTTTGATTCGTGTGTGGAAATTCATTTCATGCATGGATTGGGCTATTGGTGCGGGGGATGTGGCGCCTGCCGATGCGTGTGCTACATCCTTAAGTGGTATCAGAGCCTAGGTTGCAAAACCGGGCTCTTGAGTCGGGTCTTGTTAGTTTAAGTCATACGGATTAGGATTTATGTGTCTAATTGAAGGTCTTGCATTGTTATATGAGCATTCTTGATTGATTAACTAGTGCACCTTAACTTCATACCAAGGATATGTTAGGAATAGTGCCCTAGAAAGCCGATTGTATATCCGCTTTGTGCTTTTCCTTATTGTAATCACAGACAATCTTTGAATGAAATAACGAATTGAGGCAACACTTCTTTATATGCTCTTGTTTGGTATGCGTTTACTTTAGCTGTGCATGTATGAGAACTCCCCTAATCCTGATGACTTTAGGACTCTACCATTTAGGTGAAATGGTTCATGAAACGAGCCCTATATCACAGAAGTCATGTTTAGTAAAATACTCCAAGCCGATGAGTCCTACAGACAGTGGGAGTGTCAACCTGACTCCTCTAAGGCTTGCTTGTGGGATCACGCCCTTAAGAAGGATCACCTTGTTTCATGGAGGTGCAAAGTGTATAGTTGATACGTGTGTGATACATGAGGGTGCTTACTTTAATAAGTAAGTTCACTGAGGTGCCCCGTGTGAGAACACTCCTAAATGGGAAAGGAAGTTTCTATTTCAGAAAATGGAAACTTCCAGATTAGGAAATATCTCACGAGTCATTGATGTGATTAATTGATCCTCAGACTTGAGGTTCCTTGTCACTTTATGAGTTAACTCTGTAGTCTTAGGTATAAGCTTTAAAGGGTGTCGCCTTAGACAACTGATTCAAGGCTTATGCTGGGGCTGCACAAGTGACTCATGAAAGTGAATGAGAATCAAGATAGGACCTACACTTGCATTTGCAAGGTGATCTCTTATTGTGTAAGTCATTCATATGCCATATGGAGTCCTTGGCCAAGGCAGTAGATCAAGACATCAAGAAAAGGGTTTCTTGGATTGAGATCAAATGGATATGAAATGCACTTAGCTTTAAGACCGGATTATTAGGGTTCTGATTATTCCCTTGCCCTAGATCTTGATTGAGAGATAGTAAGTAGGAGGATTGTATCTCACATGAATCAATGACTTAAAGGTTCTGTCGAATCCGAACATTCCAATTCAGCTAGGGGTTAAACACCTGTTGCTAGACTATGGTCGTTTAATCTGTGGACTGATTAATTAATTAGTGAATTAATTAATTAGGGTCACTGCTAATTGAATTGAGAACCTAGAGGGTCACACACAACAACTTGGTTACATGAATTGAGGCTTGAAAATGATTAAACGAGTTAATCGGGCCAAGAGGGTTCCACACGTGTGAAATCACACGTGTGGCTCACGTGAGTGACACGTGTCACTATGACACGTGTCACACATGTGTGGATGTATATATACATATATATTATATATATGTATTAAATAATTAAATGTGTTAATTATTTAATAGACTTTGGTTTAATTTTGAATTAAAAAGAAAGTCTTATTTTGGAGAAAATAATCTAGTTAATTAATTACGAATTAATTAATTAGATAAAAATAAGTTATTTATTTTATAATAAATAAAGTATAAAATTATCCAAAAATAGTTTGGATATTTTTAGCTCTCTTAAAAGTTGACTTGAATTAGAATTCAAAGTCAAAGTTGGAAAATACTTGATGATCAAGTAATAGGAGAGAGAGGAACCGAATCCTTGCCCAACAAGGATTAGGATCGGCGCCCCTCTCCCTTTCCTATATATAGGGGAGCTCATGCTCCCCTTTAGAGCTAATTGGCAATTCTTTTGGTTCATGTGTTGAACACCTTCCTTTCTCCAAGATTAAATTAAACCCTAGGTTAAGCCTAAACACTAACTAGAGAACTAGCATCCTTACTAGTTAGATTGTGATCAAGTTGGTGGACTTTCTCTAGAGACTTCAAGTTAGAAGTTTGAAGATTCGTGCTTTACCAAAGGAGAGGGGATCAAGCCGCGAGAAGAGCGTTCTTGGGTGGCTTGAAACGCTTCAAGAAAGAACAAAGGAAAAGTAAGTTTTCTATCTTTACGAATTTGGTTACACGATTGCGAGTCCAAGGTCCTTTTGTTGGGAAAATTTTTTAAAATCCGCTGCTTTCTGATTCGTGTTTTCCAACAAGTGGTATCAGAGCCACCTCGTTAATCGTGTTTCTGATTTGTCTCAATTATTCTGAATTTGGTAGAAATTCTTAGGCTTAGATGCGAATTAGGTATTCATGAGTTCTTTTAGAAAGCCTGAAATACGAAACTGTAATTTTTCCTGAATTTCTAAAACTGCTTTTGAAAATCGTTTTAGTTGAAATTTATCAAAATCGAATTTTTTAATTTTAGATTGAACCGGGTTTTGGAGAAACCCAAAAATACGAAACGGGACACGAAAAGAACGGGCCTGGGCGTGCTAGCACGTCGCACGCCCAAGCCCCATCACCGCCGCCCAGCCCTCCCGCATCCGCGCGGGAGGCCTCTCGCCCGCCTAGGCGCCTTGCTCGCCTGTCCCGCAACCGTACGGGACAGCCGCCTGCTCCTCCCGCAACCGCGCGGGACCGCCCGCCCAGGGATGGGCGGGACTGCCTGCCCGCGCCGCACGTCTGCACGCAAGGGCGCGCCTGGCGCGCTCACGCTGGCGGCAATCGCTGCTGGCTGTGCGCAGCGCTGGCGTGCGCCTAGCGCTTGTTCCTGCGCGACGGGCGGGCGATCCCGCGTCGTCCCGGGCCCGTGTTTTCGTGGTTTCGTGTTTCGTGTTTTTCGGTCCGAAAAATCCCGATTTAATTTAATTTTAATTTTATCTTTTAAAATCAGTTTTGTTAAAATAAAATTATTTTAAAATTTTGATTAAATTGGGATTTTTGAGAAATTAAAGCGATTTGGATTTTGGGAAAATTATGAATTTTATTTTCTGAAAATAATAAAAGAATAAAATTATTAATTTTGGAAATTAATTGGAATTTTATTGGTTTATTGTTTTTCGGGTTTTATTGAAAAGGCTCTTGAACAAGAATTGCATCTAAGTCGTGTTTTATGTCATTAGGACTTGAAACGAGAATTTTAATTTATTGGCTAAATTTAAATTCTCGCAAAAGCATGTTAGGTGATCATGGGTTTAGATCTATGTATGGTTTTAATTTATGCACATGGATGGTTTAAATTGGGGTTGGAGCCCTATAGTTGTGTTTTTCAATTGAGGTTGGAGCCTCACTTATGTGCGTACTGTTATGTGATTTATTATGTGGCTTTGCATATTACTGTTTTGAGGCCGGGGTATGCCCCGTGTAATTGTCTAAGGCCAATATGAAGATTGAGCCTTATTACTTTATGTCTTTTTCCTTTTATTGTAATTTGAGAGTAGAGATAGGTGGTGAGGTTTTATTTTCATTTTGGAGACAATGCACCCATGAAGTAAGATGGACCACATTCAAGTAACAAGGAGGCCATAAGTGAAGACCCCTCAAAATGTTGGGGAGGGGAATCTCAATTGTTAAATGTAATAGAGATAGGGCTCGTATTTTGTTACCGCTTTCCCTTATGTGATTTAAACTGTTTATGTGGCATGTATGTTAGAACTTGTGATTGTGGAGTGGCTCCCACATATCACGCATAAGATAGGTAGAACCCATGATCATTACATGTTAGTATCATGCTAGGACATGTTATCTGTTTATGTGCTTGTTTGATATGCATTTAAGTGTACTTGCATTAATCAAGACTAAAAAAATTGGATAACATATATGTTGGTGAGGTCAAACCGGACAACTCTCCGGTTGATTCGAAAATTCCCATTAAATATTAAGCTAATTTCGAACAAATAGGTGTTTAATTCGAGATGCAAATTTTGAATTAAATTCCTAGCATTCCATCAATAGGTTTTAAGTTTAGTAAGTAAAGCTAGTTATTGTCCGCGAGTCGTGGGATAGCTAGTGGAGCTTATTAGTTCTTAGTTACCTAATTAATCATTTTAAATGATCAATATTTCGTGGTCAATTTTAGCAAGGGCGATGTCCGCGAGTCGTGGGTCGTTCGAACTAAGTTTTGGTCATGATCTTATTATTGATGGGTCTAGCTTAACGCCTAAGTAAATATGGATGTCGCACGAGTCGTGGGTCCATATTGAAAGATAGGTGATGCAAAAACAATTACTAAGAGTTCTAAAGGTGTTAGAATTGGTAAGTTGTACCTACCTAGGGTTCTTACTTGGAATGTCCGCGAGTCGTGGGTTCGAGGTAAAATGCCTAGGATCTTAGTACCCATTGGGAAACGTGTTCCTCTTAGATCTTTGGGAATTCTAGATCTTTGAAAAACAGTGGGAGCTACATTAGATTAAAGACCTTATCTTTTGTATATCGTTATAATTCAGCATGCTCACTAGTTCTCTGTTTTACCATTTAGGTCGTAGATTCTGTGATTCTCTACGTGTTTTGAAATGGCAACCAAAAACCCTCTTGTATCGATCCTCGAGTCAAACAAGTTGACTGGTCCCAACTATTCTGATTGGCTGAGAAATCTAAAAATCATTTTAGATTCTGAGAAGAGAACTTATGTTCTCTTCGAAGGGGAGCCCAGTCCCGAAGGGGAGGCTCCCACTCGGGCTGAGCGGGACGCGATTCAGAAGTGGAAGGATGATAATCTCCAAGCCCGTTGCCTTATGTTGGCTAACATGTCTCCGGACTTGCAAAGACAACATGAGGTCATGGAATTTTCTTGGGAGATTTACGACCACTTAGAGCAACTTTACCGCCCTCATGAACGTGTTACAAGGTATAACACATCAAAGGAATTGTTCCACTTGAGAATGAGGGAAGGTTCAAGTGTCCATGAATATGGACTCAAGTTTCTTGCCCTTACTGAGAAACTTGCTTCCATGGACATGCCACTGAAAGATGAGCTTTCAGTGGATTTGTTGCTAGCTTCGCTCCCACCATCATTCAACCCATTTGTCCTTAACTTCAACATGAATCATGCTGGTGCTACTGTAGCTGAGCTGATTAGTCAGCTTGTGACTGCTGAAAGCACGATCAAGAAGGACAATAAGGTTTTGATGGTGGATGCTCCATCTTCCTCTTCTGGGCCTTCTAAAGGTAAGGGCAAGAAAGCCCAAAAGAAGAAGAAGAAACCCCTTAGGCCCACTGGTGGCATTTCGAAGGGGAAGGCCCAAAAGAAGAAGCGTGATCAGAAAGAGGATGTTTGCTTCCATTGTGGCAAAGCGGGACATTGGAGGAGAAACTGCCCAGAGTACAAGGCTACTCTAAAGAAAGGTATCTTTCTCGTTGAAGTAAATCTTTCTATTAATTCTAGTTCTTGGGTACTTGATACCGGTTGTGGAACTCATATCTGTAATGATGTACAGATGCTAAGTGAAGTCCAACAACTCAAAGAAGGAGAATGTGTCTTGAAGATCGGCGATGGCTCAAACGTTGAAGCTCGAGCTTTAGACACAATTAGATTAGATTTAGGTAGTTTTGAGTTAGTATTAAATAAAGTCCTTTATGTACAGAGCATTATTCGTAATATAATTTCAGTTCCAATATTAGATTGTGAAGGTTATGAAACTTATATTAAGAATGGTAAATACTTTATCAAACGGAACAACTCTTCCGTTCATATCGGTACTCTAAGTAATGGACTTTACCTAACTCAAAACATCAATATTATGAATATACAACGAGAAACAAAGCGTAAGAGAGATGACAAAGTTTCAGCTCCCTTATGGCACGCTAGATTAGGACACATTTCCAAGAACAGAATTAGCAAGATAAACACCTTAGGATCATTCTCTGAAAATGATCTCAAAGAGTTAACTTCTTGCGAATCCTGTCTCAAAGGAAAAATGTCCAAAGTCCCTTTTAAAGGAACTGTGGAACGTGCCACTAAGGTTTTGTATTTGATCCATACTGATGTTTGTGGACCGCTTAGTGTAAGCACTAGAAACAATCATCAGTATTTCATAACCTTTACTGATGACTTTAGTCGGTATGGTTATGTATACTTAATGAAGTATAAATCTGAAGCTTTTGAGAAATTCTTGGAATTTCAAAAGGAGGTTGAGAACCAAACTGGTCACAAGATCAAAGCACTTCGATCTGATCGAGGAGGCGAGTATCTTAGTGAAGAATTCCTTAATCATCTCAAAGATAATGAGATTATCTCTCAGTGGACTCCTCCGGGAACTCCTCAGCTTAATGGAGTTTCTGAGAGAAGGAATCGAACCCTACTTGATATGGTTCGTTCCATGATGAGTTTCACTGACTTACCACCTTCTTTCTGGGGTTATGCCCTAGAAAGTGCAGCAAAGATTCTGAATCTAGTTCCCTCTAAGTTAGTCCCCAAGACGCCCTATGAAATGTGGCATGGTAAAATCCCTAGTTATTCTTACTTAAGAATTTGGGGTTGTCCTGCTTACGTGAAGAAGACAGTGGGAGATAAGTTAGAATCTCGTTCTAACTTATGCTACTTTGTATGTTATCCTAAGGAATCCATAAGATACTACTTCTATGATCAATCTGAGCAAAAGGTGTTTGTTTCCAGAAATGCCACTTTTCTTGAGGAACCGTTCCTTAAAGAAAAGAAAGGAAAGATCATAGAATTAGAAGAAGTACAAAGTAACCCCATGCCACCTACTGAAGAAACGTCCCCTACTGATCAACCACAACCAATCACTAATTTCGATACACATGTAAATCCTCCTCTAAGGCGTTCTGAACGCACTCCTAGACAGCCGGAGAGATGGTATGGATTCTTCCATGAAATCTCTCAAAAGGATAATGATCCTTCAACATATGAGGAGGCACTTTCAGATTCTGACTCTGAACAGTGGATAGAAGCCATGAAATCCGAAATGGACTCCATGAACTCCAACCAAGTTTGGACCTTGGTAGATTTGCCTGATGGGGTCAAGCCCATAGGTTGCAAATGGATCTTTAAGAGAAAGCTTGGAGTTGATGGAAGCATTGCAGCCTACAAAGCTAGACTGGTTGCAAAAGGATTCACTCAAAGACCCGGCGTGGACTTTAACGAAACCTTTTCACCAGTTGCAATGCAAAAGTCCATTCGAATCATGCTTGCCATTGCTGCATATTATGACTATGAGATATGGCAAATGGATGTGAAAACTGCCTTTCTCAATGGTGACATTGACAAAGACATTTATATGGAGCAACCCATAGGTTTCACATTCAGTGGGAGTGAGCAAAAGGTTTGCAAACTCCAAAGATCAATTTATGGATTGAAACAGGCTTCTAGGAATTGGAACATTCGATTTGATGAATCGGTCAAAGCGTTTGGCTTCATCCAAATTTCGAATGAATCATGTGTGTATAGAAAGGAATTGGAGACCTCAGTGCAATTCTTAGTACTTTATGTTGATGACATCCTTCTTATTGGGAATTCGAAGGATGACATGAAAGTGACTAAGTTATGGTTATCGAACCAATTCGAGATGAAAGATCTTGGTGATGCGTCCTATATCCTTGGAATTAAAATCTATAGAGATAGATCTAGAAGGTTAATAGGACTATCACAGTTGATGTACATTGACAAAGTATTGAAGAGATTCAATATGGAGTCAGCAAAGGTTAAGAACCTTCCTATGAGTGTAGGAACATGTCTTTCAAAGAAGATGTGTCCTAAGACTAACCTTGAGAAGGAAAGAGTGACTCATACACCTTATGCGTCAGCAATAGGTAGCATAATGTATGCAATGTTATGTACTCGACCGGATGTGGCTTATGCACTTAGTGTGACAAGTCGTTTCCAAACTGACCCTGGAGATGGTCACTGGGCTGCCGTGAAGAATATTCTTAAGTACTTGAAAAGTACTAAAGATTTATTCTTAGTTTACGGAGGTCAGAAAGATCTTACTGTCGAAGGATACTGCGATGCAAGCTTTGCATCTGACTTAGATGATTTAAGTCAATGTCAGGATACATTTTCTGCCTAAACGGCGGAGCAGTGAGTTGGAAGAGTTCCAAGCAAACTACCACTGCAGATTCGACCACTGAGGCCGAATACTTAGCTGCAAATGATGCAGCTAAGGAAGGTGATTGGATTAGAAACTTCATTCAAGAGTTGAATGTTGTTCCTAGCATGAAAGACCCCATTACTGTGTTTTGTGACAACACTGGGGTGGTTGCTCAAGCAAGAGAACCAAGATCTCACCAACGGACCAAGCACATTATGAGGAAGTATCACCTAATCCGTGATATTATCAAAAGAGGAGATGTGCTAATCGAGAGGGTCACATCAGCAGAGAACGTGGCAGATCCACTTACTAAACCCCTTAGTCGAGAAGCTTTCCAAAGTCATCTTCAGAAGATGGGACTTAGAGTAGCTTTAGAATGGCTTTGACGGGCAAGTGGGAGATTGTTAGGAATAGTGCCCTAGAAAGCCGATTGTATATCCGCTTTGTGCTTTTCCTTATTGTAATCACAGACAATCTTTGAATGAAATAACGAATTGAGGCAACACTTCTTTATATGCTATTGTTTGGTATGCGTTTACTTTAGCTGTGCATGTATGAGAACTCCCCTAATCCTGATGACTTTAGGACTCTACCATTTAGGTGAAATGGTTCATGAAACGAGCCCTATATCACATAAGTCATGTTTAGTAAAATACTCCAAGCCGATGAGTCCTACAGACAGTGGGAGTGTCAACCTGACTCCTCTAAGGCTTGCTTGTGGGATCACGCCCTTAAGAAGGATCACCTTGTTTCATGGAGGTGCAAAGTGTATAGTTGATACGTGCGTGATACATGAGGGTGCTTACTTTAATAAGTAAGTTCACTGAGGTGCCCCGTGTGAGAACACTCCTAAATGGGAAAGGAAGTTTCTATTTCAGGAAATGGAAACTTCCAGATTAGGAAATATCTCACGAGTCATTGATGTGATTAATTGATCCTCAGACTTGAGGTTCCTTGTCACTTTATGAGTTAACTCTGTAGTCTTAGGTATAAGCTTTAAAGGGTGTCGCCTTAGACAACTGATTCAAGGCTTATGCTGGGGCTGCACAAGTGACTCATGAAAGTGAATGAGAATCAAGATAGGACCTACACTTGCATTTGCAAGGTGATCTCTTATTGTGTAAGTCATTCATATGCCATATGGAGTCCTTGGCCAAGGCAGTAGATCAAGACATCAAGAAAAGGGTTTCTTGGATTGAGATCAAATGGATATGAAATGCACTTAGCTTTAAGACCGGAGTATTAGGGTTCTGATTATTCCCTTGCCCTAGATCTTGGTTGAGAGATAGTAAGTAGGAGGATTGTATCTCACATGAATCAATGACTTAAAGGTTCTGTCGAATCCGAACATTCCAATTCAGCTAGGGGTTAAACACCTGTTGCTAGACTATGGTCGTTTAATCTGTGGACTGATTAATTAATTAGTGAATTAATTAATTAGGGTCACTGCTAATTGAATTGAGAACCTAGAGGGTCACACACAACAACTTGGTTACATGAGTTGAGGCTTGAAAATGATTAAACGAGTTAATCGGGCCAAGAGGGTTCCACACGTGTGAAATCACACGTGTGGCTCACGTGAGTGACACGTGTCACTGTGACACGTGTCACACACGTGTGGATGTATATATACATATATATTATATATATGTATTAAATAATTAAATGTGTTAATTATTTAATAGACTTTGGTTTAATTTTGAATTAAAAAGAAAGTCTTATTTTGGAGAAAATAATCTAGTTAATTAATTACGAATTAATTAATTAGATAAAAATAAGTTATTTATTTTATAATAAATAAAGTATAAAATTATCCAAAAATAGTTTGGATATTTTTAGCTCTCTTAAAAGTTGACTTGAATTAGAATTCAAAGTCAAAGTTGGAAAATACTTGATGATCAAGTAATAGGAGAGAGAGGAACCGAATCCTTACCCAACAAGGATTAGGATCGGCGCCCCTCTCCCTTTCCTATATATAGGGGAGCTCATGCTCCCCTTTAGAGCTAATTGGCAATTCTTTTGGTTCATGTGTTGAACACCTTCCTTTCTCCAATATTAAGTTAAACCGTAGGTTAAGCCTAAACACTAACTAGAGAACTAGCATCCTTACTAGTTAGATTGTGATCAAGTTGGTGGACTTTCTCTAGAGACTTCAAGTTAGAAGTTTGAAGATTCGTGCTTTACCAAAGGAGAGGGGATCAAGCCGCGAGAAGAGCGTTCTTGGGTGGCTTGAAACGCTTCAAGAAAGAACAAAGGAAAAGTAAGTTTTCTATCTTTACGAATTTGGTTACACGATTGCGAGTCCAAGGTCCTTTTGTTGGGAAAATTTTTTAAAATCCGCTGCTTTCTGATTCGTGTTTTCCAACAAGTGGTATCAGAGCCACCTCGTTAATCGTGTTTCTGATTCGTCTCAATTATTCTGAATTTGGTAGAAATTCTTAGGCTTAGATGCGAATTAGGTATTCATGAGTTCTTTTAGAAAGCCTGAAATACGAAACTGTAATTTTTCCTGAATTTCTAAAACTGTTTTTGAAAATCGTTTTAGTTGAAATTTATCAAAATCGAATTTTTTAATTTTAGATTGAACCGGGTTTTGGAGAAACCCAAAAATACGAAACGGGACACGAAAAGAACGGGCCTGGGCGTGCTAGCACGTCGCACGCCCAAGCCCCATCACCGCCGCCCAGCCCTCCCGCATCCGCGCGGGAGGCCTCTCGCCCGCCTAGGCGCCTTGCTCGCCTGTCCCGCAACCGTACGGGACAGCCGCCTGCTCCTCCCGCAACCGCGCGGGACCGCCCGCCCAGGGATGGGCGGGACTGCCTGCCCGCGCCGCACGTCTGCACGCAAGGGCGCGCCTGGCGCGCTCACGCTGGCGGCAATCGCTGCTGGCTGTGCGCAGCGCTGGCGTGCGCCTAGCGCTTGTTCCTGCGCGACGGGCGGGCGATCCCGCGTCGTCCCGGGCCCGTGTTTTCGTGGTTTCGTGTTTCGTGTTTTTCGGTCCGAAAAATCCCGATTTAATTTAATTTTAATTTTATCTTTTAAAATCAGTTTTGTTAAAATAAAATTATTTTAAAATTTTGATTAAATTGGGATTTTTGAGAAATTAAAGCGATTTGGATTTTGGGAAAATTATGAATTTTATTTTCTGAAAATAATAAAAGAATAAAATTATTAATTTTGGAAATTAATTGGAATTTTATTGGTTTATTGTTTTTCGGGTTTTATTGAAAAGGCTCTTGAACAAGAATTGCATCTAAGTCGTGTTTTATGTCATTAGGACTTGAAACGAGAATTTTAATTTATTGGCTAAATTTAAATTCTCGCAAAAGCATGTTAGGTGATCATGGGTTTAGATCTATGTATGGTTTTAATTTTTGCACATGGATGGTTTAAATTGGGGTTGGAGCCCTATAGTTGCGTTTTTCAATTGAGGTTGGAGCCTCACTTATGTGCGTACTGTTATGTGATTTATTATGTGGCTTTGCATATTACTGTTTTGAGGCCGGGGTATGCCCCGTGTAATTGTCTAAGGCCAATATGAAGATTGAGCCTTATTACTTTATGTCTTTTTCCTTTTATTGTAATTTGAGAGTAGAGATAGGTGGTGAGGTTTTATTTTCATTTTGGAGACAATGCACCCATGGAGTAAGATGGACCACATTCAAGTAACAAGGAGGCCATAAGTGAAGACCCCTCAAAATGTTGGGGAGGGGAATCTCAATTGTTAAATGTAATAGAGATAGGGCTCGTATTTTGTTACCGCTTTCCCTTATGTGATTTAAACTGTTTATGTGGCATGTATGTTAGAACTTGTGATTGTGGAGTGGCTCCCACATATCACGCATAAGATAGGTAGAACCCATGATCATTACATGTTAGTATCATGCTAGGACATGTTATCTGTTTATGTGCTTGTTTGATATGCATTTAAGTGTACTTGCATTAATCAAGGCTAATAAAATTGGATAACATATATGTTGGTGAGGTCAAACCGGACAACTCTCCGGTTGATTCGAAAATTCCCATTAAATATTAAGCTAATTTCGAACAAATAGGTGTTTAATTCGAGATGCAAATTTTGAATTAAATTCCTAGCATTCCATCAATAGGTTTTAAGTTTAGTAAGTAAAGCTAGTTATTGTCCGCGAGTCGTGGGATAGCTAGTGGAGCTTATTAGTTCTTAGTTACCTAATTAATCATTTTAAATGATCAATATTTCGTGGTCAATTTTAGCAAGGGCGATGTCCGCGAGTCGTGGGTCGTTCGAACTAAGTTTTGGTCATGATCTTATGATTGATGGGTCTAGCTTAACGCCTAAGTAAATATGGATGTCGCACGAGTCGTGGGTCCATATTGAAAGATAGGTGATGCAAAAACAATTACTAAGAGTTCTAAAGGTGTTAGAATTGGTAAGTTGTACCTACCTAGGGTTCTTACTTAGAATGTCCGCGAGTCGTGGGTTCGAGGTAAAATGCCTAGGATCTTAGTACCCATTGGGAAACGTGTTCCTCTTAGATCTTTGGGAATTCTAGATCTTTGAAAAACAGTGGGAGCTACATTAGATTAAAGACCTTATCTTTTGTATATCGTTATAATTCAGCATGCTCACTAGTTCTCTGTTTTACCATTTAGGTCGTAGATTCTGTGATTCTCTACGTGTTTTGAAATGGCAACCAAAAACCCTCTTGTATCGATCCTCGAGTCAAACAAGTTGACTGGTCCCAACTATTCTGATTGGCTGAGAAATCTAAAAATCATTTTAGATTCTGAGAAGAGAACTTATGTTCTCTTCGAAGGGGAGCCCAGTCCCGAAGGGGAGGCTCCCACTCGGGCTGAGCGGGACGCGATTCAGAAGTGGAAGGATGATAATCTCCAAGCCCGTTGCCTTATGTTGGCTAACATGTCTCCGGACTTGCAAAGACAACATGAGGTCATGGAATTTTCTTGGGAGATTTACGACCACTTAGAGCAACTTTACCGCCCTCATGAACGTGTTACAAGGTATAACACATCAAAGGAATTGTTCCACTTGAGAATGAGGGAAGGTTCAAGTGTCCATGAATATGGACTCAAGTTTCTTGCCCTTACTGAGAAACTTGCTTCCATGGACATGCCACTGAAAGATGAGCTTTCAGTGGATTTGTTGCTAGCTTCGCTCCCACCATCATTCAACCCATTTGTCCTTAACTTCAACATGAATCATGCTGGTGCTACTGTAGCTGAGCTGATTAGTCAGCTTGTGACTGCTGAAAGCACGATCAAGAAGGACAATAAGGTTTTGATGGTGGATGCTCCATCTTCCTCTTCTGGGCCTTCTAAAGGTAAGGGCAAGAAAGCCCAAAAGAAGAAGAAGAAACCCCTTAGGCCCACTGGTAGCATTTCGAAGGGGAAGGCCCAAAAGAAGAAGCGTGATCAGAAAGAGGATGTTTGCTTCCATTGTGGCAAAGCGGGACATTGGAGGAGAAACTGCCCAGAGTACAAGGCTACTCTAAAGAAAGGTATCTTTCTCGTTGAAGTAAATCTTTCTATTAATTCTAGTTCTTGGGTACTTGATACCGGTTGTGGAACTCATATCTGTAATGATGTACATATGCTAAGTGAAGTCCAACAACTCAAAGAAGGAGAATGTGTCTTGAAGATCGGCGATGGCTCAAACGTTGAAGCTCGAGCTTTAGGCACAATTAGATTAGATTTAGGTAGTTTTGAGTTAGTATTAAATAAAGTCCTTTATGTACCGAGCATTATTCGTAATATAATTTCAGTTCCAATATTAGATTGTGAAGGTTATGAAACTTATATTAAGAATGGTAAATACTTTATCAAACGGAACAACTCTTCCGTTCATATCGGTACTCTAAGTAATGGACTTTACCTAACTCAAAACATCAATATTATGAATATACAACGAGAAACAAAGCGTAAGAGAGATGACAAAGTTTCAGCTCCCTTATGGCACGCTAGATTAGGACATATTTCCAAGAACAGAATTAGCAAGATAAACACTTTAGGATTATTCTCTGAAAATGATCTCAAAGAGTTAACTTCTTGCGAATCCTGTCTCAAAGGAAAAATGTCCAAAGTCCCTTTTAAAGGAACTGTGGAACGTGCCACTAAGGTTTTGTATTTGATCCATACTGATGTTTGTGGACCGCTTAGTGTAAGCACTAGAAACAATCATCAGTATTTCATAACCTTTACTGATGACTTTAGTCGGTATGGTTATGTATACTTAATGAAGTATAAATCTGAAGCTTTTGAGAAATTCTTGGAATTTCAAAAGGAGGTTGAGAACCAAACTGGTCACAAGATCAAAGCACTTCGATCTGATCGAGGAGGCGAGTATCTTAGTGAAGAATTCCTTAATCATCTCAAAGATAATGGGATTATCTCTCAGTGGACTCCTCCGGGAACTCCTCAGCTTAATGGAGTTTCTGAGAGAAGGAATCGAACCCTACTTGATATGGTTCGTTCCATGATGAGTTTCACTGACTTACCACCTTCTTTCTGGGGTTATGCCCTAGAAAGTGCAGCAAAGATTCTGAATCTAGTTCCCTCTAAGTCAGTCCCCAAGACGCCCTATGAAATGTGGCATGGTAAAATCCCTAGTTATTCTTACTTAAGAATTTGGGGTTGTCCTGCTTACGTGAAGAAGACAGTGGGAGATAAGTTAGAATCTCGTTCTAACTTATGCTACTTTGTATGTTATCCTAAGGAATCCATAGGATACTACTTCTATGATCAATCTGAGCAAAAGGTGTTTGTTTCCAGAAATGCCACTTTTCTTGAGGAACCGTTCCTTAAAGAAAAGAAAGGAAAGATCATAGAATTAGAAGAAGTACAAAGTAACCCCATGCCACCTACTGAAGAAACGTCCCCTACTGATCAACCACAACCAATCACTAATTTCGATACACATGTAAATCCTCCTCTAAGGCGTTCTGAACGCACTCCTAGACAGCCGGAGAGATGGTATGGATTCTTCCATGAAATCTCTCAAAAGGATAATGATCCTTCAACATATGAGGAGGCACTTTCAGATTCTGACTCTGAACAGTGGATAGAAGCCATGAAATCCGAAATGGACTCCATGAACTCCAACCAAGTTTGGACCTTGGTAGATTTGCCTGATGGGGTCAAGCCCATAGGTTGCAAATGGATCTTTAAGAGAAAGCTTGGAGTTGATGGAAGCATTGCAGCCTACAAAGCTAGACTGGTTGCAAAAGGATTCACTCAAAGACCCGGCGTGGACTTTAACGAAACCTTTTCACCAGTTGCAATGCAAAAGTCCATTCGAATCATGCTTGCCATTGCTGCATATTATGACTATGAGATATGGCAAATGGATGTGAAAACTGCCTTTCTCAATGGTGACATTGACAAAGACATTTATATGGAGCAACCCATAGGTTTCACATTCAGTGGGAGTGAGCAAAAGGTTTGCAAACTCCAAAGATCAATTTATGGATTGAAACAGGCTTCTAGGAATTGGAACATTCGATTTGATGAATCGGTCAAAGCGTTTGGCTTCATCCAAATTTCGAATGAATCATGTGTGTATAGAAAGGAATTGGAGACCTCAGTGCAATTCTTAGTACTTTATGTTGATGACATCCTTCTTATTGGGAATTCGAAGGATGACATGAAAGTGACTAAGTTATGGTTATCGAACCAATTCGAGATGAAAGATCTTGGTGATGCGTCCTATATCCTTGGAATTAAAATCTATAGAGATAGATCTAGAAGGTTAATAGGACTATCACAGTTGATGTACATTGACAAAGTATTGAAGAGATTCAATATGGAGTCAGCAAAGGTTAAGAACCTTCCTATGAGTGTAGGAACATGTCTTTCAAAGAAGATGTGTCCTAAGACTAACCTTGAGAAGGAAAGAGTGACTCATACACCTTATGCGTCAGCAATAGGTAGCATAATGTATGCAATGTTATGTACTCGACCGGATGTGGCTTATGCACTTAGTGTGACAAGTCGTTTCCAAACTGACCCTGGAGATGGTCACTGGGCTGCCGTGAAGAATATTCTTAAGTACTTGAAAAGTACTAAAGATTTATTCTTAGTTTACGGAGGTCAGAAAGATCTTACTGTCGAAGGATACTGCGATGCAAGCTTTGCATCTGACTTAGATGATTTAAGTCAATGTCAGGATACATTTTCTGCCTAAACGGCGGAGCAGTGAGTTGGAAGAGTTCCAAGCAAACTACCACTGCAGATTCGACCACTGAGGCCGAATACTTAGCTGCAAATGATGCAGCTAAGGAAGGTGTTTGGATTAGAAACTTCATTCAAGAGTTGAATGTTGTTCCTAGCATGAAAGACCCCATTACTGTGTTTTGTGACAACACTGGGGTGGTTGCTCAAGCAAGAGAACCAAGATCTCACCAACGGACCAAGCACATTATGAGGAAGTATCACCTAATCCGTGATATTATCAAAAGAGGAGATGTGCTAATCGAGAGGGTCACATCAGCAGAGAACGTGGCAGATCCACTTACTAAACCCCTTAGTCGAGAAGCTTTCCAAAGTCATCTTCAGAAGATGGGACTTAGAGTAGCTTTAGAATGGCTTTGACGGGCAAGTGGGAGATTGTTAGGAATAGTGCCCTAGAAAGCCGATTGTATATCCGCTTTGTGCTTTTCCTTATTGTAATCACAGACAATCTTTGAATGAAATAACGAATTGAGGCAACACTTCTTTATATGCTCTTGTTTGGTATGCGTTTACTTTAGCTGTGCATGTATGAGAACTCCCCTAATCCTGATGACTTTAGGACTCTACCATTTAGGTGAAATGGTTCATGAAACGAGCCCTATATCACATAAGTCATGTTTAGTAAAATACTCCAAGCCGATGAGTTCTACAGACAGTGGGAGTGTCAACCTGACTCCTCTAAGGCTTGCTTGTGGGATCACGCCCTTAAGAAGGATCACCTTGTTTCATGGAGGTGCAAAGTGTATAGTTGATACGTGCGTGATACATGAGGGTGCTTACTTTAATAAGTAAGTTCACTGAGGTGCCCCGTGTGAGAACACTCCTAAATGGGAAAGGAAGTTTCTATTTCAGGAAATGGAAACTTCCAGATTAGGAAATATCTCACGAGTCATTGATGTGATTAATTGATCCTCAGACTTGAGGTTCCTTGTCACTTTATGAGTTAACTCTGTAGTCTTAGGTATAAGCTTTAAAGGGTGTCGCCTTAGACAACTGATTCAAGGCTTATGCTGGGGCTGCACAAGTGACTCATGAAAGTGAATGAGAATCAAGATAGGACCTACACTTGCATTTGCAAGGTGATCTCTTATTGTGTAAGTCATTCATATGCCATATGGAGTCCTTGGCCAAGGCAGTAGATCAAGACATCAAGAAAAGGGTTTCTTGGATTGAGATCAAATGGATATGAAATGCACTTAGCTTTAAGACCGGAGTATTAGGGTTCTGATTATTCCCTTGCCCTAGATCTTGGTTGAGAGATAGTAAGTAGGAGGATTGTATCTCACATGAATCAATGACTTAAAGGTTCTGTCGAATCCGAACATTCCAATTCAGCTAGGGGTTAAACACCTGTTGCTAGACTATGGTCGTTTAATCTGTGGACTGATTAATTAATTAGTGAATTAATTAATTAGGGTTACTGCTAATTGAATTGAGAACCTAGAGGGTCACACACAACAACTTGGTTACATGAGTTGAGGCTTGAAAATGATTAAACGAGTTAATCGGGCCAAGAGGGTTCCACACGTGTGAAATCACACGTGTGGCTCACGTGAGTGACACGTGTCACTGTGACACGTGTCACACACGTGTGGATGTATATATACATATATATTATATATATGTATTAAATAATTAAATGTGTTAATTATTTAATAGACTTTGGTTTAATTTTGAATTAAAAAGAAAGTCTTATTTTGGAGAAAATAATCTAGTTAATTAATTACGAATTAATTAATTAGATAAAAATAAGTTATTTATTTTATAATAAATAAAGTATAAAATTATCCAAAAATAGTTTGGATATTTTTAGCTCTCTTAAAAGTTGACTTGAATTAGAATTCAAAGTCAAAGTTGGAAAATACTTGATGATCAAGTAATAGGAGAGAGAGGAACCGAATCCTTGCCCAACAAGGATTAGGATCGGCGCCCCTCTCCCTTTCCTATATATAGGGGAGCTCATGCTCCCCTTTAGAGCTAATTGGCAATTCTTTTGGTTCATGTGTTGAACACCTTCCTTTCTCCAATATTAAATTAAACCCTAGGTTAAGCCTAAACACTAACTAGAGAACTAGCATCCTTACTAGTTAGATTGTGATCAAGTTGGTGGACTTTCTCTAGAGACTTCAAGTTAGAAGTTTGAAGATTCGTGCTTTACCAAAGGAGAGGGGATCAAGCCGCGAGAAGAGCGTTCTTGGGTGGCTTGAAACGCTTCAAGAAAGAACAAAGGAAAAGTAAGTTTTCTATCTTTACGAATTTGGTTACACGATTGCGAGTCCAAGGTCCTTTTGTTGGGAAATTTTTTTAAATTCCGCTGCTTTCTGATTCGTGTTTTCCAACAGGATATTACCTAATCAACAGGCATTTCTCAATGTTTAATTGTAGATGCCTCGTGGTCGACCTGCTCATAGAGATAGGAGATCTCCATCACCACCTAGACATCATCAACAATAACAACCACCTTATATGAATATGGAAAACTTCATGGAGGCTGTTTATAATTATGTCGAGCAAAGGAGGGCTCAAGCTCTACCTCCACCACAACCGGTTCAAGCTCCACCACCACTACCACCGGTTAGAGACTCTCATGGAACTTTTCTCAATTATAACCCCCCGAGGTTCGCAGGCACCACGGATGATGCCGTTTCGGAAGACTGGATATCCCGGTTAGAAAGAATTTATAATATTCGCCCATTCACTACCCTTGAGAGGGCTCAGTTTGCTATCTTCCAATTGGATGGGGAAGCCTTTGATTGGTGGGAGAGAACTCGAGAGAAATTAGATGCGGCCGGAGAAGGATTAACATGGGATGTCTTCAAAAGGGAATTTCGGGAGGCCTTTGTTCCCAAAGTAGTCTGAGAAAGGAAAGAACAAGAATTTATAGATCTTAAACAAGTAGGCCGGACGGTAGCACAATATATAGCTATCTTCACTAGGCTTGGGAAGTATGCCCCTCAAATCACAAGGGATGAGAGGAAGAAGTCGAGGTAGTTTATTGCTGGGCTAAGAGAAAACCTAAGGCATGGACAAGCTGGACATAATTTTGAGTCTTTCGCCGATACGGTTCAGCGAGCCCTTGTTCAAGAAGAGGAGTACAAGAAGAAAGATCTCGTCCCTCGATCCTATCATTCGGGACAAGGTTCGGGGTCCGGTTCGAAGAGGCCCGCATATCCAGTAGCACCAATCGCTAAATCTCCTTTTGCAAATGGTCCGGGAAAGAAACCCTGAGTGACGGGACCGGCACTACCACTACCTCAAGCTCCTTTACCGTCGCATCAATCCAAGCCATGTCCTCATTGTGGAGGCCCTACACATACTTGGGAGACTTGTCATCGTCGCCTTGGAGCTTGTTTGATTTGTGGGGCTATGGATCATCAAATGGCCGGATGTGATCAATTCAGACTGGGTCCAATGGGAGGACAGAGGCCGGTGGTTCAGGCTAAAGCTTATGCCATTGATGGCTAGGAGCAGGATGCAGAGGTTGATCCCACCGCCGTCGTTGAAGATGCAATATACATTCATGGCATGAGCATACATGCATTGTTCGATCCTAATCCTAGAGCCACATATTCTTTTCTTTCTCATGGCATAGCTGCTTCTTTATGTTTGCCTGTTGCTTGTACCTCTGCTTGCTATGTGATTAGTTCCCCGTTTGGGGGGGGGGGGGGAACCTTGTCTCTGACAGGGTGTTTAAGGGAGTTCTGGTGAGCATTGAGGGTCTTGACTTTTTTTCGGACTTCATTGAGATGCCCATGAGTCGGTATGGGGCGATTTTAGGTATGGATTGGCTCTTTGAGCATTGTGCTAAGGTTGATTGTCGAGCTAAGAGAGTCCAGTTGGGTTCAGATGTGGTTTTGGGTTTCGGTTCGAAGACTCCTTCCTTGTTATCTTTCACAGAGGCTTACCAGTTGATTCGTGATGGTGCTTCGGGTTTCTTAGCTTATCTTCTGAACAAGCCAAATGATCAGGCTAAACTTGAGGAGACAGAGATAGTGAAGGATTTTCTCGAGGTTTTTTCGGAGAGTTTGGGCTCTTTACCTCCAGAGCAAGAAATCGAGTTTGTGATCGACTTATATCCGGACGCTAAACCATTCTCTAAAACTCCTTATAGGATAGCTTCTACCGAGTTGAAAGAGTTAAAGAAGTAACTCGAAGAATTAATGTCTAGCGGGTACATTCGTCCGAGTTCATCTCCTTGGGGTGCAGCGGTCCTATTTGTGAAGAAGAAAGACGGGACCTTGAGAATGTGCATCGATTATAGAGAATTGAATCGGATAACAGTTAAGAATAAATATCCCCTCCCACGTATCGAGGATTTGTTCGATATACTTCAGGGATCAAATATCTATTCCAAGCTTGATCTACGCCAAGGATATTATCAGCTGCGAATCCGAGAAGAAGATATCCTAAAGACTGGGTTTAACACTTGGTACGGGCATTATGAGTTTGTTGTGATGCCGTTCGGATTAACTAATGCCCCCGCAACTTTCATGGACATGATGCACAGAATATTCAGGCATTTTTTGGATAAGTTCGTGATGATTTTTATAGACGATATTCTAGTGTATTCGAGGTCTGCTGAGGAGCATGCGAGACACCTTAAGCTTGTTCTGCAAACTCTCAGGGATAATCAGTTGTTCGCAAAATTTAACAAGTGCGACTTCTGGATCGATAAGGTTTCCTTCTTGGGTTATGTTATTTTAGAGAGTGGAGTCGAAGTTGATCCTTCTAAGATTGAGACCGTGTCTAAGTGGGAAAGACCGAAGAGAGCCTCGGAAGTTCGAAGTTTCTTGGGTTTAGGGGGATATTATAGAAGATTTGTGAAGGACTTTTCAAAGATTGCCACTCCTTTGACCCGATTGACTAAGAAAGAGGTGAAATTCGTGTGGGATGAGGTATGCGATAAGAGCTTCAATCTCTTCAAGGAGAAATTGACTACTGCCCCAGTCTTGACACTTCCCGAAGGCTCAGAAGGTTATACTGTGTATACGGATGCTTCAAAGGAAGGATTGGGTTGTGTTTTGATGCAGAACGAGAAAGTTGTTGCATATACCTCTAGAAAGTTAAAGGATCACGAGAAGAACTATCCTACACATGATCTTGAACTTGGAGTTGTGATATTTGCTCTTGGTAAGTGGAGACACTATTTATATGGAATTTCTTTTGAGATTTTCACCGACCACAAAAGCCTCCAGTATTTATTCACTCAGAAGGATTTAAATATGAGGCAAATGTGTTGGATGGAGTTACTTGAGGACTTCGAGTGTACAATTAAGTACCATCCCGGTAAAGCTAATGTGGTTGCCGATGCACTTAGTAGGAAGACTAGTGTATCGAGCTTGGAAGTGGGTGAAAGAAGTAAGGCTGAGCCAATTGCGGTAAAGGCTCGTGTTGCTAACATCACCATACAACCGGAGTTAAAGCACCGGCTGTTTGAGGCTCAAAATAATGATCCGGGAGTTCAGAAACTGGTGGTTAAGGCAAAGGATGATCCGGAGTGTCCATTTGGGTATGATGAGACGGGCTTGTTTTGGTTCAAGAATAGAGTGGTTGTTCCCGAAGAGTTGAAACGGGTGTTACTTGAAGAAGCTTACAAATCGGCTTACTCTATCCACCCTGCAGGTAATAAGATGTATAAGGACTTGAAGCAATACTATTGGTGGAATGGATTGAAGAAGGATGTAGCCGAGTATGTGAAACATTGCAGGACTTGTAAGATGGTGAAAGCCGAGCATCAGAAGCCCGGAGGTCTCCTACAGCCGTTACCTATCCCTGAGTGGAAATGGGAGCAAGTAACTATGGATTTCGTTTCGGGGTTACCGAGAGTCAAGGGTGGATTTGATGGTATTTGGGTAATTGTCGACCGTCTGACCAAGTCAACTCACTTTCTACCAGTTCGGATGTCCGATAAGATCAACATGCTAGCCGAGCTTTATAACAAAGAGATTGTTCGCCTTCATGGGATTCCGATTAGCATTGTGTTGGATAGGGATCCGAGGTTGTCTTCGAGGTTGTGGCAAGAATTACAAGGTATGTTGGGTACAAAGCTTAAGTTCAACACCGCCTCACACCCGCAGACGGATGGCCAATCCAAGAGGTTGATTAAATACCTTGAGGACTTACTAAGGGCTTGTGCTTTGGATTATCAAACTTCTTGGGATAAACAGTTGCCTTTGATCGAGTTCTCCTACAACAATAGCTTCCAAGCTTCCATTGATATGGCCCCATATGAGTTGCTTTATAGTCGGAAATGTAGATCCCCATTGTTCTTTGATCTTGAGGAATGGAATTGGACTAAACAAGAGGGTGTTAAGAGAAAGAAGGGTGAGAAGATGGAAAAGCCCTCTAAGGCAGTACGAGACACGATCGAGAAGGTTCAATTGGTATAACAACGGATGAAGGCGGCTCAAGATAGACAAAAGTGCTAAGCTGACATTAGGAGAATGGACCTTAAGTTTGAAGTTGGAGACCGAGTGTTCTTGAAGGGGTCTCCTCACAAAGTATTTGCTCGAATTGGAAGAGGAGGGAAGCTTAACCCTCGATATTTAGGTCCATTTGAGATTCTGGAGAGAGTTGGTGAAGTTGCTTACTGCTTGGACCTACCATTGAGCTGAACGGGGATTCACAATATGTTCCATGTTTCTCAATTATGGAAGTATTATCCTGATGAATCCGAGTTTCTTTCCGTTGATGAGGTTGAAGAAGTAGATTTGCAACCGGATTTAACTTTTATCCAGAAGCCGGTAAGGATTTTGGATTGCAAGTTTCAAGTGTTGAGAAACCGGCAAATCCCATTAGTAAAGGTTCTGTGGAGGAGCGATAAAACCGAGGACAAGATGAAGAGGTTTTATGCAGAGTTGTTTCCGTCCGAATGAATCTGGGGACTAGATTCTTTTAAGGGGGGAGGGTTGTAATGCCTTGTGTTTCCTTTTACAGGTACGCACGCCACACGTGTGAGTTTGAGAGTTAGAATTGTTGGCATGATCTAAATGTTTATGTGTCTTAAGTGAATTATGTGTTTAATTGCCTACGTGATCATTTTAATTGCAAATTGTTTCTTTCATATCATCACATATACACATAATGCATAATCCATACATTTCATAAACATATCATATATTTTATATATATATATATATATGTATGTATGTATATTTCATGAATGTGTGCATGAAATAAGTATATGAGAGTTACTATATGCCAATATACTTACTTCATGCACACATTCATGAAATATACATATATATATATATGTATGTATGTATGTATGAACACATAATTACATCCTACAGTAATACACTCACACAAGCATAATATATGTATATAAGAGCACTATAAAAATTATATATATATATTATATACTTATAATCTTGATTTGCTTTATACATATAAATTATATATCTATACATATATTACATAATTCCCGAATAATGCTTCTCTTAAACTACCCGCTTGGGACTTTCTAACACTTTGCTCGGAATTATGGATTGTATGCGCATGTGTATTATCTATTATGCCCCTCACTCAGTCCTTGGACTGACACCCCACGTTGTTTTAGTCTTTTTGCAGGATTTTCTAGGCGGGGAATAAGGTCGTCGTGAAGTCCTTATTTTGGTCCTAGCATGAATTTATCCTTTTAGCACCTCATGTTTATATACTTGATTATGTATTAATGTATTTTGGAGAATGCTTGTGCATACTTGATGGTCTTGTAGACCTATGTTTGTATTACTTGGGTTCGTATGTTTTTATTATGATATTATGCTTCCACTATATTTATTGCATCGGTTTGTGATTTGGTTTAATGGTTAGCCCCACTTAGCTGGGTTTAGTTTTTTTTTCCTTGTCACCCGTTCGCCATGTGTTTGATTCATGTATGGAAATTCATTTCATGCATGGATTGGGCTATTGGTGCGGGGGATGTGGCGCCTACCGATGCGGGTGCTACACATGTACTTTTTAAGGTCTTCGAGGGCTTGATCGCACTCAGGCGTCCACTCGAAGGCTTTGATGTTACGGAGGATTTTGAAGAAGGAAAGGTTCTTTTCAGAGGATCGGGAAATGAAGCGATTGAGTGAGATAATCCTACTGACCAACCGTTGTACATCCCGGATCGAGTTGGGCTTTGGGAAGAGCTGAATGGCCTAAATTTTGGCAAGGTTAGCCTTGATCCCTCGTTGGCTAACCATGTATCCGAGAAACTTTCCTCCGTCGACCCTGAAAGTACACTTTGCAGGGTTAAGTTTGAGGTTGTACTTCCTTAGGAGGTCGAAAGCTCTCCTCAGATGATAGAGATAGTCGGTTTCTTTCTCACTCTTAATGAGCATATCGTCAACATAAACTTCGATTCTATCTCCGATCTCTGATTCGAAAACTTTGTTCATCATTCTCTGATATGGTGCTCCCACATTTTTGAGTCCGAACGACATAAATTTGAAACAGTAGATGTCGTTGAAAACCACAAACGCAGTTTTCGACTGGTCTTCGAGTGCCATGAAAATTTAGTAGTATCCTTGGAAAGCGTCCATCATGCTCAATCGCTCGCAACAGGCAGTGGAGTCGACCAATTGGTCGATCCTGGGCAGCGGGTATGGATCCATCGGGCAGGCTTAATTTAGATCGGTGAAATCATTGCACATTCGCTACTTTCCATCTGGCTTTGGGACAAGCACAACATTACAAAGCCACTCGATATATTGAATCGGCATGATGTATTTGGCACCAAGGAGTTTGTTTACTTCCTGCTCGATTATCGCATTTCGAGAGTCACTTTTTGGGGATGAAGTTTTTGCTTGATAGGTTTGTAGGATGGGTCCACATTTAGGTGATGTTCGATCACCTTCCTGTCAACTCCTACAAGTTCCGAGGCACTCCAAGTAAAGATATTGATGTTGTCTCGGAGAAACTGGATCAACATGCATTGTTCCTTGCCTTTTAGACCAGCTCCAATGGGGGTTATTTTCTCGTTTTGACTAGGTATGAGCTGAATTTCTTCGAGCTTCTTCGGTTGCTTCGAGCTTTTTGTCTTCCTGTTTTTTCCTTTTCGCAGCATGTGATGACCACATTTTTTTCGAGTTTTCTGGATCGACTGCCTTAGGGTCTTGGAGTTCATCTTCGATTATGGGGTCGGCTATAAGCAGGGGAACTTGTTTTCCGGTAGGTTGTTTGACCTTCTCCATGGAGATGGAGTAGCAGGACCAAGATGTCGGGATATAACATCGTAATTCTCCGACCCCAGCTGGGGTGGGCAACTTCACCATTTGATGGTACGTGGAGATGATAGCTCGAAATTCGATCAACTGCCTCAGGGTCTTGGAGTTCATCTTCGATTATGGGGTCGGCTATAAGTAGGGGAACTTGTTTTCCGGTAGGTTGTTTGACCTTCTCCATGGAGATGGAGTAGCAGGACCAAGATGTCGGGATATAACATCGTAATTCTCCGACCCCAGCTGGGGTGGGCAACTTCACCATTTGATGGTACGTGGAGATGATAGCTCGAAATTCGATCAATCCTAGTTGACCGAAAATGATGTTGTAGGTGGAAGGCTTGTCGACCACAAGGTATTCGATCTCGCGAGTGGCGCGTCGAGGGAGTGTACCCATCGAGGTCACGAGTCGAATACTGCCTTGTGTGTGAAATTTCGCTCCGCCAAAACTTGTAAGAGGAGTTCGAATAGGATCAAGCAATAATTTATCATGCAAATTCATTCGTACAAGAGTCGAGTAAACGATAATATTGCTAGAGCTTCCATTATCGATCAAAGTTCGAGATACAGCAAAGTTAGCAACATCGAGCGTAACGACCATAGGATAGTTAGGTGTTTCGCTCGAGTTTTGATGTACATCGATTACCTCATTCTCACTAAACACAACCTCTTCCTCACGTTAAGACTCTACGGGTCAGACATACATCACTTCTCTAGGGACGAAGAAACTCCGTGATGCTTCCCTTCGTGTCTTCTTCCGAGCAGTCTTCGAATCACCTACTGAGGGTCCTCTCTGTCTCGGGGATGATCTGTCGTTATTGTCCCTGTTCCGAGCATTATCGTAAATCTTCTTGACGAACTCGAGTAGTTGTCCACCCTTGATGAGCCGTTCGATCTCTCCGCGCAAGGCGTTGAACTCAGAAGTGTTGTATCCTTTCTGCTGGTGGAAGTTGTAGAACTTGTTGCTCTCTCGAGTCTTCACAGTCGGCTTGGGCTTCTTAAGGAGCTTTGGATTGATGACGTTGTAGATTTCGTCGATCGATCGTGTCAGCTGCGTATAATGCTTCCTTGGACTCGGGGCGAGTGGGGAGTCGACGTTGGCGTGGGGTCCGGTTTAGGGAACCGGCTTGGTTCCTTCCTTCTGCCCCATACGGGACTAACTTGGGTGTTCTCCAGTTCTTCGAGTTGCATCCAGTTACAGGCTGCCGCTTGTATGTCAGCCAAGTTCTTGGGCTTTTGTAGGAATATATATCGAGCGCAATCATTGCTGATCAGTGCCTGATGTATTATGGGCACCAGGAGGTCGATGCTTGGCTTATCGGTTTTGATTACAGCCTGAGAAAATCGAGTGAAGAAATCTCGAAAGGATTCATTCGGCCCCTGCTTAATAGTGTAAAGATAGGTCGAGGGGAGCTTATCCCCTTTCATCGAGGAGAAATGAGCAACAAAGCGTTTGACCAGAGCTTTGTAAGTGGGGATGGATCGAGGCGGAAGCCTCGAGAACCAATCTTGAGCAGGCCCATCTAGTGTAGTCACAAAGATCTTGGCCCAGATGTTGGGGGAATGTCCAAACATGCTGAGTTGCATCTCGAGTCTGGACACGTGCTTTTCGGGATCAGTTGACCCATTATATGTCGGCAACACGGTAGGGATCTTTTCCTCGGTGGTTGTATCGATGATTTCATCACAGAAAGGAGATTGAGCTTCCCTATCACTGCGATATCTCCATGGTCGATTGTGATGCTGCCCCGAGTGAGCATGTAGGGGTGATCGTGATGGACTTCGGGAGAGGCTATGGGATCCTTGGCCTTCTTCATAACGTATAGAATTTTGCCTGCTATCGCGAGGAGGGATTTGGTTCCTAAGGTTATCTGACCTTACTATATGTCCCTGATTGGATCTTCGGACCTGACTTGGTCGACCGTTGGGTCTAAGTCGATCGAAGACTCCGCTTGAGCCACTCCGCGATACATCACTGCGGTGACTATCTTGGGCTCTTCTTGTCTCGGATCGCAGAGGACTGTTGTTCCTCCTTCGTGAATCAATACGTCGGCTCCCTTGCCTAGATTCCTCTCGATTGTTAGGATTATCCTCTCGACGCCTAGCGTTATTGGTGGGAGCCCGAGAATCAGCTTCATCGTCAGTCCGGATGGAGAGTCGTTCTAGGACCGGTCATTGTACATTTCCTTGAGCAGGAGGTGGCTGGTATTGGGAGGGATGATATGAGGGGTGATCGACCCCTGTCTAATATCCGACCGGGTGAGCATAGGGCATCCGCAGCACGTAATCCGGGTAGTTGGCCACAGGCTGGATTATTTCTATGGGCCGAGTTTGGGGATACTCGGGCATCCGAGGTTCTCTCCCTTCCGCGGCAGCTGCCATAGCTTCATCTCTGCAAGCTTTGAGGTACTTGTCTAGCTCGAGCGTGGAGCACACAAGTTGAGGCGCAACAACGGTGGGAGCGGATACTCGTACGGGAATCTGAGGGAGGATTTCTTGACCATTTTCATCGAAGATTCGAGTGCTTGTCAGATTGCGAGCAATCATGGGTGATGACCTTTTGTTACGAGTTCCTACAGACGGCGCCAAAATGATCGAGCCAAATTTCCACCAACGGGTCGATTGAAATATTCAGCTGATCACTTCTATTTGTTGAAGAGGAAACCGCCTCTAATAGCTTGAAATTTGTAAGGGATGAAAGTAAACGTGAGCTCGAGGCCAACTCGGGGAAGATGGGGGTGATACCCGGGTTGGCACTCCGACGCTCAAGTCAGAATGGAGTGATGAGGGTCGAATATATGTGCAGTAAATGCGGTAGGTGAAAGGACTGACTGTTGCACTAAATGTGGAGGCTTTATATAGGGGGTGGAGAGAGAGAGTTCACCGCCTCGACGTGCCAATGCCACAAGCTGACAGGTGCCCCATTATCCCCTAGGCATTAAATGCGTGGTCGGCCTCTAACCACGGAGTACGGTGGTCGAGCTGTGGGTGGAGTCCATTGAAACTAAGCTGAAGGGCGAGGCCCAGAGTCGAGGCTTGAGACGGTAAAAATTGGGGACAGTTAATGAGAGACCGACCTTACGGTCGAGACCGGGTTCTGTCGAGCGGACAGATGGCGCATGCTGATTGGTGTCTGATGAAAGGCGGGTTCGAGCCACGTCACATATTATAAAACTCTCATATTTATTCTATATTTTAACGACTCAAATTAGTTGAGTTCATGATAATTATTTTTTTAATAATTAATAAAACGGGAAATTCCTGAAAAATCCCCATATGGGAACTCAAATTCCTCTTTACTCCCCACTTTCAAAAAGTTCCTCTGAACTCCCCAGATAAAAATCAAAGTTCCTCTTTACTCCCCGTTTTTTTGGAAGGTTGTATAAAAATTCAAGAATCGCGTACCCGAACCCCGAAATCACGTACTTAAATGCCCAAATGATGTATTTGGCACTCCCGCCCCCAAAAGCGGAGACCGAAGAACCGCCAGGTTGTCGAGGACACGTCTGAAGAAGAGGCGGGCGCCCTCTAAGTTGACCACCCTATCTACTAATGGACTGTGAGGGGGGTAGGCGAATGGGAACCGACCGAAAACCCGAACCGCTTGACTGACCCCTTCATAGTCCATTCATTAGGGTTGGGCATGAATGAAACCAATCAGAAGTGCTCGCGCAAGCGAAGCCGGGAAACGGACCGCAGCGCAACGACTAGGACTCGTGTCGGAGGAGTTTTGAGCGTGAGCTACCACTCATGCAGCGGTAAGGACCCGCAACTCTCGAAGGGGCCACCAATCATTTGGGCATTTAAGTACGTGATTTCGGGGTTCAGGTACGCGATTCTTGAATTTTTATACAACCATGGGGAGTTAAAGGGAATTTGGCCTGTCATCTAGGGAACAAATGAGAACTTTTTTAAAAATGGGGAGTTAAAGAGAATTTTTTCAACTTTTAGGTACTATTCATAAAAAACCCCTTAATAAAATTTCATAATTGAATAATATGTTAAGAAAAAAAGATAATGTAACCAATATATAATATATTTAAAGAGTAGTGATTCCATGAGTTAGGAAAAAAAAGAAATTACGTAATATATTAGATAAAAGAATATAAATACTTAAATTTTATTTTATATATATCATAATTAAAAAATAAATAAAATTATTATTTTGTAAAAAATAATAATCTAATGAAATAGAAAAAATAAAATAAAAAAATAATAATAAAAAAATAATGATAAGTACATAAAAAAACAAATAAGGGAGAGAAAATAACACATATCAAAATTTAAAAAGAATGACTTAGAGATATAAACCTAACATATAATAGCTCCATGCGCTCGGAGCATCAGCCTAACCAGCCCAACATAGATGGGATTCTCTTACTGATTGGCCATATTCCTGAGACCCTGACAAAATTTTCTAACTTATTCTTGCAAAAAGTCATGTTTAATTAAGAGCTTTTATATACCATTAAGGCCGCAACGTGCATTTCGAATATCCATAAATCATTGGTATGATTTGTTTTATGTATAATGTTGTCAAATAGGCATGACGTGGACGAGTTAAGTTCTCTTTGTGCGGATTACATTATTTCATGATGATCGTGATCCGATATTATGTATAATTATAAACAAAGATATATGGTAACAAAATTTGAGTAAACTTAATCCCTAGCTAGATAATTAAAAACTTAATTACTCATGTTACAAAAATCCATCAAAATAATAGAGAAATTCTTTAACATAAATAAACTAAAAAACAAAAGAATTAAACTAAGGAATCACGTACACTTTTGGGAGCAACTTAGTTTAATTCTTTTGTTTTTTAATTTATTATGTTAAAGAATTCCTCTATTGTTTTGATGGATTTTTGCAACATGAGTAGCTAAGTTTTTAATTATCTAGTTAGGGATTAAGAAGGCATAAGCATGGTCACTAAAATAAGGTCCAATTCTATGCCAAATATTTGTTGAAGAACTTCAAATTCGATCTGTCGTTTAAATTTTGTATTTTATTAACTATTTTAATTATACGTGCATATCGTATGTTCTATAAAAGAAAAATGGTTGCATTATAAAAAAATTAAAATATTTTTTCTTTTAATTTGAATTGTCTATTAATATATTTGAAATATATGGTGATTTAAAATTGAAAATGAAATATATAATTTAAATAAAAAATATGATGTTACGAGCTAAAGTACAATTTATTTTAGTTCCACGTTTACAGCGCTCATATTTCCTCTCAATGGAACCATGGCCAATTAATTGTCATTAAATATTAATGTATGTATGGGATATTGTCTTGACATTAATTTATTAGAATAATTAACTTATCCATCCAGTTTTCTATAATCAATGACTTCAATAATTTTTCCGATCGCCAGATCAGGTACACCCAAGTTCCGCGTTGATATGCCTCATCTGAAACCTCACAATCTGTCTGACTATTTGCGTTAAAAAAAAAAATAAAATTCCACGTTGATAATGCTCATATCACAAGTCAATGGAACCAACGCCTATTAATTATTAATTAGTAATTCCCGTACACTCGATATATGTAGAAATAAAACAATTATTACTATTTAGATTATATTAAAATTATTTTTTATATTAATATATATTCTATAATTATTTTAATATAATTATTAAATTATAAAAAATAAATGAATAGATAGTATATGGTAATACCAAATTAGTTAAAAAATGAATTTAGAAATATCATGATACGATAAAAAATATATATAAAAAAATTAAAATAAAGTGAGAGAAAAGAAAATGTTGAAAAAAAGGAAAAGAAAAATAATGAAATTAGACCCTTTGGTGGAGAGGAAGTGCTGTAAAATGCTTAGAGTGGGCTTACATATGAAGATGAATCACTGTAGTATATATATATATATATATATACGAGGGATGAGGACCCTTTGGTAATTCCGCGTTGCTCTGATACGAGGGGATGTTGCCCTAAATATGTGGCCGAGAGGGGGGGAGGGGGGGGGGGGGTGCCTGAGGAGAAGTATTCGTAGGCCTTCCAGAAAGGTAGCTGTAAATATAACTGTAGCAGGAGCATGGTCATGTACGATTTGTCAGAGAGCACTACTGGATTGTACCGAGGGGCATGGGCCCTTGGTGTGTTTATGGGAGTATTTTGTCCCAAATATAATCCCACTCGATCAGTATTTGTGAAAAAACCGAGGGGCACCAGTCCTCCAGATTTGGAGGGGTGCATTGTATTTAATCTATGTCCCTCTCGTATTCTTTGGGAGCCCATGGGACGCCACCGAGCGGCAGGAGATCCATATGTCACGCTCGACCATCGAGGGGGGACTTGAAGTTATTTCAGAGTTATTACTTTGTAATCCTGAGGGATTCGTGGGAGGACCTGTGGCTGTCCCAAGGTCCACGTGACACTTTCTTATTGGTCAACGTGTTGTGACGTGCCCAAGTTATAATTGGGTCTCATCATTTGCCACTCAACTCTGTAGTCACATGAATGTGGCGTATAGAGTTAGATTTTGAATCTCGAAAGACATCTTGATGGCGGGATATAGCACGCTCAATTTGGAGCGTATTAAATGCGAGATAGCATTCTAACCGCTCGACCATCGCGCCTAGTCTGGGAACATGCCCGATGTTTCACCAAAGTACGATCTTCTAGGCAGGAATGATTGCAACTTTTGAATTTATTACCAAATCTTACCAACTCCTCCCATTATAAATTGGAGGCCTCACCTTCATTTTCCGTTCTGCAAATGTGATCGAGTATTCCACAAAACCTTCTTTCTTTCAAGCTCTTTTTTGGGTATTGTGCTAACTCATCTTCTTCCAACCTTCTGAAAAACAAACATTAGGGTAGGTATCCCCTAGACTTCTTCCTAGTAATATTTCGACCATTTTTCCACCATGTGACATGAGAGGGCTGCCAGCTTTGCCAGAAAGGTAGACAAAATGGAGAGTTCCAGCCACCAAGATAACACTCTTGACCCTTATCATCAGACCCTTCAAGACATGTTCGGAGACACTCGGGATGAGGATTTGGAGGCTGCCATTTTAGCCGTTGGAGATAGAACTCCGGAGGTCCATTTGAATCGAGTGCTATATATTAGACGCGACAAAACGTCAGGCCATAACAGTTCCCATGGCGGAGGACTCCTCGAGGCTACAACGCCAGAATATGATTCCCACGACGGTAGGTTCTTCTAAATTGGATCCTCAGAGTACCACTATTCCAGAAGTTCCCAGTTCCTCAAAACGCAAATCCAAAAAGAACAAGAAAGCAGCATCTTCTGGAGACAAATAGGGTCCGAGAATGCTGGCGACTGAGAGGACCCAGAGCGAGATTTAGAGCACTATGAATCGAGGGAAGCTCTACTCCCTGAGAGCATCTAGGTACTTAGACAAGCGGTTCACCTTCAGATTACCTGAGCCTCATGTGATAGTAAATAATCCCCCCGTTAAGGAGATGTCATTGTTCAGTGACACCATTGGAGCAGGCGGACTAAGGTTCCTAATTACTGAACTCGTGGCCAATATCCTAAATTATTTGAACCTTTGCCCATTTCAGATTCTACCAAATATGATGGCCCTTATAAGTTCCCTTGTGGTGCTCATGAAATGCCTAGGACTCGAGCCCTCAATACGCAATTTCATTCATTTATTCTAGGTAGCTCGATCACCCCGCTCGTCTCCTAACACTGAGGGGGTTGGGTCTATTATATACAAGCTCAAAATAATCTACGGATAATACACTCTCCCTCATCCTCATATGGGGCAGAATGGAAGGATAAGTTCCTCTTCATGAGAGGTCCCAAAGGTTATGACTTTGATGTCCCTTGGACGTGGGTGGATCATGGGACGAGGCCCTGGATTGGCAAACGCGTTAACCCCACATTCTCCCTCAAGTGGACATGCGAATTGGCCCAACTTATAAAGACAGAAAAGTGCCCCACAGAGGCAAAAGATCTGACAGATGATGAGGAGCTGTTGTTCCTGAGTGGGCTCGTTAGTCCTCCTGGGTTGATTATAAATCCCATTCAGAGGACTCTGGAGAGAGACAATCAGTACTTACTTTGAGGTTGTGCTAACTTTAGATAGGAAAATGCTAACTTGGCTCTCAGTTTTGAATTTTCTTTATTCTGATCTTTTCTTTTAGTTTGCAGGCACAACTAGGAGGTAGACCTGCTCAGTTGCTGCCTTGTTACTAGGAGTAAGCCTTGATTGCCCAGGAGAAATCAACAGCAACAGCAGCAACAACAACTGCAATAACAACAACAACAACAACAAACAGGCCACTTGGGAGGCAGTCGAGGAGCTGGCCAAGGAGACAAAAGAGAACGTTCGGGGACCCGAGTGGAGGGCGAGGCGAGGCTTGGGGTACAACTCCCGAGGCAATGATGGTAGCCCACCCAGGGGTTACTGAACCACAAGGTAGGCAGGAGCAGCTTCTCAACCCTGCTCCCCCGGCACAAAGAAAACAGCGCTCGGGCATTGTCATTTAAGAATTTTCGGAGGGCCAAGCACCCCCGTCGAGAAAAAGAAAGAGGATGCCGAACTTAAAATCGGTAAGAGGAAAAAAGATCATGTCAGGTGAAGAGGACGATGTGAACACTTCCTCCTCCGAGAAGGATGACCTTTGGCGATTCGAGCGCCATGGGGACACTTTGTGTCAGCGTAATTGCACTTCTGGGACTACCATTGCTAGGGATACTCCGAAAGCTCGGGGTATCTATCTTAAATTGGCCCTCAGCGGCATGTTTACAGCTGATCACAGGGAGTTATTCTCCCACACCACCGCTGAGGTGGTGAATGACATTGTATGGGCCCTTCAAGGGGTAAGTTCAATCTTTTGGTCTTCTATTTTCTCCTTATTTTCCTTATTTGGTATAAGTATTGGATCTCTTCCATAGGTGATTATGACAAAGATTGTCAACCTTGGCCATCGATCGATTGCCTTCTCCGAGAGGAAGGCCAAGTACAAGAAAATGGTGAGGGCAGCCAACCCAGCCCAACTGCAAGAAGAGCTGGACCTCTTGAAGGCTAAATTTGAATCACTACACGCCATCTCATTTTATTACATTGCGTCTTACTTGGTCTCATGTTTAGTCTTCTCTTACAAGTATACCCTGTTCCCTTTCTTGTACAATTTTTTCGCCAGGGCAAAGATTACCCCCGATCGAGTAGGCACCTCTCTTGTCTATCTCTCTCGTCCCGTTGCTTTCCTGGTGAGGGTGTTTTTCGTTCTAGTTAAATATACAATCCCTAAATCCTATGTGAAAAGTTTTGGACAAAAACCATATATATATATATATATATATATATACTGTTTTCGATGTGTCAATCGAGTAAACCTTTTCCTGAAATTGAACCTTCCTGTTTTGGCGAGATACTGCACTGTATTGTACTGGGTCCTAGAACTTGTGTATTGAGCGAACTGGGAAAGCACGAGATGACAATCAACTCCTGGACATGTTTTCGACTATTGGGATGACCCCTAAATCCATTAGGAGGTTTGGTGGAAGAAGTAATCCTTAGCGTAGGAGTCATGTTCCTGATGCTCACCGAGCCTGGATGGCCTAGGGCTAGCTACCTTTATCATTAACCCATTGGAAAAAAGAAACCATGAGGGAAGGTCGGCTACTCGGATTGCCCATCACGGATATGTGTTCCTACTTATCTGTCCTTCCTGCCTATCCTGTGTTGGTTGACTTCCATGGCCACCTTTAAAACTGAAATTTAATTACCATACACTGCCGGAGGAAGGTTGGAGACTTGTGCATGCTCACTTGGCGAGCCACTAATATCCTGAAACTGTAATTAATCGTAAAATTGGATAGCTGTAAAGTTCGAGCATTGATTAACTAATTTCTTGCCCTCTATGGGAACTACTTTCAATAAAACCTTGTTCGGGATCTAGGCTTGCATGTGCATATTTCTATATATATGTATATAACATCTGCTCACTTAGTCTTCTAGAGACTGACCCTCCTTTTCCCCCTTCCAATTTCTTTTGTAGGTGGTTGTCGCTAGGTGGGAGTTGAGTCGTTGTGTCTTCGTCCAAGTCTCACCATACACTCATGCTAAGTTACATATTGAAATTGTTTATTGTATTGATTTATTTATTGGGTCTGTGAGCCACTTATTGACTGTTGGATTTGAATAGGGACAATATGCATGTTTAGTTGAACCCCTTATTAGGTTGTATGTTGATTAATGGATGAACATGTTTTTATATTCACTATAGTTGTTTGCGCACTGCATGTATTGTTTACTCGAATTGCTTGGTACATGATTAGATTTCGCCTAGTTAGAACTGTCTTTTCTCTTATCACCCGTTCATTATTACTTGGTTCATATACAAAATTTTCATTTCGTATATGGATCGAATTCTAGTGCGGAGATATGGCGGTCTAGCGTCTCATTTGCCTACCCATAATATTGGTGCGCGTGGCGAGTGAAAATGAGAGATGATCAATTGAAATTAATTTTAGTTCCCACGTTCATATCACAGCTCACATTGCCAATTAATTAACATTAATAAATCTATTGATTTGACATTAATTTATTAGAATAATTGGCTCATCCATCCAACCAAATATTGATAAATTAGTTTTCTAAAACTAACTAGTTCAACAACTTACGATTCGCCAAATCAAGTGCTCCCAACCGTCGATAGAAGTTGGTTCAAATGGTTAATGAATTCATTTTTTAAAGTGATATCTTGAGTTCGAATCCCACTTGAACGTGCATAAATTAAAAAAAAAAAAAGGCACCCAAGCGATTCCGAGATTGGCGTTCAGGGGCACAAAACATGGATACATCATAAAATGGTTGGATATGATATATTACAAATAAAATACTATTCATACAAAGTATCACGTTCTTATCGCGTACATAAAATACCTCCCAAGTAGGGGGGGGGGGAAAAAAAAACTCCCAAATTAAATAAAATAGATTTTTTCTCAATATTTTAAACTAAGAATATCATATTTCTTTTAAAAAAAATTCATACCACTAAATATTATTTGTTAGACTTATTTGCACTTTTTCATTTTTTGTATATGAGTGTGATGAAAACATGCGCTTTTTAGCTTGTATTGATATTTTAGTAAAAAGGAGTGTGCCAATACGATTAAAAAAATTGTACAAAACTTTGAAAAGACGCGATAAGACTTAAATTTCTACCGACAATTGTAAGGGATATGGCCTCCCTGAGGGCTCAAAACCTGCCTGAAAACGAGACCTAAAAAAACAATGCTTATAAGTTAAAAAATTTGAGTTGCTTTCGGGTCTATCAGCACATAAGCATGTAAACGAAAGAGAGTAAAGAGAACATTGATTGCATTAAAAATGAAAAGAACAAGTACGTATCAAAAGCTAAAACTAGAGTGTAGTTTCTGGATTTTGTGAGGTGTGGTAAAAACGAAAAACAAAGATGCAAAGTGCATGTAATTTTTAGACGTCCACTCGTCTTGATCTCCATGCAACGTCGAGATCCTAAGCCCAGCTGACTAGCTACATGACTCTTCACTTTCGTTGAATCCGGATGCCTTCGAAGATCTCCCTTTGCCAAAGAATCCTTCTCGGCCCTACTTGGCTGAGAGAAAATCTCGGCCTTTTTCTTACGATAGGGCCTGGAATAATTTTTTTTTTTTTTTTTTTTTGACAACTCCAACACGGCTGAACTAAGTTAAATCGGCCTCAACAAAGTTAGAAGCAAAAAAAGGAATGTCCGAAGAACCAACGCAGACTGAAACCGCATTTCTAGCAAGAGTGTGGGTTATTACATTAGCTCCAATGAAACGAACATCAGTAAAGGACGAGCACACCCTCCTTGTGTCTGAAGTGATGTTGCCAATGGGAGAAAGATCATCTTCATCTTGTTTGAGTAGGTTGATTGTACTTTTTCCAAATAAACCAGGCAAGCAAAAAAATTACAATTAATAAAAAATATTGAATTTTTCCCTCTCAATTCGATCTTTCTACATGGCGTGTTTCGCCACGTGGCATCCCTCCACTCGATAGGTAATTAAAATAATTTAGACACTTAAAATTAATTAATTAACATTATTTTATACCCAAGCACCATTAAATAGTACAATTTAATCATTCGATGTTAGTTTATTTTAAACAGAGGTTTCTTAATCCAATCTTTAGGTAAACAGTTATAGTCAGAGTTTTAAACTTTTTCATATACCACTATGAATGAAAAGAACCAAAAATTTATCTCATAGTAAAATAATTCTTTTATTCCTTGTGATATATCTACATAAGTAATTTATTAAATAATATTATTTCTTTTTTTAAAAAATGAATAATATTCTTTCTTTTACAGTTTAAAAATAAATAAATATGACGTGATTGTTATTTTGTGGCAAAAACTTGACGTTCCACGCTGAAAGTTTGGGAAAATTATATTTTTGATATACAAACTTAACCCTTTAAATATTTTTGATATTTTTTATTTTTCGATAGAAAAATAGGTCTGTACGTTCAAAAATTAAAAAATTTCATGCACATTTTGATCGGAGTCATTTTTTGTTGCCAGAAAATCGACCCAATTTTACACGTATCAATAAAAAACTATTCGATTTTAGAAAAATCGGTTCGGGTCAAAATGAGCATGAAATTGCTTGATATTTGAAGATTAGAAAATGAAAAGTAATAAAAATGCTTAAAGAATTGAGTTGGTATACCAAAAATATAATTTTTAACTGAAAGTGATTGAGATAATTGTTTTTATCCCACATTGAAAAATTAGGAGTCTTGAGGGAGGAGTTAACATTATTAATAGTGTGACTCCTCTTCTAGTTTGTGCATTGCAAATAAAGTATTCTCTCTCTTTTTGTACTCGTTCGTAAAATATATTTGAGTAGTGTTTGAGAACATAGGCTGAATTGGTCGAACTTGTTAAATTTTGGTGATCTTTTTCTTATACTGTCTTTTCAATAGCCTTATTTTGGTTATATTTAGGAATTGTAAACGGATATTAAACAGATTGAATGTATGATTATCCTATTTTTATATTGGATGTATGGTTACCCTATTTTTATCTGTTTATGATTCGAACGGATATGGATAAGATCCTTTTAAGTTGAATTCGGATAATATTCTTTTTATATGGATACAAAAAGATTTGGACGAATTCGAATAACATATTTATTTTACTATATAACTTCGAATGTTTAATCAAAATTTCAACTATTCATTTATAAAATAAATTATTTAATAATTATATAACTTTGGATGTATATATTTTAGGTTAAGAGAGAAATAATAACTAAATTTATACATATCATTTTCATTTTCTAATGAATGTGTAAATATGGTGGAATTATAAATTTCATCATATGTAATTGATTTGAAATATAATAATTTTATTAATAACATAATATATATTACTTATATTATCTCCATATAAATGTTGAAGTAAACATTGGTCACTAATAAAACCTAAGTTTTTTCTTTAGAAATGCACTAAAAATTTCCTTAATACCTAATAAACTAGTATACATGTGTTAATATATTTTAATATAATATATTGTTTATAGGATACGGATTACGGATAAATTGGATAACAGATATATTCAATAAATATGTAAGCGGATCGGATATTAAACGGATCTAATGTCTTATTACCATTTCCATATCCGTTTATAATTTGGATGTCTATAATTAGATATGAATAATATCCTTTTCAAGCAAATTCATATGATATCCTCTTTAAATGAAATTCTTAAATATCCATTTACCACGTTTAAATAATTGAGATTTTTCTTATTTTGGTTATATTTAATCGATTATTTTACTTAAATAACATATATTTTTTTAGTATAATTTAAACATTATAATTCTAAATATTATTTAACGTTGTAGCAATGAAGGTAACTTGTAGTTTAAAATTTAAAATACAAACTATTGCTATTTGTAACTGCGAAAACTTTATTCGTCAAATTACTTTACTCATAATGTAGTTGTTTCCCAACCTTACTTTTTATTTTTCGCATTTCATTTATGCATTAGCGTTTTTTCTAGTGACTTCTCGTGCTCTTATTGGGTCACATAGACTTTGAAGACCACAACGTGCATTCGGAAAATCTACAAATTATTAGTGTAATCTTTTCATAGTGAGATATCAGCTATATATAAAGTTATCTAATATATAAGATTCGATGCAATTAATTAATTAATGCAATAGGCACTGTAATGAGCATTTATTTAGTGGCCAGGTTGCTGAAAGCGCTGTCAACTCGTAAAATATTAATTTAGTTTATATGCTATCTTATAGGCTATAGCGTAAATTATGAATTAATTAGTAGTAAACTGACATTCATACATCTTGGCTGATTTGGAGTATATACAGGTGTTTTTTTTTCTAAAAAAAAAGGTCAATTTTATAAAGGGGCAATTTTTGAAAACTCCCCACGGGTTTGAAAAGTTCCTTTTAGCTCCCCATTTTCAAATACATCATTTGGGGTTTTAGATACGCGATTCTGGGATTTAGATACGCAATTCTGGGATTTAGATACGCGATTCTGTGATTTAGATACGTGATTTTTTCCTTGTATTTCAAATACATCATTTGGGGGTTTTAGATACGCGATTCTTGAATTTTAATACATCATTTTTGAAAATGGGGAGCTAAAAGGAATTGGACTTATTATTTGGGGAGTTTTCGGGAATTCCCCGTTTTATAAAGGACCCACCTCAGAAGAAAAAAAACACTAAAACAATAACAAATCAAGAAAACAAAGAAAAGAAAATACTAGCTACTCCCAAACAATAAAACATCTAGATCAAAAATATCTTTATCAAAATTATTTTGATCAAAATTCTCAATTTCTCTATTTTTTTTTTTTTATCGAGATCTTCAATGTTTGTGTCTATAAAAGCTAATGTCCTATCAAGGCAAGCCCATCCAGACTGAGATCTCTTCAAAACATTATGGTTTTCACAGATATATTCCAAAAATAATGTTTTCTCTATATTTTTATTTAACGAATTTGAATGTCTGAAAATAACCATATTTTCTTATTGTTTTTAGATTATCTTTCACGACTTCATGGGATTGGTTAATAACATAATTTCTTGGTAAACCGGCCTCTCTAACTCATCTTCTAAAACAACACTAATAGCCGACTTAATTTTCGGCAGGGTTTTTTCTAGTCAACTCTGGAGGACTTTCAAAATATTCTGGAGTGCTTGTTTTTTATGACTTTGATCAGTTCCTTGTCTTTTCTTTTTCTGATTTACTGGGAAAGCTCGATCTACAATCTCATCAACATTAGCATCAATGCCTGCTACCCATCTATTCTTAATTTCTTCAACATCGATTGATTCCTTCTGGTAATGCAGATTTTCAGTACCTTGTTACAATAATTTTATCGAATGCATTACAACATGGAAAGGCGCCAATTTTTTTTCTTTTTTTTCTTTTTCCACTCTTCAAAGTCCTTCCTAAACTTGATGGCTCTCTCTTGTACTTTCTTGGCATCATACTCCACTTTTACACACTCGGCCAACATGTCATTGTAAGTGTTATGTTTCGGTGGAGGTTCCTTTGGCTTCAATAAATCTTCGCGAATTTTGCTTGGCAGATCTTCCACTTGGTACACTCCATGGTAGTAGCATATAGTCAATCTCTCCCTTTCTCTTGGAGGCCACCAAACAAAAGTGTCGTTTATGGGCAGTCCCCACACTGTGATGAGGTCTAGATGCTCCAACGTTTCTTCATCTGTCAACGGACTATAGTTTTGGGGTAAAATATACCAAATTGAAACCAATTGCAATAGTATGAAATTAAACTCACATATCCTCCATGTGTGAAGCTTCCGAATTTTGTTCATGTCGATTTTGCCATATTATCAATCAATAGTGTAGTTCCATCAACCATGATTCCTTTCCGCATACAATCCATCAACCACAACTCCGAAACTAGAGCTCTCTCGTGACTTATGCTTGCTCAAATTCCCGAAGCTAGAAATTCGTTGATCACTCTCCACTCTACCTCAAGTATATCATCGGCGTTAGCGGTCCTCGCATCGTATGATTTTGCTTTTTCGGACACATTGAGGGCTCTCCATGCCTCATCTTTCTCGATCTTTGTAGCTACCTGCACGGTGGGTCACCACATCCCCCGCACCAAAACCCAATCCACATACGAAATGGAAAGTCCGTACATGAATCAAGCAGTGGCGGATGGGAGACAGACAAACACATACCTAAGTTAGGCGGAACATAGACCCTGACTTCCAAATTAAAACATACATATGCGGAACCGGAGGCATGCCACAAAATCGAAATATATATCAACAGGTGACGTGTTCAACTAGCATAGATACCTAATCCCGAATATCAATAATAATTATAAAACAACGGGTTCAATCTGGTCCTAGAAGCCTGTCCCGAAATTATACATAACATAACATAATTAAATCATTCATACATATTTCCAATCGAATACAAGAATGTAGATGCAGAAGAAATTAAGCGAATACAAAAGACTCAACATCATTGACTGACTCCAAAGACCGACTCAAGCCACCTAACTCGAATTCCAAAGCAACCTACAAACTAAAAACATAGGAAGAGCGAGGGTCAGTCCACTGACTGAGTAAGGTTCTACACATGCACACCTACATATATATAAGGGGAGCACAACACGTTCAAAATATAAAAGTTCATGAATCTGACGATAGTTTTTGCACACCAATATATAATATATATATATATATATATATAAGAGGTTTACTTAACAAAACAGAACAAAACGAGACTTGACTTATACATATCATAGCGTACATTTCACATCAAAGCATAGCTTAGCATATCATTTCATAACATATTTTATTTTATTAAAAGTATCCAAATTTTATCTTAATTTAAGAATCTACCCCCGTTTCATAAACTATAACAAATAGACAGAACGCTCGGCGGGTACGAGCACAGACTCCGACCTCTACTCCTTAAAACAGATTATATCAAAATGGAAAAACAAACTTAACATACCATATCATAATAGAAACCAACCTCTTCTTTGGGTGATGGAAGGGTGTATACCCCCTAACCATCCAAACAAATAACTACAGGTTGTGAGTTTCATGACACTCACACACGAGGACTCCATCCCCCACCAAACCTCCTATTGAGTTTCGGGTTCATCCTTATCAAATGGAGACTATGCACAGGAGTAGTGTCTGATGACCCTATGACTGTCCTGGGTGCCCCTTACCCACAGTCTCGGGGGCCCAAAAAGAACATAACAGAGCAGAAAGATTATATCATATCAGAGCTTAACCTGCTACGTATCATATTTACATACTAACCATATCATACATACATTCGTACCTTACTTTGCTACCATTATACTTTGTTTACCTCTTCGTGTTACTACATTGTTCACCTTCTAAAGCGGGACGGGGCTCATGTGAGGCACACGGTTTGTAGCATAGGGCTTTACTTACCTCTCCATGTTATTCCATAACTCACCCTCCGAATGCGATGTTTGGCTCATGAGAGGCACATGGTTTGAAGCAAAATGTAGAAATACTCAAAACTTAACCAAAACCAAAAGTAAGCATACATAGGCTCGTACATAGCGTTTCATACTTTTAAAACATAAGGAAAAATCATAAAATACATACTTCGCACGTATTTACTTATACTTAAGGTTTATAAGTCGCATGCATTCGAAAACGATCACGTTGTATTAGGGATATAAGTATAATCATAACCTCACCTTACACCGACGAAGTTAAAGACATGACGATTGATACACCCCGGAATCAACACGGCTAATGAAATACCGCCTCGGGTGCACCTGGACCAACTGAAGACAAGGCACAAGACTCAGACTCAATCACCATAGAGACGCTCGACGAATGCATATGGATGCAATGATGTAATGCAAGTCATACACGTTCAACACTTAGACATATAGAAGCATCTAACAAGTTTTCACATAAACAACACATCAATTAAACACATAACAAATCAAATAAACACATAATACATTATAATATATCATATCATACGCATACATAAGCTTAAAACACGTTAGGATCCAGATCGGGGAGGGAAAAGGCAAAAAAAATGAGTTAACGGACAAAACAAATCAAAAACCAAAAACCTAGGGGGAGAACGATCGTTTTCCCCAATACACGCAAGGCCTGAACGGCCATTCTAGACTCCAGAACCACCCCTTGAATGGGAACGACCGTTCTTGGAAACAAGCTTCCAAGAGAACGGCCGCACCCGGTGGCGCGGCCCCAAAATCCACCCTCATGAACGGTCGTTCCGAAACTTTAAGCTAGGGCCATGAATGGCCGTTCTTGAGCTCAGAATATGGCCTTCAAGGCCTGCAAGGACGCTGAAAAAGGAGGAAAAACAAGGCAACCAGCAACAATTCCACAACAAAGCAACAACAAGATTCATACATAACTTAGCCCCTAATCAATGGATTACCAAGTTTCCATTAAAGCATATTTCAAGGTCATTTAATGGGTTTATTGGATTTCTCCAACCACTAAGACAAATAACATCATATATGCATCAAAAACCATCAAATGTACAACATATATCACACTTAGGGCATAGGAATTCATATTCAAGCCATATCTCACATTTTTCACAAAATGTTACTATTTATCATTTTCAACAATGAGAAATAAGATATGGATTCCAAGGAAAGAATGTGTATGAGAAGAAAGAGCATGTTGAGGAGAATCGGAATCTTACCTCGAATTGTCGAGAAGTGAACGGGGTGAAAGAACTTGAGCTTTGAAGGTGTGGAGCAAGCTAGGGCTTCATGATGTCTTCTTCTCTCTCTTCTCTATGTTTGATCGATCCAAATGAATAGCAAAGGGAATAGTTTTAGCCATTTAAGGGGTTGAAACGGGTCGGGTTTGACAAAACGTGTAGGTTCAAGTAATTTGGTCCATATTCAGATCGGTTTTTAAATCAAAAGGGGTCCAAACGGCTTCAGAAAAATACAAGGCTAGTTCTGTTGGACTTGAATCATCGAAATAAATCCAGTGGCAGAGTTGGAATTCAAATGCGAATTCTCGAGCTCAAGTTATCCGAAAAGGGCCCAAAAAATATCCTAATTGCATTTTAGGCCCAAAACTTCCAAAAATTTCCAAATAGGTCCAAGACCTCATTCAAATAAATCCCAAATCATATAAATAACATATAAACAAGTTCATAAGATATATAATTCAAGTAGTTCATAAATTATCAAGTCTGAAAATCAAATTCGAATTCAAACGGGTCAAATTTAAAGTCATAGAGCAAATAAATCAAGTTCAAGTATTTAAATCATTCAATTGTCACATATATCAAAATTTAAGCATATAAAGATATAAATAAAAAATTTAAATGCACACATAGCTTACACATAACGTCATAGTTGTACGGTCGAACGGACGGGGCATCACAATCTTGCTCCAAAATTGAGATATGCGGTTTCTCCCTGAGGGAATTTAAAATTTTCACCGAAACTCATTAATATTGATGGTTTGCTCCCGTCTAAGAAAAGTGAATGTGGCTATGCCTCCTTTCCATCGCAAAATGTGGTAGAACTCCATTGTTTATCTGAGCAAACTGAAAGGTCTAGGTCCATGAAGTTTTCCCATCTGATTTTTCCCAACATCCATTTTGAGCGAGAATGGTTGGTGAGATTGATCGATTTTTGTACAAGGTGCGCTCATCAATCCAAGACCATGGCAAAGATCAATTTGGAATTGGTTTCAATGATTCTAGTCATGCATATTCAGGTTCTATCGTCAAGAAGGATTAAAGAGGCTTTTCTTCAAACACTTGGGGGGTGTAGCGAATTTTAAAGAAGAAAGGTATGAAATCAAGGAAGAGAAAGGAAATTTTGGAAGGTAGTATTGATGGTCAAAAATTGCTCACTTGTATTGTAAGAAAACGTCAAGTATGGGAAGATTATGAGAGAATAACAAGGAAAGGATTCACACAAAAGCCCTAAAAATCCTGATCGGGGTGTAAGTTTTAAATTTATAAACCCTATACACATGCAATTGTACATCGATAATTGTAGCATTTAAGGTTTCGATCCGACTGGGAAGTTGAAAATCAAGCAATTGTTTAGTATCATCTCAAACTGATAGACTAAAGTAGTAAATCAAGTAATCAAGAAAAGTAAAGCTGCTAAAGGAAGCAATAATTAACAATAAAGCACGAAATCGAATAACTAAGGGAATAATCAATAGTAAAATAGCAGCCAGGGGAGTGGTAAAAATTTAGTTCCCAAATTTCTAACATGCATTGAGAATACATAATCATAACATAAAAATTTTAAGAATATATTGAGCATATCACTAAACATAGTAACCTTCATGTTTATCATCCCCTTAGCGAAAGGGAATTAGCTATATATGCTAAAAGAAATGGAGTAGTAAAAATAAAGGAATTCATAATCTGAATTTTTCTCAAACTAAAGTAAACGGGTAAAGATGTTGCTTCTTCTCCTCCTTCGATTCCGATGTCCTTTGGAGTGTGCTCCTAAAGGTTTCTTCTATTGACTCCTAACTATCCATCTTTCAAAATCAAACCTCTTGAACTCCTCTCCAAAGTCCTCATTTTTTCTTTCGGTAATGACGTCTTTATATAGGTTTATCGTATCTAAGGCTACAAGGATTATCTTGGTCAACAAGAAAGGTTTGTCAAAGATCTTCAAAGATTACCTATTGCGTCAGAGTTGATGAGATTTGACTGCAAGATTTCATAGAATATTTCATTTTTTGATGATGTCCTTCGCCGCCACCACACTTCCTGTAATGTAGCTGTTCGCGGCTGCAACTCTTTTGATAGTGGGATTTGGCACATTTTCTTCATTAGTGGCTACGACTCTGTCTTCTCTAAACTCCTTAGCGGCCCCTAAAGCTCTGTTTTAGGTCGTTTTTTGTTTCATTTCTTTTGTATTTTCTTCTTTCTGACTTTATTTCATATTTAACTTGAAATAGCACATTCTTAGTCAAATTAAGCTACAATACGACATCAATAAGCTCTACTTTGTAGTAAAATCATGAAAATTTTAAAGCCTGATAGTGAGGTATGTACAACATTGTACTGTTATGGACTACGAAGTAAGGACAAGAACGAAAGCATTAGTGGAACTACAAAAAACTTAGTTATGTGAGGTTGTCAACAAAGCTAGACAAAATGGAGAAGAGAAAAATCAAAGTCGAAGAGCAAAGTCGCCAAAGGTGAGTGTGTTTTCTCTCATGAGAAAGGATACTTGAAGAAAGACTGTCTAAATTTAATAATCGAAAAGACTCCAAAAGATGCAAATGTTGGAGAATGCAAAATTGATGCAGAGTCAGATGTTTCATTAGTGGAATTACTTTCAACACCTAATTAAGATGAGTAGATACTGGATTCTGGTTGTACCCACCATATGTTTCACATATGGGAGTGGTTCTTCAATCTCAAAGAATTCTATGGAGGAGTTGTTTGCAACGGTAATGATCAGACGTGTAAAATAGCTGAGATAGGTTCAATTAAGCTACAAAGTCAAGATGTATCTACCAAAAATTTACAAAATGTTCGCTTAATGTCTAATTTCATGAAGAATCTCATCTTTTTGTAAGCTTTGGAGTCAAGATACCTAGTTTTTATGACGTGACATGGAATTATTAAAGTAACATTGAGAGCACTCGTAATGTTAAATAATGTGACAAAGAATAATTTTTATTACTACACCAGTAATACAGTTGTTAGGATATTAGCAATAGCAACAACTTCTAGCAGCAAGAAGGATGCTGAGATAACAAAGTTGTGGCATATGCATTTGGAACAAGCTGGAGAAAAATCCTTGTAAATTCTTGTCAAGCAGGGCTTGTTGAAAGGTACAAAGACTTACAAATTTGAATTTTGCGAGCATTTTGTTTTGGCGAAATGAAGCAGGGTGAAATTCGGCAATTCCATTCATAATACCAAGGGTACTTTAGATTATATGTACTCTGATGTGTAGGAACCTACTACGAGTCCGCTTCTTAGAAGCAGACGCTATTTATCACCTTTATTGATGATTTTTCTAGAAGAGTTTGGGTGTTTAATATAAAAAATAAAAGTAAGGTGCTAGTAGTTTTCTTAAAGTGAAAAACTTGACCGAATGAAAGATCAAAGTTATCTGACATACAATGGTGGAGAATACACGAGTGATCTATTCCAAAAGGCATGGCAAGAACATGACATAGTTTGACACTTCACAAAAAGAGAAACACCACAATAGAATGGGATGTTAGTGTTAGGAATAGTGCCCTTAAAGCAGATGTTTGCTTTACTATTTCCTTGTAAAATCACAAACAGTCTTGAATAATAAACGAAATGATTTTGTTCATAGGCAATCACTTTTTTATGTGCGTATTTATGTCTGTTTGGGTTTGACTGTGTTTTGCATGTACTGAACTCCCCTAATCCGATGAGGCCGTTAAGAACTTTGTCGTTATGGGAACGACACATTAAACAAGTTCTTAACTCCATAGGCGAGGATTAGAAACTTCTCCAAGTCAATGAGTCCGACAGACAGTGGGAGTGTCGACCTTGACTCTGCTGAGACTTACTTATGTGATTATGTCCGTTTAAAGGATCACTCGGTTTCATGGAGTGATAAGTGCATACGTTGATGCGTTCATAATACATAAGGGTGATTGTTACAAGAACTTCATCATTGAGATGTCCCGTGTGAGCACATTCCTAAATGGGAAAGGAAGTGTCCAGAAACTTCCAGATTAGGAAATATCTCATAGGTCAATGACGTGATTCATTAATCCTTAGACTTGAGATTCTGCAATGTCTCATATGAGCTAACTCTGTAATCTTTGATATATGCTCAAAAGGGTGTCGCCATATAGACACCTGAACCACGGCTTATGTTGGGATTACACAAGTGGCATATATAGAGTTAGTAGAATCGATAAAGGACCTACACTTGTTAAGAACAAGAATGATCTCTTACTGATTGAGTTGTTCGTAGTCCATTATAAGTTAAACCCTTGGCCAAGGTGGATAAAAGATCAAGACATCTAGAAAATGAGGTTTTCTAGGATTGAGATCGAAATGGATATGAAACGAACTTAACTTTAAAGATCAAGAATATTGAGGCTCTGAGAATATTCTCATGCCTTAGTTCTTGATTGAGAGATGAAGTTGTAGGAGGATCGTATTTCACTGATTGTCATTGACTGAAAGGTTCTTCAATTCATTTCGTTATTCGACTAGGGTTCATACACCCATTGCTAAATTACGATAGTGTGATCTATGAAGTGATTAATTAATTAGGGAATTAATTAATTACTATCACTGCTAATCGAATAATGAACCTAAAGGGTCACACACAAATGCCAGAATACGAGGGTTATGGTAGGAATTTAATATGATTAACGAAGGATCAAAATAGTTGATCAAAATGAGGCACAAAACGTGGCTACTGCCACGTGTCACACGGCCAACGTGGCTACCACGTGTCACGTACACGTGGCTTCACGCCTGGTCTCGTGTGTACGATTTATTTCGTACGCGAATTCTTTTCTAGAATTAATTAATTAAATTGTAATTAATTAATTTTGGTATTTTAATTAATTTTGAATTAATTGTTAAGACTATTCTCAATTAAACTTAACCCAATAAATAATTAATTGGGAATTAATTTATTTATTGAATATTGACTTTTAACTTTAGAAAAGTTGAAAAGTCCAACTTCCTATTGTAGGAGAGGGAAGGTTATACTTACAAGACTTGGAGACTAAGTTAGGAACTTATCATTCCAATTAAATTAATAATTAAATTAGTTAATTAGTGAGCAAGAAAACAATCCAATTGGGTCTTGGAAACCCTAATAGTATATATACTAGGGATGGTGCTTCTCTTATTTTTTAGACCAACACTCACGAAGTGTTAAGTTTTTGAGAAAATCCAAAAGAAAAGTTTTCAAAGTAAATCCTAGCCAAACACAAGCCATAGAATTAGTATTCTCACTCGCTTGATCGTGTTCTAGGACTGGTGTGGATACGCTTTGGAAGGCTTCTACTTTGGAGTCTAATTCGAAGGTTGTTCGAGGGATTTCGCTTGAAGGGTGTTCGTTAGACGGTAACGACATCACTAGAAAGCTTCTACCTTTGAAAGTTTCTAAACACCCTACGATACGATATGAAAATTGTAAGACAACGATTAAACTTTTGGAAATTTTTAAACTTCCTCTGCTCAACTCTTTCGTGTTTTCCAACAGTTATAGTGTATGAACAGGACACTGGTGGTGAAAGTTCGTTGTATGTTGTCTAATGCTGAGTTAGATGTTAGACATAAAATACATGATATTTTAAGCATATATTTCGTGTAATTTCATGCCATTATTGTGTCTTATGTCGGTTAAATAGCCCATTTTCAGATAATATTCACTTCAGAGTAAAAAATATTGCAAATGGTAAGAACAAAGCATAATCGAGAAGCTAAGGCACAAAAAGACTCATTCTACGACACTGGGTCAGATGAGATTAGATTGTGAAAACATCGTGCCCACGAAGGAAAAGCCCTAACTCGCGATGAAAACCCGTATCGCAGGCTGGACCAGAACACGAAGGGAAACTTCACCGTCACTATGCGCTACTTATTATTCAGACCACCATAGACGGTTGCGCTCGTAAGATGGGGAAACATGAATTGATCGAGGCTGCGAAGCATATGTCAGGAGTGTTTTAAAGTCTGTTGTCTCACCTAATTGAAAGATTTGATACATTATCAAAAACATGAAATGAGGTCTTACGGAAGAGTTCTTGGGAGTGTCGAGAACGCCTGTGAGGATAAAGACTACTCTCCGGATGACAACGGAGTAGGGATGAATTTTAAGCAATCCGAGAATACGCTACTATTTGGGGTTTTTTTCGTAAGTTTTAATTAAAGCCCTATATAATGTAAGTGTACACTTGACATTTGTAGTACATAGTGGCCGATCCCACAGGGACGGAGTAAACAACAAATCATTTCGTATATTCATTAATTTATAGACCAACTGAATCATTCAAGGATGATTTCTATACTAAACATGTAACAACTAACTAAATATTAAAGACGTAACAGTGATAATGAGTAGTTAGGGGACAATAGTTTCATGAAATAAGATATCACTGCATTGTTCAATGAATTCTTTGTTTACACAATTATCCTTACTCATTTAAATGCTAGCCTCTCTCAAGGACAAACACTTGTACCTAATCAGTTCATATTGTTTACTCTCGTAATCCAACATCTCACTAATTAAGCCAATAATATAGGATGGTTGCAATTAATTAGCAGCGACTAAGACATTTAGTAATTTACCACTGAGTGCTTCGAGTCAAGCTAAATCTCTTTATACTAGAAACCCTAAATGTTACGAAATTCTTTCCAAGTTCATAAGCATCTCTTGATTATCATATAAACTCTAAATCATATTAAAGGTGATCAAGCTTCAACATGTCAATCAATCCAATTTTGTAGCATAAAAACCATTCATCAACAATCCATCAAACATCTATGTCCAGTCCATTATCATCCCTATGACAAGGGTATTAGTTACTAATCATCATAAGAACAATAACACCAAAAGAGTCTAAATTAGTCATACTAATAAACAAATATGATTGTTCAATTCAATCTCAACCATAAACTAATAGTAAAAACTGAATTAAATAACATTAGTTTGAGTACTTTGAAAGACAAAATATTCAAAGGAAAGCGACATAGAAAAATCAAATATTTATCGTGATGAAAGAAGACACAGAAATTACCTTTCCTCTTCTCTTTTCTTCTCGTACTTAGCTGTACTCTCTCTATTCTGACTCTCCTCCTCTTCTAACTTAGGCTTTTCATGCTTTTAAATACCCGTAACAAAATAAAAGCACAAAATCACAAATTATTCCTGTCAGACGTTATTTTCCATCGCTAAGGATCTATGTGTAAATTTCTCGTGGCCGCGATTCTTAAAGAATCGCTAATACATTTTTAACACTCATTCGCAGTCGCTAAGAAATTACTCTTGCATAATTTGCGGACACTAATCGCCTGAATAGTGGCTTTTTCTTTCGCTTTCCTTGCAGCCTCTAGTGAATTAAGTGTGAAAAGTTGACGACCGCTAACTTTCTTGACCAGCTTGTTTCATCGTTTTTGTTCTTAATACGCTATTCTTGACTTCCAAGTAAAAATTACTTGAAAAGAGGTATTTTACGCATTAAATGACATATAAATATGGCAATAAAGCAAATGGAAATTAGGCATAAAATATCGAGTATTTATCACCTAACAAATACCTCCACACTTGAATAATTCTTCGCCCTCGAGTAAAGACAACATGTCCAGAAGAGTTATATTAAAAGAAATAGCCCAACAAAGAATCATCATCAAATCATTCCTCAATCAAGTTAAGTTGGTAGAGTATTACTTACAAGTTCTTGTGCAAGAATAAAAGAGTGCAAGAGACATAACTTCGTGACGTGTGTAAATCAAAATGAAAAATGCAATAAAATCAACCTAATTAGTTTATTAATCCTTCTAAGCACTAGACACTTCTTGGAAATTATTGTTCACACCAGTCTCTGCAAATGCAATGAGTTCATAACTATGAGTCATTAGGTCTTTTTGAGGCTTGTAATGTAGGCTCGGGGTTGGGATATGAACTTTCTAGAATAGTGACTCAAACACCGACTCTACACCAATGCACTACTACTTCCATTAAAGCATTCACTTTCACCTTCATAACTCTACTCCCCACACTTAGATTTTGCATTCATTCACACCTTCTTTTTCTCGACACATTCTTTTGATTCTTCTTCTTCTTTTCTTTTTTATCTTTTCTTTTCTTGGTTTTTCTCGCATCTTTTTCTTTTCTTTTGCATCTTTTCTCGAAATGAATAATCAAGCTTCTATTAATCACAAATGTGTAAGAGCAAACTTGGTGTAAAAAATAAAAGGTAGGAATACACGGTTGTACTTCTGGGCTTGTAATATGGCTAAGAAAAATTATAAGTATAACTCTATAGGCTCACATGAGATTGATGATGTGATTCATTAATCCTTAGACTTGAGATTCCATTGATGTCTTGTGTGGGCTTACTTGGTAATCTTAGACACAGGTCTAAAATGGTGTTACCCGAGACACCTGAATTGCGACTTATGTGGGGTTAGAAAAGTGTCACATGGAGGCATATGAGAATCAATAAATGACCTACACTTGTTTAAGGTAAGAAGATCTCTTATTGAATAAGTTTTTCATAGCCCATCTCGGAGTCCTTGGCGAAGGCAGTGGATCTAGGTCAAGAAAGGAGTTTCATGGATCATGATAAAATGGATATGAAATGTACTTAGCTTTAAGATTATGATTATTAGGGTTCTAATTATTCCCTTACCCTAGATTTTAATTGAGAGATGGGATGGTAGGAGGATCATATCTCATGTGTTATTGGCTGAATGGGTCTGTCAATTTAATTTGTTAGTTAGCTAAGGTCACACACATGTTGCTAGACTATGGTCGTATGATCTGTGGATTAATTAATAAATAAGGGTATTAATTAATTAGGGTCACTGCTAATCGAATGATGGACCTAGAGGGTTACACACAAATACCAAACCATGAGATTATAGGATAATTGATTAATCAGACCCACTAATTATATTTGGAGGGGCCCACACGTGTGAAGCACGTATGGGGCGTGCATGTCACGTGTGGCTTGGAATAAATAAAGATAAATCCTAAAGGAGTTAAGATAAGGTTTCTTGAGAAGATATTAATTAAATATAAGATTTTAATTAATTATCGTTGCAGAAGAGTTATCAGATAACGTAAAAAAAAAAGAAACAAGAATTCTAGAAGAGATAGGAATCTTTCTCCTATTAGGAGATTAAGATAGTTACTTCTAGATTAAAAGGGAGGAGATTTCTCTCTTATTTAGGCCTATGTTCTTGAAGCATTAATTTTGTTCCGGAGAAAAGAAAAGACTTCTTGAGAAGAACCCTAACCTATACACAAATCAAAGCACTAGCATCCTTTCTGATTTGAGCATGACTTAGGTTGGTGTGGATACATTTAGCTTCTATTTTGGAGTCTTGAAAGAACAAAGAGTAGTTCCAGGGATGTGGATTCAAATCCACTTGAAGGACATTGAATATGAGGTTTAAACGTTTTAAGAAAGTAATTTTAAAGTAAGGTTATTCGTTTTAGAGTAAAAATTTCAAGCAAATGGTCCTATTGTTAGAAAAGTTTTAATTTTCTACTACGTTTTACTAATGTTCTCCAACTATTATAACCTGTCCTGTATGGATCCTCTCTCAACAAGATTTGATAGTCCACTGTCATTTAGAATGCATGGAAGATGGTTGAGAGAGCTTCATCATTGACAGGTTATAACAGTTAGAGAACATTAGTAAAACATTCAGTAAATTAAAACTTTTCTAACAATGGTACCATTTGATTGAAATCTCCTATGGCTATAGTCCTCCCGGTTTTACCCTCTTTAGTCTAAATATTCCACATGGGTACTAAGGCTCATTCAGGGTCAAGAATTAGAAGAACCTCCGATAATATCATTGTGGCATGCTATATTTGAGGGAAGGGTCCTGTCGAAAGGGGTGAATTACTAGTTACTTCCCCTTTTTATTGTTTACCTCCTGGAGCCCTTCAACTTTAACCTGGGCGTTGTATTTTCGCATTGTTTGGATTCTCCTTGCCAGATTTAGGACCGTTACTCTGACCATTTCCTCCATCGGGACCCTGCGGTCAGGCTTCTAATGAATGATTGGAACGACCTCCTCATGGGTAGATATCTCAGTTTGTCCGCTCCTTTAGATAATACTTTCGGGGGTCGATTGGGGGGCTATAGATGCTTCACTCCCGGGTTGACCATTTCTAGGCTCATTGCTCGAGGTAGCTGGGGGTTGCATGGGGTTCTCACCCTATAGGCCGACTCAAACCTGATCTAGGACACTCTATACTTCATCTATCCGCTTGCAAATCTGGGAGGTAGAGTAGCCCATTAAGGCAGACAACTTGAAAGAGTCCTTTGCAGCTTTGCCCTCCTTGTCCAGTTGCTTTACCTTCTTCTTTAGTTGTTTTTTGGTGGCTCTTTCTCAAACGACCATCAGTATAGATAGTGAAAAAGAAGAAGGGATCAATTAATCAGGATTCAACCCAAACAGCAACGTCTGAAAAGAAATAGCTTCAAATTTTAAAAAGTGTTAGAACGTGCTTAGCCTCAAGTAATTGAAGATGTCGTTACCAATTTAGAAGTCCTTATGTCCCACCATCCTTGGAGATAACCCCGCTTCTACTAACTGTTGATGGTCAGAGAAAAGCTTCCTATTGAGCGGATTCAACTTCTTAAGGGCATCAATGCTTGATCCTTACCCATGCATTCTTCGCCTTGATGGATATGTAATGATCTTTCCACTCCTTTCCGTATGAAGAGGGTAAGCTTCGTGAAGTGTGCCAGGCCAACTCTTGATCCAGAAGCTTCATGAGTACTCGAAAAGAAGTCATCATGGCCTAGGCATTGGGGAATAGTTGGATCGGGCTGATGTCTAGTGTGTTGAAAAGCTCCAACCACTCAATTGATAATGGGAGTTAGTGCCCTACCTAATGATAAGGGTGGACATAGCAATACAGTCGGCTGGAGGGTCCCTCATTCTTTCATACGATTAAGGCGTGATAACTTCAGCCTCTTCTCCGCCAGGTTGCACTCAGCCTATGTGATTTTGGACTCAAACTCATAGTAGAACTTCTGGGTCTTTTGGACCCCTCATTTTTTTGACTCCTACCGGTGGTCTTCTTCTTCTTAGAGGGCCTAGATGTAGTGGCCCGTTAGGCTTAAAATAGTTGATAATTTGTAGGGAAAATTATATACAACTACCCTGAGTTTATGCCTAATTACATCCCGGTCCCTATTCTTTTCGATATTACCATTTGGTCCCCCAGGTTTGGTTCCGTTTGAAGTCCATTTTTACTGTTAGGGTTCCGTTAGCTTTTAGGGCTGTTCTTCCAAAATTACCCCTGAATATTTTATTATTATTTGTAAAATGACCAAAATGCCTCAGGGACTGTTTTGTTAGTTTCATAAAATATGAGGATCGTTTTGTTATGAAATATAAACATTAGGGACCTATATGTAACATTATTGAAAATAAAAATATAGTCGTTTATAGCCGTTTATAGTCGTTGGGACTGAGTCTATATATATGTGTAGGCCATATTTTTGCCATTAAACATCACAAAAATCATGGGAATCTCCAACAAATCATCCTACACATCCAGTAGTTGCTTGAAATACAGGCGGGAGAGGTGTAGGGAAGAATATTGCAACCGTTGGGCTACGATCAACTTTGTGGAGAAGAATAATGGCAACCGGGGAAAGCTATTCTACTGCTACGATATCCATGGTTTTTCTCACTGGTGTAACCCCATAGATGAGCAGTCATTTGATTATGGGAGCAACGAGGAAGATGAAGCAACTAGCAGTGCACCGTATGCTGTTCGTGTTGGGGGAGAAACAAATCATTCACAGTTATTGTACAAGCTTTTATTGTTGAACTTGTTCCTGTTTGCTATGCTGTTGTTGTTTCACATATTCCAAATGATGAAGTAATTTTTTCCTACATAATAATATCATGATTGAATAATATAAAGTGTTAGATACACCTGCGAAGTTACACAATTACATTCACTTAATTTAACTGGGCATGCGAGCCCCAAAAACCACATCATTCATATACAAAATCCAAAAAGAGTGATGAAGGAATAATTGTTTTGTTTCATAAACTGATATCACATGGCCAAAAATACAGACATAAAGGACCTACTGCCTGAAAACATGTCTAAGCCAACTTGACTGATCAAACTCCAACTTTTTCTTGCTTTTTGGTGGAGAGTTCAGCTGAAATTCTTTGGTAACCAATTCAGGAGTCGGGACTACAGCTTGAGCTTGCTTAGACTTCAACCTTGCAGAAGCCCTGGGCACCAAATTTTTCTGTTTTCCAATTGAGCTTGCTGTAGGTTGGGTCTATGTCTTGGTAACATTGCCCCTGGTTAGTTTGGATAGAATTTCATCAACCTTTTGAGCTGGTTGAGGCTGAGACATGACCATCTTTTCCTTCTCCTTGCCTTTGCCTTGGACTTCAATTGACCTCTGCGGTTGTGTTGAAGTTGGTTCATTGATTTAGATGCCTTTGTAAGGGTACCTTTTGCTGGCATGTATTTTTTGCATTGTTAATCTCTTCTTCTTTGGTGCATGTTCTACAGCCGTAGCTGAAACCAAAACCACATTCCATTAAGTTAAAAAAAAAACTATCACATATGCTTCAAGTTACAACTAAGCTCAAAATCAACTAAGTTCAATGCACCTATGCTACGAAATACAGGCAAAAATTAACACACACATATGCCTCAAGTTACAGCTATGTTCAATGCATAAGCTATCAAATATCACCTCCTGTTTAAAGTTACAGCTAAGGCACATATGATATAAAGTAATCTTAAATTGGTAACCTGGTGCAGCTTGTGTAAGCTCAGTTACAGTTCTCTTCTTGCTGGTTACCATTCCAGGAATTTCATTGGCCAAAACTGACAATGCAGTCTGCATTTCGGACTCTGTTGTGTTAATGTTCTGTGGCAGATCTGTTTGGGCATCTGTGTTGTACAAGTTTGCATACAAATCATCCAATTCAGCTTCAGCCCAGTCCTCATTATCCTCTCTGTTTTGGGTTCCTTCTGTGGCAACTCCAGTTTGCTTCAATAAGAAAAATATCAACCAATTAAACAGTTATTTAATAACAAAATAAATGTATTAAACAATCAAAGTTATTAAATAATATACAAATACCTGGCCTCTTGATGGACAAGTCCTTCTGTTATAGCCCATTTGATGACAAAGTTTGCATCTCACAATAGTAGATCTGGGTACCTTCTGGTTCTCTCCAGGTTTTTTTCTCCTTTTATTTTTAGGCCTTCCAGGCAGCCTCCTCTTCTTTGGTGGTAACAGGTCCCTTGGCATGACATCAGGCATGTCTTCCCACAAAGATTCATCTGGGACAGGAGATATCATATGGTTGTAGCAACTCATGTATTTGGCTCTTGAGAAAAGAGGGTCTGTGTAGTCCTCTAATCTCTCCCTCCTGTGGGCAATGCAAGCATGTGCATGCATGCAAAGGATACCAGTGATGTTCAACTCTTTGCACTGACAAGTTTTGGCATTCATATCCACTACATAATGTGTGGGACCCTCTTGAATCTCATATTTGTCATCACCAGCCATTAGAACCTTGCACTTCTTAGTATCACTTCTTACCTTATTCAATCTTTTCACAGCTGTTGGTACAAGTTGATTTTTCCATTTCTTCCCTCTAACTCTTCTCTGATTTAACCTACTCATCAATTTTGCCCGAATGCCATCAACTAGAGCAAGTATTGGTTTACCTCTGAGTTTGCCCACCCAATGATTGAATGATTCTGATATGTTGTTGGTGCAGTGGTCATTTTTCAGCACTGGATCAAAGGCATGCCTTGACCACATTGATGGTGAGATCTCCAACAAATATGCATGTGCTCTTGGGTTTAATTCCATTATCTTGTTCATTGCAAATGTAAAGCCTCTTATGTTATATGATCTGGCAGCATCCCAAAAGTACTTCTTCAGTGCATGCGCAACAAACTTAGATATGAAATTGGCATATATGTGTCTTGCACACCCCCTGTTGTTGGCATAGGGGACAATCTCATTTATTGCTTCAATTAAACCCTGTAAATTAAAGTTACAATTAAATTGAGTACATAGATAATATCAATTACAACATGCCAAATGAAAAGGATAATAGCTTCAATACCTTCTATCTATCAGACATAAAGGTCCACGGGATATTCTCATCAAATCCTCCCAACTGTTGGAAAACAGGAATCAGAAAGCAGCGGAAATTTAAAATTTTTCCAACAAAAGGATCTTGAACTCGCAATCGTGAATCCAAATTCGTAGAGATTAGAAACTTACTTTCAATAATCTTTCTTGAAGCGTTTCAAGCCACCCAAGAACGCTCTTCTCGCGACTTGATCCCCTCTCCTTGGTAAAGCTCGAATCTTCAAAACTTCTAACTTGAAGCTCTTTAGAGATAGTCCACCAACTTGACTACAATCTAACTAGTAAGGATGCTAGTTCTCTAGTTAGTGTTTAGGCTTAACCTAGGGTTTAATTTATCTTGGAGAAAGGATGGTGTTCAGCACATGAACCAAAAGAATTCAATCACTCTCTAAGGGGAGCATGAGCTCCCCTATATATAGAAAAGGGAGGGGTAGCCGAAAATCCCTAGTCCTTATGGGCTAAGGATTTTGGTCCCTCTCTCCTATTACTTGATCATCAAGTAATTTTGACTTTGACTTTGAATTCTAATTCAAATCAACTTTTAAGAGAGCTAAAATATCCAAACCCCTTTTGGATATTATTATACTTTATTTATTAATAAATAAATAACTTATTTATCTAATTAATTAATTCGTAATTAATTAAATAGATTATTTTTCTCCAAAATAAGACTTTCCTTTTAATTCAAAATTAAACCAAAGTCTATTAAATAATTAATCACATTAATTATTTAACACATAAATAAATATACACATATATTTACACAAGTGTGAGACACGTGTCACAAGGACACGTGCCACTCACGTGAGCCACACGTGTGGTTCACACGTGTGGAACCCTCTTGGCCCGGTTAACTCGTTTAATCATTTTAAAGCCTTAACTCATGTAACCAAGTTGTTGTGTGTGACCCTCTAGGTTCTCAATTCAATTAGCAGTGACCCTAATTAATTAATTCACTAATTAATTAATCAGTTCACAGATTAAACGACCATAGTCTAGCAACAGGTGTTTAACCCCTAGCTGAATTGGAATGTTCGGATTCGACAGAACCTTTAAGTCATTGATTCATGTGAAATACAATCCTCCTACTTACTATCTCTCAACCAAGATCTAGGGTAAGGGAATAATCAGAACCCTAATAATCCGGTCTTAAAGGAAAGTGCATTTCATATCCATTTGATCTCAATCCAAGAAACCCTTTTCTTGATGTCTTGATCTACTCCCTTGGCCAAGGACTCCATATGGCATATGAATGACTTACACAATAAGAGATCACCTTGCAGATGCAAGTGTAGGTCCTTTCTTGATTCTCATTCACTTTCATGAGTCACTTGTGCAGCCCCAGCATAAGCCTTGAAACAGTTGTCTAAGGCGACACCCTTTAAAGCTTATACCTAAGACTACAGAGTTAACTCATAAAGTGACATGAAACCTCAAGTCTAAGGATCAATTAATCACATCAATGACTCGTGAGATATTTCCTAATCTGGAAGTTTCTATTTCCTGAAATAGAAACTTCATTTCCCATTTAGGAATGTTCTCACACGGTGCACCTCAGTGAACTTACTTATTAAAGTAAGTACCCTCATGTATCACGCACGTATCAACTATACACTTTGCACCTTCATGAAACAAGGTGGTCCTTCTTAAGGGCGTGATCCCACAAGCAAGCCTTAAAGGAGTCAGGTTGACACTCCCACTGTCGGTAGGACTCATCGGCTTGGAGTATTTTACTAATCATGACTTATGTGAAATAGGGCTCGTTTCATGAACCATTTCACCTAAGTGGTAGAGTCCTAAAGAGATCAGGATTAGGGGAGTTCTCATACATGCACAGATAAAGTAAACGCATACCAAACAAGAGCATATAAAGAAGTGTTACCTCAATTCGTTATTTCATTCAAAGATTGTCTGTGATTACAATAAGGAAAAGTACAAAGCGGATATACAATCGGCTTTTAGGGCACTATTCCTAACACCAACATCTTCCCTAAATTTTGAAAGAAAAACATCCAGCTGTCCTTGTTCTCAGTTTCAACAACTGCATATGCTAAAGGGTATAATCCATTGTTGCCATCAAGGGTTATGGCAACCAATAGAACTCCACCAAATTCACCCTTAAGGTGGTAACCATCAAAGCCAACAAAAGGTGTACAACCTGAATAAAAACCCTTTGCAGTTGCTGCCAAGCCAATGAAAATTCTCTCAAAGATTGGAGTTATATTCAAACTGGGACCATCAGGAATTGCAGATTGTATAGTCACTATAGTACCCTCATTGAACTGTAGTAACACCTTTGTATAATAGGGTAACTTACCATAGGACTTGTTGTGGCTGCCTTCCATTTCCCTTACAGCTTTACCTCTGGCTCTGTACACTTGCATGTAATTTGGTTTTATGTTATACTTATCCAATTTTGCTTGAATCTCTTTTGGTGTAATGTCAGGTGTCTTCCTCATCCACTTTACAACCTTTGATGCAATCCAATCAATACTTGCTTCCTTGGTATGATCAGCCTCAAGCATGTATGTACACTGTTATAGGTCTTAATTCGAAAAGTTATACCATCAGGTAACACAGAAGCATGTAATCGCCAATTGCAATGAGCATTCTCACATTCAACAGTCACTCTTTTTAAATCATTTTTCTTCCTAATCATATTAAATCCCTCCTGATTCACATAATCTTTAAGCCTCCTCCTCAAGTGCTCTACATCAGTATAGTATTTCCCAACACTTAGAATAACTGGCCCACAATCATCATCAAACTGATCAACTGGACAGTTATAGGTATTCTTAAAGGGATCATCATCAAATTCCTCATCAGATTCATTCATAGCCTCACAATGGCCATCTGAATCATAATTGGACATGTTATCAGAATCACTATCAGCATCAAAATCAATGTTGTCCACATTCTCCACATCAATTTCTAGCACATACAAACTATCATCACTATTGTCATCTTCATCATCAGATAGAACAGATTTGTTTTTCCCCTTGTCCTTGTTAGATACCCTTTTATGTTTACCAGCTTTATTAGTAGAATGTCTCTTCTTTTTGGATTTAGAACTGCCAACATCTGACCTCATACTGGTACCCCCACTTGTAATATTTTCAGATGTGTTACCATGGCCTACCACACTGTTAACATTAACTTGACCATGTACATTATCTACTTGAACCCTAGCATCAACAGACTGAACATTTACAGAAGCATTCAGATTCTCTATATTCACAGACACCTCATTCACAGTAGATAACAAGTACACATCAAATGCAGTGTCATTAGAGTTCACATTGAACATATTTAACACATCATGATCACTTTCCATTGTTACCCTACACTTATCACTATATGCGGATGCAACTATAGTGAACGGATCATCATCAAGCTTGAAAAGATCCTTAAGATCAGCCTTCAAATCAAATATACTATATTTATCTGGATCAATGTCATAAAGACTTGCAATCTGGTCCTTTTAATGACATACCAATCTAAATGTTTTACCAGACATTGTTCCTGCAAAGAAAACAACAAACACAACTTAAAATCAGAACCTTCGCCCTCAAATTTTGGGGCTTTTTTACACGGCCCAAAAAAAAAACCCATAAAAATAGGGAAATATAACGACACTAACATAGTATAGGGATTTTGCAACCAAAAATTGGAAAAAATTTCAACTACGGGATGAATCGTTCAGCCCCAGTCCACAAAAACTCAAAAATCTGGAAAGATATCATGTAACTAAACATAAAAACTTACATTCGGACGTCAAAACCAAGATTTCTTGAAGAAACAAACTTTTCAACCAAAAACTTTGAAAAACAAGGGTTTCAGGTTCGACACTTCACTCACCTAGCACATTTGAAGCGGAAATTTGTCAAGGTAATGGCAAGCCAATGTCCCCAATGCCCGAAAACACTGAAATCGGCCTTAAAACCGCCTCCAAGGAACGGCAATGGAGGATTTACTTCGTCCCCACCCAAGGGCGACTCCAAGTGGAGCCAAGTGGGGTCATTTGACCCCACTCACATTTTTGCCTCAATTAAATTTTTTTAATATTTAAGATAAAATATCTTGTTAATATATATAATTATAATATTTTGACCCCACATGAGAATAAAAGAATTTTTAATTGACCCCTAATATATAAAATTAAATTTATTATTTTATATAAATTAAATAGAATAATCCAAACATTTCTACTGAAATTTCAGTAAAACTTTTTACTACTTTATTTATATATATATATATATATATATATATATATATATATATATATATATATATACACACATTCTATTATATCAAGTATGTTATTTTTTTATTCTTTTGGACTCTTTTTTTTTATAGATGTATTGAATTATTTTTCTCCATCATACCAAAATATGGATTAGTCATTTATTTATTAACTTTACTTTTCTCTCATCTCACCTTAATTTTTTTTTTATTCTTTTTATTCTTGTTGCTCATATTTTTTGTTTTACATTTTAATACTTTTTTTATTAATATTTACTTATTTATCATAAATTTAATAATTATATTAAAAATTATAAAATATATATTATAATGAACAATGTAATTTGATATATTTTAATAATAATGATTTTTTTTTATTTGTAAACGTATCGCAGAGCTACTAATAATATATAAAAGCTCTATCTCATTCTACATTAAAAATAAAAAAAGAACAATAACATATTTATTTGGATATCTTAAATATTTTAAATTATTTTATAAAAATTTAAATATATAATACAAAAGTCTGTTTGATGATGTTTTCAAAATTAACTTTTTTGACCCCACTAATTGATAGTTTTGGAGTCGCCCCTGTCCCCACCTAGGGTTTTCTCTCGTTTCCAGTGAGAGTTTGGAGTGTTGATCAATTTTTGGGATTCTCAACAGCTGCGTATTGCTAAGGCAAATTCATGGGGGCATAAAAGTCATTTGCTATATTTTTGAAATAATTAATTTTCAGATAAAAATTTAAGAGATGGAACGTCAGGGTTATGAGTGACAATTTACCTTTTCCGTCAGGGACCTCAAGACAAGTTTGTAAAGTAGGGACTAAATGGTAATATCGAAAAGAATAGGGACCGGGACGTAATTAGGCATAAACTCAGGGTAGTTGTATGTAATTTGCCCTAATTTGTATATATACTTATGTCATTTAAAGCCTTGCATACGCTTTAAAAGTGTTAAATTGCTCAATTTCTCATGAAAATCCACTTTATAGTCAAGAATGGAGAAAGCGGAAGCAACCAAAAGAAGCCTAAAAGCATGAATTCTGTAGTATGTCACGACCGTAATGTAAACCCAACACTATCGATTGCGCCGGCGATGCGCATTTCGAGAAGACGTACTAGGATCATTCAATGGCAGCCGCTAGGAATTATAAAGGAAGGAATTTGAAGCCGCAGAAGTAGTTACGATAGACTTCTAGACTAGAGCTAGCAGCTGCAGTTGCATAACAAAATAATAATTAGCGGCCGTGATTTAAAGGAACAGAAACATTTTAATGATTTTATGATTAGAGCCCACGAATGAAATTAGTCTTTAAAGTTGGCAGCCGTGAATGACTCCGACAGCTTATTAATTGATATTGTGTATTTCTTTTAGATCGATATAAATAGGGGTTTTACCCTAAGTCTCAATAGCAGATATATGGGAGAAGAAAAAAAAATATATCAGGAAAAAGGATGAGAAGCAGCGTTGAAGAAATTCATACGACTGATGTTCTACTTTTTTTCTCGATGATTTTATTCCAACTTTCCATCAACGAAAGAACTCTTATCCATATATTTATGAATTCTAGTTTTTTATGCTATTGAATTTCATGAAATGATTGTAATGATTTATTGCAAATTATTATTAGACATGAATTCTTATGAATTTATGATTACGATTCTGGATGAATTGTGGATTATGATGAGTAGGTAAACTCCTTAAGCAATGGGGATGGTTGATTGTATAGAGTAAATGCTTAATAAATTGCTTGAATGAGTTCTCTAAATTCTATGTTGTGAAAACTGGATTTACTTGCATGTTATGGCCTGGCCAACTGAATGTATACTATGAGATTATTTGAAGATTGAGAAACCAATTATAATCAAGAAAAATTTTCATAACACTTAGGGTTAAAGGTCTAAAGTTATTTAGCCTTTCTTTAAGCAACTGGCATTAATTTGTCAATGCCAAGTCGCTAGATTATTAATTGCACCGATCTTGTTTTATGGTTTACTTAACTAACTAATTGATTTCAAGAGATACGATTTAGTCTAGAGTAAACAATCACTTAGACTTTCAGAAAAGCTTTTGTGAACTTTAGTGATTGGAGTTTTGGAATTTAGGGCAATTTATTCAGAATGAGTCGAGTACGAAGTCTACGCAATTGTCTCCCTTAAGCCATTTTACCTAACTGCATTTAATCCAAGTCTTATACATTATGTTAGATGATTAGAGTATGCTTTTTATTCCTAAAATTGAGTACAATCACACTGAAATATCTAACTTATCTATCAACTTAAGAAAGTGCTTCATAATTTCTTGGTTATGCCTTCCCCGTAGGATCGACACTTTTATTTACTACAAATGTCTATGTGAACTTGCACATATGTAAAGTCTAAGTAAACTTGGACATGCAACATGTTTTTGGCGTCGTTGCTGGGGAAGGCTTTTGAAATCACTCCCACCTATAGTATCAGTATTATGTGTTTTACATTTTTATTTTTATTTAATTTTGCTTATTCTGTTGGAACTGAGGTAATCTATTCTCTTGCAGGAATCTATAAGAAGAAATATGGACTTTTAAGCCAATGGAAGCCAAACAGGAAATATGCAAGAAAGCAATTATAGAATTTAATGTGTCTGATATGAAACCAATAGAAGATCGAATTGCTCAGTCTCTCATAACAACAAGTGAATTTGAAATCTGTCTGGATACTATTTATTTGTTGCAGCAAAACCAGTTTAGTGGATTGAATACAGAGGAGAATTCAGTCTATTTAGCTTATTTCTTGGAAGTCTATGATACCTTCAAGATTCAAGGTGTTGAAAATACAGACACTAGAGTCACACTATTTCATTTTCCTCTCAAGCATAAAGCTCGAGCTTGGATTGCTACTCTTCAAGTTGAAACTATAAAAAACTGGTAAGTTCTTTCTCAAGCATTCCTTGCTAAATTCTTCCCGCCAAATAAAATGATGCAACTCCACAATGAATTATCCTCTTTTAGACAACTAAGCGGAGAGTCATTTTATGATGTTTTGGAACGATTTAAGGATATTCCAAGAAGATGTCCGCACCATAGAATCCCTACATGGTTATTGGTACAAACTTTCTGCAATGGAATGTCTCGACAAATAGAAGTGATGATTGATGCATCAATAGGAGAAGCTTTTATGATGAAATTGCCAGAAGAAGCCACCACTCTGTTAGAAAAGATAGCCAAAAATGATAGTTGGGTGCATGATAAAACCTATTCCTCTCACAAGGAAACAAATGAGGATGAACTCACTATTATTAATGCCAAATTCGATGATCTAGTGAAGAAATTTGATCAGTTGTCGATGAATTTTGTAGGTTCACATCCTCAACATACTTCACAGGTATAATATGGATTATATAATGATTCTCAGGTGATATACTTGTTCTTTCCCTATTGCAGGGATACTGGTTAATTAGAAGTTAGAGCAATCTTTCAGTGTCAAAGACCAAACTCTAAGTTATGATAGTTGTCATCAGAATTGGATGAATAATGCCACAGCTAGACCACCATTTCCACCTGTAGAACCGAATGAGAAACTAGAAGAAACTCTTGAAAATTTTTTATCAATAGCAATAGAAAGACTGGAAAATTTGGAGGAAAGGATGGACAAAATAGTTACACAGTTGGAGGAGAAATTGAATCCGTCCATCTCTTCTGATCCAACAACGTAAACGATTCAGGATGAACCACCTCAACATATTAGCGGTGAAGATATTTTATTGAGGATTGGAAACGGATATGAAGGAGCAAATATGCATGAAGATGAAGAACATGAAGAAGTTAAGGAAAAGTCAACTAAAAAGGAGAAAGGTACAAAAGAAACCGAGAAAGTTCAAAATGAAGAGCCCCCTTCAAAACTAAAAGAAACCATATGTTCCGCCAGTACCTTTCCCCCAGAGATTATAAAAGCAAAATCTAGAACAACAATTTGAGAAGTTTTTGAGAATTTTCAACGAACTTCATATTAATATTCCCTTTGCTGAAGCCCTTGATCAAATGCCTACCTATGTGAAATTTTTGAAGAAAATCCTATCCAACAAAAGGAAATTGGAAGAGTATGCAATAATTGCTATTAGAGAAGAGTGCAGTGCCATTTTACAACATAAACTTCCATCTAAGCTTAAGGATTCAGGGAGTTTTTCAATACCTTACCCTATTGGACATTTAGATTTTAATAAAGCTTTATGTGATCTTGGTGCAACTGTGAGCTTAATACTTTATCTATTTGCAGGAGACTAGGTTTGTATGCTTTCAAACTAACCACAGTAACACTTCAACTAGCTTCGATCAAACATCCCACAGGTGTCTTAGAGAATGCGTTTTTTTTTCGAGTGGGGAAGTTTTATCTTTGTTCAAATTTATCGCATGATTTACACATTTATCACATTCATCATGCATGATCATTCTTTATACGCATTTGTCGAGCGTCTCTGTAGTTCATTTTGAGTCTAAGTGTGTCTTTATATTTGGTTTGTTCAAAGGAGCAGCTGGTTGGGGACGAGCCTGTGCCTTAGGAGTTTGAGGTTCCGCCTTTTTTTTTCAGGTGAGGTTTTCTTTCTTTTAGTTAATTCGACCTAAAACCCTACATGTGTTTTAAGTCTGTATACGATCTAAGTATACTATGTATATAAATACGTGTTGAAGTAAGTATTTTTAGGACTTGTTCCGCTTGCCATGAAACCTTTGGAAAACGTTTTTATATAAATGTATGCTATGTTTACATTTGGTTTTGAAAAGATTTGGCATGCATTTTGTAGCGAGCTTTGGCCATGAAAGATTAGTTTGGGTACGTTTTAATTTGACTTTGTTTGGACCCGGAGGTGTAGATAATGATCCCCGGGATGTCATCGGGCCGTCGGGAACTACTCCTATGCAGATTTCCATTTGAGAGGGCTTGCTCAACCTCGGGAGGTCGAGGGGAAATTGGTTTTCTTAAACCGGTGATAATCTCGTCGAGGGAGCGGGTAGGAGTAATTAGCCCCCGTCTCGGTACGACCTTTGAATCAAATGTTAGGGATCGTCGCCCTTTCCATCACCATTGTGAGGATGAATTTGTTTGGATTTGGTTTTGAATTTGTTTGGCTTTGGGAGTTGGGTTGGAGATACTCGTACTCGCCAAGTTTTTCTAGACTTTGATTAAGTTCGTGAAACTGGAATGGATTCATAATTAAGAAATTGGTTAAGTTTTGCCTTTAGGCATTAAACTCTTTTATATATATATTATCATGGGAAAATGCTTTGGAGTGCAAAAACCATTCCCGTTCCATAGGCTTTCGTTTAATACTTGCTTTGCTCGTTATCTATATGTGTGAGTGTATGTGTGTGTTAGCCCCCTGACCAGTCACTAGGACTGATCCTTTTTTGTTGTTTTCTTTTTCCCTTTTTTCTTGAGTTGCAGGTACAGGTTGAGGTTCGAGCTAGGCGACAAGTGTGTCTATCGAGTCGTGCTTGTGCTCTAGCTCGAATCTGCATTCATTTCATTTCTAGTTTTGTACCTTGGATTTTTGGGAAAAAACGAATAGAAAATGCAGTGGAAATTAAAAATTTTCCCAAAAGGTAGAATCTAGACTTGCAATTCCTATTCCCAATTCGTAGGGATTCAAGAATTCACTTAGATCAATGCTTTCTTGACATGTTTGAGCTGCCCACAAACGTTCTTCAAGAGGCAAGTCCCCCAGCTCTTTGGAATCTTTCAAGACTCCACAAATGCAGCCCTCTAGAGTAATAATCCACACCAACCTCGATCACAATCTAAACAAGAAGGATGCTATTTCTATGTTTAGTGTTTAGGCTTTCTAGGGTTTGTGCGATATAATTTGGAGAAGGAGAATTGCTATCAATCATTAAGGGGTTCGAATCCCTTGTATTTAATATCTAACCCTAGAGTCAAGGGGTTCGAACCCCATATCCTATTTGGAATAGGATTCTTATCCCACTAGCTAATTAATTTCTTGCTTGGAGAGAAACACTCTCTATTTTGACCAAAAGTCTCATTTTGACCAACTTGCTTAGCAAGAAAATAATATCTAACTCTTTTAGATACTTTATTTAATTATTTATTCATAATAAATAAATTGATGCTAATAATAAATTAGTTCATAATTAATTATTTATTAGACTTAAAATCTCCAAATTAGAACTTTAATAATAATTCATAATTAAATTAAAGTCCATTAAATAATTAATCAATATTAATTATTTAATCATCATCACAAAGTGACACGTGTCACTCTAGACAGGTGCCCCACACGTGTGCCACATGTGTGGCCCTTTCCAACATCTTATTGGTTCGATCAACTCATTTAATCGATTTAAGCCTTAACCCTCGTGACCGGGCATTTGTGTGTGACCCTTTGTTCTTAATTCAATTAGTAGTGACCCTAATTAATTAATTCCCAATTAATTAATTAGTCGACAGATCACACTACCATAGTCTAGTAACAGGTGTGTGACCCCTACCTGAATAAGAATGTCTCAACTCGAAAAAACCTTTAAGCCATTGACATAAGTGAGATAAAGTCCTCCTACATCATATCTCTCAATCAAGATCTAAGGCAAGGGAATAATAAGAACCCCAATAATCTCGATCTTAAAGTTAAGTGCATTTCATATCTATTTGATCTCGATCCAAGAAACCCATTTCTTGATCTCGATCCACTATCTTGGCCAAGGGCTCCTTTATGGCATATGAATGACTTACACAATAAGAGATCAACTTGTATACGCAAGTGTAGGTCCTTTATCTATTCTCATATGTTTCCATGTGCCACTTGTGCAGCCCTAACATAAGCTTTGAGTCGGTTGTCTCGGGTGAAATCTTTTAAAGCTTATACCTAAGACTACAGAGTTGCCCCACAAAGCATCGATGGAATCTCGAGTCTAAGGACTACTGAATCACATCAATGACTCGTGAGATATTTCCTAATCCAGAAGTTTCTATTTCCAGAAATAGAAACTTCCTTTCCCATTTAGGAATCTTCTCACACGGGACACCTCAGTGTACCTACTTAGAATAAGCAAGCACCCTCATGTATCACGCACGTATCATCAATACACTTTGCACCCCATGAAACAAGGTCTTCTTAAGGGCGCGATCACACAAGCAAGCCTCGAACAAGTCATATCAACACTCCCACTGTCTTTTGGACTCATCGGCTTGGAGTCATTTCTAATCATGACTTAAGTGATTTAGGGCTCGTTTCATGAACCACTTCACCTAAATGGTTGAGTCCTATAAGTCATATTGATTAGGGGAGTTCTCATACATGCACAGAAAGTAAACATACAGTCAAACAAAAGCATATAAAGAAGTGTTGCCTTAGTTCGTTTATTATTCAAAGATTATCTGTGATTTACAAAAGGAAAAGTACTAAGCAGACTATTATATCAGCTTTCAGGGCACTATTCCTAACATGGATATGATATGTACTTATGACTTAATTTTGGATTACTTATGCTAGTTTATCGTTGGATACTTGATGTTTATTTTGGTCCGCGTTGGCAAGTTATTAGATAATTTGTTATAATGTGATTGTTGGATGATTGTGTTTTAATTTAATCGCTTTCGCATTAATGTTTGTTTGCGCACTCTATTGTGAGGGTCTAAGCTTTGTCTAGCTTAGGTGAGTTTTTGTTTGTCTCCCGTTCGCAATAGCTTGGTGCATGTGCGGACTTTCCATTTCGTACACGTGTCGGATCCTAGTACGGGGAATATGGTGCCCACTTTTCCGGGTGCTACAATTTCACACAAGCAAAAAGCAAATAACATGTCCTAGTATGATACTAATATAAGATGATCATGGGTATCTTATTTTATCTTATGCGCAATTATGGGAGCCCTACAGAATTGAAAGTTCTAAACATACATGTCATAAAACAGTTTATATTACATAAGGGATTGAAAATAACAAGGTGCCCTATTCTATTACAATAATAAAAACCCTCCCTAATATTTTGAGGGGTCTTCATGCGTGCTAACTTTCCAAAATGAAAAATAAAACCTCCCTATTTAAATCTATTCACAAATTACAATAAAGAGGAAAAAAAACATAAAGTAATAAGACTCAATCTTCGTATTACCCTTAGACAAATACACAGGGCATACCCCGGTACAAGAACAGTAATAGGAAAGCAACATAATACACAAGTGACAATACGCACATAAGTGCGCACCAACCATAATTGAAAACGTGCAACAATGGCGCTCCAACCCCAAATGTAAACCATCCATGTGCATAAATTTAAAACATCACAAAACTAACCATGATCATTTAATATTCTAAAAAAACTGCAAGAATTTAAATTTATAATAAAATAATATTCTCGTATTTATGTTTTAATAACTTAAAAAAACGACTTAGTTGCAATTCTTGTTCAAGAACCTTTTCCAAATAATCCAAGAAAAAAAACTAATAAAATTCCAATTAATTTCAAAAATTAACAAGTTTAGTTTTTCAAAAAATTAAATCCATTTTCATTTCATAAAATCCTAATTTTAATGTTTTATTTCAAAAATTAAATAATTTTAATAAAATATAGTTTTTAAAGTTAAAATTGGGATTAGATAAAAAATCGCGAAAAAACCCTAATGCACTGTTGCACGCACACGCACGTGCTCGAGTCGTGCGCATCCTGCACATAGCAGTGTTGCAGGTTCACGCGCGCTATGCGCGCACCTTGCATGGATTTGCTGTATAGACTGGGTGGGTGGTTCCACAAGGCAGCAAGCAACAGGGGTCGCCTGCACGTGCGCACAGGTACCCTACCCTACCCGACCCGATCCGATCGGGTAATTTTCGTTCGGGTAGCAATTAACGGGTAAAACGGGTTCCGGGTCGGGTACCCGATACCCGACATAAAATTCGGGTCGGGTTTCGGGTAGAACTAATCTACCTGAACGGGTACCCGATACCCGATTTTAATTTAATATTATATATATATATATATAATAATATACATATATAATATAATTATATATATGTTATATATATTAATAATATACATACGTAATATAATTATATAATTAATGAAATAGAAAACAGATTTCATTCCCCCCAATTATAGAAACCCCAATTCCCCATTTCCCAAACAGAGTTCACCCCGCCCTTCTCCAATTCTCCCACATGGCGACACCACCGACGCGGCAGCACCACCCTAATCACAGCTTCAACCTTCAGTACAAGTGAGTTGGGTTTTTTATTTTTTTTCTTCTTCTCAAGCTTCTGTGTTCTCCCTAATTTTTCTTCTTCTCAAGCTTCTCAAGCTTCTCGTTTTTATGTCATGAATTTATGTAGATTGAATTGTTGATGGTAGTGTATTGCTTGCTTGTTTGATACAGTATAGTGGTACTTCCATTTGGTTAAATCTTGTCTATTTTCTGGGCTAGTGTGTGTCTATATGTTTGAGGAGTTCTGGATTTTTGAATGTGTGAGTGAAAGAATGATGCTTCCATTTAGTTAAATCTTGTTATAAATTTCTGCTGCACTTCGCCATGGATGACTTTTTACTGCCTTGTTAAGTTCTTGAGATTTTATAGTCTAAAATGTTATAAGCATTTCCCTACTCATCCTTAAATGTAAATCCTTAAATTGATAATTGATAATTTATATTTTTTACAGATGAGTAGTCCGACATCTCAAAATCCTGAAACTGCAATTGAAGAAGAAAACTTTATGGACTATGAGAACTTTTGTGGTGTTGACTCTATGACAAGAGAAGAGGTTAGTAATCTGAATTTTGAAACTGATGATCAGAACGATTTAGGTGGTGATATTGGAGATGGTGTTGATAAGGAAGAAGTGTCGAGTCACCCGAGTCAATCCAAAAAACGAACTAGAAAAGAAGTTGCTTCTAGGTCTGAATTTTGGGAGCACTTTGTAAAGTTCTTTTCTGATGAAGAGAAGATTCAAAAAACTAAGTGTATATATTGTCTTAGAATAATTAAGGCAGATCCGAAACTACACGGCACAAAGGCTCTCAAGAATCATTTTGAAGCATGTAAAAAACGACCTCATGAAGTTGCTACTAATCAAACCCGACTTGCATTTCAAACAACTAAGGGTGGTGATAAGGATGGAACTCTCGTATCTGGGAGATTTGAGCAAGATAAAACACGAGAAGCTATGAGTTATTGGTTGATTGTTGATGAGCTTCCTTTTCAAACCATTGAAAATCCGGGATTTTGGCATTTTATGTCGGTTGCTTGTCCTATGTGTATAATTCCATCACGAAGGACTATAACTAAGGATATATACAACTTGTATGTAAGTGAAAATGCGAAGTTAAAGTCCTTCATCAAGCATCACGCACAAACTGTTTGCATCACTACTGATACATGGACATCAATTCGAAAGGTTAATAATATGTGTCTTACGGTGCATTTTGTTAATGATGATTGGAATTTGCGAAAGAGGATCTTGAACTTTTATCCTATTTTGGGACATAAAAGTGAGGAAGTTGGCAAGGGAGTTGAAAAGTGCTTACTTGATTGGGGGATTGACAAGGTTTATACCGTCACGGTTGATAATGCATCATCAAATGACGGTGCAATTTTATATTTGAAGAAAAGGTTAGATGCTTGGGGTACAAGCCTAATGGGTGGACAATATTTGCACATGAGGTGCGTGGCACATATTATTAATCTTATGGTGCAAGATGGCTTGAAGAACAAAGAAGAACATGATGCTATTTGTCGGATTAGATACATTAGGAACTCCCCCGCTAGGTCCAAAAAGTTTCAAGAGGCCGTGGAATTTGAGAAAATTGAAAGCAAAAAATTATTGAGTCTTGATGTACCTACTAGGTGGAATTCCACCTACTTGATGTTGGAGTCGGCATTCTCTTCGGGAAGCCTTTCATCGTTACATAGATATGGATCTTGGATATAATAATGAGCTTTCAAGTGCACCAAATATTGGCATCCCAAAGAATGGTGATTGGAAACGAGTCGAGATTTTATGTAAGTTTTTAGCTCATTTCTACAAACTTGCATTTTGTGTTTCCGGTTCACTTTATGTTACGGCTAACATGATTTTCCATGAAATAAGTAACGTTGACATGCTTTTAAGAGAATGGTTGGATAGTAAAGATTGGGAATTACGTGCAATGTCCGAGAGAATGAAACAAAAGTTTGATAAATATTGGGGTGCAATTGAGAAGATGAATTCAATTTTATATTTTGCGGTGATACTTGATCCACGTCACAAGTGGGAATTTCTTGATTTTTCGTTCGAAGACTTATATGGTGATATTGAGAAGAGTGCCTTGATGAAGGAAAATGTGAGTCGTGGCATGCAAGACCTTTTTGGTTTATATAAACTAAAATATGGAAATCCCTCGAGTCCAAAACAATCAAGTTCTTCAAGTCCGGTAGATTCTTTAGGCCCATGCAAGTCTGGATCTTATTTGAAAGAGAAGTTTAAAAGAAAAAAGTAGGGAAATAGTAGTGATCAAGTGAAATCGGAGTTGCGAAAATACCTAAGCGAGGATCAAGAGGAGGATGAAGAAGATTTTGATATTTTGAAGTGGTGGAAAGTAAATGCACCAAGGTTTCCAATTCTATCAAAGTTAGCTCGTGATATAATGGCGGTTCCAGTCTCCACGGTTGCTTCCGAGACAGCATTTAACACCGATGGACGGATTCTTGATGCTTTTAGGAGCTCTTTGTCTCCTAGAATAGTTCAAGCCCTTATTTGCGGTCAAGATTGGCTTCGGTCGGAATCTATGCCATTGAATGTGGAAGAAGACTTGTGTGATGTTGAATCACGTGAACAAGGTAAAATAATGTATAATATAATCAACTTATTTCTATTTAATTTGTCACTAAATTATATTTTCTTTGTTTTTATGTAGAACTGGCGAGCATGGGAATTGAGAATACAATAGTTGATATTTGAATAAGCAGATTGAAGAAGTTTGTTGCTATGATGTTGAAGTTGTTTTCAATCTTGGATATTTTTTATTTGCATTTGAAATTTGTTTTGTGTTTTGTGTGTTAGAAACCTGAAACTGTATGTAATGACTGGAATGTCTGAAACCTGAAACTGTCCGCATGTGCTCTCTATTTTGGATTTTTTTTATTGCTGGAAAGCCTAGAATGACTGGAATGTCTCGAAATGGAAAAAAAGCCACAAAAAAAAAATTAAAAAAAGGACAGGTACCCGAATCCCGACTTAACCGGGTACCCGATATTTTCGGGTCGGGTTTGGGTAGCAAAAATAGCAACCCAAAATTTCGGGTGCCCGACCCGATGCCCACCCCTACGCACAGGTGGGTGTGTGCTTCTGCATGCATTGCGGGATGCCATCGAGCGGTTGTCGGCAGGCAGCGCACATGGGTGCTAGATGTGCACGCCCCCTACGCGCAATAAGGACACCACAATAGTGGGATGGCTAGGCAGCTTTCTACTACCTAACTTACTTCGGCAAGCAATGCCGCATGCCGGGCGGCTCACGATCCCATCTCTCTTTTCTTGCACGGTGGCAATGATGACCGACGCCTTTGGTCCCGTCGTCCCGTTTTAGTTTTTTACGGTCAAGTTCAAAAGCTCAAAATTCAATCTAAATAATTAAAACTTGATTCAATTAATTTGATTTAGAACGATTTTAATCAAAAACTTTTCAAAAAATGTTTTTCAGAAAGTTTTCAAAAAAATCAAATATTCGTTTTCTCAGATTTCTAAAAGATTAAAAAATACTCAATTACAACCAAATCTAACAATTTCTACAAAATGTGATTTCTAGAGTGTTGAAAGCGAGACTCTGATACCACTTGTTGGAAAAACACGAATGTAAATATAGGAGAAATTAAAATTTTTAAACGAACAGTCGAGTGCTTGCTTGCAATTTCTATTCTTAAGCTAAAATCCTTTGTCGATTCTCACATGCCTCCATGTGTCATTTTTGTAACCCCAATATAAGTTGTTATTTAGTTGTCTCGAACGACATCCATTTATGTAGGGCTGTCAATGGATCAGATTTTAATCCGAATTCGATCCGAATTTTAGCATATTCGTCCGATAAAAATATCTGATGGATCATATCCGATTATAAATATTCAAAATCGGAAATAAATGGATTGAATATGGAATTAAGGAATCCGATCCGTTAAGAATCTGAATCCGATTATATATATAATATTTAATTAAATAAATTATTTACTAGTACATAATACTAAGTAAAATGATTAAAATTAGAATTTTTACATATTTATCACTTTAAATAGTAACAAATTTTGAATTGTTTACCCTAAAACTATATATTTTTCTTTGTTAATAAGTTTAAATTAACCTATCTTAAGTAAATATTAACAAAATCATCAAATAATCTATTAAATAACAATTTTTTATTAAATATTATCTAATTACATTTATGTTTTTATATTAAATTTATTATTTAAAAAATTAAATTTTATTATTAATCGGGTTGGATCTTTTATCGGATCTGATCCGATCCGATTATGTATGGATTCAAAATAAATGAATCTGAATCCTATAGGACTCGGATTTGGATCCGGTTATCGGATTGTCTTCTCGGATTCGAATCCGGAATCTCCTGATCCGGTCCGAATCCGACCCGTTGGCAGCCCTACATTTATGCTTATACTTGAGATTACGTATTAAACTCAAACAAGACCTCAATGGAATCTCAAGTTTAAGGACTAATCAATTACACAATTAATTTGTCAGATATTTCCAAATCTAGAAGTCCTTACTTTTAGAAGTAGAGACTACCTTTCCCATTTAGGAATCTTCTCACATGGCACAACTCAGTGTACCCATTCGATAAGAACGAGCATCCCTATGTATCACGCACACATCAACCATGCACTTTACACCCCATGAAACAAGGTGATCATTCTTAAGGGCGCGATCACATAAGTAAGTCTCAAGTGAGTCAATTCAACACTCCTACTGTTTGTTGGACTCATTCACTTAGAGTGATTTTTAATCTAGCTTATATAATTAGGGCTCATTTCATAAATCACTTCACCAAGTGATCGAGTCATATATGCTTGATAGATTAAGGTAGTTCTTATACATGCTCAATTAAAAATAAATACAATCAAACAAGAGCATATAAAGTAGTACTACCTTATGATCAGATCAGTTCGTTTATTACTCAAAGATTATTTGTGATTTACATAGGAAAGTACTAAGCGGATTACAATATCGGCTTTTAGGGTACTATTCCTCTTGGTCAAGCCTCCCCCAAGTTGAAAATTCTTTCGACAGACGATCTCTCAAGCAGACGATCGATTTGACCCAAGCTGATTAGTACGGAGGTAATATTTAATGTAGGATGCCCCCTCCTGTAGGCGCATTAAGTGTCTATCATACCCTGTTAATCCTCTGGAAATCTTCTGATAGGACAGGTATGAGGAACCATGTTGAGGCTTACTTACACCAAACCTGCATTAAATGCACCGTCGACTGCATGTACAAAGCACATAGTAAACTCCCAGCTATAATTAAACCCATTTATTTCACAAGTACGTTACTATTAGTTCCATAAATACACTCTCACCAACCTCTTATATTGTCCTCACATCGACCATTTTGATTATCTTGAGCATCGGATAGTCAAAATAAGTCAAACCTCAAGGGCTTTTATTTTGGCATTTGAACTCACGTTTTCTCATCTTTGCAGCTATCCAAGAGATCCAGATCTTTCCCATCACCAAATTCTTGGGTGATTGGGAGCTCACGCCTACCACCAACTCATTAGCCAGATTTGAATACCGTCAATATTTTTGATAAATAAATAAATAAACTTAAATACGGTGTTGTAGTGGTAAAAATAATTATTTGTATTATTATATAATTTATAATTATCTTTCATATAATTCTTAAATTTATAATAAAAGATATTATTAAGAACAATAATTAAAATAGAAATTAGTAAATTGAGAGGAAAGGATAAAGATAATGTAAAATAAACAAAAAAAGAATATAAAATAAAAGAAGATGAGTGAGGTAAGAATAAAATGAAGTTAAAGAGATAAATAACACCAAGACGTTGTTGAAGTGCTAAAATCAATACACAAATAAAACAAAAGAAAATAATGTTGTTGGAGTGGTGATAATTGATAAATATAAATCATCAAATAAGTATAGGAAAATTACTTTAACGGTTAGACTAAATATAGATTAACTTCTTTTAACTTTTATAAGTTTATCAATTACTCATATAGAAATAAGGGTTAATCCTGGTCGTCTCCCTGTCCTTCGGGGGGTTTTGCACTTTTCCCCTTATACTTTGATTTTTAGCATTTACCCCCCCCCCTAACCTTTAAAAAATAGGGCAAATTACATCCACCACCCCTGAGGTTAGGCCTAATTACAAGTCGGTCCCTATTCTTTTAAATATTACACTGTAGTCCCTATATTTCTTGTTTTGTGTGAGGTCCATTAACGAATTTTGTAAAAGCACACTTATTGATGGGTTCAGAAATGGGTGGATCCGAATCCGATCACTTTACGATTTGTATTTGTGGAGGAAACCACCGGAGCTTCGCCGGAAATGAGAAAATGGATTCTACCTGTTGGGACAAGCACAAGAAAAGTCAGAAGGCCAAGCTGGGGGAACTGGGGGTGATACCCAGTTTGGCTCTCCGATGCTCAAGTCAGTTCGAGGTATGAGGAAATGTAAGTTCAGTCACAGTTGCAGTGATGAAGAATGCTTACCAGTGTAGAAGATGACTCTAGCTATTTATAGTTGAGGGTCAAGGGCCCTTTGGTCATTTGCCTCAAGTGGTCCTGGCCGAATGTTGCCCTAACACGTGGCGCCATGAGAGAGAAACCTAGGAGGAATCTTCTGCAAAAGTGGCCAAAAGTTAGTGCTGGCAACAGTGGCAGGTGCGCGGGCATGTACGTTGTGTCAGAGAGCCATTTGGGCGGTTGGTAACGAGGGCTTGAGAGCGCGCTCGTGACAACCTGGAGTACTGGAAGCCAAGACATCCGCTGAGGGGAACGAAGGCTTCAGTGCAAATGACGAGCCAATAGGGGAGGCCACTCTGAGGGAGTGTGACGCTCGAAGAGGGCTCCCTTGGCACGTGGGCGTACCAATCATTTAGTATGTAGGACGCTCGTGGGAGTGACAGCTTTCGTTGGGCTTAACTCCTGAAGAAGGATTGCACTCGTTGCGCTTAGCGCTCGTGCGCTGATGGGTGCAGCCTTGGGGAGACAGATGTCATCATCTCGGTGATGCCACGTGTCTGAACGTGGGACGATCGTATTTTGACCCCATCATTTTGCCCCCCAATTCTGTAGTCCTTAGTGATAAGGACTGTAGAATTTTGACACGTTCAATCTTTCGCATGCAACGCTCGTATAGAACTTGGCATGTTGAACAATTTTTCCTCTGATTGCGCCATTAATGTGGTCTTTTCAACTGACCGCTCGTAACACTTCCGCATTAAATGTTGTACTATTCTGAAGCATTCGGAACGTCAGAGCATTAAATGCGGGTGCGCGTGGGGCGCGTGAGCATTGGGAAGCATGTGGCGATTCCATAAAGTGGGCGGTTTCCTAGGCGGGAAATGATTACCATTTTGAATTCATTGCCGAGAAAGGTACCAACTCCCATCCCTATAAGTACGGGATTCTGAAATCTTGATACTCTTTACGCATTCAGAACTTCCAAGCATCCTTTGCAAAAAGAATTCTTTCGCACTCCAGTTCTTAGAGCATCTTCAACCTTCCTCCCAGACTTTCTCAGAAACCTTCAAGGTAAAATTCCAGTGTATCTTTCTAACTTTGCTAACCGTAGATTCGGACCTTAGGATTTCATAACCCCTTAGATTTTTCTCCTTGAGGAAACCCTAATCTCTTTCCGGAAAACTTCCCAATCCCAGTTTCTGCCATGGCCGACCAACATATTGAGGAATTTGCCCGTGAAATCCAAGAAATGGCCACTGAAAGTTCCTCTTCTCCCGATTCCCCCAGAGATGAAGAGTTGGGGGCGGCCGTGATGGCCATGGAGGATAGGAATCCCGACGGAATGGATCCTCTTTTTGAGGAGATGAATTTAGTGATGGAGGCAGAACGGCAAGGGGTTACTCTCCCCCTAACTCAGAGTGCTACTCATCCCCACCGCCATACCGTGACGGTGGCCGTCTCGAACCCGCTTCCAGTGGCGGAAGCCATAACCGGGCCTTCAGAAAGGGCCCGTGATAAGGGAAAAAGCAAGAAATCCCAAAAATCCAAAGGACATAACGAGGGTGAAGGATCAGGTTACCAAGCTACCGAGCGCACGCCCGATGAAACTCCCAGCACAGTTACCGTGGGGGAAGTAAAAACGATGATGGCACCCATTTACTGGGACGAGCGGTATACGTGGAGGATCCCGGAGAACCACGAGCGTGCTAATAATCCGCCTTCTGGGGAGATGGCAGTGTACGTGGCCACAGTGAGCTCAGGAGGCTTGAGATTCCCCATCTCAATCTCGTTGGCTCATTTGTTGAATGATCTGGGCCTCTGTCCGTCACAAATCGTGCCCAACGGCTTGGCTCTCTTAACTTGCTTCGTGATTCTGATGAGAAGCATGGGTTACGAGCCCTACTCGCGGAACTTCAACGCCCTTTTCCAAGTGGTCAGTTCCTCTCGTTCTTCTCCTGAGGCGGGTTTCTACTATGTTCAGGCGAAGGCCCATATGAAACTGATCAACTCGCCCTCGAGCACCTATGGCCCCAATTGGAAGGAGAAATTTATCTTCGTTAAGGCCCCAACAGAAGAGGGCTTTGGGGTACCCACACAATGGGGCTCGTTTGCAAAGAGCCGGCTGCAACCCACACTCCCTAAAGATTGGGCCAAGAGCCTGGCAGCAACCCTGAGGGACGAGGGCCATCTTATTCAAGCGAAAGATTGGATAGATGACGAGGAGCTCATGTTCCTGTGTGGCCTCTCTGACAATCCCTATTTCCTTGACAACCCTCCGGCTCGTGATATGGAGAGAGATGGTTAGATTCTTAGGGCACTAACTTTAGATAGGAATGAATACTAACTGCTTTTCTGTACTTGTAACTTGCAATCTGAGTTGATGGTTTGAGGATTTCTAACTCTCGAAATTTTCATTCTTGCAGGAGTTGCTATACTAGAAATGGCTGGAGGAATCAGACAAGCAGCTCGTTTTGCCCACGCCAACAGGAACCAAGTCCAGCCAGTGGATCAACAGCGCGAGCAACAGCGCCCTCGTAACCGTAACAATCGCGGGGACGCTCGTAGCGGTGCCAGTTCGAGCGCCAATCCTAAGGTCCAACCCCCTCGTGGACGAGGGGAGCGTAGATTGGTCAGCAGAGAGACCAGGGGGCGGTCAGAGAGAGCGGGAGATGTTCAACCCCCTCCGCCTACAGAACAAACAAGGCCAGTAACCACATTGGCGATAACCGAGGCTCCTCCGAGCGCTAGCAGGCCTTCCCGCAAGAGGAAGAGGATGCCCGATTCTGCTGCAATCAAAGGCAAGGGCAAACAAGTAGTCGAGGGCCCCAGGGGCGAGGGGGAAACTTCCTCTTCAGAGGAAGAACATCTGTGGGAGTTCCCCCGTCGAGGGGACAGAGACTTTACAGGCGCCACCGATGGGGGGCCGGTTTTGTTGAGGCCTGGCACGGTCGCTCAGGCTGTCACCGAGAATCTTTTCAGCAAAGCTCAATTCTCGGCGGACCACCGGCATCTCTACAGCGAGTCTGTGGAGAAAGTGACCCTTGATGCGGCCCACGCTCTGATCTCTGTAAGTCTTCACTCCCACTTTGCTTATTTCTGTAAATTATCATTTTTTTTGGCTAACACTTCCTTTTCCTCCCACTTATGCAGCAAGTTCTTCCCCGGCTCCGGAATGTGCAAATGCGAGCCTCCACTTACGCCGAGCGCAAGGCCAAGTACAAGAAGATGGCCCGCTCGAATGACCCGGCTCAGATCCAATCGGAGCTGGACGCAGAAATTGCCAAGTATGAATCCCTCAAGGATTTGTACAACAAAACGGAGGAGGAGCTGGGAAAGCTGAAAGAGGATTTTGTGGCGGTAGACGGCGCTCGAATCGGTTTGGGCAACCAGTTGGCCCAGGCTAACGAGCGGTGCCAGAAGGCAGAGGCGGAGCGAGAAAGTTGGAAAACGAGGGCTCTGGAGGCCGAGCGGAAATTCAATGACGCCGTCAACGAGTGGCCTCGAAGCCTAGAGCGTGCGAATAAGGAGGCTCTTATCAAGTTCTGCCATTCCAAAGCCTTTAATTTCGCAGCCTCGTTACACTGCTTGGATGAGGCCCAAAATGCCTTCAACTTGGCAGTGGATCAGGGCATCCACAAAGGGCTGACCGATCCGGCTATGAAGGGAGCTGAGGGCACGGGGCTCATGTTCAACGAGCGCTGTGAGGAGGTGGATGAGGACCCCAACGACCCCGCGGACGCCATCGCGGAGATGGAGTACGAATTCTTGGTGAAACTGATCCAAGATGAGTACACCGACGCTCATCGGGAAGGGGGTGCGGCTCAAAATGATGATCCTGAAGATGAGCCTCTAGCGCCCGTCATGGAGGAAGCCCCGGTTCTAGTTGCTGAAGGTGCCAACGTTCCCGATCCTGGTGCAAACGAGCCCAACGATCCCCAAGATCAACCGCAAGAGCCTGAGGGCTCAGTTCATGGCCCCGTGGCTCAGAACATTCTGGTGATCGTTGATGAAGACATCGCCCCAGCCGCCTGAAGCTTTTCCCTTTATAAATTCTCTTATGTATTTTCCTGTTTTTCTGTCTTTTCTTTGAAACAACACTTCATGGGCCTTTGAGCCCTTTGCCTTGTAATAATTCTTGTTGCAATGAATAAATATCCCATTTTCCATGACTTTGTTCTTCTGTTCATTTATGAATCATATAATAAGACTGTGTAGCATACTCCGTGAATGTTTTATTTCTCTGATGCAATGAAAATTTGTCTAAGTCTTGAGCGGTCGTGAGGGTCTTATTGTGAGATTGCCCCCCCACTCAAGACTTGTATAAATTTTTGCCTTTGACATAAGCCTTGAAAATTTGTCTAAGTCTTGAGCGATCATGAGGGTCTTATGGTGAGATTGCCCCCCCACTCAAGACTTTTATAAATTTTTGCCTTTGACATAAGCCTTGAAAATTTGTCTAAGTCTTGAGCGATCGTGAGGGTCTTATGGTGAGATTGCCCCCCCGCTCAAGACTTGTATAAATTTTTGCTTTGGTGAAAATTTGGCTAAGTCTTGAGTGTGTGCGAGGGTCTTACTGAGTGGTTGCCCTCGTTCAAGACTTGTGTGATACCTTCTTGATTCTGAGGCCATTGTTCGAGCGCTCTAGCTCTTGTCGTATTTCTGGCTCTGCAAGAAATCCCGCTTTCGAGCGCAAGGCGTTATAAGGAACGGCCAAGGCCTACTAGGATTCGCTCTTGTAAGAGATCCCGTTTTCGAGCGCAAGGCGTTTTAAGAAACGGCCAAGGCCTACTAGGATTTTCTCTGTAGGAGATCCCGTTTTCAAGCGCAAGGCGTTTCAAGGAACAGCCAAGGCCTACTAGGATTTTCTCCATGATCTTCTTCTTCCAATTCGCCTATTTGGTTGTGAGCGTAACCAGTCTATCCTTATGAGGGCGTCCCCCCATGTGGAGTAGAGTGCTGGCAAGCGTAACCCATACGAGATAACAGCATACATATTGGAATGGGTTGCCAACCACGCTCGCAAAGACGAGGGACGTGGGACTTATCCATTCAAGCAACCAAAGAAACAGGAGTATTAGAGAAATTAAAAAGATTATGTTACCGCTTACTTGTGATTGGAAGTACATAGTACCCATTAAAGAGGGTTGTTACATCAGGGTTTGCAAAGAGCTTTTAAACATAAAACCGCCGGAGGTTACATGCGTTCCAAGGGCGAGGCAAGCGCTCACCTTGAAGTGTCTCCAGGGTGTAAGTGTTGTTAGCTCTGAGTTGTACGACCTTGAATGGGCCTTCCCAATTGGGATCCAATTTCCCCACGTGCTTGGATACTTCCACCTTCTTTAAAACCAAGTCTCCCAACTGGAAAGTTCTTTCCCTCACTCGCTTGTTGTATTGTTGGGCCACAGAGGCTTTATAGTGGTGGATCTTAGCCCACGCTTTGTCTCTCCTTTCATCCAGCAAATCCAACTCCAAGCTTCTGTTGCCATCGTTGAGCTGAGGCTCGAAATAGCCGACACGAGCGGATTCATTTACTATCTCCGCTGGTATCATCGCTTCTGATCCATAAACGAGCGCATAAGGTGTTTCTCCAGTGGCCGCTCGTGGGGTGGTGCGATAAGCCCAAAGCGCTCCTTGCAGCTCTTCAGCCCATTCACTTTTCTTGCTCTCAAGCATGGTTTTTAGATGCTGCAAGATGATTCTATTAGTAACTTCTGCTTGCCCATTGGCCTGAGGGTGACCTACAGAAGTAAATCGCTGCTCGATCCCCAACTCAGAACACCATTCTCGCGTGTCAGCCGCTATGAACTGGGATCCGTTGTCAGAAATGAGCACCCTCGGTATGCCGTACCTACAAATGATGTTTTTCCAAATGAAGTCCCTCACAACCCTGAAAGTAATTTTTGCAACAGCTTCGGCCTCGGCCCACTTAGTGAAGTAGTCGACGGCTAAAATGACAAACTTCTTTTGTCCCACAGCCATGGGCAAGGGGCCCATGATGTCTATTCCCCACTGATCAAAAGGCCAAGAAACGTCTATGGGGATCATCTGTGCGGCTGGCAATTGAGGGAGATTTGAATGAAATTGGCACTTAGGGCACTTCCTCGAGAATTCAATGGCATCTTGGAGTACTGTAGGCCAATAAAACCCACTTCTCAGAACCTTCTTTGCCAGGATACGCCCTCCGGAATGATTCCCACAGCTCCCATTGTGGATGAGTTCGAGCGTCTCCTTCGCTTGTGAGGGCCTCAGGCATCTCACTGGGGGTCCTTGAAATCATTTCTTGAACAACCTCCCCTCGGGATCCAAAGCGAAACGAGGGGCCTTACTTCGGACTTTCCTGGCTTCCACCTTGTCAGTAGGAAGAATTCCATCCCTAAGGAAAATGACGACGTCATCAAGCCAACAGGGCTCGTTTGGATCAATCATGGCGATTATCTCGGTGGCGACCCTCTCCTTGATCAAAGGTTCCTCAGTTCTAAGGAACGTAACAGAACGTTCAGAAGTGCCCTCTAAAGCTGATGCAAACTTTGACAGAGCGTCCGCACGCTCGTTTTCTCCTCGAGGCACTTGAAGTAGATGAAATTCCTTGAACTTCCCAATGATTTCTCTGGCTTTGTTTAAGTACTGTACCATGGTGGTTTCTCGAGCCTCATAAGTTCCTTCAATCTGGCTCGCAATTAACTGTGAATCCACATAAGCGGTAATTCTGGAGGCTCCATTCTGAAAAGCAATATTCAATCCTTGCACGAGGGCTTCATACTCCGCTTCGTTATTAGTGACTTGGAAATCCAGCTTGATTGCAAAGTCCAGCTCAATCCCATCGGGGTTTCGGAGGGCCACTCCTACTCCTCCCCCTTGAGAGGTTGAGGAACCATCTGTGTGCAGTACCCATAACCCCTCATTCCCCGCAACGGTGGGCTCCAAACCAAAGCGTTCGACCAATAAATCAGTTACAACCTGAGCCTGTACCGCGGTCCTGGGCTCGAAACATAGGTCAAACTGGCTCAATTCGATGGCCCATTTGATTAATCTACCAGATACGTCTGGCTTGGACAACACTTGCTTCAAGGGTTGGTCGGTGAGAACCGTTATGGAGTGCGCTTGAAAGTAAGGCCTTAGCCTTCTTGAGGCGTTGATAAGAGCGAACGCGAATTTCTCAATCTCCAAATACTTCTTTTCGGCTCCTTGCAATGTTTTGCTCAGATAATAGACAGGCAAATGTTTCCGCTCCCGTACAGCGACCAGAACAGCGCTTGTGGCTTCGGAAGAAACGGAAAGATACATAAACAATCTCTCACCTTCGACGGGCTTGGTCAGCAGTGGTGCGCTCGATAAGTAAGCCTTCATATCCTGCAGCGCCCTTTCGCATTCCTCTGTCCAAGCAAAGTTACGCGCGTTCCTCAAAATTTTGAAGAAGGGAAGGTTCCTGTCCGCCGAGCGCAAAATAAATCTGTTCAACGAGATGATTTTGCCTACTAGGACTTGCGCTTCCCGCAAATTTCGAGGGGAGGGGATTTCCAGTATGGCCTTGATCTTCTCCGGATTGGCCTCAATTCCCCTCTGACTGACCATGTACCCTAAGAACTTTCCCCCTTGTACTCCAAAGGTGCACTTCGAAGGGTTCAACTTCATCCTATACTGACGCAGGATTGAAAAGGTGCGCTTGAGATCTTCCAAGTGGGAATCCTGGCGCTCGCTTTTGACAATCATATCATCCACGTAAACCTCCATGGACCTCCCAATTTCTTTCTCAAACATCTTGTTGACGAGCCGCTGATACGTAGCTCCGGCGTTCTTAAGTCCAAAAGGCATGACTAGGAAGCAATACACCCCTAGATGGACAACAAATGAGGTTTTGGGGCGGTCCTCTGGGGCCATAAAGATCTGATAGTATCCCTGGAAAGCGTCCATCATGCTCATGAGCTCGCAGCCAGCGGTCGAATCCACCAATTGATCAATCCGGGGCAGCGGGTAAGGATCTTTAGGACAGGCCCTGTTGAGATCAGTGAAATCGTTGCACATGCGCCATTTATTCGCGCTCTTGGGTACCAAAACGACATTACACAACCATTCCGGGTACAAGATAGGCTCGATATATTGAGCCTCCAAGAGTTTATTAACTTCCTCTTCGATGACTTTCTTTCGAAAGCCATGTACATCCCGCTTTTTCTGCTTGATGGGTTTGAAAGAGGGATCCACATTAAGCCTATGGACAATGACGCTCGGGTCGATCCCGGTGAGGTCGGAGGCTTTCCACGCAAATACATCCCTGTTTTCCCTCAGAAAATCAATCATCATGATCTGAGAAGGCCCTGAGAGGTTAGATCCTATCTGAGTAGTCTTATCCTTGTTTCCGGGCTCCAGCTCAACGGTAAGGAACTTCTCCGAGGGCTCGATCCTTATCTCAGGGCGAGGAAGTTCGAGCGCCCTTTTCTTTCCTGTCAAACGGTCACCGGGTGCTGGTCCACCCTCTCCCGGCTCGTCTCCTTCTGAGGACGATCCCCCAACGGTTCCGGGCGGTGCACTTTCGAGGGGATTCTCCTCGTTGTTTCCCCTCTTCTTTTTGTTCTTCTTTTTGTTCAATTTCGCCCTTTTCCGCGCTGGGCTGTCCTCATCTAGGTTGGGGAAGTCCACCGCCTTCTTTGTGGACCCAACTTGGAAGGTTTTCTCCGTTTTAGGCTTTCTGAGGGACAGCATATAACATTCCCAAGCCTCTTGCACATTGCACAGTACTTCTCCCACACCCTCGGGGGTGGGGAATTTAATCTTCTGGTGGTAGGTGGAGATGATGGCTTTGAAATCCACGAGGGCGGGGCGCCCAATTATGATGTTATAAGGGATGTCAATCTCCACCACCGCGTATGTTACCAGGAGTGTTTTGCGCTGAGGGGCTCGGCCGAATGAAGTAGCTAGGCGTATTTGCCCTCGTGGGATAACTTTTGAGCCCCCAAAGCCAATGAGAGCTGTTTTGAGAGGCTCGAGCGGAAGGTCAGCCTTCATCTTTAAAAACGTAGAATAAGGCAAAACATTAACGGAGCTTCCACTATCCACCAATACCCTTTTTACAACATGATTATGAACATCTACACTAACCACCATGGGGCAATCAGAGGTTACACTCTCCCCACGGGGTGTTACAATGTGCTCTAAATCCCTATCATCAAAGCCTATTACATCATTCTCTCTTGAACGTTGAGCGCTTGGACTCTGGATGGCATAGATAGGTCTAGGCACTGCTGGGCGTTGGTTGTAGCTCCGGACGTACCTCCGTCGGGAGGCGTTTGAATCCCCCCCTGATGAGCCTCCTGCAATCATATTTATGACTGCGAAGGGTTCGTTTTCTTGCTCAGGGGCTTTTCCTTTATTGCCTCGGCGGCTGCTGCTTTCAGGGGGTCCCCTACCCCTTGGGCTCTTCGAACGGGACGGACTCCTCCTTCTTCCCCCAGCGTGCTCGCTGCAGCGTTCATCGTAACGCTCAAACACCCTGACAAACTCCTTCAGGTGGCCCCCTGCGACGAGCCTCTGGATTTCAGCTTCTAACTGGCGGCACTCATCCGTGTCGTGCCCCCTCTATTTGTGGAATGCGCAGTATTTGTTCGAGCGCCTGAGCGAGTCTGTTTCCCTCATCTTGATGGGTCTTTTGAAGAGCTTCTTATCGGAGAGGTTATAGACTTCTGAATTTGGCCTGGTGAGCGGAATTCGCTCGAATCGACGAGGGGGTGGTGGCGACCTCCTGCGCTCTTGAGGGCGCTCCTTCTTGATGGCCACGTCCCGTCCCCGCTCGTGATGAGGTCGCTCGTTCCTGGCCGGGCTGTGATGCCGGGGACCATTCGTCCCGTACATGTCTTCGAGCGCGAAGAACGGCTCGGCCACCTCTCTCAAGGCCATGAGGGTCCCTGGCCTCCTTTCCACAATGGCATCAGCAAATTTCTTGCTCACATATTGCTTGTGATCCACAGCCTGAAAGAGCACTGGGATCAAGAAATCCATAGAAGGCCTCTCCACCTGTAGGATCTCCTTGTTGAAGCGGGCAAAGAACGAGCGCAGAGATTCGCTCTTGCCTTGCACCACGTTGTACAGGGCAGTGGGTGCGGTGACTGGCGCTTTCAAAGAATTGAAGTGGTTGAGGAAAGCATGAGCCAGCTCTTCATATGAGTGAATCGAGCGCGGCGGCAGTCGCTTGTACCACTCTTGAGCCATTCCTACCAAGGAAGTGACGAAGACTTTCGCCCAATAGTTGCTGGAATGCTCGTAAAGGTGCATAAGATGCAAAAAATGATCCAAGTGTTCAGCTGGATCAGTTGTTCCGTCGTAACGGTTGATGGAAGTGGGGATTTTGGCCATGCCTGCTTGGGCCATCAAAACTTCTTCCACGAGGGGAGAGCCCCTCGCCAGCGGATGGTACTCATACGTGCCGAAGTTTTCCTCTGGCTCCTTGCGGCGGGGGACCTTTGGCGGGGGGTCCTTGGTACGGGTGCTCCTGGCGTCAACCCGTTCATCCCGACTAGGGGAGATCTGAGTTGAGCGCCCTCGTGAGAGCTGTCCCACAATATCCTTTAAACCCTGCAGCTGGTCTTGCACAGCCGCGAGGATGTCAGGATTTACGTCTACTTGCTTGTCCCCTTGTCCGGGGGCTCGTGACACTCTTTTGGAGACATGAGAGTCCCCTTCGTTTTCGTGCACTCGTTCTGTGGGCTCTTTATTTCTGTCCATGGAGTGACGCTCGTTGCCCTCCTGCGGGGGCACTTCTCTGGCCGGTGGTAGTGGCGGTTGTGCCCTCAGGATAGCCTGGGCTTCTCTGAGGGGAAAGTTTTGTTGTCCGCCCAAAGGGGCTGCAACTTGAGTGGCCTGCCCAGAGGGAAAGTACATGGAATGGAACCTTTCCCATGCCCCCTGAGCCGCCTGAACCTCACACTGGGCATAGAGAGCCCTTAACTGTTGGGTGGTCAGTGGAGGTAACTCCACTCCCTCAATCTCCCTGGGGACCACCACCGGGAGCTGGAGCTGTCCAGCATGATACGGCTGGACCGGCGGCATCATAACGGCCGGAGTAAGGGTATATCCGGGTGGAGGCATCATATAACCCTGTACTCCGAGATTCACTTGGGGATGGACCCAGGAGTTCTGTGCAAGCGGCGGAGGAGCAGAGAGAGAGACTCCTCCAGCGGTGGTGGGAATCGGCAGTGCCGGCGGTGCAGGTGGAGGTACGGAAGACTCTGCTTGTGGAGTCACTCCTGCGGCGGGAGGTGCTCCACCAGCGGCGACGGAAGGAGGCGGGGCTCCACCCGTAGCGGTGGAGGGAATAATGATATTAGCATCCTGGGAGGCATTATCTCCTCCTCCCACAGCTCCAGATCTGGTAGCAACCATGACTGTTAAAGGTAAGGGTGTGCTTGCTTTTCTACCAACAAAAAGAAAGGAAGAAGATGGAGGACTGGTTTCCCACAGACGGCGCCAAAAATGATGGGTTCAGAAATGGGTGGATCCGAATCCGATCACTTTACGATTTGTATTTGTGGAGGAAACCACCGGAGCTTCGCCGGAAATGAGAAAATGGATTCTACCTGTTGGGACAAGCACAAGAAAAGTCAGAAGGCCAAGCTGGGGGAACTGGGGGTGATACCCAATTTGGCTCTCCGACGCTCAAGTCAGTTCGAGGTATGAGGAAATGTAAGTTCAGTCACAGTTGCAGTGATGAAGAATGCTTACCAGTGTAGAAGATGACTCTAGCTATTTATAGTTGAGGGTCAAGGGCCCTTTGGTCATTTGTCTCAAGTGGTCCTGGCCGAATGTTGCCCTAACACGTGGCGCCATGAGAGAGAAACCTAGGAGGAATCTTCTGCAAAAGTGGCCAAAAGTTAGTGCTGGCAACAGTGGCAGGTGCGCGGGCATGTACGTTGTGTCAGAGAGCCATTTGGGCGGTTGGTAACGAGGGCTTGAGAGCGCGCTCGTGACAACCTGGAGTACTGGAAGCCAAGACATCCGCTGAGGGGAACGAAGGCTTCAGTGCAAATGACGAGCCAATAGGGGAGGCCACTCTGAGGGAGTGTGACGCTCGAAGAGGGCTCCCTTGGCACGTGGGCGTACCAATCATTTAGTATGTAGGACGCTCGTGGGAGTGACAGCGCACGTTGGGCTTAACTCCTGAAGAAGGATTGCACTCGTTGCGCTTAGCGCTCGTGCGCTGATGGGTGCAGCCTTGGGGAGACAGATGTCATCATCTCGGTGATGCCACGTGTCTGAACGTGGGACGATCGTATTTTGACCCCATCACTTATGTCCCTAAAGGTTTTGTGAGTGTTACATATAATGTATGACTAAAAATGTAAAATCGTCCCTAAAAGTATACAAAAACTAACAAATTAACAAGGCTTAGGGACTAAAGTGTAATATTTAAAAGAATAGGGACCAGCTTGTAATTAGGCCTAATCTCAGGGACCTGTATGTAATTATCCCTAAAAAATATTACACTTAACCCCTTTAAAAAAATTTGACCGTTGATTTCTCCTTCGTCACGACGACCCAAGCTTCAAGACCACCGCCATCGTGTTCATCGCTCCAAGGAGAACAAAGCCCATACTCCAGTCGACCCTATTAACCACCAAAAGCTTCTTTCGTCGTGTGTCGTCTTTAACCGATGATTTCTACTTCGTCGGTCGTCGGATTTTGATTTCGAGACCATTGTTATGTTCCTTGCGTCGAGAGCTTCAATTTGATATATAATATCAACACATTTGAGATCAGTTTTGTATAAATTTGCTTTGTTAAAGTTTGTTACAAGGGGTTAAGTGTGATATTTTTTAAAGGTTGGGAGAGTAAATACTAAAAATCAAAGCATAAGGGGGAAAGTGCAAAACTCCCCAAAGGACAAGGAGATGACCGGAATTAGCCCTAGAAATAAACAAGAGAAGTTTTTTTTTTTTTTTTTTAAGAACCGGTGACATAATCATAGGAAATTTAATGAGGGCCCCACCTCGTTTATTAAACTTCCAAATGAAGGAATACAAATTGCCAATCCAAAGGTCAACGGAAGATAAATTACATAAGTGTCTGCGAAACGTATGAGGCATAAACCAGCTCGAGCTATTAAAACTTTAACTGTTAATCCCATTTAAGGACCAAATGGACCCAAACACAACTATGACAACCTGGCTATCAGTTAAGTTCCAAGCCACGACAATCGAGTCAACCACTGGCGGCAAGATTCAGGCTAGCATAGCTCAATGGCTTATTTCCGATTTAGATTGACTTGAATAACTTACTACTTGAAACTTGGTTCGAACTAGTTGTGTCAGGTCGAAATCTAGTGCGAAATCTCGTAGGATCAAAAGTAATATATTGATGAGGCTTCCTTTTGGCAACTAAAACTCTTCCGTCCCTACAATTAGAAAACCTGAGAGAATGGTGAACATAATTATAAAGGCACTTATTCTCAACATCAACCAAAATTTGAAAATGAAATTGCATCAAATAAACAAGAGAAAGTTATTTTTGAATAAATGTAAAACTTCCTAATCCCCAAATCTTTAATTTTTAATTTTTTATTGTACTAACCCTATTAGTTCTAAATTGAGAAAATTATCAAAATCGTCCCGTAAAGTGAGTCATATACAAGTTTCGTCCTAAAAGTGCATAATGTCTCACTTTTAGTCCCATAAAGTGACATTTGTCTTAATTTTGGTCCCATTGACCCATTTTCGTCCAAGATAATGGTTGACCGTTAAAAAAAATTACTTTTTACCCTGTTTTTTTAAAAGTTACTTTTTACTCCGTTAAAAAAAATTACTTTTACTGTTAAAACATATTATATATATATATATATATATGTATATAATACGTATAATATAATATAATATATTTATAAAATATATTATATTATATTATACGTATTATATACATATATATATATATATATATATATATATATATATATATTATAGTATAGTATATTATATTATACGTAATATCAATATATATATATATATATATATATATAAGGGGAAAGTCGGGATGTCTGACTAAGCGCCAGGTGTCATTCCCACGTGGCAGTCTGTGCCACGTCAGCCCGTAGTGCTCGACCCAGGCCAGTTGTCTTTCGACCCAGCACTTGGGGAAAGCGGCCCAATCCTAAGCAACAGGAGCTCTCGACCTGGAGTCCCTTTCCGACCCAGAAAGGTACGACCCAGCGGCCAATCGACCCAAGTGCTACAGGACAACCGCATTCAATACGCGTACCGTTCCCTGCGGGCCGCATTAATTGCAGCCGCACCAATTACCACGGGTCTTTGTCAGGGGCAGGGAACAGTGTTTTAGCCGTAAAAGCACTGTTCCGGCTAGAGAGCGTCCCTCTCCAGACAAGATCCACACCTCCCTGAGAGTGTACTTGCGCGCACCTAGGCCCTTGCTGTCCTATATAAACCCATCTCCTTCATCAATGGGGGTAAGCTTTCCCTCACACACTGAACTCCTTGCTTCCAGTGCATTCTCGTCCCTCAGCTTACTGACTTGAGAGTCGGAGTGCCAAAACGGGTTCAACCCCCACATTCCCCTGTTTTGGCCTTTGAGCTCACGTTTGTCCTTCTTTTCAGTCCAGGAAAGCACCAGAGTCTCCCCACTTTACAAATATCTTGGGTGATTGGGAGTCCTAATCTGTAGTCCAGCACACTGCCCAGATTTTGACACCATCATCTTGTCGCTGTCTGTGGAAAAATCTGAACGAAAAGCTTAACTTCCTTCACGACAAACATCTCATTCAACAATCACCATGGTTCAAACCCGCCACGGCCGACGCGTCTATGGTGAAAACGGGAAGGAGATCTTCCCTGACCTCAATACTTCTGGTGGTAACTTACAGTCCCCCGCGGCAGGAATAGCTACCATGGAAGTTGGCCCCAGCACTCAGGGACGTCTGGTCCTGATAGAGGCGGACCTGACCCCCTACGTGGAACAATGCAGGGCGGAGGCCCTGGCGAAGGCCAGAGAGAATAGAGAGCCCAATACGCCGGCCCCGATGTGAGGGAGTCCCTTGGCGTTAACTCCTCAGAACGTTGCTTACCCTACCGTCCGAGGCCCTTCTTCCCCTTTGACGTACGCTGTCCAACAGCCCGCCAACCAACCCAGCTTTTGGGGATACCCACCTCTTCCGTACGCACAAAACCCTTATGTCCAACAACAGGCTATTTACTTGGCCCCAGCCATAGAGGTCCAGCCCCAAGTTCATCTCGGGGCCCATGTGGTGGAGGAAGGGGTGGATGACAATGGTAATCTCCAACCTCGCCGAGAGCCATGGAGGAGAAGGTGGGAATTAGAGGAAGAGCGCCCCTCACAAGCCCTCAGAAATGTGAGGGACGAAGACAGAGGTGCTCGCCACATCGCAGGAACGGCCAGCGAAATGAACAGGGATGCACATGTTCCTAGAAACGTCCCAGTCTTTGACCGCTTGGGGGCTAGGGTCCATCCCGACACCTACCTATGCGCCAATCGTGGCCATTGGGTGGGTCCAGGCGACCGCCGGAATCAACTTCCCAGGAGACAACAACAATAACAATGACACTACCTCCCCGACGCAGCTCATGGGTCAGAATATTTCGATCCCCAAGAGGAAGTGTCATCACACGTTCCTCGCGGGTAAGCCCAAGAGATTAGGGCTCCCGCCTACCATGACGATCATCCCCCCCAGCGTCAGGGGAGGGTATATCGCAGCGAAAGTGAGGCAAGGTCCCCTTTCTGCAATACAATCATTAACGCAAAGGTGGTGGACAAGGTTCCCACCAACCTGCCAACTTATCACAGGAATACCGATCCTATAAAACATTGTTCAAAGTTTGAAGCGCAGGTCAGCCTCTATGGCCACTCCAAGCTCATCTGGCCAAGATCTTCGAAACCACGCTCGAGGGTCCAGCCCAAGACTAGTTCGAACGACTGACCCCGCACAGCATACGAGATTATGAGCACCTGGCTCAGAAATTCAAGGCTCACTTCTCCTCCATGGCGAGAGTCAAGCTCCCGTCCACTTATCTGTACAACATTATTCAAGGAGAGGGTGAGACTTTGAAGAGTTTCTTTGCCCGCTTGAACGAAGCGTTTGTCAAGGTGGAGCATCCTGGAATCAATGTCTTAACCCAGACCCTGCATAAGGCCATCCGTCATGAAGACTGCACCGATGAATCATCCTCCAATCACTGCAGAATATGGAGGAGGTCATGGCCATAGCCCGTCGATTTATGCGGCTAGAGGAGGTCAAGTCCACCACCCGTGAGCAAGGACGCAGGAACGACAGGATTCCGAACGAGCCAGCCCCAGATCGATTCCCCAGGTCCGACCCACCTCGGTCAAAACCGCCCAGGCTCTCAAATAGGATGGAGCAAAGGCTCAAGCGTGAGATGCCCTCGGGCAGTGGGGCCAAAAAGGCTTATACCCCGTTGGTCTGCTCCATTGAGGAGATCTATGAGGTCATGGACAGGGGGCTGCTCAAAAAGCCTAAGCAGCTGAAAGAAACCAAAAAGGCCAAGGAGTCGGGCAAACGCTGTGCCTACCACATGCAATTCGACCACTGGACCTCTGAGTGCATTACTCTGAGAGAGGAGGTGGAAAGGCTGATCTAGGGTGGCCACCTGATGGAATTTGTTAAGAAGTTAGACGAGCGAGCCCGACAAGCTTTCGACCCAAGGGATTCCCCTCCAACAAGAAGAGGACGCAAACCGCCGCTCGAGAAACCTGAAGAAGGAAACCCCCACAACCTGCCCACCAATGAGATATTCATGATTGCAGGAGGTCCTGCAGGGGGAGATTCCAAAACGGCCCATAAACGGTCGCGGCGTTAGGTGGGTCGAGAGCTCTACGGGCCCAGAGAAGTGATGCAAGTGGAGGTGGGGCAAGAGTGGTACGAGCAAGAGATCTCATTTAGCGATAGGGACTTTGTACCAGTGATGCCATGGGACGGCGGAATGCCGAGTTGTCCGATGGTAGTCACGCTTGATGTTGCAAACTGTGATGTACACAAGACCCTTGTTGATAGTGGAAGCTCCGCCAACATTATCTTTTACTCCACTTTGCAAAAAATGAATATTCATAACTCTTTCGAATATGAGCCCATTAAGACACCTTTAACAGGGTTCGGTGGATCAGAGGTTTATACCAAAGGACGAGTCAAGCTCGTTACTTCCATAGGAAAATTGCCCAAGAGAGCCACGTAGCTGTTGGAGTACCTGGTAGTTGAGGGCCCCTCCGCTTACAACATCATTATAGGGCGTCCTGCCCTCATAAGCTTCAGAGCGGTAATCTCCACCTACCACCAAATGATCAAGCTGCCAACTCCGCACGGGATAGGGGAGCTCCGGTGCAACATACCAGAGTCTTGGGAGTGCTATTCCATCTCCATGGAAAAGGTAAAACTTCCTAACAAGACTATTGTACCTTTGTTAAATGTCGACGACTTTTTGGATACGGAGCTCGCCGACCCAGACGACCCAACTGCGGAGATGTGCTCCAAGCATATGACTTCCACCATTGCCAGAAAGAAGAGAAAGATTTTGACGATGGGAAAATAGAAGCGGCCGGCGCTATTGTCCCAGTCCAACTGGTTCTTGACGACGAAACAAAAACCCACCAACATAGGCCCTAACCTCAAAGGTAAGCAGCAGTCTATGCTCATCCAATTCTTATAGGATAACGCGGATGTATTCGCCTGGAAGTCTTCAGACTTGGTCGGCATTGACCCAAAGGTCATCAAACACCACCTGAATGTCGATCCAAGTTTCCGACCCATCAAACAGCGACTGCGGGCACAGAGCGACGAGCGTAATGAAATAATAGAGTAGAAAGTCAACAAGCTCTTAGACGCGGGTTACATCACCCCAGCCAAATACGTTGATTGGCTCTGCAACGTTGTCTTGGTCGCTAAAACGGGGGGAAAATGGCAGATGTGCAACGACTTCACTGACTTAAACAAGGCATGCCCAAAGGACCCTTATCCTCTCCCACGAATTGATCAGCTGGTTGATTCCACCCTAGGATGCGAGCTCCTCAGCATGATGGACGCCTTCCAGGGTTATTATCAAATTTTTATGGCCCAAGAGGATAAGGAGAAAACCGCGTTCATCATACTCAAGGGCATTTACTGTTTTGAGGTCATGCCTTTTGGTTTGAAGAACGCGGGAGCCACGTATCAAAGGTTAGTCAATAAGGTTTTCGAGGACGAGATCGGGAAAACAATAGAAGTGTACGTTGATGACATGATTTTCAAGAGTGAAAGAGCGAAGATGCATCTGACTGATCTGGGTCGGACTTTCGACCTGCTATGGAAATACAGAATGAAGCTAAACCCCAACAAATGCTCCTTTAGGGTGGAAGGGGGAAAGTTCCTTGGCTACATTGTCAGCCAGCGGGGGATAGAGGCCCATCCAGAGAAGATTCTGTCGCTAAAGAGCATCAACAGGCCCCATACCATTCGAGACGTTCAGCGTCTCATGGGTCGGATCATCTCCCTAAACAGGTTCATCTCTCGCTCTTCTGAGAAAAATCTTCCATTCTTCAAAATTCTGCGCAATATTAAGCAGTTCGAGTGGACTGATGAATGTGATGAGGCCTTTGAAAGGCTCAAAAAATAGGGAAACCATGTACCTTTACCTGGCGGTCACGGAGGAGGCGATCAGTTCTGTGTTAGTTGCACTTCGTGAAAGGAAGCATATGCCAGTATACTATGTGAGCAAGATATTGCATGGCGCGGAGGCTCGCTACCTGGAAATTGAAAAGTTCGCTCTGGCGCTCGTGCTCACTTCTAGGAAGTTGAGGCCCTACTTCCAGTTCCACTCCATTGTGGTCCTCACAGACCAAGGTTTGCGCCAAGTGTTGGAGAAGCCAGAAGCATCAGGGAGGATAGTGAAATGGGCAATTGAGTTGAGCCAGTTTGATATCAGTTACCAGCCCAGGGCTACGTACCAGGCTCAAATTCTCGCAGACTTCCTCATCGAGAAAGATGACCCAGGCAAGCAGGTCCCGCGCTCGGTGCTATGGACCATGTCGGTTGATGGCTCCTCAACATCTCAAGGAGAGGGTGTGGGGATATCTCTGATAAGCGTGGAAGGACAGGAGCTTGATTTCGCCATCTCCTTAGACTTCCCTGCCACCAACAATGAAGCAGAATATGAAGCGCTCATCGCGGGCCTCAAAATTGCCAAAGAACACGGGATTGAAAGAATATCAGTAACCACGGATTCTCAGTTGCTGGAGAGCCAATTCCAGGGCTCTTATGAGGCGTATGAAGAGACGATGATCAAGTACCTGGCTAAGGTCAAATCCTTAGCATCCAGTTTCAAAGAGTTTACATTACAGTAGGTCCCCGGGGAAGAAAACACGTGAGCAGACGCCCTATCTAAATTCGCGAACGGTATGAGAGGTTCTAAAGATCAAAACATCACATACCTCTCTAGCAAAGGAAGAGTGATTGATGGAGAAATAGGAATGATATGCACCATCGACCCAGCGGAGTCGTGCTGGCTCGATGAATTCATACTATACCTTCGTGATGGGGTACTTCAAGCGGACAAAAATGCAGCGAGACGCCTCAAATACAAAGCAGTGGGTTATTATATACAACAGAGCATACATGGGTCCAATGAAAAGGTGCCTCCGTCCCTCCCAGGCCCAAGACGTGCTTGAGGAAATCCACAATGGACAATGCAAAAACCATGTGGGCGGTTGATCCTTGGCAAAGAAGGTCTCAAGGAGTGGGTTTTACTGGCCCACCCTAAACGAAGATGCCAAGGAATATGCCCGCAAATGCGTTAACTGCCAGAAGCACGCCAACATTCCGCACCAGCACCCCGCGGAAATGGTTCCTGTTGATATTTGCTGACCCTTTGTCCAATGGGGAATTGATATTGTGGGGCCCCTCCCGCTTGCAACTGGCCAAAGATAATATTTGTTAGTCGCGATAGAATACTTCTCCAAATGGGTCGAAACCCAACCAGCCGCGAAGATCACAGACAAGGTTATCCAAAACTTCTTGTGGCGCAACACCATTTGCAGATTTGGGGTCCCCAGGGTCTTAATTTGCGACAACGGAACTCAGTTCCAGAGCGCCAGTACCAGATCTTACTGCTCAGATATGGGAATCAGTCAGCGCTTCGCGTCAGTTGGACATCCTCAAGCGAACGGCTAGGTCGAAGTTATCAATCGCATCAACATCCAGAACCTCCAAACCAGCTTGGAGGCCAAGAAGGGAGCCTGGGTCGATGAACTTGATGGAGTCCTTTGGGCTTACCGCACCACTCCCAGGACCGCGATGGGGTTAACACCCTTCTCGATGGTCTATGGGTCTGAATCCATGATCCCAACAGAATTGCTTCATCAAACGGCAAGGGTCTCCAACTACCAACTCGCCAGAAATGCAGAAGACCGAGCGCACGAGCTCGACACCATTGAAGAAATCCGACAGAAAGGTTTCCAACGCATGCAACAGTACCGAGCCACAGTGGCTCGAAGCTACAACAAAGGCGTCAAACCTCGCGCCTTCAAAATCGGTGACTTAGTTCTCAAAAAAGTTGAGGTAACCAAACACGTGGGCAAGTTATAGCCCAATTGGGAAGATCCCTATCGTATTGCCGAAGTGGGTCGCAACAAAACATACCACCCAAAAGACATGGAGGGAAACACCATTCCCAGGTCATGGAATGCTCACAACCTCAAGAAGTTTTATGTTTAAAATTATTCTCGGTTGTAAGTGCTATCCTGTACTTATCTTAACTTGTTTGCAATAATAAAAGTATTTTCAGTCAATCTGAATGTTTTGCTATACCAGTTAATCTGTGTATTTTCTTAAAATAAATTAAGTTCGCCCCAGGACAACGCATTCGATATTCTATCAATGCCTTGGGAGGGGGTTAAGTCCCCAATCATATCTCTTCCTCGACCCAAAACTCATAGTTAGTTTGGAGCTTGAGTTTGGATTTGGCAAGGGTTACAACCTGTTTCGACCCAAAATTATTACTCGCTTCGAGCCAGTACTTGAAGCCATTTTCAGTAAAGTATTCTTCACTATCGTACCGATTAATGAGTTTTTTATAAACCAGAAAACAAACGACAACGCCAAAAGACGATAAATGGAGCAAATTAGAACACTTCTGCATCTATTTCATTCAGCAAAGGGGTCAAGCCCCGATTCAATTACAAGAAGAGCAGAAAAGGAAATTACAAAATTACAAGTCATTTACAAAGTCTAAGAATCTAGAATAGGGAGATTCCCAGGATTAGCAGCCTTTTCTTCGGCCAGAAGTAGTGCGTCTGGCTCAATCGTTGAAGGTGGGGTCGACTCGGTTGCGGATTCTGTTCCGAAAATAGTGAGAGCTGGAGGAAGGGTTGCCAAAAGAGGAATTGCCAGTGCTGGGCCCCCGGGTCTGCGCTCTGGATCCCATCTTGCTTCGACCCACTACTTGAGGGCGTGAAGGCCACCAACAAGGTCTCTTTTGCCCTATCCAGATCCACCGGCTCCGAGAGTTCTATTTTCGACTCTGGACGCTTGTCCGATTTGGTATCAGCCCACTCCACAACCCAGCCACACGGTACTTTGCTCCAGTCAGGCTCTGCATCATCACTTTCGCCTTCACCGTCCGCCGCCACCTGAGTTTCCTCCTCCTCAAGAGCCACGCGAGCCATAAAGAACTCAGGGAGGGTTTTGGGGATGTAGCCGTTGGCGGCGTTCAACTTTCGGGGATCGTTAAGCAATTCGTGTAGAATGGGGCGATGAAGATAAACCTGGGACAAACACCTCATGAAGCCCGTCTCGATATCAGGACCCCCTAAAGTACCTGAAACGGTGTCAAACACCTCAGACCGTAGGAATTCTGCCACTGCGCTATCTTTGATCTATGGTAGCAGTTTCTCGATGGTCCAGAAGGTTGTCTTCGTCCCATCTGTCTGTCCCTCCACGAAGCCATCTTTCCACCTATCTTGCTTTCCTTTGGCATACGTGGCCTCAGTCTTCTATTCGGTAACGTCAAGCAAACTTTGGCGCTGGGCGACCCCGGTCTGCAGTTTTTCATTTTCGGTCCTCAGTTTAATTATCTCCACTTCCAGGGCAGACTTCTCTTGGGTCGCATCTTTGAGAACCGTATCCATCCTCTGCAACTGCCCCATGTATGTCGTCTTGGCGACCTCAAGCTCCTTGGTCAGCTTCGCCGCCTCATCTTTCCAACTCTTCCCTTCTAATACCTCAGCCCCCTCGGATAGCAGTTTGCGATGGGCTTCATCGGCTATCTCTAAGCGTGAAGCAGACTGGTATTTTCTCACTATCAACTGAGATAGAGAAACAGGGAAAGATAAGAAATTATACAACAATAAGAGCCGGAGGAAGGTTGGAAATAAAGGATCAGTACCGCATTCAGCAGGGTAATTTTGTTGTAACTAAGGGTTGCGTTGCTCTCCTTAGCCAATTCTTGGTGGTCGGCGCTAGTTTGCAGTGAGTAGTAAGTGGCTCCCACCAAGTCTTGGTCGACCTCGCCGGTCACGACCCTTCTCTCGGATCCATCTGCTTTGAACTCCAGGACGCCAAAGGCATATTTTGGCCCATCAAAACTGGGGATGTTGAGGATTTTCTCATAATCTCCCCGCAGCATGGTGAACCCAGGAGAATTTCTAGACTTGAAGAAGGGGGGTGCCCACCCTCCAGCCACTTGAAAAGGACTCTGGTCCCTCCTAGGTATCCTGGATGGGGCCCAACCCGCAACACCATCGTTGTCCTTCCTTTTCTGGGACCGCTTCCCCTTGGGCACCTCGATCGGAAACAACCCAGAAGTGGTTTCTGGCTCCGATTCCGGTCGTCCAGTTGAGGGAACTGATTTCCCTTTAGCCTTGGGGGGACGGGCAGTTCTGTCCATAGCGGTTTGGGCAGCAGGAGCATTTTCAAGGGGGACCCAAGTGGCCCTCCGCGCGTCGGCTTCTTCTCCCACAGTAAGGACATGGGCATCCGCCCATCTTTACCCCGCCGCTCTCTCCACGGCAGCGATTTTGGCAAGAGAGTCTTCTTCTGTCAGGCCCTCCGCCTGTGCTATCTCTTAGATTGTAGGGACAGGGCCCTTAGCTTGCCCTTCTTGAATTTTCTTGGCCTCCTCGGCCTGTTTCTTCTTCAACTTACGGTCAAGGGCCTTAGCTCTCGCAGCCACCATTATCGATTCTGAACAAAGGATAAATAAAGTCAGAACTTCATCAAACCAGCCCAGAATAAAATAGGCAAATTAAGAGTATGGTTTCAAGAGAGAGAGAGGGAACGTGCTTGGCCTAAGGGGATTGGCGACATAGTTACCAATTTTGAAGTCGATGTGCCACGGTGTACCCGGAGCCAACCCTAGGCTTATCAGAAGATGGGTACTCGTGAAAACCCCCGTGTCAAGGGGATGCACCTCCCTCAAGGCCGATAGCAAAGTATTCAGCCACCGTACCAGCCCCCTCTCCAGCCGGACCTGGGTAACATCATTCCATGAGGTGTGTTCCAGGCCGTTCCATCCATCCTTGTACCGCACGAAAACAAACTTTTTCTTCCAATATGTCCCATGGGAGGTCTTCTCCGTGTCGAATATTTTACTCCCCGAGCGGGATTGGAACTTCACAAATCCTCTCCTGTTAAGGGAAGCTGCCGCTTCGACCAAGGCCACAAACAATTCTGCGAAGTGCTCCACGCACTCCACCTGACCCAGGATCTTCATTAGCATCCTGAACGCCGTTATCATAGCGTGGCCATTAGGTAGTAGCTGGATCGGGCTGATTTGCAAGTGGTTGAACAGGGTGATCTGGAATGGAGACAAGGGGAGCAGGAACACGTATTCAATGGCTTGCAAAGAAATGGCGATGCATCCTTCAGGAGGGGCTCCCATATGCTCATGAATGTTGGGAGTAAACACCTTGCAATTCATGTCCATATCCTTCCACCCGGTCAGTCGCTTCTCTGCCGTGTTCCTCTCCGCCCCCCAAACCTCAGTGCGGAATACTTGGTACACTTTTGTTACCCCTTCTTCTTCTTCCCTTTCTGCGATTCCGTTTTAATCTCAGAAGTAGAGGCATCCCTTCCTTGGTCGCGGGACTCTCCTTCCAGTGACATTTCTTCTATTTCCGCCGCCATGTCCTCCACCGCCTCAGGATCAATTCCTCTTCCCCCTTCTTCACTCAGGGGCGTGCTTTGATCCCTCCCAACTGCATCCCTCAGAGCAGGACCCTTAACTTCCTCTTCCACATTGGGGATGTACATCTCAACGTTGGGGACCTCCCATCTGGGAGGTGGGCCCAGAACAGCAGCGGTCCGGGACCACATTTTAAAATTTTTTATTTATAATACAAGTATTAAAATATTTCGAAAACATTTTATTACAAAGCGGAAGACTAGCCGGATCTACTCAAGTATATACATGCAATTGATAATAAATTTTAAATCACTTAAGCAGATAAATATCTAACATGCAATTAACACTTAATAGCATATAATTTATCATGCTTAAAATAATATAACTATAATATATTACCGTACTGCAAACATGACTATCTAACGGCATTTTTCCAGCTCCTTTCCCTTTCGTGAGACCGACAGAGCTTTCCCTCAATATCCCCGACTCGACCCTCGAAGTGTGGGCTCCACGAGTATTTCCCTAAATACTCGAGAAAATATTTTCTAGAAAAACTCATTTTTCTAAGAAATTAGAAATCCCAATTTTCTAATAATTAAGTGGATTATATATTAATTATATAACCACTTAACTATATTAATTAATCTTTAATTAAAAGATTAATTAAAAGAGAGAGAAGCTCTCTAATCTTTTCAGCTCAAAATGGCCGAAAAAAGTGATGGAAAAAATGAGCAAAGATGTAGCCTATTTATAGCCAAATATGTAAGGGTATTGTGGTTTTTTTAGGCATAAAAGAAAGGGCAAAATCGTCATTTCACCATCCCGCGTACAAACCGCGTACACCTCGGACAATCGGATGACGCCACGTGGCAGAGCATTCTACCGTGAACACAACACCACGTGGCACACGCCAAACGCGCACGCGCCAAACGCGCTGCCACATGGCGGCACGCGCCCTCACGCGCAGGCAACCAGATCGTGCCACGTGTCCGGGTCTGGTCCGACCCGGAACCGCACCTGGTCGACCCTATCCGTTTGAACCGGATTCGACCAATTTGGTCTAGATCCAATTTAGACCATTGCTTGGCGTCGACGTGGCGTAATCTGGACCGTCCACGTGTCAAACACGTGGCGTGCCACGTGGCCGCCCAGTCAGCACCACCTGGGCCCACCTTGCTGACGTGGCATGCCACGTCAGCTGCCACATCATCACCGAATTTTTTTTTTTTCGATGAAAATTTTATTTTCTCCAAAATAAAATTCCGGTCATTTCCAACTCTTTGGAACTTTACTATTTTCAAACACTTTGAAAATTCATTTCTCTTTCTCCTTTTAACATTTTCTCTTTGGGTTTTCAATTGGGGCTTGCAGGGGGACCTGCAGGACTAATTAATTTTAGCTCCAAACGGATTAATATATTATCATCTCATGACAATAATTAATTACCGTTTAACAATATTTAATTCCACTAAATAAATATTGTTGCACTCTAAAATTAATTAAATTATTCACGAATTTCTCGATCTAGAATAATTTTGCATTTTACTTCTCCGTGTTGATATCCATGAAAAATAAATTGTAACTACTATCATTTATTTTTCATCTCTAATTTGAAATTTATTGATTCACCTTAAGTTCAAATTCTCTGTATGTGAAACACATTCAACATGCAACTTCGGTGACGTATCACGCGAAGTGCTTTGGCCAAAGTCTTGATTCGAACTTTTGTAAATCTATTTCAAGGATATCTTTTACCTTCCAGCAAGGCCACAGATTCCTCGATCAATATAACTCTTTAGCACATTTCATGTTGTCACCGAATCATACAAAGTATTTTGGCCACCCGTTACCGAGACCTCACTTCGAGTATGTTACAATGACTAACACTACATGCCTAAAGCCGAAATATTATCAGGATTAAGAGCACAATACTTCCTGAGATTTTATTCATTTTAGATAGCAGTATAAAATAAATAATCTCAGTGGTCCAGTTCGATGTTTCCAATCCTATTGAAAATCATCAACGTGTTATAATTGGAATCACCATTCCCCTATGACGAAAGACTAATCATCTTATATAACCACGTTATAGTCTTGATAAGAACATATTCTTATTTTACCGACTAGAACTTTAATGACACGTGATTTCGGTATTCAAAGTCTTTTCCTATGAAACACATTTCATATGAGAATACCACCACACGTCATTAATTATTAATATGTGAAATACTCACAACTTGCTGTAAATTCAGTTTAATTAATTCAACAAATTGAATTTTCAGGGCACTATTCCCAACAGTCTTATTCCAATGCACTCTAAGGACACTTCAGGATCAGATGGGATGCCTTTGGGCCCATAATCCCCCTGTTGCTTGTCCTTGGGTTGGCTACCGGTGGGAGCGGCCGCAGATCTCTTGAGAGCCATTGGGTTGGTTTCAGATAAGGAAAGAAGAAAATAGATATGGGAGATGAGTGGCGTACCTTAGTGATTTGAGGGGAATGCTCTTTGAGTTAGGTTCTTATGAGCGTTTCGGATGCTTGGAATGCTTGAACTCTAGGGTTTTCTCTTTGGAATGGCGTGAAAGAAGGGAAAAACCGCCCAAGTCCCCACTTTATAGCTGTGGTTACCCCAAATCAAGATTAATTAATCTCACATGTTGGTTGATTAGCTTGCACCGAGAAAAGCGTAGCCCGTTACCCAACGGCGGTTACACACAGCCCATTATCAGGATTTGTGTCAAGTCCCTCAAATTTCAAAAAGTACAATCATTGCGCTAACAGGAGGAAAACCTAGCGTTTCCTGTCTAGGAGTTTCCAGAGGGCATGCGCGCGTGACATCATAGCCCCCTGGGTCGATGTTAACTCCTGGGTCGATGGATACTGGTTCGAGGTCTTGGCTCGAAGGACTTGGCTTGAATAGTGTGCTGCACGACCCAGCTTCACTTAAGACATCGAGTAGCCCATCTTCCCTCTTTCCCTCAACGGTCACAACACCTACCTCAAGGTCCATCGCCACTCGCCGAGTGCCACCGAACCTGGGGGAGGGAGATGATAAGGGGAAAGTCGGGATGTCTGACTAAGCGCTAGGTGTCATTCCCACGTGGTAGTCTGTGCCACGTCATCCCGTAGTGCTCGACCCAGGCCAGTTGTCTTTCGACCCAGCACTTGGGGAAAGCAGCCCAATGCTAAGAAACAGGAGCTCTCGACCTGGAGTCCCTTTCCGACCCAGAAATGTACGACCCAGCGGCCAATCGACCCAAGTGCTACGGGATAACCGCATTCAATGCGCGTACCGTTCTCTGCGGGCCGCATTAATTGCAGCAGCGCCAAGTACCACGAGTCTCTGTCAGGAGCAGGGAACAGTGCTTTAGTCGTAAAAGCACTGTTCCGGCCAGAGAGCATCCCTCTCCCACCAGACAAGATCCACACCTCCCTTAGAGTGTACTTGCGCGCACCTAGGCCCTCGCTGTCCTATATAAACCTATCTCCTTCGTCAATGGGGGTAAGCTTTCCCTCACACACTGAACTCCTTACTTCCAGCGCATTCTCGTCCCTCAGTTTACTGACTTGAGCGTCGGAGTGCCAAAACGGGTTCAACCCCCACATTCCACTGTTTTAGCCTTTGAGCTCACGCTTGTCCATCTTTTCAATCCAGGAAAGCAATAGAGTCTCCCCACTTCACAAATATCTTGGGTGATTGGGAGTCCTAATCTGCAGTCCAGCACACAGCCCAGATTTTGACACCATCATATATATATATATATATATATATATGCGTGTGTGTATTATATTATATATATTATATATTATAAAATATTATATATACATATATTATATATATACACGTAATATATATGTATATATATTATAATACATATATACACACATATATATTATATATAATATATAATATATATTATATTTTGTTTGGGGTGAAAATATACAACATAAATAGTTTGGGGGTGAAAATATGGAATTTAAATAGTTTGGTGGTTGTTTTGAAAATATAAAAGAACCAAAAGGGCTAAAAAGTTACTTTTTTAACGGTCAAACCGTTATCTTGGACGGAAATGGGTCAATGGGACCAAAATTAAGACAAATGCCACTTTATGAGACTAAAAGTGAGACATTACCCACTTTTGGGACAAAACCTGTATATGACTCACTTTATGGGACGATTTTAATAATCTTCTCTTCTAAATTTGTTAAAGATAACCCTTTAATAATTTTCAATTGCCTAATCTTTTAATCAAATTTTCAATTATAATTTTCCTATAGCATAAGATATATTGAATACATTTGGCTAAAATAATACAAAACAAACTAGTTCATTTCTATCTATTGAAAATATCCACACTCCACATCCCATGAAAGCTGGGAGGAATTACGAACGCATATATGTGAATGATATATGTTCAAGCTTAAAATATTATATCAAGTAAACTAACTACAAAGGAATATGAAATTCTTTTTATTTTATTTAACATGCCAAACACATCGTTGTAAAGTATCGAATGGAATATTGTGTGTTTGACATTAATTAATTGAATTATTGGCTTATCAATCCACTTAAATCTGGATAAATTGTTTTTCTATAATCAATGACTTCTATAAATTTAGAATTCACCAGATCAGGAGCTCCCAAGCAGTCCTCATCTCTGAATCAACCATCTTATCGCACATTTTCAGGTGGCCAACTGTCTCTTATTTTTAGTTTTGCACACTTTCAAATCCAATAGAACATATTTTCTCATTTCTCATTAATAATCGTTTGCTTACACAATTCAATTTGTTGTCAGGCAGCCATTTCTTGATCGAGTTAACATGAAGCAAGAAACAACCATGAAGATCAACGTAGTGAGCCGAAAGATGGTAAAACCATCGAAGCCAACGCCATCACATCTCAACCCTTACAAGATATCTCTAATAGATGAACTCAACCCACCAATGCATGTCACTCGCGTCCTCTATTATCCATCCGATGATGCTGTCAAGCAGAAACATATCCTGCTAGAGGACTCTCTAGCGCAGGTGTTGCCCCTTTTTTACCCACTAGCCGGGAGATACAACAAAGAAAAGCATCAGGTTGATTGCAACGACGAAGGTGCGGAATTTTTAGTGTCAGATGTCAACTGCACACTCGATCAGCTCATCGGCGTTGGGGTTAAACCCGATCATCTTAACCCGCTCCTCCCACAAGAAATAGGAGCTTGTGATGAGCCCACTGACCCTATGCTAGCGGTCCAGATCAGCCGGTTTCAGTGTGGCGGCCTTGCAATCGGTGTTTGTGCATCACACCGCATTTTTGATGCATATTCCCTTGCCATATTCCTTAAAGCTTGGGCAAATGCTGCTACGGATGGGGGATTGGAAATATGCCCGGATTTTGACTCTCCCTTGTACTTCCCCAAGGAGGACCAACCCCCGCTTTATTTTGGAATGTCAAGAACTATCAACGAGAGTATTGTTACAAAGAGGTTTGTGTTTGACAAGAATGCCATAAGGAAACTAAGGGAACGTATTGGCTCGGAGTGGGAATTAGCTCGTAGCGAAAGGCCTCCATCTAGAGTGGTGGTGGTTTCAGCAGTGTTGACACAGGCTCTTCTGCGTGCCGACAAGGCAAAACACGGGAAGTCGAGGGCGTCCCTCATGGCGCAAGCGGTCAATGTTCGAGAAAGGACTGTTCCACCCATCTCTAAGTATGCTTGTGGGTCGTGGGTTTCAAATTCTCACTTGGATTTGACTGCGGATGAGAGCGACCGCATGGCGCACGATTATCCTGGAATGGTTCTAAAGATGAGGGAGGCTACGATTCGGGGTGTTGAAGAATGTGAGCGTTTGTTGAGTGACAAAGAGTTTGGAAGGTGGGTCCTCATTGACAGTAATTTTGTTGCAGCTCAAAAAGTGGATAGCGCTGATTACAGGGTTGTATGGATAACTGATTGGTCGAAATTTGGAGAATATGAACTTGATTTTGGATTCGGTAAACCGATGTGGGTTAGCATTGTGGCTGTGCCTTTTGAAGATATTTTCACTCTGTTGAACACCAGAAACAATGATGGCATTGAAGCTTGGGTTTGTCTGCATGAATCTGACATGCAGTATTTTGAACAGGATGAGGACCTTCGAAAGCTTACGAAAGAATGAGGGTTAAGTATTTAATCATAAGCGGGACTTTGTTGGTGGAGTGCATTTGATATTCTGGCTTATTTATTTGCTGAATTTGGTGTGTTTCATTCTGTTTCTTTTTTCAAAGGTGAATTTGGTTTCATCCTGAATTTGTTTGCTTTTTTAACACAAATGAAGAATTTGTTTTTTTGTTGAAATTGTAAAACGCGCAATTTGATGAGCGACGTGATCTAATAAAACATTTGGTGTGGACAAGAGTTCTACAATTTGTTGTTAATTCGAATTTGTTTAACGATATAATGCTTACAGTTTATAATAATCGTTTCTAAAAATAGAATGACCACTTTTCGTAATATTCGTACTGCAAAATAATATGAATAATGAACTTAATTAAAGCATGCATTTGAAACTCTCGACACTAAATGAAAGAGAAAAAAGAGATAAAATAATTATGATATAAAGTTTGCTCTAATTTCTGTACTAAAATTTTCCCCCAATTATTTACTTTAATCTTTATTTCTATGCAGGCGTATAGTTATTTTATGTGGGCGACCGGCCACCAATGTATGAGAGGTCCAAGAATATCATTTTTGGTCTTCTTAATAAGAAGATCAATAAAACCACAGATTTTATGTTGTTGTTACGAGCGTGTTATGGATGTTGTTTTGGTGGGCAGAATTAGAACGATAGGAACTCCGGCAGCTTCAGTAGGCTTGAGTGATTTAGAGTAGGTATCAGAGTTGTAGCATTTTTAACATATATAGCCTTCACTCAATGTAGAGAAAATTTTAACTCAAATCCGATTCGACCGAACTCCAATCTATTAAAGGGTAAATGTGTTACTCTTGTCATTTTTTTTGTTACTCTTCCTAAATTTTCCACTAATTACACGATAGATGTAAAACACTCACCCCCTCGTTATACCGTTTGATCGTCTCGATTTAAAATTATCCTTCATTTAGTGTTTGGGCTTCAATATTTAGATTCGCGTAAGTTCTAATGACATTGCGGCCGAAGCTGATATCTTTATTTTATTGAATTTGGAAATTTAATTATTAATATATGTTATTCCCTTTGGTTTCAAATATATATAGAGGGCCATAAATTAAATTAACATATTTAGATGAGAAGAAGTGCTTAAACTACTATAAAGTTTTCTAGGGCTAATCTCGTTTACCCCCTGGCTTTTGGGGGGTTTTGCACTTTTTCTCCTATACTTTGATTTTTAGCATTTACCCCCCTAACTTTTGAAAAATATTACACTTAACCCCTTGTAAAAAAATCTGTGTAAAGTTGATCTCAAATGTGTTGATATTATATATCAAATTGAAACTCTTGACGCAAGGAACACAACAATGATCTCGAAATCAACATCCGACAACCAAAGAAGCAGAAATTATCGGTTAAAGACGACGCACGATGAACGAAGCTTTTGGCGGCTAATAGGGTCGGCTGGGGTATGGGCTTTGTTCTCCTTGAAGAGACGAACACGATGACGGTGGTTTTGAAACTTGGATCGCCGTGACGGAGGAGAAATCGCGGTAAAAGTTTTTTAAAGGAGTTAAGTGTAATATTTTTCAAAGGTTAAGGGGGTAAATGCTAAAAATCAAATTGCTATTCCGCTGAAGAAATACGATGTGATACTCGGTATGGATTGGTTATACGCACATCGGGCGAAGATGGACTGTTCTGGGAAGAAAGTTGAATTGGGTACCGGTGTTGTTACGGGTTCAAGTGTTCGAGGGAATCCATTTGTTTGTTTGATGGAAGCTAAGAAAGTTATTTGAGATGGAGCTACCGGGTACGTGGCTTATGTGTTGAACCGGCCTAAAGATCAAATTAAGCTCGAAGAGACGAAAGTGGCAAATGAGTTCCCCGATGTCTTTCCGGAGAGTTTAGGGACTTTGCCACCAGAAAGAGAAATTGAGTTCGTTATTGATATATTCCAAGAGACCGAACCGTTCTCGAAGACGCCGTATAGAATGGCTCCCGCCGAACTCAAGGAACTCAAAACTCAACTTGATGAGTTATTGGCGTGTGGGTCTGTACGGCCGAGTACTTCACCTTGGGGTGGTTCGGTGTTATTCGTAAAGAAGAAGGATGGGACACTTCGTATGTGCATAGAATATCGGGAGTTGAATAGGATGACGGTGAAGAACAAGTATCCTCTCCCGCACATCGAAGAGTTATTCGATTTGTTGCAAGGTTCAAATATATTCGAAACTCGATCTCCAGCAGGGTTATTACCAATTACGGATTAAGGAATTGGATATACCGAAGACGGGCTTTAACACGAGATACGAACACTTAGAGTTTATTGTGATGCCCTTCGGACTTACCAACACACCCGCAACTTTTATGGATTTGATGCACCGAGTTTTCAAGGAATTTTTGGATAAGTTCGTAGTCATTTTCATTGATGACATATTGGTTTTCTCTAAGTCGGTTGAGGAGCATGCTCTACACCGTCGTTTGGTACTTGAGAAGCTTCATGAACACAAGTTGTATGCTAAGTTTAGCAAATGTGATTTTTGGATCGATCGGGTATCATTCTTGGGACACACTATTTCCAGTGATGGAATTTCAGTGGATCCTTCTAAGATCGACACTGTTTCTCTTTGGGAGCAACCAAAGAATGTGTCGAAAGTAAGAAGTTTCCTCGGCTTAGCAGGTTATTACCGCCGACTCGTAAACGATTTCTCTAAGATCGCAGCACCTCTCACTCGTTTAACTAAGAAGGAAACGAAGTTTGTGTGGGATGAAGCTTGTGAAGAGAGCTTCCTTGTGCTTAAGGAGAAATTGACAACAACTCTTGTGTTGACTTTACCCGAAGGTTCGGATGGATTTTTAGTCTTTACCGATGCATCCAAGGAAGGGTTGGGATGTGTACTTATGCAGAATGGACGAGTGATTGCTTATGCTTCGAGGAAATTGAAGGAGCACGAGTAGTTTTACCCAACACATCATCTTGAGTTGGCCGCGGTGATATTTGCCTTAGCGAAATGGCGACACTACCTTTATGGAATTAAGTTTGAGGTATTCACCAATCACAAGAGTCTCCGTTATTTGTTTAACAAAAGGACCTAAACATGAGACAACTTCGGTGGATGAAATTCTTAGAAGATTACAATTGTGTCATACAATATCATCCAGGAAAGGTGAATGTAGTTGCGGATGCCTTGAGTCGGAAAGCAAAGATTGCTAATCTTAAGGCCGATTCCGAAAAGAGAAGTCAAAATCCTTATTTCACAACCGAGGTTGGCTAACATCACTATACGACCAGATTTAAGGCAACGAATCCTAGATGCTCAATCTACGGATGAGTGGATTCAAAAACAAGTGATTCGGGCAAGAGCTAATCCGAAGTCCAAGTTTGGATTCGATGATTTGGGGATCTTTAGGTACAAGGGTCGGGTATGTTTACCGGATGAATTGCAAAGGTTAGTGCTTGAAGAAGCACATAGGACCATTTATACGATGCATCCGGGTGGCAACAAGATGTACCAGGATCTTAAGAAGTACTTTTTGTAGCACGGTATGAAACGGGATGTTGCTAACTTTGTTAAGAGATGTCGGGTTTGTTAACAAGTTAAGGCCGAACATCAACTACCGGCGGGCAACTTGCAACCGATACCTATTCCCAAGTGAAAATGGGAGCAGGTCACCATGGATTTCGTGATCGGACTCCCTAGAGTACAAAAGGGATTTGATGGAATTTGGGTAATTGTTGATCGCTTCACCAAATCTGCACACTTTATACTGATTCAATCAACCGATAAAGTGGAGAAATTAGCGGAGTTGTATCACTGAGAAATCGTAAGGTTACATGGAATACCAGATAGGATCATTTCGAACAGAGATCCTCGTTTCACTTCGAAGTTGTGGAAGGTTCTTCATAGATTGTGGGGTACAAAGTTGAGTTTTAGCACCATATTTCATCCGCAAACCGATGGACAAACCGAACGGGTAATTAAGTTTCTTGAAGATTTGTATTGGATTTTTCGTATAAGTGGGATGAGCACTTAATTTTAATCGAATTTGCCTACAATAATAGCTACCAATCTTCGATCAAGATGGCACCGTATGAAGCTTTGTATGGTCGTAATTGTAGATCTACTCTTTATTGGGATCTCGAGGAATGGAAATGGACCGAGGAAGACGGTTTGGAGCGAGAAATCGAGCCCGATATCATTAGAGGAGCAATTGAGAAAGTGGAAATTATTAAGCAACACATGAAAGCGGCACAAGACCGGCAAAAGAGTTATGCCAATCGGAGAAGGAAAGACTTGGAATTCGAAGTGGGTGATCAGGTTTTCTTGAAGGCAACACCTAACAAGACAAACGTACCAACAAGAGTAAGTCACAACTCGAAACCAATTAAGACGATGCACGGCTTTGAAATGAATGCAAATATACTTATGATGTGCAAATGATCATCCATAGATGGCATAGGTTATGCAATTACATTCAAATAGCATCATATAGCGCATATAACAAGCTTTCAAGTCACAAGACATGCAAATAGTCATGTATGGAACATACTTAGCATATTCTTACACATAATAGAGGCATATAAGACATTACAACATATATAAACAAGGTTCCAAGTATAATATATCATGCTAGGGGTGTGAGAAGTGTAAAGAAAGTGAAAACGAAGCAAAACGATCAAGAAATAGGAATATCAAACTTTGGGACCCGAGATGCATGAAACGCCCGTTTGGGCTTCGTGACCAAACGTCAAACGCCCGTTTGGGCTTTAAAAACGGGACAGTAGCATCTCACACGGGGGTTTGGGGTTTTAGTTCAGGATTAACCCAAGTTTTCTATTAATTGAAGCCTCCCAGGAGTCTTGTTTATATTCTACGGGCTAATATTTTCCAATTACTTAGATATTTTTTAAGTGCTAGAATAATTTGACGTCTTGACCAAAACTAAACCATATTCATTAATCAGAGAAATTTCAAAAAAGTTTGTCAGAGGAACCCTACTATTGATCATGCAGAATCAGCCGCCGCCGTCTCTCGCGGTGGCCCAACGACACGGTGCTGGTCAGTTTATTGCTGAACAAGAGAAGCGCTCTTATGCGGCTGCAATTGCTAACCCTTCCAAGAAAACAACGCAAACGTCAGGAGGAAAAGTTAGGGTCTTCAAACGAGATGATAATCGAAAGCGGTATGGTATTGTTTATGTGCGCAACGGAATAACTCACATCCAATACACGGATGAGGAGATTGAGGAACTATCGACACCATACAGATTCTCTCTAGTGGGAAAATTCTCCCATGGTTACCCTACCATAACCCGACTTCATGAACTTTTTATGGAGTTGGAGCTTTCCGGGGAATTCAAGCTAGGGTTGCTGAACACCAAACACGTCATGATTACTCTGAACTGCGAGGAGGATTTCATGAAATTATGGTTACGCAAGATCATGATACTCGATGGATATCCGATGCGGATTTTCAAGTGGACGCCTACATTCACCCCACAATCAGAATCCTCAGTTGTTCCAGTCTGGATAAGGCTTCCGGGATTGAAACCGCAATTTGTCAATGATGAGGCCATCTTTGATATAGCCCGTAACCTCGGAGAACTGCTATGTGTTGATGATGCAAACGATGGTGCAAAGAGGCCTGCATACGCTCGAGTATGTGTTGAATTGGATCTCCTTAAACCGTTAAAGGACAAAGTTAGCATGGGATATCATGGAGGCACACTCATCCAGCCAGTTATCTACGAACGCCTGCCTCCTTACTGCAAAAAATGTTTCCGATTGGGCCATGATTCATCAGTCTGTTATGATGCAGAAAGAGGATTGGAAAATGAAGAGCAGATTGGGTCAGAAAAACAGGACCTGAGGCAGGTTATTACAGATAAAAGATAAGCAGGAATTAAGCAACCGGAAGGCAATAATCACAGAATTCTCAGTGGGGAAAAGGATAAGGTACCTAAGGACAAGTTCCAAAAGAAACAACAGTGGATTGAGAAAACAACAGAGAATAAAAATGGGGAAACATCATCACAAGATCAATCAAACAATAACCTGATGCATACTAATCAGGTCAGAGATGAAAGTAACAACAAAATGGAAGACACTAAATCGCCTGTGACAGTGGAGAATGAACAAAACACATCCGACAATCACAATAGGCAACTGTTAACGAGGAAGGAGGACATGAATGAGGATGATGAACCATGGGGTGAAGAGGAAAACATTGAATTAATTGACACACATGAGCCAAAGCCGGGAAATGAGTCTGAGCAAGATGAGAGGGAGGACGGGACTGAGTCTCGAATGGAGGCTGTGAAAACAGATGGTAAGGATCAACAACAAGAAGAAGCAGAGGATGATATTGAAACAGTCAGAGAGAAAGCGAAGTTTAGGCGATCTAATTCCATGGAAAATAAGGACATAGACCTTGGCTTTACTCCTGTCATCCCAAAACGAAAGAAAAATAATGCCTCGCAACAAAATTACGTCTCAAATGGCCCTAAAAGGACGACAAGGTCGTCGGCCAATAGCAGTGTTGATCCATGAATCTACGCGCTATGATATGGAACATACGTGGGATTGGGAACGACGGGCGACGACGTATTCTCAAATCCTATTGCAAAAAAAATAAATTCCATTTCTTTTCTATTTTAGAGCCTATGATAGAGCTAGATGTTAATTTTATGTGTCATAAATACAACTCTGCCAATGTTATTCCTAATGTATCTAACCACATATGGTTTTTCTCTTGCGAGGGAATGACGGTTGACGTGTTAGTGAATGATCGGCAGTTTTTACACATGAGGATAGCTATGTGTGAATGGGAAATTCCAATCTTGGTTACGGTGGTTTATGCAAAATGCCAAACGGAAGGACGTCGGGACCTTTGGAATAAGTTGACAAACCTGGTTGATCATAACACTCCTTGGATAATTGGAGGTGATTTTAACATAATAGCCAATCTCGGGGAACGACGTGGGGGGAGAAATCCAGATTTGCTTGGAATATCGGACTTTGGTGACTTCATTCAAGACACTGGTCTGTTGGAGATGCAATTTGAGGGCTCCTTACACACGTGGACTAATGGCACTCTTTGGCAAAGATTGGATAGGATCCTGATCACAGAGCGATGGGCTGAGTTAATGCCGAAATCTGTAGTGAAGCACCTAGCCCGGGGAACTTCAGACCACTGCCCGATGTTGATAAATTGTGAAGACAACACAGTCAAAGCACCGACTGCCTTCCGGTTCCAAGAAATGTGGCTGCGACACCATGATATTGAGCAAGTAGTCAAGAATAGTTGGTCTCAACCTATTGCAGGAGGTGGACTTTGGAAGCTGAATCAAAAACTGCTCCGCCTAAAGAGTTGTTTAAAGGACTGGAACCGAAATGTGTTTGGTAATGTGTTTGATAGAGTGCAAAATACGGCGGATGAGGTAGCCTCGGCAGAGAAACGATACGACAACAATCCTTCCGATGAGTCACTTATTGAATTGAATAGATTAATCGCTATTTGGCAACGAGCGCTAGCTAGGAAGAAGATTTCTGGCGACAAAAGGCGGCGTGTAGGTGGATTGAAGATGGGGAAAGGAACTCCAAATACTTTCATGCGTTAGTCAAAAAGAAGAGGTTCCGATCCCGTATTATGTTAGTTAAAGAAAATGATCAAGAAATAAAGGATATGCCAGGTTTGAAGTTCTCAGCAAACGTTTTTTTCAAGAATCTTTTAACTTCCCAAGGTGTATCAAATGAGCTTGAGAGCAAGCTGGCTAGTGTAAATAAGTTAGTTGATGAGGATGATGCGACAGATTTGCTTGCTATACCTACCGAAGAAGATGTTCGACATGCAGTTTTCTCATTGAATGCACATAGCGCAGCGGGTCCGGACGGCTTCGGAGCTAAATTTTATCAATTCTTCTGGGATATTGTTAGCAGAGATGTTATAGAGGCTGTACATGAATTCTTTAATGGGGCTAGACTTCCTACTTCATACACTGCAACTTCAGTTATCCTCTTGGCGAAGAAGGATAATCCTAACTACTGGACTGATTACCGGCCCATAAGTCTCTGTAACGTGAAGAATAAAATTATCACGAAAATCCTTATGGCAAAGCTGGCTTCGATACTACCCAAGGTGGTGTCGTCGAATCAAAGTGGATTCATACAAGGTCGGAATATTAGTGAAAATATCCTTTTGGCGCATGAGATGACCCATGGATTGGACAACAAAGGCCCAACCAAAAACGTGCTTCTTAAATTAGATATGGCCAAAGCTTACGACCGTATAGAATGACCCTATCTATTCGGTATTCTAGAGAAAATGGGCTTTTCGAATGTCTGGATAAACTGGGTAAAGGCATGCGTGAATAATTGTTGGTTTTCCGTTTCGGTTAATGGGGAGTCGGCTGGGTTTTTTCACTCCTCAAGGGGGCTGCGTCAGGGCGACCCCCTTTCTCCTTTGCTCTTTGTTTTAGCTACTGAATATTTAGCTCTTTCGCTTAACAAATTAATGACTCGAGATAAAAAATGCAGGTTCAAGATCTCAACGGGAATTTCTGTCAGCCACTTGTCGTACGCGGATGATACACTTATCTTCACCAATAGTCGGGAACACTCACTACTACAAGTTAAGACGATTCTAGAGGAGTATGAGTCGATTTCGGGACAGAAAGTCAATATCCAGAAGAGCTCCTTCGTTGTGGGGAATGAGTCAGAGACAGCGGCTTCTATAGTGACCAGAGTATTGGGATTCAGGCGTGATACTCTCCCGATCACTTACTTAGGAGCCCCTGTTTATAAGGGCCGAAAAAAGCTCTCTTACTTTGACGGTTTGTTGGCCAAATTAAGAGACAAAATGAGTGGTTGGGAGACCCGATTTTTATCTTATGGTGGCCGATTGCAATTGATCAAATCAGCTATATATTCAATCCCTATGTACACAATCCAGGTTATTGAGCCACCTAAAGGGATCATATATAAGATTGAACTAATCTGTAACAGGTTTTTTTTGGGGATCGACTACGGAGAAGAAACACATTCACTGGTGTAATTGGAACCGGCTCTGCTATCCCACGGAAGAAGGCGGAATCGGCATAAGGAAATTGGAGGATATTGTCAAAGCCTTTAGCTTTAAGCTCTGGTGGAAACTTCAGACTCAGGATACGCTTTGGTCTAGATTTATGAAAAGCAAATATGGCAAGCGAATGCATTTAAGTCGGGCACCTTGTTCGAGAAACAGCTCCGGGGTATGGAAAAGACTCTGTAGTATACGAGAGCAAGCAGAACCTTGCATTTCATGGAATATTGGATCAGGGGAAGTGGAATTCTGGGATGATTGCTGGTTGTATGATAAGCCATTATCATGTATAGTGGGAATGGAAGGCCAAGGAACAAAAGTTAAGGAATTCAGGGAGCATGGAGGCTGGAATCAAAATCGTTTGCTGACCGAGGTGGGAGAAGGTGTTACAGCGGATATTCTTCAAACAACATTGATTGAGGGACGGCCCGATAGTGCGATATGGGGCTGGAACTGGACAGGGAAATTCTCGCTAAAATCCACTTGGGATAATATAAGAACTAAAAAAACAGAGTCTACAATACTAAGGTCAATTTGGAGTCTCAATTTCATCCCTACAATAATGATTTTTATTTTTCGTTTATTGCAGGATTGGCTGCCGGTGGATGCTCGGTTGCGAAATAAGGGAATGATATTTCCATCAAAATGTGAATGCTGTGCACAAGAAGAAACTCTTTCTCACCTTTTCATCTCAAACAATAAGGTAAAATCGGTTTGGGAGCACTTTAGCGACCTATTTGATATGCAGATTCTAAGCACGGATAGGATCACTACGGTTCTCCAAGGATGGATTACATCTTCACCGTATAGTCGGACGAAACATATAAGAGGAGTCATTCCTGTGTTGATATGCTGGTTTACTTGGCTGGAAAGAAATAGGAAACGACACGAAGGTGGGACATTCTCCACCTATAATATTATTCGTCGAGTGAAAGCTTACATATTGCAACTCCATAAGGCGGGCAAAATAAAACATGGATGGTGGCGGGGTGATATGCACCGGGCGTGCAGTTTTGGAATCACATTAACCAAGGATAGGACTAAAACCGTGAGGGTGGTCAAATGGATTCCGCCTGGGGACGGTTGGCTAAAACTTAATTCAGATGGTTCTTCGAAAGGAAACCCAGGTATGGCTGGCATTGGAGGGTTGATACGGAATCATGATGGTAAGGTTCTCCGAGCGTTCAGTAATGGTATAGGAACAACAACCAATAACGTAGCGGAAATTAAGGCGGTAGTAGAAGGAGTTAGAATTGCAAAGGAATTAAGGTGTCGGAAGCTCTGGATTGAATTAGACGCTCAGGTGGTGATTGTGATACTCAACAGAGGTATCATAGGAGACAGGGAGATGCAGATTCTACTGAGGAAATTCAATTACTATACGGCACAGATGGAGCTACACATCACCCATATTTTTCGTGAAGGAAATTCGGCGGCAGACTGGCTTGCAAATAATGGCGCTGAGAAGCAGGAATCGTGGAGCTTCCCTTCACAGACTATGCCAACGAAGCTAAGGGGAATGATTATTTTAGATAAATGGCAGATGCCAGCCCTTAGAAATTAAATCATGAGTACTCAAGGGATGACAGATGGTTGCTCGGCCAACTTTAGCAAGAACATAGTGTCTTTTCAAACAAAGGGTGAGAGCAAGGTTTGGAATGTCTGGATTAGTGAGCTTTCTCCCGACTGTCCAGGTACTTGGTTCTCTTATATCATATTTTATTGCTTTAATATTTGTGGTAATGGAAATATTACGCTAGATCGTAGTCAAGGGTCGTGCAGGTATCGTGTGTGGATGCAGATCTTTTGGCCTGAGCGATATACCAAGATGACGGACGTAGCTCGCACCGGGCTACGAGATTGTAACTTAAAAGAAATTGATGGCAGAATTGTTATTGACAATAACTATCATTGCTGGAAGCTACATTTGGATATTTCTCCAACACAGCCGGATTTGGGCAGACACATATCCAATTGTCTGCTTAACTATGAACATCCTAAGGACGCCTTTCCCGTGAATGAGTTCGTATGCTGCAAACATGTTGTTACATTGACACATGTTACTGCCCGGATGGCTGGGCGCCTTAGTAGGCCAGCGTATGATCCATGTAGGAGGAATGGTAGGAGGGATTGTAATGAATTCATCCATCAGAAGCTTGTTTCTGCTTACTTTGAATCTTCTGTTGACAATAATGCCCAAAGTGCTTTAAAGCATATTAGTTTTTTATTTGGGCACTTCTGTTGTAACGCCTTAATTGACATGTGGATTTCATCCCATGTGATGTACTCTCGTTTATCCGGTTGATATTTATGAGGAGGGGTCCTCTGTTCAACCCCACGGTCTCGTTGACCGGTTTCTTTAAAAAAAAAAAAAAAGTGCTAGAATAATTTAAGATGCATAATTATATATTATGATTTTAAGCAAAGATTATAAAAATGATTGTTGTAAGAGTATTCATGACGGTTAATAAATTGTAAAAAATATAAAAAGAAGCACCTTTCCTATTGTAATATTAATATATGTAGATATAGGAAAATTTAGAAATTCGTATTTTATCCCAAAAAATAATTGCAATTGATTTTCAATCACATCGATTGATGACATAATTACCCCTTTGTCTAGGATCTTCTACAATTCAGAACATTCTCAAACGGCAACATCATCTTCATCGATTCTAATATGAGCAGAGGATCATTCTAAAATTTCCTCCACACATAGAAAACAAGCATAAAATCTTCATCTTTGTCTAGGGAGCAGATAAAAAATGGCATCCCAGAAGAGGGTTCTCTTGTTGTGTGGTGACTATGTCGAAGATTACGAGGTGCGTGGTAACGATTGTTTTCAACTCTTTTGCAAGTTTATTGTATTCGATAGATGTTAAAGTGTGGGCTAAATAGATTGTGATTGCATTTGTTTAGGTGATGGTTCCATTTCAAGCATTGCTGGCGTACGGACTGTCCGTTGACGCCGTTTGCCCCGGGAAGAAAGCTGGCGACGTTTGTCGCACTGCAATCCACGACTCTCTTGGCCACCAGGTCTGTGTAGCAATAGGTTTTCTTTTAAATTGATACTGTTTATGCTCGATTTGGTTATTTGTTCAAACACAGTGGGGTGTCTTGCTAGTACTGAACTTAGTTGAGTTGGGGGATCATATTGAAAGAAGTATGAAAGATTTAGTGTAGTGATATAAGGGAATTGATGTAAGATCTTCAATTGATGTTTGTGCTTCTGCTTGCATCTCATGTTAATCCATCAACTATGATACGAGAATATGAAGATCTTTGTCATATTGCTGGGAGAGGTTCAGTTTAACTGGTACTTCATACGCTCATACTTTTATAAGGATCTTCTTATTTATTTATTTATTTATTTTGTTCAGTATAAGGATCTTCTTCTTATGGTGCAATTCAATGACATCTCTTTTTGGAATGTGTCTATTGTCCATCCAAAATTGGTTTGAAACTTTAGCATGTCTTGTAAATTGATGATCGCTGTAATTGGATCCATTCAGTATAATTGGTGCGATCCTATAGTAAGTTGTGGTAGTATGCCTGTCCGAAATGCGGCAGGTCTTCGGAGATTTGGGAAAAGGCAAACTGTAACAATAACGGTGCAATAAATGGACCAACTCTGTACTTTGACAAGCAATTTGCTTTTGTTGACATCATATTCCATAAATTTAAGTTGCATAGTTCGGTCATGCACAATTTAATCTGAAATACCAAAACACTCAAATTCATTTCTGGATCCTTTATAGATGAATTTCTCCAAAAATTTGTGCTGCTTCCGAATTACATTTTTGAGAGTATCTTCATCTGGTAGGTGTATCTGTTGTTGAATCTGACATATGTCCGGCTCGTGTAAATTGCTGTTAAGTGTTAAGTAAAGACTGATAATTTGATAGGCTTGAGGACTTACAAGGCTCACACTGAATCCCAATGCTCTCACCTTTAGTTTTCCCCCCCTTCTCCTTTCCTTGCTCTGCTTCAAATTTCATCAATGATTACTTTTTCTACTCACTTCAACGAATTTCACATATGCCTTCCCTTCCTGTAAACTGTACTTATTTTTTAGTACTTTCAGTGAATACAGTGGTTATATTATCTTACCTTTGTTATGATTTGTGGACATAATCTGATCTTGTTTCACAAACACGTGCAGACATATTCAGAGTACAGGGGACACAATTTTTCCCTAAATGCAACTTTTGAAGAAGTAGACGCCACCAGATATGATGGACTGGTTATACCAGGAGGTCGTGCTCCTGAATATCTTGCAATAAATGAATCTGTTACAAATTTGGTTAAGAAATTTGAAGAATCGAGAAAGCCAATTGCATCAATCTGTCATGGGCAACTGATCTTGGCTGCAGCTGATGCAGTTAAAGGCAAAAAGTGCACCGCTTATCCAGCTGTTAAACCTGCACTTGTTGCTGCTGGGGCCCATTGGGTAGAACCAGAGAGCATGGCCTTCTGCATGAGTGATGGGAACCTCATAACTGGAGCTACATATGAGGGCCATCCTGAGTTCATTCAGCTTTTTATCAAGGCATTGGGAGCTAAGATATCTGGCTCTGGAAAGCGAATTCTATTCCTTTGTGGGGTAAGGTTCAATGGTTTTATCTTTTTTATTTTTGGGATAGTTACACACTTACGCTGCCGTACCTTGAGGTTTGGCCTAATTGCTCAAAGTTCCCCTTGAGGTTTGAGAAGTTACAGTAACTTCCCCAGACATATCCTGAGGTTTGGCCTCCTGATTTGCCTACGACATGTTATTTACTCATGAATATACAGTCATATATTGACTATTAAGTGAAGCCGAAAAAGTATCTGATTAAACTCGAGCTGGAATCCTCACATTGGTGTGTGGCTAAAGCCAATAGTGTTGGTTTTTCGAATTCGCACCGATAAAGGCGCCCTGTGGTGAAAAAGGATCGCTCCTTTCGGAGTTGCACTTGGTTAGATCGTCTGACCCAGACACTTTGAATCAAGGCCCCTTAGGCTGTCTTTTTTCTGGATGAGATCCAATCCCAACATCAAGGGTATTGATGAGAAGTTGTAGATGATGTCATCAAAATTCATTGATTCTGGTGTAATGTAAATTCTTTGATGGGGGAATTTTTTCATAATTTGTCAAACTTTAGGGAAAGTTTATGTAATTAGGCCAGACATGATAGTTAGTGTAGTTATCCCAACTTTACTTATTTTGTTTTTTGGTGTGTTGCAGAATAATAATGGGCCCAACTCAACCCCGCAAACACCATTGCCTTGTAATCAGCCAATATGGATACTTAACACTGTATAAGTAGGGTAGACTCATCATATTATTTTGGTTAACCTCAATGAAGAAATTAGGTACACCCTTAGGGTAAATGTGGTATTCACAGGCAAAAGTTTTAGGTTACTTCAAAAAATTAAATGTACTTCTGAGGTCAAATTAGGATCAACAAAAGATCATGCTATTATTTGTATTTGGTGGAACACATATACAGAGACGAGGTCTCTTTTTCATTTCTGATATATTCAGATTTGTTGGAAAAAGTTTGTTCATCATTAAGGATGATTTTCTCTTCTTTCTATACCTGATATTCTGATTAAGTGAAATCAATCATTATTTATTATGGAGATCAACACATCTCATATGTCCATTCTTTTGTTTCTCGGGAGCAGGATTACATGGAAGATTATGAGGTGATGGTTCCATTTCAATCTCTTCAAGCTCTTGATTGCCATGTTGATGCTGTTTGCCCTGGTAAAAAAGCGGGTGATAACTGCCCAACAGCTGTTCACGATTTTGAAGGAGACCAAACCTATAGTGAGAAGCCGGGCCACAATTTCACTCTGACAGCTGATTTCGACAGTTTTGATGCCTCAAGCTATGATGGACTGGTGATACCTGGTGGTCGTGCTCCAGAGTACTTGGCATTGAATGATAAGGTTGTTCAAGTGGTAAAGGAATTTATGGGATCAAAGAAACCAGTAGCATCCATCTGCCATGGACAACAGATTTTAGCTGCTGCTGGCGTGTTGAAGGTACCCACTTTCCTGACTCTGACTGATATTTTAGCGTTTTCTTTCATTATTTTGTGCATTTTATAACCTTACCATTTGATAAACATATGTTTCATCGGTCATTCAATTGAAAGTCTTTGATCTTTATAAATGGCTAGGATGTTGCAGTCCTAAGTCAGTGCAAAGTATTAAATTTATTATTTATCATTTTTGTGTACTTGACAAGAAAATGAACCGTATTTCTGGTTTTTTTCTGACTTTTATACTCATGGTAATTTTCCATGTAAGAGAATCTGGTTGTCACAATCAAGTCCTAGTAAGGTCCTGAGGACAGGAACTTCCCTAATATTTCAGATTTCAATGAAAAATAAAACGACATAAATAAATGCAAGCCATGTGAAAACAACAAACCAAGACAAAGCACAGGTTTGTTATCATAGTATAATTCCTAGAAAAAGATTTGGAAGCAACCGAAGTGCTGAATATTTCAGCCATCATGTAAATCACACCAGTCTCGTCACTTTCTACCTCCGAGTGAATATAGTCTCGAAGCACCCGCCCGCACCCCCACCCTTCTCAATTCTAAGCCAGCCTGAGAGATGCAGAGTTGTTTTAGGCAAGTTTGGCATTATATTCATGATGCAGTTGTGGGATTATGTTTGGATGCGTAATATCTTGTTGTATCGGATTTGCATTATTGTGCATGAGCAAATGGTATTATTACATTGATATTCCCCTAGTTCTGATTTCGCAATACTGACTTATAATTGGTGCAAATCCAGCTGATCACCCTATATTTATATCACACACACATTATATATTAGTCTTTTCCTTTAAAAGAAAGCGAAAAGGGTATTTCTTGATGTTACTCAATTAGTCTGATATTTTTGCATACTCTGACAACAAAGAAATGATTGTAGGGCAAGAAGTGTACAGCATACCCAGCAGTGAAACTTAATGTTGTTCTTGGTGGGGCAACATGGTTGGAGCCGGAACCAATCCACAAATGCTTTACTGATGGAAATCTAGTTACTGGAGCTGCATGGCCTGGTCACCCTGAATTTGTAGCTCAATTTATGGCACTTCTTGGCCTTGTTGTTTCCTTCTAATTGGTTATGCACATGGCTATACTATGGACTATACACATGTTGGTATCCATATCACAGTTAGTAGAATTAAAAATGACTAATAATAATGTATGCTTGTTGTATGTGTCGATGCTGTGGAGTTTTGGGATTACTGGAGGATAACAAATTTTGTATTTATCGAATAATCGAACACGAAAGAAAGGATGGCAATGGGTTGGGGCAATGGGTCTTGGATACGGACCCGACTAGCTAGATCTGTGAAGGACCCGATCCAATGGGTCCTGATCCTTGATCAGGTCTGGGTCCAAAAAAATAAACCCGTTAAATTTTGGGTCCTTAACGAGTCCGATCCATACCTGTTAGATCCAGGTCTGAGTCTAGACTCATTTATCCATTTTTGAATCTATTCGATTTGTTTTTCTCACTTTCAACCCATTTTAGATCTATTTAATTAATAAGATATAATTAATTAGGGTTATTAATTAATAGTGGTTGGTCTAAGTGGTTAAAAAAGATTAATTGGTATTATTATTAATCATTATATAATAAACTTAGAAGGTCGCATATAAATGTCTAGTTACGATAGTTTTGGTAGGAGGAAATTAATCGAATTAATCAAAAACGGTCAAGGGGTTGTCGGTTGGAGCCTACACATGTGCGTGGCACGTGTGGGGCATGGGATACGTGCCACACGGTAATTTAATTAAATAGTTTAAATAAATTTTGGTTGTTAAGTTAAAGATCATTTGTAATTTTCAAACGTCGTACAAATATAATAAATAATATTTTAATCCGAATTAGTATGAGCAGAAATTGTTGGATGTCGATGTAGAACTTTAGTTTGATATAATTATTAATTTGTTTATATATACTTCTTTTAAAAAAATTATTTATATATACTTAGTTGGACTGGCGACGGCGCCGTTCGGTTCAAATAAAACGGTGAGCGGCCTCTTATCTTTTTTATGCATCGGATAAAGGATATTATTATCAAAGTGAAGGGTCCTTATCCACACTGTTTTCTAGATTTGCGGTAGGCAGGGTTCACCAATCACGCGCATCACATCAAAGGCAACTCACATTTTAGTTTTTAGTTCCATTCATTGTTATCAAGATGCGAAAAGGAATTAGTTTAAATGGTTAATAAATTTATTTTTAAAATAAGATTTTGAGTTTTAATCTCTCTTTGATGTGCATGTGAAAAAAAAAAAAAAAAAAAAGTCCAAAATCGTTTTTCACTTTAATTGTTGAATAAGACTTGATGTTGAATTGGTGTTTTGTGTTTACACTAACTTTGAAACTTATATTACATAGTTAATTTTGTATATTTAACTAGTTATTATTTTCAATGATCAGAATCAATGCTAAGATGTTGAATTTTGGTTGATACTTTATATTTATGTTCAATCGTTATATATATATATATATATATATATATATATATATGACACCGTTGGACGTGATACATTACAAATACAAAAATATAAATTGAAAAAAAAAATTAAACTAAACATGATTCTGATATAACTGTACTTTATGTAAGCTATATAATATAAGTACTATCTATTCTAAAGTATTAATAAACATATAAAAATTAAAATTAAAACAAAGTATTAAATATATTCAATTGAAATAATAAATGTAAATACACAATTCAACATTCCATATTATCATTCTAATCCTTAAATATGTACTAAGTCATTATAATTGAATCCATACAATCATCCCTTGAATAAAAAAAATTAAAATTTTTACAAAAATATATATAAATGAATTCCCATTCATTTAAATCGCATTGAAATGCTCCCCAAACGTACTCAATATTGTTATATATATATATATATATATATATATATATATATATATATTTGTTCACATGGATTGGTCAAGTGATTTGAGGGTTTTTTTTCGAAGGCAATGACCCGGGTTCGAATCCCTCTAAACACTTGGGGGGTGTGTGTTTAGAAAAAAAAAAAAAAAATATATATATATATATATATATATTGTTTTATATTTATTTTCAGTTTTTTTTAAAAAGTATAACTGTAGACGGATAAATAAACTTTAGATTATTAATTTAATTTGCTATTTAATATTTTGAAATTATCCTAAATTTAATTTCAAAGTTAAATAGTTAAAATTAAATTGATATTATAATGTTTATTTTATCAACAAATCAAGTGATGACGCGTGTCAAAGTGACATGTTTTGACCAATCAAATCAAGTCTTGCAGTCAAAGAAAGCCAAGACAAATCATATGGCGACATGTGGCGTATTGCATCACACTGACCAATCAAATTCAAGTCTTATTTGATATTATCTCTTTAAAAAATAAAAATATAAAGAGATAATTATTAAATAAACTTTGACTTGAGCAACAAGTCTTGAATTTTATGCCTATATAAAGAGGTCATGGGTTGTTCATTCAACACACAACATGAATTCAAGAAAGGCTGAAAACCTCTCTACGAATTCAAGAAAGGCTAAAAACCTCTCTACAAGTTCAAGAAAGGCTAAAAACCTTTCTACAAGTGCAAGAGGCTAAAAACCTCTCTACAAGTTCAAGAAAGGCTAAAAACCTTTCTTCCCCGAAGTTATCAAAACTAGGCATTTGATCCGCTATCAAGGCGTTATACTGGCGAATCGGCGTTATATTCAAGCTAAATCCACGGAGTTACCTACGAGTTCATAGGCGTTCTTGGCGGAATTCACCAAAATTCGGCGTTTGATTCGTAAATAAGTCGAAAGACCTACGAATTAACGTTATTCAAGTTCAAATCCCTCAAAATCCGGTGTTTGTTTCTTAAACAAGTCGAAGGACCTACGAATTAACGTTATTTCAAGTCCAATTTGAAGTTGAAGAAGATCAAAACACCAAATTCATCAAGAACCGTTTGAAGATTCAGCAACTTTAAATTTGAAGGAAGAATCAGAGGATCAAGTGAAGATTGAAGACCCACTTTTAATTGAATTCTCAAATATTTGTATTATCTATTCGATATTGACTAAAAATCAATAAACGCGAATTTTTAGTGCAAACAATCACTATTGACAAATATCTAATACTTAAAAAAAAAAAAAAACCCCATGTAATTCTATGCAAGAAGATTCTTTCAAAAAAGAATTGCAAGAAGATTCTTAAAAACTAATTATTTCATGTACAAAATTAGAAAGACCACCTGAGGGGTGGTATATGCTTAACTCTGATGGTAGTGTTATCAACGAACATTCATCGGCCGTTTATGGAGAGCTGATCAGAAATGAGTATGGGAATTGGATTGTCAGAATTGCCAAGTATATTGGTGACGCTACCATCACCATGACAGAGTTATTTGGCCTTAGAGAAGGTCTTCGCATAGCTTGTTAGAGACGCATTGCAAGACTCGAAGTCGAAATTGAATCCACAGACCGCAATGGTTGTTAGCTTGGTTGAGATCCCGCGAGCGAATATCTTTCGGACAACATCATTGTCAATTGTAAGGAGCTCTTGGGGTGATTGTCTCTCGGAAGCTGCCAAATTTGCTTCTCTCCATGACTGGACTCAAGTCATCTTTGAATGTGATTGTCTCTCGGTGATCACCAAATTGTTTGGCGGAGATGATGATCTTTCTAGTATTGGTAATGTTATTCTTGATGTCCGTGAGATTCTCTCGTTAATTCCAATTGTCTCTGGATCATGAACTCGTCGAACCGAAAATCAGGTTGCTCACTCGTTGGCTCGCAATGCTGCCAGCAATTTGGAGGGCAGTTCGGATCTTCCGCTTCATGCTGTCGTGCCTTTTGCGCTGGATTCTAAGTTTTCAGCTTAGTTTCCTTACTGTCTGACGTTGGGGTGTCCCCTGTTTTTCCTTTTACTGGTGTTCTGTTGGTTGGTTTCAAAAAAAAAAAAAAAAAAAAAAATTCTTAGATTATCTATATCAGCGTACAAACTATGTAAATTACCATTTTTGTAAAAACTATGTAAATTATGGTTTTAACAAAACTTAAAAATTTGTTTGTGTGTGTATCTAATTAACAAAAAGAGCAAATTATATTTTTGGTCCCATACTAATGTGTCATTATCACTTTTAGTCCCATGTTTTTTAAAAGTGGGTTTTTTGGTTCCATAGTAATTTTTTTTTTGCCAATTTGAGGACTTCCGTCACTGTTCATCCGTTGACAGAAGTTGCTGTTCATCATTGTTCATCCGATTTAATGGATGAACAGTGACTTCCGTCAAATATTTGACGAAAGTCCTCAAATTGACAAAAAAAAATTACTATAGGACCAAAAAAATCACTTTTAAAAAACATGAGACCAAAAATAAAAATGACCCATTAATATGGAACCAAAAATACATTTTGCTCTAACGAAAAGTATAATAAATCAACATAGAAAACCACACGGAATATATAACATTTTGCCTGTCACGCTCCTCGTTCAGAGATTGGGCATGGCACAACCTTCCATTTGTATCATTCTTAGGTGGGCTAAGTGATGATGTTGGCATGGTGCTGAGGGGGACAAAAACCGAAATCGGATAACTCCGAATCTCTCATGTACTCTTGCAAATCTTGCAAATTTTCGTGCATAATTATTACATTTTATCAAATTTTACATAAATATTTACTATATTGTATAAATGGATAAAATGATATGAATGATTAATCAATTTTGGAAAATAAATATCAAAAGATAATTAAAGGATTCACATATTAATCTATAGGGAAATTTTTTTTTCTGTCATCTGGACTTTATCTCTTTTTATAATTTATCAATAAATTTTCGTTGCAAATTGTCATCCAATCTTTGTATTTGTAATATACCGTCATCTAAACTTTTTTTTTTGTAGTTTTGGTGAAAATACAACTGATGTGTATGTTTTATAAACATGTCATGTGTCATGTTTTTTAGCCAAAACCACCAAAAAAAAAAAAATGTTTAGATGGTGTTATGTTACAAATTTAAAGATTGGATGACGATTTATAACAAAAGTTTGTTGGGATAATATATTACAAAAAGGCACAAAGTTGGGATGACAATTTTTTTTCCCCTAATCTATAAGTCACCCTTCACAAAAGCACAAGTATATTTAATTTCAAGAATTTTAAAAGCAAACTCAAATTTAATAAAATTAAAATACAAAGGACATATGTTATACATGTATATGAGATTTTCCATTTTTTAATGGTTGTATTGTTGGAGATATCCGATATTTTTAGGAAAGATTTTGACCTAATTGTATTTCCCTTACCTAATTCTATTTTCCTTATACGATGCAGATTTGTAGGCATGTAATTAGCTTATAATTAGGCTTTGTAATCTTTTCTTTTTTTTTTTTCTGCACTCTCTGTATGTTTGATACACAAGAAAATGAATACAGCCAACTTTTCCTCCCAAACCTCGTCTATTAATTTCAAGGGATAAACATTTTGAACATCCTGAACTATGGCCAAATTTAGACTTTGCAACCTGAACTAAAAAACATCTCCGGTTGCAACCTGAACTATTTTAAATTCTCACTTTGCATCCTCAGTGTAAAATCCGGTCACTATTGTCACCGGAGGCACTGACGTGGATACCTCAGATGCCTGACACGTAAGTACATGTGGCCGGATTTTTACACTGAGGATGCAAAGTGAGAATTTAAAATAGTTCAGGTTGCAACCGGAGACGTTTTTTAGTTCGGGATGCAAAGTCCAAATTTGACCATAGTTCAAGATGTTCAAAATGTTTATCCCTAATTTCAATATGGTATCAGAACGAGTTTCGATTCAATAAAGATTCTAATACCTTGCTCATCATCTACCAATGGCTTCACCCACTAAATCAAACCCGATGTCTGCCAATTTTCTCGCTCAAGTGGCAGAACTTCTCCGGCAAAAACAACCCGAACCAACCAACCAAACCACCATCAACATTAAACTCAATGACAACAACTGCGCAATATGGTCAAGAACAGTCCAATTGGTACTACTTGGCCGAGGAGGAACGAGATACATTACCGGATAAACGGTATCCCCTGATCCTGACGATGCCGGGTACGAGGCTTAGGAACAGACGGACGGATCTGTTCGAAGCCTCATACTAAATTTAATGGAACCCGAGATCGCCGATCAATTTATCCTCTGTCCCGATGCGAAGGATTTGTGGGATAAGATCAAAGCAACCTACCACGACGGAGGTGATAGATCAATACTATCGGACCATACAGGGAATTTGGAAAGAAATTGACTTCCTACAACCTCAACCGATGATGTGCCCTGAGGACCCAAAAATCTACAATTCGGAGAAACAAGAGGATAGGATATTCGCGTTCTTATGGGGCTTGGACAGGGAAATTCGAACCTATTAAACGCGACCTACTCTGATCCCAAGAACCACCCACCTTGGAAGAGGCTTACAACGCCATACGGCGAGAAGACTGCCGTCTCTCGGCGATGAACGACCATACTTCCGGCGGAATTAGGATGGTGGCGAAAATGCGGTCAGAAACAAGTTCATCATCCCGCGGAAACAGAGGAAGAAAGCTGTCCGGCGACGCGAGAACCTACCAGAAATGTTCCGTGTGTAGAGGTACTAAACACACGAAAGAAACCTGCTTCGAAGTGGTAGGGTATCCTCACTGGAGGGCGGATTACCAGGCGAGAAAGAAAGGGACGGGTCCCATCGGCGGTGACTCATCTCGGCCACAGGCCGGTAAGGTGGGCCCAATTGCAGGGAGTTTCGAGAACGATGGCACACGCGGTGGAGGTCAGGAACGAGCAGCAGTCATGCAAGGGGCTCAAACCGCCGTCGGTGTCACCAACAACAACAAAAATGGAGGGGGCGGCGCCACCAGTGGCGATGAGAGATACGGTGGTGACGGTTCCCACCTTGGTAAGAATAGGGGTGCAACGGCCCCAAATGACGCTGGTAAATGAGATATACCCCCAACCCTAATTTGTAATAATATGGGTCAATGCGTAATATTTTTAATGGGTCAATGTGTAATAATAATGGGCCAATTATTAATAATAATGGTCCCAGTAACAGAACCTTGGATATTCATGGGCCATTGGGCCAAAATGAACTTGAGAATATTGGACAAGGACGCAGTTTTATGCAGGCTTCTCACTCAAGCCCTGAAACGGAATGGCTCATTGACAGTGGAACCACTGATCATATGACCAATGAAGCTTATGATATCCGGACTTCTACACTACCTCGGAAAGACTCGGTGATAAATGCAAATGGTCTTTCCTATCCGGTCATAGGGGCGGGTAACATTACTTTATCAGAAAATTTGAACTTATCTCATTGTCTTGTAGTGCCCTCAATCACTACTAAGATACTCTCTGTTAGCCAACTCACTAACGAGTTGAACTGCACAGTACTAATGTTTCCCACTTTTTGCTCTTACAAGATATTCGTACGTGGGCGATCATAGGGCGTGGTACTGAGAGAGATGGATTGTACTACATCAGAGATATCTCACAAACTGGCTCACTATTTTTGGCTCAGGGCAGCAGTCACAGGCAACTATGGTTATGGCATGGGGCATCCTTTCTTTCAGTATATGAAACAGTTATTTCCGAAATTATTTTCAGAGTCAAGTTCTTTACATTGTGACACTTGTGTACTTGCCAAAAATCACCGAAATACTTATCCAAGTTCAAGGAATAAAACGAATCTGCCTTTTGAATTGATACACTCTGATGTTTGGGGGGCCAATCTCAAGTCACATTAATTCCAGATTTCAATGGTTTATTCTATTGATTGACGACTGCACCAGATTCACTTTGGTGTATTTTCTGAAATAAAAATCGGATGTTCCACAGACAATCAAGGACTTCTTTAAAATGATTCAAACTCAGTTTTCCGCCTCGATCAAAGTTCTCCGTACTGACAATGGGGGAGAATTCATCAATCAGAATCTATAGAGCTTCTTCTCTCAGAATGGGCTCATTCAAGAGACCACTTGCCCTCACACCCCATAGCAGAATAGTGTGGCTGAACGGAAGAACCGGTACATATTGGAAAATGCTCGGGCTTTTTTGTTTGAGGCCCACGTACCCAATTCCTACTGGGTCGAAGCTATCTCAACCGCTGTTTATGTCATGAATCGACTACCCACACAGGCTTTGAAGTATGAGACTCCCTTGGACACCTTCAGGAAATTCCATTCCATCCCGTCTATCCTCTTGCTAACCCCCCAGGTCTTTGGGTGCATGGCCTTTGTACACACTCCAAGACAGATACGAACAAAATTCGACCCTTGTGTAGCCTGATGTGTCTTTCTGGGGTTCAACCCTACTCAGAAGGGTTACCACTGCTATGGTCCGACTGACAAATACCATTACATCACTATGGATGTTAACTTCTCAGAGACAGAATACTACTTCAAGGCACCCTCCAATACACCCCCATAGGGGGAGAGTAGTACACAGGAAGGGTTGAATTAGATGTGCGAATGGTTGGAACCCCTATATGAGTACACTCCGCCTACCGTGCAACTCGATGCTCCATCTACATCTCTATCTCTCTCAACCGCCCCAGAAGACCCTCCGGCATCGGATATCCTTGAGGTAAGTAGCCCTAACCCTCCTGTTTCTGTTCAAAGCACATATATTCTACCTCCTCGACAGAACAGGGGCATTCCACCCAGCAGGTACAGTGTAGCGTCCGGAGCAGCGAGCCACCACATCCCCCGCACCTAGCCCTGAACCCATATACAAAATAGAAATCCATACATGAGCCCAAGGCTAAGCGAACGAGAACCTACACATACTCGCTAAGCCAGACGGAGCTAAGACAGGATCAGAGCGCATAAAACAATAAGAAAGCGGAAACATATAATAAAATTCAAGAAGATAAATCCACAAAACAGGTTCAACTAGCCCTAGAAGCCTGTCCCGAAAATATACATAAATCAAATTCCAAAATGCATACACAATTCGGTTATCAAATCTAAATCATATACAAATGTGACAGAAAGCTAATGAAATGCAACTCGAACTAGGTGACTAGAAACTCGACCGACTCACGTCTCCGCCTAGCACGAACCAAAACCTGCAAATTGAAAAGTTGAAAGGAGAGTGTCAGTCCACCAATTGAGTGATGGGGCTAACGCACATCCACACACGTATACATATAGAACAAAGCACGTAATAAACAAAAGACTATGAACCGGGATAGGGTTTTGCATACCAAAGCCATTTTCAAATCAAACGTATAGTTATACTTAATCAAAACATAACCAGCTTAACGTAATCGTAACATAACACGAAAGAAAGCTCCTATCCCGTTTCATAATGTGACGCCCCGTGTTTTCATCGTACAGGTACGCACGCCACACATGTGTGTTTTGAGAGTTAGAATTCCTTACATGCTTATTTGAATAATATGTTTATGTGAATTATGTGAATATGTGATTTAAATGCTTATATAAGTATCTTGATTTAATTTCTTCCGTTCCATTTGATAACATATACACATTTCCTAATTCATACAATTCCTAAGTATATCATATTTTCTAATACATATATATATAAATATATATACTTAAACTAATTTCATAATTAAGTGACTTTACACAAATACATACTTCATGCATACATTTAGGAAATATGCATATTTATATGTATAGATATATATTACATTTAGCTTTATACATTTCTACAACTTATATATATATATGCATCCACTTGATCATTGCATTATATAATTGCATACACACCCTCATAATATTGCCTCTAACATGTAATTAAATAAGTAATAAGGGTCTAGTTGCAATAATCATGATCATGCAAGACTTTTACACTCTCATCATATATACATATACATATTATATATCATCATATCTTCTTTACACTTTATACATATATATCATATATCTTTACATTATATCTTATATGCACAAGAACACACACACAACACACACAAAATCTCTACGCACACACAAACCCTTTCTTTCTCATTTTCTTCACACACACACACCCATTTCGATCCAAGAGAAGAAGAAGAGAAGGGAGAACCAAGCATCCATCATCATCATTTCATCATCTCCATCATTTCTTCATCTCCATTTCTTCCTTTTCTTCCCAATGTATATATATATATGTGTGTGTGTATGTGTATGAATGTGTGTTTTGTTAGAAATTATTGTGATTTAGATAATTACTCTTGTTCTTAATCATGATTAGTTGTATATATGTGTTAAACCTTGAATTATTGCAAGAATGAGTTGGGTTGTTGGGTATTTGTTGAAATGTATTGAGGGTTTTGTGATTAGTTGTGGGTTTGGTGAATTTGTGGTTTGAAGCTTGAGTTTTGATGATTTCTTGCTCCTAGATGCCTCAATACATGTTTATTATTTGTATTTGTGAGTTGGTTGAGGTTTGAGATGGTTTGGAACTCTCCCCTCGAGTTTTGCTGCTGGAGAAGGATCCACGGGCGTGGATTTGTGTCTAGAGACCTGCTTGCCTTCCCACGGGAGTGGATTTTTGTGAAGGAGAAATCCAGGGTCGTGGATCCTGGCCTGTTTTCTGTTTGAATTTGTTTTGCTTCGTTGACTCTTCATCCGAACTCCAATTGACCTGAATTTTGAACCCACGGAAACCTCTTGAAGTTTAGAACACTCTCCGATTAGAATCACCACTATATCCTTTCTAATTTGTGAGATATAATCATTTTAATTTGGTGTCGCCACTTCACCGAAAATCTGCATTCGTCCAACTTCGGGCCTACACCATTTTCACCTCGCTTTAAACCATGATTCGAGCCATATATGTTTGAAAAGATTTGTCTACTTTCTTATCCAATAATCAAAACCCAATTCCAATTTCTCAAACTCAAGATATTCCTATTTTTCTACAGCTTGCGCATTTCCGAAATCTGTCAACTTTCACTAACTTTGCCAAAACCTCTCTTCTTTCGTTCCTATCGCTCCCCCGACCTCTTATGTGATTTGCATGCATGTTATACATGTCTAATTGACTATTATCTTATTAATTATGCTCATTGGTCCTTAATTGCTCGAACTTGATTGTTTAACTTCATGGTCGTCTATTATGTGAGAGCATTAATTGTGCAAACGAACTTGATCACACCACTTCATGATATTTTATGACTTATTATATATTGTATCATTTCATTACATGTCACACCACTTCATAAACATTTGCCGTGCGTCCTACTTGGTCTCATATTGAGTCATTTATCACTAGTACACATTGTTCTTTCTCTATTACAGTTCGTTTCCAGGGCGGAGACTTTCGGATCGAATAGGAGCCCGTATTGCATATGTTTCTTGTTTCGTGGTATTCCAGGTGAGAGTGTTTTCCGTTTTAGTTATGTACCAAACCCTATAACCCGCATGTGATTGTTTTGGCCAAAAACCCTATTGTATATCTATATTGCTTTCAAAGAATTATCGAGTAAATGTCTTCAAGGAAATGCCCCATTTTTCAATGAAATGGATTGCAATAGAATGAAATGATTTAATGACTTGAAATGTTTTTGCGAGATATGCACATCATTTTCATGATATTGGGCCCGGGGGAAACGTGGGCTTGGACACCGGCACGGCATCGGGCCATCGGGCAACCCCTTAGCACGTAGTACCCCTTTGAGACTCTCTCACGCGACCGAGAAGCACGGAAGGTGAGTTATTCTTGAGCCGGTGGTAATCCCATCGAAGGAGCGGGTAGGAGTCATGAGCCCCCGTCTCAATATTTAACAAATAAATGGATGGCTTGGGTCTGCAGGCCTGACCATCACCCCGGAGGAAGAAGGTTGGATTGTATTTACACTTGAAATGTCAATGCATGAAACGAATGAAATGAAATGAACGAAATGAATGAATGTATTGAGTCTTTGACTTGCATAATCACGTTTTCAATAATTACAATTGAATGTTGTACACGGTCGGAGTTTGGTTGGAGAATGCACACGCTCACTCGCCGAGCCATCATTAATACTATTCATGAATTATTAACTTAATGGATTTGATATGAATTAGTCGTAAACCTCGAGTATTGCTCAACCACTTCATGCCCTTTGTGGGAACTAACTTTAAATAGAACCTTGCTCGGGATTTATGACTTGCATGTGCATGTTTATATATATATATATTTATAGCCCCTGCTCACTCAGTCTTCTAGAGACTGACCCCTCTTTCCCACTGTTCCAGTTTCTTGCATATTTAGCTAGGCGGGAGTCTGAGCCTTGGTGTTAATCGAGTCTCACTTGTGCACTTGAGTCACATTTTACGTTGTTATGAATTAATTGTATCACTTTTCGTTTCGGGCCTGTGTGCCAATTATGATTATTGAATTATTGATCGGGCTTGAAAGCCAATTGTCATTTATTGATAATTGTCGATTCGGGACAGGTTGCATGCGTAGTTGAACTCATTGTTAGGATGCATGTGGGATTTAATTTATGTTATGAATTGTTGGGCTTGGAGTCATTATTGAAATTCATTCTTTTTTATATCATTGCTTCCGCACCGCATGTTTTGCATTCTTGACTAATTGGTACAGGGTTAGATTCCGCCTAGCCAGGTTGCTTTTATCTTGTCACCCCGTTCGCTATGAGTCCGGTTCATACTTAGACTACCCATTTCATTTGTGGACTAGACTTATAGTGCGAGGGATGTGGTGCCTACCGTTGCGGGTGCTACACATAATCAATGTATCATAACCGATTCTTATACCCGGCGAGTACGGGTCTTACTCTAACTCCCCAATTATTATCATATATATTAAAACAGAAAGCATAAGTTATAAAAAAAATCCAACCACAATAGCCATGTAGTTCGGGGAGCAAACCCTCACTACACATTACCATTACCAAAAACACACGGGGTAGCTAATCCACGTTGTGCCTTCCCCGGTTATCCACCGAGGGCTCAAAACACCAAGCCTCCTCAACCTCCATGAGTCACACGTGAGTACTTTAAATGAGAACGTTCACAGGGGTCATAACCGGCGACCCTATGGTCATCCCGGGTCTCCCTTACCCACGTCTCAGGGGCCCCAAATGCAAACCATAAACGGAGATTTCATACCATAACTCGCTACATACTATACTTATCAAAATCATAACTTACGTACCTTATCGGAGCATACCATACCTCGCAACTTAGCATATGCTATAGACGTACCTCTCCGTGTCATCCTAATCCGTAGCTAGCATGAAGACACATGGTTTGGAGCATAGCCTTGTTGCAAAACGATAAGCTTACATATGCTTATACTTATAGTTTTCAAAATCCGTAATCATTTGACAAGATCATAAACGTATTGTATAAACACGTATCTATTATATAAATATAATAGTATATTCGCATGCGGGTTTGAAAATGAGCGCATAGGGTCGTAGGTCGCATTAGCTAAAAAGAAACAAACCTAAAACCTCACCTTTTACCAAAAGTACTCCCGGAAGAGCATTGACGTCCAAGAAGAAGCTAAATGGTGGATCCAACACCTCCCGAACCCAACTCTGAGACAAATAAACACAAACTTATGACTTAGACTCAATCATGAACCAATTAAACGCACAGTGATACATAAGAATGCAATTGGATGCAATGCATGTTCTATGCATTCATATTTAGGCATATCGGAGCAAATAATGAATTATCACATAAGGAATTCAAGAATTAAACTTATATCATATCAAATAATCCCATAACATATCATATTATTGTTGGGAATGGTGCCCTGAAAATTCAATTTGTTGAATTAAATAAAACTGAATTTGCAACAAGTTGTGAGTATTTCACATATTGATATTTAATGACGTGTGGTCGTATTCTTATATGAAATGTGTTTCATAGAAAAAGACTTTGAATACCGAAATCACGTGTCATTAAAGTTCTAGTCGGTAAGATAAGAATATGTTCTTATCAAGACTATAACGTGGTTATATAAGATGATTAGTCTTTCGCCATAGGGAATGGTGATTCCAATTATAACAAGTTGATGATTTTCAATAGGATTGGAAACATCGAACTGGACCACTGAGATTATTCATTTTATACTGCTATCTAAAATGAATAAAATCTCAGGAAGCATTGTACTCTTAATCCTGATAATGTTTCGGCTTTAGGCATGTAGTATTAGTCACTGTAACATACTCGAAGTGAGGTCTCGGTAACGGGTGGCCAAAATACTTTGTATGATTCGGTGACAACATGAAATGTGCTAAAGAGTTATATTGATCGAGGAATCTGTGGCCTTGCTGGAAGGTAAAAGATATCCTTGAAATAGATTTGCAAAAGTTCGAATTAAGACTTTGGCCAAAGCACTTCACGTGATACGTCACCGAAGTTGTATGTTGAATGTGTTTCACATACAAAGAATTTGAACTTAAGGCGAATCAATAAATTTCAAATTAGAGATGAAAAATAAATGATAGTAGTTGCGATTTATTTTTCATGGATATCAACACAGAGGAGTAAAATGCAAAACTATTCTAGATCGAGAAATTCGTGAATAATTTAATTAATTTTAGAGTGCAACAATATTTATTTAGTGGAATTAAATATTGTTAAACGGTAATTAATTGTTGTCATGGGATGATAATATATTAATCCGTTTGGAGCTAAAATTAATTAGTCCTGCAGGTCCCCCTGCAAGCCCCAATTGAAAACCCAAAGAGAAAGTATTAAAAGGAGAAAGAGAAATGAATTTTCAAAGTGTTTGAAAATAAGCCAAGGGATTTATTTTAAGAAAATAAATCAAGTTCCAAAGAGTTGGAAATGCCCGGAATTTTATTTTGGAGAAAATAAAATTTTAAATTTTTTTTTTAAAAATAAAATAAAATAAAATTATTTTTTAATGCTGACGTGGCTCGGGCCCCAGGTGACGCTGACTGGGCACCGCGTGTGCGGCTAGGATCACGCCAAGTCAGCGCCCACGGACGGCCCGGATTTGATTTGGGCGGATCGGTCCACGAGCCGGTCAAACGGGTCATACCCGGTTCAAACAGGGCAGGATCGGGTCGCTGGCGGATAGGGTCAGATTGAACCGGGTCCGATTGGACCCGATCCAGACACGTGGCGTCATCTGGAGCGGCGAGTGTTTTCCACGCGCCAGAAAACTGACGGCCCACAAGCCGCGCGTGCGGGCGCGTGGAAAATGGCGTTGTGCTCACGGTGATGAGTACTGCCACGTGGCGTGATCTGATTGACCGTTGCTCAACTTGGCTGCAATTGAACGTGTAAAATGATAAATTTACCCTTGAAATTATGCCTATATAAAGGGGGGTTTGGCTCTCATTTTATCATCCGATTTTGGCTGAAACTTTTGGCTAAAAATCAAATTTTCTCTCTCTAAATTAATTCCTAATTATTTTGGAATTAATTTTAATTAGGTGTTTATATAAAACGCCTAATTTCGGCAGAATAAACCCTGAAAAGGGTTTTCTAGTTTAAAGTTTTATTTTCTCTAAGTATTTAGAGAAATACTTTCGGAGCCTACACTCCGATGGTGTCCCTGGGTTATTACAGGGAAGCTCTGCCGGTTTCACGAGGAGATCGGGTATCGGATTCTCGGGAGGTGAATTCGGGAGCTGGAAAAATACCGTTAGATAGCCATGTTTGCAGTACGGTAATATTTTACAGTTGTTTTATCTTAAGCATGATAAATTATATGCTCTTAAGAGTTAATTGCATGTTAGATATTTATCTGCTTAAGCTGATTTAAAATTTATTATCAATTGCATGTATATACTTGAGTATGATGGGGTCAAAATGCGCTCGTCCCACGTTTGGACACATGGCACTTATAAGACAGCGACACCTGTCCTGCGGTCACGACACTCATACACGAGCGCTGAAGCCCTTGAAGTGCTAGTATCCTACCAGAACACGTGTCACCTCCGTCGCCTCTACACGTGATCGTTGTTACCGCTCTCCCACGAGCGCCCTTCGCACCGTATGATTATCAACCAAGGGAAGCCCTCTTCGAGCGCTACATTCCCTCAGAGAGGCTTCCGCTCCAAATAGTTACACAAGCCCTGGCCCTCATCCCCTAGCGGATTCCTTGGCCACCAAGGCTTTAGTTGACACGAGCGTGCTCCCGAGCTCTCGTTACCAACTCCCCAAACGGCTCTCTGACATATCGTACATGCCCGCGCACCTACCACTGTTGCCAACACCACCTTTCGCCAGCTTTTGCAGAGAATATTCCTCCTAGGTTTCTCTCGCAACTCCACGTGTTAGGGCAACATTAGGCCAGGACCACACGATGCAAATGACTAAAGGGTCCCTGACCCTCAACTATAAATAGGAGTCTTCATCTCCATCTCTGTAAGCAACCTCCATTACAGTAACTTCTTACTCAGCTTACATTTTCTCTTTCAGATCTTCATCTGACTTGAGCGTCGGAGAGCCAAACTGGGAATCACCCCCAGTTCCCCCAGCTTGGCCTTCTGACTTTGTCTGTGTGTTTGTCCTAGCAGGTAGAACCCCCATCTTTTCCGGTGAACTCCGACTGGCCTACCCCCTCTAAACAAATTCTAAAGTGCTCGAACTCTGTAATCCATATTCAGACCCATCATTTTTGGCGCCGTCTGTGGGAAAGCCAGTTCTCAATCCATTTCTTTCCTTCTGCTAATTGAAAAGCGAACACCTAGAATCTTCTCAACCATGGTAGCTACAAGATCCGGAGATGTGGAAGGAGGGGACAACACTTCCCATGATGCCAACCTTATTATTCCCTCCACCGCCGCTAGCGGAGCCCAGTCTCCTTCCGTCGCTGCTAGTGGAGCACCACCCGCCGGAGGTGTGACTCCCCTGGCGGAATCTTCAGTTCCGCCGCTTGCGCCACCAGCACCACCAGTTTCCGGCACCGCTGGAGATGCTTCTCTCCCTACTCTTCCACAGCCACCCCAGACCCAATGGGTTCATACCCATGCGGGTCTAGGAGGTCCTTCCTTCATGATGCCACCTCCAGGTTACACGCTTACCCCCACCGTCATGATTCCGCAGGTACAGCCCTATCACGCCGGCTAGATCCAGCTCCGGTGGTGATCCCCAGGGAGATTGAGGGGGTGGAGTTACCTCCCCTAACTTCTCAGCAACTAAAGGCTCTTTACGTCCAGTGTGAGGTTCACGCGGCCCAGGGGGCATGGGAAAGATTCCATTCCATGTACTTCCCCCCTGGGCAAGCCACTCAAACTGTGTTCCATTGGGCGGACTGCAAACTTACCCGCTTAAGGAGGCTCAAGCTGTCCTAAGGGCGCAACCGCCACCACCGCCCGCAAAGGAGACGCCTCGACAGGGCGACAACGAGCGTCCCCCTGTGGACAGAAACAGGGAGCCTACCGAGAGGATAAATAAAAATGAAGGGGACTCTCATGTCTCCAAGAGAGCCTCCCGAGCCACCAAGCAAGGGGACAAAGAGAGAGATGTGAATCCTAAAATTCTCGCGGCTGTGCAAGACCAGCTGTAGGGTTTAAAGGACATGGTTGGACAGCTCTCTCGAGTGCGGTCTCAGATCTCCCACAGCAGGGATGAACGAGCAGATGCCAGAGACGCTCGTCACAAGGACCGCCAGCCAAGGGTCCCCCACCGCAAGGAGCAAGAGGAGAACTTCTGCACGTATGAGTACCATCCCCTGGCGAGGGGCTCCCCCCTTGTGGAAGAAGTTTTGATGGCCCAAGCAGGAATGGCCAAAATCCCCACCTCCGTCAATCGCTACAACGGAACAACTGATCCAGCTGAGCACTTGGATCATTTTTTGCACTTGATGCACCTCTATGAGCACTCAAGCAACTACTGGGCCAAAGTCTTCGTCACTTCCCTGGTGGGAATGGCCCAGGAATGGTACAAGCGACTGCCGCCGCGCTCGATATATTCATATCAGGAGCTGGTCGACGCTTTTCTCAATCACTTCAATTCTCTGAAGGCCCCAATCACTGCGCTCACCGCCCTTTACAACATAGTGCAAGGCAAGAATGAGTCTCTTCGCTCGCTTCAACAAGGAGATTTTGCAGGTGGAGAGGCCATCTATGGATTTTTTGATCCCAGTGCTCTTTCAAGCTGTGGATCACAAACAATATGTGAGCAAAAAGTTTGCCGATGCCATTGTGGAGAGAAGGCCAGGAACCCTCATGGCCTTAAGGGAGGTCGCCGAGCCGTTCTTTGCGCTCGAAGATATGTACGGGACTAATGGTCCCCGACATCACAGCCCAGTAAGAAACGAGCGCCACCCAGAGCGGGGCCGAGATGTCATTGTCAAGAAGGAGTGTCACCAAGAACGCAAGAGATCGCCCCCGCCCCCTCGCCGTTTCGAGCGCATCCCGCTCACAAGGCCGAACTCAGAAGTCTATAACCTCTCTGATAAGAAACTCTTCAAGAGACCCGTAACGATGAGAGAAACCGAGTCACTGAGGCGCTCGAACAAATACTGTGCTTTCCACAAGCAGAAGGGGCACGATACGGATGAATGTCACCAGTTGGAAGCTGAAATTCAAAGACTCATCGCTGGGGGCCACCTGAAGGAATTTGTCAGGATTTTGGAGCGTTATGATGAGCGCTGCAACGAGCGCACCGGGGAAAGAGGAAGGAGCCCATCGCGCTCTAGAAGCCCGCGGAGGCGAGGCCCCACGGAGAGTAGCCATCGGGGTAAGGGGAAGGCTCCTGAGCAAGAAAATACCCCTTTCGCTGTCATCAACATGATAGCAGGGGGTTCCTCTGGTGGAGACTCTGGCGTTGCCCGGCGACGATACGTCAGGAGTTATGACCAGCGCTCATCCAGGCCCAAATCCGTCTACGCCATTCAGGAGGCGAATGATCAACACTCAAAAGAAAACGATGTAATATGCTTTGATGATAGGGACTTAGGGCACATTGTAACGCCCCATGGGGTCGGTGAAACCTCTGACTGCCCCATGGTGGTTAGCGTAGATGTCCACAATCACGTTGTAAAGAGGGTGTTAGTGGATAGTGGAAGCTCTGTCAATGTTTTGCCTTACACTACGTTTCAAAAGATGAATGCCAACATCCCGCTCGAACCTCTCAAAACGGCCCTCATTGGCTTTGGAGGTTCGGAGGTCGTCCCACGAGGGCAAATTCGTCTGGCCACTTCATTCGGCCGAGCCCCACAGCGTAAAACACTCATGGTCACATATGCAGTGGTGGAGATTGATATTCCCTATAATGTTATAATCGGGCGACTAGCCCTCGTTGATTTCAAAGCTATCATCTCCACTTACCATCAGAAAATCAAATTTCCCACCCTCGAGGGCGTTGGAGAAATATTGTGCAATGTGCGAGAAGCCTGGGAATGTTATATGCTGTCCCTCAGAAAGCCCAAGGCTGAGAAAACTTTCCAAATCGAGTCCACCAAGAAATCTGTTGACTTTCCCAATCTGGATGAGGATAGTCCCGTGCGCAAGAGGGCCAAATTGAACAAGAAGAAGAACAAGAAGAAAGATCCCAGCGTCAAAGGCTCCCTCGAAAGCGCTCCACCAAGAACAGTGGAAGAATCCTCCTCAGAGGAAGACAAACAAGAGGATGACAAGCCCCTTAGTGATGGGCGCTTGACAGGAAAGAAGAAGGCGCTCGAACTTCCCCGCCCAGAAGTAAGGATTGAGCCCTCAGAAAAATTCCTCACCATTGAGCTAGAACCAGGGAACAAGGATAAAACTACTCAAATTGGGTCCAACCTCTCTGGGCCCTCGCAGATCATGATGATGGACTTCCTCAGAGAAAACATTGACGTCTTCGCATGGAAGGCATCTGACCTTACCAGGATTGACCCGAGCGTCATAGTCCACAGACTCAATGTGGACCCCACGTTGAAGCCCATCAAACAGAAGAAACGGGATGTACATGGTTTTCGGAAGAAGGTCATTGAGGAAGAAGTTAACAAGCTTCTGGAGGCTCAGTACATTGAGCCCATCTTGTACACAGAATGGCTATGCAATGTGGTGTTGGTGCCCAAGAGCGCAAACAAATGGCGCATGTGCAATGATTTTACTGATCTTAACAAAGCTTGCCCTAAAGATCCTTACCCGTTACCCAAAATAGACCAGTTGGTGGATTCGACCGCTGGCTGTGAACTCATGAGCATGATGGACGCCTTCCAGGGGTACTATCAAATCTTTATGGCGCCGGAGGATCACCCCAAAACTTCATTTGTTGTTCACTTGGGGATTTATTGTTTCCTAGTCATGCCTTTTGGGCTCAAGAACGCTGGAGCCACGTATCAGCGACTCGTCAACAGGATGTTTGAAAAGGAAATTGGAGGATCCATGGAGGTTTACGTTGACGACATGATTGTTAAGAGCGAGCACCAGGATTCACATCTGGACGATCTCAAGCGCACCTTTTCCATTTTGCGCCAGTATGGGATGAAATTGAACCCTTCAAAATGTACCTTTGGGGTACGAGGGGGAAAATTCTTGGGCCACATGGTCAGTCAGAGGGGAATTGAAGCCAACCCAGAGAAAATCAAGGCTATCTTGGAAATCCCTTCCCCTCGAAATCTTCGGGAAGTACAAGTGTTAGTGGGAAAGATCATCTCCCTGAACAGATTTATTTCGCGCTCGGCGGACAGAAACCTTCCCTTCTTCAAGATTTTGAAAAACGCTCATAATTTTGCTTGGACGGACGAATGTGAAAAAGCGCTAAAGGACATGAAGGCTTACCTTTCGAGAGCTCCGCTCCTGACCAAACCCGTTGAGGGTGAAAGGCTGTTTATGTATCTCTCTGTTTCAACCGAGGCAACGAGCGCGGTATTAATAGTCGTACGATAGCGAAAACACTTTCCTGTGTATTATTGGAGCAAGACGTTACAAGGGCGGAGAAGAAGTATTTGAAAATCGAGAAATTTGCATTCGCCCTCATCAACGCGTCAAGGCGATTGAGGCCTTACTTTCAAGCGCATTCAATAACGGTCCTTACTGATCAGCCCTTGAAACAAGTGTTGTCCAAACCGGACATGTCGGGAAGATTGATAAAATGGGCTATTGAGTTGAGTCAGTTTGACTTAAGCTTCGAGCCCAGAACCGCTATACAAGCGCAGGTGGTAGCGGATCTGCTGGTTGAACGCTTCGGTTTAGAACCCGCTGATCAGGAGTGCGAGGGGTTATGGGTCCTGCACACGGATGGTTCCTCAACCTCACAAGGGGAAGGAGCAGGGGTAGCCCTCAGAGATCCCAATGGGATTGAGTTGGACTTTGCAATTAGGTTGGATTTTCAGGTCACCAATAACGAGGCAGAATATGAAGCCCTTGTGCAAGGATTGAAAATTGCTTTTCAGAACGGAGCTTCTAGAATTACTGCTTACGTTGATTCACAGTTAATTACGAGCCAGATTGAAGGAACTTATGAGGCTCGAGAAACCACCATGGTGCAGTACTTGAGCAAAGCCAGGGAAATCATTGGGATATTCAAGGAATTCCATCTACTCCAAGTCCCACGATCGGAGAACGAGCGTGCTAATGCTCTATCTAAATTTGCTTCGGCGTTGGAAGGCACTTCTGAGCGCTCGGTCACGTTCCTTAGAACGGAAGAGCCTTTGATCAAGGAGAGAATTGTTAGGAAGGTGGTCGCTATGATTGATCCGCACGAGCCATGTTGGCTTGATGATATCGTCAGATTTCTTAAAGATGGTGTTTGTCCCACTGACAAGGTAGAGGCACCAAAAATTAGAAACAAGGCCCCTCAATTTTCTATAGACTCTGAAGGAAGGCGGTTCAAAAAGTCATTTCAAGGACCTCCCATGAGGTGTCTGAGGCCTTCACAGGTAAAGGAAACGCTCGAGCTTATTCACAATGGGCGCTGTGGGAATCATTCAAGAGGGCGTATCCTGACTAAGAAAATTCTGAGGAGTGGGTTTTATTGGCCCACAGTTCTCCAAGACGCCATTGAGTTTTCCAGAAGATGCCCTAAGTGCCAATTCCATTCCAATCTCCCTCAGCTGCCAGCCGCTCAAATGATCCCTATAGATGTTTCTTGGCCCTTTGACCAATGGGGAATTGACATTGTTGGCCCCTTGCCCATCGCGGTCGGACAAAAGAAGTTTGTCATCCTAGCTGTCGATTATTTCACCAAATGGGCCGAGGCTGAAGCCGTGGCAAAAATCACCTTCAGAGTCATGAGGGACTTCATTTGGAAAAACATCATCTGCAGATATGGCATTCCAAGGGTGCTTATTTCAGACAATAGATCCCAATTCATAGCAGCAGACACGCGAGAATGGTGTTCAGAGTTGGGGATTGAACAGTGTTTTACCTCCGTAGGCCATCCTCAAGCCAACGGACAGGCAGAAGTCACCAACAGAGTTATTTTACAGCACATGAAGACAATGCTAGAGAGCAAAAAGAGTGAATGGGTAGAAGAACTACAAGGGGCACTCTCGGTTTATCGCACTACTCCACGAGCGGCTACAGGCGAGACGCCTTTCGCGCTCGTATATGGGTCAGAAGAGATGATACCGCCCGAGATAGTAAATGAATCCGCTCGTGTAGCTTACTTCGAGCCTCAGCTTAATGGAGATAACAGAAGCCTGGAATTGGACCTATTGGAGGAAAGAAGAGACAAGGCCTGGGCCAAAATCCACAGATACAAAGCGACTGTGGCACAACAGTACAACAAGCGTGTGCAAGAAAGGACTTTCCAGTTGGGAGATTTGGTCTTGAAGAAAGTAGAAGTGTCCAAACATGTGGGGAAATTGGACCCCAACTGGGAGGGTCCATTTAAAGTCATCCAGATCAGAGCTAACAACACTTACACCCTGGAGACATCTCAAGGCGAGCGCTTGCCTCGCCCTTGGAACGTATGTAACCTCCGGTGGTTTTATGTTTAACAGCTCTCTAGACTCGATGATGTAACAACCCCGTTCATGGGTTCTATGTACTTCAAATTTCAAGTAAGTTACAATAAATTCTTTACAATATCTTTGTACTTCTGCTTTTGTTATTACATAAATGGATAAGACCTACGTCCCTCGTCTTTACGAACGTGGTTGGTATTCCATCCTAAGACGAACATTGTTATTACACATGGGTTACGCTTGCCAGCACTCTACTCCACGTGGGGGGACGCCCTCATAGGGATAGACTGGTAACGCTTACAACCAACTTAATGAATCTGAAAGAAAATACGAAGGAAATCCTAGTAGGCCTTGGCCGTTTGTTACAACGCCTTGCGCTCGAAAACGGGATCGCTGGCAAACAGGAACAAGAACGCTCATTTAACGACAGCACCATTAAGAAGAAATTACACAAGTCTTGAACGAAGGCATTCTCTCAGTAAGACCCTCGTAATCACTCAAGACATAGCAAAAATTTCCCAAGGTTAAGATGGAATTACACAGGTCTTGAATGAGGGCATTCTCTCAGTAAGACCCTTGTAATTACTCAAGACTTAGCAAAATTTTTTAAGTATAAAAGCAAATATTTACACAAGTCTTGAGTGGGGGCAGCCTCACAATAAGACCCTCATGATTACTCAAGACTTAGTGAAAATTTTCAAGTTTTACAAGATTTAACAAAACCTACCAAGTCTCAGAAACCTATCTGAATAATGCAATTTTTACTGAGCATGTTACACACAATCTTATTACCACAAGATTTGTTCACAACAAGCGCCAAGTAAGAATTCGCAATCAAAAGAAAGGTAAAAGATAATATTATGGAAAAGAGGAATTTTATTGATGGAGGCTTTCGCCCAAATTACAAAGTAAGGGCTCCAAGGCCCGTAGCATTATTACAGAGAAGGGAAGTACTGGACTGAAAGTAAGGAGAAGTTGCCAGATAAATTGGAGGAGAGGAATTTTAGGCAGCAGGAGCCACATCTTCATCCAAAATCACCAAAATATTTTGGGCCACTGGGCCATGAACGGGGCCTTCCGGCTCTTGGTGCTGGGCAGCCTGATGCTCTGGCTCGTTGTCTGCAGGTGCTTGAGGATCATGGGGTTCATTGGCATTGGGCTCGTTGGCATTGGGGGCAGGAACATTGGTATTCTCAGCAACCGGAACAAGGGCATTTTCCGCGACGGGCGTTTGAGGCTCGTTATGTGATGCTTGTGGGGCCTCTTCTGGAGGATGGTTTTCCATATACTCATCCTGGATAAGCTTGACCAGGAAGTCATACTCCGACTCAGCAATGTTGGCCTCAGGATCTTCCTCACCCTCTTCGCCCCGCTCATTGAATATGAGCCCCGTTCTTTCTGCCCCACGCATGGCTGGATCTGTCAAACCTCTGTGAATGCCCTGCTCAATGGCTAAGTTAAAGGCTTTTTGAGCCTCGTCTAAGCAGTGCAGGGAGGCTGCGAAGTTGAAGGCTTTAGAATGACAGAATTTGATGAGCGCCTCCTTATTTGCTCGCGCGAGACTTTGGGGCCATTCGTTCATGGTATCATTGAATTTCCTTTCTGTCTCTTGAGCCCTCATTCTCCAGCCATCACGCTCGGCCTCTAGCTTCATATAGCCCTCGACAAGTTGGGTAAATTTGTCGCTCAAATTGTTACGAGCGTTCTCCGCGCTCGCAAAGTCACCTCGCAGTTTCTCCATCTCCTCCTCCATTTTTCTACACTTCCTTGAGGGATTCGTAGTTGGCCTTTTCAGTGTCCAGCTCCACTTAGATTTGAGCAGGATCATTCGCGCGCCATTTTCTTGTACTTGGCCTTGCGATCAGCATAAACTGAGGCGCGCACCTGAATGTTCTTGGCCCTCTGGAGCACTTGTTGCATGGGCTCGAAAGAATGAAAGTGTTAGTAAGAATGTGGGAAAGTAATACCTACCAGGGGTAATGGAATTGAAAGGAAATGAGAACTTACGGAGATTAGAGCGTGCACCATATCATAGGCCACCGTCTCTACGGACTCAGTGTACAAGTGCCTATGGTCAGCGGTAAATTGGGCCTTGTCGTACAAATTCTCGCTGACAGTTTGAGAGAGCGTCCCAGGCCTCAGCAAAATCGCACCCCTATCCGCGGAGCCGGAAAAGTTCCTGTCCCCTCGACTGGCGAACCTCCACAGATGCTCTTCCTCTGAAGAAGAAGTTTCTCCGCTGCCCTTGGGGCCTTCAACCACTTACTTTCCCTTGCCCGTTATTGCGAGGGTGTCGGGCATCCTCTTCCTCTTGCGGGAAGGCCTAGCAGCGCTCGATTGAGCCTCGCTTATCACCACGTTGCCCTGGGACCTCACTTGATTAGCTTCACGAGGGTCGGCTACCCTCGAATCTGTCGGAGGAGGTGGCCGCACCACTATTCTGTCCTCCAAATTGGCCGCTCGGCTTTCCCCTCAGCCTCGTTGAGTTTGAGCGCCGGGAGCCGTACTCGGCTATCCCCATCTCGAGCGTCCCCCCTGCCCGCTCCACGGCCTCGAGGGCATTGTTGTTCCTCTTGCTGGGCTTGACGCCTGTTGGCGTTGGCAAATCTAGCGGCGTGTCTAATTCCTCCGGCCATTTCCAAGATTGTCGCTCCTACAAAGAAAGTGAAAACGAGGGTTAGAAACCCTTAAACCAATTCCTCAAAATGCAAAGTTACAAAGGGAAAACACAGTTAGTATTCCTAACTAAAAGTTAGCGCCCTAAGAATCTAACCATCTCTCTCCAAGTCACGAGCGGGGGGATTGTCAAGGTAATGCGGGTCGTTGGTAAGCCCACATAGGAACATAAGTTCAGCATCGTCAATCCAATCCTTGGCACAAATCAGGTGACCCTCGTCCCTCAATGCCTCAAGCCTTTGGTCCAACCCTCTGGGAAAGCAGATTCCAGACGGTTCTTCACAAGTGAACCCTTCCCCGTGCGAGATCCAATCTGGGGACACCCCAAAACCTTCATCTGCGGGGGCCCTAACAAAAATGAACTTCTCCTTCCAGTTCGGGCCATAGGTGGTGGAGGGAGAGTTAACTAATTTCAAATGGGCCTTCGCTTGAATATAATAGAAGTAACCCGCCTCAGGCGACGAGCGCGGCGAGCTGACCACTTGAAGAAGAGCATTAAAATTCCACAGGAAGGGATCGTAACCAACGCATCTCATGAGTATCACAAAGCTCATTAACAGTGCAAGACCGTTGGGCACAATTTGCGAGGGGCAAAGGCCCAAGTCGTTCAGAATAAAGGCCACAGGGCGTGGAATGGGAACCTCAGGCCCCCAGAACTTACAGCATCCATGTAGACCGCCATCTCACCGGGAGGCGGGCTATTAGCACGCTCGTGGCTAGCAGGGATCCTCCATGAGAAGCGCTCATCCCAGTAGATGGGCGCCAACATTGTCTTCACTTCTCCCAAAGTTATTGTACTGGGAGTTTCATCTGGGGTACGCTCGGTCACTTGCATACCCGAGCCTTCACCCTCGTTGGGCCCTTTGGCTTTCTTAGTTTTCTTGGTTTTCTTGCCCTTGCCTTTGTCACGGGCTCTTTGGGAGGGCCCCGCTGCTTCTTCTGTTTCCGGTGCCAGAGCGGCGATGGCCACAGTCACGGTATGACGATGAGGGTGAGTCGCACTCTCAGTTATCAAAAGAGTCACCCCCTGTCTCTCCTCCTCCATTACCAGGTTCAACCCCTTCTGGGTCCCTTTCATCTATGGCTACCACGACCGCTTCCAACCCTTCATCCCTGGAAGAATCCGGAGGAGATGAATTCTGGGTGGCCATCTCTTCTACTTCACGAGCAAACTCTTCTACATGTTGATCGACCATGGCAATGTTGAAATTTTGAAAAGATTTGGGGATATTTTCGGGGAAGTGTTGTTTATCTAGAGAGATTGGGGATTTCTGGAAAATAGAAGCCTAAGGAATCGCTAAATCCTAATTGTGATTCTAAGGTTAGCAAAAGTTAGAAAGTTTCACCGAAGATTACCTTGAAATTTCTGGGAAAGCTTGAAGGAAGATTTGGGATGCTCTAAGGCTGGAATGCAAAGAGTTTTTCTGCTAAAGGATACTTTGAAGATTTGTTCGCGTAAAAGATGGAATGGATGCAGAATCCCTTATTTATAGGGATGAGAGTTCGTACGGTTTCTGGCAAAAATTCAAAATTGTAATAATTTCCCGCCTAGGAAACCGTTCACTTTATTGAACCGTCACGTATTTCCCAAGACTCACGCGCCCCACGCGCATCAGCATTTAATGTTTAGACGCTCCAAATGGTCAGAAGAAAGGGCTGCAATTAATGCTTGGACGTTACAAGCGATCAGGCGAAAGGACCGCATTAATGGAGTGATCAGAAAGATAATTGCTCAACACGCAAAGCTTCATGCGAGCGACACGTACGATGGATTGCAGTGGATAAAATTCTACAGCCCTTATCACTAAGGGCTACAGAATTGGGGGACAAAATGATGGGGTCAAAATGCGCTCGTCCCACGTTTGGACACGTGGCACTTACAAGACAACGACACCTGTCCTGCGGTCACGACACTTATACACGAGCGCTGAAGCCCTTGAAGTGCCAGTATCCTCCCAGAACACGTGCCACCTCCGTCGCCTCTACACGTAATCGTTGTTACCGCTCTTCCACGAGCGCCCTTCGCACCGCATGATTAGCAACCAAGGGAAGCCCTCTTCGAGCGCTAAATTCCCTCAGAGAGCTTTAGTTGACACGAGCGTGCTCTTTAGTTGACACGAGCGTGCTCCCGAGCCCTCGTTACCAACTCCCCAAACGGCTCTCTGACACATCGTACATGCCCGCACACCTACCACTGTTGCCAACACCACCTTTCGCCAGCTTTTGCAGAGAATATTCCTCCTAGGTTTCTCTCGCAACTCCACGTGTTAGGGCAACATTCGGCCAGGACCACACGATGCAAATGACTAAAGGGTCCCTGACCCTCAACTATAAATAGGAGTCTTCATCTCCATCTCTGTAAGCAACCTCCATTACAGTAACTTCTTACTCAGCTCACATTTTCTCTTTCAGATCTTCATCTGACTTGAGCGTCGGAGAGCCAAACTGGGAATCACCCCCAGTTCCCCCAGCTTGGCCTTCTGACTTTGTCTGTGTGTTTGTCCTAGCAGGTAGAACCCCCATCTTTTCCGGCGAACTCCGACTGGCCTACCCCCTCTAAACAAATTCTAAAGTGATCGGACTCTGTAATCCATATTCAGACCCATCAGAGTAGATCCAGCTAAGTCTTCCGCTATAGTATTAAAATGTTTTAGAAATATTTTAATACTTGTATTATAATAAAAATTTTAAAATGTGGTCCCGGACCGCTACTGTTCTGGGCCCGCCTCCCAGCAATTATAGCATAACATAAGAGTTCATAAGTTTAAAATGCATAAGGGAGGAAAATGATACAAGAAAAGGCTACATGTATCACTTTAGCCATGTACATTCATAACTCGAAAGATTCATATCAAACGAAACCATAAATTCAATTCAATACATGTAACACATAATATAACATGTATAAAATGCATATAAGTCATAAACGAAACAAAAGAATGAATAAACAAAGCAACGAAAATAATACATAACGCATATGCACAAGAGGGGTAAGGGGTGACTGGTGTCACTCCATTCAAGAGCAAATGGAGTGACTCCCGTCAAGGGAGGTAGGCACAACCTGGTCACCAAAACCCTTACAAAAGGGGGTGACCCCCGTTAAAGGTGACAGGCGCAGCAAAGGGAAGGTGACGGGTGTCATCTTCCAAACACACAACCAGGGTGACCGGCGCCACCCTATCTTCTTCCCCAAATCCGAGATCAGCCATGGCAACTCACAAAGCCACACAGCAGCAACAAAGGCAGCATGAAAGTAGCAACAAATAGGCAAGGAAAGGTCCATAAATCATCACAAAACTGAGCTCCAAACATCAACTTGCAAGAATTACATCAAAATCCAAAATCCCTAACTATTGATCACTTCATGCTTCAAATCTCTAACAAGACTAAATCAAAATCTGTTTTCTTACCTTTCAAATTGGAGAAGAGATGGAAAAGTGTGGAGCTCAAAGTTCCTCTTGGTGAATAGTGACGGGAATGAGATTCATCTCCAAGTTTGCTGTCCTTTTTCTCTCCTTCCTTGTGTGGTCCAAAAATAAGGTTAGAGGATGAGAAAATAGGTTTAACTAGGAATAATTAAGCTCAAGAATCAAGTCATTTGGTTAAGAAACGAGAAAGTTATGGCTAAAACCGTAAAGGGTGGCAAACGCACGAGGCTAACGTTACGGGCGAAATACGGGGGTCCAAACGGGATTAGAAAAATGGCTAGGTTCCTTAGCTTTCAAATCTTGTTACAAGTCTGGTGCTACTTCCGGAATTCGAATCCGAATTCCCGATCTTAAGATATGGCCTCCGGAATCCGAGACGCGCTAAAACTCGTTAGGCCCTAAAATCCCCTAAAATAAGAAATGGTCTCCGACCAAAACGAACAAGTAAAAACGAATAAAATAATCACGTAAACGAGTTCATAAACATATAATTCAAATATATCACGTATTCACGTAGTTAGGAAATTAAATTCAAGTAGAAGAAATTAAAATACGAAAGTTAAACATGAATTTTAAACAGTTAGGGTACAGAAATCACTTAAACAATTAAACCAAAATATAAAATAAATCAAAGAGAAAATTAAAACGTCGGAAAAACCTCTCGTGACGTCATACCTGGCTCTTCGGAGAGACGGGGTATCACATACAGTCCAGAAAGAACAAGCAAGTCCAAATATCCGGTCACTCATCATATATCATCCGAATGTTCACCATAGCGGCAGGGCTTCATTCACACCGTCTACTCTCATGAAGTTCCCCGAACCACCAGGGATGCACAGGAAAACCCTCTATGGAGACAAGCAATGGAGGAAGAAATTAATGCTTTGGCAAAAAATCAAACTTGGGAGTTATGCCCACTTCCAATAGGGAAGCGCTCCGTTGGATGTAAGTGGGTTTACAACATCAAATATAAGATAGACGGTACGATCGAAAGGTACAAAGCAGACTAGTGGCCAAGGGATATTCCTAAACCTATGGGATCGACTACACGAAGACTTTCTCTCGAGTGGCGAAACTAGACACTATCTGGATACTCTTGTCCATTGCCACCAACTACGACTGACCGCTACACCAGTTTGACGTGAAGAACACATTTCTGCATGGTGACCTTAAGAAGGAGGTGTACATGGATCTGCCACCGGGGTTTGAAGATCACAGGGATAAGCCCATGGTATGCAGGTTAAAGTGGTCTCTTTATAGGCTCAAACAATCACCCAGAGCCTGGTTCGGGAAGTTTGCTCTGGCCATAAAAAAATATGGATACACTCAGAGCAACTCAGATCACTCTCTATTTATAAAAAGGGAGCCACCTCATCACCCTACTGGTCATTTATATCGACGACATGGTAATACCTGGTAACAATACGGAGGAGGTTGCTAACCTCCAAAGAAACCTATCATGCGAATTCAAAATGAAGTACTTGAGAGAACTGAGATACTTCCTCGGCATCAAAGTAATGAGATCAGACAGAGGCATCTTCATCTCACAAAAGAAGTATATACTCGATCTTCTGACAGAGGTTGGACTGTTAGACTGTAAACCCGCCGAGACTCCGATGGCACAGAACCACAGTTGGGAATCTTCCCGGACCAAACTCTAGCGGACAAAGAGAGGTACCAAAAATTGGTGGGCAAACTGATCTATCTAGCCATTCTAGGCAAGATATTGCCTATGCGGTTGGGATTGTGAGTCAATTCATGCATAACCCAAGCAAAGAATACGTGGAGGCAGTTACGAGGATTCTGAGATACCTGAAATCCTCCCTAGGAAAGGGACTTATCTTTGCCAAGAACGGGCACACTCAAATCAAAGCCTACACCGGTGCTGACTGGGCTAGCAGCATCACAGACAGAAGATCCACTTCTGGATACTTCACATTCGTAGGAGGAAACTTGGTTACTTAGCGGAGCAAGAAACAGAAGGTTGTGACACTCTCCAGTACCGAGGTAGAATTCAGGGGAATAGCTCGAGGGATCTCGGAAGTCCTATGGGTTCGAAAACTCCTAACAGAGATTAGGTTTCCTCCAGAAGGGAGCATTGATCTATACTGCGACAATAAGGCAGCAATATGTATCTCTCATAACCCAGTACAACATGATCGAACGAAACACTTAGAGATAGATCGTCATTTTATCAAAGAAAAAATTGAATCAGAGATAGCTAAACTCCCATTCGTGAAATCAGAGGATCAGCTTGCAGACATTTTAACTAAGGCAGTGAGCAGTCAGAATTTCCATAGTTCTTTGTCCAAGTTGAACATGTTCGACCCCCACGATCCAACTTGAGGGGGAGTGTTGGAGATATCCGATATTTTTAGGAAAGATTTTGACCTAGTTGTATTTCCCCTATACGGCGCAGATTTGTAGGCTTGTAATTAGCTTGTAATTAGGCTTTATAATCTATATATTTCTACACTCTTTGTATGTTTGATACATAACAAAATGAATACAGCCAATTTTTTCTCCCAAACCTCGTCTATTAATTTCAACATGTATTGTGTAAACTCATGCTCACAAATATTGATAGTTTATTTACATTAGAAAGAGAAAATACATTTTTAATCTCGTAATATATGATTGATCATTTTTACTTTTGATTCTAAAATTTTTAAAATTTATAATTTTCGTCTCGCTCAATTTATTTTTTTTCAATTTAAGGAATTTCGTCAATTTTTGGATGGCATGTTGACTTTAACCGTTAGGTTTTATTTTTATTTTTATTTTATTTTTACGATTTAACATATATATATATATATATATATATATATGATATGTAATTAATATATTTACAACAAAATATACTATGTATAATATTTAATTATTTATCCATTATTGTATGTTAGTTAATTAAATATCTAATTATTTGATAATTAGATATATAAATTGTATTTTAAGAAAAATTGAATCGAACGGAACTAAAATTGAAAAAAACAACGGTTAAAATCAACATTTTTTTTTTTAAAAAAAGAACCGGCCGAGAGCCGTAGGGTTATTACCGAGGACCCCACCTCATATATAACCAACCAAAGCAAAGAACAAGATACAACCGTTCATAATCCAAGGATCATTGATGCTAAAAAAGCAATGATGCCCACAAAAAATAAAGGCCAAAGAAAAGCTATGGGCCAAAAGATTAAACCGCCAATCAATGTAACAGTTTACACTAACAGGGGTAGCCTCCATACCTTTGAAAGTGTTGAAGTTCCAACCCCTCCTGCTAAGCGCGCTGAACGGAACAGCCGTAGGCCTCTTGAAGAGGCGCCCAGACTTCCGGGCAGTATAGATAGGCGTCGAGGTGACCCTAATCCGGCAACGGCTCATCGCATATTTGTCGCTAGCGTCCACAGGGCTCTCAAAATCGGTGTAAGGTTGGTGTCGGACAAAATGAGCCATGTAACCGTCAATTTCATAGTTGCAGACTGGCCAACGCGTGAGGCCTTGGAAACTCCATCGTGAGAGCCAACTCTCCATCGCATCCTACAACAACACACCCATTTCGGCCAAACCAAGACCATATGCATTAAAAGTCCACACGAAATCAAACCAAAGTAAGAAACAGAGATATCCAGAGTCTAATTCCATAAGAAGGGGACAGGGACAATTAACCTCTTTCTCCGCGATATAGTTGCCCGTATGCCAATCTTGTCCCTTTCCATGCTTAAGGATAATAGCCTTATATTTCCTAGCCTTATTCCTGTTATGACAATTGAGGTAGTACAACATATTCTTAGAAACAGAGCAAGAGGACCTGTTAGTACTTACTTGTCCAGCTCTGGAGATCTGCCAAAACCACTTCATTTTATGTGAAACGATGGCAAATTCCATTTAACAGTCCTAATGAAGCCCTTTAAGGTGTTATGTAATGATTCTTCCAGGAACGACCAATGCTCTTGGGACTCCGCAGCCCAGGAAGCAAGCCAATCTGCAGCACCATTACCCTCCCTATAAATATGTGTCATCCTCACTTCCATGTTTTTAGTGGTTTTATTGAACCTCGTAAGCTTTCTGTTGAGTTCCCTGGATCCCGTTTGACCTATTTTGATGATATCAAGAACCGCTTTAGCGTCCATCTCAATCCAGAGCCCATGGCATTCCAGTTCCGACGCTCTAACCACTCCCTCGACAACTGCTTCCAGTTCAGACTCGGTGTTGGTAGCCTCCCCAATTCCTCTGCAGAAAGCTATTATCACCGCACCAGTTTCATCCCTAATCAAGCCTCCAATTCCTCCAGCCCCTGGGTTTCCTTTAGCAGCTCCGTTGGTGTTCAGTTTCAACTACCCTATCGGAGGCTTGATCCATCTGACAATTCTGACTTTCGGAGGTGTAGTTCTTTCCTGTTTTATCCCGAAGCTGGCAGCTATCACCATATCTCCACGCCACCACTTCCTATCCAAGCACCTCCCACGATGCAAGCAAAAAATATGAGTAAGAATTCTACGGATGACAATATAACCGGAAAAATTTTTATTATCAAATTTACACAAGTTACGCTCAAGCCAAATGTACCAGAGAATGAGAATAGGTATTACCATTCTAATATGTTTACCACCACTATACCGTGAGGAAGTCACCCAATGGTGTAAAGTAGCCGCGGGAGACGGAGTGATGAGTCTGTTAACTCCAAACTTCTCTTCAAAGAAAGCCCAGATGTCCCGAGTTATATGGCATTCGAGGAACAGGTGACTGGAGGTTTCCATATTTGCACAGCACGGGCATTTAGAGGCCAATGAAAAGCCCTTGCACTTGATTCTCTCCTCAACCGGTACAATCGTATAGCAACCGCCAAATGAAGATGATAATAGTAGGAGTTAGATTGGACTCCCATATGCTTCTCATAAGAGCAGTTTGTTCCCGCCTTTGCCTAATCTCATTCCACGTACCTTTAGTAGTGAAATTACCATCCACGCTCCAAGTCCATCTTGGCGCGTCTCGTAGACCCTCACCAATAGGAACTTCCATGATTTGAGCAGCAGTAGAGGCCCCAACTCTTTCAGTAAGAGCTTCCTCAATCCAGCCCGTGTTAACCCAGAAATCCTTAATTTTCTCCTTGTTGATTTGGTCTGGCCCATTCGCGAGAGGCTGGCCCGACATCCAGTGATCCCACCAAAAGGAGATGTCCCCCTCTCCTACCTCCCAGCAGATGTTTTGCTCTGCAATAACGCGACCTTTGCATAATCTCTTCCAAATGTGGGAGCTTCTCTTCGAGCAGACTGCCTGCATCGGGTGCGATTTCACGCAGTAACGATTCCTGAGGAAAAGAGCCCAAAGTGACGTCCCGGTCTGAAATCTCCAACATAGTTTACAGCTGAAAGCCTGTATAACATCATCAATTTTACGGACCCCAAGACCATCTTCATAAGTCGGGAAACACATTCTATCCCACGAACACCAGTGAATGCCTCTCTTGTCAGAGGAGGTCCCCCAGAAGAATCTGTTCATAGCTAACTCTAAGTTCCTGACAACGCCCTTCGGAGGGTCTAAAACCTGAAGGGTATGTATAGGGATCGAATACAGGGTGGATTTGATGAGTTGAAGACGACCCCCGTGTGAGAGGAATGTCGTTTCCCAGTCGGTAATTTTGGATCTTATCTTATCTAGGACCCCCTCGAACATGCTCTTTTTCCGTCTTCTTTTATATATCGGGGCTCCAAGATAAGTAAATGGAAGAGAACCTCGCTGAAATCCTAAAACTTCTTTAACAGAAGCGGCAGCTGTAAGATTATTGTTCCCCACCACGAAAGAACTCTTTTGCATGCTGATTTTTTGCCCGGAGCAGAGCTCATAGTCGTCGAGGATGAGTTTGATACTCTCCAAGCTGTTACGACGGCTGTTGGTGAAGATCATAATATCATCCGCATAAGCTAGATGTGAAATGCTGACTACTGAGCGTGTCCGAAAACGGCACTTTTTATCCGTATCCATCAACCTGTTAAGAGACATAGACAGGTAATCTGCTGCAAGAACAAATAAGGAGGGAGAGAGGGGGTCTCCTTGTCTGAGCCCTCGAGTCGACTGAAAGATCCCGTCCGAAGTTCCGTTAACCAAAATAGAGAACCAGCAGTTACTTATACGTACACATCCGAACCCAGTTGATCCATTGATGTGGAAAGCCCTTCTTATCCATGATCTCATAAATGAAGCTCCACTCAAGGCGGTCATAAGCTTTAGCCATGTCAAGTTTCAACACAACGTTTTTGGCTTGACTCTTAGTGTCCAGGTGATGCATCAATTCTTGTGCGAGCAGGATATTTTCCCCGATAAGTCTGTCTTTAATAAATCTTCTCTGGTTCATTGAAACAGCTTTAGGAATGATCTGTGCGAGTCTGTTGTTAAGGATCTTTGTTACAATCTTATAGGAGACGTTACATAAGCTGATAGGTCTGTAATCACTCCAATGAGTTGGGTTGTCCTTTTTAGGAATCAAAACAATCGAGGTGGCAGTATAAGCACGCGGTAAAAAGGACGCTTTAGTAAATTGACGGTTAAAATCAACATTCCATTCAAAAATTGACGTCAATTCTTAAATTGAGAAAAATTAAATTGAACAGGACTAAAATTACAAATTTTAAGAAACTTAAAGACCAAAAATGGAAAAGATTATGTATGACCAAAAAAACATTTTTCTCTATTAGAAATTACACTCCATCATACTTAGAGCTTATAAATTACTCCAGTAAGAATTTTGACACATAAACAAATTATTGAAAATTTGGAAGGAACCCCTTGTTCGATTTTTTAGAATTTTTTATTCTCAAATCATCCTTCGTAATATCTGATATTTATTTGGTATTCATGTTTATATTTTCCTAATGATAATGAAATTTCTTGGCAACCAAAATTAAAATATCAATTTCAGTGATATAACTTAATAGTTTGATGTCGTATTCATGTTTATATTTTCCTAATGATAATGAAATTTCTTGGCAACCAAAATTAAAATATCAATTTCAGTGATATAACTTAATAGTTTGATGTCGTATTAATTGTAAATTTTGGTCAAGTATTTAGAATACAACTATTATCAATTTAAAAAAAATTGTATTATAGTTCGACTCAACTTCAATGTTGATGAATAAATTATGTGAAAATAAAAATCAAGATAATGTCACAATAAGTGTAATTCATTGGAGTAGCATTTGTAATTTCTATATTCGTTGGGAGAATAGAATACGCGCAAAAACATCATTAAAAGAAAAGAAAAAGAATACGTGCAAAAAACCTAAACAAAACTGATCAATTAAAGAAGTCAATTTGTAGCCCTTGCCCTTATCCTTTTCCCCCTACCACTCTTATCCATGTGTCCATATCTACTGCCCATTAGCCCTCATCCGTCTGATAAATTGCCACCAAAAGTTGATCAAATTCGGCACCAGCTTTAATACTTCCACACCACTATAAATAGTATCATCTTCAGTAACCATATCAAGAATAAGAAGACCAATTACATATACTTACAACTGCATGGTTCATTATTGGGAAGAATCTGTAAAATTAGAAGAAAATCAAAATGGAGTCCCTTTTGAACCCACAAAGCAACCATGGGATCATGGATGAACATCTAGTCATGATTCATCAAGAGTGTAATCACCATCATCATGGAAATGTTTCGAATTCTAGCAGCAGCTCATCAATCACAACGAATGAAGAAGAAGTTCTTGTTGAAGAAGAAGAAGAAGAAAACTCTTCTTCTCCCAATTCTCCACCGTCTCCCTATGACTCACTGCAGGACATGTCCTCTTTACTCCAACATCTTCCTCTCAAGTAAGTAGTAATCTAAGTTCGTGATTAACAATTTTGTTTTATACACGCATACTCAAGCGGTATTCGAAATTTAAGATTTTGTTCTTGAGAATGAACCATTTGAACGAAACACCAGTTAGCGATTGCTTAGGTAAGGAAGCACAAATTCCGGCTCTATAAATTGAACAATACATCGGAAAGAAATCAGTCCTATGATGTTTTTCTAGTGTTGGGTGGATATCAAAATCTATCTCTATATATACATATATGTGAAAAGTCTATTAAAAGCAAAATAAATACATCGACCCACCTGATAAATTTGAAGTCAAGTTAAATATTGAAGGGGAAACTAAAAATTAATCAACAAATATTGACCCTTAACTAAAAGCAAATTTTTTTTTTTTCCCATTTTATGTTGAATAAATAAAATATTTATTTATTTCTATTTTTGTATGAATAGGAGAGGATTGTCCAAGCACTACAACGGGAAGTCACGATCATTCACAAGTTTGTTAAATGTAAGAAGCCTAGAAGAGCTAGCCAAAGAAGATCAGAATTCCTATAGCAAGAAGCTCAAGACATGCAAGAGCTATGGAGGCTTATCAGTAAATCATACTTGTTCAAGGCTTATTGGGAAAAGGCAATCTAATAATAAGGGGTCCAATTTCTCTTCCCTTATTGGTGGAAGGAGAAATTACTCTACTAATAATAATAATAATAAGCCTCCTATCCCCCCACCCCATAGATCACTAAGTACTAGTGGCTTTGCTAATCAAACTCGTTTGTTTGCTTAATCGAGGTCTTAATTGAAACTAGATGTGGCTAATCCAGTCTTGTTTGTCTCTTTTTATTTCTTCTTCATTTTACCCTTTTTGCTTATATGCTGAAATATGTACAGAGACTTAAAGAGCGTCTTGTTTGATGAATTATATTAGTGGTATTTATTTCACCTGATTTTCTATTACTGAGTTACATATCAAATTCTTTTTCCCACTCTTTCTCCATTGGTCTCCACAAATTTCCCCTAGCCCACATCTCTTTGGGGGCTCAGACTTCCTATCTTTCATTCACCGTGAGATGGGCCTTTCGCTTCTAACCCACCATTTTGGTGGGCTAAAGTTGGTCTCCAACAGTTCATAATCAATTTATGTTTTTTAATAAATATTTGGAATCAATGCCTCAAGGCAGTTAAAATCTAAAAATTAAATTTTTTATAATTTTTGAGATTTGGTTAATTTTTTAGGTGACAAGGGAAGCGTCAAATTACTAAATTCGATCGTATAAAAATGTTCAAAGTTATATAAAAAATTACCAAAATACATGAGGCCTAAATGAGAGTCTACTAGGGATGCGTTTCGATTCGAGCCGAGTTGAATTTAGTAAAAAAAATCCAGCTTGAGTTTGAGTTTGAAAATATTTGTATGTCTTAAGATTGAGCTTGAACTTGTCAATCTTATTTTTTGAGGGTTTGAGTTTGGCTTGCCCAAAAATCAAGCCGAGCTCGATTCGACTCGACGAACCAATAGATTTTTATTGGATATTTTTTAATTCTCATTCAATAATAATATTAAAAAATAACAAATATATAGTATATTAAGATTTTTAAGTTTTATATCATTATTAATAAATTATAATCATTAATATATACTTGATATTTTAGATTATGTGTGAGTATTATTAATTATATTATAATAAATTATAAATTATGTAATTACACAATAAAAATTATTAATTAATATTTTATTAAAACATATGTAGTTATTATGGTATATGATATTTATTATTTTATTATATTAAATATTTGAGTGAATATTTTATGAATATATTTTTTATATTAATAATATTATATGGTCTAATTTGCATTGTAAAATAATATATTGTTAAGGCATATTATGATACAAAATTTAGTAAGGATGATACATATATTATAGATAATATATAATATAGTAATAAGTTATGTTATATATCTTGTAACTATATCAAATAAATTATTAACTAATATTTTATTAAGATATATACTTATATAATTATTTATTTATTATAGTAGATTGAATCTATTTTTTATTAAATTACTTGTTTGAATAATATTATATAATTATTGAATTGCGATATTATTAAGTCATATTTATTGTCAAAATAAGTAGATAAAAATATATAATATATCATATATTTAGTATTACTAAATCATATAAATGTAGATTATTTTATTGCATACTTATATATATATAAAATACAATATGCATATCAATATACATATATATATATATATATATATATATATATATATATATTAGTTTGTGAGCTGGTTTGCAAGCCTCAAATATCAAAGAAATAGGCTTGAGCTTGGCTTGACACACAAGTGGCAAGCCGATCTCGATTAAGCTTGGCTTAAGCTTAACATCGTTCGAGTTCGAGTCCGAGTTCGAGTTCGAGTTCGAGTTCGATTTCGATTCGATTCGATTCGAATCGAATCGAATCGAATCGAGCCAAGTTGAGCTCGGCTTATGCGGCTCACAAGCCAGCTCGAGTCAGAGCACACCCCTAGAGTCCACCATGTCTCCAACTCATTTATATACACCGAAAACCTAAGTTACAGAAGAAAATTTAAAAAATACATCCCAAGCAAACAAATCGTCCAACACCAAAAGTCCAAGACACAAAACCATAAAACAGTTAAGGAAAAAGTCATCCCTGTCCCAACCCAAATCAACGCAAGAAATATGCTTGCAATCTTTATGCACAATATGAGCGGAGTTCCAGTGATAAGAACAAATTTTCTTGGCTGCTAACCCAATCATCAATATCAGCATTCCTGTCATACCCATAACCCAATATTGAACCTAACTCCTTCTCCAACATGCATTTCCATCAGCCTAGTCCGAATCCTTCTTATTAACATGTCCAAAATTTAATAAATCGGACCTGGCGCCTCTTCTCGTATTACAATTTCCCTCCCAAACAACAAGGATTGACCTCACCTCAATCCTAATAATTAATGATTTCTTGTGAGGATAACCTTAACCCAAATAGGGAGAATTGTACCTGCACTAGAAAACGGGGAGGGGAGAAAAATTAGAATCCGCATCAAATGAGCATCCAACAGCATGAAGGCCATATTGTGAAGGTTTGAGTTAGAAATTCTGAGGCTTGAATGATTGGCGGCGCTCAATATGTAGATCACTCCCTCACAAAATAATTTCACACTCAATCTCACTAAAGCAGCATGACAATTTGTGCACAAGGGATCCTTCCGAAACAAGTCCGGATAATAGGTACCCCCAATATCCGTCAATTTCGAAAGTAACAAAACTAGCAAGTTCAAGTCCTTGCACTTAAAAAATAAAATAAAATACTAAATCCGGAAACTCGAAAATCTTGATAAATTTTCAAATATCATTTCTTAAATTTTGTTAATGTTTCAGGTGAGAATGGAACAGACGATTACTAAATAGAAGGTCAAGTAATCAATTTGTTGAACAAATAGGCTGTATATCAATTAGTAAATCTTAATGTACCGAAAAAAAAAAAGTAAATCTAAGGTCAAGTAATCATTTTGTTAATGTAATCGTACGCATATCATAAGTTTAGATTCAGTTTTTCCATGTGGCATCCAAATGTCAATACTCTTTTCATTTATCATATTTCTAAATTTTAATTCTTTTCCATATAAAAATTTATTTAGGCGGGAAAATTTGAGTTTATTACCCCAAATAAATAATTTTAGTACTAATTTTTTAATTTTTTAATTATTCTCCAAATATTTAAATTGACAGTTTATTTTTCTTTTTTTTTTTTGTTTTTTCTTCTCTTCTTTTCTATTTTTTTTTCTTCTCTTTTCTTGTTATTACAGAAGTCATCGTAAGCTATATAATACCTCCTTTGTTTTTCATCCTCCTTGTCGGTGAACTTTTTACCAACGAGACCTTTTCACCGGCGAAAATCCTTTCATCGGCAGAGCCAATCGAACCGTTATCAACTACGTTTTTCATTTTCTCTTCTTTGGACTCGTTTACTATGCATCTAGACATTGAGCTGGGCCAACAACCCCCACATAAAATTGTTTACTTCAATTTGAGGGGATCCCTTGGTTAATGGTGCGCCCGCATGATCTAACCGAATATGAAGGGTTTTATAATTGGTCATTTTTAGAGTTTTTAATTAACCCAATCTCTGCCAGGTATGTGCATTTACTATCTTGCCCGTCTTCTTTTTTATTACATGCATGCCATTAATTTGACAAGAAGAAGTAAAGTGAAAATTGGTAAAGATCGAAGTGCAGGGGCATCAAAGTTTTTTCATATATGCTCCGGTCACAACAAGTCAAATGAAGTAAACTAATTGGGTAAAAATGATATAATAAAGTGGCTATAAAAATCCAAGTAAACAACTCCAGTTTGCAGTATTGGGCAATACAATTCATTTTTCCAATTTCAAAATTATAACTCATTGGTTTGCAAGAATGTAAAGTAAACGAGTTCTTTCGTTCTTCATTTTTTTTTTTTTTCCTTTTTCTCTTTCTTGTCGGCGAACCTTTCCTCGGAGGAGATCCTTTCACCGGTGAAGTTAATCTGATCGCCATTAATCACGTCAACTACTTGGACTTCTTTGAAAAATCTCTCTTTTTCTTTTTCAAAATTATTATTTGTAACTTTGAGACTTAATTTTTTGGGAGATGTCTTCTACAGATGATGGAGGTGAGGATGAACAACTTGTAAGTCTCTTGGCTAGTATTCGATATAATCGTCAAATGCATGTCTTTTTGTTGTAAATCAACTTTGTGGTAGTACCAGATTATCAAATATGATGGATAATCAGATTTTGCAATATACATAAGATGTACAACATGGATAAGTGATTCAAAACATAAGTACCAAAATCATGTCAAAACGTACAAATATAAGTACCAATAATACGTAGATCCAACTTATCTATTGTGACATGAGTTCCTTTAGCCAATAGATCCAACACCTTCATTAGGATATTAGTACCATCATTATCGTAGATTCGTATGAGTATAAGTACCAGAATCTAATAGATCAAAATCAACATAAATACCAGAGCAATTATTAACCATAGTATAGGTACCAACATTATGCAGAATCTTATGAAGATAAGCACCAGTAATGTACCAGAAACATATTCATATGACAATGAAAATCAGAACAACACTATAGAGTAAACCGAGAGACTTATCATTTTATTATGACTGAATCAACGGCAGAAGTCGTCTTCCTTAAAGAAGTATTCGCCCCACTACTGGTGCGTTGGGTTTCCGTGAAGCTCCTTCCAGAATTAGACAATTCAGAGATTTTCGAATCACAGATACGCACGATCTCAGGAGAATCTCACTTCGACTACTAAAAGGCTCTTATGAGAGAGTGTGGTGTCTGGTTGGTATATTAGAAAACGTGCTATGTGTGTGAAAGTATGTTTTCTTGACTGAACTCACAAGTACCCGTGTATGTGTGTTTCGTATTAGAGTGTATTTTTCCATACCAAACCAGAAATCTAACTAGACTTCTAACTCTTCCTAATTCACCACATTTTACATACTTGTCTCTCTATTTCTCTCTCCCATATTCTATGGTCTGGAACTACAGATTTATAGGGCACAAACCATGACATACATGGCTATTAATTGTCTTGTTTATGGCAGGCCATAACCTCACAATTAATATAGCCATAATGCAGAAATAAACTTATAAAAAACATCTGGAACGTTTTGTAACTGATACCAGCACATGAAGAAGACCTTTAATGCCATATAATTAACATTGTAACTGTCTGGTATCAACTTTATTTCAAATTCAAAATAAATGTCCAGCAATAAAACTCATGTTTGTACTTACCAATATGCAATTCTTAGTGTATAGTATAATATACAACACTTAATTGCATATAAAGTACAACCATCTTGATATATTATGTGGACTATAACATACCACAAAGTTTCAGCCTTTATTGCTTTCAATTTATTTATTATTAGTTTATGGACTTTATTCGATGGATTCCTAACAAAGAATTTGGTATCCCTCCAAGAATAAACTCATCCATAACGTCAAATTCCAACAATTTTCAATTCAGGAAGATTGGATTCTAGTGGATATTTATACAAATTCTTAATAGAAAATGGTATGATATTAACATCAATCAAATTGGTTTAACATACATATTGCTCCTCATGGCAACAATCACAAAGTGAGTTTGTTGAATGACGAGGATGCCGTTAACATGATTGAGTTGCATAACACGTTTCTTTTTGTCCTTTATCAACATTAGGACGACTAATTGGGATGATGAAAAAGAGCAAGCTAGCTCAATGAGCAATAGGTAATTCACCTTCTGTTGTTGTATCTTAATTATGTTCTAAATTTAATACTTTATTTTGAAAATTGGATACCATAATTCTGATTTGTTCTACTAGTAGTTTATGGTTTCAATTCAATATCTTATTTTAAAAATTGAGTACCTTAATATTGATCTACTATGCTTTTTGTTTGTTTACCTAAAGTGCTCATGAGTTCCTTCTGTTTATGAAATATCCAAATTATAAAAGAGTATTGTTCGTAAAACTTAGAGTACTTACGTTTCAAAATAAAGTATTATTCATAAAAACTAAAATACATACGTTTATAATTAGAGTATTTTTCAAAAACGTTAAAGTATCCAAATTTAAAATTAGAACATTATTTGTAAAAGTTAAAGTAAATTTGGAGTATGAGAAGGGAAAAAGGAAAAAAAAAAGAAAAAAGAGTATTTTTTGTAAAAGTTACAGTCGTTACGTTTTAAATTATAGTATTATTTATAAAAGTTAAAGTATCTAGATTTATAATTGGACTATTGTTTATAAACATTAAAGTATTCAAATTTTAAATTAGAGTATTATTCGTAAAAATTAAAGTACTCAAGTTTAAAATTTAAGTATAAAAAGGAAAAATAAAGAATAAGAAAAGAAAATGAAATAATTAAGGGTATTACAATCAATTTAAGTGTTTGGGAGTGAATAAAAATTAAAGTTTCAAGATGGGAAATTAGTACTAAAAGTTTGGGGATCGGAACAAACTAAATTTTCTCCCACTATCAGGTATTTAAAAATAACTTGATATAATTTTTGAATTATTTAAAAAAAATTAGAACTTATAATTAATGTCAAACAACGTATTATTAAAATATTTTAATTTTTAAAATAATTTAAGTTTTTAAAAATTATATATCTAGTTAAAATTATATTGATTTGATTTAAATACACCCTTTGTTTATAGTAGAATATAGATGTGTGAAACATTACCAAGTAATTAATATATGTCTGGACTCTGGACCATATAATGACATACAATGGTAGAAGAACATGCTCCGTAGATACTACGAGTAATTATGGGCCCAGCAGCACATGTAGATCGTAATGAAATATACTTTATTTTAAGCAGAATATTCCAAATCAAATGAAGGCCCAAACACAGTCAGCAGATAACATTGTTCTCCTTGCCACACCTCGTCATCTTATCTAATGCAAATATATTAATTAAATACTAACTCCATAAAATTCTTCAATTAATGTTGTTCTGTTCGGACAGGAAAACCAACGGATACGGTTTGCAAGAAGTAATTTAGACATTTCTATGCAGAGAGGAATACGTGCTGCATTTACGGGGCTCCGAACGATAATATTGAAGTACAACAACGAAAAAAGAACAATAATATTAAAGGTTATGGAGCATCTATTTACTATTGAGATAAACTTTGTTACACTCTATTTGGTTTAGAAAATTTAGAAGGGAAAGAAAGTTGCTAAAAAACGAAAAGCAAAACCAAAAACAGAATTGATTGTGATTAAATTCAATTTTAAGTTATGGTCATTCTCTAAAGTAACCCACCTCCAATAATCAAAATATGGAGTTAAATATATAATGTCTTGGTAACTCATTTCTATAAAATGTGGAGTTAAACAGTGGTGGAGGCACGTAGACTTGAGGGGGTGCAATTGACCCCCTCAACATTTTTTTTTTGTTCATATATAGATAATATAGATATATGTATGTAACTTGATGGGATTTTTTTATTATATTGACCCCTCTCGTTAAAGTTAAAACTAATACTAGTGAGGGTCAATATAGTAAATTATTAATAATTGAAACCACACATATTTGGAGTTTTATGAGCCCAACTCCCTTGTGTTATTCGAAATGGGCACCACGTGTTATATAAAATTTCATATAAAACCTTGTGTTTTTGTTAATTTTGTACAGAAAACTTTATGACCGGTAATTGCATTATATACTCAGGTTCTGCGAATTTTCTTTACAAAAATGTTATTTTTGTATTTATATGTATGATCTCTTAATTTCTATAATTTCAATTTTGCCTCAACATTCACAAAATTTCTCAAATAGGTCCTAAAATAATTTATTTTAATATGTAACTTTTTATCCATTAATTTTTCTTTAATGTATGTTTTCTACCAACTTTTGATTTATGTCTTTCCTTTCATGTTTTGCTTCCTGATAAGAATTTTTGCGGTATTTATATTCTTCATTTATTTCTTGTATATATCGTTCCAATATTTTCTTTTATATTCTATTATATTTCTTTGCAATTTTTTATTTGTAAATTTTTTTTGTCTAATTTTTGCTTTTATTCTCGTGAATAAGGGCAACACGTATGACTCAAACAGGTGTGAGGGTTTTTTATGTTTATTTTTATAAAACACAGGATTTTTTATGCTAATTTTTGAAATATAAGGTTTATCTTGCATTTTTGGTATTTCACAGGGTTTTCTATATATATATTCGCGGAAAAAGCCTAATATGACCCCCCTGAATTAAATTTCTGGCTCCGCCACTAGAGTTAAATATATAAGGTCAAGCATATTATTCATTATAATATCAGAGCAGGCTCGATTCTAGACTTGTTTCTCCACCCCGCCAAATATTTCGATTCCTGACTTGCAGATGTTCCGATTTCTACAATGTTCATGCGCTCCAGTTTGTCTCACATTCTTTTTTGGGGGGTGAGTAAGGTCAAACACATTATTTATCACATTCAAAATTTATTTCAGTGGGATTAGAATTCAGCGTCAAGGATCGAGGTTCGAAAGTTATGCAACAGGCTAAGGGTCGAACTTTGTGAGTTCTTTTCTTATTAGGATGAACACAAGTGTTAGAGCATCAAACTTGGATAAATTTGGGTTTTGCCAAATTTTGTCTCTTCAACACTTAAGTCAGCAAACCTTATAAGAAAATTAAGTGAGTAAAAGAGAATATATTTAATGCAATGGAATGTCTTACCTAATGTGATAAATGTTGGGGTATTTATACGAGAATTACTAGGTGTTGCGTTCCCTAAAACTCTCTTCTTCCTCTCCTTTGTTTTTCTATGTATCTCTGTCTAACTCACCTATTTCACCTCTTATTTCTAAAAGATGATCCATTCTCTTATAACTTCTAGATTTTCTAATTTACCTTAAATTCGATGTACTCTCCTCTAATTATAATTAGTTGCATGCTACTCCACAAGAATTCTATATGCTATCTACTTCCTTTCATATGTCCTCTGGGTCAGCTAGCCGCCTATAGTAGCTGACTAATCTGGCATAAGCCCTTCTTTCGAGCTATACCTTCGAACTAAGGGACTTGGGCTTTGGGTTCAGACTGGGCATTTGGGTATATCCCCAACACCGGGGGTATTTCCATGCAATATCTAATGAGGTCAGTTCTAAACTCATGGATCAATGAGAGGATGCCATATTAGTAGGTGACATTAGCACTATTCAAATGGTACAGTGGTAGTGGAAGTGTGTATATGGAGCATTAATGATTGTAAGGAGTAGTGAGAGCTCCCCGACAATTAGGCGTTCGAAGCAAACCCAATCCCGCGAGAAGGACTATCAAAGAGAGGCCTCAAGGGATCGAGAGTATTGACTATTGACCCTCGATAGATGTTGCCCAAAGGGGGAGTTGGCTACCTTGAATTCAGATATGGAGGAGTTTAAAGCCGTAAAAATCTTCAAATGCTCCTTGATAAATTTGGTGGTTTGAGCTTCTTCAACTTTAAATTTAGATTCAATAACATTAATTCATAGGTTATTCGACTTGTTTACGAATCAAATGCCAAATTTTGGTGAATTCCGCGAAGAACTTCTTTGAACATGTTGATAACTGTTGGGATTAGTGCCCTGAATATCCAATTTCTTTGTAAATATTTCGTATTTTGTTGGATTAATAAAACTGAAATTATCGCAAGTTATGAGTATATTAACATAATTAATAACGTGTGATGATATTCTTATATGAAATGTGTTTCATAGGAAAGGACTTTGGATATCGAAATCACGTGTTATTAAAGTTCTAGTCGATATGATAAGAATAAGTTCTTATCGAGACTATAATGTGTTATATAAGATGATTAGTCTTTCGTCATAGGGAAATGGAGTTTCCAGTTATAACACATTGATGATTTTCAATAGATTTGGAAATATCGAACTGGACCACTAAGATAGTTCATTTTAAACTACTATCTAAAATGAACAAATCTTATGGAGCATTGAACTCTTAATCCTGGTAGTATTTCGACTTTAGGCATGTAGTGTTAATCATTGTAACTTGCTCATAAGTGAGGTCTCGATTTCGAATGACCAAAACCTTTGTACGTTCAGTGATTACATGAAATATGCTAAAGAGAAATATCGATCGAGGAATCTGTGGCTTTGCTGGAAAGTTAAAAGATATTCTTGAAATATGTAGCACCCGAGCGTTAGGTACCACATCCCCCGCACCGGGACCCGACCCGTATATGAAATGGGAGTCCATACACGTGCCAAATCCACGGCGAACGGGGACGCAACACACACGCTATGCTAGGCGGGACTAACCCTTAAACCAAACAGGGCAAGAATCATAAAATCAGAGTTAAATAAAATTCGCGGAAGCAAGAATAACATAGCATATACAATGAGCCACCAAGCTCCAAAAATAGATATACAAAAGCATTACATAATCAACGGCGCTCATGGCCTACAAAAATCATAACGCTCGAAACTAAAACTATAATCATAAGCAAAATATCAACAAGAGTATGAATATGAGACAAAAGGAAGTGCTAAACATAAATGCAAGACCTAGACGACTTGTATTCCCGCCTAGCACTCCTATTCCTGCACAAAACAACTGGAAACAACCGGGTTCAGTCTAAAAGAGACTGGTGGGTATAAAACGGGGCATAAGATACGTAATATCGCATAAATTAAACACATACATGCAAGCCCTAATCCCGTGTGAAGTTTAGTAAGACTTTACCAAGTGGTTAAAACAAAAAGGAAACATCAACGGGATTACGACGTTCATATTCATTCATAAATGTTCATAAATGTTCATAAGGGTTTATGGCCCGGCGAGTGGGCGTGCACAATCTCCAACCTACTCCTCGTGTAATCATAATTAATTATTCAATAATTCATTATCATACATAAATCTTTTGTGCTCATAAATACATGATCATAATCATTCATATACTCCTTCTTCCTCCGGGTGGTGGACGAGTTTGCAAGGCTCGACCACCTAATCATATCAATACGGCTATGAGGTTCATGAGTCCTCAAAGCCCGGTTATCGTTTCCCCGTCAAGAACCTCCCTTGACGAAGTCCGTTTCGCCGTAAATGGTTGGAACTAGTATATGGGATCCCCGTCAGCCCTTGCTTCCTCGGTTAGCCATATATACTAAGTCCCGGGGCCCGTGCAATCATAAATCATAAATATCTCGCCAAATATAAGGTAGGGTTTCATAAATAAAAAGGGGGTCGTACGTTTGAAATGATTTACCCGAAATGATTCGATATATATATATATATATATCTACGGTTTTGGTTTAAAACTTTGCACATAAGGAATATATAAGGTTGTTTTAACTAATAGAAGAAAAACCCACCTTTACCAAAGCAGAAATAAAGGCACAAGCGTCTCAAGGCTCGCCCTCGTCTCCGACCAAACCCGAATCTGTGCAAAAGAAAAGGTATGAGACTCAATGACCACATATGACGCTCGGCAATGAAGTGAATATGACATGAATGCATAAATGATCATATTATATCATAAAAACGTTCATGTGCACGATTAAAGAATTTAAATCATATAATCATTCATTCGTTCATATATTTCATTCAATTTCATAAGTTCATAATATTCATAAACTCATAATTCATAATTCATATCAATTAATCTAGCATTCAATTAATAAGCATATCACATATAATATTCATATTCACATTTAGGAATAAAATAAATAAAACGTTCAATCAAAAGTCAGTAGAATAAATACGCGAAATAGAAATTAATTAATTTCAATAATTAAATTAAATTAAATAATATATAAAATATATAATAAATATATATAATATAATATATATATAAATAATCATATATAATAATATACAATATATATACATATATAAAGTATATACATATATACACGTACACACTCACACACACATGCATGCATATATACTATATATTACATATATATAATTATAACCCATGCATGAAATATATACTACAATATATACAATATATACATGCAATTATAACCACAAAACCATGCATGCAACTCACGCACACATCATGCATAAATATAACAGTAGCAGCAGCAGACCAAGGCACGCAGCAAAAGCTCAAGCAAAACGGGGTGACACCCCCGTGTCTCGGTACAGCAAGTCCAGGCCATCTCTGCACCCCCGTTCCTCGCTGGAACGGCCAGGAATGGCACGCCCGTGACGCACAGCAGCAACTCCCTCTTACAGACAGCAAAAGACGCAGAAAACAGAGCAAGAAAAGGCAGCCATCTCCAACATGAACGAAGGCAACAAAAGCAACACAACAAGGTCCAAAATGCAGCACAAACTCAACAAGAACACACACCACAAAGCTACTAAAATGGACAGCAAAAAGGGAGAAGGAAACGCAGCAAATGACAGCTGAAAAACCAGTCCAAAAACAGAGCAAAGTTGCGGGGAAAACAGGGCGTGCTTGAGCTCAATCAACCCGATTTCATTCAGGTCCATAAGTCCCTCAAACGTGCAGCAAAACATCATATATTCAACAAGGAAATCAGTTCCAAAAGTGATCAATCAAGGCATGGTAGCAAACGTGACATTCAAGTGAAATTTCTCAAAAATGTCATAAATGATATATCATAAATACCTCAACAACCACGAAATCAATGACCATAAATGATATGAGGATGTCAAAACAATCAATCTCAAGCTTGGAATCAATCTAAATCATTGAGAAACGAAGAAGATTAAGAATTTGCCCAAAATCCTTTATTTTCGGTAAAAGCCCAGAAAATCATGAAACCATGCTCAAAATCATGAATGGAAAGATGAAAATGCTCAGAATTAATCATATAATACAACCCTTAACTTACCTTGATGATTGGTTGAAGTTTGGATGAGATTTGAGCTCCAAAATCTCCAAGGTTTGAAGGGTTACGGGACTGGAATGCAGGACAGTAGCTTTGGCTGAGTTTTGGGGCTTGTGTGAGGATAATCTCGGTCAAGGCTTGTTATGTCATGATAAAGGGTTGAGTTAGGGTTTCAAAGAATCAAACCATGGTTAATTTGGTTATGGTTTGGCCAAGATATGGCTGATTTGGTGCAACAAGGTCAAGTTGGTCTCCGTTTCGTTTTTCGGTTGGATTTCGGAGTTTCAAATGACTTAGGAAAAATATAAGGCTAAGTTTACTAAACCCGAATTTTCGTTACGAGTTCAGCGGAGTTGACGGAACTCGAATCCGAGTTCCCGAGCTCAAGATATTAAATTCGGAACCAAGGGTACGCTAAGTGCTCGTTAGCTCCCGTTTTGGTTCCTCAATTAAAATTAAATTCGTTAACCTATCAAATGAATTCAAAAACATAAATTGAGCATAAAATCATGTTCATAACACATATATGTACGACATATTACACCTTCGTGGCAATTCGATATCATTTCATAAGAGAACGAAGCACAAAATAAACGAACAAACTCGATCATACAATTCATGCATAAATTATAAAATTCCCATGCACCATTCAACCAAATTCATGCAAAATGAAATGAAATTCATGCATAATTATATTAAATCAAAGTTCATGCATAAATATATTTTCTACGTATAAGTATTTATATAGGAATAATTAAATAATTAAAACATGATTAATTAACATAACATATAATTAACATAATCATTAAATAAATAATAAAATAATTAAACATATATATATATATAATACGAAATACATATATATAATTAATAATATTAAAATAAAATAATATAATATAATATAATAAAATAATAACAATTATAATAAAATTAAATATAAAACACGTAAAAACAATTAATTCGCGCAATTTGATAAACACATACGTCGTACCTTTACGTCCGAGAAATCGGGGCGTTACAATCTCTCCCCCTTAAAAGAATCCGTCCTCGGATTCACTGCTCGCTCGGAAACAACTCGGGGTGAAACCTTTTCATCTTATCCTCCGTCTCCCACGTAGCCTCTTCGGTTTTATCACTTCTCCAAAGAACCTTGACTAGTGGAATACGCCGATTTCGAAGTTCCTGAAACTTCCGATCCAATATCTTAATCGGCTTCTGAACGAAGGTGAGATCCGGTTCTAATTCCACTTCTTCAACCGGTAGAACCTCGGACTCATCTCGATAAAATTTTCGGAGCTGTGAGACGTGAAACACGTTATGAATTCCAGTCAATTTCGGAGGCAAGTCCAATCGATAGGCCGTATCCCCAATCTTCTCCAAAATCTCATACGGTCCCATATACCGAGGGTTTAACTTTCCTCCTCCTCCAATCCTTGAGAACCCTTTTCGTGGGGAAGCCTTTAAGAAAACCTTATCTCCAATCTCAAACTCCAATTTCTTCCTCCGAAGATCTGCATAACTCTTTTGTCGATCCTGAGCGGCCTTCATCCGTTGTCTAATCATCTGGACCTTATCAATAGCCTCTTGTACAGCCTTAGAGGGTTTTTCCTTCTTTTCCCCTCTCCTAATCCCCTCTTGTTTGGTCCAATTCCATTCCTCCAAGTCAAAGAACAACGGTGATCGACATTTACGTCCATAAAGAGCTTCATAAGGGGCCATTTCAATCGAGGCTTGATAGCTATTGTTGTAAGCAAACTCGATTAACGGCAACTGTTCATTCCATGAACTTTGAAAGTCCAATGCACATGCTCTCAACAAATCCTCCAGATACTTAATTAACCTTTCTGATTGTCCGTCGGTCTGAGGATGGAAAGCTGTGCTGAATTGAAGCCTTGTCCCCAAACACTTCTGTAATTCTTGCCATAACCGTGAAGTAAATCTGGGATCCCGATCCGAGACAATACTAACAGGTACACCATGAAGCCTGACAATCTCATCATTGTACCTCTTGGCCAACTTACTCACTTTATCGGACATTCTGATAGCCAGAAAATGAGCTGATTTTGTCAATCTGTCCACAATAACCCAAATTCCATCGAAACCTCCTCTCACTTTTGGTAATCCCGAAACAAAATCCATAGCTATTTGTTCCCATTTCCATTCCGGGATAGGTAATGGTCGAAGTAGCCCCGATGGCTTTTGATGTTCTGCCTTTACCACTTGACAAGTCATGCAGTGTTTCACGAAGTCGATCACATCCCGTTTCAATCCATTCCACCAATAGAATTGCTTAAGATCCTTATACATTTTGTTCCCTCCGGGATGTATCGAATAACCTGACCGATGGGCTTCCTCAAGAATAATCCTTTTTAACTCTTTCGGGACAACAACTCTATTCTTGAATCTTAGAAGTCCCGTATCATCAAACCCAAACGGACACTCTGAATCAGCTCGAGCTTTCTCAGCTAATTTCTGAACCTCGGGATCAATCCTCTGAGCATCAAATAATCTCTGTTTAAGATCTGGTTGGACCGTAATATTACGAACACTAGCCCTTAGTCTGAACAACTCATCCTCATCTCCAATTTCCACTTTCACATTGGACACGCTAGCTTTCCGACTAAGCGCATCCGCGACCAAGTTAGCTTTGCCGGGATGGTATCGGATTGTACACTCATAATCCGCCAAAAGTTCCATCCAACGCCGTTGTCTCTTATTCAATTCCTTTTGCGAGAATAAGTATTGGAGGCTCTTGTGATCGGAAAAGACCTCGAACGAAATTCCATAAAGATAGTGTCTCCACTTACCCAAAGCAAAGATCACTGCCGCTAATTCCAAATCGTGAGTGGGGTAGTTCTGTTCATGCTCTTTCAGTTTTCTTGAGGCATAGGCGATCACTCTTCCATTCTGCATCAACACACATCCCAACCCTTCCTTTGAGGCGTCCGTGTACACTGTATATCCCTCTGTACCTTCGGGAAGGGCTAATACAGGAGCGGTGGTCAACTTTTCCTTTAAAAGTTGGAAACTAGCTTCACATGCCTCGTCCCACTCAAACTTAACCGCTTTCTTAGTCAATCGGGTTAAAGGAGCCGCAATCTTAGAGAAATCTTGAACGAATCTCCGATAGTAGCCTGCCAAACCCAAGAAACTCCTTACTTCTGAAGCATTTTTCGGGCTTTGCCATTGAATAACCGTCTCAATCTTAGAAGGGTCTACTTCTAACCCTTTCCTCGAAATAATATGACCCAAAAATGCTACCCGATCAATCCAGAACTCGCATTTGCTAAACTTAGCATACAACCGATGTTCCCTTAAGGTCTCCAACACTATTCTGAGATGCCTTGCATGATCCTCCGGAGTTCTCGAATAAACCAAGATGTCATCGATGAAAATTACCACAAACTTATCCAAATACGGCCGGAAAATTCGATGCATCATATCCATAAAAGCAGCCGGAGCATTAGTCAATCCAAAAGGCATCACTACGAACTCGTAGTGTCCATACCGGGTGTTAAATCCCGTCTTCGGAATGTCCTCTTCCCGGATCTTCAATTGATAATATCCTTGTCTCAAGTCCAATTTTGAGTAAACCCCCGAACCTTGTAACATGTCAAATAAATCCTCAATATGGGGCAAAGGATACTTATTCTTTACAGTCATCCGATTAAGCTCCCGGTAATCTATACACATTCTTAGGGTTCCATCCTTTTTCTTAACAAAGAGAACCGGAGCACCCCAAAGTGACGAACTTGGCCGAATATATCCAACTTTGAGCAATTCCTCTAATTGAATCTTTAATTCTTTCAACTCGGCCGGTGCCATCCGATACGGAGTCTTAGAATACGGTGTGGATCCTGGATGTAAATCAATAACGAACTCGATCTCACGGTCGGGTGGTAGAGAACTCAAATTCTCCGGAAACACATCGGAGAAATCCTTAACAACGTCGGTATCCTCTAACTTAACTTGATCTTTTGGCCTATTAAGAAGGTAAGCAATAAATCCCGTTGCTCCTTCTCTCATCAATTTGTGAGCTTCCATATAAGACAAGAGAGATACCGTTCTTGATCCACTACCAATCACCAATTCTTTCCCCAAAATCACCTTCTTCGCAAAACAATCAACATTGGCCCGATGCCTGAACAACCAGTCCATACCCAAGATAACTCCATACCTCTTCATGGGCATAACAATTAAATCAGCCGGATACTCTCTCCCTTCAATCAAAACCGAACACTCCCGAACCAACTGATCTGTCTGAAGACTCCCTCCAAGTGGCGAACTCACCAAATAATAAGAAGAAAGACAGATAACAGGCAAGCACAGAGTGGCAACTATATAACAAGAAATAAAGGAATGCGTGGCACCCGGATCAAAGAGTGCATGAATGTTCATGTTATGTATGCATAGGGTACCTTCTACCACGGCTGTGGGATCAATCTCTGCATCTTGCTCCTCACCCTCGAGGGCGTAAGCACGAGCTTGGATCATTGGCCTTTGAACTCGTCTTTGATATCCGGGGTCTTTGTCGGGACAAGTATCCGCCATATGGTCACCCTTCCCGCAAATGAGACACAAATTCAACCTCCTCCGATAATTATAAAAGTTGTGAGTTGGTCCTCCACAATGTGTACAAGGAGCTTGAGCCAATCTCGCCTCACTCGGACCTTGTCGATCCCTCGTTGGTGCCATGGGTAGAGCCTTTGGTCGAGTCGGTGCGGCCTGAGAACCTTGTCCTCCAAACCGAGGTTTCTTAAATGGACCCTTAGGAGGCGGACTAGCTTGAATCATCGGCCTCTTTCCCGCATTCGATCCGGATCCTCTTCCCATAGGAGCTCTAAACATCGGATCCTTCTTCTTGAATTCCTCCTCTTGAACCAAAGCCCTTTGCACGGTGTCGGCAAATGACTCGAAGTTGTGCCCCGCTTGCCCGTGTCTCAAATCCTGTCTCAATCCCGCTATGAATTTCCTTGCTTTCCTCTTCTCATCCCGGGTGACATGAGGAGCATATTTCCCAAGTCTATTAAATACGGCGAGGTATTGAGTCACCGTACGAGCACCTTGCTTTAATTCCATGAATTCTTGCTCCTTCCTCTCTCTTACCACTTCCGGTACAAAGCATTCCCGGAATTCTCTCTTGAAAACTTCCCAAGTTACTTCCTCTCCATCTACTTCAAGCTTCTCCCTTGTTCGTTCCCACCATTCATATGCATCTCCATCCAATTGGAATATAGCAAATTGGGCCTTCTCTTGCGTACTAAACTGTCGGACCCCAAATATCCTCTCCAATCTAATCAACCAACCCTCCGAAACCGCATCGTCAATAGAACCAGAAAACCGAGGGGGGTTGTAACTCAGAAACACCCCATGAGGATCTCTATTGTTATTATGATTTGGTGGGGGAGCTTGTTGTTCTGCCTGTTGTGGTGGGGGAGCTTGAGCTCTCCGATGCTCTACATAGTTGAAAACCGCTTCCATAAAATTTCCCATGTCCACCGGTGGTGCTTGTGGTTGGGGTGGAGGCGTAGGAGATCGATCATGATGACGGCGATGTCCGGGAGATCTCTCACGATGTCTACGTGGTGGCATCCTGTTCAAGAAATACTGAAATGCATGCTATTTTTAGTCCATGCATGCAAGTGCAATTAATTCGATCAAAATTCAAAATTTAAAGCACACAAGCACGTAAACAATGCATATGCAACACATGGACAAGTTATTCCTAAAGCCGAACGACCTAACTGACTCAACACGACACTAGAGCCCGGGTTTTGCAACCCTAGGCTCTGATACCACATAAGGATGTAGCACCCGAGCGTTAGGTACCACATCCCCCGCACCGGGACCCGACCCGTATATGAAATGGGAGTCCATACACGTGCCAAATCCACGGCGAACGGGGACGCAACACACACGCTATGCTAGGCGGGACTAACCCTTAAACCAAACAGGGCAAGAATCATAAAATCAGAGTTAAATAAAATTCGCGGAAGCAAGAATAACATAGCATATACAATGAGCCACCAAGCTCCAAAAATAGATATACAAAAGCATTACATAATCAACGGCGCTCATGGCCTACAAAAATCATAACGCTCCAAACTAAAACTATAATCATAAGCAAAATATCAACAAGAGTATGAATATGAGACAAAAGGAAGTGCTAAACATAAATGCAAGACCTAGACGACTTGTATTCCCGCCTAGCACTCCTATTCCTGCACAAAACAACTGGAAACAACCGGGTTCAGTCTAAAAGAGACTGGTGGGTATAAAACGGGGCATAAGATACGTAATATCGCATAAATTAAACACATACATGCAAGCCCTAATCCCGTGTGAAGTTTAGTAAGACTTTACCAAGTGGTTAAAACAAAAAGGAAACATCAACGGGATTACGACGTTCATATTCATTCATAAATGTTCATAAATGTTCATAAGGGTTTATGGCCCGGCGAGTGGGCGTGCACAATCTCCAACCTACTCCTCGTGTAATCATAATTAATTATTCAATAATTCATTATCATACATAAATCTTTTGTGCTCATAAATACATGATCATAATCATTCATATACTCCTTCTTCCTCTGGGTGGTGGACGAGTTTGCAAGGCTCGACCACCTAATCATATCAATACGGCTATGAGGTTCATGAGTCCTCAAAGCCCGGTTAGCGTTTCCCCGTCAAGAACCTCCCTTGACGAAGTCCGTTTCGCCGTAAATGGTTGGAACTAGTATATGGGATCCCCGTCAGCCCTTGCTTCCTCGGTTAGCCACATATACTAAGTCCCGGGGCCCGTGCAATCATAAATCATAAATATCTCGCCAAACATAAGGTAGGGTTTCATAAATAAAAAGGGGGTCGTACGTTTGAAATGATTTACCCGAAATGACTCGATATATATATATATATCTACGGTTTTGGTTTAAAACTTTGCACATAAGGAATATATAAGGTTGTTTTAACTAATAGAAGAAAAACCCACCTTTACCAAAGCAGAAATAAAGGCACAAGCGTCTCAAGGCTCGCCCTCGTCTCCGACCAAACCCGAATCTGTGCAAAAGAAAAAGTATGAGACTCAATGACCACATATGACGCTCGGCAATGAAGTGAATATGACATGAATGCATAAATGATCATATTATATCATAAAAACGTTCATGTGCACGATTAAAGAATTTAAATCATATAATCATTCATTCGTTCATATATTTCATTCAATTTCATAAGTTCATAATATTCATAAACTCATAATTCATAATTCATATCAATTAATCTAGCATTCAATTAATAAGCATATCACATATAATATTCATATTCACATTTAGGAATAAAATAAATAAAATGTTCAATCAAAAGTCAGTAGAATAAATACGCGAAATAGAAATTAATTAATTTCAATAATTAAATTAAATTAAATAATATATAAAATATATAATAAATATATATAATATAATATATATATAAATAATCATATATAATAATATACAATATATATACATATATAAAGTATATACATATATACACGTACACACTCACACACACATGCATGCATATATACTATATATTACATATATATAATTATAACCCATGCATGAAATATATACTACAATATATACAATATATACATGCAATTATAACCACAAAACCATGCATGCAACTCACGCACACATCATGCATAAATATAACAGTAGCAGCAGCAGACCAAGGCACGCAGCAAAAGCTCAAGCAAAACGGGGTGACACCCCCGTGTCTCGGTACAGCAAGTCCAGGCCATCTCTGCACCCCCGTTCCTCGCTGGAACGGCCAGGAATGGCACGCCCGTGACGCACAGCAGCAACTCCCTCTTACAGACAGCAAAAGACGCAGAAAACAGAGCAAGAAAAGGCAGCCATCTCCAACATGAACGAAGGCAACAAAAGCAACACAACAAGGTCCAAAATGCAGCACAAACTCAACAAGAACACACACCACAAAGCTACTAAAATGGACAGCAAAAAGGGAGAAGGAAACGCAGCAAATGACAGCTGAAAAACCAGTCCAAAAACAGAGCAAAGTTGCGGGGAAAACAGGGCGTGCTTGAGCTCAATCAACCCGATTTCATTCAGGTCCATAAGTCCCTCAAACGTGCAGCAAAACATCATATATTCAACAAGGAAATCAGTTCCAAAAGTGATCAATCAAGGCATGGTAGCAAACGTGACATTCAAGTGAAATTTCTCAAAAATGTCATAAATGATATATCATAAATACCTCAACAACCACGAAATCAATGACCATAAATGATATGAGGATGTCAAAACAATCAATCTCAAGCTTGGAATCAATCTAAATCATTGAGAAACGAAGAAGATTAAGAATTTGCCCAAAATCCTTTATTTTCGGTAAAAGCCCAGAAAATCATGAAACCATGCTCAAAATCATGAATGGAAAGATGAAAATGCTCAGAATTAATCATATAATACAACCCTTAACTTACCTTGATGATTGGTTGAAGTTTGGATGAGATTTGAGCTCCAAAATCTCCAAGGTTTGAAGGGTTACGGGACTGGAATGCAGGACAGTAGCTTTGGCTGAGTTTTGGGGCTTGTGTGAGGATAATCTCGGTCAAGGCTTGTTATGTCATGATAAAGGGTTGAGTTAGGGTTTCAAAGAATCAAACCATGGTTAATTTGGTTATGGTTTGGCCAAGATATGGCTGATTTGGTGCAACAAGGTCAAGTTGGTCTCCGTTTCGTTTTTCGGTTGGATTTCGGAGTTTCAAATGACTTAGGAAAAATGTAAGGCTAAGTTTACTAAACCCGAATTTTCGTTACGAGTTCAGCGGAGTTGACGGAACTCGAATCCGAGTTCCCGAGCTCAAGATATTAAATTCGGAACCAAGGGTACGCTAAGTGCTCGTTAGCTCCCGTTTTGGTTCCTCAATTAAAATTAAATTCGTTAACCTATCAAATGAATTCAAAAACATAAATTGAGCATAAAATCATGTTCATAACACATATATGTACGACATATTACACCGTTGTGGCAATTCGATATCATTTCATAAGAGAACGAAGCACAAAATAAACGAACAAACTCGATCATACAATTCATGCATAAATTATAAAATTCCCATGCACCATTCAACCAAATTCATGCAAAATGAAATGAAATTCATGCATAATTATATTAAATCAAAGTTCATGCATAAATATATTTTCTACGTATAAGTATTTATATAGGAATAATTAAATAATTAAAACATGATTAATTAACATAACATATAATTAACATAATCATTAAATAAATAATAAAATAATTAAACATATATATATATATATAATACGAAATACATATATATAATTAATAATATTAAAATAAAATAATATAATATAATATAATAAAATAATAACAATTATAATAAAATTAAATATAAAACACGTAAAAACAATTAATTCGCGCAATTTGATAAACACATACGTCGTACCTTTACGTCCGAGAAATCGGGGCGTTACAAAATAGATTTGCAAAGTTCGAATTAAAACTTTGGCCAAAGTACTTCGTGTGATGCGTCACTGAAGTTGTATGTTGAATGTGTTCACGTACAAGAGATTTGAACTTAAGGCGAATCAGGAAATTTCAAATTAGAAATGAAAAATAAATGATAGTAGTATTAATTTATTTTTCATGGATATCTACACGGATGAGTAAAATGCAAAATTATTCTAGATCGACAAATTCGTGAATAATTTAATTAATTTTAGAGTGCAACAATATTTATTTAGTGGAATTAAATATTGTTAAACGGTAATTAATTATTATCATGGGATGATAATATATTAACCCCTTTGGAGCTAAAATTAATTAGTCCTGCAGGTCCCCCTGCAAGCTCCAATCGAAAAACCCGAAGATAAAACGTTAAAGGGAAAGAGAGAAATAAAATTTCAAAGTGTTTGAAATTAGCCAAGGATTTTTTTTTTAAGAAAATAAATCAAGTTCCAAAGAGTTGTAAATGCCCGGAATTTTATTTTGGAAAAAATAAAATTTTCATCGGGAAAAAAAAAAAATTGATGACGTGGCATGCCACATCAGCGGTCAGGGGTGAGGTGGCATTGACACAGCAGTCGTGTGGCGCGACACGTGGGCGACGGAGATCACGCCACGTCAGCGTGAACGGACGGTCCAGATTAGATCTGGACCGGGCCGGTCAACGGGTCGGGTCGGAAACGGATAGGGTAGGTTCAGGCCGGATCCGGTTGGACCGACCCGGACACGTGGCCGAATGAGAATCGGCCACGTCACCCGAAACCCTAGGCGAAGGTGTATCACACGCGCCACCTTGTGGCCGAGCGTGAGGGCGCGTGTGAGCTCCGATCGGGGCGTTCTCGGCTGCGTTGGACTCGCGGTGATGAGAACTTCAACGTAGTCACCTTGGTTTTCGTGTCCAAGTTACACTCACAACTGGGAGGTGAAATTACTATTTTGCCCTCGTTTTTTCCCCTATAAATAGGGGCCTTGGCATTTCATTTTTTCCATAATACTTTGGGAGAGGTTTTGGCTGAGCTCTCGGCTTTGAAACCATATCCCATTCTCCTAGTTAATTCCTATTTATTTTGGAATTAATTTTAATTAGGTGTTTATATATAAACGCCTGATTTCGGGAGAATAAACCCTGAAAAGGGTTTTCTAGTTTAAAGTTTTATTTTCTCTAAGTATTTAGAGAAATACTTTCGGAGCCCACACTCCGAGGGTGTCCCTGGGGTTATTGCAGGGAACCTCTGCCGGTTTCGCGAGGAGATCGAAATCGGGTTCTCGGGAGGTGAACTCCAGGAGCAGTAGCCATCTTCGGTGAAAGGTAATTTTATATTGTTTTTATTTAAGCATGATGAATTAGGTGCTCTTAAGTATTAATTGCATGCTTTATTTATCTGCTTTGTGATTTAAAATTTATTATCAATTGCACGTATATACTTGAGTAGTTCCGGCTAGTCTTCCACTGTTTGTATTTAAATATTTTAGAAATATTTTGATACCTGTACATTAGGTAAAATTTTAAAATGTGGTCCCGACTGCTACTGTTCTGGACCCACCTCCCAGCAACAACACCGTGGATTTAACTTGAATATAATGCCGATTTGCTAGTTTAACGCTTTGATAGTAGATCAAACTTGTTTACGAATCAAACTCCAAATTTTGGTGAATTCCGCGAAGAACGTCTTTGAACTTGTTGATAACACCGTGGATTTAACTTGAATATAGCGCCGATTTGCCAGTTTAACGCCTTGATAACAGATCAAACGTCTTTGGGGAAGAACGCCTTTGAACTCAGTCTTGAATATGTAGAGAGCACCTTACCTTCTTCTTCTCCTCGTTTTCTTGTAATTATGTTGTGTGTAAAATGAACTAACCATGACCCCTTTATAAAGGTGTGAGATTCAAAAGTTGACGTTTTAGTTAAACTTATTTAATAATTATCTCTTTTATTTTTTCAAAGAGATAATATATCAAATAAAATTGTATAAATATTTATCTTTTTAATATATTTATTTTTTAAAGAGATAATATTAAAATAAAACTTAAATTTAATTACAATTAGACAAATGATGAGATTATTCCTTACAAATATCTATTTATTAATATCAAAGTATAATCTTGAATTTGGAAAATTATATATTTAATTTTATTCTACTAAATATAAATATCTTTTATAAAATAAATCGTGTCAACAGTGATACATAAAAAATTTCATCTTTTATAAAATAAATCGTGTCAACCGTGATACATAAAAAATTTCCTAATCATTTTCTTTGGTTTTTATTTTTATTTTTTTCCATTCAAGTTCCTTTTAATCAAACAGAGCTTAAAGTTGATTCGTTTATATATGTACTTGTTAATTATTGGTGGCTGGTTAATAAATTGATTATTTATGGCTAATTATTCCCGGTGGCGGTGAGATAATATGCAAGGCTCATGTGAAGAACAAGAGAAGGAGAAAAAAGAAATGGAGAAAGTGAAAATCCCTCAACAATACACTACCTTACAAATATCTGAAGATTCGATGAATTATATCATGTGGCGACATAAAGAAGGAAATGATATAATTAAGCAATTATTGATCATTAGTGCATAATGCTGCATCAGCTCATATACACTCTACCACTACTAAATATAAAAATAGTAACCTAACTCTTCCTTTGCTTAATTGTACGTTAATAATTATAAATTATCCTCTTTTCTAGTGCATTTCGCCTAGAGCCACCCGCCCACATTCACTCCTCTTTGAGAGTTATTTACATCACTAATGTATATCTATTTATAACACAAAATATTTATCACCGGCATTGGGTTACAATTACCTAATTAACTAAGTTGATATCCATAAGACAAATAAACAGTTCAGTAGTAACTTTTATTGGGGTATTTTCTAATAATTCTAAATTATAAGCTCAAGTTTTACTGGAATAATTAAAAAATCAGCAATAATCCTAAATTAGGAATTCAAATTCTATTGAAATAGTTGGGAAACCGTCAAACAATTTCTTTAAAAAAAAAAAACTAACTCGTTGGTAACAGAGGCGGATCCAGGATTTATTATGAGTGGGGGCTGAAAGTTCCTAGACCTCAATATATTAAAAATAATAATGATAACTTGAAATTAATTAAGCACATTAGAACTCATAGATAATAATTGTTTTCGATAATTCAGTGTTCCTTCAATTTGCTCCCACCATTTTTTCTCAAACTAAAGTTTTCACGTACAGATAGGCCTCTTATTAAAGAAAAAAACTAATATTTGTTTTGGGATTATAATATCCACTATCAAGTGTAATATTAGAATTATTTTTGTGATATTAATTTGACCGAGTTAGGTTTTGAATTTTTTTTTTGTGATATTAATTTGACAGAATTAGGTTTTGATTAGAATTACCTACGTAATATATGATATCTTTTCTCTCTCTAATATTATCATAACAAAAAATTCACACTTTTAGTTATTTTCATATTCGAGCAAAACTTGAGTTATATTTAATATAATATAAACATATAACATTTATTATATATAATAACTAATATATTTTATACTCGTAAAAAGTATTAATTTATTTATTTTCAATAATAAAATATTAGCTGGCTCCACCCCTGGTAGGTAAACTATATATGAAAAATATTATTGTATTAAAGTTCCAAGTTTTAGATTCAGTTTGTAAAAATATTATTGTATTAAAGTTCCAAGTTTTAGATTCAGTTTGTGTAATGCAATTTGCACTATATACATATGCGTGTATTATTAGTCTATGTTTCTATGTTCAAACAACATGTTTTTCATATTTCGACTTTGATTGTTTCGTCCTAGTCGCTTAAGAATCATATAATCATTTTGCTCACAAAAAGTACAACATAAAAACATATATTTTTTTGACAAAATTATCTATTTCATAACCAAAATCATACCGAATTCACTCTAGAGTAGAGACGGAGTCAACAGAGTACGGGGTGGTCATTCCCCTAAAACTTTTTAAAAAAAAATATATTACATAAATATTTTGAATTGTTTATATTTTTGTCTCCATATCAAAAAAAATTGTCTCTATTTCGGTTTTTGTCACCAATACACGCCAAGTGTATCAATGGATAGTTGAGATTAAGAAAGAGAATCTTTTAATTTTTTTATTAATACAAGTATTTTTTTTTTATTTTTATTTCAATCGTCCATCAATATACTTGATGTATATTAGTGTATGACGTGGGAGATGAAACCGAAAAATGTAACGGAAAATCCGATCCAATTTATCTCTTTTCATCTTAATTTTGGAGGCCGTCGGTGCGCTAGTGGGAGGGAGAAGGGCAAATGGCTTAGTCCGGGGGTTCCGTGTTGTTTCGTGGAGAGGGAATGAAAAGATAGACCCGTCATTGTGACTGTTTGGCGTCACATAAATAATACCAATGGGGGCCCCCACTCCTCCACTTTTCTACTTTTTCTTTCAATTCAACAATAAATGGGCCGCTTTTGTAAAAGAGATAATTAATTCTTTGTTTACTTTCTAGGTTGAGATTTTTTCTCATAACTCAATGGAAGGGAAGTATCAAGTAAAACGGATAATGCTTTCCGATTGTTTGGTGTAAATGGAATTAAAGAATGATAGTCAGAAATTTAAACTCGAGCCATTATTTTGAAGAATTTTTTTTTCTAACTACTTGAATCAAATTTTGTTGGTCCGTAAATTTTATGTATTAAAATATTTAATTTAGTTAAGATTAAAAAAAGAAAAGTTCTTTGTTCAATGTACTCTACTTTCTGCTTCCGAAAATAATTTTTTAAAAGTTTTCATTGTTAGGTTATTTTTGTTGCTTTATTTACTTATTAAATCATTTATGTAGATATTGTTTGATTTATATATGATAAATGATACCATAAGGGATATTTTAATTTGAATTAAGCAAATAATCATTGTATTTATACGAAATTTTTAATGCATTTGGATAAAATTGTATACTAAACATTTTGCATAATTGGGATTTTTTTTTTTTGCTGAGGTGGCTGTTTTCTATCTCCTTGTCCCTTGATACGTTTTATTCAGCACCCAATATGGTAAGTTATATAGTTTAAATGATTAATTGAAAACACTTAATCTAAACTTATCAAGTTTAAATGATTTGTATAATAAAAGATTAAATAAATACAATATGTGCCGGCAAATGAGGAAATTTAGGCATGCACGGACCACATGAAGACAATAATTGAGTAATTGGATCATATGATATCAAAATTATTATATATTGTAATGTATGATAATGTGTAGCGGAGCATGTGGGGCAAGTGCAAACCCCTCTGCCCTCGATTTTTACAAATTGACAAAAAAAAAAAAAAAAAACAATAATAAACTGTAATCCCAACGCCGCCTTATTTTTAGACGCAATATATCATGAAATATCATAAGAGGACAATAAAATAAAGATTCTATGAAGCTATTAATTCTAGTAAAATTGGAACAATTTTTTATAAGGACCAATTGTCATTATTTATTTTAAACCTCCAATTCAGATTTTATACATTTAAAATCCCAATTTCACAATACATTTTTCCTAAACCCTCTAATGACCTTAAAAAATCTATTTTGTCCTTATTTTTTCACTTTTTTTACACCATTTTTCTTGCTCCATACCCCTTCTTCCTTATCATCTTCTTCCTCCTTCAATTCGCCGGACCGCCGCCGCCACCACTGGAGGTGGTCCAAAAATTCCCTAAAAATTCACTCCGGACGCACTCTTCGTCCTCGTTCCATATCTTCGATTAGTTTTTCAAAATTCAAAGTCATTTGTCCCTAATTTCAGATCTAAAAATGGAAGAAGAAGAAAAGAAAAATGGGAAGAAGAAAAGAAAAATGGGAAGAAGAAGATGGGGATATTGGTGTAATTTTCTATATTTTATTAAGGATATTGTGATATTTTTGCTCAAATTGACGAGTTTAGAAAAGTCTAAAAACTTTAATAAATAATCAATCATTAAAATATGTAAAAATCTAATTGGGGGATTTAGAAAAACTTTCATGGTATATTAGGGCCGTTAATTCTAATTAAGGCGGGCATTTCGTCTCCGCATAGTCGACGCCAATCATACCATGTTTAGCCGCTTGAGTCAAGAAGTCCACCATTTTCTTCAAAAAAATCTTCTCTTTTCATTTTTTTTATTTTTATCTAAGACATATAAAGTGGTACCGTATCAAAGCCACTCACCATTTAGTACCAATTGAGTTTCCAGCTAAAATGCAAATGAAATGAGTTGTTTAGGACAGGAGTTGGTTCTGAGCTGGGACTTGCTTTATATAGGCTAATAGGAGTTCCTGTCACGTAATTCTTAATAGAGAAAATTGTATTTTTGATGCCATAGGATATAAGTGAATTTTTTTTCTGTCTCATAGTTTTTAAATAGTTCTATCCGTTTTTATTTTCAACACTTTTGGTCCCAAAAACCAAAATTTTCACTATTAGTCCAAAAAAAAGAAAAAATAAATAAATGATGATTATACATTTATTTATTTATCAATATAATATTTAATTAAAATTAAAAAGTGACTTTTTTTATTTATTATGTATGTTTTAAAATAATGTGTAATATTTAGAATTTGTAAAATTTTTATGCATCAATATAATATTTAATTAAAATTAATAGGTGATTTTAACCATTTTTTTATTTAATTAGAATTTGAAAAAATCAAATTAAAACAAATTTCATAATATAACATATAATTATTTTTTATTTATTATAATATTTAATTAGAATTAAAAAGTGATTTTGAACAATATCTTAATTTTTTATTTATTCTATGTATTTTAAAAATGATGTATAATAGTCTTTTTGTTTATTTTATCTATCAATATAATATTTAATTAGAATTAAAGGCGATTTTAACCATATATTTTTTAATTAGAGTTAAAAAATAAAAATTAAAACAAATTATAATTATATAACATATTGTTGTATTTATATTATACTATAATTTTTATATGTTTATTGAAAAAAAAGAAAAGGGTAATTTATGAGTAACATCTAATGAAAGCTTAATAGATTTTGGGACCAATAGTGAAAATTTTAGCTTTTAGGACCAAAAGTGTAAAAAATGTAAATGAGTAGGACTATTTAAAAACTACTGAGACGAAAAAAAAATCAACTTATATCATATGGGACTAAAAGTGCAATTTTCTCTTCTTAATACTAGCCCTAGATTTGCGAATACCGTTTTCATGGACAAAAATTTTATTCATCCATATTTTTTAATTATAAACTTAAAATAATTTTTATATCTTTAAATTATTTTTTGAATCATCTTCCAGCCATAATTTCTGATCAAAACATATAAGTAGAGTAAAATACTTTTAAAGTAATTTATACTAGCAAACTGGTGCATGCAGTTCCCGTAGGCAAAAAAAGTTTCTAGTGTAATTTATTTTTCTGAATTAAATATCTTGTTAAATTCATTTGTTATTATATTATGAAATTGTAACTACAAAATAATGAAAATTTTCCTTTAAAATGATAAAACTTGTAAAAATAAGTAAATAAAAAACAAACAATAACAAATATTGACTAGATAAATAAATAAATAAATTTTATTTCCACAATCTCTACATTTCATTTTGTTTTATTAACTCTCTATGGCGCCTATGTATCTAAACAACTCCTCTATGACTTCGAACGCCTAAAAAAAAAAAGTTATTTGAAGGCTCATATATTAGAAAATTTAAAAATATATGTATGTTGATATTGAAAATAAGTAGAATAAAAGTATATGAAATTTAATAATAAATTTGTGCATGATATTTTTTCTCTTTAAATATTAAATATAACAACTTTGATGTCTTTGGAAAAACAAAAGATGAAAAATGAAAAATATGCATGGTTAAATTTAAAACAAACAATCTGTTATTTTCAAATAGATTTAAAGCAAAAATTCTTGTATAAATGTATATCTTATTGTATGGACGATCTCTCTTTTACTTGTATAAATAAATAGAATCAGTAAAGAGATGGATTAACATTCGAAATAGTATTGGTTGCAACTAAGGAACTAATTAAACAGATAAATATTTTGAATAATACCTTGGTAGAGTGCTCACTTATCGAAAATCTTCTTGTACACCATATTTTTTGTGAAAACTCCCTCATGGCCATTATTCGAACCTTTTTTTACCAAAATTTTAGTTGATCTTTCAAAACCACCACGTGAAAGAGCAACATATATAATTGTCCGTGACTGAAAATTTGATTTCCTAAATAAATTCCCAACATCGGAATTGTTTGCCTATGAGATTTATTAGTCGTCAAGGCGAAACTCAATCAGACAGAAAGCTGCCTTCTCGTCATTTCAAAATGTACATTTCCATATTCAGCAATGTTTAAAGGATTCGTGGCAAGTCAAACTCATTTATATTTTTCTTATATATGTTGCATGAGAATATCATTTATCTCATGGAGAAGTCTGTTCAAAACATAAGATTGATTCGTGCAACTCGAAGATGGATAGTCTTCAATCATATATGAGTATTTTTCATCCCATAATCTTCTAACTCCACTTGGTTTGCAATACAATAAAATTGTAGCAAACAACCTTCGAAATGTTGATGAAATTTTAAAATTCTGAGCTTCAATCAAGCACTCCCTAATGCTATTTGCCTATTGAAGAAGACTTTTTTTTTTCCCTACTGTCTGCTTAAAAGTTAAATAATAACAACTAATAGATCATCAAATAATTTTTGACCCTTAACATGGTTCAGTAGGAGATGCAAATAAATCGTTTTCGTTCATTTGGTAATACTGCATATACTCGTCAATTGCTTCTAGGTAGTTTCTCTCTTTACCCAAAATCTTTCATGTCGAAGCCGTCTATAAATTTTGGAAGCTCATTGTATAAATACTTAATTTACTAACGTCATTCGTTGTATATTCTGAAAACTCAGTTAATATTATTTTTGAGTTTTCATCATCAGTCAATACATCCGAAATCGATTGATGACTACAAAATCAAACTTGTTACATGTTAGGAAGATGCACTTGTAACCAAACAATTAAGGGAAAAATCCTGCTCGATGTAAACTTAAACGCTCTCTAAAAATCATCCGACACACAAATCCATCTTTCATCAACATATTTGCTGACTTCGTCACATTTAGGACCTGGGCGAACATCAAATACAACATAATCTGTCACTCTATATACATATTTGTACAAATACTTCACACTTTTAATGTTACCCCATACCTCAATATTTTTATGATATTCATATTTCAACAACAATCATGGGTTATATGAAACCACCCATCCATTATCAATAACAATGTTTCCATCATCGTCTAAACTGGATAGGAGTCATCACCTTTCCTAGTTTGTTCTGAAAATTGTGGAAAATCCTTTTTCACAACTCTCATTCTTCATGCAAGGCACACTTGGTTTAATATGTCCACATGGTTCATATATCATGTGTGTAAGAACATCTACATATAACTCTGGTTCTTCATCTTGTTTTGAAATTTCAATTAATATATGTAGTTTGATTTTTTTATAGAATTTCTTTTTATCACCCAACAACCTATGATGTACGGACACTTCTAAAAATATCATTTTGCCGTGTGGAACACAAGTGTAAATATCTTACACGCAGATTGTCTTTGCACTATAAAAAAGCCAGCGGCGGAACATATCTCCGCTAGATTTGGGAGGATGACAGTAGATCTGGAAGAGTGGCGACGGATCTGAGAAGAAGGCGGTAAATTCGAGAGAGTGACAGCAAATATGAGCAGATTTTGACGGAATAAATCTGAAAAGCTGGATCAAAACTTCAATTAACTACCTTTTCTTGAGTCGAGTCGCGTAAATTAGGGTTTCAGATATTACAGCTAACAGCCTAACACTATCACAAAGCAATTTACCATAATCCAGAAAATAAAAATAAGGTGCAATCTATATTTAGTTCAATATTATAAAAACTGTTTTATTGAGAGTCTAAAACTATTACATTATAATATTCTGACATGATTTTTTTTTAAAATTTTTTTACGTTATTGAACTTAATATTTTTTTCTCTGATTCATTTTTTATCTTTTTTGTGTATTTAGGTATTGCGTTATATTGTATCTAGTTAGTAATTATTATAATTATTTATCTGATTGGTAATGGGCGACAAAAACAGATTCAAAAGATTAAGTGTCAAAAACATAATTTTTGAGAACTTGATGACCAATTATAAATAAATTAAGTAAAAAAAAGAAAAAAGAAAAACTGTAAATGTAGTAAAATATTGCGGATAAGTTAATCATTAATCCAAAGGTTGTGATTTGTCTATATGAAAATCGATTTTTTACGGACCGTTAGAAATTTTTTTTCCTAAATTTAAACTTCCTGAGAATTATTTCTAAATAGAAGGTACTAATCAAACGGATAATAATTTTAGTAGAAGAAGACATCTACACTGATTCAGTGATTTGTTTAGGATTGTAATATTATTGAAAAAGAAAAAAAAGGAAAACACATTTTTATGGGGTATGGTGTAAATCACTCTTTACTTTTCAAATTTCAGCACAATGGGCAAAAAAAAAATCTTGTGTTATAAAAATTAACATAAAAAACCTTGTGTTTTCAAAATATTTGCATGACGAACCCTGAAAATTTCTGGTGTTGGGCACATGCTAAAAGCGCGATTAGAACACTAATTTTCTCTATTTATTGGACGTGAAATGACTAATTTACCTTTTATATTCTGATATACATCATCTCACCTCTCTCTCTATATAGTCTTTTTTATACTTGTTTATAGGGTTCTTCATGCAATTTTTATTTTGTACAGGGTTTCTATGCATATAAAAAAGTATTGAACATATACTTGTTTATATGGTTCTTCATGTAATTTTATTTTATACTTGGTGCATATAAAAAAGTATTGAACAATATAGAGACATGTAAGATTATGTATATCAAAATATAAAAGAGTAAAATTAGTCATTTTACGTCCAATAAGTAGAGAAAATTAGTGTTCTAGTCGCGCTTTTAAAGCATGTCCAACACCAAAATTTTTCAGGATTTGCTATGTAAATATTTTGAAAACACAAGGTTTTTTGTGTTAATTTTTGTAACATAGTTCCCCCCCCCCCCCCCCCCCCCCCCATTTCGCCTAACACAGGGGTGAAATATGTAAAAAACCCGAAAAATAAAATTAAAAAACAAATAAATTTGTATTAAGAAATAATTATATCTGACTACCTTGCATTTAGACCTAATTACGACGTAATCCATCATTATTAGGAAATTATATTTTAATCCCTAATTTTGAGAACTGGTTGTGGTTCTAGCGTTCCGTTATATCATTCCAAAAATACCCCTAATTTATTGATAAATTCATAATTTGTAAGGATCGTTTTCTTTATGTTTGTAAACTTTATGGATAATTTTGTAATTTTGATTATATATTTAATGTAACAATCTTAAAATCGTCAGGGGTATAAGTGTACTTTTATAAATTTCGTCAAGGGACTTCAGATCAAACAGGTATAAATATAAGTAGTCGAATGTAAATTACCTTCTCTGTTAATTAGTAGGGTTAGAGTTGGACAACAATTCGGATTTTGGAACGATCACGGAAGTTGGTAGCAAGTGACAAAGCCGACATGGTCGGGTTGTCAATCTTTCAATGAAATTACGTATTTGCCCCTGGGCAAATGTAAATAAATATCAGCAACAACGTTCATGCACTCAGAAACACATCAAACAAACACCTACTCCTATTAGAATCCGGTAACCAGAATTTTCTTCTCTTCCCTGCAATTTGCAGAGAGAGAATTGTGATTTGCAGAGAGAGAATTGTGAGTTGTGTGTGAGGGAGAAAGAGATAGAGTTCGATTGAAATTCATCTAACGATCCCCTACCCCGATAATAGAGAGAATTGTGTGTGGTGTAATCCGAGAGATCGGTTGATTTCAGGCAGGGAATCAACATCTATGCAAACGGGGTTACAGCACGCAATTATCGGGTTTCGATTCTGTTCTTCTTGTGGTTTTTGTGAATGCTGCCGCGGCGCTGGTTGTTATTATGATTATTATGAGCGTGTTTGATGATAATTTGCGCTGCGCTTCTAATCTAAGCCGCTTCATCGCCGGCCTTTTGCTCTTCCTTCTCTATCATTCCTTTCAACTGATTTCTAATTTCCCAATTCCTATACATCTGTAAAAAAAAAAAAAAAATTCTTTTCTTTTTTTCTCGATTTTTAAGTCTAGTCTTGTCGAGATTCGATTTGGTCCTCCATTGCTTTAGAATTCACAATTTTGGGTTCTCTGAAATTTGGGAGGAAAAGAGGGGAAGATTTTTCTGTTGTCGTTCAATGGAGATCAAATCCGCTGATGATTCGGATTCGCTCCCTGGCGAGTTTTTTGATGGTTAGTATCTGAATTCACCTTTTATGTTTTGTGTTATTTTCTGAATTTTGCCTGTCTTGTTGGATATGAATTTGATGGTGTTACCGTTTGGTGTGTATGTAATATGTCATACCGTGGTTTTACTAATTGATTGGTGATTGGTTAGCGGTAGTCGTGTAATTTGTTCAATAATCTAGCGAATCAATTTGTGTTTTCAGCTGGCATATATGATGATTGTGTTCGAAATGTATTTTCTTGGAAGACTGTAAATTGCTCTTCGTTTTTAAGATTAAACTTTTGAAAGCCATTAGATATGTTTTTTTGTCAAAATTGGGATAAAAGAATTGATGCAGTAGCTGCATTTTCCTTGTTTGCTAGGGAAAAAAAATCCCATCCTCACTGTAAATAAATTGCTCCTGATCTTGGACAATTTGTTTACCGAAAATCGAGTCATTTAAATTATTATTTGATTCGTACATCAAAGATTAATCCAATTTGCATGTGTAGCATTTTTTTAAGTTTATTTTGTCATAAATCTGCGTCCCATTTCGAATTACTTTTGCCATCATGAGTCATTCTTTTAGTTGTAAGTTACAGAAATATGGCTGGTACATTCTTTGTTTTTTTGTTTTCCTCTTGGACTTGAAACATTTTGATGCAAAAATATCTTCATCTTAATCAATTGTTATCTTGTTGACCAGGCTATGCATCCCTTGTTGAGAGACAATACATTGCCTCACCCTCTGTAATTGTTGTTGGTGGGGGTATATCAGGGATAGCTGCAGCCCGCATGCTTCAAAATGCATCTTTTAAGGTATAGTGTCTATTTTATAACTATTTGTATTCCTCTTAACAGTAATAATAGGTTTCTTATGTATCGTTCATGGCTGATGTGACTAATTCCCTGGTTCAGGTGATCCTGTTGGAATCACAAGATAGAATTGGCGGCCGCATTCAAACAGATTACACATTTGGTTGCCCAGTAGATATGGGAGCTTCATGGTATGTTCAACTTTTGTATTTACTCTGCACATTTTTTTATTCTACAGAATGATATGTTTGTGGACTGTGATTCTTGCTTCTTTCAAACGTGGCACGCTTTGACTTTTATTTGGACAATGCTCAGGTTGCATGGTGTCTGCAATGAGAACCCACTGTCTCCCGTTATTCGTCGTTTAGGGCTCACACTTTATCGTACAAGTGGTGATGACTCTGTTTTATATGACCATGACTTGGAAAGGTAAGGAAGTTTTCATATTTACCTGCCGTGTATTACTGGCAGTTTTAAGTGAACTATTTCTAATTCTTTAGTTAAGTTATCCATATGGACTTTTGTTTATTTAAGAAACTTCCACTTTTATAAAAGATGTCTCAACAGTCAACATGTGATTTTTGATGTTGACTTCCATGGAATTCAGAATGTGTATGATATTAGATTGTGGATAATTGTGCAGTTCCTCTTCACAAAAAGAAAAAAAAAAAGTTTGTATGGATTTTGATTGTTGTTTTTGTCTTTTCAGCTATGCACTCTTCGACATAAATGGTCATCAAGTTCCCCAAAGCATGGTTATTGAAGTTGGTGTTACATTTAAGAAAATCCTTGAAGAGGTACTATCTCATTTTGGCAATATTTGAAAACACATGGTCTGTATTGATTTATGTATGCAGAAAGGTATTGGTAATATTTTCTCTTTTCTAGACGGATAAGGTGAGAAATGAACTAAGCAATGACATATCCGTCAAGCAAGCAATGTTGATGGTGCTGGATCGGCATCCAAATTTAAGGTACCAGTTACTTTCTGTTTCTAAATTTAAAAGAAAGGTACCGGAAACAATTGAAGTCTGTTACAATTATGGAATGCTATGGCTTACTGTTGTAATTTGCATGTCTTCAGACAAGAAGGCCTGGCCCATGAAGTGCTGCAGTGGTACCTATGTAGAATGGAGGCTTGGTTTGCTGCAGATGCTGATATGATATCTCTGAAAGCCTGGGATCAGGCAAGTTTTCGTTGTTCTTTTTCACCTCATTTTCTGTTAACGTCTTTTACTTTACAGCTATAAGTTTTGAACTCCCAAAACCTGATAATACTTGTTAAAGTGTAATACACATTCTGCAAATATGCACCTAAAATTTTCTGCTGTACTATGAATTTTTATCAGAAACTTCTCCATAGATATACTGTTGGAGATAATGTAATGTCTTCAAAAATGTGAGCATCACATGCAGCATCATTTACACAATCATAAGAATAATGTTCTGTGGCCTATTAAGATGTCGCATTTCTGCTCACATTAATTAATGAATTTCTCTTTTGGACATCAAATGAATTGAAACTGGCTGGAGTTATATCCGGAGAACACTCAAAATGCTTCCATACATGTCTTTCTTGCTTTGTTTAAGTATTAGTCCACATGTATAACTTCATTGTTGCTCATCAGATTGTTGATTTTCCTCTGTGTTCAGGAGAAAGTTCTTTCTGGTGGTCATGGGCTTATGGTGCAAGGGTATGATCCCATTATAAAGACCCTGTCGAGAGATATTGATATTCGATTAAATCATCGGTATGCTTGCTTACTTTTTGAATGGTTTTATTTTACTACGCCACAATGAATGGTTTTATTTAACTACACCATAATAGATTAACTACGTAATGGCAAGTCTGCTCTTACATCAGCCATGTGCTTGAAGTTGTGTAAACTTTGGGTTTACTTCTGGTTTTATTCAAACTTTCTTTCATTGTGTTCTTTTGATGATTAATTTCCTTAAATCTCAAATTTACAGTGTGAAAAAGATTGTCAACGGGTACAAGAAGGTCATAGTAACAATTGAAGATGGGAGGAACTTTGTTGCAGATGCAGCAATTGTCACTGTACCATTGGGTATCTTAAAAGCCGATCTGATTGAGTTTGAGCCTAAGCTACCAGATTGGAAGCAGTCTGCAATATCAGATCTGGGTGTTGGGAATGAGAATAAGATTGCGTTAAAATTTGACCATGTCTTTTGGCCAAATGTGGAGTTTTTGGGCGTCGTTGCAAACAATTCATATTCCTGCGGCTATTTTCTTAATCTCCATAAGGCTACAGGTCATCCTGTCCTTGTCTATATGGCAGCTGGTGCCCTGGCCTGTGACCTGGAGAAGCTTTCGGATAAGGCTGCTGCTGATTTTGTAATGTTACAACTGAAGCGGATGTTTCCTGAAGCAACTGAACCGGTAAGTGTGTCTATTTGAAGTATGCTGGTTTTACATGTCGTAGTTGCATATGGAGCTACATTGTAAATGCTCTACGAAAACTACAAAGTCTCCCGGCCCGACCACTTATGAGAATTCCTGACATTCCTGAACTTAAAACTAGATGTTTGTTGCAAGTTGGCAAAATGAAGTTGAGTTATTCATTTCAGCTAATTGCACCCGCCTTGTTATGAGCATAAAGACCCTGTTATAAGAAAATGGAAAAATAGAAAAATAGGAAATACCTGTGTCCCTCGACTGCAAAAGACATTTTTGCCCTCAAATGTAGTTTTGTTATTATTATTATTATTATCATTATTATTATTATTATTATTTTTTTTTCTTTCTTTTGAATAATGGTAAAAAGGTATGTTTAAAGTATTTTCTGGCACAAGTTAAAAGTAAGGGAATGTGGTCCTAGATTTTCTTACGCTCATTAGCTTCGAAACAGGGCTTTGTTGCAGTTAACAAACTCAACTTATTATCTCGTAAGTACCAATTAATTACGAATAGGTAGGTCCTTATCGACACAGCTGTTTTGAATGTTGCAGATTCAGTATCTTGTGTCACGTTGGGGATCGGATCCAAACATTCTTGGATGCTATTCGTATGATGCAGTTGGGAATTCAGTGGACATATATGATCGTCTTCGAGCCCCTGTTGGCAATCTTTTCTTTGGAGGCGAGGCGGTAAGTGTTGACCATCAAGGTTCGGTGCACGGTGCCTATTCTGCTGGAGTTATGGCTGCTCAAAACTGTCAGAGGCATTTGATGCAGAAGCTCGGGAGTCTGGAGCGGACCTTTGTTGCCTGTAGGGAGGAAGTTGTGGAAAATTCAGTTCCTCTTCAAATCTCTAGGCTGTAAGGCTATGCAATAATTTATAATTGTAATAAATCTATTCTATTATCAAAGTGTTGAACCTTGTAAACGTTTCTTTCCATTTCGATTCTGCTATTTATATAATAGCCTCTCTTAAGTAAGTGCATTTCTATGTTTGACGATTAAATTAGGGTAAGAGAAAGCCTTCGGAGTTGCATGTAATATTATGAACTTATATAAGAATTATTATGTGCTGTTTCATATTAATAAGTATTTAATAATTGAGAATAATTCTATTAAGAGCTATATGCCTCAAAAACCCTGTGTTTTATCGAAAATGCAGAAAAGACCCTGTGAAAAAAAAAAAATCTCTAAAAACCTTATATTTGTTTTTCTTTGCACCGAAAACCCTAAGCCATGTGTTTGGCTTACACGCGCGTTGACTGCGATTATTTAAGTCTTATGACACTATTTTAGATTGTATAATGACTTTAATACCCTTACATAATTAATTTTTTGTTTAACCACCTGTTACTTGAAATATGCATAAAAAACCCTGCACATGAAATTTAAAAATTAGGTCTATCCCACAATGATAATTAATTTAAATAATATTTTTTTATTTAATTAGCAAACAATTAGATAATTAATTAACGTACGATTTTTTTTAATTAAGACATAATATAAATTTTACTTCTATAAAATATTATAAATTTATAAGTTTATATAAAATAAATAAGTAATATGTTGTAAATATTATTTTTTTTGGTGCAATAAGTTGTAAATTAATTTTATAAAAATTCTCCAAACATGATGAACAACAATTGAATAATACGTTGTCATTATTATAAATTTTAAAAGTTTATATAAAATAAATAAGTAATATGTTGTAAATACCAATATTAAAAATATGTCCCAAATATTATGAAGGATAATTAATTAACGTACGATTTTTTTAATTAAGACATAATATGAATTTTACTTCTATAAAATATTATAAATTTATAAGTTTATATAAAATAAATAAATAATATGTTGTAAATATTGTTTTTTTTTTTTGTGCAATAAGTTGTAAATTAATTTTATAAAAATTCTCCAAACATGATGAACAACAATTGAATAATACGTTGTTATTATTATAAATTTTAAAAGTTTATATAAAATAAATAAGTAATATGTTGTAAATACCAATATTAAAATTAAATATTGCAAATATGTCCCAAATATTATGAACATCAATTAAATATTTCAAGTAACTAATTTTTTTTATTTTTTTTTATCGTCAGGGTTTTTTGTGCATTTTCAATAAAACACAAGGTTTTTCGGGCATATATATATGTAAGGGAATATTAGGAAATTTACACGATTTTGTTGAACAAATAGGTTTAAGGGGCGGTGAGCAAATGATTTATAACGCAAGGTTTTTTTAACTAATTTTTTTTTATCAGGGTCTTTTCTGCATTTTCGATAAAACACAGGGTTTTTGAGGCATATAACTCATTCTATTAATACGAATCAAGTAATTCAAAAATTGCAAAAGGATAGTGTCTGCAAATTCAGAAAAACATTTCCGTGTTTGCATGTTTTAAAGAAAAGTCGTTTTGTGTTTTTAGTTTATTTTGAATATTTTGGGAGTATATGACAAATTAATTTCGTTCTTATTTTATACAGAAGTAAGGTAATTTTTCCTGTTTTTTTGAAACACATGTCAAAGACCCATAGAGGTTCTTACCGAGAATCATCCGATGAGTTTTTATATGGAATAACGACCCAACTATAATTAGAGGGTGGATCTCCCTCATTTGTCTTTGCCCTATGTTGTTAACACCACCCTTTCTCTCCCTCTTTTTCCCCTCTACGCCGTGAGGCTCCCCCGAATTATAGGTTAGTGTTTTATGTTTTTTTATGCTATAGTTTTTATATTATGTTTTAGTTAGTTTATGTTTTATATTGTGTTATAGTTTAATTTATGTTTAATTTGGTCTTGGGGTCTTCCCCGAAGACATATAGGACTTCAATTTACGTTGTTATCCTATAGTTTTAATATTATGGTTTATGGTTAGGTAGTTCTAATTTATGTTTAATAAATGTTATGTTTACATTATGTTGTGTTTTTAATATATAGTTCAAGCATGCTTAGGTTTGTTATATGCTTAAATATGCTTTATAATTATATTAATTATGTTATAATATTGTATGATCAAGCATATTAGGCAATGAAATAGTAATTTATGATCAATTATATTATAATGTGTTACATATTGTAGATTTAATTTTATATGTTACAAGTGTCCATGCTATGTTATAACTTTCTGTTATGATATGATTTATGATTATACGTGATACATGACTAATGTTCTTATCATTACTGATTAATGATTTATGATCATATATTACACATTTTTTTACCTTATTAACGTCACATGATTAATGAATAATAATATATGGTTTCACATGTCATATGTTTCCCTAAACAACTCATAAAGGTTGTGTATGTATAATACACATATAAGTATTTGGTTCCCCTTCGTATAAATATGTATGTATTTTTGTATAAATACCAAGTGTATTTTCATACAAAATACTTATGTACTTTCATACAAATACCAAATGAATTTCTGTGCAAATACATATGTACTTTCGTACCAATACCAAATATATTTTAGTATAAGTACAGGATAATTACCATTCATATTTTCATATAAATACCAAATGTATTTTCGTGTAAGTATTATATAACTACCGTGTTTCACATGTTTAAGATTCAATTGTCTAATTATCTCGAGAGGTACTAATTGTGTATATGAACATGTTCATGACATGATATGACTTCAATTGCATCTCATCTCATTTTATGACATTATAATTCATTGTCGTACGTCTATATGGTTTCGTAATTTAGTCGTGTCTCACAAGTACACTGTCCTGTCTTTCTTGTATGGTTGATCTCTAGGATGGAGACAATCAAACCACGTGGGCTTCTTTTCCTTGTCCCTCTTGCATTGCTGCTTCAAGTGAGGGTTTTCTTTTATACTTGACCTATAACCTCTCATGATCTAAGACTAGCCAAATATTTTAAATATATAAATAGCCATACTTTCTATACTGAGTAAAGTATCGGAAATATTTCCCGAAAATGTGCAAGTGTTAACCCTAACCTTTTTTGCGAGATCATGTTATTGTCCCCTGTTCTTCCTGCGCAAGGTTGGTCGGTGCGGATTCATGTATTGTTCTTGGGGCCCAGGGACTTATGTATTGAGTTAACCGGAAGGTATCGGGCCGAAGGTGACCTTTTGCATAGTCCCATATATTTGGAGTAGCCTGGATTCCACGAGAAGGTTGGTGGATGATGGGATTCCGATCTAGGGAGTCATGCACCACAGATCACCATGTCATGGATGGCGAGGGCTAGCTACCCATACCATCACCGGAGTTGGAGGTTAATTATGTAATTGTAATCATGTTAACGATCATGCTATTCTTATGTTTGCCATGTATGCCTTGTTTATGTCATCTATACTATTACATTAAGTGAGAGAGGCAGATAAAAACCTTTTTTAGTGTCTTGGACTCTTCTCTTTTCTGTGTAGTACCCCGAGCGGTGGGCACCACATCCCCCGCACTATAGCTCGACACCTGTAACGAAACAAGGACGCCGCACACGTACCAAACCAAAGCAAACGGGAGATAAACAAAATCAAACCCTAAGCTAGGCGGTTTAGACCCTAATATAGAGCGCGCAACAAGAATCAAAACATAAGCGGAAGCAACAAAATCGCAAATATACAAACATACATACATGCAATACACTAGCAACATTTAAATCAATTACACATGTCATGCCACTACGGCCAAAATAAATCATGACAAAAGATCTCAAAGTCGAATTATATTCATATACATAGAGTCAGAAGCTCAACAGTACAAGATAAGCTAAAAGTGATGCATGAGACTCGAGCTACAAGACCCAAAGACTCAAAAGACGACCGCCGCCTAGCTCAACCTCCCAAACGAGCACCTGCAACTCAAAAGAAAGAGGAAAAAGAGAAACAACAACGAGGTTCAGTCCTAGAGACTGGTGAGGGGGCTAACACACACACACCAGTATACATATAGAGCAAAACACGTATCATAATCGTGAAAATCCATGAACTGGAGATGGTTTTTGCACACCAAAATGTTCCCGTGATAATAGATACATATATACTTAAAAGAAGATAAGGACCGAAGACCAAAATAACCAATTTTAAGTAATTATGAGTCTATTCCCGTTTCATAGATACAAGACAAGTCAAGCTACTCGGCGAGTACGAGTTTTCCCCAAGCTCCTCAAGTCAAGACAAGATCAAGTCAAACATACATAAATCAAAACAAGCCTACCTCATCTCCGGGTGATGGAAGGGTTGTGCACACCCTAACCATCCAAGAAAGTATGTGCGGGTCGTGAGTTTCGCGACACTCACGCCCGAGGACTCCATCCCCCACTAAACCTCCCGGTGGGTTTCGAGTTCATCCTTTCAAGTGGAGATTATGCACAGGAAGTGTGCCCGACGACCCCTTGGCCGTCCCGGGTGCTCCTTACCTACAATCTCTGGGACCATCAAGTCACGTGCAAGTCAAGTTTAAGGACCTATCTTTCAAGGTTATTCTCGCTACAAGTTCAAACGTACCTCAAAGCTTTTCAAAAATAAAGCAAAACATAACTTATATACTTATAAAAAACGTTTTCAAGATTTCGTGACAAGCGGGACAAGCCCTCAAAGTACATATCAAACACATATCTATCATATAATATACATAGTTCACATGTAGGCTTCAAGACACGTAGGGTTGTAGGTCACTTTAACTAAAAAGAAAGAAAACCTCACCTTCGAGACGTAACGGGAACAAAAGGAAGCAAACGAACATCTATGGAACCATCTCGTCACCAACGGGATGATCCCCTTAACAAAACAAGTAACAAAAGACACCCTTAGACTCAATATGAACCAATTAGATGCTCGGCAAATGCATATGAATGCAAATGATGTAAATGAAATGCAACAAGGTAGCATCTAAGTCATATCAAGCCATATCACGTCATATAAAGTCATAACTGGTGCATTTCACGTCAAACGGATCCATAAAATTCATACAACGAGCATAACACACCACATAACATGTTAACAATGCATACATATCATAAAAGAAGTAAAAAAATATCACATTAATCGAACAAGCGAGGCATAAGTACATGCTTGCACGTAGGGGAGCATTTAGAGAATATCTTGTCATATATTACGTATAATAGCATTGAATTCACATTATAAATTCACAATGAAACATGTAACATATAATTCATGAAGTTAACAAAACATATGAATCAAAAACGAAGCAAAAAGATCACACAACAAGCGACAAAGCGAAGAACAAACGCACATAAGGCAACACAGTGTCGCAGCCGCGCCACCACTCCAGTCACGGAACTGCAAGCAGGTCGCGTGCGTGACACCAACACAGACACGAGACTGTTGCTATGTCAAGGCAGCGACAAGGGCGAAGCCTTGCGCGATTGCGGTCAAGCCGCTACTCCAGCAGCTATAAAACAAGACAAAATAGGGCCGAATTGGGGGAGGGAGAAGGAAGCTTCAAAACAGCCCTAACCAACATTATAATCATACAAAAATCACCTCATTTCATGCACAAAAACAGTAGCAAACAAAGGTGCAACAGCAAGGAAGTGAAAGTGTTCTTATATGCATCAAACCATCAAGCTTCATAGAGTGTAGTCATGGTGATTCAAAACTCAAGCATATATCACAAAATTCATGCTCAAAATCACAATAAAGAGGTCATGTAGAACATATATCTAGCTTCAAACCAAGAAATGCATCAAAGATTCACAAGAAATCATAAAAAATGTCTCTAACCCTTACTGTTCATACTCATGTCCATTATATGCTCAAATCACCATGAAATCTTGCAAATCATAGCTTAAATGATTCACCATGAAGTGGAGAAGAAGAAAACATACTCACCTCTTCGATTGGAGAAGAAACAGAGGCGAAACAAGCTTGAATGTCCAAGAAGTGAATAGTATCGGGTACCCTTTCTTTTCTTCTTCTTGGTCTCGGTTTGCAGCCCTTCTCTCTCCTTCCTTGTGTTGAGTCCGAAAATTAGGGCTAAGAGAGGTAAGAGAGGGTTAAGTTAGGAGCAAGTGGGTCCAAGAATTGTTTAATTTGGTTATGATGTGAGTGAGTTATGTTAAAAACCGTAAAAGGTGGCAATCACGCGCGTGAGGCTCGGTTCGGGGAAATTTCGGAGGTTCAAACGGGCTTAGAAAAATATAAATCTAGCTTCTTTAGTTCCTAATTTTTGTTGCGAGTCCAGAAATACTTTCTGAATTCGAATCCAAATTCCCGAGCTCAAGTTATGCCTTCCGAAACCCAACGCACACTAAAACATTTAGGCCCTCCAGTCCCTTAACAAACAAAACGGTTTAAGAAAACGAACTGAAAAACAAGAAACAAGCATATATTTCATGCATAACACATAGTCACAAAATTGGAATTGAAAACGGAAGCAAATGAGTCAAGTTCAAGGGCAAACAGACATATACGTTCAAAGTTCATATTAAAAACTTAAGAATTAATTCACATATATTCAAATAAGCATATAAACAATTTAATAAGCATATAATTGCATAATTAAATAAATTAAAATGCACTTAGAACTCTTGTTACGACGTACCTGTACGGCCGAAAAATCGGGGCATCACAATCTCTCCCCCTTAAAAAAGGCCTGTCTTAAGGTCCTAAAGCAGGGTCTTGACCAACTCCGGAACGAAGCTCAACTCCACGCTTCTGCTGCGCCACTCTGATCTAGGAGAACGGTAGATACCTTGGGATATTACTTTCTTAATTAAAGAATAAGAAAGACTTCTCATATCCCTGCAAATCGGTGGCGAAACAGCTAGAGAGCTACTTCCCTTTCATTCTTCCAAGAATGTCAAGGGTGTAAGTAGCATGGGTTAAACTTCCCATTTGTGCCCAACCGAGTGAATCCCTTCGTAAGAGATGCTTCCAAGAAGTTTCGATCTCTTACTTCGACTCTAGGGATCTTCTCCAAGCCACGAAGCTCTTGAAACCTTGTCGAACAACTAAGCTATGAGAAAATGGATTAACTCGTTAAAACGAGCAATCACTCAAATCTCATTGAAATCTCCTTAACTTTAGTAAACAGGACACAAAGTCCTTGGCCATTTGCTTCCACTTTCAATTAGATTAAGGAAGTGGTTGGAGAATCGTACCTATAAGCATAGCATCTCCTTAACCTAATCCAACATCCCTCGTAAGTATGGTTGGTCCCTCCACAAAGGGCACAAAGTTGAAACTCTCTCTCCAATCGAGGGGTCTTCAGGGGCTTAGGCTTCTTATTACTTCTTCTCTCGATTTATATACCGTGCCGAGACAGTCTCTCTTCCACTTATAAATTGGAACATGAACCTAATCCAAGTGGTTGCTCCGGTGCCTCTTCTCCATGTCTTTTTCTTGCCATCCACCAAGTTTCGATCCGTATTACCTTCTTAACAGCTTTTTCCTACGTACTCATATCTCTTGCAATCAAAGCTTTTTTGAACTCACTCCGAAGGCCTTCCATAAAGTATCTAGCCTTCATCCAATCATCATTGGTAATATGTGGCACGTATGTACCTAACCTCTTGAACTCCTCCAAATATTCCGTAACCGTCTTGTCTCCTTGTTTAAGGGTGAGAATTCTTCGAATCTTTGATTTTGTAGAATGGTCAGTGTATACCTCTTTCTAAATTCCCGAACAAACACATCCCATGTTAAGTCTTCGCTCGTTGCTTCTAATTGTTGAGTAACTCTTGACCACCATAACTTTGCTTGCCCTTGTAGGAGTAGTGTAACAAGGCGGACCATGTTTTGAGGATTGCATAGCCACACTCGCAATATACCCTCTATCTCCGAGAGCCATTCCTCGGCCTTAATATCATCACCTTCTCTGAATTGTGAAGCAATTAAGGTCTAGAACTCTCGGTACAAGGTTGCTATCGGATCCATAGGTTGTACCGTAGATGAAGATTGTCCTTGATTTGGTTGGAAGTGTTGAAACATTGTGGTCATAAACTCCTCGGAATTAAAGGATGGACGAGGATGTTGATGTGAAGGTTGACCGAAGTTTGGTCGACGCGGTGGCATCCTAAAAATCTCAACAATTGGAATATAGATATAGGTGCATGTCGATTAGTAAGCGCATGTTCATGTGAACAATTAATACAATTAATTACAATTAAATCACATAAGTAATGTAGTGAATGTTAGGAATAGTGCCCTTAAAGCCGATTATATATCCGCTTTAGTGCTTTCCTTTTGTAAATCACAGACGATCTTTGAGTAATAAACGAACCTTGGTAGCACTTCCTTATATGCTCTTGTTTGATTGTATGTTAACTTTAACTGTGCATGTATAAGAACTCCCCTAATCAATATGACTTGTAGAACTCAACCATTTAGGTGAAATGGTTTATGAAACGAGCCCTATATCACATAAGTTATGATTAGAAATCACTCCAAGCCGATGAGTCCTAAAGACAGTGGGAGTGTCAATTTGACTCGTTCGAGGCTTACTCGTGTGATCACACCCTTAAGAAGGACCACCTTATTTCATGGGGTGCAAAGTGTATTGTTGATACATGCATGATACATGGGGGTGCTTGCTTATTCTAAGTAAGTGCACTGAGGTGTCCCGTGTGAAAAGATTCCTAAATGGGAAATGAAGTTTCTATTTCTAGAAATAGAAACTTCCAGATTAGGAAATATCTCACGAGTCATTGATGTGATTAAGTGATCCTTAGACTTGAGGTTCCATTGATACTTTATGAGCTAACTCTGTAGTCTTAGGTGTAAGCTTAAAAGGTGTCGCCTTAGATAACTGATTCAAAGCTTATGCTGGGGCTGCACAAGTGGCATGTGAAAGTATATGAGAATCTATAAAGGACCTACACTTGTATTAGAAAGTTGATCTCTTATTATGTAAGTCATTCATATGCCATCTAGGAGTCCTTGGCCAAGGCAGTGGATTGAGATCAAGAAATGGGTTTCTTGGATCGAGATCAAATGGATATGAAATGCACTTAACTTTAAGATCAAGAATATTAGGGTTCTAATTATTCCCTTGCCTAGATCTTGATTGAGAGATGGGACGCAGGAGGATTGTATCTCACATATATTAATGACTTAAAGGTTCTTTCGAATTAAGACATTCTTATTCAGCTAAGGGTAATACACCTGTTGCTATACTATGGTCGTATGATCTGTGGACTGATTAATTAATTAGGGTCACTGCTAATTGAATTAAGAACCTAGAGGGTCACACATAACAACCCGGTCATGTGGGTTAAGACTTGAAATCGATTAAACAAGTTGATCGGACCAATAGGAGATTGGTGGGGTCCACACGTGTGGGACACGTGTCACGTGTGTTAGTGTAATTGAATAATTAATTTTGCTTAATTATTTAATGGACTTTAATTTAATTATGAATTAATATTAAAGTCATAATTTGGAGATTTTAAGTCTAATAAATAATTAATTGAGAATTAATTGATTATTAGCGTCAAGTTATTTATTATTAAATAAATAAAGTAAAATAAAATATCTAAGAGAGTTAGATATTATTCTTGCTTGACAAGTTGGTCAAAATGAGACTTTTGGTCAAAGTAAGAGTCTTTCTCTCAAAGCAAGAAAGCCCTTACCAAAAGGGTTTTGGAATTCTTCTCCAACAAGGAAAAGGGGTTCGAACCCCTTATGCTATAAATAAGTGGGGTTCGAACCCCATTAAGGGTGATAGCAAAAATTATCCTTCTCCAAGATTATATACTAAACCCTAGAGCCTAAACACCGAATATAGAACTAGCATCCTCCCTATTCGGATCGTGGTCGAGGTTGGTGGACTTATTCTCTAGAGGGCTACTATCGTGATGTCTTGAAAGATTCGAAGGAGCTTTTTGGGGAAAAGCCGCGTGAAGAGCATTCTTGGGCGGCTAGAACGTGTCAAGAAAGCTACTATCTAAGTGAGTTCTTGATCTCTACGAATTTAGGAATAGGAATTGTAAGATCCGATTCTATCTTTTGGGAAAATTTTTTTATATTTCCGCTGCGTTTCTATCTCGTTTTCCCAACAAGTGGTATCAGAGTCACCTTGCAAGGCCTGTTTCTGATTCGTCTTCGTATTACGAATTTGGTAGAAATTCTTAGATTTAGATGCGTTTTGGTATTCATGGGTTCTTTTGGAAAAATCTGAAAAATTAAATCTTTATTTTTCTTGAAAGTTTCTGAAAAGCGTTTTCTAAAATTTTGATTAGAACTATTTTGAATCATACTTGATTAAATCATAATTTTAATTCTTGGATTAGATTGGATTTTGAGAACTTGTAATACAAAAACGAGACGTGATACGAAAATGCGAGCCTAGACGTGTTAAGGTGTAGCACGCATAGACCCGCACGCCCCAGCCGCACAGCAGTCCCTCAACCGCGCGGGACTATCCGCGCCCCACTCCCGTAGCCACGCGGGAGTCCGCCCGCAAGCACCTCCCGCAACTTTGTGGGAGCGCCTATCTAGTCCGCACGTGATGCGCTCAGGGTGCGCGCCTAGCGCACCCGCGCTGGCAGCAACCACTATCGTCTGCGCGCTACTCTGGTGAGCGCCCCTAGCGGGCGACGTCACGCAACGTACGGGCGATGCACGCAGGCGTTCCGGGCTCGTGTTTTGTAATCTCGTTTTTCGTGTTCAGTCCAATAAAATACCGATTTAATTTAACCCTCTTTTAAAATCTATTTTATTAAATTAAAATTAATTTTAAAATATTTTAGTAAATTGTGATTTTGTGAAATTAAATGGATTTAATAGTTTTGCGAAAAATTACTATCATTATTTTTGAAATATTGAAAGCAATAAAATTATTAATTTTCAGAAGTTAATTTGAATTTTATTGATTTAGTATTTTTTGGATTTTATTGAAAAGGCTCATGGACAAGAATTGCATCTATGTCGTTTTTCAAGTTATTAGAACTTGAAGCAAATTTTAACTTATTGGTTAAATTTAAATCCTTGTTATTTATGCATGTTAGGTGATCATGGGTTTAATCTTATGAATGGTTTTAATTTATGCACATGGATGGTTTAAATTGGGGTTGGAGCCTCATAGTTGCGTTTTTCAATTTGGGTCGGTGCCCCACTTATGTGCATACTGTTATGTGTTTATTATTGTTAGGAATAGTGCCCTAGAAAGCCGATTGTATATCCGCTTTGTGCTTTTCCTTATTGTAATCACAGACAATCTTTGAATAAAATAACGAATTGAGGCAACACTTCTTTATATGCTCTTGTTTTGGTATGCGTTTACTTTAGCTGTGCATGTATGAGAACTCCCCTAATCCTGATGACTTTAGGACTCTACCATTTAGGTGAAATGGTTCATGAAACGAGCCCTAAATCACATAAGTCATGATTAGTAAAATACTCCAAGCCGATGAGTCCTACAGACAGTGGGAGTGTCAACCTGACTCCTCTAAGGCTTGCTTGTAGGATCACGCCCTTAAGAAGGACCACCTTGTTTCATGGAGGTGCAAAGTGTATAGTTGATACGTGCGTGATACATGAGGGTGCTTACTTTAATAAGTAAGTTCACTGAGGTGCCCCGTGTGAGAACATTCCTAAATGGGAAAGGAAGTTTCTATTTCAGGAAATGGAAACTTCCAGATTAGGAAATATCTCACGAGTCATTGATGTGATTAATTGATCCTTAGACTTGAGGTTCCTTGTCACTTTATGAGTTAACTCTGTAGTCTTTGGTATAAGCTTTAAAGGGTGTCGCCTTAGACAACTGATTCAAGGCTTATGCTGGGGCTGCACAAGTGATTCATGAAAGTGAATGAGAATCAAGAAAGGACCTACACTTGCATTTGCAAGGTGATCTCTTATTGTGTAAGTCATTCATATGCCATATGGAGTCCTTGGCCAAGGCAGTAGATCAAGACATCAAGAAAAGGGTTTCTTGGATTGAGATCAAATGGATATGAAATGCACTTAGCTTTAAGACCGGATTATTAGGGTTCTGATTATTCCCTTGCCCTAGATCTTGGTTGAGAGATAGTAAGTAGGAGGATTGTATCTCACATGAATCAATGACTTAAAGGTTCTGTCGAATCCGAACATTCCAATTCAGCTAGGGGTTAAACACCTGTTGCTAGACTATGGTCGTTTAATCTGTGGACTGATTAATTAATTAGTGAATTAATTAATTAGGGTCACTGCTAATTGAATTGAGAACCTAGAGGGTCACACACAACAACTTGGTTACATGAGTTGAGGCTTGAAAATGATTAAACGAGTTAATCGGGCCAAGAGGGTTCCACACGTGTGAAGTCACACGTGTGGCTCACGTGAGTGACACGTGTGTATATATATATATGTTAAATAATTAATTAGTTAATTATTTAATAGACTTTGGTTTAATTTTGAATTAAAAAGAAAGTCTAATTTTGGAGAAAATAATCTAGTTAATTAATTATGAATTAATTAATTAGATAAAATAAGTTATTTATTTTTATAATAAATAAAGTATAAAATTATCCAAAAATAGTTTGGATATTTTTAGCTCTCTTAAAAGTTGACTAGAATTAGAATTCAAAGTCAAAGTTGGAAAATACTTGATGATCAAGTAATAGGAGAGAGAGGAACCAAATCCTTTCCCAACTAGGATTTGGATCGGCACCCTCTCTCTATAAATAGGGGAGCTCGAGCTCCTTATGGAGCTAATTGACAATTCTTGGTTCATGTGTTGAACACTTTCCTTTCTCCAAGATTAAATTAAACCCTAGGTTAAGCCTAAACACTAACTAGAGAACTAGCATCCTTACTAGTTAGATTGTGATCAAGTTGGTGGACTTTCTCTAGAGACTTCAAGTTAGAAGTTTGAAGATTCGAGCTTTACCAAGGAGAGGGGATCAAGCCGCGTGAAGGGCGTTCTTGGGTGGCTTGAAACGCTTCAAGAAAGAATAAAAGAAAAGTAAGTTTTCTATCTTTACGAATTTGGTTACACGATTGCGAGTTCAAGGTCCTTTTGTTGGGAAAAATTTTTAAATTCCGCTGCTTTCTGATTCGTGTTTTCCATCAAGTGGTATCAGAGCCACCTCGTTAATCGTGTTTCTGATTCGTCTCAATTATACTGAATTTGGTAGAAATTCTTAGGCTTGATGCGATTGAGTATTTGTAATTGTTTTAGAAAGCCTGAATTACGAAACTGTAGTTTTTCCTGAAAGTTTCTGAAAATTGGTTTTTATAAAATTTAATCTTGAAAAACAATTTTAGATTTGAAACTGTATAAACTGTTTTTGGATTTCTTGGATTGGTTTTGTTTTTGAACGAAAACACGAAACGAAAACCCGGATTACGACGAACACGCGAAACCCCGCGCGCGAAGGAGTCGCGCGCGCGGGCTTCGCGCGCCGCCGCCCGCCTGTGCTAGGCGTGCGCAAGGGCAACCGCCCAGGCTTGGCCGGGACAGACCGGCCAGCCGCCCAGCTCCTCCCGCACGCCTGTGCGGGGCGCGCCCGCCCAGGGCGGCCGATACTGGCCGCCCACCCCGCGCACTCGCGCGGCCTTGGCCGCGCGCTGTGCGCGCCTGTCGCGCGCGCCGCGTGCGTGCGGTCTTCTCCGCGTACGGGTCCCGTTTTCGCGATCCGGCCCTTTTCGTGTTTCGTGCAATCCAGTCCCAATTTTATTTTAATTTTAAAATTTTATTTTTGAATATTTATTTTAATTTTGAACAAAACTTAAAATTGGGATTTTTGAGAAATTGAAACGGTTTATATTTTGGGAAAATACATCTTGATAAAATTATTAATTTTCAGAAATTAATTGGAATTTTATTTGTTTTGGTAATTTGGGATTTATTGAAAACTTTTATAAACAAGACTCGCATCAAGTCGTGTTTTAAGCTATTAGAGCTTAAAGCGAGAATTTTAATTTATTGGTTAAATTTAAATTCTTGCAAAAGCATGTTAGGTGATCATGGGTTTAGATCTATGTATGGTTTTAATTTATGCACATGGATGGTTTAAATTGGGGTTGGAGCCCTATAGTTGCGTTTTTCAATTGAGGTTGGAGCCTCACTTATGTGCGTACTGTTATGTGATTTATTATGTGGCTTTCCATATTACTGTTTTTGAGGCCGGGGTATGCCCCGTGTAATTGTCTAAGGCCAATATGAAGATTGAGCCTTATTACTTTATGTCTTTTTCTTTTTATTGTAATTTGAGAGTAGAGATAGGTGGTGAGGTTTTATTTTCATTTTGGAGACAATGCACCCATGGAGTAAGATGGACCACATTCAAGTAACAAGGAGGCCATAAGTGAAGACCCCTCAAAATGTTAGGGAGGGAAATCTCAATTGTTAAATGTAATAGAGATAGGGCTCGTATTTTGTTACCGCTTTCCCTTATGTGATTTGAACTGTTTATGTGGCATGTATGTTAGAACTTGTGATTGTGGAGTGGCTCCCACATATCACGCATAAGATAGGTAGAACCCATGATCATTACATGTTAGTATCATGCTAGGACATGTTATCTGTTTATGTGCTTGTTTGAAATGCATTTAAGTGTACTTGCATTAATCAAGACTAATAAAATTGGATAACATATATGTTGGTGAGGTCGAACCGGACAACTCTCCGGTTGATTCGAAAATTCCCATTAAATATTAAGCTAATTTCGAACAAATAGGTGTTTAATTCGAGATGCAAATTTTGAATTAAATTCCTAGCATTCCATCAATAGGTTTTAAGTTTAGTAAGTAAAGCTAGTTATTGTCCGCGAGTCGTGGGATAGCTAGTGAAGCTTATTAGTTCTTAGTTACCTAATTGATCATTTTAAATGATCAATATTTCGTGGTCAATTTTAGCAAGGGCGATGTCCGCGAGTCGTGGGTCGTTCGAACTAAGTTTTGGTCATGATCTTATGATTGATGGGTCTAGCTTAACGCCTAAGTAAATATGGATGTCGCACGAGTCGTGGGTCCATATTGAAAGATAGGTGATGCAAAAACAATTACTAAGAGTTCTAAAGGTGTTAGAATTGGTAAGCTGTACCTACCTAGGGTTCTTACTTAGAATGTCCGCGAGTCGTGGGTTCGAGGTAAAATGCCTAGGATCTTAGTACCCATTGGGAAACGCGTTCCTCTTAGATCTTTGGGAATTCTAGATCTTTGAAAAACAGTGGGAGCTACATTAGATTAAAGACCTTATCTTTTGTATATCGTTATAATTCAGCATGCTCACTATGATGGGTCCGGAAATGGATGGTCCGAATCCGATCACTTTACAATTTATATTTGTGGAGGAAACCACCGGAGCTTCGCCGGAAAAGAGGAAGTGAGTTCAACCTGTTGGGACAAGCACAAGAAAGTCAGAAGGCCAAGCTGGGGGAACTGGGGGTGATACCCAGTTTGGCTCTCCGACGCTCAAGTCAGTTCAGTGTATGAAGAGAATGCAAGTTCAGTCACAGTTGCAGTGATGAAGAAAGCTTGAAGAATGCTTACAGTGTAGAAGATGACTTGGGTTATTTATAGTTGTGGGTCAAGGGCCCTTCGGTCATTTGCCTCAAGTGGTCCTGGCCGAATGTTGCCCTAACACGTGGCGCTGTGAGAGAGAAACCTAGGAGGAATCTTCTGCAAAAGCGGCCCAAAAGTTAGTGCTAGCAACAGTGGCAGGTGCGCGGGCAGGTACGTTGTGTCAGAGAGCCATGTGGGTGGTTGGTAACGAGGGCTTGAGAGCGCGCTCGTGACAACCTTGAGTCTTGGAGGCCAAGATATCCGCTGAGGGGAATGTTGGCTCCATTTCAAATGACGAGCCAAAGGAGGGACCACTCTGAGGGAGTGTGACGCTCGAAGAGGGTTCCCTTGGCATGTAGGCGTACCCATCGTTTGGTTTGTTGGACGCTCGTGGGAGGGATAGCGCTCGTTGGCTTAACTCCTGAAGAAGACTTGCGCTCGTTGGTCTCAGCGCTCGTGAACTGATGGTGCAGCCTTGGGGGACAGATGTCATTATTTCGTGATGCCACGTGTCTTGACGTGGGACGATCGTATTTTGACCCCATCACACTAGTTCTCTGTTTTACCATTTAGGTCGTAGATTCTGTGATTCTCTACGTGTTTTGAAATGGCAACCAAAAACCCTCTTGTATCGATCCTCGAGTCAAACAAGTTGACTGGTCCCAACTATTCTGATTGGCTGAGGAATCTAAAAATCATTTTAGATTCTGAGAAGAGAACTTATGTTCTCTTCGAAGGGGAGCCTAGTCCCGAAGGGGAGGCTCCCACTCGGGCCGAGCGGGATGCGATTCAGAAGTGGAAGGATGATAATCTCCAAGCCCGTTGCCTTATGTTGGCTAACATGTCTCCGGACTTGCAAAGGCAACATGAGGCCATGAAATTTGCTTGGGAGATTTACGACCACTTAGAGCAACTTTACCGCCCTCATGAACGTGTTACAAGGTATAACACTTCAAAAGAATTGTTCCACTTGAGAATGAGGGAAGGTTCAAGTGTCCATGAATATGGACTCAAGTTTCTTGCCCTTACTGAGAAACTTGCTTCCATGGACATGCCACTGAAAGATGAGCTTTCAGTGGATTTGTTGCTAGCTTCGCTCCCACCATCATTCAACCCATTTGTCCTTAACTTCAACATGAATCATGCTGGTGCTACTGTAGCTGAGCTGATTAGTCAGCTTGTGACTGCTGAAAGCACGATCAAGAAGGACAATAAGGTTTTGATGGTGAATGCTCCATCTTCCTCTTCTGGGCCTTCTAAAGGTAAGGGCAAGAAAGCCCAAAAGAAGAAGAAGAAACCCCTTAGGCCCACTGGTGGCATTTCGAAGGGGAAGGCCCAAAAGAAGAAGCGTGATCAGAAAGAGGATGTTTGCTTCCATTGTGGCAAAGCGGGACACTGGAGGAGAAACTGCCCAGAGTACAAGGCTACTCTAAAGAAAGGTATCTTTCTCGTTGAAGTAAATCTGTCTATTAATTCTAGTTCTTGGGTACTTGATACCGGTTGTGGAACTCATATCTGTAATGATGTACAGATGCTAAGTGATGTTCAACAACTAAAAGAAGGAGAATGTGTCTTGAAGATCGGCGATGGCTCAAACGTTGAAGCTCGAGCTTTAGGCACAATTAGATTAGATTTAGGTAGTTTTGAGTTAGTATTAAATAAAGTCCTTTATGTACCGAGCATTATTCGTAATATAATTTCAGTTCCAATATTAGATTGTGAAGGTTATGAAACTTATATTAAGAATGGTAAATATTTTATCAAACGGAACAACTCTTCCGTTCACATCGGTACTCTAAGTAATGGACTTTACCTAACTCAAAATATCAATATTATGAATATACAACGAGAAACGAAGCGTAAGAGAGATGACAAAGTTTCAGCTCCCTTATGGCACGCTAGATTAGGACACATTTCCAAGAACAGAATTAGCAAGATAAACACTTTAGGATCATTCTCTGAAAATGATCTTAAAGAGATTAACTTCTTGCGAATCCTGTCTCAAAGGAAAAATGTCCAAAGTCCCTTTTAAAGGAACTGTGGAACGTGCCACTGAGGTTTTGGATTTGATCCATACTGATGTTTGTGGACCGCTTAGTGTAAGCACTAGAAACAATCATCAGTACTTCATAACCTTCACTGATGATTTTAGTCGGTATGGTTATGTATACTTAATGAAGTATAAATCTGAAGCTTTTGAGAAATTCTTAGAATTTCAAAAGGAGGTTGAGAACCAAACTGGTCACAAGATCAAAGCACTTCGATCTGATCGAGGAGGCGAGTATCTTAGTGAAGAATTCCTTAATCATCTCAAGGATAATAGGATTATCTCTCAGTGGACTCCTCCGGGAACTCCTCAGCTTAATGGAGTTTCTGAGAGAAGGAATCGAACCCTACTTGATATGGTTCGTTCCATGATGAGTTTCACTGACTTACCACCTTCTTTCTGGGGTTATGCCCTAGAAAGTGCAGCAAAGATTTTGAATCTAGTTCCCTCTAAGTCAATCTCTAAAACGCCCTATGAAATGTGGCATGGTAAAATCCCTAGTTATTCTTACTTAAGAATTTGGGGTTGTCCTGCTTACGTGAAGAGGACAGTGGGAGATAAGTTAGAATCTCGTTCTAACTTATGCTACTTTGTAGGTTATCCTAAGGAATCCATAGGATACTACTTCTATGATCAATCTGAGCAAAAGGTGTTTGTTTCCAGAAATGCTACTTTTCTGGAGGAACCGTTCCTTAAAGAAAAGCAAGGCAAGATCATAGAATTAGAAGAAGTACAAAGTGACCCCATACCACCCACTGAAGAAACGTCCCACTTTGATCAACCACAACCAATCACGAATTTCGATACACATGAAAATCCTCCTCTAAGGCGTTCTGAACGCAATCCTAGACAGCCGGAGAGATGGTATGGATTCTTCCATGAAATCTCTCAAAAGGATAATGATCCTTCAACATATGAGGAGGCACTTTCAGATTCTGAGTCTGAACAGTGGATAGAAGCCATGAAATCCGAAATGGATTCCATGAACTCCAACCAAGTTTGGACCTTGGTAGATTTGCCTGATGGGGTCAAACCCATAGGTTGCAAATGGATCTTTAAGAGAAAGCTTGGAGTTGATGGAAGCATTGCAGCCTACAAAGCAAGACTGGTTGCAAAAGGATTCACTCAGAGACCCGGCGTGGATTTTGATGAAACCTTTTCACCAGTTGCAATGCAAAAGTCTATTCGGATCATGCCTGCCATTGCTGCATATTATGACTATGAGATATGGCAAATGGATGTGAAAACTGCCTTTCTCAATGGTGACATTGACAAAGACATTTATATGGAGCAACCCACAGGTTTCACATTCAGTGGGAGTGAGCAAAAGGTTTGCAAACTCCAAAGATCAATCTATGGATTGAAACAGGCTTCTAGGAATTGGAACATTCGATTTGATGAATCGGTCAAAGCGTTTGGCTTCATCCAAATTTCGAATGAATCATGTGTGTATAGAAAGGAATTGGAGACCTCAGTGCAATTCTTAGTACTTTATGTTGATGACATCCTTCTTATTGGGAATTCGAAGGATGACATGAAAGTGACTAAGTTATGGTTATCGAACCAATTCGAGATGAAAGATCTTGGTGATGCGTCCTATATCCTTGGAATCAAAATCTATAGAGATAGATCTAGAAGGTTAATAGGACTATCACAATCGATGTACATTGACAAAGTATTGAAGAGATTCAATATGGAGTCAGCAAAGGTTAAGAACCTTCCTATGAGTGTAGGAACATGTCTTTCAAAGAAGATGTGTCCTAAGACCAACCTTGAGAAGGAAAGAATGACTCATACACCTTATGCATCAGCAATAGGTAGCATAATGTATGCAATGTTATGTACTCGACCGGATGTGGCTTATGCACTTAGTGTAACAAGTCGTTTCCAATCTGACCCTGGAGATGGTCACTGGGCTGCCGTGAAGAATATTCTTAAGTACTTGAAAAGTACTAAAGATTTATTCTTAGTTTACGGAGGTCAGAAAGATCTTACTGTCGAAGGATACTGCGATGCAAGCTTTGCATCTGACTTAGATGATTTTAAGTCAATGTCAGGATACATTTTCTGCCTGAACGGCGGAGCAGTGAGTTGGAAGAGTTCCAAGCAAACAACCACTGCAGATTCGACCACTGAGGCCGAATACTTAGCTGCAAATGATGCAGCTAAGGAAGGTGTTTGGATTAGAAACTTCATTCAAGAGTTGAATGTTGTTCCTAGCATGAAAGACCCCATTACTGTGTTTTGCGACAACACTGGGGCGGTTGCTCAAGCAAGAGAACCAAGATCTCACCAACGGACCAAGCACATTATGAGGATGTATCACCTAATCCGTGATATTATCAAAAGAGGAGATGTGCAAATTGAGAGGGTCACATCAGCAGAGAACGTGGCAGATCCACTTACTAAACCCCTTAGTCGAGAAGCTTTCCAAGGTCATCTTGAGAAGATGGGACTTAGAGTTGCTTTAGAATGGCTTTGACGGGCAAGTGGGAGATTGTTAGGAATAGTGCCCTAGAAAGCCGATTGTATATCCGCTTTGTGCTTTTCCTTATTGTAATCACAGACAATCTTTGAATAAAATAACGAATTGAGGCAACACTTCTTTATATGCTCTTGTTTTGGTATGCGTTTACTTTAGCTGTGCATGTATGAGAACTCCCCTAATCCTGATGACTTTAGGACTCTACCATTTAGGTGAAATGGTTCATGAAACGAGCCCTAAATCACATAAGTCATGATTAGTAAAATACTCCAAGCCGATGAGTCCTACAGACAGTGGGAGTGTCAACCTGACTCCTCTAAGGCTTGCTTGTAGGATCACGCCCTTAAGAAGGACCACCTTGTTTCATGGAGGTGCAAAGTGTATAGTTGATACGTGCGTGATACATGAGGGTGCTTACTTTAATAAGTAAGTTCACTGAGGTGCCCCGTGTGAGAACATTCCTAAATGGGAAAGGAAGTTTCTATTTCAGGAAATGGAAACTTCCAGATTAGGAAATATCTCACGAGTCATTGATGTGATTAATTGATCCTTAGACTTGAGGTTCCTTGTCACTTTATGAGTTAACTCTGTAGTCTTTGGTATAAGCTTTAAAGGGTGTCGCCTTAGACAACTGATTCAAGGCTTATGCTGGGGCTGCACAAGTGATTCATGAAAGTGAATGAGAATCAAGAAAGGACCTACACTTGCATTTGCAAGGTGATCTCTTATTGTGTAAGTCATTCATATGCCATATGGAGTCCTTGGCCAAGGCAGTAGATCAAGACATCAAGAAAAGGGTTTCTTGGATTGAGATCAAATGGATATGAAATGCACTTAGCTTTAAGACCGGATTATTAGGGTTCTGATTATTCCCTTGCCCTAGATCTTGGTTGAGAGATAGTAAGTAGGAGGATTGTATCTCACATGAATCAATGACTTAAAGGTTCTGTCGAATCCGAACATTCCAATTCAGCTAGGGGTTAAACACCTGTTGCTAGACTATGGTCATTTAATCTGTGGACTGATTAATTAATTAGTGAATTAATTAATTAGGGTCACTGCTAATTGAATTGAGAACCTAGAGGGTCACACACAACAACTTGGTTACATGAGTTGAGGCTTGAAAATGATTAAACGAGTTAATCGGGCCAAGAGGGTTCCACACGTGTGAAGTCACACGTGTGGCTCACGTGAGTGACACGTGTCACACACGTGTGTATATATATATATATGTTAAATAATTAATTAGTTAATTATTTAATAGACTTTGGTTTAATTTTGAATTAAAAAGAAAGTCTAATTTTGGAGAAAATAATCTAGTTAATTAATTATGAATTAATTAATTAGATAAAATAAGTTATTTATTTTTATAATAAATAAAGTATAAAATTATCCAAAAATAGTTTGGATATTTTTAGCTCTCTTAAAAGTTGACTAGAATTAGAATTCAAAGTCAAAGTTGGAAAATACTTGATGATCAAGTAATAGGAGAGAGAGGAACCAAATCCTTTCCCAACTAGGATTTGGATCGGCACCCTCTCTCTATAAATAGGGGAGCTCGAGCTCCTTATGGAGCTAATTGACAATTCTTGGTTCATGTGTTGAACACCTTCCTTTCTCCAAGATTAAATTAAACCCTAGGTTAAGCCTAAACACTAACTAGAGAACTAGCATCCTTACTAGTTAGATTGTGATCAAGTTGGTGGACTTTCTCTAGAGACTTCAAGTTAGAAGTTTGAAGATTCGAGCTTTACCAAGGAGAGGGGATCAAGCCGCGTGAAGAGCGTTCTTGGGTGGCTTGAAACGCTTCAAGAAAGAATAAAAGAAAAGTAAGTTTTCTATCTTTACGAATTTGGTTACACGATTGCGAGTTCAAGGTCCTTTTGTTGGGAAAAATTTTTAAATTCCGCTGCTTTCTGATTCGTGTTTTCCAACAATTATGTGGCTTTCCATATTACTATTTTGAGGTCGGGGTATGCCCCGTGTAATTGTCTAAGGTCAATATGAAGATTGAGCCTTATCACTTTATATCTTTTTCCTTTTATTGTAATTTGAGAGTAGAGATAGGTGGTGAGGTCTTTTTCTTTCATTTTGGAGACAATGCACCCATGGAGTAAGATGGATCCATACAACAAGTAACAAGATGGAGGCCATAAGTGAAGACCTCTCAAAGTGTTAGAGAGGATTGCTATTATTGTAATAAATAGGGCATCATTTTATTTCTAATTCCCTTATGTGATTTAAACTGTTTTATGTGGCATATATGTTAAAATTTGTGATTGTGGAGTGGCTCCCACATATCACGCATAAGATAGGTAGAACCCATGATCATCACATGTTAGTATCATGCTAGGACATGTTATCTGCTATGTGATTGTGTGAAATGCATTTAAGTTGTACTTGCATTAATCAAGACTAATTAAATTGTATAACACATATGTTGGTGAGGTCGAACCGGATAACTCTCCGGTTAAATCGAAAATTCCCTTAAAAATATTAAGCTAATTTCGAAAAGAGGGGTTTAATTCAAGGTGCAAACTTTGAATTAAATTCCTAGCATTCCATCAATAGGATTTAAGTTTAATAGGGGGAGCTAGTTGCTGTCCATGAGTCGTGGGGTAACTATGTGAAACCTATTAGTTCTTAGTTTCCTAATTGATCATTTTAATGATCAATATTTCGAGATCAATTTTAGGGAAGCGATGTCCGCGAGTCATGGGTCGTTCGAACTAAGTTTTAATCTTGATCTTATAATTGATGGGTCTAGCTTAACGCCTAAGTAAATATGGATGTCGCACGAGTCGTGGGTCCATATTGAAAGATAGGTGATGCAAAATATTACTAAGAATTCCACCGAGTTGGAATTGGTAAGTTGTACCTACCTTAGGCTTTATTAAGAATGTCCACGAGTCGTGGGTTCAAGATAAAGTGCTTAGGATCTTAGTACCCATTGGGATAACAAGTATCCTCTAAGGTTTTTGGGAATTATAGATCTTCTAAAACCAGTGGGAGCAACATAGATTAAAGACCTAATCTCATGTATATTGTTATTATTCAACATGCTCACTTAGTTCTCTATTTTTCCATTTAGGTCGTCGATTCTGTGATTCTCTACGTGTTTTAAAATGGTAACCAAAAACCCTCTAGTATCGATCCTCGAGTCAAACAAGTTGACTGGTCCCAACTATTCTGATTGGCTTAGGAATCTAAAAATCATTCTAGATTCCGAATAGAGAACTTATGTTCTCTACGAGGCGGAGCCTGTTCCCGAAGGGGAAGCTCTGAACCGGGCTGAGCGGGATGCGATCCAGAAGTGGAAGGATGATAATCTCCAATCCCGTTGTCTCATGCTTGCTAACATGTCTCCAGATATACAAAGACAGCATGAGTCCATGGAATTCGCTTGGGAGATTTACGACCACTTAGAGCAACTTTACCTCCCTCATGAACGTGTTACAAGGTATAACACCTCAAAAGAATTGTTCCATTTGAGAATGAGGGAGGGTACAAGTGTCCATGAGTATGGACTCAAGTTTCTTGCTCTTACTAAGAAACTTACTTCCATGGACATGCCACTAAGAGATGAGCTATCGGTGGATTTGTTGCTAGCCTTGCTCCCACCATCATTTAACCCATTTGTCCTTAACTTTAACATGAATCATGTAAATGCTAGTGTAGCTGAGCTGATTAGTCAGCTTGTGACTGCTGAAAGCATGATCAAGAAGGACAATAAGGTTATGATGGTCACTGCTCCATCTTTTTCTAAGCCTTCCAAAGGCAGGGCAAGAAAGCCCAAAAGAAGAAGAAGTCCTTTAGGCCCAATGTAGGCATCACGAAGGGAAAAGCCCAAAAGAAGAAACGTGATCAGAAAGAGGACGTTTGCTTCCATTGCGGCAAACCGTGGCATTGGAGGAGAAACTGCCTGGAGGAGAAACTGTCAGGAGTACAAGGCTACTCTAAAGAAAGGTATGTTTCTCGTTGAAATAAATCTTTCTATTAATTCTAACTCTTGGGTACTTGATACCGGTTGTGGATCTCATATCTGTAATGATGTACAGATGCTAAGTGAGGTCCGGCAGCTGAAGGAGGAGAATGTGTCTTGAAGATTGGGGACGACTCAACGGTCGAAGCTCAAGCTTTAGGCACAATTAGATTAGATTTAGGTCATTCTGTTTTAGTTTTAAATAAAGTCCTTTACGTACCATACATTATTCGTAATATAATTTCAGTTCCAATACTTGATTGTGAAGGTTATGAAATTAATATTAAGAATGACAATTTTTTCCTTCAAAAGAAAAATTTCTCAATACATCTTGGTACATTGAACAATGGACTTTATCTAACTCGAAATAGTAATATTTTGAATATACAACGAGAAACAAAACGTAAGAGAGATGATGAAGTCTCAACATCTTTGTGGCACGCTAGATTAGGACACATTTCCAAGAACAGAATTAGCAAGTTAACTACCTTAGGGACATTATCTGAAAGTGGCCTTAAACAGTTAACTACTTGTGAATCCTATCTCAAAGGAAAGATGTCTAAAACTCCTTTCAAAGGAAGTGTGGAACGAGCCACAAAGACCTTGGATTTGATTCATTCTGATGTTTGTGGACCGCTTAGTGTAAGCACATGAAACAATGATCAATACTTCATAACCTTTATTGACGACTTTAGTCGTTATGGTTATGTGTACTCAATGAAGTACAAATCTGAGGCTTTTGAGAAATTCTTAGAATTTCAAAAGGAGGTTGAGAACCATACTGGTCACAAGAGCAAGACACTTTGATCTGATCGAGGTAGCGAGTATCTTAGTGAAGAATTCCTTAGTTATCTCAGAGATAATGACATTATCTCTCAGTGGACTCCTCCGGGAAATCCTCAGCTTAATGGAGTTTCTGAGAGAAGGAATCGAGCCCTACTTGATATGGTTCTTTCCATGATGAGTTTCACTGGCTTACCGCCTTTTTTCTGGGGTTACGCTCTAGAAAGTGCAACCAAGATTTTGAATCTTGTTTCTTCCAAGACAGTCCCTAAAACGCCCTATGAAATGTGGCATGGTAAAATCCCTAGTTATTCTTACTTAAGAATTTGGGGTTGTCCTGCTTACATGAATAGGACAGTGGGAGATAAGTTAGAAGCTCGTTCTAACTTATACTAGTTTGTTGGCTATCCTAAGGAATCCATAGGATACCACTTCTATGATCAAACTGAACAAAAGGTGTTTGTTTTAAGAAATGCAACTTTTCTTGAGGAACCGTTCCTAGAAGAAAAGAATGGCAAGATCACAGAACTCGAAGAAATTCGAGAAAATCCCACGCCATATTCAGAAGACACGTCCCATTCTGATATCCCATAACCAATCACGAATTCAATACACATGAAAATCCTCCTCTAAGGCGTTTTGAACGCACTCCTAGATAGCTTGAGAGATGGTACGATTTTCTCCATAAAATCTCTCAAGAGGATAATAATCCTCTAACATATGAGGAGACACTATCAGACTCGGATTCTGAACAGTGGAAACAAGCCATGAAATCCGAAATGGATTCCATGTACTCCAACCAAGTTTGGACCTTGGTTGGTTTGCCTGATGGGCTAAAACCCATAGGGTGCAAATGGATCTTTAAGAGAAAGCTCGGAGTAGATGAAAACATTACAGCCTATAAGGCAAAGCTCATTGCCAAAGGCTTCACTCAAAGGCCCGGCGTGGACTTTGATGAAACCTTCTCACCGGTTGCAATGCAAAAGTCCATTCGTATCATGCTTGCCATAGCTGCATATTACGACTCTGAGATATGACAAATGGATGTGAGAACTGCCTTTCTCAATGGAAACATTCATAAAGACATTTATATGGATCAACCCATAGGTTTCACATTCAGTGGGAGTGAGCAAAAGGTTTGCAAGCTCCAAAGATCAATCTATCGATTGAAACAGGCTTCTAGGAATTGGAACATTCGTTTTGATGAAGCGGTCAAAGCGTTTGGCTTCATTCAAAATTTGAATGAGTCTTGCGTGTATAGAAAGGAATTGGAGACTTCAGTGAAACTCTTGGTGCTTTATGTTGATGACATCCTTCTAATTGGGAATTCGAAGGATGATATGAAAGTTACCAAGTCTTGGTTACCGAACCAATTCGAGATAAAAGATCTTGGTGATGCGTCCTACATTCTCGGTATAAAGATCTATAGGGATAGATCTAAGAGATTGGTAGGACTATCACAATCGATGTACATAGACAAGGTACTGAAACGGTTCAGTATGAAGAATGCGAAGAACAAAGTTCTTCCTATGAGTGTATGAACATGTCTTTCTAAAAAGATGTGTCCTAAGACAAACCTTGAGAAGGAAAGAATGACTCATGTGCCTTATGCCTAAGCAATAGGTAGCATAATGTATGCAATGCGGTGTACCCGACCGGGTGTGGCATATGCACTTAGTGTAACGAGCCGTTTCCAACCAGACTCTGGAAAAGGTTACTGGACTTCCGTGAAGAATATCCTAAAGTACTTACGAAGCACTAAGGATTTGTTCTTAGTATATGGAGGACAGAAAGATCTGATTGTCGAAGGATACAGCGATACAAGCTTTGCATCTGACTTAGATGATTTTAAGTTAATGTCAAGATACATTTTCTGCCTTAACGGCGGAGCAGTGAGTTGGAAAAGTTCCAAGCAAACAACCACTACAGATTCGACCACTGAGGCCGAATACTTGGCTGCAAACGATGCAGCTAGAAGGTGTTTGGATTAGAAACTTTATTCAAGAATTGAATGTCGTTCCTAGCATGAAAGACCCCATTACTGTGTTTTGTGACAACACTGGGCCGGTTGCTCAAGCAAGAGAACCAAGATCTCACCAACGGACCAAGCACATTATGAGGAAGTATCACCTAATCCGTGATATCATCAAACAAGGTGATGTGTAAATTGAGAGGGTCGCATCAGTAGAGAACGTGACAAATCCACTTACGAAACCCCTTAGTCGAGAAGCTTTCGAAGGTCATCTTACGAAAATAAGACTTAGATTAGCTCATGAGTGGCTTTGACGGGCAAGTGGGAGATTGTTAGGAATAGTACCCTTAAAGCCGTTTGTATATCCGCGTTAGTGTTTTCCTTTTGTAAATCTTAGACGATCTTTGAGTAATAAACGAACCTTGGCAACACTTCTTTATGTTCTCTTGTTTGATTTTATGTTAACTTTAACTGCGCATGTATAAGAACTCCCCTAATCAATATGACTTGTAGGACTCAACCATTTAGGTGAAATGGTTCATGAAACGAGCCCTATATCACATAAGTTATGATTAGAAATCACTCCAAGCCGATGAGTCCTAAAGACAGTGGGAGTGTTAATTTGACTCGTTCGAGGCTTGCTCGTATGATCACGCCCTTAAAAAGGACCACCTTGTTTCATGGGGTGCAAAGTGTATTGTTGATACGTGCGTGATACATGGGGGTGCTTGCTTATTCTAAGTAAGTGCACTGAGGTGTCCCGTGTGAGAAGATTCCTAAATGGGAAATGAAGTTTCTATTTCTGAAAATAGAAACTTCCAGATTAGGAAATATCTCACGAGTCATTGATGTGATTAAGTGATCCTTAGACTTGAGGTTTCATTGATACTTTATGAGCTAACTCTGTAGTCTTATATGTAAGCTATAAAGGGTGTCGCCTTAGATAACTGATTCAAAGCTTATGCTGGGGTTGCACAAGTAGCACATGAAAGTATATGAGAATCTATAAAGGACCTACACTTGCATTAGCAAGTTGATCTCTTATTGTGTAAGTCATTCATATGCCATCTAGGAGTCTTTGGCCAAGGCAGTGGATCGAGATCAAATGGATATGAAATGCACTTAACTTTAAAATCAAGATTATTAGGGTTCTAATTATTCCCTTGTCCTAGATCTTGATTGAGAGATGGGACGTAGGAGGATTGTATCTCATATATATCAATGACTTAAAGGTTCTTTCGAATTGAAACATTCTTATTTAGCTAGGGGTTATACACTTGTTGCTAGACTATGGTCGTATGATCTGTGGACTGATTAATTAATTAGGAATTAATTAATTAGGGTCACTGCTAATTGAATTAAGAATCTAGAGGGTCACACATAACAACCCGGTCACGTGGGTTAAGGCTTGAAATTGATTAAATGAGTTGATCGGACTAATAGGAGATTGGTGGGGTCCACACGTGTGGAACACGTGTCCCTAGTGACACGTGTCACGTGTGTTAGTGTAATTGAATAATTAATTTTGATTAATTATTTAATGGACTTGAATTTAATTATGAATTAATATTAAAGTCCTAATTTGGAGATTTTAAGTTTAATAAATAATTAATTGAGAATTAATTGATTATTAGCGTCAAGTTATTTATTATTAAATAAATAAAGTAAAATAAAATATCTAAGAGAGTTAGATATTATTCTTGCTTGACAAGTTGGTCAAAAGGAGACTTTTGGTCAAAGTAAGAGTCTTTCTCTCCAAGCAAGAAAGCCCTTACCAAAAGGGTTTTGGAATTCTTGTCCAACAAGGAAAAGGGGTTCGAACCCCTTATGCTATAAATAAGTGGGGTTCGAACCCCATTAAGGGTGATAGCAAAAATTATCCTTCTCCAAGATTATATACTAAACCCTAGAGCCTAAACACCGAATATAGAACTAGCATCCTCCCTATTCGGATCGTGGTCGAGGTTAGTGGACTTATTCTCTAGGGGGCTACTATCGTGATGTCTTGAAAGATTCGAAGGAGCTTTTGGGGACAAGCCGCGTGAAGAGCGTTCTTGGGCGGCTAGAACGTGTCAAGAAAGCTACTATCTAAGTGAGTTCTTGATCTCTACGAATTTGGGAATAGGAATTGTAAGATTCGATTCTATCTTTTGGGAATAATATTTTATATTTCTACTGCGTTTCTGTTTCGTTTTCCCAACAGTGAATGCAAACAAATAATAATCTTAAGCCAAATGACCTAAACAAACCCGACATGACTCTAGAGCTCCGGTTTTACAACCAAGAGCTCTGATACCACTAAAGGATGTAGTACCCCGAGCGGTGGGCACCACATCTCTCGCAATATAGCTCGACACGTGTAAAAAGCAACAAAGACTTCGCACACGCACCGAACCATAGCAAACGGGAGACAAATAAAATCAAACCCTAAGTTAGGCGGTCTAGACCCTAATATACAGCGCACAACAAGAATCAAAACATAAGCGGAAGCAACAGGATTGCAAATACACAAACATACATACATGCAATACACCAGCAACATTTAAATCAATTACACATGGCATGCCACTACGGCTAAAATAAATCATAACAAAAACTCTCAAAGTCGAATCATATTTATTTACATAGATTCAGAAGCTCAACAGTACAAGATAAGCTAAAAGTGATGCATGAGACTCGAGCTCCATGACCCAAAGACTCAAAAGACAACCACCGCCTAGCTCAACCTCCCAAACGAGCATTTACAACTCAAAAGAAAGGGGAAAAAGAGAAACAACAACAAGGGTCAGTCCTAGAGACTGGTGAGGGGGCTAACACACATACCCGTATATATATAGAGCAAAGAACGTATCAAAATAGTGAAAATCCATGAACCGGAGATGGTTTTTGCACACCAAAATGTTCCCGTGATAATATATATATATATATATATATATATATATATATATATATATACTTAAAAGAAGATAAGGGCCAAAGGCCAAAATAACCAATTTTAAGTAAGTATGAGTCCATTTCCATTTCATAGATACAAGACAAGTCAAGCTATTCGGCGAGTACAAGTTTTCCCCAAGCTCCTCAAGTCAAGACAAGATCAAGTCAAATGTGCACAAATCAAAACAAGCCTACCTCATCCCCGGTTGATGGAAGGGTTGTGCACACCTTAACCTTCCAAGCAAGTATGTGCGGCTCGTGAGTTTTGTGACACTCACGCCCGAGAATTCCATCGCCCACTAAACCTCCTAGTGGGTTTCGGGGTTCATCCTTTCAAGTGGAGACTATGCACAGAAGGTGTGCCCGGTCACCCCTTGGCCGTCCCAGGTGCTCCTTACCCACAATCTCCGGGGCCCATCAAGTCACGTGCAAGTCAAGTTCAAGGACCTATCTTTCAAGGTCATTCTCGCTACGAGTTTAAACGTGCCTCAAATATATATATTTCACATGCGGTCTTCAAGACACGTAGGGTTGTAGGTCACTTTAACTAAAAAGAAAGAAAACCTCACCTTTGAGATGTAACGGGAACAAAAAGAAGCAAACGAAAGCATGTGGAACCACCTCGTCACCAACGGGATGATCCCTTGAACAAAACAAATAACGAGAGACACCCTTAGACTCAATATGAACCAATTAGACGATCGACAAATGCATATGAATTCAAATAATGCGAATGAAATGCAACAAGGTAGCATCTAAGTCATATCAAGCCATATCACGTCATAACTGGTGCATTTCACGTCAAACAGATCCATAAAATTCATACAACGAGCATAACATACCATATAATATGTTAACAATGCATAGATATCATCAAAGAAGCAAATAAATATCACAAGAATCGAATAAACGAGGCATAAGTACATTCATGCACGTAGGGGAGCATTTAGAGCATATCTTGTCATATATTGCGTATAATAGCATCGAATTCACATTATAAATTCACAATGATACACGTAACATATAATTCATGAAGTTAACAAAATATATGAATAAAAATAAAGCTAAAAGATCACACAATATGTGACAAAGCGAAGAACAAACGCACACAAGGCAACACAGCATCGCGGCCGCGTCACCTCCATGCATGGAGGGTCGCGGCTGCGCCACCACTCCAGTCACGGAACTGCAAGCAGGTCGCGCCCATGACACCTTCAAGGCAAGAAAGGGTCGCAACCATGACACCAACACAGGCACGAGACTGCTGCTACGCCACGGCCGCGGCAAGGGCAAAGCCTTGCGCGATCGCAGCTGCGCCGCTGCTCCAGCAGCTGCAAAATAAGGCAAAAACTGGGCCGAACTGGGTAGGGAGAAGGAAGCTTCAAAGCAGCACTAACCAACATCATAACCACAGAAAAATCACCTCCTTTCATGCGTAAAAACAGTAGCAAACAAAGGTGCAACAACAAGGAAGTGAAAGTGTTCTTATATGCATCAAACCTTCAAGCTTCATAGAATGTAGTCATGGTGATTCAAAACTAAAGCATATGTCATGCAATTTATGCTAAAAATCACAACAAATAGTTCATGTAGAACATATATCTAGCTTCAAACCAAGAAATGCATCAAAGATTCACAATAAATCATAAAAACTGTCTCTAACCCTTACTATTCATACTCATGTCCATTACATGCTCAAATTTCCATGAAATCTTGTAAATCATAGCTTAAAAGATGTACCATGAAGTGGAGAACAAGAAAACATACTCACCTCTTCGATTGGAGAAAAAACAAAGGCAAAACGAGCTTGAATGTCCAAGAAGTGAATAGTATCAGGTGCCCTTCCTTTTCTTCCTCTTGGTCTCGGTTTGCAGCCCTTCTCTCTCCTTCCTTGTGTTGATTCCGAAAATAAAGATTGAGAAGGGTGGTAGAGGGTTAAGTTAGAAGCAAGAGGGTCCAAGAATGGTTTAATTTGGTTAAGAAATGAGTGATTTATGTCAAAAACCGTAAAAGATGGCAGTCAAGCGTATGAGGTTCGGTTCGGGTAAATTTCAGATGTTCAAACTGGCTTAGAAAAATACAAGGCTAGGTTCATTAGCTCCGAATTTTTGTTCCAAGTCCAGCGGTACTTCTGAAATTCGAATCCGAATTCCTGAGCTCAAGTTATGCCTTTCGGAACCCAAGGCGCGCTAAAACGTTTAGGTCCTCGATTCCCTTAACAAACAAAACAGTTTAAGAACCATAACAAACAAACTAAAAAACAAGAAACGAGCATATGAACAAGTTCATAACATACTTATTTCGTGCATAACTCATAGTCACAAAATTGGAATCGAAAACGGAAGCAAACGAGTCAAGTTCAAGGGCAAATGGGCATATACGTTCAAAGTTCATATTCAAAACTCAAGAATTAATTCACATATATTCAAATAAGCACATAAACAATTTAATAAGCATATAATTACATAATTAAATAAATTAAATACCCACTTATTACTCTCGTTACGACGCACCTGTATGGCCGAAAAATCGGGTTGTCATATTCTACCGCTCTATTCTTAACCTTTTTTCGTTTCTACCATTGTTTTGCCTTTTAAATTGTTTATTTATTTATTTTTCTATTGTACGTATTATCTCTAAACTTTCTTTTCTCTCATGTCTCGATAATCTTTTTCTTTTAATAACTTTTATATATTCTTATTATTTTATTTCTTTTTATTAATATGATATTATATATCAAATTTATTTATCATAATTTAGTAAATATTTAATTTTTATTAATATAAAAAATTTAATTTTAATTTATTTTAATAATAATATTTTGTTTTTTTGGCACACACATCGAGTGTGCGTAATTACTAGTGTTAATAAAGGAAAGAGGAGTTCAGGATGAAATAGATACCCATTCTCACCTACCTTAAAAAGTAATTCATAGATATCTGTAACTCACTGGCATGCCATAGTCCCTATTCTGTCCCGAAGCTCGAGGATGTCGCCATGGTAAGAAGGCATCAATAGTGGGGCCATGGAATCGACTCATGCATTGTGTGCTTGCTTGAAAGAAAGTAATTCCACCAATACATATTGATTATCTCATGTTTCATGTTAAAATTTTTAATAACAAACTGTACAGTGGAATTACAACTGCATGCTTCCTTGTATATATATGTATGCATGTGTAGCCCCCCTCACTCAGTCAGTTGACTGATCCCCCTCCCTCGTTGTTTTCAGTTCTTGCTTATATGTCCAGTGGTTGTTAGGCGGGATTTAGTCAAGGTCTTTACTTTGAGCCTTGGCAGTCTGGTTTTCCTCCAAGTCCCACTTTGTACAACTATATACTTTTATTATTTGTGTTCGTACCTTATCAGTCATTTACTCTTGTAATGTTATTGTTATTGTTTTGAGTAGTTGAGGTTGTGAAGGTCATTGTTATTATTGGTTATGATTCGTGGGAACGCATGCTCATTGTATGTCTTATGATTGTCGGCCTGTGGCCATGGATGTACTCTCCTTTTTGCTTCTGCATTTCTATTTCTGTTGAGCTATTGTTAGTATAATGTCTAGTCCCGCCTAACACATATTTGATTTTTATTTTGTCACTCGTTCGCTTCGATTAGGCTCATGTACGGACTTCCTATTTCGTATGCGGGTCGGGTCCAAGTGTAGGGGATGTGGTAGCCTAGCGTTCCGGGCCGTACATGATTGGCTTGCAGCTCGAGGTAGGCCACTCGTGTGGACTCTTGTACAAGTTCTGCAGGTATCATTACCTCTGAACCATACCCTGGGGAGTAGGGTGACTCTTCAGTAGCTGTTTGAGGGGTTATACGGTAGGCCCATAGAGCCCCTTGGAGATCCTCAATTCATTCTCCTTTCTTACTCTCGAGCATTATCTTCAAATCCTTCTACTCTCGAGCATTGTCTTTAAATGTTGTAGTATTATCCTGTTGGTGACTTCAGCTTGACCATTAGCTTGGGGATGTCCTACAGAAGTGAAGCGCTTTTCAATCACAATTGAGGAAGAACCAAAAAGTGCATAAGGTGCAGCGGCCAGCGACGAGCTTGGATAAACCACCATCGGGGTGGGTGAAATTAAATATGGATGGGAGCTTTTGCGCACATCGAAAGTCGGTAGCAGTAGGGGGCTTATTAGAGACGAATACAGAACTTGGAAAGGCGGGTTTTCTATGAAGCTTGGAGAGGTCTCGATAACTCTTGCGGAGCTACTGAGGTTGAGAGAAGGATTGAGAATTGCTTGGGAGCACTGCTACAAAAAACATATTGTGGAATGTGACTCCGAAGTAATGACGAATTTGGTAAACATGGTGATACTAAGCATCATCCCTGTAGGGCCATTATGGAGGATTGTCGTGGTTTCTTAAGTAAACCTTGGGAGACCTGTTTAAAACATATTTTTAGAACTAGCAATACTCATGCTGATTGCCTTGCGAGACTTGGCCACGATTTGAATGAAGACAAGGTGATTTGGGTGGAAGAGCCAGCTTGTCTCTTTGGCCGACCCAAAAAAAAAAAAAAAAATCACATGGGCTCCCCATTTTCATATTTGAGGTACTTTCGCATCATTTTGAATCTTTGTTCCTTTTATTTTGTTAGATTTAGAAATTAATTATATTGCTCATATGCTCCTAAAAAATGCAATTTTCACTTTAAGTAGATTTTGGTGATATTTTAATTTGGAAATTGTATGCTACTAATCATACTTCTAGAAAGATGGATCAATATTCATTTGAATTGGCTAAAAAGTCGTTCTTTTCGAAAGTCTCAGATGTTGTCTTTACTAGAAATACAGGTTTGGTAAATCTGAAGGGATATAAAAAAAAAAGAATTTTATAAATAATGGTCGACCTACAGTTTTCGAAAGATCTTTATCTAGCAAAATTGAGTGCACAAAAAAATATTTCGAGGACATTATGGGATTTACCTTTTGTTTTCTTTTTTTGGTCACTCTGAACCCCAAAAGAGCAAAGCAAGCTAAAACAACAGCAACCTAACCGAACTCATCTGGGGGAGCATCCCAGATTATGCATTCAACCTCAATCTCATGTCCCTTCCTAGCCAACTTATCAGCACTTCCGTTCCCTTAACGATATATATGTTGAATCTTCGCCTTCCAAGCCTTCTAGAGGAGTCTTTGGACATCCATGATAATATTCTAGAGCGGATGATCTTCAATATCTCCCCCCGTCACCCACTTGACAACGTTCGCGAAATCAACTTCAATCTCTATCTTGGGAACTCGTTTTTCCCAAGCGAGCATTAACCCCCTTTTTAAGACCAAGGAACTCAGCCATGTTAATCGAGACACTACCCAACTGCATAGCATACCTGAAAATCCATACTCCATTCGCGTCATGCAGAAGGCCCGTAGCTGCCGCCTTCCTTATGTGTTCGTAATAGTTTCTGTCCGAATTCAGCTTAACCCAACCTTCAGCACTTTTTTGCCAACCTGTCAGCACCCTTTCCTTGGCCACCATACTGCTCTGGTTTCTCGCAAGCAGCACCATATCCTGTAACATCCCGCTCGTCCGATTTATAAGGTATGCCATGTTTCAACCTTTTAATGTGTTTAATTATGTGATTTTATATTTTTCGTGGCCCTATTTTGAACTCTTTTAGAGTTTAGGGGCCCCTTTGTAATTTTCTCTTTTTAGGTGTTTTTCGGTCATTTCTTGTTTGATCAATTTTTCGACCTTTTCGATCCCTTCAACGCGTTCGGGGCATCGAGACGAGTCCGTAGACTCTAAGTTTGCCCCATTCTGACTTCGTTAGCCCGTTCTTCTGATCGTTTTTACGTACGAGGACCCGAGATATATACCCGGATCCTCGTTTTTCGTGCCAAAGCGCAGCAGACTTCAGTCTCTCTTTCTTCTCCCGCGATTCAGTTTTCGCTCGTTTCTCGACGGAATTCGACGTTTGAGTAGTGGAAATTTATCAACTCGATGAGCCCGACACGATGGTATAAGAATCATAGCCTGAAACTCAGCGGTGGTGGCGCTACGGCATAGCAGCGGCTGCGGAACGGACAACCGCCACTTCGCGGCGGTCTCCGGCGACTTTTCTCCGTCACGCGCCACCCCACCTGTTAGACAACCTCCCGACGCAGCTCCAATTCCAGCAGCGTGGCCAATGGTGGACGGACGGCGGCGCACGCGTGCACTGTAGCACCCCGCACCGCCGTGTTCCGGCGAGATTCGCGGTCGAGCCTTGGTGGTTTTCGATGTATTTTGGCATCCTGATTCCATTTCTGGCATCATTTTGGGTCAAGGAAGGCCGGAGGTGGCTGAACTGGCGAGTGGCGCACCGGCGGACTTTCGGCGGCGGTTTGGGACCTTTTTCCGGTCGGTTTTGGTGGTGGCTCCTTCACGGAAGTTGCTTAGAATGATGGAATATAGCGGATGGCGTTGGCCCCGACTCGAGAACCGGCCGGCGGCGGCGGACCGGTGGTCCGATTTTCTGGTGACTTTTCCGGCAAATTGGTTAGGGGCTTTCGAAGGCCTCGTACGGGCTTTCCAACGGTATGTCTGAATTTTGTTTTCGTTTAGCGGTTTGTATTTAATTTCAGTTTTCGTACTACGATTTTAGTTCGGTTTTTTGTCAACGAAATCCGATGTGCTTGATATTTTCTGAAATTGGTTGAGGGCTTTTGTCAAGCAAGCCGAGGCGTACGTTCCTGTCCTTCCGGGGAAATTTCCGACCACCGGAGGTGGTGGTCCGGCGGCTGCACGTGGCGGTTCGACTGGTTCCGGGGGAGACATTTCGACGCCCTTCGTGCAGCAAGTTCCTCTCGTCGTGGTGAGTCCAACGCCACTTTCCGTTCGTCAATCGGATGTCCGGTTGATTTGTTGTGATTTATTTTGTATAACTTGAATATTTGAAATTAATTGTTTTAATTGGTAATTGCTTGATTTGTCGATCGAATTGTGTTTCAGTGTGTACGAAATTATGTATTAAATGAATTATGAAATGTATTGATGCTTTGATATGCCATCTGAATTCCGATATATCGAATTTGAGCTATTTTGTCTAACTTGAAGGGAGTGTATGTGTAATTTCGATAAACATATAAATTGTATGACTTCAATTAATTAATCCTTGTTGATTGGTAAACAAATATGCTAATTATGATTTCGATTAAGAGAAATTATTACGCCTAAGCTTGAAGCTTTTAATTAGTCTAATCACTTAAATTGAATTGGAATTTATTATATGATATAAGAATTTGTTATGCAATTTATGATTTAGTAAGAATGAAATTACTATGTCTTGGATGATTTAATTTCTAACTTTGTAATGTAGGTTAATTATTTAATTTTAAATAATCCTATTATGCGATATATGAATTGTATGAAGCTTATATGATTAAATTCGAAACTTTTGCACGTAAGAAATAAGTTATTCGTACGAATATGAATTGGTTATTTGATATATGAATTTAAATGAAATAATGTGAACTCTGCTTATGTGATTGCATTTCTTAAGTGCTTGAGCATGTGTCGTGCGTCTTTATATGGTTGTCTGAGTTCTGTACTGTATTTGGTGTGTTCAGTTGGTACAGGTGCACCCGGGGTGGTGACAAGTGAGTCGTGCAGGTTCCGGGGTGGACCGTTTACTGTGTCTTCGGTTGTGTTTGGTTCCAGGTGAGGTTAGGATATAGTTATACCCTATTGCTATGTGCCCGTTTTCGAATGTGTCCGATTTATAAGCCTGGTATATACGTAGATATGTGTGAAATATGTACTTCGATGGTTTTGTCATAAGTTTGAAAGTAAAGAACGCTATGTATGAGCCTATGTATGCTTAGTTTCGGTTTGTTATGACTTCGAGGTCAGTCTGCGTGATATGTACGTACGATATGATAAGTACGATATGCATGAGATAAGTCTGTCTGTCTGTGTGTGGCGGGTTAAGTTTCCGATATATGTGTGTTATCTATGCGATGGGCCCCGGAGTTGTGGGTAAGGGAGAGCCAGGACGACCATGGGGTCGCCGGTTACGACCCCTGTGCACTTCTCCACAAAAGGGAGACTTAGCTTATCCTCGGGAGGTCGAGGGGAAAGCGGGTCTTCTTGAGCCGGCGGTGTGCTACGTGACCCGTCGAAGGAGCGGGTAGATCCCCCGTCTCATTACATTTCTGTGTGGGGGTTGAGAGGGGCACCTCTCTTCCCCAAACGGTGTGAAGGAAGGTACATTTGATTTGATTCCATTTGTTTATGCCTGTGTGTGATCTGAGGAGTTTGGTTGGATTAAATTCGTACCCGCCGAGTGTTCTGTCTGTCATAAGTTCGTGAAACGGGGGTAGATTCTTAAATTAAGATAAAAATTGGATTTTTGCTATTAAACTAATAAGTTATGTTTTGATACGTGTGCTAAGTCTACATGAGTTGAACGTATGTTTTGAGATATGCATAAGCTAAGTTTTGTTCGTTATGTTTTGATAAGTCTCCCCATATATATATTATCACGGAAAAATGCTTTGGCGTGCAAAAACTAACCCCGGGTTCACGAATATTACTTCTACTTTGTGCTGTGCTCTATATATATGTATAGCGTGCGTGTGTTAACCCCTCGCTCAGTCTTTGGACTGACCCCTCCCCTTTTATGTTTTAGTTTGCAGGTTTTGCCTTGGAGTTCGTTGGTGCTAGGCGGCTGTTAGTGTCTGTCGAGTCGGTGTCAGTTTGTCTGAGTTTCATAAGTGTTTTATTTCGAGTTACGTTTGTTAATTTTGTACAAGCTATGATATATTTTATGCAGGTTCGTACTTATGATTTGTTGTATAGTTATTCGGGACAGGCTAGGACAGGTTGCCTTGTTTAGTTGAACCCGTTTAGGTTGATGTTGTTTTACTTTCTGGATATATGAATTTATGATTGCTGATTTAAGTTTTTGAAAAATCGTATTTTTGCATTGCTTCCGTATTCAGGTTCTCCATATCTGTTTCTGTACAGGGTTTAGGTACCGCCTAGCTTAGGTTGTTTTTCGTTTGTCACCCATTTGCTGTGACTTGGTGCGTGTGCGGACCTTCCATTTCGTATACGTGTCGGGCCATAGTGCGGGGGTGTGATGCCCCACTGCTTGGGGTGTTACATCTTGAGTGGTATCAGAGCTACCAGGTTCAGAACCGGTGCTCTGGAGTCTTATCGTGTCAGTCTAGGTCGTACGATATAGGAATATGTGCGCATTACATCCGTTTGGCATGAAATTTTGCTTCCTCAGCATGAATTGTACCGAGTTATGGACTATGTACGCATTATGACTATGATTGTGCAACATTTTGTCAATGTGCTCTTATCTGTTTTATTGTTCCACTTAGGTGACTTACATACTACATTTCATTTGCACATCTAACCATCATGCACCAATTTTAGTGATTTAATTACAGGACCGCTTCCTCAACAATTTAACCAGCTTTCCTGACCTCATCACCACTTTATGGTCAGGATTATCAACACGACGGTGAACGGTACACTAAGCATCCATGGCACGAGCATACATGCATCGTTTACTTAATTAATTCTTGTTGTTACGTGATATAATTACTAAGTATGCTATGTGTTAATTGTTGTGATTTCCTGATTCTGCTTATGTGCTTGAATGAAGGGAGGTTTGATTCTCTCAATTTATGTGCCAGGGGGATGTTGATTCTTCCTATTTGTGTGTTAGAGAGATGCTGGATTCTTTCTATATTGCGTGATGGAAAGATGTTGGATTCTTTCTAAGTTCTGTGCACGAGAGATGCTGGATTCTCTTGTTCTTAGGTATTCGAGGGATGCTGGACTCCCTTGGATTTAGGGGTTTGAAAAATGCCGGATTTTCTCAAACTAGATTGTCTGATAGATGTGGAATTAATCAGACTTAGGTTGAGAGACGGGGTTCTCTCGATGCTGTGCTTGAGAGACGGGGTTCTCTCAATTGAGTGCTTGAGAGACGGGACTCTCTCTTTTGTGTGTGGAGAAACGGGGTTTTCTCTTTTGTGTGCCGAGGGACGGGGTTCCTTCGCTTGTGTGTCGAGAGATGGGATTCTCACTCTTGTTTATTGCGGTTGCGTTACTTCTAGCCAGACGACAGTTTGCAAGCAACGAGGACGTGACGGTATCAAGCTTTGGGTATAGTGGCCTAGTGGTGATCAAACGAGTTTGAAGTGACCAGCGGTCAAGCGCTCAGTGGAACCTCTATGACAACGAGTCACTATGAAGGGAGTTGATGCCAACCAAGGGAGAAGTATCCTGCAGAGATTGCAGTTCGCCTAGATCAGAGTTGCGCATCGGAAGCTTGAAGTGGAATTCGTTTCAGCGTCGTTCAAGATCCGACCTTAGGACCTGAGGACAGGTCCTTTTGAAGGAGGGGAGTTTGTAACATCCCGCTCGTCCGATTTATAAGGTACGCCATGTTTCAACCTTTTAATGTGTTTAATTATGTGATTTTATATTTTTCGTGGCCCTATTTTGAACTCTTTTAGAGTTTAGGGGCCCCTTTGTAATTTTCTCTTTTTAGGTGTTTTTCGGTCATTTCTTGTTTGATCGAGTTTTTGACCTTTTCGACCCCTTCAATGCATTCCGGGCATCGAGACGAGTCCGTAGACTCTAAGTTTGCCCCATTCTGACTTCGTTAGCCCGTTCTTCCAACCGTTTTTACGTACGAGGACCCGAGATATATACCCGGATCCTCGTTTTTCGTGCCAAAGCGCAGCAGACTTCAGTCTCTCTCTCTTCTCCCGTAATTCAGCACTGTTCACACACACTCACGGTGCGTTTTCACACACACATATCCGTTCTCGCTCGTTTCTCGACGGAATTCGACGTTTGAGTAGTGGAAATTTATCAACTCGACGAGCCCGACATGATGGTACAAGAATCATAGCCTGAAACTCAGCGGTGGTGGCGCTACGGCATAGCAGCGGCGGCGGAACGGATAACCGCCACTTCGTCGCCTCTTCGCGGCAGTCTCCGGCGACTTTTCTCCGTCACGCACCACCCCACCTGTTAGACAACCTCCCGGCACAGCTCTAGTTCCAGCGGCGTGGCCAATGGTGGACGGACGGCGGCGCACGCGCCGACTGAAGACCGGCGGCGGTGGCGCGTGCACTATAGCACCCCGCTCCGTCGTGTTCCGATGAGATTCGCGGTCGAGCCTTGGTGGTTTTCGACGTATTTTGGCCTCCTGATTCCATTTCCGGCATCATTTTGGGTCAAGGAAGGCCGGAGGTGGCTGAACCGGCGAGTGGCGCACCGGTGGACTTTCGACGGCGGTTTGGGACCTTTTTCCGGCCGGTTTTGGTGGTGGCTCTTTCACGAAAGTTGCTTAGAATGATGGAATATAGCGGATGGCGCTAGCCCCGACTCGAGAACTAGCCGTCGGCGGTTCGATTTTCCGGTGACTTTTCCGGTAAATTGGTTAGGGGCTTTCGAAGGCCTCGCTACGGGCTTTCCAACGGCATGTCCGGATTTTGTTTTCGTTTAGCGGTTTGTATTTAATTTCAGTTTTCGTACTACGATTTTAGTTCGGTTTTTCGTCAATGAAATCCGGTGTGCTTGATATTTTTTGAAATTGGTTGAGGGCTTTTGTCAAGCAGGCCGAGGCGTACGTTCCCTTCATTCCAGGGAATTTTCCGACCACCGGAGGTGGTGGTCCGGCGGCTGCACGTGGCGGTTCGACTGGTTCCGGGGGAGACATTTCGACGCCCTTCGGGCAACAAGTTCCTCTCGTCGTGGTGAGTCCAACGCCACTTTCCGTTCGTCAATCGGATGTCCGGTTGATTTGTTGTGATTTATTTTATATAACTTGAATATTTGAAATTAATTGTTTTAATTGGTAATTGCTTGATTTGTCGATCGAATTGTGTTTCAGTGTGTACGAAATTATGTATTAAATGAATTATGAAATGTATTGATGCTTTGATATGCCATCTGAATTCCGATATATCGAATTTGAGCTATTTTGTCTAACTTGAAGGGGGTGTATGTGTAATTTCGCTAAACATATAAATTGTATGACTTCAATTAATTAATCCTTGTTGATTGGTAAACAAATATGCTAATTATGATTTCGATTAAGAGAAATTATTACGCCTAAGCTTGAAGCTTTTAATTAGTCTAATCACTTAAATTGAATTGGAATTTATTATATGATATAAGAATTTGTTATGCAATTTATGATTTTGTAAGAATGAAATTACTATGTCTTGGATGATTTAATTTCTAACTTTGTAATGTAGGTTAATTATTTAATTTTAAATAATCCTATTATGCGATATATGAATTGTATGAAGCTTATATGATTAAATTAGAAACTTTTGCACGTAAGAAATAAGTTATTCGTACGAATATGAATTGGTTATTTGATATATGAATTTAAATGAAATAATGTGAACTCTGCTTATGTGATTGCATTTCTTAAGTGCTTGAGCATGTGCCGTGCGTCTTTATATGGTTGTCTGAGTTCTGTATTGTATTTGGTGTGTTCAGTTGGTACAGGTGCACCCGGGGTGGTGACAAGTGAGTCGTGCAGGTTCCGGGGTGGACCGTTTGCTGTGTCTTCGGCTGTGTTTGGTTCCAGGTGAGGTTAGGATATAGTTATACCCTATTGCTATGTGCCCGTTTTCGAATGTGTACGATTTATAAGCCTGGTATATACGTAGATATGTGTGAAATATGTACTTTGATGGTTTTGTCATAAGTTTGAAAGTAAAGAACGCTATGTATGAGCCTATGTATGCTTAGTTTCGGTTTGTTATGACTTCGAGGTCAATCTGCGTGATATGTACGTAAGATATGATAAGTACGATATGCATGAGATAAGTCTGTCTGTCTGTGTGTGGCGGGTTAAGTTTTCGATATATGTGTGTTATCTGTGCGATGGGCCCCGGAGTTGTGGGTAAGGGAGACCCGGGACGACCATGGGGTCGCCGGTTACGACCCCTGTGCACTTCTCCACAAAAGGGAGACTTAGCTTATCCTCGGGAGGTCGAGGGGAAAGCGGGTCTTCTTGAGCCGGCGGCGTGCTACGTGACCCCGTCGAAGGAGCGGGTGGATCCCCCATCTCATTACATTTCTGTGTGGGGGTTGAGAGGGGCACCTCTCTTCCCCAAACGGTGTGAAGGACGGTACGTTTGATTTGATTCCGTTTGTTTATTCCTATGTGTGATCTGAGGAGTTTGGTTGGATTAAATTCGTAGCAGCCGAGTGTTCTGTCTGTCCGTCTGTCATAAGTTCGTGAAACGGGGGTAGATTCTTAAATTAATATAAAAATTGGATTTTTGCTATTAAACTAATAAGTTATGTTTTGATACGTGTGCTAAGTCTGCATGAGTTGAACGTATGTTTTGAGATATGCATAAGCTAAGTTTTGTTCTTTCTGTTTTGATAAGTCTCCCCATATATATATTATTACGGAAAAATGTTTTGGCGTGCAAAAACTAACCCCGGGTTCACGAATATTACTTCTACTTTGTGTTGTGCTCTATATATATGTATAGCGTGCGTGTGTTAACCTCTCGCTCAGTCTTTGGACTGACCCCTCCCCTTTTATGTTTTAGTTTGCAGGTTTTGCCTTGGAGTTCGTTGGTGCAAGGCGGTTGTTAGTGTCTGTCGAGTCGGTGTCAGTTTGTCTGAGTTTGATAAGTGTTTTATTTCGAATTACGTTTGTTAATTTTGTACAAGCTATGATATATTTTATGTAGGTTCGTACTTATGATTTGTTGTATAGTTATTCGGGACAGGCTAGGACAAGTTGCCTTGTTTAGTTGAACCCGTTTAGGTTGATGCTGTTTTACTTTCTGGATATATGAATTTATGATTGCTGATTTAAGTTTTTGAAAATTCGTATTTTTGCATTGCTTCCGTATTCAGGTTCTCCATATCTGTTTCTGTACAGGGTTTAGGTACGGCCTAGCTTAGGTTGTTTTTCGTTTGTCACCCGTTCGCTGTGACTTGGTGCGTGTGCGGACCTTCCATTTCGTACACGTTTCGGGCCATAGTGCGGGGGTATGATGCACCACCGCTTAGGGTGTCACATATCCATTGTAAGCTTAGTCACATTTTGAGCGGTCACAATACAAGGTTCGCGGAATTGCTGACACTCGTACTTGTTTCGCGCCTTCCAAATGTTCCAAATGGTGGCTAATGCAACACTCTACCAAGGTCAATCTGACTCCAGCTGGTGTTTCCACCCACCTCTACCAAGATTTCCCCACCAATCACTATCTCCCAGATTCATAAGTTTACTCTAATCATCCGACAAAGTAATTAATTCCCAAACCCTCCTCGAAGCCGGGCGTCGAAACAGCAGGTGTTCAATATCTTCCCGGCCATTACTGCACCTATTACATTGATCCGACACAACAAATTTTTGACCGAATTTAAGGGCATTCGTTAGTAAGCTGTTATGCTTACATAACCATAGAAAAAGCTTGAGCTTCTTAGGACAGGGTAACTTCCATATTCTCCCCCAGCTGCGATCAGTGCTATGATGAGAGTCATTAAGCAATTGATATGCTGACTGAACAGAGAATTTACCAGATGTAGTTCCTGTCCAAATTAGCTTGTCCAGTTCCATACTATCAGCTAACGACACGCTCCGGATTTCATCTACAACGTCTGCTGGGATTTGCATTCTTAATTTAGTGAAATCCCACTTCCTGTGTTCATCTATAATATCCCCAACCACCATGTCATCATCACTATGCTCAATACTACTCCCCAGCCGCTCACGCAAAGTTTGGGCCGAGAGCCATCTATCATCCCATAACCACACATTATCCCCAATCCCAATTCGCCATCTACAGCCATGTCCCAGGCTCTGAATACTTCTCGTGATACCCCTCCAAGTCCGGGAAGCGGTTGGTTTTGGGGTGTGGTCCAAGATTTCCTCAACCTTCAAGTATTTTTCTTTAAACACAGTCCCCCATATGCTGTTTTCATCATTAGTTAGCCGCCAACCCAGTTTCACAAGAAGTGTGATATTCATCTTACGCGTCTCCTTCAAGCCAAGACCTCCGTCGTCCTTGTGTCTAATCACCTTGTCCCACTTGACTAGGTGTGTTCACCTTTTGCTTATATCAGTAAACCTTAAGAACGAGCGAATCATACGGTCCAATTTTTCGCAGACTGAATTCGAAAACCAGCTAGTTTGCATTTGGTATACTAGAATTGAGTTTGTCACAGATTTGACGAAGGTCACGCGGTCTGCCAACTTTAAATTCTTCACTTTCTACCCCGATAATCTTTCTCAACCCTCTCGAGCACCGTTGCAAACAACTCAGAATTTTATCTCCCATAAGGTAGGTTGACGCCTAGGTATTTGCCCATATTATCCGTACTAGCGATACCGAGAATTGAGCAGATCGCATTTCGTGACTCAATCGGAACATTGGGTGCAAATAAGACTTATAACTTACCACGGTTTAGCTGTAATCCCGAAGCTTCACAAAATCTATCAATGACACCTTTAACACTCTCCGCTTCCGCCAACGTGGCCTTTGCTCCCAAGATAATGTCATCTTCAAAGAGCAGATGTGATATGGGTGTTCCATTTTTGCTGGCTCTGACCGGCTTTCAAACCCCCTTTGAGACTACGTCTTCAATAAGATACGTTAGCCTCTCCATGCACAACACAAAAAGGTAAGACGATAGCGGGCCACCCTGCCTAATCCCACATGTTGGTTCTATTGATTCGGTGGGTTCTCCATTCCAAAGTATCACTGGACGGATGCACACTACACCATTCATAATCAGATGAATAACTTGATCAGGGAAGCCAAAGAATTCCAAAGTTTCTTGTAAGAACCCCCAACGTATCTTATCATAGACTTTTTCAAGATCCAGTTTCAAAATCATCCCACCTTCCCTGTCCTTCGAACGGTGTAGAGTATAGAGAATTTCTTGGAGTACAAGGATGTTATCATGGTTACTCCGCCCCGGAATAAAACTATTCTGATTCGGACTAACAATGCTAGCAATGAAAGGTTTGATTCGGGTCATTAGCAATTTAGTAACTAGCTTGAAAAGCATGCTACAAAGGGCAATGGGTCTGAACTGATTCATAGTTTCTGACTGTGGAACTTTGGGAATCAGGTAGATGTAAGTGCTTCCTAATTCCTGCGGAAAGCTCCCTCTTTCCAAGCAACCATTAACAAACTTAGTTACAGAGTTCCCCACAACGTCCCAATAGGATTTGTAGAAGAACGCCTAAAAACCGTCCGGGCCCGGTGCTTTAAAGGAATTCATCGACTGCACCACTTTATAGACTTCCTTGTTTGATGCTGGGCTCGTAAGCATTTCATAATTCTGCTGTGAGATCGTCCGCTGCAGTTGACTGTGCCCGAGACAGTCTCCAGTATGGCTGGCATTCTCGCTGAACACCCTGCTAAAGAATTCCCAAGTATGGTGTCGCAAGCGCTCCTCATCCGCCTCCTAAGTTCCATCAATCTTGAAAGCATTGATTCGATTTCTCCTCCTTCTAGTGATAGTAGAGAGGTGGACAGAACGAGTATTTTAATCTCCAAATCTAAGCCAATTTACTCTCGATTTTTGGAACCACAAAATTTTCTCTTGATGTAAAATTTTGTTATAATCCCTGATAAGCTGCTTCTCAAGTTGGCCAAATGAGGGTACATATTCTTGCGTGTAATCCATTGTATCCCATTGATCCGAGCCTTAATTAACCATTTCTTCTGAAAGATATTACCAAACGTGCTCCTGTTCCAGTTCTTAAGTTTATTTGAAAGCTTCGGAAAATTCTCCATAATCGGCTCATCCTTTCCCCATGTCGCAGCTATGAGCTCCCAACATCCAGGATGCTCATTCCAAGCCGCCTCAAATCAAAAATATTGGTTTGAAGATGGTTTCGAGATGCCTTGGCAAACCGTAAGAAGAGGGTGATGGTCAGAATAAGTGCGGGGCAGGACAATTGTCGTCCCCTTCGGGAATCGTAGCCGCCATTCCGGATTGACTAACACTCTATCCAAATGCTCATGCACCTGTTTGCCTCCTCTAACTGTACCACACCACGTAAATCTTGGTCTAAGAGCTTCAATATCCGTCAGATGCAGCTATCTATGCGTTCCTTGAACTTAAGACAACGATTCCAGTTAATCGCTCTACCACCATGTTTCTCACTTGGCCCCAGTAAATCGTTGAAATCGCCCGTAAGCATCCATGGACTTTTCCACTCTTCACTAAGGCTTCTGAGTAGGCATGCAAATGAGCCGAGCTGAGCCGAGCCGAGCCTTGGTGTTTTTTCAAGGTTCGAGCTCGGGCTCTGCCCTAAAAAAATAGGCTTAGGTTCGGCTTGCGAGCCATCGAACCCTAGTTGTGGTGGCTCGAGCTTGGCTCGCAGTGAAGTTCGGGTGAGCCGAGCCGAGCTTCGAGCCATTAAGAAAAACCCTGGAAATTTTCAATTTTATTTGGCTAAATCTGGATCTGTCTCTTTTACATACGTCCAACCTAAATAACCAGATCTAATTTTTTCCATATAACCAAAGCAAAAATCAAAAAGGTATTTTGACAAAACCAGATCTAATTTTTTCCATATAGCCAAATCAAAACCAGATCTAATTACAAAGTATTTTGACAAATTAATTCCTCTAAATTATTCCAAAGGTATCCAAACCAAAATTCATAGAAATAAATCAAAAAAACGAGAGAGAGAGAGAGGAGGAAAAAAAAAGGGCAGAAAATAGAGATGCAATCCGATCCAAAACTTGGGAAAATTCATAGTATTTTGATACATTAATTCCTTTAAATTCTTCCAAAGGGATCAAAGCTGAAATTCAAGGAAATAAATAAAATAAAAAAAAGAGAGAGAGAGAGGCGGTGATGGCTGCGCTGCACTTCGGTTGAGAAGGAAGAGGTTGAGGTGGTCGGAGGTGAAGCGAGACGGCGACGGTGGGTGGTGGCATCGTGGTGGTGGCTTCGTAACAGGATCCCAAGGTTTTCTACTCTGCTGCTTGAATGGGAACTACTCCGCTGTGTGCGAGATGGAGGAAGAGGAACTACTCCATTGTGCTGGTGCTGGTTCTCGCGCTGGTGCGAGATGGAGGTGGTGCTGGGAGTGTGGTGGTGGTGGGGTTTGGTTTGGGAGCTGAAAATGGAAGCGTAAATGGCGAAGTGAGGCTCTTGACTCTGAGAGAAATTTTGCTTCCAAAATCCAGATCCAGATCTAGGTTTTAACTTTTAAGTTTTAACGTTAAAACCAAAGCTTTACATATATTATATATATAAGGTTTTAATATGTTATTATCTGTTATTATCTTATAATATATATGATATATATAATATATGTATTATAATATATATATATATATATAATATATATTTTTTTAAAATTATATTAAGGGTTCGCGAGCCACGAGCCCAGATACAGTTGGCTCGGGCTTGGGTTCGAAGGTCTTCAAGCTGAGCCTTGGCTCGGTTCGGCTCGCCATGTTCGAACCTGAGCGCGAGCTAACCTCGAGCTGGCTCGTGAGCTCGTTTGCATCCCTACTTCTGAGTCCTCGCCAAAGCTCTTCACGCCTGATCATACTAGGGCTCGTGTAGATCCCTGAGCAAAGCTATTCCAATGAACTCCGTGGGCCTATAAGTGCATGAATGACTTGGTGTGTAACTTGTAGGACTTCTACCTAAATCCTGCTACTGTCCCAGAGCAACCAGATTCCCTCTTTGGAATTTTGCCTACACATGTTATTTGCAAACCCACGTTCGGCATTATCAAGCAACCCTCAAATTAAATGTCACTTCTCGATCTCAAAATTTTTCTCGAGTTTAAACAATTGCAAAACTAATCCTGCTCTTCTCGGCTTCTCCGACGAAAACAAAGATTTACGTCCGCTCCGCTCCTTCTCCGGCGAAGATAAAGTTTTCAGTCCACTGCGTCTCCCACTGATTCGGCTCCTGCTTCATGTGAGCCCTGTTGATCTCCGTTGCTGTTGCTTTCATCGGTTGCTGCTCCTATTACCGTCGGCTGCCGCTCTCACTCAATTAACTGTATTTGTGTTCTTTTCACTACATGTCCTTTGTTTGGTCATGGTTTTGTATTAAATTTAATTAGTTTACACATGTTTTCAAGTGAGCTCTAATTTGCTAATTGGTTCTGCAAATAGCAATTAGCGAAGAAAGCGCCTTAATTTCAGGTACCTTCTTCTCTACCCCTACTTGCGGGTGTTCTGTGAAGATCGTTTTTGCATTCTGTTCAGATTATTTCAGAAATTGTGGTGTTTACACATGTTTTCAAGTGAACTCTAATTTGCTAATTGGTTATGCAACTTGCATTTAGCCAAGAACTCGCCTTAATTTCAGGTGCCTTCTTCTCTACCCCTACTTGCGTGTGTTAGGATCGTTTTGGTGTTCTTTTCAGATTATTTCAATTGATTTTTGAAAACTGTGAGGTTTAACAATGATTAAGTTTTGTGGATTTAAAAATAAAACATGGAGTTGGGTTCTTTTGTTTTTTTTTTTGTTTTTAATGGTTATTACGTGATTTGCTTTGCAGTTTTCAGTTGCCGTTTAGTGTGTTCAGATGTGGGGATTAACATGCCATTTCTCTTTGATGTTAGTTAAAAAATCATCCTTCCAAATAACTTTACAGTCATACCTTCCAAGTTCACGGGTTATAAAGTATTCCATAGCTAAACACAGAAAAAGGATTTAGAAAGTATGTTCTTTGACCTATGGTGATGACTTATGGTGATGAGATTGGTCCATAGCTAAACACAGAAAAAGGATTTACAACTTAGTTTAGTCTCAGTCCACGTTCAATATGGGTGCATTTGGGGCCTTAAGTAAGAGTTTCTTGCGTGTCAACAGTGCCAACCTCTAACAACATCAAAGAAATTTGCGGAGGAAGTGTTTAGATGAATAGAAACAAAAATCAGAAATAGGCTCACAGAAATTAAATCTTGGTTTCTTGCATAACTACCTAATCACCCTTTTTCCCCTTTCTAATAGCATCATTCTTTTTTAAGGGCTATGCACTATGCTCTGTTTTATGTGGGATTATTTGAGTTATATTTGATCAAAATAATCATGTGGTGATTCTAAATTACAGGACTGAGTGATTTTATGTTTTTTGAGATTATTTGAGTTATATTTGATCAAGATACTCATGTGGTGATTGTGAATTACAGGACTGCAGTGATTCTATGTTCTGAAGAGACGAACTTGAAAGCAAAATTGCAAACTATTTGTTAGGGAAGTGATAATTAGTGAGTGGCTCCTCTTACAAATATGGCTTTTCTGGTTTTTTTGGGGTGTTCTGTATTTCATAGAATTACAGACCAGGTTAATCAAGGCTCATTTTTCTCTGAATTTTTTGTTTTGATTCAAATTTCAGCTTTCGAGATAGCATTTGCAAGGAAGACCTGGGTGAATTCACTCATCCTTGATTTGATTTTAAGGTATGGATCGGTGCTTTTTTTCTCTTACAAATTTTTTGGTCTATTTGATTTCATGTGTATTTACAATAAACAAATTAAATTTGTTGTAATATACCGATGATACCCTGGATATTATTTTTCAGCTGAAATAGTGGACAATAGTTTCTTTGTACATGAAACTTCAAACTTCTCTTAAATTATAGAATGTTTTTGTGGGGTAATTGGGGTGTTAACTAATAAAACTTATATCTATATGATTATTGGGAATTATGAATCTTTGTGGAAACACAATTCACATTCCATGTTCCCTATACGGCTCGCAACTTGCAACTAATTTGTTTCGAGGAAGATTAATTAACCTTTACCAGGCAAGAAAAGGGTAATTCTTCTCATCATTTAATTGTGAGAATTATGCATTTATTTGATGATTCCCATTTATCGTCCCTACTTGAAGAAAGCTATAGCGGTTAACTAGTTCTCTAGGACACCCTTTTGTGAATAGAGTTTCTGAGTAAAGATGTGATCTGTATTGATTCAATGAACATATAATAGTATTTGTAAAGAAGAAATAGAAAACTAACGCAAAAGATGACATAACCAAAGGAAGAGGGTGGTTTAACTTATGTAGTTTGATTGATTCAATGAGCATATGTGCATATCTTCATTTTTTGTAGTAATTTTCAGTTCGCTGATGAAGTTAATTGAGTTGTTTTTCTTTTTTTTGATTACATCAGTAAATTCGAACACCTTCCAACAGGGGACGCTCTCTCTCTTATACATTTGTAGCTGTGTTACAAACACATGCAGAAAAGAAATTTGCTATTCAAATGAAGTCGTAATTATTGTGGAATATGAGAATGTTTTTATGGTGATTGGAATATGAGAAATTGAGAGTGTTTTTGTGGTGATTGGAATATGAGATGTTTTTATGGTGATTTTTACTTTCAATCTGCATAGTGTTTTCAATTTTAAAATTTTTCATAAAAATTGTTTTTTTCAATATGTATATTTATTGATTTTTTTTTCCTACGACTAGATCCACGAATCTGTCGTGTTCGTCCGCCGTGGTGGCAAAGGTGAAGGTCAATGCACTGCGGAGGCGACGACGATGGTGGGCGTTTTAATTTGGTTTTAATTTTTATTGGGCTGGGAAATGGGAATTGTATTTTATGGAAAATTATATAAACTATAAATGGGTTTTCATTGGGTCCCACCTGCTTCTTTTAATTTATATTCTCCAGCCCTCTATATACATATTTTTTGATTCTATATTAAATTTAACTAAATTCGAATGAGACAATAAACAAAATTTTTCTTAACAAATCGGTCGTTAAATAAAGTTCTCTCTAAAGGACTTTTTCAATAAATAATTTTTGGACTCTCAAAAGGATTTTTTGATTAAGTAGGTTTTGGACCTGTGATAAGTAACCAATTGAAGCTCGTCTCTAATAAATTAATCGGTTATTACTAGATCAAGATCTTTAAGTATATTTCCCTATCTATTAGATTTAAGCTTATTCATTTAATTATTTCCGTTGCACACACAACGAGTGTGCCCCGGTTGCTAGTACAGTAAATTGGAGATTGATTGTATTTTTTTTACTTTCATGTAAGGGTGGATACGGGGCAGTTGCAAATAACTCCCCATTAGTTTGGAGATTTTTATTTTACTCCCCTAAAATTTATACTATATAATAGGAATATAGGATATAAATACTGCATTAGAACGTTTTAATACTACATTATGTGAAATTTATACATGTTTTGAGAGTGGTGAAAATTTATACAACATAATAGGATATAAATATTGCATTATATCATATTCGTATTATGTGTGGGGAGTAAAATAAAAATTTGATTCCTAACTGGGGAGTTAAGTAAAAATATGATGCACAAGTGGAGATTTATCCCACATTACGCGGGTGGGTACTAAATAAAATTCACTTTTTATTTTGTTTAAAACATAAAAAGAGTTCGGGTTTTCTTCCCAAGTAAAATAGAAAATGTGATCTGGAAATTCATTATTATGAAATACAAAAATTAAACCCGAAAACTTTTTACTAAGTGGAAAAATTCAATGCAAATTTTGCGATGGAGCCCATTGAGCCATCAGCCATGACCCGTCATCACATAGTTTGGTGACTTGGTCGGTAATAGAAGTCCAACTATGAACAATATTTAACCCCGTCGCAGCCCCCAAATCTACATTCATGTTCTTTCTTTCCTCTTAATTCACTTCTCTTTCTTTGTTTCAATTCTATTTGCCCTCTCTGTTAACGAATAATTTCATCAACAGAAGTTTTCTGTACTCGCATGGCAAATATGGGTCACAATAATCTTAACGCGAAGCTCGTCAGTGCAGTTTTCTCGATATAATTTTTGCATTTTCTTATTTCGGATTCGGTTTTACTTGTGTTGATTTTGGGGTTTAAATCTCCAGGTATTACTCGGTGATATGGGAGCTGGCAAATCAAGCCTTGTGATACGTTTCGTCAAGGGTCAATTTCTTGAATTTCAAGTAATTTCCACTGTCTTTGATCTCAATCCTTTCAAACTTGAGCTTAATTGATCCCGTCTCTTTAGGAATCCTCGATTGTGGATTTTAATTTTCAAGATTGAACTGTGACCATCGGAATGATAACCGATCATTTTTGTGATGTGTTATTTTAGGAATCGACGATTGGGGCTGCGTTCTTCTCGCAGACGGTGTCTGTGAATAATGCGACGGTGAAGTTCGAGATCTGGGACACTGCTGGGCAAGAAAGGTATCATAGCTTGGCCCCCATGTATTACAGAGGTGCTGCTGCTGCGATTATCGTCTATGACATCACTAGCTCGGTATTCGAACAATTCCTTATGCATGCATGTTTATATCTGTCAATCATACTGGCTGTTTCGAACTAATGGTAGTAAATGGTCTATGTAATCGAAATGTTTCAGTATTGGTTGCGTAAGTTGAAGTTTCATTACTTGCCTAGCTTTCCTATCTCATATTCTCACATGTTGAGAACCGAGCGAAGTGACTTGTCTCAGTCATGTTCTTCTGATATATTTTCAGTAAGGGGTGTTCTTTGAGAAGGTTATTGATATGAATTTTCTATCTGCTTCTGCTTGGTGATGTAGGATTCATTTTCTCGGGCTAAGAAGTGGGTGCAGGAATTACAAAAGCAAGGTGCTGATGATTTCTTGTTTCTTCTTTTATGGTAGCTACATATTGATAACACAGAAAAGATGTATCTTTTATTGGGAATTAAATTGGAGGAACAGTCTATCAAGATTGGGGTTCTAGGAAGTAAATGAGAAACACCATTCTCGATGGTCTTATATACTTGTTTTTCTCGGTCTTTCTATTTATTTAGTCTGACTTGATTGTAATATGCTTTTAAATTGTTTCAGGTAATCCTAACATGGTTATGGCACTTGCTGGAAATAAATGTGATCTCGAAGAAAAGAGGAATGTAACTGCAGAAGTAAGTAATTTTGGTTTGTATATGGGTGCATTTATTCTCCTGATTACATCTTGGGAAGCATAATTGCTTGTTTTCCTTGTATTATTTGCTGTCTCATTTTTGCATGCTTTATCTGATTTTGTATTCTTGAATTGAATTAAAGTTTGCTTGACATTTTTATTTGCTTATACTCTTCTTGACCAATGTATCTTTAGTTGCATCTTGTAAAGATGATTATAAAATAAGGACGGAGATATAAAAAGCTTCAGGGAAAGCTATGGCTTTGGAGCTCTATGAACATGTAAAACCTCATATCTTGGGCCGGAGTTTCGATTCTCTCTCTCAGTAAACCTTGATAGAATTAATTCTTCTATTGATGACATAGATTGTGAGAGGTTAAAATATTTGTGGAATCCCCAATAGGAGAATAGCTAAACACAAGAGATCACTGTTAGTTAAATCCTGTTTCAGATGAAATTAGATTTATTAATTAATTCATAAACCGTTCTTTTACAGAACCTTCTATGCCCCATTTAGATTGCCATCATCCATGTGATTAGCAAAAACAATGTCGAGTAGCATTTGATTTCCTTGTATGGGCCTTCCACAATATGGCTAAGCTTCCTGTCCATTTTTTGGTAATATTAATGGTTTTAGTCGCATGGGGATGTGATATACTGGTGATCCCCCCATTGATGATGCTGTTTGCATTTTAAAATTTCACAAAGAAGCATTTCCCATGCTTCCAGTAAGACTATTTGGTTATTATCATGTGGAACTTGTCGTAGTTTGTTGTATCAAAGAAACTTGGCCTGTAATTGCAGCTCCAAGATCTACCAGTTCCGCACATCTAACGAGGGACATAAATATGCTAGGTAATATAAAACAAGTTATAGACTTATGATAACGACCCCCCATATGTAGATCGAATCAAAGGAGGCCCAGAGAATTTCATACTGGATTTAAAAATAAAATCACGAAATTTTCAGATTTCTAGGAAATTAGTGAATGATCCCTTAATTGAGAAAAAATAATAAAAATGGGATGAAGCTTTGCCAGAAACACAGTTTATTTTAGTATACTTTAATTAATGATACCGCGGACATACTTAGGCCGACTCATGATAGACCAATATTTTCTTGAGAAAAGTTACAAGAGAGCTATGACATTGAAAAAGGTTTGTCAAACTACAACTTACGATAATATTCCAGTTGTTAATATATGGGAAAAGATTTCAAAACTTCTAATTGGTGTCTTTATATGGTTCAGGAACTAGAAATCTAAATTTGTTTTAGGAGATAAAGGATTTGGAATAAATGAGAAAATAACCAGACTGTTCACTTCCGTAATTGGGATGATATAGAGTTTACTTGTTTCTGTTTCTTACTTACTTATATGCCTCTGTTCCCTATATATATATATATATATACTTTTCTCTGGATATGCATCCTCTCTTTGTTGCCTTGTTCTTTGGGCCTTGTTTCCGAGTAGTTTGCCTTACTGATTAACTCGTACCAATTATATCTATCTAATTTGTTCTCAAATTTGAAGTTGAATACAAAAAACAATTTCATTCTTTGTTGCGTTTAAAATGTGCTTCAGGAGGCCCGTGCCTATGCTGATGAAAATGGTCTTTTCTTCTTGGAAACTTCTGCGAAAACAGCTGCTAATGTGAATGATATATTCTATGAAATCGGTAAGTCTCTTTCTTTATTTTTAATTATTATATTCTGGCTGCCAACGTGGAAGAAGTAGTCTTAACACTGAACAATTTAAAATTTCCACAGTTTCTATTTTATGTCTGCTCTATTCAGCCTAAAATTTTATAGCAGCTCTTTTCGCTGTATATCTTTTTTTTGGTTGTATATCTTAGAAGCAGAAGGTTCCTATTTTTTCCAAATTTCATTCCTGTTTGGTATTTTTTGTTTTAATATTTCCAAATCACAGCTTGAAAACAGATGTCTCCATTAAGTCAAAGATAATGATCCACTTGTTTGAAAACAATATAGAGAGAGTAGAGTCTGATAATTTCCTTGATGCAAGTTGGATCTCACAACCTAACGTATGAGCTTACCTGAACTATTATGTTCTTTTTCCCTGCCTCTAAATTTGTAAAGGCCAATAAAAATAGCATTTAAAATTCTGTTTTGACTCCATTGGTGTAACTAAGTGGGTTTAAAATTCCACTTTATTTTCCCGTATTTCTTTTCTTTTCTTTTTTTCTTTTTGTAAATCAAACTAAACTGTAATATTAACATACTTATTATACCTTGTTCTGTATACAATTTTCCAACATAATTAGATATATTTACACAATTATATTGTGATATTAATTAGCATGAACTATTTTAAAAACATATTCAACTTAATATTGATGTTTAGCTAATAATAATTGATTGAATTTAACATTTCCTAGTTACTTCCTCTTGATCTCAATTCATAATTCTATGTGATTCAACTTTTAACCGGCTCAATGCTGCTAAATAAGGAGGAGAGATGAATTGATTGAAACGTGATTCAGTTTTTCTTTTACTAACTCTGAAAGGACTTTCTCCAGTATTTGTGTACTAGAAAAAAAACTTGCATGAGCCTATCTTGCAATCTAAATGTGACAATTCAACCATTAACTTTTTCGTGGTAATCTTATTGACCTTTTAATGTTTTATATCCGCTCTTATCTCTTTAGGAGCAGTTAATTTGTTGAAGTTTTCCCTCAAAGAGACAAGTACACCTTATGTGACACCTGCTTTCTTCTTTGTAGAGATAGGCTTCTCTGACTTTCTAGCTTACTCAAATTATTTTTTCATGTCGGTAGACGAATTTTATTTTTAGTGATCATTTTGGACAAACATTTTTTAGTCTGTATTTGCTTGGATCTCAGTATCCCTGCAGGACATGAAAGCATTTCAAGCCTCATTAATAGTAAGTGATGTAATACTGAAAAAAGCACAAGAGGTGGAATGGATGAGGAATAAGAAATAGTAACTTGTGATTATCAATACAAAACTAGTTTTCTTAGATTTATTGAATTTTAATCATTTGTCAGTTGGGCTCACTTTGTAACCCTTTTTGGACCTTTTGGAGTAAAGTTCGTCTAATTTCTAACTCACTTGGATGTATCTACAAAATCTTGAAACTGCAGCTTACACAAAAGTAGTTAGGTTAGGCAGAACGCATGGGAATCTCTAGCTTGCTGAAGTGTGGAATCATGGTGTCATGTTACAATCTTAGAGTCATCATTAGTTCATGTTTAAGTTAGAATGTCTTTATCATATGCTCAAGTTGGGGCTCTATGCTTATGAATAAGGTTTATTAATTTATGCAATTCACTGATGTTTATGTTGTTTAAGATCAAAATCATGTCAAACTGAAATGGAAGCTTAGCACTTTTTACTCGTTAATGGGTTCCTTTTCTTATTCCTCTCTTATGTGCTTCTTGTATCCCCCCCACCCCCACCCCTCTCTTTTCCCGATCACTTTTAAGTACTTCTGTTGGTATTGATGGAAAAAAATGTCTTGATATCTGCTTAGTCTGATTTATGAATGAGGGAATTGTACGTTTGAGGATAATTCCTTTTACCTCTCTTAAATCTTTATGATCTGTATTCTGTACAATCCTTTTGCTAAATTAATATTTTCATTTATTTTCTACTAGTTTAAAATTTTTATTTGTGGTATTTGCAGCAAAGAGATTACCTAGAGCGCAACCCTCTCAAAACCCAGCAGGAATGGTTCTGGTTGATAGACCTGCAGAAGGTTCCCGAGCGGCTTCATGCTGTTCGTCTTAAATGTATGATCCCTTTACATTTGTTTTCTTCTCGAGTCTCTCATTTATATACTTATTTACTTTTTCAAAGTTTGGATAAAAAGTTTAAAAGACAGTTATAGTACATGGGGTATATTGTGTTTTCCTCTATTTCTTATTAGCTTGTCCACCTATCGTGGGTTTTCCTTTCCTACGCAGGTGCTGTTCCTTGTTTGTGCTCATGATGGTAAGAGTTGCCAAGAACTGTGCAAATCAGACTCCTTTATAGTCTCCCAGATGATATGCTGGATTGCAATTTGAGGCTGTAAATAATTAGTATTTTGCTACTGATAATCATGTAATTCGCCTATTGCACTTCCAAACTATGATTTCCGTATTGGATGTAAAAACACTCACTTTCAGTTATGTGAAGATTAATGGAGTCCGAGTTTTGGGAAGCTTATAAGTGTCGGCTCACATGGTTATTGTTTTGCATATTGTAATATCGGTTTGTATGGTCAAGCAAGGTGCTTGTGGAGAAGCTCCTCCAAGCGTTTTCATTTTCTCATCAAACTTTTTTTTTTTCTTTTCTTTGTTCTCCTGTTAACAAATCAGGCCTATAATCATGATACTTAGTTTCATAGAGGCAATTAGGCCCCGAGGGACGTTTTTCCCTTTTTTTTTCTCCTATGTTATTGACGTGGACTCCTTAATTTCTTTTTTCTTTTTCTTTTTCCCATATTATCTAGATAAACTAAGCTATGAGTTTTAAATTTCAGACTTCCCACCCAAATTAAACTCTATTTTCTTCAAAATTTTGCTTCTCTTCTTCTCTCCAATGATGTTTTTCTCTCCTTCTCTCCTTCAACCATGAAAAGCGTGCACTCGTTGTCGCCTGCATCGTCGTCTTCTCATCTGTGTTCGTGGTCATCTTCTACAACCATGATTAAGAAAAAAAATAGAGAAATAATTACAAAAATCTTATCGTCTTCTATCGTCTTTTGTTCTTTTTCTTCTTTTTTGTATTTGATGTTTGAAGATTAAAAGGATCGACCATTGATCTTCAAGTGATCGAGTAGTCGAGCTTCAAGATCAACAGGATCGAGTAGTCGATCACATCGATTGACTAGTCGATCCTAAAAATCTTCAAGAATAAAAGAAAATTAAAAAAAAAATTGAAAATCAATATATCAATCCTATTAATTTTCATAAATAAAAGAAAATAAAAGAAAGAAAAAAAGAAAAAAAAGGAAAAAATAAAGAAAAAAATTTCTTGAAGATTGATATGTCAATCAAGCGACATGTCGATCTGCACACGTGGAAAATAATTATATTTAATGTTTATTTTTTTAGACATAATTAAAAAAAGGGTTATATAAGGAAATGTTTCAAACTAGGGTTTATTTTTTCCGAATAAAAACTTACTTATCTGTTATAACGAAAAGCCCCCAGTTTCATATCATGAGCACGAATAGCTAATTCTGTAAAAATTTGAGGTTTGATTTCTTGGAGAATACATCGAATTATCATTGCACATTTCTATCGCCGACATTTTTAATAATCTGTCTTTGCAACTAAAGTTGGGCGTTCGTCAATGGTTGATGTAGTCGATAATTGTCTCATCTTTATATTGTCTGGCATTTTTATGGTCAATTATACTCACATGTAATGAGTGTTGTAGAAGCGATTCAGAACTTCTCTTTTTATTTCATTTCAACTATCAATGAACTATAGCTCCAGATCGACGTATAAGTCAAAAGATATTTTCTTTAAGTGATCTTATAAACTGTTTGACTAGAAGATCACCATCGATTCCTACAGTACGCATCAGTAAAATATGCAATGTGTCGTTTGGGGTTGCATTTCCATTGAACTGTTGGAAGTTAGTTGATTGATATTCAAGTGACATTTTTAGTGATTCAATTTGCTTGGTATACGCCTTTGAGTATAAGAGTGAGTTATGGGTAGATCCGTCAATTTGAGCTATAATAGTGTTTGCAATCATGTGCTAAAGTTGTTGAATGGATAATGTTGTAGTAGATGTTGAGTGAGCGAAATGTTGGACAAAGTTCTTGTAAGACACTTTGTCAACTTGTGTTCCCTTAGTAGCATGATTTGGAGGAGAAGCAAGGTTATAACCAGATTTTCCAACAGTAGGGTGCTCATCTTCACTCGATCATCAGTTTTGCAATTTGATGATCTTTCTCTTTCACGAGTTTTTGTAGATCTGTAATTGCTTGAGTTATTGAACAAGTTATTCATCCACATTTGTCGCACCAGTAGTCATTGCAGAAAAATTGGTGAAGGGACATATTGTAGAATTTGCTCCTTTTGGAGTGATAGGATTGGAGTTGTCGATTTCAGATGAGGTTGAGCTGTCACGCTTGTTTTTGGTAGAAGAATGAGCAATGTCAGCAATGAAGTTGGAGAAATTCTTGTTGAAAACAAGTTCTCTCTTTGGTATCATGCAAGTTCTTACAATAGTAGTTTGAGATTTTGGTAGGGGGAAGAAATGAGCGTGCCAAAAATTTCGTTGATCTTTAATAAATGATTACAAAAATAAAAAAGCAAAGATAATATCAATATGATTAAAAAAAATAGTATAATATTTGAAATTTCTCTAGTTCTTCTCTACGTGGTATTCGAGGTTTGAATGCTTGATCTCAAACCAGATGTAGAATTTAGTTGAATTGAAAATTGAGCTCATGCTGGAGGTGTTTGAATTGTGCAAGGTCTCGGAGATTTAGAGCTTGAATGTCTGATTTTAGATTTGAAAGATTTTGACATTGATTTGGAGGAGTTGGTAATTTGAACCTTGAACAAGATGTTAAACCTTTGTGGCCGTAGCATTTCATCGTGGCAAAAGCTCGAGAACTTGAGAGCTTCACCTTTTCATTTGTTGATAATGTCCCTTTTTTTAAAGTTCGGATGCTCTATTTTTTTTTTGAAAGTCAAACCCCTCAAAGGGGAATATTATTGCAAATTAAGAGGAACAAAAAGAAAAATACAAGAAGCAATAACAGAAAAATTAACGCAGGTCGAAGCCGCAATTCCAACAGATTTGTGAGTTATTATATTAGCATCACGTCTAGTAAAAGAAAATGACTCATTGAAAATTGTTCCTTCCAAGTTGATTTCAATCTAATTCGGTTGAAGTTCCGCAACCTCTTTTTCTTTGGATTGAGAAGAACAGATACCTTGGCTTACAACAGATAACTCGGTCAAAAAATTTCTCGGAGAATCACAAAAAAAGATAAAACTGAAACTAAAGAAATTAACTAAACTTCCATACGGAAGAAGGACAAAACTTCCATATGTAAGAGATAAAAATTCCATACGGAAGACTCGAAAGAAAACATAACGAAAAGGAAAAAACAGAGACGCAAATCGTCTTTGTACCAGAAAATCCCGCTAGATCTGGGAGGAAGTCAGCAGATCTGGAAGAGTGGCTATAAAACTTGCGGTAGATCCGAGAGAGTAGCAACAGATCTGGATGGATTTCGACGGAACAAATCTGAGAAGCTAACGAAGAAATAGAATTGAGTCAATCCGGCGGTGGAACAATGATAGTATTCTCTACCATCGGATCTAAACTTTAATTGACTATCTTGTCTTGAGTTTGAATCACGTAGATTAAAGTTTTAGCCTTCGAGAGAGTTTGAGAAAGAGAGAGGAAGAGAGGACTATTCGGGGGATGCTCTATTTATAATCTGTAGAGAAAGTGGTGTTGTGTATGTAAACGTGTATTTATAATACGTTTCTTTGGTAGCCGACGTCGTTTTTGGTCATATGGATTAGTTAGTGGAGTTTGAAAGGTTAGTTAGTGGGATTCCATTGCGTCAGTGTATATATACATTTTGTACCCATTCTTTGAAAGCTGAATAACAGAAACTAATTCCCAAATCTGAGTTTGTGTAATTTTTCATGGTATCTAGAGCTTCTCGACGAAGGTTCTAGAGCGAGCGATCACGGATTAAATTCTTCGTAGACTTTTGATTTTGAATTTTTCCTAGATTTTTTATTACTGGATTTTGCGTTTTCCACTGAAGCAAGGAATGGCCATTGGATCTGGACTTGGAGATGCTACAGGCGTACCGATTGCTGTTGTGGCGGGGCATGGAGATCAGATAAATTTACCATCTTCGGATTTTCCAGGTATGAAACTGGTTTCTACACGCTTAAATGGAGACAATTTTCTTACTTGGAGTAGGGCAATGAAGATTGCTTTAGGAGCAAAAGAAAAATTGGGGTATATAACTGGGAAAATTGCTAGACCTAATGAGGATGATGAAAGTTTTGAGCAATGGATTTGTGTGGATTATATGGTAAGGGCATGGATTTTGAATGCGATTGTACCTGAAATTGGAGAAGCGTTTCTGTATGCATCTACTGCCAAGGAATTATGGGATGAATTGCAGGAAAGATATGGTGATTGTAATGGTCCTCTTCTGTATCAAATACAAAGAGAAATAAGTTCTATGACTCAAGGAAGCATGTCTGTTGCGCAGTACTTTACTCGGATGAAAAAACTTTGGGATGAATTGCAATATCTTCATCCTCTGCCTGAATGTACTTGTGGTGCTGCAAAGGAAGTTGGAGAATACAACTGTTCAATCAAACTTGTACAGTTTCTCATGGGGCTCTCTGAGGGTTATGACAACATCAGAAATCAAATTTTAGTAATGGATCCTTTACCAAGTGTAAATAAGGCCTACTCTCTGGTGTTAAGAGTGGAGAAACAGAGACAAGTGCATATTAACTATCCCGAGGTGACAGACTCTGCAATGCTTGCTTATAAGAAACCTTTTCCTCTGAATGCACAAAAGAATTTCAATACATCAGCTGGAAGTCCTTCACAAGGAAAGAGAATTGATAAGTCTAATCTGAAATGTTCTAAATGTAGACGCAAAGGACATACTATTGATACATGCTTTGAGATCTATGGGGAACCTGATTGGTTCAAGGAAATGAAGGAAAATCGGGTAAATCAGGCAAGGCAGACTGGATCAAGGTACATGACTCATATGGCAGATGTTGCTGGCCCTTCAACTCAAGCTGGAACATCTGTTGGACCAACTACTGGCTTAAGCTCACAAATTCAGGGATACATTCAGAGTGAGTTGCAAAAGGCTCTCAAAGGAGGACAGGTTATTGAGACTGTACACATGGCAAGCATGACAGATTTTGAAGGTATTGCGTTTACTGATTTTAGTTTCAATACTATTGTCTCTAACTTGAAGGGGTCATGGATCATAGATACAGGAGCTTCTAACCACATGTGCTGTGATCTAAGTCTATTATCTAATCTTAAAATTCCAAATCATCCCATAACCATTCGATTACCTGATGGAACCAATAAGTCAGTAGCAAAGATTGGCAATATCACACTAAACTCCCTTCTTACACTCAAAGACACTTTATATGTGTCTTCCTTTCATTATAATCTTTTATCAGTGAACAAGCTATCCACTAATAATCTGATCACTTTCATATTCTTTCCAACTCACTGTCTCTTGCAGGACTTTAAATCTGGAAATATTCTAGCTGTGGGCAAAATGGACAAGAAACTCTATTTCTTAGATTCAAATAGTTTTGATTCCTCTGTAATTCAATTGTACTCTTCATGTAGTTCCTTTCCTGATATTACTTGTAATCAGGTTTCCGTAAAACCTGCTGTTGATATTTGTACTCTATGGCACAAACGCCTTGGTCATGCCTCTTATTCTACTATGGCACATTTGGATTTTATCAATAAAGATACTCTTTCCATTCAATCATGTGATCTTTGTCCTTTAGCTAAGCAGCATCGAATTCCATTCAATATCAGTAATTCTCATGCTCAAAACATATTTGATCTTATTCACCTAGATACATGGGGTCCTTATCCTCTTAAATCTCTTACTGGAGCTCAATATTTCTCACCATTGTGGATGATTTCTCTAGGGCTACTTGGATTTACTTACTTCCTCACAAAACTCAAATCCCAACTCTCTTAAGACAATTCTTAGCATATGTGGAAACTCAGTTTCATTGTCATGTCAAACAAATAAGATCTGACAATGGGACTGAATTTACAAATAAAGATTGCCAAAATCTCTTCTTGTCTAAAGGAATTGTACATCAAAAATCAGTTCCTTATACTCCCCAACAGAATGGACGGGTAGAACGAAAGCATAGGCACATTTTAGACCTTGCTAGAGCTTTACTTTTCCGATCAAATCTTCCAAAGAAATTCTGGGGTGAATCAGTTCTTATGGCTACAGCTATTCTTAATAAGCTTCCTTCATCTGTCCTAAACTGGAAGACTCCTTATGAGCTTCTCTACAACAAACCACCTGACTACTCTCATTTTAGAGTCTTTGGATGCTAATGCTTTGCTACTAACACCCTTCCAAATAAAGACAAATTCTCTGCTAGAGCTACTAAATGCATTTTCTTGGGATATAATCAGGGCCAAAAAGCCTACAAAGTTTATGATCTCTCTTCTCACAAAATTATCTTATCCAGAGATGTAATTTTTCATGAAAATTTGTTCCCATTTGTCTCAGATTCCACATCTTCTCCTCTTCCATTACCTATTCCAGATCTCTTTGCCAGAAACACAAATTTGCTTCCCATCACACAAACCACCCCAGAGCTTCCAGAAATTACACCTTCCTCCCCTGATCTTACTTAAACTCCTTTTTTTCAAACTGATTTGTCTCTTTCATCCAGTGATGATATCATTCCAGATGCCTCTCCTATATCTCCTCCCCCACCTAGGAGAACTACCAGACTTATCTCTAAACCTAAATGGTTACAAGACTACACATCTAATTCTGCTCATGCTTTATCTACTTCCACAAATCCGTTATCTAAACCTTGTCCAGGACAACCTTATCCTCTTCATCGTTGTTCTATAGATATGGATTTGCATCATATGGAATTTATTGCAAATGTATCTAAGATTCCTAAACCCTACAATTATAGACAAGCCAGTACTGATCCTAAATGGGTAGCAGCAATGCAACAGGAGTTGGATGCTTTAGAACAGAATGAAACTTGGGTGTTTCTCCTTTGCCTGCTGGTAAGAAATCAATTGGCTCAAAATGGGTTTTTTGTGTTAAATATCTTCCTGATGGATCAGTGGAACGGTTTAAAGCCAGATTGGTGGCAAAAGGGTATAATCAAGTCGAGGGAATTGATTATATAGATTCATTTTCACCCGTGGCCAAACTGGTCACTGTGAGGGTCTTTCTTGCATTGGTAGCAGCTAAAGATTGGCCAATTCACCAATTAGACATCAATAATACCTTTCTTCATGGCTTTCTCCATGAAGATGTTTACATGACTCCTCCTGAAGGTTATGATAAAGTTCCAGCAGGTCCGGTTTGTAAATTGGTAAAGTCTTTATATGGTTTAAAGCAGGCCAGCAGGGAATGGAACCTTGAGTTTACATCTAAACTCTTAAGCTACGGGTTCAAGCAATCTGATACTGATCATTGCCTCTTTACTCTCATTACTCCCTCTTATACTGTGCTTTTATTGGTATATGTCGATGATGTTATCATCACAGGTTCTAATCTTGATGAAATAATCAGAGTAAAGGATTTTCTTCATACTGAATTTACCATCAAAGACTTAGGAGTTGCTTCTTATTTTTTGGGATTGGAAATTTGCAGATCACCAGAGGGTATTTCTGTCACTCAACATAAGTATATTCAGGATATTTTATCAGATGTAGGTGTTACAGGAGTCAAGCCTGCTCTCACTCCTCTTCCAAAAGGTTACAAGCTTACTATTGATGATGGTGATCTTTTTCCTGAACCTGATCGTTATCGCCGCCTTATTGGACGTTTATTGTACCTTAACATCACACGTCCAGACCTCAGTTTTGTTACTCAACAATTGAGCAAGTTCATTAACAAACCTCGGATCCCTCACTGGAATGCTGCACTCCATGTGTTACGTTACCTCAAGCATACTTCTTTTCAGGGTATCTTCTTCCCAACTGTTTCCTCTCTCACTCTTGAAGCATATTGTGATGCTGACTGGGCAGCATGCAGTGATACACGACGTTCCGTCACTGGTTATTGCATTTTCTTGGGCCCAACTCTCATCTCATGGAAGTCCAAGAAGCAACCCACGGTCTCTCGCTCATCTGCTGAAGCTGAGTATCGCAGCATGGCATCAACTGTGTGCGAACTCCAATGGGTCTCATATCTCTTGCGTGATTTTGGCCTTCCAGTTCCCGCTCCCATTCCGTTGTTCTGTGACAATCAAGCTGCCTTGCACATCGCTACCAACCCGGTTTTTCATGAGCGTACGAAACATATTGACATTGATTGTCACATTGTTCATCATCAGCTTAAACAAGGATTCATTGCTCCCTCACACGTTTCATCCCGCCTTCAATTAGCTGATATGTTTACTAAGCTGCTTGCTCATCCTCAATTCATGCGTTTGTTGTCCAAGATGGGCTTGGTGTCCATTCCACCACCTCCATCTTGAGGGGGGTCTGTAGAGAAAGTGGTGTTGTGTATGTAAACGTGTATTTATAATACGTTTCTTTGGTAGCCGACGTCGTTTTTGGTCATATGGATTAGTTAGTGGAGTTTTAAAGGTTAGTTAGTGGGATTCCATTGCGTCAGTGTATATATACATTTTGTACCCATTCTTTGAAAGCTGAATAACAGAAACTAATTCTCAAATCTGAGTTTGTGTAATTTTTCATAATCAAATGATGAGTTGTTTTACTTCATGGCCTCGGATCTATTATTTTGGTTAAATTAAAATAATAATAAATTTATATATCTTATTTTGAATCAAACTATATAACAAAATTCAAATTTTATGTAGATTTATAATCAAGATTAATTAATTAAAAGTCATTTTTATTTGCAACATTAAATAAATCTTTGATTTTTTGTGTTAAGGTGGGAGACCTTCATCAATTTCAAAAGGATATATGGGCTCTCTTTATAGTGAGATCCACGAGGTCGCGTTTTACCTTACTAGGATCAACCCAATGCAGTTTTTATTGGGTGCAAGAAATTATAAATAATTTCTAAGAAGTGAGAATAGTTTTTCGGATGGATGGGATATGGCTCGCAAATGGATCAAACCCGTTTAACGAAAAGATTTTTAGGAGTATGAATTGTTAACGGATTGTGTTGTTAATGGCCAATGGGTTATTTATGGGTTTGAAGTAAATTCTTTTAATAAAAAATAATATATATATTATACTTTTTAATGCTTCAATACTTTTAAAAATATTATTTTATCTTATTATGTTATACTGGATGCTAGTGTCGGATACTATGTTGTACACTTCTCACGTGCAATATTTCAAAAAAATCTATTTCGTCATATTTTTATCGTGTTGTATCCGTATCGTCGTATCCGTATCCGTACATCGTATACTATATTATATCCAACTAAATTATAAAATATCAAAAACCTTTCAAAATTAACAATTTGTTGGACGACCTAGACATTGTCATCTAATTACAATGATTAATTCACTACTTAAATTGCAAGCACCCTAGAGTTAGAACAACTAATCAAAGAATTAAAAGTTATTTCATTTCAAAGTCAAGAGTCTGCCTTGATATTTGAATATTTGATTAGAGATACAATAATTTATTTTTTTTCATTCAACCATGCACCCTTCCGATCAACAGGAGTCGATCCAAGTGGTTAATGAGTTTATTCTCCAGGGCAAGGTCCCCGATTCAAATCCCACATGTGTGTTCGTGAGTTTAAAAAAAAAAAACACCCTTCTAATTATTTTAATAGTTTTCGATATATTAATCTCCGGATTATATGGCATACCCTCCCTCACACATGCACACATGCAACAAGTCAACTCGCTTTCACATTTGTACACATTGACCCATTTTTAAACACACATTCACACTAACTCCTTTACCAAATTCATCATACGATCATATGCTAAACTTTCGTATTAATCAAGATTAGGTCATAAGAATTTTATTTTTTAGTTCTCTAATCTCAAACGACTTGTTTAGGTGTCTGAAACCTACAGTCCTGTATATGTGCCATTTTTGTAATGATAGTTTGAGTAGAAGGACGCATGACACCATGTGCCATCAATAATGAGTACCTATCGGGTGGAATCAGATACAAGTCTACATCCAAATCAAAATCAGGATATTGGTTTACAGTCTGCATTTATAGTCTTAATTACTGTTGATTTTATCTTGCAATGCAATGAGAACATCAGAGAGCCGAAGAATTCTTTTTTGTTTCTGTTAAGAGTGAGAGAGATAGTGTTGTGAGGCAGTGTACATGTCGGGGTGTGCAAATTTGTTTTCGCCCCCACAACACAAGAAATCCACCTTTAGTATAGGTGTTAGTCGCCTCGATAAATTATAGAAATCTGAAAAGACATAACATGTGATTAGAAAATTGAAAATTGCCTAATACCAAATTTTGAAATGGAAAACCCTAATTAGGACAACTTAGACATATTTTTAAGTAATGTTGGTGTAAATAAACGTAAAATTAAAATTTTTGTATTTCAATTCGATTCAGTCGAACTCAATTAATTAATAACAAATAAATATAAGAGTTACCAACTCGGAACAAAAATTTCTCATAAATTTGTGTAATTTTTAAGAGTGTTGTGTAAAAATACGATTTTATAATAAGGGTGTGTGTAAATGTGTATTTTATAATATCTTAAAAATATATATATTCTTTTTTCTTCTGAGTTTTATTACATTCAAATTCCTTTGTCATGCACTTATGCTTAATTATGTATGTGTAGTATAAAACTGCACTAAGAAAACTTTATATTTGTTATTTACGAAAAATTGCTCCATCACCTCAAAATATCTCCTTAAGTTTACTACGATGGCTCGATGAGCATTGTTTCAAAAATATCCCCTTCTGTCCTAGTCGATTTCAGGCTTCAAATTGTGGGCAACTTATGTTACGAGTACAATTGATTGTTTACGATCCATAGGATTGACATGTTTTGCACGTTGCTGTGAGACAGGACAATTTGGCATGTTCTGCTTCACATGGGTGTGGACCTGGGGTTCGAAATTGCCACTTTACCCAAGAGTTAGTCTTAATTACAATAAACTGTCACTGAAATCATCATCCGTTCCTTTTTTTGTATCGTTCCAATTTTATGACTGAAACTTTGGAACCCTAATTCCATTGATGTATTCCCTTTAAAATCTTTCCCTCATTACATTGTTGCACCTTGCTCAGAACCAATTTGAAGCTATAAGGGTATGTTCCACCACGTGCTATACTCGTAGTTATCTCTATCCTCCATAATTTAATTTCGCCAAAGTTTTTTCGTTATCTAATAACTAGCCTACGACCCGTGCGATGCACGGAATGATTATAATTATACTATATTTAAAATAAATAAAAAATATTATATAAAATTATTATAATTATATTATATTTAAAATAGTTGAAAATTATTATCAATTATTTTTTTAGTAATATATAATTATACGCCCCCTGCGACCCGTGCGATGCATATAAAATGAATAAAATATCACTAAGAATATAACTTTAAAATGAAATTGGTTGTATATAAAAGAAAACTCAAAATTATTAGAAATTTTAAGAATATCAATTTGATAATTCTAAAACCATATATGTAATTTTGCATAAAGAACCATGTGAAGTAAAAGAAGTAAAACATGAACCGTGAAAACCCATCACATTCCTAAAATAAATATCAATTTTGTAATATCATTATATACTAAATAATGAAAATATTATGAATAATATGATAATTTAAAATTAATTTATAGATTTTTACATAATATAATATTTATTTTATAGATTTTATAAATTTGTAATAGTCGATCATTAAAGGTAATAATTTAGTAATAATAATAATAATCAATTCTAATTTTTAATAAAACTTAAATAAGATCACTTCCTCAATTAAAGAGGTAATATACTCTATAGTCTAACTTAGTTTGTTTTTTTTTTTGTTTTTTTTTTCCGGTGTTACTCTATAGTCTAACGACATGATTGATATGATAAAATAACGTATGAATGGAATGAACATTTTCACATTCATTCCTAAAACCCTTGATTGGTATAAAATACAATTAAGAATGCTTATTAGTCTATCCCAAGATAATATCCATTCCTTTATTCATGGTATTATCCATTACCCTTGATGGTATTAACAATTCTCATTGAGAATCAACTTATATTTTACTTTTATAAAATTATCCTCATTAAATCTAATTAGATCAAATCTTATTCTTTTATGTTCTTCATTTTCTCTTCTCTATTTTTCGAGTATCGTCTTTCCCGCAAAATTTAATAAAATCTAAATCAAATCTCATTATTCAAGTGTCTTTTAGGGTTTTAAGAAAAAAATGAAAAATAGAATAAGAATGTTAAAAAAAAGTTAATTAAGAAGATTAAGAAACTAATAATGAAAGGGGAAAGATCATAACACTATTGCATGAATAAGGATAAGAGTTCTTGAGCAAAGAGGCAATATTAAAAAGTAAAAAATAAAGATAAACTATTAGATATAAATTTAATTGAAAAAAATTACAACAAATAATTACGATGAATAAAAAACTAAAAAAAATAAAAATAATTAATGTTATAAAATTAAAATATAAGAGGATTATTTTTTTTTTTTTGTAAAAATAACGTAAAGAAAGAGGATTGAAAAAGTTTTTATATAACGTAAAGAAATGCATTATATTATAAATCCATAAATACCTAGACAAAAAGTAAAGAAAAAACAGTGAAAATTAAAGAAACAACAGAAATGCTTCAGAAAAAATATATTATAGAAAAGATAGAGAATATGACTACATAAAAATATATTCAAATATATTAATCATATTAATGAATAGACGAATTCACAAACATAGCTAAATACAAAAATGAGTAAAACTAAATATGAGATAATTTAAATAAATTGTTGATTCAAAATTATAAAGGCAGCAAGATTTGACTATTAGAAAGGTAAACATCACTAAATTCAATATAACAAATATAAATTAATGCTTAAAAAAATATACATCACATCAACAAATAACGAATCTGAAAATTAAAGATACACAATAATATGAAGAAACTAAAAAAAATTATAATTCAAAAACACTCAAATTAGTAAAAATAGAGGTATCTTCGGATGCATGAAACTAAAATACTAATCAATAAACAATAATAATAAAAATTTATATATAAATCTGCAACATATAGTATATATTCACATTCTTTCTAACGGAAAAATTAAATGTAATCATTGAACAAAGGGCGATGAAAAGTAAAAAATTTCAAATAAAAAGAAATTCAAGAAACTCTCTTATTTTTAACTTCATCTTTACATATTATACCATTCATGAAAATACAAAGAAAAAAAATCATAAACCTTAGACAACATCAAAGGAAGAAACAAAAAGATTATGAACACTATACATTAACTGAACCCCCAATCAATATTATGAAATTGCGTTCAAATCTCTACAATTTAAAACATCTTAGATGAATTAGAAATGAGAAAAAAATGAATGATAGAAATAAATCTAAATGAATGCATTTTAAGAGCGGAGATTAGGAGAAGGAGAGATTGATTATATAAGCATGACCAAATTTGAATGATATGGTATATTGAAAGAAATAAGGAAATAGTAAATAATATCCATTAAATACGTTTGTAGTTGCATACAAATAGAGAATTGATTCTTGAGATCTCTGTGAGTTAGTTAAAAAATACGAAAAAGAAAAAACAACTGAAATCATTCTAATTATATTTTTAATTAAAAATAATTTGGAATTATTAAAATTCACCAATAAATAAATTTCAAATGTCATGGATTATGAGGGAGTGGTGGCTATATTAGGTAATTCAATTCCGTTAGCTCATTTGTAGGAGATTTGATTACTAATAACATATATTTAGTGTTGATTAGTGGAATAATTAATGAATTACATATAATAAGAATTGTGTTTAATAATAATTGAAATATATTGATCCAACAACCAATTAGAAATTATTTATTTAATAAAATATTTTAGGAAAAACACAAAATAATATTGAGTCAAAATAGTACAATTACGTGCAAATATCGTCGTGCTATATATAATAACTAGTGTGCGTCCCGTGCTATGCACGGTTTTAGTATATAATATGTAATGTATAATATTAAGTATAAATATTATAAACTGTAATTAATAATTTAAAATAAATTTCTTGATCTTATATGATAAAAAACAACAATAAAGGAATTTAAAAAAAAAAAAAATTGCATAAGGCCTAAAAAAATCAGCAAAATATAGATCAATTGTTTTTTTTGTCTTAAAATTTTTAAGAAGTCCTATCTTTTTTTTTTTTTCCCAACAAATTTGGTCCCAAAATGCAAATAATCCAGTTTACTCCCAATGATATTAAATCTCTACCAGAGTTTTAGACTTAAAAGATTTATGTAAATAATTCCTTTTTTTTTTTTTTTAGAAATACAAATTTATAATTCTTTTTTCTTAAAAAAGTTCATATTAAATATTAAAAAAATATCATATAAGTGATGTGGATTTTATTTTATGATAAATAATAAATTATGATATTATAAAATATAAATGTTATATTAAAAACATAAAATCAAAAAATATTAAAAATTTATATAGCACAACATAATTAATAAAATAACTTCTATTTTTTTTTTTTTTTTTGGTTGCGAAAGAAAGGGCCAAAGCCTATAAAATAAAATAATTTTTGAATAAACAAATTAAAACTCTAAAATAAAAGTTAAATATTAAAGAATTCTTTTTGGGGTTTAATAAACTATAAGTCAACTTCATTTTGCCATTTCAAAAAACTGTGTGTATTTGTATTTTACAAAAATATTGACCTTAACTGCAAAAGTCAAAAATAAGGTGCAGATTCGAATCCCACTTGAAGATGTGTATTTAAAAAAAAAAAAAATGATTCAAATTATTTTAAAATTTATTGATCGCTTTTATAAAATACTTTCTATAATTCAAATTTGCAAGACATATAACTAAAATTATAAAACTATACAAATCAATTTACATGTCCATATATTAACAAATTATCTTTAGGAAATATTTAAATAACTTTTAATGGTTTATTTATATATTGTTTGTATTACTTTTAAAATTGGAATTTTTTATACCTCATATGACCCAAATAAACAAACTAAACAACCAACATTATGCTTAAAACAAAAAAAAACAACAACAACAACCAACAACAACATTACTAAAACATATCATAACTACTTCAGACAGTTATCCACCCATCAAGATAAAATGGACTGCAGTAACAGGGTTCGAATGTGCCAGAAGTACTTTCGTGCATTTGTCAAACTTGACATTCCAAATAACGACGGTCTCATCGAAGGAACTGAAAGCAAGCATGTTTTCGTGCATCGTAGGGTAAATATTCTAATACCAAAAGAAAATATACGTAATTCATAAATTATCATTGAACAAAGATTTAATTTGTATAAAATTACCTTCTAACAATCGGTACTTGATCAAACATTTTAAAAGAATGAAAATTTTCTATCAAAAAATGGAGAAAAAATTTATAATACAAATATATTTATATATATAAACAATACATAAATTATCATTAAAGATAAATATGTAAAAAATTACCTTTTCAGAATCGGTCAATCGGACAAGAACTTCAATAGAAGATATTTGTCTATAAAAAAGTGTGAAAAAAATTATAAATTAGTATACAGATAAATATAACAAAAACTTAGAGTATAAGCATATTGTGAAGGTGGAAGAAAAGAACCTTATGCTTTAGTTTTAAGATGTATACGATAAAATAACAGACGAACGATCCCTTTTATCCATGAAAAATTATCACAAAAAAAATAAATAAAAACTCAAAAATAATATATGAACAAAAAACAGGCTACATTATGTAAACCATTATAACTGACACTATAAGACTAAAAAATTATAGAGAAAAAATCGAAATATACAATGTTTATATCAAAATTGATGTAATTAAAATTTTGTGAGTAAATAAAATCAGAGGGAAATGATGAAGAAAGTGTTAGGGTATTTGCCAAAACGAAAAAGAAAAGAAAAGACATATATCATTAAATTATAAATACAAAATAAAATAATTAAAGGGAAATTACGGTTGCAATAATGAGGCCAACCTTTCTTTCTTCTTCGGTTGAATCTTCTTGATGGCTTGATTCATATCAAAATTTCATTATATTGTGCACATATACTTGTTGAAAATAAGTTCTGAAAAAAGCTAATTCCTTTAATTAATTCAAAAGAAATTTGAATCAAATTTCTTTTTAATTATTGAAATCAATTAATTAATTAAAATATTTATATTTGAATATTTCTTTATTATGCAGAATCAATTAATTACTTGACAAAAATAAAATATTTGCAGTTGGACTTTCTTAAAATTATGAGATTGATATGCTAATTCATGTGATTTGGTAAATAATTAAAATGTCCAAAATATTAGATATTATAAAAAATTTATTGACCAATGACATAATTTTGAAAGAATAAAAAAAAAAAAATTGATACATTTTAGTCAAATACACCCTTTCTCTATATTATAGTATAGATTTATAGAAATTAATCACTTGAACCTTACAAAATTAAAGATCAATAATAATCAATTTGGGCAAGATTTAAGGAATTAATATATATTGAGACTAATTGAAAGCTTGTGAATGCATTTATGGAGAAACATACTAAATAAAAGTAGAATAATTAATGCAAGTACAACCTTAAATATTGAAAAGTTTGGAATACAAAAGTAATAAGTGAATATTATAAAAAAAACAAAGATAAAAATAAATATTTTGATACAAAGAAATAATTACCAAAAAATAAAGATTCACGTATAAGGATTTCATACCAATAACAAAATTGTGTAAGTTATTAAATTATAAAATAAAATAAAGATATAAAAAAATACAATTAGATTATATGAAATGAAATAGTTATAATAGTTATGGAGTAAAGTTTAAACAACCAAAAAAAAAAAAGTTTAAACAACCAAAAGTTACCCATATTTTTTCCCATTTTTGTGTCATCCCATATCAATTCCGGTAAAATTCAAAAAACATGAATACATTCATAAATAAACAATCAAAATCAGTACCTAAATTTAAAAGATTTATCATACAATTAAATAATTTATAAATAATAAATAAAATCATGAATCAAAATTTTGATGCTAGCAGTTTTTCTTTCCACATATTAATCAAAAATAAAATTAATATATATCAAAAAATCGATGAAATTTTACCTGAGAAAATAGAGTATCTATTGTTGCTAAAACTCAACTTGAATTGGAGATGATTTACGAAAGAACGGTCACTGTAGGGAACACTAAAACTCATTTCAATTTAAACATTGCATAAAAGAGTTCGACTCAATTAAAAAATATATTGATTGATAATGAGTGATAAAAAAAAATGATGCAAAATCGTAATAAAAAATACTGAAAAATGCATAATCATAATATGAAAAATATATTAAAATAAAAAAAAAAATCAAATGGATCATTATTGACAAAGTTGTAGAAGTACTTACATGTTATTGGAATTCTTCAGATTTTCTCATAGCAAGTTTTAGTCATGAAAAAAAAAAATGAAAAAACATATCAAATTTATGAATTAAAGAAGAAAACTAAAACACCAACATTAGCCCATGCAAGTCATATGTAATGTAATGTCAATATTTATAACAATTTTTTTTACTCTACATTAATTTGATGGAGTAATTTAAGCAATTAATTATCCCTTTTATTTTGAAAGATTTGATTCGAATGATCCCTTTTATTTAAGCAATTAATTATCCCTTTTATATGGGAGTTTCCATGATTCGAATGATTAGCCATAACAACGGAATTCTTAGAAAAATCCAAAAATCTGCATTATTACTAACCTCAATTAATACTATTCAACAATAAAAAAAATTAAAATTTTAAAAATTCAGAATTTGAAGAAAATTGACACAATTTACTCCAAAAAAGCACATTTATATATACAATTGTATAGATGTATATGATTAATTATATATATATATATATATATATATATATATATATATATATATAAATTTTAAATTTAAAATAATTAATTAATTTGATGGAATAATTTATGCAACTTAATTAATTTTTTTTATTTTATAATGTTTGAATTTAAATTTGAAATTATTAGCTTTTTATGGAAATTGTATCCGTGATTTAATTAATCGACCATTAAAATTAATTTAACAAAAATATAGAAATATCAAAATATGCATATAATATTAACCTGACTTAATTAGAATAAATATCAAAATTAATTCCATTGAGTCAAAATTTCCAAAGATAATTATTTTCCTTAGTTACTATTTATTTTCATAATAAAATAATATACATTATACTCCAACCTCAATTAATACTATTCAACAATAAAAAAATTAAAATTTTAAAAATTCAGAATTTGAAGAAAATTGACACAATTTACTCCAAAAAAAACACAATTTTTTATATAATTGTATAATCATATATATATATATATATATATATATATAAATTTTAGATTTCAAAAAAATAATTAATTTGATGGAGTAATTTATTCAACTTAATTAATTTTCTTTATTTTATAATGTTTGAATTTAAATTTAAAATTACTGGCTTTTTATAAAAATTGTATCTGTGATTTAAGTAATCGATCATTAAAATTAATTTAACAAAAATATAGAAATATCAAAATATATGCATATAATATTAACCTTACTTAATTAGAATAAATATCAAAATTAATTCCATTGAGTCAAGATTTTCAAAGATAATTATTTTCCTTAGTTACTATTTATTTTCATAATAAAATAATATACAAAATAAAGATAAGTCAATCATATTTTTTTTTATTTAATTAAAAACTTCAAAAAAACCACAAAATTCCACGTCATACAAAATGCACAAAAAAAAGTCAAAAAGTCAAATATCGTTTTCAAATATATAATAGTATAGATATAGATATGTGTAGTTTCAAAAGAAATTCATATATGAAAAATATATTATGTATATTGCTGAAAATAATTTATTTTCTTTAGTAATATTTATTTTCATAATAAAATAATATACAAAATAAAAATTTTAATTTTAATTTATCTTTATCTATCTTTTTAACCCTAATTAATGATAGCATTTAATATCACCCTAATTATGGGGTGAAAATCGTGATATAGAAAAATTATCATTTCATTCTTTCTTAATTTAAAGCTCATTAATAATGACATTTATTTAATTGATAAAAATATGTATAAAAACAGAAATTCATACATAGAAAGTATATTATAAATCTTGTCAAAGATAATTATTTTCATTAGTTACTATTTGTTTTAAAATAAATAATACATAAAATAAAGATAAACCAATTACATTTTTTCTATTTAATTAAAATTCTAAAAAAAACCACAAAATTCAACATCATCGAAATACACAATAAAAATTCAAACGACGTTTTCAAATATATAATAGTATATAGATTAAAATAAATAATACATAAAATAAAGATAAACTAATTACATTTTTTCTATTTAATTAAAATCCTCAAAAAAACCACAAAATTCCACATCATCGAAATACACAATAAAAAGTCAAACGTCGTTTTCAAATATATAATAGTATAGATTACATATCGTGACGAGCCTGTTGCATTTGAAGGAAATACTCACGTAATTAGAACCAACTATTTTTGTCAGCATTGAGGTTAGATAGTGCTAATTCTCCCCATTACTTTAGGGCTTGATGTAGGTTTTTTTTATATTTCTCTGAAGAATTGTGCATCTTTTATTTCTTATTTTTTTTATCATAATTTAAACACTGTTTTGATTAATCATTCTGAAGTATGTTCATAACATACGTGATAAATTTTTCATACTTGGGTAGTTTTTCATAAAGGGGAAAATTTAAGCGAGTATGTCAGGGAAAGATTGAGGGTTAGAAACAAAATAAAACTACAAAATGAGAGCATTTTGGTCATTTAAGCATATCAGCCGTTATAATAGCAAAAAAGTAAACGCCTCAAAATTCATTTCGGCCAAATACTGGTACAAAAAAGAAAAAAAAAGGAAACACAAGTTATGGAGAAATAGTGTAACTACACTAATTGCTCAAAACATGACCTTCATTATATTTCCTATCCAAAGTAAACGCAGACCTAAGAGTTTCTCCATGAAAAATATTCTAAGATGAGTTTTCACTTTCATTAAGAATATGACAAGAAATATGAGTAGTGAGTTCAATTTTCTTAGGACTAGTTTGCATTTTTCATTTGTTTTCCAATTAGATTGGATTAAGGGAGGAGTTAATTAAGGGAGGAGTTACTTTGGTAGATTAGGGGGGTGTTATTTAAATTATACCTCCTAATCTACATTCTACCACTTAATTTAATGGATAGGGGATTAATAATTTTTTCGAAGCCCTGAGTTTCACTCAGCAATACAGAGACTAATTATTCTTGATATATAGGAGGAAGCTGCTAATTAGTCTTCCTTTTTGGGGTGTTCTGTTATTACCTTTTCGCCCATGACATTTTGTACAAATCACAACCACTGATTTCCACGTCAACTTCCAAAATATCTTAATCGCAATTTATTGGGTAATTCTAGCCCGAGCCTGGTTCGGCCAAACCGGTGTAACGAGGGGGCGAGTGTTTTACACTTGCCGTGTGGTTGGTGGAAAGTTTGGGGAGAGTGACCAATCAAATGACAAGTGTATTTTTAATTAGTTGGGTTCGGCCAAGCCGGATCTGGGCTAGAATTTTCCCAATTTATTGGGGTTCTTTCTCATAAATAATGCCTGCCGTAAAATATATATCTCTCTCTCTCTCTGTATTGGCTCAAGCGCACATCAAAGTTAATGTACAATCAGACTCAGCTAATGAAAATAATATAATAAATATAAAAAAAATTAAATTAAACTACACAATAAAATCCCAAATTTATATTACAAGAGTTCCTGATTATACCCAATTCACCGTCAAGCTATAGTGCTATACAAACTAGGGATGTTCACGAACCGAGCCAATTCACGAGTTGGCCGAGTCGAGTTGGTTAAGGTTTGAATTCAAATTTGAAAAGTTCGAGTCAAGATCGAACTGAGCCAAGGTTCGAACCGAGCTCGAACCCGAACCTTTTTATTCTTGTTCGTGACTCACGAGCCGACCTATTATACTCCATATATATATATATATATATATATATATATATATATATTTAAAAAAATTATATCTTGAATTCGAATTCGAGACCGAGCCGAAGCGAACTCGAACCATTGAATGAGCCGAACTTCGAATAAAAAAAATAGGATTCATCGAATTCGAACACGAGCCCGAACCGAACAAAATAGGTTCGAGCCGAATATCGAGCCAGAAAAAAAATAACAAAGTTAAGTTGGATTCGATGTCTATACATCCCTAATACAAACAAGGGCCAAAAGCAAAAGACAAATTCCAATTGCAATTACCGACCTAATTAGGTTACATCTCAACCTTATGCTAAAACTCGTTGCTGCGCATGCTGGGTAGGGGCCCAAAATAATATCGATATGGAACTGTATTTCAAAGATTTTTCCTATAATGCAGATATGAAAATATTTTTAAAATATTTTAATAAAACACACGGTGGAAAACTAGCAGGATCTACTTAATTACATACAAGCAATTGACAATCAATTTTAAATCATAAAACAGATAAATCTATCATGCAAATAACATCTAATAGCTTATAATTTATCATGAAAAATTAAAAGGTAGATAAATACCGTATATGGAAGATGGCTATCTACGAACCCTTCGAAAAATCTCCGGCGTGATCCTCCTCTATCCATTATATATCGTGCCCATCTACCATGAACTTTAACCTTTTTCTCTTTTCGTGAAACCAACAGAGTTTCCCTACAATATTCTGATTTGACCCTTAGAGTGTGGGCTACCCAAGCATTTTCTTGAATACTTAAGAAAATATTTTTAAAAAAAAAAACTCTTATTTCTAAACTAGAAAATTCCCCGATTTTCTTATAATTAAGATACTTGAGCAAATCCAAACTTTTGTGTTAACTCTAATTTCTGTGTGTTTTAATTCTAATCCTTCCAGAAATCAAATTTTTATTTTGGGTACTTTTTCTTTTCATTAATTAAAAATTTTAAATTCACAAACAAACAAAATTTAGAAAATAAAATGAGAAAGGAATTACGAACCAAAAATCGACGTTTCAACTCGGAGAGAACTTTTGAAGAAATAGACGTTTCAATTTGATGAAATTAATTAAGTTTTCCCACCAAATAAAAAACTTTGATCTACGATGCATGTTATATTTTGTCATATCGTGTTGTTTCGTACACCGTATTCGACACTCATCAGGTGAAAATTTCAAGAAAAAATTCGTATCACCGTATCCGTTTCGTATCGTGTTCGTATCGCAATATTCGTATATCCGTGCATCATATACTTTGATCAATAAATCTTCTTTGATTGGGATTCGGGCCCAACCAGAAATGGCCTGACCAAGTTTGGTGGTGATCACTTCTGTATGTCAGTAGGTGCAATATCTTTTCCTATCGACAGCTATCATACGAAAGGTCCAAAACCACAAACCTTTCGAGTGATTATGACAAATTATATGAATGTACTGAGATATTTCTTCTTCTGGTTCAAAACGTACCGAGATATTTACAATACATCCATATATAAATATGTGCTTTTGTTTTTTGAACGGAATATATAAATATCTGTTGAAAGGAGTGTAAGTGTGATCGGACACGGGCAATGCACATCAGAGAACCAGCATTATATTCCCAATAAATAGGGTTTCAAAGATGATGAGTCGCTTTGTTACAAATCCATTAATCCAACACCTAATGATTATGGACAGACACAGAACTAATTTATATCGTGTACTCTGTACATTATAACAAGGGTTTTGAACTAACATGCAAAATTAACTTTCGAGTTTTTATTTGTCGAGTGATAATATAAATCTTGATCGCCTTTTCTTGCACACCTCCTACAAAGGAATAGTAGCCCGTTTACTTCAGAAAGTGGTCCTTGAGAAAAAAGATCCTTTTCGATGGGGGTGGATGATTAAGTTGGGGTTAAATATCATTATTTATTTATTTTTGGTGAAGATTAAATATCATTATTTGAAAACAAGTACTAAGTTTAGACGAGTAAGAAGTGAGATAAGAAATATATAACATAAATATTTTCTACTTATTAAAATAATATTTCTAGTAGTATTTAAATTCCTGCAGCTCACCTATTCTCTTAAGTACTCTTATTTTCTCTTTTTTGTATTGCCTCCTATAATACAAAACAAAAATATACTTTAGACTTAAGAGACTCTAAATTAATATGAGACTAACTCAAATATTAATTAATTAATTAGTCTCACCTATCAATTTCATTCATTTTGAAAGCCCTTTCACTATTCACGTATGATTAACTTAACAACCACTTGCATTCAAAAGGTGGAATCACTCACCTCAAACGCCCTCACACCGTAACCTGACAGGATTGAGAGGGGAGTAAATTATGGTAAATCTCAATCTATTTCTCAAAAAAGCGATCTCGTGTCTGGTGTGCACAAAAAATCATCACATTAGATAAAACTCCCACATTGTCACTACCAAAACTTGAAACTGAAACTTTATACTCAATTACCTCCCTAAAACCTAAATTTAACTACATGCCAATTAAACCTCCCTCTTTTAAAATGTCTGCTACTTAGATGTTAGAACTCGTTTTACTTACCTATAATATATTGAGCGGGGTCATGGTCCCCCGTATAAAATTGTCTACTTTACATTTGGGCAGCCCGAGGTTAAAGGTAAAACCCGCCCTTCTTGCCAGAATATATAGTAGATATCACCCACCACTTATGGTTTGCCCACCACTTATGGATTCTCATTAAAATTTTCACTGAAGTCATTAAAATTTTAACAGAACCCTAAAGAAATGAGGGTTAAATAATTACTTTTTTTTCAGGATGGTGGTATCTTTGATTAAATCTAATTATGATCTACGACCTGTAATTGCTTCATCTAATATGAGGGTTAGGTGTAATTAACCCTTTGTATAATCACTTAAAACATTATATATTTAGTTATCTTTTTTGTGAGGTAAGCAATGTTTTATTTTATTTTTGGTGAAATCGCTTATCTTTTTTTTTTTTGGTGAAAGTAAGAAACTTTTTTATTGAAATGATAAGTTAAATAAATTTATTGAGTGTATAATGGAATATAATGGTAGCATATTATAATTAAAAACTCAACATATATAATTAGAAAATCTTGCATTGCGCCAAGGATAAATTAATTCATCTCATTATTTATTTTATATCTTTACAAACTTATGGAAACTAATTATTTTATAATTTAAATATTTTAGTTATGTAATATGCAAAATCTACTATGACAAGCTATTTGATAAAAAAGAAATATCTAATACAGTTCTCTAATGCACGATTGAAAATCCATTTGCCTTAGTTTGCATTAATTGATTTTCTATGCAGTAATCATAATTCTAAGTTGATTACAATTACATAATTTATTATTCCAAAAATACACAGCGCCGAATTTTTATAACAATTTAGCTTAATCTTACTCGAGTTCATTTTCAACTGACAAAATAAAAATTTGTCTGCGAGAGGAATTCGAACTCAAATTTATTACTCCAATAAGAGAATTCTTAATCATCATTATAGAGTACTTCATCGTAAAAATCGGATATTCTAATTATAATATTTAATTATGTAACAATTATGATGATTAATCAAGACATTGCAATTTAAAAAGTCTGAATATGTCATGCATTAAAATAGAGTGTGAATTAATTATGTGATTTTAAAAAATAGAAAAAGAACAACACACCACGCCACTTTATTTTATATATATTAGTTTTTGTCACGTGTATTACACTTGGATTACTTTAATTATAAAACTACCTAAAACGAACCGAGTCAAATCATTTCTTTTTTAGTTGGAAATAAACTAACTAATCGGGCTCTTATTTAAAATAGATCGTGAATTTATTTTGTGATTTTCAAACTATAGATTTTTAGTCTGAATATGTCATACATCTATACTATTATATATTTGAAAACGATATTTGACTTTTTGACTTTTTTTTGTGCATTTTGTATGACGTGGAATTTTGTGGTTTTTTTGAAGTTTTTAATTAAATAAAAAAAAATATGATTGGCTTATCTTTATTTTGTATATTATTTTATTATGAAAATAAATAGTAACTAAGGAAAATAATTATCTTTGAAAATCTTGACTCAATGGAATTAATTTTGATATTTATTCTAATTAAGTAAGGTTAATATTATATGCATATATTTTGATATTTCTATATTTTTGTTAAATTAATTTTAATGATCGATTACTTAAATCACAGATATAATTTTTATAAAAAGCCAGTAATTTTAAATTTAAATTCAAACATTATAAAATAAAGAAAATTAATTAAGTTGAATAAATTACTCCATCAAATTAATTATTTTTTTGAAATCTAAAATTTATATATATATATATATATATATATGATTATACAATTATATAAAAAATTGTGTTTTTTTTGGAGTAAATTGTGTCAATTTTCTTCAAATTCTGAATTTTTAAAATTTTAATTTTTTTATTGTTGAATAGTATTAATTGAGGTTGGAGTATAATGTATATTATTTTATTATGAAAATAAATAGTAACTAAGGAAAATAATTATCTTTGGAAATTTTGACTCAATGGAATTAATTTTGATATTTATTCTAATTAAGTCAGGTTAATATTATATGCATATATTTTGATATTTCTATATTTTTGTTAAATTAATTTTAATGGTCGATTAATTAAATCACGGATACAATTTCCATAAAAAGCTAATAATTTCAAATTTAAATTCAAACATTATAAAATAAAAAAAATTAATTAAGTTGCATAAATTATTCCATCAAATTAATTAATTATTTTAAATTTTAAATTTATATATATATATATATATATATATATATATATATATATATAATTAATCATATACATCTATACAATTGTATATATAAATGTGCTTTTTTGGAGTAAATTGTGTCAATTTTCTTCAAATTCTGAATTTTTAAAATTTTAATTTTTTTTATTGTTGAATAGTATTAATTGAGGTTAGTAATAATGCAGATTTTTAGATTTTTCTAAGAATTCCGTTTTTATGGCTAATGATTCGAATCATGGAAACTCCCATATAAAAGGGATAATTAATTGCTTAAATAAAAGGGATCATTCGAATCAAATCTTTCAAAATAAAAGGGATAATTAATTGCTTAAATTACTCCATCAAATTAATGTAGAGTAAAAAAAATTGTTATAAATATTGACATTACATTACATATGACTTGCATGGGCTAATGTTGGTGTTTTAGTTTTCTTCTTTAATTCATAAATTTGTTATGTTTTTTCATTTTTTTTTTTCATGACTAAAACTTGCTATGAGAAAATCTGAAGAATTCCAATAACATGTAAGTACTTCTACAACTTTGTCAATAATGATCCATTTGATTTTTTTTTTTATTTTAATATATTTTTCATATTATGATTATGCATTTTTCAGTATTTTTTATTATGATTTTGCATCATTTTTTTTTATCACTCATTATCAATCAATATATTTTTTAATTGAGTCGAACTCTTTTATGCAATGTTTAAATTGAAATGAGTTTTAGTGTTCCCTACAGTGACCGTTCTTTCGTAAATCATCTCCAATTCAAGTTGAGTTTTAGCAACAATAGATACTCTATTTTCTCAGGTAAAATTTCATCGATTTTTTGATATATATTAATTTTATTTTTGATTAATATGTGGAAAGAAAAACTGCTAGCATCAAAATTTTGATTCATGATTTTATTTATTATTTATAAATTATTTAATTGTATGATAAATCTTTTAAATTTAGGTACTGATTTTGATTGTTTATTTATGAATGTATTCATGTTTTTTGAATTTTACAGGAATTGATATGGGATGACACAAAAATGGGAAAAAATATGAGTAACTTTTGGTTGTTTAAACTTTTTTTTTTTTTTGGTTGTTTAAACTTTACTCCATAACTATTATAACTATTTCATTTCATATAATCTAATTGTATTTTTTTATATCTTTATTTTATTTTATAATTTAATAACTTACACAATTTTGTTATCGGTATGAAATCCTTATACGTGAATCTTTATTTTTTGGTAATTATTTCTTTGTATCAAAATATTTATTTTTATCTTTGTTTTTTTTATAATATTCACTTATTACTTTTGTATTCCAAACTTTTCAATATTTAAGGTTGTACTTGCATTAATTATTCTACTTTTATTTAGTATGTTTCTCCATAAATGCATTCACAAGCTTTCAATTAGTCTCAATATATATTAATTCCTTAAATCTTGCCCAAATTGATTATTATTGATCTTTAATTTTGTAAGGTTCAAGTGATTAATTTCTATAAATCTATACTATAATATAGAGAAAGGGTGTATTTGACTAAAATGTATCAATTTTTTTTTTTATTCTTTCAAAATTATGTCATTGGTCAATAAATTTTTTATAATATCTAATATTTTGGACATTTTAATTATTTACCAAATCACATGAATTAGCATATCAATCTCATAATTTTAAGAAAGTCCAACTGCAAATATTTTATTTTTGTCAAGTAATTAATTGATTCTGCATAATAAAGAAATATTCAAATATAAATATTTTAATTAATTAATTGATTTCAATAATTAAAAAGAAATTTGATTCAAATTTCTTTGAATTAATTAAAGGAATTAGCTTTTTTCAGAACTTATTTTCAACAAGTATATGTGCACAATATAATGAAATTTTGATATGAATCAAGCCATCAAGAAGATTCAACCGAAGAAGAAAGGTTGGCCTCATTATTGCAACCGTAATTTCCCTTTAATTATTTTATTTTGTATTTATAATTTAATGATATATGTCTTTTCTTTTCTTTTTCGTTTTGGCAAATACCCTAACACTTTCTTCATCATTTCCCTCTGATTTTATTTACTCACAAAATTTTAATTACATCAATTTTGATATAAACATTGTATATTTCGATTTTTTCTCTATAATTTTTTAGTCTTATAGTGTCAGTTATAATGGTTTACATAATGTAGCCTGTTTTTTATTCATATATTATTTTTGAGTTTTTATTTATTTTTTTCGTGATAATTTTTCATGGATAAAAGGGATCGTTCGTCTGTTATTTTATCGTATACATCTTAAAACTAAAGCATAAGGTTCTTTTCTTCCACCTTCACAATATGCTTATACTCTAAATTTTTGTTATATTTATCTGTATACTAATTTATAATTTTTTTCACACTTTTTTATAGACAAATATCTTCTATTGAAGTTCTTGTCCGATTGACCGATTCTGAAAAGGTAATTTTTTACATATTTATCTTTAATGATATTTATGTATTATAAATTTTTTCTCCATTTTTTGATAGAAAAATTTCATTCTTTTAAAATGTTTGATCAAGTACCGATTGTTAGAAGGTAATTTTATACAAATTAAATCTTTGTTCAATGATAATTTATGAATTACGTATATTTTCTTTTGGTATTAGAATATTTACCCTACGATGCACGAAAACATGCTTGCTTTCAGTTCCTTCGATGAGACCGTCGTTATTTGGAATGTCAAGTTTGACAAATGCACGAAAGTACTTCTGGCACATTCGAACCCTGTTACTGCAGTCCATTTTATCTTGATGGGTGGATAACTGTCTGAAGTAGTTATGATATGTTTTAGCAATGTTGTTGTTGGTTGTTTAGTTTGTTTATTTGGGTCATATGAGGTATAAAAAATTCCAATTTTAAAAGTAATACAAACAATATATAAATAAACCATTAAAAGTTATTTAAATATTTCCTAAAGATAATTTGTTAATATATGGACATGTAAATTGATTTGTATAGTTTTATAATTTTAGTTATATGTCTTGCAAATTTGAATTATAGAAAGTATTTTATAAAAGCGATCAATAAATTTTAAAATAATTTGAATCATTTTTTTTTTTTTAAATACACATCTTCAAGTGGGATTCGAATCTGCACCTTATTTTTTACTTTTGCAGTTAAGGTCAATATTTTTGTAAAATACAAATACACACAGTTTTTTGAAATGGCAAAATGAAGTTGACTTATAGTTTATTAAACCCCAAAAAGAATTCTTTAATATTTAACTTTTATTTTAGAGTTTTAATTTGTTTATTCAAAAATTATTTTATTTTATAGGCTTTGGCCCTTTCTTTCGCAACCAAAAAAAAAAACAAAATAGAAGTTATTTTATTAATTATGTTGTGCTATATAAATTTTTAATATTTTTTGATTTTATGTTTTTAATATAACATTTATATTTTATAATATCATAATTTATTATTTATCATAAAATAAAATCCACATCACTTATATGATATTTTTTTAATATTTAATATGAACTTTTTTAAGAAAAAAGAATTATAAATTTGTACTTCTAAAAAAAAAAAAAAGGAATTATTTACATAAATCTTTTAAGTCTAAAACTCTGGTAGAGATTTAATATCATTGGGAGTAAACTGGATTATTTGCATTTTGGGACCAAATTTGTTGGGGAAAAAAAAAAAAGATAGGACTTCTTAAAAATTGTAAGACAAAAAAAACAATTGATCTATATTTTGCTGATTTTTTTAGGCCTTATGCTATTTTTTTTTTAAATTCCTTTATTGTTGTTTTTTATCATATAAGATCAAGAAATTTATTTTAAATTATTAATTACAGTTTATAATATTTATACTTAATATTATACATTACATATTATATACTAAAACCGTGCATAGCACGGGACGCACACTAGTTAAAATAGATCGTGAATTGATTTTGTGATTTTAAAAAATATATTCCACGTCATTGCCCCATATATCACTCACCAAAAAAAAAACAAAAAAAACAACACACCATGCCATTTTATTTTAGGAATAATTACCAACGCCCCCTCTGAGGTTTGGCGTTATTACAGAATATCCCCTAAAGTTTTGGAAATTATGAACTCCCCCCTGAATAGTACACCATCGCTTACAAATAGCACCGGCCGTTAATTACACCGTTAAATTCAAATTTAAATTCCAAAAACACCCTTAGGGGGTATATTGTAATTTTACTTAGAGTTTAATGATATAATTGTAATATTAGTTAATTTTGGATTTTTCGTATTTAAAAAGTTGTTATTTAATTTAATATTTTATATTTTATCTATAAATATAAATTGAATTAGATATTCCATGCATATTTGTTTCTATAAAATATGATAAGTTATAAATTTCCTTTCATATTTATTTCTTAGTTTTAAATATATTTTGTACAAGTCCATTTAAAGTTAATTTAAAATAATTTATTTGCAATTATAACAACTTTTCCCTCAAAATAAAAATTCATATAAAAAAACCCACACAAAGATCAACTAGTGCATTATCAATTTTTTTCCTCAAAATTGAAAATCATAACAAATACACTAATATGAACAAATGCATTAGTAAATTCACAAAAATATCCGTCAGCCGTTTAAACAATTATTTCAAATATTGAACATGTATGGTCAATATCTACAGAAAATATTAAGCATCCATAAACTGTAGGTATGAAATTAGTCTATCATAAAAATATTAAAATAACATTAAGTAGCATTTTATTAAAAAAAAATACTAGGTAGACACAAAACTCAAGTACTTACATCAAACCCCCTTAACAATTTCAGTTCTTGCATTAGCCCCCTTACCTTTGGCTCTTTATTACATATACCCCCCTGAGTTTCAACATATTAGGGGTAAAATAGTAAATTTGACACAATCCGTTAAATTTAATGGAGGAGATAACGGCCCAGGGGGGAGTTCGTAATTTTCGAAACCTCAGGGGGTATTCTGTAATAACGCCAAACCTCAGGGGTGCGTTGGTAATTATCCCTTTATTTTATACATATTAGTTTTTGTCGTCTCGTGGATTACACTCGGAGTACTTTACTTATAAGACTACCTAAAACCAACCGAGTCAAATCATTTCTTTTTTTTTAAAAAAAACCATGTATATTAGTTGGAAATAAACTAAGTAATCGGGCTCTTATTATTTTCATTTTATTATGTATTTTGAAAATTTTATACTGAGACAATATTAACTAAATAGACCAATTGATTACTTCTAATTCAATCTTGATAAATTATCATTTGGGGAATCTACTCTGTCAAGAATATTTGAAAGACATAAAATATCAAAAAGAGTTTTTTGGCTTTTAAATTTGATGTGGCCTAATTATACCGAGTACACGTCATGACATGTGGTCTCGCTCGAACTTGCCACGCGTATCTCAGAACCTCTTCTACTGCCCTCGTGGGTTCCACAGGAATGGCAGAGATTACAGTTAGTGAGCTAACAAACTCTGAGCCCAATGCTCTGATCCTCGTACCCTCGAGACCGCCTTCATGACTAGAGCACTCGTAAGGATCATGTGTCCTGAAACAAAGTGTCCCTCGGTCCCACTCGGGGTACTCTTTTTTATGGGAATATTGTTCCCCTCATACATCGAGCGTGCTAACCCCTAGGTAACAACCAAGTAGTGTTTTTTTACAATAGTACATACTCGTACGCTTACCTCAGACACTTTACGGCTACCTTTCTGGAAGGCCTACGGAGCTTTCCTTCTGACCTCCTTCATTGGGACACGTGTCTAGGGCAACTCCCAAGGTACATAAACAGAGGTAAATTACCAAAGGGTCATCACTCTCACCTATAAATGCTCAGAAGATCGTCTTCTTCAATAAGCAAGCTTTCTTGTACAAGGTCTGTATTACATTCTCTCCAACTCACCTGAAATTATTTCATTGACTTGAATGTCGGAGGGTCAAACTGGGTATCACCCCCCATTCCCCCATCTTGACCTTCTAACGTTGTTCTTTGTGTTTGCCTAGCAGGTAGAGCCCACCGCCGTTCATTTGTAATTTCCATCCTCATCGGAGTTTCAGCACCTTAGGATTCCCCACACATACAAATTCTAAGTGGTGGTGTGTGACATATTAGTTTATACCCCATCAATATTTATTAATTAGCATTTAATATAGTAAAAACAATTCAATACAATTGTATGTTTTATCACTACAAGAAAATAAATAAATACCGTCATCCTTCGATAAGTGGGTCATGATGTGCACAACTTTTTCTTTTAAAGAGGATATGGGAGACAACTCAATGCTCATATTTCCCGTAATACACTTCAACACTAGGAACACAACATCCCCGTCATTAGCATTCAAGGCACGACAAGTTAAAATGTGAATTGCTTGGTTGCCATAACAAGGAATGGGGGAAAAGAAGACCTCCTGAACTTCCCAGAGGATCTCCCGAATGTCACGTATAATTGTGACACTTTATTTTTTCGACAAATCAAGTATGATGTAATTGAGTGCTTTTCTTCGAGAGTTACTATTTTAATTTATTTAATTTAGTGATTTAATTGGTTGATTACATATTCTACGTGCCCAATTTGGATTATATGTCCTTATTTGCCACATTTACAAATTCTAGGGATTAATTGAATTAATAAAGGTTGTGCATAATTGCAATAATTGAAAAGTTATGTGAGCTTAATTGTAAGAAATAGAAACTTAAGGATGTGAAAATCTTTCACAAGAGCACTCATGTATACATTTCCAAACCTCTCCACTTCATCCATCGTATTTTTCCGGATTCTTTAACTATTTTTTCACTCAATTCGGTGATTGTCGCCCTAAGAGCCTATATTTTATTTCGAGTTGAACCATCCTAATTTCTCCAGAGATATTACCGGACAAGGATAAAGCCAAAAAATATCTCTCTCCTTAATTATATACTAACCAACTCCCTCTCTCTCTCTCTCTCTCTCCTCCTTCTCTATGCCCTAACCGAGCCACCCTTTTCTCTCATTCTCTCATTCTGTATTATTTTGCACCATCCTATCTCTCGATTAAGATTTAAGGTATGAGAATATAGAGAGCCCTAATAATTTTAATTTTAAAACAAAGTTCGCTCATATCCATTTTGATCTCAATCTAGGAAAATCCAATTTTCTTGATGTCTTGATCTACCCACTTTGCACAAAGATTTTAGGATGAAATATGAACAAATTGTGCAATAAGAGATCATCAAAGATTATAGAGTTAGCTCATATGATACAATGTGGAATCTCAAGTCTAAGGATTAATTCCTCATGTCATTAACCTGTGAGATATTTCCAAATTTGGGAAGTCCTTCTTTTGATGTGGAATCCTCCTTTCCCATTTAAGAATCTTCTCACACGGGACACCTCTGTGAACTAGTTCTTTTAATAAGCACCCTTGTGTATTGTGTACGCATCATTTTATGCACTTTACACCCCCCTTCTTAAGGACACCATCACACAAACAAGTCTCAACAGAGGCAAGGTCGACACTCCCACTGTCTGTCGGCCTCATTGACTTGGAATTTGTAATTCGGCTTGAGTTAGGGCTTATTTCAGGTGTCATTCACATAATGACAAAGTCCCAATAGATATGTTGGATTAGGATAGTTCTAATACATGCACACGTAACAGAAACACACAAAACACGTAATAAGATATAAAGAAGTGTTTGTCTATGATAATAATCATTCATCTATTATTCAAGATTGTCAGTGATATAAGAAAAGTCCCAAAGCGGATTACAATATACCAGCTTTCTAGGGCACTATTCCTAACAATGGGCATCATTAAAATTTTACATTCCCTTATGTGATATATCTATTTATGTGGTATGTATGTTTGAACTTGCAATTGTGGAGTGGTTCCCAAAATTGTGCATAAGATATGATACACATTATCATCTCATACTAGTATCATATTAGGACACGTTATTTGCTAATTGCATGTGTGGTGCATTTAATGTGAAATTCCATTGAACAATATTAATTAAAATGGGTAATTTTATATGTTGGTGAGGTTGAAATTGTACAACTTTCAGTATTCAAAAAATCCTACAAAATATTAAGCAGTTTCGAAAAATAGGTATGTTATATAAAGTGCAAACTTTAATTAATTTAGAGCATTCCATCAATAAGATTTTTGATTAAGGGGCAAGTTTGTTGTTGTCTCACGAGTTGTGGAGTAACTATGTGTAACCCATTAGTTCTTAGTTTCCTATTAATTACTCTAAATAATTAATATTTTATGATTATTTTGGGAAATACGATGTCTCACAAGTTGTGGGTCGTGTGAACTAAGTTTAATCATGATATTGTAATTGATAAGTCTTGTTTAACACCTACACAAAAATGGATGTCACACGAGGTGACTCCATATTGAAAGAAAGGTGGTGCAAAAATATTATTGAGAATTCCATCAAGATAGAAATTGTAAGTTCTACATTTATAAAGGATTTTATATTTAGATGTCTCACGAGTCATGGGTCCAAAATTGATCTCAGTACCCACTGGAAAAACAAGTTTCCTCTAAGATTGCGTTGGGGTTTTGAAAAATTTTAATAACACCGGGAGTTACGTATGATAAAAGACCTAATCATATGTATAATGTTATTGTTCAACATGCTCATTCTTATCTCTTCTTAGCATCTGGATTAATGTAGTTCTGTGCTTCTCTACAAATTAAAATGCGAACCCACTCGTATCCATCCTTAAGTCAAATGAGTTAGCTAAGTCCTAACTACCCTAATTGGTTTCGGATCCTAAAAGTCGTTTTAGATTTTTTTAAAGTGAAAAATATTTTCTACAATGTGGAGTTTTTGCCTACCAGTGAAAATCTGACCCTAGACAAAACAGAAGCAATTGCAACTGGAGAAAACTTCAGTCCACTTAGAGCAATTGTAGCACCTCATAAACGTATTACAAGGTATAACACATCAAATGAATTGTTCCACTATCAAAGGAAGGAGTGTACAATTGTCCATAAAGATGAACCGAAGTTCCTCGCTGAGGAAACTTGCAGTCATGAACGCATATTGATAAAAAGTTCTCAGTGGACTGATTGCTCAGATTGCTTCCACCATCATCTAACCCTTTTATACTCAACTCCAATGCTATTGTAGCAAGATTCAATCAGTTAGCGTGTAACTGTTAAGAGCATCCTTGAGAAGGACTAAAAGGTAATGATTCTCTTCTTCTAAATCCAATGAGGTAAAGGCATGACGGTCCAAAAAAGAAGAATCCTTTAAAGTCTAATAGAGGGGTGAATAAAGGAAAGGCCCAAAAGAAAAGAATGATCAGATGTTTGCTTCCATAATGGCAAACTAGAGCGTTGGAAGGAGAACTGCAAAGAGTGTGAGGATACTCTAAAGTAAGGGTATCTCTCATTATAGTAATTCAAATTGGATTAGAATTCACAAATTTTGAGTTAATTTGTTATTATGGGTTGCACAAAACTAAAAGTATTAATGTTTTGAACATACAACGAGATAACAATGTAAGTGAGATAACAAAGTTTTAGATAAACTTTGGCACACTAGACTTGAATAAGATTAGCAAACTAAGCATCTTAGAATTATTTTAAAAAAGAAATTTAAAGGTTAACTTCTTTTGAATCCTGTCTAAAAGGAAAAATTCCCAAAATCCCATTTAATTGAAACAAGAGAATGCGCCAAAGCCTCACTGGATTTGATCCATACTGTTGTTCATAGACTACTTAACGTAAGCGTTAGAAACAATCATCAGTTTAGTCATTATGAATGTATGTACATAATTAAGTATAAATCTGAAACTTTCATGAAATTCTTGGAATTTCAAAAGAAGGTTAGAAACCAACTAGTCATAAGATTAAACACTTTGATACGATTGAATTCTTGAATATCTTAGTGACAAATTCCTTAATCATCTCAAAGATAAAATGATTTTCTTTTAGTAGGCTCTTCCGGGAATTACTTAGACAATTGGAATTTCTGAAATGGGAACATAAACATATCTGAGATGGTTTGTTCCATGATGCATTTACTGAGTTACTACCTTTGTTATGGGGATATGCCTTAGAATATGTAGTTGAGATTTTGAATCCTGTGCCTTCCAAATCAGTCCCTTAAATGCACTATGAAATATGGCATTCTAAAATCCCTACTTATTCTTATCGATGGATTTAGGGTTCCTGCTTGTGTCAAGAGGATAGAGAGAGATAAACTTGAAACTTGATCAAGTTTATGAAACTTCAAAAGATGTCCAAATAATTTTATAGCATATTCTTCTACGATTCCCTTGAACAAAAAAAGATTATTTCAGGGACTACTACCTGTCTTAAGAATCCTAAGAGAGAAGAAATTTGAAGTTGTAGACCTTGAAATGGTTCATGGAGAAGACCCCACACCGCACATCGAAGAAACAAACTAATCTGATGAGACTCGACCAATTTTGAGAGATAGTAAACGTGTAAACCCTCATTTCTTGATGTGTTCAGAACTCATTCCTAGATAAACTAGTATGGATTTCTCCATCAAACATCTCAAGTAGATATTGATCCACTTACCTATGCGGAGGCAATGTTAGACTTAGACTCTAAATAATGGAAACAAGCTATGAAATCGGAAATGCATTCCATATATTCAAACCAAATTTGGACCTTGATTCATACACCTGATAGGATCAGGCTCATAGGATTCAGATAGATCTACAAGGGAAAGCTTGGAGTAAATGCAAACTCGTTACAACCTTTATGGCAAACTTAGTTGCTAAGGGCTTTACTCAAAGAGTTGGAGTAAATTTTGATGAAACCTTCTCGTTGACTGCAATGCGAAAGTCCATTTAGATTGTGATTTGCCATATCTAAATATTTTGATTATGCGATATGAAAAACAGATGTTAAAAATGTCTTTCTCAATGGGAGATTGAAAAAGATATTGGGACTACCCATTGATTTCACATTCAATGGGAGTAAGAAAAAGGTTTGCAAACTACAAAATTTAATCTATGGATTGAAACAGGCTTCTAAGAGATGAAACGTTCGATTTAATGAAGCAGCCAGATTGTTTTGACTTCATCTCAATGAGCCCTACATGTACAAGAACTAGTTAGTAGCTTAAGTTCAACTTTTGGTACTTAACATAGATGTCATTCCTTTCATTAGGAAAGCGAAGAATGATATAAAAGTAACCAAAGCTTAGTTGGGAACCATTTTAAGATGAAAGATCTTAGTGATGCAACCTGCATTCTCGAAATTAAATCTATAGAGATAGACCTTAGAGAACGAGTGGATTATCACAGTTGAGGTACATAGAAAAAGTACTAAAAAAGTTTAGTTTGGACAATGAAACATCTCTTTCAAAGAGCATGTGTCCTAAGATAAGCTTTGAGAAAGCTAGAATATCCAAAATCCCATATATAAAAGGGAGCATAAAATGTATGCAATGTTGTGTACCCAGCGAGATATGACTTGTGCACTTAGCGTGAAAACTCAATTCTAATCTGTCCTTACAGAATGTCACTGGACTGCTGTAAGGAAAACCTTTCAAAGTAATTGAGAAGAAATAAGGAAAACCTTTCAAATCCATGCTAGGTACAATTTCACTGGACTGCTGTAAGGAAAACCATTCAAATCTATGCTAGGTACAATTTCGGCCTAAAAAGTAAAGCAGTGAGTTGGAAAGAATTCCAAATAAAAGCACTACAAATTCGACCGTAAAGGTCAAATACTTAGCCGCAAATGATGCCGCTAAGTTATTATTTGGCTAAGAAACTCCATCTAATGGTTAAATGTGGTTCCTAGCATGAAATAACTCAATTATCATATTGTATGATTAAAATGGGGTGATTGCTCAAGTAAGAGAACCAATACCTCAACAAGACACCAAACACATGATTAGGAATAACTTAATAAGGAAAAGCATTTCCTTAATGATGTGAAAAATTAAGAGGGCCATATTAGCAAAGAACATAGCAGATCCACTTGGAAACGCCCAAAGTCAATAGGCTCTCAAAGTACATCTTAAGAAGATGGAAATTAGAGTATACAAAAATGTGTTGAATATAATGTGTCTTTAATATCCCACATTAAAAATTGAAGAGTCATTAGGAATATCAAAGACATATAATATGTGTTTGAAAAAACTGTGACTCTTAAAGTCTCAAATTGGAAAAATACTGAAAATGAGACAGCTTTATATATTAAAGTGGTGAATAAAGTATTAAATTTGTGGAACTTAAGAGAGGACTGATGGGCTCATGCACCGCACCGCCCGCGCACGGGCAGGGGCACGGGACCGGGGGCTTGGGCGATTGTGGCGTTTGATGGCGCACTTTGCACTTCGCACATACACATTGTTGCTAGGAGCTTAGAGCCTCGCCTTTGAGCCCAGAGCCTATCTTTTTGGGCTAAATCCGTTCGAGATTAACCCTAAATCAACCCAGTAATTTGAATATGTCTGTTGAGTGGCTAATTGTAACTGAAAAGTCAAGAGAATTAAGCCACAAATAAATTCAGGGGCCACTAACAACCCATTGATGCTGAATTAATTCCCCAACAACCATAATTCAAATTGGTCCGTTTTTTTAACACCTGAATTCTTTATGTACAATCCTTATCAGCTGAAAAGTGGACAACAACACATTCATCTGATTTCTTGTGCAGTGCTATCACATGAAATCATTCTACCAAAAGCTTGATATATATCCTGGAAGTATATTGCCTGAAACCTTTAGCACACTTCCCAAAAAGTTAGGGGCGATAGAAACATTAAGGACAGGGAATATCCGTGTCCAGCTCACTAGCTTCATCCATTGCCCAGAAATTCTTAACAAAATGGCTTTGAACTCTAAAAAAGAACGTTCAAGGGATAATCCGCTTGTAAGGTATCTGATAAATAGATCAAACATCTCTTGAAAGTTTCAATAATTGTAAATTTCTTGATATCCATCTTGAAAGTTTTAAAACGAACATTGCAAGCGAAGGATCCATTTTGGAAAAATTTTAAATTCCACTGCTTTTACTTTGTGTTTTCTAACAATCAAGTACGACGTCACGAGTAAAATAAAAGAGAGGGGTTCAATCCTTTTCTATTTAGACCGATGCTCATGATGTATCAATTTTATTCAGGGTAAAATAAAAGCAATATTATAATTAAAATTCTCTAACCCTAAACACAAATCATGGGATTAGCATCCTTTTGATTTAATCATAACTTAGGTTGGCGTGGATACGTTATAGAAGACTTCTACATTTGGAGTCTTGAAGGAAGAAATACTTGTTTGAGGGATTAAAGATTCAATCGGCTTGAAGGACGTTCTATTAGAGGTTTGAACGTTTTAAGAAAATTACTAATCTAAGTAAGCTTCTTAAAATAACTTTGAGTTTTGATAAAGAAATTGCAAGTAAACGATCTCTTATTAGAGAAAATTTTAAATTCGCTTGTGTTTTCCAGTAGTAATGACTACATTTTGCCAAAAAATGATAGTTGCAAGCTCGGTTAAAAAATTAAACTTAACTCCCTTTTAATATATTTAATTGTAGTCAACCTTTAAGGGCAACATTGAAATAAAAAAATTGACCATAGTCAATGAGGTTATTTTTGACTTTTCATTAAAATTTTTACTGACGTCATCAAATTTTTAATAGAACCCTAGAAAAATGAGGGTTAAATAATTACTTTTTTCTAGGAAGATGATATCTTTAATTAAATCTAATTATATTCTACGACCTGTAATTGTTTCATTTAATATGGGGGTTAGGTGTAATTAACCCTTTGTATAATCACATAAAACGTTATATATTTAGTTATCTTTTTTGTGATGTAAGAAGTTTATTATTGAAATGATAAGTTAAATAAATTTATTGAGTGTATAATGGAATATACTGGTTAAATATTATAATGAATATTCAGCATATTTTAATGAAAACTTAACATATATAATTGGAAAATCTTGCATGGCGCTAAGGATAAATTAATTCATCTCATTATTTATTTTATATCTTTACAAACTTATGGAAACTAATTATTTTATAATTTAAATATTTTAGTTATGTAATATGCAAAATCTACTATGACAAGCTATTTGGTAAGAAAAGAAGTACCTAATACAGTTTTCTAATTCACGATTGAAAATCCATTTGCCTTAGTTTGCATTAATTGATTTTCTATGCTGTAAGCATAATTCTAAGTTGATTACAACTACATAATTTATTATTACAAAAATATACAGTGCCGAAATTTTATAGCAAATTAGCTTGATCTTATTCGAGTTCGTTTTCAATTGACAAAATAAAAATTTGTATCAATGTTTTATAATCGGCTAGAGGAATTCGAATGAGTCTGCCAAATAAGAGAATTCTTAATCATCATTATAGAGTACTTCACGTTAAAAATCGGATATTCTAATTATAATATTTAATTATGTTACAATCATGATGATTAATCAAGACATTGCAATTTAAAAAGTCTGAATATGTCATACATTAAAATAGAGTGTGAATTAATTATGTGATTTTAAAAAATAGAAAAAGAACAACACACCACGCCATTTTATTTTATACATATTAGTTTTTGTCTCGTGGATTACACTTGGATTACTTTAATTATAAAACTACCTAAAACGAACCGAGTCAAATCATTTCTTTTTTAGTAGACCATGTATATTATTAGGGATGTAACTGAGCCGAGCTGGCTCACGAGCTTTACGAGCCAGCTCGGGAAAAGCTCGCGCTCAGGTTCGAAGCTGACGAGCCAAGCCGAGCCATAGCTCGGCTCGTGTGCCTTTCGAACCAAGCCCGAGCCCTTCTGTTTGATGCTCATGGCTCGCGAGCCGGCTCGTGAGCTAATGTATAAATAAAAATAAATTATATATAATATGCATATATAAATATATACACGCAGTATAGTCTATAATTCTATATATTTGTATATTAAAATATAAATATATATATACACAGAAAACTTACATATATTATATATAGATATGAATATTTAACCCCATTAAATGCTAAACAAACATCAAGAGAAGTAAAAACCCTAAACATTCTAGAGCCGCTTCCCACGCTAGAGCCGCTTCCCACTCTCTCAGGCCATCGCCATCCAGATTTGTGCTCTCCACTACCGTCGCCACCTCCATCTCAGCCGTCCCCCCCCAACAGATTTGTTCCCCCAAATCCTAACGTTCTTTCATCTCCTCTAGTTGCTCCTGCGTCTGCTCCAAAGTCCACCACCACTGCTGCAGCTTCTTTCGCTGCCACCACCACCACCGACAGGCACCACCACCAACGAGAACCACCACGCCTTCAAGCCGCCGCCATCCCAGTCAAGTCACCATCTCTTGCTTCTTCAAGAACGCCAACTTAACAGAGAGGTGTCGAAAATTGAAGTTTGAATGCATTTGAATCAAATCCCAAAATTTGAATGTCAATATGTATTAAATTGAATACATTTGGATTTAAATTTTTTTCCAAAGGATTTTTGTCTGTTTTTAAATTCAATCCCTTTTCTTTTATGTTTTATGGGTTGGATGTATCATTTGTATTTCTTTCTCATTCTTCAGATCTAGATCTGACCTGACCTAAACGAATGTGGAAGAAATCGCGTTTGAGGGTTTTTTTTTTCCCCTTTTCATTTATGTTTTATGCATATGATAGATAGATTTGGATTTCTTTCTCATGCTTTTAGATCTAGATCTGACCTGACCAAAACGAATGTGGAAGGAAAAGAGTTTTGAGTGTTTTTTCCTATTGGCTCGTGGCTCGGCTCGGCTCGCACGAACTTTGCTGCGAGCCAAGCCCGAACCACATTTTTCAGGGCTCGTAGGCTCGCAAGCCAAGCCCGAGCCAGTTTTTTTAAGCGCGAGCCCGAGCTCGAACCCTTGAAAAATGTCAAGGCTCGGCTCGGCTCGGTTCGTTTACATCCCTATATATTATTAGTTGGAAATAAACTAAGTAATCGGGCTCTTATTCTTTCAATTTAATTCATTATTCGGGTCACACACATGTTGCTAGAATATAGTCGTGTGATCTGTGGACTAAATAATTAATAAATATTTTAGTTAATTAGGGTCACTATTAATCGAATAATAAACATAGAAGATCACGCATAAATGTCAGGTTCAAAGGGTATAGTTGGAAAGATCAAATAGTTGATCAAAATGAGACTACACGTGTAAAGTACACATGTGGGGCATGAGCTCGTATTGGGGAGTGTGATCCCATTGAGAAAATGTATCATGTATTAATTAATTGGAGAATTAATTTTTAGAGCCCAAATATAATTAATTGAAGAATTAATTATAAAGCTCATTAGAATTAATTGTAAAGCGCATTATGAAATTAATTGGAGATTGATTCTAAGTATTTAATTATTTAATTGTTGTATTTGCTTAGAATAAATAAACATATCTTCTATTTAATTATTCAAAAATGACTAGATAAATAAGTAATCGGAATTCCTTTTCCAAAATGATAAGATCATGTTGCTCATAAAATAAGAAAATAGGAGATAAAGTCAAACTACACAATACAATACACAATTTATAGTACTAGCATACTCACTAAATTCATTTGAATCTAGGACTGGTTTGTACATTCTAGAGGGCTTCAGTTTTGGAGTTTCAAAGGAAAGAACCGATCAAGAAATTGGAAAATTCTATACCACTTAAAGAAAGTTTGGGGGCGGGTCAATGTTAGGTGGTTAAGTTTTAATTAATTAACCCTATACACGTGCAAGTCTACACTGAAAATAGTAGCGCATAAGGTGTCGAACTTACGGGAAAGGGAAACCAATTAATCACTTAGTTTTTTCTCCAATCAATAGACCAAATAGAGAATCAGGGAGATTTAGCTTAACTATGAATTAAATTAAAAACAATCAAGCAAAAAACGAACAAACGAGTAAATAAGTTGTAGCACCCTAACCCCCAGGGCACCACATCCCCCGCACTATAGCCTCGGTCCACGTATGAAATGGAAAGTCCATACATAAACCAAAACTATAGCGAACGGGTGACAATAAAAATGACGAGCTAGGCGGGACACTCTCCCCAACAACACCAAAGCAAACATGATAATGAAAGCGGAAGCAATTAAATCATTCATACATATAGGTACCATATTTACCGAATAGATACTTATAGATACCAATTTAACTATCAATACATTATCATCTCTTGATAATATACATATTCAAGTATCCAAAACGTGACAATACTACTAACGGTCGATAACATGAAATGCCCCAAAAGTACTATACAAAAAGGGTATGAAACTAGACCCGTGGAAATGCAAGACTCGAACAACTCCCGCCTAGCACGACCACGCTCAAAGGGTACCTGAAAAGTGAAGTATCAGTCTACCGAAGACTGAGTGAGGGCAATAGTATATATATCACACGTCACATGCAAGTTGTCACCTCGGGTGAAGACTTTAGAATAAAATAGATGTATAATTCAAGAAGTTTAATCTTTGCCCGAGATTACAACCACTCATTTTAACACGTTTATTTAATCATGCTGGTCAATGTCATGAACATGTGGCCCTGGCGAGCAAGGGCAATCTCCAACCGAACTCCCAATCGTGAACAATACGTGATCATGCTTGCTTGCTTGATAAATACGTGGTCATGCAATTTATTTAGTGCTCACATAAACAATTTCATGCTTGAAATCATGCAATAACCCGAGGATAACCCGACATGCCGGATTAATCCCCAGTCTCCTTCTTCCTCCGGGTGATAGCGAGTTTGCAAGGCTCGACTATCCACGACATGGTGTGTGTAGAGGACATGGCCCTCTAGACACGGAACTCCTTCCACCACTAATCTCCTAGTGGCTTCGGGGGTGATCCCAACAATGTGAGGATAATTCAGGAGTTACCCGTCAGCCCTTGCTTTCCCGGTTGGCTCAAGAATTACCCTCGGGCCCACGTGCAATCATGTACTCGCCAAACATGCTTGAAATCATGAATTGCTTGCTTGAAATGTTCATGGTTTGGAAATCATTCATAAGTATACTACGTTTTGGCCGAAAACTAGCACATAAGGGTTATAGGGTTCTATATACATAACCTAAACCTCACCTTTTCTTGCAAAATACAATAAAGAAGTGTTCTAAGGAGCTTGCTCCCCGTCCACGCCCTCGTGACCTGTGCAAACACGATGTACATTCGTGAGACATGACCTAAAATGACCAAAATATGACGAACGGCTGAAATGTATCGAGACGACCATGAAAATGCAATGTGGTATGATAACATGTCGTTTCACATCATATTAGCACATATTATAGCAATTCGGGGTCAAAGAAGTCGTCGGATCGAGGGGCTATTTTCGTAATTTTATGCAGAAACTTTTGTTCTGCATGTCAGGTGGGAACGGCCGTTCCGGACCCCTTTGGAAAATGGGAACGGTCGTTCCCATGCAACCCCAAAGCGCGCCAACGTTTTTCCATTTTAAAAACGCGCCTAGCTGGGAACGGCCCTTCCGGCTCCAAGGCCAAAATGGGAACGGCCGTTCCCGCGGTCGGCCGCCTATTTTATTTGAAAAGGTGGGAACGCCCGTTCCCGCAATGCCTTGAGGCTGGGAACGGTCGTTCCCAGTTTCTGCAACTGGAAAACAGAGCAAAACAGAGCATGCTCTCGGCAATGATCAACAAAGCAACAAGATTCCATTTTCAATCAACAAAGTTATGAATTTCTGGTAATATGATGCATACAACTTCAATAGATGATAATATAACACTTAGACACTTAAAACACCAAATATCACCAAGAATTCATGATTTCAAGTTCATGCTCACTTTGATCAATCAAGCTCCATATTCAAGGATTCAAGCTATATACCATGCCATAATTCATGAAATGATCACCTAATCATGCTTCCAATTCTAATTCATTCATCTAGCCTATAAAACTCAAACCCTAGCTATCCCATGTATGATCAAGAATCATGGATTCATGCCAAACCAACCTTGAAACTAAGAAATGGATGAAGAAGAAGATGATGATGATGAACTTCCAATTCCTTGAAAGATTTCTTGAAATCTTGATGATTGAATGAACTCTCTCTTCCCTTTTTGTTACGTGATGAACCGAGAGAACAAGGAAGCAATTTGGGTTGGAAATATTTGGATGAAATGGATTCATGGAAGCTCATGGAATGTATATTATGTGATTCACCAACATTGATTTGTGTGAAATATGGAATTTGCAATTTGATCCTTTGTTTTGTGAAGTCATGAGCTCAAGTATGCCACAATTTAAATCATACTCAATTAAGTCCTTGTAAGGTTATGCATTTAAGTCCCCCAAAGTTTTAAATTGAATATTTAGGGACAATTTGGTAATTTAAAACACTCTCGGTAATTATTTCATGCAATAAATATTTTTTCGTGTCATGAAATAATATTTTCAATGATATGAATTCAAAGAATTGATATAAATAATGTTTCATGAATTTTATAAAATTATGAATGCCACGTAAGAATATATTATAAAATTAAAGAAATAAAATAAAACCTACGCTCAAACTCACACGTGGCGTGCTTACCTGATCATCCGGAAACCGGGGCGTTACAACTCTCCCCCCTAGAAGAATCTGGTCCCCAGATTCTCTAGTCTTGCTCGAACAACTCCGGGTGGAACCGTTTCATTTTATCCTCTGTTTCCCATGTAGCTTCTTCGGTTTTATCGCTTCTCCACAACACTTTAACCATGGGAATTCTCCGGTTTCTCAGTTCTTGAAATTTCCGATCCAATATTCTAACCGGCCTCTGAACAAATGTCAAATTCGGTTCCAGTTCAACTTCTTCCACGGGGAGAATCGTAGTCTCATCGGGGTAATATTTCCTTAATTGTGAAACATGAAACACGTTGTGAATCCCCGTAAGACTCGGTGGTAGGTCCAGTCGATAGGCTACCTCGCCTATTCTTTCAAGAATCTCAAACGGACCTAAGTAGCGAGGATTAAGTTTTCCTCCTTTCCCGATCCGGGTGAAACCTTTCCTTGGTGACACCTTCAAGAAAACCCGGTCACCAACTTCGAACTCTAGATCTCTTCGGCGCTTATCGGCATAGCTCTTTTGCCTATCTTGCGCGGCTTTCATCCGTTGTTGAATCATTTGAACTTTCTCAATCATAGCCTGAACGACTTTGGAAGGCCTTTCGAATCTCTCACCTCTCTTTACCCCTTCCTGTTTTGACCATTTCCATTCTTCCAAGTCGAAGAACAACGGAGATCGGCACTTTCTTCCATAAAGTAACTCGTAAGGAGCCATCCCGATCGAAGCCTGAAAGCTGTTATTATAAGTAAACTGGATTAAAGGAAGCTGTTCTGCCCACGAGTTCTGAAAATCCATCGCGCAAGCCCGAAGAAGATCTTCCAAATACCTGATTAACCTTTCCGTTTGACCGTCTGTTTGCGGGTGAAATGTTGTACTGAACTTAAGTTTCGTTCCCAAGACGGCCTGTAGTTCCTGCCACAACTTAGAAGTAAATCTCGGGTCTCGGTCTGAAACTATGCTCACCGGAATACCATGAAGTCGAATAATCTCTCTGTTATAGATTTCAGCCAACTTCGGGATCTTATAGGACATCCGGACCGGTAGAAAGTGAGCAGACTTTGTAAATCTATCCACGATTACCTAAATTCCATCAAACCCGCCTTTAACCTTCGGTAATCCGGAAACAAAGTCCATCGTTACTTGTTCCCACTTCCACTCGGGAATAGGTAACGGTTGTAGAAATCCCGCGGGTTTTTGGTGCTCAGCTTTCACTTTCTGACAAGTCAAGCAATGTTTCACGTATTCTGCCACGTCTCTTTTCATCCCGTTCCACCAATAGTATTGCTTCAAATCCTTATACATTTTATTTCCTCCTGGGTGGATCGAGTAGGCTGACTTGTGAGCTTCTTCGAGTAGGACCCGTCTCAATTCTTCAGGTACTACTACTCTATTTTTAAACCGAAGCAACCCGGTCTCATCAAACCCAAACGGACTCTCCGGGTCATCCTTAGCTTTACTTGTAAGCTTCTACACTTCCGGATCCTTATTCTGAGCCTCAAATAACTGATACTTTAATTCCGGCTGAATTGTGATATTAGAAACCCGAGCCTTTAACACAATCGGGACAACTTCCTCACTTTCCTTTATTTCTAAACTCGATACACTCGCCTTCCTGCTAAGTGCATCGGCGACCACATTGGCTTTCCCGGGATGGTATTTAATTGTACAATCATAATCTTCCAACTTTTCCATCCAACGCCGTTGCCTCATATTCAAATCCTTCTGTGTGAATAAATACTGGAGGCTCTTATGGTCGGTAAAAATCTCAAAGGAAGTCCCGTAAAGATAATGTCTCCATTTCCCGAGAGCAAAGATCACGGCTGCAAACTCTAGGTCGTGTGTTGGATAATTCCTTTCATATTCCTTTAGCTTCCGAGAAGCATAGGTGATCACTTTTCCTTTCTGAGTCAAAACACAACCTAAGCCTTCTTTAGAAGCATCTGTGTATACTGCATATCCTTCTGAACCCTCGGGTAAAGTTAATACCGGAGCTGAGACTAACTTTTCTTTCAGAAAATTAAAGCTTTGATCACACTTCTCGTCCCAGACAAACTTAACATCCTTCTTTGTCAATCGGGTTAAGGGTGCAGCAATCTTGGAGAAGTCCTGAACAAATCTTCTATAATAACCGGCCAATCCCAAGAAGCTTCTAATTTCCGAGGCACTCTTTGGTTTCTCCCACTTGAGCACGGCCTCGATTTTCGAGGGATCGACTTCCAACCCTTTTCCTGAAATCACATGTCCCAAAAAGGAAACCCGATCGATCCAAAATTCACACTTACTGAACTTAGCAAACAACTGATGCTCTTGTAGAGTCTGAAGAACGAGCCTGAGATGTCTCGCGTGTTCCTCGGCCGATTTTGAGAAAACCAGAATATCATCAATAAGTACAACCCTAGAAGGCACGAACACGGTAAAAAAGTGCTCTGTGCAGTGTTGGACACAGACACGCCTTGTACACGTACAGTTGAAACGTGTTCGAAATAAATTTTTTTTTTCCAAAAGAATAAGACACGGTGTCGGACACGACGGGGTGAAGTGTCTGACACGGATTGAACACGGCAGGGCAAATATTATAATCATACAAAGTTTTTATGCCTTTTTTAGTATTTTTAGAATTTTTGGAGAGGAAACTGAAATAACAAAACTAATTTGAGTTTTTAATATTACATACTTTTATAAATACTAGTGAAATGAACGTGCATTGCACGTTTATCACTTAATATATTTAAATAAATTTAATTATTATATTTATTGAACAAATTAGGATATTAAAAATATCTAGTTTGATTAAATAAATGTAATAATATTTTTAATGAACCATTTTAATTTTGAAAAGGAACACATATAAAAATATTTAAATAAGACCTCTCTTTATCAAATCTTGTACAATAAGTAAAAATTCAAAGTAGAGAAACATTTAAATAAATAAACAATAAAAATATTTGAAACTATGTTATTACATAAAACAAAATGCTTGAAGTGTATAATATTAATTTGTCCAAATAGTTCTAACTTTTAAGCATAAGTAATAGTTTAAAACTTTCAAATATATTTAATAAATAAAAAGATATACATAAAAGAATATAGACAAAAACTTAAAAGATCATATAAAATGTCATATTAACCATATATATTTTTTTCCTTATATTGTTTATTTTGTTAATATATTTGTGATTTATTTTTAGTTTTTTCATGAAATTTTGAAAAATCTTTTTATCGTTATTCACTCTCAAATCTAAACTTTATATTCACTCTCAAAACTATAACTTTTGCACCTTAATTTATTTTTTCTATATTTTTGACCTCGATTTCATCATTTAAAATGGGAACATTGTTATTTATTATTATTTTTATTACATAATCTTGATAAATTGTAGCTTTTGATATATTATTATCATTAATTTTAGTATAATTACCTTGCATTAAATATTTATCTTTCAAAACCATGAGTTTGACATATCATCATTTTCAATATTATCCTCTTTCTCTAATCTCCATCTTCTTCTCCATATTCATATTTTGATTTAATGAATATTTCTATTTTATCTTCTGTTGATACCTTGGATTGTACTTTTTTAATTGTATTGCACCTACCGCATACAATTTTTAATTGATAACTTCTACAATTCGATTGCAGTGAGAAAACAGAACTCCGTGAATACTTGTAAACTAAGTTTTCTATAATATTTTGAGATATATTCTTCTTAAACAATTAAAAGTGTTAGTAATTTAATTATATAAAATATTAATAGAGATTTTAATAATTAATTTATAAAGTATTAAAAAAATAATATTTTACGAAAATTAATTAGACTCTCGATTGAGCAAATATACTCCTCAAACAATATGATGTATAATATTTAGTATCATTTTGTGCCTATTATTAATTCAAAAATATACTTATTGATTTGATATTTTCATATTACTTTGGTATAGATTTTATATTTTCATCATTGCACTTTCAATAGAAAACACCCTTTTTAGATGTTTATATTGATATATTGCATTTTTTACATGTTTCGTACCATAAAAAGGATTTACTTCAATCCTATCAGTATATATATATATATATATATATATATTTGATCCAAGTTTCATAAGACATTTGGAGTAAACTTCGTCAATCAAATATTACATTTCTCATTAGCTACTTTTCAATATCCTTCGTTGTTATCAATTTCACGATCGTCTTCGAATCAATCTCCATATTAATTTTCAAAAGGCGTCCCTCCCAAGCTAGTGTTAATCCTTTAGGTAAGCCCAATAACTCTGCTACATTATTGAAACTATACCAAGATTCATAGCGTAACCTAGCACTCATCTTCAGTTGTCATCTTGAATGATGCCCTGACCAAGCATTGTAGGTGTCGTTATGAAAGCTTCCAACCAAGTTTAGTTTTACCCATCACTTCTCGGGTTTATTCTACAACTAAGTGTAGATTTTCTTTTGTCTGAATTTTTTGTCCTCACTGATTAGCACTAAGATCTCAGATAACTCTTTCATTTGGCCAAGAGTGACTCTTCTAAGATTCATAACATTTTGATAGCTCCATCAGTTTCATGCTTTCCAAAGATTTTAGAGTGTCAAGATCAAGACAACCCACCTAAGATATTTTAGGAACATATTGCTCAAAATTTTGCTATTAAAGCTCTCTTTGAGCTCGTCTTACACTCGTAATCCAAGAATATTGCGTCAAGTCTGTATATCAACAATCTTATCCCACACTCGGAGTGCGAATGAAAAACTTCTCAGCACATGGTCCACATATTCATATTCTATACAGCACTGTGTACATACAACATTTTCTCCAGATTTTCTATCATACTTCAATATATTTGTGAGAAATCTATCATATTGGCAAAACTACAGGAAAATCATGAACTTTTGGGGGGCAAGGTAATTTCCAAGTTCATTTTCAATTTTTCTGCATGTCTCATCTGACACCATAAGTAGAGTATAGTCATTTTATAGGGGAATTTATCTTTAGTTGACCCAGTCCAGACTCTCTTATCTCCATTATCATGTAGCGTGATTAGGACACTAAGTATCTCATTCACCACCTCCTTGGACAGTACTGTTTTCAGCTTTTCCAGGTTTCAATTTTTATTTGTGTCAATGGGATTACATACAATAAGATCATTATCCTTCCCATGAATGTTATCTCAAAAAATGTCCGCTAGTTTGCCTTATGATAACCACCTATCATTTCATAAAGATGTCCCTTCACCATTCTCGATCCTCCATTTACTAAATGGTTCCACCATCCAAGTGCTTCTAACTATCCCATTTCATGCTCAGAAAGCCATAATTTGGGGCTTATATTCAAGAATGCCATCCTCTTTTAAATATTTTTTCTTATGTATCTAATTTCACACCGTTGTCTCCTTGTGAGCATTCTCCATCCCATTTAGCTAGTATCGTTATATTTCTTTTTGGGCTTCTCTAAGACCCAATTTGTCTTCTCGCTTCTTTCTAGCCACATTCTTCCACCCTACAAGATGAGTTATTTTCCTTGTTATATGAGTCGCCTAAAAAAAGATACATTTAAATCGATCAAGTTTTTTTACGTGTGATTGGAGAACCAATTTGTGTGCATGTAGTAGATGAGGATTGAGCTCGTGATGCACAGAATAAGTGTTATTCATCTGGAAAAATTTGTCGTTTTGGCTTTCTACCCCAGAAGCGTTTTTCGACTCTCTTAATCCCAATTTAGAAATATTCATTATAGTTTCGGCCAAAGTTCTTCTGCACCCCCAAATAATTATTTAAGTTACCTGTACTTTACATGCCCAAAATTTGTTGCTTTAAATCATTTGACATATAAGGTGTAAACAACACATGTGATTTGCTTAAGTTTAATTTGATGTCTAACGCCTTGTGAAATGCCTTATCCACTCTGTGAATGCACTTCGTCCCATCCACGATAACTTTAGCTCTCAATATTATGCTGTTTGTAGAAAGCAAGTAAAATAAAATAAAATAATCTTCGATAGTATCTCCACTGAATAGTACGTAGTACTCTCAAGTGTGTTGCTTTAGTTGATAATTATTTGTTACCCATTCATCGCCTATTATGAGAGCATTTATCTGGTTCCTCTTTCTTCTCGCTATAGTTGAGAGATGAAAGGAACGTTTATGTTTATCCCTGAATTGGAGCCAATAAATTCTTGGCTCTTAAAACTAAATAATTTCTACTTGTTGCAGTAGTTTGTTATATTCTATCATCAATTGTTCCTTCAAATCTTTCGAATATTTACCTTGCTTGACTCATATATAATGCTCTAGAAATTTTTTGTAAATTTTTTTTGTTGCTTTTCTCACTTTTCGAGCACATTGAAAATTGTGCAATGACCATTGTTCTAGAGCAATGATCCCAAATCAAAATATCCTTTTAGTTTTGATTCAGCTAATAAGTCATGTATTGCTACTTTGGATGATAATGATCTAAATTGATAATTGCTAGATCAATCTCATTCAAACTAAATTCAAAAGTTCTCCATATTATTTCTTGAGCTAAAACTCAATCTAGCATCTTCAAATTGTTTAATCTAATCTTTAGAATTTTTGTTTACCATTGTACGTGATATTAATTCTCACTTTGTCATATCCTTTATAAATATATTTTGTAAAAATATTTCTCAGTTGTCACTCTAAAAAAAATCCTGATGTTAATGTGAGAATTATAACTTAATAACCCTTATAACTTATGGATTGTAAGGTACTTCACATTGGTTATAAAGTTGTGTATTGCGAACTTAGACCATCACTCTGATTCTTTCCACAAATCGGATAACCATCTTTACTTTGTATTGTGTTTTCATAATATGAAGATGGGTAATGATATTTACATTCTCCATACATCATACAAAAATTATTTAAGTTCTTTCACCCACATGATTCATGCACCATGAGTTTCATAACTGCCTCAAAAAGTTAGAGATTCTTTTCTTAGTCAAAAAATTCGACACAGATGAATTGATCAAGTTGATCGTGTGATGTAATTTTGTACTTTGACCTCAAAATTATCAAAATATGAGCATGTGGCAACCATCTCTTTTGAAACTTGATTGCATTAATATGTGCAACCACCTTTCTACAATTAATCTCCTTATTGAATAATTGATATTTTAAATCTTGTAAATTTTCCCCAAAAACTCGTGATGTCTTTTAAATCATGAACAATAAATGATATAATTACCAAATGATTAATAAGTAAAACATAACAAAATTAATAAATACTTGCATTCTTTTTCATCTGAAAGAATTTCATTTGTAGACAAAAAATTTGATAACCGAGTGACATCATTATTGAATCAAATAAAAAAATATTATTTGGATTGTTCATAATTTTGGTATGCGTATGTATATACATTAAAATCAAGTAATTCTTTCTTTTAACTAAATTTTTTAATCTCTTTTTTATTCTCTCTTTACCGTTTGATCTTGGATTCTATTATTTATTTATATTTTTCTAATGAACATTATTTAAGATTTATATTATTTTTTTTATCATTTATTTTATGTATGTAGCAGAAATAATTAAAAGAGTATATTTATATAAAAAACTCAAGGAATGTTTAATTGAACATTATAAAAATAATTTATAAAATTAGATTATATGTTATTTTTACATACACATATATTGAGTCTCCTTAGAATTCTTAATTTAAAGTAACTTTGGTCTAACTGCAATTCTAAATTGTGGTATATTAAGTCATAAGAAATAAAAAATCCTATTCGTACTTTTTAATATATATAGATATAGATTATGTTAATAATTACGCATTTAATTTATATTTTATTATATAAACTAAAGGAAGATTATATGGTTAATTAGATTTAGATAATATAATTATATTAGTATTAGTTAATTAAAAAATATTACATTAAGGTTCATTAGTTTATTAAAAAATATTTTATGTAAATCATTCGATTATATTATTTTGTTAATTAGATAAGTTTATAGAATTATAATATGATTATAATTTAAGAAAATTTTATGGATTTAGTTAATTAGAATTATGGACTTATATAATTAGAATTAAATTAGGATTGATTTATTGAAAATTGTTTTATGTAACTCATTCAATTTAAATTATATTTTATTTTACATAATTACCAAAATTTATTAAAATTATAAAGTGAATCAATTTGTTAGATATATCTTATTTAATATTTTAAATTATAGGCCTTAAAATTAAAAGAGAGACAACTTATATTATAAAATTTGAATACACAATTAATTAATATAGTAATATTAAAACAATCCTTGTTGAACTATGTATCGTTTTTTGGTAAGTTAAAAGAAGTTTTAATTCTACCAAGAGTCCTATTATAAATTATTAAGTACTTTTTAAATATATTTAAATTAATAATTTATAATTTGTATTTACATAAATATCCTTAATTAATAATTATTCATATAATTATTATGAGGTTATTTTAGGCGATCTATATTTTGTAAGAAATTTTCATGCTTTTATAAGATATATAGATATAGATTTTGTATTACATAAATTATACTTATATAATATTTTTATTTATATATAAAATATATTTATTTATATAGAATATAATCTTGTCGGAATCGTACCGTGTTCTAAAATTTTAAAAAAATTCATATCAAAATGTTCATGTCGTATCGTGTCCGTGCAACATATAAAGGTAAAATCCTACTGCTTAAAAAATAAGAAAGTACAACAATATCTCACATATCTATGTATACTACAATTATTAAAGCACAGGATTAAATTTTCATGCAGTCATAGAGCTCTTATTTTCAATTCTAAATGCCAGCATATATTTTTATATGTATATTTCTTAAACTTTTTTTTTTCTTAAAAATTACAGGAAATATAGTGATTGCTGTTTTGCTGATAATATTCCTCCTTCAATATTCAGTAAATAATTAAGGTTCATATACATGACTCGTGCAATTTGATGTCTAACATTAACTTATTCATGAGCAATAAGAGAGACTAGCCTGAATGCGTAATCAACAAATAAAAGAGCAAATTCAGAAGCAGAAGCTATATATATATCATCAACACAAATTAACATTGATTACCGTAGCCAAAAATAACAACTACATGCATGTATTCAACACACACATATTTATACATAATCATTAAGCATTTGAGAAGAAGAATTAATACAAACAAGTTCAAATGAATTAGAGACGAGACAAAGCAAGAATCTGCTCCTGATTCTCATTGTAATCATGCCTTGAATTTACCCAACTCCTACTTTTTCCCGACTTGGGTTTGGATGTCTCTCTCTGATCCTCCCGTGAAACCACAAAAGCTTGTGCAAAAGCTCTAAGCTGAAACTTCTGAACTTTTCCGGTGGATGTCTTTGGCAGTTCTTCCACGAACTGCACCTTCTTCGGAACCATAAAACCCGGCAAGTTTTTCCGGCAGTGGTGAAGAATCTCCGCCTCTCCGACGGTGGCCGCCGCTTTTCTCAGCACCACAAATGCACACGGGCTCTCTCCCCACTTTGGATGCGGCATCGCCACCACGGCTGCCTCCACCACGGAGGAGTGCTTATACAGAGCGTTCTCCACCTCCACGCTGCTGATATTCTCCCCGCCGGAGATTATAACGTCTTTAGATCTGTCCTTAATTTCAAGATACCCGTCTGGGTGTACCACTCCGACATCACCGGTCATAAACCAGCCATTGTTAAAAGCTTTTGCTGTTGCCTTTTCGTCCTTCAAGTACCCTTTCATTATGCTGCTTCCTCTAAGCACGATTTCTCCCATGGTTTTTCCATCACGAGGCACGCTTTCCATTGTTTCTGGGTTTTTAACGTCGACGTCGGAGAGTGTCAGAATGCTTATCCCCTGTCGGGCTTTCAGCTTGGCTTTGTCCTCGCCGGAGAAATGGTTCCACCTGTTCTGCCACTCGCAGACGAGCGCAGGACCAGTCGCCTCCGTCAAGCCGTAGGCATGGACCACATGGAAACCGAGGCTCTCGATTCTCTCCAGCAGCGCCGCGGGTGGAGGAGCGCCGCCTGTCAGAATCTCCACGGGGGCGATGAGGCGGCGGCGCTCATGCGCTTCCGCTTCCAGTAGGATGTTAAAGACGATCGGCGCGCAGCACATGTGGGTGACATTGTGGGCGGCGATGCTCTCGTACATCTCTGCCGCGGCCGTCGTGCGGATGCAGACGTTTGTGCCGCCGCGCGCCGCCACGCCCCACGTGAAGGTCCAGCCGTTGCAGTGGAACATAGGAAGGGACCATAGATAAACAGGCTCTGTTTTCATTCCCCAACCAACAATCAAGCTCAGAGTGCTGAGATATGCACCGCGGTGGCTGTACACCACCCCTTTTGGCTCCGACGTTGTTCCCGACGTATAATTCAACGCGATCGGATCCCACTCGTCCGCAATTTCTTCTGGAACATAAGCCGGATTACCCTGCGCCACGAGTTCCTCATACTCGAGCTCACCGAGACGGACACCGGTGGCGCGGCCAAGGTCATCAATGACCGCCACAAAAGGCAGGGATCTTTCTGGCGAGCCATCGCCGGAGCTCTGCAAGTCAGCCACTAAGAGGCGCAGAGCGTCGCGGGCTAACGGGACGTATTGATAATCGATGAAGAAGACTTTTGCTTCCGAGTGTTTGAGAATTGTGGCTATGGTTTTGGCGTCGAGTCTCGTGTTGATGGTGTTGAGAATGGCGCCGGCCATGGGCACGGCGAAGTGCATTTCGTACAGTGCCGGAATGTTTGGGGCCAATACCGATACCTGTACCACGTAATCATTTTTCAAAAAGTTAGAACTTATATACGTCTAAAAAAATCTTAATCCTCTAAACAAAATCATGCAAAAATATACCTAAATTACTCGTTAAAAATACTTACAACATTATTTTTAGTAATATTGAGCGATCGAAGGGCAGAAGCGAGACGACAACATCTTTCGTAAGTCTGGCGCCATGTGAAGTGCACATCTCTGTAAATTACTGACTTACGATCAGAGTAAACTACGGCGGCTCTTTTCAAAAAAGTGAGAGGAGTTAGAGGTACATAATTAGCTCCACACTTAGGCAATTTATCCATACTATAGATGATTTTTCAAAACTAGAGATCTTTTGTATTGGGGAGGAAGTTTTTTTGACCAATATATCTGAGCTCAAGAGTAAGTACTGAGGGAAGCAAGTCTCACCACAAGCACATATATATAGCAAGAGATATTTAAGTGTGAAAGACTTGTTGGAAGAAAAATAAAATAAAAAAGTGGGGCCCGTCTTGTCTAGGTGTATGTATATTTCACATAATTGTTGGGAAGCTGCCATGAGCCCATGACTTTCACCAGTCACACACACACTGAATGTGTTTTGAATAAGTTTGAAACAAAGGACTTTTGACTTGAAACTTTTCATTGTAACGGAAGGCATTCACACTTTGATGGGCTGCTTGACTTCTCCACTTCACATCTCTGCTCGCTCTCAAATTAAAATTTTCATCGTTTTCTTTTCCTTTTCGTGGTCGTTTCTAGTCGGGCCAAAAACTTTTTCGGTACAATTTCGCAACAGAAATTTATGGACCTTTGTGTAATTAATACAAAAACAAAACATAATAACATTATACTCCAGGATTAAATAAATTTTTATTCACGTCATTGCTAGCTCGGCATTTCGTGAGTAATTCAATGTGAGTTTCACAACCACCCAACTGGCCCAACTTACATTGACTTGAAATTGGTCTTGTATTTTAAGTGTAATTAGTTAGACGACATTTTATGTGTGTGCCAGTGTTTATGTTTTATGTGGTTGTGGTAATTTGGAGATCGAGCTGACCTGTTTTTAGTGTTAATTTGTCCTAACATTATATATGCCATTTTTGCATACATATAATTACTAGCGTATGCCCCGTGCGATGCACGGTATTGATGATTATATAATTTATAATATTATGTATGAATCTTGTAAATTAAAATAATTAACTAAATCATATACAATGAAAAATATTTTATATAATACATATTTTTTATAAATAATAAATAAATTACCACTAAGATATATTTTTAATTATTATAGTTTTATTTAAATATTAAGTAGAGACGTCGTAAAAAATAAAAATAATTTCAGAAAGAATATATAAACAAACACAACTATAGTTGTTGGAATTGTGAAAAATTCTTTAAAGCTAATAAGAAAACATAACAAAAAATATCAACCTTAAAAAATAAAATAAGGGTAAAAAGAAAACATGACAAAAACTATCGATTATTTACAAATTTCAATTATGAAATTCCAAAATCTTTTCAAGAAACTCAATTCGAATAATAGAAGAATTAGATAAAAAAAACAAAACACATTAAAGATGAAAATACTAATATATTTGTTTGGCTACAAAATATTAAACCAATTATTATTTAAAAATTAACTTTTGAGCAAAAATATTAGATTTATATGAAAATAAATTATAAATAATCATTCAATAATTACTCTAATTCTCTTTATTCAGCATAACAATATGAAAAGATAATAAAGAACTTTAGAAATAAAATATAAAATATAAAAGAAATATTAGCAAAAACATATAGTAAAAGACAAAAAAACCCACACCGGTAATGATAACAAATCAAAATAAATTATTGAAAAAATATTAATGTGTATATTCAACCATGGACTATCGCGAAAAATTAGAAACAAAATTTAAATGAAAGTTTTTTTTTTTTTTTTTTTTAAATTGAAAGTTAACAAACGTATGTATTATATAAAAATATTATTGGTGATGGAAAAAACCCTTCGAGACAAAAAGATAAATAGGGACTGATTTGTGAAGGAACAAAGAAATATATAGATACATACTAACTTAAAGAATCACCAAAGTAAGAGAAAATTTATGCTAAACAATCATTCAAATAATATTTATAAAAACTTTAAAAACCCCAAAAATTAAAATTTAATCAAAATAAAATAATTGTAGTAAAAAAGGGTTCAATTATATAAATAAAAAATAATTATAAAAATTTTATCAATTTAGAAAGGAAAAAAAAAATACTCCACTAAAAAGTTTTAATAACAAAAGAAATTAAAATTAAAATCTTAAATAAAAAAATAATCAATAAATAATATTTTAAGAACAAAGTAAAATCAATGAAAAAATAAAAATTAAAAGAAATTGCTAAAAAATTAAATCCTGTTTATTTAGTACGATACCATAAAAAAAAAAGGTATTTTATAAGTATAAGTAATATACTAACTTAATTACAGAATATTGAAACATAAATGAAAAATAATAACCAAAGGGAGTGAAATATGACTAAAAAATTAATAAAATAATATATATAACTCAAATAAGCTAATAGAAATTTATAAAATCTACATCTTGAAATTCAGTTAATCATATATATTATAGACCTATGAAAACACATAGTAGTTGTGTGCAATATATAAGATAGTGAATTTACTTATTTAAATAAATATAATATTAACGAATACTTAAATATTTTACCATACGATTAACAAAAATTGAATAATAAATCAAATATATAAAAATAAATATTTAAGAATATAAGAAATATAAAATTATTATTGACTTCAAAATAATTATTCTTAAAATTCTCAAAAAGCATTATAATATCATCAGTTGTCTAAACTATAAGTAATATTAAAAATACAAATATATAGTTAAAAGCACAATACAAAGATTTAAAAAAAATTGATAATCGAAGAATGCTACATGTATAGATACATTCAAGAAAACAAATATAAACTAAAAATAAAATAAGGTAAATTACTTTGGTGAATAAATCTTAAAATGCAAGGAAAGTGATAAATGAAAAGGCCAGAAAAATAACTTAATAAATCTTAAAATACAATAACAAATACAAAAAAAATAAATTAATATACGTATTTAAGAATGAAATAAAAATTGTAAAATAAATATAGTACACATGAAGAAAATAATAATACTTTTCATAAAACTCATAAAATAATAAAATAGTACTTTGCAAAAACTAAAGAAAGCCATCAATATAAATGATAAAAATAATTAGAAGAGTAATTAAAAATGGTAAAGAAGAAGACAAATGCATAAGAATCAAATAGTGAAATTTCATCAAAGAGATAATACCAATTTGTTGGTAGAATTTCATGGCAAATGAATCATATTATACCCACCCTCTTAATTGAGTAAATTCTTCAATTTATCTTTTAAGATGAAAATGAAGTAGCAATTGAAAACTATAAATTACCTCTTAAATATTGGATTTTAACTACGGATTATGTCAATATTTTGAACTACGAACAATGAAGGATAGATCTCAAATTTATGCCATTACCATTTAATATTATTATGATTCTTGCATAAATTAGGGGATTCGGCCAATTTAAATGTGTAGTTGGAAAATTTAAAAGAAAATACATGTTAAGCTTTTTTTGTTGTTGTTTTTTTTTAAATATATGTTAATCTTCTATATAGAAACAAAATTAATTTTAACAATTAATTAGTAAAAATAAAAATATTTTATTGAATCAATTAAATTATATTTTTTCGTTTCGGTGGAAGAATCAATTAATTTATATGCAAATGCATAGTTGGACAATTTAATTCAAATAAATACTCAAACAGTTTAAGAATAATTCGAGTATGTTCAAATAAATAACCAATATAAATATTAATTTAAATATAATTTTTAAATACAATAAAATCTTTTAAATAAATAAAAACAATTAAAAAATATTAAAATTTACAACAATGGACCATTAAAAAAATTAAACAAATTCATAAAACGATCCAGATCCCATAACAAATACCACAATACACATAAATAAAAAGATTTTAAAAATTGTTAAAAGCAACAACTGTAAATAAAAAAAAATATATAAAAATTGTTAAAATCAACAACTGTAAATAAAAAAAATAATATACAAAATTAAAAGTAAAATCCATTAAAATTGTGTGTACCGAGAGAGGCGAACATGGATGAAGACGAACGGAATCGGCGATGTGTGAGTGAAGAGAGAGAGGAAGAGATGAGAGAAAAAAAATAAATGAAGGATAAAAACTATTACGTCCAGACACAATAGATAAGTGTTTAGAACTTTTATAATGAAAATAGGAAACCCTAAAAGATAAATAAGGATACATAATTAAGTTGTAAATTTTAAAAGATTTCATAAATTACGAAGATAATTGATATGATTTTTGAATTTCTTAGACAAATTAGATATTGTAATTAATGTGAAATAGCCTTCCATTAAAATAATTTTAGTAATTAAAAAAATTCGAAATTCTAAAAAATTAGTATTCAGACAGAATTAATACATTTTGGTCAAAATACAATCCTCCTGTATATTATAGTAATAGATAGATAGATATAGATTAATAAAAATCTATACAATTTAAAAAAGAAATTCATACACGAAAAATATATTATGAATATTGTCTAAAATAATTATTTTCGTTAGTAATATTTATTTTCATAATAAATTAGTACATAAAATAAAGATTTTGGTTTTAATTTTTCTTTATCAATTTTATTAACCCTAATTAATAATAGTATTAAATATTGCCCTAATTATGGGGTGGATGTCTTGATATATAAAATTATCAATTAAATCTTTCTTAACATAAAACTCATTAATTATGACATTTATTTATATTGATAAAAATATATAATTTTAAAAAGAAGTTCATAAATAGAAAGTATATAATAAATATTGCTAAAGATAATTATTTTCCTTAGTTACTTTTATTTTCATAATAAAATAATATATAAAAAAATCAACCAATGATATTTTTTCTATTTAATTAAAAATCTCAAAAAATCCACAAAATATCACATCATGAAAATACACAACAAAAAGTCAAACATGGTTTTCAAATATATAATAGTATAGATATGGGCAGGGCAGTTTATTTTACTTTCTATCTGACAGCTTGCTTCATTTGTTAAGCGGACTAAGAGGGGATTCCTGAGCTTATACAACTTATAAATTTGTTCAGAAACTTGAAGTGTTTGATAATCATTTTTTAAAGGATCGAAGAATTGACGGAGCTGAGGGGGCAGGTAATGGCCCCGCTCCCCCTAAATTTTAAAATTTTTTAATTTTTGTATATATATTTTAGATATATTTATATTTTTATCTCTTAATTTTTTTTATATTCTAACTGTTGGTCTGTGGCGTAATATTGTATCCCACATTGAAAGACTAGTTTAGGGCAAAAGTTGTTTTGTTCCACATTGGTTTTTTGTAATAGGTTTGGGAGGACCTAACACTATAAATAGGCTCCTCCCCCTTCTAGCTTAGTGCATCGAAAAAAAGTCTCTCTCTACTTTGTAATATTTCTTAAGTGAAATATATTTTGAGTAGTGCCCGAGGACGTAGGCTATTTTGGCCGAACCTCGTAAATTTGGTGTTTCTTTATTTACGCCTTTTCAATAGTTTATTTTTAGTTATATTTAGTTTTATTTTGCCTGATTTTTCCTTTGTGAATTTTAGGCATTATATTTCTAAATATTTGTTAACCATTTTGATAATATATCCAAATCTGTTCCTTCGCCGCTTTCGCAACAAGCGGTATCAAAGCCAAATCGGAGTATGCTCTGTGGTTGCAGCTTAGTCTGATCTTCCACATCAGAAACGAACGAAAACGGCTTAGTGGGCATCGCGCATCAACGAGCATCGGCAGGCTTCGCACAACAACGAGCATCGGTAGGCATCGTGCATCGGCGGGTTCAACAGGCACCTTGCATCGGCGGGCTCAGCAGGCACCACACATCAGCAGGCTCGGATGGTATCGCGCATAGGCAGGCTCGATCAGCACCGCGCATCGGCAAGCTCGGTTGGCATCGCGCATCGACAGGCTCAGTTGGCATCGCGCATTGGTCGCTAATGAATAGCAGAAATGACTAAGGATGAGATCACGCCTGAAGAAGCGAAGGCAGCTTCCACCTCGGCTTCCAGCTCGTTCAACTTGACAAGGGCTGGAATGGCAACTACGAGAATCTCGGAATGGAGATAAGCAGGGATCGGCAGAGAGGCAAGCTTTGGCTGACTCAGAAGCAGTATTTGAACAAAGTACTACATCAGTTTGGTATATGTCAAGATACAAAACCTGTAGGTACTCCGCTTGCCCCTCATTTGAAGCTTAGCAGCCAGTTATCTCCGAAGATGGAAGAAGAACGAGAATACATGACAAAAGTCCCATATGCGAATGCAGTTGGTAGCCTGATGTATGCAATGGTGTGTACAAGACCGGATATTTCACAAGTTGTTGGCGTAGTGAGCAGATATATGCATAATCCTGGAAAGGCTCATTGGCAAGCTGAGAAATGGATTCTATGGTATATTCAAGATACCGCAGATGTTGGTTTATTATTTGAGCGGGATGAAACACTTGGTCAAACCATAGTTGGATACTGTGATTCTGACTATGCTGGAGATTTGGATAAGCGAAGATCTACAACTGGCTACTTGTTCACTTTAGCGAATGCGCCAGTTAGTTGGAAGTCGACCTTACAGTCAACGGTGGCATTGTCTACGACAGAGGCGGAGTATATGGCCATTACAGAAGCTGTAAAGGAAACAATTTGGCTTCAAGGACTGCTTGAAGATTTGGGAGTTGGTCAAAAACACCTCGCGGTGTATTGTGACAGTCAGAGTGTTATTCATTTAGCGAAGAACCAAACTTTTCATGCAAGGACGAAGCATATTGATGTTCGCTATCACTTTGTGCGGGAAATTCTCGAAGAAGAGTAGGTTGTTCTTCAGAAGATTCGGACTACGGAGAATCCTGCAGATATGATGACCAAGGTGGTGACAAAGACCAAGTTTAAACATTGTTTAGACTTGGTTAATATCCTGCACTTTTGATTTGGCGCCTGCGGGCGCATTTGGAGGCACTACTACCTGTTTGGAGAGAGAGAGAGAGAGAAAATTCATTTGTGTTTGGTGGGACCACAAATTGTACCAAGGTGGAGATTTGTTGGTTTGTGGCATAATATTGTATCCCACATTGGAAGAGTAGTTTATGGCAAAAGTTGTTTTGTCCCACATTGGTTTTTTGCAATAGGTTTGGAAGGACCTAACACTATAAATAAGCTCCTCCCCCTTCTAGCTTAGTGCATCGAAAAAAAGTCTCTCTCTACTTTGTAATATTTCTTAAGTGAAATATATTTTGAGTAGTGCCCGAGGACGTAGGCTATTTTGGCCGAACCTCATAAATTTGGTGTTTCTCTATTTACGCCTTTTCAATAGTTTATTTTTAGTTATGTTTAGTTTTATTTTGCCTGATTTTTCCTTTGTGAATTTTAGGCATTATATTTCTAAATATTTGTTCGCCGCTTCCGCAACACTAACGTCCCCCTAATTAATGATTTTGTTCTTTTATTTTTGATACTTTAAATTTCTGCCCCCGCGATGTTAAATCCTGACTCCGATCCATCCCTGGATCGAAGGTTATGGGCTCTAGACATGAGGTATTAATTAGGAGCTTGTTTCTTTAAAATAAGTTGTCAATATTAACTTTTTTTTTTTTGATCTTGAGGCACTCTTACAAATATTTTATAAATTCATAACTTCATTCTTACCCAAACACTTTAATATGTTATTCGAAATAAGAAGGAAACGGTCCAAAAATAGTTTGGCCTTTCAGCAACTGTTCTTTTATACCATTTTTTAATTCTTTTTTATTTTTTTAGCGAATTGGGCATGGGTGAGTTGTTGATAATTTCAATTTGGGGAGAAAAAAATGTGGTTGTGAACGGTTTGCATGTTAAAGCTTTTACGTAAATCTTTAAAGTGGAAAAAGAAAAACTTGTGAAATTGTAATATTAAATAGTCAAAATGGTTAATTTACTTGGCATTACGCAACAAAAGTGAGTCAAATTATGGGGAAAAAATGCAAGTGGGCCGGATAATTTACCTGAAATTACCATGAATTCCAAAAATGAATCTATTACTAGAATAAATATGGTCATTTTATATAAGGATTAAAATCACCAATCTGTTAAAGGTAGCTATAAGTTGCACCCATATGTGTCAGTCTATATACATTTAATGTTCGACAAATTCTAACACGACAATCACATTGCCATCGTGAATTGATACCGAAATAAGTAAAGATCAATGTACACGTGGACAAGAAATTCATCACTAATATGTTTCTATGTCCCTAGTTGTCATCTACAATGTACACATAAAACATAAAACACAATAAGATAACTACGTCACGACATGACATGATAAAAATATATTAAAATAAATTTTTTTAAAATTTTAAACATCAGAAATATTCGATATGGTATTTGACAAAAATAACCGATACATTACAACACAACAAAATGATATATTTAAAAGTATTGATATATTAGAGGTTAATTACCATGTCATTTCATAAGCATTTAACAATCAAGAAATTTAAACACGATTAATCACTTATAACCTATGATTTCGACCAAAAAAAAAACTTATAACCTATGATGCTAGGATACGGACACGACACGATACGAATACGACGATACGATTTTTTTATTTATTTTTCACGCGAAGAGTGTTGGGTACGGTATCCAACACGAGTGTCCGACACGGTACGATACGATAAAATGATATTTTTATAAGTGTTTGTGCATCATATCTTATAACTTACCTGCCTATTTTGAGTAATACGCGTATCATATGAAATGAAAGGGTATATTGGTATCATTTATAAATTGTTCCTCAAAATCAAATATTATATATAGAGGTATAGACGTATAGTGTTCACACCTAACCTCTTGTATACGATATCCAATACCCACAATGCCAAGACAGTATGTACCTCCTTTAAGTCAACAAGAATCTAATAAATAAAGTGAGGGTTTTACAAACATTATTAACTAGTTGTAGATTGTTTTTTATTCAATGTTTAAAATATAAAACTTAAATAATTAAATACAAATATTAGATAGTACGTGCTCGAGCTCTTTTACCCAAACGAAATAACTAATACGATGAGGATAGTCCAAATATTAGTAGGTAAGACTCAGTGTACTTATTGAATATGGAATAAACACGACTGAAAATCAAAACACATCAAGAAAATATTTTACTAGTTTATTCAAAATGTTTCGAGCTATATCATATCACCTAATATAAAAATTATTTAGGACTTATAACAAATAAATTTTATTTCAAAATTAAGCTCTTCAATTACTTTTAGAACTTATGCTAATAATTTTGTTGTTAAAATAGTGAACTTGAAGTGCATGTGGTTTTGTTTTCTGCCATGATATACGAATATCGGCTGTGTTAGATACTCGTATCGAGTATCGTGTCCGATACTTTTCACGCGAAAAATTTTAAAAAAATTTTATATCGCCGTATTAATGTCATATCGTGTTTGTATCAACATATCCATGCATAATAAATTTTCTGTAAGGGCACAAAAAAACCTAACTAACTTACCAAAGCAACAAAATCAATGAAAAAAGGTTGTTAGCCAGGCAACGTGATACAGAGTTTTCGAAAAGGCATCCATTCGTCTAAGTTCCAAATTCCGACCATTACTTTTCGTGATTGTTCCCCACCATCTCTATCCAACTCTTTTCTCATCCACATAAAGAGGACAAAGAAATACAACACATCAGATTGTCTATTTCTTTCTTTTTTTTTTACTGTACTTAGTATTAGGTCTTTTGTCTATTTATTGCGCAATAACTAATTTTTCTTCTGGGAATACCAATCTTCTGGATATTTTTGTTGAAGGATTCAAACTAATTTTGACTCGGAAATTTGTGATTAGTTTATGGTCAATTTGATCCTTGAAATTTCAAACCAGAAAATGTAAAAAAATAAAAAAAATAAAAAAAGAAAGAAATATTGATCCTTCACTCTATACTCTATAAGTTTGGATGCCAATTCAAATGAAAATTTACGATTTTATATTGAGAATAATGAGCCACAGATCTAAAGCAAGAACTGTACTGGAAAAGACTATTTGGGGGCAAGACATTTCTTTTATATATAATTTTAGTTAATAAAATACAAGGACGGGCAGCGAGCAATAGATAGGAAGGTGTAGTGTATAAAAATCTTTTGCTCGATTTTTGTATTATTTTATAAAGACTTAAGGACCTAGTGAATTTTAAAATTATAAATAATGTATTAAAATCTTATGTGTAGAATCACTTCTTAAATATATGTCGCATAATTGAGGTTTACCAGTTAACTTAAGGACCAATGTTCCACACATTAACAACCATTAATTATTTACTGATCGGGACCCAACTCATTAACAACATATTTCAAAATTTTAAAGACGAGCTAAGCACTTGCACCTATAAACTGATAGATTACGAGTTCGAATCTTATTAAAATTAACTGGAGAATTAATATATAATGATCTTTTTTTAAAGAAAAAAAAACATACTTCAAAATTTTAGAGTTTCCTCAAATAATTTCATTATGTTGGTAGGACCAACGTTTCGGCATCCATTTATAATGGCATGGGATGTACCACATAATTTCATTATGTTGGTAAGACCAACATTTCTGGATCCATTTATAATTGCATGGGATGTAGCACTATTTTTTAAAATATTATTTTATTGTATTATATCGAATATTCGTATTATACGTAATTTTCAGATACTCTTATCTAATAAATTTTAAAAGAAAATTTTCTCATCACATGTAATACATGGACCACAAATAATAAATCACCCATATTTTGTGGCGTTTGCTATTTTGAAGTTCCTTTACATAAAATTTTTAAAATTTCTGATTCGATAGAAGACTTCATTAACTTAGTTTCCCTTCCCCGAAATGCCTGCGCCATCCGTAACCCTAGGGATAGACGTGCCCCTGCTCATGTGGCTACTTCAATTATCTTAACACTAATAATTGAGGGCTAAAATATGATAAACCTGTAATATTCATGTTTGCTAGTCCTAATTTTATTTGGAGTGGGCCAAAATAAACCTGTAATAGTCATGTGTGGTAGTCCTAATAAACCTGGAAATATGCAGACAAACCACTGTTATTTGTCTAGCAGCAATGGCATGATCAGTGGATCCTCCAGGTAATTGTGATGAATGAAATTCCATGACGTCTTCCATTCGGGACCAGGAAATTTACAGGAAATGGGAGTACGGGTACCTGCATAAGATAAAGAGGAAGGAAAAAAAAAAAGGTTTGCCCCCCACCAAAAAATGTTGTAAAATGTGGTAGTAGTTATTATTATTATACATTATTCTTTTTCCTAGACCGATGATATCATTGACTTGTAAATTCTTTCTTTTAGCAGTTGTTGTGAGCTCAGACACTTGAATATGATATTTCTAATTAAATTAAAATAGTATCGAACCACTTACTAGTGAAAAGAATTAGTTATTTTCGCCGAAGAATGTTGGAAATTGGAAAGCAAAGAGTTCCTTGTAGAATTTCTCCATTGCAGAAAATTTCTGGGAATTTCTGAGTCATGCGTAATCCTGCTGAGAACAAGACGTGGAATTTATGGAAATTTCAACGGGAGAAATTAACAAAAGTTATCTTGTTAAGAAATTTTCCAATGAGCTTCACTTTCTTAAGAAATTAGAAGGAAAGAGTGAAGAAATTCATTCTTTTGTTTGTTTTATAATTTTAGTTTTATCCAGTTGTAGTGTTAGTTAAATTTCACTAAAGATCCAAACATCGGACTAAAACTTTTGAAGTTTAGAATCGGGATAATCTATTTATATCAATATCAATATCAATATCAATATCAATCAATATTTAATATCAATATTCTTATAAAAGCACAAAAGTTTCTTACGAAATATAGATCGCCTAAAATAACCTCATAATAATTATTAGTTAAGGATAATTATGTAAATACATATTATAAATTATTAATTTAACTATATTTAAAAAGTACTTATGAATTTATAATAGGACTCTTGGTAGAATTAAAACTTCTTCAACTTAAAAAAAAAGATACATAGTTCAACAACAATTGTTTTGATATTAATATATTAATTAATTTTATTCAAATTTTATAATATAAGTTGTCCATTTTTTAATTTTAAGGCCTATAATTTAAAATGTTATAATAAGATATATCTAACAAATTGAAAACCAACAAATTGATTCACTTTGTAATTTTAATAAATTTTGGTAATTATATAAAATAAAATATAATTTAAATTGAATGGGCTACATAAGACAATTTTCAATAAATCAATTCTAATGTAATTCTAATTATATAAGTCCATAATTCTAATTAGCTAAGTACATAAACTTTCTTAAATTATAATCATATTATAATTCTATAAACCTATCTAATTAACAAAATAATATAATTGAATGGTTTACATAAAATATTTTTTAATAAACTAATGAATCTTAATGTAATATTTTTCAATTAAATAATACTAATATAATTATAATTATTTAAATCTAATTAACCATATAATCTTCCTTTAGTTTATATAATTAAATAAATTAAATGCGTAAATATTATTTAGATAGGATGATTAACATAATCTATATATATTAAAAAGTACGAATAGGATTTTTAATTTCTTACGACTTAATATACCACAATTTAAAATTGCAAGCCCTCAAACCGAAGTTACTTTAAATTAAGAATTCTAAGGTGACTCAATATATGTGTATGTAAAAATAAGATATAATCTAATTTTATAAATTATTTTTATAATGTTCAATTAATTAAACATTCCTTGAGTTTTTTATATAAATATACTCTTTTAATTATTTCTACTACATACATAAAATAAATAATAAAAAAATAATATAAATCTTAAATAATGTTCATTAGAAAAATATAAATAAAAAATGGAATCCAAGATCAAATAGCAAAGAGAGAATAGAAAAGAAATAAAAAATAATTAGTTAAAAGAAAGAATTATTAGATTTTAATGTATATACACACGCATACTAAAATTAATGAACAATCTAAATAATATTCTTTATTTGATTCAATAATGATGTCACTTGGTTATCAAATTTTTAGTCTGCAAATGAAGTTCTTTCACATGAAAAAGAATGCAAGTATTTACTCATTTTGTTATGTTTTACTTAGTGATCAGTTGTTAATTGTATCATTTATTGTTCATGATTTAAAAGACATCACGAGTTTTTTGGGAAAAGTTAGGCAAAATTTCAAGATTCATCCTGTAAGTTTCAACTTTTAGAACTTTAGTCCTCTTCGATTCGGTTTTTTCAATTTTGTCCTGTAAGTTTAAAATTTTCGCAAAATTGGTCCGATTTCGACACGAAATTACCAAAAGCCCTATTTTAATCCACGTGTCTTTTTAATCGGGCTTAATTTGGGGTTTTTTTATGAGTCAGCCCATTTAGTCCACATGGACATGTGATGTGGCATAAGAACGCAATTTGTTAAAGACTCCACATTTATTCATTTGCCCTAATTTCTCTAAGTTGTTGGAGAATGAGGCGTGAGCCGTGAAGAAAGAAGCCAACCAATAAAGTCATTTGCTGTAATACCACCATGGAAGCCCCCATGTTCTGTTGTTGTAAGCATGTCCTGAGTGCACTGAATAAGCAAGGGCTTTATATTGATGATTATGTGCATAAATGTTACACCATTGAAGCTTACAAGAAAACTTATTCAACAATCATAATGCCAATAAATGGGAGAGATGAATGGCCAAGTTCTGATTTGGTACCACCTCTACCTCCAAACTACGCTAGAGGAGTTGGCAGACCCACCAAGACAAAAAAAAAAAAAAACAGAAGTAAAGGAAGGCCAGTAGATCCATACAAGTTGCCACGGGCTCAAACAACAATTAAATGTGGAAAATGTGGGGTTTCTGGGCATAATGTGAGAGGGTGTAAGAACAAAGATAAAGTTGGTGTTGTTGAAGTAAACATAGAAGAAGAGCTTGCAGCTGCAGAGGTGATATTTGGCACTCCTAATGTTGAATCAGTGACAAACTTACAGGTACTTTTACTCATTGTTGATAACTCAAGTACATTTAATTGATATATTTCACACTTGTACCCATTACAGCAAGTAAAAAAGAACAAGACAATAGCATCAAGCTCAATGAATGTTGCAAGTTTGGATGTAGGCCGAAGTCAGGTTTTGGATCCCACTCAAGAAGCTGAACAAGTTCCATCTTGTGTTTACTTGGACAAACAACCAACAAGACAACCTCCCTCCATGTTCTAGCAGTTTAAACAGGGTGGGTTGAAGATCATTGAGCCAGCTCCATTTCAAGGCATTCATGGACTAAAAGCAGATAATGTAACACCTCCAATAATGAATGATGGCAGAAAATACGTGAAATTGTCCGATCTTGGTCAAACAATGAAGAAAATGAAGGCTAAAGAAAAGTTAGTGGAGAAGAAGAAAGCAAAAAAGAAAATAAGATTTGTTTAACTTGTCTGATGTTATTTACTTTTTGTCTAGACTTTTGGTTATTTTTTTGGTATGTTGGTAGAATGGCAAAACAGTTATTACTCTTGAAGTAGATGTTAAGACAGACTTTATGTAGATGTTTTTGGTATGTTGGTTAATTCTCATGGTTCTGGACACATTTTGTAGACTTTATGAATCCTTTTTGGCAATGGAAAAGTTGTTTCCATATTGCTCAGTAATGTATTTTAATGAAACCTTTTGGCTTGTCTTATGATTATGTCAAATTGGGAATTAAATGTAGCAAAATTGCTCATAAATATTATTGAAAATAAAGCTTCACACACACACACACACACACACACACACACACACATATATATATATATATATATATATATATATATATATATATATCCGATTGAAAATTACAAGAATACAATGCAATTCTTGTTAACCATACAGGCAAATTAAACACCCTAACCTACCCACACCCAAATAAAAAACAACCAAGAAACAAATAAGGCAAACTTATAACATTTTTTCTTCCATTCTTCAGTACAAAGTTCAGCTTCAAGGTTTTTGCCATTTTTGAGCTGCTCTTGATCAATTTTCAGTCTTTCGAGTTCCTCTTCTAACCTGCGGAGCTCTTCAACTTGTGTTTCTAGGTGAGAGCAACGAGAAAAGAAGAATATAGAGCCCACTGTTATGCAATTATCTATCCGATGAGCAATATAGAGGTAAAAGAAGAATTCAAATAAAAAAATCTAAGATCTTATCACCTGATATTCTTCACAAGATCGAAATCTAGGACCTGGATTTTCTGGCATCCATGATGTCCTGAGTTGGATTTGTCTATTACAACGACAGAACATGGGGGCTTCCATGGTGGTATTACAGCAAATGACTTTATTGGTTGGCTTCTTCCTTCACGGCTCACGCCTCCTTATCCAACAACTTAGAGAAATTATGGCAAATGAATAAATGTGGAGTCTTTAACAAATTGGGGTCTTATGCCACATCACATGTCCATGTGGACTAAATGGGCTGACTCATAAAAAAAAAACCCCAAATTAAGCCCGATTAAAAAGACACGTGGATTAAAATAGGGCTTTTGGTAATTTCGGGCCGAAATCGGACCAATTTTGCTAAAATTTTAAACTTACAGGACAAAATTGAAAAAACGGAATCAAAGATGACTAAAGTTCGAAAAGTTGAAACTTACAAGACGAATCTTGCAATTTTGCCGAAAAGTTATAAGATTTAAAATATCAATTATTCAATTAGGAGATTTCTAGAAAGATGGTTGCACATATTCATGCAATCGAGTTTCAAAACATATGGTTGCCACATGCTCATATTTTGATAATTTTGGGGTCAAAATATAAAATTACAACACACGATCAACTTGATCAATTTATCTGTATCGAATTTTTTGACTAAGAAAAGAATCCTCAACTTTATGAGTCTATTAGATTAAAAAATTTGAAGATGCTAGATTGAGTTTTAGCTCGAGAAACAACATGGAGAACTCTTGAATTTAATTTAAATAAGATTGATCTGACAATTATCAATTTAAATCAATATAATCCAAAGCAACAATACATGACTTATTGGCCGAAGCAACAAAAAAAAAAATACAAAAAATTTATAGAGCATTATATATGAGACAAGCATTGTAAATATTCGAAAGATTTGAAGAAAGAAATGATAACAAAATATAACGAACTACTGCAACAAGAAAAGATTATTTAGTTTTAATAGTCAAGAATTAATTGGCTCCAATTCAGAGATAAACAAAAACGTTCCTTTCATCTCTCAACCATAATGAGAAGAAAGAGGAACCAGGTAAATGCTCTCATAATAGGCGATGAATGGGTAATAAATAATGATCAAATAAAGCAACACACTTGAGAGTTCTACATACTATTCTGTGGAGATACTATCGAAAAGGTGATTAGTCTTGGTATTAGCTTACACCAACGAACCCTAAGGTGGCAGTGAAAGATAACTTGGCAAGAACGACCTCAAATGAGGAAATCTTGAGGGTAGTGAAGAGCATGCACTCATACAAAAAGCTGGAAGCAGATGATTTCCAAGCCTACTTTTTTCAAACCTATTAGGATATAGCAGGAGACATAGTGGTGAAATTTATCAATGATTGTATGGAGAGAGAATCAATTCCCAAGAAGGCTTATCAAACGTTTATTTGTCTGATTTCAAAAGTTAATTTTCCAGAAAAACAAAAGAGATTTAGCCTATTACGTTGTGTAACATATTTCTCTAAATGATCACCAAGATGATTATACTTTGTTTAAGCCTTATATAAAATAAATTGTGAGCCTAAATCAGAATAGCTAACGTATTGCTCAAAATGATCACCAAATGATTATACTTCATTTAAGCCGTATATCAAATAAATTGTGAGCTAAAACCAAAATAACTTCATTCCCGGCCGAGACACCCATTATAATATCTTGATGCTTCAAAGTGTTACGAATACTACATCACTCCAAAGACAAAAAAGGGGTATGGTGCTTAAATTGAATCTTGAAAAGGTGTACGGTAAAGTCCGATGGAATTTTCTAAAGAGAACTCTAACTTTCTTCAAATTCCCAACGAAAATCATCAATATCAGTATGAGCAAAATGAAGGGAATATAACCAGAGGTTTTATGGAATGCTAAAACGACGGAGGCTGTATGGATGTGTGGCATTAGATAAGGCAATCACTTTTGCCTTATTTGTTTGTACTTTGCATGGAAAAACTTACGTATATGATTGAGGAGGTCATTTCACTCGGACACTGGAAGCTAATTACGGTATATCAGAGAGGCCCTCACATCTCACACTTGCTTTCTACGAACAATATAATATTGGGAGCTAAAGCTACCGTGGATGGGACGAAGTGCATTCACAGTGTGGTTGAGACATTTCACAAGGCGTTGGACCTCAAATTAAACTTCAGGAATCACATGTGTTGTTTACACCTTATATATCAAATGACTTAAAGCAATATGTCGTTAGAATTTTGGACATATAAAGTACAAACAACTTAAAGAATTATTTGGGGTGCGAAAGAACTTTGGCCGAAACTATAATGAATATTTCTTGATTGTGATTAAGAGAGTCGAAAAACGCCTCTGAGATAGAAAGCTAAAACGACAAACCTTTCCTAATGAATAACACTTATTTTGCGCATCACGAGCTCAATCCCCATCTACTACATGCACACAAATTGGTTCTCCAATCACACATAAAAAAAAAACTTGATCGACTTAAATACAACTTGTTTTAGACGACTCATATAACAAGGAAACGGACTCATCTTATAGGGTGGAAGAAGGCTGCTAGAAAGAAGCGAGAAGGCAAATTGAGTCTTAGAGAAGCCCAACAAAAATATAGCGATGCTCGTTAAATGGGATAGAGAATGCTCAACAAGGTGACGACAGTGTGAAACTAAACACATAAGAAAAAATATTTAAAAGGGGACGACATTGTTGAACAAAAGTCCCAACTTATGGCTTCCTGAGCATGAAAGCGGATAGTTAGAAGGACTTGGATGGTGGAACCATTTTGTAAATGGGGGATCAGGAACGGTGAATGGACATCTTTAAGGAATGATAGATGGTTATCACAAGGCAAACTAGCGGACATCTTTGGAGATAACATTCATGTGGAGTATAAAGATCTTATTTTATGTAATATCATTGACACGGATAAAAACTGAAACCTGGATAAACTGAAAACAATACTGCCCAAGGAGGTGGTGAATAAATTCTCCTATAAAATGGCTATACTCTGCTTATGGTGTCAGTTGAGACATGCGAGAAAAATAAAAATGAACTTGGAAATTACCTTGCCGCCATAATTAGTTCATGAGTTTCCAATAGCTTTGCCAATATGATAACTTCTCAAGAATGTATTGAAATATGATAGAAAATTTGGGGAAAATGATGTATGTATGCACTGTTGTACATGATATGAATATGTGAACCACGTGCTGAGAAGTTCTTCGTTCGCACTTCGGGTGTGGGACAAGATTGTTGATACACAGACTTGACAAAATTTTCGTGCCTTGCGAGTGTCAGACGGGCTCAAAGAGAGCTTTAATAGCAAAATTTTGAGCAATATGTTCCTAAAGTATACTGGGTGGGTTGTCTTGATCTTGACGCTCTGGAATCTTGGGAAAGTATAGAACTGATGGAGCTATCAAAATGTTATGAATCTTAAAAGAGCCACTCTTCGCCACATAAAAGATCGGTTATCTGAGATTTTTCATAAAATATTATTTCTTTAATACTTTATAAATAAATTAATTATTAAAAGCTCTATTAATATTTTATATAATTAAAGTAATAACACTTTTAATTGTTTAGGAGAATATATCTCAAAATATTATACGAAACTTAGTTTACAAGTATCCACGGAGTTTTATTTTCTCATTGCAATCGAATAGTAGAAGTTATCAATTAAAAATCGCATGCGATAGCAGCAATGCAATTAAAAAAGTACGATACAAGGTATCAACAGAAAGTAAAATAGAAATACTCATTAAATTAAATTATAATTATGAAGAAGAAGATAGAGATTTGAGAAAGAGGATAATATTGAAATGATGATATGTCAAACCCACGGTTTTGAGAGATGAATATTTAGTGCAAGGTAATTATACTAAAATTGGTAATAATAATATATCAAAAACTACAATTTCTCAAGATAATGGAATAAAAAGAAAAAAAAATAACAATGTTCCCATTTTAAATGATGGAATCGAGGTCGGGAATATAGAGAAAAATAGATGCAAAAGTTATAGTTTTGAAAGTGAATATAACTTTTAGATTTTAAATGACGACAAAAAAAATCTTCAAAACTTCATAAAAAAAATAAAAATAAATCACAAATTATATTAAAAAATAAACAATATAAGGAATAAAATATATATAGTTAATATGGCATTTTGTATGATCCCTTAAGTTTTTGTCTATATCCTTTTATATATGTCTTTTCATTTATTAAATATATTTGAAAGTTATAAACTATTACTTATGCTTAAAAGTTAGAACTATTTGGTCAAATTAATATTATACACGTTAAACATTTTTTTTATGTAATAACACAGTTTTGAATTTTTTTTATTGTTTATTTATTTAGATGTTTCTCTACTTCGAATTTCTACTTATTGTACATGATTTGAAAGAGAGATCTCATATAAATATTTTTGTATGTGTTACTTTTCAAAATTAAAATGGTTCATTATGATGGGTCCGAGAACGGGTGGATCCGAATCCGATCACTTTACGATTTGTATTTTGTGGAGGAAACCACCGGAGCTTCGCCGGAAATAGAGAAAGGGGTTCAACCTGTTGGGACAAGCACAAGAAAAGTCAGAAGGCCAAGCTGGGGGAACTGGGGGTGATACCCAGTTTGGCTCTCCGACGCTCAAGTCAGTTTTGTGTATGAAGGAATGTAAGTTCAGTCACAGTTGCAGAAGTGAAGAAAGCTTACCTGTGTAGAAGATGACTTTAGCTATTTATAGTTGAGGGTCAAGGGCCCTTTGGTCATTTGCCTCAAGTGGTCCTGGCCGAATGTTGCCCTAACACGTGGCGCTGTGAGAGAGAAACCTAGGAGGAATCTTCTGCAAAAGCGGCTAAAAGTTAGTGCTGGCAACAGTGGCAGGTGCGCGGGCATGTACGTTGTGTCAGAGAGCCATGTGGGCGGTTGGTAACGAGGGCTTGAGAGCGCGCTCGTGTCAACCTGGAGTACTGGAAGCCAAGACATCCGCGGAGGGGAACGAAGGCTTCAGTTCAAATGACGAGCCGAGAGGGAAGGCCACTCTGAGGGAGTGTGACGCTCGAAGAGGGCTCCCTTGGCACGTGGGCGTACCGATCCTTTAGCATGTAGGACGCTCGTTGGAGTGACAGCGCTCGTTGGGCTTAACTCCAGAAGAAGGATTGCGCTCGTGGCGCTTAGCGCTCGTGTACTGATGGGTGCAGCCTTGGGGAGACAGATGTCATCATCTCGGTGATGCCACGTGTCTTAACGTGGGACGATCGTATTTTGACCCCATCATTTTGCCCCCCAATTCTGTAGTCCTTAGTGATAAGGACTGTAGAATTTTGACACGCTTAATCTCTTGCATGCAACGCTCGTATAGGACTTGGCGTGTTGAGCAATTTTTCCTCTGAATGCGCCATTAATGCGGTCTCTTCAATTGACCGTTCGTATCACTTCCGCATTAAATGCTGTACTATTCTGAAGCACTCGAAACGTCAGAGCATTAAATGCGGGTGCGCGTGGGGCGCGTGAGCATTGGGAAGCATGTGCCGGTTCCATAAAGTGGGCGGTTTCCTAGGAGGGAAATGATTACCATTTTGAATTTATTGCCGAAAACGGTACCAACTTCCATCCCTATAAATACGGGATTCTGAAATCTTGTCACTCTTTACGCATTCAAAACTTCCAAGTATCCTTTGCAAGAAGAATTCTCTCGCACTCCAGCATCTTCAACCTTTCTCCAGTTTTCTCAAAAACCTTCAAGGTAAATTTCCAGTGTAACCTTCTAACTTTGCTAACCGTAGATTCGGACTTTAGGATTTCGTAACCCCTTAGATTTTCCGCCTCTCTGAACCCAAATCTCTTTCCAAGAAAACTCCTAAATCCCAGTTTCTGCCATGGCCGACCACCATATTGAGGAATTTGCCCGTGAAATCCAAGAGATGGCCACTGAGAGTTCTTCTTCCCACGATTCCCCCAGAGATGAAGAGTTGGGGGCGGCGGTGATGGCTATGGAGGATAGAAACCCTGGCGGAACGGATCCTCTTTTTGAGGAGATGGACCTGGTGATGGAGGCAGAACGGCAAGGGTCTGTTCTCCCCATAACTCAAAGTGCCACACATCCCCACCGCCACACCGTGACCGTGGCCGTTGCAAACCCGCTTCCAGTGGCGGAAGCCATAACCGGGCCTTCAGAAAGGGCCCGTGACAAGGGAAAAAGTAAGAAATCCCAAAAATCCAAAGGTCCCAGCGAGGGTGAAGGGTCAGGCTACCAGGCTACCGAGCGCACGCCTGATGAGACTCCCAGTACAGTCACCGTGGGAGATGTGAAAACAATGATGGCACCCATCTATTGGGACGAGCGGTATACATGGAGAATTCCACAAAGCCACGAGCGTGCGAATAATCCGCCTCCTGGGGAGATGGCAGTGTACGTGGATACCGTGCGTTCAGGAGGCTTGAGGTTCCCTATCTCGGTCTCCAAGGCTCATTTGCTGAATGACCTGTGCCTGTGTCCATCGCAAATTGTGCCCAACGGCTTGGCCCTTCTAACCTGCTTCATAATTCTGATGAGGAGCATGGGTTACGAGCCCCTCTTGTGGAACTTCAACGCCCTATTTCAGGTGGTCAGTTCATCCCGCTCATCCCCCGAGGCCGGTTTTTATTATGTTCAAGCGAAGGCCCATATGAAGCTGATCAACTCGCCCTCGAGCACTTATGGCATTGATTGGAAGGAAAAGTTCATCTTTGTCAAGGCTCCAGCAGAAGAGGGCTTTGGGGTGATCACGGATTGGGGCTCGTACTCGAAGAGCCGTTTGCCATCCACACTCCCCAAAGATTGGGCCAAAAACCTGGCAACAACCCTAAGGGACGAGGGTCACCTTATACAAGCGAAGGACTGGATAGACGATGCGGAACTCATGTTCCTGTGTGGTCTTTCCAACGACCCTTACTACCTTGACAACCCTCCGGTTCGTGACTTAGAGAGAGACGGTTAGATTCTTAGGGCACTAACTTTAGATAGGAATAAATACTAACTGCTTCTTTGTACTCGTAACTTGCACTTTGAGTAAATGGTTTGAATATTCCTAACTCTTGAAATTTTCATTCTTGCAGGAGTCGCTATACTTGAAATGGCTGGCGGAATTAGACAAGCGGCTCGTTTTGCCCATGCGAACAGAAACCAGACCCCACAGGGGGATCAACAACGCGAACAGCGCCCTCGCAACCGCAACGATAGAGGGGACGCTCGCGGTGGCGCCAGTTCGAGCGCCAATCCTGAAGTCCAGCCCCCTCGTGGCCGAGGGGAGCGTAGGTTGGTCCCCAGAGAGACCAGGGGGCGGTCGGAGAGAGCAGGAGATGTTCAACCCCCCACTTCTGCAGAACAAACAAGGCCAGTAACCACTCTGGCGATAACTGAGGCTCCTCCGAGCGCGAGCGCAAATAGGCCTTCCCGCAAGAGGAAGAGGATGCCCGATTCAGTGGCAATCCAGGGCAAGGGGAAGCAAGTTGTTGAAGGCCCCAGGGGCGAAGGAGAAACTTCCTCTTCCGAGGAGGAACATGCATGGGCCTTTCCCCGACGAGGGGACAGGGATTTTTCAGGCGCCCCCGATGGGGGGCCAGTTTTGCTGAGGCCCGGCACGGTCGCCCAAGCTGTCACCGAGAACCTTTACAATAAGGCCCAGTTCTCGGCGGACCACAGGCATCTCTACAGTGAGTCTGTGGAGAAGGTGGCCCTTGATGCGGCCCAGGCCCTAATTTCTGTAAGTAATCATTCCTTGCGTTCTTTCTTTCCTTTTCTGTAAATCACCATTTTTTTTGGCTAACACTTTTCCTCTCGATTACGCAGCAAGTTCTTCCCCGGCTCAAAAATGTGCAAATGCGAGCCTCCATCTACGCCGACCGGAAAGCTAAATATAAGAAGATGGCGCGCTCGAATGACCCGGCTCAAATCCAATATGAGCTGAATGCAGAAATTGCCAAGTACGAATCCCTCAAGGATTTGTACAACGTGACTGAGGAGGAGCTGGGCAAGCTAAAGGAGGACTTTGTGGCGGTTGATGGCGCTCGAATTGGTTTGGGCAACCAGCTGGCCTAGGCCAACGAGCGGTGCCAGAAGGCCGAGGCGGAGAGAGAAAGTTGGAAGGCAAGGGCTTTGGAGGCCGAGCGCAAATTTAATGATGCTGTCCACGAGTGGCCTCGAAGCCTAGAGCGTGCGAACAAGGAGGCGCTAATCAAATTCTGCCATTCAAAAGCCTTCAACTTCACGGCCTCGTTACACTGCTTGGACGAGGCTCAAAACGCCTTCAACTTGGCGGTGGATCAGGGCATCCACAAAGGGCTGACGGATCCGGCAATGAAGGGAGCCGAGGGCACGGGGCTCATGTTTAACGAGCGCTGTGAAGAGGTGGCTGAGGACCCTAACAACCCCGCGGACGCCATAGCGGAAATGGAGTACGACTTCTTGGTGAAACTGATCCAAGATGAGTACACCGACGCTCATAGAGAAGGAGGTGCGGGTCAAGATGATGATCCTGAAGACGAGCCTCAACCGCCCATCCTGGAAGAAGCCCCAGTCCTAGCCGCTGAAAATGCCAACGCTCCTGATGCCGGTGCAGACGAGCCCCACGATCCCCAAGATCAACCTCAAGAGCCTGAGGGCCCAGTGCATGGCCCCGTTCTGGTGATCGTTGATGAAGACATTGCCCCAGCCGCTTGAAGCTTTTCCCCTTAGCAATTCTCTGTGCTTTCCTGCTTTCCTGCTTTTGTATTAGTATTTCCTGGGCCTTTGAGCCCTTTGCTTTGTAACCATTCTCTCTTGCAATGAATAAAATATCCCTTTCTTTATGACTTGGTTCTTCTGTTCATTTATGAGTTGTATAATAAGACTGTGCAGCATACTCCGTGAATGTTTTATTTCTTTGATGCAATGAAAATTTGTCTAAGTCTTGAGCGATCGTGAGGGTCTTATGGTGAGATTGCCCCCCCGCTCAAGACTTGTATAAATTTTTGTTTTGTAAATTTGTCTAAGTCTTGAGCGATCGTGAGGGTCTTACAGTGAGATTGCCCCCCCGCTCAAGACTTGTATAAATTTTTGTTTTGTAAAATTTGTCTAAGTCTTGAGTGATCGTGAGGGTCTTATGGTGAGATTACCCCCCCGCTCAAGACTTGTATAGATTTTGTTTTGTAAATTTGTCTAAGTCTTGAGCGATCGTGAGGGTCTTACTGAGTGGTTGCCCTCGTTCAAGACTTGTGCAATTCCTTCTTGATTCTGAGGCCATCGTTCGAGCGCTCTGACTCTTATCGTTTTCCTGGTTCTGCAAGAAATCCCTCTTTCGAGCGCAAGGCGTTATAAGAAACGGCCAAGGCCTACTAGGATTTGCTCTTGTAGGAGATCCCGTTTTCGAGCGCAAGGCGTTGTGAGGAACAGCCAAGGCCTACTAGGATTCGCCCTTGTAGGAGATCCCGTTTTCGAGCGCAAGGCGTTTTAAGAACACAGCCAAGGCCTACTAGGATTCGCCCTTGTAGGAGATCCCGTTTTCGAGCGCAAGGCGTTTTAAGAAACAGCCAAGGCCTACTAGGATTCGTTCTTGTAATCTTCTTCCAAATCGCCTAATTGGCTGTGAGCGTAACCAGTCTATCCTTATGAGGGCGTCCCCCCATGCGGAGTAGAGTGCTGGCCAGCGTAACCCATGCGAGATAACAGCATAAATATTGGAATGAGTTGCCAACCACGCTCGCAAAGACGAGGGACGTGGGACTTATTCATTCAAGCAACCAAAGAAACAGGAATATTAAAGAAATTAAAAAGATTAAGTTACCGCTTACTGGCGATTGGAAGTACATAGAACCCGTCAAAGAGGGTTGTTACATTAGGGTTTGTAAAGAGCTTTTAAACATAAAACCTCCGGAGGTTACATGCGTTCCAAGGGCGAGGCAAGCGCTCTCCTTGAAGTGTCTCCAGGGTGTAAGTGTTGTTAGCTCTGAGTTGTACGACCTTGAATGGACCTTCCCAATTGGGGTCCAATTTCCCCACGTGCCTGGATACTTCCACTTTCTTTAAAACCAAGTCTCCCAGCTGGAAAGTTCTTTCCCTCACACGCTTGTTATACTGTTGGGCCACGGAGGCTTTATAGTGGTGGATCTTAGCCCACGCTCGGTCTCTCCTTTCATCCAGCAAGTCCAACTCCAAGCTCCTGTTGCCATCGTTGAGCTGAGGCTCGAAATAGCCTACTCGAGCGGATTCATTTACTATCTCTGCTGGTATCATCGCTTCTGACCCATAAACGAGCGCGTATGGTGTTTCTCCCGTGGCCGCTCGTGGGGTTGTGCGATAAGCCCAAAGCGCTCCTTGCAGCTCCTCAGCCCACTCACTTTTCTTGCTCTCAAGCATGGTTTTCAGATGTTGCAAGATGGTCCTATTGGTAACTTCTGCTTGCCCATTGGCTTGAGGATGACCTACAGAGGTAAATCGCTGCTCGATTCCCAACTCAGAACACCATTCTCGTGTGTCAGCCGCTATGAACTGGGACCCGTTGTCAGAAATGAGCACCCTCGGTATGCCGTACCTGCAAATGATGTTTTTCCAAATGAAGTCCCTCACAACCTTGAAAGTGATTTTTGCAACTGCTTCGGCCTCGGCCCACTTGGTGAAGTAGTCGACGGCTAAAATGACAAACTTCTTTTGTCCCGCAGCCATAGGCAAGGGGCCCACAATGTCTATCCCCCACTGGTCAAAAGGCCAAGAGACATCTATTGGGATCATCTGTGCGGCTGGCAATTGAGGGAGATTTGAATGAAATTGGCATTTGGGGCACTTCCTTGAAAATTCGATGGCATCTTGGAGAACTGTAGGCCAATAAAACCCACTTCTCAGAATCTTTTTTGCCAAGATACGCCCTCCGGAATGATTCCCACAGCTTCCATTGTGGATGAGTTCGAGCGTCTCCTTCGCTTGTGAGGGCCTCAGGCATCTCATTGGGGGTCCTTGAAATGATTTCTTGAACAACCTCCCCTCGGGATCCAGAGCGAAACGAGGGGCTTTATTTCTGACTTTCCTGGCTTCCACCTTGTCAGCGGGAGTGATTCCATCCCTAAGGAAGATGACGATGTCGTCGAGCCAACAGGGCTCGCTTGGATCAATCATGGCGATCATCTTGGTGGCGACCCTTTCCTTGATCAAAGGTTCCTCAGTTCTAAGGAACGTAACAGAACGTTCGGAAGTGCCTTCTAAAGCTGAAGCAAACTTTGACAGAGCGTCTGCGCGCTCGTTTTCTCCTCGCGGCACTTGAAGTAGGTGAAATTCCTTGAACTTCCCAATGATTTCTCTGGCTTTACTTAAATACTGCACCATGGTGGTTTCTCGAGCCTCATAAGTTCCTTCAATCTGGCTCGCTATTAATTGTGAATCCACATAAGCAGTGATTCTGGAAGCTCCATTCTGAAAAGCAATATTCAACCCTTGCACGAGGGCTTCATATTCTGCTTCATTATTAGTGACTTGGAAATCCAGCTTGATTGCAAAGTCCAGTTCGATCCCATCGGGGTTTCTGAGGGCCACTCCTACTCCTCCCCCTCGAGCGGTTGAGGAACCATCTGTGTGCAGTACCCATAACCCCTCATTCTCCGCAACGGTGGGCTCGAAACCAAAGCGTTCAACCAACAAATCCGCCACAACCTGAGCTTGTATCGCGGTCCTGGGCTCGAAACATAGGTCAAACTGGCTCAATTCGATGGCCCACTTGATTAATCTGCCAGATACGTCCGGTTTGGACAACACTTGCTTCAAAGGTTGGTCGGTAAGAACTGTTATGGAGTGCGCTTGAAAGTAAGGCCTTAGCCTTCTTGAGGCGTTAATAAGAGCGAACGCAAATTTCTCAATCTCCAAATATTTCTTTTCGGCTCCTTGCAATGTTTTGCTCAGATAATAAACGGGTAAATGTTTCCGTTCCCGCACAGCGATCAGAACTGCGCTTGTGGCTTCTGGAGAAACGGAGAGATACATGAATAATCTCTCGCCTTCGACGGGCTTAGTCAGCAATGGGGCGCTCGATAAATAAGCCTTCATATCCTGCAGCGCCCTTTCGCATTCCTCCGTCCAAGCAAAGTTACGTGCGTTCCTCAAAATTTTGAAGAAGGGAAGGTTCCTGTCCGCCGAGCGCGAAATAAATCTGTTCAACGAGATGATTTTTCCCACTAGGACCTGCACTTCCCGCAAATTTCGAGGGGAAGGGATCTCCAAAATAGCCTTGATCTTCTCCGGATTGGCCTCAATTCCTCTCTGACTGACCATGTACCCTAGGAACTTTCCTCCCTGTACTCCAAAGGTGCATTTTGAAGGGTTCAACTTCATCCCATACTGGCGCAAAATTGAAAAAGTGCGCTTGAGATCTTCCAAATGGGAATCCTGGCGCTCGCTTTTGACAATCATATCATCCACGTACACCTCCATGGACTTACCGATTTCTTTTTCAAACATCTTGTTAACGAGCCGCTGATATGTAGCTCCGGCGTTCTTAAGTCCAAAGGGCATGACTAGGAAGCAATATACCCCCAGATGGACAACGAACGAGGTTTTGGGGCGATCTTCTGGGGCCATAAAAATCTGATAGTATCCCTGGAAAGCGTCCATCATGCTCATTAGCTCGCAACCAGCGGTCGAATCCACCAATTGATCAATCCGGGGCAGTGGGTAAGGATCTTTAGGGCAGGCTTTGTTGAGATCAGTGAAATCGTTGCACATGCGCCACTTATTTGCGCTCTTGGGCACCAAGACGACGTTGTACAACCACTCCGGGTACAAAATGGGCTCGATATATTGAGCCTCCAAGAGTTTATTAACTTCCTCTTCAATGACTTTTTTCCGAAAACCATGTACATCCCGCTTTTTCTGCTTGATGGGTTTGAAGGAAGGATCTACATTAAGCCTGTGGACAATGACGCTCGGGTCAATCCCTGTGAGATCAGAGGCTTTCCACGCAAATACATCCTTGTTTTCCCTTAGAAAATCGATCATCATGATCTGAGAAGGCCCTGAGAGGTTTGAACCTATCTGTGTAGTCTTATCTTTGTTTCCGGGCTCCAGCTCAATGGTAAGGAACTTTTCCGAGGGTTCGATCCTTACCTCAGGGCGAGGAAGTTCGAGCGCCCTCTTCTTTCCTGTCAAACGGTCGCCAGCTGCTGGTTCACTCTCTCCCGGCTCGCCTCCCTCTGAGGACGATCCACCAACGGTCCCTGGGGGAACATTTTCGAGGGGATTCTCCCCGTTGTCTCCCCTCTTCTTCTTATTCTTCTTCTTGTTCAATTTCGCCCTCTTTCGTGCCGGGCTGTCCTCATCCAGGTTGGGGAAGTCCACTGATTTTTTGGTGGAACCCATTTGGAAGGTTTTCTCCGCTTTTGGCTTTCTAAGGGACAACATGTAACATTCCCAAGCCTCTCGCACGTTGCACAGCACTTCTCCCACGCCCTCGGGAGTAGGGAATTTAATCTTCTGGTGGTAGGTGGAGATGATGGCTTTGAAATCCACGAGGGCAGGGCGCCCAATTATGATGTTATATGGAATGTCAATCTCCACCACCGCGTACGTCACCAAGAGTGTTTTGCGTTGAGGGGCTCGGCCGAACGAAGTAGCTAAGCGTATTTGCCCTCGTGGGACAACTTCTGAGCCTCCAAAGCCAATGAGGGCTGTTTTGAGAGGCTCGAGCGGGAGATCAACCTTCATCTTTAAGAATGTAGAGTAAGGCAAAACATTAACGGAGCTTCCACTATCTACCAATACCCTTTTTACAACATGATTATGAACATCTAAACTAACCACCATGGGACAATCTGAGGTTATACCCTCCCCATGGGGTGTTACAATATGTTCTAGATCCCTATCATCAAAGCCTATTACATCATTTTCTCTTGATCTTGGAGCGCTTGATCTCTGGATGGCGTAGATAGGTTTGGGCATTGCTGGGCGTTGGTTGTAGCTCCGGACGTACCTCCGTCGGGAGGCGTTTGAATCCCCCCCTGATGAGCCTCCTGCAATCATATTTATGACTGCGAAGGGCTCGTTTTCTTGCTCCGGGGCTTTGCCTTTATTGCCTCGGCGGCTGCTGCTTTCAGGGGGTCCCCTACCCCTTGGGCTCTTTGACCGGGAAGGACTCCTCCTTCTTCTTCCGGAGCGCTCATTGCATTGTTCATCGTAGCGCTCGAGCACCCGGACAAATTCCTTCAAATGGCCCCCTGCGACGAGCCTTTGGATTTCAGCCTCCAATTGGCGGCACTCATCCGTGTCGTGCCCTCTCTGCTTGTGGAAGGCGCAATATTTGTTCGAGCGCCTGAGTGAGTCTGTTTCTCTCATTTTGATGGGTCTTTTGAAGAGCTTCTTATCAGAGAGATTATAGACTTCTGAATTTGGCCTGGTGAGCGGAATTCACTCGAATCGACGAGGGGGTGGTGGCGACCTCCTGCGCTCTTGAGGGCGCTCTTTCTTGACAGCCACATCCCGTCCCCGCTCGTGATGAGGTCGCTCGTTCCTGGCCGGGCTGTGATGCCTGGGACCATTCGTCCCGTACATATCCTCGAGCGCAAAGAACGGCTCGGCTATTTCTCTTAGGCCCACGAGGGTCCCAGGCCTCCTCTCCACAATGGCATCAGCAAATTTTTTGCTAACATATTGCTTGTGATCCACAGCCTGAAAGAGCACTGGGATCAAGAAATCCATAGAAGGCCTCTCCACCTGTAGGATCTCCTTGTTGAAGCGGGCAAAGAACGAGCGCAAAGATTCGCTCTTGCCTTGCACCACGTTGTACAGGGCCGTGGGTGCGGGAACTGGCGCCTTCAAAGAATTGAAGTGGTTGAGGAAGGCATTGGCCAGTTCTTCATACGAGTGGATCGAGCGCGGCGGCAGTCGTTTGTACCACTCTTGAGCCATTCCTACCAAGGAAGTGACAAACACTTTTGCCCAGTAATGGCTGGAATGCTCGTAGAGGTGCATGAGATGCACAAAGTGATCCAAGTGTTCAGCTGGATCAGTTGTCCCGTCGTAACGGTTGATGGAAGTGGGGACTTTGGCCATGCCTGCTTGGACCATCAGAACTTCTTCTACGAGGGGTGAACCCCTCGCCAGTGGGTGATATTCATATGTGCCGAAGTTTTCCTCCGGCTCCTTGCGACGGGGGACCCTTGGTGGAGGGTCCTTGGTGCGGGTGCTTCTGGCGTCAACCCGTTCATCCCGACTAGGGGAGATCTGAGTTGAGCGCCCTCGTGAGAGCTGTCCCACAATATCCTTGAGACCCTGCAGCTGGTCTTGCACAGCCGCGAGGATGTCAGGATTTACGTCTACTTGCTTGTCCTTATGGGCTCGTGAGCCCCTCCTGGAGACATAAGAGTCTCCTTCATTTTCGTTCACTCGCTCCGTGGGCTCTTTATTCCTGCCCACGGAGGGACGCTCGTTGCCCTCCTGCTGGGGCACTTCTCTCGCTGGTGGTGGTGGTGGTTGTGCCCTCAGGACAGCCTGGGCTTCTCTGAGGGGAAAGTTTTGCTGTCCGCCTAAAGGGGCTGCAACCTGAGTGGCCTGCCCAGAGGGAAAGTACATGGAATGGAACCTTTCCCATGCCCCCTGAGCCGCCTGAACCTCACATTGGGCGTAGAGAGCCCTCAATTGTTGGGTGGTCAGTGGAGGTAACTCCACCCCTTCAATCTCCCTGGGGACCACCACGGGGAGCTGGAGTTGTCCGGCGTGATACGGCTGGACCGGCGGCATCATGACGGCCGGAGTAAGAGTATATCCTGGCGGAGGCATCATATAGCTCTGTGCTCCAAGGTTCATTTGGGGATGGACCCAGGAGTTCTGGGCCAGCGGCGGAGGAGCAGAAAGAGAAACCCCTCCAGCGGTGGTGGGAATCTGCAGTGCCGGCGGTGCAGGTGGTGGTACGGGAGACTCTGCCTGTGGAGTCACTCCTGCGGCAGGAGGTGCTCCACCAGCGGCGACGGAAGGTGGCGGTGCTCCACCGGTAGCGGTGGAGGGAAGAATGATATTTGCTTTTTGGGAGGCATTATCTCCTCCTCCCACAACTCCAGATCTCGTGGCAACCATGACTGTTAAAGGTGAGGAGGTGCTTGCTTTTCAACCAACAAAAGAAAGGAAGAAGATGAAAGACTGGTTTCCCACAGACGGCGCCAAAAATGATGGGTCCGAGAACGGGTGGATCCGAATCCGATCACTTTACGATTTGTATTTTGTGGAGGAAACCACCGGAGCTTCGCCGGAAATAGAGAAAGGGGTTCAACCTGTTGGGACAAGCACAAGAAAAGTCAGAAGGCCAAGCTGGGGGAACTGGGGGTGATACCCAGTTTGGCTCTCCGACGCTCAAGTCAGTTTTGTGTATGAAGGAATGTAAGTTCAGTCACAGTTGCAGAAGTGAAGAAAGCTTACCTGTGTAGAAGATGACTTTAGCTATTTATAGTTGAGGGTCAAGGGCCCTTTGGTCATTTGCCTCAAGTGGTCCTGGCCGAATGTTGCCCTAACACGTGGCGCTGTGAGAGAGAAACCTAGGAGGAATCTTCTGCAAAAGCGGCTAAAAGTTAGTGCTGGCAACAGTGGCAGGTGCGCGGGCATGTACGTTGTGTCAGAGAGCCATGTGGGCGGTTGGTAACGAGGGCTTGAGAGCGCGCTCGTGTCAACCTGGAGTACTGGAAGCCAAGACATCCGCGGAGGGGAACGAAGGCTTCAGTTCAAATGACGAGCCGAGAGGGAAGGCCACTCTGAGGGAGTGAGACGCTCGAAGAGGGCTCCCTTGGCACGTGGGCGTACCGATCCTTTAGCATGTAGGACGCTCGTTGGAGTGACAGCGCTCGTTGGGCTTAACTCCAGAAGAAGGATTGCGCTCGTGGCGCTTAGCGCTCGTGTACTGATGGGTGCAGCCTTGGGGAGACAGATGTCATCATCTCGGTGATGCCACGTGTCTTAACGTGGGACGATCGTATTTTGACCCCATCACATTAAAAATGTTATTATATTTATTTAATCAAACTAGATATTTTTAATATCCTAATTTGTTCAATAAATATAATAGCTAAATTTATTTCAATAAATTAAATAATAAACGTGCAACGCACGTTCATTTCACTAGTATATTATAAAAGTACTTGTTGGGATTTTGGTTCTTTCAAAATATAGATCGATGACCTAAAATATCCTCACAATAATTAAATTAATAACTATTAGTCGAGGGTAGTGATGCAAATACATGTTATAAATTATTAATTTAACTATATTTAGAACGCACTTATTAACTTAAAATAGGACTCTTGGTAGAATTAAATCGTCCAACTTACCCAAAAATATATATATAGTTCAACAAGGATTGTTTTAATATTAATATATTAATTAATTATATTTTTATAATATAAGTTGTCTATTTTTAAATTTTAAGTCCCATAATTTAAAATATTATAATAAGATATATGTAAGGAATTGGAAAACAACAAATCAATTCACTTTATAAATTTTAATAAATTTTTATAATTATGTAAAATAATTATTTAAATTGAATGAGTTACATACTATGATGCACGGCCACGGCAACACGGATACGACACGACACGGACACGACGACACGGATTTTTTAAAAATTTTAGGGCACGACACGGCTATATTATATATATATATACTAGTATGTTCCCCGTGCTATGCACGGAAACAGTAACAGTATATAATGCATCTAATATAACATAACAATTTGAGTATAACAATAAAAATTATTTTTAATCATTTTCATTAGTCCAACATTATATTTATTTGCGTAAAAGACGCAATCTTTCGGGAAGATGGAAGCACTCTTTAGACCAATCAATGGCTAAAATGAAATTCACCGTGCATCGAACATCTGGTCTTGCGAAACACAGAGAAAAAACTATAATTTGCATATCTACAGAAATATTAACTTGCATATCTCAATAAATCAATATAAAATTCTTGACATAATTAAAATAGGCCAATATACAAACATATAATTTTAAATTTATTAATCGTAATTACTACTCCACTAATTCATTCTATAATTTATTTTCCATCCATTTTTAAACATATATTTATAGCAATAATAGAGAAAATATTTATATTTTAATCTCATGCAAACCTATATATCCATTTTTAAATTCAAAAAGTTGTTTATATTTTCAATCCATTTTTGACATATATGTGCACAGTTACTTTTAAGATCATTAAAAAAATATATAAATTATTTTCGAACAAATTAAAGATATGTATAGAAATTACCTCGTTACTGATCGGTACTTACCAAAACTTCAGAAGAAGATATTTCTGTATTAAAACACGGAGAAAAAACTATAAATTAATATATAAATAATACCACAAAATATGTAAGAAACAAAAAATATATGTGCAAACATATATATCTATTTTTAAATTCAAATTTTTATTTATATTTTCTATCCATTTTTAACATATATGTGCACAGTTAATTTTAAGATCATTAAATATAAATAAACCGTTCATTGTCCAAAAACCAACTCCAAAACTATAGCAACAAATTGTCGCAACTTATAACTCCCAAAAGTAAAATGCAAAATTATAGCAATTTATGACTCATGGATGTAATTCTTACATATTTATAAATGATTTTCGATTTTCATTTTAGAATATTAAATCTTTTAGCCAATATACTAATAATTACTTTCCAAAATTAGTGCATCCTAATGAAGTTGAATCTATTTCCGTTTCTTTACGAATCATGCCACATTTTAAAAATAAATTTATAAACATTAAAATATTTTAAAATTACAACAAAAATATAATTTAATTAAAGTTAGCATAATTGATGTGTGGATATTGTTTTTACATTTAAAAAAGGGATTTGAAACATAATTTTCGTGGGCCAAATGTACATAAATTACCTCATCACTGATCGGTACTTGACAAAACTTCAGAAAAAGATATTTCTGTATTAAAACACGAAGAAAAAATTATAAATTAATATATAAATAATACCACAAAATATGTAAGAAAAAAAATATATTACCTTTTCACGCAGCGTACTTGAACCAATACTTCAAAAGGATATATTTCTCTATCCAAAAATTAAGAGAAAACCATAAAACACGAAGAAAAAATATAAATTAATATATAAATAATACCACAAAATATGTAAGAAAAAAAATATATTACCTTTTTCGCGCAGCGTACTTGAACCAATATTTCAAAAGGATATATTTCTCTATCAAAAAATTAAGAGAAAACCGAAAATCAAAACACACACACACACAAAAATAATACATAAATTATCATTGAACAACTATATAAATATAATTACCTTACCACACACGGAACTTGAACAACAACTTCAAAAGAAATTTTCTACACAAAAAAAAAAGGAAAAAAAAAAACTATGAATTAATATACAAATAAACACCTTTAAAAACTAAAGTATAAACAGGTTATGAATCATTGTTATTGTAATTGATGGCGTACGGTGTAAGAAAAGATCCAATCAAAGGAGAGATTACCTGAGGTATATTCAAAACTTGTGTCAAAACTAATGACGTAAAAATGTTGAGAGTGTATGAATATAATCATAGAGAGATAATAAAAAGTGGATTATATTTAAAACAAAATCACGGATTAATCAATGAGTGCTTAATTTATGTTAATTAAGGAGATTGAGTGCTTAATTTCCGGTAATTATGTACTCTATATAAAAGCTATTAGCCAATATAATTACGTTAATTATGTAGCCAATATACTAATAATTACTTCTCAGTTATTTTATACTTGACATAAATTTTAAGATATGGAAAGTCAAACATCCATATAAAGTAATTGATATAAATACAATAATATTTATTATATTTTTCTAAATTTAATGTATTCTTTATTTTTATCTATTACCTTATATGTGTTTAAGTTTTATATTTTGAAAAGTCAAACATTTCGTATAAAAGCAGTACACATAAATAAAACGATATGAATTATAGTTTTCTAAATTTAAGACATTAATGTCTTAATTAGTGGGATTTAATTATTATTAAAATATTAAATAGTTTAAAATATTAGTGGGATTTAATTATATATATAAAATATTAATTTGTGTAACACTATGCCAAATATTCTTTACTTTATAAGCATAAAATATTTTAACACGTATGTAGACTATTTCTAATAATTACTAATATTTAAAACTATCACACTATATATAATTAGTTGTAGCAATTATAATTTATTTATATCATAAAAAATCAAAATCAACAAAGTAAAATCACATTTTGTAGTTTTATGGGCCAAAGGCCCAAGTGGTTAATTTATATAGTCTGAGACTAGAGAAATGTTGCTTAACCTAATCCTAATTATACTTTTTGCGCCGACAAACCTTTCTTCCCCATCTTCTCTTCACATCGCAAGACACTCACACCTACAGGAGCTGGCCCTTCTCCTCTCAACTCCTCCCAAAAACTCCATCGCCATTGTTACCATCACCGTCACGGAGACAACCAAAACATATCAGAGATGAACACCAAAGGCCTAGAAGATATCAAGATGCTGATGCCGCCTCCTAACACCCTCGCCACGACAGCATCCACCACCTTTACCACCATAAAAGTCGATCCTTTACTATCTGAATTGATGAGAGATGCTGAGATGGAGCTTTCTACTTCCAAAAATCTACATCTTTATGATCTGTGTCTAGGCCGTGTCGGACACTCCGCGGCGGAGTGTCTTTTTTATTTTTTTTGTTTAATTTAGGACACGAATTAAGCGTGTCGGTGGCGTGTCGGAAGCGTATCCGTGTCCGATACGTATCCGACACTGCACGATGATATTTTCCGGCGTGTACGTGCTTTAGAGGTTACATAAGTTCGCTTTCAATAAATAAATCTTAATGTAATTTTAATTATTTTTTTTAATTTTTTTTTTTTTAGGAACCGGTCAGCGAGACCGTGGGGTTTTTAAGGAGGCCCTCACCTCATTTATTGCACGAACCCAAGAATAAGTACAATGAGAGTACATCCAAATGTCAAAAAGGCTAACATTAGAGAAATGTTCGGCCCTAAAATAGACTTTGAGAGTAGGCCATAATTGATCGTAAAATCCGATTAAGGGAGCAATCAGATTATTCGCCATCAAAGTGGCGAGTTTCTTTTGCTGGTACGCTTTGCTCCAACAACCCCTGATACCATTGATACGAAACGAGCCAACTGTTGGCCTCAGCGAGAGGTGCCCAGGTCCCTGGGCGTTGATAGTCTCCGGAGTGGGTCCTATCTGGCAACACTTGTCCTCAGCATTGATCACGACGTCCTTGGGGCTCTCGTAATTGGTGTTCGTGAGAAAATTATCATTGTGTACCACAACGTTTACAAACTATTCCCCAAGGGGAAATATTCCAAACATCGCTCCATTCCATGTATCTATCACCAAAGAAGTCTTTATCCTACAATAAAAAGGTTCCATTTCTCGGCCCAGACCTGTTAGTGTCCATCTTATACACATAGCAGAAATCAGCATTGCTCCCAAAAAAGATTAAAGTAAGCAATAAAGTGCAAGGTTAATCCCCACCACGTACACTTACCTGCCATATGTAGTTGTGGCAGCTCAACAAAATTCAGTTTCCCCTCCATCATTTAAATCTTATGTTTGGAAGACCCCATTGATCGGTTCGAATTAATCCCTTCACCCTTGCCATAAGCTCAGAATCAGGGAATGACCATTGTACCGGTTTTTCAATGCCATTTTTAGCCAAGAAGTCTGCTACCATATTTCCTTCTCGGTATATGTGACTCAAGTGGACCTAAATTTTTTCATTAATCTCGGAAAACTGCAGCAGCAACTCTTGGATTTTCCAGTCCCCTGCAGTACCTCTCCTCACCATGTCAATTATCACTTTAGCATCCAATTCGGCCCAGATAACGTTTACTCCAAGACTAATAGCCATCCGGAGTCCCTGAATAAACGCCATGAGCTCCGCATAAGTGTTAGACGCTACTCCAATCCCTGCGCTATGAGCTGCAATCAGTTTCCCGGTATGATCTCTTAGAACCACCCCAATGCCGATAGGGCCCGGGTTGCCATACGATGATCCATCAGTGTTAAGCTTTAGCTGATTTTGTGGTGGCTTAATCCACGTCACCACCTTTACCTCTCGGTGTTTAACTGGTCCAATATCAATTCCCAATTTCCGAGCTACACTTCCATCCCTTTTCCACCAATCTCGTTTAATTTTACCGACCTCGTATAGCTGCGAAATGTGTCTCAACACTTGGCGCTTGATAAGCCGGGAAGCTCGCTCCTTAGTGTTTTTTCCTGTTTCTTTCAGTCCAGGAGAACCAAAATATGAGAGCCGGGATCACGATCCTTACATGTTTCCTTGTACTAAATGGGGACGATCGAATCCAAGCGTTAAACATTGTACTGATGGAGGCATTGTCCGAAACCTGCACATTGAACAAATTAGCAAAATAATTCCAAACTTCTTTAACCTTGCTATTATCAAGGAAAACATGGTTAGTCGTTTCCTATTCGGTGCAGCAAGCACATTTTGAAGGGAATGTTATTCCTTTGCGGTGCTGTAGCACCCGAGCGTGAGGTACCACATCCCCCGCACCATGGCCCGACCCGTATATGAAATGGACGATCCATACCCGAGCCAAATCACGGCGAACGGGAACACACACACACACACACACATCTAAGCCAGGTGGGACTAGCCAATCACTTAAACCCCAACAACCTCAACAATCAAAGTAGTAGAATAACAGAAAAGCGGAAGCAATAAATCATATATATATCATAGATTGAGCTATATGCTCTAGGTACCAACAGTTATTCCATATATTGAGCTCTAAGCTCTATGTACCAACATTTAACTTCACGGAAGTTAAATTCCAATACAAGTACGCTCTACATCATAATCAACATATACATGCCATCACGGCTCAAAACAACATTCATATACAATTACCAAAAGTACGAGTATGCAAGTGTAACACCAAAATACTAGAGCTAGAAGCAAATGCAAGACCTACGACTCGAATTCCCGCCTAGCTCCCTCAACACCTGCACAAAAACTGAAAACCAAACGGGTTCAGTCCAAAGGGGACTGGTGGGTATAAAACAGGGCATAAATAGTATATATGACGATAATTAACCAATCACATGCAAGCTATAATCCCAAGTGAGGTTTTAAAGAATTTCCCCAAGTGGGTGAATAACAATCATCAAAAGGGATTATAACGAATCATTAACATTAGGTCATTATTGGCCCGGCGAGTGGGCGTGCATTATCTCCAACAAACTCCTCGTGTAAAACATTTAAACATTCTTTCATTCATTCTGTTCATGCATTTCAATCTTGTATGCACATTCATTAACATTTACACCTTCTTCCTCCGGTTTGGTGACGGGTTTGCAAGACCCGACCACCCATTCATTGACCAAAAGGGGTTACATGACTTCCCAGATGGCGCTCAGCGTCCATTCCTCGCTAACTCCTAACGAGGTCCGGTTACGCAGTACATTGGTGGAACTAATGTGAGGGATCACCGTCGGCCCATGCCTCCCCGGTTAGCCACTCACACTAAGTCCCTGGGCCCCATTCGTGCATAACATTCATTCTTTCTTTCTCGCCAAAACATTCGGTAGGATTTAGAAATTAAGGCTTTACGTTGCAAACATTTACTCTATGAAAATGACTCTATATATATATATACTTTTGTCGAAAACTTTTCACGTTAAAGGTATTTATAGGGTCATATAGCTAAGTAGAAGAAAAACCCACCTCGAACGGCAAAAGAAGAACACACGAGCCTCACTGACCGGCCTCGTCTCCAAAGGAATCAAAATCTGTGCAAGACAGGTGAAGTGAGACTCAAATGACCAATTAAGACGCTCGGCAATGCCATGCTTATGATATGAACTCATAAAACAAATATAATGGACATGTTCGTGTGCACTATTAATGTCTTGAAACATATAACCGATCATAACTATCATGCTTGCATTCTTGCATTATATAACAATCACAAACATAGCTTAATTGAAGTCACGTTCAATATAACCCACAAATACGAGCCACGTAAGCAATTCAAGCAAGAAAAGAGACTTCCCAAGGCTGCCAATTCAAATGACACGGCCATGTTGAGTTTCAAAGGGAAATGGACACGGCCGTGTCCGAGGTTTAAAAATCAGAAAATTCAAAGTCGAGGGCGTGACACGGCCGTGTTGAGTTTTCAAAGGATTTGGACACGGCCGTGTCCGAGGTTAAAATCAGAAAAAAACAAAGTCGAGAGCCCAATACGGCCGTGTTCATTTTCAGTATAAAGCTGACACGACATTTTGAAAGAAATAACAGAGCATCAGCTCTGTTACGCGAGGGAAAAGCTTGCAAAAACAGGGCAGCCACCAAGAAGCTCTTAAACCACCTAAAGACATGCTTTTAGTCCATATTATTCATGCAATTCACAAAACTCATTCATATAGGTATCAATTCAAGCTCAAAATTGGCAAAAGATCAATCAATACCAAGCTTTCATCCATGGAGGTTTTCAAGCTTCAACAATGGCAACTCATGCTATACACTCCCAACATGAAATCCAAGCAAAAATAAATGATAAGTAAGCTCCACACATCATCCTACATGCACCAAATCTCAACTAAACCATGAAAACTAATGATCAAGCCAAACCCTCAAGTCATGCTCATATATTCAAACACATAAGTCCTCAACTTCTTTCATGCTTTGCTTAGATGAAAATATAGAGGAGGAGATGGAGGTCACAAATCACCAATTACCTTGGAAAAAAGATGGAGGATTGATTAAGCTTGAGCTCAAAGCTTGGATGGTCAAACATGGAGGGTTTCTTGGCTATCTCTTCCTTGCTCTTGCCTTGGCTGATTTTGATCGATCAAAATGGGAAGAAAAGGGTAGGAGTGCTGATATCTAGTGGAGAAATGGGTAGGATACGGGTTGGTCCAAGTCCGGTTCGTTTAAGAAAATGTTCAATCAAGTTATAAAATCGGGTTATGGAACGGTTCGTTGTCGAAGGTTTAAATGATACCGAAAAGATACAAGGTCAAGTTCAAAGGATAGGTAACGTCGAAACAAGTTCAACGCCGGTTACGGATCTCGATTTCGAGGTCCGGAGCTCAAGATATCGCGAAAACCGTTCAGGGTTGCCTATTATACGAATAGGTCCCTAAACTTTCAAAAAGTGGCAATTAAGCCCAAACTCAATTTCCAATTGAGTCCAAAACATTCAAATACATTACAATTAAGTCCACAGAGTACACGGAACACGTAATTTCATTCAAGTAGCACCATAATCACAAAATTCACATTTTCACAAATCCGATCCTATATTCATAGCTCACATAGACAATCATAAGAAATTTTAAACAATTAAATCAAATTATAAACAAATTCAATTAACCACTCCAAATATAAAATCATATAATTGAATATAAATACGCACATAATACTTACCCGCACGTGTGAAAACTCGGGGTGTCACAACCTCTCCCCCTTAAAAGAATCCGTCCTCGGATTCATTTATCGACTGGAAACAATTCAGGATGAAATCTTTTCATCTTCTCCTCTGTCTCCCACGTAGCCTCTTCTGACTTATCACTTCTCCATAAGACTTTAACTAGTGGGATTTGCCAGTTTCTTAATTCTTGAAATTTTCGATCCAAAATTCTAACCGGTTTCTGAACGAAGGTAAGGTTAGGCTCAAGTTCCACTTCTTCAACGGTTAAGATCTCGGATTCATACGGATCATATTTCCGAAGCTGAGAAACATGGAATACATTATGAATTCCTGTCAAACTCGGGGGTAGATCCAAACGGTAGGCTGTGTCTCCAATTCTCTCTAGAATCTCATAAGGTCCTAAATATCGGGGATTTAGCTTTCCTCCCTTTCCAATTCGAGTGAATCCTTTTCGAGGTGAAGCTTTCAGAAACACTCTATCCCCAACTGCAAACTCAAGATCCTTCCTCCGTTTATCTGCATAGCTTTTCTGTCGATCCTGGGCTGCTTTCATCCGTTGTCTGATGATTTGGACCTTATCAATTGCTTCCTGCACGACCTTAGAAGGTTTTTCCTTATTTTCCTCTCGTTTCACACCTTCTTGTTTCGTCCAATTCCATTCTTCTAAATCGAAGAACAACGGTGATCTGCATTTCCGTCCGTAGAGAGCCTCATAAGGAGCCATTTCTATCGATGCTTGAAAACTGTTATTATAGGCGAACTCAATCAAAGGTAGTTGCTTGTTCCACGAACTCGAAAAATCCAATGCACATGCTCTCAACATATCCTCCAAATATTTGATTAATCTCTCGGATTGCCCGTCTGTCTGAGGATGGAAAGCTGTGCTGAATTGGAGCCTTGTTCCCAGATTCCTTTGTAATTCTTGCCAAAACTTAGAAGTGAACCTCGGATCCCGATCTGATACAATGCTGACCGGTACACCATGAAGTCGCACATTTTCATCAACATATTTCTTAGCCAATTTATTCACCTTATCCGACATCCGAATCGCAAGAAAATGCGCTGACTTCGTTAATCGATCCACTATTACCCAAATTCCATCCAAACCACCTTTCACTCGTGGAAGACCCGTAACGAAATCCATCGCCACTTGCTGCCATTTCCATTCTGGGATAGGTAACGGTTGAAGTAACCCCGATGGTTTCTGATGTTCTGTTTTCACGACTTGGCAAGTCAAGCAATGCCTCATGAAATTGATCACATCCCTCTTAAGTCCATTCCACCAATAAAATTTCTTTAAATCCTTATACATCTTATTTCCCCTGGGATGTATCGAATACCCTGATCGATGAGCTTCTTCCAATATCAACCGTTTCAATTCTTCTGGAACCACAACTCTGTTCTTGAACCTTAGAAGCCCGGTGTCATCAAATCTGAACGGACTCTCTGAATCATTTCTAACTTTCTGTACTAACTTCTGAACCTCGGAATCCATTCTTTGCACTTCAAACAATCTTTGTTGAAGGTCCGGTTGAACCGTGATATTCTGAATACTAGCTCTCAGCTTGAAAGACCCAGATTCTTCTCCAACTTCCACTTTCACGCTGGACACACTAGCCTTCCTGCTAAGTGCATCCGCAACCACATTAGCTTTTCCGGGATGGTAACGAATCGTACACTCATAATCCGCCAACATCTCCATCCAACGCCTCTGTCTCTTGTTTAATTCCTTTTGAGAGAACAAATACTGAAGACTCTTGTGGTCGGAAAAGATCTCAAAAGAAACTCCATAGAGATAGTGTCTCCATTTTCCCAAAGCGAAGATCACTGCTGCAAGCTCGAGATCGTGAGTGGGATAATTCTGCTCATGATCCTTTAATTTCCTCGAGGCATAAGCTATCACCTTACCCTTCTGCATCAAAACACATCCCAACCCTTCTTTCGAGGCGTCCGTATAAACCATGTATCCTTCAGTGCCCTCGGGAAGTGCTAATACCGGTGCAGTGGTTAATTTTTCCTTCAAGAGTTGGAAACTCGCTTCACATGCCTCATCCCACTCAAATTTAGCTTCCTTCTTAGTTAATCGAGTTAAAGGACCGGCTATCTTCAAAAAATCCTTCACAAACCTTCGGTAATAACCTGCCAATCCCAAGAAACTTCTTACCTCGGAAGCATTCTTCGGACTCTGCCATTGAGTAACTGTCTCGATCTTTGAAGGATCAACTTCCAAACCCTTACTCGAAATAATATGGCCTAGAAAAGCATCCCGATAGATCCAAAACTCACACTTACTAAACTTGGCGTATAACCGGTGCTCTCTCAACGTTTCCAATACCAACCTGAGATGCCTAGCATGATCCTCCGGAGTCTTAGAATACACGAGAATATCATCAATGAAGATTACAACGAATTTATCCAAGTAAGGTCGAAAAATCCGGTTCATCATATCCATAAATGCTGCAGGGGCATTTGTCAATCCAAACGGCATCACTACGAACTCGTAATGCCCATACCGGGTGTTGAATCCTGTCTTTGGTATATCCTCTTCCCGAATTTTCAATTGGTAGTAACCTTGCCTTAAATCCAACTTCGAATAAACCCCTGAACCTTGCAGCATATCAAATAAATCCTCGATGTGGGGCAACGGGTACTTATTCTTGATAGTCAACCGATTAAGCTCCCGGTAATCTATATACATTCTCAACGACCCATCTTTCTTCTTGACAAAGAGAACCGGAGCACCCCACGGAGATGAACTCGGTCGGATATAACCAATCTTGAGTAATTCCTCCAACTGAACCTTCAATTCTTTCAACTCCGCCGGAGCCATTCTATAAGGAGTCTTGGAATATGGTTCTGATCCTGGATATAACTGAACAACAAATTCAATCTCCCGATCCGGTGGTAGAGAACCCAAATTCTCTGGAAATACGTCGGGATATTCCTTTACCACAACCGTCTCCTCAAAACTTGATTGATCCTTGGATTTATTAAGGAGATAGGCTATAAATCCCGTGGCTCCATCTTTCACCAATTTGCGAGCTTCCGTAAACGACAATAGAGGTATATCCTTCGACCCAACTTCTCCAATTAACTCATCACCCAATTTAATCCTCTTCTTAAAACAATCCACTTCGGCCCGGTGCCGATACAACCAATCCATCCCGAAAATTACCCCATACTTCTTCATAGACATCACGATAAAATCTACCGGATAATCTTTCCCTTCTATCCACACCGAACAACCCCTGATAACCCGGTCTGTCTGCAAACTACCTCCAAGAGGCGAACTCACAAAATAACAAGAATTTGAACAAGTAACAGATAAACACAGAGGGGCACATAAATCAGAAGATATAAAAGAGTGAGTGGCACCCGGATCGAATAATGCGTGAATGCTCGTGTTATGAATGCAAACGATACCTTCCACCACAGCATTGGGATCAGCTTCAACTTTCTGCTCCTCACCCTCAAGGGCATAAGCTCGTGCCTGAACCATCGGTCTCGGAGCTCCAGCTTGATATCCGGGAGTCTTGTCCGGGCATGAAAAAGCCATATGATCCCCCTTTCCACATATCAAGCACAACCTCAATCTCTTTCGGCAATTGTTGTAAGAATGGGTTGGCCATCCACAATAAGTACACGGAGGCTGATCATTGCGAGATCCCTTAGGAGCCGGTAGAGCCTGAGGTAGTCGTGGAACAGGTGCAATCTGATCTCCTGCTCTAGGCTTCTTGAAAGGTCCTTTTGGGGGTGGAGCTGATGTAAATTCATCGGCCTCTTCCCTTTATTAAATCCTGAGCCGAATCCTGACCCTTGTCCCTGGCGATAAGTTGGCCTTCTAGCATTGACAGAATCTTCAACCTTTAAGGCTTTCGAAGTAGCCATCGCCCAGGTACTCGTGTTAACCACCTCAAGAGCTGCCTGAATGTCTGGTTGAAGTCCCTGAATAAATTGCATAGCCTTGTGAAAATCATCACCTGCTATGTTAGGTGCATAACGAGACAATCTCTCATAATCCGAAATGTACTCGGCCACAGATCTAGATCCCTGCTTCAATTCGGTGAATTCCCTCAATCTTCGAGTACGGGAGGAGGGAGGGATGAATTTATTCTTGAATTCCCTTGAAAAGACTTCCTAGTTAATCTCTTCTCCAGCTGCTTCCAAGACTATCCGTGTGCTTTCCCACCAGGAGTAGGCTTCCCCTTGTATCAAAGTAAGAGTGCATCGAGCCTTCTCTCGGGACTCACATGGAATGAGCTCCCATATCCTCTCAACTTCTTTCAACCACATTTCCACCTGCATATCATTCCCCTTGAAAAACTTAGGAGGTCTTTGATTCTGGAACTCCATAAGTATAACCAAAATCGGTGTCTCATGCGGTACAGCAGGTACAGGTGGTGCCGGAGGTGCTGGTGGTACATAATCTCGAAGCCTTTGGTCTATAATGTTGATAACCGAATTGACAAAGGCCTCTGCTGGCGGTGGTTGTGGAGGTGGAGGTGTAGGAGTACGATCACGATGATGATGTCGTCCTGGAGATCGATCACGGTGTCTACGTGGAGGCATCCTGTCAATAAACACTAAAATGCGTGCTAGGCTTAGCTCATGCATGATAATGCAATTAATTCAACCACAATCCGAAATTTAAATCAATCGAGCACAAAAGAGATGTATATGCAACACATTGTCAATTAGTTCCTAAGCCGAACGACCTAGACAGGCTCACACGACACGAAAGCCCGGGTTTTGCAACCCTGAGCTCTGATACCACTTAAGGATGTAGCACCCGAGCGCGAGGTACCACATCCCCCGCACCATGACCCGGCCCGTATATGAAATGGACGATCCATACCCGAGCCAAATCACGGCGAACGGGGACACACACACACACACATCTAAGCCAGGCGGGACTAGCCTATCACTTAAACCCCAACAACCTCAACAATCAAAGTAGTAGAATAACAGAAAAGCGGAAGCAATAAATCATTTATCATAGATTGAGCTATATGCTCTAGGTACCAACAGTTATTCCATATATTGAGCTCTAAGCTCTATGTACCAACATTTAAGTTCACGGAAGTTAAATTCCAATACAATTACGCTCTACATCATAATCAACATATACATGCCATCACGGCTCAAAACAACATTCATATACAATTACCAAAAGTACGAGTATGTAAGTGTAACACCAAAATACTAGAGCTAGAAGCGAATCCAAGACCTACGACTCGAATTCCCGCCTAGCTCCCTCAACACCTGCACAAAAACTGAAAACCAAACGGGTTCAGTCCAAAGGGGACTGGTGGGTATAAAACAGGGCATAAATAGTATATATGACGATAATTAACCAATCACATGCAAGCTATAATCCCAAGTGAGGTTTTAAAGAATTTCCCCAAGTGGGTGAATAACAATCATCAAAAGGGATTATAACGAATCATTAACATTAGGTCATTATTGGCCCGGCGAGTGGGCGTGCATTATCTCCAACCAACTCCTCGTGTAAAATATTTAAACATTCTTTCATTCATTCTGTTCATGCATTTCAATCTTGTGTGCACATTCATTAACATTTACACCTTCTTCCTCCGGTTTGGTGACGGGTTTGCAAGACCCGACCACCCATTCATTGACCAAAAGGGGTTACATGACTCCCCAGATGGCGCTCAGCATCCATTCCTCGCTAACTCCTAACGAGGTCCGGTTACGCCGTACATTGGTGGAACTAATGTGAGGGATCACTGTCGGCCCATGCCTCCCCGGATAGCCACTCACACTAAGTCCCTGGGCCCCATTCGTGCATAACATTCATTCTTTCTTTCTCGCCAAAACATTCGGTAGGATTTAGAAATTAAGGCTTTACGTTGCAAACATTTACTATATGAAAATGACTCTCTATATATATATACTTTGGTCGAAAACTTTTCATGTTAAAGGTATTTATAGGGTCATATAGCTAAGTAGAAGAAAAACCCATCTCGAACGGCAAAAGAAGAACACACGAGCCTCACTGACCGGCCTCGTCTCCAAAGGAATCAAAATCTGTGCAAGACAGGTGAAGTGAGACTCAAATGACCAATTAAGACGCTCGGCAATGCCATGCTTATGATATGAACTCATAAAACAAATATAATGGACATGTTCGTGTGCACTATTATTGTCTTGAAACATATAACCGATCATAACTATCATGCTTGCATTCTTGCATTATATAACAATCATAAACATAGCTTAATTGAAGTCACGTTCAATATAACCCACAAATACGAGCCACGTAAGCAATTCAAGCAAGAAAAGAGACTTCCCAAGGCTGCCAATTCAAATGACACGGGCGTGTTGAGTTTCAAAGGGAAATGGACACGGCCGTGTCCGAGGTTAAAATCAGAAAAAAACAAAGTCGAGAGCCCAACACGGCCGTGTTCATTTTCAGTATAAAGCTGACACGGCGTTTTGAAAGAAATAACAGAGCATCAGCTCTGTTACGCGAGGGAAAAGCTTACAAAAACAGGGCAGCCACCAAGAAGCTCTTAAACCACCTAAAGACATGCTTTTAGTCCATATTATTCATGCAATTCACAAAACTCATTCATATAGGTATCAATTCAAGCTCAAAATTGGCAAAAGATCAATCAATACCAAGCTTTCATCCATGGAGGTTTTCAAGCTTCAACAATGGCAACTCATGCTATACACTCCCAACATGAAATCCAAGTAAAAAGAAATGATAAGTAAGCTCAACACATCATCCTACATGCACCAAATCTCAACTTAAACCATGAAAACTAATGATCAAGCCAAACCCTCAAGTCATGCTCATATATTCAAACACATAAGTCCTCAACTTCTATCATGCTTTGCTTAGATGAAAATATAGAGGAGGAGATGGAGGTTACAAATCACCAATTACCTTGGAAAAAGATGGAGGATTGATTAAGCTTGAGCTCAAAGCTTGGATGGTCAAACATGGAGGGTTTCTTGGCTATCTCTTCCTTGCTCTTGCCTTGGCTGATTTTGATCGATCAAAATGGGAAGAAAAGGGTAGGAGTGCTGATATCTAGTGGAGAAATGGGTAGGATACGGGTTGGTCCAAGTCCGGTTCGTTTAAGAAAAGGTTCAATCAAGTTATAAAATCGGGTTATGGAACGGTTCGTTATCGAAGGTTTAAATGATACCGAAAAGATACAAGGTCAAGTTCAAAGGATAGGTAACGTCGAAACAAGTTCAACGCCGGTTACGGATCTCGATTTCGAGGTCCAGAGCTCAAGATATCGCGAAAACCGTTTAGGGTTGCCTATTATACGAATAGGTCCCTAAACTTTCAAAAAGTGGCAATTAAGCCCAAACTCAATTTCCAATTGAGTCCAAAACATTCAAATACATTACAATTAAGTCCACAGAGTACACGGAACACGTAATTTCATTCAAGTAGCACCATAATCACAAATTTTCACATTTTCACAAATCCGATCCTATATTCATAGCTCACATAGACAATCATAAGAAATTTTAAACAATTAAATCAAATTATAAACAAATTCAATTAACCACTCCAAATATAAAATCATATAATTGAATATAAATACGCACATAATACTTACCCGCACGTGTGAAAACTCGGGGTGTCATAGGTGCAATCTCTCGTCCATGGGAATCCAGTCATGAACCAATCTCCATAAAAAAACCTTGACAGTTGGTGTCAGATTAACCGACCAGATCGTACTGAGCATCTCTGACTTTGAGGCACTGCATCGAAGTACATTCCATGCCGAACGCAGGGAGAATTGTCCATCATTGCTGCACCTCCAGATTCCTCTATCAGGTTGTCCTCTCATGATCGGTACTGCACATATCTCGTCTGCCTCATCTTCATCCATAACCCGCATCAGTTTTATTTTGTCCCATTTTCCTTCATTGAAGAAGTCTCTCACATGCTCATTTCCGAAAGCCCCAATACGACCCACAGCCATTGGTGTATCTTTGTGCCAAACATCCTCCCAGAAGTGAATGTTCCCTTCTCCAATGTTCCAATACAGATTATCTTCCACATGATGTCGGACTTTGCAAAGGCGTTGACATACCGCCGAATGGTACTTCGCCACGGGCGCATATTTCGGGTGAACATTTTTCCAATATCTGCTTTTCATGTATATAGACCAGAGTGAGTCACTTGTTCGAAGCCGCCACCATAGCTTATATGTATTTGCGCGAATGATATCTCCCAGATTCCTGACACCAAGTCCGCCTTCCTCCACCGGATAGCACGTACGTTTCCAGTTAGTCCAATGTAATTTTCGATTTCCATCTCAGGACCCCCAAAAGAATCTGTTAATCATCACCTCTATCTTATTGATTATCGACATTGGTGGCTCTATGATTTGGAAAATGTGCGTCGACAAAGCTAACAGGATGGATTTAATAAGCTGGAGTCTTCCGCCATGAGAAAGAAATGCACATTCCCAGCCATTAATCCAATTCCGAAATCTGGTAATTAGCTCATCGTAGAGGCTGACTCTTTTCCGACCTTTGTAAAGGGGTGCTCCAAGATACTTGATAGGTAATTGCGCATGCATATACCCGAGTATACCTTTCACTTCTGTTGCCGCAGTAGCATCCTCGTTACCTATCAGAAACGAGCTCTTATTAGCATTTACATTTTGGCCAGAAATTAATTCATAATTTTAAATGATGTTTTTAACTCCCTGAAGTGATAGAGGCCGGCTATTAGTGAATATCATTGTGTCATCCGCATACGAAAGATGCGATATGTGCATTTCCGCAGAAGTTCGAAACCTAGCCCGAGGCTGAACCTCCATGAACTTATTCAGCTCGCAAGCAAGATAGTCCGAAGCGATCACAAAAAGGGAGAGTGATAAAGGATCACCTTGTCGAATCCCCCTAGATGACTTAAAAATCCCCGAAGATTCACCATTAATTAACACAGAATACCAGCAACCTGATATGCATTTTTGGATCCAATCAACCCATTTTTGCGAAAATCCCTTAGCAAGAAGCATGCGGTATATGAAATCCCAATTGAGTCTATCATAGGCTTTCGCCATATCCAGCTTTAATATAACGTTCTTTGTCCTGCTTTTGTCGTCCAATGCATGAACCATTTCTTGAGCCAATAAGATATTGTCGCCAATGACCCTTCCCTGCACAAAACCACTTTGATTATTAGATATCAACTTTGGAAGAATTGAAACAAGTCTAGTATTCAGAATTTTAGTAATGATTTTATTCGAAACATTGCAGAGGCTAATTGGGCGGTAATCGCTCCAATACGCTGGATTTTCTTTTTTCGGTATAAGAGTGACCGAGGTGGCGGTGAAGACCATAGGTAACATAGCGCCATTAAAGAAATCCAAACGGGAAATTCCCGAAAAATCCCCATATGGGAACTCAAATTCCTCTTTACTCCCCACTTTCAAAAAAGTTCGTTTGAACTCCCCAGATGAAAATCAAAGTTCCTCTTTACTCCCCGTTTTTTTGGAAGGTTGTATAAAAATTCAAGAATCGCGTACCCGAACCCCGAAATCACGTACTTAAATACCCAAATGATGTATTTGGTTCAAGAATCACGTACCCGAACCCCGAAATCACGTACCTAAATGCCCAAATGATGTATTTGGGGGCAAATACATCATTTGGGCATTTAAGTACGTGATTTCGGGGTTCAGGTACGCGATTCTTGAATTTTTATACAACCATGGAGAGTTAAAGGGAATTTGGCCTGTCATCTAGGGAGCAAATGGGAACTTTTTTAAAAATGGAGAGTTAAAGGGAATTTTTTCAACTTTTAGGTACTATTCATAGAAAACCCCAAATCCAAAACTGCCTCAATAACATCTTCCTGAATATTGTCCCAAAAGGTTTGATAAAATAATGCGCTATATCCATCCGCCCCTGCAGCACTATTTGGGCTAAGATCGAAAACCGCAGTACGGATTTCTTCCCTTGTCGGTGTTCTGTCCAGCAGCTCCATATCTGTAGCAGAAAGTCTCCGATGCACGTTCTCATAGCTTCCTATAGGTACATGATCTGCCGGCTCCGTAAGGAGGTTTTTGAAGTAGCTTTTGGCTGATTCCCGAATGAGACTTTGATCCGTTATTTCTGTATCCCCTTCTCGTATCACATTTATCCTGCCCTGAAATCTCCTTTTCTTAACGAGTGCATGAAAATACTTTGTATTTCGTTCGCCTTCTTCTATCCATTTACAAGCTGATTTCTATCTCCAAAAGTCCTCCTCCATAGCCAAAATCCGTTTCCGGTCCGCTATGCATTTATTCCAGTGAATCAGGGCCTCCTCCGTAGGGTCATCATCAAACTTACGTTCAGCTTCCAGTTCCACTTGTTCTGCTTTCTTTATTTTGTCAAAAACATTGCCGAAAACATTCTTGTTCCACCATTTAAGATGCAACTTTAATCTCTTTAACTTGTCCGCCAACTTCCGAATCCCCGAGCTCTCAATAGGTTGTTTCCAATTCTCGATCACGGTAGGCCTCATGTCATGGTGCCGGAGCCACATCTGAACCTAAATGCCACAGGGTGTGAAGGAATAAGATCATGCATATTCATCAATAAAGGGCAATGATCCGGAGAGCTCTTAGCCAAATGTTTGACAACCGTTTGCGGAAACAGTTTGCACCAATTTTCATTCACTAGAATCCTGTCCAGCCTTTTCCAAACCCTCTTGTTAGTCCAAGTAAAAGAGGAACCTTTCAAAGGCGGCTCTAACAGGCCACATTCATTAATGAATTCACTAAATTCATTCATTGCTTGGAAATCGGGATCGAGAGCGTTCTTTGTCTCATCAAGAGATCTGACCATGTTGAAATCCTCGCCAATGAGCCACGGAGTCCCAGTGTTATCTTGCTCACTAAAATAATCCCATCTATCACGCCTAGCCACCGTGTTGCATCTAGCATATACAATAGTAAGCAAACAGGATTTATTAAGCGATTTCCAACCAATACGGAGGTGCAGGTATTGTCTGTCATCTTTAAGCACATCAACCTCCAAGTCCTCGCACGAAAAGAACCAAATATGGTTAGAACAATTGTTAATAACATTATGAAAACGAAATTTACGACACATAGCAGAACTATCTAAAGTAATCATGGGTTCAAGATAATATATAAGTTCATAGTTCTAATTATCTAAACCCATAAGCTTTCTTAAATTATAATCATATCATAATTGTATAAATTTATCTAATTAAAAAGATAATATAATTGAATGATTTACATAAAATATTTTACAATAAATTAATTAATCCTAATGTAATATATTTTTAATTAACTAATACTATTATAATTTTAATTATCTAAATCTAACTAACCATATAATCTTTCTTTAGTTTATATAATAAAATATAAATTAAATACGTAAAAGTACGAATAACGTTTTTAGTTTCTTACGACTTAATATACCACCATTTAGAATTGCACGTCATCAGACCAAAGTTACTTTAAATTAAGAATCCTAGGGAGACTCAATATGACTGCATATAAGAATAAGATATAATCTAATTTTATAAATAATTTTTTTAGTATTTGATTAAACATTCTTTGAATTTTTTTATATAAATACTCTTTTAATTATTTTTACTGCATACATAAAATCAATTATAAAAAAAATAACATAAATCGTAAATAATACCCATCAGAGAAATACAAACAAAAAAATGGAATGCAAGATCAAATGGCAAAGAGAAAATAAAAAAGAGATAAAGAATAGTCAATTAAAAGAAAGAATTACTTGATTTTAATATATAATGTATATACACACGGATGCCAACATTAAGAACAACTGTAAAATATCTTTACAATATAAAGGACATGATAAAGTGGGATATCGCGTACAATGGTAAAAAAAAATTCGAAAATTATATTAAAATTTTCAAGATGCTAGATCTTAGCAAAAATGATGTACCTATGCAATTTTGGGGTTCCGAAATAAACCCAAATACTCAAATTACAGAGTTTAGTCCAAACCCACACATCGCAAATAGGAATCCCTTGAAATTTATGGTTATTGAATACCCTCCTAACCCCAAGAAAGAATCCTCTACCAAAAATCATGAGGCTTTGCCAATGACTTTTTCTCTGTAGAAATTTGAAGTGTCAAAGCTAGCTTCTACGACTCCAAAACATAGATACCCAAAACAGAGGAAAAAAAATCAACCATCAAAAAGCTCAGTTTCCTTCTCAACTGACATGCTTGTCCAACAAATAAATATTCAGTCAACCCTTCCTAATATTGGTAAATGTAAACTTTCTGCTTATCCAATGAATTTTTTTTCCTGATTTTAATCCGCTAAAAGAGCCTCCAGCCCACAATGTTTCTTCCTTGTCTATGCTTGAAGTTGATGTAAGTGTAACGGCGGTGACTGCGTAAATCTCGTGTTGGAATTGTCAGAGGCTGGGTCAACCCTGAACACTTCGAAAATTGGGGAATCTTATCCAAATGCATGACCCTACTTTAGTCTTTCTATCCGAGATCAGATGTAAAAACAGGAGGATAGAATCTTTGGAGAACCGCTTTAATTTATTTGGAGCAGGAGTTGATTGTGTTGGTGGGGGGGAGGTTTGGCCTTGCTCCGGAAGAAAGATGTTACAGTCAGCTTGGTTAGTTATTCTCAACATCACATTGATGTTAATATTTCATCACAGAGCGATGTTGCAACCAGGAGGTTTACAGTATTTTACGGTCATCCGGACCATTCACGCAGAAAGATCATAACATGAGTATTTTACGGTCATCCGGACCATTCACGCAGAAAGATAACGTGAAATTATTGAGGAGATTGGGAGAATGATACGAACAGTGATTCGATCGTATCGCAAGAGACTTTAGAGTAGTGTCGGACTCGTAAGAAAAGGAGATAAGAGAGAGAGATAATCCGGTAATACCGACCGACCCGATGAAACTTAGGAGAGAAGAGATTGTAGAGAGAAAAGATTGGGAAATTAATATTATTATTATTGATATCCAAAATTAATCCAAGATGACAATATATAATAGAAGACTTTTACTAGGGCTGTCCATTCGGGTGGGTCGGGTTGGGAGGGGGTACTACACAAAAAGGTCCAACCCGAACCCGAAATGCTAAACCCAGACCTGAACCTATCAGGTTAGGGTCGGGTTCGGGTTGACCTGATTTTTTTTCAGGTCACCCATTAACCCGACCCACCTGATCAACCCGACCCGACCTGCATCTTTTTTATTTTTTTTTTTCTTTTCTGTTCTTTTTTTTGGAACTTTTTTGTTGAATTGTAACCCTTTACAGAAGTGCATGAAACCATTACAGAAGTGAAAAGTGCATGAAAACTAATTACGGAAGTGCATATTACAATTTCATCAGCTAAATCTGCATAAAAACTAACTCACAGAAACACTAATAAACTAACTTAGTGCATAACATAAAAAACTGACAAACCAAGTTCAATTAAAATAAGCTTCATAGGCTAATTTTGCATCACCATCATCTTCCCAAAAAAAAATTCTTCACCCTGCCACTGAAATTTAATCAGATTCATAGACTGAATTTTAATGATTAAAAAACTGAAATGTAATAAACTGAAATATAATGATTCATGAACTAAAATTTAATTAGATTCATAAATTGCAATTTAATGATTAATAAACTGAAATTTATTCTCTAATATTTGAGTTTGGAGAAAGAGTATTAACTTTTAAAAGATTATAAACTGAAATTTATTTTCTATATATGCTCCAAGAACTTGCTCCAAGAATATATGTCACCTTCACAGCTAGTTCCACCACCTTTTGCCTTTGAATGTTTTGAATTTTTCAGTTGAGGCCGAGGATTCACCTATCCCAAATCAAAGATTGTTTCTTGTGAGGAAATTTGAAAACCACAAAAATAAAGTGTTAACATAAACAGTTTTTCTTCAATTTTGCCTCAAATCTTGCAATATCCCCTCACTTTATTAAGAGTAAACAACATTTACAAAGTCTGAACCAAGATCAGAGTGCATTCAATTATGATTTACAGCCATTACTCTTCATTTCCTGCAAATCTTATCCCAAAAAAATAATTTAACAGATATTAGTATCTCTCTTTTTTTTTTTTTTTTTTACAAACATCAAATATAACATACATTAGTATCTAATATATTACAATTAATATAATTTAATAATAATAAGAATATATATCAATTCCATCTGCATCTCCTTAATTTTCTCCTCACATTAATGCAGACATTTAAAGAGAATCCCACCATTAATATAGACATTTAAAGAAGATCTCTTGACTCACTATATATATCCAGAAAACTAACTTACTGATTTGTGTAATTAGGATGGCAAATAAACAAGCACAAACACTACATCGTTGTTAAAAAGATAAGTATCAGAATTATCACAAAACGTGTCAAAAGAAATCTAGAACTGCATACTCTTCTTCAATATTTACCTGCTGGAGCCACTGCACAAATGCCCACGGTCTGTTCAGAACTATGTTCCCCTGAAGTAAGACGAGAGATAAGCCAATATCAGCTTGAAATATTACTCTTTTTCAGTGAAAAGTATTGCTGCAGAAAGATTTGAATAATTTAGGCACCCAATACGAAAGAAATGATTTCAGAAATTTACAAGCCTCCCCGATTCGTTTCCCATCAACATCAAAAATGGAAACGTTGTTCTTTCAATTCAAAATCTCCAAACACTTCAACACTGTAGAACCTTTACAATATGACAACCGGCTAATTTAGAACTCAGATTACCATTCCAATTAGCACAACCAACCAAGGAAGCTAAAAGATATACCTTTCCATAAAAAAGATATATCTATCTGAAATCATCCTAATATTGTATGAATTTGCTAACGGGAACCGAACTGAGTTCAAAAATTCCCAAAGTGATTAGGACCCATTTAACACATGCTTACCATCATTCTTTAATTCGACCAAAAGTTCACTTTCTTCTCCAGCTTCAATCACTGTAAAACAAGAGGGTGCAAGTTTAGACACAATTCAAAGAGTAACAGAGAGAAACAAAACACAACAAAGGATAACTAATAAGCATCTCACTAAAGATTGAAAAAAAAAATTGATAACTAATAAGCATCTCACTACAGATTGAAAAAAAAAAAAAAAAACAACGGCAATAACTAGCAATAACTAACATTTCTTGGGGTTTTTTGGGGAAAACACAAATAGTTTCCAGTTTCCACGTCTAGAGATGGACTAAATCTCCCTACATCAAAATTTTGGCTATCACCACCAGATATCCCAAAATCTCCTCCTTCAGAAGAATCAACAACAACATCTATATAGTAAGACGCACTCCCAACTCCCAAATCCCTATTAAAATCACAAAAAAAAAAAAAAAAGAAGAAGAAGAAGAAGAGAGGAAACTCGAATAATGTACTTGTTGTCGACACGGTGAAGGCGGAGGCGAGATAGGAAAAGCGCGGCGGTAAGTGGTGGGCAAGATGGAAGAGCAATGCCGCTGCTATGCCTAAATTCCAAAGTTAGGCTAGAAGAAATTTAAAAATGAAAGAAAAAGAAAATAGGGGAAGAGCATGGCGTACCTGTTACCGGCGGCGAGAAGGCGGCGAGATGGGGCGGCGGCGAGTGGTGGGTGAGAATGGAAGCAGCGCCGCTGCAGCTGCTGAATCGAGAAGGGGAAAAATGTGTTTGGGGTAGGGTTTTTTCCTTATATACTATCCACTTTTCCGGGTCAATTCGGGTTGACCCGAAACCCACCCGAACCTGCTCTCCCATTGCCGGATTCATTTCGGGTCCGACCCGAAATACCCCAACCCTAACCTGATATTTAGGCGGGTGGGTCGGGTTGGGTACTTTTCGGGTCGGGTTGTGTTTTGACACCCCTAACTTTTACAAACTAGATACTCCTCTAAAGGAAATAAACAAGTAATATTAAAGCTATCCACGACTAAAATAAACTAACTAATGCATATGGTAAATATTGATATCATATTAATCCTATCCAATTTCTAATCTGCTCTCTATCTCCGTCCATATCAGAGAACGACCTATCCAATCATGGTTTTCTGCCGAAAATTTTAATGAGATTCTTTTAATTAGCCGAAGAGAAGTTGGGTAGAAAAATGAGACCTCCAAACCAAATTAGAGATTTTCGAGAATGGCTTGCTGATTGTGAACTATTTAATTTGGGATTCGAAGGCTATGATTTCACATGATCAAATAACAAGTCAGTGCCACATGCTATCTGGGAACGACTTAATAGAGGAGTTGCCAATCGGACTTGGACTGCAAAGTTTCCAAATTACTGTGTAAAACACTTTCCAAGGCCCTCCTTGGATCATGATCCGATCTTAATTGAAATTGGTCGAAAGAAAATCAAAGACTATAGAAAAACTCTTGAACACATATTTTTGTGCTTTGATAAGGAACAATGTTACGCGACACACGTTATTAATGCTTTTGGTACAATTCCTATTTATTTAGTTCAAATTGACTACCAATCGATTTCATTTTAGTTTGTTTCATGAATTTACCTCTTTTTTATTTTAGTCCTCATTTTCCATTGGGACAGTTGGTTGGTCGTTCAGTCGGTATTTTGTTTTTGAGTGCTCGAAATTTTCTCTCAATTTTTAGGTCCTGATCAAGAGGACCACGGTCATGGGCTCTTCTCATACAAAGAATATATATAAAACAATTAATATCAAAACTCAAACATAAAAATAGAAATCTAAAACATTACTATAAACACTTAAATGTGATAGAGGTTTGAACGTCTTCCTCGATAACGGGCGTCAAAAAATTGTTAAATTTAATTTAAATATTTTATTCGTACAAGTGACCACGATAATTGTAGTATAAAATAAATTGAAACCACTGCTAATGAAGCCAAACATCACTTAAGTAAAGCCATCACGTAAATAATTAAAGAAATCAATAACAAACAAAGGCCAAGGAATGACAATCTTGCAAAATCTATGCCTCACTCAATGTTCAACATATTATTGGTTTTCACAATTCTAATCAATTTTATATGCATTAATTTCTCTCGAAATCTAAAACATGTGTTTAAGAATTTATATTTAGACTCTCGTGATCAATATCAAATTAATTAGCCCAAGCAAACAAAGTTAGTATAATTAAATAACTGACGGCTTAGGATTAGATTTAATCTTTCTAAATCTTTGCTGCAAGTTTCATGAAATTAATCCTCCCAAAGCCCTCCAACTGAAAAGGGCCCTAACCCCTCCTAAATGGGCCTAAATCCTTGTCTATATATTACACCTTAAATTAGGGCTGTCAACGGGTCGGATTCGGGCCGGATCAGGGGATTCCGGATCCGAATCCGACAAGAGGATCCGACAACCGGATCCGAATCCGAATCCTATAGGATTCGGATTCATTTATTTTGAATCCATGTACAATCGGATCGGATTATATCCGATTAAAGATCCGACCCGATTAGTAATAAAATTTAATTTTTTTTATTTAACAAATTTAATATAAAGAATAAATATAATTACATAATATTAATATATAATAATTATTTAATGGATTATTTGATGATTTTATTTATATTTATTTAAAATAAGTTAATTTAAACTTATTAATAAAGGAAAATATATACTTTTAGAGTAAATAATTCAAATTTTATTGTTGTTTAAAGTGATAATTATGTGAAAATTATAATTTTAGTCATTTTACTTAATATTATGTACTAGTAAATAATTTATTTTAATTAAATATTATATATATAATCGGATTCGGATTCTAAACGGATCGGATTCGTTAATTCCATATTCGCTCCATTTATTTCGGATAACGAATATTTATAATCGGATATGATCCATCGGACATTTTTATCGGACGAATATGCTAAAATTCGGATCGGATTCGGACCGGATTCGGATTAAAATCCGATCCATTGACAGCCCTACCTTAAATCCGCAACATATAATGTTTGACATTATATTAAAATAATTTGCAAAAGAAATTTGACATTTTTACTAACTATCACAGCAAAGAATTTAACTCAAAAACAGACTAGATCAATTACATTAACGGCATGATTGGTATGCATGAATGGAATGAGACAGGAAAGGAATGAACTTTGTAATGGAATGAACAAAGGAATGGAATGATTTTATTATGACATTGCTATGATTGGTACACCAATTAATAAAGTTAGGAATGAAATAAAAATTTTAAACTTATTTTATTAATAATAATAATAATAATAATAATAATAATAATAAATATATATAATTAAAAATATTTTTATATTAAATATATATTTTAAATTTTTATTTTGAGTAACTATATATTTATTTCATATATAAATATATTATTACTATTTTATATCAAATGTGTGATATATATGACATTTATTATATATATATATATATATATATATATATATATGTGTGTGTGTGTGTGTGTGTGAGTGAGTGTGAGAGTGAGTGTGTAACATATATATATATACTATTTCTCTATTCATGCATAAAGTATTTATTAATTATTTATTATATTTAATATATTTCTTGATATTTAAAAATAAATTTTAATATAAATGTCAAAATTCGTTCTTTATAAAATATTTGAATTTATAAAATTTTATAAATAAAATAATATTTTGAACATGTTTTTTAAATGTATAATATATTTATATTCACATATATTTGATTTAATTTATTAAATTTTCAATCTGATTAATAGTATTTAATTTTTATTTATGAAAATAATAAAATATAATATGCATTTAAAAAATATGTGACGAAAATATAAAAATAATAATAAATTTTAAACATTGGGAATGGCTAATACCATGGGGGACCAAAGGAATTGGTAATCCCATGCTTTTGGGAATGGACATTACCGCGGGAATGAGTATTCTTAATCATGTTTTGGTACCAATCATGGGTTTATGAATAGATGCGCTAATGCCCATTCCATTTCCACCACATTCCATCGTACCAATCATACCGTAAAAGAATTAATGAACGTCACCGAAAAGAAATAAATTAAATAAATCAAATCTTAGTATCTACCACGTACGACAAAAGAATTTAACTAAAAAACATACGTAGATTAATCACATTAAATTAATGCACTTAATTAAAAAGATAAATAAATCGAATAAGAAATACATAAAGAAAATAAAATAAATATTAATTAACATGATTAACTATAATAAATTATTTTAAAATAAATAATTAAAAAAAACAGCTAAAAAAATTAAAGAAAAGCATGTAGACAATGATAAATAAATCTAAAAACTATAATGAAAGATATACAAATTCCTCAATAGAGTGAAACAAATATATATAACATAATTAAAATAAATATTAATTAACATGATTAACTATAATAAATTATTTTAAAATAAATAATTAAAAAAACAGCTAAAAAAATTAAAGAAAAACATGTAGACAATGATAAATAAATCTAAAAACTATAATGAAAGATATACAAATTCCTCAATAGAGTGAAACAAATATATATAACATAATTAAAACAATAAAAAATATTCATAAAACAAAATACAAAGGTAAAAAGTAATCATTATATTAGAAAAATTATATAATAGATCCCTGAGAATTACTTTTAAAATTCAAACATAAAAGATGATAATAATTAGTATTGCATGATATCAATAGTGTTCGTATTAAATAATAGAGGTTAGTAAATAAATCAAGCAATAACAAAATTTTCTATATATATGCATGCATTTTTAATAATTTTTCCCACAACATATATTTTCCAATGAAATGGGAATTTGTAGTTTAATTTTATAACATTATTAATTTTGTAAAATTGTTTTGAAAAGGCAAACAGATGAACCTTACGGAAACCATTTGTATCGTCAAAAACATGAAACACATCCTGACATCCATGGGCCATTTTATAGGACTCATTCATAAATATATATATATATATATATAAATTTTTCCCACAACATATATTTTCCAATGAAATGGGAATTTGTGGTATTAATTTTATAACATTATTAATTTTGTAAAATTGTCTTGAAAAGGGAAACAGATGAACCATACGGAAACCATTTGGAGCTAACAACCCCAAAAACCCTGTGTTATTCGAAATGATCATAAAAAACCATGACAAAAAAAAAAGTACTTTAAAAAACCCTTTGTTTTTCAAAATGAACTCACCGCCCCCTAACCTCATTTAGTCAACGAAAAAGTGTAGAATCCCCATAATACCCTTACGTACTATAGCAGTTATATAAATATATATATATACATATAATATATATACTTATTTAATATCTAAAAATACATATTGATAAATTAACAAATTTATAAAAATAGTATATATGTATATATATACATAATATATATATATATAAACTTATTTAATATATAAAAGTACATATAAATATTGTAATTATAATATAAATATAATTATATATTATATTATCATAATGTATTTTAATTTGATTTTATTTTAATTCTAATTAAATATTGTATTGATGAATAAATTATATTTATAAACTCTTAAATATTATACATGATATTTATACTTAATATATATAATTCATATTAATACAGATATTATATGTATATTACATATTATATATATATATAAACTTATTTAATACATAAAAATACATATAAATATTGTAATTATAATATAAATATAATTATATATTATATTATCATAATGTATTTTAATTTGATATATATTTTTTAATTCTATTTAAATATTGTATTGATGAATAAATTATATTTATAAACTCTTAAATATTATATAATACATATTATATTTATGTGATACATATAATATATGTAATATATGTATATATGTAAATATATATACATATACATCCTCTTCTTCCTCAAGTCACCCACCCCCCGCCGCCTCCTCTCCAGTCTCCACCACGGCACACAAGCGCCGGTGAAATCTCCGGTCCACCACACCGCCGCCGGCGACGCCAGCTTCACCCACCACTACCATCCTCACCGTCACAGCACCCACCACCTCCATCCACTGCCATCCTCCACCACTGCGGCGGCGACGGGATGGCCGTTCTGGCCATCCTCCAGCGACGGAATCTTTGGATTTTGACTAAGTTCGACGAGGCGAGTCCATTGGTGACACTCCCGTCACCTGAAACCCACCCGAACGACCGTCACGGCAGAGCAACGGAGGCGCGCGGCTGTTCACGGTAGCGGTCGGTTTACGGTGAAATTTTCTGGCGACCAACATATGCATTTCGAAGTTCTCAACACGGGTAAGCTAATGCAATTTACGGATTTGAATTTCGTTAAACGGATTGAGAGTAATTGCAATTTCAATTTCGAGGTTCGTGTTTTTAGATTTGAAATTGGGGATAAATGGTTTGGAATTTTCAGAAATCAATCGAACATATGGAACAAGCACGAGTAGTATATTCGGGGTTGATTAATTTTTGGGGATTTTTTCGGTGACCTTCAGCGGTTCGGCGGTGGCGGTGGAGCTACAGTGGACGGCGGAGCTACAGTGCGGTGGAGCTACAGTAGATATATATATATATATTTATTTATTTATATAACGGAAGGGTAAAATAGTCATTTTATTTGAAAAAGTGAAAAAAAAACAATTCTTACTCGCAGTCAGGGCGCGTGCATCTCAAATTCCCGTTGTAGGGTTTTTTATACACATTATTAAAAACATGGGGTTTTTAAAAGTACTTTTTTTTTTAGGGGTTTTTTCTTGATCATTTCGTGTTACACAAGGGAGCTGGACGATATTTTCCCAAACCATTTGTATCGTCAAAAACATGAAACACATCCCGACATCCATGGGCCATTTTATAGGTCTCATTCAATTTCTTCGGGACCATTTTATTACGTTGACCATAGAAAAACTCTTGAACATACTTTTTTTGCTTTGATAAGGATCTATGTGACACAACACACCTTCTTAATGTTTTTGGTACGATTTCTATATTTTTATCTGAAATTGATTATCGCTCAATTTTATTTTAGTTTCTTTCGTAGAGTGACCTATTTTCTTATTTTAGTCTCAACAATTTTTTATTTCTCAATTTATGTCATATATTATTATAATCTTTTTAAATATGATTTTTGAAGTGAATTTTCAAAGTAAAACACCCATTTTCGTCCAAAAAATTGAAATTTGCCTCTTTATAAAGTATTATATTGTAATCTACACCCTTGACATAATTTTTGCATATATCTATCAATGATTTAAATTAATATCTGAGTAATACCTTAATTTACATAAACGAATAATTTCACCATATTAGTATAAAACTATATATTTTATCAACATGATAAAATAAATAAAAAACTAATAATTTATTGAAGAAATTATTTATTTAACACACGAGGTACCGAATATTAGTATGTTGAGAATGTTTTGAATGGTGAGGTACCGAATGGAGGGAATGGTAATAATACAGTTCCCATGACTTTGAAGGAATATGTTATGCCCGATGTAGGACTCATTCAGAATAATTTAGTCCGGCCTACCATTGCTACGAATAACTTTGAGAGCAAAACATCCACAACCAACCTTTTTCAATAGAATTACTTTGGAGGTGTGAGCAACCTTCAAAATCAATAACGTCACCGATAACACAATCAAAGTATGTTTATTCCCATTTTCTCTTAGGGATCGAGCAAGAATGTGACCTGTAGAGAAATTGCCCTCATCATGGATTTTATTAGAATTAAAGATTGTGAGGAATTTGACTTCTCATCAATCCCGTAAAAATACATGAGAGGGTATATATATATACAAGTGGATAAAGACTAAAGTAAGGATAACTATAATTAAATTAATTAATTAACTATTAACACTAATTAAAATATTCTAGAGAATATCCCACGTAATACAACCCCCCCCCCCCCCTCTCAAGGTGGAAGGAAGATGTTGCGGACTAAGTAATCTGAGTTGAGGGGCGGAGAGAGGTTTTGTGAACATGTCAGCTAGTTGGTTAGCTGAGCGAATGGGAAGAAGTTTGATAAACCCAGTAGCAACCTTGTCACGAACGAAATGACAATCCACTTCTATATGTTTCGTCTGTTCATGAAAAAGAGGATTATTAGCTAGATATACAGCTGCCTGATTATCACAGAAGATCGAGACTGGAGATGAAACGGGAACTTGCAAATCATGAAGGAGCTGGGATAGCCAAACGAGTTCGCAAGTGGTCATCGCAAGTGCGCACAACACTTGGAGAATAAGTTAAGATCTTATTATTCCAATTAAATTAATAATTAAATGAGTTAATTAGTGAGGAAGAAAGCTAATCCCAGTGGGTCTTGGAAACCCTAGGGAGTTCGAACCCCACTAGTATAAATACTAGTGGGGGTGCTTCTCTTATTCTTTAGACCAACGTTCTTGAAGCGTTAAGTTTTTGAGAAAAATAAAAGAAAAGTTTTCAAAGTAAAATATCTTAGACTAACACAAGCCATAGAACTAACATTCTCACTCGCTTGATCGTGTTCTAGGACTGGTGTTGATACGCTTTGGAGGATTGCCTACTTCGGGATCTAATCGAAGAACGTTCGAGGGACTTTCCGCTTGAAGGGTGTTTGTTAGGCAGTAACAACATCACAAGAAAGCTTCTATTAATGTGAGTTTCTTGAAACACCCTACGATACGATACGAACATTGCAAGTCTTTTAGATCTACTTTTGGAAAAATTTTAAACTTCCGTTGTGCATACTCTGTTGTTTTCCAACAAGTGGTATTAGAGCCACCTTGCAACGTTCGTATTGTATCTTTACTGCTTTACGAATTTTGACTGAAAATTCTTGAATTTGGATTATTGGTTATGTATTCTTGGTTTTTATTTAAAAACAAATCTGTCGGATCAAAACTGTTTCTTGAGAATTCGTGAAAAACTATTTTCGTAAAATCTGGTTTTAAGTTGTTTTAATCGGATTTGTATTGAACTATTTTAATTCGAAATTGGATTACTTGAATTTGTCAAAATTACGAAAAGAGAATCGAAAGGGTTCACCTACGCGGGATTGTGCGCAACACGTACGCCCATGGGACGGCAACACGCCGCCCCGCTTTACCGCAGCCCGCCGCGCAAACGCCTGCCGTTTTACCGCAGCCTGCGCGCAAGCAGCTACCGCGCTATTCCGCCCACCCTTCCGAGAGCGCCTGCTCGTGGCGCACACACCTGCGCGCAAGGCACGTGCGTGCCCGCTTTCGGGCGCTTCCCGCACCCATTCCGGCATAGCTGAGTTGTGTGCGCGGTGCTGCTTGCGCGCGCGCTTGTGGGCGGCGGCGGCGCGCAGGCTGTCTCGAGACCCCGTCTTTGTTTCGTGTTATCCCAAATATTAAAATTATAAAAAAATTTATTTGAAATAATTATATAAATATTGGAATTTTATGAATTAAAGTCAAGTTCTAATTTTCTAAAAAAAATTTAAATATCACTTTGAATGATATTTTTGACAAAATGTAATTCTTGTAATTAATTGAGGTTTTGTCAAATTGATCCGGGTTCGTTTTTGAATAAATTCTTGAATAATGAACTAATATTCAAATTACTTAAGTTAGTTGTAACTTGAAGTCACGAGAATTTTAAATTTAATTGGTAAATGTAAATTCAGGCGAAAGCATGCTAGTTTAGGTGATCATGGGTTAGTCTTATGTATGTTTTAAATTCTGCACATGGATGATTTCAATCGGGGTCGGAGCCCCATAGTTGCGCGTTTTCAATTGGGGTTGGAGCCCTACTTATGTGCGTACTGTTATGTGTTTATTATGTGACTTTCCTTATTATTGTTTTGGGCCGGGGTATGCCCTGTCTATTTGTCTATGACCAATATGAAGATTGAGCCATATTATTTTATGTTAAGAGAGTAGAACTTAGGAAGTGAGGTTTTTTCTTTTCATTTTGGAGACAAACACCCAAGGAGCAAGAAGGATCCACAAGGAACACTTGAAGAGCGGTGGCCATAAGTGAAGACCCTTCAAAATGTTTAGTAGGGTTTCTATTAAGGTAATAGATAGGGTTTTTCATTAAATTTTGTACCCCTATGTGATATGAACTGTCTAATGTGGAAAGAATGTTAGAACTAGTGATTATAGAGTGGCTCCCATAATCACATATAAGATAGGATACCCATGATCATCTCTTAATTATTATCATGCTATGACATGTTATCTGCTAATTGCTTCTATGATGCACTTTATGTGAAACTGCATTAATCAAGACAATTAAAATTTGGATAACATTATATGTTGGTGAGGTCATTTCAGACAACCCTATGGAAATTCGAAAATCCCATTTAAAATATTGATCAATTCGAATAAATAGGTATTTTATCACGGTAATAAAATTTCTAGCATTCTATCAATAGGATTTAGGACTTAATAAGTGAAACTAATTGTTGTCTCATGAGTCGTGGGGTAATTAGTGTAGCTTATTAATTCTAGTTTCCTGATTAATCACTTTAAGTAATTAATATTTCTTGACCATTTTAGAATGGGTGATGTCTCACGAGTCATGGGTCGTTCCAAACTAAGTTTGGCTGAGATCTTATGATTGATGGGTTCTGCTCAACACTGAAGTAGATATGGATGTCTCACGAGTCGTGGGTTCATGATTGAAAGATCAGTGATGCAAAAATATTACTGGGAATTCCATGGGGATGCAATCGGCAACTCGTACCTACCTAAAGATTCTTAGACCTTTGGATATCTCACGAGTAGTGGGTCCAAAACTAAGAATTCTTGGGATCCTAGTAACCATTGAGAAAACAAGTTTCTTCTAAGGTCGTTAGGGATTTATAGACCTTCTAAAAACAGTGGGAGAACATATTTCTAAAGACCTTGATAATATGTATAATCGTTATTATTCAGCATGCTCATGATTTCTCTGTTTTTCCATTTAGTTTGTAGTTCTGTGATTATCTACAATTGAAATGACAACTAAAAACCCTCTAGTATCCATCCTTGAATCAAACAAGTTGATGGGGCCCAATTACTCTGATTGGCTTCGGAATCTAAAGATCGTTTTAGATTCTGAAAAAGAGAAGATATGTTCTCTTCGAGGGAGAGCCTGTCGTTGAAGGCAAAGCTCCGACTCGGGTCGAAAGAGAGGCGATTGCGAAATGGTCTGAAGATAATCTTCAAGCTCGTTGCCTCATGTTGGCCAACATGTCTCCGGACATTCAAAGGCAACACGAGTCAATGGAAAATGCTTGGGAGATTTATGACTATCTCGAGCAATTTTACAGCCCCAAAGAGCGTGTTTTAAGGTACAACACCTCTAAGGAGCACTTTTATCTCAGAATGAAAGAAGGTACAAGTATCCATGAGCACAGTCTAAAGTTTCTTGCTTTGAACGAGAAACTAACCTCCATGGAAATGTCACTGAGTGAAGAACTCGTTGTAGACTTGTTGCTCGCATCGCTTCCAGCATCATTCAATCCTTTCATGCTGAACTTCAACATGAATCATCCTCATGCTACTGTAGCTAAGCTGATTAGTCAACTTGTGACTGCTGAAGACACGATTAAGAAGGATCACAAAGTAATGACGGTCACTTCCTCTTCTAGGCATTCCAAAGGCAAAGGGAAGAAAGTTCCCAAGAAGAAGGGATCTGTTGAACCTGATGAAGGGGTTAAAAACAGAAAGGCCAAGAAGAAACGAGATCAGAAAGAGGACGTTTGCCACCATTGTGGCAAGAAAGGGCATTGGAAGAGAAACTGCTAAGAGTATGAGGATACTCTAAAGAAAGGTGTGCTTATTGTTGAAGTAAATCTATCTATTTATTCTAATTCTTGGGTACTTGATACCAGCTGTGGAGCTCATATCTGTAATGATGTACAGATGCTAAATGAGGTTCGGCAGCTTGAAGAAGGAGAATGCATCTTGAAGGTTGGGAATGGATCAAGCGTTCAACCTCAAGCCATTGGGACGTGTAGATTAGATTTAGGTGTCTTTACTTTAGTTTTGAACAAAGTCCTTTATGTACCTTCTATTATTCATAATATCATTTCCATTCCAATACTTGATTGTGAAGGTTTTGGAACTTTTTCTAGAAATATAAACTTTTATCTTAAGAAGAATAAAACTTCCGTTTTGCATGGTAAATTATCTAATGGACTTTACACAACTAAAGACACTAATATTTTTAATATACAACAATTAAACAAACGCAAAAGAGATGACAAGATCTCGGCTTCTTTATGGCACGCACGTTTAGGGCATATTTCTAAAGATAGGATTGCTAAGTTAACTAATTTAGGATCATTCTATGATAATAAACTTAAAGAGTTAACTCATTGTGAATCATGTCTTAAAGGAAACATGGCCAAAACTCCCTTTAATGGTAAAGTGGAACGTGTCACTAAAGTATTGGATTTAATCCATACTGATGTTTGTGGACCACTTAGTGTAAGTACGAGAAACAATCATCAGTATTTCATAACCTTCATAGAAGACTTTAATCGTTTTGGTTATGTGTACTTAATGAAGTATAAATTCGAAGCCCTTGAGAAATTCTTGGAATTTCAAAAGGAGGTTGAGAACCAAACCGGTCACAAGATAAAGACACTTCGATCTGATCGAGGTGACGAGTATCTAAGTGACAAATTCCTTAGTCATCTCAGAGATAATGGAATTATCTCTCAGTGGACTCCTCCGGGAACTCCTCAATTAAATGGAGTTCCGAAAAGAAGGAACAGAACCCTACTTGATATGGTTCGTTCCATGATGAGCTTCACTGAATTGCCACCATCATTTTGGGGTTATACCTTAGAATCAGCAGTTAAGATTCTGAATCTTGTTCCCTCCAAATCTTTACCCAAAACCCCATTTGAAATGTGGTTTGGCAAAATCCCTGATTATTCTTACTTAAGAATTTGGGGTTGTCCTGCTTACATGAAGAGGATAGTGGGAGATAAGCTTGAAGCTAGATCAAGCTTATACAACTTCGTAGGATATCCTAAAGAGTCAATAGGATATTATTTCTACAATCCTCTTGAACAAAAGGTCTTTGTGTCAAGAAATGCTACTTTTCTTGAGGACTCGTTCCTTAAAGAAAAGAAAGGCAAGATCGCAAAACACGAAGAGGTTTCTAGACCAAGGTCCCACGCCAAGTTTCGAGACTAACGTCCCTCGGCCAATCCCGAAGAGTGATACACGCGAAAATCCTCCTCTAGTAAGACGTTCCGAACGCATTCCTAGACAACCAGAGAAATGGTATGGTTTTCTCCACCAAACATCTCAAATGGATAACGATCCATTAACTTATGAGGAGGCATTGTTAGATTCGGACTCTGAACAGTGGAAAGAAGCAATGAAATTCAAAATGGATTCGATGTACTCTAATCAAGTTTGGACCTTGGTTGATCCATCTGATAGGATCAGGCCCATAGGGTGCAAATGGATATATAAGCGTAAGCTTGGAGTAGATGGAAGCGTGGTAGCCTTTAAAGCAAGATTAGTTGCTAAGGGTTTTACTCAAAGACCAGGTGTAGACTTTGATGAAACCTTCTCACCCGTTGCAATGCAAAAATCCATTCGGATCTTGCTTGCCATTGCAGTATATTATGACTATGAGATATGGCAAATGGATGTAAATGTTGGAAAACACGAATCAGAAAGCAGCGGAATTTAAAAAATTTCCCAACAAAAGGACCTTAGACTCGCAATCGTGTAACCAAATTCGTAGAGATAGAAAACTTACTTTTCTTTTATTCTTTCTTGAAGTGTTTCAAGCCACCCAAGAACGCTCTTCTCGCGGCTTGATCCCCTCTCCTTGGTAAAGCTCGAATCTTCAAACTTCTAACTTGAAGTCTCTAGAGAAAGTCCACCAACTTGATCACAATCTAACTAGTAAGGATGTTAGTTCTCTAGTTAGTGTTTAGGCTTAACCTAGGGTTTTATTTAATCTTGGAGAAAGGAAGGTGTTCAACACATGAACCAAAAGAATTGCCAATTAGCCCTAAAGGGGAGCATGAGCTCCCCTATATATAGGAAAGGGAGAGGGGCGCCGATCCTATTCCTTGTTGGGCAAGGATTTGGTCCCTTTCTCTCCTATTACTTGATCATCAAGTAATTTCCAAATTTGACTTTGAATTCTAATTCAAATCAACTTTCAAGAGAGCTAAAAATATCCAAACTATTTTTGGATAATTTATACTTTATTTATTTAAAATAAATAACTTATTTTATCTAATTAATTAATTCATAATTAATTAACTAGATTATTTTTCTCCAAAATTAGACTTTCTTTTTAATTCAAAATTAAACCAAAGTCTATTAAATAATTAACACATTTAATTATTCAATATATATATACAATATATATATATATATGTTCACGCGTGTGGGACACGTGTCACAAGGACACGTATCACTCACGTGAGCCACACGTGTGATTTCACACGTGTGGAACCCTCTAGGCCCGATTAACTCGTTTAATCATTTTTAAGCCTCAACTCATGTAACCAAGTTGTTGTGTGTGACCCTCTAGGTTCTCAATTCAATTAGCAGTGACCCTAATTAATTAATTCACTAATTAATTAATCAGTCCACAGATTAAACGACCATAGTCTAGCAACAGGTGTTTAACCCCTAGCTGAATTGGAATGTTCGGATTCGACAGAACCTTTAAGTCATTGATTGATGTGAGATACAATCCTCCTACTTACTATCTCTCAACCAAGATCTAGGGTAAGGGAATAATCAGAACCCTAATAATCCGGTCTTAAAGCTAAGTGCATTTCATATCCATTTGATCTCAATCCAAGAAACCCTTTTCTTGATGTCTTTATCTACTGCCTTTGCCAAGGACTCCATATGGTATATGAATGACTTACACAATAAGAGATCACCTTGCAAATGCAAGTGTAGGTCCTTTCTTGATTCTCATTCACTTTCATGAATCACTTGTGTAGCCCCAGCATAAGCCTTGAATCAGTTGTTTAAGGCGACACCCTTTAAAGCTTATACCTAAGACTACAGAGTTAACTCATAAAGTGACAAGGAACCTCAAGTCTAAGGATCAATTAATCACATCAATGACTCGTGAGATATTTCCTAATCTGGAAGTTTCCATTTCATGAAATAGAAACTTCCTTTCCCATTTAGGAATGTTCTCACACGGGGCACCTCAGTGAACTTACTTATTAAAGTAAGCACCCTCATGTATCACGCACGTATCAACTATACACTTTGCACCTCCATGAAACAAGGTGGTCCTTCTTAAGGGCGTGATCCCACAAGCAAGCCTTAGAGGAGTCAGGTTGACACTCCCACTGTCTGTAGGACTCATCGGCTTGGAGTAATTTACTAATCATGACTTATGTGATATAGGGCTCGTTTCATGAACCATTTCACCTAAATGGTAGAGTCCTAAAGTCATCAGGATTAGGGGAGTTCTTATACATGCACAGATAAAGTAAACGCATACCAAACAAGAGCATATAAAGAAGTGTTGCCTCAATTCGTTATTTCATTCAAAGATTGCCTGTGATTACAATAAGGAAAAGCACAAAGCGGATATACAATCGGCTTTCTAGGGCACTATTCCTAACAATCTCCCACTTGCCCGTCAAAGCCATTCTAAAGCTACTCTAAGTCCCATCTTCTGAAGATGACCTTGGAAAGCTTCTCGACTAAGGGGTTTAGTAAGTGGATCTGCCACGTTCTCTGCTGATGTGACCCTCTCAATTTGCACATCTCCTCTTTTGATAATATCACGGATTAGGTTATACTTCCTCATAATGTGCTTGGTCCGTTGGTGAGATCTTGGTTCTCTTGCTTGAGCAACCGCCCCAGTGTTGTCACAAAACACAGTAATGGGGTCTTTCATGCTAGGAACAACATTCAACTCTTGAATGAAGTTTCTAATCCAAACACCTTCCTTAGCTGCATCATTTGCAGCTAAGTATTCAGCCTCAGTGGTCGAATCTGCAGTGGTAGTTTGCTTGGAACTCTTCCAACTCACTGCTCCGCCGTTTAGGCAGAAAATGTATCCTGACATTGACTTAAAATCATCTAAGTCAGATGCAAAGCTTGCATCGCAGTATCCTTCGATAGTAAGATCTTTCTGACCTCCGTAAACTAAGAATAAATCTTTAGTACTTTTCATGTACTTAAGAATATTCTTCACGGCAGCCCAGTGACCATCTCCAGGGTCAGATTGGAAACGACTTGTAACACTAAGCGCATAAGCCACATCCGGTCGAGTACATAACATTGCATACATTATGCTTCCTATTACTGACGCATAAGGTGTATGAGTCATTCTTTTCTTCTCAAGGTTAGTCTTAGGACACATCTTCTTTGAAAGACATGTTCCTACACTCATAGGAAGGTTCTTAACCTTTGCTGACTCTATATTGAATCTCTTCAATACTTTGTCAATGTACATCGACTGTGATAGTCCTATTAACCTTCTAGATCTATCTCTATAGATTTTAATTCCAAGGATATAGGACGCATCACCAAGATCTTTCATCTCGAATTGGTTCGATAACCATAACTTAGTTACTTTCATGTCATCCTTCGAATTCCCAATAAGAAGGATGTCATCAACATAAAGTACTAAGAATTGCACTGAGGTTTCCAATTCCTTTCTATACACACAAGACTCATTCGAAATTTGAATGAAGCCAAACGCTTTGATTGATTCATCAAATCGAATGTTCCAATTCCTAGAAGCCTGTTTCAATCCATAGATTGATCTTTGGAGTTTGCAAACCTTTTGTTCACTCCCACTGAATGTGAAACCTATGGGTTGCTCCATATAAATGTCTTTGTCAATGTCACCATTGAGAAAGGCAGTTTTCACATCCATTTGCCATATCTCATAGTCATAATATGCAGCAATGGCAAGCATGATCCGAATAGACTTTTGCATTGTAACTGGCGAAAAAGTTTCATCAAAGTCCACGCCGGGTCTTTGAGTGAATCCTTTTGCAACCAGTCTTGCTTTGTAGGTTACAATGCTTCCATCAACTCCAAGCTTTCTCTTAAAGATCCATTTGCAACCTATGGGTTTGACCCCATCAGGCAAATCTACCAAGGTCCAAACTTGGTTGGAGTTCATGGAGTCCATTTCGGATTTCATGGCTTCTATCCACTGTTCAGAGTCAGAATCTGAAAGTGCCTCCTCATATTTTAAAGGATCATTATCCTTTTGAGAGATTTCATGGAAGAATCCATACCATCTCTCCGACTGTCTAGGAGTGCGTTCAGAACGCCTCAGAGGAGGATTTACGTGTGTATCGAAATTCGTGATTGGTTGTAGTTGATCAGAAGGGGACGTTTCTTCAGTGGGTGGTGTGGGATCACTTTGTACTTCTTCTAATTCTATGATCTTGCCTTTCTTTTCTTTAAGGAACGGTTCCTCAAGAAAAGTGGCATTTCTGGAAACAAACACCTTTTGCTCAGATTGATCATAGAAGTAATATCCTATGGATTCCTTAGGATAACCTACAAAGTAGCATAAGTTAGAACGAGATTCTAACTTATCTCCCACTGTCCTCTTCACGCAAGCAGGACAACCCCAAATTCTTAAGTAAGAATAGCTAGGGATTTTACCATGCCACATTTCATAGGGCGTTTTAGGGACTGACTTAGAGGGAACAAGATTCAAAATCTTTGCTGCACTTTCTAGGGCATAACCCCAGAAAGAAGGTGGTAAGACAGTGAAACTCATCATGGAACGAACCATATCAAGTAGGGTTCGATTCCTTCTCTCAGAAACTCCATTAAGCTGAGGAGTTCCCCGGAGGAGTCCACTGAGAGATAATCCCATTATCTTTGAGATTATTAAGGAATTCTTCACTAAGATACTCGCCTCCTCGATCAGATCGAAGTGCTTTGATCTTGTGACCAGTTTGGTTCTCAACCTCCTTTTGAAATTCTAGGAATTTCTCAAAAGCTTCAGATTTATACTTCATTAAGTATACATAACCATACCGACTGAAATCATCAGTAAAGGTTATGAATTACTGATGATTGTTTCTTGTGCTTACACTGAGCGGTCCACAAACATCAGTATGGATCAAATCCAAAACCTTAGTGGCACGTTCCACAGTTCCTTTAAAAGGGACTTTGGACATTTTTCCTTTGAGACAGGATTCGCAAGAAGTTAACTCCTTAAGGTCATTTTAAGAGAATGATCCTAAAGTGTTTATCTTGCTAATTCTGTTCTTGGAAATGTGTCCTAATCTAGCGTGCCATAAGGGAGCTGAAACTTTGTCATCTCTCTTACGCTTCGTTTCTCGTTGTATATTCATAATATTGATATTTTGAGTTAGGTAAAGTCCATTACTTAGAGTACCGATGTGAACGGAAGAGTTGTTCCGTTTGATAAAGTATTTACCATTCTTAATATAAGTTTCATAACCTTCACAATCTAATATTGGAACTGAAATTATATTACAAATAATGCTCGGTACATAAAGGACTTTATTAAAGACTAACTCAAAACTACCTAAATCTAATCTAATTGTGCCTAAAGCTCGAGCTTCAACGTTTGAGCCATCGCCGATCTTCAAGACACATTCTCCTTCTTTGAGTTGTTGGACTTCACTTAGCATCTGTACATCATTACAGATATGAGTTCCACAACCGGTATCAAGTACCCAAGAACTAGAATTAATAGAAAGATTTATTTCAACGAGAAAGATACCTTTCTTTAGAGTAGCCTTGTACTCTGGGCAGTTTCTCCTCCAATGTCCCGCTTTGCCACAATGAAAGCAAACATCCTCTTTCTGATCACGCTTCTTCTTTTGGGCCTTCCCCTTCGAAATGCCACCAGTGGGCCTAAGGGGTTTCTTCTTCTTCTTTTGGGCTTTCTTGCCCTTACCTTTAGAAGGCCCAGAAGAGGAAGATGGAGCATTCACCATCAAAACCTTATTGTCCTTCTTGATCGTGCTTTCAGCAGTCACAAGCTGACTAATCAGCTCAGCTACAGTAGCACCAGCATGATTCATATTGAAGTTAAGGACAAATGCGTTGAATGATGGTGGGAGCGAGGCTAGCAACAAATCCACTGAAAGCTCATCTTTCAGTGGCATGTCCATGGAAGCAAGTTTCTCAGTAAGGGCAAGAAACTTGAGTCCATATTCATGGACACTTGAACCTTCCCTCATTCTCAAGTGGAACAATTCATTTGAAGTGTTATACCTTGTAACACGTTCATGAGGGCGGTAAAGTTGCTCTAAGTGGTCGTAAATCTCCCAAGCAAATTCCATGGCCTCATGTTGCCTTTGCAAGTCCGGAGACATGTTAGCCAACATAAGGCAACGAGCTTGGAGATTATCATCCTTCCACTTCTGAATCGCATCCCGCTCGGCCCGAGTGGGAGCCTCCCCTTCGGGACTAGGCTCCCCTTCGAAGAGAACATAAGTTCTCTTCTCAGAATCTAAAATGATTTTTAGATTCCTCAGCCAATCAGAATAGTTGGGACCAGTCAACTTGTTTGACTCGAGGATCGATACAAGAGGGTTTTTGGTTGCCATTTCAAAACACGTAGAGAATCACAGAATCTACGACCTAAATGGTAAAACAGAGAACTAGTGAGCATGCTGAATTATAACGATATACAAAAGATAAGGTCTTTAATCCAATGTAGCTCCCACTGTTTTTCAAAGATCTATAATTCCTAAAGATCTAAGAGGAACACGTTTCCCAATGGGTACTAAGATCCTAGGCATTTTACCTCGAACCCACGACTCGCGGACATTCTAAGTAAGAACCCTAGGTAGGTACAACTTACCAATTCTAACACCTTTAGAACTCTTAGTAATTATTTTTTGCATCACCTATCTTTCAATATGGACCCACGACTCGTGCGACATCCATATTTACTTAGGCGTTAAGCTTAACCCATCAATCATAAGATAATGACCAAAACTTAGTTCGAACGACCCACGACTCGCGGACATCGCCCTTGCTAAAATTGACCACGAAATATTGACCATTTAAAATGATCAATTAGGTAACTAAGAACTAATAAGCTCCACTAGTTATCCCACGACTCACGGACAATAACTAGTTTCACTTACTAAACTTAAAACCTATTGATGGAATGCTAGGAATTTAATTCAAAATTTGCATCTCGAATTAAACACCTATTTGTTCGAAATTAGCTTAATATTTAATGGGAATTTTCGAATCAACCGGAGAGTTGTCCGGTTTGACCTTACCAACATATATGTTATCCAATTTTATTAGTCTTGATTAATGCAAGTACACTTAAATGCATTTCAAACAAGCACATAAACAGATAACATGTCCTAGCATGATACTAACATGTAATGATCATGGGTTCTACCTATCTTATGCGTGATATGTGGGAGCCACTCCACAATCACAAGTTCTAACATACATGCCACATAAACAGTTTAAATCACATAAGGGAAAGCGGTAACAAAATACGAGCCCTATCTCTATTACATTTAACAATTGAGATTCCCCTCCCTAACATGTTGAGGGGTCTTCACTTATGGCCTCCTTGTTACTTGAATGTGGTCCATCTTACTCCATGGGTGCATTGTCTCCAAAATGAAAATAAAACCTCACCACCTATCTCTACTCTCAAATTACAATAAAAAGAAAAGGACATAAAGTAATAAGGCTCAATCTTCATATTGGTCTTAGACAATTACACGGGGCTTACCCCGGCCTCAAAAACAGTAATATGGAAAGCCACATAATAAATCACATAACAGTACGCACATAAGTGAGGCTCCAACCTCAATTGAAAAACGCAACTATAAGGCTCCAACCCCAATTTAAACCATCCATGTGCATAAATTAAAACCATACATAGATCTAAACCCATGATCACCAAACATGCTTTTGCGAGAATTTAAATTTAACCAATAAATTAAAATTCCCGTTTCAAGTCCTAATGACTTAAAACACGACTTGATGCGAGTCTTATTTATAAAAGTTTTCAATAAATCCCAATTTACCAAAACAAATAAAACTCCAATTAATTTTTGAAAAATTAATAATTTTATCAAAGATGTATTTTCCCAAAATATAAACCGTTTCAATTTCTCAAAAATCCCAATTTGAAGTTTTATTCAAAAATTAAAAAAATAAATATTCAAAAATAAAATTTTAAAATTAAAATAAAAATTGGGACTGGATTGCACGATAAACGGAAAAATGGATTACGAAAATGGGGCCCTTGCACGAGAAGGGGCCGCTCGTCGCAGGCATGAGCGCGCGCTGGGCGTGCACGCCGCGCGCGGCCCTCTCGGCAAGGAAGGCAGGCGGCCTGGGCGAGCCATCCCGCACGCCTTGCGGGATTCTAGCCCAGCCTGGGAGGACGGCGTCGGCAGCCCTGGGCGCGCCCGGAACACCTCCCGCGCGGTTGCGGGCGGGAGTAGGCGCACGCCTTCGCGCTCGGGGTTTCGCGTGTTCGTCGTAATCCGGGTTTTGTTTCGTGTTTTCGTTCAAAAGCAAAACCAATCCAAGAAATCCAAAAAACAGTTTATACAGTTTCAAATCTAAAATAGTTTTCAAAAATTAAATTTTGCAAAAACCAATTTTCAGAAACTTTCAGGAAAAAATACAGTTTCGTAATTCAGGCTTTCTAAAACAATTACAAATACTCAATCGCATCAAGCGTAAGAATTTCTACCAAATTCAGTATAATTGAGACGAATCAGAAACACGATTTACGAGGTGGCTCTGATACCACTTGTTGGAAAACACGAATCAGAAAGCAGCGGAATTTAAAAAATTTCCCAACAAAAGGACCTTAGACTCGCAATCGTGTAACCAAATTCGTAGAGATAGAAAACTTACTTTTCTTTTATTCTTTCTTGAAGCGTTTCAAGCCACCCAAGAACGCTCTTCTCGCGGCTTGATCCCCTCTCCTTGGTAAAGCTCGAATCTTCAAACTTCTAACTTGAAGTCTCTAGAGAAAGTCCACCAACTTGATCACAATCTAACTAGTAAGGATGTTAGTTCTCTAGTTAGTGTTTAGGCTTAACCTAGGGTTTTATTTAATATTGGAGAAAGGAAGGTGTTCAACACATGAACCAAAAGAATTGCCAATTAGCCCTAAAGGGGAGCATGAGCTCCCCTATATATAGGAAAGGGAGAGGGGCGCCGATCCTATTCCTTGTTGGGCAAGGATTTGGTCCCTCTCTCTCCTATTACTTGATCATCAAGTAATTTCCAAATTTGACTTTGAATTCTAATTCAAATCAACTTTCAAGAGAGCTAAAAATATCCAAACTATTTTTGGATAATTTATACTTTATTTATTTAAAATAAATAACTTATTTTATCTAATTAATTAATTCATAATTAATTAACTAGATTATTTTTCTCCAAAATTAGACTTTCTTTTTAATTCAAAATTAAACCAAAGTCTATTAAATAATTAACACATTTAATTATTCAATATATATATATATATGTTCACGCGTGTGGGACACGTGTCACAAGGACACGTATCACTCACGTGAGCCACACGTGTGATTTCACACGTGTGGAACCCTCTAGGCCCGATTAACTCGTTTAATCATTTTTAAGCCTCAACTCATGTAACCAAGTTGTTGTGTGTGACCCTCTAGGTTCTCAATTCAATTAGCAGTGACCCTAATTAATTAATTCACTAATTAATTAATCAGTCCACAGATTAAACGACCATAGTCTAGCAACAGGTGTTTAACCCCTAGCTGAATTGGAATGTTCGGATTCGACAGAACCTTTAAGTCATTGATTCATGTGAGATACAATCCTCCTACTTACTATCTCTCAACCAAGATCTAGGGTAAGGGACTAATCAGAATCCTAATAATCCGGTCTTAAAGCTAAGTGCATTTCATATCCATTTGATCTCAATCCAAGAAACCCTTTTCTTGATGTCTTGATCTACTGCCTTTGCCAAGGACTCCATATGGCATATGAATGACTTACACAATAAGAGATCACCTTGCAAATGCAAGTGTAGGTCCTTTCTTGATTCTCATTCACTTTCATGAATCACTTGTGTAGCCCCAGCATAAGCCTTGAATCAGTTGTTTAAGGCGACACCCTTTAAAGCTTATACCTAAGACTACAGAGTTAACTCATAAAGTGACAAGGAACCTCAAGTCTAAGGATCAATTAATCACATCAATGACTCGTGAGATATTTCCTAATCTGGAAGTTTCCATTTCATGAAATAGAAACTTCCTTTCCCATTTAGGAATGTTCTCACACGGGGCACCTCAGTGAACTTACTTATTAAAGTAAGCACCCTCATGTATCACGCACGTATCAACTATACACTTTGCACCTCCATGAAACAAGGTGGTCCTTCTTAAGGGCGTGATCCCACAAGCAAGCCTTAGAGGAGTCAGGTTGACACTCCCACTCTCTGTAGGACTCATCGGCTTGGAGTAATTTACTAATCATGACTTATGTGATATAGGGCTCGTTTCATGAACCATTTCACCTAAATGGTAGAGTCCTAAAGTCATCAGGATTAGGGGAGTTCTTATACATGCACAGATAAAGTAAACGCATACCAAACAAGAGCATATAAAGAAGTGTTGCCTCAATTCGTTATTTCATTCAAAGATTGTCTGTGATTACAATAAGGAAAAGCACAAAGCGGATATACAATCGGCTTTCTAGGGCACTATTCCTAACAATCTCCCACTTGCCCGTCAAAGCCATTCTAAAGCTACTCTAAGTCCCATCTTCTGAAGATAACCTTGGAAAGCTTCTCGACTAAGGGGTTTAGTAAGTGGATCTGCCACGTTCTCTGCTGATGTGACCCTCTCAATTTGCACATCTCCTCTTTTGATAATATCACGGATTAGGTGATACTTCCTCATAATGTGCTTGGTCCGTTGGTGAGATCTTGGTTCTCTTGCTTGAGCAACCGCCCCAGTGTTGTCACAAAACACAGTAATGGGGTCTTTCATGCTAGGAACAACATTCAACTCTTGAATGAAGTTTCTAATCCAAACACCTTCCTTAGCTGCATCATTTGCAGCTAAGTATTCGGCCCTAGTGGTCGAATCTGCAGTGGTAGTTTGCTTGGAACTCTTCCAACTCACTGCTCCGCCGTTTAGGCAGAAAATGTATCCTGACATTGACATAAAATCATCTAAGTCAGATGCAAAGCTTGCATCGTAGTATCCTTCGATAGTAAGATCTTTCTGACCTCCGTAAACTAAGAATAAATCTTTAGTACTTTTCAAGTACTTAAGAATATTCTTCACGGCAGCCCAGTGACCATCTCCAGGGTCAGATTGGAAACGACTTGTAACACTAAGTGCACAAGCCACATCCGGTCGAGTACATAACATTGCATACATTATGCTTCCTATTGCTGATGCATAAGGTGCATGAGTCATTCTTTCCTTCTCAAGGTTAGTCTTAGGACACATCTTCTTTGAAAGACATGTTCCTACACTCATAGGAAGGTTCTTAACCTTTGCTGACTCCATATTGAATCTCTTCAATACTTTGTCAATGTACATCGACTGCGATAGTCCTATTAACCTTCTAGATCTATCTCTATAGATTTTAATTCCAAGGATATAGGACGCATCACCAAGATCTTTCATCTCGAATTGGTTCGATAACCATAACTTAGTTACTTTCATGTCATCCTTCGAATTCCCAATAAGAAGGATGTCATCAACATAAAGTACTAAGAATTGCACTGAGTGATTCCCAATAAGAAGGATGTCATTCCCAATTAACATAAACTCGTTTAGACCTCCGAAATTCACCTGAAACATGCCATCTCGCCTAAAATGACCACCCTCCACCTTTTATATCATAACTCACACTATACCTAACCAAATTGAGCGAAATTGGGACCCACTTAAAGCTAACGCAACCCTTAATTAGCTAGAATAACTCTCATTCTATTTCACACTTCAAACAAAGGTAAGAATCAGCAGTAAACCAAGATACCTTGAAGCTCCAAGAAAAATACTATTCATCTTCACCTTCAAGAGCTCAATTCTCTTCCTTTTCACCCCATATTTGAAAGGTAAGCTAAGGATGTTATTCTCCACCTTCTCCTCCTTCTTTAGACTCCTATTTTTCTGATTTTCATGTTGGTTTGATTGTGCATTGGATCAAATGAGGAATAGTAAGGGTTTATGCCAATATGAGAATCATCCTGTTTCCTTGTGTTTTTCTTGAATTTAATGCATGGAATTTGATCACAAGACTTCTATTTATACTCCTTTGTACTTGACTTACATGGTAGTTGAGAATTTATTGAGTTACCATTAATGAAATTTGGAAGAAATTGGATGAAAATGAACTCCTTCCTCCTTGCTCACGTATGGATTGTTGCTGCAAATTTAAGGCATGAAATGAGATGTATTTTGCTAAGTTTTGTTGTTCCTTTGTACCTTAATTTGATTGTTTAGTGTTGGTTGATAGCTTGTGAGTTTCCTGCCCTGTTTTGCTACGAACTGCTATTGTTATGTACAGGCCGCGGCCGCGATGCGGAAAGAACAACCTTAGTAGCGGCCGCGACCATATTTTTATTTTTCTTCGAATTTCAAGTCGCGCCCACGACCTGAATCATGCATATTTCATGTCACAGTCGTGACCATATTTTAGGCAGGTTTTGAGTTGTGAATTTTTGGGAAAAATTAGAGGTAGCGGCCGCTACCATTTCATGAAGAAAATGGGTCGCGGCCTCGACCCTCACGTCTTGCATGCATATTATGTGTTACGTTTTTATTCGAACTTTGCATGGTTTTCTGACTCATTTTCGGTCCATACACTTCTTTGACATGTCATATTATGTGTTAACTTATGTGTTATGAATTTTCGTCTAAATTGGACGAATATTTTACGAGTTATACCTTAATGTGACTTCAATGCTCCAAGTACGTGCATGCATGGTTCTTTGCTTCCAATATGAACCCTAAATGATAATTCCTTTCTTCTTTTATGACTCATATGGATTGTTTACAAGTTAAAGTATGTGTTATGAACGTTATATGAAATTTATGAATTAATTTGATATGAAATATGAAAGAGATGAACTCGTTTGAATATGAATCCTTCATGTATTGTATATACTTGCACTTATTGAGTGAATTACTTGATTTCATGACTCCATGGCATAATTTTACTTGTTATGCATCTTATATCATGAGCATAACATGTAGTGCGTCATATATGGTCATTTTGAGTCTCATACTCCCTCTTTTGCACAGATTTGGGTACGGTCGGAGACGTGGGCGAGCCTTGAGACTCTTGTGCCTTTCTTTTGATCTTTTGAGGTGGGTTTCTCTTCTAATAGCTATGTGTTGGAAAACTAGAGTAGAAACGCAGTGGAAATTTAAAATTTTTCCAAAAGATTGATCATGGACTTGCAATTCTCGTATCGTATCTTAGGGTGTTTAGAAACTTACGTTAATTGAAGCTTTCTAGTGATGTCAGTACCGCCTACTGAACACCCTTCAAGCGGAATGTCCCTCGAACTGTTCTCGATAGATCCCAAAGCAACGATCCTCTAAAGCGTATCCACACCAGTCCTAGAACACGATCAAGCAAGTGAGAATGCTAGTTCTATAACTTGTGTTAATGGCTAGGGTTTTGCTTTTGAAAACTTTTCTTTTATTTTTCTCAAAAACTTAACACTTCGTGAGTGTTGGTCTAAAGAATAAGAGAAGCCCCACCCTTGTATTTATGCAAGGGGGGTTCGAACTCCCTAGGATTTTCCTAAACCTTGTGGACTTCTTTTCTTGCTCACTAATTAACTAATTTAATTATTTATTTAATTGGAGAAAATAAGTTCCTAACTTATTCTCCAAGTCTTGCAAGAATAACTTTCTCTCTCCTAAAATAGGAAGTTAGACTTTTCAACTTTCCTAAAGCTAAAAGTCAAGATTCAATAAATTAATTAATTCTCAATTAATTATTTATTGGGTTAAGCTCGAGAAATAAAATCTTAATAATTAATTCAAAATTAATTAAAAGACTTAAATTAATTAATTACAATTTAATTAATTAATTCTAGAAAAGAATTCGCATGTAATAAAATTTCACGCTTAGAGACACGTATGTGCCACGTGTGCATGACACGTGGCAGCCACGTAGTGGCTACGAGTGACACGTGGCAGTCACGTGCTTTTGACACGTGGCAATGCACACGTGTTGCTCTCTCTATTTCGATCAACAATTTGATCCTTCGTTAATCATATTAACATCCTACCATAACCCTCGCGTCCTGGCATTTGTGTGTGACCCTATAGGTTCATTATTCGATTAGCAGTGACAGTAATTAATTAATCACTTCCGAGATCACACTATCGTAATCTAGCAATGGATGTGTGACCCCTAGCCGAATAACGAAATGAATCGAAGAACCTTTCAATCAATAACATACAGTGAAATACGATCCTCCTACAACTCCATCTCTCAATCAAGAACTAAGGCATGAGAATATTCTCAGAGCCTTAATATTCTTGATCTTTAAAGTTAAGTTCGTTTCATATCCATTTAGACCTCAATCCAAGAAAACCCCATTTTCTTGATGTCTTGATCTTTTATCCACCTTGGCTAAGGGTTTAAGTTAATGGACTACGAACAACTCAATCAGTAAGAGATCATTCTTGTTCTTGCAACAAGTGTAGGTCCTTTGTAGATTCTACATATGCCACTTGTGTAATCCCAACATAAGCCGTGGTTCAGGTGTCTATATGTCGACACCCTTTTGAGCCTAAATCAAAGATTACAGAGTTAGCTCATATGAGACATTACAGAATCTCAAGTCTAAGGATTAATGAATCACGTTATTGACCTGTGAGATATTTCCTAATCTGGAAGTTTCTAGGAGACTTCCTTTCCCATTTAGGAATGTTCTCACGCGGGGCATCTCAGTGATGAAGTTCTAGCAACAATCACCCTCATGTATTATGAACGCATCATCGTATGCACTTATCACCCCATGAAACTGAGTGATCCTTCAAAAGGACATAATCACGTAAGCAAGTGTCAACAGAGTCAAGGTCGACACTCCCACTGTCTGTCGGACTCTCGACTTGGAGAAGTTTCTAATCCTCGCCTATGGAGTTAAGAACTTGTTTCATGTGTCGTTCTCATAACAACAAAGTTCTTAACGGCCTCATCGAATTAGAGGAGTTCAATACATGCAAAAACATAGTCAACCCAAACAAACATAAATAAGCACATAAAAGAGTGAATGCCTATGAACAAAATCATCTCGTTTATTATTCAAAGACTGTTTGTGATATTACAAGGAAATAGTAAAGCCAAAAGCTGCTTTAAGGGCACTATTCCTAACACTATGTTGACCCGATATATCCCCTTATGTGAAGTTTTAAGCCAAAATAGTACCTCTATATATGTATATCTAGTCTTTTCACGAGTAAATGATTTCAAACGTAAGCCTTTCTCTTATGTAACCTTACCTACGATTTTGGCGAGAGCATGATTATGAACATGGGCCCCGGGACTTAGTGCATGTGGCGATCCGGGGAGGCAAGGGCTAACAGTGATCCCATGCACTACTTCCAACCAATCTTCGGCGAAACCGACCTCGTTAGGAGATTTGACGAGGAAGGGGAACCGAACTTTTGAGGATTCATGTACCTCACTAGCAATTATGTATGAGGTGGTCAGGCCTTGCAAACTCGTCCACCACCTGGAGGAAAAAGGTGTATATATATGATTATGAAGAATCTCTTGATTGAGCACGAAAGATTGTTGTATGATCACCAATGAATTAATGTCTTATGATTACACAAGGAGTAGGTTGGAGATTATGCACGCCCACTCGCCGGGCCATGAAAACCCTACGAATGAATGAATGAATATGATAGTTGTAATCCCGTTGATGCTTTCTTCGTTTTACCTACTTGGGAGATTTTGTAAAACTTCACACGGGGATTATGGCTTGCATGTATGTGTTTAATTTCCGCGGTATTATATACTTATGCCCTATTTTATACCCACCAGTCTCCTATAGACTGAACCCGATTTGTTTTCAGTGGTGTTGTACAGGTTAAGGAGTGCTAGGCGGGAATACAAGTCGTATAGGTCTTGCATTGGTGTTTAGCACTTTCTTTCGGTTTCACATGCACTCATACTATCACTTTGTTTATGATTATGTATTTTGGGCGTTTATAATTTTGTTAGGCCGTTTGGCCGTGGAATACTTGGATAGTACTTGTATATATATATTTTGGAGCTTGGTGGCTCATTGTATATGATTTATGTTGGTGTTTGCTTCCACATTTTGTCATTACTCTGATTTTATATTATCTTGATTGTGAATGGTTTAAGGGTTAGCTCCCGCCTAGCATAGTATGTGTGTTGTGTCCCCGTTCACCGTGATTTGGCACGTGTATGGAGTTTCCATTTCATATACGGGTCGGGTCTCGGTGCGGGGGATGTGGTGCCTTGAGCTTGGGTGCTACAGACGTGGTTTCACACGTGTGATTATTTCACACGAGAAATCTTTTTTAGAATTAATTAATTAAATTGTAATTAATTAATTATGGTCTTTTAATTAATTATGAATTATTTGCTAAGACTATTCTCAAATTACTTAACCCAATAAATAATTAATTAGGAATTAAATTATTTATTGAATCTTGACTTTTGACTTTTGTAAGTAAAGGTAGAAAAGTCAAACTTCCTATTGTAGGAGAGAGAAAGCATCTCTTGCTAGACTTGGAGAATAAGTTAAGAACTTATTATTCCAATTAAATTAATAATTAAATGAGTTAATTAGTGAGCAAGAAAGCTAATCCCATTGGGTCTTGGAAACCCTAGGGAGTTCGAACCCCACTAGTATAAATACTAGTAGGGTGCTTCTCTTCTTCTTTAGACCAACGTTCTTGAAGCGTTAAGTTTTTTAGAAAAATAAAAGAAAAGTTTTCAAAGTATAAAATATCCTAGCCTAACACAAGCCATAGAACTAGCATTCTCACTCGCTTGATCGTGTTCTAGGACTGGTGTAGATACACTTTGGAGGATCACCTACTTTGAGATCTAATCGAAGGATGTTCGAGGGACTTTCCGCTTGAAGGGTGTATGTTAGGCGGTAACTACATCACAAGAAAGTTTCTATTAACGTGAGTTTCTTGAAACACCCTATGATACGATACGAACATTGCAAGTCTTTTAGATCTACTTTTGGAAAAATTTTAAACTTCCGTTGTGCATACTCTGTTGTTTTCCAACAAAAATTGCATAGAGACAGGTGGGTTATCCATTAGAGCACTGACTGAAATAAGGTTGAATTTAAACCGAGGCACAAAAAGTACATCAACCAAGCACAAACGAGAACTAAGCTAAACATTCCCAATAGCAGTTAATGGTATATTAGTGCAATCAGGTAAACTAACTTAAGAATTCTGAATTACATTCGTTGACTCAAATAAGGAAGCACCACAACAAATATGACGGCTAACACCTGAATCCACAATTCATTGAGTCCTAGAAATATAGAATGAATCTGAAGCAGACAAAGAAATACCTCCAACAGAAGAAGAAGAAGATGTGCTGCTAGGATCAAAAGTGGGGACATTATCCAACATATGCAACAATGATTGATACTTTTGTGGAGTTAATGCCTGAATAGAGCCCTGCGAGCCTGAAGGAGTAGAATCAGATTGCAATTGAGGGTTAGGAACATCAACATTATTAACCACATTACGAGTCACAGATGAAGGTAGATGAATTGATTGTCGGCTTGGGCAAACTCCAGGGGGATATCCATAAAGGAGATAACAATGATTAACAGTGTGATTACGGTCATGACAATGAGAACAATCGAATTTGTTATGACCACAACCTCGTGCACGAGGCACTAAGGAAGATGTAGGAGGAGTGTGATCACTACGGGCAGCGAATGCAACAAGAAGGTCGGAAGTAACAGATGCAGTAACATATCCAAGGCCTCGTTGACGTTCCTCCTGTGTGACCAAGGCAAAAACTTTACTATTATTGGGCAAGGGATCCATCATTAAGATATGACTGCGAATCTGTGCGTATGACTCATTCAAACCCATCAAAAATGCCATAACATATTCACTTTGAAAATAGGTGCTTAAATCTTTAACACCAGTACACGTACAACGATTGTAGGAGCAATTCAGAGTTCAGACGATAGTTCGACAATTATTCCCAAATTTCCTTGAGCTTAGTAAAATAGACATTTATGGTAGAATTATCCTGTCTTATGGAAATCAAGGCATGGCGAAGTTGAAAAATTCGCAGACCATTGGATTGCTGAAATCGATCGCGAAGGTCAAGCCAAATTTCGCGCGCATTATCAGAGAACAAGATACTCGTAGCAATATCTTTTGAAACACACTGTAAAATCCAAGCAATAACAACGTGATTATTACGAGTCCACACCTGATGACGAACAATTGAAGAGTCGGCGGCGGGAGACGATAGCGTACCATCAACAAAACCGCGTTTATTTTTCGTGGACAAAGCAATAAGCATAGCTCTTCTCCAAATATTGTAATTATCACCTGTGAGTTGTTGAAACCAGAGGTTGGCTTGGATTATCTGATTGGTTGAAAACACAAGGGATCGTCGCCCGAAATTACATCGGCATTGGAATTGGGAGGAGCAGCCATGCGTGAATTTGAAGAAGAAAGAAAATAAAGGCGGCGGAAAACCTAAGAACCTACTGATACCATATTAGAATTAAAGATTGTGAGGAATTTGACTTCTCATCAATCCCGTAAAAATGCATGAGAGGGTATACATATACAAGTGGATAAAGACTAAAGTAAGGATAACTCCAACTAAACTAATTAATTAACTATTAACACTAATTAGAATATTCTAGAGAATATCCCATGTAATAGATTTCCCTCTTTCCTCTTAGTACAAACATTCTACAATAAAATGAATCAGAATATGAAAGTAATGATAGATGTTGCTGCTGGAGGAGCATTCATAGATAAGACTTCGGAGGACGTTACTAAATTGTTAGAAAATATGGCTGCGAATGATAAATGGACCAATGAGAGAAGTTTTATCAAACCGGTTAATGCTATAACAGGAAAGATAGAGTTCGATGGACTGACTGCTATCAACGCAAAAATGAAAGTTTTGAGTAAAATAATTGATCAGATGACGATCAATGTTGTAGCAACACCAAGTTCACAACCACTCATGCAAGTATCTTGTGATTTATGTGGTAATTCTCACCCTTATAGTGCTTGTTCTCTGTCTTCTGCAGGTGATCAGGTTAACCCCGTTTCAAAATGGGTTAACAATCCGTACTCATATACTTACAATTCAGGTTGGAGAAACCACCCAGACTTCTCATGAGCAAACAATCATAATAGACCACCTAGACTATCAGAATGGAACGACATGTTGTAATTTAAAAAAAATAAAAGCATCCATTATCATGATAATCAAACCCACAAAAAAAAAAAAGAAAACTTTCATCAATTACTCTAGTGTTGCAGAAATTGATTTCACAATATTCAGAAGGTTGTTGATTTACGGAGCTCCATCACCTTATTCCAAGATGGACGGCTAGAAATATCCATCCACCAAGAGCGCACATTCTTCCTCCCTTGGATCAAATCCTCCATTCCTCCTTCATCCATCAAGAATCTCGTGTTCGACAAGTGGCTCAGATCAGCTATGGTGAACTCCTCCCCAGCCAAATACTTGCTCTTCGACAATCTTTCCTCGTACACATTCAGCACTTTCTCCAATTTGCCCTTGCAATCGCGCACTAATTCCATGTCGCCCTCTTGGCCCATTTGAGGTAAAACCATAAGTTGGAGGACCATAGTGTAAATTAAGGGGTTGTAGTTGTTGACTTCAACTTCTAGCCATTGGTCCACTAAGGCTCTCTCTTCCCATGTATCGCCCAATAGGTTTATCCCACCTTCACTTGCGCATTTTGCTGCGTAGTACCTGATGATGGCTCTAGATTCTGTACTCGAATTAAATAAAGGAAAAGAAGAAAAGAAACAGAAATACAAAGAAATTATTTCAGAGTTGTGCAAATAGGGCTGTGAAAATTACAGTGATCTGTATATACTAATTAATGTATGGTAGACTTTAACAAGTGGTTACAATTATAAGCGATGGTTTACTAACCAAAGAGCCTGAAATCGCCATCCTCTATGGCCGGAACCTGTCCAAATGGCTGCATAGGTATATTAAGTTAATTACTTACGACATAAATATATAGATCGTAATAATATCATTAAGTTAAATTCTATCAAGAAAATTTAGGAATTTTAAGGAGAATTTATAAAATTTATAAAAAGGAGGGCATCTTATTATTATTCTTTTTTTAATATTTTGGGAAATATTTGAAAATTCAGTTCTCATTTATTTTAATTTAAGATGAAAAGAGTAAGAAGAACAAATTTTGAGTTTCAAATTCTATTATTTTAGTTATATTGGTCTAGCAAGAACGAGTGAAACCCTTTTCATTTGCGCAAAAGTCTTTCTCGCATTTTTCTTCTTTTTTCTTTTTTTTTTTTTTGCAAATATTCATTGCTACAACTCCAAAATTTTCAAAACTTTACCGCACGTAAACTATAAGGGAAATTTAATCCTTCAAAAGTCTCGTAGTAAATTGACATCAATGATCAAAATACATAATATTCTAACATTTAAGAACCCAAGATAAATAATTAGTATATATAACATTGAAATAAGATCACCTGTCTTGAAAGGAAATCTGGTTTTTTTTGTTCCCCAGAATGAAGGTCCACTGGTACGAGCTCAAATTCAAGTCCCAACTCAAGAAGACAAGCCAAAACCCTTTGTGGGCATGCTGCATAAGCTGGACCGTACACTTTAACCACCATCTTCTCAATATTCATCAACTAAGATATTGATACATCTATACGAAATTATATTTCTCCTTATACACACATATATATATAGGAAAAAGTATCGTGATATTTGTAGGTTGCATAGACCAGTACTCCCCTTTCTTGTTCTAAGGTCCTCCTTTTTTTTTTTTTTTTTGAGTTGAAAATTTAGTGGTAACAATTAAACAATCTCTTACCTGTAAAATTTTAAGTATTTCATAAATAACAGTAAAGAATATAGTGATTAATTCTCTAGTTAAATTTTAAACATTTCAAAAGATAAAACAACCGATAGAAAAAATTCCTACAACGGGATAAAGAGGATGATTTGGCAATTATAATCTATATTAGTTAAGTAATGGATCAAGCTCAACATATAATCTTGAGTCTTAAACACATTTTAATAAGTAAAACTACGTAATTTTAATTTCTTCCATTCTTGTTTTGGATTTTGGCTAATTTAAAAGATTGTATATTATAGTTAAGTTTGTTGTGAGCACTTATTTTAGAGAGCATTTGAAAATAATATCTTGCGAGGAAATATTAGTTATGTAAGAATTTTTTTTTTGGCTAACCTCGATGGGAATGGGCTGATGTTAAGTTGAGTTAATAAGAGACAATTTTGTGTTTGATATTTGATATTGTGGAAAATAATTTAATGAAGTTATAGTTAATATTATGTTAGATATGTTAGATTATTCAATGAATTGTAATCTCACCTAATTACACACTCTCTTTCTCCAAGATAGAGGTTAATCAACAAATAGTAGTAAATTTTATGTCTATTGAAGATTAAGTAATCCAAATCCAAATAACTTAATATTAACTAATATAATAGATTAAATTAAATTCGACAAAAAATCTAATCAAATCTAACATTTTCTAATTATTTTCCTTCATCAAGCATTCTGCGTACCGTCCACAATTGTGGTGGTTGCCACGTGATATAAGACTCCATATAAGACTTGCAAGTGGAAATATTGGTAGCTGGCGGGTGGGGCAAGAGGCTGCAACTAGAAAATTCTTGTTCGAATTAATATTTGTTTTAATACGTAATATTTTGTTAATTGCATGTTTCAAAAAGAATTACTTCAAACATTTTTTAGCATATCATTGTTCAATCTCCATCTATTAAGACTCGAATTCGAAAATCAAATTTATAATCTATTTATTTATAGTTACAAATATTTACTATTAAAGTATTTGCTTCTCTTCGATTTCAAAGTTTTCTCAATTAAAAGTTCTCGAATTATCGCATAATAAAAACAAATGGATCAAGTTTATAGTAAATCAGGGGTTGGGTTTATCTATTTATTTATTTTTTCAAAGCCAAGGTTGAACTTTTTTTTATCATTTTTTCCTGGTCAGGATCAAGCTTTGATTTTAGTTATTCATTTATGAAATACTACGTTATTTATCTATATTATATATATTTTTTAATTTTTTTGACCGGCATGCATTATATTTGTGTACAGTTGAGTGTAAGGTAAATTTGGGAGTATATCAATATTTAGAAAGGATAAGATTGTTGAAATAAAATTGTAAATAATTATAAAAATATGTAAAAATTAAAAGGAGATACCTGATAGGGGAATATCTCAGGTTGTCAGCTGGCATCACATACTGCCACAACAGTCACTTAGAAGTACTCTCGTTAGACATCCATTCCACGTCAGATGTTCTAACCTCGGCTCTAATACTTGACCCAGTACTTATAGTATGGGACGCTTCTTATCAGCTAGTTGTCGGGTCAAGCCTCCCTTGAGGTGGACAGTCTCTCGTTTCCAAAGTTGCGATGTTTCTTTACCGTTCGTTTCCAAAGTTACATTGTTTCTTCTCTTCTCCCTTCTCGAAGTTAAAATATGAAAGGTAGCGTTTAGAATATCAAAATAGCTCTTTTATTATGCCAAAAATGAGTTCCCAGTGGACTTGGATGAGTCCAATGGTGAAAGAATTAGTTCAGGCCCGAAAATCAGCTTCTGGACAGTCATCACGCCTCTACCCGGGATGTCATCACACCCGTGATCACTTGTGGTTGACTTTGGATTCTGAGTTGACCGACCATCACGGCCGTGATGGGTTACAACAACTATTCATTTGGTTGTTTTGGCTCGTTTCGCCTTCTAAACTCTATTTTATGCGTTGTTTTCACCATCTCTTTTATTTTTGACTCCAAAGTGAAATATGAACTGAAATGAAGCAATATAGATACAATTAGGACAAAAATGGCATGAAAACATACGAAATATGGGCTAAAAATGTCAAGTATTTTACGCCTAACAGACACCAACATAGTCGGGGCAAGTTATCCTCCTTCCACCCCCCCCCCCCCCCAAAACGCCGGAGACACCTATTTTGATCAAAGTAAAGCAGAAGTTTTTGTCGGTGCTAGAGAGAACAGGGAAGCTAACATACCAGAGATGCCAAGGGCCAACCCTTATGCCACCACACACCCTATAATGGCGTATCCGCCTTCCTATGCACAACCCATCAGGTATGCAGTTTAACAATCTGGACATTGGGGGTATACACAACCGACACACCCGCACACTCATTAGAGTCACAGGAGCCTATCATCAGGTCCATCCTAATGCCTATTCGGGTGAGCATATAGGAAACAGTGGAAATCCCACCGGAATCCTAGGAAGAGACCGATCATTAGAGATCAAGAGTAAGAAACGTTCTCCTAATTGTAAAGAAATATGAGATCACCCGACCAGGAGGCCAGACACATTACGGAAACCACGAATGAGGAGGAACGAAACACTCTCCTATCCTAGTCTTTGACTGACTGGGGGCTAGGGTCCAATACGACGCCAACGAGCATAATAACAAGGGATACTAGATAGGATCCAATTATTTAAGAAACCAACTTCTTCAGAGAAAACAACAACAACAAGCTCAGCCAGTCCTTGAGCCTAAGTATATTGATCCCTAAGAAGAGTCGTCCTACAACCCCTTAGCTCAATCCCATCAGACTAGACCCTGTTGGAATTAGTGCCCTGAAAATTCAATTTGTTGAATTAATTAAACTGAATTTACAGCGAGTTGTGAGTATTTCACATATTAATAATTAATGACGTGTGGTGGTATTCTTATATGAAATGTGTTTCATAGGAAAATACTTTGAATACCGAAATCACGTGTCATTAAAGTTCTAGTCGGTAAGATATGAATATGTTCTTATCAAGACTATAACGTGGTTATATAAGATGATTAGTCTTTCGTCATAGGGAATGGTGATTCCAATTATAACACTGATAAGTCGTTTATTTACCAATTATTGAGCTTACAATTGTGATATTTTATTCCATGATTTGGTTTAATGGTGGACTATTAATTGGGTTAAATGGTTTTTTGTAGGAATTGCCTAATTGCGAGGAATTTGATGAAATCTGAAAGAGTCATGCCCATTAGAGATTTGAAGGATCCAATGTTTATTTAAGCTCCTAGACGTTGCTGCATTTTGTTTGCAAAGGAAGAGAAATATCAAGTTGGGAGCCAATTTGGGCTTCTAAGTGGAAACATGGGAAGTCCAGAGAGTAGATTTGTGTTTGGAATTAGGTGGGCCCATAGTCTTTATTCATAGCAGCAGGCCTATTAGTTCCAATTAAATTGCAGTAGCCGTGCATGAAGAAGGCTCATGAATTCAACTTAAATCTACCAGCCCGTTTCTCCTCTTGGGCTAGTTAAAGCGTCCATGTACAGCATAGGAAGAAGCCCATATTGTTCATGAGTTACAAGTCCACAAAAGTCTAAGAAAACCCCACTACAAGGCAGTCAATGAACGTGATCTGCTCAAAGTTGTAACTGATAATTTAATGACAATTCAGGCCACTTAAAAGAGCAGCAAGTTGAGGGAGAAGTAGGCGTTTTATGATCAGAACACGTGGGAAAGGTGGGGGAAGAAACGAGTAATCACTCTTGGCACTATTTAATCGAGACAAGGGAGATTGGTTAGGGGGACACGCTTGGAGGAAGAGAAAGACGCAGCAACACGGGAGCTTCCTTTCTTCCTTTTCTTTTTTTTTAGACTTTATTAATTTCCTTTGTTAGTAATTTTCTAGTTTCGTTTTTGTCGGGATTTTCCTAGTATGCATTAGGTTTTGTGAGACTACTTCTTTTGTTGATTAATTCAAGTTATCCATTTTATTTCTGATTTCATGTCATTGAGTGTTGGTTTATTCTTTGATTAGTGCACGAATCTTAGAATTGTCAATACGCATATAGCAAGTTAATTTATTTGGTGGTGTTAACTGGATAATTAACGAAGTGGCAATCAACGCTAGGGCATAAGGCTTGTCTGAATTTGTGTTGTGGAATAATTCTGTCTAATTAGGTGAAGCAGGAGTTTCTGCCTAACCGGTTAGGGCTAGTGTTTCTTTAGTACGTAAAGCAATTATCCGGTTGAATCTTAGAAGGAGTTTCTGATAGGGTTATCGGTTAATTAGGGGAACGATTATTAGGAGTTTCTTCTAGTCGTTCTAAAAAGTAAGAAGAAACGAGGGAGCCTAAGGTAACTGGTAACTATAGCTAGCCTAACGAGGAATTAATCACCCTGTCTGTGATCATAGCCTGATGCATGCGCAGGAAAATCCCAGCTACTTGTTATTTACTGAATTAATTTAAGTGTCAGCTGAGTTTAGTTGTTAATTATTTGTTTATTTAGTCTCGTTTTGTTTATTTCATTATTAGTTTAATCAAATATCTCAAAACCCCCCTATTTTTGTTGTTTGTTTCGTTTCCTTAGCATATTGAAAGATACAAAATTCATCCAATCCTCGTGGATCGACCCCATTTACCACTATTTGCAATTCGTTTGTATTCGTTACTTGGGATTTTATTTTTGGTGGTCTCGACACCCATCAAACACGTAGATGATTTTCAATAGGATTAGAAACATCGAACTGGACCACTAAGATTATTCATTTTATACTGCTATCGAAAATGAATAAAATCTCAGGAAGCATTGTACTCTTAATCCTGATAATATTTCGGCTTTAGGCATGTAGTGTTAGTCACTGTAATATACTCGAAGTGAGGTCTCGACAACGGTAGCCAAAATACTTTGTATGTTCGGTGACAACATGAAATGAGCTAAAGAGTCATATTGATCGAGGAATCTGTGACCTTGTTGGAAGTTAAAAGATATCCCTGAAATAGATTTGCAAAAGTTCGAATTAAGACTTTGGCCAAAGCACTTCGCGTGATACGTCACCGAAATTGTATGTTGAATGTGTTTCACATACAGAGAATTCGAATTTAAGGTGAATCAATAAATTTCAGATTGGAGATGAAAAATAAATGATAGTAGTTGCAATTTATTTTTCATGGATATCTACACGGAGGAGTGAAATGCGAAATTATTCTAGATCGATAAATTCGTGAATAATTTAATTAATTTTAGAGTACAACAATATTTATTTAGTGGAATTAAATATTGTTAAATGATAATTAATTACTATCATGAGATGATAATATATTAACCCATTTGGAGCTAAAATTAATTAGTCCTGCAGGCCCCCCTGCAAGCCCCAATTGAAAACCCTAAGAGAAAATATTAAAAGGAGAAAGAAAAATGAATTTTCAAATTGTTTGAAAATAAGCCAAGGGACTTATTTTAAGAAAGTAAATTAAGTTCCAAAGAGTTGGAAATGCCCGGAATTTTATTTTGGAGAAAATAAAATTTTCATCGAAAAAATATATGTATATATTTTTTTTTGATGACGTGGCAGGTGACGTGGCATGCCACGTCAGTGGAGAGGCTTGACATGGCGCTGACTGGGCGTCGCGCGTACGGCGCAAATTGCGCCACGTCATTGCTCACGGACGGTCCAGATTAGATCTGGACCGGGTCGGCCAACTGGGGTCAACGGGTCAGGCCAACGGGTCGGGTAGGGTTAGACCGGCCACGTGTCGAACCGGACCGAACCGGGTTCAGTCAGACCAGAAATCCTAGGGTCGCGCGTTCCATAACACGCGTCACCTTCAGGCGACACGTGAGGGCGCATGCGACGGAGTTTCGGCGAGTGGCCAGCGGCGTTGGACTCGTGGTGATGAGATCTACGACGTGATCACCTTGGAATTCATGTCCAAGTTGGCTACGCAAGTGGGGGTGTGAAATTACCTTTTTACCCTCGGTTTTTCCCCTATAAATAGGGGCCTTGGGTCTTCATTTTTTCTCACAAGTTTGGGAGAGGTTTTGGCTTAATTTTCGGCTTTGAAACCATATCCCTCTTCTCCTAGTTAATTTCGATTTATTTTGGAATTAATTTTTTTTCTAGTTTAAAGTTTATTTTCTCTAAGTATTTAGAGAAATACTTTAGGAGCCCACACTCCGAGGGTTTCTCTGGGGTTATTGCAGGGAAGCTCTGCCAGTTTCACGAGGAGATCGGGTATTGGGTTCTCAGGAGGTAAATTCGGGAGCTGGAAAAATACCGTTAGATAGCCATGTTTACAGTACGGTAATATTTTACAGTTGTATTATTTTAAGCATGATAAATTATATGCTCTTAAGTGTTAATTGCATGTTAGATATTTATCTACTTAAGTGATTTAAAATTAATTATCAATTGCATGTATAAACTTGAGTAGATCCGGCTAGTCTTCCGCTATTGTATTCAAATGTTTTAGAAATATTTTAATAGTTGTATTATAAATAAAATTTTAAAATATGGTCCCGGACGGCTACTGTTCTAGGCCCGCCTCCCAGTAACTGGTATCAAAGTCGTGCTCTAGATATATACATGCATTGATATGATGCATGCGATGCATAATTTTAAATCTGCTACTGTGCACGTAAATTCTGTCAAAGGAGGCTGGATTTTAAGTGGGACCGTTGTGACCCCTCCAGTGTTTCCTGGGAATTTACGTGGAATGGTATTTTTGGGAAACAATTTAATTATTTTTCCTGAAAAATTACCGAATCAGTAAACATGATTTAAATTATGAGATAATTTATTTATAACATGTTTACTTTATGCCATTTATTTTAAGCATGATAATTATGTGATAATTATATGAAAGCATATGCTTAATTGTTTTATGGCATGATCATGATAATATGAGATATTATGTTATTTACAATTATGTATATTTTATTTAATGTGATTAAATAATACTGTTTAATAGAGATTAGACGCGATGTATAATTGGACTAATATTTTTCGGCCTAATTAATAAATCGTTATTAAATTGCCTTAAAATTTTATTGGGATTTTAAATATGATTTAGTAATCCTAGTGGGAGCGTATTAATAAGATTAATCACTTCCAACAATAAGATGCCAAAAGTGATTATATGATAATCAAAAGATAATCCACATTTTTTTTAGAAAATTCAAGTGGGAGCGAGATGAAAAGAGTTAGACTCTCACGACCTCCATTACCCATCTATAGTATAGTGGATACGTACTACTCCCCTCGACAGGTATGTATTCGCAGGTATACAAGATTAGACTTCTACGGATAGAATGAAATGTGGGAAAGTCAGCTCGACCACGCCTCTGTGGAGTGTCTTGACCTACTCGTACGAACTTCTAAGTAATGGTACACACTTGACTAAGTAATGTATTAATTTCTCTTCGGAGCTCTGTTACATTTACTTAGAGGCCAAGGGTTGAGATGGTGAATTAACATTGTTTGGTAAGAGTTACCTAGATGACATGTTAATTAAGAATAGTTCTTGCTTTTTTAAGCGGTTTTCGACCTAGCCTCCGGGGAGTCAACTGCAGTTAGTTAAGTCACCATTGCGTAAATCAAAATGCTTACGTGGATTTCATTTATTGGTTAGACACAAAAGAAAGTGAAATGCATAATCATAACTTGATTTTATTTATTTATTTCAGTTTTATAATAACGATCTCTCTTAGCCCACTCCATCTGTCTATAAGGAAACAGGCTAGTAAGGGTTCAACTATGTTGACTAGGAAATGAATCTTGATATCGTGTTGAGACAAGAAAGTCTACGTACTTACTAAACCTTATCCGAAAATTCCGGAAACTACAACCAGTCAGGATTGGAAAGACGCTTATTCCAAATGGATCAAGTGTGATGATCTGGATAGTCTTATGTCTTGACATCGGTCTTAAAAGTTCTTGAGCATCAGATGCATGAGATGTCTACTGATAAGAACATGTTTTGAAGACATGATCGTACGAAGGTACGAGCCAATAAGAAGGTTGTTATTTATAAAGATGTTTGAAGGATCACTGGTTCGGAATCATATTATGAATATGATAACTAATCTGAAAGAGATTGAAACCTCTGTACTTAAAGAGGCAATCTTAACAAATAGGATGCGATCCTATACTCACTGCCTAAGTCGTTTGAACGTTCAAGATTAATTTTAAAATTTTTTTAAAAACCCAACCTGAACCAATGAACGACCTCAATATGGCAGAAAGGGTGATATAGACTAAGGGAAAAGTTCTCTTAAATCAGATATCGATATCCACGGCCTAAAAAGCCAGTAAGTGGAAGAAAGAAAAGGGAAAAGTTCCAAATCTAAGGTTCAGAAATAGAAAGTCAAATCCGTCAATGGAAAAGTGTTTCTATTTCGGTGGTAACGGGTATTGGAAAGGAAATTGTCCAAAATACTTAGTTTGTCCATTTGCTATGCCGTTTAGATAAGATATGAAGATATCTTACTCGTTGAAAACATGTTTAGTTGGAAATTCACCATACTCCTGGTATGTGGATTCGAGCTCAACTAATCATATTTGCAATTCGTTGCGAAGATTCAAACTAACCAGGAAGTTTGAAAAATGGCTAACACACAACTACTACTCGGTGATAATACAAGTGTAAATGTATTAGCAGTAAGGACTATAAAGTTGTATTTTGGCAATAGGATTTTAATACTACACGTGCAGTATAAACAGAAATTTAATTTCTGTGAGTTACTTGATAACTAATGGTTTAACTGTTTATTTTGAACAAAAGTTTACGCTAAGCAAAATAAAAGGTTTATTTGCTCTGGCACAATAAAAGATGGTCTTTTATACCTCAATGAAAACCCTAATTTAAGTTTAACATTAAGAAGCTTGACTTACCATCTAAGAGGAAAAACTTCTACGTGGCACCTATCTATTGGTCAATTGAATTTGAATAGGATCCAAAGACTGATTGTTGAGTCCTATTGACTTGAAAACAGTATCAATCTGCGAATCCTATTTAGAAAGTTAAAATGACCAAGAAGCCTTTTTGAGACAAAGGTATTTAAGCCATGAAGTTGCTTATGTTAGTTCATACGGATATGTGATCCTATGAATGTTCAAGCAAGAGATAGTTTTGGGTACTTCATCATTCATTTGAACGATTACTCTAGATACAGATATGTTTACTTGATGAGACTTAAGTCTGTATTTTTGAAGAGTTCAAAGAATAAAAGACTGAAGTCAAAGAGTCAAATTAGAAAACATCTCAAGGCACTTCGATTAGATCAAAGTTGTGATACAGAGTTAAATAGAATTTCTCAAATGAGATTAGATCTCAACTATCTGTATGCGATACGTCTTAGCAAGGATGTAGTGCATAAAGGAGAAATAGAACCCTGATAATGATAGTAAGATTCATGAAGAGTCAAGTTCGTTTTGGGGTATTACGCTCAAAACAACAAATACACTAAACCTAGTTCTATCTAAGTCAGTTCCTAAAACAGTGATGGATCTGTAGCTGGGGTGAAAATCCTGTATCTCTTATCTTCGGATTTGAAGTAGCCTGGTCCACGAGTTAAGGATAGATCCTGACAAGTTACAATAAAGAACAAAGGTTTACTTGTTCTAAGGTTATCCTAGAAGAACGAGAGGTGGTATATTTTGTAATTTGAGAAATCACAAAAGATGTTTGTGAATATTTCAAAGATAATTACATAGATAACCACAAAGGCTGGAAGCAAAGTAGTGTTAAAAGAAATAACAGTATTAGATACTGATTTCTATAAACCCGTGATAACTAAAAATGTATGAGATACATGTGACGTACCAAATACAGCATGTGATGTAGAGACGTGTACACAAGAGCATCATTGTAGTGGGAGGATTGTCAGGACACCTGACAAGATACCTAAGATTAACCCGTGTGGTTGAATCTAACGTATCTAATCCTGTCATGTGTAATGAAGCTGTGGAAGATATAGACGCTGACCGTTTGGTCAATATCCATGGAATCTAAGTTAGAATCTCTGTATTCTAACAAAGTCTTGAACTAGTAGAGGCGCCTGAAGGCATTAAACCCTATTAGATATAATTGGGTTCTACAAGACGATAAAAGGAGAAATGGACAAAAGTAGAGACTTTAAGAGCAAACTTATGGCAAGGGATTTTACCGAGAAAGAAGAAATCATTTATGAGGTCTTCTCGCCTATAGCAATGCTTAAGTTCATTATCCTCTCCATTTTATCTCATTATCGATTATGAGATTAGATAAATGGATGTAAAAACTATATTCTTGAACGGGCACCTTCAAGAAGAAAAACATGGCACAACCTGAAGACTTCACATCTAGAAATTAGGTGCATATAGTATGCAAATTTAATAGATCATTATGTGATCTTAAGCAAGCGTCTGAATCATGAAACATCAGAATTAAAGAGACAATTTAAAATCTTTCCATTTATGCAATTGCCCGATGAATCATGAGTGTACAAAATAACATCATGATAATGTTGTAACATTTTCATTTTGTACGTAAACGATATTCTGCTGATTGGGAATTATGCAAGAATTTTGTCAGTGGTTAAGATTCGGATGTCAAATCAGTTTGACACGTGAGACCTTAGTGAGACCAATAATATTCCAAGGATCAGACTTTTGTCGTGATCATGAGAATAAGAAGATTGGTTCATTACAAGAAGCATATATAGAAAAGATGCAGGTAAGGTGTAATATGACGAATTCCAAGAAAGGTTCACTACCTTTTAGATATAGAATTTATCTATCTCGGGATCAGTGCCCTAAGACAACTGAAGAGATAGAAGACATGATTAGAGTTCCGCAGCGGAAGCTTTATGTATGTCATATTATGTACAGGTCGAGCTGTCTATTATGAAATAGGTGTAAGTCAGTAGATATTAGTCAAACCCTAGAATCTAACACTGGGTAGTAGTGAAAGCATATATTGGAGTACTTGAGAAGGACTTGAGATTATATGCTTGTCTACCACAGTGGTGAGCTCATTTCAATAGAGTACTCAGAGTCGGATTTACAATATGATTTGTATTCTAGATGTATGACATCAGAATACGTGTTTACTCTAGAAAGAGAAACCACTAATTGGGGAATGTTAAGCAAACTCTCATTGCTTACTTCACCATAAAAGATAAATACATGTTAGCTTGAGAAGCAGCCAGTTAGATGTATTGGATTCATGATTTCCTAGTTGTTAGCTCAGAGAAACATCTAATAGATTCCTTCACTAAAGTATTGGCGCAAAAGAGTGCAAAATAAGTTTTGACACTCATGTGAAAGGAATAAGACTTAGATGTGTGGTCAAATTGAATTCAGGGCAAGTGGGAGATTGTTGGGATTAGTGCCCTGAAAATTTAATTTGTTGAATTAATTAAACTGAATTTACAGCGTGTTGTGAGTATTTCACATATTAATAATTAATGACGTGTGGTGGTATTCTTATATGAAATGTGTTTCATAGGAAAAGACTTTCAATACCGAAGTCACGTGTCATTAAAGTTCTAGTCGGTAAGATAAGAATATGTTCTTATCAAGACTATAACGTGGTTATATAAGATGATTAGTCTTTCGTCATAGGGAATGGTGATTCCAATTATAACACATTGATGATTTTCAATAGGATTGGAAACATCGAACTGGACCACTGAGATTATTCATTTTATACTGCTATCGAAAATGAATAAAATCTCAAGAAGCATTGTACTCTTAATCCTGATAATATTTCGGGTTTAGGCATGTAGTGTTAGTCACTGTAATATACTCGAACTGGGGTCTCGGCAACGGTGGCCAAAATACTTTGTATGTTCGGTGACAACATAAAATGAGCTAAAGAGTCATATTGATCGAGGAATCTGTGACCTTGTTGGAAGGTAAAAGATATCCCTGAAATAGATTTGCAAAAGTTCGAATTTAAGACTTTGGCCAAAGCACTTCACGTGATACGTCACCAAAGTTGTATGTTGAATGTGTTTCACATACAGAGAATTTGAATTTAAGGTGAATCAATAAATTTCAGATTGGAGATGAAAAATAAATTATAGTAGTTGCAGTTTATTTTTCATTGATATCTACACGGAGGAGTGAAATGCGAAATTATTCTAGATCGATAAATTCGTGAATAATTTAATTAATTTTAGAGTGCAACAATATTTATTTAGTGGAATTAAATATTGTTAAACGGTAATTAATTACTATCATGAGATGATAATAAATTAACCCGTTTGGAGCTAAAATTAATTAGTCCTACAGGTCCCCCTGCAAGCCCCAATTGAAAACCCGAAGAGAAAATATTAAAAGGAGAAAGAGAAATGAATTTTCAAATTGTTTGAAAATAAGCCAAGGGATTTATTTTAAGAAAATAAATCAAGTTCCAAAGAGTTGGAAATGCCCGAAATTTTATTTTGGAGAAAATAAAATTTTCATCGAAAAAATATATATATATATATTTTTTTTTTTTTTTTTTTGATGACGTGGCATGCCATGTCAGCGGAGAGGCTTGACGTGGCGTAAACTGGGTGCCAGGTGGCGTGCCACGAGTACGGCGCAGATTGCGCCACGTCATCGCTCACGGACGGTCCAGATTAGATCTGGACCGGGTCAGCCAACCGGGTCAACGGGTCGGGTAGGGTTAGACCGACCACGTGACAGAACCGGACCGAACCGGGTTCGGTCAGACTAGAAACCCTAGGGCCGCGTGTGCCATAACACGCACCACCTTCAGGCGGCGCGTGAAGGCGCGTGCAGCGGAGTTTCAGCGAGTGGCCGGCGGTGTTGGACTCGTGGTGATGAGACCTACGACGTGGTCACCTTGGAATTCGTATCCAAGTTGGCTACGCAAGTGGGGTTTGAAATTACCTTCTTACCCTCGGTTTTTCCCTATAAATATGGGCCTTGGGTCCTCCTTTTTTCTCACAAGTTTGGGAGAGGTTTTGGCTGAATTTTCGACTTTGAAACCATATCCCTTTTGCCCTAGTTAATTTCGATTTATTTTGGAATTAATTTTAATTAGGTGTTTATATAAAACGCCTAATTTCAAGAGATTAAACCCTGAAAAGAGTTTTCTAGTTTAAAGATTATTTTCTCTAAGTATTTAGAGAAATACTTTCGGAGTTCACACTCCGAGGGTTTCTCTGGGGTTATTACAGGGAAGCTCTGTCGGTTTCACGGGAAGATCGGGTATTGGGTTCTCAGGAGGTAAATTCGGGAGCTGGAAATATGCCGTTAGATAGTCATGTTTGCAGTACGGTAATATTTTACAGTTGTATTATTTTAAGCGTGATAAATTATATGCTCTTTAGTGTTAATTGCATGTTAGATATTTATCTGCTTAAGTGATTTAAAATTAATTATCAATTGCATGTATATACTTGAGTAGATCCGGCTAGTCTTCCACTATTTTATTAAAATGTTTTAGAAATATTTTAATACTTGTATTATAAATAAAATTTTAAAATGTAGTCCCGGACTGCTACTGTTCTGGACCCACCTCCCAGCAGACCCCCACCAGTCCAAAGGTTAGGCCCGCCAAACCTACCGACTCTGGTCTATAGAAGTGAAAGGGAGACCAAGTCCTCCTTTTGTGATGAGATTATCGAAGCCAAAGTCGTCGATAAAGTCCTTAAAAACCTATCCATTTACGGGGGGCACATAGACCCCAAAAAGCATATATCCAAATTTGAAACTCAAATCAGCCTTTGTGGTCATACTCAGCTCATTTGGTACAGTGTCTTCGCAATCACGCTTGAGAACCCAGCTCAAAATTGGTTCGCAAGGCTAAAGCCCCCACAACATCAAGGATTACGAAAAGCTAGTGAAGAAATTTTTAGCCCGCTTCTTCTCCATAGCCAGAGAAAAGCTTCCCCCCAATTATCTATATAACATTGTTGAGGGGAAACATAAATCACTAAGGGACTTTTTCACCTGCTTTTCCGAGGCGATAGTCAATGTAGATGAGTGTTGTAAGGTTTAACTACATTTAAAAACCAATCGTGCAAGTGTACACTAACATACGCGTAGCACAATAGGATCGAACCCACAGGGAAGGGAAATCAATAACTACTCTCTATTCCTCTCTAATCTAAAGCCATAACGGAAGCAATGGTTGGTTCTATTAATCTAATAACGCAAAAATTAATAAATAACTAGAATAAAATTGCGAATAACAATTTAAACACACGAATTGAATTCAGTAAACTAAACAGGCAGGGGAAAAGTTTTGAATCATACAATCAAGAGCTGACGTGATACTCGTTTGACAAGTGTAATCCTACAACCTAGTCACTTATATTTGAATTCCCCTCTCTCGAGGTATAACCAAGTGCTTAATTAGTGTTCAATGTTGCTCTCGCAATCACCAATAGTTAATTAAACCATAGGAACAAGACTAGTGTAATTCAGTATTCTAGCGGCTCGGCATGGAATAAGATTATTGTTGTATAAGCTAGGACCAAATCTCTTTGTACCCTACAACTTACAAGTTCTGAAAACCATCTAAATTACCATCACTCTTTCGATCTATAGGTAATTATGACACAAACTAAGGGTGATCAAGCCATCGCAAGTCCGTTCAAACCTGTTTTCAAACTAAGGATTAACACAAGTAATTCAAGCATCTCATCAAGCATCCATCATGCAATCATCATCACTTCCCCTGGCCCTAGATAATTAGCTACTCATAATTGAAGCAAAAATCATAAAACAAAAGGGAATTGCATTAAAATAAACCATCGTCAATGAATCTAAACAAAGTCTAACAATTAAACTCATCAATACCCAAAAACAAAACTAGCATACGAAACTAAAACTAAAATCAAAGGAATTAGTTTGGGAATTAAAGCAACAATAAAACCAAAGATTATTCTCGGAATTCAATCCTATCGTCTTCTCGAACTCTCTGAAAATCTCTGAAACTTTTGAGCCTTCTTCCAAACCCTAGGTCTTGACCTGGAAGGAAAACTCTATTTTTCCTCTGAACCTCTCTCTCTCTCTCTCTCTCTCTCTCTCTCTCTCTCTCTCTTTGAACCTCCTCTGACTAAAGACTCCAAAATGCACTAATATAGCAGCCCTAGGATAATTCTCGCCGCCCTAGGTAACGGACGTTACCTATTATTGTCTTACTTCTTTTAACGCCCGTTCCTGCCTTAGAATCGCCATAACGCTTTAACAGTGGTAACGGGCGTTACCACTTTCCTTCTTCATAGGGGTAACGGGCATTACCCCTCTATTCTCGCCAAAACTCCCTTCTTGTGGCCAGTAACGGGAGTTACTTCTTTTATACTGCTAAAGTGGTAACGAGCGTTACCACTTTATCTCTCAAAAATGCGTGAAATCGCTCTGCTACGCCGTTTCGTAACTCCAACTCTATCAGCACCTGAACAGAGCCAAATAAACACATAAACGCATCAAACGGCACCAGAATATAATCTAATTAACGCTTAAAATCATGCAATTTCTAGACACAACAAAATCTCCCACACTTGAATATTGCTCGTCCCCGAGTAATACGGAAATTAAGAAAACACATCCTCATCAAACCCTCTCCTCTAAGCAATCATCAATCCTTCGCCTAAACAAGTCTAGCTAATTAAATCAAATAATCATAAACATGAAATCCTCAAAATTTAGTATGAAAAGTAAACCCTTGTGTAGTGTGTGATTCAAACGATACAATGTACAAAAATTAGAATGACAACTTCACAATTTTCTCCTAAGCTCTAATCATCAACTTCAGAACACACTCTTCGCACCTATCTCCACTAATGGAATTAAATCAAAACTTCGGATCGGTAGGTCTTTCGAACTTGTAATGTGGGCTTAGGGTAAGGTTATGAAAATTTGGATCAAGTGACTATTCACCAAGCTTACATCATTCAATCTAATCAAAACATGAACAATTCTATTCACCGTTATCATGAGAATCGCCCCAACTCTGCAATTGAATCCCACACTTTCAAATTCACACTTTGCATAATCTTATTTTTTCTCTTCTTTGCTCTTTCTCTTCTCATATCTTTTCTTTTGACTCTTTTTTCTTTCTCTTTTTTTTTTTTCTTCTCCTCGTCATTGTTCTTTTTCGCACAATAACTTCTCACTATCAATCACAAGAACAAATAAAAAAGGGGTCCAAGAATAGATAATTACCATGCAAATTCAAATGAGCAAGTCTTGGTGAACAAAATTATCAAGGTAGGTATTTTTTTGGTGTGCATTGGCTTATAATGTGGCTACAAAAATCTTTGCACACAATTAGGCTCAGCGGGGTCAATGCGGTTACGTTATTTAGTGAAAAACAGCTAAATAGAAAAGCTTAAAATCCTCCGACAACGACTGCCTACTTCACTTTCTTGGTCTTTCATTAACTCAAAATTTTGCCTCGATAGGACTAAAGTGCAGCCTAATCAAATCTTAGACTCATTCAGAAATTATCAACTCATCTCTCTAAACTAAGTACATTAGTTCGTTTAACAGTGCTCAAAATATAAGGGCATACTAACACACTAAATCATCAAATCTCATTCTATTTTCCTCTCGGTCTCCAGTTCATTTCTCTAGCAAACATCGTCACAAAGCCTCCATGAGCAATCGTGCCCGTAACACTCCCAGCACTCTCCTGCAGCTTCCAAAGAAACTCAATCATACCATCGAACTTAATACCTTCCTTCATCAAATACACTATACCCAACTCAGTTTCCGTAATATGGCTATCTCTCTCGTATCTGGCACAAAATCCCAGGGCTAAAATCCTATGGAACAGTACCCAAGTCAACGAGTCAAAATAGTTGTCATGCGTGCACCGGGAGGAATAACTAGGGACACCCTTCCTCAAGGGAAAGGATCTCCACACCTCCTCTCGCTGAGTCTCGCTCCATCTGGGTAGAATAGTGGTGGCATTAGCTGGAAACCGTAGAATATCTCTTAGCCTGCTCACACTCCAAGTCCGAGTTTCCATATCATCAAGAGTGAAGGTCAAGGTGTTGTCCACCGGATCAAAATTCATTGTGTGGAAAAAAGCGGCCGTCATATCTCCATAGGTCATATCCCTCCTCTGAAGGAAAGGCAGCCAACCTATGTTGTCGAAGAGCCTCTTTACTTCCTCCCAAACCTCAAACCTATCCATCCGCTCGAAGAATTTAGTTCCCACAATGTTCTTTGTCAAATTCCTTTGAAAAGGATTCCCAAAAGCATTAACCGTTACGTTGACCAATTCAAAAGGTTGATGGTCTAACCCGAAGTAGTGAAAGGTTCCGGGACTCTAGAGCGCTTAGTGCGACCCATAGTACCTAAATCAAACAATTATAGCAAAACAAAGCACAAGGAAATTAATCACAATTCACATGGACAATTCATCAAACACCTTGTGTGCTTAAGCCTAGTGTGTGAGTCCTAACTCAAGTTCTTCAATCTATCCAACTCAACTCCACACTAGCTTATAATCTACAATTTAAACTCAAAATTCTCTACCTTCAACTCCGGAATTCAAAAACAAGGTCACTCATAACTTTAGGATTCTTTAAAATTTTAACCCAATTCAAGTTAACTTCAATTTAAAGTATCAATCCTAATTGATTCATCAATTCAATCTCATAGTGATCTCTAGCATGCAAATCAATCCTGGGTCTCATCCATTGGATTTGGAAAATTTTGGCTTAAATAATTACTCTAAGACAAGGGAGTATTGACTTACTTTGATTCACAAGGGAGTAAAGAATGTAACTTGTAGAGGAAGCTTCTTGCTTGTAAATTGATGATGATTGACCCAAGGGAACAATTGAATCTCTTGTAAGGTGGAATAAGTGGGTGCAAGTGTATTTATAGTTTTGGGGGAAAGAAAACCAAAATTGGGTAGGACAAGACTTAAATTAACCCTAAAAACGTGTTCCTAAAACCCAATCTACGCCAGTCGGACTGGTAACGGGCGTTATCGGTTTTCCTCTTGAAAGGGGTAACGGGCGTTACCCCTCTCGGCCAAGATGCATGTATCCAACAACGGGCGTTACCTAATAATAACCGATGAGGTGTAACGCCCGTTACCTACACTACCCGGAGCATCTGACCTCTTTAACGGGCGTTACCAAATGGTAACTGCAATGGTGTAACGCCCGTTACTTACAATTCCGCCCAAAACATACTTAAAACACAAACACACAACTAATAGTGCTCAATCACGTCAATTAACTGAAATTAACTCATAATATTCAATCAAATCACAGTGCACCATTCTCGAAACACATAAACACATATAACAATTAATATCAACAATTCATTCTCCTCAAGCAATTCAATGCCATGCACAAGCATACGAACAAATTAAATGGACCTCAATATTGACAATGACGCTCAAATCACGGCCCTCACACCATCTATATCTTGGCCACCTAGTAAACAATCACGTGACCTGCAACGAGAGAGACAGCTCAAATATAGCGAGAAAACGAGGACGAAAGAAACGAACACAACGGAAACAAAAACAAAACAAAAGAAAAGAAAAGGAAAGAGTTAGTTCTAAGTTATAGTCGTTAGCTTGACTGTGGGAACCGATTTGGAATTAGCAATCCCCAAGCAACGAGTCACAAGGAGTGACCTCGTTCTTGTTACTCACAAACCCAGAGCTTGATCTCCAAATCTCTAAGTCCAGAACATCCTTCATTCTTGATCTTTGAAACTTCATTTCTCTTTGCCAATCAACTGCATCTCTTTGCTCTGTAAACAGAGTCTTTCCATCTGGTATATCATTTACAACCTTAATCATGCAACACTTATCTGGAATTTCTGGTTGTGTCCTGGAACCCAAGTTCCTGAACTCCATTCTTTCATTTCATATTTTGAACGTGAGCCATCCATTCTAAACATCAATATCTGCTCCAGCCGTAGCCAGAAACAGTCTTCCAAGTATCAATGGCATCCTCTCATCGCTCTCAATATCAACAACTACAAAATCAGTGGGAATGTGAAATTTTCCAACTTTTACCAAAATATCTTCCAGAATTCTTGTCGGGTATTTCATCGATCTATCTGCTAGTTGGAGTGTCATATTCGTTGGCGTGAGCTCCTTCACTCCTAATTTCCTACAAGTAGACAATGGAATTAAACTCACACTAGCTCCTAAATCACATAGAACATTATGAAATTGCAAAGAACCAATAGTGAGAGGAATTGAAAAACTCCCTGGATCTTTAAGCTTCGAAGGAAGCTTATGCTGAATAATAGCACTGCATTCCTCAGTAAGTATCACAGTAGTGAAGTTCTCAGGCTTCTCCTTGATTGGAATCACTTCTTCCTCAAAATTCTCCTTCTTAGAATCAATTTTCTCTTCAGCTTTCTCAAGTACTCCTTTTTCAAGCACGACTTGCTTAACATCCGAACTTACAAACTTCCTCGGATCTTCTTTATCTCTATTGTCTCCTACAAATATGGTCTGGCAATGCTCCTTAGAATTGTTTTCAGTTTGGCTTGGTAGCATTCCTGTGCCTCTCAAATTCAAAGATTGGGCAATCTGACCAATCTGAATCTCCAAAGTTTTGGTCTGATTTACTACTTGATCTACTTGGGCTTCCAACTTCTGATGTTGGCTCATAGACACGGTTATGAACTTTTCAAGTGCGACTTCCCAACCCTGCTTTTGCTCCTGTTGAGGTGGTGCAACAGTAAATTGGGCTGGTAGTCGTGTTTGAAATTGCTGCCTAGGTTGGAACTGTAGCCTAGGTTGAGGTGGTTGTTAAACATTCTGATTATTAGACCACGAGAAGTGAGGGTGGTTCTTCCGTCCTGGATTATAGGTGTTTGAGTAGGGATCATTTGCTGGTTTGAAGTTATTTGCATAATTAACCTGCTCTTGCACCTGTTCTCCTGCATTGGTATGAGGACACATATTAAAATCATGTGGACCACTACAGATTTCACATGTTACCTGAACTGGTTGGGATTGTATACCAACTGCATTGACAGATAGTTGGTCCAATTTCTTGTTAAGCGCTTCAAATTTAGCGTTGATGGCGGTTAAACCATCTAATTCTATGACTCCTATTTGCACCTTCGCAGGTTGCGAATGGCTTCTTTCATGCACAAAAGCATCGTTCTACGACATATTATCTAACAACTCAGTAGCGACTACTTCAGATTTGGCTAAGAATGCTCCGCCAGCTGCGGCATCCATCGCTCCTCTAAAGGTAGGGGACACCCCATTGTAAAAAGTCTGAATCAATAACCATCCGGGAATTCCGTGATGTGGACACTTCTTCTGCAAATCCTTAAATCTCTCCCACGCTTCATAGAAAGACTCTCCATCCAACTGCCTGAAACCTTGGATATCATTCCTGTACTTCGTGGTTTTGCTAAGTGGAAAGAACTTTGCTAGGAAAGCCTGAGATAATGCTGCCCAAGTCTGAAAAGATTCATTTGGGACAGTACTCAGCCATGCTTTAGCTCGATCCCTAAGTGAAAAGGGAAAAAGCCTAACTCGGATAGCATCAGTGGTGGCATTATGAATTTTGAAGGTATCACAAACTTCCAAAAAATACTCCAAGTGTGAAGTTGAATCCTCCAAAGGTAATCCTGAAAATGGATTCTTTTGCAACAGATTTATGATAGCCAGTTTAATCTCAAAGTTATTTGCTGCAATCGGGGGGCGAGTTGCAGTTTGAATTGCTCCAGCTTGCGGCACATTATAATCTCTTATTGCGGGTGGTGGTGGTGGGTCTGCTTCAGCCATTGGTAAAGCAATTGGTTTCTTCTCCTTCTTATGCCTTCTCCTAATAGCACTCAGTGTTCTCTCAATTTCCGGATCGTATGGAACTAGCTCAAGATCTTGAGATCTTCGCATGCACTGTAAACCTGCACAAGAAAAAAGAATTCCTCAGTCCAATTCTACAGTAACAAGGATGCTGAACACAAAGTAAGGTAATAGTCTAAAGCACTAGATCAAAATAATTGAGTAATATTGACTTAAAACGCCTTCCCCGGCAACGGCGCCAAAAACATTTTTGTAAGGTTTTACTACAGTTAAAAACCAATCATTCAAGTGTACACTAACATACGCGTAGCACAATAGGATCGAACCCACAGGGAAGGGAAATCAATCACTACTCTCTATTCCTCTCTAATCTAAAGACTTAACGGAAGCAATGGTTGGTTCTATTAATCTAATAACGCAGAAATTAACAAATAACTAGAATAAAATTGCGAATAACAATTCAAACATACGAATTGAATTCAGTAAACTAAACAGGCAGGGGAAAAGTTTTGAATCATACAATCAAGAGCTGACCTGATACTCGTTTGACAAGTGTAATCCTACAACCTAGTCACTTATATTTGGATTCCCCTCTCTCGAGGTACAACCAAGTGCTTAATTAGTGTTCTATGTTGCTCTCGCAATCACCAATAGTTAGTTAAATCATAGGAACAAGACTAGTGTAATTCAGTATTCTAGCGGCTCGGCATGGAATAAGATTATTGTTGTATAAGCTAGGACCAAATCTCTTTGTACCCTACAACTTACAAGTTCTGAAAACCATCTAAATTACCATCACTCTTTCGATCTATAGGTAATTATGACACATGCTAAGGGTGATCAAGCCATCGCAAGTCCGTTCAAACCTGGTTTCAAACTAAGGATTAACACAAGTAATTCAAGCATCTCATCAAGCATCCATCATGCAATCATCATCACTTCCCCTAGCCCTAGATAATTAGCTACTCATAATTGAAGCAAAAATCATAAAACAAAAGGGAATTGCATTAAAATAAACCATCGTCAATGAATCTAAACAAAGTCTAACAATTAAACTCATCAATACCCAAAAATAAAACTAGCATACGAAACTAAAACTAAAATCAAAGGAATTAGTTTGGGAATTAAAGCAACAATAAAACCAAAGATTGTTCTCGGAATTCAATCCTGTCGTCTTCTCGAACTCTCTAAAAATCTCTGAAACTTCTGAGCCTTCTTCCAAACCCTAGGTCTTGGCCTAGAAGGAAAACTCTATTTTTCCTCTGAACCTCTCTCTCTCTCTCTCTCTCTTTGAACCTCCTCTAACTAAAGACTCCAAAACGCACTAATATAGCAGTCCTAGGATAATTCTCGTCGCCCTAGGTAACGGGCGTTACCTATTATTATCTTACTTCTGTTAATGCCCGTTCCTGCCTTAGAATCGCCATAACGCTTTAACAGTGGTAACGGGCGTTACCACTTTCCTTCTTCATAGGGGTAACGGGCGTTACCCCTCTATTCTCGCCAAAACTCCCTTCCTGTGGCCAGTAACGGGAGTTACTTTTTTATACTGCTAAGTGGTAACGGGCGTTACCACTTTATCTCTCAAAAATGTGTGAAATCGCTCTGATACGCCGTTTCGTAACTCCAACTCCATCAGCACCTGAACAGAGCCAAATAAACACATAAATGCATCAAACGGCACCAGAATATAATCTAATTAACGCTTAAAATCATGCAATTTCTACACACAACAATGAGCCCAGAATTGACCTATTGATACAGACTCTCTATTGAGCCCTTCGTCACTACAGGTGCGCTGATGAAATCATCCTTGCCAAGCCCCAATCTTTGAGTATATTCTGGCATAGCAAGGCACTAGATGAGGCTCGGAAAGATGTAGCTTTCACTCCACGGCCATTCCTGAAGAAGTGACCACAGTTCCTCTGACCATCAGTCTCAACCAGAAGCTCCTCAACCACCAAGATCTGATCGAAAGAAATAATGGCAATGCCATATGGGAGCGAAGTGAAGAAAACCTACAGACTCTTCATATATTCAATTGAGGAGGTGTTCGAAGTGACGGATCAAGGGTTGTTGAAGAAGCCCAAAGCCTGAAGGAAACAATGAGGGCTAAAGACTCCAGAAAATTTTGCACATACAACCTAGAATGGGATCAACTAACCTCTGAATAAAAATATACATATTAATAAATACAAAATATATAAATATTATATACATATTATGTAGCATCCCCACTTGGTAAGGAGAGAGCGACGCTCCAACACCCACATCGTCGTACCTCTCGAGTCATAAAGGACCTATCACCCCGAAAGATACGCCGACAAACGGTCAAGACCAATACAGTAACAAGGTATTGAGTGAAACATGGCGATAGAAAATTGAAGAAATTTAAAACTTTTGAACACAAGTAACAGAGGACATAGGAGTTCAAATTGATTACAGGCCAATAGATTAATATGAAAACAACAAGTGAGTGGAGATCAAGATGGTTCAAGGATTCTGACAAAAAGAGCACAATAAAAGATCTCCTATGATTCAAGATACTAGATAACAAGCGTCCATTATCCTTGAACCATGAGGGTTAGAAAACAGGTAGAAGTATTAATCAAAGTGACTAAGTGAGGCATAACTTAAAGAAATACTTGAAAGGTGAAGGTTTTCTGCAAACGTTTTAGTTTGAAAACACTTGATGTCATGCTCATGAACAATGATATGTTTGGTTCATATAATTTCATAAAAAAGGGTAAGGGTATGTAACAGCCCGAAAACCCGCCTGTCGATATTATCCGTTTTGGTGGGCTAAGCGACACCACCCTCACGGTTTTGTTTCTCCCGGTGGAATTTAATCCCGATGGCGCCCACCCAGGAAAAGGCCTCAACAGGGAAGAGGTATCCACCCCCTTATAAGGAAGGCTTCGTTCTCCTCTTCTTTCGATGTGGGACAAGCACTTTGAGTAGCCCACCAAAGCGGTTTTGTTTCTCCCGCTGGAATTGAAGCCCGAAGGCGCCCAGCCAGGAAAAGGCCTCAACAGTGGGAGGTTTCCACCCACTTATAAAGTGGGCTTAGTTCTCCTCCCCAACCGATGTGGGACAAGCACTTTGAGCTTTACAGTCCACCCCCCCCCCCATAAGGGCCCAGCGTCCTCGCTGGCACACCGGACCGGGTCCCAGCTCTGATACCATTTGTAACAGCCCGAAAACCCGCATGTCGATATTGTCCGCTTTGGTGGGCTAAGCGACACCACCCTCACGGTTTTGTTTCTCCCGCTGGAATTTAAGCCCGAAGGCGCCCAGCCAGGAAAAGGCCTCAACAGTGGGAGGTTTCCACCCACTTATAAAGTGGGCTTAGTTCTCCTCCCCAACCGATGTGGGACAAGCACTTTGAGCTTTACAGTCCACCCCCCCCCCCATAAGGGCCCAGCGTCCTCGCTGGCACACCGGACCGGGTCCCAGCTCTGATACCATTTGTAACAGCCCGAAAACCCGCATGTCGATATTGTCCGCTTTGGTGGGCTAAGCGACACCACCCTCACGGTTTTGTTTCTCCCGCTGGAATTTAAGCCCGAAGGCGCCCTACCAGAAAAAGGCCTCAACAGTGGAAGGTTTCCACCCACTTATAAAGTGGGCTTAGTTCTCCTCCCCAACCGATGTGGGACAAGCACTTTGAGCTTTATAGTCCACCATGTAACAGCCCGAAAACCCGCCTGTCGATATTGTCCGCTTTGGTGGGCTAAGCGACACCACCCTCACGGTTTTATTTCTCCCGCTGGAATTTAAGCCCGAAGGCGCCCAGCCAGGAAAAGGCCTCAACAGTGGGAGGTTTCCACCCACTTATAAAGTGGGCTTAGTTCTCCTCCCCAACCGATGTGGGACAAGCACTTTGAGCTTTATAGTCCAGCCCCCCCCCCTAAGGGCCCAGAGTCCTCGCTGGCACACCGGCCCGGGTCCCGACTCTGATACCATTTGTAACAGCCCGAAAACCCGCCAGTCGATATTGTCCGCTTTGGTGGGCTAAGCGACACTACCCTCACGGTTTTGTTTCTCCCGGTGGAATTTAAGCCCGAAGGCGCCCACCCAGGAAAAGGCCTCAACAGGGAAGAGGTATCCACCCCCTTATAAGGAAGGCTTCGTTCTCCTCTTCTTCCGATGTGGGACAAGCACTTTGAGCTTTACAGGGTATGGTTAACTTTCATCTCAAAATGGTTTGTCAACCACGCTTTGGTTACTTTCATGTCATCTTCGTATTCCCAATGAGGAGAATGTCATCTATAATTCTTTCTTGTACACACATGATTGATTCGAAATCTGAATAACGTCAAATAATTTGATTGCTTCATTGAATCGAATGTTCCAACTTCTAGAAGCCTGTTCCAATTCATAGATTGACTTTTGCAGTTTGCAAACCTTTTGCTCTCTCCCGCTGAATGTGAAACTCATGGGTTGTTCTATATAAATGTCTTTATCAATGTTTTCATTGAGAAAGACAGTTTTCACATTCATTTGTCATATGTCATTGTCATATGTACAACTATGACAAGCATGATTCGAATGGATTTTTGCATTACAATCGGGGAGAAGATTTCATCGAAGTTTACTCCAGGTCTCTAAGTGAAACCTTTAACAACTAATCTTACTTTAAAAACTTCAACACTTTCATGATAATATCCCGAGTTTGAATCCCACTTAAATATGTGTATTTAAAAAAGAAAAAAGTTTCATTTTCATCTCCATTTTGCATCGTTTGCTAGTAAGAACAAAATCCACAAATTATATTAAAGTCTATTCAAAGCAACAATCAATGCAAATACTTTAGTTTTTACTTATTATTATAAGTGAAAGTTTATGTCTGGTTTAATTCATCTTAAAAATTAATTATATATTAACAAATATATGGTTTGTTTTCTTTTTCAAAGTGGGATGTTAATATTAAATCATATTTCAATAATCTCTCATCTTTCCCATTAATAATACAAGCAAATTAAATTTTTAGTCTCATAGGATTAAATCTTTTGCAATTTTAGTCTCATGTCTTTGAAATTAGACACATTTAGTCCCATTATTTTCAAAAAGATGCAATTTTGGTCACATCCGTCAAATAATCGATGGAAAATGTATTTTTTTGCAGTTAAGTACAATTTAAGAGAAAAGTTATTGTTCATTAGGTTGTTTTTTGTGGAAGTTTGCTTATTAATACCTCATTTTAGCACCACATTATCTTAATACGAGTGATTCAGATTAATAAGCAAACTCGTGCAAAAAACAACTTAATGAACAGTAACTTTTACCCCCAAATTTGCACTTAACGGTAAAAATGCATTTTCCGTCAATTAGTTGACGAATGGAACCAGAATTGTAACTTTTTAAAAATAACAGGACTAAATGTATCTAATTTTAAAGATATAAGACTAAAATTGCAAAAGGCCTAAACCTGTAGGACTAAAAATGTAATTTGCTCTAATAATATTAATGTATATTCATTGTGTATGTACAAGTATATGTTATATTAGTTAATAGGGATTGGTCCAAGTGGTTAAATGATTCTTCTTTTAGGGTTATAACCTGGGTTTGAATTCTTTTGACCACTTAAGGGTGCATGTATTTAAAAGGGAAAAAAAAATATTTTATATTAAAATATAAATTATTTCATTTTGTCGTCTTGTTAACATGTCTTTGGAAACCTTTTCTTTTTTTTTTTTTTTTTTTTTCTTTATAATTCATTAGATCATGTGTTTGTAGTTCAAAGGATTCAAAGTTCAAACCAACTATAGAATTAAATTCGAAATCAAAATATCCTTGCTCTTCTTCCAATCCTCGTAACAAACAAGCATCTATGGAGCATCACAACGCAATGGTTTCGGGCGGGAAGGAAACAAAGTTAGTCTGCAGCCTTCTTTTCTGAATTACTCGACTTGCTTTGCCATAATTTCAGATTTACACGAGATTACAGGTATGCTTCCCAACTGTATAATTCAGTAAACTTACGTCGTAACATCATAATCTATAAGTCAAGCCTTTACAAGAGGTTTCGACGTCCTTGATGATGGAGGAACAAGAGACTTCGCATAGGCAATCGGCAGAGAAAGAATCTTCTTAGGTTTGCTCACATAAGCCCTCCTTGTGAAATTGTTGTAGTCGTTCACTTCTATCTCGTCCAGTATTTGCCGGTACAGAACCAAAGACGCCCACACCTAAAACATACACACACATCACCTAAATTATTACCAAACTTTAATAAGAAAAAGGGAAATTTTTGTCTGAATGATTGAATTTGTATATACTTACAGGCCATCTACTAGCTGAACTGAGCTCGGTCACACCTTTCTCTGCATCATCAAAGAACTTCCTGGCCCTCTTAATTTGCTTTTTCATGAAATTTCTCCATTTATCAGTCACTTTGCCAGCAAATATGTCTTCCTCGGACAGCCCCGCCTGCGCCAATTCATCCTGAGGGAGATAGATTCTTCCTCGTCTCGCACTGGACAAAGTAGGCCAAAGAACAATTATATAAGTAACAACATTGCTGGTAGCGTTTGCAGACTCTAAGAAAAATGTTTTATTGCTTTTATTTCCCTCTGACAGTAGAGAAATTACAAAAACTTCCCCTAAATAAATTTAAGGTCAAGTATTGACAAGTACTAAAGGGAAAAATGGGGCATTTATAAAAAAATTATAGATTAAATAACCAAAATTCATGATCTAGATGCAAATTTTAACATATTTGATAGTGGAAGCTTTTATCATCCATCGGAGAAGTTTGTGTAATTAGGAAAATGAGGTATGTCACTGTAAAAGTAAACTAATTATCTTTTCCAGTTTTACTCCAACTTTTCACAACTTGAGTTTCTGCTTCAACTTCTCCAAAAGCAAAAGCAGAAGCTTTTTCAAATGTTTAAACCAACTCTACAATCACTTACTCTTCTCCAACGTCCCGAAGTATATTGGTTAACTGGTTGGCAAGCCCTAACGCCAAAGCAGCATTATACACACTCTCTGTTGTGGCTTGAGACTCAGGATCTATGCCCATGATAGGCACACTCATCAACCCCACAGTACCAGCCACATAATAACAGTATAAATACAACTCATCGAAGTTCTTGTATCTTGATTTCCAAAGGTCCATCCTCATTCCCTCAATCATATCCCTGAAGGGCTGCAGAAGAAAAAATGAGATAATATCGTTTTATTTTAATTTTAATTGTAATTTTATTAGATTTTTGACAGGTTTAAGAAACAGCATGTACCTGGATGTCAACAGGGAATTTGCAAACAGTATCAGATAAGGCAGCATCGAGCATGTCGAAAGGACGCCCTCTGAAAATATCTTCAAGCCTCGCCTCCCACCTATCTAAGGCCATTGGAGTTATGTGTGATGCATTTGGCCCATCCACAAGTTCGTCTGTTCTTCTACACCACACTGTTTAATAGGAAAAGTGTTTGTTAATCTCCGTTTTATACTGGTAAGCGATTGGCAAAGTAATTTAATTCTTGTCAAAATTTAAAAAGGAGGCAATATGACAGCATATTTTTGACTTAGAAACAAAATTTTCACTGAGATTATACTAAAGTTAGTTTTAATATCAATTATCTAGGAATTTCAAACTTCAGATGTGTATGACTTTGCATGTTAAAAGAAGCCACCACTAAAAGAAATCCACCACACTCAAGCACAGCTTATTTCCCCATACTGTACTTATTCTAATTAGCACCATCATATTTTCAAAAGATCGACCGACTTTTTGGCACTCACAGAAGTGGCATTCTGGTAATCATGCAATACTGTGATCCAATAAAATATGGATAAATCAGTGGACATCCCAAATTAGCATGCACAGAATTCATCGGTCAATACGGATGGGGGGTTCTTTTTATACATCAATATTCTTTGAGGTGTCGAAAGTTAAAAAGTAAAGGGAGGTGAAGGGAATACGTTAAGAAGTTTAAGTCTTCCAAGAGAAGAATAATAAAAGAATCATTCATCTCGAAAGTAGATTGGATCCATCGAAAATCTCTGTGTGATTCACAGACAAACCAAAAGACAAAACTAAAACACATGAACCAAACCAAAGTTATAAGAATATATAATAGATGACAAGCTTTGTGCAAAAGACAAGAGTATTACCATATATTGCCCATATAGCCCTTCGCCTCTCTGGAGTCATTAACAAGGTCCCTGTAAAAAGGAAAATCAAAACAAGAATCAGTCTTTCCTCTTCTGAATCAAATAAATCAAAACAAACAGTGAACTTGAAGGGACAAAAAGGTCTAACCCAAATAAAATGTCTTTGCATACTCAGCACATACTTCTCCACAACGATCATAAGCTTCAGTCAACATCCCAAGAGATCCAGGAAGAACGATATCTGGCTTAACTTCCATATCTTCCCCAGTTTTTATATGTCTCTTAACCAATGCTGCCTGCTTCAAAACCACATCATAAACCTTTTGCTCAGACGATAAGGCTATTTCTCCGGATGGGCTAGCAACCATACTCGATCTGGGAGAGAACCTGCCTCCATTTTCAAATCTTGCATGAGTGTACCTCAAATTCAGCCTACTTTTGCAGCCCTTTTTCAGCCTTCCATTGCTGATCAAATTATTGCACCTTGTGATGATACGGTTTCCATCTCGGATCGAGTCCGAGAATCCGGCTCCGTTTGAGACCTCCGAAGTGGGAGAAACCACCCATAAGAGAGCAACAGACATTTTGGATAGTGCTAAACTTGGGTGGTCTAGACTATTTCAAGATTTTGTCTTTCCTTCTATAATGTTATCTTATCTTCTCTCCTTAATTTATTGTGGGAAAAGATGACAACCCACTAAAGATTGCCAACTTTAAACAAAACCCGAATTGCTTTAGGAAGCAAATATGTTGCGAATGGGAAAACTATTGAAACCCAACTTTGGATTCAAGCAGAGACACAGTTATCGCAAGGGAGCTGAACCTTTTAAATAGGGGTTTCTGCAAAATAAACAAATCATGCCATCAATAATTGAAAATTTAAACAAATAAGGTGATACTGAAATCCCATTTTAAAAAAATACAGCAAGGCGTTCACATTGAACAGAGGCAACAACCATGAGCTCAAATAGAAAAATACTTTCCAAGAAGCTGCCCAGAATAAAATAAGCTCAAAATCACTTTTCATCACATTCATTCGGTTAAATGGGTGCGAGCACTTTTCTATATTTAGTCAAATGGGCTACATACTTACACGTTGAAGCTATCTACAGTCTCCATATAGCAAAAAGACTCGATTTTTATAATACAACACTAATTAAAACCAGATAAAATCGAAAGCAACAGAATTATCATCACACAAGTAAAAGAACACAAATTCATAAAATAAAAATTAAAAGGGAAAAGAATGGAGGGAGAGAGAGAGAGAACAACCTTTGGTAATGGTTGGTTGAAGCTAAGGTTGTTCAAGGTATCAACTTCAAGAGGAAAGCAAATCAACCGTGGCCAGCCAAATATTTCACAATCTATAGTCTTCCAGAAATTCCCTCCCTCTTTTGAGTTTTGAGCTGAACTATATTTGCACAACTTATTCCTTTGAATTTTCACACAAACTATTTTATATGATTGACATTATTTCTACCGTAGAAAGGATGAGCAAAACTTGAGTGACTCACATTCATTGCTGCGGATCTCAGGCCAGTCCTAGTGGGAAATTTGTAGCTTTTCACAAGGTTGGAGCTTTGCCAAGTGGGTCCCACCGGATTGGCAATGACCCGTTTGGTTTGGTTCCAAGAATGAGGTATCCTTTTTTCTCCCCAGACTAGATTCCTTTGTATGTATGCCATGGTGCCTTTTGTTTTTTCTTTTTAATAGGAACCCCAATTTTCTTGTTTCTTTTTTGCATAAGAAATGACATATGGGTATGGTGTGATATTATAAGAAGGTTAGTGAGTATAGTAATTGATTGAATATAATAATTAAGTTTACTGTCGGCGACATGAGCGATAAAAGTTCAAAAATTTTAAAATATTTGTCAAATTTAATGATTTAAAAATAGTAGTACACACTATCTGGTATCTACTAAATAAAACATAACTGAATGTTGAATTTAATTTGTGGAGCATCATACAATCTTGGTTTGAACATGATTTGTTTTTTAGGAATTAATAATGAAATCTATTTACTGATTTTATAAATTTTCGAATCTATAAAAAGTAAAATTGTTGCTTCTTTAATCAAAGAATTGTGGTCTCACAATGTTCGAATCCACATAAATGCAGTTTTTGTTTCATTAGTGTACTAGCTTTTTTATTTAATTGACATATTAATAATTGATTATGTTGTCTCAACTTGTATTCTATTGAATTACCATTTCTTTAAAGAAGAGGCAACAAAAGAATTAAGCTACACAATTTTTTAAAAAATAATTAATGAAGACTTCTGAAATGTCCAATTTCTTATTAAAGGGGTTAACCCTTAAAATTTGATAAAGAAATAATACTTTTTTCTATTTTGGTTCGATATCTTATTTATATAGATCCAATGGATAAGATCACTACAATAGTATAAAATTCTCTCTACCAATAATAATTATGTTCATAAATACTTGAATACAAAATTTTGATTTAACTGTCATAACATCGAATTATTAGACTACGTCACTTGATTTGTTAAAAAAATAGTACTTTGAAACCCACGACTCTCCGAATTTAAAAAAATTTTTTTTTACTTTCTAGGTAATTAAAAATTTGATAACTCCTTAATTAAATCTATGAAAAGGAAAGGGGAGAAAAAGTGGGAAGTGGAACCAAACAAAGCCTTGCTTGGGGATATAAAAATGTGTTGACGCTGCCAACCAACCATAAGTCATGCTTTGTTTAATTTAAATAATAAAAAGAATTAAAATGAAAGAGTAGACTAGAGTGTGGTAAACAGACACGTAAGGAAATAATTCACCCAATCAGTGGAGGATAACCTTATCAAATGAAGAGATTGCAGTGGTGAAAAGTACACGTGTCGCTTCGTAAGTGGCGGTGTCAAAATTTCATATGTACCGTATCGCACAATGGATTAGTGGAGGAGGTAGGTCCCCTCAGGGCTCAGGGTAAGCGCCCCACTGTTTGGCTACTATTTTAGAAAATTAGGTATGATTTATAGAGCAAATTTCGTAATTAGTTCTTAAATGTTTTAAATTTGTATTGATTTAATATTTATTTAATAAAATAAAAGTGATGGTTAGATCGTAAAGTTAATAATTCGTTTTACTCAAATTATCTTTATTAAAATCGGGTGAGTTTTTGACCGGATCTAAAGGCATTTCCATTATTTTATTTTTTACAATAAGTGTATTTTTACATCTACACCCCTTGCAAGATTAGGTAATTACAACTCATATCCCCTTAGATCAAAATAGTACATAACCTACCTTTTTTAAGTTTGAAAAATTACAAATGAATCCATTCCGATAGGATTTTTTATGATTTTTTTTTTAAAAAATTGATTATATTTCACCACTAATTAGTTACTCACCGCTAATTAAGTGGAAAAAAGTCATTATGAATATCAATTTACAAACGAATCATATGTTCCTCCAAAAAACTCCGTAAATTACGTGTCTATCACTTGAGAATGATGTGTAATATTTTTGCAAAAAATCCAACCGGAATTGGTTCATTTATAATTTTTCAAACTTGAAATGATAGGTTGTGTAATATTTTTATCTAAGAAATACGAGTTGTAATTATTCAATCTCACAATGGGTGCAGATGTAAACAACCCTTTAAAATAATTCATAGAGATTGAACTTTATATCAAGGTCATTCTCAATGTCCTAAAATAATTTTTGGAGTTTGTTGACTGCAATTATGTTAGTACCATTGAAAAGTAACATTTACTAATTTTGGATTATAGAACATTAATTACTTATTGAGGCATGAGAAGAAAATTTTCACTGAATTATCCACATGGCTTCATGTTCTTTTGATTAGTTCGGAAGCTTATTAGGCCATTTAGTTCAGCAAACAGTTCGAATTTTGTAATTAATTGAAACGATAGAAAACAATGTGTAACAAATCTAGTTTTTTAGATTTTTATTTTACTTAAATAATATTTTTTATTATTTGGGATATCTTAATTAATACCTGCATTGATTTTTGATTTGCAGGATAATTCCAGATTTTAATAGCTATTCAAGATAGCGAGTTGGGAACAAGATATATAGGATAATTTCGACTATATTATTTTGATAAATTTTCCAATGAAGATAGCAAATTTTTTAACTTAATTAATTTATATATGTATTATTAAAAAAACGTAGAGTTTCATTTTGTCGTATTATGTCGTGTCGGACACCATATCCGACACTCCTCACGTAAAAACTTAAAAAAAAAATTCGTGCTGTCGTATTCGTATTGTGTCGTATCTGTGCATAATGATAGCTCACAAAGTCATGACTCATGAGTGCCGTTTCTATAGATTACAAAAATATAATTGTGTGTTGTGTCCCTCCTCGATCCAAGCATTGTATGCTCCTAAAGGCTGTGCATAAGCCGCGTGGTCCTTTCTACTCCCTCAGTCCATTTGTTGGTAAATTTGCACCCACCAAGTTTAGTTTGGCAGCCAAATATTAGTACTACTTAATTAGTTCTCCATGCATGGCCCCACATGCATTCAATTTCATGGTAACCGAAATACTTTAATTAAATGAGTTGGTGTTTGGATGCATACAGACATCAAATCTTTTGGCATTTTGCAATGAAGCTAATTAAGTGACAAAAGAAAGCGCGCAAGAAAGGGATCCTTTCTTCTTTCTTCTTTCTTCTTTCTTGGGGTATGTTTGGCATGTGATTATTATACCTATGTAAAAATTGGCTCATGTCATGCATCACATGCACTGCGCAATTAATGATCGCTACCAATTGCTTCGCTTAGCTTAGCTTCTTGTGACGGGCGGACATTTGCAAATTAGGAATGTAAATCACTCGGGGACCTAAATGTTAATATTAAAACAATTTGACTCGAATTGATTCGAGCCCAAGCCTTGTCCGAATTGAGCTCGAGCAAGGAAAGGCCAAAAGCTCAGTTCAACTAATTTACATTCGTAATCCAGTCGTAGGCTTGTAAGCTCTTTTAAGATGTTTAAAATTTTATAAGGACTCATTGACAAAAAGATTATTCAGAAAAAACTTACTAGATGTTAAATAAGATTTTGAGTAACTTTTTTTTTCCCCCCAGTATATCAATACTGATTCTCCAATTACTCCTAATAAGACTGGAACTCGAGATTTTGAATAACTTGATTATACAAAATGGCATTTAAAATAATTTGGGAAATATTAATTTATTAGAGAAATATCTAAACAAATAAACAGTAAAAGTATTTGAAACTATGTTGTATCATAAAACAAAGTATTTCACCAAAAAAAAAAAAAAAACAAAGTATTTAAAGAGTATAATATCAATTTTCCCAAATAGTTCTAACTTTTAATCGTAAGTAATAGTTCATAACTTTCAAATATATTTAATAAGTAAAAAGATATATATAAAAGAATAAAGACAAAAATATAAAAGATCATATAAAATACCATATTAATTATATATAGTTTATTCATGGTATTATTTATTTGTTTAATATAATTGGTGTTTTACTTTTAGTGTTTTTATGAAGTTTTTTGCAACTAAATTTTTGCAAATGAAACTGAAATTGAGAAGAAAACCTTTCATGCACGATGGAATTAAAAATCTAATTTCTTTAGAATTATATCATTTAGTTTATTTCGATAAGTGTAGTTATTATATTTACTGAGTAAATTAATATATTAAAAGTACTTAATTTAATTAAATTAATATAATAAATTTTTTAACGAATCAATTTGATTTTGTAAAACTACACATACAAAATATTTTCTTAGAAAAACATTCAACTAATAAGAAACAATCAAAATATATATATTTGAAACTATGTTACTGTATAAAAATAAAATATTTAAAATAGATAATATAAATGAAAAGACATATATACAAAATATAAATTTAAAAATTTAAAAGATCATATAAAATACTATGTTAATTATATGTGCTTTATTCTTTCTATTATTTGGTTTTCATTAATATAATTCATGACTTATCTTTAATTTTTATATAAAATTCTGAAATGTTACTTTATTATAACTCCAAATGTAAAGGTTATTGCATTTTCTATAGGAGTCATTCTCTTCAGATTTGTATCTTAATGTGTTGGATTCTTTACAACCCAACAGAGGAATAGTAACCTCAAACTAAGACTTATTCAACTCTGTTGGTGGACCATCCTACACCCAGTAACCATCTTGAATCTTGTGGTCTATTCTCACTGATTTATCCACCATGATGTTTCTTTCTCTCAGGATGTGCTCAATCCGAGCTTCCTAGGGGCCTGAGGAGTAAATTTTGGCAATCAAATATTATGTTTTTTTATGGGTTGCTTTTTGTAATCCTTCTTTGTTAAGCATTTCACCAACTTCTCCGAATCAATCTCCATATTAATCTTCCGAATGCGCTTCTCGATCCCAAGCTAGCTTTAATCCCTCATGTAAGCCTAATAACTCCGTCATTTTTGTTGGAACTCTACCAATATTTATAGAGTATCTTAGCACCCATCTTCCATTGTCATCTTGAATGACGCTCCTAGTCGAAGCATTGCTGGTGTGGCTATAAAAGCTTCCATCTAAATCTTGTTTCACCCATCCCTTCTCGAATTTTTTCTTTTGCCTATGTTTTTTGTCCTCATCAATTAGTACCAAGGACTCAGGTAACTCATTTATGTGGTGAAGAGTGACGTTTCTAGACCTCATAATATTCTAATAGCTTCATCAGTTTCGTGTTTTTCAAAGATTGCAGAGTGTTGAGATCAAGGCAATCTACCCAAGACATTATGGTAACATGTTGCTCTAAACTTTGTTGTTAAAATCTCTCTTCGAGCCATTCCGAACCTTACAAGCCAAAAAGATTTCGACCAGTCTACATATCAACAATCTTGTTCCACACCCGAAGTGTGAACGGACAGCTTCTCAGCACGTGATCCACATCTTTACATCTTGTACAACAACTTGTACTTATATCGTTTTCCCCAAATTTTCAGTCATACTTCAATGCATTCATGAGTTTTTGACTAAAATTTTGGGCCATTAGTAAACTATAGGCCATTTTATAGGAGAAATTATCGTTAGTTTCACCACACTTTATATTATTTATATTTAATTTTTGTCGCCTTTTGTTTTCAATTTAGCTATGTTCCATTTTTTATCTATTCCAATGAGATCATATGTCATAAGAACTTTATTCTCCTCATAAATGTTATCTTTCAATATATCGGTTAGTCTGCCTTGTGGTAACCATCTATCATTCTATAAAGGCACCCCGTCATTGTTTTCAATCCTTCAATATTTATAAAACGGTTCTGCCAACCAAATACTTCTAACAATTCTCTTTCACACTCGAGGAGCCAAAAGTTGAGGCTTACTTTCTAGAATATCTCTTCTCCCTCTTTTAAATATCTTTTCTTATGTATCTAGCTCTGCTGTGTTGTCTTCTTGTTGAGCATTCCCCATCCTATTTTAGTAAACATCGCTGTACTATTTTATTTTATTTTTTTTTTTGCTTTTAAAACTCCTAATCCCCATTCTCACTTCTATCTAGTCAACTTCTTTCACCCTATAAGATGGGTTCATTTCTTTGTTATATTAGTCACCGAAAAAAACTTACGATTGAGTCGATCAAGTTTATCGCATGCGTGATTGGGGAGCCAATTCGTAGGCATATGGTAGATGGGATTCGAGCTCATGATAAACCGAATAAATGTAATTGTCAAACAATATTTAGCATTTTGGCTTTCTATCCTGAAGGAGTTTTTTTACCCTCTCAATCACCATCGAGAAAAGCTTACTATAATTTCGACCAAAGTTCGTCTGCACCCCCTAGGTCCCTAAGTTGTTTGTACTTTCCATACCCAAAATTTCACTAACATGTTGTTCTATATTATTTGACACAAGGTGCGAATAATACGTGTGATTTGCTCAAGTTCAATTTGAGGTCTGGTACCTTGCAAACGCCTAAACCTCACTTTAAATGCACATCGTTCCATCCACAATAACTTTAGCTCAAAATATTATGTCGTCTTTAAAAGGCAAGTGTGAGATCTAAGGGTCTCCTAGACATCCTCCATTATTTGGTCGAAACAACTATCTCAATCATATATATAAATCTTTTCATACAAAGCACAACAAAATAAAGTGAGAGTGGATCCCCTGGTCTATTGTCACATGTTATCTGTATAGCCTCTGTATAGGTACTTATTGATGCACGTTAAAAGTTTATATTTTTTATATGTTGGATGTCTAGCAAAATCAACATGTGTTGCACGTTTATCATTCAGTTTATTTCGATAAGTTTAATTATTATGTTTATTGAGTAAATTAATTTATTAAAAGTATCTAATTTAATTAAATAAATATAATAAAATTTTTAATGAATCAATTTGATTTTGTAAAACTACACATACAAAACATTTTATTTGAAATTTCCCTTTCAAACCATATCTAATAAGTAAAAATTTAAATTAGAAAAATATTCGATTCATAAAGAAACAATCAAAATATATATTTGAAATTATGTTACTGTATAAAAATAAAATATTTAAAATGGATAATGTATATGAAAAGACATATATAAAATTTAAATTAAAAAATTTAAAAGATCATATAAAATACTATGTTAATTATATGTACTTTATTCTTTCTATAATTTGGTTTTCATTAATATAATTTGTGATTTATCTTTGATTTTTAAATAAAGTTTTGAAATGTTTCTTTGCTATAACTAAATATGTAAAGGTTATTGCATTTTCTATAAGAATCACCCTCTTCACATTTGTATGTTAATGTATTGGATTTTTTGTAAACCAACAGAGGAATAGTAGCCTCAAGTTAAGATTTATTCAAGTCCGTTGGTAGACCATCCTAAACTCAGTAACCATTTCGAACCTTGTGGTCTATCCTCACTAATTTATCCACCATAATGTTTCTTTCTATCGGAATATGCTCAATCTGAGCTTCCTAGAGCTTGAGGAGTAAATTTCGACAATCAAATATTAAAATTTTCATGGGGTGCTCTTTATAATCCTTCTTTATTATACATTTCACCACCGTCTCCGAATCAATCTCCATATTAATCTTCATAATGCGTCTCTCCCAAGCTAGCTTTAATCCTTCACATAAGCCTAATAACTTCATCACTTTTGTTGAAACTCTACCAAAATTTATAAAATATCTTATCACCCATCTTCCACTGTCATCTTGAATGATGTTCCTAGTCGAAGCATTGCTGATGTGGCTATAAAACTTTCATCTAAATCTTGTTTCACCCATCCCTTCTCGCGTTTATTCCAAGGTAATTAACTCAACGCATGTTTTCTTTTGCCTATGTTTTTTGTCCTCACTAATTAGTACCAAGGACTCAGATAACTCTTTTATGTGGTGAATAATGGCATTGCTAGACTTCATAATATTCTAGTAGCTTCATCAGTTTCGTATTTTTCAAAGATTGTAGAGCGTTGAGATCAAGACAATCTACCCAGGACCTTCTGGTAACATGTTGCTCTGAACTTTGTTGTTGAAAGGTCTCTTCGAGCCATTTCGAACCTTACAAGTCACGAAGATTTCGAACAGTCTACATATCAACAATCTTGTTCCACACCTGAAATGCAAGCGGACAGCTTCTCAACACGTGATCCACATCTTCACGTCTTGTACAACAATATGTACACATATCGGTTTCCCTAAATTTTCAGTCATACTTCAATGCATTCGTGTGCAAGCAGTCATGCTGGCAAAGTCACAAGAAAATCTTGAACTTTTAAGGGCAAGATAATTTCTAAATTTGTTTCTAGTATTTTCTCGCATATCTCATTCGATACCATAAAAGTAGATTATAGATTATTTTATTGGAGGAATTACCATTAGTTTCACCATACTTTATATTATTTATATTTAATTTCGTCTCCTTTTATTTTCAGCTTAGCTATGCTCTATTTTTTATATATTCCATTGAGATCATATGTCATAAAAACTTTATTTTCCTCATAAATGTTATCTTTCAATATGTCGGTTAGTTTTCCTTGTGATAACCATCTATCATTCTATAAAGACACCCCATCACCGTTTCCAAACTTCCAGTATTTGTAAAATGGTTTACCGAACCAAATACTTCTAACAATCCTCTTTCATGCTCGAGAAGCCAAAAGTTGAGGCTTACTTTCAAGAATATCCCTTCCCCCCTCTTTTAAATATCTTTTCTTATATATCTAACTCCGCAGCGTTGTCTTCTTGTTGAGCATTCCCCATCCTATTTTAGCGAACATTGCTATTTTTTTGTTGGCTTCTCTAATACCCATTTCTCATTCTCGCTTCTTTTTAGTCACCTTGTTTCACCCTACAATATGAGTTCATTTCTTTATTATTTTAGTCACCTAAAGAAACTTGCGATTGAGTCGACTAAGTTTATCGCACGCGTGATTGGTGAGTCAATTCGTAGACATATGTTAGATGGAATTTGACTCATGATAAACCGAATAAATATAATTGTCTGACAATGTTTAGCATTTTGGCTTTCTATCCCGAATGAGCTTTTTTGCCCTCTCAATCACCTTTGAGAAAAGCTCACTATAGTTTCGATTAAAATTCGTCTGCACCCCCTATTTCTCTAAGTTGGTTGTACTTTCCATACCCAAAATTTTACTAACCCGTTGTTCTAAATTATTTGATACATAAGGTGCGAACAATACGTGTGATCTGATCAATTTCAATTTGAGGTCTGGTACCTTGCAAATGCCTAAACCTCACTTTAAATGCATATCACTTCATCCATGTTAACTTTGACTCAAAATATTAAATCGTCCACAAAAAGCAAATTAAATGTGAGGTCTAAGGGTCCCCCTAACATACCGCAATTGGTCTCCATTATTTGGTCGAAATAACTTTCTCAACCATATACATAAATCTTTCCGTACAAAGCACAAACAAATAAAGCGAGAGTGGATCCCATTGTCTAATGCCACATGTTATCTGTATATCCTCCGTCAGTTCACCATTCCATAGAATCTCCGATTTTATCCCCTCCACTTCGCTCATGATGATATTGATGATTTTTGTTGGGATTCGAAGAAAGTTAGAGTTTCCCTTAGAAAATTCCACCAAACTTTATCGCACTTCTTTTCAAGATCCAATTTTAGCACCATGCCCCCTTTTTGTCTTTGGAGTGATGTAACGTGTGTAACACTTCTTGAAGTACCAAGATATTGTAATGGGTTAATTTTTTTTTTTTTTTTTTTTTAGTATTAACTTTCGAAATATGGCAAATAAACATTTAGCAAGCCTACATGGGAATTGATTTTCTCTTCATGCAATCATTTGTGAATTTCACCACCGAGAGTCTCTTGTTATGTCCTAATAGGTCCTGAAAAAGTATGATTAGAAACCATCTGATCCTAACGTTTTATATGGGTGGATGCTCTTCACTACCCTTAGGGTTTCCTCATTTGAGGTCGTTCTTGCCAAGTTATATTTCCGCTACCACCCTAAGGTTCGTGACCATTCGATGGTATATCCATCGAATAGTTTGGTATAGTACTCCCAAGTGTGTTGCTTTAGTTGGTCATTATTCCATTCATCACCTATTTTTAAGCATTTACACAATTCTTCCTTCTGGTTATGTTTGAGAGATGAAAAAAGCGTGTATTTTTATCCCCAAATTGAAGTCGGTTAATTCTTGACTTCTGAAACCAAATAATATCTTCTTGTTTCAATAGTTTGTTAAATTCCGCCATCAATTCTTTCTTCAAATCTATTCAATATTTATCTTGTTTTTCTTATATATAACATTTGAAAATTCTTTTTAAGAAAACTTCCTCTTTTTTTTTTAGCATATTAAAAAGTGCTAATTGACCATTGTATTAGAACAATGATTCCAACTTAAAATATCTAAAATTTATAATTATTAAAATATTAAAATAAAATTATTTGAAAATATCAAAATTTTAAAATTTAAATATACTAATGAAATCTCATGTGAAATTTAATTATTATTTTAATTAATTAATTAATTATAATACAAAATTATTATTGGTAATATGTACTAATTAGTTTTTAGGTTAAGTATAAGCCTCATCCAAACCTCCTAATTTTATACCATAACTTCTTCCATGGTCACTGTATATCTTTCTCTACTACCGGCATGATAGGGTACTATCTAATTGTATTTGCTCTAGGTCATTTCGACAAAATCTCACTTTTCTTTCATAAGTGTTAATCACATATTTAACATCAACTAATGTGACAACGTTACGTTTGGTTATACTCATAATCTATTAATGAGTAATATTTCTTAAACACGAATATTTGTATGTGCATGTAGAGAAAGGTAATGTGTTTCATTTGATAATAGACATTTTATTTTTTTGAGCTTGTATTCATCACTCTAGTACATTTATATATTTTCTAAATTGAAGGAGTTTTAATTATATTTTATGAAGAATCCTGTTTTTACATTATAAGCATTACTCATGTCTTATTGATCTTCTGTGCCGTTATGGGAAAATAAAGAAGACTTATGATATTGTTAAACAAATTGGGGCGGACCTCACTGATTCAACTATTGGAGCTTTCCTCAGTGGCTGCAAAATCCATGAAAGGAGAGATCTTGCTGAAAAGATTTCTAAAATTCTGAGGATGGAGCTGAAAAAGCATGGAGGTTTTGTGACTCTGTCGATTATATATGCGTGTGAGGGTGAGTGGAGAGGAGTTAAGGATGTTAGGGAAGTGTGGTGAGTTAAGCTAATTAAAGTAGCGATCTTCAAATAAAGAAAGTCTTTCCTGCCCTTCTTTTATCTTTTATTAGGTCTAGTTTTTTTCAAGAATCTAAAAAATTTAGGGATAATTACCCGAGCTTACCCTAAGGTTTGACCTAATTGCACAAAATTCCCCTAAAGTTTGAGAAATTATAAAACTTTCCACATTAAAATATGTATATTACATCCGAATTGATGAATATTGTTTTTATAAATATCCTACTTCGCTCTTGAAACTTACTTATCAATAGCATGCATTAGGCCGAATCATACAGTACGTCAAGGGGGCTTTTTGTAATTTCTGAAACTTCAGGTGAAATTTGTGTGTATAGATCAAACCTCCACCAATTATATAATCATTTTAAATAGTTGACCCACCAATTAAATGCTTGTGAATTACGATTAATTTAAATTTATAAAAATTATATATTTGAGTATTAATTTATAAAAAAGGATACGAATATAGAGATATCATTTTTTCTCTTTAATTTCTTACGTAAGCAGTATCTAAATATTTTCTTTATATTTATCAGCCTTTCTCTACTTTTTAATATTATTTATGGACTTTTTGACTATTTACTATAATCAAGAGTTGTAAAATGGTATCTTTATATTTATCAGTCTTTCTCTACTTTTTAATATTATTTATGGACTTTTTGACTATTTACTATAATCAAGAGTTGTAAAAGAGAAAATTACTAACATATGCATGGCTGGCGCAACCATTTTTCCCAATGGAATGTTATTTAGTTATTTTATTCACTCCTTACAAATATAAAGATATCATTTTGTTTTTCTTTAATTTTCTAGTGAACAGTATCTAACACAATATCACACTCCACAATTTAGGTAAATACACTTTTGGATAGAAGTATCTAAAACAATATTTATCACACACTTTTGAATAGAAGATAGTTAATTTAAGAATTTACCTAAAAATATGATGAGATAGAAGTATCTAACACAATATTTTTCACACTTTTGAATAGAAGATATGTAATTTAAGAATTTACCTAAAAATATGATGAGTATTCTTTTGTTCGATTGTAGCTCAAGTGTTGATAGAAAACCGTGTTGATAGAAAAACAAAATGTCTTTTGGTATAGGATGTTCGATGGAACCAAATACTCAAATCTCGTGTTGATAGAAAAACAAAATTTTCTGTTATAAATTTTAAGTATTAGGTTAGTATTTATAGATATTAAAAGAGATTTATTAAAATCTGATTAGAATTAGAATTATTAGCAGTCTAGATTCGTTGAGTAGGATTACGCTATAATGTTTTATAAATTGGAAACCTTATCCAATTATATTTCTAATATACATAAATTTGATTATAATTAGAAGAATTAGCCATAATTACAATTGAATATGTAATATGAGTAAAAAAACACACACAAGAATTAGAAAATCCCTAGTGGACTATAACATCGGAAAAAAAATATTAGAAAATTAAATGCTCTTATTTTTAAGCAAACGAAACTGAAATTGAGAAGAAAACCTTTCATGCACGATGGAATTAAAAATCTAATTTATTTAGAATTAATGGTAATTGAAAAATTATCAAAGGAATAACTATTTCCGTCTAAATTCTGACAAAGGAAGTTATGTTGCAACCTATTAACACCGGGGGACTAAAGTATATTGATATATCTTTTAATATATTTAATTTAACAATTTATACGAATTAACACCGGGGGACTAAAGTATATTAATATATCTTTTAATATATTTAATTTAACAATTTATAACATGTATTTACATAATTGGCCCTAATTAATAATTAGTAATATAATTATTATGAGGATATTTTAGGCGATCAGCATCTTATATATTTCTCTTTTCGGAAGAGTCCTATTGAAATAAATACTTTCTAATGTATTTAATTTAATAATTTATAATATGTATTTACATAATTGTCCCTAACTAATAATTATTAATAGAACTATTAAGAGGGTATTTTAGGCGATTTCTTTTTTCGGAAGAGTCCTATTGAAATAAATACTTTTTAAGGTATTTAATTTAATAATTTATAACATGTATTTACATAATTGTCCCTAACTAATAATTATTAATAGAACTATTAAGAGGGTATTTTAGGCGATGAACATTTTGTAAGAAACTTATGTGCTTTTATAATATAGATAGATTATTTTAAAAGATAAATCGATTAATACCAAATTATTTTAATATTTTATCATATTCTTCTTATTTCTAACCTTAATGATGATATGGTTATTATATAATAATATTTTATAATTTTTCTCATCTAAACACTTGAATAATTGATTTTTATAATTAAAATAAAATAAAACAATTTATAAATTCTAAAAATAAGCTTACTCAAACACCCTTGAGTCCTTGTAGTTATACTCATGTACGTGTCGGGCATTCTAGAAGTTAAAAAACATATTTTAAATATCACCGAATATTAAAAAATGGAGAATTGAGGACATATCATAAGCATGGGTTTATTAATGTATTTTATTGTTGATCTAACTCAGTTATTTTTTCATGATGAGTTTGCTATTGAACGTGCATTATATTCTTTTTTTTTTTCCTTTTTTGGTCATTAGTCGCTTGAATGTGGATCAACTTACCTAAAACATAATTAGATATTGCACTATTTTGTTTAAATGTGGTTATTTTTTATAACAATTTGTTTAGGTTTAAATATATCTTTCCTTGACCTATATGATGTGGTAATGATAGACAAACGAACACATATGATTGAAGTTAAAATAATGATTCCCACCAAAAAAAAAAAAGAGTTAAAATTATGATTATTTAGTGAGTGTTTTGCATGTGTATATACTATATATGATTATAGTGATTATTTTGTCCAAGTTAATAATGTAACATGGTGCAATTATGTATATGACATATAAACATCCCATGGAATTATCAAAATATGATTTTTATACTAGAACAAGAAAGTGCTAGAGCGATGTTACGTTGTTGATTATGCATTTTTGTCTAATTTAATTTTGTATTAATCAATCGATATTAATAAGTTATTTGAATTTGGATCACTTAATCTCCGACCTATATCAAATTCGCTACTATTCATTGACTAACCTCTATTATGAATTAAGGATAGAGGACGTGATTAGGTGAAACTATAATTAAGTGAGACTATAATTTATAGACAATAAATATAAGGGAGAATTACATCCAACTACCCTCAATTTAGGCCTAATTACAACCCGATCCCTATTCTTTTAAATATTACATTGTAGTCCCTTAGCCTTGTTAATTTGTTAATTTTTGTATACTTTTAGGGACGATTTTGCATTTTTTGTCATACATTGTATGTAACACTCGCAAAACCTTCAGGGACATACGTGTACTTTTACAAAATTCGTTAATGGACCTCACACAAAACAAGAAATACAAGGACTACAATGTAATATTTAAAAGAATAGGGATCGGGTTGTAATTAGGCCTAAACTGGGGGTAGTTGGATGTAATTTTCCCTAAATATAATTTAATATATCTAATACAATATTAACTACAACTCCACTAGATCATTTTTTTCACAATTTCAAATATTAAATACAAGATCCTCTGTTATTAACTTGAACTAATGTAGCACCCACACGTAGGGCCACATCCCCCGCACCATAATCCGAATCCGAATACGAAATGGAATGTCGGCACCCGAATCCGAATCATAGCGAACGGGAGACCAAACACACACCCTAGGCTAGGCGGAGCTAAACCAAACAGAATCAGAGTATGCGGAAGCGAAAGATAAAAGCAACAAGCAAAATCATCACATATATATATATAGGTACCAACCCACACCTATCCATATAGTATTTACATATAGGTACCAACAAGTAAACCTGTACAAAAGCCATCACGGCTCGAACAAAATAGTAAGTAAGTATATACAAATCATAGCTGTACAACTACAAAATAATAAAGTGCAGGTATGTAAATGCACCTAACGAGACCTAGACTGACAAGTGCATAAAGAAGACACACTTCTCCGCCTAGCTCACGCTCCCAAAACCTGCAGCTAAAAGAGTAAACGAGGGTCAGTCAACTGACTGAGTGAGGGGGCTAACGCACACCCACACCCTATATATATAAAGCAGAGCACAAAGCAAAGGGTGGAATTATGAACCGGAATAGGTTTTGCAACTAAAACTTTCCAAAACAAAAACATATACGTTAAAACCTTTCATAAACACTATCCCGATTCATACTTCCTGACATATCACAACATAACATAATGCTCGGCGAGAACGAGCTTCCAACCTTTACTCCTCAGAACAAACAAAACAGAAATCATACATATCAACCTCTACACCAATGATGGAAGAGCCACCGGCGGCCCTAACCATCCATACATATACAGACTCACGAGGGGTAGCGAACCCACATCGTGCCCTCCCCGGTTTTTACGTCGAAGGCATCGAAATACCATACCTTCCCAAACTCCCAAGGGTCGCGTGTGATATATCGGATGGAGACTACGCACAGGCCGAACCTCGACGGCCCGAACCGTCCCGAGGGTTCCTTACCCGTAGCTCCTTGGATCCACACATACAAATCATAACAAATGCCAAATCTTTCATGACAATCTCGCTAACAGAATTGTAAAGCCTTTTCCAAAACTTAGCTTACATATGCTTATATAATACCTTTCCAAAGCAAGAGTAGTCACAAGGTCATAAACATATTCTAATCAACACATACATATCTATATATATAATATATAGTCACATGCACGGCTTGAAAACATCACATAAGGCTTTAGGTCGCTTAGCTAATAAAAATCCTAAACCTCACCTTGTGCTTGACCAAAATACGAGCAGACGTGAACAACCTACGCCTCGGGCTCGTCAACTGGAACCTCTTCTGAAAAGAAAACACGAAAGCCCAAGACTTAGACTCTATATGAACCAAAGAAGACGCTCGGCAAAATGCATGATTCATGTTCACATATAAAATATTACAATTAGGTCATATAATTCACAAATCATAGCATAACATAATTACTCACAATTTATTATGCACTAAAAATCAAGTCATAACAATTAACATGCAAAAGAAAAGCATTTAAAATCATACAAATGCATAATTAAGGCAAAGAGAAAAAGTGGCAAAATCCACCCCCATGGATTTTTCCAAAGGGAAAAATCCACCCTCATGGATTTTTCCAAACCTACTGCCTCAAATCCACCCCCGCGGATTTTTCCAAAAGGAAAAATCCACCCCTGTGGATTTGATCCAGTAGCACAAAGGAAGGTTTCGGCCATGGGAACGGCCGTTCCCATTCCCAGTACAAACTGGGAACGGTCGTTCCCACTCTCGGCAGGAACAGTAAAATGGCCTGGGAACGGTCGTTCCCAGTTTGAAACTGGGGCGGGAACGGCCGTTCCGGCCTGGTTCAAAAAGCTGGAGCAGAGTTCATACGCAGAAAACAGGGGAAGCTCATTTTGGTGCCAAAAATGGCCAAAATCCAATCCCAAGAGTTGCCACAACCTCTCAAATTGCACAAACAATTCACATAAATCATGCTTAACATGTTGGCACTCAAATAACTCAAGAAAACGGAATTAAAAGGCATGATCAAAGGAATGCAACATTCAAGCTAAAATCATGATCATCAATACATGCTCAACTAACCATGGATTTAATGCAATAAATACAACACATACAACATATACAACTCATATAAGAAGCTAGGAATCAAACACATCAAGCAAAGAGCAAGTATTCACATTTTTCATTAAACCCTTACTATTCACGTAGGGAAACTAAAGCACACCAAACTCACTCCAAACTCAGAAATTAAACCATAGAAATGACGAGCACGACGAGGGGATTCCGAAACATACTCAAGTTCGAGAAAAGGCGAAGAAACGAGGAAGATCTTGGCTTGAGAAGTTGGATGATCAACTTGGGGTTTGGCTCTTGCTTGGACAAGGGCTGCTGCTGTTTCACGTGAAATGAAGGAGGAGAAAATGGTTCAGCCTTTAAGGCTGGACCGGTCGGTTCACGGGTTCGGTTCAAGGTTCCCGGTTCAAGTTGGTTCGGTTCAACAATTACGGGTCCAAATAAGGCCAACTCAATTAAACGAATAAATCACATACAACATTAATTTAAATAAATTCACATAAATTCAAATAATTTATATAAGTCATATACAATTAATCCAAAACGCAAATATTGATAAATCACATAATTTACCTGTACCGACTGTGAGTCGGGGTGTTACAACCTCCCCCCCTTCGGAGAACCTGGTCCCCAGGTTAACTGTCTGACCTGAGAACAACTCTGGGTACAACTGTCTCATCTTCTCCTCAGTCTCCCAAGTAGACTCTTCAGATTTCTGATCTCTCCAAAGAACTCGGACCAAGGGAATCTGTTTATTCCTCAACACTTGTATCTTCCGGTCTTGAATCTCAACCGGGTGTCTTACTATTGTCAAATCTGTCTCAAGTTGTACCTCTTCAACAGGGAGAATAGTTGATTCTTCGGGATAATACTTCCTGAGCTGCGAAACATGAAACACATTATGTATCCCGGTCAATCTAGGCGGTAGGTCCAACCTATACGCCACTTCTCCAATTCTCTCAAGGATTTCAAAAGGTCCAAGGTATCTTGGGTTAAGCTTCCCACCTCGACCTATTCGAGAAAATCCCTTTCTCGGAGATGCTTTCAAGAAACCTTATCTCCGACTTCAAACTCAAGGGGTCTTCTCCTCTTATCCGCATAGCTCTTCTGACGGTCCTGAGCTGCCTTCATTCTCTGCTGAATCAACTTAACCTTGGCAGTGGTCTTATCCAATCTCTCTCGAGGTGTAGCTCTTTCGAGCTTGTTCTCCTCTGTCCACCGCCAATCTTCTGTTAGGAATAGTGCCCTAGAAAGCCGATTGTATATCCGCTTTGTGCTTTTCCTTATTGTAATCACAGACAATCTTTGAATAAAATAACGAATTGAGGCAACACTTCTTTATATGCTCTTGTTTGGTATGCGTTTACTTTTGCTGTGCATGTATGAGAACTCCCCTAATCCTGATGACTTTTAGGACTCTACCATTTAGGTGAAATGGTTCATGAAACGAGCCCTATATCACATAAGTCATGATTAGTAAAATACTCCAAGCCGATGAGTCCTACAGACAGTGGGAGTGTCAACCTGACTCCTCTAAGGCTTGCTTGTGGGATCACGCCCTTAAGAAGGACCACCTTGTTTCATGGAGGTGCAAAGTGTATAGTTGATACGTGCGTGATACATGAGGGTGCTTACTTTAATAAGTAAGTTCACTGAGGTGCCCCGTGTGAGAACATTCCTAAATGGGAAAGGAAGTTTCTATTTCAGGAAATGGAAACTTCCAGATTAGGAAATATCTCACGAGTCATTGATGTGATTAATTGATCCTTAGACTTGAGGTTCCTTGTCACTTTATGAGTTAACTCTGTAGTCTTAGGCATAAGCTTTAAAGGGTGTCGCCTTAGACAACTGATTCAAGGCTTATGCTGGGGCTGCACAAGTGACTCATGAAAGTGAATGAGAATCAAGATAGGACCTACACTTGCATTTGCAAGGTGATCTCTTATTGTGTAAGTCATTCATATGCCATATGGAGTCCTTGGCCAAGGCAGTAGATCAAGACATCAAGAAAAGGGTTTCTTGGATTGAGATCAAATGGATATGAAATGCACTTAGCTTTAAAGACCGGATTATTAGGGTTCTGATTATTCCCTTGCCCTAGATCTTGGTTGAGAGATAGTAAGTAGGAGGATTGTATCTCACATGATTCAATGACTTAAAGGTTCTGTCGAATCCGAACATTCCAATTCAGCTAGGGGTTAAACACCTGTTGCTAGACTATGGTCGTTTAATCTGTGGACTGATTAATTAATTAGTGAATTAATTAATTAGGGTCACTGCTAATTGAATTGAGAACCTAGAGGGTCACACACAACAACTTGGTTACATGAGTTGAGGCTTGAAAATGATTAAACGAGTTAATCGGACCAAGAGGGTTCCACACGTGTGAATTCACACGTGTGGCTCGCGTGAGTGACACGTGTCACTGTGACACGTGTCACACACGTGTGATAATATATATATGTTAAATAATTAATTAGTTAATTATTTAATAGACTTTGGTTTAATTTTGAATTAAAAAGAAAGTCTAATTTTGGAGAAAATAATCTAGTTAATTAATTATGAATTAATTAATTAGATAAAATAAGTTATTTATTTTATAATAAATAAAGTATAAAATTATCCAAAAAATAGTTTGGATATTTTTGGGCTCTCTTCAAAGTTGACTAGAATTAGAATTCAAAGTCAAGGTTGGAAATACTTGATCATCAAGTAATAGGAGAGAGGGGAACCAAATCCTTTCCCAACAAGGATTTGGATCGGCAAACCCCCTTCCTATATATAGGGGAGCTCGAGCTCCCCTTTAGAGCTAATAGACAATTCTTGGTTCATGTGTTGAACACCTTCCTTTCTCCAAGATTAAATTAAACCCTAGGTTAAGCCTAAACACTAACTAGAGAACTAGCATCCTTACTAGTTAGATTGTGATCAAGTTGGTGGACTTTCTCTAGAGACTTCAAGTTAGAAGTTTGAAGATTCGAGCTTTACCAAAGGAGAGGGGATCAAGCCGCGTGAAGAGCGTTCTTGGGTGGCTTGAAACGCTTCAAGAAAGAATAAAAGAAAAGTAAGTTTTCTATCTTTACGAATTTGGTTACACGATTACGAGTTCAAGGTCCTTTTGTTGGGAAATTTTTTTTTTAAATTCCGCTGCTTTCTGATTCGTTTTTCCAACAAGTGGTATCAGAGCCACCTCGTTAATCGTGTTTCTGATTCGTCTCAATTATACTGAATTTGGTAGAAATTCTTAGGCTTGATGCGATTGAGTATTTGTAATTGTTTTAGAAAGCCTGAATTACGAAACTGTATTTTTTCCTGAAAGTTTCTGAAAATTGGTTTTTGTAAAATTTAATTTTGAAAAACAATTTTAGATTTGAAACTGTATAAACTGTTTTTGGATTTCTTGGATTGGTTTTGTTTTTGAACGAAAACACGAAACGAAAGCCCGGAACACGATGAACACGCGAAACCCCGCGCGCGAAGGAGTCGCGCGCGCGGGCTTCGCGCACCACCCTCCCGCAACCGCGCGGGAGGCCCTCCCGCATGCCGTCCGCCCGTCGCCGCCCAGGCCTGGCCGGGACAGACCGGCCAGCCGCCCAGCTCCTCCCGCACGCCTGTGCGGGAGCCTTCCGGGCGCGCCTAGGCGCGCCCGCCCAGGGCGGCCGAGACTGGCCGCCCACCGCCTAGCACAGCGCGCGCGCGCGAGGCGCGCGGTATGCGCGCGCAGTGCGCGCACTCGCCTGGCCTTGGCCGGGCGCTGTGCGCGCCTGCCGTGCGCGTCCGCGCGCGCTTGCGACGCTGTGCCTCGTTTCGCGTACGGGCCCCGTTTTCGTGATCCGGCCCCTTTCGTGTTTCGTGCAATCCAGTCCCAATTTTTATTTTAATTTTAAAATTTTATTTTTGAATATTTATTTTAATTTTTTTAATAAAAACTTAAAGTTGGGATTTTTGAGAAATTGAAACGGTTTACATTTTGGGAAATTACATCTTGATAAAATTATTAATTTTCTGAAATTAATTGGAATTTTATTTGTTTTGGTAATTTGGGATTTATTGAAAACTTTTATAAATAAGACTCGCATCAAGTCGTGTTTTAAGCTATTAGAGCTTAAAGCGAGAATTTTAATTTATTGGTTAAATTTAAATTCTTGCAAAAGCATGTTAGGTGATCATGGGTTTAGATCTATGTATGGTTTTAATTTATGCACATGGATGGTTTAAATTGGGGTTGGAGCCCTATAGTTGCGTTTTTCAATTGAGGTTGGAGCCTCACTTATGTGCGTACTGTTATGTGATTTATTATGTGGCTTTCCATATTACTGTTTTTGAGGCCGGGGTATGCCCCGTGTAATTGTCTAAGGCCAATATGAAGATTGAGCCTTATTACTTTATGTCTTTTTCTTTTTATTGTAATTTGAGAGTAGAGATAGGTGGTGAGGTTTTATTTTCATTTTGGAGACAATGCACCCATGGAGTAAGATGGACCACATTCAAGTAACAAGGAGGCCATAAGTGAAGACCCCTCAAAATGTTAGGGAGGGGAATCTCAATTGTTAAATGTAATAGAGATAGGGCTCGTATTTTGTTACCGCTTTCCCTTATGTGATTTGAACTGTTTATGTGGCATGTATGTTAGAACTTGTGATTGTGGAGTGGCTCCCACATATCACGCATAAGATAGGTAGAACCCATGATCATTACATGTTAGTATCATGCTAGGACATGTTATCTGTTTATGTGCTTGTTTGAAATGCATTTAAGTGTACTTGCATTAATCAAGACTAATAAAATTGGATAACATATATGTTGGTGAGGTCGAACCGGACAACTCTCCGGTTGATTCGAAAATTCCCATTAAATATTAAGCTAATTTCGAACAAATAGGTGTTTAATTCGAGATGCAAATTTTGAATTAAATTCCTAGCATTCTATCAATAGGTTTTAAGTTTAGTAAGTAAAGCTAGTTATTGTCCGCGAGTCGTGGGATAGCTAGTGGAACTTATTAGTTCTTAGTTACCTAATTAATCATTTTAAATGGTCAATATTTCGTGGTCAATTTTAGCAAGGGCGATGTCCGCGAGTCGTGGGTCGTTCGAACTAAGTTTTGGTCATGATCTTATGATTGATGGGTCTAGCTTAACGCCTAAGTAAATATGGATGTCGCACGAGTCGTGGGTCCATATTGAAAGATAGGTGATGCAAAAACAATTACTAAGAGTTCTAAAGGTGTTAGAATTGGTAAGTTGTACCTACCTAGGGTTCTTGCTAAGAATGTCCGCGAGTCGTGGGTTCGAGGTAAAATGCCTAGGATCTTAGTACCCATTGGGAAACGTGTTCCTCTTAGATCTTTGGGAATTCTAGATCTTTGAAAAACAGTGGGAGCTACAATAGATTAAAGACCTTATCTTTTGTATATCGTTATAATTCAGCATGCTCACTAGTTCTCTGTTTTACCATTTAGGTCGTAGATTCTGTGATTCTCTACGTGTTTTGAAATGGCAACCAAAAACCCTCTTGTATCGATCCTCGAGTCAAACAAGTTGACTGGTCCCAACTATTCTGATTGGCTGAGGAATCTAAAGATCATTTTAGATTCTGAGAAGAGAACTTATGTTCTCTTCGAAGGGGAGCCTAGTCCCGAAGGGGAGGCTCCCACTCGGGCCGAGCGGGACGCGATTCAGAAGTGGAAGGATGATAATCTCCAAGCCCGTTGCCTTATGTTGGCTAACATGTCTCCGGACTTGCAAAGACAACATGAGGCCATGGAATTTGCTTGGGAGATTTACGACCACTTAGAGCAACTTTACCGCCCTCATGAACGTGTTACAAGGTATAACACTTCAAAGGAATTATTCCACTTGAGAATGAGGGAAGGTTCAAGTGTCCATGAATATGGACTCAAGTTTCTTGCCCTTACTGAGAAACTTGCCTCCATGGACATGCCGCTGAAAGATGAGCTTTCAGTGGATTTGTTGCTAGCTTCGCTCCCACCATCATTCAACCCATTTGTCCTTAATTTCAACATGAATCATGCTGGTGCTACTGTAGCTGAGCTGATTAGTCAGCTTGTGACTGCTGAAAGCACGATCAAGAAGGACAATAAGGTTTTGATGGTGAATGCTCCATCTTCCTCTTCTGGGCCTTCTAAAGGTAAGGGCAAGAAAGCCCAAAAGAAGAAGAAGAAACCCCTTAGGCCCACTGGTGGCATTTCGAAGGGGAAGGCCCAAAAGAAGAAGCGTGATCAGAAAGAGGATGTTTGCTTCCATTGTGGCAAAGCGGGACATTGGAGGAGAAACTGCCCAGAGTACAAGGCTACTCTAAAGAAAGGTATCTTTCTCGTTGAAGTAAATCTTTCTATTAATTCTAGTTCTTGGGTACTTGATACCGGTTGTGGAACTCATATCTGTAATAATGTACAGATGCTAAGTGAAGTCCAACAACTCAAAGAAGGAGAATGTGTCTTGAAGATCGGCGATGGCTCAAACGTTGAAGCTCGAGCTTTAGGCACAATTAGATTAGATTTAGGTAGTTTTGAGTTAGTATTAAACAAAGTCCTTTATGTACCGAGCATTATTCGTAATATAATTTCAGTTCCAATATTAGATTGCGAAGGTTATGAAACTTATATTAAGAATGGTAAATACTTTATCAAACGGAACAACTCTTCCGTTCATATCGGTACTCTAAGTAATGGACTTTACCTAACTCAAAATATCAATATTATGAATATACAACGAGAAACAAAGCGTAAGAGAGATGACAAAGTTTCAGCTCCCTTATGGCACGCTAGATTAGGACACATTTCCAAGAACAGAATTAGCAAGATAAACACTTTAGGATCATTCTCTGAAAATGATCTCAAAGAGTTAACTTCTTGCGAATCCTGTCTCAAAGGAAAAATGTCCAAAGTTCCTTTTAAAGGAACTGTGGAACGTGCCACTAAGGTTCTGGATTTGATCCATACTGATGTTTGTGGACCGCTTAGTGTAAGCACGAGAAACAATCATCAGTATTTCATAACCTTCACTGACGACTTTAGTCGGTATGGTTATGTATACTTAATGAAGTATAAATCTGAAGCTTTTGAGAAATTCTTAGAATTTCAAAAGGAGGTTGAGAACCAAACTGGTCACAAGATAAAAGCACTTCGATCCGATCGAGGAGGCGAATATCTTAGTGAAGAATTCCTTAATCATCTCAAAGATAATGGGATTATCTCTCAGTGGACTCCTCCGGGAACTCCTCAGCTTAATGGAGTTTCTGAGAGAAGGAATCGAACCCTACTTGATATGGTTCGTTCCATGATGAGTTTCACTGACTTACCACCTTCTTTCTGGGGTTATGCCCTAGAAAGTGCAGCAAAGATTTTGAATCTCGTTCCCTCTAAGTCAGTCCCTAAAACGCCCTATGAAATGTGGCATGGTAAAATCCCTAGTTATTCTTACTTAAGAATTTGGGGTTGTCCTGCTTACGTGAAGAGGACAGTGGGAGATAAGTTAGAATCTCGTTCTAACTTATGCTACTTTGTAGGTTATCCTAAGGAATCCATAGGATACTACTTCTATGATCAATCTGAACAAAAGGTGTTTGTTTCCAGAAATGCCACTTTTCTTGAGGAACCGTTCCTTAAAGAAAAGAAAGGCAAGATCATAGAATTAGAAGAAGTACAAAGTGACCCCATACCACCCACTGAAGAAACGTCCCACTCTGATCAACTGCAACCAATCACGAATTTCGATACACATTTGAATCCTCCTCTAAGGCGTTCTGAACGTACTCCTAGACAGCCGGAGAGATGGTATGGATTCTTCCATGAAATCTCTCAAAAGGATAATGATCCTTTGACATATGAGGAGGCACTTTCAGATTCTGACTCTGAACAGTGGATAGAAGCCATGAAATCCGAAATGGATTCCATGAACTCCAACCAAGTTTGGACCTTGGTAGATTTGCCTGATGGGGTCAAACCCATAGGTTGCAAATGGATCTTTAAGAGAAAGCTTGGAGTTGATGGAAGCATTGCAGCCTACAAAGCAAGACTGGTTGCAAAAGGATTCACTCAAAGACCCGGAGTGGACTTTGACGAAACCTTTTCGCCAGTTGCAATGCAAAAGTCCATTCGAATCATGCTTGCCATTGCTGCATATTATGACTATGAGATATGGCAAATGGATGTGAAAACTGCTTTTCTCAATGGTGACATTGACAAAGACATTTATATGGAACAACCCATAGGTTTCACATTCAGTGGGAGTGAGCAAAAGGTTTGCAAACTCCAAAGATCAATCTATGGATTGAAACAGGCTTCTAGGAATTGGAACATTCGATTTGATGAATCAGTCAAAGCGTTTGGTTTTATTCAAATTTCGAATGAGTCCTGTGTGTATAGAAAGGAATTGGAGACCTCAGTGCAATTCTTAGTACTTTATGTTGATGACATCCTTCTTATTGGGAATTCGAAGGATGACATGAAAGTGACTAAGTTATGGTTATCGAACCAATTCGAGATGAAAGATCTTGGTGATGCGTCCTATATCCTTGGAATTAAAATCTATAGAGATAGATCTAGAAGGTTAATAGGACTATCACAGTCGATGTACATTGACAAAGTATTGAAGAGATTCAATATGGAGTCAGCAAAGGTTAAGAACCTTCCTATGAGTGTAGGAACATGTCTTTCAAAGAAGATGTGTCCTAAGACTAACCTTGAGAAGGAAAGAATGACTCATACACCTTATGCATCAGCAATAGGTAGCATAATGTATGCAATGTTATGTACTCGACCGGATGTGGCTTATGCACTTAGTGTGACAAGTCGTTTCCAATCTGACCCTGGAGATGGTCACTGGGCTGCCGTGAAGAATATTCTTAAGTACTTGAAAAGTACTAAAGATTTATTCTTAGTTTACGGAGGTCAGAAAGATCTTACTGTCGAAGGATACTGCGATGCAAGCTTTGCATCTGACTTAGATGATTTTAAGTCAATGTCAGGATACATTTTCTGCCTAAATGGCGGAGCAGTGAGTTGGAAGAGTTCCAAGCAAACAACCACTGCAGATTCGACCACTGAGGCCGAATACTTAGCTGCAAATGATGCAGCTAAGGAAGGTGTTTGGATTAGAAACTTCATTCAAGAGTTGAATGTTGTTCCTAGCATGAAAGACCCCATTACTGTGTTTTGTGACAACACTGGGGCGGTTGCTCAAGCAAGAGAACCAAGATCTCACCAACGGACCAAGCACATTATGAGGAAGTATCACCTAATCCGTGATATTATCAAAAGAGGAGATGTGCTAATTGAGAGGGTCACATCAGCAGAGAACGTGGCAGATCCACTTAACAAACCCCTTAGTCGAGAAGCTTTCCAAGGTCATCTTCAGAAGATGGGACTTAGAGTAGCTTTAGAATGGCTTTGACGGGCAAGTGGGAGATTGTTAGGAATAGTGCCCTAGAAAGCCGATTGTATATCCGCTTTGTGCTTTTCCTTATTGTAATCACAGACAATCTTTGAATAAAATAACGAATTGAGGCAACACTTCTTTATATGCTCTTGTTTGGTATGCGTTTACTTTTGCTGTGCATGTATGAGAACTCCCCTAATCCTGATGACTTTTAGGACTCTACCATTTAGGTGAAATGGTTCATGAAACGAGCCCTATATCACATAAGTCATGATTAGTAAAATACTCCAAGCCGATGAGTCCTACAGACAGTGGGAGTGTCAACCTGACTCCTCTAAGGCTTGCTTGTGGGATCACGCCCTTAAGAAGGACCACCTTGTTTCATGGAGGTGCAAAGTGTATAGTTGATACGTGCGTGATACATGAGGGTGCTTACTTTAATAAGTAAGTTCACTGAGGTGCCCCGTGTGAGAACATTCCTAAATGGGAAAGGAAGTTTCTATTTCAGGAAATGGAAACTTCCAGATTAGGAAATATCTCACGAGTCATTGATGTGATTAATTGATCCTTAGACTTGAGGTTCCTTGTCACTTTATGAGTTAACTCTGTAGTCTTAGGCATAAGCTTTAAAGGGTGTCGCCTTAGACAACTGATTCAAGGCTTATGCTGGGGCTGCACAAGTGACTCATGAAAGTGAATGAGAATCAAGATAGGACCTACACTTGCATTTGCAAGGTGATCTCTTATTGTGTAAGTCATTCATATGCCATATGGAGTCCTTGGCCAAGGCAGTAGATCAAGACATCAAGAAAAGGGTTTCTTGGATTGAGATCAAATGGATATGAAATGCACTTAGCTTTAAAGACCGGATTATTAGGGTTCTGATTATTCCCTTGCCCTAGATCTTGGTTGAGAGATAGTAAGTAGGAGGATTGTATCTCACATGATTCAATGACTTAAAGGTTCTGTCGAATCCGAACATTCCAATTCAGCTAGGGGTTAAACACCTGTTGCTAGACTATGGTCGTTTAATCTGTGGACTGATTAATTAATTAGTGAATTAATTAATTAGGGTCACTGCTAATTGAATTGAGAACCTAGAGGGTCACACACAACAACTTGGTTACATGAGTTGAGGCTTGAAAATGATTAAACGAGTTAATCGGACCAAGAGGGTTCCACACGTGTGAATTCACACGTGTGGCTCGCGTGAGTGACACGTGTCACTGTGACACGTGTCACACACGTGTGATAATATATATATGTTAAATAATTAATTAGTTAATTATTTAATAGACTTTGGTTTAATTTTGAATTAAAAAGAAAGTCTAATTTTGGAGAAAATAATCTAGTTAATTAATTATGAATTAATTAATTAGATAAAATAAGTTATTTATTTTATAATAAATAAAGTATAAAATTATCCAAAAAATAGTTTGGATATTTTTGGGCTCTCTTCAAAGTTGACTAGAATTAGAATTCAAAGTCAAGGTTGGAAATACTTGATCATCAAGTAATAGGAGAGAGGGGAACCAAATCCTTTCCCAACAAGGATTTGGATCGGCAAACCCCCTTCCTATATATAGGGGAGCTCGAGCTCCCCTTTAGAGCTAATAGACAATTCTTGGTTCATGTGTTGAACACCTTCCTTTCTCCAAGATTAAATTAAACCCTAGGTTAAGCCTAAACACTAACTAGAGAACTAGCATCCTTACTAGTTAGATTGTGATCAAGTTGGTGGACTTTCTCTAGAGACTTCAAGTTAGAAGTTTGAAGATTCGAGCTTTACCAAAGGAGAGGGGATCAAGCCGCGTGAAGAGCGTTCTTGGGTGGCTTGAAACGCTTCAAGAAAGAATAAAAGAAAAGTAAGTTTTCTATCTTTACGAATTTGGTTACACGATTACGAGTTCAAGGTCCTTTTGTTGGGAAATTTTTTTTTTTAAATTCCGCTGCTTTCTGATTCGTTTTTCCAACATCTTCCATATCCCAAAATAGAGGCGATCTACACTTCCTTCCATAAAGTGCCTCGTAGGGAGCCATACCAATAGAAGTCTGAAAACTGTTGTTATAGGCAAACTCGACCAGAGCTAAATGCTTATCCCACTTTTCCTTAAAATCCAAAGCACACGCTCGTAACAAATCCTCCAAATACTTAATCAGTCTCTCTGACTGTCCATCCGTCTGTGGATGAAAAGCGGTGCTGAAATTAAGCCTCGTACCCAACCTACTCTGAAGATCCTGCCAAAACTTAGCTGTGAACCTCGGATCACGATCTGAAACAATGCTAGCAGGCGCTCCATGAAGTCTCACAATCTCATCACAATACAATTCTGCCAACTTCGGAGTCTTGTAAGACATTTTCACCTTGAGAAAATGAGCTGACTTGGTCAATCGGTCGACTATCACCCAAATTCCATCATAACCTCCTCTTGATCTTGGCAAGCCGGACACGAAGTCCATAGTCACTTGCTCCCACTTCCACTCAGGAATTGGAAGTGGTTGGAGAGTTCCTCCCGGTTTCTGGTGTTCTGCCTTCACCACTTGGCACGTGAGACACCGCTTCACGAAGTTCGCGACATCTCTCTTCATGCCATTCCACCAGAAGTATTCCTTCAAATCTCGGTACATCTTCGTACCACCGGGGTGAATGGAATATCCAGAACGGTGTCCTTCCTCAAGTATTAACCTCTTGAGGTCTTATGGGACACAAACCCTGGTCTTGAACCTGAACAAACCGGAATCATCAAACCCAAACTTCGTCTCGGGGTCTATCCTAGACCGAACCACTAATCTCTGAATCTCTGTATCCGAAGCTTGAGAATCCAACAACCTCTGTTTCAAATCCGGCTGAACTGTGATGTTAGCTAACCGAGCCACTGAAACCACAACCGTCGAACCCTGTCCTGAAGACCCTGCACTCAAACCTGAAACACTTGCTTTCCTGCTCAAAGCATCTGCCACGACATTAGCCTTGCCCGGATGATACTGAATCGTGCAGTCATAATCCTCTAAGAATTCCATCCAACGCCTCTGTCTATTATTAAGCTCCTTCTGAGTAAAAAGATACTTGAGGCTCTTATGATCCGTGAAAATCTCAAAAGTTGTCCCATAGAGGTAATGACGCCACTTCCTCAAAGCAAATACAACCGCTGCAAGCTCAAGATCATGAGTGGGGTAGTTCTTCTCGTGTTCCTTCAACTTCCTAGATGCATAGGCCACCACTCGGCCATTTTGCATCAATACACATCCGAGTCCTTCCTTAGAAGCATCTGCAAAAACTGAATAACCCTCGGATCCCTCGGGTAGGGTAAGAACTGGTGCTGGAGTTAATCTTTCCTTCAAAGCTTGGAAACTTCTCTCGCACCCATCATCCCACTCATACTTCACCTCCTTTTTGGTTAATCGAGTCAACGGGCAAGCAATCTTGGAGAAATCCTTCACAAATCTCCTATAGTAACCCGCTAACCCGAGAAAACTTCTTATCTCGGAGGCATTCTTCGGTCTTTCCCACTGAACCACGGTTTCAACCTTGGAGGGATCAACTTCAATCCCCTCACTTGAAATTATGTGACCCAGAAATGACACTCTGTCGAGCCAGAACTCGCACTTGCTAAACTTGGCATAAAGCTTGTGCTCTCTAAGGGTCTCCAAAACAATCCTGAGATGCTTTGCGTGCTCTTCTGCAGACTTAGAATACACCAAGATGTCGTCTATGAAAATGACCACAAACTTGTCAAGATACTGTCTAAACACTCGGTGCATCATATCCATGAACACGGCTGGGGCATTAGTTAACCCAAACGGCATCACTACAAACTCGAAGTGTCCATAACGGGTATTGAACGCAGTCTTAGAGATATCCTCCTCCCGGATACGAAGTTGGTAATACCCTTGCCTCAAATCTAACTTAGAGTACACCTGCGACCCTTGCAAGATATCAAACAACTCTTCGATATGAGGTAAAGGATACTTATTCTTCACTGTCATCCGGTTCAACTCGCGGTAATCTATACACATCCTCAAAGTCCCATCCTTCTTCTTCACAAATAACACAGGAGCACCCCACGGGGACGTACTCGGACGGATGTAACCGCAAGTCAAAAGCTCATCCAGCTGAGTTTTCAACTCCTTCAACTCAGCAGGAGCCATCCGATACGGTGTCTTAGAGAAAGGCTCAGCTCCAGGATAAAGGTCGACTACAAACTCGATGTCCCTATCAGGTGGTAAAGAACCCAAATTCTCAGGGAAAACATCGGGAAATTCACTCACGACCTCTGTCTCCTCAAGTTTGGCCTGATCCTTCGGTTTATTTAGAAGATAGGCCACAAAACCTGTCGCGCCGTCCCGGAGGAGCTTACTTGCTTCCATAAAAGATACAAACGGGCTGGACTTCAACCTCTCACCCGTAAAGACCACGGACCCCAAAGACACTTTCTTCTCGTGACAATCCAACTGAGCTCGGTATCTGAAGAGAAAGTCCATACCAAGGATAACCTCAAACTTCTTCAACGGTAAAACTATCAGATCTGCAGGAAAAACTCGGCCCTCAAACACCACCAGACACTCCCTAAACACCCTGTCAGCTTCCAAAGATCCTCCCAAAGGAGTATTCACCACATATACATGCGCAGATAATTCATCAAGTAAAGGCAAAGAAGCAACAATATCCCGGGAAATAAATGAATGCGTAGCCTCGGGATCAAACATTGCATGTAGTGATATGCCATGAATGTTTATTGTACCTTCTATCACGGCGTTTGGGTCGACATCAGCAGCTTCCTCCTCTCCCTCCAAAGCAAACACGCGAGCCTGCACAACCGGCCTCCTATTCGGGCAAGCATCAATCAAGTGATCAGAAGACCCACACGCGTAGCATTTACCCAGAAGCTTCCAACACCTCTCCACCGGATGTCTCCCCTGACAATGAGCACAAACGGGTGGTCCCTGAGCTGGAGCCGGTCGAACTGGAGCAATAGGAGGTGCTACGGGACCGGTAATACGGGGCTTTTTGTTCCCTAAGCCCTGGGGACGAAAAGCCGGTGGGACAGGAGCTCGTGGAGCATAAGAAACGGGCCTCTTACCCGATCCAGAAACTGATCCCGATCCTCGAGTAGAAGAGAAAGGTGGAGGCTTCAACCGAGCCATTTGGGCCTCAACTTGAATTGCCCTCTTTGTAACCTTGGCCCAAGTACTCACGTTAGCAGCTTGTAAAGCTTCTTGAATATCCCGGCGAAGTCCATGAAGAAACTTTCGGGCCTTATGATCATCATGGTCGGTAATGTGAGCGGCATAAGGTGCTAGCCTCTCAAACTCCAAAATATAATCCTCCACCGTCCGGTTGCCTTGCCTCAAATTGGAGAACTCTTGGAGGCGACGTTCTTGTGCACTATGAGGAATATATTTCTCATGGAATTCCTGCACAAACGTCTCCCAATTGAATTCCATACCCGTTCTCTCAAGCCTGGACCTCACACTCCTAAGCCAAATAGCCGCTGGCCCTTGAATAATACGACCCGTGCAAATAGCCTTGTCCTGGGAAGTCCCTGAACGTATCTCCCAAATACCTCGAATCTCGGATAACCACTCTTCCGCCTTAATATCATCACCTCCATACCACTTTGGAGGATTGTTGTTCCGGAAGTCCCTATACACAGCGGAAATATCTTGTCCTTCACCCGGATTTACATTACCCCTTTGATTTTGTTGAAGCTGATTGAGTAGGGCTTGGACAATATTCTCCGCATTCATAGGTGGTGGCGGAGGTGCATTCTGTGGAGCCTGTGGAGCCGGCTCGTTCAAATCAGGTGTTCGTTCACGATTATTATGTCTTCTTGGAGGCATCCTGAAATTCATAGATTCAAGCAATATGGATGCATGTACATTAGTGTATGAATATGTATACAATTTAAGGAAATAATCAAGTAAACAAGTAATCAATCAGTCAAGTAATCACATACCCAAATTATGTATGCACACTTACACACGATCACACAATCACGTTGTCCTAAGCCGTACGACCTAGACAGACCCACACAACACTAGAGCCCGGTTTTGCAACCGCGCTCTGATACCACTTAAGGATGTAGCACCCACACGTAGGGCCACATCCCCCGCACCATAATCCGAATCCGAATACGAAATGGAATGTCCGCACCTGAATCCGAATCATAGCGAACGGGAGACCAAACACACACCCTAGGCTAGGCGGAGCTAAACCAAACAGAATCAGAGTATGCGGAAGCGAAAGATAAAAGCAACAAGCAAAATCATCACATATATATATATATAGGTACCAACCCACACCTATCCATATAGTATTTACATATAGGTACCAACAAGTAAACCTGTACAAAAGCCATCACGGCTCGAACAAAATAGTAAGTAAGTATATACAAATCATAGCTGTACAACTACAAAATAATAAAGTGCAGGTATGTAAATGCACCTAACGAGACCTAGACTGACAAGTGCATAAAGAAGACACACTTCTCCGCCTAGCTCATGCTCCCAAAACCTGCAGCTAAAAGAGTAAACGAGGGTCAGTCAACTGACTGAGTGAGGGGGCTAACGCACACCCACACCCTATATATATAAAGCAGAGCACAAAGCAAAGGGTGGAATTATGAACCGGAATAGGTTTTGCAACTAAAACTTTCCAAAACAAATACATATACGTTAAAACCTTTCATAAACACTATCCCGATTCATACTTCCTGACATATCACAACATAACATAATGCTCGGCGAGAACGAGCTTCCAACCTTTACTCCTCAGAACAAACAAAACAGAAATCATACATATCAACCTCTACACCAATGATGGAAGAGCCACCGGCGGCCCTAACCATCCATACATATACAGACTCACGAGGGGTAGCGAACCCACATCGTGCCCTCCCCGATTTTTACGCCGAAGGCATCGAAATACCACACCTTCCCAAACTCCCAGGGGTCGCGTGTGATATATCGGATGGAGACTACGCACAGGCCGAACCTCGACGGCCCGAACCGTCCCGAGGGTTCCTTACCCGTAGCTCCTTGGATCCACACATACAAATCATAACAAATGCCAAATCTTTCATGGCAATCTCGCTAACAGAATTGTAAAGCCTTTTCCAAAACTTAGCTTACATATGCTTATATAATACCTTTCCAAAGCAAGAGTAGTCACAAGGTCATAAACATATTCTAATCAACACATACATATCTATATATATAATATATAGTCACATACACGGCTTGAAAACATCACATAAGGCTTTAGGTCGCTTAGCTAATAAAAATCCTAAACCTCACCTTGTGCTTGACCAAAATACGAGCAGACGTGAACAACCTACGCCTCGGGCTCGTCAACTGGAACCTCTTCTGAAAAGAAAACACGAAAGCCCAAGACTTAGACTCTATATGAACCAAAGAAGACGCTCGGCAAAATGCATGATTCATGTTCACATATAAAATATTACAATTAGGTCATATAATTCACAAATCATAGCATAACATAATTACTCACAATTTATTATGCACTAAAAATCAAGTCATAACAATTAACATGCAAAAGAAAAGCATTTAAAATCATACAAATGCATAATTAAGGCAAAGAGAAAAAGTGGCAAAATCCACCCCCATGGATTTTTCCAAAGGGAAAAATCCACCCTCATGGATTTTTCCAAACCTACTGCCTCAAATCCACCCCCGCGGATTTTTCCAAAAGGAAAAATCCACCCCCGTGGATTTGATCCAGTAGCACAAAGGAAGGTTTCGGCCATGGGAACGGCCGTTCCCATTCCCAGTACAAACTGGGAACGGTCGTTCCCACTCTCGGCAGGAACAGTAAAATGGCCTGGGAACGGTCGTTCCCAGTTTAAAACTGGGGCGGGAACGGCCGTTCCGGCCTGGTTCAAAAAGCTGGAGCAGAGTTCATACGCAGAAAACAGGGGAAGCTCATTTTGGTGCCAAAAATGGCCAAAATCCAATCCCAAGAGTTGCCACAACCTCTCAAATTGCACAAACAATTCACATAAATCATGTTTAACATGTTGGCACTCAAATAACTCAAGAAAACGGAATTAAAAGGCATGATCAAAGGAATGCAACATTCAAGCTAAAATCATGATCATCAATACATGCTCAACTAACCATGGATTTAATGCAATAAATACAACATATACAACTCATATAAGAAGCTAGGAATCAAACACATCAAGCAAAGAGCAAGTATTCACATTTTTCATTAAACCCTTACTATTCACGTAGGGAAACTAAAGCACACCAAACTCACTCCAAACTCAGAAATTAAACCATAGAAATGACGAGCACGACGAGGGGATTCCGAAACATACTCAAGTTCGAGAAAAGGCGAAGAAACGAGGAAGATCTTGGCTTGAGAAGTTGGATGATCAACTTGGGGTTTGGCTCTTGCTTGGACAAGGGCTGCTGCTGTTTCACGTGAAATGAAGGAGGAGAAAATGGTTCAGCCTTTAAGGCTGGACCGGTCGGTTCACGGGTTCGGTTCAAGGTTCCCGGTTCAAGTTGGTTCGGTTCAACAATTACGGGTCCAAATAAGGCCAACTCAATTAAACGAATAAATCACATACAACATTAATTTAAATAAATTCACATAAATTCAAATAATTTATATAAGTCATATACAATTAATCCAAAACGCAAATATTGATAAATCACATAATTTACCTGTACCGACTGTGAGTCGGGGTGTTACAACTAAGCTAATAGACCAATTGAGATTAGCCCCAAAACACAATCTTACTTAACAAAGACTTCCTAATACTATTGCATTTTGAATGAAATTTTATAAAACGATCGAATAGTTTCGTGTGAATCGAAACATAATTTCTATTTCTATATATATATACTAGTATATATCCCGTGCTATGCACGGAGTGATCAATTCAAATTGAAAATGGAATAAACAAAAAATTTCAATGAATGAGATACAGAATTTCCAAAAATCATAAATTCGTGAATTTATAAATTACAACTCAATAACTCGGGTCAACCTACAAAATATGCAATCGGATTACTCTTGGTCAACCTACAAAATATGCAAACCAATTACTCTTTAATAATAGCAAAATTAAATATTAGTTATACTGTTAAAAATAGGGCATTTTTTGTAAATTTAATATTGTAAATTTAAATATATTGAGGATAATAATAAACGTACCTCATGTAGATGTAACTAATGCCCTTTTTTGAAGATGAAAACACTCTTCTGACCAATCAACACCTAGAATAAAATTAACTGTGCAACGCATATTTGATCTTGCAAGATTTGGTGGTGCTGGGATAATAAATGTAAACGCTTTGTCCAGAAAAAGCTTGATATGCTCTTCCAATAGTTTTTCACCATTTTCCTAGACATAACATTATGTGTAAGTTAATTATTAATTTATTAGAAATATTATTTTAATACCAAGAAAAAACTATATAAATACTTGATCTTGCAAAGATTTAAAATAAGATGCCTGAGTACGGAACATATATTCAGCTTGTTTGTTCAATAACTTTAAATTCATTGAGCCGCTCTTATCTTGAACAATTAGATTAACCCGAAACCTGCATTTAAAATAATAAACGACTATGTCAATATTCAAATTGGATAAGTTACGACTATATATTCAAATAGTGACAAAAATATTACCTGATTACTGGATTTACAACATCGTTGCATCTAACGCACACCATTTTTCCATGGTAAGATAAACAATTATTTTGACATTGATTGCTTGCAATCCAGATATTATCAGTTTGAATCTTCTGAACACGTGCAACAATACAGAAAAATTTAACCTGTTTGTATAAGTATATTAGTATCTGTAATTTAGAAAGAAAAATATTCATATGTTACTTTGTAAAAATGTAAAAGGAAGAATTCTTACACCCTCCTGATATTCATAATCACGTATGCATACTCTTTTAGCATTTGAAATTTTTAGTGATCTGGATATAGTAAATCGACTCGTCCGAATTAGTGAGACCAACTTTTTTGCTCCTCGATCAATACTAAACCTGTTAAATTTTAAATTAAGGATGATCGAAAAATACAAAAGAAATAAAAAAATAACTGAATATATATGAATATAATTAACTTACCAAGTTCTAAGACGATCTATAAACCTTGTATTGTAGTTGATATACAACTTACTAAATTGACGTGTACAAATTGAAGGACCTGTTAATAATAAGACTATATGCAAATGGTAAAAAAAGTTTTGGATTAAAGTACCTTGCATCCTTGAAACACACAAAGATGTTGGCGCCCCGAGATCATTGTTGTTTTCCAATGGAAAAGTATTGGGTACAAACACTTCATCTTCCAACTCTAAGAATTCACATCCTTGACCCCCTAATTGGTAGTACGTAATGTTATGACAAATACATGAAAATGCTTTAATTTCAAAATAAAAAATGAATTGTGTCAAATTAACATAAGATAAATACTCTGTGTAAGTTAGATTCATGCTCCTCAGGTCGATTCACATGTGCCCGAGCTATTCTTGTACATTCATGCTCATAAATAGATGCACCGGTTATACCTACTTGATTGTGTGGAATATCAATAATATGAGATTTTTGAACTACAATATTTCAATCAACACCAAATATACATAGAAAAATCATTGAACCAACAAAATAAAAGGTTGAAAGTAAAATAAAAATTATATATAAAAGAAGAAATATTACCATTCGTAGTTTCCGCACATGCTCTTGCATCAACTTGACCTTGATCTCTAATAATTCTATGCTTATCGAGTAAAATAGGAACATAACAGAGTCCTTGTGAATTGAATTGGTCATGACCACCACCACCAGCAAGTACTTCCCCTATATTGGATAAATATGTATGGCAAAAGAAGTAATCACAGTTCAATAAAATATATATCAAAATTTGATCGCTTAGTTAGAAGTGCATATATATACGAATACTTATCATTAGAAATACATATTAGCAAAGTAAGTATAAATATATAACAACATATATATAAAATATTAATGGGGAGCATGTCATTCGAAATAATCTAACCATCACGCATTAAATCAGTTGTGTGAGATGATGATCCTCGTCTTGAACACATTCTTGAACGTGTCGATGTTCCTCGCGCTGCTCGCCTGCCTCTCGATGGTGGGCTATAGATATTAGAATCCCATATTGCGTTTGAAGAGTTATTATGGAGTCCAGACAAAATTGATATTTTGTCTATAATCGTGCCAAACGTTGCCACTAATCATCATTTACTCCTCTATGCCGTTTAATATATAACTCTTTCTTTCTATTCAATCGTGCAAGCTTTTAGCCAATTTGATTGTTGTTCATTTTATCCTGCATCAGCCAATACCATCAATTACTGTCTATGCCGTTTAATATATGTTTTTAGTTAAAATTTTGATACGTAGCACTAAACTAATGAAATAAATAATAGGCTATTATGTTATGTACATTATTGTTAAACCTTTTTGTGTTAAACCTTTTTAAATTGACCTATACGAACCACTAACGCCAGCAAAACTTTTCAAAGACATCATTATTTAACAATTGAGATATAAAAATCTTATCAAAATTAGTATTGGGTGGTTACTACCATTAGACAGCATAGAGCTCACGATACAGTGATGCAATAGTTTGAATACATTAGTCCAAAACCTCAAACAAAATTAAAAATAAAAAAATATAACTCCCGACAACATAAAATGAGGTATTTATAATTTATTAACAAATTATAATCGAATTAAAAATACCAATATTCTAAAACTAATGAATTCAAAATATAAGATTAAATTAATACAATTAAACTTAACCAGAACCTAATAATAATAGTTTTTGTTATAGTTTTTTTTATGGATATGAGATTGAGTTTGAATTGAGATCTTCTTTAAATTTCGTTAACCTCGTAAAAAATTTTAAACTTCGTCAGTTTCATCAAGGAATTAATTGTTACTTGATATGTTAAAAATAATTAATTCAAAATGTTAGATTCAACTAATACGATTAAACTTTGAATCCATTCGCTTGTTGCATACCCATGTTTTTAAAATCTCAAATATGATAAGTTATGAAAACAAAAATAATTCATACCTTAAGAGATTGAATCACACACAAATCGTTTGAACTTTCTCAGCCTCGTCAGGGATTTCAAACTTGAATTGTCTCACCAAGAACTCGAATCACAATTTAACATTCTATAAGTTTTGTTATAGTTCTTTTTTTTTTTTTATGTATATCTTCGTAACCCTAGTAATCATAGTATTAATTATCTCGGAATAGATGCCCCACTCTATACGTAAAAGATCTCAATTCAAATTTTATAAACCAAAGTCTCGGTTAATTATAACTAGCCTAAACCCTGTGCGTTGCACATAATAATTAATAGTATATAGATATTTATAATGATCCAAAGTATAAAAAAACATAAATACTACACAAATGCAATGTTAATAGATAAATTATTATATCTAAAAATCAAGAAATTTTAGTAACAGATATACAATGCAAATCATATTAATGTTTGATATTACATAGTAGCTCATAATAATATTAATTGAAAATTCAACTTTAATTTTTAAAATATATTGAAAATGTATTATTATGCATAAAAATAGTCAATGATATACATACACAAACTATATATAAAATAATGTAGAAAAACTGACTGAGGTACATAAAGTATTTAGGTTATGATATAAATAAATATAAAAATATCACAATATATTTACGTATTATTTGCCTTAGAAATTTTTTTTATTTAAATTTGAATAATATTTTTAATGTTATTCCACAGAAATAAAAGGATAAAATGATATTGTTCCATCACTTTCTCCTTTTATATTTTTTTAAATTTGCTTTCGTTGGTTCCAAATTTCATAAATTATGATCTTATTGGACCAAAACTATAGAACAACTTGACGTGACTTACCTTTGATATGATATTAAAAAAAATTATTAACTTATTTGCTAAGAGAAAAAAAAAAAACCACATTTTAATATTCAGTAGCGTATATCCCGTGTTATGCACGATTTTAGTAAAAAACTAAAATATTAAGGTAAAAATTAGGATTTAATTACAATTAAAATGGATATTGGGAGAACATTAGATTAGTTATTGTATTAAATACAGAAAAATTAAGAACAAACTGTGGATCAACCTACATCAAAATTAAGAATCAATTATAATCGATAACTAAAATGAAAAGTTAACGAAAATGATAAATATTGAAAATAATTGATTATATATTAAAATGTATCAAATAATCGAGAAAGACATTAAAAAAAAAAAAAGAACATTTACGTGTGATTTGAAAAAAAAATCTATAAAAAGTATAAATTGGTAACAACTGAAACTCACCAAACATATACATATAATTATATGGGATAATGAAACTTTACTATTATTAATGTAAGAGAAATAAAAAAAATCCAATTAATTAAAAAAATATAAAATATTTTCAAAAAATGAATAGAATGATGGAGAAAAAAAATTTTAAAATAAAACATTTTACATAAAAATTGGATGGATCATAGTTGATAAAAAAAATAAATAAAAATTACCTAATAGTTTATAGTCATTAGAGATGATGCATAACCATGTCACACGTGTATACAATCAAAGTCTAGAAAAACCAGCACAATAATAAACAAAAATAATTAGGACATATATATTGTTCAATTTTTTAAAAAGTGAGATATATATGAGAAAAACACAAAACGAAAAATATGAAAAACACAAGAATTAATGAGAGCATAAATCTAAAAGCACAAGTTAAGTAAAAAGTCAAAATCAGTTACGTAATAATGAAGCTCCACCGTACATATTTGCTAGATAGAGAATGAGATAAAGCATCTCAAAGTTGAGAATGGCCTTTGGTGACCTTGATAGTACTCACATTTGGTTTTGGAAGCCTCTTATTTGGAATTGTGACGGGAGTATTGGTCTTACCAAACAGAGGGGAGCCATGAAGCAAAGTGCAGAGATCTTTCTGCACTCAAAAGAGCATCATGCTGTTTATTACGTCAAGCCTCATCATGAGATAAAGTATCTCAAGAATAAATGTAGGGTTTTAATATTAATCCTTAGATAATTACGATTAATTTTTAAATCAATCGATGGAAATATTCAATTTAATTAAATTCGATTGATTTCTTTAAAAATCTATATATGTTAAGTGAGGGTTTTCATTTAAAAACTTATAAATGGTAGATAGAAATATAGAATACATAATTTTGGTATATTTTAAGCAACTCAATCCCCTTAATTGGAGGTTTATAATTATTTCCAATTAATTGCAAATTTGCAATCAATTCATTAATTAAGAAATTTCAAAATCTGTGTAAATCAATTAATCATTTGATATAAATCTGTGCTATATTCATTAGATTAAGAAATTAATTAATATGATTTATTAAATAATCAAAGTCCTAAAAGATTATAAATTATGTATTTAATTGGACATTACATAAATTTGTGATATGAATAAGTAAATTAATGTAATTTGATGACTAATTAAAGTTTTCAAAATATCAAATATTTTGGAAAGTTAATTGACCAATCAAATATTTTTTAAAGAAATAAAAAATTTCAAAAAATAGGAAAAAAAAGTATTGAGTCAAAATTGAATATAATTGGTCAAACACACCCCGTCCTATACATTATAGTATAGATATAGATATAGAATAGATAGATTTGAATTTGAATTTAAAAGGTTAATGGGATTTTATGGAAATTACATCCTACATAATGGTGTTCTAATATAATTAAGGATTTTTTTACAAAGTTATCCATGATTGGCATAATTTGCCATTAAAACTCCATTAGACATAATCTTAAATATAGATTAGGAAAATAAAAAATTCAACATTTAATATAAAACTCAATTGATATTATTTATTAATTAAAATAAATTAATGATTTTTTTTAAAATAATAGATATAGACAGATAACATCCGCCTAGAGATATTTATTGGATTTTTTTAATAACATATTTATAAATAATATAAATCAGTGAACATTTTTTATTAGAATTAAAATATTTCAAAAAATGAAAAATAAATATTACATTTCATGAGTTTTATTTAAATTTTGAGCATTACTTTTGAATTTAAATTAAAATAAATTTTTCTAAATTTATACATTCAAAATAAATTTTACCATAAATTGATACTTTAATTAAGGACAACTTCCAAAAATCAAGGCACATGTAAAATTGCTAAATAAATAAAATAATTTAATAAGCATCAACAAATCACAATTTTTAATTTGTATTAAAAATCTCAAAAAAACCATAAAATTCCATTAAGTCAAAATCAATTCAATTAGGGTCAAACACACCCTTCCTATATATTATAGTATAGATTTTTTTTTTTTTTTTTTGGGGAACCGGTCAACGCGACCGTGAGGTTTTTAAGGAGGTCCTCACCTCATTTATAACACGAACCAAAGAGTAAGTACAATGAGAATACATCCAAATGTCAAGAAGACTGAACTTAGAAAAGTGCTCGTCCCTAGTATAGGCATACAACATGGGGCACAAATGGGCATGAAGATTCAAGCTGGGAGCAGTCAATTTATACGCCATCCAAGTGGCACTTTTCATCAGATGGTACGTGTTGCTCCAACAATCCCTGTTACCAGTGACACTAAACGGGCCAAGTGTTGGCCTTTGCGAGAGGCACCCGGTGTCCTGGGCGTCGATAGTCTCCGGCGAGGATCCTATCTGACAACACTTGTCCTCAACATCGATTACGACGTCCTTGGGACTATCATCTTTGGTGTTCGTTGTTAATATGTCTTTATGTACCACACCGTCAAATGCATAGTTACAGGCTATCCCCCAAAGGGAAAAATTCCATCCATCAAGCCGCCTAGTGAGCCTCACTCCCATATTGTTATTAACCTGCAAGAAAATGCCACCATAACTCGGCCCTGACCAATTAGTATTAATCTTGTACTCATAGCAATAAATTGGAATACTCAGACGAATATTACAATAACAGAGCTAGTAGACTTCATACCTCGTTCATGATTTTGTAGCTTATCCAGCCAATTACATTTACCTGCCATGAACTGTTGTGGCAGCTCAACATTCTTCAAATTTCTTGCCATCATTTTATCCTTATATTTGGTAGACCCCATTGGTCAGTTCGAATTATCCCCTTGAGTCGTGCCATAAGCTCAGAGTCCGGGAAGGACCATTGTACCTGTTTTTCAGTGCCATTTTTTGCCAAGAAGTCTGCGACCATGTTTCCCTCGCGGTATATATGACTCAATTCAACATGGATACCCTTGGTAATCTCCTGAAACTGCAGCAGCATCTCTTGGATTTTCCAGTCTCCCGTTGTGCCTCTCCGCACCATATCAATTATGACTTTAGCATCCAATTCGGCCCACATAGAGTTCACTCCAAGTCTGATTGCCATCTTTATGCCATGAATCAAGGCCACGAGCTCTGCATAAATATTTGTTGCTATTCCAATCCCCTCGCTGTGAGCAGCGATCACTCTACCGGTATGATCTCGTAGAACGACCCCAATGTCGGCAGGGCCCGGGTTACCATAAGCGGAGCCATCTGTGTTTAGTTTCAAACGATTTTGGGGTGGCTTAAGCCACGTTACCACCTGCACCTTTCGGATTTTAGCTGGTTCAAGATGAATTCCAAGTTTACGGGCCACATTAACGTCCCCTTTCCACCCATCTCGCCTAAGTTTACCAACCTCGGTTAGATATGAAAGAGTTGAGCATCATGTTGATTGAGGTTGTCTCCGGGACCTGCACATTGAACAGGTTAGCAAAAAAATACCAAACTTCTCTGACCTTACTGTTTTGTAGGAAAACATGGCTGGTTGTTTCCTGTTCGGTGCAGCAAACACATTTAGAGGGGAATATTAATCCTTTACGATGCAACCTCTCATCCACGGGGATCCAATCATGGATTAATCTCCATAAAAATACCATAATAGTCGGCATTAGATTTATCGACCAAATCGCGCTGAGCATCTCCGACTTTGTGGCGCTGCATCGGATTTTATTCCAGGCAGATCACAAGGAGAATTGCCCATCATTGTTGCACCTCCAGAGTCCTCTATCCCGTCGTCCCCCGAGTATTGGTACAACACATATCTCGTCTGCCATATTTTCCTCCACAACACACATCAACTTTGTTTTGTCCCAATTCCCATCACTAAAGAAGTCTCTCACTTTTTCATTTTCAAAAGCCCCAACCAAACCCGCAGCAATTGGTTTGTTCTTGTGCCATGCATCATCCCAGAAGGATATGTTCCCTTCACCTATGTTCCAATACAGATTATCTTCCACTAGATGTCGGACCTTGCAAAGTCGTTGCCATACCGCCGAATAGTGCTTCACCACGGGTGTATATTTTGGATGGACTTCCTTCCAATACTTACTTTTCATATAACGATACCACAGGGAATCACTTGTTCGCATACGCCACCATAATTTGTAAGTATAAGCGCGAACAGTATCCCCCAGATTCCTAACACCAAGTCCGCCTTCCTCCTCCGGATAGCAAGTGCGTTTCCAGTTAGTCCAATGAAGTCTTCTATTTCCGTCTCGGGAGCCCCAAAAAAACCTATTGATCATGAGCTCTATCTTGCTAATAATCGACATTGGTGGTTCGATTATTTGGAAAATATGTGTTGGCATTGCTAAAAGTATAGATTTGATGAGCTGAAGCCTTCCGCTATGAGAAAGGTAAGCACATTCCCAGCTGTTAATTCAGTTTCGAATTCTGCCAATGAGCTCATCATAGAGACGTATTCTTTTCTGACCTTTATAGAGGGGCGCTCCTAAGTACTTGATAGGCAGCCGCACCTGAATGTAACCGAACACTCCTGTCACTTCCGTTGCAGCTGTAGCATCATCGTTACCTATCACAAAAACACTCTTATTAGTATTTACTTTTTGCCCAGAAACTAATTCATAATTATGAATGATATTTTTAACTCCCTGAAGTGAGAGCGGTCGACTATTTGTGAATATAATCGTGTCGTCCGCGTATGCTAGGTGTGAGATGTGCATCTCCGCCGAAGTCCGAAATCTAGTCCGAGGTTGTTCTTCCATGAGTTTATTCAGCTCGCCGGCCAAATAATCCGAAGCGATGACAAAAAGGGAGGGTGATAAAGGATCACCTTGTCGAATCCCTCTAGAGGACTCAAACAACCCTGAGGATTCACCATTGATCAACACAGAAAACCAGCATCCCAAAATACATTTTTTAATCCAATCAATCCATTTTTGTGAAAATCCCTTAGCACGAAGCATGTTATACAGAAAGTCCCAATTTAGCCTATCATAGGCTTTTCCATATCCAGCTTTAGCATCACGTTCTTGATTCTACTTTTGTTGTCCAAAGTATGTGCCATTTCTTGAGCCAGCAGGATGTTGTCTCCAATATCCCTTCCCTGCACGAAACCACTTTGGTTATTAGATATCAGCTTAGGAAGGAACTTAACGAGTCTAGTATTCAGGATTTTGGTAATAATTTTGTTGGACACGTTGCAAAGACTAATAGGGCGGTAATCGCTCCAGTGCGCTGGATTATCTTTTTTCGGTATGAGAATCATTGAGGTTGCCGTGAAGGCTATAGGTAGCTTTCCACCATTAAAGAAATCCCAGACAGCCTCAATTACATCGTCCTGAATATATTCCCAGAAATTCTGATAGAATAGCGCACTAAATCCATCAGCTCCAGCAGCACTGTTCGGATTTAGATCAAAGACCGCAATGCGAATTTCTTCCATTGTTGGTGTCCCATCCATCTGCTCAACATCCGTAGTAGAAAGAGCTTGGTGTACGTTCTCATAGTTTCCTACCATTGGAGAATCTGCGGCATCAGTAAGGAGATTTTTAAAGTAGCTTTTTGCAGATTCCCGAATTAGCCTTTGGTCTGTTATCTCAGTTTTCCCTTCTCGTATAGAATTAATCCTCCCCCTAAATCTTCTTTTCTTAACAAGTGAATGGAAGTACTTCGTATTTCGTTCACCTTCCTCTATCCACCTACAGGCTGACTTCTGTCTCCAAAAGTCTTCTTCCATGGCCAAAATTCGTTTTCGGTCAGCTATGGTTTTGTTCCAATGAGTTAAAGCCTCCTCCGTTGGTGCATCCTCAAATTTTCGCTCTGCTTCCAACTCTGCCTGTTCAACTTCCTTTATCTTGTCAAAGACATTGCCAAACACAGATTTGTTCCACCCTTTCAGATGCATCTTTAGTCTCTTTAGCTTATCCGCCAGTTTTCGCATCCCCGTGCTCTCGATTGGCTATTTTCAGTTCTCGATCACGGTAGGCTTCAAGTCGTGGTGCCGGTGCCACATCTCTTGGAACCTGAATGCCACGGGGTGAGATGGAATATCATCATGCATATTCAACAATAGTGGACAGTGATCCGAGAAACTCTTTGCTAGGTGTTTGACCACTGTTTGCGGGAACAATTCGTACCAATTCTCGTTTACTAAAATCCTGTCCAAGCTTTTCCACACCCTCTTGTTCATCCCTGTAACTCAAACGGCGGCTCTATAAGGCCGCATTCATTAATGAATTCACTGAACTCATCATGGCCTGGAAATCGGGGTCAAGGGCGTCTTTAGTTTCGGCCAGAGAGGTGACTGTGTTGAAGTCTCCTCCGATAAGCCATAGGGTACCAGTGATAGTATGCTCAACGAAGTACTCCCATATGTCCCGTCTAGCAACCGTGTTGCATCGAGCGTAAACAATAGTTATCAAACATGATTTATTGAGCGATTTTCAAACAATACGGAGGTGCAAGAATTGTCTGTAGTCTTTAAGAACTTCAACCTCTAAATCCTCCCACGTGAAAAACCAAATATGGTTAGAACAATTGTTGATGACATTATTGAAATGAAATTTACGACACATAGCAGAGGTATCTAAAGTAATCATGGGTTCAAGAACAGCAAGAAAATAAAACTTATTCTTTTTACAAAACTGTTTGAGGGATCGACGATGGTCCGGTTTGCCCATGCCCCTCACGTTCCAAATCATTCCTTGTTGTATCATGGTAAACCTTGCTTAGTGGCCAACGACTGTGTCGTTCCTTTAGAGGCCATTGTAGTGTTCTTCGTCGGTCTCCCGCGCTTTTTCTTCAGAACCACTGGAGTAAATCCATCGTCTGCATGTTCCTCGCCATCCGAATTGATTGGTTTGTATAGAGCAAGTTGCTTGAATTCCTCAATATTGTCACAATCTATCTGTGGAGGTTCATTGTCCGGTTCATTTCCATCTTGTCGTCCCCCATCATCATCTGAGTTAGATAGTTCTGCTCCATCTGGTTCACGTTGGTTCTCTAACTGCTGCACAACGTCCAGTTGCTGGTCCCTTGGCATCATAGGAGTTCCCTGACCTGTCAGAGCACGGTTATTGTCGGGTTCATTCAAATGAGAATCTGATACCTTAGTCGTATCGGATGAAGCCGCCTCCTTGCTGCTAGCCTTCTCTTTCCAGACCTTTTCTTTCGGGTCTTTATTTTTCTGGAGTTCTTTTTGTTCGGAGTTCCCAATTTCTGATTCTTCCACGTGTATGGTTCTGTCTTTTGCTGATTTTTGCTTGGATGTGGCATCTCTCTTTTCTTGGATGACTTGCCTTAAATCCGGTTGATCTTCTGAGTTGTCCAGAGTGATGGTGTCATGGTAATCCTTTATATCATGCCCTAGTCTCGAACATCGTCTGCAATAGGCCGGCAGCATTTCATATATCACAGGCTGTATCAGGGTTCCTCCATTAAATCCTAGGCTGATTTTCGTTTTTAGGGGTTTCAAGAGATCAAGCTCGACACATGCTCGGGCGTAGTCGGGTCGATTACAATCAAATGTCCCATCGTCATACCCTAGTGGCTCGCCTATCTGTCGAACGATATCATGCAGCATTTCTGGGTTAAAAAATTGTGTTTTCAGCGATGGGAGTTTGATCCACACAGGAGCAATTGAGGATTCGACTTTAGGGTTGAAGGTTGGAGTCCATTTAAGTACTCTCTTTGGATATCCGTCAAAGCTCAGGATTCGTCGTAGCCAAATTTTGGAATAATCCTCCTCACAGCTTAATCTGATCAGTACGTGCTTGATATTCATCACACCTAACTTAAACTCTCCTTTGAGCTCTAACTCCATGAAAAGCTCATGGAGTCGTGCCATTGTAGGATACCCGTGCGAGAACTTTCCTATAAGCGCAAACCTGAATGGCTTGGATAATTCTTCGATCTCCTCATCGGAAAGTTGAATATGTGGTATCCCATTACGTTCAGAGACCACACCATATGATTTTCTATCTGCAGATTTGTTGAAGACGTGTAGCTTTCCCACACGTGGGATAGAGGGTTGCTTTGCTGTAGAAGTAGCCGCAGCATAAGTTCGCTTCTGCTGCGCAACAGTTGCAGTAGTCTCGCCCCCTTGGGGCCTCACCGGTGGTTCATCCGCCGTAGGCGGCTGCCTTATCATGGAGGCGATAGGAATTAGGGTTAGGGTTCGATTTTCAAAAATTCCCAGGGTCTTTGACAGATAATATATTATAGTATAAATATAATGGTAGTAAACATCAATCCAATTATGGGATGGATGTCAATTAATTATCCTTAATTGTGGGTGCAAACCCATATAACATGCATATATCTTTAATAATCCGATTAACAAATGGAAAGTATATTATGAATCTTGCCAAAAATAATTATTATTTTGAATTACTATTTATTTTCATAATAAAATATTATACAAAATAAAAGTTAGTCAATCATATTTTTTTTATCTAATTTAAAACCTAAAAAAAAATAATAATAAAATTACACATGAGCAAAAATATACAAAAAAAGTTAAACATGATTTTCAAATATATTATAGTATAGATAACAACCAATGTACAACATTCATCTTTCTTAATTGATTTTGAGGATCAAAACGCAACCGTTTACTTTGACAAATATGACTTGATAAGATGCATATATAAACAAATGTATATTGTGATTTGTGTGTGTTATTGAAAAAAATGAAGTGCTTGTGTTGTTCAAATAATGTATTAATGTGTGTTATTTTTTAATCATTTTGATGATTATTTTGCTCAAATTAATAATGTACCATTGGCGCAGTTATATAATTAAAGCCCGCCAAATTATGAATAATATATTTGTTTAATAAACAAATAAAACATGATGATTTATTCTCAACATATTCTTCTTTTTTTTTTTTTTTTGAAACGATTCTCAACATATTCTTTGATCATGCCTTATTAGCCATTTCCCTTCAACCACCAGTTCCGCATGAGGCCCTGAAACTGGAATATTTATGCTGGTATATATATGGCTACTTTTTGTTTTTGTTTTTAGGGCTTATTCATATTTTTGTTGAAAAAAGGGATGGAGCCAAAATTTTAAATAAGAGACGCCATTAAATATCAAAAATATAAATAATAATAAGTGTGATGAAACTGTAATTTTCTGTAAAATAGGAAGTGAGGCAAAATTTTAAGGGAAAAATATTCTGAACATCCTGTACTATCGCGGTTTTTAGACTTTACATCCCGAACTAAAAAAAATCTGCGTTTGCATCCTCAATTATTGTTTTGTGATAAATTGCAACCTGGTTCCAATGGATGTGTGACACGTACCCCAAATTTCTTCCACGTGTCACATGATGAGTGGAATCAGGTTGCAATTTATCACAAAACAATAGTTGAGGTCTTGAGGATGCAAACACAGACTTTTTTTAGTTCGGGATGTAAAGTCTAAAAACCACGATAGTACAGGTTTTTTAGAATATTTATCCCAAATTTTAAATAAGGGGGATAGATACATAAATATTCTAAAATTTAGATATAGAAATAATTTTTTTAAAAAATAAGCGGGAGCCACTCCTGCCACCCCTTTAACTCTATCACTGGTTGCAAACGAATATTATAAAATCAGAAAAGGTGAAAACAAAACAAACTATTATTAATGGAGCAATGTTTAACTCCTATGCTCGATATTCAATAATTCAATGTTTTGAAAACCGGATCGGATCGGTCGGTCGGACTGGTTCAACCGGTGACTGATACGGTCCGAATGACCCCCCAAAACCGGCAATAATCGGGCCGCCCCGGCCGGTTAACCGGCGGTTTTGGTCCTGAGAATCGGACCGGACCGCCGGTTCAGCCATTAACGTTTTCTTCTCTTTTTTTTTTTTTTTTTCCCTTCCTTTTTGTTATTTTTGTTACCACAAGTTCCGAACATTTTTTCCCCATAAAATTTGAAGTTTTATATTTTTTCCATGTTATTTTCTGGTGTTGTGATTCCTGATTTTTATTTTCTTGGTTTGAGAGAGAGAGAGAGAGAGAGAGGGGTCGAGAGAGTGAGAGAGAGGAGAGATGGTTTGTTGACAACTTAAAAGAAAAGATTGTTTCAGAAATTACCCGTTTTTCTTGAATCTTGAGGAAGGAGATAAAGACCACATACTCTCTGGCAGTTGTTCTGAGAAAATATACCAAAATTTTAGCTTTCTAATATGATTTCTTTTTGGGCCAATGGGCTTTAGGGTTAGAAAAAATTAATTATGTATTAATATTTATGATAAATCTTGAATTTCTTTTTTAAATATTGTGTAAGGTAATATGATTTTGTGTGTTTAAATACTGAAAATTATAAATCTAATTCTATATTTTGATAATATTATATATTTAATTAATAAAATAATAATTAATTAATTATTACGTCATACCGGTTCGACCGGTGATTGAACCGATCGAACCGGTAACCAGTAGGCCTACCGGTTCGATCTCCGATCCCGTTTTGAAAACATTGTTAAACATTGTAACCGCATCTTCCATTTGATACTATTTGTGAGAATGAAAATAAATTATTTTTTAAACTATAATAAATAGAGTGATCAACAGTATAAAATATTAAGTTCGTTTTTCCTAAAGAAAAACACTAAATTTCTAAACCTATCTGATATAGCTCAAATCTGGTCGATCTGACGTGGTCGATCTGGCTATCAGATATGGGTCAATCAGTCAAGAATTTATTTGAGTGGGTTCTTTATCAACTTGAGGGAACTAGTAAACGTGAGCTCGAAACCAACTTGGGGGACTTGGGGTTTTACCCAAGATTGGCACACTGACGCTCAAGTCAGTAATGGAGCTCTTTAGAGAGAGAATAAATGCAATTGAATGCGTGTTAAAGGCTTACCAACTACTGTTCAAAGGGCGAGTATTTATAGCCATGGCCAAATGACACAGTAGTGTGTGTACTGTAGGTGTGCATTAATGGCGTTGCCAGTCATCGATCTGGATGTCGGACGATGGAACCGGCTTGAGACGGGTCGTTTGTACCTTCTTTTCCTTTTGGGTAAAAGCAGGGACTGCCGGTCATTACTGAGCTGTAGTATGCCTGTTCCAGGGAATGGGGAGGGTACACGTGTCCCGACAGGAGTGTTTTACAGCATTTGGGTGCTCGGTGACGTAAGATATCGATCTGGAGATCGATATTGCCTTCCGGGATCCTTAATGCTGTGGGTTTCCTCATAGGAGAGAGCAGATCGATCTGTTGATCTGATGATCGGATGGTATGCCAATCGATCTGGTGTCCTCAAACAGATCTGATGACCTGAGGGCCTGGCATCGATCTGATGACCTGTCCAAGAGGTCGTTCCTGGTTTGTCCAGGTTGGCGCGAGGGTCCGCGTGGCGCCAACAGGGGGCGGCCACGTGGCCCTGTACTATTATGCCATATCAGAGGCCCCCCAAATTACCAGTGTGAATCTTCGCAATGGCAATTTCATCGAACTGGCAATGGGTAGGGGAACCGTCATGACCGTTGGAATCGAGCCGTCGTCTCAGTTACAGGCGTGACTTTTTGAGTCAGATCGGTCCGACAAAGCATTTAATGCGACGCGACCTTCCATAGGATAGGCACGTGCGGGGTAATTATGGCGTCGTTTCGCATTTCGAGGCATTACTTTTCAACCCCTATATATAGGGGGTCACCCTCCGTCACCATACCTCTGCTATTTCACTTAGATATTTCGAACTGCTCTGCTCTGTGCTAGCTCGTCAGGGGATCGCCACCTTCGAACTCCACACTTTGAGGTAAAAACATCTCCCCTTATTTAATCTTTATGGCTCAGAACCAGGCTGCCTTTACTCCTTCGCCAGACCGAGAGGATGACATGCCGGCCCCCCCTTTGCCCAACGAGAATTTCGAGCTCTCTCCCTCGCGAGCAAGATTAAACGTTCCGACAGCCAATAGAGGGGGACCCGCCTCGACATCGAGGTCGAAGCGGCCCATTGGGCTGCAGGACGAACCTGAGGGGGAGTCTGAAGGGGAACTGGAAACAGAAGCGCGGGTCGAAGTAGGGCGGATCGATGCAGGGGTTCCTGCGATGCTGGTCGGAAACCCCCCGGCTCGGCCTCCGCATGTCTACAGGACCCTCTCGCATGTTTCTGAGAGATTTTCCAAGATAACTTCTCAGGAGCTCGCGGAGGTAACGAGGCTGCTGGGGCTGGGTCCCCAATACACGGTTCGAAGACCGGAGGAGGAGGAAACTATCGAGAGGCCGAGGGGATTGAGGTCGGTTGGCATGTATTACGCCGCCGTCAAATATGGATTTAGGCTCCCTCTCCCCCGGGTCGTTGCAGATTTCTTGGTTCGGTACAACTTATGCCCTTCCCAGCTGACGCCCAACTCTTTCTCGCTCATGCACTGTATGATTGTGACGATGAAGTGCCTCGGGTTCGAGCCGGAGATCTGGGACTTTGGGGAGTTCTTCACCCTTAATAGTGCTACCAAGTCCGGGGTCGGATATTTCAATCTCCAATCGAAGCCGAACCGGAAGATCGTATCGATCCCATCTACATCTCATGGGGTCAACTGGAAGTCCAAATTCTTCTTCATCGACCTACCTATCGTACCCCGTTTCCGGATTACTTGGGGGGACAGTGGTCCGAGGCGGCTCGTGACCAAGTCGTCGAATTGGCTTCATGACCATTTTGAGTTGTTGACCAATCTAGGGCTCTTAGATCCTACTAACCTGACGAGGACGGGGAATCTAGTCGAAGCGGGCATTATACTTGGGACTCGGAGAAAGAACTTCCGCTTCGGTATGCTCTTACTTCGACCAGACCCCTACTCGTTCAGGGTCTAAAATTATTTTGCTTGTTTTTTTTTTTTTTTTGTCGATCTGACCCTTCTCGTTCTGCAGACCTACGACCGCTGATCATGTCTCGAGCGGCCAAGATGAGGGCGATGAATCAGAGGGACGCCACCCCGGACAAGCTCCGACCTGTGGCGGCTGCCGCTTGTGCCCTGATTGACTCCCTCCCTGATGCCCAACGAGCTCAACAGGAGAGGTGCTCGAAAGAGCTACACGACTTGGATGCCGATCTGGCTGCGCAGCCAACTGGAGATTCCCGTCGCGGGCAGGAGCTTGAAGGGCTCGTCGGGTCGTCAGCACAACCGAGCGGTCAGGTTGGGGAGGACGTCGAACAAGTAATAAATCTCGATCATCTCCCTTTATATTTTGATGAAGATGTTGATCCTCAACTCCAGTTTGTTCAGGCGAGGCATGGGGTAGGCAAGAGACCTTTTAGGGAACTTGTTCACGAACTGCAGGACTCCGAAGAATCCGACGAGGAGGCTCAGCTTTTAAATTTTCCCAAGACCCCCCTTCCCCAATGGCCTGCCGGTCTTGAGCTCGAAAAGGCGGATGGTACCAAACGAGCTCTGGCATTCGGAAAAGCTGATCCCGAACTGTTGGTTGCCCTCTTCAACTCCGGATGCATTATTGATGAGCAGAAGAAGCTCTCCAAGAGGTCGGCGAGGCAGAAGAGGTATCAAGCTGCCAGAGGTCTTTTTGGGGTAAGTTTAGTTCGTCTTGATTTTCTTCTTGTATTTTTTTTTTTTTTGAACTCCCAGGGATCGGACTAATTCGATCTGATTGATCGATCTTAGGATGTCCTCCCCGTACTTATCAACTCGATCCACGAGGCTGAGGTCTTCAAAGCTGGCAAAGAAAAATACAAGGAGAAGTATCATATGATGAAGGGCCGGCTCGTTTTTGCGAACCCCGAGAGGGTTGAACAGCTCGAGCGGGAGCTCAGTGAAGCCCGGGAGGAGAAGAGGCAGCGGGTCGAGGAGAAGGAGACCATGGAGGCAAAATGGAAGAGCTCACAGGAGGCCCTTAGGGAGGCGGAGAAGGCCCACGCGAACGAGCTGGCCAAGATGAAGGAGGACTATGCCAAGCAGCTCGAGGTTGCCGTCGCTGCGTCAAAGGAAGTGGGACGGAATGAAGTCTTCAATCTCGCTCGGAAAAAGATCTGCAAAGCTGCCGATGAGATGAAGAAATGCATGTCGGAGATCGAGCGGTATGCCATTCGTGAGTTCATGGAGGGTCCTGGCTTTGAAGAGGCGAGCCTGATCGTTGGCATGAATGACGTTGCTGAGGGGTTTCAGATAGCTATTAATCAGCTCAAGGCCCAGGACGCCATCGTTCCCAACTTTAACTTTGAGACAATTGGCCCCATGCTCCCTGACCCAGGTGCCGTCGAAGTTCAAGAGGAGGAGGAGCCGGTCTAGATCGACTGGGCGACCTACAAATACGGCCATGCCATTGAGATCGCTCGTGCCAAGAAGGATAAGCGCCCGGTTGCGTGCGAGCTTCCCATGCCGATCCAGGTCGAGAGCTTCCTTCCTACCGTCAGAGAACTCGAGAGAACCCTTCGTCGATCTGCTTCGAAATCCACATCGGCTCTTGTTGAGCTCGACTGATTCGATCTTGTTAATTCCACCTTCCAGCTGGGTTGTGGCTGGGTGAATACTTTGTTTGTTTCTGCTTGTTTTTTAACATTTGCCCATCGAGCCACGTCGCGTGGTGAGCTCGATGCGCTAGGTATAATCGATCCTTGTTAATTTTTTAGATCGATTTTCGCATGAATGGATTATGTTTCTCATACTTGTGTTTTCTTTTACTTTGCAAGTTGAACATTAATTCGATTTGCATGCGCGTGGTTTATCGATCTAGGTTTTGCTTACCCCTTAGCTTAGATTTTTATCGCTTTCGGATCGATAGGTTCACGGAGCTATTCGATCTCTTTTGGGTGTCGATCTAGCTTCATTGGGCGTTCGCATTTTTCCTTAGTCGTTTTTCCATTCGCTGCATTCTCGTCGGATCGATAGCGATCTCTAAGACGCCCTAATCTTTGGACCTCTTTGGATCTAACTCGATCTCCTCGGGTTTCTGAATAAATTTTTCGAAAATCATCGATCTCTAGATCTCCTTGGATCTAAGTTGATCTCATTGGATCGTAGGATCCACCTTTCCGAAGATCATTAGTCTTTGGATCTCCTCGGATCTAAAACGATCTTGGATCTCTGGATCATTAAATTTTGAAAACCATTAATCTCTGGACCTCTGGATCTAAAACGATCTCCTTGGATCTCTAGATCGTTAGGTTTTGGAAACCATCGATCTCTGAACCTCATGGGATCTCAAACGGTCTCCTTGGGTCACTGGATCATTAATTTTTTGAAAACCATTAATCTCTGGACCTCTCTGGATCTAAAACGATCTCCTTGGATCTCTGGATCATTAGGTTTTGGAAACCATCGATCTCTGGACCTCATGGGATCTCAAACGATCCCCTTGGGTCACTGGATCATTAATTTTTGAAAACCATTAATCTTTGGACCTCTGGATCTAAAACGATCTCCTTGGATCTCTGGATCTTTAGGTTCGTTAGGATTTTTTAGGATCTCTTTGGGTCTTAAAAATGACCTCATTGGATCTCGATCTCTAGCGATTGGACGCTCCCTCATCGACTCATGACCGTAGGTCGAATGAAAGCTTACCCAAGGGGATAGTAACCTAGTACAGGATTACGTATTGACTCCAATCGGATGTCATTCCCTAATATGTACATTAATTTACTAAATAGAGATCGATTCTCAGGCGAATTCGACCGCTTTAACCGTTACAACTTGAAATAACTTGAAAGCTAAGTGTAAAATTTCTTCAAGTTGTGCGCATTCCACGGTCTGGGTAATGGCTCCCCGGCCATGTCTTCGAGCCGGTAAGCCATGTTTTTCCCGATCTCTGTGACGCGATAGGGTCCTTCCCAGTTAGGCTCAAGTTTTCCGACATGCTGCAAGACTTCGACCTTTTTTAACACTAGGTCGCCGATCTGAAACGATCTGGGCTTCACGTGTTTGTTGTATGATCGAGCCGCCGCTGCCTTGTACTGTTTGAGCTTCTTATAGGCGTGTTCCCTGCTTTCTTCAATCACATCTAGATCTTCGGCTCTGATCTCCGTATTCCGGTCGAGCTGGTATTGCGATACACGAGCGGTTTCGTGTAACAGCTCCGATGGGATGACGACTTCGGATCCGTAAACCAGAGAGTATGGTGTTTGTCCCGTGGCTGTCCGCGGGGTAGTTCGATATGCCCATAGTACGCCGTCGAGCTCGTCCGCCCATGCCCCCAGTTTGGCGTCAAGGCGGGTCTTGAGATTTTGGATAATGATCCGGTTGGTGACTTCAGCTTGGCCATTTGCTTGCAGGTGACCAACTGTAGTGAATCTGAGGTCGATTCCGAGGTCTCGACAATAGCTCTTGGTATTCTCAGATCGAAATTGAGGGCCATTGTCACAGATGAGTACCCTCGGAATCCCAAAACGACAGATTATATTCTTCCAGAGGAAATTTCTTATCACTGCATCAGTAATTTTGGGGACTGCCTCGACCTCAACCCACTTTGAGAAGTACTCGACACATACTATGGCAAACTTTTTCTGTCTGGGTGCCAAGGGGAAGGGACCGACGATGTCGATCCCCCATTGGTCGAAGGGCCAGCACACATCGATCGGTATCATGGACGCCGGGTGAGTGTGGATTAGGTTGCCGTGCTTTTGGCACTTGGGGCATTTCCTAGAGTGGATCTTCGCATCCCACACCATAGTCGGCCAAAAATACCCACTCCTTAAGATCTTTCGAGCTAGAGCTCGACCTCCGGAATGGTTTCCGCAACATCCCTCATGGACTTCTTCCAGGACATCTTGGGCTTGGCTAGGCTGTAGGCACCTTAGCGGGGGACCGGTGAAGGATTTTTTGAACAACCTGCCTTCATGATCTATCATATAGAGCAGAGATCGATATTTTATTCTCCTGGCCTCAGTTCGATTTTGGGGCAAAAGCCCGTCTTTGAGGTAAGCGATTAGATCGTCCATCCAGCAAGGTTCCGGTGGATCGATGGTGGCGATCTCGACCTTTCCTTCATCGATCGCACGGCCCTCCGAGACCATGAACGAGATGGTCGCATCCTTTGTTCCCTGGAATCCGTTGGCCAACTTCGATAGGGCATCAGCTTGACCGTTCTCTTTGCGGGGGACCTGTTCGATTTTGAACTATTTCAGCTTCGAGGTCAGCTCTTTCACCATTTTGAGATACGCTACCATGGACTCTTCCCGAGCTTCGTACGTGCCGTTGAATTGGCCGGCGACGAGCTGGGAGTCAGTTACAACGGCTAACCTGTCGATCTGGTTCTCCGAGGCGTACCTCAATCCCGCCACAAGTGCTTCGTACTCGGCTTCATTGTTTGTTGCTTTAAAATCGAGCTTAATGGCGAAATCGAGCTGTAGCCCGTCTGAGCTTATAAGGGAGATGCCCACTCCCCCTTCTTAAGAGGTCGATGAGCCATCCGTGTACATGGTCCAGCTGGGCGAGGTACGGACGATCTCCATCGAGCTGGTGTTCTTTTTGACTAAAAAGTCAGCCAAAACTTGAGCTTGTTGGGCGGCCCGGGGTTGGTAGGTGATGTCATGCTGACTCAACTCGACCGCCCATTTCATCATTCGACCCGACACATCGGGTTTGGATAACACCTGCCTAAGCGGCTGATCTGTTAGGACAACTATGGGATGGGCCTGGAAGTACGGACGTAGCTTCCGGGCTGCGTGCGTGAGGGCGAACACGAATTGCTCGATCTCGAGATAGTTTCGTTCCGCACCGTGCAGGATCTTGCTCAGGTAGTAGATCGGTAGGTGTTTTCGATCTCGAATGGCGACCAAGACCGAGCTGAAGGTCTCGTTAGACAGGGACAGGTAGAGGTACAAGGTCTCTCCCTCATTTGGCTTGGCCAGCAATGGTGGAGAGGCCAGGTACTCTTTCAATCGATCTAACGCTCGGTCGAATTCTTCGTTCCACTCGAATTTTTTGAGATTCCTTAAAACTTTGAAGAACGGGAGGTTTCGTTCTGACGATCGCGATATGAACCGATTGAGGGAGATTATTCTTCCTACGAGTGATTGGACCTGGTTGATGCACTGAGGTCGTGGTATGATCTGGATGGCCTTGATCTTGGTGGGATTGGCCTCGATGCCCCGTTGGCTCACTATATACCCCAAGAACTTCCCTCCTTCGACCCCAAACGTGCACTTGTCAGGGTTGAGCTTCATTCCATATTACCGCAAGATCTCAAACGATTGGCGCAGGTGATCTAGATGATGGTACGCCCATCGGCTCTTCACGATCATGTCGTCGACGTAGACCTCCATGGTCTTCCCGATCTCATCCTTAAACATCAGGTTGACCAATCTTTGGTACGTAGCTCCTGCGTTCTTTAGCCCGAAAGGCATGACCTTGAAGCAGTATATTCCCTTTACCACAATGAAGGCAGTATGCTTCCGATCTTCGGGGGCCATAGAGATCTGGTAATATCCTTGGAAGGCATCCATCATGCTGAGCATCTCGCGTCCAGCTGTCGAGTCGACGAGCTGGTCGATGCGGGGCAACGGATACGGGTCTTTCGGGCATGCCTTGTTGAGGTCGGTGAAGTCGTTGCACATTCTCCACTTCCCGCCCGTTTTTTGCACGAGGACTACGTTGCACAACCAGCCAACGTATTGAGCTGGAGTAACGTATCCAGCGCGAGGAGTTTATTGACCTCGGCCTCGATTATATCATTCCTTGCCCGGCTTTGCGGTGTCAACTTTTGTTTGATGGGCTTGACCGACGGATCGATCCCGAGCCGGTGGCAGATCACCTTCGAATCGACACCAATCAAGTCTCTGGCTGCCCAAGCAAAAATATCCGAATTGTCTCTCAGGAATTCTATCATCATGACCTCATGTTGGGGGTGCATGTTCGCCCCTATCTTGGTGGTTTTATTGTTGTCTCCAGGGATCAGGGCGATTTCTTTTAGCTCTTCCGAGGGCTCGAGCCGCTCGCTGGCCTTTCTTTTTCGAGCTGCTGGGGATCTCTCCGCCTCGCTCTCCTTCGTGGGTAGCTCGATGTCCCCGTCGGCATAGGTCTGGAGGTCGAGTTCTTCCTCCACCTCTTTTCCGGATGGCTTTTTGAGGACGATGGCGTAACAAGCCCAACTGTCCATGACATCGCAAGTCACCTCTCCGACCCCGTTCGGGGTGGGCATTTTCAGCTTTTGATGGTGCGTTGAGATGATTGCTTTGAACTGAATAAGGCCAGGTCGGCCGAAGATCATGTTATACGCTAGGGGCAAATTGACGATGACGTACTCGACCTACTGGGTCACCCTCTTGGGGGATGTTCCCATCGAGGTGAGGAGTCGGATACGCCCTAACGGTATAACTTCCGATCCACCGTACCCGGAAAGTGGTGTTCGGATCGGATCGAGCTTTAGGTTATGCAATTTCATTTTTACAAGAGTCGAGTAAGGGATAATGTTGGAGCTGCTTCCATTATCAACTAGGCATTTGGTTACATCATAATTAGCCACGCCTACAGCTAGGCGTATCACCTTCCCGATGGGGGCCCGGGCGGCTATCACTCTGACTAAAGCTAACCTCTTGCCTCTCCCACTCTCTACCCTGATCGATCTAGAAGACCTCTTCGTGGGGACCGTTGAACTCTCGAGCTGCTCGCCTGACGTTCCTCTTTCGAGCGGCATTGGAGTCACCGCCCTCATGCCCCCCGGCTATCATATAGATCTTGCCATGAGTAGGGGGATTGTCTTCAGCTCTTTCCAGCGGCTGCTTCCCAGATCGTTTCGGGGGAGACCTCGACCTGGAGCGATTACGGTCGTTGGGTCATCCCACCCTCTCCGAGTAGTGGTCGATCTTTCGAAAAATCCTTCAAGTGCCCTCCTTGTACGAGTCTTTGGATCTCATCGCGGAGGGCGTTGCATTCCGCGGTGGTGTGGCCCCATTGCTGATGGTAGCCGCAGAATTTGTTAGGAATAGTGCCCTAGAAAGCCGATTGTATATCCGCTTTGTGCTTTTCCTTATTGTAATCACAGACAATCTTTGAATAAAATAACGAATTGAGGCAACACTTCTTTATATGCTCTTGTTTGGTATGCGTTTACTTTAGCTGTGCATGTATGAGAACTCCCCTAATCCTGATGACTTTAGGACTCTACCATTTAGGTGAAATGGTTCATGAAACGAGCCCTATATCACATAAGTCATGATTAGTAAAATACTCCAAGCCGATGAGTCCTACAGACAGTGGGAGTGTCAACCTGACTCCTCTAAGGCTTGCTTGTGGGATCACGCCCTTAAGAAGGACCACCTTGTTTCATGGAGGTGCAAAGTATATAGTTGATACGTGCGTGATACATGAGGGTGCTTACTTTAATAAGTAAGTTCACTGAGGTGCCCCGTGTGAGAACATTCCTAAATGGGAAAGGAAGTTTCTATTTCAGGAAATGGAAACTTCCAGATTAGGAAATATCTCACGAGTCATTGATGTGATTAATTGATCCTTAGACTTGAGGTTCCTTGTCACTTTATGAGTTAACTCTGTAGTCTTAGGTATAAGCTTTAAAGGGTGTCGCCTTAGACAACTGATTCAAGGCTTATGCTGGGGCTGCACAAGTGATTCATGAAAGTGAATGAGAATCAAGAAAGGACCTACACTTGCATTTGCAAGGTGATCTCTTATTGTGTAAGTCATTCATATGCCATATGGAGTCCTTGGCCAAGGCAGTAGATCAAGACATCAAGAAAAGTGTTTATTGGATTGAGATCAAATGGATATGAAATGCACTTAGCTTTAAGACCAGATTATTAGGGTTCTGATTATTCCCTTGCCCTAGATCTTGGTTGAGAGATAGTAAGTAGGAGGATTGTATCTCACATGAATCAATGACTTAAAGGTTCTGTCGAATCCGAACATTCCAATTCAGCTAGGGGTTAAACACCTGTTGCTAGACTATGGTCGTTTAATCTGTGGACTGATTAATTAATTAGCGAATTAATTAATTAGGGTCACTGCTAATTGAATTGAGAACCTAGAGGGTCACACACAACAACTTGGTTACATGAGTTGAGGCTTAAAAATGATTAAACGAGTTAATCGGACCAAGAGGGTTCCACACGTGTGAAATCACACGTGTGGCTCACGTGAGTGACACGTGTCACACACGTGTGAATATATATATATATATATATATATATATATATATATATATATATATGTATTAAATAATTAAAGGTGTTAATTATTTAATAGACTTTGGTTTAATTTTGAATTAAAAAGAAAGTCTTATTTTGGAGAAAATAATCTAGTTAATTAATTACGAATTAATTAATTAGATAAAAATAAGTTATTTATTTTATAATAAATAAAGTATAAAATTATCCAAAAATAGTTTGGATATTTTTAGCTCTCTTAAAAGTTGACTTGAATTAGAATTCAAAGTCAAAGTTGGAAAATACTTGATGATCAAGTAATAGGAGAGAGAGGAACCGAATCCTTGCCCAACAAGGATTAGGATCGGCGCCCCTCTCCCTTTCCTATATATAGGGGAGCTCATGCTCCCCTTTAGAAAAAATTGACAATTCTTTTGGTTCATGTGTTGAACACCTTTCTTTCTCCAAGATTAAATTAAACCCTAGGTTAAGCCTAAACACTAACTAGAGAACTAGCATCCTTACTAGTTAGATTGTGATCAAGTTGGTGGACTTTCTCTAGAGACTTCAAGTTAGAAGTTTGAAGATTCGAGCTTTACCAAGGAGAGGGGATCAAGCCGCGAGAAGAGCGTTCTTGGGTGGCTTGAAACGCTCCAAGAAAGAACAAAAGAAAAGTAAGTTTTCTATCTTTACGAATTTGGTTACACGATTGCGAGTTCAAGGTCCTTTTGTTGGGAAAATTTTTTAAATTCCGCTGCTTTCTGATTCGTGTTTTCCAATAGAATTTTCCCGATTTCTCAACCTTCGGGCCCTCTCGGATGGGCTTCGGTTTTTTCGGATGGGCTTCGATTTTTTCAGAAGGCTTTGGTCCATGACTACGTAGATCTGGTCTATGGACTTGGTCAAGGGGACGTAGTTTCGTCGGTCGACCTGGGTCGGTGGGTCGACTTTCCCCTTGATCTTCTTATGCTCGCTCCCTTTCCGGTGTTGGGGCGAGCTGGACCCAATGACTTGCCTCTCTGATCGGGGCGGAGGTCCATGCGCGAGGGCGATCTCCTCAACGAGCATGAAGCCGTGGGCGATATCTTGTATTTTCGTCAGGTTGCGGGGGCCGGCCCTGACGATCTCATCGGCCCAGAGGCGGTTTCGAAGGGCTCGATGGACTACGGAAAGTAAGGTGTCCATCGTCGGGTTCTCGACCAGAACCACTTCCCTCGAAAAGCGAGTCATGAAATCTCGCAGAGACTCGCCCTCCTTCTGGTAGATGCTGTTGAGATAGGAGGGTGGTAGCTTCTCCCCGGACATCGAGGAGAAGTGCGCCGTGAATCGATCTACAAATCGGTTGTAGGTCGATATACACCGAGGTGGCAGGCGGATGAACCAATCCTGCGCAGGACCCGTCAATGTGGTGATGAAGAGTTTGGCCCAAATCTGCTGCGGGTGGGAATATAGCAGCATCCGATTCTCGAAGGCCATCACATGTTTTTCGGGATCTGTGGTCCCGTTATACATGGGTAGGCCGGTCGGAATTCGATCTCCGTCACAGGTCGTGCGGAGAATGTCTTCGCAAAAGGGGGAAGCTTCCTCCCTGTCGCTGCGGTAACGGAGAGGGCGTCGGTTTAGCCCGTCTCGAAGATCGACCTGCCTCTGGGTGACGTGGGAGCCACGGTCACCCAGGCGGTCTTGGACCCGTTTGCGAGGTGGGTCCACGTAATGATCCTGCTCTTTCCCAGCGCGCGCTGCGGCGATTCGGGTGGCCTCCTCCCTGGCGGATCGAGCGGGGATTCGAGCTCGCAGGTCGTCGAACTCCTCGTTGTCCTCGTCGACCACGCGCTTGCCGCGGTTGTTGCGGCTCGGGTGGTCGGAATCCCCGTGGCCTTCGTGGGGAATTTCTTTGCTCGCTGCAGGGGGCGTGGTGGTGGCGCGAATTCTTGGACTTGTCCGGCCCCGATCTGGGGGCTGAGACCCCAAATGATTTGGGCTGGTCGGCCGTCGAGCGGTTGGAAGACATAGGGAACCGGGTTCCCGTATGCTTGGACGGAGGGGCCCAGCGCGTTGCCCACCACGGGGCTAGGGATTGTGGTGGTTGGGCTGGCCCTCGGTAGTTCGGGGCGCCGGGGCTCGCGACCCTCAGTCTGGGCGCTCTCTATCTCGACCCGCCACTGGTCGAGGAAGCTATCAAGGTCCGCCTGAGTGACGGTGAACCTGGGGGTAACCTCCAGCGGAGGCTGGGGAACATTGGTGCTAGGGCCGATCGGGGGGACGTTGGAGGCGTTGCCAAGCGGCGCGTTGTAGTCATGCCTGCCTTTGGCAACCTCCTCCATGTCCTCGTCACGGTTGGTGTTCCTTGTGTTAACCATGTTGGAAAAGGCTAGAAATGGGCTTTTATCTAGGTCGATATGAAAAAGTTTCCCACAGACGGCGCCAAACTGATATGGCTCAAATCTGGTCGATCTGACGTGGTCGATCTGGCTGTCAGATATGGGTCAATCAGTCAAGAATTTGTTTGAGTGGGTTCTTTATCAACCTGAAAGCACTAGTAAACGTGAGCTCGAAACCAACTTGGGGGACTTGGGGTTTTACCCAAGGTTGGCACTCCGACGCTCAAGTCAGTAATGGAGCTCTTTAGAGAGAGAATAAATGCAATTGAATGCGTATTAAAGGCTTACCAACTACTGTTCAAAGGGCGAGTATTTATAACCATGGCCAAATGACACAGTAGTGTGTGTACTGTAGGTGTGCATTAATGGCGTTGCCAGTCGTCGATCTGGATGTCGGACGATGGAATCGGCTTGAGACGGGTCGTTTGTACCTTCTTTCCCCTTTGGGTAAAAGCAGGGACTGACGGTCATTAATGAGCCGTAGTACGCCTGTTCCAGGGAATGGGGAGGGTACACGTGTCCCGACAGGAGTGCTTTACAGCATTCGGGTGTCCGGTGATGTATGATATCGATCTGGAGATCGATATTGCCTTTCGGGATCCTTAATGCTGTGGGTTTCCTCATAGGAGAGAGCAGATCGATCTGTTGATCTGATGATCGGATGATATGCCAATCGATCTGGTGTCCTCAAACAGATCTGATGACCTGAGGGCCTGGCATCGATCTGATGACCTGTCCAAGAGGTCGTTCCTGGTTTGTCCAGGTTGGCACGAGGGTCCGCGTGGCGCCAATAGGGACGGCCACGTGGCCCTGTACTATTATGTCATATCACTATCAATATTGTGTGACGGAAACTAGTCCCTTGACTATGTCCCGTGTTGAAATTCTGAATATATAAATGAAATAAATGGAGGTAGAACACTAAACAGTCGTCCTTATATATTATGAATATTTGCAATAACGGAATGGAATAAAAAGAAAAGAGAATATATATATATATATATATATATGTATATATATATATAGGAGAAACAACTATTTTTCTAATGTCGAGGTTTTGGCTAAGAGTTTTTGTAAAAATATTGTATTTTTTTTCACGTATTTTAAGATATGGTACTTTTTTGAGACCCGCTTTAATATATATATATATATATAATTTTTCATACTTCTAATGAAACCGGTTCACTTCGTATTTTCTTTTTTTTTTTTACAATTTTTAATGAAGCCGATTTTCGGATAATTGGTTTTTTCCTCTCATTTTTCTTTTTTTTTTTTTTTTTACGATTTTTATGAATTCGTAAATTGAAATTGAAATTAATAATTAAATAGTAAGTAAGTCTAAAATTAAAAATATTAAGTTAATGGAATCACTTGCGTTTGTTACTTTAATTTTTATGATTTTAAATTATTTTTCTAAGTTAATACATTGGTTTAGACCGAGAACAAAACAAGTGGTTAAATTCCAAAATTACATATTTTATTCATGTGCACTTTAAAAGTAAGAGAACAACTTAAACATAAACACATATTCATCTTAAAAATATACCAACCATTTTAAAATAATTTTGAATTAATGTTTTCCAGCATTGGTAGATTTTTAAAATTCACTCGAATTTAACCTCTTATTTTAAAATTCTCAGTTTAAACAAATGTGTTAACTTAGCCTTACCAAAAAAAAAAAAAAAAGTGTTAACTTAGGAAAATAATTTAAACCACCAGAATTGAAGTAACAAAGGTAATTGATTTCATTAACTTAACATTTTTAATTTTGAAGACCAAAAAAAAAAAAAAAACATTTTTAATTTTAAACTTTTCATTTAATTATCAATTTCAATTGTGAATTTATAAAAATTATCAATTTCAATTGTGAATTTATGAAAATTGTAAAAAAGGAAACGTAAAAGTGGAACCGATTATCTGAAAATTAGTTTGAATAAGAATTATAAAGAAAAAATTATGATGTGAAACCAATTTCATTAAAAGTATAAAAAAAAAAAAAAAAAAAAAAAAAAAGAAATACACGGGTAATGTGGGATAAATCTCGAATTGGGCATCATATTTTTACTTAATTCCCAATTTTGGCAAAATGTCGTATGATTTTCACATAATGTCGTATTTAAAATACCTCTCAAAATATGTTGTATAATTTTCACAAAATGCAGTACTAAAACGTTCTAATATCGTATTTATATCCTATTATGTTGTATAATTTTATGGGGAGTAAAGTAAAAATATATCAAACTGATGGGGAGTTATTTCAAACTGCCCCAGAAATACATGTTAAAGTCGGTTACTGTATAATCGACTTACCATAAAATTGCACTAGCTCCAAAAAGTATCACAATTTTAAAATACATGTAAAAATTTGCAATATTTTTACAGAAGTCCCTCCTGCTAAGATAATTTTATATTGCCTGCGTGCTTAATCAACTATTAAGTTATAGCCATGTCTGTCTAAGCTTGATGCGTGACATGCAGCAACAAGCCACCATCAAAGCTTGAATCTGAATTATTAATTAGTTTAAGACCCTTTATTAATTTATTATAACATTAAAACATGCACATGTAATAAATGGCTATTTGATAATTATTGCTCAATATTTTAATTGCACATGATGCTCTATTAATTAAGTATTAATTAACCATGCACGACATGACAAAACCTCGATCCTAGCTGTACTTGGAGCAATCCTACATTGAGGATAAATTGACAACGTTAAAGTTTTTACATTTCACTTCTTAAAAAAAGGATATATATGGTCAACCTGAACGTGTTCTTAAATCTTAATAGGTTCAAGTTAATCGAAAAAATAATTAATGCGGTTAATTTTTAATTATGGGCAAACAACTTTCAAAATTTTATGTATGCTACTATGCTTAATTAGAGCATTTCGACCAAAATCGTTTAAACAATAAGACAATGTAATATTTATAAGTTCCTCAACTAAAAAGAGCTGAAGTTTTCTGTAAAACAAATATCTCTTTCTTCTTACTTAAACTATTTTTTATGAAATTCTGAATATCTAGAAACAATGAATATTGATTACTATATGTTAACATCGACTATGCAATGTTGTTGTTACTTGATTCAGGACATGCAAAATAAATAGGATTTCCCAATATATATATAATGTTTTAATATAACATAGAATTACATATAGATTTAACTTAAGTTGCATGGCTACGGAACGATAAGACACCGACTTGGCATTATGAAATTCTTTTAAAAATTTAAGAGGCGACACAACTTCGACATGATTATATTGTACGTATATAAATAAATTTTATAAGTATTAATTTATGTAATATAAGATATTTATAAGAGTATTATGTTCAATATTACAAATTCAAATCAAATACATCCCTACTCAAATCAACATTTAAAAGTAATTCAAATTCTTAAATAAAAATTCTAAAAATATTAAAAGAGAAATAAAACTTTATATAACTATAAACATTGTCCCACAACATCCTATTGAATTTTATTTTTTATTCCAAATACATTTCGAACATGTTAAACACAAGCTGGAATCATGTTTGTGTCTGACACCGTAAGGGGACCATATTTTAAAATGTCTATGCATTAGAAGATTTAAGGCCTTTGACAATGATGTAATGTGATGAGTCGCTTTTAATACTTAGTTTTGCATGTGTTATAAATGAGTTTTAAATATTTTTGCGGTGGTTTAATGTATTATTGGTGCATGATCCGGGTATTTTGTCATTTTGCAGGAATTAAGGGTGTAAATAGCAAAAGAAGAGAAAAGGAAGGACTTTTGTGCAAATTTCAGGAAAAAGGAGTATATGTTCGAACATGAGTTGACGTGTTGCAACTGTGACACCCCGTTCTACAGTCGGTACAGGTAATTATGTGATTTAATTATTAATTACGTTTTAATTTAATTGTATATGAATTATATGATTTTATTTGAATTGTATTCCTACCGGAATTATATGAAATAATTGAATTTTGACTTGGTTGAACCCATGCCTTTTGAACTGAACCATCCTGAACCGAACCCATGAACCGAACCGGTTCAGCCCTTAAAGGTTGAACCATTTCTCTTCCCTTTCTTTCATGTACAACAGCAACAAAGTCCAAGCCAAGAGAGAGCCACAACCCCAAGTTCAATCTTCCAACTTCAAGAGCCAAGTTCTCCCTCGTTTCTCCACCTTTTCTCGAACTTGAGTATGTTTCGGAAACCCCTTGTCAAGCTCTTCATTTCCATGGATTAATTCTGAATTTGGAGTGGTATTTATATGCCTTTGATCACCTACGTGAATAGTAAGAGTTTGGTCTTTTTGATGAATATGTGAGCTATAATTGTTATATTTGAATTTTGGCCCCATAAATGTGCTCTACATGTTATATATGTTGCATTTATTGCAAGAGATCACTTGTTAGTTGAGTATTTAATGTGTTCATATGATTGAGCTTGAATTTGCATTTAATGATCTTTAGCTTTAATTCCTGTAATTCTTGAGTTATATGAGTGTAAACTTGTTCCATATGATTTATATGAATTGTTGGCATGAATTGGTAAGTTGTTGCAACACTTTGGTATTGGGTTTTGGCCATTTTTGGCTCTCCCATGCGTCTGTGAAGTTTCTGCTCTATTTTGCATTTTGAACCAGGTCGGAACGGCCACTCCCGTCCCAGCTTTAAACTGGGAACGGCCCTTTCCAGTATTTTAAGTGTGTATTTCCGAAAATGGGAAGGGCCGTTCCCAAGGGCCAAAATGGCCAAATCTTTACAGACGCGCAGACAGCAATCGGGTAGTTGGGAACGGCCATTCCCATTTCCTTCTTCAACCCGGAACGGCCATCCCCATATTCCAGAAACTTTTAAGCGAACACAGGAACGACCGTTCCCTACAGTGAAAGGGCCGTTCCCATTCTTCTCGAGACCTGGGAGCTGCTACTGCTTCTCTTTTGCTTAATTATGCATTTGTATAACTTTTATTGTTAATCGTTTGCATGTTTCATGATATTACTTGATTTTAATTGCATGATAAATTGTAAATAAATGTTATATGCCATGATATGTGAATTATATGGTGCATTTCATATTATTTCGTATTCATTCATGAATCCTGCATTGGCCGAGAATCTTATTTGGTTTATGTAGTGTCTAAGTCTTGGGCTCTCGTGTTTTCTTTTCAAATGGTGTTGTTGGGGACGAGCCCGAGGTATAGCTTGATCACTCCCACTCATTTCTTTTCTACGCACAAGGTGAGGTTTAGGATTTTGTATAGTTAAAGACCTAAAGCCTTATGTGACGTTTTCGAGCCGCGCATGTGACTATATATTATGTATATATAGTTAAATAAGTGTTGAATATGATATGTTTATGATCTTGCGAACAAGTTTGATTTGGAAAGTTAATATGTAGGCGCATGTAAGCTACTTTGGAAAAGTTTGTTATGTTCAAGTTTAGCGGGTTTTGCCATGAAAGATTGGTATGTGATTGTTATGTGAATGTGGATCCAAAGAGCTATGGGTAAGGAATCCCCAGGACGGTTTTGGGTCGTCGGGGCTCGGCCTGTGCATAGTTTCCATCCAAGGTATCACGTGCGACCCCGGGAGCTAGGGAAGGCGTGGTGTTTTGATGCCCTCGGTGTAAGAACCAGGGAGGACACGTTGTGGGTTAGCTATCCCGCGTGGGTTTGTTAATGATAAGGGTGGTTAGGGCCACCGGTGGCTCTTCCATCATTGGTGGAGTGGTTGGATATATTCTGATTTATGTTTTATTTGATATGAGGAGTAAAGGTTGGAAGCTCATTCTCGCCGAGCATTTATTATGTTATGATATTGGAATTATGAATCTGAATAGAGTTTATGAAAATGGTTTTATGTATATATATGTTTGTTTTGAAAGTTTGGTTTGTAAAACCTATCCCGGTTCAGAAGTCCACCTCTTGTTAGGTGCTTTGCTTTATATATATAGTGTGTGGGTATGCGTTAGCCCCCCCTCACTCAGTCAGTTGACTGACCCCTCATTTATTCTTTCAGTTGCAGGTTTTGGGGCTTGAGCTAGGCGGAGAAGTGTGTCTACCTTTGCACTTGTCGGTCTAGGTCTCGTTAGATGCATCTATTTACATACATTTGATTATTTTGTATATGTATAACTTATGACTTGGAGACTTGATACTTTTCTTTTGTTGGGGGCGTGATGGCCATTGTACAGGCTTTGTACGTTGGTACCTATATGTAAATATGATATGTGTATATGTGTTGGTACCTATACGTATCTATGATATGCATCTACTACTTGCTTTGGTTTTATTTTTTTTAATCGCTTCCGCTACTCTGGTTGTGTTTTAGCTCCGCTTAGCCTAGTGTGGGCGTTGGGCTCCCGTTCGCTATGATTCGGATTCGGGTACGGATTTTTTATTTCGTATTCAGGTTTGGATTTTAGTGTGGGGGATGTGGTCCCTACGTTCGGGTGCTACAGTAACATGGGTTGATACAGAAAGTATGCGATATTTTATTCTCGAACATGAACGTCTGTATGTTGGAACATGGAGCTTGACGCGTGAAAGAGTCCTATTTCAATTAGAACTCAATTTTCTTTCCATTTTCAACCTTGCCAGTGTTTGGGACGTGTAGGAAAGTATATAAGACGTCTTTTGGGCAGACTTTGAGAGAGAGAGAGATAGAGAGAAGGCCGTTGATATATTTTCACATAGAAATGTATTAAGATATCAAAATAAATTTATGTTTTTCCAACCTATTTTGAAGGAGTTTATAAGCTACTGACATTTTATTCTCAGAACTTACGAGCTTCTTTCATGAGAAATTTCACCAAAATCTCAACTCCTTATTTTTTTTTGGTCAGAAAAAAAATAAAATAAATAAGCTCCTTATAAGCTCTCGAAACAGTTTATAATATATGAGTTATTTCAAAGAGGATATAACCCCGGCAAACACCCTCTTAGTTCGTGATTCTTAAATGAACTCGTCATCATTTCTCTTGGCAATATTTATGATTTTTCAGATACTTTGATTTAATTGATTAATTTTGTAAGAAGCGCTAAGATATACACGAAATACACATGAACTCAATGTGAATTAATAACCTTCGTTATATTTATATATATATATAAACAATAATCTAATATCCCGTTATTGGTCGATGCATGTGATTTGTATATATATATTGATGTATTATATTCCCGATTTATTAAAAATAATCTGTAAGCAGAATTCATCACATGGAGAGGAGATTAACGGTATGTAATATGTATTTATGATTAACTTGCATAAATTGAAGTACTTCTACAAATCACATGCATCGACCAATAACGTGATATTAGATTATTGTTTTTAACATTATTTAGTTTCTGCTGTACAAACACGATTTTATCAATTAAAACTGTCAAAAATTCTTTATTATTTGAAGCCCATCCCTCCATTTATCGCAATAAGATATTGTATGGCAATTGGCAATCACATGTTATATTATATATTTAAAAGCTTATATGATATTAGATCTAAAACCGTATGACCTCAAAACGTCTCTATAGAAGAACAAGAGCTTATAAGATGTTAATAAATTACATTTTTGGTCCCATAGGATTAGGTGTTTTATAATTTTAGTCTCATTTCTTTGAAATTAGACACTTTTAGTCCCATTAGTTTCAACAAGTTACAATTTTGGCCCCATCCGTGAAATAATCGATGGAAAATGTATTTTTTTGCTGTCAAATGTAATTTGGGGAAAAAGCTAAGATGCACGGACACGGATACGGTGACAGGATACGACACGATACGGACACGGTGACACAGATTTTGTCAAAATTTTAGGATACGACACGACTCCGACACGGCTATATTATATTTATATAATAAATATTTATTATATAATTATTAAATTATGTAAAACTAAATCAAATTTTCTTTATTTTATAAATATAAAATATTATTTGACTTATTTAAATTATTTATAATTTTGAATGACTAAGATGTGAAAATATTACTACAAAAGAAATTTATATACTTGTAGCAATCAATGTCATATTACTTTCTACATATGAAAAAAGCTAGATAAAGGAAAAAAGAAAAAGAAAAAAGAATGGAATAATGTAAGACACATTTTGGATTGTGGTGGGCTAGGAGCCCCAAAACACTAACCTAAAAAGTTGATGGGTTTGAATAATTATTTCTCCGTTATTGTAAACCTAATTACTGAGCCGCCAGGCCAATTCATCTCATTTTCTCCACCATGACTACCGGCCATTTTCACCGTCTTCACCGCTGCCGAGTTGTCGTCTTCCTCCCAAAATCCGCCATTTTCATCTCGCCATCTTCACCGCTACCGAGTTGGAGTCTCACCATCTTCACCGCTGCCGAGTTGTAGTCTTCCTCCCAAAATCCGCCATTTTCACCTCGCCATCTTCACCGCTACCGAGTTGGAGTCTTCAAAATCAGAATCGACAAGGTTTGAAATGAAAAACAAGGCATGTCAACTTTTTTACCGCAGCGGCAACCTCAATTTCTTCTGCCATCGATATCGGCGGCAACCTCAATTTCTTCCATTGATATGTCCAGTAAGTCGACAAGAGAAGCAGCATCCTCTTTCCAAAAATCAAATTCTGCTCACTGCGTGTCCTAGCCGTGTTAGACACTCCGTTGAGGAGTGTCCAACACCGTGTCCATAATTATTATTATTATTTTTATTTAGGACACGGCTCAGAGGTGTCGGACATGTGTCGGAGCCGTGTCCGACACGTGTCGGACACTGCACGGAGTCATTTTTCGGAGTGTCCGTGCATTAGAGGGAAAAAGTTATTGATCATGAGGTTGTTTTTGTTGGAGTTTGTTTATTAATACCTGATTTTAACACCACATTACCTTAATGAGAGTAATTCAGAGTTATTCTTCTAAGTTGATTTAGGGTGCTAAAATGGGATATTAATAAGTAAATCCCCACAAAAAACAACTTAATGAATAGTAACCTTTCCCCCCAAATTGCGCTTAACGGAAAAAATGCATTTTTCGACCATTATTTGACTGATGGGACCAAAATTGCAACCTTTTGAAAATAATGGGACTAAAAATGTCTAATTTCAAAGAAATTGGACTAAAATTGCAAAAAGCCTAATTCTATGAGACCAAAATTGTAATTTGCTCGAATAAAAATGCACTTGAAATGGTTTTTTTAATGAATATTTGATATGCTTTAATAGTGTTGTGTTCTCACCAGGACACGACTTGTGTATCACTCCCTTTTCTCTCCTTTCGTGGTTTTTCCTACAATTTTCTTTTTCGTCCTACTAGTTCCCCACTTCTGTTACTATTAATATGAGAATGTTTTCCTTTCTCCTTTCTGATTGCTTCCACATAACATTTTCTGGTCGCGACGTGATCTCTTTGTACTTCACCAATCTGGTCTCCTATCGGAAATTTTAGTTTCAGATGGTATGGTGATGCGATGGCTTCAAATATTCCTAGTGAATGTCGCCCTAATATAGCGTTGCATGATGATGGTGCGTCTACCACTAAGAATCATATTTGTCTTGTTTTCATTTGTGCTCCTTTTCCTAATGTTAAAGGCAACGTAACCTGCCCTATGGGTTCCACCATTTATCCTTCGTAACCATAAAGCGAAGTGTTTAATTGCTCTATTTGCACTGGACCGATGTTCATCTGTTTAAAAGTAGTTAGAAACTATTAGAAACAAAATGTCTATTGAACTTCCCCCATCTACGAATACTTAGGATACCTGGTGTTGAGTTATAATTGTGGTTATTACTAGAGCGCCATTGTGTGGTGTTTAAATTCCTCTCAGATCCTCGGGTCCGAACAGGATAACTGTACTAGGGGACACTTGCACCTGTAAGACATCCTCTTCTATCTTCTTCCGAGTGAATACTTTCCTGGTTCTTTGTAAATTCCCATCAGTTGGTCCTCCTACTATCATCTGTATCATTCCCCTAACTGCCTGCTCATCCATGACTTGTTCGGTCTCTATAATCCTATGCTATCCTGGTCTTTGTCCATCATCCTTGTTTGCTTGGACTTCTCTCGTAATGAGGTCGGGATTTTGCCTTTCCTAGCCAATCGTTCGATCTCGTCCTGCAGGTGTCTGCATCTGATGGTATGGTGCCCATAATCATTGTAGTAATCGCAAAATGTTTCTAATAGTGGCTTTTGATGAACCACAGAACGAGTTCTCGGCTAGCGAAAACCTTCTACCTTTTTTAACTTCAGTAAGAGTTTGTTCGGGGTGTCTTTTAACTCTGCGTATGTGTCATGCCATGCAATTCAATGAGCTGGTATTCCCTTTTTGTGACCTCTATTGTAGCACCCCGAAGGGGGCCACAACCCTGCTCCATCATACCTCTCATGTGGATAAGAGACCTAGCACCTAAAAGGCACACCATCAAACGGACATTACATTACAGGATCAAAGTACTAAAAGAAATCATACAACAGAAATATGGATAATTCAAATTTTTTGAAAATAAGTAACAAAGGACACAAGAGACTATGTCAATTATGACCTAACAAAACAATAATACTTTGTGGATAAGTGAGTGGAATTCAAGATGGTTCAAAAGAATCTGACCAAAAGAGCATAATAAGGGATCTCTTATACTTCAAGGTAACAACCAACAACTGATCACATAACCTGAAACCATAATTAGGTCAAAAAACGGGCGGAGGTATTAGTCAAAGGGACTAAGTGACATAACATTGAAACAAGATAAGTACTTGAAAACTTTAAGGTTTTCGGGAAAGTTTTACTTTAAAACTTTGCTTTCAAGACATGGGGAATTACTTTAAGTCTTTACTTTGAAATTGGATTTCCAAGCAAGCACACACATCATTGGTTCTAGTTCATACATAGTTTATATTAGCATATTGATACAATTGGATCATGCTCGCAATTGACTTAAGAATCATTTTGCTTCATTTTATTTTAGTACATATATTATCACGTATTTATAATGTGAATTTATTGCACTAAAAATCCTGTGATATATCTAATTAGTACTCAAAACCCTATGTTTGAACAATTAGCATGGAAAACCCGAAGTTTTTTTTTTTAATTTTTCCTCACCGTCCCCTTCAACCTTTGGACTGTATAAAGGACATGAAATGTCCTTTTTGCCCATAATGAAATTACCCTAGGTTTCATCTTCATCAAAAAAGAGCTCCAAGGAAGCAACAATGGAGTCGGAGTAAAATTATGGCAAAATTGAGACAGCCGGTTACAAGTACAAGAGAGGCACACCCGACGCTGTTGACTCTTGCGACGATATCAGAATCGTAAGATTCTACGGCTAGCCGTCGTCGCGGATCGTTAGGGTTTCGAGAGCCTCCGGTGGGAAAGATAGGCACAACAAAGTGCTAACATCGAAAGGGTTTAGAGATCGGAGAGTGAGATTATCAGTTAACACAACTATTTAACTTTACAATTTGCAGGATCAATTGGGTTACTACCAGCTAAGCAAGGCAATGAAGTGGCTGCTGAAGGTAGCGGCAAGCTCGATTGTGGAGCTTCCGCCGATGAATTCTCCTTTTTCTGTGATGCCTAAGCAGATGAGCGTTGAAAGGAGGTTGAGCACATTGCAGATCCTAGCAGCATTTCTGAAACTAAAAGAAAAAATACACACTCAGGCACACACAAGATCTAGATCTAAAAATTTTTGATGGAGAGATCGATGGTGGTATGCGGAGACAACGGTGGTGTGTGGCCACTGGTGTGCGCCTGCTTCTATGGGGCTGATGGTGTGTAATTGATGTGGTAGGGATGATGGTGTGCAATTGGTGGTGGGAATGGCGATATCCAGTAGGGTGTAGGCAGTATGTGGTGTGCAATTGGTGTGCGGGATGATGGTGTACTATCGTTGTTGTACGATAGTGGTGTGCGGGGTGTGAGGAGATGGTGGTGATCGGTGGCTTGGCTAGGGATGGTGGTGCGGGCCTGCTGGGGGAGGGTATTTTTTCTTTCTTTTTTTTTTCTTGAAAGGAAATGGGAAAAAGGAAAAATAAGTAAAGAAAAGAAAATTATAAAATGAAAGAAGAAAAATTAGTAATTATTATAATATTTTGGAATATAAATATAAATAATCTATATATATATAATTCACAACCCTTCATGCTATCCACGTACGCATATATGTGTATAGTCTTAAAAAATTTTAAATATCTTAATTTAATATTTATTATCTTTTAAATAAAAATCTACTTAATCAAATTTATTTATTTCTCTTTTTTTTTTAATTCAAAATACGCGTATTAATAAGAAATTTAATGAGATTTTCTCTAACAAATCACGTTTATTCAAAAAAAATTAAAGATTTTGTATAGATATTGTAGTTTCAAATTCAAATTCAAATAACTTAATTTATCCAAATATATTTCTATGTGTTTAGAGATAAGTTTGTTACAAAAAAATATTCAAATTTAAAAATTTGATAGTATTCAAGGTTTTAATCGTCATGAATAGCGTCAATTCTCAACTGTTTTTCTTACGATTTTTTTCTATTACTCAAAATGTTTAAATTCAAAATACGGGTATTAATATGAAATTTAATGAGATTTTCTATTATCCAAAAAAAAACTAAAGATTTTGTATAGATATTGTAGTTTCAAATTCAAATTCAAATAACTTAATCCAAATTTAAAATTTTGATGATATACACCATAAAAGATTAGTATTTAAGGTTTTAATCATGATGAATATAGTCAATTGTCAACTGTTTTTCTTACTATTTTTTTTGCAGGATCATTCTTCGTTCTTATTCTAATCAAGTATTTCTTTTTCGCTTCTAATAGAAAAATTATTTTCTTACTAATTACCTACCTATTTTCATATTCATATATGAATTTTCTTTTTCATGTATGATCATCCTTTATTAAGTCTTATTCTAATCAAGTTTTTTTTTTATTCTAATAGAAAAATTATTTTCTTGCTAATTATTTACATATTTTCATACAGGATAATTCTTTTCTCACTGTAAGTCTTATTCTAATCAAGTGTTTTTTTTTTCCCCATTCTAATAGAAAATTTATTTTTTTGTTAATTTCCTACCTCTTTTCATATGCATATATATATGCCTTTTCATGCATGATCATTCCCGCAGGTAAGTTTTCTTATTCTAATCAAGCATTTTTTTATTTCTTTTGTTTTTTTTCGGATTCCAATTGTTCGGTTAGTTTGATAATCAATTATTTGTAGGTATTTAGAGTATATGTCATCCATATTGTGTCTTCTTACTAATTTCCTACCTCTTCTTAATAATTTTGCTCATTAAATTTATATTTTAAAATTATATTAGAAATTTTTTATTATATTTAAATAAAATATATTCTCTATTTTGGTAATTGTCGATATATTTTGATTTAACATGATATCTTTATCTTTCAAAATTTGTAAAATATTTTATTTTTCTTTATATATGTGGGAATATATTTGATGTGTTAAAAAAAACGCATCATCCTATTTATTTGGGAATTTGAGTTATTGAGATCTTAATTCCTGCAAGATATGATTATTTGAGGGAAATAAATAAGAGAATAGAATTCTGACAAGATTAGAAAAGGCGTAATAAAATAGAGGTAATAATAGCAAAATAATAAAAAGGCTAATGTGAGAAATTGTGCTCATCGTTCCCAGGCAGATACAGATTTCTTAGAGTATTCTTTTAGAGAGAGAGAGAATTTCTGTGTATTTTGTTGGTCTGAGAGATCATGTCTCAGTACAAAACCTATCTTCCTAGTTAAACAGGCGTATTGAGCCTTTTAATCGGTTAGGGTTTCTTCCCTTTTTCTAGGGAAGTTGAGAGATGAGAGGAAAAGGTGGGATAGTTGGGGAATAGTCTTTCCCCACTTCCTATTACATAGAATAACATTTATATTCAAATATATGTGTGAGGGAGAGTCCTAGAATCATGCTATAACCGACTTATCCGCCCTTATTGGTATCAAAAGTTGATAGGTTCCTGCCTTGATCAATTTTTTTATTTCTCTAGGAGTCCGTCCGGGAGGCCTTCCTCCAGGAAGCCTCATATTATGGCTTCCTCTGCAGGAATCCCTTCGTCCTACGCTCCTGCTAGCTTCAGACATAGATCTTCTTAATGGGCTCGAAATTGTGAGTCAACCCAATCTCTCTCAAGTCCTTCTTCCTTTGGGTTTATTCGTAAATGGGACGCGGTCCACGAAGGTTGAAAATAGGATGCATCATAACTACCCCCACTCTCTTAGTCAAAATGACAGTTGGGCTAAGAGAGTAGAGAGAATAATCGTCAACCAAAGCTTTGCGGCTTCCTTCCTCTTTAGAGACGAACCGAAGTTTCGCGGCTTCCTTCCTCCCTGGGAATAAGGATGCTTGTCTACTGGATGACTTCGTTAGCTTTCCCGGCAAAATATCTTTGAATAATTTCCTGAAATGTTAAACGATTCTACTTCCAGAGAAATCTATATAATTAGATGCTTAGAGATTTCAAGGGTCAAGATTCAAATCTAGAGATTTTAAGAGATAGAAAGATATTGAAACTCTTTGTTTTTCGGAGAAATTGAAAACTTCTGGATTTCTAAAGATAATCATGATGTCTTAGATATTTAAGGCAAATCAACTTCCATAAGAATTATAACCAGCTTAGGAGTCTTTTGCTAGACTAATCATTACAGCTTGTGATGTTTCAAATATGCTAATCTAATGGATGCCTATTCTTTTTATAAGAAGGAACATACGTGGAAACATACCTCGCGCGAAATATAGCATAGAAAGGATAGAAATTCATCACACTTTAAAACGATACATCTCACCCGCCTATTTGTGATTTTATTGGCTCAATCGACCGTTGCATGCTTGCTTGGATGCTGACTAGAAGTTGTTTCTCTTGCCATATTAGTATTTGCTGACTGATGTGTTTTGATGGCTATGAGTTGCTTTGTCATCTTATTTTTTATGTTGTGATGGGTGAGGGCCTTCGTGAGTGAGGCTGCCGCTTTGGAATCCATCTGTGGGCTGTCAGCTATAGTCAGGTTTCCTGACCCCTTGATCTCGCTTAATGTTTGCCACACCTGATGTTGATAAGCCCGGTTCAAGTATCGTTAAAATAGATTTCCATTCATTTTTTATCCCTTGCATCCACGACATCCTCTTATCCTTTCTTTGTGCCTCCTCTTTCTTTGGCTCAAAATGTTGTCCCGAGGAAGGAAGCCTCTGCAAAGGAGGACACTGCAAGAGAGAAGCTGGTGTTCCCCACACTCCAACTTAGGTCATTCCTCCCTCTAGTTGCAGTTGTTTCATACCTTCTACTTTTTATCACTTTTTTCAGATATTGAATTGTCGGGTCACATTCTTTTGTTGAACTTTTTCATATGCTTAGTTATCATGTACGTCATTACTGAAGGAAGATTTACTCAATATTCTTTGCTTCATTTATTTGATTCATGATTCCTTGTATTGACATTGAACCATTATGGTCTATTTGCTCGGTGGTCCATTGCTTGTCTCCCTTTTGCGGAGGACGCCATGGTGCTATCCAAGTTCAATAAGCATCCTAACGACCTTTGTAAGAGCGACGATACAATTGACCTTCCTGCTGAGGAACTATGTCGGTGATGCATCCTCCTGGGTTATCTTCTAAACGCTCATCTCTGCTCCCTAAGGATGCTAAAAAGGACATACGACCTTTGGAATCTAGTCATATGCCATCTGTCATCGACGTTTCTCCTCCTTCAAAATGCTTTAAAGACAAGGCGGAAGGTTCAGGTGGTAACATCTTCAAGTCCTCTTGGGCAGTGCAGGAAACCTCTTCACGTTATCGGAGAGGAACGCTGATTTGAGCCGCTCCATCCTCTGGTGACTGGTACCTTCTGTTGACAACATTTTCTTGGATGGTCTAACTCGTAAAGTCACCCAGGATCGCCTATCTTCTTTTGAGGTGATGTTTGTGCCTTCTAGGGTGAGTTAAAATTATGTTGGATGGTTTTTATCCTTGATGGGTCGCCTTTTATTTCTTCTAGGCAGTTCTCTTGACTAGCCACCTCTTGGAGCTTTCAGTACTTCCTCGTCTACACTTGCACAGGGATGAGACCATGGTTGAAAAGAAAAGGTTGGAAGCGAGCATGCAAAGTAGGTCGGACAGGAATTCATGGCCTCTTCGAATTTCAAGGGCATTCTGCTTCAGAGGCTGGTCTCCCTATCCCGCTATGGATTCAAGGTATGTGTTGCTAAGTAAGGAGACTGCCCTGGAGTTTGCCTTGGGATTGGCTGGTTTGCTTGGCTTCCTGAATCCTTGATTTTCTTAAATGCTGCCACTCTAGATATTATCAAATCTTACTCAGGTATTGGTTTGGCACATTCTTATTTCTCTTTTAGATTTAGATATTTTATGATGTACTTGTGTCGATCTTTTATTCGTGTATCCTGCCTTTGTTTGGTTTGCTCGAGTAAGAATCCAGGAGGTTAGGAAAATGGCCCTTTTGGGAAAATGAGCGTTCCTTCCCTTCCAGTGCCCGTCTTCGGTCTCCTAAGCCCTTCCGTAGGATTTGAGGTGACTCCACCAATTTCAGCGGTTCAGGAGGTCGTCCCTACTAACGAGAATGACTCGAAGGACCATTTAATGTCTGCTGTCTTAGGGTGTTTCCTGGAAACTTTTGAATTGCTGGCCCATACTTCCTTTTGATAGATTATCTCTCATACATGTGTTCATTTTCTTTTCTAATATTTTAGGGACAATATTATAGTTTAGTATGGAATTACGTACCTTTTGGGCGTTTGATGCTTTGAGCATAATTTTGATGATTACCTTATTGGAGGTTGCTTCTCCTTTGCCATTTGATTGCTCTTTGGTGTGACAATAGATCTGCTTTGTTGAACTAGCCCTTTTGAAAATAATAGATGGCTTTTTGTGGATTCCTTTAGTAAGGAGACAGTGATGTTGTCTTTACTTTTCTTTTGTTTTGAGTGCTTGGCCTTTATTTCCTTCTTTAGGGGTTATCCCTGAACATGGATCCCATGTTGGGATGAAAGTGTTTATTCCATATGAAGCGAGTTTTGTTAAGAGATGTTGACCCTTTGAATTTTGCTAAGGCGACTTTGGCCTTTTGAATTCAATATGGCAACTTTATCCCTTTGAATTTTGTAAGAGGATTTTCGTCTCTTAAGTTTTTCAATAGGACATTCGTCCCTTAAATTCTGCAACAGGACGTTCGTCCTTTAAATTCTGCAATAGGACGTTCGTCTTTTAAATTTTGCAATAGGACGTTCGTCCCTTAAGTTTTTCAATAGGACGTTCGTCCCTTAAATTCTGCAGCAAGACGTTCGTCCCTTAAATTCTGCAGCAGGACGTTCGTCCCTTGAGGAATGAGCTCATTGAACTTATATGCCGTCTTTGGCTGGTTGCGCCATCCTCTTTAGTGCCTGAGAAAACACAATTTGCATGCCTACTCGAGCAGTTATAAAGGAAAAAGACTTGCCAAAAAAAGATTAGTATTATCAGACTTGAACCGTATTCATTTAGAGATTTAGATAACCGGTAAAGATACGCAAGCGTATGATGAAATAAATGCATGATGGAGTAAAAACATAATAAAGCCATGAGAAGGACAAAAAGCAAAGTAGTCTGACATAAAGTAATGAAAGAAAAATCCTCTGTCAACTTTACTTGACAAGGCTGTTAGGAATAGTACCCTAGAAAGCCGATTAGTCATAATCCGTTTTGGGACTTTCCTAGTATCACAGACAATCTTTGAATAATATACGATTGATTAATATCATAGGCAAACACTTCTTTATATGCCAATACGTGTTTTGTGTGTTTCCATTACGTGCGCATGTATGAGAACTCCCCTAATCCTGATGACTTTAGGACTCTATCATTTAGGTGAAATGGTTCATGAAACGAGCCCTATATCACATAAGTCATGATTAGTAAAATACTCCAAGCCGATGAGTCCTACAGATAGTGGGAGTGTCAACTTGACTCCTCTAAGGCTTGCTTGTGGGATCACGCCCTTAAGAAGGACCACCTTGTTTCATGGAGGTGCAAAGTGTATAGTTGATACGTGCGTGATACATGAGGGTGCTTACTTTAATAAGTAAGTTCACTGAGGTGCCCCGTGTGAGAACATTCCTAAATGGGAAAGGAAGTTTCTATTTCAGGAAATGGAAACTTCCAGATTAGGAAATATCTCACGAGTCATTGATGTGATTAAATGATCCTTAGACTTGAGGTTCCTTGTCACTTTATGAATTAACTCTGTAGTCTTTGGTATAAGCTTTAAAGGGTGTCGCCTTAGACAACTGATTCAAGGTTTATGCTGGGGCTGCACAAGTGATTCATGAAAGTGAATGAGAATCAAGAAAGGACCTACACTTGCATATGCAAGGTGATCTCTTATTGTGTAAGTCATTCATATGCCATATGGAGTCCTTGGCCAAGGCAGTAGATCAAGACATCAAGAAAAGGTTTTCTTGGATTGAGATCAAATGGATATGAAATGCACTTAGCTTTAAGACCAGATTATTAGGGTTCTAATTATTCCCTTACCCTAGATCATGGTTGAGAGATAGTAAGTAGGAGGATTGTATCTCACATGAATCAATGACTTAAAGGTTCTGTCGAATCCGAACATTCCAATTCAGCTAGGGGTTAAACACCTGTTGCTAGACTATGGTCGTTTAATCTGTGGACTGATTAATTAATTAGTGAATTAATTAATTAGGGTCACTGCTAATTGAATTGAGAACCTAGAGGGTCACACACAACAACTTGGTTACATGAGTTGAGGCTTTAAAATGATTAAACGAGTTAATCAAGCCAAGAGGGTTCCACACGTGTGAAACCACACGTGTGGCTCACGTGAGTGACACGTGTCATTGTGACACGTGTCATTGTGACACGTGTCACACACGTGTATAAATATATGTGTATATTTATTTATGTATTAAATAATTAATGTGATTAATTATTTAATAGACTTTGGTTTAATTTTGAATTAAAAAGAAAGTCTTATTTTGGAGAAAAAATAATCTAGTTAATTAATTATGAATTAATTAATTAGATAAAATAAGTTATTTATTTTAAATAAATAAAGTATAAAATTATCCAAAAATAGTTTGGATATTTTTAGCTCTCTTGAAAGTTGATTTGAATTAGAATTCAAAGTCAAAGTCAAAATTACTTGATGATCAAGTAATAGGAGAGAGAGAGACCAAAATCCTAGCCCATTAAGGACTAGGAATTTCGTCCCTCCCCTTTCTTATATATAAGGGAGCTCATGCTCCCCTTTAGAGCTAATAGACAATTCTTGGTTCATGTGTTGAACACCATCCTTTCTCCAAGATAAACAAAACCCTAGGTTAAGCCTAAACACTAACTAGAGAACTAGCATCCTTACTAGTTAGATTGTAGCCAAGTTGGTGGACTATCTCTAGAGAGCTTCAAGTTAGAAGTTTTGAAGATTCGAGCTTTACCAAAAAGTGGGGATCAAGCAAAACGATCAGAAGGGATGATGTAACGATTCTGAACCCGACGTGAAGTGAATGAAAAAATCGAACCAAAGAAGATGGCGAAAACCGTTCGTCCATATCCTGAAGGATGAATTTTTTCACGAGGGTTTTGTGACAGGCAGTTTTCTACTTTTGCAAAACTGGTTTTCGAAGGGAGTTTCAATCCTGCTTTTCTCGTTTCATGTTTCTTTCTTTATGTTATATTGTTAAGAACTTCCCTAACATGAATTGAATCTAGGTTGGTGTGGATTGCTATCCCGACAATGGATTCTGAAGTAGAAAGAGACTTTCGAGGGACGGGTTGTCAAGCCGCGAGAAGAGCGTTCTTGGGTGGCTTGAAACGCTTCAAGAAAGAATAAAAGAAAAGTAAGTTTTCTATCTCTACGAATTTGGTAACACGATTGCGAGTCCAAGATCCTTTTGTTGGAAAATTTTTAAATTCCGCTGCTTTCTGATTCGTGTTTTCCAACAAGTGGTATCAGAGCCACCTCGTTAATCGTGTTTCTGATTCGTCTCAATTATTCTGAATTTGGTAGAAATTCTTAGGCTTGATGCGATTGAGTATTTGTAATTGTTTTAGAAAGCCTGAATTACGAAACTGTATTTTTTCCTGAAAGTTTCTGAAAATTTGTTTTTGCAAAATTTAATTTTTGAAAACTATTTTAGATTTGAAACTGTATAAACTGTTTTTGGATTTCTTGGATTGGTTTTGCTTTTGAACGAAAACACGAAACGAAAATACGGAATACGACGAACACGCGAAACCCCGCACGCGAAGAGTCGCGCGCGCGGGCTTCGCGCAGCACCGCCCGCCTGTCCTAGGCGCGCGCAGGCCGTGCGCCTACTCCCTCCCGCAACTGCGCGGGAGGTGTTCCGGGAGCGCCTAGGCGCCCCGCCCAGGACTGCCGACGCCGTCCCGCCCAGGCTGGGCAACGATCCCACAAGGCGTGCGGGATAAGTCGCCCAGCCCGCCCGCACACACCCGGAAGGGACACGCCCAGCAGGCGCGCAAGCATGCGCGCGCGCGCTTGCAACTGGCGTGACCCTTTTTCGCGTACGGGCCCCGTTTTCGTGATCCGGCTTTTTCGTGGTTCGTGTAATCCAGTCCCAATTTTTATTTTTGAATATTTATTTTTAATTTTTGAATAAAACTTAAAATTGGGATTTTTGAGAAATTGAAACGGTTTATATTTTGGGAAAATACAATCTTTGGTAAAATTATTAATTTTCAGAAATTAATTGGAATTTTATTTGTTTTGGTAATTTGGGATTTATTGAAAACTTTTATAAATAAGACTCGCATCAAGTCGTGTTTTAAGTCATTAGGACTTGAAACGAGAATTTTAATTTATTGGCTAAATTTAAATTCTCGCTAAAGCATGTTAGGTGATCATGGGTTTAGATCTATGTATGGTTTTAATTTATGCACATGGATGGTTTAAATTGGGGTTGGAGCCCTATAGTTGCGTTTTTCAATTGAGGTTGGAGCCTCACTTATGTGCGTACTGTTATGTGATTTATTATGTGGCTTTCCATATTACTGTTTTTGAGGCCGGGGTATGCCCCGTGTAATTGTCTAAGGCCAATATGAAGATTGAGCCTTATTACTTTATGTCTTTTTCTTTTTATTGTAATTTGAGAGTAGAGATAGGTGGTGAGGTTTTATTTTCATTTTGGAGACAATGCACCCATGGAGTAAGATGGACCACATTCAAGTAACAAGGAGGCCATAAGTGAAGACCCCTCAAAATGTTAGGGAGGGGAATCTCAATTGTTAAATGTAATAGAGATAGGGCTCGTATTTTGTTACCGCTTTCCCTTATGTGATTTAAACTGTTTATGTGGCATGTATGTTAGAACTTGTGATTGTGGAGTGGCTCCCACATATCACGCATAAGATAGGTAGAACCCATGATCATTACATGTTAGTATCATGCTAGGACATGTTATCTGTTTATGTGCTTGTTTGATATGCATTTAAGTGTACTTGCATTAATCAAGACTAATAAAATTGGATAACATATATGTTGGTGAGGTCGAACCGGACAACTCTCCGGTTGATTCGAAAATTCCCATTAAATATTAAGCTAATTTCGAACAAATAGGTGTTTAATTCGAGATGCAAATTTTGAATTAAATTCCTAGCATTCCATCAATAGGTTTTAAGTTTAGTAAGTAAAGCTAGTTATTGTCCGCGAGTCGTGGGATATCTAGTGGAGCTTATTAGTTCTTAGTTACCTAATTAATCATTTTAAATGGACAATATTTCGTGGTCAATTTTAGCAAGGGCGATGTCCGCGAGTCGTGGGTCGTTCGAACTAAGTTTTGGTCATGATCTTATGATTGATGGGTCTAGCTTAACGCCTAAGTAAATATGGATGTCGCACGAGTCATGGGTCCATATTGAAAGATAGGTGATGCAAAAACAATTACTAAGAATTATAAAGGTGTTAGAATTGGTAAGTTGTACCTACCTAGGGTTCTTACTTAGAATGTCCGCGAGTCGTGGGTTCGAGGTAAAATGCCTAGGATCTTAGTACCCATTGGGAAACGTATTCCTCTTAGATCTTTGGGAATTATAGATCTTTGAAAAACAGTGGGAGCTACATTAGATTAAAGACCTTATCTTTTGTATATCGTTATAATTCAGCATGCCCACATTTTCTCTGCTTAGCATTTAGGTTGTAGTTCTGTGATTCTCTACAATATGAAATGCAAACCCATTCGTATCCATCCTTAAGTCAAATAAGTTGACTAAGTCCTGACTAACTCTAAATGGCTTCGGATCCTAAAATTCATTTTAGAATCCGACTAGAGAAAGGCGTTCTCTAAAGGGCGAAGTTTTCAATTGTGAAAAGTCGCCCCGGGCCAAAAGAGAAGCAATCTGAGGTGAATGGATTTTTCCAAACCACTTAAAAGCAATTGAACCACCTCATAAAAATGTTACAAGGTATAACATTATGGAATTATTCAATATGCCAAATGAGGAAACAAGTGCACACGAACAAGGTCTAAAGATCTTAATTGAAGATCTTATGGTCTCGATCATCAACTGAGAAAAGAGTTCTCAATGCACTGATTGCTTACATTGCTTCGACTATCATTCAAACCCTTTATGCTCAACTAGAATGATGCTAATGTAGCATAGTTAATCATTTAAGTTGATAATGGTTGAGAGCATCCTTAAGAAGGAATAAAAGGTTGAGATGGTTAATTCTTCTTCTAAAACTCCCTAAGTTAAAGGCTTGAAGGCCTAAAGAAGAAGAAACCCTTAAGAGCCCAATGGAGGGGCATGTAAGGGGTACGCCCAAAAGACACTAGAGATCAAATAGGACGTTTGCTTCTATGGTAGCAAATAAGGGCTTTGAAAAGGGAACTGCAAAGAGTATGAGTACTTTGAAATGTTACCTCGTTTAGTAATTCTACTAGGAATAGAATTTACTAGTCTTAAGTCAATTCTGCATAAGCCGTTGTGCAAAGACTCAAGGCACTAATGTTCTGAACATACAACGAGATAACAAAAGTAAGTGAGATGACAAAGCTTCGAATTACTTTGGAACGTTGAGATATAAAAGGATTAGAAAGTCAGACACCTTAGGATCATTCTATGAAAATGAACCTATAGTGTTGACTTCCTGTGAATCCTGTCATGAGGGAAGCGTTCCTGAATCCCGTTTATAAGAAACGTGGAACGTTCCAAAATTATAGTGGATTTCGATCCGTGCTGATGAGTGTAAGATGCTTAATGTAAGCACTAGATACAATCGTCAGTTTAATCATTATGAATGAATGTACTTGTTAAAGTACAAATTCGAAACTTATATGAAATTCTTAGAATTTCGAAAGGAGGTTAGGAACCGAAGTAGTCATAAGTTATAGGTAAATCGATATGATCGAGATAGCCAATATCTTAGCAACTAATTCCTTACTCATCTTAGAGATAATAGGATTATCTCTCAGTAAACTAATTCGAGAACACCTTAGTGTTTCTGAATGAAGGAATGAAACCTTATAGGATATGGTCCATTCCATAGCAAGCTTTACTGACTTATAATCATTCTAGGAATAAACTCCTAGAATATGCAGTTAGAGATTTTGAATTTAGTACCTTCCAAAATCAGTCCTTCAGTTGCACTATGCAAAGTGGCATACTAAATTCCCTAATTATTCTTAGCCAAGAATTCAATGGAATCCTCTTACTTGAAGAGGATAGTGGGAGATAAGCTTGAAATGAGTTCAAGTTTATACAATGATATTGGATATCAGTTTTGCGATTCCCTTGCACAAAGGTTGTTTGTCTCAAAGGAATGTACCTTTCTTAAGGAATCGTTCCTATAGAAGAAGAAAGGCAAGCAAGCAGACCTCAAAGAAATTTGAGGAAAAATATCCATGCCACATATAGAAGAAACGAGCCCATTTGATAAAACTTAGCCAAATTTTAGTGTATGTACACGTGTGAAACCCTTCTCTTAAGATGCGTTTAGAACGCTTTCCTAGATAGCCAAGGAATTACTTGAAGAGGAGACACTGTCAGATTTGGAATCTGAGTAGTGTAAGCAAGCCTTGAAATCCAATATGGATTCCATATACTTAAACCGAGTTTTGACCTTGGTTGATCCACCTGGTAGGATCAAGCTCCTAGAGCTTCGAGTAAATGAAAAGCATTACAACCTTCTTGACGGTTGAAATGCAAAAGTCCATTTGGATTGTGTTTACCATATCCTCATATTTTGACTATGAGATATGATAAATGAATATGAGAACTATCTTGTTCAATATGAGATTGAAAGAGATTGAAATAAGGTATTTCTATAAATCTCATATTCAGTGGGAGTATGCATAAGGTATGCAAATCCCTAAAGTCAATCTGTGGATTGATAAAGGCTTCTAGGATTAGACAATTCGATTCCATAGGATAGTCAAATCGTTTGACACAGATGGAAGTCGAATAAGTCTCAAAAGTGTACATAGGAAAGTTAGTGATGTAAGAGTCAATTTTTGGTTCTTTAGAAAACGACATCCTTCTCATTAGGAATGTCAAGGATGACGTGAAAGTTACCGATTCTTGTTTAAGAAACAATTTGACATGAAAGATCTTAGTGATTATCCTATATTCTCGACATTCAGATCTATAGAAGATAGATCTAAGAGAATAAAAGGATTATCACAAAATGAGTACATAACCACGGTACTAAAAGGAGTTTAGTATGGACAATGGAACATCCCTTTTGAAGAGTATGTGTCCTAAGATAACTTTGAGAAAGTTAAAATGTCCAAAATCCCTTTAAGTGAAAGGGTGCATAATGTATGAAAAGTTATGTACTAAATTAGATATGGCGCAACACTAAGCGTAGTAGGCCGAATCTAATATGACCTCAGAGAAGGTCATTAGATCTCTGTAAAGGATGTCCTCAGAGTACTTGAGAAGAAATGAGGATATGTATTAGTTTACAGAGCCCAAAAGATCTTGTTGTTAGAAGGATATTTGATGTAACCGTTCATCAAACATAGATGATTATGAAATCATTGAAAGGATACAACTTCTACCAGAATGGTAATGCAATGTGTTGGAAAGGGGGTTCCAAGGACGGACATTGCAAAACTCGACTGTCGTAGTTGAGAACTTAGTCGTATTATATAACGCTAAGTTAAGTGTTTGGGTAAGAAACTCCATCTAACTAGTTAGATGAAGTTCCTAGCATGAAACAACTCCTTTATCATATTGTATGATAAAATGGATGGTTGCTCAAGTAAGAGAACCAAGACCTCACCAAGAGACTGAACACGTGATTACGAATCACTTTATATGGAAAAGGTGTTTCCTAAGAGATGTGTAAACAAGAGGGTCACATCAGCAGAGAATATAGCAGATCCACTTTGGAAACGCCCACAGTCAATAGGCTCTCAAAGTGCATCTTGAGAAGATGGGACTTAGAATACCTAAATGGCTTTTACGGGCAAGTGGGAGATTGTTAGGAATAGTGCCCTAGAAAGCCGATTAGTCATAATCCGTTTTGGGACTTTCCTAGTATCACAGACAATCTTTGAATAATATACGATTGATTAATATCATAGGCAAACACTTCTTTATATGCCAATACGTGTTTTGTGTGTTTCCATTACGTGCGCATGTATGAGAACTCCCCTAATCCTGATGACTTTAGGACTCTACCATTTAGGTGAAATGGTTCATGAAACGAGCCCTATATCACATAAGTCATGATTAGTAAAATACTCCAAGCCGATGAGTCCTACAGACAGTGGGAGTGTCAACTTGACTCCTCTAAGGCTTGCTTGTGGGATCACGCCCTTAAGAAGGACCACCTTGTTTCATGGAGGTGCAAAGTGTATAGTTGATACGTGCGTGATACATGAGGGTGCTTACTTTAATAAGTAAGTTCACTGAGGTGCCCCGTGTGAGAACATTCCTAAATGGGAAAGGAAGTTTCTATTTCAGGAAATGGAAACTTCCAGATTAGGAAATATCTCACGAGTCATTGATGTGATTAAATGATCCTTAGACTTGAGGTTCCTTGTCACTTTATGAATTAACTCTGTAGTCTTTGGTATAAGCTTTAAAGGGTGTCGCCTTAGACAACTGATTCAAGGTTTATGCTGGGGCTGCACAAGTGATTCATGAAAGTGAATGAGAATCAAGAAAGGACCTACACTTGCATATGCAAGGTGATCTCTTATTGTGTAAGTCATTCATATGCCATATGGAGTCCTTGGCCAAGGCAATAGATCAAGACATCAAGAAAAGGTTTTCTTGGATTGAGATCAAATGGATATGAAATGCACTTAGCTTTAAGACCAGATTATTAGGGTTCTAATTATTCCCTTACCCTAGATCATGGTTGAGAGATAGTAAGTAGGAGGATTGTATCTCACATGAATCAATGACTTAAAGGTTCTGTCGAATCCGAACATTCCAATTCAGCTAGGGGTTAAACACCTGTTGCTAGACTATGGTCGTTTAATCTGTGGACTGATTAATTAATTAGTGAATTAATTAATTAGGGTCACTGCTAATTGAATTGAGAACCTAGAGGGTCACACACAACAACTTGGTTACATGAGTTGAGGCTTTAAAATGATTAAACGAGTTAATCAAGCCAAGAGGGTTCCACACGTGTGAAACCACACGTGTGGCTCACGTGAGTGACACGTGTCATTGTGACACGTGTCACACACGTGTATAAATATATGTGTATATTTATTTATGTATTAAATAATTAATGTGATTAATTATTTAATAGACTTTGGTTTAATTTTGAATTAAAAAGAAAGTCTTATTTTGGAGAAAAAATAATCTAGTTAGTTAATTATGAATTAATTAATTAGATAAAATAAGTTATTTATTTTAAATAAATAAAGTATAAAATTATCCAAAAATAGTTTGGATATTTTTAGCTCTCTTGAAAGTTGATTTGAATTAGAATTCAAAGTCAAAGTCAAAATTACTTGATGATCAAGTAATAGGAGAGAGAGAGACCAAAATCCTAGCCCATTAAGGACTAGGAATTTCGTCCCTCCCCTTTCTTATATATAAGGGAGCTCATGCTCCCCTTTAGAGCTAATAGACAATTCTTGGTTCATGTGTTGAACACCATCCTTTCTCCAAGATAAACAAAACCCTAGGTTAAGCCTAAACACTAATTAGAGAACTAGCATCCTTACTAGTTAGATTGTAGCCAAGTTGGTGGACTATCTCTAGAGAGCTTCAAGTTAGAAGTTTTGAAGATTCGAGCTTTACCAAAAAGTGGGGATCAAGTAAAACGATCAGAAGGGATGATGTAACGATTCTGAACCCGACGTGAAGCGAATGAAAAAATCGAACCAAAGAAGATGGCGAAAACCGTTCGTCCATATCCTGAAGGATGAATTTTTTCACGAGGGTTTTGTGACAGGCAGTTTTCTACTTTTGCAAAACTGGTTTTCGAAGGGAGTTTCAATCCTGCTTTTCTCGTTTCATGTTTCTTTCTTTATGTTATATTGTTAAGAACTTCCCTAACATGAATTGAATCTAGGTTGGTGTGGATTGCTATCCCGACAATGGATTCTGAAGTAGAAAGAGACTTTCGAGGGACGGGTTGTCAAGCCGCGAGAAGAGCGTTCTTGGGTGGCTTGAAACGCTTCAAGAAAGAATAAAAGAAAAGTAAGTTTTCTATCTCTACGAATTTGGTAACACGATTGCGAGTCCAAGATCCTTTTGTTGGAAAATTTTTAAATTCCGCTGCTTTCTGATTCGTGTTTTCCAACAAAGGCATAGTGAAGCCTCCTAGGTGAAGAACTTATTCCAGTCTGGTATATTCCAGGAACGCCGTAATTCTCTGTTCCTCATGTCTGCCATGGTGTAGGCATCGTGTCTTATCATCCTGGTCACTTTATAGGGGCCTCTCCCTTTTGGTTTTAGTTTTTGAATAGATTCCAAGGTATCCTCCCTCCAAGATCTTAGGTCGCTACCTCGGAGGTCGCGTGGCTCCACCCATCGATTGTATGAACTCGCCATCCTATTTTTGTATCTGGTCATCCTTAGGAGCGCGCTGTTTTGGGTTTCTTTGACCATGTTGAGGTTTTCCCTTATCAAGCCTTCCTTTCTGTCAGCATCATATGTCTGTGCTTGGTGTAATTTGACTCCTACCTCCGCAGACAACACGGTCGCTGCTCTGTGTACCAATTTGAATGATGTTTTTCATATTGTGCCACTTAGAGTTGTTCTTTGTGCCCACAGGTCAGGAGAGAGTTATCCTGCTCATAGTTCTCGAGCTTGCTCCATTCTGATTTTGATTTTCTTGCAGGATATCGTGATTTATGGCTTTCTCCTGCCCATTTGCTTAGCGTTCAATAGCTCGGCCTGCTTGTGAATTAAGGGTGTATGCCTCTAGCCTTGTCCATGCCTTAATACGAAATTCTTGGTTTCTTCTTTTAGATTGGGCCTGAAGTGGTAGACTCTCAGGGTCTTCCTGACTAGAGTCATCTATCCTGAGTGGCATCCACATGCTTCCTCGTGTATATCTCACGGTATTCGGTATCCTTCCTCCTATGATAGACATCATAGTATAAATGTGCATGACTTCCTTTTGATCATTTAGAGGCCTTGTGGTGGACGCGCATGACTTCCTCTACTTTGGGGTATGCTCTTGGAGATGTTAGGATCGCGGTTATCCATGTATGGCATTCTGTCATGGTGCTTACCAGCTTCGTTGGGTAGTTTGTTTTTCTATTTTCCTCCCTTGGAATCTGATCTATTTGGAAGGTTGGGGACTTCTTCTTGATTCCCTATAACTCCATCAGATATTTGATCATCCGCCGTCTTTAGCCTCGTATGATCTCCTACTTGGCATGCCACTAGTTGAGAATTCGAATATATGGTTAGGCTCCTAACTCCGTCTTCCAGGGATCCCCGCAATCGATACCTCGTATTGGGTTCCATTACTTGAGGCTTTGAATCCAAATTGGATAACGAACTCGAACTCGTCACCCTCGGGGTTAATTAGCAGCTTTTTGCCTGGGTGGCTGACCCGTCAGTATACAAGATCCAATGGTATTCTCCCTCTTCTCCAACTTCGCTTCTTGTCTGGATAGTTGATTCCTCATTTATGAGGACGGCACTGACAGCCTACCGCGTTACGGATAGATAAACATATAGCGACTCTCCTGAAAGTAGTTTTACCACGAGCGATATTCCTGCCCATACTCCTTGGGCTCCTTGAAAGCACCTTGGCCTTCCTAGTTGCTGGCTTTGTGTAACACTTTGAAGAATGGGAGGCCTCTATGAGCAAGGTGGGATATGGAGCGCCTAATGATACAATCCTCCCGGCTAGTTTCTAGCCACCATTGGTAGTGGAGCGGGTCTCCCTGTTTAGAATGGATTATACTTCAATAGATTGCCCTTGATTTTTTTTTTCGGTCACCATGTATCCTGGAATGCTTAGCGAGGTTGTGTATGTGGTGTTCCATCCATTTGCTTTTCATCAGTGTGTATATTTTCATGTTGCTTCCAATTTGATCGTTTTTGAGGTGATGCGACTAACTCTTTTTGGTCCTCAGGACCCAGCTGGAATTAGTGGTATCCCTGAGACGTGTCCCCCAGGCTGAGCAGCTCACATCCTGAAGGTGGAATCGACTAATTGATCAATCCTGGGTAGCGGGTAGGAATCTTGAGTGTGAGCCCTCCTCACTCTTTGTGAACCCCCATCGGTGAGGCCTCCTGATATCATCTAGATTATCCCTTTATATGCTGGGTTTTCTTCATTCTTTGAGAAACACTCCGGTTGGTTAGGCTCCCTTTTGGGCTCTCCTACGGAATTTAGCTGCTGGTAAGGCTTCCTGTCATCCTTATAGCTTTTATTGTTCGATCTTCTGGCATCCTTGCGGGTTGGATATGGCGGTTTCCTCGACAAGATATGTCAATGGTCGGTGTGGTATCCTGTAACCCTTTTCGCGATCCTAGTACATCATTTCAGTTAGGAATCCTTTACGGACCAATCGTTCACTCCCGTTCCCTAGGTGATGAGACTCGTTCGTATTAGATAGGGGGGTTAGTAGGGTCCTTATCTGCTCCTCAAGGTCGGATCAGAAGTTTGATTCCTTCCACCTACATGAGGATATTAGACGATGTGGTTTGCATCGGAGTGTAGTAGCCCAATTTTGTGTGATAGGGTGAACGGGTTTGCTGGTGCTCCATCATTGTGGGCCTTTTAATTGTTATCCAGGATTAGGGGTGGGCGCGAGACGGGGAGTTCAGGATTCGGGGAGTTCGGGATCAGGGAGTTCGGGGTCGGGCTGGAAAATTGGTACCCCGAACCCGTCCCGAAAAAATCGGGTACCCGACGAGTCGGGAAGTTCGGGATTCGGGACGGGAACGGGATCGGGGTCGGGCTCGGGGAGCCCGACTTTTTTTTCCATTTTTTTTTCTTTCTTTTCTTATTACATTATTTCATGGTTAAGTGGGTAAATGGGCCTGTCTTTGAATCAAAAGAAATGGGCCAGTCTTTGAATTAAAAAAATTGGGCCTGCCATTAAAACATGTTGTAATTTAAGTATTTAACATCATCTCTCTTGGCATTATAATCTACGGAATTTGACCTAAACAAAATTACAAAATCTGTTTTACTTGAAGAGGCGGTGGACTGGTTGCCTGGAGAAGAAGAGGGACGTCAAAGTTTCCAAAGTCGAAGATGAGAAAGAGGTGAGAACTAGAAATTTTTAAGTCAGATTCACCGGATAGAAATGACCCAAGAGCAAATCTAGAGAAGATTAAACAAGAATTGAGAGAGTTTTCATTTAAGGGTCAAATTTAACAATGGAGAAACGAAAGGAAGAAGTGAGAAATTCCAAAGGTTGCTTGAGATCTCCATTAGAAAGGCTCTGCTGCTTGAAGAGAAAGAAGTGAAAGTTTGATTTTTTTTTTTTTAAATATTGTCGGGGAATGCGGGTACCCGATCGGGGAATTCGGGTACCAAATTAATACCCGATCCCGACCCCGAAGGTTTATTCGGGATTCGGGTACCCATCCCGAACTCGAGAATCCCCGAACTCCCCGTCCCGATCGGGTCGGGACGGGGTCCGAATTCCCCGACCCGAACGCCCACCCCTATCCAGGATGCCTTATCGTCCTTCCTCTCCCTGGGTTGCTCGCATTCCTGCTCCATTGTTTGCTAAAGGTGTTTCTCGTGTGTCAGCTGCAATGAACTGGGAGCCGTTGTCTGAGATGAGTACCCTCGGGATACCATATCTGCAAATAATGTTTTTCCAAATGAAGTCCCTAACAGTTTTGAACGTTATCTTCGCGACCGTTTCGACTTCGGCCCACTTGGTGAAATAGTCCACAGCGAGGATTACAAATTTCTTCTGTCCGACCGCCATTGGAAGGGGTCCCACTATATCGATGCCCCACTGGTCGAAGGGCCATGAAACGTCAATAGGGATCATTTGGGTTGCTGGCAGTTGAGGGGTGTTGGAATGAAACTGGCACTTAGGACATTTCTTGGAGTAGCTGATGGCATCATGCAGTAGCGAGGGCCAGTAAAACCCACTCCTCAATACTTTCTTAGCCAGAATTCGACCGCCAGAGTGATTCCCACAACTTCCATTGTGCACATGCTCTAACACTTCCTTGGGTTGCGAGGGTCTCAGGCACCTCAATGGTGGACCCTCGAAAGACCGCTTGAACAATCGACCATCGTTGTCCAGAGAGAAACGAGGGGCCTTACTCCTAACCTTCCGTGCTTCCACTTTATCGCTCGGGCAGGTTCCATCCCTCAGAAACCTAATGATGTCATCGAGCCAACAAGGCTCGGAGGGATCGATCATGCTCACGTCACCCGAGGGTCCCGTCTCGCGAATCAGTGGCTTCTCCGTTCTGAGGAATGTAACTGAACACTCGCAGGAATCTTCCAGAGCGGATGCAAACTTGGAAAGAGCATCCGCACGCTCGTTTTCCTCTCTTGGGATTTGCAACAGATGGAACTCTTTGAATTTGGAGATCGCTTCCTTAGCACTCGCCAGGTACTGCACCATAGTGGCTTTTCGAGCCTCATAAGTGCCAACAATTTGACTTGCAATCAGTTGGGAGTCAACATATGCAGTGACCCGAGCGGCCCATTCTGAAGGGCTATCCTGAGCCCTTGTATTAGAGCCCCATATTCTGCCTCGTTGTTGGTGACCTGGAACGCCAGTTTGATACCGTAGTCTACTTCAGTTCCATGAGGATCTCTGAGGGTCACCCTGGCTCCCCCCCTTGTGAGGTCGAGGAGCCATCTGTGTGCAGAAACCATCGCCCTTCTTCCACCGAGGGCACAGTATCCAGGTTGAAGCGCTCCACTAATAGGTTTGCCACTGTCTGAGCCTGTATCGCTGTGCGAGGCTCGAAAGTGATGTCGAATTGGCTGAGTTCAATTGACCATTTGATTAACCTCCCTGAGATGTCCGGTTTCGCAAGCACCTGTTTGAGGGGTTGGTCTGTGAGCACTGTGATGGAGTGAGCTTGGAAATATGGTCTTAACCTCCGGGAGGCATTAACGAGCGCAAAGGCAAATTTCTCTATCTCCATATATCTTTTCTCTACCCCCTGCAAGGTCTTGCTTAAGTAATACACCGGCAGATGCTTTCGCTCGCGAACAGCTACGAGGACTGCGCTCGTGGCTTCTGAGGAGACGGAAAGGTAAATGAACAGGTTTTCCCCTGTGTTGGGCTTGGTCAGCAGTGGGCCGCTAGAGAGATAAGTCTTCATGCCATGCAAGGCTTTCTCACATTCCTCGCTCCAAGTGAAGTTACGAGCATTGCGCAAGATTTTGAAGAAAGGCAAGTTCTTGTCTGCCGAGCGGGAAATGAATCTGTTTAACGAAATGATCTTTCCCACTAGCACCTGGACCTCTCTCACATTTTGAGGAGAGAGAATATCTAGGATCGCTTTAATCTTCTCCGGATTGGCCTCTATGCCTCGCTGGCTGACCATGTACCCCAAGAACTTGCCCCCTCGAACGCCAAATGTGCACTTGGAAGGGTTCAATTTCATACCATAATGACGAAGGATGTTGAATGCCCGCCTGAGATCCGCCAGATGAGAATGCTGGTGTTCGCTCTTGACAATCATGTCATCCACATATACCTCCATGGACTTTCCAATTTCGCGCTCGAACATTCTGTTGACGAGGCGTTGATAGGTTACCCCTGCGTTCTTGAGTCCAAACGGTATAACCTTGAAACAATAGACACCCACATGGACCACGAACGGGGTTTTTGGACGATCCTCGGGGTGCCATGAAGATCTGATAATACCCTTGGAAGACATCCATCATACTCATGAGTTCGCAACCAGCGGTCGAATCCACTAACTGGTCGATCCTCGACAAGGGGTACGGATCTTTAGGGCATGCTTTGTTGAGATCTGTGAAGTCGTTGCACATGTGCCACTTGTTGGTGCTCTTGGGCACGAGCACCACGTTGCAGAGCCATTCAGGATACAGGATCTCCTCTATGTATTGAGCCTTGAGAAGTTTGTTGACCTCCTCTTCGATGACCTACCTCCTGAATCCATGAACATCCATTTTCTTTTGCTTGATAGGTTCGAAGACAGGGTCTACTTTGAGCCTGTGGACAATAACGCTCGGATCTATTCCAGTGAGGTCAGAAGCCTTCCATGCAAACACATCAACGTTCTCTCGAAGAAAGCCAATCATCATGATCTGTGAGGGACCTTCGAGATTGGAGCCTATCTGGGTGGTCTTGTTGGGGTTCCCGGGTTCCAATTCGATGGTCAGAAATTTTTCTGTAGGCTCAATACGTACCACAGGCCTCGAAGTTCGAGCGCTCATTTCTTGCCTATGAGCTTTTCATTGGGATTCCCCGAGGGCGTATGACCCTCGTCCTCTGAGGATGATTCTTCAACAGCTCCGAGGGGCGCACTCCTGGCATCCTCTAACCCTCGCACGCTCGGCACAGTGTTCGTCATACCTCTCCAGCACCTTCACAAATTCTTTGAGGTGGCCCTCGACTATGAGCCTCTAGATCTCGCTCCCGAGTTGGCGGCACTCGTTTGTGTCGTGCCCCTTTTGCTTGTGAAAGGCACAGTACTTGCCTCAGTTTCCCTCATTTTAGGCGGTTTTTTGAACATCTTTTTGTCCGTCATGGAATAAACTTCAGCGATGGGACGGTTGAGGGGGATGCGCTCGTATCTGCGAGGAGGTGGAGAATTTCTTCGAGCGGACATTGGGCTGCGGCGGCAATTCTTGAGCTCTCCCTTGTCTTTTGTGCCTCGGCTGGCTCGAGGGCATTTGCAAGCTTCTGGTCCCTCGCGATGTACATATCTTCGAGGGTAAAAAAGGAATCAGCTAGATCCCTGATCTTTATCAACGAGCGGGGCTTCCTCTTCGTCACTTCTTCCACAAACTCTTTGCTGATGTAATTTTTCAAGTTGATTGCTCCAAAGAGTACGTGCCTCAAGAAATCCATTGAGGGATTTTCCACCAGTAAGATCTCCTTATTAAACCTGCCCATGAAGGAGCTGAGCGTCTCGTTAGGTCCTTGTACCAAGCTATAAAAAGCCGTGGCGGCGGGCGCTGGCGTTTCAAAGAACTGAAGTGGCTCATGAAAGCATTGGTCAAGTCTTCATACCCTCGGATGGAATGAGAGGACAGCTTCTTATACCATTCTTGTGTCATTCCCACGAGGGAAGTGACAAAGATCTTTGCCCAGTAATGACCGAAGTGCTCGTAGAGGTGCATCAGATGCACGAAATGATCTAGATGCTCGGCAGGGTCGGTGGTTCCGTCGTAGCGATTGACAGAGGTAGGGATTTTGCCCATCCCTGCTCGGGCCATCAGAACTTCATCAATGAGGGGCGAACCGCCTGTCAAAGGCCTATGGTTCCCGCCCTCGCGGTCATGCTCTTCGTAGTCCTCTTCCCTCCAGCGGCGGGGGAGTTGATTGCGTAGATTGCGAACGTCTCTGGCCTTGGACCTCTCATCCCCAGCAAGGGGGACTTGAGTCCGCGCTTGAGAGAGCTGCTCTACTATCTGCTGCAATCCTTCAAGTTGATTTTGGACAGCAGCCAGACGAGGGTCGTCTCCTTCCCTTCTGTTCACCCTTCCAATGGCCCTAGACTGGACCTCTTCTTCTACATCTCCCCTCGCAGGGGGAGCTTTCTCCTTCTCTCTTGGTTGTAACTCCGGATCCGCCCTCGGAGGGGCATCTTTTCCTTGCACTGGAGGCGGTGGAGGTGGCTGGGCCTCTAGAACATTCTGGGCCATCATAAGGGGATGGACCGGGGAGACCTCCAGGTGGAGGAGCCACCTGTGAACCCCCCGCTTGGGGGAAGTAAGCGGAGGTAAAGTGACTCCAGGCGTTTTGCACGGCCTGCACCTCACACTGAGCGTAGAGCGCCTGGAGTTGCTGTCGGGTCATCTGTGGCATTTCCACCCCTTGGATTTCCGTGGGCATGGAAACGGGAAGCTGTAACGTGCCCACCTGGTAGGGCTGGATCATGGGCACCATGCCCGGCATCATTCCGGGCATCATGGTGGGTTGCACATATGTGAACCCTGGTGGTGGCATTGCCATGGAGTAAGCGGTAGGATTAGTGACGGGGGCGGCAGGAACAAGCGTTGCAGAAGGAGGAACAGAACCAGACCCTTCTGCCCCATTTCCTCCGACGGGGAGAGCTCCAGCTACTGTCCCAGGGCAACTGGTTCTGTTCCCAGCAGCAGACGGGATCGTATCTTCGGCGGGTGCATGGCTCTCCAAGTTTTCCTCATTGAGAGGTGGCAGAGCACCTCTGTTATCCAAAATACCAGACCTAGTTGCAGTAACCATGCTGTCAGTTGAAGGTGTTATATCTCAACTAGCTTAAAGAGGAAGAAGCTGAGGAAAACGAAGATGAAGATGATGGTTTCCCACAGACGGCGCCAGAAATGATGGTGCAGGAAAGAGAATCCTAATAAATCACCAACACTTTAAGATTTGTTTGGGGGGAAGACCATCACAGGCGTTTGAGCCTCAGGAACTGGGTTTCCCAAAGAGCGTGGGTTCTTCCAGCTAGGATAACACCAGGGAAGAAAATGCAGTAAGGATGCAAAGATGGTGAAATATGCGAAGCTTGGGGAAGAAGGAACCAGAATAAAATTGGTGGAATGTGCCCAATTCCGCGTATACAGTGTCTTGGGAAGAAGATGACTTGAGGAAGAAAGCATGGGTTTCTTCCTATTTATATGTTAGGGGTGAGGCTGCTTTGGGTATTTTGACCAAGTGGTCCAAACCTGTGTTGCCCTAACACGTGGCAATCTGTGACGGTATGAAAGTGATGACTCTGAAAGTGGGGGGCGTGTCAGGTACGAGGTGCGCACTGCCACTGTGTCAGAGGTTGTTGGCGAGAGTCGTGTGCTGGGAGGCTCAAAATCTATCATGCAGGCGTACGGATGTCTCTCTTGGGGCAGATCTTACCCTAGCAAGGGTGACGCTCGAAGGGGTGCACGAGAGGGTTTCCTATGGCAGATGACCCACGAACGTCAAATACTCGAGCGTAAGAGAGGGAGGAGCCCTCGTGGAGTGTTTCCCTAGGAAGGGTGGATTTGGGGGACCGTAGCACGAGCGTCGGGTTTGACAGCCTGAACCACCCGCTCGAATAGTGGACCGAGGTGCATGGGCCTGAATTAGTCAACAAGTGAATGGGCTGGGTTGTTCCGCGAGCCCGGTAATACGAGCGTCTAAGCTCTAGGTCTGTAGATGATGACACGTGGACGGCGTTGATCCGAGTGTGATTTTGGGCCTCATCACTATTATTTTAATAATATATTTTAATTAATTTTTTGGTTATTTTTATAAAAATTTGACCCGTGCCAAGACATGGGTTTGTAACTAGTTATTTTTATATTTTATTATGTTAACATTGTTCTATGTTTTAAAACTCAGATTGAACCGGTTCAATCGGTGACCGGCAGCCTGTTCGATCCGAACTATCCCCTAAAACCGCCACTTAGTTGGATCAATGGGAACCGATAAAAGAATCGGACCGGACCGGTTTGAATCGGTATTTCAAAAAAAATATTGAATTTGTGAAAAATCAGGAAGAGTTTGATTGCTTGAGCGGTGAGCCATCTGTCGGGTTCTAGGAAATCTGAAAGTTAAAAAAATAAAACAAGCCACTAAGTCGTATTGCCTTTTTTTTTTTTTTTTTGGATTTTGGGTGACCGAGGAAAAAATGTGTACCATTTTGTTAAAAAAATCTAAACAAAAAATGAGGAAATAAGAGGAGAGGCAAGAGATGAGAAGCTGTTGTTGAGAAAAAGACCCCATACATGAAAGAGATGATAAGCAGCTGTCAGATTGAAGAAAAACCTAATAATTTAATGGAAATTAATTTTCTATACATTAGGTTTTAGGATGGCAGGCTTGGGCCCTGGGGTATTGGGTTATTATCATGTAGTTAATTAAGCCCAAAATAATGATATTGTTGTTTTATTTATTTGATGTTAATTAAATTTCCATTAATTAGATACTTAATTTAAATAGTTATTATTATTATTTTACATGTTAATGGAAAAATAATGAGTAATTGAAATATGTTTAAGATTATATATATATATATATATATATATATATATATATATATATATATATATATATCTTTATACATTAATTGGTTGTTTTTATATGCCTTATTAATATCAATAGTGTTCACACAAATTTTATTGTTTGCAAAATAAAATTACAAGACAGAAAGTAATGTGAACAAGAAATATAATAAAATTTAATTTAAAGAGATCAAGAAATTTGAAGGAATAAATCCTATGAAGTCTATTCCTCTGATTCTTCCCTTCAACTTTGCATCCGAGGGCGTGACACTTATTCTCGGATAAGTAGTTGTGATTTTTCCGAATTTGGTGGAGAAAAAACCCGTGTGGTCTACTTCGATGTCGAAATCAAACTTTGGAAGCGAAAATCTCAATCTCTTGTTGCTTTGACGAAATTTAAGAACTTTCAAAGGTTGTAGTTGGATTTCAAGATCGTAGTCAGAATTTTTGATTTGGTGGTAGCCGGATTTGAAGATCAAATTTGAAGAACAAACTTGAAGAAGATTTGAAGACGGAGATTTGAAGATCGAAGACGAATCTTGAAAAACTTGAAGCCGGAGATTTGAAGATCGACGTGAAGATTTAAAGTCGAACACTTGAAGACCGACGAGAAGGCTTGAAGCCGAAGACTTGAAGACCGATGACAAAAGACGACCTTGAAGAAGATTTAAAGACGAATCTTGAAAATTTGAAGCCAGAGATTTGAAGATCGACGTGAAGATTTAAAGTAGAACACTTGAAGACCGACGAGAAGATTTGAAGTCGAAGACGTGAAGAAGTCGTGGCGACCGAAGGCGAATTTGAAGGAGACTTGAAGACGAATTTGAAGACTTGAAGCCGAATCTTGAAAACTTGTAAACCGGCGTTCATATGTCAGACGTCTGCACTTGCGTTCCTCGTCGTCGTCCTTGGTGTGTTGAATGAACTACCAAAAACCCCTTTTTATAGTGGAAGATATTGAGAGTTCAAGCTTATCACAACATTATTTGATATTTATCTCTTGTATTTTTTTAAGAGATAATATCAAATAAAATCAATTGGTTATTTATCCTTTAAAAAAAATATTTAATTTAATAACATAATATCAAATTTAATCTTGATTTGGGAAGATAACATATTTGATATTATCCTACTAAATATTTATATTTTTTTTAAAGATAACCATGCAAACAAATAATATTATATTTATAAATATAAAATTAAATATAATTATTATGTAATTATGACGTCACACCGATTTGATCGGTGGTCCAACCGGTTGAACCAACAAAACCAGTATCCAGTAAGCACTCTGGTTCAACGTTCGGTTCGAGTTTTAAAACATAGCCATTGTTAATTGGAGAAAATGACATGTTAATTTTATTAAGTTTACATAAGGGTAAAAGTGACTTTTTACTGCCAATTATTACAAGAATTCACATATTTTGTTGCAAGTTAAGCACCTGGGACAATAACCACGGATGTTGAATTTTGAGTGTTAATTTAATACAATCACAAGATTCGCTTTGAAACGTTTTAAATCATGGGGTTTAGAGCGTTAATTATATATATGACACGGGATAACCGAGGAAAAAAGCCTTTATAATGTTTTCGTGTTGTACCCGAATCAATAGCCTTTGATCCAGTTATTTATTCAAACAACCCTAGAGTTGATCAAACTTCTTCAAGTAAATTTATTATTATTATTATTATTATTATTATTTTGGTGAAAAGTAAATTAATTATTAGGGAAAATTGTACTTTTGGTTCCATTCAATTTAGAGCGTTGTAATATTAGTCCCGCTTATTTTAATAATAGAAAAAAAGTTACATACTTTAAGAAATCGTTGCGATAAGAGTTTCATACGTTGCAATAATAGTCTCAAACGTTACAATAATAGTCACATTGTTAATTAGATAACGGAATCATTAACTAGGTAATAGAAAAATCACACATAGAACATGTGCATCGTTAAAAGTTCTTTTGAGACATTTTTTTTATATCTTTTTATGGGAAACTATCAAACTATAATTAAAAAAATACTTATATTCATTATTTTACTAATTTTACTTTAATTTATTTACATTTCAATATCAATTAACCTATTAATTAACACTTATATCAATTCTTTACGTATTTGGTGTTTTTAATATTCTTACTTCACATTTTTATTTTCAAATATTTTGTGCAACATAATACGAAAAAGTGACATTAGGAATTTAATATATTTATAAGCTTTTTTAAGTTAAACAATAAGAGGTGTACAAATTTCAAATATAATTTTAGACTAACATGGCAAGGAAATTAGAAAGTGACATTTAGGATTTTAAGGAAAGTATTGTTCAAATATGTGTACTTTTTAGAAAAATATATATTTTTAAATCTGAATTTGAATATTTACAGTGGATTAGATCCTATGATGTATGGACACAGATACAACACGGCATGGATACATTGACACAAATTTGTTAAAATTTTTGGACACAATACATTCATATCAAATTCAATATTTAAAAGTCATTATAATAACGTTATCACATTTTGCGTGTCATGATATTATGAGGAAGATTCAATATAAAAATAAAAATAATATATTTAAATCAATATAATATATTTTTTAGTAAATTTATACAACTTTTTTTTAAAAAGTATATATATAATCCTCAAAATATATATTGTTATTAACATGTGAATTGATATCGAAATGTAAATAAATTGAAGTAAAATTAGTAAAATAATTGATATAAGTGTTTTTTAATTTTAATTAGATAATTTTTCAAAAAAAAAAAAGAGTCTCAATATTAACTAATTAATGATTCGGTTGATTAGTTAATGGAGAAACTACAAAGTACAATTTCAAAAAACTGTCCATGGTTTGAAAAAAAATTAGTTAGCTCCCCATTTTTAAATTTATTTCTGTTCATTCCCAAATGAGATTCATAATTTTAGTTAACTCCCCATTTTATATAATGTATACAACATATTACTAAAATTATATCATATAATATTATTTAATTATTGTATTCTTGAATTTTTATACATAATTGAGTCCATATTTGGGGACTTTTTCCCTAATTTTGGCACCCAAAAATGCAATTTCCCCTTATTATTAATTCACACTGATTGTTGCGAGTAGGAGTAGAGAATTATGCAGAGACAAAATGGAAGAAGAAGAAGAACAAGCAGCAAACCTCAAAAACTTCCTCCAATGGGCTGCTGCACTTGGGATCTCCGACATTCCCATTTCCTGTAGCTATTCTTCCTGTTGTCTCGGCCATTCTTTGTCCGTCTCCCATTTTCCTGATGCCGGCGGGTATACTTCACACACGCACAGTGTTTGTTTGCGTATTTATGCAGTTATTGTAGAACTGTGTGATGAATTGATGCAGGAGAGGTTTAGCTGCTACGCGTGCTATAAGGAAAGGAGAGTTGATTCTGAGGGTTCCAAAGGCGGCTATGGTGACAAGTGGTTGTCTAATTGGCAAAGATCATAAGTTGTCTGCTGCTTTGGAGAAATACCCTTTACTCTCTTCTACTCAGGTGGGCTAATTATAGAATTAGCATGTTTATTGTGTCTTTTCCTGTTTCTTGAAATGAGTTTATAGATGAGAACTTAACCTATCAAAAAATGGGGGAAAGTTGATGGTTTGATTTTTAACCACAGAGTTTGAATCTGTTGAAAACATCCATTGATGTTGCCAAAAGCGTATATGTTGAATTGGCTAAAGTTTTAATTGCGTACAGATATTGTCCCTTGCTTTACTGAATGAAGTGAACAAAGGCAGGAGTTCTTGCTGGTATACTTACCTAAAGCAGTTGCCTCAAAGTTATGACTTACTTGCGAGTTTTGGTCAGTTTGAGATTGAAGCACTGCAGGTTAGCTTTGCTTTGTTATTTATTACGGTGTTTGTATTTATTTTACTCAAATAAATAGTTATAGAAAATGATTATGTATTGGAAGGAACAGTTTTGATGTGAATCATGCATGAATCGCCTGTAGATTGATGATGCCATTTGGACTGCAGAAAAAGCTGTTCATAAAGGTAAAATGGAGTGGAAAGAAGCTAAACCACTTATGCTTGAGCTTAATCTTAAGCCTCAGCTTTTAACTGTCAAGGCATGGCTCTGGGCTTCTTCAACTGTAAGTATATACGCGGTCATATCCGTGCATGAGCAATTTCTTGAATTTTCTTCAGTTATGATTTAGGAAATAATAATTTATTTAGTCTTCCCTAAAGATAATCTCATTTGATATCAGTATTATTTTGACATATTTATTACATGAAATCTAAATTTGCTGTTGTTTTAAAGATCTCCTCACGGACTATGCATATACCATGGGATAGTGCTGGTTGTTTGTGCCCAGTGGGAGATTTCTTTAATTATGCACCTCCTGAAGAAGATTCTTCTCATCAGAACTCGGAGAATGGTTCTCTCTCACACATAACTTCCTCCTCTGAAGGAGAAATGGCTGGAAATTCCATAGAAGAGTTGTCAGATAGAGATACAGATAGGTTAACAGATGCGGGCTATGACGAAAGAGTTTCTCATTATTGTTTCTATGCTAAGAGAAACTATGAGAAAGGAGATCAGGTATTATTATTGCTCATAACTTGCTTTGAGTACCAAGTGGTATTGCATTGTGTTTTCCTAGACAGGAAAAATGTCAGTTTTCGCTTTTCGTATTTTGTTGCTTGAAATATGCAGTTTCATTGCTTGACTGCTGAAGTAGTAAGGTTGATAGATTTGTGGTGTTGTGTTAATATTTTTCATAGCTACCCTAAAGAGCTGTGACCTTTCTTCCCAATATCATTTAGTTATCTAGAATTTGATTTCTTGTTTTACATTTTCTGTTGTTTTGGAACTGAAGTTCACCAAAGCATTACCTAACATTTGAATTGTGATGGTCCTCAAGAAAATGAGAGAGTTCATGGCCTATCTTTGCAGAATGCAAATTATTAAGACAAAAAATGAACATAAAGCAAAAGGATTTGCATGCTTCAGACTTCAGCATCTCCTTACAATAGCATTGCATTGCCCGAAAGGTCAAAATGTATTCATTTTTAGATTAATTAGCCGTTAGAAATTTCGATGCTCATTTATTTTGTTTGTGCAGTCATGTTATTGATTAAATATTGAAACTTCCTTCAAATTGAACATGGAGATATTGATTGGAGTACTCGACTCCTTGTGATTTACTGTCATCAAATAATTTAGATAGCATTGAGAGGATGCACAGTATCAATAAAAAATGTTATGGCCTCTCTGTCTGCTTGTATGTGAATTGATTAATTGTAGAAACTATAATCTATAAGGGAATAGACTACAGAACAAGGAAATTTAAGTCCCAGAAATCTTCTTCTCGCATAAGCACAATGGGAAGTAATTATATTCGATACTCTTTTTTTGCAGGTTCTTCTAAGTTATGGTACATACACGAATTTGGAGCTTCTAGAACACTACGGATTTCTCCTAGAGGAAAACCCAAATGACAAAGCTTTTTTTCCCTTAGAACCTGAAATGTATTCCCTTTGTTCATGGCCCAAAGAATCACTCTACATTTCTCAAGATGGGAAGCCCTCTTTTGCCCTTCTCTCCACCGTCCGTTTGTGGGCCACCCCTATCAGCATGCACAAATCAGTTAAACACATTGCGTTTTCAGGACATTGTATTTCAGCAGAAAACGAGGTGGTGGTAATGGAATGGATAGCAAAGAAATGCCACACATTATTGAGCAGCTGTTCAACTTCCGCTGACGAAGATAATTTAATCCTGCGTTTCATGGAAAAAGTTCATGATCATAGTGAAGAAGAGGGAAGAGCTGCATTGAGTGACGAAATTCGCACTTTGTTAGGGAACACCGGTTTGAAGACGAAAAGGTCGATGGCTAGGTGGAAGTTGGCAGTGCAGTGGCGATACAGGTACAAGAGAATTCTGTCTGATTGCATATGTTATTGCACTGGGGTTTTGGAAAATCCTTCTGTTCTTGATACTATTCAAACTTAAGCAGAGTAATTATCGATTTCTCTATTTTGGAACAATGCTCTTTTCTTGGATGGTTCGTGATATATTTAAAAATGAAACAACGGGAAGAATGGGATAAAAATATCAGCAATGACCAATGAGGGATCTTTTTTTTCTTACAAAAACAAGAGTGCAGGAAATAACATGTAGGCTACGGACAATAGCGACCATCACATCTAAACATTAGGACATAGCAAAAGTTATTCTAGACAACTGGAAAGCAGAAAATTCTCAGATCTTAAACACTATATTATTAGCTCCCACGGTCACCTTAACACAGGCTCTTCGCAATGGCAGCATTTTCAAGATCAGGTTATATTATTTTCTTTCTTGATAGCTTTAGACCTGGAACGTGTTTGGCCTTCTGATGGGATTTTAAGTTTCAACCAAAGTAGGACCGTCAATGGATGGGATGTTAATCCGAATCAAACGATCCAGATTTTAGCATATTCGTCCTATAAAAATGTTCGATGGATCATATCCGATTATAAATATTCGGTATCCGATCTGTTAAGAATCCGAATCCTATCTTATATATAATATTTAATTAAATAAATTATTTTTTAGTACACAACATTATGTAAAATAATTAAGAGTAAAATTTTTACATATCCATCATTTTAAATAATAATAAAAATTGAATTATTTACACTAAAAGTATATAATTTTCTTTTAATGAGTTTAAATCAACCTATTTTAAATAAATATAAAATAAAACCATCAAATAATCCATTAAATAATAATTATTTATTAAATATTATGTAATTACATCTACTTAAAAAATTAGATTTTATTGTTGATTGGGTCGGATTTTTTATCGAATCTGGTTCGATCTGATTATGCATGGATTCAAAAGTAACGAATCCGGATCCGACTATCGAATTTTCTTATTGGATTTGGATTCAAAATCTTCCGATCCGATCCGAACCCGACCCATTGAGAGCCCTAAACCAGAGTAGACATGATTGTTCGGTCTAGTCGAGTTCATGTACTGCAACTTCTTCTAGTGTCCATAGTGAATTTCAACTACTTCAACTTTCAGACTGGATGATTCTACTGTTTATTATCTGTGAATGGATGATTCTACCGTTTATTATCTGTGAACATTTATAGTGGTGGACTATTGAATAATGTTTTTTAATCTTACTCACCCCTAAAAATTAATTATTAAATAATGTATTTGATTTTATTCACCCCTAAAAATTAGCTGTTAAAGGAAGGATTGTCCAACCATTATATATTGAACACCACATCTTTGATAATTCGAAATGGGACATAACACACCGAATTGCCCAACCATTATATATTGAACATCATATCTATTATATATTGAACATCATATCTTTGATAATTCGATGTGGACACATAACACACCCCATTATATATTGAACACCATATCTTTGATAATTCGATGTGGACACATAACACACTCTCGTCACGCACAAATTGGTGCGTAAACATTGTAGAAATTGAAACAACTACAAACCACAAAAATTGAAACATCTACAAGATGGATGGAGAGAGAATCGAACATCTGTGGACCTACTCTGATATCATATTAAATAATAAATTTTAGCCTTACTCACCCCCAAAAATTAACTTTTGAGGGGAAGGTTACTCAGTTATTATATATTGAATAACACATCTTTGATGATTCGATGTGGGACACCTCGATGTTCATGCATCAGCCAAGGAAATTAAAGGCCAATTCTGGATGAAGCCTTTGCTCAATGCTTGTGGCTGTTGATACTTGATACGATCAACTCTCAAATTGATCACGGGTGGAGAATTCAAATTCCCGACGATGCTCTGCCATATCAACATTCTACACTGTAATCCACACAAATAGATTCAGAGAGAAAAGAGAATATAGATATTGACGGCTTAAGAAGAAAACACAAACTAAAGGGATCGACTGCATCGAGAACGGTTTCAAATTTCAATAATCTAATCAAAGTAGGTTTGATTGTTCATCAAGACCAAATAGACAGTTTCAACAGATAAAATTAGAACACATTTCCCATTTCTGAGTTAGATAAATAAACATTACAGGATAAAGCGGAATTTGCCACTTGCGAGCCCCGAATTATGTTTTCAACATACACAACCCATTAATTTTTTATCTACAGAATAAACTCGTTAAGCACTTAGAGTCGAAATTTGATTCAATCTTTTGGACTACTTGAGCAAGTTAGAAAGCTTTTTTTATATTGAACTTCAGTTTTTTTGGTTATTAACCGAAACCGAATCAAAAACTGAACTTTCTGTTAACCGAACCGAAAAACTGAAAGTAAGTTTTTTACAGAATGTGTGTCCCTACAAACATGAGAAAGGATGCCTCAAAAAAAGTAAGGATTAGTAATAGTTTTTTAAAATGGAATGGATTCGGTATACAATGAATAACGTTAATTTTGAATTAGAAAAGAATAGTACTTGTATTTTTTTCAAAAATGGTGAATTTAGAACCAGAGAAGAGAGCGTCCACAAATACATCATGGTATTCGACTAAAACAGAAACAGCACCTCCACCTAGAGCATTCACCGCTGAAAGGCAGAAATCTAAATGTCTATTTCAAGACAATGTTGGCACAAAGAATATAAAAACTGGCCACAAGTATTATATTCAAAGACTGTAAACTTCAAAACGGACGGATCAAAATATTGGCTTGATTCCTCCAAAACAGGAGAAATTGTAATGGCCCAGTATAATCAACTTCGATCATCGGGGGGAAATAGTCCTCACGAGTCACGTCCATTCTAGCCTATTGTTGGGAAAAACAAAATAAATTCAAGAAAAAAAAACACTACTTTGAAGCTAAAAACACTGGTAATAGTAAACTCAATTTAAAAGCCAATGATGGATCAGAATATCTGGCTTAGATTTTCTCCTGAAGAGGAGAAAATATATAATTGCGCTCAGTTATTTCAGCTTTCGATCATCTGGGGAAATAATCATCACATCCATCTGCAAAACTTTAATTCATAATGGAATAGATCCAATCAAATGCAAAACATAAATAGAAGCAAAACCGGACAATACCCATAATAGACTTGATCATTTAACATATAAAAAAAGATTTTAATTTTCAACATTTTTCCATGAATAAAATTGCATACTCCTATAAAAGAAATTGTTTGAATAAGTTTTACCTAATGACTTCGAATCAAGACATAAAGTTCTAAATTAACGAGAAAACAGAGTTAGAAATGGATCAGATCATTGGCTTGATTCCTCCAGAAAAGGAGAATAATAGTAGCACAGTATAATCAACTTCGATCATCTGGGGAAATAGTCATCACATCCATATGATTATTGAAATCAAGAGAAAAAACAAGACAGAATACAAATTTCAATGCCAAACGCAAGAAAGGTAGCAAATTTCGGGATTAAAAATTATAGTTTGGGAAAAAAAAAAACGAAAAATTAAATGTAGAGACGGATCAGAATATCTGGCTTGGATTTTCTCCACAGAAAAGGGAGAAAAAACATATAGAGCGCTCAGTAATTTCAGCTTCGAATCATCTGGGGAAAAAATCATCACTTCCATCTCCAAAAACACAAAACCAACAAAAAAGATTTCAACACAGAAATGTAACAGGCTCTGAAAGAGTAAAGCTCCACAGAATCGGAACTCCGTTCGAGAGGCAGAAACGGGTTAATTGGATTTGGCGTCGGCTCATACACAACGCCCATTTTTTATTCCGAGCGCCGGTAATCAGTAAATCGACGCATAATTCCAGCGAAAATAAACATACTAAGAAATTAAAATTGGTGAAATTAGGAATTAGATACACTGAGAAGAAGAGGAAGGAAGGATGGATGTCGCCGTTTGATGTAGATGAGGAAGAGGGTTATCTAATTATATAGTACTGAAGGGGGTGGCGGAAGTAGGGTTTTACGAAAACGAAAACCCTAATTTCGGAAAGCTGGGCCGCGTTTGTGCGAGCATATATGTCTCAAACTTTTTTTTTGTTTTTTTTTTTAACGCACACACTCATAATCGGAATTCGAACTCAAATCATTCGAATTCAAAACATAAATACCGCAAAATAAGTAATGGAAAATTTTAAGACAAAATTTATATTTATTCCTATATTTTTATTATAAAATATGAAATTATTTTTTTAAATTTAATTTAAATTCATCTTTAATGCTATGTTAACCTAAATTTTGTTAAATTATATAAATATATTAAAATAATTTTTATTTATTTAAATATAAATAATTTTTCTTTTTAGAGGACCATGTCTCGAAAGAAAAAAATAATAAAAACAATAACAAACAATAAGGTTTAGAAAACAAAGAAATGAAAATATTACTTCTCAAACAATAAATAATCTAAATCAAAAATATTTTCACCACAATTATTTTGATCAAAAATTTCAGATTCTCTATCTTTTTCATTAAGATTCCCAATGTCTGTATCTGTAAAAGCTAGGGATGTATACGAACCGAACCCAATCGAACTTTGCTATTTTTTCTGGCTCGAGGTTCGGCTCGAACCTATTTTGCTCGGTTCGGGCTCGTGTTCGAGTTAGACAAATCCTATTTTTTTGATTCGAAGTTCGGCTCGTCCAATGGTTCGAGTTCGGTTCGACTCGGGTTCGGCTCTGTCTCGATTTCAAACTCAAGATATGAATATATTATATATATTTTTGAAATATAATAGGTCGGCTCACGAGCCACGAACAAGAATAAAAAGGTTCGGGTTCAAGTTCGGTTCGAACCTTGGTTCGGTTTGACCTCAGCTCGAACTTTTCGAATTCGAATTCGAACCTTAACCAGTCGTGAACATCCCTAGTAAAAGCTAAGGGTCTATCAACACGTGCCCCTCCAGGCAGAAATCTCTGCAAAACTCTAGGTTTTTCACTAATATTTTGCAAAATAATGTTTTCTACATATTTTTATTAAACTAATTTGAACGCCTAAAAAGAGCCATCTTTTTTATTGTTTCTGGATCATCTTCGGCAACTTGCTACTATTGGTTAATAGCATAATTTTCTCGATAAATCGGCTGCTCTAACTGATAAGTGTAAATTTTACGTTAGTGTGAGCCGTGTATTATGTAAATTCATTATCATTTTATGTGCTTATTGTTAGGAATAGTGCCCTAAAAGTCAATGTAATAGTTCGCTTAGCACTTTCCTTTTGTAAATCACAGACAATCTTTGAATAATGAACGAACTTAGGCAACACTTCTTTATATGCTCTTGTTTGATTGTATGTTTACTTTAGTTGTGCATGTATAAGAACTCCCCTAATCAATATGACTTATAGGACTCAACCATTTAGGTGAAATGGTTCATGAGACGAGCCAATCATTTTGGTGAAATGGTTCATGAGACGAGCCCCAAATCACTTTAGTCATGATTAGAAATCACTCCAAGTTGATGAGTCCAAAAGATAGTTGGAGTGTCGCTTTGACTCGTTTGAGGCTTGCTCGTGTGATCATACCCTTAAGAAGGACCATCTTGTTTCATGGGGTGCAAAGTGTATTGTTTGATATGTGCGTGATACATGGGGGTGCTTACTTATTCTAAGTAGGTACACTGAGGTGTCCCGTGTGAGAAGATTCCTAAATGAGAAAGGAAGTTTCTATATGAGAAAGGAAGTTTCTATTTCTAGAAATAGAAACTTCCAGATTAGGAAATATCTCACGAGTCATTGATGTGATTAAGTAGTCCTTAGACTTGAGATTTCATCGATGCTTTGTGGGCTAACTCTGTAATCTTAGGTATGAGCTTTAAAGGGTGTCGCCTTAGACAACTGATTCAAAGCTTATGCTAGGATTGCACAAGTGGCACATGGAAGCATATGAGAATCGATAAAGGAACTACACTTGCATTAGCAAGTTGATCTCTTATTGTGTAAGTCATTCATATGCCATCAAGGAGTCCTTGGCCAAGACAGTGGATCAAGACATCAAGAAATGAGTTTCTTGGATTGAGATCAAATGGATATGAAATGTACTTAACTTTAGGATCGAAATTATTAGGGTTCTGATTATTCCCTTGCCCTAGGTCACGATTGAGAGATGGGATGTAGGAGGATTTTATCTCACATATGTCAATGACTTAAAGGTTCTTTTGAATTGAGATATTCTTATTTAGCTAGGGGTCACACACCTGTTGCTAGACTATGGTAGTGTGATATGTGGACTGATTAATTAATTAGGGTCACTGCTAATTGAATTAAGAACCTAGAGGGTCACACATAACAACCCGGTCACGTGGGTTAAGGCTTGAATCGATTAAACGAATTGATCGAACCAATAAGTGATTGGTTGGGGCCACACGTGTCACTTTGTGGTGATTGATTAAATAATTAATATTGATTAATTATTTAATGGACTTTAATTTCATTATGAATTAATAATTAAAGTTCTAATTTGGAGAAATTAGGTCTAATAAATAATTAATTATGAATTAATTAATTATTAGTTTCAAGTTATTTATTATAAATAAATAAAGTTAATTAAAATATCTAATAGAGTTAGATATTATATTCTTGCTTGACAAGTTGGTCAAAATGGGACTTTTGGTTAAAGTAAGAGTTTTTCTCTCTAAGCAAGAAATCCCTTAGCTAAAAGTTTTAGGAAACCTTGTCCAACAAGCATAAGGGGTTCGAACCCCTTAGCCTATATATACATGGGGTTCGAACCCCATAAGGGATGATGGACAATCTCCTTCTCCAAATTACTACACATTAAACCCTAGAGCCTAAACACCAAATATAGAACTAGCATCCTCCCTGTTTGGATCGTGATCGAGGTTGGTGGACTAATTCTCTAGAGGGCTACTTTCGTGGAGTCTTGAAAGATTCGAATGAGCTTGGGGAGTTGTCGCTTGAAGAGCGTTCTTGGGCGGCTAGAACGTGTCAATAAAGTGACGATTTAAGTGAGTTTCTTAGAACCCTACGAATTTAGGAATAAGAATTGCAAGATTCGATCTTCTTTTGGGAGAATTCTTAAATTTCGCTGCGCCTTTCTTTCGTGTTTTCCCAACACTTATATGGCTATATTTGCTCCATTTCAGGTGCTATACTTGTCAGAGTTGAAAACGGGAAGAAAAGGAGCGAAACCAGATGATATTCTAAGAAGTTTAAAATTACACTATAACTCACACGGTCATGTGATGTTTCAATAGTAAATTGAAACGCCAGTGTGAGTCCCTCCAATGGCTTCTGTTGGTCCTTAAACTGTAATGCGATTATTGTACTGAGAGATCACACGACCATATAACACACTACTATTTTAAGCATTTTGACTTAAATGGCCATGAGATAAATGAACTGAATCATCACACGGTCTTGTGAGAACCTACTGACATAAGAGATTCATGGTAAATGGTCGCGTGAACTTTGAAGGATTCATAAACGATCGTTTAGAAGAAAAAAATCGTGCTTACGCTTTTATAAGTTAAACGGTTGTTTTGGTTTTTAGTTTGCAACATGAAACAGCGGTGTGCATATCACGGAAATCAATTTTCAAGCCCCATTTTAGCATATTTCTGGAGTAGGGATAGAGGCATACACTTTACCCTAATCAATTAGAGAGACATTTATGGAGGCTAGAGGAGGGCCCTTCCAGTCCTTAGCTTAAGATGAAGATTTTGAGCATTTTTTTTGGTCCGCTAGACACCTCGCAAGGCAAAACCAAACTAGTAACCATCCGGGGGTAAGTCCCACACCATGCACTCGGACTAAACACCATATCCCATCTTCATGAGTTTATCCGCTTCCTCGTTGGCTTCCCGAAGGAGGTGTCTGATCTTTGTTTCCCAAGGCAACCGGAGCAGATTACGGCAATCCCTGATCACATTCCCCATGGGATGATCATCAATGTTATCCCTAGTAACCCAATGAAGGATAATCTCCGAGTCAATCTCAATCTCAATCTTTGGGAACCGTCTCTCCCAAGCTAATTTAAGGCCCTTACGAAGCCCTAACAGTTCCGCCACATTAATGGACACTCGTCCCAGCTTCATTGCAAAGCCAAGTAACGAAGTCCCGGACTCGTCACGAACTAAATCCACCAGCTGCTGTACAATTCGTATGCATGAAGAAGCTTCCATCTGAGTTTAATTTAACCCAACCTAAGCTGGGTTTCTGCCAAGCTGTTGTACTTCTCACTTTCACACGACTGCTGGTCTTCTTGCACAAATTCTGCATCAGATCTTCAGCAAATAGTTTAACGTTGTTGGTGATCATGTTGCTAGGTTCTCGCAGACCTTGAAACACCAACCTGTTTCTCGCTTTCCACAGATTCCAGATCGCAGCAAGCAACACCACCCACCATGGCCAGGCATGTTCCAACCGGTGCTCCAACTTCAGCAGCCCTGCTTGCTCAATCCAATCGAAACCTTCCAGTCCACACAACTTAGCCCAGCTGTCAGGGCTCACAATCTTCTCCCAAACCCTTTTGGTGTAAGGGCAATCTCTCAACACGTGTGCAATGTCTTCCCTCCCATCGCCACAGCGGTTACAACAGTCAGAGTTCCCAAATTTACGATCGAACCTGAGCGCGTTTGTATGTAGGCTATTATGTTTGACGAGCCCAAATTCTTTTCCAGTTTTCCCCCAACATCGCACTGTCCGGATTAGTCGCTGCGTAAGCACTGCGACAAGAAAACTTCCCGGTCGGGGACCCAACCCATATAAAACGGTCTTCCTCCTCCCCATGAGACAGGGGAACCTGCTGAATCTCATCTTTGATCTCCGCTGGTAAAACCATCTGAAGTTGATCAAAGTTCCAGCTTCTAGTGGGATCAATAATATCACACACCACTTTGTTTTCATCGTCCGCATGAATACGACCGCCCAACCGTTCTCGCAAGGTATCTTTGGACAACCACCTATCATCCCAAAGCCAAGTATTGTCCCCTTTCCCCACATGCCAATGGCAATAAGGCTTGAGCATCCGGGTACTACGATAGATCCCCTTCCATTGTTTTGATGCCGTAGCTTTTGGTTGGTGCTCTAAAACATCCTCTCCCTTAAGATATTTATCGCGAAAGATGCGCCCCCACACTGTATCTTCATCCCGTGTCATCCGCCAACCAGTTTTCGCCAGAATCGCCACATTCATGCGACGCGATTCCTTAATTGCTAGGCCTCCCTCCGCCTTGTTCTTAATCACTTTCGCCCAGCTGACGAGATGCAAATGCCGCTTAGTAGTTTCGGTTCCCCAAAGAAAAGAGCGGTTGAGGCGATCCAATTTTTCACATACATGGTTCGGAAACCAGTTTGTGTGCATGTGATACACAGGTATCGAGCTAGTCACCGATTGAATAAGCGTTAATCGACTCGCACGATTCAAACTTCTAGCCATCCAACCCGAAAGCCTGCCCTCCACCTTGTCGATGATGGTATCAAAAGCGGACCTCTGATTTCTCCCATAAACCATGTTGAACCCCAAGTATTTACCAAGAGTGTCCGTTTTGGGTATATCAAGCACTGAGCAAATTTCTTGTTGCCTCGTTTGAGGGGTACGAGGAGTAAAATAAATCTGGGATTTTTCCAAGTTCAATTTAAGACCTGAAGCCACGCAGAAAGAGTGAAAGACCCTCTTGATGCAGTTTGCATTCTCAACAGTAGCAAAACTTCCCAAGATAATATCATCCGCAAATAAAAGATGCGAAATAAAAGGCCCATTGCGACTCACCTTGAGCGGTTTCCACATCCCCTCCTCCACCGCTTCCTCAATCAAATAGGTGAGACGTTCCATGCGCAACAGAAACAGATAGAGAGAGAGTGCCATGACGGATCCCGCAAGAGGGGTTGATAGCGTCCATCGACTTCCCGTTCCATAGGATTTCCGGCCTGATACACCGAACACCACTCATTATTAAGTGAATAATCTGTTGTGGGAAGAGGAAAAAATGCAGCGCCTCTTCCAGAAAATCCCAGCGGATCTTATCGTAGGCTTTCTCAAGATCCAACTTCAGGAGCATGCCACCAACTCTTGTTTCCATATGATGTAGGGAATGAATAACCTCTTGAAGCACAAGTATATGTTAGGAATAGTGCCCTAGAAAGCCGATTAGCCATAATTCGTTTTGGGACTTACCTAGTATCACAGACAATCTTTGAATAATATACGAATGATTAATATCACAGGCAAACACTTCTTTATATGCTCTTGTTTGGTATGCGTTTACTTTAGCTGTGCATGTATGAGAACTTCCCTAATCCTGATGACTTTAGGACTCTACCATTTAGGTGAAATGGTTCATGAAACGAGCCCTATTTCACATAAGTCATGATTAGTAAAATACTCCAAGCCGATGAGTCCTACAGACAGTGGGAGTGTCAACTTGACTCCTCTAAGGCTTGCTTGTGGGATCACGCCCTTAAGAAGGACCACCTTGTTTCATGTAGGTGCAAAGTGTATAGTTGATACGTGCGTGATACATGAGGGTGCTTACTTTAATAAGTAAGTTCACTGAGGTGCCCCGTGTAAGAAGATTCCTAAATGGGAAAGGAAGTTTCTATTTCATGAAATGGAAACTTCCAGATTAGAAAATATCTCACGAGTCATTGATGTGATTAATTGATCCTTAGACTTGAGATTCCATGTCAGTTTATGAGTTAACTCTGTAGTCTTTGGTATAAGCTTTAAAGGGTGTCGCCTTAGACAACTGATCCAAGGCTTATGCTGGGGCTGCACAAGTGATTCATGAAAGTGAATGAGAATTAAGAAAGGACCTACACTTGCATATGCAAGGTGATCTCTTATTGTGTAAGTCATTCATATGCCATATGGAGTCCTTGGCCAAGGTAGTAGATCAAGACATCAAGAAAAGGGTTTCTTGGATTGAGATCAAATGGATATGAAATGCACTTAGCTTTAAGACCAGATTATTAGGGTTCTGATTATTCCCTTACCCTAGATCTTGGTTGAGAGATAGTAAGTAGGAGGATTGTATCTCACAATGAATCAATGACTTAAAGGTTCTGTCGAATCCGAACATTCCAATTCAACTAGGGGTTAAACACCTGTTGTTAGACTATGGTTGTTTAATCTGTGGACTGATTAATTAATTAGTGAATTAATTAATTGGGGTCACTGCTAATTGAATTGGGAACCTAGAGGGTCACACACAACAACTTGGTTACATGAGTTAAGGGTTTAAAATGATTAAACGAGTTAATCGGGCCAAGAGGGTTCCACACGTATGAACCACACGTGTGGCTCACGTGAGTGACACGTGTCCTTGTGACACGTGTCTCACATGTGTGTAAATATATTTGTATATTTATTTATGTGTTAAATAATTAATGTGATTAATTATTTAATAGACTTTGGTTTAATTTTGAATTAAAAAGAAAGTCTTATTTTGGAGAAAAATAATCTAGTTAATTAATTGTGAATTAATTAATTAGATAAAATAAGTTATTTATTTTAAATAAATAAAGTATAAAATTATCCAAAAATAGTTTGGATATTTTTAGCTCTCTTGAAAGTTGATTTGAATTTGAATTCAAAGTCAAAGTCAAAATTACTTGATGATCAAGTAATAGGAGAGAGGGACCAAATCCTTAGTCCATAAGGACTAGGATTTTCGGTCCTCCCCTTCTTATAAATAGGGGAGCTCGAGCCCCCTTAGAGCTAATCGAGAATTCTTTTGGTTCATGTGTTGAACACCATTCTTTCTCCAAGATAAACGAAACCCTAGGTTAAGCCTAAACACTAACTAGAGAACTAGCATCCTTACTAGTTAGATTGTAGCCAACTTGGTGGACTATCTCTAGAGAGCTTCAAGTTAGAAGTTTTGAAGATTCGAGTTTTACCAAAAAGTGGGGATCAAGCAAAACGATCAGAAGGGATGATGAAACGATTCTGAACCCAACATGAAACGAGTGAAAAAATCGAACCAAAGAAGATGGCGAAAACCGTTCATCCATATCCTGAAGGATGAATTTTTTCACGAGGGTTTTGTGACTGGCAGCTTTCTACTTTCGCAAAACTGGTTTTCGAAGGGAGTTTCAATCATGCTTTTCTCGTTTCATGTTTCTTTCTTTATGTTATATTGTTAAGAACTTCCCTAACATGATTTGAATCTAGGTTGGTGTGGATTGTTATCCCTACAATGGATTCTGAAGTAGAAAGAGACTTTCGAGGAACGGGTTGCCATTACCGCATGAAGCGTGTTTGAGGGCGGCTCAAAACGTGTCAAGAAAGCTACTACCCAAGTGAGTTTCTTGATCTCTACGAATTTGGATATACGATTGCGAGTCCAAGATCCTTTTTTTGGAAAATTTTTTAAATTTCCGCTGCTTTCTGATTCCTGTTTTCCAACAAGTGGTATCAGAGCCACCTCGTTAATCGTGTTTCTGATTCGTCTCCACTTAACTGAATTTGGTAGAAATTCTTAGGCTTAGATGCGAATTGAGTATTCTTGAGTTCTTTTAGAAAGCTTGAATTACGAAACTGTATTTTTCCTAAAAGTTTCTGAAAAACGTTTTCGAAAATTTGATTGAAATTATTTGGATCAAATATATTTAAATCGTGTTTTATATTTTGGATTGTTGTTGGTGTTTGAACTAAAAGTACGAAACACGAAATCGCGTCACTAGAACGCAAGCCTAAACGTGCTAAGGCGTAGCACGCTTAGTCCCGCGTGCCCGTCCGCCCAGCAGTCCCGCAACCGCGCGGGACTGCCCGCCGCTGCTGTTCGCCTGCGCCTAGGCGCGCCTGCTCGCCTCCCGCAACCGCGCGAGAGCCTCGCCCGGCACGCCCGCCTGCTGCTGCGCACGATGCGCGTGCTGGCAGCCTTCTGCTGTCGGTCTCGCGCGGTGCTGGCGTGCGTGCCTAGCGCGCGATGTCGGGCGGTGTGCGGGCGGACAGTTCGGGCATTCCGGGCCGTTCGTTTCGTGATCTTGATTTTCGTGTTTAGTCCAATCCAATCCCGATTTTTAATTTTTCCTGAAAATTTTTATTTTATTAAATTTGAATTATTTTGAAATAATTGTTTAAATTGGGATTTTAAAAAATTAAGCGGTTTAAATTTTTGGAAAATTGTAAACTTTATTTTATGAAAATATTGAAAGAATAAAATAGTTAATTTTCAGAAATTAATTGGAATTTTATTAGTTTATTATTTTTCGGGTTTTATAGAAAAGGCTCTTGAACAAGAATTGCATCTAAGTCGTGTTTTAAGCTATAAGAACTTAAAGCGAGAATTTTAATTTATTGGTTAAATTTAAATTCTTGCAATTTATGCATGTTAGGTGATCATGGGTTTAGACTTATTTTTGGTTTTAATTTATGCACATGGATGGTTTAAATTGGGGTTGGAGCCCTATAGTTGCGTTTTTCAATTGAGGTTGGAGCCTCACTTATGTGTGTACTGTTATGTGATTTATTATGTGGCTTTCCATATTACTGTTTTTGAGGCCGGGGTATGCCCCGTGTATTTTTCTAAGGCCAATATGAAGATTGAGCCTTATTACTTTATGTCTTTTTCTTTTTATTGTAATTTGAGAGTAGAGATAGGTGGTGAGGTTTTATTTTTATTTTGGAGACAATGCACCCATGGAGTAAGATGGACCACATTCAAGTAACAATGAGGCCATAAGTGAAGACCCCTCAAAATGTTAGGGAGGGGAATCTCAATTGTAAAATGTAATAGAGACAGGGCTCGTATTTTGTTACCGCTTTCCCTTATGTGATTTAAACTGTTTATGTGGCATGTATGTTAGAACTTGTGATTGTGGAGTGGCTCCCACATATCACGCATAAGATAGGTAGAACCCATGATCATCTCATGTTAGTATCATGCTAGGACATGTTATCTGTTTATGTGCTTGTTTGAAATGCATTTAAGTTGTACTTGCATTAATCAAGACTAATAAAATCGGATAACATATATGTTGGTGAGGTCGAACCGAACAACTCTTCGGTTGATTTGAAAATTCCCATTAAATATTAAGCTCATTTCGAATAATAGGTATTTAATTTGAGATGCAAATTTTAAATTAATTTCCTAGCATTCCATCAATAGGTTTTAAGTTTAGTAAGTAAAGCTAGTTATTGTCCGCGAGTCGTGGGATAGCTAGTGGAGCTTATTAGTTCTTAGTTACCTAATTGATCATTTTAAATGATCAATATTTCGTGGTTAATTTTGGCAAGGGCGATGTCCGCGAGTCGTGGGTTGTTCGAACTAAGTTTTGATCATGATCTTATGATTGATGGGTCTAGCTTAACACCTAAGTAAATATGGATGTCGCACGAGTCGTGGGTCTATATTGAAAGATAGGTGATGCAAAACAATTACTAAGAGTTCTAAAAGTGTTAGAATTGGTAAGTTGTATCTACCTAGGGTTTTACTTAGAATGTCCGCGAGTCGTGGGTTCGAGGTAAAATGCTTAGGATCTTAGTATCCATTGGGAAACGCGTTCCTCTTAGATCTTTGGGAATTATAGATCTTTGAAAAACAGTGGGAGCTGCATTAGATTAAAGACCTTATCTTTTGTATATCGTTATAATTCAGCATGCTCACATTTTCTCTGCTTAGCATTTAGGTTGTAGTTCTGTGATTCTCTACAATATGAAATGCAAACCCATTCGTATCCATCCTTAAGTCAAAAAAGTTGACTAAGTCCTAACTAACTCTAAAATGGCTTCGGGTCCTAAAATTCATTTTAGAATCCGAAAAGAGAAATTGTTCTCTATAAGGCGAGATTTTCAATTGTGAAAATTCGATCCGGGCCAAAAGAGAAGCAATCTGAGGTGAATGGATTTCTCCAAACCACTTAAGAGCAATTGAACCACCTCATAAAAATGTTACAAGGTATAACATTATGGAATTATTCAATATTCCAAATGAGGAAACAAGTGCACACGAACAAAGGTCTAAAGATCTTATGGTCTCGATCATCAACTGAGAAAAGAGTTCTCAAAGCACTGATTGCTTACATTGCTTCCACCATCATTCAAACCCTTTATGCTCAACTAGAATGATGCTAATGTACCATAGTTAATCATTTAGTTGATAATGGTTGAGAGCATCCTTAAGAAGGAACAAAAGGTTGTGATGGTCAGTTCTTCTTCTAGACTCACTAAATTAAAGGCTTGAAGGCCTAAAGAAGAAGAAACCCTTAAGAGCCCAATGGAGGGGCATGTAAGGGGTACGCCCAAAAGACATTAGAGATCAAATTGGACGTTTGCTTCTATGGTAGCAAATAAGGACTTTGAAAGGGAACTGCAAAGAGTATGAGTACTCTGAAATGTTACCTCGTTTAGTAATTCTATTAGGAATAGAATTCACAAGTCTTGAGTTGATTCTGCATAATCTGTTATGTAAAGACTCACAGCACTAATGTTCTGAACATACAACGAGATAACAAAAGTAAGTGAGATGACAAAGCTTCGAATTACTTTGGAACGTTGAGACATAAAAGGATTAGCAAGTTAGACATCTTAGGATCATTTTACGAAAATGAACCTAGAGAGTTAACTTCCTATGAATCCTGTCTTGAAGGGAAACGTTCCCGAAATATAGTTTAGGTGAAACGTGGAACGTACCAAAATTCTAGTGGATTTTGATCCATGATGATGAGTGTAAGATGTTTAATGTAAGCATTAGATACAATCGTCAGTTTAATCATTATGAATGAATGTACTTGTTGAAGTACAAATTCGAAACTTATATGAAATTCTTAGAATTTCAAAAAGGAGGTTAGGAACCGAAGTAGTCATAAGTTATAGGTAAATCGATATGATCGAGGTAACCAATATCTTAGCAACTAATTCCTTAGTCATCCTAGAGATAGTAGGATTATCTCTCAGTAAACTAATTCGTGAACACCTTAGTGTTTCCGAATGAGGGAATGAAACCTAATAGGATATGGTCCATTCCATAGTAAGCTTTACTGACTTACAATCATTCTAGGAATAAACTCCTAGAATATGCAGTTAAAGATTTTGAATTTAGTACCTTCCAAAATCAGTCCTTTAGTTGCACTATGCAATGTGGCATACTAAATTCCCTAATTATTCTTATCCAAGAATTTAATGGAATCCTCTTAAGTGAAGAGGATAGTGGGAGATAAGCTTGAAACGAGTTCAAGTTTATACAATAATATAAGATATCATTTCTGCGATTCCCTTGGACAAAGGTTGTTTTTCTCAAGGAATGTAACTTTCTTAAGGAATCGTTCCTGTAGAAGAAGAAAGGCAAGCAAGCAGACCTCAAAGAAATTTGAGGATAAATATCCACACCGCATATAGAAGAAACGAGCCCATCTGATAAAACTTAGCCAAATTTTAGAGTATGTACACGTGTGAAACCCTTCTCTTAAGACGTGTTTAGAACGCGTTCCTAGATAGCCAAGGAATTACTTGAAGAGGAGACACTGTCAGATTTGGAATCTGAGTAGCGTAAGCAAGCCTTGAAATCCAATATGGATTCCATATACTTAAACCAAGTTTTGACCTTGGTTGATCCACCTGATAGGATCAAGCTCGTGGAGCTTCGAGTAAATGGAAAGCATTACAACCTTCTTGACGATTGAAATGCAAAAGTCCATTTGGATTATGTTTACCACATCCTCATATTCTGACTATGAGATATGATAAATGAATATGAGAACAATCTTGTTCAATATGAGATTGAAAGAGACTGAAATAAGGTATTTCTATAAATCTCATATTCAGTGGGAGTATGCATAAGGTATGCAAATCCCTAAGTCAATTTGTGGATTGATAAAGGCTTCTAAGAGTTAGACAATTCGATTCCACAGTCAAATCGTTTGACACAGATGGAAGTCGAATAAGTCTCAGAGTGTACATATGAAAGTTAGTGATGTAAGAGTCAATTTTGGTTCTTTAGAAGACGACATCCTTCTCATTAGGAATGTCAAGGATGACGTGAAAGTTACCAATTCTTGTTTAAGAAACAATTTGACATGAAAGATTTTAGTGATTATCCCATATTCTCGACATTCAGATCTATAGAAGATAGATCTAAGAGAATAAAAGGATTATCACAAAACGAGTACATAACCATAATACTAAAAGGAGTTTAGTATGGACAATGGAACATCTCTTTTGAAGAGTATGTGTCCTAAGATAACTTTAAAAAGGTTAGAATGTACAAAATCCCTTTAAGTGAAAGGGTGCATAATGTATGAAAAGTTATGTACTAAATTAGATATCACGCAACAGTAAGCGTAGTAGGCCGAATCTAATATGACCTCAGAGAAGGTCATTAGATTTCTGTAAAGGATGTCCTCAGAGTACTTGAGAAGAAATGAGGATATGTATTAGTTTACAGAGCCCAAAAGATCTTGTTGTTAGAAGGATATTTGATGTAACCATTCATCAAACATAGATGATTATGAAATCATTGAAAGGATACAACTTCTACCAGAATGGTAATGCAATGTGTTGGAAAGAGGTTCCAAGGACGGACATTGCAAAACTCGACTATCGTAGTTGAGAACTTAGTCGTATTATATAACGCTAAGTTAAGTGTTTGGGTAAGAAACTCCATCTAACTAGTTAGATGAAGTTCCTAGCATGAAACAATTCCTTTATCATATTGTATGATAAAATGGATGGTTGCTCAAGTAAGAGAACCAAGACCTCACCAAGAGACTGAACACGTGATTACGAATCACTTTATAAGGAAAAGGTGTTTCCTAAGAGATGTGTAAATAAGAGGGTCACATCAGCAGAGAATATAGCAGATCCACTTTGGAAACGCCCAAAGTCAATAGGCACTCAAAGTGCATCTTGAGAAGATGGGACTTAGAGTACCTAAATGGCTTTTACGGGCAAGTGGGAGATTGTTAGGAATAGTGCCCTAGAAAGCCGATTAGTCATAATCCGTTTTGGGACTTACCTAGTATCACAGACAATCTTTGAATAATATACGAATGATTAATATCACAGGCAAACACTTCTTTATATACTCTTGTTTGGTATGCGTTTACTTTAGCTGTGCATGTATGAGAACTCCCCTAATCCTGATGACTTTAGGACTCTACCATTTAGGTGAAATGGTTCATGAAACGAGTCCTATTTCACATAAGTCATGATTAGTAAAATACTCCAAGCCGATGAGTCCTACAGACAGTGGGAGTGTCAACCTGACTCCTCTAAGGCTTGCTTGTGGGATCACGCCCTTAAGAAGGACCGCCTTGTTTCATGTAGGTGCAAAGTGTATAGTTGATACGTGCGTGATACATGAGGGTGCTTACTTTAATAAGTAAGTTCACTGAGGTGCCCCGTATGAGAAGATTCCTAAATGGGAAAGGAAGTTTCTATTTCATGAAATGGAAACTTCCAGATTAGGAAATATCTCACGAGTCATTGATGTGATTAATTGATCCTTAGACTTGAGATTCCATGTCAGTTTATGAGTTAACTCTGTAGTCTTTGGTATAAGCTTTAAAGGGTGTCGCCTTAGACAACAGATTCAAGGCTTATGCTGGGGCTGCACAAGTGATTCATGAAAGTGAATAAGAATCAAGAAAGGACCTACACTTGCATATGCAAGGTGATCTCTTATTGTGTAAGTCATTCATATGCCATATGGAGTCCTTGGCCAAGGTAGTAGATCAAGACATCAAGAAAAGGGTTTCTTGGATTGAGATCAAATGGATATGAAATGCACTTAGCTTTAAGACCAGATTATTAGGGTTCTGATTATTCCCTTACCCTAGATCTTGGTTGAGAGATAGTAAGTAGGAGGATTGTATCTCACAATGAATCAATGACTTAAAGGTTCTGTCGAATCCGAACATTCCAATTCAGCTAGGGGTTAAACACCTGTTGCTAGACTATGGTCGTTTAATCTGTGGACTGATTAATTAATTAGTGAATTAATTAATTGGGGTCACTGCTAATTGAATTGAGAACCTAGAGGGTCACACACAACAACTTGGTTACATGAGTTAAGGGTTTAAAATGATTAAACGAGTTAATCGGGCCAAGAGGGTTCCACACGTGTGAACCACACGTGTGGCTCACGTGAGTGACAGGTGTCCTTGTGACACGTGTCTCACATGTGTGTAAATATATTTGTATATTTATTTATGTGTTAAATAATTAATGTGATTAATTATTTAATAGACTTTGGTTTAATTTTGAATTAAAAAGAAAGTCTTATTTTGGAGAAAAATAATCTAGTTAATTAACTGTGAATTAATTAATTAGATAAAATAAGTTATTTATTTTAAATAAATAAAGTATAAAATTATCCAAAAATAGTTTGGATATTTTTAGCTCTCTTGAAAGTTGATTTGAATTTGAATTCAAAGTCAAAGTCAAAATTGCTTGATGATCAAGTAATAGGAGAGAGGGACCAAATCCTTAGTCCATAAGGACTAGGATTTTTGGTCCTCCCCTTCTTATAAATAGGGGAGCTCGAGCCCCCTTAGAGCTAATCGAGAATTCTTTTGGTTCATGTGTTGAACACCATTCTTTCTCCAAGATAAACGAAACCCTAGGTTAAGCCTAAACACTAACTAGAGAACTAGCATCCTTACTAGTTAGATTGTAGCCAAGTTGGTGGACTATCTCTAGAGAGCTTCAAGTTAGAAGTTTTGAAGATTCGAGTTTTACCAGAAAGTGGGGATCAAGCAAAACGATCAGAAGGGATGATGAAACGATTCTGAACCCAACAGGAAACGAGTGAAAAAATCGAACCAAAGAAGATGGCGAAAACCGTTCATCCATATCCTGAAGGATGAATTTTTTCACGAGGGTTTTGTGACTGGCAGTTTTCTACTTTTGCAAAACTGGTTTTCGAAGGGAGTTTCAATCATGCTTTTCTCGTTTCATGTTTCTTTCTTTATGTTATATTGTTAAGAACTTCCCTAACATGATTTGAATCTAGGTTGGTGTGGATTGTTATCCCTACAATGGATTCTGAAGTAGAAAGAGACTTTCGAGGAACGGGTTGCCATTACCGCATGAAGCGCGTTTGAGGTCGGCTCAAAACGTGTCAAGAAAGCTACTACCCAAGTGAGTTTCTTGATCTCTACGAATTTGGATACACGATTGCGAGTCCAAGATCCTTTTGTTGGAAAAATTTTTAAATTTCCGCTGCTTTCTGATTCTTGTTTTCCAACAGTATATTGTCATGAGTGCTACGTCCCAGGATAAAGCTATTCTGGTTCGGGCTAATAATCTGAGCGACATGAGGCTTGAGTCTCGAAACCAGCACTTTCGTCACAATCTTCAATAGCACATTACAAAGGGCAATCGGTCTGAGCTGGCTAAGGTTCTCCGGCTACGGTACCTTCGGGATCAGGCAAATGAAGGTACGCCCAACCTCATCCGGTACACCGCCATTCGTAATACAAGAATTGATAAAATCGACCACCGCCTTTCCCACAACCTCCCACTGCGATTGGTAGAAGAAGGGTTGGAACCCATCTGGCCACGGAGCTTTGAACGGGCTCATGGAATTCACTACTTTTTGAACTTCGGTTTGAGTGGCCGGTTGCTGTAAATGGTGCTTCCACGGCGGTTAAGGGAGCGATGGAGGCGACTTTTCCCTAATCTCTCCACCGTATTCATGCTATCATTATGAAAGACTTTCGAAAAATACTCTCGGCCAGCCGTGCGCAGTCTTCCCTCATCCATCTCCCAAGATCCATTCATGTTGAGCGCCGTAATACGACCTCGCCTCCGCCTAGTGATCGTAGAGAGGTGGAAAAACCTGGTGTTCTTATCTCTAAATCGAAGCCATTGGATGTGGGATTTCTGAAACCACATCACTTCCTCCTGGCGTAGGACGGAGTTATATTCTTGCGCCAGCTCTTTCTCTAGTTGAAGGAGCTGAGGTCGTGCCCTGTTACAGGCCAATTTTTTAATTCCATTTATACGCGTCTGGAGTAGGCGATTCTTGCGAAACACGTTACCAAAGCTACTTCGGTTCCATTCTTTTAAGGCGTCAGGGAGCTTGGCCAGCCCTCTAACAATGTCCAGCTCTTTACTCATGACTACTTTCACAACCTTCCCACAGTCTGGGTGTTCTCTCCACATCGCCTCGAACCGGAAGGACCTCCTACTCGGCGGCTGGTTGACCCCATTGCAAAAGGTGAGGATGGGGTGATGGTCTGAGTGTGTACGGGGAAGCACCAGTACTTTACCCTCGGGGAATTTGAGGCGCCAGTCTGAGTTTACAAGCACTCTGTCTAATCGTTCGTGAACCTGCATACCACTATGAACGGTGCCCGTCCAATTGAATTGTGGACCCCGTGAGCCAATATTAATGAGATTGCAATCGTTGATATGCTCTTTAAAGTTGAGGCATTTATTCCAGTTCACATCCCTCCCTCCAGATTTCTCGCTCAGACCTACGATATCATTGAAATCCCCGGTGAGCATCCACGGGAGGTTCCACTCCCTACTGAGGTGCCCGAGTTCATTCCAAAGTTCCTACCGCCTGCTAAAGATCGGACTAGCATAAATACCGGAGCATAGCCACTCCGACCCGCTCCGGGGTCCAATGATTGCATGGATCGCTTGGTGGGTCACCTATAGGATCTCAACATGGATACGGTTGCTATCCCAAAGGAGCCAAATGCCCCCCTCACGGCCAGTAGTGGGTGCCCTGCAGATGTGCGGGTAGCCCAAGGAACTAGCGATGCGATCCGCCCGAGCCTCATCCACTCTGGTCTTCAATAGAAGCACAACATCCGGTTGATGGTCTCTAGTAATATCTAAGAAATTTCTTCTGAATTCAGCATTACCGGTGCCCCGATAATTCCATGATAAAATCTTCATGGGGGTTATCACAATTGAATCTACGGTGACTGGATAATCAGTCGAGCTCCCCAAGGATTCTAGCCACATTTGTCGCCATATTAGCGTTGTCAACAAGCATTGCCTCCTGGTTACCTGTTCCGTCGCATCGATGCGCAGGGTGCTCATTCTTCTCGCTGGGTTCCCATGCAAATTCACCCCGTACTCTACCCTCACTTGCCATAGCATCGGGTCTATCACTAGAGTGCGGATGAAATTTAAGTTCAGGTCGTACCGGTCCTGAAGTCCCACTTGTTCCAGATATTCCTCGATGTCGTCTATCTTCTCCATCTCCATCGTTGCTTCCGAATCGGAAGGGTACATCTCCATTGATAGGTTCAAGAGGTTTCCGGCCAATGCCAGGGTCAGCGGTTGCGAGGGAAGCATGTTTAACTACGTCAGCTTTGGTATTACTAGGAAAAGATTCTTTCCTTGTAACAACAGCAGTAGTCACTGGGGCACTTGATTTTCTTGCTTGTGTAGCGCCCGGATTTTCGGCCACCTTCTTTACGTACTTCACCCTAGACTAGGCTGTCTGTTTGGGAGTATTGTGGGCCTGCGTAGAATCCTTGCCCTTGTTAAAACTAGATTGAGGCGGTTTCCAAACTTGTAGGGCTCTATTATTCCTCGAGGATAGCGGAGGATCCGGGGTTGCATCGCCAGTTTCTGGAGTGAGAATCTCGAAACGGTTCCGGGAATTGGGGTCCCGATTTTCTTTTGGTACCTGTTTTTCCTTTCCTCCTTTGGCTTTCGCCGGCCGTTTTCTTCTAGCCAACATCCATGGGCCATGGCTTGGCCCTACCTCACCGACACCCGGGGCATCGGTTTTCATTGTCGTATTATCTGTGTTACTGAAATGGGAGTAACAGGCTCCTCAGATTGCTTCTCCTTGCCTTTGCCGTTGGTTTGCGTGCTAGCTGCTTTATCCACACACTCTGCATCTTTATGGCCTACCCGCCCGCAGGCAAAGCAGATAATTGGTAGATTTTCGTACATGATTGGTAAAAGGTTGCCATCAACTTCCACCCCACATCGCAAGGGCTTATCGAGATCAATTTGGACGCATACTCTCGCATAGCGACCAACCTCCCCATAGTACGTACGCGTGTCAATCTTGATCGGAATGCCAAGGCTTTTCGCTGTTTTGAATAATAAGGCTTCCCGATAGTACTCCATCGATACCTCCGGAATTCTTACCCATGTGATTGTCGTTCTAACTTTGTCTTTCGGAATTTCGGTTGCCACTTCCGGACTACTAGGTAATGACCACCAATCACCCAAGGGCCTTCTGTCAGGATGGAGGTGGCCTTTTCACTGTCATGAATCTTCAGAATATAGCAGCTATATCCCAATTCAATGAGCTCGAAAGCCCCTTGTAATTTCCACATGCTATTGATCCGCGCCGAAAGCAGATTGAAATTAACCATCCTTCCTAACATCTTTAGGATTAGCGAATCCTTCCAGGGTTCCTGGAGAGCTACCTTGTATTCCTTGTCAATCACCACCCGGGGATAAGGGAACTCTGTCGTCGGCTCGATGACACTGATGCGATCTAGATCCAGCATATTAGCCTCTTCAAACTTCTTATGCACCGGCTCTCTCCTGCCCACCAGTGAGTTCAGATATGTCTTCCTCGTTGGGGGGATGGTTTCCAGCGTTACTCGTTTCACCTCCAGCGTTTGCCTCGCTATCTAGGCCCGCTTCCGCGACAGTTCTGACCTTTTTCTTACTCCGGTAAATGAGATCCGATTCCTCTGCAGATAACACGCGGGGGTTGGGGGGGGGGGAGGAAGAGGTTTCGTTCAGTCATTTCACTTCCTTAAGTTTCGTTTCATTTTGTGCATTAATATTTATAATATTATTTCTTTTTCTTCCTAGTTTAATATTTGTAGTTCTTGGGTTGTTATTTACTTTCGTAGCATCAAACTAATGTCTCAATTGTTGGATTTAAGTATTGTTTTGAACCTCTTGTCTTAAATGTTTAAGTTTGATTTCAATTTAATGAATATGAATGGGTTTATTATGATATCCCTTGTTGCTTTGGTTAGTATGAGAAACTAAATCTAAAGCCTAGGGAGTGATGATTTGTGTGGGATAATTGTTTGATGAAATGCCTGAATAATTACTTAGTTTTTATGTTATGAAATTAGAGCATATTACATGTTAGAACTTTATAACCTTAGACATGATTAATAATTTGCATGCTAATTGAAAGATTGTATGAGAATTGAGAGTTAATTTAATTCATAGCACTTAAAGATTAGGTATAAAGAGATTTAGCCTAAACTTAAGCAATGGGTAATTAGTTAAACATGCCGAGCTGCTAGTTTATTAGTTACACTAATCTTGTGTTAAAGGTCTAATTATTGAGTTAGAGATCACGAGAGCGACGTTAAACTTGATCAGACACACGCGCTTGACTTGGAGAGGAGTTAGCACATACTTAAGTGATTAGATTGTGAAAACTTATGAGTTGTAGAGGTATGAATCGAATGTGAATCCTATACGATCATCATCCCCGAGGCCCCTTCTCTTATCATATAACTTTGTCATTCACTTGCATAGTCGTGGTTTCATTCTTTAGTTGTTTTTTACTTGGTTTCTTAATTTAGTTAGTAGTTAATCAACGTTTGCTAATTAACCGATCTATCAATTAGCGAAAGTATGAAGTAATTACTTGATACTCACCTCTCTTGGGACGCGACCCTTCTAGCTATAATTTCTTAGTGTACGCTTGCACTTGGGCTTTGAATTAAAATGACCAACTCTAACTTAGCTTCACAATTGAAGTCTGAAAAGGAAAAAAAAAAAGAAAATAAGAAAATAAAAAGGAAATAATCAAGGGTATTACAGTCAATTTAGAAGAATTAGGAGTGAAATCTACAACTTCTTAGTGTAAGTTTGCACTTGGGCTTTGAATTAAAATGACTAAAACTAACTCAGGTTCACAATTGAAGTATGAAAATTGAAAAGGAAAAAAAAAAAGAAAAAAGAATAAGAAAAGGAAAACGAAATAATTAAGGGTATTACAGCCAATTTAGGTGAATTCGGAGTGAAATCTAATTTGGGAGAGTAAAATAAATTATTTTCAACTGATGTGCAACGAACTAGTATGTATGTATATATATATATATATATATATATATATAGATAGATCGATAAATGGATGGATAAATTAATACGTGATTTTTGATAGCTTTTTTTTTTTAAAACTAATTAAGGGTATTATAGTTAATCTAGGTGAATTGAGAGTGAAATAAAATTATAACTAATACGTGATTTTTGATAGTTTTTTTTTTTTAACTAATTAAGGGTATTACATATTTTATTTTTTAAACACACACCCCAAGTGACTAGAGGAATTTGAACCCGGGTCATTGCCTTCGAGAAAGAACCCTCGAATCACTTGGCCAACAGGTTTAACTAATTAAGGGTATTACATATTTTTTATTTTATTTTATTTTTTCAAACACACACACTTCAAGTGGCCAGAGGGATTTGAACCTGGGTCATTGCCTTCGAGAAAGAACCCTCGAACCACTTGGCCAACCCTTGTTGGCATATTACTGTTAATTTAGGTGAATTGGGAGTGAAATTAAATTATTATTATTATTATTATTTTTTAACTAATTAAGGGTATTACAGTTAATTTAGGTGAATTGGGAGTGGAAATAAATTTAGGTGAATTGGGAGTGAAAATAAATTATTTTCAACTGATGTGCAACGAACTAGTATATACCCTATTAGCATATTACAGTTAATTTAGGTGAATTGGGAGTGAAATTAAATTATTATTATTATTTTAACTAATTAAGGGTATTATAGTTAATTTAGGTGAATTGAGAGTGAAAATAAATTTTGGTGAATTGGGAGTGAAATTAAATTATTATTATTTTTTAACTAATTAAGGGTATTACAATTAATTTAGGTGAATTGGGAGTGAAATTATTTTTTAACTAATTAAGGGTATTACAATTAATTTAGGTGAATTGGGAGTGAAATTAAATTATTTTCAACTAATGTGCAACAAACTAGTATATATATATATAACTAGTATATATATATATATATGGATCGATAAATGGATGGATAAACTAATACGTGATTTTTGGTATATATATATATTTTTTTAATATACGCACACCCAAATGGGATTTGAACCCAAGACCTTGCCTTGAAGTATGAACCCATTAACCACTTCAACCAACGTCTGTTGGCTGTGATTGGTAGCTTAATAGAAAACATGATTTCCCAGCCAACGTGATGCCGACAGGCCACAACATAACCCTGGATATTGGTTTTGCCAACTCCTGAAGTATTGCTCTTTTTCTTAATTGCCAATCCTAGTACTTCCTCGAAATAATGCATGTCCTCAAGGTCTAAAAGAAAGGAAAAGAATGATACCAAAACCAAAAACACTTAATAAGATACACACCAACAAGAATATGAACCCAAACAAAATTCCTTTCTTTTGCAATTTCCATGCCAAAAGAATGTTCCTTCTCCTCTCCCAACACGTTCACTTCCACAATGAACAATGAAAGATGATTGATTCATCCTCTATAAAATGTCAACAAAACCATTAAAGTCTTCTGTAAATAACATCCAAAAAGATAAAACCTTCAGCATATTTCTTGATAACTAAAAATGGCTTCCAATGCACCGGTGCCGGCTTTGAAAAGGTCTGACTCGATAGCAGACAGCATGCCGGAGGCGTTAAGGCAAAGCCGCTACCACATGAAGAGATGCTTTGCAAAATACACAGATAAGGGAAAGAGATTGATGAAACTTCACCAATTAATGGTGGAGATGGAGCAAGCCATTGATGACAAAGATGAAAGAACTCAGCTGCTAGAAGGAATGTTAGGATACATCTTGTGCACCACTCAGGTACATATATTTATGAATAATAATATTTTATGTATCATAAATCAATTATCTTTTAGATCCCAGAAATGATAAAAATTAACTATTTTCTTGTTTCTCCATGATTTTTTATTTTTCGATTTGGGATGAGTGCATTGTGTTATCCTAAAGTTCTTCCTAATTACACAAAATTTCCAAGAGGTTTGAGAAACTACAAAAATCTTCCTAGTTTATTCTTTGGCTGATGCTTGTTACTATAATCATGAATTTATAATTAGATATATACGAGTAATAGGGAATTTCTAAAAAATTAGAAGGGGCATCATCAAAATTCATCAATTTACATGTAATATAAATTGTTTTTGCAATTTCTTAAAGCTTAGGGGAAGTTTGTGTAATTAGTTCAAACCTCAAGGTATGCCAGCGTAATTATCCCTCTTCTCTTTTATTGTTTCCTAATGGAAATGACTTCAAATACTGAATTGCAGGAAGCAGCAGTTGTTCCTCCATATGTTGCCTTTGCCGTTAGACCGTCTCCAGGATTCTGGGAGTATGTTAAAGTCGGTGCAAATGACCTATCCGTTGAGGGCATCACTGCAACCGAATATTTGAAATATAAAGAGATGACAGTTGACGAGACATGGTAAACATATATAAGTCATATTCATTTATTTGATTATTTTGTTTCCGGACAAAGGACGTATAAAAACATCATCTAAAATGTCAGGGCAAATGATGAGAACGCATTGGAAATTGATTTTGGAGCAATGGACTTCTCTATGCCTCAGCTAACACTATCTTCTTCAATTGGCGAAGGAGTCGGCTATATTTCCAAGCTTCTCACCTCAAAGCTGAATAACTGCTGCGGGGCAGGGAATGCCCAACCCCTTGTTGATTACTTGGTTTCGCTGAACCATCAAGGAGAAGTATGATCATTTATTTTGGCCATGTTCCAACAGAAATGATTTATGTATGAATTTTGAAATGTGATTTCATGTTTGCAGAATCTTATGATAAATGAGACTCTCAACACAGTTGTAAAGCTTCAGGCTGCATTAATTGTTGCTGAAGCAGCTCTTTCTTCACTGCCGAAGGATACACCTTACCAGAGCTTTGAGATGAGGTTAATAATTCTTTTTTTTCCCCTTGGGATTTATGCGGTGAGCTGAGAAACGACATGTACTATATATTTATTTGAAAATGCAGGTTTAAAGAGTGGGGATTCGAAAAGGGTTGGGGTGATAATGCAGAAAGAGTTGGAGAAACAATGCATGCACTTTCAGAAATATTCCAGGCTCCTGATCCATTAAGCATGGGCAAATTCTTTGGAAGGCTTCCTATAATATTCAATGTTGTACTTTTGTCTGTTCATGGATATTTCGGACAGTCCGATGTTCTTGGATTGCCCGACACCGGTGGCCAGGTAAAAAAAAGTTATTTTCCGAGGGGCCGTCACCTCAAATCGGACAAAATTCTAATTTTTCTATTAAATTTTCCCTCTGAATAAAAATTTCTGGCTCTGTCACCAGTCAGAACTTCATAACAGTTCTTACAAAAAAGAACAACAACAATAACAATAATAGTTTCTCATTTTGCTATTTTTGTACAGGTGGTGTATGTGTTGGATCAAGTAGTTGCATTTGAAGAAGAATTGCTTTTAAGAATTAAGCAGCAGGGTTTAAATTTCAAGCCTCAGATTCTTGTAGTAAGTTGGACTAATTTATTATATACTTTTAGGCATCATTCGTTTCCTGTTAATAGATTAGCGTGTATTCAGATACTTCTGTACATTGTAAAGAATATAAAGTTTTATACTCTCTCATAAAAAGAACAAGGCCTTACTATTCAAGTTTTTGGAAAGAAAAATTCGAGAAAAACGTTATATAATTTGTTATGCATTCAGGTAACTCGGCTCATACCAGATGCAAAGGGTACTAAATGCAACGTTGAATTAGAACCGGTGACGAACACAAAGCATTCCCACATCCTCAGAGTGCCATTTAGGACCGAAAATGGCATTCTCACACAATGGGTTTCGAGATTTGATATCTATCCTTATCTTGAGACGTATACTCAGGTTTGTGCTAGTTTTATATATAAATCATCCTTGGTGTAAAGAATCTTGCTTGTTTCATCTTTTTCTGGTTATGTTAATGATCTTTAACAGGATGCCACCAGCAAAATCCTTGAACTGATGGAGGGAAAACCTGATCTAATTATTGGCAACTACACTGATGGAAATTTAGTGGCATCACTCATGGCCAGTAAACTTGACACAACCCTGGTAAATATTTTGATTACTTGCAAAGATTTTGAGTTATTTTTAAAGGAAAAAATTCTTGAATTTATGCATTATATTCTTGAATAGGGAACAATTGCACATGCATTAGAGAAGACAAAGTATGAACACTCAGACATAAAATGGAAGGAATTCGACCCCAAATACCACTTCTCGTGCCAGTTCTCAGCTGATTTAATTGCAATGAACACAGCGGATTTCGTCATTACAAGCACATACCAAGAAATCGCAGGAAGGTATAAGCAATTCCCAAATCACCAATCATGAGTTGTACATAAGTCTGAAATGTGTGGTTTCTTATGTATGAATATTGTTTGTGGTTTCAGCAAAGATAGGCCAGGCCAATACGAAAGCCACTCTGCCTTTACACTTCCTGGGCTATACAGAGTTACTTCGGGCATTAATGTTTTCGATCCTAAGTTCAACATTGCTTCTCCGGGAGCAGACCAATCAGTTTACTTCCCATTCACAGAGAAACAGAAACGATTCACGACATTTAAGCCCGCCATCGAAGAACTCCTCTTTAATAAAGTTGACAATGCAGAACACATGTGAGTAAATAACTTCCACTCAGGTTTGAGAATTTACAAAAGATTCCCCTGGTAGTTATTATGCATTACGTACGGATTGGTGAATTTTGTTCAGAACATCTCTGTTTTTATGAATACCTTATTTCCCCGTCACACTTGCTAATCAATGTTTCAAATATTACAAGAACACCAACTAGCTTGCCTGAGATTTGGCCTAATCTCATGCTATTGTAATTAATTACCCCAATTCAATATGTTAAAAACTTTGAGACTATTCAACGACGTTCTCAAAATAAATGTTAATCAACTGATCCCATCTTCTTTTCAACCATTTCAAAAACAGTGGATATTTGGAAGACAGAAAAAAGCCCATAATTTTCTCCATGGCAAGGCTCGACGTAGTCAAGAACATAACTGGCCTAACAGAGTGGTATGGCAAGAACAAACGTCTCAGAAACTTAGTCAATCTCGTTCTTGTGGGTGGCTTCTTTGATCCTTCAAAATCCAAAGACAGAGAAGAAGCAGCTGAAATCAAGAAAATGCACACACTGATTGAAAAATACCAACTAAAAGGACAGATGAGATGGATTGCTGCACAAACAGACAGGAAAAGGAACAGTGAACTATACCGTTCCATTGCTGACACAAAGGGAGCTTTCGTGCAACCGGCATTGTATGAAGCTTTTGGTCTAACAGTGATTGAAGCAATGAATTGTGGTTTACCAACTTTTGCGACAAATCAAGGGGGGCCGGCCGAGATCATTGTTGATGGCGTTTCGGGTTTCCATATTGATCCTAATAATGGGGACGAGTCGAGCAATAAGATTGCTGACTTTTTCCAGAAGTGTAAGGAGGACGCAGAGTATTGGAACAGGGTTTCTCTACAAGGGCTGCAACGTATATACGAATGGTGATTCTTTTGGTTTTTCCTTTTTCGGTGCAATGTTTATTGCAAAGAGCTTTTTTTTTCATTTTCCTGTTTTCATGATTGAATATTTATATTTTTCATTGTGTTGAAGCTATACGTGGAAGATTTATGCAAATAAAGTGTTGAATATGGGCTGCACCTATAGCTTCTGGAGGCGGTTGTACAGCGACGAGAAGCGAGCTAAGGGGAGATATATTCAGACATTTTATAATCTTCAATTCAAGAGCTTGGTGTGTTGATGGATTGATAAGTTTGTTGGTTTTTCTTTGCAATTCTGGTTTTGGATGAGTGAGTTAACTTATTAAGAGCTTTGTGTTGTGCAACAGGTGAAGAATCTTGAGATCAAGAAGGATGAAACTCCACAGAAGGAAACAAAGGAGAAAACGAAGCCAGAGACCGCGCCAAAGTATGATTATTAATCTCTCAGTAAAACTTAAATACTGAAACAAATAGGATTAAACATTATATTTCATGAAACTTATTATACTGGAACTCTTGTACTAACGTATTGTTTTTGTCTCAGGCGCTCTCAGTCGACGTTGCAGAGGTAAGACTACTCATCCATCATCCATGTTTTGAAACCTATACCAAACCATCTATTTCATAGAAATAACAATTGAATTCATGTCAACTTTTAGGTTGTTTGGAGCTTGAAGATTGCCAGAACATGGATTCAGGACAAAGATCACACGACAGCATGAAGTCGGCTCGGAGTTGCCTTCGTTTGTTACATTTCCTATGTATAAAAATTGCTTAAAAGGAGGGTGATGTGTAAATTCAAGAAGAAAAACAGAAGAAATAGATGTGTAATAAGTTGGTTGTGTTCTTTTTTTTTTTTTTTTTCCTTCATAGATTAGCAAGTTTAATTAATAAACTCATTTGTGTATATAATGAGATTGATGATTGTATTATATTCTTACTCCAAAGTCCAAAAATAAGGTCAATTTTCACTACATATATCTTTTGTCATAAATGATAGAGCATGGATTGTTTAATTTCTTTTGTTACGTTAAAGAAATCAAGTACATCGAACCATTGATCCCATCTCTTCACTCTATGAACTGCAATGGTATCTGGTATCAGTTCATGTGAGCATCTCCCATTAGTCCCCGGATAGTCGTACATTGCCGGTTTATTAGAAAACCGGTTCTTGGCCTTGTTCCCTCTATTCAACCACTCTCCAACGAGTTTATCCTCAGGTCCAAACGTGTGATTAACCGGGATTAACGAGCTGCTAATCCACTCCACGAGGTCCCATGACAGTATAAATCCCATCCCGGACATGTAATGCACAAAGGGATTCATGCTAGGACAAGGTATCACAAAGCCATAGTACATATCAAATCTTGGCAATGGTTTTAGGGACAAGGCCAGAGGCTCGAGCCTCAAGAACGTGTCGTCGTCTGCCTTCATCACATAGTCGTACGGGGCAGCCAGTGTTCTCGGGAGGGTGGAGAAGTACGTGTATGTTTTGCCACTGTTCATGTTTTCGCTGCAGTTGAGGATGATGATGTCGTCGAAACGCATGATTTCCAGGGCTATGAAGATTTTCTGCTCGGGTTTCGTGAGGTTGCACAGGATGAACTTGACGTCGATTTTGGCCTGCTTTTGGTGCTGGATTCCGTATACGAGGCGGAGGAAGTGGCGGCGGTCGTAGCTGTCGGGGCGGGTGAGGATGCCTATCAGGAGAGTGAATTGAGATGATGTGTTGTGTGATATGGTGATCATGGTTGTGTTGGTGGGAGGTGGAACAATATTGGGGGATTTGTACCGGATGGTAAAGGATATGAAGATGATAATTGCTAGAGTGGATAATGTAGCTTGAATTAGTATTAGTTTCAACATTTTCTTTGTGATATGATATAATGTTTTGGGCATATACGTCATGCACATTAGTGAAACTTAATTGAGAGAAATAAAGGGGCTAATTAAGTATTTCTAGTGTTTATGTTTGTGCATCCTTGCCATAAAATGTGACAAAAAGTTGAGAGGTTGGCTTGTCTCATGATACATGACAAGGGAAGTCACATAGATGATTGAAAATGTGACTTTGACCTTCTTGTCACACCCTAGATTCACATTGTATATCTGTCATACTTTTTTTCAAAATATAATTCTGTTTTGATTAATGGGTTCAAAAACGAAAATTCTACAAATAATATTCCTATTATATAATTTATTTAGATATTCGGAAACTGTCACTATCAGACAGACCCTACTCAAACAATTTGCTCATCATCGTTGCAATATTATATCATTACACCATGTGAAATCATAAATAGTCATGGGCTGAAAATGTATAAAGAAGAATTTAAATCTATAGCAAAATTGGGAGAAATTTGGCAAGAATCTTGAAATTCATGATATTTCTATTGGCAAGGTACTAGTGTTGGTTCCATGGGAACTGAGCTGTCTCTGTCACACATTTCAGGACCAATGCTTACAACTCCTTCTCCCTGTATTTTTGGTCAAAAAGAGGCTTAAATATACTTCAAGTTTAGGCTGTTATAGCTATGTCTAATCAACTTCTCAATTTATGTGTAAAAAGGAAATAAACCCTATTTAATTACTTACCTTAGCAATGTTTCTAAAATATGTGGTGGTGTAGTTTCCTGATGGAAATAATGCTTCATTAAGATCTGCCAAGACTAGTTGGGGCTGGGATATTGCTCCATCATACCAATCTTCAGCAAAAACAAGCACAAAGTAAGGTTACCATATAGGACAATTTACACGGGTCACCCCCAATGTTTGGTGAAATTACAAAAAAGTCCCTCTGGTATAAAAAGTAATGTTACGGTCCCAACGATTTCACGTTTGGTGTACAAGCATCCCTCGAGTAAGGTGGTGTTAAGATTTTTTGTTATTTCGGAGACCAAGGGGACTTATTTGTAATTTCTCAAACTCAGGGCCTAGTTGGTGTAATTCATGTACTGTATATACTGGTTAGATTATAATGGATGTATATTTTGAATTAACTTACCTGGAATTGTATTTTGAATTTTTTTATCATATCTCCAGAGGTTTTGGTTTGTCATGAAAGCCAAACAGGATTGATCTTCCATGTTCAAATTCTGAAGAAACATGGAGGCGTTGTAGGTCGCTGGGTCGGACGTATACGTCTCATCAATCATCACATCAACCGTCTAAACAAAAACAAAAACTTCAGATTAATCAACTGTTAGGAAGGGAATTTCAAACAATTGAGTTTAATAAGGATTCACGAAAAATAACATCATAATGGTGATCAACTCACACATAGAATGGCATGAAACGCCTCCAATTCGTCTGCTATAGATATATTGTAGGTGATTTTATTGATCGATTGGTCAATATTTTCCCCACCCGAATCCTCTACAAACTGCAGCTTGGATGTTAAAAACATGAAGCTATCATATTAAGAAACGAAAATCGATGAAATAAAGCAAATCATTTTCTGAGTATTTAGTTCATGTATATGTCTGTTGAATATATATATACACCTACCTTTAGCTTGTATGTTTCTTTTGCAAAAGACCAGACGCCCTGCGTCCATGAATGAAATATGAGGATTAATGTATTAAAAAGGAAATTTTCAAGATTTTAATAATTGAAATGGAAATGTATTCATACGTCAGTATATCCCATCCAAGCTACTATCGGTTTGAATGATCTTTTCTGGCTAGTTGCAGCTTTACTCAAGCACATATAATTCTGCCTAATCTGCCAAAACAAATATGAAAATTCAAGAAGTTTGAAAAATATATATAGTAGTATAACTACACATTAAACTTGGGGATAATTAAAATCGAACCCCCCTCTAATTTCGCATCCATAATTGAATTTCCAAACTAAGAAGGGGTCTTGCTGTATTTTAAACTTAAAGTGAAGGGGTCTATCTGTAATTATCCCTTTAAATCTGCTGCAACAATCCCAGCATTCCCATTTTCATTCATCCACTAGCTTAAAATTGCTAAAGTTTCCACATTGTGCATGTAATCTTGAAGTTTCCAACTTACGGCATCGTAAACTTGATTCGCTCTTACTTCCAAATTCGCAAAAACTCCGAGGTACTTGATCCACTCGGCTCTCTGACAAAATCAAGAATTACATACTATGTTCTTAATGAAAATACATATATTATTGGCCACAAATAATTAATATTTATTCATTAATTATCGTGTAACTGTCACCTGTAGGGGGGCCTCCTCCCCCTCCGGGAGAAAAGTCGCAAAGTTGCAAGATTGTGGCTGATCAGTGTTAACAATGAAGTGTGCTGCAAACTGTGTCAACTGTTGTGGCTCAGTTTTGTTGATTAATTGAACTTGTCCTTCGTTGTACAGTTTTAGCACACATTCAGAAGCCACATATTCTGATGTTATTCCCTTCAAACTCCCAAGTAATCCCAGAAGCTGTTCTCATAGTAACCATGACAGTTAATATTTGATTTCAAAATTGAGTTTATGAATATCAATTTCAACTATTTGACCCAATTTAAGGGGGAAAATATAATTAATGATGCATATATCTAGTAAACAAGTAACAAATTTTTTGGTACTAACGACGACTTCTACTTTGTTACTATTCTTTATTTGCAATTGATTTATGGTGTTTCTTTTGGAAATATAGCACTTTATTATATAGGAAAAGAAATATATAAGAGAAATACTTTAACCTGAAATCTTATGTTCAAATATTTAATCACACAATTATCTTTGGCAAATTCAAGGATCTTGATCTAGTGGTGACTGACTAGATCACAAGAGACGAACTTTACCTGTTTCTCTAAGTGGTTAGGGGTTCGAGACTTACTTAATAAAAAAGTCTCTTGAGCAGAACATTACTTATAGTCCGACTTGAACTTAGTTAAATGAGATATAAAACCAAAAAAAAATTATCTTTGGCAAGAAAAACTTAAACTTTCAGACCCAACTCAAAATTTCATAATCAATTAGATAGTAATTTTTTTTTTTTTGGAGAGAATGCAGTATATGCCTATAGAAACCCGGCAATCCTCACCTCGAAGAATGAAACTGCAAATTCAAAAGAAAATAAGGGGAAAATATCAGCAAGATGTGAATAGACTTAATTTAATTTCATATCTTAGAATAATATAAAGTAACTAGTTTAGTACCTGGAAAATAGTCAGCATCGATTGAGTAGTTGGCTAATGGAATGACGAATGATTTTATCCTTGACGTGCAATATTTGGTTTTAGCTGCCATCTTCGAGGTATTCTGAAACAATACATTGACTGTCGTAAATTAGAAACAAATTAAATTAAATTTGCTAAAACTAGTGATTTCTTTTTTTACCAATTTTTTCTTGCTAAATACTACTAACACTGCATGAAAAAGCAAATCGATAACAGCATAATAAGTGACAATATAACAATTGTCACTAATTATATGTATTTTGGAGATAAAAGTTTTCGTTTTGTCACTAGAATGTGATTAGTGACAAAGTTGATATGTGAACTATGATAATTGATATTTAACGCCAAAGTTACTATTGCGATTTATTGACACAATTATAGTAATAACTAATAAGTAAATAGCTTAAGTATTTATGCCTGTACTCAAATAAGTCACAAATTTTAGTTTCATTTAGGTTAGATAGAAAACCAATAATAATCCTTTAAAAATAAAAACTTAAAAATAATGAATGAGATAAGTCAATGGCTCAGTAATAAACATCTACATTTATGAACTAATAATAATCCTCTTAAAGAAAACTTAATAACTAAAATTGATCACTTTTACAGCATTTGATGATAAAAGCAACATTATCGTCACTAAATAAATAAAATTTATAACAATATGACGAATTTTGTTGCTAAATAAATGCAATTTATAACAATATGACAATTTCTTATTTCCATTATTGATATTAATTTGACTTTTGTGTAAATATGTAATGTTAAGGATGTCGATTACTTAAAATTCAACTCATACAAAATGAATTAACTGTTAATTTAATAGATATCTTATAGTATGATGTTATCAACTAATTAGTATCATTCTAAGTTCTAACTAATGGGTTTTGGGCTTTGGTAACAATAACAAGAGCAATAATAAATGGAAATTCAACTCTAATGACCCTCGAATTTGTGGACTACAATCAATCAATCAATCATGGCCCAAAATTTTGTCCTTCGAAAATTTATTGTTATAACTTATACTTGACTTTGTGCTTCCGCCAGATTCTTTGTATTCACAAAAGTTCTTCTCGGCCTCGGAATTGACAGGAAGTAGAACTGTACGAACTATAAAAATTCAAATCACGTGAATTTCTATTTGAAGGGTCCTTCAAAGTTCCAGATTATTATTATAAAAATAGAGATAAATATTTTTTGATATAATTTTTTTCTTTTTATTTGTAAAATAAATTATTTCTATTTATAAATTATCATTTAATATTTATATTTGTTACATATTACTATCTAAACTCATTTTGTAATAATTTTTAATCTAAAAAAAATATGTGACATATTCATAATGCATACATATTAGCTCTTTTAAAAAATTATTAAAAAATGAATTTCGATAATGGTATGTCATAAATGTTAATATTAAGTGACAATTTGCAACTCGAAATAATTTGTTATGCAAGTCATAAAAACCTAATAGTTGGAATGCCAAAAACATTATTTCTAAAAAATAATAATTATTAGAAAATATTAAGAACAAACTAATATATTATTAATTAAGTTTTGTTGTTAACCCTTTTAATTACATCAGTAAATAAACTAATACATAATTAAATACGTGTGATTCTTGATGGGTCCCGGGCTCCCGGCCCCGTTATGTAAAACCCACAAAATACAGGACAAGCAAAGGATGAAAGCACACTAATCCCATCTCAAACTTTGTCAAATAATCTGCATACCGTACTTTCTTGTGTCATTACTCATTAAGTCATTTTGTTGTTAATATGATAATATCCCTCACTTAATTCCTATGATGCACAGACACGGACACGGCGATACGGACACGACACGGCACGGATACGGCGACACGGATTTTTTCTTGAATTTCCCACGTGAGGAGTGTCGGACACGGTGTCCGACACGAGTGTCCGACACGACACGACACGGTAAAATGATATTTTTAGAAGTGTCCGTGCATCATAGATTCAAACATAGTTCAAAAAATAATATGTCATTTTTCCAAATTAGTTGGTACAACGTTATGATGTGTTTTAATGATGTTATCACAACCTTAAATTCTACTCACTTCCTCCCATGATTTATTTATCTATTTAATTTTGTAAATATCAAAAGTTAAGGACAAATTAAAAGTTTGAAACTAAAATATTCTCTTATTATCATTATTGTGATAATAAGATTATAGAGCTACAACAATTATTATTCCCATGAATTAAAACTATTAATGACAAATTTAATTAAGTGTTAATAGCAAATAGGGTATTCATAAAAGAAAATGAAAATGATCGTGTTATCGAGTCAAATGTGATTCAATTTCTTTTCCCTGTCTTACAATTTCTATGAGAAGTTCACGTAACTGAGCTCTCAAACTTAAAAAGAAAATTTTCTTTATTTAGATCAAATATAGAAAATGTGTTAGGGCGAGCTCGCAAACATTCAAATTAACAATACACTTGCGAGATAGTAATGGATCTAAAACATTCAAACAGGAGTAATTAAGAAAGTTTAATTAATTTATTACCTGAATGAGAAGATAGCTCTTGCCATCAAATCCATTCTTGATGACTTTGAATGACTGCCCATAATATATGCGAAGATAAGCAGCATCTTCCACTTGAGAAATGTTCCCAACTTTCACACTTGAACTTGCTGCATTGATCACCAATATCTCTCGCCCCCCAAACGCACACAACCAGATAACTATTACCAACGAACCGAAATGAGGCCAAGAACCAGACAACATCAACGCGGACATTATTAACGACTCAGAAAAAGACAAAGACCCTTTTAAGCAATCCCTCTTATTATCATTAATATGGCTCTAACAAGTGGAATATTGCATGTTATAGCCACGAAATCCAAAACCCACAAAAAATCTACTTCCTTTATCCCGTATATATGTATGTATATAAGTATATAGCTAGGTTGTGTGTGTTTGTGGGTGGGGTACTGGTGAAGAGTACTATGGATACGTGGTGCAGTGTGAATTATTTGAAGAGAGAATTGTTGGCATCTGCAAAAGGAGTAGTGTTGGTTAGTGGTTAATCCATTGGAGACCCGTGAACAAAAATTTGCCTTGTTTCTGTCATCTTCTTCTCATCTTTTTGCTCTTTTTTGTTTTGGCTACCCATTTTTGTTTTGCCTGTTGCAGCGTAGCATGTGACGCGCACCACCCGCACTTGAACTCTTTACTACCATTAGCTTGCAATTATTTGTACTCTTTTTTCCTTTTGCTTTTGGAAAGGTGAAGTTGAAAACATTCATATATGGCGAGTGTGAAGATATGAATTGTACTTAAGATATTTATGGACCTCCTAGTTCAATCATGAATGGTTAGTTTGAATTTAAGGGGTCAATTAGAATGGACTTATTCATAGTTATTTTTTATTTTTATTTTGGGATAAATATTTTTTCCCATTCGAATTACGCCCGTTTTTGTAATTTACCATCCAAACAATTTTTCATTGCAAACCGTCATCCAACCTTTGCATTTGTAACAAAACGCCATCTGAAGGTGGTTTGGTTTGACGTGTATGTTTTAGGAAAATGCCACGTGTCAATTTTTTTTTCCCAAAACCACAAAAAAAAATGGTTTAGATGGCGTTTTGTCACAAATGCAAAGGTTGGATGACGTTTTGCAATGAAAAATTATTTGGATGGTAAATTGCAAAAACGGGCATAGTTCGGATGGGAAAAAATATTTATCCCTTTTATTTTTTGAAAGATATTCATAGTTAGTTAAATGTTAGGGATTCGAATTTTTTTTTTTTGATCTCTCAGAGTTCCCCCCACCCAATTGAGTAAAGGACTAATCTCCCGAGGTAGTTGAAGGCGCTTATTACGGGGACCTCTCCCAACGTAGTTTTCTACATCCACAAGGTTTGTAGTTTCACTATTTTCCATTTCCAACAACCATTTCACATAATTTTCTGGTTCATTCCTCACGAGAAAATTGTATTTTTGATATACCAACTAACCCTAATTCGCAATTTTGGTATAAAAATTTTTTCGGTGAAAAAACTAGCCCATAACTCTAAAAGTTCGTAATTTCATGCGCCATTTGACCTAAATAGATATGACATGCCAGAAAAACCCACCCAAATCTCCACGTGTCCATTGGAGAATTTGCCACGAAGTGGGTTTTGCGAGCTTCGGATGAGTTTTATGGCGGTCATATTTATTTCAAGTTGCTGGTTAGGGGCCCGAAATAGTACTGTTCCGAGACCGTACTTAAATATTTTTCCTAATATACAGGTATCAAAATATTTCTAAAATATTTAAATATAAACAGCGGAAGACTAGCCGGATCTACTCAAGTATATATATGCAATTGATAATAAATTCTAAATCACAAAACAGATAAATGAAGCACACAATTAACACTTAAGAGTACCTAATTTATCATGATTAAACAAAATACAATATAAAAATGCCTTTCACCGAAGATGGCTACTGCGCTCTGAATTCACTTCCCGAGGATCCGATACCCGATCTCCTCGTGAAACCGACAGAGCTTCCCTGCAATATCCCCAGAGAAACCCTCGGAGTGTGGGCTCCGAAAGTATTTCTCTAAATACTAGAGAAAATAAAATTTTGAACTAGAAAACCCTTTTCAGGGTTTAATCTCCCGAAATTAAGTGTTTTATATATTAAATATATAAACACCTAATTAAAATTAATTCCAAAATAATAAGGAATTAATTAGGAGAAAAGGGATATGGTTTCAAAGCCAAGAACTCAGCCAAAACCTCTCCCAAAAGTTGTGAGAAAAAATGAGGACCCAAGGCCCCTATTTATAGGGAAAAACTTGAGGGCAAAATGGTAATTTCACATCCCCACTTGCATGTGCAACTTGTATCAGACTTTTGGAAACACCACGTTGAAGATCTCATCACCACGAGCTCAACTCCGCCGAGAACGAGCCGATCTGCCGCCTCACGCGCCCCTCTAGGGTTCTGTGCTGCGTGGTGGCTGCGCTGGCGCTGAGTCAGCGCTAGCTCACCCTCAGGCGCTGATGTGACCTGACAAGTCAGCCACTTGCCACGTCAGCATACCACGTCATCAATTTAAAAAATAAAAAATAAAAAATGATAAATTTCCATTTTCTCCAAAATGAAATTTCGGGCATTTTCAACTCTTTGAAACTTGATTTATTTTCTTAAAATAAATCCCTTGGCTATTTTCAAACACTTTGAAAATTTATTTCTTTCTTTCCTTTTAATGTTTCATCTTCGGGTTTTCGATTGGGGCTTGCAGGGGGACCTGCAGGACTAATTAATTTTAGCTCCAAACGGGTTAATATATTATCATCTCATGATAATAATTAATTACCGTTTAAAAATATTTAATTCCACTAAATAAATATTGTTGCACTCTAAAATTAATTAAATTATTCACGAATTTCTCGATCTAGAATAATTTTACATTTTACTCCTCCGTGTAGATCTCCATGAAAAATAAATTAATACTACTATCATTTATCTTTCACTTCTAATCTGAAAATTTCTTGATTCGCCTTAAGTTCAAATCCCTTGTACGTGAAACACATTCAACATACAACTTCAGTGACACATCACACGAATTACTTTGGCCAAAGTTTTAATTCGAACCTTGCAAATCTATTTCAGGAATATCTTTTAACTTTCTAACAAAGCCACAGATTCCTTGATCAACATTTCTCTTCAACACATTTCATGTAATCACTGGACGTACAAAGGTTTCGGTCATTCGATATCGAGACCTCACTTATGAGCACATTACAATGATACATTACATGCCTAAAGTCGAAATACTACCAGGATTAATTAAGAGTCCAATGCTCCATAAGATTTGTTCATTTTAGATAGTAGTTTAAAATGAACTATCTTAGTGGTCCAGTTCGATGTTTCCAAATCTATTGAAAATCATCAATGTGTTATAACTGGAAACTCCATTTCCCTATGACGAAAGACTAATCATCTTATATAACACACTATAGTCTCGATAAGAACTTATTCTTATCTTACCGACTAGAACTTTAATAACACGTGATTTCGATATCCAAAGTCCTTTCCTATGAAACACATTTCATATAAGAATATCATCACACGTTATTAACTATGTTAAACTATGATACATGGACACGGACACGGCGACACGGATACGACACGACACGGACACGGCGACACGAATTTTTAAAAAAATTTAGGACACGACACAGCTCCGACACGACTATATTATATAAATAAATAAATAATATATATATATATATATTAATTTATATAAAATAAAATACTATAAAAGTATTTAATATTACAAATTTAAATAAGATACATTATTTTCCAATTCAACATTAAAATAATAAAATCATTACAAATAAAATTAATATATTTTTTATATAATAATATTATGAAAAAAATGAATTTAAATTAATATTAAACATCTTTTAGCAAATTTATATAATTATTTTTTTCTTAAACAAAAATATACCCTCAAATATTCAGGAAATATAAATTAAAAAATAATTTTTTTTTGAATTTTTCGTGTCGGAGTGTCGGACACTTCTTACGCCGTGTCCGAGCCGTGTCGGACACGTCTCCGCGCCGTGTCTGTTGGAAAACACGAATCAGAAAGCAGCGGAATTTAAAATTTTTTTCCAACAAAAGGATCTTGGACTCGCAATCGTGTATCCAAATTCGTAGAGTTAAGAAACTTACTTTTCTTTTATTCTTTCTTGAAGCGTTTCAAGCCACCCAAGAACGCTCTTCTCGCGGCTTGATCCCCTCTCCTTGGTAAAGCTCGAATCTTCAAACTTCTAACTTGAAGCTCTCTAGAGATAGTCCACCAACTTGACTACAATCTAACTAGTAAGGATGCTAGTTCTCTAGTTAGTGTTTAGGCTTAACCTAGGGTTTCATATATCTTGGAGAAAGGATGGTGTTCAACACATGAACCAAAAGAATTGTCAATTAGCTCCATAAGGAGCTCGAGCTCTCCTATATATAGAAGAGGGAGAGGGACGCCGAAATCCCTAGTCCTTATTGGGCAAGGATTTGTTCCCTCTCTCCTATTACTTGATCATCAAGTAATTTCCAACTTTGACTTTGAATTCAAATTCAAATCAACTTTCAAGAGAGCTAAAAATATCCAAATTATTTTTGGATAATTTTATACTTTATTTATTTAAAATAAATAACTTATTTTATCTAATTAATTAATTCATAATTAATTAACTAGATTATTTTTCTCCAAAATAAGACTTTCTTTTTAATTCAAAATTAAACCAAAGTCTATTAAATAATTAATCACATTAATTATTTAACACATAAATAAATATACATATATATTTACACACGTGTGAGACACGTGTCACAAGGACACGTGTCACTCACGTGAGCCACACGTGTGGAACCCTCTTGGCTCGATTAACTCGTTTAATCATTTTAAAGCCTCAAATCATGTAACCAAGTTGTTGTGTGTGACCCTCTAGGTTCTCAATTCAATTAGCAGTGACCCTAATTAATTAATCAGTCCACAGATTAAACGACCATAGTCTAGCAACAGGTGTTTAACCCCTAGCTGAATCGGAATGTTCGGATTCGACAGAACCTTTAAGTCATTGATTCATGTGAGATACAATCCTCCTACTTACTATCTCTCAACCAAGATCTAGGGTAAGGGAATAATCAGAACCCTAATAATCCGTTCTTAAAGCTAAGTGCATTTCATATCCATTTGATCTCAATCCAAGAAACCCTTTTCTTGATGTCTTGATCTACTGCCTTGGCCAATGACTCCATATGGCATATGAATGACTTACACAATAAGAGATCACCTTGCAAATGCAAGTGTAGGTCCTTTCTTGATTCTCATTCACTTTCATGAATCACTTGTGCAGCCCCAGCATAAGCCTTGAATCAGTTGTCTAAGGCGACACCCTTTAAAGCTTATACCTAAGACTACAGAGTTAACTCATAAAGTGACAAGGAACCTCAAGTCTAAGGATCAATTAATCACATCAATGACTCGTGAGATATTTCCTAATCTGGAAGTTTCTATTTCCTGAAATAGAAACTTCCTTTCCCATTTAGGAATGTTCTCACACGGGGCACCTCAGTGAACTTACTTATTAAAGTAAGCACCCTCATGTATCACGCACGTATCAACTATACACTTTGCACCTCCATGAAACAAGGTGGTCCTTCTTAAGGGCATGATCCCACAAGCAAGCCTCAGAGGAGTCAGGTTGACACTCCCACTGTCTGTAGGACTCATCGGCTTGGAGTATTTTACTAATCATGACTTATGTGATATAGGGCTCGTTTCATGAACCATTTCACCTAAATGGTAGAGTCCTAAAGTCATCAGGATTAGGGGAGTTCTCATACATGCACAGATAAAGTAAACGCATACCAAACAAGAGCATATAAAGAAGTGTTGCCTCAATTCGTTATTTCATTCAAAGATTGTCTGTGATTACAATAAGGAAAAGCACAAAGCGGATATACAATCGGCTTTCTAGGGCACTATTCCTAACAGTGTCCCCATCGTTTCGGAAATTTTTTTTAATTTTTGGACACTTTTTGCCGTGTCGGACACGTGTCGGAGCCGTGTCCGTGTCCGACACGTGTCCGACATTGCACGGGGTAAATTTTCGGAGTGTCCGTGCATTATAGATGTTAAAATACTTATAACTTGCAATAATTTCTGTTTTAGAACAATGACGTCCGCTAACCCGCTTCAATCAATTATTAAGAAAAATAGGCTTGAAGGTTCAAATTATGCTAATTGAAAAATGAATCTTGATAACGTGTTTGGACATGAGGGTTTGAAATATGTGCTCACTGAACCTTGTCCGGGGGTACCAGAAACCACAACCACCCAGGCTTTGAAAGACACTTATGCCAAGTGGATCAAGAATAATGATCTGGCTATGTCTTACATCCTGGCATCTGTCTCGAATGTTCTTAAACATTAAATGCATGAGATGCCCACTGCTAAGAATATGATGGAACATCTCCATCAGATGTTCGGTAGACAGAATCGTGCATGTAGGCACAAACTGATGAGAAGGTTGTTTGTAACTAAGATGTCTGAAGGATCACCTGTTCAGGATCATGTTATGAACATGATGGCTTATCTGAACGAGATTGAGAGCCTTGGTGCTAAGATGGATAATCTCAGCAAACAGGACATGATCCTGTGCTCTCTTCCAAAATCATTTGATACGTTTAGGCAGAATTATTCTATGAATAAGTTGGATTTCACGCTGCCTGAACTAATGAATGAACTCAAGGTGACAGAAGGGGTAATGAAAACTAAGGGAACAATTCTCCTGGCATAGGCATCAACTTCCACGGCTCCAAAAGCCAATAAGTGGAAGAAAGGAAAGGGAAAAGTTTTCAATCCTAAAGGTAAGGTTCAGAAGAAGAAAGCTAAGCCAAGCAGGGGAAAATGTTTCCATTGTGGAGGAAATGGGCACTGGAAAAGGAATTGCCCAAAATACTTAGTCAGTCTTCCTGCTAAGTCGTCTGCACAATGTATGATGATGTCTTGTTTATTAGAAGTATGTTTAGTTGGAAGTCCACCAGTTTCCTGGTGTGTGGACTCAGGTTCAACTAATCATATCTGTAATTCATTGCAGGGATTTAAGCTAACCAGGAAGCTTGAAGACGGAGAGATGCAGCTACTGCTCGGAGATAATACTAGTATATTTGTATTAGCAATAGGGACTGTAGAATTATATTTTGGCAGTAGGGTTTTGGTTTTAAAAGTCACTTTATATGTACCGTCTATACGCAGAAATCTGATTTCTGTTAGTTGTTTAATGAATAATGGTTTTATTGTTTATTTTGAACGATGTTTAAACCATTAAGCATAATAAAAGGTTTATTTGCTCTGGTACAGTAAGCGGTGGTCTTCTCTTAGTATATCCTGATAAAAACCCTAATTCCGAACTTAACACTACTAAACTTGACCTACCATCCAAGAGAAAAACTCCTATGCCTAATGAGGCATACAAGTGGCACCTATGCCTTGGTCGTATTAATCCGAATAGGATCCAAAGACTAATTTCGGATGGACTATTAAGTCCTTTGGACTTGACAGAACTTCCAGTCTGCGAATCCTATTTAAAAGGAAAATAACCAAGAGGTCTTTCAAGACTAAAGGTAATCGAGCCACAGAGTTTCTTGAGTTAATTCATACGGATGTATGTGGTCCTATGAGTATTCAAGCAAGAGGAGGTTTTGAGTATTTCATCACTTTTACGGATGATTATTCCAAGTACGGATACATCTATTTGATGAGACATAAGTCTGAAGCTTTTGAAAAGTTCAAAGAATATAAGGCTGAAGTCGAGAATCAAATTGGAAAACGTATCAAGGCACTTCGATCGGATTGTGGTGGAGAGTATTTATCTACGGAGTTTCTAGAATTTCTCACAGCAAATGGGATTAAATCTCAGTTATCTGCACCGGGTACACCCCCATAGAATGATGTTGCAGAAAGGAGAATAGAACTCTAAGGCTTCGTTTACTTCACTTGTTTGCAATCCATTGAGCTTGGTTAATTTTTTGGGAAAATCTGGGTTAATTTATCTAGTGACATCTTTACTTCGATAGCTTGTGATTTAGCTTAACTAGTCCATAACTAAAATGTTTTTACTTCAATGGATAGTTCACAATTGGTTTGTAGTGTAAATGACAATATTGCCCCTGCATAAAAAATTGTGCCCAACAATTATTTCACTAATTTCTCTTACCATATGTTTCCCCCAATTGCACAACCACATTTTCAATTCTTCAGCACCACATCTGCGGCCTTATTCCCCATCCTTCATGTGCTTCCCCAACTGAAGGTGTTCGTAAATATCTCTAAAAGAAATATAAATATCATTGCATTATCTGATTATCATTTTTTGCTAGTGATCATCAAGTACATTTTTTCTTTGGAAATTGGGAATGTTTGAGGAAGGGAAGAAACAGAGTATCTCCTCTTGTGATATTTTCCTATGCTTGTAGTTGTAGTTCATACAAGATTCAATCAAAATCAACCAACTATAAAGGACCGTAAAATTGAATCTATTCAAAGGAAAAGGATGATGATCAATGAGTCATAGCTCCATACCATTTCCATAATTGGACATAATTTACTTCCACAAAACACCCCATCTCCAAAACCTGAAACAAATCGAAACAAGAAACTGATTGATGGGATGATCGTGATTCATAAGCACGTATAGCATGAAAATTATGAAGTGGAATTTGTTTTAACGTCCTTCGAAGAGCATAAGAAACACAAGTTTTGTTTTTTTCATAAGGAATATGCATTTCCATTTTATACATACATTATTGGGAGAATTTTACCATCAGTAGAGGTTTGGCCTAATTACATAAACTTTCCATGAGGTTTGAGAAATTACGAAAACTTGTCTTAGTAATATGTATACCCTATGAAATGCCTCAGCTGCTCTCAGGATTCTATCATAGTCATGGATATAAAATCAAGTATTGGTCGGTTAGTGCTAAACCCAACTCCTCTCAAACGACTCGAGAGTCGAGGGTAATCAATGCTCCAACAAGAAAAAGAAAAACAGCATTCACATATCCCATCAGACAAAGGTAATGAAAGTTCTAGAAAATAGAACAGTTCTAGAACAAGTGTACAAACAAAGGTAATGAAATACTCCCTCTGAGTATCTTTTGAAGCAACTATACTTTCATTGGTATAATTCTCACTCAAAAGCACACCGAAAACCACAGTATTGGCCAACGGCCGTCCAAGACTTGACACAGACATGCTATCACCTTCCACTTCAAACACCAGCATACTAATAGCAGCTGGTATAAAAAGAACAATTGTGGGGAAAAATAAAGTGATCAGGCGAACTCTATTTAATACTAACTACAAACTGTAGGTACGGCCTTACCCACCTTCTATCCTACGTCTTTTTGGACTAATTAACGATAGTAAAAGCATGGTGTCCATTAACATGCCAAGCAACACAAACTTTATCAACTCTATTATGACAAGTACTCGCTTCGAATCCATCTGATACATATTTAAAAGTCACCATTCACAAAGTTCATTAGAGCCAATTCAGGCGTAGGCATTGATACAACATGGAGTTAAATAAAAACAAAGAGTACCACTTAACAGATAATTGGCCAAGAACTGGTAAGCATTGCTGCATACACATACTGCCACATAATTTCTTCCAACTTACTAATTTAATGGTAAAGAAAAACAAAAAAATTACACACGACCATTAAAATCGAAAGAATCATTCCTAAAACTTACACTGTCAGGTGCTCACTAGTCTATTTGGCCAAACAATTTGTGCGTACAATGAAATTAATCTTCCAATTCCCTGCTTGTGATGAAAGCAAGAAAAAAAACCAGAACAAAATTGCGATACAAAAAAAAAAAAAAAAAAAAAAAAAAACTTAATATAACCGGAGTTGAAGAAAGGAACCAATTTCAAACGCTTGTAGACTCAAGAACAAGAAATATGAACTCACCCTCCAAGGTAAATGAATTCTGGTGCTTCAGCTTTGGGTATGGCGGGATGCGTAAAAAAATTGGTGGGAAAAAGAAAAGGAATTCCGTAAAAACCTGGGGACAATGATTGGAATAAGTTAAAAAGCATGAGGGTAGTACTGTAATTTCCTCTAAACCAATGCTGATGGTTTAATTAAAAACGCCAATTTGGAGTGGGAAAATACCCACTCCTTTTCCAGGCTTGTCGCGGGGCTCCGGGAAAAACCCCAAAAAGGTGACCATCAAGGTAAAAAGCTGACTAGCCTAGATAAATTACACAAACCAGGCATTTCTATTGAAGTAAACGAAGCCTAATGGAAATGGTAAGATCCATGATGAGTCATGCTACCCTACCAAGTTCGTTTTGGGGCTTTGCTCTCGAAACGGCGGCTCAAATATTAAACTATGTTCCTTCTAAGTCAGCTCCTAAAACACCAATGGAACTGTGGCGAGGGCAAAAGCCTAGTATCTCCTATCTTCGGATTTGGGGAAGCCCAGCCCATGTGTTAAGAAAGGATCCTGAAAAGTTAGAGTCAAGAACAGAGGTTTGCTTATTCATAGGTTATCCTAAAGGAACAAGAGGTGGGATATTTTACGATCCGAGAGATCATAAAGTGTTTGTAAGCACTAATGCTAAATATCTCGAAGATGATTTCGTAAATGACCACAAGGGTAGAAGCAAAATAGTGTTAGAAGAAATGACAGTATCAGATACTGAATTACAAGAACCCATAATAACTGAAAATGTGTTGGATACATATGTTGTACCAGATACAACATATGATATAGGGACAAGTACACAACAACCCCGTCGTAGTGGGAGGATTGTCAGGGCACCTGACAGATACTTAGGATTAACTCAAGTGGTTGAATCTGACATATCTGATCCTGTCACATATGATGAAGCTATAAAAGATATAGATGCTAACCGTTGGGTCAAAGCCATGGAATCTGAGTTAGATTCAATGTATTTTAATAAAGTTTGGGAACTTGTAAAGGCGCTTGAGGGCATTAAACCTATTGGATGCAAATGGGTCTACAAGGGAAAAAGAGGAGTGGACGGAAAGTTTGAAACCTTTAAAGTAAGGCTTATGGTAAAGGGTTATACTCAGAAAGAAGGTATCGATTATGATGAAACCTTTTCGCCCGTAGCAATGCTTAAGTCTATAAGAATTCTCCTTTCCATTGCTGCTTATTATGATTTTGAAATCTGGCAAATGGATGTAAAGACTGCCTTCTTGGATGGGCACCTTCAAGAAGAGACATACATGGCTCAACCTGAGGGCTTCATAGCCAGAAATCAGGAACATATGGTATGCAAGCTTAATAGATCAATCTATAGTCTTAAGCAAGCATCTAGATAATGAAACATCAGATTTAATGAAGCAATTAAATCCTTTAGATTTATACAGTTGCCTGATGAACCATGTGTGAACAAAAGACATCAGAGTAGTGTTGTAACATTTTTAGTTCTATACGTAGACGATATTTTGCTCATTGGGAATGACACAGGAGTATTGTCAGCAGTCAAGATTTGGTTGTCAAATCAGTTTGACATGAAAGACCTAGGTGAGGCCAGTTATATTTTAGGGATCAGACTTTGTCGTGATCGTAAGAATAAGATGATTGGTTTATCACAAGCAACATACATAGATAAGATGTTGGTAAGATACAATATGGTTGACTCCAAGAAAGTTCATTACCTTTCCGACCTGGAGTTCATCTGTCTCGAGATCAGTGTCCCAAGACAGTTGAAGAGACAGAGGAAATGAAAAAATGTTCCGTATGCTTCGGCAGTCGGAAGCCTCATGTATGCCATGTTATGTATAAGGCCAGATATCTGTTATGCTGTAGGTATAGTCAACAGATATCAGCCAAACCCTGGACCCCAACACTGGATAACTGTAATGCATATATTGAAGTACTTGAGAAGAAGTCGGGATTATATGCTTATTTATCACAGTGATGAGCTCATTCCCAAAGGGTACACAGATTCAGATTTTCAATCTGATTTAGATTCTAGACGTTCGACGTTTGGATACGTGTTTACTCTAGGAGGAGCAGCCGTAAGTTGGAGGAGTATTAAGCAGACTAACATTGCTGACTCCACCATGGAAGCCGAATAGTGCATGAAATTGCAAACTTTTAGAGTTATTAACTAGTTTTTTCCACCGAAAAATTTCTTATGCCAAAATTACAAATTAGGGTGAGTTGGTATACCAAAATTACAATTTCCTCCATTCCTCACCATTACCTACCCAAATTTCACCCTCCGTCTCGAACACAACCCCATGTAAGCTTAAGTCTAACTTTCTCACCGATTCCTAGTTTGTGTTTGTGTGGTTCAATCTTTTCTCACTTGTTCCTAGTAAGCATTATGAATGTATGCTTAAGTCTAACAATCCAGTAGGTGTCAAACCCTTCTTTTCAAATATATACTTATTTCAATTTCACTCAACACCATGGAGATCTCTCAACACCCCCTTTGACCCACTCCTCTACCGAACCCTGCCAGTTTCCTATATAATTACCTATCATGGTAGGTTAGCCAACACCACGACTGCCTTCTAATCGTACAGTCGATAACAACATGTTCCGGATCTTATTGTAAATTTGATTATGTCAATTTAAATTTTTTTTTTGATCTTGTCACATATTTGGTCATGAACCAATTTTTTTTAGAATAATTAATTAAATGTCAAATATCCCACATTGAATAATCAAAGATGTGGAGTTCAGCATATAATGACTTGACAACCCTCCCCTCAATAACTAGCTTTAGTGGGTGAGTTGGGCGAAACATGTCTCTCCACACTTCTTTATGTTCACTATAAGAAAAACGCCCTGTAGCAACCGATTTTGGCCAAATTAGCAACGGATTCGGGCTTAGCAACGGATTTAGCAACGAAAATTTTCCGTTGCTATAACCCTCGTGGCTAATCTATAGCAACGAAATTAGCAAAGAATCTAGCAACGGATTATCACCCACAAACATTAGCAACGGTTTTAGCAACAAATTTTTTAGCAACGGATTTTTCGTTGCAAATCAACCAATAATTAATTTATTTTTTTGCCTTTTTGCAACGGAATTTTCATTGCAAAATCCGTCGCAAAAGGTAATAATTCAAAATTAATAAATAAAAGATTTATTTGTGGGCCCCAAAACCACCCCCAACCGCACCAGCCCTAGTAGGTTCGTCGAACCCCACCCGGACCGCACCAAACTAGCCCAAGGTGGCTCTCAATATATATTTTTCATAATATGCGCCCACCAGGAATTGAACCTAGGTCTCCAATGTAGAAGGTTGGAGACCCAACCAACTTGGAGAGCTATGTTATTGATAATATTATGTCATTTGTTATATTTAACAACTATCAAATATTCATACACTAATTTAAATAAATAATTAAATACTTGTTATCATAGTTTAAATAAAAATATTTTTAAATATGTAATTATTTATATTAATACATATTCCATTAAAAATTTTACTACTTAATTATTTAATTAACTACATATTCCTAGTTTTAGTTATGACATAAAAATCTAATGTATATCAATTTAAGTATAGCTTTTTATGACATACATAAAAAAGAATGAAAGTTTTACATAACTAAATAATTAGATTTAATCAGTTGGTTGTTGAATAAAGAACTTTTATGTTATATGAAGTATTCACTTATACATTCATAGAACAATATCTTCATTTTGATGAACTATTGTATTATTTAGCAATCGTAGTTGAATAACTGAATGAAGAATTATTTTATTAATATGAAACATTTATATTTGAATTTATAGAACTATATCTAAATATTGAAGAATTATTGTGTTATGCAGCCGTTAGATGTTAAATGAAGAATTTTTCTTTTAATATAAAGTACTTATATTTAACTTTGTAGAACTATATCTAAATATTACGGAATTATTGCGTTATGCAACTTTTAGATATTAAATAAAAAACTTTTCTCTTAATATGAAGTATTTACATTTGAATTTCGAGCATTATATATGAATTTTAAGAAATTATTGTGCTACGCAACTGTTAGTTATTAAATAAAAATCTTTTCTTTAAATAACATTATGTAATTGTGGAACTATATATCTAACTATCCGTTAAACATATGATTATTTGTATTAAATATATATAATCATATATATAGAGATATTGTATTAAGCATTGTTAGCTTTTATACACTTTTGTGTTTTAATTATGATGCACATCTTTTAATGATTTATAATTTATATTATACCTTATAATATATCGATCACCAATATAAATTTTCTATCAAATAAAAATATTAAAGGCTTTTATATATGAAAGATTATACTATACAAATATTAATTCTACATAATCCCCAAACATATGCTCATGTATTATATAAGTCAATGGTGGCTATATCAATAAAATGATCTACATTATATACATATATATATATATATATATATATATATGTGTGTGTGTGTGTGTGTATATATATATATATATATGTATATGGATGTGTGTGTGTGTGTGAGAGAGAGAGAGAGAGAGAACTAAAAAAAATAAGGATGGAAGTTTAAATAATTATATGTATATATATTAAACCATATAAACAAAATATTTTAATATATTTTTTGGTCAAAATAAAGAAATTACAATCTAAATAGCAACGGATTTTTTGTTGCTAAATTATAAATATTCTATTAAATTTTTAATTAACTATTTATAGCAACAAATTTTTCGTTGCTAAATTATAAGTATTCTATTATTTTTTAATTAAATATTTATAGCAATGGATTTTCCGTTGCTAAATTATAAATATTTTATCAATATTTTAATCAATTGTTTATAGCAACGGATTTTCCGTTGCTGATATTTTTTATTATTCATTTATTTTTATTCCATATAGCAACAAAAAATTCGTTGCTAAATTATAAATATTTTATTAATTTTTTTAGTCATATGTTTATAGCAACGGATTATCCGTTGCTAATATTTTTTATATTTACTTATTTTTATTTCCTTTTTTTTCTTTCATATAGCAACGGAAAATCCGTTGGAAATTTTCCGTTGCTAATATATTTTATATTTATTTCTTTTTTTCCCTTTCATATAGTAACGAAAAATCCGTTGCTAAATAGCAAAGGATTTTCCGTTGCTAAAATAGCAACGAATTTTTCGTTGCAAATATATATAAATATTATATTATTTTTTATTAGGTTTTTATTTTAATAGCAACGAAATTTCCGTGGCTATATATACCAATTTAGCAACGAAAAATCCGTTGCTATTTTTTTTAATATATAGCAACGAATTTAGCAACGAAAATTCCGTTGCTAAAGCATTTTGCCACGAATTTTTTTTTCGTTGCTATATCCGTTGCTAAATAGCAACTAATAATTTCCGTTGCTATATGACAGATTTCTAGTAGTGGTTTCGATTCCAACAAGGTTCTATTCTAGGTCTCCACCCTCGTAAATATTTCGATTCCTGCAAAGTTCACGCTCCACTTTATCCGGGATCCCGCGACCCTGGGTATGATGGGGGTGTGTCAAATATCCGACAAAAGTGATTGGTGAGAGATATCATACTGCTTCTCTCTTCTTTTTTTGTTTTTTTTTTCTTTTTGTGATCAGTGATCTTTACTGTCGCTGCCCATCAAGAACTTCCGAGATTTTTGCTGAGTTGAGGCCTGAGGATTTACTAAAAAGAAAGGAAACAATAATTTCTTGCACCATGATTTGATGGTTTTTCAGGCTCGCGGCCCTATGACAAATATGCGGCTTGACATGCCAAAGTATGATGGCGCTGATCCATTAGGTTGGCTTTTTCAGGCACACAAATACTTCGTGTTTTACAGTGTCCCAGAGGAATCGCGATTGCCCACAGTGGGTCTGATGCTTGCGGGCCCTGCCCTTGATTGGTTTCGATGGCGTCAATGTAACAAGTTGTTGAATTCGTGGCAGGATTTTATCCCCAAGTTTATGTGTCGTTTCGACCACATCGAATAATCAAAGTTCACGCTCCAGTTTGTTCGTCATTTTGCCACCTTGGGCTTGACGGGAGTATGTCAAATATCCCACATCGAATAATCAAAGATGTGGAGTTCAATATTCCACTTCAAATAATTAAATTCCACATCAAACGAGAGTGTGTCAAATATCCCACATCTAATAATCAAATATGTGGAGTTCAATATTCCACTTCAAATAATCAAATTCCACATCAAACGAGAGTGTGTCAAATATCCCACATCTAATAATAAAAAATGTGGAGTTCAATATTCCACTTCAAATAATCAAATTCCGCATCAAATAATCAAAAATATGAAGTTCAATATATAATAGCTTGACAACCCTCTCTTCTCTCCAGCCCTGGGGGTGTGTCAAATATCTCACATCGAATAATCAAATATGTGAAATTCAATATTCCACTTCGAATAATCAAATTCCACATCAAATAATCAAAGATATGAAGTTCAATATATAATGGTTTGACAACCCTCTCTTCTCTCCACCCTCGTAGATGTTCCGATTCCTGAAAAGTTCACGCTCCAGTAGATATGAAGTTCAATATATAATGGCTTGACAACCCTCTCTTCTCTCCACCCTCGCAGATGTATGTGAAATTCAATATTCCACTTCGAATAATCAAATTCCACATCAAATAATCAAAGATATAAAGTTCAATATATAATAGCTTGACAACCCTCTCTTCTCTCCACCCTCGCAGATGTTCCAATTCCTGCAAAGTTCACGCTCCAGTAGATATGAAGCTCAATATATAATGGCTTGACAACCCTCTCTTCTCTCCACCCTCGCAGATGTATGTGAAATTCAATATTCCACTTCGAATAATCAAATTCCACATCAAATAATCAAAGATATGAAGTTCAATATATAATGGTTTGACAACCCTCTCTTCTCTCCACCCTCGCAAATGTTCTGATTCCTGCAAAGTTCACGGTCCAGTAGATATGAAGTTCAATATATAATGGTTTGATAACTCTCTCTTCCCTCCACTCTCGCAGATGTTCCGATTCCTGCAAAATTCACGCTCCAGTTTGTTCGGTATTCTGCGGTCCTGGACGTGACGGGAGTATGTCAAATATCCCATATCGAATAATCAAATATATAAAATTTAATATCCCACATCGAATAATTAAAGATATAAAATTCAATATATAATGGTTTGACAACCCTCTCCTCTCTCCACCCTCCCAGATGTTTCGATTTCTGCAAAATTCACACTTTAGTTTGTCCGGCATTCCGCAGCCCTGAATGTGATGGGGGTGTGTCAAATATCCTACATTGGATAATAAAAAATATGGAGTTCAATATCACACTTTAAATAATAAAAAATCTGAAATTCAATATATAATGGTTTGATAACTATTCTCTTAAAAATTAACTTTTAAGAGTGATGTGTTAGAACAAATTTACTTTTTATTATTAATCGGCTTCGTATTAAGGTTTATTCATGATGATGTGCGGTATGTGTAGTAGTGGAGGCGTGGAGCTTGGGAAATCAATAACTATTTACTAATAAACAATAATAAAATAGGGCGGGGAAACTTGCTTTACTGTATGTTCACAAGAAGAAACAAAAGGGAAAACCAAAAGCAGTTAGATTCACCGCCCATGTTCACTCCATCCACTTAGCTGGATTTCCACTCCCGACAGACCACTTCCCTTTCTGCAAATTAATTTGATCACAAGAATTTTAAAAAACACAATCTCTCACACCTCGTGACCAAATGTCATCAGTCATCCGATATCATATTAAAAGAAAAAAGATTATGTATATATGTGAATCAATCGCAATTGAAATGTATTGATTTAGGGTATATTGAGAACAGATAATCTTATAATGGATTAATTAACTTATTTATGGAATATTTATTTTATTGGTTGGAATGAGATGGGGTAAATGAATAATGGAATGAATTGTGGGGTGTCGTGGTGGATTAATCAAATGTTTATCCAATATAATTCGCACTCTGTCATCAATTTTGGATTTGTAAAAGTATTAATAAACACAAGTTTAAGTAAAATTATTAATCTAATCGTTCTTAATTCTCCCACGTAAACATTCTATTAGGGTATATTGAGAACAACTGATTATTATGGATTGATTTACAAAAGTTAAGAAACATGCTTTGTTTTAAAAGCCTTTAAAAACTAGTTAACTTTTAAAGATCCACTATCAAATTGTTGCCTACCGCTTTCAAATGTATGTACGAAGGCAGCTTAAATAAAAATTAATTTTTTTCGACATATAAGTGATATAACCACATTATGTATTTATTTTTATTAGTTTTTTTTTTATTAAATAGTAACAGATTTTTGGACAATAAATTATAAATATATTATAAATTTATAAATCAATTGTTTATAGCAGTGAAAATTTCCATTGTAAACAATTTTATTAAACATTTATTTTTGATAAATTTTAATTGAAATAGCCACAAAATTTTTGTTGCTATATAAACTCATTGTTTATTATTTATAATATTTAATTTTAACAATAAAAAATTCGTTAATATTTTTTAGTTGCTAATCTTTTTGCATAAATTTGTAATTTGTTGCTATTTATACCGCTAAATAGCAATGGATAATTTTCGTTGCTAATTTTACTATTTGATGATATTCTAGTAGTGCACGCCTCCACTATTACTTTACTGCTACAGTAGGCTTGACGTCCTCCACATCCTAACACCCTCCCATTGGGCCATGTGACTAGAACTGACGTTACTCTGTACATCATTGGTGTTAAATTACTAGGGGATGTCTTTGCTGTTATCAATTATGAACGCCATAGTATTTGGAGAATTTTCTGTATTACTGAATGTGATTGATGTACAAAATACAAGAGTACATACACAATATATACAAAAGAATCAACTAGCTAAATTAGGGAAAGTCAACGATCTTGGAACAAATCAAATCCCTAATTATTTGTTTCCTTTCTTAACACTCCGTCTCAAGTCGAGTGTCGGATCTTCGATACTCAACTTGCACAAGACTTCTTCAAAAATCCTCCCATTAACTGCTTTCGTCAAGATATCCGCTAGTTGATCTTCGGACCGTACAAATGGAAGGGCAATTACTCCGTCTTCTAGCTTCTCTTTTATAAAATGTCTATCAACCTCCACGTGCTTGGTATGATCATGCTAAACCGGGTTCCTAGATATGCTGATGGCAGCCTGATTATCGCATCTCAATTTACTGGTTCCTGCCGTAGGAAATCCAATCTCTGCAAGCAACTTTCTCAACCACAATACCTCAGTTACCCCTCGTGCAATGCTACGAAATTCTTCTTCCACACTTGAGAGAGCCATTACCTTATGTTTCTTGCTCCTCCAGGTCACCAAGTTCCCTCCAACAAGTGTGAAGTACCCTGAAGTTGATCATCTGTCTACTGGATTTCCGACCCAATCAGCATCAGTGTAGGCTTTAATATCTAGGTGTCCATGCTTCTGAAAGAGAACACCTCTCCTCGGATGACCTTTAAGGTACTGACACATCCTGATGGCTGCTTCCATATGCTCTTTCTGGGGTTGATGCATAAACTGACTCAAGACTCCTATTGCATACGCTACATCAGGTCTGGTGTGCGCAAGATAGATCAACTTCCCAACTAACCGCTGGTATTGCTCATTGTCAGTCTCATTTGTTCCTCTTGTTATCCTCAGTCTATGGTTAGCAACTATAGGTGTGTCAGCTGGTTTGCATTCCAGTAACCCTACCTCAGCCAGGAGATCCAAGATAAACTTCCGCTGTGATATGAAGATACCCTACTTGGACCGCAACACTTCAATCCCAAGGAAATACTTCAATTCCCCTAAGTCCTTCATCTCAAACTCCCTAAACAAGTTCTTTTGAAGGCTTGTAATTTCGTCTGTGTCGTCCCCAGTAATGATCATATCATCCACATATATTATGAGGCAAGTTACCAACCCACCTCTTTTTTTGAGAAACAAGGTGTGATCTGAGTTACTTTGGTGATAGTCGTATTTCTTCATGGCCACTGTGAACCTCCCAAACCAGGCTCGAGGCTACTGTTTCAAGCCATACAGTGCCTTCTTCAATCTGCATACTTCCCCTCTATCGAAGTCTTTCGTGAACCCTGGTGGGGGTTCCATAAACTTCTTCTTTGAGATCCCCATGAAGGAACGAATTTTTGACATCGAACTAGTGTAACGGCCAGTCTCGGTTGGCTACCACTGAGAAGAGGACTCAGATTGTATCAATTTTTGCTACTGGAGAAAAAGTCTCGGAGTAGTCGATCCCGTAGGTCTGTGTATAACCTTTGGCCACTAACCTGGCCTTGTATCTCTCAATGCTACAGTCCTCCCTGTGTTTTATGGTGAAGACCCAATGACATCCGACTAACTTCTTCCCAACAGGTAACTCACACTTCTCCCAAGTGCCACTTTTCTCAAGGGCTTCCATCTCGGTTTCCATGACCTGGACCCACTTGAAATCTGAGAGAGCTTCTTCAACCTTATTTGGAATAGTGGAAGAATACACTGAGCTGAGATATGTCCGGGCCTACCGAGATATATTTTCTTCTGCCAGATTGGCTACTGGATACCTGGGTGTCTTTCCCACATGCTCTGGTTCATACTGTTTTACTGGAATCCCACAGTTTGCCCTCGGGAGAAACACATACCTATCCCCTTGTACCGTTTGTGCCTGCGTTCTCTCCTGGGGATGTATCTCATCTATTTCGTTATCTCCTGATCCTGCACTGTTAGGTTCGCACTTTCCAGAAGATACAATACTGCTAAGAGAATCATATTCACTTACCTCTAGGATATCAGTTGGCAGAGCAATCGGGGTATGAGAATGCATAGGGGACTGAGCTATGTGGTGGGTTTGCTTGGTGGTTCCGCCAACTTGCTCTGTTGGGACCGTGTTAGGCCAGGGTGGTGGTATCCAACCTAGTGGATCCTGCTGTTGTTGCTGTTTCTCCCCCTGATCACTAGGTTGGGTAAAAAAGTACTCTGTTTCAAGGAAGTTACAGTCCATGGTTGTATATAGACGACGAGTGGGAGGGCTAAGCTGGAGGGTATGCTGACCTGATTTCCTAGGTGTTGTAGGGGGGTTTCATACTTTAAGCCTCTGGTGGGCAGACGATTCACGAGATAGACTGACGTGGCCACTGCTTCAGGCTAGAGATGTTTAGAACAATTAGATTCAAGCATGTATGCCCTAGTCATCTCAAGGAGCTGACAGTTTTTACGTTCTGCTACTCCATTTCATTGAGGGGTATGTGGACAGGAAGTGTGGTGGATTAGCCCGTGATCCATGAAAAACTGTTTTAGATCATAGTTAACAAATTCCCCCTCCCCCCCATTATCTGATCTAAGGACCAGTATGCGGGATTTAAACTGTGTTTGCACCATGCTAAAGAATTCCATAAATTTTGCAGACACCTCAGATTTATTTCTAAGAAAGTAAACCCACATCATCCGAGAACAATCATCAACAAACAACACAAAATATTTAAAACCATGATCACCAGTACTCGAAGCAGGGCACCACACATCAGAATGAATTAAAAAAAAAACACTTCGTTTGACTTAGAACTTGACAAAGGGAACGAATGTCTATGGCTTTTTGAAAGAATACATGTCTCATAGGACAACCCACTACTTTGTGAGAAAATGCTAGGAAATAAAGTTTGAAGATACCCTAAGGAAGGATGACCCAACCGTCGATGCCACAACTACTGTTGGCGTTGCACAGTCCTGTGAGCAAGTGCTGCAATTTCTTGTTGAGCCACCTTATCCACATAGTACAGTCCATTCTGCTCAGTACTACGCCCAATCACTCTCCCCGACTGAATATCCTGTAACAAGCAAAAACGGGATACATCAGGACCATACAATTTAATTCTCTTATAACATGACTAATAGAGAGTAATTTGTGTGAAAGACTCGACACGTGAAGACAATTTCTCAAAGTGAGTGAGGGAGATAGAGTAATATTTCCTATTCCATGAACCGGGGAAAGACCACCATTTGCACTTTGGATCGAGGTTTTTCTAGCCACGGTATAATTCGTCAAATCTCCCTGATCATATGTCACAGTATCCATAGCCCCACAATCAAAGAGTCAACGGGGTTCTTTGCTGTCGTCTTGTAAATTTGCCTGAAGATCTAGTCCCTGTTTTATCTCATTAGGAGTAGCTTTACAATAAAAATTATTACAGACAATATAATCACTATTACAAGTATTATCATCATTACTACAAGTAATATTTGTCACTTTCGGCAAATAAAAAGGAGGAATTGGAAGACTTTGTGTTATTTTCGGTCAATAAAGGAGAAAAATAAGAAGACTTTATGTAAGAGAGAGTGGAGGGGCACGATGGCTAATTTGCTCCCCCCAAACCCTTTACCTAGTAATGCCTTCCCCTTCTCACTCTCTCCTCGCACCGCATCTGAACCCTGCTTCTCTTCCATTTCTCCTCTCGCGGTGACTTGGTGCGCCGATGGTCCACGGTTATTGCTGGCGTAGTGTAACGCCCCGATTTTCAGACAGTCAGGTACGCTCGACACGTGTGGGTTTCGAGCATAGGATTTTATTTTATTATTTTCGTTTATTCAATTTATACATGTTATAATAATTCTTATAAATTGTATTTCGACGTGAATATGTGCAAGTGCATGAAATACGTGTCAAGTTGAGAATTCTTGTATGAATGGAATTTAATTGCTACATGGATTAATTGTCCAATTTGAATTAATTTGCCAAATTGTCCTTAAATGCTTATTCATTTCAATTGAGGGACTAAATTGCATGAAAACCTTTTGGACCTAATTGACCATTTCCAAACCTTGGATACCTAATTGCATAACTTATAGAACTTAAAGGATTTGATCATAATTATTACATTTTCCCCCTAATATATCGTTGATTGCATCTCTTCCACAATCATCAATTTTCATTCATAAAAAATCATCTCCCATAGTTGCTCCCATCTCACCGAGCCAAACCTCCAAAGAGGAGAAAGAGATTTTCATCAATTTAAGGCATGATCATGAAGGAATTAGGAGCTTTGAAGCATCATCATCCCATCTCATCTCTTTCTTTCTTCCTTTCAAGGTATATGATTGATATTTCACGATTTCTTGATAATTAGGCATGAAGCTAGGGTTAGTGTTTAAGCTTGCCAACTTGATTATTTGATGTAGAAGTATGATTTCATGCTTTTAGCTTGAATTTATGTTTGAATTCTTGAAGAATTTGAAGTTATATGCTAAACTCAATTATGAGCTTGAAGTGGATGATTTGTGATGATCAAGCATGATTTAAGTGTTTATGTTGGATTTTATTATATCTTAGGTATGCTAGCATGTTTCCTTCATGATTTATTGCAACTAAGATTGAATTATATGAGTGTTGATGAGTTTGGCAATCATTTCGTGCCTCCCCTGTTTCGCCCCTGTTCTTCTGCAGCTTCTGTAAAACGGGAACGACCCTTCCCGTTCCCTTTGTAATTGGGGAACGGCTGTTCCCATTGATTTGAATAAAATGCAGGCGGCGAGGAGGGGAACGACCGTTCCCACTTTGTCTCACAGACGGGAACGGCCGTTCCCATCTTCGGGGAGCATTTCGGGACTGGGGAACGGCCCTTCCCATTTTTCACTAAAACCTGGAACGACCGTTCCCAGCCCCCTGGTAGTGCAGAAACTTTCTGCATAAAATTACATTTTTAGCCCCTCGATCCGATGGTTTATTTGACCCCGATTTGCTATAATATGATTCAATATGTACTGAAACAACATGTTATCATGCTACATTGTGTATTGCTCGATGTCTCGTGTATGATCATGCCGTGCGTCATTATATGGAATAATGTCCTTGAATTATAGTCTCATGCACGTACATTGTTCCGTTTCTTGTCCAGTTATTCTCCAGGACGGAGATAGGGGATCATGAGCACGTTCACGCATTCACGAGTCGTGTGTCGCCTGTCAGGTGAGGTTTAATTTCTAGTTATATAGAAACCGTATAACCTTACGTGATTTTTGGCCAAAGGTATTTATATTTATAATTTCATGCAATCACTTATCATTTCAAGTTAGGTTATTGTTCATGAATCAAGCAAGTAAGTTAGGTTAGTGTTCACGAATCAAGCATGCCATGCTCATGAAAGCAAGTACGTGCGTTCTCCTGGCCAGGCTCTCCTTTGTGAGGGTACTGGGCTAGTCTTCGGGCTGGTGGTTGTCCGTCCAACTACAGGAAGAACAATACCCTATCGTGTACGTATGTTCTCTTGGCCAGGTCCTCCTTAGTGAGGGCGCTGGGCTGGTCTTCGGGCTGGTGGTTGTCCGTCCAACTACAGGAAGAACAATACCCTATCGTGTACGTGTGTTCTCTTGGCCACGTCCTCCTTAGTGAGGGCGCTGGGCTGGTCTTCGGGCTGGTGGTTGTCCGTCCAACCACAAGAAGAATAAAGCCCTATCTTGTACTTGTGTTCTCCTGGTCAGGTTCTCCTTAATGAGGGCGCTGGGCTAGTCTTAGAGCTGGTGGTTGTCCGTCCAACCACAGGAGGAACAAACCCTATCGTGTTACAAGCAAGCCATGTATTGATTGCATGATTTCCATTCCATGAATGTGCTAATTGGTTACAATATCGCACGATTGCACGTTAATTGAATTGCATGATCACCTAATGATTAACAAGCAAGCAAGCATGTTTATCGATTTCATGAAAAGAACAAGTATTTAATATTGATAGTTGTATTATGGGGCGAAGCTATATTATTATTGAACCCATATATTATCTTTTACAAATCTTTACCCGAGAATATAACTTGCATGTTATCTGCGCAAATATATATGTAAACCCCTCACTCGGTCTTCACAGACTGACACCTCCACCTTTCAGGTATTGCAGGTGCACGCTAGGCGGGAAGTGAGTCGAGTCCAGTCTTGGTAGTCGAGTCATGCACGGTGCATTTTATTTACTAGTTTATTTATTGTTCAAGGGATTATGTTTAGGTTATTGTTATTGTTTATTTGGAGATGATAATGTATTGATAAATATAGTAAGGTATGTTTAGATTGATAAATGAAACATCGTGACTTGGTAAATGGAAATGCTTGATAAAGATTAGTTTATGCTTCCGCTTTAATTTTGTTGCATGAGTTAGTTATCCCGCCTAGCCTATTGAGTTATTGCATTGTCACCCGTTTGCTGTAGGTTAGTTCATGTACGGATTGGCCATTTCGTATGTGGATTGACCTATAGTGCGGGGGTGTGGTACCTCCACGTGTCCGGGGTGCTACACGTAGCCTGGCGTTGCTCCGTCATACCGCCGGCTACGCCGGCCCTCCAGCCACCCTATGAGCTTGTAACAGCCCTCTTTGTTATGGCCGTTTCACCCGCACTGCTCGCATCTAACTGGTTTTCCATCACCGCCGGTCCGACGAAGTGCGATGGGACCCTGTCTGTCTGGTTTTGGCCAGAATTTGGCTGAACCATTAAAGTCCCCCGCCAGTGATGATGTCCGGTCAGCACCCATTATTTCTCTTCTCGCTGATTCTCGCCGGATGGTGGCATAAGATTTTTCCATCGATGACAAGGGGTCTTCTTTCAATAGATCTCGTCGTTCCGTATTGTAGCGATCATCTACCCTAGTGAGAAATTGAAAAAAATGGGTCTCGGATCTGAGGCGGTTAAATATACCCATATCTCCGTCACAGGTCATGAGGTTTGATTGGCGCACTTCAATTTCCCTCCATATGCGTTTTAATTTACTGTAAAACTGCTCAATGGTGTCGGTCCCCTGTTTTAGACTGTTTGCCCCATACGGTAAGGTCGAAGATCTGGAGTCCATCTCTGCCTTGACCATACGTGGCCTATAGTGCTTCTCACAGAGCTTTCGCCGTGGGGTATTTGACATAATTAGCAACTAGACTCTGTTCCATGCTGTCCAGAATCCACGTGCATACAATAAGGTCCGTTTACTCCCATTGGGTATAGCTTGGGTCCGCCGCCGCTGGTGGTGGTGGAACTCCGGTGAGGTGACTTAATCTCCCCCTACCCCCGATTGCCATTCTCATCAATCGAGACCAAAGGGAGTAATTAAATTCGTTTAACTTGATATTGATCGAAACTGATGGAGTCACAATCAGTTGAGTTGATTGGATCTGTTGTGGCTGCAGGTTTTGAAAAAGGCTGGATAACTGAGCGGCTAAGGAGTCGACAGGATGTTACGATTCCTTGCAGGAGCTGGCCGTACTGTTGAACTCGGCCATGGCTGAAAGAGGGTAAGGCCAGGGTACGTGATGAGTAAGGGTCGAATCCGTTTAATGGATCGTCACCCGCTCTGATACCATGTTATCAATTATGAACGCCATAGTATTTGGGGAATTTTCTGTATTACTGAATGTGATTGATGTGCAGAATACAAGAGTACATACACAATATATACAAAAGAATCAACTAGCTAAATTAGGGAAAGTCAACGATCTAGGAACAAATCAAATCCCTAATTATTTGTTTCCTTTCTTAACATTTGCCATCCCTCTATAAAAGCTACAACAAACTCATCACATTCGGTAAGCAATTATGATCACTTTCTCTCTTTAACTCGCTTAAATTTTCCCATAAAATTTACTGACTTGAGCGTTGGAGATCTAAAGTTGGGTTAACCCCTCATCCGTCCCCGTTTGGCACTCTAACCGTGTGTTTGTCCTAATAGGAAGGATCCACGACCCTTGGTCCATCGAGATTACACTTGCTTTCGAGCCATCAACGCTTGGACCTAACTATACATAATACAAATTCTGAATGATTAAGCCTTGACGTTAGATCAAGCACGATTAGTCGGAAAGTTCGTCTGAAACATATAATCAAAAATATTAAAATTTATTTCATTCATCGAAAAATTCATCAAAAATTATTTCAGATAAGTTTTTTGGTTGCAGATTTGTCGAAAAATTAGACGAGGAAAATTTTATCGATAAATTCGTCGAAAGTTCTTTGGAAGTTAATCGATTTAAAATGACATCATGTTTCGCCGGAAGATCACCTCAATGTTCATTGGAATATAAGTTCATCGGAAAATTCATCTGAAATAAATTCACACGAGGATTTTCGTCAACTTAAAGTTCGCCAGGAGTTCAACGAAAAATAATATTGTCAGACAAAAAAATGGGAATTTTCATATGAAAAATGACTATTTTTTTGTTGTGGCTTTCTTCTAACAATGATTTTTTTTGGGAAATTTACCTCCATTTTGCTGGATTGGCAAACAAATTTCTAGGGCACAAGCTATGCACGTGATTAATTTTAGTAATTTTTATTTTATTTTTAATTTAATATATAAACGGTGGCTGAAAAATATACGTGGACGTGGCCAAAAATTTTGTTACATGGTTGCCAATGTTTTTCGGCGGCCACATGGGATTTTCGATGAGAAATTGTCCTTTAGTTTCCCAAATTGAAAACTTGAAACTCTGCATTTGCCAAAGTTCAAAATTAGTCCACAAATTTCAATTGTGAAATATTTGACAGATGAATTGAACAATTTTTTTTAATTAGATTAATTACAAATTAACTTTGATGGGCCCAAATCACGCTCGAATTAGATTCGCATACGTGTCATAATCCAGGCGGTCTATTCAGATAACCCAAGAACACTTGACCTTAGACGCTCGTGGATGTGGGCTCGTAAAACAGGTCCAGCCCATACAACTTACTACCTTGATCCCTGAGACCTGCCGGTCAAGGCCCATGCATCAAACGTAGGATTCTCCATTAATCCCATTTAACGCTCGCATTGAGGCCTCACAGGACGTTCGTTACTCTTGTGGGGGCCCTCCCCTTTGCACCATGGAGTTTTCCCTTGAGGACCTCCCGTGGCCGCGTGTCGTACACGCCCTCCGAGCGTCCCAATTCTCGTATAATACCATCGAGGGAGACCTTTCCCTCGAGCACTCTAGCACTCGGATAACCCTCTCAGGGTATATTCGCGCTTGGACCATCTCTGGCGCCCATGCCGCCGTTGCAACAGGGTATGCTCAGCTACCATATGCTAATCCCCTCCTCAACAAAGGGTTCCCACCATGAGGGCGAACCCAATTGAGTGAGGAACAATCTAAACTAAGGGCCACAACGGCTCCACAACCACCTATAACACACAGTGGTAGTGCCCGCACCGTTCCTGACATCCACTACCACCTATCTGTAGGTATCTTTCAGGAATGACACTTTCAAGCCATCACACAACGCCACGTGTCTAGGGCAACAGTGGGTTTGGGACCACTTGGTTACATTTACCAAATCACGCTCACCCTCAACCTATAAATATGGGAATTCCTACACTCATTCCCTAAGGAAATAAGTCATCTTCTATACAGACATGACACACATAACAGGGCATATTCTCTGGTTTTCCTTCCCAAGCATAAACACTTCATCTCTCTTGCATCCTTATTACTTTTTTTTGGTGTTATCCTAGCTGGAAGAACCCACGCACTTCTGGAAACCCAGTTCCTGAGGCTCTTACGCCTGTGATGGTCTTCCCCTCAAACAAATTCTAAATTGGTGGCTGTTTTATCGGATTTCATTTCCTAGCACCATCATTTTTGGCACCGTCTGTGGGAACCATTATCATCATCTTCATCTTCATCTGATTCTTCTTTCTTGAGCTAGTTGAGATATAACACCTACTTTCAATCATGGTGACAACAACAAGATCTGGCGCTTTGGAGAACAGGGGGGCTCTTCCTCAGTAAACGTGGAGAAGGTGGTGGTGCCAGCGTCGTTGACGTCATTGACGTCGCTGCCGTACAAGCCGGTAACACCCTAGTCGATGGAAACATTCCTCATGTTGCCGCAGCGTTCTCAAGGGACTAGAATTTGGCCCTTAGCACATCATTTTCCTCCTGAAGTTGGACAGGGTTCGCCGCTCGCTCCATCTTCTTGTACTTTACCTTACGCTCGGAGTACACAACCGTACGTTGCTGAAGGTTTTTAACCCTCAGAAGTACTTGCTGCGAACAAAAAAAAAAACCCAACACTTAGAATTTTTCAGAAGAACAATGAAAACACTTGGAAAGAGTAAGCAGAAGAAGACTTACAGAGATGAGCGCGTGGGCGAGATCCTAAGCCACCTAATTAGCATTTTGAGAGTATAAGCGCTTGTGGTCCCCTGTGAACTGGACCCTCTAGAAAAGCCTGTAGGTGATGTTCCGGGCTTGAGCGTGGTTGCTCAACACAGTGGTGCCCTCGGTAGGGTTACGCTGGAACACCTTATCGCCTGGTGCACTCGAAGTTCCACAAATGTTCTTCCTCAGAGGAAGAAGTTTCCCTATTGCCGAGGTCACCCTCGGCCACCTACTTGCCTTTGCCAATTATCGAAATAGTATCTGACATCCTTTTTCTCTTTCTAGAAGGCTGAACTTGGCCCCCTTGGGGATCTCTTATTACCACGCTCGAGCACGGTCTCTGCTGATTATCTTGAGGGTTGGTCTGTGGCCTGTATCCTCCCCTCTGATTTGACCCGTCACCATGCCTCGAGACAATACGAGTTTCAGGAGTGGTCGCACGGTTATCGCCTCGACCCCGGCCAGACGTGCTAGAACTGGCCCCGTGGTGGACCCCACAGCTGTCCCCTCGGCCTTGATTCTGCCCTTGTTGATTCTGGGGATGCTGCTGCTAGCTGTTGTGGGCTTCGAATGACCAATAGGTTGGCCACGTTCCTCATTCCGCCTCTCCCCGACATCAGTATATGGACACCTGAAATAAAAAGAAACAAGAGTCAACTCTTCCTTGCAAAATATAGAAAAATACAAGTATAAAGTCAGTAATCCTGTCTAACAGTTAGTGTCCTAGAATCTAAACTTCTCTCTCCAAATTTCGAGCAGGTGGGTTAGCGGTCATGTTAGGAATAGTGCCCTGAAAGCCGATGTAATAGTTTGCTTTAGTACTTTCCTTTTTGTAAATCACAGACAATCTTTCTATAATACGAATTAAGGCAATACTTCTATATATGCTCTTATTTGATTGTGTGTTTACTTTTGACTGCGCATGTATAAGAACTCCCCTAATCAATATGACTTATAGGACTCAACCATTTAGGCGAAGTGGTTCATGGGACGAGCCCTATATCACATAAGTCATGGTTAGAAATTACTCCAAGCCGATGAGTCCTATAGACAGTGGGAGTGTCAACCTGACTCGTTCGAGGCTTGCTCATGTGATCACGCCCTTAAGAAGGACCACCTTGTTTCATGGGATGCAAAGTGTATAGTTGATACGTGCGTGATACATGGGGATGCTTGCTTATTCTAAGTAAGTACACTGAGGTTGTCCTGCTTATTCCAAGTCAGTCCCTAAAATGCCCTATGAAATGTGGCGTGATAAAATCCCTAGTTATTCTTACTTAAGAATTTGGGGTTGTCCTGCTTATGTGAAGAGGACAGCGGGAGATAAGTTAGAAGCTCGTTTACTTATGCTACTTTGTTGGCTATCCTAAGGAATACATAGGATACTACTTCTATGATTAAACTGAACAAAAGGTGTTTGTTTCAAGAAATACAACTTTTCTTGAGGAACAGTTCCTAGAAGAAAAGAAATGCAAGATCACGGAACTCGAAGAAATTCGAGATGATCCCACGCCACCCAGGCAAGAGACGCCTCAATCTGATACTGATGAATGTGAGTTTGCCTAAGAAGGGGGGGGGGGGGGGAGGGGTTGAATTAGCCCTTAAAACCTTTTCAAGAATTTTATAAAACTTTATGAAACGCAGCGAAAATATTAAGGTTTTAAGAAAATCGTTTATCAGAGTTAAGCGCGTGTTTTGCTTGAAATAATTACTGGTACAAAATAACGAAGTACCAGACAGTGCAATAATGAAAATATGCAAAGCAAGTAAATGACACGGTAATTTATCCAGGTTCAGTCCGAAGACCTACATATTGTCCCTAAGTTTTCACTTAGGATTTGAAACCTGTTTCACTCAAATAAATTAGCATAAGTACAATAAGTTCCAGGAGTAAAACAGTAAAAACAAGAGAGTTAGAAAAACTCCCTATGAGAGCTGATACAATATAACCGATCACCAATCTTGGCAAAAAGATAGTGTGACTCGTTCTGGCGGTAGTATCGCGACCACTCAGCTTTCACGACCTCAGTGTAGTACGCTTAACGTCACTCACACCTAGCTTGAACTAGCTATCGACCGACTACTTCCACGGCCCAGTAACCCTGCACAACTCAACTTGCTCTAAGTGATTCTTGAGCTTGAATTTGATCTCTTCACCACCAAAATCCTACGAGACAACAAACAAGCAAACAAAAATTAGAAGAAATCACCAAACCGTATATGAAATTCAATATTCTCGTTTTCACTATGTTGGTTTAGCACTCTTTTCTCCCTTTCTTTGTTTCTCACGAGATTTCTCTCTTAAATACAAGTAACACAACGGCTATAATGTGTAAAATAAGGTAGGAGCAGTTTGGGATTGATTTTGGTACAAAAGGAAAGATTTTTCAGCGAAATTCCAGACAAATTTCAAAAGTACCAGGTCAACACTTTCCATACAAACAAAGATTCTAAGCATGTGACAAATATAAGTATGGAATAAATCAATTATGGGCTATATAAAATCATGATTTACAATCAAGGTAATTAAGGAATGATTTTATGCAATTCAAATAAACTTTCCATGCTAGAATAAAACATGTGATATAATGATATATGGAAAGATGCACAAAATATCTTAGAAGCATCAAAACTTACCATTTAAGTATCAAAAAGGTCAACAATATCCCCCTTTTTGATGATGACAAGAGATTTGATGCGATATTTGAAATAGAGAACTTACTTGAGCTCCCCCTGAATGTGTGATGGAGAATTTTAAAGTTCTCCCCCTGAATAAGTGCTTCATCTTGAACATAGAGGATTAATTCCGAAATTCCAGCCTAATTCCAAAATTCTATATAACTTTCAGTCTATCAAAACAATACATAGTCATGGATAAGATATGCATACAATCAAGAATCACGTAAAGATTACATAAGTATATCAAATCTTTACCTCTCCCCCTTCATCATCAATGAGGGTAAATACCAGGAGCTAAAAACTCATGCATCATGCTGAAAAATTAACTTTTTGCAAGTGTAGGACATTCAATTATCCCTAATGCAGTTCTAAGCATGTAAAACCGTTCTTCACTTAATACCTTAGTAAAAATATCAGCCAATTGATGCTTAGTCTCAATGAATTCAATGCATACGTCACCTTTTTACACATGGTCACGAATGAAATGATGCTTAATTTCTATGTGCTTTGTGCGTGAATGGTGTACAGGATTTTTTGTAATGCAATTGGCACTGGTATTTTCACATAAGATTGGAATTTCATGCAATGTAATACCAAAATCACATAAAACTCTTTTCATTCACAACAATTGAGTGTAACAACTTCCAAGTGACATGTATTCGACTTTAGTAGTAGATAAAGCAACAATACTTTGTTACCTCCCAAGGTTGTGGTTCTGATTTGAACAAAGAGGTCAACATGTAGAAGTTCCACCGGACTGGAACTTGTGATTTCCTTTTTTGATTTGAATGAGGATCCGATTTGCTCACTGATTTTGACATGCACTACATATTCTATCTTTCCAGTAAGTTAATTTTGGTATAACTCTAACCAAATCATTCTCTTCCACAAGCCAAACAGTTTCAATGGTAGTACCAGATTTTGTACCACCTATATGTGCCTGGAACATCCGATATTCAAGTACCACTTCTGATTTTGGGACTATTCCTTAGGCATTTCCTGCAAAAATTGTCAGTTTGACCTAGGTACCCAACCTTTATTGGGTCCTTCATGGTTAGTGACAAGAGATTTATGCACCCAAATAAACTTTGTACCAATATGTTTCTTAATAGGGCATTTCTTATTTATATGACCAGATCTATCACATAAGAAACACGTTTTATGAAAAGTTCCACTATTCTTTGGTGCAGTTCCAGTGACTGATTTTTTGAAAGGGGGACGGAATTCCAGTTTGGAATTCTTAATACCAGAAACAGATTTTCTACTAGCTGAAGAATCATTCGCAGTAGGTTTGCCTTTGATTTGTCTTTTCAAATTAAAAACTTCATTTTCACACACTATCTTTTCCTTTTCAACAATTGCCTTTTCATTTTGAAGGTTTTCATTTTGTTCTCAAAAGCAATTTTATCATTTTTATTTGATTCCTTCAAAAAATTGATTTCTTCTTCCAATTTTTTCTTTTCGTCAAGAACTTTACTTAATTCATTTTTCAATGAAGTATTGGAAGATATAAGTATCTCCATATGTTTATGGCATTCATCTAATAATTCATAAACATCATCATTATCAGAATCAATATCGGAATTTAAATGTACCTCATTATTTGCCATTAGACATAGCTCCTCTTTATCAAAGAAATCGTTGTCCGATTCTTCAATAATGTATTTCACGCCTTCGATTCTTGTGAATTTGTTCGACTTGGGCACCTTTTTGAGTGCTGGACAATCTGATTTTTTATGTCCAATCTCACCACATTCAAAGCATATAATTGACATACTTGTGTCAGATTCTTGACTGGTTTTTCATTGATTTTTATTTCTCTGGAATTCATTTTGAAACCAGCAAGTTTTTTCATTCTACGAACCATCATGGCCATCTCATCATCAATCTTTAGTTCATCCAGATCATCATTGTCCTCTTCTTGATTAGAACTAAATGCAACGTCCTGTCTTATTTTTGATCCGAAAGTAACCTGTTTGTTGAGAAGTACCAATTCGTGGGCAGTAAGAGAACCAATGAGTTCTTCCATGTTCATCTTGTTGATATCTTTCGCTTCATGGATGGCAGTCACCTTTGGTGTCCATTCTTGAGGAAGTGATCTAAGGATCTTCCTCACCTTTTCTTTCTCCGAAATCGGTTGCCCAAGAGCATGAAGCGTGTTCACAATCTCCATGAATCTTGCATTCATTTGGCTAATATTTTCATCAGGTTTCATGGTGAACAATTCGAGTTGGTGCAGCAACATAGTAATCCTTTCCTCATGGACCTGACTGGTACCTTCGTGGGTGACTTGTAATGTGTCCCACATATCTTTGGCCGATTCACAAGTACTTACTCGATTGTATTCCTCTTTCACCAATGCACATGCTATCACGTTCTTTGCTTTGACATTCATGGTGAGAGATTTCATATCCTCCGTGGTATACTCATTTTTCATCTTTGATACTTGCTTATCACCTTCTCCTTTCATTGGAACTAGCGGTCCATCTTCCACAATCATCCATATAGCATAATCTAATGATATGATGAACTCTTGCATCCGATGTTTCCATGATGCATAGTTGGTTCCATCAAAGAGTGGTGGCCTGGTATTTGGCATTCCTTCTGCAAACACACTAAAACTTGAAGAAGCCATTAGATCTTTAACACAAGGTTGTTAAACCAAATATATAGAGTACGAGGCTCTGGTACCAATTGATGAATGTGAGTTTGCCTAAGAATGGGGGGGTTGAATTAGGCCTTAAAACCTTTTCAAGAATTTTATAAAACTTTATGAAACACAGCGAAAATATTAAGGTTTTAAGAAAACCATTTATCAGAGTTAAGCACGTGATTTCCTTAAAAATAATTATTGGTACAAAATAACAAAGTACCAGATAGTGCAATAATGAAAATATGCAAAGCAAGTAAATGACAAGGCAATTTATCCAGGTTCAGTCCGAAGACCTACGTATTGTCCCTAAGTTTTCACTTAGGATTTGAAACCTCTTTCACTCAAATAAATTAGCATAAGTACAATAAGTTCCAGGAGTAAAACAGTAAAAACTAGAGTTAGAAAAACTCCCTATGAGAGTTGATACAATATAACCGATCACCAATCTTGGCAAAAAGATAGTGTGACTCGTTTTGGCGGTAGTATCGCGACCACTCAGCTTTCATGACCTCAGTGTAGTACGCTTAACGTCACTCACACCTAGCTTGAACTAGCTATCGACCGACTACTTCCACGACCCAGCAACTCTGCACAACCCAACTTGCTCCAAGTGATTCTTGAGCTTGAATTTGATCTCTTCACCACCAAAATCCCTCGAGACAACAAACAAGCAAACAAAAATTAGAAGAAATCACCAAACCGTATATGAAATTCAATATTCTCGTTTTCACTATGGTGGTTTAGCACTCTTTTCTCCCTTTCTTTGTTTCTCACGAGATTTCTCTCTTAAATACAAGTAACACAACGGCTATAATGTGTAAAATAAGGTAGGAGCCGTTTGGGATTGATTCTGGTACAAAAGGAAAGATTTTCAACGAAATTCCAGACAAATTTCAAAAGTACCAGGTCAACACTTTCCATACAAACAAAGATTCTAAGCATGTGACAAATATAAGTATGGAATAAATCAATTATGGGCTATATAAAATCGTGATTTACAATCAAGGTAATTAAGGAATGATTTTATGCAATTCAAATAAACTTCCCATGCTAGAATAAAACATGTGATACAATGATATATGGAAAGATGCACAAATATCTTGGAAGCATCAAAACTTACCATTTAAGTACCAAAGAGGTCAACAGATACTTCACAACCAATCACGAACTTCGATACAAGTGAAAAACCTCCTCTAAGGTGTTCTGAATGCACTCCTAGACAGCCCGAGAGATGGTATGGTTTTCTTCATGAAATCTCTCAAGAGGATAATGATCCCCTAACCTATGAGGAGGTACTGTCAGACTCTGATTCGGATCAGTAGAAACAAGCCATGAAGTCCGAAATGGGTTCCATGTACTCCAACCAAGTTTGGACCTTGGTTGATTTGCCTGATGGGGTAAAACCCATAGGTTGTAAATGGATCTTTAAGAGAAAGCTCTGAGTAGATGGAAACGTTACAGCCTATAAGGCAAGGTTCGTTGCCAAAGGCTTTAATCAAAGGCCTGGCGTGGACTTTGATGAAACCTTCTCGCCGTTTGCAATGCAAAAGTCCATTCGAATCATGCTTGCCATAGCTGCATATTACGATTATGAGATATGGCAAATGGATGTGAAAACTGCCTTTCTCAATGGAGACATTGATGAAGACATTTATATGGATCAACCCATAGGTTTCACATTCAGTGGGAGTGAGCAAAAGGTTTACAAACTCCAAAGATCAATCTACTGATTGAAACAGGCTTCTAGGAATTGAAACATTCGTTTTGATGAAGCTGTCAAAGCGTTTGGCTTCATTCAAAATTAGAATGAGTCCTGCGTGTATAGAAAGAAATTGGAGACTTCAATGCAATTCTTGGTGCTTTATGTTGATGACATCCTTCTAATTGTGAATTTGAAGGATGACATGAAATTAACCAAGTCTTGGTTATCGAACCAATTTGAGATGAAAGATCTTGGTGATGCATCCTACATTCTCGATATTAAGATCTATAAGGATAGATCTAAGAGATTAATAGGACTATCACAATCGATGTACATAGACAAAGTACTGAAACGGTTTAGTATGGAGAATGCGAAGAACAAAGTTCTTCCCATGAATGTAGGAACATCTCTGTCAAAGAAGATGTGTCCTAAGACGAACCTTGAGAAGGAGAGGATGACTCATGTGCCTTATACTTCGGCAATAGGTAGCATAATGTATGCAATGCTATGTACTCGACTGGATGTGGCATATGCACTTAGTGTAATGAGCCGATTCCAATCAGACCCTAGAGAAGGTCATTTGACTGCCGTGAAGAATGTCTTAAAGTACTTGCGAAGCACTAAGGACTTATTCTTTGTATACAAAGGACAAAAAGATCTAGTAATCGGAGGATACTTCGACGCAAGCTTTGCATCTGACTTAGATGATTTTAAGTCAATGTCAGGATACGTTTTCTGCCTTAACGGCGGAGCAATGAGTTGGAAAAGTTCCAAGCGAACGACCACTGCAAATTCGACCACTGAGGCTGAATACTTAGTTACAAATGATGCAGCTAAGGAAGGTGTTTGGATCAGAAACTTCATTCAAGATTTGAATGTCGTTCCTAGCATGAAAGACCCCATTACTGTGTTTTGTGACAACACTGGGGCGGTTGCTCAAGCAAGAGAGTCAAGATCTCACCAACGGACCAAACACATTATGAGGAAGTATCACCTAATCCGTAATATCATCAAAAGAGGTGATGTGCAAATTGAGGGGGTCACATCAACAGAGAACGTGGTAGACCCGCTTACTAAACCCCTTAGTCGAGAAGCTTTCGAAGGTCATCTTGCGAAGATGGGACTTATATTAGCTCCTGAATGGATTTGATGGGTAAGTGGGAGATTGTTAGGAATAGTGCCCTGAAAGCCGATGTAATAGTCTGCTTTAGTACTTTCCTTTTTGTAAATCACAAACAATCTTTGAATAATACGAATCAACGCAACACTACTTTATATGCTCTTGTTTGATTGTGTGTTTACTTTTGACTGCGCATGTATAAGAACTCCCCTAATCAATATGACTTATAGGACTCAAACATTTAGGCGAAGTGGTTCATGAGACGAGCCATATATCACATAAGTCATGATTAGAAATCACTCCAAGCCAATGAGTCCTATAGACAGTGGGAGTGTCAACCTGACCCGTTCGAGGCTTGCTCATGTGATCACGCCCTGAAGAAGGACCACCTTGTTTCATGGGGTGCAAAGTGTATAGTTGATACGTGCGTGATACATGGGGGTGCTTGCTTATTCTAAGTAAGTACACCGAGGTGTACTGTGTGAGAAGATTCCTAAATGGGAAAGGAAGTTTCTATATCTAGAAATAGAAACTTCCAGATTAGGAAATATCTCACGAGTCATTGATGTGATTAAGTGATCCTTAGACTTGAGATTCCATTGATACTTTATGAGCTAACTCTGTAGTCTTAGGTGTAAGCTTTAAAGGGTGTCTCCTTAGACAACTGATTAAAGGCTTATGTTAGGGGTGCATAAGTGACACATGAAAGTATATGAGAATCGATAAAGGACCTAGGCTTGCATTGGCAAGATGATGATCTCTTATTGTGTAAGTCATTCATATGCCATCTAGGAGTCCTTGGCCAAGGCAGTGGATCAAGACATTAAGAAATATGTTTCTTGGATTGAGATCAAATGGATATGAAATGCACTTAACATTAAGATCAAGATTATTAGGGTTCTAATTATTCCCTTGCCCTAGATCTTGATTGAGAGATGGGATGCAGGAGGATTGTGTCTCACATATGTCAATGACTTAAAGGTTCTGTCGAATCGAGACATTCTTATTCAGCTAGGGGTCAAACACCTGTTGCTAGACTATGGTCGTTTGATCTGTGGACTAATTAATTAATTGGGGTTACTACTAATTGAATTAAGAACCTAGAGGGTCACACACAACAACCCGGTCACGTGGGTTAAGGCTTGAATCGATTAAACGAGTTGATCGAACCATTAAAAGAATGACACGTGTAGTCAGGTGTCCTAAGTGACACATGTACTCACATGTGTATATATGTGTATGAGTTAAATAATTAATGTGTTAATTATTTAATGGACTTTGATTTAATTTTGAATTATTATTAAAGTCCTAATTTGGAGAATTAAAGTCTAATAAATAATTAATTATGAATTAATTAATTAATAGTCTTCAAGTTATTTAATAAATAAAGTAAAATAAAATATCTAAGAGAGTTAGATATTATTCTTGCTTGACAAGTTGGTCAAAATGAGACTTTTGGTCTAAGTAAGAGTCTTATTCTCCAAGCACAGAAATCCCTTTCCAAGAGAGTTTGGAATCCTTGTCCAACAAGGAATGGGGTTCGAACCCTAAGCCTATTCATATGAGGGGTTCAAACCCCCTAGGGAGATTGATACACAATTTCTCCTTCTCCAAATATTATACACTGAACCCTAGAGCCTAAACACCAAATATAGAACTACCATCCTCCCTATTCGGATCGTGGTCGTGGTTGGTGGCCTAATTCTCTAGAGGGCTACAATCGTGAAGTCTTGAAAGATTCGAAGGAGCTTTTGGGGATCAAGCCGAGTGAAGAGCGTTCTTGGGCGGCTAGAACGTGTCAAGAAAGCTACTATCTAAGTGAGTTTCTTGATCTCTACGAATTTGGGAATAGGAATAGCAAGTTTCGATCCTAACTTATTGGGAAAATTTTTTATAATTTTCACTGCGTTTCTGTCAGTTTTCCCAACAGGTCATTCCCGGGTCATTCATGAGCCCGCAAAGGAATAGAACTTCCTCATCATCCATCAGTTCCTTGGCCTTAATAAGCCACTAACCGCTCCTCAAAGCGAGGGCCAACTCTTAAGCCCAAGAGAGGGAAAAGGAAGGAGCCAAGCAGGATCTTACGAGGGACCCCTCCCCATGCCTAACCCACTCTCGTGGATCCCCAAAATCCTCACCCTCGGGGGCCCTCACGAAAAAGAATTTCTCTTTCCAGTCAGTCCCATAGGATGTTGAGGGCGAGTCTATCAATCTTAGATTGGACTTGGCTTGGATGTAATAAAATCCTGTTGTGGGGGACGAGCGTGGTGAGCGAACCGCTTGATAAAGACTGTTGAAATTGTGAATCGACGGCTCATTCCCGGTGCATTTCATCAGGACCACGAAGGCGTTGATGAGGACTATGCCGTTAGGGACAATCTGAAAAGGGCTCAGATTCAGGAGGTTCAGGATGCTTGCCATGGGAACAGAAATGGGGAATCTCAATCCCCCAGCCTCAACCGCATCCTTGTAGACAGCCATTTCCCCCGGGGGGAAGGGGAGGTTGTTATCCCTCTCGTGTGGTGCTGGAATCCTATAGGTATAACACTCATCCCAGTACCTTGGAACTCTCATTGTAACTAAATCCCCTATAGTTATGGTGTTGGGGGTCTCGTCGGGTGTCCTCTCAGTAGCTTGCATACCAGAGCCTTCCCCTCGTTGGACTTCTTAGATTTTCTTGTCTTCTTCCTACGATTGGCAGGGGGATCTTCCAAGGGCCTATCCCCATTTCTTCTTGAATAGAACCCAGAATGGCCACCGATACTGTGTGGCGATGAGGGTGGGTGGCACTTTTCGTCAATGGCAAAGTAACCCCTTTCCGTTCCGCCTCCATTACTAGTTCCATCTCCTCAAATATATGATCAACCCCACCTAAGTTTCTTTCACCCATAGCGGACACGGCGGCATCCAAATCTTCACCCTAGCATCTCCAAACATCTCCTCTACCATTTGATGGAGAGGAGCAGGGTTATGAGAAGAGGAGCTTGAACTGGCCATTTCATCAATTTCCCTCACAGTTTCCTCTATGATTCTCTTAGATATGATGGTTTAAAGGCAGTAGGATAAACAGAAAGGGGAAATGGGAGGAAGGAAACCTAATAATCTAGAGTTAGCAAGTCAGAAACTTAAGAAGAAGCAAGAAATTACCTAAAGTTCTTGGAAAATTTGAGTTTGCCGGAAATCCTCTGAAATGCAAGAAGATCTCTGAAGATTTTATAAACGCGTAAAGGAAAGAAATGAATGGAATGGAACCTTTATTTATAGGAAAGGAAATTGGTGGGATTTGGGCAAATTAATTCAAAAGGTGCAATCATTCCCGCCTTGATAACTGCCCACTTTTGGGAACCGTCACACACGTCCCGAGATTCATGCGCCGTTTCCTGGAAAGGCGCACCCACTCACATTGCAAGCATTTAACGCCTAACGTTTCAAGCGGTCAATATGAAAAGACATCATTAATTGCTTGTTCAGAAGAAAATTTCCAAGCGCTCAACCTCTTTAACGAGCGTGTCCCTCGGAAGTTTGAAATCAGGAATTCTACAGCCCTGCAAAATGATAGGGCTAAACACGCTCGACCCTCGTTTGGACACATGGCGTTATCATCGTGCAACGCGTGGAAGCCGGGGCACCACATATGCCACCCTCGGAACGAGCCTCGCCTTCGTTCCCAAGGGTGTTCCAACCCCTCACCGAGTTAATTCCCGAGCGTGAGGTACTGCAACCCTCAATGCTCTCGTGCACTCACCCTCAGAGATACTTACCCGCATGGGCAAACCAAGGAATGGGCTCCCCTCTTGGGTTCCATGGCATTGGTCCAGATGCCCCTCGGGCCCGCGAGCCTCCATAGCCTATATTAAACCCGAGCGTACTTCCACCCCTCTGTATCAACCCCCAAAACGGCTCACTGACACAAGGTACACACCCGCGCACCTGCCACTGTTGCCCTCCACCAACTTTTCACCAGCTTTTGCAGGAGATTCCTCCTAGGTTTCTCCTCATCACGCCACGTGTTAGGGTAACATTAGGCCAGGACCACACGGTGACAATTACCAAAGGGTCCCTGACCCTCAACTATAAATAATGGAGGTCATCCCATTCACTGTAAGCAAGCTTCCATACCTTAGTTCTACAACTCTTTCTTCTTCAAGTTCATAGTCTGACTTGAGCGTCGGAGAGTCAAACTGGGCACCACCCCCAGTTCCCCCAGTTTGGCCTTCTGACCGTTGTCTTTTTGGTGTTTGTCCTAGTAGGTTGAACCCTCATCTTTTTCGGCGAATTTCACCTGAGTTCCATCCCCTGTTTCCCCCACAGTAAATAAATCGTAAAATGATCGGATTTTGGACATCTCAGATTCAGACCCATCAAATAGTATAGATAAAAATAAACTAAAAATAAGAAAGGAAAAAAAAAAGTTTGAAGAAAAAAACGTTTCTGCTAGGTGGAAAAGAGGGGGAAAAAGGAGAAATCAAGATGAAGAAAAAAAATAATTTATATTAAAATAATAATATATTTTAAATATTTTAACACCTAAATATGAGTTATACTCTCAAATTTGGAGAGTGAAGTTTACATGTCACACTAAGGAGCTTATTTGAAATTTATTTAAAATGATAAGGAGTCTAACCGGAATAAAATTAATATAAGAAGGTATTTCAAATATATCAATAGATATCACAAGGGGTTAAATTAAATTTTACTCCAATATATCAGTAGTACATCCTCGTTAAATTGTAATCGAAATACAACTCCAGAAGTTGAGCTTCTAAATTTTACAAGTATGTAATCTACTCAGAGTAAGTCAAATAATTCCATAAAGTTACAGTATACCAAACCTTGAACTCCCATTTCCCGACCAACTATCAATAAAAAATTGAAAAAAAAAAAAAATAGAATAAATTGAAATTCTAGTATTTAACACTTAACCCCATCCCTTTCACATGTTACACATACTATAGTCATCCTACAAATCATAAAAGCCAAGAAACTGGCGTTACAATTTGCACCCAAATGGCACACAAAGCCAATGCAAATGTTAAGTATGGCCTAATGCTGTTCTTCCCTTCACCGCACGACAATCTCTTTGGAGCACTTGCATTTCCGTGGACAACATTCTGGGAATATTTCGAGGTTCCCATCACATTTTCCGCAAACGAAGAGAATTTCTTAGAAAAACTCTGTATGTTTGTGGGATTCAGTTTGGGAAACCGGTGGATTATTGTGGGGTTTATGTGAACCTGAACTGTCTTCGATGGAACTACTTTGTGGTACAAAGTTTTGGGCGCCTGTCTGGTTGAAACGAGCAAACCATGATTTATTTCGATTTTCTCGTACACTTCGAAGTTTGGAGTGCTCGAGAAATCATCCAAGTCCCCATCTTCCAAGAAGTTGTCACAGCTTTCATTTTGATCTTGATTTACATGTCCAATTGAGATGTTGTCATTTGCATCTATGTTTGTGAATGCATTGAGGTTACTGGTTTCTCCTGCATTGTTGATTAATAAATTAATGAAATGAGTACTAGCTATACTAGCTAGAGAATTTGTTGAACAAAGGGATTTAATTGCATTTTTGTTCAACGATTTTAATTTTGGTCTGGTATTAATAGACTTTTGCAGTTTACATCATATATGAAACCGAAAATTCAATTAACTCCGACAAATTACCTTGAAAATCATGATATTCTTTTGGGGGATTGGAAATGTTTTCTATTGGGACCGTCTTGAAGTCGTCTGAAAAGGCCTGTCAAGATCAAAGAGAGTAGTTACGTTACACGCTGAAAAATATTTCACTTTATTGTAGACTTATGGAAATAATGCCAAATAAAATACTTTATGTAATAAAACAAAAATATGAATTTTACCTTCTCAAGTTCTTTGTTAGACATTCCTACCCATCTCAAGTTCTCAGACATCCTCCCAGAACTCATGAACAGTTCATTATTGTCTCCAACTTCAATGGAGCTGTGATTCATGTAATTTTCTTCTCTAAAACTGTCCAAATATTTCGAGGGACTAATGTCGGCATTTTCTTGGTTATTTTGGATGAAAAAAGAAAAGTCATCTGCGGGAGCATAGATTCCAGCCAATGTGTCATGATTCTGAAGATCCTGAGAAGCCTGGGCAACTGACAGTATTTCCTGTACAATGTCTCCCGAAGGTTGATTTGTACTTTGGTTGAAAACGTGATTTGAATGTAAAGACATTGGATCGAATGTTGCCTGGGAAAAATCGTGGACCTCCAATTGAGGTAATGAAAATCGGTGCTGTAACCGTGCACATTCTAATGCTATGTCCACCTAAAAGTAAGAAAATCAAAAGAAAGAAACACATCAGTTATAACACATAATTAGAAATTCACAAGGCCTTTTCTCTTATAAAAAAAAAACCGTTGAATTGATAAGAATATATAGCCACTAATTTTAATTTTGAGGAAAAAAACATATTACCTCAATATATGGTAATGTTTGGAACCAACTATCCAAACTTTGAAATATTTAAAGTTGTGATGTGAAGTGTATGATATTATCAAATATTTGTCTATGTGAGACCGTTTTTGTGTTCATTTTTTATCAAAAATTTCTCTTTATGTCAGTAATTCCAACAAAAAATAAGCAATAAAACGGAGTGAGATGGTACTATGAGAAATTTAACATAGTTTAGGAGATAATTTGAGACATTCAAAATTTAGATAATTAATTGCAAATTAATTATATTTTAACGGGTAATCTGTTTTTTATCTTTTTAATTTTTGAAGACACAGTGGCGGAGCCAGGAGTATACGGTGGCAACGGCCCTCCACAAATTTGGTCCTAAAAGATATTCCTTATATTGTTTTTAAATCAATTCTTTTTTTGCCCCTTTCAAATATTATAATTGTAGTTCTCAATCTGCTCCCTCTATAGCTCTATTAAAATTCTGGTTTCGCCCGACTTGTAAATATTTAAGAAAGCAGCATACAAACTATGTGATTAGTAAAATTAAAAATACTGACCCTTGATGGTGGATATGGTATGACGGCAGAATTGGAATATGGATTGTTGAAGGTGAATGCCTCTTCTGATAAGTACTGTGTCCATCTTGCATCGTGGTGACTTGATGAACCGGTCATGTTCATGGCATTGGACGATGACGGGAATGGCTGTTGATAGTTGGAACAATCAAGAATGTCATCATATTTCCCTTCCGAATGATGAAGGTCGTTAATGCTGGGTGACCGATCACTTGCTGAATTGGTAGCATAAATTTCTCCAGTTTTGGGGGTATTCAAACTCTTCTTGAATACCCGACAAAGGGCATAAGCATCCTGAAATTCGATCAAATTATATATGTGTAAATAAATTGATAGGCTACATAGGGCATCGAATTCCCTCTCATTTAATATTAGATGGAACATTTCTAGGAGAAGAAATTGAAAAAGAAAAGTGTTTTAATTCTACCATAGTACTTAAATTTCACTTGAATTTATTTTTAGAAGTAAAGTATATTTCGGGGAGTTTGAAATTTGTAAAAAATATATTGAAATAAAGTTATGATCACCTGCAGGCCGGTGGGAATTTCACATTCTCTTTCGTCGAGGCGATATTCGTGCATAACCCAATCTGTTCGAGCTCCGTGAGGGGCTCTTCCTCGGTAATAAACTAGGGTTTTCTTCATCCCAACTGCCCTTGTTTGTGAATTTACCTTTCTGTCCTTGCCGGTGGCCTTCCAGTACCCGGCTTTTGTTGCCCGGTTGGTCCTCGACCCGTTGGGATATTTACGGTCTCGAGGACTAAAGAAATACCATTCGAGATCTTTGCTTGGTAATAACGACTTTCCTGCATATAACATATTGCTTGTGTATATTAGGAGGCGTTTTCTTAAAGTAGAGTATATTTTATATGTTATGGACTCTTGTCGCCCAATCTCTGTGCCCTTTTTCGTTCTTTATTGTTGTACTTTGATTGATTTATGCTTTTAAAGACTTCATAGAAGTGTAACTAACAAATGCAGAAAAAGGAGTTGCATGGGAATCTTCATTCTTGATATAGCAACTCGTTCTTTATGGTTGAAGTTCATGCCATGAAACTAATCCGTTTGACTAAAGTTTCTCTTTAGGACTGTTGGACCACATAAATCATATTTATATATATATACACCAAGATGTGTGTAGTGGCGAAGTTAGAACCTTAGATCACAAATTAAAGATTACTTCTATAGTTAGGGACATTACAAGCAGTTAAACACCCCCTAACTTCCATTGTCGGTGCTGCATATTTAGGGGAAATTGTTCTAGAATCACATATTTTATATCCATCCAAAAAACCCATTTTTTTTTAACTTTTAATTTAATTAGATAATAAAAGAAATTGTTGGAAACACATAATATCTTCAGATTCAAGTTTATTGGGTTACACACACATATATATATATATATATATAAATTCTCTTCAGTCATAACGAAAGGAGAGGTAGCCGAAAAGGGAGAAAAGTTGGATTATATGCTGCAATTAGTGTTCCTTACTTTGCTTTATGACTTAGACTGAAAATCTTGCATGATAACACATTTTCTGAGGAACAGGACTTCTTAAAACGTAGGTACCATAGACCAAGAATTTAACGTATAAAGCGTATTATATATTTGTCTTCAAGTTTGAAAGCTACGTTAAAAAGCATATATATATATATATTAAAAAGCATATATATATATATATTAAAAAGCATATATATATATATATATATATGAAAGAGAGAGAGAGAGAAATTTCATAAATCTACACTTAAATTTGACAGACTAATGGCCCTAGCTAGCTTATATTAACCATAAATTTTATTTTATTATCAATATCATGAGTTTCAGTCACCTGGGTTTTGCAAAACTATAGTTAATTGCAAACATATATGATGTGCGGTTAGGGTTTCATTGTTATTATACCTTTCTTCATTCCTACTTTATTATCCATCTTCATCCTTACATAACATTACCAGCATGCCAATTTTGTTCTATTCCTAACCTTGATCATAATCAAAGTATATCGCGTTACTGTAATTAACCCATATCAAAGAACGCAAAAATCAAACTTTCATTTTATCAAGACAAATAATATGCATGCATGCGTGTCTGATAATTGATAATCCTGTATGATTAACGTAACTAAACGTAAACACGTAAACGAACCTGGAAGGTCCCATGGCTCGCACTTGTACAGATCAACTTCAGGAATGATCTCAAGATCGATTTTCCGGCCGTTGATCTTTCTCTTTAGGTAATACGCAACGAGCTCTTCATCGGTGGGGTGAAATCGGAATCCAGGAGGCAGTGAAACTGGTGCCATATCCGCCAAATCTCCTACCTTTATGAAACTTCTTGATTCTGATTAATTAATTTAACAATTAGTCCCAACTATTAGTTAATCTTGAAAAAGAATAATGCGACCCTGAGAGCTAGCTTCTTGTCCCAAAAAAATTAGAGACCGGCAGCAGCCTAATCAGGAATCAACAACTAGCTAGAACAACTGCACAGATGAAAAACCCTAAACCAAATTAGCATTAATCCGTTGCAAAATATGCATTAAATAGCAGTTTAATGCTTCTAACATGAACTAAATGATGATTATGTGGGCATGCAGATATATATATTAGATGAGAGAGAGAGAGAGAGAGACCTTGATTAGAAGATCCAAAGGAAGGAGATGAATGGAGGGAGGTTTGAGAAGTTGAGGGATGATTTGGGGGTTTTGATAAGAGAACAAAAAGAGAGGTGAGAGAACCTAAATTAATAAAATAAAGCAAATTGAGGGTAGGGTTGCCACCGCCTACACCACCTTCTATATCCATCACTTTATCTTTATCAAAATATATACTAGTTGTTTTCCCCTTCAAATGTTGCTTTCTTTATTAGTCTTTCTTCTCAAGTTCCTTCCCCCCTCTCTTTCCCAGCTTTATATCTTTCTCTAAATTGTATGATTATGCAAATTAACTACGTGCTTCTTTAATAATGTACGTATACGAGGGTTTCTTGTAGATAATTTGTATTTACACTACAATAATATATAATTTTTTTAGGGAAATTTTTTTTTTTTTTTTTGGCTATCCGAACTTTACGCTTTTTTGTAATTTACTATGATGCACGGACACTTCTAAAAATATCATTTTGCCATGTCGTGTCGTGTCGGACACCGTGTCCGACACTCCCCACATGGAAAATTCAAGAAAAAATCCGTGTCACCGTATCCGTGTCGTGTCGTGTCCCTATCTGTGCATCATAGGCAATTTACCATCCAACAAACTTTCATTACAAACAGTCATCCAATCTTTTCATTTCTAACATACAGTCATTTAAACTTTTTTTAAGTGGTTTCGGCTAAAAAATATGACATGTGACATGTTTATAAAACATACACGCCAGTTATATTTTCACCAAAACAAAAAAAGAAATTTTAGATGGCGATATGTTACAAATACAAAGATTGGATGGTGGTTTACAAATACAAAGATTCGGATATCAAAAAATCTTTTATCCTTTTTTTTATATACCAGTATGATTTTGTGTCAAATCACTTATAACCAAATGTCGAGCTACACCACTTGCATATTACTAATATAATTTGTTTTGATTAAATTATCATTTAATTGTAAATAAAATGATGGGTTAATATTTTCAGTTTATGATTGAAAATAATATTTAATATGTGAATAAATATAAAATAATTAAGTTGATTAATTAATTAATAGATGTATTGGCATGGAAACATGGAGAAATTATCCGATGCTTGTTAGTTGTCCTTCGTTGGAATCTGAGCTTGCCTCATCCACGTGGTGGCGTGTCATTTGATACATTACCCACTTGACCTGACTTGGGTTAAGGATCCTTTAAACCATTTCATTTTGGCGGCTTTCTTAACTGCAACAACTGAAAAAGAATGTTTCTTTCACATGCCCATTACTTCATTCCACCTTACAATTAAACCCTTTAATTTTGTTAATAAGTTTTATGAATCGAATTTGTATAATAAAATTTTGAATTCGATTATTCAACTCGGTTCGATATAATTAAAACTTAAATGATAGATACTATAAAAAAATATTGAAATAATTGTCTAACATGTTTAGAGTTCTTTCAAACTTAGCTTGTTTTGCAACTGTAGCAAGCTAAACAAAATATGACAAAAATTTACAAACTTGATTTAAACGGTAATACTTTTGAATATATAAAAGTATATATTACTTTTGGTATCATATAGTATTGGGTATATACTCATATTAAAAGTTATAAATAAGAATTGGCGTAGTCATATCTTTATGGTGACTTACCTATGCGTTATAGATTTCCACCTGTGATTGTATAGTCACGTCATGTGTAAATTTAAATTATTGTTAAGAGAAAGTTCAAGCAAATTAGAACGAATTAATTTCCATATATACTCCTCTAAATACAGGGGTCGAATATATAGCAATTTTCCTTCTCCAACTATTAGTTACGAATACATTCAGAAATTTAATCCAATTACCGGGAAAAAAAAATCCTCATAGCCAGGAAAAAAAAAAAAAAAAAAAAAACGGTTTCAATAAGAGCTACCAAAATCATTTTAAGAAATAAACAACATCCTATCATGATACTTTTTGTTATTTTTAAACTACAAATTTCTTTTTTATTTTTCTAATCGAATTAAATCTTACAATTTTTCATAATTATCCCTTTAAATTTTAAGTAAATTGCACGAGAGTTATAATATTAAAACTGGGAAGCCAAGAATAATTGCATGCATGGGCATTTCGACTGCTATGATTCCGAGTACTCTTCATTTCTTAATTAAGTCTGATGAGGTTATATGTTGCGTGGCCAACGAACTAATTTGATTAATAAAGTAAGATTAAGTAAAGATATAAGGCATAACGTGACGGGAAAAGATCGAGCAATTTTTCTAAATTTATTCATTTTCCATTGTGAATTTGGGTCATGTGTCGAAAGATTAGGCAAATTATCCACCAAGAAATTATATATGTGGAAAAGATTAATGGATCATATTAGCTTAATTAAGTATAATTTAGCCAACTCATATTTGTGTCCCGAAAGATGTGTAGACCCATTTTAAATGCCCAATAACTTTGGCAAAAGAAACTTTTCAAATATGTATACTATAAATAAGTATTTCTTTATAATGGGTTTTTTATTTAAAGAATTAATTTTATATATGTACTCTATATAGTCTCAAACTGTATTTATGTATTATTCTTAACGTATGTTTGTCAAACTTTAATTAAGTGTATTGCAAGAATGTTACGTATTTCTATTTATATAACTTTAATATTTGTGGAAGTTTGGAGAAATTCTAACCCTGACCTATACAAAACGAACAATTAATCCGTCGTGTATGTAAATACTAAATACGTCATACTCTTCGTATAATCATGATGTTTAATTTGTTCAGATTATAACGAAAATTTCCTTAATAATAAGCTTGCTCTTGCATTAATTATGAGCCTCTACTATATATTATAATTAACTTTTAAATATTTATTTGACATGTAATTTAATTGCATAATTAAGTATATTTAATCTCGCCTGCGCATGGTTTTGCATTTCTGTACGTGGTTGAAGTTACTTTTTAGGTGATGGCAGGATTTATTCTTCTATATATGGTATGAGGGTTAAACTTTTATCTTCTAGATATCAGTTTAGTAATTAAGGAACGTCCTCGTAATTCTTTTTCTAATATAAGTGTGCAAACGGAGCGGAGTTGGGACCCTAACCCACGGGACAATTCTTGATCGATAGTTAGGAAGTCATGAACAAAAAGTGTCCATCGTATTAAGTCGTGACAGAGTATGTATTTAATTATTGAATTTGGCTCTATATATTTCAAGCTCGATAATTAGATGCACTATAAGAAATTTGTTGAAACAAATTAAATACACTGATCGAAAATACAAAAATACTATTAATTTTTCGTTGGAAATATATATTTCTTATGGAGTACCGATGACTTCAGACTCATGGGATAAACCGTTGTCCGAAAGAAAAATCCACAGACATATTCCTTTGATTTTCGTCAAGAGATATATTTCTAAGAAAATTTACTTTAGTTTAATTTAGTATATATACCGATGACATACTGATAAAATTCCGACTATACATATACATGATGATTACAAATTCAATGATACAGTAAAATCAAATAATATTCCGGTCGGTTTCTAATTAGCATTATATAAGTCGAAAAATATTATAAATATGAGAACGTGAAATATTATGGGTCAATTAACAATATCACTACAACACTACAAGTCTCATTGGTGCTTTAATGTACGAATATTTTTAAAAATACTATTTTGTCGTGTTATATCGTATAGAATATCGTATCCAACACTTTTCAATTAAAAAGTAAAAAAATATTTGCATTGTCATATTTGTATCGTATCTTATTTTTATCGTCATATTTGTATCCATATATCATAAATTCGTAATATTAATGTTTGATGATATAATGGACAATGTCGATAACATTAAACGTGAAATTTTATATCAAAGTAAGAAAAAAAAAAAAAGGAAGCAAGCTTGAAGTACGAGGAAGGTAAAATCCTAGTTGCAATGGGTTGGTGGGGGCAGATGGGGGCCCTACTTTTGCCACGTGAAAGAATGAAATTCCAGCGTGGCTGGGACAGAATCACTTGTTCCAGTCTTTGTCTCTTTCACCTTTTCAATATCATCAATCTATCTTTTTGTGCTTTTCCCCTTTTTTGGGTTTCTGTGTTTCTGTGTTTCTTTTCTTTCTTTTTTTATTTAATATTTTAATTATTCACATATATATTATATAATTTGTACCCCTTTTATATATATATATATATTTACCTCAATTTGCAATGGAACTTCTTGTTTACAATTTAACATAGGCAACCTTTTCACATGGAGAATGTATTTGTTAAAGGATAAGATCACCTAACTGAGTAAGGATTTTTTATTGACTCAAATCACTCTTGTAATCTTTTTCTCCCTTATTCTTTTCCTTGTATTTAGCCTATTTCCTCTCTTGTATTTTGTAGCCCTAGTCAGTATCTATGTTGCACGGACACGGATACGGCGACACGGACACGACACGATACGGACACGGCTACACGGATTTTTTAAAAATTTTAGGACACGACACGGCTCCGACACGGCTATATTTTATATAAATAAATATATTTTATATATAAATTAAAATATTTTATAGAAAAATAAAAATAGTTTATAAGTATAATCTAGATAAAATAAAATATTTTAAAAAAATATGTATAATTAAAAACTAGAATAAGTTTATTATTTTAGTTTTCACCCTAAAAAATTCTAAAAATATTAAAAAATGCATAAAAAACTTTATTTAATTAGAAAATTTGTCCCGCCGTGTCCGAGCCGTGTCGGACACTTCACCCCGCCGTGTCCGACACCGTGTCCTATTTTTTTTTTTAATTTTTTTTATTTCGGACACGTTTCAGCCGTGTCCGACACGTGTCCGAGCCGTGTCCGAGGCGTGTCCGTGTCCGACATGTGTCGGACACTGCACGGACATTTTTTTTGCCGTGTCCGTGCTTTCTAGGTCAGTATATATTTGGTGTTGTATCTTGTACTTTGTGATATCAATGAATACAAACAATTCTTGGCTCCATACGTGACTTTACATGGTACCAGAGTCGTATCAATTTTTTTTTTCTACTTTCCGTTTTGCCCACCACCATCGCCATGTCCACCACAACCCTTGTCACCGCCTCAACCCCAAACACCACACTTTCCGCTACCCATAGCTTCAGTATCAAATTGAACAGCAAAAATTATCTAGCTTGGAAGACGCAATTCCTTCCACTTCTTAATTACCAAAGCCTGAATGGTTTTGTTGATGGTACCGGTGAATCACCACCCACAACTATTCCGGATCCGACAGATCCGACGTCTCAGATTGCCAATCCGGCATATGCGGACTGGTACAAAAAGGACCAGATGCTTCATTCCTCGTTACTATCATCCATCTCTGAAGAATTTTTTCCCTATGTTATTGGGCTCTCCTCATCCCATGAAGTCTGGAAGGCTGTCGCCAATGCCTACGGTTCGGTCTCCCAAAATCGCCAATGCCTACGGTTCGGTCTCCCAAAATCGCCAACTTCAATTACATATTGAACTTCAAGAACTCAAACGCAATGATATGACGGTGTCACAGTTTCTTCAACGAGCGAAAGCCTTGACCGATGAATTGTCTGCTGTCGGGCGCCCCCTATCTGCGGCCGAATTCAATGCTATCGTCTACCGGAACATTGGTTCTGAATACCACAACATCATTACTGCGCTGAACCTGAGACCTGAACCAGTCTCGTTCCATGAACTGCACGGTCAACTGGTGGCACACGAAATTCTCCTTCGAGGGTCTCTGGCTGTTCCAATTGCCAATACCTCTCATGTGCCGACATCCAGGCCACAATCCGCTCGTGGACCCTCAACCCCTACCGTCTTCACTCCTAGAACCAACCGGCACCCAGTCCTGGTCCCAGTAATTATTATCCTGGTGGACGTTCCAGCCCTCGAGGTCCGTGTCAGATCTGTGGTTGGAGGAATCATTTTGCTTCCACTTGTCACAATAGGTACTAGCCACCGGCACCTGGCTTTCGACCCTCGTTCCCCGCTCAGGCCAATCATACCTACTTTGGCCATGGACTTACCCCTGACTTTGTCCCAACACACCAGTTCTAGCAGCCATACCATCCCTCATACCAGGGGCCGTACCAGCAATGGTACCCTGATACAGCTGCGAATTTTCATGCCACACCTGATCTCAATTCACTAGGCAATCCGACACCTTATCGTGGTACTGATCAACTCCATGTTGGTGATGGTCAAGGGCTGCCTATTACGCATACAGGTAAAGCTGGTATTTCTTCATCTAAAGGAGTCCTCTCTTTAAATAACACACTGCGGGTGCCGTCCCTCACCAAGAGTTTATTATCTGTTCAAAAATTTACCTCTAATAATGGTGTGTTCTTTGAATTTTGGCCTACTCATTTTCTCATTAAGGACCAGGTAACCAAGACGGTGTTGCTCCGGGACCCTAGTGAGCAGGTAGTGTACGTGGTGTCCCCATCGAATAAACAAGCCTTGGCTGCTGAAGTGCCCAACATGAATGATTGGCATGCCCGGTTGGGTCACCCGAATTCCAAAGTTTTAAGATCTGTTGTTCGAAATTCCGGACTTGACTCCTGTAGAAGCAGTTTAGAACCATGTTCCTCTTATGTACTTGGTAAAATGAGTCGAATTCCTTCAGCTTCTGTTGAACATAAGAGCATTGCTTCTTTTGATATCATTTACTCAAATGTTTGGGGACCAGCCCCTATTACCTCCAGTAATGGTTTTCGTTATATGTTGCTCTTCATTGATGACTTTACCCGTTACACTTGGATTTATTTTCTGAAAAATAAAAGTGAAGTGTATTCTCTATTCCTAAACTTTGAGCAACTGGTAAATCGTCAGTTCCAATGAAAAATAAAAGCTTTTCACTCAGATTGGGGAGGGGAATACCAGAAACTAAACAAATATTTTCAATCCATGGGAACTGTCCATCGTATAGCCTGCCCTTACACCCATGAACAAAATGGTGTTGCAGAACACAAAATAAGACATGTTGTTGATACCGGCCTAACACTTCTTGCTCATGCCAAAATGCCACTCAAATATTGGAGTTTTACCTTTGAAACGGGAGTCTCACTCATCAACTCACTCCCCTCACATGTTCTTCAGAATGTTTCCCCTCACCAAAAACTCTTGGGCTCGTCTCTTCCGTACACAGACTTTAAACCTTTTGGTCGTGATGTCTTCCCTCTATTATGTCCATACAACCAACATAAGTTTGATTTTAGAACCAAACCTTGTGCGTATTTGGGGCAAAGTCCAACTCACTCAGCTGCTAGGTGTCTGGAACCAGAGTCTAATCGCATCTTTCTTGCTCGTCATGTCAAATTCTTTCAATGTGGGTTTCCCTTCATGGATGCTCCGGCACCGAAGACCTTCATGCCACCTCCATCACCATGGCTGTACACGCACACCACTCTCCCTGATCTCACTCGGCCGAGCACATCGTCAGGTATGACTACTTCCTCCTCTATATCCTCTCCTCCAGGTACCAGTGCTTATCCAGCTCCTACCACAAATAACACATCCTCCGGCGGTTCCAACAGTACCAGACCCATTGACCTACAACAACCTGATAACTTCAACCATGTTGTTGATCTATCTCACTACCCCAACCTCACCACAAAAAAACAACAACCTACAGCCACCCGTACTCACCCCATGGACCTACGCCGCTCTACCCTCTCTCGTCATGAAGCTCATGCTGCTTCCACGAGTACAAACTATCTTCTCCATGAACCTAACACATTCAAACAGGCCTATTCTCTCCTTCAATGGCGGCAGGCTATGCAAGTTGAGTATGATGCTCTTATTTCCAATAAAACATGGTCACTGGTACCTCGCCCTGGTACTAAAAATATTGTTGGGTGCCAATGGTTATTTCGTATCAAAAGACATTCGAATGGGACTATTGAGCGATACAAAGCCCGTCTAGTGGCGAAGGAGTTTTCTCAAGAATCTGCCATTGACTATCATGAAACATTCAGTCCGGTGGTTAAAATGACCACTATACGGACGGTTCTCTCCTTGGCTGTCTCTCACTCTTGGCCTAATCGACAACTAGATATTTCCAATGCCTTCCTGCATGGATTTTTGGACACTGATATCTCTATGGAACAACCACAGGGGTTCATTCACCCGGATTATCCCGATCATGTTTGTAAACTTCAGAAATCCCTCTATGGTCTTAAGCAAGCTCCCCGGGCTTGGTTCCAGCATCTCTCAGCCTTCCTTCTGCAACTCAGATTTATCTTTTCTAAGGGTGATCACTCACTCTTCATACTTCGGCAAGGTACAATGGTTCTTTATATATTGGTTTATATTGATGACATCATTGTCACATGCTCCAATGAAGTGAAGTTGGACTGGTTTTTATCTGCACTTAAGGCTGCCTTTCTGGTTCGTGATCTTGGCTCCCTCTCGTACTTCTTAGGGATTGAGACCATTCATACCTCAACCGAAATGCTCTTGTCCCAGAAAAAGTATGTGACTGATCTTTTGTACCAGTTTGGTCTGGCTGATTCCAAGCCATGTACCACCCCAATGGTGACGAGCCCCACTTTATCTAAATCCTTGGGGCAACCACTTGAGCAACCCCAACAATACCGACGATTGTTAGGGGCGTTGTAGTATGTCACTCTCACTCGACCGGATATTGCATTCTAGGTTAACATACTTTCTTAATTCATGCACAATCCTACCGATGAACATTGGAAAGCTGCCAAACGCCTCATGCGATATCTTAAAGGGACGCCCAACCTTGTCTTACTCATTACTCGCACCAACGATCACACATTACAACTTTTCTCAGACAGTGATTGGGACGGATGCCCTGATGATAGACGGTCAATTGGGGGTTATGTTGTCTATCTTGGTACCAATCTGGTATCTTGGCAATCGAAGAAACAACCCACTATTTCCCGTTCTTCGACTGAAAGTGAGTATAAGGCATTAGCTAATGTGCTGCTCAGGTTTTGTGGATCCAGGCACTTCTCAAGGAACTTGGTTTTCCGGTATCCAATCCATCGGTGATATGGTGTGATAATACAGGTGCCATATATTTGAGTTCCAACCTGGTATTTCATGCTCGTACCAAACACATCGATCTGGACTACCACTTTGTTCGAGAGCAAGTGGCCCGTGACACCCTTCAAATTCGTTTCCTATCTACATGAGTTCCATCGCGCCAAGCTTCGACTCACGTCACCCCCGTCTTCAGCTTGCCGAGGGGGGGGGGTGTTAAAGGATAAGATCACCTAACTAAGGAAGGATTTTTTATTGAATCAAATCACTCTTGTAATCTTTTCCTTCCTTATTCTTTTCCTTATATTTAGCCTATTTCCTCTCTTGTATTTTGTAGCCCTAGTCAGTATATATTTGGTGTTGTATCTTGTACTTTGTGATATTAATGAATACAAACAATTCTTGGCTCCATACGTGACTTTACAGTATTAAGATATTAAAAAGAACTATTATACTAAGTAGGAAGATCATAAGACGATCCAGATTATCTTAGTTAAAGGGGGACTTGTTTGTAATAATTGTTAATTAATTATCTTTGTTTGGACACATTAGAGTAATTCCCTTAGAAACATAAGCAATCATTTAATAACCAACCTTTGAAAAATTTGGGGGCCTGATTTCCTTTATCGTGATGTGTTATTGTCGAAACTCCATTTATAGTATTGATTTCAATAAAATTTATTGATAACAAGATCATGTGAAATAACAATGGGAGAATAAGAATAACTTAAACAAATTTATTTAGAGAAAATTGAAATTTTGGCCATTTTGTATATTTCCTTTTACAAGCTTGGTGCTTATCTTTTCAAAATAGGCAATTTTGATCCTGCTGTATTTTAATAGTTGTATGTTTTGTCCTTCCATCAGGTCAAAGAGTCGAGGCTTGTTTTCACCGTTAAGTTTTCATGTGAGAGGGAAAATTAATCTAATATTACACATTTTTGGAGGCAAAAATCCCTTATACATACATTTTCACCTTCAATGCACTCATTTTCTTTTCTTTTTGGCTTTCTTTTCGATTTTAACAAATACACACATTTTCTCCCTACACTTGAGTTAGTATTGAAATATACTTATAACTCTCACAAACAATGAAAGGAAACGTTCCAATAATACACTCATTTCCATCTAAAATAGAGTATAATTGTTTCAGTTAAACAAATGAAACATAGCAGAGACATTGAAACATACAATTTCCATCCAAAATAAAGAGAAAACAACAAAGTCTATACAACTAATTGAACAAACTCATTGTGCCAAAAACCGTAGATATTGTGCCAAAAATAGAGATATTAATTCAACTAACATACTATATCTTAACCAAATAACCCCACTTTCTTTTTACCCCCTCTTTGTCTTGCTTGAATAGACCGAATAGAAACTGAAGTTGTATCTTTGGGGTTTCTCATTGTTGAAAGTTGTGTGGGTTGTTCTTATCTTGGAGGAATGAATGCATTTGTTGTGGTAGATCTTGTTCTTGTCCTAGCTGTCATTGAGTCTAACATCAGTTTGGTCTTCTTCCTTGCCTATCCACAAACAATAATGGTATTTAATTATAATAGATAATAAGTTAATTTTAAATTATGAAAAATATATAAATAAAAAAAAAACATATTGTTTGTTTAGATTTTCAAGAGGATGGAGGAGCAACTTGTTGTGGAGTTTCTTCTTGTGATGGTTGTGGTTCATTTTGACTTTGATTCATCTCATCAGGAGTACCTAGCAGTGGGAATTCTTGAGTAAATTTCTTCCATTGACAACTCGTTTGATTGTGGTTTAATCCACCATAAAATTTGCAACACACAATCCATTTTTGTTTAGGTAGTGGTTTCTCTACATTTCAAGAAGTTCAATGTTACAGTTCTTCTATATCAGTAATTTTCAAATCAACACAAGAAGCCCCTCTGTATTCTATTTTCGGTTCATAGCAATACCTACCCCTATGATAAATATTTAATATTAACACATTGTCATTGCAGCCTAAAACAAGAAGGGAGAAAAAAGAAAAAAATTCATGAACTGGTAAAAGAGAAAAAGAACTCCACCATTGTCCTCAAAATATAAAAAAAAAAACAAAAAACAAAGAAATAGTACAACAGGCCGTATATATTGTCAAAGAGAACAAACTTTGAGTGCACAAAGATTCAGTAAAAAAATTTCACACAAAAACTTGAAAACTTACTCCTTGGTGTTCTAACTTCAAGGCGCATCATGCTTCGATCTCTTCAGAGGGTTTCATCTTCTTCCAACAAGAAAGGTAAGATTCAATTTTTTGGAACACAATAATCGATTAATCTGAAGAGAATTTTGGAGAGAAAAAGCGGAGACAGCTAGGGGTTTGGTTAATGTGGGTAAATAGAGTAAAAAGCTTCTTCAAGACGTTTTAAATACTCACGTGCAAAATGTGTGATAACTTAACCGTGAAAAGAAACATTTGACTTTTTGACCTGAAGGAAGGACAAAAAATGCAACTACTAAAATATAACAGGACCAAAATTACCTATTTTAAAACAATAAGGACCAAGTTTGTAAAAGACAATATACAAGAAGAGCAAAACTGCAAGTTTTCCATTTATTTATTTTTGGAAAACGATCAATACCACGTTGATATTATTACCAAACTCCCCTGCATGTATAATCATCATAAAGAAAAGTTACAGAAATACATGAGCAAAAAATGAACCACTGTGATGCCCCGTATTTTCAAGTTGCTTAGGTACGTACGCCACACGTGAGAGTTTGAGAGTTAGGAACTTTCTTTTTCTTTGTATGTGTATTTAATTTTAATTTTGATTATATGACTTATATGATTTAATTGACTATGCTATTCAAATTCGATTATAATATGCTTACTTGCTAATTTAAAGTTTTATTTCGTTTATGTACTTATTTGAAATTATATGAAATCCTTGGACTCAATTGGACTTTGATTTGGACCCAATTTCTCACCTAACAAACCTTAAGGGCCTATTCGAATCACTTAAATTCTCAAAGGACTTAATGGCAATTTTTCCTCCTTTTCTTTCTTGCTTTCACGAGATATATGCATATACACATGCATCTCTTCCTTTTCTTCATTTCTTAAACACAAGCATAAGACAATTTCTCTCTTCTCCTTCCTTCTCAATTTCGGTGCACACAAGGAAGCAAGAGACCAAGAATTTCTTCCATTTTTCTCCAAGAAATCAGGCTCAAGATCCTCTCTTCTCTCCTTCCCCTTCATCTCTTCTTTCTTCCAAGGTAAGATGGTGTATATATGTTTGATGAATTCATGAGGTGATGCTAGGGTTTTATGATATGTATTGAATCCATGAACCTAGATGCTTTAGTTGTGGAGTATATGAGTTGATTGATGCATATATATCAAGATTTACATGGAACTTGAAGCATAGATGATCATCTTCATTTTCAAGGGTTTTCTTAGCATATTTGATTGGATCAAAGCATGTTTCTATGGTTTATATGTTGCCTAATTGATGTATTTAAGTCTTATACATGTTATGTGTTAGTTTTAAGTTGATTTCTTGCATTGGTTTGGGAGTGGGAATGGTTTGAAGCCATTCCCGTGTGTATACCCTGTTTTTCCCCTGTTTTTTCATCCAGCGGAACTCCAAACGCCCGTGTGGCCCCTTAGTTTAATTACCAAACGCCCATTTGGCAACCTACTGTCTCACTCGAGAGCTTCCACACGGCCGTTTCCACTTTCAGTTTAATTTTCAAACGACCGTTTACCCCCTCAGACGTGCTTCGTTTGACCTGATTTTTAAACCGCAGAAACCTTTTGAAGTCTAGAACAATCTCAAATTGGAATCACATCAATATCCCTCATGTTTTGTGAGTTATAACTATTTTAATTTGGTATCGCCACTTTACCGAAAATCTTAGTTCACCTAACTTCGAGCTTATGTCATTTTCTCCTCGCTTTGAACCAAGATTCGAGCTATATACCATTTTAAAAAGGTATACTTGTCTAGTTTCTTATCCAACAAACAAAACCCAATTCTAACTTTTAGAACAAAAGATATTCCCATTTTTCCACAGCTTCTGCATTTTCGAAAATTGTTAGTTTTTGCTAAACTTTGCCGAAACCTTTCTTCTTGCGTTCCTTTCACCCCTTTGACTCCCGAATGTAAATTATATGAGTTGTATGCTTACCTAATTGTTAATTATGCTCTTATTTGATGCTCTATGCTAATTACTTTTATATACCTTATATGCATAATAACTTAACGTTTTACGACTCATAACGTGCTGTAAGGCTTGTTTATGCATGAACATGGGTTATCGCGTATTTGATTGACTATATGAGTGCATTCTAATTTAAGTGTGCATCGTATCATATCCCATGCATATTCTACATTTTTCGTACGGCGTATTTGGTCCATATAGAGTCTAAGTCTTGGGCTTTCGTGTTTTCTTTTCAGACGAGGTTGCAGGTGTTGAGCCCGAGGCCTAGCTTTGTCCGCTTTCACTCTTTTCTTTTCAAGCACAAGGTGAGGTTTAGGATTTTGTATAGTTTCGACCTAAAGCCTTTATGTGACGTTTTCGAGCCTCGCATGTGATTATATATTATATATATAATTAAATAAGTGTTGATTATGATATGTTTATGACCTTGTGAAATGAGTTGGATTTGAAAAGGGTAATTATGTAAGCCTATGTAAGCTCTTTTCGAAGAATCATTTATGTTTAAGTTTGGTAGCGAGAATTTTGCCATGAAAGATTGGTTATGTGAATGTTAAAGTAAATATGGGCCCTAGGAGCTATGGGTAAGGAATCCTCGTGTAACGCCCCGGTTTTTATTTATTAATATCTTATGTCTAAAATAATTTTATAAATTATATTTTATAATACTTTCATGAGATTTTATCAATTTATATCAAATTGAGAATTCCTTTCAAGACTTGAAAATATTTATTTCGTGATATAATTACCGAAAATGATTTAATTGTCAAACTTGGCCTATATGTTCATTCTTTTAAATTTTGGGACCAAATTGCATAACATTTTCAAGGACTCAATTGATCAATTTCCAAAGCTTTCCATCCTTAGTTGCATGACTTAAATATTTGAGGGACTAAATTGCAAATTGATTATTTCATCAATTTCAAGGATGATGAATCACGTAAGAGTGCATCTCCAAGCTTCCTAGTTCATTTCATCCCAAAATTCACCAACATATCCATCTTTCTTGCTTTCGGTTCTTCAAGTAGAAAGGGGAAGAAGAGATTTTATCATCACCATCAAGTTTGCTCAAGAGGCTTCAAGCTTTTAAGCTCCAAATCATCCATCTTCATCTTCTTCATCCATTTCTTTCATTCCAAGGTTGGTTGTGCATGAATTGATGATCTTGAGCATATTTGATTGAGCTAGGGTTTAGGAATTATATGCTAGATGAGTTAGTTGAAGTGGGAAGCATGATTATGTGATCATGATCATGAATTATGGCATGATTTGTGCATGAATTTAATGGAAAATCAAGCTTGAATGATCAATATGAACTTGAGCTAGAAACCTTGAAAATCTTGATGATATTTCATGCTTTGAGTGTTTAAGTGTTAGGATATCATTTCTTGAGCACATATGCATCATGTTTCCAGAAAATCATGACTTGGTTGTTTGAAAATGGAATTTTGGTTGCCTTGTTGATCATTCCCGTAGCCATGCTCTGTTTCCCCTGTTTTTCCAGTTTCAGAAACTGGGAACGACCGTTCCCAGCCTCAAGGCATTGTGGGAACGGGCGTTCCCACCTTTTCAAATGATTTAGGCGGCCGAGCATGGGAACGGCCGTTCCCATTTTGGCCTTGTGCCGGAAGGGCCGTTCCCAACTTCAGCGCGTTTTAAAAACTGGAAATCGTTGGCGCGCTTTTGGGGACTACGGGAACGACCGTTCCCATTTTACAAAGGGGTCCGGAACGGCCGTTCCCACCTGAATTGCAGAACAAAATATTCTGCATAAAATTACATTTTTAGCCCCTCGATCCAACGACTTCTTTGACCCCGAATTGCTATTATATGTGCTAATATGTACTGAAACTACATGTTATCATGCCACATTGCATTTTCCTCATCATCTCGATACATTTTGGCCGTTCGTCATATTTGGTCTATTTAGGGTCAAGTCTCACGTGTACACGTCTATTTTTGCACAGACCAGCTTCGTAGGGGTGAGGAGCAAGCTCCGTAGGCCGTGCCCTACTTGTCTTTTGTCGGTAAAGGTGAGGTTTAATTGTTAGTTATATAGAACCCGTATATCCCTTATGTGATATTTCGGCCAAAAAGGTATTTATAATTATAATCTCTATAAATCATTGATCATTTCAAGTCATGTTCAAGCAAGCAAGCAAGCCATGTATTGTTTCGTGCATGATTAGGCGAGTAGCATGACCGGTTACGTTTGGGCCCGAGGGTAGTGATTAGAGCCAACCGGGAAAGCAAGGGCTGACGGGTAACTCTGACGCTATCCTCACCATGTTTGGGGTCACCCCTGAATCCACTAGGAGGTTAGTGGAGGAAGGAGCTCCGGGCTTAGGGATTCATGTACCCTTTGCTCAATGAGACTGGATGTTGGGGCCTTGCAATCCCATCATCAAACCGGAGGAAGAAGGAGACTGGGGACGAGTCCGGCACCACGGATGCGCCTCGGGTTATTGCATGATTTCCATTTCATGAACGTGTTATATGATTACACTTTCGCACGATTGCACGATAAGTGAATTGCATGATCACCTATTTATTAATAATCAAGCAAGCATGTACATGTTCATTTGGAGTTCGGTTGGAGACGCCCTCACTCGTCGGGGCCATGTATTGATTGATTGCATGAAAATGATTAAGTATTTAATATTGACAGTTGTATTCTCGGGCGAAGGGTACTTTATTCTCGAACTTATGTCTATCTTTTATAAACCTTTACCCGAGAGTATAGCTTGCATGTTAACTGCGCAAATGATGTATCGGTTTATTGCATGGATTTGTAGGGCAATTTTAGTTAAATTCAAGCAGTTTTAAGAACTTATAACGTGATTTATGCTCCCTATTAGGTACCTTTCACCTTGGAGTTGAAAAGACGAAGTAGAAGCAAAACCATGCAATAAAGGGCGAAAAACGAGAAATTCTAGGGGACACGCCCGTGTCCCCGTGGAAGAGTAAACTGAGACACGCCCGTGTCTCAGTACAGAAGTGGCCGTCGGATTCCAGAAGGTTGCACGCCCGTGTCACCTATGTAGAGCAATTTTTTGCACGCCCGTGACTTGGTACAGAGAGGCCCGGGAGCTTTTGCACGCCCGTGCCACCATGAAGAACAATTCTTGACACCCCCGTGTCAAGAAGAAAAGCGCGAATACGTCTTTAATATGTGACACGGGCGTGTCACATATCTAGGCACGAACTCTGCACGCCCATGTCACGGGGCGGTTTTGGATTTTGGACTTCTATTTAAACACGGTTTGAGGCGGAATAAGGGAGCTTTTTGGACGGTTAGCTTCCCAGAAGTTCAAGAACACTCGGAGAAGGAAGAAACACGAAGACATAGAGTTGAAGATTCATTCCAATCACAAGACTTTATCAATTTGGTTTTATTTACTGCTTTCCGATCAAACTAATTCCTCAAGTTTTGGTTTTTCAATTCTAGTATAGTTAGTTCTTGCTTTAGATCCGTTTCTGGAAAATTAGGTTAGAATTTCAGAATTAGTAATTCCTTTTTTATGTTTATGCTAGACATGAATATTTTGAATGCAATTCTTTTGATCTTAATGAGTTTTGATCCAATTATGAGGAACTAATCTCTTAGGGTTAGGGGGTAAGGATTATGCATCTAAGGTGTTTGAATTAATGCTCAAGTCAAATTGTGTGATTCTTTGTTAGGGAAACGGTATTGAGAAGATTGGGAATGGATTGGCCATCCATGAACATAAGGGAAATTATCCGATAATCGAGAGATTAAGGATAATTGAGATTGTTTTCCAAAACTTAGACTTTTGGGCTTAAAGAAATTTAACCCTAATTTCTACAACCCGTATTTAGGATTCCATGCCAAGCCGCTAGGTTTTAAATACACTAATCTTGCTTTATTCGATTAATTTGGTTACTAAGTGATTGTGAGAACAACACTTGGCTTAATTAATTAGACATCTAGCCTTCGAGAGAAGCTAGGTATAAAATTGTGATTAGGTTGAAGAATCATACATCCATACTTGAGTATTGATTTGATCACAAAAGGGCATATGATTTACTCCCCGACCTGTTTTAATTAAGTGGTTTAATCTTGTGTTTATTTGTTAGCTCGTGTGATTGATTACTTATTAGTTAAGTTTAATTTTGTCATAATAGTATAGTACAACATTGTCAATCTTATTCGGTCTCTAGATCAGAAATAGTCATAGAAGTGGTTGTTGAGTTCCCTTCCCTGTGGATACGATACCTTAAGTGTTGCAATCGGATTTAGAACTTACACTTGGGTTCAAGATTTGTCTATCAAGTTTTTGGCGCCGTTGCCGGGGAAGGCGTTCAATTCAATATTACTTTATTGACTTTTTCTGGTGCTTTAGACCAACCTTTCTGCTTGATTTCTTTTTGAAGTGCGTTGAATTTGACCACGGGTTTTCCCAACTGCAGGTACCTAGTGCATGCTACGATCGAAAGGCTTGGAACCCTTGCCTTACGATCCTGAAATTGAGAAGACTTGTCGGGCGAATCGAACGAGGCGAAGGAAGGAAAAGAAGCAGGAAGTAAACCAAATTCCAATGGCACAACCCATAAACGAGCAACCAACCACACTCCAGGATTATGCCATTCCTAACATTGGCTTAATCCAGAACAACTTGACTCGCCCCACCGTGGAGGCGAACAACTTTGAGATCAAGACTGGGTTCATCAACCTCTTACAACAGAATCCGTTTGGGGGTTTACCACATGAAGATCCCGCATCACATTTGTCCTACTTTCTGGATGTCTGTTCGACCTTTAAGATTCACAACGCTTCCGATGATGCGATTAGAGTTAGGCTTTTTCCCTTCTCCCTAAGGGACAAAGCCCGAACATGGATTTCGACCTTGTCAAATGAGACACTTCAGACATGGGCAGACCTCTCTAAGGCCTTTTTAGCCAAATTCTACCCTCCTAGTAAGACCATGAGGTACAGAGACGAAATAACGAGCTTCAGGCTCTATGATGGGGAAACGTTGTACGAAGGATGGGAAAGATATAAGGAACTGCAAAGGAAGTGCCCGCATCACCGTGTTCCAGGATGGCAACTGGTACAAATCTTTTACAACGGAATGACAGAAAACATGAAAATCATGGTCGATGCAGCAGCGGGAGGAGCATTTATGGCACTGTCTGAGGAAGTAGGAATGCAACTTCTGAATAAGATGGCAGCAAATAGCAGTTGGACAAAGGAGAGGAGCAATCCTCCTCCACCGAAACCTGAGGCAGGCATACTCACCACTGACACTGTGACAGCTCTCAATGCCAAGTTCGAAGCACTGAACCAGAAGCTAGACCGACTTGCAATTTCTACAGCACGAAACACAGTGGCACAGTCAAACGCCTTACAGGTATTATGTGAAATTTGTGGTGGTCCCCATTCTTTTGATATTTGTCCTTCTACCAATGTAGGTGCACAGGCTGTTGTTAGTCAGGAGCAAGTAAGTTACGTGCAAAATCAAAAACCAGCAAATGACCCATACTCGAACACTTACAACCCAGGTTGGAAGAATCATCCGCACTTCTCGTGGTCAAACAATCAGAATGTTCAAAACCCAAACCCAAACCAGAGACCACAGTTCCAACCAAGACAACAGGGACCGCATCCACCACATCAAAATCAGCAGAGATTCGCACCCCCTCCACAACCACCGCAAGAACAGAAGCCGGGGTGGGAGGCGGCCCTCGAGAAGTTCATAAATGTCTCGAATGATAGGTATCAGAAACTCGAATCTCAGGTAGAACAGGTCCTGGTTCAAAATAAAAATTTGGAAGTGCAGGTGGGCCAGTTGGCTAATACAATCAATGTTAGAGCCCAAGGCATGTTTCCAAGCAAACCTGTGGAGAATCCGAAAGAACATTGCAAGGCCATTACACTACGAAGTGGTACGACTTATAAGGAGCCTGCAATACCGGTAGAGACCGAAGTGAGAAGGGAAAAGGACACCGTTTTGGAATCTGAGAAAGTAGTCGAGCCATCAAAACAGGAGAAGGAAGTACAGACGAGTGAGCTTCCTTCCAAGTCAAAGACACCAGTGGCACCCAAGCCATATGTGCCACCTCTTCCTTTCCCGCAGAAATTCCAAAAGCAAAGGTTGGAGAAACAATTCGAGAAGTTCTTGAATATCTTCAAGGAACTACATATTAACATCCCCTTTGCCGAGGCCCTAGTGCAGATGCCCACATACGTCAAATTCTTGAAAGAGATCCTCTCTAACAAGAGAAAATTGGAGGACTATGCCACTATAGCACTTACTGAAGAGTGTAGCGCCATCCTACAACATAAGCTTCCTCCAAAGCTTAAAGATCCAGGGAGTTTTTCAATTCCTTGCACAATTGGCAATATGTCCTTTAATAAAGCTCTATGTGATCTTGGTGCCAGTGTGAGTCTAATGCCCTTATCTGTTTGCAAGAAACTTGGACTGAATTCATTGAAGCCAACTACCGTTTCTCTGCAGCTAGCTGATCGATCAGTCAAGTATCCCACGGGAATCCTGGAAAATGTTCTAGTCAGAGTTGGGAAGTTCTACCTGCCGGTAGACTTCATAGTTTTGGAAATGGAAGAAGACCAAAACATGCCGCTCATCTTAGGGAGGCCTTTCCTAGCCATAGCAGGAGCCTTAATTGATGTGAAGAGTGGCATTCTAACTCTTCGTGTGGGGGATGAACAGGTGGAGTTTAATCTGTTCAAAGCAATGAAAGGACCGGTGATCGAAGAACAATGCAATATGGTGGAAATCAGAGCACAGACACCGATGTCCATAAGCAACGAGGACCCTCTCGAACTCTGTCTAAGAGGACGCACTGACCACATTGATGGGGAAGACATATTAGAAGAATTGGCCGCCTATGCAAAGGCACTCGAAGCCACCCCCTACGTACCATTCCGAAAGAGGTTTGTATATGAAGAGTTGGGTACAGGTAAGCCCACTCTTCGTCCTTCTGTTGAGACAGCTCCCAAGTTAGAACTGAAACCCCTCCCCGCTCATTTGAGATATGCTTATTTGGGTGAATCTGAAACACTGCCTGTTATAGTTGCCTCTGATTTAACTGATTCACATCATGATGCCTTGTTGAGAGTTTTGAGAAAACACAAACGGGCGATAGGTTGGACTATTTCTGACATCAAGGGGATTAGCCCATCTATTTGCATGCATAAAATTCTTATGGAAGATAACCATAAACCCTCCGTAGAACATCAGCGTAGATTGAACCCAAACATGAAAGAGGTAGTTAGGGCTGAGGTACTGAAATTGTTAGATGCCGGGATAATTTACCCTATCTCGGATAGCAAGTGGGTTAGCCCTGTGCAGGTAGTACCCAAGAAAGGGGGGATGACTGTAATTAAAAATGAAAAGAATGAGTTAATGCCAACTAGGACAGTCACGGGCTGGAGAGTTTGTATAGATTATAGGAAGTTGAACAATGCCACTCGTAAAGATCACTTCCCACTTTCCTTTATTGATCAGATGCTAGAGAGATTAGCCGGACATTCTTATTACTGTTTTCTGGATGGGTATTCAGGGTATAACCAAATTGCTATAGCTCCAGAGGATCAGGAAAAATGTACGTTTACTTGCCCTTATGGTACTTTTGCATATAGGCGTATGCCCTTTGGGTTGTGTAATGCCCCGGCTACTTTTCAACGATGCATGATGGCCATTTTCTCTGACTTTATAGAACGCACAATGGAAATCTTTATGGATGACTTTTCTGTGTTTGGTTCTTCTTTCGATTCATGCTTGCATAATCTTGCTCAAGTTTTGCAGCGATGTGAAGAAACTAACCTTGTGCTAAATTGGGAGAAGTGCCACTTCATGGTAAAGGAAGGGATAGTGTTGGGTCACAAAGTTTCAGAGAAAGGCATTGAGGTGGATAGGGCCAAGATTGATGTGATCGCAAAACTGCCTCCACCTACCAATATCAAGGGAGTGAGGAGTTTCCTTGGTCATGCCGGTTTCTATCGCCGGTTCATCAAGGACTTTTCAAAAATTACCTTACCTCTATGCAAGTTACTACAAATAGATACTGAATTCGTGTTTAATGATGATTGCTTACTTGCATTTGATAGGTTGAAGAAGGAGCTTACCTCGGCACCAATTATGGTTGCACCGGATTGGACTATACCGTTTGAGCTAATGTGCGATGCGAGCGATTTGGCCATTGGAGTTGTACTTGGCCAACGAAGGGAAAAACGTTTACACGTTATCGCATATTCTAGCAAAACTTTAAATGATGCACAATTAAATTATGCTACTACTGAGAAAGAATTATTAGCTATTGTGCATGCTTTTGACAAGTTTAGATCTTACTTGATAGGTTCGAAGACAATCGTCTACACGGACCACGCAGCAATCAAGTATCTTCTTTCGAAGAAGGATTCAAAGCCCCGTTTGATTAGATGGATTCTTTTGCTCCAGGAGTTCGATCTTGAAATTCGTGACAAGAAAGGGACGGAGAACCTAGTTGCAGATCACTTGTCAAGGTTAGAGGTCGGGGAAAAGGAGGATGAGTATGATGAGGAGATTACTGAGAATTTCCCTGATGAGGAGTTGTTTGCAGCCGATGCAATAGTTCCTTGGTACGCAGATATCGTGAATCACATGGTTTGCAAAGCTTTACCACCAGGTATGAATTCCCATCAGAAACAGAGATTCTTGTCAGAAGCGAAACGTTATTACTGGGAAGAGCCATATGTATATAAGCACTGCTCGGATGGGTTAGTGCGGAGGTGTGTTCCGGAGGTGGAAGCTGATAAAGTGCTTGAGAGATGTCATGCGAGCGTATATGGAGGGCACTCAAGTGGTCGAAAGACAGCAGCTAAGGTATTACAGTCTGGGTTTTGGTGGCCAACGCTGTTTAAGGATGCTTACAAATTTGCCAAGGAATGTGATACTTGTCAGTGATCCGGGAACATTAGTAAAAGAGATGAGATGCCCATGAAGTACATTTTGGAAATTGAATTGTTTGATGTTTGGGGAATCGATTTCATGGGACCTTTCCCACCGTCGAATGGGAATCAGTATATCTTGGTGGCGGTGGATTATGTATCCAAGTGGGCCGAAGTAGTGGCAACTCCGACCAATGACTCGAAGGTGGTGATTAAGTTTTTGCAAAAGAACATTTTCAATAGGTTCGGAGTTCCACGGGCATTAATCAGTGATAGAGGTACGCACTTTTGCAACAAGCCCTTGGAAGCTTTGCTGAAGAAATACGGGGTCCAGCATCGGGTAACTACTGCATATCACCCCCAAGCAAGTGGGCAAGCTGAGGTCACGAATAGGGAGTTGAAGTGGATTTTGGAGAAGGTAGTGAGCCCCTCTAGGAAAGATTGGTCCTCGAAGTTGGACGACGCGTTGTGGGCTTACAGGACCGCGTTTAAGACACCTATAGGAACTTCTCCGTATCGGTTAGTTTATGGTAAAGCATGTCACCTCCCAGTCGAGATCGAGTATAAGTCGTACTGGGCCATTAAAGCTATAAATTTCGATCTCAAGAGAGCCGGAGAGAAAAGGATACTTGACTTACAAGAGTTGGAAGAATTGAGGTTAGAAGCTTACGAAAATGCTCGGATCTATAAGGAGAGGACAAAGAAGTGGCATGATAAGCATATACGGGTTAAGGAGTTTGTCGAGGGTCAATTGGTATTGTTGTACAATTCTAGATTAAAGCTCTTTCCCGGGAAACTTAAGTCAAGGTGGTCAGGTCCGTTCAGAGTGGTAAAAGTTTTAGTGAATGGAGCGGTGGAGATAGGTAATGAAGGTTCACCCTCCTTTGTGGTGAATGGACAAAGACTCAAGCCATATCTTGCCGGAGATCGAATTGGCGAACACGTCTCGTGCGTGTTAACAGCTCCAGCACCTTAGACCTGAGTCATGAAGTCAAGCTAACGACTATAACTTAGAACTATTGTTCTTTCCCTTTTCTTCTTTTCTTTTCCCTTTCTTTAGGTAGTTAAGCTTGTGATTGATGATATCTTTTGTCTCGTGTTTCAGGTATTTTGGTTCGAATAGAGTGGATGGAATATGAAGTTAATGGATGGTAATCGACGATGAGGTTCATTTATGGTTTTTAATTTCGAATGGGTGCATGAGATTTGGGTGTGTTTTTCTTTAAGATAAAGTGGTATGGTGATTAACTTGGTGTACTAAGGTCTTACTTTGCAGAATTTAAGCTAATAGGTGCGAATTTAGCGGATGAAAACACCAAGGAACGTGTGGTGCGAAATTTCGTGTCAAAATTTTAAGTTTGGGGGGAGACACGGGCGTGACTCCCACTAGGCATAAACCGAGACACCCCCGTGTCTCGGTACAGAAGTGCCAGCCGAGAGATGACACGGGCGTGTCAAGTTCCACAAGCAAAAATCGACACCTCCGTGTCACAGTACAGAATTCGCCAGGTAAGGGACGACACCCCCGTGTCATCCATACAGCATAATTAACGACACGGGCGTGTCGTGTCAGTTCGGCTGAAATAAAACGGGGGTGTCCTCACTCTCTCATACTCATTAAACACAAACACCCCCCTTTTTCTCTTCTCCATCTTTCTTCTTCCCCATTCACAAACGGTACAAACACTACCACCATTGTTTTCGGTTCATATTCCGGCAAGACCCACACACATTGCACCTCACATCCTAGATTAATCGGGTAAGTCTTCTCTTCTCTTTGGTACTTTAATTTCTTGGATTTAATTGAGAAGGGTTAGACCCTAGTTCTATGAAGCATGCTTATGTTGTGATTTCTTTGGAATTCTTGATTCTATTTTGAGTTTTGGCATAATTAGAACTAGGAATTGGCATAAATTTGCAATTTTTGGGCATTAAGAGGATGAACCCTAATCTCTTATTTAAGCATGTTGGATATAATTTTTCTGAATTCTTGCTCCTTAGTCGAGTTTTGTGCATGCTAGAGTTAGGTGTTGGGATTGTAATGGAAAATTTTGGCCCTTGCTCTTCCACATTTTTACAAATTTTGTAAAGTTTGGAGGTTTATGTGGGCGGTTATGTACACGTTTGTGGAAGAAATTGAGTCCCTATGAGCTTTAAACGATTGTGGTAGTATTGAGGGCTAAGTCTAGGTATCGGGTGATGAAATGTCATGCTTTATTTGATGAAATACTAGGCTTCTTACTTGTGCTTACAAGGTATTCGATAAAATGCCCCTTTGAACTTGAATTAATTTTGTGTTGATTTTTGTGCAGGAAATATGGGACGCAACAAGAGACCCACCCCTCTGCAACTCACCTCCTCATCCGGCCCAACTGTCCACCAACCACGGGACTCCGTGAATGTCACCTTGGAAGGGTTTGGGAACCCTTATAACAGGAATACCACGCGCAATATCATGCCCACCAAGTTCCCGCATCTCGCTACACTTCATAGATTAGGAGTTTGGGAAGAGACCGAGGTTTTGTTCGACAATATAGGGTGGAAGACGTTTGTGATGGTTCCGGATAATACATATCCGGAGTTGACAACCGCATTCTTCACCACCATGACTTGGGACCAGGTCAAGACCAAGCTCAATTTCACGTTAGATGGGGAGGAAGCCGAATCTTTAGAATTAGACGAGATTCGAGAGGCCTTAGGATTTCCTTGCTGCGAGATGACAACGTTGCCCAACTGGTCTATGGAGGACAGAGAGGCAGTGTGGCGTTCATTCCCTCTCAAAGCTGGTGCCCCGGCGTACAACCCACGAAACACTAAGGCCACCTGGATTGATAGCTTAGTCTGGCGATTGGTGCATAGACTTCTGGCTGTGGGAATATGTGCTAGGCATGAGAGTGATGGAAATATTAACGGGTTTGAGTTGGCCATTATGTATTTTATGAAGGAGGGGGTGCAGTTTGATGCCACGACCGAGTTCATGTACAAGCTGAAGGAGGTGGCAGGCAGGGCGTCGGGAACTATAGGCCATGGCGCCTATGTGACGAAGCTAGCCAAGGAGGTAGGGTGGCTTGCAGAGGAAACGGAACCTTTATCCAACTTTCCCTATGTTGAAGAGCAGACGTTCATCAAGATGGACCTATTCATCCGATGGTCTGCCGGGAGCCTAAAGGATAGGGTTTTACCCTGGTATCCGGAAAGGGAAAGGAACCGGTTTGAGCGGATGTACAGGTGGGGTGTGGCCAAGTATGATGACCTCACTCTCGATCAGCAGAGGAGGCATTTTAGTCCTATTGAGGCGAAATTCTGAATTGACGAAGAGTTAGGGAGATGACTTAGGCATTCATGTCGGAGGTAGCCTCGCTATTGAGCCATTTGTACTAAAGAACGAAATCCTATTGACCCCGCTGAGCCTAAGTGTTGTGCCATTAAATTTCTGTAGCCGCATTATAAGCCACAGGCACAGCACCATAAACCTACCCTTGAGTCACACTTTGCTCACTCGTTTGAATCGATTGAAGATGTTGCTAAATTCCTGATAAGAAACCAAGAGAAGAAATAAGAGATAATCTTAGATGCTGAAAGAAAAGAAGAATTCAAAAGGAAGTAGTAAAAGAACGAGTTGTGTAAGCAACAAGTAGACAAAGAAAAAAATATATATATATTATTGAGAAAAGCATTGAGTAGATTTGAAACAGAAGAAACTTTTAGACTGTCTGTGACAAACTTAGACAAGTCTAAGTTTGGGGGAGTTTAATGGGGAAAGACAAAGATGGCGACCAAGGAGATTTGAATGGGTGAGCTAGGTGTGTTGAGTCACTACTATACTAAAAATTCCATAACCTTAACCCCGAGCCCACATTACAAGCCTCGAAAGACCTTCCGATCCTTAATTCTGGGTTAATTCCATTAGTGGAGATAGGTGCGAAGAATGTTTTCCGAAGTCTATCATTGGTACTTAGGAAGGAATCATTAGTTTGGTGTTCTGACCATTGTACATTCTTTTGTTCGAATTCACACACTACACGAGGATATTTGATTTATACCATTGTGTTGATTCTTGTGCCTGATTGAAATGTGTTTGATAGACTAGACTTGCTTTAGTGAAATTCTGAAAATTGCCCCATTGAGAGATTGATTTTGAGGTTGGTTTGATGTAATTTTCTCGATTGCTCGAGGACGAACAATATTTAAGTTTGGGGGAGTTTGATGTATCGGTTTATTGCATGGATTTGTAGGGCAATTTTAGTTAAATTCAAGCAGTTTTAAGAACTTATAACGTGATTTATGCTCCCTATTAGGTACCTTTCACCTTGGAGTTGAAAAGACGAAGTAGAAGCAAAACCATGCAATAAAGGGCGAAAAACGAGAAATTCTAGGGGACACGCCCGTGTCCCCGTGGAAGAGTAAACTGAGACACGCCCGTGTCTCAGTACAGAAGTGGCCGTCGGATTCCAGAAGGTTGCACGCCCGTGTCACCTATGTAGAGCAATTTTTTGCACGCCCGTGACTTGGTACAGAGAGGCCCGGGAGCTTTTGCACGCCCGTGCCACCATGAAGAACAATTCTTGACACCCCCGTGTCAAGAAGAAAAGCGCGAATACGTCTTTAATATGTGACACGGGCGTGTCACATATCTAGGCACGAACTCTGCACGCCCGTGTCACGGGGCGGTTTTGGATTTTGGACTTCTATTTAAACACGGTTTGAGGCGGAATAAGGGAGCTTTTTGGACGGTTAGCTTCCCAGAAGTTCAAGAACACTCGGAGAAGGAAGAAACACGAAGACATAGAGTTGAAGATTCATTCCAATCACAAGACTTTATCAATTTGGTTTTATTTACTGCTTTCCGATCAAACTAATTCCTCAAGTTTTGGTTTTTCAATTCTAGTATAGTTAGTTCTTGCTTTAGATCCGTTTCTGGAAAATTAGGTTAGAATTTCAGAATTAGTAATTCTTTTTTTATGTTTATGCTAGACATGAATATTTTGAATGCAATTCTTTTGATCTTAATGAGTTTTGATCCAATTATGAGGAACTAATCTCTTAGGGTTAGGGGGTAAGGATTATGCATCTAAGGTGTTTGAATTAATGCTCAAGTCAAATTGTGTGATTCTTTGTTAGGGAAACGGTATTGAGAAGATTGGGAATGGATTGGCCATCCATGAACATAAGGGAAATTATCCGATAATCGAGAGATTAAGGATAATTGAGATTGTTTTCCAAAACTTAGACTTTTGGGCTTAAAGAAATTTAACCCTAATTTCTACAACCCGTATTTAGGATTCCATGCCAAGCCGCTAGGTTTTAAATACACTAATCTTGCTTTATTCGATTAATTTGGTTACTAAGTGATTGTGAGAACAACACTTGGCTTAATTAATTAGACATCTAGCCTTCGAGAGAAGCTAGGTATAAAATTGTGATTAGGTTGAAGAATCATACATCCATACTTGAGTATTGATTTGATCACAAAAGGGCATATGATTTACTCCCCGACCTGTTTTAATTAAGTGGTTTAATCTTGTGTTTATTTGTTAGCTCGTGTGATTGATTACTTATTAGTTAAGTTTAATTTTGTCATAATAGTATAGTACAACATTGTCAATCTTATTCGGTCTCTAGATCAGAAATAGTCATAGAAGTGGTTGTTGAGTTCCCTTCCCTGTGGATACGATACCTTAAGTGTTGCAATCGGATTTAGAACTTACACTTGGGTTCAAGATTTGTCTATCAGCAAATGTATATATATTGCCCCTCACTCAGTCTCCGGTAGACTGATACTTCACTTTTCAGGTACTTGAGAGCCGATCGTGCTAGGCGGGAGTCTGGTCCAGTCTTGCATTGTCACGAGTCTAGTGGTGTACCATCATGTATATATTTTGCTACTTCTCATGTTATGTCTGTTATTATCACATTCTGAATACTTGATCATGTATAGGTATATAAGAGATGATAATGTATTGATATCTGTTGGTATCTATTAGTATCTATATCGTTGATGTGAATATGGTACCTATATGTATCTATGAAATAATGCTTCCGCTTTTAACTTCTATGTGTCTTGGTTTGTATTGTTTTGGGGTTTAGTCCCGCCTAGCCCGTCTTTTCTTTTAGTTGTCACCGTTCGCTATAGGTTAGTTCATGTACGGATTGTCCATTTCGTATGTGGATCGGCCTATAGTGCGGGGGTGTGGTACCTCATCGTGTTAAGGGGTGCTACACCTCGGGACAGTATTGGGCCATCGAGGTCAGCCTGTGTATAGACTCCATCCAAGGTATCACGTGCGACCCCGAGAGCTAGGAAGGCGTGGTACTTTGATGCCTTCGGTATAAAAACCGGGGAGGACACATCGTGGGTTAGCTACCTCGCGTGAGTTTGTTCAAGTTATAGATGGTGAGGGTCGCGCGTGGCTCTTCCATCAATGGTGAGGGGTTGGATTTGTTTATGATTTCTATTTTGATATGATCTAAGGAGTAAAGGTTGGAAACTCGTACTCGCCGAGCATATGGTATGATTTGATATAGGAACTATGAATCGGGATAGAGTTTATGAAAATGATTTCTAAGTATATATGTAAGTTTGTTTTGAAACGTTTTGTATTGCAAAACCTATTCCCGGTTCATGAGTCCACTTTTGGTTATGTGCTATGTTATATATATATAGGGTGCGGCTGCGCGTTAGTCCCTTCACTCAGTCAGTTGACTGACCCCCTCGCTTTATCTTTTAGTTGCAGGTACTTTTGGCTTGAGCTAGGCGAAGAGGTGTGTCTTCTGAGCGCTTTGGTCGGTATAAGCCGTGTTAGGTTCCATATGTCTGCATACACTTTCTACTATGTATAATTATGTCTTGAATACTTGAAAGATTTAAATATTTTGTTTTGATGAGGCCGTGTGGGCCATTGTACAGGTTGTCATATGTTGGTACCTATATGTAAATATGATATGCGTATATGTGTTGGTACCTATAAGTATCTATGTTATGCATACACTTACTTGCTTTGGGTTGCTTTATTGCTTCCGCGCACTCTGAGTCAGTTTAGTTAGCTCCGTCTAGCTTAGTGAGTGAGTTGGTCTCTCGTTCGCTAAGGTTCGGATTCGGGTACGGACTTCCCATTTTGTGACCTGGTTTGGATCTTGGTGCGGGGGATGTGGTCCCTACGTTTGGGGTGCTACAACCACTAACAAAAAAGCTGAGCCGAAAACAACATAAAAATAAAAAGGAAACATCGCGCGCATGTTGGTCAATTCGGTTGCCTGAATTTTTTATAAATATTGTTTTATACGTATTTTGGGGTATCTCTTTTCCTCTCTATTTTATACTCTTACTTTTCTTGAGTAAAATCTTTCCTACTCTTTCTATTTTTATTGTAAAATATAATTTAATTTTTAAATAATCATATTATAATATTATATTAAAGTAGGCACAAAAAAAATATATTATATTAAAATAATACAAATATATCTTCACATAAAATAAAATATTGCTCTTTATATTATCTTACACATTAATTTTAATAAATAACCATAACAATAAATATGAATATAAGTTGAATAAATATCTATTATTACCACTACGTGGTATAACTTAGCGGTTCGGTGCTATACTAACTTAACTAAAGGTTTGTATTCAAGTTCTTGGGTACGTAACTACCATTAATAGGAAGAGTTTTATAGTCTAATGGTTTGATCTGTCTCAACCATATAAATGAGCTATAAAATTTAACTAAAATTTTATCTTTTACTTTTTTTTTCTTTCGTTCCTTTGACAACTCAATATTTTTATCATATTTTATATTATTTTTTTTTATATTTGTTTGCTTTACTTTGAACTATACGATTTAATTTTTTATTTGATCACTTTCACAAGTAGGAATTTTGAGCAAAAATTATAATAGAAATACTTAGCTAAATTAACTTTAATAATATTTAGACTCTTAAAATAATCATTTGGGTTATCTTTTAATTTTTATATGCGTGTGTTCATATATATTAAAATCAAATAATTATTCTTTTAACTAATTATCCCTTATATTTCTTATTTCGCCTTTTATTGTTTATCTTATTTAGTGAGTATTGATGGGGTCTGATTCGATGTGGCAAACTCCAACACTTTAGAATTTATTTGTGTGAGGAAAACAGGGACCAAAAAACTCAGGCGAGGGTCGCCGAAGGAGATGGATTCTACCTACTAGGAACAAACACACAGTCAAAAGGCCTAGCTGGGGGAATGGGGGATGATACCCAGTTTAGCTCTCCGACGCTCAAGTCAGACTCAGATGGTGAGTGAAGAAGATGCAGTAAAACAGAGCTAATAGTATTAGAGCTTGCTTACAAAGTGAGATGATCTCTGGGTATTTATAGTTGAAGGTCAGGGCCCTTTTGGTAATTGTCACCAAGTGGTCCTGCATTGATGTTGCCTTAGACACGTGGCGTAATGAGGAGCCTTTGAAAGGGATATCCGACAAAAGCCTGCAAAAAGGTTGATTATGGGTGATTCTTCATTTTTGGTAATATATTCACCCTCGGTTATAATCCTACATTTAAACAAGCATGTAAATATTTGAAGTGTATAATGGGTTGTTTATTTTCTCGTTTGGTGGATGGGAAAAGCCTGGGTTTGTCGATTTAGGCCATGAAATTTTGGAATTAAAAGCTGGGTTTGTAGAGTTGGGACATGAAAATTTGGAATTAAAAGCTGGGTTTGTAGAGTTAGACCATGAATATTTGGAATTAAAAGCTGGGTTTATAGAGTTAGGCCATGAAAACTCATAATTAAAAGCTGGGTTTGTCGAGTTAGGCCATGAAAATTTAGAATTAAAAGCTGGGTTTGTAGAGTTAGGCCACGAAAATTTGGAATTAAAAGTTGGGTTTGTAGAGTTAGGTCATGAAAACTCGTAATTAAATGTTGGAATGTGTGACATGGTTCATCATCATAAAATGGTCATGTATCTTCCAAAAGGTGATTAGAATCTATTTCTGGGAACAAAGAAAGTAGCAAATAATTAGCCAGTTTATGCAAACAATATATTATTCAGTCCAGGTGACTACATTCTTCTAAGGCATTTCGTCGAACAACTTGCGAGCACTTCTTACAATCATGTTTTTGCACCTTGTCCACGACATTACAATTATTGAACATCATGAACCACCCCCAACATTCATCATATCAAACCTCTCGTGAACCATATCAATTATTGATCATTAGGATCTGTGCATAGATGCTCCCATTTTTTAGATCTAAATCGTACATAGAAGATCTACCATAAGAGATCTGTAGAAGTGGGGATTTGATGCCTGGCAGCCCACTATCATCTTTAAAAGCAGTAAGTTCACCACTTATTGATTTAGCTGTCACCGATCTGTGCATAGATGCTCCCATTTTTAATTTCTCACCCATCTGAATTTGTTGCAGATGAAAAAATTGGAGCATATATGCACAGATTAGTGAGATCTAAATCGCACATAGATGATCTACCATAAAAGATCTGTAGAAGTGGGGATTTGGTGGTGAATATAAAGGAGATTTGTAAGAAGATATCCTTTCGTCGAATACCGTTTACACATCGCCTTGGATAATGGGGGAATTAAAAGCCGGGAGTTGGAGAGTCACTCCTGGGAAGACTAAAAGCACTTTCTTTATGACATATTTTATGGTGAATCACAAGTGCACAATGGATTAAAAGGCAGGCTTTGTCCAGTAAAACGTTAAAAATGCATAATTAAAGGCAAACTTTGTCCAGTGACAATTACATGTTGTGAATCTTAATTACGTATTTAATGTTTATAAAAGTTACTATTACATGTTGTGAATCTTAATTACGTATAAACAATGACACCCAATATTGAGTTACATGTTGTGTTACGTTATTCCACAATGTTATTGAATCTTGACCACAACATTACAATAACGATACTCAAGATTTATTGAATCATGACCACAACATTACAACATTGCAATAATGATATTCAAGATTTATTGAATCATGACCACAACATTACAATAATGATATGTGGTCAAGATTCAATAACATTATGATACTGAAGATTTAACGTTTCACTGGACAAAATCTGCCTTTAATTACGTATTTTTAACCTTTCCCTGGACAAAGCCTGCCTTTAATTAAGCATTTTTAACCTTTCACTGGACAAAGCCTGCCTTTAATTACGCATTTTTAACATTTCACTGTTTCACTGGATAAAGTTTGCCTTTAATTACGCATTTTTCACTGGACAAAGCTTGCCTTTAATTACGCATTTTTAACGTTTCACTGGACAAAGCTTGCCTTTAATTACGCATTTTCATGGCCTAACTCTACAAACCCAACTTTTAATTACGAGTTTTCATAGCCTAAAGGAAAGTTATAAATATATGTATAAAGAAAGTTAACATATGTGATTCACCATAAAATGTGTCATAAAGCAAGTTAACATATGTACAAAATAATAAAAAAATCAGTATTTCATTCATACAAGCTGTGGACAACCAAATTTCAATAGCATGTGGGCGATGTGAATATGGTAATCAGCGATGTCCTTTCCAAACTGTTTGAACTCTGCGGTGTCCTTTGCAAGTGACTCCACGAAGAGACAAATAAACGCCCCACAGTCCAAGCTTTCTGGTGCTTGAGTACGGAAGGATGTGGGTTGCGGGTAGGGATGCAAACGAGTCGAGCCGAGCCTTTGCCTTTGCCTTTTTTTCTGGCTCGAGCCGAGCCAAGTTAACATATGTACAAAATTATATTATTTTTAATTAAAAATTAGTTTTTTTAAATAATTTAATATATTTTTATATATAATAATATATATTTATTAAATATATATACATATATATTATAAATATATTAATTTTTTATTAATTTTATATAAAAATCAATAAAAATATATATAATATTATATAAAAATAAAAATATTTATATATATAAAAATAAAAATATTATTTTTTAATTAAATATACGGCTCGCGAGCCACGAGCCTAACTAAAAGGGGCTTGAGTTCGGGCTTGGCTCGAGCTTGCTCGCCAGGCTCGCGAGCAAGCTCGGCTCGTTTGCATCCCTAGTTGCGGGTAATTTTCAGCTGCAGCAATTTTAGCAATACCCTTGTATTCCTAATATGATTTCATGAAGTCTCTATTGCACCAAATAGATTTCATGAAACAACCCCATACCTTCTCCGCGTGGCGTGTTTTAGGCGAGCTCATGGAGTTATACGCCAAGAACTTATTCTCTATTTTGTTGTACACTACCAAATACCAATGAGTGGTAGTGTTCAATGGGAATACAACGTACCGGCATTGGTCAATGACACCGTTGTTGAGCATTTCTAGTTGCAGCACAGCATAATTCCTCAGTTTGGGGTCTTTAAGAAATTTAACCATCCTTTTCACTAACAGATAGTGGGTTTTCGTGGATCCCTTCACCAAATCTATTATATGTTGTGTGAGAAATGAAGAAGCGCAATAGATTTTGCCGGATTTTTGGGGAATGTAGTCACTACCCATCAGAATATCAAAATAGGCCTAAAAAACCCTTTGATTCATTGACTGACCCCATATCAATCTCAGAATATCACTCACAAACACCCGCGTTTCATTTGTTGAAAAACACGAAGAGTTGAGCAGCAGAAGTTTAAAATTTTCCACAAGTTTAATCGTTATCTTGTAATTTTCGTATTGTAATGTTGGGTGTTTCGAAACTTACAAAGTTAGAAGCTTTCTAGTGATGCCGTTACCGCCTAACATACACCCTTCAAGCGAAATCCCTCGAACGGCCTTCGAATTAGACTCCAAAGTAGAAGCCCTCCAAAGCGTATCCACACAAAACCTAGAACACGATCAAGCAAGTGAGAATGCTAGTTCTATGGCTTGTCTTAAGGCTAGGATAATTTTGCTTTGAAAACTTTTCTTTTGGATTTTCTCAAAAACTTAACACTTCGTAAGGGTTGGTCTAAATAATAAGAGAAACACCCACCCTTGTATTTATACAAGGGGGTTCGAAAATCCTAGGGTTCTCCTAACCCTAGTGGGCTTCTTTTTTTGCTCACTAATTAACTCATTTAATTATTTAATTTAATTGGAATAATAAGTTCCTAACTTATTCTCCAAGTCTAGCAAGAGAAGACTTCTCTCTCCTATAATAGGAAGTTGGACTTTTCAACTTTCCTAAAGCTAAAAGTCAAGATTCAATAAATAAATTAATTCCCAATTAATTCTTTATTAGGTTAAGTTTATTTGAGAATAGTCTTAACAATTAATTCAATAATTAATTAAAAGACTAAAATTAATTAATTACGATTTAATTAATTAATTCTAGAAAAGAATTCGCGTGTAAAATAAATCACACGAAATGGGACACGCGTGAAGCCACGTATACGTGACACGTGGCAGCCACGTGTACTTGACACGTGACATCAACCTCGTTTCATGCCCATTTTGATCAACTATTTTGATCCTTTGTTAATCATATTAACATCCTACCATAACCCTCGTGTTCTGGCATTTGTGTGTAACCCTTTAGGTTCATTATTCGATTAGCAGTGACAGCAATTAATTAATTCCCTAATTAATTAATCACTTCACAGATCACACTACCGTAATCTAGTACTGGGTGTGTGACCCCTAGCTGAATAACGAAATGAATCGAAGAATCTTTCAGTCAATGAAAATTAGTGAAATACGATCCTCCTACAACTCCATCTCTCAATCAAGAACTAAGGCATAGGAATATTCTCAGAGCCCAAATATTCTTGATCTTTAAAGTTAAGTTCGTTTCATATCCATTTCGATCTCAATCCTAGAAAACCACATTTTCTAGATGTCTTGATCTTTTATCCACCTTGGCCAAGGGTCTAATGTTTAATGGACTACGAACAACTCAATCAGTAAGAGATCATTCTTGTTCTTAACAAGTGTAGGTCCTTTGTTGATTCTACTAATTCTACATATGCCACTTGTGTAATCCCAACATAGGCCGTGGTTCAGGTGTCTATATGGCGATAGACATTTGAGCCTATATCGAAGATTACAGAGTTAGCTCATATGATACGTACATTACAGAATCTCAAGTTCAAGGATTAATGAATCACGTCATTGACCTGTGAGATATTTCCTAATCTGGAAGTTTCAGGAAACTTCCTTTCCCATTTAAGAACGTTCTCACGCGGGACAAGAATAATGTATGCAATGTTATGTACTCGACCGGATGTGGCTTATGCACTTAGTGTAACAAGCCGTTTACAATCTGACCCTGGAGATGGTCACTGGGCTGCCGTGAAGAATATTCTTAAGTACTTGAAAAGTACTAAGGATTTATTCTTAGTTTACGGAGGTCAGAAAGATCTTACTGTCGAAGGATATTGCAATGCAAGCTTTGCATCTGACTTAGATGATTTTAACTCAATGTCAGAATACATTTTCTTCCTAAACGGCGGAGCAGTGAGTTGGAAGAGTTCCAAGCAAACGACCACTGCAGATTCGACCACTGAGGCCGAATACCTAGCTGTAAATGATGCAGCTAAGGAAGGTGTTTGGATTAGAAACTTCATTCAAGAGTTTAATGTTGTTCCTAGCATGAAAGACTCCATTACTGTGTTTTGTGACAACACTGGGGCGGTTGCTCAAGCGAGAGAACCAAGATCTCACCAACGGACCAAACACATTAAAAGGAAGTATCACCTAATCCGTGATATTATGAAAAGAGGAGATGTGCAAATTGAGAGGGTCGCATCAGCAGAGAACGTGGTAGATCCACTTACTAAAACCCTTAGTCGAGAAGCTTTCCAAGCTCATCTTCAGAAGATGGGACTTGGAGTAGCTTTAGAATAGCTTTGACGGGCAAGTGGGAGATTGTTAGGAATAGTACCCTAGAAAGCCGATTATATATCCGTTTTGTACTTTTCCTTATTGTAATCATAGACAATCTTTGAAACGAGCCCTATGTCACATAAGTCATGATTAGTAAAATACTCCAAGCTGATGAGTCCTACAGACAGTGGGAGTGTCAACCTGACTCCTTTAAGGCTTGCTTGTGGGATCACGCCCTTAAGAAGAACCACCTTGTTTCATGGAGGTGCAAAGTGTATAGTTGATACGTGCGTGATACATGACGGTGCTTACTTCCATAAGTAAGTTCACTAAGGTGCCCCGTGTGACAAGATTCCTAAATGGGAAAGGAAGTTTCTATTTCAGGAAATGGAAACTTCTAGATTAGGAAATATCACACGAGTCATTTATGTGATTAATTGATCCTTAGACTTTAGGTTCCATGTCACTTGGTGTGTTAACTCTGTAGTCTTAGGTATAAGCTTTAAAGGGTGTCACCTTAGACAACTGATTTAAGGCTTATGTTGGGGCTGCACAAGTGATTCATGAAAGTAAATGAGAATCAAGAAAGGACCTACACTTGCATTTTCAAGGTGATCACTTATTGTGTAAGTCATTCATATGCCATATGGAGACCTTGGCCAAGGCAGTAGATCAAGCCATCAAGAAAAGGGTTTCTTGGATTGAGATCAAATGGATATGAAATGCACTTAGCTTTAAGACCAGATTATTAGGGTTCTGATTATTCCCTTACCCTAGATCTTGGTTGAAAGATAGTAAGTAGGAGGATTGTATCTCACATGAATCAATGACTTAAAGGTTCTGTCGAATCGAGACATTCCAATTCAACTAGGGGTTGAACACCAGTTGCTAGACTATGGTCGTTTAATCTTTGGACTGATTAATTAATTAGGGTCACTGCTAATTGAATTAAGAACCTAGAGGGTCACACACAACAACTTAGTTACATGAGTTGGGGCTTTGAAATGATTAAACGAGTTAATCGAGGCGAAAGGGTTCCACACGTGTCAAGCACACGTGTGGGTCACGTGCGTGACACGTGTCCCATATGGACACGTGTGCACCGTGCGTGCATATTTATTTATGTATTAAATAATTAATGTGTTAATTATTTAATAAACTTTGGTTTAATTTTGAATTAAAATGAAAGTCTTATTTTGGAGAAATTAATCTATTTAATTAATTATGAATTAATTAATTAGATAAATAAGTTATTTATTTATTAATAAATAATGTATAATATTATCCAAAAGGAGTTCGGATATTTTTAGCTCTCTTAAAAGTTGATTTGAATTAGAATTCAAAGTCAAAGTTTGGAATTACTTGATGATCAAGTAATAAGAGAGAGTGAACAAATCCTTAGTCCAATAGGACTAGGTTCGGCGTCCCCCTCTTGCTATATATAGGGGAGCTCGAGCTCCCATTAGTGATTGATAATTTCTTTTGGTTCATGTGTTGAACACCATCCTTTCTCCAAGATCAAATAAACCCTAGGTTAAGCCTAAAAACTAATTAGAGAACTAGCATCCTTACTAGTTAGATTGTAATCAAGTTGGTGGACTATCTCTAGAGAGTTTCAAGTTAGAAGTGTTTAAAGATTCGAACTTTACCAAGGAGAGGGGATCAAGCCACTAGAAGAGCGTTCTTGGGTGGCTTGAAACGCTTCAAGAAAGACTATTGAAAAGTAAGTTTCTAATCTCTACGAATTTGGATTCTTGATTGCGAGTTTCGATCCTTTTGTTGGAAAATTTTTAAATTTTCGCTGCTTTCTGATTCCGTTTTTCCAACAAGTGGTATCAGAGCCACCTCGTTAATCGTGTTTCTGATTTGTCTCCGCTTAACTGAATTTGGTAGAAATTCTTAGGCTTAGATGCGGATTAGGTATTCATGAGTTCTTTTAGAAAGCCTGAATTACGAAATTGTAATTTTCTTGAATTTCTGAAACTGTTTTCTTAAATTGTATTTTTGAAAACCGTTTTGATTCAAAAACACAATTAAAATTGGATAACATATATGTTGGTGAGGTCGAACCTGATAACTCTCCGGTTGATTCAAAAATTCCCGTTAAATATTAAGCTAATTTTGAACAATAGGTGTTTAATTCGAGATGCAAATTTTGAATTAAATTCCTAGCATTCCATCAATAGGTTTTAAGTTTAGTAAGTGAAGCTAGTTATTGTCCGCGAGTGGTGGGATAGCTAGTGGATCTTATTAGTTCTTAGTTACCTAATTGATCATTTTAAATGATCAATATTTCGTGATCAATTTTGGTAAGGGCGATGTCCGCGAGTTGTGGGTCGTTCGAACTAAGTTTTGATCATGATCTTATGATTGATGATCGAGCTTAACGCCTAAGTAAATATGGATGTCGCACGAGTCGTGGGTCCATATTGAAAGAAAGGTGATGTAAAAATAATTACTAAGTGTTCTAAAGGTGTTAGAATTGGTAAGTTGTACCTACCTAGGGTTTTACTTAGAATGTCCGCGAGTCGTGGGTTCGAGGTAAATTGCTTAGGATCTTAGTACCCATTGGGAAACGTGTTCCTTTTAGATCTTTGGGAATTATAGATCTTTGAAAAACAGTGGGAGCTACATTAGATTAAAGACCTTATCTTTTGTATATCGTTATAATTCAGCATGCTCACTAGTTCTCTGTTTTACCATTTAGGTCGTAGATTCTGTGATTCTCTACGTGTTTTTAAATGGCAACCAAAAACCCTCTTGTATCGATCCTCGAGTCAAACAAGTTGACTGGTCCCAACTATTCTGATTGGCTAAGGAATCTAAAAATCATTTTAGATTCTGAGAAGAGAACTTATGTTCTCTTCGAAAGGAAGCCTAGTCCCGAAGGGGACGCTACCACTCGGGCCGAGCAGGACGCGATCCAGAAGTGGAAGGATGATAATCTCCAAGCCCGTTGCCTTATGTTGGCTAACATGTTAAGACCACTTAGAGCAACTTTACCTCCCTCATGAACGTGTTACAAGGTATAACACTTCAAAGGAATTGTTCCATTTGAGAATGAGGGAAGGTTCAAGTGTCCATGAATATGGACTCAAGTTTCTCGCCCTTACTGAGAAACTTGCTTCCATGGACATGCTACTGAAAGATGAGCTTTCAATGGACTTGTTGCTAGTCTCGCTCGCACCATCATTCAACCCATTTGTCCTTAACTTCAATATGAATCATGCTGGTGCTACTGTAGCTGAGCTGATTAGTCAGCTTGTGACTGCTGAAAGCACGATCAAGAAGGATAATAAGGTTATGATGGTGAATGCTCCATCTTCCTCTTATGGGCTTTCTAAAGGTAATGGCAAGAAAGCCTAAAAGAAGAAGAAGAAACCCCTTAGGCCCACTGGTGGCATTTCGAAGAGGATTGCCCAAAAGAAGAAGCGTGATCAAAAAGAGGATGTTTGCTTCCATTGTGGAAAAGCGGGACATTGGAGGAGAAACTGCCCAGAGTACAAGGCTACTCTAAAGAAAGGTATGTTTCTCGTTGAAGTAAATCTTTCTATTAATTCTAATTCTTGGGTACTTGATACCGGTTGTGGAGCTCATATCTGTAATGATGGACAGATGCTAAATGAAGTCCAACAACTCAGAGAAGGAGAATGTGTCTTGAAGATCGGCGATGGCTCAAATGTTGAAGCTCGAGCTTTAGGCACAATTAGATTAGATTTTGGTAGTTTTGAGTTAGTTTTAAACAAAGTCCTTTATGTACCGAACATTATTCGTAATATAATTTTAGTTCCAATTTTAGATTGTGAAGGTTATGAAACTTATATTAAGAATGGTAAATATTTTATCAAACGGGATAACTCTTCCGTTCACATCGGTACTCTAAGTAATGGACTTTATCTAACTCAAAATATCAATATTATGAATATACAACGAGAAACTAAACGTAAGAGAGATGACAAAGTTTCAGCTCCCTTATGGCACGCTAGATTAGGACATATTTCCAAGAACAGAATTAGCAAGATAAACACTTTAGGATCGTTATCTGAAAATGACCTCAAAGAGTTAACTTCTTGCGAGTCCTGTTTCAAAGGAAAGATGTCCAAAGTTCCTTTTAAAGGAACTGTGGAACGTGCCACTAAGGTCTTGGATTTGATCCATTGTGATGTTTGTGGGCCGCTTAGTGTAAGCACAAGAAACAACCATCAGTATTTCATAACCTTTACCGATGACTTTAGGCGGTATGGTTATGTATACTTAATGAAGTATAAATCTGAAACTTTTGAGAAATTCCTAGAATTTGAAAAGGAGGTTGAGAACCAAACTGGTCACAAGATCAAAGCACTTCGATCTGATCGAGGAGGCGAGTATCTTAGTGAAGAATTCCTTAGTCATCTCAAAGATAACGGGATTATCTCTCAGTGGACTCCTCCGGGAACTCCTCAACTAAATGGAGTTTCTGAGAGAAGGAATCGAACTCTACTTGATATGGTTTGTTCCATGATGAGTTTCACTGACTTACCACCTTCCTTCTGGGGTTATGCCCTAGAAAGTGCAGCAAAGATTTTGAATCTAGTTCCCTCTAAGTCAGTCCCTAAAACGCCCTATGAAATATGGCATGGTAAAATCCCTAGTTATTCTTACTTAAGAATTTGGGGTTGTCCCGCTTACGTGAAGAGGACAGTGGGAGATAAGTTAGAATCTCGTTCTAACTTATGCTACTTTGTAGGTTATCCTAAGGAATCCATAGGATACTACTTCTATGATCAATCTGAGCAAAAGGTGTTTGTTTCCATAAATGCTACTTTTCTTGATGAACCGTTCCTTAAAGAAAAGAAAGGCAAGATCATAGAATTAGAGGAAGTACAAAGTGACCCCACGCCACCCACTGAAGAAACATCCCCTTCTGATCAACCACAACCAATCACGAATTTCGATATACACGTAAATCCTCCTCTAAGGCGTTCTGAACGTACTCCTAGATAGCCGGAGAGATGGTATGGATTCTTCCATGAGATCTCTCAAAAGGATAATAATCCTTTAACATATGAGGAGGCACTTTCAGATTCTAACTCTGAACAGTGGATTGAAGCCATGAAATCCGAAATGGATTCCATGAACTCCAACCAAGTTTGGACCTTGGTAGATTTGCCTGATGTGGTCAAACCCACAGGTTGCAAATGGATCTTTAAGAGAAAGCTTGAAGTTTATGGAAGCATTGCAGCCTACAAAGTAAGACTGGTTGCAAAAGGATTCACTCAAAGACCCGGCGTGGACTTTGATGAAACTTTTTCACCAATTACAATGCAAAAGTCTATTCGGATCATGCTTGCCATTGCTGCATATTATGACTATGAGATATGGCAAATTGATGTGAAAACTGCCTTTCTCAATGGTGACATTGATAAAGACATTTATATGGAGCAAACCATAGGCTTCACATTCAGTGGGAGTGAGAAAAAGGTTTGCAAACTCCAAAGATCAATCTATGGATTGAAACAGGCTTCTAGGAATTGGAACATTCGATTTGATGAATCAGTCAAAGCGTTTAGCTTCATTCAAATTTCAAATGAATCATGTGTGTATAGAAAGGACTTGGAGACCTTGGTGCAATTCTTAGTACTTTATGTTAACGACATCCTTCTTATTGGGAATTCGAAGGATGACATGAAAGTAACTAAGTTATGGTTATCGATCCAATTCGAGATGAAAGATCTTGGTGATGCGTCCTACATCCTTGGAATTAAAATCTATCAAGATAGATCTAGAAGGTTGATAGGACTATCACAGTCGATGTATATTGACAAAGTATTGAAGAGATTCAATATGGAGTCGGCAAAGGTTAAGAACCTTCTTATGAGTGTAGGAACATGTCTTTCTAAGAAGATGTGTCCTAAGACTAACCTTGAGAAGGAAAGAATGACGCATACACCTTATATATCAGCAATAGGTAGCATAATGTATGCAACGTTATGTACTCGGCCGGATGTGGCTTATGCACTTAGTGTAACAAGTCGTTTCCAATCCAACCCTGGAGATGGTCACTGGGCTGCCGTGAAGAATATTCTTAAGTACTTGAAAAGTACTAAGGATTTATTCTTAGTTTATGGAGGTCAGAAAGATCTTACTGTCGAAGGATATTGCAATGCAAGCTTTACATCTAACTTAGATGATTTTAAGTCAATGTCAGGATACATTTTCTGCCTAAACGGCGGAGCAGTGAGTTGGAAGAGTTCTAAGCAAACGACCACTGCAGATTCGACCTCTGAGGCCGAATACCTAGCTGCAAATGATGCAGCTAACGAAGGTGTTTGGATTAGAAACTTCATTCAAGAGTTGAATGTTGTTCCTAGCATGAAAGACCCCATTATTGTGTTTTATGACAACACTGGGGCGGTTGCTCAAGCGAGAGAACCAAGATCTTACCAACGGACCAAGCACATTATGAGGAAGTATCACTTAATCCGTGATATTATCAAAAGAGGAGATGTGCAAATTGAAAGGGTCGCATCAGCAGAGAACGTGGCAGATCCACTTACTAAACCCCTTAGTCGAGAAGCTTTCCAAGGTCATCTTCAGAAGATGGGACTTGGAGTAGCTTTAGAATGGCTTTGACGGGCAAGTGGGAGATTGTTAGGAATAGTGCCCCAGAAAGCCGATTATATATCCGCTTTGTACTTTTCCTTATTGTAATCACAGACAATCTTTGAATAAAATAACGAATTGAGGTAACACTTCTTTATATGCTCTTGTTTGGTATGCGTTTACTTTAGTTGTGCATGTATGAGAACTCCCCTAATCCTGATGACTTTAGGACTCTACCATTTAGGTGAAATGGTTCATAAAACGAGCCCTATGTCACGTAAGTCATAATTAGTAAAATACTCCAAGCTGATGAGTCCTACAGACAGTGGGAGTGTCACCCTGACTCCTTTAAGGCTTGCTTGTGGGATCATGCCCTTAAGAAGGACCACCTTGTTTTATGGAGGTGCAAAGTGTATAGTTGATACGTACGTGATACATGAGGGTGCTTACTTCCATAAGCAAGTTCATTGAGGTGCCCCGTGTGAGAAGATTCCTAAATGGGAAAGGAAGTTTCTATTTCAGGAAATGGAAACTTCCAGATTAGGAAATATCTCACGAGTCATTTATGTGATTAATTGATCCTTAGACTTGAGGTTCCATGTCACTTGGTGAGTTAACTCTGTAGTCTTAGGTATAAGCTTTAAAGGGTGTCGCCTTAGACAACTGATTCAAGGCTTATGCTCGGGCTGCACAAATGATTCATGAAAGTGAATGAGAATCAAGAAAGGACCTACACTTGCATGTGCAATGTGATCTCTTATTGTGTAAGTAATTCATAAGCCATATGGAGTCCTTGGCCAAGGCAGTAGATCAAGACATCAAGAAAAGGGTTTCTTGGATTGAGATCAAATGGATAAGAAATGCACTTAGCTTTAAGACCAGATTATTAGGGTTCTGATTATTCCCTTACCCTAGATCTTGGTTGAAAGATAGTAAGTAGGAGGATTGTATCTCACTGTTAGGAATAGTGCCCTAGAAAGCCGATTGTATATCCGCTTTGTACTTTTCCTTATTGTAATCACAGACAATCTTTGAATGAAATAACGAATTGAGGCAACACTTCTTTATATGCTCTTGTTTGGTATGCGTTTACTTTATCTGTGCATGTATGAGAACTCCCCTAATCCTGATGACTTTAGGACTCTACCATTTAGGTGAAATGGTTCATGAAACGAGCCTTATATCACATAAGTCATGATTAGTAAAATACTCCAAGCCGATGAGTCCTACAGACAGTGGGAGTGTCAACCTGACTCCTCTAAGGCTTGCTTGTGGGATCACACCCTTAAGAAGAACCACCTTGTTTCATGGAGGTGCAAAGTGTATAGTTGATACGTGCATGATACATGAGGGTGCTTACTTTAATAAGTAAGTTCAGTGAGGTGCCTCGTGTGAGAACTGTTGGGAATAGTGCCCTGAAAATACAATTTATTGAATTAATAAAACTGAATTTGCAGCAAGTTATGAGTATTACACATATTTATAATTAATGACGTGTGATGGTATTCTTATATGAAATGTGTTTCATAGGAAAAGACTTTAAATACCGAAATCACGTGTCGTTAAAGTTCTAGTCGGTAAGATAAGAATATGTTCTTATCAAGGCTATAACGTGGTTATATAAGATGATTAGTCTTTCGTCATAGGGAATGGTGATTCCAATTATAACACGTTGATGATTTTCAATAGGATTGGAAACATCGAACTGGACCACTGAGATAATTCATTTTATACTGCTATCTAAAATGAATAAAATCTCAGGAAGCATTGTACTCTTAATCCTGATAATATTTCGGCTTTAGGCATGTAGTGTTAGTCACTGTAACATACTCGAAGTGAGGTCTCGGTAACGGGTGGCCAAAATACTTTGTATGATTCGGTGACAACATGAAATGTGCTAAAGAGTTATATTGATCGAGGAATCTGTGGCCTTGCTGGAAGGTAAAAGATATCCTTGAAATAGATTTGCAAAAGTTCGAATTAAGACTTTGGCCAAAGCACTTCGTGTGATAACGTCACCGAAGTTGTGTGTTGAATGTGTTTCACATACAAAGAATTTGAACTTAAGGCGAATCAATAAATTTCAAATTAGAAATGAAAAATAAATGATAGTAGTTACAATTTATTTTTCATGGATATCTACGCAGAGGAGTAAAATGCGAAATTATTCTAGATCGAGAAATTCGTGAATAATTTAATTGATTTTAGAGTGCAACAATATTTATTTAGGGGAATTAAATATTGTTAAACGGTAATTAATTATTATCATGCGATGATAATATATTAATCCGTTTGGAGCTAAAATTAATTAGTCCTGCAGGTCCCCCTGCAAGCCCCAATTGTCATGCCACGTCAACAGCGTGGGTCCAGATGGCGCTGAGTGGGCGGCCGCGTGGCGCGCCCCGTGTGCGGATAGGATCGCGACATGTCGCCGCGCAAGGACGGCCCAGATTCGATCTGGTCGGGCCGGTCAAACGGGTCGGAAAATCGGGTCAACGGGTCGGGTTTCGGATAGGGTCGGACCGGGTCCGGTTTCGGGCCAGACCGCCCCGGACACGTGGCCGCTTCAGAAGAGGCCACGTCAGTCCCAAACCCTAGCCGAGGGTACAATACACGCGCCGCCTTGTGGCGGCGCGTGAGGGCGCGTGGTCGGTGGCGTTGGATTCGTGGCGATGAGACCTTGAACGTGGTCACCTCGGTTTTCGTGTCCAAGTTGGCTACGCATGTGGGATGTGAAACTACCATTTTACCCTTGCTTTTGTATCCAAAATGACCAAAACGCCCTCGGTTTTTCCCCTATAAATAGGGGCCTTGGGTCCTCATTTCTCATTAAACATTTTGGGAGAGGTTTTGGCTAGTTCTTAGCTTTGAAACCATATCCCTTTTCTCCTAGTTAATTCCGATTTATTTTGGAATTAATTTTAATTAGGTGTTTGTATAAAACGCCTAATTTCGGGAGAATAAACCCTGAAAAGGGTTTTCTAGTTTAAAGTTTATTTTCTCTAAGTATTTAGCAAAATACTTTCGGAGCCCACACTCCGAGGGTGTCCCTGGGGTTATTGCAGGGAAGCTCTGTCGGTCTCACGAAAGGGCAAGGAGCTGGAAAAATACCGTTAGATAGCCATGTTTGCAGTACGGTAATATTTTACAGTTGTTTTATTTTAAGCATGATAAATTATGTGCTCTTAAGTGTTAATTGCATGTTAGATATTTATCTACTTAAGTGATTTAAAATTTATTATCAATTGCATGTATATACTTGAGTAGATCCGGCTAAGTCTTCCGCTTTGTATTAAAATGTTTTAGAAATATTTTAATACTTGTATTATAATAAAATTTTAAAAATGTGGTCCCGGACCGCTACTGTTCTGGGCCCGCCTCCCAGCAACTGGTATCAGAGCCGTGCTCTAGATATATACATGCATTGATATGATGCATGCGATGCATAATTTTAAATCTGATACTGTGCACGTAAATTCTGTCAAAGGAGGCTGGTTTTTAAGTGGGACCGTTTGTGACCCCTCCAGTGTTTCCTGGGAATTTACGTGGAATGGTAATTTTTCTGGGAATCGATTTCAATAATCTTCCAGGTTAATTACCGAATCAGTAAACATGATTTAAATTATGAGATAATTTATTTATAACATGTTTACTTTATGTCATTTATTTTAAGCATGATAATTATGTGATAATTATACCAGCATGCTTAATTGATTTAATTTATGGCATATTTATTTTGTGTCATTTAAAATTTTAAGCATGATAATTATGTGATAATTATATGAAAGCATGCTTAATTATTTTATTTTATGGCAAGATCATGATAATATGAGATATTATGATATTTCAATTATGCATATTTTATTTAATGTGATTAAATAGTATTGTTTAATAGAGATTAGACGCGATGCATAATTAAACTAATATTTTTGGGTCTAATTAATAAATAGTTATTAAATTGCCTTAAAATATTATTATTGGGATTTTAAATATGATTTAGTAATCTTAGTGGGAGGGTATTAATTAGATTAATTACTTCCAACAATAAGATGCCAAAAGTGATTATTAAATAATCAAAAGATAATCCACACCTTTTAAAAATTCAAATGGGAGCGAGATGAAAAGAGTTGGATTCTCACGGCCTCCATTACCCGTCTATAGTATAGTGGATGTATACTACTCCCTTCGGCGGGTATACATTCGCGGCATACAAGATTAGACTTCTACGGATAGAATGAAATACGGGAAAATCAGCTCGACCACGCCTCCGTGGAGTGTCTTGACCTACTCGTACGGGCTTCTAGGTAATGGTGCACACTTGACTAAGTAATGTATTAACCTCCCTTCGGAGCTATGTTACATTTACTTAGAGGCCAAGGGTTGACGTGGTGGATTGACATTGTTTGGTAAGAGTTACCTAGACGACATATTAATTAAGAATAGTTCTTGCTTTTCTAAGCGGTTTTCGACCTCGCCTCCGGGGAGTCAACTGCAGTTAGTTAAGTCACCATTGCGTAAATCAAAATGCTTATGTGGATTTCATTTATTGGTTGGACGCAGAAGAAAGTGAAATACATAACCATAACTTGCATAATTTTATTTATTTAATTTCAGTTTTATAATTACGATCTCCCTTAGCCCACTTGGAATGAATTTAAGGAAATAAGACTAGTAAGGGTTCAACTATGATGATTAGGAAATGAATCTTGACATCGTGTTGAGACACGAAAGTTTACGTACTCACTGAACATTATCCGAAAATTTTGGAAACTACAACCAGTCAGGATTAGAAAGACGCTTATTCAAAATGGATCAAGTGTGATGATCTGGCTAGTCTTATATCCTGACATCTGTCTTAAAAGTTCTTGAGCATCAGACGCATGAGATGTCCACTGATAAGAACATGTTTTGAAGACAGAATCGTACGAAGGTACAAGCCACGAAAAAGGTTGTTAGTCAAAGATGTTTGAAGGATCACTGACTCAGAACCATATTATGAATATGATAACTGATCTGAACGAGATTGAAAGCCTCTGTACTTAAAGGAACAATCTTAACAGATAGGATACGATCCTATACTCTCTACCTAAGTCATTTGAACATTCAAGATTATTTTAAATAAAATTTTTTTAAACCAATGAACGACCTCAATATGGCAGAAAGGGTGATATAAACTAAGGGAAAAGTTCTCTTTAATCAGACATCAATATCCACGGCCTAGAAAGCCAGTAAGTGGAAGAAAGAAAAAGGAAAAGTTCCTAATCTAAGGTTCAAAAATAGAAAGTCAAATCCGACAACGGAAAAGTGTTTTTATTTCGGTGGTAACGGGTATTGGAAAAGAAATTGTCCAAAATACTTAGTCTGTCTATTTGTTACGCCGTTTAGATAAGATATGAAGATATCTTACTCGTTGAAAATATGTTTAGTTGAAAATTCACCAGACTCCTGGTATGAGAACTTGAGATCAACTAATCATATTTGCAAGTCATTGTGAAGATTCAAACTAACCAGAAAGTTTGAAAAACGGCTAACACACAACTACTGCTCGGGGATAATACAAGTATAATTGTATTAGCAGTAAGGACTATAAAGTCGTATTTTGGTAGTAAGGTTTTTTTATACGTGCCATATATACAGGGATCTGTTTTTCGTAAGTTATTTAACTAGGGGTTTAACTGTTTGTTTTAAACAAAAGTTTACCCCTAAGCAAAATAAAAGGTTTATTTTCTCTGGCACAATAAAAGATGGTCTTTTATACCTCAATGAAAAACCCTAATTTAAGTTTAACATTAAGACGCTTGACTTACCATCTGAGAGGAAAAACTTCAACGTGGCACCTATCTATTGGTCAATTGAATCTGAATAGGATCCAAAGACTGATTGTTGAGTCTTATTGACTTGAAAACAGTATCAATCTACGAATCCTATTTAGAAGGTTAAAATGACCAAAAAGAATCCTTTTGAGACAAAAGGTATTAAGCCATGAACTTGCTTAAGTTAGTTCATACGGACATATGATACTATGAATGTTCAAGCAAGAGAAAGTTTTTGGGTACTTCATCATTCATTTGAATGAATACTCTAGATACAGATATGTTTATTTGATGAGACTTAAGTCTGTATTTTTGAAGAGTTCAAAGAATGTAAGACTAAAGTCAAATAGTCAAATTAGAAGACATATCAAGGCACTTCGATTAGATTGAAGTAGTGATAAGTATCCATGTTCAGAGTTAAATAGAATTTCTCAAATGAGATTAGATCTCAACTGTCTGTATGAGATACGCCTTAGCAAAGATGTATTGCAGACAGGAGAAATAGAACTCTGATAATGATGGTAAGATTCATGAAGAGTCATGCCACCCTATGAATTTCGTTTTGGGGTCTTGCACACAAAATGACAAACCTAGTTCTATCTAAGTCAGTTCCTAAAACACTGATGGATCTGTAGCTAGGGTGAAAACTCTGTATCTTTTATCTTCGGATTTAAGGTAGCCTGGTCCACGAGTTAAGGATGGATCCTGACAAGTTAGAATAAAGAACAAAGGTTTCCTTGTTCTAAGGTTATCCTAGAAGAACGAGAGGTGGTATATTTTGTAATTTGAGAAATCACAAAAGATGTTTGTGAATATTTCAAAGATAATTACACAGATAACCACAAAGGGTGGAAGCAAAGTAGTGTTAAAAGAAATAACAGTATTAGATACAAATTTCCATAAACCCGTGATAACTGAAAATATATTGGATACATGTGATGTACCAAATACAACATGTAATGTAGGGACGTGTACACGAGAGCATCATTGTAGTGGGAGGATTGTCGGGACACCTGACAAGACACCTAAGATTAACCCAAGTGGTTAAATCTAACGTATCTGATCCTATCACGTGTAATGAAGTTGCAGATGATATAGACGCTGACCGTTTGGTCAATATCCATAGAATCTAAGTTAGAATCTCTGTATTCTAACAAAGTCTTAAACTTGTAGAGGCGCCTGAAGGCATTAAACCCTATTAGATACAATTGGGTTCTACAAGACGATAAAAGGAGAAATGGACAAAACTAGAGACTTTAAAGCAAAGTTTGTGGCAAGGGATTTTACCCAGGAAGAAGAAATCATTTATGAGATCTTCTCGCCTATAACAGTGCTTAAGTCCATTATCCTTTCCATTTTATCTCATTATCGATTATGAGATTAGATAAATGGATGTAAAGACTATGTCCTTGAACGGGAAAATTTCAAGAAGAAGAGATACATGGTACAACCTGAAGGCTTCACAGCCAGAAATCAGGTGCATATAATGTTAGCTTAATAGATCGATTTATGATCTTAAGCAAGCGTCTAGATTATGGAGCATCAGAATTATAAGGCAATTTAAATTCCTTGGATTTGTATAATTGCCTGATGAACCATGAAGTGTACAAAATGACATCATGATAGTGTTGTAACATTTTCACTTTGTACGTAATTAATATTCTGCCCATTGGGAATGATGCAAGAATTTTGTGAATGGTCAAGATTTGGATGTCAAATCATTTTGACAAGAAAAGACCTATGTGAGACCAATGCTATTCCAAGGATCAGACTTTTGTCGTGATCATGGGAATAAGGAGATTGGTTCATCACAAGAAGCGTATATAGATAAGATGCTGGTAAGGTATAATATGACAAATTCCAAGAAAGATTCATCACCTTTTAGATTTGGAATTTATCTATCTCGAGATCAGTGTCCTGAGATAACTGAAGAGATAGAAGACATGATTAGAGTTTCGTAGCGTAAGCTTTATGTATGTCATATTATGTACAGGGCCAGCTATCTATTATGAATTAGGTCTGAGTCAGCAGCTAATAGTTAAACCCTAGAATCTGACACTGGGTAGTAGTGAAAGCATATATTGGAGTACTTGAGAAGGACTTGAGATTATATGCTTGTCTACCACAATGGTGAGCTCATTTCAATAGAGTATAGAGATTCGGATTTACAATCTGATTTGTATTCTAGATGTTTGACATCAGAATACGTGTTTACTCTAAAAAGAGCAACTGTTAATTGGAGAATGTTAAGCAGACTTGTATTGCTTGCATCGCCATGGAAGTCAAATACATGGTAGCTTGAGAAGCAACCAGTTAGATGTATTGGATTCATGATTTCCTAGTTGTTGGCTCAGAGAAACGTCTAATAGATTCCTTCACTAAAAGTATTGGCGCGAAAGAGTGCAAAACGAGTTTTGACACTCATGTGGGAGGAATAAGACTTAGATGTGTAGCCAAATTGAATTTAGGGCAAGTGGGAGATTGTTGGGAATAGTGCCCTGAAAATTCAATTTATTGAATTAATAAAACTGAATTTGCAGCAAGTTATGAGTATTACACATATTTATAATTAATGACGTGTGATGGTATTCTTATATGAAATGTGTTTCATAGGAAAAGACTTTGAATACCGAAATCACATGTCGTTAAAGTTCTAGTCGATAAGATAAGAATATGTTCTTATCATGGCTATAACGTGGTTATATAAGATGATTAGTCTTTCGTCATAGGGAATGGTGATTCCAATTATAACACGTTGATGATTTTCAATAGGATTGGAAACATCGAACTGGACCACTGAGATAATTCATTTTATACTGCTATCTAAAATGAATAAAATCTCAGGAAGCATTGTACTCTTAATCCTGATAATATTTCGGCTTTAGGCATGTAGTGTTAGTCACTGTAACATACTCGAAGTAAGGTCTCGGTAACGGGTGGCCAAAATACTTTGTATGATTCGGTGACAACATGAAATGTGCTAAAGAGTTATATTGATCGAGGAATCTGTGGCCTTGCTGGAAGGTAAAAGATATCCTTGAAATAGATTTGCAAAAGTTCGAATTAAGACTTTGGCCAAAGCACTTCGTGTGATAACGTCACCGAAGTTATGTGTTGAATGTGTTTCACATACAAAGAATTTGAACTTAAGGCGAATCAATAAATTTCAAATTAGAAATGAAAAATAAATGATAGTAGTTACAATTTATTTTTCATGGATATCTACGCGGAGGAGTAAAATGCGAAATTATTCTAGATCGAGAAATTCGTGAATAATTTAATTGATTTTAGAGTGCAACAATATTTATTTAGTGGAATTAAATATTGTTAAACGGTAATTAATTATTATCATGCGATGATAATATATTAATCCGTTTGGAGCTAAAATTAATTAGTCCTGCAGGTCCCCCTGCAAGCCCCAATTGAAAACCCAAAGAGAAAATATTAAAAGGAGAAAGAGAAATGAATTTTCAAAGTGTTTGAAAATGGCCAAGGAATTTATTTTAAGAAAATAAATTAAAGTTCCAAAGAGTTGGAAATGCTCGGAATTTTATTTTGGAGAAAATAAAATTTTAATTTAAAAAAAAAAAATACTGACGTGGCACTGACGTGTCACGCCACGTCAGTAGCGTGGGTCCAGATGGCGCTGAGTCGGCGGCCGCGTGGCGCGCCCCGTGTGCGGATAGGATCGCGCCACGTCGCCGCGCAAGGACGGCCCATATTCGATCTGGCCGGGCCGGTCAAACGGGTCGGAAAATCTGGTCAACGGGTCGGGTTTCGGATAGGGTCGGACCGGGTCCAATTTCGGGCCGGACCGCCCCGGACACGTGGCCGCTTCAGAAGAGGCCACGTCAGTCCCAAACCCTAGCCGAGGGTACAATACACGCGCCGCCTTGTGGCGGCGCGTGAGGGCGCGTCCAGCGTCGTAACGGCGCGTGGTCGGCGGCGTTGGATTCGTGGCGACGAGACCTTGAACGTGGTCACCTCGGTTTTCATGTCCAAGTTGGCTATGCATGTGGGATGTGAAATTACCATTTTGCCCTTGCTTTTGTATCCAAAATGACCAAAACGCCCTCGGTTTTTCCCCTATAAATAGGGGCCTTGGGTCCTCATTTCTCATTAAACATTTTGGGAGAGGTTTTGGCTAGTTCTTAGCTTTGAAACCATATCCCTTTTCTCCTAGTTAATTCCGATTTATTTTAGAATTAATTTTAATTAGGTGTTTGTATAAAACGCCTAATTTCGGGAGAATAAACCCTGAAAAGGGTTTTCTAGTTTAATGTTTATTTTCTCTAAGTATTTAGAGAAATACTTTTGGAGCCCACACTCCGAGGGTGTCCCTGGGGTTATTGCAGGGAAGCTCTGCCGGTCTCACGAAAGGGCAAGGAGCTGGAAAAATGTCGTTAGATAGCCATGTTTGTAGTACGGTAATATTTTACAGTTGTTTTATTTTAAGCATGATAAATTATGTGCTCTTAAGTGTTAATTGCATCTTAGACATTTATCTGCTTAAGTGATTTAAAATTTATTATCAATTGCATGTATATACTTGAGTAGATCCGGCTAAGTCTTCCGTTTTGTATTAAAATGTTTTAGAAATATTTTAATACTTGTATTATAATAAAATTTTAAAATGTGGTCCCGGACCGCTACTGTTCTGGGCCCGCCTCCCAACAAGAACATTAATTAATCTGTGGACTGATTAATTAATTAGTGAATTAATTAATTAGGGTCATTGCTAATTGAATTGAGAACCTAGAGGGTCACACACAACAACTTGGTTACATGAGTTGAGGCTTGAAAATGATTAAAAGAGTTAATCGGGCCAAGAGGGTTCCACACGTGTGAAACCACACGTGTGGGTCACGTGAGTGACACGTGTCCCACACGTGTAAATTTATATATTGTATATATATATATATATTAAATAATTAATTTGTTAATTATTTAATAGACTTTGGTTTAATTTTGAATTAAAAAGAAAGTCTTATTTTGGAGAAAAATAATCTAGTTAATTAATTACGAATTAATTAATTAGATAAAATAAGTTATTTAATTTAAATTAATAAAGTATAAAATTATCCAAAAATAGTTTGGATATTTTTAGCTCTCTTGAAAGTTGAGTTGAATTTGAATTCAAAGTCAAAGTCAAAATTACTTGATGATCAAGTAATAGGAGAGAGGGACCAAATCCTTAGTCCATAAGGACTAGGAATTTCGGCCACTTCCCTCACCTATATATAGGGGAGCTCGAGCTCCCCTTAGAGCTAATTGGCAATTCTTTTGGTTCATGAGTTGAACACCATCCTTTCTCCAAGATAAACGAAACCCTAGGTTAAGCCTAAACACTAACTAGAGAACTAGCATCCTTACTAGTTAGATTGTAGTCAAGTTGGTGGACTATCTCTAGAGAGCTTCAAGTTAGAAGTTTGAAGATTCGAGCTTTACCAAGGAGAGGGGATCGAGCCGCGAGAAGAGCATTCTTGGGTGGCTTGAAACGCTTCAAGAAAGAATAAAAGAAAAGTAAGTTTCTTATCTCTACGAATTTGGTTACACGATTGCGAGTCCTAGATCCTTTTTGTTGGAAAATTTTTAAATTTTCGCTGCTTTCTGATTCGTGTATTCCAACAAGTGGTATCAGAGCCACCTCGTTAATCGTGTTTCTGATTCGTCTCAATTATTCTGAATTTGGTAGAAATTCTTAGGCTTGATGCGATTGAGTATTTGTAATTGTTTTAGAAAGCCTGAATTACGAAACTGTATTTTTTCCTTAAAGTTTCTGAAAATTATTTTTGCAAAATTTAATTTTTGAAAACTATTTTAGATTTGAAACTGTATAAACTGTTTTTGGAGTTCTTGGATTGGTTTTGCTTTTGAACGAAAACACGAAACAAAACCCGGATTATGACGAACACGCTTAGCGCGCCACCGCCCGCCTGGCCCAGGCGCGCGCAGGGTGTCCTGCCCAGCACCTCCCGCACGCCATGCGGGAGCCTTCCGGGCGCACCTGCCGAGACTGGCCGCCCGTCGCCCGCACATGGCCGAGTGCGCGCCTGTTGCGCGCGCACGCCTGTTGCGCGCGCACGCCTGCGACATGCGGCCCTCTTCGCGTACGGGCCCCGTTTTTCCTTCGTAATCCGTTTTCGTGTTTCGTGCAATCCAGTCCCAATTTTTATTTTAATTTTAAAATTTTATTTTTTGAATATTTATTTTAATTTTTGAATAAAACTTAAAATTGGGATTTTTGAGAAATAGAAACGGTTTATATTTTGGGAAAATACATCTTTGATAAAATTATTAATTTTCAGAAATTAATTGGAATTTTATTTGTTTTGTTAATTTGGGATTTATTGAAAACTGTTATAAATACGACTCACATCAAGTCGTGTTTTAAGTCATTAAGACTTGAAACGGGAATTTTAATTTATTGGGTAAATTTAAATTCTTGCAAAAGCATGTTAGGTGATCATGGGTTTAGACTTATGTATGGTTTTAATTTATGCACATGGATGGTTTAAATTGGGGTTGGAGCCCTATAGTTGCGTTTTTCAATTGAGGTTGGAGCCTCACTTATGTGCGTACTGTTATGTGATTTATTATGTGGCTTTCCATATTACTGTTTTTTAGGCCGGGGTATGCCCCGTGTAATTGTCTAAGGCCAATATGAAGATTTAGCCTTATTACTTTATGTCTTTTTCTTTTTATTGTAATTTGAGAGTAGAGATAGGTGGTGAGGTTTTATTTTCATTTTTGGAGACAATGCGCCCATGGAGTAAGATGTACCACATTCAAGTAACAAGGAGGCCATAAGTGAAGACCCCTCAAAATGTCAGGGAGGGGAATCTCAATTGTAAAAATGTAATAGAGGTAGGGCTCGTATTTTGTTACCGCTTTCCCTTATGTGATTTAAACTGTTTATGTGGCATGTATGTTAGAACTTGTGATTGTGGAGTGGCTCCCACATATCACGCATAAGATAGGTAGAACCCATGATCATTACATGTTAGTATCATGCTAGGACATGTTATCTGTTTATGTGCTTGTTTGAAATGCATTTAAGTGTACTTGCATTAATCAAGACTAATAAAATTGGATAACATATATGTTGGTGAGGTCGAACCGGACAACTCTCCGGTTGATTCGAAAATTCCCATTAAATATTAAGCTAATTTCGAACAAATAGGTATTTAATTCGAGATGCAAATTTTGAATTAAATTCCTAGCAATCCATCAATAGGTTTTAAGTTTAGTAAATGAAGCTAGTTATTGTCCGCGAGTCGTGGGATAGCTAGTGGAGCTTATTAGTTCTTAGTTACCTAATTGATCATTTTAAATGATCAATATCTCATGATCAATTTTAGCATGGGCGATGTCCACGAGTCGTAGGTCGTTCGAACTAAGTTTTGGTCATGATCTTATGATTTATGGGTCTAGCTTAACGCCTAAGTAAATATGGATGTTGCACGAGTCGTGGGTCCATGTTGAAAGATAGGTGATGCAAAAACAATTACTAAGAGTTCTAAAGGTGTTAGAATTGGTAAGTTGTACCTACCTGGGGTTCTTACTTAGAATGTCCGCGAGTCGTGGGTTCAAGGTAAAATGCCTAGGATCTTAGTACCCATTGGGAAAGGTGTTCCTTTTGGTCATGATCTTATGATTTATGGGTCTAGCTTAACGCCTAAGTAAATATGGATGTCGCACGAGTCGTGGGTCCATGTTGAAAGATAGGTGATGCAAAAACAATTACTAAGTATTCTAAAGGTGTTAGAATTGGTAAGTTGTACCTACCTGGGGTTCTTACTTAGAATGTCCGCGAGTCGTGGGTTCAAGGTAAAATGCCTAGGATCTTAGTACCCATTGGGAAAGGTGTTCCTCTTAGATCTTTGGGAATTATAGATCTTTGAAAAACAGTGGGAGCTACGTTAGATTAAAGACCTTATCTTTTGTATATCGTTATAATTCAGCATGCTCACTAGTTCTCTGTTTTACCATTTAGGTCGTAGATTCTGTGATTCTCTACCTGTTTTGAAAAGGCAACCAAAAACCCTCTTGTATCGATCCTCGAGTCAAACAAGTTGACTGGTCCCAACTATTCTGATTGGCTGAGGAATCTAAAAATCATTTTAGATTCTGAGAAGAGAACTTATGTTCTCTTCGAAGGGGAGCCTAGTCCCGAAGGGGAGGCTCCCACTCGGGCCGAGCGGGACGCGATTTAGAAGTGGAAGGATGATAATCTCCAAGCCCGTTGCCTTATGTTGGCTAACATGTCTCCGGACTTGCAAAGGCAACATGAGGCCATGGAATTCGCTTGGGAGATTTACGACCACTCAGAGCAACTTTACCGCCCTCATGAACTTGTTACAAGGTATAACACTTCAAAGGAATTGTTCCACTTAAGAATGAGGGAAGGTTCAAGTGTCCACGAATATGGACTCAAGTTTCTTGCCCTTACTGAGAAACTTGCCTCCATGGACATGCCACTGAAAGATGAGCTTTCAGTGGATTTGTTGCTAGCTTCGCTCCTACCATCATTCAACCCATTTGTCCCTAACTTCAATATGAATCATGTTGGTGCTACTGTAGCTGAGCTGATTAGTTAGCTTGTGACTGCTGAAAGCACGATCAAGAAGGACAATAAGGTTTTGATGGTGAATGCTCCATCTTTCTCTTCTGGGCCTTCTAAAGGCAAGGGCAAGAAAGCCCAAAAGAAGAAGAAGAAACCCCTTAGGCCCACTGGTGGCATTTCGAAGGGGAAGGCCCAAAAGAAGAAGCGTGATCAGAAAGAGGATCTTTGCTTCCATTGTGGCAAAGCGGGACGTTGGAGGAGAAACTGCCCAGAGTACAAGGCTACTCTAAAGAAAGGTATCTTTCTCGTTGAAGTAAATCTTTCTATTAATTCTAGTTCTTGGGTACTTGATACCGGTTGTGGAAATCATATCTGTAATGATGTACAGATGCTAAATGAAGTCCAACAACTCAGAGAAGGAGAATGTATCTTGAAGATCGGCGATGGCTCAAACGTTGAAGCTCGAGCTTTAGGCATAATCAGATTAGATTTAGGTAGTTTTGAGTTAGTCTTAAATAAAGTCCTTTATGTACCGAGCATTATTCGTAACATAATTTCTGTTCCAATTTTAGATTGTGAAGTTTATGAAACTTATATTAAGAATGGTAAATACTTTATCAAACGGAACAACTCTTCCGTTCACATCAGTACTCTAAGTAATGGACTTTATCTAACTCAGAATATCAATATTATGAATATACAACGAGAAACGAAGCATAAGAGAGATGACAAAGTTTCAGCTCCCTTATGGCACGCTAGATTAGGACACATTTCCAAGAACAGAATTAGCAAGATAAACACTTTAGGATCATTCTCTAAAAATGATATTAAGGAGTTAACTTCTTGCGAATCCTGTCTCAAAGGAAAAATGTCCAAAGTCCCTTTTAAAGGAATTATGGAACGTGCCATTAAGGTTTTGGATTTGATCCATACTGATGTTTGTGGACCGCTTAGTGTAAGCACGAGAAACAATCATCTGTATTTCATAACCTTTACCGATGACTTTAGTCGATATGGTTATGTATACTTAATGAAGTATAAATCTGAAGTTTTTGAGAAATTCTTAGAATTTCAAAAGGAGGTTGAGAACCAAACTAGTCACAAGATCAAAGCACTTCGATCTGATCGAGGAGGCGAGTATCTTAGTGAAGAATTCCTTAATCATCTCAAAGATAATGGGATTATCTCCCAGTGGACTCCTCCGGGAACTCCTCAGCTTAATGGAGTTTCTGAGAGAAGGAATCGAACCCTACTTGATATGGTTCGTTCCATGATGAGTTTCACTGACTTACCACCTTCTTTCTGGGGTTATGCTCTAGAAAGTGCAGTAAAGATTTTGAATCTAGTTCCCTCTAAGTCAGTCCCTAAAACGCCCTATGAAATGTGGCATGGTAAAATCCCTAGTTATTCTTACTTAAGAATTTTGGGTTGTCCTGCTTACGTGAAGAGGACAGTGGGAGATAAGTTAGAATCTCGTTCTAACTTATGCTACTTTGTAGGTTATCCTAAGCAATCCATAGGATAATACTTCTATGATCAATCTGAGCAAAAAGTGTTTGTTTCCAGAAATGCCACTTTTCTAGAGGAACCGTTCCTTAAAGAAAAGAAAGTCAAGATCATAGAATTAGAAGAAGTACAAAGTGATCCCACACCACCCACTGAAGAAACGTACCCTTCTGATCAACAACAACCAATCAAGAATTTCGATACACACGAAAATCCTCCTCTAAGGCGTTCTGAACGCACTCCTAGACAGCCGAAGAGATGGTATGGATTCTTCCATGAAATCTCTCAAAAGGATATGATCCTTTAACATATGAGGAGGCACTTTCAGATTCTGACTCTGAACAGTGGATAGAAGCCATGAAATCCGAAATGGATTCCATGAACTCCAACCAAGTTTGGACCTTGGTAGATTTGCCTGATGGGGTAAAACCCATAGGTTGCAAATGGATCTTTAAGAGAAAACTTAGAGTTGATGGATGTATTGCAGCTTACAAAGCAAGACTGGTTGCAAAAGGATTCACTCAAAGACCCGGCGTGGACTTTGATGAAACCTTTTCACCAGTTGCAATGCAAAAGTCTATTCGGATCATGCTTGCCATTGCTGCGTATTATGACTACGAGATATGGCAAATGGATGTGAAAACTACCTTTCTCAATGGTGACATTGATAAAGACATTTATATGGAGCAACCTATAGGTTTCACATTCAGTGGGAGTGAGAAAAAGGTTTGCAAACTCCAAAGATCAATCTATGGATTGAAACAGGCTTTTAGGAATTGGAATATTCGATTTGATGAATCAGTCAAAGCGTTTAGCTTCATTCAAATTTCGAATGAATCATGTGTGTATAGAAAGGAATTGGAGACCTCAGTGCAATTCTTAGTACTTTATGTTGATGACATCCTTCTTGTTGGGAATTCGAAGGATGACATGAAAGTGACTAAGTTATGGTTATCGAACCAATTCGAGATGAAAGATCTAGGTGATGCGTCCTATATCCTTGGAATTAAAATCTATAGAGATAGATCTAGAAGGTTAATAGGACTATCACAGTCGATGTACATTGACAAAGTATTGAAGAGATTCAATATGGAGTCAGCAAAGGTTAAGAACCTTCCTATGAGTGTAGGAACATGTCTTTCAAAGAAGATGTGTCCTAAGACTAACCTTGAGAAGGAAAGAATGACTCATACACCTTATGCATCAGCAATAGGTAGCATAATGTATGCAATGTTATGTACTCGACCGGATGTGGCTTATGCACTTAGTGTAACAAGTCGTTTCCAATCTGACCCTGGAAATGGTCACTAGGCTGCCGTGAAGAATATTCTTAAGTACTTGAAAAGTACTAAAGATTTATTCTTAGTTTACGGAGGTCAGAAAGATCTTACTGTCGAAGGATACCGCGATGCAAGCTTTGCATCTGACTTAGATGATTTTAAGTCAATGTCAGGATACATTTTCTGCCTAAACGGCGGAGCAGTGAGTTGGAAGAGTTCCAAGCAAACGACCACTGCAGATTCGACCACTGAGGCCATGAAGGTGTTTGGATTAGAAACTTCATTCAAGAGTTGAATGTTGTTCCTAGCATGAAAAACCCCATAACTGTGTTTTGTGACAACACTGGGGCGGTTGCTCAAGCAAGAGAACCAAGATCTCACCAACGGACCAAGCACATTATAGGAAAGTATCACCTAATCCGTGATATTATCAAAAGAGGAGATGTGCAAATTGAGAGGGTCACATCAGCAGAGAACGTGGCAGATCCACTTACTAAACCCCTTAGTCGAGAAGCTTTCCAAGGACATCTTCAGAAGATGGGACTTAGAGTAGCTTTAGAATGGCTTTGACGGGCAACTGGGAGATTGTTAGGAATAGTGCCCTAGAAAGCCGATTGTATATCCGCTTTGTGCTTTTCCTTATTGTAATCACAGACAATCTTTGAATGAAATAACGAATTGAGGCAACACTTCTTTATATGCTCTTGTTTGGTATGCGTTTACTTTATCTGTGCATGTATGAGAACTCCCCTAATCCTGATGACTTTAGGACTCTACCATGTAGGTGAAATGGTTCATGAAACAAGCCCTATATCACATAAGTCATGATTAGTAAAATACTCCAACCCGATGAGTCCTACAGACAATGGGAGTGTCAACCTGACTCCTCTATGGCTTGCTTGTGGGATCACGCCCTTAAGAAGGACCACCTTGTTTCATGGAGGTGCAAAGTGTATAGTTGATACGTGCGTGATACATGAGGGTGCTTACTTTAATAAGTAAGTTCACTTAGGTGCCCCGTGTGAGAACATTCCTAAATGGGAAAGGAAGTTTCTATTTAAGGAAATAGAAACTTCCAGATTAGGAAATATCTCACGAGTCATTGATGTGATTAATTGATCCTTAAGACTTAAGGTTCCTTGTCACTTTATGAGTTAACTCTGTAGTCTTAGGTATAAGCTTTAAAGGGTGTCGCCTTAGACAACTGATTCAAGGTTTATGCTGGGGCTACACAAGTGATTCATGAAAGTGAATGAGAATCAAGAAAGGACCTACACTTGCATTTGCAAGGTGATCTTTTATTTTGTAAGTTATTCATATGCCATATGGAGTCCTTGGCCAAGGCAGTAGATCAAGACATCAAGAAAAGGGTTTCTTGGATTGAGATCAAATGGATATGAAATGCACTTAGCTTTAAGACCGGATTATTAGGGTTCTGATTATTCCCTTGCCCTAGATCTTGGTTGAGAGATAGTAAGTAGGAGGATTGTATCTCACATGAATCAATGACTTAAAGGTTCTGTCGAATCCGAACATTCCAATTCAGCTAGGGGTTAAACACCTGTTGCTAGACTATGGTCGTTTAATCTGTGGACTGATTAATTAATTAGGGTCACTGCTAATTGAATTGAGAACCTAGAGGGTCACACACAACAACTTGGTTACATGAGTTGAGTCTTGAAAATGATTAAAAGAGTTAATCGGGCCAAGAGGGTTCCACACGTGTGAAACCACACGTGTGGGTCACGTGAGTGACACGTGTCCTTGTGACACGTGTCCCACACGTGTAAATATATATACTGTATATATATATATTAAATAATTAATTTGTTAATTATTTAATAGACTTTGGTTTAATTTTGAATTAAAAAGAAAGTCTTATTTTGGAGAAAAATAATCTAGTTAATTAATTACGAATTAATTAATTAGATAAAATAAGTTATTTATTTTAAATAAATAAAGTATAAAATTATCCAAAAATAGTTTGGATATTTTTAGCTCTCTTGAAAGTTGATTTGAATTTGAATTCAAAGTCAAAGTCAAAATTACTTGATGATCAAGTAATAGGAGAGAGGGACCAAATCCTTAGTCCATAAGGACTAGGAATTTCGGCCACTTCCCTCAACTATATATAGGGGAACTCGAGTTCCCCTTAGAGCTAATTGGCAATTCTTTTGGTTCATGAGTTGAACACCATCCTTTCTCCAAGATAAACGAAACCCTAGGTTAAGCCTAAACACTAACTAGAGAACTAGCATCCTTACTAGTGAGATTGTAGTCAAGTTGGTGGACTATCTCTAGAGAGCTTCAAGTTAGAAGTTTGAAGATTCGAGCTTTACCAAGGAGAGGGGATCAAGCAGCGAGAAGAGCGTTCTTGGGTGGCTTGAAACGCTTCAAGAAAGAATAAAAGAAAAGTAAGTTTCTTATCTCTACGAATTTGGTTACACGATTGCGAGTCCTAGATCCTTTTTGTTGGAAAATTTTTAAATTTTCGCTGCTTTCTGATTCGTGTTTTCCAACACTCACATGAATCAATGACTTAAAGGTTCTGTCAAATCGAGACATTCCAATTCAACTAGGGGTTGAACACCTGTTGCTAGACTTTGGTCGTTTAATCTTTGGACTGATTAATTAATTAGGGTCACTGCTAATTGAATTGAGAACCTAGAGGGTCCACACAACAAGTTGGTTACATGAGTTGGGGCTTTGAAATGATTAAACGAGTTAATCGAGCCAAAAGGGTTCCACACGTGTCAAACACACGTGTGGGTCACGTGCGTGACACGTGTCCCATATGGAAACATGTGCACCGTGCGTACATATTTATTTATGTATTAAATAATTAATGTGTTAATTATTTAATAGACTTTGGTTTAATTTTGAATTAAAATGAAAATCTTATTTTGGAGAAATTAATCTATTTAATTAATTATTAATTAATTAATTAGATAAATAAGTTATTTATTTATTAATTAATAATGTATAATATTATCCAAAAGGAGTTCGGATATTTTTAGCTCTCTTAAAAGTTGATTTGAATTAGAATTCAAAGTCAAAGTTTGGAATTACTTGATGATCAAGTAATAAGAGAGAGGGACCAAATCCTTAGTCCAATAGGATTAGGTTCGGCGTCCCCCTCTTGCTATATATAGGGGAGCTCGAGCTCCCCTTAGTGATTGATAATTTCTTTTGGTTCATGTGTTGAACACCATCCTTTCTCCAAGATCAAATAAAGCCTAGGTTAAGCCTAAACACTAACTAGAGAACTAGTATCCTTACTAGTTAGATTGTAATCAAGTTGGTGGACTATCTCTAGAGAACTTCAAGTTAGAAGTTTTTAAATATTCGAGCTTTACCAAGGAGAGGGGATCAAGCCGCGAGAAGAGCGTTCTTGGGTGGCTTGAAACGATTCAAGAAAGATTATTAAAAAGTAAGTTTCTAATCTCTACGAATTTGGATTCATGATTGCGAGTTTCGATCCTTTTGTTGGAAAATTTTTAAATTTTCGCTGCTTGCTGATTCCGTTTTTCCAACAGGAACAAGATTTAGAATCTTAACTGTTGATTCTAGGGCTTAACCACTGAATGAAGGTGGCAATTCTGTGAAACTCATCATGGAACGAACCATATCAAGTAGGGTTATGTTCCTTCTCTCTGAAACTCCATTTAATCGAGGAGTTCCCGGAGGAGTCCACTGAGAGATAGTTTCATTATCTCTAAGATGACTAAGGAATTCGTCACTTAGATACTCGCCACCTCGATCAGATCGAAGTGTCTTAATCTTGTGACCAGTTTGGTTCTCAACCTCCTTTTGAAATTCCAAGAATTTCTCAAAGGCTTCGGATTTATACTTCATTAAGTACATATAACCAAAACGACTAAAGTCATCTATGAAGGTTATGAAATACTGATGATTGTTTCTCGTACTTACACTAAGTGGTCAACAAACATCAGTATGTATTAAATCCAATACTTTAGTGGCATGTTCCACTTTACCATTAAAGGGAGTTTTGGCCTTTTTTTCCTTTAAGAAATGATTCACAATGAGTTAACTCTTTAAGTTCATTATCATAGAATGATCCTAAATTAGTTAACTTAGCAATCCTATATTTAGAAATGTGGCCTAAACGTACATGCCATAAAGAAGCCGAGATCTTGTCATCTCTTTTGCGTTTGTTTAATTGTTGTATATTCAGAATATTAGTGTCTTTACTTGTATAAAGTCCATTAGATAATGCACCAAGCAAAACGGAAGTTTGATTCTTCTTAAGATAAAAGTTTCCATTTCTAGATAAAGTCTCATATCCTTCATAATCTAATATTGGAATGGAAATTATATTACGAATAATAGAAGGTACATGAGGACTTTGTTCAAAACTAAAGTAAAGACACCTAAATCTAATCTATACGTCTCGATGGCTTGAGCTTGAACGCTTGATCCATTCCCAACCTTCAAGGCGCATTCTCCTTCTTCAAGCTGTCGTACCTCATTTAGCATCTGTACATCATTACATATATGAGCTCTACAGCCGGTATCAAGTACCTAAGAATTAGAATCAATAGATAGCTTTACTTCAACAATAAACACACCTTTCTTAAGAGTATCCTTGTGCTCTTGGCAGTTCCTCTTCCAATGCCCTTTCTTGCCACAATGATGGAAAACATCCTCTGTCTGATCTTTTCTCTTCTTGGCCTTTCTCTTTTTAACCCCTCCATCGGGATTAAGAGATTCCTTCTTCTTGGGAACTTTCTTCCTTTTTCCTTTAGAAGGCCTAGAAGAGGAAGTGACCATCATTACTTTGCGATCCTTCTTGATCGTGTCTTCAGCAGTCACAAGCTGACTAATCAACTCAGCTAAAGTAGCATGAGAATGATTCATGTTGAAGTTTAACACGAAAGGATTGAATGATGGTGGAAGCGATGCGAGCAACAAATCCACATCGAGTTCTTCACTCAGTGGCATTTCCATGGAGGTCAGTTTCTCGTTCAAAGCAAGAAACTTTAGACCATGCTCATGGACACTTGTACCTTCTTTCATTCTGAGATGAAAGAGCTCCTTAGAGGTGTTGTACCTTAAAACACGTTCTTTGGGGTAGTACAATTGCTCGAGATGGTCGTATATCTCCCAAGCGTTTTCTATAGACTCATGTTGGCTTTTGCATATCTGGAGACATGTTGGCCAACATGAGGCAACGGGCTTGGAGATTATCTTCAGACCATTTTGCAATCGCCTCTCTTTCGGCCCGAGTCGGAGCCTCGCCTTCAGCAATGGGCTCTCTCTCGAAGAGAACATATCTTCTCTTTTCAGAATCTACAACTATCTTTAGATTTTGAAGCCAATCAGAGTAATTGGGCCCCGTCAACATGTTTGATTCGAGGATGGATACTAAAGGGCTTTTGGTTGCCATTTCAATTGTAGATAATCACAGAACTAAAACCTAAATGGAAAAATAGAGAAATCATGAGCATGCTGAATAATAACGATTATATATTATCAACGTCTTTAGAAATATGTTCTCCCACTGTTTTTAGAAAGTCTAGAAATCCCAACGACTTTAGAAGAAACTTATTTTCTCAATGGGTACTAGGATCCCAAGCATTCTTAGTTTTGGACCCACTACTCGTGTGACATCCAACGGTCTAAGAATCTTTAAGTGGGTACGAATTGCTGATTCCATCCCCATGGAATTCCTAGTAATATTTTTACATCACTAATCTGTCAATCGTGGACCCACGACTCGTGAGACATCCATATCTACTTTAGTGTTGAGTAGGACCAATCAATCATAAGATCTCAACCAAACTTAGTCCGGAATGACCCATGACTCGTGAGACATCGCCCATTCTAAAATGTTCAAGAAATATTAATTATTTAAAATAATTAATCAGGAAACTAAGAGTTAATAAGCTACACTAATTACCCCACGACTCGTGAGACAGCAATTAGTTTCACCTATTAAGTCCTAAATCCTATTGATGGTATGCTACTGATTTTATTACCGTGATAAAACACCTATTTATTCAAATTTTGCTCAATATTTAAATGGGATTTTCGAATGACCTCACCAACATATAATGTTATCCATATTTTAATTGTCTTGTTAATGTTGTTTCACATAAAGTGTATCACAGAAGCAATTAGCAAATAACATGTCCTAGCATGATACTAATTATATGATGATCATGGGTATCCTATCTTATATGTGATTTTGGGAGTCACTCTAAAATCACTAGTTCTAACATTCATGCCACATAAGACAATTCATATCACATAGGGGTACAGAATTTAATGGAAAAAAGCCCTATCTATTACATTTAATAGAAACCCTCCTAAACATTTTGAGGGGTCTTCTTATGGCCACCGTTCTTCAAGTGTTCCCTGTGGATCCTTCTTATTCCATGGGTGCTTGTCTCCAAAATGAAAATTAAAACGTCACTTCCTAAGTTCTACTCTCTTTACATAAAGTAATATGGCTCAATTTTCATATTGGTCATAGACAAGTACACGGGGCATACCCCGGCCCAAAACAATAATAAGGAAAGCCAAATAATAAACACATAACAGTATGCACATAAGTAGGGCTCCAACCCCAATGGAAAACGCGCAACTATGGGGCTTCTACCCCAATTGAAATCATCCATGTACAGAATTAGAACATGCATAAGACTAACCCATGATCACCTAAACTAGCATGATTCCGCTCGAATTTAAATTTACCAATAAAATTTAAAATTCCCTTGACTTTAAGTTACAACTAACTTAAGTAATTTGCATATAGTTCATTATTCAATAATTTATTCAAAATCGAATCACCGGATCTTGACAAAACAACAATTAATTCAAAATTAAATTTTTGTCAAAAATATCATTCAAATTGATATTCTTAATTTTCTCGAAAAATAAGAACTTGACTTTAATTCATAAAAATCCCAAATTTTATAATTATTTGAAATAAATAATTTTATAAAATTAAAATCAGATTTTAAAATAAAATCAGATTTTACAAAACGAGATTTTTACGAAACTTGGAAAACACGAAACGAAACAGGCCCGGGACAGCGCGCGCGCCGAGCAGGCAGCACCACGCTCACAACACGCCGGCTGTGCTAGACAGGGACGAGCAGCCCCGCACGCCAACGTGCTGGCCTGCGTGTAAGGTTGCACGAGCTGCGCAGCAAAGCTGAGCTTGCGCGCACGCCCAGCGCGCTAGCCGCGTGTTGCGGGAGGCTGCCGGGACTAGGGCAGAACGGGCAGGCACCACGTCGCGCGTGAACGGGTTCGCGGCCTGGCGCTTGCCGCCGCTGATGCCACGCGAGGGCAGACATGGCGGGGTGGCTCTCGCCGGACCATGGGCATCACGCGTGCGGTTATACCCTCGTTCCGTTTTTCATATCGCAATTTCAGATATTCAAGCAATCCAATTTTGAATTAAAACAGTTCAATATAATCTGAATCTAAACAGCTTAAAACCAAATTAAAACGAAAATAGCTTTTTCACAAACTTTCAAGAAACAGGTTTGATCCGACAACTTCGTATTTCAAACAAAAACCATGAATACACAACATATACTCAAATTCAAGAATTTTCATTAAAATTCCAAAGCAGTAAAGATACAATATGAACGTTGCAAGGTGGCTCTGATACCACTTGTTGGAAAACACGAAAGAGTTGAGCAGCGAAAATTTAAAATTTTCCACAAGTTTAATCGTTGTCTTGGAATTTTCTTACTGTAACGTTAGGTGTTTAGAAACTTACAAAGTTAGAAGCTTTCTACTGATGTCGTTACCGCCTACCGTACACCCTTCAAGCGAAATCCCTCGAACAGTCTTCGAATTAGACTCCAAAGTAGAAGCCTTCCAAAGCGTATCTACACCAGACCTAGAACACGATCAAGCAAGTGAAAATGCTAGTTCTATGGCGTTTGTTAAGGCTAGGATAATTTTGCTTTGAAAACTTTTCTTTTGGATTTTCTCAAAAACTTAACACTTCGTGAGTGTTGGTCTAAAGAATAAGAGAAGCACCCACTCTTGTATTTATACAAGGGGGTTCAAAAATCCTAGGGTTCTCCTAACCCTAGTGGGCTTCTTTTCTTGCTCACTAATTAACTCATTTAATCATCATCAACCTCATCAACCTCATTTTGAAAAGCAGACTCTGGTACATCCTCTACACAAGCTAGCAACCTAAGCTCCGTTTTCTCAGCAGGTTTAATTTCATTTAGCTGCAAGCAAACGATTAAATTGTATAATATAAGTATCTAGTTCCTCATAATTCATGTATACATAACATTTTCAATCATAATGTTTACTTACGTCGGAGAAGGTCAGCTTGTTGAAACGCTTTTCAATTTCCTTCTTTTGTGCAGGCAAATTACTTTTCTGCCACTTTAAAAAACGTGGGAAGGCCTGCACCAACACGGCATGCCCACAGGAGGAAAAATGCTCATGGAACCAAGCCTAGATTTAAAACATACTAGGGGGATCAAAAAGACAAACACAACAGCGTAGATACAAAAATAAAATAACAATATATATATTCTTACCATGAGCCCCATGGTACATCCGTCAAGAAACTATTTGCAATCAACTTTAAACTTCTCAATTGACAAAATCACAAAATTATAAACAGCAGCACCCCAAGCGACGGTCGATATACTTTAAGTCATCTACATAGCATATCAGACCAATTGGCAGCTTAAGGCTACTGCGTGGAAACAACAATATAGAAAAACAAACAATATGAACATTCTTGCAAAATCATCGATGCCTTCGGCATCACTCCTAGAAGCCAAGCCTTGTAACCTGGCCAATATGTTAGAACGTGTCACCCTACCGTTTTTGTTGTCAAAATACAGTTTCCGGAATCGTGATTTCACTCTGACATAAGGATCAACGGGGTGTCTCTCACAATGTAGCCCCAACACAATTGAGTGTAGGGATGTAAACGAATCGAGCCTGTTCGCAAACCTAACGAGTCGAATCAATGAAGGTTCGAGCTTCAGTTCGAGAAAATCGAACCTGAACCGAACCTTAGCTCGATTCGTGTCCTCCACGAACCAAACTCGAACCCTTTCTTTCTGAAATTTAGGTTCGCGAGCCGGCTCACGAACCCTTATATTTTAATATAAAAAAATAAAAATATATTATATATTATATATTATATATATATATATATATATATATGTATGTATGTAAATATAATTTATTAAAAATTAAAAAGATGACTTAAATAATGTTGGGCTAACATATACAACGTACGCATTATGCAAATCCAAATCTAATTTCTAACCTATTAATCAGTTCAGCCGGCCCCTCTCAAATCCAAACCTTACCTCTCATTTCTCTCAAATCTCAGACCACCACCATCTCCACCGCCCATTGTCGTGCCTCCACTGCTCAGCCACCCATTGTTGCCCGCCCACGTTGATATCGCGCGTTCACCACGACAGCACTGCCACCCCACCATCGCCTCTTCTTTTCTCCTCCAACACCATTGCGACGATGCCTGCGTCTTCTTCTTTTTTGGTCTAGATTTTAGACTATGCTTCTGTGTCTTCCACTTTGACTTATGATGGTTTTTAGCTTACATTGTTGCTGTTTGAAGAGAGATCTAAAGTGTAGATCTAGATTTTGCTTGTCGATTTGATGAATGGAGTTTTCCAGATCTGGATTTAGATTTTATTTTCCTCTCTTTTTAATTTTTTTTTCCTCTCAGATTTGGCTCTCCAACCGATTAACCGAACGCGAGCCGAACCGAACTCGAACCATAATTTTCGTAGTTCGTTAGGCTCGAGTTCGAGTTCGGGTTCATATAAATTATCTCGAACTCGAACTCGAACCTTAAAAAATGGCTAGGGTTCGGCTCGGCTCGGTTCGTTTACATCCCTAATTGAGAGCTCTGTGTCAGTAAAGGGTACACTGACTTGCCCAAAGTTGAATGTCCGTAGGTCTGAGTTAAAACGTTCCAGCAGTGCCCCAACGCATTTGTTTGTACCTTGAACTCCATGCATGTGAAGGAATGCGCCAAATGGAGCCGCCAGTTTCCTTTGCCTTTGGGCATCAGTTAGCACACCAATTCCAGCCATTTTTTCTGTGAAATATGTTGGCGAACAACGACAGAGTATTTCGTCACTTCGCGGAGATTTATCGTGAAGGCGGCTTTTCCCCGGAGCTAGACCTACTTGAGATTTGCTTCAATCGTGCCATCGGAACTAATTGACAACGAAATTTGCAAATGGATACAAAATTTGTATAATTGCAAGCCCTAAATGCCGAATTAAGACCCTCCAATCTGGAATTAAAAACCTAAATTGTCGAATCAGAATGGTTACATTTACCAGAGATAGAGACATCTTCTTCCTCAACAAACAAACGGCGGATGTATGGAGGCAGGAGTGCTCGTCGGTGGCGGTACGTATCGGCAAGCCGAGGGTGAAGATTCTCAAAGATGATTCAAATGAAAGGAACCCTAACTCTTGAATTCAATAAGGGCAACACGGTCTTTTTACACGTTTTGGGGGGTTCACAAAAAATATATTGTGTATTGGGGATGTGAAACAGGAGAATTTCAAACTAGGATGTCTAGAATAACTTATGTATCTTATCAGGTATGAAACAATAATTCTCCGTATATATAATGTATGTCTACATGTGTAAATATGTTCATATAGTCATAAATAATTTAAATAAAGAATAATATAACAATTTAGTGTTTAATTTTGTGTTGAATTATTCTCCCAAAGAGTTGTGTTATAATATATATATATATATATATATATATATATATATATATATATATATATATATATATATATATATATATATGAGATGCATGTAATGTATGTTATATTCTATATTATTTTATGAAAATAAATTTAGTTAAAAATTAATTATGATATATGTAGAAAATTACCTATTAAGTTGATGATGAACTTTTAATTACCTTAATATATTTGTAATAGTTAAATTTAAGATATATTATTAATGCTTTCATATTTTGTGGATGATATCTTTTAGAGATAAATATTTTTTACCGTCCTAACTATGCTCATTTTTACACTTTGTCATCCAAAGTTATTTTTGTTGCAAACCACCCTATCATCTATGTGATATTTACAAATCTCCATCCTCGTCTAATTTTAAGTGGTATTTCGAATTTTAAGCGAATTTTGGGTGTCTAAATACTCCACACAGAATGTGAACGATTTTTTAATAAAGGTAAATTAATATTCCCATTCTTTCGTTTGTTTTTCAAAAAATTTAATATGATAAAAGGCAATTACAACTCTTATCTTTTCATCGTTCTTCAATCTTCTAATCACTTGGCTCTTAGATAAGTATGTGTTCTAGTTTTAAGAAAGAAATTATCTAATTGGATACGTTCTAGTTTAGAAAGTTCCTATTTCACTTATGTAAACATTGGTTCATAACATTTCACGTTATCAAATTCTCTCTATTCAATGATGGATATAAAAGATTAATAAATATAGAAAATAAACAAAATAATTTTTTGCTCATTAATAACTTTGTCTTGAGGACAAAAATGAAGAAAGAATTAAAAGAGCACAATAACAAATCAAATCATTTTAAAAAGATGTGGATCTATCAAATAGTTTCAATACACGAAATGCAGATGAATCAAATAATTTAAAATTCATAAGAATTTTTTGTGTTTGACAGTCTTGAGAAAATAAAATTTTAGAGATTTTCAACCCTAATTATCAATTATGGAATTCTAATTTGTTAGACAATGACTAAGATAATGAAAAGATTAATTTACTCTTATTAAAAATACATGCACATCACATATGGGGTATTCAAACAATGAAAACCGCTTAAAATTGGATGAGGGATGGCGGTTTTGTAAAAATCGTATAGATTAGATGGTGATTTCGTAAAATTATTTAAATGAGATGGCGGTTTGCAACGAAAATAAGTTCAGATGGCAAAGTGTAAAAACGGACATAGTTCGGCTTTGAAAATTCCAACAGAAAACCAATGGAAAAATTTTCGTTGGTTTTTTTTTTATGAAGAATTAAAAAACCGAAGGGAGTTTCCGTCGGTTTTTCGTTGGAAATTTTTGTTCTTTGAAAATTCCAAGGGAAAACCAACGGAAAAAAAAAAATTGTTGGTTTTTTTTAAAGAAGAATAAAAATACCGATGGGATTTTCCGTTGAAATTTTTCTTTCAATGAAAATTCCAACGGAAAACCAACGGAAAGTATTCCGTCGGTCTTTTTTTTTTAATGAAGAATAAAAAACCGACGGGATTTTTCATTGGTTTTCCATTGGAATTTTTTTTCGTTGAAAATTCCAACGGAAAACCAACGGAAAAATTCCGTTGGTATTTGGCGCAATTTTTTTTTAGAATTGCACCAAAAATTCCGACGGAATTGGTGCAATTCTTTTTAAAATTCCGCCAATTTTTCCGACAGAATTCCGACGACTTTTCCGTCGGAATACAATTTTTCTCGGCCGTGGGAATTCCATTGGAATTCCGTCAGAAATTCCAACGGAAAACCACGGAATTTTGTCGGTTTTTTCCCATCGATTTTCGGCTGTTTTCTTGTAGTGATATAAATGACAATTGCTCAACTAATTGGATGGTAAAAAGTATTTATCCCTTTCTTTTATCACCCAATTAACTTAATTAGTTAGGCTGCATTTACTATGCCTCTAAAGGGTGGTTTGGATAAATAATCTACCCTTTACTAGTCTTTACTTTGAAAGTTGAGTTTTCAACCCTTTACATGGAGCCCCGGGTTAAATGCTTGAAATGGATGGGATACATGTCTCTCCCAAAGGGGTCTTATTATTTATCCATTGGTGAGAGGGTAGGTAAAAGTACCATTTTGTCCCTAAATTCACACTTGAGATTACTCATTTGCCCTTCAAATTGGCTCCATCAAAATTTGCCCTTCACTTGGGGTACGGCTGTAGAAACTTTGGTGGCATGTATTTTGTCTGCATCATTCAAACCTTTACCAGATTTCGCAAATACAACCAAATTTTCAGCTAGAGTAACTCGTTATCAGTCAATTAAGCAAATACAACCAAATTTTCAGCTAGAGTACCCAATTTTAGTCGTAAGATGAAATTGTAAAGGACAACTTCATATTATGTTAAAAAATGGAACCATAATGGAGGGGGATGTTCTAATAGAAGTTGGTAATTGCATCAAACCCATTGTATTCACTGTTGTAAAATTAGATACAATCAAGAGCCGAGAAGATTGAGATGAAACACAATACAAAAGTTTCATTTTAAACTCTCTGTTCCAAAATCTAATTACAATTACATCAAGCAACTAACACAATACAAGAGTATCACTTCCTAATAATAACAAAAGCGAAAATGAACAAAGTCCTATGATTTAACCCTCAAATTACAGATATAAGAGATACAATAAAATAAGAAGCAATGGGACGAGAAATTGAACCAGGCGCAGTGAAGAAGCATATACCTTGCAATCTTGGAAATTAATGGACCCTTGGCTATCCTGCTACTGCCTTCGTCGCCATGTAATAAAACAGACGGATACGCAGCAAATCAGATAAAAAAAAAATCACAACAGAGAAGTATTAAATCCACAGATAAAACAAAAAAGATGTTCAGAAATTACCAAATCTTAAAACCCTGAATCAAACCTCCTTCCTCTCGCGTGCGCAATATTGTTGAAAGAGTGTTCAGTTGTGAGAGAGTGAATAACGATTAGGGCTTGAAATAGGGCAAAAAGTGTTGAAAAAGTCATGGGTATTTTGGTAAAAACAAGCATTAACTGACGTTTAACAAACAAGAAAAATAAAACGTGTCCAAAAATGAGTTAACCAAAAACTTCAAAGTAAATAGGCCTAATAGATAAATAGTCTGTTTCTTTATCTAGAGGTAACCTATTCTCATCGTTTTCCTACCTTTCACAGTAAACGCAGCCTTAATTGATTGTATCCACCAAGAAAATGTATACATATCTTAAAATATAATTTATAATTAATATATTAATTTTAAAAGGAGTCCTTAATCATTATCATACTCTATATGATTTCTATAAATTAGATGAGTTTTAATTCAAATTAAGAAGTCATATTTTCACTTAAATATGTATTTTTAAAAAATTCAAATATAGTGCATGTTTTATCTATAGGTTGGATGAGTCTTGATTTTAATTTACTAAGCAGTTCTATTTTAACAAAAATACATATGTTTAAAAATTTTAGATATAATAATATATAACATGTATTTACCAAATTACCCTTTAATTTAATAATATTAAAATATTACTGCAAGAAAATTTCGGGCGATCAATAAATTTTAAAAAATCTAAAATTTAAGTTGTACGTTTATAATACATATTTATATAGATAAAAAGATCAGCAAATTTATTGCTCACGCTGTGATTTTTGTTTTCCACGCATCAACTCCGTATTATCATAAGTACATAATCAAAGTAAAACAAAATTATTGAGTTTTTTGTTTGGATACCCCCTGTGATATGTCTAATTAGCACTCCGAACCCTGTGATTTGAAAATTCTCAAAGCGACCCCTGTGATTATATAAATTAGCACTGAAAACCTTGTGATTGTATTAAAGTTAGCACTCAAAACCCTACAACCACGGCTGTAGGGTTTGAAATTCTAATTGAGTACCAATTTATTACAATCACAGGGTTCGCTTTGAGAATTTTCAAATCACACGGTTCTGAGTGCTAATTAGGTATATCACAGGGTTTTTGGTGCAATAAACTCCAAAATTATAGTCAAAAGAAAAAAAATTGTATGCAGAATAAGCACCTTGTAATTCATGAAGAGAAAAAGTAATCTTACTTGAATACCGAAAGTACATTCCAAATCCATTATCAATCTAGTTTAATTATTTCCTTTTATGCCTTATTTTATTTTAGAGAAAAAATTCCCGACAGTTGCCGAAAGGAAGACAAATTCTTTCTTCATGGTCTGAAAGTGCGAAAACGACGCCGCACTAATAAAAGATGCTTAATATCTAATTGAATTATGTATAAATATATCAAGGGCAAAGAATTAAAGGCATCCCTTGTTTCTTCCTAATAATTTTAAGAAAGAGAAAAGAAAACACAATTATATATTCTCCAACTTTTAGGCTTGAATGAGCGTCATTTCATTGATGTATAAGATTTGAATACTGCCAAAGTGTCCTATTGAATGGCTTATACAGCCCTTACTTCATATTAGGTTAAATATGTATATTTTATTTCCTCGAAATACATTATTAATTAGGATACATAGACATGTTTCTAAGATATTATCTTGTTGCATCCTTGTTTTTTTAAAGGTGAGACGCCAGCAAGCTAAACAATTCTAATGTCTTGCGAAACATAAATTTCAAAATTGAATTGGAGGGTTTAGAGTCTTCATCACTAGAATTTAGAGCAAACGAGCTAAAGCGTGAGTTGCCTTCTTGTCTGACAAATAAAAAAGCAAAAAAAAGCAACCTCCGAGATGTCAGCGAGGAAGCTATGGATATCATTGATGATATTGCCAATGTCAGACCAATCTGGATCAGTGGATATTAGGAATAAAATACTTGATATTTTAAGCATACATTTCGTATAATTTTATGTTATTATTGTATCTTATATTGGTAAAATCATCCATTTTCAACAACTTTTTACTTTGGAGTCAAAAATATGAGAAATGACGAGAACAGAGCAAAAATGAGGCATTAAGGCACAAAACAGACCACTTTACAATCCAAGATCACGGCCAAAAGAAATTAGGCATGATTTCTCACGCCCGTGAAGAAAGAAAGGCAAACCCGACACAAACCCCGTGTCGCAAGTGCAATCCAAACATGAAGGATTTTGTCGCGGTCGCGACACGCTATTTCCCCAAAGACTTAAGTTTTTGTACCTGATCATGCCCACGACCCATATAATGAAGAATTCATCGCGGCCGCGACACGATCCATTAGACGTGATATAAGGCTGCTGAAGACCTAATTCTCATTTCTTTTAATACATCTTGAGCGCAGCTTTTCATAAAGAGAGTTAGGGTTCGAGTTTTCAGAGACGATTGAGACATCCAAGCAAGTACGAGACAACGCCTCGGCGATCTCCGATTCGCCTCAATAATTTTCTAAGTTTTTCATAAAACAATTTCAGTTTATTTAATACTTTTACAGTAGATTTTCATTATATTCTTGCGAAACTAATGTTTGTTAATTTCGGAGGATTAGTTGCTAAGTTAATTACCCATGGAGTAATTGTTGAACCTTTGATTATGAGTTTTATAGAATTAATTGTTATTTATTACTTTGTTATTCCTTGGACTATATTTAGTTAATTCCTTTTAGTCAAGGAAATGATGATTGTGTAGGGAAAGTGTTGGATAAAATGTTTGTATGAATTCGTATGGTTTTTATGTGAGGAAATTATGCTTTAAATTACATGTTGAAATCTGCGCAACTTTAACATGAATACAAAATTTAATTTTTAATCGAAAAATTGTTAGTTAATTGAAATTTAATTTAAAGGTACGAAGAGATTCAATTTTTTTTTCTAAGCAATTTGTATTTAAATAGTGTATGACTTGTCACTGCTATTTAACTCTACGCTAATCTTATTCAAATGGTTTAATCTATTTTTGGATGTTGACACCACGAGAGTGGCTATACAAACTTTTAAACACGTGTGCCTGACTTCGAAAGAAGCTTGCATGAATATTTGTGATTAGAATTGTGAAAACTTGAGAATTTGTTGAGCATGGATTCGATCACTGAATTGCACTATTGTTATTTCCCTGGCTATCTGTTAATTTATTTCTTTTGTTTATTTGTTTCGGGTCTTGTTGTTGTTAGTTTGCTTGGTAGTTTAGCTGAAACCCTTGTTTCTGTGTTGGTCTATCAATTGGAAGATATACTAAGTGATTGTCTGATTTTCCCTTCCATGTGGGACTGCCACCTTATATGTTACATTTGACAGTTTGCGTTTGCATGTATATAGAGTTTATTTAATAAAACTCTCAACAAGTTTTTGATGCCGTTGTAGGGGAAGACATTAAAATCACTCTAATTTCAGTATTAATATCTAGTGTTTTAGACCTGATGGGATCAAAATGCGCTCGTACCACATTTTGACACGTGGCACTTCAAAGATAACGACACATGTCCTGTGATTACGGTAGTCACCCACGAGCGCTGAAACCCTTCAAGCGCCTGTATCCTCCAAAAACACGTGCCGTCTCTGTCACGCCTGCACGTGGTCGTTGTTAACGATATCCCACGAGCGCCATTCACACTACATGGTTAATGCTCCAATCATTCAAGGGAAGCCCTCTTCGAGCGCTACATTTCCTCAGAGAGGCTTCCACTCCAAATCGTTACACAAGCCCTGGCCCTCATCCCCTAGCGGACTCCTTAGCCACCAAGGCTTTAGTTAACACGAGCGTGCTCCCGAGCCCTCGTTACCAACTCCCCAAACGGCTCTCTGACACATCGTACATGCCCACGCACCTATCACTGTTGCCAACACCACCTTTTGCAGAGAATATTCCTCCTAGGTTTCTCTCGTAACTCCACGTGTTAGGGCAACATTCGGCCAGGACCACACGATGCAAATGACTAAAGGGTCCCCGACCCTCAACTATAAATAGGAGTCTTCATCTCCATCTCTGTAAGAAACCTCCATTACTGTAACTCCTTACTTAGTTTACATTTTCTCTCAGATCTTCATCTAACTTGAGCGTCGGAGAGCCAAACTGGGTATCACCCCCAGTTCCCCCAGCCTGGCCTTCTGACTTTGTCTGTGTGTTTATCCTAGCAGGTAGAACCCCATCTTTTCCGGCGAACTCCGACTGGCCTATTCCCTCTAAACAAATTCTAAAGTGGTCGGACTCTGTAATCCATATTCAGACCCATCATTTTTGGCGCCGTCTGTGGGCTGAGGGCTATCTACGCCCAATATGAGGTTCAGGCGGCCCAAGGGGCATGGAAGAAATTTCACTCCATGTACTTCCCCTCTGGGCAGGCCACTCCAGCCGCAGCTCCTTTGGGGGGTTTGCAAACATTTCCACTTAGGGAATTTCAGGCCGTCCTGAGGGTTCAACCGCCACCACCCCCTGCCAAAGAAACGCCTCGCTAGGGCGACAACGAGCATCCCCCTGTGGACAGAAACAGGGAGCCCACCGAGAGGATCAATGAAAATGAAGGGGACTCTCATGTCTCCAAGAGAGCCTCCCGAGCCACCAGGCAAGGGGACAAAGAGGGAGATGTGAATCCTAAAATCCTCGAGGCTGTGCAAGATCAGCTGCAAGGTTTAAAAGACATGGTTGGACAGCTCTCTCGAGCGCGGTCTCAGATCTCCCACAGCAGGGATGAGCGAGCTGATGCCAGAGACGCTCGTCCCAAGGACCGCCAGCCAAGGGTCCCCCACCGCAAGGAGCAGGAGGAGAACTTCTGCACGTATGAATACCATCCCCTGGCGAGGGGCTCTCCCCTCGTAGAAGAAGTTCTGATGGCCCAAGCCGGAATGGCCAAAGTCCCCACCTCCGTCAATCGCTACGACGGAACAACCGATCCAACTGAACACTTGGATCATTTTCTGTACCTATACGAGCACTCAAGTAACTACTGGGCCAAGGTCTTTGTCACTTCCTTGGTAGGAATGGCCCAGGAATGGTACAAGCGGCTGCCGCCATGCTCGATACATTCGTATCAGGAGTTAGCCGACGCTTTTCTCAACCACTTCAATTCTCTGAAGGCTCCAGTCACAGCGCACACTACCCTTTACAACATAGTGCAGGGCAGGAATGAATCTCTTCGCTCGTTCTTCGCCCGCTTCAACAAAGAGATCCTGCAGGTGGAGAGGCCGTCCATGGATTTTTTGATCCCAGTGCTCTTTCAGGCTGTGGATCACAAACAATATGTGAGCAAAAAGTTTGCCGATGCCATTGTGGAGAGAAGGCCAGGAACCCTCATGGCTTTAAGGGAGGTTGCCGAGCCGTTCTTCGCGCTCGAAGATATGTATGGGACTAATGGTCCCCGACACCATAGCCCAGTAAGAAACGAGCGCCACCAAGAGCGGGGCCGGGAGGTCATTGTCAAAAAGGAGCGTCACTAGGAATGCAAAAGATTGCCCCCGCCCCCTCGACGTTTCGAGCGTATCCCGCTCACAAGGCCGAACTCAGAAGTCTATAACCTCTCTGATAAGAAACTCTTCAAGAGACCCGTTAAGATGAGGGAAACCGAGTCCCTGAGGTGCTCAAACAAATACTGTGCTTTCCACAAGCAGAAGGGGCATGATACGGACGAATGTCGCCAATTGGAAGCTGAAATTCAAAGACTCATCGTTGCAGGCCACCTGAAGGAATTTGTCAGGATTTTGGAGCGTTATGATGAGCGTTGTAACGAGCGCACCGGGGAAAGAGGAAGGAGCCCATCGCGCTCTAGAAGCCCGTGGAGGCGAGGCCCCACGGAGAGTAGCCATCGGGGTAAGGGGGAGGCTCCCGAGCAAGAAAATACCCCTTTCGCGGTCATCAACATGATAGCAGGGGGTTCCTCTGGTGGAGACTCTGGCGCTGCCCGGCGACGATACGTCAGGAGTTATGACCAGCGCTCGTCCCGGCCCAAATCCGTCTACGCCATTCAGGAGGCGAATGATCAACACTCAAAAGAAAACGATGTAATAGGCTTTGATGATAGGGACTTAGGGCACATTGTAACGCCCCATGGGGTCGGTGAAACCTCTGACTGCCCCATGGTGGTTAGCGTAGATGTCCACAATCACGTTGTAAAGAGGGTATTAGTGGGTAGTGGAAGCTCTATCAATGTTTTGCCCTACACTACGTTTCAAAAGATGAATGCCAACATCCCGCTCGAACCTCTCAAAATGGCCCTCATTGGCTTTGGAGGTTCGGAGGTCGTCCCACGAGGGCAAATTCGTCTAGCCACTTCATTCGGCCGAGCCCCACAGCGCAAAACGCTCATGGTCACATATGCAGTGGTGAAGATTGATATTTCCTATAACATTATAGTCGGGCAACCAGCCCTCGTTGATTTCAAAGCTATCATCTCCACTTACCATCAGAAAATCAAATTCCCTACCCCCGAGGGCGTTGGAGAAGTACTGTGCAATGTGAAAGAGGCTTGGGAGTGTTACATGCTGTCCCTCAGGAAGCCTAAGGCAGAGAAAACATTCCAGATTGGGTCCACCAAAAAAACTGTTGACTTTCCCAATCTGAATGAGGATAGCCCCGTGCGCAAGAGGGCCAAATTGAACAAGAAGAAGAACAAGAAGAAAGATCCCAGCGTCCAAGGCCCCCTCGAAAGCGCTCCACCAGGAACAGTGGAAGAATCCTCCTCGGAGGAAGACAAACAAGAGGGTGACGAGCCCCTTACTGATGGGCGCTTGACAGGAAAGAAGAGGGTGCTCGAACTTCCCCGCCCGGAAATAAGGATTGAGCCCTCAGAAAAATTCCTCACCATTGAGCTAGAGCCAGAGAACAAGGATAAAACTACCCAAATTGGGTCCAACCTCTCTGGGCCCTCGCAGATCATGATGATTGACTTCCTCAGAAAAAACATTGACGTCTTCGCTTGGAAGGCATCTGACCTTACTGGGATTGATCCGAGCGTCATAGTCCACAGACTCAATGTGGACCCCGCGTTTAAGCCCATCAAACAGAAGAAACGGGATGTACATGGTTTTCGGAAGAAGGTCATTGAGGAAGAAGTTAACAAGCTTCTGGAGGCTCAGTACATTGAGCCCATCTTGTACCCAGAATGGCTATGCAATGTGGTGTTGGTACCCAAGAGCGCAAACAAATGGCGCATGTGCAATGATTTTACTGATCTTAACAAAGCTTGCCCCAAAGATCCTTACCCGTTACCCAGAATAGACCAGTTGGTGGATTCGACCGCTGGCTGTGAACTCATGAGCATCATGGACGCCTTCCAGGGGTACTATCAAATCTTTATGGCGCCGGAGGATCGCCCCAAAACTTCATTTGTTGTTCACTTGGGGATTTATTGCTTCCTACTCATGCCCTTTGGGCTCAAGAACGCTGGAGCCACGTATCAGCGACTCGTTAACAGGATGTTTGAAAAGGAAATTGGAGGATCCATGGAGGTTTACGTTGACGATATGATTGTTAAGAGCGAGCACCAGGATTCACATCTGGACGATCTCAAGCGCATTTTTTCCATTTTGCGCCAGTATGGGATGAAATTGAACCCTTCAAAATGTACCTTTGGGGTGCGAGGGGAAAATTCTTGGGCTACATGGTCAGTCAGAGGGGAATTGAAGCCAACCCAGAGAAAATCAAGGCTATCTTGGAAATCCCTTCCCCTCGAAATCTTCGGGAAGTACAAGTGTTAGTGGGAAAGATCATCTCCCTGAACAGATTTATTTCGTGCTCGGCGGACAGAAACCTTCCCTTCTTCAAGATTTTGAGAAGCGCTCATAATTTTGCTTGGACGGACGAATGTGAAAAAGCGTTAAAGGACATGAAGGCTTACCTTTCGAGCGCTCCGCTCCTGACCAAGCCCGTTGAGGGTGAAAGGCTGTTTATGTATCTCTCCATTTCAACCGAGGCAACGAGCACGGTATTAACAGCCGTACGAGAGTGAAAACACTTGTTTGTGTATTATTTGAGCAAGACTTTACAAGGGGCGGAGAAGAAGTATTTGGAAATTGAGAAATTTACGTTCGCCCTCATCAATGCGTCAAGACGATTGAGGCCTTACTTTCTAGCGCATTCAATAACGGTCCTTACTGATCAGCCCTTGAAACAAGTGTTGACCAAACCGGACATGTCCGGAAGATTAATAAAATGGGTTATTGAGTTGAGTCAGTTTGATTTAAGCTTCGAGCCCAGAACCGCTGTATAAGCGCAGGTGGTAGTTAATCTGCTGGTTGAACGCTTCGGTTTAGAACCCGCTGATCAGGAGTGCGAGGGGTTATGGGTCCTACACACGGATGGTTCCTCAACCTCACAAGGGGGAGGAGCAGGGGTAGCCCTCAGAGACCCCGATGGGGTTGAGTTGGACTTCGCAATCAGGTTGGATTTTCAGGTCACCAATAACGAGGCAGAATATGAAGCCCTTGTGCAAGGATTGAAAATTGTTTTTCAGAACGGAGCTTCCAGAATTACTGCTTACGTTGATTCACAATTAATTGCGAGACAGATTGAAGGAACTTATGAGGCTCGAGAAACCACCATGGTGTTAGGAATAGTGCCCTAGAAAGCCGATTGTATATCCGCTTTGTGCTTTTCCTTATTGTAATCACAGACAATCTTTGAATGAAATAACGAATTGAGGCAACACTTCTTTATATGCTCTTGTTTGGTATGCGGTTACTTTAGCTGTGCATGTATGAGAACTCCCCTAATCCTGATGACTTTAGGACTCTACCATTTAGGTGAAATGGTTCATGAAACGAGCCCTATATCACATAAGTCATGATTAGTAAAATACTCCAAGCCGATGAGTCCTACAGACAGTGGGAGTGTCAACCTGACTCCTCTAAGGCTTGCTTGTGGGATCACGCCCTTAAGAAGGACCACCTTGTTTCATGGAGGTGCAAAGTGTATAGTTGATACGTGCGTGATACATGAGGGTGCTTACTTTAATAAGTAAGTTCACTGAGGTGCCCCGTGTGAGAACATTCCTAAATGGGAAAGGAAGTTTCTATTTCAGGAAATGGAAACTTCCAGATTAGGAAATATCTCACGAGTCATTGATGTGATTAATTGATCCTTAGACTTGAGGTTCCTTGTCACTTTATGAGTTAACTCTGTAGTCTTAGGTATAAGCTTTAAAGGGTGTCGCCTTAGACAACTGATTCAAGGCTTATGCTGGGGCTGCACAAGTGATTCATGAAAGTGAATGAGAATCAAGAAAGGACCTACACTTGCATTTGCAAGGTGATCTCTTATTGTGTAAGTCATTCATATGCCATTTGGAGTCCTTGGCCAAGGCAGTAGATCAAGACATCAAGAAAAGGGTTTCTTGGATTGAGATCAAATGGATATGAAATGCACTTAGCTTTAAGACCCGATTATTAGGGTTCTGATTATTCCCTTGCCCTAGATCTTGGTTGAGAGATAGTAAGTAGGAGGATTGTATCTCACATGAATCAATGACTTATAGGTTCTGTCGAATCCGAACATTCCAATTCAGCTAGGGGTTAAACACCTGTTGCTAGACTATGGTCGTTTAATCTGTGGACTGATTAATTAATTAGTGAATTAATTAATTAGGGTCATTGCTAATTGAATTGAGAACCTAGAGGGTCACACACAACAACTTGGTTACATGAGTTGAGGCTTTAAAATGATTAAACGAGTTAATCGGGCCAAGAGGGTTCCACACGTGTGAAATCACACGTGTGGCTCACGTGAGTGACACATGTCACTGTGACACGTGTCACACACGTGTGTATATATATATATTATATATATATATATATAATAATTAAATATGTTAATTATTTAATAGACTTTGGTTTAATTTTGAATTAAAAAGAAAGTCTTATTTTGGAGAAAATAATCTAGTTAATTAATTACGAATTAATTAATTAGATAAAAATAAGTTATTTATTTTATAATAAATAAAGTATAAAATTATCCAAAAAATAGTTTGGATATTTTTAGCTCTCTTAAAAGTTGACTTGAATTAGAATTCAAAGTCAAAGTTGGACTTGATGATCAAGTAATAGGAGAGAGAGGAACCAAATCCTTGTCCAACAAGGAATAGGTTCGGCCGTCCCTCTCCCTTTCCTATATATAGGGGAGCTCATGCTCCCCTTTAGAGCTAATTGACAATTCTTTTGGTTCATGTGTTGAACACCTTCCTTTCTCCAAGATTAAATAAAACCCTAGGTTCAGCCTAAACACTAACTAGAGAACTAGCATCCTTACTAGTTAGATTGTGATCAAGTTGGTGGACTTTCTCTAGAGACTTCAAGTTAGAAGTTTGAAGATTCGAGCTTTACCAAGGAGAGGGGATCAAGCCGCGAGAAGAGCGTTCTTGGGTGGCTTGAAACGCTTCAAGAAAGAATAAAAGAAAAGTAAGTTTTCTATCTTTACGAATTTGGTTACACGATTGCGAGTCCTAGATCCTTTTGTTGGGAAAATTTTTTTAAATTCCGCTGCTTTCTGATTCGTGTTTTCCAACACATGGTGCAGTACTTGAGCAAAGCCAGGGAGATCATCGGGAAGTTCAAAGAGTTCCATCTACTCCAAGTCCCGCGAGCGGAGAACGAGCGCGCTGACGCTCTATCTAAATTTGCTTTGGCATTAGAAGGCACTTCTGAGCGTTCAGTCACGTTCCTTAGAACAGAAGAACCTCTGATCAAGGAGAAAATCACCCAGCAAATGGTCGTTATGATTGATCCACACGAGCCCTACTGGCTTGACGATATTATTAGATTTCTTAAAGATGGTGTTTATCCCACTGACAAGGTAGAGGCTCGAAAAGTTCGAAACAAGGCCCCTCGGTTTTCCATAGACTCAGAAGGAAGGTTGTTCAAGAAGTCATTTCAAGGACCTTCGTTGAGGTGTCTAAGGCCCTCGCAGGCTAAAGAGACGCTCGAACTTATTCACAGTGGGAGCTGTAAGAATCACTCAGGAGGGCGCATCCTGGCTAAGAAAGTTCTGAGAAGTGGGTTTTATTGGCCCACAGTTCTCCAAGACGCCATCGAATTTTCCAGAAAGTGCCCTAAATGCCAGTTCCATTCCAATCTCCCTCAACTGCCAGCCGCTCAAATGATCCCTATAGATGTCTCTTGGCCCTTTGACCAGTGGGGAATTGACATTGTTGGCCCCTTGCCCATCGCGGTCGGACAGAAGAAGTTTGTCATCCTAGCTGTCGATTATTTCACCAAATGGGCTGAGGCTGAAGCCGTGGCAAAAATTACCTTCAGGGTCGTGAGGGACTTCATTTGGAAAAACATTATCTGCAGGTACGGGATACCAAGGGTGCTCATTTCGGACAATGGATCCCAATTCATAGCAGCAGACACGCGAGAATGGTGTTCAAAGTTGGGGATTGAACAACGTTTTACCTCCGTGGGCCATCCTCAAGCCAACGGACAGGCAGAAGTCACCAACAGAGTTATTTTACAGCACCTGAAGACAATGCTAGAGAGCAAAAGTGTGAATGGGCAGAAGAACTACAAGGGGCATTCTGGGCTTATCGCACTACTCCACGAGCGGCTACAGGCGAGACGCCTTTCGCGCTCGTATATGGGTCAGAAGCGATGATACCGGCCGAGATAGTAAATGAATCCGCTCGTGTAGCTTACTTCGAGCCTCAGCTTAATGGAGATAACAGAAGCCTGGAATTGGACCTATTGGAGGAAAGAAGAGACAAGGCTTGGGCCAAAATCCACAGATACAAAGCGACTGTGGTACAACAGTACAACAAGCATGTGCGAGAAAGGACTTTCTAGTTGGGAGATTTGGTCTTGAAGAAAGTAGAAGTGTCCAAACATGTGGGGAAATTGGACCCTAACTGGGAGGGTCCATTTAAAGTCATCCAGATCAGAGCTAACAACACTTACACCCTGGAGACATTTCAAGGCGAGCGCTTGCCTCGCCCTTGGAACGCATGTAACCTCCGGCGGTTTTATGTTTAACAGCTCTCTAGACTCGATGATGTAACAACCCCGTTCATGGGTTCTATGTACTTCAAATTTCAAGTAAGTTACAATACATTCTTTACAATATCTTTGTACTTCTGCTTTTGTTATTACATAAATGGATAAGACCTATGTCCCTCGTCTTTACGAGCGTGGTTGGTAGTCCATCCCAAGACGAACACTGTTATTACACATGGGTTACGCTTGCCAGCACTCTGCTCCACGTGGGGGGACGCCCTCATAGGGATAGACTGGTAACGCTTACAACCAACTTAATGAATCAGAAAGAAAATACGAAGGAAAACCTAGTAGGCCTTGGTCGTTTGTTACAACGTCTTGCGCTCGAAAACGGGATCTCTGGCAAAGAGGAACAAGAACACTCGTTTAACGACAGCACCATTAAGAAAAAATTACACAAGTCTTGAACGAGGGCATTCTCTCAGTAAGACCTTCGTAATCACTCAAAACTTAGCAAAAATTTCCCAAGGTTAAGATGAAAGTACACAAGTCTTGAACGAGGGCATTCTATCAGTAAGACCCTCGTAATTACTCAAGACTTAGTAAAATTTTCTAAGTATAAAAGAAAAAATTTACACAAGTCTTGAGTGGGGGCAGCCTCACAATAAGACCCTCATGATTACTCAAGACTTAGTGAAATTTTTCAAGTTTTCAAGATTTAACAGAAACTGTCAAGTGTCAGAAACCTATCTGAGTAATGCAATTTTCACTATGCTTGTTACACACCATCTTACTACCACAAGATTTGTTCACAACAAGCGCAAAGTGAAAGTTCGCAATTAAGAAAAAGGTAAAAGACAGTATCATGGAAATGAGAAATTTTATTTACTCAAAGGCTTTCGCCAGATATTACAAAATAAGGGCTCAAAAGCCCACAATATTAATGCATGAAAAGAAAGGCATTAAACTAAGGTAAGAAGAATTGCAAAGCAAAGCTGGAGAGAAGGAACTTCAGGCGGCGGGAGCGATGTCTTCGTCAAGAACCACCAGAATGTTCTGGGCAACTGGGCCGTAAACGGGGCCTTCCGGCTCTTGAGTTTGGGCTTCTGGAGGCTCAGGATTGTTGTTCACAAGCGCTTGTTGGTCGTTGGGTTCATTGGCATCGAGTTGGCATTGGGGGCAGGAACGTTGGCATTCTCAGCAACCGGAACAAGTGCATTTTCTGCGGCGGGCACTTGAGGCTCATTATGTGATGTTTGGGAGGCATCCCCTACAGGATGGGTTTCCATATACTCATCCTAGATAAGCTTGACTAGGAATTCATACTCCGGTTCAGAGATATGGTCCGCCGGATCGTCACGATGGTCATCATCCTCCTCGCAGCGCTCATTAAACATGAGCCCCATGTTCTCTGCCCCACGAATAGCCGGATCCGTAAGCCCTTTGTGGATGCCTTGATCGATGTCTAAGTTGAAGGCCTTTTGAGCTTCATCCAAGCAGTGCAAGGAAGCCGCAAAGTTGAAGGCTTTGGAATGACAGAATTTGATGAGAGCCTCCTTGTTTGCTCGCTCGAGACTCTGGGGCCACTGGTTCATGGTGTCGGTGAATTTCCTTTCTGCCTCCAGAGCCCTCGTTTTCCAGCTTTCACGCTCGGCCTCAAGCTTTTTGTAGCCCTCACTAACTTGGGCCAATTTGTCGCTCAAGCTGCTCCGAGCGCTCTCCATGCTCGCAAAGTCATCCTTCAGCCTCTTCATTTCCTCCTCCACCTTCTCGTATACCTCCTTGAGGGAAGTATACTTAGCCTTCTCCGTGTCCAGTTCCACTTGGATTTGGGCTGGGTCGTTTGCACGCGCCATTTTCTTATACTTGGCTTTGCGATCAGCATAAACGGAGGCGCATTTGGATGTTTTTGGCCCTCGGGAGCACTTGCTGCACGGGCTCGAAAGAATGAAAGTGTTAGTAAGAATGTGGGAAAGTAATACCTACCAGATATAATGGAATTGCAAGGGAATGAGAACTTACGGAGATTAAAGCGTGCACCATATCATAGGCCACTGTCTCTACGGACTCAGTGTACAAGTGCCTATGGTCAGCAGTAAATTGGGCCTTGTCGTACAAATTCTCGCTGACAGTCTGACCGAGTGTCCCAGGCCTCAGCAAAACCGCGCCCCCATCCGCAGAGCCAGAGAAGTTCCTATCCCCTCGACGGGCGAACTCCCACAGGTGTTCTTCCTCTGAAGAGGAAGTTTCTCCGCTGCCCTTAGGGCCTTCAACTACTTGCTTTCCCTTGCCCGTTATTGCGAGGGTGTCAGGCATCCTCTTCCTCTTACGGGAAGGTCTATCAACGCTCGATTGAGCCTCGCTTATCACCACGTTAGCTTGGGGCCTCATTTGATTAGCTTCACGAGGGTCGGCCACCCTCGAATCTGTCGGAGGAGGTGGCCGGACCACTACTCTGTTCCCCACATTGGCCACTTGGCTATCCCCTCGGCCTCGTTGAGTTTGAGCGCCGGGAGCCGTACTCGAGCTGGCGCCATGCTGGCCACCACGAGCGCCCCCCCTGCCCGCTCCGCGGCCTCGAGGGCGTTGTTGTTCCTCCTACTGTGTGACGCCCCGAGTTTTCACACGTGCAGGTAAGTGTTACGTGCGTATTTACATTTAATTATATGATTTTATATTTTGAGTTGTTAATTGAATTCGTTTATAACTTGATTTATTTGCTTAAATTTTCATATGATTGTCTATATGAGCTATGAATATGTGATCGGATTTGTGAAAATGTGAATTCCGTGAATGTGGTGTTAATTGAATGAAATTACGTGTTCCGTGAAATCCGTGGGCTTGATTGTATTGTATTTGAATGTTTTGGACTCAATTGGAAATTGAGTTTGGGCTTAATTGCCACTTTTTGAAAGTTTAGGGACTTATTTGTATAATAGGCAACCCTGAACGGTTTTCGCGATATCTTGAGCTCCGGACCTCGAAATCGAGATCCGTAACCGGCGTTGAACTTGTTTCGACGTTACCTATCCTTTGAACTTGACCTTGTACCTTTTTGATATCATTTAAACCTTCGACAACGAACTGTTTCATAATCCCGACTTTATAACTTGTTTAACCTTTTTCTTAAACGAACCGGACTTGGACCAACCCGTATCCTACCCATTTTTCTTATTAGATATCAGCATTCCTACCCCTTTTCTTCCATTTTGATCGATCAAAGCAACCAAGGCAAGGAGCAAGGAAGAAACCCTTGTTTTGATCAAACCAACTTTGAGCTCAAGATCATCCAATCCTCCATCTTCTTCCAAGGTAGGATATGTATTATTTTCTCCTTGTTCTCCTCTCCATTTTCTCCCGATTGTATCTTGATTTAAGTTGGAGAATCATGTGGCATGAAGAAAGCTTGAAAATGAATAAATGATATGAATTCTTGGTTCAATGTTTTTCCTTGGTTTAAAGTGACGTTTGATGCATGAAAGATGATGATTGAAACTTCCTTATCATTTCTATATCTTTAGATTTCATGTTGGTGGAGTATAGCATGAATTACCATTGATGAAGCTTGGAAACCTCCATGATTGAAAGCTTGATATTGATTGATCTTTTGCCAACTTTGAGCTTGAATTGATATCTATATGAATGAGTTATGTGAATTGCATGAATTTTGTGGCTTGAAATCATGTCTAAGTGTGGTTTGAGAGCTTCTTGGTGGCTGCCCTGTTTTCTTAAGCTTTTCCCTCGCGTAACAGAGCTGTTGCTCTGTTATTTCTTTCAAAGCGATGAGCTGACACGGCCGTGTCAGCTTTGAACTGAAAATGGACACGGCCGTGTTGGGCTCTCGACTTTGATTTTTTTCTGATTTTAACCTCGGACACGGCCGTGTCCAAATCCTTTGAAAATGTAACACGGCCGTGTCAAGCCCTCGACTTTGAATTTTCTGATTTTTAAACCTCGGACACGGCCGTGTCCACTTCCTTTTGAAACTCAACACGGCCGTGTCATTTGAAATGGCAGCCTTGAGAAGTCTCTTTTCTTGCTTGAATTGCATGCGTGGCTCGTATTTGTGGATGATATTGAACGTGACTTCAATTTAAGCTATGTTTATGATTGTTATATAAATGCAAGAATGAAAGTATGAAAGTTTTGAACGGTTATATGCTTTCTGACATTAATAGTGCACATGAACATGTCCGTTACATTTTAAAGCGTTCATATCATAACCATGGCATTGCCGAGCGTCTTATGTGGTCATATTGAGTCTCACTTCACCTGTCTTGCACAGATTTTGATTCCTTTGGAGACGAGGCCAGTCAGTGAAGCTCGTGTGTTCTTCTTTTGCCGTACGAGGTGGGTTTTTCTTCTACTTAGCTATATGACCCTATAAATACCTTTAACGTGAAAAGTTTTCTACCAAAGTGTATATATACATATAGAGTCATTTTCAAAGAGTAAATGTTTTCAATGTAAAGCCTTAATTTCTAAATCCTACCAAATGTTTTGGCGAGAAAAGAAAGAATGAATGTTATGCACGAATGGGGCCCAGGGACTTAGTGTGAGTGGCTATCCGGGGAGGCATGGGCCGACGGTGATCCCTCACATTAGTTCCACCAATTAACGGCGTAACCGGACCTCGTTAGGAGTTAGCGAGGAATGGACGCTGAGCGCCATCTGGGGAGTCATGTTCCCCTTTTGGTCAATGAATGGGTGGTCGGGCCTTGCAAACCCGCCACCAACCCGGAGGAAGAAGGTGTAAATGTTAATGAATGTGCACACAAGATTGAAATGCATGAAAAGAATGAAAGAATAAATGTTTAAATGTTCTACACAAGGTGTTGGTTGGAGATAATGCACGCCCACTCGCCGGGCCACTAATGACCTAAAGTTAATGATTCGTTATAATCCCTTTTGATGATTGTTATTCACCCACTTAGGAAATTCTTTAAAATCTCACTTGGGATTATAGCTTGCATGTGATTGTTTAATTACCGTCATATATTCTATTTATGCCTTGTTTTATACCCACCAGTCCCCTTTGGACTGAACCCGTTTTGTTTTCAGTTGTTTTGTGTAGGTGTTGAGGGAGCTAGGCGGGAATACGAGTCCTAGGTCTTGCATTCGCTTCTAGCTCTAGTATTTTGTGTTACACTTGCATACTCGTACTGTTGCTTATTGTTTATGAATGTTGTTTATGATTTGGAGCGTATTTGTATTGGGTTTTTAACTCCCATGAATTTAAATGTTGGTACATAGAGCATAGAGCTCAATATATGGAATAAATGTTGGTACCTAGAGCATATAGCTCAATTTATGGTATATGACTTATTGCTTCTGCTTTTCTGTCATTCTGCTACTCTGATTGTTGTGGTTTTTGGGGTTTAATTGATAGGCTAGTCCCTCCTGGCTTAGATGTGTGTGTGTGTATCCCCGTTCGCCGTGATTTGGCTCGGGTGTGGATCTTCCATTTCATATACGGGCCGGGTCATAGTGCGGGGGATGTGGTACCTTGCGCTCGGGTGCTACATGCTGGGCTTGACGCCTGTTGGCGTTAGCAAACCTGGCAGCGTGTCTAATTCCTCCGGCCATTTCCAAGATCGTTGCTCCTGCAAAAAAGGTGGAAACAAGGGTTAAAAACCCTTAGACAAACTTCTCCATATGCAAGTTACAAGTGCAGAAATAGACAAGTTAGCATTCCTATCTACGTGTTAGTGCCCTAAAATCTAACCATCTCTCTCCAAGTCACGAGCGGGAGGGTTGTCAAGATAATGCGGGTCATTGGTAAGACCGCAGAGGAACATAAGCTCCGCATCGTCTATCCAGTCCTTGGCACGAATTAGGCGACCCTCGTCCCTCAACGTCTCCGCCAAGCCTTTGGCCCAACCCTTTGGGAAGGCAGGTTCCAGACGGTTCTTCACAAGTGAACCCTTCCCATGCGAGATCCAATATGAGGACACCCCAAAACCTTCGTCCGTGGGGGCCCTGACAAAAATGAACTTCTCCTTCCAGTTAGGGTCATAGGTGGTGGAGGGAGAGTTAATTAACCTCAAATAGGCCTTCGGTTGAATATAATAGAAGAAGCCCGCTTCAGGTGACGAGCGTGGCGAGCTGACCACTTGAAGAAGAGCATTAAAATTTTGCAGGAAGGGCTCGTAACCAACGCATCTCATGAGAATCACGAAGCTCGTTATCAATACGAGGCCATTGGGCACGACTTGTGAGGGGCAGAGGCCCAAATCGTTCAGAATATGAGCCACGGGAAGCGGAATTGGGAACCTCAAGCCCCCAGAGCTGACCGCATCAATATAGACCGCCATCTCACCGGGCGGTAGGCGATTGGCGCGCTCGTGTTTAGCAGGGATTCTCCATTGGAAACGCTCATCCCAATAGATGGGGGCCATGGCGGACTTTATCTCCCCCAAGGTTATTGTACTGGGAGTCTCATCGGGGGTGCGGTCGGTCGCTTGCATGCCCGAGCCTTCACCCTCGTTGGGCCCTTTGGCTTTCTTGGTTTTCTTGCCCTTGCCTTTGTCACGGGCTCTTTCGGAGGGCCCCGCTGTTTCTTCAGTTTCCGGCACCGGAGCAGCAATTGCCACTGTCACAGTATGGCGGTGGGGATGAGTCGCACTCTCAGTTATCGGGAGAGTCACCCCCTGCCTCTTCGCCTCCATCACTAAGTTCATCTCTTCAAAGATGTGTTCCACTCCGTCTAGGTTTCTCTCATCTAGGGCCATAACAGCCGCGCCCAATTCTTCGTCCCTAGAGGAATCCGGAGAGGATGAGTTCTAGGTGGCCATCTCTTCGACCTCATGGGCAAGCTCTTGTACATGTTGATCGGCCATGGCGGTGTTGGAATTTGAAAGAGATTTGGGGATTTTTTCTGGGAAATGTTGTATATCTAAAGAGATTTGAGATTTCTGGAGAGTAGAAGCCTAAGGAATTGCTGAATCCTAAATATGATTCTAAGGTTAGAAAAGTTAGAAAGTTTCACCGGAAATTACCTTGAAATTTCTGGGAAAGCTTGAAGGAAGATTTGGGATACTCTGAAACTGGAATGCAAAGAGTTTTTCTGCTAAAAGATGCTTTGAAGATTTGTTCGCGTAAAAGATGGAATGGATGTAGAATCCCTTATTTATAGGGATGGGAGTTGGTACGGTTTCTGGCAAAAACTCAAAAATTGTAATCATTTCCCACCTAGGAAACCGCTCACTTTATTGAACCGTCACGTACTTCCCAAGACTCACGCGCCCCACGCGCATCAGTATTTAATGCTTAGACGCTCCAAATGGTCAGAAGAAAGGACTGCAATTAATGCTTGGACGTTACAAGCTGTCAGACGAAAGGACCGCATTAATGGAGTGATCAGAAAGATAATTGCTCAACACGCAAAACTTCATACGAGCGACACGCACGATGGATTGCATTGGATAAAATTCTACAGCCCTTATCACTAAGGACTACAGAATTGGGGGGCAAAATGATGGGATTAAAATGCGCTCGTACCACGTTTTGACACGTGGCACTTCAAAGATAACGACACATGTCCTGTAATTACGGTAGTCACCCACGAGCGCTGAAACCCTTTAAGCGCCTATATCCTCCAAAAACACGTGCCGTCTCTGTCACGCCTGCACGTGGTCGTTGTTAACGATATCCCACGAGCGCCATTCACACTACATGGTTAATGCTCCAATCATTCAAGGGAAGCCCTCTTCGAGCGCTACATTCCCTCAGAGAGGCTTCCACTCCAAATCGTTACACAAGCCCTGGCCCTCATCCCCTAGCGGATTCCTTGGCCACCAAGGCTTTAGTTGACGCGAGCGTGCTCCCGAGCCCTCGTTACCAACTCCCCAAACGGCTCTCTGACACATCGTACATGCCCGCGCACCTACCACTGTTGCCAACACCACCTTTCACCAGCTTTTGCAGAGAATATTCCTCCTAGGTTTCTCTCGCAACTCCACGTGTTAGGGCAACATTCGGCCAGGATCACACGATGCAAATGGCTAAAGGGTCCCCGACCCTCAACTATAAATAGGAGTCTTCATCTCCATCTCTGTAAGAAACCTCCATTACAATAACTCCTTACTTAGTTTACATTTTCTCTCAGATCTTCATCTGACTTGAGCGTCGGAGAGCCAAACTGGGTATCACCCCCAGTTCCCCCAGCTTGGCCTTCTAACTTTGTCTGTGTGTTTGTCCTAGTAGGTAGAACCCCCATCTTTTCCGGCGAACTCCGACTGGCCTATTCCCTCTAAACAAATTCTAAAGTGGTCGGACTCTGTAATCCATATTCAGACCCATCAAGACCGTTGTTTTATTTTTCTTTTTTGTGTTTTGTTGGAATTTGATACTTGTTGTTTTTCTTTCTAGGAATTCAACTACATCTCATTCTAATGTTTGTGAATATGTATATTGTTTTCTCCATTTAATAATATTAGAGTACAGCGGAACATATAGAGTATAGAAAACCTAACAACCTATACAAAATATTCTAGACGATTCTAATCAGTTATATCCAAAATATAATAATAAAGAATATCTCTAAATATAACATAATAGCAAATCTCTAAAGGATATCTATAATATTACGTCACCCCCCTCCCCCCTGCGCGGTCGCGCAAGCTCTAGTCAAGTAGAAGACATAGAGCTTGATCTGAAGATCTTCATCTTGTGCGTGGAGAGAATGGGACGAAGTACCAGTAATACCAATAGATCTATCAGATGATGTTGTAGTCTCATAAGAAGTTCCAGAAGGCATTTCAGAATATGACAATAGACTCATAGACGAAGTACCAGTTCTACCGACAGAACTTCCAGACAATGTTCTAGTGAAATACCAGAAGAGAAAAATCATCCACAACACATATCCGAGAGCGATCAAATGTTGTTGGTGAAGGGCGTACCGAAGTTCAAAACCAAGCAGCACAACGTCATCTTGATGGTCAGACCACATACCTAATAGAGTGTCAAAAGGTGATGGAGGTGACGGTCGATAGAGCATCACATGAGGTGATGGTCAACAAAGCGTCACAAGATCCTAATGGGGCTGAGATGATGGTCGACAAAGCATCGGTGATGGTCGACAAAGCATCACAGATCACAACGGGGCTGAGGTGATAGTCGACAGAGCAACGGTGACGATTGATAGAGCATCACAAAAGATCCCAATTTCAAAAGGCGAAAACTTGGACGGAGAAAAACCTAAACTCTGATACTATGAAAGTGTATATTGTTTTCTCCATTTAATAATATCAGAGTATAGCGGAATATATAGAGTATAGAAAACCTAGCAACCTATACAAGATATTCTAGACAATTTTATAAGATAATTAGAATTAGCTATACCTAAATATAACAACAAAGAATATCTTTAAATATAGGGATAAATATTTTTAGCCATCCGAACAATGCCCATTTTTACAATTTACCATCCAAACAAACTTTCATTACAAACCGCCATCCAATCTTTGTATTTTGTGACAAACTACCATTTGAAGGTGGTTTGGTGTGACGTGTATATTTTAGAAAAATGCCACGTGTCAAATATTTTTCCCAAAACCACCAAAAAAAATGGTTTAGATGGCGTTTTGCAATGAAACTTTATTTGGATGGTAAATTGTAAAAATTGGCATAGTTCGGATGGCTAAAAATATTTATCCCTTAAATATATAAGAAAAATAAATCTCTAAAGGATATCTACAAGATATACAAAATATTTACTATAACATAAAATTATAGAATATTACGTTCGCAATTTGAACCAGCACCACATTTGGCTAAGCGAGATCACGCTAGACCAAAAATTTAGTTGTTTCAGAAAAATTCTGTCACTTCCACTATCAAAGCTGATAGTTTTGAAATTAAGCTCGAAATCCTTAGTCTTTTGGTGTAGAACCCAGGAATGATCCAATAAAACTCATTACAATCTGCTAAAATCCATTATAATCCAATCTGATCGACTAAGGTTTCAACCCATTTTGAATCCAATCTATATCGATTCGACCCATTTAATCCAATCTATCTATACTATAATATATAGGAAGGGTGTATTTTGACCAAATTGAGTGAATTTTGACCAAATGTAATTTTATGATTTTTTTTTGAGATTTTTTATTCTTTAAAAATTATTTGATTGGTTGGTTAACTTTTCAAACTATTTAACATTTTAAGTATTTATTAAACTCCACTAATTGAGAAAACTATAATTAATTGTCAAATCACATTAATTATCTTATTAATCTCAGAAATTTAAGAAATGTCCGATTAATAATCAATCACAAAATCCTTAATACTTTTAGGACTTTCAAATAATAATGATTGTATTGATATCAAGTATTAATGATTTCACATAATTATAGAAACAATTTACTATAAATATCTTAATTAATTGATTGATTTTAATTAATTGAATTAAATTTAACACATTTTAGCATAAACTAAGGGAATTAGAGATGCAATTGGCATAAGCTTAATTAAGATATTAATATCGTAAATTTAGAAAAGTCAACTAATATGATTTTATTTATGTTAATTTTTCAAATTATTTACTTAATCTCCCTAATTAAGATATTAATCTCATAAATTTAGGAAAACTCAACTAATATCCATTTATTTATGTCAAGAATTTTATACGTACATTTAGAACTCTGATTTATTGGGATATGCAAGTCCCAGTTTGTACAAAATATAATAATTATATATTGTTATTGTTATTGATTTATAACTCCACGCTATAATTAAGCCAAATCATTGAATAACCTGTAAAAATATTTTTATATAGACAATTGGCATAAGCTTATTTACGATATTAGTTTTACGACGTTACTTGTGGCACAAACTTTTAATACAACAAAAGAGGTAATCTCTTCTTTAATTATTGAGTCTGTTCTTCTTTAATTATTGAGTATGTTCTTACATCGTATATAGATATACGGTTATAATGATTATCAACATATTTATATTTTAATTGTTTAAGGTATATATTTGTATACTAATTCATAGTTTTATTCCCTCTCTTTTTACTTTTCAGATAGCATATGTGGTACGGTAATTTTATACATACTTCTGTTCATTGATAATTTATATATTACATGCATGTGTGTTTGATTTTATGATTTTTCTTAATTTTTGGATAGAGAAATATAGTTGTTGTTCAACTACGCTCTGTGAAAAGGTAATTTTTTGTATATATATATTTTTAGTGACAATTTATGAATTATTAGTGTATTTTTTTTCTTGCACATTTACAATACATTTATATTTTAATATATTATGGTTTTTACTTATATATTAATTTATAGTTTTTTTTTTTTCGTGTTTTAACACAGAAAATATCTTCTTTTGAAGTTGTGTTCAAGTACATCGGTAAGGAGGTAATTTTTTATACATATCTTTAATTTGTTCAAGAACATTTTATATATTATTTATATATTTTTTTAATACAGATTATTTGAATATTTAGAGTACAAAAATAATTTTAAATACAGAAAATTTTAATACAGATTATTTGTATATATCCACACATAAATAATTTTTATTTATTTGTACTCTACACATAAATAATTTTTTTAACATCGTGTGAGAAAGTGAAAATAGAAATACAAGATCTTTTATTTATTAACTAATAGTTGTTTTTCTCCGTGTTTTAATTACAGAAATATCTTCTTTTGAAAATTTTGTTCAAGCACCGATCAGTCCGGAGGTAACTTTTATGTATATCTCTGATTTTTTCCCCAACCAAACTATATATTATTATGCTTATTTATTTTTTTTCTTTTTTTACTATCTTTATTGAAATATATGATATTTGATTTAGTTCTTTCTTTAACAATAAGTGTTCCCACTTTTCATGAATCCACCGAAAAATAATAATATTAGCTTAAGTGAGTAATATATTTAATTATTAAAGCATCTCTAACATTATATTTATATTCAAAATATAGCTATGTGATGCATTAAAACTATTATTTTTTTTAAGAAATAATTTGAAGTGTAATATTTATTTTATTGGAGTATTATATATATATATATATATATATATATATATATATATATATATATATATATTACATTCCACTAATTAAGACACTAATATTATAAATTTAGAAAAATCAACTGATATCATTTTATCTATGTCAACTTTTCCAGTTATTTACTCAATCCCACTAATTGAGATATTAATCTCATAAATTTAGGAAAACTCAACTAATATCAATTTATTTTGTCAAGAATTTTATACGTAAATTTAGAACTCTGATTTATTGGGATATGCAAGTCCCAGTTTGTATACAATATAATAATTATATACTGTTATTGTTATTAATTTATAAATCCAAGCTATACTTAAGCCAAATAGTTGATTAACCAGTAAATATATTTGTATAGAGATCCAGTTGGCAGAAGCTTAATTAATACATTAATATCATAAATTTAGAAAAGTCAATTAATATCATTTTATTTATGTTAATTTTTAAAATTATTTATTTAATCCCACTAATTGAGATATTAATCCCATAAATTTAGTAAAACTCAACTAATATCAATTGTCAAGAATTTTATACTGATTTATTTGGATATGCAAGTTAATATTTTTGTGTTTTCACAAATAAATAATTTTTATTTATTTGTACTCTACACGGAAATATATTTTTTTAATACAAGATTCTTTTTTTTCTAACATCGTGTGAGAGATAGAAATACAAGATCCTTTATATATTAACTTATAGTTTTTTTTTTCGTGTTTTAATTACAGAAATATCTTCTTCAGAAATTTTGTTCGCAAGGCTCCGATCTCACATGTAACTTTTATATATATCTTTGATTTGTTCCCCAACCAAACTCTATATTATTATGTTTATTTATTTTTTCTTTTTTTACTACTTTTACTAAAATATGTCATATTTAATTTAGTTTTTTCTTTAATAATAAATATTCCCACTTTTCATGAAGCCACCGAAAAATGATGATATTAGCTTAAGTTGAGTAATAGAAAAAATATAAATAAAAAAAAGACAACAAAGTTATATATATTTAATTATTAAAGCATCTCTAGCATTATATTTATACTTAAAATATAGCTATGGGATGCATTAAAATTATAATATTCTTTTTCTAAAAAATAATGTGTAGTATAATATTTATTTTGTTGGAGTATATATATATTTTCTAAAATATTCAATTTATTTTCTAAAATAATGTTCCCGGATGTTCGATGCATGGTGAATCTTACCAAAAAAAAAAAATTCGTTTTAGTCATTGATTGGTCTAAAGAGTGCTTTCATCTTCCCGAAAGATTGCGTCTTTTACGCAAATAAATATAATGTTAGATTAATGAAAATGATTAAAAATATTTTTTATTGTTATACTCAAATTATTATGTTATATTAGATGCATTATAAACTGTTATTGTTTCCGTGCGTAGCACGAGGCACATACTAGTTCAAAGTTAATCCAACCCACTCATTTGTCGCCCCAACATGTATATTAAAATAATAATGTATTTTTCTAGATATTTGTCTAAGATAATTATGCAACTTGTATAATCTAGATTAGGCTAGTATTGTCTAGATTATTAGATAAATATTATTAATATTAGATTAGTCTACATTATCTAATTAGTCAAATATTACAACTATAAAATATGGATTAATCTAGAGATAGATTAGTCTAGATAAGTCAATATTAATTAGCCACATAATTATAGAATTATCTAGATTAGCAAGTGGCTAATTACCGACATTGTGAGTCGGTTGTTCACCTATATATTTGTACAAGTTCTTTGTATTACAGGAAATGAAACCATTTCCAAATTTCATCTATTCTCCTCCGTCTATTCTATTCATAATCCTTCACCATTTTGTCCTTAAATAAAGCCTATCATTACATACAAACCCATCATTACATTATCTCCAACTAAGCCTTGTCCTTACTGAAAACTATTTTCTCTAATTAAACCTTCTGACTACTAAAACTATTTTCTGTAATTTCCAACAATGGATGCAATAAAAATGAAGTGAAATGGCGAAATTGAACTAAAATAGTGACGGATCAAGATCAACATTTTCCACTTTCTTTACTTGTGTAAAAAAAGGTACACCAATGATAAAACAACTCGTGTTAATACAAAACAAACATTCAACGCTACTTCAAATCTTACATTGAAATACATCCTGACCAAAAGCCCCACAACGCACGAGTAACTTTATTTTCCGTTATTCTTCAACTTCCGACAAGCTTTCAAGAACCCTAAAACATAAAAGATAAACCAAATAAGAAGATGACCCCCTCATGGCCCAATTATTCATACAAAATCATGCAAAACACACACACACACGTTTGAGTGTGTGAGTGTGATATGTCTTCATTCAATCCCATGCATCTTTCTTATCATGCCCACAAACTCATAAACTTTAAGAGGATCAGGCAAGGTTTTCGCCACACTTTCCCTTTTCTCGCATCTCTTCATCCATCCTGCAATTTTAGGACACTCGTCTTCAATTTTGAACCCTCCGTATTTCTCATACGCCAAAAACCACGAAGATGACCCGAGAAGTACGATATCGAGAAACCCAAATTTGTCACCTCCGAAGTATTCGTTGTTTCCCATTGCACCTTCAAGCTTCTTCAGAATATCGATGAATTCTTTCTTGGCTAATTCTAGCTCCTCTCCTTTGCTCTTCCATATTGAGGCACCAGCATCAAATACCTGAAAATATTTTTTGTACAAGTTTGGGAGGGTAATATTATTATTTTATTTAAATATTTTTCCTAGATTACTTTAAAATGGACGTGGAATTTCATATAACATACTAGTACCAAGTTGTAAGAAATACCAGATGGCTAAGCCCAAGAGTCGTCATTTAAGTTGGAGCCAATTACATATGCTAGCTCTCCGCAAAGTAACATATCATGTCTTATTAACAACAATGGAACTCCTAACACTTTATTTTTAGTACAATTTCTGTTATGTATTCTTTCACACTAAAAATAAAATGTCAAGAACCTTAACATTTTTAATAATACTTAAGAAATTAGTTGGTAACTACCCAAATATCTCAAGACTCTTTTAAATATAACACCCCCCCCCCCCCCAACCCCCCACCTCAAAACAATATTATACATATTTCCCCAAGCTTAAATCCAAATCTGACTTGTGCATAGCCTATATAATTAATCTATATAATTTCCATATCCAAATAAACGTTCCATTGTCACTCCATCAAACAAAGTAAACAAAACAATACAAATACGATACAACCATCAAAATAATCAAAAAACATACCTTTTTGTCGATGAAATCAGCCCAGAATCGAGCCCGTGATCTGCCATAAGAGCATGCAGGCAACAAAGGTGGAGAGGGAAAAGTCTCATCAATGTAATGCACAATGTTAGTGGACTCAACAACAGGTTTGCCATTGTGCAGTAAAACAGGAACCTTTTCATGAATAGGATTAGATTTTTGCAGCAATTCACTCTTCCCTCCAAATAGGTCTTCCTCCTTCGACTCATAACTCAGCCCTTTCTCTGCCAATGCCATCTTGGCCCTTGCACAGAAAGGGCTCATCCCAAAATCCAACAAAACCAGCTCCTCATTTGACATCTTGACTCCTAATACTGATCTCTTTTTCTGTAATTTCGTTTGGTGTTGATTGATGATATGAGATCGATGTGGCCATTTATATAGAATGGGGTTTTATTGAAATTCGAATAATTAATTGTTGAATTATTGGTTGCATAATCCGCCTGTATCTTTGGTTTCACAGTCGCTTATATGTTCTTTGGAGAGGATGTTTGTCTGGTGTACCTAGGCTCAACCAGCATTTGTTGTTTTTCGTTTTGAGAAACCTATATACGTACTGTCATATACTATAACAAAACCATGTAGAAAATTTCACTAACAAAACAGTCGCTAATATGTAATTTTTTTTTCATAAATTATTTGATTAATTTCATTAATTATCTCCTTAATTCCTTAATTAATAGATTCATCTAAGTAACAATTAGTGTAAAAAATTTTAGTTTAACCCCAAAATAATAATTTTTTTTTTTTTTTTTAACACCAAAGATCAGATTGATTTCGGACTCAATATCTGCAGCAAAGTAAATGCACAACAATAGTCACTCACTTTGCTTTAGTTGCACCGTCCCTGTTGTACTCTTTTTTCCTATTGGAGGTTTTATGCCATAGGATTTTACTCCTTGAAATTTTTAATGAGGTAATAAGAACAGGGATAATTCTAGTCCGAGCGTGGCTCGCCCAAATCGGTGTAACGAGGGGACGAGTGTTTTACACTTGTCGTGCGTGTATATATAGTTGGATAGGATATCTTCAGGTTCATACCCTATCTTGTATATTTTATACTTGTGTATTCTTTCCCATGTAATAATATTTTTAACTTTCATCAAAAAAAAAAGGAAAGAACTCTCATACTCCCCAAATTAATAGTCTTAGTATTAACTTCTTATTCTTAAATTTTAATTTTTATTCACTCCCCAAACCCTAAAAATACGCCATTTACTATTTATTTTTCTTTTATTTTTTCTTTCTCAACTATTTTTCTTTTTCCATAAAAGTTGTACATTATAAAAAACCTCGGTTATTTCTTTCTTTTCTATCAATTTTTTTTTTTTTTTTTTTTTATCATTCACACTATTATACAATAAAAAAGGCTTTTTATAATTTTTAATTATGTGACTCAACACAATACGTATTGTGATAGTATCTTCTTTCTACCTTATGTGCTCAATTCAATACCTTATTTTGAAAAATTGAATACCTTAATGGTCATATATTATATTTCTTTTATTGTTTATCTAGGTACGGAACTGATAACTGGTCATACTAGTACCTTATGTTCTTAATTCAGTAGCTTATTTTGAAAATTAAGTACCTTAATATTCATATGTTATAGATAATACCTCGTTATGGGAAAATCATATATATTTCACGTTGTGTATTTTGATACCTTGATTTTTCTAGATCATACTCCGCTCTTGTCAATCCCTCTCTTCTCCGTCTTTGAAACTAAGTCTTTTAATATTCATATGCTATACTCAATACCTCGCTAGGGAAAATCATACTTTGTTTTGTACATTTCGATACCTTGATTTAATTTTTTTAAATAATACTTCGTTCATGTCGCTCTCTCTCTTCTCCGAGGTCATTGCTTCTATTTATCTTTTTCGTCTGTTCACTAATGGTTCTCTCTTTTCTTTCTTTCTCCCTTTGTCGTCGCCAACTCTCTTTTTGTTGAGACAATGAACATCTATTTCTTTTTTTATTCGCAGAACGATTTTTTTTTCGGTTGGGAGTGAAACCGCAAACCGCAATAGTGGGAAAACATAGGTTTTTGTTAATAGTTTTAGTTTCTCAAACATGTAGTTAGTACTAATAGATTTTGAATAGGGGAGGTAACTAAAATTGATTTTGAATAATTGATATTTATCAATAATTATCCCATCATTTAAATTTTTTATGCAATTCAATTTTTTCTAATATGCATTACGTTATTCTCTAAATCTTCTCTTTTCGATTAGAAATTAAATTTTCAAATACCACTTCATATGTAGAGTATTTAGTTATCGAGTTCTTCTTTCCTTTTAATTTTTCAACAAAATTGTAATTTTGGTATACCAATTCACCCTAATTCGTAAATTTTGTACAAAATATTTTTTCGGTGAAAAAACTAGTTCATAACTCTAAAAGTTCGTAATTTCATGTACTATTTGACTCGATTAGATATGACCTGTCGAAAAACCCACTCTAATCTCCATGTGTCCGTTGAAGAATTATGATGAGTTGGTATACCAAAATTGCAATTTCCTCTAATTTTTCTAATGTCGTACTCTAAATATATTGTGTTTTCACTTCATTCATTGTGGATTAAATTAGGTTTCTAAGATTATGAGTGACCGCTTTGCATGGCCATGATTTGAACTTATTATTATTGACTTTAGACTAGTCTGAGATTTAGGTTAGATAATATAAAACTTATATTTGGATTATTTGTATGAATGAATAATTTAACTTGTGAATGGTTAGGTTTGTTAATATTTCTTACTATTTAGTTAGTTCAAGTAGAACTAAAACTTAGTTAGGGTAAGTAGAATTAGTCCTTAATTTATATAATTCATATTAAAGTATGTTTTCGATCAAACTTATCTCAAACTTTAGTTGATAAGATGTTGATTGTCAAACATTTATTAAGTAGCGCCCGTTACTAGATTTTATGACTTTAGTACTTAAAAATTTGAAGTTCTTTTATTTTGTACAATGTAAAATACCATACCGAGCCGAGCCGGGTATGGTATTGGTGCTAAAACCTTTTAAGACATTATTCAAAATTTCATTCATTTTCATTATTCCTACCAAAAATTTTCAAAACGACGTAGTTTGACTATATTATTTACTACGATTAAAATATCGTAGTAATTACTTGTCATATTTCTTAACTATTTACTACGAACAATAAATTGTAGTAAATAACTTTTACTACGATTAAATCATCTAGTTAAAATATTTGTAGTGAAAAGCCTTTTTTCTTGTAGTGGGCACTTGGTTTTAATCACTATTCTGATACCATGTGAAAGTATGTAATCGATCAAACTTCCTCAAAAGTTAGCCCATGAGGTAAGGGTTATTAAGAATTTGTTAAAATGTATGATACAATTTACTCTAATACGATGTTAAAGTATATGTTCAACACTTCAACCTAACTACCTCAAAAACATACTATAACCAATTGTAAATTAAATCAAATTGCATTAGTTTGGTATTCAATAGTGAATTTATTTAATTTCTTATCGATGTTGTACTTCTCCATATTACTAATTAATTACAAGTAGGTGCATTTGCATTTTACTCAATAATGTAACACAAAATGGTAGTGGACTCAACATCAGCTTTGCCATTGTGGAGCCTTTGTATAAATAGGATTAGATTTTTGCTGCAATTCACTCTTCCCTCCAAATAGGTCTTCCTCCTTCGACTCATAACTCAGCCCTTTCTCTGCCAATTCGATCTTGGCCCTTGCACAGAAAGGCTCATATTCATATATCCCAAGATCCAACAAAACCAGCTCCTCGCTGGACATCTTGAGTCCGAATACTGATCTCTTTTTCTTTAATTTCGTTTGGTGTTGATCGATCTGGCCATTTATATAGACTGAAATTTTCTTGAAATTCCAATAATTAATTGTTGGATTGTTGGTTGCATAATACGCCTGTAGCTTTGGTTTCGCAGTTGCTAATTATGTTCTTTGGAGAGAATGTTTGTCCGATGTAGGTTGGCTCAGCGAGGATTTTTTTCAATCATGTTTGATAGTATGATTTAATTATTGGTAATTTTATATTTTTATGATTTTTTTCATTAATTTTACTTTATTTTAAGATATTATTTTTTTATTTGCTTATTTTTTCAAGATTTAACTTTTCTGTTTGTTCTTTTTGTTTTTAAGATTTAACTTTTTAATAATTAGCCAATAGGAGTGGGTTTAATTGGCTAACGGGGTTCATTTTTTAGGGTAAAGTCTCGGGTCTGAATCCCACTTGGGTGTACATGTATTAAAAAAAAAAAAAAATTTAAAAATTAGTAATAAGTATGCCTTTTTTAGATTGATAAAATATGTTATTTATTTTTTATGTAAATAGCTGAGCAGTTATTGATCATAATATTAATTCTAATTTTTGAGCTTTTAAATTTATAAAATAGTTTGAATGATTGTTAATATTTATGTTACTTTTTTCATTTTTTAAATTATTAAAAAATCACATATAATCACTGATGGGGTCAAAATATGCTCGTCCCACGTTTGGACATGTGGCAACTCAAGATAACGACACCTGTCCTCGTGTGATTAAGTTAATTATACACGAGCGTTCAAACCCCTCAAGCGTCAGTATTCCTCAAGGACACGTGTCATCTCTGCTACGTGCACACGTGATCAACATTGCCGCTCACTAACGAGTGAAATTCATACTACATGGCTAAAGCTCCAATCAGTCAAGGAAGCCCTCTTCGAGCGCTACACTCCCTCAGGGAAGCTTCCACTCCCTCTCATTGCACGAGCCTTGGCCTTCATCCCTTAGCGGATCTTCTGGCCTCCAAGGCCCTTGGTTGACACGAGCGTGCTCTCAAGCCCTCGTTACCAACCCCCCTAAAACGGCTCTCTGACACCCCGTACATGCCCGTGCACCTATCACTGTTGTCAGCACTAACTTTCACCAGCTTTTGCAGAAGATTCCTCCTAAGTTTCTCTCATAGCGCCACGTGTTAAGGCAACACTTGGTGAGGACCACACGGTGCAAATGGCCAAAGGGTCCCTGACCCTCAACTATAAATAAACGAATTCATCTCCTTCACTGTAAGCAACCTCCATTACTACACTTTTGCAACTTCTTTACTTTCTCTTTCAGATCATCATCTGACTTGAGCGTCGAAGAGCCAAACTAGGAATCACCCCCAGTTTCCCCAGCTTGGCCTTCTGACGTTGCTTTGGTGTTTGTCCTAGCAGGTAGAACCCCCCATCTTTTCCGGCGAACATCAACTGGTTTCCTCACCTAAACAAATTGTAAAGTGATTGGACTCTGTACCCCGTATTCAGACCCATCATTTTAGGCGCCTTCTGTGGGAAACAACCATTTCCAACTCATCATCTCTCTTTTTGCTAGTCGAGAAACAAACACCCAGCACCTTCATAACCATGGTAACTACAAGTTCCTGAGTTGTGGGAGGAGGAGAGGATCCTCCCCATGATGCCAATATCACCACCATCCCATCCGCCGTCATTGGTGGAGCGCCACCGGCCAGATGAGTGCCTCCACCGACAAATCCTATGGTTCCGCCACCAGCGCCACCCGCACCACCCGTTTCTAGCGCCATTAGAGGTGCTCCCCTCCCCACTCTTCCGCAACTCCCCTAAAATCAGTGGGTTCACTCTCATGCGAATCCGGTAAAAGAAAGAACTCCCCAAAAATGCACAGATATAAGGTAGCTGTGGCACGACAATACAACAAGCGTGTAAAAGAAAGAACTTTCCAACTGGAAGACTTGGTCTTGAAGAAAGTAGAAGTCTCCAGGCATGTGGGAAAGTTGGACCCCAACTGGGAAGGTCCGTTCAAAGTCATACAAATCAGAGCTAACAACACTTACACCCTGGAGACACTGCAAGGCGAGCGCTTGCCTCGCCCTTGGAACGCATGTAACCTCCGGCGGTTCAATGTTTAAAAGTTCTCTAAAAATGATGATGTAACAATCCCACTAATGGGCTCTATGTACTACTTCAAATCTCAAGGAAGTTACAATACATTCTCCTGAATATTTCTATACTACTACTTTTAAATTATGCAAGTGGATAAGACCCACGTCCCTCGTTTCTACGAGCGTGGTTGGCAATCAATTTCAAATACGCACGATTTTATTGCAGATAGGTTACGCTTGCCAGCGCTCTACTCCACGTGGGGGGACGCCCTCATAAGGATAGCCTGGTAACGCTCACAACCAACATGATGAATCGAAGAAAAACATAAGGAAAACCTTAGTAGGCCTTGGTTGTTTGTCACAACGCCTTGCGCTCGAAAACGGGATCGCTTGCAAGTCCAAAAAATCAACGGGTACAATCGCGCTCGTTCAACGGTAACGTTATTCGGAATGAATTAGCTCAAATCTTGAACACCAGGGCGTTCTCAAGGGGGTGATCCCTGCGCTCGCTCAAAGGCAGCCGATTTTTACAAAATTCTGGTTAAGTCCAAGATAAAAGTTCTCTGAGAAAGAAACTCACACGCTTACTTGAAGGTTTGAATGGATTTACAAAATTCTAAGTGTAAAGCAAAATATTCACAAGTCTTGAACGAGGGCAGCCTCTCAGTACGACTCTCGTAAATTATTCAAGACTTAGTAAAATTTTCTAAGTGTAAAAACAAAAATTTTCACAAGTCTTGAAAGAGGACAATCTTCCAGTAAGACCCTCGTGCTTACTCAAGATTTAGCTAAAATAAGGCACATTTTACCAAGCATGTTACACATAATCTTATCATTATGAGATTTTAATTACAACAGGCACAAGGTAAAAATTTCACAATCAAGAAAATAAAGAAAGACATTATTATGGAAAAAGAAGAATTTCATTGATTGGGGCTTTCGCCAAAGTTACAAAACAAGGACCCGTGGGCCCTTAACATTCTTACAAAGAAAAGACTAAGTTAAAGGAAGAGAAATTTCAACATGAGTAAAGGAAAGGAATCATCAACCAGCAGGAGCAACATCTTCATCCAGAACCACCAGAACATTTTGGGCCACGGGACCATGAACGAGGCCTGTCAGCTCTTGCGCTTGGAGGGTAAGTTCTTCTTGGTTCTGGGCAGCTGGAGGAGGCACAGGCTCGTTGTTTCCCGGCGCTTGGACGGTATTGGGCTCGTTGGCTTCATTGGCAGGAATGGGGACATTATCAGCGATAGGAGTGGAAGCACTAACAACGGGCGCCGGAGGCTCATTTGCTGGAGGGTTTTCAGAGATGGCACTAGCATCGTTATTCCCCTCACTTTGTTCTGCCTGAGAGGCTTCTTCCGGAGGATGAGCCGCCATGTATTCATCCTGGATGAGCGTGACCAGGAAATTGTACTCCGGCTCGGAGATATTGGACTCAGGATCTTCGCGGTCGTCGTCCTCCTCAACGCAGCGCTCGTTGAACATGAGCCCCATACCCTACGCCTCACGAATGGCTGGATCAATCAAACCCTTATGAATGCCCTGCTCGATCGCCAAGTTGAAGGCTTTCTGGGCTTCATCAAGGCAATGAAGGGAGGCCGCAAAGTTGAACGCCTTTGAATGGCAAAACTTGATGAGCGTCTCCTTGACTTATTGCTCAATACGATGAGGAAGTTGGTCCATGGTATCAACATATTTTTTCTCAGCCTCAATAGCCCTCGTCCTCCAATCGTTACGGTCGGTCGTGAGCTTCTGATAGTTCTCGTTGAGATTATTGTATTGTTGGTGCCAACTTCTCCGAGCGTTCTCAGCGTTCGTAAAGTCATCCTGCAGCTTCTTCATCTCAGATTCCATCTTCTCGTGCTCTTCCTTAAGAGAAAGGTACATGGTCTTCTCTATATCCAACTCTTCTTGGATTTGAGCAGGATCGTTCGAGCGTGCCATTTTCTTATACTTGGCCTTCCGATTAGCATAAACTGTGGCACGCATTTGAATGTTCTTTGCCCTCGGAGGCACTTATTGCACAAGCTCGAAAGGGCAGAAGTGTTAGTAAAAATTTTGGAAAAAAAAAAAAAAAAAACATCTTCAGAAGAAAAATTGTTACAAAAAGGGAGAAGACTTACCGAAATTAGGGCGTAAACCATGTCGCTGGTCACCTTTTCAATCGTTTCGGAGTACAAGTGCTTATGGTCCACTGTAAATTGAACCCTCTCGTATAAGCCCTCACTGATGGTTTGGGCGACTGTTCCGTGCCTCAATAGTACGGTACCTCCATCTGCGAAGCCCTTGTAGCTCCTATCCCCTCGACGGTCAAAATCCCACAAATGTTCTTCCTTTGAGGAAGAAGTGTCTCCATCGCCGCCCTTGGGGACCTCAACCACTTGTTTGCCTTTGCTGGATATGGTGAAGGAATCCGGCATCCTTTTCCTCTTTCTAGAGGCTGAGGCGCTTGCTTCTTGGGGATCTCTGATATTGACGCTCGTCTGGGGCCTGGGTGGCGGAATCGGAATAGGAACAATGGCCCCACTTGTTTGAGAAGTGGCCGGGGCCCTCGGAATCACCCTTGTATCCGGGTTGGGTGTTTGATTCCTCCCTCTACCTTGACTGGCTCTCGAACTTGTAGCTTGGTGACCACCACGCTCGTTTCCGTGACCAGCGCCTCGGGGTGGTGGGTTCTGTTGATTTCCTTGGTTTGCTTGACGCCTGTTGGCGTTGGCAAACCGGGCCGCATGTCGGATTCCTCCAGCCATGATGATGTTTATTCCTGAGGCAAGAAGAAACAACGAGGGTCAGAAACCCTAAAACAAACCTCACAAAATACAAGTTACAAACACGAGTAAATAGTTAGCATCCCTATCTACAAGTTAGTGCCCTAAAATCTAACCGTCTCTCTCCAAATCCCGAGCGGGAGGGTTACTGAGATAATGGGGGTCATTGGTAAGTCCGCAAAGGAACATGAGTTCCGCGTCATCTATCAAATCTTTGGCTTGTATCAGCTGGCCCTCGTCCCTCAACGCTCCAGCCAAATCCTTAGCCCAATTATCAGGAAAAGTGGGGCCTAAGCGATTCTTCACAAGGGAGCCCTTCCCGTGTGAGATCCACTCTCGTGATACCCCAAAATCATCATCCGCTGGGGCTTTGACAAAGATAAACTTCTCCTTCCAATCTGGGTCGTAAGTGGAGGAAGGAGAGTTGATCAGTTTCAGATGAGCCTTTGCCTGGACATAATAGAAGAAACCCGCCTCGGGCGACGAGCGCGGGGAACTAACGACTTGCAGCAGAGCATTGAAATTTCCCATTGAGGGCTCATATCCAGTACACTTCATAAGGACCATGAAGCTCGTTATCAAGGCGAGGCCGTTGGGCACGATTTGCGAGGGGCTAAGGTTCAAAATGTTTAAGATGTTGGCCATTGGGATTTGAATTGGAAATCTTAGGCCCCCCGAGCCAATCGCGTCCTTGTAAACTGCCATTTCGCCAGGTGAAGGATGGTTGGCACGCTCGTGCTTGGCTGGGATTCTCCATGTGTAACGCTCATTCTAGTAGATTGGAGCCATAACAGACTTTATCTTCCCCAGAGTGATGGTGCTGGGAGTCTCGTCAGGGGTACGCTCGATCGCCTACATACCTGGGCCCTCACCCTCGTTCGGCCCTTTGGCCTTCTTAGCTTTCTTGGGCCTCTGGGGCTTCTTCCCTTTGCCCTTGGCCTGGGCTCTATCTGAGGGCCCCGCTTCTCCCTCGAATTCAGGGGCCGGGGCAGCAACGGCCACGGTTACGGTATGGCGGTGAGGATGGGTGGCACTCTCCGTCAACGGCAACACCTCTCCTTGCCTCTCCGCCTCAAGTACCATGTTCATTTCTTCGAAAAGGGGGCTCAACCCCATCCGGGTTTCTCTCATTCATGGCGATAACGGCCGCATCCAATTCTTCGTCCCTAGGGGAACCCGAAAGGGGTGAACTCTGGGTAGCCATCTCCTCAACCTCGCGGGTAAATTAGTCTACATGATCTCTGGCCAATGCTATTGCAGAATCTGGAAGGGATATGGGGATTTGGGAAGCGAGGAATGTTCAGGGAGATTTGGGATTTCTAGAGAGGGTGGAACTTGAAAGATTACTAAATCCTAATCTGATTCTAAGGTTAGCAAAGTTAGAAGATTTCACCGGAGGTTACCTTGAGTTTTGTGGAAAAACTTGAAGGAAAGTTTTGAATGCTCTGAAACTTGTTTGCAAGGAGTTTTCTGCAAATTTGTGCTCTGAAGATTTGTTCGCATAAAGGAAGATATGGATGCAGAATCCCTTATTTATAGGGATGGGAGTGGGTACGTTTCTGGAAAATAATTCGAAATTACAATCATTTCCCTCCTAGGAAACCGTTCACTTTATTGAACCGTCACGTACTTCCCAAGAATCACGCGCCCCACGCACATCAGCATTTAATGCGCAGACGTTACAAGCGGTCAGAAGAAAGGACCGCATTTAATGCATAGACGTTTCAAGCGGTCAGAGGAAAGGACCGCATTTATGGCGCAATCAGAAGGATAAATTGCCCAACACACTACGCTTTCCCCAAGCGCCACGCTCGAAGATTTACTTTGACAGAATTCTACAGTCCTCATTATTAAGGACTACAGAATTGGGGGGCAAAATGATGGGGTCAAAATACGCTAGTCCCACGTTTGAACACGTGGCAATTCAAGATAACGACACCTGTCCTCTTGTGATTAAGGTAATTATACACGAGCATTCAAACCCCTCAAGCGTCAGTATTCCTCAAGGACAAGTGTCATCTCTGCTACGTGCACACGTGATCAACATTGCCGCTCACTAACGAGTGCAATTCATACTACATGGCTAAAGCTCCAATCAGTCAAGGAAGCCCTCTTCGAGCGCTACACTCCCTCAGGGAAGCTTCCACTCCCTCTCATTGCACGAGCCTTGGCCTTCATCCCTTAGCGGATCTTCTGGCCTCCAAGGCCCTTGGTTGACACGAGCGTGCTCTCAAGCCCTCGTTACCAACCCTCTAAAACGGCTTTCTAACACCCCGTACATGCCCGTGCACCTACCACTGTTGCCAACACTAACTTTCACCAGCTTTTGCAAAAGATTCCTCCTAGGTTTCTCTCATAGCGCTACGTGTTAGGGCAACACTTGGTCAGGACCACACGGTGCAAATGAACAAAGGGTCCCTGACCCTCAACTATAAATAAACGAATTCATCTCCTTCACTGTAAGCAACCTCCATTACTGCACTTTTGCAACTTCTTTACTTTCTCTTTCTGATCATCATCTGACTTGAGCATCGGAGAGCCAAACTGAGAATTACCCCCAGTTCCCCCAGCTTGGCCTTCTGACTTTGCTTTGGTGTTTGTCCTAGCAGGTGGAACCCCCCATCTTTTCCGGCGAACATCAACTGGTTTCCTCACCTAAACAAATTGTAAAGTGATTGGACTCTGTACCCCATATTCAGACCAATCAATCACATTTATTCTAGAATCTCGTCGGGTACCCGATATTTTTGGGACCTGACGGCCAAATTCTCTCCTGATCCAAAATTCTTCGAATCCCAAATTCTCAGTCCTCACCTATTTAGACCCCTACAAAATAACATAGTTATAATTCATATTCATTTATATAAAAATATTATAAACTCTATAAATAAAGGTTTCAAAAATATACAAATTGATTCATTCAATTAGGTTTTAGTTGATTTTGCGTATAACCTAACCATTTTACCTAAAAAAATTGAAAAACTGACAAATACCTTTTTAAGTTTTGGGATGAAATGGTCGTTTTACTCACAAAATCAGTTAAATCCTAATCATATGAAGTAACTTTTAATTTTTAAAACTCTAATGCGGAGTTTATAATATTTCTATTTAAGCGATTATAAATTATAATGATATTATTTCATTGGGAGAATATAGGTAAGTATCCTATATAGCTTGTTTATTGAGCTATTAAAAATATTTATAAAGAATTAAACTAGAATTTAAACTACGTTAAAATATTTGTAAGGAATTAAACTAGAATATAAACTACATAATACTCTTGTTTACTGAGCGATATAACCGTGTTATTATAATTTGCGGATAAATTGTAGTTAAATGTTTATTGAGCTATATAACTGTGTTATTATTACTCTTGTTTATTGAGCTATATAACTGTGTTATTATAATTTGCGGATAAATTGTAGTTATATGCTTATTGAGCTATATAACTGTGTTATTATTATTCGGGGTTAAATTGTTGTTATATTACATTATGGGTAGTTTTTATAGAATAGATTATTCTTGGAAATTTTGCGTATATATAATTTTTTTTTGGATAAAATTTGCGTATATATAAATGTTAGCACTACAATAAAGAAAAAAGGAACCACCAAGAGTCGGCGCTACAATAAAGATAAAAGGAACCGTCATGTGACTTATCAGTTCAACGTTATGCTACTTAATCAAGACTCTTGAATTCGAATCCCTAAGAATGCAATTGTCATTGATAAAAAGAACTTTATATCTAAGTGATCCGACTTGACTTGACCAATGAAAATGGACGGTAAAACATAAAAAAAAGGAAGGGAGAAATGAGATTTATCTTCAATTTCTGGATACAATCGCTGGTAAATTGCAAAATACAAGAAAGCATCATCTGACAAAGGAAGAGTTCAAACATTGTTCATCATATATTAACCACTTTTGGCAGTTTTCTGTACAGTTTCAACATAGCAGGAAACCCATCTTTCCTGCAGACTTAAAGAATTAACCTCGGGCATAACTGGCAAAACGAAAACCTACTTATGATATGGTGATTGGTTCAACAACTTTAACATATACACAAATATGAAGGTAATGCTCGGGGTTCATCAAGTTATTCACTACCCACTCGAATGGAATTTCCAATTTTGGCTCGATTCCTTGAATGCGAACAAGCTTTAACTCGGCACCATCTGATAGTGACCCTACTCGTTTACTCAAAGCTTCTCCAGCTTCTTCAGAGCTTCTAGAGCTGCCTTCATCTGATCTTTCTCCACCCTCCACTTCACCACAGCTATTAGAAGAGTTATCCTTAAATAGCTCTGGTAATAGAACTTTTAACGCATCATACAAAGTAAAGTATTTTCCTGCAAATGATGACATGTTACTACTTTCGGACATACTAAAATTGTGAAGTGATTAAAAATTTGTCAAGGCCACTGCTTGAGGAAGAAATATCTGATGTTAGTAATGCATAGGGCTAACATATCAGTCAGAGAGAAGTTTAGGCTAATTAATTTATAACAGCAATTGGAAAAGCATCTTCGCAAGCTCAATTACATAAGAAATTTTGACGCTCGAAATAAATACATTTTAACCCAAGATCAGTTGAGGAATTGCTTCAAACTTACCTTCACCCTGTAGCTCAACAGGACGATTTATATAGGAAACTTTCTCCCAGCTATCAACAGTAGGTGCTTCGTCTAAGTCATCGATATCTTCATCAATGGTTCTTATGTATAACCGAACAGGATTTCTTCCTGATGAGAAAGTCAGATATACAAACAAGAATTTAAACAAAAGATCTAAACAGTGGAAGACAAACATACAGCTCAATAATATAACTAAGAGTCGTTTAAGCTGCTAGCAAGCAAAGGAATGAGTGTCCTAGATACTTGAAAACAGGCACATTTTCCTTTCTAATAGTACAAAAGGTTTTCTCCAATGCATATATCTTTCAAAAACTCAGCTCCACTGCCTTACACTTACTGAAATACTGATCGAGTACAGATCATTATTGCAGAAACAAAATCCAAAAAAGTGAGTTGCATATTGTAACAAGTGCAACAGTAGTTTAGATCCAAGATATTAAATAGGGTATCTGACACCGTAGAAATATATACATGTATGCATCTTTCTAAGCTCAAAAGAAAAATTTTAATGTCAGGGACAGGCATACAAATTTCAGCAGACAAGCTTGAGTTTTGGCATATTCATCGTTCACTTAACTACAGTTACACATCTTAGGTGTCCCGTGTTTTATCAGATAAGATGCATTTAAATTGTAGTTCATTAAAGTGGTTAATCCTCTCCGCCTATAGGAAAATGAATGATAGGAATTCACAGTTTCTGGTAGTGAGCTAGCATAATAAGCCAATAGCACACCTGTCCTGTTTGTTGCAGTAGCATCCGCATCATTATTGCTTTGGCGAGCTTTTGGAATGGAAGAGTTCAATTTGAGGGATTTCGAAGAAATGCGATGATATACATCCAGTTGGCCTGGGGATAAAGCATCTTATAGTTAAAGCATAATTGGCGTAAGTTTATAGGGAAAACGATGCGTCAAAAGATCAAGAAACAACAGGTAAACTTCCAGCAGGCCTGGAGATAACATTATTTTGAAGCTGTTCTTGATGTAAGTTTGTGAAGGGAAATATGTACGAAAGGATCAAAAACAACAGGTAAGACTGAAAAATGTCAGCAAGTTTAATAGGTTTAGTTCAAAAGGTAGCAAGCACAGCCAAGCAATAGTATTACAATTCTCTGAAACACCTCATTCAAATTTGCACTCCATATTTAATCAAAACTTGAGCTTCGAGCACCATACTTGCTGCTTAATGAAATCGTCCACTATATCATCCTTCATACAGTTAGGCACAGTCATGCATATACTGACAGGAAAATAATGAATATTTCTAATGCAGAAACAATTGCACAATAGTTCTAGTATTTTATCAAATTAAATAACAAAAAACCAAAATAATGAAAGATAGGATTAAATTAAATTAAAGGATACATAAATAAATGAAATAGTTAAAAGATGTTGAATAGTGAATATGAGAAAAACGGTGAAAAAAAACGTAAGATAGTTCAGATGAGAGAGAATAATAGATAAAAAGTCAAAACTAACTTTAACCGGTTTTCTTTTTTCTTTTTTGTAATATGATATGGCCCAGGTGCTTTATATAATAGTATAGTAAAGATAATAACAACGACAGAACAGGTATTCAGTATCCACAAAGAAGCATATAGAATCACCCTCTGATAATCTAGAAAAGCCTCCATCTGTTTTAGAAAAAGTGAAGCTGCTAAATGAAATTTTGATAGCAATGGAATATATCATCGACTCAAATATGTACTTGGAGGGTGCTAAAACATTTTTTAGGAAGCGAGAAATTATCTCCCTGACGTTTAGAAACCCCATTCCAAGAAAAAAAATGAAAAGCCTTGCCGCCTAGATTCCTCAGCTTATATCTATTTCCTTCTTAGGATCAATAAGAACATAAATAAGACACAGAGAGAAAACAAATCTTCTTCAAATAATGAAACTTCATAGAAATTGGCCTTCAATCTGTTTACTCTTCTATATAGCTGAAGCTTGTGAGTTTGTTATGCAAAATTTTCTAGTTTCTGAAAACATATTTTAGCCCTAATGCTTAAGTTACTGATGTGGTAATCATCTACTAAGGGAACTCCATTTTTGCCCAAAACAATATGCACAGAAAATTAGGACTTTAATATCAGTAATAATTCAAGAAGTTGAGCAGAAAAATATATTCCCAGGAGGTAAAAAGAAAGAAACCCAATGAGCACATAGTCAAAGCATAGAGCTCCTTACCATTTAAGACAGAGGACCAAAGTTCTGCTTGATCAGATTGAGACAGATTCATAATATTCTTGCAGTTGCCATTGATGATATAAGCAGCCTGTAGTCATATTATATGAATTAACAAGTTGGACATTCTCAATCCACTTCCCCAGAAAAACTTATAAGTATGCAAGTGTTTACTGAAAGGAAAAGAAAAAAAGAAACTTGGAGAAACCAGAACATGCTGAACAGGAAATAGAAGTTCATATGCTAAGAGCAAACTAACAACTAAATTAAGTGCCATGGTTGAAAGGGCCTAGTGTATTTACTCTCTGCATATATGCATGCGTACAAAACTGAATCTTAGTTTGAATCCCTAGTGATGATTAAAATTGCACGGGTGTATGGAAAGTTATAAATTTACCTCTTTCAGGTCATTAATGAAGCTCCACTTTACACTGTCTTCTCCTTCGCAAGGTGTCAATACACTTCCTGGATATCCTCTAAAATGTATCTGCAGGAAGGTTTGATAGGAATGCCAGTTAAAGTGGTTAAAGCATAAAGATATAATAGAAAACAATATTGGGTAGCTCTGTCCTTTGATCTAAGGGTGAGAAAAAAGAGGCCAAAATTGGGACGGAAGAGAAGTCAGTTCTATCATATGGAACTAGGAGAGCCATGCACATTACAAAATTTCAGTAACAGCAAGTTTTGAAAGAAGGTAGCCATTGTTAATTAACTCAATTCACTATTGTTCAACACAAAATCTATGCCAGTACTGATATGCTTACTTCTGGATACTACTTTTATATTCAGAGCTTGACTAAGAATTTACAGTAAGCACAATTAACTTCATACAGTTAAATTCCACGGCCTCTCTGGTTCTGCACAAAGAAGATCAAAAAGTACCCCCGTTGGTATATACCTGGCACAGATGCGGAAAATATGAAGGAAAACAAATCAGAAACAGCAGAAATCTTGTTAAGGAGATAGTAGAGGAAATAATTAAAGCAACCAGCCCAAAAAAACAAATTTTCAAAGAGAATCAGAGCTTAGACTTCTAAGCCCCATTAGTATTAAAACCAACTGATTAAAAAAGAAGCGAGCATGAATCAAGTTGATTCACATAATAGAGGGAAAAAACAAATAACATAAGACAAAAGAAGGACAACTTGCTGAATCAATTATGATAGTGGACATAGCAAACACTTTCTCCTCCGCATTCAACCTATTCATGCTATGTCTTCTTAGTAAAATTTCTCAAGATTCTTCATACTATAAAGCATTCCTAGCAGCAAACAATCAGATAACATTCAATTATCAGTTAAAATCAGTCTCTTCTAGTCATATTAGAGGCAATATCCAAGTTCTTCAAGTTATTAGTTTAACTATCTATGGCTGTAAAGCTTTATCGACTACATTGAAAGAAAGCATAATAGCCCAAAAACAAACAATATTTCTCTTGAAAGAACCAAACTGAAAATAATGCCTAAGTAAACAAACTTGGGACCTTTTAACTAATTATTTAAATCAAGCTATCTCATACATACCACTTGAGTGGCAATCCGTTATATTCGAACCACACTGTGTCAACTCCAGGTGGAAGGGAACTGCTAAAGAATGGCTTAATCTGAGGTATTAACAGAGGCAAATATCCCATTCGAGGAGCCAATATCTGTATTACAAAATCCAAAAGACAAGCAAGGAAACGTATTTAATAATAACATTTAGGCAGTCAACCCTCGAAACATTTTCACACATTTTTATAGACATTAATCCAGCTTCCGAAACACGAAACCCAAACTATGGAAAAATATCTAAAAGTAACGAGGTCATACCTCTGATTCATGAGATGTATGCTCTAAAAGTAATTGACTTATCAAGCATGTGCAAAGGGAAGAAAGAAACACTGAAACAACATGCAAAGCAGAAAAGGACAGAAGAAACCGTATTTCCAATGTTTACGAGTCACAAGTTTCAGCAGTTTTCACTTTTCAAGAAACGGCAGCGTTCGAATTCGAATTAGTTATGGCGGTTTCGTTTTTTGCAGGGAATATTGCTGACAAAATGCAAACTGAAGTGTCCAATGAGGAGGGCTCAAGAGTGTATAGCTGAAACATGCTCAGTTTGTGATTGTGCTCCAACTAAGTGTTAAATGCCAGTAGAGTTTGCATGAATATAATAACTATAAATAGTAAAGTATGGCATTCATGAAAGATTAGCTTAAAAGTGAATGCAATTTTAGCTTACTCTTTCTTTGTTTTACTTATTTCTCAATCTATCTTTCATCGTTCTACTTCCCAAGATCAATTTACCAATTAGGAATACATATTGATCCCCGGTTAGGTTCACGGTCATTTAGTGAAGAGAGGCAATTTCTGGGAGACCCAATTCGCAAAATACAGTTCAAATAGTCTGAAAGACAAAGGATCACACACCCACAATATAAATTGACGATCATATGGCAAATATCCAAAGGATATCACCGACAGTGCCTCTAAAAATACTGCAGTTGATAAGTACTCCCACAATAATTTAATCAAATACCATTAATGCAACATCAAATGCACAAAATAACGGAAAGACGGTTACCAAAGCGGGGGGCGGAGCCGGTAGCGTGGTGACTTCGGAATCGTGGAGATGAATCTGAAGCGGTATGGAACCTCCCCAAACGTACTGCTGCGCCTCTGTTCCTCCTCCTTTAAAATCCATAACCATAACTGTGAAGTCTTATCGATCGAAACTGGTTTCACGATAACCGGAAAAACCCTTTTGCTATCTTAATTCGCTCTCTAGGCTTCTTTTACTTCCACGCTGTTTCCGTCTAGTATCGAGGAAGTTGAAAAAGTGAAGACATATTTTTCTTGTTTACATTTTGAGAAAATTGCACTTTTACCCCCAACAGGTTTTTTTTTTTTAAGCACCCAACAGGTTATTTACTCAAATTTTTTTTAGTCTATATATCTATATATCTTATAAAAGCACGAATAGTTTCTTACAAAATACGGATCGCCTAAAATATCCTCACAATAATTATTTCAATAATTATTAGTCAAGGATAATGATGTAAATAAATGTTATAGATTATTAATTAATTATATTTAAAAAGCACATATTAACATAAAATAGGACTCTTTGTAGAAGTAAAATTTCTCCAACTTACCTAGAAAAGATATATAGTTCAACAAGGATTGTTTTAATATTACTATATTAATTAATTGTATTCAAATTTTATATTATAAGTTGTCTATTTTTTTAATTTTAAGGCCTATAATTTAAAATGTTATAATAAGATATATCTAATGAATTGAAAGACAACAAATTGATTCACTTTATTTTAATAAATTTTTGTAATTATGTAAAATAAAATATTATTTAGATAAGTTACATAAAATAATTTTCAATAAATCAAGCATAATGTAAGTCTAATTATATAAGTCCATAGTTCTATTTATCTAAATCAATAAACTTTCTTAAAATATAATCATATTATAATTCTATAAATTTATCTAATTAACAAAATAATATAATTTAATGATTTATATAAAATATTTTTCAATAAATTAATTAATCCTAATGTAATATTTTTAATTAACTAATACTAATATAATTTTAATTATTTAAATCTAATTAACCATATAATCTTCCTTTAGTTTATATGATAAAATATAAACTAAATACTTCAAAGCACGAATAGCGTTTTTGGTTTCTTAATTCTATAATTTTAATTAATTGTATTCAAATTTTATAATATAAGTTGCCTGTTTTTTAATTTTAAGGCCTATAATTTAAAATGTTATAATGAGATATATCTAATGAATTGAAAAACAACAAATTGTTTCACTTTATAAAATTTTGTAATTATGTAAAATAAAATATTATTTAAATAAGTTACATAGAATAACTTTCAATAAATCAATCATAATGTAAGTCTAATTATATAAGTCCATAGTTCTAATTATCTAAATCCATATCTTAAATTATAATCATATTATAATTCTATAAACTTATCTAATTAACAAAATAATATAATTTATGATTTACATAAAATATTTTTCAATAAATTAATTAATCCTAATGTAATAATTTTTATAACTAATACTAATATAATTTTAATTATCTAAATCCAACTAACCATATAATCTTCCTTTAGTTTATATGATACTTCAAAACACAAATAGCGTTTTTGGTTTCTTAATTCTACAATTTAGAATTGTAGATTCTCAGACCAAAGTTACTTTAAATTAAGAATACTAAGAAAACTCAATATGTGTGCATATAAAAATAAGATATAAACTAATTTTATACATAATTTTTACAATATTCGATTAAACATTTATATAAATATACTCTTTTAATTATTTCTACTATATATATAAAATCAATTATAAAAAAAATAAACATAAATCTGAAATAATACTCACTAGAAGAATACAAATAAAAAAATAGAATGCAAGATCAAATGACAAAGAAAATATAAAAAAGAGATAAATTAAATAAAAAAGAGATAAAGAATAGTTGGTTAAAAAAAAGAATTACTTGATTTTAATGTATATGCATATGAATACCAAATTTAAGAACGACTGTGAAATATCTTTAGAAATATATGTGAGAATTAATAAAGCGTAATGGTAACAAAATTTTGAAGATTAGATTAAAAATTTCAAAATGTTAGATTTGGTGTGAGTTCAAGAAACGATATGAAATTTTTTTTAATTTAATCTAAATGAGATTGATCCAATAGTTATCAATTTATTTTTACATTCTCCAAAGTAGCAATATACAACTTATTGACCGAATCAAAATTTGAAGTACATTTTGACTTGGGATCATTGCCCAGAAACAATGGTTCTTGAATAGTTTTCAATGTGCTCGAAAAGCAAAAAAAAACAAAAAACAAAAATACAAAGAATTTCTAAAGCATTATGCATGATACACACAAGGTAAATATTCAAATGATTTGGAGGAAGAATTGAGGGCAGAATATAATAAACTATTGCAACAAAAAGAGATTATTTGGTTTAAGAGTTGAGAATTAATTGGCTCAAATTTAGGGATAAACAAACAAGTTTCTTTCATCTGTCAGCCATAATGAGAAGAAGAAAGAATCAGATGAATGCTCTGAAAATAGACAATGAATGAGCAACCAACAAAGATTATCGGGTGTTTATTTGTCTAATTTCAAAAATTAATGCTTGACAAAAATAAACGAGTTTTAGCCAATTACGTTGTGCAGCATATTGCTCAAAATAATCACCAAGATGATTATACTTCGTTTAAATCGTATATTAAAAAAATTGCGGGATCAAACTAGAATAGCTTCATTCCCGACCAAGGCACCTATTACAATATTTTGATGTCTGAATAAGTGTTACGCTACATCACTCCAACGATAAAAAAGGGGCATGGTGCTGAAATTGAATATTGAAACAGCGTACGAAAAAACCCAGTGGAATTTCTAAAAAGACTTTTAACTTTCTTCAAATTCCCGACAAAAATCATCAATATCATTATGAGCAGAATGTAGCGGATACAATCGAAGATTCTATAGAATGGTGAACCAACGGAGGTTGTACGGATGTGTGGCATTAGATAAGGTAATCACGTTCGTTTTATTTGTTTGTAATATGTATGGAACAACTTACATATATAATTGAAGAGACCATTTCGGCCGGACCTGGAAGCCAATTATGGTATATTAGTGAAGCTCTTACATGATCTCACACTTGCCTTTTGCGGACGACTTAATATTGGGAGTCAAACCTATCGTGGATGGAGCAAAGTGCATTAAAAGTGTGGTTGAGATGTTTTGCAAGGAGTTGGGCCTCAAATTAAACTTATGCAAATCACATGTGTTGTTTGCACCTTACGCGACAAATGATTTAAAATAGTAGGTTAGTAGAATTCTGGGCATGGAAAATACATACAACTTAAGGAACTATTTGGGGGGTGCAAATGAACTTTAGTTGTAATTATAATGAGCATTTCCCGATTGTGATTAATAGAGTCGAAAAGCATCTCTTGGGATAGAAAGCCAAAATGACAAATATTTATTGACGAATGACACTTATTAAGTCCATCACGATCTCGATCTCCATCAACCACATGCACACAAATTGGCTCCCTAATCAGATGTACGATAAACTTGATCCACTCAAGCACAACTTTCTTTAGGCGATTAATATAACAAGGAACGAACCCATCTTGTAGAGTGAAAGAAGGTGACTGCAAAGAAGTAAGAATGTGCATTGGGTTTTAGAGAAGCCCAAAAGAAAATATAGTGATGCTAGCTAAAACGGGATGAAGAATGCTTAACAAGGAGATGGCGTTATACATCAAAAAAATATTTAAAAAGGGATAACATTCTTGATCGAATATAAGCCTCGACTTATGGGTTTCCCGAGCATGGAAGGGGATAGTTAAAAACACTTGGATGGTGGAACCATTTTGAAAATGGAGGATTGGGAACGGTGAAGGGACATCTTTATGGAATGATAGATGGTTATCACAAGGCAAACTGACGGACATCTTTGGAGATAACATTCATGAGGAGGATAAACATCTTATGGAATGTAATCTCATTGGAAAAGATAAAAATTGAAACCTAAATAAGTTGAAAACATCACCGTCCAAAGAGGTGGTGAATGAGGTACTTAGTGTCCTAACGTGTTGCATGATAATGGAGATAAGAGAGAATGAATTATGTCAACAAAAGATAAATTCTCCTATAAAATGACTATACTCTACTTATGGCGTCGGATGAGACATGCAAGAAAAAACTTTAAATGAATTTGAAAATTACCTTACCCCAAAAATTCAAGATTTTCCTGTGGCTTTGCCAATATGATAGCTTGCTTACAAATGTATTGGAGTATGATAGAAAATTTAGGGAAAACTTGCGAGTGTCAGATGGGCTCAAAGAGAGCTTTAGTAGCAAAATACTGAGTAATATGTTCCTAAAATATCCTGGGTGGGTTGTGTTGATCTTGACGCTCTAAAATTTTTGGAAAACATGGAACCGATGGAGCTATCAAAATGTTATCAAGCTTAGAAATGTTGTTATTCGCCACATAAAAGAGTTATCTACGACCTTAGTAATAATCAATAAGGACACAAAACACAGGCAAAAGAAAATCTGCACTTAGTTGTCGTGAAATAAATTCGAGAAGTGATGGGTGAACTTAAAATCGGATTGAAGCTTTTATAACTACACCAATAGGGGCGTCATTCGAGATGGCAATTGGAGATGAATGCTAGGATATATATGTTATGAATCTTGGTATAGTTTCAATAATGTAGCAAAGTTATTGAACTTACCTAAAGGATTAAAACTAACTTTGGAGAGATACTTTTCAAAAATTAATGTGGAGATTGATTTGGAGACGGCCGTTAAATGAATAACAATGAAGGATACTCAAAAACAACTAATGAGAAATGTAACATTTGATTGGCGAAGGTTACTCCAAAGATTTTGAGAAACTTTGATTAAATAAATCTCGAGAGAAAGAAACATGATGATGGATAAATTGGCGAGGATAGGTCATAAGGTTCAAGATGGTTATTGCTGCTAGGATGTTCTCATTCTTGAACATAAGCTTCCACTTATGGCTTCCCGAGCATGCAAGGGGATAGTTAGAACCAGCTGAATGGACGTCTCTATGGATTGATAGATGGTTATCACAAGCAAACTAGCGGATATCTTTGGAGCTAAGATTCATGAGAAGGATAAAGATCTGATGGTATGTAATCCATTGCACAAATAAAAATTGAAACTTACATAAGTTGAAAACGTTATTGCCTAAGGAGGTGGTGGATGAGATACTTAATGTCCTAATTGCATTGCATGATAACGGAGATAAGAGAGTTTTGATTGGGTCAACTAACGACAAATTGTCCTATAAATCGGTTATAGTCTACTTATGGTGTCGGATGAGACATGGGAGAAAAATTGGAAATGAATTTGAAATTTACTTTGTCCCTAAAAGTTTAAGATTTTCTTGTGGCTTGCTAACATGATAGCTTGCTCATGAATGTACTGAAATATGACAGAAAATTTAGAAAAAGTGATGTATGTACACGCTGCTATATAGGACATGAATATGTGGATCACATGCTCAGAAGTTGTCCATTCGCACTTCGGGTGTCAGACAAGATTATTGATGCACAAACTGAACGAAATTTCCATGGCATGCGAGTGTCGAACGGTCTCAAAGAGAGCTTTTATAACAAAATTCAGAGTAATATGTTATCTGATTATCATTCGTGGATTGTCTTGATCTTGACGCTTTAAAATCTTTGAAAAGTATGGAACCAATGGAGCTATCAAAATGTTATGAAACTTAGAAGTTCCACTCTTCGTCACATAAAAGAGTTAATGAAACCTCAACACTAATCAGTGTGGACAAAAAATACAGATAAAAGAAAAATATGCACTGAGTTATCGTGGAATAAACTCGAGAAAAGATTGGTGAAACTAAACTCTGAGGTGAGCTTTTATAACCAGGGGAATCATTTGAGATGACAGGGGCGTCATTCTAGATGACAGCTGAATATGGGTGTTAGGATACGCTATGGATCTTAGTAGAGTTTAAACAATATAGTGGAGTTATTGAGCTTACGCGGAGTATTAACACTAACTTGGGAAAGACACTTTTCGATGACTAAAGTGGGTATTGATTCGAAGATGGTCATGAAATGGATAACAATGAAAGATATTGAAATGGAACAAATGAGAAATGTAATTTAATTGATAAAGTTTACTCCAAAGGCCATACGAAACTTGAATTAAATAAATCTCTAGAAAAAGAAACATGATAATCGATAAACTGATGAGAATAGGTCATAAGTTTCAAGATGATTACTACGTTTAGGATGCTCCACCGGCAAAATTGGGTGATCTTTTAGGTTTTGTTCTATAATTTTTACATGTCTCATCATTTTATTAAATATATTTGAAAGTTATAAACTATTACTTATGCTTAAAAGCTAGAATTATTTGGCCAAATTACTATACACTTAAATATATATATTTTTATATAATAACAAAATTTCAAATATTTTTATTGCTTATTTATTTGGATGTTCTCTACTTCGAATTTCTACTTATCGTAGATGATTTGAAAGAGAAATTTCATATAAATATTTTTGTATGTGTATATTTATTTAATCAAAATAAATATTTTTAATATCTTAATTTGTTCAATAAATATAATAGCTAAATTTATTTTAAAAAATTAAATGATAAACGTGCAACGCACGTTCACCTCACTAGTATATTTAAAAAGTCCCGCATGTACAAAATTCTTATTTTTTTACTACAAATGAGTAATGAGAGATGTATACCTACTTAATCCAATCGAATTTTGCCTTTTTTTTTTCGTTGAAGTTGGACTCAAATTTGTTTGGCCCGATTTGAATTCATATTCAACAAACTCTAAAATTTTAATTTCAAGTATGACTCGTTTAATAGTTTGAGTTCGATTCGATTCGATCCGATCTTGAACTCGAACTAATGTGCAATCAGAAAAATAAAATTATGATCACATAAATTATTTATAAATGGCGCAGTCAAGTGGTGAGGCAATAAGAAGTGCGGTAGACTACAGGTGGCAACAAGGGTGATGGTGGCAATGTTCACGCTTTACAGAGGGGCGGTGGTGGCGATTTGGGTGGGGGCGGCGCTAGAGAGTAGAGAGTGGAGATTGTGGTGGTGCCTTGGTGGAGAACGGTGAGGGTGGGAGGCCAAATTTGGGGAAAAGGGAAGGTTGAAGGTTTTAGGGAGTCCGGATTTTTTAACTCAATACTTTTTATTTTTCTAGATTTTAATTTTTTTAAAATTCTCTTCTACACTTTAAATTTTTTGTTGGCTTTTTTTGGATTCAAATCCTGTCCCAAAAATTGTGATTTTTAAGGAGCCAATAGGGGTTGGTTCAAGTGGTTAGTAGATTCATTTTTTAGAATAATGACCGAGTTTGAATCCCGCTTGAATGTGCATGTATTAAAAAAATAATTTGTAAACTCTCCAAAACTCTTAAAGTTCATTTTGTCCTTACTTTTTGCTACAACCACACAATTTCTCTTTCTTCCCGTCATAATCCCATTGTTTTTCCTTCTTCCAACCTCTATTTTTCTTTTATGAAACTTTCAATTTTTTTGGGTGCCCGCGAGGACATTCAAAGCTTCAAATCTGAGTTCTGATTTCTCTTTTTATTTCAAGCTTTAAGTTTGCATCTTTTGAATTATGGAGAAAATTAATGGTGCAGTCGTGCGGAGGCCCGACAGTGGAGCACGGTTTCTCGACAGCAGTGATCCACTTCTAACGATTTTATCTGGTGAGTTCGATAGCTATTTTTATGGACATCTAAAATATACCATTAATTTTGAAATTAGTTGAATGGATTTGAAATAATTAAAACTAGCATGTACCCCGTGCTATGCACGGTTTTTATAAAAAAAATTATAGTGTGAATTTTAATATTACATGTTAGTCGTAAATATTATAAATTAAGATAACATTAAAAAAGTAATTTATTTCAGAATAGATAACATTAAAAAAATATGCAAAAAAATTATATAAATCATAAAAATTAGATGAAGAAAAATTATAAAATATATAAATAAGAATTTGAAAAGAAGAATATTAGAATCTCACATATATTTATGAATAAATCAAATAATTCTCCATACTGGACACATAAAAATTTAAAACTATATAATTTATGATCCATATATATATATATATATATATAGATAGATAGATAGATAAATAAAAAGATAGATATATTAATCTAAATGAGAAAGAATGAATAAAATAAAAATATATTAACATTCTTCATGGTCAGAAATACAAAAATTAAAACTCAAGATAAATATAGTAAATAGGAAAAAATTTCATTAACAGAAACAACAATCGAAGTAATCCATACAACAATGAAAAAAATATTATAGCATTTAGTCTCATGAAATAAAATAAATAAAAAGAAAATTGAAAACAATCTCTTAAGTTATGCAATTTTAATATAAATTTATGCAAATGAACATAAAAAAGAAAAACATAAAAAAAAAAAATAAATAATAATATAAATAATTAAGGAAAATATATTAAATATATTAAAGTCCAAAGTGAAAAGTTAAAAAAATTAGACAAATTTATAAAATAATCAAAATAAATCAAAATTCCTCAAATAAATATAATAAAAAACATATATAAATAAAAAAGTTTTAAAAATTTCAAAATCGACAACAAAATACATATACAAAAAATAATAAACAAAAACAAAAATAAAAACTACTAAAACCGTATGTTAATACATAATATTTGACTAATGACATTATAGATAAAAAGAAAAAAAAATTGAATAATAGAAAATAAAACATAAAAAATGATTAACGAAGTAAAAAATAAAAAAGATAGGATAATAGAAACATGAAAAATCATGTCATATTCAAATTTATCAAAATAAAACAAACATCACAACAAAAGGTATTTTTGTGATTAATAAGTTAATTTGTATGATTTGATAAATAATGGAAGTCCTAAAAATGTTAAAGATTGTGGATATATAGTTAAATCATCAATAAAATAATTTCTAAAAAATAAAATTTTCAAAGAAAAAAGAGTTAAAAAATATTAAATCATAACTGAAATTAATTGGACCAAACACATCCTTAATATACTATATAGTATAGATATATTATACATATTGGTCCGTTGAAAATTTAAGAAAAATTAGGAAAACAAATTTTTTCTTAAAAAATGAAAAGAAAAACTATCATATCACGAATATGTACCCATTTAAAAATTATTTTAAAACACAATGAACATAAAACAAAATTTTGTATGAATCCCGAATAAATACTTAAAAATTATGATTTCCATCTACAATTATATTGATGAATAAGTAATTATATTAACTATACAATAGAGAAATAATAAAATAAGCCTAATTTATTATTTCTTATACAAAACGATATTTTAAATATATTTATTTCTTTTAATGTTAAATATTAAAACTTTCTCGAATAAATATTCCTTGAGGAGGCTAATTAATTTTGAATAATGGGGTTAATACAAAATTTTCTCAAACAATTAAAATAAAGAATTGTTTTGAGAAAAATATCAAATTGAGTATTAAAAAAGATGAACAAATCATCAGATTCAAACAAAATAAAATATCATAATATTATGGAGAAGAAGAAGAAAAAGAAGGGATAAAATTATGAAAATTAATATTGAATTGTATCAATAATGATTAAATTTAAATAAAACAAATAGGTATAATGATTAAATTTAAATAAAACAAATAGGTAAAATCAATACAATATAAAAAAATTAAAAAATAAGAGTACAAATAGAAAAAGAATATGATGAAGCATCCATACTGGGTGATTCTCATACTAATTTTATTCGGATCGTCCGTAAAAAGAAGCCGAAATCAAAGAAAAAAAAATTCCCCAAGAATATGAATAAATAAGAGTGACACTCCATAGAAATGATTCTTGAATGTACGCTTTGAAATGAAAACTTCACCCAATGATCTCGAATTTATAGACTAAATTTTGGTATTCATAATTTAAATTTGGAGAATAACTTATTTTTGGAAAAAATAAATTAGTCCACTTTTTAATTCTCATAATATTTGATTTTTCTTTTTCAACCCAACTTATTAGCCTAATCAAATATGCAGTATGTCAAACTTTATATATTTTCCTTAGTTAAACACTTAATAAACATAAGCCACTAATTATGCGAAAAAGTTTGGAATTGATGTGTTTACCAAAACTAACACTTAACCTACGGGAAAAAAAAAACCCAATTAATAAAAATATTCAAAATTCTAAAAAATTAGAATTTGGTCAAAATTGAGATAATTAAGATATTTATTGAATTTTTAAATAATATATTTTTAAATAATATAAATCAGTAAACTTTTTTATTAGAATTGAAATATTTCAAAAAAGAATAAATGAATATTAAATTTCATAAATTTTATTTGAATTTTAAATGTTGCCATTAATAACATGAGTTGCATTTGAATTTAAATTAAAACAAATTTTACAATAAATTGATACTTTAATCGATGACAACTTCCAAAAATCAAAGGGATATATAAAATTATAAATAAATAAATTAATTTAATAACCATCAACCAATCACAATTTTTAATTCGAATTAAAATTTTCAAAAAAACCACAAAATTCCATTAAGTCAAAATCAATTTAATTAGGGTCAAACACACCCTTCCTATATATTATAGTATAGATTTGAGTGAATTGAGCTTGTACACATACAAGTTTCTGAATATTTCTTTGGAATATTGATTAATTCTCAATGACCCAAAATACATCGTTTGTAAAATTATTTCTTGTATTGAATGAAGTGTTTGTATTTGAAGGGATTAATTGAGATTTTGGCATATATTGTTGCATATCTCACCTACTATTAGATTTAACATTTTTGTGTACTATTAGATTTAGAATTTCGGGGAATTAGGAAAAAGTCTCCAAAAAGGGACTCACATTTTATATAAGTCCCCGGTTTCAAATTTGTCCCTTTTAAGTCCCCAGTTGAGATTCATAATTTTAGTTAGGTCCCCATTTTGTGCGATTTTACCAAGTTGCCCCTGAAGGCTATCACTTATATGTTGTATGAAATTCACATCATGTAGTATAAAGACTTAAGAATGCAGTATTTATATCATATTATGTAATATAAATTCCGTATTATGTAGTATAAATTCATGGATTTGACAAATCAGCACATGTATGAGTTTAAATAATGTTGTATAAATTCACATGATATAGTATAAAAAATTAAGAATGCAGAACTTATATCGTATTATGTAGTATAAATTCATGGATTTGCGATTTTAGGACAATCAGCACATGTATGAATTTAAATGTATGTTGTATGAAATTCACATAATGTAATATAAAAACTCAAGGATGCAGTACTTATATCCTATTATGTAGTATAAATTCCGTATTATGTAGTATAAATTTATAGATTTGCGGTTTTGGGACAATCAGCACATGTATGGGTTTAAATGTATGTTTTATGAAATTCACATAATGTAGTATAAAAACTCAAGAATGCAGTACTTATATCTTATTATGTAGTATAAATTCCGTATTATGTAGTATAAATTCATGGATTTGCATTTTTTAGGGTAAAAATGCCAATAGGGACCTAACTAAAATTATGAATCTCAACTGGAGACTTAGAAGGGACAAATTTGAAATTGAGACCTAACTAAAATTATTTCGACCCATGGGGACTTTTTTGAAATTGCTCCTTAAAATTTCTGTATATATTTGTGCATATATTTATGATTTGAGATTTCGACATATATTTCTGTATTTATCGCGTGCTATGAGATTTGAGATTTTTGCATATATTTCTACATATAGGTGAAGAGATTTCTGCCAGGTATGAGATTTTAGATTTATGCATACTAGATTTGAGATTTCCAGGTATATTGATGCATATAAAGGAATTTCACCCATGTTAGATTTGGATGTTTTGAGTATATTAATTGATTTCTTTAGCTGCTCTTTGTGTTGTGTACGTCTTGTCTGATTTTCAGGTATTGATAATCCTGACTTCATTGATGCTATTTAGGTAATGATTTCTCAAATTCGCACTGGTTTTATGTTGTGATGATTAAATAATGTGGTTTTGCTGGTTTTATAGCTTTGAGAAAGTATGATAATGTTTGATTACTTGTGACATGATTTTCTTTAATAATGTAAAAGGCAACTCTTTCTTTAGAAAAGGTAAAAATTAATGGAGATTGGAAAATAATTGTCGGACTCTTGGATCCCCTATTTGCTCCTTCAAGATGAAGGCCGAATTTATAATGATAGATTAGTGGATGTCACTACTTGGGTTGCAATTGATAGGAAAGGCACAATTTCTCTAATAAAAATTTTCACATTCCTTTAAATACAAATTTTACTGGAGAACAAACTGTGGAAGAATGGATGCCTATTGCCTAGTGAGATTCATGAATTGTTGATGGCGGGCTCTGTTGCCTTTGATGGGTGAGATGTAATTTGAAAGAATCCATATATTTTTTGTTCAAATATGTCAAATCTTTGAATTCATATATTTTTCTGGTTTATTTGAATTGAAAAACAAAAAGAAATGATTGATATCATGTGATGAGATATATTTTTGAATCAGATCTTTGAAAGAATCAAATATACGAAAAATCACTTTATCCGTAATATTATCAAGAGAGGAAATGTGTAAATAGAGAGGGTCACGTCAACTGAGAAGATGACAGATCCACTTACGAAACCCTTAAGCTAATAGGCGTTCGAAGGTCATCTTGGAAAAATGAAACTTATATTAGTACCTGAATGGTTTTTATGGGAAAGTAGGAGATTGTTAAAAATCGTGCCCTAAAAGTCAACCTTGTAATAGTTTGCTTAAACAATTCTTTGTAAATGACAGACAATCTTTTAATAATAAATGAAATGATTTATTTATGAAGCAACTACTTCTTTATATGCTCTTGTATGTTTACATTTATCTGCACATGTATAAGAACTAGGGATGTAATCGAGCCGAGCCGAGCCTTGGCCTCGGGCTCGGCTCACAAGCGGCTCGGCTCGGTTCACAAGCGGCTCGGCTCGGCTCGGCTCGAACTATCCCAAAAATATATTTTTTAATTAAAATTAATTATTTAAAATAATTAAATATATAAATTAGTACATATATATATAATATTATATATAAATTAAGTATTTTTATATATAAAAATTGATATATTTTTATTTTTAAATTAAATATATAGGCTCACGAGCCCGAGCCTAAAATAAAAAGGCTTGGGTTCGAGCTCGGCTCGGCTCGAGAAAGCTCGCGAGCTGGCTCGCTTGTTTACATCCCTAATAAGAACTCCTCTAATCCACCAAACTTATAGGACTCAGTCATTTAGGAAAAGTAACTCATGAAATGGGCCCTAAATATACAAGTTGGATTAGAAATCACTCCAAGTTAATGAGGCCCACATACAGTAGGAGTGTCAATAAGGCTCACTTGAGACTTGTTCGTGGGATTATCTCCTTAAGAAGTATCATCCTATTTCATGGGGTGTAAAGTGCATAGTTGATAAGTACCCAATACATAAGGATGTTCATACCTTTGAATGAGTACATTGAGGTGTCCCGCATGGAAGATTCCTAAATGGGAAAGGTTGTTTCCACTCTAGGATGTGGAGAATTATAGATTAGAAAATATCTCACAGGTTAATGATGTGATTAACTAGTCCTTGGATTTGAGATTCCGTTGATATCTTTTGTTAGCTAACTAGGAAATCATAGGTATAAACTAAAAAGGATGCCGCTCGAGACAGCTGAATTACAACTTATATTGGGGTTACAAAAGTGGCACATGGAGGCATGTGAGAATCAATAAAGGACCTACCCTTGTTATAAGCTTGACGGTCTCTTATTGTATAAGTTGTTCGTATTCCATCTAGGAGTCCTTGGCAAGGCAGTGGATCAAGATCAAGAAAGAAATTTTCTGGATCGAGATCAAATGTATATGAAACAAACTTAACTTTAAGATTGAGATTATTAGGGTTTTACTTATTCCCTTTCCCTATATCTTGATCAAGATATAGGTTTGAAGGAAGATCGTATTTCATAAGCAATCATTGACTAAAATGTTCTTTCGAATATATATACATTCGTTATTCAGCTAGGGGCCACACGACTGTTGCTAGACTATGATTTTGTGATCTATGAACTAATTAATTAATATGAGTATTAATTAATTAGTGTCACTACTAATTAAATTAATGAACCTAAGAGTCACACACAAATGCCGGGTCACAAGGGTCTAGGCCGAATCGATCAATCAGATTGATTGAATCGACTACAAAGGGTGGGTGGGGTCCGCACGTGCGTGAGGCATGCATAGGGCGTGTGACACGTCACGTATGAGAGAAATTAAATAGTTAATTTATTTATCTATTTAATGGGCTTTGAATTAATTATAAATTAATTAGTAGACCTAATTTTGAATTAGTGTCCAATAAATAATTAATTAGGAATTAATTAATTATTAGAATATTTATATGTTAGGAATAAATAAATAATGTGGATAAATATTCTAAAGTGTTTGGATAAGATTTCTTGTGGATAAGATTGATTAAAAATGAGTTTTAATCAATTAGTAAAAGGATTACTTAGTGAGCAAGAAATCATATGGTCTGAACCCCCTAGGTATTAAAGGAAGGAGTTCGAACTCCACCACATAACGAAAAAATAATTTTCTAACTCCGGATTCTCTCTACACAAATCCCTAAGTCTAAACACAAATTATAGCACTAGCATCCTCTCTGATTGATCGTGGTTTAGGTTGGTGTAGACAAGTTCTAGAGGACTTCTACTGGTATGGATACGTTCTAGAGAACTTCTACTTTGGGGTGACGATAATTCAAAAGTCATTCAAGGGACTTGCTGTAGCACCCCGCACGGTGGGATACCACATCCCCGCACCTAGACCCAATCTACAAACGAGATGGGAGGTCCGTACATGAACCGAGCATAGGCGAACGGGAGACAGACAAACACACCTAAGTTAGGCGGAACATAGACCCCGAACTTCAAAATCAAACCATAGAGTAAGTGCAAAAACGGAAGCATATAAACCAAGTTAAATCATGCCAGAACAGTTGATGGGTTCAATCTATTCCTAGAAGCCTGTCCCGAAATAATCACAATAAAACGGGTTCATCTAATCCAAGCACCTGTCCTAACCTGTCCCGAATTCCATACAATCAAATCGTAATCGTAAACCTGTATAGAACATATCATACACATAATTTCATACATGGTTCGAAATAAAGTACTTAACAAAATCAAACATACTGACACCGACTCGACAGACACTACACACAGCCGCCTAGCTCGAACTTCAAGAACATGAACCTGCAACTAAAAACATTAAGAGGGAGGGGTCAGTCCAAAGACTGAGTGAGGGGCTACACACACACACACCTACATATACATAGAGCACAACACGTTCAAATTAGATGTTTGTGAATCCGGGATTAGTTTTTGCACGCCAAAACATTTGTCCGTGATAATATATACATAGGGTGGTTGATCAAAATAGAACAAACGAAACTTAACTTTTACATATATTAAGGCGTACGTTCAAATTCATGCAGACTTAACAAACATATCAAAGTGTGTTTTATTAGGTTAATAATATTCCAAATTTTATCTTAATTTATGAATCTACCCCGCTTCACGAAATTATGACAGATAGACAGAACATTCGGCGGGTACGAGCTCAAATTCCAACCAACTCCTCAGATCATATTTATATTCAAATTCAAACAGAAATCAAAGTCAGACATACCTACTTCTGCCCCGATGATGGAAGGGTTGTACCTACCCTAAGCATCGGTTACAATATGTATGGGTCGTGAGTTTGATGACACTCACGCCTGATGATTCCATTCCCCAACCAACCTCCTGGTGGGGTCCGGTCTTGTAGCACCCCCAAACGGTGGGGCGCCACACCCCCGCACTATGACCCGACACGTGTACGAAATGGAAAGTCCACACACGCATCAAATCACAACGAACGGGTGACAAACCAAAAATCCAACCTACGCTAGGCGGAACGTAGACCCTGAACTTCAAAATCAAAACATGAAATGAGTGCGGAAGCGGAAGCATTCAAATCAAATTAGGTCATACAAGAACAATTTACGGGTTCGACTAGCATAGATACCTAATCCCGAAATCAAACAGAAATCATAAATCAACGGGTTCAACTAATCAGAAAACCTGTCCTAACCTATCCCGAATTCCATACATTTAAATCATAATCATAAACCTGTGCAAAATATATCATATATAATTGCAACCATAATCCGAAACAAAAGCTTAACTAACTCAGACAGACGGACAACAGACTCGAAGGACACGACTGACATCCGCCTAGCATGAACTCCAAGAACCTGAACCTGTAAACTGAAAACATAAGTGGGGCGAGGGTCAGTCCACTGACTGAGTGAGGGGGGCTGAACTCATACACACACTATACATAATAAGGAGCAGAGCACGTATCAAAAGAAAGATTATGAACCAGGAGTAGGGTTTTGCATACCAAAACCATTTTCAAATCAAACTTATACATATCTTATTTTATTCAAACCAAAACATACTGAGCTTAATCATAACATATCAAAAGAGAAAACTCCTATCCCGTTTCATAATCAACATAACAGATCATATTCATATACCCGGCGAGTACGGGTTTCCAACCTTACTTCCATATTTGACATAAGAAAACTGAAATCATACATACCAATCCACCAAACTCCGAGATAGAAGGGCTACGTAAACCCAAACTATCCATACATACATAACCTCGAGGGGTAGCGATCCCACTGCGAGTCTTTCCCGGTTTTTACACCGCAAGCTCGAAGAGTACGCCTTCCCCAAACTCCCAGGGTCGTGCGTGACACTTCGGATCATATGAAACTATGCTCAGGAGTGATAATCCCGACGGCCCGATACCGTGCCGGGTGTCCTCGCTCATAGCTCCGGGGCCCAGTCATACGGAACAGAACATACATATGCCAATCTTTCATGGCTGATCTCGCTTACATAACATATCATACCATATCATATCATATCATAGCGTAGCATATCATATCATATCATAAGGGTTTCAAAACTTAAGCTTACATACGCTCGTATACATACTTTCAAAATCCAAAGGTGTTCACAAGATCATAACATATCATACTTAGCACATATTTAACTATATATATAATATATAGTCGCATGCGGGCTAGAAACATTAGCACATAAGGGTCATAGGTCGTTTAGCTAAAAGAAAAGATCCTAACCCTCACCTGGAACCAAGCACAGCCGAAGACAAAGTAAATGGTTCACCCCGGAACCTGCACGACTCACTTGTCACCACCCCGGGTGCACCTGATCCACTGAACACACAAAACAGACCACAAAGCTCAGACTCAGACAGACAACCACACAGAGACGCACGGCAAATGCAATCACATAAGCAGGATTTCAAATTCATATTAATTTCGAGCAAAACAAAACATTAAGGCATGTCCATGCGCACAATTAATGCAAATAAGAGAACAAAAGGGCAAGACAAATCATATCATATCATTTGTCATACAAACAATTCATTTATTACATAACAAATTCGATTAACAAGGATAATCAATTCATATCATGCAATTTACACATTTACAAAGCAATCAAATTAAATTCACATATAACATTTCATAAATTTATACGTATTACAAAGCCAAACAAATCATATAATAACATGCTACAAATTCTATTTAAAGATCATGGAGTTACATATCAAATTCCAATTTACGTGATTAACATATTTATTTACCAAGTGACAAAGTTTAATTAATTCAAATCATTCAAGTTCACATATCACATTTCATATAAAAGCACGTAGTACGAGAACAACCAAATCGTATAATAGCATGTTAAGAATTTCATTTAAATCTCATGAATTTACATATTAAATTCTAACCATGCTAAGTTCATATAATTCATACATGGCATACCCAATTCATGTATCTCATAACGGATTCAATTTAACAAAGTTTACTTAATTTAAATCAAGCAAATTCACATCGTTTCCAAAATTACACATACACCCCTTCAAATTAGCCATTTAGTTCAATTAGACAAAACGGGATTCGAATTGCAAATTAAAGCATCCATATATATCATAATTCATTTCATACATAATTTCGTATACATTGGAATTCAAATAGATCGACAAATCAAGCAATTAACAATTTATCGCAATTAAGACAATTAATTTCAAATATTCAAAATTACACAAATAAATTCGTAGAAAATAAACCGAGTGTCCGAATGACGAACGAAAAGTGGTGACGGACTCACCACAACGAGCCGGACAAGCTGTCCGAAGACCGCCGGAGCGCCGCCGCCGCCTGAGCTGCCGGAACAGTGGTCGGCCGCCGTTCGGCCGCCGCCGGAACGTGCCGAAAAAATCCCGAAAAATCACCCGTGCAAGGATTCCTCGTGCTCAATCCAATTCCTCAATCAATTTCTGAAAATTCCAAGCCAATTGTCTCCAATTTCAAATCCAAGAACACGAAAACCCTAAAATCTTCAAACTCAAATTACTTCCAAACCGGTGAACCAAAATGCGATCCGTAAAAGGCATTGTCTTACCCATGACGAGCTCTTCGAAAGCCCTAAGGTAGCTCGCCGAAAAAATCCTCGGAGCTAGCGCCGCCGTTGCACCGCCATTGTGCCGCCGCGATCCGCCACCAAACGGCCAAATCAGAAGTCGCGTGATCAAAGGCCACTAGTTCTCGTCGTTCCGAACAATTTTCGTGAAGGGCCCGAGGCCAAAAGATCGCCGGAAAAGGCCCCCGTTGGCCGCCGAAGTTTCTGCCGCCGCCCACGTCGCCGGAACCACCACCTACGGCCAAAATTAGATGAAATCGATGCCGGAAATGGACTCAGGGGGTCGGAAAAGGGGAGGAAACACCAACCGCCGCCCTGATGGCGGCGTCGCCTACACAGGAAACAACGTCGGGATGTCCTCTACCTGGGTCCGGGGCGCGTGTCGCCAAAGTCCCGCCGGAAACCGCCGCGAAAGGGCGGCGAAGCCGTTGTCCGCCGCCACCCACCTGGCGCGACTGAAATCCGGAGATTTCTCCGCCGTCGGTCGCCGGTTGGTCGAGTTCTTGGTATGGTTGCGACCGCGTCGTCGAGCTCTCCGAAATGGACTATTCATTCGTCGAAATCCGTCGAGAAACGAGGAAGTTGGAGTTGTGTGTGAAAATACACCTTGAGTGTGTGTATGTATCGTGAATCGCGGGGAAGAGAGAGAGAGAAGCTGAAGCTGGAATTATGGCACCCAAAACGAGGATCCGGGTATATAACTTGGGTCCTCGCGTGCAAAACGAACGGTAGAAGGGGCAAACGACGTCAGAATTGAGCAAACTTAAAGTCTACGGACTCATCTCGATGCCCTGAACGCGTTAAAGGGGTCCAAGAGGTCGAAATCTCGATCGAACGAGGAATGACCGAAAAACCCCTAAATAGAGAAAATTACAAAAAGGCCCCTAAACTCTAAAAGAGTTCAAAATAGGGCCACACCAAGTACAAAATCACATAATTAAACACATGAAAAGGTTGAAACGTGGCGTACCTTATTTGTAGGATGAGCGGGGTGGTACAGGTTTGATCCTTTCAAAGTAGAGACCGTACTCCGGAGTAACCCGACGGTCCTGGGGCTCCTTCGTACAAATCTCCGGGCCCATCAAAGTTGAAAGTTGAAAGTTCAAATCCCGTTATAGACGGACAGACAGACATATTTCATGCATATCGTACTTATTATATCGTACGTACATACTACACACATACTGACCTCAAAATCGTATCAAAACCAAGACTAAACATACATAGGCTCATACATAGCGTTCGTACTTTCAAACATACGACAAAACCATCAAAATACATATCTCACACATATCTACATATACATAGAGGCTTATAAATCACATGCAGTCGAAAACGAGCACATTTCAGTAGGGTCTAACTATATCCTAACCTCACCTGGTACCAAAAAAAGCCGGATACAAAGCAGATGGTCTACCCCGGAACCTACACGACTCACTTGTCACCACTCCGGGTGCACCTGAACAGCTGAGCACACAAAACACAGGACTCAGACCTAAACAACAACCATAGAGACGCACGGCAAAACGAAATTCATACGATGCACAATCAAAAAACAAACAAATGTTATTCATATATCATATTTCATACAAAACACACGTATTACAAGACCAAATAAATCATATAATGGCATGCTACGAATTTCATTTAAATCAACGAAGTCACAGGTCGAATTTCAACTAAGTCATAGAATGCATAAACAAAGGATAACTAAGTTATTTAACCATTCAAGGTTTCGTATAATTTTTACAATGCATAACAAATTCATATATTACATAATAGATTCAATTTCAAATTACGTGATTAAACCTAAATTGCAAAGTTTCAAGTTTACGTACCCAAGGCATAATAATTCATTTTTACATATTCAAGATTAGCATATTTATTTATCAAATGACAAAGTTTAATTAATTCAAATCATACAAATTTACATATTTAGAAAATTACCATACACCCCTTCTAAGCTAAAGAATTAGCACAAAATCAACATATCGGGATTCAATTTGCAAATCAAAATGTCCATACATATCACATTTCATACAATACACGATTTCATATACATTGGAATTCATATTGATCGACAATTACAACAATAAACAATTTATTGCATTTAAAACAATTAATTTCAAATATTCAAATTACACAAAATAATTCACAACAAATCAACCGGACATCTGATTGACGAACTGAAAGTGGCGTTGAACTCACCACGACGTAAGGGACCCGCTGTCCGAAGGGCGTCAGAACGCCGCCGTCGGACCACCACCTTCAGTGGTCAGAAAATTCTCCATGAACGACAAATCGTACGTCTCAACATGCTCGACAAAAGTCCTCAATCAATTTCTAGAAATACAGAAGCCACCGGATTTAGATAAGGAAAAACCAATCCGATTCAACAATTAAATCGCAAAAGCCAGGAAATAAAATTAAATCCAAACCGCTCAACGAAAATAAAATCCGAGCATACCGTTGAGAAGACCTCGTCGAGTACTTCGAAAGCCCTAACTCAATAACCGAAAAAAGACGCCGGAGCATTGACCTGCGCGTGCCGCCACCAAATGGCCGAATTTTGAGTCGTGAGAACGGGAAAAGGAAAATCTTGTCGTACTGAACAACTTTCGTGAAGGGCTCGTCGCCAACAGATCACCAAAAAAAGGCCCCAATATCCGTCGAAAATCCTACCGCCGCTGCCAAGGACAAAACCACTACCTTCGCTGCGAATTGGGTAAATTTGAGACCGAAAATGAACTCAGAGGGTCGAAAAACCTTGGGAACCACCAATAAACCTCGAAAAAAGCCGCCGGAGGTGGCGGAATCACCACCGCTACATAAACGCGCCGCCGTGAGTGAGCTTCAGGTTCGCCGCCCCTTTCGCCGCGCCACCAACGGGAAAAGTTGCGTCATCCTCTCCGACACAAAGCCCAGTCATTAACCGCTGCAAACCACCCGCAAGCCACCGTACGTCGCCGAAAAGAGTCACGCTATTCGAAACTCCGTCTGGCGCGAGCTTCCGACGACGCATGCGCCTCCAATACGGAAATGATCGCGGGGATGTTGGGCTCCAGACCCCAGTGGTCGTGTTCTAAAATGGCTGCCTAAAACCGGCGCGAGACGCCGGCGAAGTCGTGGTGGTTTGACCCTCCACCAGCCGAGACTAAAAAACGGGAATATCTCCGCCACTACTTGTCGTCGGGCCAAGATCTTGGTACCATCGTGTTTCTCTCATCGAGCTCTTCGAATAGCACTACTCATTCGTCGAAATCCGTCGCCGAGTTCCAATGTGTGCGTGTGTTTTATGTGTGTTTGTTGTAGCACCCCAAGCGGTGGGGCACCACACCCCCGCACTATGACCCGACACGTGTACGAAATGGAAAGTCCGCACACGCACCAAGTCACAGCCAACGGGTGACAAACGAAAAAATCCAACCTAAGCTAGGCGATATCTAAACCCTGTACAAGTAAAATATGCAAAACCTGAATGCGGAAGCGATGCAAAATATGAACTATTAAAAACTTTAATCAACAACCATAAGTAAACGGATTCAACTAATCAATTAATCATGTCCTAACCTGTCCCGAAAAATCATACAACAAAAACGGGTTCAACTAATTCCACGAACCTGTCCTAACCTGTCCCGAATTTCAAACATACAAATCATAATTACCACCCTGCAAAATACATATATCATATACATAGATTACTGCACAAATCAAAACAAAATGCTTAACAAATCACAAAGACCGACACAGACTCGACAGACCCGAATCAAAGCCTCCTAACTCGAACTCCCACAACCTGCACCTGCAACTAAAACATGGGTGGGGCGAGGATCAGTCCACTGACTGAGTGAGGGGGCTGAACTCACGCACACTATACATAATAAGGAGCAGAGCACGTATCAAAAGAAAGATTATGAACCGGGAGTAGGGTTTTGCATACCAAAACCATTTTCAAATCAAACTTATACAATTTTCAAACCAAACTTATACATATCTTATCTTATCTTATCTTATCTTATTCAAACCAAAACATACTGAGCTTAGTAGTATCATATCAAAAGAGAAAGCTCCTATCCCTTTTCATAATCAACATAACGGATCATATTCAAATACCCGACGAGTACGGGTCTCCCACCTTACTTCCATATCGAATTATACGTATCATAACAGAAACTAACAAATATCATAAACAATCCAACCCCAACACCATGTAGTTCGGGGAGCAAACCCTCACTACTCGTACCAATACAAATACACACGGGGTAGCTAACCCACACTGTGCCTTCCCCGGTTATCCACCGAGGGCTCAAGATACCACGCCTTCCCAACCTCCTTAGGTCGCACGTGAATATCTCAAATGAGAACGTGCACCGAGGTCATAACCGGCGACCCCATGGTCGTCCCGGGTCTCCCTTACCCACGTCTCGGGGTCCAACACACCAGAACATAGCATATCAGATCATAACTCGCTACACACCAAACTTATCATATTGTAACAAAATCATACTTACGTGCCTTATTGGAGCATTTCTTACCTTGCAACTTAGCATATGCTATAGACGTACCTCTCCGTGTCATCCTAATCCGTAGCTAGCTTGAAGACACACGGTTTGGAGCATAGCCTCGTTGCAATACATTTTCAAGCTTACATACGCTCGTACATATACAGTTTGAAAACCTTTAATCATATGACAAAATCATAAAGGTATCGTATAAACACATATCTATTATATAATTATAATAGAATAGTCGCATGCAGGCTTGAAAACGAGCACAGAGGGTTATAGGTCGCTTTAACTAAAATAAAATCCTAAAACCTCACCTTACACCGACGAGAACGGAAAACACGAGCCAAGAAGTCCCACTGGAACCCAAACAGCTGACAGACACTCCCTGGAAAAACCCTGAGCGACTGAACACACACAACACAAGACTCAGACTCAAATCACAACCACAAAGACGCACGGCCATGCTCACGAATACAAATGATGGGACATATAGTTCACATTTATCCAAATTAAGTCATTCATATCAAATCACAATCATTTCACATATTAGAAGATGCATAACTTATAGAATTCATATCATCAGGTAGGAAATTATAAATTGAGACATAATAATTTAAATCCTATCATGCTCCAAGTCTCGCGAAGTTAAAACATTGATCATATAGCAAATTTGATAATTAAATACATAATGCCTAATGTTTAATATTCCAACAAATAGCATACTTGATCGAATCATTCAAAATTAAATATAACGTATCATTTCATAATTTATTTCTCAAGTTTCATATAATCTCATTATCAAATTAGTTTTCAAATATTACACTAACACCCCTTAAAAGCAATAATCATATACAAGAAGTGGCATAAACGAGGCAATTAAATTCAATAAATCAAGAATCAAACTTATCATATATCATAACATATTTTCATACATCATACAGCTCGTAATTTCATTTCATAGTTCATACAAGATCGAAATTTACAATTAAAACAATTAACGAAAATAAATACAACAACTTCAAAATTTCATATAAAATCAACCGGACATCCGATTGACGAACGGAAAGTGGCGTTGGACTCACCACGACGAAAGGAACCCGTTGACCGAAAGTCACCGGAATGCCGCCACCGGAACTTGCCGGACCGCCACGTGCAGCCGCCGGACCACCACCTCCGGTGGTCAGAAAAATCCCCGGAAGGATAGAAACGTACGCCTCGGCCTGCCCGATAAAAGCCCTCAACCAATTTCAGAAAATACCAAACACGCCGGATTTCGTTGATGAAAAACCGAACTAAATCCCAACGACGAAAACTGAAATTAAACGCAAACCACAAAACGAAAACGAAATCCGAACATACCGTTGGAAAGACGTAACGAGGCCTTCGAAAGCCCCTAGCCAAATCATCGGAAAAATCGCCGAAAAAAGACCACCGGCCCGCGGCCCAACGGCCGGTTCTCGAGTCGGGGCCAACGTGAGTAGATCGATATCATCATCCCGAACAACTTCTCTGAATAAACCGTTGCCAAAAGATCGCCGGAAAAGCCCCAAAATCGCCACCAAAATCCCGCCACTGCCTCGTCGTCGGTTCAGCCACCTCCGACCATCCTTGGCCCAAAATGACGCCGGAAATGGAATCAGGGGGCCGAAAAAGGTAGGGAACCGCCAAAGATCCTCCGGAAAAGCCGTCGGAAAGCGGCGAACGCCGCTGCTACAATGCACCGCCGCCGCTACCCGACTTTCAGGTGGCGCGTGACGCTCCGTCGCCGCCCCGTTTGCCGCGTCACCAACGGGAAATGATGCGCCAAGCCAATCCGCTCCAAGCCCAGACAAATTCCGGCTGATTTCACCGTCGTAGGCCACCGGGAGACACGGCTGAAAGTTGCGCCACCACCGCCGTCGTCTGCAACTCGGCATAGCGCCGCCTCCGTCCAGTTTCAGGCCATGATTTTGGTATCATCGTGTCGGGCTCGTCTAGTTGATCAATTTCCACTACTCACACATCGAAAACCGTCGAGGAACGAGAACGAGCTTGTGCGTGTTTTCACACCTCAAGTGTGTGTGAACAGTGACCAAAGGCTGTTTGTCACGAGAGAGAAGGAGAGAGGCTGAGGTCTGATCGTTTGGCACGAATTACGAGGATTCGGGTATTATATCTCGGGTCCTCGTACACGAAAACGGTCGGAATAAGGGGTTAACGACGTCAGAATTGGACAAACTCAGAGTCTACGGACTCGTCTCGATGCCCCGAACGCAAAGTAGGGGTCAAAAAGGTCAAACTCTCGACCGAACGAGAAATGACTGGAAAACCCCTTAAAAGAGAAAATTACAAACAGGCCCCTAAACTCTAAAAGAGCTCAAAATAGGGTCACGCAAAACACAAAATCACATAATTAAACACACAAAGAAGTTGAAACGTGGCGTACCTTATTTTTAGGACGAGCGGGGTGTTACATTTGTGGTGTTTTGATTGTGAAGAGAGAGAGAGTTCCGGGAGAGAGGAGAGAGAGAGCTGGCCATGGTTTGACTCGTCTAACGAGGATCCGAGTATTTTATCCCGACGAGAACGACCGGTAGGAAGGGCTAATGACGCCAAAATTGGGCAAACTTAGAGTCTACGGACCCATTTCGATACCCCGAACGCGTAAAAGGGGTCCGAGAGGTCAAACTCTCGATCGAGCGAGAAATGACCGAAAAACCCCTAAAAAGGGAAAATTACAAACAGCCCCCTAAACTCTTAAAGAGTGGAAAATAGGGTCACACAAAGCACAAAATCACAGAGTTAAACACACAGGGAAGTCGACACGTGGCGTAGTCCGTACGCCGGAAGAGCGGGATGTTACACTTGCAGCTTGAAGAAAGTTGGAGGGTGACTCAATACGTTTCAAGAAAACTACAAATTTTTTAAGTTCTTGAAACTCTCTTAAATTTAGAAATAGAAATTGCAAGCAAATGATCTAATTGTTAGTAAAAAAATTAATTTTTCGTTGTGTTACTCATTTGTTTTCAACACACGTGACTAGACATCTCAAAGTGTATGTATCGTACTTGAAAATGGGAAGGAAGAGAAGTGCAAAAAGTGCTAAACAAATACGTTTGGCGTTTGATCTTGCAAACACTACACTTCCTCCATTGCAAGATGGGAAGTTTGATATGCAGAAGTTGAAAGAAGAAACAACTATTATGTTGATGACGCACAATATCCTTTTTACTTTTGTGGAGTTTGAGGGATTCAATACGTTTTGCAAGCACGGGATGCCGGAGTGGATAGGTATATCTCAAGCGACAGCGAAGAAAAATTATTTCATGGTATACGAGATGAAGAAAGATTTATTGAAAAATGCGTTAAAAAGTATTGAAAATATTTGCTTGATAACGGACTTATGGAAGTCCAAAAGCCAAAAGTCAAAAGCTCGAGTATATGCCTACATGGTGATCACTGGTCATTGGGTTGATTCAAACTAGAAGTTAAACAAACGTGTTCTCAACTTTTTTCGACCTCCCCCATCACAATGGCGTATCAATTTTAGATGCAGTCTTGAGGTGCACGCGTGATTGAGAAATAGAAAATAAAATCTTCACCGTTTCAATTGAAAATGCTAATCCCAATGACGTTGCAATCACCATTAAAAAAAAATGAAAAAAAAAAAAGTTATTTATTATTGATATTAGAATATGTGGGACTAAATTGTCTATTAATGGCCATAAAGAGTTTTCTAATTTGTTTTGGTTCCCAAACTCAATATAACAATAAATTCCCATAAAGAAAGTAACTTTTGTTCTATAGTATTTTGGGATTTGGATTATCTAAATAAGCCAAGTAATAAGGCAATTAATGCATAAAGTCCACTTAAATATATACAAGTCGTGTCCATGGCCCAAATCTCTGCAGTCAAAAAGGCTAACATTTCGCTTATAAATAGAGAGAGAAATGTTTTACCAAAAAAAAAAATGGAGAGATAAATGAGCCTAAATCATAAGCCAACCCCGAAATTTCAAATAAATTGGGCCTACTGTCCTTTACCCACTGGTTTTGCAAATGAGCCCAATCTTGAAATTTGCAAATACTCAACCATTTGGTCCATTTCTATCTTGTTTAATAGATAGTATCTATACGAGAGCGTTTGATATATGGGATTAGGCTCATTTGGCCCACTTAATTTTAGTTAATTTTTTGTTTGATATTGCATATTAAATCTCGTTGACCCGGAAGAGTTAATCTTCGACCCGGCGTAATCTGCCTACTTTAGAGAGATTAAGTTCTCAAATGAATCCTAGGGGAGGGGGTGTGTTTATCGCAGATTAACTCTTATCTATTATAGATAAGTTCAAAAAGTTAGTTTGATTTTCTGGATAAACATGAAAATTACTATTTATTTCACAAAAAAAAATAAAAATTAATCTCTTATACGAGTACTTAATTTCACTTAATTCTCCACAAATAGATTAAGTGAAATAGGATAATTTACATTATCAAACGCTCATTATATTAAGTTAGAGAGGAAAATATGATCTCTTAAACTTGATCTCTAATTTTTTTTTATTTAATTTATTTATTTTTTTCCATTACATAAGAATAACGTATCTCAGTAAATTATTTATTTATTAATCTTACTTTTCTTTCACCCCACATTTATTCTCTTTTTTATATTCTTTTTTATTTTTCTTTCTCATATTTTTTAATTTATATTTTATTAATATATAATTATTTAACTTATATTAAGATGAACAATTTAATTTAATATATTTAAATAATATATTTTTTTCACATACATCGAGTGTACAAAATTACTAGTATGATATTAAATGAGAGAGATAGATGATAATCGATTTAGTCTCTTGTTGTCCTCTTTTATTTTTAATTTTTTATCTTTTTTATTTTCTTCTATTTTTTCTTTTTATTTATTTATTTATTTTTATCATTCCAACCACGTTTTCTTAACTTTCTTTTTCTCTTATTTGACTTCAATTTTTTTCTTTTTTTATATAATACAACCATTAAGTTATCCTAGTGCTCTCGTGCTTGGTTCAATAAATAAGGGGGTTCTCGTTAAATTCCCGACGACCCCCTTGATCTGTTAAAATATATATATATATATATCCTAGTGCTCCCGTGCTCCGTTGAAAATGGGTTTTTTTTTTGGGGTAAGAAAAATGGAGAATTTCAATGTAAAATGTTTATTCTCTAGATTTTTTCATGAATGATAAGGTGGATTGGTTTATTAAAACATAAGATTCTTCCTACTAAAAATAATTATACACATGAAAACTGAAGCACGAAATATTAAATTAAATTAATATAATATCAGACTTATTTGATGATAGCCAAATTTTATCAAAACTTTAATCTTGGATTTCAGCTTTGTGATTGGGCAACTATATGTTTGTGGGACTTAGGCTTACCTAGCAAAGGAACATTAACATTTTCCGGCATCTTTTCGGCCAAGTGTCTAGAATTGTTCGGATTAGGCTAATCTAGTTATAATAGGGAACTTGTGCTCAATTCTAACATGATACACTATGGCAATAGGGTTGAGATTTAGCTTATAGGCCAACATTGATATTTGATGTTTAGTTTGTGCGGACCCGACTCAATTATACCCTAGAGGACGAATGTCATATTTTTATCATATAATTGATACTAAAATTTTAAAAAAATATCAATTAAATATTGTTTTCGTTTTTTTAGATGAGATCCTCTATAAAATTACTTTTTCTTAAACAAAAAGTATAATACATTTTTTGTGTAATGGTGAATTTGATTGAACAGATTTATTAGGACAGAAACACAAAATAAGAAAAGGAAGATTAATTAAGAATAGGATCCATTTAGAGTATATACTATATATTGAAGCCTTGAAGGCCGGACTCTTCCTTTTGATATGAAGTATGAAGATCATCTAACAAATTTGCCCTTTCGAGACATGGAATGGATATTTGGAATTCACTTCTCCTAATTCTTGGCTTTCTTTTTAGGCCTAAGCAAATTCGGACCAAACTTTCCTAATAATAGTAATTAATGTTCTTATATGACTATGTTACTCATTGTATTATCTTATTGTCACATTAAGATTTCCCCTTTGAATACCAATGTGTATTGCATTTATGTCAAAAATATTCATTTATTTTTCTGGTCCTACAAAATATTGATTTATTGACATTAAGAATGTTTATAACTAGGTGCAACCTCAGATAATCAATTAGTGGGACTAATATTGCTTAAGACTAATATATATATATATATATGGCAAATTACACCAAGGTCCCCTGAGGTTTGGCATAATTACAAATTAATCTTCCACTTTTGGAAATTACGGATTAGTCCCTATAAATACTGTTTCAATTGAGGTCCCTAGACGCCGTTAGGGTTCCGTTAATTTTGACATTTGAATTTTTTAAAACTATTACAAAAAAGTCCCTGAACTATGAATTTTCTTACAAAACGACCCCTTAACTAAATCACATCAACAATGTAGTCCTGTCAAAATTAACGGAACCCTAACGACATCTAGGGACCTTAATTGAAACAGTATTTACAGGGATTAATCCGTAATTTTCAGAAGTGGAGGGATTAATTTGTAATTATGTCAAACCTCAGGGGACCTTGGTGTAATTTGCCCTATATCTATACTATAATATATAGGAAGGGTGTCTTTTGACCCAATTATATTAATTTTGACCAAATTCTAATTTTCTAGAATTTTGAATTATTTTAAATGATAAATTTTTTTTTATGGTAGTTCATTTAATAATAATTGGAATCTTTAATTTTTCAAAACAATTCAAATCATATCAATTATCTCCCTAATTTACGAAGTCTTTTAAATTGATAACTTAATATGTATCCTTATTTATCTTTTAGGGTTTCTTATATTTATTATAAAAGTTCTAAGCACTCATCCATTATCTTTAAATGTTATTTTTTTTCTCATGCCTCACTCATTCTCTCTTCATTCCCACACCTCCGATTCTATTCATCTTTTTTCGCCTCTATCATGGTACAAGCATTATTTTCTTATTTTTTATGTTGCAAACTTCATCTCGAGAAATTACAAAGATTCAAAATTTATGTATTGATACACAAAGTTTTGTTAGTTTTTACTTTTGTTTCGATTTATTATTATTTTTATATATTTTTTGTTGTTGTCGATTTTAACATTTTAGAGATCTTTTTATTTATGTTTTTTATGAAATTTATTTGGAGGATTTGAACTTTTATTTTTATTGTTTTACGAGTTTATCTAATTATTCCAACTTTTAATTGTTATAATTTTTAATACTTTTTCTAATTGTTTTTGTTTATTCAAAGAAATTTATTGTATTAATGATTGTATTTAAATTAATATTTACATTAATTTTTTATTTGATGCATTTGAAGTATTTTTTAATATTTTATTTTTGAAGATTTTAATAATTATATTTTTAACGTAAAATATATCTTTTGCGGTTGTTAGTGCAATAAAATAGTATTTAACACTATGCTCAAAAGTAATCAAATTATCGAAGGATTTTCGGTTTTTTAACTTTTTGTTCTTTTCTTATTCATTTATGATTTATGATTTTCTTTGAGTTGATTTCACATTTATAATTGGAGACGTTTAAAAATTAGATTTAATAATTTCTTCACGCAATTAAGAAATGTTATTTCATATTTTTTTCACCTTGAACTTTAATATTTCTTAGGACATTTTTATTAATTTTTTATTTTTTATTAATTTTTTATTTTCATTAATTTCTCATCTATTTTTATCATTAGTATCATGTTTATCATTGATTTTTGACATGATATTGACAATAGATGATAGTAATAAGTTTATATTTGGATTCAATGATATATTTTTTTTCAATTACCTATTTCTTGGATATATATATATTTGTTTTGTAGTCTAAAATTTTTCATTTTTTAATTGTTTTATAAGTTACTTTAATTGTTGTAGATTTTTTTAATGAATTTTTTTTCAATTTACTATAATTTAAACTTTTTTTATTTTTTCATTAAATTTAATTTACATAAATTGATTATCTACTTATTATTCTTTTTGTTACTTATTATTTTTTTATTTGCTTATTCAAATAATAATAATAATAATAATAATTACCAAGTTTCGTATATGACCTATATTTTTAAAATAATTTGGATGATTTTCTATTTCATATATTTTACATAAATTAACTATCTATTCTAAGATAAATAATTTTTGAATATTATCTTAGTTTGCAACATTTACAACTAATATATAATATTATAAATCACAAACTATAATTTTTATATAAAAACCGTGCATAGCACATGGCATATGCTAGTATATATATATATATATATATATATATATATATATATATATATGTATGGGATCAATTCTAAAATCAAAATTCGAAAAATATAAAGATATATACATATATACTATTATTTTTTGTTAATTGGGTCAAGTAAGTAGTAACCCCATGTGGCGCCAAAACCTAACTCCGCCCTTGTTTACAATTATTTTTTTTCATTTTTTTTTATTCATTATTTCAATTTTGATAAATTATATACTTTTTTTTTAAAATATTAGACATGAAAATGAAGTTACAAATTGCTAACATGGTCAAGTAAGAGACAACAACATCAAAGAGTTCAAAATATAAATTAGGGTTAATTACATCTAGACCCCTTTCGAGTTTAGTATATTACAATTGGATCCCTGTTAGTCATTTTATTACAGTTTGACCCCCTTCTAAAATTTCGAAATTACTAAACGGTGAAGAAAAGATACAATTTCGTTAAATATTTCACGGAATGTTCCAAATAATTGTGAAATAACCATTATATTCAAAATAATTGTGAAATAATTGTTTGTTTAACCGTTTATTTATTCTAAAAAGACGCGATTTTTTTTTCCTACTTTTATAAAACATGATCTTAGAACAAACATAATGGTCATTTCAAAATTATTTGAAATATAACACAATTATTTGGAATATAACGTGAAATATTTAACGGAATCGTACATTTTCTTCACCGTTTAGTAATTTCCATATTTTAGAAGGGATCAAACTGTAATAAAATGACTAACAGGGGTCCAATTGTAATATACTAAACTCGGAAGGGATCTAGATGTAATTAACCCTATAAATTATATACTTGATAAAATATATAAAGCGATCACGCGAATATTTTTGAAATTTCACTTTACTTTAATATTTTTTAATTCTATATTTATTATAAATTTGAATCAAATATAGTCACCTATGACCTATATATAAAACCCTTCTTCTCAACTATAACCTATTAATCAGAAACTAAATACCATACTCTTAACCCAGATATTATAATATCAAAATTTTATTTTTATTTTTAATCCACATACACTCAATTAAAATTCAAATAATAAACCAATTAACCATTTTGATCGAATAATACGGGAAGCCATGAACTAGACCAATTATCCAAAAGTAACGTCCTGGTATCTTTTGGCCCCCTCACTTTTTGCCTTTTGGTCGCTTTTTCGTTCTTTTTCCTATAATTCTTAGTCAGATTAACTCGAAGGTTCCCTGCATCGGCCACGTGTCAGTGTAGCCAACACATTAATATCTCCGCCCAACCCTCTATTTTCTCGTAAAACCTAAAAATTGGAAAATCATGTGGCTACGGAATTTTCGATAATTATTTGATTCCGCCAACATAAACATGTGGTGGAGAAACATCCTCCCACTTTCTCTCTCTAAATGTATAGGCTGTATCTGTATCTATCGCTTTCTCTCACTAACTCAGAATAGACGTGGCGGCAATTGTTTACTGCGAGGCGGTGGCGAGTGGCGGTGACGTGGCCAAAAAGCGCAAAAAAGGTCAGTGGACGCCACCTGCGGGCCCCACCCATTAAGTGAGTGAGGACACTTTTGACATTTCACCTCTTTCTTATCCTCATCCGCTGCGCACCACTCTTTCTTTCTTTCTCATCCACATCTCTGATCTCTCTCTCTCCTCTATTTTGAGAGGCTGTAGATATTTTGGATTTTGGCATAAATATCCTCCTATGTTTTTTTTTTTTTTTTTGAAGAATATATCCTCCTATGTTGGGAAGATTAGGAAATGACATTTTTTTTCTTGCTTTTGGGGATTTTCATTTTTGGCGATCAATTATAAATCAAATCAGAAATAGTCTTACTTTAAATACTGTCAGCGAACAAAATTTAAATATTAATTTTTATTACACGAGAATATATGAAAATGATCGATTCACCTATTGTGTAAGCCCCTGGACTTTTGGGTAAATTTGATTAGTCGCTGGTGTAACTTTTGACTTATGACAACATGCATTTTGCTACTTTGATAAAAGTGTAGTGTGTTTTCTAAGTATTATTGTTCTTTTGAGTAATTGCGGATTTTTTTAACATATTTGTTGAGTTTACAATTTTGAAAAAGGAAAACTATGTATATTCCCAATTGAATTAAAAGATTTGAATCTGGCTCCTTGAAAATACAGTCAATTATAGTCTAATTTTTCTAAAAATCGAGTAAAGTACTCTTCCTGTGATATAGTCAATTATGAGTGTGTTTATATAATAACTGGCATAAACCATTTTTAAATATTTTTTTTCACTTCATGCAGAGATAAGAGAGAAAGAAAACATTTGCATGTTTTATATTTTATTTAAAAATTAAATCACACAATAAAGGTAAGAAATATACGGATGCTTTCACTCTTGTTGATAATTATTTAGGATATTTACCTATTTTGATGCTATGTATTCAATCTAAGGATATTAAAGATAAGAAAAGAAAAATGACATAAACAAAAATTTTAAAAAGTAATAAGGTTAAAAGACATCATAATATCATTCTTCATGTAAACTATACGAAATATTAGAATCGAAAGAATGCTAAGTATATAATTTCTTTTTTGGTGAAAAACCACGTATATAAATGCATTCAAGAAGATAAAAATTATAAAATAAAAATAAAACAATGTAAAATACTTTGATTGATAAATCTCAAAATGCAATGAAAATGATAAATGTAAAGGTCGGAGAAAAACTACAAAAATCTTAAAATGAAATAAGAAATATAGAAAAAGGTTAATGTATGTATCTAAGAATATAAAACCTATCAAGATGGAAACTTAAAGATAAGAAAAGAAAACCGACATGAACAAAGATTTAAAAAAGTAATAAGGTTAAAAGGCATTAAAATATCATTTTTCGTGTAAACTATATGAAATATTATAATCGAAAGAATGCTACGTATATAATTTCTTTTTTTGGTGAAAAGCTACACATATAAATGCATTCAAGAAGATAAAAATTATAAAATAAAAATAAAACGATGTAAAATACTTTGATTGATAAATTTCAAAATGTAATGAGAATGATAAATGTAAAGGTCGGAGAAGAACTAAAAAAAAAATCTTAAAATTACAATAAGAAATATAAAAAGGTTAATATATGTATCTAAGAATATAAGACCTGTCAAGATTGAAACTTAAATCATTAAAAATGAGTAAAAGAATATAAAACTCATAAAACTATAAAATAATGGCTTTCAAAATCTTAAGAAAATCTTCAACATAATAAAAAAAAAAGTAGTAAATCAATTAAATGTATAGGAATTAAAAAGTGAAATTCCAACCTATCAAAAAATACCAATTTATTCTTAGAATTTCATTACAAATGGATTATTATTCACCGTTAACTGTGCTTATTCTTCAATTTATTTTTCAAGATATAGAGTTCAGCAATCGAAACTTTTATTACTTTCTTAAACATATTAAATAATGGATTTTAGTTATGGAAGAAATAATATTTTAAACTATAAAAGCTTGAAGAAAAAATCTCAAATTTTGACAGTTACCATAAATAATAAAGTTTTTAGCTAAGATAACTATGATTATTGCTTAAATTAATAAGGGATTCCATAAACATTATTTTAAATTTGATTAATAGTTTAAATATTTCTTCTAATAAAATAATATAAATTTTTAAAAAGTCACCATTTGATCATAATTGAACTAATTATGGTTTAAAAACATTCGTCTAAATATATAATTTGATTTTTAAAAGAAAAGAAAGATTTGACCAATACGATATATAAAGACTCAACGTCCAAAAGATGTTGCCCTTAACTCTTAACAAAGGAAAATTTTGACCAAAACTAATATGGAAAAATCCATAATACTTGAATTAAAGTTATTAATTATTTTCTTCATCCAAAAGATGTCGCCCTTAAAGACTCAAAATTAAATATAAACCTTTAAATAAGATTTAAAAAGATATTTATTATTTTAAAAGATGATTAATGATGGTTTCCCAACTACACTAAAAAAATATATTTAAATTCAGATATATATATATCAAACACCGAAATAATATAAAACCTAAAAAAAGGTATTATTATTTCATAATTAATAATATGGTGAAGATGGACAAAATAAGAATTTAAAAACCACAAACTTAAAATAAGATAAACTGAAATACACTTAAAAAGATATGAAAAATGCGTAGAATTTAGAAAAAAATAGGGCTAGAAAAAATAAGTATATATATATATATATATTTATTTATTTATTTATTTTGTTCTATATCAAATTAATGAATTCAACATACATCTCTCCATTTTATAGAAAAACACCTTTCAAAATAAAAGTTCATAGAACAAAATCAAATCTTTCAGAATAAGATTCACATCGACTAAATCCACAAGAAGTAAATTAAGTCCCAAAGGATCTTAAAAAGTCTAATTTATAACTCTCAATAGGCATATGAAACATCACTTTGTTCATCTTCTCTCTCTGGAGGAAGATCATGTGACAACAACATTTTCTGCATAAAATTATATCCCTCCTGGCCAATAGATTCGTTCTCGGTGATGATGAAGTAGGCCAACATCGGATAATGGCCAACATAAAATGCATAACTATCTTGATGGATGTTCACCGCCCTTTCAAATCGAGCCAATTCGACATGGCCAGTGCCGGCATACCTGGCCTGCAAGTGCTCGAGCTAGGAGTTGATGTTAAACCTGTCACTAAGCTCCTGAATAACAATAAGTTAATTACATCAAAATAATCATGAACGATTATATATAAACAAAAAGAAAAACAGATTGACAAAACTGAAACAAAATATATAAATATCGAATAATTAACCTAAAAGGTTAAATAACTACAATAATCTACTATGAAAAAAAAAATCAAAACACATAATTTAACAACACAATGAAGGAACACATGCGAGAAAAAAATTGTTTGTTAAAGAGAGAGAGAAAGAGTAATATAATAAAGTGAGTAGTATAAAAGATGAATGAAAAGGAAGAAGTACGTCTCATTTTATAATGTAGGATAAATAAATATTTTGTAATTATGTAAAAATATTACTATGTATAAAATCAATCAGCATTAATTATGATTTTCAAATTTTGAAATCATATAGTGACAAAAAATTAGGTATGGATTGGTAGATAATTATTTACATTTATAGATTAGATTTCATCCAAATTTATTTATATGTGTATATATAAATAATGCATTCCAAATAAATAAATTAATAATAATTTTCTTAAGTAATTAAAAGAATTTGAAGTTAAATGAATTAATTTATCAAATTAATAAATAGTATAGCATTTAGTTCGTATTCCATATTTTAATATATAAAAATTTTAATTCATTTAATTTAATTACCACATTTTGGAATGATCATGCATAGAATTTCCTTTTTCTTTTTTCAAATGATTTAGGCAAAATGTAAGGGATTAATTATATTCACAGTAGTAGTGGATAATTAGGATAAATAAATATCAATTTACAACTCATAAAAGAATTAATAATAAAATTATATCAAAAAAGAAAACAATTCTATTTGGTTAAAATTGCATGATTAAAGTCAAATATCGTTATTAAATATATAATGATATATTTAATAACGATATAAATTTATTAAGTATTAATTTTAGATTTAAAAAAATTAATTAATTTGATGGAGTAAGTTAATTAATTTGTGTCAATTATATATATATATATATATATATATATATATATATATATATATATATATATATTAACTATTAACTTTAGATTTAAAAAAATTAATTAATTTGATGGAGTAATTTAAGAAACATAATTAATTCTCTGTATTTTGTAATGTTTGAATTTAAATTTAAAATTGTACTGATTTTTTTTTATGGAAATTGTATCCGTGATTTAAGTAATTAGCCATTAAAATTAATTTAATAAATTTATAGAAATATTAAATACATGAATATAATATTAACCTTATTTAATTAATAGAAATATCAAAATTAATTTCATTCGGTCAAACTTACCAAGATTAATTATTTTCCTTAGTTACTACTTTTTTTTAAAATAATATATAAAATAAAGATAAGCCAATCACTGATTTTTTTTATGGAAATTGTATCCGTGACTTAAGTAATTAACCATTAAAATTAATTTAATAAATTTATAGAAATATCAAATACATGAATATAATATTAACCTTACTTAATTAATAGAAATATCAAAATTAATTCCATTCGGTCAAACTTGCCAAGATTAATTATTTTCCTTAGTTACTACTTTTTTTTTTTAACTTATTTTTATAAAAAAAAATAATATACAAAATAAAGATAAGCTAACCATATTTTTTCTATCTAATTAAAAACTTCAAAAAAACCACAAAATTCCACGTCATCAAAATGTACAATAAAAAGTCAAACATCGTTATCAAATATATAATAGTATAGATATTGGGCAACTAACAATTCCCAACAATACAGAAATTACTAATAATCCTCCCTAATGATTCGAATATTCTATCTTGCGATTCACAAGGGAATAACGGTACTTATAGAGCATGTTATAAATAATTCAAAATAAAGACTAAAATACCAAAAACTCAAAAAATAGTTGAATACATGAAATCCATGAATAAATATACAAAATAATATATTCATAAAATATGCAAATGGTAAAAAAAGTTTTGGATTACAATACTTTACATCATTGAAACATATATAGATGTTGGTGTCCCGAGATCATTGTTGTTTCCCAATGGAAACGTACTGGGTACAAAAACTTCATTTTCTAACTCCGAAAATTCACATCCTTGACCCCCTAATTAGTAGTACGTAATGTTATGATAGATACATGAAAGTGCTTTAATTTGAAATAAAAAATGAATTGTGGCAAATTAACATAAGATACATATTCTGTAAGTTAGAGTCATACTCCTCAGGTCGATTCACATGTGTTTGAGCTATATTTGTACAACCATGCTCATAAATAGATGTACCAGTTATAGCTAATTGATTGTGTGGAATATCAATAATATGAGATTTTTGTATCATAATATTCTGATCAACACCTAATATACATTAAAAAATCATTAAATCAACAAAATAAAAGGTTGAAATTAAAACAAAAATTATATATAAAAGAAGAAATAGTACGATTTGTAGTTTCCACACATCCTCTTGCATCAACTTGACCTTGATCTCTAATAATTCTATGCTCATCGATAATGTGATCTATGGATATAATAGTATACGTTTACAAAATAAGTGAACATATATAACTAAATAATATGATCAATGCCTAAACAATTAAATTATACCGAGTAAAATAGGAACAGAACAGAGTTCTTGTGAATTGAATTGGTCATGACCACCACCAGCAGCTTGTACTTCCCCTATATTGAATAAATATAAATATTATGATGTATGACAAAAGATGTAATCACGATTCAATAAAATATTTATCAAAATTCAATAAATATATACCAACATTTATGTAAAATATTAATGGGGAGCATATCATTCGAAATAATCTAACCATCATGCATTAAATCAGTTGCTGAGATGATGACCCTCGTCTTGAACGTGTTGATGTTCCTCGGGCTGCTCGCCTGCCTCTTGATGGTGGACTATAGATATTAGAATCCCGTACTTCGTTGGAGAGTTATTATGGAGTCCAGACAAAAATTAATATTCTATCTGTAGTCGTGCCAAACGTTTGACCACTAAATCATCATTTACTCCGCTATACCGTTTTATATATAACTCTTTCTTTCTATTCAATCGTGCAAGCTTGTAACTGATTTGATTGTTGTTCATTTTATCCCTGCACAAAATAAAAATAAAATAGATAGTTGAATTTATTTGACCTAAATTAGTTATTACAAAAATATCACTTTTCATAACGATTTGCATCGCATAAGCATAAAAGAAAGCTGTCGTGTCATTTCTAATATAATTATAATTACAATATTTTCTTTTTTTTTTTTTGTCAGATTATAACATTTTATAATGGTACTAAATTTGTTTGGAATTCAATTTAGTTCTTACTATTAGTTCATAATTTGATAAATTATTTTCAGTTTAGAATTAATACAATTCTAGCCTACAAACCTTAGTTATGGCATCAACCTCATAAACATAAAAGAAAGCGGTTATTATAACCTTAATCAACATTTTCGCATCAACATGGCATCAACATTTTCGCATCAACATGGAATCAACAATAATATATTCTAATAATATCAATACAAAATTGGATTGCATCTTGATATTAAAAAATGAATTAATTCAAAATTAGTCAAAATATTCTAAAACTAATGAGTTCAAAATATAAGATTAAATCTATATAATTAAACAAAAACAAAAACAAAAATAACTCGTACCTTATGAAATTGATCCGAAAATCTTGAAAGTTCTTTAACCCTCGTTAATCTCGTCAAGATTTTCAAACTTCGTCAGTTCCATCAATGAATTAAATTGCTACTTGATATCCTAAAAATAATTAATTCAAAATATAAGATTCAAATAATACAATTAAACTTTGAATTAATTCGTTTATTGCATACCCATATTTTTAAAATCTCAAATATGATAATTTATGAAAATAAAAATAATCCGTACCTTAAGAGATTGAGTCAGAAATCACAAAATCTTTTGAACTTCCTCAGCCTCATCAGGGATTTCAAACTTGAAAAATCTCACCAAAACCATGAATTACAATTTAACATTCTATAAGTTTTGTTATAGTTTTTTTTGTTGGATATCTTTTTAATCTAATTAATAATTGTAATAAAGATCTCTCAAACTATGGAATGGATGATGTACTGAATATACAAAAGTTCTCAACCTAAACTTTATTAACGTAAGTTTTCGTTAATTATAATAATAATATTAAATACCAACCCAATTATGAGGTGGATGTCAATTAAGTCTCCTTAATTGTGGGTGCAAACAAATATAACATTTATATATTCCTTTCTTAACATTTATATATTTTTAATAATCAAATTAATAACATTTATTTATATTGATAAATATATATATATATATATATATATATATATATATATATATATATAATTTAAGAAATTCTTACATGGAAAGTATATTATAAATCTTAACAAAGATAATTATTTTCTTTAATTACTATTTATTTTCATAATAAAATATTTTAAAAAATAAAGATCAACCAATCACATTTTTTCTATCTAATTTAAAACCTAAAAAAAAAAATTACACATCATAAAAAATACACAAAAAAAGTCAAACATGGTTCACAAATATATAATAGGTTCTAAAATTTCATCATTTAGAAAAAAAATACAAATAAAAAGTATATTATGAATCTTGACAAAACAATTATTTTTCTTAATTACTATTTATTTTCTTAATAAAATAATATACAACATAAAGATAAGGCAATCATATTTTTTTATTTAATTAAAAATCTAAAAAAAAAGACAAATTATCATTTAGTCAAACTTGCCAAAGATAATTATTTTCCTTAGTTACTACTTATTTTCATAATAAAATAATATATAAAATAAAGATAAGCCAATCATATTTTTTATATGTAATTAAAAACTTCAAAAAAACCACAAAATTCCATGTCATTGAAAATGCACAGTTGAAAAGTCAAACATCGTTATCAAATATATAATAGTATAGATAACTCAAAAAGTTACGTGACACTATATGTAATATTCCATATTCTTGGAAATTCTTGGAATTGTACGCAATTAATATTCTCAAGAATATAAAATTTTCACAATATCCATTCACACGCGGAAGAGATGAAGTCTACCAGACTACCACATGATTAAATAGGAGCAATATCCTGAGGGACAAAGTTAGAATACTGGACTATTTTAAGAGGCTGTGAGATATTTAAGATTTTATTTTAATAAGCATTTTAGATATATATATATTTATGTGAGTTCGAGTGTAGGGATATTTGTGTTTTGCGAAGACAAAAGCAAATGCACTCGCCCTGAATGGACAACATGTGGGCCGACTTTTTATTTAATTTCTGGTTAACATTTCCTTTCAAACTGACATTACATTTCATTTTAGGGCTCCACCTACGCCTCAATTATTTTATAGCTGCAAAAGGTTATTATTGAGACCCCATATATATAAACTAGTATGTTCCCCGTGCTATGCACGGAAACAGTAACAGTATATAATGCATCTAATATAACATAATAATTTGAGTTGCGTTTCTACAATAAAAGTGTTCCTACAAATAGAAATTGGTCATGTTTTGTGTGTAATCCTGTGAGATCGGTGCTTGAACAAAATTTCTTGAAGAAGATATTTCTGTAATTAAAACACGGAAAAAAAACTATAAGTTGCATATCCACAAAAATATTAACTTGCATATCCCAATAAATCAGTATAAAATTTTTGACATAATTAAATTGATATTAGTTGACTTTTACTAAATTTATGGGATTAATATCTCAATTAGTGGGATTAAATAAATAATTTTAAAAATGAGCATAAATAATTTCTGTGTTTAAACACCCGTATTTGTATATATCCACACATAAATAATTTCTGTAATTAAAACACAGAGAAAAACAATTGTTAGTTAATAAATAAATACAGAAATTTGAACATATCCTGTGAGATCGGTGCTTGAACAAAATTTCTGGAAGAAGATATTTCTATAATTAAAACACGAAAAAAAAAAACTATAAGTTGCATATCCACAGAAATATTAACTTGCATATCCCAATAAATCAGTATAAAATTCTTGACATAATTAAATTGATATTAGTTGACTTTTACTAAATTTATGGGATTAATATCTCAATTAGTGGGATTAAATAAATAATTTTAAAAATTAACATAAATAATTTATGTGTTAAAACACCCGTATTTATATATATCCACACATAAATAATTTCGGTAATTAAAACACGGAGAAAAACAATTGTTAGTTAATAAATAAATACAGAAATTTGAACATATCCTGTGAGATCGGTGCTTGAACAAAATTTCTTGAAGAAGATATTTCTGTAATTAAAATACGGAAAAAAAAACTATAAGTTGCATATCCACAGAAATATTAACTTGCATATCCCAATAAATCAGTATAAAATTCTTGACATAATTAAATTGATATTAATTGAGTTTTACTAAATTTATGGGATTAATATCTCCATTAGTGAGATTAAATAAATAATTTTAAAAATTAACATAAATAATTTATGTGTTAAAACACCCTATTTGTATATATCCACACATAAATAATTTATGTAATTAAAATACGGAGAAAAACAATTGTTAGTTAATAAATAAAGGATCTTGTATTTCTATTCTCACTCTCTCACGCGATGTTAGAAAATTATTTATGTGTAGAGTATAAATAAATAAAAATTATTTTTGTGTGGATATATACAAATAATTTGTATTAAAAATTTTTGTATTTAAAATTATTTTTGTACTCTAAATATACAAATAATCTGTATTAAAAAATATATAAAATATTCTTGAACAAATTACAAACATATATAAAAAATTACCTCCTTACTGATGTACTTGAACAAAACTTCAGAAGAAGATATTTTCTGCGTTAAAACACGGAAAAAAAACTATAAATTAATATATATTTCATAAATTATCACTAAAGAATATATATACAAAAAATTACCTTTTCACACAGCGTAGTTGAACAACAGCTATATTTCTCTATCAAAAAATTAAGAAAAATCATAAAATCAAACACACATGTAATATATAAATTATCAATGAACAAAAGTATATATAAAATTACCATACCACATATGCTATCTGAAAAGTAAAAAGAGGGGGGGAAAAACTATGAATTAGTATACAAATATATACCTTAAAACAATTAAAATATAAATATGTTGAGAATCATTATAACCGTATATCTATATACGATGTAAGAACAGACTCAACAATTAAAGAAGAACAGACTCAATAATTAAAGAAGAGATTACCTCCTCCGTTGTATTGAAAGTTTGTGCCAAGAGTAGCGTCGTAAAACTAATATCGTAAATAAGCTTATGCCAACTGCATCTCTATTCAATGATTTTGCTTATTTATAGCGTGGAGTTATAAATCAGAGTTCTAAATTTACGTATAAAATTATTGACACAAATAAATCGATATTAGTTTAGTTTTCCTAAATCAATCAATTAATTAGGGGATTAAGTAAATAATTCAAAAACTTAACATAAATAAAATTTTGCTAAAATGTGTTAAATTTATTTCAATTAATTAAAATTAATCAATTAATTAAGATATTTATAGTAAATTGTTTCTTTAATCACGTGAAATCACTAATACTTAGCATAAATACAATCATTATTTCTATATACATAAAAACATTAAGGATTTTGTGATTGATTATTAATCGGACATTTCTTAAATTACTGAGATTAATAAGATAATTAATATGATTTGATAATTAATTATAGTTTTCTCAATTAGTGGAATTTAATAAATAATTAAAATATTAAATAGTTTGAAAAGTTAACCAACCAATCAAATAATTTTTAAAGAATAAAAATTTTCAAAAAAACCACAAAATTCCATTTGGTCAAAATTCACTCAATTTGGTCCAAAGACACCCTTCCTATATATTATAGTATAGATTAGGGATGTTTTGGAAGATTTTTTAATATTAATTTCTATGTTTTTTTTTTTTTTTAAATCGATCAAATAGATAATAGAATTATTACCCAAGACCCCAACTCATACATAAGTAACCGAGAATCCAAATATACAAGAAACGAGTCATGATCCAAACTAAAGCAAATAAGCAAAAATGTCCAGCCAACTCCCAAACATCAAACATATACAAATAATGGGCGTAATTAAAACCAGGATATTTGATATAGGCATCGGTAACAAGAATTAATGGATATTTGACTGCTTGCCATCTTTTATCTTTAGGATTATTTTTATGTAAATACTATATATTGTAGCTATTAAGAAGAAGTGATTTCTCGATTTTTCGATTCTAGGCTCTGTCACTTATGCAAGATTATTTGGATAAAGATTAAATGAAGTTTTTTTCCCCTTGAAGTATTAAGTTGGTATTCTTTTTGTGTGTTGCACGGATGCCTTAAAATATTTCAATTGATATTGTAGAAGTTATATAATAATGGAAAAAAAGGAAAAAAGAATAATTATATTAAAGTTCTCTTTTAGAATATAAATTTAATTATCTTAAAATTTATTGATCTATAAATATAGTTAATTAAATAAAAAAAGAGAAAAAACGGAACACAATAAAATAATTGAATGACGAAAAGAGTGAAGAGCAAAAATTATAAATTTAAAAAATTAATTAAATTATAAAAATAACAATATAAATAATAAAATTTTATGCATAGAACATGCTCAAGGCATAGAGAAAATATATAAAGTGTCTATTGTTGGTTATCAATATGTATTTTTTAAATCTCATTAATATTTTTTATAATCGGTAGTTGTATAATCAAAAACTAAATTAAAAAAAAAAAGTAAAAAATTATTTATTAAATGTTGAAAGGATGATTATATATTGTAACTAAATTAATATATTAATTCATTTTACTTTCATAAAATATGTTATTAATATATAATTAAATATATCAAAGTACGCTAATTATGATTGATTATTTAGTATACACGTACAATTCATTACAAATGAATAAGTAAATTTTAACTTTGCAAACCGTAAATTAAATACTTGTTTGAAATTAAGAATTCTTATAATTAAATGTAAGATCATCTCATATTATCATTAAAGTTTAAAGAACAAAGTTAAAAGATTTGACACTTAAAAAGAATAGAGCTCAACTATTCATACTAACTTATATATAATTTCTAAATATATAATTGAAAGAACAAAACATATGAATAAAAATTACTGTGGACGTATTATAAGAGAAAATTATTATCCAAAATTTTAATCAGAAATAAAAATATAATAAAAAATTAAGATCGAAGCAAAAAATAAAAATAAAAATAATTAATAATGTGAATGTTTATATTAGAAGAACTTAGAAGAAGTCGAACGATCACAAATATTATTTATTGATGTTTCAAAATATCATAATGTAATTATATAAAAAAAATAAAATGTAGAATGAAATATTAGATAAAATAAATATAACTAAATGTGTAACATGAAAATAAAATTATCAATTAAGAAAAATACTATAATTTGAAAAAAAAGAAACATTTGAAAATCAAATAATTAAAATACAATTAACTACTGCAAATGAATTTTGTGTGTATGCTAATTACTGTGTCTTAGAGGAAGTACTTTCTCTTTTCTTTTTCTTTTTTTATAGGAGGAAGTAGTTGAAAGTTATTGAAGTTACACTTTTGCATTAATTTATAGAATGTTTTAGAAAGGGTGAAAAAGTCTTGTTTGACACATATGAGGGAAAAAATTAAATAAGAAATGCAACTATTATATGTTAAATTAGTCAAGATTAATATTATAGTCAATTTGACCTAATAAATTCAGCCTATGCAAAACAAAAAAAAATAGAATAGTGAAGTGGTGCTAATTAAGTTTTGTGATACTTGAACGTGCTATCAGAACAGATGAATTGCACGTTATTTTGACTTAATCAGCTTTTATAAATATTATTAATACTTTTGAAGAAATACTTTGCCTTAATAATTTTACATGGAAAATAAAAAATCAAACTTCTACTTAGAACCAGAATGTTCTTTAGTTCTAAACTTTGACATTATAGCTACTTAAATATTTTGTTTGATCCCCTTTTGAGCTACACTATTCAAAAAATAATATATGAAATCCATCATCTGTTCTTTTATTTTTATCTAATTAGTCACACTTTTTATATGTGTACTTTTTCTCCATTTGCATTTCAATATTAATTTATCCCTAATTACTGCCTTTTGATTCCGTAAGTGTTGTATGTTAATTTGACAATCGTATGTTGTTGCTCGACAATGAGATTAGAGGCACAAGCCAACGAACTAATCAGGTTGGAATGTATCGATTCCAACACTTAATTAAAAAATAATCATTTAATGTATCACAAACTTAAAGTAGGAGTCAACTAAAATTTTTAGCAATAAATTATAATGTAACGAGTCTGTCCTCAAGGGAGAAATTGATCAAAATCTTTAGCAATTAACCTTTGGAATTTGGATGACCATTCTCCTTCCATTGCACGTTTGTTAATTCTAATAATTAGAATCTGTAATATTTCATCAATTTTCTCCTCTCAACAAGTTGAGTTGAACATCCTTGAACACCTCTAAATTGTGGAGCAGTACATTAATGTTCATGTTGTGTACTTTCTTATACCAAGTGTTTACTCTATGCATATTCCAAATGTTTATTACGGTTAGTGCAAATGTTTTATGTCATTGAATTATTTATTTAATTCATCTAACCTGTTTTTGGTACCCTACATATTCTTATCTTACTTACCTCCAATATATTTTGGATATTGACACAACGACACATAAACTATAATTCGAATTTCTTTTTTAATAGTATTCCCAAATTGATTTTCAATTGTTCCCCAATTACTCTCGATAATACTATTTACTCTATTTCCCTAAAATATTTATATAAAATAATAATTAAGGAAAATAAAAAAAGGAAGACACGCGTGAGAAAGAATCACAGAAAGCGCGTAGGAAGTAAGAGCAACCCCTCAACTTACCGTGAAACCACACACTCGAACAAAACACACACACGCACAAGTAAAACAAACAACAATCATATAGTGATTAAAGATGCATGATGCAAGTGTCATGAATGATTTGTGTACCGTTCACGACTGATTTGAAGTCTCGAATTTCTTTTTAATAGTATCCCCAAATGGATTTTCAATGGTTCCCCAATTACTCCCGATAAGACTCGAACTCGTGACCATCTTCACAACATAGAAAATCATTATCTACTTACCCAACCCAATCCAACATAGGACAAGAGTCGAACTCGTGACCAGGTCACAGTTAATTTCCAAGAAATTTATGTCTTGAATTCCTCATTCAAACCAAAGAAAAATGACAATTTATTCTAGACACAATAACAATAACTTAGTATACCTCAATTTTATTTACTTTTTTCAGGTTTGTAGTTCTAAGATCCAAATAAAGAGCAAAACATAGGCAAGAGTAGGGCCACCAGGTGGTCAACCACCCCATTTCCCATTCTAGCCAAGTCTTATATTTCACCCTTCTTACCCGTGACCAACTAAATCAACTATCCACTAAAACTCCGACACGCGTCGCAAAAACCATGGCGAGTACCGTAGGCATATCTGTACGCGCGCCACTAGGGTTGGGCAAAGCGGAAAAAAGCGCAATAGAAAAGCAATTGTGTCGTTGGCTGACATCAACGCGCCACGTGGCCGTGCCTCTCTTTCAATTTGAGCCACATGATTCCATGGATTTCTCGATCGTTTTCTACCAGGAAACCCCCCCAACTATCGTATATTTACGGTTTGGCCCCAATGACGTGGCGTCCACAGGCTTCCCTTCCCCTGCCTTTTTCCTCCGTCCAACCCTCCATAAACAGAACCCCGAACTATTTCCTTTGCTTTACAAATTCCCTCTCTTCTCTCTCTTTCTCTCTGGTATTTGTGTACTTTTTCTTTCCCCTCTATCTCTCAATTGATCTTAAGCTGAGAACTTTCACTTTCAGTGCCTTGTATTGCTTAATCGTGTTTGTTCTCTCTGTTTTTGCTTCTGCCTCAATCATTGGTTTCAGATAAAGATCCGGTGTTTTGAGGCGTTTTTCTGCGGATTTTCAGCGGTTTTTATATCCATATAAACGAACCCTTTTCTTGATTTGCACTGTTCTTTCACCAAACGCAGTTTCTGGAGCTGCCCTGTTCCCGCTTTTTGTGGTTTTTTTCTTCTGAATCGAGGAGTTTACAGGGGTTCGGCTTAGTGGGAGGTGTGGAGTTTTGGTGATTCTTTTAAAAGATTAGGAATTTCGATGGAGAGAGGAAGTATCTTGGATAGGAAGGTTTGATATTTTCTTCTGGGAACAAGAGTTGATTTCGTTTGGTCTTTGAATTGCTGAAAAAGACAACTTGGAGATATTAATGGGTTCTGCAGATATGGCTTTGCTTGTGAGTTTTATGTTTTGATTAACAGCTGATTTGGGTTTGTTGTTGTTTATTTGGATAAGATTTCACTTCTGAAAACCCATCCCCTCTCTGTGTGTTTCTGTTACTGTAGTAATCGAAGTAAACTGTTGCTTTCGAGTTTAATTCGCTTTATTGGGATGAATTTGAGGTCTGTTGTTATAGATATAAGATTTTTGTCCATCACTGAGATTTCTTGATGATTCAAAATTCTTAAGTTATCTGTTTCTGTATGGGCAAATCTTGTTTCTTGGAGTCTTCTGTTTCCGGTTCTTTCTATTTTTTTGAACATAGATGCGTCTTGTTCCTTGGATTGTCGAATAACGTCTTGAGTATGCTTAAACCTTTGTGCCACTGGAGACATCTTAAGATATGATATGAACTATGATACTGAATGTTATTAGAGTCCATCGATCATCCATCATGATTTTACAACTTATGTTGTATGTTACTGGTCTGAATTTCAAACATCAATTACAGCTAAGTAGAGTAATTATTTTGTGATTGATGACAGTCTGGCTATAGCTCCAATATTTGGACTTGTTTACACTTTTAACTGAAAGTGTCGATGCCCTTTTTGGAAATTTGTTCTTGAACTTTTGTTGTTCTACTGCAGGAACAAAAATGCACTGAAACAGACACTCCTTTATCTAATGCGGATGACTTTTCTCCAAAGGTATGTGCACATCTCTCTAATTCTTCATTCTGAAGGGGTGTATGTGTAATTATTCAACTTATCTCTGTATTTGGATTTTGGCCTCATTTTGTTTGTGCTTTTCTCTATCAGGTGAGGAAGCCTTATACAATCACAAAACAAAGAGAAAGATGGACAGAAGAAGAGCACAAAAGGTTTCTGGAGGCGTTGAAACTTTATGGTCGTGCGTGGAGGAAAATCGAAGGTGGCTAAATTAAGTGTGGCTAAATTTATAGTGAGTGAATATTTTTGTACTTCAATGTATTCTTAGTAGGTTTTCCCTTTCTTCCATTATTTTGTAGAGCACGTGGGTACGAAAACAGCAGTGCAAATTCGAAGCCATGCACAGAAGTTTTTCTCCAAGGTTTTACCATACCATTATCTGCCAATTATATCTATAAGCCGCCTTTTTAAGTAAGTCATAACTTTTATGACCTCAAGGCGTGCAAGAACTTTGCTATAATTTTTTTTTTTGGCTATTGTATGTTTTAATAATTGCTTGTAATAATAATGCTTTTCCATTATTGGTGTGTTTAGGTTGTTCGTGAAACTAATGGGGGAGATGGAACTGCTGTGAAGCCAATTGAAATTCCACCGCCAAGGCCTAAGAGGAAACCGATGCACCCTTATCCTCGTAAGCTTGTGTCTTCAGTGAAGACGGTAATCTCGATACCTGAGGATGATCAGATGAGGTCTGAATCTCCTAATTTGGATAATCAGTCACCTACTTCTGTATTATCTGCAATTGGTTCGGATTCTTGTGTTGGGCCGGACCCCAATGGAAGCACTTCATGTGTATCATCTGCTCTTGCAATCAATGGTGGTGGACGTGTGTCTGAAGATGTTATGGCTACTTTGCCCGACAGTGAAGATGGAGATTCGAGCCCTGATGAACAAATACCTCTGGTACTAGCTTGTTCTCTTAACAGCCTTAAATGGTGTTTGTATTAAATGATTTTATTTATTCAAACTAAAAGGAATGGTCATGAATATTGAGGACCACTTGTTTGGTCGGACTCTGAATCTGAGGCAATTTTAAACAATCAATATGTTTGAGTCATTCTAGAATAGCTATAATGGAGGAGAGAAGAGAGACTGAATTTCATGATGAATTAACTATCTGCTTTCACTCGATAGGATCTGGAGCTTTCGTCTCAAAATCCCGCATGCAGTAAAAAAGATTATCCTGATGAATCATCACCGGGGAGCTTGAAGCTTTTTGGGAAGACATTATTAATAATGGAACACAAATCAGAGTCTCATACTAGTAGCAAGACGGAATCAGTGGATGAAGACGAGGCAACACGTTCCTTACCATGGAGTGTCGTCCCGTTGAAATTTCCCATGACTACTCCTCCCGAGTACATGGCGATTGATGCTGGTTGCTCGTGGCTAACACTTTGCAGTGATCCATCACGTTCGGTTCTTGAAGTACACAGTCCGATCCCAATCAAGCCCCAGCCCCTTCCTGACAGGAAGGACAATGATGATGAAAAGGAGGGTTCTTCAACCGGTTCGAATACAGATTCACTTGAACGGAAGGGCAAGGAAGGAAAGTCGTTTTCTTCCTACAAATTGAGCAAGAGGGTGTCAGCAGACTGCTGTAGAAAGGGTTTTGTCCCGTACAAAAGGTGTTATGCAGAGATGGATTCCACAAAACGAAGTGGTGAAGAGAGTGAAAAACAACGGGTTCGTCTCTGCTTGTGATTAGGAGAGACTATTATTCCTTTGATGCTATTAACATGTAGCTATTGCTAGCGGTTGGAGGGCTGGATTTTGCCTGAAGCAGGCAGATACATATGGCTTCCTGTAACTATGTTCATTAATATTATCTTGTTTTTCAGCTCTCTTTTCTCGTCACTATTGAAATGTATTTTTGGGTAAATTTTGCACACCAGTTTTCATCTCTTCTTGACACCTGCAAGGAGCTGTCAGCTTTTGGTTCTTTGAACTGATTATATTCTTGTCGAAGGCTCATCAGTTGTATTTGCTAAAGACTTTGTTAGTCGGGTCCAGTGCGAGTGAGTGAATCATCATCACCAATTGGAGATATTTGTTTGGGATCAGCAAATAGGTGTGGATTTGCCTTTGGATCAGCTAACAGGTGTGGGTTACCCTTCCTTCAATGAATCAATCGAGCCCCTCTTACGAGCGACATCACTACAATGCAAAAGTTGTGCTTATGTTGTGCCAGTGCTGCTTTCGAGGGGTGAGGAACGAGCCTTTTCGAAGGGCTCGTGAGGATGATGTGCAAGTGCTGCTTTCGAGGGGTGAGGAATGAGCCTTTCCGAAGGGCTCGTGAGGAGGATGTGCGAGTGCTGCTTTCGAGGGGTGAGGAACGAGCCTTTTCGAAGGGCTCGTTCCTCACGAGGGGGGTGTGCGTTGGGACCTCTGGGCTGGGAACAACATGGGGAATCTTCTCTCTATGCAGACTTCATCCCGTTGGTTGAGGATCTTGTTCTGGTCCTTCTGCATTAACTTACGCTCTCCGGTTATCCCGTTGGCTGAGGATCCTGTTCTGAATTAGCTTACATTGTCGGATTCTTAACATTTCATAAAGAGAGACTTACATTCTTTCTTTAGCAACTGAATGTTAGGAGTGGCTCGGACGCCTGTTACAACATTCTTTGGTTGAATATCTATTGATCTATTCTTGGTCAATCTAGCGTGTATATCTCAAAAGGGAGACATTTAGTAGGTACATTAATAACCCAGATAATCTTAAAACAAGAGGGGGGTGAATTGTTCTTTGTTACACTTAATCGTTGCCTTAAAGTTCAAATCTTAAATCAGATTTGATTAGACAACTGTAGATCAGAAGCTCACTCTTTAAACTTTAAATAAGTTCAGTCAATGTATATAAAATGTGAAGCTAAATCAGCTTAAGCTCAAATATTAACAATAAAATCTCAAAGCAAGCATGTGAAAACTAGAACTTTGAGAAAAGGTGTTTATATGAGTTTTGTCCCTAGAGATTGTGTAAAGCACAAGCATAAAGGATTAATCCTCTATCTAAGTTGTTATATTTAGAATTTTGCAGCCAACAATTTATTAGATTAGAGAGATACAAGATACAACCAAAGCGGAGGCGTTTGGTACAACTGTTACAAAGATTGGTAATTTGGTACAGATCAGACCAATTCTTGGACTCTCAAACTTTATCACTAATGGCTACCCACCAGAGAACACACATAATAGGTGTACACACAAAGTAGCTATAAAAAGGAGATTGAAAAGAATCACTTGTTATGGTGAAGCTTTATGTCTATATATAGAAGCATCAAAGCCTTCCCCTTTGAAAATTTGAACAAGTTATGTTTCAAGGCAATTATTTCAACAGCTCTTTTTTTGACTTCATAATCTTGACAACTCTTCTTCAGATTTTTTTGACTATTGATTAGCATATTTCAAAATATATAAATCTGCAAATAAGTGTAGAGTGATGGAACAAGATAGTATAAGATCATGCGGCATATTAGGATTTTAATCCAACAGTGTAATAACAAATGACTAACGATTTGTTCCGCAATGATTCCTAAGGAACCAATCACTTATTGTGTCATTCCTGTAACAAAAGAGCTTTATACAGACTTTCAGCTGAATTCTTTTGATGAATATGTCCCAGTGAGCTATCCTTTGAAATAATACTTTTTGTCATCCAATTCAAAACCAATTTCAAAGATCAATAGATAACCAACGGATAGTTGGTTCAAGTGAATAAGGGTTTGCGTTCACTTAAGCAGTACCATGGGAGATTAGTCTCTTATTCAATTGGATGGGGGAAAAAAAATTCTAGAGCATAATGTGAATTTTAGCATTTTTAATTGTGTGCATTTATTTTCATGCTTTATAACCCTTTTTTATTTTCTTTTGCAAATCAACGTTCCAACTTTATGGTTTTAGAAGCTTCGTCGACACTCAACCGACCAACCGCCTCTCTCCTTCCGACTCCTAACTATTTGTCCCCTATCTTATCGGCTTTGACGTCTTTATATAGGCTTGTAGAATCTAGGGCGACACGGATTGTCTTGGTCAACAAGAAAGGTTGGTCAAAGATCTTCAAATATTTACTGAATATTGTGTCGAATTTGCTAAGATTTAGCTGCAAGATTTTGAACAATCTTTCCTTGTTTTGCTACTGTCCTTCACGGCCGTCACACTTCCTGTACTGCAACCGTTCATGGCCATGACACATTCAAAAGTGCGTTTGGTGCGTTTTCTTCATTGGTGGTCACGATTTTTCTGTCTCTAAATTCCTTAGCGGCCGCTAAGGCTCCGTTTTGGCTCTTTTTTGGTTCCTGCCTTCTGTATTCGTTCCCTTTTGCCTTTATTTCATATATAACCTGAAATAACACATTTTTAATCAAATCAAACTATAATAGACATAAAATAGGCTCTAACTAGTGATAAAATCATGACAATTCTAAAGCCTAACAGGACCCCCACGTTTGTTATCCTTTACAAATTATTGATGTGAGAATGAAAACTAAACTGTCACAATCTTGAGATGTTTTGGATTTATGGAAACAAATATTCAAAAATTATACCTCAATGTGACCTTAATCATCTAAGTTTCTTACTCGTTTTGTAACAAAACTAATACCTCTCAAGGTTTTCATTTTTGAATTCCTCTCAAAGTTTCTTATTTGTTTTGCTTCAACACACACATACACATTTGTGATACCATTTAATGTAGTGCTTTGAAATTAAATTTAAAATATCATTCTTTTTACAGAAACACAATTTAAATCATTCAAATCATTCTTCCATATAGTGAAACTTTCAACATTAATTCATACCAATGAAGTCACAATCTTACCTTCATACCAAATACGAGAGTTTGCACACTCAACTCCTATTTAAACAAACCATAATAAAATAGTACTTACCCATAAAGTTCCATAATATAGAATTATAACTTCATTAGTTTAAAAGAAATCTCACAACCTGATTAAAGTACCAATGAGCCAATAATCATAGTTTTCCGAATCGTTGGAACGTGATGCACTCGTACCAGTGATAGTATGAGCTCCGAAAGAAGTTTTAGGGCCGCAGGTCCTATCCTATTAACTTGTGTAGCACTAGAATATCTCATGCTATCTCACGGATTTTTCGTCAATTGGTTGATAGAACACAATAAATGTTTATTAGCACATGCATGTACATTTGTTCCAGTGTGTATAAGTCAATCGAACTGTTCATAAATAGTTAAAATTTCAAGTTCCAGAGGTACAATCCCGTAATTGGTATCATGAGTTTCAGCTTCCACAGTTTCACTCAAAACCATATTGGTAATACCGGAAGTTCCAGTGGATTTAAATCTGTTACTTTTACGGTTATCCACATTTTCATTCGTTGTTGCCAAAGTTTGAAAAACTTGACCTATAAACTTTTCAGGTAATACAACCAAATTTATTTGGGATCTCAATGTTGTGGCAAAGACAGAATCACAAGCTTTAGTTGACATGATATATATAAGGCAAGTAAAAGATAATAATACTTCTTTAAGATTGCTGGATATCAGCTTTGTGTTAGTGCCAGATTATCAAATAGAATAGATAATTAGATTTTGCAATATATATGTAATATACAACATAAACAAGTGATTCAAAACATAAGTACTATAATCATGCTGAAATATACCAATTGAGATATAAATATCAGCAACAAGTATATATATATATATATATATATATATATATATTATAATACAAGTTCCACCAGCCGACAGATCTAATATATCAATTCAGAATTTAGTACCAACAATACACAATAGATATGACGGTAAGTACCAGAATCTAATAGATTCAAGTCAGAGTAAATACCAAAATATATTCATGTGACAGTGAAAAATCAAAATTGAAAGATAAATCGAGAAACTTATCATTTTGTTATGACTTAATCGACGGCAAAAGTCGGCTTGCCTTAAAGAAGTATTTACCCCACTACGGGTGCGTTGGGTTGCCACGAAACTCCTTCCAAGATAAGACATTTCAGAGATTTACGAATCAGAAATATGCATGATCTTTGGAGAATCTCATTTTAGCTACTAACCAAGACTCTTATGAGAGAATGTGGTATCTTGTTGGTACTTCAGAAAACGTGTTATGTATGTGGAAATATGTGTACCAGACCAAAAATCTATCTAGACTTCTAACACACCTAATTAACCACATGTTAGGTATTTGTCTGTCTATTTCTCTCTTATATTCTGTAGTTTGGAACTTCATATTTATATGAAGAGAGTCCTGACACCAATGGCTATTAAGTGGCTTATGGCCGGACATAACTTCACAATTAAAACAATTATAATGCAGAAATAAGCTCACAAAAACATCTGGTACGTTTCTAACCAAATACCAATTCATGTTCCAAAGGAGTTAATGAGATGCAATTACTATTCGTAACTGTTAATGAAGAACAAGTGTCCAGCAATAAGACTCATATTTATGTTTATCAATATGCAATCATTAGAATATGTTTACTTAGTGAGGTGATAATCCATTGCCAATAGAAAAGCAATAGTGATTTTTTTTTGTTATTTAACCACAAAACTTATGTTTAATTCATTATTTTGTCTATTTGCTAAGTAACCTATTTTTGCATTTTGTTTACTTCTGTATTTTATAACCCAACTTTTCAAATGCAAAATTTCATATATACCATTATGACCCAGTTTATATCTATTGCTTTTGATTTCTTCATTCATTATCCATATTTCCCTTTTTCCTTGGTGACAAAAGTGTCATTTTGTAGTTAATCCATAGACTGGTTTATATAGCAACTCCTCAAAGAAGTTGTTATATAACATTGGCTTTTCTTATTTTTTCTAAGGCTTGGACTTTTATCTAAGGCTCTAGAAAGAGTGAGGTAAACATTAATTTAGGGTGTGTTAAATAACTACACCCCCATTTTTCATGAGGTGAACTTATTCTTAGGTTTCGTTTACTTTTGGTAGGATGGTTTTTGCATGTTAGGATTAGGGGGTATAATGTTCATGTTATAATTATTATTTCAGTTGTTTACTAACCATGTTTTGTGTCTATGATTTGTCCTGTCTATAATTTTGGTTGTTTACTTTTATATGGTAAATAAGGGAGGTTTGGTTGAAAGTACAAAAATGTCCTCACATTTAATATGGATATTGGAGAGTCTCTTCCCAACAAATTCAGCATCATTTCCAACGTCTCTTCTCTCTGCACTTTCCCTATCTTTGAACCCTAATCAAGCTGATTGGTCTCAACTCCTTCCAAGCATCCCTGTCGAAGTGAAGTTGTGGTTGAAGCAGTTCATATCTCAAAGGCAAAGGTATGAAATTGTGAATCCCCATTGTATTTTTATTATCTGCTTCAATTTTCCCCAAAAGTGCATAAAGTAAAAATTAGGCATTTTTGGGTCTGAAGAAAACGAGTGATTATAGCGCAGTGGCTGGTTAATTATAAGCTCTAAATTACTCTTTGAATTCATGTAAAATAAGAGCCGATTATTGGTAAATAGTCATCTACTCTTTCACATTTGTTGGAAGGATTGTTTTTGGTTTTTAATTAAAATTATCTGTATGCTTCAGATGGTATGCCAATTTCGGATCCCTTGTCAATGCACTCGTGGTTTAATGGAGTTTCATCAAGCCGGCCAACATGCAAAGTTTCCTGGGAGATTTTACTATATATGTCCATTAAAGAACAAGCAATTCAATTGGTTTATCTGGGCAGACGAGCTGTCGGCACCGCGGTTCCACCATCTTCATCAATTCCTAGTTCCCGAAAATAAGATCCAACAGGGATTTTCAACTGGCAGCAACCCTATGGGACCAAGGTTCAAATCTTGTTCCCATGACCCATCCTATCGAACTAGATGTCATACAAGTGATGAGAATGAAGTTCAACAAAGTACCATGGTGGACTCAGTACCAATCCGAAGCCACCGTGAAGACTTCGAGCAGTCGACCAACGGAAAGTATCTGGTATCTTCTTCTATTAGTGGGTTGGCTCTTCTTAGTTGTCTGTGTTGCAGTATGTTGTTTGTGGTTATGTGTTTGGTGATTTGTGTATTATTTATCTTTCTAGCTTTCAAGTGAACTTCTGATTATTCTAATTACCTATGTTTTGTTATTTATTATTACTGACAATTTGGCTGCATCGCTAAATTTAGTTACATGTAAACTTAATTGTAATTCAGCTGCATTCTGTTGTAATGGTGAGGAAAAATCGCATCTTCAACTTGAAAATTATGTAGGATGCACATGTCTGACCTTATGGAGTAAAACGAGCCAAAGAAGGTTGGTAATTTCAAACTGAAGTTGATGCAGAAAACATTTAAAACATGTTTGGTGGAAATATTGGACACATTAACCACCATGACGCCACTAACAAGATGATAAAAACTGATACAGAATTAAAAACCGACACTATTAGAATTGCATCAACTTTAATTCAAAGAGCACACTGGAAGTGTGAAACGTTCTAAAATTCTGGAGAGGGGATGTTGTGTGAACATGAATCTTTTGACTCAAAATTCAGTGGGTTGAAGGGGCCAGGATGATATCTTGCTGCTTGAGTTTGAAGTGTGTGGCATTCTCCGTTAGTGGCGGACATTCTATCTTGCATGTAAAACTGTTGCATTTCTTTTTCCTTTCCCTTTTTGCCTGTTGACAGTCCGACTGATTCACTCTCAACATTATCCTCATCATCATCAATGGCAATTACACTGTGCAACTTTTTACTCTTATTGGAACCAAAAATCTGTTGTAGAAAATTCCAAAGAGGCTCATCGGAGGATAGGTATGCTCTGACTAACCTCTTCATATGCACATGTAATACAATTGTATTAACAATAGATGTATCAATTTCAAAATAAATTAACATATACGCCTGACTAGAAGTACCTCACAAATGTGCTCCCAAATTGAAATAGAAGCAGCGACTGTGTTGTTACGTTCAGTGAACTTTACATCTGGATGCGTTGTGATAAACTCCCAAGTTTCATATCTTTCTTTTGCTAGCTGGAATTTTTCTACATAGAAAAAGAAGCTGAAACTGGTGTTGTAAATCCTGTTAATGGATTTCATTACTTTGTACAATGTCTCGGTGTCGTATTCTTCAATATTTCTGTACTTCATACGAGCTGCTGCGGATAGGGAGGTGATGAATTTTTTGTCCATCTCTGCAGTCCATTCTTCTGTGTAAAATAGTTGTTCTTGTGTTGGTTGCCTACCATTGCTCAACATCTTGCCTGTAAGAATCAATAAACTGGATTAGAGCTAGTAATAGACCTATTTTGATGTTTATTCTACGAGCTTGAATGACAATTACTCATCAAATAGATGGATGTATTTTTAGCTCTCAAGTAATGAAGTCTGGGTTTAGTTTTTTATGTAAATGGTCGTTCATGTGATATTGTTTGAGCCCCAAAAAGATTGAATAGTGTCAGTTCGTACCAATATTTTGATATTCTGCATGCAATAGTAAGGAATATTACTATTCTTTGACATGATGGCTAGTTGTAAATGTGAATTTGATTCTGAAAGCTATTTTATGTAATAATTGATCAGGTTTCTTTATGATTTTTTCCATAAATTGTAATAAATTGTGAAGAGTAGTAGTAGTTTGAAGTCTAACGTGGTGATTGGTATTTATTAGGCTTCATTTACTTTGTGGTTATACAGTGTACATTTCCTATTAAAATAACCCTTTACAATTTCAAATTTACATTGTCATAGTGTTGTTAAACTTTCACTTTTAAAGCTTTTTTTTTTTTTTCTATTGGAAATGCCACCACCTGTTTCAATTGAGAAAATGGCTGACATTTACACGCATGAGAAGAAGCTGTACTCTAAGGAATGGACCCCAAGTATGGATGAGCGATTCATACAAGAACTAGTTCAGGTAGGACAAACCGTGGATCTAAAAAAGGGTATCCACTTTGGTGTGATGGAGTCTATGATGGAGCTCATGAACAGGGAGTTTGGCAAAAATCTCAACTTTCTACATTGTAAGAAAGTTCAGGTTTATCCGCAGAAGGTACTTGGCCATGGAATTACTTAGATCATTATCAGGTGTAAACCATGATCTAACAACTGAAGTTGTCAAAGCACCCCCTGTCTGTCTGGGAATTGGCTTGGGAGGTCAGTTACTTTGAACTCCTTGCATGCTTTCACTTCTATTCAATATTGCGTTACTGAATGTAATTTGTTTTTTTTTATCAGAGAAGGATCACTTCACCCTTTATTATTACCACAAAGATGATCCACAATGGTTGAAGTTGGCTCAGATTTTTGAAGGAGACATATTAGAAGAAGACTAGAAGTTTGCTACTTTTCAAGCCTGTTAAGGAACTATAGTTTATGTTTGGCTGATTTCATTATTTGTTAGATCTTTTTTTGTATGTCTAGCACTTGAGTTTGACAATATGGACAGATCATTTCCCAAAAGGGTCTACAAGTAGGTTTTCATTTTAATTTTATGTTGCAAGTACCAATGAAAATGTTTTCTTCTTATATTATATAATTCAGTTGCTATTCTGTGTAATTTTCATTTTCATTTGACCGATGAGAATGCTTCATTTGTCTATTATATAATTCAGTTGGTTATTAATGAAACTGACATTATCATTGGAGAAAGTAAATTAAACCACTTCGAAAGAAAATAACACAACATACATGCAACCAAGGTAAGGACCTAAACGTCACTTTGTGTTGGGGATAGTGCCCTAAAAGTCGATGTAATAGTCAACTTTAGTACTTTCCTTTTGTAAATCACATACAATCTTTGAATAATACGAATTAAGGCAACATTTCTTTATATGCTCTTGTTTGATTGTGTGCTTACTTTTGACTACGTATGTATAAGAACTCCCCTAATCAATATGACTTATAGGACTCAACCATTTAGGCGAAGTGGTTCATGGGACGAGCCCTATATCACATAAGTCATGATTAGAAATCACTCTAAGCCGATGAGTCCTACAGATAGTGGGAGTGTCAACTTAACTCGTTCGAGGCTTGCTCGTGTGATCACACCCTTAAGAAGGACCACCTTGTCTCATGGGGTGCAAAGTGTATTGTTGATACGTGTGTGATATATGGGGGTGCTTGCTTATTCTAAGCAGGTATACTGAGGTGTCCCATGTGAGAAGATTCCTAAATGGGAAAGGAAGTTTCTATATCTGGAAATAGAAACTTCCAAATTAGGAAATATCTCACGAGTCATTGATGTGATTAAGTGATCCTTAGGCTTGAGGTTCCATTGATACTTTATGAGCTAACTCTGTAGTCTTAGGTGTAAGCTTTAAAGGGTGTCGCCTTAGACAACTGATTCAAGGCTTATGCTGGGGCTGCACAAGTGGCACATGAAAGTATATGAGAATCGATAAAGGACCTACACTTACATGAGCAAGTTGATCTCTTATTGTGTAAGTCGTTCATATGCCATCTAGGAGTCCTTGACCAAGTTAGTGGATCAAGACATCAAGAAAAGAGTTTCTTGGATTGAGAAAAAATAGATATGAAATGCACTTAACATTAAGATCAAGATTATTAGGGTTCTAATTATTCTCTTGCCCTAGATCTTGATTGAGAGATGGGACGTAGGAGGATTGTATCTCACATATGTCAATAGCTTAAAGGTTCTGTCGAATCGAGACATTCTTATTCAGCTAGGGGTCAAACACCTATTGCTAGACTATAGTCGTTTGATCTGTGGACTGATTAATTAATTAGGGAATTAATTAATTAAGGTCACTGCTAATTGAATTAAGAACCTAGAGGGTCACACACAATAACCCGGTCACGTAGGTTAAGGCTTGAATCGATTAAACGAGTTAATCGAACCATTAGGAGAATGGTGGGGTCCACACGTGTGAAGCACACGTATGGAACACGTGTATGACACGTGTCCTTGTGACACGTGTAGTCACGTGTGTGTATGTGTATATATTAAATAATTAATGTGTTAATTATTTAATGAACTTTGATTTAATTTTGAATTGATATTAAAGTCCTAATTTGGAGAAATAAAGTCTAACAAATAATTAATTATTAGTCTTCAAGTTATTTATTGTTTAATAAATAAAGTAAAATAATATATCTAAGTGAGTTAGATATTATTCTTGCTTGACAAGTTGGTCAAAAGGAGACTTTTGGTCAAAGTAAATGACTTAGTCTTCCAGCAAGAAATCCCTTACCAAAAGGGTTTAGGAAACCCTTGCTTAACAAGCAAAGGGGTTCGAACCCCTTGCCTATTTATATATAGGGTTCGAACCCGATGGGATGATGATACACAATTTCTCCTTCTCCAAATATTATACACTAAACCCTAGAGCCTAAACACCGAATATAGAACTAGCATCCTCTCTATTCGGATCGTGGTCGCGGTTGGTGGACTAATTCTCTAGAGGGCTACTATCGTGAAGTCTTGAAAGATTCGAAGGAGATTTTGGGGATCAAGCCGCGTGAAGAGCGTTCTTGGGCGGCTAGAACGTGTCAAGAAAGCTACTATCTAAGTGAGTTTCTTGATCTCTACGAATTTGGGAATGAGAATTGCAAGATTTGATTCTAACTTATTGGGAAATTTTTTTAAATTTCCGTTGCGTTTCTGTCTCGTTTTCCCAACACTTTGTGGGAGTGAAACTTGTACACTTTCAGACATATTTTTGGAAAGTCATAGATGAAATGCATCTGGTCCTCCCATGCCATCATCCTTTGTCCCGGAAGGCCCTGCATCCTCTCCATCTTCTTCCTCATCATTGTTGGAATCCGTGTAGTACTCAGGGTTGATCTTAGCATTTTCAGCTGGCTCGCCCGGCAATAAACAAAATTTCCTTTTGCAAAAAATGAAATGTATGAGATGATAATTTGGAAAGCCAAATTTTCGAAATTTTCTTTCAATTTTGTGCTCCTAAAAGCAAAAAAAAAAATTTGTTAGACTCAAAATATATTACAGAGATAATAAAATGCAAATGAAATGTATACTAACCGGTGCCGGAAATTCACCCAAATAAATACTATGAACCGTAACTTGATTCGCCGCTTCATCGTAGTGCACATCCCTCTTATTTTTAAAATCTCTAAATTTGTAATACCTATAACGCAGTTGTGCAACGATATCTAGCACATTTGCATTTGTGAAAAGCGTCCCTAATCTTTCAGACGTACTATTCGCAATTTGATGAATAACGTCCATTGCACCCTTGAGCTCACGTACATTCTTTGTTGCACTGTAATGGACTAAGAGTGGCATCATCATGGAAACCTTGCAATTTATGCAAGGATGTACATGTTTGTCAAAAGTGATTTCTTTATATTAGATAGTAGGAATTTATATTAGATAATGTTATATGTGGACAAAAACTTCTTCGGGTAGCAACAATGGACAACCATATCTTCCAAAGATTTAAAACGTGCAATGTGCTGAAGAATATATTCTCTGGTGATAGCATATATTCTTCTGGTGCAAGACTGACAAACATCACATGTAGTATGGTAAGGAATATGTTGGCAAAATTGGTTCTAAATCCATTATCTCAGTTAGTTTTGCAACTTGTTAATAAAACGCCTGTAAAAGTTAACAATTATCACATAAATCCACACTTGAAGACAGAACAACTTCAGTATTGCCAAAACGAGACTCTTGCAACATCTGATGTTAATCAAAATGAGATATCCAATAAATAAGGCTACTGGAAGAACTTTGTGAGAGAGAGAGAGAGAGAGAGAGAGAGAGAGATTAATATAATCCAAAACATATATAACCAAAGGGCATCATTTGCAAAATATTACATCCGACGTGTTTAACATAGTAACACTGACATATCCCACTAAAACTAACACCAAAACATGACATCAAACATTACTGTCATTTGGTAAACATAATAATAATTTAGAGCCAAAGTTGCGAATGGAACTTCAGTTTATCGGCAACAAAAGAAATGTAGGTAAGTAATACTTTCCGCTAAATAACCCACGGAGTCTGTTACAGGATTATTTTAGAATGCCTTGAATTGCTAGACGAACCATCACAACTCTTGCTGCTGTCGGCATGCCGAAGAAAGCATTCATTCTCTTTGTGTTATTAACAATGAGATCAGTCACTTGCACTTGGTCCTCAAGGCTGATCGCCAACGGTAACTCACCAATTGCATTGAATAACTCCATTGCTGGTTTGAAGTATCCATTTCGGATCCCATTCGTCCAACTATTTTTTCCATCGATGTGTAAGCATTATCACAGAATTTGGTTATGGAATCCATAATTTCGTCACCTCCATTATTTCCACGTCTTCTTTTTGTAGGTCTTGAAGTTCCTTTTGATATTGTAATTTTTCCACCAGAATGAAACTGAGCATCATCATGTTGTGTTGGCAAAGTTGGGTGGTACGAATTTTCTTGACTTACCTCATGTTCAGTTGTTTTTTCCAATGGTACTTGTACTGCAGCAGCAGCCCAATCCAATGCTCCATGACCGCTAGCGCGATCTTTGCCGTATATGTCAACCCACACCTCATAATAGGGGAATGGTTTTTCACGAATACAAGTCAACGCGGGATGTTGCTGGAAGCATAACCACAGAAATAGATTTTTTTAGTATTCATATTAAACCGAATTGCAAAGTAATAATTACAGGCGAGAATCACTTACATGTAGTAAAGCTTCCCACTGCTCTGGATCAGCCTCAACAATACAAGTACTTGTATTCCAATTAAAACCACTATAAGCCAAGGCTATCATGATTTGGAAATAAGTCTTTTTCCAAGAGGTATATTTCGATGATATATTCGGCTCGCCTTTCAAATTAGTATTCGGCATGTATTCTTTCAGTCGGTTTTCAAGTTGGATCAGGAAACCACTTCGAAATCCATTAGGTGACTTCCAACCATTGCCAATGATATCCCTGAAACATAGCAACAAGTTTTTTTCCTCTGCAATGGTCCATGCCCTTCGTCGACTCCCATCCTTTTTCTGACTTCCATTTGGGTTGTTCACACTTTGTGAATCCATCTGTAACGATACATCATTTGCTAGAAACCAAGTCCAGGCTGATTATACTAACAAAATTTTCTAACCAAATAAACTGTAACATGTAAATAAAGAGAAGACTTTTGGCCAAAATACATAACAATAAATTAAAAAATAGACAAAATAAAAAGAATTTAGGTCCACACATTCAACAACCTTAAGCATACATTAAAAATAAGTTAGGTTCACACATTAAATCACCTACATAACTGATTAACAAGGTTTGAAGCACTAAACAGAGTCAAAATTAATATTCTACAGAAACATAGTAATAAATGTTAAGGTGCAAATTTAGTCTTAATCTCTCCTCCGCCCACGCCAATCGTTGTATATAGTTGTAGCTAGTTCTTCTCTCCAGGGAGTCCATTGAACAGAAGTTTCGATGTGATCAACATATTCTGGTCCATCGTAACCTTCATTATCAGGTACTTCGGGTACTAAAGCCTCAACATGATCGATTTCTAGTTCTCTTCTAATAAAATTATGCAACAAACAACAAGCCATGATAATCTTATTCTGTGTTTCGATGGGATAAAATGCATTGCTTCGGAGTATAGCCCATCTTTTCTTGAGTATCCCAAAGCATCTTTCGATATAATTTCTGGCCTGTGCATGGCGTTTGTTAAATAATTCCTTAGCATTTTGAGGTGTTGTAGTCCCTGACCCAAATTCGTGGATATGGTATCGAACTCCCCTATAAGGAGCAAGAAATCCTTCTCCATTTGTATAACCGGCGTCACAAAGATAATAATTACCTACAACGCAACATTACACATTCATCAACCAAAGAATAACATACATGTTTGAATTTGTTATGAACGTATTAAGTATTTAGTTACCTTTGGGGACCTTAAAACTGTTTGGCGGGTGAATAGCATCTCTCAAGATTCTTCCATCGGCTGCCGATCCTTCCCATCTGGTCAACACATACACGAAATTCATGTCTCGATTACAAACGGCCAACAGGTTCACACAAATATTGCCTTTACGCAATCGATAACGTGCCTGATCAGTATTAGGTACTTGGACTGGAATATAGGTACCATCGAGAGCACCTAAACAACCCTACGACATAAACAAACACCAAATGAACAAACTGTCTTGGATTCCAAAAGAGTTTTTAGGTAAAACGAAAAAAAAGAGAAGCAAATACCTTGAACCATTTCCAGCGTTCGTTTGAATTATCAGCTTCAACAGGATCAGCTTTGGCAACAAATACGTCGTACACTCTAAGTATTGCATTAAGTACGCTATTGAAATGAATATTGACTGTTCTACCAGAGCGGCGAAAGGACTTCTTCACAACCACAATTTTCTCATGATGTGCAATGACACTAAGAAACATTGCAACTTGTTCACGGACAGAGCATCCTCAACTACTAGACAGACCACCCTTATTTTCCAAAATCACACTCAATTTTCCAAATGCATTTCTACCCAATCAAAGCATATCTATGCAATCTTGGTCTTTAGCATCAATGAGTTCTTCAATATGTTTGATTTGGTCCGGAATTTTAGTGAGCAGACTATAAGAATGATGGTTTCTACAGCGACTCCTCGTACCCGATAGCATGCCGGAACGAATAATTAATAAAACCAGGCACAAAAACTGAACAACCTGAATTCGAATTAACTCAAGAACAACTACACCTTCAACATCCATGTCATTGTTATCCATATCTTGGTTTCTAAAATTATCACATGCAAAATAATAATAAGAAGAAAGAAATATATATAAGAACATTATGCACATCACACAGTATTAACAAGTTAGAATCCCATTTACTTTCTTATATAACAAATTTGTCGGACCCATTTCAAATGCAGAGGGAAAAAACATAAACCCAGAAAAATTAACATTAACAAACTTCTTTGCATAAACCCAGGAAAATTAACATTAAAAAAAGATCAAAGAGGAAAAAATTGGAAAGATGAAATAACTTACTGAACAACTTAGCTGCACAATCTACGCCTCACGCGACTCGCGAAACTGAAAAAAAAAAATGAAAGAGAGCCAACGGATCAGACCATCACAAACAAGTAATAAGAGTTGTGGAATTGTGGAAAACTTACGTACGATTCTGTACCATCGAGACAAAGGGATGAGGCTGCTTTAGAATCGGAATTGCCTAGGGTTTTTTCTTGCTTCTAATGTAGAGTGAGTGCGAGTGTATTTTATATGTGGTAGGATTTGTAACTCTGTAGAATATGTGGGCAAAGTTGTCTTTTTCCATCCCCATGATAATTCATGACTTTTATCACAAGCCAAAAAGGCATGTGATATATCCTCTCTGAAATCACGCAAAACCTACGGGCTGGGGCTTATCCCCAAGGCCAACCCACATGAAAGGTAAACAAGAAATTATGGAGATTACCATACCTCCCTGTCATAATTTACAAAAGTAAATGATGCCTTAGTGTATAACTTAATATATAACGCTTAATTATATACTAGTAACTTTGGCACACTCGTTGCGTGTGCAAATTATAAAATTTTATTGTTTAAAATATATTTAAATTAATTTTAATATTAATATATTTTTTATTACTATTTTTAGTATAATTATTAAATTAATATAAATAAATAGAGAATAAAATACCAAAAAACACTATTTTAGAAAAAAAAATTATCAAAAAGAAAAGAAAAAGAATTGAAATGAAATGAGAGAAGAGTGAGGTTAACGGACTAAAACACGTCCTGTATGGCTAAGTGAGTAAAATAAATAAATTAAAGAAAAAAAAAAGAAAAAGAAAAAAAGAGACCAAGTCCAAGAGATCACACTTGGGTCTCGCGCTTAATAATAGAGTAAAATAAAATAAAAATATTTTAATATATCATGTGAAATATAACATTCAACAAAGTTCCAATCTTTGTTGCTTCCAATTTATTTAACCTTAATTTTATGAACTTTATTTTATGGATTCATTCCAAGGAATTTGATATCCCTCCAAAAATATATTCATTCATATAATATAACATAAAATTTCAACATTGCTATTGTAATTATTCATTGTGAATTATTTACCCTCCTTTATTCCCATGGCCATATTACTTCAACCTTGCAGGAAAAAGATTTTTTTATTTTTTTTGTTCAATTATGGAAAAGGATTTATTGTTCCTCATATTTAGAACATTTCCAGGGGATGAAAAATCAGCTTTGTCCAAAGAAATGTAGATAAGACATTGAATCTTGGTCACTCAATTCTCTATCAGAATAGCCATGACGTGAAATTATTGGCATTCTCGTTGCTTTGTATGCATTATAGATAGTTTAATGATGATTGTCTTTATTCTGCACTAAATTATCAAGTAGTTCTAGACTTCTAGTCATAGGTGCAGTTAGGGCTGTAAATGGATATTCGAAAATCCGATATCCGTCCGCATCCGAATTCGTTTACAGAGGATATTATCCGAATCCGTCTCAAGAGGATATTATCCGTATTCGATTATAGACATCCGAATTATAAACGGATAAGGATATGGTAATAAGGCATCCGATCCGTTTAACATCCGATCCGTTTCATTATCCGTTAGATATATCCGTTATCCGATTTATCCGTATTCCGTATCCGATAAATAATGTATTATATTAAAATATATACACAAAACTGTGTATGTATGATAGATTATTAGTATTAAGTAAATTTTTTAGCGCATTTATTAAAGAAAAACCTTAGGTTTTATTAGTAACTATATGTTCACGTCAATATTCATATAGAGATAATATAATTAACATATATTATGTTATTAATAAAAGTATTATATTTCAAATTAATTATATGATAAAATTTATAATTTCACCACATTTATACATTCGCTAAAACATAAAAATGATCTATATAGATATACTTATTATTTCTCTATTCGTCTAAAATATATATATTCAAAGTTATATAATTATTAAATAATTTATCTATAGATGAATAGTTGATAATCTGATTAAAAGTTCGAAGTTATATAAATAAATAATTTATGTCAACTTTTGAATAGTTGAAAATCCGATTAAAATCCGAATCCGTCCGAATCCACCTTGTATCCGTATAAAAAGGATATTATCCGAATTCGATTTAAAAGGATATTATCCGTATCCGTCCGAATCATAAACGGATAAGGATATGGTAATCATACATCCGATCCGTTTATTATCCGTTTACACCCCTAGGTGCAGTAGTTCCATCGTATATTATTTTAATGAGAAGCTTTTCCTGTGCTTTGCTATCAAAATTTAAATTAATTTCTTTTAACAATAAGCTCCTCAAGTTGATATTGACTATTCATGTTTAAATAAATCGACCCGACTCCAAACTGGATAGGTTTGCTAAGTTCATAAAATGAACCATCAAAATCTTACAAATTATGAAAAATTAAGACGCCCTTTAATTATATTTTAAAATTCTTATTAGTATTCCTATAGGCTATAGCAAAGGGCATCGGATCTTCTATTCCATTTAGGTGCTTCATCTCATACTCCACGTATCGGATGAGTGACACCTGTAAGATTTTAGCAGATTTTCTAACAAATAGAATTAAATACAAATCTTTATATATCTAATATAAAAAAAAAATATATAAATTTTATATATCCAATAAATTAAAAAGCAAGTCCTACTTTTTTGAAAATATTTTTTAATATTCAAAGTAAAATTAGTGTTGTCTTTTTAAAAATTTTATTTTTAAGTCAAAAATATTAATATTAAATATATTTACAATATTCAAACTTAAAAAATATTTTATATTATTTAAAGTAAAAAATATTAAATTATACGACAATATGAAATATGAAATTAGGGTTGACTTTTTAAAATTTTTATTTTTAAGTTAAAAATATTAATATTAAACATATTTACGATATTCAAACTTAAAAATATTTTATAATATTTAAAGTAAAAATGCTAGATTATACGACAATATGAAATATGAAATTAGGGTTGTCTTTTTAAAATTTTTATTTTTTAGTTAAAAATATTAATATTAAATATATTTACGATACTCATGATGGGTCCGGGAATGGATGGATCCGAATCCGATCACTTTACGATTTGTATTATGTGGAGGAAACCACCGGAGCTTCGCCGGAGATGAGATAGGGGTTCAACCTGTTGGGACAAGCACAAGGAAAGTCAGAAGGCCAAGCTGGGGGAACTGGGGGTGATACCCAGTTTAGCTCTCCGACGCTCAAGTCAGTTCAGTGTATGAAGGAATGTAGGTTCAGTCACAGTTGCAGAGGTCAAGAAAGCTGAAAGAATGCTTACAGTGTAGAAGATGACTTGGGTTATTTATAGTTGAGGGTCAAGGGCCCTTTGGTCATTTGCCTCAAGTGGTCCTGGCCGAATGTTGCCCTAACACGTGGCGCTGTGAGAGAGAAACCTAGGAGGAATCTTCTGCAAAAGCGGCCCAAAAGTTAGTGCTAGCAACAGTGGCAGGTGCGCGGGCATGTACGTTGTGTCAGAGAGCCATGTGGGTGGTTGGTAACGAGGGCTTGAGAGCGCGCTCGTGACAACCTAGAGTAGTGGAGGCCAAGGTATCCGCTGAGGGGGATGAAGGCTCCAGCTTAAGTGACGAGCCAAAGGAGGGGCCACTCTGAGGGAGTGTGACGCTCGAAGAGGGCTCCCTTGGCACGTGGGCGTACCCATCGTTTATTGTGTAGGGCGCTCGTGGGAGTGGTAGCGCTCGTTGGGCTTAACTCCCTGAAGTGGGATTGTGTTCGTTGGCTTGGCGCTCGTGCGCAGATGGATGCCGCCTTGGGGGAAACAGATGTCATCTTCTCGTGATGCCACGTGTCTTGACGTGGGACGATCGTATTTTGACCCCATCAACTCAAACTTAAAAATATTTTATAATATTTAAAGTAAAAATACTAGATTGATATTCAAAGTGGTTATATTTAATATTAAATATATTTTATAATATCCAAAGTTTGAATGTTCTAAGATATATTTAATATTAATGTTTTTACTTTGAATATTAAAAAATATTTTCACAAAAGTAGGACTTGTTTTTTAATTTATTAGACAAATTTTACTTTTTTTTAATATTAGATATATAAATATTTGTTTTCCTTTTTTTTATAATACCATAATTCTATCTATTAGAAAATCTACTAAAATCTTACACATGTCACTCATCCGATGTGAAGTATGAGATGAAGCACCTTAAATGGAGTAGAAGATCCGATGCCATAGCAAAGGGTGGAGTCAGTATATAATTAGGATTTAATAACTCTTATAACTTTAAAATTCCTGCTATCTACCTAGTTTTCGACTATAAAAAATGACTTATTGATTTCGAGATTCTCATTCTGTTGTTATTGTAACTTAATTTAAAAAACTAATTGTTGTTTTATGTCATTGTTTTCTTGTGTATATTTTGTAAAAATTACACCTGATATAATCCTAAAGTCATCCTAAAAATACGCATGTAAAATAGAAATCCCACTGAAAGGGATAAGCTTTGGAAAAGTGAGAAATTGACTAAAGATTCGACAGAATTTCCCTTTTTGTGTACTTTTCCAATGGGTTTTTGTTATATATGCTTTTTTGTTTAGTATTAATTTCCTAGCTCCGTTGGTATGTCCCGAAAATTAGATAATAAATTATTTAACTTTGACAACTTATTAGATTATACGTTGTTTATGTTTTGACACTTCTGTCAGATTCTTCCATACACTTTAAACAATTTTTTTTTGGAAAAAGCAAAAACAATATTATATAATAGTACAACCAACGTGATAAAAGTCGGTATAATGCAAGCCGAAATTACAATTTTCGAGAGCGAATGGACTAATCGAAACTGCAATGAACGAACGCAAGTCGAAGTTACAATTTTCGAGAGCGAATGGGCTAAACAGTTAGGTTCAGACTGAATAGACTTAATTTCTCTAAGAAAAATACGAAAAAAAATAAAACTGAACTTAAAGAAGTATTCGTACGAAATAGACAAAACTTTCATACCGACTCTAAAAGAAACTATAACTTAAAGAAAAGCACTAGACGTAATAGATTTGAACCAATTAGGCGATGGAATAATGATAGTATTTTTCAGTATTTGATCAAAATTTCAATTAACAATTGACTATTTTTTTTTTGAGTCGAGGCACGTAGATTGAAATTTAGAAACCAAAAAGAAAAGAGGGGAGGAAGTGAGGCGTATGTTACATGCTTAGAGCAGTTAGAATTTTATAACTTTAAACGATTCTATTCCATGTATATTTATTTTCACACTTTTTGTTTGTTTCCCGTCTTTCTTGGATACTCGGAATATATAAATATCTTTCTACATTCCTTGGGATAAGGAAGAGCCCAAGAGGGTCGCAGGTCTTCATTTTTACTTTAGGAGATAATTACAAATATCTTTTAAATATAATCTAATAAGAAAATTCTTAATGAAATAAAAGTTGGGAAAAATATATTGAAAATTAACATAGATTATAAAAAAGATACCCTAAAAAATTACAAGTAACATCATTATCATGATTATTTTTCAACTATAAATTTTTTCCATAATTAAGTTAAACATCATATATTCATATATAAAATAAATATAAAGCATAATGAAAATAATTAAGTTGTCATAAACATAATGAAAATACTAAGGTATAAAGTATAATCAAATATTATATATTATAATATTTATAAGATCTGAATTACAATATCAAAAATTAAATATACAATAGTTAAAACAAATAGATAAATACATCAAACCAAACGCTAAACTATTGGTCAATTAAATCAATTAGGAATAAATTACATGAAGGTTTGATTTAACTACAAAAACTTCTAGTAAAGTTTGATTAGTCACAAAAACTTTTATGATATAGAATTCAGATCACGTTTGGATCCATAAAAACTTGTGATTATTTTACAAATTCTCTATGTTTGTTTATTGATCTTTAACTTTATATTTATAATTATAATAATGTGTTAAGCCGAATATTAAACCAAAATTTGGGTATGTCATTCTAATTTGAGTTGTATATCCCAGTTCTATATACGGTATTTATATAGTATATGATTTATGTTATTATGTATCACTCGTAAATATTGTAAATTAAAATAAAGTAGCCTATATTTTGGATAAAAATTTAATACAGAAAAAAATATTCGTTTACTTAACAATGACATCAAAGATAATCAGATGAAAAATATTTTTTAAAAATGATAAGAGTTATAAATAATTATAAATTTTGATAAGCAATGGAATTATTCTAAAAAATTTAATGAGAAAAAAAATAATCCAACCAGATTCCAATCGGATGAAGAAAAGATTTAAGAAATTGACAAAGTTACAAAATATATAATAGATAACATTTAAAAAATAAAATTAAAAATAAATGTGGTTGAAAAGTGATATTAATCTTAAAAATATAAAAATTATATGAAAATATATGGGAAAATAAAATTAATTACTAATAAAAAAAGGGAAAATCTCTTGATCATTAAGACAAATCTATTGAAACAATAAAACAAATAATTATCAAAAAAATAATAAATATAATTATAGTAAATATTGAAGCTATAAAACAAATCTATTTGGTGTAAATAAAAATATAATAAAATAAAATTGAGAAAAAAAATTACAATGAAAACTTAAAGTTCATTTAAATTTGAACCTTGCGAAAAGATATTTTTATTCAATTAAAAAATATAAAATTATTTGATAATGAACCATTACAAAATAAAAGGATGGTGTAAAATAAAATAAATAAAAAATTAAAAAAAGACAATAAAATTAGTTATTGATAACAAATCTATACAAAATAAAATAAATTAAAAGATAAAACTCAAGCATGAATTGCATGAGTTACATTTAAATTTAAATTAAAATATATTTTTTAAATTTATGCATTCAAAATAAAATTTACCATAAATTGATAATTTAATTGAGGACAACTTCCAAAAATCAAGGGACATATAAAATTACTAAATAAATAATTTAATTTAATAACCATCGACCAATCATAATTTTTTGTTTGAATTAACAATCTAAAAAAAATCAAAAATTCTATTCAGTCAAAATCAATTCAATTAGAGTCAAACACAAAATTCTATCCAGTCAAAAAATGAGTTTTCAAATTAGTCACTAATTTGAGTTATCAAATTAGTTACTTTTCTAATTTGAGTTGTATTTTATAATTAAACCAAAATTTGAGTATGTCATTCTAATTATTCCAATTAATTAGAAAATTTTTAACCCAAATTCGACTCTATTGAACTTAATCAATTATAATAACAAATATATTATACTTATTATTAAAATGTTCACTCTCCCCAAAATTTCACAAATTACACGAGAAGTGTAAAAGCCGACAAAGTCATCTAACAACAAAGGACCTTCCTGTGGCGGTTCAAGGCTTTAAGTTTACGAACGAGAGTAACACTCCTTGATTATATTGATTTTGTGGAATTAGGTTTTGAGCAAAAATTACCTATTAAATTAAGATGTTCGCATGCATGTGACACATAATATAACACATTAAGTAAATAATATGTATGTAGTTGAATTTAATATATTTTTTATATCAAACTCAAATTTATTATACATGAAACATGTACACATTTTATTAGAACCACCATGACTTTTTTTAACTTTAAAATAAGACATCCACATTTTTTTTAACTCATATACACACCTAAATGGAATTCAAACCTGAAATATTATTTTGGAAAATAAATTTATTAAACATTTGAAACAATTTATCCACAGTTAATTATATAGAGTTACTTGTCTCATCTTCAAATTATAGATTAGATCATAATATACACACTATTTATATTTAGGACAAAAGCATACAATCTCATTTTTCTTACACAATAATAAATTAATACTAATAGTTAATACCATGTCAAAATTTCAAATACAACTAAATTCTTACCACCTCTTCTGAGTTATATTCGGCTGCATATTCTCATTACCCCCTTTAGGCCTTTACTCATTCCGTGGGGCGTGGGCACAACAAAACGTAAGAGGAAAGTACACGTGCCACTTGATGATTCTTTTTTTTTTTTGCATACTTGCCCCACAATTTCCCGGAACTTATAGAATCACCCCACACAACCCCCCTTTATTTATAAAGCACTCACACTGCCATCTTTTCGCTATGTAATTCATCTACGTGCTCTTATTTTGGTTCAAGCTCTCTCTGCTTAGATCTTGGAAGTTAGAGTGAGAAAGTGATCGTAATTTCGAGGAAATGGCTGCCGCAACGCTGAGCCCTGCCGATGCCGAGAAGCTCTCCAAGCTTCAATCTGAGGTTGCTGCGCTCAATCAGATCAGGTACTCCGCTGTTTCTCCTGTCTCGGTTTTGCGTTTCTGTTTTCGTGTTGAAGTGTTTGGTGGAGTAGATCTGACGGATGATTTGTGCTGATTCATTTTGATTTTTTTTTTGGTTCAGTGAAAATGAGAAATCTGGATTCATCAATCTGGTGTCTCGCTACCTCAGGTACTGTGGGAATTATTGGCAGTCTTACATAGTTATGCATTCGGTATTTACTCTTTTGGAGTGCTGTCTAATCACGATTGAGGGAAATATACCTTTTGAAGCTTCTTGTATTTGCATCAAGTGTGTGTAGGCTGTCGACAGCGGGTAAAATGCTCTTTGAGTTGCTGATCACTAGTTTAGGAATATATATTAGGCAATCGAAGATTTGATAGTAGAAATATGTATGTGATGTGTATGATTTTCACCTATTCCAATAATGTTACGTATTTGTGGATTCTGTGGATCCGAGTGCGTTATATTGAATTGCGGTTTGTGATAAGACGATTTGTTGTGACTTTTTGTTTTGTTTGGAAATAAAGTGGTGAAGCTCAGCATGTAGACTGGAGCAAGATCCAGACACCGACTGATGAGGTGGTGGTGCCTTATGATACCTTAGCCCCTGTACCTGAAGGTGATTTTAAAATTTCAATTAAGCAAAATTTTCATTTACCTACCTTGGCTTTATGTTTATAATTTTTTTGTCCAATCAAAATTGGGTAGTAAATCCATTGCTTTTAATTTCATGGTGAGGTAATTTGAATACCTGTCCTAGTTTAATTTGCTATATTTGTTATTGCAGATGCCGCCGAGGTAAAGGCACTTTTGGACAAACTTGTTGTGTTAAAGCTCAATGGAGGCTTGGGAACTACAATGGGGTGTACTGGTCCAAAGTATGACTTTTCATTTTTTTCCAGTTTTTGTTGATCAATGATGGTTTTGCATATTGGTTGGCCCAAGGAATTCTGCACATAGTTTGCATTTACATCTTGTGACAATCTTTTATGTTGTTTGTTAAAATTGCTTATTTGACCATGACGGTGTTGCAAATAATATGACAATTAAGTTGTTCATGACCTTGACATGGATGGCTAACACACACCCTCATGGAACAGTGTTGATAACAGTGTCTTTTCAGATTGTCCCTGTGCATTTGCATTCTGTCTTACTGATTTTTGCCAGTGGATTGTTAATTGTTGAATAAATTTGTTGCGAAGCATTCTTTTATCTTTTAATATGTAAGGGCAAGTGCTCTTGTTCTTCAAAAGGTTTTGGAAATATGGAACCTAGTAATTTCTTTCTAAAATGGTTACATTTTTACTAAATATATGGTTGTAAATGGCAATGTTATTTGTTGAGCTCCTAGGCTGTAGCGGTTGTGAATCTTTATACTGTGCTTATTTACTCTTGAGATCCTGTTAATTCAGTTTCTGATTGTTTATCTCATGGCATAATGATGGCAATCATCCACCTCAGAACTCCAAAAGACATCGCACAAAATTATGCATTTATTTTTAGTTGATTGAGTTTCAATGTTTGTATTTAGCTCATTGTAAATGTGTTCATTCGTGTCAAATTTTGTTGTAATTTCTAAATAATCAGGATTAGTTGGTTTTCGCACTTGCAGCCCCCTTTTTCCCTGCCAAACTAACATTTATCAATGCATATACAGTTGAATAGCTATATTTTGTTCTTAAGTTTGCTGTCATGCTCATGCTCATGCTCATGCTCATTTAAGTATAAACTTTCATAATTATGCTCTGAAATTCGCTATCATGCTCATTTAAGTATAAATTTCCATAATTTTGAATTATGATTATATGTATCTTTGGTGCAGATCTGTTATTGAAGTTTGTAATGGATTGACATTTCTTGACTTAATTGTCCGCCAAATTGAGGTATTTGTGTGCACTAATAACTTCTCTGCACAGTCTTCTTAAAGGAATTTGCAACTGAAATATCCTGTTATGTGCAGACACTCAATAAAAATTATGGATGCAATGTTCCCCTGCTTCTAATGAACTCATTCAATACTCATGATGACACATCAAAGGTAAAATTTCAATTAGACACGTGAGGTTGTCTTTCTGCAGTTAATAAGCCACATGCTTAATTGTTTCGTTGGCGAATTCTAGATTGTTGAAAAGTATGCCCAGTCAAACATAGAGATTCATGCATTTAGCCAGGTTAGTATAGATATATGCTACAGTCTCTCTCCCCCTTCAAATACATTTACAAAAATACAATTCTCACTACTGATCCAACATTGGACATTGCTAATTTATAATTCCCTGCAATTTCCAGAGCCAATACCCTCGTCTGGTGGTTGAAGATTTCAGCCCACTTCCCTCTAAAGGAAATACTGGCAAGGATGCATGGTATTTTTGTTATTCAACCCTTTGATCTTTTTATAATTGCATAGTTGAATTTGGATGAATTAGTTAAATATATTAACAGTGACATATGTTGGTATTACTTTGTGGAGGCGAATGATTCCTTTGTCTGTAGTTTCTTAATTAGAACTTTGTATAATTTATTCTTCAATTCTAAAATATGTCATTTTGTGTACTTTATAATTTTGGGTAATCTCCTCTAATTAGCTAGAAAATTTTCCAGGAAAATAAAATCCTCACAGTTGTTTATTTATTTCTTTTCTCTTGCCTTTTCTATTACATGCAGTGTTTACTTGTAGTCCTATACCAGTTAGTACAGCAATTATTGCTTTCAATTACTTCATCCAAATTCGAGCATTTGAAGTTTGTAGAACTGATGCCTAATTTGTTATGACTGCAATAGTTTCCTAATTCATGTATCTCAATTCATTTATTTTTCTATTTTCATCTAATGAATGTGTTTTGCTTCTATAGGTACCCTCCTGGTCATGGAGACGTCTTTCCTTCTTTGAAGAATAGTGGAAAGCTTGATGCATTGATAACACAGGTCTAGCCCTCTTTTACCCACGTACTTTCACTTTATGCAATATGACTTGAGTAAATTTATTGACCAAGTCTTATTATTACTTTCCGGTTGTTTCCTCTTCAGGGCAAAGAGTATGTCTTTGTCGCCAATTCAGATAACTTGGGTGCCATTGTTGATATGAGTATCCTGATTGACTGAAACCTTATCTATACAACTTATTGTTGATGCATTTCTTTGATTTTGTTGTACGATTAATTGTTATTTACCAATTATCTATTGCAAATTGTGTTCTATGTTTGAATTCAAGTGATTTCCCAGGACATATCCTTAATTCATTTTTGCAGAAATCTTAAACCATTTGATCAAAAACAAGAATGAATACTGCATGGAGGTATAAAAGAACAAGCATTTTCCTAAATCTTGGTTCTCTTTTACAAAAATAGTTTGTTGCTTAAAGGTTTATGCTTTTGCAGGTCACACCTAAGACTCTGGCTGATGTGAAAGGTGGTACTCTAATCTCTTATGAAGGAAAAGTACAGGTATCTTTCTAGGATTTGTTCGTTCTTTTGTACCCTTCAAACCTGAATGCATGTCTCGGTGGGCTGCTTGATTATATTTATGCATATTTTTCATTTGCATTTCACCTCTGAAAGCTGGTAGGTTCCAAGAAACTAGTTAATCTACGCCTTGAAACTAGTGGATTGATGCCGTCTAACAGGAATTTAGATATCTGGGTTTGTGTTGTCAATGAATATAAAGCTAGCCTAGGGTTTTGATTAATGTGGTTCTCAATCTATATGTGTTATGTGTATGGAAAGGAAATCCCTCCATTGGTGTTATTAACAACCGTTTTCGTTTGATTTGGGTACCATTGCAAATGCTCATTGATCTCATCTGCTTTGACAACCCTTGCAAATATGTAAATTGTCTGTTAGATAGCAACTAAGACAACCCTGACATGGTCTGTGGGAAAAAGTAATTTCGTCATTAATAGTTAGGTGTTTATAATTATCTTTGTGATCTCTTATTTTTTCTCATTATTTTCCCGACATCTAGTTAGACTAATATATGGTTAATGTTATAGTATTGCTAATCATGTTCATATACCTTCTGTTGTGCAGCTCCTGGAAATAGCACAAGTGCCTGATGAACATGTGAGCTCTAATTCCTTGCTTATACAGACCCTTCTTTTACTATTACGACACCTGTATTTGCAATCATTATAAAACAGAAATCGTCTTACCAGTATATGTACTTACTTCTCTACGATCATGCTCCATATGTGATAGTTTTGTTGTTTATCACATTTGCTACCTAATCAAGTATATGCCCTGTAGCATAGAGCGATGCTCATGCACCAATGTTCCTAACTTTATGTTTTTGAATGACCGTAATCAGAAAAACAAAAAATAGTGGAAATGCATGTACATATTACGACTCAGGAAGAAATAGCTCATTTATCTGGAGATTTGGATAGAATGACAATTGTCTTTTGATATACATTGCCATTGAAGCATGATATACTGAGCAATGCATCTTTGGTGCAGAAGTAGTCACATCTGACACGGTGTGTAAATGAAGGCTCTCCTTTCTTTGTCTATTGGAGTAAGCGCAGGAAAAGCTGTCGATGCATTCCAACTCTCTTTTAATCTTTCTTAACTACCCTTTTAATAATAATAAGAGAGGTGCCTTGAAAAAGTGAATTGGAATCGCAAGCATCTTTATGAAGTTAATCTCATTTGCCTACCTCACAAACCACCTAAAATCAATTTATCTGCTGCTTGTTTGATTTCTGCTGGCTAATCATCCTACCACATGCTTTAGATATCATGCCTTATGTAGATGTACTATGTTTGATACAGGTCAGTGAGTTCAAGTCAATAGAGAAGTTCAAAATTTTCAACACCAACAACTTGTGAGTCAGCCAACCACATTTAAGCTATTTTCTTTGGTGCTTGCAAATACATAAAGCAACGCTTTATAATTTATTTGATTTATATAATTGCAGGTGGGTCAACTTGAAGGCAATTGACAGACTTGTTCTAGAAGGTGCACTGAAGATGGAGATTATTCCCAACCCAAAGGTATAACCTTTACTGCTCTACTTGGAGTAATATAATGTACATAGCTACAGGGGCGGAGCTAGGTTAGTGGGTGCAATTGATCCCCCTGGGTTTGCAAAATTCTCTTATATACATATAAAAAACATAGGAATGATAGTTTTTTTAATTTGAGATTATTATTGTCTTTCTGAGTGCAGTAATAGACTTAAAAAGGAAGGTTTTTCGAAGGTAAAAACACAATGAAAGTTAGTATATTTATTTGATTGAAATAATTACTAAATTGATTCATTCGTCACAATAAAGATTCTAATAACGCTATATATATGTTTTTGTATATATTAAAGCATAATATTATATGTATAATAATAATTTTTATATCATATTTTAATTAACCCTGGTTCAAAAAATTCTCTGGCTATGCCTCTGCAGAGCTATCGTTTTGATCAAAATGATTTACCTTGCAGGAAGTGGGTGGTGTCAAAGTTCTTCAACTTGAGACAGCTGCAGGGGCTGCAATAAAGGTACATAACAGTCTAATCCCTTTGAAAGTTTCTATCTTAATATATTGTATACTTGCATTAGCTAGCTATCACTTGCCTCCATAAGACTGACTATGCTTTCCCCCTCCCTGCTCTCTCTCTCTCTCTCTCTCTCAATACACATGCAATAGTTCTTCGATCATGCTATTGGAATTAATGTTCCCCGCTCTCGATTCCTTCCTGTAAAGGCAACTTCGGATCTGCTTCTGGTTCAAGTAAGTTTCTCATATACGTCAAAAAATCACTTATCAGGATATTTAAAATTGAAGACTGACGGACAGTTTGTTTAACAGTCTGATCTCTACACCATCACTGATAGCTATGTGGTTATGCGTAACCCTGCAAGGACCAATCCCGCCAATCCTTCAATTGAATTGGGACCTGAATTCAAGAAGGTTTATATTCATCAAGCTATTTATTTGCCTTAGATCAGTGAAAACCTCTATTTAGGCATCTAAACATGACAGTACTCTTACATACATACAGGTTGCTGACTTCTTAAGCCGGTTCAAGTCAAAGCCCAGCATTGTTGAACTGGACAGCTTGAAGGTGACAGGTGACGTTTGGTTTGGAGCTGGCATCACTCTCAAGGTAATCTTGACATTTGTTTCTAACTTGAATTTTATAGTTAACACCTTTACTCCTATGATTATGCAATTTTCTGAAATTTTAATGTTGTTTTGTTGGCAATTACTTTTGTATTCCAGGGTAAAGTGACTATTGCTGCGAAACCTGGTGAAAAACTGGAAATCCCTGATGGATCTGTGATTGCCGACAAGGTAACATGTTTGAGATTTTTTGTGTTTTAGAATCAGTTGAAATTGTAAATCGATGTTTTGCTTAGTTTTTTTTTTGGTTTATGCTGTCCCCAGGAAATCAATGGCCCTGAAGATATATAAAGAACAGAGTTCCTTCTCTTAAATATGAAGAGAGTTTCCGAGAAACGATGAGTCCTTTTTTTGGTTGTAATATGTAAGTGATAAGCATGAGAGAAATAAGTTGAATGTGTACTTTTCATAATTTTTTGGCTACATCAATCGCCCATACAGAAGGCAAGTTTATTGTGTAAGAGGTATTATGAGCTCTCTTAGCTTGTAGCAAACGGTGGTGGTTTAATTTCAAGTTCCATATGAGGTGTATAATGGAACTTCTATACGGTATTCGACTTAGTTCTATATTGCCTGCTATAAATCCTCTATCTGGTTGCTGTGAGGTCTCTAAAAGAAATTGTGCCATGTCAAAAAAATTCTCCATCCTTTTCTACGAAAACCAATCAAGGCAGCATCTCCTCCTTGTTTGATGATGTGTAGCATGTTCGATCGATCCATTAGGTTGATCTCAATCCTCTTTGTTAGAAGTTCTGTACATGAGTAAAATAAGAGAGCCTTCCGTAAATTCTTGCAATCGATTCTTCCATGAACCTGCTCAAGAACACTGGACACTTGCATGCTGCTATGAAAACATACACTTCGGGTGAATACACGATCGAGGCTAAATTTCATAATCAGGCACGTGCTTCAGGTGTGGTCTAAACAGCCTACACAATGTCCCTAGTGTTTAGAGAATTCACAATCTCAATTGAAATTTTCACAGGTGGTGGATCACTTGCGTACTTCGGTGTGGTCTAACGGTCCACACAATGTCCCTAGTGTTCAGAGAATTCACAATCTCTATGACTTGGCGACCACGACCTATTGACAAATGGTGTCCTGTCATGCACCGGGCATGGGGACCGCTTCTCTGAGGAGTGAGATTTACGCGCCTCACAATCCTGTCGGGTTAGATTGTGGGGGGTGTCTGGGATGAGCGATTTCACCTTTTGAATGTAATGGTATCCTCTCATGCTAGCAAACAACAATTTAGAGATGGAATTGGAAGAGGAGGATGATAGAACTGCCTTCAAATTCAAACTGTCATAAGCTATGATGCACGGACACGGACACGGCGACACGGACACGACACTACACGGATACGGCGACACGAATTTTTTTTTTAATTTCCCACGTAAGGAGTGTCGGACACGACATGACACGACACGACAAAATAATATTTTTAAAAGTGTCCGTGCATCATAGGTCATCAGAATATTGGTGACAAAATTAGAGGAGAATTTGGAGAGAGACAAATCAGAGAATAATTGAGAGAGAAAGAGAGAGAGTTGGTAATTATAAAGAGCTTTCATTCATATCGCAATTCGCAATAAGCACTCGAGCCGGAGCCACAACATCGGGGTCAAGGGTTTCACTTTATACAGGCCACCAGCAGTTAGAACATTTTTTAGTTTCTGTCACTAACACTAAATACATAAAGGGTTACTTTTAAAATTATTGCGCCATCATCAACCTTTGTGGAGATAGAACTAATTAGTTTGTGATTCATTTGAAAAATTGAACTACTTAGTCTGTTACTTATTTGAAAATTCTAGTAGAAACTCTAGATTAGTGAAGTGTTTATTCAATATATTTATTTATATTTACTTTTTTTACTATTTTATTTATTATATATTATAAAACATGAATAGCATTTTGAATTTCTTGAAATTTATTAATCAGAGAATATATCCTTGTAATATTATTGTTAACAATGTTTTCTTAAAGAGAGAATTTTGTAAATACATATTTAAAATTGATATGTTTAAAATATTACACACACTTATCCAAGTGGAAACTGAAATGTTTAATAGGTATAGAAAACGTATACAATATAATAGGTTTATTTTTCTAAATTAGTTCAACTAAATTCTCATATGATTCGATCTTAAAATTTTTTATAAATCAGTGTAGCAAAATTTTGACGTCTTAGACCTAAAAACACAAATAACTTTCATGGTCTCATTCCTACAACATTTGGGAAGATTCTCTATATGGTCCCTTAACCTGAATGGAAATATTAGCAGAATCAGATTTCATGTCGCTATAGTACTCGTTTCAGAGGCAAACATTTTATTTTCTAAACAAGAAGTTTTTGATATAACCCGAAATGAGTTCACGGGCTCTTCGTCTACTACGTTTTTGAAGAATTTTGTAGCCGTAACAAATGCTACAGAGAATACGACCCAAGGAATAATTTGATTTTTATATTATGAAAAGACAGACAAAATTTATTTGAAAGGTGTAGAACAAACACCGGTGAGAATCCAAAATCTATTGAAAATTTTAGTTAATTAAAGTATTTGAATTTTTCGAATAATAACCTCAAAGAAGGTATATCCAACATGTATTGGAAATGTGAATACTCTAGTCATTGGGTTTTTATTCAGAGGAAATACCATTTGAATTAATACAACTCACATTTCTTTCTACCTAAAACCTTTCTTGCAAAATTGGCACGTTGGGCAGTACCTTTTCTTTTTTTTTTTTTTTAATACATGCACACCCAACCAGGATTCGAACCCAGGACCTTGCCTTGAAAAATGAATTATTAACCACTTGGATCAACCCCTATTGGCATGTTGGCTGGTGAAAGCGGTACGGACTCTTAAACTAGAATTTTTCTACAATCCGACCAGCTCCGGCCTGATTTGCCCCCACAAATCAGTCAGCCTTTTCCCAACCTCGCAAACTCTCGTGTTTCCCTTAGATTTTTCCCACACTCTCGTTTGCTAATTTTGGAGTTTAAGTGAATTGCTCAAGTCCAACCCTTTTCCAACGTTTTTCCCAAGCATACAACAAGTAAAACCCACACACACTTGCTGTATTAAAATTGCACCACGATATACGGGAAAGCTCCAACACTTCCCAACCTTATATTAATTTTCCGAACAATAATACAAGGAATGGCTTGCTTGCACACAATTTCACTCACTGAACTCGCACAAGTCTGGGCCAACCTATTTATAGTGCAGATTACAACCCAATCTGCTAGGTTAAATTCGAATTTCAAGGCTCCACTAAGTTCTGGGCGTTTTCCCACCAAAATCCGCCCATAACCGCCACTTACTCCAGCCACTTTGCCTACTAACTTGGCGGTTATGCTCAATAACCGCCCAAGTCAAAGCCTTCCACGTTTCTGAAGCTTTTGGCGCCCAAGTAATCTTGAAATCCGCCACAAACCGTCGCGTAACCGTTCCCGCTTAAAATGATAACCGTTCCCGCCAAGATTTGGGGTTGCTGGACTTGTGCGCGCACGCCCCAGCCATGCGCGCAGCCTTGCGCTCGCTCCCCGCGCCCATCCCGCACGCAGCCGCGCCAAGTGCCTGCCTTGTCCGCACCAGCCTGCAACGGTCCGCACCAATCTTCCAACCTTGCGGGAAAATCCCTCAAATGCGCGCAAGCCACCAAGTCTCGCGCGCGCCGTGTGCGACACATGCACCCAGCCTTACTTGATGCCCAGCCATCAAGCTCAATTATCCGACATTCCATGCATCCGTGCCAAGTATCGTCGGGACTACACGATTCCAACCCTTGTGCTCCGCCAAGCAAGCACATATCCCTTGCCTCTTCCCCCATTTTCTAGTATTTAGGGCAAGGGACTTCCGAAGGGGCTTACAAACTTCCCCCACCAAGAGGAACCGACGCCCTCGTCGGGTTGACTTCAGCCTTCTTTTTCTTTTTCCGACCATCATCCATCTCCTTCCCATCTTTGCCATCTACCTCCGTTGGACTTGATAGGAGTGCATCCTTGAATGATCTCGGCCCCAAGTTTAGTGGTAACCATTTCTCCACCGTTTCTTCTTTCCTTTTTAATTGAATAACTTCCCGCCTTCGATGGTACACCTTCAGCTCTTTCCTTTCATAAACCCGAGGTTCGTGGGAAAACCTCGAAGTTTGGCTGCCACTTGTGTCGTTCATATCCGGAACATTCCCATCGTCCCTTAGACGGTCCACATCGCCTCGTATAGCATCCAATTCCTCTTTGAGGCGTGTCGAAAACTCTTCCCAAGTTTGCTTCCCTTTGTTTTTGGCATCCTCGGCAAATGTTGAGGGTCTCTTCATAGCCATGTCCGCCCTCAGATTTGATTTTGCCCTCTGAATTAGAGAACCAAGGTGCGAGACACCCCTCTTTAATTCACCCTTGGCCTGCTCCAATCTTTCATTCTTCTTTCCGACAACTTTAGGTTCCCCCACCGAGCACTCGCATCTCACAAATCTGGGACAACTTTCAGTAAAGAACAAGCCATCCAGGAAAGGTAGTACCGTGACCTTAGCCATCTTCAAGAAATCGTTCCCTAAGATAAGGGAAAAGTCGTCAAGCGGGACAGCAACTACCTCGAACCGCCCATGCCACGGACCAACTCTTAGATCAATTTTGGCCACTCCCTTGACTGACTTTGGTTGTGCATTTACAGCCTTCACCTCGCTGCAACATTCCTCGAGATCCAAGCCCAGCTCTTGGACCAAACTTTCTGAAATGAAACTTGTTGATGCCCCCGTGTCCACCAACGCTTGCGTTTCTTGCCCATCCACAAAGACCTTAGCATACAACAGATCTTTGTTGTTGTTTCGAGACATTACTTGCATTGCATTCAACAATTGCAAAGAACCCATCCGAATAGAACCATCATCTTCTTCTTCGTTCGGTTCCGTCACTAAAGCATTCAACTTAGTTCGCCTCGGACAATCCCTCATTCTGTGGTCGCCACTACAAAGGTAACAACCCGTTTTTGCTTTGGCCATAGCAACATCAGGTCCAACTGTCACCTCCTTGGTTTCCTTTTGCTTGAATTTTGTCTTGCCCTTGTCTTTCCCGAAATTCCTTCTTTCATTTCGAAGATCAGGACCACCGACACTCCTGAAATCCACCAATCTATCAGCAGCAGCGATGGCAGTTGACAAATCCTTGACACCAAGCCTTCGAAGTTCAGCTTGTGCCCAAGGTTGCAAACCCGCCATAAAGTTGAACAGCTTATCATCTTCCGCCATGCCTTTGATGTCTAGCAACAACGAACTGAATTCTTTGACGTAGTCCCGAATTGTCCCAACATGCTTCAGATTCCGAAGGGACTCCCTTGCAAGCCACGAAGAATTGCAAGGTAGGAATTGATCCTTCAACTCCTTTTTCAGTGCTTCCCACGTATCGATTCCTTCTCGATTAGCACTTGCATCTTCTGTCAAACGAGATCGCCACCATAGCTTTGCGTCTCCCGTCAAATACATCGAGGTTATGGAAACCTTCTCAGAATCAGGCACCCGCGCTGTAGCACCCTAACCCCAAGGCGCCACATCCCCCGCACTGTAGCCTCGATCCACGCATGAAATGGACAGTTCATACATAAACCAAGACCACAGCGAACGGGTGACAATAAAAACGACGCTCTAGGCGGGACACTCTCCCCAGCATAACCAACAAACATGAATAGAAAAGCGGAAGCAATAAAGTCATTCATATATATATATAGGTACCATACTTATTACATAGATACATATAGGTACCAATTAACTATCACTACATTATCATTTCTAAATAAGATACATCATTAAGTATTCAAAATGTAACAATAACGAGCATAACATGAAATGTCTCAAAGTACTATACATGAAAGGTGCTAGACTCGTGAAGACGCAAAAGACTCGAACAACTCCCGCCTAGCACAACCACGCTCAAAAGGTACCTGAAAAGTGAAGTATCAGTCTACCGAAGACTGAGTGAGGGGCAATAATATATACACACATCACATGCAAGGTGTAGCCTCGGGTGAAGACTTTGGAAATGAAAGAAATATATAATTCAAGAACTTAATCTTTGCCCGAGATTACAACCAATCATTTTATCACGTTTATTTTAGTCATGCTTGTCAATGTCATGAACATGTGGCCCCGGCGAGCAAGGGCAATCTCCAACCGAACTCCCAATCGTGAACAATACGTGATCATGCTTGCTTGCTTGATAAGTACGTGACCATACAATTTATTTAGTGCTCACATAAACAATTTCATGCTTGAAATCATGCAATAACCCGAGGATAACCCGACATGCCGGATTAATCCCCAGTCTCCTTCTTCCTCCGGTTGATAGCGAGTTTGCAAGGCTCGACTATCCACGACATGGTGTGTGTAGAGGACATGACCCTCTAGACACGGAACTCCTTCCACCACTAATCTCCTAGTGGCTTCGGGGGTGATCCCAACAATGTGAGGATAATTCAGGAGTTACCCGTCAGCCCTTGCTTTCCCGGTTGGCTCAAGAATTACCCTCGGGCCCACGTGCAATCATGTACTCGCCAAACATGCTTGAAATCATGATAATCAATACTTTCTTGCTTGGAAATATTCATGGTTTGAAAATCATTTATAAGTATAATACGCTTTGGCCGAAAACTAGCACATAAGGGTTATAGGGTTCGTTTTACCAAAACAAAACCTCACCTTTCTTGCAAAATATAATAAATAAGCGTTCTAAGGAGCTTGTTCCCCGTCCACGCCCTCGTGACCTGTGCAAATACGATGTATATACGTGAGACATGAACTAAAATGACCAAAATGTGACGAACGGCGGAAATGTGTCGAGACGATCATGAAAATGCAATGTGGTATGATAACATTTCGTTTCACATCATATTAACACATATTATAGCAATTCGGGGTCAAAGAAGTCGTCGGGTCGAGGGGCTAATTTCGTAATTTTATGCAGTGAATTTTACACTGCAATACAGGTGGGAACGGCCGTTCCGGTCCCCTTTGAAAAATGGGAACGGTCGTTCCCATAAACCCCCAAAGCGCGCCAACGTTTTCCCATTTTAAAAACGCGCCTAGCCGGGAACGGCCCTTCTGGCTCCAAGGCCAAAATGGGAACGGCCGTTCCCGTGGTCGGCCGCCTATTTCCATTTGAAAGGTGGGAACGCCCGTTCCCACAAAGCCTTGAGGCTGGGAACGATCGTTCCCAGTTTCTGTAAATGGAAAACAGAGCAAAAACAGAGCATGCTCTCGGGGAAGAAGCAACAAAGCAACAAAATTTCATTTTTGATCCCAAAATGCTATAATCTCTGGAATTATGATGTAAACAACTTCAATACATGATAATATAACACTTAGACACCTAAAACCATAAAATATCATCACATATTCATGCTCCATGCTCATGATCAAACTTGATCATTTTTGCCAAATGTCCAAGAATTTCAAGCTAGAAATCATGCAATAATTCATGATATGATCATTCAATCATGCTTTGCACAACACATAATTCATATAACATGTAATTCCTAAACCCTAGCATGTCAAACACAATCAAGAATCATCCTTTTCCATGCAACCAACCTTGAAACTAAGAAAGGGATGAAGAAGAAGATGATGATGATGATGACTTCCAATTCCTTGAAAGACTTCTTGAAATCTTGATGATTGATGGAAAAATCCACTCTTCCCTGTTTGGCAAATTTTTGGAGTAAAATGAGCTCCTAGAAACTCATGGAATGGTTTATCACGTAAAACCCCAACCTTGATTTTTGTGAAATATGCTAATTGCCAACTAATCCTTTAATTTGCGAATTTATACAATCAAGTATATGAGGTTTTAAAATATGATCAATTAAGTCCTTAAAGGATTGGCAATTAAGTCCCTAAAGTTTTAGAAAATATTTGGCTAGGGCAATTTGGTAATTTAAAACACTCTCGGTAATGGTTTTCATGCAAGAAATATTTTTCGTGCCATGAAATAATATTTTGAATGATATGAAATCAAGTAATTGATATAAATAATGTTTCTTGAATTTTATAAAAATTATGAATGCCACGTAAGAATATATTATAAATTAAAGAAATAAAATAAAACCTACGCTCAAAACGCACACGTGGCGTGCTTACCTGTTCATCCGGAAACCGGGCCGTTACAACTCTCCCCCCCTTAGAAGAATCTGGTCCCCAGATTCTCTAGTCTTGCTCGAACAACTCCGGGTGGAACCGTTTCATTTTATCCTCTGTTTCCCACGTAGCTTCCTCGGTTTTGTCACTTCTCCACAACACCTTAACCATGGGAATTCTCCGGTTTCTCAACTCTTGGAATTTCCGATCCAATATTCTAACCGGCCTCTGAACAAATGTCAAATTCGGTTCCAGTTCAACTTCTTCCACGGGGAGAATCGTAGTCTCATCGGGGTAATATTTCCTTAATTGAGATACGTGGAACACGTTGTGAATCCCCGCAAGACTCGGTGGTAGGTCCAGTCGATAGGCTACCTCGCCTATTCTTTCAAGAATCTCAAACGGACCTAAGTAGCGAGGATTAAGCTTTCCTCCTTTCCCGATCCGGGTGAAACCTTTCCTTGGTGACACCTTCAAGAATACCCGGTCACCAACTTCAAATTCTAGATCTCTTCGGCGCTTATCAGCGTAGCTCTTCTGTCTATCTTGCGCGGCTTTCATCCGTTGTTGAATCATTTGAACCTTTTCAATCATAGCCTGAACGACCTTGGAAGGCCTTTCGAATCTTTCGCCTCTCTTTACTCCTTCCTGCTTCGACCATTTCCATTCTTCCAAGTCGAAGAACAACGGAGATCGGCACTTTCTTCCATAAAGTAACTCGTAAGGAGCCATCCCTATCGAAGCCTGAAAGCTGTTATTATAAGCAAACTCGATCAAGGGAAGATGTTCTGACCACGAGTTCTGAAAATCCATCGCGCAAGCCCGAAGAAGATCTTCCAAATACCTGATTAACCTTTTAGTTTGGCCATCTGTTTGCGGGTGAAATGCTGTACTGAACTTAAGTTTCGTACCCAAGACAGCCTGTAATTCCTGCCACAACTTAGAAGTAAACCTCGGGTCTCGATCTGAAACTATGCTCACCGGAATACCATGAAGTCGAATAATCTCTCTGTTATAGATTTCGGCCAACTTCGGAATCTTATAAGACATCCGAACCGGTAGAAAGTGAGCAGACTTTGTAAATCTATCCACGATTATCCAAATTCCATCAAACCCGCCTTTAACCTTCGGTAATCCGGAAACAAAGTCCATCGTTACTTGTTCCCACTTCCACTCAGGAATAGGTAACGGTTGTAGAAGTCCCGCGGGTTTTTGGTGCTCCGCTTTCACTTTCTGACAAGTCAAGCAATGTTTCACATATTCTGCCACGTCTCTTTTCATCCCGTTCCACCAATAATATTGTTTCAAATCCTTGTACATCTTATTTCCTCCTGGGTGGATCGAGTAGGCTGACTTGTGAGCTTCTTCAAGTAGGACCCGTCTCAACTCTTCAGGTACTACTACTCTGTTCCTAAACCGAAGCAACCCGGTTTCATCAAACCCAAACGGACTCTCCGGGTCATCCTTAGCTTTACTTACAAGCCTCTGCACTTCCGGATCCTTATTCTGAGCCTCAAATAGCTGATACCTTAATTCCGGCTGAACTGTGATATTAGAAACCCGAGCCTTTAACACAATCGGGGCGACTTCCTTACTTTCCTTTATTTCCAAACTCGATACACTCGCCTTCCTGCTAAGTGCATCGGCGACCACATTGGCTTTCCCGGGATGGTACTTAATTGTACAATCATAATCTTCCAACTTTTCCATCCAACGCCGTTGCCTCATATTTAAATCCTTCTGTGTGAATAAATACTGAAGGCTCTTATGGTCGGTAAAAATCTCAAAGGAAGTCCCGTAAAGATAATGTCTCCATTTCCCGAGAGCAAAGATCACTGCTGCAAGCTCTAGGTCGTGTGTCGGATAATTCCTTTCATATTCCTTTAGCTTTCGGGAAGCATAGGCAATCACTTTTCCTTTCTGAGTCAAAACACAACCTAAGCCTTCTTTAGAAGCATCTGTATACACTGCATATTCCTCTGAACCCTCGGGTAAAGTTAACACCGGAGCTGAGACTAACTTTTCCTTCAGAAAATTAAAGCTTTGATCACACTTCTCATCCCAGACAAATTTAACATCCTTCTTTGTCAACCGGGTTAACGGTGCCGCAATCTTAGAGAAGTCCTGAACAAATCTCCTGTAATAACCGGCCAATCCCAAGAAACTTCTTATCTCCGAGGCATTCTTTGGTTTCTCCCACTTAAGCACGGCCTCGAGTTTCGAGGGATCGACTTCCAACCCTTTTCCTGAAATCACATGCCCCAAGAATGAAACCCGATCGATCCAAAATTCACACTTGCTGAACTTAGCAAACAACTGATGCTCCTTTAGTGTCTGAAGAACGAGCCTGAGATGTCTCGCGTGCTCCTCGGCTGATTTTGAGAAGACCAGAATATCATCAATAAAAATTACCACGAACTTGTCGAGGAAAGGCCTGAATATCCGGTGCATCATATCCATAAAAGCTGCAGGGGCATTAGTCAACCCAAAAGGCATAACCACGAACTCGTAGTGCCCGTACCGAGTATTGAATCCTGTCTTAGGAATATCCTCTGCTCGGATTCGCAGCTGATAATATCCCTGTCTTAAATCCAATTTTGAATAAACCTTGGAACCCTGAAGTATATCGAATAACTCCTCGATATGTGGGAGGGGATACTTGTTCTTAATAGTCATCCTGTTCAACTCCCTGTAATCGATGCACATTCTTAGAGTCCCGTCCTTTTTCTTTACAAACAACACCGGTGCTCCCCACGGCGAAGAACTTGGCCGAATGTATCCAACTTCCAACAATGCCTCAAGCTGAATCTTTAATTCCTTCAACTCAGCTGGAGCCATCCGGTACGGAGTCTTTGAATACGGCTCAGCATTCGGAAAAAGATCAATCACGAACTCAATCTCCCGCTCAGGAGGCAAAGAATCCAATTTCTCTGAGAATACCTCGGGAAATTCCTTTACCACTTCTGTGTCCTCTAATTTCACCTGATCTTTGGGCTTGTTCAGAATGTAAGCAATGAACCCTGTAGCCCCGTCTCTGACTAACTTCTGAGCTTCTGAAAACGAAAGTAGGGGTACGGTCTTCGAAGTACAGCCCGTAACAACCTCTGACCCCAACTGAACTTTCTTAGCCCGACAATCCACAGTAGCACAATGTCTATAAAGCCAATCCATCCCCATAATAGCTCCGTATCTCTCCATCGGCATAACAATGAAGTCTGTCAGAAACTCCCGGCCTTCAATCACAACTGGAACATCCCTGTAGACCTGATCCGTCTCTCGCCTACTACCGAAAGGAGTACTAACTATATAGCGCACAGAAGTACACATAGCAGGCAAAGACAAAGTAATAGCAATAGAATGCGCAAGAAAGGAGTGTGTAGCTCCTGGATCAAATAATGTATGGATGTTCGAGCCATGAATGCAAATAATACCTTCAACTACTGCGGCGGGGTCTATCTAGGCATCCTGCTCCTCTCCCGCAAGTGCATAAGCCCGAGCTCTCACCAGTGGCCTCGGTCCTGCAGGTGGTGGATCCTGACGATCCGGACAACCGTCAACCAGGTGCTCGTTACTCCCACAGATCAAACATAGGCCCAACCGGCGCCTGAAGTTGTCATAGGTGTGCGTAGTAAGTCCACACCATCTGCATCTCGGTCTCTGAGGTGGCTGGGGTGGTGCTGGAGCTCTTGGACCTCTCGGAAATGGCCCGGTGTACTTAGGTTTCTTCCCGGTATCCCTCTGAGCTGGAGGTGTAGAATAAATCATCGGCCTTTTCCCTGAGCTCGAACCCTGGCCTGATCTCGAGCCTGAAGCCTGTTCGGTCCGTGCAGTAGCTTTCCTTGCCATATCAGAATCCTCAACCTTCAGGGCCTTTGCAGTAGCTTTTGCCCAGGTACTGGTATTAGTCGCTTTCAGTGCATCCTGAATGTCTGGTCTCAACCCCTGAACAAACTGCATCGCCTTGTGAAAGTCGTCATTCGCTATGTTAGGCGCATAGCGAGAAAGTCTCTCGAACTCGGCGATGTATTGACCCACAGACCTGCCTCCCTGCTTTAATTCTGTAAACTCCCTCAACCTGCGGGTACGGGACGCTGGAGGAATGTAGTTGTTTCTGAACTCCCGTACAAAGACCTCCCAAGTAATCTCGGTCCCGGCTGCCTCCAGAACAATCTGAGTGCTCTCCCACCAGGAGTAGGCCTCGCCCTGAATAAGAGTGAGGGTGCAACGAGCCTTCTCCTGACTGTCGCAAGGAATAAGCTGCCAAATCCTCTCAATCTCCTTTAACCACATCTCTGCCTGTATATCGTCTCCCTTATAGAACTTCGGGGGACGCTGATTCTGAAACTCTCGCAACACAGCCGAAATGGGGTTCTCCGGAGGTGCTACCTGCGCTGGTGGTGGTGGTGGAGGTACCCGTTCCTGTAACCTTTGATCAATTAGCCCCACTACCGCATTCATAAAATCTTGGGGCTGTGCCTAAGCAGGCGGAGGAGGTGGTGATCTCTCGCGGCGATGATGTCGGTGGTGATGATGCCTGTGCCTCGAGGATCGGTCACTGGAACGTCTATCATGCTCCATCCTGAAATTAGATCACTAAACATGCGTGGCTTGGTCAATAAATGCAAATGTGTGCACACCATTTCCATAATATCAAGTAGCACATGTTCACAGAAGATCAAGTAGCTCAATTAATGCAAAGAAATAAGTAATTCAGGTAAGTCAACCAAATGCAGACTCCCAAGTACCACATAATCCTATGCCGTGCGACCTAGACTGACTTGACACGACTCGAGAACCTCGGTTTTGCAACCGGGCTCTGATACCACCTGTAGATGTAGCACCCTAACCCCAAGGCGCCACATCCCCCGCACTGTAGCCTCGATCCACGCATGAAATGGACAGTTCATACATAAACCAAGACCACAGCGAACGGGTGACAATAAAAACGACGCTCTAGGCGGGACACTCTCCCCAGCATAACCAACAAACATGAATAGAAAAGCGGAAGCAATAAAGTCATTCATATATATATATAGGTACCATACTTATTACATAGATACATATAGGTACCAATTAACTATCACTACATTATCATTTCTAAATAAGATACATCATTAAGTATTCAAAATGTAACAATAACGAGCATAACATGAAATGTCTCAAAGTACTATACATGAAAGGTGCTAGACTCGTGAAGACGCAAAAGACTCGAACAACTCCCGCCTAGCACAACCACGCTCAAAAGGTACCTGAAAAGTGAAGTATCAGTCTACCGAAGACTGAGTGAGGGGCAATAATATATACACACATCACATGCAAGGTGTAGCCTCGGGTGAAGACTTTGGAAATGAAAGGAATATATAATTCAAGAACTTAATCTTTGCCCGAGATTACAACCAATCATTTTATCACGTTTATTTTAGTCATGCTTGTCAATGTCATGAACATGTGGCCCCGGCGAGCAAGGGCAATCTCCAGCCGAACTCCCAATCGTGAACAATACGTGATCATGCTTGCTTGCTTGATAAGTACGTGACCATACAATTTATTTAGTGCTCACATAAACAATTTCATGCTTGAAATCATGCAATAACCCGAGGATAACCCGACATGCCGGATTAATCCCCAGTCTCCTTCTTCCTCCGGTTGATAGCGAGTTTGCAAGGCTCGACTATCCACGACATGGTGTGTGTAGAGGACATGACCCTCTAGACACGAAACTCCTTCCACCACTAATCTCCTAGTGGCTTCGGGGGTGATCCCAACAATGTGAGGATAATTCAGGAGTTACCCGTCAGCCCTTGCTTTCCCGGTTGGCTCAAGAATTACCCTCGGGCCCACGTGCAATCATGTACTCGCCAAACATGCTTGAAATCATGATAATCAATACTTTCTTGCTTGGAAATATTCATGGTTTGAAAATCATTTATAAGTATAATACGCTTTGGCCGAAAACTAGCACATAAGGGTTATAGGGTTCGTTTTACCAAAACAAAACCTCACCTTTCTTGCAAAATATAATAAATAAGCGTTCTAAGGAGCTTGCTCCCCGTCCACGCCCTCGTGACCTGTGCAAATACGACGTATATACGTGAGACATGAACTAAAATGACCAAAATGTGACGAACGGCGGAAATGTGTCGAGACGATCATGAAAATGCAATGTGGTATGATAACATTTCGTTTCACATCATATTAACACATATTATAGCAATTCGGGGTCAAAGAAGTCGTCGGGTCGAGGGGCTAATTTCATAATTTTATGCAGTGAATTTTACACTGCAATACAGGTGGGAACGGCCGTTCCGGTCCCCTTTGAAAAATGGGAACGGTCGTTCCCATAAACCCCCAAAGCGCGCCAACGTTTTCCCATTTTAAAAACGCGCCTAGCCGGGAACGGCCCTTCCGGCTCCAAGGCCAAAATGGGAACGGCCGTTCCCGTGGTCGGCCGCCTATTTCCATTTGAAAGGTGGGAACGCCCGTTCCCACAAAGCCTTGAGGCTGGGAACGGTCGTTCCCAGTTTCTGTTAATGGAAAACAGAGCAAAAACAGAGCATGCTCTCGGGGAAGAAGCAACAAAGCAACAAAATTTCATTTTTGATCCCAAAATGCTATAATCTCTGGAATTATGATGTAAACAACTTCAATACATGATAATATAACACTTAGACACCTAAAACCATGAAATATCATCACATATTCATGCTCCATGCTCATGATCAAACTTGATCATTTTTGCCAAATATCCAAGAATTTCAAGCTAGAAATCATGCAATAATTCATGATATGATCATTCAATCATGCTTTGCACAACACATAATTCATATAACATGTAATTCCTAAACCCTAGCATGTCAAACACAATCAAGAATCATCCTTTTCCATGCAACCAACCTTGAAACTAAGAAAGGGATGAAGAAGAAGATGATGATGATGATGACTTCCAATTCCTTGAAAGACTTCTTGAAATCTTGATGATTGATGGAAAAATCCACTCTTCCCTTTTCTCTTCTTTGAACCGAGAGAGAGATGAATATGTTTGGCAAATTTTTGGAGTAAAATGAGCTCCTAGAAACTCATGGAATGGTTTATCACGTAAAACCCCAACCTTGATTTTTGTGAAATATGCTAATTGCCAACTAATCCTTTAATTTGCGAATTTATACAATCAAGTATATGAGGTTTTAAAATATGATCAATTAAGTCCTTAAAGGATTGGCAATTAAGTCCCTAAAGTTTTAGAAAATATTTGGCTAGGGCAATTTGGTAATTTAAAACACTCTCGGTAATGGTTTTCATGCAAGAAATATTTTTCGTGCCATGAAATAATATTTTGAATGATATGAAATCAAGTAATTGATATAAATAATGTTTTTTGAATTTTATAAAAATTATGAATGCCACGTAAGAATATATTATAAATTAAAGAAATAAAATAAAACCTACGCTCAAAACGCACACGTGGCGTGCTTACCTGTTCATCGGGAAACCGGGACGTTACACGCGCGGCCTTGAAGTACATCTCCATATCCCACAGAAAATTCTCAAGCTCTTTGGCGTTCCGAACACCACCAAAGGGCGAAGGATCAGGAACTCGAACCTTGGACGGAACAGCACCATCACCTGCTCCAGCAGCATGCACAGCCTTCTTCAAGATGCCCAACTCCATGTTTAGGCCATCAAGTTTTAAATCTACGGTATCAGTGAGAACACCGAGATCTTCTGACACCGATACGACCCTTCCTTCCACAAATTCTGGCAATTCCTCCGTGAGCTTCTTAATCTTTGCCTCATGAGCAGCAAATTGCTCTTGGATTGCCCGCATTTGCTGGAAAATCGCCGTCGTTGGAGACTCGCGAGGCTGCCCAAGATACTCTTCCATCATCTTAACCCTTGCCTCAAGGTTAAGCATCATTTCACGCAGCGGCACTTGATCACACATGCTTCGAAGTAACCGATCAGAACCCGTAAACCGGGCTCTGATACCACTTGAAAGCGGTACGGACTCTTAAACTAGAATTTTTCTACAATCCGACCAGCTCCGGCCTGATTTGCCCCCACAAATCAGTCAGCCTTTTCCCAACCTCGCAAACTCTCGTGTTTTCCTTAGATTTTTCCCACACTCTCGTTTGCTAATTTTGGAGTTTAAGTGAATTGCTCAAGCCCAACCCTTTTCCAACGTTTTTCCCAAGCATACAACAAGTAAAACCCACACACACTTGCTGTATTAAAATTGCACCACGATATACGGGAAAGCTCCAACACTTCCCAACCTTATATTAATTTTCCGAACAATAATACAAGGAATGGCTTGCTTGCACACAATTTCACTCACTGAACTCGCACAAGTCTGGGCCAACCTATTTATAGTGCAGATTACAACCCAATCTGCTAGGTTAAATTCGAATTTCAAGGCTCCACTAAGTTCTGGGCGTTTTCCCACCAAAATCCGCCCATAACCGCCACTTACTCCAGCCACTTTGCCCACTAACTTGGCGGTTATGCTCAATAACCGCCCAAGTCAAAGCCTTCCACGTTTCTGAAGCTTTTGGCGCCCAAGTAATCTTGAAATCCGCCACAAACCGTCGCGTAACCGTTCCCGCTTAAAATGATAACCGTTCCCGCCAAGATTTGGGGTTGCTGGACTTGTGCGCGCACGCCCCAGCCATGCGCGCAGCCTTGCGCTCGCGCCCCGCGCCCATCCCGCACGCAACCGCGCCAAGTGCCTGCCTTGTCCGCACCAGCCTGCAACGGTCCGCACCAATCTTCCAACCTTGCGGGAAAATCCCTCAAATGCGCGCAAGCCACCAAGTCTCGCGCGCGCCATGTGCGACACACGCACCCAGCCTTACTTGATGCCCAGCCATCAAGCTCAATTATCCGACATTCCATGCATCCGTGCCAAGTATCGTCGGGACTACACGATTCCAACCCTTGTGCTCCGCCAAGCAAGCACATATCCCTTGCCTCTTCCCCCATTTTCTAGTATTTAGGGCAAGGGACTTCCGAAGGGGCTTACAACTGGGCACTACCTTAATTTAGCCAGTTTTCTACTACATTCGAGAAAAGTTCATACCTAGGGAGAATTATACCAAGAAAGTGAATATTCTAATTTATAGTGGATTTTTGTGGAGGGATGTTGTTTTAGGGTTTGGATTTAGAACCTTAGTTGGAATAATTGTTGGACATTAAATTTTTTTTTTTTTTTTGATATGGATGGCCGAGATGATAAGTCAAAATCTTTTTGTTTCATAATACAATAGAAAACTCAAATATTAAAAGAATGTGTTACGAGCATTTTAACTCGAAAGTAAAATCAAGTATTTGTAAAAACAAAACAAAACATATTCTACTATTTATAAGTTTAATTATCCTCGTATTGAACTATGAAAAATTGTCTCACTACCTATTGGAGCGCGTTGAACAGTATATGATTGATCAGACACATCACTAATTACACTATTTATAGAAACCCTGCGTTTTGTAGAGCAGCATCATATTCCTTTTCGCTATCCCAATGTATCACTTTAGCTACTTCAAAATTGTAATAAAATTTCTCAATGTCGTCCATCATAAGCTTTTCTCTACCCCTATGATACATGGACACGGATACGGCGACATGGATACGATACGACACGATACGACATGACATGAATACGGCGACACGAATTTTTTTATTGAATTTTCCACGTGAGGATTGTCGGACACGATATCGGACACGCGTGTCCGACACGACACGACACGACACGACAAAATGATATTTTAGAAGTGTCCGTGCATTAGAGCTCTACCCTCACAAAGAAATTTGAAAAAAAAAAACAATTTTAATCTCATTGACGGTAAAAAGGCATGTTTTTTAAATATATTATTTCTTGTGTGATCGTGCTCGAAATCGGTATGCTAATGTGGCTCGAATCCGGTAGCTCGATCACTTAGAATTTATATAACGTGGTATCTTGAAAGCTAATTGTCCAAGAATCAACAAACGTGAGCTAAAGGCCAAACTGGGGGACTGGGAGATATACCCAGTTTTGATATGCCGACTCTCAATTCAGGTACTTGCTCAAGATATATGAGGAAATTATAGACGGTCGAATGAATAGTAGAAAACTTACCAATACCATAAATGTTGGGGATATTTATAGGCTTGAGAAGTGTGCATGACACATGTCCACGCACTTGAGGTGCATTAATGCATTAACAGGGTGGTTAGGGGACAACAAGTACTGGAAAGCTACTGTTAATACAACTGTGTCAGATTTGTTCCCTTAAGTAACATTGTACTTGATTGGTGGCTCGAGCTACAAGGGCCGCCTGAGGGGTCCGTGTCGATCTCATAACTGGGTCGAGGATAACCTTTGTCGAGATGATATTTGGTCGCAATAAGCTGACTTGACACGAAATCAGAGTGCCATGGTCGACTGTAATTCCATCGAGCGGGATGTGGTCGATCATCAAGACTAGGTAAGGAACTAGGTCGATAAGACTTGACTGATCACGTGGATGACATGCCACCTTGGTAATGTGTCCATCCACATGGCTAAGCCTGTCTACGTGTCCTTATAATATTGTGTGGCCACGTGGCGACATGTAGCCCATCAGAGAAATGCCCCGTCATTAGCCCCCCAGGTTGTTAGGAGCATGTGACGCTGCTGGCAACCTTTGATCAGAAAAGACGGGTCCGTACATGCTTTGACCGTCGTGTGGGTTGATTTTTTAAGGCTGAAAATATTTGATTTTTGAATTTGGTTAGGCAGGAAAAGAGCAATAATTACATCTTTTGGCGGTTCAGAGTGCAATCATTGCGACTCTTCACCTACCGAACACCATCTCTATAAATAAGGGCTTTCGTACTCATTTCCTTACTTCACTTGCTTAAGCAATTCGAGCATCCACAAGGAATTCAGAGAGCTTCTTCAAGCATAGAGAATTTCGAGCAATTGGGAGGGAGTTAGCAGGGGTCAATCAAGAATTCAAGTTTATTTCGAGGTACTCTTCTCGACCTCAAGCTTTTCCTTTCTCGTATTATCTCTTTTCCTTATTCGATGCCCAAAATGGTCTCTAGCAAACAAATTCCCATGCCACAACAAATACACATTCTTGAATACTATGCCCAAGGGTTGGTTAACGAATGCGATACCGATCCCAATCCCGTCGGCATGTCTAGGATCGAGACCATGGCCTTATCTTCGGGGGAGTCATCCTCAGACTAATCAAGGGACTCTGATATTGACATTATAGGATCTTTTCGGGAGGAAGATGACACTGAGCCGAGCATCTCTGGATCGAGCAAGTCCTAAGAGAAAAATGACGAAGATTTGGCAGAGGGAGGTGAAGGCCCGAGCGAGGTGGTGGTCAACAGATCACCCCCGGAAGAAGCGGGTCTCTCTCAGCAAGCTGAGGCCTTGACTTTCGAGGCTGAAAAGAGGAAGAAGAAGAAGCAAGATGGTCCTTAACGTATTGTGCTTCACCATTCCATGACATGGAGCACGGTGTTGGATGAAAAGATCGAGGAGTTTCAAGGGTTATTGACAGGAAATGGTCGAACATTGGGGGAGGGCTATGAGGTGATAAAACCCCAGGAGCATCAGGGAATGGAAAGCCCCCCGAGAATTGCATTGCGGTGACCACTTACGCCATCAAATATGGGATGAGGGTGTCACTCGATCAGGATTTCATAAATCTATTGAACGCCCTCGATATTGCCCCGATCCAGTTAATGTTGACTGCATACTGCCTAGTCAACGCATTTAGATTGCGTATGCATTGCCTGAAACTCCCAGCCAGTCTCAAGCACTTCGTAGAGATGTTTCAAGCATCGACCACCCCGGTAGATGCCCCAGACGGTCGAGGTTTCGTAAAGCTGTAGGCTCGATCGAATTATCAAGTTATCCAAGCCCCGACCACCTCTCACGGATTAGGGTGGAAACATAATTTTGTGTATATCAAGTCTACGGTCGTATGGCCTGGTTTGAAGCATACCTTCTGGAGTGACATCGAACTGGCCAAGATTTCTCAGGGCAAACCGACCTGGCCTATAGCACCCCAAGCGGAGGGCACCACATCCCCCGCACTAGAGCCCGACACGTTTAACGGAATGGAGAATCCGTACACATACCAAGCACTAACGAACGGGTGACAAGCAAAAGACCCTCCTAAGCTAGGCGGTCTAAACCCTCAAACAGAGCGCGCATAAAAGCAACATACAAAAGCGGAAGCATTAACTAAACAGACATAGACATATAGTGAAGTTATACAAAACTTAAAACAATTTATATACTGATGCGTTCTAGCCCAAACCCTTAAAGATTAATCCCTCTTTCCTCAAGGATCTTACCGAAGTAAGCCAGAGTTTCAAAGAGACTAATCAAGAGATCAGACCAAAAGATTAGATCTTCATATCTCAAGGGTCGTTTATATAGAATATCGGACTTGTTGTTCTTATCGTTTAGTTATTCACATTTCATGAAGATTATCATGATTGGAGTTATCCGATCAGAGTTGCTACGATCTTGCAGAATTCCTTTATCTCTATCTCGCCTTATTGGTTGAGTCTTGGGCTTGATTGTGTTGGATTGAACCTTGGGCTTTAGGGTATGTCCCCAACACTACTCCCCCCCTTAGTCCGCTGTGTTCGTAGAACAAAGGGGATCGATAGAAGGTTCAACCCAATAATTCGTTACCACTTCCTTAAACTCGGTACCAGGTCCATGTTTGATGCAACTCTCCTTCCATCAATATCATGTTCGTCTGTCAATGATAAGTTCAAATTATATATCATAAACTCAAATCAATCAACGATTTTATAGCTCTTTCCGTAAAAGAATTTGAATATCATTGTTCTGCTCGCATTTTTCAGATTTCTTGTCAATCAAAGTTTAGTTTCCATTTTTCTTGTTCGACACATATCAAAATCACAATCTCTAATGCTTGCCCTAACGGGTTGGGATTCAAAACAAATACTTGCCCTATGGGTCGGCATCCAAACAAATACTTGCTTTAAAGTGTCGAGATCCGAAATATTACTTGCCCTAGCGATTGGGATCCGAAGCATACTTCCTCTAACTGTTCGGGATCCGAAGTAAGTGTTTGACCTAGCCAATTGGGATCCGAAGTAAATGCTCGCCCTTGCCGATCGAGATCCGAAGCATAACAAGTCTTATCATAATTTTATTAATACACATTTATCTCATGATTCGAGCATAAAATATCTCATTATTATCTAGTTACTTATGAAATGTCCGAGTCATGCAACTCTTACCTTAATTATCTAATCAAGGAAAATAACATCAATTTATTCTGAAAAACGTAATTCTAATTTGATAATGAAAAAAAACTTATCTAATATCTTGCATGAATAGTTTCACATTTCTTGCTCGGAATGCAATAGAGAATCTCCTCTGTACGAGATTCTTCTCATATTTTATTCCCAACTTGTTCAGAGTGTTTCCATAACCTCTAACAACTTTCTGTCGTCTTTCTCTAATCTGCTCTTCTTTTTAATTCGATCCTGAGAAAATTCATAAAGGAAAACATAAGAAAACTTTTATTCAATAATGACCGAAAAACCTCCTCAAATTACATAAATGAGAGACCCATCTCTCTCATATCCGGCTAAAAAATCTATACGGTTAAAAACCTCTCTCACTAACAAAGCAATTCTAAATCAACTAACGCACACAAATTGTTGAATAAGAAAATATGCTAACCCATAAACTAATATTGAAACTTGATATTCTATTGGGAACTGAACATGACTGCAATAGAATGCTTGTGCCTACGAACATAAATTTTTACACAGGAACTACACATTATTGTCTTCACATCACATGCTATTCCACATTGATAATATCTATAACTTGCTGCTTTAGCATTTAAATATTGTTGTCTACTTATAAATCATTCATCGATATTAATTTATCACAACATTCTGATTGGCCAAATACGATGGCTCCATGAACGAGCAAATATTTCTTCCCGACCAACACGAGTGATTCGATCATAAAAAATATAATTAAGATTTGAAAGATATAAAACATGATTAAAATCATAGAGTGTGAACTTATCTCGCTGGTTTACTGATCCTTTGTTTAATCGTCGGCATAACCTTGAGCACCTTCTAGCATTAGCTACCAATAGTCTCTGCAGCCATCCATAGCCATAATAATTTACACCTCCACGGATAGCATACAACTTCCTGGCAATGACATCCTATTGCAGTGTTCTGTTTTGCGCATTCCTTGGTTGTATATCTCCAATTTCAATATTGCTTATTCCTTTCTTACCCCCTAACTACTCCTCGGAAGCGTAACTTGTTCGGTGGTATTAATCTCCTCAATCTTGTTCGGTAAGGAGCTGAGGGCGACTACGCGGACAGGATGTAGAACAACGACAGCGGAAGAAGCAATGTTGAGGCGATTGAATTTGGCGAGGAATCGGTCGGCGGAAAAAAACAAGCCGACATGGTGGTGAAATGGTGAAATCGTCGTTCAAGAGGCACCAAGATTCATTCTCTTGGCGTTCGGCTTCCTCCCTTCTCAACCCAATCGCAAAGCTGCCGGAAGCAGAGTGTGTAACGGTTGTAGATTTGTTGGTACTCGAGGAGCAGCTGGAGTACCGGAGGCGGCAATCGATTTTGCCGTACCATTGCAGGAGGCGGGTTCGGATAGATGGCTCGGTGAGTAGTGTTGGAAAATACGAATCAGAAAGCAGCGGAATTTAAAAAATTTTCCCAACAAAAGGATCTTGGACTCGCAATCGTGTATCCAAATTCGTAGAGTTAAGAAACTTACTTTTCTTTTATTCTTTCTTGAAGCGTTTCAAGCCACCCAAGAACGCTCTTCTCGCGGCTTGATCCCCTCTAACTTGAAGCTCTCTAGAGATAGTATTTGGCCTCAGTGGTCGAATCTGCAGTGGTCGTTTGCTTGGAACTCTTCCAACTCACTGCTCCACCGTTTAGGCAGAAAATGTATCCTGACATTGACTTAAAATCATCTAAGTCAGATGTAAAGCTTGCATCGCAGTATCCTTCGACAGTAAGATCTTTCTGACCTCCGTAAACTAAGAATAAATCTTTAGTACTTTTCAAGTACTTTAGAATATTCTTCACGGCAGCCCAGTGACCATCTCCAGGGTCAGATTGGAAACGACTTGTCACACTAAGTGCATAAGCCACATCCGGTCGAGTACATAACATTGCATACATTATGCTACCTATTGCTGATGCATAAGGTGTATGAGTCATTCTCTCCTTCTCAAGGTTAGTCTTAGGACACATCTTCTTGGAAAGACATGTTCCTACACTCATAGGAAGGTTCTTAACCTTTGCTGACTCCATATTGAATCTCTTCAATACTTTGTCAATGTACATCGACTGTGATAATCCTATCAACCTTCTAGATCTATCTCGATAGATTTTAATTCCAAGGATATAGGATGTATCACCAAGATCTCTCATCTCGAATTGGTTCGATAACCATAACTTAGTCACTTTCATGTCATCCTTCGAATTCCCAATAAGAAGGATGTCATCAACATAAAGTACTAAGAATTGCACTGAGGTCTCCAATTCCTTTCTATACACACAAGACTCATTCGAAATTTGAATGAAGCCAAACGTTTTGACTGATTCATCAAATCGAATGTTCCAATTCCTAGAAGCCTGTTTCAATCCATAGATTGATCTTTGGAGTTTGCAAACCTTTTGCTCACTCCCACTGAATGTGAAACCTATGGGTTGCTCCATATAAATGTCTTTATCAATGTCACCATTGAGAAAGGCGGTTTTCACATCCATTTGCAATATCTCGTAGTCATAATACGCAGCAATGGCAAGCATGATCCGAATAGACTTTTGCATTGCAACTGGCGAAAAGGTTTCATCAAAGTCCACGCCGGGTCTTTGAGTGAATCCTTTTGCATCCAGTCTTGCTTTGTAGGCTGCAATGCTTCCATCAACTCCAAGCTTTCTCTTAAAGATCCATTTGCAACCTATAGGTTGGACCCCATCAGGCAAATCTACCAAGGTCCATACTTGGTTAAAGATTCTAACTTATCTCCCACTGTCCTCTTCACGTAAGCAGGACAACCCCAAATTCTTAAGTAAGAATAACTAGGGATTTTACCATGCCACATTTCATAGGGCGTTTTAGGGACTGACTTAGAGGGAACTAGATTCAAAATCTTTGCTGCACTTTCTAGGGCATAACCCCAGAAAGAAGGTGGTAAGTCAGTGAAACTCATCATAGAACGAACGATATCAAGTAGGGTTCGATTCCTTCTCTCAGAAACTCCATTAAGCTGAGGAGTTCCCGGAGGAGTCCACTGAGAGATAATCCCATTATCTTTGAGATGATTAAGGAATTCTTCACTAAGATATTCGCCTCCTCGATCAGATCGAAGTGCTTTGATCTTGTGACCAGTTTGGTTCTCAACCTCCTTTTGAAATTCTAAGAATTTCTCAAAAGTTTCAGATTTATACTTCATTAAGTATACATAACCATACCGACTAAAGTCATCAGCAAAGGTTATGAAATACAGATGATTGTTTCTAGTGCTTACACTAAGCGGTCCACAAACATCAGTATGGATCAAATCCAAAACCTTAGTGGCACGTTCCACAGTTCCTTTAAAAGGAACTTTGGACATTTTTCCTTTGAGACAGGATTCGCAAGAAGTTAACTCCTTAAGATCATTTTCAGAGAATGATCCTAAAGTGTTTATCTTGCTAATTCTGTTCTTGGAAATGTGTCCTAATCTAGCGTGCCATAAGGGAGCTGAAACTTTGTCATCTCTCTTACGCTTCGTTTCTCGTTGTATATTCATAATATTGATATTCTGAGTTAGATAAAGTCCATTACTTAGAGTACCGATGTGAACGGAAGAGTTGTTCCGTTTGACAAAGTATTTACCATTCTTAATATAAGTTTCATAACCTTCACAATCTAAAATTGGAACAGAAATTATATTACGAATAATGCTCGGTACATAAAGGACTTTATTTAAGACTAACTCAAAACTACCTAAATCTAATCTAATTATGCCTAAAGCTCGAGCTTCAACGTTTGAGCCATCGCCGATCTTCAAGACACATTCTCCTTCTTTGAGTTGTTGGACTTCACTTAGCATCTGTACATCATTACAGATATGAGTTCCACAACCGGTATCAAGTACCCAAGAACTAGAATTAATAGAAAGATTTACTTCAACGAGAAAGATACCTTTCTTTAGAGTAGCCTTGTACTCTGGGCAGTTTCTCCTCCAATGTCCCGCTTTGCCACAATGGAAGCAAACATCCTCTTTCTGATCACGCTTCTTCTTTTAGGCCTTCCCCTTCGAAACGCCACCAGTGGGCCTAAGGGGTTTCTTCTTCTTCTGTTGGGCTTTCTTGTCTTTACCTTTAGAAGGCCCAGAAGAGGAAGATGGAGCATTCACCATCAAAACCTTATTGTCCTTCTTGATCGTGCTTTCAGCAGTCACAAGCTGACTAATCAGCTCAGCTACAGTAGCACCAGCATGATTCATGTTGAAATTAAGGACAAATGGGTTGAATGATGGTGGGAGCGAAGCTAGCAACAAATCCACGGAAAGCTCATCTTTCAGTGGCATGTCCATGGAGGCAAGTTTCTTAGTAAGGGCAAGAAACTTGAGTCCATATTCATGGACACTTGAACCTTCCCTCATTCTTAAGTGGAACAATTCCTTTGAAGTGTTATACCTTGTAACACGTTCATGAGGGCGGTAAAGTTGCTCTAAGTGGTCGTAAATCTCCCAAGCGAATTCCATGGCCTCATGTTGCCTTTGCAAGTCTGGAGACATGTTAGCCAACATAAGGCAACGGGCTTGGAGATTATCATCCTTCCACTTCTGAATCGCGTCCCGCTCGGCCCGAGTGGGCCCCTTCGGGACTAGGCTCCCTTTCGAAGAGAACATAAGTTTTCTTCTCAGAATCTAAAATGATTTTTAGATTCCTCAGCCAATCAGAATAGTTGGGACCAGTCAACTTGTTTGACTCGAGGATCGATACAAGAGGGTTTTTGGTTGCCATTTCAAAACACGTAGAGAATCACAGAATCTACGACCTAAATGGTAAAACAGAGAACTAGTGAGCATGCTGAATTATAACGATATACAAAAGATAAGGTCTTTAATCTAATGTAGCTCCCACTGTTTTTCAAAGATCTATAATTCCGAAAGATCTAAGAGGAACACGTTTCCCAATGGATACTAAGATCCTAGGCATTTTACCTCGAACCCACGACTCGCGGACATTCTAAGTAAAACCCTAGGTAGGTACAACTTACCAATTCTAACACCTTTAGAACTCTTAGTAATTGTTTTTGCATCACCTATCTTTCAATATGGATCCACGACTCGTGTGACATCCATATTTACTTAGGTGTTAAGCTAGACCCATCAATCATAAGATCATGACCAAAACTTAGTTCGAACGACCCACGACTCGCGGACATCGCCCTTGCTAAAATTGATCACGAAATATTGATCATTTAAAATGATCAATTAGGTAACTAAGAACTAATAAGCTTCACTAGCTATCCCACGACTCGCGGACAATAACTAGCTTCACTCACTAAACTTAAAACCTATTGATGGAATGCTAGGAATTTAATTCAAAATTTGCATCTCGAATTAAACACCTACTTGTTCGAAATTGGCTTAATATTTAATGGGAATTTTTCGAATCAACCGGAGAGTTGTCCGGTTCGACCTCACCAACATATATGTTATCCAATTTTATTAGTCTTGATTAATGCAAGTACACTTAAATGCATTTCAAACAAGCACATAAACAGATAACATGTCCTAGCATGATTCTAACATGCAATGATCATGGGTTCTACCTATTTTATGCGTGATATGTGGGAGCCACTCCACAATCACAAGTTCTAACATACATGCAACATAAACAGTTTAAATCACATAAGGGAAAGCGGTAACAAAATACGAGCCCTATCTCTATTACATTTTACAATTGAGATTCCCCTCCCTAACATTTTGAGGGGTCTTCACTTATGGCCTCCTTGTTACTTGAATGTGGTCCATCTTACTCCATGGGTGCATTGTCTCCAAAATGAAAATTAAACCTCACCACCTATCTCTACTCTCAAATTACAATAAAAAGAAAAAGACATAAAGTAATAAGGCTCAATCTTCATATTGGCCTTAGACAATTACACGGGGCATACCCCGGCCTAAAAAACAGTAATATGGAAAGCCACATAATAAATCACATAACAGTACGCACATAAGTGAGGCTCCAACCTCAATTGAAAAACGCAACTATAGGGCTCCAACCCCAATTTAAACCATCCATGTGCATAAATTAAAACCATACATAAGTCTAAACCCATGATCACCTAACATGCTTTTACGAGAATTTAAATTTAACCAATAAATTAAAATTCTCGTTTCAAGTCCTAATGACTTAAAACACGACTTGATGCGAGTCTTGTTTATAAAAGTTTTCAATAAATCCCAAATTAACAAAACAAATAACATTCCAATTAATTTTTGAAAATTAATAATTTTATCAAAGAAGTATTTTCCCAAAATATAAACCGTTTCAATTTATCAAAAATCCCAATTTTAAGCTTTATTCAAAAATTAAAATAAATATTTAAAAATAAAATTTTAAAATTAAAAAAATAAAATTTGGGACTGGATTGCACGAAATACGAAAAGTCGGATTGCGGCGGAGAAAACGGGGCCCGTACGCGAAAGGGCTGCGCGTCGGGCGCGCGAGCGCGGCCCTCTCGGCCAGTGCGGGCGTGCGATGGGCGGCCGAGGGCGGCGCGCCCGGAAGGCTCCCGCACGGCGTGCGGGAGGTGCTGGGCGGGACGCCCTGCGCGCACCTAGGCCAGGCGGGCGGTGCTGCACGAAGCCCGCGCGCGCGACTCCTTTGCGCGTGGGGTTTCGCGTGTTGTCGTAATCCGGGTTTTCGTTTCGTGTTTTCGATCAAAAGCAAAACCAATCCAAGAAATCCAAAAACAGTTTATACAGTTTCAAATCTAAAATAGTTTTGAAAAATTAAATTTTGTAAAAACCAATTTTCAGAAACTTTCAGGAAAAATACAGTTTCGTAATTCAGGCTTTCTAAAACAATTACAAATACTCAATCGCATCAAGCCTAAGAATTTATACCAAATTCAATATAATTGAGACGAATCAGAAACACGATTTACGAGGTGGCTCTGATACCACTTGTTGGAAAATACGAATCAGAAAGCAGCAGAATTTAAAAAATTTTCCCAACAAAAGGATCTTGGACTCGCAATCGTATATCCAAATTCGTAGAGTTAAGAAACTTACTTTTCTTTTATTCTTTCTTGAAGCGTTTCAAGCCACCCAAGAACGCTCTTCTCACGGCTTGATCCCCTCTCCTTGGTAAAGCTCGAATCTTCAAACTTCTAACTTGAAGCTCTCTAGAGATAGTCCACCAACTTGATCACAATCTAACTAGTAAGGATGCTAGTTCTCTAGTTAGTGTTTAGGCTTAACCTAGGGTTTCGTTTATCTTGGAGAAAGGATGGTGTTCAACACATGAACCAAAAGAATTGCCAATTAGCTTTAAGGGGAGCTCGAGCTCCCCTATTTATAATAAGGGAGGACCGAAAATCCTAGTCCTTTATGGGCTAGGGTTTTGGTCTCTCTCTCTCCTTTTACTTGATCATCAAGTAATTTTGACTTTCACTTTGAATTCAAATTCAAATCAACTTTCAAGAGAGCTAAAAATATCCAAACTATTTTTGGATAATTTTATACTTTATTTATTTAAAATAAATAACTTATTTATATTTAATTAATTAATTCATAATTAATCAACTAGATTATTTTTCTCCAAAATAAGACTTTCTTTTTAATTCAAAATTAAACTAAAGTCTATTAAATAATTAACACATTTAATTATTTAATATATATATACAATATATGTATACACACGTGTGGGACACGTGTCACAAGGACACGTGTCACTCACGTGACCCACACGTGTGGAACCCTCTTGGCCCGATTAACTCGTTTAATCATTTTCAAGCCTCAACTCATGTAACCAAGTTGCTGTGTGTGACCCTCTAGGTTCTCAATTCAATTAGCAGTGACCCTAATTAATTAATTCACTAATTAATTAATCAGTCCACAGATTAAACGACCATAGTCTAGCAACAGGTGTTTAACCCCTAGCTGAATTGGAATGTTCGGATTCGACAGAACCTTTAAGTCATTGATTCATGTGAGATACAATCCTCCTACTTACTATCTCTCAACCAAGATCTAGGGCAAGGGAATAATCAGAACCCTAATAATCCGGTCTTAAGGCTAAGTTCATTTCATATCCATTTGATCTCAATCCAAGAAACTCTTTTCTTGATGTCTTGATCTACTGCCTTGGCCAAGGACTCCATATGGCATATGAATGACTTACACAATAAGAGATCACCTTGCAAATGCAAGTGTAGGTCCTTTCTTGATTCTCATTCACTTTCATGAATCACTTGTGCAGCCCCAGCATAAGCCTTGAATCAGTTGTCTAAGGCGACACCCTTTAAAGCTTATACCTAAGACTACAGAGTTAACTCATAAAGTGACAAGGAACCTCAAGTCTTAAGGATCAATTAATCACATCAATGATTCGTGAGATGTTTCCTAATCTGGAAGTTTCTATTTCCTGAAATAGAAACTTCCTTTCCCATTTAGGAATGTTCTCACACGGGGCACCTCAGTGAACTTACTTATTAAAGTAAGCACCCTCATGTATCACGCACGTATCAACTATACACTTTGCACCTCCATGAAACAAGGTGGTCCTTCTTAAGGGAGTGATCCCACAAGCAAGCCTTAGAGGAGTCAGGTTAACACTCCCACTGTCGGTAGGACTCATCGGCTTGGAGTATTTTACTAATCATGACTTATGTGATATAGGGCTCGTTTCATGAACCATTTCACCTAAATGGTAGAGTCCTAAAGTCATCAGGATTAGGGAAGTTCTTATACATGCACAGATAAAGTAAACGCATACCAAACAAGAGCATATAAAGAAGTGTTGCCTCAATTCGTTATTTCATTCAAAGATTGTCTGTGATTACAATAAGCAAAAGCGCAAAGCGGATTTACAATCGGCTTTCTAGGGCACTATTCCTAACAAGTAGTTGAGCGGCGGAGACGTTCTCCTTCTCTTTTGCATCAGGAGTATCCGAAAGTTTCTTTCAAGCTTTATCTTCTTATTGTTTACCATTATATTTTTCCTTCGTTCCAGAAAACTTATCTTCCAAATTGTTTTGCTCGTCCTCTGCTTGTAAATCTCATATCCTTTTTCCTAAAAGCACATAAATCAACTATTAGATACGAAAACATGAAGCGAGTCTAAGTTGTCCGAGAGCCTTTATAATAATCAACTAATACTTTCTGTAGCCATCAAAACACAATAGATACAATTTAAAAAATATCAAACTCTCACAATTAGCAAAATTTAAATAAGACAGTAACATGCTATATATTTTGTAAATAAAGACACGACAACTAATTTGTAATCAATTGTTTGGATACTGATCTTAATTCCACCATGATGCAGGTTATGGTCCGACCAAATAACCGCGTATACTCCGAGCAGACATGGACATCAATACAAGACTTTTTGGGTCGGTTGATTTTGACAGAAACACACGCAAGCTTTTTGTATCGCTTCCCTATTCGGCCGCGACTTAAAAGGTGGAGGACCTCGCGGTGGACGTTGTCGGATTTACAGGTCATAACGGCCGGCGACTGCTCGCAAACATCACACACTTAGGTTGACACGACCATGATGAGAGGCGAACTTTTCGGCGGCGTGAATTTCGCACGAGTCCGCACACCAAGAGTTTTCATATTTCTAAGCAAATAAAATTCTCTTCAATTGCACCTGTTCCTTGCTCGTCAATTCTCATCGGCAACTACATAAACTTTTTGTGTCGATTCCCACAGATGGCGCCAATGATGCGTTCTAGTCCAAACCCTTAAAGATTAATCCCTCTTTCCTCAAGGATCTTACCGAAGTAAGTCAGAGTTTCACAAAGACTAATCAAGATATCGGACCAAAAGCTTAGATCGTCATATCTCAAGGGTCGTTTATATAGAATATCGGACTTGTTGATCTTATCGTTTAGTTATTCACGTTTCATGAAGATTATCATGATTGGAGTTATCCGACCAGAGTTGTTACGATCCTGCAGAATTCCTTTATCTCTATCTCGCCTTATGGGTTGAGTGTTGGGCTTGATTGTGTTGGGTTGAACCTTGGGCTTTAGGGTATATCCCCAACATATACAAACTTGCCTCCACAGTCAAATCTTACAAATACATAATTCGAAATATAAAGGATCAAGGTATGAAATGCAGAACATGATCTAGACAGAAAGCAGACTCGACCAAAACTACTAAAGACTCAAAAGACAGCAACCGCCTAGCTCGAACTAACGGACCGAAACCTGCAGATTAAAAACATAAAGAGGGAGGGGTCAGTCACATTGACTGAGTGAGGGGCTACACACGCACACATACATACGTATAGGAAGCATAACACATAATATAGGAGGGAGTTCATGAACCGGGGCGTGGTTTTTACATTCTAGAACATTTCACACGTGATACTATATATATGGAATAAAAGAGTTAGGCCGAAGGCCAAAACAACCAAATTTTATTAAGTGAGAATCCACTCCCGTTTCACCAACTATTTCTTAACAAACTAACATAACGGAAATCAAACACAACACACACACACACACACCATCCGACGACCTAAAATGAGTCATCCCGGATTCAGAACACATACACATATCATAATCAAAGTTCAAAACAGAATCAGAATCATACAAACACACTCACTTGGAATATACACACTTACCATAAACCTACATCATACGTACTTAACACCTGCATACAAAGCATACACACACACACACACGTACATACTTACTACATGCATACTTATCAAACATACCCACATATATACTTATCACATGTATACGTATCATACATACACTCATATATAGGTTCATATAAAGCGTATCGTATTTCAAACATAAAAATAGTCATACACATTCATAATTCACACGTATTTACATATACTTAACGCTTATAATCACATGCACACGTACAAGCACATTTCATTAAGGTATAACTATAACCTAACCTCATCTTACACTGACGAACCGGGCAAAAAGGGGACAAACCGACGCCTACGGAGCGACCTCGTTGCCAACGGGATACTCCTCTGAACAAGACAAACATCAAGAACACAGTTAGACTTAAAATGAACCATATAGACGCTCGACAAATGCGTATGGATGTGAATGATGCAATGAAAGTCATAATCATTTCACACTTAAGCAAATTCGGAGCATTTAACACTTATCACATAAACGACACTTGAATCAAACATACAATATGCTAAATAAACATATAAGGCATTAAAACACATCATATCACATCATATTCCAAGCACACTCAAGCTTAAAACATGTAAGAAAAGCATTTAGGTTCAAAGAGGCATCACACGTACTACTTAGGGCAAACAAGTAATTAGTAACTCGCAAATATGCGTCGAAATCATACCAAAACGAACATATACACATCATAACACATAATTCATACATAAAACATATCAAAATCACACATTAATAAGTCATAGAATAGCAATACATACATAAAAGCAATCACACAACACCAAGGGATCAAACTCGGGGAGGGAAACGAACAAAATAAGCAAACAAACGAACAAAACACACGAACGGGCCAACTGGGGGGGACTAACGGCCGTTAGTACCCACCCTTCTATCCGTTAGTGGGGACAGAAACTCCTATTGTTGCTAACGGCCGTTACCTCCAAGAGAGCTAACGACCGTTAGCTCTCCCCTGCTTCGTCTCCTTTGCGCGAAAACCTGCAAATCAGTTCCAAAACCACCCAAAACACACTCTAAAGCTAGGTAACACATATTGGCATGTTAGGGTATTAAAAACTCATGAAATTAAAGCCTAAAAGCATGCAAAAACCGAAGCACAACAAGAATCAAAGGCAAGAGACTCAAACCTATACATACATTACATGCAAGCTTGAAGCATCAATGGTATCTCCAAGAAAACTCAACCATCACTTAATTCATGGACATAGAAACATAAATGAAGGTCTTGTGATCATATATCATGCATTAAACCAAAACAAATCTCAAGGAAAGGCTCATAATTCATGCAAGAACTCAAAACCCTTACTATTCACCACTATTCATGTTCTTAACCAAAACTCTAACAAGTCATGCTCAAAATCTGAGATTCATGGATGAAAAGAACCAAAATTGGATATAAATTACAAACATATGCTTACCTTGAAGATTGGATGAAAGATGGAGAAGATTTGAGCTCAAAATCTTGAGGTGGTGAATAGTGATGGGATTCTCCTCTTCTCTCTTGGTTCAGCTGATTTCTCCTCTCTTTCCTGATATATGGCTCGAAATGGGAGAGAGGAAATGGATAGAGGGCTGAGCTGGGGTCAAGTGGGCCCAAGAATCACTTAATTTGGTCAAGAAATGAACAAGTTATGGTCAAAACCGTAAAAGGTGGTCGTCACGTGAGCGAGGCTCGGTTCGGGCCAAAATTCGAGAGTCTAAACAGGGTTAACAAAATATAAGACTTGTTCCATCTAACCCGAATCGTCAAAAAGAGTCCAATGGAGGTGTCGGAATTCGAATCCGAATTCCCGAGCTCAAGTTGCGGCGCCCGAAACCCAATGTGCGTTAAATGCTTTTTAGCCCCCTTTAAGTTCCGTTACACCAAAACAATTAAAACTCAACTAAACAAGTTCTAAAACACATATAAAGCATATAAGCACATTTATAATTCACATATTTCACGCAGGGCAAGTTGTCGCCAAAACGGAATTAAAAACGGGGTTAAACGGGCATGAAACGAGTGAAAAGGGGTAAAACGTTTAAAAACTTAAACATAAAGCATATAACAAATATTCAAATATTCAAATAAATCATATAATTTCATGCTTAATTAATTAAAAGCACATTTAGTACACTCGTGACGTTCGTATCTGGAAAGCCGAAGAATCGGGATGTTACATGGCCTCCAACTCTGATCCAATGTTTGAAGGACGTGGGACTGTGAGGTTCCTCACGCAACCCCAACTTATAGTCAAGGCCAGACTGGGGCCGGGAACGGTTAGACACAAGGATTTCACCCTTGGTACAAGCCCCACAATTCTCGACTTTAATCACCCAAGCATGTTTTTTTTCCCCTTTTTATCATTTCTCTACTTAAATATTATCTTTTGGGTTGATTACTCTGTTTCTTAGTGAGTTTTCTATATAAACCGTTATTAGCAATTTAATTAAAGGAATTAAATTAGGAAAAGATTGTGTTACATATATATATACACACACATATGTATATTTACTAAAATAATAATAATAATAATAATATATATATATATATATATATATATATATATAATTTATGACGTCATATCGATTCGATCGATAGTTGAATCGGTGACCAGTAAGGATACCACTTACCACTTTGGCTTTCGGTCCGATTTTAAAAATATTGCTAATGGGTACTTATCTTTAGAAAATAATTCGATAACCTTTGATATGAATAGATATCACGTAAATTAATGTACAATTTTTAGTAAATATATTGTTTGTTATATAATTTTATGCTAATTAAATAAAGATTTTGTATGGATATGATTATCACTAATTTAGTTGAAATTTTAACATTTTTATGGCATCATTTCTACATGTACAAATAAATATTTTTTACCAACTAAATTATATTTGTTTGGTTTTATATTTATACTAGCATAAACCCTGTGCATTGCACAGAATAATTAATAGTATATAAATATTTATAATGATACAAAGTATAAAAAAACATAAATACTACATAAATGCAATGTTAATAAATAAATGATTATATCTAAAAATCAAGAAATTTTAGTAACAAATATACAATGCAAATCATATTAATATTTGATATTACATACTAAGAAAACAGTGAAACACAATATTAAGAACAAACTATGGGTCAACCTATATAAAAATTAAGAATCAATTATAATCAAGAACTAAAATGAAAAGTTAACGCAAATGATAAATACCTAAAAATTATTACTTTTGAAAACAATAAACAATAAATTTATAAATTATTAAAAAACATTAAAATAAACATACTCCATTCAATTAAATAACATAATTTAAGAAATATAAAATAATAACAAAATTAAGCATATAAATATTAACATCTAGAATGTGAAGTGGCATGTTAAAGAAATAGTTGAATGCTAAAAATCATAGAGATCTAAACAACTTAGACGAAATATTAGTGAAAGAAATATAACAATATAAAAAATAGAATCAATTTGAATGAAGAGAAAAAAAACATTATAAATGAACATTTAATTGTTGGAGATAACATAAATGGTTGATCAAAAATTTAAAAAGAATTGACTATATATAAAAATGTATCAAATAATCGAGATGATAAATCAATTGAAAGAAAAACAGAAAGAAAGACATTAAAAAGAAAAAAGAACATTTATGTATGATTTGAACAAAACATCGATAAAAAATGTAAATTGATAACAACGAAAACTCACCAAACATATACATATAATTATATGAGATGAATAATCGCATCACTTGAAATAAATAATGAAACTTTACCATTATTAATATAAGAGAAATAAAAAATCCAATTAATAAAATCAGAACATATAGAATATTAATAAAAGAAATATAAAATATTTAAAAAAATGAATAGAATTATAAAGAAACAACATTAAAATAAAACACTTTACATAAAAATTGGATGGATCATAGTTGATGGGAAAAAAAAAAAATTGTTGTTGAGCATTGAAAAATTACCTAATAATTTTATAATCATTACAGATGATGAATAACCAGGTCACGTGTGTATACAATCAAAATTTAGAAAAACCTGCACAATAATAAACAAAAAATAATTAGGACAATATATATATTGTTCAATTTTCAAAAAAAGTGAGATATATATGAAAAAAACACAAATCGAAAAATATAAAAAAATACAAGAACTAATGAGAGCATAAAGTATAAGCTAAGCAAAAAGTCACACTCAGTTACGTAACAATGGAGCTCAAAGGTACATACTTGCTAGATAGAGAATGAGATAAAGTAACTCAAAATTGAGAATGACATTTGGTGACCTTGATGTTACTCACATTTGTTTTTGCAGGCATCTTGTTTGGACTTGGGGAGTATTGGTCTTCACACATAGGGTTTTAATATTAATTTTTAGATAATTATGGTTAATTTCTATAAATAAGGAAATCAATAGATGGAAGTATTCCATTTAATTAAATTCAATCATATCCAACTATATCTTTTTAGTAGTGATTCTTTAATAATAAATTTGAAAATAATATCGACAAATGAGTTTTTTATGTAAAATTAAAATATTTAAAAAAAAAAAGAAAAAAGAAAAAAAAAATATATTGAAGTCAAAAATTGCATTACTTGATCAAATTAAAACCTTAGTACAATTGAATTAAATTTTGAATTTTAACTTTGAGATATCATTGGTGATTTATTTTTGGTTTTTGTAGAACTGAGTTACATAAAATCTATATATATTAAGTGAAGATTTTTATTTAAAACTTATAAATGGTAGATAGAAATATGGAATACATAATTTTGGTATATTTTAAGCACTTTAATTCCCTTAATTGGAGGTTTATTTCCAATTAATTGCAAATTTGCATTCAATCCATTAATTAAGAGATTTCAAAATCCGTGTAAATCAATTAATCATTTGACATTTTCACCAAATTAAAAAAAAAATCATTTGATATAAATAAAATATTATTAATTGGAAGATACCTAGATTCATTAGATTAACAAACTGATTAATATGATTTGTTAAATAATCAAAGTCCTAAAAGCTAATAAATTGTGTATTTAATTGGACATTACGACATTTATGATATTAATAAGTAAATTAATATAATTTGGTAACTAATTAAAGTTTTCAAAATATCAAATATTTTGGAAAGTTAATTGACCAATGAAATAATTTTTAAAAAATAAAACAAAGGATAAAAAAGTATTGAGTTAAAATTGAATATATTTGGTCAAACAAACCCTTTCTATATATTATAGTATAGATAGGTTTGATCATATTATTGTGCAACGTGTAGTTGCTTACGTTATTATTAACTAAAAACAATATAAAAAAAAAAATAAATTCCCTTAATTTATACAAAAATTAAAATTAATTTTGCACGTTATTTTTAATGTAGTATTTATATATCAGTTTTCATTATTTTATACAAAATTAATGGAATAATTTAAGTAAACTAATCAAGAAACAGAAATTTGAATTTGAATTTAAAATTTTAGTGAGTTATTTTGGAAATTGTGTTATATTTTGTACATTTAAAATAAATTTTACTATAAATTGATGCTTTAATCGAGGACGACTTCCAAAAATTAAGGGATATATTAAATTAATAAATAAATTAATTACATTAATAAGCATCAACCAATCAAAATTTTTAATTATAATTAAAAATCTTAAAAAAATCACATAATTCCATTCAATCAAAATTGATACAATTTGGTCAAAAGACATCCTTCCTATATATTATAGTATAGATATATATAATTTCAAGTTTTCAACAGTACAATTTTATTCAATTAGTATCCGGTGTTGGGATTGTATCTTAGTATATATAGCAGCTGTTCAAGACCCCTAATTTTGTATTTTATATTTGCAATGGTTCGAGGGTCTCATTCGAAGCATATCTCAGTGACCTGGGACAACTTCAAATTTGGGGATGTTGCAAATTAGCACTGATATCTGCAAAACAGGAAAGCACGGACACGCCTAAAAATGTGTCCGTACAGTGTCCGACACGGTTGAAGGAGTGTCCGGAAAAAAAATAAAAATAAAAATAAAAATTGGGACACCGTGTCGGACACGGCGAGGTGGAGTGTCCGAGCCGCTCGGCAAATTCGATCATTTTTTTATGCTTTTTTTAATATTTTTTGAATTTTTTGGAGAGAAAATTAAAATAACAAAACTTATTTTAGTTTTTAATATTATATATTTTTATAAATATTTTATGATACATAGATTATACTTATAAAATATTTTTATTTCTATATTTTATTTATATATAAAATATATTTATTTATATAAAATATAACCGTGTCGGAGCCTAAAATTTTGAAAAAATTCGTATCGCCGTGTCCGTATCGTATCGTGTCCGTGCAACATAACTGCAAAACCACACGCCTTAACCAACAATTAATTTAAAAACTTCTGTCAGCGAAAATTTATTACTCAGCAGAATGCAATTCTTCTTCATCAAAATCACAAAATCCAAGCAAAAACAAAACTGCATTCTGACAGAAGTAGCAGTCCAGGATTAACAATAGACTGCAAAAAGAACATAACCAGTTTACAACTTCCTCATATTGAGCATTTATAACTTTTCTTTTCTCGCAAGGACCTAACTTTTGTACCTAAAATCAGGGTAGGATCTTTCGGCGCCTCTGAGGAGTCTCTCGTTTTACGAACATCTTTTCAAAGTCATTCAGGGGTCTTGTGGAGCCATCAGCTTCACTTATAAACTTCCAGCCACCTCCATTACCGCGCTTGCCCTTTGGACCCAGTTTCTCCACCATGAAATTCCAACCTTCACACGGTCGCCTTCTGCTGTATTTATGGCATTTCACCTTCTTTGCCATCTGAATTCAACAACAAAGAATAATTGAGATTCATCTCAAAGAAAACTATGGAATGTTCTTATATGGACTTGGTGTTTGGGCCCCACATATGAGCCTACTGATGCAATCAAGATATGCAAGATCGAAATCATTCGGTTGGGTCCATGAGTGGCTTCCAGAACCAGCGCATACTACAATTTCCCGAAAATGATGCTAGTGCTTGTTAGTTATAGTAGTAATCAAACAACTCCATGATATTTACCTTTAATTTGTTGAAATTCATCCTCTGAACGAATTCTTGGTACAACATTTCATCCTCTGTCATGGAGATCTCGTAGTGGACCTCATCCGGGTCCCTAGTCGTACCATCCCAGCCCTCAGGCATCACTTTGAAATCTGGCTTGTATGGCAGAGATGCAACGTGGAATTCCCTGTCATGGGAGATGAAAAACCTGCACATACAAAAAAACTTGATCTGGTAAATGCAACTCCGCTTCCATGGAAATTGGAATCAACATATATTTTACCAATGACATAAATATTCAAAATATTACAAGAAATTCTCAAATTTTAACCAACATTTTTTTTTTTCATTTTAAAGGATCATTACTGGTTCCCAAACTACCCCCAATGAAACTCGAACACCTACCTGTTCACAAGTGCATATGCTTACCTTAAACCATTTGCTTGTCTCAAAACATATGTTGACATTGGTCCTAATTTCAACCAACATTTTTTTTTTAAACACACACCCCTAAAGTGGCCAAAGGGATTCAAACCCAAAGTCATTGCCCAACCTTAACCACCCTTAACCACTTGGGTCAACCACCATTGGCAAGTTTCAACCAACTTAAAACACTCTAATGACACATAAACTAGAGGGACTCCTAAAACTAATCAAAAACTTCTCTGGTTCTGTAAGAGGGTACAGTTTATTACAATGGGCACCTATAAACAACACTCATCTCTTACTTTCGTTATTCTTGAAACTTGAAGAGTTTTCACGGGTCTAAGGGGTGGAAGGCTAGTGACAGTATCCTTCATCAAAATATGTGGCTTTCACTTTTTCACGAGTTCTTAAGATGCTAAACAATAACCATGCCAAGTCTTGTCAGGGTATATACAGAATTTTCCATGAGTTTAAGGACTAAATGATCGAGAAAGAAATGAAGCTTGGCAGCATATCAATTAACCAACCAACCAACCAAATATTTTCTATTCAATCAAAAATAAATAAATAAAGAACCAAAAATTTCCAAGTTAATATATTAATGTAGACATTCAGTGAGCCACGACACCTGGTTCATATATACTATTAGACTTGGTTAGAATTTTTTTTTTTTGGTCGGCCGAATTGGTTAGAAATGATAATGCACTAAATCACTGGTTTTCCTAATAACACATTCAACACTAGATGCATATGAATACTCCAATTCGGCAACTCAATAAATCCACATTAACTGCCCAGAGAGTTTAGAACCCAAAAAAAAGTCCGAAAGGACCTGGGGCAGAGTACCAAACTGCATTTTCCACCTAAAAGCACCATATAACAAAATGATCAACTCCTTCCAGGAAATCGTGATTTCCAGAGCACAAAAAGGAACCAGAAGAAATAAGCTACAAAGAACAAAACAACAAAAATTTCAAAATGCAAACATGTGCCTAATCAATAAAAAATAATTATCAAGCCAACAAGGGTTGGTCCAAGTGGTTCGAGGATTGTTTCTCGAAGGCAATGTCCCGGGTTCAAACCCCTCTGGCCACTTGGGTGTGCGTGTGTAAAAAAAAAAAAAAATAATAATAATCATTGTCAACCTAAAATTTCAAATGTAGTCCAGAGAGGTTCTTTAAATCATCCCAATTCCAATAAAATGTTTCCCTAAGGTTGGCTGAAACCCGGATTTAGCTAAACATATTCCACACACACACAACCATAAAAAGAGGAAAACACATAAATCAACCCAATGTGAAAGACAATGAATGAGAAACAGCTGAATTCCTTAAATAACTTACTCAGGACAAGTATCGAGCAAGAGCTCAACAGAGTCATCCAACGGGTGGCCTAGCTTCTTCTCTTCCTCCTCTTCCAGCTCCTTGAGCCACAAAATAGCGTGAACTCTCTGCCTCATGATCCTATATTCCTTTGCCAGCCTTTCCACAGTGTAAACCTCTGGATTCTCCTTGTGTTTCTTGTACATCTCTGCCTTCTCTGAATCCTTCAAGTAAGAACCTCTCGCACCAGGCTCTCTGACCTGAACATTCACAAATTTTCAACAATGTTACAATTTACACTAACCAATTTTGTCCTCTTCTTATTGTAGGCTTACTTTACAAGGATTACATAGATATTCTAGCCTTACCACGTCTAGTGGAACCAGATTAATACTATAACGAGTAACAAAGAGTTCAAGGAATGACACCAAACTCGATTTACTCCGGAAAGAAAAACGTGGAACTGGACTAAGAAAAGAAATTACAGAGAAGATCACACTTAATTTTTACCTGCTTCATCAATGCGGTCATTTCGTTCATCCTATCATCCCAGCCATCAACAAAAGCCTTACCCTTACGGTTCGCAGCCTCCAATTCCCTCAGTTTCGCCATCTCCTGGTCCGTCCACCTCGCATCTGAATACCACTTGCCCCGAGGAGGCGGTGGCGGGGGCGCAGCTGAAAAGGCATCACCGGACTGACTTTGGCCCTGATCCGAAGTCACCTTCTGCCCAATCACTTCACCATCGAAGTGCTCCTTCGTCAATCCTGTAGACCAAGACGAAGCGCCCACATCCCAGCCCAATGAATCGCCTCCGGAAGAAGCAGTTCCGCCGAAATCGGCCGCCCAATCCGACCCTTTGTTGCCGCCATCATTTTGAGTAGAAAAGGGTTTTCGAAAAGCGACGAATGGTCTGAGGTTGCAAGACTCTCCGATTTTCGTATTAGCGCTGATGGAAAGCTGCGAAAATGTGCGAAGCAAGAGCCGCATGTCGTTGGGAAATTTGAAATTGTGGTGGAGGCTTGCTTGTACAGAAATGGGTTTAAATTAGCAAAGGAAAGAAAATGACAAGGTTCGTAGAGCAAAGGTGGTGTGAGAATCGTGGTCCGGAGATATGGGTTTCGGGAGTTGCATACATGATCGGATTACAGATTAGGGGTTTGGGGCCTTAAGGAAGAAGAAGGGCCTCGGCAGGGTTTAATAATTTATCTCACTTAGACCAAATTTTAGTGAATTATAACGAGTTTCAATTTTGTATTATTTTGGTTTTTAATATTCTAAAAGTGATATTTATATCCCTAAAATTAATTGTTCATCGAATTTAAATCTTTTAGATCAAAATCAATATTGATGTGACACCGTTAGGATGAGTTTGACTTTCGAGTGTGTATATCATTTGATATAATATAGTATACACATTTGATATAATATAGTGTCACGTGTCATTCTAACATATATCGTTTTATGTCAGTATTGATTTTGTTTTAATTTTTAAAGAATTTGAATGAGATAAAACCTTTCACTTTTAAAACATTGAAAGTTAATTGAGACGAATTATTAACTTTATAAATATTCAAATGTCATTTTTAGAATATTAAAGATGAAAGTGATACAAAGTTAAAATTTTTGGGATCAGATATGTTATTTACCCTTTAATAAAATATTATAAAAATCGAGTTTGTATATTTAACGGATTGAATTCCTTAATTTTATATTCCCTCAATTTATTTTAGATTATGAATATGATTTATTAAAAAAAAATATCAATCGAATATTTCAAAAAAAAATTATCAAATTGAATTCCTTAATTGACGACCTACCTAGTTTTTACACTTTGGCTTTGTTTAATTCTACTAAAACCAAATTTATACTAGTCATTGATTCTAAGCTATGTTTTGAAACCCGGACCGGAGGTCGAACCGGGATCCATTACTGGTTACTGGTTTTACTGGTTCGACCGGTCGGACCATCGGTCGAACCGGTATGACGTCATAATTACATAATAATTATATTTAATTTTATATATTTATATAATATCATAAATATTAAGTAAAAATAACCAAATAAGCTAAATTATATGAAAAAATAGATATAATTTAAACTAACTTCCAACTATTTATTAATTTTAAAATAACATTGCTAATAATAAGATTTCAAATTATAAATCTACAAACTTAAAGATAAATTATCTAACTAAATAGTAAAATAAAATTTACATTTAACAAATTAACAATATAGGCAAAAGATTAATTTAACAAATATCACATTTTTATTGTGATAAAAATAAAATAAATATCACATGCAATATATTTTTATACATACATATTATAAAAGATAAGATAGTATACATTATTTTATCCGTATTTAAATTGACTCTTCCAATGTATTATAATATTTATAGTTACAATTAATATTTTTTTAAAACTCAACTTTTAGATAAAATCTATAAATTTGATGAGTTTGAACAAGATTTTTTTCAACAAATTACCCCTTAAAAAAGGGACAATTGTTTTTGATGGAGTACTAATAGTAATCTCTTACAAAATGCGTACTAATATTTGATTTGAACATCATATAACAAATTCTTATGCTTGCCAAGTGGTTGTGACATCAATTCTTCATCTCAGCCCCATAAATGGTGAATTTTTTTATTTTGGGTGAAAAAATCCGGTCCATCCGGGCTGTTAAGAGGTCCGGTCCGATTCTCTAACCGGGTTTGGACCGGTTCAAACTGGTTGGACCAGTGACTGGTTTTGAAGGTATAACCGGACCGGACAGGCCTCCGGTCACCGGTCGAACCGGTCCGACCGGCCGATCCGGTCCGGGTTTCAAAATATAGATTCTAAGTTATTAAATAATTTTTTTTTCTAAAGTAATAACTCAAGTTAAAATATCTCTTAACAATTTGAGATGTGTGTTTAAAAAAAAACAAAACAAAACAAAATCTATAATAAGTAAGAACTCAAACAAAGAAGTATATGAACAAAGAAAATTTTATTTCTTCAAGCTATGATTTTGAAGAAGAATTTTAATTAAAACTTTTTGTTTCTTCACATTATAATCTTCAAAGAAGTCAAATTTTAGTTTAATCTAGTAACTAATTTTATTTCAAGAAAGTCTAACGAAAAAAATCCAAAAACCATTTCTTTTTTCTTCAATAAGAAAATTTTATCGATTATCGTACAATTGCATTGTCTGATAGATTAATTTTCATTTTCGTAACTTGTAAGATAATATATTAATTAAACTATTTTATTAATTATTATGGGACTTTTCAAATTTTATATTCCAAATTTAATAGCCAAATACATTGATACTTCGGGAAATTCGTCGGAACTGCCCAACGCGGCATTCTATTTTTACATAACTCCCCTGTACAAATTTCTCCCGCACTAACTCCTTAGTTCAGTTTCATATTTTTACTTCACTACCCATTTTGTACGAAGTTACCATACTATCCTTCCAATTACACTTTCCCTCCCAAATGTCAATGATGTCAGTCTTGTGAAATTAAAAGGCAACCGCTGAGAACGGGCCGACGATGTTGAGGGTTTTCTGAGCAAAGAAGGAAGCACATTACGGCGAGAAGGGGGTGCCGACGGTGAGTGTGTGCCGGAAATGTGGGTTGCCTACGCTGACGAGTGACGAAGGTGATAGATTCCACAGTTGAGGGAGTTTTAGCCGTTGAAGGTGTTCCGCCGCATAAGGGTTTCCGCAGAACAAGGTGTTTTCCGCAGCTCAGTGCTTTCCACCGCCGACGAGGACTACCACTCAGGTATTTCCCCTAAATTTTTGGCCTTTTTTTCGCCTCTTTGCTCCAATACAAAATATTAAGTCTTAGATATACTATTACCCAATTTTTTTACACTAAATTGGTTAGGTCTTTATTGAATTTAAATGTCCCGCTTTGGTTGGGTGTTGATTGAACCGAAATATCCAAATTTGTGTAGTAGGTTGTTTGAATCTAAAAGCCCCAACCTTTTTTTTTTCCATATTATGCTTGAATACGATATTTCAGTATTTGTATACATCATTACACCATTTTTGTACACGAAATTTTCATTTAGTTGTTTGAATTGAAATGCCCTGACTTCTTTGGATGTTCTTTGAACCGAAACGGCCTTATGTGTTTGTGGGTTGTTTGAATTTAAAAGCCTTAGCATTTTTTTCCATCTTCTGCTGAAATACGATATTTCTGTGTTTAGTACGCCATTACTTCTTTTTTGTACACGAAATTGTTATTAATCTTGTGATGTTATCTTTGGTAGAAATGGCTAAGCCGAGGCATGTGACCCTTCAAACTCGATGTTCCCCAATGGCATTTTGCACTGAAATGAAACATATTCGAACTTTAATGAAGACCGAGCATGAAGAAGCCATATCTTGATGTCCATTTGATTTTTTCATAAACATGCCATTTGCATATGCCTCAAATGCTAGAATCAAGTTGTTATTATCCAGGTATGACGTGAAAACCTCTACCTTTTCTGTGGGCAAAGACATTGTTGTTCCATTCACGGCCTCAAAATTTTGCATAGTGAATGCAACATTATGGACTAAATGTTGATCTGCACTCGAAACTGCCACCCACCAAACTAGAAAAATATTTTTATGGCGATCCTGGACTATGTAATAAGGATAACTTTATAGCCAATATGAGGGAATTAGTGGAGAGTACAGAGAAATCTGATGTGGAGTATTTCTGTAGAATGTATATACTCTTTGTATTCTCTACATTATTGTTCCCTATCAGCTCATTTGTTGTGCCTCGAGGTCTAATTTGTTACGTGGATGACCTATCTGTTATTGGAGAATTTTCTTGGGGGGTTGTTGTATATCGGTTCTTGTTTGGAGGCATAAGGCATCATGTGGTGAAAAAAACAGTCCATGTCAACGGTTTTGTGGTTGGAATGATGGTATTTAAACATTTTAAGAATTTTATATTTGTTGTTTGTCTGTTATGTATGTAGTTCTGTTAATTAATTGAATTTGTATTTTGTTTAATTTAATAGGCTTGGTTTTATGAGCATTTTCCATCTTATGGTTGTCCTAACTTGTTGAGGGTTTTTCCTCGATTTTTAGATGGCAATCGAAAGCCAACAATTTGCCTAGCAACATAGATAGAGCCAATGAGGTATTGGATGGCATTGAGAGGATCGAGGTAAATCATTTAACATTTTCCCTTTATTATTTTGTAAATAAGTACTTGTTGTTTGTGTATATTAGTAACATCATATTTTTTATTTCCTTTGAAGCTTGTGGAGATTGTTGTCACTTAAACGAGGGAGTTGCAATTGTTTGAGCCTCCTTTGACAAATGATAAGGTGGATTTGGGGACCGTAGCAGCGTTGTTGAGGGATATTGTTGCTAATCAGAAGAGTGAATTGAAGTTATTGAGGGAATTGGTGAATGAGAAGAAGGGTGTGGTTGTTGATGAGAGTGAGGATGAAGAAAGTATTGGGGATGAGAATGAACAGGAAGGGCATGTTGATGAGAGTGAGGAACAAGACACTGTAGGGGAGGAGAATGAATAGGATGGAGATGTGGGGGAGAGTGAGAATGAAGAAAATGTTGAAGTTGAGAATGACATGGACAAGGAGAGTGAGAAGGATGAGGAGATAGAGGAAAAAGAAGTAGATGTTATATTGAGTGATATGCAAGAAAAAGTTGGGGATGATGTTATGGAGGAGGAAGAAAAAGTTGGGGCTGTTGTGGAGAGCGAGAAGGAAGAAAAAGTTGGGGAGGATGTTGTGGAGGAGAAGGGAGAGAATGAAAGGGCTATTGGCCAGGAGAATGAGAAGGAGGAGGATGTAGTTGTGCATGTTGTTGGCGATTATGTTAGTGAAGATGAGTCAGATGATGTTGGGCGTCATGAACTTAGAATGAAGCAAGTTAATGACACCATTGATTCCATTGTTATGTCTGTCAGAGAGAGGGATGACAGAATCAAGAAAAGAAAAGACCTCGACTTCGTTACACCTCCTTCATCGACTGTCCCGAAGACAAAAAAGAATGTAAGATATGTTAATACATTTGAAATTATATGTTAATATGCACTGTTCTTAGAGTATATTATTACTTTTGGTTTTATATGATGAAGCAATAATCACTAACGTAATACTCTTGTGTTGTGAAGGTTACAAAGACCATCATGGATGAATGCATTGATTACGTTGGGAGATTGGACTATCCTGGTAGAGCTGAACTGACTCAAGATGAGCGGGATAAAATCGATGGATTCATCAAGGAATAGGCTAAGGAGGCACAGGATGTTGTTGTTGGAAAACACGAATCAGAAAGCAGCGGAATTTAAAAAAATTTCCCAACAAAAGGATCTTGGACTCGCAATCGTGTAACCAAATTCGAAGGAATTAAGAAACTTACTTTTCTTTTGTTCTTTCTTGAAGCGTTTCAAGCCACCCAAGAACGCTCTTCTCGTGGCTTGATCCCCTCTCCTTGGTAAAGCTCGAATCTTCAAACTTCTAACTTGAAGTCTCTAGAGAAAGTCCACCAACTTGATCACAATCTAACTAGTAAGGATGCTAGTTCTCTAGTTAGTGTTTAGGCTTAACCTAGGGTTTTATTTAATCTTGGAGAAAGGAAGGTGTTCAACACATGAACCAAAAGAATTGCCAAATTCGCTCTAAAGGGGAGTATGAGCTCCCCTATATATAGGAAAGGGGAGGGGCGGCCGAAATCCTTGTCCTCATAGGCAAGGGTTTTGGTTCCTCTCTCCTATTACTTGATCTTCAAGTAATTTCCAACTTTGACTTTGAATTCTAATTCAAATCAACTTTCAAGAGAACTAAAAATATCCAAACTATTTTTGGATAATTTTATACTTTATTTATTATAAAATAAATAACTTATTTTTATCTAATTAATTAATTCGTAATTAATTAACTAGATTATTTTTCTCCAAAATAAGACTTTCCTTTTAATTCAAAATTAAACCAAAGTCTATTAAATAATTAACAAATTAATTATTTAAAATATATAATATATATATATATATATATATATATATATATATATATATATATATATATATATATATATATATTCACGTGTGTGACACGTGTCACAAGGACACTTGTCACTCACGTGACCCACACTTGTGGAGCCCTCTTGGCCCGATTAACTCGTTTAATCATTTTAAAGCCTCAACTCATGTAACCAAGTTGTTGTGTGTGACCCTCTAGGTTCTCAATTCAATTAGCAGTGACCCTAATTAATTAATTCACTAATTAATTAATCAGTCCACAGATTAAACGACCATAGTCTAGCAACAGGTGTTTAACCCCTAGCTGAATTGGAATGTTCGGATTCGACAGAACCTTTAAGTCATTGATTCATGTGAGATACAATCCTCCTACTTACTATCTCTCAACCAAGATCTAGGGCAAGGGAATAATCAGAACCCTAATAATCCGGTCTTAAAGCTAAGTGCATTTCATATCCATTTGATCTCAATCCAAGAAACCCTTTTCTCGATGTCTTGATCCACTGCCTTGGCCAAGGACTCCATATGGCATATGAATAACTTACACAATAAGAGATCACCTTGCAAATGCAAGTGTAGGTCCTTTCTTGATTCTCATTCACTTTCATGAATCACTTGTGCAGCCCCAGCATAAGCCTTGAATCAGTTGTCTAAGGCGACACCCTTTAAAGCTTATACCTAAGACTACAGAGTTAACTCATAAAGTGACAAAGAACCTCAAGTCTAAGGATCAATTAATCACATCAATGACTCGTGAGATATTTCCTAATCTGGAAGTTTCCATTTCCTGAAATAGAAACTTCCTTTCCCATTTAGGAATGTTCTCACACGGGGCACCTCAGTGAACTTACTTATTAAAGTAAGCACCCTCATGTATCACGCACGTATCAACTATACACTTTGCACCTCCATGAAACAAGGTGGTCCTTCTTAAGGGCGCGATCCCACAAGCAAGCCTTAGAGGAGTCAGGTTGACACTCCCACTGTCTGTAGGACTCATCGGCTTGGAGTATTTTACTAATCATGACTTATGTGATATAGGGCTCGTTTCATGAACCATTTCACCTAAATGGTAGAGTCCTAAAGTCATCAGGATTAGAGGAGTTCTCATACATGCACAGCTAAAGTAAACGCATACCAAACAAGAGCATATAAAGAAGTGTTGCCTCAATTCGTTATTTCATTCAAAGATTGTCTGTGATTACAATAAGGAAAAGCACAAAGCGGATATACAATCGGCTTTCTAGGGCACTATTCCTAACAGTTGTTTAACATGGGCAAGATGTAGAAATCTTCAATGCTGATATCTAACGACTGCTCTGGGGCCTCGAGATGAGGCAACGTGTCTTCGAGGAATATGTTGAAATTTTGAACCGCATGAAGATGACCAGAATTTGGTGCATGTCAGCCCTGTTAGGAATAGTGCCCTAGAAAGCCGATTGTATATCCGCTTTGTGCTTTTTCTTATTGTAATCACATACAATCTTTGAATGAAATAACGAATTGAGGCAACATTTCTTTATATGCTCTTGTTTGGTATGCGTTTACTTTATCCGTGCATGTATAAGAACTCCCCTAATCCTGATGACTTTAGGACTCTACCATTTAGGTGAAATGGTTCATGAAACGAGCCCTATATCACATAAGTCATGATTAGTAAAATACTCCAAGCCGATGAGTCCTACCGACAGTGGGAGTGTCAACCTGACTCCTCTAAGGCTTGCTTGTGGGATCACGCCCTTAAGAAGGACCACATTGTTTCATGGAGGTGCAAAGTGTATAGTTGATACGTGCGTGATACATGAGGGTGCTTACTTTAATAAGTAAGTTCACTGAGGTGCCCCGTGTGAGAACATTCCTAAATGGGAAAGGAAGTTTCTATTTCAGGAAATAGAAACTTCCAGATTAGGAAATATCTCACGAGTCATTGATGTGATTAATTGATCCTTAAGACTTGAGGTTCCTTGTCACTTTATGAGTTAACTCTGTAGTCTTAGGTATAAGCTTTAAAGGGTGTCGCCTTAGACAACTGATTCAAGGCTTATACTGGGGCTGCACAAGTGATTCATGAAAGTGAATGAGAATCAAGAAAGGACCTACACTTGCATTTGCAAGGTGATCTCTTATTGTGTAAGTCATTCATATGCCATATGGAGTCCTTGGCCAAGGCAGTAGATCAAGACATCAAGAAAAGGGTTTCTTGGATTGAGATCAAATGAATATGAAATGAACTTAGCCTTAAGACCGGATTATTAGGGTTCTGATTATTCCCTTGCCCTAGATCTTGGTTGAGAGATAGTAAGTAGGAGGATTGTATCTCACATGAATCAATAACTTAAAGGTTCTGTCGAATCCGAACATTCCAATTCAGCTAGGGGTTAAACACCTGTTGCTAGACTATGGTCGTTTAATCTGTGGACTGATTATTTAATTAGTGAATTAATTAATTAGGGTCACTGCTAATTGAATTGAGAACCTAGAGGGTCACACACAACAACTTGGTTACATGAGTTGAGGCTTTAAAATGATTAAACGAGTTAATCGGACCAAGAGGGTTCCACACGTGTGGCTCACGTGTGAAACCACACGTGTGGCTCACGTGAATGACACGTATCCTTGTGACACGTGTCCCACACGTGTGAATATATATATATTGTATATATATATATATATTAAATAATTAAATGTGTTAATTATTTAATAGACTTTGGTTTAATTTTGAATTAAAAAGAAAGTCTTATTTTGGAGAAAAATAATCTAGTTAATTAATTATTAATTAATTAATTAGATAAAATAAGTTATTTATTTAAATAAATAAAGTATAAAATTATCCAAAAACAGTTTGGATATTTTTAGCTCTCTTGAAAGTTGATTTGAATTTGAATTCAAAGTCAAAGTCAAAATTACTTGATGATCAAGTAATAGGAGAGAGAGAGACCAAAACCCTAGCCCATAAGGACTAGGATTTTCGGCCCTCCCCCTTATATAAATAGGGGAGCTCGAGCTCCCCTCAGAGCTAATTGGCAATTCTTTTGGTTCATGTGTTGAACACCATCCTTTCTCCAAGATAAACGAAACCCTAGGTTAAGCCTAAACACTAACTAGAGAACTAGCATCCTTACTAGTTAGATTGTGATCAAGTTAGTGAACTATCTCTAGAGAGCTTCAAGTTAGAAGTTTGAAGATTCGAGCTTTACCAAGGAGAGGGGATCAAGCCGCGAGAAGAGCGTTCTTGGGTGGCTTGAAACGCTTCAAGAAAGAATAAAAGAAAAGTAAGTTTCTTATCTCTACGAATTTGGATACACGATTGCGAGTCCAAGATCCTTTTGTTGGGAAAAAATTTTAAATTCCGTTTCTTTCTGATTCGTATTTTCCAGCCCATGCAACGAGCGCGATAATGACAGCCCTACAATGTAAAAAGTGGATGAAAGGTTCAAAAAATAAGGTGAAGCAAGAAGATCTGGACCAGCTTGATAATTTCCTTACAGAGGGTCTCGGGAGGAACGTCCATTTAATGCTTCAGTAGCTGAATGTCGATGTTCTACAAGCAAACCGTTACATCATCTTCCAGCTGAACACGCACAACCATTGGCATATGGTTGTGCTTGACACTAAAACTAAGGAATTTAAATGCTTGGACTCTTTTCTTTCCGCCATGGCAACAGGACAGTGCAAGACGTGGGCGAAATTCATCTGATTGTTCCTGATTCATGCATACGAGTATGAGATTCCGACTGACAAGGTGCTTGGTCAGGTATGTCCCTCTCAAGGTAGTGGCACCTCGGATTGCGGTGTATTTTTTTGCTTATTTGCCGAATGTTTCGCACGTGATTATCCCACTTTCTGGGATGAGTCCTTGAAAGTGAAGATGCCCTACTATCGCGCTCATTTGGCTGCTACCATCTTGTTTGCCGAAGACGATTTAAATGGTGTTTGATAACAGATTTGTGTATATGTTTTGGTTGTTGTTGGTCAGTATATATTTTGTGGTTGTTGTTTGTAAGTGGATGTTTTGGTTGTTTTTGGTCAGCAGATATGTTGTGTTGGTTGGTGTTGAGTGTGGAATTTGTATAGTTTTAAGTGTTAATTAGAGTATATTTTTGTGTCGTTTGATGCTTTTATGTATTTATTTTGCTCCATTTAGGTGTTTTATTTAGAGTTGGAGTTGAGAAACGGCGAAACGAAGCAGATTCACGTATTTTTGGAGGATAAAGGAGTAACTCCCATTACCCCTTAGAAGAATAATTTTGTTAACCCCCGTTAAGCGACATAAGAGCATCACTTGTGGCGAAGTATGGGAGTAACGCCCGTTACTCCCTAGCAGTACAACTCTGGTAACGCCCGTTACCAGAGGCAGGAGGAGGTGATTTTTGGCGCAGGATGGGTAACGCCCGTTACCCCTGGGCAAAAGGAAAGTGGTAACGCCCGTTACCACTTATAAAAGCGCAATCACGATTTAGACGTGTAATGGGCGTTAACAAGAAATACGCATGGGTAGGTAACGACCGTTACCAGTGTCGGCGAGAGAGGATTAGGGTTGATATTTAAGTGCGTTTAGAAGTCTTTTTGAGGGGACTTCTTCCGGCAGTTCATAAGCTAGTTTGGAGAAGGGAGTTGCTGAGTTTTTCTTCAAGTCTTTGTCAGAGATTTCGAGAGGAAGGAAGGATCAATCCGAACAATTTTGGCTTTCCGGATTTATTGTTGCTTTAATTATTAAACTAATTCCTCCGAGTTTAGTTTCATATGTCAGATTTAATTTTCCAGATTTCCATGAATGTTTATGGTTTGGATTTCTAGACTTTGGTTAGAATTGATGAACATGAATTCCTTTAATGCAATTTCCTTTAGTTTTATGAGTTTTGCTTTAATTATGAGTAGCTAATTCTCTAGGGCTAGGGGAGTGATGATGAATGCATGATAGGTGTTCGATATAATGTTTGAATGACTCGTGTAATTCTTAGTTTTGAAAGCGGGCTTAATTTGAATTGCAACGGTCTAGCCAACCTTAGCATGACCTACAATTGCCTAAAGATCGAGAGATTGATGGTAATTGCGATTGTTTTCATAACTTGTAAGTTGTAGAATATAAAGAGATTTGGTTCTAGCTTATGCAACAGTAATCTTATTTCATGCCGAGCCGCTAGAATATTGAATTGCACTAGTCTTGTTCCTATGGTTTAATTAACTATCGGTGATTGCGAGATCAACGTTGAACACTAATTGAGCACTTGGTTACACCTTGAGAGAGGGTAATACAAATATAAGTGACTAGGTTGTAGAATTGCACTTGTCAGGCGAATATCATATTGACTCTTGATTGTATGATTCATTACTTTCTGCCTGCTTAGTTCATTGAATTTAACTCGCGTATTTTAATTGTTATCTGTTTTATTCTAGTTAATTGTTTAAGTTCAGTTTAGTAGATTAATAATCAACCTCTGAATTTCGTTAGGTCTTTAGATTAGAAAGAAGTGGTGAGTAGTGATTGATTTCCCTTCCCTGCGGGTACGATCCTATTGTGCTATGCGTATGTTAGTATACACTTGCACGATTGGTTTTAACTTAAGTAAAACAAACAACAGTTGGTTGTTGGTGGGAGAAATTATGATGTATGTTGTCTGGATATTTAAGTAGTTTTATCAGCTTTTGTAGTATGAAAAATGTGTAATGCAGTATGAACAATTTGTAATGCAGTACCTATTTTCCAGTATATAGTATAAATTCATGGATTTGTGGTTTTGGGACAAATCAACATATGTAAAAGTTCAAATGTATGTTGTATGAATTTCACATAATGTAGTACAAAAACGTTATAATGCAGTATTTATATCCTATTATGTAGTATAAATTCATGGATTTGTGGTTTTGGGACAAATCAGCATGTGTAAACGTTCAAATATATGTTGTATGCAGTTCACATAATATAGTACAAAAACGTTATAATTCAGTATTTATATCCTATTATGTAATATAAATTCATGGATTTGGGGACAATAAGCTTATATTCAACATTTAGTATTTATAATATAGTAGATGAACACGTAAGGTGTCCCATAATCATATATTGATCATTTGTATCGATTGGTATAAACTCACACAACATATCATTTGTGTCAATTAGAAAATTTGATCATTTAGTATATATCCTTTAGAATATGATCACATAATCTTATATTGATCATTCTTATTTACTCTATTGAACATTTGTATCAATTGGTTTAAAGTCACACAACATATCATTTGTATCAATTAGTATATTTGATCATTTGGTATATACCATTTTAGTATATATTGACCAAGAGACGTCAAATTACACAACTTTTTTCCAGTTGTACAAATTTAACAATATGTCGTATGAATAAGCCAAATTGGCATATTTAATCATCAATATGTAGTATAAAATTTTGAAAATTAAAGATTCGCTTATATTGACCAAGAGACGTCAAATTACACAACTTTTTTTCCAGTTGTACAAATTTAACAATATGTAGTATGAATAAGCCAAATTGACATATTTAATCATCAATATGTAGTATAAAATTTTGAAAACTAAGGATTCGCTTATATTGACCAAGAGACTTCAAATTACACAACTTTTTCCCAGTTGTACAAATTTAACAATATGTAGTATGCAGAATCCAAAATGATATATTTAATAATCAATATGTAGTATAAAATTTTGAAAACTAAGGATTCGTTTATATTGACCAAGAGATTACAAATTACACAACTTTTTTTCATTTGTACAAATATGGCAATATGTCGTATGAATAATCCAAATTGGCATATTTAATCATCAATATGTAGTATAAAATTTTGAAAACTAAGGATTCGCTTATCAATACAAACAGACTTCAAATTACGCAACTTTTTTCCTGTTGTACAAATATGACAATATGTAGTATGAATAAGCCAAATGGGCATATTTAATTAGGGGTGTTCATTCGGTAATACCGAACCGAACCGAAATTTCGGTACACATTTTTGGAGAACCGAATACCGAACCGAACTTCTCGGTTCGGTTCGGTAAAAACCGAAATTATTTCGGTTCGGTTCGGTAAAAAACCGTTCTACCGAAATTTTATATAAAAAAATAAAATCTGAAAAAAAAAAAAACATATATTATATCATATATATTATATAATATATTAAAAGTATTATATATATATATTATGTATGGGTAATAATCTGACTAATATATATAAATATAATATGTATTATATATATATTTATATATTATATATAATATTTTATATATATATATATATATATAATATTTCGGTATTCGGTACGGTTAGGTATACCGTATCGAAATACCGATACCGAACCGAATACCGAAATTTCAAAAAAACAATAACCGAATACCGAACCGAAATTTCGGTTCGGTAATCGATACCGACCGAAATTTCGGTTTCGGTCGGTTCGGTCGGTTTTACCGAATTGTGCACAGCCTTATATTTAATCATCAATATGTAGTATAAAATTTTGAAAACTAAGGATTCGCTTATATTGACCAAGCGACGTCAAATTACACAACTTTTTCGCAGTTGTACAAATTCAACAATATGTAGTATGCAGAATCCAAAATGACATATTTAATCATCAATATGTAGTATAAAATTTTGAAAACTAAGGATTCGCTTATATTGACCAAGAGATTACAAATTACACAACTTTTTTCCATTTGTACAAATATGGCAATATGTCGTATGAATAAGACAAATTAGCATATTTAATCATCAATATGTATGTAGTATAAAATTTTGAAAACTAAGGATTCGCTTATATTGACCAAGAGATTACAAATTACACAACTTTTTTCCATTTGTACAAATATGGCAATATGTCGTATGAATAAGCTAAATTGACATATTTAATCATCAATATGTAGTATAAAATTTTGAAAACTAAGGATTCGCTTATCAATACCAACAAACTTCAAATTACGCAACTTTTTTTCTGTTGTACAAATATGGCAATATGTAGTATGAATAAGCGAAATTGACATATTTAATCATCAATATGTAGTATTAATTCTGGACCAAGTATGCAGAACATTGCCAATATATAGTATGCAAAAGCCAAATTGACATATTTAATCATCAATATGTAGTATTAATTCTGGACCAAGTATGCAGAACATTGCCAATATATAGTATGCAAAAGCAATAAGAGTATATAAACATCAATATAAGGTATTAATTCTGGAAAAACACGCTGCAACAGTAACATAGGAAAAACAAGTATGCAATACAGATAATAAGGATCATTCTAGTCCAAGAAACATAATACACAGATAGATTATAAATTATTCAAACTGATACATTTTGCAGATCATGGAACATTACGATTCAAAGGGCTGTTTGCATCCATGTCGATTGTGACCCTTTTGCTTGCACCGTGAACATGTAAGATCTCTTTTCACAACTTGAGATGGTATTCTCTTTTGTCTTCTACGTCCAGGTTGAACTCTCACATCAAGTGGAAAAACAAATTGGTCTTGTTCATTTTCGACCACAACCATCTCTTCACCGATAGGTATGGGGTAGATTGGCAACTTGTATGCTTGTCTAAACATCACAACAAAATAAGCTTCGTTACAGAAGTCTTACAACGACAATCCTTTGTCCTCAATACAAGCACAAGCATGCTTACATGCAATTCTAAATATCTGTCATTGCTTACAAAAACATGATTTTGTTTCCAAGTCCACGGCATAAGTTGACTTACCATCGGCAACTTCATAAAAATATGAGCTTGCTCGATTCAGGGTCAGTTTGTGACTCTCAATATAATTCTGCTTCAAGATCTCTTCTGGTTGAGGACACAGAAGTTCAATGTTGTATTTTTCTCCAAGATCGCACCTGTCCTTCATCATGGTTATTATTTGTACCCGTATCTGATCAACCATAGCTACATCGGCAGAAACCTTGCATTGACAACCCAACTGTCCCACGACTCTGCAACATTATTATTTATAACACCAAAATGTTCACCCGAAAAGAGACAGTTTGCCCAATTTTGAGGCTCTGACTGTAAAATGAATTCTTCGGCTCGAGGCATTGCTTTTACAATCTCACCAACATATCTGTGATACTCATTCAGTGAAGTTGTGTATGCAGCTTTTTGAAATATTTGTTCCCAATGTTTTTTGTTGCGGTAAGGATAAAATCTGAGTATCTACATCAAAATAATACATAAGACAGCAAAAATACTACAAAGTGTCCAACAAGTACTTCATATGTATAATTACATACTTGCTTTTACCAAATTAGTACCTCATTTAACTGTCAAAATACAGGAAATTAATTATGAAGTCTCTTACCTGAGTCTTGAAATTGTCAACCAAATGTCTCAGGCAATATGCATGATTGCTGCCAGGAAACACCATGGGGACAGCCTTCTGTAAACCTGAATGCCTGTCAGAGAAAAAGGTATACGATCTACAATTAATTAGGCCGCATGTCTGACTCGATAACGCTTCATGCAATTTCCTACAGAACCATTCCCAATTTGAGTCATTTTCAGCACTTACAACCGCATATGCTACGGTGAACAAACTATCATTAGCATCCTTCGATACGACAGAAAGAAGACAACCTTTGAAACTATTTTTAATGTGAATCCCATCTAGAAAAACCAACTTCCTACATCCTCTAACAAAACCAACCAAACATGCATGAAAGCAAATAAAAAGCCTCGTAAATTTGTGAGTATCATTATCAACCTCATAATCAGTAAAACTCCCGGGAATTGTTTTTCTAACAGCATCACAATACCATCTTACTCTATCATACGAGGCACCATCATACCCATGGATATCATACAAAGCTATTTCTTTACCCTTCCATACCCGGTTGTAAGGAACTTCAACAGAAAAATCCCTTTGTAGATTGACTTTCATTTCTTTAGGAGAATACCTGGGACAGCTTCTAACCTTCTCTCTCACAATGTTAGCAACCCAATTTGCATCAGCTCTAGGATGTCCCTTCGACCCCAGACTACCCTCTCTACACGTGTGCTGCAAGTTGCATTTTCTTATGGCAGACTGTAAGTCCTTCTTACTATATGATGCATAGATACGTCATTTACAAGCTTTGTCAACACACACCACTATGATCTTCAAACTATCATTTTTAATGTGTTTGAACGAACGATGGATAGCAACAGAGTAATTTTTTACTTTTATCCGAAAGTCAACAACATCTTTGAATACTTGGCCTACCCCATTTATGCAAATACTCCAAGAATTTTGGGAATTTGAGTGCAGAGCTTCAGATTGACGTGTGTGTGTCATTCCCACATCCTCTGCCTCATACCTAACAAGGCTGACAAATAAAATATTCAAAGAAAATACAATTGCAATAGAATAGGAAGGATACGAATTCATTATTGAATTACCTGAAACTAGTGGATCCCATATGCTCACTTTCATCATCCCGATCAGTCGCCCTAAGGTCAACATATGTCAAATTGAATGTTTTATGCAGTTCAATCATGTTAGCAACATCATCATCATTCAATAACCTAACATCATAATCCTTGGCATGTGGAGTAATGTATGCCAATCTTACTTCCCTCGTATCTATTTCAGGCCAATTTCTACCAACAATTGTCTTTAAATTCGTCAAAGTAAAATCATCCCTAATTGAGAAAACATGCATTTGACGATTATAACGGATACCACCCAAGAGACGCACGGATGTGCTGGAGTAGGGGTGGGCGTTTCGGATCGGGTATCGGGTACCCGATCCGACCCGATCGGGTAAAACCCGATCGGTTCAGGTTTCTTTGCAAATTTCGGATGTCGGGTCGCGTACCCGATATAATATATCGGTTCGGGTTCGGGTAGTAATTCACTACCCGAAATACCTGATCGGGTACCCGATTAACCCGAAAATTTTTCAAAAAAATAAAATAGAATTATATATATATTATATACTATATATACATTACAAATTTAATTTAATAGTATATATATATATATTAAGTTTGTAAAGTTTACCGTGTATATACTATATAATATACATAATAAATATTAAGTTTGTAAAGTGTACTGTGTATATACTATATAATATATATATTATATATACATATATTATATATAATATATACTTTAGTTAAGCTTGGCCTACTGCTGCTACTGTAGTCTGGACATTTTGTCCAAAATTCAATAGTTAAGCTTTAATTTAATAGTTTAATTAATTTTCAAGCTTTAATACTTTTCAACGTATTGTTTAATAGTTTAATTATGTTAAATAATTTAATTAACTAGAAAAATGGGTATTTTTAAAATCAAAAAAAAAGAAAAAGAAAAAAAAAAGGAGGCGGGTACCCGAAAAAATCGGATACCCGATTGTCGGGTACCCGACTTTAATTGGTTCGGGTTCGGGTAGCAAAAAATGCTACCCGACATTTCGGGTACCCGACCCGAAAAACCCGACCCCGACCCATGCCCACCCCTATGCTGGAGTCACCTTCTTCGTATGAGCTACCCATCTCTAAATCCAAAACAGAGAAAATAAAAAAAAAATAAAAAAAACGAGAGAACCACAGAATGCAGCTAAGAAATAGCGAAAAAGAAAGAAATTGCCTGAGATTAGTGACCACGGGAGTTCGTCGGAGAGAGATTCCGCCTCTGATTTCCGCCGCCTCCGATCCATTTTAACAACCCACACCAAGCCCTACCCAGATGTATATGATAGAGGGAAGAAGAATTCCATTGCTTGAGGAAATATCCCAACCTCGATGGCCATCAATCGTCGCCGGCGAAATCGGGTGGTGCCATCACCGAATCGGAGAGTGAATTTGGTGGAGCAAAAACCCTAAGCTAATGTTTGCTATCAAACGTAAGAAGCAATGGTTGGTAATTGGGGCTATAACAGACAATTCAGGTCTTGAGGGAGTGAAGTAAAATTATCAAAATGTATTGGGTAGTTAGTATGAAAACTTTTTGCAATGGGGAGGTATGTGAAAATATTCCAACCCATAGGGAGTTATGGGAGACCGCCCCTTGATACTTACCAATTAGAATATTCAAGCACTTTTAAAAATATCATTTTGTCATATCATGTCGTACACTGATTTCCGACACTCCTAATGTGAAAAATTCAAGAAAAAATATGTGTTACCATATTCGTATCGTCGTGTCCGTATCCGTACATCATAATTTAGCAAGTATATGATCACTTCCTATCACTATCTCCCATTGCAAGATATTTATGCAACATATACAAATTTCCAAGAAGCTAAGATAAGAAGGAAACGCCACTTAATATCCGTTTAACAACATCCACCAAGTTCAGGAACCCAGTTTTTCAAAAGAAGTTAAGAACAGCTCCTTCAAGAAGTGCACAAAAAGCGCACAGTAGAAATACACACAATATTACGAATAACAAATGAAAATATTAATAAATAATCATAAAAATTTATGAGATCTTAAACAACATGAAATCGTCCAACATCTTTCAGAACAAAAACAACTGAAAAATATGTTAATAAGCTGATAATAGTCCTAATTAATCAGAATAATCCATCGTCGCAATTAATCAGAATAATTCAGCGTTGCCTTAATCTTTTGAATCGTGGAGCTTATCAGAGTGTGCACAGTCGCGACCGACTCCATATTCAGTTGCTTCGTTAATGTGCTATGGCACACTAATATCTGAAAAGCAACTGTGAGAAGTGAACCAGCTGATTGATTACTTGTTTTCGAGCTGGTTGATGCTCCAGCTGCATTGCCCCTGTCGGCACGACCGTCACTGGAGATGACAAAGCCTGATGGGAGGATTGGTATTTTCATGGTGTCTTCTCCATTAACAACTGATATGATAGCTGGTAAATCTATCGGGGCATATATCATTACTGCTCCTAGAGGGTCCGTGCTACTCTCCTGCAGCATCAACATGTTGTTCTCTTTCGGTACAAATGGCTGCTTTATAGACGACATTGATATCAAAAAAGTAAGTAAATAATTTTTAGTTTGGATGAATAATAAGACAACATATCATACTCATAACTTAAATCAGCTGTGAATTTAATTTATTAATAATATCTAAAATCAATTGATGGCTAATTATAGAAGTTAATGGCATTGTTAGGAACTAATATCCGAGTAGGAATTATGTTCGCATGTATAATCTTTGTGGTTGAAGCTCAAACGCACAAATGTTGCACGAACACATTGGACCTCGATGATTTTAGCAAATCTCACAATTCAGCACACCACAATTTTGAATTTATCTAAAGTGCAAACTTTTACAGGAAATAAACAGATAACCCTCAACATGAACCTAACCATGAATCATGAGTGTATAACTTCCACACAAGTTTTACTAATAGACTGTTACTCGTTAAAAAAATAAAATCCTAATACTAGTTTAAATACTCTGTTAAAATTGAGACCGAATTGTTCTTTAAACGATATCCTTTAACTATAAAACTTATCAGTTGCTTAAAATTTGAATTTGTAGAAGTATTTATTTTTTGTTATTACTTCTAATAAATATTGGGTAAGCTATACCACCAAAACTAAGTTGATAAAATGCCAGCTGGAACTTGTCGTACTACATGAAACACATGATGCAGCTACAGTTTATGGTTTCCAGTTTATGCTGTGACCAAAGTCAACGTATACAACCTTGGTCCTTGGGTACTGCTTGTTCACTTGTCATACTAGATAACTCTATAATCATATGTGTGAGGAACATAATGTTTGAAACCTAAACCAAATAGATGAGTAATGGTTAAAAAATTATCTCTTCAATTTTCTTTTTCATTCTTTAAGTTTTGTTTGTTAAGCATATAGAGTTGGTCCTTCGAGTTTAAATCATATGTATAAGATGCCTAGAAACAAGTTCAAGATTGAGTAATCTTGTCCAAAATCCAAAGAATTATTGAACAGAAGTTCACAAGTCAACGACATACTGTTCTCTGTAAACTTTGTTCATTTGTATACAGTCTAAATCTAAAAATACTCCTTTTGTCCTATCACATATCATCACTCTAGAGAAATAGGGCGTTAATTATAAAGTGAAACTTGCCGCTAATGATGTATTAAGTTACAATTACTAATAATAACTCCAATAAAGCTTGGAATATAATATTGTCCTGCACTTATATCAAACTTCTTTCATCCTGAAACTATCACTATGCTAAAATTTATTTTGCTGTCAAATGATGTCCACCAAAAGTCTTTAAATGGTCCACCCAGCTTAGTTATTTGATTCTAAATTTAACTAGTAATTTAATGCATCATGTACTCGGATAGAACATTAATAATTCACAACATTCAAATTCAGTAAATAAATAAGGTTAAATAAGGCAAACTCTTTCCACATTAAGCATTAAAATAATATAGATAACAGAAAAGTGAATGAACCTGCATGATGGAGATACAATTTCCAGGATGGGTCCCCGTTGAGATGTGCGCAACGGCATTCACAGGATTTCCACTGGATAAGACATCCCACTGCATTTCAAATGAATTCAGTCTTTGTGCCTTCGTTCTGATGTTGGAAAGAAAATTAATTACGATATTAGTAGTATCATATCAGGCACCTGAACTCTTTTCTTATCATCTTTGAAGAAATTAAAGAGATTCTCTTTTGAAAGTGGAAGCCAAAGAGAGGTAGCTGCACTAACAATGAAGCCATCTGGTTGACCTGGTCCATTACTTTTTCTTAGTGAAACACGAACACCACTGTTTTTGAATTCTGATAGGTGCGGAAAATCAAGTTTATCTGACATGCTCAATGCTTCACAAAAATTCTTCACCATTCTATGAGAAAGTTTCATTAGGTTTCTCCGTCCTTCAAGCGAGTCAATAACTGAATTCCAAGAAAGAAAACAATAGCCATCTTAAGCGAATAGAAATGTTTAGATAAAACTGATGTGGGCTCCACTCATGCATTTTATGAGTGGGAGGGATTTTAATATATGAAAATTTAACATATTATGAAAAATAAGACACGTGGAACAATAATATCTCCTTTTTTCCATCGAAAAAATTAATATTCACTTTGATGTATGAGTGGGATCCACAGAAAAACACAGAACAATAACTAGAAGGGTAAATTAATTAATACCCCCTTCGAGTTCATGTTTAGGAGCGTTAGTTAGACCCATTGAGAATGCAAATCTCTCGCACATCCTCTGGAGAGTAGTAATCCACCTTTTAGCTCCATATGCTTGACAACCACACACTAAGTCTCTATACAAACGATGAGTCAATGATTTGTCGTCCACTTGAACATGCTCAATCCATGTAACCTGCCAAGAAACATATAAATTGAAGGTCTTAAGGAATATATATATATATAACCCTTATCGATGATATCATGCTTTTTTATTTCAAATTTGATCATCAGTATGCCGGAATGCAAGTTATAAATGTATTTTTTTTTTTTTTTTGTAAAGACCAATAATTGATGTGAAGGCATTCCACATTAAAGAATTGCATCATGGCGCCTTTACTAATAACGACATTATACTTTATTACCGACATCTTGATGCTACCAAGAAGGATGATTTGATAATAGTCAATCTATAATAAATGAGGCAGTTATACAGAACTCACAGTTGACTTTCCATTCGACATATCTTCAATCATACATCCAGAAGGAAGCTTCCAAGAGCGAGTAGGACCAGCATCTTGCAGCTCTTTGATGAAATCATAGGATACATCAACCACAACCCAAGTGGTTGAATTAAGCTGTCGGCAATACCGAATGAAAAAGAATTCTCGAGGAGCCACAAGAGGTGACAAAATGTGCATCTTCTCATACATCTGTGTCAACATGTATATAGTTATCAGTTCGAACCATATCTATTCACATTTCAAAAAGATAAGAACGGAAAAATAGAGTCAAATAAAATAAATAAAGCAGCCAACTGTGGACTTGAGTCCTTTACCAAATGTAACAAACCACCCAAGTTTCCAGTGTCAAGTATTTCGATAGTTCTTGCTTTAGTGACTATAGTAGGAAACATATCCTTCCATTTATTCTGCAACATTAGATAAAACATGTCTTCACTTGAAACCAGAAAATAGAATCTGATGGAATTATGCAACATAATTAGGAAACAGATATTCAATAGGATTTATTATATATATATACCACGTCAAGAAGTATGTCAATTAGATGTATTGCAGCCATTGCCACCTCGCCAGAATGCTTTGATGATTCAAACCTAGCACTCGCAGTTTTGATATGATTTGGCTTGGGGAAAAGCTTATCATAACTATCAGAATGTAGCATATATCTCCCATCTGATGGAGCCTTGATCCACACAGGCTCATTTACACGTAAAAGCTCAATGAGTTCATCAATGGCACCAATGGCTGTCTCAAGAATGTTAGTTTTGTCCATCTCATGTATTCCACTCGACATATGAGGTGATATGGGATTATCTGTACTTCTCGACTGGGGCATATGTTCATGATCAAGAGGTTTAGCTCCCAAACCTTCACTGAGAAAATGTTTTCCCGGAATATCATTAAGGGGCTCAATAGCAGGCAAAGGCATAGTAGTTGAATCCATATAATTTGAAAAGAAGTTGATTGTCCGTTCATGCTGAAAAAGATGAGTCAGTACTTAGTCAATATGATTCTTATACGTATGCTTATTAAACTCAAAAATAACTGGTCACGGTATTTTGTTAAATACAAAAGACAAAACTATTCATGAACAAAACAATGATAAATAATTAATTGCTAGGTAATAAGCACCTCCTCTTTCAGTCGTACATTTTCCATCCTTAATCTCTGTAAATTGCGGAATTTCTCTTCTTCCCCCATACCCGCACCATTACAAGCCGGACAAATGATGTTTCTGAGTGCTTCTTGCATTGCAAGATTCTCGTAATGAATTCTTTCATTTTCAGTCCGAAGAGCATTGTTGTCTGCTCTTTCATTTTGAGCCTGATATGTAATGAGAAAAACTAAATAGATCACCAGAAAAAAGCATAAAGTGTTTGATGACGAACATACAGCTGAACAAAATATGTTTGCAATATGTATTAGCTAAAAAGCACCTTTATTTGAGTCCTTTTATTTTGAAACCAGAATTTTATTTGTTTCTGGTCAAGGCCTAGTTCTCTGCTCAATTGCTGCCTTTGGTTCTTATCCGGGTGTGGGCATTCCTTATAGAAACTACATGAATATCAGAAATTAGAAAAATAAGGGCACACGCATACATGTGAAGGAAAAGAGAAGAATAGAATAGAAATCATTGTATTTTGGAGCAAAACCAAAGTAAAAGACAAAAATCACGTTCATATTTAGCACATTATAGCTTTTATTAAAATCCAGAAATTTTAGAATGCAATAGTACGCTTCAAGCTGCTGAATTTGTTGGGTAGAGTGACGATGGTATTGCTTCTTGCCCTTTTGAGAGTTGGAGATATCTTCTTCTCCCGATCCACTTCCTCCATAAGATAAATTCATCTCTTTGAATCAATAAAGAGGAGTCTTTTCTGATTCCTACGTACACAAATTCAAATGAATGGCAAAAAGAACAATCTGGTGATCACATATAGTAACTAAGTTGGCTCTTCAGACAGCAACAAATTAGATGGCTATTGGAGAACACTCTATAGGAAAGACAAACAAACACAGAAAAGCTGACTGCTTTTTCTTGTTTCTGTTTGGATTTATGATGGACTTTGTGAAACAATGGGTAAACTGTTCTTCTGTATATGAAGTAGGGCTGATGCGTATATGACTGTCTTAGATGCAACCTTCACTTAACTTAAATGGGGTTTAACATCTGGATTTATTGTTCAAACCCTTGAATGTAACAACAATAGCAAATGAAGTTAAAACAAATAACCACTACAGAGAATACGATGATAACCGACCAAAGGTGGGAAAGAAATCAAGGGTCAAAAGTAAATTGTGCCGATTACAATAAGGAGGTGAACTTATAGAATTCAAATCTTGAAATATTTATTTAAATTCTTTATTTGAAAAGCCAATATGGATTGTACAGAAAAATAAGGAATAAAATTATATAGCAATCACTCATAAGTTACCTTTTATTTCCATTAGCATATAAGGTTGGCTAGTGAATTAATTATTCATGGTTTGAATATGCCTTTTATTATCACAATCTCTCATTTATTATGATGATTGTTTATTATCTGTCATCAGGATAGCGAAAAAGCAGTGTTAATCAACAACAAAGATACTGCACATTAATGGCTATAGGATCAATTTCGCAAAGACGATATCAGTCCCCCTGGCCAAACTTTCCGTACCAATTCATTAAAAATTTAGTTGTTTATTCCTGTTACCTCTTCAAATCTAGATTTGTTCTTCCAGAATAGCCTTAATCCCACCAAGATTTGCTAGAACTGAAAATCATGTTTGAAGGAAATTTAAAATTAAAGATAATTTCTAAAGGTTAATGGCAGAATAAAAGTTAAGATCAACATATGAAATCCTTTAACCACAGTCTTAACTTTGGCAAAGTTTGTGCCAGAAAATCGGGAACAAGAACTTGTTTCCACCTTCCTTACAGTTATCTCCATTTATATTGTCTATATGTCAACTCGTCCTAATTATACGGTATAATAATTCGGTACATCTAGCTTTTAGTAAAAACTAGGATGATAATAATAGCAAACAAGATAATTTTACTGAAGTACTACTTGCAAACCTACTTATCTCATTCTCAAAATAAACTCAGTCTCACAGTAATACTTCCATTAATAAAAATCAATAAATATAATAATCAAACTTTAACATTTTGATTACAACACAGTACACACTCCACATTGCCTTTTGTGTTACTAAGTTGATGCAATGCACTGAAAGCTATAAAACATAATTCCTCTATCAGTTTTAAATGGTAGGCAAAATTCATTTCAATACAGATATGGAGGAAACTTTATCATTCAAACAGAGCATGTATGACAATCTTTTTTACCTTATAATTGACCAAATTTGCCTAAATCAGTAAAACATGATACTAAATGCCTTATATAAAAATGTGGATCGCTATTATTAATCCCCATTAAAAAAGATACATTTGGACATTCTCCTATGAGAAAGGAATGGCTAAGAAAATCGAATAATTGTAAGCACTGTATCTCACTAGCACCATTTATTGTAACCGTTACAAGTAAAGCTTTGATCTTCATATTCTTCAACAAGTAAGACTACCGGGATCAAATATGTCTGTATCTTAGAATGGAACTCTGAAATTCCAGGAACTAACTATATCCCTACTGAAGATGCAGTTACAAAATACCTTCGACTTTTGACGTCATTCAGGACTATGTAAAGTATATTCTGATCACCATACCTCAGTTGGTCTACCCTATATCTACTGAAGCTTCGATATGATCCGAGATTGCACCTCAACCAAAATGCATCTGAAAGCTAATCATAGCAGGACTAGTCTAAGCTTTAGATGGTGAAAATATAAAATACCCTTTTTCCTTCATAAACTACAGAAATCTTCAATCTATTCAGTTTGCATGATATGCTGGAAATCTTTTTTATGTTTGAGTAATTTTTATTTATAATGCAGAGAAAGGTTTATCAACATAATAAAATTAGTTGGAAATTGAACTTCAAAGTCCAACAATGCTTCGTAGCCTACAAAGGCAATATCATATGAAAACATACGCATCAATAATATAATATGCTAAAAAAAGAAAAAATTGCTTTGTCTCTTCTGTTTCTAGATTCTTAGTATGCACAATTAGTTTGAATTTTGCGATTTACTGCACCATATGATCAAGCATGTCTTTCATTCGTAGAAAAGTCATAGGCCTAGATAGCGTCATATATCCCCTGAATCTGGCATACAGGGATGTCGAGACCCCTCCTGCCTTGCCCTTTCATATCAATAATGAGAAATCATTCATATATTTTTGTAAAGTTGAAATTTTCACCAGTGAAAAGAGGATACAATTATCCAATTATTACTTCATAGAAGTTTAATATTGCCCTTAACTTAAAGTATATGTCCATCCCTACTTTTGCCTAACCTGCATGAGTATTGAGTTGATAATCCATAGCAGAAAAACACAGCCTCGTGCAATATACCATTCTGAAGTTGACTGCATATAATCAAGTTTTGATTTGATCAAAATAGACCTACTAACTCGAGGTAAAATATTGAAATGCACATAAACTTTCCAGAAGCAAATCAGCAATGAATCGGGACATTAGTGATAGAATCATGGAAACAATTCTGTTCTAATCGATCTGTAAAAACTAGCATCTAGGTAATGTTTCACTGTCCATTGTGCACCTAAGGTAAACTAAAAACCACTTTTTTTATGTTCATATTAAACAGTAATCATAAATCATCTCAAAGCTCATTTAAGGGCGAACCAGATGTAAAAGAGCAGCTCTTACTGGGAGGTACAAACTGTTGATGCATGGTGTACAAGCCAACAGCAAAGTGCAGCTTTTTCATTAATTCTTTTCCCCTGCCCAACTTTTTTCTCGCTTTCTTCTTTCTTCTCCTCTTAACCCACGGGCCACATCCAGCACCGATGCGCCGCCATAGTAAGCGGCGCAATGTGCATCTAATATCCATTTCTCACCACTGCGCCGCCAATTAACCATCTCGTCCGCCTGGTCTCAGAGAAGTGAAAATCATAGACGATCATAGCAAGAAATTGTTAGAGAAGTGGCTAAATTTCACCAAACGAACATGCTCCGAAGAGAAATTTTCATATGAATTGATTGATTCAACTGACTTGCATGATTCCCCATTGGCCATGACATTGCTCTTCCGCCTTCCAGAGATCAATTAATGGGTCTGATAATGATAATCGAACGAAAATGTCCAAGCTTGGGCTTATTTATACTTCCAAGCCAATTTATTATTAAAAAACTTTTCCAGTTGGTCTCTAAAATTTTCAATGTTCTAATTACAGGTAGTGAATAGTGATTTATTTATTTATTTTTTCCAAACACATATTGTAAATAGTTAGAGGAATTGGAAATTTTGCCCTGAAAAATAACTTTTATCTGGATGGATTCACCTATTTTTCTTAGTCATTTAAATTAATTCCTTTTTTTTTTCTTTTAAATAATTGGAGTTCATAACGTATTCACATTGAAATTTCTATATATGAAAGGCAAATGAAATGGAAAAAGGCCCAGAGGCGAGAGGCCATTGTCGGTGTTTTTTTTAACATACGCATACCCAAACGAGGTTCGAACCTAAAACTTTGCCTTGGAAAAATGAACTCATTAACCACTTGAACCAATCTCTGTTGAGAGACCATTGTCGATTGATCTGTCACAACTTCACAACAGACTTGATTAATTTTATCTTTACTTCATTTTATTTCTTTTAACAAAATTCAAATTAGAAAATTAAGATGAATTGACTCAAATTGACTCACACATACAATAAGTGATTCGAGTAAATCTCGACTCAATTACAAAAATATATGTGTTCACAATCTTTTAAGCTAACTTATAGACTTTTTCTATATATATTTTATAATTTATTTTTTTTATATTTTATTTAATTGAATTCGAATTGAGTGACACGTAAGTAAAATTCTTTTCAAGAATTAGTAAATTTAGAATTCTAACCTCTTAAAAATAAAGAATTACATAAAGTATTTTATGATCTAGTAGATCGACACTAAAACAAAACCCTTAAAAAATATATATTTTATAACTTATGATATATTACAAGGCTAACAAGTAACAACCCGACACGCCAATAGTATTCGCAACGATGAGTTTAAGCTTTTTTTTTTTATTTTTTATAACGATGAGTTTAAGCTTGAAATTTGTGACCTCTGATTTAAGTTGCGTGTTTTTTTTTTTGAGAAATTAAAGTTGAGCTCAAAGATATTTGAGTTATGGACGATTGGACTCATTCTCGATTAATTTTGATCCATATTCAAAATGGTTGGAGTATCATCTCCACTGCCCTAAACAGTGTTTCCAAAACCGGACCGGACCGGCCGGTCGGACCGGTTCAACCGGTGACCGGCGGCGTGTCCGGTCCGGTAGGGTACCTAAAACCAGTGAAGTCCGGAGCGGTGCAGAACCGGGAAAATCGTCCGGTTAACCGGCGGTTTCGGTCATGGAAACCGGACTGGACCGCCGGTTTTTGGATTTAGCCCTATTTTTTCTTTCTTTTTTTTTTTTTGTTGGGTTTTTGTTCTTCAATCTCACGCAGCAACTATTCACTTCCTCTTCCGATTGACACTTCTGAAAGGGAGAATGAGAGAATGAGGAAGAAAGCTATCCTGATTGTTTAAAATATGGAATCAATTTTTTGTACGAGGATTTGAAATAACTATCGGAAGAAGATGAAGAAAACTGAAAAAGAACAACCACGAAGAGAAAGAATACTCACTCTCGTCTCTGCACATCCCGCAGCGGATAGATTTCATGGGGATTGAAAGTAGGGTTTGAACTTTAAATAGGGTTTTGTACACTCCTTTTTGGGCTTTGGGCCTTTAGTTTTTAGATGGGTAAAAATATATCATATAAACTAGCAATTCTGGCACACTCTATGCGTGTGCAAATAACAAAATTATAATTATTTAAATATATATTAAATTAAAATTTTTATGTTCATATTTATTTTATATTTGTTTTTAATATGACTAAAGTTTAAAAACTAACACAAAATAGAAGTTAGAAAATATGAGAAAAAATAAAAATATATAATAGATCAAAGCGGTTAGTCTCTTAAAAATAGTTAAAATATAATATAAAAAATATTTGAAAAAAAAAAAAGAATATAAAAGAAGAGAATAAAAGTAAGTTGAGAGAAGAGTGGATTTGAAACATGTTCCGTATAGGATGAAAAAAAATTAATTAATTAAATAAATAAATAAATTAGAGACCAATCCAAGAGACCACACTTGGGTCTCGTGCTTAATAATAGAGTAAGATTATTTTTCTTTGGTTTTCTAGATTACTTATTCTAAAACATTATAATTTTATGGGGAAAAATGTTGGTACAGTGTCATAAATGTAATATATTATTTTATAGATATTTTTAAAGTAATATTATTTTTATTTTATGTATTAAAAATTATAGGTCTATTGTATATATATATATATGATATTATATATTTAATTAATAAAATAATTATTAATTATTTATGACGTCATACCGGTTCGATCGGTGGTTGAACCGATCGAACCGGTTGAACCGGTAACCAGTAGGCTTACCGATTCGACCTCCGGTCCGGTTTTGAAAACATTAAAACTAAACTGGCCCCATCCCACCTACCCCACATCATCCCCTCAAATGCAATCTCATTAAAATATTTGAAAGTAACTTTTCGTGGCCCTTAAAATTAATATTTTCCTTTTTAACTTGACCAAAAAAAATAATAATAACTTTTTACGCTCTTAATAAATTCCCAACTCCTCGTATTATTGAGTTGTGTGCGCAAAAATAGAAATTTTTTTGAGATCGTGCATTACTCACTTGGCTAAATAAATTTTTTTTTTTCTAACACATACATGTGCAAACGGGATTCGAACTTAATTTTGGTGAATGAACCTATTAACCACTTGGATCAATTCTCGTTGACAATTTTTTTCTTTCTCAACATACTCAAGTGAGATTTGAATTCTCGACATTATCTTTTTTTTTTTTTTTTTAAATTATCATTCCTTTTTCATAAAAAAAAAAAATGTTGATATAGTTATCGCCAAGCCCTCTTTTGAAGACATATATGATCGAGAGGGAAGATTTGGTCAATGGGTTGGTTAGGTGGTCCGCCACAAAAATGAAGGAAAATAATAGCACTTAGCCGTCATATAAGAATTCTGATATCATTATTAGGGGTCCAAGATTCCGAGCGGGCTTATTAAATAATTATTATTTTATAGAACTGAAAAGAAATTGAGATAATGTCTTCAGGGCTTAGTCAATCATTTGATGTTTTATAATTATGAGACGGGTAATCGTAGGTGATGGTGCAGGAAAAGGATTCTTAAAATGCAACCAACACTTTCAAGATTTGTTTAAAGGAAAGGGAAGATCATCAAGGCCATGTTATCCACACTTTTATATAGTTATAGATAAGCAGGGAATGCAGGCGTTTATAGTTTCCTTTCAAAAGTAGTTGACTTAAGAAGCAAGAACAGAATGTGACTAACGGAAGACATTATTAGCTTATTAGTGTCCACCCAAGCCTAGTTTCGATATCATCAAGCGCTGTGTGTGTGAGAAAGAGAAAGAGAGAGTACCTGCTTCAGCTGCAGCAGCAACATCTCCCTTGGAGTCCCTGTTATACAGAACAATTCTAGTCTTGTAATGTTCATGTGCGGTGTAGAAATCAGAAAGTGCCATATTGATGCAATTCCACCCCATCAGTCCATCATCACTATCCATGTCTAGTACCACTCCGACTCTTACGGGGATAGGTGCTTGCCTCACCATGGCCTTAGTGTTGTTTAAGATGACTCGGGGGCAGAAAGCATGTGTTTCTCTCTATTTATATGTTAGGGATGAGGGTGTTTTGGGTAATTGGACCTAGTGGTCCCAAACCTGTGTTGCCCTAACATGTGGCGACCTGAGATGGTGTGAGAGTGATGGCTCTGAAAAGCCTGTAGCAGGGCAGGTACGAGGTGCGCGCCTCCGCTGTGTCAAAAGTGGTTGGCGAGCGACGACCGTGTAGGAGCCTTATTATGCTCCCCGTACCTATGGAATGCCCTCGGGAGAGACACTCCGTATTACCGGAACCGACGCTCGAAAAGAGAAATGCCTTTGAGTGCCAACCCGAGCGTTGGTTACGCTCGAGAGGCCTCTGGCAAGAAGCCGCAGGCGATGAGCGTCCGAGCGTGGGACACAGGGGAGCGATTTCTGAGGGTGCCTATCATGGAAGAGAGGGAGCCCCGGCGTGAAGCATCTCTGGGGACTGTAATGCGAGCGTTCAAAGGGCCAAGGCACGCGGGTCCAGGTAGAAGAGACGGTGGGGGAATGGGCCGGCTGAGCCCACGAACCCATTACCTCGATTGTTAAACTAATGGGTCATTCAGATCGTGACACGTGTGCGGTACTGATCCGAGCGTAATTTGGCCCCCCAAATTCTGTAGTAGCGCTTGAGCATACTGTAGAATTTAAAGAGGTGGGCCTTGTCTTTTGAATATTCGAGGGTCAAGCCTCAGAGAATGAAGTGACTGTCCGTCTTCAATAATGGACATCTCCTGACACTACCATAAATGAAGTCCCATCCGCATTTAATGCGGAGTGGAGACGTGGGAGCGTGTACGGCTGAGTGGGCGCGTGCACTCCGGGACGTATGAGGCGGTTACTAAAAGTGGGGGGATTTCTAAGCGGGAAATGATTGCGTTTTTGAATTCCCAAAGCCTGAATAATGCAAACCTAACCCTATAAATAGGGATTTGGCCATTTCTCTCCACTCTTTACGTATCACCCAACTCTCTCAAGCAAAAGGCAGCCATTCTCTCTGCAAGTTTTTACAATTTTCGACAACTCTTCACAGCATACTATCCTTCCCTCTTAGGTAAATTTTTGTGATCTTTGTACTAACCCTAGATTTAGGTTGTGTTGAGTGTTGTTCTTGTGTGGGATAACCTTTTTAGCCATTAAATCCGTATCAGAATTCTTCCTCTCCGCTGAATTTCTGTTGAAAGCTTCATCTTCAACAATAAAGACCAGTAATGGTGGATAATATCTTAGATCAAATGGTGAGGGAGATTGATGAAATGTTCGTGGGGAGTTCTTCCCCTTATGACGAAATTCCGACAGCCATCCCAATAGCGAGGGCCCCAGAGGAAGCGGGCGATGAGGAACTGGGGGCGGCCATTCAAGGGATGAACGAGCGCAACCCTGGTGGTGTAGATCAGCTGTTTGAGGAGATGGACTTGTCCCTGAGGATGCAGCAGCAAGGGGAAAGTGTATTCCCCTTGCTGAACAGTGCTGTAAGGCCCCAAGACCATCAGGTAACTGTGGTAATCGCGGCTCCAGAAGGCGGTGCCGGACCTTCCGAGCTCCGGGCCGAGGGTGAGCCTCCCCGCAAACGTCATCTCCAGGGGAAGGAACCCTTGACGTAAGTGAGGGTAAATAATCCTCACCAAACTGATAGGACCCCAGATGAAATAGAGAGCATACTGACGCTCGAGGATCTAGAAGATTTGAAGGCCAAGGTATATTGGGATGAGGCAGTGTTCCCAATTCGCCTTCCTGTGGAGGGGGAAAGGGTCAACCGTTCGCCGCCGGGGATGATGACCGTCTATCTAAATTTCGTGCTGGCCGGGGGTTTGAGGTTTCCCATTCCGACTGCTGTTGCCAATATCTCAATTACCTCATCTTTAGCCCTTCTCAAATTCTTCCAAACGGCATAGCCCTAATAAACACTTTTGTGATCCTGATAAAGGTCACATGCCATGAACCCTCACCAGACAACTTCAACAGTCTAATCCAGGTGGCCTGCTCGCCGCGCTCGTCTCCGACAGATGGGTTTTATTACGCCCAAGCCAAATCTGGATTTAAGATAATTGATTCGCCCTCGACCTCGTACGGCTAGAACTGGAAGGAGAAATATTTCTTTGTAGGGGCGCCCGAGGGGGTTTTTAGGGCTCGTCGTGGATAGTTCATGGAGAGAGGCCTTTGGTTAGGAACAGATCAGGGGATAAACTTTTTGAGCGTTGGGCTAAGAACTTGGCCCTCGTCATGAAAAACGAGAAAAAGTGGATAAAGGCTAAGGAGTTAATGAGGGATGAGGAAGTGTTGTTCCGCTATGGGTTAGTGCATCCCCCGGAGATGGTGCTCAATCCTCCCGCACGGACCATGTTCCGTGATGGTTAGATTCTAGGAACTAACACTTCTAACATTTAGCACAGGAATAAACTTTTGAGCTTTTGCCTTGTTTTATAAGCACAACATTTTTTATGCTCATTTGCTTTTCGCTCGTAGGTGTGGACATTCTCATGGCGGGAGTTGATGCCGAGAGTATTGCAGAGATGTTGCGCGCTCGCCAAGCGGGCGGTAATCAGTAGCAACCACAGCAACAACAAGGTATCCAGCTCGCCAACGCCCCGAGAGGGAGAGGTGCCCATCGGGGAACGGGACGTGGTGATGGAGGCAGGGGCGCTCGCCGGAGTGGGGAGGATGCTGGCCGTGGTGAAGGCCATATTGAGGATCTGACGCACGGGGCGACCCGCGAGGCTACTCCCCCTATTGCCCCTGGGGGGCCCATAGCATTGAGCTCAGGCAGCTCTCGCAACCGTTCGGGGGGAGCTAGCCAGAATGCATGACGAAGCGCGGGCCGAGCGTTCCAAGCGCTCGGGGAAAAGGAAGAGAATGCCAGACTCCATCCCTATCACCGGCAAGGGGAAGGAGGTTGCCGTGGGACCTCACGGCGAGGGTGGTGATACCTCATCCTCGGTGGTGATACCTCATCCTCGGAGGATGAGGATTTTTGGAAAATTGGGTGTGAAAGGGACGCACGGTACAAGCGAGGAGAGATGGCCCGGTCCTCCTGAAGAAAAGTCTATCTTCTTACAACTTGGTCACGGGGATTGTAAGCAAACTCCAATTCTCTGGCGACCATGATAAACTGAACGAGCATGATGCCGCTCGGGTTGCTGACGATGCTTGCCGGGCCCTCTTAATGGTGAGTTCTTTAACTTCTTTTGAGAATTTCCCACTCTTGAGTAGATCTGATGGTAACTTTGGTTGTTGACCTTTCAGGAAGTGATCCCCAGGTTGAAGAACTTGCAAGGACGAGCGCAGGCCTACTCTGAGGACAAGGCTAAGTATAAGAAGTTGTTGCGCATTTCTGACCCAGGCGAACTGCAGAAAGATTATAACTCCGTTTACGCTCAACTCACTGCATCCAATCTTGAGAAAGATAAGCTGAAGGAGGATTTGAAGAAATCAGATGACACATACTTGGCCCTTGACGAGCGTCATATGAAACTCAAGGAGGAGTGTGACCAGCTGAGGGTAGCCAATGAGGATCTGGGTAGGCAGTTAACTGAGGGTACCCAGCAGGCTGAGGCAACTAAGAAGGAGCTCGCCAACTTACAGGAGAAGGTGCTCTCCTTAGAGACGAGGGTGGCTTGGAACGCGGTAACCAGATTCGTGCGCTCCAAAGCTTTTGCCTTTGCAGCCAACCTCCACTGCTTTGACAACGCTCGACGATTCTTCTGGAAGGCGGTGGGCCAAATGGTGAAACTGGGAATGGCACCCGAGAGCGCTCGGACTGATGAGCGCCTGCGCATGGACTTAGATGAAAATCTGGAGCCAATCGTCCGCAACAGGGATCCATCAGCTGACTTGACGGAACCCGAGTATGATGAGTTGGTGATGATGCTCCAGAGGGACTTCATAGCAGCCAACCCGGTGGACCTCGAGTCTATTCCTGTGGAAGACAACAGCATTACTCTCGACCCTTAGGACGGCGTGGGCCCAAGTGATGCTCAAACTCCCGACGCTAATGTGTTGGCACCCGTTCCCCTTTCATCTGCCCCTCCGGAGCCCAAGGGTCAACCCCAGTGATGCTCTTCTATATGCTTTTGCAAAGTTCTGTCTGCTTATTTCTGTTACCGTTATGAACATTTAATTTCTGCATTCGAACTTTGTAATCCTGATAATGCACTTTCTATTCCTTACTACTGAAGTTTGATGTCCTACCCGTTGAATTTCTGTCTTTGTTGATGTTTGAATGTCTTACAATGGGAATGTGTGGGCACGAGGGTGTTTCTTTTGAGGGTACCCTGACTGTATTTCATTATGAATTTTGAGATTCGGACTTAGAAACGTTTGAACATTTGTGAAAGGGATGTATGGGTGCGAGGGTGTTCCTTACGAGGGTACCCTGGCTATATCCATAATGAGGCTTGAATTTGAACTTAGGAATCCATTAAGGATTTAGCTAAGTATTGGCCTTAAGTATGCAATGTATACTTCTGATTTGAGCTCCCCAGTAGCTTGAGTGGGCTTAGAAAACAGTCGTATGACTTATCAAGTGCTGGATTAAAGCGAGCGTGGCTGTAATGTTAGCTTCACACTTAGGCATCCGTGAGAGGATTAGCCCAGTGTTAGCTATTTACGAGCGTACTCATACCTAATAGGATGAGGGTCATAGGGGGTCTACGAGCGCGAGCTGGTGTGATCGGCATCCAGTTGGTGTAAATTAAGAATTTAGCAACCCGCCTCTTCGACGCGCCCATTCTTACGGTTTGGAGACAGATTGGGTGGTCATCAGACTGTTCGACGTGGAGGATGCTCGACACGGAGTATGCGTTGATGCAAGTGATTACTCAAGTCATTAATTAAAGGAAAAGCAAGTAAATGACACATAATAATTGGAAAAATGCTTATTGTTATGCTTGCATTTCTGTCAAAATAAAGTACAAAGTGCCACGAGCGGGCAATTACAAAGGTTGACGTTTACACATAGAACCGTCAAAGGTTACATGCATTTCATGGTCTAGGAAGACGCTCGCCTTGCAAAGTCTCTAGCAGGTAGGTATTGTTCGTGCATACTTGAATGACTTTGAAGGGCCCCTCCCAGTTGGGGTCCAACTTACCCACATGTTTGGAGACTTCGACTTTCTTGAGGACCAAGTCCCCTAACTGGAAGGTCCTTTCTCTGACGCGTTTGTTATACTGGTGGGCTACGGTCGCTTTGTACCTGTGGATACGAGCCCAAGCAGTGTTTCTTCTCTCATCAAGTACGTCTAGCTCAAACATCCGATTATCCTCATTGATTGCAGGCTCGAAATGTAACATCCCGATCGTTCGGATTTCCAGGTACGCCGTAACGAGAGGGTTTTATGTGCTTTAAATTATTTAATTACATATTTGAATGTTATTTTAATGCTTATATGATTATTTGAATTTATATGAAATTAATTGTTTATATTTATGAACTTTGATTTTTTAAACGTTTAAGTTTGCATGCTCGTAAATTGCTCATTATGTGCCGGAATTCAATTCCGATTTTTGTGAAATTTTGATATGCATGACATATGTGAGTTATGAATGTGTTTGCATGCTCGTTTTAAGTTTTCGTGTTCGTTTATCGAGGTTTTAAACCTTAAGTATTTGACGAGGGACATGAGGGTCTAACTAGTTTTAGCGCGCCTCTTGTTCCGGAGGCCATAACTTGAGCTAGGGAATTCGGATTCGAATTCCGGAAGATGCGTTGGACTCGTAACCAAGAGATGAAGCCAAGGAACCAGATTTGGTATTTTTCTAAGCTCGTTTAGACCCTCGTTTTTCGCCCGGAACGAACAGCTTGTGCTTAAGCCACCTTCTTTGACTAGTCATGTACTTGTGGGCCCATTTTAACCATGCTTAAACTTTAACCCTTGGTTTATTTGATCTTTAATCACTCCTATCTCTTCCCTACCTCTCCATTTCGGACCACACACCCCAAGGAGAAGGAAAATCTGCTGCAAATGGAGAGAAGAAGAAGAAGAAAGAAGCCCTCTCCCATGTCTTGTGATTTTTGAAGCCAATCTTCTCCATACTTCTTCATATCTTAAAGGTAAGTATATTTATGTATTCTACTCTCTTCTATGCTTCATTTGATCTTTGTAATTCATGAAATGCATCAGATTTATTAAGGGTTTGAAAGCTTGCATGAATAGTTAGGGTTAGCTCATATTTTTGAATCCATGGCTTAGCTTAAGTTTGTGGCTGATTTGGTGCTTCCTTGTTGATTATATGAGCTTCTTTGCTTCCATTCTTGATCTATACTTCATTCTAGATGTGTTAGGGTTGTTTTCTCTTTGATAACATGATTGAAACCTTGAGTTTTTGGCCATGAAACTTGAAAACCGAACTGCTGCAAATCTGCTAATTTTCACCAAACTGCTGTCACGATTTTGAGATCAAATGGATGAATTCTTGCCTCCAATTTCGTGTGTTAATGCTTGATTATGTGTTACACATGTTGCTTTATGAGTATGCTCGGTTTTTCCTTGAAAACCTTGATTTATATGATGAGTTTTGAGCTTGAGAACTGCTGCAAAAATCTGCTTCCCTGTTTTGGAACTGCTGTGACGTTTTGTGCTTCGTTGCTTGAGCTAATGACTTCCAATTCGTGTGAAATTGTATTGATATGTTGTATACTAATTGGTTTATATGTTAGTCCTGCTCTTGCAAGTTTTTAGATCCATTTTCAGTTCCTAATCGAAGCATGATGGCCTGTTTGTATGCTATGCGCGAACCGAACTGCTGCTGTTGCATTTTGTGATTTCTTGGTGGTTCTAATGTGCTCCAATTCGTGTCAATTTGCATATACATGGAGTATATTAGTTGCTTATCATGTTAGTGTTCATCCCCTAAAGTTTTAGCTTCTTATTCAGCCCCTAAGTACTTGATCATGGCATGATTGAACCAATTGAGCTCATATGTCCGTTTTTGGTGCTCCAGAGTTGCTGCATGATTTCGGTGACCTTAACGCGTGATTTAGCCTTTGAGTTCTAAATGAAATATGTTCCTTACATGCTAAATATGTTTTATATCAAGTTTCATAATATTTGGAGTTGATTTGCTATGCTTTTGGACTAATTTTGTTTAGGGTCAGTTTTGCCGGTAAAACTTTGTATGCGATTTTGGCCTGTACCGAGACACCCCCGTGTCTCATTTGCATTGAAATGTGAGACACGGGCGTATCATGCTTCCTGGGCATGACTGGACTGAGCCACGGGCGTGGCTCAGCTTAGTTAAGTTGAGGGACACCCCCGTGTCCCTCCCCTTGCTCAACCCTTGGTTTTCCTTTTCGGTTTTTGGTTTGTTTCACCTCTTTATTGTCTTTATCTTCATTTGTGATGAACTATGAACTTGTTTTACTATGTTTTGGGAGTATTGTGGTTCAATTTCATAACTTTTGGATGAGAGTTAGGCATGCTTTTGTTGAATGCCGTTTATGTGTGTTTTGCAGCGTTTGTGATTTCCATAACCCATTTCCCTCATCTTGTGATTTGTTCTTGCTTTCAAACTTTGGAGATATGTTATATGAGGTAATAGGGTGTATGTAGTAGAGTTTTGTGTAAGATTGAGTACGTTTGAATGTGTGTCGAACTTAATTTACTTCAATGCTCTTATTTGTCTAAATGTTAGATCTTGTGCCTTGAATTTCTTGAATTGATTGGAAACGTGTAATTATGAATTCGAATGAAAGTGAGCGAAGGATTGAAGGACTTGATTATATGATTTAAATTCCTTAATAGTGCACACGAACGTGTTCATGATATAATATCATCTTTTATGCAATCATACGCATTCGCCGAGCGTCAATATGGTTCATTTGAGTCTAAGTTTGCCTCTTGCTCTTTGTTTTGCTCTTAGGTTCGTTCCGTTGTTGAGGAAGTGGTTCGTTTGACTCCTTTTGGTCCGTTTTGGTTGGTTTGCTCGTCCAGGTGAGGTTTTCTTTCCTTTTAGTTATGATGACCTAAGACCCTAATTGAATTTCGAACCCGCATGCGACTTATATATGTATATACCTAGATATGTGTTTGGATACGTATTTCGTGGAATTTGTCCCGTTTGTCTTAAGAATTTGAAAACGCTTTTATAAGTATATAAGCTCTATTTTCTTTTGTTTTGACAAGCTTTGTTAAGTGTGGGTGTGTTTGTAAGCGTGATAAGATTTGTGGATAAGCTTCGCCTGGTAAGTGTGATAAGTGTAAGTGTAAGTTTGGGCCCCGGAGAAGTGGTATGTGATCCCGGGTCGGCCATGGGGTTGCCGGGCTCTCTCATCAACACGACTCCACAAAAGGGAGATTTCGCCCATCCTCGGGAGGTCGAGGGGAAGGCGGGTCTTCTTGAGCCGGCGGTGTGCTTAGTGACCCGTCGAAGGAGCGGGTGGATCCCCCGTCTCATTCAGCTTTCAGCAGGGGTTGAGAGGGGCACCTCTCTCCCCAAAACGGTGTTGGGGTGGAGTTGGGTTATGATTTGTTTTGTTTTCGTTTCGCCTTGGTGTATGGACTAAGTAAGGGTGATGGATTTAAGCTTTCAGTTCGTTATGTCTTCGTTTAGGGTTGTGAAACGGGGGCGGATTTCTAAACTCTAAAACTTGACTGAATTAGGCCTTCGGCTCCAAACTTCTTTCTTTATATATATTACCACGGGTTAAATGTCTTAGAATGCAAAAACCACGTCCGGTTCACGAACCCCTCTCAGCTTTGTATATGCTTTGCTCTTACGTATATGTATGGGTGCGTGTGTTAGCCCCCTCACCAGTCTCTAGGACTGACCCTCGTTATTTCTATCTTTTCCCCCCTTTGATTTGAGTTGCAGGTACCCGTTTTGTGGGAGTTGGAGCTAGGCGGTTGTCTTTGAGTCTTGGCTTTGAAGAGCTTGAGTCTCATGCATTGTATTTTCGTTTTATTTATGCATTTAGACTAATCCTGAATTATGTATAAGTTATGCTTTAAATTCGAAATTGTAAAGTTTGTATAACTTGAATCGAAAGTTTGATATGTCTTGAGTATGTTTATTTGCCTTATGAGATTCTGGTGCTTCCGCATTCGTTACTTGTTTTATTGCGTGCTCTGAGTAGGGTCTAGACCGTCTAGCTTAGGTTGGATTTTTGTTTGTCACCCGTTCGCCGTGGCTTGATACGTGGTCGGAGTTCCCATTTCGCTTCACGTGTTGGGTTACGGTGCGGGGGATGTGGCGCCCTTCGCTCCGGGGTGTTACACGAAATAAGCAACGCGCGAGGATTCCTGAGCAATTTCTACAGGTATCATGGCCTCGGAGCCGTAAACGAGAGAGTAAGGGGTTTCCCCGGTCGTCACTCGTGGGGTAGTACGGTACGCCCAGAGGGCTCCTTGAAGCTCTTCTGCCCATTCGCCCTTTTTACTTTCGAGCATCGTTTTCAGATGCTGGAGTATGGTCCTGTTGGTTACCTCTGCTTGACCGTTGGCCTACGGATGGCCCACGGAAGTGAAGCGTTGTTCGATGCCTAATTCGTAGCACCATTCTCGTGTGTCAGCTGCAATGAACTGGTAGCCGTTGTCTGAAATGAATACCCTCGGGATACCATATCTGCAAATGATGCTCTTCCAAATGAAGTCCCTGACAATTTTGAACGTTATTCTTGCGACCGCTTCGACTTTAGCCCACTTGGTGAAGTAATCCACAGCGAGGATCACGAACTTCTTTTGTCCGACCGCCATTGGCAGGGGTCCCACTATATCGATGCCCCACTGGTCAAAGGGCCACGACACATCAATAGGGATCATTCGAGCGGCCGGTAGTTGAGGGCTGTTGGAATGAAATTGACATTTAGGACATTTCTTAGAATAACTGATGGCATCCTGCAACACCGAGGGCCAATAAAATCCACTCCTCAATACCTTCTTGGCCAGAATTCAATTGCCGGAATGGTTCCCACAACTTCCACTATGCATATGTTGCAACATTTCTTTGGCTTACGAGGGTCTTAGGCACCTTAATGGTGGGCCTTGGAAAGATCGCTTGAAGAGCCTACCCTCGCTGTCTAATGAGAACCGGGGGGCTTTGCACCTGACCTTCCGCGCTTCTACTTTGTCGCTCGGGCAGGTACCGTCTTTCAGGAATTTGACGATGTCATCAAGCCAACAAGGCTCGGTCGGATCTATCATGCTCACCTGGCACGAGGGTTTCCCATCGCTGATCAATGGTTCTTCTGTTCTAAGGAACGTAACGTGACGCTCGCAAGACCCTTCCAGAACTGATGCAAATTTGGAAAGGGCATCCGCACGCTCATTTTCTGCTCGCGGGACCTGCAGCAGGTGGAATTCCTTAAACTTAGGTATAAACTCCTTGGCCTTTGCTAGGTACTGCACTATGGTGGTTTCTCGAGCCTCATAAGTGGCATCAATTTGACTTGCAATCAGCTGGGAGTCAACATAAGCAGTGACCTGAGCGGCCCCGTTCTGTAGGACGATCTTAAGCCCTTGGATGAGGGCCTCATATTCTGCTTCATTATTGGTGACCTGAAACGCTAATTTGATTGCGTAGTCCACGTCATTCCCATGAGGATCCCCGAGGGTCACCCCGGCTCCTCGACCTCATTGTGAGGTCGAGGAGCTATCTGTGTGCAGAAGCCATATGCCCTCTTCTACTGGGGGGTGTGGTATCCAGGCCGAAGCACTCAACGAGCAGATCTGCCACAGCCTGAGCCTGTATCGTTGTGCGAGGCTCAAAGCTGATGTCGAATTGGCTAAGCTCAATTGACTACTTGATTAACCTCTATGAGATATCCGATTTCGAGAGTACCTGTTTGAGGGGTTGGTCTGTAAGCACCGTGATGGAGTGGGCCTAGAAATATGGCCTTAACCTTCTGGAAGCATTAACGAGCGTAAAGGCAAATTTCTCTATCTCCATATATCTTTTCTCCGCCCCCTGCAAGGTCTTGCTTAAGTAATACACCGGCAGATGCTTACGCTCGCGTACAACTACGAGGACAGCACTCGTAGCTTCTGAGGAGACTGAAAGGTAAATAAGCAAGCTTTCCCCTGGATTAAGCTTGGTCAACAGTGGTGTGCTCGAGAGGTATTTCTTCATGTCCTGCAAAGCTTTCTCACATTCCTCACTCCAGGCGAAGTTACAAGCGTTGCGAAGCATTTTGAAGAAGGGCAGGTTTCTGTCGGCCGAGCGGGAAATGAATCTGTTCAAAGAAATGATCTTTCCCACCAGTACTTGGACCTCTCTAACATTCCGAGGGGAGGGAATGTCCAAGTTCGCTTTGATTTTCTCTGGGTTGGCCTCAATGCCTCTTTGGTTAACAACATACCCTAGGAACTTTCCCCCCCGAACGCCGAATATACATTTTGAAAGATTCAACTTCATACCATACTATCGTAGGATGTTGAACGCCCGTTTGAGATCCTCCAGATAGGAATGTTGGCGCTCGCTTTTAACGATCATGTCATCCACATATACTTCCATGGACTTTCCTATTTCACGCTCGAACATTCTATTGACCAGACGTTGATAAGTTGCCCTTGCATTTTTGAGTCCGAACGACATGACCTTGAAACAGTAAATTCCCACATGGACCACGAAGGAAGTCTTTGGTCGGTCCTCGGGCGCCATAAAGATCTGATAATACCCCTGGAATGCATCCATCATACTCATGAGTTCTCACCCCGCCGTCGAATCTACTAGTTGATCAATTCTCGGTAAAGGGTATGGGTCTTTGGGGAACGCCTTGTTTAGATCGGTAAAGTCATTGCACATGCGCCATTTATTTGCACTCTTGGGCACGAGGACAACATTGTAGAGCCATTCTGGGTAAAGGATCTCCTCAATGTACTGAGCCTCAAGAAGTTTGTTTACCTCATCTTCTATGACTTGCCTCCTAAATCCATGAGCATCCCTCTTCTTTTGTTTGATAGGTTTGAAGGCTGGGTCCACGTTGAGCCTATGAACAATGACGCTCGGATCTATCCCCGTGAGGTTAGAAGGCTTCCATGCAAACACATCAATGTTCTCTCGAAGAAAGTCAATCATCATGATCTGAGAGGGACCGTCGAGGTTGGAACCTATCTGGGTGGTTTTGTCAGGGTTTCCAGGCTCAGTTCGATGGTCAGAAAATTCTCCGTAGGCTCAATACGTACTTCAGGCCTCGGAAGCTCGAGCGCCCTCTTCTTACTCGTGAGTTTATCGCTGGCTTCCTCCAAGGGGTCATGACCCTCGCCCTCCGAGGAGGATCCCTCAATTGGTTCGAGTGGGCCAGCTTGGCCGTCTCTGGATCTGTTCGCTTCCCTCTTTCTATTCCTCTACCTGTAAATTTTGGCCCTCTTGCGCTCAGGACCATCTTCGTCCAACTTGGGGAAATCCACAGATTTCTTCGTGGACCCTGCTTGGATGGCTTGCCTTGGCTTGTGGCTTCTCAGGGACAGGATATAACATTCTCATACCTCCTTGACATTGTACAGAACCTCACCTGTTCCCTCGGGGGTGGGAAATTTAACCTTCTGATGATATGTCGAAATAACTGCTTTGAAATCAACGAGGGTTGGCTGCCCGATAATTATGTTGTATGGGAGATCTACCTCAACAACTGCATAAAGAACGCTCAAAGTTTTTCACTGTGGGGCGCTACCGAATGAGGTGGCCAAGCAATTTGTCCGCGAGGGGCGATCTCGGAACCCCCAAAGCCAACGAGGGCTGTTCTGAGGGGTTCGAGGGGAATGTTTGTTATATATTCATTTTTTGAAACGTTGAGTAGGGGAGAACGTTTACTGAGCTTCCACTATTAATCAAAACTCTCTTTACAGTGTGGTTATGAACGTCTAAGCTAACCACCATGGGGCAGTCAGAGGTTTCACCGACCCCATGAGGTGTTACAATATGCTCTAAATCTTTCTCAGTAAATCCTACCATGTCATCCTCTTTCGAGCGCGAGGATCCTTCCAGAGAGTACACAGGCTTGGGTCTTGAAGACCAGCGGACATGAAGATGGCGGGATACGTTAGAGTCACCACCCGAGGGCCCGCCAGCGATCATGTTAATGACGACGAAGGGTTAGTTTTTTATGTCGGCGGACTTCTGCTTGCCCCGCTCGCTTGTTTCTGGGTGGTGGCGGCGCGGGCTCCTGGAGCGCGAGCGGCTCCTTCCTCTAACTCTCGCACCCTCGGCGTAGTGTTCGTCATACCCTCGAGGGGGATGCGCTCGCTTGTTTCTGGGTGGTGACAGCGCGGGCTCCTGGAGCGCGAGCGGCTCCTTCCTCTAACTCTCGCATGCTCGGCGCAGTGTTCGTCATACCTCTCCAGCACCCTCACAAATCCTTTAAGGTGCCCCCCGGCGATGAGCCTCTGAATCTTGCTCTCGAGTTGACGACACTCGTTTGTGTCATGCCTTTTTAGCTTGTGAAAGGCACAGTACTTGCCCGAGCGCTTTTAAGCCTCAGTTTCCCTCATTTTAGGCGGCTTTTTGAACAGTTTTTTGTCCGTCATGGAATAAACTTCAGCGATGGGACGGTTGAGGGGGATGCGCTCGTATCTGCGAGGAGGCGATGTATTTCTCCAAGTGGACACTGGGCTGCGGCGGTGATTCTTGAGCTCTCACTTGTCTTCAGTGCCTCGGCTGGCTCGAGGGGCATTTGCGAGCTTCTGGTCCCTCGCGATGTACATATCTTCGAGGTTAAAAAAGGAATCAGCTATATCCCTGATCTCTATCAACGAGCGGGGCTTCTTCTTCGCCACTTCTTCCACAAACTCCTTGCTGACGTAATTTTTCAAGTTGATTGCCCCAAAGAGTACGTGCCTCAAGAAATCCATTGAGGGCTTTTACACCAGTAAGATCTCCTTATTAAACCTGCCCATGAAGGACCTAAGCATCTCGTTAGGTCTTTGTACCAAGCTATAGAGAGCCGTGGCGGCGGGCGCTGGCGCTTTCAAAGAACTGAAGTGGCTCATGAAAGCATTGGTCAAGTCTTCATACCCTCGAATGGAATGAGGAGGCAGCTTCTTATACCATTCTTGTGCCATTCCCACGAGGGAAGTGGCAAAGATCTTTGTCCAATAATGGCCGGAGTGCTCGTAGAGGTGCATCAGATGCACGAAATGATCTAGGTGCTCGGCGGGGTCGGTGGTACCGTTATAGCGATTGACGGAGGTAGGGATTTTTCCTATCCCCGCTCGGGCTATTAGAACTTCATCAATGAGGAGCGAACCGCCTGTCAAAGGCCTATGGTTCTCGCCTTCACGGTCATGCTCTTCGCAGTCTTCCTCCCTCCAGCGGCGAGGGAGTTGATCGCGTGGATTGCGAACGTCTCTGGCCTTGGACCTCTCATCCCCAGCAAGGGGGACTTGAGTCCGTGCTCGAGAGAGCTGCTCCACTATCTGCTGCAATCCGTCAAGTTGATTTTGGACAGCAGCCAGACGAGGGTCATCTCCTTCCCTCCTGTTCACCCTTCTCGTGGCCCTAGACTGCACCTCTTCTTCCACATCTCCCATCGCAGGAGGAGCTTTATCTTTCTCTCCTGGTTGCGGCTCCGGATCCGCCCTCGGAGGGGCATCTTTTCCTTGCGGTGGAGGTGGTTGGGCCCCTAGAACATTCTGGGCCATCATGAGGGGATGGACCGAGAGACCTCCAAGCGGAGGGGCCACCCGTGAACCCCCCGCCTGGGGAAAGTAAGCGGAAGTAAAGTGACTCCAGGCGTTTTGTACGGCTTGTGCCTCGCACTGAGCGTAGAGCGCCTGGAGTTGCTGCTGGGTCATCTGTGGCATTTCCACCCCTTGGATTTCCTTGGGTATGGAGACGGGAAGCTGTAACGTGCCCACCTGGTAGGGCTGGATCATGGGCACCATGCCCGGCATCACTCCGGGCATCATGGTGGGTTGCACATATGTGAACCCTGGTGGTGGCATCGCCATGGAGTAAGCGGCGGGATTAGTGATGGGGGTGGCAGGAACAAGCGTTGTAGGGGGAGGAACAAAACCAGACCCTTCTGCCTCATTTCTTCTGTCGGGGAGAGCTCCATCTACTGTTACTGGGCCACCGATTCCGTTCCTGGTAGCAGGCGGGATCGCATCTCCGGCGAGTACGGGGCTCTCCAAGTTTTCCTCATTGAGAGGTGGTAAAACACCTCTGTTATCCAATATACCAGACCTAGTTGCAGTCTCCATGATTTCTGCCGAAGGTGTTATATCTCAACTAGCTTAAAGAGGAAGAAACTGATGAAGATGAAGATGAAGATGAAGATAATGGTTTCCTACAGACAGCGCCAAAAATGTTGGTGCAGGAAAAGGATTCCTAAATGCAACCAACACTTTCAAGATTTGTTTAAAGGAAAGGGAAGACCATCACAGGCTGTAGTGCCTCAGGAACTGGGTTTCCTTGATAGCGTGGGTTCTTCCAGCTAGGATAACACCAAGGATGAATGTGTGGTGAAATGGTGAAGTATGCAAAGCTTGGATTGTGCAGTAATGGAGAAAAACCCTAGTTCAGTACAAGTGGTTTTTGGGAAGAAGATGACTTGGGGGCAGAAAGCATGTGTTTCTCCCTATTTATATGTTAGGGGTGAGGGTGCTTTGGGTAATTGGACTTAGTGGTCCCAAACCTGTGTTGCCCTAACACGTGGCGACCTGAGATGGTGTGAGAGTGATGGCTCTGAAAAGCCTGTAGCAGGGCAGGTACGAGGTGCGCTCCTCCCCTGTGTCAGAAGTGGTTGGCGAGCGACGACCGTGTAGGAGCCTTATTATGCTCCCCGTACCTATGGAATGCCCTCGGGAGAGACACTCCGCATTACCGGAATCGACCCTCGAAAAGAGAAATGCATTTAAGTGCCAACCCGAGCTTTGGCTACGCTCGAGAGGCCTCTGGCGAGAAGCCGCAGGCGATAAGCGTCCGAGCGTGGGACACAGGGGCGCGATTTCCGAGGGTGCCTATCATGGAAGAGAGGGAGCCCTGGCGCGAAGCATCTCTAGGGACTGTAATGCGAGCGTTCAAAGGACCGTTGGGGGGAATCCCATGCTCGCGACCTGGGCCAAGGCACACCGGTCCAGGTAGAAGAGACGGTGGGGGAATGGGCCGGCTGAGCCCACGAGCCCATTACCGTGATCGTTAAACTAATGGGTCCTTCAGATCGTGACACGTGTTCGGTACTGATCCGAGCGTAATTTGGCCTCATCAGTAGGTGCAACAAATTTCAAAAGTAAAAAATAAAAATTGATAAAATAAGTTAATGCAAAAGTAATTCACAGAAGATATTCCATTGATTTTACATAAAAATATATATAAAGATTGTAGGTACATAAATTAAATTTTTTTAAAAAAATACATCGATTTAGATGTTCGGGAAATATGTGTTAAAATTTTGATATATTTATTTATCAAAATCTAATAATTATTGAATGAGAAAGTTAAGATTAAAGGTAACAATTAATAAAGAGGTAATTATATTTAACATATGTAATGTTTTAAAAAATACACAGCATTTGAGATTAATAGTTATGATAAATGGTTGTTACTTTATCCGGAAAGATATCTCGTAATATTGCATAGTTCTGGTAATAATCGAAAAGATATCTTATTAATTATGAACTAGAAATGAAAAGGTAAGCATCATTTTGAAAAGGTACATTATTATCTATAAATTAACCCCACCATTATGTATTTCAATTGGATAATGTAAGCCGAATGCTGCTATTGATACACTAATCTTGTTTGATTGGTTTAGTGTAATAACTAACCGTGAAAGCGACTGTTACACTTAATTAGACATACTTTCTTGAGAGAAGTTTGCATATACATATGTGATTAGGATTGTGAAAACGCGAGTACTTACTTAACATTGCATAGTTTGTAATAACCGAAAAAGTATCTTATTAGTTATGAATTAGAAACAAAAAAGTAAGTACCCTTTTGAAAAGATATATTATCATATTATGCATTTCAATTATTCAAATCACATTTCCATAGATACATACTAGTACTCCCAATTACATATTAGTGCTTATTCTTGCATCTAAGTTATAAGAGAGTTCGAAACACTTAGAGTTCGTTGTTCTCGTAATTTGTAGTGCTACTATTACGAGAAGTGGTTGTTGTATCTTGCGACACGATTGCCATTAATCCATAAGCACTTGAGCAGGCAATTTTATTTGAAGAAAAGAGAGTGAAACTCTCGTCTCGACCTTAGCAATAACCATTGTAAAATTACGCCCTCGTTTTTTAAAAAACATCCAACAATGTGTGCACAAGCACCCCTCTTTCCCGACAGGATGTCCCGTTATTAACCAACAATGTCACAACTTTTTATGTTGCATATGTAGATGTATATATTTGTTATTTTTCATAACATACTGCCTTTTTAACATATTACTTATTTTAATTTTCACTTCCAAACCGATTTTGACGTTCTACTAGTTAATATGTTATAAATTGTAGTTTTATATGCAACAAAAGTTATATTTTATACGAAATTTAATCACAAATAATCACAGTCGCATTGAAATCAAATTTATGAAGAATTCACTTATTAAATCTTAAATGGTTGCTTAGATATTTAAGTTTTGTTAAAGTTTTTGAATCTCCAAAATAAATTCGTTACTCCCAATGATTCTAAATTTAGAACTGTTAGATATTAGAAAGGCAAGGATTGCCCTGAGTTACGTATTATATCATAAAAGGAACAAGTATATAATATACACAGGCTAAACTATATACGAAAAGTCAACTATACAAGAATCACTTATTTTTTGTTGATTTATTTCTTTCATTTCTCAACACTCCCCCTCAAGTCGAATGTCGGATCTTCGATGCTCAACTTGCTCAGAACTTCGCTAAACAACTTTTCATTCACAACTTTAGTCAAGATGTCCGCCAGCTGGTCCTCTGAATGTGCAAATGGAAGGTCAACTATCACCTCTTACAATTTTTCCTTAATGAAATGTCTATCCACTTCGACATGTTTTGTGCGATCATGTTGTATTGGATTCTCTGATATGGTGATGGTTGCTTGATTGTCGCACCTCTGTTTACAGGCGTCTACCATAGGAAATCCAATCTCTGTGAGTAATTTCTTAAGCCATAGAACCTCTGTTGCTCACTGGGCAATGCCTTGAAACTTCATTTCCGCACTCGAGAGTGTTACTACGTTCTGCCTTTTGCTTCTCCAAGTTACTAAGTTTCCCCCAACTAGAGTAAATTACCCTAAGGTCGATCATCTATCGATTGGATTTCCAGCCCGATCTGCATTTGTATGGGCTCCTATGTCTAGGTGCCCATGTTTCTGAAATAAGACCCCTCTCCCCGGGTGCTGCTTCAGATACCGACACACCCTGATTACCGCATCCATAAGCTCTATATGGCTGATGCATGAACTAACTAAGGACTCCCACTGCATAGGCTACATCAGGTCGAATATGGGATTACACAAGTGACATATTTAGGATTAGTAGAATCAATAAAGGACCTACACTTGCTATGAGCGAGCTGATCTCTTACTAATTAGTCAGCTTGTGACTGCTGAAAGCACGATCAAGAAGGACAATAAGGTTCTGATGGTGAATGCTCCATCTTCCTCTTCTGGGCCTTCTAAAGGTAAGGGCAAGAAAGCCCAAAAGAAGAAGAAGAAACCCCTTAGGCCCACTGGAGGCATTTCGAAGGGGAAGACCCAAAAGAAGAAGTGTGATCAGAAAGAGGATGTTTGCTTCCATTGTGGCAAAGCGGGACATTGGAGGAGAAACTGCCCAGAGTACAAGGCTACTCTAAAGAAAGGTATGTTTCTCGTTTAAGTAAATCTTTCTATCAATTCTAGTTCTTGGGTAGTTGATACCGGTTGTGGAGCTCATATCTGTAATGATGTGCAGATGCTAAATGAAGTCCAACAACTCAAAGAAGGAGAATGTGTCTTGAAGATCGGCAATGGCTCAAATGTTGAAGCTCGAGCTTTAGGCACAATTAGATTAGATTTAGGTAGTTTTGAGTTAGTTTTAAATAAAGTCCTTTATGTACCGACCATTATTCGTAATATAATTTCAGTTCCAATTTTAGATTGTGAAGGTTATGAAACTGATATTAAGAATGGTAAATACTTTATCAAACGGAACAAATCTTCCGTTCACATCGGTACTCTAAGTAATGGACTTTATCTAACTCAAAATATCAATATTATGAATATACAATGAGAAAATAAACGTAAGAGAGATGACAAAGTTTCAGCTCCCTTATCGCATGCTAGATTAGGACACATTTCCAAGGACAGAATTAGCAAGATAAACACTTTAGGATCATTATCTAAAAATGATCTCAAAGAGTTAACTTCTTACGGGTCCTGTCTCCAAGGAAAGATGTCCAAAGTTCCTTTTAGAGGAACTATGGAACGTGTCACTAAGGTCTTGGATTTGATCCATTTTGATGTCTGTGGACCGCTTAGTGTAAGCACAAGAAACAATCATCAGTATTTCATAACCTTTACCGATGACTTTAGTCGGTATGGTTATGTATACTTAATGAAGTATAAATCTGAAGCTTTTGAGAAATTCCTAGAATTTCAAAAGGAGGTTGAGAACCAAACTGGTCACAAGATCAAAGCACTTCGATCTGATCGAGGAGGCGAGTATCTTAGTGAAAAATTCCTTAATCATCTCAAAGATAATGGGATTATCTCTCAGTGGACTCCTCCAGGAACTCCTCAACTTAATGGAGTTTCTGAGAGAAGAAATCGAACCCTACTTGATATGGTTCGTTCCATGATGAGTTTCACTGACTTACCACCTTCTTTCTGGGGTTATGCCCTAGAAAGTGCAGTAAAGATTTTGAATCTAGTCCCCTCTAAGTCAGTCCCTAAAACACCCTATGAAATGTGGCACGGTAAAATCCCTAGTTATTCTTACTTAAGAATTTGGGGTTGTCCTGCTTACGTGAAGAGGACAGTGGGAGATAAGTTAGAATCTCGTTCTAACTTATGCTACTTTGTAGGTTATCCTAAGGAATCCATAGGATACTACTTCTATGATCAATCTGAGCAAAAGGTGTTTGTTTCCAGAAATGCTACTTTTCTTGAGGAACCGTTCCTTAAAGAAAAGAAAGGCAAGATCATAGAATTAGAGGAAGTAAAAAGTGACCCCACGCCACCCACTGAAGAAATATCCCCTTCTGATCAACCACAACCAATCACGAATTTTGATACACACGTAAATCCTCCTCTAAGGCGTTCTGAACGCACTCCTAGACAGCCGGAGAGATGGTATGGATTCTTCCATGAGATCTCTCAAAAGGATAATGATCCTCTAACATATGAGGAGGCACTTTCGGATTCTGACTCTGAACAGTGGATAGAAGCCATGAAATCCGAAATGGATTCCATGAACTCCAACCAAGTTTGGACCTTGGTAGATTTGCCTGATGGGGTCAAACCCATAGGTTGCAAATGAATCTTTAAGAGAAAGCTTGTAGTTGATGGAAGCATTGCAGCCTACAAAGCAAGACTGGTTGCAAAAGGATTCACTCAAAGACCCGACGTGGACTTTGATGAAACCTTTTCACCAGTTGCAATGCAAAAGTCTATTCGGATCATGTTTGCCATTGCTGCATATTATGACTATGAGATATGGCAAATGGATGTGAAAACTGCCTTTCTCAATGGTGACATTGATAAAGACATTTATATGGAGCAACCTATAGGTTTCACATTCAGTGGGAGTGAGCAAAAGGTTTGCAAACTCCAAAGATCAATCTATGGATTGAAACAGGCTTCTAGGAATTGGAAAATTCGATTTGATGAATCAGTCAAAGTGTTTGGCTTCATTCAAATTTCGAATGAATCATGTGTGTATAGAAAGGAATTGGAGACCTCAGTGCAATTCTTAGTACTTTATGTTGATGACATCCTTCTTATTGGGAATTCGAAGGATGACATAAAAGTAACTAAGTTATGGTTATCGAACCAATTCGAGATGAAAGATCTTGGTGATGCGTCCTATATCCTTGGAATTAAAATCTATCAAGATAGATCTAGAAGGTTGATAGGACTATCACAGTCGATGTACATTGACAAAGTATTGAAGAGATTCAATATGGAGTCAGCAAAGGTTAAGAATCTTCCTATGAGGGTAGGAACATGTCTTTCTAAGAAAATGTGTCCTAAGACTAACCCTGAAAAGGAAAGAATGACTCATACACCTTATGCATCAGTAATAGGTAGCATAATGTATGCAATGTTGTGTACTCGACCGGATGTGGCTTATGCACTTAGTGTAACAAGTCGTTTCCAATCTGACCCTGGAGATGGTCACTGGACTGCCGTGAAGAATATTCTTAAGTACTTGAAAAGTACTAAGGATTTATTCTTAGTTTACGGAGGTCAGAAAGATCTTACTGTTGAAGGATACTGCGATGCAAGCTTTGCATCTGACTTAGATGATTTTAAGTCAATGTCAGGATATATTTTCTGCCTATACGGTGGAGCAGTGAGTTGGAAGAGCTCCAAGCAAACGACCACTGCAGATTCGACCACTGAGGCCGAATACTTAGCTGCAAATGATGCAGCTAAGGAAGGTGTTTGGATTAGAAACTTCATTCAAGAGTTGAATGTTGTTCCTAGCACGAAAGACCCCATTACTGTGTTTTGTGACAACACTGGGGCGGTTGCTCAAGCAAGAGAACCAAGATCTCACCAACGGACCAAGCACATTATGAGGAAGTATCACCTAATCCGTGATATTATCAAAAGAGGAGATGTGCAAATTGAGAGGGTCGCATCAACAGAGAACGTGGCAGATCCACTTACTAAACCCCTTAGTCGAGAAGCTTTCGAAGGTCATCTTAAGAAGATGGGACTTAGAGTAGCGTTAGAATGGCTTTAACGGGCAAGTGGGAGATTGTTAAGAATAGTGCCCTAGAAAGCTGATTTTATATCCGCTTTGTACTTTTCCTTATTGTGATCATAGACGATCTTTGAATAAAATGACGAATTGAGGCAACACTTCTTTATATGCTCTTGTTTGGTATTCGTTTACTTTAGTTGTGCATGTATGAGAACTCCCCTAATCCTGATGACTTTAGGAGTCTACCATTTAGGTGAAATGGTTCATGAAACGAGCCCTATATCACATAAGTCATGATTAGTAAAATACTCCAAGTCGATGAGTCCTACAGACAGTGGGAGTGTCAACCTGACTCCTCTAAGGCTTGCTTCTGGGATCACGCCCTTAAGAAGGACCACTTTGTTTCATGGAGGTGCAAAGTGTATAGTTGATACGTGCGTGATACATGAGGGTGCTTACTTTCATAAGTAAGTTCACTGAGGTGCCCCGTGTGAGAAGATTCCTAAATGGGAAAGGAAGTTTCTATTTCAGGAAATGGAAACTGCCAGATTACGAAATATCTCACGAGTCATTGATGTGATTAATTGATCCTTAGACTTGAGGTTTCATGTCACTTTATGAGTTAACTCTGTAGTCTTAGGTATAAGCTTTAAAGGGTGTCGCCTTAGACCACTGATTCAAGGCTTATAATGGGGCTACACAAGTGACTCATGAAAGTGAATGAGAATCAAGAAAGGACCTACACTTGCATTTGCAAGGTGATCTCTTATTGTGTAAGTTATTCATATGCCATATGGAGTCCTTGGCCAAGGCAGTAGATCAAGACGTCAAGAAAAAGGTTTCTTGGATTGAGATCAAATGGATATGAAATGCACTTAGCTTTAAGACCAGATTATTAGGGTTATGATTATTCCCTTACCCTAGATCTTGGTTGAGAGATAGTAACTAGGAGGATTGTATCTCACATGAATCAATGACTTAAAGGTTCTGTCGAATTGATACATTCCAATTCAGCTAGGGGTTAAACACCTGTTGCTAGACTATGGTCGTTTAATCTGTGGACTGATTAATTAATTAGTGAATTAATTAATTAGGGTCACTGCTAATTGAATTGAGAACCTAGAGGGTCACACACAACAACTTGGTTACATGAGTTGAGACTTTGAAATGATTAAACGAGTTAATCGAGCCAAGAGGGTTCCACACGTGTGAATCACATGTGTGGGTCACATGAGTGGCACGTGTCCTTGGGATACGTGTCTCACACGTGTGTAATTATTTGTGTATTAAATAATTAATGTGTTAATTATTTAATAGACTTTGGTTTAATTTTGAATTAAAATGAAAGTCTTATTTTGGAGAAATTAATCTATTTAATTAATTGTGAATTAATTAATTAGATAAATAAGTTATTTATTTATTAATAAATAAAGTATAATATTATCCAAAAGGGTTTGGATATTTTAGCTCTCTTAAAAGTTGATTTGAATTAGAATTCAAAGTCAAAGTTTAAAATTACTTGATGATCAAGTAATAAGAGAGAGGGACCAAATCTTTAGTCCATAAGGACTAGGATCGGCCGCCCCTCTCCTATATATAGGGGAGCTCGAGCTCCCCTTAGGGCAGATCGATTTTCTTTTGGTTTATGTGTTGAACATCATCCTTTCTCCAAGATAAAATAAACCCTAGGTTAAGCCTAAACACTAACTAGAGAACTAGCATCCTTACTAGTTAGATTGTAGTCAAGTTGGTGGACTATCTCTAGAGAGCTTCAAGTTAGAAGTTTTGAAGATTCGAGCTTTACCAAGGAGAGGGGATCAAGCCGTGAGAAGAGCGTTCTTGGGTGGCTTGAAACGCTTCAAGAAAGATTATTGAAAAGTAAGTTTCTAATCTCTACGAATTTGGATTCACGATTGCGAGTTTCGATCCTTTTTGTTGGAAAATTTTTAAATTTCCGCTGCTTTCTGATTCCTGTTTTCCAACAAATATTTGGACTTACTAAAATATTATTTAAAATCCCGGCCCCCGGGGGTGCTTTTATAATTTTAGAAACATTAATTGGACTTAATTAATCTTATTGAAAATTGGAGGACTCAATCGCATCAACTAAGTTCTTGAGGGGCTTAATCGCAATTTTGGAAGAATTAGTCCCTTCTTGACCGAGAAACCCTAGTGTTGCTTTCCATTTCTCCCTTCTGTTAGGAATACTGCCCTTAAAGCAGCTTTTGACTTTACTATTTCCTTGTAAAATCACAAATAGTCTATGAATAATAAACGAGATGATTTTGTTTATAGGCAATCACTTCTTTATGTGCTTAGTTTGCCTGTTTGGGTTGACTGTGTGTTTGCATGTATTGAACTCCCCTAATCCGATGAGGCCGTTAAGAACTTTGTCGTTATGGGAACGACACATGAAATAAGTTTTTAACTCTATAGGTGAGGAGTAGAAACTTCTCCAAGTTGAGAGTCCGACAGACAGTGGGAGTGTCGACCTTAACTCTGCTGAAACTTGCTTGTGTGATTATGTCCTTTTGAAGGATCACTCGGTTTCATGGAGTGATAAGTGCATACGATGATGCGTTCATAATACATGAGGGTGATTGTTACTAGAACTTCATCACTGAGATGTCCCGCGTGAGAACATTCCTAAATGGGAAAGGAAGTCCCCTAGAAACTTCCAGATTATAAAATATCTCACAGGTCAATAACGTGATTCATTAATCCTTAGACTTAAGATTCCGTAATGTCTCATATGAGCTAACTTTGTAATCTTTGATATAGGCTCAAAAGGGTGTCGCCATATAGACACCTGAACCATGGCCCATGTTGGGATTACACAAGTGGCATATGTAGAATTAGTAGAATCGACAAAGGACCTACACTTGTTGCAAGAACAAGAATGATCTCTTACTGATTGAGTTGTTCGTAGTCCATTAAACTTAAACCCTTGGCCAAGGTGGATAAAAGATCAAGACATCAAGAAAATGGGGTTTTCTTGGATTGAGGTCTAAATGGATATGAAACGAACTTAACTTTAAAGATCAAGAATATTTAGGCTCTAAGAATATTCCCATGCCTTAGTTCTTGACTGAGAGATGGAGTTGTAGGAGGATCGTATTTCACTGTATGTTATTAACTGAAAGGTTCTTCGATTTATTTCGTTATTCGGCTAGGGGTCACACACCAATTGCTAGATTACGGTAGTGTGATCTGTGAAGTGATTAATTAATTAGTGAATTAATTAATTGTTGTCACTGCTAATAATGAACCTAAAGGGTCACACACAAATGCTAGGACACGAGGGTTATGGTAGGATGTTAATATGATTAACGAAGGATCAAATTGTCGATCGAATTGGAGAGAGTAACACGTGGGCATTGCCACGTGTGAAAAGCACGTGATTGCCACGTGTCACACGTAGCCACTGCGTGGCTGCCACGTGTCATGCACACGTGGCACGTACGTGTCTCCAAGTGTGTAATTTTATTACACGCGAATTCTTTTCTAGAATTAATTAATTAAATTGTAATTAATTAATTTAAGTCTTTTAATTAATTTTGAATTAATTATTAAGATTTTATTTCTCAAGCTTAACCCAATATATAATTAATTGGGAATTAAATTATTTATTGAATCTTGACTTTTAACTTTGGGAAAGTTGAAAAGTCTAACTTCCTATTGTAGGAGAGAAAAAGTTATTCTTGCAAGACTTGGAGAACAAGTTGGGAACTTATTTTCTCCAATTAAATTAAATAATTAATTAGTTAATTAGTGAGCAAGAAAACAAAGCCCATTAGGTTTTGGCAACCCTAAGGGTTCGAACCCACCTTGTATAAATACAAGGGTTGGGACTTCTCTTATTTTTTAGACCAACACTCACGAAGTGTTAAGTTTTTTAGAAAAATAAAAGAAAAGTTTTCAAAGCAAAAATCCTAGCCTTAACATAAGCTACAGAACTAGCATTCTCACTTGCTTGATCGTGTTCTAGGACTGGTGTGGATGCGCTTTGGAGGATCGCTGCTTTGGGACCTGTCGAGAACCGTTCGAGGGACTTTTCGTGGTACTGACATCACTAGAAAGCTTCAATTTACGTAAGTTTCTAAACACCCTGTGTTACGATACGAGAATTGCAAGTCCATGATCAAACTTTTGGAAAAATTTTAAATTTTCGCTGCGTTTCTGTACTCGTTTTCCAACACCTTCTTCCCCTTTTGGTCTTCAGCCGTAGCAGCGGCGCAAGCATCCCCAACCACCGATGAATAGCCGCCGCCGACCACCATTCTCACCGCCAACCCATCCTCCTCCTTTCTTCTTCCTCACCACTCTCTCTCTCTTTTCTTTTCTCCCAACCACAAAGAGAACAACAACAGTCGATAGCCGCCATCACACATCTCCGCCGTCAGATTCACCGCTGGCGTTTCCTCCACCACCGTGCTACCACCATCCGACGGCCCCTGTTCTATTCTTACCATTTGCGCAGCAAGGATCACTCCGAGAAGAATTAGAAATTTTCGGTCTGCCAATTCCTTCAATCTTCAGCCACGGATCTGACCACCACCAACCACCATTGGGTTACCAGCACCGGTTCATCTCTCTCTCTTCACCGACTGCGGGCACCGCCACCACGTCACTGGTCATCTTGTTCATCTGCTGCCGGCGATTCAGCGCCACCACCACCCTTCTCGCCGCCTGATCTCCATCTTCTCTGGTGACACACCGCAACCAAGCAACACCGTTCATCTTCTCTCTCTCGTTCCAGATCTAAAGGGAAAGACCCTAAGGCCGCCACCACTGCAATAGTGGTAACCGAGAGCCACTATCGTCCCCAGTTTTCCAACTTCGGCGCTACTCACCACACCTCAACCGCTGTGGCTTCGGTTGTCTTCAGCTAGCGACGCCACCCCTTTTCGATCAATCCCCGCCGCTGCTTCTCAATTGTGAATCCCCCTTGTTTCCTCCTCACTTTGTTTGGGTTTCGTTGTTAGTGTATGTATTTGGCAATTAAGATTATATATTGTATTGCAATTTATTCCTAATTCGTTTAGAATTTAATATAAATTTCATATCCTATTGTATCTAAATGTTCTTATGAATATCAGTTGCGGTGTAGTTGAAAGAATACAAATACTTGCACATACTTAGGTTGGTAAAGAATTGATTTCTAAAACGGTATTGGTTGTATGCATTTATGTAGTTATTTTGTAATTTCAATTGAGAACTTGTATTATTGATGAGTTAATTAGAGTATTATTATTGTCTACCAAACTCAATTATGAACTAAAGTGCCTTTTAATTTAAAGAACTCTTGAGTTGTGTAATTGTGTAATTTACACTATGTGGCCCGATTGAGTTAATTTTAAAAGAAATTTCATATTAATCAATTAATGAGGTGGTGTATTAGTTAAGAGTGTTAATGGTGAGTTGTACACTCGTATGTATGGTATGATTATATAAATATGCATATGTGTCTTGATTATATAATATGAATTCGAATGTACATGGCTGTTTATCAAAAATTGGTGGTTTAATTGTGTTTAATTTGTTCAAAATTGGATTTTCTAAGTTTCTAAATTGGGTTGTAAATTGATTTAGAAATTCTTATTGTATCTAATGAATTTTGGTCCAAACTTTGGTATTACTGCATATGTGAACTCGTGTATATAAGTAGGTAAGTAATTTAATTGGGCAAATGACGACTCTCTTAATCTGTCTGTAATTGGGTAAGTGACATTTCATTAAATGTGTGTATGTTGTTTATCACTCAATCCTTGTCGATATGAGTTGATTCATATGGAAATTAATTGAAATGAGCTTCTATTATTAATGGTAACAAGTGTGATATCATTGAATGATTTACCAACCATATGCAATTTAGTGCAATTACGCATAGCTTCGTACACATATTTATATACATTAACATGTATATCTATTGATCACGAACCATCCGTATATTTGAATTATGTATTTAATTGTTATATGAGGACATTAATTGTGCATATGAATACATTCACGACATATCAAATCATTCTACAATTCCTGTATCCATGACATACCATCTCATATGATTGTCGTACGTCCTATTTGGTTTATGACTGAGTCGTGTCTCATGAGTACACCATATTTCCTTTTTCTGTACAGTGATCTCCAGGACGGAGACAACTTGGTCGAGTTTGCACCCGTCTTGTCAATTCTTGTATCTCGTCACTTCTCAAGTGAGGTTTAGGATTTTTGTATAGCTAAGCGACCTATGACCTTAATATGATGATTTCAATCCTTGCATGCGGTTATATACTATATATGATTAGATATGTTGGATATGATATGATTATGACCTTGTGGACTATCCTTAGTTTTGGAAAAATTAATTATTAAGGCATATGTAAGTTATTTTGGAAAATTCAGATATGTTATGTTCTTGTAGCGAGTTGGCCATGAAATATTGGTATTTGTCTGTCTGTTTGTTTGTGGATCCGAGGAGCTACGGGTAATGGAGCCCCGGGACGGTTAGGGTCGTCGGGGTTTGACCATGTGCGTAGTTCCATTTGAGATATCATTGCGCGACTCAGGGAGATAGGGGATGCATGATATCTTGAGCCTTCGGTGTACAGCCGGGGAGGGCACTTGTGGGTTCGCAACCCCTTGTGATATGTATGTTCTGGACGGTTAGGGCCAACGTGAGGCTCTTCCATCACTGGAGTTGAGGAGAGATTTATTTCTGTATTTCCGTTTTGTTCTGTTATGAGGAGTAAAGGTTGGAAGCTCGTACTCGTCGAACATATGATATGATCTGTTCTGGGAATCATGAATTGGAATAAGGTTTTCTGAAAATGTTTTCTAAGTATAAGTATATTTTGTTTTCAAACGCTTTGGTGTGCAAACCCTTATATCTAGTTCATGAGTCCACCCTTCTGTTATGTGCTATGCTCTATATATATTAGTGTGCGGGTGTACATTAGTCCCCCTCACTCAGTCGGTTGACTGACCCCTCATTTTATCTTTTAGTTTGTAGGTTTCCTTTTGGTTTGAGCTAGACGGAAGTGAGTCTTCTGAGTTACACTTGTCAGTCTAGTTGGTGTTAGGATGCATTTGTCGCATACTCTATTTATGTTATGTATTCATATTTCGCATTTGGAGATTATGTTTTATGCTCTACTTAGACTTAACTTAGTATGCTAGCACTTGGATGTTATTAGCTATTCTGCTGATACTTATGTTGGTTTATTACGTTATGATGATTTGAGATTCGGGACTAGGTATCTATGCTAGTCGAACCCGTCACTTGTTTTGTATGTTGATTTAATTGCTTCCGCTATCTGTTGATGATTGTTCAAATTGCTTCCGCGCTCTGAGTTTGTCGAATTAGATCTACCTAGCCTAGTGTGTGAGTTGGTCTCCCGTCCGCTATGATTCGGACTCGGGTCCGGATATTCCATTTTGTGATCGGGTTTGGATCTTAGTGTGGGGGATGTGGTGCCTCCCGTTCGGGGTGCTACATATTAGATAAAGTTTGATGAGACCAAATCACGCTCAGATCAGCACCGCACACGTATCGCAATCTGAAGAACTCAGAGTTCTAACGCTCGCGGTATTGGGCTCGTGGAATTGACCCGGCCCATTCCCTCATCACTTATCTGATCCTGACTTGCGCCCTCGGCCCAAGTCACGAGCGCGGGATCCGTCCACCAATCCCCTCGAACGCTCGTATTTCGGTTCCAAGGGACGCTTCGCATCCGGACTCCCTCTCTTCTACACCAAGGATCCCCACTGTCATTGCGCTCGGGTTCACACACGCTCCACGCTCGAGCCCCTACCGCTCATGGTCATCCGCCAGGGGAACCTTTCTCGAGCGTACCCAATGCTCGTGCTCAGCGCCAAAGGGTACTATTCTCCCCGAGGGTCAACCCCACCGCGGTAGAGTGCCCTTCTCGAGGGCACTTTCAGAGGAACGAGAAGCATAGCTAAAATATCTCCACGCTATCCGCTCGCCGACAACCTCTGACACAGTGTTCGTGCGCACCTCGTACCTGACTCTGCCAGCCTGTAGGGCCATCACTTTCACGCTATCACATGACGCCACGTGTCTAGGACAACGTGGGTTTGGGACCACACGGTCAATTTACCCAAAATACCCTTGCCCTCAACGTATAAATAGGGAAGTTTTGCACGACACTCCCAAGGTCATCTTCCACACAATATACGCGCATATTGAACTAGGAACCATTTTCCTCTGAACTTCATCTTCCTCAAAGCTCCCTGCATTCCACCCTTTCTACTGCATCCTCACTGCACTTTCTGGTGTTAACCTAGCTGGAAGAGCCCACGCTCATCTGGAAACCTAGTTCCTGAGGCTCAACGCCTGTGATGGTTTTCCCCTCATAAACAAATCTTGAAAGTGATTGGTTGTTTTTAGGATTTTCCTATTCCTATACCATCATTTTTGGCACCGTCTGTGGGAAAATCCATCATCATCATCTTCATCTCCATCAATCTATTCCTCTTTGAGCTAGTGAGAAGTAACACCAGCAGCACTCATCATGCTAACAGCTACCAGATCAGGTTTGGTTGACAACAGGGGCGTTTTTCCCCCCAGTGAATGAGAACTCGGAAGGCGAAGCCAACGCCATCGTTACACAAACCGGTAACACTCCTGTAGGTAGGAACACTTCTCCAGTCGCAAAAGGGGGAAAGGGGAAAGAAACCGTGTCGGGATCTCACCCGGATGGAGGAAACAGAGCAGGAGGATCTAATTCTGCTCTTCCCCATGCAGCGCTCATTCCCGCTGCCACTGTTACCATCCCCGCCGCCTACTCCATGGCTATGCCGCCGTCGGGATACACCTATGTGCAGCCGGGTGCAATGCCTGGAGCGGTGCCGGGCATGGTGGCCGTAATACAGCCTTACCAGGTGGACAATTTGCAGCTTCCAATCTCTTTGCCCAGAGAAATTCAAGGGGTGAAAATGCCCCAAGTGACATCGCAACAACTTCAAGTGTTATACGCCCAGTGCGAGGTCTAAGCCACACAAAATGCATGGAATCACTTTACCGCCGTATATTTTCCCTACTCAGGCGGCTCCACCAATGGGTGGGTGGTGGACTCACCCCTTAACGGTAGCCCAGAACGTGCTGCGGGCCCAGCTACCGCCACCACCTCCAGCTCAAGGAAAAGATGCACCCCCGAGGGCTAATCAAGAGGTACGTCCAATAGAAAAGGAGAAAGCCCCTCCCGCGATGGGAGATACTGAAGAGGAGGTCCAGTCCAGGGCCACTGGAAGAACTAATAGGAGGGAAGGAAACGACCCTCGGATAGCTGTAGTCCAAGATCAACTGGAGGACCTGCAGCACATCGTGGAGCAGCTCTCTTGAGCGCGGTCTCAAGTCCCCTATGATGGGGACGAGAGGTTCAAGGCCAGAGACGCTCACAACCCGTGCAACTAACTCCCTCGCCGTTGGAGGGAGGAAGATTACGAGGAACATGACCATGAGGGCGGGAACCATAGGCCTTTGACAGGCGGTTCGCCCCTCGTTGATGAGGTTTTGATGGCCCGTGCGGGGAAGGGCAAAATCCCCACGTGCGTCAACCATTATGACGGGACCACCGATCCGACCGAGCATCTGGATCATTTCGTGCACTTGATGCACCTTTATGAGCATTCCAGTCATTACTGGATAAAAGTTTTTTTCACTTCCCTTGTGGGAATGTCACAGGAGTGGTATAAGAAGCTGCCCCCGCGCTCCATCCGAGGGTATAACGATTTGACTGATGCCTTCATGAGCCGCTTCAATTCTTTGAAAGCTCCAGCACCCGCTGCCACAGCCCTCTACAGTTTGGTGTAAGGACCGAGCGAGACTCTCAGGTCCTTCATGGGTAGGTTCAACAAAGAGATCCTATTGGTGGAGAAGCCCTCGATGGATTTCCTAAGGCATGTACTCTTTGGGGCGATTAATATGAAGAATTACGTCAGTAAGGAGTTCATGGAGGAGGTGGCAAAGAAAAAGCCTCGCTCGTTGATGGAAATCAGAGATATAGCTGACTCCTTTTTCACCCTCGAGGACATGTACATCGCAAGGGATCAGAAACTCGCCAATACCCCTCGAACCAACAGAGGCCCGGAGGACAGAGGGGAGCCCAAGAACCGCCGCCGCAGCCCAGTGCCCGCTCGAAGAAACTCCCCTCCCCCTCGCAGGTACGAACGCATTCCCCTCAACTGCCCCATCGCTGAAGTCTATTCCATGGCGGACAAGAAATTGTTCAAAACACCGCCAAAGATGAGGGAGACCGAGGCTTAGAAGCGCCCAGGGAAGTACTGTGCCTTCCACCAAAAGAAAGGACACGACACAAACGAGTGCGGCCAACTCGAGAGTGAGATCCAGAGGCTCATTGCTGGGGGGGCACCTCAAGGAATTTGTGAAGGTGCTAGAAAGGTATGATGAGCATTGTGCTAAGCGTGCGAGAGCTAGGGGGAGAAGCCGCTCGCGCTCCAGAAGCCCTCGCCACCACCGCCCAGAAACAAGCGAGCACAGCAAGCAGAAAGCCGCCGAATTGGAAAACCAGCCCTTCGCAGTCATCAATATGATCGCCGGTGGACCCTCGGGGGGTGACTCCAACGCCTCTCGTCGTCGCCACGTTCGCAACTACGATCAGAGATCCTCAAAACCCAAGCCGGTGTACTCGTTGGAAGGATCCTCACGGTCAAAGGAGAATGAGATTGTAGGGTTCACTGAGAAAGACCTAGAACACATTGTAACACCCCATGGGGTTGGCAAAACCTCCGACTGCCCCATGGTGGTAAGTTTAGACGTTCATAATCATGTTGTAAAGAGGGCCTTGATTGATAGTGGAAGTTTAGTGAACGTTCTCCCGTACTCAACGTTTCAGAAAATAAATATAACAAACATTCCCCTCGAACCCCTCAGAACAGCCCTCGTTCGCTTTGGGGGTTCCGAGATCGTCCCTCGTGGACAAATTCGCTTAGCCACCTCTTTTGGTCGGGCCCCACAATGAAAGACTTTGAGTGTCCACGCAGATAGAAGAAAAGATCTTTCCACTAAGAGTTTACTTATCCCGGCTATGAGACTGGTAAAGAGTCATTTTTTTCCTCTAAACCGTTATCCAGCAGTTTTTATCCCGGCTCCTTCTCTCTTCGATACCATCTTCGTATATTCTACTATTGATCAGACTATTGGTCGAGGTGGATCTCCCATATAACATCATTATCGAGCGTCCGGCCCTCGTTGACTTCAAGGCAGTCATCTCCACCTGTCACGAGAAAGTTAAGTTCCCCACCCCCGAGGGAACTGGAGAAGTGCTGTGCAACGTTAAGGAGGCTTGGGAGTGTTATATCCTGTCCTTGACAAGTCACAGGCCAAAGCAAGCAGTCCAAGCGGGGTCTACCAAGAAATCTGTGGATTTCCACAAGTTAGATGAAGATGGCCTCGAGCGTAAGAGGGCCAAACTCTACAAGAAAAAGAATAAAAAGAAGGCGGCGGGCGGGTCCAAGGACAGCGGAAATGGTCCACTTGGACCAGTTGAAAGATCCTCCTTGGAAGGCGAGCATTTTATGAGCCCTCGAACGAACCCAACGAAGTATTCACGGGAAAGAAAAGGGCGCTCGAACTCCCAAGGCCTGAAGTACGAATCGAGCTTACTGAAAACTTCTTAACCATCAAGTTAGAGCCGGGGAATCCGGATAAAACCACCCAGATAGGCTCCAACCTCGATGGCCCTTCTCAGATCATGATGATCGACTTCCTACGTGAAAATATTGATGTCTTTACTTAGAAAACATCTGATCTCACTAGCATAGGCCCGAGCGTCATTATCCACAGACTCAACGTGGATCCGGCCTTCAGGCCCATCAAGCAGAAGAACAGGGACGTTCACGGTTTTAGGAGAGAAGTTATTGAGGAAGAAGTCAATAAACTCCTCGAGGCTCAATAATTGAGGAGATCTTATACCCTGGCGACGTGGTCCTCGTGTCTAAGAGCGCAAGCAAATGGCGAATGTGCAATGATTTCACTGATCTCAACAAAGCGTGCCCCAAGGATCCCTACCCTCTGCCGAGGATTGATCAGCTGGTAGATTCAACGGCCGGTTGTGAGCTTATGAGTATGATGGATGCCTTCTAGGGTTATACCAGATCTTCATGGCGCCCGAGGATCGCCCCAAAACCTCCTTCATAGTCCATGTGAGGGTTTATTGTTTTCTGGTCATGCCATTTGAGCTCAAGAATGCGGGAGCCACTTATCAGCGTCTCGTCAACAAGATATTCGAGCATGAGATCGGAAGGTCAATGGAAGTCTATGTTGATGATATGATCGTCAAAAGCGAGCATCAGCCCTCACATCTGGATGACCTCAGACGGGCCTTCGGCATTCTCCGCCGCTACGGTATGAAACTAAACCCCTCGAAGTGCACGTAAGTTCTTGGGATACATGATCAGTCAGAGAGGTATTGAGGCCAATCCAGAGAAAATCAAGGCAATTCTGGACATACCCTCCCCTCGAAACGTTAGGGAGGTTCAAGTGTTAGTGGGTAAGATCATCTCTCTCAATAGGTTTATCTCCCGCTCCATTGACAGAAACTTGCCCTTCTTCAAGATCCTGTCGCAATTTTGCTTGGACCGAGGAATGCGAAAAGGCATTACAAGATATGAAGCGGTATCTCTCGTGCGAGCCATTGTTAACGAAACCAGTCCCAGCAGAGAATCTGTTCGTTTATCTCTCTGTTTCCTCAGAGGCCATGAGCGTAGTCCTCGTTGCCGTTCGCGAGCGCAAGCATCTGCCTGTGTATTATTTGAGCAAAACTTTACAGGGCGCTGAAAAAATATACATAGAAATAGAAAAGTTTGCCTTTGCCCTCATCAACGCCTCCAGGAGGTTGAGGCCCTATTTCCAAGCCCATTCCATCACCTTGCTTACAGATCAGCCGCTCAAGCAGGTCCTCTGAAAACCAGAGGCATCGGGCAGACTAATTAAATGGTCAATTGAGCTCAGCCAATTTGATGTCAACTTCGAGCCTAGAACAACTATACAGGCCCAGGCTATTGCAGACCTCCTGGTCGAGCGGTTTGGCTTGGAGCCCACTCCTTCACGGGACGACGGTCTTTGGCTCTTACACACAGATGGTTCCTCGACCTCTCAAGGGGGGGGGGGGGGGGTGGGGAGCCGACGTGACCCTCAGAGAACCCCATGGAGTTGAAATGGATTACGCAATCAAGTTGGCCTTCCAGGTTACCAGTAACGAGGCTAAGTATGAGGCTCTTGTACAGGGGCTCAGGATTGCCCTACAAAATGGGGCCTCTCAGGTCACCGTGTACGTTGACTCCCAATTAATTGCTAGTCAGGTTGATGGCACTTATGAGGCTCGAGAAACCACCATGGTGCTGTTGGGAATAATGCCCTGAAAATTCAATTTGTTGAATTAATTAAACTGAATTTACAGCAAGTTGTGAGTATTTCACTTATTAATAATTAATGTCGTGTGGTGGTATTCTTATATGAAATGTGTTTCATAGGAAAAGATTTTGAATACCGAAATCACGTGTCATTAAAGTTCTAGTCGGTAAGATAAGAATATGTTCTTATCAAGATTATAACGTGGTTATATAAGATGATTAGTCTTTCGTCATAGGAAATGGTGATTCCAATTATAACACGTTGATGATTTTCAATAGGATTGGAAACATCAAACTGGACCACTGAGATTATTCGTTTTATACTGCTATCTAAAATGAATAAAATATCAGGAAGCATTGTACTCTTAGTCCTGATAATACTTCAGCTTTAGGCATGTAGTGTTAGTCACTGAAATATACTCGAAGTGAGGTCTCGACAACGGTGGCCAAAATACTTTGTACTTTCGGTGACAACATGAAATGTGCTAAAGAGTTATATTAATCGAGGAAATCTGTGGCCTTGCTAGAAGGTAAAAGATATCCCTGAAATAGATTTGCAAAAGTTCGAATTAAGACTTTGGCCAAAGCACTTCGCGTGATACGTCACCAAAGTTGTATGTTGAATGCGTTTCACAAACAGAGAATTTGAACTTAAGGCGAATCAATAAATTTCAGATTGGAGATGAAAAATAAATGATAGTAGTTGCAATTTATTTCAATTTATTTTTTATGGATATCTACACGGAGGAGTAAAATGCGAAATTATTCTAGATCAAGAAATTCGTGAATAATTTAATTAATTTTAGAGTGCAACAATATTTATTTAGTGGAATTAAATATTGTTAAACTGTAATTAATTACTATCATGAGATGATAATATATTAACCCGTTTGGAGCTAAAATTAATTAGTCCTGCAGGTCCCCCTGCAGCCCCAATTGAAAACCCGAAGAGAAAATATTAGAAGGAAAAAGAGAAATGAATTTTCAAAGTGTTTGAAAATAGCCAAGGGATTTATTTTAAGAAAATAAATCAAAGTTCCAAAGAGTTGGAAATACCCGAAATTTCATTTTGGAGAAAATAAAAAAAAAATTCAAATATATATATATATAATATATATATATTTTTTTTTGAGGTGGCAGTGCTGACGTGGCACGACATGTCAGCAGTCGGGTCCCAGCTAGCGCTGACGCAGTGCCCACGTGGCGAGCCACGCGTACGGCCGAGATCGAGCCGCATCAGCGCCCGCGTGCGGCCCAGATGAGATCTGGGATGGGCGGGTCAACGGGTCGGATTATCCGGTCCAAGGACCAGTCCACACGCGCTATCACACTGCCCAATAGCAGCCACGCGTGGTGGCGCATGGGAATACACTTCGGCGCGTGGTTGACGGTGGCATGTTCGCGGCAATGAATGCTGCCGCGTGGTGTGCTCGGATTGGTCGAATTTTACGCGGTTTATACGGGGTATGCACAAAATGACCATAATGCCCTCAATTTCAAGTCTATAAATCGGGGAGTCCTGTTGCCACTTTCTCCATCCGATTTTCAGCCCAATTTTGGCATTTTTTTGGCTGAAAATTTTTCTTAATTAGTTATATAATTAGGTGGTTATATAATTAATATATAATCCATTTAATTATTAGAAAATTAGTGAATTTTCTAGTTTAGAAAAATGAGTTTTTCTAGAAAAATATTTTCTCGAGTATTTAGGGAAATACTCGTGGAGCCCACACTCCGAGGGTTTCTCCGGGGATATTGCGGGGAAGCACTGCTGGTCTCACGAAAGGGAAAGGAGCTGGAAAAATGCCGTTAGATAGCCGTATTTGCAGTACGGTAATATTTTACAGTTATATTATTTTAAGCATGATAAATTATATGCTCTTAAGTGTTAATTGCATGTTAGATATTTATCTGCTTAAGTGATTTAAAATTTATTATCAATTGCATGTATATACTTGAGTAGATCCGGCTAGTCTTCCGCTTTGTATGAAAATGTTTTAGAAATATTTTAGTACTTGTATTATAATAAAAAAATTTAAAATGTGGTCCCGGACCGCCACTGTTCTGGGCCCACCACCAAACATTTATATCCTATTATGTAGTATATATAAATTCATGGATTTGTGGTTTTGGGACAAATCAGCATGTGTAAACGTTCAAATGTATGTTGTATGAAGTTCACATAATGTAGTACAATATCTAGCGAAGACTAAGGAAGTAATCGCCAAGTTTAAGGAGTTTCACTTACTGCAGGTCCCACGAGCGAAAAACGAGCGTGCTGATGCCCTCTCTAAATTTGTATCTGCTCTGGAGGACACCTGCGAGCGTTCTGTTACGTTCCTCAGAACAGAATAGCCTTTGATAGGTGAAGAGAAACCCTCGAAAGAAGTAAGTATGATTGATCCATCCGAGCCATGCTGGTTGAATGACATTGTCAGATTCTTGAGAGATGGGACTTGCCTATCTGACAACGTCGAAGCGCGAAAGATCAGGAGTAAAGCCCCTCATTTCTCACTTGACAGCGAGGGCAGGCTCTTCAAGCGGTCTTTTCAAGGTCCACCCTTGAGATGCTTGAGGCCCTCACAGGCTAAGGAGGTGCTCGGGCATGTGCATAGTGGAAGTTGTGGAAATCACTCTGGCGGACTGAGTCTGGCTAAGAAAGTGTTAAGGGGCGGATTCTACTGGCCCTCAGTGTTACAGGACGCCATCAATTACTCCAAAAAATACCCTAAGTGTCAATTTCACTCCAACGTTCCCCAACTGCCGGCGGCCCAAATGGTCCACGTTGACGTTTCGTGGCCCTTTGACCAATGGGGTATCGACATAGTGGGACCCCTACCAATGGCGGTTGGACAGAAGAAATTTGTGATCCTCGCAGTGGATTACTTTACCAAATGGGCTGAGGCCGAAGCGGTCGCGAAAATAACGTTTAAAGTGGTGCGAGATTTTATCTGGAAGAACATCATCTGCAGGTACGGCATCCCGAGGGTGCTGATCTTAGACAATGGATCTCAGTTCATCGTTGCTGACACTCGGGAATGGTGTTATGAACTTGGCATTGAGCAACGCTTTACTTCCGTGGGCCACCCTCAGGCCAACGGCTAAGCTGAGGTTATAAACAAGACCATACTCTAACATCTCAAGACGATGCTCGAGAGTAAAAAGGGTGAATAGGCTAAAGAGCTCCAAGGGGCCCTCTGGGCATATCGTACCACCCCACGAGTGGCAACAGGCGAGACCCCATACTCCCTCGTTTATGGCTCCGAGGCCATGATACCTGCGGAGATTGCTCAAGAATCCGCACACGTAGCTTACTTCAAGCCTGCCGACAACGAGAGTAACCGGGCGCTCGAATTGGACCTGCTGGATGAGAAGAGGAACGCTGCTTGGACCCGGATGCACAAATACAAATCATCAGTGGCCCACCAGTACAACAAGCGCATCAAAGAGCGAACCCTCCAACTGGGGGACTTGGTCCTCAAAAAAGTTGAAGTATCCAGACATGTGGGAAAGCTAGACCCCAACAGGGAAGGCCCATTGATGTATCTGTTTATTGCATGGATTTGTAGGGCAATTTTAGTTAAATTCTAGCAGTTTTAAGAACTTATAACGTGATTTATGCTCCTTATTAGGTACCTTTCACCTTGGAGTTGAAAAGACGGAGTTAAAGCAAAACCATGCAATAAAGGGCGAAAAAACTAGAAATTCTAGGGGACACGCCCGTGTCCCCATGGAAGAGCAAACTGAGACACGCCCGTGTCTCAGTACAGAAGTGACCCTCGGATTTCAGGAGGTGACACGCCCGTGTCACCAATGTAGAGTAATTTGTTGCACGCCCGTGACCAGGTACAGAGAAGCCTGGAGATCATGACACCCCCGTGTCATCAAGAAGAATAGATCTTGACACCCCCGTGTCAAGTAAGAAAAGCGCGGATACGATTTAATACGTGACACGGGCGTGTCACAATTTTAGGCATGGGCTTCGCACGCCCGTGTCACGGGGCGGTTTCAGATTTCGGAGTTCTATATATACGCGGATTTGAGGCGGAATTAGAGAGCTTTTGGACTACTCTTTTCCCAGAAGTTCAAGAACACTCGGAGGAAGAAGAAACACGAAGACATCGAGTTGAAGATTGATTCCAAGCTCAAGACTTTATCAATTTGGTTTTATTTACTGCTTTCCGATCAAACTAATTCCTAAAGTTTTGGTTTTTCAATTCTAGCATAATTTAGTTAGTTGCTTAGATTCGTTTTTGGATAATTAGGTTAGCATTCAGAGTTAGCAATTCCGTTTGATGTTTATGTTAGACACGAGTATCTTGAATGCAATTCTTTTGATTTTAATGAGTTTTAATTCAAGTATGATGAACTAATCTCCTAGGGTTAGGGGGTAAGGATTATGCATCTAAGGTGTTTGAATTAATGCTCGAGTCAATTTGTGTGATTCTTTGTTAGGAAAACGGTATTGAATAAGCTGGGAATGGATTGGCCATCCATGAACATATTATAAATTATCCGATAATCGAGAGATTGAGGATAATTACGATTGTTTTCCAAAACTTAGACGTTTGAGCTTAAAGAAATTTAACCCTAATTTCTACAACACGTATTTAGAATTCCATGCCAAGCCGCTAGGTTTTAAATACACTAATCTTGCTTTATTCGATTAATTTGGTTACTAAGTGATTGTGAGAACAACACTTGGCTTAATTAATTAGACATCTAGCCTTCGAAAGAAGCTAGGTATAACATCGTGATTAGGTTGAAGAATCATACATCCGTACTTGAGTATTGATTTGATCACAAAAGAGCATATGATTTACTTCCCGACCTGTTTTAATTAAGTGGTTAAATCTTACGTTTAATTGTTAGCTCGTGTGTTTGATTGCTTATTAGTTAAGTTTAATTTTGTCATAATAGTATAGCACAACCTTGTCAATCTTTTCCGGTCTCTAGATTAGAAATAGTCATAAAAGTGGTTGTTGAATTCCCTTCCCTGTGGATACGATACCTTAAGTGTTGCAATCGGATTTAGAACTTACACTTGGGTTCAAGATTTGTCTATCAAGTTTTTGGCGCCGTTGCCGGGGAAGGCGTTTAATTCAATATTACTTTAGTGATTTTTTCTGGTGCTTTAGACCACCCTTTCTGCTTGATTTCTTTTTATAGTGCGTTGAATTTGACCACGAGTTTTCCCCATTGCAGGTACCTAGTTTATGCTACGATCGAAAGGCTTGGAACCCTTGCCTTACGATCCTGAAATTGAGAAGACTTGTAGGGCGAATCGAACGAAACGAAAAAAGGAAAAGAAGCAGAAGGTAAACCCAATCCCAATGGCACAACCCATAAACGAGCAACCAACCACACTCCAGGATTATGCCATTCCTAACATTGGCTTAATCCAGAACAACTTGACTCGCCCCGCCGTGGAGGCGAACAACTTTGAAATCAAAACGGGGTTCATCAACCTCTTACAACAGAACCCGTTTGGGGGTTTACCACATGAAGACCCCGCATCGCATTTGTCCTACTTTCTGGATGTCTGTTCGACCTTTAAGATTCACAACGCTTCCGATGATGCGATCAGAGTTAGGCTTTTTCCCTTCTCCCTAAGGGACAAAGCCCGGACATGGATTTCGACCTTGTCAAATGAGACACTTCAGACATGGGCAGACCTCTCTAAGGCCTTCTTAGCCAAATTCTACCCTCCTAGTAAAACCATGAGGTACAGAGATGAAATAACGAGCTTCAGGCTCTATGATGGAGAAACATTGTACGAAGGATGGGAAAGATATAAAGAACTGCAAAGGAAGTGCCCGCATCACCGTGTTCCAGGATGGCAACTGGTACAAATCTTTTACAACGGAATGACAGAAAACATGAAAATCATGGTCGATGCAGCAGCGGGAGGAGCATTTATGGCACTGTCTGAGGAAGAAGGAATGCAACTTCTGAATAAGATGGCAGCAAATAGCAGTTGGACAAAGGAGAGGAGCCTTCCTCCTCCAAAACCTGAGGCAGGCATACTCGCCACTGACACTGTGACAGCTTTCAATGCCAAGTTCGAAGCACTGAACCAGAAGCTAGACCGACTTGCAATTGCTACAGCACGAAACACAGTGGCACAGTCAAATGCTCTACAGGTATTATGTGAAATTTGTGGTGGTCCCCATTCATTTGACATTTGTCCTTCTACCAATGCAGGTGCACAGGTTGTTGTTGGTCAAGAACAAGTCAATTACGTGCAGAATCAAAAACCAGCAAACGACCCATACTCGAACACCTACAACCCAGGGTGGAAGAATCATCCGCACTTCTCGTGGTCAAACAATCAGAATGTTCAGAACCCAAACCCAAACCAAAGACCACAGTTCCAACCAAGGCAAATGGGACAGCATCCACCACATCAAAATCAGCAGAGATTCGCACCCCCTCCACAACCACCGCAAGAACAGAAGCCGGGGTGGGAGGCGGCCCTCGAGAAGTTCATAAATGTTTCGAATGATAGGTATCAGAAACTCGAATCTCAGGTAGAACAGGTGCTGGTTCAAAATAAAAATTTGGAAGTGCAGGTGGGCCAGTTGGCTAATTCAATCAATGTTAGAGCCCAAGGAATGTTTCCAAGCAAACCTGTGGAGAATCCGAAAGAGCAGTGTAAGGCCATTACACTACGAAGTGGCACGACTTACAAAGAGCCTGCAATACCGGTGGAGACCGAAGTGAGAAAGGAAAAGGACTCCGTTGTGGAAACTGAGAAAGTAGTCGAGGCATCGAAGGAGGAGGAAGGAGTACTGACAAGTGAGCCCCCTTCAAAGCCAAAGACGTCAGTGGCACCCAAACCGTATGTGCCACCACTTCCTTTCCCGCAGAGATTTCAAAAGCAAAGGTTGGAGAAACAATTCGAGAAATTCTTGAATATCTTCAAGGAGCTACACATCAACATCCCCTTTGCCGAGGCCCTAGCTCAGATGCCCACTTACGTCAAATTCTTGAAGGAGATCCTCTCCAACAAGAGGAAATTGGAGGATTATGCCACGATTGCACTTACTGAAGAGTGCAGCGCCATTCTACAACATAAGCTTCCACCAAAGCTTAAGGATCCAGGGAGTTTTTCAATTCCTTGCACAATTGGTCATATGTCCTTTAATAAAGCTTTATGTGATCTTGGTGCTAGTGTGAGCCTAATGCCATTATCTGTTTGCAGGAAACTTGGACTGAATTCACTAAAGCCAACTACCGTTTCGCTACAGCTAGCGGATCGATCAGTCAAGTACCCCACGGGAATCCTGGAAAATGTTCTAGTAAGAGTTGGGAAGTTCTACCTGCCGGTAGACTTCATAGTTTTGGAAATGGAGGAAGACCAAAACATGCCGCTCATCTTAGGGAGGCCTTTCCTAGCCACAGCAGGAGCCTTAATTGACGTGAAGAGTGGCATTCTAACTCTTCGTGTGGGGGATGAACAGGTGGAGTTTAATCTGTTCAAAGCAATGAAAGGACCGGTGATCGAAGAACAATGCAATATGGTGGAAATCAGAGCACAGACACCGATGTCCATAAGCAACGAGGACCCTCTCGAACTCTGTCTAAGAGGACTCACTGACCACATTGATGGGGAAGACATCTTAGAAGAATTGGCTGCCTACGCAAAGGCACTTGAAGCCACCCCGTACGTACCATTCCGAAAGAGGTTTGTATATGAAGAGTTGGGTACAGGTAAGCCCACTCTTCGTCCTTCTGTTGAATCAGCTCCCAAGTTAGAACTGAAACCCCTCCCCGCTCATTTGAGATATGCTTATTTGGGTGAATCTGAAACACTGCCTGTTATTGTTGCCTCTGATTTAACTGATTCACATCATGATGCTTTGTTGAGAGTTTTGCGAGAACATAAACGAGCGATAGGTTGGACTATTTCTGACATCAAAGGGATTAGCCCGTCTATTTGCATGCATAAAATTCTTATGGAAGATAACCATAAACCTTCCGTAGAACATCAGCGTAGATTGAATCCGAACATGAAAGAGGTAGTTAGGGCTGAGGTACTAAAATTGTTAGACGCCGGGATAATTTACCCTATCTCGGATAGCAAGTGGGTTAGCCCTGTACAGGTAGTGCCCAAAAAAGGGGGGATGACTGTAATTAAAAATGAAAAGAATGAGTTAATACCAACTAGGACAGTCACGGGTTGGAGAGTCTGTATCGATTATAGGAAGTTGAACAATGCCACTCGCAAGGATCACTTTCCACTTCCTTTTATTGATCAGATGTTAGAAAGGTTAGCCGGACATTCTTATTACTGTTTTCTGGATGGGTATTCAGGGTATAACCAAATTGCTATAGCTCCAGAAGATCAGGAAAAATGTACGTTTACCTGCCCTTATGGTACTTTTGCGTATAGGCGTATGCCTTTTGGGTTGTGTAATGCTCCGGCTACCTTTCAACGATGCATGATGGCCATTTTCTCTGACTTTATAGAACGCACAATGGAAATTTTTATGGATGACTTTTCTGTGTTTGGTTCTTCTTTCGATTCTTGCTTGCATAATCTTGCTCAAGTTTTGCAGCGATGTGAAGAAACTAACCTTGTGCTAAACTGGGAGAAGTGCCATTTCATGGTAAAGGAAGGGATAGTGTTGGGTCACAAAGTTTCGGAGAAAGGCATTGAGGTGGACAAGGCCAAGATTGATGTGATTGCAAAATTGCCTCCACCCACCAATATCAAGGGAGTGAGAAGTTTCCTTGGTCATGCCGGGTTTTATCGCCGGTTCATCAAGGACTTTTCGAAAATTACCTTACCTTTATGCAAGTTACTGCAAAAAGATACTGAATTCGTGTTTAATGATGATTGCTTACTTGCATTTGATAGGTTGAAGAAGGAGCTTACCTCGGCACCAATCATGGTTGCACCGGATTGGACTATACCGTTCGAGCTAATGTGCGATGCGAGCGATTTGGCTATTGGAGCAGTTCTTGGCCAACGAAGGGAGAAACGTTTACACGTTATCGCATATTCTAGCAAAACTTTAAATGATGCACAATTAAATTATGCTACTACTGAAAAAGAATTATTAGCTATTGTGCATGCTTTTGACAAGTTTCGGTCTTATTTGATAGGTTCGAAGACAATTGTCTACACGGACCACGCAGCAATCAAGTATCTCCTTTCGAAGAAGGATTCAAAGCCCCGTTTGATTAGATGGATTCTATTGCTTCAGGAGTTCGATCTTGAAATTCGTGACAAGAAGGGGACAGAGAACTTAGTTGCAGATCACTTGTCAAGATTAGAGGTTGGGGACAAGGAGGATGAGTATGAGGAGGAGATTACTGAGAATTTCCCAGATGAGGAGTTGTTTGCAGCCGATGCAATCGTCCCTTGGTACGCAGATATCGTGAATCATATGGTTTGCAAAGCTCTACCACCGGGCATGAATTTCCATCAGAAACAGAGATTCTTATCCGAAGTGAAACGTTATTATTGGGAAGAGCCCTATGTATATAAGCACTGTTCTGATGGTCTAGTACGGAGATGTGTCCCGGAGGTTGAGGCTGATGAAGTGCTTGAGAGATGTCATGCAAGCTTATATGGAGGGCACTCTAGTGGTCGGAAGACAGCAGCTAAGGTATTACAGTCTGGATTTTGGTGGCCAACGCTGTTTAAGGATGCTTACAAATTTGCCAAGGAATGTGATACTTGTCAGAGATCCGGGAACATTAGTAAGAGGGATGAGATGCCCATGAAGTATATCTTGGAAGTTGAATTGTTTGATGTTTGGGGAATCGATTTCATGGGACCTTTCCCACCGTCATATGGGAATCAGTATATCTTGGTAGCGGTGGATTATGTATCCAAGTGGGCGGAGGCCGTGGCAACTCCGACCAATGACTCGAAGGTGGTGATTAAGTTCTTGCAAAAGAACATTTTCAATAGGTTCGGAGTCCCACGGGCATTAATCAGTGATAGAGGTACGCATTTTTGTAACAAGCCCTTGGAAGCACTGTTGAAGAAATACGGGGTCCAGCATCGGGTAACTACTGCGTATCATCCCCAAGCAAGTGGGCAAGCGGAGGTCACGAATAGAGAGTTGAAGTGGATTCTGGAGAAGGTGGTGAGCCCCTCTAGGAAGGATTGGTCCTCAAAATTGGATGACGCGTTATGGGCTTACAGGACCGCGTTCAAGACACCTATAGGAACTTCTCCGTATCAGTTGGTTTATGGTAAAGCATGTCACCTCCCAGTCGAGATCGAGTATAAGTCGTATTGGGCCATTAAGGCTATAAATTTTGATCTCACAAGAGCCGGAGAGAAAAGGATACTTGACCTGCAAGAGTTGGAGGAATTAAGGTTAGAAGCGTACGAAAATGCCCGGATTTATAAGGAGAGAACAAAGAAGTGGCATGATAAGCATATTCGGGTCAAGGAGTTTGTCGAGGGTCAACTGGTGTTGTTATACAATTCTAGATTGAAGCTTTTCCCCGGGAAACTCAAGTCAAGGTGGTCCGGTCCGTTCAGAGTAGTAAAAGTCTTGTTGAATGGAGCGGTGGAGATAGGCAATGAAGGCTCACCATCCTTTGTGGTGAATGGACAAAGACTCAAGCCATATCTTGCCGGAGATCGAATTGGCGAACACGTCTCGTGCGTGTTAACAACTCCAGCACCTTAGCCCGGAGTCATGAAGTCAAGCTAACGACTATAACTTAGAACTATTTTTCTTTCCTTTGTCGTTTTTCTTTTCTTTCGCGTTAGGTAGTAAGCTTGTGATTGATGATATCGTTTGTCTCGTGTTCAGGTATTTTGGTTCGATTAGAGTGGACAGATTATGAAGTGACTGGATGAGTTGAGCTAATAGGTGCGGACTTTTGAGCAAAAATCCAAGTTTGGGGGAGACACGGGCGTGTCTCCCATATGAAGACATCCTTGACACCCCCGTGTCAAGGTACAGAGGTGCTGCCAACGAGAGACGACACGGGCGTGTCAAGGGCCACAAGGAAAAATCGACACCCCCGTGTCTCGGTACAGAAATCGCCAGGTAAGGGATGACACGCCCGTGTCATCCATCCAGTTCACTTAGCGACACGGGCGTGTCGCGCAGCAGGCTTTAAAGAAGCGGCGGTTTTTCACCTCTTTTGTCATTCCAAACACAAGCACACCCCTAATTTTTTTCTCTCATCCATATTTCTTCTTCCCCATTCCCGCACGGCACAAGCACCTCCACCAATTCTTTGGTTCATAATCCGACAAGACACACACCCACATTGCACTTTACATCCTAAATCAATCGGGTAAGTCTTCTCTTCTCTTGGGTGCTTTAATTTCTTGTATTTCAATTGAGAAAAGTTAGACCCTAGTTCTATGAAGCATGATTATGTGTGTTTTCTTGGGATTTCTTGATTCTATTGTGAGTTTTGGCATGAGTAGAACTAGGAATTGGCATGAAATTGGAAGTTTTGGGCATTAAGAGGATGAACCCTACTCTCCTAGTTAAGCATGTTGGATCTAATTCTCCTAATTTCTGGCTCCTTTGTCGAGTTTTGCACATGCTAGAGTTAGGTATTTGCAATGTATTGGAAAATTTGGCCCTTGCTCTTACACATTGTCATGAATTTTGCAAATTTTGGAGAATTGTTGTGGGTGGTTATGTACACGTTGGAGGAAGAAATTGAGTCCCTATGAGCTTTAAACGAATTTGGTAATATAGAGGGCTAAGTCTAGGTATCGGGAGATGAAAGGTTATGCATGATTTGATGAAATCCTAGACTTCTTATTGGTGCCTACAAGATGTTCGATAAAATGCCCCATTGAACTTGAATTGATTTTGTTGTTGATATGGGGGTATTTTTGTGCAGGAATTATGGGACGCAACAAGAGACCCGCCCCTCTGCAACTCACATCTTCGTCCGGGCCAACCGGCCGCCAACCACGGGACTCCGTGAATGTTACCTTGGAAGGGCTTGGGAACCCTTACAACCGTAATACGACGCGTAATATCATGCCCACAAAATTCCCGCATCTCGCCACACTTCGGAGATTGGGAGTTTGGGAAGAGATTGAGGTGTTGTTCAACAATATAGGGTGGAGGACGTTCATGATGGTTCCGGCTAATACATATCCGGAATTGACGACCGCGTTCTTCACCACCATGACTTGGGACCAAGTCAACACCAAACTCAATTTCACCTTAGATGGAGAGGATACCGAATCTTTAAACCTAGATGAGATTCGGGATGCCTTAGGGTTTCCATTGTGCGAGATGACAACGTTGCCAAATTGGTCCAATGAGGACAGGGAGGCGGTGTGGCGGTCTTTCCCTCTCAAAGCTGGTGCCCCGGCCTACAACCCGCGTAATACTAAGGCCACATGGCTGGATAGCTTAGTCTGGAGAATGGTGCATAGGCTACTAGCTATGGGAATATGTGCGAGGCATGAGAGTGATGGCAATATAAACGGGTTTGAGTTGGCCATCATGTATTTCATGAAGGAGGGGATGCAGTTTGATGCCACAACGGAATTCATGTACAAGTTAAAGGAGGTGGCAGGCAGGGCATCGGGAACTATAGGTCATGGAGCCTATGTGACGAAGCTCGCCAGAGAAGTGGGATGGCTTGAAGAGGATACGGAGCCCCTATCCAACTTTCCCTATGTGGAAGAGCAGACGTTCATCAAGATGGACCTATTCATCCGATGGTCTGCTGGGAGCCTAAAGGACAGGGTTTTACCCTGGTATCCGGAAAGGGAAAGGAACCGGTTTGAGCGAATGTACAGGTGGGGTGTGGCCAAATATGATGACCTCACTCTTGATCAGCAAAGGAGGCTTGCTCAGATACCGGATAGGGAGGAAGGCGGACGAGGAGCACAGATGCCAATGGTCCAAGACGATGAGGAGGAAATCCCCGCTTACATGCGGGATTATATGGCATCTCAGAATGCGAGGATGGACAGCTTTGTTGAGCATGTGGACTCCCGGCTTGATGCCTTGCAGCTCCACATTGACGGCCAGTTCGAGAACCTCCACGCATACCTCGCCAAACAATTTGGAAGCGCCGGAGCGAGTAGCTCAAGCCAACCGCCACATTACCCGCCATCTTTTCCTTGAGTGATTTCTTTTCTAGGCTTTCATTTTCTTTGCCTTGGTCTGTATGAAGATATAATTCACCACACTAACCTAACTAATTGCACGGTGCTAATTATTCTTATGGTTATTTGAGACACTTGACGACAGGGCCTTCTTGCTAATTGCATGTTGATTATCATTTGCTCTGTTTAGCTTATGATCCGTGTTTTAGTCGTTTAAGTGCAGGTTAGGGGTGATGAATAGCTTGTTGCCGGGTTCTTCGCAGTATTGAGGGAGTTTTCTTTTTGCCTTCTTTCTTTTTTTTATGCATGGGGACATTGCATGCTTTAAGTTTGGGGGAGAGGGGCAAAAAGTTTTGGATTGCATTGCTAATATTGTGCATAGGAAGATGCGTTGGGGATTGACTTACTTGAATTTGTGATATCTTTGAGCATGAAAAGATGATTGCTGAAAATAAGCCAAAATTCAATATTTTTAATTTTTTAATTTTTTTTGATGAGGTTTGATTGTTGGAATTTTGCCAAAGTGAGTTAGGCTAGTTGAATGCATGGAGTTAGGTGTGAGGATTGATACTTTGGAATGGTGGGATATCCTTATTTTTGTGCACTATTGAACAAGGTCATGTACTTAGGTTAGGATGCTGAGTTAGTAATTCTTGAATAATACTGAGAAGTGGATTAGGAGGCATTTTAGTCCTATTGAAGCGAAATTTTGAATTGACAAAGAGTTAGGGAGATGACTTAGGCATTCATGTCGGAGGTAGCCTCGCTATTGAGCCAGTTGTACTAAAGAACGAAATCCTATTGACCCCGCTGAGCCTAAGTGTTGTGCCATTAATTTTTGTAGCCGCATTATAAGCCACAGGCACAGCACCATAAACCTACCCTTGAGTCACACTTTGCTCACTCGTTTGAATCGATTGAAGATGTGCTAAATTCCTGATGAGAAACCGAGAGAAGAATTAAGAGATACTCTTAGATGCTGAAAGAAAAGACGAATTCAAAAGGAAGTAGTAAAAGAACGAGTGGTGTAAGCAATAAGTAGACAAAAAAAAAAAGAAGAAAAAAAAAAAATATATATATATATATATACTTTTGAGAAGAGTATTGAGAAGATTTGAACAGAAGAAGATTTTAGACTGTCTGTGACAAACTTAGACAAGTCTAAGTTTGGGGGAGTTTAATGGGGAAAGACAAAGATGGCGACCGAGGAGATTTGAATGAATGAGCTAGGTGTGGTGAGTCACTACTATACTAAAAATTCCATAACCTTAACCCCGAGCCCACATTACAAGCCTCGAAAGACCTTCCGATCCTTAATTCTTGGTTAATTCCATTAGTGGAGATAGGTGCGAAGAATGTTGTCCGAAGTCTATCATTGGTATTTAGGAAGGAATCATTAGTTGGTGTTCTGACCATTGTACATTTTCTTGTTCGAATTTACACACTACACGAGGATATTTGATTTATACCATTGTGTTGATTCTTGTGCTTGATTGAAATGTATTCGATAAGCTAGACTTGCTTGCGTAAAATTCTGAGAATTGTCCATTGAGAGATTGATTTTGAGGCTGGGTTGATGTAATTTTCTTGATTGCTCGAGGACGAACAATATCTAAGTTTGGGGGAGTTTGATGTATCTGTTTATTGCATGGATTTGTAGGGCAATTTTAGTTAAATTCTAGCAGTTTTAAGAACTTATAACGTGATTTATGCTCCTTATTAGGTACCTTTCACCTTGGAGTTGAAAAGACGGAGTTAAAGCAAAACCATGCAATAAAGGGCGAAAAAACTAGAAATTCTAGGGGACACGCCCGTGTCCCCATGGAAGAGCAAACTGAGACACGCCCGTGTCTCAGTACAGAAGTGACCCTCGGATTTCAGGAGGTGACACGCCCGTGTCACCAATGTAGAGTAATTTGTTGCACGCCCGTGACCAGGTACAGAGAAGCCTGGAGATCATGACACCCCCGTGTCATCAAGAAGAATAGATCTTGACACCCCCGTGTCAAGTAAGAAAAGCGCGGATACGATTTAATACGTGACACGGGCGTGTCACAATTTTAGGCATGGGCTTCGCACGCCCGTGTCACGGGGTGGTTTCAGATTTCGGAGTTCTATATATACGCGGATTTGAGGCGGAATTAGAGAGCTTTTGGACTACTCTTTTCCCAGAAGTTCAAGAACACTCGGAGGAAGAAGAAACACGAAGACATCGAGTTGAAGATTGATTCCAAGCTCAAGACTTTATCAATTTGGTTTTATTTACTGCTTTCCGATCAAACTAATTCCTAAAGTTTTGGTTTTTCAATTCTAGCATAATTTAGTTAGTTGCTTAGATTCGTTTTTGGATAATTAGGTTAGCATTCAGAGTTAGCAATTCCGTTTGATGTTTATGTTAGACACGAGTATCTTGAATGCAATTCTTTTGATTTTAATGAGTTTTAATTCAAGTATGATGAACTAATCTCCTAGGGTTAGGGGGTAAGGATTATGCATCTAAGGTGTTTGAATTAATGCTCGAGTCAATTTGTGTGATTCTTTGTTAGGAAAACGGTATTGAATAAGCTGGGAATGGATTGGCCATCCATGAACATATTATAAATTATCCGATAATCGAGAGATTGAGGATAATTACGATTGTTTTCCAAAACTTAGACGTTTGGGCTTAAAGAAATTTAACCCTAATTTCTACAACACGTATTTAGAATTCCATGCCAAGCCGCTAGGTTTTAAATACACTAATCTTGCTTTATTCGATTAATTTGGTTACTAAGTGATTGTGAGAACAACACTTGGCTTAATTAATTAGACATCTAGCCTTCGAAAGAAGCTAGGTATAACATCGTGATTAGGTTGAAGAATCATACATCCGTACTTGAGTATTGATTTGATCACAAAAGAGCATATGATTTACTTCCCGACCTGTTTTAATTAAGTGGTTAAATCTTACGTTTAATTGTTAGCTCGTGTGTTTGATTGCTTATTAGTTAAGTTTAATTTTGTCATAATAGTATAGCACAACCTTGTCAATCTTTTCCGGTCTCTAGATTAGAAATAGTCATAAAAGTGGTTGTTGAATTCCCTTCCCTGTGGATACGATACCTTAAGTGTTGCAATCGGATTTAGAACTTACACTTGGGTTCAAGATTTGTCTATCAAGTTTTTGGCGCCGTTGTCGGGGAAGGCGTTTAATTCAATATTACTTTAGTGATTTTTTCTGGTGCTTTAGACCACCCTTTCTGCTTGATTTCTTTTTATAGTGCGTTGAATTTGACCACGAGTTTTCCCCATTGCAGGTACCTAGTTTATGCTACGATCGAAAGGCTTGGAACCCTTGCCTTACGATCCTGAAATTGAGAAGACTTGTAGGGCGAATCGAACGAAACGAAAAAAGGAAAAGAAGCAGAAGGTAAACCCAATCCCAATGGCACAACCCATAAACGAGCAACCAACCACACTCCAGGATTATGCCATTCCTAACATTGGCTTAATCCAGAACAACTTGACTCGCCCCGCCGTGGAGGCGAACAACTTTGAAATCAAAACGGGGTTCATCAACCTCTTACAACAGAACCCGTTTGGGGGTTTACCACATGAAGACCCCGCATCGCATTTGTCCTACTTTCTGGATGTCTGTTCGACCTTTAAGATTCACAACGCTTCCGATGATGCGATCAGAGTTAGGCTTTTTCCCTTCTCCCTAAGGGACAAAGCCCGGACATGGATTTCGACCTTGTCAAATGAGACACTTCAGACATGGGCAGACCTCTCTAAGGCCTTCTTAGCCAAATTCTACCCTCCTAGTAAAACCATGAGGTACAGAGATGAAATAACGAGCTTCAGGCTCTATGATGGAGAAACATTGTACGAAGGATGGGAAAGATATAAAGAACTGCAAAGGAAGTGCCCGCATCACCGTGTTCCAGGATGGCAACTGGTACAAATCTTTTACAACGGAATGACAGAAAACATGAAAATCATGGTCGATGCAGCAGCGGGAGGAGCATTTATGGCACTGTCTGAGGAAGAAGGAATGCAACTTCTGAATAAGATGGCAGCAAATAGCAGTTGGACAAAGGAGAGGAGCCTTCCTCCTCCAAAACCTGAGGCAGGCATACTCGCCACTGACACTGTGACAGCTTTCAATGCCAAGTTCGAAGCACTGAACCAGAAGCTAGACCGACTTGCAATTGCTACAGCACGAAACACAGTGGCACAGTCAAATGCTCTACAGGTATTATGTGAAATTTGTGGTGGTCCCCATTCATTTGACATTTGTCCTTCTACCAATGCAGGTGCACAGGTTGTTGTTGGTCAAGAACAAGTCAATTACGTGCAGAATCAAAAACCAGCAAACGACCCATACTCGAACACCTACAACCCAGGGTGGAAGAATCATCCGCACTTCTCGTGGTCAAACAATCAGAATGTTCAGAACCCAAACCCAAACCAAAGACCACAGTTCCAACCAAGGCAAATGGGACAGCATCCACCACATCAAAATCAGCAGAGATTCGCACCCCCTCCACAACCACCGCAAGAACAGAAGCCGGGGTGGGAGGCGGCCCTCGAGAAGTTCATAAATGTTTCGAATGATAGGTATCAGAAACTCGAATCTCAGGTAGAACAGGTGCTGGTTCAAAATAAAAATTTGGAAGTGCAGGTGGGCCAGTTGGCTAATTCAATCAATGTTAGAGCCCAAGGAATGTTTCCAAGCAAACCTGTGGAGAATCCGAAAGAGCAGTGTAAGGCCATTACACTACGAAGTGGCACGACTTACAAAGAGCCTGCAATACCGGTGGAGACCGAAGTGAGAAAGGAAAAGGACTCCGTTGTGGAAACTGAGAAAGTAGTCGAGGCATCGAAGGAGGAGGAAGAAGTACTGACAAGTGAGCCCCCTTCAAAGCCAAAGACGTCAGTGGCACCCAAACCGTATGTGCCACCACTTCCTTTCCCGCAGAGATTTCAAAAGCAAAGGTTGGAGAAACAATTCGAGAAATTCTTGAATATCTTCAAGGAGCTACACATCAACATCCCCTTTGCCGAGGCCCTAGCTCAGATGCCCACTTACGTCAAATTCTTGAAGGAGATCCTCTCCAACAAGAGGAAATTGGAGGATTATGCCACGATTGCACTTACTGAAGAGTGCAGCGCCATTCTACAACATAAGCTTCCACCAAAGCTTAAGGATCCAGGGAGTTTTTCAATTCCTTGCACAATTGGTCATATGTCCTTTAATAAAGCTTTATGTGATCTTGGTGCTAGTGTGAGCCTAATGCCATTATCTGTTTGCAGGAAACTTGGACTGAATTCATTAAAGCCAACTACCGTTTCGCTACAGCTAGCGGATCGATCAGTCAAGTACCCCACGGGAATCCTGGAAAATGTTCTAGTAAGAGTTGGGAAGTTCTACCTGCCGGTAGACTTCATAGTTTTGGAAATGGAGGAAGACCAAAACATGCCGCTCATCTTAGGGAGGCCTTTCCTAGCCACAGCAGGAGCCTTAATTGACGTGAAGAGTGGCATTCTAACTCTTCGTGTGGGGGATGAACAGGTGGAGTTTAATCTGTTCAAAGCAATGAAAGGACCGGTGATCGAAGAACAATGCAATATGGTGGAAATCAGAGCACAGACACCGATGTCCATAAGCAACGAGGACCCTCTCGAACTCTGTCTAAGAGGACTCACTGACCACATTGATGGGGAAGACATCTTAGAAGAATTGGCTGCCTACGCAAAGGCACTTGAAGCCACCCCGTACGTACCATTCCGAAAGAGGTTTGTATATGAAGAGTTGGGTACAGGTAAGCCACTCTTCGTCCTTCTGTTGAATCAGCTCCCAAGTTAGAACTGAAACCCCTCCCCGCTCATTTGAGATATGCTTATTTGGGTGAATCTGAAACACTGCCTGTTATTGTTGCCTCTGATTTAACTGATTCACATCATGATGCTTTGTTGAGAGTTTTGCGAGAACATAAACGAGCGATAGGTTGGACTATTTCTGACATCAAAGGGATTAGCCCGTCTATTTGCATGCATAAAATTCTTATGGAAGATAACCATAAACCTTCCGTAGAACATCAGCGTAGATTGAATCCGAACATGAAAGAGGTAGTTAGGGCTGAGGTACTAAAATTGTTAGACGCCGGGATAATTTACCCTATCTCGGATAGCAAGTGGGTTAGCCCTGTACAGGTAGTGCCCAAAAAAGGGGGGATGACTGTAATTAAAAATGAAAAGAATGAGTTAATACCAACTAGGACAGTCACGGGTTGGAGAGTCTGTATCGATTATAGGAAGTTGAACAATGCCACTCGCAAGGATCACTTTCCACTTCCTTTTATTGATCAGATGTTAGAAAGGTTAGCCGGACATTCTTATTACTGTTTTCTGGATGGGTATTCAGGGTATAACCAAATTGCTATAGCTCCAGAAGATCAGGAAAAATGTACGTTTACCTGCCCTTATGGTACTTTTGCGTATAGGCGTATGCCTTTTGGGTTGTGTAATGCTCCGGCTACCTTTCAACGATGCATGATGGCCATTTTCTCTGACTTTATAGAACGCACAATGGAAATTTTTATGGATGACTTTTCTGTGTTTGGTTCTTCTTTCGATTCTTGCTTGCATAATCTTGCTCAAGTTTTGCAGCGATGTGAAGAAACTAACCTTGTGCTAAACTGGGAGAAGTGCCATTTCATGGTAAAGGAAGGGATAGTGTTGGGTCACAAAGTTTCGGAGAAAGGCATTGAGGTGGACAAGGCCAAGATTGATGTGATTGCAAAATTGCCTCCACCCACCAATATCAAGGGAGTGAGAAGTTTCCTTGGTCATGCCGGGTTTTATCGCCGGTTCATCAAGGACTTTTCGAAAATTACCTTACCTTTATGCAAGTTACTGCAAAAAGATACTGAATTCGTGTTTAATGATGATTGCTTACTTGCATTTGATAGGTTGAAGAAGGAGCTTACCTCGGCACCAATCATGGTTGCACCGGATTGGACTATACCGTTCGAGCTAATGTGCGATGCGAGCGATTTGGCTATTGGAGCAGTTCTTGGCCAACGAAGGGAGAAACGTTTACACGTTATCGCATATTCTAGCAAAACTTTAAATGATGCACAATTAAATTATGCTACTACTGAAAAAGAATTATTAGCTATTGTGCATGCTTTTGACAAGTTTCGGTCTTATTTGATAGGTTCGAAGACAATTGTCTACACGGACCACGCAGCAATCAAGTATCTCCTTTCGAAGAAGGATTCAAAGCCCCGTTTGATTAGATGGATTCTATTGCTTCAGGAGTTCGATCTTGAAATTCGTGACAAGAAGGGGACAGAGAACTTAGTTGCAGATCACTTGTCAAGATTAGAGGTTGGGGACAAGGAGGATGAGTATGAGGAGGAGATTACTGAGAATTTCCCAGATGAGGAGTTGTTTGCAGCCGATGCAATCGTCCCTTGGTACGCAGATATCGTGAATCATATGGTTTGCAAAGCTCTACCACCGGGCATGAATTTCCATCAGAAACAGAGATTCTTATCCGAAGTGAAACGTTATTATTGGGAAGAGCCCTATGTATATAAGCACTGTTCTGATGGTCTAGTACGGAGATGTGTCCCGGAGGTTGAGGCTGATGAAGTGCTTGAGAGATGTCATGCAAGCTTATATGGAGGGCACTCTAGTGGTCGGAAGACAGCAGCTAAGGTATTACAGTCTGGATTTTGGTGGCCAACGCTGTTTAAGGATGCTTACAAATTTGCCAAGGAATGTGATACTTGTCAGAGATCCGGGAACATTAGTAAGAGGGATGAGATGCCCATGAAGTATATCTTGGAAGTTGAATTGTTTGATGTTTGGGGAATCGATTTCATGGGACCTTTCCCACCGTCATATGGGAATCAGTATATCTTGGTAGCGGTGGATTATGTATCCAAGTGGGCGGAGGCCGTGGCAACTCCGACCAATGACTCGAAGGTGGTGATTAAGTTCTTGCAAAAGAACATTTTCAATAGGTTCGGAGTCCCACGGGCATTAATCAGTGATAGAGGTACGCATTTTTGTAACAAGCCCTTGGAAGCACTGCTGAAGAAATACGGGGTCCAGCATCGGGTAACTACTGCGTATCATCCCCAAGCAAGTGGGCAAGCGGAGGTCACGAATAGAGAGTTGAAGTGGATTCTGGAGAAGGTGGTGAGCCCCTCTAGGAAGGATTGGTCCTCAAAATTGGATGACGCGTTATGGGCTTACAGGACCGCGTTCAAGACACCTATAGGAACTTCTCCGTATCAGTTGGTTTATGGTAAAGCATGTCACCTCCCAGTCGAGATCGAGTATAAGTCGTATTGGGCCATTAAGGCTATAAATTTTGATCTCACAAGAGCCGGAGAGAAAAGGATACTTGACCTGCAAGAGTTGGAGGAATTAAGGTTAGAAGCGTACGAAAATGCCCGGATTTATAAGGAGAGAACAAAGAAGTGGCATGATAAGCATATTCGGGTCAAGGAGTTTGTCGAGGGTCAACTGGTGTTGTTATACAATTCTAGATTGAAGCTTTTCCCCGGGAAACTCAAGTCAAGGTGGTCCGGTCCGTTCAGAGTAGTAAAAGTCTTGTTGAATGGAGCGGTGGAGATAGGCAATGAAGGCTCACCATCCTTTGTGGTGAATGGACAAAGACTCAAGCCATATCTTGCCAGAGATCGAATTGGCGAACACGTCTCGTGCGTGTTAACAACTCCAGCACCTTAGCCCGGAGTCATGAAGTCAAGCTAACGACTATAACTTAGAACTATTTTTCTTTCCTTTGTCGTTTTTCTTTTCTTTCGCGTTAGGTAGTAAGCTTGTGATTGATGATATCGTTTGTCTCGTGTTCAGGTATTTTGGTTCGATTAGAGTGGACAGATTATGAAGTGACTGGATGAGTTGAGCTAATAGGTGCGGACTTTTGAGCAAAAATCCAAGTTTGGGGGAGACACGGGCGTGTCTCCCATATGAAGACATCCTTGACACCCCCGTGTCAAGGTACAGAGGTGCTGCCAACGAGAGACGACACGGGCGTGTCAAGGGCCACAAGGAAAAATCGACACCCCCGTGTCTCGGTACAGAAATCGCCAGGTAAGGGATGACACGCCCGTGTCATCCATCCAGTTCACTTAGCGACACGGGCGTGTCGCGCAGCAGGCTTTAAAGAAGCGGCGGTTTTTCACCTCTTTTGTCATTCCAAACACAAGCACACCCCTAATTTTTTTCTCTCATCCATATTTCTTCTTCCCCATTCCCGCACGGCACAAGCACCTCCACCAATTCTTTGGTTCATAATCCGACAAGACACACACCCACATTGCACTTTACATCCTAAATCAATCGGGTAAGTCTTCTCTTCTCTTGGGTGCTTTAATTTCTTGTATTTCAATTGAGAAAAGTTAGACCCTAGTTCTATGAAGCATGATTATGTGTGTTTTCTTGGGATTTCTTGATTCTATTGTGAGTTTTGGCATGAGTAGAACTAGGAATTGGCATGAAATTGGAAGTTTTGGGCATTAAGAGGATGAACCCTACTCTCCTAGTTAAGCATGTTGGATCTAATTCTCCTGATTTCTGGCTCCTTTGTCGAGTTTTGCACATGCTAGAGTTAGGTATTTGCAATGTATTGGAAAATTTGGCCCTTGCTCTTACACATTGTCATGAATTTTGCAAATTTTGGAGAATTGTTGTGGGTGGTTATGTACACGTTGGAGGAAGAAATTGAGTCCCTATGAGCTTTAAACGAATTTGGTAATATAGAGGGCTAAGTCTAGGTATCGGGAGATGAAAGGTTATGCATGATTTGATGAAATCCTAGACTTCTTATTGGTGCCTACAAGATGTTCGATAAAATGCCCCATTGAACTTGAATTGATTTTGTTGTTGATATGGGGGTATTTTTGTGCAGGAATTATGGGACGCAACAAGAGACCCGCCCCTCTGCAACTCACATCTTCGTCCGGGCCAACCGGCCGCCAACCACGGGACTCCGTGAATGTTACCTTGGAAGGGCTTGGGAACCCTTACAACCGTAATACGACGCGTAATATCATGCCCACAAAATTCCCGCATCTCGCCACACTTCGGAGATTGGGAGTTTGGGAAGAGATTGAGGTGTTGTTCAACAATATAGGGTGGAGGACGTTCATGATGGTTCCGGCTAATACATATCCGGAATTGACGACCGCGTTCTTCACCACCATGACTTGGGACCAAGTCAACACCAAACTCAATTTCACCTTAGATGGAGAGGATACCGAATCTTTAGACCTAGATGAGATTCGGGATGCCTTAGGGTTTCCATTGTGCGAGATGACAACGTTGCCAAATTGGTCCAATGAGGACAGGGAGGCGGTGTGGCGGTCTTTCCCTCTCAAAGCTGGTGCCCCGGCCTACAACCCGCGTAATACTAAGGCCACATGGCTGGATAGCTTAGTCTGGAGAATGGTGCATAGGCTACTAGCTATGGGAATATGTGCGAGGCATGAGAGTGATGGCAATATAAACGGGTTTGAGTTGGCCATCATGTATTTCATGAAGGAGGGGATGCAGTTTGATGCCACAACGGAATTCATGTACAAGTTAAAGGAGGTGGCAGGCAGGGCATCGGGAACTATAGGTCATGGAGCCTATGTGACGAAGCTCGCCAGAGAAGTGGGATGGCTTGAAGAGGATACGGAGCCCCTATCCAACTTTCCCTATGTGGAAGAGCAGACGTTCATCAAGATGGACCTATTCATCCGATGGTCTGCTGGGAGCCTAAAGGACAGGGTTTTACCCTGGTATCCGGAAAGGGAAAGGAACCGGTTTGAGCGAATGTACAGGTGGGGTGTGGCCAAATATGATGACCTCACTCTTGATCAGCAAAGGAGGCTTGCTCAGATACCGGATAGGGAGGAAGGCGGACGAGGAGCACAGATGCCAATGGTCCAAGACGACGAGGAGGAAATCCCCGCTTACATGCGGGATTATATGGCATCTCAGAATGCGAGGATGGACAGCTTTGTTGAGCATGTGGACTCCCGGCTTGATGCCTTGCAGCTCCACATTGACGGCCAGTTCGAGAACCTCCACGCATACCTCGCCAAACAATTTGGAAGCGCCGGAGCGAGTAGCTCAAGCCAACCGCCACATTACCCGCCATCTTTTCCTTGAGTGATTTCTTTTCTAGGCTTTCATTTTCTTTGCCTTGGTCTGTATGAAGATATAATTCACCACACTAACCTAACTAATTGCACGGTGCTAATTATTCTTATGGTTATTTGAGACACTTGACGACAGGGCCTTCTTGCTAATTGCATGTTGATTATCATTTGCTCTGTTTAGCTTATGATCCGTGTTTTAGTCGTTTAAGTGCAGGTTAGGGGTGATGAATAGCTTGTTGCCGGGTTCTTCGCAGTATTGAGGGAGTTTTCTTTTTGCCTTCTTTCTTTTTTTTATGCATGGGGACATTGCATGCTTTAAGTTTGGGGGAGAGGGGCAAAAAGTTTTGGATTGCATTGCTAATATTGTGCATAGGAAGATGCGTTGGGGATTGACTTACTTGAATTTGTGATATCTTTGAGCATGAAAAGATGATTGCTGAAAATAAGCCAAAATTCAATATTTTTAATTTTTTAATTTTTTTTGATGAGGTTTGATTGTTGGAATTTTGCCAAAGTGAGTTAGGCTAGTTGAATGCATGGAGTTAGGTGTGAGGATTGATACTTTGGAATGGTGGGATATCCTTATTTTTGTGCACTATTGAACAAGGTCATGTACTTAGGTTAGGATGCTGAGTTAGTAATTCTTGAATAATACTGAGAAGTGGATTAGGAGGCATTTTAGTCCTATTGAAGCGAAATTTTGAATTGACAAAGAGTTAGGGAGATGACTTAGGCATTCATGTCGGAGGTAGCCTCGCTATTGAGCCAGTTGTACTAAAGAACGAAATCCTATTGACCCCGCTGAGCCTAAGTGTTGTGCCATTAATTTTTGTAGCCGCATTATAAGCCACAGGCACAGCACCATAAACCTACCCTTGAGTCACACTTTGCTCACTCGTTTGAATCGATTGAAGATGTGCTAAATTCCTGATGAGAAACCGAGAGAAGAATTAAGAGATACTCTTAGATGCTGAAAGAAAAGACGAATTCAAAAGGAAGTAGTAAAAGAACGAGTGGTGTAAGCAATAAGTAGACAAAAAAAAAAAGAAGAAAAAAAAAAATATATATATATATATATATATACTTTTGAGAAGAGTATTGAGAAGATTTGAACAGAAGAAGATTTTAGACTGTCTGTGACAAACTTAGACAAGTCTAAGTTTGGGGGAGTTTAATGGGGAAAGACAAAGATGGCGACCGAGGAGATTTGAATGAATGAGCTAGGTGTGGTGAGTCACTACTATACTAAAAATTCCATAACCTTAACCCCGAGCCCACATTACAAGCCTCGAAAGACCTTCCGATCCTTAATTCTTGGTTAATTCCATTAGTGGAGATAGGTGCGAAGAATGTTGTCCGAAGTCTATCATTGGTATTTAGGAAGGAATCATTAGTTGGTGTTCTGACCATTGTACATTTTCTTGTTCGAATTTACACACTACACGAGGATATTTGATTTATACCATTGTGTTGATTCTTGTGCTTGATTGAAATGTATTCGATAAGCTAGACTTGCTTGCGTAAAATTCTGAGAATTGTCCATTGAGAGATTGATTTTGAGGCTGGGTTGATGTAATTTTCTTGATTGCTCGAGGACGAACAATATCTAAGTTTGGGGGAGTTTGATGTATCTGTTTATTGCATGGATTTGTAGGGCAATTTTAGTTAAATTCTAGCAGTTTTAAGAACTTATAACGTGATTTATGCTCCTTATTAGGTACCTTTCACCTTGGAGTTGAAAAGATGGAGTTAAAGCAAAACCATGCAATAAAGGGCGAAAAAACTAGAAATTCTAGGGGACACGCCCGTGTCCCCATGGAAGAGCAAACTGAGACACGCCCGTGTCTCAGTACAGAAGTGACCCTCGGATTTCAGGAGGTGACACGCCCGTGTCACCAATGTAGAGTAATTTGTTGCACGCCCGTGACCAGGTACAGAGAAGCCTGGAGATCATGACACCCCCGTGTCATCAAGAAGAATAGATCTTGACACCCCCGTGTCAAGTAAGAAAAGCGCGGATACGATTTAATACGTGACACGGGCGTGTCACAATTTTAGGCATGGGCTTCGCACGCCCGTGTCACGGGGCGGTTTCAGATTTCGGAGTTCTATATATACGCGGATTTGAGGCGGAATTAGAGAGCTTTTGGACTACTCTTTTCCCAGAAGTTCAAGAACACTCGGAGGAAGAAGAAACACGAAGACATCGAGTTGAAGATTGATTCCAAGCTCAAGACTTTATCAATTTGGTTTTATTTACTGCTTTCCGATCAAACTAATTCCTAAAGTTTTGGTTTTTCAATTCTAGCATAATTTAGTTAGTTGCTTAGATTCGTTTTTGGATAATTAGGTTAGCATTCAGAGTTAGCAATTCCGTTTGATGTTTATGTTAGACACGAGTATCTTGAATGCAATTCTTTTGATTTTAATGAGTTTTAATTCAAGTATGATGAACTAATCTCCTAGGGTTAGGGGGTAAGGATTATGCATCTAAGGTGTTTGAATTAATGCTCGAGTCAATTTGTGTGATTCTTTGTTAGGAAAACGGTATTGAATAAGCTGGGAATGGATTGGCCATCCATGAACATATTATAAATTATCCGATAATCGAGAGATTGAGGATAATTACGATTGTTTTCCAAAACTTAGACGTTTGGGCTTAAAGAAATTTAACCCTAATTTCTACAACACGTATTTAGAATTCCATGCCAAGCCGCTAGGTTTTAAATACACTAATCTTGCTTTATTCGATTAATTTGGTTACTAAGTGATTGTGAGAACAACACTTGGCTTAATTAATTAGACATCTAGCCTTCGAAAGAAGCTAGGTATAACATCGTGATTAGGTTGAAGAATCATACATCCGTACTTGAGTATTGATTTGATCACAAAAGAGCATATGATTTACTTCCCGACCTGTTTTAATTAAGTGGTTAAATCTTACGTTTAATTGTTAGCTCGTGTGTTTGATTGCTTATTAGTTAAGTTTAATTTTGTCATAATAGTATAGCACAACCTTGTCAATCTTTTCCGGTCTCTAGATTAGAAATAGTCATAAAAGTGGTTGTTGAATTCCCTTCCCTGTGGATACGATACCTTAAGTGTTGCAATCGGATTTAGAACTTACACTTGGGTTCAAGATTTGTCTATCACCCATTCAAGGTCACCCAGGGACGAGCGAACAACACCTAGCTGCTGGAAACTTTGCAAGGCGGGCGTCTCCCTCGACCGTGGAATGCCTGCAATCTGAGAAGATTCTATGTTTGAGGCAAATCTTGTAAATCCCCGCTCGGGGCACACAGTATCTTCTTTTCACAAATACATCCTTTGATGGGAATACAAAATGTCAGTAAGTATCTTGTGCACATTGCTTATTCTATACTTGATTTAATTCCTGATTAAATTGCATCATCAATCCTACCAACGCTAACTCCGTGTCGAGGGTACTCAGTTTGGTATCCATTCTCGTGTGGGACTCTCTTAAACGAGCGAACCCCTACTATGCATCAACGCTAATTGTGTGTCAAGGGTGCTCCACACTAAACAGCTTGATGGTCCTAAGCACCGGAACCTTTCTTAAATGGATGGATCAAAACCCAGGATAGTACACGCCCAACAGCGCCAACTGGATACTAACTACCCCAGTTCGCGCTCGTGAGCCCCTTTAGAGATCCTCATCTCACAGAATACACGTACGCTCGCAAAGGGTAAACACTTAGCTAATCCCTATGTTGGTTTTCTAAGTTCAAGTATAACCCCTAGCTACGTTCGTTATTTTACAACATTTAGATTAATTCTGGACCGAAACATGCACTTGGCGAACCCTCCTGTTGATTTCTAAGCTCTAGGTGATACCACCGTTACGCTCTTTATTATTCAACACTTGTGCTAATTTTCATTAAAGGCGAACACTTAGGCAAATCCCCAAGTGGATTCCTAAGTTCAAGTTTGGGCCTTAAGGAGAATGTGGCCAGGGAATCCCTCATGAGATACACTCTCGCGCCAATACATTCTAACTCGCAAAACTCCAAGCAGAAATCAACATCAAACGCTCAAGGCATCACTGTGCAGCAGGCAGGAAAATGGAATTTCATTAACTTAAATGGAAAATTACAAGTGCGGGAATAGAAATTACATTGGAAATAGAGAGTTGGTTACAGATTCAAATTAAACAAAAGGAAAGATTCAGTGGATTTCATTCTCAGGCTCCGGAGGTGCAGTAGATAGGGGGACAGGAGCAAGGATTTGAGCATCGGAGGCTTGAGCATCATCACGATTGGGATCTTCTTGGGTGTCCGTATGCGTACCCTCATCAATTGCTAAGGACTCGAGATCGATCGGGTTGGTTGCCATGTATTCGTTTTGAAGCATAACGACCAAATCATTATACTCCGGTTCTGTGAAGTCCTCAGTTGGATCTCTATTGGCGACCACGGGCTCTAAGTTCTCGTCCAAGTCCATCCTCAAGCGCTCGTCCGAACGGGTAGAGGGAGGCACCAGGCCCAACTTGATCAATTGGCCCACGGATTTCCAGAAGAAGCAGCGAGCTTTGTCCAGGCATGCAGGTTCACGGTGAAGCCAAATGCCTTAGAGCGCACAAATTTGACGACCGCTTCCCAAGTAACCCTCGACTCCAGGCCCTCAACTTGCCCCCGCAAGTCAGCAAGCTCTTTCCTTGTTGCCTCGAACTGCTGATTACGCTCGGTTAAGTGTTTGTTAAGCTCCTCATTGTCGGCCTTCAACTGGTTGCGCTCCTCCTTTAGTTTTCTGTAGCGCTCGTCCAGCACCAGATAGCCATCCTCCTGGTCCTTCAGTGCCTTCTTGACCCGTTCATGATCAAGCTTGAGCGATGTGAGCTCCGCAGAGACATTGTTGTAGTCCTCTTGCAGCTGACAAGGATCAGAGATGCGCATCATCTTCTTGTACTTGGCCTTATGCTCAGAATAGACCTTCACTCGCTTCTGCAAGTTCTTCAGCCTGGGGATTACCTCCTAAGAAGCCAGCGAAAATGGAAGTTATTGCAAATTTAACTCGAGGGTGGAGGTTCTTTGGGGAAATTCAAGCACTTACTGTTATGAGGGCGTAGCAGGCATTGTCCGTGACAAGGATAACATCCTGCTCGTTCAACTTGTCTTGGTCCCCGGAGAATTGCAGCTTACTCACAATCCCCGTAACCAAGTTATGGGTGGATGAGCTCTTCTTCAAGAGCACAGGGCCATCCTTCCTTGGGCACTTGTAACGAGCGTCGCCCTCGCACCCGGTTTTCCAGAAGTCCTCATCCTCAGAGGATGAGGTATCGGCATCTTCGCCACGCTGGCCCACTACAACCTCCTTCCCCTTTCCCGTAATAGGGATAGAATCCGGTATCCTCTTCCTCTTCCCCGAACGCTCGGCCCGCTCTTCTTCGAAGATTTGGACCACAGAGCCCGAGTAGTTGCTGCGGGATCCATGCGAGCCCATTTGTGCTGGCCCCAAGGCAGTGATAGGAGAAGTGACGCCGCGAGCGTCTGGGAGGGTCAAATCTTCTATATGGTCAGCTCCTCAGCCATCCCCTCGACCACTCGTTCCTCGCCCAGACCCTCGCCGAGTAACGCGCCCCCCCTCGTCGAGCATTAGGAGCCTATTGGTTCTGTCGTGGTTGCTGCGGCTGTTGGTTCACTCCCGCTCTTTGAGCTTGCATTATTGCCAAGATACTTTCAGTGGTCGGTCCGGCCATGAGTATTTATGTGTCTGTAAACAGAGGAAAGAAGAGAGTCAGAAGGATATGATCAGAATATTTGTTATAAGGATACCACAATCTAGACAAGTTAGTGATGCTACTCTAAGTGTTAGGGGAGTTAGTTCCTAGAATCTAACCGTCGCGGTCCATGATTTGAGCGGGGGGGTTGGCTATCATGTCTGGGGGGTTTGAGAGCCTATAACGGAACAGTATCCCTTCGTTCCTCATCAAGTCCTTGGCCTTAATTAACTTCTTCTCATTTTTCATCACGAGGGCCAAGCTTTTCGCCCAATGCTCGAAGATCTTATCCCCAGATTTGTGTTTAACTAAGGTCCCTTCTCCATGTATTATCCACGCTCGAGACACCCCAAAAATCCCCCCGGGCACTTCCACGAAGAAGAATTTTTGCTTCCAGTTCTCCCCGTATGAAGTTGAGGGCGAATCGATCATCTTCAACCCTGATTTAGCTTGGGCGTAGTAAAAACCATCACTAGGAGACGAGCGCGGAGAGCGGACCACCTGGATCAGACTGTTGAAGTTGTCAAATGAGGGCTCGTGACCTGTTGCCCTCATCAGCATCACAAATGCATTCATCAACGCTATCCCATTAGGCAACACTTGGGAGGGGCATAGGCTCAGAGCGTTTAGCAAGTTGGCGATAGATGAGGGGATCGGAAATCTCAAACCTCCAGCCAATACGGTATCCTTGTAAACTGTCAAAATTCCTAGGGGTGGTCGATTAGCTCTCTCACGCTCGAGGGGAAGACAAGTTCTGTATATATATCATCCCAGTAGACCACGGATTTTAACTCAGCCAGTTCCGCGAGCGTCAGAGTGTTCTCAATCTCATCTGGAGATTTATCTGTCTGATGGGGGTTGTCTTTCCTCACTTTGGTGGCCGGCTCTTTCCCTTTCCTTTGACGTTTTCGAGGGGGCTCCTCGCCTCCTTGACTCCCGAAAGGCCCCGTTTCATTTTCAGGGGCCGCAATCACTACCGTAACTTGGTGGTCTTGAGGCCTCACAACACTGTCCAATAGTGGAAGAACCACCCTTTCCCTTGCCTCTGCATCTGAAGCACTAAGTCCATCTCTTCAAAAATCTGACTTACCCCTTGGGGATCACGCTCATTCATCCCTTGAACTGCAGCGTCCAAACTTCGTCCCCGGCCTCTTCAGGAGCCCTTGTTATTGGAATAGCAGTTGGAATTTCATCATAGGGAGAAGAGCTTCCTACAAACATCTCATCTATCTCCCTCACCATCTCATCTACGATGTTTTTCGCCATTACTGCTTTGTGTTCTTGAAGATGGAGCTTTCAACATAAATTCAATGGGGAAGAAGGATTACGGTTTGGATTTGATGGCTTAAAAGCTTCCTCACGCAAGAACAACACTCAGCGCAACCTAAATCTAGGGTTAGCACAAGAAAAACTAGAAATTACGAGGATTTACCTAAAAGATTGAAGAAGGAGCATGCCGGAAGTTGCAAGAAATAACAGAGAATTTGCTGCTGGTTTGCTCTAAGAAAGTTTTAAATGCGTAAAGAATGACAAAGGCTTCTAAATTCCTATTTACAAGGAAAGATTCCGTGATAATTAGGGTTTGGGATTTGAAACAACAATCATTCTCGCCTTGGAGACTCCCCCACTTTTGGTAACCGCCTCACACCTCCCAACAGACACGCGCCACTACCCTGGTACACGTGCCCACGTCGCCACTCAGCATTTAATGCGGACATGACCTCCATTACTAACTTGTCAGAGGATGTCCATTACAGAATACAGACAGTCACTTCCCTCCAAAATCGTGACCCTCGCATATTCAAAATTAGGGTTCCTGTTTCAAAATTCTACAGTACGCTTAAAGCGTAACTACAGAATTTGGGGGGCAAATAATGAGGCCAAATCACGCTCAGATCAGTACAGCACACGTGTCACGATCTGAAGAACTCAGAGTTCTAACGCTCGCGGTAATGGGCCCATGGAATTGACCCGGCCTATTCCCTCATCACTTATCTGATCCGGACTTGCACGTCTCGGCCCAAGTCACGAGCGCGGGATCCGTCCACCAATCCCCTCGAACGCTCGCATTTCGGTTCCAAGGGATGCTTCGCATCCGGACTCCCTCTCTTCTACACCAAGGATCCCCGTTGTCATTGTGCTCGGGTTCACACACGCTCCACGCTCGGGCCCCTAGCGCTCATGGTCATCCGTCAGGGGAACCTTTCTCGAGCGTACCCAATGCTCGTGCTCAGCGCCAAAGGGTACTATTCTCCCAGAGGGTCAACCCCACCGCGGTAGAGTGCCCTTCTCGAGGGCACTTTCAGAGGAACGAGAAGCATAGCTAAAATATCTCCACGCTATCCGCTCGCCAACAACCTCTGACACAGTGTTGGTGTGCACCTCGTACCTAACTCTGCCAGCCTGCAGGGCCATCACTTTCACGCCATCACATGACGCCACGTGTCTAGGGCAACATGGGTTTGGGACCACACGGTTAATTTACCCAAAATACCCTTGCCCTAAACGTATAAATAGGGAAGTTTTGCACGACACTCCCAAGGTTATCTTCCACACGATATACGTGCATACTGAGCTGGGCACCATTTTCCTCTGAACTTCATCTTCCCCAAAGCTCTCTGCATTCCACCCTTTCCACTGCATCCTCATTGCACTTTCTGGTGTTAACCTAGCTGGAAGAACCCACGCTCATCTATCAACGCCTGTGATGGTCTTCCCCTCATAAACAAATCTTAAAAGTGATTGGTTGTTTTTAGGATTTTCCTATTCCTACACCATCAAGGTTGAATAGTCAAATTTAAGAATTTAGGAAAAAGATTTCTTGATATATCTTAAGGATAAGATAAGATCTTATTTTAAATAAAAGATATAATTTAACTAGTGAATTATTGAGTAAGAAATCAAAACCCACAAGGCTTTGGAAAGTCCCATGTGGTTCAAACCATATGCCTACAAATATAGGGGTTCGATTTCCTTGGGAGTTTAGACCAACGTTCTTGGAGCGTTAATTATTTTGATAAATCAAAAGAAAAGGTTTCACATCAAAAACCCTAGCCAAAATATAAGCCACAACACTAGCATTCTCAATAGCTTGATCGTAATCTAGGACTGGTGTGGATATGCTTTAGAGGATTCCTACTTTGGACTCTCAAGAAGAACCGTTCGAGGGATAACCTGCTTGAAGAGTATTTGATAGACGAAATCAAATATTACAAGAATGCTTCAATTAACCGTAAGTTTCTTAAACTTTTCTAAAAGTTTTATAATGAACATTGCAAACAAATGACCCCTTTTGAAAAATTTTATTTTTCTGCTGCTTTTACTATATGTTTTCCAACATTAATGAGAAAATCTCAATAAATTACTTTCATTCAAGAAAGTTATGGGACAAAACCGATATAAAAATTAATGAGATATTCTCATATGCCGTGGCGCACGATATCACTCATGAAAGTGAAGATCCTGAACTAAGATCTATCTCTGAATATCAAAATAAACATGACTAGATAAAATGGAAAAACACATATTCAGGTTGAATTGAATTCTCTGGATAAACAAAATGTGTTTGGGCCTATTGTCCTCACCCTCGAAGGTGTGAAACTTGTCGGATATAAATGGGTCTTCATACGAAAATGTGAGGAAAATGTGGTAACAAGATTTAAGGCAAGATTTATTGCTCAAGGCTTAAAGACCTAGAATTGATTATAAGGAATCATATACTCCTGTCATGGATGCGAATACGTTTCAATATTTAATCAGCCTAACAGTTTTTCAGGAATTGAAAATGCGTTTTATGGATGTGGTTACAACCTACTTGTATGGATTATTTGATGGTGATATCTACATGAAGGTTTTGGAAGGATTCAAAATGTCTGCTGCATTAGAATCAAAACATAAAGATAGGTATTCAATTAAATTATAAAGGTCTCTTTATGGATTAAAACAATTCGGATGCATGTGGTACAACCACTTGGGCAAATTTTTGTTAAGAAAGGATATGTGAATAATCATATTTGTCCATCCGTATATATTAAGAAAACAACATTCGGATATGTGATTATTGCAGTTTATGTCGATGATTTGAATATCATTTTAACTGCTAAAAAATCCATGAAACAAAAGTTTATTTGAAAACTGAGTTTGAGATGAAAGATCTTGGAAAAACCAAACATTGTCTTGGTTTACAAATTGAGTATAAGCGAAATGGAATTTTTGTACATCAATCAATTTATACTGAAAGGGTGTTGAAACCCGCTTTAACAATCCAATGATTGGGAGTAGGCATGGCAACGAGCCGAGCCGAGCCGAGCCTGGGCTATTTTTCAGGGTTCGGGCTCGGGCTCGGGGGTAAAAACATGGGTTTCGAACCTGGTTCGCGAGCCACCGAGCCAACACATTCTGGCTCGGGCTTGGCTCGGGCCTAGGTTCGAAATTTTCGAGCCAGCTCGCGAGCCAACAAGGACTCCCCTGCAGACAGGATTTCTGTAAGAAAATTTTCACCATTTGGGTGAAAAATATACCTTCCCATCTCTACCAAGTCCAGAAAATGCAATTAAAACCAAAAAACAAAAAAAAAAAGAGGAAAATCAGAGGCTTCATCGCAGGAAGCTCCATAAATCAAACACAGTAGAGAAATTGCTAAGATTGAGTACATGTTTTTGATATCCATAAAAATTAATACAAATGAAGGAATGAATCTGACATCCGTACATATTAAGCAAAACAAGTAGAGAAATTTAGAACTACCCATTAATCAAACAAACTCACAAATCAGGGAACTAAATCTGAAAAATAGAACATTAGCTCCGCCAATCTCAGATTCGCCGGCGGATTGGAAGTGGCGTCGGTCGCGTTCGGTGGCTTGCGGTGGGACGCGGAGCTGCGGACTGCTTGGGAGACGGAATGGAGTCAGTGAGTCGCTGGCATGGTGAAGGTGGTGGCGCGGTGGTATGCGGCGGTGCTGGTGTGTGGCTTGGATTCTTGGTGTTTGGCGGCAGAGATGGGTTGCGGGGGTAGAGAGTGAGAGAGATTGAGAGGGGTAGGGTTTTGTAAAGTGTATTCCTATATATATATACACTAAATATATAATATACATATATATTATATTAAGTATATATATAAATATACCTATATATATATATATAATTTAAAATATATAAATATATACCCTAGCTCGCGAGCCAGCTCGCGAGCCATCGAACAAAGGATACAGGGTTCGGGCTTGGTTCGTGAGTGCCACGAGCCGAGCCATGGCTCGGCTTGGCTCGCCATTTACGAACTCGAGCGCGAGCTTTCTTCGAGCTGGCTCGCCAAGCTCGCGAGCCAGCTCGGCTCATTGCCATCCCTAATTGGGAGCTCGTTTAGTGTAGAAATAGGCCCTTTTCGCCCTCACGAAGAAAATAGGGAAGTACTTGGATCTGAAAGACCATATCTTAGTCAATTGGAGCACTTATATATCTGGTTAATTGTATTAGACCTGACATATCTTTTACAGTTAATTTATTAGCAAGGTTCAACTCATCCCCAACGAAAAGGCATTGAAATGAGATTAAATATCTATTCCGATATCTTTGAGGTACAGTCGATTTGGAATTATTTTATTCTAAAAATGCAAAACAAGTTTTGGTTTGTTATACAGATGCGGGATATCTATCGGATCCGTACAAAGATAGATCCCTAACAGGTTATGTCTTTACAATTGGGGACATTGCGATTTCTTGGCGATCACAGAAACAAACCCTCGTTGCTTCTTCTTCCAACCGTGTCGAGACTATTACACTTCGTGAGACAAGTCGAGAATTTTTTTGGTTAAGATCAATAGCACAACACATCTTGACTATTTGCGACGTATCAACTGGCAAAAGTCTAACAACAATATATGAAGATAATGCTGCATGACTTGCTCAAATGAAGGAAGAATATATCAAAAGTGATAGAACCAAACATATCCCGCTGTACTTCTTCCAGTATACCCAAGATCTTGAGAAGAACGGAGAAATCAGTGTTCACTATGTTCAATCATATGACAACTCAGCAGATCTCCCCACAAAGATGTTCCCACTACAACTTTTGAGAAATATGTCCATCAAATTGGAATGCGTCTCCTTAGAGATTATGAAGATCTCACATATATCAATATCAGGGGGAGCATACGCAGTTGCACTCTTTTTCCCTTCTTCAGGTTTTTTGTCCCACTAGATTTTTCCCGATAAGGTTTTTAATGAGACAACACCAAAGACATTTATATAAAGAGATAATTACTCAAGCATCCCAAGAGGGAGTGTTATGAAAGTCAACAATTGTGGCTATATAAGACGCAATGCTTTGCATGGTTGGGATGCTAGAGTTTTCCACCATTTTCACCGCCATGGAATTGAGACAGCTAATGAAAGTATGTCTTTAGGGGTTATTACTGCCATATGTACAGTAACAGTTGTAAAGTTTTTCTATAAATAGGACGTTATGTATATTCATTTTAAAAGTCAATTCAAAATATAATTTCTTATTTCCAACCAATAAGAATTTTCTCTTCAATATTTTTTTCTTAATTCGCGTGATTGTGATTCTACTTCGCATAGTAGGATAATTTAATTTTAACACCAAAAAAGAATCGGATTAGTATTTAGTAATGGAAGACTAAGCAAATTACAATTTTAGCCAGTACAACAATGCAAACATTGGATTTGATTAAAGTATCAATTTTTATATATTAAAAAATTATTCCAATTAAATTGATAACCAACGAATTAAACCATTTCTAAGGGTATTAAAAAGAGATCTAAATCCCATTAACCGTCAAAAAAATATGTTAAATTAACCCTTTATGATTAGTTGTAACGAGTCACCAAAACAAAATTAGTTGCAACTCGTAAGCTTCCAAACAAGCTCATCATAACCATTTCCAAGAATATATTATTTTAGGGAAAATTGTATTTTTTTTCTTCCTATTCGATTTGGAGTGTTGTAATATTAGTTCTATTCGTTTTAAAAATGTAAAAAAAATCTCATACTTTAAAAGATCGTTACGATAATAGTCCCGTATATTGCAATAATAATCCCACACATTACAATAATAGTCCTACTGTTAATTAACTAACTGAAAAATCAAACATAGATCATGTGCACCATTAGATTTTTTTTTGAAATATTTTTTATATTCTTTTGGCCGAAAACTATCTCATTATAATTAAAAAAATATTATATGCATTATTTTACTAATTTTACTTTAATTTATTGATATTTCAATATCAATATAAAAATGAAAATAAAAAATTTAAACCAATATAATATATTTTTTAGTAAATTTATACAACTCTTCTCAAAATATATATTGTTCTTAACATGTTAATTGATACTAAAATATGAATAAATTGAAATAAAATTAGTAAAATAATAGATATAATAATTTATTTTAATTATAATTAGATAATTTTCCATCAAAAGAATATAAAAAAATATTTCAAAAGAATTTCTAACGGTGCATAGGATCAATGCATAAATTTTCAATTACCTAATTGATGACGAAATACAATATAATGTATGGCACTATTATTGTAATATACAAATACCAAACTATTATTTTCTTAAATTATGAGAATTTTTTTATATTTTTAAAACGAATAAAACTAATATTGTAACTATACAAATCGAATGGAACAAAAATACATTTTTCCCCTTATTTTATTTTGTGTTTTCTTTTCCTGTGACTTCTCACCATTCGTGAACTCTATAAAATAAACCCTCCGCTCTCACTCTCACTCTCACCTACTCGCTTTTCTCTTTCGCTGCATATTTTTCTTTCAATTGCAGGCGGAGATTTTTCCTTCTAATTAGCCATCTCAATCGAGAATCCCCTCTTTGGTTTCATCTTGGAGGAGAAAAGGAGTGTAAACGGAAACGCAGTAGAAACGACATGGCTTTCGAGAAGATCAAGGTGGCCAATCCCATCGTTGAGATGGACGGTTAGATTCCAGATCTCTTCCTGTTTTTTTTGATCTGTGTACTGGTTAAGTTTTACGCTTGTTTGTGTGCTCATACGGATCTGGGTTGTTCTTGATATTTAGTGGGTTTGAGTAGATTGTGCTTGTGCGCATGTAACTGGATTATCGATCAGATTTTTATCAGCTTCTGAATTGGATAACTGGTGTGAAGGAGACAGTAAAATCAGTGATGATATCTTCCTTTGAACTCTGTGCGATGAATATGTCTGTTTTTTCCTTGATTTCTCAGCTAAAGCTGGGCCCATTTACTGTCAGATATTTTAAGCGTCAGTTTTGATTTAGTTTTTTACTCAACCTTTTCTTTTCGGGTCCAGCTTGTGTTTTTGATCTAACTATCGAATCTCTGATTTGGATTGAACTGAGTGATATGTCGCTCTGCGTTTTCAGGAGATGAGATGACCAGGGTCATCTGGAAATTTATCAAAGACAAGGTAGAAAATAAGCTTTAAAGCTTGATCATCTTTAATCTTTATCTTTATTTCACTTTTCTGCCAAGTTATGAATCTAGCGTGAGTGCATAATAGCTTTTCGTATGTTGATTCCAGTTGATTTTGCCTTTCGTGGAGTTGGATATAAAGTACTTTGACCTTGGTCTCCCACACAGAGATGACACAGATGATAAAGTTACTGTGGAGAGTGCAGAAGCCACTCTCAAGTATATGATCTCTTCGAAATTTTCTTTTGCATTTCTTGCCCCGTTGAATTCTTTTACTTTCTTTCAACTGACAAGTTTGTATGTTCAAATTGTAGGTACAATGTGGCTATTAAGTGTGCAACAATCACTCCAGGTAGGCAGACTTGAATTTTTGAGCACATTCGCAATATATTTAATGAACAACTTAATATTTAACTACAAAGGTCCATGTTTTCAGATGAAGCTCGTATGAAGGAGTTCAACTTGAAGAGTATGTGGAGGAGTCCCAATGGTACAATTAGGAATATTTTGAACGGTATGTTAAATTAGCTCATTGGTTTTTGTATTGTGTGGGACTATTCAATTACATTATTCGATTATAATTTTGCTTTCATGCAGGTACTGTTTTCAGGGAACCAATTCTTTGCAAAAATGTTCCTCGTCTTGTCCCAGGTACAACTGGAGTCTTTTAACACTATTTTCAATTTTCACAAATTCCTTAGATTATTCAGCTGTGCTAATTTCATTCTGGGCTGCCTTCAGGATGGACAAAACCAATTTGCATTGGAAGGCATGCTTTTGGAGATCAGTACCGAGCAACTGATGCAGTAATTCAAGGACCTGGAAAGCTCAAATTGGTGTTTGGTATGGAGTGTTGTTTTCGATTTTATTTGTAAACCATATCGATTATCAATTGCTTTTGTTTCTAGAAGCCCCATTTATGTCTTTCTCACGTGGTACTTGCAAGTTATTAATTGAATGATGTATGACTTACTGCAGTGCCAGAAGGGAAGGATGAGAAGACAGAATTTGAGGTCTACAATTTCACCGGTGCTGGTGGGGTTGCTTTGTCCATGTACAACACTGATGAGGTTGGCCTTGTCAAACTTACAATTGATCTTTTGACCTTATGGTAAATGCAAAATTATGACTTGTATCTTTTTTTTTAATTGCAAAAAATTGGACAGTCGATCCGCGCTTTTGCTGAAGCTTCAATGAACACCGCGTTCCAGAAAAAGTGGCCCCTGTATCTTAGCACAAAAAATACAATTCTCAAGAAGTATGATGGAAGGTAAGCAACAAGTTAATTTACACAATATCCTGTTCTTTTGTACTCAAACTGGGAGGTGAATGATATATTGGTTTCAATCCTCCATCTTATACGTGTGGTTTCTGTCATCTTTCATAAAGATTCAAGGATATCTTCCAAGAAGTTTATGAAGCAAACTGGAAATCAAAGTTTGAGGAAGCTGGAATTTGGTGAGTACATTGACTATATGAATTTTATGGGTAGCTCTTTTATGCAAAATTAATTGTTTCAATTGTATAATATGGGAACCCTTAGGTACGAACACCGCCTCATTGATGATATGGTTGCATATGCACTGAAGAGTGAAGGAGGTTACGTATGGGCTTGCAAGAACTATGATGGAGATGTGCAGAGTGATTTCTTAGCACAAGGTAATGAAAAACAATCTCTAAATGTCATACTGCATAAACTCAACATTATGCTATTATGATATTATGGAGTGGGAGTGGAAGGAAAAAGCCATATTTTATTCTCATGCTCAATTTTTCACTTTAAGCAGTCTATCTTGTCTAACTTCTATTAATTGCTCAGGGTTTGGATCTCTTGGGCTGATGACCTCGGTCCTGGTATGTTAGGATATCTCTCTGCAATATATATTTATTTTTTTACTTGGCCCCTGTTTCCGGGGTTATGTTTTTGTAATGAATGCATATCCCTGTTTCCAAGTCTCTGTTATGATCCTGAATGCATATCCCCTGTTCCCATGGCTCTGTTTTGATCCTGATTGCATATCCCCTGTTCCCAAGGCTCTGTTTTGGTCCTGATTTCATATACGATATCCTTTGCCTAGTCAGTTATGAGTGTTTTTGATGTCAGGTATGTCCTGATGGTAAGACAATTGAAGCTGAAGCAGCCCATGGAACTGTTACTCGCCACTTCAGAGTTCATCAAAAAGGTGGTGAGACCAGTACAAATAGCATTGCCTCGATATTTGCTTGGACTCGTGGGCTTGCTCACAGGTATTTCATTTTCATCCCCTTTTCCTTTTCTTAACTAATTCCGCATGTAGCAACTTGTTATGTGTGTGCTTGCACAGTTTATGTGCTTCCTTTAAGATGTCACATCTATTAAAAAAAATAATAACTGTTTGTGCAAATTATTTAGGGCCAAGTTGGATGACAATGCTAAACTCTTGGATTTCACTGAGAAACTGGAAGCAGCTTGTATTGGTGTCGTGGAATCTGGAAAGATGACCAAGGATCTTGCCCTCATCATCCATGGTTCAAAGTATGTTGAGTGCTGCAATCTATTTTAAAATAAATGATTACCCAATTTTACGTAATTTAATAATAATTATTTTATGTAATTTTATTAGTATTTTTTTATTTGGTGGTGTAGTCTAAGCAGAGACAAGTATCTGAACACGGAAGAGTTCCTCGATGCTGTGGCTGCTGATCTCAAAGAAAGACTTTCTTGCTGAGTTTAATTGTATGTACATACTTAACAACTAAACCTGATACTCCAACAATCACCCTACCAACTACTTGTCACTAATTTTCTATCATGTTATATACTTTTGCAGGTCCAGAATCTGGATTGCTTTGAAGGCATTTTTCTGCACTGTTCAGAATCCACTGAAATGCTATGACGTGATCATTAGCTGAGGTTATTGATGGCGCTAAAGTTCTCCTATCTAAACTGCTATTTCCAATAATTTATCTTCCATTTCACATGCTAAACTTGTGCTTTTCTGCTGCATTTGGTTTTGATTGTTCAATTGAACCCTGTGTATTTGCAAAAGTAGAAGTTGCTATTCTGGGCATATGCCTGTGTGTGAATGGAGATAATGATCAATTCCATTCCATCATTTTCACTTATGTTGCAGCCATTTCATGAATGTATCTTCATTTGGATGTGACTCAGTAATGGCAAGTTTGGGTTTAATATCTTACTTCTACGTTTCGGTTTTGTGTTCATTGGTTCCCCTCTATTCATCGTTTTCTATCAACATCAGAATTTTGGACCATCTGATATTTTCTTGTTGAGATTATTTTATGGTCCATCCTCTACTTGTTTCTAAAGAGGATATCCTATCCACATGGAAGATTTGCCTTGTTGTTCTGACATAGCAGTTTGTGGAACTTGGATTAAGTGTCTGTTGGTGTGCTTGTAAGGACAAGTGAATGGTCAATTATTGGACCTTGCCGAGCTTAAAGTCCATTTTCTGAACATGTTAGCATTTTGATCCAGGATCCTTCCATTTGGTATTTGGGTTGAAATATTACCTCCAATGGTAGTAGGATTACGTTGCATTAAGAAATGAATTATTGGTTTATTTATGGTCAAAGAAGTGAGCTACTTATAATCCAGCAATTATTTTTGAATTTCTTTCAGTAGTCCTATCATCTATGATGCACGGACACGGCGATACGGATACGGCGACACAGATTTTTTTTTGAATTTCCCACGTAAGGAGTGTTGGACACGGTGTCCGATACGAGTGTCCGACACGACACGGCATGACACGACACGGCAAAATGATAATTTTAGAAGTGTCCGTGCATCATAACCTATCATCTCCAAGAAAAATAATGTAATTCTTTGATATTTGCACTTTTAGGTTATAAAAACCAAATGATTAGGATTTTGGTTCAGCGTGCCAAGAACTAGGTGCATATGTATTGTAGAAATATCTCCCTTTTAGGAGGAGGGAGCAAAATAGGTTGATCGTGGGTTTAATGCTTTAATTAGATTCGGTTAGATTATGGGTGTAAACAAGATGTTGGATATTTATCGTCGTGGTGTAAACAAGATGTTCTATATTTATTTGACCAATAGATCATATTTGATTATAAATATTCTTACAATTTGGTAATTTTCCTGAAAGAATGGAGGAACAAAACGGTGCAATTATAGGTCGCTTGTTTCAAAAGAGTTACCCCAGTAATAATCATCTTCTAATGTACGAACGAAAGAAGATGAATCCCGTGTTTTTCTTTTTCAAGCTGTGAATGCAATTGTTTTGGTTTTTCATATTCGATAATCTGGGACAATTTCCCTACATTTTCTGTTATGCTTACAAAGAACATGACTAAAACATATTTAAAAGACATCTGATTAGCGATTACAGACATTTACCATATTGCAATCCTATGGCATTCTGTTGAAATGTTTCTGAGATACACCAACCAGTCTCAATTTTCATTGTCTTCGATATCCCACCAACAATGGAATAAACACTTCACCTCCTCAGATAACATGTATGTAAATCTTAACTGGTGGACACAAAAAGGGGCCGTAATATCCAAATGTGACCTCCAGCTGATAAGATGAGTTGTCTCAACTTCACTGCCAAGGAACGTCTGATTTCGTCCACATGCTTGACAAACTCCATAATTTCTACAGACGAAATTGCAAGTCATGTTCAGTTTTCTTCCTAACATTAATGGGATGTTTACTTTGTTGGTTGGGATGACATGAGATAGATAAGTAATGCGATGAGTGGTGGGATGTGACAGTGGATTATTCATCCCATAGGAAAGTGGGATGAATATCAACCTTTTATCTACAATAATCCCGGGTGTTTCGTCAATCCCGATTTGGAAAAATATTAGTAAACACAAGTCTAAGTAGAAATCATCCTTAATGCAAAGTAAAAATCCCATAAGGAAATTACATGAAAGCTCAATGGTGTGAGTAAGGATGTTCTTACCTAGAAAAAACCTTAGCTGCATGTATTTGATTCCTGTACTAAATCTGGAGAAAAATGCTACTGAATCTGAAAATTGTGAGTTTATTAGTACTAGTGAGAACCAGTTAGAAGCCACTTTGGCAAAGTTGTTAAACTCTCATCTCGAAAAAGAATTTAAACGAGAATCATAAAAATGAAAAATAGTAATAACAATGAACAAATAAAGCTGGAAAGACTAAAACTACAGTTATGAGAGCAAATTTCCGTCTTGTTCCACCAGGAGTATTCGATAAATTGAATGAAATTGATCTGAGTAGTGCTAGTGGCAACGTGATATACCTGCTTCGGAACTTCCATTTAAGGAGACACCACGTAATGCACATTTAGCATAACTTAGTAGTCGAATTCGTTGAGGAGCACCCAACTTGCTGAGCAAAGATTTTAATAGTCCACTGCATGTAATAGATGATAACAAGTAAATAAGTTGAAAAATCTTCCATTCTTTTCACATGATTTAGTACAAATGGAGTCGAGGCTTACTCAGTTCGCAATACGGTAAGAAAATCAGGAGGTAAGGACTCCATGAAGGAAGATATGTCCTCCACTTTTAGAGACTTCAACTCCTCCTTAAGATATTTCTTCTCTTCAGGTGACATTCCTCTCCCAAGAACAGATTTACTTTATTTTTCCAGTGTAAAGTTGAAAATTAGTTCCACATATGAACCAAAAAAGTTTGAAGTTACAGTAGTAACCATAAAACTGAAATTTAAAAAAAAAAATCGGGCCGTCACAACAATGTCATCATATTCCAAAGGGTGAGAAAAAAGACAATTCATCTTGTAAATCAAACTAAACTCTATGGGCTTCTTTCCATAATTTTACTTTATTCCCTTCTCTTCATGATTTCAGGAATCACGTGCTGTCATGAACTTTCAAACCGAGACCAGTCAACCACAATCAAGTTCTATGCTATGATAAGCCTGCCACTACTTTCATTTTGAACATCATCATGTTTAACCTATCACCAGTAATAGCATTTGGCTTTCCATGAAGGATGAGAGATTTTGGAATCAGAATATTAAGGTTCTTTACAAAAAATATAGAATATAATAAGAAACGTATTTTTAATGGAAACTTCAATCATTCTGAGAGAAAAGTTAAAGTTATTTCATTTGGGTTTGTGGAGGTGGGAGGAGGAGATGCTGCCCCATTTATTTCAACCCAAGGAATTTCTATATTTTGGTTCGCAACCCATGAAAAGAGAACAAGGATGCTCACCTAATCATCATGGGTTCTCTAGGCAAATTATGTGGATCCAGACAGCAACTGCCCATAATAGGCATAACCTTCATCTTTCTGTATTTTCGTCATTGGTATTTATCGATTGGTACATAATTAAAAGTATCTCACGCATGAGAACCCATTTTTTCCTTAAGATTATTTAAGAGAATCTTTATATGCTTCTCTACGAACTGATTCAACTAGGAGGAGCCGAGGGACAATACTTTCAACGGCTCAACTCCTTCCTGGAACTAGTGGTGTTTTAAAGCACGAACGAGTCACGCATCAGAGGACAGAATACTGGGTTTAAAAGCATCTTTATGTTAAGATGCCTAATCTAACCACATCTACGAACATGGACAATACATTTTATTAGCCACTCATTCATCATCAACACTTCCTGCAAGAACTTACAGAGGAAGGCCAAAGAGGTTTGGGCTAAAACAAAACAAATCAGGCAGCAAAGACCAAAATAAGTAAAACCGTTATCCAACCAATTACATAGGACTATTTCGAAAGCAATGAACTGATGGTTCGGGGTTTTCAAGAAAACTGAACACTATAGTTAGGTATTCATAACTGCGCTCAACTTCAAGCAGTATCTCTTCAGAGGTTAAAAGTTCCTACATGCAAATCTGAAAACTCAAAACCACCTACATTTGCATATGTGTACACTGTTTACGCAAGGATATGAAAGTAAACTAGTATATAGACCCTGTGTTCTTCACAAGAACATAGTAGTACATTAAGTATAAGATGATTCATACCCTATACTGATTGTATAATTAGCTCTTATAGAATAAGAAAACACCTTTTTGATTGAATTGGTGTCTATTAAATGTTCGTATTATTGTAAAGGCCTGCAATTTCTTTAGTACTGACCGAGTAGCATGAGGACTTAATAAACCCTATTAATCACTGCCTTAGACAAATCCAAAGATCTTTAGAAACATACTTTAATCTGGAAGAAAGACCACCAGTTGGCCATTTCTGTAACATCAGCAACCAGCTCAAATATTTTAAAATAGTAAATCTGAGACAAGCAACAATTATCATATTCCTAGACAGTGTTCTGACCTAGATTATAGAAACACAAACCAAAGAAACCTAACAATGCACCTAGCATAGGAAGCAAAAGAGAGCAAACTGGAAAAGCAGGACAAAAGATAACCAGACAAAAGGAGAAAACCATGAATGATAGTGTGGCTGAACGCATAGTTCGAATTTAACTAGTTAAAGAGATATGGGGGGAAGTATGCTACCAGCATACAGAAACTGTTTTTTCACATATTATAAGTGAAACACTCATGACTCGTCCATAATAAAACAAAACAAAATCATGACAGACAAATACAAGCAAAGATAATCAATCACCTGTTAATGGTTCTCCCAGTAAATATAACAGGAAAGTATCTAGCGTACTTCCCAACACCAAAGTCCTCACCCAGCTGCTGTATTTTTTGTGAATCCAGTACAATTAGAGCTTCCCACAGATGGCAATATTTCTTTCTGAAATCTTCAGATAACTGTTTGTAGATCCCGTGATCCAGAATGACTGCATTTATTTATCTCATGCTAAGGAAGTCAGTTTCTTTATTAAGTAAATACATTTTATGATAACTGCCTCATTAGAAGAAATGTAAGTATACAATGAGATCACACCTAATGAAAAGCCATTGGGACCCTGTGGAGAAACTAATATATTCCCAGGATGTAGATCTCCGTGAAGGAACCCATGGACGAATATCATCTCCGCAAACACGTCCACGAGGGCTTTTGCTACCTACATAGTCATTCAAGAAGCGAAGCAGAATAGAAGGGTGTGAGCCACACAGTGTTTGAAGATAAAACTTTTTAGATAATTCCCTATCTTTTTATAGTTTCAAGTTTAACATATCCCCCATTTAGGATAACAATTGTATCATGAAAACGGATGTCATAAGTAGCCGGATCATATAACATACAAACTACTGTTCCTCCACCAAACGAACCTCAAGTGGACTTATTCCCATTTTGTTCAAAAATTCCAAGTCATCAACCTGAAAGCCAAGGAGTTTTTGTTCAGCAGTGTGAATGAAACAGCAAATCACAGACAAGGATTCTAAGTTTTCATATATTAGCAAGCAAAGTTCCTTGGGTATCTCTAAATGTCTGAATGCAAAATCCAGATAGCCAGTTTGGCGGTTATTAAGCAATTGAGCAACTAACCAGTACAGTTTTTAATTACTGGGTTGACGTTTAAAAAAAATCTGTAAATCCTGCTTGACAACATGAGTAAGATAAAGCAGGTTTTATATACTTGTAAGAGGCTTATGGACAGTCAAGCCTTCAATACTCATTGCTCTCACCACCACCGTAAAAACAATTCATGTAACATTGGTTATACCTTCTTTCCTTCGCAAAACTCCATAGTCAAGACTTGGCTGCTCGTCATATCCTGCCAATACAAGCAAGATGATTATCTCAAAGGAAATATAAAGGAAAAATTTAGGAATGGATATGTTGCATAAAGAAGCCTATTATTTCTCGTACACAATGGAGGAGCCATAATTATTGCATAAAGCTGATGGTCATATAGCATACCCAATAAACATGAGGGATCCTGACCATCCTGTTCTTTTTAAAATTATTTGCTGCTCTTTCTGAGTTTTTAGCCTCTTGTATGAAATCTATAGAGCAATAAGAAACAATACCATCCAAGCAAATTAACATATTTGTAGAAAACAGCTATAACGAGTTATTTGACACTTATTTCCCTTCCACCGAAAACAATATCCGTGATAAAATATATAGAGAAGCAAATGTGGTTTATACTCACAAAACAATCAGAATGAGCACAAAACGGCACATGGAGTTAAAGGTCTTCCATGTTTTCAAAAAACATGCTATAACAAATTAAACCAAAACTGCTGTTTTATTTGAGAAATATATATGTTTCATCTCGCTAGTCATACTGATCACATTACTACTGTAAGATATAATTTTGATCCAGAAAAAAAGCTTACTGATCAAGTTTATAATGTAAATTATCAGATATATTTCCCTGTGCTAGATTTCAGAAGCCCAAGTCATTGACTTTGTTCTAAACAAAACCCATTAGTCCATGACATATGTTTCTTACTAATAAGATTTATTTCTTATTATGAAGATATTTTATCTTTTTATGTACAACAATGGCTACTTGCTGAAGTTCTAATTACTGGATGACAAGCACACCCAAGAAAATAGTAGATTGACATTGTCTGCGTAAGTTTTAAGTTTAACGAGTTTTCTTGATCTCAGAATCTAAATAAATGAATTTTACATAACTATTCTCTAGCTAGGTATGCGGTTTTATAAATCAACTGTAAAATGGAATATCTGCATCCCTGAAGACATGATATTATGGCGCTAAATCCAGGTGATCAAGTTTTGAGAGTGTGAACTGCAAATGCAAATAGCTAGACAAGACCTAGTGATGTGAAAAAGGACCAACCCAATTGAAAGTGAATATATTGAGTTTTGAAAGAAGGATAATATGACGCATAGCATAATAGTAATTTCCAAGAAAGAAATACTCTCTGCTATAAGTAATCTGTTATTTGATGGAAAACATCATGATATAACTAACCAAGTTCAGAAGCAATGGACTTCGTAAATTCTGATACCATCCACTCAAACCTGTATTCTGGAAAGAACTGCAATACAAGAAATTAAAATTAAGGTTTGATCTTACGAGCCCCCACCCACCCACACACCAACCTAATAAATAAATAAATGCCATAACAATTTGGCTCATTTGACCACTAAATTTCAAGCAGACTTGGCAAAGTTTTTTCTTTCTGAACATGCATGAGATGAGATTTTTTCCTTACGGACCTCTTTCTTTATCACAAAAAAAACATGCACAGACATGTTAAATAGTTAAACCTTATAATGTTCTTCAAGGATACTTTTCTAAGCCAACAAATTGCTTCACATGCATTTTTCTCTTGCTCTATCTACATATTTAATCATTTAAAAGAATAAGCAGAGAATCCTATGACACTTTGAGTAAATAAGACTTTAAGATTCTTACCCAAGCAACCGCTCTTGAGAGGAAAGCCATGGTTGCAAGGTCGAATTTCATTTGATACTCTAATCCTGGATATTGGACCTGTGACTCAAGAAGCAGCAAAAATCTTTTCATCTAAAGTTCTCTTGTGCACTAAAAGAAACACATGTAAGATGAAAAGTAACGTAAAGTTCATGGCCAAGTATGAATTGTCTGTAGGTCGAATATGGCTTAATTGATAAAACTGGACTGAAGTAAAAAAGTTGGTAAATCTCACTACAACAGCTATAACCCAGTGCAAAATAAGAGGCGTAAATTTGATTAGTGCTTCAGTGGACCTAACTAAGGTGATTATATGTAATAAATTCTTTAATGAGGAACTCTTTTTTTTACTTCCGCAAAATATAATCTTCAACCTATTAAAAAGTAAAGTACCTCGATGAATTCATAAGTATTATCATCTTCAATCTAGTCAATTAGATAAAGTATGTGTCAGCTCAAGTAACCCCACCAAACCATCCAACCACCCACAGAAGTCTAAAAGTTACACATGCAACGTAATTTGACAGAATTGCTGAAGATGATTGTAAAGGAAGGCACAATTTTTAACGAGCATAACTGTATTTATTAACCTTGACCGCCACTTCTTGATGGTCTTTCAATAAGGCATGGTGTACTTGAGCAATCGAAGCAGCAGCAACAGGTTGCTCATCAAAAGAGAGGAATCTGAGATTCACGGAGTCACCCAACAAGTCAGTTTTTTGTCTCTTACCAGAAATTGATAACCAAAAAAAGTTTCTTCAATTGCATTATGGAAATTCAAAAAGAAAGTCAAAGTTAAAAATCAAGATATTTCCTGCCCATTTTGATCAACCAACCTTTTCTGACAGTCACACAATTGATGCTAAAATACTCCATTGAAGTTATACACTATATGATACCATAAGATGAAGATTTAATTCAACTAGTTTGTTAAGTGAATTGACCTGTCCCAACTTACATGTCTGACAAATCCTTCCCCAGATTCTTGACTATTACTTCTTTGATAGCTTTGAAATTAAAAGCAACTGCCTGAAGCATCACAAAGAACAAATCAGGACTGATTCTACTATGATAATTTTTCTCAAATAATAATAATAATAATAATGACATCAAGATGAATGCACAACTGAGGACCTGATCCTGTAACGAAGAAAGAGTTGATGAGTACTCTTTTGGAACTTGGCGCATGGCTGCGACAAACTGACCGGCTTTGACATAAAAACCTTTATTGGACTCACATAATTTTAACATCCTCCTTGCAGACCGTAGATGAATCTGAAAAGGCCACAAAACATCAAATTCGATTTTACATCTGGGAATGTATTTGTTGAATACTCAGATCGTTCAGCAGATTTTCGTATACACCACAGCACCACTATTATCGTAGCCAGAAAAACAGAGAAGAAAAAGTGGTTCATATGAATGGAAGCATGCCACGAAGTAATAAACACGAGAGCAATGAAGAAACAAGAATAGCCAAGAATAGTAGACTGAAACCTGAAGATTTCTTCCTTTTATGTAAATAGTGAGGACGTGTTCATTTACCATGAGTTTAAGAAAGTATCAAACTAATCTTCCAACTTGCTTTAATGTTACCCCCAAGCAAGCAATATAATGATTATGGAACGTTCTTGTTAAAAATGTCTGATTGAATTTTACAAATTTGGCCAAAAACTCAGGGTACCAATGTTATCATGTATAATAAAGAACCAAAACAAGCTGAGGTTTAAGAAGTTTGGCTTAATGGGCTAAAGCTATGGATAACTATGATATGATCCATCAATGCAAGAATTCATGTATACTATCTATACACCACGCATCCAATTCTAAGCCCATATGTACATAGGCACTGGTCAAAATTATAACCTTGATATAGAACATCCCAACAAGTATCACTACCTGTTGAATCTTATATACTTGCAGGAGAACTAAATAAGAGATTCCAGCAAATACGGAAGCTAAAGTTTGACCAATATCCAGTGTTTTCAATCTAGTACTTGTAGCAATTACCAACAGTTCTAAAATAGAACAGCATTCAACTAGTTCTTCAAAGGTTAAGTTTGGAGTAAAAGAATCACTCCTTATCTTAATCAATCATGTCATTCTTTGGAAATGGTAAATTATCAAGATTCAAGATATGATTCTGAGGTATACTAGGAAATACTGTTATGTAAGGGAAGGGAAATCATATATTTGAAAATACATTCCAGCGTGTAATCATATCACAAGTTTCATTGCGACTATAGGTAGGTCCTATCTCCAATATGCCACTGATCACATACGGTACATCTAATAAGGTCATTGATGAGGGAAGCTCAGTGGACTTTTGAGAGTAGACATCACCAAAGAATAGGATTTGATGGGTTTCAAGGAAATGGGTTGAGCTTCTGGCCACCTGGATTACAGTTGCCTAGTAGTGAGACTTCTGAACTGAAGCCCAGTAAGATATGGTGGTCCGAGCTCCGAGAGCATATCTGGCACAATATAATTATTTTTGGAGCTCAGTGTGGCTCCGTTGCTAACAAAAATCAGCTGGAATAGCTAGGGATGACTTGCGTCTAGAAGTCGAATAGATGAGTTTGAAGAGGATAAGGAAGTTAAAACTTTAAAACTGACAAGAGAATTGTTTACATGAAGATTTTTTTTTCTCAGGGGAGGGAATTCTGTTATGAAGTTCATTATGAGCCCAATCCTCACATTAAGGTATCTATGAAAAACTTGATATCAGAAGTAAGCACAGGAGACTTTTTACTGGAGATATCAAAACTCCCCTAATGTACTTTTTGCAGGTATCTGTGTTGAGGAGAGTGGTTTTATTGCTGCCATTTCAGGTAGACATCATCCATCATAGTTTCTATGTTTCCAGCCCATGTAGGTTGGTTCAGTGGCCTCTTTCTTTCTCCTACCTATTTCGTAACGCAACTATATCAAGCATGTAATGGTACTTTTTTTTTTTTTTGACGCCCAAACAACCCGAAAGGCCACATCAAGCTAAGTCACCCGACACAAAAACAGCAACAAAAGAAGGAAAATCAAAGGAGCCATGTAATGGTACTTTGGATAATTACAAACACGCAAACTCCGCATGTCTTAAAGTATGCAATCAAACAGAAAGCAGAACGAACACTTCATACGAAAGCGCAAAAACAGGTGAAATCGTCAGGGAGAAAACACCCAAATTTCCCTAACCTTAGACAATGCGTCCCCGTATTCATCCGAAGCGGTGGGTAATCCGCGCAGCGAATACTTGTAATCAACCACGCACGAAGTGATCTGTAAAGTTCAAAATACCTCTTGAAAACGAACTACTAACAGAAGAATGAACGGGAGCAATACAAAAGGAAGCCGTATGTACGCTTACAGCGAAAATGGCGCGAGAGGGGCGCACGACGCCGTTTAAAAAGCTGGATGGGAACTCGAGCGTGGTCGGGGTCGTGGAATTGAAAGAATCGTAGGTAAGGGCTGCGAAGCCAGAGGCGGTGAGAAGATAGAATGAGCTTTTGGCGCCAAACTTCAAAGCTCCATATCTCCTCATCTCTGCTCCGATTTTAGGGGAAAATGAGGCAAAAATAGTGGTTAAATGCCATTCTTCTCGTCGACTCTCACACTTCAGTTTTGTGGAGAACTTTCATAATTGCATTCACCTCCCCCAATTTTTGAACTATCGGCTAAACCATCATTTAAATTTTAAAAATTGCATAAATCTCTCTTTTTCTTTTTCTTTTTCTTTTTTTTTTTTTTTTTTTTTGTTAGACACCGCATAAATCTCTCTTGATGTTTGAAAAATTGGCATGTGTTAAGAATGATCAAACATTGCGGTTGGGAGGTGAAATTTTAATTATAGTGTACCGTTCACCTGCATAGGTTAAAAATGTCTTCACAAGATTTTGAGTTGACCAAATATAAGTGGACGATTGACTAGAAATGGTGAAGACGTTTTCGGCAAAAACGTCTTATGAAGTAGGGGGACAGCAGGATTCACAAATTCAGCACGTTGTACACTGTGTGCCAGTTGTGTGTCAGTCTGTGACCCAGAACAAATGCACTTCGTCCATCCCTATAGATTGACGCGTCATTTCCAGCAAAAGTGTCATGCATCATGTTCTGTCGGTACGACTGAAAAACTTTTGGAACATTATAATCGGAGATCGTCAAAGAATTTTGCAACATTCATGATGCTATGTCATCCTGCATAATATAATAAAAATGGAATGGTTATTACTGTTTGCACTAAAAATTAACGTTTATTGATTTTTAGTCAACACCGAATAGATAATGCAAATTACTTGATAACTTAAATAAAAGCGGTCTTCAATCTTTAGCTTGATCCTCTGATTATTCCTTCAAATTTAAAGTTGTTGAAATCTTCAAACGCTCCTTGATGGATTTGGTGGTATGATCTTCTTCAACTTCAAGTTTAGTTAGTAACATTAATCCGTAGGTCCTTTGACTTGTTTACGAATCAAACGCCAAATTTTAGAGAATTCCGCCAAGAACGCCGATGAACTCGTTGGTAACTCCGTAGATTTAGCTTTGAATATAACGTCGATTCGCCGATATAATGCCTTGATAGCGGATCAAACGCTTTAATTTGGTAACTTCGGGGAAGAACGCCTTTGAATGCCTTAGAACTCCGTCTTGAATTTGTAGAGAGGTTTTTAGCCTTCTTGAACTTGTGTTGTTTGTTGAATGAACTACACATGACCCCTTTATATAGGTGTAGGATTCAAGACTTGTGGTCCAAGTCAACCTTTATTTAATAATTATCTCTTGTATTTTTTGAAGAGATAATATCAAATAAATCATATAAATATTTATCTCTTTAGTATTTTATTATTTTTTTAAAGAGATAATATCATACAAGACTTGAATTTGATTGGTCAGTGTGACACAATACGCCACGTGTCGCCATATGATTTGTCCTGGCTTTCTTTGACTACAAGACTTGATTTAATTGGTCAAAATATGTAACTTCGACATGTGTCATCAGTTGATTTGTTGATAAAATAAAACATTATAATATTAATTTAAATTTAACTATTTAACTTTGAAATTAAATTTAGGATAATTTTAAAATATAAAATAGCAAATTAAATTAATAATATAAAGTTTATTTATTAGTCTACAATTGCCCCCACTTTAAGGTTTGGCGAAAAACATACCAAGTAGTCATGCAAAGACGAGACTTGAAGTACTCAAATTTATTGGACATACCTTTTTTTATGAAGATGTGACTGAGCTTGAAGTTTAATTCAAGTTGCCTACGTACCCCCTCAAGAGGATCAAGTCATGACGTAGTTCAATTTCTTTTTTTTTTTTCCCAAACTTGTTGACATTTTATACTCGTGTCAGGGAGCACACTTAACTTTGATTTTAAACAGTTTATACTCGTGTTAAGGAGTTAATTTGCATTTGATTAAACAGTTTATACTCGTGTCAAGGAGTACAACACTTGATTTTGACTTAACCAGTTTATACTCATGTCAAGGAGTAAACACTTGATTTTGATTTTAAACAGTTTATACTCATGTCAAGGAGTATTGATTTGGATTTGGAGACAGTTTATCCTCATATCAAGGAGTCTTGAATTTGAATTTGAATTTATAGACAGTTTATGCTCGTATCAAGGAGCTTAGATTTGGGCTTCTAAATAGTTTATACTCCGATTTAAGGAGTATATTTGACAGTTTATACTCTTATTAGGGAGTATTTGAACTTTCACTTAAATTTTAGTTGCCCCCGGTATTTTCCCAATGGTCTGTATGCACTTCAGCTTTAACTTTCCTACTAGAGATCAAGTTCGGCTCTAAACTTCCAAACTGAATTGTTTTGGATGTCCCCCAATAGTGTTGGTAACATCATCGTATTCTTGTTGCTTTTAACCATATTGACATTTGTTGAAGCTACTACACTAGTAGCGTTTGCGTCTGCTACATCTTCGCTTTCAAGGATAATTTTACCTTCTCTTGCTAGAGCCATGATCTTATCTTTCAGTACAAAACATTTCTCTATCGGGTGGCTAATGACTCGATGATATTTGCAGTACTTTGGGTCATTCACTTTCCCACTCTCCTCGGGGCGTTTTGGCTGCAGTAATTCTATCAAATTTTTTGCGAGTAGTTCATCAAATATGTGTGAGACGTCTAAGTTTGGAAATGGGTACTCTTTTTCTTACATCTCCTTCAGTGTAAGTCGACGCCTTTCATCCTGTGCAAGTTGACTTCTTGTTTTAGTTTCAATCTTCTTTTCCTTGGAGGTGATTTTAACAGGTGTTGCTTTTACTACCATAGACTCCTTTGAAAAGTGCTTGACGAACTTCTCATTCCCCCGCACATCATTTTCATCATTCCTTTGATTTTCAGTAGAAGAGTTAGTACCATAGTGTGTAATACTTAGTTCCATATCATGAGCTCGCATAGCCAATTCTTCAAATGTATGAGACTTGATACCTTGCAAGATGTAGAGCAATCCCCAATACATGCCTTGAATATATATTTCTATTGCAGATATCTCTGAAAGTCTATACTTGCAATTCAAACTCAATGCTCGCCAACGATTGATGTAATCGATGAATGGTTCGTCTTTCCACTGTTTTGCTTGAGTGAGCTCGAACATACTTACAGTGCGACGAGTGCTATAGAAACGATTCAGGAACTCTCTTTCCATTTGGTTCCAACCGTCGATCGATTCTGGCTCTAAATCAACATACCAATCAAAAGCATTTCCCTTAAGTGACCGCACAAATTGTTTCACCAAATGATCACCATATGTCCCCGCATTGTTACATGTTTCCACAAAATGAGCGGCATATTGCTTCGGATTGCCCTTTCCATCAAATTGCTGAAAACTTGGTGTTTGATAACCCATCGGCATCCTCAAAGAATCAATTTGTTTAGTGTATGGCTTTGAGTATGTTGGAGAATTTTGCGAGGGTGCGCCATACTGAGCTCTAATTGTATTGGTTATCATATTTTGCAGTTCTTGCACAGATAGGGCGGCAATGGATGCAGTAGAGTTAGGTTTTAATCCAGAGTCATGTTGAGGAGAAAAGTTAACTGGCTTTCCATCAGTGACTTGAGCCGAAAGAGTTTGAGGGTTACGAGTAGACTGATCAGGATCGTCATTTTCTAACTTATTCATAAGTTGAGCAATCTGGAAGTCTTTATCCGCCAAAGTCTTTTGCAAATTAGCCATTGCTTGAGCCATTTGGGCAACTTGTTCTTCAAGAGTCATAGTCTCTGTCTCTTCAGTAAAAAGAGTTTCCTTTGATTTAGTTTCTTTGGGGGTCGAAGGAGTTGAACCATCAGATGATTTTGAGGCACGAGCGTTTGTAGAAGACAGCACGGTGCCATCAACTCCTTTGTTCTTCAGATTTTGTTGGTTCGTGCCATTAGCTCCCTTATTCGCGCCATCAGCTCCCTTATTCTTTGGATTGAGTTGGATTTTAGATGCCATTGAGTATTTGTTGAGCTTTGGTATGAAAAGGAAGAGACGAGAGGTAAGATTAGTCCCACCGGGCGTGCCAATCTGTTTGCACTAAAAATTCGCGTTTATTGATTTTTAGTCAAAATCGAATAGATAATACAAATTATTTGATAACTTAAATAAAAGTGGTCTTCAATCTTTAGCTTGATCCTCTGATTCTTTCTTCAAATTTAAAGTTGTTGAAATCTTCAAACGCTCCTTGATGGATTTGGTGGTTTGATCTTCTTCAACTTCAAGTTTAGCTTTTAGTAACGTTAATTCGTAGGTCCTTCGACTTATTTACGAATCAAACGCCAGATTTTAGAGAATTCCGCCAAGAACGCCGATGAACTCGTCTGTAACTCCGTGGATTTAGCTTTGAATATAACGTCGATTCGCCAGTATAATGCCTTGATAGCGGATCAAACGCCTTGATTTGGTAACTTCGGGGAAGAACGCCTTTGAATGCCTTAGAACTCTGCCTTGAATTTGTAGAGAGGTTTTTAGCCTTCTTAAACTTGTAGAGAGGTTTTTAGCCTTCTTGAACTTGTGTTGTTTGTTGAATGAACTACACATGACCCCTTTATATAGGTGTAGGATTCAAAATTTGTGGTCCAAGTCAACCTTTATTTAATAATTATCTCTTGTATTTTTTGAAGAGATAATATCAAATAAATCATATAAATATTTATCTCTTTAGTATTTTATTATTTTTTTAAAGGTATAATATCATACAAGACTTGAATTTGATTGGTCGGTGTGACGCAATATGCCACGTGTCGCCATATGATTTGTCCTGGCTTTCTTTGACTACAAGACTTGATTTAATTGGTCAAAACATGTAACTTTGACACGTGTCATCACTTGATTTGTTGATAAAATAAAACATTATAATATTAATTTAAATTAACTATTTAACTTTGAAATTAAATTTAGGATAATTCAAAATATAAAATAACAAATTAAATTATTAATATAAAGTTTATTTATTAGTCTACAATTACATATATTATTTTGGTAAAAATTAAAGTTGAAGTACATACAAAATTGAAGAACATACCACACCATAAGCAAAATATACATAAGGGGGGTGGGGGTGGGGGTGGGGGTGGTAGCCTTCCATTTTCTATACCGCTTCCGGATCAGTAAACTCGTGGAGAAACATTGGTGGCGTGATTAATTTCCTAGTAATCTCCCCTTACCAATTCCAATAATCACGAGTCACTCGGATGCCAATACCGTTGCCGAATTCTACTCTGGAATTTTCTCTATTGTCCCAGAGTTGGATGTAATGTCTATGTATACTCAGCCATAGCCGACCAACCATCCCTCTTCTCCCGGCAAAAGAGTGCAAATCATCGGTCATCCGTTGATCCACCGGCAAAGGAATGCTCTGCACGTAGCCGAATTGTCTAGAAACCCTATCAGGATAATGCCACTCAACACACGACCAGTTTATCAGGGGTACTCTACAATGCCAACCTCCGGTACCAACGTAAGCAGACAACCCACCATACTCAACTTGGCTTTCGTTATACGGCCGCCAAATAAACTACATAAATTTAAGATTATATGATATATTAAAATTGCAACCATTTCATCAAAATAATAAGTTTCAACTAAATTTTGACAGTTACTTCGTTATCCCTCATTTGACCATGAATCTGTCTAAACAGCCTGACATTGTGGGAGACAGTGATCACCCAGCTATTGTAATACATCCAGCTACGATTAAAAAAAAAAGGAACCTATTATTCTTACTAAACTAGCATTAGCTTACGTCCACACCACTATAATTGACACAATTGTGATACTTACTGCGCTGCATACGGCGCTGGATGCAACTATCACCCAAGTACAGTCATTGGTCTAACATAAACCTTATCTTTCGTCTACGTTGGAGCGAGATATGGCATCCTACTCAAAGCCCAAACCTAGCAGAGAAATTGATAATGAGATATAGTTCTATCAAAAATTAAATTCAAATAACACTTTAATGAAATAAATTTCACCTGCAGCAATTGTAGTGCGCCTCATAGATTCTTCTTTCCCTTTTTTGCTGCATTGCAAAGGGACCGGTACAATGAGGCCAATACAACACTACCTCAGCTATAGCTACTAACCTCCTGCAGCACCGCCTTCACATCCTCAACAAAAACCTCCCGTTGGTCCTCTGGTGCCTGCTTGTATCCAAGATTGAACAAGTATACCAGAGAGATAGTGTTCCCAGTGCTATCTGGCCACATCATTGTTCCTAATATAAGCAGGATAGTACAACGAGCCCATCTAAGTACTTCTTGATCCAAACTATGATCCTTGATTGGATGTTGTTGCATGTACTGACGGAGCTCTTTAAGTTTCAGCTTAGAACCTTCGAGATTAGGCGCAAAACCTAGATGTCTTATGCAAGCATCCACCTAATCAATGGTCACACTGTCATTACTGATAACTACTCTCCCATTAATTGAAAGGTGTGAGTTTCCGGCCTCCACCTCTCCACCAAAGCAGTGATCAGAAAGTGGTCCACCTCCATCTCCCTAACCCTGTACAACCCGTAGAATCTCATCTCATATAAGAACACCAGGACCGGATCATGCATTACCAAATGAAAACTACTATCATCCCTGGCGTAGAAACTTGGCTTCCCATTACGGACTTGCAAGCAAAAATCTAATGCTCCAGATTAGGGATGTAAACGAGACGAGCCCGTTCGCGAGCCTAGCGAATCGAATCAATAAAGGTTCGGGTTCGAATTCGAGGTAGTCGAACCCGAACCGAACCCTGGCTCGATTCGCGACCTACACGAACCGAATTCGAACCCTTTCTTTCTTAAAATTGGGCTCGCGAGCCGGCTCGCGAACCCATATATTTTATTTAAAATTTTTATATATTATTTATATTATTACATAGTATATAATATATTATTCTATATATATGTACTTATTATTTATATAATATATACATACGGTTATATATATATATATATAAAAATATTAAAAATTAAAATAAAATTACAAAACCCTACCTTTCTCAATCTCTCCAAAATCGCCGCCCCTTTCTCTCCCAACCATCTCAAACTCCCACTCTCTCTCAAATCGGAGTCTTTCTCCTCCAACCACCCCAAAATTCTCAAACTCTCACCCTCAAAGTATCAAATCAGCCGCCAACACTCACAGTTGTTGCCGACATTCCCCACCACCACCATTGTTGCTGCTGCGTGTCCTGCTACTGCGCCTCAAACCTTCAAGAACCCACCACCACAGTGCCACCGCCGCCCCTCACCGTCACTTCTGCTGCTGCGCCTGAAGTCCTCAACCATCCACTTGCTGCGTCTCCTTCACCACCACAGTGCCATCAGACTAATCCCACCCAGGCCTACATTTTTTTTCCGCCTGAAATTTTTATGTTTTCTCGAAATTTATGAAAAAGGTTTGCGAACCTTCAAGCCGAATCCGAGCCGAACTCTATCTCGAACCGAATTCAAACCTTGTTTTCTGAGATTCGTCAGGCTCGAGTCCGAGTTCGGGTTCGTTAAAATACCCCTCGAACCGAACTTGAACCCTAAAAAAGGGGCAGGGTTCGGCTCGGCTCGGTTCGTTTACATCCCTACTCCAGATTGAATATCCTTTAAACTGTCACTCCGATGCAATGCTTATGCGTAGAACACGCTAGGATTCACAGGTCGATATAAACGAACCATCCACAACCTACAAAGCAACAACAACCAAAATCAACAAAGCATCCCACTAAATTACAATTACTACACAAAGTACAAAATATCAAGCAACAGGGGTTAATAGTTGAAAATTTTCAACATTTTCAACTCATTTCTCAATTTCACACTTTCATGCAAAGATCATTACATGCTCCAAATACATCAACTAAGCATATTTGTTTGTTCATGTATGTTACCCGATTTATTGAATTTAATTGCATGTCAAACCCAACATAAATCAAATAATTGTCACAATAATGGTTGGCTTCAAACCTTTGGCTCATAAGCTTTATACTCTACATTCAAATTCAAGTTTAAGGCATTAACACGATTTCTTCAACCTTACTGCTTAACTTCTTAGAAAGCTCTTACATTGGATATAATTAATATATTCTTACAATTTTCCATATTAGCAACAACAATGCACATATTTTAAATGAAATTCTATGCTATTGTTAAAGTTTCTCTATGGTTTATCTTACACATTAGCAACAATAATTCACATTTTTTTAACCTCATTATTTATTCAACAACAAAAATTGAAAGACTAAATGACACATTCCAATTCCAACACATACATTCAAATTCAACAATAAACATGCTCTCTAACTCAATAACCATCCTTCTTCAACTACGAGATTTCATGTTCCCAAACAACAAAGGCATCATTCACTTCCCTTCTTTCCCAAATTTGAAATTTCGATTTTTAAACTAAACATACAAAAAAAAAAAAAAAAAGGAGGGAACAACTAACCTTGTTAAACGTTGAACACTTCCTTTGAACGAAGCTTCACACCTCTCTCAGTTGGAATTCCTCTTCTTCCGCCTAAAATCGCTCTTCCCGTCGTTCCTGTCTCGCTTATTTGTTGCTGCTAGGGTTCTCTGCACAGAGAACCCAGCCGGTGCTTTTTTTTAAACGTCTTCTTATGAAGGCATTTTTCTAGAAAACGTCTTCAGAACATCTTCATCATTTTTTAGTCAGTCAGCCACTTAAATTGGTCAACTCAAAATCTTCAAAAGACGTTTTTTAAGAAAACGTCTTCAAAAGACGTTTTTGTAAAATGGGTTTTACACCAAAATTAAACTATCACCATTTTGAACTATGCAGGTGAACAGTACACTATAATTAAAATTTCACCTGGCTGGGATGATCTGGGATACCATGCTCCTATCAGCAGATTTTTGACTAAAGATTTGTACCGTACATGAATTACGAATAATCTTGCAAAGTATTTAATGCAACGCGTATTTACAAAGTAAAGTTTACTATGTAAGTCGCAAGTTTTTAGGAGTGATTCGATTCGTTGTAAGACACAACAACTAGTAATAAAAATTACAACTGATAGCAATAATTCTCTTTTTATATCTTCTGTGTTGTTTCGTGTGCTTATTATTCAGTTTTATCATACGTTATCAGCACGATCGTTCTCCAAACTAATCAACCAGAAGACAAGGGTAATATTTCTTAACTATTTATTTACATTCCTATATTATCTATTTATTTACATTTTCAAATATAGTATTATTACGAATGGCTAAAGCCTTTTCTTAAAACATAATTATATATATATAATGAATGGCTAAAGCCTTCTAATATTACATATTTATATTTAATGGAGGACTAAATACCCTAATAATATTTACTTATATAATAAAGGATTAAACCTCCTTGTTATATTTATTTACCTGCAAATGGAAGGCCGTGCCTCCTACTTATTCATTTTTGCAACGTACAATTAATTATGTGCACTTAATTTTTGACCTAACTGTTAATATTTATGTTTATATGTTTATGACTTTCCATATATTTTTATCAACACACAACATGCATAAATTATTATAATTAATTCTTGCATTTACATTTATCTATATATATATATATATATATATATATATATATATATAACGGCTAGTTTGTAACGACTAGCTGTAATTTTTCTATAAATAGATGATTTTGGGTAAATATAATTCACTCACTTCTACATCTTATTTCTTGCTCCCAAATATTGTATAAAGTTTCGCATATCAAGATGTTGTCAGATTCGTTAATTTTCTTAATAGTTATAGTGATAGCTCTCTCTATAATTTTCCTTAGTGTAGATATCCCGAGAGAGGAATGGGATTTGGTTACTTTCATTGTATTTCTTATGATATCTATGTTGATCATGACCAAAGGATTCGAAGTTGGCCTTTAAGTTGTTTTTTGAATTATTTTATTAAATAAATGTATTGATTGTTATCTTTTATCTTGTACTGGATACCAACATATCGAATCTTACAAAGCTTGAGTTCATTGCACTCGATATCATGGGAAAAATTATATACCTTGGATTGTTGATGTAAAAATGCATTTTGAATTAATGGGTCTTTTAGACACTATCAAAGAAAATAATAAATGTTCTAACCAAGATAAACCCAAAGCTATAATTTTTCTCCGTAGACATCTTAATGAGGGGCTCAAGATGGAATACCTAACAGTTAAAGATCCAAGCATTTTATGGAAAAGCCTTCAAGAGAGGTACAATCACTAGAAGAAAGTTATGCTTCCTTCTTCTCGTGATGAATGGAGCACTTTACGCTTCCAAGACTTCAAGAAAGTCAGTGAATATAATTCAACAATGTTCAGAATAGTCTCATAATTGAGGTTTTGTGGGCAACAAATTACTGAGGATGATATGTTAGAGAAAACATACTCCACATTCCACGCATCGAATGTTAATTTGCAACAACAATATCGAGTGCGTGGATTCAAGAAATATTCTGAACTTATTGCATACCTTCTTGTGGCTGAAAAGAATAATGAATTGCTAATGAAAAACCATCAATCCCGTCCTACTGGCGCGACAGCATTTCCTGAAGCAAATGTTGTAGTTCCCTCAAAGTATGAATAGAAAAATCACCATGGACCCAGTTAAGGTCATAGTCGTAGTCGTGGTCGAGGCCGGCGTAATACTCGTGGTCGTGGTCGTGGTCGTGGCCGAGGAAGTTATTCATACTCCTCTCATCAAAGAAAACAGTACCACCAGAATAAGACACACCACCCAAAGGATGTTCACGAAGCTGGGTCTTCGATGAACCCTGAAGATACTTGCGATAGATATGGCACAAAAGGGCATTGGGCTCAGATTTGTCGAGTTCCAGAACATTTTGCCCGTTTATACAAAGCATCTTTGAAGGGAAAGGGAAAAGAAGTGAATTTCACTGAACATCATGATTCATTTTGTGATTCAACTCACCTGCACACTTCAGATTTTACCGATGATTTTGATGAAAATAAAAATGGCAATTAGATAAGATTTATTATGATTCTACTTTACTGTTGTATTTTCCAGTTTGAAGGCTATCATTATGAGCATGTTTTATTATACTAGATTTTTAGAAACTATTATGTACTTTTCATTTATGGCAATATAATGTATCTTTTCTGCATTAAACTCATGACTAATTTTCATATCATATTATTTGTTTATGTAAAGTGATGATATGGATCATTGTGGAAAAGGAATCGAAAGAATAGTTAATGAAAAAAATTTGTGTATACCCGATAGTGGCACAACGTGTACTATTCTTAAAGATAGAAGGTTCTTCTCATGATTAAATCCGACAAGGACTACAGTAAATACAATATCAGGTCCTACTGATTTGATTGAAGGAATCGACAAGGTAAATTTTTCATTGCCAAATGGTACAAAGTTTTCAATAGAAAATACCTTATATGTGCCAAAATCCAAAAGAAACTTGTTGAATTTCAATGATATATATTCTCACAAGTATGATACTCAGTCTGAGACTGAAGACATCACAAAATATATGTATCTTACAGCCTGTAAATCAGGGAAAAAAATACATATGGAAAAACTAGCAATGCTCCCTTCTGGATTGCATTATACTTACATAAGTATGATCGAATCTGTAACGCCCTAGTTTCGGATGTTCAGGTAAGCACGCCACGTGTGAGTTTCGAGAGTTAGGAATTATTTTAATTCTTTCATTTATGAATTTCTACATTTTATGATATATTTTATAAAATTCTATTTTAAGAGTTTATATGAAATTTATATCAATTTGAGAATTATGGCATAACTTGAATTCAATTGATGCGTGAATTAATTGCCAAGCGTGACTTATGTGACTATATGGCCTTACTTGATCAATTTCATAATGTGAGGACCCAATCGAATTGGATTTAATTGACATCACTTCATAAGCTTAGGGACTTAATTGCATAACTTATTTAACTTGGAGGATTTAATAGCAATTAGGGGCATTTCATCCCTTTTATTTGCAGCATTCACGTAATGCATCTCTTCTCATTTCATACAACATACATACACTTTGTTCTTGCTCTCATTGTTGCTCGATCAAAACCCTCCAAAGAGGAAGGAAGGATTTCACCACTTTCAAGCTAAATTTCGGGAAAATTAGTGAACTTTGAAGCATCATCATCTCCCCAACTCCATCTCTTTTCTTCTCTTTTTCATTCAAGGTATTTATGGGTGAGATATGTGAATTCTTGAAGTGATTGATGAAGCTAGGGTTATGGTTTGGGATAGGATAATTTGTGCTTTAGTTGTTGGAAGTATGATTAGGAGCTTTGAACTTGAATTTCATGCATAAATTATGGAGTTTATGGAATTAGTTGACGAGTTCATATATGGGTTTGAAATTGATGATTCTTGTTGATCAATGATGGATATAAGTGTTTATGGTAGATTTTATTGTATATTAAGCATGTATCCATGTTACTTCATGTTTTAGATGCATTTGGTGATTGAAATTAAGGTTGCTGTGATGTCTTGGTTTATGGTTCGAACTCCCCTGCTTGCTGCTCTGTTTTCTGCATCTTCTGTATAACGGCGGCCCAGTTCATTCTGGGAACGGCCGTTCCCACCCCTGATAGGTTTGGCGCGTGAGACTGGGAACGGCCCTTCCCAGTTTTGGCTTACAGTCGGAACGGCTGTTCCCAGCCCAAAATCTTTACAGATGCGCGGGATCAATTCGGGAAGCCGGGAACGGCCCTTCCCATTTCATGTTAAAACCCGGAACGGCCGTTCCCATGCTCCAGGGGATTTTGTGAATTTTCTGCATAAAAATTATTTTTCCAAATCCGTTTCTAAGCCCCTAAATGATCGATACGTGTTATTATATGCTAATTTTATGCATGAAAATGATCATGACATTCCATAATTTCCAATGCACGATATATTACTTCATGATTACGCCGTTCGTCCTAATTGGTTCATTTGAGTCGTGTCTCACGTACACTTGTCTTTATTGCACAGACCAACTTCTTGGTGACGAGGAACAGGCTCCGTAGGTTGTATCCTTCTTGATACTTCAATGTTAGATATTTGGCATGACCGATTGGGTCATCCTGGTTCAACAATGATGCGAAAGATCATTAAAAGTACATGTGGGCATCCGTTGAGGAACTAGAAGCTTCCTCAAATGAAAAAGGATCCATGTACAACTTGTTCTCTTGGAAAATTGATCTTGAGACCATCACCAGCTAAGATTCAAAATGAATCACTTGCTTTTCTTGAACGTATTTAAGGTTATATATGTGGACCATTTCGATACTTTATGGTATTGATAGATGCCTCTAGCTGATGGCCGCATGTTTGTTTGTTGTCAACTCGTAATATGACATTTTCGAGGTTTCTTGCTCAGATTATTAAATTACAAGCACAATTTCCGAATCATACAATTAAGAAAATTTGGCTCGATAATGTTGGTGAATTTACGTCTCAAACTTTTAATGATTATTGTATGTTAACTGGGATGGTTGTTGAGCACCCTGTTGCTCACGTATATACACAAAATGGTTGTTGCTAGACCATTGATAATGAGAACAAAGCTACCAATTTCAGTTTGGGGTCATGCAATTTTACATGATGAATCTTTAATTCGCATAAGGCCAAGTGCTTATCATAAATACTCCCCATATCAACTTGCATTTGGGCAAGAACCGAATATCTCCCATTTGAGAATTTTTGGTTGTGCAGTATATATGCCTGCACCACCATAACGTAGCAAAATGGGACCACAGAGAAAGTTGGAAATTTATGTTGGCTATGGAAGCCCATCTATTATAAGATATCTTGAACCCCAAACGGGTGATATATTTATAGCACGTTTTGCTGATTGTCATTTCAATGAAAATGATTTCCCAATGTTAGAGGGAGAAAATAAACAGCTGCAAAAGATATTACATGGTTTACACCATCGTTATTGCATCTTGATCCACACACTAAACAGTGTGAAATAGAAGTACAAAAGATTGTTCATTTGCAAGGCATTACAAATCAATTGCCAGATGCATTTACAGATACGAAAGGAGTGACTAAATCATATATACCAGCTGTTAATGCTCCTGGTCGGATTAAGGTCTCGAAAGGACAAACCGAGAAGAATGTCACTCACGAGTCTACAGCACGCCTGAAGCGTGGTAGACCATTTGGTTCCAAAGATAATAATCCTCGTAAAAGAAAAGGAGCAAATATGAATTATGACCCCTCATAAAGAGAAAAGTGTCCCAAATGAGACACAAAACGAGGAAAATGTCCTAGAAGAGACACAAAGTGAGATTAATGAGGAAATCTCAATAAATTACTTTCATTCAAGAAAGTTGTGGAATCGAAATGATATCAAAGTTAATGATATATTCTCTTATGCCGCAGCGCACGATATCACTCATGAAAGTGAAGACTCTGAACCAAGATCTATCACTGAATGTCAAAATAGACATGACTAAAAAAAATGTAAAGACGCCATTCAGGCTGAGCTGAATTCTCTAAATAAACGAAATGTGTTTGAGCCTATTGTCCTCACTCCCAAAGGTGTGAAACCTGTCGGATACAAATGGGTTTTCATACGAAAATGAAATGAGAAAAATGAGGCAACAAGATTCAAGGCAAGACTTGTTGCTCAGGGATTTTCTCAAATATCTAGAATTGATTATGAGGAAACGTATTCTCCTGTCATGGATGCGATTACGTTTCGATATTTAATCAGCCTAACAGTTTCTCAAGGACTGAAAATGTGTCTTATGGATGTCATTACAGCTTACTTGTATGGATCACTTGATAGTGATATCTACATGAAGGTTCCAGAAAGATTCAAGATGCCTGCTGCATTAGAATCAAAACCTAAAGAGAGATATTCGATCAAATTACAAAGGTCTCTTTATGGATTAAAACAATCTGGACACATGTGGTACAATCGCTTGAGCGAATTTCTATTAAAAAAAAGGATATGTGAATAATCCTATTTGTCCATGCGTATATATTAAGAAAACGACATCCGGATATGTAATTATTGCAGTCTATGTAGATGATTTGATTATCATTGGAACTGCTAAGGAAATCCATGAAACAACAGTTTACTTGAAAAATGAGTTTGAAATGAAAGATCTTGGACAAACCAAATATTATCTTGGCTTGCAGATTGAGCATAAACGAAATGGAATTTTCGTTCGTCAATCAACTTATACTGAAAGGGTGTTGAAACATTTTAATATGGATAAAGCAACCCCTTTAAGCACTCCAATGATTGGAAGGTCGCTTGGTGTAGAAATAGATCCTTTTCGCCCTCGTGAAAAGAACGAGGAAATTCTCGGATCTGAGACACCATACCTCAGTGCTATTGGAGCACTTATGTATCTTGTTAATTGTACTAGACCTGACATATCTTTTGTAGTTAACTTACTAGCAAGGTTCAACTCTTCCCCAACAAAAAGGCATTGGAATATAGTAATACCATTTATTTTCCTTTTCTAAATAATAATATAGTAAATAATATGATTCTAAACGAATATAATATATTTATTATATAGAATAAAATATAATAAAAATTATTATATCTATATATAATTGTAATATAATATATCATTGTATAAATTAATTATATTTCTATATTTGTGTAGAAAGTTAATTAAGGAATATTAATATTTTAATGAAAATATTATTGTGTAAACAAAATTTTAATTGATTACACAAAATCGTATAATCTACAAGCAAAAAGCATGTCTTGAGGTGCTTCTAAATTCTAGTTTATTTCTGATTAAATTAAGTAAAAGCTGATTTTTCGAACATTCCAAGATAACTGAAAATAAACATTTATCATATAATCACTTATTTTTATAGTTTGTCAACACCACCTAATATGAGAAGGGTATTTTGGCCAAATTTTAATTTTTGGTAATTTATTATTTTTAAATTTATAAAATATTTGCTGTTAGCGGGAGTTTAATCTTTTTAGGATACTTTAACTTTTCCTAAACTTCACATGTAAAAAAATATTAATATTAACATCCTCCATACTTTTAGGTTTTTCAAAACTTCCTACACTTTATAAAAGTACCATAACATCCTTGATAATCCTAAAAATAACACACCATGTCCCTTTCTTTATTTTTTGCGATAATTACGAACAACCCCCTGAGATTTGGCGAAATTACAGATTACTCCTTGAGGTTTGAGAAATTACGAACTTCCTCTTGGCCGGTTATCACCTCCATTAAATTTAACGGAATGTGCGAAATTTACTATTTTGTCCCTAATATACTGAAACTCAGGGGGTTATATGTAATAAGAGCCCAAAGGTAAGAGGGTTAATGCAAGGACTGAAATTCTTAGGGGGTTTGATGTAAATACTTGAGTTTTGTGTCTACCTAACATTTTTTTTTCCAATGAATATTACTTAATGATATTTTAATATTTTTATGATAAACTAATTTCATACATACAGTTTACGGATGCATAATATTTTACTGTAGATATTGATCATGGATGTTCAACGTTTCCAATAATTGTTTAAATGACTCTGACGGATATTTATGTGAATTTACTAATATATTTATTGATATCGGTGTGTTTGTTATAATTTTCAATTTTGAGGGGAAATTTTGGTAATGCACTAATTGATACTTCTTGTGTTGTTTTTTTTGTATGAATTTTTATTTTGAGGAAAAGATTGTTATAATTGCAAATAAATTATTTTAAATTAATTTTAAATGAACTTGTACAAAATATATTTAAAACTAAGATATAAATATAAGATGGAATTTATAATTTCCTATCATACTTTATAAAAATAAATATCATGGAATATCTAATTTAATTTATATTTATAGGTAAAATATTAAATTTAAATTAAATAACAAAATTTTAAATACAAAAAATCCAAAATTAACTAAATATCATTAAACTCTTAGTAACATTACAATATACTCCTTAAGGGTATTTTTGGAATGTAAATATGAGTTTAAACGGTGTGATTTATGGTCGTGAAATTTGTGAGAGAGAGTGTAAACGTCAGTGGGGAGTTTGTAATTTCTTAAACCTCATGGGATAATCTGTAATTTCGCCAAATCTCAGGGGCTTTTCATAATTATCCCTTATTTTTTCCTACAAAATACCCAGCGTCATTTTCAGAAGATTGAAGGTTTATCGGTACATCATTTTTTTTCCGGTAACCAAGATGAGCTCCGACAACTTTGCTGTACCTCCACCCACAATTCGCACCTTATAATTTCTTTTTGGAATGTAAATATGAGTTTAAACGGTGTGATTTACGGTGGCGAAATTTGTGAGAGAGAGTGTAAAGGTCAGTGGGGAGTTTGTAATTTCTTAAACCTCATGGGGTAACCTGTAATTTCGCCAAATCTCAGGGGCTTTTCGTAATTATCCCTTATTTTTTCCTACAAAATACCAACGTCATTTTTAGAAGATTGAAGGTTTATCGGTGCATCAAAAAATTTTTTTTTCCGGTAACCAAGATGAGCTCCGGTAACTTTGTTGTACCTCCACCCACAATTCGCACCTTATAATTTCTTTTTTCCCTTTTTTTTTTCTCTCCCCACAATGTAAGGCGAAAACCCAATGGGCGGTGATTTTTTCCGAATGCTCAAGATAGCCTTTGGCAACACAGTTATACTTCTGTCCACCATACATTGTACTTTTTAAACTTTCTTTCCCCCTTATTTTTCACGTCCACCACACGTCGTCGCAAAATAAAAACCCATTAACCTGTAATTTGTTAGATAACCAATCAGAGCTCCAACAAGAAGAAGGTAGCTGATTTTTCTTCAACAAATTGTTGATAACTTCTTTTGTATCACACAAATTATTCAACAAGTGAAGATTTTAACTCAAGAATATAGAGTTTCAATTTTTTTTGACTTTCCATTCCATTCCATTGAATTTACACATTTACTAGACATTAGAGTATTTTATTTCAATAATAATTGATTTTTACTCGAGTATCAAAAGAAACAGGTTAATAATTTTTGTGGTGCACCCTAGTAACAAAACTTTTGGGAAGCGTAATTTCAAATTCGAAGCAATGTGGCTCCGGCATAATGAGTGTGATAATGTAGTCGGTAAGAGCTGGGTTTCTCCTCCTGCTTCTCAAGGTGCGGGCTCCATTTGAGACAAAATTGCCAAATGCCGAATGGATCTTGCCAGTTGGAAAAAAGCCACTTTCATTGACCCCAAGAAACATATTGAGAAGCTGGAGACCAGATTGATTCAACTCCGGGACGGTGTGATTACTGAATTCACTAAGCTTGAAGAAGAGAAAATTAAGGCTGAGATTGATGAATGTTATGCCCGAGAGGAAATCAAATTGAAAAAAAGAGCTAAATCACATTGGCTCCAAGAGGGGGACCGAAACACTTCATATTTCCATTCGAAGGCTTCCAATAGAAGACGAAAGAATATGATCACGAGACTCAAAGATGAGTTTGACACTTGGAGAGAATCTGAAATCGAGATCAAAGGGGTGGTGGAACGATATTTTGTTAAAATCTTTACTTCCACTCGACCCTCTTTGGATGAGATTGATCGCACTATCGAATGCTTGGAACGATGGGTCTCACTTGATATGAACACCAGTTTGAGCGCTACATTCACTGCTGCCGAAATAGATAAAGCTCTCTCCCAAATGGCTCCCCTCAAATCCCCTGGTCCCGATGGTATGCCTCCTATTTTCTTCCAGCACTTTTGACCTGTTGTGCGTTCTGATGTTATTGCTTGTACTCTAGACTTTCTGAATCACGGTCGGTCTTCTAGCCACATGCATCATACTCATATAGTTCTTGTTCCTAAGTGTAATTCCCCTGAGTCTATGTCGCAACTCCGTCCTATTAGTCTGTGCACGGTTATTTACAAACTTGATTCTAAAGCCATTGCTAATAGGCTAAAACCTTTCATGCATCATATTATTTCCAATACTCAAAGTGCTTTTGTTCCTGGTCGTCTTATTACTGACAACGTGCTGATTGCTTTTGAGATAAATCATTACATTAAGCGCAGGACGACTGGAAAAGAGGGACTCTTTGCTTTGAAACTCGACATGAGTAAGGCGTACGACCGCGTGGAATGGACTTTCTTGGAACGAGTTCTCTTGAGGTTAGGGTTTGATGTCTCCTTTGTGGCTGTTATTATGCGTTGTGTTACCTCTGTTACTTACTCCTTCGTCCTTAACGGTTTCCATTTTGGCCATATTTCTCCCCAATGGGGTCTCCGACAGGGGGACCCCCTCTCTCCTTATCTGTTTCTCTTTTGTGCAGAGGTCTTTAGTCGCCTCATCGCCCATGACAGCCGTATCCAGGGCGTGGCCATCTGTCGTCGGGCCCCAAGGATCTCCCATCTTCTCTTTGCCGATGATACTATGATTTTTAGTAGAGCTAATTCTGAGTCAGTTGAAGGGATTCGCGATATTCTTCTCTTATATGAATGAGTCTCTGGCCAATCTGTTAATTTTCAGAAATCCTTCATTGTGTTCAGTCCGAATGTTACCGGTGAAATTCGCGATAGACTCATCCATTGCCTAGGAGTCAATGAAGTACTAAGGCATGATAAATATCTTGGCTTACCTTCTGTTGTGGGTACTAAGAAAAAAGAAGTTTTCAATCATATCCGAGAACGGGTCTGGGCTAAGGTACAAGGTTGGTCCGAAAAACTACTCTCCCAAGCTGGTAAAGAAATCCTTATCAAGTCGGTCCTTCAAGCTATTCCGACTTACTCTATGAGTTGCTTTCGGTTATCGGACTCTCTTTTGGAAGATATCGAAAGGATGATCCGAGACTTCTGGTGGAATAATGGGAACAAAGACAAAATTCATTGGGTTGATTGGCACCGTCTGTGCGGGAGAAAGAGATATGGTGGGATCGGATTTCGTGATCTTAAAGCTTTCAACCTTGTCCTTCTAGCGAAACAGTGTTGGAGAATTGTCGAGAATCTTGATTGCTTTCTTGCTCGGCTGCTTAAAGCGCGTTACTTTGCTTCGGTTGATTTCAGTGAAGCCCTACTTGGCTATAGACCTTCCCTTACTTGGAGAAGTCTTCTGGCAGCACGTCCGGTTTTCTTAGCGGGTTCTCGTTGGAGAGTTGGTAATGGTAATTCTATTCGAATTTGGCATGATAGATGGATCCCATGCCCTAACAGTTTCAAGCCGTTTTCTCCGCGGCCGGCCGACTCTTCTATCACTTTAGTTAAAGATCTCATTGATCCTGTCACGGGTAATTGGAAAGTTGATCTCATCCGCGATACTTTCCTCCCCGCTGACTGTGAATGCATCATTTCCATACCTCCTGGTAGTCATTCACATCGCGACAGGTTGATTTGGCACTTCTCTAATTCTGGGCGCTTTACAGTTAAGAGTGCATACTACATCGCGCTCTCCTCCCTCTCAAAATGGTGTTTCTCAGGTCCTTCTCAGAATTTTGATTGGTCTTTTATTTGGATGGCCAAGGTTGCTCCTAAGATCAAAGTCTTTATCTGGCGCCTATGTTCCAATGCCGTCACAACTTCCTTGAATTTGCTTCGGCGGCGATGTTCTCCTTCCCCACTCTGTCCCCTTTGCGATAATTCCCCCGAAGACATCCCACACCTCTTCTCTCATTGTGACTTCGCGCGACAAGTGTGGGCATTGTCAAATTTGCCGTTGGATTGTACCTCTTTTAGAGGTGGTGATATTCTGAGTTGGATCCTACACTCTTCTCAGGCTCTTGATCGGGTAGAAGTCTCACTTTTCTTCACTACCCTTTGGTTCATCTGGTGGTTTCGTAATATCAGAGTCTTTGAAGGTAAGCATATTCTCCCTGACGACACTATTTGCTTTGCTCGTAACTTTAATTCGTCCTTTCTTGCTGGTGTTCGTGCCCCTCCCATGATGCATATTCATCCTCTCCCGTCTGCCTGGACCCCCCTCCAGTGGGCTCTCTTAAACTCAACTTTGATGGTGCTACGTTTATTGAATCTGGGGAAGTTGGTATAGGAGTGGTGGCTAGGGACTACTTGGGTGTTTGTGTTGGCTGGCTTTCCGATTGCTTCCAAGGTCGGTTTAGTGCTGAAGTTGTGAAAGGTCTGGCTGCTAGAGCGGTTGTTTGTTTGGCATCAAAACACGGTTGGTCCTTGGTCATTTTAGAAGGTGACTGCCAAAATCTCATCAACAAGATTGCAGACTCAGCCGAGGATTTTTCGGAGACGGGTAATATTGTTTTGGATATTCGCAGTGTTCTGTCCCACATCCCTACTTTCTCTCTTTCGTGCGTTCGTAGGACTGGTAATTCGGTTGCTCATTGGCTTGCCCGCAACGCTCAGTCTTTTATTGAAGGGATTGATAATCCCCCTGATGCTGCTTGCCGTCTCATCTTAGCTGATTCGGTTTCTTAGTTTTGCTGTTTGTTTTCTCTCTGAGTTGCCTTTTCCTTGGTTTTCTTGGCGCCCCTGCGTGGGCGTCCCCTGGTGTCAAAAAAAAAAAAAAAAGTTAATAGGTTTTGTCGTTTTACACATGTCCAACAATTGAGGGTTTTAATTTTTCTATATATTTTTTTTCATTTTAAATCGATATTATGACGTTCTTAATTCGATAATAATTGAGTTTTACTCAACAATCGAAAGAAATAGTCATTCAAAACTTTTTCTAATAGGTTGTATGCATTAGGGAGGTCAAAATTTTGATTCACATAGTCATATCCACTAAGTATGTTGATTTACGTAGTTTTGGGGCATGCATAAATTTAACCTTGAAGATGCTTCCCTCATTCATTGGCAATTGTTTCTCTCTTTCTCATTTTTATTTTTGACCATTGAAGTCTCATTTATTAAAAAAAGTAATGCTTTGGGCACACTTATTAGATAGTTCACTTGAATTTATTGTCAAGAAAATCGTAATTTCGGATAAAAGAGAAAAATGGGAACACCAGTTCAACAAAATTGGCTAGAAAAATGATTGCTAGACTGCTAGACCCACTTCTTAGAATTTCTGTAAGGAAAAAAAAAGAAATTGGACTAACCATATAATAAGTTTCTCAATTCAGTGAATGAAATGAAAATTTGTACAAAAGGCACATCCCCAATTGCGGTTGAAGTAGGTAACCAGAGCAGAATGATTGATATATGAGATACATGTGGCAACTACGAAGGGTGCAGATTAAGGCGCATCATGAAACACCCAAAACTTTTTGGGTTAGCAAACCAAGTACTATACGGGTTCGTTCGAAATACGAACATTGGCTCATGTAGACCCAAAGGTCGAATAGACGTAAGGAACAGGTTCATTTTTAAGGTTGACAAGCATCATGTGACTTGGGGCGATTAGGACTCTAGTAGAGATAAACTCGTGCTATGAGTATCTCTCCAAGAGATTACAATACTTTTGGCCAGCCTAATAAGGGACTAAAAGTTGTAATCAAACTTGGAGATTGGGCGTGGTTGGACTCTTTATTAATGGGACTTAAGGTTGTAATTGGATCATCATGTACGCATACATAATAACGAGAGTAAAAAAGAGACACAAATGACCAAAAATTGTGCAATGGTACGATTACTGAGATATTGTATAGTTGAAGGAAGTTGGTCGAGTGTGAGATCAATGGTGACTAGTTTGAGGGCTTCTTCCTACTAGGATAAACATACAAAGATTAGGAAGTCAAACTGGGACTGATAGTGTTGACACTCAAGTCAATAAATATCTTATAGAGAATACTCAAGTGAGCTTGGGGAGAGTATTTTGTTAGCAATAAATATCTTGACAATGTAGAAGTATTTATAAAGAGAATTTCTAGGGGCATTTTCAGGTAATCTCTATTTTAGAGTTTTTATGTTATTTTTAGAGCTCATATCTGTGGGCCGCTCATTTTAGACAGATATACACATACTTGGAGGCTAGGAACTGATCGAGGAGACCTAAAAGCATCCCCTTTCATCCATGGCATGTTTAGCTTTCTTTGAAGATTTTATCATTTATTTGCGTCACCGTTTTGCCTAAAACAATTTATTTCTTAATTTGTTCTTTTTATTTAGTTTTGATGATCATTCGGTGTTCAAACTAATGTCTCTAAACTTAGGGCTTGGATATATTTTGAACATCCATGACTTTGTTAAATTGATTAGTGGTTTGATTTGATGAACATGATTATTTCTAGTTTATATTTTCATTGTTGCCTTGGTTTTGTGGTATTACGCATAGCTAAGTCTTAAAATTAAGGGGGTGATGATTTATATAGGCTAGGTTCTCGATAGAATGCCTCAATGACTTTTGTAGGTTTTTACGTTATGAAATTAGGGTTAATGCATGTTATAACTTGATCCCCTTTGACATGACTTATAATTTGTATGTTAATTGAAAGATTGTGTGTGAATTGAGAAGTGATTACTTAAATAGCCCAAGTTACTAGTTAATTAATTATCCTAATCTTGTTTTATTGTGTTGGAAATATAAAACGGGTCACCCATGGGGCTGACCCGAAACCCATATAGATAAATGGGTTGGTGGGAGAATTTGAATTTGAACGGGAAGTTATTCCAACTTCCGTCAAATAAATAAGAGAGAAATCTCTCTCCCTAAAAGATAATCCAGAACACAATCAATCTATCAAGACAGAAATCCCACATCACACAATACAGAAATCCTTGTGAGAGAATAGTGTGGAATTCTCTATTCACCGTATCCAAATATCAAAGCACTTAAGTCGTGGAATTAAGTCTGCTTGTCCTAAGCAAACTTGGACCGCTTGTATGTGAAGAATTCAATCAAAAAATGTGTGAACCATCTCAAATGATCCGTAGAATCAAGGTATGCTTGGAGATTTATTTATTCCACTTAGCAAGTTTAAATCTTCAGTGGTATCAGAGCATGAGAAGATGTGTTCCTGATGATTTTACGTGCTTTTTGTTGTGCATGTGAAGAAATTTGTTCTTTAAATTCTTGAACGTGCAAAAAATGGAAGATTGACGAATTATGCATGATAGACTTCGAAAATTTTGTTGTATGATGTTTTCATGTTGAGAATCATGCCTGTGAAATTTCGTTGTGATCCGATCTGCATATTATGAGAATTTTGTTTTTCTATTTGTGAGAATCAAAACTTGAGAAGCATGTCACGTTTTGTATGTTTTGATTTCGGGTATGAAACTTATACTTTTGTGTAGTTCGTGAAATATGCTTCGATTCGATATAAAATTCATGGAAAACGGTTTAGATTTGGGTTTTATATGAATTTTTGAAGTTTTTCTGGAAATCTGGTGTGGAGGACGGATAACAGTGGACAGTACCCTGATTAAAAAAAAAAAAAAATCTTGCGCCTGCCAAAATTCTCACCGGTGACCTCCCCTTTATTCTCGGCCATAATAATTGCTTGGCTAAACCGATCACTTTTGAAAATAGCGGTTGAAAATTAAATTTATCCTTTATTTTGAATATTATGGAAAATAAATCCAAACAGATCAAAAATATTTGGGACCAGTGGGAGTCAAACTTGTGACCAAGCGTTCGCTAAGTAACTCCCAAACCAATGAGCTACTAGAAACCTTTGTAACTTGTTCATTGGCGGAACGTATTTATTAATCTGTTGTGAAAATTTCTTCAATTTTTTCCTTTTTCCGGCATAATGGATTCATTTTATTTTTTTGAATTATTTGAAAATAAATATATCAAGGATATATATAATGGTTTGGAGAATTTTTTGGGGTGAATTTTTTGGAGGGTCGTTTGGATATATAATATTTAATTTTTGTGTATAAATGAATAAGTGCTCCGAAATTGCGCTTGAGAAAATATGTTTTCTAGTGTAATTATTTATTTGAATATGAGCATATGAGTTTCTTCATTATACATGAAAATTAGAATATAATATCCTAATATCGACGTTCAAATGTTTTTTTTCTAAGGCATGGCAAGAATGATTCTCACCCAGAGAATACTCCGAGGGAGGAATAGGGATCTAGTAGCCCCACAAAGAGCTCAGAAAACTCGAGAGTTCCTTTTCCATAAGATGCAAAAATGGGATACTCTTCCGGAGCATTTTACTAATATGGAAAGGTTGAGTAGTGAGCTACTCTATTTGGGACACCAATCCATTTTTCACAACCATTGTGCTTTAATGCTCGTGTGGACGGCTTCCCTAAGAAAACATTACAGACTCCCTTTCTGTAGAGTTCGTGAGAGAGTTGGGTGTGATAAAACTCTTTCTGTGGTGAAAGAGGAAATGCTTAAAGAGTGGAAAGTCGAAACAAGAGTAAAGTTGCAATTAACCATGTTTCGAAGTATGCACTCAAACCCACGTCAGCTACGGTCTCTATTTCGCACTCAAGAAGAGGGCAATAAGAAAGGTCTTTTGGAAAAGAAAAAGAAAGATCCTCTTAAATATGCTAGAATTGATAGACTTTCTAGCGCCATGATTCATATGGCTTGCAATATAGAAGTACATAGAGAGAAGGCTGTGGGTAAAAGGTATAAAGGGGAAGAAGTTTGATCATGTTCATCGTTTCCGCTCCTAGCTAGCGTGGCTTATTTCCAGTTGTAATAACATTGTAATTTTGTGTTTATTTGCACATGCAAATCTATATGTTTAGTATTTTACTTATGTGAAAATACGCGTTCTACGTTATGCAATTTTAATTTTTTTGCATGATTGAATCGATTATGCTTGATTCGAGTGGGAGTTCTTTGGGTTGGTAAGATCCCATAGAACATTGGTTTTTTGTACTTAAATATTTGACTTTATGGTAATTAGGGACTTGGGTTAGATGATGATCGAGAACATTGTTCTCTGTTGATTCAAAACTTAGTCTCGAATTATTGTAGATGTCAAATGATTTGTACAGAATGATATGTGTTAGCACTATTAATCATTCAATCTCTCATTTCCTTTCAATTAGACCATGGCTTCTAGATCAATCATTGCTGATCTGAACAAGGGTGAAAAGTTGAACGGTGACAACTATGACACTTGGCGTCATAAGATTTGGTACGTGCTTGATGAGCAAGATACCTTGGAGGGTATCAACCAAATCATGGAAGATCCAGGTGTGGGCAATACTGCTCAGCAGAAGAGGGACCAAAAGGTTTACCAGGCATGGAAAAAGAAAAATTCCATAGCCCGGGTATCCTGGTAAGCTCTGTGGTTGATGATTTGATCCACGAGTGCGAGTAGCATAATACTGCTCATGACATTTGGGTTTACCTCAGAGAAAAATATGGAGTTACATCGGTCACTCGTCTAAAGCAGTTGACTATTAAGTTCGACACCTATAAGAAACACCCGGATCATAACATGAAACAACATTTAAGGATGATGTCAAACATGATAACTGAACTTAGGTCAGCTGGCCACACCCTCTCTGACGAGCAACGAATTCAAGCTGTAATCCAATCTCTTCCAGAATAGTGGGAGCATATGAAAGTTAATCTCATTCATAGTGACAACATCAAAACTTCTGCTGATGTTGCTCACCATGTTGAGCTTGAAGACGAGCGCCTTAGTGCTGCAAAGGTTATGGCGAGTGCATTTGTTGCCGAAAGTAGTTCCAAGAAACCTATGGGGTTTAAGCCTAAGTGGAACTTCAAAAGGAATAAAGGGAAGAGGTTTACCAAAGCGCATAAAAAGAACAACAATCCTAACCGCAGCAGCAATAATAAATCCAAAAGAAAGCGGTTTGGAAAGAAGAAAGATAAGAGAAAGATGAAATGCTTCAATTGTGACACTCTAGGTCACTTTGCTCGAGAATGTCCTCAGCCACCTAAGGCCAAGGTAGCACTTGCATTTGCTTTATCTAGTCATGCTTATGTCTCTAGCACTATCTTATTAACTGAATCTTGTCCTGTATGGATTGCGGTCTCAGGGGCAACAAACCATGTGACTAGGTACCGAGAGGTATTTGTAGATTTTCGCCGAGTTCCCGCCGGTACGAGGTGGATATATGTAGGCAACAATACCAGAGTAGAAGTAAAGGGTATTGGTACTTGCAAGCTGGAATTGCAAGAAAGCAAGGTCCTTATTCTACATGATGTCCTATTTGCATCGGAGATTCGACGGAATCTAGTATCTGTTGTTGTTCTACTAAAGTTAGGATATAGCTTGATATTTACTAGTGATACTGTTAAACTTTACTTTGGTGATGCATATTATGGTAGTGGACTTATTAGGGATGGTTTTATCGTGTTAAATTGTAAAAGACATATGTTTGACTACTATGTGGGCCAATGTACTTCGTTTAATGTAAGTTCTTCTAGCTATGCAAATATTGATGTGGATGTTTGGCATGCTAGATTAGGTCGGATGAATCGACTGGCACGAGATGGGCTTCTAGGCCCAATCTCTAAAGTTGATTTGTCTGTATGTGAAAACTGTCTTGCTGGAAAAATGACACGTAAACCATTTGGAAAGGCTACACGAGCCGAATACCTATTGCATTTTGATTCACTCTGACATTTGTGGTCCTATGAGTGTTAGAGCGAGACATGGAGCTTCTTATTTCATTACTTTCATAGATGATTTCACGGGTTTTGTCATATCTATTTGATTTCACACAAGTCTGAAGCATTGGATTGTTTCAGAGAATACATAAATGAGGTTGAAAATCAATTAAATAGAAGGATCAAAACACTAAGAACTGATCGAGGGCGTGAATATCTATCAGATCAATTTAAAGATCTATGTAATGAAAAAGGAATTACACGTTAATTGACTATTCCACACACACCGCAACAAAATGGTGTTGCAGAAAGGAGGAATAGGACATTGTTGGATATGGTAAGATCAATGATGGCGCAGGCTAACTTGCCAATTTCCTTTTGGGGAGATGCCTTGTTAACCGCGTCTTATATCTTGAATAGAGTGCCTACAAAATCAGTACCTTCTACTCCTTATGAACTTTTGAAAGGTAGAAAACCGATCCTTGATGACCTTAGACCTTAGACCTTGGGGATGTGCAGCCTATACTCTTGATTCTTTCAACAAATATGGAAAGTTAGGCCCTCGAGGACGAAAATGTATCTTCATACGATACTCTGATCAATCTAAGGGTTAAGTGTTCATTGGAGAACAAAGGTGATGGAAGTGTAACTAAAATTGAATCGAGAAATGCAGATTTTCTGGAAAGGGATTTTCCTAAAGGAACCTCTATTTGAATTGGTAGATTCAAAAGATAGCCCCATGCAATGTGGATCAATGAAAACGGAAGATAATTCGTTACCACTTGATCCAAGTGGGAACAATTTGAATTTAGATAATTCCTTTGAATCTCATTCTCGAAAGACTAGTAGGAAAATCATACCAAAATGACACTTTGACATTGATGGTTATGCTTTTATAACTTGTCTTGATAGTAAGGATAAGTCTGAAAAGCACAGCATTGAAATCTGTTCAGAAGATATTGATGAGCCTAAAACCGTAAGTGAGGCTCTATCATGTCCCGCTAAGGGTAAGTGGAAAAATGCAATGGAAGAAGAAATGAAGTCTATGTAGTCAAATAAAGTATGGGAATTAGTTGACCTCCCACAAGAACGAAAGGCTATTGGGAACAAGTGGGTTCTCAAGATTAAGCGTAAAGCTAATGGATCAATTCAGAGGTATAAAGCTCGCTTGGTAGCGAAAGGTTATACTCAACAAAAGGGTATTGACTATGAAGAGGGTGAGATTTGCCTCCATTCGTCTTTTTTTGGCCATCGTAGCCAACATGGATTTGGAATTACATCAAATGGACGTAAAGACTGCATTTCTCAATGGAGAACTTGAAGAAGAAATCTATATGGTTCAACCAATAGGTTTTATTCTCAAGGGTCAAGAAAATAAGGTCTGTAAATTAAAGAAATCAATTTACGGATTGAAGCAGTTTTCTAGGCAATGGTATTTGAGATTTCATCAAGCTATAATCTCATATAACTTTGTCATGATTGATGAAGACCATTGTATTTATGTGAAAAGGTCCAACGAAGAGTTTTTAATTCTATCACTCTATGTTGATGACATTTTGTTAGCATCAAACAACAAAGAGTATCTTATTGCCATTAAGAAATGGTTATCCTCAAATTTTGAGATGAAGGATTTGGGAGAAGAAGAATATATACTTTGAGTAAAAATCCATCGTGATCGTTCTAAGAGATTGCTTGGTCTCTCACAGGAACCTTATATTAAAAGTGACAGGTGTCGAATCCGTCAAAAATAAATGTAAAACCTATTCAACGACTAAACACAGAGTATAGTGCAAAACAGGGTCGATCCACAGAGACTGGTTGATTTATTTCTAACAATTCCAAGTTATTCACGAGAAGTAACCATTAAAGGGGGGGGGGGGGGTTAGAATTATTCTAACCTAAGTATGCGATTAAAATAAATAACGAGAATTAAAAAGCTAACTAAAACTAAGCAAGTAAGATCATGTAGGGTTAAATCAATCAAGGGAAAAATTACCTAGCCAGGGATATTCGATTCGAATTGTTATATTGATCATTGACTCAAAGATAAATTCAAGTTATTCAGACAGATTGGCTATAGTTGATAGAGACACTCGACTCAACCTCGTTTTTACTTAATTAATCGGATAACCTAGAGACACTCGACAGTTATCTTCCCTAACAAATTCACAACCCCTAGAGACACTCGACAGGATTTAATGAATTCGCAGCATTAAGAACCATAAAAACACCAATCCTAATCAACCAAGTCGTGACACACACAAGATTTAAATTAACTTATCAAATCCCTTAGTGAACGAGGAATTCTATCGCTAAAACCCTATCACTAATTTACCACAATTTATCAATCAACTTTACATACACTTCAAGCATCATGAATGGCTATATGCAAATTAAACAACCTTGAGATCGTGCACTATCCCAAAATTGCCTAATCACAATAAACACGAAACACGGAGATAAGATAAATGCCTGAATAAACATGAATTAATGAAAACGTTTAGGTCTCACAATATCCAAAATTGAATCTTAATCCCTAGCTAGATAATTAAAGTTTAGCTACTAAAATCCATAAAAACAATACTAAAGGAATTCTTTAATATAATCTAGAAAACAACGAATTAAACTAAGGAAGAATTGTGATGTCGAAATCTGCTCCTCAACGTGCGTGAAGTTGCTATCCAAAATCTCGCCCCGAAGCTCTTGCGTTAAAGTGTAACGTGATTTCCCAAAGTTGCTGCCAAATAAATATAAGCCCTCCAAGACTTTGTTTCGTTGCCTCCAAGTCATCCCCAAAGCAGGCTTCTCTATTCCTATCTCAAAAGCAATGGGCAGGCCAAAAGCCAATTAAAATTAATAGCTTCGCATGTGCTGCATGCATGCATGAACGTTAATTCAAATAATATCCAATACTTTCCAACAATTTCCATGCAGCAACAAGTCTCTTCAAGTTACGACTAAGCTCAAAGATCAACGGGGTTTCACTTTCGCATTGCTTTCCTTCTCAAAATGATTGATTTGTTTCAATTTCGCATTCAAGTCTCAATTCTACAATAAAGACAACAAAACATCAATTCCTTTTAAAATAGTATCAATTCAAGCACAATTCGGGGTGAAATTCAATCATAAAAATGGCGAATTAACGAGTTATCAAATCGCCCCACACTTGCCCATTACTCGTCCTTGAGGAATCATGAAAATCAAATGGAAATAATACCACCCATCAAACACAATCACAAAGGCAATCATCAAATTCTCGCCTAAACAAGTCTAACTCATCAACACACTACTCAATCGCACAAAATTCAACAAATTTGTATAAATAGCATACCCTCGTGTAATGTGGTGTGAATTGAACGAAAGAATGTACAAAGACTAGATTGATTAGTCTATGATTTTCGCCTAAGTACCAATTATCAACTTCGAATGCATCCTTCACTCCAATCTCCACTAATGTAGTTAACTCATGACTTGGGATCGATAGGTCTTTCGAGCTTGTAATGTAAGGCTTGGGTTAAGGTTGGGAAATTTTGGAATTAGTGACTAACACACCAGGCTTACACATTTTCATAATAAAACCCGTGGTATTTCCCTTTTTCATCTACCGGACTCCCTTACTTTGCTTTAAACACATAATTTCCCCCTTTGTACTCATTAAACTTTCGGTAGCTCACACACACTCTCAATCTCTTATTTTCTTTTTCGTATTTGCACTTTTTCTTATCTTTTTTTTTTTTTCTGCTCATTTTTTTTTCTTTCTTTTGACTTCTTTTCCTTTTTTTCTTTCAACTTTCAATTCAGCACAAAGGATAATAAGGAGCCCAAAGATATCTAAAAAATTCAAACCCAAAATGAGCAAGCAAGATGTGATTCAAAGTAGGGTAGGGATAATAATGTTGTGCATCGGCTTGTAACGTGGCTAAGAAGAAATTTTGCACAACATTCAGGCTCAGCGGGGTCAAACGGGATAATTTTATTTGTGAAAAGATCAAGAAAAGGCTTACCATCGACAACGATCGCCTAAGTCACTTCCCAAATCAATCGTTAACTAAAAATTTCACCTCGAAGGGAGTTAAGATGCATTCTAATCAACTTTTAGACCCAATTGAAAAGCACAAACTTTTCTATCTAAGCAAAGCACATTAATTCGTTCAATGGTGCGCGAAAAATGAAGGCATGCTACTACACTAATTCACCGAATTTCATACAAAATTTCATGCATTCAATAAGCCTAACTTATTCTAGCAAAATTCAACAATCAAACCTAACATAAAGCATTCAAAACGGGGGATAAATATCCACAATTATCAACATCCTCAAGTTCGAAGTAAAATCACAAGTTCAGCCACAAAATAAAAATTTCAAAAAAATTTCAATTCTAGCACTAGTGGACCCCTCCCCCCCACCCCCACCCACTTAAATCATGCATTGTCCTCAAGGCAAAAGAAAAATCAAGATCTAGAGTAAAGAGGACTTCCCTGAAGTTCAGGTTGGGGAGGTAGGGCGTCTGGGCATGTAAATTCCCCATCTCATTTGAAATTCTGGAAGTGGCGTGTGTGTTAGGCGTGGCCATGTTCAAGGGTCACGTTATCAGAAAATTGACAGCAGTTGTCAGCAGCATATCAGCACTATCTGGGCCCAGGTACACGCTTCTGCAAGACAGAAAAGGGCAGAAAATCAATACAAACACCACGAGAACCGAAAAAAAACAAAAGAAAAAGAAACTGAGTGAAGAAAATGGCGCCTAAATAGCCAAAACTTGGGTTGCCTCCCAATAGCGCCCTTGTTTTATGTCTTAGGCTCGACAAGACTTGTTAAAGTGCTACTCAAACGGAGGTACACCCTCCATACAAATCCCCTCGACTATGTGGAGCTGAATCTTCTAGTCCATTGCGTCCTCTTGATTGGGGATGGTAACTCAAAGAGATTCGCAACATGGCTTGATACTTCCTCATCAAAGATTCCATCAACCGCTTGTAAAAACGTTTATCCCGGTCACTAAGATTCCTGAACTCGAAAAAGATATGAGATCTGAGGAAGTTAGTAGTTAAATAATCAATAATATCAGCATACCAGCGCGTGACCTCAGAGCGTGGCCACGTCTTATGGTCACGTGTCTCGAAAAAATGCTCATCTAGGAATTCAGATTTTGTAGGCTTTGAATCAACAAATTTTTCTTCCCCTTTGAAGGTATAACTCAGATTGTCCAAAAAATTCTTGAGTTCCACAATAGCTGCCTGCAAAATGAAAGAATTCAGTTTAGCTAAATCATCAAGTAGTTTCAAATTTGAAGCCTTTATATTGAGAGGTCTAACATGCTCTAATGGTATCACCATATCAAAGATATCATCACGCAAACCAATATGTTTAGGCTTACTCTCAAAATTTTCAACTACCAAATTTTGAAGGGATTCAAAACTTAGTTTTTCCACATTGTTAGGCACAAAAGTTTCATTACTTGAGTTTTCAATCACATCAATGCTAAAAACACTGGAAAATTTATTAGGTTCTTTACTTGACTCATAAACATTAAACTTCACAATATCGCCATCAAATTCTAGAGTCAACAAGCCTTTTTGAACATCAATTTTAGTATTAGCAGTACTAAAAAATGGGCGACCAAGCAAAATATCAGAAGGTTTAGAGGATTTATCATCCTCCATATCTAGCACAAAAAAGTCAGCAGGAAAAGTCAAATCGTTGACTTGTACGAGCACATCCTCCAATACTCCCTCCGGGTACACTACGGATCGATCAGCAAGCTGGATTATAATACCTGTACCTTTCAATGGACCAACATTAAGTGCAGTATAAATAGATAGAGGCATAACATTAATCGACGTACCCAAATCACACATAGCTTTCTTAATACCAAGGTTACCTATTTTACACGGAATTGAAAACATACCTTGGTCTCTGCATTTCAGTGGTAATTTCTTTTGCAAAACCGCGGAGACATTTTCCCCGACACTTACCCTTTCATGACCTTTTAGTTTCTGTTTATTAGTGCAGAGTTCTTTAAGAAACTTCGCATAGCGTGGAATTTGTTGAATGGCATCCAATAAAGGAATGTTGACCTCAACCTTTCGAAAAGTCTCAAGTATACTTGTCTCCTCCTTCTTTTTTCTCGTCTAGGTTAGGCGCTTTGGAAACGGAGGTGGTTCTGCCCATGGCTTAGGTTAGACTTTAATTTCTGCCTCTCTGTCGCGACTGGAGCCTAAGACGTGGTCACGCTTAATGGTAAAGCCGTCTTTCAGATCAGTTTCAGCCCTGTTCTGGCGAGTTTTGGACTTTTCCACATCTTTAGGTAGTTCCACTTGTGCCTCGGATCCTCAATTTGATAAGGTAATTTTCCTTGATTCTCAATCCTACCCAACGCTGCTGCAATCTGTCCCAATTGAGTTTCCGAATTTTTAACTTGGTTTTCCAAGCTATTAATTCGGAAGTCTTGTGGGTTGAGAGGTTGGTTTGGTTGTTGGTTGTATTGTTGGGGTTGTGGAGGTAATTGGCAAACTGTCGCTACTTGTGGGATTCCTGCACCAAGATTAGAAGCCAAAGCACTTATCATATTCTTAATTTCATCAAAAGGTGAAGAGTTGACCTCGTTAACCTGTTGTGGAATGTTTGCATAATTGTTGAACTGTTGTGCATTCGCAAACATTATTGGATGATCGTCCTTTTCGTGAATGCTCCTGTTCTTGAAAAGAAATAAAATCGATTAAAAACACAGTCCCCGACAACGGCGCCAAAATTTAACAGGTGTCGAATCCGTCAAAAATAAATGTAAAACCTATTCAACGACTAAACACAGAGTATAGTGCAAAATAGGGTCGATCCACAGAGACTGGTTGATTTATTTCTAACAATTCCAAGTAATTCACGAGAAGTAACAATTAAAGGGGGGTTTTTAGAATTATTCTAATCTAAGTATGCGATTAAAATAAATAACGAGAATTAAAAAGCTAACTAAAACTAAGCAAGTAAGATCACGTAGGGTTAAATCAATCACGGGAAAAATTACCTAGCTAGGGATATTCGATTCGAATTGTTATATTGATCATTGATTCAAAGATAAATTCAAGTTATTCAGACAGATTGGCTATAGTTGATAGAGACACTCGACTCAACCTCGTTTTTACTTAATTAATCGGATAACCTAGAGACACTCGACAGTTATCTTCCCTAACAAATTCACAACCCTTAGAGGCACTCGATAGGATTTAATGAATTCGCAACATTAAGAACCATAAAAACACCAATCCTAATCAACCAAGTCGTGACACACGCAAGATTTAAATTAGATTATCAAATCCCTTAGTGAACGAGGAATTCTATCGCTAAAACCCTGTCACTAATTTACCACAATTTATCAATCAACTTTACATACACTTCAAGCATCGTGAATGGCTATATGCAAATTAAACAACCTAGAGATCGTGCACTATCCCGAAATTGCCTAATCACAATAAACACGAAACACGGAGATAAGATAAATGCCTGAATAAACATGAATTAATAAAAACGTTTAGGTCTCACAATATCCAAAATCGAATCTTAATCCCTAGCTAGATAATTAAAGTTTGGCTACTAAAATCCATAAAAACAATACTAAAGGAATTATTTAATATAATCTAGAAAACAACGAATTAAACTAAGGAAGAATTGTGATGTCGAAATCTGCTCCTCAACGTGCGTGAAGTTGCTATCCAAAATCTCGCCCCGAAGCTCTTGCGTTAAAGTGTAACGTGATTTTCCAAAGTTGCTGCCAAATAAATATAAGCCCTCCAAGACTTTGTTTCGTAGCCTCCAAGTCATCCCCAAAGCAGGCTTCTCTATTCCTATCTCAAAAGCAATGGGCAGTCCAAAAGCCAATTAAAATTAATAGCTTCGCATGTGCTGCATGCATGCATGAACTTTAATTCAAATAATATCCAATACTTTCCAACAATTTCCATGCAGCAACAAGTCTCTTCACGTTACGACTAAGTTCAAAGATCAACGGGGTTTCACTTTCGCATTGCTTTCCTTCTCAAAATGATTGATTTGTTTCAATTTCGCATTCGAGCCTCAATTCTACAATAAAGACAACAAAACATCAATTCCTTTTAAAATAGTATCAATTCAAGCACAATTCGGGGTAAAATTCAATCATAAAAATGACGAATTAACGAGTTATCAAAAAGGATTTTAGAACGATTCAAAATGGAAAACTGCAATCCCATTGATACTCCGGTGGCAAAAGGTGAATCATTAAGCCGTGAAATGTGTCCTAAGACTCCACAAGAAATACAAGATATGTCCAAAGTACCATATGCTAGTGCCATTGGAAGTTTAATGTATGCAATGATGTGCACTCGTCCTGATATATGTTATGTCGTGGGTCTAGTTAGTAGGTATCAATCTAATCCAGGACGAAGGCACTGGAAAGCTATTAAAAGGATATTCAGATACCTAAAAGGAACTGCAGAATATTTCTTGTGCTATCAAGGGAATATTTTATGGTTAAGAGGATACACAGATGCTGATTGGGCAGGTGACTTAGACCAGCGAAAGTCGACCTCCGACTATATGTTTTTGCTAAATGATGGCGCCATATCTTGGAGTAGCAAGAAACAAACATGTGTATCTCTATCCACTATGAAAGCAGAATTTGTGGCTTGTGCTTCTGCAGTTCAAGAAGCAGTTTGGTTAAAGCGAATTTTTAATCATTTGGGATTGATAAACAATAAAGTGGGAGCCGTAATAGTTTATTGTGATAGTCAGGCAGCCATGGCTTATACTAAAGATCCCAAATATCATGGGAAAACCAAACACATAGACACAAAATATAATTTTGGGCGTGATATTATAGAGAAGAAGGAAGTGATACTGAGATACATATATACGTATACTATGGTAGCAGACCCATTTACTAAACCAATATCTAGAGATGTATTTGAATATATGAATGATTAATATCTATGCTATGATAAAGTTTGCTTCTGAATTGAACACATATATGTTTGTTGTTGTCTGAAAAGTATGTCAGACAAGTTGAGATTGGCTCTCTCACACGAGCAATCGCCTCTGACATTTGGGAAATGTGCAGGGATGAGATTACATTATATACGTATTTGGTAATCGTAGTGGATCCCACACACCATTAGAGCTTGTCAGTCAGATTTGAGTTTTTGGCTTCAGTGCTTAAAATTATTGAGGGTACACTGGAAGCAAAACTCAGAAGTTAAATGTTTGATATACATTTGAACTTAGATCTGTACGGTACTATTGTTGATAGGTAACGACATACGCTTCAAAATTGAAGTCATGTACTGTAGCATGTGTTTCATACCGCATGTACTAAATTTGACCTTACATAGGTAATGAGAAATGGATCCCGTCTTTCTCATTGTGTGAGACCTGGGGATTTTTCGATAATCACATTTTATACCCTTATTACTTATCAATAGTATCTCAGGATTATACTTCAGTGTTTGTAGCACCCGGGACGAGAGGCACCACATCCCCCGCATTATGAGTCAAGTCCACGCATGAAATGGATAATCCATACATGAATCAAACTCATAGCGAACGGGTGACAATGAAAAGACTGTCTTAGCTAGGCGGATTTAACCCTGTACCAACCAATCAGATAAAACAAAATACGGTGTGGAAGTATTCAAGACAATTTAGACCACAATAAGATCCATTAACATTAAGCATCATGCAACCTAACAACGGGTTCAACTAATCATGCAATCTGTCCCGAATCAATATTTTCAACAATTAACAGTTGGCTTTTAAGCCTGAACAATATTTCGATCCAAAGAGTAATACAATAACCCTTGCAATTACAATGTAACAATGTGATATGTGACTCAAGTGTACAAGTGGAACTCGAACGAAGACACTACGACTCTAACTCCGCCTAGCAACAACCTGTAACGAACCTGGAGAAAAGGGAAAAGAGGGGTCAGTCTGTAGAAGACTGAATGAGCAGGAGGTATATATATATAGAAACATGCACATGCAAGCTGTAAATCCGGAGTAAAGTTTTAGGTAAAGTAGTTCCCGAATAGGCAAGAAATCGGTGGTTCAATGCTCGGACTTTACAACTATCAATTTTACAATCAATTACAATTACAGTCTATCAGTGGCTCGACGAGTGAGCGTGCACAATCTCCAACCAAACTTCGACAGTGTAAAATGATTAAGTTCAGTTTAAGAGTGATCATGCAATTCAATTAGTACCATACAGTGCAATCAGTGCAATAGTGTGATCAATCAGTGCAATCAGTCCAGGCAATAATCCCTGGGTAACCCGTAGTGCCGGATTCCCCCAAGATCTCCTTGTCCCTCTATGATGGAAAGGATAGCTAGCCTTCAACCATCCAGTCACGGTGAGCAGAGGGTGCATGACTCTCTAAGCCCGGAACTCCTTCCTCCACCAATCTCCTAGTGGATTCAGGGGTCATCCCAACAGTGTGGAACTGTGCAAGAGCTTACCATCGGCCCGATGCCTCCCCAGCTCGCTCAATACACAAGTTCCAGGGCCCACAATCAATGTGCAGTACAGTATCTCGCCAAAACAGGAACGGTCAATAGGTAATAATAACAATAGATTCAGTTTCAGTAAATATTTACTCGATTGCCATTTTAGAAACAATATAAGTATAAATATGGTTTTAGGCCAAATTCCATTCATGCAGGTTTTAGGGTTATGTACGTAACTAGAACGAAAACACCCTCACCTGACGAGCGACGGGACAATACAAGGATGCAAGATAGTGCCTAATCGATCGATGATCTCCGCCCTGGAGAAGAAATGGACAAGAAAGGAACAATGTGTACTCGTGAGTAGAGACTCAATATGATACGAAATAGGACGCACGACAATGTTCATGAAGTGGTGTATCGTGTCATAACAAGAGTCAATATGAAATAAAGCATAAGAATGTCATGGAATGGTGTGATCGTGTTCATATGCTCAATTACTCAAACGAATTCAATTCATATTTCAAGCACGAATTCAAACAATCAACTTAAGCAAGTAAGGACCAAGTAGTGTCAAATAAGAGCATAATTATCAATTAATCAAGCATATAATTCATATAAGTCACATACGGGAGCCAAGGAAGTGAAAGGAATGCAATATGAGGGGTTTTGGTGAAGTTTGGCAAAAACTGACAATTTTTGGAAACGCGCAAGCTGTGGTAAAACAGGAATATCTTGAGTTCTAGAAGTTAAAATTGGGTTTTGTTTGTTGGATATAAAATTAGACAAGTAGACCTTTCCGATGATATATGGCTCGTGTTCTGGTTCAAAACGAGGAGAAAATGGTGTAAGCTCGAAGTTGAGTGAATTCAGATTTCTGGTAAAGTGGTGACACCAAATTAAAATGGTTATAACTCACAAACTAGAAAAGATATTGAGGTGATTCCAATTGGATAATACTCTAGGCTCAATGTAGTTTCTACTGTTCAAATTTCAGGTCAATCGGAACACGTTTGAGGGGGTAAACGGCCGTTTGAAAAATGCACTAAAAGCAGAAAGGGTCGTTTGGAAACTGTCTGTCTCGACAATGGGTACCCAAACGGGCGTTTGGGAAATGAACTGGGAGACCACACGGGCGTTTGAGAAGGCTCTGTCCGAAAAATACCAGGGAAAAAATAGGGGATTCGCGGGAATTGGCCCCCCAAGCCACTCTCACACTAAACCGATGTAAGAAACACACCAAAAGCAATCACATAATATGTATATAGCTCAAATATGCCATTTAGGCCACATTTAATCCAAGGAAACATGCTTTAATCATCCAAAATTCATCCAGCAAATCCCTAAGAGTACTATGATCATATATGCTTCACGTTTCTTGAATTCAAGTTAAATATGCATGACACCAACTCACAATCATCATATCTATAACATATATTCTCATGGAAATCACAAGAAGCATAAACCCTAACTTATACCTCATGAATCATCAAAGATATATGCATGATCTTACCTTGGAAGATGGAGGAGATGAAGGCGAAAGAAAAGATGAAGGTAGGGAGTTTGATTCCTTAAAGAAGTTGGATAAAAAACTTGGCTCCTAGCTTCCTTCATCAACCGAGAGTGAGAGGGAGAGGAAAAGGGATATCTTGGCTTATCACATGAATGAATAAAATGAAGAAGATAAGGTATGTATATGTGTATGTATATAATTATATGAGTCAAGATATATATGTATATATACATTGTATAATTAAAGTTGGGAGAAAAGTCTTGGCATTAAAACTTAATTGCACTTAAGCCCTTGCCTCTTATTAATGTACATGTTAGAAATGAATCAAGTTGGCATGCATGGCATAAATGAATATATATATAGAGTGCTATAAGAATATGATGAAATGGGGTTGAATATATACATGCATGTTATGCTAAATCAATTAAGTCTAAGAATTGAATATGAATTCTTGCAATTATGTAAAATTAAACACTTAAACATGTTCGGGAAAATTAGACATACAAATCACGTAATGAAATTCACGAAAGAAGAAATTAGAAATCATATAATCACAAGAATTCAAATTAAATGAATTGAACAACGCAATTAAATAACGAAAAGGAATTTAAATAGCCCTAAATCTCAAAACTCACACGCGTGCGCGTACCTGAACGGCTGGAAAAACTGGGGCATTACAGTGTTGCTACTTTAGCATATCACCAATATCCACGAGATTCGGAGTTGCGGTGTATGTCTAGGAAAGCAGCTAAGGTGATAATCTAGAGTTATTGGTTGGAAACGAAGATTGTCTGTTGATTGTCACTGAGATGTATTCACCGGCCAGCTAATTGTGTTTGGAACACGATTGTGGATACATTGTGAAAATAGTTAAGTATGCTCTTAAAAATTTTGAGGGATCAAGGGATGCTATAATTAGTGAAATCAAAACAGGAATCTGGGGCATAGCGAGATATGAATATCCTCATTTGTGAAGTGAGCTGTTATATATCCTTAACCGGTGTATAATATTTGAAGGCTCTACTGTGCTCGCTGGGCACACGACTTATTTGCAAGTATGAAATATTTGGATATACGGTTACACTATATACAAGTCAGTTATCGCTTGAGGTCAGCCCTCATGTGCAAGTGGGAGATGTTGGAAATATAAAACGGTCGCCCATGGGGCTGTCCCGAAACCCATATAGATAAATGGGTTGGTGGGAGAATTTGAATTTGAACGGGAAGTTATTCCAACTCCCGTCAAATAAATAAGAGAGAAATCTCTCTCCCTAAAAGATAATCCAGAACACAATCAATCTATCAAGGCAGAAATCCCACATCACACAATACAGAATTCCTTGTAAGAGAATAGTGTGGAATTCTCTATTCACCGTATCCAAATATCAAAGCACTTAAGTCGTGGAATTAAGTCTGCTTGTCCTAAGCAAACTTGGACCGCTTGTACGTGAAGAATTTAATCAAAGAATCTGTGAACCATCTCAAACGATCCGTAGAATCAAGGTATGTTTGGAGATTTATTTATTCCGCTTAGTAAGTTTAAATCTTCATATTGGTTTATGAATTTGGTATTGATCACAAGAGCGGCAATACGAATTCTTAGTTACACTTGTTAGACTTCAAGATGAGTTAGTATATACCTAAGCGATTAGAATTGTAAAAACCAAGTAAATTATTGAACATGAGTCAAACATGAGCCTTATACGAACATTATCATCTGGGCCTTTTGATTATTGCATTCCTTCTTATATACTTCCTTTCATTTTGTATCTCTTTAGTTGTTTGTTTTAATTGTCTTTAAGATTAGTTAGTAGTTTAATTACCTTGTGATATGTAAATGGTCTATAGATTATAGAACGGTGCTTGGTGATCGGTTGATTTTTCTTCCTTTGGGTTCAACCATTAATTATGCTACAGTTATGCATTAGCATATACTTGCACTAATAGGGTATAAAAATATAACCTAACCCAATGTAGACAGGTCGGTCATGGGCTATGTCACGCCGTGACGAAAATATTACCATTCTGAAGGAGGGGTGAATGTGATGCCTCTGTCCCACATCGAAAAAATATAATAAGCAAAATTTGTATATAAGTTATAGCGTCCAAGTAACCAATTTATATAAGAAATAAAATTTGTATACAAGTAAAAGTGTCCAAATATAACCAGGAAATTCTACCGCAAATTCAGCTTGGCCTAGTTCGCAAATAAAAATGCACCAAGTGGAAAATCAATTTTTAATTAAAATAATATAACTACTTTTCAAACGCTAGTTAACAATGTCTAATTTTTATTCTCTCACATATTGCTTCTCTTACAAAAATAAAAAATAAAAATCAACAACTTCATTTTCTCTTTTTTCTCGTCATCTCAATTTCGACTATCTCCTTTTCCTTAGATTTCAATTGCCTACAACTTGTTTCTCATAGATTTAGTTCAAACAGCAGAAATAGAAAGAGGATCCATTAGCGGTTGGAATCTATTATCTCAAAACACTTGTGTGGTGTACGCATCGTCGATGAGCTTAAAGGAATCCATAAACATGTTGACTTACTAATTCGACCCAATAAGCAAATCCTGGTCCGAGCAATTTGTTCTGATCTAGTCAGTACCACATCGCTCCTCCAATTATGGTCTTGTTCTTCTCAGAGTTTTTGGGATCAACAAAAATTTAGAGAGTTAATATTTGGAGAAAAACTAGAGATGGTTTATTGCTTGAAAAAATTGGTTCTATAGCACTCTTGCCCTGAAAAGTTTTAAATTTTGTGATTACTGTTCTCTAATAGCTTTAAGAGAATTCATGATTTGGGAAGGGTTTTTTCTTATTGCTATATGAGAATACAATACACGTCACTAAATAAATACTGTACACAACTTTGCTATGAAAGGAAACAAGAATAATTACACTTAATCACGGGATCACAAAAGATCCCCAAAACCTAACTTTCCTTATGTCAACACTCCCCCCAAGTTGTATAATCGGATCTCCAATTTGCAACTTGCCTAAAACTTTCCCAAAAATCCTTCCATTAACTGCTTTGGTTAAAATGTCCTTAAGCTGATCTTCCGATCTCACAAACGGAAGCTGAACAATCCCTTCCTCAATCTTTTCTTTGATGAAGTGTCTATCCACTTCCACATGTTTTGTACGATCATGTTGTACTGGGTTCTCTGAGATGCTGATCGCCGACTGATAGTCACACATAAGCCTGCACGCCCTGGTTGGAGAAATATCAATCTCTACAAGTAATTTCCTCAACCACATGACCTCTGCCACTCCACAAGCAATCCCCCAGAATTCTGCTTCTGCACTCGAGAGTGCCACGACTTTCTGTTTCTTACTTTTCCAAGTTACAACATTTCCCCCAACTAATGTGAAATAGCCAGAAGTTGACCTCCGGTCACCTGGACTCCCAGCCCAATCTGCATCTGTGTAAGCCTCAATCTCTAAGTGTCCGTGCCTCTAAAAAATAACACCTCTTCTCGGACACCCTTTCAGATACCTGCACACTCTGAGTGCTGCCTCCATGTGCTCCTTCTACGGTCGGTACATAAACTAGCTTAGCACCCCAACACATAGGCAATGTCTGGCCTGGTGTGGGACAAATAGATCAGTTTTCCCACCAGCTGTTGATACTGTGACTTCTCTACCTCCTCTGCTTCTTCTATTATCCTCAACCCGTGATTGACAACCATAGGAGTGTCAACTGGCTAGCACTCTAATAATCCTGTTTCAGCTAGTAGGTCAAGAACAAACTTCTTCTGAGAAACATAAATCCCCGTTTTAGACCGTAGCACCTCTATCCCAAGAAAGTACTTCAGCGGTCCTAGATCTTTCATTTCGAATTCCTTGAACAGGTTTTCCCTCCACCTGGAAATTTCCTCTTGGTCATCCTCTGTGATGATCATGTCGTCCACCTAGATGATCAGACATGTCACTAAGTCACCTCTTCTTTTGATAAATAGTACGTGGTCTGCATTTCTCTAGAGATAGCTATACTTCTTCATGGCTGTTGAAAACCTCCCAAACCAAGCCCTGGGTGACTGCTTCAACCCATACAGAGCTTTCCAACCTGCACACTTCTTTGTTGCCGAACTTTCTGGTGAACCTCGGAGGAGATTCCATGTATACTTCCTCTTGAAGATCTCCATGCATGAATGCATTCTTAACATTAAACTGATGTAGCTCCCAATCTCTGTTGGCTGCCACAAAGAATAATTCCCTGATGGTGTCTATTTTTGCCACGGGAGAGAAAGTTTCTGAATAATCAATCCCGTAAGTCTGTGTATACCCTTTCGCCACCAGCCTCGCTTTGTATCTTTCTATGCTCCCGTTTGTGTTATGTTTAACTGTGAAGACCCAACGGCACCCTACTGTCTTTTTTTCTCTGGGAATGACACACTTTTCCCATGTTCTGTTTCTTTATAGTGCTTCCATTTCCACTTCCATGGCCCGCACCTATTTCTCATCCTCAAGGGCCTCTTCCACTTTACTTGGAATTCTAATAGAGTGGATAGCTGCAGTATAGGCCTGAGCGTGTGGCGCCAAGCTTCGGGCCACATTGACCACTGGATACCTCGAATTTTTGCCTGTATGCTCGGGCTCATATCGTTTTGGTGGAACACCTCTGTTTGACCGTGGTGGCAACACATATCTTTCTATAGCCCCTGCACTACTCTCCCCTTGTTCCTCAATTTTTCCCTGTTCTTTGCTGGTTCTGCACTGTTAGGATCATAGGGAATTATGGAATTCGAACTGTAACTGTCAAGGGTCTGGCTACTAACTCAGGATTATTTGTCAGGGTGACGGGTTCTGTGGCTGGAGCAGAGGATTATACCACAGGAGGTGGTGGCTCGGTGGTTCCGCCTACTTGCTCTTTTGGGACTGTGTCCGGCCAAGATAGTGGTGGCACTCCACTAAGTGGATCCTGCTCTCGGTTCTCCCCCTGACCACTAAGTGGGGAGGTAAAATAGTACTTTGACTCAACAAAATCACAGTCCATAGTGGTACATATACGACGGGAAATGGGATTATAACACCGATACCCCTTCTGATGAACCTCATACCTGACAAAGACACATTTTACTGAGCATGGGTCAAGTTTCGTGCGCGTATGTTTAGGAAGATGGACAAACACAGAACATCCGAACACCCGCGGAAGAAGAGTGAGAAAGAAGGGAATGCTAACTTGACTGGTCAGACATTGTAGTGGCGTTTCAAAGTTAAGTGGTTTGGAGGGTAATCTGTTCACTAAGTAGACTGAGGAAGCAACTGCTTCTGGCCACATGAACTGGGGATAGTGCGACTCAATGACTAGGGATCTTGACATCTCTAGTAGCTGGAGGTTCCTACGTTTAGCTACCCCATTTTGTTGTGGGGTATGAGGGCATGTGGTTTGGTGAATTAACCCGTTATCATGAAAGAACTGTTTAAGGGTAGAGTTTATGTATTCCCCTCAATTATCCGATCTAAGCACCTGAATATGAGTCCGATACTGTGTTTGCACCATTTTAAAGAACTCAATAAATTTGGAGGGAACCTCATTTTTATTCTTCAAAAAATATATCCATGTCATTCGAGAACAATCGTCAATAAAGAGAACAGAATATTTAAAACCATGACTTGACTCACTGTGTGGAGCAGGACCCCATACATCAGAATGAACTAAAGAGAAAACTGTTTTAGATCTAGAGCTAGAAACAGGAAAGGACTGTTTGTGACTCTTAGCAAGAACACAAGTCTCACAAGTGAATTCACTATTTTTGGGAAAAAATTATGGAAATAACAATTGAAGGTACCCTGACGAGACATGTCCCAACCGACGGTGCCATAACCACTGTTGACAGTTCACTGTCCCGTTAGCAAGTGCTACAGTTCCCTGTTGAGCCACCTCATCGATGTAGTACAAACCACGTTCCTCAGTACCACGCCCAATCACCTTCCCCGAACGAATATCCTGCAATAAACAGAATGAGGGAAACATCAGCACCATGCAGTTTAACTGTTTCGTAACTTGACTTATAGAAAGCAGTTTGTAGGACAAGCTAGGGATATACAGGTAATTTTTTAATTTCAAATCTGGGGACAAGGTCACAGTCCCGACTTCTTTGACACGACAAAACCCGTCATTCGCATTTAGGATCCCATCCTTGGGTGGGGACGTGTAGTCTACTAGATCCGAGCGATCATAAGTCATTGTATCTGTGGCCCCACAATTAACAATCCACCGAGGGTTCTGCTGAATACGGTGTGTACTCGCCTGGAAAGCTGTACCTGTCTTATTCTCACTTACAACGGGGTCCCTTTTATAAATTTGTTAATTAAGGGGCCCAATGCTACTAGAGATAAATTTAGGGGCGGAAATGTAAGAATTATAATACTCAGGGGTGGAATTACAATGAGGGTGGAGAATTATTACTAAAATAAAAAGGTGAGGGGTAGGACGGTAATTTTCGCCCTTGCCCTATACCTAAATGTGTTGCACCCATCTTCTCATTATTTTCCACCGCAACTTCTGTCTCGTCTCCTTCTCCATTTCTGTCCGCTGCTTGATCTCCTCCGTCGGTGGTGATCGATGCCGCGCCGTACGCTGGTGTCGTGTTGTCATGACCGCGGCTCCTCCACTCTTCCGGCCATCCTATAAGTTCGAAACACCCGTCTGTAGTGTGTCCATTCCTTTTGCAATGACCAAAATGAACGGGGTTACTTTCTCCGCCGTTCCCTCCACCACTGCTACTGCCGCTGCTCGTATTCCGTCATGGGGCTGTCGGCGATGGCCTTGGCGGCACCCCACTCCGTAGGTTAGTTTTCTTTCCACGACCCGCCCCTGTTCTGTCGCGTCCCTAACCTCCGGCAATCAATCCGGCTCCAATTCCCGTGTCCGACGCCATGATGAGTTTCGATTCCCCATTATTTCACGTCGGTTCCCTCTCGCCGTATGGTGGCATAGGCTTTCTCGACAGTGGGCAAAGGATCGTCTTTGAGTAAGTCCCGTCTCTCCGAGTCATACCTATCGTCTATCCCGGTGAGAAATTGGAACAATTGGGTTTCCGATTTGAGGCGATTGAAGACGGTGATGTCCCATTCACACGACATCGGGTTCGGTTGCCGGATCTCGATCTCTCACCAGATTCGTTGGAGATTGACGTAGTAAGTTTCGATACTGTCGGTTCCTTGTTTCAAGTTATTAGCCCTGATCGTAAGATCAAAAACTCGGTGACCATCGCTACTTTGGCTGTATGTTGATTTTAGGCCATCCCACAAAGCCTTTGTCGAGGGCTATCCGGTGCAGAGACTGACCAGTTCAGGCTCCATATTGCCTAGGAGCCATGTACAGACCACGAGGTCTGTCTGTTCCCACTTGGGATACGCCGGAGAATCCGTTGCTGGTGGTGGTGGAGCCCCGGTGATGTGGCTGAGCTGTCCTCTCCCTCCAATCGCCATTTTCATTAACCGTGACCAGAGGGAGTAATTAAATTGATTGAGTTTAATGTTGATGGAAATTGGCTGTAGTACATGGTTTTGATTATTGTCGATTTGGGGTTGCAGGTTGCTAAGTAGACTGGCTAATTGCGTGGCTATGGAATCGGGTTGTGATTCCTTGGACATGTTGGAGCTACTGCTGTTGTTGTCTTCGGCCATGGCTGGGTGAGGTATGGGTACGTGATGAGCAAGGCTCGGATCTGTTTAAAGGATCGTCACCCGCTCTGATACCATGATAGCTTTAAGAGAATTCATGATTTGGGAAGGGTTTTTCCTTATTGTTATATGAGAATACAATACACGTACACTAAATAAAAACTGTACACAAATATGCTATGAAAGGAAACAAGAATAATTACACTTAATCACGGGATTACAAAAAATCCCCAAAACCTAATTTTCCTTATGTCAACATTCTCATGGTTTGAAATAATTGTTAGTGGTGATTTCAGTAAGCCATTTTCATTCTGCATGTTATTGAATTTTTTTTTTCAAAATCGAGAGAAGCAATTTAATCGGTCATTGGTGGCGATTTCGGCAAGCCATCGAGTTTATAATATGACGTCTGATTTTGTTTAAGAAAATGAAAGTTATTTACTTTTTTTTTTTTGGTGCGAAAAGTTATATACTGAATTGTCTTTGTTTATGAGAACCTTAAGGATGATTATTGAGATATGAAGTTGGTTTTGAATGAGCTTCTCCATCTTGGCAAGCTTTAGAGACATTAAAGTAATACTTCTAATACAAACTCGAAGGTTTTGGAGATAATAGTTTTTAGGTAGCATTTGCATATTAGTTTTGAATTAGAAAATTTCGATTGCGAACTTGAGGGTTTGGAATCAGCCTTATTTGAAAGGGTTTTCAAGATTAATCTTAGTGATTTATAGTATGAAATATTATTTAACTTCTTATAACTCGAGGCCACGAAATTAATATTCAGTCATTAATACTATTTTCTTCAAACTCAGTTATAGGAACTCCTTTAAACCGTAATGGAATATGACTTTTGTTTGTGTTGAACTTATAATCAATTCAAATTGAACTGGTAGCTGTTTCTCATGCATCCATGACGTAGTTTATGACGACTCTATTTTACAAGTAATATTAATTACCAATCCACTACCGGTATTGATAATAGATTGAGAAGTGACTCGTGAATCACTTAACTAAAGAAAACATTTTTGGTGACAATTCGTTGTGACGAAAAATAATACCATCATAACAAATTACACTATAGCAGCTTTCCATAACTTTGTCATGACAAAATAAACTTTGCGTGACAAATGTTTTATATATTTTTTTTGGTTGAATGATAAATGTTTTATATGTTACAAAAGACTTTATTTTATTTTATTTGACAAATTTTAATATTCATCACAAAAGTTTCAGACATGTGTCGCGGGAAATGGTATAATATGTCGTGACAAATTATTTGAACTCTTGTAACGAGTTTTTTGTTACTTAAATATCATATCTATGATTAATTTTGGTTTTTGTCACAAGAAATTATTTTGTTGTGACAAAAAATACTTGCATCATATAGAGTATTTTTTTTTTACAAATTATTTACATGTGACAAATTATGAATGTCACTACAAAAATATCGTATCATGCCAAAATTCTTGTTGTCATAATAGGTCATTTGTGGTGTCAAAATTAATTGTTGTCATGTAAATATTTTTAGAGAAAATTATTAAAATCATCCCATAAAGTGAGTCACTCACATGTTTGATCCCAACAATTGTCAGTGTCTCACTTTTAGTCCCATAAAGTGGTATTTTTTTTAATTTTGGTCCCATTGACCACTTTCCGTCCAAATTTAACGTTTGACCTAGAATTTCCCAGTATAACTAATAGATATCATTTTCTGACAGTAATTCAGGTCTAATTTTAGGTTATGCTCGATGGATTAGAAGACTGATCTCGTGTCAAATGAGCCGGCGCGCCTGGGATGTAACAATAGTTAATTGATAAATTATAAATAAATAAACTATATAATTATAAACTTAGTAAATTGTGAAATAATAAATCTCAATATTTAAGTAAAACGTTTGACCCGTACGCTTAAGACATGGACAAAAAGATAAATGATACCAGGATTAATTTTGTAAGGACGTGAACGTGATTATTTCCGTGCATTGACTATTCTGTATATGGCTTTAAAGTATTGATCGATGAACTGTGGAAAACCAATGAAAACTCAGTAGAATAGTTCAATTGGATCAACTAATTCCAACTTGTATTCATGAATTGGGTTGGACAACGGAAATGGGAATAGCAACAAATAACAAATAACGTGTAGGGTTTAGGAGATACTTGTCTGGAAGTCTGACCTGAAAAAGGGCATTGAAATTACTGACTTTGTTTTTATTTAAATTCTTTTAGAATTTGAGTTTTGGTTAATAAATAAGAATCGTCTTTTTCTGGGGGGAAAAACAACGAAGAAGTTGAATTTACCTATGATTTTTAAAGATTGAGAAATTGAAAATTTCAAAGTTTAAGTGTTGTAATCAGTAAAAACGTTGCAAAACTATTGTTTCTAATTTTCTATACTAAATTCATGTCAGACTTAGCCGATTAACGGACGGGTCTCTTACTCCAATTTATGATTCATCTTCTACTCCACTTATTAAATATGTGACACGTATATAATTATGAAATTTTATTAAAAGACATAACTAAAACGATTACCTAAGAAAATTAACGGGGTTAACGCCTATTATAAATGTCATATCTGGTAGATCTCTATTGTAAAATTCCTTAAAAGATAAATTGTAAGGTATAATAGCTAAGCCTATTATGTTGTAATGGATGACATATAGAAATAGTTAATTTAAATGTATTTTATTGTTCCTAAAATAATTTTTCAATGTTGACTTGGTCCCACTGCTAGAAACCATCCAATATTTCGACGATATTATAGTTTGACACTGGGGTAAAAACCCTTTGTTTTTTACTTATGTTTGTGATTGTTGAATCAAATTGGAGACTATGGTTTATGTTTCCTCGTCTGCTGGTTTTCTAAGAAACTCCGACATTTTTCTCCTGAAGTCTTTAGTCTTTTCTTTCGATTCAAAATTTCAAATTATGATAAAGTCTAAAAGAAGAAAGAAAAAGTAAAACTACAAACAAATTGCTGAAGCCAATTTCAGACCGACCTTTGGCCTTTGCATCCGCGGCGGCTCGTAGTAGTCTGTTCCTTTGAATTTTGCGTCCGAAAGGGGAAAAAGAAAAAAGAAAAGTAATTTCTTATTACTAGGCGTAATTGTTGCAAAAATTAATATTATTCATTGTTAAAAAAAATATTAAGTATGCAACCTAAATTCTTCAGCGATTAAGGGGTTGAAGGATGTATATAGACTTTTGGTTTGTTCATACATACGTATAAAATGTAAATGTAACCGGGTAAATTCCTTTTCTATTTTAGTTGTCAAGCAAATAATTAATTTAACTATCTATATCTATATCTATATTATATTATATTATATTATATTATAAAAGTGCGAGTTGGGTTTTTTGATTTCTTGAAACTTTGAGATCGGACAAAATCCCCTTATTGTAAGTCTTTTAGTAAAATACAATTAAGGGTATTTTTGTAAAATACTAAATTGATACATAAATATTCTTTTTGTGATCGACCAAAATACTCTTATTATAAGATTTTTACAATTAAGGGTAGTTTTGTAAAATACTAAATATATAAATATTCGTGCAGGATATTTCGTTCTAATCAAACTCTTAATTATGTTTATGTAATTCTAATCAAAATAGAATTGTATAAATCTTTCTTTAATTATAAAACACTATATAATTATAATTTTATAAGGTTTTGAATAAATTAATTCTAATAGTATTAATTATATCTATAAACTTTTGAATAAATTAATTCTAATATATAGTATTCTAAACATACAAGACATAATATTAGAATACTATTAGAATGAGCTTTGATTTGAAGCAAATGAACTTTAGCTGAAACTGTAATGAGCATTTCTCGATTGTGATTAAAAGAGTCGAAAAGCTCCTCTTTGGATAAAAAGCCAAAACTACAAACCTTTTCGGACAAACGACACTTATTAGTCCATCATCACGATCTCGATCTTCATCTACCACATGCACACAAATTGGCTGTACGATAAACTTGATCGACTCAAGCACAACTTTCTTTAGGTGACTGATATAACAAAAAAACGAACCCATTTCGTAGTATAGAAGAAGGTGACTAGAATGAAGCGAGAAGGTGGATTGGGTCTTAGAAAAGCCTAAAAAAATATATAGCGATGCTGGCCAAAACAGGTTAGAGAATGCTCAACAAGGAAACCACGGTGTGAAACTAGATACATAAGAAAAAATATTTAAAAGTGGAGGATATTCTTGATCGAAAGCCTCAACTTATGGTTTCCCGAGCATGGAAGGGGATAGTTAGAAACACTTGAATGGTGGAGCCATTTTGCAACTGGAGGATTAGGAACAATGAAGGGACGTTTTTATGGAACGATAGATGGTTATCACAAGACAAACTAGAGGACATCTTTGGAGATAACATTTATGAGGAGTATAAAGATCTTACGGTATGTAATCCCATTGACACAAATAAAAACTAAAACCTGAATAAGCTGAAAACATTATTGTTCAAGGAGGTTGTCAATGAGATACTTAGTGTCCTAATTGCGTTGCATGATAACAGAGATAAGAGAGTTTGGATTGGATAGACTAACAATGAATTCTCCTAAAAAACGACATATAGTTTGCTTATGGTGTTGGATGAGACATGCGAGAAAAATTAAAAATGAATTTGGAAATTACCTCACCCATAAAAGTTCAAGATTTTCCTATGACTTCACCAACACGATAGCTTGCTCACGAATGTACTGAAGTATGATAGAAAATTTGGGAAAAGTAACGTATGTGCAAGTTGTTGTATAGGACATGAATAGATGGACCACGTACTGAGAAGTTGTTTCGCACTCCGGTGTAGGACAAGATTGTTAATGCACAGATGGAATGAAATCTTCGTGAGGGCTCAAAGAGAGTTTTAATAGCAAAATTGAGAGTAATATGTTACCGAAATATCCTGGATGAATTGTCTTGATTTTGACGCTTTAGAATTTTTGGAAAGCATGGAAACGATGAAGCTATCAAAATATTATAAAGTTTAGAAGTATCACTTTTCGCTACATAAAGAGTTATTTGAGACCTTAGTACTAATAAGTGAGGACAAAAATCACAGACAAAAGAAAATCTACACTAAGTTGTCGTTAAATAAACCCAATAAGAGATGGGTGAAACTAAACTAGGATGAAAGTTTTTATAACCACACCAACAAGGCTATGGCCAGAGGTGTTATTCGAGATGACAGGTGAAGATGGGTGCTTAGATACACTAACAATCTTGGTAGTGTTTCAATAATGTAGAGGAGTTATTGGCTTACGTGAGGGATTAACACTAGTTTGGGAGAGACGCTAATTTTTGAAAATTAATGTGGATATTGATTCAGAGACGGTCGTGAAATGGATGACAGCGGAGGATATTGAAAAACAACCGATGAGAAATGTGATATTTAATTGTCAATCTTTACTCCAAAGGCCTTGGATAGTTGGATTAAATAAATCCCCGAGATAAGTTGACAAGGATAGGTCACAAGGTTCAATATCATTATTAGGTTTAGGATGCTCCGCTGACAAAATTGGATGAGTCTTAACTTGAGGCTATTTTTCCTATAATGGGTTGCTTCGTTTAGGGAAAAAAAAAATTTTGGAAAGATAGAAGAAAAAATAAATGAATATAATTGGAGGTATAAATAGTGCAAAAGAAATAATATTACCTATACCTTTTTTACTGTACGAGATATACATGTTATTATTTTAAAGGAGACTAACATGATTGAAAAAAGGGATAAAAATTTTGACCATCCCGAGCTATTGTGTTTTTGTGGAGTTTGCAACCCAAATTATAAAATATCTAAATTTGCAAGCTCAACTATTATTTTATAGCAAAGTGCAACCTGATTCCATTTATCATGTGACATATGAAAGAAATTTTATGTAAGTGTCACACGATAAGTGGAATCAAGTTGCAATTTATTAAAAAACAATAGTTGAGGTTACAAACTTAGACATTTTAGAGTTCGAGTTGCATCAAAAAAACGCAATAGTTCAGGATGTTACAAATAGTTATCCCTTGAAAAAAAGTCCTTCTTATGTTATGAGATGTGTAAAAAATGCAATGCATCATTATACAAATTTGAAAAGGGTGTTTCCTATGAAAAGTGCAATAATGAAGATATAAAACTTGTACAAAAGTAAAATAAAAATATTAAACCGTCAATAAGTGAAATTTTCATTTATCAATTTCATATTGTAAATTATTGTTGAATTAATAATACGTACAAAGTGGTACTAAATGTTATACATACGGGTATAGTGCTTCCATCATATTATTTGGAGTATATAAGTTGCTCAGCATATAGATATTAAAAATCAGCATATAGATATTGAATTATATCAATCTATCCAATCCCAACTCTTCTCTCTTGATACAGTGTATCTCCGTCCATATCACTCCCTTGCCCATCAAGGACCACCTTATCCTTAAGGTGTAATTGGGGAAAAACCCGTCGAACATTGTCCACCGGTTCCCATGAGGCGTCATCAAGAGACCTATCCGACCAATTAGCTAACCATTGTTCTTCGGGAAAATCATTGCGCAGCGCCATGCGAACTTCATGGACCTTTATTGGCTTCGATGGAGCCTTGTCGTGGAGGAGGTCATTCGGCAATGCGACAAGCGACATGCCCTTATTTAGGCCTTTCACGTCGCACTCCAAACGCTCTTCACGAGATAAACGCCGGATGGGCAGATTTGGAGATGGTTTCGAATGTAATAACTAAGGCAGTGCCGGGTTAGAAAGTAATGGTATCGAGGACGCCGGGTTAGGAAGTAATGGTATCGAGGACGGCGGCACATAAGGCGCCCGGATTGAAGGCGAAACCAAAACTTCCTGAAAGGCTGTTTATTTGATAATCCAAAACTGATCCCATCTCCGATCCCATCTGTTGCACCTTTGCTAAGAACTCAAAATAATCCACATAATTCAGCGGGTTGAAACAACACATAAACTTGGGGATAAAATCTTACCAAGAATCCAGTAAGTTGTTGCGTTGACACCATCGAAACCAATCTAAGACGGGACCTTCCAGCATTAAACCTACTGTAGACAGACGTGATTCCTCTGGAACCCCATAAAACACGAAGTATTCGTGCGTCTGAAATAGCCATCCCAAGGGATCAGTGCCGTCACACTTTGGCATCTCAATCCGCATCTTCGTGGTAGGGTTGGAGTTGAATGTGGCGGCCAATTCCCCACCATAATTCACGTTTGATGACTCCGAATCTACCTCTGCCTTTTCAACTCAAGATAGAACAACCGACAAGTCATGTTGCAATTTATGGACAGTCTGATTTAATTGTTGCAAAGCCGCGGTGTGGGAAATCATTTGTACAACCATGTGTTGTTGGAATTTCTGAAAACTTGCCTCGCTTTGCTGTTGGAATTCCTTAAAACTTGTCATGCTAACGGAATCTGACATCATATCGCGCAAGCTCTCAATGAAAGCACCAATGATACGAACGTATCATAAGAGACTTTAGAGCAGTCTCGGACTCGTAAGAATAAATGGATGAGAGAGAGAGAGAGAGAGATAGTTCGGTGAGACAGATCGGCCAGGAGAAATTTAGAGGAGAAGAGACTTAGAGAAATAGATTAGGAATTGAAATTGTTATTATTGATGATATCTGACTCTTACCACTAAACAGAATATATAAGAAAACATCCCTAACACAATTTGACTCTTATAAGGAAAAGATTATGTAAATAATAAAGATGCTAATCCACCACTAAACAGAATCCTATTTCTAATGTATATCTTAAATATTGAATTATATCAATCTATCAAATCCCAACTCTTCTCTCTTATTACGGTGTATCTCTGTCCATATCACAATCACGAACTGATCAGAAACTGGAACAGAGAATCAACTATTACCATAAGTACCACAAACGCACTACTAATTATTATTAGGCCAACAATTATATTACCGTGACCGTCGGAAGATACTCGAACTTTTCAATTTTTTGATTTTCTGAACAATTACTTTAGAATACTAAATCTTTAGAATCTTCTATAATTTTTTTTTGGGGCAGTAATGTTAGGAATAGTGCCCTAGAAAGCCGATTGTATATCCGCTTTGTACTTTTCCTTATAGTAATCACAGACAATCTTTGAATAAAATAACGAATTGAGGCAGCACTTCTTTATATGCTCTTGTTTGGTATGCGTTTACTTTAGCTGTGCATGTATGAGAACTCCCCTAATCCTGATGACTTTAGGACTCTACCATTTAGGTGAAATGGTTCATGAAACGAGCCCTATATCACATAAGTCATGATTAGTAAAATACTCCAAGCTGATGAGTCCTACAGACAGTGGGAGTATCAACCTGACTCCTTTAAGGCTTGCTTGTAGGATCACGCCCTTAAAAAGGACCACCTTGTTTCATGGAGGTGCAAAGTGTATAGTTGAGGGTGCTTACTTCCATAAGTAAGTTCACTGAGGTGCCCCGTGTGAGAAGATTTCTAAATGGGAAAGGAAGTTTCTATTTCAGGAAATGGAAACTTCCAGATTAGGAAATATCTCACGAGTCATTGATGTGATTAATTAATCTTTAGACTTGAGGTTCCATTTCACTTTGTGAGTTAACTCTGAAGCCTTAGGTATAAGCTTTAAAGGGTGTCGCCTTAGACAACTGATTCAAGGCTTATGCTGGGACTGCACAAGTGACTCATGAAAGTGAATGAGAATCAAGAAAGAACCTACACTTACATTTGCAAGGTGATCTCTTATTGTGTAAGTCATTCATATGCCATATGGAGTCCTTGGCTAAGGCAGTAGATCAAGACATCAAGAAAAGGGTTTCTTGGATTGAGATCAAATGGATATGAAATGCACTTAGTTTTAAGACCAGATTATTAGGGTTCTGATTATTCTCTTACCCTAGATCTTGGTTGAGAGATAGTAAGTAGGAGGATTGTATCTCACATGAATCAATGACTTAAAGGTTCTGTCGAATCGAGACATTCCAATTCAGCTAGGGGTTAAACGCCTGTTGCTAGACTATGGTCGTTTAATCTGTGGACTAATTAATTAATTAGTGAATTAATTAATTAGGGTCACTGCTAATTGAATTGAGAACCTAGAGGGTCACACACAACAACTTGGTTACATGAGTTAAGGCTTTAAAATGATTAAACGAGTTGATCATGCCGAGAGGGTTCCACACGTTTGAATCACACGTGTGGGTCACGTGAGTGGCACGTGTCCTTGGGACACGTGTCTCACATGTGTATATATATATTGTATGTGTTAAATAATTAATGTGTTAATTATTTAATAGACTTTGGTTTAATTTTTGAATTAAAATGAAAGTCTTATTTTGGAGAAATTAATAATTAATTATGAATTAATTAATTAGATAAATAATTTATTTATTTATTAATAAATAAAGTATAATATTATCCAAAAGGAGTTTGGATATTTTTAGCTCTCTTAAAAGTTGATTTGAATTAGAATTCAAAGTCAAGGTTTGGAATTACCCGATGATCAAGTAATAAGAGAGAGGGACCAAATCCTTAGTCCAATAGGACTAAGTTTCGGCCGCCCCTCTCTATACTATATATAGGGGAGCTCGAGCTCCCCTTAGAGAGTAATTGATGATTTCTTTTGGTTCATGTGTTGAACACCATCCTTTCTCCAAGATCAAATAAACTCCTGGGTTAAACCTAAACACTAACTAGAGAACTAGCATCCTTACTAGTTAGATTGTAGTCAAGTTGGTGGACTATCTCTAGAGAGCTTCAAGTTAGAAGTTTTTAAATATTCGAGCTTTACCATCAAGCCGCGAGAAGAGCGTTCTTGGGTGGCTTGAAACGCTTCAAGAAAGATTATTGAAAAGTAAGTTTCTTTACCTTACGAATTTGAATTCATGATTGCGAGTTTCGATCCTTTTGTTGGAAAATTTTTATATTTCCGTTGCTTTATGATTCCTGTTTTCCAACAAGTAATTCTTAACTCCCCATGAGTTACACAAATTTTAGTTTACTCCCCCATGTAAAAAAAAAAATTATACTAACTCCCCAATTCAACTTTATAATTTGACTTCACTCCCCACTTACCTAAATTGACTGCAATACTCTTACTTATTTTGTTTTCCCTTTTATACTTCTTTTTTAAAAATAAGTACTTTAATTTTGATGAATAATACTCTATTTCTAAATTTGAATACTTTAAAACGTAAGTACTTTAACTTTTACAAACAATAATTTTTTTTTTCTTATTTTTCCTTCTCGTACTTCAATTTTAAACCTGAGTACTTTATCGTTTACAAATAATACTCTATTTTTAAATCTGGATACTCTATTTTATAATTTGGATACTTTGTTTTATAGTTCGAAAAATTTATAATACTCTATTTTATAATTTGAATACTCTATTCTATAATTTAAATACTCCACATTATAATTTGGATACTTTATAGTTTCTCATTAATACTTCAAAATATAAATCAACAACTAATTTTTACCCCATCATCCACCTACACACAAAAAATATATATTAATTTTTATATATAAAGTACGAAAATTATATTTTGAAATATTAATATACAAAATGAAATTAAAGCATAAAATCGTGTATATGAGGTATGTTAACAAGATGGTTTATGGGAGGGAAGAGTGATGTGTCATGTTATTTCATATTATGTCTCAAGGATAGTTTAGTAATTTTACACAAAATGGGAAGTGAACTAAAATTATGAAAGTCAATTGGAGAGTTAGTATAATGAATTTTTAGAGTGGGGAACTAAGTAAAATTTGGGTCACCACATGGGGAGATTTCCCATATTTCTCCATTTTTTCTCGTAGATGCTGTTTCTTTTTCGGTCTTACTATTAAAGCAACCTCAACCATAGTTATGTTAATTTATTTATTCTTATTGTACCTTTCTATCATGTGTCTTTTTCGCGCCCCACTACTTCGAATTTTTTTTTTTTAACACACGCACATCCAAGCAGGGTTCAAACCCAAAACCTTACCTTCGAGAATGAATCTATTAACTACTTGGACCAACCCCCGTGATTTTCTAAAATTGGTGTGTGTTTTTTTTTAGATAATGTACTTTTGGTGTATTTTTTGGGAAGATGTACTTTTTTAAAAAAACAGAATCACTATTCACTATAGTGATTTCACTCCGCTCTTTCAAAAAGCCAAAAACCCCAAAATTACAATACACCCAAAAAATACATCAAAAGTATACTATCAAAAAAACAAAACACACACCAAAATTAGAAAAAAACCGACCAATGCCTGTTGGCCCACTACTTCGAACTTAATTAGAGAGACAAAGGTCAATTATAATCTTTACAGAAATGGTAAATAGAGTAAAGAAATTATAAAATTAAGTTGCTAATAATGTCTTATATAAAATATTATATTATATCTATGTACATTTGCATTCTTAATAAAAGAGTATTAGTGGGGTCGAGTGGCCCCATACAAACTAATGAGAAATTGCCCTTTTCCTACCTGTAATTTAATTTTGAAAATTGATTTTCAAATGCACCCATTTAAAGCTTAATTCTGCTCCCATTATATTAAAATTGGGAATCTTAACAATGAGCATCGTTCTTGTCATCACTGTTTTAATTAAAAACTCCAGCATTATAAGATTTCGAATTTAAATTTAATAAATTAACCATTGTGTGCAGATCTGTGTTCGCTCCGTTTAATACTTCTCTAATATTCTTCTTAAACTATCTTTAACTATTCGCCTTTTCCAAAAATAATTTATTGTGGAAGTTGCACTCGCCTAAAGTAAAAGTATACACCCATTAACGTAAATATCGATTTAATTTTTAGATTTTTTAAAAAATTTTATAGCACTTAATTCAGTATTATTACCCTCTTTTTTCAGCAAGTAGGAAAGCTAAGAGCTCAAGTTGTAAATAAATTAATAATATGGCCATTGCCATGAGTTGTCCATGGATCCTACCCACTAAGTTCTTGGAAATATTTAATATTTTAATCCCGGCCTTATCTTCTCTGTTTCACAATATTCTCAAACCACCAACCCTTCTCTTAAAGAAAACATAATTTCATACTAAAAAGGAAAAGGAGCTAATGTATTATAAGCTACGATGCCGGATGCAAATATAATAATATAAATACGATATAGTATGGATATGAGAATGCATATATATTTTTTTATTATTTTTTATGTGAGATGTGTTGAATATATTATCCAGTACAATATGATACGATAAAATAATATTTTACATCATTAATTATACGCGATAAATGTGGGTGCCCGGAAATGTAAACTTACGATTAATAAAGATTAGATAGTTGATAGTTGATAAATATATAGAAGTAAATGTTCGCTTAAGAGGACAAGACACTTAATAGGCTTATTTGACTGATTTATATGTTCAACCATAACGTTAGGTACGTACCCTATTTTTATTAGAGTTCCTATAACCTGCTCTATAACTATAAGTTAATTAATTATACGTGCCTTCAACCCATTGTTCATGTAGTTAAATCACTTATTCTTTTCTCTTATCGTGGAGACATGTGGTGAGAATAAAGTAATGTACAAAAGAAGTCTACATGAGAGACCAGGGACTTAATTTCGAATGGAGAAATATATATGAAAATTAATTAAAATTTGTGGAACATAAATTTGCGATGGTAGTGATATAAGATCTCAGCCGACCATATTTTCTCCCACACTTTGGAATATTGATGGAATATTACAATTAAGAAAGTATTTATTCTCATTTTTGGCTTCCTTTTGAATTTATCAATGAAAATTCTATTACAATTTCGATTAGGAACTTGGTTAGATGAAAGTGACTCGATCACGGTTAATATCTTCGAGTATGAAATTATTTAAATCCTCTAACTAAATGTATCACCTTTTGAAATGTTTATAATTCAGCGTGGTTTGGTGAGTATAGGTTAATGATTATTTATCGAAAATAAATAATTTACTCTAGATGAAACAAATCTATACCAATTTTACAAAAGCTAACCCATTTATTCCAAGATGAAGAAGTACTAGAAAATCACTTGTATTTTCGTTAAAGATTCTCTTTTTCCCAAAGACCATATTTATTACAACCCGTTCACATGCATGGACGGATACCCTAAATTTTGAAAATTTTAAATTATATATATATATATTTGAAATATATATAATTTTATCCTCTCAAATTAAAATTTTTGCCCTTTTTTATTTTTAATATTTCAATTTTGGCCCCTTTATATCAAATCTGTTCACATGTAAGATCAATCATACATACGCCAATCCGAAATCGTTTAGAATGTATTCCTTTGGAATAATCCTGAGACAATGATATTAAATCTCTACGCGTTTTTCGCCTTTCCAATTCTAAATTAAGTATGATCATTACTTTGCAAAGAACGCATATTTTGACTTGTTTGGCGTGCTTGGGGGGTTAAGCCCTAAGGGGCTACTCCATCTTAGAGCTTTCCCACATTAACTTCTGAATATATATATTTTTTTTTGGTCTGAATTTACTTCTGAATATAACCACTGAAATTTCATGGTAAACGGTATTGAAGCAGTCAATAATTCAATACTACTTCCTCCTTTCTCCCAGCGTTCCCCTCACACTATAAATTCAACACCCCTTCACAAGCCTCAAAATACCATCATTCTTCACTGAGTCTCAACTCTTTCATCCTTCTTCTCAAAGTCTCAATTCAATACATTCTTTTAATCACTTCTGCAACAACATGGTTCTCTCCAAAACAGCTTCCCAATCCGATGTCTCCGTCCACTCGACGTTCGCCTCGCGATACGTCCGAGACTCCCTTCCCAGGTAACCTAGAAAACCCTTTTTTTTTTCCCATTGAAATCAAGATTTGTATTCCCTTTTGCTGGATTATGTACTGATCGATTTGCGAATGAATGCAGGTTCAAGATTCCGGAGAATTCAATTCCGAAGGAAGCAGCTTACCAGATCATAAACGATGAGCTAATGTTGGATGGGAATCCGAGGTTGAATCTGGCATCGTTTGTGACGACATGGATGGAGCCTGAGTGTGATAAACTTATCATGGCTGGGATTAACAAGAACTACGTTGACATGGATGAATACCCCGTCACCACTGAGCTACAGGCGAGTTTTTTTTTTAATTTAAATAATATTATTATGTCTCCCCGCTATCTCTATTACTTGGAAAAATATTTTATTATTTATAACATGCTTCGTGTTGAGAAGTATAATTTAGTTTCGGTTCTTTAGTATTTGCAAACTCTTAAAAGAAAAACATTTTTCTGCTTTGCCTTAAAGAAAGCTGAATTTCAACAAAAAATAAAAAATTATATATATATACATAGGCTAAATGTTTGAAGTTTGGAGGATGTTTTCCTAACTTTAGTTTTTTTGATCTGATCCTTTCTTTTTTATTAAATTACAAAGTACACGTTTATGCCAAAGCCCCTCACCTTATTTAAGACAGTACACTAAAAAAATTTATCTCAGACTAAAAATTTTTATCTCAAACTTGGACTCTGTTGAATGCAACCACCAATCATATATAAGTATATAATCGTTATCATCTGATCAACAATATTTTCTAAAATAATTTCAATAACACAATACATACAAACACTCCTCGTTATATTATTTAATTTGTCGAATCAATTTTTGACTATAATTGCTCAAATTTATTTCCTGCCCTAGAGTGTGTAGATATGACAAATATATTAAATACTTAACAAGTACTTGTGATATATATGTACAAATTACAATAAATATCTTTTTCAAATATTATTTCGTATACATATAGAATACTAAAGGCTAAAGTCAAGATAAAAGATCGAATAAGGCCTACGGGTTCAATTCATGTAGCCATTGGCGAATACCAAAGATAAAGAATAATTCGTCTGCCAATCCATTTTTTCTCTTTTCTTTTTTTCTTTCTTTCCTTTTTTTAATAATAATTTTGGTAAATCCTCAGTATTATTTTCATCTCTCGTTTAGGTTATTGTGAAACTTTGAAAAGGTCGGTACAGTAGGTGGATTCCCCCGTATAATATAATATAATACGATAAAATATAATATAATATGCACACACTTTATTGTCTTGGTCAAAGTGTAAGGCAATTTTATACTCCCATGTGGAGTGAAAACAACGAAACCCTCCTGTCATGCCTTATATGTCGCACAAAAATATAACTCCTTTTTTTAAAATTAAATAATCAATAACATATACCAAAGTTAATTTAAATACTCCATGTGTATGATCGGTAATTGGTCGTCGGGCCAACTTGTGGGAAGCCTAACTTTGTCAACAATCATGATACTGACCTTTTGCTTTAGTCTTTAGACATTTGTCGACTTTCTATTTTCATATACCTTTTGAAAATTAATAAAAGAATCTGGACAAGTAATATATATATATGTGCGTGTGTTAGGCTAACCAGTAGAAAACAACAAAGAACTAAAAAATGATGATTCATCTTGAAAGTTCAACCATACGATCGAAATTTCAAAGTAACGACAAATTAAGGTTTAAATCTTCAAATTTGTTACACAATCTTTAGTGTCATGCATAAGTCATTATTATAGGAGAATAACTAAACGATTGATGGTTGTGCAAAAAAACAGAACCGATGTGTCAACATGATTGCGCATCTCTTCAACGCGCCGTTGGGCCACGGCGAGGCGGCCGTCGGGGTCGGTACGGTTGGTTCATCAGAAGCGATAATGCTAGCCGGTTTGGCGTTCAAGAGGAAATGGCAGAACAAGCTGAAAGAACTCGGCAAACCCTACGATAAGCCCAACATCGTCACCGGCGCCAATGTACAGGTATGCTGGGAGAAATTCGCACGCTATTTCGAAGTCGAGCTCAAGGAGGTGAAATTGAGGGAAGGATACTATGTGATGGACCCCGAGCAGGCCGTGGAAATGGTGGACGAGAACACCATCTGTGTCGCCGCCATCTTGGGATCCACGCTCAACGGGGAGTTTGAAGATGTTAAGCGTTTGAACGATCTATTGGTGGAAAAGAATAAGGAAACCGGGTAAGTATTTTACATTGTATCATGCAATAACTCCTGTTACACACGCATCGATCAACAAATGCTGTATGCAGATGGGACACTCCTATTCACGTGGACGCAGCTAGTGGTGGTTTTATTGCACCATTTCTATACCCGGAGTTAGAGTGGGACTTTAGATTGCCATTGGTGAAAAGTATCAATGTGAGTGGACACAAGTATGGGCTTGTTTATGCTGGCATTGGGTGGTGCATTTGGAGGACCAAAGAGGACTTGCCCGAAGAACTCATCTTCCACATTAATTATCTTGGAGCTGATCAACCTACTTTCACCCTCAACTTCTCTAAGGGTATGTTGTGTATTTCCTATTTACACATAATTTTTACCTCTTAATTTTCAACTTATTTTTTCATTTCAGATTGTAATTAATGTCTTAAAATTAATCAAAGCCCATTATATTATATTTTAAGCTTTTTGTTCCATGCCGTTGAATAATAAAACTTGCTATCTAACACGACTCTCATCTCATTAACTAATTTTTGGGACGAGTCAGGTGAAAATACATTCTACTTCAAATTATTCCAGACTTATATATCCTGCAATTATGTTTCATTTTTGGTATTAAATGATAAACTAGTTGTCGGATTAAATAATAAATTACTTGCTACCAGATAATAATTTTCTTTTGGTAACGCTACCAAACAATAATTGGGTAGCCATCACATCTTTAAATAGTTTTTGGCGTAAGTTATGGCAATTTGATACTATTTAACAGTTTTCAATGTTCTTAATTAGTTTTAATTTTTATGTATATGGTGCTCATCAATAAATTAATTTTTTAATTTTGCAGGTTCTAGCCAAGTAATTGCTCAGTACTATCAACTCATCCGCTTGGGTAATGAGGTAATTAAATTACATAAACAACAACTATATTTTGCCACTAAACCATTTTGCTTTTACAAATTCCCATTGCATTTGCACTTAACTACATGCAAGAAATCTCCATTAACGTACATGAACAATATGATCCATGCAGGGCTACCGCAACATCATGGAGAACTGCCAAGAAAACGCCATGGTCCTAAAGGAAGGCCTCGAGCGCACGGGCAAATTCAACATCGTCTCCAAAGACAACGGCGTCCCCCTGGTGGCGTTCAGCCTCAAGGACAGCAGCCGCCACAACGAGTTTGAAATCTCCGACTTGCTCCGTCGCTTCGGCTGGATCGTCCCCGCCTACACCATGCCGCCGGACGCCCAGCACATCACCGTCCTTCGTGTTGTCATCCGAGAAGACTTCTCCAGGACCCTCGCCGAGAGGCTCGTATTGGACATCGAGAAGGTTCTTCACGAGCTCGACTTGCTCCCGGCGAGGGTCACGGAGAAGCTCGCCATCTCTTCCGTGGAGGAGCACCACCACCCTGCGGTGGTTAAGAAGACTGCGATAGAGGTGCAGAGGGAGATCACGGCGGCGTGGAAGAAGTTTGTGGCGGATAGGAAGAAGACCAATGGGGTGTGCTAAAATCCTAAAGGAGGTGTTCCATTATTAATGCGCGATTTTATTTTTTTTGCCCATAATTGGTATGTGAGTAAGGATTTAATTGCCACTTCTTATTGATGTCGTTTATGTAATTTGGGGAGAGTAACGAGTCGTCTTCATTGTTGTGTACTTGATTGCGATTGATCCTTGTCTTGAATATAGAAATGGATCATTGTTATCTATTTTTTTGAAATGCCTTGTAACTTTCAACTTTGTTACTTTTTTTTCACGATTAGAATTTAGAAATGCCTTATAACTTTCTAATTTGTCACCTTTTTTCACGAATTGGTTTGGTGTTTTAATGAGTTTATGAACTTCGTAAAGTACGTTTAAAATCTTATAAAGTATCCGAGTCTGCCTTACGATGATTGTTGATTATTGGGGTTCGATTGTTAGCAAAAATAAGCCAAATTCCATTTAATGAGGCTGGTGGAACCGTATTCCACATTATTTTGATAATAAATAATAATTTACTAGAGAGTTAAATTTTTTGGTTGGGAGCGGAAAGTTAAAATTTAACGAAAAACAAGGAAAATAAACATATAGGTCTGACATTTGTATGGATAATATCTAATCATACCCAAACTCAAACCCAATCCACACCTCCTATAGGCTATATCCAAACGTAATGGATATTTACCCAAATGAAATTCATACTGATTGGGTAGGTTTTAACTTTTAAACCACCCAATTTCCCCTACTGGCTCAGGCCCAATTATGTTGAATTGTCGGATTTTTGTGAGTTTGTAATGTTGGATATTTTTTGGTCGACCGACGACCATTATTATTATTGTTGTTGTTTAATGCGTATGACGTGCCACTTTTGTAATGCATGTAATTTAGCTGTCTCGAACAACATCCTTTTAACCTAAGATTACATAGTAAGCTCACACAAGGCGTAAATGGAATCTCAAGTCTAAGGACTAATCAATCACATCATTGACTCATGAGATATTTTTTAATCTGTAAGTTTCTACTTCTAGAAGTACAAACTACCTTTCCTATTTAGGAATTTTCTCACACGGGACACCTTAGTATACCCATTCATAATGAACGAGCACACCCATGTACTATGCACGTATCAACCATATTACTTTACACTTCATGAAACAAAGTGATCTTTCTTAAGGGTGTTATCACACGAGCAAACCTCAAGTGAGTCAAGCAAAATCTGAATTAACATAGCCAATAACTCCACCTTCAGCTGAACTTCCCGAACCATCAAATAGAAGACCAAAATGAGATGTACCTTTCAAATACCTCAAAATCCATTTGACAGCTTGCCAATGTTCTTTACCGGGATGCGCTATGTATTGACTCACCACACTAACAGCTTGTGAGATATCGGGTCTAGTGCGTACCATGGCATATATCATACTCCCAACGACACTAGAATATGGAACACGAGACATGTGTTCTTCTTCTTCGGTAGACTAAGGTGACAAAGAAGCTGATAGCTTAAAATGTGGTGCAAGCGGAGTGCTAACGGGTTTTGCATCATGCATTCTAAATTTCTCAATTACTTTATCAGTGTAGTGCTTCTGAGATAAGAATAACTTCCCAGCACGACGATTCCATTGTATCTCCATACCTAAAATCTTCTTAGCATCACCTAAGTCTTTCATCTCGAACTCGCAACTCAACTGCTTTTTCAGCTCATTAATATTAGACATGCTTCGTGCAGCAATTAGCATGTCATCCACATAAAGGAGTAAGTAGATGAAAGAACCGTCATTCAATCTCCGATAGTAGACACAAGCATCAAAATCACTTCTATTATATCCGATAGTGATCATATAAGAATCAAAACGCTTGTACTACTATCTCGGCGATTGTTTCAAACCATAAAGAGATTTTTTCAAAAGACAAACATGGTCTTCCTTTCCTTCAACAGCGAATCCCTCCGGTTGATCCATAAAGATGGTTTCCTCAAGCTCACCGTGCAAGAAAATTGTCTTCACATCTAATTGCTCAAGTTCCAAATTAAATTGAGCAACAATAGATAGTAATAAACGTATGGAATTATGTTTTACCACCGGTGAGAATACTTGATTGAAGTCGACTCCATACTTCTGTGTGTAGCCCTTTGCAACCAATCTAGCTTTGAATCTCACATCACCAACAGCGGGTGCACCCTGCTTCTTTTTGAACACCCATTTACATCCAATAATTTTTTGATCCTTTGGAGGCTTTGCCAAAATCCAAGTTTTATTTTTATGCAAAAAATCAATTTCTTCTGCCATAGCACCAATCCACTGTGCAAACTCATTGCAGGATTTAGCATCTGAGAATGAAACGGGTTCATTAGAAACTGTATCCTCAGCAATACTAAGAGCATATGCCACCAATCAGCTTCAGCAAATTTTTGAGGAGGTTTAATCTGTCTCCTTAGTCTATCTCTTGCAATCGAATGAGTCTCAACAGATATATGAGGTGGCACATTAACTAAATCATCCAAAGTGGTCTCATGTATAGGAACATGGACTTCTGACTCCACCTGATCAGGTGATGTATGAGTACCTGCATCAAACTCAACAATGTTTTCCTCTCTCGGATTAATCATGTCAGATTCATCAAATATAACATTTCTACTGGTAATAACTTTACATGTTTTAGAAAACCAAACTCTAAATCCTTTCACACCATGTACATAACCAAAAAAAAATACACTTTCTAGATCTAGGTTCAAGTTTTCCCTCATTAATATATATGTAAGCAGCACAACCAAAAACTTTAAGATTAGAATAATCAGGTGCATAACCAGACCATATCTCCTCAGGAGTTTTCAATTCAATGGATGTGGATGGAGATCGATTCACCAAATAACAGGCTGTAGATGCTGCTTCAGCCCAAAATTCTCTAGGCAATCTAGAATTGGAGAGCATATAACGAGTTCTCTCAATTAATGTTCAATTCATCCGTTTAGCTACGCCATTTTACTGTAGCGTCCCAACAACTGTATGGTGCCTCACAATTCCTGCCTCTTTACAATACTTCTCAAATTTACCGGAACAAAACTCCAAGTCATTGTCAGTGCGAAGACGTTTTATGACCTTTCCTATCTGTTTTTTTATCATAGTCCTCCAATGCTTGAATGTAACAAAGACATCACTTTTCTGCTTCAAAAAGAATACCCAAACCTTTCTAGAATAGTCATTAATAAAGGTTAACATATATCTGGCACCGCCCTTAGAGGGCACCCGAGACGGACCCCAAAGATCTGAATACACGTAATCAAGAGTTTCTTTGGTTCGATGAACACCTTTGCTGAAACTGGTTCTTTTATGTTCCCCAAAAATGTAGTGTTCACAAAAGTCCAATACTGAAGTGCTTTGTCCACAAAGCAAGCCCCGCTTGCTCAAAATAGTGAGTCCTCGTTCGCTCAAATGTCTAAACCTTTCTAGAATAGTCATCAATAAAGGTTAACATATATCTAGCACCGCCCTTAGAGGGCACCCGAGACGGACCTCAAAGATCTGAATGCACGTAATCAAGAGTTTCTTTGGTTCAATGAACACCTTTGCTGAAATTGGTTCTTTTATATTTTCCAAAAATGCAATGTTCACAAAAGTCCAATATTGAAGTGTTTTGTCCACAAAGCAAGCCCCGCTTGCTCAAAATAGTGAGTCCTCGTTCGCTCATATGTCCAAGTCGCATATGCCACAACTTAGTAACATGTGAATTTGTCATAGAAGATGAAGAAACTGCAGCTCCACCTGAAACAATAGTTGTCTGCAAAATATACAAACTGCCACTTACTTTGACACTTTTCATAACAACAAACACTCCTGTGAAAACCTTTAAAATACCATCTAAGCCAGTGTACTTATATCTAAGAGCCTTAAGAGTACCTAAGGATATAAGATTCTTCTTTAAATTAGGTATGTGTCTAACATCTGTTAAAGTTCTGATCATGCCGTCATGCATCCGAATCTTTACTGTTCCTTTCCCAACTACTTTGTACCCAACATCATTACCCATAAAAATAACTTCATCGAACTTCTCATATGTGGAGAACCAATCCTTATTAGGACACATATGGAAAGAACATGCAGATTCCATGATCCAGGCATCATTTGATCTCGAATTATATGAACTGACTAAAAGAACACCACCTTTACTGTCTGTCTCAACAACACTAGCCTAACCGGTTCTTTCTTTTTCACCTTCTAATTTTCTTTTCAGTTTCCATCATTCTGCTTTTGAGTGTCCCTTTTTCTTACAGTTGCCCCACTTAATTGGCTTACTAGACTATGATCTACCTCTCTGTTTGTTGCTATCATAATTTCTCTCCTTATTTCTTCCACGCACAAAAAGACCTTCACCTTGGTCTGACTTTTCAGAGATACTAGATGTAATCTCTCCATCAATAGAGTATTTACTTAAAAGAGCTTCCTGAACATCTTTCAAAGTAATCGTATCTCTACCATATATAGTATCTAGAAAATTCAAATAAACGGAAGGTAAAGAACACAACAACAGTAAAGCCAAATCTTCATCATCATATTTTACTTCTAAATTCTCCAAATCAGTAACGATGATTTTGAAGTTATCAATATGAGACTGAATTGAGTTACCTTCATATTGGGAATAGTCCCCTAGAAAGCTTGCATGCTTTGGGACTTTCCTTATATCACGGACAATCTTTGAATAATATACGAATGATTGTAATCATAGGCGAACACTTCTTATGTGCCATTACGTGTTTTGTATGTTTTCATTACGTGCGTATGTATTAGAACTCCCCTAATTCGATAAGAACGTTAAGAACTTTGTCATTATGAGAACGACACATAAAATAAGCTCTTAACTCCATAGGCGAGGATTAGAAACTTCTCCAAGTCGATGAGTCCGATAGACAGTGGGAGTGTCGACCTTGACTCCGTTGAGACTTGCTTGTGTAGTTATGTCCTTAAGAAGAATCACCCGGTTTCATGGGGTGATAAGTGCATACGATGATGCTTTCATAATACATAAGGGTGGTTGTTATAAGAACAAGTTCACTGAGGTGTCCCGCGTGAGAAGATTCATAAATGGGAATAGAAGTTACTAGAACTTCCAGATTAGGAAATATCTCACATGTCAATGACGTGAGGAATTAATCCTTAGACTTGAGATTCCATATTGTCTCATATGAGCTAACTTTGTAATCTTTGATATAAGCTCAAAAGGGTGTCGCCATATAGACACCTGAATTACGACCTATGTTGGGATTACACAAGTGGCATTATGAGAATTGTTGGAACCAATAAAGGACCTACACTTGCTATAGGTAAGATGATCTCTTATTACACAAGTCAAGTTATTCATGTTCCATCCCAAAATCCTTGCGCAAGGTGGTTAGATCAAGACATCACTAAAATGGGGTTTTCTTAGATTGAGATCAAATGGAATATGAAGGAAACTTTGTTTTAAGATTAAGATTAGTAGGGCTCTGTATATTCCTATGCCCTAGATCTTAATTGAGAGATAAAATGGTAGGAAGATCGTATCCGACATGATGTCATTGACTGAAAGGTTCTTTCGAATATACATTCACATTTCGGGTAGGGGTCGCACACCTGTTGCTAGACTATGGTCGTGTGATCTGTGAGATAATTAATTGATAAAGTGTATTAATAAATTAGGCTCACTGCTAACTGAAATTGAACCTAGAGGGTCACACACAAATGCCAGGTTCAAAGAGTATTATGGAAAGATCAAATAAATGATCAAAATGAGACCGCACGTGTAAATTACACGTGTGGGGTTCGACAGCATGTTTGGGACGTGTATCCAATTGACAAATTGAATTGTGTTATTAATTAGAGAATTAATTATCAAGCCCAAATATAATTAATTGGAGAATTAATTATAAAGCCACAATATAATTAATTGAAGAATTAATTATATAGCCCAAAAGGAAATTAATTAGGAATTAATTTTATCCCATTAGAATTAATTAGTGAATTAATCATAAAACCCTTCATGGAATTAATTGGAGAATTAATTCAAGATATTTAATTATTTAATTATTCTAATTTTGATTAGAATAAATAAATAAGTTAAATATAAAATTTCTTCTATTTAATAATATTCTAATTTGATTAAAATAAGATATTATTAAGACAAGATATTTAATTATTATTGGAATAATTAAATATTCCTAATTTGATTAGGAGGTCCTTTTCTAGAAGATAATATCTTATTTAGATAAGATGTTATTGCTTGGAGAGAAAGAAAATAGAAGAAAAGTCAAATTAGGAATCTTGTTCCTAAACATACTTAAGGGTTGATGGAAAGACTTTTTCACTGAGATATTCTGATTGAAAAAATACGAGTTTCTTGGAAAAACGTGATCAGTTCGTGGAGATGGAGTTTCGACGAGTTTTTTCAAGAGGGCTAAGGCGTGGCAGATTCAATCTTCGTCAAACTGGAGTTTTGAAGAGAGATTTAATCATGCTCTTAATTTAATCTCGTTTTTTGTTTCTTTAATACACATGTTATAGTACTAGCATACTTACTAACATGATTTGAATCTAGGTTGGTGTGGATTATTACTCTAGAGAATTTCTACTTTGGAATATCGAAGAAAGAATCGTTCAAGAAACGAGGATGTTCATGCAACATGAAGAACGTTTGAGGGCGGCTCAATACGTTTCAAGAAAGCTTTAATTCTTGTAAGTTTCTTGAAATCCCAAAAGTTTTGAAACGAACATGGCAAGATCACGATCCCTTTTGGAAAAACTTTTAAACTTGCATTGCTTTTACTCTGTGTTTTCCAACACTTCAACCATCTTGCAGTAATAAATAAGTTTCTATAAACGCAACTTATTTGTCAAATTCTTTTTTATGCAAATCTCCTCCAATTTATGCCCTAATTTTACAACATCCTCTTCTTTCATCACGTCTTGTAGGATTTCATTAGACAAGTGCAATTGAATTTGCGCTACAGCTTTTCTGATAGTTTTATTTTTCTTGTCATCAGACTAATTCGTAGGCATCTTGTCTTTTCCCAAGAAGGCATCTTCGAGATCCATCTGTGTCAAAACCGCCAACATCCTTGTTTTTCATAATAAAAAGCGGGTCTTGCGATCAAGCTTTTCGATTTCATATTTAACAGAAGCCATCCTAAAAAGACAAAACAAATATCAGAACCAATCTGACTCTGGTACTAGTTTGTTACGCAATTAACACGAATAAATAAAAGCAAACAATAAATTGACACAAGAATTTACGTGGTTCACCAATTTGGCTACATCCACGGGCGAGAAAGAGAGAGATTAATTTACTATCTTGAGCGAGTTACAAACGGAGTCACAAAGGTGCTCTCTAAATTCTAAGAAACTAATGCAGAGAAATTCTCAGTTTTTCTTTTACTTAAATCTATCAGAAAACTGTCCACTAAATAAGACGTGTCCTAAGTGGACTCAAACTTATTCTAAAACCACCTCTATCAAAGTTGCCTAAGATTTGTGGACTTTTAGAGCCACGTCAACAATCGTCTTTAAGGGTATTGTTCCTAACAATTTCTCACTTGCCCGTCAAAGCCATTCATTAGCTAATCTAAGTCCCATCTTCTCAAGATGACCTTCAAACGCTTGTTGACTTAAGGACTTTGTTAGTGGATCTGCCATGTTCTCTGCTGGTGTGACCCTCTCAATTTGCACATCTCCTCTCATGATGATATCACGAATAATGTGATACTTCTTATGATGTGCTTGGTTCGTTGATGAGATCTTAGTTCTCTTGCTTGAGCAACCTCCCCAGTGTTATCACAAAAGATAACAATGAGGTCTTTCATGCTAGGAACGATACCCAACTCTTAGATGAAGTTTCTTATCCAAACACCTTCATTAGCTGCATCGTTTGCAGCTAAGTATTCGACCTCAGTGGTCTAATCTGCAGTGGTAGTTTGCTTGGAACTCTTCTAACTCACTGTTCCGTTGTTTAGGCAGAAAATGTATCCTGACATAGACTTGAAATCATCCAAGTCTAATCCAAAACTTGCATCACAGAATCCTCTGATAACTAGATCTTGTCGTCCTCCGTAAATTAAGATCATATCCTTAGTTCTTCTTAAGTACTTAAAGATATTCTTTACGGCAGTCCCGTGACCTTCTCTAGGGTCAGATTGGACACGGCTCGTTACACTTAATGCATAAGCCACATCCGATCAATTAAATAACATATCATACATTATGCTACCTATTGCCCAATCACAGAGTATTTTGGAGATTCTATTCTTCTCAAGAACAGTTTTAGTACACCTATTTTTCGAAAGAGATGTTCGCACGCCCATAATAAGCTTTCCTCTCTTGGAATCTTCCATACTGAATCCATGAATTAATTGCAAGAAATATTGGTTGGATTTAATGTGAGTTCTTAAGTGAGGGTTTCTTGGTTGGGTTTTCGGGGATCAAAGCATGCTTGATTGTGTTTTGGAACTACCTTTTGATTTATTAAGTACTTATGCATGATATATGATGGCTTGAGGCTTGTTTTGTTGTTTGGGTGGATTGGAAATTGTTCCATTCTTGTAGTTGTTCTTCCCATTCCCCAGTTTTTCCGCATGCGTTTCCGGCCGGGAACGGGATTAGTTCATTTTGGGTCTTGGCCGGGAAAACGTGCAGAAAGTTTCTAAACTAGGTTTCTGACAAGGACTATTTTATTCTTAACTGGGAATTCCCCTATCCTGCTGCATTTGGTCTGAGATTTTACCATATGAAAGTACTTGAAGTTTAGATCATTCTCCTTTTTACAGCTTGTCAGTTAGTTCCGAGGAGTGAGTTATAACCATTTTAAAATTGTGTCGCTAAGTTGCCAAAATCCTACTTTCGTCCAACTTCAAACCTGTGACGCCCCGTCTCTTCGGCATTCCAGGTACGGCGTCACGAGAGAGTTTATTTCAGTATTTTGTGAAATTATGTGAATTAAGCCTGCTTACGTGTCAACGTGAGATTTATTTTACTTATGTGTGCTTTAGAATTTAATTAATGACTTGGACTCAATTGTCCAATAATTGCAATTTAGGGACCTAATTAATTAGGACGTTTGAGCCTTCCTGGCTATTTGAGCTCGGGAATTCGAATTCGAATTCCGACCCTATCATTGAGTTCGTTTCGATGATTCGGATTCAATGAATTACCCTTTTTATTTCTAAAGCCATTTGATAGCCCTATCGTTTTAATCCGATCCGTTTGGGCCGGACACCGTTTGAACCTACCCGTTTTAACCGACCCATTTGCCCGGCCCTAAAAAGGGCCAAGCCTTTCCTTCTCTCCCACTTTGATCGATCAGCAGCAAGGAAGAGAGGAAAAGAGAAGCATTCTCACCATTTTTGGCCAAGAAGCCTTGAGCTCGGGTTTGGGAGATCCAACCGTCCGATCAACGACCTAAGGTAAGATTTGTGACCCTTTCGTTACATGCTTTACTTTAATATCTCTTTCGTGCCTCGGATTAGTGCCTACGTGCTTTGTTGGGGAGATGATGAATAGTAACCGGGGTGTGAGTTTTATGTGATTTAGATTGTTTTACAGGTTCTAATGTGGAAATATGTGTTCCATATGTTATATGTGATTTATTGTGTTAATTTTGCATGATTTTATGGTTGTTTGTGGTTGTGTTTGTGTGTTGGTGGTGTTTCCCGACGCCATTGCTGTTTCTGCTCTGTTTTTTCGAGCAGGACGGTCCGGAACGGCCGTTTCCGTTTTGGCCTTGGGGCCGGAACGGCCCTTCCCATCCGCGTATGGGAACGACCGTTCCCGTTTTGGTTCTTTGGGTGGGAACGGCCCTTCCCGGGCTGGCGTCTGTGCCGAGAGTGGGAACGACCATTCCCAGTTTATGCTGGGAGCGGGAACGGCCGTTCCCATGGCCGGTCCTTTGCGCTACTGGATCAAATCCGCGGGGGTGGATTTTTCCTTTTGGAAAAATCCGCGGGGGTGGATTTGAGGCAGTAGGTTTGGAAAAATCCATGAGGGTGGATTTTTCCTTTGGAAAAATCCATGGGGGTGGATTTTGCCATTTCTTCTCTTTGCTTTAATTATGCATTTGTGTGATTTTTATATGCTTTTCTTTTGCATGTTAATTGTTATGACTTGATTTGTATTGCATATTAAAGTGTGAATAATTATGTTATGCTTTAATATGCTCGTGAAATGTGAATTATTGTTAATGCATGCTTGTTATATATTGTATACGTGATCCACGATTTTATGCCAATCATAATCATACGCTGTGCGTCCATTTGGTTCATTCTTGTGTCTAAGTCTTGTTTTGTATTCAGTTTGTTCAGGTACACCCGGGGTGGTGTTTTGTTGGCCGTGTTGATTCCGGGGTGGATCGTTTGTTGTGTCTTTGGCCTCTTCGGTGCCAGGTGAGGTTAGGATATAGTTACACCTTATTGCAATGTGCTCGGTTTTGATTGCATGTGATTAAATAAGCCTTATATGTATGTAAATAAGTGTGAAATATGTATTTGTTGAATATGCCTCGAGTTTGCAAGTATGTTAAGCAATGTATGAGCCTATGTATGCTTGGTTTGGAATGATTTGTTATGATTTGCCACGTGAAGCTATGCTTCTGACCGTATACTTCTCATGAGCCATGTTTGGCAAGGACCGAGTGGATAGAAACGGAAAGTGGTTTGTATACGTATATATGTATAAGTTATGTCTGTCTGTCTCTGTTGTAGCGGGTTATGATATGATATGTGTTTGTTGGGCCCCGGAGCTATGGGTAAGGAACCCTCGGGACGGCATAGGGCCGTCGAGGTTAAGCCTGTGCATAGTCTCCATCTGTCTGCAGAGGATCACCCCTGAACTCACCAGGAGGTTTGGTGAGGGAAGGAATCCTGAGGGTTTGAGTACTCGCAAGGCGCTCCCCTTGTTTGTCTGGATGGTTTGGGCGTATACACCCTTCCATCACCCGGAGTTGAGGATGATATGATATGATTTGATATGTATGTAAGTTTTCTGTTTTGATTCTGATATGATATGTTATGCGGAGATTGGGGGAGTCGGAGCTCGTACCCGCCGAGTTCTATATGTTATGATATGTATGTTCTGTTAAGGTTCGTGAAACGGGGATAGATTCTAAGTTAAACTAAAAGGGAGTTTATAAGATAAGCTAAGTTTTGAATATGTTTAGATTTAATAAGTTTTGCTAATTTGCTCGGTAAGTTAATTTGATTTGTTTGCTTTTGCTAAGTAAGCCTTTATATATATGTATATCACGAGAAATGATTTAGTGTGCAAAAACTATCCCCGCGTTCATGAACATTATGAGTTTGATCAGTGCTTTGCTCTTATATATATAGTGTGTGAGTGCGTTAACCCCTCACTCAGTCGAGTTAAGACTGACCCTTCCCCTTTTACCTTTAGTTTGCAGGTTTTGCTTGGAGTTCGTGCTAGGCGGAGTGTGTCTGTCTTTTGGAGTCTGTTCCGTGTCTTTGTCTAGTAGGTGGTCTTGCATTCACATTTCTTTAATTCGGTTATGTATAAGATATGTTTGTTTATGCTATTCGGATTTTATTTATGAATATTTATGTATATTATTTGAGATTCGGGATTAGGTTTTATGCTAGTTGAACCCGTCAACTGTTCATGAATGTTTTGACTGTTGCATAACTTGTTTCGCTTCCGCATTCTCGTTTTGGTTTGAGTTTTGCTTTCAGGGTCTAAGTTCCGCCTAGCCTAGGTGTGAGTTTGTCAGTCTCCCATTCGCCACTGTTTGGTTCATGTACGGACTCTCCATTTCGTATGTGGATCGGACTTTGGTGCGGGGGATGTGGTGACCCACCGTGCGGGTGCTACATCCTTAAGTGGTATCAGAGCCCCAGGTTGAAAAACCGGGGTTCCGTGTCGGGTCGTGTCTGTCTAAGTCGAACGGCATAGGACAACTTGATTATGTGTGCATTTGCATTTTGATTTGATAAGCTATGTATGTGAGATTTCAATATTTTGTTGAATTTATATTACGTGATGCATTGCATTTCTTTGATGCTCTACTTGATTTACTACGTGACATGAGCACTTACTAATTGACACGCATATATATTGTAGTTGCTGAGTTTTTCAGGGTACCACCGAGTCAACAACCCTACGGTTAACCTTCTCAACTAACTCCGTGATCTCAAGGACAATCTTTTACCAAAGTACTAGTAATGGATCCGATGGCTATGATGTACCAAGAATTCTTAGCGTTCAAGCCTCCCCAATTTCGAGAGGGAAATGATGTAAAGGCCGAAGATTGGATTTCGGAACTTGAGGGTATTTTTGAAATATGGCCACGCAACTCTCGGGATATGGCTCGCCTTGCTACATTTCTTTTGCAAGGACAAGCAAGACAGTGGTGGAAAAGGGTTGCTCAACAACTAGAGACTACGAACGAAGAGTTGACTTGGGATGTATTTATTCGAGAATTCCGAAAGAGGTTTGCACCAGCTATTCTACGTGAGCGAAGACTTGAAGAATTCATCAATCTGAAACAAGGAGATAGATCCGTTGTGGAATACATAGAAGAATTTGAAAGGTTGGGCTTATATGTGCCTCACATTATGGGTAACGATCAGATGAAGGCCAAATACTTCATGGAAGGTCTTCGGGATGAATTCAAGGAAGCCCTAGCTGCAAAGGATACGACTACGTGGGATAAAGCCACGAAGAAAGTTTTAAGGGTTGAGACTGGGCTCATAACAAAGGACAAGGAAGAAGAGGTATCGGGGTCTAAGGTCAAGTCGGGTTTATGCTCAAGCTTACAAGTAGAAGGAGAATCTCCTCAACATGAAACTCGGGCCAAAAGAATTCGGGGAAAGAAACACAAGACCGGGAATGCTTCAAGGTTGGGGAAAAGGCCCCAGTTATGTGCTTATTGTGGAGGAACCACTCATACCTACGAGGCATGTTGGGACAGATTGAAGAGGTGCTACATTTGCGGGTCAACAGAGCACAAGATTTCCGAGTGTGATCAACCGAGAGCTAACAAGCAAAAGGCACGGGATCAACGGCTTCAAATTGGAAACCAACAGAAACCCGAAAGTTGAGGTAATTGCATTCATGGCACAGGCATTCATCCTCCATTTTAAATATGTCAATTATTTATTTTCGTGCCGTAATTGTTAATTGCCATTAATTGCTATTCATTATTAAGTGTTGCTAATTGTTGATGCCACTATGTGTTTAAGTGACGACTAAGTGATGCATCTCATTCGCACTTTGACTCAACATGCATATTTAGTGTTTTATTTTAGGATATTTCTTCATTCAAGTTACCAAGTTGTGTTCAATGGGATTTGGAAGAGATGGGTTGGATAGGGAACAAAAATTAAGGATTTCTTTTGGAGATCGGGTTGAGTTTATGGAGACATGGAAAAGTTGATAAAGAAGAATGATTTGGGAGGTCCCGGTACCAAGTGAAGAATTTAGGAATTGAGGTATATTTTGAAGAGAAATTTAAGATTTGAGGTAGCTTATTTCACCAAGCAAGGCATGATTTGTTTTGGAATTCGGATTTAAGAATAATGAAGGAAATTAAAGTATAGTAGAAGGTATTAGTTCGGGAGAGCCTACGGAACATATTACTACGGGAATTGGGTTATGGGATTCGCTTCATTGAGTGGAATAAATCACACAAGAAATTTCCTCAGGATTTCCAAAGAAAATCAATAGCATTAATCAAGGGACGACGCACTTCCTTATATATTCAAGAGGAGGGTGCTAAGGTGAGGAGTTCGACACCAAATTTGAAGAACACTTATTGGGAAGGAACTAAGATTTCGAGGCAAGACAATTATTGGAAAATTCCACAATACACAAATGGAAGAAGAATTCGGGCCATGAGATTTGGAATAAATTATGGAGCACATCAGATCTGTGGGGGAATTATAATGATTAATCAGTTTAAGGAATTCATATATATTGGAGAAACAAGGATAGTTAAGAGTGAAGGATTAAATTCGAAGAACTAGCAAGGAAAATTGGATTAGAGTTATTTGAGCTAAACAACAACTGTGGGATAAAGATCTGAGTGATAATCGAAGCTCGAGACGTTGGAAATTTCAGAGCATAACCTGGAACCAAGAAATTCTGGCGTCGATCAAATCATCACTAAAGATAAGATTCCAACGCTTCGGTGAACGGTACATTAAACATACATACCACGTGCATCATCCCTCTTTTGTTTTGCTTTGCTTCGGGTGTGTGAGTTGTGAGTTGTTGGTTACCCTCTGGGTGACTTGAGTGTGCGAGTGTTGTTGTTTTACGGTAGGTTGAGGGTCGTGCTTTGCAACGGTCTACTCCACAAGTTCTCAAAGTTCACGTTTGAGGTGATCAACGTTCGAATGTCAACTTCGAACCACAGGTTGAAGGCCCTTCTTGGGTGGAGAGCGAGTGGTTTGAGTTCTTTAACAACTCCACTCGTGGTCCCGGATTGTGGGTTGGTTCGGATTGATTCAAGCGGTGGGAGTTGAATCACTTGTGAGCCTTCTATCGTACGAAAAGTCTGAACTACTCCTAGTCGGGATCAAGTTCGTGTGAAGCTGGAAGTGTGGATCGAACCCCCTTCGTGCTTGGAAGACCTTTCTCGGGCTAACCCTTGTCGGAGTGTCGCGAGCCCCGAACTTGGGTGAATGCGGGAGACTTGCTCGTCGTTTTGCTACGAGCGGTAGAACCTGGGGGCCAGGTTCTCTTAAGGGGGGGAGATTGTGACGCCCCGTCTCTTCGGCATTCCAGGTACGGCGTCACGAGAGAGTTTATTTCAGTATTTTGTGAAATTATGTGAATTAAGCCTGCTTACGTGTCAACATGAGATTTATTTTACTTATGTGTGCTTTAGAATTTAATTAATGACTTGGACTCAATTGTCCAATAATTGCAATTTAGGGACCTAATTAATTAGGACGTTTGAGCCTTCCTGGCTATTTGAGCTCGGGAATTCGAATTCGAATTCCGACCCTATCATTGAGTTCGTTTCGATGATTCGGATTCAATGAATTACCCTTTTTATTTCTAAAGCCATTTGATAGCCCTATCGTTTTAATCCGATCCGTTTGGGCCGGACACCGTTTGAACCTACCCGTTTTAACCGACCCATTTGCCCGGCCCTAAAAAGGGCCAAGCCTTTCCTTCTCTCCCACTTTGATCGATCAGCAGCAAGGAAGAGAGGAAAAGAGAAGCATTCTCACCATTTTTGGCCAAGAAGCCTTGAGCTCGGGTTTGGGAGATCCAACCGTCCGATCAACAACCTAAGGTAAGATTTGTGACCCTTTCGTTACATGCTTTACTTTAATATCTCTTTCGTGCCTCGGATTAGTGCCTACGTGCTTTGTTGGGGAGATGATGAATAGTAACCGGGGTGTGAGTTTTATGTGATTTAGATTGTTTTACAGGTTCTAATGTGGAAATATGTGTTCCATATGTTATATGTGATTTATTGTGTTAATTTTGCATGATTTTATGGTTGTTTGTGGTTGTGTTTGTGTGTTGGTGGTGTTTCCCGACGCCATTGCTGTTTCTGCTCTGTTTTTTCGAGCAGGACAGTCCGGAACGGCCGTTTCCGTTTTGGCCTTGGGGCCGGAACGGCCCTTCCCATCCGCGTATGGGAACGGCCGTTCCCGTTTTGGTTCTTTGGGTGGGAACGGCCCTTCCCGGGCTGGCGTCTGTGCCGAGAGTGGGAACGACCGTTCCCAGTTTGTGCTGGGAGCGGGAACGGCCGTTCCCATGGCCGGTCCTTTGCGCTACTGGATCAAATCCGCGGGGGTGGATTTTTCCTTTTGGAAAAATCCGCGGGGGTGGATTTGAGGCAGTAGGTTTGGAAAAATCCATGAGGGTGGATTTTTCCTTTGGAAAAATCCATGGGGGTGGATTTTGCCATTTCTTCTCTTTGCTTTAATTATGCATTTGTGTGATTTTTATATGCTTTTCTTTTGCATGTTAATTGTTATGACTTGATTTGTATTGCATATTAAAGTGTGAATAATTATGTTATGCTTTAATATGCTCGTGAAATGTGAATTATTGTTAATGCATGCTTGTTATATATTGTATACGTGATCCACGATTTTATGCCAATCATAATCATACGCCGTGCGTCCATTTGGTTCATTCTTGTGTCTAAGTCTTGTTTTGTATTCAGTTTGTTCAGGTACACCCGGGGTAGTGTTTTGTTGGCCGTGTTGATTCCGGGGTGGATCGTTTGTTGTGTCTTTGGCCTCTTCGGTGCCAGGTGAGGTTAGGATATAGTTACACCTTATTGCAATGTGCTCGGTTTTGATTGCATGTGATTAAATAAGCCTTATATGTATGTAAATAAGTGTGAAATATGTATTTGTTGAATATGCCTCGAGTTTGCAAGTATGTTAAGCAATGTATGAGCCTATGTATGCTTGGTTTGGAATGATTTGTTATGATTTGCCACGTGAAGCTATGCTTCTGACCGTATACTTCTCATGAGCCATGTTTGGCAAGGACCGAGTGGATAGAAACGGAAAGTGGTTTGTATACGTATATATGTATAAGTTATGTCTGTCTGTCTCTGTTGTAGCGGGTTATGATATGATATGTGTTTGTTGGGCCCCGGAGCTATGGGTAAGGAACCCTCGGGACGGCATAGGGCCGTCGAGGTTAAGCCTGTGCATAGTCTCCATCTGTCTGCAGAGGATCACCCCTGAACTCACCAGGAGGTTTGGTGAGGGAAGGAATCCTGAGGGTTTGAGTACTCGCAAGGCGCTCCCCTTGTTTGTCTGGATGGTTTGGGCGTATACACCCTTCCATCACCCGGAGTTGAGGATGATATGATATGATTTGATATGTATGTAAGTTTTCTGTTTTGATTCTGATATGATATGTTATGCGGAGATTGGGGGAGTCGGAGCTCGTACCCGCCGAGTTCTATATGTTATGATATGTATGTTCTGTTAAGGTTCGTGAAACGGGGATAGATTCTAAGTTAAACTAAAAGGGAGTTTATAAGATAAGCTAAGTTTTGAATATGTTTAGATTTAATAAGTTTTGCTAATTTGCTCGGTAAGTTAATTTGATTTGTTTGCTTTTGCTAAGTAAGCCTTTATATATATGTATATCACGGGAAATGATTTAGTGTGCAAAAACTATCCCCGCGTTCATGAACATTATGAGTTTGATCAGTGCTTTGCTCTTATATATATAGTGTGTGAGTGCGTTAACCCCTCACTCAGTCGAGTTAAGACTGACCCTTCCCCTTTTACCTTTAGTTTGCAGGTTTTGCTTGGAGTTCGTGCTAGGCGGAGTGTGTCTGTCTTTTGGAGTCTGTTCCGTGTCTTTGTCTAGTAGGTGGTCTTGCATTCACATTTCTTTAATTCGGTTATGTATAAGATATGTTTGTTTATGCTATTCGGATTTTATTTATGAATATTTATGTATATTATTTGAGATTCGGGATTAGGTTTTATGCTAGTTGAACCCGTCAACTGTTCATGAATGTTTTGACTGTTGCATAACTTGTTTCGCTTCCGCATTCTCGTTTTGGTTTGAGTTTTGCTTTCAGGGTCTAAGTTCCGCCTAGCCTAGGTGTGAGTTTGTCAGTCTCCCGTTCGCCACTGTTTGGTTCATGTACGGACTCTCCATTTCGTATGTGGATCGGACTTTGGTGCGGGGGATGTGGTGACCCACCGTGCGGGTGCTACAAAACCTAAACCTATTTTGATTCCCTTTGAATTAAAATCCAAGCCATACATATTTGAAAAACCTAATTTATCTTGTTTCATAATGAGCCAAGTATTTCAGAAGATATTCTTCCATCTTTTGGATGATGAAGAATTCTAAGAGACAAGGGTTAGTTCTCTATGAGATATGGAAGAACGCACATTAAGAAAATAGTATTTTATCCTAAAGATCATAAAAGTTTATGTAAACTTTCTTATTTATTTAATATGTGACAATTTTGATTAGGCTGCCAATCGTATAAAAATTAACTTAAAGATGTATTTTAATATCTAATATATCTCATATAAGGTGTTCAATTTTTTTATGACAAACATTATTGTGTCATGTTCACCTTATAGTAACTTGTTCGTAAAAAATAGTATTATTTTTACACCATTGATAAAATACTTTCTTTCGTTAATTTAGTTAGAAGTACTTTCCCGGACACGACTACCGCGCCTCACTCGGTAGCTAGGTTAAGTTCATTTACACATCTACACGTTGCTTCTATTGATAAATCATAAAATTGATTGCACATTTGATAGGAACCTCCCGACAAACGCTCATATCTGTAATCTAATTACATTTATTAATTATTTCAACATATTGTGATAATAATGAGAAGCTTATATAATAATAACAATACTAATACAATAATAATAAAAAAGAAAATAGTGGGTCCATGAAACCAAATGAAACTGACATTCACACATAGCGGCATATATCACATCACAAATACACGTAGTAATCGACATGTAAACAGTATTAATGCAAGTAACCGTGAAAAAAAAAAAATCAGAAAAAAATAACAACAAAGCTCGTTCAGAAACAACAAATTACTCTCAAATAGTAAAAGCCAAGCAATGAACACAATCATTGATACGGATTCTGGAAGCCTACGGCCGCGCCGCCGCCGCCCCCTTCACGACGGTGACCGGACACCCCGCATTTTGTACCACGTAGTTGCTCACGCTTCCAAGAAATACCCTGCCAACAATCAACTTATCAATTTAGAATCACAAAATTATTATTATTATTATTTTTTATCAACGGACTAATCACATAATTAAATCAAGAGCAAATTATAATTTTTTCCCCACAAGATTAGATCTTTTATAATTTTAGTTTCATATCTTTAAAATTAGACATAATTTATTCCATTATTTTCAAAATTTTACAATTCTAATCCCATTCGTCAAATAATTGATGAAAAATATTTTTTTTCGTTAAGTGTAATTTGAGAAAAAAGTTACTGTTTATTAAGTTGTTTTTTTATAAGAATTTATTTATTAGTATCTAGTATTATTCTTAATCATTTTCATCAAGATTACGTGTGTTGATAAAATGAGATATTAATAAGTAAACTCCCACAAATGGACAATAATTTTTTTCCCAAATTACATTTAACGATAAAAAATACATTTCCTATCGATTATTTAAAGGATGAGACCTTTTTAAAAATAATAGGATTAAGCGTGTCTAATTTCAAATATATGAGACTAAAATTTCAAAAAGTCTAATAGCATGGGACTTAAAGACTTAAAATGTAATTTGCTCCTAAATCAATTCCAAACTTTAGTGGCCCGATTTTAATATAATAAACGAGTTTCTTTTTATAATCTTTTTTCGTAATTATAGAAAAATATATTACCTCTTAATTGGACCCAAACCCCGGCTTCCTACAACAAGTGTATCAAGCTTGAGCTGTTCCACAGCGTCGCAAAGCTTCTCCCGTGGATCACCCCAGTACACCTTCGCCACAACCTTCACCTGTACATATTTACACATCCAATTATATATATTCAAACTTCAAAGATTAAAACTGAGAATTAATTAATTAATACATACCCGTTTGGTCCTGGAGACAGTGTCAAGAACATCGAGAACCTCAGGATCAGGGGTCAGTCCATAGTGTTTCGAGACGTTAATTTCTCTAAATTCTTCCAAAGGTATCAAAGCTGAAACACACCCAAATAAATCAAAATAAATAAACGAAATATATATATATATATATATAGATAGATAGATATAGAGAGAGAGAGAATGATACGGGAGCCTGTGTCTTCAAAAAGCTGCTTGTTGGTGGGATCAACTTTTGGCGAAACAACATGGATTACGATAATCTGATCACCCTCTTCAAGAAGATTATCAACTGCCCACTTCAAGGCTGACTTGCTTGTGGTTGAATAGTCCATTCCAATACCAACTGCACGACCCTTCGCCATTTATTTTTTGATGATATGTTTCTCTACTGTTGTTGGTGTGCAAATGGAGTGTTTGGGTATTTGTAGTGTTGGAGATTTGGAGGAGAGTAGGTTCTTGAAGAAACTAGAAGAGTATCATGAGTTTTTTAATAAATGTGAAGAATATTTTGGCTTTTTTACCCTACATTATTCCTTTATGTTGACACCGGACCAATTTGGTAGTTGGTTATTTTGTCCAAGGATTTTTTTAGCACACAGGTTTTGGGTGAGAATTTGTTCCGGCTCATAGTAATTGGGCTTATATCATTATATGTATTTTTTTTCTTTTGGTGGCGTATCATTGTATGTAATTAATACTGTGTAAATTGGAATATTGGATTGTAACAAATATTCTTCCATATATATTATTTGTGATCGCCCCGAAATATTCTCATAAGATTTTTAATAAAATACAAATAAGAATAGTTTTGTAAATTATAAATTTGATATATAAGGTATTTCATTCTAATCAAACTCTCAATTAATTTTATTTAATTCTAAATAAAATATAATTATATAAAACTTTCTTTAATTATAAAATACTATATAATTATAATCTTATAAGCTTTTAAATAAATTAATATCATTCTAACTATCTCGACTAAACTAATAAATCCTTAAATTTTTACCATGAAAATAAAATCAAGTTTTATTTGTTTAGAAGGAAAACATTTGCATAACTCATTTAATTAAAAGTACTGTTTGTATTATCAATTCTTAAAAAATTCAAGAAATACACATACAAATTGTATTTTCTCACGATAATACTTTTAACAACATTAAACTTGAGGGTGATTTGAAATTTTATATTAAATATTATATTATATTTAAATTTTTAAAAAATATTTATTTGTGTAAAAATAAAATTTCTTAATAAATTAGAAATAAAACTCCTCCCGTCTATACAAACATATATAATATGATCATAATTAATAAGAATTATAGATTATATTATAAGCTATTTGTATATTTAAAAATAAAATCAATAATATAAGGACAAATATTTACCACTTTCTACATAAACATATATTTTTATTATTAAAATTTATTATTATTTATTTATCGATAAAAATAATATTATTTAAATGTACAACTAAAAATAAACAGAAAATATGAAATGATAAATTAAATAGTGTAAAAAAGAAATAATAAATTTAATGTATAGAGGCAAGTATAATAATTAAATACAAAAAGACAGATGAAATTTCGGAATGCCTTTGAATAAACTATACACAAGACATATGACTTAAACTTAAATACGAACCAAAAGACACACGATGATACTTATGAATACCTTGAATACATGTATGCATGCAATGATCCTAATTTACGATATTTATAAGAGTATGACACATGATTAGAACATATAAAAACATTTGAGCACCTTTGATATGCAATTGAAATAACACGACAAGATCATTCGCATACATATAGATATAGTATAACACATTAGTAACATACGAGAAGAAAACGCAAATGAGGTTAAATTTAAAATGAGACATGAAGGAAAGTATGGCCACGACCTGAGAAGACATTGATAGAAAGTCTCTCCACAAATCCCAAGGCCTGGGAACAATTAGTTTAGAAGTTCTATGATTGTATGGTCAGAACAGAATATCTTCACTGTATATCCCACAACTATGGGACAAAATAGTTCAAAAGTTCTTTGAGTCGTGGGACATTCTAGATATAGCACCTCGGAGCGCAAAGCACTACATCCCCCGCACCATAGCCCGACACGTGTAACGAAATGGGAACTCCGCACACGCACCAAGCTATAGCGAACAGGAGACAAACAAAATCTCTCCTAGGCTAGGTCGTCTAGACCCTAATACGGAGTACACAATAAAAGTAAATAACGAATGCGGAAACACCAGGATTCAAAATACAGATATACATGCTCGGAATATAAATAAGATATACAAAATACAGCGAGTCAATTTATACCAATACTCACATGTTCAAATTCAAAACATAACTTATACATGTATTCTCAAATTCAAATCATATTAATATATACATAATTTCTAAAAGCTCAAACGTGCCGAAGAAACTAAATATAATGCATGAGACTCGTTACAAACTCCAAGACTCGAAAGAAGACCGCCGCCTAGCACAAACTCTCCAAATAGGTACCTGCAAGTCTGCAACTCAAAGAACAAAAGGGGAAAAAAAAAAGAAAACAACGAAGAAAGGGTCAGTCCGAAAGACTGGTGAGGGGGCTAACACACGCACACGTACATATACGTAAGAGCACAGCATATTCAAAATTAAAGAGTTCATGAACCGGGGCGTGGTTTTTACATTCTAAAATATTTTAACCCGTGATAATACCTATAAAGAAGAAGGTTTAAGGCTGAAGGCCAAAATCGACTAATTTTAGAAGTTAGAAGTCCACTCCCGTTTCGCAAACCATAATCGGAAGCAAAACACACTAACTCGGCGAGTACGAGTTTCCAGCCAAACCTCCTTTCATAATTATAAGCAAAATCCAAAAATAAAGCAAAGTGCAAAGTCGGAAAAATATATGAGTCGGGGGATCCTACCCGCTCCTTCGACGGGGTTACCGTCGGCTCAAGAAGACCTGCCTTCCCCTCGACCTCCCGAGGTTGGGCTAAGTCTCCCATTGGTGGAGTTGTGTTGATGGGAGAGTTCGACGACCCCACAGCCGACCCGAGTTACCATACCACTTCTCTTGGACCCAAGGCAAAGTGCAAAAGGCATATACAAAGACTTATCTTTCAAAGCCTATCTCGCTACATAATCCTATCACTCACTCCAACCCTTTTCAAAACAAACAACGAAAATGAAGCTTATATATATATAAAAGCGTTTTCAAATAGTTCATAGCAAACGGGTCAATTCCCACAAAATACGTATCCAACACGTATCTATATACATATATATATATATATATATATATATATATATATATATATATATATATATATATAAGTCACATGCGTGCTTAAAATTCATGTAGGGTTGTAGGTTATATTAACTAAAGAAAGAAAAATTCACCTTGGCGACCAAACCGAACACAACAAACCAAAAGACTTCCAAAACACCTCCTCGTCACCCACGGAACGAACCTAAGGACAAAACAAACAACAAAAGACAATCTTAGACTCAAAATGCACCACTTAGACGCTCAGCAAATGCATATGAATGCAAATGATGCATAAAGAATGCAATGAGAGAGCACTTAGGTCATATATTAAATCATACCTGATCATAAGTCACATATTTCACGTTAAACAAATCCACAAATTTCTCATAACGAGCATAACACATCATATAATACATTAGAAAAGTATACACTTCATAAAAGAAGCAAGAAAATTACATGCAAGGCAAACAAACAAGGTATGAAGTCATGTAGACACATTGAAGCGTATATGATGCATATTAGGTCATATATTGCATATAAGAGCATCAAATTTACATCAAATAAATTCATTGGGATCATAATTGGGGTGGGAGAAATCAAATAAAATCGAGAATGAAGCAAGGAACGAACGACGAAATGAAGTTGGGCAAACAACAAACAACACTACACGAAACACCACAAAAGAGAGGGGGGTAATGGGGGTTACCAATCCTCAGACCAAAAGGGGCAACCCCCCTTAAGGGAGGCAGAAGTAAAGGCTTCAAGCAGGCGTTACCTCCACACAGCTGAAACGGGTTAACGCCCGTTACCGGGCGCAGGAGGCCTTCGTCTTCATCAGCTCCAGCCCTGTTTCTTCGATCTCCATGGCAGCAACAGCAGCAGGAGAAACAACACAACAGCTAAAGCAGCAACAAAACGCAGCAAAAACACCCCACAAACAACCACACAAATACACGGTAAGAGGAAGGAAGCAAATTCAGTCACAAAGCTTCAAAAACTCACATATTCATCAATGGTGGATCCTTGCACACAACATATAATTCAAATTCAAGTCCATGAATATCTAAAGTAAGTTAGAGTGGTCAAGTATCATGCATCAAACCTCAAGAAATCTGAAAATAAAAGCATGAATTCAAGAAATGAGATTATAACCTAACCATTCATATATCTCTTCATACCATGCTAAAAAATGGATGAAAATGGACAAATCAAGGCTTAAAGAAAGCTAAGAAGATGGAGGTCACAAAAATATACTTACCCTTCAAATTTGAGAAGATCGGAGGTCGAACGAGCAAGAAATCGCCAAGAATGAATAGTGATAACCCTTCTCTTCTCTTTCTCCTTTCTTTCTCTCATTTTTGCTTCTTCTTTCTTTTCCTCCTGGGTTGGTCCAAATGAGGGGTGAAGAGAGAGATTAAAGGTTGAATTAGGGTCATAAGGGTTCAAAAACAGGTCGATTCGGATAAGAAACGGGTCGGATATAAGCAAAACGGGCAAGGGTGGTAAAGCTGTCAAACGGGTAGCGTTTCGGGAAAAATTCGAAGGTCCAAACGGGCTTAGAAAATTATGAGGACAAGTCTTCTAGCTTTCATTCTTCGATACGAGTCCGACGCCACTTACGGAATTCGAATCCGAATTCCCGATCTCGATTTACGCCTTCTGAAACCCAAGGCGCGCTAAAACAAGTTAGACCCTTAAGTCCCTAACAAATAAAATGGTTCGAAAACCATATCAAACGAACTCAAAAACATGCACCAAGTACATAAACACATTCACAATACATATAATTCATGCATAGCACACAATTACAAAAAATAGAATCGAAAACGAGCTCAAACGGATTAAAAACGAGGCAAATAAAGCATAAACGTTCAAATTGCACGTACAAAGTTCAAATAAAATTCAAATATAAATTCACATAATTCAAGTAGGTCACATAAACAATATAATGATCACATAATTCACGTAAATAAAAAATTTATATATGCATGTAGCTCTCCCGTGACGGCGTACCTGTACGGCCGGACGAGCGGGATGTTACACAATAAGCATCAGGAGATAGGGGATCAAAGAAAATGACTATGGAGTGGCTATGCTATCCCTCCAAAAACAACAACACATCTAAATGCTTGAGAATAATTATACAACACTCATATATATGCCACATTAGGGCCAATAAAACACAACAAAACGGGGTTAACACCTCCAAAACCACCAAAGTTTTAACCTCCATAATGGAGGTCTTAAAAACTCCAACCACCCTACTCCTCAAATCCCAAATTCATGCAACAAGTCTCATATTGAATACATAAGAGGCATCTAATATAATTTATTCTAACCTAAATACCATTTTTTAAGAACCTCGGACAAAATGCCAAAATTGAAAAATGGCAACACTTAGCAGTAGACCATACTGTTAATATTTCAGTTACTCCAAGATTACAAGAAAATAATCAAGTCTCTTGGGCATCATGCAATTAAAGGCCAAAGTTCCTAAAACAACCACCAGTTTCTATTAATAATCAAATAAGGTGATATGAACTTACCACTGAAATTTGAAAAAAATATAGACTAGCAGTCAACTCGGACACAGTGACTAATAGATCATATGAAACATCACAAGAGATAACAATAACCATAAAATTCACAGTAAACACAAGGTGACGGGGATGGTATGAGTGGGAAAAAATTTAAAAAATTGATAAGTCATACAATTTGAGGAGTAATTTATTGGGGGGAAAAATATCAAATGATATACCGAGAATTAAAAATGATATTATCGAACATAAATAACAAAAAATTCAATAAAGTAAAGGTACCAGGCATCACAGTCAGATATTGATTGAGTTTCAAAAATAATAGTACGAAAAGTTAACCAAATAAACACTTAAAAAAAAGAAAAGATTTAAGACAATAGATATCATTGAAACACAAGTTTAGATAAATTAGATTTGTGGATTAGATCCTCTTAAGGAGGGGGAGGAGAGGTTGTGACGTTCCAAAAATTTGGAATGCATTGCACTTGACCATTAGTGGATGAAGTGATTAAGAAAAATCAAAAGACTAAGTCAAGAGGAAAAAACAATCCATATTGCATCTACATGCATCATAACTATGTGTTTCATTTTAATTAATTTAATTTGCATTATAACTTAAAATATTTAAATTAATTACTATAATATTAGGTTAGGTGTCACAGGGGTAAGTTTTGAACATAAATTTTACCACTCGTGCGGGAGGAATTCCCCACGAATTCCATCAGCCTTACCCAAACTCACAAGCTCTCGTATTTCACCAAGGATTTTCCCCACATTTAGCTTGCTCGTTTTTTATGTTTGAGTGAATGGATACAAGTTAGCCCAACATCCCACAAGACTCACGCACACTTGCAGAATTTAAAGGCACAACACAGGTTTACGGGCGAACCCAACCTTCAAATTATTCCCCACAATTTAATACAAAGGAACCCTCTCATTGTACACATTATTTGGTCACTCAATCCCTCAAAATCGTATACAACATGGCTTATAAATAAAGCCTACCAAACTATTACGATTAACATCCCTAACCGCCTAGGATAAAACTGACGCCTAAGATTTTGCCAAGTGTTCGGACAATTTTGCCCCAGCGAAAACTGCCTCCCGCAACTGTCTCCCATAACCGCCTAGGTGTTTGTCCGCAACTGCCTAGAAAGCGCGCGCGCGCCCTCGCAGAAGGCTGCCTGGTCCGCACGCTCCCGCCAGGCTGCGCGTATCTGCGCACTTTGTCCGCACAAGTCTGGGTCAGCCTGCATCTTTCCAACACTTAGCCAATTCCTTGCCAATTTCATCCCAAATACGCACACAACACTAAGTCATGCGCGCGCTACGCGTAACACATGTGCATGGCTTTGCCCAGGGCCTAGCCACCAAGCTATTCATCCCGCAATCTTCTACCCACACATCAAATCTTTCGGGATAAGTGTTTTGCCTCGTACAAAAATACCCCAAACAAATGATACTCCACCAAGCAAGCATCACCTCACACCATGACTCGTCCACCCGTCGAGTCAAGCCTATAACGGCTTTCAAAGGTCTTATAAACCATCCCCACTAGAAGAATCCGACGCCCTCGTCGGATAGACATCTGATCGTAGCTCCATTCCTTAAAATTTTCTGCACCAAGCTATTTCCCCATGAAATAGCCCTTTGGTTTCGCCAACAAGATTAGATGTAACTGGTCATCACCCTTGCCTCTAACATCCATCTTTTTCTTTGAGTTAAACATTAATGCAACCATCTTTTCCTACAAGATCCGCCCTCAATATGCTTCAACTCCGCTTTTGAATCCAAATAAACACAAGGATTTATGTAGCCCACACGATCCATCAAGGAATCGTTGGGGAGAAGTTCTACAACAACTTCTCATCAAGGCACCTTCCCACATTTCGATCCCTATAGATAGGCACCAATAGACTGATCTACGCAACAACCCCACACCCCCACACCAAGCGTCACACAACAGATCTGCATAAAGTCTGGACTTTTTCTCTTTCGGACATAGGCCTGCCCCACGCAGCAGCCATGAGGCTTCAATTTTGTGACCTCACGCAATCAGCTACAACACCCTTGAAAACTCGACCATTGTCCACAACGAACCCCAGCAAATGAGTAACCACTTTCCTTATGATATTCGCCAAGAAGATTTGGCCAACAACGGACTCCAAGGCACTATCCTTTCAAAAGGTTTGTTCAAGTTTTTATCCAGCCCATCAATCTTCGGATTTTAGGCCAAAGATTTCTAATGAAGCCCTCGCCACAAGTTAGGCGTCGAATCCTTGCATGCACTCAAGGATTTGTACTCATTTTTTCCATCCTTGCACCTAGCCAAGGATCTAAATATGCGCAGCTGAAAGGAGTCGCCCATGGACTCCAGATTTGATGAACAGCCACGCCACCAAGCACGAAGCCATCCTTACGTGCTGATCTTTCCTCCAAGCAAAAGATCTCCATCAATCACGCAACGAATTAGAATTTCCTGCATCCAAGCTTGCAAATCAGAACCCAAACGAGGCTCTGATACCAATTGTCACAGGGGTAATTTTTTAACATAAATTTTACCACCCGTGCGGCAGGAATTGTTGGGAATAGTGACCTGAAAATTCAATTTGTTGAATTAATTAAACTGAATTTACAGCAAGTTATGAGTATTTCACATATTAATAATTAATGACGTGTGGTGGTATTCTCATATGAAATATGTTTCATAGGAAAAGACTTTGAATACCGAAATCACGTGTCATTAAAGTTCTAGTTGGTAAGATAAGAATATGTTCTTATCAAGACTATAATGTGGTTATATAAGATGATTAGTCTTTCGTCATAGGGAATGGTGATTCCAATTATAACACGTTGATGATTTTCAATAGGATTGGAAACATCGAACTGGACCACTGAGATTATTCATTTTATACTGCTATCTAAAATGAATAAAATTTCAGGAAGCATTGTACTCTTAATCCTGACAATATTTCGGCTTTAGGCATGTAGTGTTAGTCACTGTAACATACTCGAAGTGAGGTCTCGGTAACGGGTGGCCAAAATACTTTGTATGATTCGATGATAGCATGAAATGTGCTAAAGAGTTATATTGATCGAGGAATCTGTGGCCTTGCTGGAAGGTAAGAGGTATCCTTGAAATAGTTTTGCAAAAGTTCGAATTAAGACTTTGGCCAAAGCACTTCGTGTGATGCGTCACTGAAGTTGTATGTTGAATGTGTTTCACATACAGAGAATTTGAACTTAAGGCGAATCAATAAATTTCAAATTGGAAATGAAAAATAAATGATAGTAGTTATAATTTATTTTTCATGGATATCTACACGGAGGAGTAAAATGCGAAATTATTCTAGATCGAGAAATTCGTGAATAATTTAATTAATTTTAGAGTGCAACAATATTTATTTAGTGGAATTAAATATTGTTAAACGGTAATTAATTACTATCATGAGATGATAATATATTAACCCGTTTGGAGCTAAAATTAATTAGTCCTGCAGGTCCCCCTGCAAGCCCCAATTGAAAACCCAAAGAGAAAATATTAAAACGAGAAAGAGAAATGAATTTTTTCAAAGTGTTTGAAAATAAGCCAAGGGATTTATTTTAAGAAAATAAATCAAGTTCCAAAGAGTTGGAAATGCCCGGAATTTTATTTTGGGGAAAATAAAATTTTAAATTTTAAAAAATATATATATATATATGACGTGGCATTTTGCTGACGTGGCGCTGACGTGTCACGCCATGTCAGCGGGTTGGGCCCCAGCTGGCGCTGATGCAGCGCCGCGTGGCGAGACACGCGTATGGCCGAGATCGGGCCGCGTCATCGCCCATGTGCGGCCCAGATGTGATCTAAAATCGGGCGGGTCAAACGGGTCGGTCAACGGATAGGGCCGGGTCGGCTTCCGGATAGGGTCGGACCAGACCCGGACACGTGGCCGCTTCAGAAGAGGCCACGTCAGCCTCAAACCCTAGCCGCGAGTGGTTGATACGCGCCGCCTTTGGGCGGCGCGTGTGGGCGCGTGCGTGCTCCGATGGACGCGTTCTCGGCGGCGTTGAACTCGTGGTGACGAGACCTTCAACGTAGTATCCTTGGTTTTCGTGTCCAAGTTGTACACGCAAGTGGAGAGGTGAAATGACCATTATACCCTTGCTTTTGTATCCAAAATGACCGTTTTACCCTCATATATTTGCCTATAAATAGGCTGATACCCACCCCATTTCTCTCATTTAGTTTTGGGATGGTTTTGGCCAAACTTTGGCTTTGAAATCAAATCCCATTTTTCTCCTAGTTAATTCCGATTTATTTTGGAATTAATTTTAATTAGGTGTTTGTATAAAACGCCTAATTTCGGGAGAATAAACCCTGAAAAGGGTTCCTAGTTTAAAGTTTATTTTCTCTAAGTATTTAGAGAAATACTTTCGGGGCCCACACTCCGAGGGTGTCCCTGGGGATATTGCAGGGAAGCTCTGCCGGTCTCACGAAAGGGCAAGGAGCTAGAAAAATGCCGTTAGATAGCCATGTTTGCAGTACGGTAATATGTTACAGTTATTTTATTTTAAGCATGATAAATTATGTGCTCTTAAGTGTTAATTGCATGTTAGATATTTATCTGCTTAAGTGATTTAAAATTTATTATCAATTGCATGTATATACTTGAGTAGATCCGGCTAAGTCTTCCGCTTTGTATTAAAATGTTTTAGAAATATTTTAATACTTGTATTATAATAAAAATTTTAAAATGTGGTCCCCGACTGCTGCTGTTGTGGGCCCGCATCCCATCAACTGGTATCAGAGCTAGTTTGAGTAACCCGTAAGGGGCTCTATCGTAGAGGGGGTTCTCGCAGTATGACCTGTGACGAAGTGTTGACTCTTACCCCTTGCGGTCCTGGCTTTCAAAGGTTGGTTGTGTGGAGACGCACACCGTAAAACTAGTTCGTGAGGTATCTTTGCTGGTCACCCTATGAGATAGGAACGACATCAACTGGTATCAGAGCCGTGCTCTAGATATATACATGCATTGATATGATGCATGCGATGCATAATTTTAAATCTGATACTGTGCACGTAAATTCTGTCAAAGGAGGCTGGTTTTTAAGTGGGACCGTTGTGACCCCTCCAGTGTTTCCTGGGAATTTACGTGGAATGGTAATTTTCTGGGAATCGATTTCAATAATCTTCCTGGTTAATTACCGAATCAGTAAACATGATTTAAATTATGAGATAATTTATTTATAACATGTTTACTTTATGCCATTTATTTTAAGCATGATAATTATGTGATAATTATAACAGCAAGCTTAATTGATTTAATTTATGGCATATTTATTTTGTGTCATTTAAAATTTTAAGCATGATAATTATGTGATAATTATATGAAAGCATGCTTAATTATTTTATTTTATGGCATGCTCATGATAATATGAGATATTATGATATTTACAATTATGCATATTTTATTTAATGTGATTAAATAGTAATGTTTAATAGAAATTAGACGCGATGCATAATTGAACTAATATTTTTCGGCCTGATTAATAAATAGTTATTAAATTGCCTTAAAATATTATTATTAGGATTTTAAATATGATTTAGTAATCCTAGTGGGAGGGTATTAATTAGATTAATTACTTCCAACAATAAGACGCCAAAAGTGATTATTAAATAATCAACAGATAATCCACACCTTTTAAAAATTCAAGTGGGAGCGAGATGAAAAGAGTTGGATTCTCACGGCCTCCATTACCCGTCTATAGTATAGTGGATGTATACTACTCCCTTCGGCGGGTATATATTCGCGATATACAAGATTAGACTTCTACGGATAGAATGAAATACAGGGAAGTCAGCTCGACCACGCCTCCGTGGAGTGTCTTGACCTACTCGTACGGACTTCTAGGTAATGGTGCACACTTGACTGAGTAATGTATTAACCTCCCTTCGGAGCTCTGTTACATTTACTTAGAGGCCAAGGGTTGACGTGGTGAATTAACATTGTTTGGTAAGAGTTGTCTAGATGACATGTTAATTAAGAATAGTTCTTGCTTTTCTAAGCGGTTTTCGACCTCGCCTCCGGGGAGTCAACTGCAGTTAGTTAAGTCACCATTGCGTAAATCAAAATGCTTACGTGGATTTCATTTATTGGTTGGACGCAGAAGAAAGTGAAATACATAATCATAACTTGCATTTATTTATTTCAGTTTTGTAATTACGATCTCTCTTAGCCCACTCCAAACTGTATGTCTATAACGAAATAGGCTAGTAAGGGTTCAACTATGTTGACTAATTAATAAATCTTGACATCGTGTTGAGACACGAAAGTTTACGTACTCACTGAACCTTATCCGAAAATTTCAAAAACTACAACCAGTCAGGATTAGAAAGACGTTTATCCCAACTGGATCAAGTATGATCTGGCTAGTCTTATATCCTGACATCTGTTCTAAAATGTTCTTGAGCAACAAACACATGAGATGTCTACTGATAAGAACATGTGTTGAAGACAGAATCGTACGTAGGTACGAGCCATGAAAACGGTTGTCAGTTAAAGATGTTTGAAGGATCACTGTTTCATAATCATATTATGAATATGATAGCTAATCTGAATGAGATTGAAAGCCTCTGTGCTTAAAGAGACAATCTTAACAGATAGGATACGATCCTATACTCTCTGCCTAAGTCATTTGAACGTTCAAGATTATTTTAAATAATTTTTTAAAACCAATGAACGACCTCAATGTGGCAGAAAGGGTGATATAGACTAAGGGAAAAGTTCTCTTTAATCAGACATCAATATCCACGGGCTAGAAAGCCAGTAAGTGGAAGAAAGAAAAGGAAAAGTTCCCAATCGAAGGTTCAAAAATAGAAAGTCAAATCCGACAATGGAAAAGTGTTTCTATTTCGGTGGTAATGGGTATTGGAAAAGGAAATTATCCAAAATACTTAGTCTGTCTGTTTGTTACGCCATTTAGATAAGATATGAAGATATCTTACTCGTTGAAAATATGTTTAGTTGGAAATTCACCGGACTCCTGGTATGTGAATTTGAGATCAACTAATCATATTTGCAAGTTGTTGCGAAGATTCAAACCAACCAGAAAGGTTGAAAAACGGCTAACACATAACTACTGCTCGGGGATAATACAAGTGTAATTGTATCAGCAGTAAAGACTATAAAGTCGTATTTTGGCAAAAGGGTTTTAATATTATACGTGCCATATATACAGAAATTTAATTTCTGTAAGTTATTTGATAACTAATAGTTTAATTGTTTGTTTTGAACAAAAGTTTACCACTAAGCAAAATAAAAGGTTTATTTGCTCTGGCACAATAAAAGATGGTCTTTTATACATCAATGAAAACCCTAATTCAAGTTTAACATTAAGAAGCTTGACCTACCATCTAAGAAGAAAAACTTCTTCGTGGCACCTATCTATTGGTCAATTGAATCTGAATAGGATCCAAAGACTGATTGTTGAGTCCTATTGACTTGAAAATAGTATCAATCTGCGAATCCTATTTAGAAGGTTAAAATGACCAAAAACCCTTTTTGAGACAAAAGGTATTTAAGCCATGAAGTTGCTTGTGTCAGTTCATACGGATATGTGGTCCTATGATTATTCAAGCAAGAGGAAGTTTTGGATATTTCATCATTCGTTTGAATGATTACTCTAGATACATATATTTTTATTTGATGAGACATAAGTCTGTAATTGTTGAAGAGTTCAAAGAATATAAGACTGAAGTCAAAGAATCAAATTAGAAAACATATCAAGGCACTTCGATTAGGTCGAAGTAGTGATAAATATCTAAGTTCAGAGTTAAACAGAATTTCTCAAATGAGATTGGATCTCAACTATATATATGAGATACGTCTTAGCAAAGATGTATTGCAGAAAGGAGAAATAGAACTCTGATAATGATGGTAAGATTCATGAAAAGTCATGCTACCCTATGAATTTCGTTTTGGGGTCTTGCACACAAAACGACAAACCTAGTTCTATCTAAGTCAGTTCCTAAAACACTGATGGATCTGTAGCTAGGGTGAAAACCCTGTATCTTTTATCTTCGGATTTAAGGTAGCCTGGTCCACGAGTTAAGGATGGATCCTGACAAGTTAGAATAAAGAACAAAGGTTTACTTGTTCTAAGGTTATCCTAAGAAAAACAAGAGGTGGTATATTTTGTAATTTGAGAAATCACAAAAGATGTTTGTGAATATTTCAAAGATAATTACATAGATAACCGCAAAGGGTAGAAGCAAAGTAGTGTTAAAAGAAATAACAGTATTAGATACTGATTTCCATAAACCCGTGATAACTGAAAATGTATTAGATACATGTGATGTACCAAATACAACATGTGATGTGGAGACGTGTACACGAGAGCATCATTGTAGTGGGAGGATTGTCAGGACACCTGACAAGATACCTAAGATTAACCCAAGTGGTTGAATCTAACGTATCTGATCCTATCACGTGTAATGAAGCTGTGGAAGATATAGACGCTAACCATTTGGTCAGAAGCCATGGAATCTAAGTTAGAATCTCTATATTCTAACAAAGTCTTGAGCTTGTGAAGGCGCCTGAAGGCATTAAACCCATTAGATAAAATTGGGTTCTACAAGACGATAAAAGGAGAAATGGACAAAAGGAGAGACTTTAAAGTAAAGCTTATGGCAAGGGATTTTACCCAGAAAGAAGAAATCATTTATGAGATCTTCTCGCCTGTAACAGTGCTTAAGTCCATTATCCTCTCCATTTTATCTCATTATCGATTATGAGATTAGATAAATGGATGTAAAGACTATGTTCTTGAACGGGCAATTTCAAGAAGAAGAGATACATGGCACAACCTGAAGGCTTCACAGCCAGAAATCAGGTGCATATAATGCTAGCTTAATAGATCGATTTATGATCTTAAGCAAGCGTCTAGATTATGGAGCATCATAATTAAAGAGGCAATTTAAATTCTTTGAATTTGTGCAATTGCCTGATGAACCATGTGTGTACAAATGACATCAAGATAATGTTGTAACATTTTCATTTTGTACGTAAACAATATTCTGCTCATAGGGAATGATGCAAGAATTTTGTCAGTGGTCAAGATTTGGATGTCAAATCATTTTGGCAAGCAAAGACCTATGTGAAACCAATGTTATTCCAAGGATCAGAATTCTATCGTGATCATAGGAATAAGGAGATTGATTTATCACAAGAAGCATATATAGATAAGATCTGGTAAGGTATAATATGACAGATTCCAAGAAAGGTTCATTACCTTTTAAATATGGAATTTATCTATCTCAGGATCAGTGTCCTAAGACAACTGAAGGGATAGAAGACATTATTAGAGTTCCGCAGTGGAAGCTTTATGTATGTCATATTATGTACAAGGCCAGCTGTCTATTATATATAGGTCTAAGTCAGCAGATATTAGTCAAACCCTAGAATCTAACACTGGATAGTAGTGAAAGCATATATTGGAGTACTTGAGAAGGACTTGAGATTATATGCTTGTCTACCACAGTGGTGAGCTCATTTCAATAGAGTATAGAGATTTGGATTTACAATCTGATTTGTATTCTAGATGTTTGACATCAGAATACCTGTTTACTCTGGAAAGAGCAATCGTTAATTGGAGAATGTTAAGCAGACTTGTATTGCTTACACTTCCATGGAAGTCAAATACATGGTAGCTTGAGAAGCAGCCAGTTAGATGTATTGGATTTATGATTTCCTAGTTGTTGGCTCAGAGAAACATCTAAAAGATTCCTTCATTAAAGTATTGGCGTAAAAGAGTGCAAAACGGGTTTTGACACTCATGTGAAAGGAATAAGACTTAGATGTGTGGCCAAATTGAATTTAGGGCAAGTGGGAGATTGTTGGGAATAGTGCCCTGAAAATTCAATTTGTTGAATTAATTAAACTGAATTTACAGCAAGTTATGAGTATTTCACATATTAATAATTAATGACGTGTGGTGGTATTCTCATATGAAATATGTTTCATAGGAAAAGACTTTGAATACCGAAATCACGTGTCATTAAAGTTCTAGTTGGTAAGATAAGAATATGTTCTTATCAAGACTATAACGTGGTTATATAAGATGATTAGTCTTTCGTCATAGGGAATGGTTATTCCAATTATAACACGTTGATGATTTTCAATAGGATTGGAAACATCGAACTGGACCACTGAGATTATTCATTTTATACTGCTATCTAAAATGAATAAAATCTCAGGAAGCATTGTACTCTTAATCCTGACAATATTTCGGCTTTAGGCATGTAGTGTTAGTCACTGTAACATACTCGAAGTGAGGTCTCGGTAACGGGTGGCCAAAATACTTTATATGATTCGGTGATAGCATGAAATGTGCTAAAGAGTTATATTGATCGAGGAATCTGTGGCCTTGCTGGAAGGTAAGAGGTATCCTTGAAATAGTTTTGCAAAAGTTCGAATTAAGACTTTGGCCAAAGCACTTCGTGTGATGCGTCACTGAAGTTGTATGTTGAATGTGTTTCACATACAGAGAATTTGAACTTAAGGCGAATCAATAAATTTCAAATTGGAAATGAAAAATAAATGATAGTAGTTATAATTTATTTTTCATGGATATCTACACGGAGGAGTAAAATGCGAAATTATTCTAGATCGAGAAATTCGTGAATAATTTAATTAATTTTAGAGTGCAACAATATTTATTTAGTGGAATTAAATATTGTTAAACGGTAATTAATTACTATCATGAGATGATAATATATTAACCCGTTTGGAGCTAAAATTAATTAGTCCTGCAGGTCCCCCTGCAAGCCCCAATTGAAAACCCAAAGAGAAAATATTAAAACGAGAAAGAGAAATGAATTTTTTCAAAGTGTTTGAAAATAAGCCAAGGGATTTATTTTAAGAAAATAAATCAAGTTCCAAAGAGTTGGAAATGCCCGGAATTTTATTTTGGGGAAAATAAAATTTTAAATTTTAAAAAAAATATATATATATATATATATGACGTGGCATTTTGCTGACGTGGCGCTGACGTGGCGTACCCCAGCTGGCGCTGACGCAGCGCCGCGTGGCGAGACACGCGTACGGCCGAGATCGGGCCGCGTCATCGCCCATGTGCGGCCCAGATGTGATCTAAAATCGGGCGGGTCAAACGGGTCGGTCAACGGATAGGGCCGGGTCGGCTTCCGGATAGGGTCGGACCAGACCCGGACACGTGGCCGCTTCAGAAGAGGCCACGTCAGCCTCAAACCCTAGCCGCGAGTGGTTGACACGCGCCGCCTTTGGGCGGCGCGTGTGGGCGCGTACGTGCTCCGATGGACGCGTTCTCGGCGGCGTTGAACTCGTGGTGACGAGACCTTCAACGTAGTATCCTTGGTTTTCGTGTCCAAGTTGTACACGCAAGTGGAGAGGTGAAATGACCATTATACCCTTGCTTTTGTATCCAAAATGACCGTTTTACCCTCATATATTTGCCTATAAATAGGCTGATACCCACCCCATTTCTCTCATTCAGTTTTGGGATGGTTTTGGCCAAACTTTGGCTTTGAAATCAAATCCCATTTTTCTCCTAGTTAATTCCGATTTATTTTGGAATTAATTTTAATTAGGTGTTTGTATAAAACGCCTAATTTCGGGAGAATAAACCCTGAAAAGGGTTCCTAGTTTAAAGTTTATTTTCTCTAAGTATTTAGAGAAATACTTTCGGAGCCCACACTCCGAGGGTGTCCCTGGGGATATTGCAGGGAAGCTCTGCCGGTCTCACGAAAGGGCAAGGAGCTGGAAAAATGCCGTTAGATAGCCATGTTTGCAGTACGGTAATATTTTACAGTTATTTTATTTTAAGCATGATAAATTATGTGCTCTTAAGTGTTAATTGCATGTTAGATATTTATCTGCTTAAGTGATTTAAAATTTATTATCAATTGCATGTATATACTTGAGTAGATCCGGCTAAGTCTTCCCCTTTGTATTAAAATGTTTTAGAAATATTTTAATACTTGTATTATAATAAAAATTTTAAAATGTGGTCCCCGACTGCTACTGTTGTGGGCCCGCATCCCATCAGGAATGCCCCACGAATTCCATCAGCCTTACCCAAACTCACAAGATCTCATGTATCCCCAAGGATTTTCCCCACATTTAGCTTGCTCGTTTTTATGTTTGAGTGAATGCATACAAGTTAGCCCAACATCGCACAAGACTCACACACACTTGCAGAATTTAAAGGCACAACACAGCTTTACAGGCAAACCCAACCTTTATATTATTTCCAACAATTTAATACAAAGGAACCCTCTCATTGTACACATTATTCGGTCACTCAACCCCTCAAAATTGTGTACAACATTGCTTATAGATAAAGCCTAAAAAACTATTGCAGTTAACAGCCCTAACCACCTAGGATAAAACTGACGCCTAAGATTTTGCCAAGTGTTTGGATAGTTTTGCCCCAGCCAAACCTGCCTCCCGCAACTATCTTCTGCAACCGCCTGGGCGCTTGTCCCGCAACTGCCTAGAACGATCGCGGGTGCGCGCAGAAGGCTGCCTGGCGCGGGCGTGTCTCCCGCCAGGCTTCATGCATCTGCACACTTTGTCCGCACAAGTCTGGGTCAGCCTGCATCTTTTGCTAAGACTTAGCCAATTCCTTGCCAATTTCATCCCAAATACGCACACAGCACTAAGTCATGCGCATGGCTTCGCCCAATGCCCAGCCACCAAGCCATTCATCCCGCAATCTTCTGCCCACGCATCAAATCTTCCGGGATAAGTGTTTTGCCTCGTACCAAAACACCCCAAACTAATGATACTCCACCAAGCAAGCATCATCTCACACCATAACTCGTCCACCCATCGAGTCAAGCCTATAGCAGCTTTCAAGGGTCTTATATTAGGTTAGTAAGACTTGTGTTGCTTGTGTAAGTTGTTACATCTACATGCATTATAACTATGTGTTTCACTTTATTGATTTAATTTACTTGATAACTTCAAGTATTCGTCACTTGTGTTGCTTGTATACTTTGAGTTTATTAAATGTTATTATTGTTCTTAGTTTGAAATAGATATTGTATCCAAATGGTTTTATATGTGTATTTTTTAAAATCAAAATAATTCATTAAAAATTTTAGTGTGTTTATTTAATTAAGTTAGACAGTATTAATATTTAAATTTATTAAACAAACATAATAGTAAATTTTACTTAAAGTTAAATAATAAACGTGCAATTCACATTGATTTTGCTAACTTAAACTAAAAGGAGCAGTACTGGGTCCACGCTCAACCCATAAAAATGAATTACGGGGGAAAAGAAAAATTAAAATGACAAAAGGGAAGCAAGCTCGTAAAATTTTCAGGACAAACACAGTCCAGAGACATGCATCGTCACTTTTTAGTAGATGCATGTCACTTTGTAATAGATAAACTACAAGTTGGGATCTCATGATAAATTGGTGAGAACAAACCGCTAACCTATATACAAAAAATAATTTAAAAAAAAAATATATCTCGTATATCTTTGAAAGCGTATGCATATAAAATTTGATGTGCTTTATCCACCACTTGTCTAATTGTCATCTGATGCAAATTGATATCATCATCTTCCGAAAGATTCTTCATAATATTACAATATTTAAATAATAAATTGAAAAACTCCTAATCACAAAAATAGAAAAAGAAAAAATCTCTCTAAAATCGGCAACAGTTCATAATTGAACAAAAAATTTCAGTCTTTGGCATACAATAGAACGGAGTCAAGAAATGGGGAAGGGTGGGATGTCTCATGGGAACTCTGGGGAGTCTAAAGATGGAGGAGAAGAGAACATGGCAGCTTGGCTTCTCGGCGTTAATGACCTCAAGATTCAGCCGTTTAAGCTCCCTCCTCTTGGTACTTGATTATTCTTCTATTCGCGCTGTTCTCATTTCTTTTCCTCTTGAAAGTTTTGGAGAAATTGTTAACTGAGTATGTATATTATGATGCTCCTCCAAAGTGGGCTCTGTTAATTGATTAATTTGTTCATTTTAGGGCCTCATGATGCAAGAATCAGAATGAAAGCTGTGGGTATCTGTGGGAGTGATGTTCACTACCTCAAGGTGAAAATATTTTTGTTTTAGGCAAAATATTATCCTATAAGATTGGTTAATGCTGTTTGTTGATCGTGTATGAGTATTTTCATCTGTATTTGTATTCAATTGCTTTAGCTTAACCATTTGAACTTATGATGTGAGGATATATCATATTTCCTGAAACTCTGATGATTACCAACCCTTTTTTTCCCTTGTTTTTTCTTTTTTTCTTGAGTAAATTATTGTCTTCTATTCTATTGCATTATCGGAAATTTGCGAAAATCCCACCTTTTAAATTCACTTTTTTAATGTGATTATTCTTAATATCATGATTTTTTCCATGTTTCAGGAGATGAGATTAGCAGATTTTATTGTGAAGGAACCAATGGTGATTGGGCATGAATGTGCTGGAATTATTGAAGAAGTTGGGAGTGAAGTTAAGCATCTAGTGGCTGGTGATCGTGTGGCCATAGAACCCGGGATAAGTTGTTGGCGTTGTCACCTTTGCAAGGAAGGCCGATATAACCTCTGCCCTGAGATGAAGTTTTTTGCTACACCCCCTGTTCATGGTTCTCTTGCAAATCAGGTTTACTTAGACTGAACTGAATTTGCACCGTTTCATTTTATTCATTGTGATTTATGATTTGCAGTTTGAGCAAGAACGTCAGGTGCATATAATTCATTGAACTGATATATATATTTTTTAATTATATTGGTTAATTTGATGGAAATTGTATCTCTCCAAACCTTTTCACCTTTTCAGAATATTTCATTTCGTATCACCTAAGTTTTGTCTATTATACTTCTCTGTTCCGTGGCTATGAGTAATTTTCTCGTTCGTTTAGTTGGTGAATGAGTGAAATTTTGTTTCGGACGATGGAGATTATGATGGTATTCTAACTAGGAACAGGCTAATTAAAATGTGGATTGTATTTTGCTGCCATGTTAAAATTTCCTAGCTATTTTCTAGTTTCTATGAATTAAGAGGTTGTTTGGGTGAGCTTGTATGCTCTTTCAAAAATGTTGTAAGATGTTTTGGAGATTATAAAGTCTTAAGATAAAATTATATTTTAGCAGCTTACAACCTTGTCTAAAACCATTTGGGGCATTCCAATTGTTTTAGGATCTTTACTTACACCTCTACTTTTTCATCATATTAATTACACAATCACCATTACTAATATCTTATAAGCTCATTGCTTTATATTTTATTTAAAAACTTTAACATCTTATTTTCAAAATAAGCATCTGACATCTTTTACACTCCATAAACATCTTATAAGATGTATACGATGTAATAGCTTATAAGCTCTTTGAGATAAGCTTGGCCGAACACCCTTGAAATCATGTTAAATATACTTTGGTACTATGGTAGCTTTCTTCCCTTTTGGTTGACAGATTGTGCATCCAGCTGATTTATGTTTCAAACTCCCTGAAAATGTGAGTTTAGAGGAGGGTGCAATGTGTGAGCCATTAAGTGTTGGAGTTCATGCATGTCGCCGTGCAAATGTGGGGCCCGAGACAAATGTGTTGGTGATGGGAGCGGGACCCATTGGACTTGTAACGATGCTTTCAGCACGTGCTTTTGGATCACCAAGAATTGTGATTGTAGATGTAGATGATCACCGCCTCTCAGTTGCTAAGCAGCTTGGAGCTGACGAGACGGTCAAAGTTTCAACTAGTAATAATGTAAGTTTCATTTGCATTAAAATATCCGACATCATTAAATTTTATGGCTATTTTGTTGCAGTTTTTTCATGTTGAATCATAATACTCTTTTTTCTGTAACAATTTGTTTAATTAAGTATATTTTGTGGAAGCCTTGGACCTTGGTGCCTTTTGAACTTTCAATGAAGAGTAGAATCACTCTTTAGCTGGTTGTAAGGATCTTTGCCACTAGGGAATTTTTTCTCCACGCTTGATTAAATTATTACAGAGATGAAAAATGGAATCCTTCTGGTGATTGAACCGAGAGATAAGAATGTATATTTATTGACTAAAATAAGACTAATCCAATAGTAAAAGTAACTAATTCAGATTAAGGAAATCATCTTCAAGAATTAGACAAAATTAATCCACTAAAAGCTAAATTCCTCTTTCTAGGAGAATACAGACTCTTCAACTTAAATCTACGAAAGAATTAGTGCCTAATATACCTCGCGACCTAATTTAGTAAGAAAATAAATTTAAATCCTACACATTATTTTGCTAATGTTATCTTCAATTTGATTTGTACTACCTCATTAAATCCTTAACTCTCCCAAATAAGGATTTTATGTGACTTTCAGTACAATCTTTCCTTCATAATGAAAGATCAACTGCGTTTTAATTATTGTTCTTGTTCTTTTTAATTAAAGTAATCAGATAAATTACAAGGTTTTCTAATTCTCCTTTGTAAATGCTCCCGTTTATTCAACTGTCTGACTGGATTCTAATGCTGCCATCAATTGTATATCTACTGACCATTTCATTTCCGATATGCTAACAAAATTGAAACAGGATGTAACAGCAGAAGTCGAAAAAATCAGGAAAGCAATGGGGGCCGAAGTTGACATAACTCTTGACTGTGCGGGCTTTAGTAAAACAATGTCAACAGCTCTGGGCGCCACTTCTTCTGGTGGGAAGGTTTGCCTTGTCGGAATGGGCCACATAGAGATGACTGTCCCTCTCGCTCCAGCTGCTGTCAGGTAGCTTACACAACACAGATTCCATAATTTGATTCACAATATGTTTCTTTCACTTTTTTGAAAAGTTGAAAAGGAAGAATGGATTGTGAATAACAATTTTGAAGAGTAAATAAGAATACCAGAATGTAGTTCAAGGGTGGTTTTGTGCATTGTGTCCCAACAAATTACAAAAACTTCCCCTGGCATATACCAAGATTTGGTTTAACGTATAGTATGTTATTTTAGTAATGAATTAATCATACATTGATCCATAAGTGTCAAATGGAAAATAAGGTGTTCATAAAAAATTAAAGACAAAATCATCAAAATTTATTGATTTAAATTCAACGTAAATTTATTTGACATGGGAAGTTTTTGTAATTTCTTAAACCTCAGGGGAAGTTTGCGTAATATTGTCAAACCTTATGGCATGTCAGTGTAATTAATAAAGCAAAAATATGACTTCATATATTCTTCTCTCTTCTTTATGACTTATGGATGTCAAAATATGATCAAATCTTAGGGAGGTTGATGTGGTTGGCATATTCCGTTACAAGAACACATGGCCGTTGTGCATTGAGTTACTGAGGAGTGGGAAGATAGACGTGAAGCCATTGATCACACACAGGTTTGGTTTCTCTCAGAAAGAGGTTGAAGAAGCATTTGAAACCAGCGCACGTGGGGGTAATGCTATCAAGGTCATGTTTAATCTGTAAAACTGGTGAAAGATGAAGCAAGTAAAGTGAACTTCTGTGTGAGACTGTCGAATCAAATTTGCTTTTTCAGTTTTTCTCTTTTCTTTTTGTCTTTTTTCTTTGTTTCTTCTTTCCGAATAAACGAAGCTTGAACAGAAGTTCGTGGTAACAACTTTATAAAACCAGTTGGTGTATATGTCGAATTAGTAAAAACGGTCTTCTGCTTGTGGAATATCTACTGATGGGTGCTCAACCTTCTTCATGAAGTTGAATCTGTATGTCATTAGGTATGTCCCAGTCAGAGATTATCTCAATCAACCATCTTCAAGACTTCTTTTTCTCTTTTTCAACCAACATTGGTACAATGATACATACGATTATTAGGATTTATCCCTATATTACGTAGTAGAATACTACCACAATGAATTTTTAGGTGACAAATCATTTAAGAAAATTGTAGGTCTGCATCGTGGCTCAGCTGGTTGTCCTTGCGGGCGCCATTTTCACGCCTGAAATAGCTTCTCGCAGCTTAGGTGTTGAAAATGAGCTTTTTAGTACTTTAATTCCTTGTTTGTACTTCGTTCTCACCATTCTCGGTATTTTAGACTCCAAAGTGAATATTGCTTGAAAATGGGCAATTTAACCAACATAAGACACAATTATGGCATAAAAGTGTTGGATATCTCGTACATATTTGGGTGTTGGATATCTCGTATATATTCGGCATGGTTGACTTTCCTTGTACACTCTAATTGACAGTAATAGGGCCTTACTTGTAGGGATTTGCTCTGTATGTTTTGCTATATACTTAGGACTTGTGTATACTATAATGTATAAGAAATAATACAATGAATCAAATAAACAAAATTTTCCCTAAATACCATGTTCTAACATGGTATCAGAACCAAAGGCGAACTCATGGGACTCAGCATTAACATCATCGTCCCTACCAATCCCAAACCCTAGAAACAGCCTCGACCATAGTCAAACTTGCACATCAAAATCAACATGTCAACACCCACAGAAAACAATCAACACCTTTCAATCCAGATAGCAAACCTGTTGAGAAACAACAACTAGAATTAAACAATGGTGCCCAACTCGGAGAACCTATCTATCGGAATCAAACTAAACGGTGACAATTATCCGATATGGGCACGCCTAATGAAAATGACGATCGGAGGCAGAGGCAGAGGCGGCCGTTCGCACATAGCCGGAATTCCTACAGCACCAGAAATTACAGAGCCGATGTTTGATCAATGGGAGCAAATTGATCAGAACGTATTTACCTGGATAATTCAGAACTTGGAAGCTAGCCTTATCAACGGTGTTCTTCAATACCCAACAGTGAAGGAACTGTGGGACAGCCTCGCCACCACCTACGGGAGCGGCGGAGATCCGCTCCAACTATTTGACTTGCACCGAAGAGCAAACACTCAGTGACAAAGGCAAGATACCCTTGAGGTTTTTTGGCACAATCTTCAAGCTATATGGATGGCTATAGACAGGAAGCAACCCAGCCCCATGAAGTGTCCTGAAGACATCAGGGCGTTTAATCTTATAACCCAGGAACAGAGACTGTATCAATTCCTAACTGGAATTAATGAGAGATACGAGCCAATCCGGAGAGATATCCTGGAACAGGAACCCAAACCAGCCATGTGAGCATCGCAACCAGTTCTGGCAGAACTGATGAAGAAAAAGGAGTTAGCGGCGCACAAGGTAACGGGTTTGGGGGTAATGGGCCAAACCCTAGGTTTCCTTATTTAAATAAAGAAAAAATTGATAAAGTGCCCGAAAGTTTTGAGAATTTGCAGAAAGACCCCCAGGCTTTGCACACTTGTGAATTTTACACTCAGAATAAATCCAAGAAATTTTCACAACGGATCCTTGATTGTGGGGCCACAGATTCTATGACTTTTGACTCATTTGACATAATTGATCCCATAAGTCCAAAAAAATCTCATATACAGACTGCAAATAGGGGGTTAGCAATGGTTGAAAATGAGGGCTCTATTCTTATCTCGCCAAAATTGAAACTGAGAAATTGCCTTTATTTTCCTTCGTTATCATGCAAACTGATTTCTTTGAGCTATATAACGAAAGAATTGAACTGTGTGGTCCTCATTTATCCTCGTTTCTGCTTATTATAGGGCATTCATACGAAGGAGATCATTGGGCGTGGTACTGAGCGGGATGGATTATACTTTGTTGATGAAGTGGAAAACCCGTCAAAAGGCTCTTGTGTCAACGGGAAATGCGAATACACAACTCTGGCTTTGGCACCGGCGTCTCGGTCATCCCTCACTTGGGTATCTGAAACTGTTATTTCCAGCTTTATTTCAGAATAATCAAACTTTGAACTTATCTTGTCAGACTTGTCTTGCTACTAAAAGTCATATGACTTGTTTTAAACCCAATAATACACGGGTTCAGTCTGTTTTTTCGCTAGTTTATTCGGATGTTTGGGGACCAGCCTCTGTTACAAATTCAAATCAGTTTCGGTACTTTGTGTTATTTATTGATGACTTTTCTCGCATGACATGAGTATACTTTCTACGTCATAAGTCTGAAGTGTATGATATGTTTGTAGCTTTCTTTAAAATGGTGCAAACTCAATTTAATCACAAAGTTAAAGTGCTCCGATCAGACAATGGAGGAGAATTTGTTAATAAGGAAATGAACAGGTTCTTCAAAGAAAATGGGATCATACACTAAACCAGCTGCCCAAACACTCCACAACAAACTGAGGTGTCCGAAAGAAAGAACCGCACCATACTTGAAATGACCCGAGCCATATTAACTGAATCCCAGGTCCCGAACCACTTCTGGCCTGAAGTTGTGGCCACTGCAACCTACCTAACAAACCGGTTGCCCACTAAAATCCTTAATCACAATACCCCCCTCTCTGTGCTTCAAACACAAACCGACGTACCACCTCACCTTACCCTACCACCTCGGATCTTCGGGTCCACTGTGTTTGTGCATGTTCCGAGATCTGGCAGAACAAAACTCGATCCTTGTGTATGAAGTGTGTGTTTGTGGGGTATGCTTCCCACCAAAAGGCATATCAGTATTATAATCCAATCAGCAAGCGGATTCATGTCACCATGGATTGTGACTTTGTGGAAATAGAATACTACTACTGTACCCAGTCCAGTGACCAGTGGGAGAATCGGAGTGAGTCTCTGTACTGGCTAAGTTATCCTGATTCCGTTGACATATCCGAGTCTGAACAGAACAAAGAAGAACTCAGTACCACTTCCACATTAACGCCCAATGATCCTCCTCCGAATGATGTCCTAAACGAGGTAACTGTTTCTATGAACTCTCCTCTTGTTGTTCATGATATTATTGATGAAACCACAAGTGCTGCTGATCCTATTTCTGAGAATGCAACAGTAAGCAACAGGTACACTCTGCCGCAAGTGAAGTAACAGAGGGGTGCCTCCCCATAGATACTCTTCTGATCATACTTCCCAGTCTGCCAAATATCCCATGGGAAACATGGTCAGAGGGAGCATGTCAACGGTCGCAAAGTCTTTCTTTAGGAACCTTTATAAGGAAGAAATCTCGAGAAATATGGAAGAAGCCAAACAGAACACAGAATGGGAGAAGGCCATGAGAACCGAAATGGATGCCCTAATAAAGAATAAGACTTGGGAAATTTTCAAACTACCCGGGGGAAAAAAACCAATCGGGTGCAGATGGGTATCCACGGTAAAACACAAGGCTGACGGCTCCGTCGAGAGGTACAAAGCTTGACTGGTTGCAAAGGGGTACACTCATACATTCGAAATTGATTACTCCAAAACTTTCTCTCCGGTGGCGAAGTTAGATACAGTTCGGGTGTTACTTTCAGTAGCTGCAAATAAGGATTGACCACTTCTCCAGCTTGATGTGAAGAATGCCTTTCTATATGGAGATTTGGCCGAAGAAGTGTATGTTGGAAAACACGAATCAGAAAGCAGCGGAATTTAAAAAAATTTTCCAACAAAAGGATCTTGGACTCGCAATCGTGTAACCAAATTCGTAGAGATAGAAAACTTACTTTTCTTTTATTCTTTCTTGAAGCGTTTCAAGCCACCCAAGAACGCTCTTCTCGCGGCTTGACAACCCGTCCCTCGAAAGTCTCTTTCTACTTCAGAATCCATTGTCGGGATAACAATCCACACCAACCTAGATTCAAATCATGTTTGGGAAGTTCTTAACAATATAACATAAAGAAAGAAACATGAAGCGAGAAAGGCATGATTGAAACTCCCTTCGAAAACCAGTTTTGCGAAAGTAGAAATCTGCCAGCCATAAAACCCTCGTGAAAAAACTCATCTTTCAGGATATGGACGAACGGTTTTCGCCATCTTCTTTGGTTCGATTTTTTCACTCGTTTTCTGTTGGGTTCAGAATCGTTTCATCATCCCTTCTGATCGTTTTGCTTAATCCCCACTTTTGGTAAAGCTCGAATCTTCAAAACTTCTAACTTGAAGTCTCTAGAGATAGTCCACCAACTTGGCTACAATCTAACTAGTAAGGATGCTAGTTCTCTAGTTAGTGTTTAGGCTTAACCTAGGGTTTAATTTAATCTTGGAGAAAGGAAGGTGTTCAACACATGAACCAAGAATTGTCTATTAGCTCTAAAGGGGAGCATGAGCTCCCCTATATATAGGAAAGGGGAGGGGCGGCCGAACCTAGTCCTAATGGACAAAGGATTTGGTCCCTCTCTCTCCTATTACTTGATCATCAAGTATTTTCCAACTTTGACTTTGAATTCTATTTCAAGTCAACTTTTAAGAGAGCTAAAAATATCCAAACTATTTTTGGATAATTTTATACTTTATTTATTATAAAAATAAATAACTTATTTTTATCTAATTAATTAATTCATAATTAATTAACTAGATTATTTTCTCCAAAATTAGACTTTCTTTTTAATTCAAAATTAAACCAAAGTCTATTAAATAATTAACACATTAATTATTTAACATCACATAATCACGTGTGGCACACGTGTCTTAATGACACGTGTCCAATCACGTGAGCCACACGTGTGATTTCACACGTGTGGAACCCCTTAGGCTCGATTAACTCGTTTAATCATTTTTAAGCCTCAACTCATGTAACCAAGTTGTTGTGTGTGACCCTCTAGGTTCTCAATTCAATTAGCAGTGACCCCAATTAATTAATTCACTAATTAATTAATCAGTCCACAGATTAAACGACCATAGTCTAGCAACAGGTGTTTAACCCCTAGCTGAATTGGAATGTTCGGATTCGACAGAACCTTTAAGTCATTGATTCATGTGAGATACAATCCTCCTACTTACTATCTCTCAACCAAGATCTAGGGCAAGGGAATAATCAGAACCCTAATAATCCGGTCTTAAAGCTAAGTGCATTTCATATCCATTTGATCTCAATCCAAGAAACCCTTTTCTTGATGTCTTGATCTACTGCCTTGGCCAAGGACTCCATATGGCATATGAAAGACTTACACAATAAGAGATCACCTTGCATATGCAAGTGTAGGTCCTTTCTTGATTCTCATTCACTTTCATGAATCACTTGTGCAGCCCCAGCATAAGCCTTGAATCAGTTGTCTAAGGCGACACCCTTTAAAGCTTATACCAAAGACTACAGAGTTAATTCATAAAGTGACAAGGAACCTCAAGTCTAAGGATCAATTAATCACATCAATGACTCGTGAGATATTTCCTAATCTGGAAGTTTCCATTTCCTGAAATAGAAACTTCCTTTCCCATTTAGGAATCTTCTCACACGGGGCACCTCAGTGAACTTACTTATTAAAGTAAGCACCCTCATGTATCACGCACGTATCAGCTATACACTTTGCACCTCCATGAAACAAGGTGGTCCTTCTTAAGGGCGTGATCCCACAAGCAAGCCTTAGAGGAATCAGGTTGACACTCCCACTGTCTGTAGGACTCATCGGCTTGGAGTATTTTACTAATCATGACTTATGTGATATAGGGCTCGTTTCATGAACCATTTCACCTAAATGGTAGAGTCCTAAAGTCATCAGGATTAGGGGAGTTCTCATACATGCGCACGTAATGGAAACACACAAAACACGTATTGGCATATAAAGAAGTGTTTGCCTATAATCAATCGTATATTATTCAAAGATTGTCTGTGATATAAGAAAAGTCCCAAAGCAGATTACGTCGAATCGGCTTTCTAGGGCACTATTCCTAACAATCTCCCACTTGCCCATAAAAGCCATTTAGGTACTCTAAGTCCCATCTTCTCAAGATGCACTTAGAGACCCTATTGACTTTGGGCGTTTCCAAAGTGGATCTGCTATATTCTCTGCTGATGTGACCCTCTTGTTTACACATCTCTTAGGAAACACCTTTTCCTTATAAAGTGATTCGTAATCACGTGTTCAGTCTCTTGGTGAGGTCTTGGTTCTCTTACTTGAGCAACCATCCTTTTTATCATACAATATGATCAAGGAGTTGTTTTCATGCTAGGAGCTTCATCTAACAAGTTAGATGGAGTTTCTTACCCAAACACTTAACTTAGTATTATATAATACGACTAAGTTCTCAACTACGATAGTTGAGTTTTGCAATGTCCGTCCTTGGAACCCCTTTCCAACACCTTGCATTACCATTCTGGTAGAAGTTGTATCCTTTCAATGATTTCATAATCATCTATGTTTGATGAACGGTTACATCAAATATCCTTCTAACAACAAGATCTTTTGGGCTCTGTAAACTAATACATATCCTCATTTCTTCTCAAGTACTCTGAGGACATCCTTTACAGAGATCTAATGACCTTCTCTGAGGTCATATTAGATTCGGCCTACTACGCTTAGTGTTGCGCCATATCTAATTTAGTACATAACCTTTTATACATTATGCACCATTTCACTTAAAGGGATTTTGGACATTCTAACTTTCTTAAAGTTGTCTTAGGACACATACTCTTCAAAAGAGATGTTCCATTGTCCATACTAAACTCCTTTTAGTACCGTGGTTATGTACTCATTTTGTGATAATCCTTTTATTCTCTTAGATCTATCTTCTATAGATCCGAATGTCGAGAATATAGGATAATCACTAAGATCTTTCATGTCAAATTGTTTCTTAAACAAGAATTGGTAACTTTCACGTCGTCCTTGACATTCTTAATGAGAAGGACATCGTCTTCTAAAGAACCAAAATTGACTCTTACATCACTAACTTTCATATGTACACTCTGAGACTTATTCGACTTCTATCTGTGTCAAATGATTTGACTGTGGAATCGAATTGTCTAACTCCTAGAAGCCTTTATCAATCCACAGATTGACTTTAGGGATTTGCATACCTTATGCATACTCCCACTGAATATGAGATTTATAGAAATACCTTATTCCAGTCTCTTTCAATCTCATATTGAACAAGATAGTTCTCATATTCATTTATCATATCTCATAGTCAGAATATGAGGATATGGTAAACACAATCCAAATGGACTTTTGCATTTCAATCGTCAAGAAGGTTGTAATGCTTTCCATTTACTCGAAGCTCCACGAGCTTGATCCTATCAGGTGGATGAACCAAGGTTAAAACTTGGTTTGAGTATATGGAATCCATATTGGATTTCAAGGCTTACTTACACTACTCAGATTCCAAATCTGACAGTGTCTCCTCTTCAAGTAATTCCTTGGCTATCTAGGAACGCGTTCTAAACGCATCTTAAGAGAAGGGTTTTCACACGTGTACATACTCTAAAATTTGGCTAAGTTTTATCAGATGGGCTCGTTTCTTCTATATGTGGCATAGATATTTTTCTCAAATTTCTTTGAGGTCTGCTTGCTTGCCTTTCTTCTTCTATAGGAACGATTCCTTAAGAAAGGTACATTCCTTTGAGACAAACAACCTTTGTACAAGGGAATCGCAAAACTGATATCCAATATCATTGTATAAACTTGAACTCATTTCAAGCTTATCTCCCACTATCCTCTTCAAGTAAGACGATTCCATTGAATTCTTGGATAAGAATAATTAGGGAATTTAGTATGCCACTTTGCATAGTGCAACTGAAGGACTGATTTTGGAAGGTACTAAATTCAAAATCTCTAACTGCATATTCTAGGAGTTTATTCCTAGAATGATTATAATTCAGTAAAGCTTGCTATGGAATGGACCATATCCTATAAGGTTTCATTCCCTCATTCGGAAACACTAAGGTGTTCTCGAATTAGTTTACTGAGAGATAATCCTATTATCTCTAAGATGACTAAGGAATTAGTTACTAAGATATTGGCTATCTCGATCATATCGATTTACCTATAACTTATGACTACTTCGGTTCCTAACCTCCTTTCGAAATTCTAAGAATTTCATATAAGTTTCGAATTTGTACTTTAACAAGTACATTCATTCATAATGATTAAACTGACGATTGTATCTAGTGCTTACATTAAGCATCTTACACTCATCAGCACGGATCGAAATCCACTATAATTTTGGAACGTTCCATGTTTCACCTAAACAATGTTCCGGGAACGTTTTTCCCTTTGAGATAGGATTCACAGGAAGTCAACTCTATAGGTTCATTTTCGAAAAAATGATCCTAAGGTGTCTGACTTGCTAATCCTTTTATATCTCAACGTTCCAAAGTAATTCGAAGCTTTGTCATCTCACTTACTTTTGTTATCTCGTTGTATGTTCAGAACATTAGTGCCTTGAGTCTTTGCACAACGGATTATGCAGAATTGACTCAAGACTAGTGAATTCTATTCCTAGTAGAATTACTAAACGAGGTAACATTTCAGAGTACTCATACTCTATGCAGTTCCCTTTCAAAGTCCTTATTTGCTACCATAGAAGCAAACGTCCAATTTGATCTCTAGTGTCTTTTGGGCGTACCCCTTACATGCCCCTCCATTGGGCTCTTAAGGGTTTCTTCTTCTTTAGGCGTTCAAGCCTTTAACTAAAGGAGTTTAGAAGAAGAATTAACCATCTCAACCTTTTATTCCTTCTTAAGGATGCTCTCAATCATTATCAACTAAATGATTAACTATGCTACATTAGCATCATTCTAGTTGAGCATAAAGGGTTTGAATGATGGTGGAAGCAATGTAAGCAATCAGTGCATTGAGAACTCTTTTCTCAGTTGATGATCAAGACCATAAGATCTTCAAATAAGATCTTTAGACCTTGTTCGTGTGCACTTGTTTCCTCATTTGGGATATTGAATAATTCCATAATGTTATACCTTGTAACATTTTTATGAGGTGGTTCAATTGCTCTTAAGTGGTTTGGAAAAATCCATTCACCTCAGATTGCTTCTCTTTTGGCCCGGGTCGACTTTTCACAATTGAAAACTTCGCCCTTTAGAGAACGCCTTTCTCCAGTCGGATTCTAAAATGAATTTTAGGATCCGAAGCCATTTAGAGTTAGTCAGGACTTAGTCAACTTATTTGACTTAAGGATGGATACGAATGGGTTTGCATTTCATATTGTAGAGAATCACAGAACTACAACCTAAATGCTAAGCAGAGAAAATGTGGGCATGCTGAATTATAACGATATACAAAAGATAAGGTCTTTAATCTAATGTAGCTCCCACTGTTTTTCAAAGATCTATAATTCCCAAAGATCTAAGAGGAACACGTTTCCCAATGGGTACTAAGATCCCAAGCATTTTACCTCGAACCCACGACTCGCGGACATTCTAAGTAAGAACCCTAGGTAGGTACAACTTACCAATTCTAACACCTTTAGAACTCTTAGTAATTGTTTTTGCATCACCTATCTTTCAATATGGACCCACGACTCGTGCGACATCCATATTTACTTAGGCGTTAAGCTAGACCCATCAATCATAAGATCATGACCAAAACTTAGTTCGAACGACCCACGACTCGCGGACATCGCCCTTGCTAAAATCGACCATGAAATATTGATCATTTAAAATGATCAATTAGGTAACTAAGAACTAATAAGCTCCACTAGCTATCCCACGACTCGCGGACAATAACTAGCTTTACTTACTAAACTTAAAACCTATTGATGGAATGCTAGGAATTTAATTCAAAATTTGCATCTCGAATTAAATACCTATTATTCGAAATGAGTTTAATATTTAATGGGAATTTTCGAATCAACCGAAGAGTTGTTCGGTTCGACCTCACCAACATATATGTTATCCAATTTTATTAGTCTTGATTAATGCAAGTACACTTAAATGCATTTCAAACAAGCACATAAACAGATAACATGTCCTAGCATGATACTAACATGTAATGATCATGGGTTCTACCTATCTTATGCGTGATATGTGGGAGCCACTCCACAATCACAAGTTCTAACATACATGCCACATAAACAGTTTAAATCACATAAGGGAAAGCGGTAACAAAATACGAGCCCTATCTCTATTACATTTAACAATTGAGATTCCCCTCCCTAACATTTTGAGGGGTCTTCACTTATGGCCTCCTTGTTACTTGAATGTGGTCCATCTTACTCCATGGGTGCATTGTCTCCAAAATGAAAATAAAACCTCACCACCTATCTCTACTCTCAAATTACAATAAAAGAAAAAGACATAAAGTAATAAGGTTCAATCTTCATATTGGCCTTAGACAATTACACGGGGCATACCCCGGCCTCAAAAACAGTAATATGGAAAGCCACATAATAAATCACATAACAGTACGCACATAAGTGAGGCTCCAACCTCAATTGAAAAACGCAACTATAGGGCTCCAACCCCAATTTAAACCATCCATGTGCATAAATTAAAACCATACATAGATCTAAACCCATGATCACCTAACATGCTTTTGCGAGAATTTAAATTTAGCCAATAAATTAAAATTCCCGTTTCAAGTCCTAATGACTTAAAACACGACTTGATGCGAGTCTTATTTATAAAAGTTTTCAATAAATCCCAATTACCAAAACAGATAAAATTCCAATTAATTTCTGAAAATTAATAATTTTATCAAAGATGTATTTTCCCAAAATATAAACCGTTTCAATTTCTCAAAAATCCCAATTTTAAGTTTTATTCAAAAATTAAAATAAATATTCAAAAATAAAATTTTAAAATTAAAAATAAAATTGGGACTGGATTGCACGAAACACGAAAAACACGGACTACGAAAACGGGGCCCTTGCACGAGACGGGCTGCTCGTTGCGGGCGTGTGCGCGCGCGCACGCCACAGGCGCACACTGCGCGCGGCCAAGGCCGCGCTCCTGCGCGCGCTGGGCGTGCATGCCGCGCGCTCCTGCGCGCAGCTCTTCTCGGCAAGGATGGCGGGCGACAGCGGGCGGCCTGGGCGAGCTATCCCGCACGCCTTGCGGGATTCTCGCCCAGCCTGGGCGAGACGGCGGGCGGCCTGTCTCGGCTGCCCTGGGCGGGCGCGCCGGGAGGCTCCCGCACAGGCGTGCGGGAGGAGCTGGGGGGCTGGCCGGTCTGTCCCGGCCAAGCCTGGGCGGTTGCCCTTGCGTACGCCTAGCACAGGCGGGCGGCGGCGCGCGAAGCCCGCGCGCGCGACTCCTTCGCGCGTGTTCGTCGTAATCCGGGTTTTCGTTTCGTGTTTTCGTTCAAAAAGCAAAACCAATCCAAGAAATCCAAAAAACAGTTTATACAGTTTCAAATCTAAAATAGTTTTCAAAAATTAAATTTTGCAAAAACCAATTTTCAGAAACTTTCAGGAAAAAATACAGTTTCGTAATTCAGGCTTTCTAAAACAATTACAAATACTCAATCGCATCAAGCCTAAGAATTTCTACCAAATTTAGTATAATTGAGACGAATCAGAAACACGATTAACGAGGTGGCTCTGATACCACTTGTTGGAAAACACGAATCAGAAAGCAGCGGAATTTAAAAAAAATTTCCAACAAAAGGATCTTGGACTCGCAATCGTGTAACCAAATTCGTAGAGATAGAAAACTTACTTTTCTTTTATTCTTTCTTGAAGCGTTTCAAGCCACCCAAGAACGCTCTTCTCGCGGCTTGACAACCCGTCCCTCGAAAGTCTCTTTCTACTTCAGAATCCATTGTCGGGATAACAATCCACACCAACCTAGATTCAAATCATGTTAGGGAAGTTCTTAACAATATAACATAAAGAAAGAAACATGAAGCGAGAAAGGCATGATTGAAACTCCCTTCGAAAACCAGTTTTGCGAAAGTAGAAATCTGCCAGCCATAAAACCCTCGTGAAAAAACTCATCTTTCAGGATATGGACGAACGGTTTTCGCCATCTTCTTTGGTTCGATTTTTTCACTCGTTTTCTGTTGGGTTCAGAATCGTTTCATCATCCCTTCTGATCGTTTTGCTTAATCCCCACTTTTGGTAAAGCTCGAATCTTCAAAACTTCTAACTTGAAGTCTCTAGAGATAGTCCACCAACTTGGCTACAATCTAACTAGTAAGGATGCTAGTTCTCTAGTTAGTGTTTAGGCTTAACCTAGGGTTTAATTTAATCTTGGAGAAAGGAAGGTGTTCAACACATGAACCAAGAATTGTCTATTAGCTCTAAAGGGGAGCATGAGCTCCCCTATATATAGGAAAGGGGAGGGGCGGCCGAACCTAGTCCTAATGGACAAAGGATTTGGTCCCTCTCTCTCCTATTACTTGATCATCAAGTATTTTCCAACTTTGACTTTGAATTCTATTTCAAGTCAACTTTTAAGAGAGCTAAAAATATCCAAACTATTTTTGGATAATTTTATACTTTATTTATTATAAAAATAAATAACTTATTTTTATCTAATTAATTAATTCATAATTAATTAACTAGATTATTTTCTCCAAAATTAGACTTTCTTTTTAATTCAAAATTAAACCAAAGTCTATTAAATAATTAACACATTAATTATTTAACATCACATAATCACGTGTGGCACACGTGTCTTAATGACACGTGTCCAATCACGTGAGCCACACGTGTGATTTCACACGTGTGGAACCCCTTAGGCTCGATTAACTCGTTTAATCATTTTTAAGCCTCAACTCATGTAACCAAGTTGTTGTGTGTGACCCTCTAGGTTCTCAATTCAATTAGCAGTGACCCCAATTAATTAATTCACTAATTAATTAATCAGTCCACAGATTAAACGACCATAGTCTAGCAACAGGTGTTTAACCCCTAGCTGAATTGGAATGTTCGGATTCGACAGAACCTTTAAGTCATTGATTCATGTGAGATACAATCCTCCTACTTACTATCTCTCAACCAAGATCTAGGGCAAGGGAATAATCAGAACCCTAATAATCCGGTCTTAAAGCTAAGTGCATTTCATATCCATTTGATCTCAATCCAAGAAACCCTTTTCTTGATGTCTTGATCTACTGCCTTGGCCAAGGACTCCATATGGCATATGAAAGACTTACACAATAAGAGATCACCTTGCATATGCAAGTGTAGGTCCTTTCTTGATTCTCATTCACTTTCATGAATCACTTGTGTAGCCCCAGCATAAGCCTTGAATCAGTTGTCTAAGGCGACACCCTTTAAAGCTTATACCAAAGACTACAGAGTTAATTCATAAAGTGACAAGGAACCTCAAGTCTAAGGATCAATTAATCACATCAATGACTCGTGAGATATTTCCTAATCTGGAAGTTTCCATTTCCTGAAATAGAAACTTCATTTCCCATTTAGGAATCTTCTCACACGGGGCACCTCAGTGAACTTACTTATTAAAGTAAGCACCCTCATGTATCACGCACGTATCAGCTATACACTTTGCACCTCCATGAAACAAGGTGGTCCTTCTTAAGGGCGTGATCCCACAAGCAAGCCTTAGAGGAGTCAGGTTGACACTCCCACTGTCTGTAGGACTCATCGGCTTGGAGTATTTTACTAATCATGACTTATGTGATATAGGGCTCGTTTCATGAACCATTTCACCTAAATGGTAGAGTCCTAAAGTCATCAGGATTAGGGGAGTTCTCATACATGCGCACGTAATGGAAACACACAAAATACGTATTGGCATATAAAGAAGTGTTTGCCTATAATCAATCGTATATTATTCAAAGATTGTCTGTGATATAAGAAAAGTCCCAAAGCAGATTACGTCGAATCGGCTTTCTAGGGCACTATTCCTAACAGTGTACATGGAACCCCCTCCGGGATTTGCCAGGATTTCGAACAAGGTAAAGTGTGCAAACTTCGGAAGACTTTGTACGGGTTGAAGCAGTCACCCCGAGCATGTTTTGGCATATTTACACTAGCAATGCTGCGTCATGGGTATGTTCAGAGTAACTCAGACCACACCCTGTTTCTGAAGCGACGGGGAGATTTGATCACATGTCTGATTATCTATGTGGACGACATGATTATAATAGAGAGTGATATTGAAGAAATAAATCAACTTCGGAAGAATCTCTTCAATGAGTTCGAAATGAAAGACCTTGGGGGCTTGAAGTGTTTTCTAGGGATCGAAGTCCTGTGATCCAGGAAGGGGATCTTCATTTCACAGAGAAAGTATGTCCTTGATTTGTTGGTTGAAACTGGTATGCTTGATTGTAAGCCAGCTGAAACTCCGATACAGGTGAATCACAGACTGAAAATAGAGGAAAGTGGGGAACCAACTGAAAAGGAACGATACCAACGCCTGGTTGGTAAGTTGATCTATTTGTCTCATACAAGACCGGATATTGCTTATGCCATGGGGATCGTTAGCCAGTTCATGCATCAACCACAAAAAGAACATATGGAGGCGATTGTACAAATCATCAGATATTTGAAAGAGACCATTGGGACAGGAATTATGTTTGGCAGACAAGGTTATCTAGACATAGAAGCTTACACTAGTGCAGACTGGGCAGGGAACCCAAACGATAGAAGATCCACCTCCAGGTTCTTCACACTAGTCGGAGGAAACGTGGTGGCATAGCAGAGTAAAAAGCAAAAGGTCGCAGCCCTTTCTAGCACAGAAGCAGAGTTCAGAGGCATAACAAAAGGTGTAACTGAGGTAATTTAGCTAAGGAAGTTAATGACCGAGATTGGCATGACCCTTTCAGGTTCGAGTCCTCTAAAGTGCGATAACAGAGCCCCTATCAGCATCTCAGAGAACACGGTACAACATGATGGAACTAAACATGTGGAAATGGATCGACACTTAATTAAAGAAAAGTTGGAGAATGGTATCATCACGATTCCGTTTGTCAGGTCAGAAGATCAGTTAGCAGATATACTGACCAAAGCTGTCACGGGTCAGATATTTCAAACGGCGCTGAGCAAGAGGCGATCAAATAGAAATCTCTATTTAGATGTTCAAATTCAATTGATAAAAACATGGGGAAAAAAACGAGCTAACAACCCCCACAACCCTGTGTTTTTCGAAATGATCATAAAAAACCATGACAAAAACAAAACTACTATAAAAAACCCTGTGTTTTTTAAAATAAACTCACCGCCCCCTCATCCCAAATGGTCAATGAAAAAAAGTAAAATTCCTATTATACCCTTATATACTGTTTCAGACATATAATATTATTAAAAATTATTTTTTAATTCAGGATAAATATTATATTAATAAATAAAATAAAATTATATTATATTATTATATCTATTAAAAAGTGTTATAAATAAATTAATATATATACATATATATATATATATATATATATATATATGTATGTATGTATATATCGTCTTCTTCCTCCGACCCACTGTCACATCTCATTCTCTCCACCTCCACCGCCCAACGCCGTCGTCGCCTCTCCTTCTCTCCACCTCCATCGCTCAATGCCGCCACCGCCTCTCCACCTCCAATCGCCCAACTCCGTCGTCTCTCCAACTTCATTCACCCAACCACCGTCGCCGTCACTGGATCTGCTCTCCACCTCCACCGCTGTTGGATCTCCTCTGCACCTCCGCCATCGCGCCACCAACCCAGATCTGGTTCCACTCCTGTCAGCGACAGCACCGGCCACCGCACCACTACCTTTACCATGGTTAGCTCTCTCTCTTTTACCCCCTTATCTCTCTCCCGTCTTCCATCTCAACCCACCTTTGCCAGCCGACGAATTCATCGTCGGCCACCATGTCGTCAGTCACAACTCCGACAGACTCCATCTTTTTCCCTCCTTCCTTTCTTCCTTCCTCCTCTCAGATTCGCCCAACGCCCAGCCGCTGCCACCAACTCTCCGCTGCACCTTCGTAATCACATTGGGGTGTGTGTATATATATATATATAATACAGGGGTAAAATAGTCTTTTTGTATAAAAAAGTGAAAAAAAAAATCAAATTCAGTTGCAATCAGTGCGCGTGCGCCTCACATTCTCGTTTCAGGGTTTTTCGTACACATTTTTAAAAACATAGGATTTTTTAAAATACTTTTTTTTTTTTGTCGGGGTTTTTTTTGCTACTTTCGTATTATACAGGGTAGCTAGCCGAGAATTTCCCGAAAAAAAAAACATCGTTATTCTATTTAGATGTTCAAATTCAATTGATAAAAACATGGGAAAAAAAAAACATCGTTATTAAAAGATATTAGCAAAAGTTCTAAAGTTCTTAAAAAATCTCTGCCTGGAGGACCTCTTTTGTTTCACAATTAACTTTTAAAGATAGAAATATTGAGATTCTTGACCAAGATAGAGATATTGAAATTTTTAATCAAAAAGATTTTAAGTTTTTTTTTTTTTTTTTTATTTCAATTTATTTTTTCTGTCGACGTGGGTCCTCTATAATTATATATTAAGTACACTTGCTATATGATTGGTGTAAAATTTAGGGAGAGTGACCAATCAAATGACAGGTGTAATATATACACATACCTTTTTAATTGATTGAGTTTGATCGAGTCGGGTTTGGATTAGAATTTTTCCATATCAATTCGATTGCTAATCCGATTGAGTGAGTACTAGCAAGAACGGGTCGATTCACTAGCAAGCCTGCTAAAAATATAATTTTATTATATTACAACTTATATATATGTGGATATTCATGTTCAGTGTTGTGTTGATACATCTATCAGTGTTGAGAAAACTTATAATATAAAACTTATTTTAATTTATGGACAAATAACTTCATTAGCCGAGAAAATGGATACATACATTATTACATCATCGAACCAAAAGCCATACACACATTTGACATTTCTCACAAAATTAAGTACCACATCCAAAAGCTTTAAAATTCATTCGCACTTCACAGCGCGGACGTAATGAAAACCGAGCTTTTCCGAGCATCATCTTCAACGTCTGTTTTAATCATCATCTGAAGCTCCTTCACGAACACTTCCATGGCGTTCGCAGGTAAACACACTGGAACCACTATTCCCTTCTCACCCTTTTCATTCTTCAACGGTATAAAGAAACTCGCAACGCCGGGAATCGCACCCACGCCGCCTTTTGCCGGACCTCCGTAAGCCGCCTTGCCCCACCCAAAATCCACCTCTACGAACCCCGCGTGCGTCACATCAGACACCAGATAACTCCTCACCACCGTGAAATGTGGACGCCCTTTTGTCACCATTAGATCCGCCACCGATCTCATGTACTCCTCCGTCACGCTGGACTTCGTCTTCCTTATGAGCTCCAGCGCGTAAGGTAACGGATTTTTACACAAACTCTCTGCGGCGGAGACCGCCACCGGAAAAGCGAAACCGTTCCCGTAGTACCCTGCGGGGAGCGGCGGATTGAACCGGCTTCGAGAATTGACGATGCATATCATTCTAACCTCTTCGTTGGGGTCCGGAGATATGGCGATTGTGCGGCACCGCCAGAGGCAGGCGGTGAGGAGTTCGAAGGTGGAGCAACGGCGGAGGTGAGGAGGGAGGCGGCTTCGAAGGGCGGAGATCTCGGCGGCGCCGAAAAAGAAGGAGCGGTGAACCATGTCGTCGAGCGGGATTATGGTTCCTTTGGTGTCCGGTACCTCATCGTATTCGCGATGCGTGCACGACACGCGAGGTGGGTCGCGTCCGTTGAGGAGATGTCTGTCCCAGACTGGTAGAACGGAGGGGGTTTCTGCCCCCCGCGCAATTTCGCCGACGGCGGACATAAATTGGGCAAGTCCGGCGGCGTCGCTCATGGTGTGGTTGAGGCGGAGAGCGAAGATGAAGCCGCCGCATTTCAAGCGCGTCACCTGCAGACGTATAGCTTTACTTGGTGAAAAATCTTTTGAGAGTTCATTATAATTGAATTTCATCTTTTTAGAAGGTGTTAGACCAAAAAAAAAAAATAATGTATAACTATCGTTTTATTGTATGATTAAAATTTAGAAGTTGTGTTTTAATTATTAAAGAAGATTTTATTAGAATTTCGATTTTAGATAAATTTTAGGAGGCCTTTGATATTAAAAATTATAGCATTTTAGATAGTCTAGTGTCAAATTAGGTTCTTTCAACCCAACGTAGTTAATTATCGGCTTACCCGAATCTGCTACTGTTCATCAATTAAGGTGTGATGTGGACCGCGAGGGAGAGGTACAATTAAAAGCCTTGTTATCAAATTAAAGTTCATTTAACTAAGTTAACAATCAAATTACAAGTGTATTAAAAATATTACAAACTAAAATTCGTCTTATTAGACTTGAGAAAAAATGAAAATTTAGAACACAAAATTACAAACTAGACTTGATTTATGTTATAATTTTAAATACTCTTGTGAATGATTTTTTTGTTTGGTCTTATGTACCTCAAAACATGACTATTTTCTTAAAAAGTCCAAATCCCACCCCAATGGCCCCAGCCAAAATCATAACGGGTATAGCTGTTACGCTGTACAAGATGAGGAGTTACCAACTGTTTGGGCCAAATTATCTCTGGCCGAAACATAAAACCTTCTACAAAGAGGACTATGATCAAGACCAATCACGGACCACATCAAACAATTCTATTTATTTATTATTATTATTTTTTTTTTTTTCATCTCATTTTAGTTCTTGTATATTATATTTTCTTTATTCTTTTTTGGGTTTATTTTTTGTTGCACCCCAACCTTTGAGGTGTTTTACACTTTAGTATTCAACCTTTAAAATTTTACATTTTAGTATCTAATCTTTGAATTTTGTTGCACTTAAGTGCTCAATTTCAAATCCAACCAATAAGTGCAAAAAACGTGTCATTTTCTTAATGATCAGATCTGAAATTGGGCATTTAAATACAATAAAATTCAAAAGTTGGGTATTAAAGTGCAAAATTTTAAAAATTGGGTACTAAAGTGCAAAACACCCCAAAGATTGGGGTGCAAAAAAAAAAAATTTAACCCTTCTTTTTCTTATATTTTTTAATTTCTACTATAGCTATTATTATCCATTAATTTGATATTATCTTATTAATATGAGAGTTTTAATTAAATATATACTTAAATAAATAATAATTTTTTATTTACATACCCGTACCTATCGAATATAACCTTTTAACTTACAGTTTTTAGTTATTAGCTTATAAATTACTTTGTAAATAAGTAAAAAGTTTTTTGACCAAATAAATTTTGATCCAGTGGTGATCAACTATATTATAAGTGGCGTGTCAACAAGGGTTGATCCAAGTGATTCGAGGATTATTTCTAAAAGCAATGTCCCGGGTTCAAACTCCTTTGGCCCATTGAGTGTGCGTATGTTAAAATATATATATATATATATTTTTTTTTTTTTTAAGTGGTGAGTTTTACTTAGGATTTCAAATCTATTTAGTAAAAAGAATATATATAAATCAGATAAAGTAAAACTCAAATAAATCAGATATAAAAAAAAGAAAAACTTGCCTAACAAAAATGTTTCACAAGTATATACACACTAACAAACACACACCTGTATAAGCAACAAGGGACAGTTGATGACGGCGGCGGAGCCGGGGACGTCATAGAGCAGCTCCTCCAGGCAAGGAAACGGCGGCTGAAGTGTGTGTCCAAACTGGTGCAGAGTAACATCAGCATCCGCCTCAATGAAGAGAATGCCTTCGCCGGTGCACTCCACCACCAGCTTGCGGGCGGCGATTTCTCTGAGGCGGCCGGCAAAGGGGTAGTAGAAGACGAGTGCCTTGGAAACGGCGTCACGGAGAGCCTTAACAGGGTCCTTCCCTTCCATGGAAGGGTTTCTCCGGTAGAACTGTATGACCGGAATCTGGAAACGGAGGCCCTCCTGGTCGTCGATGTCGGAGAGTGGCTTGAATTCATGGGGAGTGGGCTTCGCCGGAGAAATCAGCTCTGGATTTCTCCGGGTAACTTTGAAGGTTAGTGATTTTGTTGAGGCCATTTTCTGGAGTTTGCGTTAAGTGGAATAAGCGGTTGAAATGAGCCTGGATTAGTGTGGTGCGTTTGGTTTGAGAATGGTGGGTATTTATAGGAGATCATAGTGGTTGGTACCATATACGTTTGAGAGTGATTTATATCTAATTATCTAGCATTTAGACTAATTATAATGTAATTTATCTAAATTGAGAAATTATATTTTAATCCCTATAAATTTTATTTGGTGTGAGAGCTCTAACGAAATTTGTAAAAATATATTTATACTCCTGACAATTGTATGAGTGTTATATTGAATATATTACCAAAATTTATAAAATTATCCCTACAGTTTATAAATATAAACAGAATGATCCGTATAAATTATGAATTTAACAACAAATCAATGGTATTTTTAGAATGATATAGCAGAACTCTAAATGGAGTTCAAGGACAACAAATGATTATTCAAATTAGAGACTAAAATGTAAATTTTAAATTTAGATGGAGTTCAACAGGTGATCGGTGCCAGGTCCTATCCGGTTGACTCTATAAAACCAATGAGAATCGAATCGGCAATGAACCGGAAAAACCAGCCGGTTACTCGGCGGTTTCCGCCTTATAAACCAGACCGGACCACCGGTTCTTAGAAATAATGTGCTTCTTTCTTCTTTTTTGTTCTTCAGTTTTTCAGTTTTCTTCAGAGTTTTCAGTTTTTGTGGGGCTCTTGATTTACGGCGACTTGATAAGATTATAATTTTTTTTTTCCTTTTCTTTTCCATTTTATTGTGTATTAACTTATTTTTTTTTCTACTTTCCTTTTTTCCATTGTTTTTTCAATAGACATTGTACTCTTTCAATCTTTTAAACTTTTCAATAATTTTGCAGGATTTTGTTGGATATTACGTAAATAAAACTAAAAATGCATTTTAAATTTTTAGATATTTATTGGGAATTATATGAAAAAACTCAATTTCCTACAAATATTTGGATTTTAAATATGTTTTTTATAATTATATAATATTGTCTAAATATATATATATTTAATAAAATAATAATAATTTATTTATGACATCATACCGGTTGAACCAGTGGTTGAATCGGTTGAACCGATCTGACCGATAACCAATAAGACCACCGATTCACCCTCCGGTCCGAGTTTGAAAACATTGGATTTCAGACTCCAGTGTGTTTTTCTTTTTTAAAAAGGGTCCCGTGTCTAATAGTACGAAGTAACAATATGTTTTATTAGGTTCCAATATTATGGTAGGTATTATACTAGTTTGCTTGGCCAAACGATATCTGTCACGACATACGCGTTATACTCTATGTTGCACGGATACGGACACGGCGATACGAACACGACACGACACGACACGGATACGGCGACACAGATTTTTTTGTGAATTTTCCACGTGAGAAGTGTCGGACACGGTGTCCGATACGAGTGTCCGACACGACACGACACGACACGGCAAAATGATATTTTTAGAAGTGTCCGTGCATTAGAGGTTATACTCAATTTTTGTCGATATGTGTTGTATTCGTGATTAATTTGATCGATAAATTAATTCGGGAGAAACAATGTCCTTATATCGATAATTTTCTTTAATTAATATTTTAAATTTAAGAATGTCTTAGTTAATGTCCCAAAATTATAATTTTCCGTTTGTTGTTTTACTAGTTTGGGTTTGCTACCTATATATTTTAGGTTAAAAAAAAGTTAAATAAATGGGTATACAACAAGGCGTCAAGGCCTCCTTTTCTCTATTTGCTCTTTTAAAAGAAAGAAAACTCCAGTGGAATAATATATGGTAAAAATATTGACAAGCAATTTAATAACTCCAGTGGAATAATATATATTGACATCATATGTTATGGTATACCCTCAAAACTAAAAAACAAGCAATTTTATGGTAAAAATATTGCGACTGTTTTTTCATTAATTATTTTTTAAAAAATATTCCCTAATTATACTATAAATATATAACACCCTAATTATACCGTAACTATTTTTTTTTAAAAAAATACCCTAATTATACTAATTTAATACAAGTCTAAACTAGAATATGCCTTTAAGTTGTCACTCGGCTACAAATATACCGTCTCAAGTCTGAATCAAAATGTAAACTATATTGAGGCATCACCCTACCAATGTTTCTTTGTGCAAAGGCATGGTTTGTAGGTTATATAATTTATTAATGTTCAACAACTCCCATCTAAGTTCAATAAAGCAAACTTCTCTAGTTTTGCTTTTCGATTAAGTTTTTGAAATATATCAGTAATTTAATGAACTATAAAAATACAGTTAATTATAAGTTTCTAATAATGCAGTACAATATTAACTTATTTAGTTTTTTAAGTTATTTAGGCCGAACACATACCTTAAAAAGGTATAAGAGTAGGTTGTATGTTCATTCAATCCTCATGAATTGTTCCAGTCTAGGCATACGGAAGACATATTAACATATACCACATTAATTAAATACCACATCATATGTTATTTAATAACTATTGACAACTCTTTATCTTATCGATTAAATTTTGAGGTAAGTTCCCAGGCCGAGCACATACTTTTAATGCTGATTTCAATTTAGCCCAAATCATATAACAGTGAAACTCTACCTACCGGTAATGAAAAAATTGTGAGATGTTAATAATATATTAAATTATCACTTATATTGTATTTTGTTGTGGTCTTGGGTAAACACTTTCAATCTGGTCAAAGTCTATTTAGTCAATGTGGTCGCAACAGCCACGAAAGTTTCAAGAAAATGTAAACTAATTGTGTCCACTTTGCAAATGGGTAAAACACAGAGAAGTTTAATGGCAGACAATGAGACATGATGGTTCCTGTCAATAGTCCCCACTAGTACATTACCACCAATTTCTTATTAGTTCCCACACTGTTCCCTTTAAACTAGTCAATTAATTTAACAATTCGAATAATCAACGAATAATATAACTCTAAGTAATTCGACGCTATGTTAGATTAATTATAATTCTAGGATTTCTAGAAATGACTAAATTAAGTACAAGTCTCGATTTTGAATTTATGGAAATGCAGTTATGATCATTAATAAAGATATCTTTATACTTTAGTGATTCGACCCATTTGTCTCATATTAATGGACCATATATATATTTTTTAAATTTAATAAGTCATAATAATTCATTACAAGTTGATGAGTCAACAATTTTGAATTAAATGAAATATAATAGTATATGTGTGAGACACATTTGTTACTTGCAAAAGGAATAAAATAATGTATTTTTCATTTATCGAAATTTGAATAGTATAGAGTTATGCCTTTATTGAGAATTTCACTTACCTTCATTTTTTGTAATGATTTTTTATGTACACATTAAATTGTAGTGAATGAATAATAAATATTTTTTTGAATAAATTATGTATATATGTATATAGACCTTTTTATTGATATGACAAGAAAATATCTCCTATTCTGTGGATGTAATTGAGCTAAAATAATGCCCTTTTTGGAGTGGAATTTCAAATGATTAGAACATAGAATACAGTAATACATTAAAGAAATTCAACAGTGATTGTCTAAATAATTAAAGATTTTTTTCTTTAAAATAATAATTTGAATTCAAAATTTCCTAACCATTTGAATGAATGTTATATATATATATATATATATATATATATATATATATATAAAGTAAAGAAAGAAAGAGAGAGAATACTGACAAAAAAAAAAAAAAAAAGAAAGAAAGAAAGAAAGAAAGAAAGAGAAAGAAAGAAAGTATTTAATAAAAAAAAAGAGACACAAGAAAGAACTTTAATCGAAGTCTATTCAACTTATTTGTTGGGAATACTTGGAGAACTTTGTTGGTACTTTCGCATAAATGAATTAATTTTTTGGCAAACTCACATATTAATTCATTTCGTCCTCAACACCGGTTTTTGGTCTCTCGCGTGCTGTGGTATAGGATAGAAGTATAACTAGTAATTCTTTGCACACTCGCTGAGTGTGAAAAAAAAAAATTTTAATATATTAAAGTTGATTATTCATCTTAATATAAATTTAATAATTATATATTAATAGGAAATCACTAAAATATAAAATAAAAAATATGAGACAGAAAAATAAAAATAATATTAAAAAAAAAGAATAAAAGTGAAGTTAGAGAAAAGTGAGATTAATAGATAAGTAACTAATTGATACACGTTTTCTATGTTGAAGAAAAATAAATTAATTAAATAAAAAGAAAAAAAAATAAAGACAAAGTCCGAAAGACCACAATTTATTCTCTTGCTTAATAATAGAGAATAGAACTAAAAAACAACAATAAAATATTATAGGATGTGGATATAAAAATATATATATTTTTCCAAAAAAATTATTATATAATAAATGTCCGATATGACGCAATGTAAAAAAAATAGTATTGTTTTCTAACAACCCATTCTATCTTATACATTTTTCACTTGAAGACAAACTTATTAGTTATTAGTCCCTTATAGGTTGAGTTCACATCTACTAACAATTGGAATATTACATGCATGTAGATAAACCATTATTGGCTATTTTCCCTCCTACATCCCTCCTAACTAACCATTTCTTAACATTATTGGCTATTTTCCGTCTAACTTACAACAATTGGGAACAAAGACTAAGAAAACTAGAGACATTTATTAAAGGAGGATATTTAATGCATGTATATTTTTTTAAAATATCATTTTGCGATGTTTGATATGTTTTATATGAAAAATTTTGTATCGCCATATACATATTATATCGTGTTTGTATTGGTGCATTATAAGACGAATTTTTTTCTTTAAAAAAAAAAAAAAAAAAAAAGGAAGTATGCATGTGTTTCTTTTTTCCCTTTTTATTTTTGTCATTTTCTGACAAGGCATGTGTTTCCCTACATTAGTTGGTTGATATGTGAACTGAAAAGGGAATAGCTAGTCCTGAATTGCCTTGAAAATACCTAGCATTTACACCTCTCATGTTTATTGATTTCCTTGAACAACCCCCGTTGTTGACTTGACGTTCATTGTCATATGTGTATGGCCAATTAGATTATTCTCTCTTAGATGTTGTCTCTGTGTGTCATGTATTATTAGGGGTGTCAATTCGGATGGGTCGGGTTGAGATAGGGGTACAACATGAAAAATTTCAACCCGAACCCAATCCGACCTGATTTTGAACCCGAAAACCCCAATTCTAACCTGAACCTATCAGGTCCGGGTTGGGTTCGGATTGACCTAATTCTGTTTCATGTAATAACCTGACCCACCCGAATAACCCGACCCGACCTGTTTTTTTCCTTTTCTTTTTTTTTCTTTTTTTCCCCTTCTTTTTTATATTTCCTGTCAAGTAGAACTAATATACTAGGACAGATTATGTAGATAATGAAATAAAACATAAGCAATTAGCTGCTCATTACAGAACATATTATGTAAGTAGAACCAATGCAACAGAACAGTCCAAATTAGAGACTTCAACAACAAGACTTCTAATTACAATTGGTTCCATAAACTAGACTTCAAACTCCAATAAACTTAAAGACTTCAAGAAACATTGATTTGAAACTAGGTAACACAAAAATCAATACACCATTGCATAGTTTCATTTCCACATCTTCATCTTCCAAAAACACTCTTCCTCAGCCATTCTACCTAAAATTAATAGACAAATTAATTAAGATTACATTCATATTAATTAGTAAGATATTCAAATGTTAAATATAAAAAACATGAATTATATAAAACACTTTGTATCAACTATGTAACAACAAAAACCAAATCCACCATAAAACATTATGTACCAATTTAATAGACATAGAATAATGAAAATAACAAGCTTTATTAATCTGGTGACCACAATCCAACTTGAAAAAACATTCATTTCATGAGAATTACTTCTTTACGCATTTTTTAAACATTCAACAAAGATTTTAGGCATATTCTGTACCAAGCTTTATGCGTACACGTTGCTAGCTCTAGCTCCTCGCAGCTATATCTTGCGTCTTTCAAGAAAAGTCATGAAATTCAAAGAATTTAATTGTCAAAAAGGGGAATCACTTCAATCTTTATTCTTCAAACTTTTAGTCCTACAAGTTTAAATATTGTTTCAAGTTAGTCTGACTATTGTACAAGGTTAAAACAATGGTCAGTTTAAACTTTGATTTACTCTTTAATAATTCATGTTTAAATTGATCATTTTTCCCTTGCAAAATCTGGCGGAGGGACTAACCTAAAAGGAAACTGAAGTTTGAAGGACTAATAGAATTTAATAACTATTAAGAGCAAATAAGTTAAAAGGGATAATTACATTGACATTCACTAAGGGTTGGCCTAATTACACACACTTCCTTACAGGTTTGAGTAATTACAAAAATTCCCCATACCAAAACAAAGAAGGCTCACATTAGGCTAACCTATATGCACGAACCTCCAAATGCTAGAATTGTAGAAAACCAATTTCAAAAACACAAATAAATTGCTTGGAGGACAGTATACTCAATTATCAACAACCCATTCGGCAAAAAAAAACTCTAAAAATTGCACTATTACTTTATTACACATAATAGAATAAACAAAGCGGAACAAGATTTCAGCTAAAATTAGCAAAAAAATAAGGAAAAAAAGGACAATTAAAATCGAGAAAACATCATCGTCGACGGATCTTACCTTGTCAGGACGGAGGATGATTGCGAAGGTCTCAAGCAATGGTGAAGACTGTAGATCTACCCAAAGAAGGGTCGAAAATCGAAATCGGATTTTGAGTGGTGTGAGTGAAGAAATATTGGAGAAAATTAAAAAAAAAAAAAAGAAAAAAGGACGAAGAAGAGATGAACGACTACATACCTGGAGGGAGGCGAGACGGAGGAGGGCGGCGGCGAGACGAGGAAGAGTGGAGAAATTTTGGAGAGGAGATGCGGCTGGCTTCAGAGGAAATTGGAGAGAGATGCGTGCAAAATGAATTAGGGTAGGGTTTTGGCTTTTATATGGTATCCACATTAATGATTTTTTGGGTCAACATGGGTTGGACCCGAACCCAATCCGTTTTTCTCTCTCTTCTCGGGTTGTTTTTGGGTCCGACCCGATTTGACCCGAACCCGAAAACACACAACCCTAACCTGATTTTTTGGCAGGTGGGTCGTGTTGGGTTGACGGATCGGGTCCAAAATTGACACCCCTAATATTACATAAGAGACGTACTAGAGAGATAAGGTAGGGCCAACTGTTTTTCCCAGTTTACAGGCCATACATGGAGACAACTCTGACATAGGGACACCACTACGAACTAAAGCACTCAAACAATCACGAGACAGATGACCAAGCATAAATCCAGATGCAGAGGCGAGAGCCGCGGATAAAACTGAGGATCCCATTGTTGACCCAACAACGAAGCCAGAAGTGAATTCAAGAGCATAGCCCATTGATTCAGTGGTTTACCTTGACTCAGTTGATGCAATGAAAGAACACGTTGATCCAGTTGCCCGAGCTAATGAACTTGACCCAATAGATCTATTAGAAGCAACAGAGTAATAGGTGGAAGCAGGTCCAATTGATGGCACATCAGTGGAAGCAGATCTAGTGCTAGCTGGTCGAGGAATTCAAATATCCAGATTAATATCTAAAAAAAGTCATGTAGGTGCGGTCGAGCGAAAAAAGCCCAAGAGCTCCCCGTGTGGGGACCACCTGCACAAGTATACAGCTACGCACCAGACGGGTTAACAAAGAGCGCCTGGTACACAACATAACAAAGCTTAACCATAACATAACAAAGCTTAACCTCTGTCTCAATAGACGGGCAATTCCATATCGAAATCGATAGCCGAGGAAGGGTATGAGAAGTCATCATATAGAGGACCATGCCCAGCAGCATCAGGCTACCTATAGTCGAGGAGAAGTGACTCATAGCTCGATGCCAAGTTGAACTATTGTCTCTGGTAATATGCGTGGGTAATAAGTGAAAGCACTCAATCTAGGCCATGATAAAGCAGACGCAATCTACCAACCATGTAGACCCCTTCGAAAATGAAAATGCGATAGGATTAGGACGAATAAATCCCATGTCCTTGTAACCCCTAGTGAACCGATAGGTGGGAGCAGAGCAACCTTCGGAACGGGCTCAAGAGCGTCAATCAGACTTAGGAATAAAGGAAAGCAGTTATTAAAATTCTATTCATGTCGGTACTAGATTCATAGATAGGAGTGCTCCGTCAACGTCCCAATTATCATGATTGCGGACAAGTTTTCGCCTTGTATCCGGGGACGTGACCCTTCCTTACAAGGAAAAAACCTACACTCACATTTCAAGTCAGCTTCCTGAGCTCGAGTAAAAGCGCATTATTTTGACATTTATTTCAGGGGGCTGCATTAGGAAACGAGTTTTCCGTAATTATATTATAGAAAAAAAAATTCCTCTTCTCCGTCTTAGAACCTTTAAATATAAGAAAAAAAGGTGGGGACTCCTAATCCCAATGTTTGCTATTGATGAGCTTTAGAGTAGAGGGCAAGGACTAGGTTTTCAACCAGGGTCGCAACTAAGATAGCCTCTTTAACTGGACCCGAAGGACCCGGAAGATCGTTAGACTTTGGTTTACACAGACCTCCATATTTACCTACGACCTTCTGTTGCGTTTCCAACGAACCAGCTTTACGACGGGCTTCCAATAGCAGGTCAGACTAATCTCTCCGATTTAAATGCAAGTTTCCTCTCGTTTTAATTAAGAAATATTTTCTGTATCTTCCCGCTCCTCACCAATGCTATCTCTTATAGCTGAGTATATATATCCGATACCTGACAGAGGGAGCTAACCTATCTATCAGCAAGGCAGTCCAGTCTTTCTGGTATTGGCCCTTTCTTCGGAGATGGGATGAGGGACTGGAGCTGGTAAGGGCTCATTTCCAAAACGGGTCTTCTCTGCCATGGAACCCGATGCCGCATGAGCAGAATGTTGTAGATCAATAACAAGACCTGTCATTTAATTTGTCCCCATAATATCAGCAATCTCCTCTGAATCAGCAATGTTGTAATCTGCATCTCCCTTAGTCTTTTCACTTCCACCTAGGATAGTAAGAGGTTTAGGATCAAGCCCAACCTCCGCTATGGTCTTCCTACACACTATTGACTGTTCTCGATGAGCCGCAACCTCAACATCAAAGAGGTTCTCACTCCCTTCCAACAAAGTGCAGCTCGTCATATATAGGGTAAGAACCTCCAGTAGAGATTGCTACGATTTAATTCAATATTTTCTTCGTTCGGGTTTGATTGTGTCGTAGCTCTATAATTCGCATTAGGTTTATCGTTGGAGGAATTGCATTGCGGATATTGACCCTAAAAAAGAAAGGGTAGGTACAACTAGTCCGTGAACAGCCAACCGTCGTACTGTTCAAATTGGATAGGTTCGATCTAAGCTTACTAATCCTAAAAGGATCTACTAAATTCATCAAGTTGTGCCAAAGAATCAAAACGAGCGGTTATTAATGGAATTCCTTGTCGGCTCTCTGTAAAATACTCGTTTGGTCGGGGCCCCCAAACTTGTACTAGAAAAGGAAGCTAAACCCGTGCTGACGAATAACCCCCTTGTTGGCTCTCTGTAAAAGGATTGCTTGGGCCGAGTGTTATAAAGACTGGCTACCTAGTGATTGGCAAGCACCCTCACTGCACACTTTCTATATATCTATTTCCATCCAATCAGTCCATACTCTAGAGAATCAGGCTCGGCAAAAACGAGACTAGGGACCATGCTCAACGCTTTCTTCCTGTGGTTACCATTAGAACATAAGCTAAGGAACTCAAAACCACAATAGAAGCACCCTTTACTAGTTTTGGAGTTTTCGCCCTTTGCTTCTAACTTTGAAAGTAAATAAAAGAGTTCCCCGTGGAACGCGAGCATTGAGGCTTTCATCAAAAGAAAAGAGAGGCCCGGCTGGTTCTTTTTCCTGTGTTAGCCAGGTGAAATTGACTATCAATAGATTAGGTTTAAGGTATGTTGGAACTACTAAAAAAGTTATTCCCATTTTTGGGCTATAAGACTCTTCGCTTCTAGCGAGCTACGTGCACTATCAATAGATTACTACAAAAATGATTCCACCCCCGGAAAAAAGTGGCCCGTCAACTGAACTTACCTTGTTGTGATAGGGGTACCGCCTTTTCATTCCCATCAAGGAATGAAATTGACTTAGATAGGATTTGACTGCCTTACCTTCTATTCTACACTAAGCTATATATATTTTAGGCTTTACTAATCTAATAGAAAGTAAAGGGGCATGTATCCACTTTTTTGTAAAGAAAGAGGGCTACTTCACGAGCTGCTACTAATAATCGAAAAGGTTCACAACGAGTTCAGTCTATAGTGAGGGAACGCTTCCGTCAGAGGGGTTTGTCTCCATGGAACAAGTATTCACTACTGCTTATAACACCTTCATTCACTCGTCTTGCTACTTCAGAACTGTTTAGCGGACACGTGGAGTCAAACGTCTCTCTACAATGTAGCGTAGGTAGACTGATTATTGTAGGTGACTGTCTCTAGTGGTTTAGAAAGAGTTCTCTTGCGAACAACTTCTTTATTTCTTTCTAGTCTAGTAGATCTAAAGTAGGTTTATGTTCAGCAACAAAAAGAGGTGAGGTTCCGCTTTCTTACCCGAGAATATTGACAAGGGGGAAGCCCCGAAAGGCATACGAGTGCGCCTCTCGTAGATGAATACCGACTCCACTCCTACTACGCGGGAGTATCAGCCGGTCGGTGTCGGGTCGACCCTTAAGGCACTATTCACCTTGGGAGTGGTTCGACCATCAAGCTACTTTGTGAGGTAGGGGCCAGACTAGTGACTGCTGCAGTTGTTGTCTGTAGGGTATGTGAGACCCCAGAAGTTTATTAGTATTGAGCCAGGAGATCCTTCTTTGGATCGTTACAAGGCTCGTTGAACGGTTCAAGTAGAAGTGAATAGGTAAGAAGTGTAAACCCCCCCATATCAATCTATCTCCATAGGAGATAATATGAGCAAAAGACAGGAATCCCTAAATCCCACAGAAAAGAACTCACTCCGGGGGGAGTGGGGGGTATTAAAAAAGGGGAGCCGCGGGTTCTTGCTTTCCTTGTAGGAAAACACTTGGTTTGGTATGGCATTAGAGAAAACTTGTTATGGTTATGCGGCTAAGCTATAGAGAAAAGGCGGGTGGGGCTTCAGGTGGTCGGGTGCCCGAATAGGTTTAATCAAAATTCTATCGATTGTAGCTAGTGATTGCCTAGGTCGGTATGTGATCACCTTTAGTGAAGCAACCCGTAAGATGCTCTCTCCGACCATGCCGAATACCCCCGACCGGTTCCGCGGGTAAGGCCAAGAGTTGGTTTGGGGAATCACGAGGCCTTACTTATTCAAGGGGGATTTTATTTTTTTTTGAAATGGAATGATTGATAGAACCAATATTTCATAGAAGAATGACTGAGGTGTCTAGCCTGCCTTTCACACCCGCACATGTAGCTGAATATAGTTGTAAGTTCACACACCCTGGACAAATCCATCCCGTATCCCTTACTTGCCCGCTTGATCCCTTGTCTCATTTACCGTTTTCCTTAACGGGTGGTTTATGTTTGGTCCTTTTGGGGCGCCTGACCTGGGCGGATGGGGCTTCAACGGCTCTTTAAGGCTTCGATGTACTAGTACCTGCCACCAAAACATCGTGAAGGATTCCATGAACATCTTGAAAGGCAGTAAGACAATTCACCGAATGGTTGTTGGCTCCACCGGAGGAGTATTAAATCAACAGCGTATAACTGCTTGGGCATTGAGTGTTCCGCCACTTGAGGAAGTATGTGAGAAGATCGATGTTAAACAGAAGTGGGGTTAAAGCAGCCAACAACACATCCCCCTTTAAGGGCTTGACAGGCTGGACAGTTTTCCTTTCCTGTCCAGTATTTTCAATCCAAGCTGAAATAGGAAAAGTCGCAAGCGCCAGTAGGCCCAGTCGTCGGTTGAACGTCAGAAGGGTCCGATATTCATTCCAACCAACAATAGGAAGGTGGCAGTCATCCCAAAATAAGATGGCAGTATCAATCTAGCGGCGTGGTCCAGAACAAGCCCTTGCTGATCCATGTGGTTGGTTACAAGAAGTACTTCTTCGCAGCGCCTCGACTCGAGTTTTCGCTGTAGGATTGAGTCAGGTGACGAGAGCTGATGTCAAAAATCCTTGCTATGCCCCGTTCGTACGATTCTTGTGGATCTTGGGTGTGTTTGAATTCAGCCTCTCGTTAAGTCTTCACTGAAGGATTGTCCACCTTCTCAAGCGTCTCTACCATACCCTTCGAAAGTGACAACGGATGACTCCAATTACTAAATGGAAAAACTTTTCAAACTAGTTGATATTTGTTCCCTGGTTGCACCTTAAAATGGGTTCTAATTTACTAAATCACATCTTTCTGTTTTCGGGGTATCACATGTAGAGTTTTTTGGGGAGAATCACTCGGCGCGGGGCCTCCCATGTGAGGTCAGGTCAGGTGATGGTCAACAACTCAGGCAGGAAATGTTGAGAAGCAGCTAACGATGCAAGAGCTCTTTTCCCTTTATACGCTCTAAAAAAAAAGGGTATTCGGGTTTTTGGACCCTATATTGAGTAAGGGTTCCAAAAGTGATAGGTATGTGTTGTTTCTTGGCACTCTCTAACTATATTATGCCAACCTAAAAAGAGCAATTGAGAGTGGATTTCAGGTTTGATAGTGTCGAGAAGGTATTAGCCACCGGTGACCGTACTTTCGTAAAAACACCATTGGGCGGTGGTTTTTCTCCTTCCTCTTGAACCTCGAACAATAAATCGATCTCGCTACCAGCTCGACTAAGAGTTCCGAATTGAAAAAGAAAATTGAACTTAACTTAAGATGAAGGAACCGAGTGCCCAAAAAAACTGCTTTGTTAAGGCTTCAAACTACTAGTCATTAAGACTACTATGAAAGAAAAGTAAGGAAGTCCTTTTCTTGACTTGGCCTGCATGCATTATACCCCATTTTTAAAGAACTTTATTTTAATCTCAACAAAGAAATGAAAGCATAACTCTTTGTTTCTTGTCCTCTTACTCTTTTAGCCTACCTTGTGGAGGTCTCTCGGGTGTCTACGGAAGATCCTATCAGTCCCGTGATGAAGAGAATTTCTGATCTTCCACGTTGAAAGGTATCATCACGACAACTCAATTTATCCGGTAAACAACTTGGGGCTCCCCATGGTTTAGTAAAAGGGAGAGGATAATTTCTCTTCATTCGGGGGTTCATTTCATTCATTATGAACTAAAAAAAAAGTGGTTGGCTGATTAGTGAGGTCTTAAAAATGTCACACAATGAATGATTGGCCATTTCGTTTTTGCTTTCATTAAGTAGGCGACGCGAATCTATGCTTTCTATGTTTCAATCGGATACCAATTGCTTGGATGCATTTGAACTCGAGATGACTTGCAGAAAAAATACTTACTAGGTTTGTCTTCTATCTCGAAAGAAATGGTCCATTTATTGATGGGCAAACGACGGGGATTGAACTTGCGCGTGGTGGATTCACAATCCATTACCTTGATCCACTTGGCTACATCCGCCCCTATCCCCATACATGTTGTTGTCTCCATCTACGATCAGATCCTTTCTCCCTATGACTGCTATCAAAGAGGAGCTTTTTCGTATACTATAGTTGCAAGTCTAAAATCAAAAAGTCTTTCGAGATTCTTAGGGGAAAGAAAGCTTCAAGAAGTAGAAGCTTCCTGGCAAACCTTCAAACAAAGAGGTTGTGCTATTCACTTCATTGATTGACTTCACTTTACTTAAGATTAAAGATAGGGGCCGGGCTGTAGTGTAGGCTCATTTAGTAGACAGCGAGCGAGCAGCAAGCACCTATTCCTATCAAAATGAAAAGCAACAAGCGAAACTTGAAGAAGCCCTTTTCTACTAACCTTTCTAGTTTAGTTTATTAAGAGAAGCCCGAAGAGCTTTCTTCGCATGCTTGAGCGCATCCCCTTTCTATTAGTAAGGTTGTCAAAGGGCTTTCTTTTATGACTAAACTAATAAAATAGGGGCAGGGGGCACTAACGAGCCTTTACTAAGAAACTAATCTAAATAGAAGGCCCTTCTTGCTTTAGTTTTCAATAAGTTCGCTAACGTGCCCTTCCTTCAGCTCGCTTCGCCCTATCTATTCATCTCTTTTTCAAATGGATATTTAGGGATCTCTCTTATTCATAGATCTTGAAACCAGATCAATATCCATTTCTCAATAGATCTATCTATCGATAGAAAGATACAAATCTCTATATGGATCTATCTCCATATCGAAATATGGAAGAACCAACACAACAAGGGCGTAACCAATAGAAGGTTCTCACCCTGTCCCCGACATTGTTCTCCAACGATGTCCCCTGAACGAAAGGAGCCACCATTCTCTTTCTTTCTTCAATCGTTCTGATCAGGACATGTGGGTTGGTTCGTTTCGTACTCCTATACTACGCAATTCTCTATCTTCGTTCATGATCATGTTAGGCGAAAGGTGATTGTATAAGAGCGGTTGTGAAAGGGCGATTCCCCCATTTGCATTGAAGAGCAAGCTACTTTCCCCACCATTCTGGCCTATTATTGATTGATATTGATAGAGATTTGACCGATGCTGAAGGTAGCTTGCTTACCAAGCCACCCAGTTGAGAAGCTAGTCGCCAGAAAGAAGCGGCGAGGAAGCGAAGTCGTAAGACTCGGCTCGTCGCTACTTTGATTCAAAAGGTAACCGACGATTCCGGACTTCTCCGCTTTCCACAACCGTAACCATTTGTCATTCCGATTACTTTATCCATAAACCTTTTTGGATTATTTTAAAATCAAATGAAAATAGCGATACACTCTAAAATAAAAAATAAAGAAAATCAAGGATAAGCTTCCATTCTAGAGGCGGTAGCTTCCCGCCTCCTTCAGTGAGTCCCTTTCCCTTTTCTAAAATGACTGATTGGTCTGCTCAGCAAAGGTACAAAGTGGACTGTAGTTTGGCTTACCCTTTTCTTCCCATTCGGGTTGGGTTGGCCCAGAAGTACAGTAAGAAGGAATGGAACCACTGGAGAGTCATACCTTTTGATATCACTCGTAGCTCCTTAGTAGTGATACTTGATCCCTAAGCTGTCAGCAAATATGGAAACACTTTGTAAAGGGGCTAGCAGGGATAGTTCCGGCGTAGACCCTCCGCTGAATTAAGTCAGATAGAATTATGGGAAAGATTATGGAGTAAGGAACTAACTATAGAAAGTATTTTTTTCAGTTACCTTCCTTGAATGGATGGCCTAGTATTTATAGTGAATAGTTCCTCCATCTTGAGCATACATGTGCTTCCATCCCTAGTTTTCAACCATCATGGCCTACCTCAATCGGGCTTATAATTGTTTAGTACAGATGGGCTGCTGGCCCAAGTTTCTCATTCAACTAACCAATTGTAGGCCTATTCAGGGCCCAAAAAGCCATTTAAAGCACCCATATCAACAGTCCCCCAACTATTACTCTAATAAAGGAAACAGTTGTTTGAATGATAATTTTCATTTGCAATTTGTCCATGCGTGCGCCGATATTTACTATTCTACAACTCTTCAACTTCTTCAGTGCCAAAATCGAGGTAAAAATACGGCAACTAGAGCTTTCCCCAATTTCTAATTTTTCCACTACTTCCCACACTCTATCATTACTTGCAGGTTTCCAAGCAATTTCAACTTTATGTCTAATCATAAAAATCCTCTTTAAATGTCTTGACATCCCCCATTTGGTTCATTTTATGATTTCTCTCTCCCCTTTCGCCATTTTCATTTGCTCAAGCTTCAGCGAAATCCACTTCGGTCACTTCCACTGCATCAAACTAGCTCACCGGACTTCCCAGCTCATCCCTGATTCTCGCACAGGCAAATCATTCTCTGATCTTCTCTGCCGAACCATATATGGTAGAACTTGTGCTTATCCTTATATTCGTAATATTGTATATTATACATGCCCCTGATCGTTGATTTTCCTGATATCTCAGACGTTGCCATCAAGGACGTGGAGGCTTTTGCCGCCGAAGTAGATTCCATGACCTTAGATTCCGAAAATTTGGGCTCTGACCTCTCTAATGCTCAAAATGAAGGTCACTCCTTTTCAACTCGCACCTATGAACCTCTTGACTATAAAGTCATAAAATCCAAGTTTACACAAAAGAAAGCTGAAGCACTTCGTAAGGAATTCTTCATCCCCACTTCCTTTACCATAAAAATTCCTGATAAAGATGATTGTATGCACCGTCCTCCCGCTGGATTCCAGACTTTGCACACAACTACTTTTAAATCAGGTTTTAGACTCCTTTTATCCCCTTTCGCAGAAAAGCTTTTACTTGAACTGAATATGTGCATTACCCAATTTAGCCCTAATTGCCATCGTCACATTGTAAGTTTCCTGATTTTGATGCACCACTTTGGTCAAGATCCTTCGTTTGATAATTTTTTTAGTTTGTATGAAATTGAGCCTTTCTCTCGCTACGAGGCGGGTTTCTACTACTTCCAGCCTATTACTAATCATAAATATCTTCACAATGTCAAAAACTCATATGGCCGCTGGAAACCTGAGTATTTCTTCGTAAGGGCTTCAAATTCCCCTTGGAAAATCCCTTATCAATGGAACTTGAAAGTTTCCAATCCCAGCAAGATAACAGCTTCTTGGTCTCCAAATTTCTTAGACAAATTTCTAACCAACTATTACAATAATGAGCTTCTAGTTACTCCTAGCAGCCTTCAAATAATGCAACTATCTGCCTCCAAGTTCAATCTTGGCGAACTTACCCTTGGTAAAGTTTTGGTTCCCTACTCCTTGCTTTTGTATTTTTTATTACTGTTCACCAGATTTTTTCCTTATTCTCTGTGTTTCGCTCTTGCAGGAGGCATCGTGGAAAGTTCAAAAATGGACAAAGAACAAGTTCTTGCAGAAGAAAAACAAGAGAAACTAAAAAAACAGTCAGAAAATCCCCCTGCTTCCCTCACCAGCAAGAGGGCTTCTGTGAAGGGAATGGTCAGGGCTCAGAAAAAGGCTCGTGCAACTCCTTCAGAGATTTCTAAACAATCTGATGCTTCAAGCACTGGCAAGGGTCCAGAGACTACGTTTGAGTGTTCGGCTTCACCCTTAGATCCTCACCCTCTAACCATAGTCCTTCCCATCTCTTCCTTTGAAGCCAATGTTAGCCACGTAGAAGAAACCGCATATGCTTCTAATCCATTAACCAAACCCCCATCAAAGAATGGCAGGGGTTCTTCCACACCTCGTGCAACAGCACCTCTAACTGCACCTCTTCCACCCCCCATCATAGAGTTGGATACTTCTGGAAATGCATCCCCTTGTATAACTCTTCCTTCTACTGATAAAGCTTACCAGTGAATCCTAGATGGACCCTTCTCTAGCCAAATGCTTACTCATATGCTAGCTCTGGAAAATACGCATCGTGAAAGTCATTCCAAAGCTCCAAGGAAACCCATTCCTCCCTTTGATGAATCAAAGAAATTAATTCCTATCTGGCAAGTTATGCACGATAGCACCATCATCACACCCAACATTCCGATAGAAGTCTTTAACCACTGCCTACTTGAGAAAGATCTCGTCGGGTATATCGAGAAAGACCCTTGTGCCTTAATGGATGTGTTCTCAAATGCCTTCCTACAGGTTAGATGTTTGATTCTAACATTTCTTTCAGCTTGTGCAATGCATTTTGGTTTATCTCATATGTGTTGCATCTGCAGATGGGTACTTCGTATAAAACAACGCTCTTGTAAAACTTTTATTGGCGTAACCAAAAAGCAGCTGCAGATGACACAGTTCGTTGCGCGCTTTGTTGGATGACTCGTGTACCGGTGCCTGCAGATCAGTTACTCGTTTGCCACAACGAAGCTATTGAGACGTACAAAGTAATTGATAAGAATCTTAAGACAGTGTTAAAGGGGTTTCAAAAACTTTCTAAAGATTATGCTGAAGCTATGGAATCTTCTGAAGAGAAATATAGGGTGTTACAACAACAATACGAGGTGCTCAGCAAAAAGCATGAGGATTTGCAGACCCAAACCCAAGAGCTTACAACTAAAGCATACAATTATGGTGTTGAGCACACAACGAAGGAATTCGAGAAAGCGATGCCTCAATTTCGTAAAAAGTTGGTGCGTGAATTTTGCACTTCGAATAGTTTCAGAACATACGCTGATCGAAAAATTTCCGACGAGGCTATCAAGTATTTCGATTTATGTCTTGATCAGCTGACGCATTTAGAAGTACTACCTCCCAATTTCGACCGCGAACGAGTTGATGCTTCTAAACCGTCTACACTGGAAGATTTCAAAGATGAGGATATGGAATACCTTGTAGATAAATTCGATGATGTGGTTGAGGCACTTCTTAATCCATCTAAGGCTGCTCCCCCAACTGATAATATTCCCTCTACTGATGATGCTCCACCAGATGTTGGTGTCCCTTAGGATGTTCTTTACTTGTTTACTTACATTTTCAGGCATTTCTTTTGATAGTACTTCTGACGATTTTAGGCTTACCGTTTGAACTATGATGATCAATATCGACCCCTCTCTCTCTTTTTGTAGAAGCTCAAGATGCATCTTTGCAACGATGTTTAAATTTTCCTTCTTAATATTCCGTTTTAACTGTTCAATGTTTGCATTCACATTCTGATTATTCCTTTAGATATAATATTCAATAGGGAAATGTGAGGGTTGCAACTTGTAACGCTCTGGATGCCAAGCTTCACTTTGTCGTGTATCTAAATTTTATTTGGTGCTCAGAAGCGACCTTAATAATCAAATTTAGTCATCAATTATTAGCGACCTTAGTAATGAACCTAATTCATTGATTAGGAAGCGACCTTAGTAATGAACCTTAGTCATTGATTAAAAGTCGACCTTAGTAATAAACCGTAGTCATTAATTAGAAAGTGACCTTAGTAATGAACCATAGTTATTAATTAATGGCAACCTTGGTAATGAACCTTAGTTATGAGATCTTAAAACTTCTTTCTTCATTCAACGAAATTTGATTACAGTTCATTCAGCCTAAAGATGCCCGAAACATCGTGCATTTTAGCTGTGTACCTTTCACTTGATCTAAATGACCTTGATTGAATGTAATAACTATAAACAAGATAACACTTCATAATTTCTAAATTTTCCCAAGGTAGCTGGAGCCTTTACTTTCTTTATGCATAAAACTTTCTCAAGTTCAACACGTTCCAAGTACGAGGTAAATCATTACCTTCCAGACTCTGCAACTTATAAGCTCCATTCTTCGAAACCCTCGTAACTTTGAAGGGTCCCTTCCAGTTGGGATCTAACTTTCCCAAATGCTTCGACACCTCAACCTTCTTCAGCACCAAATCACCTACTTGGAATCCTCGAGGCTTAACTTTCTTATTAAACCTTTTCTTCATCGCATTCTGGTATTGCAAGATGCTCGCATGGGCTTTATCTTTTACTTCCATTGCCATATCTAACTCCAACCTTCTGAGTTCCTCATTCTTGAAAGGATCATAATGCTTGACCCTAAAACTCATCATACCTATCTCAGTAGAAATTACAGCCTCTGCTCCGTAAACGAGACTGAAGGGTGACTCTCCAGTTGTTGTCCGAGGTGTTGATCGGTATGCCCATAGCACACCCGGTAGTCCATCCACCCAATCCGTTCCCGATGATGCCAACGTATTCTTAAGATACGCCAAATGCATTTTCAAGTGATTCAGTAAAGTTCGATTAATTACTTTTGTTTGCCTATTAAATTGCGGGTGTCCTAATGAAGTGAAATTATGTTGTATTTTCAACTCTTGACACCAACTCATCATCTTTTTCCTAGAAAGTTGGGTACCATTGTCAGATACTAATACCCTTGGCACACCGAAGCGGCATACGATGCTCTTCCAAATGAAATCCATAACGGTCTGCTCTGAAATCTTTCCAACTGGCTTTGCCTCTACCCACTTCGAAAAATATTCGATCGCCAACAAAATAAACTTCTTTTGCTTTGAAGTTTGAGGCAAGGGTCCTAAGATATCGATTCCCCAGCGGTTACAAGGACAAGACACCATAAGAGGCGTTTGTTCCACTGCAGGAATATACACGATGTTCGAAAACAGTTGACACTCCTTACATTTCTTAGAAAACTCAGTGGCATCTTTCATTAAAGTAGGCAAGAAGTATCCCTAACGAATAATTTTTTGAGCTAAAGACATTCCCGTTGAATGATTCCCACAACTGCCTTGATGTATCTCTTTTAATACGTACTCTGCCTGATTGGGAGATAAGCATCGTAAAAGTGGTCTATGGTACGACCTCTTATACAATTCTCCTTCCACTATCACATATCGAGCCGCTCGAAGCTTCAAACGCCTTGCCTCTTCAACCCCAGGTGGGACCTCATTATCATTTAAGAATTTACTAACTCATTCTTCCAACTAGGTTCAGCTTCCACGATGTCCATTATGCACGAAACTTCCTGTGGTGAGAAGCCCTCCATCCCTACCTTAGGCTCGACCACCTAAAAAAATGTCACTTTGCTCATTCTAACTCCTACCATGGAGCTTGCAAATTTTGACAATGTGTCTGTCCTTCGATTTTTCGTCTCTTGTTATCTGCTTCAATTTGAAACTAGCAAACTTCTCACTCTGTACTTTCAACTGTTTTAAATTCTTAACCATAACTTCTTCCTTAGCCTCGTACACTCCTTCGAATTAATTTGCAACCAACTGTGAATCGGTGTAAGCCACCACCCTTTTTGCTCCAGCTTCGCGAGCTAGGTCCATTCCATGCAACAAAGATTCATATTCGGCTTCGTTGTTGGTTATTGGAAAACTCAACTTTACAGCCACATCAATTTCAACCCCGTCAGGGCCCCCAATAGCAATTCCTGCTCCTCCACTCTAATCGGTGGATGACCCATCTACATGCAGAGTCCATATATCGGCTTCCATCTCCGGATCTTTGGGGTGACTATTAGATAGGGACTCCGGAAGCCATGTTAACTACAAAATCTGCTACTGTCTGAGCTTTAATTGCGGATCTAGCTTGATATTCTATATCAAACTCTCCCAGCTCCACAACCCATTTAACCATTCTACCCGAGGCCTCCGGCTTCGAAAGAGTTTGTCTCAACGGATCACTAGTCAACACTACGATCAGATGGGCCTGAAAGTAAGGCTTTAATTTTCTTGCATCTGTCACTAACGCAAGAGCTACTTTTTCAATATGTAAATATCTATTTTCTACCTTTTGAAGCATTTCGCTTACATAATAAATGGGTTGATGTTCCCCCTACAACACCTTGGTTAGCACCGCACTCACAGCATGATCTGAAACTGCCAAATATACACATAAAATTTATCCTTCAATGGGCTTCACCAGAAGTGGAGGACTGGATAAAGACACTTTTAGATCCTGAAAAGCCTGCTCGCACTCATCACTCCATTTGAAATTCTTAACGTTTTTTAACACTTTAAAGAAGGATAAACTCTTATCTACAAACATCGAAATGAAACATGACAACGAGGCCATCCTCCCCGCTAAAACTTGCACATCGTGAGGGGTTTTTGGAGATTCCATATCTACGATAGCTTTAATCTTCGCAGGGTTAGCTTCTATTCCTCTCTCAATTACCATATATCCCAAGAACTTCCCCCCTTTGACTCCAAATGTACACTTCGTCGGATTTAGCTTCATCCGATTGTTAGGAATAGTGCCCTAGAAAGCCGATTGTATATCCGCTTTGTGCTTTTCCTTATTGTAATCACAGACAATCTTTGAATGAAATAACAAATTGAGGCAACACTTCTTTATATGCTCTTGTTTGGTATGCGTTTACTTTAGCTGTGCATGTATGAGAACTCCCCTAATCCTGATGACTTTAGGACTCTACCATTTAGGTGAAATGGTTCATGAAACGAGCCCTATATCACATAAGTCATGATTAGTAAAATACTCCAAGCCGATGAGTCCTACAGACAGTGGGAGTGTCAACCTGACTCCTCTAAGGCTTCCTTGTGGGATCACGCCCTTAAGAAGGACCACCTTGTTTCATGGAGGTGCAAAGTGTATAGTTGATACGTACGTGATACATGAGGGTGCTTACTTTAATAAGTAAGTTCACTGAGGTGCCCCGTGTGAGAGCGTTCCTAAATGGGAAAGGAAGTTTCTATTTCAGGAAATGGAAACTTCCAGATTAGGAAATATCTCACGAGTCATTGATGTGATTAATTGATCCTTAGACTTGAGGTTCCTTGTCACTTTATGAGTTAACTCTGTAGTCTTAGGTATAAGCTTTAAAGGGTGTCGCCTTAGACAACTGATTCAAGGCTTATGCTGGGGCTGCACAAGTGATTCATGAAAGTGAATGAGAATCAAGATAGGACCTACACTTGCATTTGCAAGGTGATCTCTTATTGTGTAAGTCATTCATATGCCATATGGAGTCCTTGGCCAAGGCAGTAGATCAAGACATCAAGAAAAGGGTTTCTTGGATTGAGATCAAATGGATATGAAATGCACTTAGCTTTAAGGCCGGATTATTAGGGTTCTGATTATTCCCTTGTCCTAGATCTTGGTTGAGAGATAGTAAGTAGGAGGATTGTATCTCACATGAATCAATGACTTAAAGGTTCTGTCGAATCCGAACATTCCAATTCAGCTAGGGGTTAAACACCTGTTGCTAGACTATGGTCGTTTAATCTGTGGACTGATTAATTAATTAGTGAATTAATTAATTAGGGTCGCTGCTAATTGAATTGAGAACCTAGAGGGTCACACACAACAACTTGGTTACATGAGTTGAGGCTTTAAAATGATTAAACGAGTTAATCGGGCCAAGAGGGTTCCACACGTGTGAAATCACACGTGTGGCTCACGTGAGTGACACGTGTCACTGTGACACGTGCCACACACGTGTGAATATATATATGTATTAAATAATTAAATGTGTTAATTATTTAATAGACTTTGGTTTAATTTTTGAATTAAAAAGAAAGTCTTATTTTGGAGAAAATAATCTAGTTAATTAATTACGAATTAATTAATTAGATAAAAATAAGTTATTTATTTTATAATAAATAAAGTATAAAATTATCCAAAAATAGTTTGGATATTTTTAGCTCTCTTAAAAGTTGACTTGAATTAGAATTCAAAGTCAAAGTTGGAAAATATTTGATGATCAAGTAATAGGAGAGAGAGGAACCAAATCCTTGCGCAACAAGGAATAGGTTCGGCCGTCCCTCTCCCTTTCCTATATATAGGGGAGCTCATGCTCCCCTATAGAGCTAATTGGCAATTCTTTTGGTTCATGTGTTGAACACCTTCCTTTCTCCAAGATTAAATAAAACCCTAGGTTAAGCCTAAACACTAACTAGAGAACTAGCATCCTTACTAGTTAGATTGTGATCAAGTTGGTGGACTTTCTCTAGAGACTTCAAGTTAGAAGTTTGAAGATTCGAGCTTTACCAAGGAGAGGGGATCAAGCCGCGAGAAGAGCGTTCTTGGGTGGCTTGAAACGCTTCAAGAAAGAACAAAAGAAAAGTAAGTTTCTTAATTCCATCGAATTTGGTTAAACGATTGCGAGTCCAAGATCCTTTTGTTGGGAAAATTTTTTATATTCCTCTGCTTTCTGATTCGTGTTTTCCAACAAGTGGTATCAGAGCCACCTCGTTAATCGTATTTCTGATTCGTCTCAATTATTCTGAATTTGGTAGAAATTCTTAGGCTTAGATGCGAATTAGGTATTCTTGAGTTCTTTTAGAAAACCTGAAATACGAAACTGTAATTTTTCCTGAATTTCTAAAACTGTTTTCTCAAATCGTGTTTTTGAAAATTATTTTAGTTGAAATTTATCTAAATCGAATTTTTTAATTGAAACGGGTTTTGGAGAAACTTTAAAAATACGAAACGAACACGAAATAGGACGAGCCTAGGCGTGCTAGCCCGTCGCACGCCCAGCCCGTCGCCACCGCCCAGCCCTCCCGCAACCGCGCGGGAGGCCCTCCCGCCCGCGCCTAGGCGCGATTGCTCGCCTGTCCCGCAACCGCGCGGGACAGCCGCCGGCACCGTCCCGCAACAGAGCGGGACGCCCTGGCCGAGACCGCCCGCCATCGGGCGGGCATTGCTGCGCGCGACAAGCGCACGAGGCGCGCTCCCAGCGCGCGCACGCGGGCGGCAATTGCCGCAAGCTGTGAGCACAGCTGGCGCGCACGCGCGCGCCTGATGCCACGCGGCGATGCCCTCCTTTGGGCAGATGGTTTCGGGCCAATCTTCGTGTTTCGCGTTTTCGGTCCTTGAAAATCCCGATTTAATTTTATTTTAATTTTATCTTTTAAAATCAGTTTTGCTAAAATAAAATTATTTTAAAATTTTGATTAAATTGGGATTTTTGAGAAATTAAAGCGATTTGGATTTTGGGAAAATTATGAATTTTATTTTCTGAAAATAATGAAAGAATAAAATTATTAATTTTGGAAATTAATTGCAATTTTATTGGTTTATTGTATTTCGGGTTTTATTGAAAAGGCTCTTGAACAAGAATTGCATCTAAGTCGTGTTTTAAGTCATTAGGACTTGAAACGAGAATTTTAATTTATTGGTTAAATTTAAATTCTTGCAAAAGCATGTTAGGTGATCATGGGTTTAGATCTATGTATGGTTTTAATTTATGCACATGGATGGTTTAAATTGGGGTTGGAGCCCTATAGTTGCGTTTTTCAATTGAGGTTGGAGCCTCACTTATGTGCGTACTGTTATGTGATTTATTATGTGGCTTTCCATATTACTGTTTTTGAGGCCGGGGTATGCCCCGTGTAATTGTCTAAGGCCAATATGAAGATTGAGCCTTATTACTTCATGTCTTTTTCCTTTTATTGTAATTTGAGAGTAGAGATAGGTGGTGAGGTTTTATTTTCATTTCGGAGACAATGCACCCATGGAGTAAGATGGACCACATTCAAGTAACAAGGAGGCCATAAGTGAAGACCCCTCAAAATGTTAGGGAGGGGAATCTCAATTGTTAAATGTAATAGAGATAGGGCTCGTATTTTGTTACCGCTTTCCCTTATGTGATTTGAACTGTTTATGTGGCATGTATGTTAGAACTTGTGATTGTGGAGTGGCTCCCACATATCACGCATAAGATAGGTAGAACCCATGATCATTACATGTTAGTATCATGCTAGGACATGTTATCTGTTTATGTGCTTGTTTGAAATGCATTTAAGTGTACTTGCATTAATCAAGACTAATAAAATTGGATAACATATATGTTGGTGAGGTCGAACCGGACAACTCTCCGGTTGATTCGAAAATTCCTATTAAATATTAAGCTAATTTCGAACAAATAGGTGTTTAATTCGAGATGCAAATTTTGAATTAAATTCCTAGCATTCCATCAATAGGTTTTAAGTTTAGTAAGTGAAGCTAGTTATTGTCCGCGAGTCGTGGGATAGCTAATGGAGCTTATTAGTTCTTAGTTACCTAATTGATCATTTTAAATGATCAATATTTCATGGTCAATTTTAGCAAGGGCGATGTCCGCGAGTCGTGGGTCGTTCGAACTAAGTTTTGGTCATGATCTTATGATTGATGGGTCTAGCTTAACGCCTAAGTAAATATGGATGTCGCACGAGTCGTGGGTCCATATTGAAAGATAGGTGATGCAAAAACAATTACTAAGAGTTCTAAAGGTGTTAGAATTGGTAAGTTGTACCTACCTAGGGTTCTTACTTAGAATGCCCGCGAGTCGTGGGTTCGAGGTAAATGCCTAGGATCTTAGTACCTATTGGGAAACGTGTTCCTCTAAGATCTTTGGGAATTCTAGATCTTTGAAAAACAGTGGGAGCTACATTAGATTAAAGACCTTATCTTTTGTATATCGTTATAATTCAGCATGCTCACTAGTTCTCTGTTTTACCATTTAGGTCGTAGATTCTGTGATTCTCTACGTGTTTTGAAATGGCAACCAAAAACCCTCTTGTATCGATCCTCGAGTCAAACAAGTTGACTGGTCCCAACTATTCTGATTGGCTGAGGAATCTAAAAATCATTTTAGATTCTGAGAAGAGAACTTATGTTCTCTTCGAAGGGGAGCCCAGTCCCGAAGGGGAGGCTCCCACTCGGGCCGAGCGGGATGCGATTCAGAAGTGGAAGGATGATAATCTCCAAGCCCGTTGCCTTATGTTGGCTAACATGTCTCCGGACTTGCAAAGACAACATGAGGCCATGGAATTTGCTTGGGAGATTTACGACCACTTAGAGCAACTTTACCGCCCTCATGAACATGTTACAAGGTATAACACTTCAAAGGAATTGTTCCACTTGAGAATGAGGGAAGGTTCAAGTGTCCATGAATATGGACTCAAGTTTCTTGCCCTTACTGAGAAACTTGCTTCCATGGACATGCTACTGAAAGATGAGCTTTCAGTGGATTTGTTGCTAGCTTTGCTCCCACCATCATTCAACCCCTTTGTCCTTAACTTCAACATGAATCATGCTGGTGCTACTGTAGCTGAGCTGATTAGTCAGCTTGTGACTGCTGAAAGCACGATCAAGAAGGACAATAAGGTTTTGATGGTGAATGCTCCATCTTCCTCTTCTGGGCCTTCTAAAGGTAAGGGCAAGAAAGCCCAAAAGAAGAAGAAGAAACCCCTTAGGCCCACTGGTAGCATTTCGAAGGGAAAGGCCCAAAAGAAGAAGCGTGATCAGAAAGAGGATGTTTACTTCCATTGTGGCAAAGCGGGACATTGGAGGAGAAACTGCCCAGAGTACAAGGCTACTCTAAAGAAAGGTATCTTTCTCGTTGAAATAAATCTTTCTATTAATTCTAGTTCTTGGGTACTTGATACCGGTTGTGGAACTCATATCTGTAATGATGTACAGATGCTAAGTGAAGTCCAACAACTCAAAGAAGGAGAATGTGTCTTGAAGATCGGTGATGGCTCAAACGTTGAAGCTCGAGCTTTAGGCACAATTAGATTAGATTTAGGTAGTTTTGAGTTTGTCTTAAATAAAGTCCTTTATGTACCGAGCATTATTCGTAATATAATTTCAGTTCCAATATTAGATTGTGAAGGTTATGAAACTTATATTAAGAATGGTAAATATTTTATCAAACGGAACAACTCTTCCGTTCACATCGGTACTCTAAGTAATGGACTTTACCTAACTCAAAATATCAATATTATGAATATACAACGAGAAACAAAGCGTAAGAGAGATGACAAAGTTTCAGCTCCCTTATGGCACGCTAGATTAGGACACATTTCCAAGAACAGAATTAGCAAGAGAAACACTTTAGGATCATTCTCTGAAAATGATCTTAAGGAGTTAACTTCTTGCGAATCCTGTCTCAAAGGAAAAATGTCCAAAGCCCTTTTTAAAGGAACTGTAGAACGTGCCACTAAGGTTTTGGATTTGATCCATACTGATGTTTGTGGACCGCTTAGTGTAAGCACTAGAAACAATCATCAGTATTTCATAACCTTTACTGATGACTTTAGTCGGTATGGTTATGTATACTTAATGAAGTATAAATCTGAAGCTTTTGAGAAATTCTTAGAATTTCAAAAGGAGGTTGAGAACCAAACTGGTCACAAGATCAAAGCACTTCGATCTGATCGAGGAGGCGAGTATCTTAGTGAAGAATTCCTTAATCATCTCAAAGATAATGGGATTATCTCTCAGTGGACTCCTCCGGGAACTCCTCAGCTTAATGGAGTTTCTGAGAGAAGGAATCGAACCCTACTTGATATGGTTCGTTCCATGATGAGTTTCACTGACTTAACACCTTCTTTCTGGGGTTATGCCCTAGAAAGTGCATCAAAGATTCTGAATCTAGTTCCCTCTAAGTCAGTCCCCAAAACGCCCTATGAAATGTGGCATGGTAAAATCCCTAGTTATTCTTACTTAAGAATTTGGGGTTGTCCTGCTTACGTGAAGAGGACAGTGGGAGATAAGTTGGAATCTCGTTCTAACTTATGCTACTTTGTAGGTTATCCTAAGGAATCCATAGGATACTACTTCTATGATCAATCTGAGCAAAAGGTGTTTGTTTCCAGAAATGCCACTTTTCTTGAGGAACCGTTCCTTAAAGAAAAGAAAGGCAAGATCATAGAATTAGAAGAAGTACAAAGTAACCCCACGCCACCCACTGAAGAAACGTCCCCTACTGATCAACCACAACTAATCACGAATTTCGATACACATGTAAATCCTCCTCTAAGGCGTTCTGAACGCACTCCTAGACAGCCGGAGAGATGGTATGGATTCTTCCATGAAATCTCTCAAAAGGATAATGATCCTTCAACATATGAGGAGGCACTTTCAGATTCTGACTCTGAACAGTGGATAGAAGCCATGAAATCCGAAATGGATTCCATGAACTCCAACAAGTTTGGACCTTGGTAGATTTGCCTGATGGGGTCAAACCCATAGGTTGCAAATGGATCTTTAAGAGAAAGCTTGGAGTTGATGGAAGTATTGCAGCCTACAAAGCAAGACTGGTTGCAAAAGGATTCACTCATAGACCGGGCGTGGACTTTGACGAAACCTTTTCACCAGTTGTAATGCAAAAGTCCATTCGAATCATGTTTGCCATTGCTGCATATTATGACTATGAGATATGGCAAATGGATGTGAAAACTGCTTTTCTCAATGGTGACATTGATAAAGATATTTATATGGAGCAACCCATAGGTTTCACATTCAGTGGGAGTGAGCAAAAGGTTTGCAAACTCCAAAGATCAATCTATGGATTGAAACAGGCTTCTAGGAATTGGAACATTCGATTTGATGAATCAGTCAAAGCGTTTGGCTTCATGCAAATTTCGAATGAATCATGTGTGTATAGAAAGGAATTGGAGACCTCAGTGCAATTCTTAGTACTTTATGTTGATGACATCCTTCTTATTGGGAATTCGAAGGATGACATGAAAGTGACTAAGTTATGGTTATCGAACCAATTCGAGATGAAAGATCTTGGTGATGTGTCCTATATCCTTGGAATTAAAATCTATAGAGATAGATCTAGAAGGTTAATAGGACTATCACAGTCGATGTACATTGACAAAGTATTGAAGAGATTCAATATGGAGTCAGCAAAGGTTAAGAACCTTCCTGTGAGTGTAGGAACATGTCTTTCAAAGAAGATGTGTCCTAAGACTAACCTTGAGAAGGAGAGAATGACTCATGCACCTTATGCGTCAGCAATAGGTAGCATAATGTATGCAATGTTATGTACTCAACCGGATGTGGCTTCTGCACTTAGTGTGATAAGTCGTTTCCAATCTGACCCTGGAGACGGTCACTGGGCTGCCGTGAAGAATATTCTTAAGTACTTGAAAAGTACTAAAGATTTATTCTTAGTTTACGGAGGTCAGAAAGATCTTACTGTCGAAGGATACTGCGATGCAAGCTTTGCATCAGACTTAGATGATTTTAAGTCAATGTCAGGATACATTTTCTGCCTAAACGGCAGAGCAGTGAGTTGGAAGAGTTCCAAGCAAACAACCACTGCAGATTCGACCACTGAGGCCGAATACTTAGCTGCAAATGATGCAGCTAAGGAAGGTGTTTGGATTAGAAACTTCATTCAAGAGTTGAATGTTGTTCCTAGCATGAAAGACCCCATTACTGTGTTTTGTGACAACACTGGGGCGGTTGCTCAAGCAAGAGAACCAAGATCTCACCAACGGACCAAGCACATTATGAGGAAGTATCACCTAATCCGTGATATTATCAAAAGAGGAGATGTGCAAATCGAGAGGGTTACATCAGCAGAGAACGTGGCAGATCCACTTACTAAACCCCTTAGTCGAGAAGCTGTCCAAGGTCATCTTCAGAAGATGGGACTTAGAGTAGCTTTAGAATGGCTTTGACGGGCAAGTGGGAGATTATTAGGAATAGTGCCCTAGAAAGCCGATTGTATATCTGCTTTGTGCTTTTCCTTATTGTAATCACAGACAATCTTTGAATGAAATAACGAATTGAGGCAACACTTCTTTATATGCTCTTGTTTGGTATGCGTTTACTTTAGCTGTGCATGTATGAGAACTCCCCTAATCCTGATGACTTTAGGACTCTACCATTTAGGTGAAATGGTTCATGAAACGAGCCCTATATCACATAAGTCATGATTAGTAAAATACTCCAAGCCGATGAGTCCTACAGACAGTGGGAGTGTCAACCTGACTCCTCTAAGGCTTGCTTGTGGGATCACGCCCTTAAAAAGGACCACCTTGTTTCATGGAGGTGCAAAGTGTATAGTTGATACGTACGTGATACATGAGGGTGCTTACTTTAATAAGTAAGTTCACTGAGGTGCCCCGTGTGAGAGCGTTCCTAAATGGGAAAGGAAGTTTCTATTTCAGGAAATGGAAACTTCCAGATTAGGAAATATCTCACGAGTCATTGATGTGATTAATTGATCCTTAGACTTGAGGTTCCTTGTCACTTTATGAGTTAACTCTGTAGTCTTAGGTATAAGCTTTAAAGGGTGTCGTCTTAGACAACTGATTCAAGGCTTATGCTGGGGCTGCACAAGTGATTCATGAAAGTGAATGAGAATCAAGATAGGACCTACACTTGCATTTGCAAGGTGATCTCTTATTGTGTAAGTCATTCATATGCCATATGGAGTCCTTGGCCAAGGCAGTAGATCAAGACATCAAGAAAAGGGTTTCTTGGATTGAGATCAAATGGATATGAAATGCACTTAGCTTTAAGACCGGATTATTAGGGTTCTGATTATTCCCTTGCCCTAGATCTTGGTTGAGAGATAGTAAGTAGGAGGATTGTATCTCACATGAATCAATGACTTAAAGGTTCTGTCGAATCCGAACATTCCAATTCAGCTAGGGGTTAAACACCTGTTGCTAGACTATGGTCGTTTAATCTGTGGACTGATTAATTAATTAGTTAATTAATTAATTAGGGTCGCTGCTAATTGAATTGAGAACCTAGAGGGTCACACACAACAACTTGGTTACATGAGTTGAGGCTTTAAAATGATTAAACGAGTTAATCGGGCCAAGAGGGTTCCACACGTGTGAAATCACACGTGTGGCTCACGTGAGTGACACGTGTGGCTGTGACACGTGCCACACACGTGTGAATATATATATGTATTAAATAATTAAATGTGTTAATTATTTAATAGACTTTGGTTTAATTTTTGAATTAAAAAGAAAGTCTTATTTTGGAGAAAATAATCTAGTTAATTAATTATGAATTAATTAATTAGATAAAAATAAGTTATTTATTTTATAATAAATAAAGTATAAAATTATCCAAAAATAGTTTGGATATTTTTAGCTCTCTTAAAAGTTGACTTGAATTAGAATTCAAAGTCAAAGTTGGAAAATACTTGATGATCAAGTAATAGGAGAGAGAGGAACCAAATCCTTGCCCAACAAGGAATAGGTTCGGCCGTCCCTCTCCCTTTCCTATATATAGGGGAGCTCATGCTCCCCTTTGGAGCTAATTGGCAATTCTTTTGGTTCATGTGTTGAACACCTTCCTTTCTCCAAGATTAAATAAAACCCTAGGTTAAGCCTAAACACTAACTAGAGAACTAGCATCCTTACTAGTTAGATTGTGATCAAGTTGGTGGACTTTCTCTAGAGACTTCAAGTTAGAAGTTTGAAGATTCGAGCTTTACCAAGGAGAGGGGATCAAGCCGCGAGAAGAGCGTTCTTGGGTGGCTTGAAACGCTTCAAGAAAGAACAAAAGAAAAGTAAGTTTCTTAATTCCTTCGAATTTGGTTACACGATTGCGAGTCCAAGATCCTTTTGTTGGGAAAATTTTTTATATTCCGCTGCTTTCTGATTCGTGTTTTCCAACACCGATATCTTCTCATTATATCAAAAGCCTCTTTCAAGTGCTTCACATGATCATCCACGACTACACTTTTAACCAACATATCATCCACATACACTTCCATGGTCTTACCAATCTGACTTTTGAACATCGTGTTTACGAGGCGCTGGTATGTAGCTCTCGTATTTTTTAACCCAAAAGGCATCACCTTATAACAATATACTCCCCCGGTAACCACAAACGAAGTAAGTATGCTATCTTCTTTAGCCATGAATATCTGATGATACCCTTGGTACACATCCATCATACTCAAAAGGGCGCAACCCGATGTAGAATCCACAAGAGTATCAATACGAGGTAGAGGATACGAATCTTTGGGACAAGCCTTGTTGAGATTAGTATAGTCCGTACACATTCTCCATTTTCCTGTTGATTTGGGAACAATCACCACATTGGAGTGCCAATTTGTATATTACACTTCTATGATGTATCCAGCTTCAAGCAGGTTAGCAACCTCTTGCTCAATTATCCATTCTCTTTCAGCACAATGGGTGCGCTTCTTTTGCCTCACCGGCCTCATATCAGGGTCAATGTTTAATTGATGCACCACCACCGAAGGATCGATCCCTCAAAATCCGAAGCGCACCATGAAAACAAGTCAGAGTATTCTGTCAACAAATTGATCAAATTGACTTCAACATCTTTATCCAAGTCAGCTCCTATCCTCGTAACTTTTTTGGATCTCCTTCTTTCAATTGTACTTCCTTATGTCCAGATGGTTCAATCCGCCACTCGAACTTCATTTGGGGCTCTTCAGGCTTCATTTTACTATCCGAATATGGCTTTTCTACATGCTTCATAACGGGCTTGGATTTTTGTGCATTTATTTGCACGGTATAACACTCTCTTGCTGTTTTTTGGTCACCCCGCACTTCTCCAACCCCTCGTTTCGTAGGGAATTTAACTTTCAGCTGCATAGTTGAGACTATAGCTTTGAATGCGTTCAACCCTAGCCTTCCCAAAATTACATTATACGCCAAAGGTAAATCAACAACCACATACCGAACCATCACCTGCTTACGAAGTGGTTCCTTGCCCATGGTAGTGGTAAGATTTATCATGCCCAGCAGGGTTACCTCTGATCCTCTGAACCCTCTTAACGGAGTCGCCAAGGATAACAATAGGGTTAAATCTAACTCCATAGCTCTCAAACAATCAGCAGTAATAGTATCAGACGAGGATCCACTGTCCACTAACACTCTTTCCACGATGCAGGAGCCTATATCTACTGAGATTACCAAAAGATCATCATGGGGAAACTGAACATGTTCGAGGACTAAATCATCAAAATAAATGCAAGGACTTGGCGTTGTTAGCATGATATCCTTCCCTTCGACATACGGGGTCATCCCCGATACACGGATATATCTTTTTCGAGCATTACGGCTGTCTCCTATTGTGGGACCCCCTGTTATGTATGAATCACTCTTCTTAGGGGTTGGTCACCTTCTTGCTCTGGTGCTTCTTCCAAAGCCTTATCGTGCCGTGGTTCTTGCACTATCCTGGGCTGTATACGCCTTCCCAGGGTCGCTCAATTGACCTCAAGCGACGCTGTACCTCATTTTGTTTATAGTTCCTACGATCCCCGGCTCTATAATTCCTCCTTCCTTCTGGGTGATAATCACGTCTAGGACTTCTGTCTCTAGCATCGTTTCGTACGAGGTTATGTAAATATTCTTACCGTATAAGCCTCTCAATCTCGTCCATTAGATTCCAACAGTCTTCAGAGTTATGACCTTTTTCCCTGTGAAAATGGCAATATTTTCCTGAGTTATGCTGGTTAGGAGAAGGCCTCGTACGCTTCGGCCATTGCAACACGTTAGCATCAATGGTCATTAGCGCCTCTGCCCTGGACATCTTGAGAGATGCATAATTGGTATACCTTCCTTTCCTACTCGCATCATATACTTCATTCTCCCTCCCACGAACTTCTTTAGCCCCCTCCTGTCTGCCCCTTTGTCTGCTCCTTTCCCGCGAATGAGTTTTCGAACCCCGCTTCATAGCATCTATCTCCTCTTCTGCAATGTATTCCTCTGTAATTTCCATGAGCTGTGCCATCGACTTCGGGTTCCTTCTCGCAAGCACTCTGTTAAGGGACCCTCTCTTTAAACCTTGTATGTGAATACTACTCAATATATCAATACGAAGGTCGGGGACTTCCTGCGCTTCATCATTGAACCTTGTAATCAAGTCTCGTAGACTCTCGTTTTCCCCTTGCTTAATTTGGAATAGATACGTAGCAGAACGCTACGATTTCGACTTGCTTGCATATTGAAATTTGAATTTTCGATAGAGTTGGTTAAATGACACAATGGTCCCAGCCGGAAGGTTCGTGAACCACTCTTGGGCTCGCCCAGTTAAAGTAGTTATAAAGATACGGTTGTTGCTCGCCTCGACTGCCCATGTAGTTGCATAATGTTATCGAAGGCTACAACGTGTTCTTTCGGATCTGTAGTACCATCGTACTTCGGCAAACCTGGTATTTTAAACCCTGAAGGGAGTGTTTCCTCTAGTATCGTGTGATGGAAAGCGGAACCACTTTGTAACACATGAGGATCTACAACCCTTCGTTCAATCCCGCTCTTTTTCTGCTTTAACAACCTTATCTGTTCCTCCAAGGCTAGTATCTACTCATCTTCTTGCATTGCGTCATACGGTAGTTTGGTTATGGGATCCTGGAACAAATTGACATTTCTGACTGGTGATTTCTCTTTTCCCTTACCTCGTTCTGCTTGCGCATAAGCTGATCCTTCTTTATGTGGTGTTATAAGTTGCATCACCTTCTTACTCAAGGCTGACATCACTTTTTTCAGTACATCAGGAGTGACCTAGTTATTAGAAGCACCGGGGGCAACTTGTCCTAACTCATCGGTCACCCATGTATCAATCTCCTCAGACATCGTAGGGGATTGTGCTCTTACCTCTTCTACATCGTTCCCTGCGCTTTCATCCGCCATACCTACTGCTCAACCTTAGGAGACCCTAATAAGCAACTTAATTCTTATACGACCGAGATCGTACCCTTTTGATATCACTCGTAGCTCCTTAGCAGTGATACCTGATCCCTAAGCTGCCAACAAATATAGAAATACTTCGTAAAGGGGCTAGCCGGGATAGTTCCAGCATAGACCCTCAATCGAATTAAGTCAGATAGAATTATGGGAAAGATTATGGAGTAACGAACTAACTATAGAAGTATTTTGTTTCAGTTACCTTCCTTGAATGGATGACCTAGTATTTATAGTGAATAGTTCCTCCATTTTGAGCATACATGTGTCTTCAATCCCCAGCTTTCAACCACCATGACCTACCTCAATCGGGCTTATAATTGTTTAGTACAGATGGGCTGCTGGCCCAAGTTTCTCATTCAACTAACCAATTGCAGGCCTATTCAGGGCCCAAAAGGCCATTTAAAGCACCCATATCAATATATAATTAATTTTACAAGCTCGGTGCCTATATAAATAAAAATTTACTAATATTTAAATATATGTTAAAATTAAAATTTTCTTGATGATATATATATTATATAATTTTTTAAAATAAATTACTGATTTTATGATAAACAAATAAATAAATTGAATAAGATAAAAAACTTATTAGTAGAAAGAGAATAATTAAAAAAACATTAGAAGATAGTAAAGGGGCTAAAGGATATGTAAAGAATATAAAAATAAAAAGAGAATCAGATTGAAGTAAGGTGACAATTAAATAGAGTTAAGATATAAATAAGAAACTAACAATGATGGTGCAGGAATCTGAGCTTCCTAAACGCAACAACACTCTAATACTTGTGAGAAGGGGAAGACCATCACAGGCGTGAAAGCCTCAGGAACTGGGTTTCCTTTTTGTGCGTGGGTTCTTCCAGCTAGGATAACACCAAGAGTGCAAGAGGTAATGGTGATGCAACTGCGGTGAGGTGATCACGGAGCTTAGGAAGATGCAGAAAAGAAAATGGAAAGAGGGAATGCCCAGTGTGAAGTGTATGCAGAAGATTGCTTGGGAGAGAAAGCACGCGTTCTCCTCTATTTATATGTTAGGGGTGAGGGTAAATGGGTAAATTGACCATGTGGTCCCAAATCTGTGTTGCCCTAACACGTGGCATCCCGTGATGGTGTGAGAATGACGTCTCTGAAAAGGAGGCGGCGTGTCAGGTACAAAGTGCGCACTACCTTTGTGTCAGAGGTTGTTGGCGAGGGTCACGTGAGAGGAAGGCCCAAAGTCCTCCTTGCTAAGGTTCGGGTCCCTCGCAGGGGAGGTGGGATCATTTACGAGCGCGGTGACGCTCGAAGAGTGCACGGATGGATCCTCCGGGGCAGATGACCTTTGAGCGTCAAAACCCCGAGCACCAAGAATGGGGTCCCCGCGTGGGTGCTTCCCTGAGAAGGGTAACCCTGAGGGCCAAGATGCGAGCGCCAAGCCGGTCGGCTCTGGCCCTTTACCTGACCAATTGTCCGAGGCCCAATGGCCTGACTTAGTTGGCAAGTGAGTGGGCTGGATTGGCTCACGAGCCCATCAATGCGAGCGTGTAGTCTTCAAGTCAGTCGATGGCGACACGTGGACGGCTCTGATTCGAGTGCGTTTCTGAGTCTCATCATTTTGCCCCCCAAATTCTGTAGTATCGCTTGAGCGTACTGTAGAATTTCCAAGATAATGGAGCGTTGGATTTTTGAATGTCCGAGGGTCATGCCTTCGCTATAGAAGTGACCTCTTGACTTCTGCAACGGGCACAGTCTGACACCGCATTAATTGCTGTCGTGTCCGCATTTAATGCTGAGTGGGAACGTGGGCGCGTGCACTCCGGGAGACGTGAGGCGGTTACCAAAAGTGGGGAGTTTCCTAGGCGGGAAATGATTGCCATTTGAAATCTTACACCCCAATTAATGCCAGCTTCCACCTCTATAAATAGGGTTCTGGAAGGCTCTTTGACACTTTTCACGCCTTCAACTTCTTCAAGCATACGCAGCAAGAATTTTCCTCCACTTCCACAGATTTCGGCGAGTTTCTTCTTCAATCTCTAGGTAAAAACTCCACAAATCTTGATATTCTGATACTAACTTTTAGATTTAGGTTGTGCGTGAGCGATCCTTCTAAGCAAAGGATCCCTTCTACCTTTGGACTCATTCCGGAAATTTTCTCCTTCATTGATTTTTCTGCGAGAAATTCCATTTTCAAAAACCGAAAAGCAATCATGGCCGGACACCCAGTTGACGATTATGTAAGGGAGATTGATGAGATGTCGGTGGGGAGTTCTTCCCCTCACGGCAATGTTCCCGCAGCTGTTCCCTTGGCTAGGACGTCCCCAGGTGAGGGGATTCCCATGGCGATCCCAATGGCCCAGGCTCCGGCTAATGCCAGCGATGAAGAGGTTGACGCCGCCGTTCGAGGGATGAACGAGCGTGCTCCTGGGGGGGTCGATGATCTCTTTGAAGAGATGGGCAACGTGATGGAAATGCAAAGGTAGGGGGAGAGAGTATTCCCGGTGTTGAATAGTGCTGTGAGACCCCAAGATCACAGGATCACAGTGGCCGTGATGGCTCCCGAGGGCGAAGCAGGGCCATCCGGGCGTCAATTTGAGGCTGAACCTTCCAGAAGGCGCCATAGGAGAGGCAAGGAGCCTGTCACTCGAGTGAGGCAAGATAACCGCCATCAAACTGACAGATCTCCGGATGAGATTGAGAGTATTCTGACGCTCGACGATTTGGTGGACTTGAGGGCGAAAGCTTATTGGGATGAAGCAGTATTTCCCATGCGACTCCCCGAGGAGGGGGAGAGGGCCAACCGACCGCCGCCTGGGATGATGACGGTCTATTGGGATGCAGTCCTGGCTGGGGGGTTTGAGGTTCCCTATCGCCCATGGCGCTGCTGTCATCTACCATCACCTAGGGCTTTGCCCTTCACAAATCCTGCCCAACGGCATAGCCTTAATCAACACCTTCATAATAATGATGAGAGCCCTAGGCTATGCATCCTCGATCGTCAATTTCGATAGCTTGATACAAGTGGCCCGCTCGCCACGCTCATCGCCTACGGACGGGTTTTATTATGCCCAGGCCAAGTCGGGCTTTAAGATGATAGATTCCCCATCCACCTCCTACGGCGAGCATTGGAAGGAGAAGTATTTCTTCGTGGGGGCTCCAGGGGGAATCTTTGGGGTTCATCGACAGTGGATAATACACGGCGAGGGTCCTCTGATTAGGGAAAGGGCGAGGAATAAAGCCTTCGAGGATTGGGCACAAGGGTTGGCCTTCGAGATGAGGAGTGAGAAAAAGTGGGTTAAGGCTGATACCCTGATGAAGAATGAGGGAGTACTGTTTCGTTATGGCTTGTCCTGCCCCCCAGACATGATACTCAATCCTCCAGCTGACATCATGGCCCTCGATGGTTAGCTTCTAGGAACTAACTGCTCTAACTCTTAGAATAGTCTTCTAACTTAGAGTGATGGCTGTATCTTTGCATCTGCGATTTGAGCAACCAACTCTTGACGCTCGTTTTTTTTTTCTCGTTTGCAGGTGTTCAAATACTATCTCGAGGCATGAATGCTGAAGCTCTTTCCCGCATGTTGGGTGCCCAGGGACCCGCCGCCGACCCTCAGCCCCCGCAGCAACAGCAAAACCGCCCTCCGAGGGGAAGGGGAACCAGGCGAGGTACCGGTCGGGGACACAATGACGCTCGCGGGGGTGCAGGGAACGAGGCCCGTAGGGGCCTATTGAAGATTTGACGGTTGACGGCGTCCGTGGGGCTACTCCTCCGCCGGCGGCCCCCGAGGGTCCAATTTTATTGAGTTCGAGCGGATCTCGCAACCGCTCGGGTGAGCATGTTCGCATACACGAAACCATCCGGGCCGACCGTCAGGGGAAGAGGAAAAGGATGCCGGACTCCCTTCCAATTTCTGGCAAGGGGAAAGAGGTGGTCGTGGGACACAAGGGCGAGGGCAACGATACTTCTTCATCAGAGGATGAAGATTTCTGGAAGATAGGTTGCAAGGGCGACTCTCGCTACAAGCGCCAGCGGACTGAGGGCCCGGTGCTTCTGAAAAAGAGCGCCTACTCCGTCAACATCGTCTCTGACATTGTCGGGAAACTCCAATTTTTTGGCGATCATGACAAGCTGAACGAGCATGATGCCGCTCGTGTTGCTGACGACGCCTGCCATGCCCTTCTGACGGTAAGTCCCTAGTACCCTCTGAAGACTTCCCCAGTCCACTGTTCCCATTTTAACACTAACCTTGGCTTCTGACTTTCCAGGAGGTAATCCCTAGGTTGAAGAACTTGCAGGGACGAGCGCAAGCCTACTCCGAGCATAAGGCTAAGTACAAGAAACTGCTGTGAATTTCTGACCCTGTTCAACTGCAAGAGGATTACAACAACGTCCATGCCCAACTGTCCATGGCCAACCGCGATAAGGACCAGCTGAGGGAGAACCTGCAGAAGGCGGATGCGGCCTACCTCACTCTTGACGAGCGTCATAGGGAGCTGAAGGTGGAACGTTACCAGCAGAGGGTGCAGATTAGAGACCTGGGTGAGCAGCTGGCAGAGAGCACTCGCCAAAACGAGGAGACGAAGAAGGCCCTCGCTGATTTGCAAGGCAAGGTAGAGGGCTTGGAGGCAAGGGTATCTTGGGAGGCAGTGATGAAGTTCGTGCGCTCCAAAGCTTTCATATTTGCCGCCAACATCCAATGCTTTGACAACGCCCGGCGCTTCTTTCATAAGGCTATCGGGCAGATGGTCAAACTGGGCTTGGCTCCAGATAGCGCTCGGACTGATGCACGCCTGCGCATGGATTTGGACGAAAACTGCGAGCCCATGGTCCCCGACGATCCTACTGAGAGTTTGGCGGAGCCCGAGTATCAGGAATTGGTGGAAACGCTCCAAAGGGAGTTTATAGCTGCCAATAGAGGTCCTGAGCCCATCCAAATAGACGATGAGGGTACCGCCCTGGATACTGCTGACGTCGAGGAACTAGGCGAGGCCCAAACTTCTGACGCACACGTGTTGGCCCCTGTCCCCCTTGCGACTGCTCCTCCCGAGCCTGATGCTCCAGCCCAGTGAAGCCCCTTGACTGTTAATCTCTTGTCCTTGCCCGTTTAAATTCTTCTTCCCATTTATGAACAACTTTATGTCTGTACTTAATCTTCTAGTTACTTCACTGAACACTTTGAATTCTTCCATGCTCCTTTTTTTTCCATATATTATAACTCTTCTTTTCCTTGTTGGGATGTTGGAATGCTTTATCCTTTACTTTTGGATGGTGAATGATGTTATTTCATTACGCTCGCCGCTTTTATATCAATATCTCTTGCTTGAGCGTTCGCGAAGGCGTGTGGGTGCACGAGGGTGTTTTCTTTGAGGGTGTCCCAGCATTCATCATAATGTGCCATTAGTTTAAAGCTTGGCAGCGTCTGGCGATTTGAGGGGCGTAGATACGGGCGCGAGGGTGTTTCCCATGGATGTTCCCTGGCCGTATTCGCAATGAGGCTCGAATTTAAACTTAGGAAACCTTTAGGGATTTGCCTAAGTATTGGCCCAATAATGTGCACCCTCGTTTCGGACGCTCCAATGAGTTATACGCACTTTAGAAATCAACAGTAGGATTTGCTAAGTGTGGGAAAGAATAGAGCGTAACCGTGGGGTTAGCGTCGTTTCGAGGGACCAATGAAAGAATTGGTCCAGGATCCAATACTTTATGAGTGTGCTTTTACTCAATAAGTTGAGGGTCATCGGGGTTTTTACGAGCGCGAGCTGGAGTGGCGAGCACTCAACTGGCGTAAATTAAGCATTCTGCTCCCCGTTGTTCGACACGCTCATTTTTTAGGACTTTATATTCTTACAAATCGTTCAAACTGTTCCGGGTGGAAGGTTATCAACACCTAGATAGTGTCGCTTTGAAACGATTGATGTATCGCGTAGGTCGTTCGACGTGGAGGATGCCCGACACGGAGTAGGCCTCTCGTCGCTCGAATCATTTGATCAAATAGGAAAGCAAACAAATAGCAAAAATAAAGAACTAAATACTTACTGTTGTATAAATGCATTTTGAAATGATTACAGCACGCCTTCCGTCAAAGGAAAGCACTCCATGCCGCAAACGGGCAATTACAAAAGAACTGATGTTTACACGTAGAACCTTCTAAGGTTACATGCATTCCAAGGCCTAGGGAGCCGCTCGCCTTGCAAAGTTTCCAATAGGTAGGTATTGTTTGCTCGTACCTGGATGACTTTGAAGGGGCCCTCCCAATTGGGGTCCAACTTACCCACATGTTTGGAGACTTCAACTTTTTTTAGGACCAAGTCCCCCAGTTGGAAAGTCCTTTCCTTAACACGTTTATTGTATTGGCGAGCTACGGTCGCCTTGTATTTGTGGATACGTGCCCAAGCAGCATTCCTCTTCTCGTCCAACAAATCTAACTCTAGCGCTCGATTGGCTTCGTTAGCAGCAGGCTCGAAATAGGCAACGCGTGCGGATTCTTGAGCAATTTCCGCAGGTATCATAGCCTCGGAGCCGTAGACGAGGGAGTAGGGAGTTTCCTCGGTTGCCGCTCGCGGGGTAGTACGGTATGCCCGCAAGGCTCCCTGAAGTTCTTCAGCCCATTCGCCCTTCTTACTCTCGAGCATCGTCTTCAGATGCTGGAGTATGGTTCTATTGGTTACTTCCGCTTGACCGTTGGCCTGAGGGTGGCCCACGGAAGTGAAACGTTGCTCAATCCCAAGTTCGTAGCACCAATCCCACGTGTCAACGGCAATGAATTGGGATCCATTGTCTGAGATGAGTACTCTCTGGATGCCGTATCTACAAATGATGTTCTTCCAAATGAAATCCCTCACAACCTTGAACGTTATTTTCATGACTGCTTCAGCTTCGGCCCATTTAGTGAAGTAATCCACAGCGAGTATTACGAATTTCTTTTGTCCGGCCGCCATCGGGAGGGGCCCCACAATATCAATGCCCCACTTATCAAAAGGCCACGAAACGTCAATAGGAATCATTTGGGCTGCCGGCAACTGAGGGGTGTTAGAGTGAAATTGGCACTTAGAACATTTCTTGGAGTAGCTAATAGCATCCTGCAGCACCGAGGGCCAGTAAAACCCACTCCTTAAGACTTTCTTTGCCAAGATCCGACCGCCCGAGTGGTTCCCGCAACTTCCACTGTGTATATGTTCTAGAACTTCCTTGGCCTGCGAGGGTCTCAAGCATCTCATCGGTGGGCCCTGGAAGGACCGCTTGAATAGCCGACACTCGGCGTCCAACGAGAAACGAGGGGCTTTGTTTCTGATTTTCCGAGCTTCAACTTTATCGCTCGGGCTGGTCCCATCCTGGAGGAATCTGATAATTTCGTCGAGCCAACAGGGCTCGGAGGGGTCAATCATATTAACTTCCTTCGAAGGTCCACTTCTACTTATCAGCAGCTCCTCAATTCTAAGAAACGTAACAGCACGCTCGCTAAAACCATCCAGGGCGGATGCGAATTTTGAGAGAGCGTCAGCACGTTCGTTTTCTGCCCTTGGGACCTGCAAAAGGTGGAACTCCCTGAACTTGGCCATCATCTCCTTAGCGCTCGTCAGGTACTGCACCATGGTGGCTTCTCGAGCCTCATAAGAACCGCTAATTTGACTCGCGATCAACTGCGAATCCACATATGCAGTGACCCGAGTGGTACCATTTTGGAGCGCGATCCTGAGCCCCTGGATGAGGGCTTCATATTCAGCTTCGTTGTTGGTGACTTGGAACGCCAGCTTGATGGCATAGTCAACTTCAGCTCCGAGAGGGTCTCTGAGGGTCACCCCGGCTCCCCCCCCCCCTTGTGAGGTCGAGGAGCCATCAGTGCGCAGCAGCCATAGACCATCCTCTGCTGAGGGCTCAGTATCTAAGTTGAAACGTTCCACCAATAGGTCGGCCACGGCCTGAGCTTGTATTGCCTTGCGAGGCTCAAAGGTGATGTCGAATTGACTGAGTTCAATTGACCATTTAATTAATCTCCTTGAGACGTCCGGCTTTGCGAGCACTTGTTTGAGGGGCTGATCTGTGAGCACCACGATAGAATGCGCTTGGAAATAAGGCCTTAGCCTCCGAGAGGCATTAACGAGCGCAAAAGCAAATTTCTCTATTTCCATGTATCTTTTCTCCGCTCCCTATAGAGTCTTGCTCAGATAATACACAGGCATATGTTTACGCTCGCGAACAGCCACGAGGACCGCGCTCGTGGCTTCCAGGGAAACTAATAGATAGACAAGCAAGTTCTCCCCCGGGTTAGGTTTGGTCAACAAAGGCGCGCTCGAAAGGTACTGCTTCATGTCCTGCAGAGCCTTTTCGCAATCCCCGCTCCAGGTAAAGTTGCGAGCGTTACGCAGAATTTTGAAGAAGGGCAGATTCCTGTCCGTTGAGCGGGAGATGAACCTATTCAATGAAATGATCTTACCCACAAGCACCTGAACCTCTCTCAGATTGCGAGGGGAGGGTATGTCCAGGATTGCTTTAATCTTTTCTGGATTTGCTTCTATGCCCCGTTGGCTGACCATGTACCCCAAAAACTTGCCACCCCGCACGCCGAATGTACACTTGGAAGGATTCAGTTTCATACCATAGCGACGCAAGATGTTGAACTCTCGTTTTAGGTCTTCCAGATGAGAATATTGACGTTCACTCTTAACGATCATGTCGTCCACATATACTTCCATGGATTTTCCAATTTCACCCTTGAACATTCTGTTGACGAGGCGTTGGTATGTCGCTCCTACATTTTTGAGCCCGAAGGGCATAACCTTGAAGCAATAAACGCCCATGTGAACCACAAACGCAGTTTTGGGGCGATCCTCAGGAGCCATAAATATCTGATAATATCCTTGGAAGGCGTCCATCATGCTCATAAGTTCACACCCAGCGGTCGAATCCACCAACTGATCAATTCTAGGCAGGGGGTACGGATCCTTGGGACACGCCTTGTTGAGGTCCGTGAAGTCATTGCACATACGCCACTTGTTGGCGCTCTTCGGAACGAGCACCACATTGCATAGCCATTCGGGATATAGAATTTCTTCTATGTACTGAGCGTCAAGCAGTTTATTGACCTCTTCTTCTATGACCTGCCTTCAGAACCCATGAACGTCTCTCTTCTTTTGCTTTATAGGTTTGAAGGCCGGATCCACGTTCAGCCTGTGGACAATAACGCTCGGATCTATGCCAGTGAGGTCGGAAGCCTTCCAGGCAAAGACATCAATATTTTCCCGTAAGAATTCAATCATCATAATCTGAGAGGGACCATCGAGACTGGAACCTATTTGCGTGGTCTTCTCTCGATTCCCGGGCTCCAATTCGATGGTCAGAAAGTTCTCCGTAGGTTCCACCCGCACTTCAGGCCTCGGTAGTTCGAGCGCTCGCTTCTTGCCTGTAATTCTCCGCTGATGTCCCCCGAGGGTACATGATCCTCGTCTTCCGAGGAGGAAACCCCAACCTCTCCGAGGGGCGAATTCCTAACATCAACTGGTTTGTCTGTGTCCCTCTTCTTGTTCTTCTTCTTATAGAGTTTGGCCCTTTTGCGCTCAGGGCCATCTTCATCTAGCTTAGGGAAGTCAACAGACTTTTTGGTGGAGCCTGCTTGGATAGGTTGTTTGGGCTTGTGGCTTCGGAGGGAGAGTATGTAACACTCCCAAGCTTCCTTAACATTACACAGTACTTCTCCGGTACCCTCGGAGGTGGGAAACTTGACTTTTTGATGATAGGTGGAAATTATAGCTTTGAAGTCGACGAGGGCTGGGCGCCCAATGATGATATTGTATGGAAGGTCCACTTCGACCACCACATAGAGAACATTCAAAGTTTTTCGCTGTGGGGCGCGACCGAAAGAGGTCGCCAAGCGAATTTGTCCGCGAGGGACAATCTCGGAACCTCCAAAGCCGACGAGGCCTGTTCTGAGGGGTTCGAGCGGAATGTTCGTGATGTTCATTTTTTGGAACGTGGAGTAAGGCAAAACATTCACGGAGCTTCCACTATCAATCAAGACCCTCTTTACAACGTGATTGTGTATATCTAAGCTAACCACCATGGGGCAGTCAGAGGTTTCACCAACCCCATGGGGTGTTACAATGTGCTCTAAATCTTTTTCTGTGAATCCTACGCTCTCATCCTTCTCCGAGCGTGATGATTGATCAATAGAGAGCACCGGCTTGGGCTGGGAAGATCTTTGGTCATAGCTCCGAATGTAGCGGCATCGGGAAGCGTTAGAGTCACCCCCCGAGGGTCCTCCGGCGATCATGTGAATGACCGCGAATGGTTGATTTTCCACGTCTGAGGCTTTCTTTTTTCCACGGTCACTGGGCTCGGTGTGACGGTGACGCGGGCTCCGAGAGCGCGAACGGCTTCTCCCCCGCGCATGCGCTCGCTCCGCATAGTGCTCGTCGTACCTTTCCAACACCTTTACGAACTCCTTAAGGTGCCCCCCAGCGATCAGCCTCTGAATCTCCCTTTCTAGCTGATGACATTCACTGGTGTCATGCCCTTTCTGTTTGTGAAAAGCGTAGTATTTTCCCGAGCGCTTCTGAGCCTCAGTTTCTCTCAACTTTGACGGCCTCTTAAACAGCTTCTTATCCGCCATGGCATAAACCTCGGCAATAGGGCGATTGAGAGGGATGCGCTCGAATTTCCGAGGGGGTGGAGAGTTTCGACGAGCGGGAATAGGGCTATGGCGGCGGCCTCTGGTTGAATCTCCTCTGTCTTCAGGGGCTTTGTGGGGACGGGGGACGTTTGCCATCTTTTGATCCCTCGCGAGATACATATCTTCAAGGGTAAAAAACGAGTCAGCTATATCCCTTATCTCCATCAACGAGCGGGGATTCTTCTTGGCCACCTCCTCTACAAATTCCTTGCTGACATAATGCTTCATATTGATGGCCCCAAAGAGAACATGCCTTAAGAAATCCATCGAGGGCTTTTCCACCAGTAGGATTTCCTTGTTGAACCTCCCCATGAAAGACCTGAGGGTCTCATTTGGCCCCTGGACTAAGCTGTAGAGAGCCGTCGCTGCGGGGGCTGGAGCCTTCAAAGAGTTGAAATGACTGACGAAAGCGTCAGTCAGGTCATGGTATCCTCGGATTGAGCACGGAGGAAGCCTTTTGTACCATTCCTGGGCCATTCCCACGAGGGAGGTGACAAATACCTTGGCCCAGTAGTTGAGGGGGTGATCATATAGATGCATCAAGTGCACAAAGTGATCCAGATGCTCGGCTGGATATGTGGTTCCATCATATCTGTTGACGGACGTGGGGATTTTGCCCTTCCCCGTACGGGTCATCAGCACTTCCTCAACGAGGGGAGAGTCGCCCGTCGCGATGCGGTAATCCCTGTCCTCTGGGTCCTCGGGACTGGCTTCCCTTCGTCGGCGGGAGATGGGGCTGCGTGGTCTGCGAGCGTCTCTGGCCCTGGACCTCTCGCCCCCATCGTGGGAGACGTGAGACCGTGCTCGAGAGAGCTGCTCTACCACGTTCTGTAGCCCTCGAATCTGGTCTTGAACTGCTACAAGTTGAGGGTCACCGACATTTCTGCGGTTTGCCCTTTCTGTGGCCCTCGATTGGACCTCGTCGTTATCTCTGACGCCCTCGTTTCGAGGAGCCCTCTCGTCTCCTACGGGCGGTTGATCTGGCTGGACCCTCGGTGGGGCCTCATTTTCTTGGATTGGTGGAGGGGGAGGCTGCTGGGCCCTCAACGCGTTTTGGGCCATTGTCAATGGGTGTGCTGGGAGTCCTCCCAGGGGTGGGGCCATTCGAGCGCCAGCGTGCGAAGGGAAATACGCCGCGGTGAAATGTTCCCAAGCGTTCTGGACAGCCTGGCCTTCGCACTGCGCATACAGCGCCTGAAGTTGCTGGGTAGTGATTTGGGGCATTTCCACTCCTTGTATCTCTCTTGGCAATGACATGGGGAGATTCAGTGCTCCCACTTGATAAGGTTGGACCATCGGCATCATCCCGGGCATCATTCCGGGTTGCATAAAGGGGTATCCCGGTGGAGGCATGGCCATGGGATACATACCCGAGTAAGGGAAGGAAGCATTGGCGGTGTGAGTTGTAGAGGGAACCACGGAACCGGGCCCCCCGGTAGCGTTCCCTCCCGGGGGGAGAGTTGTTGCCGCCGTGTCTGGATTCTCGCCTCCATTCCCCGCAGCCGATGGGTCCGTACCTCCGGCGGGGATGTTGCTCTCGGCGTTCCCTTCGTTGACTGGGGGAAGAGCACCTTTGTCTCCCACAGCTCCAGACCTGGTTGCAGTTACCATTTCCAGAGTTTAAAGGTGTTATATCTCAACTAGCTTTAGAGGAAGGAACTGGCGATGAAGAGGAAAACGATGACGGTTTCCCACAGACGGCGCAAAAAATGATGGTGCAGGAATCTGAGCTTCCTAAACGCAACAACACTTTAATACTTGTGAGAAGGGGAAGACCATCACAGGCGTGAAAGCCTCAGGAACTGGGTTTCCTTTTTGTGCGTGGGTTCTTCCAGCTAGGATAACACCAAGAGTGCAAGAGGTAATGGTGATGCAACTGCGGTGAGGTGATCACGGAGCTTAGGAAGATGCAGAAAAGAAAATGAAAAGAGGGAATGCCCAGTGTGAAGTGTATGCAGAAGATTGCTTGGGGGAGAAAGCACGCGTTCTCCTCTATTTATATGTTAGGGGTGAGGGTAAATGGGTAAATTGACCATGTAGTCCCAAACCTGTGTTGCCCTAACACGTGGCATCCCGTGATGGTGTGAGAATGACGTCTCTGAAAAGGAGGCGGCGTGTCAGGTACAAAGTGCTCACTACCTTTGTGTCAGAGGTTGTTGGCGAGGGTCACGTGAGAGGAAGGCCCAAAGTCCTCCTTGTTAAGGTTCGGGTCCCTCGCAGGGGAGGTGGGATCATTTACGAGCGCGGTGACGCTCGAAGAGTGCACGGATGGATCCTCCGCGGCAGATGACCTTTGAGCGTCAAAACCCCGAGCACCAAGAATGGGGTCCCCGCGTGGGTGCTTCCCTGAGAAGGGTAACCCTGAGGGCCAAGATGCGAGCGCCAAGCCGGTCGGCTCTGGCCCTTTACTTGACCAATTGTCCGAGGCCCAATGGCCTGACTTAGTTGGCAAGTGAGTAGGCTGGATTGGCTCACGAGCCCATCAATGCGAGCGTGTAGTCTTCAAGTCAGTCGATGGCGACACGTGGACGGCTCTGATTCGAGTGCGTTTCTGAGTCTCATCAAACAAGGGGTCGAAGTGATGGAAAAAATTTAATAAGTAAAAAAAACAAAGAAATTCAAAGAATCAAAATAATTACCAAAAGGATCCCACATTTATATATACTAGCGAAGATAACATACGTTGCACGTTCTTAATTTATTTATTTTTTTAAGTTTTCTTTCTTTTTTTTTTTATTTTAATAAATTAAAGTATTAACAATCTTTAACTTGATTACATAAATGTAATAATATTATTAACAAACCCACTTTATTCTTTAAGTTATTCGTCTAAGCATAACTTTATAAAATTTCTCTTTCCACTTATAAACAATAACTAAAATAATTGAAATTAAAGAAACTCTTGAATTAAATAATAATAAAAAGTAAGGGGGGAATTACATTTAGTTACCCTGAGGTTTGCCCTAATTACACATCAGTCCCTCTTGTTTCGAAAATTATATACAGGTCCCTAAAGACACTGTTTCATTTGAGGTCCCTGGACGCCGTTAGGGTTCTGTTAATTTTGACATTTGAATTTCCAAAAAATATTACAAAAAAGTCCCTGAACTATGAATTTTCTTACAAAACCACCCCTTAACTAAATCACATCAACAATGTAGTCCTGTCAAAATTAACGGAACCCTAACGGCGTCCAGGGACCTCAAATGAAACAGTGTCTTTAGGGACCTGTATGTAATTTTCAAAACAAGAGGGACTGATTTGTAATTAGGGCAAACCTCAGGGTACCTAAATGTAATTTCCCCTAAAAAGTAATTGAAAGTATAGAAATATCTAAATAAATAAACAATAACAACTTATGTCTATTTTTATGGATCTAATGGGTCGAAATAAGAATATCTAAAACAATATTACTATATAAAAAAAAATCAATTTTTTTATTTTTATTTTTATTATTATTTTTATTTATTATTAAATTATTTATATAAATTAAGTTTATTTCTCTTATAATATATTTTTGCAATAATAGTAATTTTTATTCATATATTATTTTCGTACAACTATATCTTTAGATTGATGCAAATAAATGAGTTAGATCTATTCATTTTTAATCAAATCAGTTTTATTATCTCTAAAAATTCAACTACCAATCGTCAATCTCATAAATAATGTGGCATAGTCTTCTTCTTAAAAAAAAAAAAAAAAACCATAGTCGTACTCTATCTTTTTCACTCATACACACACATTAATGAGTACATATTTAATAGCATTCAATTTTCACCTCTGCACCCCACCCACCAAGTCCCGCAGCAACCACCGGCCAATAGCTAACGCCTTCTCCTTTGCCCTACGCATCCAACACTCATCATACTCACCAAGTCGCCGCCACCATCAATCACCGCCACCTTCGCCTTATACCTTATGCCTTCTCCTCCAATTTTTGCCGCCGACGGCACCAGCTCCCTCCACGCCTCAATACTCACGCCAATCTGGTCTTTAGGTATGTGTATCTATATATCTCATTTAAAATATCCTCATTTTTATTTAATTGATTTTATAATAATAAAGATCATGTGAACTAATTTGAGAATCACTTGGTGAAAAATGGTATATTCACTTGGTAGGTTAACATAAATTGGCAATGTAAGGATGTTATCTTTCTTATTTTACGGTATCCTGGTGAAAATGAAAATGTGCGTTCTACCGGTTGCTTGATTTGTGAAATAGGGTTGAGTTATTTGGGAATTTTTAATTTTTAGTAGATAATGATTTATAGTAATTTGGGATTGTCTTAATTTCTGAGATTTTCCAGATTTATGTCTTATTTGTATGCTCTATTTGCTTGAATTTCTTGCTTCACGGATTTGAGAAATTCTTCTTTAAACTTGTTGGGAAATTCGACATGCAACTCGTTGAATTTATTTAAATAAGTGTTACTCTTATGTTTTGTTTAATAAATTATTATTTAAATATTAAAAGTTTCTAACTTGATTAAATAAATGTAATAAAGTTTTTAACACCCCCTTCATTTTGAAATGTTCACGTACAAAACAAATTGTATAAAATCTATCTTTCCATTTATGACTAATAACTAGTAGTATTGAGATTAGAAAAACAATCAAATAAAGTAACTATAAAAAAATTCAAATTAGGGAAACATTCAAGTAAAGAAATGATTACTTGTTTAAATATATCTAACTTTTAAACATAAGTAATAGTCCAAAGCTCTGTAATATACTTAACAAATGAGAAGACATATATAAAAAGTTTCGGTAGAAGACTAGAGAACTATATAAAGAACTATGTAAATTGAATATACTTCATTCCTTTTCTTATTTGATCTTCTTAAATATAATGTGCGATTTCTTTTTGTTTTTCTTCATGAAACTTTAAAATGTGTCCTCACTGATGCTCAAGATGTAAAGATCATCTGTACTTTCAAGAATATGCTTTTCGATCTTAATTCTTTTTCTTCCCGTTCTGACCTCAATTATGGATACATTGTTATGTCTTCTTTTATTTTTTTTGTTTCTTCTTCATTCCGCAGTCTTTAGGAATTGTAGATTTTAGTATATTATCATGATCATTTTTTTGGTAGTCACCTTGGTATAAATCTTCACCTCTCAAAATTGTAGCGTTCGACATATTATCCTCTTGTACCAAATCTCCATCATCTTCTTCATAATTGTAGTTTGGTTCAAATTTCTTTTTACCTTTCGTCATAACTACGTTGGGTTTTACTTTTTCAGTTGATTCAGCTACCGCATGCAATTTTTCATTGACAACTTCTACTCTTCGATTGAGCGCAATGAGAAATCGAAACTCCGTTGATGCTTGTAAACTCAGTCCCCTTTAATATCTTAAAGTGTTAATAATTTGACCATAAAATATATTAATTGAGATTTTAATGATTTGTTTATTTATGAAGTAAAAAATCAATGTTTTATGAAAATTTTAATTACCGCTTCAATTGATTTTTTATATTGATATACTGAGCATCCTATATACATTGTTGCTGACTCTTCAAATAATGTGATGGAGGCACTATCACCTTCATGTATAACATTTAGCACTACTCTGTACCTATTATTAATTCAAAAGTTATTTAAGAAATAAAAATTTAAATTTAAATTTTATTTGTTGATGGCTTGATGTTGTATAGTACCTCGGTATTGTTAGTATATCTTCGGCATTGCATTTTTTGCAAGAAACACCCACTTCAAATTTTTTTATTGATATATTACATTTTTTGCATGCCTCATACCATAAAGAGGATTTATTTTCAACTCTGTCAACCACTCCTCTAAACTATAATCTGTATCCTACATAGTTTAAAAAATATAACCAATATTAAATATTTTGCTATTATATATTAAATGGCCAAATGATAAATACATTAAATTAATTACCTCAAATAGTGTAAATCTTTGTGTATGATCTCTCTTAGTGTCATTTCTTTTATGTTTTTCATTCTTTCTTTCATTGATAATGCATGTATATCGAGTGATGTTGAACTTATTTTGAATCCAATAACATATAGAGTACATGTTAGAGTTAAAAATAAAAAACTAAGTAATTTCGAATATTTGAATTCTTACCTTTGTTGCATATGCAGAACTTTGTCTTGCATTGGATTTACTTCTAAAAATGTTGCTCGTGTAGTTTGGAGTTGAAAGTCACGAATTGACAAATAATAAAGTTGAAATTGTGTATTTATAGAGATATATACATCTAATTATATATGAAAATATTGAGCTTATTTGAGTTTTTACCCATATATATTTTTTTGCTTTGACTTTTTCAATAGTAATTACAAGATGTTCACCAACTATTTCTTTTAACTTCTGGCCTTCATTTGTAGCAAGATCATCCCAAAAGCTGACAACCACATGAAAATGTCTACAAAATAATAAAAACAATAATATAATAAATTCATTGAAAACCTTTGATTAAGAAAATATAAGAAAGGGATGTTCGATTTTTTATCGAAATACTATACATTATGTGTATAATACTTACTCCTTGTTGACTAATATAATTTCTCTAACATATGCACAACACCATTGTAAAATTGTCTTTCTTTAAATTCGTTGACTTTCTATAAAATTCTAAAAGTACCTGCAATTTTATTCGCAACATAAACATTAATAGTAAGATGGTAAGAAAAAAAAGAATTAACACAATTTACTATAATATTAAAAGACAAACTTATACCAATTGGGCCATGTTGTTCTTTATATCTCCAAATCAGTAAAGTTGTAGGTGACTTGGTTTGTTATACACTCATGAGCATTCGTCACAACAGTATACTTCTTTAATAGAAGTTCTTTCTCATGGTAAGGGTTAATAAGTCTCTATTAACTTTTCTAATTTCTCCATTAGAAATAATATATGTTCCAATAGTAAAAAACCTTCCATCAAATTAGTTGATATCATCATTGAACATTATGGCTCCAATTGTTGTGCCATGCGAAAAGTGTTAATTGTTTTAGTATTTTTGTGGAACAATATGAAAATAATATTATAATTTTACTTACTTCATCATCCACCATGATCATCTTCAAAATTCTAGTTCCCTTTTAACCGCGTATCATTACGTTAGATTATATATCTTCATTATGAGAACATTAATACTGATGGGTTTCGAAAAGGGGGAAGTCAGAATCCGATCACTTTAGAATTTGTTGGAGTGGGGAAACCGCCGGAAATTCGCCGGAGAGGACTGGGTTCTACTTGCTAGGACAAACACACCGAGAAGTCAGAAGGCCAAGCTGGGGGAACCGGGGGTGATACCCAGTTTGGCTCTCCGACGCTCAAGTCAGCCGAATATCGGAAAGAGAAAATGTAAGCTAAACAGGAGTTGCAGCAATGAGGATCACTTACAGTGAAGGAGATGACTCTGTTTATTTATAGTTGAGGGTCAGAGGCCCTTTGGTCATTTGCCTCATGTGGTCCTGGCCGAATGTTGCCCTAACACGTGGCGCTGTGAGAGAGAAACCTAGGAGGAATCTTCTGCAAAAGCTGTTGAGAATTAATGTTGGCAACAGTGGCAGGTGCGCGGGCATGTACGATGTGTCAGAGAGCCGTTTGGGAGGTTGTGACGAGGGCTTAAGAGCGCGCTCATGTCAACCAGAAGCCTTGGAGGCCAAGATATCCGCTAGGGCATGGAGGCTAGGGCTTGTTGTAATAAGCTGAAGGGGAAGCCTCTATGAGGGCATGTAGCGCTCGAAGAAGGCTCGCTTAGATTGATTGAGGTACTAATCATGCAGTACCAACGACGCTTGTGGAAGAGCGGTAAGAGCAACATTGTTGACGGTAAGAGCAACATTTGAGCGCTTGTATATGTCTGATGTAATCTCAGAGAGGCAAGTGTTATCGCCCTAAGGTGCCACGTGCCGGAAAAGGGGGATGAGCGTGTTTTGACCCCATCATTTTGCCCCCCAATTCTGTAGTCCTTTGTAATAAGGGCTGTAGAATTTGTTATTTACGATCCTCCGATCGTGACGCTTGTAAGGGTTTTTGGCGTGTTGGGCAATTTTCCTTCTGATCGCGCCATTAATGCGGTCCTTTCGCCTAACCGCTCGTTACGTCCAAGCATTAAATGATGTCCTTTCTTCTGACCATTTGGAACGTATAAGCATTAAATGCTGATGCGCGTGGGGCTTGGGAAGTGCGTGACGTTTCCATAAAGTGGACGGTTTCCCAGGCGGGAAATGATTACCATTTTGAATTTCTTGCCCGAAAAGCACCAACTACCATCCCTATAAATAAGGGATTCTGAAACCACTCCATCTTTTACGCGAACCTATCTTTTGAGCATTCCTTTGCAGAAAAATTCTTTTCATACCAGTTCCAGAGCACTTCTTCCTTCCTTCAAGTTTTTCCCAGAAATCTTAAGGTAACATTCGGTGAAACTCTCTAAATTTATTAATTTTAGGATCATAACTTAGGATTGAGTAACTTCCCCAACTTGATTTCTCCAAGAATCCTTGTCCTTTTAGGAAAAACCCCATCTTCCAGATTTTCTATAACTTTCCCCAATCTCTTCATTACCATGGCCGATCAACGCGTTGAAGAATTAGCCCGTGAAGTCGGGGAGATGGCTACCCAAAATTCATCTCCTTCGGATTCTTCCAGGGATGAAGGGTTGGAAGGGGCCATGACAGTCATAGATGTAAGGGACCCAGAAGGGGCTGAGCCTCTTTTTGAATAGATGAACTTGGTAATGGAGGCAGACAGACAGGGGGAAACTCTTCCCATAACTGCGAGTGCTACTCACCCTCATTGCCACACCGTGACGGTGGCGATGGCGGCGCCGGTGCCAGATGCCGAGAAAATAGCGGGGCCTTCTGAAAGAGCCCGAGACAAAGGAAAGGGCAAGAAACCTCAAAAGCCCAGAAAAACCAAAAAGTCCAAAGGATCCAAGGGGGGTGGAGACTCAGGCTACCAAGCTACCGAGCGCACCCCAGATGAAACTCCTAGCACGGTCACTCTGGGTGAGGTGAAGACAATGCTGGCACCCATCTTCTGGGACGAGCGCTTTTCATGGAGAATCCCTGCTGAACACGAGCGTGCCAATCATCCGTCTCCTGGTGAGATGGCAGTCTATGTGGATGTTGTCAGCTATGGGGGCCTGAGATTCCTAATTTCGATCTCAATGGCCCACTTACTGAACGACCTGAACCTCTGCCCTTCCCAAATCGTGCCCAACGGCCTGGCTCTACTAACAAGCTTCGTGATTCTGATGAGAAGCGTTGGCTACGAGCCCTCTGCGTGGAATTTTACTACGTTTTTCCAAGTAGTCTCCTCATCACGCTCATCTCCTGAGGCGGGCTTCTATTACGTTCAAGCAAAAGCTCACACGAAGCTAATCAATTCTCCCTCCAGCACTTACGGTCCCAACTGGAAGGAAAAATTTATCTTTGTCGAGGCTTCCGCGGAAGAAGGCTTTGGGGTGCCCTCAAACTGGGGTTCGGTTTCAAAGAACCGCCTGGAACCTGCCCTTCCAAGGGATTGGGCCAAGAGTTTGGCGGAGGCTCTAAGGGACGAGGGTCACCTTATTGAAGCAAAAGATTGGATAGATGACGCAGAGCTTATGTTCTTGTGTGGTCTCACTAGTGACCCTTATTATCTTGACAACCCCCCGGCTCGTGACATGGAAAGAGATGGTTAGATTCCTAGGGCATTAACTCTTAGATAGGGATACTAACTGCATTTTCCTTTTTACCATCTTGCACCATGACTAATTTGTTTATGGATTTTTAACTCTGGTACTTGTTTTTCTTGTAGGAGCAAGTACCTTAGCAATGGCAGGAGGAATTAGGCACGCTGCTCGTTTCGCTCATGCCAACAGAAACCAAACCCAATAGGGGGAGCAACAACGCCCCCGAAACCGCGGTAGTTGGGGTGACGCTCGTGGTTCGGGCTCATCCTCGAATGTGCAACCCCCTCGGGGCCGAGAAGAAAATCGTGCGGCCAACTCCGAGAACAGAATGATGGTGCGGCCACCACTTCCTCCGGCGAACTCGAGGGTGTCCGACCCTCTCAACGCTAACCAGGCGCGGCCTCCCTTGGCAATAAACGAGATCGTGCCAAGTTCCAGTAGACCTTCCCGTAAGAGGAAGAGGATGCCCGACACTGTAGCCATAAAGGGCAAGGGAAAGCGAGTGGTTGAGGGCCCCAAAGACGGTGGGGAAACTTTCTCTTCAGAGGAAGAATACTTATGGGAGTTCCAAAGGCGGGGGGACAAGGACTTTTCAGGCGCCCCCGATGGTGGGCCAGTTCTGCTAAGGCCCGGCACGGTCGCCCAAACCATCAGCGAGGGCCTCTACGACAAGGCCCAATACACGGCGGACCACAGGCATCTCTTCAGTGAGTCTGTGGGGACAGTGGCCCACGACGCGGCCCACACCTTAATCTCTGTAAGTCTTTGCCTTCTTATCACATTTTTTTCTCTAGTAAATATCCTGCTAAGATTTCCCTTCTTTCGAGCCCGTGCAGCAAGTACTCCCCAGGCTTAAGAATATACAAATGCGTGTCTCCGTCTATGCTGATCGCAAGGCCAAATACAAGAAGATGGCCCGTGCTAACGATCCGGCTCAAATTCAAGTAGAGCTGGATACGGAAATAGCCAAGTATGAGTCTCTCAAGGACTTATATAGAAAGACGGAGGGGGAGTTGAAGAAGTTGAAGGAGGATTTTGTGGCGGTGGAGAGCGCTCGAAGCAGCTTGAGCGGTGAGTTGGAACGAGTGGGTGAGGGCTTTAAGAAGGCAGAGGCCGAGCGTTTCTTTCGCCTGCGAGGGCCTTAGGCACCTCAAAGGAGGCCCTAGAAATGACTTCTTGAACAGTCTTCCCTCGGAATCTAAAGAGAATCGAGGGGCTTTGCTCCTTATTTTCCGAGCCTCTACCCTACCAGTGGGGCAAATTCCATCTCTAAGGAACCTGATGATGTCATCCAGCCAACATGGTTCAAGCGGATCAATCATAACGACCGCCTCTTTGGTAATTTTTTCCTTAATCAGAGGCTCTTCCGTTCTAAGGAACGTCACTGAGCGTTCAGAAATACCTTCCAACGCCGAAGCGAATTTTGAAAGAGCATCGGCACGCTCGTTTTCAGCCCGCGGGACTTGCAGCAGATGAAATTCTTTGAACTTCCCAATGATTTCCCGAGCCTTGCACAAGTACTGCACCATGGTGGTTTCTCTAGCCTCATAAGTTCCTTCAATTTGGCTCGCAATTAATTGTGAATCTACATATGCCGTAATTCTGGAGGCTCCACTTTGAGAAGCAATTTTCAACCCCTGTACAAGGGCTTCATATTCTGCTTCATTATTTGTGACCAGAAAATCCAACCTAATCGCAAAGTCCAGCTCAATTCCGTTGGGGTCTCTGAGAGCTACCCCTGCTCCTCCCCCTTGAGAGGTTGAGGAACCATCCGTGTGCAGGACCCATAATCCTTCGTTCTCCGGAACAGCGGGCTCTAAACAAAAGCGCTCAACCAATAAATCAGCTACAACCTGAGCTTGTATAGCAGTTCGGGGCTCAAAGCATAAATCAAACTGGCTCAATTCAATGGCCCACTTTATCAATCTACCTGGCACGTCTGGCTTGGACAAAACTTGTTTCAAAGGTTGATCAGTAAGTACTGTTATTGAATGTGCCTGAAAATAAGGCCTCAAACGTCTCGATGCATTGATGAGAGCAAACGCAAATTTCTCGATTTCTAGATATTTCTTCTCAGCTCCTTGCAGCGTCTTGCTTAAGTAATAAACGGGCAAGTGTTTCCGCTCTCGTACAGCTACCAACACAGCGCTCGTGGCTTCGGCCAAAACAGAAAGATACATAAAAAGCCTTTTACCTTCGACTTGTTTAGTCAGTAGCGGAGCGCTCGATAGATAAGCCTTCATATCCTGTAGAGCCTTCTCACATTCCTCCGTCCAAGCGAAGTTCCGGGCATTCCTCAAAATCTTAAAGAAAGGAAGATTCCTGTCCGCCGAGCGCGAAATGAATCTGTTCAAGGAGATGATCTTTCCTACCAACACTTGCACTTCTCGGAGATTTCGAGGGGAGGGGATCTCCAAGATAGCCTTAATCTTCTCAGGATTGGCTTCAATTCCCCTTTGACTGACCATGTACCCTAAAAACTTTCCCCCTTGTACTCCAAAGGTGCATTTTGAAGGGTTCAACTTCATCCCATACTGACGTAGGATTGAAAATGTACGCTTGAGATCTTCCAAATGTGAGTCCTGACGCTCGCTCTTCACAATCATATCGTCTACGTAAACTTCCATGGATCCTCCTATTTCACTTTCAAACATCTTGTTGACGAGCCGCTGATACGTGGCTCCAGCATTCTTCAACCCGAAAGGCATGACCAGGAAACAATACACCCCCAAATGGACAACAAATGAAGTTTTGGGGCGGTCCTCCGGAGCCATAAAGATCTGATAATACCCTTGAAAGGCGTCCATCATGCTCATAAGTTCACACCCGGCGGTCGAGTCCACCAGTTGGTCTATCCGGGGCAGTGGGTAAAGATCCTTAGGGCAAGCCTTGTTAAGATCAGTGAAATCATTGCACATGCGCCATTTGTTCGCACTCTTGGGCACCAAAACCACATTACACAACCATTCTGGGTACAAGATGGGCTCGATATACTGGGCCTCTAGGAGTTTACTAACTTCTTCTTCGATGACCCTCTTTCGAAAACCATGCACGTCTCGTTTCCTCTGCTTGATGGGTTTGAATGAAGGGTCCACATTAAGCCTGTGGACAATGACACTGGGGTCAATCCTTGTGAGGTCAGAGGCTTTCCACGCAAATACATCAATATTCTCTCTGAGGAAGTCAATCATCATAATCTGAGAAGGCCCCGAGAGATTGGACCCTATCTGAGTAGTTTTATCTTTGTTTCCAGGTTCCAACTCAATAGAAAGGAACTTCTCCGAGGGTTCAATCCTTATTTCAGGGCGAGGAAATTCGAGCGCCCTCTTCTTTCCGATCAAGTGGTCATTCCTGCTCTTCTCCCTCTTCTCCCGCTCGTCTCCCTCTGAGGATGATTCTTCGACCGTCCCTGGTGGGGTACAATCGAGGGGACTCTTGGTACCATCATCCTTTCTCCTCTTGTTCTTCTTTTTGTACAACTTGGCCCTCTTGCGTATTGGACCATCCTCGTCCAGGTTGGGAAAGTCTACAGAATTTTTGGTGGATCCGATTTGGAAGGTTTTCTCCGTTTTGGGTTTTCTAAGGGACAACATGTAACATTCCCAAGCTTCTCGCACATTGCACAACACTCCTCCCACGCCCTCGGGGGTGGGGAACTTAATCTTCTGGTGATAGGTGGAGATGATGGCTTTGAAATCAAGGAGGGCTAGGCGCCCAACTATGATGTTGTAGGGAATATCAATCTCTACCACGGCATAAGTGACCACGAGCGTCTTTCGCTGGGGGGCTCGGCCGAATGAGGTGGCCAAACGTATCTGCCCTCGCGGGACGACTTCTGATCCCCCAAAACCAATGAGAGCCGTTTTAAGAGGCTCTAGTGGGAGGTCAGCATTCATCTTTAAAAACGTGGAGTAAGGCAAAACATTAACAGAGCTTCCACTATCCACTAACACTCTTTTTACAACATGATTGTGGACATCCACACTAACCACCATCACTACCAGAAAAATGCCATATAGCAACGGATTTAGCAACGGATTTTGGCCCTATTAGCAACGGATTTCGACTTAGCAACGGATTTAGCAACGAAAAATTTTCGTTGCTATAACCCTCGTGGCTAATCTGTAGCAACGGATTTAGCAACGAATTATTAGCAACGGAATTAGCAACGAACTTATAGCAACGAATTTAGCTACGAATTACTACCCACTGAAATTAGCAACGGTTTTAGCAATGAATTTTTAGCAACAGATTTAGCAACGAATTTTCCGTTGCAAAGTAATCAATAATTAATTCATTTTTTTGCCTTTTTGCAACGGAATTTCCGTTGTAAAATCCGTCGCAAAAGCTAATAATTCAAATTAATTAATTAAAAAATTTTTTGCGGGCCCCAGAACCCCTCACCCCCGCACCAGCCTAGTAGGCTCGACCTAGCACCCGGACCGCACCAGCAGGACCGAGCCAAGCCAGCCCAAGGTGGCTCATGATAAATATTGCATAATTCGCTCCCATCCGGAATCGAACCTGGGTCTCCAATGAAGAAGGTTGGAGACCAACCAACTCGGCTAGCTATGTTAATTGTTATAGTATGTCTTGTTTTATATTTAACAACAATCCAATATTCATACATTAACTTAAATAATTAAATACTTATTATCATAGTTTAAATAAAATTATTTTTAAATATATAATTATTTATATTAATACATATTCCATTAAAAATTTTACTACTTTATTATTAATTTAACTATAGTGAAGAAGACTGAACCCCAAACCAACTGGGCTTAACTCCATTATTATTGTTTTGTCATTTTTTTTATATTTAACCACTATCAAATATTCATACACCCATTTAAATAATTAAATACTTGTTATCATATAGTTTAAATAAAAATATTTTTAAATATATAATTATTTATATTATAATACTTATTCTATTAAAATTTTAAATATTTATTAATTAACTACATATCCCAAGTTTTAGTTATGAGATAAAAATATAATGTATATCAACTTAAGTATAACTTTTTATGAAATACAAAAAAATAGAATGAAAGTTTTACCTAACTAAATAATTAGATTTAGTTGGTTGTTGAATAAAGAACTTTTATGTTATATGAAGTATTAACTTATACATTTGTAGAACAATATCTGTATTTTGAGTAACTATTGTATTAATTAGCAATCGTAGTTGAATAACTTAATGAAGAATTATTTTATTAATATGAAACATTTATATTTGAATTTGTAGAATTATATCTAAATATTGAATAATTATTGTGTTAAATAGGAGGGAAAGAGATAAAAAAAATTATTAGAAAAAGGGAATAAATTGAGATAAGAGAAAAGAGGAGTTATCACGTGTTTGAAGTGTGAATTAACCATTGTGAGAGTAGTAAAAAAAAAAAAAAAATAGAACAAAAAATATTTTTAGAGTCCAAAGAAACCATATTTACCTTTCTTACCTAATATAATAAAGTAAATTATTATTTAAATATATTAAATTAAATTATTTATCTTAATGTAAATTTAATAATTTTATATTAACAGGAAATAGTTAAAATATAAACTTAAAACAAATAAATAAATAAATGAGAATAAAAGTGGGGCGAGAGAAAAATAAAAATAATAGATTAATAAACACATTTTGCATATTATGGGAAATAAATTAAATTAAAAAAATTAGAGACCAAGTCCAAGAAACCACTTTGTCTCTCGCGCTTATTAATAGAATATAGATAATATACATAGAGTTGAATTGGACTATTAAGGAGAGAGAGAGAGATCTCATGCCCATATAAACTCATACTTGTTTGGAAGAAAAAGATGGACGCTATTATTGTGGAGATTGTTTGCACTAAAAAATTGTGTTTATTGATTTTATAAACACAACGTAGATAGTACAAATAATTTGAGAAAATTTGATTATTTGATTCTTTTTTTGAATTTAAAATTGTTAGAATACTCGAACACTCCTTAATGGATTTGGTGGTTCAATCTGGTTTGATCTTCTTCAAACTTTAGTTGAACTTGAATAACTTTAATTCGTAGGTGTTTCGATTTGTTTACAAATCAAATGTTGAATTTGGATGAATGTCGTGAATAACGTTGATGGTCTTGCTGGTAATACCATGACCTTAGCTTGAGAATAATGTCGATTTGCTGGTTTAACACGTGTTGGGAACAGTGTCCTAGAAAGCGATTTTTCGACGTAATCCGTTTTTGCATTTTTCTTGTATCACACACAATATTTGAATAATATCGTATGATATTGATTATAAGCAAACACTTCTTTATGTGCAATTACCTGTTTTGTGTGTGTCCTACTACGTGCGCATGTATTAGAACTCCCTTAATCCATGAGGCTATTAGAGACTTTGTCATTAGGTGAATAACACATGAAACAAGCTCTAACTCAAGTCATATTTTTGCTTTAGAATTATATCCCTTATAAGTATAAACTGTTGCTGCATGTTTCAAAATCTCAATGGGAAAGAAACTACTGGTGCACTCTGACTGTTTTTGAAATCAACTTTGAGCTTCTGGCAATAATGTTCTTCAACTAACCAATCAAAATGCTGGAAAAGTTGTAACAAATTATGTTTATAGCTCACATACCTTTTCAAAATACTATCCATACTTTCACTACGTACACTGAGTAGTAGTCATAATATATTGAAATAAACCAATTGCCCTAACGGCCTCCTGCCTTGACGTGTCTTACAGGTTAATTTAAACATATAACAAGGAGATTTGGGGACCGTAGCAATAGATCATTCCACAGAATTATCTAATTTCTGATGTGCAGGATCCTCATAAGAGGCAAGTACAGAGTATACTTTTAAGATAATTAGGAGTATATTATAACAAATCCTTCAAGGGTATTGAAGAACTAGAAAGAGGATTTAAGTAGACATGTCAAAGAAATGAAAGGGATATTTTTTATTTTTGAACTTCGATACCTTACAAACAACTGCCCATCCGTCTTATACAGAGAGCGGATTTAAGGCATTATACAACATATTTAAAAGGCTTTGGTGTCCAAGACGTCATCCCTTACGTTACACACAAAACAACAAACGTAAAGTAAAGATTAAGACATGCATAAGGACAATAACGCAAAGGCTTTAAAAAATCCATGGGTCCTGGCTCCAGAAGTCGTCGTCATAATTATAGGTGCAATAATTTTCTGGGTCCCTTTCTGGAGAATCATGACTTATGGTTGGCATTTCTTCATCTCTTAGACTTTTTTCTGTCAGACTCTGAATCATGGATCTAGCGTAAGGATCTTCATCAGAGAAGTCTTCTGTTAGCATAACATTGGAAGTACAGTATGCCCTTTTCTTGAAGGGTGAAACATGGTTTAAAGCTGGAGCATGATTCTTGGAACAAAGATGATTGTACAGTTCTGTGGTTTTGTCTGGATGCTGAGAGATACCGCCATCAGTGGTGGTAAAATCATAATAGTAGTCAAGAGGAATAAGTTTTCCTTTGGAGAAGAAATACGACCTTTGCATGATGAGGACCGTGAAAGGCTTTTCCATGTGCTCATTTTTCTTCACAATATTTTTGAGATGCTTGATCCGTTCTTCTCTGGTCCAATACCCATAAAGGAATTTTGTTAAATTGGCATTATGAGCATTAATCCTGATGGAGTTGAGTAAGATTTTTGGATCAACTTCTAGCGCAAACTAGTTGGAGATTCCTAAACACCAGAAATACCAATAACCTTCTCCAGGGAGAGTAACCCTATCTATCAAGGTGAAAACTGGTAAGAACAGATTATCAGGATAAAATTTTCCTGACTCAAGAGTGAGTCCTAAAGAAAGGAGAAATTTTGCCTGATAATAAAAGATTTGGTTTTTGGCAAATGTTTTGATTTCATCTGGATTGGTGGGAGGAAATGTTGTTAGTGGGAATTCTGGAGAACTGGTTCAACAGTGATTGTAGGTATTCTTGAGGACGAATCCATCATGTAAATCAAGGGAATTGGTTTGGCTAATGAGATAAGATGAATTTGTTTAGGCCTGGATAAGAGATTAGGAATGAGGTTGTGATCTCCTTTGTATATGTTTCACTGAGAATTAGTATTTTGAAAACCAATCTTTGAGTCTCAAGAGTTGTGACTCTGGAATCCCTTTATTTTTGAAATCCTTGATTTTTGGGAATGATGAGTTATGCATCAAAACTGTGAAGTGATGTCCAATCAAATGGAATTCAAAATTTTTTATTCCATTTTTTACGGCCAAAATTTCTTTGTAAACAGTGTGATAATGTTTTTCAAGCTCACTAAATTGTCAGTTGGCATGTCCATAGTAATATTCTTTGCCATATTCCTTCTCAATTAAGACTGCTCCCCAATATTTATCACTAGCATCTGTCTGGAGAATAATAATTTGAGAATCTGTTGGAGAATAATAATTTGACAATTTCCAATTAAGGTAAAAGATGATAAATTTACAAGTAAATAATCTTTTAGATGGAAACTAACCTTAAATTTGTTAAGGAGCTCAAGAATTTTCCAAGTCTTAATCCGACGTTTTTAATCCATCATTGTTTTGGCTAAATAACTGATATTTTAAATTCTACGTAAATCATCTTTTTTTTCTTGCAGTCGATATTAAATTGATAATTGATTCTCAAGTTAATCTCCAACTATTAAATTAAAATTTTGTCAATCTAAATATTATAGGATCTTTTCGAGAAAGAACAGGAGTAGGAATCTGTTAATGTGTTTTCTTGATTTTCTATTCATGGAAGAATAAGAGTAGGACTTTGTTCATGTCAATGAGGATTTTGTTTTTATTTTGCTGGATACACAAATTTTGTTTTTCTGATTTCTTTGACATACAATTACTTTTTCTTTTTGCTTTCGTTAATAAACTCTGTCTCCTTCCGTTAATAGAAATTCATTTCCTTCTATTAATAGAACTCCGTTAGCTTTATTTTTCTTTCACTAAAAATTATGTTTTTCTTTTACTAAATTTTGTGGGTTTTGACACGTGTCGCACATCCACTATGTGGATTATGGGATGAAGCATAATAATGGAGCAGAAACTGCAGGAATCCTATAGGGGGTTTGAACCATGCCTTATTATAAATAAGGGGTTCAGGCTTCTTTCAGGGTTTAGATCAGTGTTCTTGAAGTATTAATTATTTTGTAAAAATCAAAAGAAAGGTTTCAGTCAAACCAAGAACTAGCATTCTTCATAGCTTGATTGTGATCTAGGATTGGCGTGGATATATTCTAAAGGTTCGTGCCTTGGACTCTTGAAAAGAACAACTAGAGGGATACAATCCGTGTGAAGAACGTTCAAAAGACTGTTTGAACGTTTAAAAAAAATTCTTCTATCTTCGTAAGTTTCTAGAATCCTATTCATTAAGTTTTGAAATAAACATTGCAAGCAAACAATCCTCGTTCTAAAATTTTTAAATTTTCGCTGTGTTTTCATCGTGTTTTCCAACACATCCCACTCTCGGAGGCCATAAAAAAGGTTCCATGCTACACCAAATTTCTCAAAGAACTATGCTCCAACAAGCGTAAGCTAACATGTAATGAGAGGGTAATTAGTGGGAGGGAGATATTTCGACTGTTTTGCAAAGGAAATTACCTCCTAAGTATCGCAACAAATGTATGTTTTCCATTCCTTGCAAAATTAGAAATATTGGTATAACAAAAGCTATGCATGATCAAGGAGTCTCGATTAATGTCATGCCTTTATCGGTTTCCACTTCTTAAGGTTTGGGTCCATTAGCTAGTATGGGGGTTATATTCAGTTGGTTGATCGATTGATTGTCATCTTGAAGGTGCCTCAGTGGACGTGTTAGTACAAGTTAGTGATTTGATTTTTCCTGCTGATTTCTTTGTTCTTGATATTGAGAACGGTAGTTCATCCAAATCCTCTGATATCTTGCTGGGTAGACCTTTTCTTAATACAATTAAAACAAAGAAGATAGATGTGCATAGTGATTCGCTGCCCTTAGAGTTTGATGGTGAAGTAGTGAAATTCAATGTATACGATGCCATGAAAAATACTGAAGATGTGTCTTGTGTCTATAATGTTCATATCATTGAAAATTTGACTCATGAAATTTTTGCTTTACGTCATAATGATGAGTTGAACTATGCTATTTATCACATCTCTATTGATGGGCCTAGAAGATTTTCTAACCTATTTGAATTTTCTAATGATATACTTGATAGGGTTCATGTGTTAGAAGTCCTTGCACGCATTTGAATAATTATGAGTAAGGCTAAAACTACTTGACGTTGTGATTGATTAAATAATCGAGCAACATGCATCACAAATGCGTATGTTCACGTAAAAAGGCCAATGAAAATTTCAAGCAAAATATAACTAAAAGTACCTAATAATTAATTGAGGATACCCCGATCTTCCCTTTACAACAACTTCAGTTTGAAATTCTTCGCATATACCAACCATCTGATGAGCGAAACGTGTTTTTTAAGATTGATTGATTTTTAATTAATATTCCATAATTCATGCATGACCTTTAAATTGTGGTAGGGCTTACATCTTCTCAATTGGGAATTTCATTACATTTCTTTGACATTTTGTTGAACGAAACTGTTATCTCACTCCTAGTTTACATCACCTAGGTGCATACTTTATTGAGTGAGAGCGATTTCTCATCTCGATCCTAGTTCAAATTCGCATATAAGTACTAAACTAATATAATTTTATTCTATTTAGATAATGAAAAATATGAAAAAAGAATTAATCTATAAGCTAAAAAACTGAGAATAACTTGTGAGAAATAGCTAGCGCGCTAATCTATAACCTACGAGAATTAAACTCTAAAATAATAGAATATATACTTTGTTATTTATTATTTTCTTCCAACCAAATTATATAAAATTGTTGTTAGATTTAATCACATATCATCCCAAATTATTTTTTTTTCTAAAGGCATTAATTGTTATTTTTGATATTACAATCACTGCATTCCTATAAACTTGAAAATAAACAAAAACGAATCAAGTTCAATTTGAATTAATTTACATATTACGATTAATTATACCCCAATATTAATCACCAATAAAATATACATCTATTTAAATAATCCAATATAATGATCTGCTAAAAAATTACTTAAGGTACGAGTACTCAAAATTTATAGCGTGGGAGGTAGTTGATCAAGCATGAAGTTCAGCTATAAAAGTTTGATGGTCTTTTTCCTGCTACGATGAACACATGAGGTTAGAAAGTTATATTGGGGTTGGTCCAAATGTTTACGCTCTAATACTCAAGTCAAATAAATCATAAAAAGAAAATTAATAAGACTTTATGGAAACTATTTAATGAGTAACAAGTCTTGCAAATGTAATAAGTAAGCACCATTGAGGTAGTTGATGAGGTCAATCCCAAGGTTGTGACCCAATGGAATAGCGACATAATAGGACATGACATCAACCTTACTAAGCTAATATATTATCTTAGTGGAGGTAGCTCGTAGTGCATTTAAAGTCGTAAAAGACTACATGGTCAGAGAACCCTTATTGGGAATTGAGCAACTCCTAACGTAAGTCCCCTCGAACTAAGTGAGGTGGAGCACTCAAAGTCGGTTACTCGTGGGACATCTATGACCTGATTAGGCCGACTAATACTGAGCTTGAGTGCTACAAGGGTGGCCCTACTCGAGCCACATGACTGGTGCTTAGGGGAGGAAGTTTGACGATGTGTCCTAGCATAATTGTGTCATATCATTTCCTCCCTCCCCCTTCTACAATCTTAATGATGTTACGATAGAGTAGAGGTCGATTTGAGCTCATGCCACTTGTTGAATTTTGTTGTTTGGAAGTGTACATTGCAAGCAAACAATCCTTGTTTTAAAATTTTCGCTACGTTTTCTTCATGTTTTCCAACACATCCCACTCTTGGAGGCCATAAAAAGGTTCCATGCTACGCCAAATTTCTCAAAGAACTATGCTCCAACAAGCGTAAGATAACATGTAATGAGAGGGTAATTAGTGGGAGGGGGATATTTCGACTGTTTTGCAAAGGAAATTACCTCCTACGTATCGTGACAAATGTATGTTTTCCATTCCTTACAATATTAGAAATATTGGTATAACAAAAGCTATGCATGATCGAGGAGTCTCAATTAATGTCATGCCCTTATCGGTTTCCACTTCTTAGGGTTTTGGTCCATTAACGAGTATGGGGGTTATATTCAGTTGGTTGATCGATTGATTGTCATCTTGAAGGTGTCTTAGTGGATGTGTTAGTACAAGTTAATGGTTTGATTTTTCCTGCTGATTTCTTTGTTCTTGATATTGAGAATGATAGTTCATCCAAATCCTATGATATCTTGTTGGGTAGACATTTTCTTAGTACAATTAAGACAAAGAAGATAGATGTGCATATTGATTCGCTGCCCTTAGAGTTTGATGGTGAAGTAGTGAAATTCAATGTATACGATGCCATGAAAAATACTAAAGATGTGTCTTGTGTCTATAATGTTGATATCATTGAAAATTTGACTCATGAAATTTTTGCTTTACGTCATAATGATGAGTTGAACTATGTTATTTATCACATCTCTATTGATGGGCCTAGAAGATTTTCTAACCCTTTTGAATTTTCTAATGATATACTTGATAGGGTTCATGTGTTAGAAGTCCTTGCACGCATCTGAATAATTATGAGTAAAGCTAAAACTACTTGACGTTGTGATTGATTGAGTAATTGAGCAACATGCATCACAAATACGTATGTTCACGTAAAAAGGCCAATGACAATTTCAAACAAAATATAACTAAAAGTACCTAATAATTAATTGAGGATACCCCAATCTTCCCTTGACAGCAACTTCAGTTTGAAATTCGTCGCATATACCAACCATCTGATGAGCGAAACATTTTTTTTAAGATTGATTGAATTTTAATTAATATTCCATAATTCTTGCATGAGCTTTAAATTGAGGTTGGGCTTATGTCTTCTCAATTGGGAATTTCATTACATTTCTTTGACATTTTGTTGAACGAAATTGTTATCTCACTCCTAGTTTACATCACCTAGGTGCATACTTTATTGAGTGAGAGCGATTTCTCATCTCGATCCTAGTTCAAACTCGCATATAAGTACTAAACTAATATAATTTTATTCTATTTAGATAATAAAAAATATGAAAAAAGAATTAATCTATAAGCTAAAAAACTGAGAATAACTTGTGAGAAATAGCTAGCTAATTGATAACCTATTAGAATTAAACTCTAAAATAATAGAATATATACTTTGTTATTTATTATTTTCCTCCAACCAAATTATATAAAATTGTTGTTAGATTTAATCACATATCATTGCATGCAAATAAATTTTTTTTCCCAAAGGCATTGTTATTTTTTATATTACAATCACTCCATTCCTATAAACTTGAAAATAAACAAAAACGAATCAAGTTCAATTTGAATTAATTTACATATTACGATTGTTAGAATACCATTAACTATGGTATAGTTGACTTTCGAGATTTTCTCCCTAATCACCTCTTGTATCCTGATTTGTAGGGATTATTCTTTAGGGCCTTCATATACCTATTCCAGTGTAAATTGTTGTAACTGTGAATCATAATATACAATACAATGAATCAAATAAACAAAAGCTTCTCCCGGATACCATGTTTAACATGGTATCAGAGCTAACGGTGATCCTTTGGGACTCAGTATCAACATCATCGTCCCTACCAATCTCAACCCTTAAGCCAACATCATCCATAGCCAAACCTGCACATCAGAACCAAAATGTCAAACAACAATAACCAAAGCCTTGAAATTCAATCAGCGAACTTGCTGATGAATAACAACCACTCAATGGTGCCCAACTCGGAAAACTTGTTCATCGGAATCAAACTCAACGGGGACAACTATCCAGTATGGGCACGCCTAATGAAAATGGCGATCGGAGGCAGAGGCGGCCGTTCGCATCTAACTGGAGTACCTCCGGCACCAGAAACAACAGACCCAAAATTCGATCAATGGGAACAGATCCGGGCCCAAATACCCCACAGCAAAATGGAGTTTCTGAACGAAAAAACCGCACCATACTTGAAATGACCCGTGCCTTGCTCACTGAAGCCAGTGTCCCGTAACATTTCTGGCTTGAAGCAGTAAGCACAGCAGTCTATCTCACTAACAGACTGCCCACTAAAATTCTGGATCATAAGACACCCCTTCCATCCTCCAAACCCAAACCTCTGTACCACCACATCTCACCCTACCAACTCGTATCTTTGGGTGCACGGTTTTTACACATATTCCCAAGGCTGATCGAACTAAGTTGGACAGGTGTGCAGAAAAATATGTCTTTATGGGGTATGCTCCGAATCAGAAAGGATACCGGTGTTACAGCCCCAGAACCCAGCGGTTTCTTATCACCATGGACTGCAACTTTGTTGAAACTGAGTATTTTTATATGTCCCAACACAGTGATCAGGGGGAGATTCATAGTGACAAATCTCTGAGCTGGTTGACCTATACTGATCTGAACGATACATCACCATCACCTACTTCTGAAACTCTCAGTACCACGTCCACGCCCAGTGATCATCCTCCGCATGATGTCCAAAATGAGGTAACTGATTCTTCTCCAACTCCTGTTGTCAGTCATGATAATATTGATGTACCAGATGCTCCTGATATTGTGATCGAGAATGCAGAAACTCATAGGTACAATCTGCCAACAAGAAGTACCAGAGGGATACCCCCACAGAGATATTCACCCGACCATACATCCCGATCCTCTAAGTATCCTATGGGCAATATGGTCAGGGGGAGTTTGTCCCACGAAGCACAGGCATTTCTGAGCAGTTTGTACAAAGAAGAGATTCCCCGATCCGTACAAGAAGCTAAACGACATGAAGAGTGGCAGGAAGCAATGGAAGTTGAAATGGAGGCATTGACAAAAAATGAGACATGGGAGAAATGCCAACTACCTGATGGGAAAAGACCGGTTAGCTGCAGATGGGTCTTTACGGTGAAACATAAAGCTGATGGCTCCGTGGAAAGGTATAAGGCCCGACTGGTTGCAAAAGGTTACACTCAGACGTTCGGGATTGACTATTCTGAAACTTTCTCGCCAGTGGCGAAACTTGATACTGTTCGAGTGTTGTTGTCTGTAGCAGCCAATAAGGATTGGCCCCTTCATCAGTTTGACGTTAAAAATGCCTTCCTACATGGGGATTTGAATGAGGAAGTCTACATGGAACCCCCTCCTGGGTTCACTGAAGAATTTGGCCCAAATGAAGTGTGCAGACTCCGAAAAGCACTATATGGACTCAAGCAGTCACCGCGGGCGTGGTTTGGCAGATTCACACTAGCTATGCAGCGCCACGGATATGTTCAAAGCAACTCTGATCACACCCTGTTCTTGAAGAAGCGAGGAGATTTGATCACGTTCCTGATCATTTATGTTGACGACATGATTGTAACAGGCAGTGACAAGGATGAGATGAAGAACCTCAAGGAAAACCTATTTAGAGAGTTCGAAATGAAAGATCTCAGAGGGTTGAAGTACTTCTTGGGTATTGAAGTTCTTCAGTCGCAGAAAGGAATATTTATTTCTCAAAGGAAGTATATTCTGGATCTATTGGCAGAGACGGGGCTGGTGGATTGTAAACCCGTGGATACTCCGATACAAGTAAACCACATGCTCAGGATAAATGAAAGTGGGGAGAAAACAGACAAGGAATGGTATCAGAGATTGGTTGGAAAGCTGATCTATCTGTCACACACGCGACCTGACATCACATATTCAGTTGGCATCGTGAGCCAATTCATGCACCAGCCACAGAAAGAACACATGGAAGTTGTCATCCGCATCATCAGATATCTTAAGGGTACTGTAGGAACAGGGATTATGTTCGGGAGACATGGCCATCTTAACATCGAGGCCTACACTGACGCAGATTGGGCGGGGAATCCCAATGATCGAAGGTCCACATCTGGGTTTGTTACACTTGTTGGGGGAAATGTGGTAACATGGAGGAGCAAAAAACAGAAGGTTGTGGCACTCTCTAGTGCCGAAGCTGAATTCAGGGGAATAGCAAAAGGAGTCACTGAGCTCATCTGGCTCAGGAAACTGATGACAGAGATTGGCTTGGAACCAGAAGGCCCAAGTCCTTTGAGGTGTGACAACAAAGCTGCTATCAGCATCTCAGAGAACCCGGTACAGCACGACAGAACGAAGCACGTGGAGGTTGACCGACATTTCATCAAGGAAAAGCTGGAAGACGGCGTGATCTCTATTCCGTTTGTGAGGTCCGAAGACCAGTTAGCAGACATACTTACAAAGGCAGTCACGGGTCAAATCTTTCAAACGGCATTGTGCAAGCTAAGGATTGGGGATTCCATTACTTAGCTTGAGGGGGAGTGTTAGAATACCATTAACTATGGTATAGTTGACTTTCAAGATTTTCTCCCTAATCACCTCTTGTATCCTGATTTGTAGGGATTATTCTTTAGGGCCTTCATATACCTATTCCTGTGTAAATTGTTGTAACTGTGAATCATAATATACGATACAATGAATCAAATAAACAAAAGCTTCTCCCGGATACCATGTTTAACAACGATTAATTATACCCCAATATTAATCACCAATAAAATATACATCTATTTAAATAATCCAATATAATGATCATGCTCAAAAATTACTTAAGGTAGGAGTACTCAAAATTTACAGCGTGGGAGGTAGTTGATTAAGCATGAAGTTCAGATATAAAAGTTTGATGGTCTTTTTCCTGCTACGATGAACACATGAGGTTAGAAAGTTATATTGGGGTTGGTCCAAACGTTTTCCTCCCTCCCCCTTCTACAATCTTGATAATGTTACGATAGAGTAGAGGTCGATTTGAGCGCATGCCACTTATTTAATTTTGTTGTTGGGAAAGTATATACTTAGATATAGAGCATTAATAATTACATGTGCAGGTGTATCATTTTTAAAATGGACGTGTTATGAAAAATTGATGCACAGATTGAGACCTTGTCATCACACCTTTTCAAAATGCAACGGTAGCCCTTTTCAAAATTAAAATGCAAAGAAAACTTCACGTTACAGTACTCAAAGCAATTACCTCCAGTTAGTATTGTTGAATCTGGGCACGGGCATGTAGTCTGTTTAGTCATCTTAACTATGTCATGATTTAATCGCATGAGTTAAGTTGTTTTTAACACTTCTCATTCAATTCCTCTCATCTTAATTTCTTTCTATTCATAACCCCCTGCTTTATCGATGAAAATCTAATTAAGTACAATTAAACTAAAATCAAGATAAAAGAGATGAGAATAAACTACAACAATTAAACTATGATTAACGTACTAACATATACATATTTTGTGTGCGTGTTCACGCGCAGGTGTAAAATTATTGTTTGATGAAGGGGGCAATAATTTATAATTCTAATCTATGGGCCCAAAATATTGATTACTCAATGAATGAATCTGCAGAAATTGTGCAAATATCTCTACATCATTTACCGACCATCGTACAGAAAATAAAATTATCATTGACTAGTCTCATGAATGAGTGTAGTAACTTATATTTAATGTGGGCTGTACAAACTACAACTTACAAATACATGTACATCAGTACATGTGATTTCCTCGTATTTGTCGGCACGCCTTGAGAAAACGACCATCTCTTTGATTTATTATACTTATACGTATAGGACTTCATTTTCAGTTTATTTGCCTTTTCATTTTAGACGATTTCATGATTGAGTTTTGTCTCTCGAGTCTCAACCTGACATGTGGCTAATACTGATATAGCTGTGTCATATACAAAATAATATTTTAATTTAAATATGTGTATGTACATGAGGATTAGGTCTATATAATACGTATGCATTTTGACTAGCTTAACACATTTGACCATAATAATATCAACAATAATTTCTAAGTCGATCAGTTGATCAATATAATTAGTGTGTAACTATCTTATATTTGTTATTGAATTAATAAAAAATATTCAAAGTGAACAATTAAATAGTAATTATAAACACCCATCATTTGATTTGATTGAATTTTAGTTGGATGGGGTTCAAATTATAATTTTTCCTACCTCAAAACCATCATGGACAAAAAGATAAAATATCCAATTTTATAATCAACAAGTTTGAAAGGTTATTTACAGGTAAATAAATTATTTAATGGCAAGTATTTATATTTTTAAACATATAAATTAGAAATTCAAATTTTATTAAAAGTTATTAGAAAATCAGTAAAGATCCTCTTAAAAAAAAAGTTTAAAAGGGTATTTAGTGTTAGAGAAAAGGTTTAAAACTTGTTTTTTCTTTTCTTTTTTTTTTTTTGAAAGGGGTTTAAAAGGTTTAAAAGTTGTTTGTCCGTGCTTTTGATAATTAAGAAGTGATTTATCCGGAAAATACTTTTTATTATTTCATAATTTGCAAGTTGTTGAAACTTTCCAAATAAGTGAAGTAAAAACTCAAATCTCGAAACAGCAGGCAGACATGTCGACATGATCCGTCCGTCCACGCGTCCAGAGCCCATCTGTTCCTCTTCCTGTCCTCATCCCCTGCTTCAGTTCAGTGTCTTACTTTTTTCCCAACAAAACTAATCAAATTCACGCACCAACTTTGCCAATCAGTGTGTGGATTTGGGTAATCTAGTCAAGAAGAAAAACCCATTTGTTTCCGTCGCACAACCTCACAACACAGAGTCGAAAATGGCGGACGACGGAGATAAGAAACCCAACGGCACACTGGTTGTGGAGGGTTACGGGGATAGTACTGAAGATAGGACCGAAGAGTTGACGCTTTGCACCATCTTCAACCGTTTGATCGCTGCCGTTTTCTTCCCCGATCCCGATTCATCTGCTTCTCTGCTGCAGAGGATTAAAGCCTCGCTCTCCGAGAATATTCCTCTGCTTAGCGAGGCCTCGAAGAACTCCGGTCGCCATGTTCTTCTCTGGACCCGCCGTGGCAGCGCCCTTCGCGCCCTTCTCGTTATCTCCGTGAGTTTTATTTAATAGAAAATTACTTTTTCTGACTTTCTATTTTTCGTCTCTGTTTTTTTTTTTTTCTTCCGAAATTTTTAATTGCTATGTTTTAGCAGTACATAGTTTTTGAAGTGGGGTTTTCTATTTTTCCTCATGCTGATTCTACTTCTGAATCGGAGCTGAAATGTGCCATGGAGTACTGTGTTTGGTGCTGTAGCCTTTTTTTTTTTCTTTTTTTGATTCTGTTAATAGTTACTATTGGTCAATGGAGCTACAAAGATTTTGTTCCTCTGATGGTTAAATTTGTTCTATTATTTTTCTGGGCTATAGTTTCTTGTGTGGGGTTGTAACATGGTAAGATTGTGAGTTTCCTTGTCTCGTGTTGATGATATATTTGGGGATTCTTTTATATCCCATTTGGTGCTTGATGCATGCATTGCTATGTAACATGTCCTCCCTTTCCACATCGAAAGGGATAAGAGGAGAACATGGATGAAAAAAAAGCATGAACATGGTACCAGAGTTTCATATAGACAGTTTTATAATTTGCACCATTCAGCATTAGAGTGGGAATAAGTTACTAATCTTAGCTGATCTGTATGTTGGTTTTCCTGCTCATGCTTCTAACTATTACTAAATCTTGGCAACTTTGTAGTGTGATAAATACTGTTCTGATGAATGTATTTCATAAACCGTATTGGTAAAACATTGATATCTGATAAGTATACTATTTTGCTTTTAACTTGAAAAGTATCAAGCTCTGATATTTGCTCATTCGATCTGTTTTTGGAATGGTCTGTGTGAATTGGTTATTTCTCTCAGTTGAGGCCCGTATTCCTGTAATCTGGCATAAGGCACTGAACAATACCACTGAAGTACCTAATTTCATTTGTTGGTTTATGTATTTGAGAGGTAATGGTTTTGTATGCCCTTGAAAACAATGTTGAAGAAAACTGATGGATATGACGAGATGTGATGAGATACCTTAAAGATTTTATGGTACCAAAGGCCTGAATAAACTATTGAGTGAATACTGACGATTGTTATCTCTGAAAATTTGCTAGCTTAGATCTAAGTTGTCTAGTGGGCCAAGAGAAAATGCAGAAATAGCAATCTCTCTTTGATAGTTTGTTAAAAATTTTCAATGTGTCATTCTGTAGACAGTACATGAAATGTGGATTCAGAAATGATTCTATGTTTGTGTTTCTTCTTTCATATTTTATATAGAAATATCCTATCACTGCTCCATCTGACAAGTTAGGCTATTTACCCCTTCTTGTTGATTATAGCGAGTGTATTATCGTGTTTGCTTATATCTAATTAGTTTGAGGTCTCTAACCCAAGTTATGTGATCATATTTTATTGTTCTAATTACTGATGATTTGGCACAGGTTGGGACAATTGCACTGCTCACCTTGACTGGATTGCTAGTCTTTATGCTTTTCTTTGCTGCAGCAACTGTGAATGCTGTCATCATTTCTCTTCTGGTGTCTTTAGCAGCTGCCGGAGGATTCTTGGCTCTCTTCTTTTCCTTTGTTGCAGCCATTTATATTGGGGCATTGTCAATAGCTGCTTTTGTTATCTCCACAGCAACAATATCAGCTATTATTGCTGTTATTATAACCACTGGTAATGTTCTTTTCTTTTTCTTACATATTATCTGGAACTCAAAAAGAAGAGAAAACTGGAAAATGATTTGTCAAAGTTTAATCTTTTTGAATCGTGGGATCACGTCTCTTGTACTAATTGTTTGAGAAGCAAGAAGAAACTATTAGTTATCAACAATTAGTTGTTTGTGTGCTGTCTTTATCATGTGAATTTTGTTAAGTTGTTTTCAGTTCTGAAGGAATTGATCAAGGCTATAGTTTATAGATAGAACTCGCAAAATTTGTGTTATTCTTTTGAGAAAGCGAAATTACAAAATACCCTGAGGTTTGGCCTAATAACACAAAACTTCCCTGCGGTTTTTGAGAAATTCAGAAAAACTTTGTCAAGCATGCAAGTAGAAGGTCAATTACTTGTATCTTGAAATTACTGTAAGTATCTTTTCTGGAAGTACACCTCTCCCTTCGGTCATTTTAATGCAATAAAATCTAGTGTCATTATTTGACTCACTTAAAAGATCTGCATATCTTCTAGTTCTAGTTATTATAGATTCACGTCTGCCCTTCTCCTCCTCTATGTCTATTAAATAGAATGATCCTATATTATTTTAGAGCCAAGATATTATAAAATTTCCCCTCTTTTCTTTCTATATGTTGAAGTTATAGTGATTAATTGTTCTTTGTGATGGGTGAATCAGGTTGGATTGGTTTCTTTTGGACTTTGTGGGTGGCAACCAAGAAGAGTGTAGGTCTGGCAAAGCATTCAGTTTCCATGACAGGATCTGTGGTTTCATCTTATTCCAGTGCTTGGCATACCCCGTCATGAGAGTGTATCAAAGAAAGCAGATTGAAGAGATGAAAAGTGGTTATGCTGTGTTGATATACATGTCTGCAATCATACCAGCACTAATGCACCGGATACATGTCTTCCTATTGCGAGCATGCAAATAATGATATGTTGCTGTTATCCTTTGTATATTATGGCGGAATTTTGTGGAGTTGGTTTATCGGTGTAAAACTGGATTGCTCGTTGTTTCTCTTAGAGTGGAAAGCTTTTCTTGTAATGGCCTTAGCATGAGCAATATAGTACAGTACTTGACAGGTGTGTAAGAAATGTGATCTGCCTCTCTCTCTCCATCTGTTACACACAAAAACACACGCAGACACAACGTATACAGCATATGTTTCAATCATAAAAATAGGAAGGTCATGGTTAGAACATAGATGCATACACATTTGTCAATGGATAGAATATTTCTCACATTCAGGATCGTCTCATTTGCTGTCCATGAATCCGAACCTTGATGTTCGCATATGGTGACAGATGAAATACAGATATTGGGAACTAATGTCTTATCAATCGCCTTTTGAATTGTTCCATTGGTTTAGTCAATCGGACCGGCACTGATATAGATTTTTGGTTGAATTTTCTACGTGAGAAGTGTAAGGGAAGCAAGGTTAAATAATATTTTTAAAAACACCCACTTTTAATGAACGAGAACTTTTAAAAATATCATTTTGTCGTTTCATGATGAATATTTTTCACGTGGAAATTTTTTAAAAAAGTTCATGTTGTCGTATTTGTGTAGGTTAAATAAGTTGTGGTTAAAATACACTTTTTCCAAATGGCGAATCTTTTTTTGCACCTCAACCTTTCAGGGTTGTTGCACTTTGGTACCCAACCTTTAAATCTTGACGAATCAGTACCCAATCTTTGAAAATTATTAAATTACGGTACCTAGGTCAAAATTTTGGCATATTTCTCGGGCCAAAGCACAGCACGTGTATTGCACGTGATTTTTTATGGTTATTTTTTACTTTTTAGGTTTTTATACATTAAAAAATAAAAAAAAAGAAAAAATGGTAAAAACATAATATTTTTTTGGGACAACACTCCCAGAAACCCAACTTCCGACCCCCCCCCCCCCCCCCCCCTAAAATGGATGAAGAGCAATAAGAAATCCCAGCAACTTTCCATGAATCTAAAGACTCACCTCTCCCAGCAACCCAACCTTTTTTTTTTTTTTCCTCCAATTCCTCTATTAAAATGGATGAAGAACAACAAGAAATCCCAGCAACTTTCTATGAATCTAAAAAGACTCACCTCTCCCAGCAATCCAACTTTTTTTTTCCCCCCAATTCCTCCATTAAAATGGATGAAGAACAACAAGAAATCCCAGCAACTTTCCATGAATCTAAAGACTCACCTCTCCACAAGATGGTTACTGACCCATGATAGGGCTTCGCCGTCGTCTATCCGCTGTGAATCGGGCAACGTAGATTGCTTTCTTCACAAAGGAATTATCCACCGCCGCGTTGAATTTCTTCTTCTCGAGCTTGGGCGATATTTTCTTGTAGCTCGAATTGTTGTCGGAAAAATCGACCAACACATCCTGCGGCGATGAATCCCCTCTGTATACACAAAAGAAACAAAATTTCACACAGAAATGAACCGAAGAAAACAAATCTAGGGCAAAAAGAGGGAATCCAATTCAAAAAAATTAACCCCCCAAAAAAGAATTTTTTTTCTTGAACCAAACTCATCTTCTCTTTTGTTCTCCTGATATTTTTTCTCTCTCTCTCTCTGAATTCTTGGTAATGCTTCTGGTCTCGGCGATGAGGAACGCGGGTTAGGGTTGGGCTGCTGAGGTGGAGAGTGACGATGTACTAGCTAGAGCCGGAAGCTACGACAAAGTTGATGGGGAATTGGGGCTGAGCCCGACGGCGGCGGATGGCGGAGGAGAAGGCAGAGAGGCGGTGGATGAAATCAGATTAGTCCCATTATTAACATTGTTAAACCAAGTGCAGAGGTTGGGGGTGGGGTTTTTTCCTTTTTCATTTTTTTTTTATTTTTTAATGTAGAAAAAGCTAAAAAGTAAAAAATAACCTTAAAAAATCATGTGCAATACACGCGCTGTGCTTTGGCCTGAGAAATATACCGAAATTTTGATCTAGGTACTGTAATTTAACAACTTTCAAAGGTTGGATATTGATTCGTCAAAATTTAAAGGTTGGATACCAAAGTGCAACAACCCTGAAAGGTTGGGGTGCAAAGAAAGATTAACCCTTCTCCAAAATTTGACTGGAAGTTGTGCTTGGAACCTTAATATTCGGGTAACTTAGAAAATGTGTTTATGCTTGCTCTTAACAATCTCATTTTGCTAAACGGTGTACACACAACTGGTTTGATGTTACATTTCATGTTCAATATAATATTTTCTCAAATCGGCGTGAGTAAATTTCGAGTCATTATCGGTTTTTAAAACTTTCACCCTTCAAGGCATGCAACTCTGGGCAACTGGAGCTTTGCAGTAGCGTACGCGACTTCCGGTAGCCAATAAGGATGAATGAGGTATGAGTTTTGTTCGTCTTGGAGAGAAGAGCACGATAGTGGTGGTCTTAACTTTTGAGTTGTCGTGAGGAAGGAGAAATCGATGGTTAAAATTCGTTTTGAACGTAATATTTCAAAAAAAAAAAATCGCCAGAAATGTGAAAAAATGGTTAAATGTTACAATTTACAAAGGTCAAAGAAATAATCACTCAAAATGAAAAGATAAGAGACCGGAAAATAGAGTATCTGAACTTAACCCTAAAAATAAACTATTGATCAAATAGTAGGTGGAGAATTCAAGAATTTATTAATAAGGGCAAAATAAGAATTTTAATAGAATTTGATCCGATATTGTCCATTCGCATAAATGAACGGTTAGATCAAGAGTTTATCTATATATATTATAAAAACATGAGTTGGATTTTTGGTTTCTTATAAAATATAAATGCCTAAAATTACTTCATATAATAATTATGTGAATAACTATTAATTAAGGATAATTATGTAAATACATATTATAAAATACTAATTTAACTATATTTAAAAAATGACTTATTGACTTATATTAGAACTTTTGGTAGAATTAAAACTTTTTCAATTTATCCAAAAAAAAAAAAAAGAAAAAAGGTACATAATTTAACAAGGATTGTTTTAATATTAATATATTAATTAATTGTTTCCAAATTATATAATATAAGTTGCCCATTTTTTAATTTTAAGGACTATAATTTAAAATGTTATAATAAGATATAGCCCCAAGCTACGGCGAACGGGTGACAAACAAAATCTCACCTAGGCTAGGCGGTCTAGACCCTAATTCAAAGTGCGCAAAATAAAAAATACACATGCGGAAGCACCAGGAATTTAAATATACAAACATACATGCTATCATAATCGGGATACAATAAAACAATTATACATGCCATGCCCAACCCGGGCCCGATTAAATTCATACAAGTCTCCAATTCGAATTTCAAACATAACTTAACCATAATTATACATAGTACCATATTTACACGTAGTACCAAAACTGGAAAGTAAAGATGCAAAATGCAAAAGACTCTACTAATGACTCGGACACTCGAAAATAAAAGACCGCCGCCTAGCACGAACCGACAACCTGCATCTGCAGCTCAAAAGACAAAAAGGCGAAAAAGAAAACAACGAGGAGGGGTCAGTCCTAATGACTGGTGAGGGGGCTAACACACTCACACGTACGTAAATAATAGAACAGAGCATAATCAATCAGAAAGTTCATGAACCAGGACGTGGTTTTTGCAGTCTAAATCATTATATAAAAGATTTAAAGGCCAAAAGCCCAAAATAAACCAAATTTTAGTAATTATAAGTCCACTCCCGTTTCACGAACCACAAACATAAACGAAATCAAAAGACTCGGCGAGAACGAGTTCAAACCCACCTAACTCCTTTCAAAGCATAAACAGAATCAAAATAAAGCAAAGTTCATAAACAATCCCACCTTTCACTGTTTGGGGATGAGTTGACGTCCACTCAACCCCGTTCTCCCGTCAAAATATGTGAGTCGGGGGATCCTACCCGCTCCCCGACGGGTGTTAACCGCCGGTGCTCGAGAAATCGCCTTCCCCTCGAACTCCCGAGGATGGGCGAATTTCCCTATATAAAATTGGGGTTGTGTTGATGAGAGAGCTCGGCGACCCCGTGACCGACCCGAGAATCACATACCACTTCCCCGGGCCCATTTCTTAATTCATAATTCATAATCTTAATATTTTCGAAATTTCATAAGTTTCCGACTTCTAATTCAAAGTCGTAATTCTCGCTATTTTCAAAACGTTCACACACACCAACCCTTTTCAAAACAAATGAAAGAAAATACATCTTACGTATATATATAAAACGTTTTTCAATAGAATCATAACAAAGGGTCAATTCCCACAAACTACTAATCAAACACGTATTAACATAAATATATATATACATATATCGCATGCGGGCTTAAAATACAAGTAGGGTTGTAGGTCACGTAACTAAAAGGAAGAAAACCTCACCTTGTCGACCACACCGGACACGACGAACCAAAACACTTCTAAAACACCTCCTCGTCAACCACGAAACGGACCTAAAGACAAAATAAACAACCAAAGACAACCTTAGATTCAATATGAATCATTTAAACGCTCGGCATGTGTATATGAATGCAAATGATGCATAAGTACAATGAGAGGTCATTTAAGGCATGCAAATTCATAACTAGTATTAAATTCCATAAATTACACTACACGACTTCATGAATTTCATATAACACACACAACATGCCATATATTAAATTAACTATGCATGCAAGTCATGAAAGGATCAAGGAAATATCATGCAAAGCAATTAAACGTCACATAGGTTCATGGATGCACGTTTAAGCACATATGAAGCACGTAGGCCATTTATTTCATGTTAAACAAATTCATATATTTCATACAACAAGCTTAACACGTTAAATAGCATGTATACGATTCATGCATATCATAAAAGAAGCAAATAGATATCATACAAATCAAATAAATGTAACATTCTTGCATGCATGCATGTATAAGGCATAAAGAGCATGTTAGGCCATTTATTTCACGCAAGAGCATCGAATTCACATACTAATTTCACAAATATTCACGTAACACATAATATAACAAGTTATACATGCATAAAAGACAAGAAAGAAGCAAGGAAAACACGTAAAACACAAAGAAACGACAAACAAAACAAACAAGGGGGAAGCAGTTCGAAACTTCCCCCAATGACCCCAAACGTGCCTAAGAATTGAAAAACAACAAATTGGTTCACTTTATAATTTTAATAAATTTAGGTAATTATGTAAAATAAAATATGATTTAAATTGAATGAGTTATGTAAGACAACTTTCAATAAATCAATCTTAATGTAATTCTAGTTATATAAGTTTATAAATTAATAAAATTTCTTAAATTATAATTCTATAAACTTATCAAATTAAAAAAATAATATAATTGAATAATTTACATAAAATACTTTTTAATAAACTAAAGAATCCTAATGTAATATTTTTCAACTAATTGATACTAACGTAATTATAATTATCTAAATCTAATTAACCATATAATCTTTTTTTAATATATATATTAAAATATAAATTAAATGCGTAAATATTATTTAGATAAGATGATTAACAAATCTACATCTATATATATATATTATAAAAGGACGAATGTTTTTTTATAAAATATTGATCGCCCAAAATAACCTCATAATAGTTATGTCAATAATTATTAGTTAGGGGTAATTATGTAAATATATGTTATAAATTATTAAATTAAATACATTAAAAAAGTACTTATTAACTTGCAATTAGACTCTCGGTAGAAGAGAATTATTCTAATATTAAGTAGGCTATGAAATTGATAAACAATATAATTAAATAAAGAATATAATATTTTAAAATATTATAATCAAAGAAATATAATATGAGACCAGAACTATTAACGTTCTCATAGTGAAGATATATATTCTAATGTAATGGTACGCGGTTAAAAGGGAACTAAAATTTTGAAGATGATCACGGTAGATGATGAAGTAAGTAAAATTATAATATTATTTTCATATTGTTCTACAAAAATACTAAAACAATTAACACTTTTCGTAGGGCATAATAATTGGAGCCATAATGTTCAATGATTATATCAACCAATTTGATGGGAAGGTTTTTGACTAATGAAACATATATTATTTCAAATGGAGAAATTAGAAAAGTTAATAGAGACTTGATTAACCCTTACCATGAGAAGGAACTTCTATTAATAATAGTTATGCCAATAATTATTAGTTTGGATAATTCCTCAAAAATCCCCAAGTGTAAACTGAATTTCCTTTTCACTCCCCAATTTTGAAAAAGTTCCTGTTCACTCCCCAATTGAAAAACAAAATTCCTTTTCACTCCCCAAGGTTGTATAATAATTCAGGAATTGCGTACATTTTTTAGGGAATTGCGTATAAAAATCCCGGAATCTCGTATATACGATATTTTGAGATTTTTATACGCAATTCCCTAAAAAATGTACGCAATTCCTAAAGACAATGTACGAACATGTACTGTTTGTGGGGACCTAAAAGGAATTTTGTTTTTCAATTGGGGATTGAATGGGAACTTTTTCAAAACTGGGGACCTAAAAGGAATTTTTTCAACTTTTTGGTACTATTCAAAGATTTTCCCTTATTAGTTAGGGGTAATTATGTACATACATATTATAAATTATTAAATTAAATACATTAAAAAAGTACTTATTAACTTGCAATAGGACTCTTGGTAGAAGATAATTATTCTAATATTAAGTAGGATATGAAATTGATAAAACAATATAATTAAATAAAAAATATAATATTTTAAAATATTATAATCAAACTCTTTCAAAAATAATTTTAATAATTTCATATAACAGTTATAACAAAGAAATATAATATGAGACCAGAACTATTTGATGGGGTCAAAACACGCTCATCCCCCTTTTCCGGCACGTGGCACCTTAGGGCGATGACACTTGCCTCTCTGAGATTACATCAGACATATACAAGCGCTCATGTTGCTCTTACCGTCAACAATGTTGCTCTTACCGCTCTTCCACAAGCATCGTTGGTACTGCATGATTAGTACCTCAATCAATCTAAGCGAGCCTTCTTCGAGCGCTACATGCCCTCATAGAGGCTTCCCCTTCAGCTTATTACAACAAGCCCTAGCCCCCATGCCCTAGCGGATATCTTGGCCTCCAAGGCTTCTGGTTGACATGAGCGCGCTCTTAAGCCCTCGTCACAACCTCCCAAACGGCTCTCTGACACATCGTACATGCCCGCGCACCTGCCACTGTTGCCAACATTAATTCTCAGCAGCTTTTGCAGAAGATTCCTCCTAGGTTTCTCTCTCACAGCGCCACGTGTTAGGGCAACATTCGGCCAGGACCACATGAGGCAAATGACCAAAGGGCCCCTGACCCTCAACTATAAATAAACAGAGTCATCTCCTTCACTGTAAGTGATCCTCATTGCTGCAACTCCTGTTTAGCTTACATTTCCTCTTTCCGATATTCGGCTGACTTGAGCGTCGAAGAGCCAAACTGGGTATCACCCCCGGTTCCCCCAGCTTGGCCTTCTGACTTCTCGGTGTGTTTGTCCTAGCAGGTAGAACCCAGTCCTCTCCGGCAAATTTCCGGCGGTTTTCCCACTCCAACAAATTCTAAAGTGATCGGATTCTGACTTCCCCCTTTTCGAAACCCATCATTTTTGGCGCCGTCTGTGGGAAACCAGCTCTCAGCCTCTTTCTTCTCTTCTGCTAGTTGAAAAGCAAACACCCAAAATCATTACAACTATGGTTGCTACAAGGTCCAGCGCCGCGGATGGAGGGGATAACACCTCCCATGATGTCAACACCATCGTTCCCCCCATCCCTGTGCGCGGAGGCCCACCCCCCACCGTCACTGAGGGTGGAGTACCCCCACAGGGGTGACTACGCAGGCAGAATCTTCAATTCCCCCACCAGCACCGCCGGCACCACCAGCTACCGGTGCCGCGGGAGGAATTCCTCACTCTGCTCTTCCACAGCCTCCCCAAACTCAATGGGTACAGGCCCATGCAAACCCGGGAGGTCAGAGTTACATGATGCCGCCGCCGGGATACACGCTTACTCCCACTGTTATGGTGCCGCCGGTTCAATCGTACCTCGCCGGCCAAATCTAGCTCCCGATGGTGATTCCCAGGGAGGTGGAGGGAATAGAGTTACCCCCGCTAACTACTCAGCAGTTGAGGGCTCTTTATGCCCATTGTGAGGTTCAGGCAGTTCAAGGGGCATGGGAAAGATTCCATTCCATGTACTTCCCCTCTGGGCAGGCCACTCTAACCGCCGCCCCTTTGGGTGGATTGCAAACTTTCCCTATTAGGGAAACTCAGGCCGCCCCAAGGGTGCCTCCACCACCACCACCAGTTATTGAGATACCCCGCCAGGACGAAAACGAGCGACACCCTGTAGACAGAAACAGGGAACCCACTGAGAGGGTCAACGAGAATGAAGGGGACTCCCACATTTCCAGGAGGGCTTCCCGTGCCGCCAGACAAGGAGACCGGGAAGGGGATGAGAAAAATCCTAATATCCTCGCGGCTGTGCAAGACCAGCTGCAGGGTTTGAAGGACATGGTCGGACAGCTCTCTCGAGCACGGTCTCAGATCTCCCACAGTAGGGATGAACGAGCCGATGACAGAGACGTTCGTCCCAAGGACCGACAACCGCAGGTCCCTCGCCGAAAGGAGCAAGAGGAGAACTTCTGCACCTACGATTACCATCCATTAGCGAGGGGTTCTCCTCTCGTGGAAGAAGTTTTGATGGCCCAAGCGGGAATGGCCAAAATCCCCACCTCCATCAACCGCTACGACGGTACAACCGATCCGGCTGAACATTTGGATCATTTTTTACATCTGATGCACCTCTACGAGCATTCCAGCAACTATTGGGCCAAGGTTTTTGTCACTTCCTTGGTGGGAATGGCACATGAGTGGTACAAGAGACTGCCCCCACGATCGATACACTCCTACAAAGAGTTGGTCGACGCTTTCCTCAACCACTTCAATTCTCTGAAGGCCCCGGTCACTGCGCCCACGACCCTCTACAACGTGGTGCAGGGCAAGAATGAGTCTCTTCGCTCGTTCTTCGCCCGCTTCAACAAAGAAATTCTGCAAGTGGAAAGGCCGTCTATGGACTTCTTGATCCCAGTGCTCTTTCAGGCTGTAGATCACAAGCAATATGTGAGCAAGAAATTTGCTGATGCTATCGTGGAGAGAAGACCCGGGACACTTATGGCCTTAAGGGAGGTGGCCGAGCCGTTTTTCGCGCTCGAAGACATGTACGGGACGAATGGGCCCAGACATCACAGCCCAGCAAGAAACGAGCGCCACCCTGAACGAGGACGCGAGGTCACTATTAAGAAAGAGCGTCATCAGGAGCGCAAAAGGTCGTCGCTGCCCCCTAAACGTTTCGAGCGTGTTCCACTCACCCGGCCGAACTCCGAGGTCTATAACCTCTATGACAGGAAAGTCTTTAAGAGACCCATCAAGATGAGAGAGACTGAGTCGCTGAAACGTTCCAACAAGTACTGTGCCTTGCATAAGCAGAAGGGGCACGACACCGACGAATGTCGCCAGCTGGAAGCTGAGATTCAGAGGCTCATTGCGGGGGGACACTTGAAGGAATTTGTGAAAATTCTGGAGCGATTTGATGAACGCTGTTGAGATCGTTCCCGGGAGAGAAGAAGGAGCCCGTCCCGGTCAAGAAGTCCAGAGGAGGGGGCCCCCCTGAGACCAGCAGCCGTCGGGGCAACAAATGAAAGGCCCCTGAGCACGAGAATACGCCTTTTGCGGTCATCAGCATGATAGCAGGGGGCTCTTCGGGGGGAGATTCCGGTGCCGCTCGACAAAGGTATATCCGGAGTTACGACCAACGCCTATCCATGCCCAAGCCCGTTTATGCTATACAAAAGATTAAGGATCAGCGTTCCCGAGAAAATGATGTAATAGACTTTGATGACAGGGATTTAGGGCACATTGTAACACCCCATGGGGAAGGTGAAACTTCTGACTGCCCCATGCACTACTAGAAAAATGCCCGATAGCAACGGAAATTATTCGTTGCTATTTAGCAACGGATATAGCAACGAAAAAAAAATTCGTGGCAAAATGCTTTAGCAACGGAATTTTCGTTGCTAAATCCGTTGCTATTTATGAAAAAAAATAGCAACGGATTTTTCGTTGCTAAAATTAAATAATACAAAAAATAAATAAATTGGTATATATAGCGACGGAAATTCCGTTGCTATTAAAATAAAAGCCTAATAAAAAATAATATAATATTTATAAATATTTGCAACGGAAAATCCGTTGCTAAATAGCAACGGAAAATCTGTTGCTATTTAGCAATGGATTTTTCATTGCTATATGAAAGAAAAAAAAAGAAATAAAAATAAATAAATATTTAAAATATTAGCAACGGAAAATTCGTTGCTATTTAGCAACGGATTTTTCGTTGCTATAAGGAAGAAAAAAAATGAAATAAAAAGAAATAAATATAAAAAATATTAGCAACGAAAAATCCGTTGCTAATTTAGCAACGAATTTTTTGTTGCTATATCGAAGGAAAAAAAGAAATAAAAATAAACAAATATTTAAAATATTAGCAACGGAAAATTCGTTGCTATTTAGCAACGGATTTTTCGTTGCTATAAGGAAGAAAAAAAAAGAAATAAATATAAAAAATATTAGCAACGAAAAATCCGTTGCTAAATTAGCAACGGATTTTTCGTTGCTATATGGAAGGAAAAAAAGAAATAAAAATAAACAAATATTTAAAATATTAGCAACGGAAAATTCGTTGCTATTTAGCAACGGATTTTTTATTGCTATAAGGAAGAAAAAAAAAAGAAATAAATATAAAAAATATTAGCAACGAAAAATCCGTTGCTATTAACATATGATTAAAAAAATTAATAAAATATTTATAATTTAGTGACGGATTTTTCGTTGCTATATGTATATTATATATAAATATATAATATTTATAATACATATAACATTATATACAAACGTATATTATGTATAATTAAATATAAAATATTTATAATATATATACGTTTATATATATATATATACACATCTACATATACACTCACACACAATGTTATTTATATATATGTATATATATTATATAATATTTTAATAACACACACATATATATATATATATATATTAAATATTATATATCTATATATATAATATATAGACATATATATCTTATATCTTAAATATTAAATAATAATTAATATTATATGTTTATATATAATATATGTACATATATATATATATTAAATATTATATATCTATATATATAATATATAGACATATATATCTTATATCTTAAATATTAAATAATAATTAATATTATATGTTTATATATAATATATGTACATATATATATATGTATGATATACATTATAAATCATTAATATTAAGAGAAAAGTTTTACATTTAACATGTAACGGTTGCATAACACAATAATTTCTTAATATTTAGATTTAATTCTACAAATTTTAATATAAATTCATTATATTAAAAGAAAACTTCTTAATTTAACATCTAATGTACGGTTGCGAAACACAATAATTCCTCAGTGTATAGATATAATTCTATAAATTCAAATATAAATGTTTCATATTAAGAAAATAATTCTTTATATTAAGTTATTCAACTACGATTGCTAAATAATACAATAGTTCCTCAAAATGCAGATATTGTTCTACAGATTTATAAGTGAATACTTCATATTGACATAAAATTAGTTCTTTATTCAACTACCAACTAAATCTAATGATTTAATTATGTAAACTTTCTTCCTTCTTTTATATGTCATAAAAACTTATACTTAAGTTGATATATTATATCAAATTTATTTAGTATAATTTAATAGCTATATTAACAACAATTATATATATATATATATATATATATATATATATATATATATATATGAAGAATTTAATTCTAATAAATTTGAATAATAATAATTATTTTGTTGCACACACATGAGAGTTACTAGTATAAATAAATAATAGAAAATTTTTTTTGACTCCCACAGGCAACTTCCAAAAAAGATTTCTTTCATAATTTGTGTTTAGTCACGCAAGTTATCTTCTCTCCAATTTTGTCGACAGAATTTGGTCAAAGTGGTTAATGAGTTCATTCTCCAAGGCAAAGTCATGGGTTCGAATCCACTGGGGGTGTGCGTGTTTTAAAAAAAAAAAAACAAAAAACAAAAAAAAGAACTTCTCTCCAATTTTCATCCGATTTCTTGTAAATTCAGGCCTAATAATTAGTCGAATAAACACCTTAATTTATGTTATTATATTAAGGGATAGAGACAAATAAAAACCATTTTAATCTCTAGGTATCCTCTTTTTTCTTAATTTATTTTTCTCATCGTTTCATTCTCTTATATTTTTTTCTTTTCTTTTTACTTATTTCTTTATTTTATCACTCCATTAACATCTTTTTGATTTCTCTTTTCCTTGTATCACTTCAATTCTTATTTTCTTTTATATGATTTTTATCTCTTTTTCTTCATATTTTAAATTTTTTAACTAACATAACATTCTTTTATACTATTTATTTATTATAATTTGATATTTATATTAAAAGTAATCATAAAATATATGTTAATATAAAACTTAATTTTAATAAATTCAAATAATAAATTTTTTTATTTAGACTTATAACAATATTCGGGAATCACTAGTTATTAGTTATCACTTATATATGCACTTGCTAGTAGCTGCTACCAATAATTTATACTTACATTTAGAAATAAAATAATAATATCAAATAAAACTAATATTTTGATCAGCCAACACAACACATTTCACAATCCTACAAATATAACATTAAATATTGAAAAGAATTACAATCAATCTCAAAGGTGGTTTAATAATTAAATTATCTATACCTACAAAATGAAATAATTAAATTATCAATGAACAATGATAAAGTAAAATAAGAATATCCAAAAAAAAAAAAAAATTCAGATGACACTCATCAATATTTTGCATCTATACTAACAATTGGATCTTCCATAAGAAAAATGTGTCAAACATTCAGGGGGAAATTGGTAATTTCCACAAACCCACCACTCAATAGGAGGCCAAAATCCCAGTAATAGTAGGTAATTAACACCTAGAATCAACTATAATTATCAGCTTACACAAAATCTGCGGTACATTTATCTGACATCCAGACACATTATCATACAAACATACATCATTATCCATAAACATTTGAAACATAAAACTAATAAACATCACTGCACCGGTGTTCTTATCCCGGGTTGGGCTAGGGTAGGCAGCATGAGATCAGCCACACATTATACAAATGGTTATTGGTGTCTACACCAATGCCCTCACATGATCATCAAAAGCTCCATCAAGTACAAATCCTGCACATTCATCAAATCATTGAAAGAATATAAATCAAAAACATGTTACCAAGCTTGGTGAGAAAAAAGCTCAGATTCACTTTCTATGTGAATTCTCTGCAGATTCCTGTGAAAAACCACATTGCAGAATTAAAAACCTATCCGAAGAACATCGACCTCAAGGGTAAGAAACCTGCAGATGGAAAGTTTCAACAAGCCACATAGACAAGTAGGATGATTAACCCCTTGATGATATTCTTAAGTTGCGGCCAGTATAGATGCATCTTTAGACTTGGAAATTAGTCATACACATAACAGCAAGTGCCAAAGCATATTAGAATTAAGATGCAATGTAAAATAAGTAGGTTAAGATACAGACACAAAGAATCAATCTTAGCAGAAGAAAAGACCATAACTGTCATATTTAACTTGATAAGTAAACCTCCCATATACATAAAAATGCATTCATATGAAGCGGTAATTACTTATCAAAAAGGGTTACCTCCAAAGGTACTTACAAAATATTTTACAATAAAGTCATAGAGTAAAGAATCACATGTGTGTGGACCAACCTAACATTTTGTTTCAGATAATGTTCTGCATAGCTAACTCAAGGGTAAGAAAGGCAGGGTTTGGAGCTCAAAGTTTCATAACTGGTGACTGCAAATCAAAACACAATAACAGAGCTTATCGTGTCCTACAAGCTTAATCATCAAGAATTGCACATATACAGATTCATCCACATTGGCGTTTATAGTTCATTAGAGTATTTTCAACCTTGTACATGTTTCATCATCAAACTGACAATGGTGGGGAGTCATGAGGCAGTGCATCTTAATTGAAGCATATTTTTCAATCCCTTGTACATGTTTCATCATCAAACTGACAATGCATGAACTGGTTCTTCTCGAGGGGTTGTATAAGTGCACCATCATAAGTTTAGAATGTACAGAAAACCTTGAGATAATTTGTTCTTATCTCCCGAAGTTCTACCCTCGAAATAATTGATACTAAAACAATTCCATATGAAGTCATGTAACAAAAGCAAGATGGTAAGATAAAATTTCGAAGACAGGCCAAATTGCTCAATTACACATCTCTTTATGTATGATCATTAACAGGGATACATTACGCCCGTGGATAGTCACTAGCTGTCCAATTACCAGTCATTTGTAGACAATCCCTCGAGTCATTTTAACATTTCTCAATCGCACATTTCATTCAATATGATAATTTACACATTTCATTCAGAATGATAATCAAAGTTATTTTCAATTGTAAACTTTATAAAGGAGAACAGTTCTCAGTTGACAGCTTTAAATTAAGTGAAAGAAACCTTTGAAATCTACTAACCCTTGCTTTCTAAGTTAAAAAACAAAAAAAAAAACATCTTTAACCTCCTGGTTCATCATCAGCAATCAAATATATAATGCCTCCCAAGTCCCAAGTTAACTATACATAGGCAGGCAGCTCAAATAAACTCAAGAACTATTTCAGGCATGAAGTCATTGCTCAACCAATTATATCTATATTTTCCACAATCACTGAACATACTTTTCCAGTTAGTGGTTAATTAGCCAACAGGAAACAGAACGAGAGTACTTCCAATCAAAGACAGAAATATATTGATTTCCATTAACACAGTAACATCCCAATACAGAGGTAATGAACTAATAACAAAATGTACCTCTCGCTTCTACAAGGCAAAACCTTTCAAATACTCCGGATCTCGCTTAGCCCTTTCCTGAAACTTCTTAAACCACCGATCCAAAATATCCATGGGGACAATAAGCTTCGACCCATCAACCCCACAAAATGACTGCATGAAATTGAACAGATTCTCACCAACCTTCAACGCCAGCCGCTCAATCTTCCTCTCCGCCGCCACGTCGAGCGAAGGCAGCGCCGCTAAATCCTCCACCGACAACCCAATTTTGGCAGACAGCGGCTGCGCATCGGCTGTCAATTGGGGAACACTTCCGCTTCCTGGCTCCGGCCACGGGAGAGAAAGCACGGCGGAGGGGCGGGAAAGAGTGACGGCGCCGCAAAAGAGAAACGGGCTGCCCGGAGATTGGATATACAAGGCGAGGGCTTTATCGGAAGGAAGCGTGAAGTTGTTGAGCAGGAAAATGCAGATTTCTCGAATGGAATCGTAGGATTCCCCGACGAAGTGGTTCATGTCGAGGAGCCAGTGCGTCGTGTCGATTTGGGTGAAGGTGGAGATGTCCAAAGGGAAACTGCGATTAGGGAATACCACTCCGAACATTTCTGTGTTGGCGTTTGTGTCTGTTCTTTGATTATCTTCTTCAATTTTATCTTCGTCGGCAAAAATGGAGAATTTGAAGTAGGAATTTGCTCGAGGAGAAGAAGATTCTGAGGTTTTAGAGGGTTGCAGAAATTTCTTGCGTAGAAGAGTCTAGAAAATTCCGGTTCCAAATAGAAACCTAATGCTTGTAATAATGGAGAAATTTTGTTTATTGAGAAAAATGCAAAAATGGTATATCAACTAACCCCATTTCGTAATTTTGGTACTAATTTTTTTTCGGTGAAAAAATTAACCCCTAACTAACAAAGTTAGCATTTTCGTGCATCTTTTCACCGGAGTTACACAGCTGGCGCCGGGAAATGCAACGTGGGTCCGAGTTTGTGCTTAGGTGGATAGTACGTCACACGTGTGATGCCACGTCTGTTGTTCCCAGATAGGGAAAATTGCATAAATGGTATACGAACTTCACCCTTTCAGCAAATTTGGTACAATAACTTTTCCATTAACAAAATAAAGTCGGGTGCCCAAACACTTCTGTAAATTCCGCCAGAATGTCGCCATAAACCTTGGATCTCGATCCGAAACAATACTAACCGGAACTCCGTGCAATCTTACGATCTCTCTGCAATATACGTCAGCTAGCTTTTGAACCTTGTCGGACATTCGAACCTTGAGGAATGGGCTGACTTGTTTAATATATCAATAACCATCCATATTTCATCGTACCCTCCTTTGGTCCTTGGCAAGCCGGACATGAAGTCCATTGTCACTTACTCCCGTTTCCACTCGTGGATCAGAAGTGGTTGGAGAGTTCCTCCCAGCTTTTGATACTCTGCTTTAACTTTTTGACACTTTAGACATCGCTTCACGAAGTTCGCGACATCTCTTTTCATGCCACTCCACCAAAACTTCTCCTTCAAATCCCGATACATCTTCGTACCTCCCCGAATGTATCGAATAACATAAGCAATGTGACTCCTCAAGTATAAGTCTCTTGAACTCTTGTGGGGACACAAACTCTTGCTTTAAACCTTAGCAAACCCAAATCATCAAATCTGAACTTGGAACTCGAATAATGTTGAGGCCCTTGTGATCGGTAAACACTTAGAACGTTGCACATAGAGGTAGTGACGCTACTTCGCCAAAGCAAACACAACGACGGCCAACCCAAGATCGTGAGTGGAGTAGTTCTTCTCATGCTCCTTTAATTTCCTCGAAGCATAAGCTACAACTCGGCCAATTTACATTAAAACACAACCGAGACCTTTCTTCCAAGTATCGGTGTATACTGCATAGCCCTTGGTACCCTCGGGTAAGGCAAGAACTAGTGCCGAAGTTAACCTCTCTTTCAAGGTTTGAAGATGGAGAAGAAGAAATAAAGTTATGAGCTCTTAAAGGTATGAATATGGAAGAAACCCTTGTTGCCTTCTTCCCTTGCTTCTTTCTGGGCCAAAACATGAATGAGAGGTTAAATGAGAGTGATGGGAGGATTAAGGGTTGTCTTGGGTTAAAAGGGCCAAAAATTTGGGTCAAAATCAGGTCAAGAAAGCTCAAAGGTCGAAAGGGAGTAAACGGGTCATATGGGTTGAATTTTCTTGCGTCGGAGGGCCAAACGACATCGAAAAAGTATAAGACTTGTTCCATTGGATCCGGATCGTCGAAACGAGTCCAACGAAGGAGATGGAATTTGAATCCGAATTCCCGAACTCAAGTTATGATGAAAAATAGCTTAAGGTTTTTATCGAGAAAGATCATCTTTTATCGTACCAGAGAAAATAAACATTTTATTTTGTTTAATGGTAAACTTTATGATACCGGAGTGTGTTTTCGGTCTCTGGCAAAATTTTGCATTAAATTGTAATTTTTTGTACATAGGGGTTACATTTGCCGTCGGAAAAGTTATTGTACCAAATTTGCTGAAAGGGTGAAGTTCGTATACCATTTATGCAATTTTCCCTATCTGGGAACAACAGACGTGGCATCACACGTGTGACGTACTATCCACCTAAGCACAAACTCGGACCCACGTTGCATTTCCCGGCGCCAGCTGTGTAACTCCGGTGAAAAGATGCACGAAAATGCTAACTTTGTTAGTTAGGGGTTAATTTTTTCACCGGAAAAAATTTAGTACCAAAATTGCGAAATGGGGTTAGTTGGTATACCATTTTTGCATTTTTCTCTTTGTTTATTTCTCACACGACCCACAAATTTTCTTTTTCATTTTTGGTGGAATACCCACAAAATTTCTAATCTCTCTAATCTAATAGTTTAAAAATATATTAGTGCTATTGTTTTTTTCACAATTTTTTTTTTGTGTTTGTCAATTAAACACCTTAAAATTTTATAAAAATACCGTAATATTTTTCATTATTCTAACAACAATACCTCATTTGATTCTTTTTACATTTTGCACCTTTTTTATAGAGCTAACAACCCCAAAAATCCTGTGTTATTCGAAATGATCATAAAAAACCCTGACAAAAAAAAAGTACTTTAAAAAACCCTCTGTTTTTCAAAATGAACTCACCGCCCCCTAACCTCATTTAGTCAACGAAAAAGTGTAGAATCCCCATAATACCCTTATGTACTATAGCAGTTATATAAATATATATATATACACATAATATATATACTTATTTAATATCTAAAAATACATATTAATAAATTAACAAATTTATAAAAATAGTATATATGTATATATATACATAATATATATATATATATATATATATATATATATATATATATATATATATATATATATAAACTTATTTAATATATATACATGATATTTATACTTAATATATATAATTCATATTAATACAGATATTATATGTATATTACATATTATATATATATATATATATATATATAAACTTATTTAATACATAAAAATACATATAAATATTGTAATTATAATATAAATATAATTATATATTATATTATCATAATGTATTTTAATTTGATATATATTTTTTAATTCTATTTAAATATTGTATTGATGAATAAATTATATTTATAAACTCTTAAATATTATATAATACATATTATATTTATGTAATACATATAATATATGTAATATATGTATATATGTAAATATATATACATATACATCGTCTTCTTCCTCAAGTCACCCACCCCCGCCGCCTCCTCTCCACCATGGCACACAAGCGTCGGTGGAATCTCCGGTCCACCACACCGCCGCCGGCGACGCCAGCTTCACCCACCACTACCATCCTCACTGTCACAGCACCCACCACCTCCATCCACTGCCATCCTCCACCACTGCGGCGGCGACGGGATGGCCGTTCTGGCCATCCTCCAGCGACGGAATCTTTGGATTTTGACTAAGTTCGACGAGGCGAGTCCATTGGTGACACTCCCGTCACCTGAAACCCACCCGAACGACGGTCATGGCAGAGCAGCGGAGGCCCGCGGCTGTTCACGGCAGCAGTCGGTTTACGGTGAAATTTTCTGGCCACCAACATATGCATTTCGAAGTTCTCAACACGGGTAAGCTAATGCAATTTACGGATTTGAATTTCGTTAAACGGTTTGAGAGTAATTGCAATTTCAATTTCGAGGTTCGTGTTTTTAGATTTGAAATTGGGGATAAATGGTTTGGAATTTCCAGAAATCAATCGAACATATGGAACAAGCACGAGTAGTATATTCGGGGTTGATTTTTGGGGATTTTTTCGGTGACCTTCAGCGGTTCGGCGGTGGCGGTGGAGCTACAGTGGACGGCGGAGCTACAGTGCGGTGGAGCTACAGTAGATATATATATATATATATATCTATTTATTTGTTTATTTATTTATATAACGGAAGGGTAAAATAGTCATTTTATTTGAAAAAGTGAAAAAAAAAAACAATTCTTACTCGCAGTCAGGGCGCGTGCATCTCAAATTCCCGTTGTAGGGTTTTTTATACACATTATTAAAAACATGGGGTTTTTAAAAGTACTTTTTTTTTTAGGGGTTTTTCTTGATCATTTCGTGTTACACAAGGGAGCTGGACGACATTTTCCCCTTTTTTATATCAAACGGTTCTTCAAGCTAACACTTTGCTCTTTCTTATTGTAGGAATTAACACCTTGATGGTGGTAGGGGCAATCTCGAAAAACCTGCTAATCTTCTGGGGCCACGGATGTCACCAGGGGAGGGTTGGAGCCCTTAGGGCTTCGTTGCTCGAGAGGCCCCAACAATAATAGTATCGTCCTACATCACAGTGGGGACAAAATTAATTTAGAGGCGGGTCTTTTTGTTTGGAATAGTGTCTTGAAAGTCGATCATATATAGTTCATTTTATCTTTTCTTTTTTAAATTATAAATAATTTTTGAATAATAAATGAAATGATTTTGATCAAATGTAAACACTTTTTTATTTTGTATGTTTACAATTATCTGTTTATGTATAAGAACTACCATAATTCATCAAACTATTAAAATTTTGTCATTTAGATTAATGACACATGAAACAAGTCCTAACTTAAGTTGGATTAGAAATTACTCCAAGTCGATGAATCCAACGAACAGTGGGAGTGTCAACTGAACTTAATTGAGGCTTGCGTTTAGAATTGTATCCTTAAGAAAGACTCACTCAATTTTATGTGGTGTAAAGTGCATAATTGGTGTGTACACAATACACAAGAATGCTCTATAAGAATGAGTACATTGAGGTGTCCCGTGCGGGAAGATTCTTAAATGGGAAAATTAGTAATCAATTCTGAAAGTGAGAACTTCCAATAAAGGACCTACACTTGTTTAAGGCAAGAGAATCGCTCGTTGCATAAGTTGTTCGTATTCCATCTTGGAGTCCTTGACCAAGACAGTGAATCGAGATCAAGACTCTCGTTGCATAAGTTGTTCGTATTCCATCTTGGAGTCCTTGACCAAGACAGTGAATCGAGATCAAGAAAAGAGTTTCTTGGATTGAGATCAAATAGATATGAAACGAAAATTACATATCCTAGATCTTGATTGAGAGATGAAAAGGTAGAAGATTCATATTTCACAGAATGTCATTGACTGAAAGATTCTACAATTTAATTCATTATTTGGCTAAGGACATACCTCTGTTGCTAGATTATGGTCATGTGATTTGTGGACTAGTTAATTAATAAGAGTATTAATTAATTAGAGTCACTGCTAATTAAATAATGAACCTAAAGAGTCAAACACAAATGTCAGGTGACGAAAGTTTTGGTAGGAGGTTAATCTAATTAACAAAAAATGGTCAAAGGGTTGACCAGGTAGACCTACATGTACGTGTGGGCGTGTAACACGTGGGACATATTTCACATGTTTGAGTGTTTTATTAAATCCAATTGTTTAATTAAATTTTGTGCTTTAATTAATTAGGAATTAATTATTTGGTCGGATCTGATATAGTAACCCAATAAAGAATTACTTAGGAATTAATTTTTATTAGATAATTAAATCCTAAGCGATTTAAGATAAGTTTTCTTGATAAGATCTTAATTATCTTAGAGGATAAGTTAACTAATAACTTAGAGATTAAGAAACCAAAAACCAAAAAGGATTAGAAATTTTAACCCTAAAGGGATAAGGGGTTCGAAACCCTCTTTATATAAATAAGGGATTTGGGCTTTTTTTAGTGTTCAAACCAACGTTCTTGATGTTTTTTTTTTTTTTTTTGAAAAATAAAGGAAAACTTTTACACTTAAATTATTCTAGCCAAAACATAAGTCACAAAACTAACATTCTCAATAACTTGATCGTAATCTAGGAGTGGTGTGGATATATTTTTGATGAGTTCTAATTTGAATTCTCGAAGGAAGAACCATTCGAGGGACTAGAATCCAATCCGCGAGAAGAACGTTCAAAAGATGATTTGAGCATTTTAAGAAAGTTTTCTCCAAGATACTTGAATCTTCTTTGGTGTTTTTGGAGTAAACATTACGAACAAACGATCAAACTTGTAGAAAATTTTTAAAATTTCTCTGCACATAATACGTACTTTCCAACACCTCTCAGCAGACAGCTGACGAGGTCCAGCTTGGCCTCAAGGGTGGCCAAGGAACACCTCAACAATTTCTGGGGTGAGCCCCCAAGCATGAGACCAGACTCGCGCCGTGTTTCGAGGTTCTAGTTGGGCTTGTGTATTAATTATGGTAGCAATACTCAGAGCGGTCAGAGAGAAAAAGGAGGCCCAATGTCTTCATCAGAGAGGTAAGGGTGTCCGACTGTCGAAGATGATGACTTAACTTCCTCCGAGGAAGAGGATAAGTTGTGGCGCTTCGTGGACCAAGAAGATGAGGGGCACCATCGTGGGTTGACTTCCTGCTCTACCACTTGGCTAAACACAATTGAGGTGCGGTCTTTATGTCGGTCAATCAACCGCCAATGCATAACTAAAAAATCTCCATCACTTGATAATGGAGAAGTGTATGCAGAAGCTCATTGACATTCTGTTGAGAGATGCCCCCTCGAGGTAAATGACTCGAACTCCAACAACTTTGCTTAATCCCAAATCTTGTAACTTGTACTAATTTTTAACCAAGTCTAGTTTCGATGTGCAAACCATTATATCGGACATTTTGAACTTAAGTCGTAGGGCTACCATCTATGCAAGACAAAGGCCAAGTAAAAGAGCTTGATAAAGTTTGTTGATAGGGTTGGAGCTAAAAAGAAGCTCGACACCTCAAGGCTATGGCTCAGTTGCTCAAACATGAGAAAAAGTGGCTTGAGGGTAAGTTGGTGAAGGACGAGGCTTCGTGCATCAACATGGAGAGTGAATTGATCTACGTTTAAGGGGACCACGATGAGCTCATGCGCCCTCTCAACAAACGGAATAAGAAAAAGAAAGTGGCCCGAGAGGAGGGCATTGAAGAGAACCTTCGATAGGCCAATGCATTGGGGGATGTTGAAGTGATACATTAACTCACGGTCGTACAAGAGGGGGTGTGCAAGAAATGTTGGAAAACACGAGAGTAAAATAGCGAAAATTTAAAAAATTTTCCGAACAAGGGACCGGGAAGCTTGCAATTTCTTACTCTAAAACAAAAGTGATTCTGAAACTTACATTAAGTTTGATTCTTTCTTGAGATGTTCGATTACCTATATCGAACAACCTTTAAGCAGCATAATCACTCTGTTGGACAGTTCTACCTTCTTCTTCGAGACTCCAATGTAGAAACCCTCCAAAAGTATCTACTTCCACCTTGATCACGATCAAAATAGAAAGAAAGCTAGTTCTTCATTTTGTGTAAAGTCTGAGATTTTCTTTGTCAAGATTGAGTACTTTCTTTTCTTTGGAATAGAGAGAATTCTAAGTACGAATGTCCGTCTAAGAGAAAGAGAGGAGTCTCTTCTCTTTTATGTGACTAAGTGTTGGAAATCTATAGTACCAGGTTACTAAAAAAGCATGGATAACATAACTTGAAATATACGTGTAATGTGCAAGATAGATACATGGTTTGAAATGTAAGTATCAGAGGCTCTTTAAAACATATAAATCAAGACAGAAATACCAACAACATACATTTCCAATATATCAGTAAAAGTACCAGTATACATGTGACACCCTGAACAGAAAGCACCATATCCACCGCACCGTGAGCCCGGTCCACCTATGAAACGGGAATCCATACATGAAACAAGCCCAAGGCGAATGGAAGACAAGAGAAAAGAAACCTGTGTTAGGTGGGACTAGACCCTGCACCAACAATTCAACAGGAACAAGAATGCGGAAGTGATACAACAAACATTCACAATTAACAATGTAATTACAATTCAAGCAGGAATGTAAATACGGGTTTAACTAATCCAAGAACCTGTCCTAACCTGTCCCGAAATAATATAAGACATAAAATATAAACGGGTTCAACTAATCCAAGAACTTGTCCTAACCTGTCCCGAAACAATACAAGATAATAAAATATAAACGGGTTCAACTAGGACCCTAGAACCTGTCCCGAGTTCAGCTGGGGTCAAACAAGGTCCAGAACAGTACAGGAATGAGTATGCATGACAATACAGTACGACAAGACGAAGACTCAAACAAGGACCTCGACTGACTCTGTTAGGAATAGTGCCCTAGAAAGCCGATTGTATATCCGCTTTGTACTTTTTCTTATTGTAATCACAGACAATCTTTGAATAAAATAACGAATTGAGGCAACACTTCTTTATATGCTCTTGTTTGGTATGCATTTACTTTAGTTGTGCATGTATGGGAACTCTTCTAATCCTGATGACTTTAGGACTCTACCATTTAGGTAAAATGGTTCATGAAACGAGTCCTATATCACATAAGACATGATTAGTAAAATACTCCAAGCCGATGAGTCCTACAGACAGTGGGAGTGTCAACCTGACTCCTCTAAGGCCTGCTTGTGGGATCACACCCTTAAGAAGGACCACCTTGTTTCATGGAGGTGCAAAGTGTATAGTTGATACGTGCGTGATACATGAGGGTGCTTACTTCCATAAGTAAGTTCACTGAGGTGCCCCGTGTGAGAAGATTCCTAAATGGGAAAGGGAGTTTGTATTTCAGGAAATGGAAACTTCTAGATTAGGAAATATCTCACGAGTCATTGATGTGATTAATTGATCCTTAGACTTGAGGTTCCATGTCACTTTATGAGTTAACTCTGTAGTCTTAGGTATAAGCTTTAAAGGGTGTCGCCTTAGACAACTGATTCAAGGCTTATGCTAGGGCTGCACAAGTGATTCATGAAAGTGAATGAGAATCAAGAAAGGACCTACACTTGCATTTGCAAGGTGATCTCTTATTGTGTAAGTCATTCATATGCCATATGGAGTCCTTGGCCAAGGCAGTAGATCAAGACATCAAGAAAAGGGTTTCTTGGATTGAGATCAAATGGATATGAAATGCAATTAGCTTTAATACCAGATTATTGGGGTTCTGATTATTCCCTTGTCCTAGATCTTGGTTGAGAGATAGTAAGTAGGAGGATTGTATCTCACATGAATCAATGACTTTAAAGGTTCTGTCGAATCGAGACATTCCAATTCAGCTAGGGGTTAAACACCTGTTGCTAGACTATGGTCGTTTAATCTGTGGACTGATTAATTAATTAGTGAATTAATTAATTAGGGTCACTGCTAATTGAATTGAGAACCTAGAGGGTCACACACAACAACTTGGTTACATGAGTTGGGGCTTTGAAATGATTAAACGATTTGATCATGCCGAGAGGGTAATTGACAATTCTTTTGGTTCATGTGTTGAACACCATCCTTTCTCCAAGATAAAATAAACCCTAGGTTAAGCCTAAACACTAACTAGAGAACTAGCATCCTTACTAGTTAGATTGTAGTCAAGTTGGTGGACTATCTCTGGAGAGCTTCAAGTTAGAATTTTTAAAGATTCCAGCTTTACCAAGGAGAAGGGATCAAGCCACGAGAAGAGCGTTCTTGGGTGGCTTGAAACGCTTCAAGAAAGATTATTAAAAAGTAAGTTTCTAATCTCTACGAATTCGGATTCACGATTGCGAGTTTCGATCCTTTTATTGGAAAATTTTTAAATTTCCGCTGTTTTCTGATTCCTGTTTTCCATCAAGTGGTATCAGAGCCACCTCGTTAATCGTGTTTCTGATTCGTGTCAATTATTCTGAATTTGTAACTGTTTTAGAAAGCCTGAATTATGAAATTGTATTTTTCCTGAAAGTTTCTGAAAACTGTTTTGTTAAAATTTGTTTTGAAAAACTGTTTTAGATTTGAACCTGTATAAACTGTTTTGGATTTCTTGGATTGGTTTTGCTTTTGAACGAAAACATGAAACGAAAAGCCTGGATTACGAACACGTAAAACCCCACGCGCGAAGGCGTTGCGCGCCACCGCCTGCCGCTAGGCACGCGCAAGGGCATCCCACCCACTCCCTCCCGCAACCGCGCGGGAGGCGTTTCGGGCGCGCCTAGTCCAGGCTGGGGCGAGAATCCCACAAGGCGTGCGGGATCTCTCACCTGCAACGCGCGCATCCCTCTTCGTGTACGGACCTCGTTATCCTCGTAATCCATTTCGTATTTCGTTCAATCCAGTCCCGATTTTAATTTTGTTTTTATTATTAAAAATTTTGTTTTATTAATATTTAATTTTAATAGAATTTAAAATTGGGATTTTTGAGAAATAGAAACGGTTTATAATTTTGGGAAACTACATCTTTGATAAAATTATTAATTTTCAGAAATTAATTGGAATTTTATTAGTTTTAGTAATTTGGGATTTATTGAAAACTTTTATGAACAAGACTCGCATCAAGTCGTGTTCCAAGTCATTAGGACTTGAAACGGGAATTTTAATTTATTGGCTAAATTTAAATTCTCGCAAGAAGCATGTTAGGTGATCATGGGTTTAGACTTATGTATGGTTTTAATTTATGCACATGGATGGTTTAAATTGGGGTTGGAGCCCTATAGTTGCGTTTTTCAATTGAGGTTGGAGCCTCACTTATGTGCGTACTGTTATGTGATTTATTATGTGGCTTTCCATATTACTGTTTTGAGGCCGGGGTATGCCCCATGTATTTATCTAAGGCCAATATGAAGATTGAGCCTTATTACTTTTCAGTACCTTTTCATTTGTTTGAGAGTAGAATATGTGGTGATGTTTTATTTTCATTTTGGAGATAATGCACCCATGGAGTAAGATGGACCACATTCAAGTAACAAGGAGGTCATAAGTGAAGACTCCTCAAAATATTACGGAGGGAAATCTCAATTGAAAATGTAATAGAAATAGGGCTCGTATTTTGTTACTGCTTTCCCTTATGTGATTTAAACTGTTTATGTGGCATGTATGTTAGAACTTGTGATTGTGGAGTGGCTCCCACATATCACGCATAAGATAGGTAGAACCCATGATCATCACATGTTAGTATCATGCTAGGACATGTTATCTGCTAAGTGCTTGTTTGAAATGCCTTTAAGTTGTACTTGCATTAATCAAGACTAATTAAAATTGGATAACATATATGTTGGTGAGGTCGAACCGGACAACTCTCCGGTTGATTCGAAAATTCCCATTAAATATTAAGCTAATTTCGAATAATAGGTGTTTAGTTCGAGATGCAAATTTTGAATTAAATTCCTAGCGTTCCATCAATAGGTTTTAAGTTTAGTAAGTGAAGCTAGTTATTGTCCGCGAGTCGTGGGATAGCTAGTGGAGCTTATTAGTTCTTAGTTACCTAATTGATCATTTTAAATGATCAATATTTCGTGGTCAATTTTAGCAAGGGCGATGTCCGCGAGTCGTGGGTCGTTCGAACTAAGTTTTGATCATGATCTTATGATTGATGGGTCTAGCATAACGCCTAAGTAAATACGGATGTCGCACGAGTCGTGGGTCCATATTGAAAGATAGGTGATGCAAAAACAATTACTAAGAGTTCTAAAGGTGTTAGAATTGGTAAGTTGTACCTACCTAAGGTTTTACTTAGAATGTCCGCGAGTCGTGGGTTCGAGGTAAAATGCTTAGGATCTTAGTACCCATTGGGAAGTGTGTTCCTCTTAGATCTTTGGGAATTATAGATATTTGAAAAACAGTGGGAGCTACATTAGATTAAAGACCTTATCTTTTGTACATCGTTATAATTCAGCATGCTCAGTAGTTCTCTGTTTTACCATTTAGGGCGTAGATTCTGTGATTCTCTACGTGTTTTGAAATGACAACAAAAAACCCTCTTGTATCGATCCTCGAGTCAAACAAGTTGACTGGTCCCAACTATTCTGATTGGCTGAGGAATCTAAAAATCATTTTAGATTCTGAGAAGAGAACTTATGTTCTCTTCGAAGGGGAGCCTAGTCCCGAGGGGAAGCTCCCACTCGGGCCGAGTGGGACGCGATCCAGAAGTTGAAGGATGATAATCTCCAAGCCCGTTGCCTTATGTTGGCTAACATGTCTCCGGACTTGCAAAGGCAACATAAGGCCATGGAATTTGCTTGGGAGATTTACGACCACTTAGAGCAATTTTACCGCCCTCATGAACGTGTTACAAGGTATAACATTTCAAAGGAATTATTCCATTTGAGAATGAGGGAAGGTTCAAGTGTCCATGAATATGGACTCAAGTTTCTCGCCCTTACTGAGAAACTTGCTTCCATGGACATGCCACTGAAAGATGAGCTTTCAGTGGACTTGTTGCTAGCCTCGCTCCCACCATCATTCAATCCATTTGTCCTTAACTTCAATATGAATCATGCTGGTGCTACTGTAGTTGAGCTGATTAGTCAGCTTGTGACTGCTGAAAGCACGATCAAGAAGGACAATAAGGTTCTGATGGTGAATGCTCCATCTTCCTCTTCTGGGCCTTCTAAAGGTAAGGGCAAGAAAGCCCAAAAGAAGAAGAAGAAACCCCTTAGGCCCACTGGTGGCATTTCGAAGGGGAAGGCCCAAAAGAAGAAGCGTGATCAGAAAGAGGGTGTTTGCTTCCATTGTGGCAAAGCGAGACATTGAAGGAGAAACTGCCCAGAGTACAAGGCTACTCTAAAGAAAAGTATGTTTCTCATTGAAGTAAATCTTTCTATTAATTCTAGTTCTTGGGTACTTGATACCAATTGTGGAGCTCATATCTGTAATGATGTACAGATGCAAAATGAAGTCCAACAATTCAGAGAAGGAGAATGTGTCTTGAAGATTGGCGATAGCTCAAATGTTGAAGCTCGAGCTTTAGCCACAATTAGATTAGATTTAGGTAGTTTTGAGTTAATTTTAAATAAAGTCCTTTATGTACCGAGCATTATTCGTAATATAATTTCAGTTCCAATTTTAGATTGTGAAGGTTATGAAACTTATATTAAGAATGGTAAATACTTTATCAAACGGAACAACTCTTCCGTTCACATCGGTACTCTAAGTAATGGACTTTATCTAACTCAGAATATCAATATTATGAATATACAACGAGAAACGAAACGTAAGAGAGATGACAAAGTTTCAGCTCCCTTATGGCACGCTAGATTAGGACATATTTCCAAGAACAGAATTAGCAAGATAAACACTTCAGGATCATTCTCTGAAAATGATCTCAAAGAGTTAACTTCTTGTGAATCCTGTCTTAAAGGAAAGATGTCCAAAGTTCCTTTTAAAGGAATTGTGGAACGTGCCACTAAGGTCTTGGATTTGATCTATTCTGATGTTTGTAGACCGCTTAGTGTAAGCACAAGAAACAATCATCAGTATTTCATAATCTTTATCGATGACTTTAGTCGGTATGGTTATGTATACTTAATGAAGTATAAATCTGAAGCTTTTGAGAAATTCCTAGAATTTCAAAAGAAGGTTGAGAACCAAACTAGTCACAAGATCAAAGCACTTTGATCCGATGGAGGAGACGAGTATCTTAGTGAAGAATTCCTTAATCATCTCAAAGATAATGGGATTATCTCTCAGTGGACTCCTCCAGGAACTCCTCAACTCAATGGAGTTTCTGAGAGAAGGAATCGAACCCTACTCGATACGGTTCATTCCATGATGAGTTTCACTGACTTACCACCTTCTTTCTGGGGTTATGCCCTAGAAAGTGCAGAAAAGATTTTGAATCTAGTTCCCTCTAAGTCAGTCCCTAAAACGCCCTATGAAATGTGGCATGGTAAAATCCCTAGTTATTCTTACTTAAGAATTTGGGGTTGTCCTGCTTACGTGAAGAGGACAGTGGGAGATAAGTTAGAATCTCATTCTAACTTATGCTACTTTGTAGGTTATCCTAAGGAATCCATAGGATACTACTTCTATAATCAATCTGAGCAAAAAGTGTTTGTTTCCAGAAATGCCACTTTTCTTGAGGAATCGTTCCTTAAAGAAAAGAAATGCAAGATCATAGAATTAGAGGAAGTGTAAAGTGACCCCACGCCACCCACTGAAGAAATATCCCCTTCTGATCAACCACAACCAATCACGAATTTCAATACACACGTAAATCCTCCTCTAAGGCGTTCTGAATGCGCTCCTAGACAGCCGGAGAGATGGTATGGATTCTTCCATGAGATCTCTCAAAAGGATAATGATCATTTAACATATGAGGAGGCACTTTCAGATTCTGACTCTGAACAGTGGTTAGAAGCCATGAAATCCGAAATGGATTCCATGAACTCCAACCAAGTTTGTGTAGGAAAACACGAATCAGAAAGCAGCGGAAATTTAAAATTTTTCCAACAAAAGGATCTTGGACTCGTAATCGTGTAACAAAATTCGTAGAGATAAGAAACTTACTTTTCTTTTATTCTTTCTTGAAGCGTTTCAAGCCACCCAAAGAACGCTCTTCTCGCGGCTTGATCCCCTCTCCTTGGTAAAGCTCGAATCTTCAAACTTCTAACTTGAAGCTCTTTAGAGATAGTCCACCAACTTGACTACAATCTAACTAGTAAGGATGCTAGTTCTCTAGTTAGTGTTTAGGCTTAACCTAGGGTTTCGTTTATCTTGGAGAAACGATGGTGTTCCACACATGAACCAAAAGAATTGCCAATTAGCTCTAAGGGGAGCTCGAGCTCCCCTATTTATAATAAAGAGAGGACCGAAAATCCTAGTCCTTATGGGCTAGGGTTTTGGTCTCTCTCTCCTATTACTTGATCATCAAGTAATTTTGACTTTGACTTTGAATTCAAATTCAAATCAACTTTCAAGAGAGCTAAAAATATCCAAACTATTTTTGGATAATTTTATACTTTATTTATTTAAAATAAATAACTTATTTTATCTAATTAATTAATTCATAATTAATTAACTAGATTATTTTTCTCCAAAACAAGACTTTCTTTTTAATTCAAAATTAAACCAAAGTCTATTAAATAATTAATCACATTAATTATTTAACACATAAATAAATATACACATATATTTACACACGTGTGAGACACGTGTCACAAGGACACGTGTCACTCACGTGAGCCACACGTGTGGTTCACACGTGTGGAACCCTCTTGGCCCGATTAACTTGTTTAATCATTTTAAAGCCTCAATTCATGTAACCAAGTTGTTGTGTGTGACCCTCTAGGTTCTCAATTCAATTAGCAGTGACCCTAATTAATTAATTCACTAATTAATTAATCAGTCCACAGATTAAACGACCATAGTCTAGCAACAGGTGTTTAACCCCTAGCTGAATTGGAATGTTCGGATTCGACAGAACCTTTAAGTCATTGATTCATGTGAGATACAATCCTCCTACTTACTATCTCTCAACCAAGATCTAGGGCAAGGGAATAATCAGAACCCTAATAATCCGGTCTTAAAGCTAAGTGCATTTCATATCCATTTGATCTCAATCCAAGAAACCCTTTTCTTGATGTCTTGATCTGCTGCCTTGGCCAAGGACTCCATATGCCATATGAATGACTTACACAATAAGAGATCACCTTGCAAATGCAAGTGTAGGTCCTTTCTTGATTCTCATTCACTTTCATGAATCACTTGTGCAGCCCCAGCATAAGCCTTGAATCAGTTGTCTAAGGCGACACCCTTTAAAGCTTATACCTAAGACTACAGAGTTAACTCATAAAGTGACAAGGAACCTCAAGTCTTACGGATCAATTAATCACATCAATGACTCGTGAGATATTTCCTAATCTGGAAGTTTCTATTTCCTGAAATAGAAACTTCCTTTCCCATTTAGGAATGTTCTCACACGGGGCACCTCAGTGAACTTACTTATTAAAGTAAGCACCCTCATGTATCACGCACGTATCAACTATACACTTTGCACCTCCATGAAACAAGGTGGTCCTTCTTATGGGCGTGATCCCACAAGCAAGCCTTAGAGGAGTCAGGTTGACACTCCCACTGTCTGTAGGACTCATCGACTTGGAGCATTTTACTAATCATGACTTATGTGATATAGGGCTCGTTTCATGAACCATTTCACCTAAATGGTAGAGTCCTAAAGTCATCAGGATTAGAAGAGTTCCCATACATGCACAACTAAAGTAAACGCATACCAAACAAGAGCATATAAAGAAGTATTGCCTCAATTCGTTATTTCATTCAAAGATTGTCTGTGATTACAATAAGGAAAAGCACAGAGCGGATATACAATCGCCTTTCTAGGGCACTATCCCTAACAGTTTGGACCTTGGTAGATTTTCCTGATGGGGTCAAACCCATAAGTTGCAAATGGATCTTTAAGAGAAAGCTTAGAGTTGATGGACCATTGCAGCCTACAAAGCAAGACTGGTTGCAAAAGGATTCACTCAAAGACCCGGCGTGGACTTTGATGAAACCTTTTTACCAGTTACAATGCAAAAGTCTATTCGGATCATGCTTGCCATTGCTGCATATTATGACTATGAGATATGGCAAATGAATGTGAAAACTGTCTTTCTCAATGGTGACATTGATAAAGACATTTATATGGAGCAACCCATAGGTTTCACATTCAGTGGGAGTGAGCAAAAGGTTTGCAAACTCCAAAGATCAATCTATGGATTGAAACAGGCTTCTAGGAATTGGAACATTCGCTTTGATGAATCAGTCAAAGCGTTTGGCTTCATTCAAGTTTCGAATGAATCATGTGTGTATAGAAAGAAATTGGAGACCTCAGTGCAATTCTTAGTACTTTATGTTGATGACATCCTTCTTATTGGGAATTCGAAAGATGACATGAAAGTGACTAAGTTATGGTTATCGAACTAATTCGAGATGAAAGATCTTGGTGATGCGTCCTATATCCTTGGAATTAAAATCTATCGAGATAGATCTAGAAGGTTAATAGGACTATCACAGTCGATGTACATTGATAAAGTATTGAAGAGATTCAATATGAAGTCAGCAAAGGTTAAGAACCTTCCTATGAGTGTAGGAACATGTCTTTCAAAGAAGATGTGTCCTAAGACTAACCTTGAGAAGGAAAGAATGACTCATACCCCTTATGCATCAGCAATAGGTAGCATAATGTATGCAATATTATGTACTCAACCGGATGTGGCGCGAGGACAAAGTGCTCACGAACTTCAACCGACCATGAGTAGTCCGAACGTCTCGCACAATAGGAGGGTCTAAAACGAGGTCTAGGTCCCACCATTTAAATCCATCCTAACCAACCCACAACTCGATATCTCCAGTGGCGTAGTTAACGAACTTCCCCCACTCGTTCTCCAATCCCAAACGGGTCTTCTATCGCCACATCAACTTCATAGATTGAAATTGGTTTCTTGAACCGCCATTAGCTTCTAAACGCGGTCTCCAAAGACCTATTGCAAAGTCCATTGCACGGCACGACCCTCGTCTCACCGTGTTACTAAAGCACTCGCCCACTCAAAAAACCACTAACAAATAAACATATACAACAGAGATTAAAGAAAATGCATGATGCACGTGACATGTATGTTTAAACGTACTGTTCTGTTAGGAATAGTGCCCTAGAAAGCCGATTGTATATCCGCTTTGTGTTTTTCCTTATTGTAATCACAGACAATCTTTGAATGAAATAACGAATTGAGGCAACACTTCTTTATATGCTCTTGTTTGGTATGCGTTTACTTTATCTGTGCATGTATGAGAACTCCCCTAATCCTGATGACTTCAGGACTCTACCATTTAGGTGAAATGGTTCATGAAACGAGCCCTATATCACATAAGTCATGATTAGTAAAATACTCCAAGCCGATGAGTCCTACAGACAGTGGGAGTGTCAACCTGACTCCTCTAAGGCTTGCTTGTGGGATCACGCCCTTAAGAAGGACCACCTTGTTTCATGGAGGTGCAAAGTGTATAGTTGATACGTGCATGATACATGAGGGTGCTTACTTTAATAAGTAAGTTCATTGAGGTGCCCCGTGTGAGAACATTCCTAAATGGGAAAGGAAGTTTCTATTTCAGGAAATGGAAACTTCCAGATTAGGAAATATCTCACGAGTCATTGATGTGATTAATTGATCCTTAGACTTGAGGTTCCTTGTCACTTTATGAGTTAACTCTGTAGTCTTAGGTATAAGCTATAAAGGGTGTCGCCTTAGACAACTGATTCAAGGCTTATGTTGGGGCTGCACAAGTGATTCATGAAAGTGAATGAGAATCAAGAAAGGACGTACACTTACATATGCAAGGTGATCTCTTATTGTGTAAGTCATTCATATGCCATATGGAGTCCTTGGCCAAGGCAGTAGATCAAGACATCAAGAAAAGGGTTTCTTGGATTGAGATCAAATGGATATGAAATGCACTTAGCTTTAAAACCGGATTATTAGGGTTCTAATTATTCCCTTACCCTAGATCTTGGTTGAGAGATAGTAAGTAGGAGGATTGTATCTCACATGAATCAATGACTTAAAGGTTCTGTCGAATCCGAACATTCCAATTCAGCTAGGGGTTAAACACCTGTTGCTAGACTACGGTCGTTTAATCTGTGGACCGATTATTTAATTAGTGAATTAATTACTTGGGGTCACTGCTAATTGAATTGAGAACCTAGAGGGTCACACACAACAACTTAGTTACATGAGTTGAAGCTTTAAAATGATTAAACGAGTTAATCGGGCCAAGAGGGTTCCACACGTGTGGGTCACGAGAGTGACACGTGTCCTTGTGACACGTGTCCCACACGTGTAAATATATATATTGTATATATATATATTAAATAATTAATTGTGTTAATTATTTAATAGACTTTGGTTTAATTTTGAATTAAAAAAAAGTCTTATTTTGGAGAAAAATAATCTAGTTAATTACTTATGAATTAATTAATTAGATAAAATAAGTTATTTATTTTAAATAAATAAAGTATAAAATTATCCAAAAATAGTTTGGATATTTTACCTCTCTTGAAAGTTGATTTGAATTTGAATTCAAAGTCAAAGTCAAAATTACTTGATGATCAAGTAATAGGAGAGAGAGAGACCAAAACCCTAGCCCATAAGGACTAGGATTTTCGGTCCTCCCTTATTACAAATAGGGGCTCGAGCTCCCCTTAGAGCTAATTGGCAATTCTTTTGGTTCATGTGTTGAACACCATTCTTTCTCCAAGATAAACGAAACCCTAGGTTAAGCCTAAACACTAACTAGAGAACTAGCATCCTTACTAGTTAGATTGTAGTCAAGTTGGTGGACTATCTCTAGAGAGCTTCAAGTTAGAAGTTTGAAGATTCGAGCTTTACCAAGGAGAGGGGATCAAGCCACGAGAAGAGCGTTCTTGGGTGGCTTGAAACGCTTCAAGAAAGAATAAAAGAAAAGTAAGTTTCTTATCTCTACGAATTTGGATACACGATTGCGAGTCCAAGGTCCTTTTGTTGGAAATTTTTTAAATTTTCGCTGCTTTCTGATTCGTGTTTTCCAACAAGTGGTATCAGAGCCACCTCGTAAATCGTGTTTCTGATTCGTCTCAATTATTCTGAATTTGGTAGAAATTCTTAGGCTTAGATGCGAATTAGGTATTCATGAGTTCTTTTAGAAAGCCTGAATTACGAAACTGTAATTTTTCTTGAATTTCTGAAACTGTTTTCTTAAATTGTGTTTTTGAAAACCGTTTTGATTGAAATATGTTTAAATCGTATTTTTTATTTTGGATTGAACCGGGTTTTGGAGAAACCTAAAATACGAAACGGAACACGAAAAAGGACGAGCCTAGGCGTGCTAACACGTTGCACGCCCAGGTCCATTGTCGCCGCCCAGCCCTCCCGCCAGCGCCTAGGCCCGCCTAGGCGCACCCGCTCGCCTGTCCCGCAACCGCGCAGGGCAGCCGCTTAGCGCGATGCTGCGCGGCGAGCATCCGCTCGTTCCGGGCTGTTTCGGGTCCCGTTTTTCGTGTTTTCGTGTTTAATTCCCATTAAATATTAAGCTAATTTCGAACAAATAGGTATTTAATTCGAGATGCAAATTTTGGATTAAATTCCTAGCATTCCATCAATAGGTTTTAAGTTTAGTAAGTGAAACTAGTTATTGTCCGCGAGTCGTGGGATAGCTAGTGGAGCTTATTAGTTCTTAGTTACCTAATTGATCATTTTAAATGATCAATATTTCATGATCAATTTTAGCAAGGGCGATGTCCGTGAGTCTTGGGTCGTTCGAACTAAGTTTTGATCATGATCTTATGATTGATGGGTCTAGCTTAACGCCTAAGTAAATATGGATGTCGCACGAGTCGTGGGTCCATATTGAAAGATAGGTGATGCAAAAACAATTACTAAGAGTTCTAAAGATGTTAGAATTGGTAAGTTGTACCTACCTAGGGTTTTACTTAGAATGTCCGCGAGTCGTGGGTTCGAGGTAAAATGCCTAGGATCTTGGTACCCATTGGGAAACGTGTTCCTCTTAGATCTTTGGGAATTATAGATTTTTGAAAAACAGTGGGAGCTACATTAGATTAAAGACCTTATCTTTTGTATATCGTTATAATTCAGCATGCTCACTAGTTCTCTGTTTTACCATTTAGGTCATAGATTCTGTGATTCTCTACGTGTTTTGAAATGGCAACCAAAAACCCTCTTGTATCGTTCCTCGAGTCAAACAAGTTGACTGGTCTCAACTATTCTGATTGGCTGAGGAATCTAAAAATCATTTTAGATTCTGAGAAGAGAACTTATGTTCTCTTCGAAGGGGAGCCTAGTCCCGAAGGGGAGGCTCCCACTCGGGCCGAGCGGGATGCGATTCAGAAGTGGAAGGATGATAATCTCCAAGCCCGTTGCCTTATGTTGGCTAACATGTCTCCGGACTTGCAAAGGTAACATGAGGCCATGGAATTCGCTTGGGAGATTTACGACCACTTAGAACAACTTTACCGCCTTTATGAACGTGTTACAAGGTATAACACTTCAAAGGAGTTGTTCCACTTAAGAATGAGGGAAGGTTCAAGTGTCTATGAATATGGAGTCAAGTTTCTTGCCCTTACTGAGAAACATGCCTCCATGGACATGTCACTGAAAGATGAGCTTTCAGTGGAATTATTGCTAGCCTCGCTCCCACCATCATTCAACCCATTTGTCCTTAATTTCAACATGAATCATGCTGGTGCTACTGTAGCTGAGCTGATTAGTCAGCTTGTGACTGCTGAAAGCACAATCAAGAAGGACAATAAGGTTCTGATGGTGAATGCTCTATCTTCCTCTTCTGGGCCTTCTAAAGGTAAGGGCAAGAAAGCCCAAAAGAAGAAGAAGAAACCCCTTGGGCCCACTGGTGGCGTTTCGAAGAGGAAGGCCCAAAAGAAGAAGCGTGATCAGAAAGAGGATGTTTGCCTCCATTGTGGCAAAGCGGGACATTGGAGGAGAAACTGCCCAGAGTACAAGGCTACTCTAAAGAAAGGTATCTTTCTCGTTGAAATAAATCTTTCTATTAATTCTAGTTCTTGGGTACTTGATACCGGTTGTGGAACTCATATCTGTAATGATGTACAGATGCTAAGTGAAGTCCAACAACTCAAAGAAGGAGAATGTGTCTTGAAGATCGGCGATGACTCAAATGTTGAAGCTCGAGCTTTAGGCACAATTAGATTAGATTTAGGTAGTTTTGAGTTAGTCTTAAATAAAGTCCTTTATGTACCGAGCATTATTCGTAATATAATTTCTATTCCAATTTTAGATTGTGAAGGTTATGAAACTTATATTAAGAATGGTAAATACTTTATCAAACGGAACAAGTCTTCCGTTCACAACGGTACTCTAAGTAATGGACTTTATCTAACTCAGAATATCAATATTATGAATATACAACGAGAAACGAAGCGTAAGAGAGATGACAAGGTTTCAGCTCCCTTATGGCACGCTAGATTAGGACACATTTCCAAGAACAGAATTAGCAAGATAAAAACTTTAGGATCATTCTCTGAAAATGATCTTAAGGAGTTAACTTCTTGCGAATCCTGTCTCAAAGGAAAAATGTCCAAAGTCCCTTTTAAAAGAACTGTGGAACGTGCCATTAAGGTTTTGGATTTGATCCATACTGATGTTTGTGGACCGCTTAGTGTAAGCACAAGAAACAATCATCAGTATTTCATAACCTTTACCGATGACTTTAGTCGATATGGTTATGTATACTTAATGAAGTATAAATCTGAAGCTTTTTAGAAATTCTTAGAATTTCAAATGGAGGTTGAGAACCAAACTGGTCACAAGATCAAAGCACTTCGATCTGATCGAGGAGGCGAGTATCTTAGTGAAGAATTCCTTAATCATCTCAAAGATAATGGGATTATCTCTCAGTGGACTCTTCCGGGAACTCCTCAGCTTAATGGAGTTTCTGAGAGAAGGAAGCGAACCCTACTAGATATGGTTCGTTCCATGATGAGTTTCACTGACTTACCACTTTCTTTCTGGGGTTATGCCCTAGAAAGTGCAGCAAAGATTTTGAATCTAGTTCCCTCTAAGTCAGTCCCTAAAACGCCCTATAAAATGTGGCATGGTAAAATCCCTAGTTATTCTTACTTAAGAATTTGGGGTTGTCCTGCTTACGTGAAGAGGATAGTGGGAGATAAGTTAGAATCTCGTTCTAACTTATGCTACTTTGTAGGTTATCCTAAGGAATCCATAGGATATTACTTCTATGATCAATCTGAGCAAAAGGTGTTTGTTTCCAGAAATGCCACTTTTCTTGAGGAACCGTTCCTTAAAGAAAAGAAAGGCAAGATCATAGAATTAGAGGAAGTACAAAGTGAGCCCACGCCTCCCACTGAAGAAACGTCTCCTTCTGATCAACTACAACCAATCACGAATTCGATACACACGTAAATCCTCCTCTAAGGCGTTCTGAACGCACTCCTAGACAGTCGGAGAGATGGTATGGATTCTTCCATGAAATCTCTCAAAAGGATAATGATCCTTTAACATATGAGAAGGCACTTTCAGATTCTGACTCTGAACAGTGGATAGAAGCTGTGAAATCCGAAATGGATTCCATGAACTCCAACCAAGTTTGGACCTTGGTAGATTTGCCTGATGGGGTCAAACTCATAGGTTGCAAATGGATCTTTAAGAGAAAGCTTGGAGTTGATGGAAGCATTGCCGCCTACAAAGCAAGACTGGTTGCAAAAAGATTCACTCAAAGACCCGGCGTGGACTTTGATGAAACCTTTTCGCCAGTTGCAATGCAAAAGTCTATTCGGATCATGCTTGCCATTGCTGCGTATTATGACTACGAGATATGGCAAATGGATGTGAAAACTGTCTTTCTCAATGGTGACATTGATAAAGACATTTATATGGAGCAACCTATAGGTTTCACATTCAGTGGGAGTGAGCAAAAGGTTTGCAAACTCCAAAGATCAATCTATGGATTGAAACAGGCTTCTAGGAATTGGAATATTCTATTTGATGAATCAGTCAAAGCGTTTGGCTTCATTCAAATTTCGAATGAATCATGTGTGTATAGAAAGGAATTGGAGACCTCAGTGCAATTCTTAGTACTTTATGTTGATGACATCCTTCTTATTGGGAATTCGAAGGATGACATGAAAGTGACTAAGTTATGGTTATCGAACCAATTCGAGATGAAAGATCTGGGTGATGCGTCCTATATCCTTGGAATTAAAATCTATCGAAATAGATCTAGAAGGTTAATAGGACTATCACAGTCGATGTACATTGACAAAGTATTGAAGAGATTCAATATGGAGTCAGCAAAGGTTAAGAACCTTCCTATGAGTGTAGGAACATGTCTTTCAAAGAAGATGTGTCCTAAGACTAACCTTGAGAAGGAAAGAATGACTCATACACCTTATGCATCAGCAATAGGTAGCATAATGTATGCAATGTTATGTACTCGACCGGATGTGGCTTATGCACTTAGTGTAACAAGTCGTTTCCAATCTGACCCTGGAGATGGTCACTGGGCTGCCGTGAAGAATATTCTTAAGTACTTGAAAAGTACTAAAGATTTATTCTTAGTTTACGGAGGTCAGAAAGATCTTACTGTCGAAGGATACTGCGATGCAAGCTTTGCATCTGACTTAGATGATTTTAAGTCAATGTCAGGATACATTTTCTGCCTAAACGGCAGAGCAGTGAGTTGGAAGAGTTCCAAGCAAACGACCACAGCAGATTCGACCACTGAGGCCGAATACTTAGCTGCAAATGACGCAGCTAAGGAAGGTGTTTGGATTAGAAACTTCATTCAAGAGTTGAATGTTGTTCCTAGCATGAAAGACCCCATTACTGTGCTTTGTGACAACACTGGGGCGGTTGCTCAAGCAAGAGAACCAAGATCTCACCAACGGACCAAGCACATTATGAGGAAGTATCACCTAATCCGTGATATTATCAAAAGAGGAGATGTGCAAATTGAGAGGGTCACATCAACAGAGAACGTGACAGATCCACTTACTAAACCCCTTAGTCGTGAAGCTTTCCAAGGTCATCTTCAGAAGATGGGACTTAGAATAGCTTTAGAATGGCTTTGACGGGCAAGTGGGAGATTGTTAGGAATAGTGCCCTAGAAAGTCGATTGTATATCTGCTTTGTGCTTTTCCTTATTGTAATCACAGATAATCTTTGAATGAAATAACGAATTGAGGCAACACTTCTTTATATGCTCTTGTTTGGTATGCGTTTACTTTATTTGTACATGTATGAGAACTCCCCTAATCCTGATGACTTTAGGACTCGACCATTTAGGTGAAATGGTTCATGAAACGAGCCCTATATCACATAAGTCATGATTAGTAAAATGCTCCAAGCCGATGAGTCCTACAGACAGTGGGAGTGTCAACCTGACTCCTCTAAGGCTTGCTTGTGGGATCACGCCCTTAAGAAGGACCACCTTGTTTCATGGAGGTGGAAAGTGTATAGTTGATACGTGCGTGATACATGATGGTGCTTACTTTAATAAGTAAGTTCACTGAGGTGCCCCGTGTGAGAACATTCCTAAATGGGAAAGGAAGTTTCTATTTCAGGAAATGGAAACTTCCAGATTAGGAAATATCTCACGAGTCATTGATGTGATTAATTGATCCTTAGACTTGAGGTTCCTTGTCACTTTATGAGTTAACTCTGTAGTCTTAAGTATAAGCTTTAAAGGGTGTCGCCTTAGACGACTGATTCAAGGCTTATGCTGGGGCTGCACAAGTGATTCATGAAAGTGAATGAGAATCAAGAAAGGACCTACACTTGCATATGCAAGGTGATCTCTTATTGTATAAGTCATTCATATGCCATATGGAGTCCTTGGCCAAGGCAGTAGATCAAGACATCAAGAAAAGGGTTTCTTGGATTGAGATCAAATGGATATGAAATGCACTTAGCTTTAAGACCGGATTATTAGGGTTCTAATTATTCTCTTACCCTAGATCTTGGTTGAGAGATAGTAAGTAGGAGGATTGTAACTCACATGAATCAATGACTTAAAGGTTCTGTCGAATCCGAACATTCCAATTCAGCTAGGGGTTAAACACCTGTTGCTAGACTATGGTCGTTTAATCTGTGGACCGATTATTTAATTAGTTAATTAATTAATTGGGGTCACTGCTAATTGAATTGAGAACCTAGAGGGTCACACACAACAACTTGGTTACATGAGTTGAGGCTTTAAAATGATTAAACGAGTTAATCGGGCCAAGAGGGTTCCACACGTGTGGGTCACGAGAGTGACACGTGTCCTTGTGACACGTGTCCCACACGTGTAAATATATATATTGTATATATATATATTAAATAATTAATTGTGTTAATTATTTAATAGACTTTGGTTTAATTTTGAATTAAAAAGAAAGTCTTATTTTGGAGAAAAATAATCTAGTTAATTAATTATGAATTAATTAATTAGATAAAATAAGTTATTTATTTTAAATAAATAAAGTATAAAATTATCCAAAAATAGTTTGGATATTTTAGCTCTCTTGAAAGTTGATTTGAATTTGAATTCAAAGTCAAAGTCAAAATTACTTGATGATCAAGTAATAGTAGAGAGAGAGACCAAAACCCTAGCCCATAAGGACTAGGATTTTCGGTCCTCCCTTATTATAAATAGGGGAGCTCGAGCTCCCCTTAGAGCTAATTGGCAATCCTTTTGGTTCATGTGTTGAACACCATTCTTTCTCCAAGATAAACGAAACCCTAGGTTAAGCCTAAACACTAACTAGAGAACTAGCATCCTTACTAGTTAGATTGTAGTCAAGTTGTTGGACTATCTCTAGAGAGCTTCAAGTTAGAAGTTTGAAGATTCGAGCTTTACCAAGGAGAGGGGATCAAGCCGCGAGAAGAATGTTCTTGGGTGGCTTGAAACGCTTCAAGAAAGAATAAAAGAAAAGTTAGTTTCTTATCTCTACGAATTTGGATTCACGATTGCGAGTCCAAGGTCCTTTTGTTGGAAATTTTTTAAATTTTCGCTGCTTTCTGATTCGTGTTTTTCAACATGTTCACCGTTGTTTTAGGAAGTTTCCATAACAATGATCCGATTTGGCACTTGATTCTTTATTGGGGATTCTTCTAACCATAGTGCCATGCCTCGAAATGCCCAATGTATGGATACTTCAATCGCCACTCGAGCTTCACTCCACGATCAACTTTCCTTTCCTTAGTAACACCACAGTCCAAAGTTCCAATCTTGAGTGTGCGCTTGAACTTAACCCAATTAATTCACTCTCCACCACAACTTCTACCCGTCATTCTCAGATGCTTGAACTAGTCCTTTGGTAGCTTGAATTCTAGTCTCCAATCCTGATAGCGTTTCTGGCTCAACATGGAAAAACGACTAACGAGCTGATAACCCATCTTGTTCATGTTGTACATTCTTCCCTAAATATTCTACTTCCCAAAGCTCGGTTGAATTGACTCTCACTTCCAACGCTCGATTGAATTGACTTTCACGTTGTCCATTACGAAATATGATGATCCGATCGGGCTTTTATTATCTAATACCCTTCTTACCAATTCTACACATTCATTCCCGATCCTGTCATCTTCAAGATATGGGAGACGGCAAGCCAAACACGATCCTTTCGCACTTGGGAGATTGAGTTCGTATAGGTCACGTAGCAAAACTAACAGCGCAAATTTTCTTTTATATCCACGGTTGCCATCCATCATCCTTTACTTTGTCTTGTTGATTCAATCCCAACCACTCATTGAATCCACATCTTCATCTCTCGAAGTACATGTCCTTTCCAATATCATTCTCGAAGAATTGACCTACCTCGATATCGAAATTCATCAAGTGTTAGGTTTTCCAAAGTCATTCCTTGCCACTTTTTTAGAATCTCGTTACCTATTGATTCTTGCATTTTCATTGTTCCTGCTAGAAGTGATCTGATCGAGCACAACCATGAATTTAAGTCATCTCCCAGTCGTGCTCTCCCTCTTAAGAATTCATATCTCCCACCGTTGGACTCATTACATCACTCCTTGAATTGGAGATTCTTAGCTTCTTCATCGTAGTTTCCTTGGTATAATGGTTCTAACTATGTCACGTGCCCAATTATCTCGCTCACATTCACTTTGAAGTGATTGGTAAGGATAGCAACCCACTTTTTTCATTCCCAATTTTCGGTTCTACTTTTCCCCAAACGTCAAAATTCCCGCTTTCCTTCCTAACCAACTGGTGCAACCCAAAATTTCTTCCTTCTTGATTCAAGCAAAGCCCGGTCGGAGTAACATTTGATGAACGAAGTGGAGAAAATTTCCTATCAAGTTAGTACTAAACAATGCATGTTGGGTTAAGATGCCAATGCACATAGCACTCTTGCAAGCAATTAATAATGTAACACACTTGAGCAATTATGTCAAGTAGAGATGCACGCACATGTATAGATAAAGAAGATTAAATAATTTAAGGCGATGTATGATTCACGTGCCATGAATGCGATACACCTGTCACCATAGTGGTAAGCTTTAGCTCAGCAATTTGTTCCTTATCTGTTGAATTACGGGCTTGTCTCGAATTGTTGGTTATCTCTTGTTTTCCCACGGTCTTTTAATTCTTCAAAGTTTTCTTGTATCAACTTATGTGTCTCCACTGTCCGAGATTGAAATCCCTTGAACCCAAGTTCTTCTATGCCCATAGAATCGATGTCTTGCTCCCTTCAAAGATTGATCCCCAAATGTTGTTCCAAATCCTACTCCTAGTTATCACGTTGATCGAAGTTCCCTTAATTTATTCTTTAAGAGTTTAAATTGGTTGACCGTCTCGTCCTCCAATTGCTTACACTTGAGCATATAATTTCTCTCTAAGAGCTCTTTGTCTTTCTTTATCATTTCCATTTGTTGCTCCATATCTTCCATGGGTTTGTATTCACCGTATTGATTAGTTTTCTTTAACTCTTCCCAATTCGACTTCTATCTCACCTGAAATCCGAAGTATCTCAATTCCCTCTTCTTAATCTCATCATCCTTTTTTATCGATCTAGACCCCGAATTATAATATTTCCCATATTTTCCTTCCCTTCTTTCTCGAGTTAGATGATCTTTGTTGCTTATCAACTACGAACCTACTTTACCTTAATTCTCCTGAAGGTCATCACCTCTCTCTTGAATGAGATGATCCTATGGAATTCGGCTGGTTGGCTTTTGTAGTGTAGGTGTATGTATTGATCTTGTGAGTTGTAAGCACCACACACCCCACCACTATCTCATCGAGTATCCACCCACTTCAATAGAAATTGTAAGTTACTTCCACAACAGGTCCTTCTATTCCGGATCTTATCACTCAAATCATAGCCCAATAAGAGAAGTCCATGAATCCTAAATCCCTGTATATAATCCTCGGTGCATTTCTTATATCTTTCGTACCGGAGAGAAAAGCTTGTAATGGATTGTGGATGTCGTAGAAATTGGTCGTGGTTTGATATCATCTTAGAAACCTATAAATCACAATTCATTTCGAAAATAAATGCATGTGGTTAGTGCATGCTCATGTCACATAATTAACACCAAAACCACGAATTTAATGCAAAATGCAACACATAATTCAACAAAGTTCGAAAGAAGCACGTTTCAAGGTTCAAGAGCAATGCAATGCGCACGTTTACAAGTAGTTTCTAAGCCGTACGACCTAAACACGACACTAGAACTCCGATTTTGCAACCTGGAGCTCTGATACCACTTTAGGATATGACGCCCTGAACGGAAAGCACCACATCCCCCGTACCGTGAGCCCGGTCCACCCATGAAGCGGGAATCCATACATGAACCAAGCCCAAGGTGAACGGAAGACAAGATAAAAGAAACCTGTGTTAGGCGGGACTAGACCCTGCACCAACAATTCAACAGGAACAAGAATGCGGAAGCGGTGCAACAAAAATTCACAATTAACAATGTAATTACAATTCACGCAGGAATGTAAATACGGGTTCAACTAATCCAAGAACCTGTCCTAACCTGTCCCGAAACAATACATGACAATAAAATATAAACGGGTTCAACTAATCCAAGAACCTCTCCTAACCTATCCCAAAACAATACAAGACAATAAAATATAAACGGGTTCAACTAGGTCCCTAGAAACCTATCCTGAGTTCGAAACAGGCAATCAAGTGGGGGTAATTCCATTGTACGTTATTCGTTATTCAAACAAGACACATGAATTAGGAATAATTCAATACGTACGGGTGGAATTACGTTCAATCATGCAATCAGGTAAGCAGGATAAACAATGCATGTGTTGATATTCGTACGCCCTCTGTTGATGCCCATTTTACCTTAACGATCCACGAGCTCTGGTGCTGAACAGGGATTGGGGGCATACCAGAGGTTACGGATATCTATATATCACATTTTAGGGATTTATTCCATCCTGGACTCCACTTCTCACTTATTAACATAACAAGAACAAGGTACGTATTCAATCAAGCAAGCACGAATCAGGAATCATTTCAATTGTCAATAACGAGAAACATGTACAATTTAACCTCTTTACGCCGGTGATGGTCCGGGTAGCTAACCATCGCTATCCAAGAACAGTGATCTGTGGGTTCATGACTCCCCAGACCAGAATCCCATCTCCCACCAAACCTCCTGGAGGGTATTTGGGTTGCTCCAACACGATGGGACTTACGCAAGAGGTTACCGTTGGCCCGATACCTCCCCGGTTCACTCAATACACAACCCCTGGGCCCCACGATAAGGTACACGAATCGACATCGGCTAGCCCAGTGCTAGGAGAGCCGGGGGTAATCAAGATCTCGCAAAAACAGGCTCAGGGTTAACACTACAGGATTTATAAAGCATTTTCGGTACATAGCCGGTATAAAAGATATGGTTTGTTTAAGTATGAAAACCATTTGGCTTGTTTAGAGCATGTAAGGTTATAGGTCGTTTATAAAAGAAAACCCTCACCTCCAAGTGCAAGAAGGACCAGGAGAGAAACCACGAACCACGAACTTCTCTACCAAGGAGATTACTGTACAAGAAAGAAGACACGGTGTACTTGTGAGACACGACTCAAAAATGAAACCAAGTAGGGCGCACGACAATGTTCATGAAGTGGTGTACATGTCATGGCATGATTTAATATGCACTACAAGAAAACAGCCATTTTCCGACGAACTTTTCCGGCGATCTCTTTTCGTCTAAAAATATCCGACGAAATTCCGGTGAAACTCATAATATTTGGTTTTTTTCATGAGCTTCAACTTTTTCGACGAATTTACGACGAAATTTCGATGAACTAAAATTTTATTTTCTTAAAAAAATTATATTTTATAATTCAGACGAACTTTGCGACGAACATTTCACCTGAAATCTAGAATAATTATGGTAAATTTGAACTCAGACGAAAAATGCGTCGGAAGTTCGTCTGAAAATTCCGACGAACTATTTTCGTCTAAATATACATAATAGAAATGATTTTTATTTGATATTGCGGCGAAATTCCGACGAAAATGGTCGTCTGAAACTCTTTTTAAATTTTTTTGCGTTGGGATTTTCGGACGAAATTGCGACCAAATAAATCGTCTGAATTCTGAAATAAAACATAACTAAAATTAAAATGCCGATGAAAATCAGACGAAGAATTTCGTCTGAAAAGTTTCTATCTGAAGCCCTAATTTGTATCCAAATTTTCAACGGTTGTTTTCCCTCTCAGCCGTCCCTCAAAATTGTTCAACATTTGTGGCGCCTACTCTCACCTAAAATCTTTTCCCCCAAAATCAGCCCTCTCACCCACGCTTTCCGCGAAGCCGCCACCGTCTTCACCACCGCCTTCTCTTTGTCTCGTCGCAGAAAGCCACCTCTTCTCAAATATCATGGGATAAGTCGGATTCAAATTCTTGTCCAGGTACCCTAAATTTTGACTTAGTTTTTGAAGGGATCTGAATCTTTCTTATTCTTAGGTTTTTCCTTTTTATGGGATTCCAAAAATCATGCTCACTACTCATCTTCTGCTTCCATTTCCAGCAGTTAAACCTCGATTTATTACGACTTGCAGATGGATTGAAGTTTTTTAGGGAAAATAATGAGTAGAACATTTGGTTTTATTTAGGGATTGTACTTATCAAACTTTTCTGGAATGGATTTTGGGAAAGAATTGGAGGAAAAGATGAGTAGTGGGCAAGAACCTCGTTCTTCGAGTTTAATTTAGACTAATTGATGCATATTTCCTGAATTGGTTAGTTCAATCAATTTTGACCATTCTCTTTTCATTTGATGTATTTTCAAATAAAACAACCAAATAATAAACAACTAAATTTTGAGTTTATATCCAGAATCATTGTTTTATTTGGTTGTCTCATTCTCTGAATTTGTTAGCTACAATGGTTGTTTTTCAAGAATTTACTGAAATTTAAAAGAGTTAATTACATCAAAAATAAGAAATGATAAGTTTTTGATCTACTTTGGTCATAGGAATTATACATTGAAATGATATGTACCAAGCCTTGATCAGTAGTGAATTTTGGATTGTGGTTTTTCTTCGATTAGTTCTTTAAATATATATTTGGAAGATTGTGTAATTAGGTTGATCCTCAGGATATCTCAGGTTAATTATGTCTCGATTTTATACATTATTGAACATAATAAGTTAGTTTAATCTCTACAAAAGTTAATTTGCAGAAAATTAAACCTCATTACCTCCTAAAAAATTAAACTTTTACATATATGTTTGTGAAAATCGGACCTCATATACATAATTGGGAATTTTATTTTCCATGGTCATTGCTAGGTAAGAAAAACCCATATGTTCTGATCTATCTGTACTTGTAGACTTTAATTTAGTTTCTCTGGCCATTGTTATGTATGAAAATACAAAGGGATGATTTATCCACCTGATCTTATCCATGAGACTTTCATTTGCTCTTTATTCAGGTGATATGTGTGCTGGTATAGGAAAATGGGAAGCTCTCAATTGAAAATGAGCAAAAGATATATATGAGTTTATAGAATCTCCCAACTATTATGGTAATTGTAACTTCTCATAGCTAATAACTATCATTTTCTTCCATCGAAATGTTAGTTTTTCCCTTTCAATTACAGCTTTTGGTATTTATTGATGAACATTTGGGTCGTTGCTTTAATTATTTTCAATTAGAATTGTGAGGTACTCATGATCTTTTGTGTAGCTGATCACTTGACTTGATTATTATACTAGTTGTTTTCTAAATATATCTCTTGATTTTGTTGCTTGGTTGAGTACTATTTAGAGTCTTGCTGCTTAATGGAGAAATCATTGTTCTTCCTTGAGGCTGTTGCATTTGTTAACTTTCAGGTATTATTATTATGATCTTTATCACCCTCATTTTAAGCTACTTATATGTTATACAGGAAGCTTATTGTTTCTATGTTAATGTGATTGCAGGACAATGTTTAATTATTTTGGTACTTTGTGGAGGATTGTGGTGGACTTTGCTATGGATGACAATGGTGTTAAAGGACGTTGTATGCTGAACAAGGAGTTTAATATGTTTAGGGATAAATTTAGCAATAGTTTGGACAATGGCAATAATAATAGAATCTAATTTCATAATCATTTGCCCAAATTTAACTTTGCATAGGTTGACTTTTACCACAGGTACACCAAAGTGTTAAAAAATTTTGGCAACGCGGAAAACTTGAATATAGAATCCTTGAAGGGCTTCGGGGGGATGCGTCATGCGTGCATGTATATTTTACATAGGGTAATTCATTGCATGTCTGTCTGTGTATACATGTTAATTTTTGTTTCTCTTCTTAAGCTTCAAGGCATTAATTGAAATTGAATTTTTACATTCTTCTGATCATTCTAATGATTTTCTTGATAAATCAATATAAGGGGCATATTCTCATATTGTTTTGTATCTGATTAAGTATTGCCCTACTCTTAATGGAATTTGCACGAGAGGTACACTGGGGTTTGCAAATTATTGATATTAATTAATAATGTTTACTACTGATCAGTCTCACTTTCTAGCTATTTCTTTGTGATTTTAACTTTTTATATGAACTAAAGTTTTTCTACGCATTTCCTTGCTTCAAACAGATGCAAATAGACAAGGAGACGAGGTGAGTTTTGACTTTTCCTACGTCATTTGAAGGTTCAACGAATCAAATTGAGTCTCACTGTTCTCCGGAAGATAAGGTATGGAGTTACTACATTTTACGAATGTACATTGAAGAATGTGATATTATAGTACTTATTCTGGCTCAACTATGGGTTCGTGAGCATAGACTTTTTATGATGGAAAATAGTGCATTTTATTTGTTTTATGATGGAAAATAGTGCATATGCTAACTTGATGCTGCCTTGTTTAATTAGTGTGTTATTACTGTACATGGAAAGTTTGCTTTGGAACTCCTTCATATAATTGTTGTCTTAGGACTTCATGTTGTATTGTCATTAGGGAAATTTTTGTGTTATTTTTTGTGCTAATAATGATGATGCTTTCGATTCTAATTTGATAGACATGTTCACATATTAAATTCATGAAAATGGCATGTCAGGGGAAGTTTTGGTAATTTGTCATCCTTCAGGGGGAAGTTTGTGTAATTATTGCAAAGTGATATTCTGATATTTTGTTCCAAAGTGATCGGGGTTTCCATATAAGCATGCCCAATACACAACATGTCATAGTATTCCTTCTTGCCAAAATTAGTGATTGTCTTTGCCGTCTCATCCCAGGGATTCCAGACAACTGCAAATGTAGTGAGAAACATATAAAATCATGATGCACTTTTACATTATTAAGAAAACCTTTGTCATATTAGGAGCCTCTGTACTGCATATATGATCATCATTTAACAACATCCATTGTACTGCTTCTGTACTAAGTTGAGATCTTCATCAACCTATGATCATCATTTAGCAACTTAATTTTCTGCATGTTGTATAATATGTGGGTAAAAAATAAAGTGATTGCTGTTTAGAAGTTTTTCCATGAATCTTTGATGAAATGTGGTATCCTGTTTTGTCTCCAGAAGAGGGCTTTTTTTTCTTTCTGTTTCCAAGAGGAAAAAAAAAAAAAACAGTACTTGTGGGAGAATTGAAGTTGCAGTTTTTGTTATTCTTTTGGGAGAATTAAAATGATGGATTTCAAGAAATTTGATGAATCACTATCAACCTACTTTGAGATGCATATATCTTACTGCCATTTGAGTATTTTAAAGCTTTGCTCTTTTTTGACTTTGAGGGAAGATAAAGACTATCAAAGCACATACTTATGAGCACATACTTGATATACAAAGTGTAAAGTACAACTGTGCAAGAATTCATGCTAAGATTTAAGACAAAAATAGATCTTATATGGAAATTTTCAAAATCTTATGGATGGGGGCTTTTTCTTGAGCTTCATGTCAAGTTTAGATTTCTTTGTACAGTTGTATATTTATTGGTCTTAACTTTGTCCCCAACTTTCCAATTTAGGGGTTTTAGCTCGATAATAATCCAACGTTCATGATGCTCTTTGATGCATTATCTCATATATTCATGCATTTACGTGTCTTTAAAGTTTAAATCCTTATTCATCAAATAACCTTTGTTGGTTTAATGTTTTTTTTAAAGATTAGGCACCTCAAATGGCTTAAGTGGCAATGTAGCAACACTAGGTAAATTTTCAAATGGTGGAGAGAATTTTTCGCTTTTTATCTAGTGTTGGCGTATTTTACGTAGGGTTTGCAACATACGGATTTATGTAATAGTACTTGAAGATATTGTAATTCGACAGATTTTACCGAATTTCGTGCAGTTGGATTTGTTTTTACAATATTGTTGGATTTATGGACATGGTTGAATTTTTAATTTATTGATGGCGTATTACACATTATTGTCGAATTTCAAGCTTTTTATTATTTTATTTTGGGGGTATATAATTACTGAAAAAACAGGTTGAAATTTCAAAAAAAAAATAAAAAATAAATCATAATATAAAATTTGTGACGAAATTTGCGATGAAATTCGTCTGAAAAAATTAAGAATTTCCTGCAAAATTTCAAATATTCGTCTGAAAATCGTCTGAAGTTCGTCTGAAATATATTAAAGTTCGTCTGAAATTTCGTCTGAAATAACACATGGAAATAATAAAATAATATTTTCCGTAAAAATTTCGTCGGAAAAGGAATTCAGACGACATATTTTGGTCGCAAAGTCGCCAGAAAATTATTCGATGAAAATTTGACCAATATGTTTTGGTCGGAAAATGCGTCGCAATTTTGTCTGAAAGTTAGACGATGAAAAATTGGTCCTTATCTCTACGTTGGAAATTTCCTCGCAATTTCGTCAGAAATTTGGTTCGTCGGAAATTTGTTGATTTCGGGCGAGAAAAAGTTTCGTCTGAGTTTCGTCAGAAATATGGTTCGTCGGAATTTTCCTCGCAAATTTCATCTGTATTTATCTGCAACGAGGGTCTTTCAGTCGAACATTAGTTCGTTGGAAGTTCGTCTGAAGGTGGTCGAAAACCAATGATTTCAGACGAAAATGTCCAAAATTTCGTCTGAAATTTTCGCCAAAAATCAGCTGATTTTTTGTAGTGATGAAATAAATCATAAGAATGTCATGAATTGATGTGATCGTGTTCATGTGCACAATTAATGTCCACGTATTGACACGTATACCATTTCAAGCCAAAGTCATGCGTTAAAATGGGAAATAAGTCATAACAGGGCAAGATACATGAATTAAAAGCGTAAAAAGGTCATGCATAACACGTACAAGCGAGCACAGAAGAGAACGGACCATTCCCGAACAAAAATGGTCGTCCCGAAAAACGGCCTAAAATCAGACAGTCTCTAAACAGTCGTTTGGTCCCTTAGTCAAAATGGGAAACGGCTGTTTAGGAACCTTCAGTTCCTAGACGAAACACCTCGGAACGGCAGTTTCAGTCACAGGCTAAAATTCCAAACGGTAGTTCAGGCCCGTTGCCCGCACGTAAACTCACGCAAACGGCCGTTTTATGCCACAAGGCCAAACCAAAACGGCTGTTTCGCACCTGTCTGCTTGAAAAAAGAGAAGGCAGTAGTAGCTATGGCGGAAAGCAACAACACCACACACACTCACATGGTCACACACAGCCCCGAATCACATGAAATTCACGCCACGAAGCATATTCAACACGTAGATCACATATTTGCACATTAGAACTCGTGAAACGAGCCCGAACACATAAATACTGAACCCGATACTATTCGCTTCCCTAACTAGCCACATAACATGTATTCGGGGCTCAAAAGAGATATTAAATCGAAGCACGTAATGAATAGAGCACAAATCTTAGTCGTTGATCGGACGGTTGGATCTCGCGTGCTCGAGCTCGAGAGCTTGGGACCAAAAAAAGGGATGTTGCTCTTCTCCTCCTCTCTCTTCCTTGGTGGTTCGAACCAAATAAGAAAAAAGAAAGGGGTTCGGTCCCTTTTCTTAGGCCAAGAAACGGGTAGGGTCGGTCGGGTAGGGTCAAATAACATCTGGTCCATTCGAATCAGATTTCAAAATCGTAGGGCGATCAATGGCTTTAGAAAATAAAAAGGTTAATCCATTGAATCCGAATCGTCAAAACGAAGTTAATGATAAGGTTGGAATTCGAAATCCGAATTCCCGAGCTCATGGTAGCCACGAGTGGCCCCAAAACACCCTAATTATAATTAGGTCCCTAACTTGCAAATATTGGAAAATTGAGTCGAAGTACAATTTAAATAAATTCTAAGGCACATATAACTTAAAGTAAACTTCACGTTGACATGAATAGCATGCGACGTCACATAAATCACAAAATTACTGAATTAAACTCTCCCGTGACGTCGTGCCTGGCTTGTCAGAAAAAAGGGGTGTCACTATAGAGATTTCACATATTTGGCATAATATAAGTTCGAATATAGTGCAGAACCATATCGAGATAAATACCAGTAATGTACCAAAACAGGGGAATGAGGAAACTTATCATTTTATTACGACTGAATCATTGGCAAAAGCCGGCTTTCCTTAAAGAAGTATTCGTCCCACTACCGGTGCATTGGGTTGCCGCGAAGATCCTTTCAGGATTAGACAGTCCAGAGATTTCTGAATCACAAATACACACGATCACATGAGAATCTCACTTCGACCACTAAAAGGCTCTTATGAGAGAGTGTGGTGTCTAGCTGGCACTTCAGAAAACGTGTTTTTGTGCTGAAAAGATGTTTCCTCACAATAGTCTCAAATTTCGGTGCGTGTTATTTTGTGATCAAAGAGTGTTTATCAACACTAATCCAAAAGACTATCTAGACTCTCTATTTCTTTCCTAAATCACCACTTGTTTCCTCTATTTCTCTCTCATTCTGAGGTCTGGAACTTAGTATTTATAGGGGAGAAGCCAAGACACAAATGACCATTAATTGTCTTGTTTATGGCAGACCATAAACCTTATAATTAAGATAGTCATAATGCTGAAATAAGATTACAAAAACGTCTGGAACGTTTTTAACCAAATATCGGTTCATTAATGTGTCACAATTACAATTTGTAAAGCCTTATTTCAAATTCAAATAAATATCCAGCAATAAATTGCTTCCAATTTATTTAATGTTTCATGGACTTTATTCTATGGATTCCTACCAATGAATTTGGTATCCCTCCAAGAATAATTCATCCATATAATATAATGTCAAATTCCAACAATCCCCCACAAATTCATAGTATAAAGGCCATAAGAATTATAGCAATATGCTTTTAGTAGAACGGTACCTTCCGGTTTGACCGCTACCTTAGTTATCCGATTTTCCTTTCATAGGGACAAATGGAATGTTTCAACTTGAATTTGGAACCTGTGTGTGACAGAGCCACCTGTAACAACATATCACAAAGAGATTTAGTAATCTGTCGAGTTGACACGTTATGGCCATGTGTCATGTCCTGTTCATGAATATTTTCAAAGAATAACCCGTTTTATCTAATCGCGGACTCACAATAATATTCAATTAGTTGGCATCTCCAAAGAAGCACTGCTAACGTCTCATCTTAAACCAGATCTTGACCCCATTCAGAGTATAATTCTTACTTTATTTGCAGCTTCAGCACCTACCAGGTAAGTTCCAGAGGATAGACATAGGTACTAAGTACCATTCAAATTAAATAAAGTACCACCATTCATCCGACAGCTTATTTATTCCACATTGAACCTACCGCATGGGATCTCCACTTGGTAGGTTGGGTTCCTACTGAAGATGTATTACGATGCGGGTTTAGCCCCATCCTCAACCTGGATTTTTCAACTAAGGATCTCTCTAGACTAAAAGGATCAACCACATTATCTTTGATACCAACGAAATCAATGGCCACTATCCTTTCAGACGCCAAGTTCCTTATAGACTTTAGTCTAACTTGAACATGTCTCTTTGTCTTTTGATTGTACTTTGTACTTTTAATCTTTGCAATAGTGGACTGACTATCACAATACACAACAATGGCTGGTACCGGCTTGGAAACGATGGGTAGTCCAACCATCAGCCCATGTAACCATTCAGCCTCAGTTTCAGTTGTATCCAAAGCACATAACTCCACCTCAAAAGTAGAACGAGTTACAATAGTCTGATTAGAAGACTTCCAGGAAACAACGCCTCCACCCAGGGTAAACACATACCCTGTAAACCATTAGTACCAGAGTTCATGGCTATCCAGCTCGCATCACTAAATCCCTCAAGTACTTCTGGGAATTTACCATAATGCAGCCCAAGTGAACTAGTACCTTTAAGATACTTCATCACCCAATTCAAAGCCTTCCAATGTGTACGATTAGGGTAACTGGTATCTCGAGCTAATTTAGGGACTGCAAACGAAATATCCGGCCTTGTACCATTAGCAAGATATTGCAGGCTTCTAATTATTTGAGAATATCTCAATTGAGAAATAGGAACGCCAGTTACATTCTTGTACAAAGTCACAGAAGGATCATATGGTGTTTTAATGGTTCTACTTTTAGTATATCCAAACTTCTCAATTATCTTCTCAACATAATAAGATTGAGAAACTATTACACCATTAGTTGACCGAATCAACTTTAGTCCAAGATAACATTAGCTTCACCCATATCCTTCATTTCAAACTTACTCTCCAAGAACGATTTTATCTCATTGATAATGTTCGTAGTAAAACCAATTAATAATATATCATCCACGTATAGGCATAACATAATACACGAATCACCTTGAACTTTACAATAAAGACATTTATCATTATGATTAACAGTGAAGCCGAATGACAAAATGGTCTTGTCAAACTTTTCATGCCATTGTTTAGGTGCTTGTTTCAAACCATAAAGAGATTTAACAAGTTTACACACCTTATTTTTACTACCAGGTGCTACGAATCCTTCAGGCTAGCCCATATAGATTTCTTCCTCAAGATCACCGTACAGGAATGCGGTTTTAACATCCATTTGATGGATAGGAAAATCATATATAGAGGCCAACGCTATAAGCACACGGATTGTAGACAATCGAGAAACAGGGGAGTAGGTATCAAAATAATCAATCCTTTCTTTTTGTTTAAAACCTTTGGCAACAAGTCTTGCTTTAAACTTATCAATGATTCCATCAGATTTAAGTTTCTTTTTAAAGATCCATTTATATCAAATCATAGTGCACCCCAGAGGAAGATCAACAAGTTCCCAAGTCCCGTTAGAGACAATAGAATCTATCTCACTTTTAATAGCTTCTTTCCAATGCTTTGCCTCACTTGAAGACATACCTTCCTGGAAAGTACCAGGATCATTCTCGGTATTGTAATTGATAAAATCATTTCCAAAATCCTTAACAATCCTTGCTCGTTTGCTCCGTAAGTTAAACTGTTACTACTCGTATTAACCCCCCATACTTGTCATCCTTTCCACTTGATCAAGAATTGAACTAGATGTAAGGGATGAATCTAAAGTTGGAACATCTTGAGGTATTCCAGTTTTCATCAGAAACACATCTTCAAAGAATGTGGCATCATGAAACTCAACAATCGTGTTAACATCTATGCCAGAGATATCAGATTTAATTAAAAAAAAAATCTCATTGCATAGCTAGTTTCCACATATTCAATAAAGACTGCATCTACAGTTTTGGAACCAAGTTTCTTCCTTTTGTGCCCACACTCGGAAATATTTCAAGCTTGGTTTTCTACCTTTCCAGAATTCGAACGGAGTGCGATCTATATGTTTAGGGGGGACTCTATTCAGAATATGGCAAGTCGTATTCAAAAGCCTCTCCCCACATATACTTGGCAATCCTGAATTCAAAAGTAAACTGTTGATCATATCTTTAAAAGTTCTTTTCTTTCGTTCAACCACACCATTCGATGAAGGCGAATATGGAGAAGTCTCTTCATGAACAATACCAAACTTTCGACAATATTCACCAAAGAGATTCGACTCATATTCCCTACCTCCATCTAATTTTAACCTTTTAAGTTTCTTGCCAGTTTGAGTTTCCGCTTCATTCTTAAACATGATAAACTTTTCAAGTGCTTCATCTTTGTGTTTCATCAAATACACGAAACAATATCTACTGCAATTATCAATGAAAGTGATAAAATATCTTTTCATATCTTTTGTCAAGATCCCATTGAACTCACATATGTCGGTATGTACCAAATCAAGTATTTCAGAATTTCTCTGAACTGAATGATAAGGTTTTCTCACTTGTTTTACTTCAATACATACCTGACATTTGTAATTTCTTTCAATATCAAGTTTTGGAATTAAATATAAATTCATCATACCTTTCATGGAACCGAAATTTAGATGACTCAAATGACCATGCCAAACGTTGGAACTTTCAACATTGTTAACCACATTAGAGTTGGAAGATTCAGCTTCATCTAAATTTGAAGAAGTTACACACTTAACTCTTAATTTAAACAAACTATTAGACAAATAGCCTTTTCCGATGAAAGTTCCATAATGAAAAATTACAACTGTATGAAGTTTAAAAGAGAGCTCACAACCCGATTTAACTAACATTGAACCGCTAATTATATTTCTTCAAATTGTTGGGACATGATGCACTTGTTCTAGTGATAGTTCGCGTCCCGAAGGAAATTTTAAGACCACACGTCCTACCCATGAACTCGTGTAACACTGGAATTTCCCATGGTCACGGATTTTTCATCAATTGGTTGATAGGACACAATCAAATTTTTATCAGCACAAACCTGCACATTTGCTCCAGTGTCTATAAGCCATCGAACGGTTCATGAATAGTTAAATTTTCAGGTTCCAGAGATACAAACCTGTCACTGGTATCATGAGTTTTAACTTCACTCAAAACCATATTAACAAATGCGGAAGTTCCAGTCTGCAGCCAAAACATTTTCATATGTGATACCAATAACAAAACCACCAAATCTAGTTGACATGATACATATAAAGCATGTAAGCAGCAAGAATACTTCTTTAAGATTGTTGGAAATCTGTAGTACTAGGTTACCAAAAAGCATGGATAACTTAACTTGCAATATACATGTGATGTGCAATATAGATGGTTCGAAATGTAAGTACCAGAGGCTCTCTGGAACATATAAATCAAGACATAAATACCAACAACATACATATCCAATATATCAGTGAAAGTATCAGTATACAGATCTGACATATTTGGCATAATATAAGTTCCAGTAAAGTGCAGAACCATATCGAGATAAATACCAGTAATGTACCAGAACACGGGAATGAGGAAACTTATCATTTTATTACAACTAAATCATCGGCAAAAGCCGGCTTTCCTTAAAGAAGTATTTGCCCCACTACCGGTGCGTTGGGTTGCTGCGAAGCTCCTTCCAGGATTAGACAGTCCAGATATTTTCGAGTCACAAATATGCACGATCTCAGGAGAATTTTACTTCGACCACTAAAAGGCTCTTATGAGAGAGTGTGGTGTCTGACTGGTACTTCAGAAAACGTGTTTTTGTGCTGAAAAGATGTTTCCTCACAATACTCTCAAATACCAGTGCGTGTTATTTTGTGATTAAAGAGTTTTTATCAGCACCAATCCAGAAGACTATCTAGACTCTCTATTTCTTTCCTAAATCACCACTTGTTTCCTATATTTCTCTCTCATTCTGAGGTCTGAAACTTAGTATTTATAGGGAAGAAGCCATGACACAAATGACCATTAATTTGCTTTGTTTATGGTAGACCATAAACCTTACAATTAAAACAACCATAATGCTGAAATAAGGTTATAAAAACGTCTGGAATGTTTTTGACTAGATACCAGTGCATTAATATCACACAATTACAATTTGTAACTGTCTAGCAATGTTTTCAAAAGCGGACCGGAGGTCGAAGCGGCAGCTTTACTGGTCACCGGTCGGATCGGTTTGACCGGTTTAATTATATAATATTATAAATATATATTATAAATTTTTAATTTTTAATATTTAAAATAAAAATAATATTTTTTTACACAATATCTAAAAAAATATCACATTTAAACACAAAATTATATTTTTTAACATCAAATCTATGGTTGTTATTTTCCAAGGAATTAAAATCTCATAATAAATATTCTAAAAAGAAAAACAAAAAGAAAATAAAATAAAATAAAATAACACATATTTTATCTAGCCCTATAAGCCCAAAAGCCCAAAAAACTATGATATGAAAACATAAAACCTATTCAAATTGTTGCTCCGTCGTCTCTTCTTTTTCTTCATAAGAGTTCAACTAATAGATTCTCAATTTCATTGGCGTTTGGGTAAGTGTCCTCTGAAGAAATTCCTGATCTCTCCCTCTCTCTCTCTTCTCTCTCTGTTAAAGAAGTGGGCTATGATTATTATTGAAAGTTCATCTCTCTCTGTGTTAAACGCTGCTATGAAGAAAAACACAGCAAGTCTTCTCTAGATATCAAACCGGACTTTGAAGAAAAACAGAGCACCGTTGCTGCGTGAAAATCTGGAGGGGAAGAACAAAAGAGAAAAAGCGAAAAAAAAAAAAAAAAAAGATTTATCCAAGAACCGCCGGTCCGGTCCGGTTTACAGGGCCAAACTGCCGGTTGTTCCGGCCCTATACCGATCCGGTCACTGCCGATTTTATATGTTAGTTCGGACCGGACCTTGCGCCGGTCACCGGTCGGACCGGCCGGTCCGGTCCGCTTTTGAAAACATTGCTGTCGGGTACCAGTCTTATTTCAAATTCAAATAAACATCTAGCAATAAATTACTTCCAATTTATTTAATGTTTCATGGACTATTCTCTGGATTCCTACCAAAGAATTTGCTATCCCTCCAAGAATAATTCATCCATATAATATAATGTCAAATTTCAATAATAAGAAAAAATAACGTTACGTAATAAAATAATACAATAGAATTTAGAATGGGTCAATTTTTTAAACGGACCAAATATCCCTAATACTTATTCAAAACCCCCCAATTCAAATTTTATACATTTCACATCCCTAATATATCACACACTTTTCCTAAACCCCCTAATCACCTAAAAAGTCTATTTTATCCCTATTTTTTTACTTTGTCCACACCCTTTTTTCTTCCTCCACACTTCATCTTCTTCTTTATCTCCTTCATCCTTCATTTCGCCGGTGCGCCGCCGCCACCATCACCGGACCGCCGCCGGACCACCACCGGCCACCGCCGGAGGTGGTCCAAAAAATCCCAAAAAATTCACCGGGGACGTACTCCTCGTCCTCGTTCCATATCTTCGATTAGTTTTTCAAAATTCCAAACCGTTTGTCCCCAATTTCAGATCTAAGAATTTTAGATTTAAAAAGAAAATGTCCATAACTCTCAAACCGCTTAACGAAAATCGATTCCGTCAATTGCAATGGATTCGTCGTGTCGAGATCTTCAAGATCCATACAAAAAACGTCGAAAAATATCGCCGAAAATGAGAGACCCATTTCCCATTTTCTATTGAAAATTTGCAGGTTTCGTTCGACCTCTCCACGGCCTTCTCCGGCCATTTTCAATAGACGAGGTTACCACCAATGAAGTCGCGTCGTCGAAATGAGTAAAAACACGTAGCTCCCGTCTCCGGAAAGTGTTCGGAGACGGCGCTGAAGTCTCGGCCGGAAGCTATTGAAAAACGCAGCAGAGAAGAAAAGAAAAGAAAAAGAAAAAGAAAAGAAAAAAGGGGCATTGGGAGTAATTTCTCATATTTTATTAAGGGTATTTTAGTCTTTTTATGTGAAATAGGGGGTTTAGGAAAACTTTCATGAATAATTGATCCTTAAAACATATAAAAAAGTAATTGGGGGGTTTAGGTAAAGTATTGATGTATATTAGGGATTGTTCATTAATTATCCGTAGAATTTATTAATAATCATATTATTAAAAAATATAATTATCCTAAAAACCTTAGAATATAATCTCATAATTATTTATTTTATAAATAAATAACTTTAAATTTTATCCATTATTTATTTTATTAATAAATATTTTATAATATTATTATTTTTATTTATTTTACAAATAAATAATAAGGATAATAACTGTACGATATTATCTTTATATTTATTTTATAAATAAATATTTATGATAATAATAATATGATATTATTTTTATTTTATTTATTTCATAAGTAAATAAGTGTTGATATTATCTTGGGAAATCTTCTCTTTTATCACTCAAATATAAGAATATCCTTTTATAAATTACACAAAATGATTTTCATATACGACGTAAGAAAAAATTTCTTTTAATAGAGAGAGAGAGGAATCGCAAAGCCTTCTTCCCAAGCAGACCACCACTTTTCTGCTCGATTAAAAATCAGAATTCCAGTTTCAATAAATTAGAAAAAAAAAAAAATCAGAATTCCCAAAACCTCCACAAAACCTCTCTCTCGTGTCATATTTCTGTCCATCTCCTCCGATCATCTCCGTTGTGCAAAGAAGTTTCAATTTTCGGCAGCTAGGTAATTGTTTCATCACTCCAATCTTCGCTTAAATCTCTTTTCCCTTTCAGTTGTTAATCTCTTCCCATTCGAAACCCCTCTTTTGATATCGTTACATCTGTCGGGGTTATGAATATATTTTGAATAATTCAGCATGTCAATCTGGTTTGATATGAGATTGGGTTTTTCCTCAGCATTTATACGATACCCATCTGAGGTAGCTAGAATCCGTACATCTTTCCTACATCCATTTCACCCTACTATTGCCAGTATTTTACAGAAAAGAAGAAAGATTGCATGTTGCAAAGGCTTGTAGCTTTTCGAGTGAACCCTGAGTCGTTCATATTTTTATGTTGCAAAGTGGCTGCTTGAAGGTTTTAGTGGAAAGCTTACTACATTTCATGTTTGTTCGGAAGTTTTATGCTGAACTGATCGTTAATCATTTCTCAATTTTGAAAAAGAAAAAACCCATTTCAGCCAAAGCTCATTTATCTCTGTACTTTGAGCAAGTGATTGAGCTAGTCCCCAATCTGAAGTCCTGCATTTCACACTCAACAATCATTTCTGCATTTCAAAATATTAATGTATTTGTATCTTCCTATATGTGAGTGGATCACAGTCTTACACTTACCGGAAAACTTTCGAGAGAAGCTAATATGTGATTCTTGATTTTTGTAATTTCAGTTTTTGCAGAAGATGTCATTTTCCAGGTGTTTTAGAAGAACCAATATATTTTCTTGTATTAGCAATCCTCGTACACAGACACCTTTTCTATTCAGGTAACTAATTTCACACTGAGATACTCAAGTTATTTTTAGAACTGGCAATTTTAATATTCCCATTTGCTTTACTCTCATATACATTGGTAATGTTCTTAAGTTGTTGTTTTGTTATATCTTTTATGATTAATTAAGTGTCATTCATTTTCATTCTCTTACTCAGGTGCCTACCTGATTTAGCCGTTGGAACAAATAATTGCAACATATATGGATGGCCATTTCGATTAGACTCTCGGAGTTTTATGTCGCAGCATGGACATAAATTGAGGAACTGTAGTTTTGGAAGTTCATGCTCAATGAGTTTTGGGAGGCAATATGCTACTCAAGCTGCTACAGAAAAGAAATCTAAGAAAATGCTTTTGTACTTGACCGGTTTGGTCTTTGCAATGGTAGGATGTAGTTATGCTGCAGTTCCATTGTACAGGAGATTTTGTCAAGCTACCGGGTATGGTGGCACTGTTCAGAGACGAGAGGTTAAATGGCTTCACTCAATTTCCTCTGTGCATTTTCCTTATGCATTTCTTTTTGTTGTTAACTGATGAAACTTCTCTGTTGCAGAGTGTTGAAGAAAAGATTGCTCGTCATACAAAGGATGGAACTGTCACGTCTAGGTGCAATTTCCATAGCATGGATATGCTAATCCATTTTTTGTGTTAGCTATTGCTAATTAATTGAATTGTATTATCATTTAGTATGTTGGATTCTTAAAATCTATAAACATCCGTTTAGTTTTTCCCTTTTCAAAATAGCGTTTGATGATTTTTATGTTTTGTACAGGGAAATTGTTGTGCAGTTCAATGCTGACGTGGCAGATGGTATGCCATGGAAGTTCATTCCAACACAGAGAGAGGTGCTTTAACAATAGGCATGTTTACCATGTGTTATGAGGATATAAATGTTTTTTTTTTTTGTAGGAATTTAGCTGTGACATGTTTTGGAGTTTTATCATATTTTATGCTACCCGGTTGCAGGTGAGGGTAAAGCCAGGGGAAAGTGCCCTTGCATTTTACACTGCTGAAAATAGAAGTGCAGCCCCGATAACAGGTGTATCTACTTATAATGTCACTCCAATGAAGGTACAAACTTAATGCGAAAGTTTTGTTATTTTAAACGCTTCCATTTCTTTCTTATTTGCATACATCCTATGATTATGATATGAATGGTTCTGTACAAGTATCACAAAAAGATATTTCAACCATTACCATAGCTGCATGAATCCTTCTTATTCAAATCGTGCATTCTTTGTTCAAAATGAAGCAACTGGTTTTAGCATTTTGATATTGCAGAGAAGAATGATAAATTGGTGAAATTGTGTAGGCTGCAGTATACTTCAATAAAATACAGTGCTTTTGCTTTGAAGAACAGCGACTTCTTCCTGGGGAACAGATTGACATGCCAGTGAGTTTTGCCCTTCTCTACTTCCTCGTCATGTCAATGGGGTTTACCATCTTGTTAATGAGTTTTTATGTTTTTCTGTGTGTATAGGTGTTCTTTTACATAGACCCAGAATTCGAAACGGACCCAAAAATGGATGGTATCAACAACTTAATTCTGTCCTACACTTTCTTCAAAGTTTCTGAAGAACAGTAAATATTGGAGCTACAGCATTTTCCCGTCTTAACAAGTAGGCCAAATTCTGGGTCTTATCTTGTGAATCTACGCAGCTTTTAGTTGATTGAATAATTTGTTTAACAGTTGATTGGCAGCATTCACATGTATTTTATTTTGTTCTTTCTTTTTTGATGAGTAACATGTCCAGGCAGCAAATTTGGTTGTTTTGTGAATATACATATTTGACGATTTTTACATCTTAAATAATCTTATTACAGAAATTGGTTGTCTGGTAATCATTTACTCGGCTTCCTGTATGACTGATTTAAACATATAACAGGATGATTGTTTGCTGTTTATCAAGCTCTTGTTTATGTTTACAAGATTTTAATAGTTCTGTTGAGTGAGTTTTTTATTTAGAGGTAAGAATGACCTACTTATTATTATATCTTTTGGGTTATTACACTTGGAATGAATCCCTTGAATATATGGAAAACCACTGATATGTCCTGTTAGATGAAATCTTACAGGTACTCTCTTATTCAATCCTGAAATTACACGGACACCCCTTATGTCTATGGTTCCCCAAAACCCTTACTTCAGTCAGAAATAAAAAAAGACCTGAGGGTGTAATGGGTAGTTCAATAATGTGTTTTTCATGGAATTAAGGTTCTTGGATGGAACATAGATTCCAGGTGTTTGATGAGTAGTTTCAAATTTCACCAATACAGAAAGGCGATGGACATAATGGGTAGTTCACAATGTATTTTCTGGAGCGAACTGTAGAGACCATGAGTTTTCGATGCATGGATACGACTAAAAATATTATTTTGTTATGTGTGTGTTGTGTCGGATACCCATATCGAATTTATGTTAGATACTGTACTGAACACCTTTCTCGTGATAAATTTAAGGAAAAATATATATGGTTGCATTCATGTTTTCTCAGCGTTTTTTGCATCCTACCGGATAACTTCATACCTTCGTATATGCGTAAATGCATCATATTCATGGGTGTGTTTATCTTCAAAATTCACTAATGAATCCATGTGTATATTTCATCTAAGAGGGGGTTCTAGTGTAATTAACGCAAACCTTTTTTCTTTCTGAAAATGGCGATTAACTTCAAATAGAAGCATTTCCACAATCTTGACTGAGTAGGTTAATGTTGGAACATGAACTAACCTCATGACCCACCACTAATTTTAGATAATCATGTGATAAGAAGCCAATAACTACCCATAAGAGACAGATTACCTTCCAATTAAACACTCACTACAGATTTAGTAATACTAGCTTAGTGTCCCTCCTAATAAACCATCATTAACCCATTCTTGTTTCCCATTACCAAATACCAATGATATTGATGTAGAATAACATATTGTGCTACTTTCTCCTCTTCACACTCAAACTACTCTATCAGGTTTGTTCTTGCATGATTGTCCACTTTTACGTACAATTACATACATTTTGGTCTTGTGGATTTTTAAAAATCTTGCTTTTTGACCTACGTTATACTTGGCTACTGGAAAACGTACGAGTGTTTTGTAAGTGTATTAGCATAGTCCATTTACTTGTTCTGAGAAGCGCAGTGCATACAACGAGAATAAAAAGATGAGGCCCAAATATGATAGGTGAAGGTTGAGATTTCAAATTTTGCAGAAGATTTGGCTAATCCGATCTTTTTAATAAAAAGATTTCAAATTTTTGGTGACTTCAACGCCCAGTCCACACCAAGCCACGGCATGCTTCAACGTTCAAGAGCGCTTACCTGTAGTTACATAATGTCCAATAGTAGGGTCGTCGCTATCGGATTGTCCGTTTAAAGATATAATTGGTATTGCAAGTGTGCCTCAACAATTAAAATTTTATCACTTTCTTGATGTACAAACACTTATAAAAAATATTATATTATCGTATTGTGTGATGTCAGACACCTGTCAGTTGAAAATTTAAAAAAACCTTTTGTGTTTGTCATGTATTTGTACCGTATCGTGTCTGTATATATCATTGGATCTCATAGCTTGTAATACTGTGGTGTAAAAACAACTAATAAATATTCATCTAAGGTTGAAATAACACTATATTAAGTCATCCGTTTTCCAATATAGTTAAACACAAAAAGCATATCTTACCAAGTCTTCCAGCCTTTGCAAAATAAAAAAACAGCAACTTTTATCCAGTCCACTGCAGGCTTCAATACACAAACAAGAATATACTCTTCTCTTGTAATTCATACGTATATTTCACCAACAAATTAATTAATCAAATCAAATGAACCACTTTGACAATGTGAGTGAATATTGTAGAGATGAGAGGGAGATTCAATCAGAAAGTTTGGTGCAGAAAAGCTCCTCATCATGCTGGTGATTGAGCAACAGCAATGTTACTAATTTTTCTCCATAAAAAAACACAGACACAAACTTCCAAAGATCAAATCTTTATATATACTTCAGTTCAGTTAGGAGGCAGCCCACATAATCAAAATCCCATTAAGGCCACTAATTACTCAATCATGGAGAACTCAAACAGGAAATCAGCTTCTTCTCCAAAGGTGAGCACTCATGCACATTGCCTTGATTAATCATTCTCTTTTCATCTCCTTAAAGTTAGGCTTTTTTACTCACACATTCCATTATATTATTACACAGTTGTCTGCAGTTTCATCAGCTAACAGAGGAGGATCCATGAGAAACACTAGTTTATCTCAGTCATCCTTGACCAGCAGCTCTTTTAATGGGGTATAAATGAATAAACCAACCATGTATATTGCATGGACTATATATATATATGAAGATTCATTGTTTTCTTGGCATGAATGCATAGGATATCCATAGGTCTTGGACGAAAGAAAGCACGAAGCCGTCCGAATTCAGACTCCATACTCAGCAACGTGCGGCGCAGCGTGCAATATTCAACTCCTCCGTAAGTACTGCTGTGTTTTTGAGATACCCTTTAAATAATTTATACAAATTTATGAAAAAAAATTGTAGTTTCAAACGCCTCAAATAAATAAATAAGAAGTATTTGATCTCGGCGTTTGAACTGAAATTTTGGCTCCGTCTGTGATCAAAACTCGCGCGCACACACACATATACATGTTGCTATTGTACACAATTTCGGGCAAAGTTTAATGTAAGCAATCAATACAGGTTGCTATCAAGCTATACATTATGGAGCAGCACAAGAAACGTGTAGAGAAGGTGCTCAAGGTAGGCACATACATAGAGTTTTTCTATCCCCTCCTCGATGAGCTTGATATGCCTAATGAACGCGAAAACCTCGAGTTATAACATATTTCTTGAAAAAATTGAACGAGAACCGGAAATTGTGTCTTGTGATACACACAAGTTTTGCACAAGAACCCTTTGCATATCGACTCGCCAAAAATAGAAAAAGGGTCATTTTTCAAATGTCACCGTTCAAACTTCAAAATAAACTTAATGAGGTACAACCGTACAGGGGTGGCGAGCAATTTTCTGCGAACATAAGGTTTTCTAGGTGATTCTTTATATCACCAAATTCTCGGTGCTTATTAGGCATAACACGTGGTTTTTCTGCTCTATATATTTAGAAATTTGACACACTTCACCAAAACTTTAGAATTAGGTGAACTAATTTAACTGGTGTGATGTGACAGATAATTGAGGAGGAAGAGGTTCAAAGGCTTAGAAGAGAGATGGTTCCCAGAGCACAACTGATGCCTATATTTGACAAGCCCTTTTCCCCACAAAGGTACATAGTGTATGTTTATAGTTAACTCACGAGTCACGAGTCATTATATACACACACACATATATATATAACGATCACGAACTCGTGCTGATCATTCTCGTTTTGCTTGTTAATTGAACGAAGATCGAATAGGCCTTTGACAGTCCCTCGAGAGCCAAGGATTCACATGCCGGCTTGCAAGCAGTGCAGCTGCATTTCGTGCCGATGAAGTCCAAGCAGCATGATCTCATGTTTTAATATGAAGAAATGATTTTTTAACATTTAGATTTACACAACATTAATTCTTTTTTTCCTTTTTCACGTCCTGTTGTTGTGTCAGTTCCTTGATATTCTGATTACATGGTTTTGTTCTTGTACTCGGGCGGATTAATAAATGCACATATTGAACTTCCAATGAGCTTTTCTCTTGACAAGAGTAATAACATTTGTTTTTATATTTTTTACTTTTAACTATAAAGATTCTCTTGTTTTTGGGCTCCCTTCTCTTTTAAAATTTCCTGTAAAATAAAACAAATCAAAATTTTAAACATTACATGATGCGTTGCGGCAATATATATAAAACAAAGAAATACCTTACTTTGACTTTTAGAGGCTTTAATTGTAGTCAACGGTCTGATTAGAATTAAAACATCAAATAATGGAAGTAAAGAGATTAGATTGTGAAATAATGAGAAAAGGAAATAGAGTTTGAGATCGTGGGATAAAGAAAAAAAAGGAAATTTCACATTATGTTTTGCAGTTTTGATTTGAGTTAAAAACAAAAATAATTTTAAAAAAATTTGAAAAAGGTCGTAAGTGAAATTGTCGAAATTTTAAATTTCAATTTAGTCCTTAAAATAGTCTTATGGGCATAATAGATAGTTCAAAAAAAATTGATGTTGAAGCATAGAAAACTGCCGTTTGTGAGAGAAAAATTTTTTTTTTTTTTTTATATATAGTATAGATCATAATCTTCTTTAGAAAAAGAATCTGCACAATGAGAAATTTTTCGTTGTAAGTATTGAAATAATATTTTGTTATGCTGAGAACAGTGTTTTTTTTAGTTAGTTACCAAAATTTAAAAGTTTGAAATTTATAAAGTTAATATATGAAATGCATGTAAAACATAAATGTTTAAACGAAAAGAAATGTTGAAGATTGCTAGGTTTGTATACAGATCCTCCATTTCGTATACAGATCGAGTTTTAGTGTGGGGGATGCGGCGGTCCGATGACTCAAGCGTTACATGACCCCGTTTGAAGACAAAAGCACTCGAATTCGCCATGCATCGGGAAGAGTTGGAGAAACAGCTAGCCCAGTTACGTGCTAAGGAGGAACTTGTCAATTCATCATTTTGATTAATTGAAGAAATTTGTTTGTGCTTCAGAAGCCTGTGAGCGAGAAACGGGAACAAGTTTCTAATCTTGAGAACACTCCAGTCTTGTCTAAGGAATTGGAGGCTCTGCAGAAGATAGAGAAACTCCTTGCAGAATCTCGACAGGACTTAGCTAGCTTGACCCCTTTGCTTAATCATGTAGTTGTTATAGCACTCCAATCTATGTCATTCTTTCTTTTGATGTGTAAGAACTCCTTTTTCGATGGAATAAAGTCGTGCACTTGCCTTCAACATTTTTCACGAATTTTGTGACACCCCGACTTTTCGACTGTACAGGTATGATGTATGTGCGCATTTAAATTTATTAATCATGCATTTACGTGATTTTCTTAATTGTATAATTAATATTCTTTAATTACATGAATTCTTTTATTTGAACGTTTTGCCCTTTTCGTCTGTATTTGCTTCGTTTGTGCTTGTATTTGAATTCTGATTTTTGTGCCAATTTGATATGAGTGAGATATACGTGTTACAAACTTGATTATTTGTGCGTTTTACGTTTTCGAGTTTATTTGTTTAGCTTTTGAGGTGTTTGTTTCGTTTGGAACCTAAAGGAGGCTAAAACGTTTTTAGCGCACCTTGGGTTCTGGCTTTTGTAACTCGAGCTCGAAAATTCGGATTCGAATTTCGTCCCTTTTTTTGATCTCGTTTCGATGATTCGGAGTCAATGGACTAAGCCTTGTATTTTTCTAAACCCATTTGATACTCCGAAATTTGACCGAAACAAGCTACTAGTGCCTAAATGACCACCTTTCACTAAATTGCACATAAGTCCCTCAATTTTCAGCCTTTTCATTTGATTCTTGGGCCCCCTTAATCCTAACTCAGCACATGATTACCCCCTATACTCTCCATTTCAACCAAAGCAACAGAAGGAAGATAAAATTCAGCAAACTTGAACCCTCACCTTCGTTCCCGTCACCATTCACCAAGGAAGATTTTGGAGCTCAAATCTTCATTAAACTCAACCATATTCAAGGGGTAAGTGTATGATTGCTATCTATTTCCTTTTGTGGTCATTTTGCTTCAAGACATTCAGATTTTGAGCCATGTATGATTGAGATATGAATATTGGAATGAATAGTAAGGGTTATGTGTATATATATATTCATATGATCTCTCTTGGGTTTTTCTTGATTTAATGCATGAAAAGTGACCACTTGAGGTTCATTTATGTTGTATGAACTTGATTTTTATGGTAGTTGAGGTGTTGATAAGTTGCCATTAATGTTTTTCGAGTTTGGAAGTTTTATATGCAAGAACTTGTTTCCTTTTCGTAGCCTGCACTTGCTATTCGGTTTTGGTCAGATTTGCTAGAGTTTTGAGCTGTTTTGCTGCATTCTTTCATGCCTCTACATGCCTTTATGTGTTGGTTGTGGTATGGTTTGAGTTGCAGGGCTGAACAGGGGGTTTTGGACGCCATTTTCGCCTGCACAACTCTCCCCGGGCAGGGAGAATTTGTGCATGTTTTGTCCCTGGGCGAGGACCTTCTATGCAGAAAGTTTCTGCATGGTTGTCCCCGGGAGGGGACATTTTATGCATGAAATCTCCCCAGGAGGGGAGGTTGGGTTGGCCTCCTTTTCGTTTCTTTTGTTTTTTCCTTCATTTGTTTAATCTTTTCTTGTCCCGTACTTATTTCTAAGGTGTTATTTGATGCATTATGCTATGGTATGGTTATGAATGATTAATTGTGACCTTCTTTGGGATTTTATTGCATGAATCATGACCTCTAAGTGTTGTTATCAGGTTGAATAATGTGTTATGACTTATGAATTAAGTTTGTGAATTATTTGATACGAGTTATGAACGTAAATGACTTAGGTGATGCATTCTTGCATTTCATTTGCATCCATTGCATTCATGAGTATTGCCGATCGTCTATATGGTTCATATTTGAGTCTAAGTCTCGGGTATTGTCTCTTTTGTTTCAGAGCCGCTTCCGGACGTTGTCAAGCCCAAGGTTTAGGTGCTTCTTTGCCCGTTTTGACCCCGGTTCTTCTCTCCTTTTTACTTCAAGGTGAGGTTTAGGAACTTTTGTATTAGTTATCGACCTATGGCCTATTATATGATGTTTTCTCACCCTGTATGCGAATATATACCTTATATATATTTAAATACGTGTGTTTAAGCTATGATTATGATCTTATGGAAACGTTTGAATCTTATGAAAACGGTATAAGTATGAGCATATGTGAGCTTAAGTTTTGGATCCTTTTGTACGTCTACGTTATGTATTAACGAGTTGTGCCCTGAAAGATGGGAATGTGGTTTGTTATGGTGTGTTGGGCCCCGAAATTATGGGTAAGGAATGCCCGGGACGACAAGGGTTGTCGGGTTTGGCCTGTGCATAGTTCCTTTTGAGATACTTAGGTGCGACTCTTGGAGGTTGGGGAGGCGTGGTATCTTAAGCCCTCGGTGGATAACCGGGGGAAGGCATATCGTGGGTTAGCTACCCCGTATGTGTTTGTATTGTAGGTGAAGAGGGTTTGATTCCCGAAACACCAAGGATGTGGGGTTGGATTTGTACTTATGAATTCGGTTTTTATGTTATGTTTTGAGGAGTTAGCGGAAGTCTATACTCGCCGGACGTTTGTTTATGTTATGTATCGATAGATTATGGATCGAGATGGGATTTTCCTTTTGTATTATACATTATCTTTCGAAAATGATTGGTATGCGAAACCCTAGCCTCGATTCATGACTATCACTTTGATATATGCTTTGTTATACTTATACGTGTGTGGGTGCGTTTAGCCCCCTCACTCAGTCAAGTTGTTGACTGTCTTCTCTTTTTTCCCTCCTTTAGCTGCAGGTTGCTCGTGCTAGGCGGGGAAGTGCGTCGTGGTTGAGTCGTACTTTCTGGTTTAGGGCAAGTCTGCATTTTATATTGCATCTTTTGATATTATGGTTATGTATTGATACTTATTATGAATATTTGGGAGAATTTATAAACACTTGTATATTTTTGGGCCGTGTGGCCATTGTATATGTTAATGTAAGTTTGTTTGAGCTCTATTTGGATCCTGTTTATTGCTTCCGCATATTTGTTTTACTGTTTTGTGCGCTCTGTCGGTCTTTAGTCCAGCTTAGCTTAGCGTATGTGTGTGTAGGTCCCTGTTCGCTTAGGTTTGGGCTCATGTATGGACTTCTATTTCATATGTGTGTTCGGGTTTAGGTGCGGAAGATGTGGTGGCTCACCGCTCTGGGCGCTATATTTCGTGTATATTACGAATTTATGTTGTATGCTACAAATGTCAAATTTTCATGAACTTGTTTCAATTCAAACATAACTAACTAACATGAAGGTGACAAACCCTTTTTTTAAGATTCGGCTGAAGTTGAATTTTAAATTTCAAGCTGCTTACGTTTTCCGAGGGGATCAAGTCAAAACGTAATTCAAAGAATGCAACATTATTTGGGGAGGGGGGTCGCACATAGTTTATACTCATGCAGAACAGGAGTATCCAAAACTTAACCACCTTGGACGAGGTGAGATATTTCTACATTTTAGTCACATGAAATGTCTTCAGCGGAGTAGATTAGCAGTTTAACCACGTGCACTATAATAATTGGTTGTCGTCGTACTCATTTTATACTCATGCGGGCCAGGAGTGACGTGCAATTTAGGCTCATGCGTCATGGAACAAATTTTTTGCGGGTAACATCTCTTTAATTTAGGAACTTTTCGTTGATGGGGCTGATTTGCAATCCATCTTTATCTGCCAACTTGTAGGCGCCATGTTCAAGTTGCTTGAGAACTTCCTGAACCACATAGTCAGAAACATCAAAATTTGAATTTTTTTTCAACGGTCACATGATTGCACATGTAATATTCCATATAATATTCATTTTCTGTAAGAGCATAAGTATCGCTGGAACAGATCGTGACTTCCATCTCATTTTCAACCACGTCACTTGAGCGTCTTAAAATTTGTCATTTTATCTTCACTGACCTATCCAAGGTGATAAATAAGATCAAGGAGTTACTTTCATGAGATTCTGAGACATGAAACGGATAAAGGTGTTTGCAAACTCAATTCTATAAGTAGAAGATAAATTAGAAACAAAAGCTGTAAAATATTATAGTAGTAAAAATAGAACCTTAAAAATAATCGATTGTGACATGGCATTATAGAGCGTGGCCACGTGGCACGCCCCAGAGGAGCCACGTGGACTGTCCTGGAAACCTGGACAGGCTAGACACGGTCCCGCACAAATCATCAGATCGATATGGGTTTTTAGATCATCAGATCTACACGGATCGGGTCGGCTCACACGTCACCTAATCATCCGGTTATACGATCGATCTACACATCCGATCATCAGATCGTCAAATCCGCTCTTCCGTGAGAGCCCCAAGCAGGATTAAGGATCCCGGAAGGCGCATCGATCTCCAGATCGATGTTATACGTCACCGGACACCCGAATACTGTAAAGCACTCCTGTCGGGACACGCGTATCTCTCTCATTCCCTGGAACAGGCGTACTACGGATCATTAATGACCGTCAGTCCCTGCTTTTACCCAAAGGGGAAAGAAGGTACAAACGACCCGCCTCAAGCCGGTTCCATCGTCCGACACCCAGATCGACGACTGGCAACGCCATTAATGCACACCTATAGTACACACATTACTGTGTTATTTGGCCATGGCTATAAATACTCGCACTTGGAACAGTAGTTGGTAAGCCTTTAATACGCATTCAATTGCATTTATTCTCTTTCTAAAGAGCCTTCTTACTGACTTGAGCTTCGGAGTGCCAAACTTGGGTAAAACCCCAAGTTCCCGAAGTTGGCTTCGAGCTCATGTTTGCTGGTGCTTTCAGGTCGATAAAGAACCCACTAAAACAAATTCTTGACTGATTGACCCAAATCTGACCCTTAGATTGTCCACCTCAGATCGACCGGATTTGAGCCAGATCAGTTTGGCGCCGTCTGTGGAAAACCCCTTTTTCGCATCGACATAGATAAAAGCCCTTTCATACCCCCCCCCCCCCCTTTTTTCAAGACAATGGTGGACACAAGGAACACCCATCGGGAAGACGATACGGAGGAAGTTGCCAAAGGCAGGCATGATCACGACGCGCCGCTTGGCAACATCTCCGTTATCCCTCTCGTCGGGCCCAGTGCCAACGTCCCCCTGCTCCAGCCTGAGGCCATTCCCAGTATCACCGTCACCCAAGCGGACCTGGATACCTTCCTCGACCAGTGGCGAGTCGAGATCGAGCGAGCCCAGGCGGAGGGCCGCGAGCCAAGGCGCCCTGAGCTACTGAGGGCCAGCCCAACCACCACCATCCCAAGCCCTGTGGTGGGCAACGCGCTGGGCCCACCGGTCCAAACATACGGGAACCCAGTTCCCTATGTCTTTCAGTCGCTCGACGGGCATCCCGCCCACATCATTTGGGGCCTTAGTCCCCAGATCGGAGCGGGCCACGTCCAAGAGTATGCTCCGCCGGCGCACCCCCAAGCGGCAAGCAAAGAGGTCCCGCACGAGGGCCACGGAGAATTTGAACACCCCAGCCGCAACAATCGCGGCAAGCGCGCGGTCGACGAGGACCATGAGGAATACGATGACCTCAGAGCACGGATCCCTGCCCGATCCGCGAGGGAGGAGGCCGCCAGAATCACCGCAGCTTGTGTCGAAAACAAGGCAGATCGTTTCGCGGACCCACCACGCAGACGGGTCCAAGACCGCCTGGGCGACCGAGGTTCTCAGGTCACCCAGAGGCAGGTCGACCTACGCGACGGGTTGAACCGACGCCCTCTCCGCTACCGCAGTGACCGAGAGGAAGCCTCCCCCTTCTGCGAAGATATTCTCCGCACGACCTGTGATGGAGATCGAATTCCGACCGGCCTGCCCATGTATAACGGGACCACCGACCCCGAAAAGCATGTAACGGCTTTTGAAAATCGCATGCTGCTGCACTCTCACCCCCAGCAGATTTGGGCCAAACTATTCGTCACTACCCTGACGGGCCCCGCTCAGGATTGGTTCATCCGTCTGCCACCGCGATGTATAACGACCTACAACCGGTTTGTAGATCGGTTCACGGCGTACTTCTCCTCAATGACTGGAGAAAAGCTCCCCCCCTCTTATCTCAACAGCATCTACCAGAGGGAGGGCGAGTCCCTGCGAGATTTCATGACTCGCTTTTCGAGGGAAGTGGTTAGGGTCGAAAACCCGACGATGGACACCTTGCTCTCTGTAGTCCATCGAGCTCTTCGCAACCGCTTATGGGCAGATGAGATCGTTAGGGCCGGACCCCGCAACCTGATGGAGATACAAGATATTGCCCATGGCTTCATGCGCGTAGAGGAGATAGCCCTCGCGCACGGGCCCCCGTCTCGATCTGAGAGGTAGGCCATCGGGTCGAGCTCGCCCCTCAACCGGAAGGGGAACGAGCAAAAGAAAATCAAGGGGAAAGTCGACCTACCGACCCAGGTTGACCGACGAAACTATATCCCCCTGACCAAGCCCATCGACCAGATCTACGTGGTCATGGATCAGAGCCTTCTGAAGAAACCAAAGCCCATCCGAGAGGGCCCGAAGGCTGAAAAATCGGGAAAGTTCTGCGGCTACCATCAGCAATGGGGCCACACCACTGCGGAATGCAACGCCCTCCGGGATGAGATCGAAAGGCTCATCCAGGGACTGGATTTTGTTCGAAAAATCGACCACTACTTTGAGAAGGCGGGACGATCTAACGAACGCGACCGCTCCAGGTCGAGGTCCCCCATGAAAAGATCTGGAAAGCCACCGTTGGAAAGAGCTGAAGATAATCCCCCCACCCACGGGAAGATCTATATGATAGTCGGGGGACACGAGGGCGGCGACTCCAATGCAGCTCGAAAGAGGAACATCAGACAAGCAGCTCGGGAGTTCAATGGCCCACACGAAGAGGTCTTCCAGATCAATCAGGGTAGAGAGTGGGAGAGGCAGGAGGTTAGTTTTAACGAGAGTGATAGCCGCTCGGGCCCCCATCGGGAAGGCGAAGCGCCTAGTTGTCCGATGGTGGTGACCTTAGGCGTGGCTAATTATGATGTAACCAAATGCCTAGTTGATAATGGAAGCATCTCGAACATTATCCCTTACTCGACTCTTGTAAAAATAAAATTGCATAATCTAAAACTTGATCCGATTCGAACACCGCTCTCTGGGTTTGGGGGATCGAAAGTTATTCCGCTAGGGCGCATCCGACTCCTCACCTCGATGGGAACATCCCCCAAGAAGGTGACCCAAGAGGTCGAGTACATCATCGTCAACATGCCCCTAGCGTATAACATGATCTTCGGCCGACCTGGCCTCATACAATTCAAGGCGATCATCTCGACGTATCACCAGAAGCTGAAAATGCCCACCCCAAACGGGGTCGGAGAGGTTACTTGTGATGTCATGGACGGTTGGGCCTGCTACGCAATCGTTCTGAAAAAACCTTCGGGGAAAAAGGAAGCTACCGATCTCGACCTCCAAACCTACGCTGATGGGGAGATCGAGCTTCCCACAAAGGAAAGTGAAGCTGAGAGATCCCCGACAGCTCGAAAGAGAAAGGTTAGCGAGCGACTCGAACCTGCCGAAGAGCTTAAGGAGATTGCCCTTGTCCCCGGAGATAGCAGCAAGACCACCAAGATTGGGGCGAACATGCACCCCCAACATGAGATCATGATGATAGAATTCTTGCGTGATAACTCAGACATTTTTGTGTGGGCGGCCAAAGATCTGATCGGCGTCGATCCGAAAGTGATATGCCATCGGCTCGGGATCGATCCGTCAGTTAAACCAATTAAACAAAAGCTAAGACCTCAAAGTCGGGTGAGGAATGATATCATTGAGGCGGAGGTCAACAAGCTCCTCGATGCAAGATATGTTACCCCAGCTCAATACGTCGATTGGTTGTGCAACGTTGTCCTCGTGCAAAAAACAGGAGGGAAATGGAGAATGTGTAACGACTTCACCAACCTCAACAAGGCTTGCCCGAAAGATGCATATCCGCTGCCCCGCATCGATCAGCTCGTCAACTCGACAGCTGGATGTGAGATGCTCAGCATAATGGATGCCTTCCAAGGCTATTACCAGATCTCTATGGCCCTCGAAGATCGAAAGCACACGATCTTCATTGTGGTAAAAGGAATATATTGCTTCAAGGTCATGCCCTTCGGGTTGAAGAATGCAGGAGCCACGTACCAAAGATTGGTCAACCTGATGTTTAAAGACGAGATCGGGAAGACCATGGAGGTCTATGTCGATGACATGATCGTGAAGAGCCGACAAGTCCATGTTCGGGGTCGAAGGGGGGAAGTTCTTGGGGTATATGGTGAGCCAACGAGGCATCGAAGCCAATCCTACCAAGATCAAAGCCATCCAGATCATACCTCGACCCCGGTGCATCCACCAAGTGCAGTCGCTCGTAGGTCAAATAATCTCTCTCAATCGGTTCATATCGCGATCGTCAAAACGAAACCTCCCGTTTTTCAAAGTTTTAAGGAATCTCAAAAAGTTCGAGTGGAATGAAGAATGCGACCGAGCGTTAGATCAATTGAAAGAGTACCTGGCCTCTCCACCATTGCTGGCCAAGCCAAATGAGGGCGAGTGTGACACCCCGCTCGTCCGATGTGTAAGGTACGCCACGTTTTAACCTTTTAATGTGTTTAATTGTGTGATTTTATATTTTTCGTGGCCCTATTTTGAACTCTTTTAGAGTTTAGGGGCCCCTTTGTAATTTTCTCTTTTAAGGGGTTTTTCGGTCATTTCTCGTTCGGTCGAGATTTTGACCTCTTTGACCCCTTCAACGCGTCCGGGGCAGCGAAACGAGTCCGTAGACTCTAAGTTTGCCCAATTCGGATGTCGTTAGCTCGTTCGTTTGATCGTTTTTGCGTACGAGGACCCGAGATATATACCCCGGATCCTCGTTTTGCGTGCAAAAGATCAGACCTCAGCCCAGCGTCGTCTTCTCCAGCGATCAGCACTATTCACACAGTGGAGGTGTGTTTACACACACATGCTCGTTCTCCCTCGTTTCTCGACGGAATTCGACGATCCAATAGTCCACGTTCATCAGCTCGACGAGCCCGTCACAACCGTACCAGTTTCGTGGCCTGAAAGTGACCAGCGGCGGAGCAGCGGTGGTCCGACGGTGGCGGGTTGTGCCACCTCCACGCCGGCGGCGTTCCGGCGACCCTCGCCGGCCAACAACCACCCAACCCCACGTTTTTGGACCTTCCCGTTCCATTTCCGGCCTTCGTTTTACCCGAATCGCGGCGGAAGTGGTGGTTCCGGCGAGGCAACAGCGGCAGAAACTTCGGCAGCAATTTCGGCCCTTTTCCCGGCCGGTTTTGGTGGTGGTCGCTTCACAAAAGTTGCTTAGAATGACGAAACGTAGTGGATGGCATCGGCGGCGTTCCGAGAACCGGCCGTTGGCGGCGGACCGGCGGTGAACCGGTGGTGAACCGGCGGGTCTAAACCGGTTACTGTTCCAGCGATTTTTCCGGCAATTTGACTTGGGGCTTTCGTAGGGCTCGTTACAAGCTTTCCAACGGTATGCCCGGATTTCATTTTCGTTTAGCGGTTTGTATTTAATTTCAGTTTCCGTCGTTGGGATTTGGTTCGGTTTTTCTTCAATGAAGTCCCGTGTGTTTAGCTTTTTCTGAAATTGGTTGAGGGCTTTTGTCTAGTAGGCCGAGGCGCTCGTTTCTGTCCTTCCGGGGATTTTTCCGACCACCGGAGGCGGTGTTCCGGTGGCGGCCGGTGGCTGTTCGGCCGGCCGCAGTGGCGGCATTCCGGCGAGTTTCGGACAGTAGGTCCGTTTCGTTGTGGTGAGTCCAACGCCACTTTCCGTTCGTCAATCGGATGTCCGGTTGATTTTATGTGAATTTTTGAAGTTATTGTATTTTATTCGTTAATTGATTTTAATTGTGCAATTCGATCCTTTATGTGCTATAAATTGAAATTATGAGTTGTATGATACGTGGGAATATGTTATGATGTATGAAAGCTTGATTCGTGATTTATGGAAATTATTTGTCTCGTTTTACGCCCATCTATTTGAGAATAATTATTGTTTGAAGGGGTGTTAGTGTAATTTTGGAAACTAAATTGATTATGAAATTTTATAAAACATAAGAAATGAATTATGAAAAGATACGTTGTACTTAATTTGAATAAATTGATCAAGTATGTCAATGTGTAATTTGTATATAAATTGTATGTAATTAATGTTATGAATTTTATAAGTTATGCATCTTTTGATATGGAATATGAATTATAATATGCTCTGAATGACTTGATTGAATAGATATGGATTAGATGTGCATCAATTGTATTCGTGAGCCTGGCCGTGCGTCTTGGTGGTTGTGTTTAGAGTCTGAGTCTTGTGTTCTGTGTGTGTTCAGTCGTTCAGGGTTTCTTCAGGGAGTGTCTATCAGCTGTTTGGGATCCAGTGGGATGTCTTGGCTTGTGTTTTTCGTTCTCGTCGGTGTAAGGTGAGGTTTTAGCATTTTTGTTTTAGTTAAAGCGACCTACAACCCTATATGCTCGTTTTCAAGCCCGCATGCGAATATATACTATATGTATATTAAATATGTGTCTTACGGTATGTTATGAATTTTGTTAATTCGATTTGATATGAATTCTTCTGAAATTATACGTATGGGCGTATATAAGCTTAAAATGTTTTGCAACGAGGCTATGCTCCAAACCGTGTGTCTTCATACCAGCTGCGGATTAGGATGACACGGAGAGGTACGTTTATAGCATATGCTAAGTTGCAAGGTATGGTATGCTCCGATAAGGTACGTAAGTATGATTTTGATACGATATGATAAGTTGCTATGTAGCGAGTTATGATATGCTCTGTTTTGATATGTTGGGCCCCGAGACGTGGATAAGGGGGACCCGGGACGACCATGGGGTCGCCGGTTATGACCCCGCGCCCGTTCTCATTTGAGATATTCACGTGCGACTCTTGGAGGTTGGGAAGGCGTGGTATCTTGAGCCCTCGGTGGATAACCGGGGAAGGCACAACGTGGATTAGCTACCCCGTGTGTTTTTGGTAATGGTAATGTGTAGTAAGGGTTTGATCCCCGAACTACTTCGCTGATGGGGGAGGATTGTTTATGATTTATGCTTTCCATTTGGATTTATGTTAAGAATTGAGGAGTTAGAGGCAGACCCGTGCTCGCCGGGTATAAGATACGTTTTATTATGTCGATTATGAAACGGGATAGGAGGTTTCTCTTTCGATATGTTACAAGTTTATTCAGTCTGTTTTGATTTAAATAAGTATAAGTAAACGTTTGTGTTTAAAAATGGTTTTGGTATGCAAAACCCTAGTCCCGGTTCATAATCTTTCTTTTGATACGTGCTTTGCTCTATACGTATATATGTGTTGGTGTGTGTTCAGCCCCCTCGCTCAGTCAGTGGACTGACCCTCGCCCCACTTTTGTTTCCAGTCTGCAGGTTCAGGTTCTTGGAGTTCGAGCTAGGCGGCTTTGAGTCTTGTCTGTTGAGTCCGTGTCTTTTGAGCCTGTATCCATTTGTTTAAGTTGTGAATCTCTGATCTGCATCCGTTTATAATTATGTACGTAGCATGTTCTGTACAGGATTATGTTTATGCTTTGATTATATGAATTTTCGGGACAGGTTAGGACAGGGCTTGGATTAGTTGAACCCGTTTCTGTATTTTGTTGATTAAAGTCTTTGTTAGTTCATATTTGGATTCGCTTCCGCGTACAGGTTTTGCATATTTTACTTACACGGGGTTTAGGTACCGCCTAGCTTAGGTTGGATTTTCGTATGTCACCCGTTCGCTATGACTTGGTGCGTGTGCGGACGTTCCATTTCGTACCACGTGTCGGGTCATAGTGCGGGGGTGTGGTGCCCCTCCGCTTGGGGTGCTACATCTGAAGTGGTATCAGAGCTACCAGGTTCAGAACCGGTGCTCTGGAGTAGTGTCGTGTCAGTTAGGTCGTACGGCATAGGAATACTTGTGCATTGCATTAGTCTGATGTGAAATTTTGACTTCTCTGTATGAATTTGACTGAGCTTATGTGATTGTGTGCACACTATGATTATGATTTTTGCAAAATTATCATTGTTTTGCTTTAATTTTTATTAAATTACGTATTGCTTCTGCATTACTTATGTGTTCTTAATTGCTTTTATTACTTGACATATCCATGTACTAACCCGCATGCATAGATATTTATTCAATTTGTGAATTATAGGGTGTTGCCTTGATGTCAAAAATTGATGTTGATCGAGACAACACCTCCTACTTCTACAAATTCGTGAAGGAGGATTTGAAACTCTCATCTTTTGACTACTTGGATGAAAAACAAATTAATCTATACAAGAATTCAACAAAGGCTTCGATGCTAGTATTAGGGAAACAGGTATTCTGCATACATGGCACGTGCATCATGCATTAGAGTAAATTTTAATTATTTCGGACATTTGTTCTACGTGCTCGACTGCTTTCTTTGCTGGATATGAGTGCGCGCCATTCACATCCCTAACCCCACATGCATTAGCTTCGTGATTATATTTAGGTGACTTCCTTACCTGTTCCAACGAGGATCGATTTCAGTGGAAGCTGCATTGGGATCTGAATAAGGGTGGATCAGAAAGTGTACAGTTGATTTAACAAACTCACGGTATAGGATGGATAAAAGAAGATGTTTGTATACAAGGGAAACAAGAGACCTTCTAATTAACGAGGTGCCTTCAGGATATATACTTAACTACTTGGAGGTACTCGGGGTTAGCAAATTTTATAAGAAAGTCAGAATTTCTAACTCCGGATGGCGTGAGGTGACTATAAAGAAATCGAGACACTTGTACCATTCGGAGATTCTCAAATGGAGGTCGGGTTATTGTGAAGACACCAATGAGAGCAACTTAGCGGTGGGAGTGTAGTTGGTGGATGTTCGATGAAGAAGAGAAGTAGGGTGACGTCTACAACTTGCAAGATCAACATTCACCCAGCTACACTACAAACTCCTTTCAACTGGATTCCATAGAATTTCTCAAATAAAGGAAGAGTGAAGAAACGGTCGAGGATGTTTTGGATTCGATATTATATCAACACAAAGGTGAGAACCTTCAAGAGAATTAAAGTAAAGGAGGTTCGTGGTAATCAGCAACAAAGCTTAACTTACGTGGAAAAGAAGCAAAGGAAAGTATGGAAAATGGTATGGCTTAAGATCGCGATCGCGGAAGGAATAAAAGAAGTCAATCAATCCGGTGGATATAAATCTTGGAAGACAATAATGTTAAAGGTTTTATCTAGTTGAGGTATTTTCTAGATCCAATCTGAATTGTCGGGTTGTAGGGTTACGTTGAAAGACAGGAAACAACAAATGGGAACAATAAAGAAAAGTAAAGAAGTTCTGGGTGGATTTCGGGCGATCAAGTATAAACAATGGGAAAAAGGGGGTTCATTTAATTATACGAACTCCTAAAGAGTGAACCAAGCAAGTTTTGATCAAAGTGACAACCATGAAGAAGACTCGGGAAGCAATCAGAGAGTAATTACTAAAGAAAAGGCAAAATGTTAATTCCATGAGCGCAGAAGGCTTCAGGTTTTAGAAATCGTACTTCTAAGCCGTGGAAATGTTCAAGTGATGCTAGATAATTCTGAAGATAAGAAGACCGTGATCAACAGAAACAAACAAATAAATAAGAAATGATCAACAGTTTGAGACAAGCTTATAATTCAACAAACAAGGAACTACGTGCCAAGATAAAGCTTACCATTACTACGGTGAACGGTTCCTTAAGCATTCATGGCATTTGCACCCATACATTTCATAAGTAATTATATTTTACTTTGCTTGATTAATGTGACAACGTGTAATGTTTGATGTTGCTCGATTGTAATATCGTGACTAACTGCTTTAATTTTTCATAACTTGAGATTTATTGTTGTTGTGAATTTTTGTAAACTGAATGGATTACCTGCTTGCTTGAACTATCTGTGCTTCGGTGCTTATAATTTCTTTGATTACTCACTAACCCTTCATGCACATACAAGCATATTGTGATTTTATTTTACAGAGATTCCATCGCGATATCCCCCTTGAGTTGAGCATGGATGATGAGTCTATACTCTAGGGACACCGATATCAGTTGTGATAAGGTACACCAAACATGCATCACATGTTTTGCATCCAGTGCTACTTTAATGTGTGTATGTATGAATGCTGTATAAGTGAACTTGTATGCTAGAGAGTTGTTGAGATCTCTCTATTTACGTGTTAGGGAGATGTGGGATTCTCCCTATTTATGTGATAGAAAGATGTTGGATTCTTTCTAATTATGTGAGCAAGAGATGCTGGATTCTCTTGGAGTTAGATGTTTGGGAGATGTTGGATTCTCTCGAATCTAGGGTTTGAGAAATGTTGGATTTTCTCAAACTAGAATGTTTGGAAGATGTGGAAGTCTGCCAGACTTAGGTTGAGAGACGGGGCTCTCTCGATTACGTGGTTGAGAGACGGGGTTCTCTCAATTCTGTGCCTGAGGGACGGGGTTCTCTCTTTTGATGTGCTGGGAGACGGGGCTCTCTCTCTTGCGTGCTGAGAGATGGGATTCTCTCATGTTTGTCGCGGCTGAGTTGGGTGTGGCCTGGTGCTGGTTTGCAATCGACGAGGAAGCGATGGTATCGAGCTTTGGGTGCAGTGGCCTAGTTGGGGATCGAACAAGTTTGAAGCGACCAACGGTCAAGTGTTTGAACAAACCTCTGTGACTACGGAACTCTACAGGGAGTTGATGCAATCAGTGGGAGTAAACTTCACCGCCAGGGCGATGACTCTACACGATTTCAGGAGATGGATTGAAGTATTCCAGTTTGAAGCTTTACGACTCCGTAATAGGACCTGAGGACAGGTCCTTTTGAAGGAGGGGAGATTGTGACACCCCGCTCGTCCGATGTGTAAGGTACGCCACGTTTTAACCTTTTAATGTGTTTAATTGTGTGATTTTATATTTTTCGTGGCCCTATTTTGAACTCTTTTAGAGTTTAGGGGCCCCTTTGTAATTTTCTCTTTTAAGGGGTTTTTCGGTCATTTCTCGTTCGGTCGAGATTTTGACCTCTTTGACCCCTTCAACGCGTCCGGGGCAGCGAAACGAGTCCGTAGACTCTAAGTTTGCCCAATTCGGATGTCGTTAGCTCGTTCGTTTGATCGTTTTTGCGTACGAGGACCCGAGATATATACCCCGGATCCTCGTTTTGCGTGCAAAAGATCAGACCTCAGCCCAGCGTCGTCTTCTCCAGCGATCAGCACTATTCACATAGTGGAGGTGTGTTTACACACACATGCTCGTTCTCCCTCGTTTCTCGACGGAATTCGACGATCCAATAGTCCACGTTCATCAGCTCGACGAGCCCGTCACAACCGTACCAGTTTCGTGGCCTGAAAGTGACCAGCGGTGGTCCGACGGTGGCGGGTTGTGCCACCTCCACGCCGGCGGCGTTCCGGCGACCCTCGCCGGCCAACAACCACCCAACCCCACGTTTTTGGACCTTCCCGTTCCATTTCCGGCCTTCGTTTTACCCGAATCGCGGCGGAAGTGGTGGTTCCGGCGAGGCAACAGCGGCAGAAACTTCGGCAGCAATTTCGGCCCTTTTCCCGGCCGGTTTTGGTGGTGGTCGCTTCACAAAAGTTGCTTAGAATGACGAAACGTAGTGGATGGCATCGGCGGCGTTCCGAGAACCGGCCGTTGGCGGCGGACCGGCGGTGAACCGGTGGTGAACCGGCGGGTCTAAACCGGTTACTGTTCCAGCAATTTTTCCGGCAATTTGACTTGGGGCTTTCGTAGGGCTCGTTACAAGCTTTCCAACGGTATGCCCGGATTTCATTTTCGTTTAGCGGTTTGTATTTAATTTCAGTTTCCGTCGTTGGGATTTGGTTCGGTTTTTCTTCAATGAAGTCCCGTGTGTTTAGCTTTTTCTGAAATTGGTTGAGGGCTTTTGTCTAGTAGGCCGAGGCGCTCGTTTCTGTCCTTCCGGGGATTTTTCCGACCACCGGAGGCGGTGTTCCGGTGGCGGCCGGTGGCTGTTCGGCCGGCCGCAGTGGCGGCATTCCGGCGAGTTTCGGACAGTAGGTCCGTTTCGTTGTGGTGAGTCCAACGCCACTTTCCGTTCGTCAATCGGATGTCCGGTTGATTTTATGTGAATTTTTGAAGTTATTGTATTTTATTCGTTAATTGATTTTAATTGTGCAATTCGATCCTTTATGTGCTATAAATTGAAATTATGAGTTTTATGATACGTGGGAATATGTTATGATGTATGAAAGCTTGATTCGTGATTTATGGAAATTATTTGTCTCGTTTTACGCCCATCTATTTGAGAATAATTATTGTTTGAAGGGGTGTTAGTGTAATTTTGGAAACTAAATTGATTATGAAATTTTATAAAACATAAGAAATGAATTATGAAAAGATACGTTGTACTTAATTTGAATAAATTGATCAAGTATGTCAATGTGTAATTTGTATATAAATTGTATGTAATTAATGTTATGAATTTTATAAGTTATGCATCTTTTGATATGGAATATGAATTATAATATGCTCTGAATAACTTGATTGAATAGATATGGATTAGATGTGCATCAATTGTATTCGTGAGCCTGGCCGTGTGTCTTGGTGGTTGTGTTTAGAGTCTGAGTCTTGTGTTCTGTGTGTGTTCAGTCGTTCAGGGTTTCTTCAGGGAGTGTCTATCAGCTGTTTGGGATCCAGTGGGATGTCTTGGCTTGTGTTTTTCGTTCTCGTCGGTGTAAGGTGAGGTTTTAGCATTTTTGTTTTAGTTAAAGCGACCTACAACCCTATATGCTCGTTTTCAAGCCCGCATGCGAATATATACTATATGTATATTAAATATGTGTCTTACGGTATGTTATGAATTTTGTTAATTCGATTTGATATGAATTCTTCTGAAATTATACGTATGGGCGTATATAAGCTTAAAATGTTTTGCAACGAGGCTATGCTCCAAACCGTGTGTCTTCATACCAGCTGCGGATTAGGATGACACGGAGAGGTACGTTTATAGCATATGCTAAGTTGCAAGGTATGGTATGCTCCGATAAGGTACGTAAGTATGATTTTGATACGATATGATAAGTTGCTATGTAGCGAGTTATGATATGCTCTGTTTTGATATGTTGGGCCCCGAGACGTGGATAAGGGGGACCCGGGACGACCATGGGGTCGCCGGTTATGACCCCGCGCCCGTTCTCATTTGAGATATTCACGTGCGACTCTTGGAGGTTGGGAAGGCGTGGTATCTTGAGCCCTCGGTGGATAACCGGGGAAGGCACAACGTGGATTAGCTACCCCGTGTGTTTTTGGTAATGGTAATGTGTAGTAAGGGTTTGATCCCCGAACTACTTCGCTGATGGGGGAGGATTGTTTATGATTTATGCTTTCCATTTGGATTTATGTTAAGAATTGAGGAGTTAGAGGCAGACCCGTGCTCGCCGGGTATAAGATACGTTTTATTATGTCGATTATGAAACGGGATAGGAGGTTTCTCTTTCGATATGTTACAAGTTTATTCAGTCTGTTTTGATTTAAATAAGTATAAGTAAACGTTTGTGTTTAAAAATGGTTTTGGTATGCAAAACCCTAGTCCCGGTTCATAATCTTTCTTTTGATACGTGCTTTGCTCTATACGTATATATGTGTTGGTGTGTGTTCAGCCCCCTCGCTCAGTCAGTGGACTGACCCTCGCCCCACCTTTGTTTCCAGTCTGCAGGTTCAGGTTCTTGGAGTTCGAGCTAGGCGGCTTTGAGTCTTGTCTGTTGAGTCCGTGTCTTTTGAGCCTGTATCCATTTGTTTAAGTTGTGAATCTCTGATCTGCATCCGTTTATAATTATGTACGTAGCATGTTCTGTACAGGATTATGTTTATGCTTTGATTATATGAATTTTCGGGACAGGTTAGGACAGGGCTTGGATTAGTTGAACCCGTTTCTGTATTTTGTTGATTAAAGTCTTTGTTAGTTCATATTTGGATTCGCTTCCGCGTACAGGTTTTGCATATTTTACTTACACGGGGTTTAGGTACCGCCTAGCTTAGGTTGGATTTTCGTATGTCACCCGTTCGCTATGACTTGGTGCGTGTGCGGACGTTCCATTTCGTACCACGTGTCGGGTCATAGTGCGGGGGTGTGGTGCCCCTCCGCTTGGGGTGCTACAGCGAGACCTTATACCTCTACCTGTCCCTTTCTAACGAGACCTTCAGCTCAGTCTTGGTTGCCATCCGAGATCGAAAACACCTACCGATCTACTACCTAAGCAAGATCCTGCACGGTGCGGAACGGAATTATCTCGAGATCGAGAAGTTCGTGTTCGCCCTTCCACATGCTGCTCGGAAATTACGTCCGTACTTCTAGGCTCACCCTATAATCGTCCTAACGGATCAACCACTCAGGCAGGTCTTGTGCAAACCAGATGTGTCGGGTCGAATGATGAAATGGGCGGTCGAGTTGAGTCAGCATGACATCACCTACCAACCTCGAGCCGCCCAGCAAGCTCAAGTTCTGGCTGACTTTCTAGTCGAAAAGAACACCTGTTCGATGGAGATCGTCCCTACCTCGCCAAATTGGACCATGTACACGGATGGCTCATCGACATCTCAAGGAGGAGGAGTGGGCATATCCCTTACAAGCTCGGATGGACTCCAGCTCGATTTCGCCATCAAACTCGATTTTAAAGCAACTAACAACGAGGCAGAGTATGAAGCGCTAATGGCAGGACTAAGATACGCCACAAAAAATAAGATCGACAAGCTATCCGTGGTAACTGACTCTCAGCTCGTCGTCGGCCAAGTCAATGGCATATACGAGGCTCGGGAGGAGTCCATGGCAGCCTATCTCAAAATGGTAAAAGAGCTGGCGTCAAAGCTAAGAGAATTCAAAATTGAACAGGTTCCCCGCGAGGAGAATGGTCGAGCTGATGCTCTCTCAAAGCTGGCAAATGGATTCCAAAGTACAAGAGATGCAACCATCTCGTTCGTGATCTCGGGGGACCGGGCGATCGACGAAGGAAAGGTCGAAATCGCCACCATCGATCCGCCGGAACCTTGCTGGATGGACGAGCAGATCGCTTACCTCAAAGACGAGCTTTTGCCCCAAAATCGAACTGAAGCCAGGAGAATAAAATATCGATCTCTGCTATATATGATAGATCATGAAGGCAGGTTGTTCAAGAAATCCTTCACCGGTCCCCCTCTAAGGTGCCTACGACCTAGCCAAGCCCAAGATGTCCTAGAAGAAATCCATGAGGGATGCTGCGGAAACCATTCCGGAGGTCGAGCTCTTGCTCGAAATATCTTAAGGAGTGGGTATTTTTGGCCGACTATGGTGTGGGATGCAAAGATTCACTCTAGGAAATGCCCCAAATGCCAAAAACACGGCAACCTAATCCACACTCACCCGGCATCCATGATACCGATCGACGTGTGCTGGCCCTTCGACCAATAGGGGATCGACATCATCGGTCCCTTCCCCTTGGCACCCAGATAGAAAAAGTTTGCCGTAGTATGCGTCGAGTACTTCTCGAAGTGGGTTGAGGCCGAGGCAGTCCCCAAAATTACTGATGCAGTGATAAGAAATTTCCTTTGGCAGAATATAATATGTCGTTTTGGGGTTCCGAGAGTGCTCATCTGTGACAATGGTCCTCAATTTCGATCTGAAAATACCAAGAGCTATTGTCGGGACCTCGGGATCGACCTCAGATTCACTACTGTTGGTCATCCACAGGCAAACGGCCAAGCCGAAGTCACCAACCGAATCATCATTCAGAATCTCAAGACCCGCCTCGACGCAAAACTAGGGGCGTGGGCAGAAGAGCTCGACGGCGTACTATGGGCTTATCGAACCACCCTGCGGACCGCCACTGGGCAAACCCCATACTCGTTGGTTTACGGATCCGAAGCCGTCATCCCATCGGAGCTATTACACGAAACCGCTGGGGTATCGCAGTACCAGCTAGACAGGAATACCGAGATCAGAGCTGAAGATCTTGAAGAGATTGAAGAAAGCAGAGAACATGCCTATCGGAAGCTCAAACAGTATAACGCAGCGGCTGCTCGATCATACAACAAACACGTGAAGCCCAGATCATTTCAGATCGGCGATCTAGTGTTAAAGAAGGTCGAGGTCTTGCAGTACGTCGGAAAACTTGAGCCTAACTGGGAGGGACCCTACCGCGTCACCGAGATTGGGAAAAACATGGCCTACCGGCTCGAAGATATGGCCGGGGAACCACTACCCAGACCTTGGAATGCGCATAACTTGAAGAAATTTTACACTTAGCCTTCAAACTATTTCAATTTGTAACGGATAAAGAGGTCGAATTCGCCTGAGAATCGATCTCTATTCAGTAAATTAATATACAAGTTTTGGGACATCCGATTCAGTAAATTAATCGATCTCTATCCCCTCGATTAAGCTCTCATTCGACCTACGGTCATGAGTCGAGGTGGGAGCGAACCCACCACATCTGATTGTTATTGTTAGAGATCAAGATCCAACGAGGTCGTTTTTAGACCCAAAGAGATCCTAAAAATCCTAACATATTTAATGCTTTTAAAATCATTGTTTGAGATCGAAATCCAACGAGGTCGTTTTAGACCCAAAGAGATCCTAAAAATCCTAACGTATTTAATACTTTTAAAATCATTGTTTGAGATCGAGATCCAATGAGGTCGTTTTTAGACCCAAAGAGATCCTAAAAATCCCAACGAATCCAACGACCAAGAGATCCGAAGAGATCGATGTAGATCCAATGAGATCCAAAGATTAATGATTTTCAAAAAATTTATGATCCAAGTGATCCGAAGAGATCGACGTAGATCCGATGAGATCCAGAGATTAATGATTTTCAAAAAAATTATGATCCGAGAGATCCGAAGAGATCGATGTAGATCCAATGAGATCCAGAGATTAATGATTTTCAAAAAATTTATGATCCAAGAGATCCGAAGAGATCGACGTAGATCCGATGAGATCCAGGAATTAATGATTTTCAAAAAATTTATGATCCAAGAGATCCGAAGAGGTCGATGTAGATCCAATGGGATCCAAGGTATCCGAGAACGCGAACGCGAACGCCCAACGAGACCAGATCGACATCTAAACGAGATCGAATAGCGTGCGAACCTATCGATCCGAAAGCGATAAAAATCTAGCTAAGGGGTAAGCAAAACCTAGATCGACAAACCGCATGCATTCCAGATCGAACAAATACTCAACTTGCAAAGTAAAACAAAACGCAAGTATGAAAAACATAATCCATTCATGCGAATATTGATCTCCAAAAACTAACGGAGATCGATCATACCTAGCGCATCAAGCTCACCACGCGACGTGGCTTAATGGGCAAAATGTCCATAAAAGTAAAAACAGAAATGAAACAAGTATTCGCCCGGCCACAACCCGGCCGGAAGGGCGAACCAATTAATTACAGGAGAACGGAAACTCAATCGATCTCGACGGGGGCAGATGAAGACTCCTGAGCAGTTCGACGCTGGGCCCTCTCAAGCTCTCGAATGGTTGGGAGGAAGCTTTCGACCTGAACCGGATGAGGGAGCTCACACTCTACCGGGCGCTTTTCCCTCTTAGCTTGAGCGATCTCGATGGCATGTCCACACTTGTAGGTCGACCAATCGATCTGGACCGGCTCTTCCTCTTCAGGTTGATCAGGGGGCCAATCGATTCGAAGTTGAAGTTGGGAACGATGGCGTCCTGAGCCTTAAGCTGGTTTGTGGCGATCTGGAACCCCTCTGCCAGATCGTTCTGACCCACGATCAAGCTAGCTTCTTCGAAGCCGGGGCCCTCCATAAACTCGCGAACGGCATACCGCTCGATCTCTAGCTTGCATTTCTTCATTTCCTCCGCGGCTTTGCTGATTTTCGTCTGCGCCAGGCCAAAGATCTCATTCCGCCCCTCTTCCTTCGAAGCAGCTTTTGTGGTCTCGAGCTGCCTGGCGAACTCTTCCGTCATCCGGGTCAGCTCGGCAGCGTGAGCCTTCTCCGTCTCCTCAAGGGCCTCTTGTGAGCTCATCCACTTTGCCTCCATGGTCTCCTTCTCTTCGACCCGCTGCCTCTTCTCCTCTCGGGCCTTCCGGAGTTCTTGCTCGAGCTGTTCAACCTTCTCGGGGTTCGCTGAAGCGAGTCGGCCCTTCATCATATAGTACTTCTCTTTGTACTTTTCCTTACCGGTCTTGAAGACCTCAGCCTCGTGGATCGAGTTGATGAGGACGGGGAGAACGTCCTGAGAACAAGCAAGCAGATCGAATGAGTCCGATCCCCTGGAGTTGTTTCAAAAAAAAAAAAACAGACAAACTAAACTATAACAGCATCTAGATCGTGCAGTTCCTTCGAGCACCTCTCCTGCCCAGCTCGTTGGGCGTCAGGGAGGGAATTGATGATGGCTCGAGCGACCTCTGCTACGGGTCGCAGTTCGTCTGGGGTGGCGTTCCTCTGATTCATCGCCCTCATCCTGGCAGCTCGAGACATGATCAACGGTCGTAGATCTGCAGAACGAAAAGAGTTAGATCGAAGCGGTAGGCCAAAAAAGCAAGTAAATAATTTTAAAGACCCTGAACGAGTAGGGGTCTGGTCGAAGTGAGAGCATACCGAAGCGGAAGTTCTTTCTCCGAGTCCCAAGTATAATGCCCGCTTCGACCAGATTCCCCGTCCTCGACAGGTTAGTATGATCTAGGAGCCTGAGATTGGTTAGTAGTTCGAAGTGGTTGTGGAGCCAGGTCGACGACTTGGTCATGAGCCGCCTTGGGCCGTTGTCCCCCCAAGTAATCCGGAAGCGGGGTACGATGGGCAGATCGATGAAGAAGAACTTGGACTTCCAATTGATCCCATGAGATGTAGACGGGATTGATACAATTTTCCGGTTCGGCTTCGACTGAAGGTTGAAGTACCCTACCCCGGACTTGGTGGCGCTGTTAAGTGTGAAGAACTCCCCGAAGTCCCAGATCTCCGGCTCGAACCCGAGGCACTTCATCGTGATGATCATGCAGTGCATTAGCGAGAAAGAGTTGGGAGTCAGCTAGGAAGGACACAAGTTGTATCGAACTAAGAAGTCCGTGATGACCTGAGGAAGAGGGAGCCTAAATCCATATTTGACGGAGGCGTAATATATGCCAACCGACCTCAATCCCCTCGATCTCTCAACAGTCTCCTCCTCCTCCGGCATTCGAACCGTGTATTGAGGACCTAACCCCAATAGCCCCGTGACCTCCGCAAGCTCCTGAGAAGTTATCTTGGAAAATCTCTCCGAAACATGCGAGAGAGTCCGGAATACGTGCGGAGGTCGAGCAGGAGGGTTCCCGATGCGTATCCCGGGTTCTTCACCCCCGATCTGCCTCCCTCTGACCTGAATTTCAGCCTCAACGTCCTCCTCGGGCTCGTCTAAAAGCCCTAGGGGCCGTCTCGCCCTCGAGGTCGAGGCGGCCCCCCCTCTGTTTGCCGTCGTCGCTCCACCCAGCTCTTCTCGTTGATCCAACCCAGACACGAACTCGAAACCCTCGTTCGGTAAAGGGAGAACTTGGGGGTCGTCTTGCCGTTCCGGTGAAGGTGTGAAGGCTGCCATGCCTTGAGCCATAAAATTAAGAAATGAGATGAATTTACCTCTGAAGTACGGAGTTCGAAGACAGCGATTCGTTGACGATCTGATGAAGATCGGAGCAGTTCGGAATCTCTAAGTGAAATAGTAGTGGTATGAGGATTGAGGGTGACCCCCTATATATAGGAGTTGAAAAGTAACGCCTCGAAATACGAAACGACGCCATAATTACCTTGCACACGCCTATCCTATGGAAGGTCGCGTTGCATTAAATGCGGTGTCAGACCGATCGCACCCAAAAGTCACGCCTAATAATTACGGCGGCGGTCCGATCCCAACGGCCACAACGGTTCCCCTACCCATTACCAGATCGATAAAATTACCACCGTGAAAATTCACACTGGTAATTTGGGGGGACCTCTGACATGGCATAATAGAGCGTGGCCACGTGGCACGCCCCAAAGGAGCCACGTGGACTGTCCTGGAAACCTGGACAGGCTAGACACGGTCCCGCACAGATCATCAGATCGATATGGGTTTTTAGATCATCAGATCTACACGGATCGGGTCGGCTCACACGTCGCCTAATCATCCGGTTATCCGATCGATCTACACATCCGATCATCAGATCGTCAAATCCGCTCTTCCGTGAGAGCCCCAAGCAGGATTAAGGATCCCGGAAGGCGCATCGATCTCCAGATCGATGTTATACGTAACCGGACACCCGAATACTGTAAAGCACTCCTGTCGGGACACGCGTATCTCTCTCATTCCCTGGAACAGGCGTACTACGGATCATTAATGACCGTCAGTCCCTGCTTTTACCCAAAGGGGAAAGAAGGTACAAACGACCCGCCTCAAGCCGGTTCCATCGTCCGACACCCAGATCGACGACTGGCAACGCCATTAATGCACACCTATAGTACACACATTACTGTGTTATTTGGCCATGGCTATAAATACTCGCACTTGGAACAGTAGTTGGTAAGCCTTTAATACGCATTCAATTGCATTTATTCTCTTTCTAAAGAGCCTTCTTACTGACTTGAGCGTCGGAGTGCCAAACTTGGGTAAAACCCCAAGTCCCCCAAGTTGGCTTCGAGCTCACGTTTTCTGGTGCTTTCAGGTCGATAAAGAACCCACTAAAACAAATTCTTGACTGATTGACCCAAATCTGACCCTTAGATCGTCCACCTCAGATCGACCGGATTTGAGCCAGATCAGATTGATTGTTTGTACAAAAAATTTGATGACTACTTTTAACTTTTAAATTTATAAAAATATATATATATATATATTTACTTCGTAATTGCAAATTTTTTAGTTATGAGATTTTTTGAGATTATGAAATTTTGATCGGAGTATATGAATATATAAACCATAGAATTATAAATAAATCCAAAAAACCCTATAATTTATAAGTAAAACTCAAAAGTATAGAGAAACCGTATAATTTATAAGTAAAACTCAAAAACATGTTCTATGTTATCGTGGATTCTAACTTAAAATAAGAAAAAATTAAATTTTCAAATACTTCAAAACTGTTAAAAATAACTACACACTCCAAAAATGCTATAAGTAAGCACTTATGGTAAGTGCTTAGTTTTAAAGTTTGTATAAACTCTCGACTATATTTTCTCCTTGATTCTAGTAAGAAAATAAAATAAAATAAAATAAAATAAGTTTTGTGAGTTTTGTGGTAACGGATAATCTGAATGTACAAATCACTTTTCAGTTTTGACTATTAATCGACTAACATACCGAATAAATTTGAATACTGATAATGCCATGGTTAAACTTAAACCTCTCGACAAAAATTCTGTATCCTTCGAGATGAAGATTGATAAATGATACTACAAATACTGCTAATTAAAGAAGATAATTCCCTCGAATTCCAGTGGTGCGCCATCACCACGCGGTCACAGATTGCAACACCACCTCCCTTTTCCCCTCCTCTTCCAGCTTTTGGTAAACCCTTAAACCTTTCTTTCCACCTAATTGTTAAACTCGGAATTTGTTGTTGTTGTTGTTGTGTGGCTGTATGTTTGTGTATTGATTGGAGAAATTTGTTGATTGATAGTCTCTTTGTATTTAGATTAGAGTTGATAATTTAAGTGATGTTAAATGAGATTTGTGTGCTTAATGCTGCATTTAACCATGCTAGTGCGTAATTTGATGAACTCTCGGGCATTCCTTGATTTCAAGTTTGATGACAGAGAGGTTGGATTGATTTGGTTGGAAATTGATGCTTGAAACATGAGGTTTGTTGAGTGTTGTGTTTTTAGAGTGAAGTTGCGGGATTTTAACTGTCGTTTCTCGCTTGTTGTAGGAAATGAGTTTAGGATTTAGGTGGTGTTTGATTAAACTTGATTAAAGCATGCTAAGAGTATGATTGATTGATGGTTATATGGTTTTACTTGCTTGGAGTATTGTGTGCTGAGAAAGGTTGTAATTTAGATGATACCTTCTTGAATCAATGATTAACAATGTCGGGATTCGGGAATGAACCTTGCTTGGACTTATGGATTTGCTACATATTAGCAATTGTTGGGAGTTTTATGATTAGGTTAAAAACTCGAAATTTTCCTAGTCCTTCTACTTACGTAACATCAAGTGTGGTTGGAAGTGGGATGTGCTGCAAAGGACTGGATTAATGTTGCCAAAAAAGGGTTCTGTTGATTTTGTGTATGCTTCTTTGTATGTGCTAAAGACGAAAGATGTTGTTGAAGCTTTGAAGTTCTTCATATGAATGTCAGGTTGTTTTCTGTATCTCAGATTGAGAATTCTTTAGTCAGAGAGTAAATAAAATCCATGGAAGCTTCAGGATTGATAAACTCAGTTGCGACTGTTCGTATCCCACCGGGCAAAGCAAATACATTTAAACCTTCATTTGCCATTTTTAGTGCAAGAATTCAATTGGGCTCCCTATTGGAAAAGCATTGTTGCATAAATCCTAGAAAGAGTTACCGCATAAATGACAGCTTTCGAGCCGTTGACACTGTGGATTATGAAAATGGTGGTAATGATAGCGTAGAAAATGAAAATGGCTCAACTTCAACTCTTGGAAATTCAAATTGGGAAGCAGAGTTTCTAGGAGAGATAGACCGATATGGACACTTGCCCCCTAAGAAGAGAAAAAAGCAGCAAAAATCTAGGTTATTGCAAGAAACTGATCAAATGGACTGGTGTGTGAGGGCTCGGAAGGTTGCTTTGAAATCTATTGAGGCCAGAGGATTGACTGCTAAAATGGAGAGCTTGATTACTCGTGATAAGAAACAGAAGAAAAAGAAAAAGAAGAATAAGCAACCCAAACTTGATAAAGTAAGCCTGAGTGATAGTGATGATGATGACGAGGATGATGAAGAGGATTCAGATTTTGATATTACAGATGTGGCAGATCTTGACGTGGATTCTTCAGACAAGACTAGTCATCTTAGACAAACTGTGAGCAAGATTGCAGGTGGGATGTTCCAAGAAAGGACGGACAAATCAAGGGAAAAGTTTATTCAGAGGCTTTCACAGTTTTCAGGTATCACGGACCGTAGGAAAGAAATTAACTTGAACAAGTCAATTGTGGAGGCTCAGACGGCTGAGGAAGTTTTGGAGGTGACAGCCGACATCATCACAGCTGTTGCAAAAGGTCTCAGTCCATCACCCCTTTCGCCTTTGAATATTGCTACAGCATTGCATAGGATAGCTAAGAATATGGAGAGAGTATCGATGATGAGGACTCGTAGGCTGACATTTGCTAGGCAAAGAGAGATGTCAATGCTTGTGGGGATGGCAATGACTGCCTTGCCTCATTGCTCTGCTCAAGGAATTTCAAACATTGCATGGGCATTGTCCAAGATTGGTGGAGAGCTTCTTTATTTGTCCGAAATGGAGAGGGTCGCTGAGGTGGCCTTAATGAAAATATATGAATTCAATTCTCAAAATGTTGCTAATTTAGCTGGGGCTTTTGCGTCAATGCAGCACTCTTCTCCTGAGCTCTTTTCAGAATTATCAAAGAGGGGTTCGAATATAATCCACACTTTTCAGCCACAAGAAATTGCTCAAGTGTTGTGGGCTTTTGCCTCCTTATATGAGCCTGCTGACGCTTTACTTGAATCCCTTGATAATGTCTTTAAGGATGTAGAACAGCTCAAATGTAGCACAGTTGATGAAAAATCTAATCTTGATGATGAGAGAGGAGCGGAAGTTGCAGAGCCTCTTACACTCACATTTTCAAGAGATCAATTGGGTAATATATCTTGGTCATATGCGGTTCTGGGGAAACTAGATTGTGTATTTTTTTCTCATGTCTGGAGAACTTTAAGCCATTTTGAAGAACAGAGAATTTCCGAGCAATATCGAGAAGATATTATGTTTGCTTCTCAGCTTCTGCTGGTGAATCAGTGTCTGAAACTTGAATACCCTCATCTCGAACTATCATTGCCTAATGATCTGGAGGATAAAATCGTGCGTGCTGGAAGAACTAAGAGGTTTAATCAAAAGGTGACTTCCTCGTTCCAGAAGGAGGTTGCTCGTCTCCTTGTTAGTACTGGCCTAGATTGGGTTAAAGAATATAGTGTTGAGGGCTACACTTTGGATGCAGTCTTGGTTGATCAGAAAGTTGCTCTTGAAATAGATGGCCCAACTCATTTCTCAAGAAATTCCGGTATGCACACCAAATTTATATGGAAGAAAACCCTTTTGGATATTATTGTATGTCTCTGTCTATATTCTAACCATTGGTGTGATTTCTTTTGTAGGTGTCCCACTGGGGCATACTGTGTTAAAACGACGTCAAATAACTGCAGCTGGTTGGAAGCTAGCTTCTGTGGTTCATCAAGAAGTAAGCTCTTGTCTTCCATAGTTTGCGTATGTATTGCATGTTGAAGAAAACCTGTTCATTTCTGAAACTAAAAGATATTTTCAACTACTTTGACTGAGAATTTTGGCATTTGAATTTGCTTTTTATTGTGCATGAAGCAGCATAATAGGCCATAGTACTTCTTAATTCTAGGTTCCATCCAATTTTCGGGAAAAAACCCTCATGGTTGAGAAATTACAAAGAACACCCTAAGCTCGGGGTATTTTCCGTAACTCGTGTCCAAGCCTCAGAATGTTTTTCGTAGCATGTCAACTTTGAGGGTTCTTTTAGATTGGATTAAACATTATGGGGTATTCGTAATTATAAGGGCTTATACATGATTTTCTTTGTCATGTGTTTGCAGTGGGAAGAACTTCAAGGTGAATTTGAGCAGTTAGACTATCTTAGAAGGATACTCAATGAAGCAGCAAACTTGTGTCATAGTGCATAAGACAATTACTAAATGTATCGTCAGCTTAAGGACCAGATTATCGGAGAGTTTATTGTTCCATATTGAGTATGTGTTGGTTCAATTTTCTAGTTTTCAGTCTGTTTGCTATTGCAATGATTTTGATTTTTGAATAGTCAGTCGTAGGAGAACAAAACAGATATTTATTAAATAGAGATAATTACGAACATCCTCCTGAAATTTGGCGAAAAATACAAAATTTCCCCAGAGGTTTAAAAAATTATGGATTCTCCTGAAACGTTATCTCATCCGTTAAATTTAACAAATTTGATCTACTATTTTATCCCTCTTATCTTGAAACTTAGGGGTATATACAATAAAGAGTTCAAAAGTAAGAAGGTTAATGTAAGTATTAAAATTTTTGGGGTTTTAATATGTACTTGAGTTTTGTAATTTTTTTTATCATATTTTATTGGAATAAATATGCATAAAATATTTATTCGGATTTATACTTATAGATAAAATATAAATATAAATTAAATTTATAAATTTCAAATTGAAAAATATAAATTTAATCAATATTACAAATATATCATTACACTTTCAATATTATTAGGAAATGTTAGATATGAAATATTATTTTTTGGGAACTAATCTCCGACATATTTATTAGTTAAGGTTAAGTTATGTTATACATAAACATTCAACAAACAATGTTATGTTATAAACATCCTCCATTAGTAGAAACCGAATACACCTATTTGGGGTTTATAAAATAAATGTTCCCCAAACCCTGTACCCCTTTATGCCCCATTGCATTCTTACAAGTATTTTTGTTACATTCGTCGGTAGGACACAATTCAATTAGTATTGTAAGGATAAATTTGTTGTAATGTGTAAGGTTCAAATTCTTGATAATGTGGGAGTAACATTCTTAAATTCATTATAGGGTTTGAGAGTTGATTCATTGTAACTTATGGAAAACACACTTTTTCCTTAACAAGACGGTTGAGTACCTGATTTACTTCCCTATAACAGTTTTGTTAGATCAAGGTGTGAGAACCCTTAAGATTTTTGGGGATTCAACCTTAGCTAGCATAATTCTACTCTTAAAAAAAAGATAAAAAAGGATTTACTATTTGGGATGATGTTCCAAAAGGGTGATCCTTCCATTCTTAATAGTTGAGGGTGATATCGCCATTTTTGAATCCAGTCGATTGCATTTTACGATTGAATTCCATAGTTAGGATGAAAAATATTGTTTTTTTTTTGGGTATATTAATAATTGATTAACTATTACAGATCTCTCTAATTAATTAATCAAATGATGAATGCAAATATTCAGAAATCACTTACAGAGAAAAATAATAATAATAATAATAATTATAAAAACTGTGGAGTTGTACGGGAGTGTACAATTAATGTACTGAACTGTACAACGAAACCAGATCAGATCTATCGTGCTTTGATTGTTCCAAAATGACAGTTGTATAATCTCATGCTTGCATCCGCCCATCAATAATTCTCCACAAATTTAATGTACAAGAAAGCCTTGCAATATAGGTGTATTTGATTAGTGTTGCTGACATGCATATGACAATTCATATTACCATTAATATACTAAATTATAGGTTAATCATATTCGTATCATTTTATGTTCGTATCACCGTATTCATATCCGTACATCATAAATTCTGTCCATATAAAAAGTTCTAGAAACATGATATTCCATATATAACATGTAATGCGAGGATGATTATCATAATAAATTCCCAATATATTATAAGATTCTCGTTCTTGAAAATCCACGCTTTTCCAAATTGAGAAAGCCGGACGGAATTATTTGATGGTTCTTATATATTCCATGTCCATCATTCAATATAATATTAAAATAGGTTTTATTCTAGGTACGCTCGTCCCTCCACACGTAGATAATAATTTTTTGCAAAATTTTACATTTCAATTTATATGTCACAATATGTGTTCCTACAACATCAACAAGGTGGTGTTAAATTTCTGCAAAACTTCACAACATCAACACAAGTGTTTCGTGAGGCATGCCAAGGGGGATGTTTTCAACTTCACGTGCTTATTATCAGTTCAAGGTCAGGGTGTTTTAAATTTCTATCTTCCCACCCCATTTATGCTGCAAAAGTTTACACCCAATTGCATGTTTACTTCTTAGGATGAAAGGGGATTAGATTAATAATCTTATTTAAATTTATGTTTACCAATATTTTTATGAGTCCGGAATTGATGACATGGTTCGAGATGATATTGGATAAAAGGTTGATTATTCATCCCATATCCCCTATGGGATGAACAATCTGTAGGGAAAATCCCTAATCCGTAACAAACATGTCGAAATCATCGAGAACACACAAGCGAAAACGTACTTTGATCCATAGCAATCCGTGGTTGACCAGCAATCCAAGGTTGATGTCTTCTAAGCCTTGATACGCCGTCAATTCTATTCTTTCTGGGATGGGGCAGAAAAGAAGACAAGGAACGTATCTGACATAGGGACCACAACCCTAATATATAACCAAAATTAGGGCACCTTAATTATGAGCCCATCAATCATAATTAAGTGTCCACGGGTTTCTACATATAAAAGACCCATACTTCAACCAATATTTCTATAAGCCCACATAAATAAATATATCTTAAATAGATCACTTAATTGGGCTCGTATTATGAGATAGCCCATATACAATTATAAATATGTGAGACCACCTTAATAGAAAATCCAACAATCTCCCACTTGGTCCACATATGTTTCCAAATGATTGTACATAGTTTAAACCTTAGTGCGCGCAACCTTATGCTATCTCAACATTCGAAATATTTCCAAACAATCTGGTCCATCAATTATGTTATTATAGGATCAAAGCAGCTTTCGTTACACAATTCGTAACTAAACCGAACAATGGTGACGATATTAACACAAGCAATGACATAGATCAAAAGTATGGCATGTAGCATGGAAATTACATGTAATGTGATCTTAGTCATGCCTATTTCCAACTGGTCCTAACTTATGACTCAAAGAGTCCCAAAGCACTTTCAAATACTTAATGCAAAACCGCAATAGAAAGCCAAAATCCTTATTATCAGAGTATTCAATCAAATAAAACTTTATTTGTCTCATAAAACCTTAGTCTGTACAGAACATAAAACATGTCAATAAGCAAGATGGAAAAACCACAAACTCATACCACTAAGACATGTCATCTAGTTTGATGACACCCATATGAGCCACATGTCCATGAAACACTTTAGGTGGCAATCCCTTAGTAAGTGGATCTGCTAGCATTGAGTTTGTACTTATATGCTCTATTGACACTTGAAGACTCTGAACTCTTTCCTTCACAACCAGATACTTAATATCTATGTGCTTAGATTTAGATGAACTCCGGTTGTTCTTTGAATATAACTCTGCAGCCTTATTATCACAATTAATTCTCAGTGGCCTTTCAATGCCATTGACAATTTTCAGCCCAGTGATAAAATTTCGGAGCAATATCCCCTGATTTGATGCCTCAAAGCATGCTACAAATTCAGCCTCCATAGTGGAAGAAGCTATTAGTGTCTGTTTGACACTTTTCCAAGAGACAGCTCCTTCAGCCATCATGAAGACATAACCTGATGTGGATCTTCTGCTGTCAAGGCATCCAGCATGTAACAGTATAGGACCGACCCAGTATGCAGATATTGTCCGCTTTGCACGCCCTGAATCGAAACGGCCTCACGGATTTGTTTTTCCCAGTGGGTTGGGCCACCAAGGAAAACGCGTCTGCAAGGAAAGGTTTCCATCCCCCCTTATAAGGAGGACTTCGTTCTCCTTCCCAACCGATGTGGGATAGACGGACATCCACCCCCCCCCCCTAAGAGGAGCTCAGCGTCCTCGCTGAGGACCTGACACATCAGCTTCCTGGCACCGGCTCTGATACCATTTGTAACAATACATGACCGACCCAGTATGCAGATATTGTCCGCTTTGCACGCCCCCAATCGAAACGGCCTCACGGATTTGTTTTTCCCAGTGGGTTGGGCCACCAAGGAAAACGCGTCTGCAAGGAAAGGTTTCCATCCCCCAGTGGGTTGGGAAGGAGAACGAAGTCCTCCTTGGGAAGGAGAACGAAGTCCTCCTTCGCGTTTTCCTTGGTGGCCCAACCCACTGGGAAAAACAAATCCGTGAGGCCGTTTCGATTCAGGGCGTGCAAAGCGGACAATATCTGCATACTGGGTCGGTCCTGTATTGTTACAAATGGTATCAGAGCCGGTGCCAGGAAGCTGATGTGTCAGGTCCTCAGCGAGGACGCTGAGCTCCTCTTAGGGGGGGGGTGGATGTCCGTCCATCCCACATCGGTTGGGAAGGAGAACGAAGTCCTCCTTATAAGGGGGGATGGAAACCTTTCCTTGCAGACGCATTTTCCTTGGTGGCCCAACCCACTGGGAAAAACAAATCCGTGAGGCCGTTTCGATTCAGGGCGTGCAAAGCGGACAATATCTGCATACTGGGTCGGTCCTGTACTGTTATAGATCCGTGAGGCCCAACCTACTGGGAAAAACAAATCCGTGAGGTCGTTTCGATTCAGGGCGTGCAAAGCGGACAATATCTGCATACTGGGTCGGTCCTGTACTGTTACAAATGGTATCAGAGCCGGTGCCAGGAAGCTGATGTGTCAGGTCTTCAGCGAGGACGCTGAGCTCCTCTTAGGGGGGGTGGATGTCCGTCCATCCCACATCGGTTGGGAAGGAGAACGAAGTCCTCCTTATAAGGGGGGATGAAAACCTTTCCTTGCAGACGCGTTTTCCTTGGTGGCCCAACCCACTGGGAAAAACAAATCCGTGAGGCCATTTCGATTCAGGGCGTGCAAAACGGACAATATCTGCATACTGGGTCGGTCCTGTACTGTTACAAATTGAAGATATGGTGGTTAATGATGATTTACGGATTATGTCAGAAAATAGCACAAGGGCAGAGATGCTTATCAGAAATGGAAATTTTGAACTATAGTGCGGGGGTGTGGCACCTCCTCGTGTTCCGGGGTGCTACATCTAAGGTGGTATCAGAGCCCGGTTGCAAAACCGAGGTTCTAGTGTCGTGTTGTGTCGAGTCTAGGTTGTACGGCATAGGAATTACGTGACAATTTGAGAGTCTTGCATTTTATTTGAAATTACTTGGCTACTTGGATTCTTTGAATTACCTGAAATACTTGATAGCTTGTACTTTCTATTAATTCATGCTATTAATTGATTTTTGAATCGTTTGGAATTATTTGCTCGACGTGTTTTATTCCAAGCATTGGTAAAATACTTGTTACATTTTATAATAAATTCTTGTTATCAGCATCAATTATGTGACAATTACGTGACATGAACACGCTTTACCCACATGCATTTATTTGCAAAATAAGTTGTGAGTGACAGGTTTTGAAAATGTATGAATCAAGGCCGGAGGATTTTGAAGATTTAAGAGATTGATCAATCGTTCGAACCAAGTTGTAATTTGGCCAACAAGGAATGGACGCTGGAATCCTCTATCAGAATCATGTGAAGAGGATTGTCGATAATCTAAACTTTCTCCCTCTCATACAAAGAAAAGTCCCATCATCGACAGTACCTTTGTTCCATTATCATTTTCCAGAAAGTGAGTACACCGTCCGCAGTTCTCCGATAGTCTCAGGATATCATTTGACTCAGTAAATAGAAAGGATTCAGTTGGGTAGTACTCGGAAGCAATCTTCAGTTTTAGTAGGTTAACTCCGACAAGAGTTTTCTTACGAAGTTATTACTTATACTCTAGAGATGTCTGTGAATGCACACAGTGCTTCCATCCGTGTGGTTGCCGTCGCCTCCATGAATATACCAGCTTACCATGAACATTTCAGAGAAGACTGAAGATTGAACGATCCTCTCTTTCAAGATATTTCGTGGAATTGTGGGGTATGTTATCAAATTTCAGGGATCAAAGGAAGACGTTTCACTAGGACCTGATTCCTTCGGTTTTTGCGTAAAACTCATGGAATAACAACCTGGATCCTCTTCCGTATTAAATATCCGTCGTGCTATCTTCTAAGGGAATAGAAGTGCTACTTTCGAGTTTCAAACAAAAGCGTTAGGATCTTTGCTTCGGGAAGATGTTTTACTTTGATTACGAAGGTCGAGAAAATGGTAAAACCGGTTCTCTCTATTTGTTGGATAAGAAGTTGCTTGAAGCACCAAGCCAGTCTTTTAAGCTTGAATGTACAACTACTTCTATGACAAAGAATCTCGAGTTGTTCTCAAGTCCAAAACCTGCAAGTGGATATGGTAGGTAAATTAAAGAAGGGGTACAATTGGTGGATCTGAGACTCGAGCAGGTATGAAGATATGGTGGTTAATGATGATTTATGGATTATGTCAGAAAATAGCACAAGGGCAGAGATGGTTATCAGAAATGGGAATTTTGAACTATAGTGCGGGGGTGTGGCACCTCCTCGTGTTCCGGGGTGCTACACAGCATAGTCTGAATCAGAGTATCCAATGATCTCCAAATGATCCGATCTCCGATAGGTGAGCATGTAATCCTTAGTCTTTTGTAGATACCTCATAACCCGTTTTGCTGCCCTCCAATGATCCATTCCCGGGTTACTTAGATATCTGCCTAACATCCCCACTATGTACGCTAAATCCGGACGCGTACACACTTGAGCATACATGAGACTCCCTACTGCAGATGCATAAGGGATTTCCTCCATCTCTTTCTTCTCTAGGTCCGTCTTAGGACATTGGAACAAGTTAAATTTATCACCCTTTGACACAGGTGTGTCCCCTGGTGCACAGTTCTGCATGCCAAAACGGCTCAGCACCTTATCGATATAGGCCTTTTGCGATAAGCCAAGTATACCTTTGAAACGATTCCGATGGATCTGTATACCCAGAACATATGAAGCCTCCCCAAGATCTTTCATCTCAAATTTACTTGATAGAAATTTCTTGGTTTCACGCAATAGGCTGATATCGCTGCTTGCTAGTAGAATATCATCTACGTACAACACCAGGATAATAAATTTGCTCCCACTGACCTTGAGATATATGCATTGGTCAACAGTGTTTTCCTTAAAACCAAAAGAGGAAATCACCTTATCAAATTTCCGGTACCACTGACGGGGATGCCTGCTTTAGACCATAAATGGACTTCTTTAGTTTACATACTAGGTGCTTTGAATCTTTGGACTCAAAGCTCTCCGGTTGCACCATGTATATAGTTTCTTCAATGTCTCCATTAAGAAACGCTGTCTTTACGTCCATTTGATGGAGCTCTAAATCATAATGAGCTACAAGTGCCATAATGATTCTAAAAGAGTCTTTCGTTGAAACTGGAGAGAAAGTCTCTTTAAAATCAATGCCTTCCCTTTGAGTGAAGCCCTTGGCAACAAGACGTGCTTTATATCTTTCGATGTTACCATTTGAATCCCGTTTGGTTTTAAAAATCCATTTACAACCAATTGGTTTTACTCCTTGTGGTAACTCGACAAGATCCCAAACGTTATTGTCCATCATAGATTTCATCTCTTCATTCATGGCTTTGATCCATTCATTAGAGTTCGAACATAACTTTACTTGATTGAAAGATGTAGGATCATCTTGCAATCCCATATCAAATTCATGTTCATGGAGGTAAACGACATAGTCATCTGAAATCGCTTTCCTCTTTTCTCTAGTGGACCTCCGTATAGGCACTTCATTTTGAGGTTGTTGTGGTGCATCATTTTGAATAGATGATGGTTCTGGATCTGATTCAGTGGGTCCTAACTCATTATTTTGAGTCAATAATGGACCCGTAACTGATTCAGTAGGAATCCCAAATGTGATTGTGTTTTCTGAATTTACTTGATTCGCAGGCTGATGAGTGATAGGAATATTTACCCAATCATTCTCAGCTGCAACTATAGTGGGAATGTTAACACATTCCTCGTCAAACACAATCTTTCCAATTTGATCCCTCCCACTGTAATCAACATCCTCAATGAATTTGGCATTTCCCGTTTCGAAAAAGGACTTGTTTGAGGGGTCATAAAACTTAAATCCCCTCGACCTTTCCGAGTAACCTACAAAGTAGCAGCTGATTGTTCTTGAATCCAAGTTTCTTTCGTTAGGCTTATAGGGCCTAGCTTCAGCTGGACATCCCCAGACATGCAAGTGCCTAATACTAGGCTTCTTGCCTATCCACAACTCGTATGGGGTTTTGTCTACTACTTTGCTTGGAACTCGATTTAAAATATAAACTGCAGTCTTTAGTGCTTCGCCCCAAAGTGATTCTGGCAATGAAGAATGATTAATCTTACTTCTCACCATATCCTTAAGAGTTCGGTTTCGTCTCTCAGAAACACCATTTTGGTTTGGACTCCCCGGCATGGTGTACTGAGGTACAATCCCACACTCACTTAAGTATTTGGCGAAGGGTCCTGGACGTTGTTCACCGGATCCGTCATATCTGCCATAATATTCTCCACCACGGTCAGATCTTACAGCTTTAATTTTCTTGCCTAGTTGATTCTCAACTTCGGCTTTGAAAGCCTTAAACACGTCCAAAGACTGTGACTTCTCATGGATTAGGTACAAATATCCATAACGAGAGTAATCATCAATAAAGTTGATAAAGTATCGTTGTCCATTCCAAGAAGCTGTAGGGAATGGACCACAAATATCTGTATGTATCAACTCTAAAGGTTCTTTACTCCTATTCGCACCTAATTTCCTCATATTTGTTTGTTTTCCCTTTATACATTCTATACAGATTTTAAAGTCTGTAAAATCAAGGGAATCAAGAATTTCTTGTGATATAAGCCTCTGTATTCTCTTTTCAGAGATATGTCCTAAACGCTTATGCCACAACATTGATGAATTCTCATTTGTTAACTTACGTTTAGTACCAAAGTTACTTGAATGCAGATTTTCAATATCAGTTGAAGCCTTAGTGTTCAATTTATACAAATTATCAATTAGAGTACCAATACCAATAACATTTGAATTTAAAGAAAAAACACAACTTCCATTCCCAAATGAACAAGAATATCCAGATTTGTCCAAACAAGAAATAGAAATCAAGTTCCATCTAAATGACGGTACAACGAAAGTTTCTTCCAAATTCAAATAAAAACCAGTATCTAAATGAATTCTAAAAACACCAATAGCTTCTACTAAAGCTTTATTGCCATTCCCCACATAGATGTATCTTTCAGCATCAGTTGGTACTCGGCACCTTAGGCAATCCTGCATTGTGACACTTATGTGAGTAGTTGCACCCGTATCTATCCACCAAGTGTCACTAGGTACTAAAGTCAAATTAACTTCTGAACAAACAAAGTTGAGAAGTCTACCTTTCTTTTCACGCCAGGAGGCGTATTTGGGACAATCCTTCTTTATGTGATCAGGCTTCTTGCAAAAGTAACAGGAAATAACCGAATTCTGTTTGTTTTGCACCTTAGGTTGGGTTGTCCCAAATTCTACAATTTCCTTATCCTTATTCCTTTTCCTTTTATTGGTGGTAGCCCTAGCCTTAGAAGTCATAGCCAAATGAGCACTTTCAGTCCTATCTTGTTTCAGTCTCTCCTTTTCTTGCACACATTGAGCTATGAGCTCATTTAGAGTCCATTTCTCCTTTTGAGTATTATAGGAGATTTTAAATGGATTAAATTGTGCAGGAAGTGAGATCAAGACCAAGTGCACAAGTATGTCATCCGACACCTCAAGCTTTAAGCCCTTAAGTCTTGTCACAAGATTAGACATCTCCATAATGTACTCCCTTATGTTTCCTTTACCTTTATACCGCATAGAAACCAGCTTACTTAGAGTAGTGCTGGTCTCAACCTTTTCATTAGTTTTGAATCGGTTTGCTATTTGGTCAAGGAAACTTTTGGCATTTTCTTCATCAGGAATACCACCCCTTATGGCTTCCAGAATTGAGCGTCCCATGATCATCAAACTCATGCGATTTGATCGCTCCCACTTCTCGTATACGGATCTCTGTACAGTAGTGCTAGTATCAGTGAGATCCGCGGGGCGATCAAACCTTAATGCATGATCGAGATCCGCACAGCCAAGCATAATCATAACATGCTCCTTCCATTGTTTGAAATTAAAACCATTGAGTTCAGGGATGTTGTTCAAGTTGGCAGATATGGAAGACACTATAAAAGAAAACTATGCTCACAATTAATTAAAAATCGAAACATTCATATACAAAGATAAAACCAAATATCAAAATATATATGCACTGGTGGGTCCATCTCAAGATACCTAGCACAACATTATTATTTAGTCTTTGGACATAAATAATAATTTGTAAGTGGTACTCTCAAACATAGTCAAGAATATAGATATAAAAAACGGCCCTGCAATATGCCTTTCTTTGGACCGACACATTGTAAGCATGTTAACACCAAATGTATCACATATTCATTACTATCATTATCTGGCCAAAACAATCTTCCTTTGAGCCGATTGTTTCGCATAGATAATGCAAGATAACTTAATTGAAGAAAATTAATTAAATTGTACCCAAAAGAGGTTACTTTGGTAACATTTTGGTTCAATCTAATTAATTTTCAAATCAATTTACCCAAAAGTAATTGCATATAAAAGCAGTACGGTTCAGAAGAATTTGCAATGAACCATCTCAAATCAAATAGCAAACAACGATTTGAGCCAGTAACTATAACAAACACCGTATATTTATAACAGGAGTGGCCTGAATCAAAGTCAATACCCAAGAACTAAAATTTGAGTCTGACATATAAAAGAATGATAGGCCATGAATATACAGAATATAATTCAATCAATTGTGATCAGCCATATTTCATACAATTAATATACGCATAAAACATATAAATATCCTTTTGTCTTTGCATAGCCACGCAAAACGAGAAAAAAGGCACGACATATATTTACAATCAGTGGTCATAAATATACAGAAGTGATTGTATTAACTTAATGAATCCTATATTCTCAATCCTCAAACTTGATGACACGCAAACCGAGAAATAAAGATTCTTTTTCAAGAATAATATTTGTTTTATTAAAAGTTAAGAAAATGCCACCTAAAATTGGGGGATTAAGATTTTACCAGAAATCGTAGATGATCTCTACGACTCCAATTTTTTTTGAATATTTTAATTGGAGTCGTAGAGATCATCTACGGCTCCATAGTATTTTAATGATTTTTTATGGACTCATAGATGTTATCTCCGACTCAATATAATATATATTTTTTTCTTTTTTTTTAATATCGGAAGATTTTTTATTTAATTTGTTTAATAAATATAATTTGATATAATTTGTTTGCATCAGTTGTGCCGATTACATCGAATATGTTTGAATAATTCTAATTAATTTTTTCACAAGTACTATTTGTTTATTATTTAACTTATGTCGTGAAAAGAAAATAATAGAAGATATTTTATTGCATACACAAGTACGGTTATAATTCTAATTAATTTTTGCACAAGTACTGTTATAATTAAATTTTGCATTCGAAGTTGAATGAAAAATTGAACTTACAATTATAACCAAAGGTGTTGTTCAATTATTGTTCTTTACTGTATTGGTGTGATGATTGTCAAATCAAATTATTTACTTACCTGAGGGTCGTGTGGTGGTGTCAATTATGGCTCTTTACTGTATTATTGTAGCAGCTGCAGCTATTTAAATAGTTGTATCGTTCACAATACACTTACCCATTTCATTTGAAGCCAAATCCTTTTCTGAGTTTTTATCCCAGTCATTCTCTAAACTTCCTTCCGTTTTCTTGTATTTCAAAATCTATTTGAAGTTCCTGTTTACATTGCGCATCGACAATGGATTCAATTGAGGTAGTTGTTTTTTATGGTGGAAATTATACAGTGTCCAACCATTGTGTTTCTTATAATTTACCACCGGTAGGTCGAGTAAGAATTTCCCGATCAATCTCATTTCATGATCTCTTAGGGGTGGTGCATTCTGTTATTGGGTTGGACCGAAATCAGTACACCATTCAACTATTCTCACCCTTCTTCATCTCTAGATTCCCGATCCCCATGGAGACAGTCATTGAAATAAATGATGATCGAATATTGTCCTGCTACACAAACCCGGAGGCCAATCTTGAATGTTTCAATGTTTTTGTTGTGGTCGAACCCATCCACACACAACAATCCGTAGAGGTTAATTGGAGCGAAGACATGCGAAATTATATGGGTTTGATAAGCCATGATATGTCTTCTGTCACAAGTGGTTTCGCTACATTCGCTGTTAATGATTCAAATCCATCATTCCAGCGAAGCTACGATAGTGTTCCTTTCGTGGAGGCAAATGCTGAGGAGGTGGAAGACGAAACACCACATCAATCCCAACAAATGGAAGATGTGCTGTCGGATTTGGAAATAGACGATGATGAGTTGAATGGCAATGCGAACGACACCGAAGAGATTACAGCTACGGAGGATGTTTTGGCGCAGCATGGGACAAATCCACAAGTCCACGAACCTTATCCATTTTACTCCGCCACATCATCTGAAATTTTTGCAGACTCGATGGATTTGCCAGCATGTAAATGGAGCCAGTTTTATGATTCCAATATTGGTAGATTGGCTATTGGGATGACATTTCAAAGCAAAAAACATGTTCAAGCCGCTGTGAAAGAGTACTCGGTTAGATGGGCGAAGCGAGAGTTTTCTGTGAAAGAAAGTGAACCAACGTTCTGGAAGGTTTACTGCAAGCACCGTGGGAGAACAGGTTGCCAGTGGGCTTTACGTGCCCATTTTAAAAAGAGATATGAATCTTGGGCCATCACTGTGTATAACGGCGATCATACTTGTAATGCCGATAACATCCGGAATGATCATGAAAATCTAGATACAAATTTTATTACTGCTTTGTTGATTGGGCACGTTCGGACCAATTATACATATGCAGTAGCTGACGTCCAGCAGACTGTGAAAGACTTCTGCGGTTACGAAATTGAGTATTCTAAGGCCTACCACAGTCTTAGACGCGCTAGGGAACATCTATATGGTACTTGGGAGAGCTCGGTCTGTAATCTTCCAAGCTTTATGGCAGCACTTCAAAAATGGAATCCAGGTTATCCCTAGATTTAATACTCCATTTGTTTAGAATTTACAATGAGTTTATACTTAAGAAGTTTAATATATTTTACCATGTTAATTGAATTGCAGGCACGATAGTTGAGTAGCAGCACCACCCGCGTGGAGGAGGTAGGTCAGGAGTGGAGATGATACATCTATTTTTTTGGGCCTTCAGACCTTGTGCTGAAGGGTTCAGACACTGTCGAGCGGTGGTGTGCGTTGATGCCACCCACTTGTATACTAAGTTCAAACATAAGCTCATGATAGCAGTCTGTGTCGATGGTAACCAAACCATTCTTCCTCTCGTGTTTGCCTTGGTAGACGAGGAGTCCACCAGCACGTGGGGATGGTTTTTGAATTTATTGCGCCTGCACGTTGTAAGAGACTCGCATGAGTATGTGACCATAATTTTAGACCGCAATCAGGGTATAATTAGGGCAATCGAAGAAGGGTACGGGTCATTTAACGGTGACAAAGGATGTCATTGTTATTGTTTAAGGCACCTATGTTCCAATGTCAATTCCAGATTTAAACATCCTCAGCTGAAAGATCTCTACTGGGTTGCTGGTGTAGCAGTCGACGAGGTATCATTCCAGCAAGTTTTCAACCGTATTCAGAGCATAAGTGCTCAAGCTGCCGCGTATCTTCAGAATATAGGCCTAGAAAAATGGACGTTGGCTTATGATGGAGGCCATCGATTTGGAACGACAACTACAAATCATGTGGAAACATTTAATGGTGTTCTGAAGGGGGCCAGACGTCTTCCAATTTGTGCAATTGTTGAGATGACCTATGTTAGGTTGACTAAGTATTTCCGTGACAAGTTAAAATTGGCCAGACAATTAAAAGCACAAGGTTTTGCATTCACCGCATATGCAGATAGTATCTATAGAGAAAATGCAAGTCATGCTGCGTTAAATATGGTGCAAATGGTCAATGATGATGATTTATCGGCTAATGTCATGCATCTGGGCATACAAGGTCGTGTGACCCGATTCGCTGTCACATTGACCAAGGGGGAATGCAGCTGTGGTTCTTGGAAGAAAGTAGGAATCCCATGCGAACATGCTATCCAAGTCTGTAGACATGTCAATGTCCCTGCTTCCCAATACATGCCCTGGTATTATGAGCTTGATCATTTTATGGAGACATATTGTGAAAAATTTTATCCTCTACCGTCGAACGAATACTGGCCATCTGCTGATTTTGAGTTGGTTCACAACCCAACAATGAAAGAGAGAAGGAGACGTGGTCGAGATAGAACAACACGCATTCTGAATGAAATGGACCAGCCCGGTCCAGCACGACGGAGATAGATGATAATTGGTTGGTTTATGTGATGGCCTAAGCAGATCTTGTGTGGTATATGTGTTGTAGTCGTATTTAGTTTTTTTTTTCTTTGTTTAAATCTGCATTGTTGATATGTCAATTGTATTTGCAGATCTTGAGTGCGATTTGCTAAATTTAAATAAAAAAAATTACGAAAGAATAAATCTCAATTGTATTTGCAAATGCTAATTTTAAAATAATCAGTATTTTATTATCTTTAAATATGTAAGTATCATATATTTGAAAATTAATAACGGGCAAACCTTAATTTTTTTTTTTTAATCATCTAATTTGTAGATAAATTATGAAGGGGGTAATTTTATTTCTGATACCATAACCTAATACTTCAAAATGGCTTTAACGAAACAACAAACCTCTTGGCAAAAATTTCTCTTCTTTTTTTTTTTTTTAAATGCAGGCAAAAGTTTTTCATTACTAGATTAAACTGCCATTTAATAACGATTGCAAGTGCAGAACAATTTTTACTACATGCTTTACTTCTGTACTTTTGTACAAACACTATCATATAATCATTGGTGACCATGATGTCCTAAATGTCCTCCAGTACCACAACGTCGTGGTCGGGGAACTCTTTCACTCCTTCGACGTTCAGGTCTCGCAACGACTTCTTCATGTTCGGTTACAGAGAACGGGACTGGAGATGCTCCGAACTGTGGTCTGTACTGCGAACGCGGTTAGTTGAACGCTATCACATGAGAAGTACCAACAACACTGTTGGCTGCCGAAAAATGCGGGGTATATGGTGTGTAATGAGATGTTCCAGCTCCACTATGGGGTGGGGATACGAAGGGAGCATAAGATGAATGAGGGTTGTTGACCCATTGCTCGAGTGACGGTGTTGCAGACGGCATAGGGGCAGGCGAATTGTGCTGGATTGAACTGGGTTGTCCCTGTTCAGGACTTCGGGCTCGCCGGCTACTCCGTGAACCCCTACGACTTCTAAATTGCTCGCGTACTGCTCCCGGATTCGTATGTCCTCTTCCTACGTCTTGCAATGAACGGAGCAATTGTCTATGATCATCGAAAAACATCCTCATTCGATTTGGATCATTGTAATCATTGATGGACATGTAGTCGTCCATGATGTCGGCCAACCCATTATTCTGTAATAAAATAACATAAAAATTAAATTTTGTAAAATACTAGGAATTACAACTTAAACGAAATAAATTTTTTTCGTACCACGACATCCCATGCTTCCTGATCGGGAGGCTTGTATCCATCCCCGTGTGTCCTTGGTGCAGGCAAAATGAACTTGCATGTTTTCCTTTTATACCAATCTTTGTACGCTTCAACAGTATCCCCCCTCGAACTCACTAACTCCCCTTCAATAGGATGTTCATGCATGTTATACCACCTTTGCACGTAAACAACGTGATGTACAGACCAATCTTTATTGATAAATCCTTTGCGTGTCAATCCATGCAGGGCTTGTCTTTCCTCTCGTGAAGGTTGGGGATAGGGAGGAATAACCTGAACGATTCCAAACTGCCGCATTACTCGCTCGAGTTGCAACTCCTCAATAATGTTGTAGTGAATCAATGGACATGGGCAACGCCATAAAGGTGGGTCGCATTCAGGCGGTAAATTTTGTATCTCTGGCCATGTCAAATCATATGGTCTTCATTCAAACGGCAAAATAATGAAATTAATGTCAAACGTAATTACAAAATCAAAATATACATTAAACTACAATATACAACTACAAAAATCAATTACCTCGTATGGTGTTAGGTTATCAAGTATAGCCCTGAAAATTCTAACACTGTTTCTTGTAGTATGCGTCCAAGAAAAATATATTGTCCATCTACGAATAATTTAAATACCATCTTACGTAATTATTTACAAATAAATAAAAAATAATTACAACATTGATAAAATAGGAGATTAAATATAACCTGGCACCATGAGGTGGGAGTGCGAGCACTCGACCATTTGAGAGTTCCCTTGCAATAAAAGGCATTCGTTGTACTCCTCGATTTGGCCTGATGGAAGAGATACGTATCCATGCCCACATCTGCAAGATGATTTTTTAATAACTATTATACCAACATAATTAAAATACGAAAAATAAATTGAATTTACCTGCAAGAGTTGCAAAGCTCCACCAATACTCTGACTATGGGTGCAACTGTGGCTCGCTCCACATAATTCCCGGAACAAAAATGCTAATACAGCACTCCCCCAACTAGAACCCCTACACTGTTCTACAGTACGCATATGTCTTAGATATATCAGAGGTACTTTATTTCCACTAGTGTCGGGAAACATATAAGCACCCATAAGCAGTAACGCAGCACACCTCGCGTGTTGCAATATCTCCTCATCAGAGCTATCCTCATCGAGTGGGTCCTCAACTATGTGCCTTCTTATGGCTACCATTTTAATACGTGATCCCACAAGATCGTCGTTGTATGGCAAAAAACCTAACATCCCACCACAACAATCCCTCCAAGACTGATACGGTTCTGGAGGTGCATCTATCCCAACTATTGGATCACCCCGGATTGGAAGCCCCCATAACACAGCCACATCCTCCAAAGTAATAGTGGCCTCTCCCACGGGAAGGTGGAATGTATGCGTCTCCGGACGCCATCTCTCTAATAATGCAGTAATTAGGTGTGCATCGACCAATATATACCCACAAGAATAAACTCCGTATAAACCCATATCGTACAAGGTACCAATGATATCATCATTTAAGTCTACATATCCCGGGTCGTGAGGGTCATGACTAAACCCTGTCGTATTACTATGTCGAGGGGTTACAATCCGATCAACATGACCATTAAAAACATATTCCGAACGATGAAAATCTTGTAAATAAAGTAAATCGCCTTCTTCTGGACCATAAATATGTCTTGACATCTAAAAAAATATAAAATTAAACCTAATTAGTATTTATAATCATCAACTCAATAACCAAGTATAGCATCGGTAAACAAATGCCAACCAAATAAGTAACTTAATTAAATGTTTTAATTATTTTTGCAGGGAGTAAATTAATTAATTAATTGATTAATTATAATTTAAGACATGAACAACATAATTACTAAATGATAGCACATTAACTAACATGCACCCCCAGTTAAAAATAACTAATAAATAAAATAAATATATTATTTATAATTGCCAACATTATAAAAAAATTTACTAAATATCTAAGTTTAGTTACCTACTAACGTATTATCAATTAATATAATTAACTTACAACATTATTACATAGATTAATTAAAACGCACCGATTAATTTAATATCATGGATAACCCTCAACTATAATAAACAATAATCACTCTTTCAATTTACCTTCACCGGCGAGTCGGCAATAGCTGCAGCTGAACCAGTACCAACTCGGAGCAGGCGCGGTGGCGTCGGTGGTCAGCAGGTCCCCCTTCGTCTGGTGCAGGAGTTGGGGCAGCGCCGACGGCAGCTCCTCGCAACAACAGAGTTCCGGCAAAACTTTCGTAGCTGTGAGGTCGTCAGGGGTGAAGACTGGCCGGCGGTAATGGTGTGGGTGGGGTGATGTTGACGGGGAGCAAGAAAGGGGTGCGGGATCAGTTTGCACAAGAATTGGTCCAGATCTGTAGATCTGGACCACATAAAAAAAAAATAGTTTTTTATTGGAGTCGGAGATAACATCTACGAGTCCGTAAAAATTCATTAAAATACTATGGAGCCGTAGATAATCTCTACGACTTCAATTAAAATATTCAAAAAAAATGGAGTCGTAGATATCATCCACGACTCCGACATAAAAATTAGTAAAAAAATTGGAGCCGTAGAGATCATCTACGATTTCTGGTAAAATCTTAATCCCCCAATTTTAGGTGGCATTTTCTTAACTTTTAATAAAACAAATATTATTCTTGAAAAAGAATCAGAAATAAATTATCTCCAACCTTTATGCATATATAACAATTCTCACGCATGTCGGTGCATATAACAATACAAATATATATACTGAATAGCATGAATTTCATATGCCAATCAACAATTATCAAGCACCAGCAGCAAGGTCAATTATCAAAGTCATATCGGCCATCTCACATATAATAAGAAAAAAATTCCTTTGTACGTGAATGCACAATTAGGAATTCAATAAGTATGTAACCTCAAGCTTTACGGCCGACAACAGTTATAAAACAAAATAATTGACCGAACCAATTTATCAAGAAACAAATCTGGTTTATCGATAATCATGTTAAAATTTTCGATCTATTTGTTATCAATCGAAAATAAATCTCAATCCTTCGACATGAGAGTGGCTCTGATACCATTGTAGGGAAAATCCCTAATCCGTAACAAACATGTCGAAATCATCGAGAACACACAAGCGGAAACGTACCTTGATCCATAGCAATCTGTGGTTGACCAGCAATCCAAGGTTGAGGTCTTCTAAGCCTTGATACGTACCTTGATCCATAGCAATCCGTGGTTGACCAGCAATCCAAGGTTGAGGTCTTCTAAGCCTTGACACGCCGTCAATTCTATTCTTTCTGGGATGGGACAGAAAAGAAGATAAGGAACCTATCTGGCATAGGGACCACAAACCTAATATATAACCAAAATTAGGGCACCTTAATTATGGGCCCATCAATCATAATTAAGTGTCCACGGGTTTCTACACATAAAAGACTCATACTTCAACCAATATTTCTATAAGCCCACATAAATAAATATATCTTAAATAGATCACTTAATTGGGCTCGTATTATGAGATAGCCCATATACAATTATAAATATGTGAGACCACCTTAATAGAAAATCCAACACAATCCACCATCACACCCCACCACTCATCACATTACTCATCAATCTCATCTCATCCCAACCAACAAAATAAACATGCAACAATTGTTTTATATGTCTTGGGACACACCATCGACTTCAAGGTGCGTAAGCATCCAAGTTAATTTACTTGAAAAGATCGTGTTAGTTATTTAACACCCCCTTAAATGATGTTTACTTCATCATTTTCATGGCCTTAGATAAAAGCTTAGGCCGTAGACAAATTTAGAAAAATCTATGTTATATAGCAACTTCTTGAGGGAGTTGCTATATTACCCAATTTCTTGTTTGAAGTAAACACAAGTTTTGAGTTAAATAACCAAAAAATCACTATCCCTTTTCTATTGCCATTGGATAGGCATATTGCCAAGTAAACACTTCCTAAAAGTTATATAGAATTAAGAAGTATTTGATATAGTGGATTAAACTATTTTATTTGATTTTATTTTATTTAATTTTGTATCAGTTAGGTGATATTAGATTATTTGAACCTAATTAGGTGAGATTAACTCTCTATATGTGAGATTAATCCTCTATTAGGTGATATTAATCTTTTATTATGAATCATGAAAAGTGGGTGTGATTATGTGAGATTACAATTAGGTGGAAATAGAAAGTGAGTGTGATGAGGCGATAATTGAGATTAAGTGGAATTATAATTCATTGAAAGTAAATTTAATCTAACATATCTAACGTAATATTAATTATAACTAATTGAAATCTAACATATCTAATATAATATTAGCTATAACTTATTGGAGTTTTTTCACAAATTTAAGTATCAAACACAAGATTATTTGTTGAATGCTTATGTACAAACACAACTTAATTTTAATTAATAAATATGATGGAAATTAACTCCCAAAAATAATATCACATAATTAACGCTTCCTTATTATTTGATAATCTTTTACCTAATTACTCTTTGTGATGAATTAAGTTAATTAAGTGGATTATTCAATAATATATATATATATATATATATATATATATATATATATATATATATATAACCCATTGTCCAGGACAAACTCGATAGTTTCACGTTGTTGCAGCCCCCTAATAGTAAGCTTTGTCCAAGTTCCCATAAAGATAATTCTGATTTTTATTAGGAAGAATTGAAGAAGCTACGAGGAATTTGAGTTAAAGCTACACTTTTGGAGCATGCAGCTAGCTTTTGAACAAAGCTTTCTTATTATTCAAAAAAATTTAACTTTCCAAGAAATTGAAAAGAAACCTGGCGGTGTGAATATGAAGACCATTAATTTATTATAGTTTTTTAAAGAACATTGAATATGTTTTTAGGTCAATAGTTTGACCTAATCAATTACCTGTTATCTGTTTCCAACAACGCCACCATGTCTGCGTACCTAAACTGCACCCCCTTCCCCTTGTACTCTTCATACTTTAGAATAATTAACATGACAAATTAAAGTTGTATTTGTTTTTGATTTATGTATATCGCAATTCGCAAGAACTCTATAAAGTGGATTTTTTATCCGGTAAAATGCATAAAGATCGAGTTAATACCTTCTGATATAATATATCTCACCGAAAATCATATGAAATAAACTACATTAGTATGCCAACAATAATTGATTTAAGCGACTAAACATCCTTTCTATATGAAAATAACTCGGGTTCGAATCCTTTTAATCATTTTGCGGGATGTTTCATGCTCAAAGTGCAATGTCATTTTTAGTCATAAGTAATGGTTAAAAGACAATTATACTCTCATTATTATAACTGACTACAATATATCTTCAAAATCCGAACCATCAAATACAACAATGGATTATACAATAATTTATATATAAGACGACAGACGCAATGATCTAAAAGGAATATATATATATATATATATATAAAAGAAGATTTTAATTATTGCTTTTTAAATTAATGGGGTTATCAGAAACCCCCATTTTATGGGTTCCTCCGCCCATGACTCAAGACTCATGTATTTCTAAATGTATAGGAATTCTTTTTCATTGTTGAATGAGCAAAAATAGCAAATATTCAAGAAAATTCTTCAGTACAATCCAATTGTCCCAAAGAGTACAATTTTGTTTACAAATCAATAAAACCCACATATTTCACCAATCTTTAATTGTATAAAGGGGATGTTGCATTCATAGAATCAAGATTCACAAATACATTTATATATATGTACTAATTAATTATAACACATTCCTATACTTGAATCCTATTCAATTCTCCTTTCCTAAACCCATCCTTAATTAATTTCCATGGCCAATATAGACAGACAACAAAGAATGATGCGATCGATTGAATCGCCAAAAAGAATCCAAAAAATCAAAAACCATACACAAAGATCTCCACCACTAATGAACAGCTGCAGCAACTCTTTCCCTCACAGTCGTAGAATGCATCAAGCCCTTATTATTGTTCTTCCTTGGCAACAATTTGGACCAAAACCCAGTTCGTTTCTCATGAATATCCATGACATCTTCCTTCCTTCTCGATCTTCTCATCAAATGAAACGCCATGGACCTACTTTTCTTCAGACCCTGCAGCCCGCCATTGCTAACACCATTCCTGAAAACCCTCATCGATTTCCTGGCCAATCCCGACTCCAAACGCCCGTAATCCGCGACCGGAGACGAGCACGAAGAAGCATCCGAAGAGGAGAGGGAAGAGATGTAGGAGGAGGACGAAGACGAAGAATTCACAGCTTTGATTTCCCGTGAAGAAGCAGCGTTGTTCAATTGGGAGAGCTTTTCTCTCAAACAAATGGAGCAGACGCCAGGAGACTGCCTGTGCTTGGGGTGCTTTTTGCAGGCTGCATTAGCCTTGAATCTGCCTGTTGGTTTGTTGATCATATTCTTCGGTTTGATCCAAGATTCCATGTCTGTGTGTGTGTTTCGTGTGTTTGTGTGTGTGTTTGAGGTGTGTTTGTATATATAGACAGAGGGAGGTTGTGTGTATTTGCATGGAAATTTCTATGATAGTTCATGTGAGGTTCTGGTGGTGTTCAAGAAATGGCTTCTTTTGACGATTTGATAAGTCTATTCATGACCTCAGGACCCAATTGCACGGTTGGATATGCAGTATGCACTTTACACATACATATATATATAATATAAAAAAAAGGAATAATTATATATATGTTTGTCAAATATTAAGTGCTACTTTGTATATTACCGAAAGAAGGAAGTATTACTTTGTAATGTAGTTGTATTTTATTGAAAATTATATAATCAAGTTGGGGATGTTTTTCTCTTTGTATATGTTGCAACTATTTATATCTTTTTTAAAATATACACTTGAAATGTATTAATACATGTAGGAGATTTCTTCTGCCTATTTTGATCATATTTTTTATTTAATTTTTATTCTTAATAAGTTAAATATGTAACAAAATCTGCATCGTGGAATACAAATTAGAATCGACCTGTGTAATTGAAAATTTTACGGAATATGTAATCTAGCCACTATTTTTTTTATAATTAAGCTATGTAAATTAACAAATCGATGTTATTATACTATTTAAATCATATATTATATATACGTTCGAATTTCATATATAAAGACAATTTAATGCAAGTCCGACTTGAACCTATAATATTCGGACCTGATACTAAAAAACTTTACACTTTTTTTTAGTTTCTTCCCACTCTCTTTTAAGTTTGTAGTACGAGTAATACAAATATTGGGGCTCGAGAAGGGCAGATGCTACAAGGTGTAAGGTTCAATTCCCATAAGTTATAAGAGTTATATTTTTGAGTCCAATATAGTTTTTAGGATGGGCTCCTTATAGATTTGTGGGAGGCATATTTCCCTCTTAACAGGTTGATGAGTACCTGATTTATTTTCTCCTATTTATTTCATCGGGTTGGAATGTGAGAGCCATTAAAATTAGGGATTCGAAATTTATGCTATGACTAATAGAAATATTGGGTTGGTGTATAATTAATAATATAGCTCAAATATAAGGTGTACCTTTCCCGAAAACAACCAACCCAAGTGGGCCTTGCCTTTATGAGTACTCTTCAAGCTGTTATTCTTTGTGGGGGCGGCGTGGACAGTCACACACCTTTTTTACCCACAAATCATTATAAAATTAAAAGAACAAAGCTAAGGAAAATACAGACAAAATCATCACAATTGGGTAGGTAATTTCAAATTTGTATCCACTTAAAAAGTTCTCCTAATTCATAGAAAACAGAAATCCACATTTAAAAAATGCTTTGAGCAACAAAATCAATTAAATTAGAATATTAGTCATAGAAATGCAGGAAAAATTCAAACTCGACTATTATACATTTATTATGTACAAATACTTTTTAAATCTATCATTTTATAATATTAATATCCGTATCGTATCTGTTGACATGATATGTAGGATTTATTATGTACAAATACTTCATAACTCTACACCACCCGATGTCGAGTTCAACGACTCCTGTAGTGATATTTGTATCACTATTTTGCTATGATTAGCTTTATGTATCATTTTGGTACCGTAACTCCGTCTAAAAAAAGTTGTCCAACTTGACACCTCGATCAAGATAAGAGCTTGCAAAAGTGCAGGTTCCTCACCGTAATCTCCTTTGACCCTAAACACCATTAATATGCATGTATGTTTCTTTAGGTGAAATTTTAACTTTGGGGTACTGTTCACTCCCCTAGTATAAAAATGGTGTACTTTTGTGAGATAGCGCAACTCTGGTGTAAAACGCCTATGGGAAAAACGTCTTTAAAGACGTTTTCCTGAAAAACGTCTTCATCGTCGTTTTTCGTTGACCAAATTAAGTGGCTGACCGATACAAACCTAATGAAGACGTTTTCCAGAAAAACGTCTTTAAAGACGTTTTCCTGAAAAACGTCTTCAATGTAGACGTTTAAAAAAAAGAACGCCGCGGGTTCTCTGCAGAGAACCCTATCAGCAGAAAAAGAAAAGAGAGGGGGCGACGCGGCGGGCGATTTCCGGCCCATTGAAGTGGCAACCAACTGAAAGACAGGGGAAGATTCGCTCAACCGAGTGTGGTGTTGCTATCAAGGTCAGTTCTTCCTTGTTTTCCCTTTTTTGTTTTTATTTTTTATTTTTTGTGATTGGACAAGAAATTAATTTTTCAAGTATGTGGACGAATTGGCGTTACTCGGTCGTTTGTTCTTGTGGAATCTGAAATCTCAGAGGTGTAGAGCAATGGTTATTGGTAGAGAGTAGGTTGGAATTGAAATGTGTAATTGAAATATGAATTCGGAGGTGTAGAGGATGGTTATTGCTAGAGAGTATGTGGGTTATTGTTAGAGAGTATATTGGAATTGAAATGTGTAATCTGAAATATGAAAGTATGTGTAAATTGTATGTGTAATTGTTTTTTTATCCCATTAATCTGAAATGAAAATATTGGTTTGGAATGAAAATATTGGTGTTTACCCTGGATGTCTTGGTAATGTCTATATTTGTAAAAGGGTGTACTTGTAATGTTTGTAAATTTATGAAATGAAGTAACCTTTATATTTTGTAGAGGCAGGACTAGTGTAAGTTAATGGAGAAAAGATGAAGAGAAATATTTTATGTAAAAAAGGAGCAGGTTGTAAACGGTGCAAAATAGGGGAGGTCTTGGTAATTACAAAACTCCAAGGGGAGGAATTTGTAGTAACACTATTTTAGAGGGGAACGTTCAAGTGTAATCAACTTACGCATTGTCTCTGCATATCATACCTGTAATAATCATCAGCCTCTCTGTTCTTGTTTTACAAAGTCATACAGTGAAACATCATCCTTAAATTGTTCGCTTTGCTGCCCAATGCAGAGATTCATTGGGACCTCACACAATGGTATCCCATTTATCCCATTAATCTGCTCTCCCATTAATCTGAAATGAAAATATTGGTTTGGAATAAAATGTATGTGTAATTGTTTTTTTATCCCTAGGTGTGTTAATTTTGATTTGAACTATGTGGTTTGTTGAGTGATGTGGTAATGTTATTTTTGTTGTCAGTGCTTTGTAGATTGTCGATGGATCGTTATTATGGACCTCGGAATCCTAGTGTGTTGTACGCGCAAGCCTCACATCGGAGTGAGAGTTTAAAGGATATTAAATCGGGAGAATTGGACGATTGCTTGCAAGTTCGTAATGGGAAGCCAGGGTTCTACGCCCGGGCTGATAGTACATTCTATTTGGAAATGCATGATCGTGTCTTGGCGTTTTTACATGAGATGGGATTCTACGGGTTGCACAGGGTAGGGGAGATGGATGTGGACCACTTTATGATCACTGCTTTGGTGGAGCGGGGGAGGCCGGAGACACACACCTTTCATCTGACCGTAGGGGAGACGACGGTGACGCTCGAGGATGTCGCCATTTTGTGGGGCCTCCCGATTAATGGGAGAGCAGTGGTAGGTAATGACAGTGCGAGTATCGATTGGGTGGATGCTTGCGTAAGACATCTAGGTTTTGCCCCGACTGTTGAAGGTGCCAAGCTGAGACTTAGAGAGCTCCGTCATTACATGCAACAACATCCAATCGGGGATCATAGTTCGGATCAAGAAGTACTCCGATGGGCTCGTTGCGCTATCCTGCTTATGATGGGAACAATGATGTGGCCAGATGGCACTGGGAACACTATCTCGTTGGTATACCTGTTCAATCTTGGATACAAGGCCGCTCCAGAGGACCCGCAGGAGGTTTTTGTTGAGGATGTGAAGTCGGTGCTGCAGGAGGTTAGCAGCTATAGCTGGGGCAGTGCTGTATTGGCATCATTATACCGGTCTCTTTGCAATGCAGCGAGAAAGGGAAAGAAGAATATAGGAGGCCCGTTACAGTTGTTGCAGGTGAAATTTGTTTTAGTTGCCTTGTTGTTTGAATGGAATTTTTGATAGAGCCTAATCTCGTTATCTATTTCTTTCTCAGGTTTGGGCGCTGAGTAGGATGCCACGTCTTGCTCCAATGTGGACAGAAGAGAAGGTCTATGTTGGACCAATGACTGTACTTGGGCGCCAGCTGCATCCGGCTCCGTATGGAGCACAGTAAGTATCAAAATTCTCTTATTTATCATGTTGTGAGATGTAGTTAGAACTTGTTAGGTTTCATATTTTTTGTAAAATTATTTTATAAAATTTTTTTTTTTTTTTGGTTTTTTGACCATGCAGTTGGATGCATTATAACAGCTGGGTTAACACTGTCTCGCACAACGTTAAGCTATTCAGACAGATTCTTGATCAGATGAGGGATAACGAGGTTATTGTCATAGTTTAGTTACTAGTTGTTATTTGGATGACATGGTTGCAATTTTAATATATCGTGTAATCTTCATTTTACGTAGTTTATTTGGCGGCCGTATGACGAACGCCAAGTTGAGTACGGTGGGCTGCCCGCTTATGTTGGTAATGGAAATTGGCATTGTAGAGTACCCCTGATAAATTGGGTGTGTGTCGAGTGGCATTATCCTGATAGGGTTTCCAGACAATTTGGGTACGTGCAGGGCATTCCGTTGGAGGTGGATCAACGGATGACCGATGATTTGCACTCTTTTGCCGGGAGAAGAGGGATGGTGGGCAGGTCATGGCTGACTATACACCGAAATTACATCCAACTATGGGATGAGAAAGAAAATTCCTTAGTGAATTTCAGCCACGGTGTTGGCGTTCAAGTGACTCGGGATTATTGGAATTGGTATGGGGAGATAACTAGGAAATTGATCGCACCTCCATTGTTTCTCCACGAGTTGACAGATCCGGATTCGGTACAGAAGTTAGATGGCTACCATCCCCCAGATGTATATTTTGCTTATGGTGTGGTAAGTTCTTCTATTTTGTCAACGGCTGATATATTACTTGCTCTGATCGTGACCTTGTTTTTATAATATCCAGGATAACATAGCATCACGAATGTTGGAACAATCTTTGACGATTTCTGATTACAATGATCCAACAGTTTTTCAGTCGTACCGGCAGAACATTATGCATGACACCCAAATGTTACTTGACATGACGCGGCAATCTATGGGGATGGACGAAAGGCATTTGTTGTTTGGGTCACCAACTGTCACGCAACCCACTCAGAGCGTACGACGTTCTGAATTTACGGATCCTGATGTGCCGCCCCCACCGGTGGGCCGTCGCCGTCGACGAGGGATCCGAGGAGGTGTGCGGCGAAATGATGAAGTGCAACCTGAAGCAGAGGAGAATATTGAAGAGGCATTTCAGCCCGACAACATGCAAGTCCATGAACAACACGTAGACGCAGCAGAGACGAGCTCAGCACGCGAGCTTGGCACATCATCATACAGCTTTGGACAAGGAGATGTCCCTTTGCATTCGCCCTATTTCCCGGAGCAGTTTGCAAGCCCTGCAAGTCAGCAACATCCTTATGGCATCGATCAACTGACGCCTCAATTGTATGATCATCGAGCACCCGAGACTCAATTTGACGAGCAGCCCACACAAGGTCTTCAACAGCCCTACGAGGCCGTCGAGGAGGAGGATGTAGATGAGCGACATGCAGGGACAGACACAACTCAAGCACCGGCGTACTATGTGCGAAGAGGTAATCGGCGTAGACGTGCTCGTGAATGTGGAACCGGAGGGCATTTAGGGCATCATTAGCATGTTAGGTTATTGTGGGTAGCATTTAAATGTTTGACTGTAAGTCCCTTTGTATTTTTGTTTTTTGGATCAGGTATATAATTTGGGATTTCATCCCGGAATGGTTTTTTTTTCTGGTCCTTTTAATGAAGACTTTTAATGAAGACGTTTTTTGGAAAACCGTCTTTAAAGACGTTTCTCTGAAAACCGTCTTTAAAGACGTTTCTCTGAAAAACGTCTTTAAAGACGTTTCTCCGAAAAACGTCTTCATTATACGTATTGGCACGAGGGCAGGCGCTGGGAGGGGGGCTGTAATTGTTATAAAGTCTTCAAAGTGACACACGCTCGCGAAAGTTTTCAAACTTTGTCAGATGTACATCCATATATACCAATAATATGATATCAAAGTACTCCATCCAGAACAGCAAAGAGTGAAAACACTATTCGAAAGCCTTTCTCCCCTATTTTCCTCGTAATGGAAACAATAGGTTTTCTGGTCCATCATGGTGGTACTATTACGGAAACAAATTACACCATACATTGCTCAATACCACCGGTTTGTTTGCTAAGTGTTTCGCGCTTCTCCTCCTTCTCTGATTTTATTTCCCAAGTACAATCTTCTCTCAATCTCCATGAAGAGCTCTACAAACTCAAAATATTCGCTTCTTGTCTAATCTCACGAAACCCCCCATGGAAAAACTAGTTGAAATTTCCAACGACACAGATCTATCATACTTCGTGCATCCGGCGAGAGGCCTGGAATGTGTACCCATATACGTTCAATCGGAGTATGGGGCAGAAATGGGAACTTACACTTCTCTGCTATCGCAGGACAACTTCCCCTATGTAGAAGAGATCACACAAGGTTTGAACACCATGACGGTGGATGAGTACAACGGTGCTTCTGCTTCTCAACCGCCGTTCGACATGAATGCCCCGTACCACCCGGAGATGTTACCTGAAGCCATTAATCCCATGCCCGAGGTCGACACCCAACCATTGCAACCCCCATCTTTCAGGCCTTCACAGTTCCCAGATCCAACGAGTAACTCATTTATGGCTGAAGAGCTTGCTAGTTCGGAGGAAGAAGAGGACGAGGCGACTGACACTCTTCATGCTTCGGAAGAAGAAGGTGACCCCACACAGATGGAACCCGACAAGGATAACTTAATAACCGAGATGCATGAAGCATTACACCAGCCTACAACTCCTAATGTGGCGGCCGAAACAAGTACACCGGTACTTAGGAATGTGAGTCCCTACTTGGCATCTATGTTCCCGGAGGTTGTCGCTGACTCTGTTGATGTGCCAACTGTTCGGGGAGAACTATGTTACAATCATAACACGGGTGTTTTATCGGAGGGTATGACGTTCAAAGACAAAGCACATGTGATTGTTTCTGTTAAGGATCACAACATAAAATGGAGCAAGCGCGAGTACACTGTCATGGAGAGCAGACCACGTATGTGGAAAATCAAGTGCAAAGACGTAAACTGCAACTGGAAACTCCGTGCCAGCGCAAAGGCAAGTAAGGGCTATTGGAGACTTACGAAATTATCACCTCGGCATTACTGTCTCCCTAACCAGAGCTCCAACGATCATGCAAATTTGAGTTCTGCATTCATAGCAAGCTTGATTCTACCTTTCGTTAAAAATGATTATGGGTATAAAGTTAGCAGCGTACAAACTCAGGTACATGCAACATACGCAATTAATGTCTCGTATTCGAAGGCATGGTAAGGACTGAAAAAGGCACGAGCCATAGAATACGGTACGTGGGAGACTTCTGTACCCAAATTACCTCGGTTCTTCGGTGCAGTTCAAAGATGGAATCCAGGTACTCCCCCGAACTTGTGGTTTTTATTAATATTCCATCGAATGTTTTCCCATTTTACAGCCCTAGTTACTGTATTGTAGGCACTGTCGTCGAGTGGTTGCATAATAGACAGTTCAGCTCTCCGGATCCAAATACATACATGCTCAAACACGTCTTTTGGGCATTCAAGCCATGTATTGATGCATTCCAACACATGCGCCCGGTTATTAGTGTCGATGGTACGCATCTATACACCAAATACCGATACAAACTGTTGATTGCCGTGGCAGTTGATGCAAATCAGAACGTACTTCCGTTGGCTTACGCTTTGGTGGATGAGGAGACTGAAATATCGTGGAAATTCTTTCTTTTTCACCTTGCGAAGAACTTCTGTCAACCAGAGCGACGTGTCTGTCTAATCTCCGATAGACACCGTGCGATCATATCTGCGGTCCGATCTACTCCAGAATTCAACGAACCAGCTGGGTGCCACAGATACTGCCTGCGCCACATATGTTCCAACTTTTACAAGTTCTGTCATGATCAAGGCTTGAAAGATCTATGTTGGGAAGCCGGTAATGCAACGGAGCAAGTAACCTACGAAAGGATAATGAAGAGAATTGCAACAAGTGACTTGCGAGCAATAACCTGGTTTGATGGGTTGGAACCTGAAATGTGGACTGCCTCACACGATGGTGGCATGCGTTACGGAACGATGACGACCAACTTGTCCGAATGCTTCAATGGTGTTCTAAGAAATATTCGTCGTTTGCCAATCGTGCCAATCGTCGAAGCCACATTAAAACGCACGGCACAATACTTCGTCGACCGACAGAAAAGTGGCATGCACACAAAGTCCCTCTGCCACGCCTGGTCGGATTATGCTTGGGCAGTTTTCGAGACGAACATCGAGAACTGTGGCCTCCATGAGGTCAGATTGTTTGACCAACGAGAATACAGAGCTGAGGTAATTACCCATAATCCGGCCTCGGGTAGACGCTCCAGAAAACATGTTGTCGACTTGAACAGTAAGACATGCTCATGTGGTTGTTGGCAACGAGACGGGATCCCTTGTTCACATGTTATTAAGGCAGCCATTTCATTTGGTATTCCGCCGTCAAACTTCGTCGCCTGGTTTTACGAAATCGACCAATACCTCCAAACTTATGAGGGAGGTTTCTCCCCAATATGGGATGAAGATTACTGGCCAGAGGCTTCTTTAATCCTACTCAACACCAACGAAGAAAGGCCAAGGAGACGTGGAGAGAGGAGGGGGAATGTCGGTAGGGGCCGTACAACTCGATTTCCTATGGAGATGGATCGTGCACAAGTTCGTGCGAGGGCAAGTATTTCGAGACGTGGTGGTCGTTGATTGTACTTCACTGTTATGTGTAACTTAGGTTGCCCTTCTGTCAATAAATAAATGTTGAGCGTATTTCAGACTTTTGTAAATTTGCATTCTAATGTTACATTTCATAACGGACCACATTCAAACTGGTTAAACTTGTGGCTGGATTATAAGTTATTTCACAAAAACCACTCTGGGATCGCTTCTACCACTGAAATCGCACTCCTTATGAAGACGTTTTTCAGGAAAACGTCTTCATTAGGTTTGTATCGGTCAGCCACTTAATTTGGTCAACGAAAAACGGCGATGAAGACGTTTTTCCCGAAAACGTCTTTAAAGACGTTTTTCCCATAGGCGTTTTACACCAGAGTTGCGCTATCTCACAAAAGTACACCATTTTTACACTATGGGAGTGAACAGTACCCCAAAGTTAAAATTTCACCGTTTCTTTACAAAACTGATCCCAAAGGTTCAGAAAAACATGGGACCCACAACCTGGGAAGAACCGAAATTCACGATCTAATGCACGATACTTTTAAAAATATTATTTTATCGTGTCGTATCGTATGGAACACTCGTGTCCGACATCGTATCCGATATTTCTCACATGAAAAATTTACTAAAAAATTTATATAATTTTATTCGTATCGCCGTGTCCATATTCATACAACATAGTTCAAAACTACAACACCGACATCCATTCGTGGCGAAGAGGGAACCTTGGTTTCTTAATTCTCACGAACGAAATGAACAACATCATACGAATGTGAACATAAGTCGTAGCCCAATAGCATAACATTACGTGGCCTACACTCGGACATTCCGTGCAGCTACCAACACCGACATTTTTTAACTTTGGAAAAAAATAGCAAGGAATTTTTCCTCACGCAAAACCACGTATTCCACACGATACTATTCCTAATACAAAGTCCAAGTTCAGTTTCTTCATATTAATCAGTCAGTCAAAAGGGACAAATATATTCAGAAAACGTTAAAAGAATCACGTAAAAAGGCCAAAAGAAATATTCATACAGCAAGTCATATTAACCAAAAATGATCTCTTTTCTCTAACTTAATCAGAGAATAAGTATAATATCTTCTTCATGTCTGCTGTGCAGGAGCTTCTCTTGCCAACTGTGATACGTATGGTTTGAGCTGTAAACAAGACAAATAGCCATATTAGCAGGTTGTTATTATGTATGTAATTACCCATTTTGTTCACTGTATGTGCTTCGGGGTACAGATGCACAATTGTATCACAGGGCTCTAACTACTCTCAATGTTTACCGTCATTATTGTATCGAAAACATCAACTACTTGCACTGAAGTTTGGTGTTAAGGGAACCATAGCAACCCCCCACGATATTCTTTCTTAACAACTGCAAAATCTTGAAAATATACGGGATTCTCTTGTCCGCCATATCGTATGACTGTGGCCTCATAATATTTCTCAAAACAGGTGAATGAAATATTTTCTCTAACTTGTCAAAAGAAAAGAAGGGAATGGAAAAAGTAATAGTGCTATCCGAACCAGTCGTTTTGGGATCTCATTCTCTTCCCTGTTGAAGTATTTTACACGGAAACAATACTTGGTACTCGAAACCTTCAACGGCAGACTAACTTTTGTGCTTGCAAGAGAAAGCGGAGCGAAATGTGTCTCTCTTTTGTCATTTCAGGATTGAAAACCAAGAGGGGAAAAGATAAAGTTAAGTTGTTAAAACTTTATTAAGCAGCCCGTTATAACTACTTTGAATTGTGAGTTTCCTAGCTTAGGGTTGCTTGTACTTGCCTCCAACCCGGTGTCAAACAACAAAATGTCCCTTTCCACCATTACAAGAACATGCCTTCAATGTTTGCTCTGTTAAAGGACTTGGACAACAAGTTATGAATTAACTAAATAGCAATCTACTTAGACAAGTGACAGTTTTCCAAACTAGGAGTTTCTTAAATCTGTTCCTAGCTGTTTCAGTAACGTCTATGATTACATATTCAGGATGGTTGACTTCAAATGTTTCTGAAGGGTTAAGCTACTTTTAGCCCAAACAGATTTTGGAATTGAGCTCATAGAATGGATCCCACAATCAAATCCATATGTTGAAGAAATCTGGATTGGAAAACATTTAAATGTTAATTTTTTTTAAAATGTTAATTAGTTAACATAAAAACAATTAACTCCTATTAAATTAATATAGTACATTAAATTTTAATGACATGCAAAGGAAAAAAGAAAAAAGAAGAGAGAAATGGAGTTTTGGGGGGCACTAACCCAGTATCCAACCATCAAAGGAACCCTCCCCACTTTATCTCTCACATATAGGGGCGGGTGTTTTTCATTGGGTTATTGGAAGGCGAACTGATCAGGTCGAAAGTCTTTTTGAACATCGGATCCCCCAACTCCAGAAATTATTCAGATTGGGTTTTGGGTAGTAAATTCCTAACCGAAAACCTTGGGTAAACCCATATTTTAGAAGGATAAAAAAGGCATTGGCCTTCTAATACAATGACTAGCGACTCTCTCTCTTGAGATCTGAAAATGAGATTCTCCATCTCTCACTTCGTCATCTCCCTCCCCATCAGAACAACGAAAGCCAAAGTCAAATAGCCACCATCTCCACAGGACTACTACAACCGAAGACCAGCATCTTGCAGTCTTCTTCATTCTTCAGAATCACAAATTTTCTAATATTGGTGTCACAGACTTGGTTTTCCTTGTATTTATGAAATTTATTTTGGTGCTGAAACTCGAAATGATTTTACAGAATAGTACTGTACTGATGAGTTATGATTTTAACATCTTGCTGCCCACTGTTCGCCGTTTGGTAAGGACTGAATAGACCCGCTTGTGTGCTACTGCCCATTCACAAACTAAAGATTTGCATTATATTTAAAGAGGTTAAAGAAAGGTGGTCACTCTACCCTGATGGATGGGTACAAGAGAACTCGTATCAAATACAAATATCAGTTTTTAATATCTGCCAAGTCGGGAACTCGAGTTGACTAACCCAAAAAGACAAACCCATGCCCACATCCACACACAAACATAACGCTCATCTCATCCTCTCTTTCTCACTACTCGGTATCCCTCTCCCCACCCTCACCACCCTCATTTTCCTTGTTTCGACTCTAAAAAGAATATGAAAAAGAAAATAAAAAATAAGATTAGAGGAAAAGAAAAGGAGATCAGAATCACAAAGAACTTTTTCCTAACCTTTTAAATACAAGATTAAGCTACATTATTTTCCAAAGGCATTGTAATATTCAAATTCTAACATAATAGATAAAAACACTTCAAAAAATTGATTTTTCTTTGACAAATGTAGGAGGTATAGTTGATCTACAATATATCTAGAAGAGCAATAAGGAGCCACCAATCGTCAACCTTTTGGTTTCAAATAACTATGTTTTTTCATCCAATCTTTATATCTCTAAAAGGTGATTCTTTGTATTTTCCCCTTTATGCAATTAGTTGGTTAACAATTAATAATAATGTGTCCCACATTTAAGATGTTAAATGGTTGTTTATTTGAGAGGGAAAACAAAGTTCTTTCCTCTAAATGGAAGTTGATAGTCAAAAGTCCCATGTAGTTAAAAAAGGGGATGAACTGAGACAAAACTGCTTTCAGAATTACAAGTATTCTTCTTGCGTCTAATTCTACATTATTTTGTTTGAGAAGAGTGTTTGCACTTTCCGATTTCAAGAAATAAAATGGAGAATCTTACATTGTTCGAATCCAACTAGAAGTTTTAACTTTCAACCGGCAAACAAGATGCAATAGTGGAGGTAGAGCAAATGAAATTGCAAGTCCTACTACAGAAACTAGGATAACACTCTAGCTCTCAGAAAATTCAGAGGACACAGCGTGCTGATTTAGTTTCCAACGCCATCATAGTTTAGCAATTTCAGATAAAGATATTGAATACATATTGAACTTGATTACCTTGAAGTCGGTCAAATCTGGCACCACATAGTTTGGCAACTTTTCAGGCACCACCACATAACCACCTGAATACAATACCACGCATCCCTTTTCATTAGAACAGTCAATTTATTGAAGCTTTTAACTTCTCAGAACAGATTCACAGCATCCACATGCACTTGCAGTTTTCAAGAGGATACAAACTCATAGTTTACTGTATATGGCATATGTCAAACAAAATTGTAGCTTCTTAAGGCACTCCAAAATCAGAGACTGCCACAAACAACAATGCGAAAACAGAAACTTCACACTCCAAAATCAAATGCAGCTTTTATTAAGGCAATTCGAATTATGAAGGATTTTTGGAGCAAATTCCAGCAGATTCAAAATAACAAAACGAGGTACCTTTGCGAGTGTGGAAACCGGTGGGCTTGCAATTCTTGCCCTTGTAAAACCCACGGGGACTATTCTTCGATGTCAGAATATCAAGTGACGAAGTTCTCTTCCTTCTGAATGCCCTCCCTATTCCCAAAATAAGCCCTAGCGCCATCTTTTCTGCGGCTTTCTCCTGCTAAAATTCTTTACATCAAAACCTCTAGAATTGGGGGAAATAATTCCAAAGATTTACAGAGAACCGATACTAAAAGGCAAACAGTCGAGAGGATGGTTTAATGGAGGTTTATCGTCAACTTTTATGCCATAAACAAATTGGAAATTCAATTCATGATATTTGGGCCGAAATATGAAAGTTTTCAACTTTATTCCTGTTTTGTTAATGCTGAATGGATTCAATTTGGAATTTGGGCATCACATACAATAGATCCAATCCCATATTTCTGGCCATTCAAACCGAACCCCAACTTTGACAATTTTTATGGTACCACTTAGACAAACCTCCTATGTTTTAAAACCCAGACCGGACGTCGAACCGGAAGCCTTACTGGTTACTAGTTTTACTGGTTCGACCGGTTCGACCACTGGTCGAACCGGTATGACGTCATAATTATATATATTTATATAATATTATAAATATTAATTAAAAACAATCAAATAAATTAAATAATATAAGAAAATGGATATATAAATTAATTTCAACCATTCATTAATTTTTAAATAACATATATATTAATCAAATTTTATATTATAAATCTAAATAATATAAATAAAAAAATTAATTTAAGAAATATCATACTTTTTACGGTAGGAAAAAAAATATTACACATCTATTTATATTTTTATAAATATATATTATAAAAATAAAATATGATATATTATTTTATTCATGTTTAAATTTAATTCTTACGAATTATTATAATATTTGGAGTTATAAAATATTTTCTTGGAACTCAATTATTAATTATAAGTTATCCGCTTATAATTCCAGCAGTTATTATTATTATTATTTTGCCAACAATTTAGCATAACAAATGACTTTGGCCGATTGGTAGAGCATTTCCCTACTATGGAAGGGATCCTAGGTTCGAACTCCCCAGCCCACTGCTTATTTTATAATTTTGGAGTAAAAAAAAAAAAAAAAAATTCAAAAAATCCAGTCCAAACGGCCCGCCAACCGGTCCGGTCCGGTCCTTCAACCGGTTTTCGACCGGTTCTTGGCGGGTCAAACTGGGCCAACCGGTGACTGGTTTTCGAGGGTCATCCGGACCGGACAAGCGGCCGGTCACCGATCGAACCGGTCCGATCGGTCGGTCCGGTCCGGGTTTTAAAACATAGCAAACCTCATAGTAGGTCTGGATGGAAAATATGGATCCAAATCCGATAAGTATATTCAGTAAATGAATTTAAATTCAAATCATATAAGATTCTGATTCATTAATTTTGAGTTCATATGTAATCGGGCCGGATAAGATCCATTAAAGGATCCAACCCAATTAACAATGAAATATAATTTTTTATAAAGAAATAAGTATAAAAAAATAAAATAAATACATAATATTTAACAAATAATTATTATTTAATGGATTGTTTAATGATATTGTTTATATTCATTTAAAATATGTTATTTTAATAAAGGAAAATATATTTTCTTAGAATAGTTAATTCAAATTGTATTAGTGTTTATAGTGATACATATGTGAGAATTTTAATTTTAATTTTAATTATTTTAATTTAATATTTTTTACTAATAAAATAATTAATTTAATTAAATACTATATAGAGTCGGATTTGAATTTTTAATGGATCTAATTCTTTAATTCCATATCTACTTTATTTATTTCGGATAATAAAAATTTATGAATATTTATAGTGTTTTACCCTTATTGTATGGTTGGTGAAAATTTTAGAGAGAGTGATAAATCAAATGACAAATATAATTAGAAATAATTACATCTAACAACCCAACATTGAGACCTAATTACAACGTAATCCATCATTATTAGAAAATTACATTTTAGTCCCTAACTTTGAGAACCGTTTGTGGTCCCTAGGGTTCCGTTATGTCATTCCAAAAATATCATTGATTTGTTGTTAAATTCATAATTTTTTTTTAAAGCTCAAGACCCCTCAAACGAGGGGCAAAATTATCCATTAACACAAAGATCAGATAGAACAAAGTTGAGAGCAAATGGTGGAACAAAATCCACACCTACAACGCTAGCTGAAGCTGCATTTCTAGCAAAGGCGTGAGCTACTTTATTAGCATCACGACGAATAAGAGAGAAACAAATAAGATCGAAACAACAAGAAAAAGAGCGAATATCGTCCACTAAATTACCAAGAGGAGAAGAGTTCGATCAATTGTCAATAAGCTTGTCCAAAAGATTTTTGCAATCACCTTCAACCACGATGTTGCGCCATCCTAAGTCGCGAGCCAGCTTAATGGCAGAAAAACAAGCATGTGTTTCAGCAAATTCCGGGTCGAAAGGGCCACCTCTCTGAGCCATTTCCCAACCAATACAAGAACCAGTGGAGTCACGAGCAACAATTCCAATACCAATTTCTCTAGAGCACTTGAAGATGACCCCATCAAAGTTAATTTTTTCCCATCCCGACAATGGTGGGATTAAGAGGATGGGGATGAGTTTTAGTATTAATGGACCGGGAGAGCTAAAAAAAGGACACACAGTAAGATGACGCAAATGAGACATTGTCCAGGGGCTTTTTGTTTGAACCTTCAATAAGCTTTTTAGTCCTGTTATTCCATATGGCCCACATAGTGGTGAGGAGCCTACTTTGATCGTCGACATTAAGAGTGTTGAGAGCCTGTTCCAAGCCGACAATGAAGTTAGAAATCAAGTCATTGATAACTTTGGTAGGAAATTTTGAGAGGGCTCAAACTTGTCGGGAGAAAGGGCATTCAAGTAAGGCGTGGTTGTGATCTTCCAAAACGACATCATACAATGGGCAGCCGAAGAAGGGGGGCTGCAATGACGAGCTCAAAGAGAGGCGGAAGTAGGGAGAATGTTATGAGCTGCACGCCAAGCAAACGTCTTAATTTTTTTGGCATCCTTAATTGCCCAGATTTTGCTCCAAAGAGAATGAGCCTGGGTATTTGAAGAAGTGCGCAACGGCAATCTCTTGCGCGAGATGGTAGGCGCTACGAACTGAAAACTTACCATTTTTGGAGAAATGCCAAATAATCTGATCATCTCTTCTAGAAATACCAAGCGGGATATTGAGGACGGGGTTTACATCATGAGGGAAGAAAGTATCACGAATCAAACTAACATTCTAATCAATGCCATCGAAATTTAAGAGTTGGGCCACTGTCTAGAGATTCTTGGGGACTGGAGTGAGAGGGGAAGGCCAAAAGGATAGGGGTTTCGGAATCCATCGATTGGTCCAAATGAAAATATTTTCACCAGAGCCAATTCTCTAACGAGATCCAGCTGTAATGATATAACTGGACTCACAGCTGCTCCTCTAGGTAAACGAAAGGGATCGACTAACTTTGCAATCAAGAAACTCTGAATGAGGGAAATATCTGGCCTTATAGATTCTGCAAAGTAAGCTTTGAGGGTTTTGAAGGATTCTCTACGTTTGTTTAGAAAGAAAAGCGAGATTGAAGATTTTCAGATCACGAAAGCCGAGTCCACCCATATTTTTACTACCACACAGCTTGTCCCAAGCTATCCAATGGAGTTTGCAGTTGCCTCTGTTGGCCCAGAAGAAGTTGCAAATGATGGAGTTTAGTTCCTTGATGACGTTGTCGGGGAGTAGAAAATAGCTCATAGTGAAGGTAGGGAGAGCTTGAAGAACCGCCTTGATAAGGATTTCTTTTTCCACTTTGGATAAGAATTTTTCTGAATAGCCCTGAACTTTCTTGCTAATTTTTTCCCAAAGAGAAACAAAGATGGCCTGTTTAGAGTGACCCACAATAGAAGGAAGACCGAGGTAAAGGTCAAGGTTACCGACTCTGTAAATGCCCAAGATATGTGCTAGAGAATGTTGATTTGCCGGAGGGACATTCTTGTTGGGAATAGTGCCCTGAAAATTCAATTTGTTGAATTAATTAAACTGAATTTACAGCGAGTTGTGAGTATTTCACATATTGATAATTAATGGAGTGTGGTGGTATTCTTATATGAAATTTGTTTCATAGGAAAAGACTTTGAATACCGAAATCACGTGTCATTAAAGCTCTAGTCGGTAAGATAAGAATATGTTCTTATCAAGACTATAACGCGGTTATATAAGATGATTAGTCTTTCGTCATAGGGAATGGTGATTCCAATTATAACACGTTGATGATTTTCAATATGATTGGAAACATCGAACTGGACCACTGAGATTATTTATTTTATACTGCTATCTAGCTAAAATGAATAAAATCTCAGGAAGCATTGTACTCTTAATCATGATAATATTTCGGCTTTAGGTATGTAGTGTTAGTCACTGTAATATATTCGAAGTGAGGTCTCGGTAACAGGTGGCCAAAATACTTTGTACGTTCGGTGACAACATGAAATGTGCTAAAGAGTTATATTGATCGAGGAATCTGTGGCCTTGCTGGAAGGTAAAAGATATCATTGAAATAGATTTGTAAAAGTTTGAATTAAGTCTTTGGCCAAAGCACTTCGCGTGATACGTCACCAAAGTTGTATGTTGAATGTGTTTCACATACAAAGAATTTGAACTTAAGGCGAATCAAGAAATTTCAGATTAAAAGTGAAAAATAAATGATAGTAGTATTAATTTATTTTTCATGGATATCTACACGGATGAGTAAAATGCAAAATTATTCTGGATCGAGAAACTCATGAATAATTTAATTAATTTTAGAATGCAACAATATTTATTTAGTGGAATTAAATATTGTTAAACGATAATTAATTACTATCATGAGATGATAATATATTAACCCATTTGGAGCTAAAATTAATTAGTCCTGCAGGTCCCCCTGCAATCCCCAATTGAAAACTCGAAGAGAAAATATTAAAAGGAGAAAGAGAAATGAATTTTCAAAATGTTTGAAAATAGCCAAAGAATTTATTTTAAGAAAATAAATTGAAATTCCAAAGAGTTGGAAATGTCCGTAATTTTATTTTGGAGAAAATAAAAAAAAAAATTTTAAAAAGTTTTTTTTTCCCCTGACGTGGCATCGGGATGACGCGGCAGCTGACGTGGCAAGCCATGTCAGCAAGTCAGGGCGAGATGGCCCTGACGTAGCGTCCGCTTGGCACGCCAAGCGTACGGCGCAGATCGCGCCGCGTCATCATCGCGGATGGTCCAGATTCAATCTAGACGGGGTCAAGTCAACGGGTCGGTTCGCCGGGTCAAACGGGCAGGGTCAGCGGATAGGGTTGGATCGGACCGGACACGTGGCAGCACCAGGGCCGCGAATCGGACTGAACCGGGTCCGGACTGGGTTCAGTTGGACCAGACCTGGTCTAGTAACCCTAGAGCCTCGTGTGCTGCACACGCGCTGCCTTTAGCCGGCACTTGAGGGCGTGTGAGATGTCCGATTGGCGCGTGGCCGGCGGCGATGAACTCGTGGTGATGAGAGCTTGAACGTGGTGCCCTCAAACTCCATCAATTTGGCAAGTTGAACAAGTGGGAGAGTGAAATTACCAAAATACCCTTGATATTTTGCCTATAAATAGGGCTTCACCCCTCATTTGTTACACACAACATTTTGGGATGATTTTGGCTGATCTTGAGCTTTGAAATCAAGTCCCACTTTCTCCTAATTAATTCCTAATTATTTTGAAATAAATTTTAATTAGGTGTTTATATATTTAATATATAAAACACTTAATTTCGGGAGATTAAACCCTGAAAAGGGTTTTCTAGTTTAAAGTTTATTTTCTCTAGTATTTAGAGAAATACTTACGGAGCCCACACTCCGAGGGTTTATCCGGGGATATTGCGGGGAAGCTCTGCCGGTCTCACGAAAGGGAAAGGAGTTGGAAAAATACCGTTAGATTGCCATATTTGGAGTACGGTAATATTTTACAGTTATATTATTTTAAGCATGATAAATTATATGCTCTTAAGTGTTAATTGCATGTTAGATATTTATCTGCTTAAGTGATTTAAAATTTATTATCAATTGCATGTATATACTTGAGTAGATCCGGCAAGTCTTCCGCTATTATATTAAAATGTTTTAGAAATATTTTAATACTTGTATTATAAACAAAATTTTAAAATGTGGTTCCGGACCGCTAGTGTTCTGGGCCCACCACCCAGCAATTCTTGCTCAAGGAGATGGAAGATTTTGAGAAATTAACCACTTGGTCGGAAACTCTAGCATATTTAGCAAGGACATTCTTAATGCATTCGAGAGCTGACGGGGTAGCCCTATCGCAAACGAGGGTATCTTCGACAAAGAGGAGGTGAGATACTTTAGGGGCACCATGACAAATGAAAATGCCACAAAGATTGCCTTTGGACTCCTCCACCTACAAAAGGAAAGAAAAGAACTCTGCACAAAGGAGGAAGAGAAAAGGTGAGAGGGGATCTCCTTGGGGGAAACCACGTTTCGAAGTAAGAGACCCAAATTCAACACCATCAAGAAGGAAAGAATACGACACAGTAGAGACGCACTTCATGACAAGGATGACAAAAGAGGTAGGAAAACCAAGGTCGATGAGAATATTTTCCAAAAACTTCCACTCAACTCTATCGTAAGCCTTACACATATCAAGTTTAAGGGCAAAAAAGCCTTCTTTTCCATTTTTCTTATGTTTCAGAAAGTGATTTATCTCGAAGACAATTAAAATATTATCAGTAATAAGACGGTTAGAAATGAAAGTCGATTGAGAGCTTGAGACAATGTGGTCTAAAAGAGGCTTTAGTCAGTTTGCAAGAACCTTTGAAGCAATTTTATAGGCCACATTGCATAAGCTAATCGGGCGGAATTGGGTAATAACTTCAGGATTCCTACACTTAGGAATAAGGACAATATGAGTAGAATTGAGATTAGGACCTATAATATGCCAATAATTCTGAAAAAAGAAAGGGGAGAGGCCGTCTGGACCGGGGGATTTTAAAGGATACATTTGAGAAATGGCTTTCTTAACCTCCTCTGTTGTGTACGGTTGGGTGAACTCTGTTGCATAGATCCCCTAATTCGAGGCTCCAAACCATAGAGTGCCTCCTGCAACTCAACATCCGGACAGATTTCCGAAGAGAAAAGGCCAGAAATATAGCGTTCGATAATGCCCCTGATCTCATCCTCTTGTGTCCTGGGAATGCCCTATTCGTCTTTAAGGCAAGATTTTTTTTTCGTTTTAGATCGTTGGGAGGCTTTGAGATGAAAAAATCTGGTGTTTTTGTCTTCTTCTTGGAGCCAATGCACTTTTGCCCTCTGTTTCCATTTAATCTCTTCACGCCGTAATAGTTCCTCGAGCTCTGATTTGATTTGTTGTTGTTCTAGGCAGTATTGTCATCAATCAAGCCTTGTCTAAGGTCAACCATCTTACAATCAAGACCTCAGAAATTAAATCACTGAATCCTTCCATCATCTGCATCCCCCTATCTCCAATCCCATTCCCCCTACCAATACCCTTACTGATGTTACAAGTCAAACGGTGGCGGCTGCTATGCAGCCCACCGAGAGCAATAAGTGTCTTAAGTTGGAACTACCAGGGTTTGGGGTGTCCCTGGCGAGTTCGTACGGTCCGAACCCTCTTTCGGGAACATAACCCCTCAATGGTTTTTCTCTGTGAAACTAGTTGTGGCAGAAACAAAAATGATCAGTTGAAATTATCGTTGGACTTGGATGGGTTCTGCGTGAATGGTAATGGCAGAAGTGGTGGCCTTGCCCTCCTTTGGCATCATGATTTAAATGTTACCCTACAAAGGTACTCCAAGAATCACATCGATGTAACCGTAGCTTCCGAATCCCTCTCTACCACCTGGAGGTTGACTGCATTATATGGAGAACCAGACTGGAGAAAACGTCGTAACTCCTGGGCATTAATTGAACAATTGAGCAGACAATCGTGCAGACCATGGCTAATTACTGGGGACTTTAACGAGGTGAGTAGAGATGATGAAATTCAAGGGGGAAATCGCAGACCTTATCATATGATCCGTGCTTTTCGGGATTGCCTTGCAAATGTCGACCTAAACGATCTTGGGTTTAATGGCTTTCCATTCACCCGGATGAAGAACCCCACTAAACCAAAATCCATCAGATGTAGATTGGATCGCAGCGTGGCTTCAAAAGATTGGTGTGACCTCTTCCCCTCGGCTGTCGTCAATCACTTACCATCTGTGTGTTTCGACCATTGTCTTATCATCACCATCCTTGAACCTAATACTTCTCCCACCATTTACAAGAGACGAACTTTTAGATTCGAAGCTGCTTGGGCAAGAGATACTGAGTGCGAGAAAATCATTAAACGGGTGTTGGTCTAATTCGTTGACCAATCAGCCGATTAAATCTCTGCTCCATAATACTAAAAAATGTAAAATTGGGCTGATCTGTTAAATTCATAATTTGTAGGGGTCGTTCTGTTATATTTGTAAACTTTAGAGATGATTTTGTAATTTTGGTCATATATTTAATGTAACACTCATAAAACCGTCAGGGGCATCAGTGTACTTTTACAAATTTCGTTAAGGGACCTTAGACCAAACAAGATTTATAGGGACTAAAATGTAATTTCCCGATAATTATGGACTGTATTGTAATTAGGCCTAAATGCAGGGTAGACATATGTGAATGACCCATATAATTATACACTTAGCCTTCTAATTGATTGGGTAGACTGAGTTGGGTTTGGGCCCAAAAATTTCCCCACCTCACGTATTGTTGCATGAAAAATAAAGAGGAAAAACGATAAAGAAAAAAGGGTTAAGATTAATTGAATTTTATGATGGACAACAAAGGACATTTCCATTGGCCAACTGCATCTAGCTACTTTACCTTTCTTTGATTCGCAATACCTCTTAATTTAAGCATACATATGATGTTATGAATATATATTCATGCCTCGAGAGAACCCATAGAAAAAAAAATTCCAAAATTTCAAATATTGGAGATGATTATATTAGCTTGTCGCACTCTCTTCTTCGATCTCCAAGCTCGCTAGCCGTCGTCAGTACTCATGAACAGTGTATTTGCAATTATCAGAATTGGACATTGCATAGCTCTTTGGAGGCCGTTTTCCTGCGATTATTTGCCAACTTGGCCTTATTAGAGAGGCATGCAAGACATGGTTTAATCCCTCCAAATATTTCCCTTCAACTTAACTAGTTATTTGATCTATTTTCCTTAGTTTTGGACAATTCAAGGACATTTTCATTTTGTGGAATGTATGGTTGCAGATTGCACCCTATGATCATACCAAAATTGAGAATGTCTTGAAATTGCAACGGAAGGGTAAATACGAAAGCAGTTAAGTTAATCTGTATGAGACGGAAGGGACAAGCAGATAGTTTAACGAAAGTATCTACACATGTGAATTGATAAGTTATGGGTTCGAATCCAATTGATGTGTGTGTGCGTGCGTGCATGTTAAAAAAAAAATTGTATGAGACGGAAATAAAGAACAGGACTTGAAAGATGAAATGATCGTTCCTAGTGGCGATAAGTTTTTTTTTTTTTAAAGAAGAAAATAATTTGGAGAAAATGAAGCAATTTTCTTTTACCTCATGAGATGAGCAGAACCCGATTGTGATGGAAAGGACGACGACCCGATCATGAGGCTATGCGGCTCGCCAGCATTGTTTTGCAACCATCCCTCTCGGCTACTGAAAATGAATTGAACATAGAAAGAAACAGAATTAAAATTAAATGTAGTAGTATATATGTGTATGAAAAATATTTAAAAGATGCGAAACTTGAGTTATTTTTTTTTTCTTTTTTTGATCTAATGTGATACGTCGTGCTGACATAAAACTTCTATAAGTAGCAAAAGAACATATAATGCATTTCACAATTTCACAGTTTGGAAATTTCTTTAGAAAATATTCAAAATAAAATGCAAAATTAATGACTATTATATATATCTTCGGATGTAATTATATCTATATAGCATGGGCAATTTATGTCCAACTACTCTGCATTTACATCTAATTACGACGGAATTCATTTAGATTGAAAAATTACATTTTAGTCCCTGTAAGTTTTGTTTGGTATGAGGTTCCTAATGAAATTTATAAAAGTACACTTATATCCCTGACAGTTTGTATGAGTGTTACTCAATGATCAAAATTACAAAATCATTTCTAAAATTTACAAATATAAATAAAACAATCCCTACAAATTATGAATTTAACAACCCAGTCCTTGAAGCCACAAATCAAATTAAAAAATCAAGGGTATTTTTGGGATGATATCACGAAACCCTAACGGATTTCGGGGACTACAAACAGTTAACAAAATTTAGAGATTAAAATATAAAATTTCAATTTAAATGAATTGTATTGTAATTATACAAAGTAGTTATATATCATATCATATCATATCATATCAAGTCTAGCATAGAAAGAATTGCAATAATTCATCCTCCAAATTATGCAGAAAATGTCAGCATCATGCCACTACTTTTATTTTTAATGTGGTTAAGTCAAAAGTAGAGGAATTTTCATGGATTGTTGGCCAAATGCTGACTTGAAGAGGGAAAACTCAAACTCAAGAACCTATATGTGAAACACTATCTTAAAGAAGAAAAATATGATATTATAGGAGAAACTCTTCTAGATGTTACAAAACTCAAAATCAACTCAATGTCAGAAAGAAACATCCATTAGAAGACTAATTAGGACATTCTACAGTTCTAGTCGTGTTTTACTATAATTATAGTCTGATTCATGCCAAAAGCTGAATTTACAAATAACTTGTTCCCAATAATGTTAGGGGGGAGAAAATACAAATTTGGAACACTAGCTAACCTTAAATTGACTTTTTAGATAATAATTTGACAAGTTGCATTATCATTATGGAAATAGCTAGTTTTTGGTAATTTTTGAATAATTTCCCGATTTCTTACCTGAATCTCGTGTGTTGGCCACTTTGACATATTAGAATAACTTCTCTTCTGTCTAATAAGTTAGGCCACCTTACTCATAAATGTAGAATTAGTATACACTAGATTCTGGAAAATTAAAAAATTGACTCCTATTGAAGTTGGTTCCAAAATTTTCAAAACTGAGAGTTAGCATGACCGTAACACAACTTAATAATCTAAATAGTAAACGAGGAAACCACTATGAGTCATAATTTTACATTTTTCCCTATTATATATGTATATATGTTCGATTGGACTGACGACAAATGTTTAAAGCACACTACGTTAATGGTAGCCGCCTACTTATAGGCTCGAAAATGAGAGCTTTCATTAAGATAACTAGTATTTCGTCAAATAGCTAAGTTATATTATTTCGTGATATATATAATTAATGCATGTGTATTATATAAAAGTATATATAGATATGATAAAATATTGATAAAAAAATCGAGAATAGGCACAATTAATTAATGCAAACGATAGTACACTTTAAGTAAAGAAGAGCACGTAAGTCAAGATACTGCTCATATTTTGGTCCTATCTGCTGCATAATTCCTCGTGACGAGAATAAGAACAAGGGTTTTAACAATTAAATACGTAATCAGCAGCATTAAAGAATGCGATTTTTATTCCAAGCAGCACAAAAGGAAAAGCGGATTGTGGCTAGCTGCTTTCTCTTATCTTAATTTAATTAGGCTTTTCCATCGCGTTGCTTCCCCGACTTTCTTTAAGCACAATCTCAGGTGAAAAATCATCCAGAAATAAATAAAGAGGAATTAAAGAAACAGAGCCAAAAGCAAAAGCTGCCACGACAAACCCTTCTTCCTTCTTTTTTCCTTTTATTTCTCAAAAATTAATATAAAAAAAAGAAAATATAGTTATAAAAATGGTGGACGTGAGTTTGCAGTTCTTGAGTTTCAGGTACCATGCAAAAGGAAAAGGGCACAAAAGGCAAGTCATTATTATTCCATGATATCTTTTAATTATTTCGTACGTGGGCGTTCAACATATGCATATATAAATACATATACAAACATGTGTGTATATATGTATGTAGAGAAATACTCACACACACCCACACCCACATGGGTGTGTGTGAGTGTGAGTGTGAATGCTGCAGTTTATTAGGTCGTACTATACCTTGAAGAGTTGCTCCACAATGTCCCGTTGGTGGCAGCAGTGTAATTATGATCAGATTCCTGTTGGGAAGAAGATCCATCGGACGGCCCTCTTTGATCCATGAACTGCCTCAACCCGACCCGATCACCGCTGCTGCCGATCGTCGACAGATCGTCTTCTCCAGACCCATCTGATTGGCCTTCATGAACAAACAAATTCTAAACAGCTTTAGGGAAATGGAAAATTCCTACTTTTTCTTTTTTGACTTTGATGAAATTAATTAATTAAATAAATCAACATGATTTGTAGGAGCTACGTGCAGCATTTCTGGGTAATAAAATAATTAAATAAAGCTTAAGTATGCAATCGGAATTATGTACCTGAGGAAGCAGCAGGTTTGTCAGTGGTCTTAACAGTTCGATACATCTGCAATTTGAGACAATTTAACAGACGAGAAAATCAAAACACAATATAAAATTGAGCTAACGAAGGAACAAAACTATGGTTTTTCCGTTTTCGAAAGTAATCTTCATGTCTTCGTTTCTCTCTCACTCTCACTCTCACTTCATGGTTTCTCTCTCTAGAGGTGTAGTAGTCCTGGGTAGCTACTGAAAGTACTGTAAGACTTGGTTTCTGGAGGTTCTGCGTCATGTCTGGGATTGATCATTAATCACGAGGTTGATGTTTGATAAAGTAGTAATGAGCTGTATTATTGAAAAATGATGACTATGCCTTTGTCTCTTTTTTATCGTTCTACTGCTACTGCTCTCTCCCTCTCCTATTCTTTAATACATTCATTCATACAGTCTGCTGCAGTCATCGGCTACTGTGCCGGAGAAATAAACACCAAGTCCACAACAACCCCGAATGAGTTAATAACCCACACACCGATAAAGAAAGGGAACAAATGTGAGGTAACTCTTCTGTTTCCTTTTCATTTTCCTCTAATTAATTAATTTTGACTCTGAATCTGCTTGGGTTGTACCTGTAAGTGGCTTTTGACATGGGCGAGGGTGAGATCTTTGACATCCATGAGCTCAAGTACTGACTTTGGAGTAGCCCCTAAAATTCAAAAGAAATGTTATGATTATTTCGGAAAATGAAAACGTGAAAGCCTAGAAATATTAAAGAAAGAAGAAGAAAGGAGATATCTTTAAAATTGGGAAAAGAATTGTTGTGGGAGAGAGAGTTTTTAGTTTTTACTTTCATGGCCGCCGAGGAGTTCGACTGCATGAACAAAACGCGCGTGAAGGGTACTGGTCCATCTCATTCTGGGTGCTCTCATGCTCCGTTTTGCAGGCATTTTCGGAAGAAATCTCGATCTCATAATCCCATGATGATGAGAAGCCTCGTGGTGGTGATGAGAAGGACCCATACCCGCATACTGATGACTAATGTTGCCGCCGCCGTGGTGATATCCGCCGGCAGAAAGCCCGTTCAACCTACCGCCGCGGTAGGCCGTCGACGAAGATGCATAATTAGGACCCAGATTCAACAATGGCATGTGATGATCCAACCCACCAGCAAAATAACCCGAACAAGAAGAAGAAGAGGAAGAAGAAGATAAATTGGTAGTGGAGGAAGACGGCCACGACGGAGGATAAGACGGCATTTGATAGAAGGTGCGCATTTTTGGATCCTTGGTATGGTCCAGACCCAGGAACGGAAATGGACGGTTAGGATAAACAGGGATGCCCTTTATAGGTCTCAATCCATCCGTTGACGCATCAAACATTGAATCCCCATGATGATGATGATGATTGTTCAGGAGATGGGTTTGGCCGCTGTAGATATGGTGATAAGGGTTTTGTGGCTCTTCTGATCTTCCAAAGGCGGCGCTTTTCGCCGGAAGCTCCATTATTTCATCGTTCGCCGGATGAGATAAGGACAGCTCTGTCAAGGAGTTCCCACCGCCGCCGCCCTTGGCCGCCGGCGACTTGCTATCCGTCCATACGTCGAACCTGGAAACCGCTTCCGCTCGGCCTCCGCCGCTCGAAGATGAATCGCAGTTGGGGAGACTAATGTGCAGGGAGAGATCAGGCACTTGATTCGAAGACGTCTCCAAGAAAATCCCTTCCAAGGGCATCTTCTCTCTTTTCCTCTCTCCCTCTCTCTCTAACTTTTCTTGAACCAGAAAAATGGAGGCTGTATTATTTCTATATATAATCCCAGATGGATTGAAACATGAAACGCATAAGAGCAAAAGGGAGGTGCAGATCGAGAGATTTAGAGAATTTCTGCAGCTACCTAGCTGAAGTAGATGAATATCAAGAAAAATACACAAAACCCGAAATTGATGGGAGGAGGAGAAAAACGAAAAAGAGGTGAATGAAATCTTTTGGGAGAGATGTAAAAAGAGTGGGTTTGTAAGCTTGAAAAGGTAAGGAAGAAGAGAAGTGAAAGAAAAGAGTGCAGAAGAGAAGTCTTTTACCTTGTTCTTGAAATGGTGCAGAAAGAAAAAAAGAAGCAAAAGGGTGGGTGGGTAAGTGGGTATGGGGTGGGGATTTGGTGTGTCTGGTTTAATTCTTGAGAGTATCTCAGATAATGACACTAGAACCAGGCCTCTTCCTCTCTCTTCACTCACTAGTCAAAACTCAAAACTAATTATTAATTAAATAAAAACTAAAGAAAATAAATAAATTGTGAAGACATAAAAAGATATAATGTCACTTTTTGATTTCCTTCCCCGTAGACGACGGGTTAAAACTTAAAATTCTTCAAACAGAAAAGTAACCCTCTCTTTTCCCTTCCTGTGATTCCTTTTCCCCCACTCTCTTCGCTTCTCTCTCTCTCTCAATTCAGACATAACAATAAACATTTTTTTTGTTTTTTATAATTTGATTAACGACTAATTTTGTGACAATTAGAGGCCACACATATATATATATAGTTCCAATCTATTTAGTTAGTTTAGGTCACACAAATATTTTTCTTAATTGATGTTGGTTTCATTTCAACCTAAGTGTTTTTGTAACTTGGTTTTACTTTTTTCAGACCTCTCTCATTCTTCCTCGTTGTCGCAACAAAGGTTGAATCCCCAACCCTAAGGGCCTCCCACACCCCGGCCCGACGAAGCAAGTAGGAGGAGGTAAATCAGGTACTCAGCGGCCCGTTAAGAGGGAGGTGTGCTCCTCACTAGGTCTACAAGGAGCCCACCCTCAAAGCCCAAATTGGACTCAAGAATAAAGCTCCCACACTGCAGCCTGTGGGAATCGAACCTTGCACCTTGTCGCAAATCTGCCCCTCCGGAACCAACTGAGCTACGCCCTGCGGGCCTCTCTCATTCTTCCTCAATTTTGTAGGACGCAGTAATAAAACAAATTTTTTATGCTATTTTATTTATTTATTTATTTATTTTTATCTTGTTGGATGATATGGGGTATTATTAGTGGAAAATCATAGTCTCTAATGCACAGACACTTCTAAAAATATCATTTTACCGTGTCGTGTCGGACACCGTATCCGACACTTATCACGTGGAAAATTCACAAAAAAATCCGTATCGCTGTATCTGTATCGTTGTGTCCGTATCCATGCAACATAGATCATCGTATTTACAAAGTTTAGATCAATAGAGACAAAAAATGAAAAAAATTAAGTTCTTAGAACCAAAGAAAAAAATTTTGAATCCAAAGTACATTTTTTTTTTTTTTTAAAGGAACCGGTCAACGAGACCGTGGGGTTAAGGAGGACCTCCCCTCATATCATAAAACCGCGAATCCAAGTGTACAGGCGGTGTGCCATGATCCAACAATCCGAGAGGCTATTACAATCGAAATGCCAAATGGATATAAAACTACAAAACGCTAAGCTCAAGACATTATTCAAGTTACGATCCCTATTACAAATTGCACGCATCGGAGCAAAAGTTGGCCCACCAAATTGGCACCCAGACTCCCGGGCTTCGATTCGGGTAAGAAGGCTCCGAATCTTACAACAATTGTTCGCATAAGTGGCAGCAGCATCCTCAGGACCTTTTTTATACTGAACACTTTGATGAAGATGTTGTCAAGATATCGCGATTAAACAGACCTCATGTACTGTATCAAAACCGTCAATTTCCTTTAAGTTACTGTCTGACAGCTCGTTGGGCGAGCTACTATAATGTCCCCTGACCGTAAGCTGCACATTGTAGAGTCGGGACTCCAATTAAAATAAAAACTATATAAAGTAAACATAATTTTAAAGTTAAAAGATCATGAGCAATTGAAAAACTAGTATGCCGCTAATATGTAGAGAGATAAGTGTGAAGTTAGGGAATTACAAGTCCACAACTAATAATATTATTATGTGCAATATATAATAGATGAGGTAATAGATACAAAAATATATATGTTATAAAATGTATGAAGTTGGAAATTAGAGGGTGCAGGTACAAAGGGTAGTTTGTTTGGTAGTGTGATATTGGTTTAGCATGTGCAATAAATTAACGAAAATAAACCCACATTACCTTCTAATTCCCTTTTCATACTCCCAGATATTCCTTTCTAATCTTTCAACAACTTTGTCTGGCATCTTGGGTTTTATTATGTCTTCCTCCACATGAAACCCTCATTGACTCCATATCCCCAAGTCTCTAGGGTTCTTATTTTTCTCATTTTTTCCAAAACCCTAGGCTGAATCCATGCATGAATAATATTTTAATTATTTTGATATCTTCATATTGGGAAGTAACTTCGCCAGCACTTTTAATGCTCTCTTTTAATTATGGGGTAAATGAAATAAAATATGGTCGTATTATTTGCGATTTTTGGGTGGTGGAAATAACTATTACACCTTCTACGATGTTACACAAGTCCATAGGCGGTGTTTGGCTCGATCATTTAATGCTGGAAAAGATTGAACATATAAAATATTGTTTTGATTATGATGTGTCTCGGTTTTACACGTTCGGATATCATGTTATATTTTTGTGTTTTTATTTCTTATTATGTTTATTAATATGATGTTAGTATAATTTTAGTATACGAACAATTTTAAAAATATTATTTTTTCGTGTTCCACATCTTATACGACATTCCTCATATGAAAAATTCAAAAAAAATTGTATATCACCGTATTCGTATCGTGTCCACATCGACATGTCCGTATATATGCATCATAGTTTATGATGCACGGATATGAATACGATGATACAGACATGACACGAGACGACACTGATACGACGATACAAATTTTTTGTTAAATTTTCCACGTGAGGAGTGTCGGATAAAGTGTCCCACGCGAATGTCCGACACGGCACGGCACGGCACGGCACGGCAAAATGACATTTTTAATAGCATTTTTTTTTTCCCTTTGAAATTATTTTCCGGTCTTTCTCTTTTTGAAGATGAACTATACATACGCTTCTGAAAATCTTTGAATTTTGGGTTCTTTTTATTTTCTATTTCCTTTATATATCAACTATTAATTTTGAAAAATTTTCTTCATATTTTTTTGCTCATAAAAAATGTTTGTATATATTGATTAGCCATTCGGTCAAAGACGTACCCATTATTATAATTTAAGAGCTTCAGCCTTCAGTATCCAATAAAAAATTATTCAGTGGATATAGCGTTGCCCTTCAATCAATTTAGATTATACCAAGAAAAAAGGTGTCGAATGCAATTTTCCTCGTGTGAAATTAAAAAAAATGACAGACAAACCCCATATAGCAAAAGAATACCCAAAATGCCCACCTAAAATAATTAGGATGGCAGTTGTTGTATTAAATAGTCCATTATCAGATTTGGATAAAAGTATGATCAAACCTTTTCTCGCAATATCAATTCAATAGATTGCCAATAAATAAGAATATATATACATATATATATATACATTATCATATCAACACAATACAATAATGCGACTTTAATATGATAAAAACAATTTCATGTTAGTCCAACTCAACAAAACATATGTTGAATTAATATTGTCTAAGAAAAATCTTTATTATTATTATTTTTTGAATAACTATAATTACAACTTACCAAATAATGTATAATTAGTCAATCGTGATGCAGTGACGTACGTGCCGAAATACAAACCATGATGATTTATTAACCATAGTAGAACAATTAGACCCAAGAGGTTTTGGTCAAATATCACCAACTAAATTATAAAAAGATGGATTTTACCTGATTTTTTAAGATATTAGGAATTCAAAACCTACTAAAAGTCTGGTGAGAAGAGGTTTACTTGTTGCCCGCTCGAAAAAATCTACTTATTAAAAAAGTCTCTTGGGAAAAATTTTATTTATCGCTCAACTCGAATCCAATTAGACAGGATATGTAGAACCAAAAATATTAGAACTATTAGATCATGTTGCATGTTTTTTTGGGAATTGGGGTTTAATTTATTTATTTTTTTGCCCCGATAGTTTACACATTAAAATTAATTGTATGTGTATTTTATTATCTATTTTGAAAATATAATCATATTGTTGTGTAGTGTTGTACCTGACATCCGTGTCGACCCCTGGCACGTGCTAAATCTAAGAAAGAAATATATAATGTCATATCTATTTAGTTTCGTATACATATTCTTGTGTCCATAACTTATTATATATTTCCGATTGAAATTACATACAACTACGATCTAATATTTTCGAATTACATCTAAATTTTCTTTAAATTACGATCCGAGCCCCCACAAAACAAAACTAATAGGGAAGAAATCAGAAATACGAAAAACCCTGGCCATGTGCATAATCTAGAAGTCTAGAAGTGAGGGACCAAATTGAAAAAAGGGTTTTCTCACTTTGAGGCGAGATATGTACTTTAGATCTGATGTTCTGGACAATAACGTTGTGTGTCATACATATTATTAAATACCACTAAGTTTGACAAGAATGTAGCATTGTACCTCCGTATTACGTATACGTCTCAAGCATATGTATACTATTTTGGGACCCATATATATAATAGGGATGGAATCAGAATTTAAAATAAATGGTGACGAAAATTATATATTAAAAATATAAATAATATTAATTATGGTGAAATTATAATTTGTATAAAGTTGGGGGACAAAATTATGAAATAGGGTGACAAATACATAAATATTTTAAAATTTATATATGATAATAAAAGAATTGGGGATCCTGCCCTGTAGTTCGGTCAGCATATAATATACGAGAAATATATATAACATGATAATTAAAAGTATTATTCTTTTGAAATTGTTATTTCGAATATTCATTCTAAATATTTAATTTTAAAAGTTGCTTTCATTTTAGGTTTTTCCTTTTTAATTTCTTCCGACAAGCCTGTGAAGAATGAGGGGGAGCAATTTAAAGCAGAGTAACGTAACTTAATGAATTGAGAACGATCATTGTGTATGGCTGGACCTTGCTGTGATATTTAATCTGCACTCAGATTCCGGGCCCAACAAACTACTGTTGATAAAATATTAACTGTGTCATTAATATAAGGAAAAGGATTTTTATTTTTAGAAAAATAAAAAAAATACTATACAGTAAAAATATGGAACAGTTATTTTTAAATAATTAACAATGGAAGAAAATTTAGTTTACTTCCCGATGTTAAAACTTTCGGTACTAACACCTATTTTTTAAATTTTAATTCTTGTTCACTCCCCAAACACCTAATTAATTGCAATATCCTTGATTATTTCTTTTTTCTTTTCTTATTTTTGTTTTTCTTTTTCATATTACAATTTAAACCTGAGCACTTTAACTTTTAAAAATAATACTCTATTCTTAAATTTGAATACTTTAACGTATATTAATAATACTTCAATGATAGACCTAGATACTTTAACTTTTATAAATAATACTCTAATTTAAAATGTAAGTACTAAGTACTTTAACTTTTACGAACAATACTTTTTTTTTTCCCCTTCTCATATACTTCAATTTTAAACCCGAGTACTTATACTCTAATTTTAAATTTGAATACTTTAACTGTGACGCCCCAACTTTTCGATCATACAGGTATGACGTACATGTTCATTAATTGCGCATTTAAATTATTATATGTTTATTATATTGTTATTTGTTATTCTTTGAATTATATGAAATATTTGTTATGGAATTCTATATGAAATCTTGAACGTATTGCTCTTATGATTATGAATGTGTGTCGTTGGCATCCAATTTGATTTCTGTTTTTTGTGAAATTTTGGTATGCATGATATATGTGTGTCTTGAACATGTTTATATGCTCGTTGCATGATTTCAGACTTATTTGATTGGGTGGTTGGATCATTTTTGTGAACGAGACCAAAAAAGGGGCTAAAGAGCATTTAGCGCGCCTTGGGTTCCGGGCGGCATAACTTGAGCTCGGGAATTCGGATTGGAATTCCGTCACCACCACTGGACTCGTTTCGATGATTCAAGTTCAATGGAACAAGCCTCACATTTTTCTAAGCGCATTTAGACCTTCGAAATTCCACCAAAACGAGCACCTTGTACTAAAGTGACACCCTTTGACCATTCTTGAGCTTATGGGCCCATGCCAACACCTCAAAGCCCCACATTTTGACCCTATACACCCAAGACACATTCCTCTCTCTCCCTCATGTCACCCAAGACCCCTCCCCCCCGAAAAGGAAGAAAAAGTGCTGCAACAAAGAAGAAGAAAGAAGAAAGAAGGAAGAAGAACACTATTCCAAACCTTGGCCTTTTGAGCTCATTTCACCTCCATATCTCATCATCTCTTGAAGGTAATTGCATTTTTGGATTCTTCACTCTTCTATGCTTCTTTTACTCCTTGAATTTCTTGGTTTGAGCTTGGTTTGATTAAGTTTAGAGAAGATGCATAAATAGTAAGGGTTAGCTTCAAACTTGGAATTCTTGTCTTGCTTGAGTCTTGAGGATTTGATGCATATTTATTGATCTTTGTGAACTCCATGACTTCAATTTATGACTTATAATTCGTGGTAGTTGAGGAATTTATGAGTTACCATTAATGACTTGAAAGAAATGAATAGTTTTGGATTGATTCTTTAAGATGAGGCCTCTACACTTGAAAATTTCTTGTGGAATGAGTTGGTAACTTCTAATGCATGACCTTGTGTTAATTCTTGCATGGATTGACAAGATTGATGCTTTAACACCTTATCTTTGAGTTGTTGTTGTTGTTTCACGGTTGAAGAAAGCTAACAGGGGTGATCTTCTCATTTTCTTCATGTTTGTGCTATTGCCGAGAAAAGGACACCCCCATGTCATTTTTGAGACACGGGCGTGTCCCCTTGCCCTTTTGTGTCTGTACTCAAACACGGGGGTGTCATGAAAATGCCTTGGCATGAGACACCCCCCGTGTCCCCCTGCTTTTTTGGCATTTGTACTCTTACACGGGCGTGTCTCCTTTTTGCCTAGGAATGAGACACCCCCGTGTCTCGTCTCTTCTCTTGCATCCATGTCTTTGCTCTTTGTTTATTTGTTTCATATGTTATTTCCTCGTATCTTTTATGACTTATATACATCTTTAACATGTTAATATTAAGTGTTATGATTGTTATATGAAGTTTATGACTTGAATTGATATGATTTATGAAAGATATGAACTCGAATGAACATGATACCTACCTGTACTTGAATGGATTGCTTGTTTATGTGTCTTTAAGGCATTAATTGTGCGCATGGACATCCTCATAACATGATTTTATCTCTTATGCATCTCATGCCATGATCATTGCATTGTCGTGCATCGTTGTGGTCATATTGAGTCTGACTTCACTTCTTTTGTACAGATTTGGGTCCAGGTGGAGACGAGGCCGGTTAGTGAGGCTCTTGTACCGCTTCTCTTGCTTCTAAGGTGGGTTTCTCTTCTATTAGATAAATTGACCCAATATATCTCCAATGTGTAAATTTTTAAGCCAAATTACTATACTTATATATCGAGTCTTTTCAAGAGTAAATGATTTCAACGTACAACCCCTTTTTTTTAATGAATTTCCTACCTTATGTTTTTGGCGAGCTGAATGAACGCCCTAAATGGGGGCCCTGGGACTTAGTATACGTGGCTATTCGGGGAAGCTTAGGCTGATGGTGAACCCCGTATACTAGTTCCACCAAAAACTATGGCGATACTGGCCCTCACTTGGAGATTAGCTAGGAATGGGAACTGGGCTCTTGGGGATTCATGTACCTACTAGCCATAATGAATGGGTGGCCGGGCCTTGCAAACCCGTCCACCAACCGGAGAAAAAAGGTGTATATGAACGATTATGAATGATCGAATGAATGTGCACAAAAGATTATGTGTGTGATAATCTAATGAATAATGTTAATGGTTACACAAGGTGAAGGTTGGAGATCTAGCCCTCTCGTCGGGCTCACGAATGACCTAATGAATGAATATGATTGTTATAATCCCATTCGATGCTTTTCTTTGTTTTAGCCAGTTGGCGAATTGTTATAAAAACCTCGTACGGGATTGTAGCTTGCATATACGTTTCTAAATTCGGCGATACTTATATATTATGCCCTGTTTTATGCCCACCAGCCTTCTTTAGATTGAACCCGTGTTGTTTTCGGTTATTCTGGTGCAGGTTGGGAGTGTTAGGCAGGAATCCGAGTCTTGTTGTGTCTTGTATTCGGGTCTAGCATTCTTTTGGGCACACTTATACTCATATTATTTTGTATTATGATTATGAATGTTTTGGGCGTATTTTGTTATGATAGGCCGTGTAGGCCATGAACACTTGAAACTTGTATATAAATTTTGTTGTGTTATGTCCCCGTTCGCCTTGACTTGGCACGTGTATGGATTTTCCATTTCATATATGGGTCAGGTCCTGGTGCGAGGGATGTGGCGTCACGCGCTCGGGCCACATTTTTGAATAATACTCTAATTATAAAATTAGACATTTTAACTTTTATGAATAATACTCTAATTTGAAATGTAAGTACTTTAACTTTTACGAAAAATACTTTATTTTATAATTTGAATACTTTATAATTTCTAAATAATACTCCAAAAAATAAAAGAAAAGTTAATTTTTATCCCTAAATCCACCTACACAGAACAAAAAATTAATTTTTACATATGAAGTATGAAAATTAGATTTTGAAGTATTAACATACAAAATAAAAGTATGAAGTTGTGCATATAACGTATTATGTTAACAAAATGGTTTGTGTGTCATTTTTTAATGTGGAGGATAATTGAGTATTTTTACACAAAATGGGGAGCAAATAAAAACAAAAATTTGAAAATGAGGAGTTTGTACTGATAGTTTTAGCATATTAGGGAGTAAAATAAATTTTCTCCCATTATTAGGTACTTAACGCTCATTGTCCGTGATGGTGTCAAAATCTGGCTGTGTGCTGGACTGCAGATCAGGACTCCCAATCACCCAAGTTATTTGTTTGCATGAGGCAACTCCGACGCTTTCCTAGGCTGAAAATGATAAAACAAACGTGAACTCAAAGGCCAAATGGGGGAATGTAGGGGTTGGACCCGTTTTGGCACTTCGACGCTCAAGTCAGCTCAAGCTCTGGGTTGAAAATGCAAAGGAAGCAAGGGACTCAGAGTGTGAAGGAAAGCTTACCATTGCAGATGCTGGAGTAGGGCTTATATAGGGTGGAGATGGACTCCGTAGGTGCAAGTACACCCTCAAGAAAGTTTGGATCTTGTCTGGTGGGAGAGCGACGACCTGTGGCCGGAACAGTGCTTTTCTGGCTAAAGCACTGTTCGTCTGTCCCTGCCAGATGCCTGACACAGTACTTGGCGCGGCTGCAATTAATGCAGCTGGTTGTGGGTGGTACGTGCATTGAATACGGTTGTCCGATAACGGGTGGGTCGGCCTGACCTTTGGGTCAGACGCTCCTTGATCGAAAGAGATTCCTGGGTCAGATGTCTCTAGGTCGAAGGAAGTTCTTCGGTCGGAAAACCCCCATCACTTAGGGTATGGCCTCTCTTCTAGAGGCCAAGCATTGGCCCAGAGAGAGCCTTACCCTGGGTCAGATTCGAGAAGCTGACATGGCTTAGTTCCCAGCGTGGCAGGACACGTGGAGTCCAGTCATGGGCCCCGATTTTCGCCCGATCATCTGCCCCCCTAGGTCGAGTGGCGCTCTTGTGGCCGAAGCGGACCTTCAGAAATATGTCTTAACTGCTGGGGGAAGAGGGGAAAGTTTCCGTGAAGCGACCCAAATCGGGTCTGGGTCTCACCTGTTACATTCGATCCAGGTTCCATCGGGCTAGGCTACGCCGAGCCAGGCCTCTGCCGACCTAGGAATTCGTCAACCCAGGGAAGTCGGTGTAGGGGCGGTGGCTTCATGTGCGCGTGCACCTGGGAACCCATGGGCGGGAAACGCTAGGTTTTCCCCCCTGTCAGTGCAATGATTGCGCTTTTTGAATTTGGAGGGCTTGGCACAAATTCAGAGTGTGGGCTTTCTGCGGCCACAGTGGGATAACAGGCCATGTTCGCCCCTATGCAAGTTAACCTCCTGACACGTGGAGAGAATTAATTGCGGTTTGATTTAGCCCGCAGCTTTAAAAGGGGTAACTTAGGCGATTTTTCCCCTTTTCTGTCCACTTGCAAGTGGAAACCTAAATTGAAGAGTCTCGTGTTCACCATCATCCGCAAGACCATAAGTCCCAGTGCATATCGCAAGAAAACCCTCAAGGTACGCCTTTCATTCCTTGCCATCTCCTTTCTTCATATCTTCTCTAAACCCAACTCAAATGGCTCCCAAGAGATCTACCGCCGTACCCGCCGGTAGCCAACCCAAAGCTAAACAATAGAGAAACTACGGACCGAGAGATATCCCGTCTAACCTTAAAGTGTCCGTTGAATGCATCGGGATAAAACACCATGGGAAGAACAAATGGGAGGACCCTAATGCTGAAATGTATATCCCCAACATGGAGGAAGAGGTTACAGGCCCCATCTGGAGGGAGGCGGTTGATAGGGATTGCCCTGTAGAGGCTGAATCGGTATTTCTGAGCAAGGAAAGAGAAAAGGAGATCGATACGGAGGCTGTGGAAAATATGGCTGCAGAGATAGAGGAGATGTCTCTGGGGAGGAGCCCCGCGACGAAGGAAGGGCTGTCTCCACTTCCAATACTGAGCCCATGCCTCAAAAGGGAAAAAGGAAAGAGGGGCAGCAGAAGTGCACGAAGTATTACCACAAGTTCAGAGCCGAGGTTTGGGGGTCAGAGAGGAGGACAATGGAGAAGTGATTGACAGGGTGGAGGAAATTAGACCAGGATTGTGAAGTTATCACTCCCACTCTTGATGAGCACATGGGGGCCCCTCCGGAAGGTGTATCGCAATGTCCCTGCAAGCCATTGAGTATGGGTTCCAGCTTCCACTCTCCCCCTTCCAAATTCCTTTATTCAATCATCTCCAGATCAGCCCGATTCAGCTACTCCCCAATGGTCATGCCATAGTGACTGCATTCAGGGTGTTGATGAAACTCTTGGGTCAAGTAGAGTGCGTGGAGCACTTCGCGGAGTTGTTTGTCGCCTCAGTCGACACGGCTACTTCCCCCAACAGGAGGGGGTTTGTAAAGCTCCAATCTCATTCTGGCAGTAAGATATTCGACACGGAGAAGACCTCCCATGGGACGGACTGAAAGAAGAAATTTGTATTCGTACGTTACGATAAGGGATGGGAAGGTCTGAATCATACTTCCTGGAATGATGTGGAGCAAGTCCGCCTGGAGAGGGGCCCAGTGCGTTGGCCGAATACTTTGATGTCAGCTTTGAGAGAGGTGCATCCCTTGGACACGGGCATCTTCACGAGCACGCATCTGTTGATAAATCTAGGGTTGGCTCCGGGTACAGCGAGGCACATTGACTTCAAATTGCTTAACTACGTCATCAACTCTCTTAGGCTAAGCACGTTCCTTCTCTTTATCTTTAACTCGTATTTTAGTTTCGCATTTTTCTTTACTCTTGTATGACACGAATGGTATATTAACCTTTGCCTCCATCCACTGACACTTCCTTTCTTTATATAAAGTCAATCATGGTCGCCGTACGAGCCAAAGCCCTAGAACGGAAACTAAAGAAACGCCAGGCCGAGGAGGCCAAAAAGATCCAGGAGGGCAAGGCGGAGGGTCCCCTTCCCACGATCCAGGAAATAGCTCAGGCAGAGGGAATGACTGAGCAACACACCATAAAGAAGATTAAGGCAGTAGAGAAGGCGGCAGGAATAAGGTGGGCCGATCCCCACAAACCGACCGAGGGGGTAGCCGCTGATGCTCACGGGGCCTCTTAGGTGGCCACGAAAAACGTCTCCAATCCCCCGGCACCCAAAGGCAAGGGGACTTCCACTATATCTGCCGGCCGACCGGAGTCGGATTCGGAAGCCGCATCTGGGTCATTTCCGGTGACCATGCCGAAAAGGCCAAGGACCCAAAAGAGGAAGGCCCAAGAGGATGTTGAGGGTGGGGCTCCCTCCAAAGCGTCAAAGCGAGCCCAGAATCCACTGAGACCCACCAAAGGATGGGTCCCCCCCGTTTTCCAGTCCGGTAGCTCCCCCGGATTCTCCATGTTGCGCGGAGATTACGAGAAAATAACTAACATCTCCGTTTTTTAGGGGCCAAAGTACCCCTTTAATATTTCTGATTTCAGGCCAGAGGGGTCGGAAAGAAGGGTAGCGACAGGCGCGGTCGATCGAGACGCTATTGGGTCTGTTTACTATGCCTTCCAGACCGCAGCCGATCACCAAGAGCTGGCCCGAGAAGATAACGTATCTCTCACTTACAACAAGGTCGCCCTGTTGTGCTCGGTAAGATTATTTCCCTTAAACTTCCTTTCTTTTTGGGTGCCTCGCCATTAGGGATGTAATTGAGCTGAGCTAGCTCGCGAGCTTTACAAGTCAGCTCGGGAAAAGCTTGGGCTTGAGTTTGAAGTTGGCGAGCCAACCCGAGTCAAGGCTCGGTTCGTGCAGTTTTCGAACCAAGCCCGAGCCTCATTTTTTGTTGCTCGGAGCTCGCGAACTATGTATTAAAATAATTATAAAATATATTATATATACTATATACAATCTATGTACATATACTTTTACATATATACATACACTTCATTCAAAATTTATATATTAAAATATGAATATATATACCTAAAGACTTGCAAATAGGCCTATTTTCCTTTACTGGTAAACAAAATGTTCAGCAAGAGAAAAACCCTAAGTCACGCCGCCTCCCACCACCATCCACCGTCTCACGCCGCCTCCCACCAGGCGCCCACCATCTCGCGTCGTTGACCACCGCCGCTCAAGCATCCACCATTCCAAGTGAGCTTCCATCAAATTTAATGTTTCTAGCACCACCGCCGCCGCTGTTTCGTAAGCTCCACCACCTTCGCCCACAAGAACCACCACGCTCCTACAACTTGAGGGATGTCACCACATCCTGCGCACCGCCTGAACAGTGGGACTTCTTTCAAAATTTTAGTTAGATGGTTTGGATCAGATTTCAATATTTAGATATCTATACATTAAGTGACTTTTGATTTTATTTTTCTGCATATCTTTTCTCTGTTTTTGTCTGTATATAGAAAAACAAAGCTAGATTTTTTTTGTGCTTTGGATGCACACAAAGAAATGAATTCAGATCTGACCAAAATAAAGGTAATTTGAGGAATTATCTTGTGGCTCGTTGGCTCGGCTCGGATCGGTCGAACCTCACTGCGAGCCAAGCCCGAACCAGCCCTTTCGTGGCTCGTTGGCTCTTTAACCGAACCCAAGCTGAATTTTTAGAGCCCGAGCCCGAACCAGCAAAAATTGTCAAGGCTCGGCTCAGCTTGGCTTGTTTACATGCCTACTCGTCATCTTTCTAATACTTCTCCCTTGCTCCCAGTTGATTGTTAGGGTGTACCAGTCCGCAGCACGCCTGGAGTTGGCGGACGAGGCTCGCCGCCAACTGCTAAGTGAGAGGGCTGAGGTATTGTAGGGTAAGAACTGGAAGGATGAGGCAGCCAGATTGTCCAAGGAAAAGGAGGAAATGAAAACTGTCTACATGGGCAAAGTGGACACGTTTGGGAAACAGCTTGAGGAATCAGCTCGCGAGAGGTCAGCCTTGGAGTCGGAGCTGGCCCGCTTAAGGGCTGAGAATGAGAAATTGCAGACCGGGCTCACTCAGACCTAGAGCCTGTTGGATGTTGCCGAAAAGAAGACGGAGGCTGCCTATGCTAAGGGCAAGTAAGACTGGTGGAAAGACGGCTATGTGGAAGGCCAGAAGAATGGGGCGGAAAACGCATTCTGGACGCTCACTAAACTGATGCCCCAAGTCAAAGACAATGCCATATTAGAGTTCTTATGTTCAGAGGTATTTGACACCATCTCTGGTACCCTGGGGGTCTCCGACATCGAAACGGGGTTCATGAGATGTCTTTCTCAGATCCATCTCCATCATCCCATCCCACACGATTTGCTCAACGACCTAATGAAACTGAACGCCGCCAACGGCTACGTCCCCAAAACTCTTCCCGAGTACTTCCTGGCCCGGGTTGCGCATGAAGAGGAGGAGGCTCCAACAACGGAAGATGGTGAAGATAATGATGAAGAGCCTAATTGGAGCGGAAAACCATATGGTTGGGCAGTAGAATGGGCTGATGCTAAAGTTGACAAACGCCCGGAGTCGAAGTTGGAATTATCGGAGCCAGTGGACTTGGAAAAAGCCAAAGAAACCCTGCTGGTAGCATTTGCACCTTCAAGTAGTGGGTCAAAAAACGATGAGATCCAGAACGGAGACCCAAGCGGCCTTGCGCTGGCAATTCCGCCTTTGAAAGCACTCCCCCCAGCTTCTATGACTGGAGAAAACACGTCCACGGCTACTGTGACCCCTAACTCTGCCGAAGCTAACATAACCGTTGGGTCAGATCCTCCAAATCACGTAATTGTCGAAAATGAGCCGGCTCCTGTAGACGTCCATCCAGCAATAGAGCCAAACCCTCCAGTTTCGACTAAAGAAACCGTCGCTGAATCCGTGGATCCCCCTGCTCAGACCTCTTAGCTTTTGTTAATGATTTTTGCCATTTAGCTTTGAAATTTCTTGCCTTGCTTTGATTTGTAATCTATTGGGGCTTGACCCTGTCTTTGAATGAAAGTGAATCGAATTTGTCTCAGCTTCCTCTTACTGACTTAGTTTATTTATTGCCTTTCCAGCATTTGCTTATCATGTTTTTGGTATTTAGTGGCTTGCCATTGATTAATTTAACTGAGTGGAATTTCAAAAAATTGTTCAAGTACTGGCTCGAAATGAATATGAGTCCTGGGCCGTAACAGACTGTAACCCTTGGGACATATATTTCACAGGGGGTGTGGCACCCCTCCCCAAGGCATTGATAGAATATCGAATGCGCATTCAAGAGATAATCTTAAAATATCTTTAAAAGATACACTGACTGGTACGGTGAAACATTCAGATTGACTGAAGTAAGGTAATTCAGATTTGACTGAAAACACTTTATTACCGCGAATAAGTCAAGTACAGATAGGGCTTACAAATGGAGATCGTTTTAAACGTAAAACTTCTTGAGGTTGTGGGCATTCCAAGACCTAGGGATAGTGTTTCCTTCCATGTCTTCAAGGTGGTAAACTCTGTTTCGGCCCACTTCTGCAATGCGGTAAGGACCTTCCTAGTTAGGTTGTAACTTGCCCACGTGCTTGGTTACTTCAACTTTTTTGAGGACTAAGTCACCGATTTGGAAAGCGCGAGGTTTGACGCCATTGTTGTATCCCCGAGCCACTGTGGCTCGGTATTGCTGCATTCTTTGAAAACCCTTCTGTCGGATTTTCTCAATGGTGTCGAGCTCATGCGCTCTGTCTTCTGCGTTCCTAGCAAGCTGATAGTTGGAGACTCTTGCTGTTTGATGGAGTAACTCTGTTAGGGTCATGGCCACCGACCCATAAACCATCGAGAAGGGTGTTAACCCTGTCGCGGTTCTGGGAATGGTGCGATAGGCCTAGAAGACCCCGTCAAGTTCGTCGGCCCAGGCTCCCTTCTTAGCTTTGAGCTTGGTTTGGAGGTTCTGAATGATGATGCGGTTGATGACTTCGACCTGGCCGTTCGCTTGAGGATGGCCAACTGATGCGAAACATTGACTAATTCCCATGTCTGAGCAGTAGGACCAAGTGTTGGCACTCTGGAATTGAGTTCTATTGTAGCAAATCAGGACCCTGGGGACCCCAAATCTACAAATGATATTTTGCCACAAGAAGTTTGGGATGACTTTATCAGTGATCTTTGCGGCCGGTTGGGCTTTGACCCATTTGGAAAAGTATTCCACTGCTACCAACAAGTACTGCCTCTAGCCGGTCATAAGTGGGAGTGGCCCCACTATATCAATTCCCTATTGATCAAAAGGCCAGCAAATATCGACGAGAGCCATCTCGGCGGGGTGTTGATGAGGGATGTTGGTGTGTTTCTGGCAGTTGACGCATCTGCGGGCTTATTCTTTAGCATCCTCGTTTAGAGTGGGCCAGTAAAACCCACTCCTTGATACTTTTTTCACTAAAGATCGATCGCCCGAATGATTTCTGCACTGCCCACTGTGGATTTTCTCCACCACGTCTAAGGCCTGAGAGGGGCGAAGACATCTCTTTGTTGGTCCCTCTTGTACAACCTCCCCTCCGAATTGAGGGAAAAACTATCTGCTTTATACTTGAGGCGCCTCGCTACATTTCTGTCTGCAGGCAATACCCCATCAAAGAGGTAGAGTATGAATTCATCGAGCCAGCAGGGCTCGGCTGGGTCGATGAAGCATATCATTTTAGGTTCCCCATCTATCACCATTCCTTTGCTTGAGAGGTAGGTAATATTTTGATCTTTGGATCCCCTCATCCCGTTTGCGAATTTAGATAGGGTATCCGCCAGCTTGTTTTCTTCTCGGGGGACTTGTCGCAGTGTAAACTCTTTAAATTTCGTAACCAGGGATTTGACCTTGGCGAGGTACTTGATCATTGTCTCCTCTCGTGCCTCATAAGAGCCCTAGAAGTGGCTCGCCACCAACTGCGAATCCATAGTCACTGAAATCCTTTCATTCCCGTGTTCCTTGGCGATTTTGAGGCCCGCGACGAGCGCCTCGTATTCTGCTTCATTGTTGGTGGCTGGGAAATCCAGAGAGATGGCGAAATCAAGCTCTTGTCCCTCTGTACTTATCAGGGATACTCCCACACCCCCTCCCTGAGAGGTTGAGGAGCCATCGACCGACATGGTCCATAGCACCAAGCGTGGGATCTGCTTGCCTGGGTCGTCTTTTTCAATGAGAAAGTCCACAAGGATTTGGGCTTGGTACGTGGCCTTGGGTTGGTAGCTGATATCAAACTGGCTCAACTCGATAGCCCATTTCACTATCCTCCCTGATGCCTCTGGCTTTTCCAAAACTTGGCGCAGGCCTTGGTCCGTTAGGACCACAATGGAATGGGACTGGAAGTAGGGCCTCTGCTTTCTGGAAGTATGCACGAGTGCCAGGGCAAACTTTTCGATCTCCAAATAGCGCACTTCCGCGCCGTGGAATATCTTGCTTATATAATACACTGGCATGTGTTTTGTTTCACGCAGAGCAACTAGCACGGACCTAATCGCCTTCTCGGTGACCGCTAGGTACAGTTACATGGTTTCCCCTGCGATTGGTTTAGCTAACAAAGGAGGAGACGTAAGATAATTTTTGAGCCTCTCAAAGGCCTCGTCACATTCATCAGTCCATTCAAATTTTTTGATATTACGCAAAATCTTAAAGAAAGGGAGGTTTTTCTCATAAGAGCGAGAGATGAACCTATTTAGCGAGATGATTAGACCCACAAGACGCTGGACGTCTCTGATTGTGTGGGGCCTATTGCCGCTTTTCAACGCCAAGATCTTTTCCGGGTTGGCTTCAATTCCCCTCTGGCTGACAATATAGCCCAGAAACTTTCCTCTTTTCACGCTAAAAGAGCATTTGTTGGGGTTCAGCTTCATTCTGTATTTGCATAACAGGTCGAAAGTTCAACCCAGATCCATTAGGTGCATTTCAGCCCTTTCACTCTTGACGATCAAGCCGTTGACATATACCTCCATTGTCTTTCCAATTTCGCCTTCAAACACCTTGTTCACCAGTCTTTGGTAGGTGGCGCCCACATTCTTCAACCCAAAAGGCATGACCTCAAAACAGTATATGCCCTCGACCACGATGAAAGCGGTTTTCTTCTTATCCTCCGGCGCCATGAATATCTGGTAGTATCCTTGGAAGGCATCCATCATACTGAGAAGCTCGCAACCAGCAGTTGAATCAACTAGCTGGTCAATCCTGGGGAGGGGATAAGGGTCCTTCGGGCCTTGTTCAAATCTGTTAAATCGTTGCACATGCACCACATCTCCCCGGTGTTGGCGATCAGGACCACGTTGCAGAGCCAGTCAACATACTTGGCCGACGTGATATATCCTGTGTCTAAGAGTTTGTTGACCTCTTCTTCAATTATCTCATTGCGTTCATCACTCTGCGTTCTCAGTCGCTGCTTTGTGGGTCAAAAGCTTGGGTCGACGTTCAAGTGGTGCTCAATAACCTTTGGGTCGATGCCGACCAAATCTGAGGACTTCCAGGCAAACACGTCTGCGTTCTCTCACAGGAATTGAATGAGCATACAGTGTTGTTTACCTTTCAGATGTGCCCCGATGTTAGTGGTTTTCTCCTTATCGTCGGGCACCAGCTGAACAGGAACGATTGCACCCGCTGCAGTGATCTGTCCATCATCCAGCTTTCTCTTTTTCCGGGCGTTGTTGAAGTCATCTGCTTGGAGCACATCACTGCTGTTAGGTCATTCGGGTCGGCGAGCTCCGTATCTAGAAAGTCATCGATATTTAGTAGAGGGATAATGGCTTTGTTGGGGAGTTTTACCTTTTCCATGGAGATGGAATTGCATTCCCAGGATTCTGGTATGTTACATCTGAGTTCCCTATTCCCGTGTGGAGTTGGCAGCTTGATGGTTTTGTGATATGTGAAAATGGCCGCTCTGAAGCTTATAAGGGCAGGACGCCCTATGATGATGTTGTAAGCTGAGGGACCTTTAACCACCAGGTATTCAAGCAGTTGGGTGGCTCTTTTCGGTAACTTCCCTTTGGAGGTCACGAGCTTGACTCGTCCTTTTGAATAGACCTCCGATCCACCAAAACCTGTCAAAGGTATTTTAATGGGCTCATAGTCAAGTGAATTATGGATGTTCATTTTTTGCAAGGTCTAGTAAAAGATGATGTTGGCTGAGCTTCCACTATCAACAAGGGTCTTCTTGACGAACTCCATCAGATGGCCTCCCTGTATCAGCCTCTCCACTTCTTCCCTCAAGGCAATGCATTCAGAGGTCCAATGCCCAAACTGCGTGTGGTAGGCGCATCGCTTGCCCGATTCTTTGGCCTTCTTGGTTTTCTTCAGTTGCTTGGGCTTCTTGAGCAGCCCCCTGTCCATGACCTCATAAATTTCCTCGATGGGGCAGACTAATGGTGTATACGTCCTTTTAGCCCCGCTCCCTGAAGGCATCTCCCTCTTAAGTCTCTATTCCATCCGACTGGAGAGCTTAGGAGGCTCCGACCGAGATGGGTCGGATTTCGGGGATCGGTCAGAGGTTGGCTCGTACGCTCACCTTTCGTTCCTGCGTTCTTGTGCGCGGGTAGTAGACTTGACTTCCTCTAGACGTATGAAGCGGCGGGCGATAGCCATAACCTCCTCCATGTTCTGAGGGGACTAGAGGATAATCTCATCGGCGCACTCCGAGTGGCGGATGACCTTGTGCAGGGTCTGGGTCAAGACATCAATTCCCGGGTGCTCAACCTTGACAAATGCCTCATTGAAATAGGAGAAGTAGGGATGTAAACGAGCAGAGCTGAGCCGAGCCTTGACATTTTTCTGAGATCAAGCTCAGCTCGACCAAGGCTCGCAATCGGCTCGGCTCGAGCTTGGCAAAAAAGTATATTTTGTATTAAAAATTAATTATTTTTAATAATTAAATATATTTATATATATAAATTAGTACATATATATTTAATATTATATATAAATTAAGTTTTTTTATATATAAAAATTAATATATCTTTATTTTTTAATTAAAAATATAGGCTCATGAGCCTAAAACAAAAGGACTTGGGTTCGAGCTCGGCTCAGCTCATCAAGCTCGCGAGCCGGCTTGGCTTGTTTACATCCCTAGGGAAAAGAAACTCCTCAAAGTCTCACCTTCCTCCTGGATGATGTTACATAGGTATGTTGACCGGAGCTTGACTCCCGCCATGGAGGAGAAATGGGCTTTGAACTTTTCGCCCAGATGGGCGTAGTCTCTGATGCTGTGGGGGTTAATCGTTCGAACCAGTCTTGGGCTGGACCCTCGAGCATGGTTTCGAAAATCTTAGCCCATATGAGTTTGGAGTGGCCGTAGAGGCTGACTTGGGCCTCAAACTTGGAACAGTGCTTCACGGGGTTGGTGTTCCCGTGATATGTTGGCAAATTGGTAGGAACCTTGTCCACCACCTTTGTGTCTATGTTTGCATCACAAAAGGGGGACCTCACCTCCCTTTTGCTGGGATACACCCTTCTATGGCGTTGGGGAGGGTGATAGTCATGATAAGCGGGTGCCCTACCCTCCTGGGCTTACCCGCGAGGAACGTGTGATGACACTTCCTCCTGTGGGTCAAAATATTCTGACCCATGAGCCGGGTCGGGAAGCTAATGTTGCTGCTGTTGTTTCTATTTCCTAGGGAACTGGTTCCGGAGGTCCCCAGGACCCACCCAATGGCCACGATTAGCGCGCAAGTAGGCGTCGGGATGGACCCTAGCTCCCAAGCGGTCAAATACAGGGATATTCCGGGGAACAGGTGCGTCCCTGTTCATTTCGCTCGCCGTCCCTGCGATGTGGCAGGTGCCTCTGTCTTCGTCCCTCACATTTCTGAGGGCTTGTGAAGGACGCTCCACCTCCTGATCTTGCCTTCTCCTCCCAGGCTCCCGGCGAGGTGGGGGGTTGTCATTATCATCGACACCCTCCTCTTTATGAGCCCCAAAAGCTAAGTATGCATTTATATTAGCGCAAAAATATTTAATTTGTGAGTGGATAAAACAACTCATTATGCTTGACGGATATTCATCAAACTTGGCAAGGTGTGTTGACGTTCAATTAGCAAAGATACATGGAATGAAGAGTCATGATTGTTATATTTTTATGGAGCAATTGTTACCGATTGCATTCAAAGAATTGCCTGACGATGTTTGGAAGCCTTCAGCTGAATTGAGCAAATTTTTCAAGGACTTGTGTTCACTTACCCTAAGACACGAAGATCTTAACAAAATGGAAAAAAAACATTCCTATTATACTTTGCAAACTTGAGTGGGTATTTCCATCGTCTTTTTTTGACGTAATGGAACATTTGTCAATTCATTTGATCGAGGAGGCTCGTAATGGAGGCCTTGTACAATTTAGATGGATGTACCCATTTGAAAGGTAAAACACCTGATGCAAATATATTTATATATTTTTATAATTTTTGAATGTTTAACCAAACTTACAGTACTTCTTCTGTTGCATTAGCTTGTTTCGTATAACCACATTTCTGTACATTTATGCATTCAACTGTAATTCTGTTTTAGCATACATCTAAGAGTGAAATCACCTTTATAAGTAACAAATGATTTGCAGCTTACAATTCAATTTGCATATATTTGCAACTTGTCTTGACTTGATTTCTATTTTACCTTAGCAAATGAATATACTGTCTATTAATGTAAATCTGTTTTTTAATTGTAGATGGACTAACCGAGAATTCCCAATAAAGCATTGCGCGCTAGGAGTCGCGGTTCCAAGGGTAGAGGCCAAGGTATTCGACCAATGCCCTCACTAGAAGCCTCACCAGATGCCTCTCCTACACAGCCACCTGTCCCCTCTACGGTACATACACCGACCCCATCCACTACACCGTCAAATGTACCCGCAACGGACGAACCAAACGATTCGGGATCCACGCCTGGCGAGTCTAGTCATGGTGTGATTAGATTAGACCAGCACAACCCTAGTGATACCATCGCCCCTCCACTTGGCAAAAAGTTTTAAATTCCTGTTGGAAAGAGGGGGCAAGTGATACCTTTGAAAATCTTGTTTTTATTTTAATTTCTCTTTGTTATGTAACGTATTAATGTTTATAATTATTCAATGAAATTCTTGTAGGTATCACGACAACAAAGATGGCACAAACGCCATTACGAATGTGTTGAAAAGTAGGCTGACCACCGCATATGATCAGTGGAGTAAAGTTCCTCAGCCAGTGAGGGACAGTTGGTTCACAGATTGGAAGGTAACCGTGATTTTGTTAATTTATTTGTAACTGTAAAACATATAATAACATGGGTATTTTTACAGAAAAATTCATTTATTGGGAGCCTCAAGTAGAAGGACATATGTACAACGTTTTCATGGAGAAGATGGGTGAAAAAATGAGAGGTATCTTCCACGACATTAGGAAAAGTGGTCGTTAGCCCCAGGTGGATGCTAGATGGAGTTTATAATGAGCTGCGTGCGTTGTGGGACACTCAAGATTACCAAACAGTTCACCAAAGGAATAAAGCAAACAGATTATCAGCAGCGGGGCCACCCACATATGTGGGGGGTTCTCAAAGTGTCCACACAATTATTAAAAAGCATGTAAGTAATTTATTAGCCACAAATGGTTATTACAATTTTTGATTTTAATCATTGTAATATCAATGTACATAATCATATATAGGGGGCTACTACGGGCCAAAGTTTGAGCACGGAAAGTCGGAAACCTTATACTGCTTGACCTTTGTTACGCTTGATGATAGGGAAAAATTACTTGAGAATATTCCCACTGAAAATGAGTGTCTACAGTACAAGGTTTGCTTTAATCTTTTCGTTTCAGTTTATAACTATGCAATCATTAATATTTAAATTAAGAATTCTACCTAACTTTCATATATATATATATAGGTGTGATACCAGAAGGCCCTTGAAGAGCAGCAGAGGCATATGCTTGAGGATCCCGACTAAATTGTATCGGATGATATCTTATTGTGGTCCCAGGCGTAAGGGGGTCAAAATAATAAAGGGCGGTTGACTGGTTTGAACCACTTGTTGAAAACCTATCCTATCTCACCTTCTAGTGCAGGGTCGTCATCTTATAGCCCACGTTCGATTGGGACACAGGAAGATAATGAGATGAAACGAATGAAGGATGAAATTTCTCAGCTCAAAGTTTCCCAGCAACAGGTGTTGTCTACCGTGCAGCAGATGTTCGAGATGTTACAAACGCAAAGTAAGGGAAAACGTGTGCGTGACTCGGCGGAGGATGACGACAATGAGGCAGCAGAGGATGATGACTGAGGTATGTGTGTATATGTGCTACCAATATTCATTTATTAGAATCTAAATACGTTGTAAAGGAGACGTGCTAGGAAAGTATGCTTATTTGATTTCTATTCTTGATGAAAAGGTTAAATAGAAATAAAATAAATGGTTATTAGATCTTATAGTCAGTTAAGTGTATATGTGCTACTAAGAATCATTTCTTGTTTCAAAATCTGTCTTCAATATGCTGCTTCGGATTGGTATTTATTTCTTTCGTAAATGATAATACCTTTGTCTTGTTTAATTGGCAGCTTCTACGTGAATTCGGCCGGATGTTTATGCTTGTGAGTACAAGTTGTAGCGAGGTTAATTGGAGCTATAATGTGTTTGGACTTAGGTACAAAATTCAACTTAATATTTGTATAAATTGACAAGTGTTGGGAGATTTTTGGCTGCCTTCTTTACAGTTGGTGATTTTCTAGCGACACTTTTGTTTAAATTTAGAATTTGGTTTACATTTACGAATTAAAGACATTGACTTAGCACGTTTGTGGGTTTTAAAGACATGTTTGTTTTGTTTGACGTTATAATATTAATCAGTTTTCGGATGTATTTATTGTGTTGTGTTGTTATATTGATAAATAGGTGTGGTTTAGTTTAGGTTGCTGTAAAATTGAATAATCCCGCCAGGGTTAGCATACAGAAACAGAAAAAACCACAAAAAATTTTCCCAGAATTCCGACGGAATCCCAATGGATGACCGTCGGTATACCATCGGAATATCTTGAAGAAGAAACCGACGGGCAACCAATGAGAAAAGGCCCCGTTGTTAACATTCCCACGGAAAACCGAAAGCGAACTCCATCGGTTATTTGACCCAAAATTTGGTTAGCTAAACAAATCCGATGGTGGGTAAGCCGTCGGACAACCGCCGGTGATTCCTTTCCGACGGCTATCCGACGGCCATAAACCTGTTGGTATATCGGAACACAAAAAGCCGTTGGAATGTTCCTACGAACAAGGCCGTCGGAAAACGGTCGGAAGTTTTTTCCGACGGATAACCGACGAATCATACCGTTGAAAATCTTAACGACACATGAGGTCAAAAGCCCGTGGTTTTCCGTCGTTTGGCCGTTGGAATTTATATTCCGAAGGCCTTCCCATGAAAGCCGCCATCGGTAGGAAAATTCCAACGATAGTTTAACGACGGCTCGGCCGCCGTCGGAATGTCGTCGGATATCCGTGGGAATCCCACTATACCGACGGGTTTTTCGTAAATCCCGTTGGTATTTGTCCGTCGGTTTTTGGGGATTTTTTTGTAGTGGGAATTTAATAATAATAAAAGTTGAAAAATATGAAGAATGGGAAACTAAATTTAGAAAATTGTGATCGATAAAATAAAATGTTAGCAAAAACTAAAAAGATTTATCAGATTTTTAGTATGAACAGTATCTTTGGTTCAGATGAAAGTAAACTAAAAATATGGCACAATAAATAATAATCAGTGCATCCGTGCGCGCAAGAATTATTTGAGGATCTTCCCATTCGGTCAGAAATGAACAACACCAATTTCTTTTTTTTCCTTTAATCGCACTGGGATTCGACTTTCGAGCCCAGAATATTTTCTTAAAAAATAAATCAATTAATCACTTTGATCAATCATATCCGCTGAACAACACCAAATTAAACTCAAACAACTTAATTTAATATTCATGCCTTCTAAGCATGCACAAAAGTGAGAAAAAAAGGAAATAATATATATACATAACCAATTATGCAATGAATTGGCTGTCTTCCATTAGGGAGTTGGAAATGAGAGTTGAAAGTTTTGATAAGATTAGGTAAGTGGAATATTAATTTGAGTTGATGGGTAATTCTAGCTAGCTTGAGTTCGGTCCGATCAAAACGACGTAATAAGAAGATGACTGTTTTGCATTTATTATGTAGTTTGTGAGTGACCAATTATATGATAAATAAAATATATTTATCTTTTAATTGGTCGGGACTCGATCGACCCAAGTTTGGACTAAAATTTTGTTGAGTAGCGACAAATATTTATAAAATTTGTTCATCTCGATCAGTATTGTGTTTTTTCATTTGTCAAAGGTGATGCTAATTCTAGTCTGGCTAGAAAACCGACTAGAGCTATTAATCGTTGTACGTTTGGTTTAAAAATTAATGGTAATTATTATTAACTGTCATGTTCAGTAATGGCCCAACATAAATATAAAAGAAAACAGTCAATCATATGGTATTCAATATAAAGTGGAGTAATGCATTTTTGTGTGTGCTGGAAAAAGAAAACAATAATTGCCACATTTTTATTTCAATGATAACTGATGAGTATTAACCAGAGCGACTCTCTTTTCTATGTTTCTCTTTGTTTGTTGTATGAGTCCGGTTAGGGTTTACTAATCGTTTTCATTAGAGTCCTTCCCGTAGAGTGCTTCTTCTATTCACCAAGTCGTTCTTATCCACAGATTCCTTCTTCTACTCGTAGATGCTAGATTCGTTTTTATCCGCAAAGTCCTTCTTCTATTTGTATATCCCTAGAGTCATTCTTATTACTCGTATATGTATGAGTGGTTGCCACGTATTCTATAGAGCGGTCCCCATCAATAACGATTTGAGATAAAATCATCCTCTAAGATCGAAGTTCAGACCTAGGAACATATATTAATTCTATCGTGACCCTTTTTCATATGGTCCTTGATCCATTAGAAAAAAGTGTAACCTTTAGGCAAGTGATAAGACATTGCCTAGACGAAATCATGATAGGAAAAGGAGTTTTAGTGAACTCAAACTCGTTTGGAGACAAATGTTGGTTTAACTAACTAAATAGTTGCAAGAAAATAATCCTTTTCGGCAGTGAAGAATGCCTAATTCAAGTTGCAAGAGATTTTGATCTCTCACTTGTAAGCCTAACTATAAAAAGAAAGAACATAAAGTTTATGTTGTCATTCCCCTTTTGGACCATCTTTATCATATTGGCACTTCATCTTCACCGCATTCGATGAAGTAATGGAAGAAAATTTCTTTAAAGACTACATTTATGGGAGGGTAAAAGTTGTTGTTTTTTTTTTTTTTTTAATTTAAAAATATTGTATGAAATAATAATTAAGGGCAATCATAAACCTGTACGAACAAAGATTTATCATTTATCTCACCATCCATATATATAAGGATTTCAAGATTGTTTCAAAACTTAGAAAAATCCTGACCGATCAATTTTACCCTCCAATTATCAATTGTCATGGCCTTTGGTTGGGCTCTCTCTCCTGTTTGGTCTATAACATCAGTATACAGTTGTTGCGACTATTTCATCCGAGTTTCTATTGTATTAGAAGGGTTGGGTGAGCATGAGTGCGAATACTATATAATTTGTGTACCGAAATGTAATAATAAAAATAACTTAGTGATCATAATATAAAACATCTATATGTTGGAGGCGAAGTGTTTTATCCCATAGATATAGTTTTACCCTTGTAAATTATTTGGAGACGGAATATGATGATGTATAGATGTGCATTTGTGGACTGTGGTGATACTTTACAAAGATCCTTTTTTTTTAATAAGAAAATATTATATTATTTAATAAAATATGTCCGTGCTTCAAATCAACTATAAATCACATAGCAATCACTCGTTATATCAACTAAATGCAAAAAATGAAAAACTATAGAATGTTGATATAAGGATTATATTTTACAATATCAGTGAGACAGTGCTCTAAAATTGTAATTGTACATTGATTATTTCTAAAATGGTTGAATTTAAACGAGAGTTTGTTCCATTTTAAATATTATATAATAAAATGGCAAATGGGAACAAAAATTACAACAATGGCCTAATAATCTTCAAGAATTTTTTTTTTTTGCTCAACAATATCCATGATTTTGAATTGGAACTTGTGAAAACATGGAATTCGGGGAAAAAGAATATTTGATTCATTGTGTTGTGTTCTTTCTTGTATATTTTTCATACCGATTACAACCAAAGGCAAGGTATATAAGACTAATTACAGGGAACCAAATCTCGGGAAATCATGCCAATTACAAGTAATTAGGAATAATGTCAACACTTTCCATAATTATTTCCAACACTCCCCCTCAAGTTAAGTGATGGAATCGTCGATCCTTAACTTGCTCAGCACTCCTTGAAAGAGTTGACCTGTGACAGCTTTCGTCAGTATGTCCGCCAGCTGGTCTTCGGACCTGACAAACGAAATCGTGATGATACCACCTTCTAATTTTTCCTTGATGAAATGACGATCCACTTCCACATGTTTGGTCCTGTCATGTTGAACGGGGTTTTCGGAAATGCTGATTGCAGCCTTGTTATCACACTTAAGGGGACTAGGACCTGAGGGACTTATCCCAATCTCTGTCAGGAGTTTCCTTAGTCAGATTACCTCGGTCACCCCTTTTGCTATTCCCCTGAATTCCACCTCGGCGCTGGACAAAGCCACAACCTTTTGTTTCTTACTGCGCCATGTCACAACATTTCCTCCCACTAAAGTGAAGTACCCAGAGGTGGATCTCCTATCGTTGGGGTTTCCTGCCCAGTCTGCGTCAGTATAGGCTTCTATATCCAAATGGCCGTGTCTGCCAAACATGATCCCTGTACCAACCGTTCCCTTTAGATATCGGATAATTCGAACCACTGCCTCCATATGTTCCTTCTGGGGTCGATGCATGAATTGGCTAACTACCCCTACAGCATAGGCAAGGTCAGGTCTCGTATGAGACAGATAAATCAGTTTACCAACAAGGCGTTGGTATCTTTCCTTTTCAGCTGGTTCCCCACTTTCTTCTATTTTCAACTTGTGGTTCACTTGTATTGGAGTCTCAACTGGTTTGCAGTCAAGCATCCCAGTTTTCAGTTAGCAAATCCAGGATGTACTTTTTTTGGGAGATGAATATCCCTGCTCTGGATCGCAAGACCTCGATTCCCAAGAAATATTTCAGTCCCCCGAGATCTTTCATCTCGAATTCCTTGAAGAGATTCACTCTAAGTTGTTGTATCTCTTCTATATCACTCCCTGTTATGGTCATATCATCCACGTAGATAATCAGGCATGTGGCTAGATCTCCTCGTCGTTTCAGAAAGAGAGTGTGATCAGAATTACTCTGGGAGTATCCACGATGTCGCATGGCCAATGTAAATCTACCGAACCATGCCCTTGGTGACTGTTTCAACCCATACAGAGCCTTCCGAAGTCGGCAAACCTCATTTCGTTCAAAGTTCTCTGTGAATCCAGGAGGAGGTTCCATGTACACTTCCTCTGTCAGATCACCATGAAGGAAGGCGTTCTTAACATCAAACTGATGGAGGGGCCAATCTCTGTTAGCAGCCACCGACAGCAGCACTCAAACAGTATCCAATTTTGCCACAGGAGAGAACGTTTCAGCGTAATCGATTCCATACGTCTGAGTATACCCTTTCGCCACTAGTCAGGCTTTGAATCTGTCGACTGTCCCATCAGCTTTGTGTTTTATGGTGAACACCCATCTGCATCCGACCGGTTTTTTTCCATCTGGCAGTTGACATTTCTCCCATGTCCCATTTTTCTCCAGGGCGTCCATCTCAATTTTCATGGCCTCCTTCCATTCCATATTTTGTTTGGCTTCCTCCACTGTTTTCGGTATCACTTCTTTGCATAGAGTCCCAAAGAAAGCCTTTGCTTCCTTGGTCATACTCCCCCTGACTATGTTCCCGACGGGGTATTTGGAGGACCGAGACACATGTTCAGGGGAGTATCTGAGTGGGGGAACCCCTCTGTTACTTCTGTGTGGCAAAGAGAACCTGTGACTCACTGTGGCAGTCTCAGAAACAAAGTTATCAATGGTATTTGTTGAGTCAACATTATCAGTATGAATATCAGAGTGAGGGTCAAGAGTTTCAGTTACCTCAGTTTGGACACTGTCTGAAGGAAGATCATTGGAAAGTGGGACGGTGGTACTGAAAGTTTCTTCATCATCATTTTGTGTAGCCTCAGTATCGGAATAATCAAGCCAGTACAGAGATTCACGCTGATGGTCCCCCTGAATCCTGGACTGAGTAAGAAAGAAGTATTCTGTCTCCACGAAGTTACAATCCATAGTGACATGAACCCGTTTGCTAACCGGATTGTAGCAACGGTAACCTTTCTGATGAGGAGCATACCCCAGGAAGACGCATTTAACTGCATAAGGTTCCAGTTTAGTTCGATCAGATTTTGGAACATGGACAAACACTGTGCATCCGAAGATTCTGGGAGGATGGGTAAGGTGAGGTGGTATGACCATTTGTGTTTGAAGGATGGACAGTGGTGTTTTGTAATGGAGGATTTTTGTAGGCAATCTATTTGTGAGGTAGGTTGCAGTGGCAATAGCTTCGGGCCAGAAATGACTCGGCGTATGAGACTCTGTGAGGAGAGCGCGAGCCATTTCGAGGATGGTTCGGTTTTTTCGTTCTAAGACACCGTTTTGTTGTGGGGTATTGGGACAGGTAGTTTGGTAGATGAGTCCTTGTTCCTGGAAAAACTTATGCATTTCGGAGTTAACGAATTCCCTGCCATTATCTGAGCGCAGCACTTTAATTTTCTTATCAAACTGAGTTTGCACCATCTTAAAGAAAGCCATAAACGTATCACAGACCTCATACTTATGTCGTAAGAAATACACCCATGCCATACGAGAAAAGTCATCAATAAATAACACAAAATAGCGAAACTGATTTTGATTGGTAATAGGGGCAGGTCCCCAAACATCCGAATGAACCAACGAGAAAGCAGTCTCAACACGAGTATTACTTGACTTAAAAGAAGTCCTATGTCTTTTCGAAGCAAAACAAGTCTGACAAGTAAAATTCAACTCTTGATTGTTCTGAAATAAAGCAGGAAATAACATTTTTAAATACCCTACTGAGGGATGCCCAAGTCGTCTATGCCATAACCAAATTTGTGTGGTCGTTTTTCCCGATGAAAGAAGAGCCTTGGACGGGGGTTCCACTTCATCAACATAGTACAGTCCCTCTTTCTCAGTACCACGCCCAATGATCTCCTTCGTATGAGTGTCCTGTATCAAGCAGAAACGGGAATACATTAACACCACACAATTCAATTCTCTCGTTATCTGGCTTAAAGACAACAGTTTATACGACAGAGACGGAACATAAAGGCAATTGCTCAATTTAAGCTTTGGAGTGATAAAGATTGATCCCTCCCGTTCTACTACTACCTGACCCCCATTAGCAGTTTGTATACAAGATATTTTCCGGATTCACGGGATCAATTAAATCAGAGAGTTCAAAAGTCATAGAATCAGTGGCCCCACAGTCCAATATCCAATTTGAAACACCATTAGAAGACCTTTGGGTGTTTAGAGCATAGTTATTAATAATCCGGGGGCTGTTTTGCAAATTAACAGAAATGGGGGGCATTTGACCGAAATTAGGGGATACATAAATTTGGGAATTAGGGTTTGGGAGTATTTGCCCAAACCCGTTACCTGCTGCGGTTCCTCCCTCTCTCCTGTCTGATCCGTTGCTACCGCCGTGTGAGGTGGCGATGTTAGCTCTGCCGGTCGTCGTTGCCGCTGTCTGGGTATCTCTCCGGACGGTGCCGGCAGTGGCATCGTCTGACCCATGTCCCTGTTCTCCCTCTTTTCCATCGGAAACGGCGATATTCGCCCGCCTGGACGCTGTCCCTCCGGCGGTTCCTTTCCGGTTGCCTACCCACCACTCCGGGTACCTTATTACTTCGAAACATTGTTCCGCGGTGTGCTTAGGCTTTCCGCACTGGCCACAGATGATCTTGGATTTGTCCTCCTGCGATGATGTCTGGCGATCGGTGTTCTCGTATCTTCCGGCTCCATCTGAGCGGGTATTGTTTCTTCCCTGTTTTTCCCTTTGTGCGACAAAGATCCAATTTCAAGGGTTCCGGATTTACCGCCGGTTACCGGTGTCTATAGGATTTTGAGGCGTTCCGCCTCTCTCCGGATTGTGGCGTAGGCTGTCTCCACGGTGGGTTTAGGTTCCTGCTTGAGTAGGTCTTTTCGGATTGAGTCATATTTCTCCTCAATTCCGGTGAGGAGTTGGTATAACCTCTGATCTTGGGTTATCCGATTGAAGACTGCAATATCATCGGCACACTTCATCGGGTTTGGTTGTTTACGATCAATGGCCATCCAGATGTTCTGAAGTTTGCTCCAGAAGACCTCAAGACTGTCCTCCCCTTGTCGTTGTGTGTTGGCTCTTCGATGGAGGTCGAAGAGTTGAAGGGGATCGCTGCCGCTCCCGTAGGTAGTGGTGAGACCATCCCACAACGCCTTCGATGTTGGGTATTGAAGGACGGTGTTGATGATACTCGGTTCCATGTTCTGAATGATCCAGGTAAAAATCTGTTGATCGGTTTGTTCCCATTGGTCATACTTTGGGTCGATTTCTGTTGGGGCCGGTGGGATACCGGTTAGATGCGAACGGCCCCCTTTTCCGCCGATAGCCACTTTCATGATTCTAGCCCAAACCGGATAGTTGTCATGGTTTAGTTTGATCCCAATTGACAAGCTATCCGAGTTGAGTAGGGTTGGTTTTGCAATTTGAATTACCAGTTCTTGATTGTTGTTCTTCGGGGCAGACATCTTGTTCTTGCCGGTTTGTGGAGAAGTTTTTATTTTTCTGCAGATTTAGGGTTCGGGAAAGGTATAGGATAGTGATGTTAATCCTGAATCCTCAAGATCTCAACACTGCCCTGATACCATGTCAAAACATGGAATTCGGGGAAAAAGAATATTTGATTCATTGTGTTGTGTTCTTTCTTGTATATTTTTCATACCGATTACAACCAAAGGCAAGGTATATAAGACTAATTACAGGGAACCAAATCTCGGGAAATCATGCCAATTACAAGTAATTAGGAATAATGTCAACACTTTCCATAATTATTTCCAACAGAACTAACTCATGCTCTATAATCTATTTTTGGGCACATCCATAATCCTTTCTTACGAAGATTGAACTAGGTAGACAAGAAACAAAGACCTTGCAAGTCCATTCCTTGCGCTGATTATTGATAATATATAATGATAATCACCGTGCTAAAACTAATGTTTAAGATATTAGGGGAAAAAAAGGTACATTAATTGATAGGCTTTAACTTGAAGCGAAAGCCAGTAAATTAATTTTAGTTTAAACCTAATATGTCTACATCATATTAAATCGTCTCACTTAAATTTTCGAACGTAGCGGAAAATAAGCTTTTTTTTTTTTTTTTCTATAGCCAATTTTTATGGGTCGAGTCAGATTGGACAATTTAGGAATAAAATCCTCTCTAATAATAATAATCACGTTCCAGGAATTCAAAGTCAAAACTTCTGGTTAAGATAGTACAACACCGAACTGCTTAAGCTATATAAACCAAAATAAACATATAATCAAATACACCCACAACCACTCATGCACAATAAGAATTAAGTGATTAATATCCAAAGATTAAGTTATTGCTTAATTAAGTTTAATTCAGAAATATGCTCATGAGGCCCTGCCTTGCTGTTTAATTAGGTGGAGATCCTACAACCTTAACGACATGGGTTCAAGTTCTAATGAATCCGGATATTGCTCTAGTTTTATATAACGTTATTTTTAGGTAATTCGATATCGAATTTTATTTGGCCAAACTAATATAAGAAGTGAATAAATATTTTAAATTTATCGTGTAATTGGTAAAAAATTTAGGAATAATAAACAACTAAATAACAAATATAATATATATATATATATATATATATATATATATATATATATATACACATTATAATTAGCTAGAATATTAATGTAAATGATTATTTTGAAAAACATTTAAAAAAAAGAAGAAAATTATAGAATATTTGGGTGGACCTATGAGAATGACGTATCCCTGGGAATGCATTAAACCCCTCATCCGCCCTTTATCATATATATATATATATATATATATATACACACACACAGAAGACTTATAGCTTTCAGGAACGATGTTTGTCTTCAATTCAGAATATATGTATTTGTTCTCCCCCACGTAATATATGCCACATTTTGAAGTAATAAGTCGATTGTTTTATTGAGCCTTTGTAAATGTAAGGTAGAGACGTAGAGTCATACTCATAGGCATCTGGAAGGCGTTAAAATGGGACCGCATTCCAATTGGTAGCTAGACTTCAATCTTGATGTACAATTGCCTCGACTACATGGCATTGGATGCCAATTCCTGGTGAATGATGGTGAGACATCATGCTAACCTAATATCAATTTATTCATTTTTGGTACATAAATATATCTACCTAATTGCTCTATATGTAATACATATATTGCATGTTTATTTTATAGGATGAAAGGGGATTAAATTAATAATCCTACTTAAATTTATGTTTACTAGTATTTTTGTGAGTCCAGGATTGATGACACGACCCGAAATGATATTGAATAAAAGGTTGATTATTCATCCCACATCCCCCAGGGATGACCAATCCACCATCACTTCCCACAACTCATCCCATTACTCATCAATCCCATCTCATCCCAACTAATAAAGTAAAAGCTCCATATATAGTATGCGTATATTGGGACAGAAAATTTATAACAAAAAATATTTGAAATTTTACCGGTGCATGTCAAACTAGGCCAGGTTAAGATTATAGAATATTTCTTAGGGTTTTAAGCTATAATGGAGGTAAGACCGTAAATAGATATCCAAAAATCTGATATCTGTTCGTATCCAAATTCGTTTAAAGAGGATATTATCTGTATCCGTTCAAAGAGGATGTTATCCGTATCCGATTATAGACATCCGAATTATAAACGGATAAGGATATGGTCACACATTCGATTTGTTTAACATCCGATTCGTTTATACATCCGTTAGATATATCCGTTATCCGTAATTTGTATCCGATAACATATATATCTACATATTTTTTTATATCTTGATTAAACATATATTAATCTATGCATTATATAATTATTTGAAAATTATAAAAAATATAATAGCAATAAACATATATCATATTATTTATAATAATAAATTTCATTAATAACAGTGAACATGCATTATAAATTATATATCATACTTATGAGTTAATGTTTATGTAGATTTAATAGATTTATAGTTAGTTATATTAATATTTGTATATATTTAATATTTAATTGTATTATGAAACTTTAATCAATTATTTTTATTAGAAAATGTATTTAAAACAGGTAATCGGATTTGGATATCGGATAATTCACTAATCGGATATCCTCACGGATATGAATATCTGATACTCGGATAATATCCATTAGATTCGGATACAGATAACATTTTTATTATCCACCGAATAACGGATACAAATTCCGATAGGGTATATGCTAAACGGATTCGGATGCTGCACATCCGTTCCGTTTATTATCTGTTTACACCCCTAAATGCAGGGATACGTACACGTCACGATATGAATTTGACGATACATTTTTTTTTTAGAATTTTTCACCTAAGAAGTGTTCAATATAGTACTCGCGCGAGATACTTCTATTCCAGCCGAGAATAACTAGCATCTTGTTTAGTATGCCAAACTGCTGACGTATGAGATAATTGATGTCTTAATTTACATTTTTTTTCCCATGTAAAATTCAAATTAGCAACTTTTTTTATTTATTAAAAAAAAAACGACCAATAGAGTCGTAAAATTGTTAACAAGGACCACTCCTCATATTTTAGCAACTTATTTATAAACAAAAGTGATAATTTTAACTAATCCTAATTTAGAAAGATCGCTTATATATGTATGCAAATCACGAAATGAGAAGAATAACTCTAAATAATATATTCAAATCCGAGATATTATCCTAAATAACGAATCTATTAACTATTTGGATCAATCCCTGATAGTATATCCGAGGTGTGATTAAATAATAATGGAAAGAAGAAAGAGATGGATGGAAGCAAAGTAGTGTGAAAAAAATTAGAAAAAGAAAAGAAAAGGAGGGTTTGGCACAGCAGAAAAAGAGACGTCAAATACTACCTGACATTGGGTATTTCCACGTGCACCTAATTATTCTTTGTGCTTTTAAACTTTCCCACACAATTATTGAAGTAATCATAGCCATAGGCAAAAAAGTTGACAACAATGTTTAATTCTATATATATACTATTTATATATTTTCTGATTATGAATTTGAGTCTGTAATATAGTCATATAAATAGTAGTTGGTATCATTAGCAAATGATGTAATTTAACGATGTGATATTATTTTAGTTAATAAAAATTTTTATATCCGAACTCTTAAAATACAATTACTATTGATAATTAAAGAGAATTTATATTCAAATAATTTGATACAAGTCAAATTTAAATAAATTATAAAAAAACAAACAGAGAAAGATGAATGTCGATATTAAATTATATATATAATTTTTGGCAAGGAAAGAAGGGGGACTATATATGATTTGAAAGATGAGAAATGAAGGATGGAGTGGCAAATTTCCAATGGGGATATTTGGAGATTTAATTAATTAGGCTGAGTGGAGAAAAGCTAGATTCCCGGTAAGTCATGTGAGATTAAGATATTCTCACATGACTCAATTTTTTATTGCTAGGTAACGTTCAAATACATGTATGTATGTTAGTTAATTAAAAGAAAAATAAATTATTAATTTATGTAGAATTCACTTGTTTGGTTTTTTTTTTTTTTCCCCTTTCCAGACCAGCCTGAACGGCTAACTAGGAACTATCAGCTAAAAGAGCCTCCGAAACAAAGGCCGGAAAATCCAAAGAACCTACGCAGGCCGATGCCTCATTACAAGCAAGTAAGTGGGCCACAAAATTAGCACCACGTCTAGTAAAAGAAAATCAGACACTATCAAAGCTAGCACAAAATAAAATACCCGGCCCATAAAAGAAATTAATTAAAAAAATGCCCTTAAAACCTAGTACTATTTTTATATTTAGATATTGATTATGTATTGATCAATGTTTTATTTTTTACTATTTTTTAATTATAAGATGAAAATGGATGGAAGTTATTGAACTCAATATGGTCAAGGCCAACTATTAGAAATGTTGACCAACAATTTTCACTATTTTCCATTGAGAAGAAAAATGAAATTTTTAATAAGTATTGATAAAAATATTATTGTAGTAATCAATTCGCTACTAAGTTAGAACATGAGAGGTCAAAATATTGATATAAGAATTGTTGGATCTAAGCTTTTCTGAAATAAAATATATGAAATAGATCAATAATTATAATTTAAATATTAGCAAATGAAGTAGTTCTTCAAATATAAGGGATCAGCCGAACAATTTATACTAGTTCTAATTATAGAGAACAAGTGAGTTCGAGAAATCAGCTCAGTCAATCATGACAAACAGGTGATTAATGCAAGTTGATATGAAGTTCTGAGACAATTGAAAAAGATAATAAATTCTCAATCGAATAGAAGATCATAAATTATATTGAAAGAGAGAGATCTAAAAAGAATAAATTCATTGTTTGACTAAGGAAAATCCTAAATTTCTAAACTCTATAAATATAGTTATTGAGATATGATCAAGCAAGTAATCGATCCTCTCTCTCTCTTGATTAACCTCCTTTAAATCCTTAATTTTACCTGTGCATTATGTGTCCAACGCATGCAACATATATATATATATATATACACGCATAATGTCATTAATTATTTAGAAATATCACTCTAGCTTCCATTTCAGTGTTACTAATTATTAAATTAAATATATCTTGTATAATTAATACGAAGTATATAATGCGAAATGATTGGGGGGAGAAGAGAGAATTGAAAAAGTGAGAAAATGGAACGTAGGTACCGTAGATTATGAACAAACTAAAAGAATATATTGGGGACTGAAAGTCTCCTATGATTCTGGCCATCTTTTGACTCTTCACTCCTATAATAAAAATAAAATCAAAAAATAAAAATAATATATATATATATATATATATATATGTGCAACATTCTGAATGGGTCCATCCCAACATTTACTGTCTCTCCCACAGCTGTTCCCCCTTAATTGAATATCTCTAATATACTGCCTTTATCCTTTGACCCTACTTGTGCCCTATCTATATATCTCTCTATTATAAATTAAAATAGATACATACCATGCACCTACGTACTCACAATTATGGTAAATCTACAGATGTAAAGTCACCAAAATCTCCCTAAATTCCAGACATACATTTTTCCAAGGACCTTGTTGTTTTCCTCTAGGGATTTCATATTCAAATTATAAGTTAATTAATTATGACAAGAAAATTAGAAAAAAGAAAAGTTTTCACGCCCGGCCCTTTCTTTAGGTTAAGAAAATTATAAAAAAAAAAAAAAAATCAGTATATGAAACTTATATATATTTTTTTGATCTCTCAAAATACCCCCTAGTAAATGAATAATATCCCGAGGTAGCTGAAGACGCTTATTGTGGGGATCTCTCCCAACATAGTTTTTTACATTCACAAGATTCGAACCCGTAGAAACTTATGTTTTAAATAATGTACAAAATAATACCATATGTTAAAGGTTTTTTTTTTTTTTTTTAAAAGGAAATACAATTGAATTGTTACTAAAAGTTGAATATTTAAGATTTTTTGACCTACATCACACATTTGCTCAAACGGATTTTAGTAACATAATAAAACAAAGAGAGATACAAATGACCCTTATTTTGAATATCACCATAGAACTAAAAAGCCTCTTTCCATTATTATCCCATTTTCAAACTAGCTAAGAGAATAAACCCTATGTTTTAATGTAAAAATCTGCACATTAAACAATTATTTTGGGAATATAACATCCTGGACAACAACACAACGAATTTATCGTCTATTTTGCCTTTTGGACAAGGTTTTTCTTTTTCTTTTTGTTTTTTAATATAACTTTTAAGGAGTCGAAGTTGGTGGTGGGTGTTGGAGACCTATCATCCGGATAGTTGTTAGAATAGAAGAACAAGAAGGGGTTTTAGAAAGGAGGGGTATCAAACAAAACTTATAATTTAGATACAAAGAAAAGATAAATAAATAAATTTGAGGTGAAATATTATACAAAAAAGAAATTTCGCTCTATAATTTCTTAAATTTAGTCTAACAAATTAAAAATAGAAAAGTTCTTTTACTACTTATTTTAAAATTAAAATCAATTCAACATTTTTGCAACTTGAATAATATTTAGAAAAAAATGCAAAATGGAGATATCAACGACCTTCAACTTGCAGTTTGGGATATTAACTCAAAGTCCCTACTTCGATGGCAAATCATAGAATTGCATAAAAAATTTTATTCTTTTTTTTTAAAAGGTGAATCGGTCAAGATGATTGTGGGGTTATAGTTATTACCAATACCTTCATCATAAATAATTAAAATAAATCAACAAAACAAATAGTATAAATACATTTTTTTCATGATCCACAAATCATCCAGCATAACCAAATTAAAATGTCCATGATTAATAACAAAATCATCAATATAAGCTTTAAAGTGGACAAAATTCTAATACCTGCTCCTCATACTAATCGACTCAAACTATGTTGCACGGACACGGCGATACGGACACGATACGGATACGGCGACACGGATTTTTTTATGAATTTTCCACGTGAGAAGTGTCCGACACGACACGACACGGCAAACTGATATTTTTAGAAGTGTCCGTGCATTAGAGGACTCAAATGAATCAACTGTTGGTCTACGAAAGAGACGCTCAGACATTCTCATGAAAGTAGCTTATTTTGAGGGTTGTTGATGTAATTAGCCCTAAATCTAAACCAAATTTCTTATGTTTTGTGTCCGTAAATGCAGTGGTAGGGGTTTACTTTTGCTCTTTTGATTAGATAGTGTACGTATTGTGAACCCATGCAGATTTTTGGCTGTTGTAGGTGCAAAATGTTTTATGAATGTAGAATTGTAAAGGTAAATATAAAATAGGTTTTGGATGGAAATGCAGTTTTCAGGGGCAAATTAGACATTGACCACAATCACCCATTTCTAATATTAGGTATCAAACGCTTTATTAACTACAAGTTGAAGCAATGCTATTTGTCAATATATCATATCAAACAGAATATTAATTTTGTTACAACACAATTTAATTGGACTTAATAGGCCAAATGCAGATTAAGTGAAAATATTTAATCTAAGGTATCAATCGCCCCCTTATTGTATTCTCTCTCTCTCTCAATTGCTTCCAAATGAATTGATACATAAGCAATTGTGTATGCTTTAATTTTAATCAAAGGTATGAAAGCAAAACTTGGAAAAGCAAAGCTAATCACTTTTTGTAAAGTAATTTTCATCATCTTATGTCCTTTCACTTTCTCTCTCTCAATTTCTTTGCATAGACGAAATTCTTTTCATATCTGTCTTTTCTCTTGTAGCACGTCAATCGATGCCCACACATTCTGGATATCTATAAATAAATAAATAAAACTACATTATATTGCCTTAAATTAATGTGCCATATCAAAATTATACATACATTCCTTACGCTCACATATTTTCTTACCTAAAAGCGAACAATGCTGAATGTCAACATCCTCCCACATTTTATTTTTAAGATATCGGTATATGCGAGATCGTAGAGAATTTTGCGAGCACCTTCCTCATTTATTGAAACCCAAGTAATGAAAACGAACATGTTAGATTGTAATTTCATGAGATTGACATGGAACACGCCCTCTTTCTAAAATACAAACCTTAAAATGCATTCTTCATTTTTTTTTTTTTCTCCCATATGCGATTTTGAGTCTTTCTTTTGAGGTTGTTACTTTAGATGCCTCATTAATATAAGGTTTTTTTTTTTTTTTAATCATCTACACACGTTAAGAAATTGCATAATTACAACTAATACTTGTCTAGATGAAAATCTAACAAACTCTATCCCGTGAATTCTAGAAATTACAAATTACTCTAGCCCCGTTCTGTTAGGGTTTCGATCAACTTATGAGTGAAATAATTTTCAAATTTCTTTAATTTTTCATTTTAATCTACATGTTTCGCGCGAAAAATAATTTCCATATTTCTTTATCATTTTTTTTGGTTACTATTAAGTTGAGGGTAGAATTGTTTGCTCACTCACTTGAACCGTAATAAAATGACATAATTTGTAATTTTTTAAACTCATAGAACTATGATTCCTAATATTTTTTTCTCAGACGCGTGTGTGAGTACAATTATGCAGTTTCTCTTGGGTTATAGATGTAAATACAACCCTAAGGGCTCATTTACTTATACGAATTATAAATGTTTGTGGAATTTTTCATGGGTAATCTTTTGTTTACAAATATATTACACATTTTATTTTATTTCTTCAAAAGATTGATTCTTACCTCCACATTTTAATTATTCTTCCACATCATTGTGGTCTAGATTAATATATTGCATAAATATATTAATGCAATAATGAAAAGAATTTAATATATTGCATAAACCACTTTAGGTTATTGCATGGAGTCGTAAGTTGTTGATCCTCATTTAATACCGTCAGCATGAATTTGAATGCCAATTTATTGTACAGTACTGGAGTTAAGAACTGCATACTTTCTTTTTCTATATTCGAAGGCCATCTTATAAAAAAGTTTTCATGTCCATATAACTTTTAAAAAGGCAAAATTTTATTATTGGTCCTATAAATATACTCACCTTCTAATTATGAACCATGTAAGCTTTTGTCTTTTTTTTTTTCTACGCACTACAAGTAAAACACTTTTTAATGATCTATTTTAAAAAGTAAGTTTCGAACTCATAATCTTTTTGAAAATTTGTAAAGTTTGTTGTTTTGTGATCTAATATATCACCGGTACTTAGACCAAGACCTCTTGGTATGTAAGCTTTTTTTTATTTAATCCTACGATTTTCCATTTTTCCAAACAATTGATCAAATTTTAACTCACTCGGTCCTCACTTGGCACATTTAGTCCTCCATCTTTTAGTTTTTTCAATTTTAATTACGCTAAAACAAGGACACCAATGTTTTAAATTTAGGGAAAAATATTAGTAGGAGTTAAATAATATCAATTTCCAAACTCTTGTAGCGTTTATAGGCATTTTGATCGACTTGACCGAATAATCCTTCCAAGGATCAAACATGTACATCAGATTAAATATATTAACCACTTGACTCTAGAAAGGGTCTTGTGTTCAAGTCATTAGATATATGGAACTATTATCTTTAAGTAGAAAGAAAAAGATCAAATATTATAAAAATCTCAAACTACAATACTAAAGCCATACTTACACAGCCAAATCTGAAAAAAAAAAAAAAAGAAGTCATAATTACAAGACTAAAATGAAATTTTACGTTCTACCGAAGACTACAGTTAATATGTCAACTATACCGTACAAAATAATTAAACTACCGAAAAATGTGCTGCTCTGCCATTGAACAAATTGGCAATAACTAGGCTAATTAAAGACACCAAGTAAACATTGAATTGCTCATAGGAAAAGGGTATCTTCATTAATGTCAACAGCAAAGCAGACGGATATATACATAAATTAAAGAAAAAGAATTATTATAAAAAAAAAGAAGAAGAAGATAGAGACAGATGGTGGGGGTAAAAGAGTAACATCAGAGTGACAGCGTAGGGCCTAATGAAAGGAATTAAAAGAAAGGAACAAAGGCTGTGTAAAATTGAATCATCCCTTTTGACGACCGATCGAATATATTGAGCACGAAAGACCCTCAGCCATATTCATATTCATATTCATATTCATTTTCATACTCTTCCTCTTCCGCCCAAATAGAATGTAATATTTGTACAATTGCCCACATGCATTCAACAATAACATTACTATGCATCCATCTCCATCACCCCAACCACTCATACGCGCCTTTCATATCTCTCATCCCCACGCTCCTCCATCTACGAGAAACGAAGATCATTAAGGTCATTATACTGAAGATTTTAGTTCAGACCTAACTTAACTAACAAATATATTAGTTGAGTGGAAGGGACTCATATGTCCTTAACCAAAGGTTAGAGGTTCGAATCATGATTTTGGGTATGGAGCAACTTTAAATTTCCTGGTTAACTGTCTCATACTGTGAGGTACTTTAGTCACTGTAGTCATTTTACTTGTTTAATTGATCAATCTGCTGATCATCATTGCACTTGTTTATCTAAAGGAATTGCATGTTGTTTTTACTTTTTATGACTTATATCCAGAAGGATGATGAAATTAATATTAATGATTGCATGAAAAAAATTGAAGGGCAAAAGATTTAATTTGGAATTGTTGAGTTAAATCATTCTTTTTCTTAAATTTCTCTGAATATTGAACTCTTTCATAAGGAAACTGATATGAGTCCCGTGAAATATCTCGCCCAAAAGAAAAAAAAGAAAAAAAGGAGTATGTATGCTGTTATACATAGGATGGGTCATAATTAGGGTAGATTTTTAAAAAAAGAAATCCAATTTTTTACTCTACGTAACTATTTGTGAGCATTAGTGCTTGTGCAGAATTTGAAGCGGATGTCTGCGAGAGATTTTTATTGTTTGAAAACTTAAAACGGTAGTGAAAGTTATGAAATTATGAAATTTGAAAGTATTTCAAGAAAAAAGTATAAATATATAATTAATTAAGAAAGTCAATCGAAACAAAATAAAACACCAGAAATTATTTAGCTTATGTTGAGGATAAAAAAAGGTAAAAACAAAACACACAGAACTAATAATTATTTCAAACAAAAAAAAAAAAAATAATAATATTGTTTTTCTTAGTCTGTAAACGCCCTCCAAAGTTTTAATAATATGTTCTAAGAAATTACTCCATATCTAGTTAAATGTAACCTTAATGACAAAAAGATAGATTTATTAACAATCTATTTCTAAATGATATAATTTAGCAGTTCGACGCTATATTTAATTAAACATAAATCTCACGTTCGTATTTTATATCTAGGTAGTTCAATCCGAATCGAACTCAAATAAATGAACTAATAAAACCAAAAAAAATGACAATAATAATAATAATGGATCTATTCAGTCAAACTCCCCCTACCCCCAAGAAAAGACAGGGAAAAATGGTACCAAGTTCACGACTCATTATAGGTGACAGCATGCTACCTAGCTATCTATATACTTGAATTCCATCAAAAAACGTTGGAATTATTTTATGTAATAGCTTGTATTTCACAAACCTAAAAGTTATATATATATTTATAGTCTTACAAAGCTCCCGATTTGATATGTCTCACTTTAATTGTGAATAATCCCATCTTCCCCCTTTGACTGAGTACTGCAAGAGCTCAAAATCAAATTACAGTAGCCAAGATTTTAATTGATTAAGCGTAAACAATTTATTTATTAATAATCCAGATTTGACACACATATATATATATATATATATATATGAATCCTAGCAAAAACCATATTTTTGATACGTACAACACGAAATTGACTAGGTAATTAAGGAATGGTAAGATGGTGAAAAGAGAAAGGGGGTAATAATGTGTAGTAATATTGAGAAGTTGACACGAGAGAGAGAATGGGGCATTCCTCGAAAAGAGAGTAATAAATGGTAAAGGGACAGAAGGGTACAGGACTTTTTTGGCAGAACAGAAAAGATGGATGTGAGAGGGAGAAGGTAAATCATTTTGTAATCGATTGCTTTATGATTGAAGTCTATGAGGAGAGAGAGAGAGAGATAGAGAATTCTACTAAAGCCATGTCTTCCTTTATTACTTTTTGTAAGGACAAAAGTTTAAGAGGGGTTCATGTGGGTGGGGGAGTTATGATGGCAGTATGATTATGAGAGAATAGAATTGTGGTTTCTTTGCAGTTGTATTTATTACCGATCGCAGCGCCCAAGGTGAGATGAATGAGCTTTCACATCTTTGCATGGTTAAGGGGCCTGCCAGAGTAGAGACTGACATTGTCCTTTCACGAAAGTCGCTGACCGTATTGTCTACTCCGCATTTAAAGCGCGCCATTCTGCTCTCCTCTCTCTCTCTCTCTCCCCTCACACTAAATAAATACCATTATCTTATTATGTTTTTTTTTATGCTCGATTTTGGGAATCAAACATTTTTCTACCATTTTTTACAGAATTAGTCTTCATTTAGTAGTGATTGATTAACTTTTAAGAAACAAATTCTATATTTAATTTTTTAGAAGGTCAGTGAACCTCTTACAATGTCCCATGATAGATATAAACATAGATAGGGACAGAACCAAAATTTAAAATAAGGAGCGAAAATTGAATAGGAGGGACAAAATCTCTACATAGAAATGACGAAAATATAAAAATGATAAAAAGTTGTAAATATACGGGATTGTGGCTCCGTCTACATTAATTAATTATTGTTTAGTTGGACGATGTTACTGGCTTCGGATCAAAGAAAATAATTTTTGAAAGGATAAATATATTTTGGGACGTGCAATATTATATTTAAGCAAAATTTTATTTTCGCCCCTCCTAATTTAGATTTTGCCCCTTTTATTTTATATTATAAATTTCTGTCCCCCCTCCTCGATAATCCTGGCTCTGTCCCTGAGTGTAGGACAGAAAATAGAAATTACAGCTAAATATTATAATGCTAATATCGGGTTTTTCACTATATAAGAAAACATGACATTTATTTAAGGAAAATTTATCTGTTTGGTTCGAAAGTGTCTTGTCACGATTAATTAATTTGGGGATGTTTTTATTAATTTGTCAAGAAATTCTTCACATGTATACTAATGAAAAGCAAACCCCAAAAAAAAAAAAAAGAAAAAATTATATCTCATGAGATATTTTCTTATAAAGCATCGGACCCAATCTCCTATTTCTTTCATTTTTATGTTTTATTTTATATTTATTCATCTATAAATACAACATATTTTGGCCTACCATTGAGATTACCAAATAAGTTTATTTTATTTTATTTCTATATCACAATTATTTTTATATTATAATTTCAACCTTCTACAAATATAATATACGAAGTTAGTGTTGCAATATTTAACACAAACTAGTACACGATGAAACTAAAACCATGGTATCCGTCCGAAGAACAAAAACTATATCTTACAAGATTAATTTTCTTTAGAGAAATTTTAGGAAATAAACCATGGTGCGTTTTCTTGTTTTTCTTCCCAACTGAAATTTCAGAGACTAATGTTGTATAAATATATGACTAAAATGGTGCTGAGAATATGTAGGACAGCATCATCTTATATCAGTTGATGAGACATGCATTAACGTGTGGAGTAGAACAAAAGCAAAACATTAATAATCAATCCCACAGCGCCACACCAAATTAACAGTACATACATACTGATGGATTGATTATACTTATATCTACCAATTTTGGTTTTTATTAGTCTCCAATCAGACCAAATTAAAAGTTTATTCTTATTCCCTCACAGTTTGTAAGTGGACCCAAATCTTTAAAAATATTTTATATTTATAGCTAATAAATTTATTATGGCCGAATTGAAAAGTGGGGTCTCTGTCACCCCTCATTTATACCACACAATTGTAGGGGGGATGTTTCGAAAAATCAGAAAGGGCCAAATAAAGGAATTCGAGAAGCTGTTGAAATTTGGGCTTTTTGGTCATAATCTGCCTCTATCAGTGCTGCAAAGCAGTATTGGCTGCCTTCTGGAATTTCTTTGGTACTTGAGTTGTGGGCAGACATTTGGACTTTTGTATGTTATGGAGTTTTAATTAAGCTTATTCCAAATATGCCTTGGAAGGCTCGAGTTTGGTAATTTTTCTGAACAGGTTGGGGTATAACGTCATAGGCCCAATTGCTTTTTCTTGGGGTCGGATCATAGGCCCAATTGAAGTACCGGACTTGGTAAACTTGGGCCAGTATGGAGGCACAGATTGGAGCGTGGGTAGGGCGGTCGACGGGTAGGATTTTAATCAGAATCCGATCCAAAATTTAAGATATTGGTTGGATAAAAAATCCGATGGTCATATTCGATTATAATATTCAAAATTCGAATTAACTGGATCGAATATGAAATGATACAGTTCGATTCGTTAAAGATACGAATTCAATTTTATATATAGGTATTTTATATATATATATAACGCACCAAAAATGTGTACATGTATAATTAAGCGATATAATGAATAATTTTTTATTAAGTTAAAAACTATATCATGCGAAAAATGTTGCACTTGTGTAATACCTACTATTAATTTCTTTGTTCATTTATGTTCAAATTAGACATACATATGTGTGTATTATTGTACATTTTAGATATCATAGTTTGTGTGTATTATTGTACATCTTAGATATCATAGTTTCCAATTATATATATGTAACACCCGACACGTCAGGATGCCACGTCCCCCGCACTATAGTTCAGTCCACATACGAAATGAGAAATCCGTACATAAACTAAACGTATAGCGAACGAGAGACAATAATAAAAAAACAATCCTAGCTAGGCGGAACTAACCCTTTAACCACATCATATACCAAGAGACAAGGTAAGCGGAAGCGTAATACATTCATTAGCTCAAGAGAGTTTCGACAAAATACATGTTCTTCAACACTTGCAACCATAACAATATATATAATCATCAAAAGTAGCATAACATAATATCAATATCTAGTATGTATCCATAATGCAAATGTACTGTGCTAGACTCGAATTAAAGACTCGACCTGACTCTAATTCCCGCCTAGTACGCACCTGCAAAACATTGAAAGGTGGAGGCGTCGGTCTATGAAAGATTGAGTGAGGGGTTTAATAAATATAAGTGCAATTATCATGCAAGTCATAATCTCGGGGTAAAGTTTTACAAAAGAACGATATAAGTTCAATAATAAAATAAAAATCGCCCGAGATTACAACTATCAAGTTTAACAATTAATTCAATTTCAGTCAATCAATGGCCCGGCGAGTGAGGGCAATTCTCCAACCTTTACTCCGACAGTGTACAATAATTAGGTTATCAATTGATTAAACGATCATGCAAGTGATTACCGTGCAATCAATCAATAGCAATAACAATACCCCTTTTTTCCTCCAGGTGATGGTTGGGTTTGCAAGACCCAACCATCTAATCTCATTGAGCATCGGGTACATAAATTCCATGCCCGGAACTCCTTCCTCCACCAATCTCCTGGTGGATTCAGGGGTCATCCCAAAATGGTGAGGGTAGTGCAAGAGTTACCCGTCAGCCCTTGCTTTCCCGGTTGGCTCAATACACTAACCCTTAGGCCTACAGTGCAGTACAATATAGTCCCCCAAATAAGGTTGGTTCGGCATAATAATACGGTGCATTTTCAATCGTTTGAGGTTTTATAGAAAGATTATAAATATATACGTTTTGGCCGAAATCCACATAAGGGTTTTAAGGGTTCTATGTAACTTGAAATTAAACCTCACCAGTTGAGACAAAATAAGACGAAGGACACGGCCTACGGAGCCTGCTCCTCGTCACCAGGAAGCTGGTCTGTGCAAGAAAGATAAGTGTACGTGAGACACGACTCTTATGAACTAATTAAGACGAACAACGAAATCATGAAATGCTATGATATGAATCGATAATTATAGAATCTCATGGGTATGTTTATATATACAATTAATGTTATAAGAACCAAATAAATGATTTACATGGCATAAAGTATGAAAATTACACAAGGTGTACCTCCAGTGGACAATCCCGGCCGGGACTAGTTTTAATGGAAATGGGATCTCGGCCGGGACGTTTTTAACAAGAGCGACCTGCCAATGGATCCCGGCCGGGATGGTTTTTGAACTGAAAGGGTTCCCGGTCGGGAACCTCTGCTCGAGGAACAGAGCATAACAGGGCAGTTTTTGAAACCCAAACAAACCAACTCAAAAACCATCTCCAAGCTAGCACAAACACTTCCCACATGTATACACACATAATACTCCATTCAGGCATCAAATCACACCATATAACATGTTTAGATCATCAAAAATTTCAATATAAAACCCATAAGTTTTCATGCTATCCACTTTCATATACTTTAAGAATTATGCATGGAATTCAAGTTTAAAACTCATGAGCATGCTCCTAACTGTTAGAAAACACGAATTAGAAAGCAGCGGAATTTAAAAAATTTTCCCAACAAAAGGACCTTGAACTCGCAATCGTGTAACCAAATTCGTAAAGATAGAAAACTTACTTTTCTTTTGTTCTTTCTTGAAGCGTTTCAAGCCACCCAAGAACGCTCTTCTCGCGGCTTGATCCCCTCTCCTTGGTAAAGCTCGAATCTTCAAACTTCTAACTTGAAGTCTCTAGAGAAAGTCCACCAACTTGATCACAATCTAACTAGTAAGGATGCTAGTTCTCTAGTTAGTGTTTAGGCTTAACCTAGGGTTTAATTTAATCTTGGAGAAAGAAAGGTGTTCAACACATGAACCAAAAGAATTGTCAATTAGCTCTAAAGGGGAGCATGAGCTCCCCTATATATAGGAAAGGGGAGGGGCGGCCGAAATCCTTGTCCTCATAGGCAAGGGTTTTGGTTCCTCTCTCCTATTACTTGATCTTCAAGTAATTTCCAACTTTGACTTTGAATTCTAATTCAAGTCAACTTTTAAGAGAGCTAAAAATATCCAAACTATTTTTGGATAATTTTATACTTTATTTATTATAAAATAAATAACTTATTTTTATCTAATTAATTAATTCGTAATTAATTAACTAGATTATTTTCTCCAAAATAAGACTTTCTTTTTAATTCAAAATTAAACCAAAGTCTATTAAATAATTAACAAATTAATTATTTAATATATTATTAAACAATCACGTGTGGCACATGTGTCACAATGACACGTGTCCAGTCACGTGACCCACACGTGTGGTTTCACACGTGTGGAACCCTCTAGGCTCGATTAACTCGTTTAATCATTTTAAAGCCTCAACTCATGTAACCAAGTTGTTGTGTGTGACCCTCTAGGTTCTCAATTCAATTAGCAGTGACCCTAATTAATTAATTCACTAATTAATTAATCAGTCCACAACAGGTGTTTAACCCCTAGCTGAATTGGAATGTTCGGATTCGACAGAACCTTTAAGTCATTGATTCATGTGAGATACAAACCCCCTACTTACTATCTCTCAACCAAGATCTAGGGCAAGGGAATAATCAGAACCCTAATAATCTGGTCTTAAAGCTAAGTGCATTTCATATCGATTTGATCTCAATCCAAGAAACACTTTTCTTGATGTCTTGATCTACTGCCTTGGCCAAGGACTCCATATGGCATATGAATGACTTACACAATAAGAGATCACCTTGCAAATGCAAGTGTAGGTCCTTTCTTGATTCTCATTCACTTTCATGAATCACTTGTGCAGCCCCAGCATAAGCCTTGAATCAGTTGTCTAAGGCGACACCCTTTAAAGCTTATACCTAAGACTACAGAGTTAACTCATAAAGTGACAAGGAACCTCAAGTCTAAGGATCAATTAATCACATCAATGACTCGTGAGATATTTCCTAATCTGGAAGTTTCCATTTCCTGAAATAGAAACTTCCTTTCCCATTTAGGAATGTTCTCACACGGGGCACCTCAGTGAACTTACTTATTAAAGTAAGCACCCTCATGTATCACGCACGTATCAACTATACACTTTGCACCTCCATGAAACAAGGTGGTCCTTCTTAAGGGCGTGATCCCACAAGCAAGCCTTAGAGGAGTCAGGTTGACACTCCCACTGTCTGTAGGACTCATCGGCTTAGAGTATTTTACTAATCATGACTTATGTGATATAGGGCTCGTTTCATGAACCATTTCACCCAAATGGTAGAGTCTTAAAGTCATCAGGATTAGGGGAGTTCTCATACATGCATAGCTAAAGTAAATGCATACCAAACAAGAGCATATAAAGAAGTGTTGCCTCAATTTGTTATTTTTATTCAAAGATTGTCTGTGATTACAATAAGGAAAAGCACAAAGCGGATATACAATCGGCTTTCTAGGACACTATTCCTAACACTAACACCAAATAAACAAGATATTAAATTTAAATTCTCAAACCCTAATTCAAACATGGATTCAAGAATTCAATCATATATCCCATCTATAACTTGAAAGAAAAGGAGAAGAAAAAGAGATGAAGTTATTGAGATAATCAAGCTTCAAAGATCGTGAATTTGCCGAAAAATAGCTTGAAGTTTGGAAAAATTCCCTTCTTCTTCCTTGTGGTTGATCGAGAGAAATGGAAGCAAAGTGTGTATGTATAAAATGTTGTATGAATGAAGAGCAAATGTTACGTGATTGCATCTCTTTTAAGAGATAAAATGCCATAAATTGCAATTAAATCACCCAAGTGTATAAGTTCATGCAATTAAGTTCTAAGCTTATGAAATGTGGTCAAGTAAGTCCAATTCAATTTCATGCAATTAAGCCCTCAAATTATAGAAAATGATCAATTAAGGACAATTAACCAAATGAGACATGCTCGACAAATAATTCACGTGTCAATTTAAATACGAATCATGCAATAATTCTCAAATTGATAAGAATTTCATATATACACTTAGAAATATAATTCATAAAATATCATGAAGTGTATAAATTAATAAATGAAAGAATTAAAATAATCCTATCTCTCGAAAACTCACATGCGTGGCGCGCGTACCTGAAAGGCCGGAAACTGGGACGTTACAATCCTTCCCCCTTAAAAGAATCTGGTCCCCAGATTCACTAGTCAGGAGGAAACAACTCTGGATGGAACCGTTTCATCTTGTCCTCGGTTTCCCACGTGGCTTCTTCGGTCTTATCACTTTTCCATAGAACCTTAACCAATGGGATTTATCGATTTCTCAATTCTTGAAACTTCCGATCTAAGATCTTGATCGGCTTCTGAACAAAAGTCAAATTCGGTTCCAATTCCACTTCTTCCACAGGTAGAATCTCGGTTTCTTCAGGGTAGTATTTCCTTAATTGCGACACATGGAATACATTATGAATCCCCGTGAGGCTCGGTGGTAGGTTCAACCGATAGGCTACTTCTCCAACTCTTTCAAGAATTTCAAAAGGACCTAAATAACTAAGATTAAGCTTTTCTCCTCTCCCAATCCGAGCAAATCCCTTACGCGGAGAAGCCTTCAAGAACACCCGGTCTCCAACTTCAAACTTTAGATCTCTTCTCCGAAGGTCGGCGTAGCTTTCTTATCTATCTTGCACTGATTTCATCCGTTGTTGTATTTGTTAGACTTTCTCAATCATATCCCTCATGGATTTAGAAGGTTTCTCCAACCTCTCACCCTTCTTAACGCTTTCTTGTTTAGTCCATTTCCACTCCTCTAGATCAAAGAACAATGGAGATCGATATTTTCGACCATAAAGTATCTCATACGGGGCCATACCGATCGAAGCTTGGAAACTGTTGTTATATGCGAACTCAATCAAGGGTAGTTGCTCATGCCACGAAATCTGAAAATCCAAAGCATAAGCTTGGAACAAGTCCTCAAGATACTTGATTAATCTCTCGGATTGGCCATCCGTTTGAGGGTGTGAAGTAGTACTAAACTTGAGCTTCGTACCCCAAAATACCTTGTAATTCTTGCCACAGCCTCGAAGTAAATCTTGGATCTCTAGCCGAAACAATGCTAACTGGAATCCCATGAAGTCGAACGATCTCCCCGTTATACAACTAGACTAGCTTGCTGATCTTGTAAGACATCTGAACCGGTAGAAAATATGAAGACTTGGTCAACCGATCTACAATCACCCGAATACCATTGTACCCACCTTTTACTTTCGGTAACCCGGATACAAAATCCATCGTCACCTGTTCCCATTTCCACTCTGGAATTGATAACGGCTGTAGAAGACCTCCAGGTTTCTGATGCTCGGCTTTCACTTTCTGATAAGTTTGGCAATGTCTCACATATTCGGCTACATCCTTCTTCAATCCATTCCACCAATAATATTGTTTCAGATCCTTATACATTTTATTCCCTCCAGGATGGATAGAATAAGCTGATTTATGAGCCTCTTCGAGCAACACCCGTTTTAATTCCTCGGGTACAACCATTCAATTCTTGAAACGAAAAAGATCGGTTTCATCGAACCCGAATGGACATTCCGGATCAGCTCTTGCTTTAGCTATCAATCTTTGCACTTCCGGATCATTAGTCTGAGCCTCAAACAATCTATACTTCAAATCCGGTTGTATGGAAATATTAGCAACTCGAGCTTTCACAACAATTGGCTCGATCCCACTACTTTCACCTACTTCCAAATTTAACACACTAGTCTTCCTACTAAGTGCATCGGCAACCACGTTGGCTTGACCAAGATGGTACTTGATAGCTCATTCATAATCTTCAAGATGTTCCATCCAACGCCTTTGCCTCATATTCAAATCTTTTTGAGTAAATAATATTGGAGGCTTTTGTTGTCGGTAAAAATCTCGAAAGAAACCCGTACAAGTGATGTCTCCACTTTCCAAGTGCAAAGACTACGGCTGCGAGTTCAAGACCATGTGTAGGATAATTCTTTTCATGCTCTTTCAGCTTCCGAAAGGCATAAGCAATTACTTTCCCATTCTGTGTTAACACACAACCTAGACCTTCCTTTGAAGCATCCGTATAGACCGCATAACCTTCAGAACCTTCCGGAAGTCATAACACCAGAGCAAAACCAATTTCTCTTTCAAGAAGTTGAAGCTTTTATCACAAACTTCATCCCACACAAATTTTACCTCTTTCTTTGTTAATCGGGTTAAAGGAGGGGCGATCTTTGAAAAGTCGTTCACAAATCTTCTATAATATCCCGCCAAACCTAAGAAACTTCTAACTTCCGAGGTATTCTTTGGTTTCTCCCATTTCAACACGGCTTCAATCTTTGAAAGATCAACTTCTAATCCATTTCCCGAAATAACATGCCCTAAGAAAGAAACTCTGTCGATCCAAAATTCACATTTACTGAACTTAGCAAATAACTGGTGCTCTTTTAGAGTTTGCAACACAAGTTTAAAATGTCTCGTGTGTTCCTCGACGGACTTCGAAAACACCAGAATATCATCGATGAAAATCACTACGAACTTGTAGAAAAGGCCGGAAGATCCGATGCATCATATTCACAAAAGCTGCAGGGGCATTAGTTAAAACAAATGGCATTACCACAAACTCATAATTCCCGTACCGAGTATTGAATCCCGTCTTTGGAATATCCTCTGCTCGGATTCGCAGCTGATAATATCTCTGTTGTAGGTCAAGTTTCGAGTAGAACTTTGATCGCTGAAGGATATCGAATAGCTCCTCGATGTGTGGGAGAGGATACTTGTTCTTGATCGTCATCTGATTCAACTCCCTATAGTAGATACACATTCTCAAGGTTCCGTCCTTCTTCTTTACGAATAAAACCGGCGCACCCCAGGGAGAAGAACTCGGCCTAATATACCCAATCTCCAACAACGCATCAAGTTGAGTCTTCAACTCTTTCAACTCAGCCGGAGCCATACGATACAGAGTCTTGGAGAATGGCTCTGCATTCGGGTACAGATCGATCATAAATTCAATTTCTCTATCCGGAGGTAAAGAATCCAATTTTTCGGGGAGAACCTCGGGAAAATCCTTCACTACCTCTGTTTTCTCCAACTTTATCTAATCTTTAGGCATGTTGAGAATATATGCAACAAACCACGTAGCTCCATCCCGGACTAATTTATGAGCTTCTGTAAAAGAAAGCAAAGGTACGGTTTTCGAACTCCAACCCACGGTAACCTCTAAACCCAACTGGACTCTCTTTTTGCCCGGCAATCAACAGTAGCACAATGTCTGAAGAGCCAATCCATACCCATAATAGATCCGTAGCGAGTCATCGGTATCTCAATGAAATCCGTCAGAAAAACTCGACCCTCAATACTCACCGGAACATCCTTATACACCCGATCAGTCTCTAAGCTACTACCAAAAGGAGAGCAAACCACATAACATGCAGAAGAGCACACAACAGGCAAAGATAAAGTAGCAACAAGAGCACTCGAAAGAAAGGAGAGGGTAGCTCCCGAATCAAATAAGGTATGTATGTTCGTATCATGTATGCATATTGTACCTTCTACTACCGCAGCAGGGTCTACATCAGCATCCTGCTCCTCTCCGTCCAGAGCATAAGCACGAGCTCTAATAAGTGGCCTCTGACCCCCAGTCGACTGATCTCGACGATCCGGACACCTATCAACCATATGCTTAGCGCTCCCGCAAATAAGACACAAGCCCAAACGCCTTCTACAATTATCACAAATGTGTGTATTCTGCCCACAGTAAGTGCATTCGGGCTTCCCGGGAGGTGGCGGCAAAGCAGGTACAGGTGGAGCTTTCTAAACTGGTCCCGCGGGTCAGGACTTCTTCCAAGGTCCTTTCACAGGTGGTGGAGCGGTGTAAGAAACAGGCCTCTTACCGGCACTAGAACCCGATCCTGAACCTGAACCTGAACCCGAACCCGAACCCGAAGCCTGTCCGGAGCGATAGGTAGATCTTCTTGCATTTACGGCGTCCTCGACCTTGAAAGCCTTTGTAGTAGCTTTTACCCAAGTGCTCGTGCTGACCGCTTCAATAGCTGCCTGAATATCCGGTCTGAGTCCCTGGACAAATTGCATCACCTTATGGAAGTCATCACTCGCTCTATTAGGTTCATAGCGAGACAACCTCTCGAACTCGGATATGTACTCTGAAACGAACCTCTCTCATTGCTTGAGTTCAGTGAATTCCTTCAACCTACGAGTTCGTGATGATGGAGGAATATACTTGTTCTTGAATTCCAGAACAAATACACCCCAAGTGATCTCCTCACCGATGACATCCAGTATAATTCTAACACTCTCCCACCAAGAGTAAACCTCGCCCTGGATCAAAGAAATGGTGCATCGGGCCTTCTCTGGAGAGTTACAAGGGATGAGCTCTCAAATCCTCTCAACTTCCTTCAACCATTGCTCCGCTTGCATGTCATTGTCTTTGAAAAATTTCAGAGGGTGCTGGTTTTGGAATTCTCGAAAAACGGAGGAAATCTGTGCTCCCCGGTTGTACCGGTGGAACTGGTGGTGTTGGAGGAACATAATCCCTCAATCTCTGATCTATAAGATGAACTACTGCGTTAAGAAAGTCCTATGGCTGAGCTTGAAGGGGTGGAGGTGGAGGAGAAGGGTCTCGGTGATGGCGCCTGTGACCCGGAGAATGCTCACGACGAGGTCTACCACGAGGCATCCTGTAGACAATACACTGAATATGCATGTTGGATTAGCAAGTGCAAATGAGTGCAATTAAAATTCCATAATACAATTAAGTCACATAATTCAAATAATTCCAAATTAGAATGCAAGACTCTCATATTGGAAAATAATTTCCTATGCCGTACGACCTAGACTCACAAGACACGACACTAGCAACCGCGCTCTGATACCACCTTAGGACGTAACACCCGACACATCAGGATGCCACATCCCCCGCACTATAGTTCATTCCACATACGAAATGGGAAATCCGTATATAAACCAAACATATAACGAACGAGAGACAATAATAAAAAAAACAATCCTAGCTAGGAGGAACTAACCCTTTAACCACATCATATACTAAGAGACAAGTGTATTTTGTTATCAATGTTGCAGTGTTGAATCTGGACATTTCATGTAAATATATGTAATGTACGCTTCGTGTTAAATGGTTTGTGTTGTAATGCCTGTTGATATTAAATGGTGTATGGCTTATTTTGTTTTGCAGTTTTGTGGCCTTGTTTGAACACATTTTGCCTATGTAGTGGTCCAAACAAATGTTAGCTAGTTAATTCTTGAAAAGTAAAATTCTGCATATCTAAGTATTTTGATAAAATATTGTGTATATCAATCAACAAGCCACATTAATAATATCTCAAGTTCAAAGTGAAGGCATGAGGTTTAAAACAAACTTATATTTATAAAACAAGATGGGAATCTGGTTGTGAAGTGGGGGTCAGCTATAAGGGGCAAAATTGGCAAAATCAATTTGTTATCTTTGTAACTGCACAGGCAAGTAAATAACATATAAAAATTAGTTATTTCCCAACTTATTTAAAAGGTGAAGTAAATGGTAGGTAATAGTTTATATAGCACGAAAAATACTATTCCTTTTCCAATGCCAATGATTAGCCACCTAACCAAGTAAACAGATTCTAAAGAGACATTTAGAAAAATAAAACAAAATATATACATATAGTAAAATCCAAATATACTTTTTTATTTATTCAATCTTTTTTCCCCACTTCTATTAAGTAAATTAGAAAGATAAAAAGGAAAATAGAATATTTAAATTAGAAATATCATAATTATTTATAAATTGTATCTTTAAATTATATTATAATATTTTAAAAAATTTTAAATTAATAAATCGATGTAACATTATTAATGATATTAAATTAATTGATTAATTAAATAAATAAAAGAACACAAAAACTAAAGATAACATTTAAATTAAAAATAGAAAACAAAATCAAGAAATTGGTAGAAGAAAGTGGTGATGCATAATACTATGGATCTGGGTTTTAGATTTGGGTGATGGAGGTGCGATTTGTTGTGAGCGGTGGTGGTGGGGTGAAGGAGGTGGCGATGGAGCGATGCGATCTCTTCCCTCTTTTCCTTCTTTTCTCCTGAACTCTCTTTATGTTCCCTCTTGTGTGTATAAATCAGATTTGATATTTTTAAATCAGATCCGTCATATAAATATCAAATTTGATTTTTTTGTATGTGTATGTTTGTGGTGTTGAGATTTTGATGGTGGTGGTGTATGGTGGAGGTGGGCGACGGTGGTGAAATGCGATTGGATTGATGTTGGTGGTGGGCGACGGTGGTAAATTACGGTTGGACTAGTGTTGGTGGTGGTGTGTTGTAGTGATGGCACAAGTAGTGGTGGTGGTGTGCAGTTTGTGGTGGTGTAAGTAGCAGCAATAAAAGAGTGAAGAAGAAACAGAATGAAAAAAAATAAATAAAATATTTTTATATTTTAGATTGGATTAATCCTTTTTTGCACCCCAACCTTTGGAGTACATTGTACTTTAGTACCCAACCTTAGAAATTTTACACTTTAGAACCCAACCTTTGAATTTTATTGCACTTAAATGCCCAACTTCAGATCAAACCATTAAGAAAATGATACGTGTTTTGCACTTATTGGTTGGATTTAAAATTGGGTACTTAAGTGCAACAAAATTCAAAGATTGGATACTAAAGTGTAAAATTTCAAAGGTGGGGTACTAAAGTGTAAAACACCCCAAAGGTTGGGGTGCAAAAAAAAGATAAAACCTTAATAAATTATATATGTAATATTTAATGATTTAATATAATTTTTAAAAGCATTTTATTAACTAACTGAAAATTATATACATAAAATATAAATATCAAAACAACCTTTAACATTTAATGACTAATTGAAAAATACTTATATACTAACTGGCAATATTATATTCATTAAATTAACAATAATTTTGTTTAAAACAATTAATTAACAAATTGTATTTGCTTATTATTGAAAATATTTATAAATATTAGTAATATTATTATTAAATTATTGTAGATCATATTTAATTTTATAAAATACTCCCTAAACATTTTGTGGTCTAATAAAACAACCCCTTAATAAAAATCATTCAACAATATAGTCCTTGGGACATTTTCTGAAAATTAAAATTGAAATTTGACGAAACTCTAACAGAATTTAGGGATCTCAAACTGTTCATTAGAGTTAGGGATTAATTTGTAATTTCCCAATATGCAGGGCATAAATTGTAATTACCCATAACCACAGGGACCTAGATATAATTTGCCCTAAGTAAAGTATTGTCATTAATATATCTACTTCTATGTAAAGTAAAATATCTTTTATATTTGTATTAAAACTGGTGTACTGGTGCAATTCCAAAGACAGCTACTCCATCACGTTATGAATGGCTAGATAATCAGGAGAGGGAGGGGGGGGAATCTATGAGAGTGAGAGGGGAGGAGATTTTTTTTTTTTTTGGAAAGATCCAACTTACTTCAAACCAACGGGCTACAAATAATAATTTCCTATGAAAAACTGCACGAAAACATATTCTCTATGTTGTATAACAAATTCTACCACGTGTAGCTCTCATTCTCAAGATTAAAGCCATTCTCAAAACTTTGCAGACCTATGAGCAATGTCGTAGACGGATATAAGGATTTCAGCACCAATTAGGATGATAATCAGCCATTCCAGAAAATCGGATTTCCTATTCTGGAGAATTTCTTGAAAAAAACGGATATTATGCTGCAAACATAAAGAGGAACAGACATAAAATCAATCCCAGAAAAATTGATATGCCAAAATGACGAGTCTTTTAAGTATACAATACATACCTCAACGAACTTCAATTTGAAATCGAGGCTTTGGAATCTCAACGTCAATTCGAATTCATCTCTGAGGTACTCCCATATCTGAGCATACTTTGCATCCTTCCAGGCAATATCTGATCTGGATTATGGATGAATGACTTCTGTATCAGTTGTAGGAATCTCGAAAATAACATAAGAAGAAGAACAGGCAGAAAAGTATAATGTATAAAACAAGATTGAAAAACCGATATGCAATATCTGATCTGGATTATGGATAAATGACATTTGTATTAGTTATAAGAATCTCGAAAATAGCATAAGAAGAAGAACACGAGAAAAGTATAATGAAGATTGGAAAAAGGAGGTTAGGTAGAAGCAACTCAAGACTTGACTAAACATTACAGTCTCTGATGAGTCTAAAAAAATTCAACCAATTACTATAAAGCAAATAAGTTACCTTTCAAAAAGTCCTAGCTTCAAAATAACATCTGCAAGGTTGGAGTTTGCCTTTCCAACCAATTGAAACAACTTTTTGCGTTCCATTGTGAAGTTTCCAGTTTTCTCCATCTCTCGGTTGATGTCGGTGAATTCTCCAACCATTCCATCAACCTGAAAAGGAGCTCAAAAACAAATTCTATAAATCAAAAGATGATATCCGAAAGTTTAAACTATGCAAGGGTGTGTGAAAACATACCTGACGAACATAGTAGTCGAGAGCAATACTTTGACCAAGAACACTACCAATTGTACGGATTCCATCGGTATTTAGATACTGCAGCATTATGTAATCAAGCCCACCTTGCATCCATGTGTCCAAACTCGGCTCCTCTCGCACCTCATATTCTATATTTTTAACCCCACATTAGAATTTCATAAAGATGACAAAAATATGCATTGACAAAAACAGAACTGGTTTATTATGCCTACTATGATCACAAAACACAGCAATAAGTTCTACCGACCGACTTGATTCTATTTCTTCAATCTTTTTTCTGAGTGAAAGCAGAGCAGATTGCAATGGTGCCATGATTAGAAACATTAAACATGACCAAGATCTATCATGGGACCAAAAAATACATCATGTTGAAGAATAAAACAAGTTATCATTACCAAGATCACCTTTCTTCTCCAAGCACTCACATATACAGAGTCGAGCAGTTATTAATAAGTAAAATACAGGCTACTGTCAACATTTAGGCATATTGGCAGATCGATTTACCATCTTTTCTCATCTCGGGGAGCAATCCTGAAGCATGTCTTTTTACCATTGTTAGATATCCATCAATTTCATGATCTCGCACGTTGAATAGGACAATTGAGCCATATTGGAAAACTACCAAGTAACAGCAATCACTTCCACTTAAGCTAGAACACAATCCCTGAGACAATTACAATGCATAAATATCAATCATCTCACGAAGGATTATCTGAGTTTTAAATATGCTCCATCCACCAAAGATAAAAACAGAATACTCACATTAGGGTCTGGTCTTAAATCACCAAACCTCAAAACAACATAATTAGTCATCCGGGACGATGGCGGGATAAAATTCTGCTTATTCTGCTCTACTAAGCTCCTCAAATCCACACTGCCGTGGTTTTACAAACATGAATTCCAAAAATAAACAAGTGAAAATATATAAGGAAATCACAAGAAATCAGCCAACGAGAGAAGAAGCAAAACCTGGTGGAGAAGAAAAAAGCCCTAACGGGAATAGAAGACTCGTGGTTAACTTCATCCCCTTTCTCTTCCTCGGACACCACTTCGCCACCACTCTCCGAGCACGGAACAGCCTCGTTCACTTCAACCGTAGGGGCAGCCGAGGAAGAAGAAATCGAGGTAAAACATTTCGAGACGGCGAATCCAGAGTGCCCTTGCAGAAACGGCACCGTCTTGAGGAATGAGAGTGAAGCAGAATGGGATTCACGACGGAAAACGGCGGAGAAGGACAGGGTGGCCGCGGTGCGGCTAGGCTTGCCGGAGAGCGTGGTGACGCTAAACGAGAGGATGGCTTTGCTGCGGAGAGTTAACGCCGTCAGCCTCATTTCTCCAACAAAAAACGCGTTATTGTCCGAAAAAAGATATATTAGTTTCCAATTCTGAATTAGTTTTCGTTTTCAAAAAGGGTCAGTTATTAACGAGAACCAAATATGATCAAAAGTTTTCTTAAACCCCTTACTTTAGAAATTATATGTTTTAGATCAGTAATACATAACAAATTTTTTCTAAACCCCCTAATCTATATTTTATTTATTTATTTATTATCTTATAAAAGCACGAATAGTTTCTTATAAAATACGGATCGCCTAAAATATCCTCACAATAATTCCTTCAATAATTATTAGTCAAGGATAATGGTGTAAATACATGTTATAGATTATTAGTTAATTATATTTAAAAAGCACATATTAACATAAAATAGGACTCTTTGTAGAAGTAAAATTTCTCCAACTTACCTAGAAAAGATATATAGTTCAACAAGGATTGTTTTAATATTACTATATTAATTAATTGTATTCAAATTTTATATTATAAGTTGTCTATTTTTTTAATTTTAAGGCCTATAATTTAAAATGTTATAATAAGATATATCTAATGAATTGAAAAACAACAAATTGATTCACTTTATTTTAATAAATTTTTGTAATTATGTAAAATAAAATATTATTTAGATAAGTTACATAAAATAATTTTCAATAAATCAAGCATAATGTAAGTCTAATTATATAAGTCCATAGTTCTATTTATCTAAATCAATAAACTTTCTTAAAATATAATCATATTATAATTCTATAAATTTATCTAATTAACAAAATAATATAATTTAATGATTTATATAAAATATTTTTCAATAAATTAATTCATCCTAATGTAATATTTTTAATTAACTAATACTAATATAATTTTAATTATTTAAATCTAATTAACCATATAATCTTCCTTTAGTTTATATGATAAAATATAAACTAAATACTTCAAAGAGCGAATAGCGTTTTTGGTTTCTTAATTCTATAATTTTAATTAATTGTATTCAAATTTTATAATATAAGTTGCCTGTTTTTTAATTTTGAGGCCTATAATTTAAAATGTTATAATAAGATATATCTAATGAATTGAAAAACAACATGAACCTTCTGAGTGCAGTGCTCGAACTTCTAGTGTTTGAACTTTGGAACAAAATTTTGTGTTTAGTTTTTTGTATCGAAGGGGCTTGGCTCCCTCCCTCGAGTAGGCTTCTTGAGCCGATGTCATGTTGTAAGAAAAATTTGCTAAGTGTTCAAATACGAGATAAAACGACCAAAGTTGCGAGGTCTTCGCTTTTCATTGAATCAAACTGAACTAAACACTTGTGCAAATAAAATGTCTTTCTTTCTTAACATAAGCTGAATGCAAACTAAACTGGATGTTAACTAAACGAGCCCTTGCCGGCGCCCTTCCCATAGACGGCGCCCTCTTACGAGCTGGGCCCTCGACAGAACGAGAACTTCCCTTAGTCAATTTTAGGAGTTATGTCAAGCACCTATGAGCTGGGCACTTGGTAGAACGAGGGCTTGCCTTAGCCAATTTTAAGGGATATACTAAGCACTTACGAGGTGAGCACTTGGTATGACGAGCCCTTGCCTTAGTCAATTTTAGGAATACGAGGATCATGGATAGTCTAAAATACGAGGAGGTTACTTAGTCATTTTTCGGTACAATCATTTGCCCCCCCGCTCCTCGAGTACGAGGCGTGCGAGGTGCTCGTGGAGCGAGAATGTCGAGTCCTAAAATTTTGAAATTTCTAAGCGTTTTTCGCGTCGTTCGTTACCGTATTATTCCGTATTTTAGGGTTTTGACTTTTCAAAAAATATTTCCACGGTGAACTGAATTCATTTTTACCACGAGTGTTGAGTGCTCGGATCCATTTGAGCAGAACGAGGGGCTGCTCAGATTTTCCATAGCATTGAGGTAATCTCTTAGCTCTATCCTTGAATTGCTTGGATTGGGTTTCTGTATGTCGAGATGCTTTCCATACCACAATCCTTATTCGTCGGGTTGGAATAGTAAAGTTGATATGAGTTGCGAGCGGGGTGCTCGGATTGAGTGGGTTGTTGAGAGCTCGGGTGTTGGTAACGAGGCCATCGAGGAAGTAGTATAATTTAATTCCTTAGGTTTATGTTCGTCCAGTATAGCTATGTCGAACACTCATACCTGGCTTATTTTTGGAATCTTATGACGGGAATCGAGCACTTTTCTCGTCTTGCCTCCCGCTATAAGAATAGAAAAAACGAGCATAGACATTTGTATGGGCAAGCTACCTCCAATCTCCAGTTACGCACTAAGTCCTTTGAAAACTTTTAAGGCAAGTTCGAGAAGGCGAACGAAAGAGTCCAGATGAAGGAAAATCATATTCTAGCTCAATCGAACTTTGCATCCAGGAACTATGTGATGGCTCAAGCACTTCAAGGCAAGATGTCGGCTCTTGCGAAGAGAGTCGAGAAGATGGAAGAGAATCATCCAGTGACATTTGCTGATTGGTTTCGTTTAAGAGAAGATTCAACGAGAGCGAGAAGGCACGCTCCGAACTTAGCGCGAAGCTTGAGGAAGGTGAAAAGATGCGTTCTGAGCTGAGCGCAAGGCTTAAGCGGAGCGAGATGGTGCGCCTTGAGCCGAATGCGAAGCTTGAGGAGTTCGAGGGCGCATCCACTGTTCAGACTCGTACGGACATGGTCGAGGGCTAGCGCTTCATGAGGAGTCCATTGTTTGATGTTGTTTGTGCTCTTAACAATATCATTGGATTCCAGGCCGCATTTGAGCATGCATACAACCAGCTCAACTACTTGGGTGTCATTCGTGAAGGTGCGGAGGTTGATGCGATTTATCTTAAAAAAAGATGATAAATGAGGTCGATACTTGGTCGTGAGTATGGGCCAGGTTCGACTTTACAGGGTGTTAATGCTAATGAGCTCGAATTTGCCATTGATGAGATCAGACCCGTAGTCGCTGAGAGGGGTGCCACTCGACCAAGGATGATGGCGTTCCAATCGAATGTGAAGTTGAGGGTGAGCGAGAGTTGGTCATAACTCGAGGCGAGCATGGCGATGGGGGTGCCATGATCGGGGCGATCGAAGATGAAGCTCAGGATGAGCGAGAGTTGGTCGCAGCTTGGCGCGAGTGTGACAACGAGGTTGTCGTGGCCGTGGCGACCGAAGGCGTTGCTCAGGATGAGCAAGAGTTGGTCATAACTCGAGGCGAGCATGGCGATGGGGGTGCCATGATCGGGGCGATCGAAGATGAAGCTCAGGATGAGCGAGAGTTGGTCGTAGCTTGGCGCGAGTGTGACAACGAGGTTGTCGTGGCCGAGGCGACCGAAGGCGTTGCTCAAGATGAGCGAGAGTTGGTCGAGGCTCGGGACGAGCGTGGCGACGAGGGTGCCGTGGTCTAGACGACCAAAGGCGTTACTCAGTGAGAGCTCATCGTGGCTCGGGGTGAGCGTGGCGACGAGGGTGCTGTGGTCGGGACGACCGAAGGTGTTGCTCAAGAGGAGCGAGAGTTGGTCGCGGCTCGGGACGAGCGTGGCGACGAGGATGTCATGGTCAAGGCGACCAAAGGCATTGAGGCGTGCAAAATCGGCGAGCACATTGTTGACAACGAGCTCCTTGGTGATGTGAAAATTGACTAAGTGTTGTGTTTCAACTCCATGCATTGTGTGTAGTGCTCGAACCTTCTGAGTGCAGTGCTCGAACTTCTAGTGTTTGAACTTTGGAACAAAATTTTGTGTTTAGTTTTTTGTATCGAAGGGGCTTGGCTCCCTCCCTCGAGTAGGCTTCTTGAGCCGAGGTCATGTTGTAAGAAAAATTTGCTAAGTGTTCAAATACGAGATAAAACGACCAAAGTTGCGAGGTCTTCGCTTTTCATTGAATCAAACTGAACTAAACACTTGTGCAAATAAAATGTCTTTCTTTCTTAACATAAGCTGAATGCAAACTAAACTGGATGTTAAAGAAAACGAACATCATACTTGGAATAAAATGCCACAAATCTTACGCATAAAATTTTCCCAAACTGATTGCTTTTCGAGGCCTAGGCCGAGGCTGCTAAGCGGATATGACTGCCTTTTCGTTCAAGAGGTCAATCAGCATGACTTGCTCCTTTTCCTTGGACTGAGCTCTTGCCTTAGTTGTTTTCAAACTATCACCAGGGATGAGCTCGAATCCTTTGATATCTCCGGTTGACTTCAACTTTGTTTCCTTGGGCTCATTTTGCCGAACTGCCAACTTACGTTTATTCGAATGAGAGATTCTCCCCATATCGGGCATCTTGTCGTCATCCTCATGAACAACTTCTGATGGCTTTGGAGTTCCATGAATTAGCTTAGGTTTCACAATCGAGAGCATGTAACACTCCCAGGCCTCTTTCAGCTGGCAATTTATTTCTCCAATTCCGTTGGGAGTTGGAAACTTCATCTTGCGGTGGAACGCTGAATGAATGGCTTTAAACTTTGCCAGAGCGGGTCTCCCAAGGATCACGTTGTATGGGAGGTTAACCTCGACCACCGTATAAATCAATGGGACCGTGGCTCTTCTTGGGGCGCAGCCTAAGGAGCTCGCCAATCTTACTTGGCCGAGCGGGTATAGTTCTGATCCGCCGAAGCCGAGGAGAGGGGTCTCTACGGCATCCAGTGCAACATCATTCCCACATAACTTATTGAAGGTGGAGAGTGGCAAGACGTTCACCGAGCTGCCGCTATCTACCAATACCCTTTTGACTTGGGTGTTGTAGATGTCGACATTGATTACCATTGGACAGTCCGGGCACTCACCGTCCTCGTCAACCACGACATTATCAAAATCTCGATCGGTAAAACCCAGGACCTCGCCTTTCTCAACATGGAAGATGTATTGAGCTGAAGTGTTAGGCTCTTGGCTAAATCGGCGCCCTGCTTTCTTTCGCGAGGTCTTGGTATCACCATTTGTTGCTCCTCCGGCAATCATATTAACCACTCCTCGAGTGGGCATGTTATCATTAGGTGTCTGCTTAGAGCCCTTAGCTACTCGTCGATCGCGTCGCGGACTGCGTGAGCGCGAGCGTGAGCGAGACCGACGAGGGCTGCGTGAGCGAGAGCGAGCTCTGTCTCCTCGCTTTCTATGATTTCGATCCATGGACTTAACAAATTCTGATAGTTTGCCACCAGCTACGAGGCGTTGGATCTCCTTCTCCAAGCTGATGCACTCATCTGTGTCATGTCCGTTCTGTTGGTGAAATGCACAGTACTTGTTGGAGCGAGAGTTCTTCTCGTTTTGGGGCATTGGACGAGGCTTCTGGAACATTTTCGAACCAACAATGTTCAGAATCTCAGAGTTGCGTTTGGTGAGTTCAACTCGTGGCCCCCCGGGGAGGGGTCCTGCTCGTCGTTCTCTACACTCCTCCCTATTTGAGCTTCTTGATAGTCTATCCTGGACACGCGCTCGTTTCATGCGAACCATGTCTTCCTGCTCCATGTACTCACTTGCTATCCTCCGGAGATGGACCATATCCTTGGGTCTTTGACGAGCAATAGCATCTCCACACTCCGCACTGATCTTGGAGTCATTCAGCCCTTGGTAAAACGCTTGCCTTAGGAAATCGCCGGATGGACTCTCAACCTTGGTTAGTTCAGCACCAAAACGAGCGAAGAATTCTCGTAAAGTTTCATTGGGACCTTGCTCAACGTTCCAGAGGTATGTAGTGGGCAACTTGGTTTCCTTCAAGGGGCTGAAATGGCTATCAAATTGCTCGTACAAGTGATCAAGGCTCCGAATCGAGCCCGGGAGAAGTCGCTTGAACCAATCATAAGTAGTTCCCGAGAGCGAAGTAACGAAGATCTTACACCAGAAATCCAATGGATGCTCGTACAAATGCATGAGGTGGTCGAAGGCTGTTAAGTGCTCCTCAGGATCGCTCGTACCATCATAGCGAGGAACGTTGGTGGGAACCTTTGAATCTCCTGCTCGCGCCATCAATATCTCCTCGCAAAGTGGTGAGGCTCGCTCAGCCCTCGATCTTTGGGGTCGCCTATTTCTCCGGCGCGGGGAGAGTTCGATGGGCCTCTCCCGATCACCTCGGACAGGACGACGCTGGGGCTTGTCGACCACCTCCTCGTCTCGGTGCCGCGCCGGTCGGTGACGAACTTCATCATCCCGACCTCTTGCATCTCGGTGATGAACTTCATCTTGGTCACCAACCTGAGACCCTTCTACGATCCTGCTCAGGGTAGCACGCAAGTTCTGGTTCTCCTTTTCCAACTGAGTGAGGCGGTTATTCTCTTTCTCCCCTGCTCGAGTTTTAGAACGTTGAGCGGGGTTGAGGGAATCCGGTTCCTCCTCATCTTCCACCATGGTCTGTTTCCCATCGCGCCGCACAAACGGGACTTGGTCATCGTCATCCGGAGGTGGGATAGGGTCTCGTACTCGGCTCGGTCCCGCTACCGTTGGATTTGCCCCGGTACGAACGGGTGGGGGATCCGTTCGAACGGGCAGTTCCTCTTGTAGCGGCCGGTTGGCCGTGCGCTCTGCTCCACTCGTCATGACGGTAGTGCGAGGTGGAGCAATGGTGGCCTGGACTCCTCCGATCTGGGCTTGCGTTCCACCACCCTGAAGCCCCCATACCGGGTTAAACAACAATGGGTTCAGCAGCAGCGGGTTTATGCCTGTCGGAATGTTTAAGTTTTGATTCATTCCGGTGCCGAGGGCTTGCAAGGAGTGGACGGGCAGATTGAAGTCCACGGTGGCTCCAGTTCGAATTTTCTTATGTGGGAACGCAGGCGGCAAGCGGCGCAACACGTCAATGTTCGCCTGACTCACAATGTTCGCCTGAGTTACTCGGGTTGGGGATAGTCGCGGCGGCAAACTAGAGCTGCGCTCGTCACGACTTCTAGTTTCAGATCCTGTCATCTTCCAAACGAAAACAAAGAGAATAGCTTTGAAAAAAGATTGGGAAATCCGGTGGTTTCCCACAGACGGCGCCAAACTGATAACGCCGGAAATTGGTCGCCTTTGAAAGTGTGTAATCAGCTTCGAATCTCCGACGAATCAATTAAGTGTGGGTTCTTTTACCAAATCCGATTGTTTGGATTGAAGGGAGTTGAGTCGAAAATTTGGCAGAGTTTCGGTATGTAATTTTTGTGTCCCCTTTTTTGGTGAAAGAAAGTCGGAGCTGGCGCGAGCTTGATCTGACTTAGTGGGCGCGAGAATTGCGGACCACGTACTTAGATCGTGGGGTGGTTGGCGAGTGGGGCAACCGTCGACGTTGGGCTCGTGCTAAGCGCTCAAGGAGCGAGCACTTACATGCCGAGCACTTACAAGTCGAGCTCTTCCCTTAGCCAATTTTGAGAGGTTATGCTAGTATTTACGAGCTGGGCACTCTATAGGACGAGCTCTTCCCTTAGTCAATTTTAAGGGGTTATGTCAAGCTCTTACGAGCTGGGCCCTCGACAGAACGAGGACTTCCCTTAGTCAATTTTAGGAGTTATGTCAAGCACCTATGAGCTGGGCACTTGGTAGAACGAGGGCTTGCCTTAGCCAATTTTAAGGGATATACTAAGCACTTACGAGGTGAGCACTTGGTATGACGAGCCCTTGCCTTAGTCAATTTTAGGAATACGAGGATCATGGATAGTCTAAAATACGAGGAGGTTACTTAGTCATTTTTCGGTACAATAATTTGCCCCCCCGCTCCTCGAGTACGAGGCGTGCGAGGTGCTCGTGGAGCGAGAATGTCGAGTCCTAAAATTTTGAAATTTCTAAGCGTTTTTCGCGTCGTTCGTTACCGTATTATTCCGTATTTTAGGGTTTTGACTTTTCAAAAAATATTTCCACGGTGAACTGAATTCATTTTTACCACGAGTGTTGAGTGCTCGGATCCATTTGAGCAGAACGAGGGGCTGCTCAGATTTTCCATAGCATTGAGGTAATCTCTTAGCTCTATCCTTGAATTGCTTGGATTGGGTTTCTGTATGTCGAGATGCTTTCCATACCACAATCCTTATTCGTCGGGTTGGAATAGTAAAGTTGATATGAGTTGCGAGCGGGGTGCTCGGATTGAGTGGGTTGTTGAGAGCTCGGGTGTTGGTAACGAGGCCATCGAGGAAGTAGTATAATTTAATTCCTTAGGTTTATGTTCGTCCAGTATAGCTATGTCGAACACTCATACCTGGCTTATTTTTGGAATCTTATGACGGGAATCGAGCACTTTTCTCGTCTTGCCTCCCGCTATAAGAATAGAAAAAACGAGCATAGACATTTGTATGGGCAAGCTACCTCCAATCTCCAGTTACGCACTAAGTCCTTTGAAAACTTTTAAGGCAAGTTCGAGAAGGCGAACGAAAGAGTCCAGATGAAGGAAAATCATATTCTAGCTCAATCGAACTTTGCATCCAGGAACTATGTGATGGCTCAAGCACTTCAAGGCAAGATGTCGGCTCTTGCGAAGAGAGTCGAGAAGATGGAAGAGAATCATCCAGTGACATTTGCTGATTGGTTTCGTTTAAGAGAAGATTCAACGAGAGCGAGAAGGCACGCTCCGAACTTAGCGCGAAGCTTGAGGAAGGTGAAAAGATGCGTTCTGAGCTGAGCGCAAGGCTTAAGCGGAGCGAGATGGTGCGCCTTGAGCCGAATGCGAAGCTTGAGGAGTTCGAGGGCGCATCCACTGTTCAGACTCGTACGGACATGGTCGAGGGCTAGCGCTTCATGAGGAGTCCATTGTTTGATGTTGTTTGTGCTCTTAACAATATCATTGGATTCCAGGCCGCATTTGAGCATGCATACAACCAGCTCAACTACTTGGGTGTCATTCGTGAAGGTGCGGAGGTTGATGCGATTTATCTTAAAAAAAGATGATAAATGAGGTCGATACTTGGTCGTGAGTATGGGCCAGGTTCGACTTTACAGGGTGTTAATGCTAATGAGCTCGAATTTGCCATTGATGAGATCAGACCCGTAGTCGCTGAGAGGGGTGCCACTCGACCAAGGATGATGGCGTTCCAATCGAATGTGAAGTTGAGGGTGAGCGAGAGTTGGTCATAACTCGAGGCGAGCATGGCGATGGGGGTGCCATGATCGGGGCGATCGAAGATGAAGCTCAGGATGAGCGAGAGTTGGTCGCAGCTTGGCGCGAGTGTGACAACGAGGTTGTCGTGGCCGAGGCGACCGAAGGCGTTGCTCAGGATGAGCAAGAGTTGGTCATAACTCGAGGCGAGCATGGCGATGGGGGTGCCATGATCGGGGCGATCGAAGATGAAGCTCAGGATGAGCGAGAGTTGGTCGTAGCTTGGCGCGAGTGTGACAACGAGGTTGTCGTGGCCGAGGCGACCGAAGGCGTTGCTCAGGATGAGCGAGAGTTGGTCGAGGCTCGGGACGAGCGTGGCGACGAGGGTGCCGTGGTCTAGACGACCAAAGGCGTTACTCAGTGAGAGCTCATCGTGGCTCGGGGTGAGCGTGGCGACGAGGGTGCCGTGGTCGGGACGACCGAAGGTGTTGCTCAAGAGGAGCGAGAGTTGGTCGCGGCTCGGGACGAGCGTGGCGACGAGGATGTCATGGTCAAGGCGACCAAAGGCATTGAGGCGTGCAAAATCGGCGAGCACATTGTTGACAACGAGCTCCTTGGTGATGTGAAAATTGACTAAGTGTTGTGTTTCAACTCCATGCATTGTATGTAGTGCTCGAACCTTCTGAGTGCAGTGCTCGAACTTCTAGTGTTTGAACTTTGGAACAAAATTTTGTGTTTAGTTTTTTGTATCGAAGGGGCTTGGCTCCCTCCCTCGAGTAGGCTTCTTGAGCCGAGGTCATGTTGTAAGAAAAATTTGCTAAGTGTTCAAATACGAGATAAAACGACCAAAGTTGCGAGGTCTTCGCTTTTCATTGAATCAAACTGAACTAAACACTTGTGCAAATAAAATGTCTTTCTTTCTTAACATAAGCTGAATGCAAACTAAACTGGATGTTAAAGAAAACGAACATCATACTTGGAATAAAATGCCACAAATCCTACGCATAAAATTTTCCCAAACTGATTGCTTTTCGAGGCCTAGGCCGAGGCTGCTAAGCGGATATGACTGCCTTTTCGTTCAAGAGGTCAATCAGCATGACTTGCTCATTTTCCTTGGACTGAGCTCTAGCCTTAGTTGTTTTCAAACTATCACCAGGGATGAGCTCGAATCCTTTGATATCTCCGGTTGACTTCAACTTTGTTTCCTTGGGCTCATTTTGCCGAACTGCCAACTTGCGTTTATTCGAATGAGAGATTCTCCCCATATCGGGCATCTTGTCGTCATCCTCATGAACAACTTCTGATGGCTTTGGAGTTCCATGAATTAGCTTAGGTTTCACAATCGAGAGCATGTAACACTCCCAGGCCTCTTTCAGCTGGCAATTTATTTCTCCAATTCCGTTGGGAGTTGGAAACTTCATCTTGCGGTGGAACGCTGAATGAATGGCTTTAAACTTTGCCAGAGCGGGTCTCCCAAGGATCACGTTGTATGGGAGGTTAACCTCGACCACCGTATAAATCAATGGGACCGTGGCTCTTCTTGGGGCGCAGCCTAAGGAGCTCGCCAATCTTACTTGGCCGAGCGGGTATAGTTCTGATCCGCCGAAGCCGAGGAGAGGGGTCTCTACGGCATCCAGTGCAACATCATTCCCACATAACTTATTGAAGGTGGAGAGTGGCAAGACGTTCACCGAGCTGCTGCTATCTACCAATACCCTTTTGACTTGGGTGTTGTAGATGTCGACATTGATTACCATTGGACAGTCCGGGCACTCACCGTCCTCGTCAACCACGACATTATCAAAATCTCGATCGGTAAAACCCAGGACCTCGCCTTTCTCAACATGGAAGATGTATTGAGCTGAAGTGTTAGGCTCTTGGCTAAATCGGCGCCCTGCTTTCTTTCGCGAGGTCTTGGTATCACCATTTGTTGCTCCTCCGGCAATCATATTAACCACTCCTCGAGTGGGCATGTTATCATTAGGTGTCTGCTTAGAGCCCTTAGCTACTCGTCGATCGCGTCGCGGACTGCGTGAGCGCGAGCGTGAGCGAGACCGACGAGGGCTGCGTGAGCGAGAGCGAGCTCTGTCTCCTCGCTTTCTATGATTTCGATCCATGGACTTAACAAATTCTGATAGTTTGCCACCAGCTACGAGGCGTTGGATCTCCTTCTCCAAGCTGATGCACTCATCTGTGTCATGTCCGTTCTGTTGGTGAAATGCACAGTACTTGTTGGAGCGAGAGTTCTTCTCGTTTTGGGGCATTGGACGAGGCTTCTGGAACATTTTCGAACCAACAATGTTCAGAATCTCAGAGTTGCGTTTGGTGAGTTCAACTCGTGGCCCCCCGGGGAGGGGTCCTGCTCGTCGTTCTCTACACTCCTCCCTATTTGAGCTTCTTGATAGTCTATCCTGGACACGCGCTCGTTTCATGCGAGCCATGTCTTCCTGCTCCATGTACTCACTTGCTATCCTCCGGAGATGGACCATATCCTTGGGTCTTTGACGAGCAATAGCATTTCCACACTCCGCACTGATCTTGGAGTCATTCAGCCCTTGGTAAAACGCTTGCCTTAGGAAATCGCCGGATGGACTCTCAACCTTGGTTAGTTCAGCACCAAAACGAGCGAAGAATTCTCGTAAAGTTTCATTGGGACCTTGCTCAACGTTCCAGAGGTATGTAGTGGGCAACTTGGTTTCCTTCAAGGGGCTGAAATGGCTATCAAATTGCTCGTACAAGTGATCAAGGCTCCGAATCGAGCCCGGGAGAAGTCGCTTGAACCAATCATAAGCAGTTCCCGAGAGCGAAGTAACGAAGATCTTACACCAGAAATCCAATGGATGCTCGTACAAATGCATGAGGTGGTCGAAGGCTGTTAAGTGCTCCTCAGGATCGCTCGTACCATCATAGCGAGGAACGTTGGTGGGAACCTTTGAATCTCCTGCTCGCGCCATCAATATCTCCTCGCAAAGTGGTGAGGCTCGCTCAGCCCTCGATCTTTGGGGTCGCCTATTTCTCCGGCGCGGGGAGAGTTCGATGGGCCTCTCCCGATCACCTCGGACAGGACGACGCTGGGGCTTGTCGACCACCTCCTCGTCTCGGTGCCGCGCCGGTCGGTGACGAACTTCATCATCCCGACCTCTTGCATCTCGGTGATGAACTTCATCTTGGTCACCAACCTGAGACCCTTCTACGATCCTGCTCAGGGTAGCACGCAAGTTCTGGTTCTCCTTTTCCAACTGAGTGAGGCGGTTATTCTCTTTCTCCCCTGCTCGAGTTTTAGAACGTTGAGCGGGGTTGAGGGAATCCGGTTCCTCCTCATCTTCCACCATGGTCTGTTTCCCATCGCGCCGCACAAACGGGACTTGGTCATCGTCATCCGGAGGTGGGATAGGGTCTCGTACTCGGCTCGGTCCCGCTACCGTTGGATTTGCCCCGGTACGAACGGGTGGGGGATCCGTTCGAACGGGCAGTTCCTCTTGTAGCGGCCGGTTGGCCGCGCGCTCTGCTCCACTCGTCATGACGGTAGTGCGAGGTGGAGCAATGGTGGCCTGGACTCCTCCGATCTGGGCTTGCGTTCCACCCTGAAGCCCCCATACCGGGTTAAACAACAATGGGTTCAGCAGCAGCGGGTTTATGCCTGCCGGAATGTTTAAGTTTTGATTCATTCCGGTGCCGAGGGCTTGCAAGGAGTGGACGGGCAGACTGAAGTCCACGGTGGCTCCAGTTCGATTTTTCTTATGTGGGAACGCAGGCGGCAAGCGGCGCAACACGTCAATGTTCGCCTGACTCACAATGTTCGCCTGAGTTACTCGGGTTGGGGATAGTCGCGGCGGCAAACTAGAGCTGCGCTCGTCACGACTTCTAGTTTCAGATCCTGTCATCTTCCAAATGAAAACAAAGAGATTAGCTTTGAAAAAAGATTGGGAAATCCGGTGGTTTCCCACAGACGGCGCCAAACTGATAACGCCGGAAATTGGTCGCCTTTGAAAGCGTGTAATCGGCTTCGAATCTCCGACGAATCAATTAAGTGTGGGTTCTTTTACCAAATCCGATTGTTTGGATTGAAGGGAGTTGAGTCGAAAATTTGGCAGAGTTTCGGTATGTAATTTTTGTGTCCCCTTTTTTGGTGAAAGAAATGATATTTATACTCCTGGTCGGAGCTGGCGCGAGCTTGATCTGACTTAGTGGGCTCGAGAATTGCGGACCACGTACTTAGATCGTGGGGTGGTTGGCGAGTGGGGCAACCGTCGACGTTGGGCTCGTGCTAAGCGCTCAAGGAGCGAGCACTTACATGCCGAGCACTTATAAGTCGAGCTCTTCCCTGAGCCAATTTTGAGAGGTTATGCTAGTATTTACGAGCTGGGCACTCTATAGGACGAGCTCTTCCCTTAGTCAATTTTAAGGGGTTATGTCAAGCTCTTACGAGCTGGGCCCTCGACAGAACGAGGACTTCCCTTAGTCAATTTTAGGAGTTATGTCAAGCACCTATGAGCTGGGCACTTGGTAGAACGAGGGCTTGCCTTAGCCAATTTTAAGGGATATACTAAGCACTTACGAGGTGAGCACTTGGTATGACGAGCCCTTGCCTTAGTCAATTTTAGGAATACGAGGATCATGGATAGTCTAAAATACGAGGAGGTTACTTAGTCATTTTTCGGTACAATCACAACAAATTGATTCACTTTATAAAATTTTGTAACTATGTAAAATAAAATATTATTTAAATAAGTTACGTAGAATAACTTTCAATAAATCAATCATAATGTAAGTCTAATTATATAAGTCCATACTTCTAATTATCTAAATCCATATCTTAAATTATAATCATATTATAATTCTATAAACTTATCTAATTAACAAAATAATATAATTTATGATTTACATAAAATATTTTTCAATAAATTAATTAATCCTAATGTAATAATTTTTATAACTAATACTAATATAATTTTAATTATCTAAATCCAACTAACCAGATAATCTTCCTTTAGTTTATATGATAAAATATAAACTAAATACTTCAAAACATGAATAGTTTTTTTGGTTTCTTAATTCTACAATTTAGAATTGTAGGTTCTCAGACCAAAGTTACTTTAAATTAAGAATACTAAGAAAACTCAATATGTGTGCATATAAAAATAAGATATAAACTAATTTTATACATAATTTTTACAATATTCGATTAAACATTTATATAAATATACTCTTTTAATTATTTCTACTATATATATAAAATCAATTATAAAAAAAATAAACATAAATCTAAAATAATACTCACTAGAAGATTACAAATAAAAAAATAGAATGCAAGATCAAATGACAAAGAGAATATAAAAAAGAGATAAATTAAATAAAAACGAAATAAAGAATAGTTGGTTTAAAAAAAAGAATTACTTGATTTTAATGTATATGCACATGCATACCAAAATTAAGAACGACTTGAAATATCTTTACAAATATGTGCGAGAATTAATATAGCGTAATGGTAACAAAATTTCGAAGATTAGATTAAAAATTTCAAGATGTTAGATTGGGTGTCAGTTCAAGAAAGATATGGAATTTTTTTTTAATTTAAACTAAATGAGATTGATCCAATAGTTATCAATTTATTTTTACATTCTCCAAAGTAGCAATATACCACTTATTGGCCGAATGATTAGATCAAAAATTTCAAGATATTAGATTGGGTGTCAGTTCAAGAAAGATATGGAATTTTTTTTTAATTTAAACTAAATGAGATTGATCCAATAGTTATCAATTTATTTTTACATTCTCCAAAGTAGCAATATACAACTTATTGACCGAATCTAAACTTGAAGGACATTTTGAATTGGGATCATTACTCAGAAATAATGGTTCTTGAACAGTTTTCAATGTGCTTGAAAAGCAAAAAAATAAAACAAAAATACAAAGAATTTCTAAAGCATTATGCATGAGACAAACAAGGTAAATATTCAAATGATTTGGAGGAAGAATTGAGGGCAGAATATAACAAACTATGGCAACAAAAAGAGATTATTTGGCTTTAAGAGTTGAGAATTAATTGGCTCAAATTTAGGGATAAACAAACAAGTTTCTTTTATCTGTCAGCCATAATGAGAAGAAGAAGGAATCAGATGAATGCTCTGAAAATAGACAATAAATAAGCAACCAACAAAGATTATCAGGTGTGTATTTGTCTAATTTCAAAAATTAACACTCTACAAAAAAAAAAAAAAAACGAATTTTAGCCCATTACATTGTGCAACATATTGCTCAAATTAATACTTACTAGAAGAATACAAATAAAAAAATAGAATGCAAGATCAAATGACAAAGAGAATATAAAAAAGAGATAAATTAAATAAAAAAGAGATAAAGAATAGTTGGTTAAAAAAAAGAATCACTTGATTTTAATGTATATGCACATGCATACCAAAATTAAGAACGACTGTGAAATATCTTTACAAATATATGTGAATAAAGCGTAATGGTAACAAAATTTTGAAGATTAGATTAAAAATTTCAAGATGTTAGATTTGGTGTGAGTTCAAGAAACGATATGCAAATTTTTTTAATTTAATCTAAATGAGATTGATCCAATAGTTATCAATTTATTTTTACATTCTCCAAAGTAGCAATATACAACTTATTGACCGAATCAAAATTTGAAGGACATTTTGACTTGGGATCATTGCCCAGAAACAATGGTTCTTGAATAGTTTTCAATGTGCTCGAAAAACAAAAAAAAAAAAAAATAAAACAAAAATACAAAGAATTTCTAAAGCATTATGCATGATACACACAAGGTAAATATTCAAATGATTTGGAGGAAGAATTGAGGGCAGAATATAATAAACTATTGCAACAAAAAGAGATTATTTGGTTTAAGAGTTGAGAATTAATTGGCTCAAATTTAGGGATAAACAAACAAGTTTCTTTCATCTGTCAACCATAATGAGAAGAAGAAGGAATCAGATGAATGCTCTGAAAATAGACAATGAATGAGCAACCAACAAAGATTATCGGGTGTTTATTTGTCTAATTTCAAAAATTAATGCTCGACAAAAATAAACGAGTTTTAGCCAATTACGTTGTGCAGCATATTGGTCAAAATAATCACCAAGATGATTATACTTCGTTCAAACCGTATATTAAAAAAATTGCGGGATCGAACTAGAATAGCTTCATTCCCGACCAAGGCACCTATTACAATATTTTGATGTCTGAATAAGTGTTACGAATGCTACATCACTCCAACGATAAAAAAGGGGCATGGTGCTGAAATTGAATATTGAAACAGCGTATGAAAAAACCCAGTGGAATTTCTAAAAAGACTTTTAACTTTCTTCAAATTCCCGACGAAAATCATCAATATCATTATGAGCAGAATGTAGCGGATACAATCGGAGATTCTATAGAATGGTGAACCAACAGAGGTTGTACGGATGTGTGGCATTAGATAAGGTAATCACGTTCGTTTTATTTGTTTGTAATATGCATGGAACAACTTACATATATAATTGAAGAGACCATTTCGGCCGGACCTGGAAGTCAATTATGGTATATTAGAGAAGCTCTTACATGATCTCACACTTGCCTTTTGCGGACGACTTAATATTGGGAGTCAAACCTATCGTGGATAGAGCAAACTGCATTAAAAGTGTGGTTGAGACGTTTTGCAAGGAGTTGGGCCTCAAATTAAACTTATACAAATCACATGTGTTGTTTGCACCTTATATGACAAACGATTTAAAGCAGTAGGTTAGTAGAATTCTGGGCATGGAAAATACAGACAACTTAAGGAACTATTTGGGGGGTGCAAATGAACTTTAGTTGTAATTATAATGAGCATTTCCCGATTGTGATTAATAGAGTCGAAAAGCATCTCTTGGGATAGAAAGCCAAAATGACAAATATTTATTGACGAATGACACTTATTAAGTCCATCACGATCTCGATCTCCATCAACCACATGCACACAAATTGGCTCCCTAATCAGATGTACGATAAACTTGATCCACTCAAGCACAACTTTCTTTAGGCGATTAATATAACAAGGAACGAACCCATCTTGTAGAGTGAAAGAAGGTGACTGCAAAGAAGTAAGAATGTGGATTGGGTTTTAGAGAAGCCCAAAAGAAAATATAGTGATGCTAACTAAAACGGGATGAAGAATGCTTAACAAGGAGATGGCGTTATACATCAAAAAAATATGTAAAAAGGGATAACATTCTTGATCGAATATAAGCCTCGACTTATGGGTTTCCCGAGCATGGAAGGGGATAGTTAAAAACACTTGGGTGGTGGAAAAATTTTAAAAATGGAGGATTGGGAACGGTGAAGGGACATCTTTATGGAATGATAGATGGTTATCACAAGGTAAGCTGACAGACATCTTTGGAGATAACATTCATGATGAGGATAAAGATCTTATGAAATGTAATCTCATTGGAAAAGATAAAAATTGAAACCTAAATAAGTTGAAAACATCACCGTCCAAAGAGGTGGTGAATGAGGTACTTAGTGTCCTAACGCGCTGCATGATAATGGAGATAAGAGAGAATGAATTGTGTCAACTAAAGATAAATTCTCCTATAAAATGACTATACTCTACTTATGCCGTCGGATGAGACATGCAAGAAAAAACTTTAAATGAGTTTGAAAATTACCTTACCCCAAAAATTCAAGATTTTCCTGTGGCTTTGCCTATATGATAGCTTGCTTACAAATGTAATGGAGTATGATAGAAAATATAGGGAAAACTTGCGAGTGTCGGATCGGCTCAAAGAGAGCTTTAGTAGCAAAATACTGAATAATATGTTCCTCAAATATCCTGGGTGGGTTGTGTTGATCTTGACGCTCTAAAATTTTTGGAAAACATGGAACCGATGGAGCTATCAAAATGTTATGAAGCTTAGAAATGTTGTTATTCGCCACATAAAAGAGTTATCTACGACCTTAGTAATAATCAATAAGGACACAACACAGGCAAAAGAAAATCTGCACTTAGTTGTCGTGAAATAAATTCGAGAAGTGATGGGTAAAACTAAAATCGGATTGAAGTTTTTATAACTACACCAAATGGGGCGTCATTCGAGATGGAAATTGGAGATGAATGCTAGGATATGTTATGAATCTTGGTATAGTTTCAATAATGTAGCAAAGTTATTGAACTTACCTAAAGGATTAAAACTAACTTTGGAGAGATACTTTTCAAAATTAATGTGGAGATTGATTTGGAGACGGTCGTTAAATGAATAACAATGAAGAATACTAAAAAACAACTAATGAGAAATGTAATATTTGATTGGTGAAGGTTACTCCAAAGATTTTGAGGAACTTTGATTAAATAAATCTCGAGAGAAAGAAACATGATGATGGATAAATTGGCGAGGATAGGTCATAAGGTTCAAGATGGTTATTGCTGCTAGGATGTTCTCATTCTTGAACATAAGCTTCCACTTATGGCTTCCTGAGCATGCAAGGGAATAGTTAGAACCAGTTGAATGGACGTCTCTATGGAATGATAGATGGTTATCACAAGCAAACTAGCGGACATCTTTGGAGATAAGATTCATGAGAAGGATAAAGATCTGATGGTATGTAATCCATTGCACAAATAAAAACTGAAACTTACATAAGTTGAAAACGTTATTGCCTAAGGAGGTGGTGGATGAGATACTTAATGTCCTAATTGCATTGCATGATAACGGAGATAAGAGAGTTTTGATTGGGTCAAATAACGACAAATTGTCCTATAAATTGGTTATAGTCTACTTATGGTGTCGGATGAGACATGGGAGAAAAATTGGAAATGAATTTGAAAATTACTTTGTCCCCAAAAGTTTAAGATTTTCTTGTGGCTTGCTAACATGATAGCTTGCTCATGAATGTACTGAAATATGACAGAAAATTTAGAAAAAGTGATGTATGTACACACTGCTATATAGGACATGAATATGTGGACCACATGCTCAGAAGTTGTCCATTCGCACTCCGGGTGTCAGACAAGATTATTGATGCACAAACTGAACGAAATTTCCATGGCATGCGAGTGTCGAACGGTCTCAAAGAGAGCTTTTATAATAAAATTCAGAGTAATATGTTATCTGATAACATGCGTGGATTGTCTTGATCTTGATGCTTTAAAATCTTTGAAAAATATGGAACCGATGGAGCTATCAAAATGTTATGAAACTTAGAAGTTCCACTCTTCGCCACATAAAAGAGTTAATGAAACCTCAACACTAATCAGTGTGGACAAAAAATACAGATAAAAGAAAAATATGCACTAAGTTATCGTGGAATAAACCCGAGAAAGGATTGGTGAAACTAAACTCTGAGGTGAGCTTTTATAACTAGGGGAATCATTGAGATGATAGGGGCGTCATTCTTGATGACAGCTGAATATGGGTGTTAGGATACGCTATGGATCTTAGTAGAGTTTAAATAATATAGTGGAGTTATTGAGCTTACGCAGAGTATTAACACTAACTTGGGAAAGACACTTTTCGATGACTAAAGTGGGTACTGACTTGAAGATGGTCATGAAATGGATAACAATGAAGGATATTGAAATGGAACAAATGAGAAATGTAATTTAATTGATAAAGTTTACTCCAAAGGCCATACGAAACTTGAATTAAATAAATCTTTAGAAAAAGAAACATGATGACCGATAAACTGATGAGAATAGGTCATAAGTTTCAAGATGATTACTACGTTTAGGATGCTCCACCGGCAAAATTGGGTGATCTTTTAGGTTTTGTTCTATAATTTTTACATGTCTTTTCATTTTATTAAATATATTTGAAAGTTATGAACTATTAATTATGCTTAAAAGCGACAATTATTTGGCCAAATTACTATACACTTAAATATATATTTTTTTATATAATAACAAAATTTCAAATATTTTTATTACTTATTTATTTGGATGTTCTCTACTTCGAATTTCTACTTATCGTAGATGATTTGAAAGAGAAATTTCATATAAATATTTTTGTATGTGTATATTTATTTAATCAAAATAAATATTTTTAATCTCTTAATTTGTTCAATAAATATAATAACTAAATTTATTTAAAAAAATTAAATGATAAACGTGCAACGCACATTCACCTCACTAGTCACTTAAAAAAACTGTTATGCCCATACTTTTTTTTCCTGTTTCAACTCCAATTTTGCTTCTTTCAAACCTGTACTTTATCTACTCTCACCTGCCATCAACGGAGTCTTCTTCTTCACTTTTCTTTGCGCGATTGGTGCCCTAATTCTGTGTTGACGATGAAGAGCAGGACTGTAAAGCATTTCAGTAGCAATGTAGGAGACCTTTTGCCGTACAAAATTCATCAATATTGTATTATGTCGTGATATGGGTGTGCTTAATTTTTTTTGGTTTGTTATGTTGCATTTCATTTTCAATCTAATATCTTCGCAATGTTTTTCCCTGAAATGGATCTGAGTTTATTTTATCGTGTTTTGTTTCTTTTGTTTCTTTATGTGAACTAAGGATTCGATGGTTGTTAATGAACAGATCACATTGTCAATATGTTTCCTGCAACTTCGTCGGCGCAGATTGAGTCAAGCCCGTTTTGTTATTGTGGTGTTGCTGCCCATGTTTTCACTTCTAAGACTCCAAAAAATCCTTATCGGAGGTCTGCTAAATGTTGCAAGGGAAATTGTAGGATGTGGTTGTGGCTTGATCCAGAACCGACCCCTAAAATGAGATTAGTTATATCCAGCTATACCAAAAAGGTCGCTGACCGGGACGCTGAAATCAGAGTTTGGAAGATGAAGTGTAATTTTTTAGCAGCTCTTCTTCTTGTCTCTTGGCTAGCCTTCCTAGTACTACGCTTTATTTGATTCTTATTTGTGTAAGATTATGGGTGATTCTTCATTTTTGGTAATATATTCACCCTCAGTTGTAATCCTTCATTTAAACAAGCATATAAATATTGTATTTTTTAGTGTACATTGAGTTGTTTATCATCTCGCCTTGAATATTTGGAGTTAAAAGCTGGGTTTGTAGAGTCACGCCTTGAATATTTGGAGTTGAAAGCTGGGTTTGTAAGGTCTACTTTCTTAAGCATTTTGTCAAACAAGTTGCGAGCACTTCTAACATTGCATTTCATGAAAGAGTAATGTAATATCGGCAGATCTGTGCACTTCGTACTCCAGCATTCATCATATCAAACCTATCGCAAACAACGACTCAACATTCACCCCCTATTGATTCAACTTTCACCGAACTGGGACTAGATTCATTTAAGTGTGCTTATCTCGCACCGATCTGTGCATTGCAAGTTTGCCCATCTGAGAAAGTGGGAGCATCTATGCACAGATCGGTGAGAGCTCAAGCACATATAAATGATCTACCATAAGAGATCTGTAGATCTGTAGAAGTAGGGATTTTGAGAATATAAGTGTGTCATCGCTACAGTGATACAGTGGAGTGGTGCTTTAAATATTCGCAAATGAACCCCTGATACAGTGGAGTGGTGCGTAACATATTCGTAAATGAACCCCCCATAGTTGCAAATGAACCTTTGATACAGTGGAGTGGTGCGTAATGAAATCTAGAGTTTGTTGAGTGGGGTGGGAAATATGCGTAATGGAATCCAGAGTTTGTTGAGTGGGGAGGGAAATATGCGTAATGGAAAGCAGAGTTTGTTGAGTGGGGCGTGAAATATGCGTAATGGAAAGCAGAGTTTGTTGAGTGGGGTGGGAAATATGTGTTAGGAATAGTGCCCTAGAAAGTCGATTGTATATCCGCTTTGTACTTTTCCTCATTGTAATCACAGACAATCTTTGAATGAAATAACGAATTGAGGTAATACTTCTTTATATGCTCTTATTTGGTATGCGTTTACTTTATCTGTGCATGTATGAGAACTCCCCTAATCCTGATGACTTTAGGACTCTACCATTTAGTTGAAATGGTTCATGAAACGAGCCCTATATCACATAAGTCATGATTAGTAAAATACTCCAAGCTGATGAGTCCTACAGACAGTGGGAGTGTCAACCTGACTCCTCTAAGGCTTGCTTGTGGGATCACGCCCTTAAGAAGGACCACCTTGTTTCATGGAGGTGCAAAGTGTATAGTTGATACGTGCGTGATACATGAGGGTGCTTACTTTAATAAGTAAGTTCACTGAGGTGCCCCGTGTGAGAACATTCCTAAATGGGAAAGGAAGTTTCTATTTCAGGAAATGGAAACTTCCAAATTAGGAAATATCTCACGAGTCATTGATGTGATTAATTGATCCTTAAGACTTGAGGTTCCTTGTCACTTTATGAGTTAACTCTGTAGTCTTAGGTATAAACTTTAAAGGGTGTCGCCTTAGACAACTGATTCAAGGCTTATGCTGGGGTTGCACAAGTGATTCATGAAAGTGAATGAGAATCAAGAAAGGACCTACACTTGCATTTGCAAGGTGATCTCTTATTGTGTAAGTCATTCATATGCCATATGGAGTCCTTGGCCAAGGCAGTAGATCAAGACATCAAGAAAGGGTTTCTTGGATTGAGATCAAATGGATATGAAATGCACTTAGCTTTAAGACCAGATTATTAGGGTTCTGATTATTCCCTTACCCTAGATCTTGGTTGAGAGATAGTAAGTAGGAGGATTGTATCTCACATTAATCGATGACTTAAAGGTTCTGTCGAATCCGAACATTCCAATTCAGCTAGGGGTTAAACACCTGCTGCTAGACTATGGTCGTTTAATCTGTAGACTGATTAATTAATTAGTGAATTAATTAATTAGGGTCACTGCTAATTGAATTGAGAACCTAGAGGGTCGCACACAACAACTTGGTTACATGAGTTGAGGCTTTAAAATGATTAAACGAGTTAATCGGGCCAAAGGGGTTCCACACGTGTGAAACCACACGTGTGGGTCACGTGAGGAGCACGTGTCCCACACGTGTATATGTATATATATATATATGATATATATATTAAATAATTAAATGTGTTAATTATTTAATAGGCTTTGGTTTAATTTTTGAATTAAAAAGAAAGTCTTATTTTGGAGAAAAATAATCTAGTTAATTAATTATGAATTAATTAATTAGATAAAATAAGTGATTTATTTTAAATAAAAAAAGTATAAAATTATCCAAAAATAGTTTGGATATTTTTAGCTCTCTTGAAAGTTGATTTGAGTTAGAATTCAAAGTCAAAGTTGGAAAATACTTGATGATCAAGTAATAGGAGAGAGAGGGACCAAATCCTTGCCCAACAAGGATTGGGTTCGGCCGTCCCTCTCCCTTACCTATATATAGGGGAGCTCATGCTCCCCTTTAGAGCTACTAGGCAATTCTTTTGGTTCATGTGTTGAACACCATCCTTTCTCCAAGATAAACGAAACCCTAGGTTAAGCCTAAACACTAACTAGAGAACTAGCATCCTTACTAGTTAGATTGTGATCAAGTTGGTGGACTATCTCTAGAGACTTCAAGTTAGAAGTTTGAAGCTTCGAGCTTACAAGGAGAGGGGATCAAGCCGCGAGAAGAGCGTTCTTGGGTGGCTTGAAACGCTTCAAGAAAGAATAAAAGAAAAGTAAGTTTTTTATTCCTTCAAATTTGGATACACGATTGCGAGTCCAAGGTCCTTTTGTTGGGAAAATTTTTTAAATTCCGCTGCTTTCTGATTCATGTTTTCCAACAATATGCGTAATGGAATCCAGAGTTTGTTGAGTGGGGCGGGAAATATGCGTAATGGAATGAGAGTTTGTTGAGTGGGGCATGAAATATGCGTAATGGAATCTAGAGTTTGTTGAGTGGGGCGGGAAATATGCGTAATGGAAAGCATAGTTTGTTGAGTGGGGCGTGAAATATGCATAATGGAAAGCAGAGTTTGTTGAGTGGACGTGAAATATGCGCAATGGAAAGCAGAGTTTGTTGAGTAGGGCGTGAAATATGGGTAATGGAAAGCAGAGTTTGTTGAGTGGAGCGTGAAATATACGTAATGGAAATTAGAGTTTGTTGAGTGGGGCGTGAAATATGGGTAATGGAAAGCAGAGTATGTTGAGTAGAGCGTGAAATATGCGTAATAGAAAGCAGAGTTTGTTGAGTGGGGCGGGAAATATGCGTAATGGAATCCAGAGTTTGTTGAGTGGGGCGGGAAATATGCGTAATGGAATGAGAGTTTGTTGAGTGGGGCGTGAAATATGCATAATGGAAAGCAGAGTTTGTTGAGTGAGGTGGGAAATATGCGTAATGGAAAACAAAGTTTGTCGAGTGGGGTGGGAAATATGCATAACGGAATCCAGAGTTTGTTGAGTGGGGCGTGAAATATGCTTGGGGCGGGAATATGCTTAATGGAAAGCAGAGTTTGTTGAGTGGGGCGGGAAATATGCATAATGGAATCCAGAGTTTGTTGAGTGGGGCGGGAAATATGCATAATGGAATGAGAGTTTGTCGAGTGGGGCGGGAAATATGCGTAATGGAAAGCAGAGTTTGTTGCGTGAAATATGCGTAATGGAAAGCAGAGTTTGTTGAGTGGAGCATGAAATATGCGTAATGGAAAGTAGAGTTTGTTGAGTGGGGCTTGAATTATGCGCAATGGAAAGCAGAGTTTGTTGAGTGGGGCGTGAAATATGCATAATGGACGTGTATGACTTCAATGTTAGACTTGAATAATACTACATGAACATGTAGGACTTCAATGTTAGACTTGAATAATATTACATGAACATGTATGACTTCAATGTTAGACTTGAATAATACAACATGAACGTGTAGGACTTCAATGTTAGACTTGAATAATACTACATGAAGATGTATGACTTCAATGTTAGAATTGAATAATACAACATGAACATGTAGGACTTCAATGCTAGACTTGAATAATATTACATGAACATGTATGACTTCAATGTTAGACTTGTATAATACTACATTACTCTGGATTCCATTATGCATATTTCCCGCCCCACTCAACAAACTCTGCTTTCCATTACGCATATTTCCCTCCCCACTCAACAAACTCTGGATTCCATTACGCATATTTCCCGCCCCACTCAACAAACGCTGCTTTCCATTACGCATATTTCACGCTCTCACTCAACAAATGCAGCTTTTAATTACGTATATTTCACGCTCCACTCAACAAACTTTGCTTTCCATTACGCATATTTCCCTTCCCACTCAACAAACTCTGGATTCCATTACGCATATTTCCCGCCCCATTCAACAAACTCTGCTTTCCATTACGCATATTTCCCTCCCTACTCAACAAACTCTGGATTCCATTACGCATATTTCCCGCCCCACTCAACAAACTCTGCTTTCCATTATGCGTATTTCACGCCCCACTCAACAAACTTTGCTTTCCATTACGAATATTTCACGCACCACTCAACAAACTCTACTTTCCATTACGCATATTTCACGCCCTCACTCAATAAATGCAGCTTTTAATTACGCATATTGTACTCATCATTCAACAAACACGGGAAATGGAATTCCACATAAACAAAGAAAGAGAACAATTAAAATGTAACAAATTATTTGTTTCTTGGTTCAAGCAGGAAGTAACTATATTTCAATAAAACGTGGGCGATGTGCACACGGTAATCATCGATGGGGACTGCGTAAGCAAACTCTTGGAAATCAGTGGACTGCTTTGCAAGTAACTCCACGTAAAGGCAAATAAAGGTCCCACAGTCCAAGTTATCTGCTGGTTGAGTACGAAAACGAGCGGGTTGAGGGAACTTGTCTGCTGCTCGAAATACGGAATATCTCTTATATTCCCAATAAGATTTCATGAAAGAACCCCATACCTTCTCCGTGTGACGTGATCTAGCCGAAGGCATGGAGTTGTATGAAGTGAGCTTCATCTCCTTCATATCGTACACAACCAAGTGCCAGTGATGTCCAGTGTGCAATGGGAATATGATATATTTGCAATTGTTCCTGACATTGTAGTCGAGACTTTCCAGTTGCAGCAAGTAATAATTCCTCAACTCCGGTTTCTCAAGAAACCTGCCCATCTTCCTCACCGACATATAACGGCTCCCCTCTGATCCTTTCAGTATAGCCATTATATGTTGCGTAAGAAACGAGGAAACACAATGGATGTTGTGTGGCTTTTGAGGAATGTAGTCATCACCCATCAAAATATCAAAATAGGCCTCATACACCCGCTGATTCATGGACTGTCCCCATAGCAACCTCATAATATCAGTAACAAACACCCTTGTTTCATCACCGCATACAAATACCACTTTATGACTGGCAAGAAATTAGGGTAAAATTACTCATTGATACAAAACTGAATTACAAATCCCTAAAACAATTACGCAACAAAAACAACTTACTTGAATGTCTCAGTGTAGTTATGAATCACCCCATCAATCATTGCAAGGGCTTCCTCATTCAAAGATGCACGCCCGTCGAAGTCCTTTCTACCTACAAACGACTTTAATTCATTGGGAACAGAAGGTATGTTCTCATCATCATCATCATCATCATCATCATCATCATCATCATTCAACACAACATGATGAACTGCTTCATGAGGGAACTCAACAACATCTTCATGAACAAGCACCACCGCAAGTCGCTCAACCTCATCAACATCATCAACACCCTTATCTTCATCAGGCCCACCAACAGCAGCATCCTTCCCGCATTCCTTCCTCAGGTTCACTAAAACATCACAAACAAGTAAATCCACAGAGTCAAGCCTTTTTTGTTTCACCCCATCTTCATCCTTCTTGTCCTCCTCTTCATTCTTCTCCTCCTCTTCATCCATCTCATCCACTCCATCCTTCTCATCTTCTTCACCCTTCTCCTCCTTATCAGCCTTCACCTCCCCTTCCTTCTTCTCTTCCTTAGACACCTCATCAGCAACACCCTTCTTTTTTCTTTTACTAGACTTTGCTGGCAGCTTCACTTTTTTCCGCTGCGTTTCTGTCTCGTTTTCCCAACAAGTGATATCAGAGCCACCTTGCAAGGCCTATTTCTGATTCGTCTCCATTATTCTGAATTTGGTAGAAATTCTTAGATTTAGATGCGATTGAGTATTAATGAGTTATTAGAAATCTAAGAAAAATTAAATCTGTATTTTTTCCTGAAATTTCTGAAAACTTGTTTCTGAAAATTTTGATTTTAAAACATTTTGAATCATATTGGATTGAATCGTGTTTTTAATTTATGGAGTGTTGTTGGTTTTTGAACTAAACACGAAACACAAAATAGCGTAACGAAAACGCGGGCCTAGACATGCTAAGGCGTAGCATGCCTAGGCCCGCGCGTTTGTCCGTCCCGCAGTCCCACAACCGTGCGGGACTGCCCGCCGCTGTTGCTCGCCTACGCCTAGGCGCGCCTACTCGTCTCCCGCAACCGCGTGGGAGCCTCACCCGGGATGCCCACCCTTGCCTGCCTGCTGCTGCGCGTGTTGTGTGCGGTGGCCGAGGAGATGGCCGTGGAGACGGTCGAGGAGGAGAAAATTTGAGCACCCCTGGAAGGGGGCGAGGGGAAGGCAGAGAGGGAGGGCCTCCCCTGACACAAGAATTATCCCTCGCCAAGGGGATAAAGTTAATCAAAGAAGCGGTGAACGAGCGGACAGGGCCGCGCATGATCATCACTGAGCTCTCCGAGGGTGCGTCTTCCCCCTCAAGGAAGAGGAAAAGGTTCCCAGACTCCGTGCTGGTGATGGGGAAGGGAAAACAAGTAATGGTAGGCGAGCCCGGGAAAGGCGAAACCTCCTTTTCTGAGGGGAATCACATATGGCCTTTTGAGTGTGTGGGTGACACTTCATACCAATGACCCCCTTCTTCTGGCCCCACTCTCCTGGTCGATTGCCCCTATACAAGGAACCTGGTGTATGGGGTGTTCCAGAGGCTGCAATTTACGGGCGATCACAGGAAGCTATCTGGCCAGAGCACCAACCAAGTTGTAGAAGACCTTTGCCACGCCCTCATTGCGGTAAACATTTCCCCCTTTCATAAATGTAAATAAGTTCTTAGTGTCACACTTTCTATCCCTACATTTGCCTAAGCGTAACCTGACCACTGTTCAGGAGGTTATCCCGAGGGTTAAAAACCTGAAGTAGAGCTCGCTGGCGTTCTCTGAGCGCAAAGAAAAATATAAGAAGATGGCTCGCGCTGCCAACCCTGTTGGAAAACACGAATCAGAAAGCAGCGGAATTTAAAAAATTTTCCCAACAAAAGGACCTTGAACTCGCAATCGTGTAACCAAATTCGTAAAGATAGAAAACTTACTTTTCTTTTGTTCTTTCTTGAAGCGTTTCAAGCCACCCAAGAACGCTCTTCTCGCGGCTTGATCCCCTCTCCTTGGTAAAGCTCGAATCTTCAAACTTCTAACTTGAAGTCTCTAGAGAAAGTCCACCAACTTGATCACAATCTAACTAGTAAGGATGCTAGTTCTCTAGTTAGTGTTTAGGCTTAACCTAGGGTTTAATTTAATCTTGGAGAAAGAAAGGTGTTCAACACATGAACCAAAAGAATTGTCAATTAGCTCTAAAGGGGAGCATGAGCTCCCCTATATATAGGAAAGGGGAGGGGCGACCGAAATCCTTGTCCTCATAGGCAAGGGTTTTGGTTCCTCTCTCCTATTACTTGATCTTCAAGTAATTTCCAACTTTGACTTTGAATTCTAATTCAAGTCAACTTTTAAGAGAGCTAAAATTATCCAAACTATTTTTGGATAATTTTATACTTTATTTATTATAAAATAAATAACTTATTTTTATCTAATTAATTAATTCGTAATTAATTAACTAGATTATTTTCTCCAAAATATGACTTTCTTTTTAATTCAAAATTAAACCAAAGTCTATTAAATAATTAACAAATTAATTATTTAATATATTATTAAACAATCACGTGTGGCACACGTGTCACAATGACACGTGTCCAGTCACGTGACCCACACGTGTGGTTTCACACGTGTAGAACCCTCTAGGCTCGATTAACTCGTTTAATCATTTTAAAGCCTCAACTCATGTAACCAAGTTGTTGTGTGTGACCCTCTAGGTTCTCAATTCAATTAGCAGTGACCCTAATTAATTAATTCACTAATTAATTAATCAGTCCACAGATTAAACGACCATAGTCTAGCAACAGGTGTTTAACCCCTAGCTGAATTGGAATGTTCGGATTCGACAGAACCTTTAAGTCATTGATTCATGTGAGATATAATCCTCCTACTTACTATCTCTCAACCAAGATCTAGGGCAAGGGAATAATCAGAACCCTAATAATCCGGTCTTAAAGCTAAGTGCATTTCATATCCATTTGATCTCAATCCAAGAAACACTTTTCTTGATGTCTTGATCTACTGCCTTGGCCAAGGACTCCATATGGCATATGAATGACTTACACAATAAGAGATCACCTTGCAAATGCAAGTGTAGGTCCTTTCTTGATTCTCATTCACTTTCATGAATCACTTGTGCAGCCCCAGCATAAGCCTTGAATCAGTTGTCTAAGGCGACATCCTTTAAAGCTTATACCTAAGACTACAGAGTTAACTCATAAAGTGACAAGGAACCTCAAGTCTAAGGATCAATTAATCACATCAATGACTCGTGAGATATTTCCTAATCTGGAAGTTTCCATTTCCTGAAATAGAAACTTCCTTTCCCATTTAGGAATGTTCTCACACGGGGCACCTCAGTGAACTTACTTATTAAAGTAAGCACCCTCATGTATCACACACGTATCAACTATACACTTTGCACCTCCATGAAACAAGGTGGTCCTTCTTAAGGGCGTGATCCTACAAGCAAGCCTTAGAGGAGTCAGGTTGACACTCCCACTGTCTGTAGGACTCATCGGCTTGGAGTATTTTACTAATCATGACTTATGTGATATAGGGCTCGTTTCATGAACCATTTCACCTAAATGGTAGAGTCCTAAAGTCATCAGGATTAGGGGAGTTCTCATACATGCACAGCTAATGTAAACGCATACCAAACAAGAGAATATAAAGAAGTGTTGCCTCAATTCGTTATTTTATTCAAAGATTGTATGTGATTACAATAAGGAAAAGCACAAAGCGGATATACAATCGGCTTTCTAGGGCACTATTCCTAACAATCTCCCACTTGCCCGTCAAAGCCATTCTAAAGCTATTCTAAGTCCCATCTTCTGAAGATGACCTTGGAAAGCTTCTCGACTAAGGGGTTTAGTAAGTGGATCTGCCACGTTCTCTGCTGATGTGAAGCTCTCGATTTGCACATCTCCTCTTTTGATAATATCACGGATTAGGTGATACTTCCTCATAATGTGCTTGGTCCGTTGGTGAGATCTTGGTTCTCTTGCTTGAGCAACCGGCCCAGTGTTGTCACAAAACACAGTAATGGGGTCTTTCATGCTAGGAAAAACATTCAACTCTTGAATGAAGTTTCTAATCCAAACACCTTCCTTAGCTGCATCATTTCCAGCTAAGTATTCGGCCTCAGTGGTCGAATCCGCAGTGGTAGTTTGCTTGGAACTCTTCCAACTCACTGCTCCGCCGTTTAGGCAGAAAATGTATCCTGACATTGACTTAAAATCATCTAAGTCAGATGCAAAGCTTGCATCGCAGTATCCTTCGACAGTAAGATCTTTCTGACCTCCGTAAACTAAGAATAAATCTTTAGTACTTTTCAAGTACTTAAGAATATTCTTCACGGCAGCCCAGTGACCATCTCCAGGGTCAGATTGGAAACGACTTGTCACACTAAGTGCATAAGCCACATCCGGTCGAGTACATAACATTGCATACATTATGCTACCTATTGCTGACGCATAAGGTGTATGAGTCATTCTTTCCTTCTCAAGGTTAGTCTTAGGACACATCTTCTTTGAAAGACATGTTCCTACACTCATAGGAAGGTTCTTAACCTTTGCTGACTCCATATTGAATCTCTTCAATACTTTGTCAATGTACATCGACTGTGATAGTCCTATTAACCTTCTAGATCTATCTCTATAGATTTTAATTCCAAGGATATAGGACGCATCACCAAGATCCTTCATCTCGAATTGGTTCGATAACCATAACTTAGTCACTTTCATGTCATCCTTCGAATTCCCAATAAGAAGGATGTCATCAACATAAAGTACTAAGAATTGCACTGAGGTCTCCAATTCCTTTCTATACACACATGATTCATTCGTAATTTGGATGAAGCCAAACGCTTTGACTGATTCATCAAATCGAATGTTCCAATTCCTAGAAGCCTGTTTCAATCCATAGATTGATCTTTGGAGTTTGCAAACCTTTTGCTCACTCCCACTGAATGTGAAACCTATGGGTTGCTCCATACAAATGTCTTTATCAATGTCACCATTGAGAAAGGCAGTTTTCACATCCATTTGCCATATCTCATAGTCATAATATGCAGCAATGGCAAGCATGATCCGAATAGACTTTTGCATTGCAACTGGTGAAAAGGTTTCATCAAAATCTACGCCGGGTCTTTGAGTGAATCCTTTTGCAACCAGTCTTGCTTTGTAGGCTGCAATGCTTCCATCAACTCCAAGCTTTCTCTTAAAGATCCATTTGCAACCTATGGGTTTGACCCCATCAGGCAAATCTACCAAGGTCCAAACTTGGTTGGAGTTCATGGAATCCATTTCGGATTTCATGGCTTCTATCCACTGTTCAGAGTCAAAATCTGAAAGTGCCTCCTCATATGTTAAAGGATCATTATCCTTTTGAGAGATTTCATGGAAGAATCCATACCATCTCTCCGGCTGTCTAGGAGTGCGTTCAGAACGTCTTAGAGGAGGGTTTTCGTGTGTATCGAAATTCGTGATTGGTTGTAGTTGATCAGTAGGGGACGTCTCTTCAGTGGGTGGTGTGGGGTTACTTTGTACTTCTTCTAATTCTATGATCTTGCCTTTCTTTTCTTTAAGGAACGGTTCCTCCAGAAAAGTAGCATTTCTGGAAACAAACACCTTTTGCTCAGATTGATCATAGAAATAGTATCCTATGGATTCCTTAGGATAACCTACAAAGTAGCATAAGTTAGAACGAGATTCTAACTTATCTCCCACTGTCCTCTTCACGTAAGCAGGACAACCCCAAATTCTTAAGTAAGAATAACTAGGGATTTTACCATGCCACATTTCATAGGGCGTTTTGGGGACTGACTTAGAGGGAACTAGATTCAAAATCTTTGCTGCACTTTCTAGGGCATAACCCCAGAAAGAAGGTGGTAAGTCAGTGAAACTCATCATGGAACGAACCATATCAAGTAGGGTTCGATTCCTTCTCTCAGAAATTCCATTAAGCTGAGGAGTTCCCGGAGGAGTCCACTGAGAGATAATCCCATTATCCTTGAGACGATTAAGGAATTCTTCACTAAGATATTCGCCTCCTCGATCAGATCGAAGTGCTTTGATCTTGTGACCAGTTTGGTTCTCAACCTCCTTTTGAAATTCTAAGAATTTCTCAAAAGCTTCAGATTTATACTTCATTAAGTATACATAACCATACCGACTAAAGTCATCAGTAAAGGTTATGAGATACTGATGATTGCTTCTAGTGCTTACACTAAGCGGTCCACAAACATCAGTATGGATCAAATCCAAAACCTTAGTGGCACGTTCCACAGTTCCTTTAAAAGGGACTTTGGACATTTTTCCTTTGAGACAGGATTCGCAAGAAGTTAACTCTTTGAGATCATTTTCAGAGAATGATCCTAAAGTGTTTATCTTGCTAATTCTGTTCTTGGAAATGTGTCCTAATTTAGCATGCCATAAGGGAGCTGAAACTTTGTCATCTCTCTTACGCTTTGTTTCTCGTTGTATATTCATAATATTGATGTTTTGAGTTAGGTAAAGTCCATTAGTTAGAGTACCGATATGAACGGAAGAGTTGTTCCGTTTGATAAAGTATTTACCATTCTTAATATAAGTTTCATAACCTTCACAATCTAATATTGGAACTGAAATTATATTACGAATAATGCTCGGTACATAAAGGACTTTGTTTAATACTAACTCAAAACTACCTAAATCTAATCTAATTGTGCCTAAAGCTCGAGCTTCAACGTTTGAGCCATCGCCGATCTTCAAGACACATTCTCCTTCTTTGAGTTGTTGGACCTCACTTAGCATCTGTACATCATTACAGATATGAGTTCCACAACCGGTATCAAGTACCCAAGAACTAGAATTAATAGAAAGATTTACTTCAACGAGAAAGATACCTTTCTTTATAGTAGCCTTGTACTCTGGGCAGTTTCTCCTCCAATGTCCCGCTTTGCCACAATGGAAGCAAACATCCTCTTTCTGATTACGCTTCTTCTTTTGGGCCTTCCCCTTCGAAATGCCACCAGTGGGCCTAAGGGGTTTCTTCTTCTTCTTTTGGGCTTTCTTGCCCTTACCTTTAGAAGGCCCAGAAGAGGAAGATGGAGCATTCACCATCAAAACCTTATTGTCCTTCTTGATCGTGCTTTCAGCAGTCACAAGCTGACTAATCAGCTCAGCTACAGTAGCACCAGCATGATTCATGTTGAAGTTAAGGACAAATGGGTTGAATGATGGTGGGAGCGAAGCTAGCAACAAATCCACTGAAAGCTCATCTTTCAGTGGCATGTCCATGGAAGCAAGTTTCTCAGTAAGGGCAAGAAACTTGAGTCCATATTCATGGACAGTTGAACCTTCCCTCATTCTCAAGTGGAACAATTCCTTTGAAGTGTTATACCTTGTAACACGTTCATGAGGGCGGTAAAGTTGCTCTAAGTGGTCGTAAATCTCCCAAGCAAATTCCATGGCCTCATGTTGCCTTTGCAAGTCCGGAGACATGTTAGCCAACATAAGGCAACGGGCTTGGAGATTATCATCCTTCCACTTCTGAATCGCGTCCCGCTCGGCCCGAGTGGGAGCCTCCCCTTCGGGACTAGGCTCCCCTTCGAAGAGAACATAAGTTCTCTTCTCAGAATCTAAAATGATTTTTAGATTCCTCAGCCAATCAGAATAGTTGGGACCAGTCAACTTGTTTGACTCGAGGATCGATACAAGAGGGTTTTTGGTTGCCATTTCAAAACACGTAGAGAATCACAGAATCTACGACCTAAATGGTAAAACAGAGAACTAGTGAGCATGCTGAATTATAACGATATACAAAAGATAAGGTCTTTAATCTAATATAGCTCCCACTGTTTTTCAAAGATCTAGAATTCCCAAAGATCTAAGAGGAACACGTTTCCCAATGGGTACTAAGATCCTAGGCATTTTACCTCGAACCCACGACTCGCGGACATTCTAAGTAAGAACCCTAGGTAGGTACAACTTACCAATTCTAACACCTTTAGAACTCTTAGTAATTGTTTTTGCATCACCTATCTTTCAATATGGACCCACGACTCGTGCGACATCCATATTTACTTAGGCGTTAAGCTAGACCCATCAATCATAAGATCATGACCAAAACTTAGTTCGAACGACCCACGACTCGCGGACATCGCCCTTGCTAAAATTGACCACGAAATATTGATCATTTAAAATGATTAATTAGGTAACTAAGAACTAATAAGCTCCACTAGCTATCCCACGACTCGCGGACAATAACTAGCTTTACTTACTAAACTTAAAACCTATTGATGGAATGCTAGGAATTTAATTCAAAATTTGCATCTCGAATTAAACACCTATTTATTCGAAATTAGCTTAATATTTAATGGGAATTTTCGAATCAACCGGAGAGTTGTCCGGTTTGACCTCACCAACATATATGTTATCCAATTTTATTAGTCTTGATTAATGCAAGTACACTTAAATGCATATCAAACAAGCACATAAACAGATAACAAGTCCTAGCATGATACTAACATGTAATGATCATGGGTTCTACCTATCTTATGCGTGATATGTAGGAGCCACTCCACAATCACAAGTTCTAACATACATGCCACATAAACAGTTTAAATCACATAAGGGAAAGCGGTAACAAAATACGAGCCCTATCTCTATTACATTTGACAATTGAGATTCCCCTCCCTAACATTTTGAGGGGTCTTCACTTATGGCCTCCTTGTTACTTGAATGTGGTCCATCTTACTCCTTGGGTGCATTGTCTCCAAAATGAAAATAAAACCTCACCACCTATCTCTACTCTCAAATTACAATAAAAGGAAAAAGACATAAAGTAATAAGGCTCAATCTTCATATTGGCCTTAGACAATTACACGGGGCTTACCCCCGCCTCAAAAACAGTAATATGGAAAGCCACATAATAAATCACATAACAGTACGCACATAAGTGAGGCTCCAACCTCAATTGAAAAACGCAACTATAGGGCTCCAACCCCAATTTAAACCATCCATGTGCATAAATTAAAACCATACATAGATCTAAACCCATGATCACCTAACATGCTCTTGCGAGAATTTAAATTTATCCAATAAATTAAAATTCTCGTTTCAAGTCCTAATGACTTAAAACACGACTTGATGCGAGTCTTATTTATAAAAGTTTTCAATAAATCCCAAATTACCAAAACAAATAAAATTCCAATTAATTTCTGAAAATTAATAATTTTATCAAAGGTGTATTTTCCCAAAATATAAACCGTTTCAATTTCTCAAAATTCCCAATTTCAAGTTTTATTCAAAAATTAAAATAAATATTCAAAAATAAAATTTTAAAATTAAAAAACAAAATTGGGACTGGATTGCACGAAATACGAAAGTTCGGATCAGGAAAACGGGGCCCGTACGAGAAACGGGGCGCACACGTCGCAAGCGTGCGCGAACGCGCACGGCAGGCAAGCACAGCGCCCGGCCAAGGCTGGGCGAGTGCTCGCACTGCGTGCGCATGCCGCGCGCCCTGTCGGGCGACGACGAGCAATGGGGGGCCAGTCTCGGCCGCCCTGGGCGGGCGCGCCGGAAGGCTCCCGCACAGGCGAGCGGGAGGTGCTGGGCGGCTGCCCTGCGCACGCCTAGGACAGACGGGCGGTGGCGCGCGAAGCCCGCTCGCGCGACGCCTTCGCGCGCGGGGTTTCGAGTGTTCGTCGTGATCCGGGTTTTCGTTTCGTGTTTTCGTTCAAAAGCAAAACCAATACAAGAAATCCAATAACAGTTTATACAGTTTCAAATCTAAAATTGTTTTCAAAATTAAATTTTGCAAAAACCAATTTTCAGAAACTTTCAGGAAAAAATACAATTTCGTAATTCAGGCTTTCTAAAACAATTACAAATACTCAATCGCATCAAGCCTAAGAATTTCTACCAAATTCAGAATAATTGAGACGAATCAGAAACACGATTAACGAGGTGGCTCTGATACCACTTGTTGGAAAACATGAATCAGAAAGCAGCGGAATTTAAAAAATTTTCCCAACAAAAGGACCTTGAACTCGCAATCGTGTAACCAAATTCGTAAAGATAGAAAACTTACTTTTCTTTTGTTCTTTCTTGAAGCGTTTCAAGCCACCCAAGAACGCTCTTCTCGCGGCTTGATCCCCTCTCCTTGGTAAAGCTCGAATCTTCAAACTTCTAACTTGAAGTCTCTAGAGAAAGTCCACCAACTTGATCACATTCTAACTAGTAAGGATGCTAGTTCTCTAGTTAGTGTTTAGGCTTAACCTAGGGTTTAATTTAATCTTGGAGAAAGAAAGGTGTTCGACACATGAACCAAAAGAATTGTCAATTAGCTCTAAAGGGGAGCATGAGCTCCCCTATATATAGGAAAGGGGAGGGGCGGCCGAAATCCTTGTCCTCATAGGCAAGGGTTTTGGTTCCTCTCTCCTATTACTTGATCTTCAAGTAATTTCCAACTTTGACTTTGAATTCTAATTCAAGTCAACTTTTAAGAGAGCTAAAATTATCCAAACTATTTTTGGATAATTTTATACTTTATTTATTATAAAATAAATAACTTATTTTTATCTAATTAATTAATTCGTAATTAATTAACTAGATTATTTTCTCCAAAATAAGACTTTCTTTTTAATTCAAAATTAAACCAAAGTCTATTAAATAATTAACAAATTAATTATTTAATATATTATTAAACAATCACGTGTGGCACACGTGTCACAATGACACGTGTCCAGTCACGTGACCCACACGTGTGGTTTCACACGTGTAGAACCCTCTAGGCTCGATTAACTCGTTTAATCATTTTAAAGCCTCAACTCATGTAACCAAGTTGTTGTGTGTGACCCTCTAAGTTCTCAATTCAATTAGCAGTGACCCTAATTAATTAATTCACTAATTAATTAATCAGTCCACAGATTAAACGACCATAGTCTAGCAACAGGTGTTTAACCCCTAGCTGAATTGGAATGTTCGGATTCGACAGAACCTTTAAGTCATTGATTCATGTGAGATATAATCCTCCTACTTACTATCTCTCAACCAAGATCTAGGGCAAGGGAATAATCAGAACCCTAATAATCCGGTCTTAAAGCTAAGTGCATTTCATATCCATTTGATCTCAATCCAAGAAACACTTTTCTTGATGTCTTGATCTACTGCCTTGGCCAAGGACTCCATATGGCATATAAATGACTTACACAATAAGAGATCACCTTGCAAATGCAAGTGTAGGTCCTTTCTTGATTCTCATTCACTTTCATGAATCACTTGTGCAGCCCCAGCATAAGCCTTGAATCAGTTGTCTAAGGCGACATCCTTTAAAGCTTATACCTAAGACTACAGAGTTAACTCATAAAGTGACAAGGAACCTCAAGTCTAAGGATCAATTAATCACATCAATGACTCGTGAGATATTTCATAATCTGGAAGTTTCCATTTCCTGAAATATAAACTTCCTTTCCCATTTAGGAATGTTCTCACACGGGGCACCTCAGTGAACTTACTTATTAAAGTAAGCACCCTCATGTATCACGCACGTATCAACTATACACTTTGCACCTCCATGAAACAAGGTGGTCCTTCTTAAGGGCGTGATCCCACAAGCAAGCCTTAGAGGAGTCAGGTTGACACTCCCACTGTCTGTAGGACTCATCGGCTTGGAGTATTTTACTAATCATGACTTATGTGATATAGGGCTCGTTTCATAAACCATTTCACCTAAATGGTAGAGTCCTAAAGTCATCAGGATTAGGGGAGTTCTCATACATGCACAGCTAATGTAAATGCATACCAAACAAGAGCATATAAAGAAGTGTTGCCTCAATTCGTTATTTTATTCAAAGATTGTCTGTGATTACAATAAGGAAAAGCACAAAGCGGATATACAATCGGCTTTCTAGGGCACTATTCCTAACAAACCCTACCTAGCTCCAGGAAGAAAACGATGTTCTGAGGGCCTAGTTTGAGTCCTTCGAGGCTGAGCATGACAAGCTCAAGAAGGAGCTGGAGCAGAAGGAAGAGTCCCGTAAGAAGGCTCGTGCTAACTTGGTCAAGTATAAAGATAGCAACTCCAAACTGGTCAAGGATTTGGACCAAAGGATCATGTAGCTTAGCAATGGCGAGAAGAAGTTCACCGAGGCCGCTAAGAAGGCCTGCGAGGAGGAGTTTAACCATGTACTTCCTGAGCGGATCGCAGAAGCAAATCGTGAGGCTTTGCTCAGATTTTGCCAATCTAAAGCTTTTGGGTTTGCCGCCAACCTGTACTGTTACGACAAGGCTCAAAAGGCCTTCAATCTAGCGGTGGCTCATCTGATCTCACTCGGCTTAGCGAAGCTTGAGGCTCGAGGGCATTGGCGCTTAGGACTGCAGCATGACGAAGACCTGAATGTCCCAGCGGCAAGTGATAAGAACCTTGAAGATAACCTGGCAGAGCCGGAATATGGTGATTTGGTGACTCTTCTTCAAGATGAATTTGAAGGCCCACGAAACCACCGAGGCCGCCATGATAGAGGAAACTAATGAGGGGACCACTAATGTTGCACCTGCTCCCCGAGGGCCCAGCGGCTGCTATAATCCAGACGCAGGGTAACGAGGATACTCCTGCTCCCGCGGTTGAGACCGTTACGCCTCAGAGTGCTCCAATGCCCAATGCTGAAGTGGTGGATCTTGAAAGTGGCCAGGGTCAAGATGCTCAAGGGTAATCTGCTTCCCCTTTTGAAAAACTTGTAACTTTTTCCTACAATCCATTCTTCCTTTACTTTTCATGATTTCCATGGGCTAGAGTGCCCCTCAATATGTACTTAGAGCGTGAGCTCCTTTTTTTTTGTTTAGTGAAATGAACGTTAGCTTTACCAAAAATGTCTGTCTCTTGCCTTCATATTTACTTTGTATGTTTGTCCCCTTTTTAATCTCCTAATTTGAGAAACTTGAGAAGAAGATAAGCAGCATTGACATAAAAGTTGGCGTTGTCTATAATAAATAAAACAACTTAAGGTACCCACTTCCGAGGGGCCCTAGTTGGATTACAAAACACCTTGGAAAAACTCTTGTGCACGGTTCCCTTAAGAAATTTGTAAGTAAGAATGCGAGGGGCCTATTTTTGAGGGTATCCTGCTTACTTAATAAATTTCTTGTGGGGAAATTTCCTTAAGAAATTTGTTAATAAAGGACGCGAGGGTCCCATTCTCGAGGGCGCCCTGGTCATTAGTAAATTTCTTGTGTGGAAATTTTCCTTAAGAAATTTGTTAACAAAGAACGCGAGGGACCCATTCTCGAGGGTGTCCTGGTCACCTAGTAAATTTCTTGTATGGAAATTTTCCTTAAGAAATTTGTTAACAAAGAACGCAAGGGACCTATTCTCAAGGGTGCCTTGGTCACTTAGTAAATTTCTTGTGTGGAAATTTTCCTTAAGAAATTTTTTAATAAAGAACGCGAGGGACCTATTCTCGAGGGTGCCCTGGTTACTTAGTAAATTTCTTGTGTGGAGATTTTCCTTAAGAAATTTGTTAATAAAGAATGCGAGGGACCCATTCTCGAGGGTGCCCTGGTCACTTAGTAAATTTCTTGTGTGGAAATTTTCCTTAAGAAATTTGTTAAGCATTCCACGGTTCTGAACGTTTTCTAGAATCGGATTCTAGTGGCCCGGCTGGGATTTCGAGCACGAACTAGATGTAAAACCTAGTTGGTTAGTCCCCAGCAAGTGCTTGACCAAGCTTGCTGACACGGAGGATGCTCGACTTGAAGCGAGCTCGACGAAAGTGATATGACTCTTGAACGAGGGATCCGCTCACTGTTGGGATAAATGCCCTGAAAAATCCAATTATATTGTAAATATTTTGGATTAATAAAACTGAAATTACAGCAAGTTATGAGTATTTTACAAATTTAATAATTAATGACGTGTGATGGTATTTTTATATGAAATGTGTTTCATAGGAAAAGACTTTAAATACCAGAAGTCACGTGTCATTAAAGTTCTAGTCAGTATGATAAGAAGATGTTCTTATCGAGACTATAGTGTGTTATATAAGATGATTAGTCTTTCGTCATAGGGAAATGGAGTTTCCGATTATAACACATTGATGATTTTCAATGAGATTGGAAACATCGAACTGGACCACAGAGATTGTTCATTTTATACTGCTATCTAAAATAGACGAAATCTCGGAAGCATTGGACTCTTAATCCTGATAGTGTTTCTACTTTAGGCATGTAGTGTTAATCACTGTGATGTACTCAGAAGTGAGGTCTCGATAACGGGTGGCAAAAATACTTTGTACGTTCGGTGATTGCATGAAATGTGCTAAAGAGAAATATTGATCGAGGAATCTGTAGCCTTGCTGGAAGGTTAAAGATATCCCTGAAATAGATTTGCAAAAGTTCGAATTAAGTCTTTGGCCAAAGTACTTCGTGTGTTCGTCACCGAAGTTGTATGTTGAATGTGTTTCACATACAGGAAATTTGGACTCAAGGCAAATCAAGAATTTCAGATTATAAGCGAAAAATAAATGATAGTAGTATTGATTTATTTTTCATGGATATCTGTACAGAGGAGTAAAATGCAAAATTATTCTAGATCGAGAAATTCGTGAATAATTTAATTAATTTTAGAGTTCAATAATATTTATTTAGTGGAATTAAATATTGTTAAACGGTAATCAATTATTGTCATAGGATGATAATAGATTGACCCGTTTGGAGCTAAGATTAATTAGTCCTGCAGGTCCCCCCGCAAGCCCCAACAAAGATCAAAGAGAAAATATTAAAACGAGAGAGAGAAATGATTTTTCAAAGTGTTTGAAAATAGACAAGGTATTTATTTTGAGAAAATAAATTAAATCCCAAAGAGTTGGAAATGCCCAAAATTTTATTTTGGAGAAAATAAAATTTTTCAAAAAAAAAAAAAAAAATATATATATATATATATATTGCTGACGTGGCACATGCTGACGTGGCAGCTGAGGTGTCGTGCCACGTCAGCGGGTCAGCGCGCCAAATGGCGAGACACGTGGACGGCTGGGATCCGTCCGCGTTATCGCGAACGAACGACCCCGATCATGTTGACTAAAAAGTCAACGGGTCGTGGAGGTGGGCTATCGGGTCGGGTCATCGGTTAGGGTCGGTCAAGGCTTGACCGACCCGGACACGTGGGCGAATGGTAGTCTGACACGTGGCACAGGCCGAACCAAGCTGAACCGACCGGTTCACAGATGAACCGGTCTATGGGCCTGAACCGCCGGCCGGACCGGACACGTGGCACGTGCTCGTGCCAGCGTGTGGTTCATGCGCGCCAACATACAGCTGCCACATGGGCGGTGCGTGCCGCGTGGCGTTGGACTCGTGGCGGCACGTGCTACGACGTGGTGTCCTCGAATTTGCTGAACACGGCGGCTAAGGACACGTGGCAGCCCTCTCTCCTTCGAATTGACCATTTTGCCCCTGAAAATTGGCCTATAAATAGGCTGCTAATGTTCTCAATTTTTTTAATTTTCCAATTTTGAAATGTTTGGCAGCCTTCAAATGCATTCAAGGCCCTCTCTCTCTATTATTAATTAATCCTAATTAAGGATTAATTAATACTTAATTAGGTGGTTATATAATTAATATATAATCTACTTAATTATTAGAAAATAGGGATTTTCAGGTTTTAGAAAAAAGGGTTTTTCTGAAGAATATTTTCTCAAAGTATTTAGGGAAATACTGCCGGAGCCCACACACAAATTTCTTAATCGGGGATATTGCGGGGAAGCTCCCGGTTTCACGAGAAGATATCGAGGTGCTGGAAAAGTGCCGTTGATAGACATTTTTGCAGTACGGTAATACCGTTATGCTGCTCAAATTACTATTTACATATTGTGATTATATGCTATATGATTTAAAATTATGTTATCGATGCCCGTATACATTAGAGTTATGCTGCCCGATTTTTTCCGCTGCTTTATTAAAATATTTTGGAAATATTTTGATAACGAGATTATGGCGAAATTTTTGAATATTACGCTATACCGTCACTCTGCATCGGGCCCGCCACACCAACACTCACCTCGGGTAGGGATGCAAACGAGATAAACCGGCTCGTGAGCTTAACAATCCAGCTCGAAAATAGCTTGAGCTTGGGTTCGTAAATGGTATGTCGAGCCTTGGCTTGGCTCGGCTCGTGGTCCTTTGAACCCAAGCCCAAGCCACATATATCTTAGCTCGTGGCTCGCGAACCATGCTGAAATTAAATATATATATATCTGTGTGTGTGTCCAGTGTCCTAACCCTAATGAAATACCCAATTCATTTGCCCGCACTCCACACCAATTCTTTCTCCTTGTTCCAGTCTTCCAGATTTCTGCCACAGAGAAAACGACGCCACCCACCATCGCTATCTCACACCACCGCTTCTCCTCTCTCGCCGTCTTGCACCACCACATCCCCTCTCTCATCGTCTCAGGCCACCGCCCACGACGCTACGAGAACCTTCTTGCTCCTCCAGAGTTTAGCCGCCCTCCGCCTCAACAAAGTGAAGCCCCCCCTTTTGGCCCCTATGCCGCCGGCCACCGTCAACAACCACCGCCGCCTCCTTTCTCAGCCGCAACACAGCCACCACCTCCTCTTTATTTTTTTGATTTATTTCCATGAATTTCAGCTTTGATACCTCTGGTAGAATTTACAGGAATTAATGTGTAAAAAGACTATGTACTTTCCCAAGTTTTTGGTCCGTTTGCATCTCTATTTCTTGCTTTTTTTTGTGACAGATCTGTTTTTTACTTTGGCTATACGAGAAAATTAAATCTACGTTCTTTGTTGTGCTTTGGTTGGATGTATGTAAGGAGAAAGATCTAGATCTAGTCAAGATTTAAGGGTTAGTTAATGGCCCGAACCCAAGCTAATTTTTTCAGGGCCTAGCCTGAGCCCGAACCTTGAAAAATTGCCGAGGCTCGTCTCGTCTCATCTCGTTTACATCCCTAGCCTAGGGATCCAAGAGGGGATTGAATATCATGTCATGAAGCATGCTTTGTATAACTTTCTTGTTTAAAAGAAATAGATTCCTTTCCTTTCTTTTTTCAATAAAAGATTACATTGAGCCTAAAATTAGGATTTTACAAAATGTGTTCTTCAAGAAATTTATAAATAGAACCGTCGAAGGTTGCATACATTCCAGGGTCGAGGGAGGCACTCGCCTTGAAGTGTTTTAAGTATGTAGGTGTTATTGGCCCTTACTTGGATGACCTTGAAAGGCCCTTTCCAATTTGGGTCTAACTTGCCCACGTGCCTTGACACTTCAACTTTCTTCAACACCAAGTCCCCGAACTGGAATGTTTTCTCTTTGACGCGCTTGTTGTACTTCCGAGCCGCTGAGGCTTTGTATTTCTGGATACATATCCAAGCAAGCAACGTTCAGCTCGAGCGCTCTGTTTTTCTCGTTGGGGATAGGCTCGAAGCAAGAAACGCGTGTGGACTCTTGAGAAATTTCCATAGGTATCATAGCTTCCGAACCCTATATGAGGGAGTAGGGAGTCTCACCCGTGGCCGCTCGAAGGTTTTGTGCGATAAACCCATAACGCTCCTTGCAGCTCTTCAGCCCATTCACCTTTCTTTCTTTCGAGCATTGTTTTCAAATGCTGTAAGATGATCCTATTAGTAACTTTAGCTTGTTCGTTGGCTTGGGGTGCCTCACGGAAGTGAATCGTTGTTCAATACCTAACTCCGAGTACCACTTTTGGGTATCTGCCATGATGAATTGGGACCCATTATCTGAAATCAACACTCTCAGGATGCCATATCTACATATGATGTTCTTCCAGATGAAATCCCTGACCACACGAAAGGTGATTTTGGCAACCGCTTATGCCTCGGCCCACTTGGTGAAGTAATCCACCGCCAAGATAACAAATTTCCTTTGCCCCGTAGCTATTGGCAGCGGCCCTACAATGTCAATGTCCCACTGATCAAAAGGCCAGGCAACATAGATAGGGGTCATTTGAGCCGCAGGCAACTGGGGAATGTTGGAATGGAATTGGCATTTAGGGCACTTTTTGGAGAAAGCAACTGCATCCTGTAAACCCTTAGGCCAATAGAAGCCGCTCCTCAAGACTTTCTTGGCGAGGATGCGCCCACCAGAGTGGTTCCCACAGCTTTCATTGTGAACATGCTCAAGAACTTCTTTAGCCTGCGAGGGCCTCAAACATTTTAGCGGAGGACCTTGAAACGAACGTTTGAAAAGCCTTCCTTCCTAATCAAGGGAAAGCCAAGGGGCTTTGTTCCTGATCTTCCTTGTTTCCACCCTGTCCGTAGGGCAGACACCATCCTTAATGAATCTAACGATATCATCGAGCCAACAAGGCTCGGATGTGTTAATCATTTTTACCTCTTGAGGACGGATCCCTTCTTTTATCAAAGGTTCTTCCGTTCTTAGGAAAGTAATGGAGTGGTCACATAACCCTTCGAGGACGGAGACGAACTTGGATAGGGCGTCAGCATGCCCATTCTCTGCCCTAGGGACCTGTAATAGATTAAACTCTCTAAATTTGCCGATGATTTCCTTAGCTTTTCCCAAGTATTGCACTATGGTGGCTTCTCGAGCCTCATATGTTCCTTCAACCTGGCTCGCCATCAACAGTGAGTCAACGTAGGCAGTGATTCGAGGAACTCCATTTTGGATAGTGATTTTCAGCCCTTGGATGAGAGCCTCATATTCTGCCTCATTGTTGGTAATTTGGAAATCCATTCTGATAGCGAAATCTAACTCAACTCCGTGGAGGTCTCTAAGGGTCACCCCTGCTCCCCTTCCTCGAGAGGTTGATGAGCCATCTGTGTGCAGGAGCCATAAGCCATGATTCTTTGTAGGTAGGGGCTCTAGCCCAAAACGCTCAACTAGCAGATCAACTACCACCTGTGCTTGTAAGGCTGTCCTCGGCTCGCAGCTGATGTCAAACTGACTCAGTTCAATCGCCTATTTTATTAATCTTCCTGAAACATCAGGCTTTGATAGGACTTGCCGCAATGGTTGATCTGTGAGCACCGTAATGGAATGGGCTTGAAATTTGTCTCAGCCGTCATGATGCATTTACAAAGGCAAATGCAAACTTCTCAATCTCTAAATATTTCTTTTCTGTGCTTTGCAGAGTTTTACTCCAATAATATACTGGCAGGTGCTTGCGCTCGCGAACAGCCACGAGGACCGCACTCGTCGCTTCCTGGGAAACCGAGAGGTAGATGAAGAGGTTTTCATTCTCGATTGGTTTCGTTAGCAGGGGCGCGCATGAGAGGTAGGCTTTTATGTCTTGTAATGCTTTCTCGCATTCCTCTGTCCATGCGAAGTTTCGAGCATTGTGTAATATCTTGAAGAATGGTAAGTTCCTATCCGCTGAGCATGATATAAACCTGTTAAGAGAGATTATCTTCCCTACCAAGACCTGTACCTCTCTGATGTTTTGAGGGGAAGGGATTTCCATGATGGCTTTGATTTTTTCAGGGTTAGCCTCAATTCCGCGCTGGCTGACCATATATCCCAAAAACTTGCCCCCTCAGACCCCGAAGGTACACTTGGAAGGATTCAGCTTCATGCCATACTAGCGCAGTATATCAAAGGTCCGTTTTAAATCCTCCAGGTGGGAATGTTCCTGCTCGCTCTTGACAATCATATCATCTACATACACCTCCATAGAGCTGCCTATCTGACTCTCGAACATTCTATTGACAAGGCGTTGATATGTAGCCCCTGCATTCTTCAGCCCAAAGGGCATAAATAAGAAATAGTACACCTCTAGATGTACAACAAAGGATGTTTTTGAGCGATCATCGGGGGCTATAAAAATCTAATAATACCCCTGAAATGTGTCCATCATGCTCACTAATTCGCAACCTGCTGTTGTGTCTACCAGCTGGTCAATCCGAGACAAGGGGTATGGATCTTTAGGTCAGGCCTTGTTGAGATCTGTAAAGTCGTTGCACATCCACCATTTATTGGAATTTTTGGACACGAGAACGACATTGCAAATCCATTACGGATATAAGATTGGCTCAATATATTGGGCCTCGAGGAGCTTGTTCACCTTCTCCTCAATAACTTTCTTTTGGAATCCGTAGACATCTCTCTTTCTCTATTTGATGGGCTTGACGGCGGGATCCACGTTGAGTCTGTGGACGATGACACTGGGGTTAATCCCAGTAAGATCGGAAGCTTTCCATGCAAAAACATCAATGTTTTCCCTCAGAAATTCGATCATCATGACCTGTGAGGGTCCAGAGAGGTTGGAACCAATTTGCACAGTCTTATCCTTATTGCTTGGCTCTAGTTCAATGGTCAGGAATTTTTCTGTGGGCTCAATTCGTACTTCCAATCGGGGAGCTTCGAGCGCTCTTTTCTTCCCAGTGAGACGGTTGTCCTCCTCCTCGGGTTCGCTCATGTCCTCATTTGAAGAGGATGCTCCGACCGCTCCAGGAGGACAACACTCGGGATTGTCCTTTCCATTTGAATCTTTCTTCTTGTTCTTCTTCTTGTCTCGTCCAATTTAGGAAAATCCAAAGTCTTCTTTGTGGAACCAATTTGGAAAATTTTCTCTGACTTAGGCTTTCTGAGAGAGAGTATGTAACGTTCCCATGCCTCATTGACATTGCAAAGAATATCACTTGTTCCCTCGGGAGTGGGAAATTTGTTTTTCTGATGGTAAGTAGAGATGATCGCCTTGAAATCAACGAGGTTATGATGTTATAAGGGATATCAATTTCCACAACCGCGTAAGTGACCATCAGAGTCTTCCGCTGTAGGGCACGACCAAATGAGGTAGCCAGACGAATTTATCCACGAGGGACGACCTCAGAGCCTCCAAAGCCAATGAGGGCTGTTCTGAGGGGCTCGAGGGGAATGTTGGTGATGTTCATTTTCTGGAAGGTAGAGTAAGGGAGAACATTCACAGAACTTCCACTGTCAACGAGAACCCTCTTTGCAACATGATTGTGTACATTAAGACTAACCACCATAGGACAGTTAGAGGTTCCACTGACCCCGTAGGGTGTTACAATGTGCTCTAAGTCTTTATCGCTAAACCCTATCATCTCTTTCTCATTTGAGCCAGGACGCTTGCTCCCTCGATGGCGTAGACTTATTTGGGGTCGAGAGCCGTTGATCATAACTCCGCACGTAGTGGCGGTGAGAGGCATTTGAGTCTCCACCCGAGGGGCCTCCGAAGATCATGTGAATTATCACAAACGGAGTATTTGTTAGGAATAGTGCCCTGAAAGCCGATGTAATAGTCTGCTTTAGTACTTTCCTTTTGTAAATCACAAACAATCTTTGAATAATACAAATTAAGGCAACATTTCTTTATATGCTCTTGTTTGATTGTGTGATTACTTTAACTACACATGTATAAGAAATCCCATAATCAATATGACTTATAGGACTCAACTATTTAGATGAAATGGTTCATGGAACGAGCCCTATATCACATGAGTCATTATTAGAAATCACTCCAAGCCGATGAGTCCTATAGATAGTGGGAGTGTCAACCTGACTCGTTCGAGGCTTGCTCGTGTGATCATGCCCATAAGAAGGACCACCTTATTTCATGGGGTGCAAAAGTGTATTGTTGATACATGCGCGATACATAGGGGTGCTTGCATATTCTAAGTAAGTACACTGAGGTGTCCCGTGTTAGAAGATTCCTAAATGGGAAAGGAAGTTTCTATATCTGAAAATAGAAACTTCCAAATTAGGAAATATCTCACGAGTCATTAATATGATTAAGTGATCCTTAGACTTGAGGTTCCATTGATACTTTGTGTGCTAACTCTGCAGTTTTAGGTGTAAGCTTTAAAGGGTGTTGCCTTAGACAACTGATTCAAGACTGATGTTGGGGATGCACAAGTGGCACATGAAAGTGTATAAGAATCGATAAAGGACCTATGCTTGCATTAGCATGATGATGATCTCTTATTGTGTAAGTCATTCATTTGTCATCTAGGAGTCCTTGGCCAAGGCAGTGGATCAAGACATCAAGAAATGAGTTTCTTGGATTATGATCAAATGGATATGAAATGCACTTAACATTAAGGTCAAGATTATTAGGCTTCTAATTATTCCCTTACCCTAGAATTATATCTCACATATGTCAATGTCTTAAAGGTTTTGTGGAATCGAGACATTCTAATTCTACTAGGGGTCATACACCTGTTGCTAAACTATGGTCGTTTGATCTGTGGACTGATTAATTAATTAGGGAATTAATTAATTGGGGTCACTACTAATTGAATTAAGAACCTAGAGGGTCACACACAACAACCCGGTCACGTGGGTTAAGGCTTGAATTGATTAAATAAGTTGATCGAATCATTAAGATAATGGTGAGACCCACACGTGTGGATCACACGTGTGGAACGCGTGGATGACAAGGGGATCGAGCCCCTTGACGGATTTCGAACCCTAGCCCTTTAAATACAAGGGGATCGAGCCTCTTGATGGGTGATACAAAATTCTCCTTTCTCCAATAATTATACACTAAACCCTAGAGCCTAAACACTGAATATAGAACTAGCATCCTCTCTATTCGGATCGTGGTCGCGGTTGGTGGACTAATGCTCTAGAGGGCTACTATCGTGAAGTTTTGAAAGATTCGAAGGAGCTTTTGGGGATCAAGCAGCGTGAAGAGCATTCTTGGGCGGCTAGAATGTGTCAAGAAAGCTACTATCTAAGTGAGTTTCTTGATCTCTACGAATTTGGGAATAGGAATTGCAAGATTCAATCCTAACTTATTGGGAAAATTTTTAATTTCCGCTGCGTTTCTGTCTCGTTTTTCCAACAAATGGTATCAGAGCCACCTTGCAAGGCCTATTTCTGATTCGTCTCAATTATTCTGAATTTGGTAGAAATTCTTCAGCTTAGATGCGAATTGAGTATTTTTGAGTTCTTTTAGAAAGCCTGAAATGCGAAACTGTATTTTTCCTAAAAGTTTCTGAAAACTGTTTTCTTAAATCGTTCTTTAAAAAATTGTTTTAGTTGAAATCTGCTTAAATCGTATTTTAATTTTCGATTGAATTGGTTTTAGAGAAACCTGAGATACGAAACGAAATGCAAAACGAACACGCGAGCTTGAGACGTGCCAACAAGTAGAACACCTCAACCCCGTGCGCCACCGTCGTGGAACTGCACTCAACGCCGCCTAGGCGCGCCCGCACACTCCATCCCACAACCGTACGGGATGCCGCAGGCTCCGTCCCGTAACCGTACGGGATGCCGCAGGCTCCGTCCCGCAACCGCACGGGATGCCCAGGCTGAATTCCCCCCCCCCCCACGCCGTGCGAGGCTACGAGCGATGCGCGCACAGCGTACGCATGCGTGAGGCAACTACCGCACTCTATGCACGCCACTGGAGTGCGTGTTTGCGTGCGTTGCTGCGAGGCTTCGTGGCGTGCTCCGGGGCTTTCTGGGCTCGATTCTTCATGTTTTCGTATTTCGTATTTTCGGTCCTTGAAATCCCGATTTAATTTTTCTGTAAAATTTTTGTTTCATTAAATTAAATTTTTTTGAAATAATTGTATAAATTGGGATTTTGAGAAATTAAAACGATTTAAATTTTGGGAAAATTACGAACTTTATTTTCTGAAAAAATTGAAGGAATAAAATTATTAATTTTCAGAAATTAATTGGAATTTTATTAGTTTATTGTTTTTTGGGTTTTATAGAAAAGGCTCTTGAACAAGAATTGCTTCTAAGTCGTGTTTTAATTCATTAGGGCTTAAGGCAAGAGTTTTAATTTTTGGTTAAATTTAAATTCTTGCAATTTATGCATGTTAGGTGATCATGAGTTTAGTCTTATGAATTGTTTTAATTTATGCACATGGATGGTTTAAATTGGGGTTGGAGCCCTAGAGTTGTATTTTTTCAATTGGGGTCGGTGCCCTACGTATGTGCGTACTGTTATGTGTTTATTGTGTGGCTTTCTATATTACTGTTTTTGAGGCCGGGGTATGCCCCGTGTAACTGTCTAAGGCCAATATGAAGTTTGAGCCTTATTACTTTATGTCTTTTTCTTTTTATTGTAATTTGAGAGTAGAGATAGGTGGTGAGGTTTTTTTCTTTCATTTTGGAGACAATGCACCCATGGAGTAAGATGGATCCGCATGACAAACAAGAATGAAGGCCATAAATGAAGACCTCTCGAAGTGTTAGAGAGGATTTCTATTATTGTAATATATAGGGTATCGTTTTATTTCCAATTCCTTTATGTGATTTAAACTGTTTTATGTGGCATGTATTTTAGAATTTGTGATTGTGGAGTGGCTCCCACATATCACACATAAGATAGGTAGAACCCATGATCATCACATGTTAGTATCATGCTAGGACATGTTATCTGTTATGTGCTTGTGTGAAATGCATTTAAGTTGTACTTGCATTAATCAAGACTAATTAAATTGGACAACATACATGTTGGTAAGGTCGAACCGGACAACTCTCCAGTTACATCGAAAATTCCCATTAAATATTAAGCTAATTTTCGAAAATAGGTGTCTAATTCAAGGTGCAAACTTTGAATTAAATTCCTAGTATTCCATCAATAGGATTTAAGTTTAATAGAGGAAGCTAGTTGCTGTCCATGAGTCGTTTTTTTGGAGAGGGGGGGGGGGGGGAGCGGGCTATGTGAAATCTATTAGTTCTTAGTTTCCTAATTGATTATTTTAAATGATCAATATTTCGAGATCAATTTTAGGGAGGGCAATGTCCACGAGTCGTGGGTTGTTCGAACTAAGTTTTGATCTTGATCTTATGATTGATGGGTCTAGCTTAACGCCTGAGTAAATATGAATGTCGCACGAGTCATGGGTCCATATTGAAAGATAGGTGATGCAAAAACATTACTAAGAATTCCACAATGTTGGAATTGGTAAGTTGTACCAACCTTAGGCTTTATTGAGAATGTCCACGAGTCATGGATTTGAGATAAAATGCTTATGATCTTAGTACCCATTGGGATAACAAGTAACCTCTAAGATCTTTGGGAATTATAGATCTTCTAAAAACAGTGGGAGCTACATAGATTAAAGACCTAATCTCATGTATATCGTTATTATTCAGCATGCTTACTTAGTTTTCTGTTTTTCCATTTAGGTCGTAGATTCTATGATTCTCTACCTGTTTTGAAATGGCAACCAAAAACCCTCTAGTATCGATCCTCGAGTTAAACAAGTTGACTGGTCCCAACTGTTCTGATTGGCTTAGGAATCTAAAAATCGTTCTAGATTCTGAGAAGAGAACTTCTGTTCTCTACGAGGCAGAGCCCATTCCCGAAGGTGAAGCTCCGACCCGGGCTGCACGGGACGCGATCAAGAAGTGGAAAAATGATAATCTCCAAGCCCGTTGTCTCATGCTTGCTAACATGTCTCCGGACATGCAAAGATAGCATGAGTCCATGGAATTTTCGACCACTTAGAGCAACTTTACCGTCCTCATGAACGTGTTACAAGGTATAACACCTCAAATGAATTGTTCCATTTGAGAATGAAGGAAGCTACAAGTGTCCATGAATATGGACTCAAGTTTCTTGCTCTCATTGAGAAACTTGCCTCCGTGGACATGCCACTGAGAGATAAGCTTTCAGTTGATTTGTTGCTAGCCTCGCTCCCACCACCATTCAACCCTTTTGTCCTTAACCTCAACATGAATCATGCTAATGCTAGTGTAGTTGAGCTGATTTGTTACCTTGTGACTGCTGAAAGCAGGATCAAGAAGGACAATAAGGTTATGATGGTCACTGCTCCATCTTCTTCTAAGCCTTCTAAAGGCAAGGGCAAGAAAGCTCGAAAGAAGAAGAATTCCTTTAGGCCCAATGGAGGCATAACGAAGTGAAAAGCCCAAAAAAAAAATCTTGATCAGAAAGAGGACGTTTGTTTCCATTGTGGCAAACCGGGGCATTGGAGGAGAAATTGCCAGGAGTACAAGGTTACTCTAAAGAAAGGTATGTTTCTTGTTGAAGTAAATCTTTCTATTAATTCTAACTCTTGGGTACTTTATATTGGTTGTGGATCTTATATCTGTAATGATATATAGATGCTAAGTGAGGTCCGACAGCTGAAGGGAGGAGAATGTATCTTGAAGATTGGGGACGACTCAACTATCGAAACTCAAGCTTTAGGCACAATTAGATTAGATTTAGGTCATTCTGTTTTAGTTTTAAATAAAGTCCTTTATGTACCAGACATTATTCATAATATTATTTCAGTTCCAATACTTGATTGTGAAGGTTATGAAATTAATATTAAGAATGGTAACTTTCTCCTTAAAAAGAATAATTTTTCAATACATCTTGGCACATTAAACAATGGACTTTATCTAAATCAAAACAGTAATATTTTGAATATACAACGAGAAACAAAACGTAAGAGAGATGACCAAGTCTCAACATCTTTATGGCACGCTAGATTAGGACATATTTCTAAGAACGGAATTAGCAAATTAACTACCTTAGGTACATTCTCTGAAAATGACCTTAAATAGTTAACTTCCTACGAATCCTGTCTTAAAGGAAAGATGTCCAAAACTCCTTTCAAAGAGAATGTGGAATGAGCCACAAAGACCTTGGATTTGATCCATTCTGATGTTTGTGGACCGCTTAGTGTAAGCACTCGAAACAATCATCAGTACTTCATAACCTTTACTGACGACTTTAGTCGTTATGGTTATGTGTACTTAATGAAGTACTAATCTAAGGCTTTTGAGAAATTCTTAGAATTTTAAAAGGAGGTTGAGAACCAAACTGGTCACAAGATCAAGACACTTCAATCTGATCGAGGTGACGAGTATCTTAGTGAAGAATTCCTTAATCATCTCAGAGATAATGGAATTATCTCTCAGTCAAATCCTCCGAGAACTCCTCAACGTAATGGAGTTTCTGAGAGAGGAATCGAACCCTACTTGACATGGTTCATTCCATGATAAGTTTCACTGGCTTACCACCCTCTTTCTGGGGTTATGCTCTAGAAAGAGCAGCCAAGATTCTGAATCTTGTTCCTTCAAAGTCAGTCCCTAAAATGCCCTATGAAATGTGGCATGGTAAAATCCCTAGTTATTCTTACTTAAGAATTTGGGGTTGTCTTGCTTATGTGAAGAGGACAGTGGGAGATAATTTAGAAGCTCGGTCTAACTTATGCTATTTTGTTGGTTATCCTAAGGAATCCATATGATATTACTTCTATGATCAAACTGAACAAAAGGTGTTTGTTTTAAGAAATGCAACTTTTCTTGAGGAATCGTTCCTAGAAGAAAAGAAAGGCAAGGTCACAGAATTCGAAGAAATTCGAGACACTCCCACGCCACATTTAGAGGACACGTCCCATTCTGACATCCCAAAACCAATCACGAACTTTGATACGCGTAAAAATCCTCCTCTAAGGCGTTCTGAACGCACTCCTAGACTACCTGAGAGATGGTATGGTTTTCTCCATGAAATCTCTCAAGAGGATAATGATCCCCTAACATATGAGGAGGCATTGTCAGACTCAGTTTCTGATCAGTGGAAATAAGCCATGATGTCCGAAATGAATTCCATATACTCCAACCAAGTTTGGACCTTGGTTGATTTGCCTGATGGGGTAAAACCCATAGGTTGGAAATGGATATTTAAGAGAAAGCTCAGAGTAGATGAAAATGTTACAGCCTATAAGGCAAGGCTCTTTGCCAAAGGCTTAACTCAAAGGCCCGGTGTGGAATTTGATAAAACCTTCTCACCTGTTGCAATGCAAAAGACCATTCAGATTATGCTTGCCATAGCTGCATATTACGACTATGATATATGGCAAATGGATGTGAAAACTGAGTTTCTCAATGGAGACATTGATAAAGATATTTATATGGATCAACCCATAGGTTTCACATTCAGTGGGAGTGAGCAAAAGGTTTGAAAGCTGCAAAGATCAATCTACGGATTGAAACAGGCTTCTAGGAATTGGAACATTCATTTTGATGAAGCAGTCAAAGCGTTTAGCTTCGTTCAAAATTCGAATGAGTCCTGTGTGTATAGAAAGGAATTGGAGACTTCAGTGCAATTCTTGGTGTGTCCAAAGACAAACCTTGAGAAGGAAAGATTGATTCATGTGCCTTATGCCTCAGCGATAGGTAGCATAATGTATGCAATGCTGTGTACTCGACCGGATGTGGCGTATTCACTTAGTGTGACGAGCCGTTTCCAATCAGACCCTGGAGAAGGCTACTGGACTGCCATGAAGATTATCCTAAAGTACTTGCGAAGCACTAAGGACTTATTCTTAGTATACGGAGGACAGAAAGATCTAGTAATCGGAGGATACTGCGATGCAAGCTTTGCATCTAACTCAGATGATTTTAAGTCAATGTCAGGATACATTTTCTGCCTTAACGGCGGAACAGTGAGTTGAAAAAGTTCTAAGCAAATGACCACTGCAGATTCGACCATTGAGGCTAAATACTTAGCTGCAAATGATGCAACTAAGGAAGGTGTTTGGATTAGAAACTTCATTCAAGAATTGAATGTCGTTCCTAGCATGAAAGACCCCATTACTGTGTTTTGTGACAACACTGGGGCGGTTGCTCAAGCAAGAGAACTAGGATCTCACTAACGAACCAAGCACATTACGAGGAAGTATCACCTAATCCGTGATATCATCAAACAAGGTGATGTGCGAATTGAGAGGACCACATCAGCAGAGAACCTGGCAGACCCGCTTGCTAAACCCCTTAGTCGAGAAGCTTTCGAAGGTCATCTTGCGAAGATGGGACTTAGATTAGCTTCCGAATGCCTTTGACGGACAAGTGGGAGATTGTTAGGAATATTACCCTGAAAGCCGATGTAATAGTCTGCTTTAGTACTTTCCTTTTGTAAATCACAGACAATCTTTGAATAATATAAATTAAGGCAATACTTCTTTACATGCTCTTGTTTGATTGTGTGATTACTTTAACTACGCATGTATAAGAACTCCCCTAATCAATATGACTTATAGGACTCAACCATTTAGGTGAACCGGTTCATGGAACGAGCCCTATATCACATAAGTCATGATTAGAAATCACTCCAAGCCGATGAGTCCTATAGATAATGGGAGTGTCAACCTAACTCGTTCGAGGTTTGCTCGCGTGATCATGCCCTTAAGAAGGACCACCATATTTCATGGGGTACAAAGTGTATTGTTGATACGTGCGTGATACATGGGGGTGCTTGCTTATTCTAAGTAAGTACACTGAGGTGTCCCGTGTGAGAAGATTCCTAAATGGGAAAGGAAGTTTCTATATCTGGAAGTAGAAACTTCCAGATTAGAAAATATGTCACGAGTCATTGATGTGATTAAGTGATCCTTAGACTTGAGGTTCCATTGATACTTTATGAGCTAACTCTGTAGTCTTAGGTGTAAGCTTTAAAGGGTGTCGCCTTAGAGAACTGATTCAAGGCTGATGCTGGGGCTGTACAAGTGGCACATGAAAGTATATGAGAATCGATAAAGGATCTACACTTACATTAGCAATTTGATCTTTTATAGTGTAAGTCATTCATATTCCATCTAGGAGTCCTTGGTAAAGGCAGTGGATCAAGACATCAAGAAATGAGTTTCTTGGATTGAGATCAAATGGATATGAAATGCACTTAACATTAAGATCAAGATTATTAGGTTTCTAATAATTCCCTTGCCCTAGATCTTGATTGAGAGATGGGATGTAAGAGGATTGTATCTCACATATGTCAATGTCTTAAAGGTTTTGTCGAATCGAGACATTCTAATTCTGCTAGGGGTCAAACACCTGTTGCTAGACTATGGTCGTTTGATCTGTGGACTGATTAATTAATTACGGAATTAATTAATTGGGATCACTGCTAATTGAATTAAGAACCTAGAGGGTCACACACAATAACCCGGCCAGGTGGGTTAAGGCTTGAATCGATTAAACGAGTTGATCGAACCATTAAGAGAATGGTGGGGCCCACACGTGTGCTGTATGACACGTGTCCTTATGGACACGTGTAGTCATGTCTTTTATGTGTATGTATATTAAATAATTAATGTGTTAATTATTTAATGGACTTTGATTTAATTTTGAATTAATATTAAAGTCCTATTTTTTAGAAATAAAGTCTAATAAATAATTAATTAAGAATTAGTTAATTATTAGTCTTCAAGTTATTTATTATTTAATAAATAAAGTAAAAATAAATATCTGAGAGAGTTAGATATTTTCTTGCTCATCAAGTTGGTCAAAACTTAGGAGTTTTGATCAAAGTTGGAAAGCTTTCTTCCCAAGCAAGAAATAAGAAGATAGTGGGTTAGCAAATCCTATCTCCATTAGGAGATGGATTTCGAACCCTAGCCCTTTAAATACAAGGGGATCGAGCCCGTTGATGGGTGATACAAAATTCTCCTTTCTCCAATAATTATACACTAAAACCTAGAGCCTAAACACCGAATATAGAACTAGCGTTCTCCCTATTCGGATCGTGGTCGCGGTTGGTGGACTAATTCTCTAGAGGGCTACTATCGTGAAGTCTTAAAAGATTCGAAGGAGCTTTTGGGGATCAAGTTATGTGAGGAGCGTTCTTGGGAAGCTAGAACGTGCCAAGAAAGCTACTATCTAAGTGAGTTTCTTGATCTCTACGAATTTGGAAATAGAAATTGCAAGATTCGATTCTAACTTATTGGAAAATTTTTTAATTTTCCGCTGTGTTTCTGTCTCATTTTCCCAACAGTATTTTCTGCCTTGGGTATCTTTTGCTTGCCCTTGTGACTACTCTTGGGATGGCGCCCGCAGGGACTTTTCGAGCACGAAGGGCTCCTTCTTCTGATCATGGCCCCGCTCATTGCAGTGTTCATCATACCGTTCCAAAATCTTGACGAATTCTTTCAAATGGACCCCAGCAATGAGCCTTTGTATTTCTCTCTCCAGTTGGTGGCACTCATTCGTATCATGCCCCTTTTGTTTATGGAAGACGTAATATTTTCCCGAGCGTCTCTGAGTTTAGTTTTCTTTAGTTTCTGGGGCCTCCTGAAGAGTTTCTTGTCTGAAAGGGAATAGATTTCTGAGGTTGGCCTGTTGAGAGGAATGCGCTCTTACCTCCAAGGAGGGGGAGGGGATTTGCGACGATCCTTGTGAGCACCCTCTTGCCCTCGTTCCTCTCTATGGTGGTTTACTGACCGAGGAGTATTAGACTTGTACATGTCCTCAAGCGCAAAGAAAGGTTCAGCGATCTCTCTCATCCCCATAAGAGATTTGGGCCTCTTTTTGACAATGGCCTCGGAGAACTCAGTGGTCACATAGTGTTTATGGTTAATGGCTTTGAAGAGCACGTGGATTAGAAAATCCATCGAGGGATGCTCGAACAGTAATACTTCCTTGTTGAACTGAGCGAAGAAGGAATGGAGGGATTCATTTTCGCCTTGGACCAGGTTGTACAAGGCCGTGGGCACAGTGATCGGGGCTTTCAGCTATTTGAAGTGATTTAGAATAGCATTGGTAAGGTCTTCATACCCCCTAATCAAGCAGGGTGGCAGTCGCTTGTACCATTCCTGGGCCATCCCGATGGGTGATGTGACAAACACCTTAGCCCAGTAATGGCTGGAATGCTCATAGAGATGCATTAAATGCAGAAAATGATCTAAATGTTCTGCAGGATCAGTGGTTCATTATAGAGACAGATGGTAGTGGGGACTTTGCCCATACCAGCTTGGGCCATCAAAACTTCCTCAACGAGAGGAGAGCCCCTCGCCAGGGAATGGTAGTATCTTCCCTCGTTGTTGTAGTTCTCATAATTCTCCCACTGTTCTCAGTTTCGAGGAGCGTGGTTCAGGTTGGCTTGGCGGTGAGCGTCTCTGGCATTGGCTCTCTCACCCCCAGCACAGGGGGCTTGAGACCCCGCTCGAGAGAGCTACTCAACCATGTCCTATAGACCTTGCAGCTGGTCTTGCACAACCGCGAGTGGGTCGGGGTTTTCCCCATTTGCTTTGCTGACTCCTTCCGAGGCTTGTGAATGGACTTCCTCATCCATATCTATCCTATCCATAGGCTCCTTCCCCTTACCGGCCTGTGGTTGTTCCGGTGCTCCCCTCGGTGGAGCTTCCTTTGCGTTGACGAGTGGTGGTGGTAGTGGCCGAGCCTGCAAGATGGCTTGGGCGGCAATAAGAGGATGAACTTGCCATCCCCTCATGGGAGGGGCGATTTGCGCAGCCTGCCCAGAGGGGAAGTAACTGGTTGTGAAGTTTTTCCAGGCATTCTGGGCAACTTGAACTTCACACTGCATGTAGATGGCTTGCAACTGCCTAGGCATCATATGGGGTATCTCCACCTGCTCGATCTCCTTCGGCACAACAATCGAAAGCTGCATCTGCCCGGTATGGTAGGGTTGTATGGCGGGGAACATGTTGGGTGGTGTAACCATATAGCCTGGTAGCGGCACCACCATGGACTAGCCGCCCATAATCGCGACAACGGTGGAAGGCTGATTCAGGGAAAAGTTAGAGCCAGATCCTCCCACCATCCTGGATGCGGGCGTGTAGCACCCACACGTAGGGCCACATCCCCCGCACCATAATCCGAACCCGAATACGAAATGGAATGTCCGCACCCGAATCCGAATCATAGCGAACGGGAGACCAAACACACACACTAGGCTAGGCGGAGCTAGACCAAACGGAAACAGAGTGCGCGGAAGCGAATAAATAAAAGCAACGAACAAAACATCACATATATATATAGGTACCAACCCACACCTATCCATATTTTATTTACATATAAATACCAACACGTTCTGTACAGAAGCCATCCCGGCTCGAACAAAATAGTGTATATACAAATCAGAGCTATACAACCACAAAATGACAAAGTGCAGGTATATAAATGCACCTAACGAGACCTAGACCGACAAGTGTATAAAGCAGACACACTTCTCCGCCTAGCTCACGCTCCCAAAACCTGCAACTAAAAGAGTAAACGAGGAGTCAGTCAGCTGACTGAGTGAGGGGGGCTAACGCACACCCACACCCTACATATATATAGAGCAGAGCACAAAGCAAAGGGCGAAATTATGAACCGGAATAGGTTTTACAAACTAAAACTTTCCAAAACAAATACATATACTTTAAAACCTTTCATAAACACTATCCCGATTCATACTTCTCAAACATACATAACAAAACATAATGCTCGGCGAGAACGAGCTTCCAACCTTTACTCCTCAGAATAAACAAAACAGAAATCATACATATCTCCTCTACACCAATGATGGAAGAGCCACCGGCGGCCCTAACCATCCATACATATACAGACTCACGAGGGGTAGCGAACCCACATCGTGCCCTCCCCGGTTTTTACGCCGAAGGCATCGAAATATCACACCTTCCCAAACTCCCAGGGGTCGCGTGTGATATAACGGATGGAGACTACGCACAGGCCGAACCTCGACGGCCCGAACCGTCCCGAGGGTTCCTTACCCGTAGCTCCTTGGATCCACACATACAAATCATATCATAACATAAGCCAAATCTTTCATGGCGATCTCGCTAACAGAATCGTAAAGCCTTTTTCCAAAACATAGCTTACATAAGCTTATTTAATATCTTTTCCCAAAACAAAGTTGTTCACAAGATCATAAACATATTCTAATCAACACATACCTATCTATATATATAATATATAGTCACATGCACGGCTTGAAAACATCACATAAGGCTTTAGGTCGTTTAGCTAATAAATTCCTAAACCTCACCTTGTGCGTGACAAAAACGAGCCAACGTGAACAACCTACGCCTCAGGCTCGTCAACTGGAACCTCCTCTGAAAAGAAAACACGAAAGCCCAAGACTTAGACTCTATATGAACCAAAGAAGACGCTCGGCAAAATGCATGATTCATGCTCATAGATGAAATGTCGCAATTAAGTCATATAATTCACAATTCATATACATAAAATATTTATATACAATCCAATATGCAAAACAATCAATTATAACAATTAAAATGCAAAAGAAAAGCATTTAAAATCATACAAATGCATAAACAAGGCAAAGAGAAAAAGTGGCAAAATCCACCCCCATGGATTTTTCAAAAGGGGAAAATCCACCCCCATGGATTTTTCTTGAGCTACTGCCTCAAATCCACCCTCGCGGATTTTTCCAAAGGGAAAAATCCACCCTCGCGGATTTGACCCAGTAGGAGGGGTTCCGGACATGGGAACGGCCGTTCCCGTTCCCACTCTCGGCGATGAACAGTATGGCCTGGGAACGGTCGTTCCCAGTTTGAAACTGGGCGGGAACGGCCGTTCCGGCCTGGTTCGAAAGCTGGAACAGAACATTTTTACAGAAAACAGGGGAAGCTCATTTTTGAGCCAAAAATGGCCAAAAACCAACCTTAAATTTTGCCACAACTTCTCAAAATGCACACACAATACATATAAATCATGCTTGACATATAAACACTCAAATAACTTAAGAAAACGGAATTAAAATGCATGATCAAAGGATTGCAACTTTCAAGCATAAATCATGAGCATTCATAAATACTCCAACAACCAAGGATTTAATGCAATAAAGACAACATATACAACCCATATAACTCATAAATGAGGCTAGGAATCAAACACATCAAGCAAAGAGCACATATCCAAGTTTATCATGAAACCCTTACTATTCACGTAGGGAAACAAAGGCATGCAAAACTCACCCCAAACTCAGAAATTAAACCATAGAAACGAAGAGCATGACGAGGGGATTCCGAAACCTACCTAAGTTCAAGAAAAGACGAAGAAACGAGAGAGATATAGGCTTGGGAAGTTGGATGATCAACTTGAGGGTTTAAGCTTCTTGCTTGGCTTGGAGTTGCTGCTTTGAACGTAAATGAAAGAGAAAGAAGAATGGTTCAGCCTTTAAGGCTGGACCGGTTCGGTTCACGGGTTCGGTTCAAGGTTTCCGGTTCAAGTTGGTTCGGTTTAACAAATACGGGTTCAAATATGGCCAACTCAATTTAAAACGAATAAAACATAAGCAACAAATAGTTCAAGTAATTCATATAAGTCGTAAACAATTAATCCAAAACGCAAATATTGATAAATCACATAATTTACCTGTACCGACTGTGAGTCGGGGTGTTACAGGGCGACCCTTGGTGGGTCTCCTGTTCTGGCTCTGCAGGCCCTTCCGGCGGAGGGACTACCCCGGCGTTGGGTGGGGCGTCCGTAACTTCTGCAGTAGGCAGCTGCCATCGCCGCCGTGGGGGGATCACCTCCGCCCCCAAAAACTCCAGATCTTGTAGTTTCCATGATAAAATAAGTGTTTGTTTCTCAACTACCAAGGAGGGAAAAGAAAGAAGAATACTGGTTTCCCACAGATGGCGCCAAAAATAATGGGGTCTGATCTGAGTTGTCAAACTCCAACACTTTAAAATTTGTATTGTGGGGAAACAGGGGTTGAGAGCTTGGGCGAAGGTCGCTGGTGATGGTAGGTTCAACCTGCTAGGAACAAACACAACAAGGTGAAAAGGCCAAGCTGGGGGAAAGGGGGGTGATACCCAGTTTGGCTCTCCGACGCTCAAGTCAGACTCAAATAGTGAGTTAAGAAGGTGAAGCAAAAACAGAGCTCAGATATGGAAGCTTGCTTACAGAGTCAAGGCCCTTTTGGTAATTGCCAATTTGTGGTCCTGTATTGATGTTGCCCTAGACACATGGCGTAATGAGGAGTCTCTAAAAGGGATCTCCTGCAAAAGCCTGTGAAAAGGTTGGTGGCGGTAACAGTGGCAGGTGCGCGATCTTGTACTGTGCGTCAGAGAGCCTTTTGAAGTTGTTACCGAGGGTTAGGCACGCTCGGGTTTGGATAAGGGCTTTATAGGCTCGCTTAGCCCGAGGGGACGCTTGGTCCCCAAAAGCATGATCATGAAGAGTAGCCTTACTCTTATGAAGTCAGGGGGTCCTTTCGAGCGTCAATTTGGAAGCATTCTCGAGGGTGGAGTGATACTCGTATTCTGAAGTCTTGTTCCTCCGCTCGGGAGGACCAAGATCTCTTAGGAAGTTGGAGGCGGTCATTTCCTCGAAGGGAATGCCCCACCACGAGGCATGGTTTGAAGTGTTCTTGATGCGCCATGTTGTGAGGTGGGGATTGGGCAACTTGTCGCTTACGTGTCACGAGCGTATTTTAGCCTCATCATGTGTGTGTATTATATATATATATATATATATATATATATATATATATATATATATATATGCTTTTTCTGTGTGGAAACACTATATATATGTATGTATGTATCTAAGTGAGTGTTTATAATATATGGATACAAATATGATACAACATATATTAATTTTTAAATTTAACAAGTGAAAGACGTTGGTCACGATGTCCAGCCTTAATATGATACAACACAATACGATACAATAATATTTAGAGTTGTTTGAGCATCATAAGAGTGGTAATTTAAAATTATAAACTTTTTATTTATATATGTGAGAGTGTCTATTAGAAAATGTAATTCCAATTGAGGTCTCCTCACTATATTTAAAGTTAAAAGATTGATGTTCTAAATATTTTTATTTTAATAATTCAATTATTTAAAATATTTAGATAAATCGTATACCTAATGTACAACGCACATTGTTTTTACTAGTAATATAAACATTGTTAGTTTATATACTTTTGTGTTTTAATTAATAATGTATATACTTAAAATTATATAAAATATCATATTAATATTATAATTTGTATATTATATAATTTTTAAATATATTATTATTGTTATTAACTATATTCATATTTTTCTAATTAAATTTGATTGAAAAATTCAAACGGAGAACCGACGGAAAACCAACGGAATTTTCTTTCAATGAAAATTCCAACGAAAAACCTGTAGCACCCGAGCGCGAGACACCACATCCCCTGCACTGAGTCCCGACCCGTATACGAAATGGAAAGTCCATACACATGCCAAGTCAAGGCGAACGGGGACACAACACACTCGCTATGCTAGGCGGGAGCTAACCCTTAAACCATTCAATACCAAAATGCAATAAAACAGAATATGCAATAGAAGCGGAAGCAATACATGATCAAAATATATACAATGAGCTTCCAAGCTCCAAAAATAATTACAAGTGTTCAAGTATCCAAATGCCATCACGGCTTAATTATCAAGTACGCTCCAAATATTCGTAATCATAATACAAAAATATAAGTATGAAAGTGAACAAAAGAATGCTAGACTCAAATGCAAGACACCTAAAAGACCTGAATTCCGGCCTAGCACTCCTCCTACTAGCCAAAACTGAAACAAAACAGGTTCAGTCCAAAAGGGACTGGTGGGTATAAAAATGGGGCATAATATATAAATATTGCAGAATTTAAACAGGTTCATGCAAGTTATAATCACATAAGAGGTTTTAGAACATTTCCCAATCGGGTAAAATGAGAAAATCATCAAACGTTATAACTATCATATTCATTCAATAAGTTATTCGTGAACCCGGCGAGAGGGCTAAGTCTCCAACTTCCACCTTGTGTAATCATTAAAGTGTTCGTTAGGTTTTCATACATAATCTTTCGTGCATAATCAATCGATCAATCATAATCATTCGATCATTCATAATCATTCAAATAAACACCTTTTTCCTCCGGACGGTGGATGGGCTTGCAAGACCCGGCCACCTCAATCATTCTGGCTAGTGGGGTACATGAATCCACAAAAGCCCGGTTCCCATTCCTCGCTAACCTCCTAGCGAGGGCCGGTATCATCGTAGTTTTGGTGGAACTAGTATACAGGTTCACCGTCGGCCCTTGCTTCCCTGGTTAGCCACGTAGACTAAGTCCCAGGGCCCCCATTCATTGCATTCATTCAATCTTGCCAAAACATTAGGTAGGGTATTCAAAAGGAAAAGGATTTGACAATCAAAATCATAGACTCTTCAAAAGACTCGATATATACGTATAATAGTTTGGCTTAAAACTTTACACATTGGGGATATAACGGCTCATTTAACTAATAGAAGAGAAACCTACCTTAAAATCAAAGAAATGGTGCAAGAGCCTCACTGATCAGCCTCATCTCCATTCGAACCCAAATCTATGCAAAGAAAGTGAAGTGAGACTCAAAATGACCAATTACGATGCATGGCAATATGATAAACGTGATATGAGATGCGCATGAGACAATAATATGTTATGGAGATGATCCTACGCACAATTAATGTCACATAGGCACGTAAATGATCATTTCATTCAATATAAGGAAGAACCGTATTTGTTCATAACACGTAATCAAATTACACGTATTCATAACAATCAATTCATAATCAATTAGGTAGCATATTCATAATCAATCATAATACAAGGCATTAACATAATTAAAATAAGATTAAAGCATAAACTAAACAAGATTAACAATATAATTAACATACAAACGAATAAAGAATACAGGGGGGGTAACGAGGGTTACCTCCTGCAATAGCAATTGGAGGAACGCCCGTTCCTGGAGGCAGGCAATTTCTCCCTTGGTGGTAACGGGGGTTACCAAATTCCAGTACATCTGGGGTAACGGGCGTTACCCCAGGCAGATGCCCAAAATTCAAAAAGGGGTGGAGGTAACGGATGTTATCTCCCTTCAGTGAAAACGGGGTAACGGGTGTTACCCCTGGCAGACGAACACCCCTGTTCTTATTCCTTCTTCTTTTCCAACGAGCCAAAACTCCCATACACCATACCCCTATTCAAGAGCTAAAGAAAGGCAAGGAAATACCACACTCTAAGGGACAAAAATGATCACAAGACTAGGCATAATCATCAAACAATCATATATGCTCAAGAAATCAAGAAAACGAAGGAAAAAAGAATGATCAACTCAACATCTTCAAGCGCAAGAATTTCAAATTCATTAATGGTGGATTCATTAATACTCAACTACCATGAAAAGTGAGTTCATAAATGTAATAAGGGAGTCAAAGTGATTAATATACATGCTATAAACCAACCAAAACTCCAAGGAATGAATGAGATCAAGAAATTCATACAACAGCCCAATTATTCAATCAAATTATCAAAATATGATCAAATCTTCATGAAAATATGAAAACTATAGCTTTAACCGACCACAAGGAAGTGTTAATCACAAATACATGCTTACCTTCTGGATTGGTTGAAGTTTGAAGAGGTTATGAGCTCAAACTTTGGGAGGGATGGATAGTACCCAGAATGGAGGGTTTCTTCCTTGGCTTAGCTGAATTTCTCTTCTTTGTGGTGTGAAGAACGAAATGAAAGAGGAGAGATCAGGTAGGGAATCAAGTGTTGAGCTTGTGGGTCCAAGATTGGCTTAATTTGGCTAAGTATGACTTAAGTTATGGCTAAAATGGCTAAGTGTGGCAAATATGCGGTCGAAGGTTGTTTCGGTTGAATTTCAGAGGTTCAAACGGGCTTAGAAAAATATAAGGCTTCTCCCATTGAACCCGAACCTTTGATATAAGTCTGACGGAGGTGACGAAATTCGAATCCGAATTCCCGAGCTCAAGATACAATGCTCGGAACCAAAGGTGCGCTAAATGCTCTTTAGGCACGATTTGGTTCCAAAACTCAAAATAAATCCGAAACCAACTCAAACAAGTTTGAACACAAGTAAAGACCATTAAAACATGTTCATAATACACATATCTCATGTATACCAAAGGTTCACACAAATCAAAAAGTAAATCAAATGCAAACGACACGTATTCATACTCATGTACGTTCAAACGTTCAAGAATTCAAATAATTCGTATAATTCAAATAATAATCAAATAACATATAAAATGAACATATAATAACATAATCAAATATTTAAAATACTCAATTACATAAACACATACGTCAACCTGTACGGCCGAAAAGTCGGGGCGTTACAACACCAACGGAAAGGATTCCATTGGTTTTTTTTTTTAACGAAGAAGTAGAAAACTGACGGAAAATAAGAAAACCGACGGGGTTTTCCGTTGGAATTTTTTTTTCTCTCAAAATTCCAGTAGAAAACTGACGGAAAAAATTCAGTTGTTTTTTTTTTTAATGAATAATTTAAAAACCGACGGGATTTTTCATCGGTTTTCCGTTGGAATTTTTTTTTCTTTGAAAATTCCAACAGAAAAATTTCCATTGGTTTTCTTGAAGGAAGACTAAAAATACCGACGGGATCTTCCGTCGGTTTTCCGTTGGAATTTTCCTTTCAATGAAAATTCCATCGGTTTTTAATGAAGTAAAAGATCGATGGGATTTTCCATCGGTTTTCCGTTGGAATTTTTTTTTCTTTGAAAATTCCAATGGAAAAATTCCGTTGGTTTTTTTTTTTAAAAAAAGAAGAATAAATATACTAACGGGATTTTCCTTTGGAATTTTTCTTTCAATGAAAATTCCAACGGAAAACCAACTGAAAATTTTCGTTGGTATTTTTGGTGCAATTTTTTTTAGAATTATGCCAAAATTTTCGACGGAATTCCGTTGGAATTTTTTGTGCAATTGTTTTTAAAATTCCGCCAATTTTTCCAACGGAATTCCGATGACTTTTCCATTGGAATGCAATTTTGCTTGGCCGTGCGAATTTCGTCGGAATGCTGTCGATTTTCTGTAGGTTTTTGGCTGTTTTCTTGAAGTAGCGGGTTGGAGGGGGAAGGGATAACGACTCTCTTGCTACTTGTCGGACGGTGGGAGGAAGGGGAGTGGCAGGGGTGACAGCCGCTGGCTGGAGGTGAAAGGGTGGCCAGAGCAAATCTGTAGGAAAAGGGTTGGCGGCGGCTGGGGCAATTTGGCAAAGGAGGTGGTGGGTTAGGTTGGTGTGTATGTGTTAGTGTGTAATTAGTGCTTTATTTTCCTTGATTTTTCCCCTATAATTGACTGGATATCTACTTAATTTGGCTTAATTGTGGCTTTGCAAGACCAATTGCGTTGGATTGAAGGGTTACGCATAATCTGAACCAAAAGAAGCGATAAGTGTAGAAAATGACCTGAGTCATGACCTTCAAGCTATGACGATACCTTAAGCTAAGGGTGACGTAGCAGACAGGTCACCCAAGTCAATAGTTGCGGCTGAGTTCTACTTTTTGACGAATTAAGCTACTTGCAGTAGCTTTGCACAGCATTTTGCGTTTCAAGGTATGTAATCATCATACTTAGACTTTCTAAAGGAATCTTTTGCCTTAAAGTGTGTAATCAAGTGGATATTTTCAAGTTTATAAGCAAGGATTAGAAAGAAAAGGGTTCATATTTAGTTTGGAAGCTTGAAGGAGGAAGCACGCAGTAGCAGCAGCTGCTGGAATACAGTAGAAACAGGGACTAAATCCCCTGTTTTGATCAGAGCAAGAAATTCATCTTCCCTTCCTCTTTATAGTTGAATTTCATGTATAGATTGTAAAGAACTTTAATCGATCTTTTGTAGCTTGATTTGGTTGGTTTATTTCCAGTTCTTAAGCACTTTGATAGCTGAATATTTTGTAAATATGAAGATCAGCTAGCAATCTTATTCTAGTTAAGTCATTTCCAAGATTCATGTGGTGATTTGTGAGATCTAATTGTTCCTTTAAAGCTTCGAATACCTTGGTATATGCATGCTTCTTGGTTTAAGGTTATAGGCTTGTTTAAAGATGAATAATCTGATCAATTGTTCTCTTGAGGCTTGCCTTATAAACTGTGTAGTTAGTTTGATCCGTAATTGTCACTCTAATTGTGCCTAAGAGTTAACACCATTGATAGCTTACCCCCTTGTTTGCTTGATTGTGGTGAGATACATCTGTAATAGCTTAAGCATTCCGAGCTTATGTGTTTGTTGGCTAGGGTTGGTATCCTTTTCGTGCTTTAAAGCTGCCATTAAATTAAATCTTGAGATCGTATCTACGAGGTTGTTTATTGGTTAGGGAGTTGGTTAAAGATCGTATCTTAATCACCGAATAAGTTAGAAAGGACGAGGTTGTCAGAGCTTGTTGACACCATAGCCGGCCTATCGATGGATTTTAAGCTTATTTATGCATCAATGATCAGATTATAAGCAAGAATCGAAAGAAATAACTTGACTAGAGTTCTATTTTCCTAATCCTCTTGAGTTTATTTTATTTAGTTAATTTATTTAATTTTAGTTTGTTATTTAAATTCCTGCACTTAGTTTATTACATTAACCCCCCTCCCCCCTCTCTCTTTATTTTTGTTGCTTCGTTCAGTTAGCTATTAGAGATTTACAAGACCATCCAATCTTTGTGGGATCTACCCTTTACCACTATACACAATTTATTGTGTTTGGTAGTTTAGGAATTTTATTTGGTGGATTCGACACCCATCAAATTTTTGGTGCCATTGTCGAGGATTGGTTCTAATTAGTTTTGTTTTTCTCTTGATAGCTTAGTGTTGTTTGTGCAGAGAAGTCAGTTCAGGGAATCAACATGCTGTCATCAATGGCTGCAAGCTCTCAAAGTGATGTTTATGGAATTTGCATCGGTGACCATCCAACCAATGGATGTCCTTTACTCCTTGATGATCACTTTTCTCATTTGCAGCCCATAACTGATCAATATGGAGTGTGCAGGCCCTCACCACACTGATAGGTGTCCGTTGCTTGATGAAGAACTTCTTCCAAAACTAACAAAGCAGGACTGTGATGTAGGCACAACGTTTTAACCTCCACAACAACATCCATCATCTTTCAATTCAGGTATATCTCTTAAGCATATGTTCAAAGCTTTTACGATTAATGCACAACAACTTCAATAGGAAACTCGGACAAACATGGGACAAATATGGTAATTCTTACAAGAGACACCTAATAACATGCAACAATTTCAAGAGAAGTTGAAAAATCAAATTGCACAATTAGCTTCCTCGGCAAGAAGATTGGAAGATAAAGAATCAAAATTTGAGCTACTTGCAGAAAAATGGACGAGTTATGATGACCAATCAAGAAATGAAATGGTAATCTAGAAAACAGGGGGCTGAAACAAAACATATCTTAGAAGTCCAGAAAGTTGATGAAGAAACACAACATGACTGTACAACAGACCTGAGCATAAGTGATGACCATAGCTTAAGGTCAGATGAGGAATCCAGACCTACTGTACAATCTCAACCATTGATCATCCCACACCCAACTGCACAGAGGTATGTTGATTTTCAAAAGGATGAATTAGAGTTCCAAAATGATGAATCAAAGTTCCCGTATGAATTTTACAATGTTGAGGTAAATGTTCCACTACTTAATATAATTAAATTCATGCCTCAATATATGAATTCTCTTGAAGAATTATGTGCAATAAAGAAGAATATGCCTTGTTATGGGAAGGTAAGTATAGGAAAACATTTCTCCAATATCCTTTAAGGAAAGATGCCTCAAGTGAGTAATTTCCAAGGTTTATTTACTCTTTCATGTAAAATAGAAACAATTGGAATCGATAGAGCCTTGTGTCATTATAGTTCCTCGATTAATTTGATGCCTTTGTCTATTTGCTCACAATTGCATATTAATTCCATGAGAAAAACAGGCATGAACATTCAACTCTTTGATGGAACAATTGTTTATCCGAAGGGCATATTAGAAAATGTTTTAATTCAAGTTGATGGCATGATCTTTCCCATGGACTTCTTTGTAGTTGATAACTCATATGATGTTTTGTTAGGAAAGCCCTTTCTTGATATATCTAAGACAAAAATCAGTGAGTTTGTTCATACACTCACAATGGAATTTAATGGAAATGTTGTTAAATTCACTATGTTTGATTCCATGAAATTTCCCCATGAGTTGTTTTATTTAGATGACAAGAATTTTGTTAGTCCCCTTCCATGTGGTGCATTTTTTGAGTTACACTATGATGATAAAGATGTTTTAGCTCTCACTCTCATTCGCTTTTTAGGAAATCTTGCTTTGATGGAGCTAAGTGGTTGTTTTATATTGAGTTTATTTCCTGATAAGCTAAGTTCTAAATGGAAGAGAGCTTTTCGATGTACTCAAATATATCTTTATCATATAGGGGATTTCAGCAGCCTTGATGAAGGCCTGTTAATATTGAACATACATTATTTGAAGGGATTTTATGCAGGTTTTCCCATGAAAGGTATGAAGGATTTTAATTGAAGACATGTGGTGCAACACATCGTCTAGCCTAGGATGTTAAACAACGATGCTTTTTGGGAGGCAACCCAATTCGTTTTTATTTACTGTTATTTAGTTCTTGTTTCTCCGTGTTTCTTGACTAAGGACCTCTTTTTGTTTTATTTTCAGGTTTATGATAGAAACAGGGCTCCTGGACCTAGATCGCAAAGGATGATCATACCTTAAGCCTCAAGAAACCCACACAGTTTCAGTAAATGAATTCAGGGGAGTCCTCACGCACTTATATTTTCATTTATTATACATTGAGGACAATATGGAATAAGTGTCGGGGAGTTATTCTGGTAGTTTATGAAACTTTTTGCTGGTCTACTGTGTGAAGCATGCTTTGAATGTCTATCCTAATTGTATATTTGATTGATAGTCCTATTCTTTTTTGTCTTTGTCTTGATTAGTTTTGTTAGTTTGTTGGTTAGTCAGCTGGTCCTTAGCTCTTTTTGGTATGTTTTTGTACAGTTATGTTAGTTTGAACCTGACCATGTGCAACATGTTTCGATTTGAGGATTTTTTAACATGGAAAATAAGTTGAAGTAACATGAATTTCCATGTCTGATTCTTGGAGTTGAACAAACTTATAGTTTTTGGCCCTGCTAGAGAATGTTTCTGAATTTGGATTAATGGATGATAACTTAAATTGCATGCAATAATTGGACCTTCATGTATGAAAAAAGTGTGCTACTTTTGATTGTCTAAATATGGAAATTAAATGGTGCTAAATGTTGATGCACTCCGCTGTTCACTCAAAGCGAGTGATTATGAGTGAGGATTTAACTACCTGAGTGGCTATTGGGGACTGAAAAAGATCAAAAATAATCACAGCCAAAGGAAATTCAATTGTTTAAATGTTTTATCCCAACATCGTAGGCAGTTCAACAAAGCTCGTTTTACTCCGTTGGTCATCGTGGAAATGACAAATTAATCTCGGTATACCGGTGACTATGAGTAATGCACAAAGTGCAGCCTAGGGATAGTCATGAAATACCAAAGCGGTATCATGACACCCGAAATAGGCAATGCAAAGAGCTTTGGTATAAATGAATTAAAACCCTCACTTTTATCTCTTGTATTGTTGGACAATCTTAAGGAGCACGTTTGATCACATGATTTAATGGCTTATATGGTAAATGTGCATGCTTAATTGAACTCGAAATTTCTTAACATTCTCTAGCAAGTTAAATACTTAGAATTTGTCCTTTTCCATTTTGATAGGCAGTGCAGACTTGTTATGATACTCATTTTAGTGTTCAAACTTTCTCATTGATAAACTGTGGGGCTGTAGTGGTTAGGGGATAACCTTGCTTGAAGTCTAGTTGCAGATTGCTTGAGGGCAAGCAAAGTCCAAGTGTGGGGGGATTTGTTAGTGTGTAATTAGTGCTTTATTTTCCTTGATTTTTCTCCTATAATTGACTTGATATTCACTTAATTTGGCTTAATTGTGGCTTTGCAGGACCAATTGAGTTGTATTGAAAGGTTATGCATGATTTGGACCAAAAGAAGCGATAAGTGCAGAAAATGACCTAACCTATGACCTTCAAGCTATGACCATACCTTAAGCTAAGGATGACTTAGCAGAAAGGTCACCCAAACCAACAGTTGCGGCTAACTTCTACTTTTTGACGAATTGAGCTACTTCCTGTAGCTTTGCACAGTATTTTGCGTCTCAAGGCATGTAATCATCATACTTAGACTTTCTAAAGGAATCTTTTGCCTTAAAGTGTGTGATCAAGTGGAGATTTTCAAGCTTATAAGCAAGGATTAGAAAGGAAAGGGTTCATATTTAACTTGGAAGCTTGGAGGAGGAAGCACGCAGTAGTAGCACCTGCTGGAACACAGCCGAAACAGGGGCTAAATCCCCTGTTTTGATCAGAGCAAGAAATCCCTCTTCCCTTCCTCTTTTTAGTTGAATTTCATGGATAGATTGTAAAGAACTTTAATCGATCTTTTGTAGCTTGATTTGGCTGGTTTATTTCTAGTTCTTAAGCACTTTGATAGCTGAATATTTTGTAAATATGAAGAGTAGCTAGTAATCTTATTCTAGTTAAGTTATTTCCAAGATTCATATGGTGATTTGTGAGATCTAATTGTTCTTTTAAAGCTTCGAATACCTTGGTATATGCATGCTTCTTGGTTTAAGGTTATAGGCTTGTTTAAAGATGAATAATCTGATCAATTGTTCTCTTGAGGCTTGCCTTATAAACTGTGTATTTAGTTTGACTCGTAATTGTCACTCTAATTGTGCCTAAGAGTTAACACCATTGATAGCTTACCCCCTTGTTTGCTTGATTGTGGTGAGATGCATGTGTAATAGCTTAAACATTCCAAGCTTACGTGTTTGTTGGCTAGGGTCGGTGTCATTTTCGTGCTTTAAAGCTACCATTAAATTAAATCTTGAGATCGTATCTACGAGGTTGTTTATTGGTTAGGAGTTGGTTAAAGATCGTATCTTAATCACTGAATAAGTTAGAAAGGACGAGGTTGTCAGAGCTTGTTGACGCTATACCCGGCCTATCGATGAATTTTAAGCTTATTTATGCATCAATGATCAGATTACAAACATGAATCGAAAGAATAACTTGACTAGAGTTCAATTTTCCTAATCCTCTTGAGTTTATGTTCTTTAGTTAATTTATTTAATTTTAGTTTGTTATTTAAATTCCTGCACTTAGTTTATTACATTAAACCCCCCCCCCCCGACCCCACCGTTCTCTTTATTTTTGTTGCTTCGTTCAGTTAACTATTGGAGATTTACGAGACCATCCAATCTTTGTGGGATTGACCCTTTACTACTATACACAATTTATTGTGTTTTGTAGTTTAGGAATTTTATTTGGTGGATTCGGCACCCATCAGTGTGGGTGGGAAAGGGACGGGAAGGTGGGGTGGGTGGGTCATAGGGCTACAAACGAGCCGAGCCAAGATTGTGCTTGAGCTTGATATTTTTGCCCTGACTCGAGCTCGGGATCGAGCTCGTCAAGCTTGATATTTTACGACTTAAACACGGCTCGCCCTTAACTCGGGATCAACTCGACTCGGCTCGGTATGGCTTGAACTTTTTTTTTTCCTAATAATTCCTTTTTTTTAATAAAATTACTAATATATATATATATATATATATATATATATATATAACACATAATTATATAACATGATAATATATTGTATAATACACACACACACACACACACACACACACACACACACATATATATATATATATATATATATATATATATATATTTATAATATAATTGGATTAATTAAATCAAATTAATTAATCATATATATTAAAATTATATTATAAAATAACATGTATTAAAATTTTATCACACAAAAATATATATACATATATATATATATATAATATATGTAAGAATATATTTGGTTATGATGGGTCTGATTTCTGGTATCCAAACTCCAACACTCTGAATTTGTTTTTGTGGGGAAACAGAGGATGAAAACTAGGGAGAGTATGGCCGAAAATTGTGGATTCAGCCTGCTAGGACAGACACCAAACAAACGGTCAAAAAGCCAAGTTGGGGGAACTGGGGGTGATTCCCAGTTTGGCTCTCCGACGCTCAAGTCAGATGATGATCTGAAAGAGGAGATGAAAGTAATTGCAGAGTTACAGTTAGAGAGGATTGCTTACAGTGGAGGGGATGAAGTCCCTTACTTATAGCTGAGGGTCAGGGACCCTTTGGTAATTTGCATCTTGTGGTCCTGCCCTGATATTGCCCTAACACATGGCGTAATGAGGGAAAACCTAGGAGGAATCTCGTACAAAAGCTAGCGAAAAGGTGTTGCGGGCAACAGTAGCAGATGCGCGGGCGCGTATGGTGTGTCAGAGAGCCGTTTTGGGTTGGTAACGAGGGCTAGGCACACGCTCATGTTTACCGTGTGCCTGGCGGGCTCGCAGATCCAAGGAAAACTGGAGCCAGGATCTTGAGTCTCCCGAGGGGAGCATTCAATTGCTGAACCTTGTGAGAAGGGTTCCTCGAGCGTGAATGCGTGGGGACGCGTTGTTGGTGAAACCAACTGACGCTCGAGGTTTGTTTCTTTCTCCAAGGCTTGGATAGTTTTTGGGGGGCTGGAGGAAGGTACGCTCGGTCAGACCAAATTGGCACGCGATCATTGTTGATAGCGCCACGTGTCAAAACGTGGGCCAATTGACCTGAGTCACGTGTCAAAACATGGGTTGAGCGTGTTTTGGGCCACATCATTTTGCCCCCCAATTCTGGAGTCCTTAGTAATGAGGATTGTAGAATTCAAATCCTCCTAAACTTCTGAGGGTAACGCTCGTTTAATGAGATACAAAGAGTTTGCGTGTTCGGCACCCTTGCTCTGATCATGCATTTAATGTCGTCTTTTCATATTGACCGCTCGAGACGTCAGGCATTAAATGTTGCAGGGCGAGTGGGTGCGCCTTTTCAAGAAACGGCGTATGAACTCCGGGATGTGTGTGACGGTTCCCAAAAGTGGGCAGTTACCTAGGTAGTAAATGATTGCATTTTGAATTTAATGTTCCAAACCTTACCAACTTCTCACCCTATAAATAGGGGATCCCATATCTTCTTCGTCCTTTACGCATTGACTACAATCTTCAAGCATTCAGAGAACATCAATGTTCTTACTAGATTTCCAGAGATTCCCAGCGAACAAGAACTTCTCAAGACTCTTTCTTAGGTATTTTAATAACCTTCTTCTAACTCCTTCTTTGTTAACCCTAGAATTGTTAGGATCAATCTTCCCGAAACTCCATTTTCCATTACAATCTTCCTTTTTTCCTCATATTTCCGAAAACCAGAAAACCATGTCTGAACAACACATCGAAGAATTTGTTCATGAATTGGAGAAAAATGCAGATCAGAATTCCTCCCCCCATAATCACTTACCATGAAACGGTGGCCGGAATCTTTGGGGAATCAAGGGATGACAACTTAGATGTGGCGGTGTCCGCCATGGGGAAGAGAGATCCCGGCGGTGTTGAACACCTTTTTGAGAGGTGACGTTGCCTTTGACGGAAAGTGCTACACATCCTCACCGCCACACTGTAACGGTGGCCATTCCTGCCCTCATTCCAGAAGAAGGAGAGCACGTCGGGCCCTCGGAAGAACCTCCAGTAAAACGCAGAAAGAAGGGCAAGAAAACCAAGAAATCCGCCGAGGGTGAAGGCTCGGGTATGTAAGCTTCCGAGAGGACACCTGATGAGACTCCTAGTACCATCACCTTGGGTGATTTAGTAACAATGAGGGCCCCTCGTTATTGGGATGAGCATTTCACTTACTGGATCCCAGTACCGCACTAGTGGTCTAACCACCCCCCCTCCAAGGGAGATGGCGGTTTACAGAGATGCTATAACATTTGGGGGGTTAAGTTCCCTATTTCTGTCCCTGTTGCAAGTATTCTAAATCTTATAAACCTGAGCCCTTCTCAAATAGTACCCAGAATAGCCCTCATAACCTCTTTTGTGATTCTGATGAAGTGTACAGGGAAGGAGCCCTCCATCCACAACTTTAATAGTCTATTCCAAGTGGTCCGCTCCCCGAGCTCGTCTCCTCAGACTGGTTTTTACTACGTCCAAGCCAAATCTAACTTGAGGCTGATAGATGCGCCCTCGACATCGTATGGGACGGATTGGAAAGAGAAATTCTTCTTTGTGATAGCGCCCGAGGGTGAAGATTTTGGAGTTCCCCGAGAGTGGGTAGACCATAGGGACAGGCCCCTTGTGAGATCCCGCTTGGATCCATCATTCCCCATATCCTGGGCTCAGAATTTGGCCCTTACTTTTAGGAATATATAGTGGTTTATCCAGGCCAAGGAGTTGATAGACGATGAGGAGGTCCTGTTTCTTTGTGGGCTCGTGAACAACCCCGATATGATCAAAAATCCTCCCGCTCGAAATTTAGAGAACGATGGTTAGATCTTTAGGTCACTAACTTTAGATAGGGTTACTAACTTTTATTGCATTTCGCTTTTTTTATGAGGAAGAATTGACCCTCGTTCTTCTCTTTTCCAGGGGCAAGCATACTAATGGCGAAAAGAACAGGAATGAGGAACGTGGCCAACTTGATCAACGCTCACGCCCCACAACAGCAGCAGCAGCAGCCCCAGAACCCTCAAGGGCAAGGTCAAGGCCAAGGGGCCGGCCGTGGGGGCCATCAGGGAGCGAGTTCCAACACGACTAGGCGCAGCTAAGGGGATAATCGTGCGGCTACCCCGGAAACCCGCATTGTTCTGAGGCAAGGGGACAATGCAAATCCAAGGGGGCGGAGAGAGGCCCCAAACAGCCAATCAAGCCAACCAACAGAGACCACGCTCGAGTGTGGTAATAAGAGAACTTTAAGAGGGCCAAGTTCAGCCCTCAAAAAAGAGAAAAAGGATGCCCGATGCTATCCCAATCGTGGGCAAGGGTAAGCAGGTGGTTGAGGGAGATCGTGACGATGGTAATACTTTCTCATCCGAAGAAGACCAGCTATGGAACTTTGAGCGTGCTGGCAATAAGTCATTTGGCCGTCCCCCGAGCGAGGGCCCTTCCATGCTGAGCAATCATGAATTCGGTTGGAACATCACGTATGGGCTATACTAGAGGGTCCAATTTACTGGGGATCACAGGAAGTTATACTCCTAGAGCGCAGAGCAAGTAGCTGAGGATCTCGCCCACGCCGTCATTTCCGTAAGACTTCTTTGCACTCATTTTAAGGTCTTCATTATCTCAAGAAAAAATACTAAGTGTCAGAAATTGTACAACAAGTTCTTCCGAGGGTCCGAAACCTCCAAAGGCACTCGACAGTATACTCTGAGCGCAAGGCAAAATATAAAAAAAATGGAGCGTTCAAATGATCCGACCCAAATTTGGGAAGAGTTAGACGTGTCAAGGGCCCAATTTGAATCTCTCGAGACTGAGCACACCAAGTTGTAGAAGGAACTGAAGAAGTTTGATGCCGCTCGAAAAAGGTATCGCACGAAAGTGACGAACCTTTCGGAGAATTACAAGAAGTTGATGGCGGAAACAAACGAGTGGATCCGAAAGTTCAACGAGGCCGAGAAAAAGTACACCGAGGCCACCAGGAAGGCTTGTGAAAAGGAATTCCGGTGGTCGCTCCCCGAGCGTATCGAGAGGGCAAACAAAGAGGCCTTGATGAAATTTTGCCATTCCAAGGCGTTCGGATTTGCCGCCTCCCTTCACTGCTACGACGAGGCTCAAAATGCTTTCAACTTGGCAATTGAGCAACTCATTCATTTGGGCCTAACGGAGGCTTCTTCTCAAGGGCGCTCTGACATGGGGCTGAGGTTTGATGAACGCTACGTGGTGCCCGAGGAGGGCAGAGGCCAACCTGAACGAGCCCGAGTACAACTACTTAGTTGAACTCCTCCAAGATGAGTTCATAACGGCTCGTCAGGCGGAGGAGGGGCCTCGTGCTGAAATCAACGAGGGAGCCATTGAAGCTGCACCCGCTTCTTAGGGCCCTCCAGAAATTGGGCCCCAAGCGTCTGCTGTTGAGAACGTTTCCGCTCCCAACAGTCAATCCACTCCATCCAGTTTGATAATTCCCACTCCTGCGGTTGAGACCACCGTGCCCCCAAATGCTCCAACTTTTGAAGCCCAGATTTCACAAGTCTCATAGCCAACTCCCCAAACCCAAAATGAAGTGGTTGATTTGGAAGATGGCCCTGCTCCAAATGCCTGATATTCTCCTCCTGTACAGCTGCAATTTTCCCTTCCTGAACTTGTAATAATAATAATTTTTTTTGTTTTAAATGAACTCTTCAAGGGCTTGAATGCCCTTGTATTTTGTACTGCCGAGCATCAACTCTTTTTTTTTCCCTATGAATGAATGAATATTTTCCCTTTTCCTGCAATGCTTCTGTTTTTTATGCATTTTACTTGCTTGTTTGTTTTATCATATTCTTGTCATTAAGAACTGAGTAAAAAATCTAAGTAAATAAGACAAATAAAACTTGAGAATTATGCTAAGTCTTTTGACAACGCGAGGGTCCCATTTTGAGGGCACCCTAGTTAAAACTTGTAAAAACTTGCCTAAAATTTTGAATTCAAATGTAAGACGCGAGGGATAGTTTCCGCAAGGGTCCTTGGTCAATTAAGAATTTTACCAAATCATTGTGGACGCGAGGGTCTAGACTTGTGAAAATTTGTCTAAAAGTTTCCCACCCGTGCTTGTGTACGAGGGGCCTTCCACGTGGGGCCCCTGGTCACTAAGAAATCTACCAAGCCTCGGTAGACGTGAGGGTCATGCCTCGAGGGTGCCCTAGTCGAGACCTGGGAAAACTTGTCTAAAAGTTCTCCACCCAAGTGTTTGGACACGTGGGGCTCATTCAAGAGTGACCAGAGATCGCCACGAGCGTCCCTGTGTATATGCTTGCGGGGAGATTTTCCCATATTGGGGAATTTGAGCGTGATTCCCAGGCGGTGGCTTGGCGTTCCCAGTGCGAACTAGGAGTGAGATCCGATTGGACTCGTTCTTCGCCTTTGGATTGTACTCAGCGCTTGTCCAGTTTCCCAAAGAGGGTGAACCTCTAGACGGGATTTTGGCGCACATCAAACATATCTTACCCTCAAAAGAAGGGAGGGGGGGTTCGCGCCTTGGACCTCTGTGGCTATTGCCTAGGTTTCCAGAGAGAATGCTTTACCCTACTTAGAATCATAAAAGACCTTCTTTTGAAGCGAAATTATTCAATAAAATACGCTCGTAAAAGAGGATTACATAATACCTAGAAGTGGCTTTTTTTCAAAGCTTTTGCAGGATTTAAACATAAAACCGTCGAAGGTTACATGCATTCCATGGCCGTGGGAGACGCTCACCCTGGAGTGTCTTGAGCGTGTAAGTATTGTTAGCCCTGACTTGTATAACTTTGAATGGCCCTTCCCAACTGGGATCCAATTTCCCCACGTGCTTAGAGACTTTAACTTTCTTCAAGAATAAGTCCCCCACCTGGAACGTTCTTTCTTTGACTCGCTTGTTATATTGTTGTGCCACGGACGCTTGTATTCATTAATACGTGCCCAGGCTTTGTCTCTTTTTCCCTCCAAAAGATCCAGTTCGAGCGTTCTACTCTTCTCGTTGGTTCCCGGCTCGAAATATGCCACTCGAGCGGATTCCTGTGCAATTTCTGTAGATATCATTGCTTCTAAGCCATAGACAAGTGCGTAAGGGGTTTCACCAGTGGCCGCTCGTGGGGTGGTACGATAAGCCCATAAAGCCCCTTGTAACTCCTAGGCCAATTCACTCTTCTTGCTTTCAAGCATAGTCCTTAAGTTTGCAGAATGGTCCTATTGGTGACTTCAGCTTGACCGTTAGCCTGAGGGTGACCTACGGAAGTGAACCGAGAACCATTCTCGGGTGTCTGCTGCTATGAACTGGGACCCATTGTCCGATATGAGTACCCTCGGAAGGCCATACCTGCAAATGATGTTCTTCCATATGAAGTCCCTTTCCACCCTGAAGATGATTTTTGTAACGCCCTCGGCCTCGGCCCATTTTGTGAAGTAATCGACGGTAAAGATGACAAACTTTCTCTGTCCGACAGCCATGGGTAAAAGGCCCACGATGTCAATACCCCACTGATCAAAGGGCTAAGAGACGTCTATAGAGACCATTTGAGCAGCTGGCAGTTGGGGAACATTAGAGTGAAACTGGAATTTGGGACACTTCTTAGAAAATACAATGGCATCTTGGAGGACTGTGGGCTAATAGAACCCGCTTCTCAGGATTTTCTTGGAACGAATACGCCCTCCAAAATGATTTTCGCAGCTTCCACCATGAATATGTTCGAGGGTCTCCTTGGCTTGTGAGGGCCTCAAACATCTCATAGGTGGACCTTGAAAGGATCTCTTGAACAATCTCCCCTCCGAATCCAGGGAAAAACGAGGGGCCTTGTTTTGGATCTTCCATGTCTCTATCTAGTCAGTAGGACAAGTGTCATCCTTGAGAAATCTGATGATGTCATCGAGCCAGCATGGCTCGGTGGGATCAATCATAACTACCGCTCGGGTAGGATCCTTCTCTTTTATCAACGGTAACTCCGTTCTCAGGAGCGTGATGGAATATTCACAGGATCCTTCGAGGGCAGAAGCGAACTCGGACAGAGCATCTGCACGCTCATTTTCTGCTCGTGGGACCTAGAGTACGTGAACTTCCTTGAACTTTCCAATTATCTCCTTCGCTTTTCCCAAGTACTGCACCATAGTGGTTTCTCGAGCCTCATAGGTTCCTTCAATCTGACTCGCTATCAGCTGCAAATCAACTTACGTCGTGATCCTGGAAGCTCCATTTTGGAAGGCAATTTTCAACCCTTGGATGAGAGCATCGTATTCTGCTCCGTTGTTCATGACTTGAAAATCCAACTTGATTGCAAAGTCTATTTCAATTCCGTTGGGGTCTTTGAGGGTTACCCCTGCCCCTCCCCCCTGAGAGGTCGAGGAGCCATCTATGTGCAGGACCCACAGACCGTTGTTTTCAGAAGCGGCGGGCTCCAAACAAAAGCATTCAACTAATAAGTCCACGACTGTCTGCACATATATGGTTGTTCTTTGCTCGAAATTTATGTCAAACTGGCTTAATTCAATAGCCTAATTTATTAGCCTTCCCAAAACGTCTGGCTTGGATAAGACCTGTCTCAAGGGTTGGTGTGTGAGAACAGTGATTGAGGGCGCTTGAAAATAAGGTCTCAGCCTCTGTGACGTGTTAATGAGGGCAAAAGCTAAATTTTCAATTTCCAGATATTTCTTTTTAGCGCCTTGTAGCGTCTTACTTAAGTAATAAACCGGGAAATATTTACACTGGCGTACAGCCACCAATACCGCGCTCGTGACCCCAGCGGAGACAGAGAGGTATATGAATAAGTTTTCACCCTCCATTGGCTTTGTCAAGAGCGGTGCGCTTGAGAGGTAAGCTTTCATATCTTGTAACACTTTTACACATTCCTCAGTCCAAGAGAAATTTCGAGCGTTGTGTAGAATTTTGAAGAACGAGAGATTTTTGCCTGCCAAGCAAGAGATGAATCTGTTCAAAGAGATGATCTTCCCCACTAACACTTGTACTTCCCGGACGTTATGAGAGGAAGGAATATCCAAGATGGCTTTGATATTTTCCGGATTAGCCTCAATTCCGCGCTGGCTCACCATATAGCCCAAGAATTTTCCTCCCTGCACCCCAAATGTACACTTAAAGGGGCTCAGTTTCATGCCGTATTGGCGCAATATACCAAACGTGCGCTTGAGGTCTTCCAAATGGGATGACTGATGCTCGCTTTTGACTATCATATCATCCACATACACTTCCATGGATCCGCCAATTTCCTTTTCAAACATTTGATTTACGAGGCGCTAGTACGTGGCACCTGCATTTTTTAGCCCAAATGGCATGACCAAGAAGCAATATACCCCCAGGTGTACCACAAATGAGGTTTTGGGGCGGTCCTCTGGTGCCATGAAGATCTGATAATACCCTTAAAAGTCATCCATCATGCTCATGAGTTCACATCCTACGGTTGAATCTACTAGCTGATCAATCCTGGGTAGGGGATAAGGGTCCTTGGGGCAAGCTTTGTTGAGATCCCTGAAATCATTGCACATTCTCCACTTGTTGGCGCTCTTGGGCACTAGAAGAACATTGGAGAGCCACTCTGGATACAGTGTGGGTTCAATATATTGGGCTTCGAGGAGCTTGCTCACCACCTCCTCAATAACCTTCTTTCGAAATCCGTACACGTCTCTCTTCTTTTGTTTGATGGGTTTGAAAACGGGGTCCATGTTGAGCCTGTGTACTATGACTCTCGGATCAATTCGTGTAAGATCGGATGCTTTCCAAGCAAAGACATCAATATTCTCCCTTACAAAATCAATCATCATGATTTTGAGGGTCCCGAGAGATTAGATCCGATCTGAGTGGTTTTGTCCTTGTTGCCAGGTTCCAGCTCTATGGTCAAGAATTTTTCTGCGGGCTCAATCTGGACCTCTGGGCGAGGGAGTTCGAGCGATCTTTTCTTTCATATCAAGCGATTATCGGTGGCTTCTTGATCACCCTTGTTTGTAGCCTCTTCCGAGGAGGATTCTCCAACTGCTCCAGGTGAGGTACCCTCAGGATTATTTCCGGTGCTAGTATCTTTCTTTTTGTTCTTTTTTTTATTCATCTTGGCTCTCTTCCGCATGGGGCCATCCTCATCCAAGTTGGGGAAATCCACTGACTTTTTAGTGGATCCAATTTGGAATGTCTTTTCCGCCTTGGGCTTTTTGAGGGATAACATGTAGAATTCCCAAGCCTCTCGAACGTTGCAAAGAACCTTGCCAACTCCCTCGGGGGTTGGGAACTTGATCTTCTGATGGTAGGTCGAGATGATCACCTTGAAATCAACGAGGGCTGGCCGCCCTATTATGATGTTATAAGGGATCTCAATTTCGACCACCCCGTAGGTGACCATAAGCGTCTTTCGCTGTAGGGCGCGACCAAAGGAGGTGGCCAAGCAAATTTGTCCGCGAGGGACAACCTCAGAGCCCGCAAAGCTAATGAGAGCTGTTTTGAGGGGCTCGGGGGGTGGGATGTTGGTAATATTAATTTTCTGAAAATTCGTGTAAGGCAAAACTTTGACAGAGCTTCCACTATCAACCAAAACCCTCTTTACAACGTGGTTATGGACGTCTAGACTACCCACCATGGGCAGTCAGAGGTTTCACCGACCCCATGGGGCGTTACAATATGTGCTAGGTCCCTATCACTGAATCCAACCACTTCATTCTCTTTGGAGAGTCTGACGCTCGTTTCCTTGATGGCATAGACTTGCTTAGGCACTGAGGGGCATCGGTCATAGCTTCTGAGGTAACGGCGACGGGAGGCGTTGGAGTCCCCTCCTGATGAGCCTCCGACGATCATGTGGATGACAATGAAGGGAGCATTTTCCTGCTCAGACGCCTTCTACTTTCCCCGGGAAGTGCTTTCCGAGGGGCCCCGCCCTGGGGGGATCTTTGAGCACGAAAGGCTCCTCCTTCTTTCCCTGGTCCTCTCATTACTGTGCTCGTTATAGTGCTCTAAAACTTTTACAAACTCCTTTAAGTGGCTCCCGGTGATGAGCCTCTAAATCTCGCTCTCCAGTTCGCGGTATTCGTCGGTGTCATGTCCTTTCTGTTTGTGAAAAGCACAATATTTTCCTGAGTGCTTTGATGACTCGGTCTCCTTCATCTTTTGGGGACGCTTAAAGAGCTTTTTGTCCGAAAGAGCGTAAACTTCTGAAATGGACCTGTTGAGAAGAACGCGCTCGAGCCTTCGAGGCGGTAGCGGCGATCGACGTTGCTCCTTGTGAGACTCATCTCACCCACGCTCGCTCTTCTGGGGTCCAGAATATCTATGAGCTTTTGATCCGTACATATCCTCGGGCAAGAAATACGGCTCGATGATCTCCCTCATCGCCATTAGGGACACGGGCCTCTTCTTGACAATAGAATCGGCAAACTTTTTGCTCACTTACTGTTAGTGATTGCAAGCCTTGATAAACAATGGCACTAATTCCAGTTTGAACAAAAACTTAAAACAAGTGTTAATAATGGAATAACAAATGAAGCAAAGATGACACGTGCGATTTATTCAGGTTCGGCAAGCCTACTCCTGTCCCCAAGTTATGAGCTTAGGAGTTTTTAAAGATATTCTTATTAAGCACTTAAGATTACAAGAAAAACCTTGCAATCTCATACACAAACACTCTAGTGAGATAAATAAGTTTCACCTACTTATCTTTCTCACTAACACACACTAAATGAAAGTTACCTCCTCTCTGGAACTAACCACAGTAGTACCAGAGATTACAAAACTGAGACCGACTGTCTCTCTGGAATCACTCAGATCCCTACCAGTGCTGAATCACTCGGATTCTTACAAACACTCTGAATCTCTCGGATTCTTACAACACACTCTGAATCACTCGGATTCTCACAACCAATCTGAATCACTCAGATTCTATACTCTGCACTAAGCTTTCATTGATCTTACTCGAAGATGCCTGATAACTCATGTAATTCTTCCTTTGAAGATCTGCTTTATATAGTGCGTTCAAGACACACTAGCCGTTGGGAAAAACTCCTTGCCATATTTGGTCTTTGCTTGATTTGTTGAATCTCTTATTGGAGTGATTTGGAGATTTGATTTGAGTTCCACCAATCTTGGAGATCTGACTGGAACTTTCCATCCTTCCTTCCATTAGTGCTGATTTGCTGGAACTTGCGGTGTTGGATTCCTAAACAAAACAGAACCTAATAGAGAAAAGTAGGTTCAGCCGAAATCAATTTATATTCAACAATCTCCCTCCTTTTGTTGATGAGGAGATTAAGCACAAGGAGCTCAAGCCTCTCCCTATCAATAAGAGACAAGATAAGTAGAACAACTCCCCATGTCAATAAGAGATAATAAAAACAACTCCCTCTATCATAGGGCCTGCATAGACATGTATCATAAGAGATAAAAACATTATCATTCTTAGTAGCATATGCTCCTAGTTCGATTGCTTCTCTGACTTCTCATCCCCCTTCAGCAACAAAAGGGTTCCTGGGTTTAAGGGTGAAGTATCGTGTGGCGATTCACTTCCTGATAACCTGCAACTTCAGGGCTCAAGGTGTCCTTGACCATGGGGTTAGTTTCATCAAAATGGATAGATTTTTGAACAATTCTCTTACACTTATTGGATACTCGATATGCCTTGCTATGGGTAGAATACCCAACAAAAAATTACTTCATCAGAATTAGAGTCAAACTTTCCTAAGTTCTTTATCATTTTGAATCCGTTTACCTCCCATGGGCTGCGTTCTCGTGGGACCAAAAAGATTAAGGTGCAGTAGTTCCAGAGGCTAGTTGGTAGCTAGAGATATCATCTTTGGCCTTAAAGCTGGAACGAACCTGTTTTCCCATTTGGTAGGCGTCGCAGGGCCTGTCTTTGATGAAGTTAAGCTTAGGAACGGTTAAGTGGGAAATGAGTTCCATGTTCACATGACCCATCCTTTTGTGCCAAGTCCAATTGGAATCATTTGCTACAACTGTCATGTGCCGAGAACATCCGCTTTCGAGAATCCACTTGTTGTTCCAGGATGTTCCAAAGCTTTCAACCTGTAATTGTCATTTGGTTTTGGGTACCCAATAATCTTTGGGTCCTTCGTTGTCAGACCTGTTTAGTTCTTATGCTTCTGGAACTGTGACAGGAGTATTGAATATGACCCAGTTTACCACAATTATAGCATCTTTTTCTTGGGAAGTGTCTTTGTTTCCTTTTAACATTGTCCATCTTGTATATGATGTTACTAAGACGTGAGTGCTCTAAAGATATGTGTTCATTTTCTTTTTCCAAGAGTTCTTTTTCAATTTTCAATTAGCCAATTGCTTAAAGTAATCTACCTTCCATGTCCTGTTTTTCTTTGATGATTTTTAGTAGATTTTCTTCTAGCTTTTTGTTCCTAATGAGAAGGTTCTCGATACGGTTCTCGCAAGTTTCAAGTAGATCTTCAATACTTATTCCCTCAACATCATCAAATTCATTTTGAGGGGTGTTAGGGAGATTTACCTGATCATTTGCCATTAGGGCGATGCATTCCTCCTCAGTGTCAAACATCTCTTTTTCACTTTCGTGATCCCAGTTTGCAAGGTAGGAACTTTACTGATTTACATCTTGATGTTTTTTTAGAAGTGGGCAGTTTGGTCGAATATGCCCCGGCTTCCTACACTCGTAACAGACACCTTTGTTGTTCTGGAACTGCTGGAATGAGTTGGATGACTGAGCATTGTGGTTCTGGAACTGTTTAGTTGAGTTATTAGGGTGAAAGTTGCTATTTTGTGGCTGTTGGAACCTTCGGTTTCTATTCTGGTTTGAGTCAATTTCCCTGATTCTTCTTGATAAGAGTACCAACTCATCATCGGTTTGATCCTCAAGGTTAAGGATATTATCTGCTGAGAAGGCAACATTTTTCTGGACATCTATTTTATCTCCCTTATTCAGGAGGGTGAATTCATGAGAAATTAAGGAACCAATGAGTTCAGCAATTGTAAGAGTACTTAGCTTTTTTGCTTCAGTAATGGCGGTCACTTTGGGCATCCATTCTTTGGGTAGAGACCGAAGGATCTTCCTAACTTGTTGTCCTTCAGATAGTAGCTCACCAAGAGCACTCATTTGATTTGCAAGGGCTGTGAATCGGGTATGCATGTGACTGACGGTTTCTCTTGGAACCATCTGGAATGCTTCGTATTAGGTGGTTAGAATTGCTACCCCTTCCTCTCGGACTTGCTCGGTTCCTTCGTGGGTGATTTTTAGCATATCCCACATGTCCTTGGCCGTTTTGCAGGTTGAGACGCGATTGTATTCCTCTTTAGTCAATGAGACCGAGAGAACATTTTTTGCCCGTGAGTTTAGTGACCATGTTTTCTCGTCTTTCTCATTTAGGTCTACTAATTCCTTTGAAACTTTAATTCCATCTACCTCTTTCATTGGAATCTCTGACCCTTTGGTAATGATCCGCCAAAGTTTGAAATCAAGGCCCATAAAGAATTCTTCCATGCGATTCTTCCAAGTAGAATAATTAGTACCATCAAAAAGTGGTGCACGTGTGTGTGAGGGAGCTTCAGCAAAATATTCCATTTTAGCAGCGGATTTGGATCGAAAAGGTGATTAAGCCTTGTTTTTTAAAGAGAAGACCTGCTCTGGTACCAATTGATAAACAATGGCACTAATTCCAGTTTGAACAAAAACTTAAAACAAGTGTTAATAATGGAATAACAAATGGAGCAAAGATGACACGTGTGATTTATATAGGTTCGGCAAGCCTACTCCTGTCCCCAAGTTGTGAGCTTGGGAGTTTTTAAAGATATTCTTATTAAGCACTTGAGATTAGAAGAAAAACCTTGCAATCTCATACACAAACACTCTAGTGAGATAAATAAGTTTCACCTACTTATCTTTCTCACTAACACACACTAAATGAAAGTTACCTCCTCTCTGGAACTAACCACAGTAGTACCAGAGATTACAAAACTGAGACCGACTGTCTCTCTGGAATCACTCAGATCCCTACCAATGCTGAATCACTCGGATTCTCACAAACACTCTGAATCACTCGGATTCTTACAACACACTCTGAATCACTCGGATTCTCACAACCAATCTGAATCACTCGGATTCTATACTCTGCATTAAGCTTTCACTGATCTTACTCGAAGATGCCTGACAACTCATGTAATTCTTCCTTTGAAGATCTGCTTATATAGTGCGTTCAAGACACACTAGCCGTTGGGAAAAACTCCTTGCCATATTTGGTCTTTGCTTGATTTGCTGAATCTCTTATTGGAGTGATTTGGAGATTTGATTTCAGTTCCACCAATCTTGGAGATCTGACTGGAACTTGCCATCATTCCTTCCATTAGTGAAGATTTGCTGGAACTTGCCCTGTTGGATTCCTAAACCAAACAGAAGCTAATAGAGAAAAGTAGGTTCAGATGAAATCAACAAAAGCAATTTATATTCAACAAGCCTTGAAGAGTACGTGGATTAGAAAATCCTACCAAGAGTACCTCCTTGTTAAAACGAGCGAAGAAGGACCGGAGAGATTCATGTTCGCCTTGGACCAAGTTGTATAGGGTTGTTGGCGCTGTGACTGGAGCCTTCAAAGAATTGAAATGGTTTAGGAAGGCGTTGGTGAGTTCCGCGTATTAGTGGATCGAGTGGGGTGGTAGCCGCTTGTACCATTCTTGTGCCATGCCAATTAAGGAAGTGACGAAGACCTTGGCCCAGTAGTGGCTCGAATGGTCATACAGGCGCATGAGATGCAGAAAATGGTCTAAATGTTCTGCAGGGTCAGTGGTTCCATTGTAACGGTTGATGGAGGTAGGGACTTTGCCCATGCCCGCTTGGGCCATTAAAACCTCTTCCACGAGGAGAGAGCCCCTCACGAGCGGGTGATAATCGTAACTCTTGTAGTTTTCGTCTTGTTCTTGGTGGCGTGGGACTTGCAATTGACTGGCGTGGTGACGAGCGTCTCTGGCATTGGCTCGTTCGTCCCCTGCGTGGGGGACTTGAGACCGCGCTCGAGAGAGCTGTCCCACCATATCCTGTAACCCCTGTAGCTGGTCTTGCACAACGTCGAGGAGGTTGGGATCTTCTCCTCTTACCTTGCTCCCTCGTTTTGAGACTTGGGAGTGAGCTTCATGATCAATGTTAATTCTAATCACAGATTCTTTGCCTCTGTTTTCCTGCGAGCGCTCTCCTCCTTGCTCAGCAGGAACCTCTTTCTCCTTGGTTGGTGGTGGAGGCGGTTGTGCCTGTAAAACTGCTTGCGCCACCATGAGCGGATGTACTTGCCACCCTCCCATAGGCGTGGCGATTTGAGCGGCCTACCCAGAAGGGAAACACGTGGAAATAAAGTTTTTCCAAGCATTCTGGGCCGCCTGGACCTCGCATTGGGTGTAGATGGCTTGAAGTTGTTGGGGGTCATTGGGGGTAACTGCACCCCCTCAATCTCCTTAATTAGGAATAACCAGAGGTAATTGAATTTGTCCCGCATGATACGGTTGGATGGCGGGCATCATGGTGGAAGGAGTGAACATATATCCCGGGAGAGGCATCATGTAAGGATATCCTCCAGGGTTGGCGTGGGTAGCGGGCAGTTGATTCTGAGAAAGACTCTGGGGTATATGAGGCCCAGATCCTCCAGCCACAGTGGTGGAGGGTTGTTCAGGAGTGAACCAAGCAACGGGCACCACTGGCCCCGGTGGGAGAGGTGCTCCACCAACTGGCGGCACTCCGCCGTCTGCGGAAGAGGAAGGGATGTGGTGGCCATCGCGGGGGAGGTCATCGCCGCCTCCTGCAACTCCGGACCTGGTGGTGACCATGATGAGAGTGGTGTTTGTTTTTCAACTAGCAAAGAAGAAAAGAGAAGTGGTTTCCCACAGACAGCGCCAAAAATAATGGGTCTGATTTCTGGTATCCAAACTCCAACACTCTGAATTTGTTTTTGTGGGGAAACAGAGGATGAAAACTCGGGAGAGTGTGGCCGAAAATGGTGGATTCAGTCAACTAGGACAAACACCAAACAAACGGTCAAAAAGCCAAGCTGGGGGAACTGGGGGTGATTCCCAGTTTGGCTCTCCGACGCTCAAGTCAGATGATAATCTGAAAGAGGAGATGAAAGTAATTGCAGAGTTACAGTAAGGGAGGATTGCTTACAGTGGAAGGGATGGAGTCCCTTATTTATAGTTGAGGGTCAGGGACCCTTTGGTAATTTCCACCTTGTGGTCCTGCCCTGATGTTGCCCTAACACGTGGCGTAATGAGGGAAAACCTAGGAGGAATCTCCTGTAAAAGCTGGTGAAAAGGTGGTGTGGGCAACAGTGGCAGGTGCGCGGGCGCGTACGGTATGTCAGAGAGCCTTTTGGGTTGGTAACGAGGGTTAGGCGCACGCTCGTGTTTACCGTGTGCCTGACAGGCTCGCAGATCCAAGGAAAACTGGAACCAGGATCTTGAGTCTCCCGAGGGGGAGCATTCAATTGCTTAACCTTGTGAGAAGGGTTCCTCGAGCGTGAATACGTGTGGACGCGTTGTTGGTGAAACCAACTAACGCTCGAGGTTTGTTTCTTTCTCCAAGGCTGGGATATTTTTTGGGGGAGTGGAGGAAGGTGCGCTCGTGGAGACCAAATTGCCACGCGGTCATTGTTGATAGCGCCTCGTGTCAAAACGTGGGCCAATTGACCCGAGCCACGTGTCAAAACATGGGTTGAGCGTGTTTTGGGCCACATCAGGTTGTTTGGTCAATTATTAAATCCAAATATTTTATACGTTATCTTATTAGATAATATCATCATATAAATTAGTAAACTAAATATTATTAAAATCTAAGGTATAATGTATATTTATCGATTATATATATTATGTTACTAAATAAGATACATTATTGGTTCATATATTATCAATACATATACATATTTTATTATAATATATGATACATAATTACATACTATCTCATTAAATCATAGTAATTAGTACCATACATGTTAGTAAATTATATATATAATTAAGCATTTGGGACACAAAATCATAAACATATAAAATACATGAAATATCAAAAACACATATACACATATATAATATTGATTTAATCTATTAAGATGGATAAGATATTTATATATATTATGTTGAATTATTAAATCAAATACATTATTAGCTCATATATTATTAAGAGTCACATACATAATACATGGTTGATATTATTGTCAAACTATATAAATTGACAAATCATATATTTTTTAAATTTTAAGATATATATAATATACTATATGATACATAAATGTTCATTTACATAATATAATATTGGAGTTTGGACTATTTATAATTAACTATATTATATATATGTTATATCTATATATAATGTAATATATACATAAATATATTATAAAAAATATGTATATAAAGGCCTACGCTCGCAAGCCACGAGCTTAGACACATGGGATTGAGATCGACTCGATGGTGAACTCGGGATCGATGGAGCTCGTGTAGCACCCGGAACGCGGGCCACCACATCCCCCGCACCTAAACCCGAACCCGCATATGAAATGGGAAGTCCATACACAAGCCCAAGTCTAAGCGAACGGGAGACCACACACTCACCAGGCTAGGCGGAGCTAAAACTAAACCAGAGCGCGACAAATAAACAAATAGCGGAAGCAAGGAGTTCTAGAAATATAAAATTCCCAAAAATTAAATATATACATCGAGTGATCAAATATACGTAGCCAAAACGATTCGTATCTCCAACATAAAATTCATAACATGATCAATTCATTAAATACAAGACAAAATGAATGCAATGCACCTAGCACGACCTAAACCCAAAAGCTATGATGCACGGACACTTCTAAAAATATCATTTTGCCGTGTCGTGTCATGCCATGTCGTGTGTCCGACACCGTGTCCGACACTCCTTCCGTGGGAAATTCAAGAAAAAATCCGTGTCGTCGTATCCGTGTCATGTCGTGTCCGTGCATCATAGCCCAAAAGTAAGACTCGAACGACCCACTTCTCCTCCTAGCTCGTGCTCAAAAGACCTGCAAACTAAAAGTGGGAAAAGGAGAGGTGTCAGTCATATCTCGACTGAGTGAGGGGGGCTAACGCACACCCACACACTATACATATATAGCAAACCACGTAAAAGATAAAGGTTATGAACCGGGAATAGGTTTTGCACACCAAATCATTTTCAAAGAACATTACGTATCATATACGTATACATTAATATTCATTACCAACCACATTAATATAAAGTCTCTATTCCCGTTTCATAATCCAACCATTTCATTAAGCTCGGCCAGTACGAGCATCCACCGTTACTTCTCATTACATTATACAAAACAGAAATCACATTCAATCCTCCCCTTCGGTGATGGAAGGGCCGGCTGACCCTTAACCATCCATTAGTAAATTCCTCGAGGGCCGTTAAACCACACGAGTGCCATTATAAATTCCTCGAGGGGTAGCTATCCCGCACGAGTCCTCCCCGGTTCATTCCGAAGGCATCAAGAGCACCACGACTTCCCCAACCTCCCTAGGGTCGTACGTAGTACCTTGGATGGAGAGTGTACAGGGGTCATAACCGGCGACCCCATGGCCGTCCCGGGTCCCCCTTACCCATGTCTCTGGGGCCCAACATACCATTACATTACCCTACCTTACCTTTCATTGCATTCTCGCTCATTACAAATCATTAACATTACGAACATTAGCATTAAACTTTCATTAAAACCATGAGCTCATATATGCTCGTAGATATAGCCCTTTCGAAAGCCAAAACTTGATAACAAGATCATAAACATATCGTACATTGCACATATTTAACTATATATATAATATATAGTCGCATGCGGGCTAGAAAACGAGCATTAAAGGGTCTTAGGTCGCTTAACTAAAAGAAAAGAACCTAAACCTCACCTTTGAACAAAAGTGTAACGTGGTGCGAGAGAACAACCCGAACACCCTTAAAATTCGGGTACGACTCTTCCCGGTAGCACCCCTGAGACAAACAAACGTAACACTAAAGACTTAGACTCAAACATGTACCACTTAGACGTACGGCGATGCATATGAATGCAATGAATGCAAGAAAGTGGCATAAGGTGACATTTAAAACGTTCAAGTTCATAACAAATAAAATCCATATCAAATGAATCCATAAAAATTAATTCAAGACATTTAACATATAATATGACATATTCACATAGCATATAAGTCATAAGCAATTAAAAGAAGGCGTTTAAAGAGCATGAAATTAAATACGAAAATCATGCACGTGAGATCAAATTATTCAAGTTCATAACATATATAAATTTAATAAAACTATTTCCATAATTAAAATCATAATATATATAAATTACATTATAATATATATATACACTACACATAATACAATATATATATATATATATATATATATATATCCACACACGTACATACAAACATGCATTAAAATTACATATTACATATATATATAATATGCATGCACTCACGTACACATATATAATTATAATATACAAACATATATATATATTTATATACACACATGCATGCAAAACACAACACAAGCACAGGCATGCAAAATCAATTCCATATTTGCATTACATGCACACACACACACACGCAGGTACGTACACACACAACACATCTCATGCACAAGCACCCTTCAATTCGTGGAATGCAACAGCCATGCATGAGAAGGAAGCAAACACAACACATACATACACAAAAAAAAAACAGGGGAAAAGCTGCACCAGATTCTGCATAAAAATCCCCCGGCCTGGTACTTTTCTTTGCAAATTCTCCCCGGCCGGGGAGAGCTGTCACAGTAGCAACAATACGGCAACAGCAGCAGTTTAAAACAGGAGAGGAAGCAAGGGACACGCAGCAGCATTCAAGGAGCAAATAAGGCATGAAAGTAGCAGCAAAAACCATACAAATTTCAGTCCAAAACGCAGCAATAACAAGCTTACAATCAGCACACAGCAGCGGCAAAATGTGACAGCAGCTAGGGAAGGAAACTCAACATATTTCATGCCTTTAAACTTGTGAAAATCCCCTGTTTTTTCTCAAGAAACAAGGCAGAACATGTAGTAGCAGATATGGGCACAAAGAAGCAGCTAAAACCATGTATTTTATGCAAGAAACTGGAGCAAACTCAGCCCCATACGTACATGACAGCATACATATACAAAAATTCCATTTTAACCCAACTATTCATCAAGTATGGCATATACATGGATTCCCTAACAAAATACATGATTCAGGTAGTGGAAAATGATCACAAGAATATGGAGATTAAGAATCATACCTTGATCTTGAAGAAGAAGCAAAGAATCGGAGGGTTTGGTTCAAAGATTGGCCAAAAGTGGAGGTTTCCCTTTTCTTTCTTTCTTTCCTCTTCCTCTTCTCATTTTTTTTTTCCCCTCTTCTTGATATGGAACGATCAGCAGGTATGGAAAGAGAGATAGGGATGGTTTAGGTTGAGATTAAGTCAAAGAAATGATTAGGAATAGGTATCTAAGCTCAAACATAGGCCATAGGGTTGTTTTAGGGTACGTATGGCTGAAATTTGCTTCGTCGGGGGTCGAAACGACATCGAAAAAATATGAAACCTGTTCCATTGCGTCCGGGTCATCGAAAAGAGTTGAACGCCGAAGATGGTACTCGAATCCGAGTGCCGTAGCTCAAGATATAAATTAAAATGTACACAAGTGTACTAAAATCACTCATTTTCCAAATGAGTCCAAAACTTTTACAAAGTTGCAATTAGGTCCAAATTCGAAATTCCAATTAAGTCTAATAATTTTAAAATCATGCAATTACATCCTTAAATCACGTATTTCACATAATTCACGAAATTAGCATGCTCAGGAATAAAATTCACATATCATAAATTCATGATTTACAAGAATTCATATCATAATCTAAATTCGGGCATAATCTTGACATTTAAATCACATATTTCATATTATTTCAAATAATTGATATAAGAAACAATTAGAAATAATTATGAATGCATCAAATAAAAATGAAAATAAATATAATTACGGAAAATAAACTCACACGTGGTACAAACCTGTACGTGTGCACGAGCGGGGTGTCACAGCTCGCATAGTCACGATTTCAAGCCAGGCGAACTCAAGCTCGACTCGTCAAACTCGCATGCTGGCTTAGCTTGTTTGCAGTCCTAGTGGGTGGCATGTCAAATCTCAGATGTGTGTATTATATTATATACATACAATGTTATATATTATATACTTATAATATAATATAATATTTAAATAATATTAAAAAGTGATTTTAAATATTTATAAACTTATTATATTATTATACATGATATAATATTTATATAACATACTATAATATAATATATAGATTATAATATTAAATAATATGTATATAATATTTATATATTTTTTATTTTTTATATGTATATTTTTAATATTATTTTAGTATGTAAAGTAAGAACATTTTAGGGTTATTACAATTAAATGTTGACCAAATTGGATAAGAGGGTGGTGTGATAAAAAAAATCACATAAAATTTTTTAGATTAGTTTTTATATCATAGTGTTTTTTCTGATACTTTGGATCAACACATGTTTTTTTTATAGTGAACTCCAAATTAACATGACCTGCAACCTCAAACTTGACAAACAACATCGGGAAAAATACAAAATTGGGACATTAACTGACCTCAACTAGCAATTTCAGGACACATTTTGCTCTGGCGACAAAACAGTATACTAAATCAAAAAATGTGTCAATTTAAGGACAAACACACCGGAAACCGCGTAGTCATCACCGGAAATTAATTGTCATGTTAAAATTGATGATGTGGCATTAGATACGCCTTGCCACGTCATTTACACATATTTACTATTTTTTTTTAAATCCACATAATACAACATCAAATATTAAAAAAAATTTAAAAAAATAAATCTAAAATAATCTGTCACTTTATTATTTACAATTATATTCTTTCAAAAAAAAAAACCATATAAATATATTATATATATATATATATATATACATCTATATGTTATACATATATGTATATATACAGGCAACCGATAATTGCAGCAACAGCACCATTGCCCACCCCCCGCCACCGTCGCCCACCTCTCCTAACCACTGGACAGCAACGTCGCCCCTCTCTCCTAACCCCACCACGCCACTACCTCCCCTTCGAGTCAACCGTCTTCCCCCTCCTCAAATTTGCCGTCGTAGCCGCTCATCCCAAATTCTCAAGTCCGTCGCCGCAGCCCCTAAGTCCACCGCCGCACAAACCCTCCCCATTTTAGTCACTTCTCTCAATTTCAGGTCCAGATCCCTGATCTGGATCTAAATATATTTGTGTGTGTATACGGGGAGGAGAGGGGGGTTGACGGGGTTGATGCCTGGTGGTGGTGGTGTGTTGATGGTGGTGGAGATGCAGGGAGAGGGATGGCGGTGGACTTGGTGGAAGGGGAAGGGGCCGGGTGGGCACGATGGATGGTGGTGATGACGACGGATTTGAGGAAGGGGGTGATGGATGGTGGTTTCTGGTGGTGGTGGGACCGCAGGGAAGGAAGGCGGCGAACTTGGGGGTAGAGGCGTTGGTGGTGGCAATGGCGATGGCGGCGACTGGGGCGGTGGATCGAAGATGAAGATGATGTTGATCGCGATTCTCTCGTAAAGCTTCGAAGATTAAATTTTCATTTTTTTTTCTTGATATTCTTATTTGTTGGTGTTGGTGTTGGTGTTGAATGAAGCTGTTGATTTTTTATGGTGGTGATAAGTGATATTCGAATTTGATAACCGTAGTGGTGGTGGTGGCTGGCCGAAATCAGCAGTTAGGTGGTTGTCGGATCTGCTGGCTGCTGCATTCATTTCCTTTTTTGTATTGATTAACGATATTTAATGAGTAATTTTAATAATTAGCAATATTTATATTTATTAAACTAATAAATAATTTATATTAATGAGTAATTTGATATAATTATCCCTATTATGTATCTATATAATATATGTAGATATACTATGGATATGTATATATACACATATATACTATACACATAGTATGATTTTATTGTTTATATATTTATAATTAAAATATTACATTTAATTAATATCAAAATAAGATCTTACTTTTTTTTAAGAAAAATTAATATTATACTTATTTTACATATAATAAATATTTTATACTAAATTTATTGCTTTGTTTTTTTGTTTTTATTTTTTTTTTTATATTTGAATGTTGTATTATGTGGATTTAAAAAAAAAAATAGAGAATATGTGTAAATGACGTAGCAAGGGGTGTCAATGCCACATCATCATTTTTAACATGTCAACTGACTTCCGATGATGATAAGGCGGTTTCCGGCGAGTTTGTCCTTAAACTGACACATTTTTTAAGTTAGTGGACTGTTTTGTCGCCGGCGCAAAATGTGTTCTGAAATTGCTAGTTAGGGTCAATTGGTGTCCTGATTTTGCATTTTTTCCGAGAACATAAATTTCTCCAAACAATATTGAATTCTTGATGGAAGAACTAAAATATAACATGTGATGCTTTCATAAAATCACATCCCAATCACGATATTCAAGAATCAATACAGATAATAGGCTCATTTCTGCTCCCACTTGAAAAATACAAACAATTAATTTTGTAACTTGTCTATCTTATGATGAGATATATGGACTTAGCACTTGGGAGGTTTTGGTAAATTTTAATTAGAATTAATAAAAGAATAATTTTAGTTATATGCTACTCAGACTGCCACCTTCAGCTAATCAAGATCCAAGCTTTTCTAAATGCTTTTCTAAATGCACCAATTCTGCTTTCTAAGTGGACCAATTTGATGTGTTGAAGCACTTAGGAAAGCTTGAATCTTGATTAGCTGAAGGTGGCAGTCTGAGTAGGATATAACTACAATTATTCTTTTATTAGTTCTAATGAAAATGTACCTCGTTTTTATCTTGTAAAAGTTACCAATTCCTCCCAGGCTCCCAAGAAGCTAATTGGCCAAGTTTCGATCAACGTGGCGGAGCTCATGGGCTTCAGAGAAGAAGAGTTGGAGCTAACTTAGGATCTGAGGAGTCCAAAAATTGAGATTGAAGTGGACCTGGAGTGGGTTGCGAATTTAGTGGGGAAGGAGGACATTACGAATCATCCGTTGGAGCATATTGTCATTGACTGCAGGCTACTCCTTCGCCTGCCTTGGGATGCCAGGGAATCAGGCTGCACACTATATGGCCAAGACCCAAGTTGGGGTATATCATGGAAGAAAGCTGTAAAGTTTGGCATGAGCCACCTGATGGTTTGGCAGCTTTAATTTGATCGTGGAGGATAGCTTGTTGGGTAGTTTGTCTTGTTTGACCCCAAAAAAACAAAAAAGAAATAGCTTAAACATGCACTCAAAATACATGACTAAAGAAAAAATTAAGCCACATACAAAATACATACAAATGTAAAATAAAATATGCCGGCAAAACACACACACGCACACACTCCGTTGCTTCTAAAGTGATTCATGTGAAGCTAGCTTGGCTGCACGTGAAATTAAGTAGGTTCTTGTAACTTGCTTCAATCATGCCCATGTCTTCCTCAGTCATAGTGATCCATGCTTCTATACCATCTCCAGATTTTGTGTCCATGAAAACAGTCAAATTCCTGAACGGCGCTGGAAATGTGGATACCCAATGGGGGTTTCCCCACCCGTAGTCCACCTCGTAAAATGGAAACCTACACCAACTCGTAAAACCGTAAACCTCAGACAAATCCCCAGCTCCCTCGACAAGGGGTTTATCGAAGTCTCTATAATCATATTCTGCATTTTTCTGCAATTCTATAACATAATCACTGTTGATGTTTCTTATGGCGCTTCTCAGCTTGGCAACGAGCATGGGATATTCAGGTGCTTCTTCTTCTTCGTCATCGGTTTTGGAATGTTCCGACCAGTTAGCAACTGTCGGAAGGCATCCATTGCCGAAACTGTGCTTTGGAAGAGGTGGGCTAACTTTGGATCTCATGTTAACTATATGAATTGCTGCAAAGCTCTTGCTAACTCCCTCTAATGGCTTTTGGGAGCTGGCAACGATGAAGTTTCTCCACAGATAAGCTGTGACGGCTTCAATCTTGGATGGGTTTGTTACTTCTGTACTGGCTCCAACGTTCTTAAGGGCTATTAACATTTCGTTGTTGAACAATAACCTTTTGGTTACGATGTTTTTGGCCACCGGCGTGCCAATGGCTGCACGAAAAATCAATATTAGTAAAAAATAATCAAAGAAGCATAATAATAATAATAATAATAATAAAATTATATAGTTATTGTCATGTCATTATATATTAAAAGTACTATTTAACCGGATCTTCTACTTCAATTTCATGCTTCATCCCCTATTCCATCTATTGAATGAACTCACATGTAAAATCTCACAAATTTTACTAATAAATAGAATTCAAATGTTAACGAAAAAAAATAAAATTAATAGAATTACATTGTATTGATTTTGTAATATTCACCCAACCTAAGAGTTAGGATTGAATTTAAAAATTAATTATCAATTAAATATCAACCCATAAAAGTAGAAAAAGACCTTAAGAAAAATCACCATTAACGGCAGAATTTAGAGAAGAAAAATTAAAAACTAAAGAACACTATGGATTGAAACTCATACAAAAGCAAACAACGGCATATTAAAAACAAAATAAAACAACTATTCATGAAAACTTGAAGAAATTAAAAAACGACGAATTGAAAACTTGAAAATATCTCAAGGAGACTATCTATTTACATATTTTGGTTGCTACACATTATTAGAGAATTGCTACCTATTCTTACAAATTTTTAGGATTAGTTTTCATATTAAAAATAATTTAGTTGTAAATTTTCAGTGTACCTAAATATATACTACTCAAATATATATATATATATATATTAGTATTTCTTTAGGCTTCTCGCTTGCAATTTGTTTGTATAGAAACAAAATGTAAGGATGCAAATAAAAACTTCTAAGCAGAAAGCTACACTTTTTGAGTTGAGAATTTGAAAGAACTAGATCATGACTTTAGACAAGATCACTGAGATTACAGATAATACGTATTAATTTTCTTTTTGCTCACAGTTTGTTTTTGTATGACTTTTTTCCTCTTTCTTCCGCTTGATGTTATATTTCTGTGTTATTAAAATATATGAGATTTACACATATGTAGTAGGAGATGAACACTAATTTGGAGTAGGATATGTGTAACTTATCTTCCCAGGTATATATTTTTGTAAGGGGACATTGTAGGTATACCAATTAAACCATTTTAGCGATTTTAGAACGTTTCATTTGTTGGCGACAAAATAAACTCATATTTTCAAAATTAAACAATTTAGTGTCAAATTTGACTGGAGTCCCATAGACCTGCATGCAAACAACCCAGATTTTCCACTTGTCAAAGAAAACTAAGACGGGTTTCCGACAACAAAAAACGGTTCCAGTCAAATTTAATACTAAATTGTTTAATTCTAAAAATATAAATTTATTTTAGCGTCGAAAAATAAAACATCTTAAAATCGTTGAAATGATTAGTTGGTACACTAAAATGCAAATTCTCAATTCTTGTAGTGAGGTATTACAACCTGGAGGAGGAGTTGGAGGAGGAGGATAATTCGTCCACAAATCCTCCACCGGGGGGAAAAGACACTTCAGATCAAAGCTCAGCGCCTGAGTAGCTTCTACTCCGTTTCGGCACGTGGCTGCCCAAGCGTTCAGGAAAATTACCAACGATTCCATATCAGCTATTTTATGCCAAACGCGTACGCTTACTGCTATACCTCCACAGTCGAATAAGTTGAGTTGGACTAAAAGGGGAGTTATATCCCCGTCCGGAGCCATTGGAGCGTATTTTTGCAGCTCTTGAGGGTCGGGGTTGCTCATACTATCCGCCATGGAAGCATACACGCGGGCTACCACGTAAAGGACGCCATCGTCATTGCAATCAATGAAAGAACTCTTGTGGTCTATTCTTCCTGCTAAGAAATAAAAGCTTGTTAAAACATTGGACAAGGATTGTTTGAGCTTTTGAGATATCTGGGTTGAATCGACATCCGTTGTCAACTGAGCGGATTCGTAGAAGAAAACAAGGCCGACGTACGTAGGAGGTGCTTTTTGGTCTAAGAATGAAAAGTAGAATTTTTGAAGGTGTTGGGGAGTTGAGGATGATGGCTGTATCTGTTCTACTGATAAGACCTCCATACTCTCTCTCTCTCTCAGTAGTTTCTCACCCGGACTTTGTTGCTCTTGGACACGCTGTATCGTTGGGCTTTATAGTGAAGGGAAAAATATCTCTGAGTTGTACTATTCTGACTATTTCTTAATTGACTTTCTTGAATAAGATTTCAAACTCAGGAGTTGGATCATCTGATTGGATATATATATATATATTTGTTAGGACGAATTATATTTAGGTCCCATGAGATTTGTTCTAATTACAAATCAATTCCTCTTATTTCGGAAATTACATATTAGTCCCTAAAAACACTGTTTCAATTGAGGTCCTTGGATGCCGTTAGGATTCCGTTAATTTTGACAGGACTACATTGTTGATGTGATTTAGTTAAAGGGTCGTTTTTGTAAGAAACTTCATAGTTCAGAGATTTTTTTTAATATTTTTCGGAAATTCAAATGTCAAAATTAACAGAATACTAACGGTGTCCAGAGACCTCAATTCAATGTTTTTAGGGACTAATATGTAATTTTCGAAATAAGAAAAACTAATTTGTAATTAGGACAAACCTCAAGGGACCTAAATGTAATTCGCCCTATTTCTTAATTTATTCTATTGTATCACGTTAAATGACCACCATAAATTATCACGTGAAATGACTACCTATTCGAAATCGTGTATCATGTGAAATGATTGGGGCCCACCCAGCTCATAGAAGAATTGAAATGATTCTTGTCGATTTGATTGGAAAATTATAATTTAAATTTAATTTGATCGAATTCATTTAATTATATTAATAAATATATAATATACATGTCATTTAAATTATATATCATTCATTTTAAATTTTTCATAGATCACACAACAATATGAAATACTTATTTCCTCATTATATCAATTTAGGACAATTAGATTTGGATTAAAATTATCCTCATCCAACGTGTTATGATATTAGTGCAATTCTTATAAGATCTGGCAATCTTTTTTTTTTTAAAAATTAAATGAGCCAATTCTTTTAACTTAATTAGACCGCACTTAATCACTTGCATGGGTAAACACTTTTTTAATATTAGTCAGCAAAACGTGCTTGGCATGGCAATTGTTGAATCATTAATCTAAATCACACTCATTAAGATAATGTGAAATGAGGTATTAATAAGCAAATTATAAAAAATAAAAAAATAAAAAAAACCTAATAAACAAAACTTTTTCCCCAAATTGTACTTAATGCCAAAAAGATATATTTTTCATCGATTATTTGATGGATGGACTAGAATTACAACTTTTTAAAAATAATAAGACTAAATATATCTAATTTCAAATAAATGGGACTAAAATTACAAATACTTATTTTATAGGAAAAAAATGTAATTCTTGTTCAACTAAAAGCGTGCACTTCTAATATAAACTTTTTTTTTAAAAAAAATACAAATACCCCAAGTTTTTTTTTTTTTTTTTAAATTCATACACCCCAAATGAATAGAGGAATTCAAACTCGGATCATTATTTTAAAGAAAGAATCTCAAATCACTTGGTCAACCCCTATTGACAATATAAACTTAAAGTACATTAAAGACGAAATTGGTGTTCAGATCGTTCGATTTCATAAGTTTATCACTTTTGGTCCTAGGTTTGACAGCATTACTTATAAGTTATAAGTATGTCGGGAATAATTCAAATATAATAATAGTTACCCAACAACTCTTATTTTTTAATAGAAATATAACTAATATTTAATTTTATGTAGTATTTAGTCTTATTTATTTTAAAACTATTTTTTATTTTTATCTTAAATTTGTAACTTTCACCGTAAATAAGTTATATATATGTGTAGTTTGTATCTTACAAATCATTAAGAATATTCAGATTATTCTCTTTCCTTTCTTTTCTCTGTATATCCATCGATTCTAAGAAAAGAAGTGAAAGAGATTCTAAGATATCTAAGAATTGATGGATATGCAGAGAAAATGAGTGAAAGAGAATAAGTATTTTGTAATCTGTTTATTTTCTGTATTCTCAATGATTTGTAAGATACAAACTACACATATATATAACCTATTTACGTGGAAGTTACAAATCTAAAATAAGAATAAAAAGTAATTGTAAAATAAATAAGACTAAATTTACATAGAATTAAATATTAGTTATATTTCTAATATTTTTATGATAAATATCAAAACAAATAGAAAATTAACAATAATTTGTGCACAAAGTTTTACTTGTTTGTAATATTAATTATTATTTTTTTAAAACCAAGCCCCTCAAAGGGGAATATTATTGCAAATCAGGAAGAATAATAAAAAAAAATACAAGAACAAATAACAGAAGAATTAACGCAGGTCGAAGTCACAATTCCAACAAATCTATGAGTTATTATATTAGCATCACGCAGGCCGAGGCTGTTGACTTAAGTATTTTAGGAAAGGCTTCTTTACCTTGTATTATGGGATTGTATTACTCCCTTGATATAGGATCTCAGTACTATTTATGCTTCCTCCTTGTAGTCTTGTTTTGAGAACGAAATCAATACAATTCAATTCCTATGCAACTTTATACTTTACAACATGGCAACAGAGCTACACGATCCTAAGGATCTGTGATTGGCGTCATTATCTATCGCTCGACAATGGGCAACGAGCCAGAGGCCTCATCACCGGCGTTGTCCGAGGCAGCAACTATCCTATCACAGCAGATTGCCCAACTTCTGCAACAAAAAAAACCACAACCATCACAACCCAATTCTGATGGTCCAGTAACCATAGATATAAAATTAAACAACGAGAATTATGTCTAATGGGCGAGGATGGTCGAAATCGCGATTGGTGCGCGAGGGCGTCTCAACCACTTAACCGGCCGTCCGGCACCACCGGCAGAGTCAGATGATGCATATCCAACCTGGAAACAAAGGGATTTGCAGGTTTTTAGTTGGATTACACAGGCTATCGAACCTAGCCTGGTAACCCAGTTCATTCATTACCCAACTTCAAGAGATTTATGGACCGGGTTATCAACGACTTACCAATCCGGAGTGGATAGCTTACAGATCTTCAATCTAATGACCAAAGCAGATCGAATTCGACAAGACCAGACATCGCTCGAAGAATACTTCAGCATTAGCAAAAGCATCTGGGTCGAAATCGATAGGTGGAGACCCAATCCCATGGAACTCCCAAGTGACATCACCAAATTCAACAAAATCCAAGATGAACACCGCCTATTCAAATTTCTTTCTGGCCTAAACCCGAAGTTTGATGCGATTACAAGAGATATTCTGAAAGAAGCAGATTTACCCTCAGTTGATGCTGCGTACGCCATCGTTCGTCGGGAAGCCGCCAGGAGAACCATCCTAGGCCCGCCGGCAGCCTCCAACGAGGCGAACCCATCATTGGGTATCGGAACGAGCTTGATTGTATAGGGACAAGGGACGAGAACCAGATCAGGGGCACGTAAACCCACACGCCGGACCGACCCACCATGCCAAGCCCCGCCGCCTTCTTTCTACAACAAATCCGACCTTGAATGCGAGCATTGCGGGAAACAAGGTCACTTGAAGGCAGGGTGCTTTGAAATAATTGGTTATCCGGAGTGGTGGGTGTCGCGCGAGAAGAAAGGAGGCGGTGAACGGAGGAAAAGTTGCGGCATCGCGGCGGCCGCCACTGGTACGGACGCCGACGCCGATACCGGCGACACAGGAGTGGTGGCGGCGGGAATAGCTCAAAGGGTGAGTCTGGGGACTAACCCTAGCGGCGGACTAATTGAGGGAAGCAGCAAACATTCTCCAGGTATAGGGCATATGAGGAGGAAATCCATTCTTTGCCCCTCTTATAAAACAAGTAATTCTTGTAAAATGGATATTGGTGGTATTAATGTTATGAATGACTCAGACAGTGCTAAAACCCCTCATTGGATATTTGATTGTGGTACAACTGATACGGTTGCATATGATTCGTCTGATATAATTGCACCTCAGACCCCTAAACGAAAGAAAATTCAAACTGCTAGTGGTGAAGTTGTGTCGGTAAAAGGAGGGGGGATGATTGAATTTTCACCCACATTGAAACTTTCAAACTATTTGCTTGTTCCGTCCTTATCTCTTAAACTACTCTCGATCAGTCATGTTACCCGAGAACTAAATTGCACTGTTGTGATGTATGCCTCATTCTGTGTTCTGCAGGATATCCGTTCGAGGAAGATAATTGGGCTTGGCACTGAACAAGGGGGTCTTTATTTTGTTGACGAAGTTGTCTCTGGGGGACAGACATTAATGGCTCAGGGTTCGGATGATAAACAGAGTTGGTTATGGCATCGACGTTTAGGACACCAATCTGATGGGTATTTGACGAAGTTGTTTCCTAATTTTTCGAGTGCAAATTTATCTTGTGATACTTGTGTGTTAGCAAAAAGTCACAGACATTCTTTTCCGTTGAATAATACAAGGGTTGATATCCCATTTTTCTTAATTCACTCTGATGTTTGGGGACCAGCCCCAGTTCTTGGTGGTGGAGGATTTCAATATTTTGTGACTTTTATTGATGATTGCACCCCTATGTGTTGGATTTATTTTTTGAAGCACAAGTCTGATGTTCTTGATAAATTTACTCACTTCTACAACATGATTCGCACTCAATTTAAGGCACAGGTTCAGATACTCCGGTCCGATAATGGAGAATTTGTTAACCAAAAATTACAGGCTTTCTTCTCCGAAAATGGGCTTATTCATCAAACCATCAGCCCGCATATACCCCAGCAGAATAGAGTGGCGGAACGAAAGAACCGATTCCTCTTAGAAATTACTCAGGCATTAATGATTGAGTCTCGTGTGCCCTCCTCCTTCTGGCCTGAAGCCTTAGCTACAGCTACTTACTTAGCCAACCGATTACCCACGAAGATACTTCAGTTCCGCACACCCATCCAATGCTTAAGTGAACTCACTCACGTTCCGCCTGAGCTGGCCCTTACCCCCCGGATATTTGGGTGCTCGGTTTTTGTACACATTCCTACTGTCCTCCAGTCCAAACTTGATCCGTGTGCAGAGAAATACGTTTTTGTGGGGTACGAAATTCACCAAAAAGGCTATAGGTGCTTTAACCCTAAAGCTCGTCGAATGTTCGTCACGATGGACTGTGACTTTGTGGAAACAGAATATTACTATAGCCAACTTAGTGGATAGGGGGAGAGTGAACAAAACAAGGATCCACTAAATTGGCTTTGTGCAACACCATTGTCTTCTGGTAATGGTCCGTCTCTTCCTTCCCCCCCCCCCCCCCCCCGGCGCGCCCGTGCGCGTGCTGAGATGAACGCCACGCCCACGCCCACGCCCACGCCCACGCCCATATTATCTTCCTCGACCGATATCCCTGAGGTTAGTATAGAAGTTTTGGATTCTACAAATTCCAATTCTATATCTGTTATACCTAATAGTGCAGGTGAGATTGAAATGGACAGGTATGTTCTCCCTCCTCGGAGTACGCGTGGGGTCCCACCTAGACGGTATATTCCCGAACACCAGTCTAGGTTACAGAAATATCCAGTGGCAAACCTTGTCAGGGGGAGTCTGGCAGAATCAGCCAAGGCCTTCTCAGTCGCCATTTACACTGAAAGTGTCCCACGAAGTGTAGAGGAGGCAATGGGGATTCCTGAGTGGAGACAGGCAATGGATGATGAAATGCATGCACTTAGAAAGAATAAAACGTGGGATAAATGCCAACAACCGCCTGATAAGAAGCCAGCGGGATGCAGGTGGGTGTATATAATCTAAAGGAAAGCCAATGGATCCGTGGAGCGGTATAAGGTCCATCTGGTTGCCAAAGGGTACACCCAAACTTATGGGGTGGACTACGAGGAGACCTTCTCCCCGGTAGCGAAAATTGACTCAATCAGGGTCCTGTTCTCTGTGGCTGTGAATCAAAATTGGCCACTCTATCAGTTTGACGTTAAAAACGCCTTTCTCCACGGTGATCTTATAGAAGAGGTTTACATGGAAGCTCCTCCTGGCTTCTCACATGAGTTTGGAACCAACGAAGTGTGTAGACTTAAAAAGGCACTTTATGGTCTCAAACAATCTCCTAGGGCATGGTTCGGGAGATTTACTATTGCAATGAAACGGTATGTGTACAAACAGAGTAACTCTGACCATACCCTGTTCCTGAAACGAAGGGATGGGAAGATCACTTGTCTGATCATATACGTGGATGATATGGTCATTACCGGGGATGATACCGAGGAAATGAGGGTGTAGAAAGCTAAAATTTATGGCCAATAAAAATATGACACGTGTAAATTAAATATATGTTAAGTATCAAAATTATATTTTCTATTTTAATTTTAGGGATTTAATCAAATAAAATTCCTATAATTAAATAGTTAATTAATTGATATTTTTAATATATATTTAAATGTGTCAAAATCCATATTTGGAAATGAAATCATATTTTATCAAATAAAAGAAAAGTCAAATGTAATATTCTAGAAATCAAATCATATCTTTTGATTTATAGAAGATATTACAAAATCAACGAGGACCAATCAGAATGAAATTTTCTTTCGGTGATTATGGATAAATTTGCCTATCCTACACCTATAAATAGAGGCCTTCTACAAGCAAAAAAATCACAACTCACACAACACAATCCTCGCAACTCAGAGATACAAAGGAGTAAGCCACCAAGCAAGGAGAAAGAAGCTCTTCGGTGTTCTTCCACATCTTCGGCGTTCTTCAGCATCTTCAACGGCGTTCTTTATGGAAGTCAGCATCAACGACGTTCAATCCGGCATCGAAGTATCGAAATAGTGTTTCGGCGTTGCTCTCCTCAACGAACTCAAGCCAAGTTCAAGCTGATCGAAGCAAGATTCAAGGCGTTCTTCGCATTCATCGTGGAAGTCAACAAAATCGAAGCGTCCGATCCGCAACAAGGCATCAAATCCGCGAATCCGACGTTCTTCTCAAATCAACTTCGAAGGTGCTCCAAGTGTGTTCTTCGGCGTTCTTCGAGAAAGTCAACGAATTGAGGCGTTCAATCCACAATCGAAGCATCAAATCCAGATTTCGGTGTTGCTCCTCAACAAATTCAAGTCAAGTTCAAATCGATCAAGGCGAGACTCAAAGTGTTCTTCGTGGAGATCAACAAATTGAGGCGTTCGATCCGCAACAAGGCATCAAGCCCGCGAGTTTGGCAGTTTCTTCAAGTCAAAAATCAAATCAACATCGAAGGTGTTCCTCAACGTTCCTCGGCGTTCACCAAAATCAAGGCGTTTGATTCGCGATTAAGTCGAAAAATCCGCAATTAACGTTCAAAGAAGCAAATCAAATCCAACGAAAGATCGAAGCTCCAAAGTCAACAAAGGCATTTCAAACCTTCCGAAATTCAACAAATTGTGTAGGAAGAATCAGAGGATCAAAATTAGAGATTGTACCCACTTCTTGATCGAATTCAATAAAATTCATTTGTGATTGTTTTCTTGTGTTTAATTATTTAATTAACACGAAAATTGAGTTACAGAGGGATCTTCGAAAAAATCTGTTTGGAGAATTCGAGATAAAGGACTTAGGGCATTTAAAGTACTTTTTGGGGATTGAAGTCATGCGGTCAGATCAAGGGATCTATCTATCACAGAGGAAGTATATCCTTGACCTACTAGCAGAAGCGGGTATGCTGGATTGCAAGCCAAGTGATACGCCCATGGTGAGCAATCACGGATTGAAGATTGTTAAAGGAGCTGAGTCAGCTGATGGAACGAGGTATCAACACCTCGTAGGGAAACTCATATATCTCTCACATACCAGACCTGGCATCGCGTATGTCGTGGGAGTGGTGAGTCAGTTTATGCACAACCCTCAGAAAGAGCATATGGAGGCAGCACTGCGAAGATTGAGACACTTGAAGGGTTCTCCGGATACAGGAATTTTGTTCAAAAGGAATGGTCACTTGCAAATAGAAGCCTACACAAATGCAGATTGGGCAGGCAACCCGCTTGACAGAAGGTCAACCTCCGGCTACTTTACGTTCGTTGGGGGAAATTTAGTCACATGGAAAAGCAAGAAACAAAAGGTGGTAGCACTCTCGAGTGCCGAGGCAGAATTCAGGGGCATTGCAAAAGGGGTATCTAAAGTACTTTGGTTGAGAAAGTTGATGACTGAATTGGGGTTTCTTCCAGATGAAGTGTGTCCTCTCAAGTGTGATAACAAGGCAGCCGTTCACATATACGAAAATCCGGTGCAGCACGACAGAACGAAGCATGTAGAGATTGATCGTCACTTTATCAAAGAGAAACTAGAAAGTGAGGTCATATCTCTTCCCTTTGTGCGGTCTGTAAACCAATTAGCGGACATTCTCACGAAAGCTGTTACGGGGAAAGTATTTCATGACGTCTTGGGCAAGCTAGGTGTTGGTTATCCCCCGACCTAACTTGAGGGGGAGTGTTGACTTAAGTATTTTAGGAAAGGATTCTTTACCCTGTATTACGGGATTGTATTACTCCCTTGATATAGGTCTCAGTACTATTTATGCTTCCTCCTTGTAGTCTTGTTTTGAGAACGATATCAATACAATTCAATTCCTATGCAACTTTATACTTTACAACAGAGGCCACAATTCCAACAAATCTGTGAGCTATTATTTTAGCATCACGTCTAGTAAACGAAAAACGAACCCTCATAATAGGATTCACCTCCTTGAAATTGAGTTTGTTCCTTCCAAGTTTCGCAGCCTCCTTTTCTCCGAATTGAGAAGAACTGATACCTTGGCCTACAACACATAACTCGGCCAAAAAATTCCTCTGAAAAACACAGAAAAAAAAATAAAACTAAACATAAAGAAACTAACCAAACTTCCGTACGGAAGGGACCAAACTTCCATACGGAAGAGATAAAACTTCCATAGGGAAGACTCGAAAGAAAGCATAACTTAAACGAAAAAACAGAAAATCGTCTTTGTACCAGAAAATCCCGCTAGAACTGGGAGATGATAGTGTTTTTGGAAGAGTGGCGATGAAATTGAGAAGATGGCGGTAGATTCGAGAGAGTGGCAGCAGATCTGGGCAGATTTCGACGGAACAAGTTTGAGAAGCTGACGGCGAAATAGAATTTAGTCAATCCGGTGGTGCAGCCATGATAGTATTCCCTACCGTCGGATCGAAACTTTAATTGACTACCTTGAGTTTGAATCACGTAGAATAGGGTTTTAACCTTCGAGAGAGTTTAAGAGAGAAAACTAATAATATTAATTATTATAATAACTCTATATTAATTACTTTCAACAAATACACAAAATAGTTATTGTGTATGCTAGGGAAAATAACGTGTGTCGTACATTAAATATATTATTTATCTAAATACTTTAAATTATTAAAATTAGATTATTAGAAAAACATATACTTTTAAATTTTAAATACAGTAACGAGATTTGAATTAAAATTTAATTTTTTAATGTAGATTTTCATATATATAAATAAATAATTTATAATTTCAAATTAACACTCATCTATGATGTACGAATATTTTTAAAATACTATTTTATTGTGTCATGTCATTTACATGTAGAACAACTCTCATCTATTAAATTTAAAAATTAATTTGTATCGTATCGCATTCGTGTCTACACATCATAGAAACCCAGCCATGCATATACAAAAATTTTAAGGTAAGTTCTAAAATTAATAGTAAAATTAAAATATAATTTGTATTTATCTACTTACTTTGATTTGTAAAATTTGCTCATATTGATGGGGTCAAAATACGATCGTCCCACGTTAGGACACGTGGCATCCCCGAGATGATGACATCTGTCTCCCCAAGGTTGCACCTATCAGCACACGAGCGCTAGGCCTAACGAGCGCAATCCTTCTTCATGAGTCAAGCCCAACGAGCGCTGTTACTCTCACGAGCGTCCTTCATACTGTATGATTGGCACGCACACATGCCAAGGGAGCCCTCTTCGAGCGTCACACTCCCTCAGAGTGGCCTCCCCTTTGGCTCGTCACTTGAACTGGAGCCTTCATTCCCCCCAGCGGATATCTTGGCTTCCAATATTCCAGGTTGTCACGAGCGCGCTCTTAAGCCCTCGTTACCAACCACCCAAATGGCTCTCTGACACAACGTACATGCCCGCGCACCTGCCACTGTTGCCAGCACTAACTTTTAACCGCTTTTGCAGAAGATTCCTCCTAGGTTCCTCTCTCACGGCGCCACGTGTTAGGGCAACATTCGGCCAGGACCACTTGGGGCAAATGACCAAAGGGCCCTTGACCCTCAACTATAAATAGCTAAAGTCATCTTCTACATTGGTAAGCATTCTTCATCACTGAAACTGTGACCGAACTTACATTTCTTCAGACCTTGAACTGACTTGAGCGTCGGAGAGCCAAACTGGGCATCACCCCCAGTTCCCCCAGCTTGGCCTTCTGACTTTTATTGTGCTTGTCCCAACAGGTAGAACCCCCTTTCTCTTCTCCGGCGAATCTCCGACGGTTTCCTCCACAAATACAAATCGTAAAGTGATCGAAATCAAATTATAAATTTGAATTAGGGAGTTAGTATAGATTTTTTTGTCTGATGGAGTTATTAATTATGGATGGTGATTGAGTATTTGAGAAGTAGGTAAGAGAAGGAGTTGGTTGAGATTATACATTTTATTAATACCTTTTTTTCCTTTTTTTTAATAACACATACACGTCCAAGCGGAATTCAAACTCAAGACTTTGCCTTGTTTTGGAGAATGAATTCATTAGTCACTTAGACCAAACATGTTGGCTTATTAATAGCAATTAAACATTCATTTTATTGTTAATGTTATGGTATAAATAAAATTTAATTAATAATGGTTAAAGATTAATTTGAAAACGCAATTAATTTGTAACCTGTTTGTTATTTATTTTTTAATTTTTTATTTTCGATATTTACTAAAATAATACTAATTCAAATATATAATTTAAACCTTTTTTTATATAAATAACTATTAGAATAACTTATAAATTAGAAATAAAATTTTTTAAGTTAAAAAAAAAATATATGTGATGGGTTCCGAAATGGGAGGGTCCGAATCCGATCACTTTACGATTTGTATTTGTGGAGGAAACCGCCGGAGATTCGCCGGAGAAGAGAAAGGGGGTTCTACCTGTTGGGACAAGCACAATAAAAGTCAGAAGGCCAAGCTGGGGGAACTGGGGGTGATGCCCAGTTTGGCTCTCCGACGCTCAAGTCAGTTCAAGGTCTGAAGAAATGTAAGTTCGGTCACAGTTTCAGTGATGAAGAATGCTTACCAATGTAGAAGATGACTTTAGCTATTTATAGTTGAGGGTCAAGGGCCCTTTGGTCATTTGCCCCAAGTGGTCCTGGCCGAATGTTGCCCTAACACGTGGCGCCGTGAGAGAGGAACCTAGGAGGAATCTTCTGCAAAAGCGGCCAAAAGTTAGTGCTGGCAACAGTGGCAGGTGCGCGGGCATGTACGTTGTGTCAGAGAGCCATTTGGGTGGTTGGTAACGAGGGCTTAAGAGCGCGCTCGTGACAACCTGGAATATTGGAAGCCAAGATATCCGCTGGGGGGAATGAAGGCTCCAGTTCAAGTGACGAGCCAAAGGGGAGGCCACTCTGAGGGAGTGTGACGCTCGAAGAGGGCTCCCTTGGCACGTGTGCGTGCCAATCATACAGTATGAAGGACGCTCGTGAGAGTAACAGCGCTCGTTGGGCTTGACTCATGAAGAAGGATTGCGCTCGTTAGGCCTAGCGCTCGTGTGCTGATAGGTGCAACCTTGGGGAGACAGATGTCATCATCTCGGGGATGCCACGTGTCCTAACGTGGGACGATCGTATTTTGACCCCATCATTTTTGGCGCCGTCTGTGGGAAACCGTTCCTCTATCCCTTTCTTTCTTTTTGTTGGTAGAAAAGCAAGCACACTCTTACCTTTAACAGTCATGGTCGCTACAAGGTCTGGAGTTGTAGGAGGAGGAGATAACGCCTCCCAGGATGCCAATGTCATTATTCCCTCCACCACTACTGGTGGAGCCCCGCCTCCTTCCGTCACCGTTGGTGGAGCACCTCCCGCCGCAGGAGTGACTCCGCCAGCAGAGTCTTCAATACCTCCACCTACACCGCCGGCACTGCCGATTCCCGCCGCCGCTGGAGGAGTCTCTCTCTCTGCTCCTCCGCAGCCTGCTCAGAACCCATGGGTCCATCCCCAGATGAACCTCGGAGTGCAGGGTTACATGATGCCCCCGCCCGGATATACCCTCACTCCGGCTGTTATGATGCCGCCGGTCCAGCCGTATCATGCTGGTCAGATCCAGCTCCCAGTGGTGGTCCCCAGGGAGATTGAAGGAGTGGAGTTACCTCCACTAACCACCCAGCAGTTGAGGGCTCTCTATGCCCAGTGTGAGGTTCAGGCGGCCCAGGGAGCATGGGAGAGGTTCCACTCCATGTACTTTCCTTCTGGGCAGGCCACTCAAGTTGCAGCCCCTTTGGGCGGACAACAAAACTTTCCCCTCAGAGAAGCCCAGGCTGTCCTGAGGGCACAACCACCACCACCACCAGCCAGAGAAGTGCCCCAGCAGGAGGGCAACGAGTGTCCCTCCATGGGCAGGAATAAAGAGCCCACAGAACGAGTGAACGAGAATGAAGGGGACTCTCATGTCTCCAGAAGAGGGTCACGAGCCCCCAGACAAGGGGACAGACAAGTAGACGTGAATCCTGACATCCTCGCGGCTGTGCAAGACCAGCTGCAGGGTCTGAAGGATATTGTGGGACAGCTCTCACGAGGGCGTTCAACTCAGATCTCCCCTAGTCGGGATGAACGGGTTGACGCCAGAAGCACCCGTACTAAGGACCCCCCACCAAAGGTCCCCCGCCGCAAGGAGCCGGAGGAAAACTTCGGCACGTATGAGTACCACCCGTTGGCGAGGGGCTCGCCCCTCGTGGAGGAAGTTTTGATGGCCCAAGCAGGCATGGCCAAAATCCCCACTTCCATCAACCGTTACGACGGGACAACTGATCCAGCTGAACACTTGGATCATTTTTTGCATCTTATGCACCTTTACGAGCATTCCAGCAACTATTGGGCGAAAGTCTTCGTCACTTCCTTGGTAGGAATGGCTCAGGAGTGGTACAAACGGCTGCCGCCGCGCTCGATTCACTCATATGAAGAGCTGGCTCATGCTTTCCTCAACCACTTCAATTCTTTGAAAGCGCCAGTCACCGCACCTACTGCCCTGTACAACGTGGTGCAAGGAAAGAGCGAATCTCTGCGCTCGTTCTTCGCCCGCTTCAACAAGGAGATCCTACAGGTGGAGAGGCCTTCAATGGATTTCTTGATCCCAGTGCTCTTTCAGGCTGTGGATCACAAGCAGTATGTGAGCAAGAAATTTGCCGACGCCATTGTGGAAAGGAGGCCTGGGACCCTCATGGCCTTAAGAGAAGTAGCCGAGCCGTTCTTCGCGCTCGAAGACATGTATGGGACGAATGGTCCCCGGCATCACAGTCCGGCCAGGAACGAGCGACCCCATCACGAGCGGGGACGGGACGTGGCCATCAAGAAGGAGCGCCCTCAAGAGCGCAGAAGGTTGCCACCACCCCCTCGTCGATTCGAGCGAATTCCGCTCACCAGGCCGAATTCAGAAGTCTACAACCTCTCAGATAAAAAGCTCTTTAAAAGACCCATCAAGATGAGGGAAACGGACTCGCTCAGGCGCTCGAACAAATACTGCGCATTCCACAAGCAGAAGGGGCACGACACGGATGAGTGTCGCCAGTTGGAAGCTGAGATTCAGAGGCTCGTCGCAGGGGGCCACTTGAAGGAATTTGTCCGGGTGCTCGAGCGCTACGATGAACGCTGCAATGAGCGCGCTGGAGGGAGAAGGAGGAGCCCGTCCCGATCGAGGAGCCCAAGGGGTAGGGGACCCCCTGAAAGCAGCAGCCGCCGGGGCAATAAAGGAAAAGCCCCTGAGCAAGAAAACGAACCTTTCGCAGTCATAAATATGATTGCAGGAGGCTCGTCAGGAGGGGATTCCAACGCCTCCCGGCGGAGGTATGTCCGGAGCTACAACCAACGCCCAGCAGTGCCTAAACCCATCTACGCCATCCAGAATTCAAGCGCTCAAAAGTCTAGAGAGAATGATGTAATAGGCTTTGATGATAGGGATTTAGAGCACATCGTAACACCCCATGGGGAGGGTATAACCTCCGATTGCCCCATGGTGGTTAGTGTAGATGTTCATAATCATGTTGTAAAAAGGGTGTTGGTGGATAGTGGAAGCTCCGTTAATGTTTTGCCTTATTCTACATTTTTAAAGATGAAGGCTGACCTTCCGCTCGAGCCCCTCAAAACAGCCCTCATTGGCTTTGGAGGCTCAGAAGTTGTCCCACGAGGGCAGATACGCTTAGCTACTTCATTCGGCCGAGCCCCTCAGCGCAAAACACTCTTGGTAACATACGCGGTGGTGGAGATTGACATCCCATATAACATCATAATTGGGCGCCCCGCCCTCGTGGACTTCAAAGCCATCATCTCCACCTACCACCAGAAGATTAAATTCCCTACCTCCGAGGGCGTGGGAGAAGTACTGTGCAATGTGCGAGAGGCTTGGGAATGTTACATGTTGTCCCTTAGAAAGCCTAAAGCTGAGAAAACCTTCCAAATTGGCTCCACCAAGAAGTCAGTGGATTTCCCCAATCTAGATGAGGACAGCCCAGCACGGAAAAGGGCGAAATTGAACAAGAAGAAGAACAAAAAGAAGAGGGGGGACAACGTGGAGAATCCCCTCGAAAGTGCACCACCAGGGACCGTTGGTGGATCGTCCTCAGAAGGAGACGAGCCAGGAGAGGGTGAACCAGCACCCGGTGACCGTTTGACAGGAAAGAAGAGGGCGCTCGAACTTCCTCGCCCTGAGATAAGGATCGAACCCTCGGAGAAGTTCCTTACCATTGAGCTGGAACCCGGAAACAAGGATAAGACTACTCAGATAGGATCTAACCTCTCGGGGCCTTCTCAGATCATGATGATTGATTTTCTCAGGGAAAACAGTGATGTATTTGCGTGGAAAGCCTCCGACCTCACAGGGATTGACCCGAGCGTCATTGTCCATAGGCTTAATGTGGATCCCTCTTTCAAACCCATCAAGCAAAAAAAGCGGGATGTACATGGCTTTCGAAAGAAAGTCATCGAAGAGGAAGTTAATAAACTCCTGGAGGCTTAATATATCGAGCCCATCTTGTACCCGGAATGGTTGTGTAATGTCGTTTTGGTGCCCAAGAGCGCGAATAAATGGCGCATGTGCAACGATTTTACTGATCTCAACAAAGCCTGCCCTAAAGATCCTTACCCGCTGCCCCGGATTGACCAATTGGTGGATTCGACCGCTGGCTGCGAGCTCATGAGCATGATGGACGCTTTCCAGGGATACTATCAGATTTTTATGGCCCCAGAAGACCGCCCCAAAACCTCGTTTGTTGTCCATCTGGGGGTGTATTGCTTCTTAGTCATGCCTTTCGGACTCAAGAACGCCGGAGCTACGTATCAACGGCTCGTCAACAAGATGTTTGAAAAAGAAATTGGAAGGTCCATGGAGGTTTACGTGGATGATATGATTGTCAAAAGCGAGCGCCAGGACTCCCACTTGGAGGATCTCAAGCGCACTTTTTCAATCTTGCGTCAGTATGGGATGAAGTTGAACCCTTCGAAGTGCACCTTTGGAGTACAAGGGGGAAAGTTCTTAGGGTATATGGTCAGTCAGAGGGGAATTGAGGCCAATCCGGAGAAGATCAAGGCCATATTGGAAATCCCCTCCCCTCGAAATTTGCGGGAAGTGCAAGTCCTAGTAGGCAAGATCATCTCGTTGAACAGGTTTATTTCGCACGCGGCGGACAGGAACCTTCCCTTCTTCAAAATTTTGAGGAACGCACGTAACTTTGCTTGGACAGAAGAATGCGAAAGGGCGCTGCAAGATATGAAGGCGTACTTATCGAGCGCACCACTGCTGACTAAGCCCGTCGAAGGTGAGAGATTATTTATGTATCTTTCCGTTTCTTCCGGGGCCACAAGCGCTGTTCTGATCGCTGTACGGGAGCGGAAACATTTACCTGTCTATTATCTGAGCAAAACATTGCAAGGAGCCGAAAAGAAGTATTTGGAGATTGAGAAGTTCGCGTTTGCTCTTATTAACGCCTCAAGAAGGCTAAGGCCTTACTTTCAAGCGCACTCCATAACGGTTCTCACCGACCAACCCTTGAAGCAAGTGTTGTCCAAACCTGATGTGTCCGGAAGGTTAATCAAATGGGCCATCGAATTGAGCCAGTTCGACTTGTGTTTCGAGCCCAGGACCGCGGTACAGGCTCAGGTTGTAGCTGATTTATTGGTCGAACGCTTTGGTTTAGAGCCCACCGTTGCGGAGAATGAGGGGTTATGGGTACTGCACACGGATGGTTCCTCAACCTCTCAAGGGGGAGGAGTAGGAGTGGCCCTCAGAAACCCCGATGGGATTGAACTGGACTTTGCAATCAAGCTGGATTTCCAAGTCACTAATAACGAAGCAGAATATGAAGCCCTCGTGCAAGGGTTGAATATTGCTTTTCAGAATGGAGCCTCCAGAATCACCGCTTATGTGGATTCACAGTTAATTGCAAGTCAAATTGAAGGAACTTATGAAGCTCGAGAAACCACCATGGTTCAGTACTTGAGTAAAGCCAGAGAAATCATTGGGAAGTTCAAGGAATTTCATCTACTTCAAGTGCCGCGAGGAGAAAACGAGCGTGCGGACGCTCTGTCAAAATTTGCATCAGCTTTGGAGGGCACTTCCGAGCGTTCTGTTACGTTCCTTAGAACCGAGGAACCTTTGATCAAGGAAAGGGTCGCCACCAGGATAATCGCCATGATCGATCCAAGAAAGTCCGAGGGAAGGCCCCTCGTTTCGCTTTGGATCCCGAGGGGAGGTTATTCAAGAAATCATTCCAAGGACCCCCAATGAGATGCCTGAGGCCCTCGCAGGCGAAGGAGACACTTGAACTCATCCACAATGGAAGCTGTGGGAATCATTCCGGAGGGCGTATCTTGGCAAAAAAGGTCCTGAAAAGTGGGTTTTATTGGCCTACAGTACTCCAAGATGCCATTGAATTCTCGAGGAAGTGCCCTAAATGTCAATTTCATTCAAATCTCCCTCAATTGCCAGCCGCACAGATGATCCCAATAGACGTCTCTTGGCCTTTTGACCAGTGGGGAATAGACATCGTGGGCCCCTTGCCCATGGCTGTGGGACAAAAGAAGTTTGTCATTTTAGCCGTCGACTACTTCACCAAGTGGGCCGAGGCCGAAGCCGTTGCAAAAATCACTTTCAGGGTTGTGAGGGACTTCATTTGGAAAAACATCATTTGCAGGTACGGCATACCGAGGGTGCTCATTTCTGACAACGGATCCCAGTTCATAGCAGCTGACACGCGAGAATGGTGTTCTGAGTTGGGGATCGAGCAGCGATTTACCTCTGTAGGACATCCTCAAGCCAATGGGCAAGCAGAAGTTACCAATAGGATCATCTTGCAACATCTGAAAACCATGCTTGAGAGCAAGAAAAGTGAATGGGCTGAGGAGCTGCAAGGAGCGCTTTGGGCTTATCGCACCACCCCACGAGCGGCCACTGGAGAAACACCTTACGCGCTCGTTTATGGATCAGAAGAAATGATACCGGCGGAGATAGTAAACGAATCCGCTCGCATCGGCTATTTCGAGCCTCAGCTCAACGATGGCAACAGGAGCTTGGAGTTGGACTTGCTGGATGAAAGGAGAGATAAAGCCTGGGCTAAGATCCACCATTATAAAGCCTCTGTGGCCCAACAGTACAACAAGCGTGTAAGGGAAAGAACTTTCCAGCTGGGAGACTTGGTTTTGAAGAAAGTGGAAGTATCCAAGCACGTGGGGAAATTGGACCCCAATTGGGAAGGCCCATTCAAGGTCGTACAACTCAGAGCTAACAACACTTACACCCTGGAGACACTTCAAGGTGAGCGCTTGCCTCGCCCTTGGAACGCATGTAACCTCCGGCGGTTTTATGTTTAAAAGCTCTTTGCAAACCCTGATGTAACAACCCTCTTTGATGGGTTCTATGTACTTCCAATCACAAGTAAACGGTAACATAATCTTTTTAATTTCTCTAATACTCCCATTTCTTTGGTTGCTTGAATGGATAAGTCCCACGTCCCTCGTCTTTGAGAGCGTGGTTGGCAACCCATTCCAATATGTATGCTGTTATCTCGTATGGGTTACGCTTGCCAGCACTCTACTCCACATGGGGGGACGCCCTCATAAGGATAGACTGGTTACGCTCACAACCAATTAGGCGAATTGGAAAAAAGTTATGAAGAAAATCCTAGTAGGCCTTGGCTGTTTCTTAAAACGCCTTGCGCTCGAAAACGGGATCTCCTACAGAGAAAGTCCTAGTAGGCCTTGGCCGTTTCTTAAAACGCCTTGCGCTCGAAAACGGGATCTCCTACAGGGAAAGTCCTAGTAGGCCTTGGCCGTTTCTTAAAACGCCTTGCGCTCGAAAATGGGATCTCATACGAGAGCAAATCCTAGTAGGCCTTGGCCGTTTCTTATAACGCCTTGCGCTCGAAAATGGGATTTCCTGCAGAGCCAGAAATACGACAAGAGCCAGAGCGCTCGAACGATGGCCTCAGAATCAAGAAGGTATTGCACAAGTCTTGAACAAGGGCAACCACTCAGTAAGACCCTCACACACACTCAAGACTTAGCAAAATTCCCCCAAAGTTAAGAAGAAATTGCACGAGCCTTGAACGAGGGCAGGCTCTCCATAAGACCCTCGTATATACTCAAGACTCAGCCAAATTTTTAAGAGCAAAAACAAAATTTATACAAGTCTTGAGTGGGGGGGCAATCTCACAGTAAGACCCTCACGATCGCTCAAGACTTAGACAAATTTTCAAGATTTATGGCAAAGGCAAAAATTTATACAAGTCTTGAGTGGGGGGGCAATCTCACAGTACGACCCTCACGATCGCTCAAGACTTAGACAAATTTTCAAGATTTATGGCAAAGGCAAAAATTTATACAAGTCTTGAGTGGGGGGGCAATCTCACAGTAAGACCCTCACGATCGCTCAAGACTTAGACAAATTTTCAAAGATTTACAGAAGGCAAAAATTTATACAAGTCTTGAGTGGGGGGGCAATCTTACAGTAAGACCCTCACGATCGCTCAAAACTTAGACAAATTTTCAAGATTTATGGCAAAGGCAAAAATTTGTACAAGTCTTGAGTGGGGGGGCAATCTCACAGTAAGACCCTCACGATCGCTCAAGACTTAGACAAATTTTCAAAGATTTACAGAAGTTAACAAAATTTCTCAAAGTCATAAAGGCTCATCAGAGAAATAAAACATTCACAGAGTATGTTACACACAATCTTACCCCCACAAGATTTGTTCACAACAAGCGCGGTATGAAAACTTGCTGTCAAGAAAGAGATAATTTTTATTCATAAAAGGCCATGGCCTGAATTACAAGATAAGGGCTCAAAGGCCACTGAACATCGTTTCAGAGGAAGGGAAAGAAGGCATTAAACAAGGAAAATACAGAGGAAAGTATCAGGCAGCTGGAGCAATGTCTTCATCAACGATCACCAGTATGTTCTGAGCCACGGGACCATGAACTGGGCCCTCAGGCTCTTGCGGTTGAGCTTGGGGATCGTCGGGCTCGTTGACAGCAGGAACGGGAACGTTGGCACCCTCGGCGGCTGGGACGGGGGCATCCTCCATGATAGGCTCTTGAGGCTCCTCTTCAAGGTCATTATCTTGAGCGGATTGAGCAGCATCCCCTTCCCGATGAGCGTCCGTGTACTCATCTTGGATCAGCTTGACCAAGAATTCGTACTCCATCTCAGCGATGGCGTCCGCGGGGTCGTTGGGGTCCTCATCCACTTCTTCACAGCGCTCGTTGAACATGAGCCCCGTGCCTTCTGCTCCCTTCATAGCTGGGTCAGTTAACCCCTTGTGGATGCCCTGCTCCACTGCCAAGTTGAAGGCATTCTGGGCCTCATCCAGGCAGTGCAACGAGGCTGCGAAGTTGAAGGCCTTTGAATGGCAGAATTTGATAAGGGCCTCCTTGTTCGCACGCTCCAGACTCCGAGGCCACTCGCTCACGGCGTCGTTGAATTTCCTCTCGGCCTCCAAAGCCCTCGCCTTCCAGCTTTCCCGCTCGGTCTCTGCCTTCCTGCAGCGCTCATTAGCCCGGGCCAGCTGGTCGCTCAAGCCGCTTCGAGCGCTCTCTACCGCCTGGAAATCCTCCCTCAGTTTTCCCAGCTCTTCCTCCGTTTTGTTGTACAAATCCTTGAGGGATTCATACTTCGCAATTTTTGCGTCCAACTCCGACTGAATCTGAGCCGGGTCGTTGGAACGGGCCATCTTCTTGTACTTGGCCTTGCGCTCGGCATAAGTGGAGGCTCGCATTTGCACATTTCGGAGCCGGGGAAGGACTTGCTGCATTAGTTGGAGGAAAAGGAGTGTTAGCCAAAAAATGCTAACTTACATAAATTAGCAAAGAAAGCAAAGAATGAAGACTTACAGAGATTAGAGCGTGGGCCGCATCAAGGGTCACTTTCTCCACAGATTCACTGTAGAGATGCCGATGGTCCGCCGAGAATTGGGCCTTGTTGTAGAGATTCTCGGTGACAGCCTGAGCGAGCGTGCCCGGCCTCAGCAGAACGGGCCCACCGTCGGGGGCACCTGTATAGTCTCTGTCCCCTCGTCGGGAGAACTCCCAAAAGTGTTCCTCCTCTGAAGAGGAAGTATCTCCTTCGCCCCTGGGGCCCTCGGCCACCTGCTTGCCCTTACCTCTTATTGCCGCTGAATCGGGCATCCTCTTCCTCTTGCGAGAAGGCCCACTGGCGCTCTGTGGGGCCTCGGTTATCGCCAGGGTGGTTATTGGCCTCGTTTATTCTGCAGGCGGAGGGGGTTCAACGTCACCCGCTCTCTCAGACCGCCCCCGGGGTACTCTGTTGGCCAGTCTATTCTCCCCCCGGCCACGAGGGGGTTGAACCTCAGGATTGGCGCTCGAACTAGCGCCCTGGCTACCGCTACGAGCGTCCCCGCGATTGCTGCGATTGCGAGGGCGCTGTTGCTAGCGCTGTTGATCCCCTTGTTGGGCTTGGTTCCTGTTGACATGGGCGAAGCGTGCGGCTTGTCTGATTCCTCCTGCCATTTCTATTATAGCAACTCCTACAAAAATGGAAGGTACAAGGGTTATAAATCCTTAAAAAGAATTGTTAAGCGTGCAAATTACAAGTACAAAAATACAGTTAGTATTCCTATCTAAAGGTTAGCGCCCTAAGAATCTAACCATCTCTCTCTATGTCACGAGCCGGAGGGTTGTCAAGGTAATAAGGGTCGTTGGAAAGACCACACAGGAACATGAGTTCCGCATCGTCTATCCAATCTTTCGCTTGAATGAGGTGGCCCTCGTCCCTCAGGGTTGCTGCCAGGCTCTTGGCCCAATCTTTGGGGAGTGCAGGTGGCAAGCGGCTCTTTGCAAACGAGCCCCATTGCGTGGGCACCCCAAAGCCCTCCTCTGTTGGAGCCTTGACGAAGATAAACTTCTCCTTCCAATCGGGGCCATAAGTGCTCGAGGGCGAGTTGATCAGTTTCATATGTGCCTTCGCTTGAACATAATAAAAACCGGCCTCGGGAGATGAACGAGAAGAGCTGACCACTTGAAAGAGGGCGTTGAAGTTCCGTAGGAAGGGCTCGTAACCCATGCTCCTCATCAAAATCACAAAGCAGGTTAATAGAGCCAAGCCGTTGGGCACTATTTGTGATGGACAGAGGCCCAGATCATTCAACAAGTGAGCCATCGAGATCGAGATAGGGAACCTCAAGCCTCCTGAACTCACTGTATCCACCTATACGGCCATTTCGCCTGGAGGTGGATTGTTGGCCCGCTCGTGGCTTTCTGGAATTCTCCATGAATAGCGCTCGTCCCAGTAGATGGGAGCTAACATCGTCTTTACTTCTCCCAAAGTAACTGTGCTGGGAGTCTCCTCAGGAGTGCGCTCGGTGGCCTGGTAGCCTGATCCTTCACCCTCGTTATGCCCTTTAGATTTTTGGGATTTCTTGCTTTTTCCTTTATCACGGGCTCTTTCTGAAGGCCCGGTTATGGCTTCAGCCACTGGAAGCGGGTTCGCGACGGCCACAGTCACGGTATGGCGATGGGGATGAGTGGCACTCTGAGTTATGGGGAGAGTAACCCCTTGCCGTTCTGCCTCTATCACTAGATCCATCTCCTCAAAGAGAGGATCCACTCCGCCAGGATTCCTATCCTCCATGGCCATCACTGCCGCCCCCAACTCCTCATCTCTAGGGGAATCGGGGGAAGAGGAACTCTCGGTGGCCATTTCATTGATTTCACGGGCAAATTCCTCAACATGTTGGTCGGCCATGGCAGAAGCTGAGATTTGGGAGAAATTCAGTCTCGGTTAGACAATGGGGTTTTCTTGGAAAGAGATTAGGGCTTCCTCAAGGAGAAAAATCTAAGGGGTTATGAAATCCTAAAGTCCGAATCTAAAGTTAGCAGAGTTAGAAAATTACGCTGGAAGTTTACCTTGAAGGTTTCTGAGAAAACTGGAGAAAGGTTGAAGATGCTCTAAGAACTGGAGTGCGAGAGAATTCTTTTTGCAAAGGATGCTTGGGAGTTCTGAATGCGTAAAGAGTAGCAAGATTTCAGAATCCCACATTTATAGGGATGGGAGTTGGTACCTTTTTCGGCAATGAATTCAAAATGGTAATCATTTCCCGCCTGGGAAACCGCCCACTTTATGGAACCGTCACATGCTTCCCTATGCTCACGCGCCCCACGCGCACCCGCTTATAATGCTCTGACGTTTCGAGTGCTTCAGAATAGTACAACATTTAATGCGGAAGTGTTACGAGCGGTCAGTTGAAAAGACCGCATTTATAGCGCAATCAGAAGAAAAATTTCTCAACACGCCAAGCCTTACACGAGCGCTACATGCAAGAGATAGAGCGTATCAAAATTCTACAGTCCTTATCACTAAGGACTACAGAATTGGGGGGCAAAATGATGGGGTCAAAATACGATCGTCCCACGTTAGGACACGTGGCATCCCCGAGATGATGACATCTGTCTCCCCAAGGTTGCACCTATCAGCACACGAGCGCTAGGCCTAACGAGCGCAATCCTTCTTCATGAGTCAAGCCCAATGAGCGCTGTTACTCTCACGAGCGTCCTTCATACTGTATGATTGGCACGCACACGTGCCAAGGGAGCCCTCTTCGAGCGTCACACTCCCTCAGAGTGGCCTCCCCTTTGGCTCGTCACTTGAAATGGAGCCTTCATTCCCCCCAGCGGATATCTTGGCTTCCAATATTCCAGGTTGTCACGAACGCGCTCTTAAGCCCTCGTTACCAACCACCCAAATGGCTCTCTGACACAACGTACATGCCCGCGCACCTGCCACTGTTGCCAGCACTAACTTTTGGCCGCTTTTGCAGAAGATTCCTCCTAGGTTCCTCTCTCACGGCGCCACGTGTTAGGGCAACATTCGGCCAGGACCACTTGGGGCAAATGACCAAAGGGCCCTTGACCCTCAACTATAAATAGCTAAAGTCATCTTCTACATTGGTAAGCATTCTTCATCACTGAAACTGTGACCGAACTTACATTTCTTCAGACCTTGAACTGACTTGAGCGTCGGAGAGCCAAACTGGGCATCACCCCCAGTTCCCCCAGCTTGGCCTTCTGACTTTTATTGTGCTTGTCCCAACAGGTAGAACCCCCTTTCTCTTCTCCGGCGAATCTCCGGCGGTTTCCTCCACAAATACAAATCGTAAAGTGATCGGATTCGGACCCTCCCATTTCGGAACCCATCACATATATTTTTTTTTTAACTTAAAAAATTTTATTTCTAATTTATAAGTTATTCTAATAGTTATTTATATAAAAAAAGGTTTAAATTATATATTTGAATTAGTATTATTTTAGTAAATATCGAAAATAAAAAATTAAAAAATAAATAACAAACAGGTTACAAATTAATTGCGTTTTCAAATTAATCTTTAACCATTATTAATTAAATTTTATTTATACCATAACATTAACAATAAAATGAATGTTTAATTGCTATTAATAAGCCAACATGTTTGGTCCAAGTGACTAATGAATTCATTCTCCAAAACAAGGCAAAGTCTTGAGTTTGAATTCCGCTTGGACGTGTATGTGTTATTAAAAAAAAGGAAAAAAAGGTATTAATAAAATGTATAATCTCAACCAACTCCTTCTCTTACCTACTTCTCAAATACTCAATCACCATCCATAATTAATAACTCCATCAGACAAAAAAATCTATACTAACTCCCTAATTCAAATTTATAATTTGATTTCGATTTCATTCTCTACCCACCTAAATTAACTGCCATACCCTTACTTATTTCTTAATTCAAATTTATAATTTGATTTCACCCTCCACCACCTTTAACTGCAATACCCTTACTTGTTTCTTTTTCCTTTTTATACTACTTCGCAAATAGTCAATCACCATCCATAATTAATAACTCCATCCCACCAAAAAGTCTATACTAACTCCCTAATTCAAATTTATAATTTGATTTCGATTTCACTCTCTACCCAACTAAATTAACTGCAATACCCTTACTTATTTCTTAATTCAAATTTATAATTTGATTTCACTCTCCACCTACCTTTAACTGCAATACCCTTACTTATTTCTTTTTCCTTTTTATACTGTAATTTTAAAGCTAAATTATTTTTGGTTCTATAGCCCATTTCTATGGGTCGAGCCGGGACGGACCACTTAGGATGTAAAGCTCTCCCTACCAGTGGTAGCTGCGTTCCTAGGGACTCGAACTCGAGACCTCTGGTTAAGCTAGCATAGTGTCGAACCGCTAAACTACACCACTTGGTGGTAAAGCTACATACTTTAACTTTGACAAATTATACTCTATTTTTAAATTTGAATACTTTAATATTTATGAACAATATTTCAATTATAAATTTAGGCAATTTTAAAGCTAAATACTTTAACTTTTACAAATTATACTCTAACGTAACTACTTTAACTTTTACGAACAATACTCTTGTTTTCTTTGCATTTTCTTTATTTTTTCTTCTGGTACTTCAATTTTAAACTTGAGTACTTTAACTTTTGCTTTTAAATCTGGATACTCTGTTTTATAATTGAAATTTTTTATAATATTCTATTTTATAATTTAGACACTCTATTTTATAATTTCAATATTCTGTTTTATAATTTGAATATTTTATAATTTTTAATTAAATAATAAATATTTTTTACTTATATGTTGATAATTAGGCCTGTATTACCTTTTTTTTTTTTTTTTTACTTTTAAAGTAAATAGAATCTCTTTTTTTTTTCTATAGATATCCTCCAAAGTGTATATATAAAGATGAATTACTGTACAAATTAGATCTAGGGTTTGTTATCGTCTTCCACGTTCCTCCTTCTGCATTCTGCCATTTTCTCGCTGCTCAATCTCATTCTCGCCTCTCAATCGTCTTCGTACGGCTTTCCCAGTGGGTGTGGCCCAGGAGAGGAGGGCGACAACCGAAAAAAAAAAAGTTATTCTCTCCCCGCTCAATCTGCATTCAAGTTTGCTCTGCACCATCTCTGTTTCTCTCCACTCTCCATGTTCTGCACCGTCTCTTCTTCTCTCCCATTGCTCTTTTTTTTTTTTTTTTCCTTTTTTGAAGGTATTGGTCTTATTTCTTAACGGGACGGATTTTTATCTCGGACAATTCGATCCAATATTATCTGAATCTGGACTGCATAAATCTGGATCCTATATTCGAATTCAGTTGTCCACTTTTATTATCGGATTCGGATCCGAAATTTGCACTAAAGCAGACCAAGCAAAAATAAACTTAAGCCGAATAACATTTAGACCCAACTATCAACTATCTATACAGAGTATCACCCAACACTACATATAGACAAAACAACATTAAAAGCCAGCAAAAAAACGAGGAGCACCACCATCACACCTTGCACACACGCTAGAGCATTACAAACACACTACAGTTCTTTCAAATGTCATACACCTAATAATTAAGAAGATTTTTTTTATCTAAATTTATCTAAAAGATTGCCTAAGAAATTATAAAAAAAAAAAAAAAAACTTTTAATGCAAATCATATAAACAGAAATAGCTTAAACATACACTTAAAGGTTAAAATACAATTAAAGAAAAAATAAACCACTTAGAAGAAAAAAATACAAAATACAAAATACATATAAATGTAAAATAAAATATACGGGCAAAACACATAAACACACTTTTGCTTATGATGTGATTCATGTGAAGCTAGCGTCGCTGCACGCGAAATTAAATAGGTTCTTGTAACTTGCTTCAATCACGACCATGTCTTCCTCACTCAAAGTGATCCATGCTTCTATACCATTTCCAGGTTTTGTGTCCATAAAAACAGTCAAATTCTTAAAAGGCACAGCTAATGTGGATACCCAATGGGGTTTTGCCCACCGGTGGTCCACCTCGTAGATTGGGAACCTCCACCAACTCGTAAAAGTGTAAACCTCAGACAAATCTCCAACTTCCTCGATGAGGGGTTTATCGAAGTCTCTATAATCATATTCTGCATTTTGCTGCATTTCTACAACATAATCACTGTTGATCTTTCATATGGCGCTCCTTAACTTGGCAACAAGCACGGGATATTCAGGTGCTTCCTCTTCTTCTTCTTTAGTTTTGGAATGTTTCGACCAATTAGCAACTGCCTGAAGGCATCCATTGCCGAAACTGTGCTTTGGAAGAGGTGGGCTAACTTTGGATCTCAATCTTGTGACGGCAATATTGAAGTTTCTCCACAAATAAGCTGTGACGGCCTCAATCTTGTATGGGTTTGTTATTCTTGTACTGGCTGCAACATTCTTAAGGGCTATCAACATTTCCTTGTTGAACACAAACCTTTTGGTTATGATGTTTTCGGCCACCGGCGTTTCAGAGGCTGCACAAAAAACCATTATTAGTAAAAAATAATCAAAGAGGTATATAATAATAATAATAAATAGAGACGGAGCTAGGATTTAACATCGCAGTAAAGGGATAAAATCATTAATTAGGGGGCGCGGGGCGCGGGCCGCGGGGGAGGGGGGGGGTAAATTTAGAATATCAAAAAATTAAAGGACGAAAATATAAATATATAAAAAATATACATACAAAAATAAAAAAATTTCAAAATTGAGGGAGGCGTCGTGTAGCACCCCGGAGTGAAGGGCACTACATCCCCCGCACCATAGCCCGACACGTGTAACGAAATAGGAACTTCGCACACGCACCAAGCTACAGCGAACGGGAGACAAACAAAATCTCTCCTATGCTAGGTGGTCTAGACCCTAATACGGAGTGCGCAATAAAAGCAAATATCACATGCGGAAGCACCAGTATTCAAACATACAATTAAACATGCTCGGAAAATAAACAGATATACAAAAAATAAAATGGCGAGTCAAATAGTACAAATATTCTCAATTCTGAATTTAAAGTCATATACATGCTTCAAAAGTTCAAAGGTATGAAAAAAATAAACTAAATAAAATGCATGAGACTCGCTACATGACCCAAAACTCGAAAGAAGACTGCCGCCTAACACAAACTCCCAAATGAGTACCTACAACTCAAAGAACAAAAGGGGAAAAAGAAAACAACGAGGAGGGGTCGGTCCTAAAGACTGGTGAGGGAGCTACACACTCACGCATACGTATAAGTTAGAGCAGAGCATATTCAAATTAAAAAGTTCATGAATCGGGGCGTGGTTTTTTCATTCCAAAACATTTTAGCCCGTGATACTAAATATAGAAAAGATTTAGGGCCAAAAGCCCAAAATAACCAAGTTTTAGAAATTATAAATCCACTCCCATTTCACGAACCACAAACATAATCAAAATCAAAATAACTCGGCGAGAACGAATTCCTAACCAACCTAACTCCTTTCACATTCATAATCAAAACGAAATACAAACAAAGCAAAGAATCAATCCACCTTCTCCGATTGGGGATGAGGAAGCGCTTCCTTAACCCCGTTCTCTCATCATAATAGTTGAGTCGGGCGATCCTACCCGCTCCATCGACAGGGTTAACCGCCAGCTCAAGAAACCGCCTTCCCCTCGACCTCCCGAGGTTGGACGAATCTCTCAAAGTTGGATTCGCATTGATGGGAGAGCTCAACGATCCCATGGCCGACCCGAGTTGCCATACCACTACTCCAGGGCCCAGTTCTGAATTTTCAAAAGTTTGAATTTTCGAAATTTCTGAATTTTTCAAAGATTTATATTTCAAAGTCAAAATCTCGCTAGTTCACAACACACGCCAACCCCTTTTCAAATAAATAAACAAAAATATAGCTTACGTATATATAAAATCCCTTTTCAAAAGTGATTTCATAGCAAACGGGTCAATTCCGACAAAATACGTATCATACACATATCTAAGTATATATATATATAAATATACGTAAGTCACATGCGGGCTTAAAATACATATAGGGTTGTAGGTCATAATAACTAAAAGAAAGAAACCTCACCTTGTCGACAGAACTAAACAAAAGAGGCAAACGGACGCCTAAGAGATCACCTCCTTACACATGGGACGAACCTATGGACAAAACAAAGGACAAGGGACAAACTTAGACTCAATATGCACCAAGTAGACAATCGGCAAATGTATATCAATGCAAATGATGCATAAAGAATGCAACAAGAGAGCACTTAGGTCAAATGGAACCATATCAAGTCATATTAAATCATATTGAATCATAATTCATATATTTCATGTTAAACAAATCCATAATTCTCACATATTGAGCATGACACATTATAAAACATGTTAAGCATGCATGCATACAATAAAAGGAATAAGAAAATATCATACGAAGCAAATATTCGAGACATTAATGCATGCAAGCACGTTAGAGAGCATACAATGCATATCTTGTCATATATTGCGTATAAAAGCAACGAAATCACATAATAAATTCATAACGAATGATATAACATCTAATTCATCAAGTAAGCAATGCATAAGAAGTGCAAAAGGAGGAAGAAGATCACGCACAACACACATGAAACAAAAATAACTCAACATGTATGATCATCTCAAAGCAAGCCCAAAACAGGGTCGCGGCCTTGACTGAATTCAGGCACAAAATGATCTCGGCTGCGACCACCATTAGCACCACCAGCACAGCCACTAAAATCTCGAAAACCAGGCCAAAATTTAGCCGCGGCCGCGACCCAAAAGGGCCTTGAAATGGTCGTGGCCTCGATCGTGGGCAGCACTTACGAAAATTTGCATTTCCTCCCCTGTTCGTCTTCTTCAAAGCAACACCATACCAGCAGCAGCTCCAGGCATGAAGGTAGCAAGAAAATGGAGCAAAAAGCAACACAAAACAATGGCCATTCACGCAACAAACAAGGATGCAACAAGATTGAATGCAAGAGATCAATATCATCTTCAAGCTCAAGTTTTTCAAAAGTTCATCAATGGTGGTTAAATTTGCAGCCATTTATCACAAGATTTAAGTTCATATTAGCATAGAAGAAGGTCTTAAGATCATGTATCACTCATCAATTCAATAAATGAAGCAAATATGGTATGAATTCCTCCAAAATGTGCATATGACCTAACTATTCATGCAAGTGATCATAGCAGGCCCTAATCTCCATGAAAATGAGCAAAATCAGACTTAAAAGAAAGGTAAGGAGATGGATATCACAAAAATATACTTACCTTTCGAATTTGACGAAGAACGAAAGTCGAACGAGCTTGAAATTGGACTTAATGAATAGTATCTTCTCTTCCTTCTTTCTTCTCCCTTTCTTTCTCATTTCTGCTCCTTTCTTTCTTTTCTCTTGGGTTGGTCCAAAATGCGAGGTTGATAGAGGATAGAGGGTTAAGATAGGATTAAATGGGTTCAAAAATGGGTCGATTCGGATAAGAAATGGGTCGGTTATGAGCAAAATGGGCAAGGGTGTCAAATCTGTCACACGGAGCTCGGTTCAAGCAAAGTTTGGAGGTCGAAACGGGCTTAGAAAAATATGAGGCCAAGTTCTCTAACTTTCATTCTTTGTTATAAGTCCGACGTCGTTTCCAGAATTCGAGTCCAAATTCCCGATCTTGAGTTACGCCTTCCGGAACCCAAGGCGCGCTAAAACGAGTTAGGCCCTCGAGTCCCTTAACAAATAAAACGGTTCGAAAACCATATCAAATGTATTTAAAATCATGCAACGAGAACATAAACACATTTATAATATATATAATTCACACATATCACGTAATCACAAAAATCAAAAATGAAAACGAGTTCAAACGGATAAAAAATGAAGTAAAAAGGCAAAAACGTTAAAATATAGCATACAAGGGTTCAAATATAATTCAATAATAATTCATATGATTCAAATATATCATATAAACAATATAATAAGCACATAATTCGCGTAATTAAATAATTAAAACGCAAACATAGGACTCTCGTAGCGGTGTACCTGTACGGCCGGACGAGCAGGATGTTACAAACTCCACTCCTTCAATAGGACCTGTCCTCAGGTCCTAAAGCAGGGTCTTGATCGAATCTGGAACAAAGTTCAACTACAACTTCCGCTACGCCACTCCGAACAAGCCTTCAAGTGGCTTCTCGGATTTTCAAATCTCGCCATAAGACTCGGTGGAAGTCTTCGACTCAAGGAATCTTCTCTTCCCAAACCACAAAGCTCTCGAACTCTCGCTGAACAACCGTGCTAAGGGAAAATAGGTCAACTCGTTAAAATGAGCAACCCTCGAATCTCACGAAATCTCCTTAGCCTTAGCAAATAGGACACAAAGTCCTTAGTTGTCCGCTCCTACTTCCAAATAGAATTCGGAAGTAATTGGAGAGTCCTACTGATTCTTGATACTCGGTCTGCAACCAATGACATCTTAGACATTGCTACACGAAGTTTGCATTATCCTTTCTCGTGCCATTAAACCAAACCGGCTCTTTAAGTCCTCGAAACAAACTCGAACTAAGAGTGGGATGGTTCTTGTGACCTTGCACTCCTCGAGGCGTAGGCCACATTCTCCTGCTAGCAACCCACAACCAAAGCCTTACTTAAAGCGTCGATCATAAAAGAAGTAGCCTTGAGTACCCTCGGTTAAGCAAAAACTGGCGCCGAAGGCAACTCACTTCAACTGCATTTTTCCCACTCAAAACCGTGCCTCTTCTTTGTTGTTCATGTCACGGGATGGACGCCTATAGAAAGACAAATCTCCTGTTGAATCCCGATAACACTAGAGACTTCTTGCTCTGAGGCAATTCTCGGTTCTTCTACCCGATCACGTAGTCGACAATACCCTTGTAGAAACCACACTTGGCACAGCCCATGAAACATTGAAGAAGAACGAACCACCAATTCCTCGAAGTGAACAAAAGGTATTCCCTTCTTCCACGGTTAACCCGTGTAGCTCACGGTAGTCTATATTCATCTTAAAGTCCCGTATTCTCCTCAGATAGGACTAGAGAACTCCACGGAGAAGTACTCAAAGGATGAAACAACCTTCTAAGAGCTCATCGAACTACGTCTTAAACTCCAACGTCCTAGCTAGAGTCGTCCGGTAGGGATTCTTCAGAAAAGGTCCAACTCTGAGATAAAGATCACAACCGCCTTAACGTCCCTATCAAGTGGTGATGAATCCCAACTTTCAAGGAATCATCAAGAAGGTCTTACTACGATCTTCGTCTCCTTAAACTTGGCTCGATCCTTCGGTTAACCCTAAGGTAAGGCACGTAGCTTGTTGCACTGTCCCGGAATAACCAACCACTTCCATGAAGGATACAAATGAGCTAACCTTCGGTCTAATACCCGAAAATATCGTTGAGCCCAAAAAGGACTTCCTAAAAGAAACCACCAACTCGACACAACGCTCGAACAACCAAACCACGCCTTAAGGTAGCTCCGTACCTTAACATGGCGTCTTCAAGAAGAACCACCAGGCAAGCTCAGCCCTCACAACTCACTAAACACTCGGGCACTCCACCTCACCAAACTCTCCAAGAAGAGAGTTTACACAAAAGGCAGAAAACCACAACGCAAGCAACAGGTAAGCATCAAGAAGCGACGAAGGAAGAAAAGTAACACGTAAGGGGGTTTCCCCAAAATAATAAAAAAAAAACAATGAATGTATGAAATGCCATGAATGCTTAGTGTACCTTTCACCGTGGCGGTAGTGTTGAGCTCGTTGTCAAATTCTTCACTTTCACTTACACCAACTCGAGCGTGACTCGGAGTCTTGGAACCACGACTTTTCGTAGGCCTAGGGTTCTTGTTCTTCGGGCAACCATTCGCCATATGCCCCAATTCTCCACACTTGAAGCATCTACCGAATTTCATCCTACAAACTTCTTCCATGTGATTCGGGGTCTCCGCAATAAGAACAATGAATTATTTTTGATGGAGAAGACATTAAATCCACCTTCGATAATTGAAGCTTCTTCTTCTTCTTCTTAGTGTCATTACTCACTTGAAGTCCTTGAGATGTGGTACGGGTCTCTTGTTCGAACTCGAACTCGGTTCTTTTTCCACATGAGAAGTGTGAAACTCTAATCGTTGGTTATCCATCTCATCTTGAACTGCCCTTCTAAATTCCTCGGACCATGCATGCACCGGTGAAGTTTGGAAAACTTGTTGAATATTATGTCTACGTTTTTTCAAATAACTCCGGACATTAGGACAATCTTTGCCGGCTCCCGAACTTTCAAGCTCCACCATAAGGTCGTTCATCTTCTTCACTTCTTGCTCAAGATCCAAAAATTTTCGAAGTCTTTTAACCATCACACTTGGAGGAATATAATGGTTACAAAATTCTCGGGTAAATTTCTGCCAAGTGAATTCTTTCTCGGATTCTTCCACTTTCGACCTCGTTTTCCTGAGCCATGTTGAAGCTTGGCCTTGGAATAAACGGGAAGTACAGTTCATTTTCTCTTGCCATGTGGCCGGATAATTTTCGCAAATCCATAGTATCTTGGATAATCATTCTTCAGCTTTGACATCGCCACCTCCAAACCACTTCGGCGGATCAAATTCTTTAAACCTCTCGTATATCGAAGACTCTTATCTTTTTTGTCCTTCTTTAGAAAATACATGTTGATGTCGAGATGCCATCCTGCAATAAGAAATTAATTCCAAAATATCGATGCGTACGGGGTTTAGTGCATGTTCATGTGAATAATTAATATAAATAATTCATGTAACAGTGAAAGTGAATGCAAACAAACACATAATCCTAAGTTGAACGACCTAAACAGACCCGACACGATGTTAGAGCTCCGGTTTTGCAACCAAGAGCTCTGATACCAATTCCTCGAAGTGAACAAAGGGTATTCCCTTCTTCCACGGTTAACCCATGTAGCTCACGGTAGTTTATAATCATCTTAAAGTCCCGTCTTCTCCTCAGATAGGACTAGAGAACTCCAATGAGAAAAAATTACTAATACTTAGCAGGCAAATCATATTAAGCGTGAAAAAGATTATTAGAGTAATAACAGTAGTTGAATCAATTTGTTCTTTGGTGATAAATAAGGGCGCGATATTGTTAGCAACTCTAATAGATGCAGACACGTTTGAAATTTCAATGATCCTTGGATAGAAAAGGATCTCGCTAAAACTTGAGGTCTCTCTGACCAATTTTATTTTTTTTTTAAAAAGTGTTCAAAGAAAGCGACTACACTCCACGATTTCACTAAGTTACATGTAATATGGGCGCTAGAGTAGGGATGCAAATGAGCTAGCCCAGCCGAGTCTTAGCCCCCCCTTTTTTGCTCGAACTCGGCTCGACCAAGACTCGTGAGCGGCTCGGCTCGGCTCTAGCTAAAATAGAATTATATTATTTTTTATTAAAAAATAGATTTTTGTAATAACTAAATATATTTATATACATAATAATATATATAAATAGAGTATATATACAAATATATAATGAATATATCTTGGAACATAACTACTATTAAAAGTAGAAGTTAAGCGAAGTGAAAGTAATGGCGAACGCAGAGTAGTCTCCCCCGCTCTCCTCCAAAGAAAAAGACTTCATTTGTCGAAGTAAAAAGAAAATCCAAATAGCCTCCAATGTCGGGTTGGATGAAGCATGTGAACAGCCTCCTCCTCCGCAGCCCACAATTAACTAAGCCTCGTGTCCTAGCACGTATCTCAGCTCACTTTTTGGGAAACCGCCGATCAATGACAAGAAATTTGAAGAAGAAAGCATGGCAGACCTAGACAGGATCAAGGTTCTGGAGCCTACCCCGGAATACCCGATTCCCCACATCATGATTGATGACGAATACAAAGCATCTCTCCAAGCCCCATGGAGGGATTCAGTCATCCTAAAGATTCTGGGACACATAGTGAACGTGCACCTCCTTTCAGTGAGAATAGACAACATGTGGAACCTCAAAGGGGGCTATGATCTAATGGACCTTAGACACAACTGCTTCATTCTCAAATTACATGATCAAGCAAAGGCTACTTACATATTGACAGAGGGTCCCTGGTTAATCTCCGGGCACTAATTAACGGTTCGAAAGTGGCAACCAAAGTTTCAGGCTTTCAAAGATCGCATCATGTCCGCTATTACTTGGATATGGATTCTGGAGCTATTAGTGGAATATTACAGGGAAGCGCTACTCTATAAAACGGCGATGAGTGTCGGCATTCCTATCAAGGTTGACAAGAACACATATCATGGCGAGAAGCGGAAGTATGCCAGGGTCTGTGTCCAAATGGATTTTGGCCAAACCACTTAGAAGTGTTGTCGAAGTTGACGGTGAGGTACGAAACATTATGTCGAAGTTGGAAGGGAGAAATCGCGATAAGGAAAATAACAACCCTAACAAACAGAACCGTTTCGATATTCTTTCATTGAACTTGGAGGCAACTGTGAAACGTACCAAAGTCAATCTACGGAGACTCCTCAAACAACTTGGTAACCAAGACAGCCTAACATGGATAAGGGAAGAAAGAAGATCACGGTTACAAAGACTACGAAATCTGCGGCAAAAAAAAAAAAGAACGATGGACCCAACAAAATCCACGCCAAAACAACAACTTTAAAACACAGAAATCAATGTCAACAGTACGTTTAAGGCAAAAGAGCAACCTACCCCATCTGGTGAGAAAAGCACTAACTCTTTACAAAAAGATATTCCAACTGTAAAGGGTCGAATCATCCTCAAAGATATAACACACCAGACTACAAGCAAAGAGACACCACAAGATGGACGAGGAATACGTGGATTACGACCTAATAGAGGAATACTTGGAACACCCGGGGCCTCTGGATGGTTACGATTTGACAATACCCTTCATATGGGATTTGACAATCAACCCACTGTTTCATCAAGTGAGAACAAGTCTGAACACGAGTTTGATTGGAAACACGACCCGACGGATGTACGTAATGGAAGTCGACCTCCCACCGCAGGAATACGAGAGACAGTGCAGACTCACGATGAGCCTATGGCGGCAGATGATAACGGATGTGACGGGGGCTCCAATTAATAGCCGACGGGGGCTCCAATTAATAGCCCAATCACGTCTCGGAACTAGGGATGTTTACGAACCGAACTTCACTGTTTTTTTCTGGCTCGAGGTTCGGCTCGAAGTTATTTGGCCCGGTTTGGATTCGAGTTCGAGTTCGAGTTCGACGAACCTTGAAATTTTGATTCGAGGTTCGGCTCGTGCATAGGTTCGAGTTCGGTTCGATTCGAGTTCGGCTCGGGCAAGAGTTCGAACTCAATATTCAAATTTTCTTTTCCACCCACTTTTTTGGTAATTTGTGACAAACAAATCAGTGAACCACACAACAAATTATACAGCCATATTACCATGAAAACCAAGTACAGTTTACACAACCATAACAAATTCATAAAGTTCAAAACATTAACTAAACAATACAACAACTTCTCTTGAGTCTTTTAACTTTCTTCTTGGAAAATCTTCTACCACCATCCCCTAAAACATGAAAATCAATATGTATAGCAATATAATATACATGAGCAATTGAATTATAAAGAATTTTACATATTATACCTCTAGGCTCAATCAAACATTTGGCAACTCTATCACCAAAGCCTTTTTATGTTCCTATAAATAAATAAATTGGAAAGATAAGCATAAGTGTATGTAATTATGAAAACCACTGATAGCTTCAACTTTCAAATAGAAGAAGAAATCTTACTTTGTATGTTGGTTTCACCCCATAACGGTTTCGGAACCAATCACCACCACACATCAACATTTCCACGGTTTTTGGCAACATTCTAGCACGGTATTTGTCAATCACTCGGCCTCCTGCACTAAAAGTAGCCTCAGATGCTACAGTAGTCACTGGAACGGATAAAATATCTCTTGCCATTCTTGAAAGAATGGGAAACTTGTATGCATTAAACTTCCACCACCACAGTACATCGAATGCATCAACATGCTCAAGAGGATCATACTCAACCAATCTCTCTTCTAGATATGCATCTAACTCGGACTTTTCAGGTTCATGGGTGTTGGTTGTTTGGCATCGCTTGACGAAATTATAAAAGGCCTTAGAAGATGCACTAGAGTCTCCACTCAATCCACTCGTTTCAGTTGAGGAATGCTTTCGTTTTGAGCCTGCATTTCCAGATTTTCTGGGCTTACAAGCGGCTTCGTACTCTTTGTAAAGTTGGTTGATCGTTCTCTTTACTTCATCAATCTTTTCTTCAACCTTATCTTCATCATAAAATTGTGGAAAATTTAACTCTAATGCCTTCATCTTGCATCTTGGGTCCAAGACCGCACCAACAGCCATCGAAAGATTAGATTCGCCCCAATATTTATCAAACTTAAGCTTCATTTTGTCAACCATATCCTTCACAAAGCCTTCTTCATCTAACCCCGCTACATCCAATATGCGTTTCACCTCGTAAACTTCATTGAGAAATAAGTTAGAGGTTGGATATTCACTTCCGGATATGATATTTGTGGCATTGAAGAACACCCTCAAAATTACAATTATTTTCTCTAATCTTTGCCAATCATACTCAGTTGGACATCGAGTGTAAGATGTTTCTCGAACCTTGAACCTTGGGAAGACTTCCTTGAAACACATAGCTGCACTCAACATCTCTTAAGTCGAGTTCCATCTTGTTTTGCAATCATCAACAAGTTTCTTGTGAGGAAGCTTTAGTTGTTTCGCAAGCTCAGCAAATATTATCATTCGTTTTTCGCTGCGTCTAACGAACTCAACACTATCCCGAACAATAGAAACAATGTCCTTGATTTCACCAAGTCCGTCTTGTGCTATGAGATTCAAAATATGAGCTGTGCACCTGACATGGAACAATTTTCCATCACAAACTTTGTTCGCTCTAGTAAATGAATCCCGCATAATCCCAATGGCAACATCATTCGCGCTCGCATTATCAACTGACACAGAAAATATTTTATTTTCCACTTCCCATTCACTCATACACCTCAGCACTTCATCTGCAATTTGCACACCACCTCGTGGTGGAGGAAGTTGGATGAAATTGAGAAGATATTTGTGTAATTTCCACTCAAAATCAATCCAATGTCCTGTTATCGCCATGTACTCAATCTTTTGGTTTTTTAACTTCCACAAATATGTAGTGAGACAAAGCTTATCAACTGATTTTAATGCGTTCTTCACTCTACTTTTCTCCATATCATATAGCATGAAACAATTCTTTTTCATTGTATGCCGAGATAGAGGCGTCCAGTCCGGCATTCCAAGCTTGCAAAACATATTGAATCCTGCCTCCTCAATGATTTTGAATGGATGGTCATGCATAAGTACCCAGATGGCAGCTGCTTCTTTCATTTTCTCCATGTTGAATTTGCCATCTTTGAGTGGAGGAAGTGCATTTGGATTGACACCTATAGAGGCGAAACCTATCTTCATTTGCTTAGCTTTTTCAGCATTCTTCTGCCTCTCATTCTCCAAGAACATAGCACATTTTGACAAATGCCTCTTCATGTGTGTCGTAGTGCCTGACTTTACTTTTGTAAAAGTTTTACTGCAAAATTTGCATTGAAACTTGATTACATTGCCTTGTTCATCCAGCACCTGTTTCATGCCCGACCAAACATCAGATTTCTGTTGTCTTTTTGGTTTGTCAAATGGATTCTCAACAGAGTCAGTTTCGGTCGCTTGTGTATCAGGTTGTTCAGTTTGAATGTTTTCTTCATCGGTATCATGATCATCATTGGTGCTAATGCCTATGTTTTCTCCCTCCAAATCACCGGACATTGTTGCAGGATTTGTTGAACCAGCTATTGAACAAGAAGTAGACATGCTGAAAAAAAGACACAATAATTTACAGTTTCAGCATACAAATTCCCTGAAATAATTTAACAACACGGTTTCATAAAAATACAATGTCATTACATACAATTTCACTAATCTAATTTACACATTACAGTTTCATAATACAGTTGTAATAAATTACAATTTCACTAAAGTTCCAGTTTCAAAACATTCACAGTCCAGACAATAATGCTTCCTTCAAATTTCAATCAAGACAAGAACCCAAATTGTGCTTCCTTCAAATTTCAATCAAGACAAGAACCCAGATTGTGCTTCCTTCAAATTTCAATCAAAAAAACAACCCATTATTTCTTTTGATTTTCGAACATTCAACTATTCTAAGTATCAATGATATTAAAAAATTAGAGTTTTAGAAAAGTACTCACAAAGAGGCGGCGGCGATATGGCAAGGTGATGCGGCGTTCCTGCTTGATGAAGGGGGCAGATGGAGGTGGCGAACAGCGACGGTGGTTGTGGAGAATGGCGACGTTGGTGGAGAAAATTTGCCGACGAATTGCAAGAACAGTGCAGACTAGAGAATCGGTGGTCGACAATTAACGGTGGTGAACAGCGAGGGTGGCGAAGAACTGGAGATTGGAGGGGAAGATGGTGTGGCTTCGGCTTTGAGCGAGAATGCTAGGGTTTCTAAATTTTTGATGTCAAACACTGAATTTGGATTTTTAGAGTTTTTATTACTTCAAATAAAAAATAGATATTACATATTATATATGTGTTATTATTTATGACTATGCGTGTGTGTATATATATACATATATATATAAATATAATATAGTGTGTATATATATATATATAATATATTATATATATATATATTAAAGGTTCGCGAGCCGGCTCGTGAGCCACGAACAAGAATAAATAAGTTCGAATTCGGTTCGGTAGTAATTCGAACCGAGCCGAGGTTCGGCTCGGGCTCGGGCTTCTCGAATCCGAACATGGTTCGCAGCCTGCCCGGCTCGGTCGGCTCACGAACCGGCCCGGTTCGTGAACATCCCTACTCGGAACATACTAACTACTCCGATGAAGATCCTTTCATGGAATTGTCAGGGTACGGGAAACGATGAGTTCAAGAGAAACTTCCTTGAGATTACTCGTGAATAACAACCGGATGTTATGTTCCCACTTGAAACCAAAGTTAACGAAGCCAGGGCAGATGCCATCATTGATTGCCTTGGTTACCCTAACGTTTGTAGAGCACCAACCGATGGACGTGAGGGGGGAATCTGGATGCTTTGGGATAAGGACAAGATCCAAGTTGAAGTCATACACGTTGGTCGCCAAGTAATACACGCGATCATTGGACCTCGATAATCAGCTTTCATTGTTCCGGCATCCATGCCAGCCCATCCAAGCCGAGAAGATAAGAATTATGGCTGGACTTAGAGCAACGAAGTAATAACAACAACCTCCCTTGGATGTTGACTGGGGATTTCAATGATATACTCCGGCCAAGTGAGAAACGGGGGTGCCTCGAAGCTAATTGGAACCGTTGCCTCGGTTTCAAGGAAAACTTGGAAAAATGCAACCTCATGGACATTGACACTACTGGTCCTTGCTACACCTGGACGAGACGTGTTAATGGGGGTGGAGAGGTGCATGAGAAATTGGACCGGGTCCTTGCGAACTCGGATTAGTGTCTCAAGTTTCCGGAGGTAGGGGTAAGAGTTTTGCCGAGGACTCACTCCGACCACCAGCCTATCATCACCTACTGCTTTGGAATGGAGCCACCACCTTCCAACCGTCCCTTTCATTTCAAGGCAATGTTGAACACACACCCGGGCTGTAAGGATGTCATGGAGGGGACTTGGAAACGTGAAAACTTAATCCTTGGAGCTATAGCCAAGCTACCAGATACCTTGGGAACTTGGAACCGAGATCATTTTGGAAACGTTTTCACTAAGAAGAGGCAGCTTAAAAATCGTATTCTCGGGATTCAAAGAACGGAGGTAAGTCGTAGAGACCCCATACTTGCTGTTTTGGAACATGAGCTGATCCGAGAATACAATGAAACTCTGAAAAATGTGGAGTTAATCTGGGTACAGAAATCACACATCAACTGGCTAAAAGCAGGGGACAAAAACACTCACTTTTTCCACTTGTCAACCATAACTAGAAGGCGGCGAAGCAGAATCAATTCTTTGAAGATGCTAGACAAGTGGGAGTCCGACCAAGCCTTATTATGGCAACACGCACATGAGTTCTTTAGTGCATTCTTTTCCTGCGCGCCGGATAGGTCTATGGTTTCTCTCCCATGTAGCCATCTACAACGAACGCTGAACCAAGATTATAAGATTAAAATGAAGGAGCTTACTACTCAGGAGGAGGCGCTATTAGTGGTGAACAACATGCATCCAAACAAAGCCCCAGGACCAGATGGCCTACAGATGCTCTTCTATCAAACATACTGGAGCGTGGTGGGCTCGTCGATCGTGGAGTTCATCAATAACTACCTTCAGTAAGGGGAGATTCCAGACATGGTGGGAGAGCCTTCATAGTGCTCATTCCTAAGAAGACGAGTCTTGAAGTTATCAGTGACTTCCGACTGATAGCCCTATTGAATGTGCCCTCAGGAAACCGTGACTGTCATTATGCGATGCATCGAGGTCGTCAAGCCGGAAGTACTTTGGAATGGCGAGCCTTCGGATAAAATTATTCCAAACTGCGGTATTAGACAAGCTGATCCTTTATCCCCTTATCTCTTTATACTTTGCATGGAACGTTTATCGTATTTAATTGATGAGGCGGTGGCTAAGAGGAACGAGAAACCGATTATGGTTAGCCGGGGAGGACCGAAGATATGTCACTTCTTTTTTGCAGATGATATTGTCTTATACGCTAGTGCAACAGTCCGAGATGCTATGTGCATCCGGCAGGTCATGGAAGAATTCTGCAATGCTTCGGGGCTCAGACTCAACTTCGGCAAATCGCAAGTTACCTTCACCCCTCAAGTTCTCGTGTTTAAGCAGCAGAACATCACAGATTGTCTAGGCATCACAGCCTCCCCTTCTCTTAGTACGTACCTTGGAGTTAAAATTGGTTTTGGGAGACAAAACAAACAACTTTTCTCTACGGTTGTCGAGAAAGTGGAGCAGAAGCTAGCAGATTGGAAAGCCAAGAGCCTGAGCCTAGAGGGACGTGCTACTCTAATTCAGTCGGTTACTAACTCGATCTTAGTTTATCACATGCACACAAGCTGGTTCCCTGAACATGTTTGTAACAAATTGGATCGCTTGAACAGAAACTTCCTTTGGTCTACGGATGCCACCATAAGGAGAACTCACCTCGTCGGCTGGGATAAGATGATCAAACGTAAAAAAGATGGTGGTTTGGGTATAAGAGAGCCCGGAGAAACAACATGGTGACGCTTGCAAAGGTAGTATAGAGAGTTCTACAAAACGACAATACAGTTTGGAACCTCATCTTTGTGAGCAAATATCTCAAAGATGAGGATATCATGGACCATACACCCAAACAAACAACGTCTCAGCTGTGGAAAGGTGCTGTCAAGAGCACTCATATGATCGAACCAATGATCAAATGGCGAATAGGAAGCGGGGCTGGAGTCTCTCTTTGGGATGATCGATGGCTTGCGAGAGACAAACTCAGGAGCCTAACTGAGGGACATGTTAACGCTAACGAGGCGGACATGTTAACGCTAAGTGATATTATGGACCAAAGTGGAGAATGGAGAGTTGAGGATTTGCAAACAAAACTTCCAGCGAATGTGATTGAGGAGATTCGGTCTCTACCCATCTCTTTTGAGAGAAGTGTTGACAAGCGCATTTGGGGAGGAATAAGCAACGACAGATTCTCTTGCATGACTGCTTATAAATTCTTGATGCCGGTTTCACAGAACATGGGTCGAAACTGGAGTTGGATATGGAGTTTGGAATGCCCGCAGAAACTCAAGTTTTTTCTTTGGCTTATTGGTCACAACAGACTACTCACGAACGCTCTTTGACAAGATAGACCCTCCAAAGTGAGTGAAATGTGTTCGAGATACTTGTATGACCGCGAGAATATAGAACATTTGCTCAGAAGCTGCACGAAGGCTGAGCAGGTCTGGAAGAGACTCATCAACCCAGTTGACTGGCCGGCGTTTAAGGGCGTTAGAGGAATAACGTGGGTGGAGTTACTGATGGAAAAAGACTTTAACAATAGTCTGGTTCCCAGTTGCCCTTGGTGGATTCTGTTTTTGGCGGGGCTTTGGAATATCTAGAAATCCAGAAATAGATGGGAGTACCGGCATGAGGAGGAACCCATCATAGTTACACTGAACAACATTAAGAGCCTTGTGGCCGACTTACAGATTTTTTTTTGGGGGGGGAGGGGGGCTGATCAACACCGGCCATCACTAGCGGGTTGACAGGAATCGCGTATCGGCAAAACCGGCAACGCGCTGGGTGAAACTCAATTGTGATGGAAGCCTATTTCAGCAGCAAATGTCAGCGGCAACAAGCGGAGTCATCCGGGACGAAGCATGGAATTGGATTGTCGGTTTCACGACGAAGGTAGGGAGCAGTTCCATCAACATGGCTAAACTTATAGGCTTACGGACGGGGGTTGCTCTTGCTTGGGAAAGGCACTTTCCACGCCTTGAGGTGGAAACGGACTCGAAGACAATGGTAAATTGGGTTTTGAGATAAGACATTTCGGATCATCCGTTCAAAGATATCATTATGGATTGCCATAAACTTCTGGGCAATCCTTGGGAAACGGTTCTCCGGCATGTTCCTCGTGAAATGAATCACTTGGCTGATACTCTTGCCAAGAAAGGGCACTTGGTGCATGATGGGCTTGTTATTTGGGATGTTCCGCCTATGGCGGAGTTTGTTAGTTGATCTTTGAGCTGTCTCCTTAGGACTAAAATATATATATATATATATATATATTCATATTCTTTTTTAGGAATTTTGTATAAAAATAAGTATATATTTTATTATATATTAATATATAAATTAATATATTACTTTTTATATAAATATATAGGCTCTAGAGTCACGAGCAACACTCAAAGTGGCTTAGATTTGGGCTTGGCATGAGCCACCTCGACTCATTTGCATCCCTACACTAGAGTGCTTGTATAAAATCTCATAAAAATATAAATATAACATGAACAGTCGAAAATAAATTAACTTCTATAGTGTATCAAATGGCGTTACAAAAAGCAAACAATTTCATATGAATTCTTTAACTTGTGTTGATTTAAGATTTCAAATAGCAATTCCTATAAAGTTACTAGAATTACCAACAAAGTAATGCTACATCTAATTCCTACAAAGCTCAACAATGACTAAAATCGATATAAAATTAGGATTCCGAAACCACAAGTCGAACCACATAAAATATATTTATATACAATCTTATTAGAATAAGTATATTTTATATTAAGTTGAATATATTTCTGACATCTTTATGATGTCACAAATATCGAATTGATGGTCGAACCTGTAATCAATAAGACTATCGGTTCTATATACAGTTCATTTTAGAACATTGTATTAGGAAAGGGAATCAAACGAAACGAGTATACGCAGCGGACATTAAGATTCTCCTCACCAAATACCCAGCAAATACTCAACCAAATAACGGGAATGTACGAAAAATCCCCAAATGGGGACTTAAATTTGCTTTTGCTCCCCATTTTCAAAAAATTTACTTTTGCTCCCTTGATGAGAGGCAAACTTTTCGTTTACTCCCCATTTTTCGCAAACGTGGTATAAAAACTCAAGGATCACGTAACTAAATCCCTAAATGTTGTATATTTTTCGCAATATGATGTATATACATAATTTACTCCCTATTTTTTGCAAACGTAGTATAAAAACTCAAGGATCACGTAACTAAATCCCTAAATATTGTATATTTTTCGCAATATGATGTATATACATGATATTGCGAAAAATATACAACATTTGGGGATTTAGTTACGTGATCCTTGAGTTTTTATACCATGTTTGCAAAAAATAGGGAGTAAACAAACATTTTGTCTCTCATCTGGGGAGCAAACGAAAAGTTTTTTGAAAATTTGGAGTAAACAAACATTTTTTCAACTCATGGGTACTATTAAAAAATTACCCCACCAAATAATTTATCAAATGTGCCAACGGATATAGAAATAATCAACTCAACAAACAATAATAGAGACACGCGATTTTAACGTAGTATGAGGCACAAATTACAGCAATTTCAACACCAACAAACCACGGGGCCTACGAGACCATGGGCCAAAATAAATCACGGGGGCTACGCAAAATAAATCTCCACTATAAATATGAGGCACAAATTACAGCAATTTCAATACCAACAAAAGCAAATCTAAATCCGAACAAACCGATTCTCCAAAGATATCAAACAAGAATCACAAAAATAATAAGAACACAAAGTAGGCCGAAATTCGTGGTAACTGTTCACGAATAAAAGACTGACCTACGGTGCTGCTCCAAATCCGATCTCCATCGTTCAGATTCAAGATTAACGTGTTGGGAACGTGCTGTCAAAATTTCAGCAAAATCGGACTACAAATGACCTCCCGATCGTGTGCTTGATGAAACTGCCGCCACCGAAAAAACAAACTGCTGAAATTGGAGCAGAGAATGCTCCGTTCTTTTTGCATGCAAAAATGATGCTGCTACTGCTTTCTCGATCAGCCCACAAATTAAAAGGATCAAAGGTTGCCAACCCTATCACGTTTCTTAATACAATGATTGATGGGCTTTTGACTTTATTTGGGCAAATAATTGTTTGGGCTTTGATTTTAGCTTGGGCCAACAAATTATTATATGGGATGGACCCAACACATTGTGTAGCTTAGATGAAAACTCGTAAAAATACAATTTAGTTTTTTTTTTTTTTTTTTTGTGTGTGAAACTAGTAAAAATACAATTTAGTTGTGAAGTGCTAAAATTGACAGAATTCTAATTACAAAAGAACTGTTCCCATAAACTCATAAATCAATGAACAACATAAAGGACATAGAAAATGTGAAGTAAGATCATTGTTTCTACCATTCCCTCCAACATCCAATTAATCCTTATTGTAAATGGGCATAAAAAATTTATACGACATAAACCATTGTATTAACAATAAAGCCTTACAACTCGAATTAAAGATATATTGTTCATCAGAATATTTAACTTTTACAAAAATAAAAATCCTTTATTAATAAGTGATTTCATTAATTACCTAGCGCCCTGTGAAATGGGAAACTGAAGTAGTAGCATTGGACATAGACGATCCTGTAGAAGTTGAATTCACCTGATCACCAGCAGCTCTGTTCGTCCCATAACTGAAAGAAGGCATGTTTGGAACTCTCGTCTGCTCAAGTGATCGATCATTTAGAAGCATCATAAGTATTTCTGACATTGTAGGCCTTGAAGAAGGAGGTGACTGCGTGCAAATCAAAGCAATTTCAACCATTTTCTTCAACTCTTCAGGTGTATAATCATTCTCGTCCAAAGTCTCGTCAGCCAGTTTCTGATGCATGCCGCTATCATAGAGTTTCCAAGCCTATAAATAATATTGTTTTGCAGTATCAAATATTGCTAGTTAATTATTTTAGGTATATGCAATATGAACAGTCAAAAATTACAAAACTCGTATCTGAATTTAATCGCATTTGATCTTTAATCTTTTTTTATTGGGATAATCACGAACAGCCCCTTGAGATTTGAAGAAATTACAAATTACCCCCTGAAATTTGAGAAATTACGAACTCCCCTTGACCTTTACACTCTCTCTCACAAATTTCACCACCTGTAATCACACCATTTAAACTCATATTTACATTCCAAAAATACCTTCAGGGGATATATTGTAATTTTATTGAGAGTTTAATAATATGATTGTGATATTAGTTAATTTTGGGTTTTTGTATTTAAAAAGTTATTATTTAATTTAAATTTAATATTTTATCTATAAATATAAATTAAATTAGATATTCCATGCATATTTATTTTTATGAAGTATGATAAAAAAAATTATAAATTCCCTCTTATATTTATATCTTAATTTTAAACATATTTTGTACAAGTTCAGTTAAAGTTAATTTAAAATAATTTATTTGCAATTGTAATAATTTTTCCTGAAAATAAAAATTCATATAAAAAACCACACAAGTATCAATTAGTGCATTACCAAAATTTTCCCTCAAAATTGAAAATCATAACAAACACACTAACATCAATAAATGCATTAGTAAATTCAAATAAATATTCGCCATAGTCATTTAAACAATTACTTCAAACGTTGAATATGCATGATCAATATCTATAGAAAAATATTAGGCATCCATAATCTCTATGTATGAAATTAGTTTATCATAAAAATATTAAAATATCTTTAAGTAGTATTCATTGAAAAAAAATGTTAGGTAGAAACAAAACTCAAGTATTTACATCAAACCCCCTAAGAATTGTAGTCCTTGCATTAACCCTCTTACATTTGGACTCTTTATTACATATACCCCCTGAGTTTCAGCATACTAGGGGCAAAATAGTAAATTTTGCAAATTCCGTTAAATTTAACGAAGGAGATAACGGGCCAGGGGAGAGTTCGTAATTTTTCAAACCTGAAAGGGTAATCTATAATTTCGTCAAATTTCAGGGGGATGTTCGTAATTATCCCTTTTTTATTTTGTCAAGTTACTATTTTTGTCCCATAATATAACATTTTGTAATTTTAGTTTGAAATCAAACCTCATCGATTAGTTGGCATATCATTATAATTGGTTGAATTTCCATGAATTTAGACTAAAAGGGAAAACGGATAATTAATCAAAGATCCCCACTATCCCATAACATTTATCCTAAACCCACCCCCCCCCCCCCCCCCCAATTTGGTTTTTTATATGTTTTAAGGACCAAATATTCATGAAACATTTCCTAAACCCCCCTAAATCGTGTAAAAGTACTAAAATGCCCTTAATAAAATTTGACAAATTACCCCCACACCCCTCTATCTTCTTCTTCCCCAATTTTTTTTTCTTTTTTTTTTTTTTCTTTCTTCAACCTGCTTTTTCAAGTTGAAAGCACAGGTTTTGCGGCAAGAGCTCCGGCGCCGTCTCCAGAAACGGCGCCTTCATGCCTTGATTCAACTCGACGATGCGACTTCATTCGTGGCAGCCGCGTCTCACGAAAATGGCCGGAGAAGGCGCCAGAGTTCCCCTGAAAATCTGTGTTTTTTCATAACAAAATGGGTTTTTCGTCGCCGACTTTCCGGCGATATTTTTGGATGATTTTTGTATTGATCTTGAAGATCTCGACACGGAGAGTCCATTGCAATTTACGGAATTGATTTTCGTTAAGAGGTTTGTGAGTTATGAATATCTTTTTTTTTTAGATCTAAAATTCTTAGATTTGAGATTGGGGACAAATGAATTCGAATTTTGAAAAACTAACCGAAGATATGGAACGAGGACGAGAAGTATGTTCCTGATGAATTTTTCGGGAATTTTCGGAGCACCTCCGGCAGCGGCCGGCGGTGGTCTGGTGGTGGTGGTGGTGGCGCTCCGGTGAAGTGAAGGGAGGAAGAAGATGATGTTGAAGATGAGGTGTGAAGGAAGCAAAAAGGGTGTGGAAAAAGTAAAAAAATAGGGACAAAATAAAATTTTTAGGTGATTAGGGGGGTTTAAAAAAAATATTTTGTATATTGGGGATTATAAATATATAAAATTCCAATTGGGGGGTTTTGGATAAAATTAGGGATTATTGGTACTTTTAAAAAATTGCCCGCAAGGGAAAACATTAGACACGTAGGACCTAGATCACATAACATGGAATCGACATGCGCATTACGTGTTGACGAAATTATGTTTTCTATTTATACTTTTATTCAAATATAATATATAAATTAAAATTAAATAAAATAATTGGGATTTGTTCCTCAATGAAATTAATATTTTATAAACTTTTATTCGTAATACTTCATAATTTGGAAAAGGGAAAGAAAAGATCCCAAATGAGGTAATTTATAGGTCGAGTTTTGCATCTTTCCCTATAGGAAAATTAATTCCAAGCTATGATGCTGCAGGGATGCTTTTGAGTCGAGTCTGACCAAAAAAATTCAACTTGAGTTTGAGCTTGAGTTTGAAAATTATTTGCATAGCTTGAGATTGAGTTTGAGCTTGTCAAACTTATTTTTTTGTGGCTTGACTTGGCTTGTCCAAAGATCGAGCCGAGCTCGACTCGACGAACCAACATATTTTTGTTGGACATTTCTTATCTCTCATTCAAGAATATAATTACAAGATACAAATTATTAATTAATATTTTATTAAAACATATACCTATGTTATTAATCAGTTATTACGGTATATGATATTTATTATTTTATTACATTAAATATTTGAGTGAATATCTTAAGAATATATATATTTGTATTAGTAATAGTATATGGTGTAATGTGTCATTGTAAAATAATATATTATTAAGACATATTATGAATTTATGACACACAATTTAGTAAGGATCATACATGTATTATAGATAATATATAATATAGTATAAATTATGTTATATATCTTGTAATTATACTAGACAAATCATTAATTAATATTTTATTAAGATATATACTTATGTAATTAATTAATTATTATATTAAATTGAATATATCTTTTATTAAATTATTTATTTAGATAAATATTATATTATATCATAGTAATATGTTAGTAGTATTGTATATTACGATATGTTGTGGCAATTGAATTACAATATTAATAAATCATATTTATTGTCAAAATAAGTAGATAAAAATATATAATATATCATGCATTTAGTATTACTAAATCATATAGATGTATATTAATTTATTTTATATTTATATATATAAATTATTAAACGCTATAATATATATATATATATATATATATTAGCCTGCGAGCCGGCTTAGATGCCTCGAACCTCAAAAAGATAGACTTGACCTTGACTTGATACACGACTAGAGCTCTACCAAGCTCGGTTTGAGCTTGATATTGTTCGAGTTCGAATTGAGTCAGTTTGAGCTTGGCTTGCGCGGCTCACAAGCTAGCTCGACTCAGAGCACACCCGATAAACAATTTAGGGAAAATTGCATAAATTGTATACCAACTCCACCATTTTAGCAAACATTGTAACAGTTCGATGGTAAATGTAACCCATATGTGTCAAAAAATTGCAAATTAATGCAAAATTTCACCGGAATTGGTTAAACTCGCCTGAAATCCAGCTCATTTGTACACATGGCCTGCCTATGTGTAATTTTCTATGATATTTTGGCCATGTCAAAAACTATTGCTAATTTGGTATTTTTAATCTCATTAAATTTAAAATAAATTTGATAAGATTATATGTATATATAATATTTTAGTTTATTTAAAAAGTACTTTAAAAAAAACTAAAATAATATTTTTTAAAATATCTAATTATTTTCATACACATATAAAATGTATATATTTTAATATTGAATTTAATTAAAATAATATCTAACATAAAAAAATTTAAAAATAATATATACTAACTTTTAAATAATATCTCATTAATTTTGGATTTTACAATTTAAAATCATATTTAAAAGATTAAAAAACACATCAGTATATCCACACGATATCTTTTAATTTTAAGTCAAATAATTAAAAATGAGATATTCATCTTCTTCATTACTCCGTCTACCAAGCCGCTCCACCACCGCCCCGTTGAGAGCCACTTTCGCCTCGCCGGTATAATTGAGTCCGTACTTCACTACTAGATCTACACATTTGGAAAAATAAACAAGGGAGACTTGAGGTTGGCGGGCGATGGAGCTGATCTGATTGGAGGCAAAGGAGGGCGGCGATGGTGGCCTTGGGACAAACCGTAGAGGGGACGGCGGGTTCCGTGAGCAGATCTGATGTGGGAGGAGAGGTGATGGTTGCGTTTGCAGATTTGATGTGGAAGGCGAAAGAAAAAGAGAAAACAAATGTAAGAAGGGTGGATAGCGGCGACGTCTTCGGCGGAGAATATGGCTGTCATGGTGATGTAGATTTGCAGAAGTCAGAATTGGGGGAGAACTAGGTCGACGTCTTCCTTAAAACCGTTTTCTTTTTTGTTTTATATTTTTATTTTCTTATATATATATATGTGTGTGCGTGTGTTTGTTTTGTTGGGTGAGTGGTTTTCTTTTTATCTTGTTCTTTTTGTTTTGATTTTATTTTCTGAATATATATAAATTATAGTATTGTAATAATTTATAAATTATTTTTTTTTCTTTAATTATTGTGTAATGCTAATAAAAATATGTATATACTATAATAATATAGTGTAAAAAATATTTTTAAATGTAAAATATTAATAATCAAAATTATAAATTATATAAAATTTCTTTAATCATTTTAACTGTACTTACATTGAAACAATAATTTTCTTTTACTTTTAAAATTTTTATGTTAGAAAATTTTATAATGTAAATTTAATAATAAAATCTATACATATATATATGCATGTGAAAATAATTAGATAATTATAAAATAAATTATTTTAAGTTTTTTATTTTATTTATTTTTAATAATAAATGTAATATTATACATTATATATATATATATATATATATATATATATATATATAAATGTAATTATTTTTTACTTTTGTCAAATTTTATTTTAAATATTAATGAGGTTAAAAATTCCACAAGAGCATTAGTCTCTGGCATGGGCGGCCCAATTTTGCCACATCATGTGAAAGTACACGTAGGCAGGCCACATGTACAAATAGGTCAAATTTCCAGCCGGTTTTAGTATTTTCGGTGAATTTTTGCATTAAATTACGATTTTTTGAGAGATGTTGGTTACTTTTGTCATCGGAAAATTTATAGTACCAAATTTACTAAAATGGTGGAGTTGGTATACCATTTATGCAATTTTCCTAATAATTTAATTAGTTAGTTATATTACTTACCTCTTCAAGTAGAAATTCAGTGTCAGAATCAACATTCATGTCGCTGCTTCTTCGGCCACTAATTATTTCAAGGATTACAACTCCAAAGCTGTAGGTGTCCACTTTCTCAGACAAATGCCCATGAATTGCATATTCCGGTGCGGTATAACCCCTGAAATATTTAAAGTGCCCCATATAAATATAGAACTCCAAAAAACTTTTATTATTGAAATCAGGGATAATTACCAACGCCCCCCTGAGGTTTGGCGTTATTACAGAATACCCCCTGAGGTTTCGGAAATTACAAACTCCTCCCTGAATAGTACACCCTCGCTTACAAATAACACCGACCGTTAATTACACCGTTAAATTCAAATTTAAATTCCAAAAATACCCTTAGGGGGTATATTTTAATTTTACTTAGAGTTTAATGATATAATTGTAATATTAGTTAATTTTGGATTTTTTGTATTTAAAAAGTTGTTATTTAATTTAATATTTTATATTTTATCTATAAATATAAATTGAATTAGATATTCCATGCATATTTATTTCTATAAAATATGATAAGTTATAAATTTATTTTCATATTTATTTCTTAGTTTTAAATATATTTTGTACAAGTACATTTAAAGTTAATTTAAAATAATTTATCTGCAATTATAACAAATTTTTCCTCAAAATAAAAATTCATATAAAAAAAACCCACACAAAGATCAACTAGTGCATTATCAATTTTTTTTCTCAAAATTGAAAATCATAACAAATACACTAATATCAACAAATGCATTAGTGAATTCACAAAAATATCCGCCAGCAGTTTAAACAATTATTTCAAACATTGAACATATATGGTCAATATCTACAGAAAATATTAAGCATCCATAAATTATAGGTATGAAATTAGTCTATCATAAAAATATTAAAATAACATTAAGTAGCATTTTATTAAAAAATAATGTTAGGTAGACACAAAACTCAAGTACTTACATCAAACCCTCTTAACAATTTCAATCCTTGCATTAGTCCCCTTACCTTTGACTCTTTATTACATGTACCCCTCTGAGTTTCAACATAGTAGGGGTAAAATAGTAAATTTCACACAATCCGTTAAATTTAACGGAGGAGATAACGGCCCAGGGGGGAGTTCGTAATTTTCGAAACCTCAAGGGGTATTCTGTAATAACGCCAAACCTCAGGGGGGGCGTTGGTAATTATCCCTTGAAATTATTAAAATGGCTAGTAACTTACAATGTCCCAGCAAATTTGGTGCTGACATGACTCTGATTCTCAGGCAGAAGCCTTACCAATCCGAAATCAGCAATCTTAGCTTGAAAATCATTGTCCAATAGGATATTACCTGGTTTAATATCACGATGTATGATACACACATGATATTGCTCGTGCAAATATGCAAGTCCCCTTGCTGTGCCAAATATTATATCAAATCGTTGTTTCCAAGTAAGTGTTCCTCGTTTCTCACCTGTTAATAGTAGACGATTCAATTACTTGCATCAGTTGGTAGCACTCTATGGTTGTACATTTGTCTAATAACGGCGTATAATAGACTCAAAACACGAAATCCAAACCATTATGTTGCACCCTTCATTCCTTCAGAGATTGATGTAAAACATTCTACTCTCGCCAAGAAATAGTATAGAAGTATAAGTATAACAAAGGATTTAACTATACCGTATAAAAATTTGTCGAGGCTTCCATTTTCCATGTATTCATACACAAGAAGCAGCTCAGATCCTTTGGTACAGCATCCCAAAAGTCGGACAAGATTGCGATGATGAACATTACTTATGAGCCTGACTTCAGTCTCGAAATTTGCCTTTGCTGTGCCATAACTTATGTCCAATCTCTTCACAGCAATAATATTTCCATTCTTCAAGGTAGCCTGTCGAGCAGACAATATATATAAAGAACATATTCCGGTACGATTAAGAAAATATCGTTGATAATTATAAATTTATTTACCTTGTACACGTCTCCAAAACCTCCCTCTCCTAATTTATTTTCTTCGCTAAAGTTCTTTGTTGCATCCTTCAAATCTTTGTAGCTGTATATATTTGGGCCCTGCAATTCGGTTGCACCCAAAATGTTGCCTGGAAGAACACACAAACTTCCATGTTATAAGGGAATAAATGGAAACGAATGGTAATAAATAAATAAACATGGTGGTGTTACCTTAGGTGTAAAACAACATTCAAATTTCAAACTAACAACACTATGAAATGCATGAAATGGATTAAGGTTGAGACTACGATTTGTCTGTTATCTTTAAATATTGGCCATCTGATTTTAGGAATGTACTATATTTGATACAAATCGGTGAAGCTTATAGTATCGAACTATTGAAAAAAAATGAAAGATAAGTATAAGAATTAAAATTAAGTTATGATAACAGAAGAGGTATTTAAACCCTGAACATTTTTAAGTTTTCAATAAGTTAAGACACACCTAACCCGGAAGGGCATGCAATAAGAAAACCTGTACCTCTTCGAATTGATTTCGGCTTTCTTGAAAACATGTACCACAGGAACAATGCAATTAAAATTAGGACAAGACCAGCACCTCCTGCTACTCCCCCAATAATCGCTTTTTTCTTGCTCGAATTCCCTGAAAACACAAATATTAAGTACAATATTTAATTAACACCTCATTTAAAAGCTTAAACTTTTAAGAATAAGATACGTGAAGTCTCTACATAGGAAAAAAGTTGTCACCTCCTTTCTCTTTGAGGAATGGGGTGATGTTTACAGTCTGATTATCGGCGAAAAAGGGCCTGTCTGAATATCTAAGGAAACAACCAACATCAACAGCTCTTCCATTACCATTAGGCAAGCAGCCATGTATGTTCGCATAGGCCACATCTAAGCAATCTCGACAACCACTTTGGCTGATCGTTTCAACGCATTGCGCGATACCATAAATCTTTGAAGAATTTGAGACTTGTCTCTGAACTGCTGCGAAATAACCCTTAATCCTTGGCGTTGCCACCTGAAGATCCCTCAGCAAGGTCGAGCCTTCTGCGCTGAAGGCAGTAGCATGAGACGCGGTTCGATTATCGCAATATTGAACATTTCCGGGTTGGGTTGTTTGATTGTAGAAGTTGCTCTCATACCTTTAAGTCAAAACATGAATCCAGTGAGATTATAGGAAATTATGTAAATGCTGTCCAACTTAGTTGATTATATGGACAAATTAAATGCATTGCAATTGTTATTTGATTGATTATTATTTGTAAATTTCACATTAATTTCACTATTACATCATAAATTAAAATATTTTTTCTCTCCTTATATTATATTGATTTGGGGGTACTAAGTTGGGATTATTATAACTAGCTGAGATTATATATATTTAATGGTCTTTATAGTATTATTATTATTTATTACATTAAATGACCGGACATTGAATGAATTCTGGGATATGTACAAAGGACTACAAAATTATTAGTCAATCCAGTTAATTATTATTTTATTAAATGTTAGATTAACTATATTTTATAAATCCTTTTTTTTTTTTTGGAATTACTATCGTTCAATTTTCGTTAAATTACAAACTATTTAGTCAATTTTTATTATTGCAAAAACCCCTTTAAAAGTTTTATTATCCATGTAAATTATGAAAATTGTGGCAAAAAGATTTTTTGATCGGCACTTCCTTTTTTTTTTTTATTTTTTTATTTTTTGCTCTATAGCTTATTTTCATGGGTCGAGCTGGATTGGAACCACTTAGCTGTATAGTTTTCCCTAACAATGATAACCGCGTTTTTTGGGGATCGAACTCGAAATCTCTAATTAAACTATTACACTTATTATACTTAAAAGATTTTTTTAAAAAAGAAATAGAAATTTTGTTAATTCAGTCAAATTTCAGGAGAATAAATATAATTCGCTAGGTTTAAAAGAAGGATAATAACATGTTCCAGAAAGTAGAAACTTTGTATAACTTCATATTGTTCTTTAAAGTAATTATGAACACATAACCATATAATATGCTTAAAAGTGCTAAATGATCAACTTAGAGATTTTCACTTTTAGAAACAAAATATCTTAGTATGAGAAAGCCTATATTTTAGATCCACTACAGGTCTACAACAAAGACGAATTTTAAATTGAAAATATGCCTGATTAGGCGGCCCTTGCTTCGTCATGTTGGATTTCTTTCCTATAGCTAGGGCTGTAAATGGATATCCGAAAATCCGATATCCGTCCGTATTCGAATCCGTTTACAGAGAATATTATCAGAATCCATCTCAAGAGGATATTATCCGTATCCGATTATAAACGGATAAGGATATGGTAATAAAACATCCGATCCGTTTAACATCCGATCCGTTTCATTATCCGTTATATTTTCCGTTATCCGATTTATCCGTAATCCGTATCCGATAAATAATATATTATGTTAAAATATATACACACAACTGTGTATGTATGATAGATTATTAGTATTAAGTAAATTTTTTAGCTCATTTATTAAAGAAAAATCTTAGGTTTTAATAGTAACCATATGCTTACTTCAACATTTATATTGAGATAATATAAGTAACATATATTATGTTATTAATAAAAGTATTATATTTCAAATTAATTATATGATAAAATTTATAATTTCCAACATATTTATACATTCACTAAAAAATAAAATTAATATATATAGATATAGTTATTATTTCTCTCTTTGTCTAATATATCTATCTATATATATATATATGTATATATATATATTCAAAGTCATATAATTATTAAATAATTTATTTATAAATGAGTAGTTGATAATTTGATTAAAAATTCGAAGTTATATAGTTAAATAATTTATGTCAAAATGAATAGTTGAAAATCCGATTAAAATCCGAATCCGTCCGAATCCGCCTTGTATCCGTATAAAAAGGATATTATCCGAATTTGATTTAAAAGGATATTATCCGTATCCGTCCGAATCATAAAAGGATAAGAATATGGTAATCATACATTCGATCCGTTTAATATCCGTTTACACCCCTACCTATAGCCGACTGTAATGTGACAAAATTCCTTTTGAAAGGGAAAGGATATTTTCATATTTGGTTTTTGAAGCTAAATGACATTAATGAGATGTGGAATTTGTCATTTCTACATTTTATTGTCTTCTGATGTGATATATTTATATTTATATAACACCAACCTAACCCAATTACCCTCCGCCGCCGTCGTACTCGTACATATAGCTAGTGGAAGAAATTAGCTTATTCTAGGTAATAGTTCGAATAGAAAAAATATCTATATTTTTTATTTGCTTAAGGTATATTTTTTTTTTATACATCATAGTTTGTGGACGTTTTAATGTTCCATTTTAGTGAATTAATGTTTCACCATGTCTGAATTACTTATTTTCTGGGTAATAAAGTAGAATATGAAATTATCTTTCTTTTTGTGTGTGTTTTATTTAAAAAAATGAGTCTGAATTTATTAGAATCTAATTAATTTGGTGATGGAAAAGTATTTGTCAACCATCAAATAATGGATTTTGGGTATCATGCCAACGAATTATGTCGCATGGTGGAACCCTCTGATTACTGGCTCATAAAGAGCATGAATTATTATTATTATCATTATTATTATTTATAACAAACAAAATGAATTATTAAACATAGGTTTTCCGTCATCATCTCTGAAAGTCAGAAACTATATGCCGCCCGACTGCCAATGACATGGTATCATAAGTCAACTCTTTTTTCTTTTTAATTTACTTTTCCTTCTTCCTCATAATTATATCGGGGAATTTAAGAAAACTCCCCAATTGATAAGTCAAATTTCTTTTAACTCCCTATTTTAAAAAATGTTGTATTAAAACTCAAGAATCGTGTATCTAAAACCCCAAATGATGTATTGGAAATATAAGGAAAAAAATCATGTATCTAAATCCCAGAATCGTGTATATAAATCCCAGAATCGTGTATCTAAAACCCCAAATGATGTATTTAAAAATGGGGAGCAAACTCAAAATTTTTCAACCCATGGGGAGTTTTCTCAAAACCCCCCTAATTATATTTAGTCTTTCCCTCCGAAAACAAAAAAGGTTTACCGTTATATTTAAATCTTTTCGGGTAAAGTATTCGCTTATATTTTATTTTAAATAAGTGAACTTTTTTTGTTAGTACTGAATTGCTATTAAGAAAATTGTAGCCAGGCCTAATCTTTTGAGGAAATTTACAACCACCCCTCATATATGAGCAATTCCGAAATAGACATCTTATTAATGATAAAACGGGGAATTCCCGAAAAATCTCCATATAGGAACTCAAATTCCACTTTGCTTTCTATTTTAAAAAATGTTCCTCGGAACTCCCCAGATGAAAATCAAACTTTCTTTTTTGAAATGTTGTATAAAAATTCAAGAATCACGTAACTAAATCACCAGATCTGGTATATTTTCCTCAGACCGAGGAACATTTTTGAAAATGGGGAGCAAAGAGGAATTTTTTCAACTCATGGAGAGTTTTCAAAGAAAACCCCATAATAAAATGTGAAAAATATCCTACTGTTATATAAAAATGAACCCAAAACAATTTGATTAAATTTTCGAAAAATCCTTCTCTGCAAAATATATCTGTAATCAAAATTCGGGCATACGTATTCCCTTATAGAATTTTTTATATAATTACAAAAACAAAGAAAGAAAAATTAATGAAAATACTTGAGGAAACAGCCATCCAGGATGACCCGAGCTCCATTCGCGGCGGAGCAGTTTCGAATTCGAGACACAGCACTGTGTCATGGATTACTTTAAAATTGAGTTGGAAAATGATTTGAACCTCAGCCGTTGGATTGGAACTATCCGAGACCGTAGGATTTGTTTTGTGCTGAAAGGATTAAACGACGTCGCAGCAACTTACCCTGAAGCATCTACAGCCGTGGATTCAGGCGCCAAAGATCCTAAGGTCAAGATTCAAAGTAACAAGGCAGCAGATCAAGCCGTTCATCACGTTAAGGATCCAACGGTAGATGAGCTTCGGGTTGTTGGAGCTATGGAGGGGACCGGTGTTCAGCTACAAACATGAGTCAGGGACGTTGCAAGCTGTGATTATTCCTTTTCTTGTTGTGCAAGTGTTAGTTGGATTCTGGGTTGTTGCTCTCGTATTTAGGCCGGGTTGTTTGGCATTTTTGACTAAGTTTTGTAAGCCATTTCTGGATATTTCTCATCCTCTGCTTCTTCTATTTCCCATCTCCATTTCTGTTATTGACTGATTATATCAATATAATTCATAGTTTTGTTGGGTTTTGGTGTTCATTTTACGGTTATTTATTAAGATCATTACATTTGGTATTCAGAGCCGACGATTCCATACGGCCTGAAGCATGGCAGATGGGCTACGTTCTAAGGAATTACAGGAACTTAAAGGATCGTTGATCGAGGAACGAGCTATGAGAGCGGCTGTGGAACAAAAGATGGATACGAAATTTACTGATCTTACCGGAGCCTTGGAGAAATTGACAATGCAAGTTGGGGCTATTGCAGATCAAGTTCAGAACTACAATCGGAATAAGTCTGTCTTAGGTGATGGGTTATCAGCCTCAAAGGAGAAAGGAGGTGGCTCTATGTCTAACAACACCATACAGACAGAGATACAGTCACAAGGCAGCTTAGGGGGTCAGTCTTCATCACATAAGTATATTGATTTCCCCAGTTTCGACGGCTCTAATCCGCGCGGATGGGTGAGGAAGGCACAAAGGTATTTCCAGTTACTACCCACTGTTCCTGAGTATGAACGTGTTACTTTAGCGTCCATCTATTTTTCTGGGGTAGCAGAGACTTGGTTACAGAATCTTATTGAGACTAAGCCTAATTTGAACTGGGAACAATTAATTGATGAGGTTTTAAAACGGTTTGATGCTGGAGACAGGCAATTAATTGTTGGGGAATTTCATAATCTGAAACAAACGGGTAAGGTTGAGGATTACTTGGTAAGATTTGAAGAACTTAAATCTCAGGTGCTGCTATTTTGTAAGAATCTAACGGAAGATTATTTCATTGCTGCGTTTGTTTGTGGGTTGAAAGAGGAAATTAGAGCCTCTGTTTTTGCTCATAAACCTCAGAATCTTGGGGATGCGGTTAGCTTTGCAAAGAATCAAGAAGCAGCAGTAGATGCTTTATTAGCAAGAGCTAACATGGGGTTTAAACACACCAGTAATGTTAGACAACCTGTGAAGCATGTTACTTCCACTAATCCCTTGAGGAATTGGAATAATGTTAATAGAGGGACACAAAACAACAGAGCTGTTCCAATCCAGAGGAAATATTTAACTGCCTCAGAGATGAGGGCAAGAAGAGAGAAGAATCTATGTTACAATTGCGATGAGGTGTATACTCCAGGCCACAAATGCACACAGAAACAGCTGTTTATTATAATACCTGAGGAAGATGACTGGGGTGGGATGGAAGAATGTCTTAAAATGGAGGATGAGCTCATAAATGATGAAGATGACAGTGAAGTAATGACCATCTCTATACATTCTATTTCTGGAAAGATAGATCCGCATATGTTCAAATTGAAAGGAAAGATTGAGGGAAAAGATGCTTTAATTCTGTTGGATTGTGGCAGTTCCACATGCTTTGTGGATGAAGATATGGCTAAAACCTTGAGTGGCAGAAGAGAGAGTACTAAACCTATGAGAGTGAAGGCTGCTGGGAAGGTTCAATTGGTGAGTGATACTATGTTCCCTGATTTTGAATGGGAGATACAGGGTCATAAGTTCAAATTTCCTACAAGAGTATTGGATCTAGGGGGAGTAGACATGGTTATAGGAGGGGATTGGCTGAGTAATATGACTCCCATAGGTCTGGATTATAGAAACAAAAGAATATCTGTATTGAAGGATGGAATCAGAGTGAGTTTGCAAGCTGTCAAGAATCAAACTAACATTGATTACATTTCAGCTGAAGGGATGGATAAGATGCTGAAGAATGGAGACAAAGGATCTATTGGGCAATTATATTCTCTGTCAATGGTTCCAATTTAGGAAGAGGTTGAGGATTCAGTTTTAAAGGACATCTTAAATCAATACAAGGAAGTATTTGCAGAACCAAAATCTTTGCCACCAAAGAGAGAGATTGAACACAAGATTGAATTAAAACCAGAAGCAATACCAAGGAAACAAATGCCTTATATGTATTCTCATTACCAGAAGGATGAAATAGAGACTTTGGTCAAGAGTATGCTCAAGGAAGGAATAATTAGACCAAGTCAGAGTTCTTTTGCATCCCCAGTGTTGCTAGTAAAGAAGAAAGATGGAGGTTGGCGCATGTGTGTAGACTACAGGTATCTGAATACACTCACCATTAAGCACAATTTCCCCATACCTGTTATAGATGAATTGCTTGATGAGTTGCAGGGGTCTACCTATTTCTCAAAGATAGATCTACGGTCAGGGTATTTTCAGATAAGAATGAGAGAAGGAGATGTGGCCAAGACTAGTTTTGTCACCCATAATGGCCATTATGAATTTCTGGTAATGCCTTTTGGACTTTGCAATGCCCCTTCCACATTTCAGTCCTTAATGAACAAGATTTTTTTCCCTTATCTCAGGAAGTTTATTCTAGTTTTCTTTGATGATATCCTTATTTATAGCAAATCTTGGTCTGAACATTTGGAACACATACATACTGTGCTTTCTATTCTGAGACAGCATGAGCTATATGCCAAGATGAGTAAGTGCAGCTTTGGAAAATCAAGCATTGATTATTTGGGCCACATAATTTCTGAAAAGGGGGTATCTACTGATCCAGAAAAGATCAAGGTAATGGTTAGTTGGCCTAAACCAAAATCAGTGAAGGAACTAAGAGGTTTCTTGGGGTTAACTGGTTACTACAGGAAATTCATACAGCACTATGGTCAGATTAGTAAACCTCTTACAGATTTATTGAAGAAGGATGGATTTATATGGAGTGAAAAGGCTGAGTTGGCTTTTAAAAAACTGAAACAGGCAGTCACCACAACACCAGTACTTATCTTACCAGATTTCCAGAAACCATTCACCCTGGAAACTGATGCAAGCAATGGAGGCATAGGTGCTGTACTCATGCAACAAAACAGGCCTGTTGCTTTTCTCAGTAAGGCTTTGGGAACTAAACATTTGGGGTTATCAGTGTATGAGAAAGAATTTTTGGCAATATTGTTGGCTGTGAAGAAATGGAAACATTATCTCCAGGGGAATCATTTTATCATCAAATCTGACCAACAAAGCCTGAAACACATGCTTGAACAAAGGATGGGAACTATCTTACAGCAGAAATGGATTTCCAAGTTGCTTGGTTTTGACTATGAAGTCCAATACAAGAAAGGGAAAGAAAATTTGGTTGCAGATGCTTTATCAAGGGTTGATCACTCCTCTCTACAGTGCAATCTCATCTCTTCAGTAGTTCCAGGATGGGTCACAGAGGTAAGTGAATCTTACTCCATTGATCCCTTGTTTACTCAAATTATACAAGCCAAAGCTGTGGACAGTGATGTATATCCTGAGTTTTCTTTGAGTGGGGGATTACTTAGAAGAAATGGGAGGATTTGTGTTGGGGATAACTTAGAATTGAGGAATAAAATCATACAAAACCTGCATGATACTTCACTAGGGGGACACTCTGGCATTCTGGGAACTTATCAAAGGGTAAGGTCCATGTTTAGTTGGCCTAAGCTCAAAAAAGATGTTGAAAAATGGGTAAGAGAATGTGACACTTGTCAGAAATCTAAACATGAACATGTCAAGTACCCTGGCCTATTGCAACCATTAATCATTCCAAAACAAGCTTGGGTACACCTGACCATGGATTTCATAGAAGGGCTACCAAAATCTGAGGGAAAAGATTCAATTATGGTGGTGGTTGACAGATTCAGTAAGTACGCACATTTTTTTGCTCTATCACATCCATATTCTGCTGAATCTGTTGCAAAAGTGTTTTTGGATAACATTTACAAATTACATGGCATGCCTCAATCAATAGTTTCTGACAGAGATAGGATTTTTACCAGCAAGTTCTGGAAGGAGTTATTCAAATTGGTGGGTACTACTTTATCTATGTCTACAGCTTATCACCCACAGTCTGATGGGCAAAGTGAGAGAGTGAATCAATGCTTGGAAAGTTATTTAAGATGCATGTGTCATATGAGGCCTAGGTTATGGAAGAAATGGTTATCTATGGCTGAATATTGGTACAACACTAACTACCACTCCAGTTTGAAGATGACTCCATTTGAGGCATTATATGGCTACACTCCTGCTAGAGTCATACTGGGGCCATATAGTGAGAGTGGTAGCAGTGGGGTCAAGGAAATGATCGAAGAGAGAATCAAATTTAATGCATCCTTGAAGGAAACTTTGGAGAAGGCTCAGGAAAGGATGAAGATGTATGCTAATAGGAACAGAATTGAGAGGTCTTTTGAAGTTGGTGATATGGTCTATCTAAGGCTCCAACCTTACAGGCAGAACACTGTTGCTTTGAGGAAAAATTTAAAACTCTCCCCTAAATATTATGGGCCTTATCTGGTAATTGAAAAGGTTGGATCAGTTGCTTATAAATTGGAGCTGCCAGAAGGAAGTCAAATACATCCTGTCTTCCACGTCTCTTTGCTCAAAAAGAAGATAGGCCAGAAATATGTACCATGCAGCAGTTTACCAGAGTTCAGTGATGATGGAATTCTCAAGATCTATCCCATTGCTGTGTGGGATAAACGTTTGGTTCCCAGACATAATAAACCAGTTGCTCAGATCTTAGTTCAATGGTGCCATGGGACCAAGGAAGAATCCACTTGGGAGGATTACAATTATATCACCACTAAATTTCCGGACTTTGATCCTTGGGGACAAGGATCTGAAAAAGGGAGAGGTAATGTCATGGATTACTTTAAAATTGAGTTGGAAAATGATTTGAACCTCAGCCGTTGGATTGGAACTATCCGAGACCGTAGGATTTGTTTTGTGCTGAAAGGATTAAACGACGTCGCAGCAACTTACCCTGAAGCATCTACAGCCGTGGATTCAGGCGCCAAAGATCCTAAGGTCAAGATTCAAAGTAACAAGGCAGCAGATCAAGCCGTTCATCACGTTAAGGATCCAACGGTAGATGAGCTTCGGGTTGTTGGAGCTATGGAGGGGACCAGTGTTCAGCTACAAACATGAGTCAGGGACGTTGCAAGCTGTGATTATTCCTTTTCTTGTTGTGCAAGCGTTAGTTGGATTCTGGGTTGTTGCTCTCGTATTTAGGCCGGGTTGTTTGGCATTTTTGACTAAGTTTTGTAAGCCATTTCTGGATATTTCTCATCCTCTGCTTCTTCTATTTCCCATCTCCATTTCTGTTATTGACTGATTATATCAATTTTATCAATATAATTCATAGTTTTGTTGGGTTTTGGTGTTCATTTTACGGTTATTTATTAAGATCATTACACACTGTTGTAGCATGCCAAACAATCCGCTCTAGACATGTAGTTCCTACACTGTACCATGGCGTAAACCGGGCGTTGCGTGGTGGCGAACCGCCTCCCTTGGGCGCCGCCGCCAGACAGCTGAGTTCTCAGGTCAGAGAAGGTTCCGTTCAAGTTTCTGAAGAAATCTGCTATATTGGTGGCGTTGTACTGACTGCATCCCCTAACCAGCATATTGTCCTGCGGGTCTGAGTGGGCCTGCGGCCACCGGCTCAATATGGCGGCCGCTGAGACTATAAGGCGGAGCCACCACCAGCTGCTTTCCATAACTTTGGTTTTGTTGCTCAATTGGTGAGTTGTAGGACTGGTGATGGCTGTCGATTCGTTTTTCCTATGATATATATTACTCCGGCCTCATAGTTGTCGTCTGAATTTAAGGAAAATTATTTAGGCCACAATAGTCAATAAGTGAACGTATTATACAAAAGAATATGATATCCGAATGTTATGAAAGTCTTGTCAATTGAGCAAAACCTGATTTAATTTTAGGTTTCTGTCACATCTGTTAATCCCGGTGGTTATTAATTACTAACCTCAAATTGATTTTGGGTATTTGACCCGTTGAAGACTTGAAGTGTTTTATTCAATTGACGGATAAATCTATATCTATATCAATATCCATATCTATATCTATATCTATCTATCTATCTATATCTATATATCTATAAAAGCAGGAATGTTTCTTATAAAATATTGATCACCTAAAATACCCTTATAATAACTAAGCCAATAATTATTAGTTAGTTATATTTATATAAATACATGTAATAAATTATTAAATTAAATACATTAAAAGAGTACTTAATAATTTGAAATAGAATTCTTGGTAGAAGAGATTTATTCTAATATTAAGTATGCTATGAAATTGATAAAACAATATAATTAAATAAAAAATAATTTACATAATATTTTAAAATATTCTAATCAAACTCTTTCACAAATAATTTTAATAATTTTATATAACAATTATAACAAAAAAATATAATATGAGATCAGAACTATTAACGTTCTCATAGTGAAGATATATATTATAACGTAAGATTCTAGAAAATTCTCGTAGGAGAAACATAGTCTCTAATTTCTCTATGAGAAATTAAACTTTGATAGGACAAGCTCATTTTCATATAAGTTAAAAGACTATAAAAACTCATTTAAAAAGGAAAAAAGGAAAAAATAAAAAGCAAAATAAGACAAAAGAACTAAATATAGAGCTGAATTAAAAATCTAAATCATGTAGATCTAAATTTGAGACCTACCGAAATCATTCATGGTGTTAATCTGATCCTGAGTACTCAATCTTGTAATAAATTTATTTTTTTCCGGTCAATTACCAACCACCCTCTTCACATACATTGCGCTGTTGTTTAGAAAGACGAGCAAATAGTTTAGTGCTAAGTATCTGCATTTATGAATAGATAGATCACGGATTAAGTAGGCTATGAAATTGATAAAACAATATAATTAAATAAAAAATAATTTACATAATATTTTAAAATATTCTAATCAAACTCTTTCACAAATAATTTAATAATTTTATATAACAATTATAACAAACAAATATAATACGAGACCAGAACTATTAATGTTCTCATAGTGAAGATATATATTATAACGTAAGATTCTAGAAAATTCTCATAGGAGAAACATAGTCTCTAATTCTCTATGAGAAATTAAAACTTTGATAGTACAAGCTCATTTTCATATAAATTAAAAGACTATAAAAACTCATTTAAAATGGAAAAAAGAAAAAGCAAAATAAGACAAAAGAACTATATATAGAGCAGAATTAAAAATCTAAATCATGCAAATCTAAATTTGAGAACTATTGAAATCATTCATGGTGTTAATCTGATCTTGAGTACTCAATCTTGTAATAAATCTATTTTTTTCCGTTAATTACCAACCACGCTCTTCACATACGTTGCACTGTTGTTTAGAAAGACGAGCAAATGACTTAGTGGTAAGTATCTGCATTTATGTATAGATAGATCACGGATTACAGCGAAGAAATTTAATATGAAATGTACACCCACTACAACAATATATTTTGAGCACTTCAATCCAAAACAATACCGCCATGACCTTCCCAAAAGACGCCCCAAGGCTAGAATGCACTTTATGAATAAGATTGACTAATTAAGAAATAATAACCTGTTGTCGAGATATAATGAAAAAGAAACATCTTATCAAGATGAAACGTGTTTGGAATATCATTTTAAAAGCATAATTTTATGGGTTTTAAAAGCATTCAACAATGGTATGTGCATAAATTAAAAAGTCTATTCTATCATCAAGAATCTCATTTGAAGCAATACTTGACTTTGAATTGTTTGTTTTTTCCAAAGTCCAGACATCACAAAAGATGCAATTTAATAGAACAAAGATAAACAAAAAGCATCAAAATTCATTGGATATGGTTATACAAACTAAACATGAACGAACACACACATATTTATATTAATTAACTGAATTGCAAATTAGTAAAAAGACATTCTAGTAAAAGACAAAATGGTTCTTTCAGGGGCCGTTTTATCACTACATAAAGTGAAATGATCAAATCTCTCATTCTGACATAATTACTATAATTCGTTAACAACTCCGAATTTGAAATAATTTATCAAAATTGTTTATTAATGTTGAAGAGCCTTAAGCATTGGAAAAAATAAGCTGCACATAATTTCAGGTCCTACTATCTCAATATAAGCAAAATAGACTTATCTTGAAGATTTAAACTTACAAAGCGGTATAGTAAAATCTCCAAACATACCTTAAACTCTACAGATCGTTTGAGACGATTCACAGATGTTTAATTTTATCTCCAAATCTACACGTACAAGCGGTCCAAGTATGCTTAGGATAAGTAGACTTATTTTCCACAACTTAGATGCTCGATATTTGGATACGGGTGAATTGAGAATTCCATACTATACTCTCAAATTACACAGAAGGAAATCTCGTCAGATTTCTTTTGTAAGAATCCCTTTTTTCGTATTTTTCTGGAGAGATTTTCTCGTCTTATCTGATTTCTTAGATATCTAGAGGGAGATAGTTTCTCTCTATTTATTTGATGGAAGTTGAATAACTTCTCATTTAAATTCAAATTCTCCCACCAACCCATTTACTTAATGTGGGTCAGCCCCATGGGCGACCCGTTTTATATTTCCAACATCTCCCACTTGCACATGCGGGCTGACCTCAAGCAATAATTGAGTAGTATATAGTGTAACAGTATATCCAATTATTTCATACTTGCAAATAAGTCGTGTGACCGGCGAGAACAATAGATCTTTTAAATGTTATACACCGGTTAAGGATATATAACATCTCACTTCACAAATAAGGATATTCATGTCTCGTTATACCCCAGATTTCTATTTGATTTCACTAGTTACATCATCTCTTGATCCTTCAAAAGTTTTAAGAGCATACTTAACTATTTTCATAGATGTATCCACAATCGTGTTTCAGACACAAATTGGCTAGCTGGTGAATATATCTCAATGGCAATCAACAGGCAATCTTCCTTTCCAACCCGTTACTCTAGATTATCACCTTAGCTGCTTTCCTCGACATACACCACAATTTCGAATCTCTCGTGGATATTGGTGATATGCTAAGGTAGCAATACTGAACTATAATCCTGAGATACTATTGATAAGTAATAAGGGTATAAAATGTGATTATCGAAAAATCTCTAGGTCTCACACAATGAGAAAGACGGAATCTATTTCTCATTACCTACGTAAGGTTAAATTTAGTGCATCCTGTATAAAACGCATGCTACGGTACATGACTTCAATTTTGAAGCGTATGTCATTACTTATCAACAATAGTACGTACAGATCTAAGTTCAAATTAACTTCTGAGTTTTGCTTCCAGTGTATCCTCAATAATTTCAAGCACTCGAACCAAAAACCCAAGTTTAACTGACAAGTTCTATCGGTGTGCGGGATCCACTACGATTACCAAATACGTATCTAATGTAATCTCATCCTTACATATTTCCCAAATGCCAGAGGCGATTGCTCGTGTGTGAGAGCCCATCTCAACTTGTCCGATATACTTTTCAGATAACAACAAACATATATGTGTTCAGCTCAAAATCAAACATTATCATAACATAGATATTAATCGTTCAAACAATCAAACAAATACATCAAATCCTACGCAGTCACATGACAGACCCATAAATACATCTCTAGATATTGGTTTAGTAAATGGGTCTGCTACCATAACATCCATAAATATGTATCTCAGTATCACTTCCTTCTTCTCTATAATATCACGCACAAAATTATATTTCGTGTCTAAGTGTTTGGTTTTCTTATGATATTTGGGATCTTTAGTATAAGCCATGGCTGCCTGAATTTCACAATAAATTGTCACGGATCCCACTTTACTGTTTATCAATCCCAAATCATTGAAAAAATGCTTTAACCAAACCGCTCCTTGAGCTGCAGAAACACAAGCCACAAATTCTGCTTTCATAGTGGATAGAGATACACATGTTTGTTTCTTGCTACTCCAAGATATGGCGCCATCATTTAGCAGCGTATAGTCGGAGGTCAAATTTCGTTCGTCTGAGTCACCTGCCCAATCAGCATCTGTGTATCCTCTTAACAATAAATTATTCCCTTGATAGAACAAGGAATATTCTGCAGTTTCTTTTAGGTATCTGAATATCCTTTTAACAACTTTTTAGTGCCTTCGTCTTGGATTAGATCGATACCTACTACCTACTAACTAGACCCATGACATAACGTATATTAGGGTGAGTGCACATCATTGCATACATTAAACTTCCAATGGCACTAGCATATGGTACTTTGGACATATCTTGTATTTCTTGTGGAGTCTTAGGACATATTTCACGACTTAAAGATTCACCAATGGGATTGCAGTTTTCCATTTTAAATTGTTCTAAAATCCTTTTAACATAAGGTTCCTGTGAGACACCAAGTAATCTCTTAGAACGATCAAGATGGATTTTTACTCCAAGTATATATTCTGCTTCTCCCAAACCCTTCATCTCAAAATTTCAGGATAACCATTTCTTAATGGTAATAAGATACTCTTTGTCATTTGATGCTAACAAAATGTCGTCAACATAGAGTGATAGAATTACAAACTTTTCTTTGAACCTTTTCATATAAACACAGTGATCTTCATCAATCATGACAAAGTTATATGAGATTTTCGCTTGATGAAATCTCAATACCACTGCCTAGAAGAGTGCTTCAATCCGCAAATTGATTTCTTTAATTTACAGACCTTATTTTCTTGACCCTTAAGAATAAAACCTATTGGTTGAACCATATAGATTTCTTCTTCAAGTTCTCCATTGAGAAATGCAATCTTTACGTCCATTTGATGTAAATTTCAAATCCATGATGGGTACGATGGCAAAAAAAAAGCAATGGAGGCAAATCTCACCATTGGCGAAAAGGTTTCTTCATAATCAGTACCCTCTTGTTGAGTATAACCTTTTGCTACCAAGCGAGCTTTAGACCTCTCAATTGATCCATTAGCTTTACGCTTAATCTTGAGATCCCAATAACCGTTCGTCTTTATGGGAGGTCAACTAATTCCCACACTTTTATTTGACTTCAGGGACTTCATTTCTTCTTCTATTGCATTTTTCCACTTATCTTTAGCGGGACATGATAGAGCCTCACTTACGGTTTTAGGCTCATCAATATCTTCTGAACAGATTTCATTGTTGTGCTTTTCAAACTTATCTTTACTATTAAGACATGTCACAAAAGCATAACCCTCGATGTCAGAGTGTCGTTTTGGAATGATTTTCCTACTAGTCTTTCGAGAATGAGATTCAAAGGAATTATCTAAATTCAAATTGCTCCCACTTGGATCAAGTGGTAACGAATTATCTTCAGTTTCCACTGATCCACATTGTAAGGGGTTATCTTTTGAATCTACCAGCTCAAATAGAGGTTCTTTTTCTTTTATTTCACCCCTCTTAGGAAAATCCCTTTCCAGAAAATCTGCATTTCTCGATTCAATTTCAGTTACACTTCCTTCACCTTGTTGTCCTATGAACACATAACCCTTAGATTGATCAGAGTATCATATGAAGATACATTTTTATCCTCGAGGGCTTAACTTTCCATATTTGTTGAAAGAATCAAGAGTGTAAGCTGCACATTCCCAAGGTCTAAGTTTATTAAGGATCGGTTTTCTACCTTTCCATCGTTTATAAGGAGTAGAAGGTACTGATTTTGTAAGAACTCTATTCAAGATATAAGAAGCAGTTAACAAGGCATCTCCCCAAAAGGAGATCGGCAAGTTAGCCTGCGCCATCATAGATCTTACCATATCTAACATTGTTCCATTCCTCCTTTCGGAAACACCATTTTGTTGTGGTGGGTGTAGAATAGTCAATTATCGTGTAATTCCTTTTTCATTATAAAGATCTTTAAATTGATCTGATAGATATTCACGTCCTCGATCAGTTCTTAGTGTTTTGATCCCTCTGTCTAATTGATTTTCAACCTCATTTATGTATTGTCTGAAATAATCCAATGCTTCAGACTTGTGTGAAATCAAATAAACATGACAAAAAATCATCTATGAAAGTAATGAAATAAGAAGCCCCATGTCTCGATCTAACACTCATAGGACCGCAAATGTTAGAGTGAATAAAATGCAATGGGTATTCAGCTCGTGTAGCCTTTCCAAATGGTTTACGTATCATTTTGCCAGCAAGATAATTTTCGCATACAAACAAATCAGCTTTAGAGATAGGGCCTAGAAGACCCTATCATGCCAGTCGATTCATCCTATCCTGCCCTATGTGACCTAATCTAGCATGCCAAACATCCACATCGATATTTGCATAGCTAGAAGAACTTACATTAAACGAAGTGCATTGGTCCACATAATAGTCAAACATATATCTTTTACAATTTAACACGATAAAATCATCCCTAATAAGTCCAATACCATAATATGCATCACCATAATAAAGTCTAACAGTGTCACTAGTAAATATCAAGCTATATCCTAACTTTATAAGAACAACAACAGATACTAGATTACGTCGAATCCCCGTAACAAAAAGGACATCATGTAGAATAAGGACCTTGCCTTCTTGCAATTCCAGCTTGCAAGTACCAATACCCTTTACTTCTACTCTGGTATTCTTTCCTATATATTTCCACCTCGTACCCGTGGGAACTCGGCGAAAATCTACAAATGTCTCTTGGTCCCTAGTTACATGGTCTGTTGCCCTTAAGTCCACAATCCACACAGGGCAAGATTCAGTTAATAAGACAGTGCTAGATAAAGCAAATGCAAGTGCTACCTTGTCCTTAGGTGGCTGTGGACTTCACGAGCAAAGTGACCTAAAGTGTCACAATTGAAGCACTTCATCTTGCTCTTATATTCCTTCTTTCCAAAATGCTTTCTTTTGGATTTATTATTGCTACTGCAGTTAGGATCGTTATTCTTCTTATGCCCTTTGGCAAACCTCATCCCTTTGTTCCTTTTGAAGTTCCACTTAGGCTTAAACCTCATAGGTTTCTTGGAACTACTTTTGACAATAAATGCACTCGCCATAACCTTTGCAGCACTAAGGCACTCGTCTTCGAGCTCAACATGGCGATCAACATCAGCAAAAGTTTTGATGTTGTCACTATAAGTGAGATTAACCTTTATATGCTCCCACTGCTCTGGAAGAGATAGGATCACAGCTTGAATTTGTTGCTCGTCAGAGAGGGTGTGGCCAGCTGACCTAAGTTCAGTTATCATGTTTGACATTACCCTTAAATGTTGTTTCATGTTATGATCAGGGCGTTTCTTATAGGTGTCAAACTTGATAGTCAACTACCTTAAGCGAGTGACAGATGTACCTCTATATTTTTCTCTAAGGTGAACCCAAATGTCATGAGCAGTATTGTGCTGCTCGTACTCGTGGATCAAATCATCCACCACAGAGCTTACTTGGATACCCCGACTGTGGAATTTTTTTTTTCCATGCCTGGTAAACCTCTTGGTCTCTCCTCTGCTGAGCAGTATTACCCATACCTGGATCTTCCATAATTTGGTTGATACCCTCCAAAGCATCCTGCACATCAAGCACGTAGCAAATCTTATGACCCCAGGTGTCATAGTTGTCACAGTTCAACTTTTCACCCTTGTTCAGATCAACAATGATTGATCTAGAAGCTATGGTCTAATTGAAAGGAAGTGAGAAATTAAATAATTAATATTGCTAGACACATATGATTCTGTACAAATCATTTGACATCTACAATAATCCGAGAATAAGTTTTGAATCGACAGAGAACAACATTCTCGATCATCATCTAACCAAGTCTCTAATTACCATAAAGTTAAATATTTAAGTACAAAAATCAATGTTCTAAGGGATCTTATCAACCCAAAGAACTCCAATAGAATCAAGCATAATCGATTCAATCATGCAAAAATAAAATTGCATAACATAGAACAAGTATTTTCACATAATAAGTATAATATTAAACATATAGATTCTCATGGGTAAATAAACATAAAATTACAATGTTACTACAACTAGAAATAAGCCATGCTAGCTAGGAGTGGAAACGATGAACATGATGAAACTTCTTCCCCTTTATAGCCTCTGCCCATAGCCGTCTCTCTATGCACTTTGATACTGCAAGCCATATGAATCATGGCGCTAGAAAATCTATCAATTCTAGCATATTTAAGAGGATCTTTCTTTTTCTTTTCCAAAAGATCTTTCTTGTTGTCCTCTTCCCGAGTGCGAAATAGAGACCTTAAGTGACGTGGGTTTGAGTGCATACTTCGAAACATGGTTAATTGCAATTTTACCCTTGTTTCGACTTTTCACTCTTTAAGCATTTTCTCTTTCACCACAGAAAGAGTCTTATCGCGCCCATCTCTCTCACGAATTCTATAGAAAGGGAGTCTGTAATGTTTTCTTAGGGAAGTCGTCCACACGAGCAATAGAACAATATGATTGTGAAAAATGAATTGGTGTCCCAAATAGAGTAGCTCACTACAACCTTTCCATATTAGTAAAATGCTTGGGAAGAGTATCCTATTTTTTCATCTTATAAAAAAGGAACTCTCGAGTTTTCTGTGCTCTTTGTGGGGCTAATAGATCCCTATTCCTCCTTCGGAGTATTCTCTGGGTGTGAATCATTCTTGCCGTGCATTGGAAAAAATTCAAATTTCGATGTGAGGATATTATATTCTAATTTTTATATATAATGAACAAACTCATATGCTCATATTCAAATAATTATTACATGGGAAAACATATTTTCTCAAGATCAATTTCGTAGCACTTATTCATTTATACACAAAAATTAAATATTATATATCCAAACGATCCTCCAAAAATTTCACCCAAAAAATTCTCCAAACCATATATGTATCCTTGACATATTCATTTTGAAATAATTAGAATAATAAAAATGAATCTACTTTTCCGGAAATAGGAAATAATTTAAAAAATTTCAAAAAATAGATTTTTAATAAATAAAACTGGCATAAAATAAGTTATTAGGCTTTCAATAGCCAACTGGTTTGGCACTTATTCTTTCAAACCCACGGTGGCAGGTTCAATTCCTACTGCCCAAACATTTTTGATTCATTTTTCACAAGGTTCAAGTCAGAGGATAAACTCAATTTTTAACCACACTTTTCCAAGTAATAAACATGGAAACAACCAGATTACTGCCATTTTATATATATTTTTTAATAAAGGGTCACTGTTCATCGTCTTCCCCACCTCCAGATTTCCAGAAAACAACCAAAACTTTAAAAAAATTATAAAATCCAAATCTTAATTGTTTTTCATGAATTTTATATCAAATTGAAGCATATTTCACGAACTGCACAATTATATAAGTATCATACCTTAAATCAAAACATACAAAACATGACATGCTTCTCAAGTTTTGATTTTCACAATCATAAACACAACATTCTCATAATACACAGAACGGATCTTAACGGAATTTCACAGGCATGATCCTCAATCATAAAAGCATCATACAACTAAATTTTGAAGTCTATCATGCACAATCGTTAATCTGCCATTTTTGTACTTTCAAGAATTTAAAGAACATATTTCTCACATGCACTACAGATAGCACGTAAAAAACATCAAGAACTCATCTTCTCATGCTCTGATAGCACTGAATATTTAAACTTACAAAACGGAATAGTCAAATCTCCAAGCATACTTTAAACTCTACAGATCGTTTGAGATGATTCATAGATGTTTTATCTCCAAATCTTCACGTACAAGCGGTCTAAGTATTCTTAGGATAAACAATCTTATTTTCCACAACTTAGATGCTCGATATTTGGATACGAGTGAATTGAGAATTCCACACTATTCTCTCAAATTATACAGAAGGAAATATCGTCAGATTTCTTTTGTCAGAATTCTTTTTTTCTTATTTTTCTGGAGAGGTTTTCTCGTCTTATCTGATTTCTCAGATATCTGGAGGGAGAGACTTTCTCTCTATTTATTTGACGGAAGTTGAATAACTTCCCGTTAAAATTCAAACTCTCCGACCAACCCATTTTGTAGCACCCCGCGAGGGTGGTCACCACATCCCCCCCACTAAAGCCTAATCCACATACGAAATGGGAAGTCCGTACATGAACCAGTCATTGGCGAACGAGAGAGAGACAGACACACACCTAAGCTAAGCGGAACGTAGACCCTGAACTTCAAAATTTAAACAACATAAATGTGAAAGTAAATACATGGCATACCAAAAATAAAACATTCATAAGCAGGTGACGGGTTCAACTAGCATAAATACCTAATCCCGAATATCAAACAATAATCATATATCTAACGGGTTCAGCTATCCCTAGAAGCCTGTCCCGAAAATTATAACATAACATAAATCAAATTAAACATTCATACATATCTTATATAAAAGCCGGATGTAATGCAGGACAACCTTAACTAGTACAAAAGACTCGACTCAAAAGTAGACTCCAAGACCGACTCATGCCGCTTAGATCGAACTCCGAAGCCAACCTGCAAACTAAAAACATTGGGGAGAGAGAGAACACACGCGAAATATATATAAGAGCACATCACGTATAAAATCGTAATGTTCATGAACCCGGGGATAGTTTTTGCACACTAAAACATTTGCCCGTGATACATACGTATAGGGATTGCTTAACAAAACATAACAAAACAAACTTAACTTATACATAGCATATCATACATTTCATATCTTAGCATATCAAACGTTTTATATCAAGTTTATAATTCTTAACAAATTTCAGAACTTAGCTTATTGCATTTAAAATACTTCCAAATTTTATCTTAATTTAAAAGTCTATCCCCATTTCACAAACCATAACAAACAGACAGAACGCTCGGCAGGTACGAGCTCAAACTTTAACCAATTCCTCAGAACGTATCATATCAAAACTTAAAACAAAAAACTTACAAACATGTCATATCAGACCAGCCTCAACGCCGGTGATGGAAGGGTGTTTATGCCCTAACCTTTCAATGTGGGTAGTGAGTGCACGACTCTCACGTCCAAGGACTCCATCCACCAACCAAACCTCCTGGTGGGTTTTGGGTTTATCCTGCAAACAGATGGAGACTATGTCCAGGCCGAGCCTGACGACCCTATGTCGTCCTGGGATTATTGACCCACAGCCTTCGGGGCCCAAACAGACAGAACAGAACAAAACAGATAGAATAGAACAAAACATAACCCGCTACAGACAGTGATAATTATACATACATACTTACTTATACATACCTTACCTTGCAACAACTATGCTTTACATATCTCTCCGTGTCATTCTATAGCGGATCCTTTCCTTGCAAAGCCCGGCTCATAAGAGGCACACGGTTTGAAGCATAGCTTAACATTGCAAAACACAACAAATCAAACCAAAACAAGCCTACATAGGCTTGTACATAGTGTATTATATTTGCAAACTTATGGCATAATCGTATAAATACATAATCTAACACATACTTACATACGTATAAGGCTTGTTAAACCACATGTATTCAAAACCGAGCATGTTGCATTAGGGTTATAACTAATAAACCTAACTTCACCTTACATCGACAAAGCCGAAGACAAGACGATCGATCCACCCCGAAATCAACTCGGCCAACAAAACACCACCCCAGGTGCACCTGGGCAAATTGAGCACAAATACAAGACTTAGACTCAAGAATGAACCACATAGACGCACGACATATGCTTATGGTTGACATGAAAGTCGTGAGCCACGTATACATCTACAAAACATTCATTTCAACCATGTAATTACACACCAAGCACGTCTCATGAAAATAAAAGGCATACAATAAGGTTCGGGATGAAAAATGTTGGAAAACGAGTAAAGAAACGCAGCGGAAATTTAAAATTTTTCCAAAAGTTTGATCATGGACTTGCAATTCTCGTATTGTATCACAAGGTGTTTAGAAACTTACGTAAATTGAAGCTTTCTAGTGATGTCAGTACCGCCTACTGAACACCCTTCAAGCGGAAAGTCCCTCGAACGGTTCTCGACAGATCCCAAAGCATCGATCCTCCATAAGCGTATCCACACCAGTCCTAGAACACGATCAAGCAAGTGAGAATGCTAGTTCTATAGCTTGTGTTAAGGCTAGGATTTTTGCTTTGAAAACTTTTCTTTTATTTTTCTCAAAAACTTAACACTTCGTGAGTGTTGGTCTAAAGAATAAGAGAAACCCCAACCCTTGTATTTATACAAGGTGGGTTCGAACCCTTAGGGTTTCCAAAACCTAATGGGTTTTGTTTTCTTTCTCACTAATTAACTAACTAATTATTTAATTTAATTGGAGAAAATAAGTTCCCAACTTGTTCTCCAAGTCTTACAAGAATAACTTTCTCTCTTCTACAATACGAAATTAGACTTTTCAACTTTCCCAAAGTTAAAAGTCAAGATTCAATAAATAATTTAATTCCCAATTAATTACTTATTGGGTTAAGCTTAAGAAATAAAATCTTAATAATTAATTCAAAATTAATTAAAAGACTTAAATTAATTAATTAATTATAGAAAAGAATTCGCATGTAATAAAATTACACGCTTGGAGACACGTACGTGCCACGTGTGCATGACACGTGGTAGCCACGCAGTTGCTACGTGTGATACGTGGCAGTCACGTGCTTTTGACACGTGGCAATGCCCACGTGTTACTCTCTCCAATTCGATCAACAATTTGATCCTTCGTTAATCATATTAACATCCTACCATAACCCTCGTGTCCTGGCATTTGTGTGTGACCCTTTAGGTTTATTATTCGATTAGCAGTGACAACAATTAATTAATTCACTAATTAATTAATCACTTCACAAATCACACTACCGTAATCTAGTAATGGGTGTGTGACCCCTAGCTGAATAACGAAATAAATCGAAGAACCTTTCAGTCAATAACATACAGTGAAATACAATCCTCCTACAACTCCATCTCTTAATCAAGAACTAAGGCATGGGAATATTCTTAGAGCCTAAATATTCTTGATCTTTAAAGTTAAGTTCGTTTCATATCCATTTAGACCTCAATCCAAGAAAACCCCATTTTCTTGATGTCTTGATCTTTTATCCACCTTGGCCAAAGGTTTAAGTTTAATGGACTACAAACGACTCAATCAGTAAGAGATCATTCTTGTTCTTGCAACAAGTGTAGGTCCTTTGTCGATTCTACTAATTCTACATATGCCACTAGTGTAGTCCCAACATAGGCCGTGGTTCAGGTTTCAGTATGTCGAAACCCTTTTGAGCCTATATCAAAGATTACAGAGTTAGCTCATATGAGACATTACAGAATCTCAAGTCTAAGGATTAATGAATCACGTTATTGACCTGTGAGATATTTTCTAATTTGGAAGTTTCTGGAAACTTCCTTTCCCATTTAGGAATGTTCTCACGCGGGACATCTCAGTGATGAAGTTCTAGTAACAATCACCCTCATGTATTATGAACGCATCATCGTATGCACTTATCACTCCATGAAACTGAGTGATCCTTCAAAAGGACATAATCACATAAGCAAGTCTCAATAGAGTCAAGGTCGACACTCCCACTGTCTATCGGACTCTCGACTTGGAGAAGTTTCTAATCCTCGCCTATGGAGTTAAGAACTTGATTCATGTGTCATTCCCATAACGATAAAGTTCTTAACGGCCTCATCGGATTAGAGGAGTTCAATACATGCAAACACACAGTCAACCCAAACAGACATAATAAGCACATAAAGAAGTGAATGCCTATGAACAAAATCATCTCGTTTTATTATTTAAAGACTGTTTGTGATATTACAAGTAAATAGTAAAGCCAAAAGCTGTTTTAAGGGTACTATTCCTAATAAAAAGTGCATAATTAACACGCGTATGATTCATATAAAAGCAAATAAGAGGCATACGAGACAATTAGGAAACAAGTAAAACTAAAAAAAGTCACAGAACATTCAAAACGGCCGTTTTGGACTTAAAAGCAAATTCCAAACGGCTATTTCAGGACATACTGCCCAAGACAGACCCCTATCAAACGGCCGTTTGGAGCTGAAGAACAAAACTGAAACGGTCGTTTGGGATGGTTCTGCACAAACTCCAGGTTCGCCTCCCGGAACGGTCGTTCTAGCCTCAAGCCAAAACTCGGAACGACCGTTCTGAGCCTCGACACCTAACACCCCCGAGCACGGAACGACCGTTCCACCAAAAGTATACAAATGCGAATGGCCATTTGCGTCCTCGGTCCCCCAACACTCAACCATGCAAACGGCCGTTCGGAGAAACAAGGGGGAATCAACACGGCCGGTTGCACCTGATTCAGGCGAAAAGAAGGTGTAGCAGCAGCCATGGTGTTGGGAGCAACAACAAGAAGCAACACAACCCCAAACCACAAAACGCACAAAAATCACACCACGAAGCAAATACGGCATGAAGAATACATAAATACACATAAGAGCTCACGAGATGAGCTTAAACACCCAAAATCCCCAACCCACTACTATTCATCATCTCCCCAATCAAGTCACATAAACACGTATCCAAAGCACAAAATTGATATTAAATTAAAGCACACAACAAGGAGAACTCAAATATTACCTTGGATCATTGATCGGACCGTTGGAGGTCTCAAGCTTGAGCTCCGAGCTTGAAGGCCAAATGGGGGGTTTTCTTCTCTTCTTGTGAAATGTGGGAAATGGGAGAGCAAGAAAGAGGATTGGCCCTTTTTGGGGATAGTCAAACGGAACGAGTCAGACGGTATCCGGTCCATTCGGATCGAATTTTAAAACGATAAGGCGTTTAAATTGTTTCAGAAAAATGTAAGGCTAATTCCATTGAATCTGAATCGCCGAAACAAATCCAACGGTGGGATCGAAATTCAAATCCGAATTCCCGAGCTCAAGATATCCATGAATGACCCAAAATACCTTAATTACAATTAGGTCCCTAATTTTCAAATATTGGACGATTGAGTCCAAGTACATTTAATTAAATTCTATGACGCACATAAATTAAAACTAAATACACGGTGATACGTAAGGCACACAATGTCACAAAACCACAAATATACGAATTAAACTCTTTCTTGAAGCCGTACCTTGGTTGTCGAATAAACGGGGTGTCACACATTTACTTAATATGGATTTCGGGTCAGCCCCATGGCGACCCGTGTTATATTTCCAACATATCTATTTAACAAAATATTATAATTTTATAGGTCTAAACACATTATCTATATATATTATAAAATAATTCTTTAAGTTTTCCTATAATTGTAAAACACTAGGCTAGACGGACAAAAAAAAAGAAAAAAAAACCTAATTTTAACCAACTTGCATATCTAGCCTAAAAGTTCTAATTATAATCAAATCTATTTATATTAGAAATATAATTCGATAAGTTTTCCGATAATTACAAAACATTAGCCTAATCCTACTCAATGTGCCTAGACTAATAATTCTAATTCCAATCAAATTTCAATAGATCTCTTTTAATATATATAAATACTAACCGAATACATAAAATTTATAATAGAAATTTTGTTTTTCTATCAATCATTAACACAGGAGATTTGAGCACTTACGCTGCAATCGAACAAAGATTTTTTATTACAAAAGGGTACTCACCATACTTTTTAGGTAAATTCTTAAATTTTTCATCAAAACTAAATACCCAACACTATTTACGAAAAATCAAAGTGAATTTTGTATGCATTGTGAAACAATCTTTTCATAGAGGTACAAGTTTGGAAATCTGACATCCCAACAAACCCTGGTGATATTACCAAAGCGCATTGTACCTAAATTGTGAGTCACTTATGCATTTTATTTTTCATATATACTAACAAGGTAATATAAATAAGTGAATATAAATTGCAAAAGTTATGACAAAAATATTGTAAAATTCTATCAACAACAACAAATATTATACATTATTATTACGTTATAGTAACGGATTTGTATTGCTGTACATGGAGATTGTTTCCCAGAAAAGATAATACAAAGCTCAAATTAATTATCCTGTATAAACAAATAAATTAGCACAATTATATATTTTGATATACAAATAGCTAGAGACCGTGCGTCCATGTTTTGACAATATGCACATAGTTTGAGTTGCTTGTACTGAAATACTCTCATTTGACATGCTTTATTTTTTAGAATTTTGGAATGATTTAGTAAACTTATTTCTTGGCAAATTCGGTATCAATATAATTTCTTAAAAAAGTCTTCATAGCAAGTACTAATATCCCATTGACAAGCCACTACTTAGATGTCTAAGATTTTGATTTCTTGACCAAAGTATTAGGGCACACAGAATTTACTTAAATAAAAACAAACAGCTAGATGATTATGCTTCTCGAGCAATCCATAGCATAATAGAAATCTTAGAAAATAGATAATATGACAAATCAATATTTAAGATTAACTACGAATTCTTTTATTATTATTTTTTTGACTTGGTAGTTTAATGTTTGAAATTCCATTTCACAGGACTTCTGAGGGGGTTCTCTGGCTTGGGGAACTTTTTGAAGGTTTGGTGGAAAAATGTTACGTGGATAGTATTCAACATCGAATTCATTATCAGGTAACAATAATAAAAATTAGATAATATTTTAAGATGTACTAGAATTGAATAATGGTATATTATTAGTTCTCTTATATTTTTTATTTTTGAGTTGCAGAGATATAACGACATAGGCGTCTTAATTCAATGAAAAGAAAATATTCCTATTTAAGTGAATCCAATAAAAAAGAATACAAAAATAAAGTTATGAAACAAAAAAGAATACGAAACTTAAATACATGGCTTTTAAGAGTTGTCACTGTGATGGACAAATATGAAGGTTAGCGGTTCATTACTTTTAACTAAATATAATAATCAAATAGGATTTCATATTTTAATTGAAAAAATTACTTATATTTCTCTTTTAGGTTCAATACATTATGATGATACATCCTCTATGATACATGTGGCGCCCTTGCCACATCCCGCACTGAGAAATACCCTAAGTTTTAGCTTTGGGCCTTCACTCGAGATCTCTCCCAGCGAACGGCAACCAAACAGACAAAAGCTAGCATAGCGGAAGCGTAAAACAACAATACTCAAACATGTAAGTCAATTACAAGGCCGATAAGGCCGACGACAAACGACAACTGTATTAGGTATAGGTACATAGACTATACATACTGAGTTTCCCACAAAGGAGAAATTCCAAAACTCTGAGATTCAAAAACAAACTATCTGGACGACACCTGACGACCTAGACCAAACTTGCTGCTTATTAACACCTGCCTGAAGCCAAAACCAGAATAAAAGGGACGTTAGTCAAAGTGACTGAGTGAGGGGGGTTATACATATACATAAACAAAATCACAAGCTTGGTTCACATTTTTCCTTATTTTTGAAAACGAGATGTAAACGTATAAGAAGGGATATCTTTTAGTTTGTATGAAAACACACTTGTGAACCAATAATCAAAACGATCGATCAATCATAGTAACCCGACGAGTACGGGTAAGTTCTCCAACCTTTCACACCCTGAACACAAGAAACATAAAACAGAAACCAGCCTTCTCCCTCCAATTGTTAGTCGAGGTGCCCCCCAACCAACCACACGATCACACAGATAGGGGCAATATGCCCTGGTACCAATAACCTCACTCTATACGTAACGTAGTCAACCTCCGGCTACGTCCCGTATAGAGCTTCACAGAAGTACGTAGTAAAGATCAGCCTTTGGCGCACACCTCCGGGCTTCACCCACTAGATACTTCGGGGCCCATATTCCCCAAGGGCGTCCCCAAGGGTTCTATCATTCGATCACAACTCGCTTTTCAAAACAGTTTCACATTTTCAAATGCTTTCTTTCTCTTAACCATTTCACAGTTCAAAAATCAAACTTTTCGTTCACTCACGCGTATATATAATATAACAAAAACCCATTTTCATAAGGAAATCCGATTTTTCAATAGAATACTAAAATATTACAGAACAACTAATAATATATATAGTTCAACGGGTCAAGATCAAACTCAATATATAAGGGTTGGGTCTTAATAATAGGTATATTTACATAATATATGTTTTGGCCCGAGTTGAAAATATTTTAATCCCTCACCTGAAAAGCTTCCAAACTGCGAAAGAAAGACACGAACGACACAATCAGGGCTCCTCCCTAGGAACGCCTGTAACACATATAGATGGCAATTGTGACTCGACTCGACAATCAATTAAACATAACAGACACGTACGGCTATAATCTAAATCGCACATTCATATTATGAATGAATAATTCAGCAAGCTAACAAAGATCAAGAGGCAGGGTATCTCACATATTATAAAAGCTCAAATTTATAATTCATTAATATCTTTATTTCATGTACGATTATGTTAATCAAATTATTATATTAATCTATCAGACCTTTAGAAGTAATAGCAAGTTCATGTAATAGTGTTAAATTAGATCATGTTTTCAGGAGGAAGAATCATTTAAGTATTTTAATTCAATATTAACATGTATTTCCACTGATATAATAAAAACTGATCACAATAATATGATTCATTATTCAGTACCTATTGTACCATGAAAGTGGATATCAACACAATTCCTTGGATTAATTCTCACATAAGAGAGCAAACAATTAACATATGCACAACACCAACAGTTCAATAGAAGTTTAATAATAGTTGCTTTATTTGATTTTTCTTCCCTATCGGAACAAATATATATAAGTATTAAATGAAGTAGGTCATTCTGCACCAAAAGGCTATTCAAGCCAATTAAATTGTCTAACAAAACAACTGAGTACACAATATATCACCACTCACTTAGACTTTAATAGTAAATTTAAGAGGAAAACATTAGATTTACTGGTATAAAGTTATTCCTCAATTAAACCACATCATAACCACTATTTAGAAAGAAATTCACTTCTAACGCACTAAAATTGGCAACACACAGAATCACATCAACTTTTTGTTGGTTCAGTATTTATTTCAAGATTTTCGATCACATATTCCAAATAAAATATATTAAGAATTTCAAATACGGTTTACTTTTACGATGTCAAAACCCGGGTATAATCTAATCAAACTAACATACATAGTTTAATTTACACAAATCACTTTTATAGACTAATTGACAAATCCTACAACATATACGCAAGGGCCAAATTAAATTAGATAATATTTGATTAAAAGGAACAAATTGAATCACATACAAATCAAATTCCAAAAATTTAAATAGAGGGAAATACTTACAAAAAGGAAATGAATGAGAATCTTTGAAACTTTGCCGGAATAAAATAAATGGATCGAAGGTCGAAAGTTACGGGAGAAGTCTCCGAAAAAAAGGAATTTTTCTGTTTCTAAGTTATGTCTCTTTAATGGCGTAATGAGAAACCACATAGGAAATCTATTTATATTATTTGTTGTTTAACTCTAATCACAAAGAATTCCTGCTCAGATATGATCAATTAAAATCGGTTGAATAAAGAATGGATGGGTTCACTGGAATAGGCCACATGTCCAGATGACTAAGCTTATGTGTTGATGAGTAAGCTTGGAACTTTGTGTGAGTTACCAAATAAAGGAAGCTTAGCAGTAAGGTTTGGAACGTGATAAATCCGTGATATCTCATTCCCTATTTTAGTTGTGAAATGAAATCTCTTCGTGTGTATATATATATATATATTCTATAGATATACTATTTGGATATGCATGCCGGTAACTTATATCATTATTACACATATATTGATTATATTAATACATGAAATATAACATGCATACAAATACATAGTGGGGTGTTGCAATTGTAATCATTATTTTAATATATACGTTACTGCTAATATATATTTTATTACGGGTATATGTATATAGATGCATATATAATGGAGTTTTGGTATTATAACTAAAATATTTATGTTAGTTACACGGCTTCTATTACTAAATTACAATAATAAATACTTTATATAAATTTAAGTTCATCAATCAATGGTATATTAATATATATATAAAGACTAATTGTTTTGAAATGGTTGTAACTAACGATTCTCTATCGTTATGAAAGATTTACGTAAATTAATGATGTTATCATTAGCGGATAGAATATTTAATATCAAATGAGGAGTTAAAATTTAATTAAAGGGATATTGTAACGCAAATTATTCAATTTATTTTAGTTATAGAATAACACTCAAACATATGAAGTATTCAGTCAAATTCGTAGACGTGTCCCGATATTTTAGTTAGCTTACTCGTTTTGATTTGGTTCAAAATCCGGGATGTTACAATACATGAACTAAAAAATGCTAAATTACTTGAATTGTGGAGCTGTAAGATTTGAATACGAGCCTCATACATTTTTCCATGACAACAGAAAAATTAAACTAGCGAATATTTAAATTCCAAATAATTTATATGAGTTATTCACTTCGCAATCAGAAAGCAGTAGAATTTCGGGCAAATATTTGTTTGTTCAATTGTATTATTCTTTTACAACTTTTGGCATGAAATTAGATAAAGAGCTTGCATCGGCATGACAAGTTGTATATACTTTTCGAGCACAAGGAATGGTGTACCATGACTTTCCAAGATTAATTTCCAGTGAAGGGGGTCCTGGCCCTTTTAAATTGTATGATGAGACTGAAAATGAGGTTGTGAACGGAATGAAGGTATTGGAGAATTCAACTTTATCTCAAGGTATGTTTAAAAAACTAATAAAAATTTTGGAGGTAAATCCCTATGCAAACTTCTTTAGAAGATTAAAAGATTATCCTTCAATGGATTATATTCAACTTCATATCTCAAAAGATGTTAAATTAGATCAAAAAGTTTTTAATTGTTCAACTGCCGATCAAGTTGCTGCCATATGGGTTAAAGTTAATAATGTTAATGTACCTTATTAACAACATATCATAGTTCATGCACACTTCAGACAAATACACTGAATAAAGCATTATTATGCGGACAACATCAAAATATTAAAAATTTACCTATTAAGGAAATTCAGCCAATCGTAATCACCAATGAAGTAGAACAAGGTACATTCTATTACACCATATTAGTTACATTAAATTCTTGTAATATTTAATACATATAATTTGTTGATGTTCTACAGTTTAATTTTTAGTGCAAGAGGATAATAATGCATCAATTGTCTCAAGGTTTTCTTCTGACGGTCCTATTATTCTGGAGGAAACAAATGGTGTGTGAAAGTAATAAAACTATTCTATAATACCTATTAATTTTATGTATGTCTAAATGTCTATTATTGTGACCTTTTATCTTATATTATTGTATAACTATTTTTGAAAAAATATATTTTTCAGTAACAATTCTCATCAATAATAGTGTCACTCGGGGACCAAAACTTTCATATGCAAATAAGGTTCTTTCACAAGAACAAGAAGGTATGTATTTATTGATTTTATTATGTTTTACATCATTATTCATGATGTGAAACAAATATTTTATGCATATGTTTTATTTACTGATTTGTAGGTATGTCGAAGTAAACCGATAAAAAAGTCTCCACAAAAATTATTTCTTTATTATTTTAATTGTAATATAAAGTTACAGTATAATTGCATTTTACAGTTGAATTCAGTATCTTTTAAATTAGAGTTGGACAATTAGATCAAACGGGCTTATAGGTCTTGGATAATTAAATAAAAAGAGTAAATAATTTTTTCTGTATTTCGTGTACATTGGTTTCGCCATAGTAAAACAATAACAATTATAAAGAATAAAATTCTAAAGCATTGGTTAATAATTATATTAAATAATTATTAATAATTTATTATGCTTTAGGGACTATCATTGCTTTATGATTCTTAAAAGCAAAATTATTTCAACAAAAAAAAAAGCAAAATTATTATGTGTACATTTAATAGCTGTCATAGAGATGATTAGTGTATACACTATGCACAAGATGGTAATGATTTATATTAAACAGATATTTTATGCATATCTTTTATTTACTAATTTATAGGTGTGTCCAAGCAAATGGAAAAAAAGTCTCTTGTCGTGAGTATAGTTGTTACAAGTTGTAGATTAGAAATCCAAGACAATCTGGGTTATTGTTTGCTGGGAGATTGCTACAATAATATGTAGTAGATATGCACGTAAAGTTAGAAACAACAAGATTGGATTTTTATCGCCGAAACCAATTAAATATAAGAGCTGAGTTATCTCATCACTCAATCGAAGAGTAGAAGTCGTTAATGGGAAATTGCATGGAGTAGCTGATGCAATCGAAAAAGTAGAACCCAATGTAGGCATGGAAGGTAAAAAGAAATTTGAATCAAACTACAATTATGAAGAAGATGATGGAGATTTGGTATAAGAGGATAATATTCAAAAAGATAATATGTCGAATGCTACAATTTTGAGAGGTGAAGATTTACACCAAGGTGATTACCAAAAAAATGATGATCATGATGATATACGAAAATCTACAATTTCTAAATATTGCGGAATGAAGAAGAAACAAAAAAGTAAAAAAAAGAGATAGCGTTGTCTCCATAATTGAGGTCAAATAGGGAGGAAAAAGAATTAAGGCCGAAAAACATAGTCTTGAAAGTACAAATGATCTTTACATCTTGAGTGACAACGGGGACACACTTCAAAGTTTCATGAAGAAAACAAAAAATTAATCGCATATTATATCAAAAAAGACCGAACAAAAGAAGGAATGAAATATATTCAATTAACACATTTTTTTTTTATATAGGTCTCTAGGCTTCTACCAATACTTTTTATATATGCCTTCTCATTTGTTAAGTATATTACAGAATTTTGGACTATTACTTATGTTTAAAAGTTAGATTTATTTAAACAAATAATCGTTATTTACTTGGATGTTTCCCTAATTGGAAATGCTTTTTATAGTTACTTTATTTGATTGCTTTTCTAATCTCAATACTTTTAGTTATTAGTTATAAATGGAAAGATAGATTTTATACAATTGGTTTTGTAAGTGAACTTTTTCAAAATGAAAGTGTGTTAAAAACTTTATTACATTTATTTAATCAAGTTAGAAACTTTTAATATTTAAATAATAATTCATTAAACTAAACATGAGAGTAACACTTATTAAATAAATTCAACGAGTTGTATGTTGAATTTCCCCACAATTCTAAAGAAGAATTTCTCAAATCCATGAAGTAAGGAATTCAAGCAAATAGATCATACTAATTAGGACACATTTGGGAAATCTCAAAAATTAAAGTCAAGCAAATAGAGCATACGAATACGATACATCTAGAAAATCTTAGAAATTAAGACTATCCAAAATTACTACAAACCATTATCTACTGAAAATTAAATAACTCAACCCTATTTCACAAATCAAACAATCGGCAGAACCGACATTTTTATTTTTACCAGGATACAGTAAAATAAGAAAGATAACATCTTTACATTGCCAATTTATGTTGACCTACCAAGTGAATATACCATTTTCCACAAAGTGATTCTCAAATTAGTTCACTTGATCTTTATTATTATAAAATTAATTAAATAAAAAGAAGGAAATTTTAAATGAGATAAACAGATACACATACCTAAAGACCAGTTGGGTGGGTATTACGGTGTGGGGGGAGTTGGTGCTGTCGGCGGCAAAGATCGAAGGAGAAGACGGAAGGTAGAAGGTGACGGTGGCGGTGATTGATGGTGGAGGGGACTTGGTGAGTATGGTGAGTGCTGGATGTGTAGGGCAAAGGAGGAGGCGTCATGTGACACCCCGTCCGATCGCACGTACAGGTTCGTACCACGTACGAGTTTAATTTCCATATTTGCATTTATTTTTATGTTATTTGATGCATTTCTATTTGAATTATATTTCCTTATTCAATTCTTATATGAATATTTGAATTACTTGATAAGAATATGCCCTATTTGAACGTATAATTTGAATTCTTACGATACGTGTAAGTTTTGAAGTTTGAATTTGAATCCCGAGCATGATAAATTTGTGAATTATGTGATATATATGATTTTAGGACCTTATTGTATGTTTTAAACTTTATTTAGACTTGTTTGAACTTGTTTGGACTCAATTGAACTTTTGGGCCATTTTGCAAATTGGGCACTCTTGAGTCATTTATTCATAACTTCAGCTCGGGAACTCGGATTAGAGTTCCGTCTTTTCCATTAGACTTGAATCGATGATTCAAACCCAATGGAACAAGCCTTGTACTTTTTTGATGCCGTTTCGACCCCCGATGATGTAGATTTTGGCCACGCGTACCTCAAACGTACCTAAGAGCCACTCGAGAGCTTAGCCCCCTAGACTCTTGTCCTCTCTTTGACTTATACACTAAAAGCCATCTCTCTTTCTCTCTCCATCAATTTCAATTTGAACCAAAGTGAGAGGAAAAGAAGAAAGAGAAGCCATCAAAGCAAACCTCCACATTTTTGTGACCTTCAAGCTCAAGTTCATACCTTTCTTGCTCCAATCTTTTAAGGTAAGTTAAGAATCTTGATCTTCTTATTCTTGTGATTATTTTGCACTCTTATAAGTATGCTTCAATGTTAGAGATTCATGGATATGCTAGGGTTGATGAATAGTTAGGGTATTGGAGATTTTGGAGAACTAGTGTATCCCTTGCCTTTTATGAGTTTGGAGCTTTATATGTTGATCAAATTGGCTCATTTATTGCTTGTAATTGCTCCTAATTGATGGTAGTTGGTTGTATTATGATTTTCCATTAATGCTATTTGTAGATTCTTGGAGGTTTTTGGTGAAACTTTTGCTTCTTTGCTCATTCTTCTTCCCGATTTGAAGCTTGCATGTTTGGAGCTGATTTGATGCCTTTCTCTTGCTTGTTTTTGTGGATTTCTTGCTCCTTTGCATTAATTTATGTTGTTACTTAATTTATGGATGAAGAACAGGGGTTTTGGAGCTCAATTCCATGGAGAAACCGAAGCATTTTGGTGACAGCTTTTCCCTCCCGCGAACAGACAATGGCGTGTTTCATGGCCCGGATTTTCTGTACTGAGATACGCCCATGTCTCCTTTTTTGCCTAGGTAGAGACACGGTCGTGTCTCAGCCCTGGTTTCGAACCTCTTTGGTTTTGTACTGGGACATGGCCTTGTCTCATTTTGTTCTTCGGGGGAGATATGGCCGTGTCTCAGAACTTGTGTGTGACTGCTGGGTTTTTCCATTTTTGTTTGCTTGTTTTGTTATTCTCTTGCTTCTTTTATGGCTTCTAATTGTTATTATCATGCTATATTATATGTTAACTTACTTGTATTAGATTTTCGGAGATTTGAACGAGTTATGATTCGATATGTCTTAAGTGGTACGCTTATGCATTTCATATACATACATTGCATTCATGAGCATTGTCGGGTGTCTAATTGGTTCATAATTGAGTCTAAGTCTAGGGTGTTGTGTTCTTGTGTTTCAGAGCCTTTTCCGGAAGTCAACGAGCCCGAGGTTTAGGTGGTCGTTGCTTGTTTTGACCCGGTCTCTATACTCTCTTTTGCTACAAGGTGAGGTTTAGGAATTTTATTTTAGTTATGAATCCTATGACCTTTATGTGATGATTTCTCAACCCGCATGCGGCTATATGTACTTATTATATAGTTAAATATGTGTGTTTAAGCTATGTTTATGATCTTATGAATCCCCTTTGAGTTTATGAAATTGATATAAGTATGAGCATATGTAAGCTTAAGTTTTTGAATCCTTTTATACGTTTATGTTATGGTATAAGCGAGGTATGCCCTAAAAGATGGGAAGTTGGTTTGATTTGTTATGTTAGGCCCAGGAATTATGGGTAAGGAATGCTCGGGACTGCAAGGGCCATCGGGTTTGGCCTATGCATAGCTCCCTTTTGAGGTATTCACGTGCGAATCTTGGAGATTGGGAAGACATGATACTTTAAGCCCTTGGTGGATAACCGGGGAAGACATAATGTGGGTTAGCTACCCTATATATGTTGGTATTGTAGGTGGAGAGTGTTTGATTCCCGAAACACCAATGATGTGGGGGTGGATTGGTATTTATGTTTTTCTGTATTTATGTTTTGTTATGAGGAGTGGGTAGAGGTCCGTACTCGCCGGACTTTTGTTTATGTTATGTATTGGTGGATTATGAATCGAGTTAGGATTTATGCATTACACGTTAAGTTTTGAAAATGGTTTGGTACGCAAAACCCTAGCTCGGTTCATGACCATCCCTTTTGTTATTTGCTATGCTCTATATGTATAGGTGTGGGTGTGCGTTAGGCCCCTCAGTCAGTCGAGTTTAGACTGATCCTCTCCTTAACACTTTAGTTGCAGGTGACTCGAGCTAGGCGGGGAAGTGTGTACTGTGGTTGCACCAGCTTGGATAGGTCGAGTCTACATATGTTATGTTGCATTTTGGGGTACTCTTGTTTATGTATAAGTTTGAATTGTATATTTGGGGATACTTATGAATATTTGATTTTATTTTTTTGGGCTTTGTGGCTATTGTATATATGCTAGTGTTTGTTGTTGAGCTTTTTTATGGATCCTGTTTCTTGCTTCCTCGTATTTGATTTACTATTCGCGCGCTCTGTCAGTGTCTTAGCCCTGCTTAGCCTAGTGTATGTCTGTAGGTCCCTGTTCGCTTAGACTTGGGCTCATTTATGGACTTCCATTTCATATGTGGGTTCGGGTCTAGGTGCGGGGGATGTGGTGACCCATCGCTCCGGGTGCTACACGTCAGCTATTGACCGGTGGTGGCGACGAGACTTGGTGGGTGGGGTGTGAAGGTGAAAATTGAATACTATTAAATATGTACTCATTGATGTGTATTGAGTGTAGAATTCACATTTATTTGAGCATTAATTTGAGTAGATTTTATATCGTTTTATGCATTTGCATGTTTACTTTGCCCCGTTTAGGTACTTGGTACGAGAGAGTTAAGAAACGGCAAGAAAATGTGAATTCGGAGCCTAAGTGTTGAAAAAGGAGACACGCCCTTGTTTCAGGTCAAGAGATGAGTTTTGGCGAAGCAAAGGAGACATACCCATGTCTCCAAGGAAGAAGAACCTGAGACACGGCCGTGTCTCAGGTTAGGCAATTGAATTTCAAAGTAAAGAGAGACACGAGAGGAAATCGAGACACGCCTGTGTCTCAGTACAGGAGGCTAAAGAATTTGAGAAAAAGGGAAAACACGCCCCTGTCTCCCTCCAAGATGAATTGGTGACACGCCCGTGTCACCTAAGAAAATCACAAGCATGTTTTTTGGCAAGATACGGGCGTGTGTGGGGTTTGTAAAGGAAAGAGACCCGCAAGTGTCTCTTCTCGGCAAGAGAATCCTGGGGCAACTATATAAGGCACGAGAATCACTATTTTTGGGGTTCGCTTTTGGAGACTTTTAACCTAGCATCTTGGGAGTGAAACGAGGTGACGTGAAGAGATATTGGAGGATTTCAAGAAGACGAAAGGATTGAATTCTTCAATCCTTTCATCAATTCCGGTTTATTTTATGCTTTTAGTTATCAAACTAATCCCTCATAGCATAGAATTATCCGTTTAGAATGCTTAATTGGGTTTATCAAATTTCATGAATGTTTAGGGTTTGGATTTTGAACAATTGTTTGATTTCATTGAACATGAGTTTAATTAATGCAAGTCCTATAGTTTTTATGAATTTTGAGTCAATTATACGTTGTTAAATTCTTAGGGCTAGGGGAGTGATGGAACGTGCATGCTAAGTGTTTGATATAATGCTTGAATGACTTGTGCTAATTCATGGTTTTGAAAACTTGATTTTATTTAGTTGCAAAGGACTGGCCATACTTAGCATAACCTAGAATTACCTTGTAACGCCCCGTGTTTTCGTCTCCCAGGTACGTGTGCCACACGTGTGAGTTTGAGAGTTAGAATTTCCTTGCACGCTTACGTGAATTATATGTTTATGTGAAATATGTGATTTAAATGCTTATATAGGTGTCTTGATTTAAACTTCTTTCCTCTCATTTCATAACATATACATATTTCATAATTCATACACTTCATAAGCATGTCATATTATATATATATATTTATACATATATACACGTAAACTAATTTCATAGAATAAGTGTTATATATATATATATATAATTACACATGCTTGATTGGTGTAAGTGTATGCGTTATATATAAATATATATATACATATGCATGTTTCATAAATGTATGCATGAAATGCATTACACATGCTTTATTGGTGTAAGTGTATGCGTTATATATAAATATATATATACATATGCATGTTTCATAAATGTATGCATGAAATGCACATATATATATATATATATATAAAATATATCTAATATCTACTTTTACTTTAATACATATAAGCCATATATCTATACATTACATTACATATACACTTATATCATATAATTATATACACACTCACATAAGAACACACACTAAATCTCTAACACACACACACAATTCTTTTCTCTCATTTTCTTCATCACACACACACTCTTGATTCTAGCAAGCAAGAAGGAGAAGAAAAAATTTATGAGGAATCATCATCATCATCATCATAACATCATTACCATTTCATCCTTCCCTCTTCCTTTCTTTCAAGCTTGGTTTACACACACACACACACACACACACACACACATATATAATATATATATGTGTGTGTGTGTGTGTGTGTGTGACGCCCTGTATTTTCAATTATTCAGGTACGCGCGCTACACGTGTGAGTTTGAGAGTTGGACTTGTTAAGCATGCTTAATTGAAATGTATGACTAAGTGGATTATGTGATTAATTGCCGAATTGCTTATGTGATCATTTTAATTTCAATTCCATTTCTTAACATATGCATTAATTCATGAAGCATGCACTTATATATATATATATATATATATATATATATATATATATATGTGCATAAATCTTTACTACACTAATACACTCACGTGCATTATTTATGAGTATAATAATAAGCACTAAGTTAATTATATACATATAATATTTATAATATCTCTACTTTATAACTTTATACATATATATTATATATCTATACATTGTATCATATATGCAAGACAAACATATTACCCCTAGCTAATCTCTAACACACACACTACACTCTCATCTTCATCTTCATCACGTTTGATTCCAAGCAAGAAGGAGAAGGAAGGGAGAAAATATTCAAGAAGCACAAACATCATCAAGAGCATCATCATCATCTCATCATTTCCATTTCATCGTTTTCTTCCAAGGTTGGTTCATTTGTTGGTATATATATAGGTGTGTGTATGTATGAGGGTTTGTTAGAGATTTGGATTTTGGACTTTAATCTTGATGATCAAGCATGACTTCTTGAGTAATATATGTGAATTCATGAATTCCTAGCCTTATTTCCTTGTTATTTGGATAATTGATACATATATTAATTTTGGAGGAGTATATGTGATTGTTTGGATTGATCCTTGCCTCAAACTTGTGTTTTATGTGTTGTAATTGAAGTATAAGATGTATATTGGTGTTATATGATAGTTTTGAGGTGTTTTATTGTTGTGATTTGGTGTTGGTGTGGATTGGGAGCCATATCTTGAGCCTTGCCCTGTTTTTCCCTCATATTAAGCTGCTGGAGAAGATCCACGGGTGTGGATATTGACCCACGACCGTGGATTTGAGTCCAGAAAACTTGGTTTTTCCGCATAGGAATCCACTGGCGTGGATTTTCGTCCCCGGCCGTGGATCCGCCCCTGTTTTCTATCCGAGTTTGTTTTGCTTCTTTCTCCCTCATACGAACTCTGATTGACCTGATTTTTGAACCTACAGAAACCTCTTGAAGTATAAAACAATCTCCAAGTAGAATCATCTCAATACCGTTTTCCATTTGTGACTTATAATCAATCCTTTTTGGTGTCGCCACTTCATCGACAATCTGCATTCCTTCAACTTCGGACCTACACCATTTACTCCTCGTTTTGAACTAGAATACGAGCCATATATCATTTTAAAGATCTATGTGTCTAGTTTCAGTTCTAACAAGAAAAACTCAGTTCCAACTTCTAAAACTCAAGAGATTTCCATTTTTCTACAGCTTGTACATTTTCAAACATTGTAAACTTTTGCCAAACTTCGCGAAAACCCCTCTTATTGCGTTCCTTTCACTTCCTTGGCTCCCGTATGTGACTTATATGAATTATATGCTTACTTAATTGATAATTATGCTCCTATTTGACACTCCTTGGTCCTTACTTGCTTAAGTTTGATTGTTTGAATCCGTGTTTGATATACGAAATGAATTTATTTGAGTAATTGAGCATGTGAACACGATCACACCATTCCATGACATTCTTATGCTTCATTTCATATTGAATTATGTTATGACGTGATACACCGCTTCATAAACATTGCCGTGCGTCCTATGTGGTATCATATTGAGTCTCCTCTCATGAGCACACATTGTTACTTTCTCTTGTACAGTTCATCTCCAGGGTGGAGACTTCCGGATTGAATAGGCACCCGTATCAATCATGTTTCTTGTCTCGGTTTATTCTAGGTAAGGGTGTTTTTGTTCTAGTTATGTATTAAATCCCTACCACCTTTATGTGATATGTTTTGGCCAAAAACCTAAAGTATATATATTTGATTTTAAAGTGGAGTTATCGATTAAATCTTTCCTCATGAATTACGAAATGAATTATGATAATTATGATCGTGACTTGAATGTTTTGGCAAGATTATGCACATTGATCATGCACATTGATCATGCACATGTAATTGGGCCCCGAGAAAATGTGTGAATGGAGACCGGTTCGGCATGGGGCCGACGTATAGCTAACCTATTGCACAAAGTACGCATTGACAATCTCTCATGCGACCGTTTAGTGTGGAAGGTGAGTTATTCTTGAGCCGATGGTTAACCCATCGAAGGAGCGGGTAGAAGTCATGAGCCTCCGTCTCAATATTGTTATTATTAAATGGTTCGAGTGTGCAGGCCCGACCATTATGGAGGGAGAAGGTTGGAAAATGCTTTATGATCATGTTCATGTATTATGCTTATTAATGTTATGCACCGTGCGGGAAGGCCGGGACACGGATTGCCCAAACGATCAAGTCTCGTGTTTATTGCTCGTATGTATTGTTATGTATTGCATGATCATGTATTCAAAAGTATTAAGTCATGTTCATTGTACACTGACGGAGTTTGGTTGGAGAATTATGCACGCTCACTCGCCGAGCCATTATAGTTACTCATGAATTATTAACTTAAAGAATTTAATTGGAATTAGTCGTGAAGTCCAAGCATTGCTTATCTATTTTTCTTGCCTTCATGAGAACTAACTTTAAATAAAACCTTGCTCGGGATTTATGGCTTGCACGTACTTGTTCTATATATATGTATCGCTCCTGCTCACTCAGTCTTCTAGAAACTGACCCCTCTTTCCCACTTGTTAGTTTCTTGCAGGTTTTGCTAGGCGGAGGTCAAGTTTTAGTTCTATTGTCGAGTCACTTGTACACTCGAGTCACATTCCACATTGTTATAATTTGAATTTTAATTCCTTATGTATTTGGGCCTGTGTGCCAAATTATGAAATTTTACTGATTTGATTCGGGGACAGGTTGCATGCTTAGCTGAACCTGTTGTTAGGTGCATGTTGGATTTAGTTATATTTGTGAATGGTTTGGGCTTGTAGCCATTAATGGAATTTTATTGTTGGCATGATTGCTTCCGCATTGCACTTGTACTGTTTTTGGTTATTTGGTACAGGGGTAGATTATGCCTAGCTAGGAAAGTTTTTATTTTGTCACCCGTTCGCTATGAGTCTGGTTCATACTGGATCATCCATTTCACGTGTGGATTAGACTTGTAGTGCGGGGGATGTGGTGCCTATCGTCACGGGTGCTATATCCTAAGGTGGTATCAGAGCCCGGTTGCAAAACCGGGGTCTCTAGCGTCGTGTCGTGTCAAGTATAGGTCGAACGGCTCAGGAACAATGTGTCAACGTGCGCACCGCATTGATCATGAGCATGTATTATTGGAAAATTTGATGAATTATATGTTGAAATTTAAATTTTGTTGATTTATGTGTTACTTTTTGCATCCATACGTGTTCTTGGAGTTAATTATGTGACATATGCATTCAATAACTGGCATGCATTTATATTTGAATTGAGTTGTGATTTATAGGATGATATCCTAACATCAAACAACGGCGGCCAAATCTTCAAAATAACCACCATACTACGAATATTCTTTATGGACATGGGTGATTTGAAGACAACTATGGAGGTTAAGAAGAATTCGGGTAATTGGTGGTTCGTATGACGGGGTTATAGTTAAGAAGTTCAAGCCGAGATGGGAATTAAATCGTGCAAGAAGATGGTTATGGTTGAGGAATGGTACGAGAGTGTGAGGTATGACTCCCAAATAAACACGCACTCCTATCCCGCAAATGAAGTTGATCAACCGGGTTCAAGAGGCCATTTAACTCAAGGAAGAAGTGAAAGAAAGACCTTTAAGTAGTTTGAATTAAGGTTAAGCTGGGGGTGAAGAGCTAAGTCCAGATAATTCGGGTTGAGATGGGGTTAATACTTGGGTTTGGGTTAAGAAAAAAGAGGATTTCACGAGATTGAAGTCATAATCAGGAATCTAATTCAGGGTAAGGAACAAAGAGACTTTTGATATTGGAAGTCGGATCAAGGTGAACCGAGAGACCACCCAACTTTTGGATTCATGAAGGGGACAAGCAAGATAATTGGATCGACATTTAAGCTCAAGATTCGGTGAAAGATGAAGCTGCTTGACCTTGGAACCCTTCAAGGTTAGAATAAGGAAGTTTAGTCGGACTAATGATTACGGTTAGAAATTGGTAAAATGAAGATTTGTTCTAGAGAAGATGGGAAGGAATCAAATCATTTGGACATAGAAGACTTGGGATAAAATGACTACCTTGGATTGTGAGAAGATACTCCTTATTGTTTGAAGAATAAAGAATTCGGGGATCCGTAATGTGGGGCAAGAGGTACAGAGAAGTATGAGCATTTAGAGCCGGTTTTGAGAAGAATTAACGCACCGAGAGGCTTGGGTATAAAAATTGGAGCTCAATAAGGCATTCAGATTTTGGGAATACGGATGGTTGCAAGAGGAATTAAGGAAACTTAGAAGACTGTGGGTATATAAGAAGTGGTCGATGGGTTCGAGCACAAAGAAGCAATTTGCCGAGCTAAAGATTGCCACTACGGTGGAAGGTACTTGCATTCATGGCACGTGCATCATACATCGTATTAATTTTAATCCCGCTTTATATTCATTTATCTGAGGTAATTTCCCTAATGTGATGTATACCTTGATTGTCCCAAAATGTGTGACATGCATTAAACATTCTAACCCAACATGCATAGCTAAGTGTTCCTTAAATCGGAAATTTGCTCCATCACGTTCATCAAGAATCAGTCCTATCAAGTCGTATGTGATCTTAAGGGGTCATGGAATCGGAACTAGGAAATGAGAATGGGAGAAGTGAGTGAGTTATTATCCTTACCAATCACTTTAAAGTGATTGTAATGAGATCATATGACCGGGAAAGCAAAGCTGAAGGAATTGGGATTTCCTATCTCATGAACGATAAAACAAGTTCAAGGAATTAAGAGTAGAGCTTTTCAGGGGGAGAGCCGACTGGGAATTAAATTAAAATCACAATCATTCTCAAACGGGTCACCTTTAGAAGGAAAGACGAAAATTTAGGAGTTAATAAGTAACAAGAATTCGATAAAGGTGGTAAGAGTTGAGTTGGAAGTTCTAGCATTCGATGTAATCCCAAACCCGAAGAGGATGAAACATCGAGAATAATATCTAGATACTTTGAGAGATGAAGATTTGGATACAAAGAAAGTTGAGAGCTAAAGAGGACAAGACGGAGAAAAGGATGATTGATGGTAACCTCAGCTGCAAGATCAATGTCATGATGGGATCGAGAAGAATTGGCAAGGATTGGTAAGGAAGATATTGGATAAGAAAAACCGATTAAATTATCATATTCCCAAAGGGACAAAGTGAGATTTAATTTAACTGAGCATTGGAAATGGAAGATCTACGAGGCAATACACCTCATGAACAAGACAGGTTACCTGTTTGTCAGTGGTTTTCCATAATGAACCAGTAATACTTTTAGGATTTGAGATTAGAATTCAAGCTGTTAAAGACTAGCTCTAGCATCCAAGAAGACTAGTATAGTCCGTGGTGAAGGATGAGTGGATTGGATTAAGATCAAGTGCCACTCAAGAAGGGAACTTCAGACCGTGGGATTCATAAAGAAAGAAAAGTTGATCGTGGAGTAAACTCGGGTGGACATTGAAGTGTCGAACATATTGGGCATTTCGAGGTGTAACACTAAAGGTAACGGGATCTCCAAGAACAAATCGAGTGTTGATTCAGATCACTATCATGGAAGATTCCCGATCAACGGTGAATGGTACATCAAGCATTCATGGCATATGCATACACGTAACTTGACTTTAAATAATTTCATGATGTTAAATGCTTTGCTCTCTTGTTGCATTAATTGCTATTGTACGATGATAATTGATGTATTTGCTAATTCATGTCTGCTGCTTGAATGATTGTTGCGTGAGGGTTATTTAATTATTTCTTGTTGCTTGTTGAGAGACGGGGCTCTCTCGTTGTTGCTTGCTACTTATTTAACTTGCTCTAGTGACAATTTAGTATTCGAGTGGGTAAGTTCCGACGAGTTAAGGGTCGTGACTTAACAGCAATTGAAGACCCTTTGTTGCTCCAAGACCTTTTCCGAACTAATTCCTAACGGGGAGTTGCTAACCCGCGTGGGATGAACACGGGAGAGTTGCTTAAGAGTCCAGAACTCGAGGCAGTGGACCTGAGGACAGGTCCATTTGAAGGGGGAGAGGTTGTAACGCCCCGTATTTTCAATTATTCAGGTACGCGCGCCACACGTGTGAGTTTGAGAATTGGACTTGTTAAGCATGCTTAATTGAAATGTATGACTAAGTGGATTATGTGATTAATTGCCTAATTGCTTATGTGATCATTTTAATTTCAATTCCATTTCTTAACATATGCATTTATTCATGAAGCATGCACTTATATATATATATATATATATATATATATATATATATATATGTGTGTGTGTGCATAAATGTGCATAAATCTTGTAACGCCCCAATTTCCGGAAGTTCAGGTAAGCATGCCACGAGCGGGTCTTCGGGAGTTGGGGGAATTTAATTTAATCATTTCATTCAATTATTTACAACCTTCATCATATTATATATATTACATCTCTATGCATTTATATGAATTGCCATTTATGTGAACTATATGAACTAAGTGATGAATATGATCTAATTGCATTAAATGGCCTTAATTGCTTTTTTGTGTAAATTCATGGACTTACTTGCATTTCATGGCTTGGGGGTTATATGAAAATTGTGTAGAGATAGAAATCATTTGCATACATTTAAATTATAGAGGGACTTGGTTGCAAAATGTGGTGATTCATCATAGTTAGTGGAAGATATATTATTACATTGTATGTATGCATCTCTTCTCTCACACTTTGTTCATCACATTTCATTAAAATTCCCACACACTTTCACACACTAAAAATCAGTATTTACACCTCAAGAAGGGAAGGAGAATTTCACTATAATTCAAGTCATATTTTGAAGGAATTGAGGAGCTAGCATCATCATCTTCATCATATCACCATTTCATCCCATTTCTAGCTCATCTCAAGGTATAACATGAACTTGTATGAATCACTTGATTGGTGTAGAAGTAGGGTTCTTGAATTAGATGTTGGATTCTTGCAATATTTAAGTTAGAAGCATGATTAGGATGATTAGAGTGGAACTTGTATGAATATCTTGAAGTTTATGGAAATTGGAAGCATTTGTATATTTATGGGGTTTTCATGAGAAATTCTTGATGCTTTGATGTGTAATTCTTGGTTTGTTTGTTGGATAAGTGAAGTATAATATGTATTTGATGTATTTGGTTAATTGTTATGGAGTAGAATTGCATTTGTGGTTGTTTTTGTGGGTGTTGGGTTCGAATTGCCCTGTTTTCCCATGTTTTGCTGCTGCTGCGTAAGTGGTCGCGCCCACGACCTGAATTATGTGTAAAACCGGTCGCGGCCGCTACCCGTTTTTAGGCCAGTTTTGAGATTTTGGAAAATTGGATGAAAAATTCGGCCAAAAATAGGTAGTCGCGACCGCGACCCTTTTATGAAGGAAATTAGTCGCGACCGCGACCAAAATTTGGACATGTTTCGGGATTTTGAAAATTGGAGAAAAATTCGAGCAAAAATTCTTGGTCGCGACCGCGACCCATTTTGTGAAGGATTTTGGTCGCGACCGCGACCCTGCCTTTTCTGCATGAAAAATTGAATTTCAAACTTCTCATGCATGGTTTTATTGCTTGAATGCTTCTTTAACATGCCTCATAGTGCATTATATTATGTGTATTGCATGTATCATGTTATTTCATAAATTGAGTTTCATAGGGGAGGTTTGTGTAATAATTTGCATACTTTGATTGAACCTTGAATACTTGAGCTTTGCTACCTCATTTGCTAACTTGAGTAAGTTTATGATATTTATTGATTTCAATTGCATGCTTGACATCAAGTGAACATACCGTTCGTCTTAATTGGTTCATGCGAGTCGAGTCTCACGTACACTTGTCCTTGTTACATAGATCACGGTCCAGGAGACGAGGAGCACGCTTCTTAGAGCTTTCTTTCCACTTTTTGGTTGGTTGGTGAAGGTGAGGTTTATTTCTAGATATATAGATCCCATATAACCCTATGTGACGTTTTCGACCAAAGGTATCTATATATCTATAGTTTTCAAACTTTATGGATTTTAAATGATTTCTTGACATGATTGAACGGATTGATTGATTGGGCTAGTAAAACATGTTCACGTAGGGCCCGAGGGTAGTGTACTGAGCCAACCGGGAAAGCACGGGCTGACGGGTAACTCTTGCACTATCCTCACCATTTTGGGATCACCTCTGAATCCACCAGGAGGTTTGGTGGAGGAAGAAATCCCGTGCGTGGGAGTCATGTTCCCGACGTACACTATGATTGGATGGTTGAGTCTTGCAAGCCCACCATCACCCGGAGGAAAAAGGGTTCATGAAACTGCTATTTGATTACACTTGAATAACTTGCATGTTCATGATTATACACTTTTGGAGTAAGGTTGGAGAACGCCCTCACTCGCCGCGCCACGTATTGAATTGATAATTAAATGAATTGTTAAATTGGTTCAGTTGTAATCTCCGGCGAGAATTTCTTCTATTCTTGAACTTATATTGTGTTTCCTATAAAATCTTACCCGAGGTTATAGCTTGCATGATATGTGCGCTTATAATTATTTAAACCCCTCACTCAGTCTGTGATGGACTGACACCTCACATTTTCAGGTTCTGCAGGTGGAGTGCTAGGCGGGTTTGAGTCTTTTGTTCAAGTCTAGCATCTCAGTCATATTTTGGTATTTACATAATTTTGTTATATGTGAAAGCTTGTGTACATTATGGTTTCATGATAAGAACTTGAAATGCATGTTATGGAAACAATGAATAATATTGCTTTTGGAATGTATGTAAATGTTTGAGTTGTCTCTTCTCTTCATGCATTGTGGTGATAATTGAGGGGTAGCCCGCCTAGATAGTGTTGTTTTTTTTATTGTCTCCCGTTCGCTACAAGCTTGATTCATGTATGGGTGCTCGTTCCATATGTGGATTGAACTATAGTGCGGGGGATGTGGTGCCCTTGCGTTAAGGGTGCTACAAATCTTTACTACACTAATACACTCACATGCATTATATATGAGTATAATAATAAGCACTAAGTTAATTATATACATATAATATTTATAATATCTCTACTTTATAACTTTATACATATATATTATATATCTATACATTGTATCATATATGCAAGACACACATATTACACCTAGCAAATCTCTAACACACACACTACACTCTCATCTTCATCTTCATCACATTTGATTCCAAGCAAGAAGGAGAAGGAAGGGAGGAAATATTCAAGAAGCACAAGCATCATCAAGAGCATCATCATCATCTCATCATTTCCATTTCATCCTTTTCTTCCAAGGTTGGTTCATGTGTTGGTATATATATTAGGTGTGTGTACGTATGAGGGTTTGTTAGAGATTTGGATTTTGGACTTTAATCTTGATGATCAAGCATGACTTCTTGAGCAATATATGTGAATTCATGAATTCCTAGCCTTATTTCCTTGTTATTTGGATAATTGATACATATATTAATTTTGGAGGAGTATATGTGATTGTTTGGATTGATCCTTGCCTCAAACTTGTGTTTTATGTGTTGTAATTGAAGTATAAGATGTATATTGGTGTAATATGATAGTTTTGAGGTGTTTTATTGTTGTGATTTGGTGTTGGTGTGGATTGGGAGTCATATCTTGAGCGTTGCCTTGTTTTTCCCTCGTATTCAGTTGCTAGAGAAGATCCACGAGCATGAATTTTGACCCACGACCGTGGATTTGAGTCCAGAAAACTTGGTTTTTCAGCATAGGAATCCACGGGCGTGGATTTTTGTCCACTGTCGTGGATCCGCCCCTGTTTTCTATCCGAGTTTGTTTTGCTTTGTTCTCCCTCATACGAACTCTGTTTGACCTGATTTTTGAACCTACGGAAACCTCTTGAAGTATAGAACAATATCCAAGTGGAATCATCTCAACATCATTTTCCATTTGTGAGTTATAATCAATCCTTTTTGGTACCACCACTTCACCGACAATCTGCATTCCTTCAACTTCGGACCTACGCCATTTACTCCTCGTTTTGAACTAGAATACGAGCCATATATCATTTTAAAGATATATGTGTTTAGTTTCAGTTATAACAAGAAAAACTCAGTTCCAACTTCTAAAACTCAAGATATTTCCATTTTCCTACAGCTTGTACATTTCCGAAAATTGTCAACTTTTGCCAAATTTCGCCAAAACCCCTCTTATTGCATTCCTTTCACTTCCTTGGCTCCCGTATGTGACTTATATAAATCATATGCTTACTTAATTGATAATTATGCTCCTATTTGACACTCCTTGGTCCTTACTTGCTTAAGTTTGATTGTTTGAATCCGTGTTTGATATACGAACTGAATTTGTTTGAGTAATTGAGCATGTGAACAAGATCACACCATTCCATGACATTCTTATGTTTCATTCCATATGGAATTATGTTATGACGTGATACACCATTTCATAAACATTGCCGTGCGTCCTATGTGGTATCATATTGAGTCTCCTCTCATGAGTACACATTGTTACTTTCTCTTGTACAGTTCTTCTCCAAAGTGGAGACTTCCGGATTGAATAGGCACCCGTATCAATCATGTTTCTTATCTCGGTTTATTCTAGGTGAGGGTGTTTTCGTTCTAGTTATGTATTAAATCCCTACCACCTTTATGTGATATGTTTTGGCCAAAAACCTAAAGTATATATATTTGATTTTAAAGTGGAGTTATCGAGTAAATCTTTCCTCATGAATTATGAAATGAATTATGATAATTACGATCGTGACTTGAATGTTTTGGCGAGATTATTCACATTGATCATGCACATGTTATTGGGCCCCGAGGAAATGTGTGAATGGAGACCGGTTCGGCATCGGGCCGACGTATAGCTAAGCCATTGCACAAAGTACTCATTGAGAATCTCTCACATGATCGTGTAGTGTGGAAGGTGAGTTATTCTTGAGCCGATGGTTAACCCATCGAAGGAGCGGGTAGGAGTCATGAGCCCCGTCTCAATATTGCTATTATTAAATGGTTCGAGTGTTCAGGCCCGACCATTATGGAGGGAGAAGGTTGGAAAATGCTTTATGATCATGTTCATGTATTATGTTTATTAATGTTATGCACCGTGCGGGAAGGCCGGGACACGGATTGCCCAAACGATCAAGTTTCATGTTTATTGCTCGCATGTATTGTTATGTATTACATGATCACGTATTCAAAAGTATTAAGTCATGATCATTGTACACGGATGGAGTTTGGTTGGAGAATTATGCACGCTCACTCGCCGAGCCATTATGGTTACTCATGAATTATGAACTTAAAGAATTTAACTGGAATTAGTCGTGTAGTCCGAGCATTGCTTATCTATTTTCTTGCCTTCATGAGAACTAACTTTAAATAAAACATTGCTCGGAATTTATAGCTTGCATGTGCATGTTCTATATATATGTATCGCTCCTGCTCACTCAGTCTTCTAGAGACTGACCACTCTTTCCCACTTGTCAGTTTCTTGCAGGTTTTGCTAGGCGGAGGTCAAGTTTTAGTTCTATTGTCGAGTCACTTGTACACTCGAGTCATATTCCACATTGTTATGATTTAAATTTTAATTCCTTATGTATTTGGGATTGTGTGCCAAATTATGAAATTTTACTGATTTGATTCGGGACAGGTTGCATGCTTAGCTGAACCCGTTGTTAGGTGCATGCTGGATTTAATTATATTTGTGAATGGTTTGGGCTTGTAGCCATTAATGGAATTTTATTGTTGGCATGATTGCTTCCACATTGCACTCGTACTGTTTTTGGTTGTTTGGTACAGGGGTAGATTTTGCCTAGCTAGGAAAGTTTTTATTTTGTCACCCGTTCGCTATGAGTCCGGTTCATGCTGGATCATCCATTTCACGTGTGGACTAGACTTGTAGTGCGGGGGATGTGGTGCCTATCGCCACGGGTGCTACAGTGTGTATGTATGTATATGTGCATATGGGTTTGTTGGAATTTAGAATTTGAGTTTGATTCTTGATTGTAACCTTGTGAGTTTACATATTTACATGTGAATCCATGAATTTAATTGCTCTTGTGCCTTGGTTGTTGAAGCTTTATGAACTTGAGCATGTTGAGGGGTTTTGGTGATTGGTTTTTGATTGATTTACAAGCTTATACATGCGTTAATTGTTGTATAATTGGATTATGATATGTGTATTTATGTGGAGACTTGTTTTATATCATTTTTGGTTGAAACTTTTGGTGTTTTGGTGATTTTCGAGTTTTACCCCTGTTTTCCCTATTTTTGCCCTGTCTCTGTACTGAGACACGGGGGTGTCTTCTTTTTCACTGAGATAAGGGCGTGTCTCAGTTTGGCCGTGAGGTGAGACACGTGCGGCTTGTATGTTTTTATACTTTCTCTAATTACTTCGTGTATTCTCTTGTTACTCTATTTCCAACTTATATGCATTGTAATCATATTGATATATGTGTTATGTTATTGTATGGAGTTCATGAACATCTTCATAACATATTATCATTGAAATCTTATATCATAACATCCATGCATGTATCGTTCATCAATTATTTGGTTCATAAGTCTAGAGTCTTATGTATACTTGTGTTTCGTGCGCAGAGCTCGATCCGGTTGTTGAGGAGCAAGGTCCTTAGGCTTCACTTCTTCATTTCTCTCCACATCCTCTTGTCAAGGTCAGGTTTATTCTTAGTTACTTAGAACCCCTAATATCTCGTGTGAATATTTAAGCCAAAATGTAATAAATAGATGTATATCTTGGAAACAATTAATTATGCAAAGGTTTTTCAAATGTTTTCGTGAAAATATTTTGGCGAGAATCTTGCACATGTTATGTGTGAATGGAGACCAGTACGACATCGGGCCGTCGGATAAGCCATTGCATATAGTACCCTTTGAGAATTTCTCACGCAACTATGTGGTGTGGAAGGTGAGATATTCTTGAGCCTGTGGTTAACCCATCGAAGGAGCGGGTAGGAGTTATGATCCCCTGTCTCGATATTGCACCATGAGGTGGTTTGGGCCTTGCAAACCCTTCCAGCGCCCCGGAGGAAGAAGGATGGAAAACTATGATTATTTCTTATGAATATGATTATCGATATTATGATTATGTTATGCATGAACGCTTAATCAATTTTATACACACACTATGGGAGTAAGGTTGGAGAATTACCCCCTCGTAGGGCCACGTAAAGTTATGAATTGTCAAGTATTAAGATGACGTCCGTAATTTCGAGCGATGCATTATTTAAATTACCCACTTGGAATATTCTAAAACTTTACTCGGAGTTATGGATTTCTTGTGCATGAGATATATTTATTATGTCCCTCACTCAGTCTTTGGACTGACACCTCAATTTATTTTTAGTCTTTTGCAGGATATGCTAGGCGGGGAATAAGGTCTACTTGTAGTCTTTATTTTGGTCCTAGCATATGTTTACCTTTTTGCATCTCATACCTATATACTTTGGTTATGTATAAATCTATTTTAGAGAACACTTGTAAATATTTGATGGTCGTGTAGACCTTTGGTTGTAATACTTGGATCGTATGCCTATTATGATATTTTGCTTCCGCTTTAATTAGTGTATCGTTTGTAATTTGTTTAAGGGTTAACCCCGCTTAGCTAGGTTGGGTTCTTTTATCTTGTCACCCATTTCGCCACGTGTTTGATTCATGTATGAAAACCCATTTCATGTGTGGATTGGACTAATGGTGCGGGGGATGTGGCGCCTTTCGATGCAGGTGCTACATCCTAAAGTGGTATCAGAGCCTAGGTTGCAAAACCGGACTCTTGAGTCGTGTCTTGTCGGTCTAGGTCGTATGACTTAGGAATTACTTGTTAACTTGAAAGTCTTACATTGTTATATGAGCATTTCTTGATTGATTACTTGGTGCACCTTAATTGCATTTCATGATATTGTCTAACCCGACACACATTTCTTAATGTTTAATTGTAGATGGCTCGTGGTAGACCCGTACAACGAGATAGAGGATCTCCATCACCTCATCGACATCAACAACAACAACAACCGTTGCACATGAACATGGAGAATTTCATGGAAGCTGTTTACAACTATGTCGAGCAAAGTATGGCCCAAGCTCCACCTCCACCTTCACCGCAACCGGTTCAACCGCCATCACCACCACCACCGGTTAGGGATTCACATGGGATTTTCCTCAACTATAATCCCTCGAGATTCGCGGGCACCACGGATGATGCCGTGGCAGAAGATTGGCTATCACGGTTGGAGTGGATTTACAATATTCATCCCTTTACTACAATAGAGAGAGCTCAGTTTGCCATTGTAGTACCCGCATCGATAGGCACCACATCTCCCACACCATGAGTCCAATCTACGCATGAAATGAAAGTCCATACATGAACTAAACACATGGAAAACGGGTGACAAGGTAAAAGAACTTGACCTAGCTAAGCGGGGCTAACCCTTAAACCAAAAATTCAAGACGATGCAATAAATAAAGCGGAAGCATAACAACATAATAAAATCATACGAAACAAATATTAGAACCAATGGCCTACAAGACCATCAAATATTCACAAGTATTCTCCAAAAATAGATTAATACATAACCAAAGTATTAATGTATGAGATCCCAAAAGGTAAAGACATGCTTGGACCAAAATAAAGACTTCAAGAAGACCTTATTCCCCGCCTAGCATACCCTGCAAAAAGGACTAAAAAAAACATGGGGTGTCAGTCCAAAGACTGAGTGAGGGGCATAATAAATATATCACATTCACATGCAATCCATAACTCCAAGTGAGGTATTACAGTAACCCAAGTGGGTAGTTTAAACGAAGCATCACTCGAAATTACGGATACCATATTATTGCTTGACAAAGCATAAACATTACGTGGCCCGACGAGTGGGCAATTCTCCAACCTTACTCCCATAGTGTATGCATAAAACTTGATTAAGCGTTCATGCATAACATAATCATAATATTCATATTATAATCATAATCATATTCATAAGAAATAATCATAATTTCCATCCTTCTTCCTCCGGGGCGGTGGAAGGGTTTGCAAGGCCTAAACCACCTCATGAGATAATATCGAGATGGGGGATCATGACTCCTACCCGCTCCTTCGATGGGTTAACCACCGACTCAAGAATATCTCACCTTCCACACTACACGGTCGCGTGAGAAATTCTCAAAAGGTACCATATGCAAAGGCTTATCCGACGACCCGATGCCGTACCGGTCTCTATTCACACATTTCCCCGGGGCCCAATAAATGTGCATGATTCTCGCCCAAACATTTCCATAGAAACGTTTGAAAACATTTGCATAAGTAATCATTTTCCAAGGTATACATATAGATAGTACATTTTGGCTTAAATAATCACACAAGGTATTACGGGTTCTATTAACTAGAATTAAAACCTCATCTTGACAAAAGAGAAAAGAAATGAGAATCCTACGGACCCTGCTCCTCGATAACCGGATCGAGCTTTGTGCAAGAAATACAGTTGTACATAAGACTCTAGAATTATGAACCAAATACTCGATGAACGGCATGCTTATGAGATGATATAGTATGAGATATTGATGTTAATAATTTATGAGGATGTTCGTTCACTTCATATCTTGCATGTTTCATATCAAATCAATCCATAACTTCATATAATGATCATAACACATAAGAATACATGTTAATAAAGCATATGAATCATAAAAGAGGTGAGGCCGGATCAAACAAACAAAGAAAAACGAGAAAACGAGATTCAGAGTGCCGGGAGCTGCTGCAGGAAATCCATGGCCGTGGATTGATATTGGCAGAAAACTTTGCAACTCCCTGCCTCAAATCCACGCCCGTGGATTTCTTTCAAAGGAAAAATCCACGGCCGTGGATTCAAATCCAAAACCCATAAAACACAATAGCAACAGGGCAAAGTGGCGAGGGAAAAGGAAAAGCATGAAAACCAACCCAAAGCTCAACCAAAAACACTCAAATTCAAGGTATAAGTTCACAAATACATGCTATATCATATTCTCACATCAAAAGGGCACAAAAGCTCAATAATTCAACCATCATTTCCATATCCGTCAAGCTTAATTAATGATAACATGAATAAAACTCAACTACCACAAAAGACATGATCATAAAAGCATTTATGGAGGTCTTATGGTCATAAATTATGCTTCAACCACAAGAAATCACAAAATGACATGAAATTCATTCAAGAATTAAAACCCTTACTATTCACAAGACCCTCATTCAAAATATATCAATAAATATACCAACAACCCAAGAGTTGCAATAAATTCAAGGATAAACACATATATACACCTAAGCATGCTTAAGAACAAGTATATACACTTAGATCACAACAATCTCTAACAAAACACACATTCACACAAACATATACACACACACACACACCCACAAACCTTGGGATGAAAAGAAGGAAATGGAGAAATGAGATGATGGAGATGATGAAAGCTTAACTCCTCCTACTCCTATTCTTCCTCTTGGATCGAAATGGGGTGTGTGTGTGAAGAGATTGAGAGCAAGTGTGTGTTTATGGTGTGTTAGAGATTTAGTGTGTGAAAGTAAGGTACTGGTTGGGTGTTTGCATAGATATATGATATAATATATGTAAGTATGTATGTATGTATAAAGTGTAAGATATATATATCTATATATGTGTATATGTATGTGATGTAATGAGTAATATATGCATAGATATATTATTTGTATGTATAAAGTATAATGAGTGATTTATGGTATATAATATAAATATAAGTACATGTGTGAATATATGTGTCATGTGTGTGTGTGTGTGTATATATATATATATATATATATATAATTTAGAAAATTATGCAAGTGTTTATGAAATGTGTGAATGAGTTGTGAAATGTGTATATGTTATGATATGAAATAGAACGAATGTAAATATAAATAAAATGATCACATAGTCAATTAAAGCAATTATTCACATAATTCACTTAGACACATAATTTAATTAAAGCATGCAAGCAATTCTAACTCTCAAACCCACACGTGTGGCGCGCGTACCTGTAAGACGAAAACACGGCGCATTACAACCTCTCCCCCTTAAAAGAATCTGGTTGTAACGCCCCCACCCGTACTGGAACATGAGGAGAGCGGCGTCTCAACCCCCGCACTGAAGCACCTCTCAAGTAATGGTGTGAGCCATCACTCAAGAAATACTCCAGCGAACGGGTGTCTATCTCAGAACTCTACATGTATAACGATGTGGCTATGCAGCGGAAAATCAGAGTATTTTAAAAATTTTCAAAATATGTGTGTGATGGCATGTAACAAGCAAGAACATATTGATCGTGTAAGAGAGACTCGGCATATCAGAACATATAACAAATTAACATATCGATACCAATATAACAGAGTTCAAGGTATCGATAGCAGAGTAACAGAAAGAGTATAACAAAGATACTCAAGTACTTAGAAACATAAAGTGATGCAGCCATAAAACATATGCAGGACACATGAGAGCAAAATACTAAGTCCTGAATTGAACAAAAATGACAATCTAGAGCTTCAAGATACCTCTAGACTGTGGCTGCAAGACCTGAAACCATGAGGCAAGAAAACGGGAGAGGTATTAGTCAAAAGGACTAAGTGAGGGAATACTTTAAAGAAAGTACTGAGTGATAAAGAACTTGGAGTAAAGTTCCAAACCATTAATGCAAGGCTTTAAAGAAGAACTTGGAATAAGTTCGATTGATAAAACTATTTGAATACAATGCTGTAAAAGAATGCACCTTTTAAAACTCTTTCATGAATGCTATCACACGCGCACACATATGCTGTAGATGGTTCATAGCTCTTTCATAAAACGGGATAAGGGTAAAGTGGAATTTTCCAAATATGAACCATCCTTTATGAAACAGAATTTTGCCCGCAAGCTAGGCTTCTCCATCCTTACTCCAGAAAACATGATGAAGTAGAGTATCGGACCAGGATCAATAATAACTCCACATATAGTAGAGCATCGGACCAAGGTCAACAATACCCCACCAACACATACAAATATGCACCATCCTTCACCGGTTGTCACTTCGGGTAGCTAGCCCTAGGTGACCTGTAAACATGTAATGGGAATAGATTTGCGGTACATTCCCAGACATATTGTCCTGACTTAACAAACCTCCTGTTAAAAGTCGGTGTCAATTGTCTAATTGTGGCAACCAGTATTAGTGATGTCGTTGGCGCACACCTCCCGAATATCACCTCTACATATAACCGCTGGGCCCAAACTTTAAACTGTATGCTTGCATTTTAGAATTACAAGTGACCAGAGTACCACTCTGGGTGCTAACTATTAACATGTGAAACTGTAACGGTAACATGTGATGCTGTCTTGTAAAACATGTGAACATGTGAAACTGTACTTTGAAAACATATGCAGAACATGTAACTGCCTTTGAACAAGAATGCAGAACTGTGGAAAACATGTGCTTTAGATCAAGTTATACTATTAAAGTATGAATGATCCTTTCAAGAGAATGTCCCGATAAAAGGGATAGTTCAAAATGAGGTTTAGCTTTGAATTTCAAAACATATGATACTAAAGTAGAATCATGGTTCCAGTTGGAAACCATTTTAACTTCACCTCACCTAATAGTAACAAAAGGTAGGTAGACAGATTACGCGGTGCCCTGGGGATCCCAGTGCTCAACTTTAACTCCTGTAGGTGGTGTACTAGAGTGAGCTTAAGAACTAAGACCCACTACTAACCAAGATGCATATGAAATGCATGAAACAAATGAACAAGGAACATGTAACACAAGAGAGTAATACCATTTAAGGTATTCAAGAAAGGTAACACACAAAGGAATACGTTAAAGTGAGTTACTCTTAACTTTGGACTATTATCTTACTATAATCGAGCAAGCTTTAGTCAAATTATGAATCCTATCGCAAACATTAGGTTATGAAACAAGTCTACGAAAGAAAACACATTTTAAAAACACATTTTAGACCCTGGATATGGAAACCCTAGGTGCAAATGTCTATTAAGAAAGCACAAGTTCAAAAGCACTATTCAGGATTACTATTTATAGTTACTATTCACATATCGGGTCAAAGGGTCGGGTCAAACCCTTCCTATACACACACACACATACACACGACACACACACACACCATGCACGTACACACACACACACACGGCATGCACACACACACACACACCCTAATTAAATTATGATCTTGATTATAACCTATAGTTTCGAGTTCATGTTATATAATCAAGAGTGATCTAGGTTAAAGGTATAACCTATAGTTAAGTGGTCCAATTAAAGCATAAGATCAAGTTATGAAACACTATTCTATTTTAGGTTATAACATGTGACACTAATAAAGTGTATAACATATGATCAAGACTCTATTCCATTAATCCATATCATATCATAAGCTCAATTCATAATTCATGAATCATATAACCATGTAACAACATGTCTCAACATATATCATATCATATCATGAACCTTGGGCATGTGACATGTAACAATTAAATTCAATACCAACATGTAACAAGTTGTGACATAATTAATTGTAAATCACTATTCCATTAGCTAGCATGCATGAACATAATTCAAATTCCATAATCATGCATCATTTCTCATAATATAACAATCATATCACATGATCATAGCATATACTAGAGCATTTCATAACATATTCAAGCATATACTAAACAATTAAAACATATAAACATATATTCAAACATATCACAAAAACTATATAATAAATGCATAAAATAAAATCCTATATGGCTTAGGGAAGACCCTAAGACCCAACCTAAACATAATATAAACATACCATAACATAAAAACATAAACTAAACTAAAACACAACATAAAATAAAACAAACTAACCTAAGAGAGAGGGGGGTGACCGACGGCAATAGGGGGAGAGAGGGAGAAGAAAGGGTGTTGTTAACACAACTTTGAGCAAGGAATGAAATGCCTCTTGCCCTCTATTTATAGTTGGAGATAAGCCCCTCACATTGGAAATAAACTTGAGGTAAGGGTATGAGAGCAAAAGTGGGATAGCTTCTCTTGGAAGCTTCATACTCTTGAAGCTTAAAATGGGACTGCTAGGGGGGTATTTCAGCAATTTCACTACCAAAACGTGAAGGTAAGTGGCTGGAAGTATAACCATTCCGTCCGGGGAAAAATTAGCTTCGAAACGCATATTTATACGTCGAAATCGGATTTACCGTTTAAAAGATACATTAGTTTTTGAGTCCAAAATCGACTATAAAACATTTTACCGTTAAAAAGTTAAAAACGTAGAATGAATAGTGAATTCTCACATACGAATGTACGCTCCATAATTTCAAGCTAGGGTTTGAATCAAGAGTTGAAAACATCTCAAAAATCTTGAAATAGGTCAAGTAGTGCAAATCCAGAGAGAACATTTTCCGAATGAAAACCGTTCGTAGAAGGAATAGTGAACTAGGGTTTTCGTAAACATTTTCAATAAAACAAAGTTCAGAATAGATTTCCAAGTCAAGAATGATTTCAAAAGACTCGTCTAAACTAAAAGGTCGATTTGACTGTAAACTTGGGTAGGAAAAGATATCAGAATCAAAAGCTCATTTTTAGATGAATAGTAACTTTGGTCGTTAAGTTCCAAAAATACCCTTATGGTTCAAGAAAGACTCTCTGAGCTCGGGAAACAAGTTCAAATGATAGGGAAACATGTGTGGTGAACCTCTAGGGTTTGAGTAACAATATGAACAAGGTAGGCTCGGGTTATGAATAGTAAACTGTATCAAAGGTCAAGAATTCCCCCTTAAAACATGTCAGATCATATACGAGCACAAAATTCATGTAAGAATGCAATGCATGATGGTTCAAAAAGTTGGATCATGGTCTATAAACGCTTTACCAATGCACTTAACTTGCTGTTTTCGTCCAGGCCCTGTTTTGGGCTGTTACAATCACCCTTCCTTAAAGAGAATCTGTCCTCAGATTCTTCCGCTGTAACTGCAAACAACTTGGGGTGATGCTTCTGCATTTTCTCTTCTGTCTCCCAGGTTGCCTCTTCTGTCCCATGTCCCTTCCAAAGGACTTTTAACCAAAGGAATCTTCTTATTCCTTAACTTTTGAAACTTCCTATCTAGAATTTTAGCGGGCTTCAAAACATAAGTCAAATCTGGTTCCAACGGTATCTCCTCTACCGGCACAACCTCTGTCTCATCCGAGAAACACTTGCGAAGCTGAGTTACATGGAATACATTATGGATTCCTATAAGACTTGCAGGCAAATCCAATCTATAAGCGGTCAGTCCGACTCTCTCCAGTATCTCATACGGTCCAATATATCTAGGGTTTAACTTTCCACCTTTTCCAATTCGGAAAAACCCTTTCCTTGGTGATCCCTTCAGAAATACCTTTTCGCCCACTGCAAAATTCCAAATCCTTTCTTCGTTGATCAGCGTAACTCTTCTGCCTGTCCTGGGCAGTTTTCATTCTCTGGCGAATGATCTGAATCTTTTATGTTGCTTCTCTTATCCACGTAGCAGAGTTCACTCTGATTGGTCCCTCCTCAGTACATCTTATTTCATCCAAATCCTAGTATAACGGGGATCTACATTTCCTTCCATAAAGGGCTTCATATGGAGCAGCTTTAATAGAAGCTTGATAACTATTGTTGTATGCAAACTCCACAAGAGGTAGACACTCTTTCCAACTTTTCTGGAAGTCCAAAGCGCAAGCTCTTAGCATATCTTCCAAGTATTTGATCAACCTTTCTGATTATCCATCCATCTGAGGATGCGCTGCAGTACTGAAGTTCAACTTTGTTCCCATCAAAGTCTGAATTTCTTTCCACAATTACGACGTGAATTTCGGATCTCTGTCTGACACTATGCTGTTTGGAACTCCATGTAGTCTAACGATCTCTTGTTGGTACAGCTTTGCCAACGTGCTGACCTTATCCATCGTCTTTACTGTTAAAAAGTGTGCTGACTTAGACAATCGATCAATGATCACCCAGATACTATATTGTCCTCCTCTGACTTTGGGTAATCCAGTGACAAAATCCATTGTGATTTGCTCCCATTTCCATGTCGGAATAGGTAATGGTTGCAACTTCCCACTCGGCTTCTGGTGCTCCGCTTTAACTTTCTGACAAGTTAAGCACTTCTTGACATAGTTGGCTATGTCTCTCTTCATTCCGTTCCACCAGAAATGCGTCTTAACATCTTGATACATCTTAGTGCCTCTGGGATGTATCGTGTACTTAGTCTTATGCGCTTCATCTAGAATCTCTTTCCTCAAAACAGTTGGTATGCATACTCGACCTTTGTACCTCAATATTCCATGTTCATCAATCCTGAACTTAGTCTCATCATCTTTCTCCTTAGATTCGAGACATTTCTTGATCCACTCATTGTTCTTCTGAGCTTCCAACACTTGCTCTTTCAAAGGTGATATCATCACAACGTTCGCGATTCAGGCTTTAGTTATCACCTCCATTCTTTCTCTTCGATCGGTCTCGGGCTTGGTAGAAATCTGTGCCAAACGAACTTTCCTGCTTAGAGCATCGGCTACAACATTTGCTTTTCCTAGATGGTACTGAATAATACAATCGTAGTCCTCCAGAAATTCCATCCATCTCCTCTGTCGCATATTCAACTCCTTCTGAGTGAATAGATATCGCAGGCTCTTATGATCAGTAAAGATCTCAAACGTAACCCCATACAGGTAATGTCTCCACTTTCCAAGAGAGAAGATTATCGCGGCTAACTCCAGATCATGTATCGGGTAGTTAACTTCATGCGTTTTGAGTTTCCTTGATGCATACGCAATCACTTTTCCATTCTGCATCAAAACTCCTCCTAGTCCTTCTTTCGAAGCATCGGTGTAAACAGTATAACCTTCTTTTCCTTATGGTAACGCTAACATGGGTGCAGTTGTTAGCATCTCCTTCAATCTTTGAAAACTTTGCTCACACTTCTAAGTCCATTCAAATTTTCCTTTCTTCTTTGTCAACTTGGTGAGAGGTGTAGCTATCTTCGAGAAATCTTTGGCAAACCTTCGGTAGTACCCAGCTAATCCCAGAAAACTCCTCACTTCTGAAGGATTCTTCGGTGACTTCCAATCCATAATCGTTTCGATCTTCGAGGGATCTACTTCGATTCCAGATCCTGATATGATGTGTCCGAGAAACGTAACTCTCTCAAGCCAAAATTCACATTTGCTGAACTTTGCATATAGCTTGTGATCCAGCAAAGTGCATAACACGATTCGAAGATGTTCAGCATGTTCCTCCGGTGTCTTTGAAAACACCAAGATATCGTCGAAGAAGATCACTACAAACTTGTCGAGAAACGGCTTGAATATACGGTGCGTCATATCCATGAATGCAGCTGGTGCGTTCGTCAAACCAAACGGCATTAGTATAAACTCATAATGTCTGTATCGGTTGTTGAAAGCAGTCTTCGGAATATCTGCTTCCCGGATCTTCAGTTGATAATACCCTTGTCTAAGATCTAACTTGGAGTAGACCTTCGATCCTTGTAGTATATCGAACAGCTCTTCGATATGAGGGAGAGGATACTTGTTCTTGATCGTCATCCTGTTCAGCTCCCGATAGTCAATGCATAGACGCAATGATCCATCCTTCTTCTTAACGAAAAGCACAGGCGCTCCCCACAGCGATGTGCTCGGTCGAACATATCCAGACTCTATCAGTTTGTCCAATTGCTTCCTCAGTTCTTCCAATTCAGCTGGAGCCATTTTGTAAGGTGTCTTGGAGTACGACTCAGCTCCCGATATCGTCTCGATTGTAAACTCCAACTCTCGCTCAGGAGGTAATGAATTCAAATGTTCAGGAAACACATCTAAGAATTCGTTCACCACTTCCACTTCTTTGATCTTAAGTTGATCTTTCGGTCTATTCAAAAGATAAGCCACAAATCCGCTAGCTCCTTTTTGAATCAACTTCTTAGCTTCCATTGAAGAAACAACTGATAACTTCTCAACTTTCCCTTCTGATGTCCGACTTTCATCTTCTTCCAAGATGATCTCTTTCTTGTAACATTCCAACTTAGCTCGGTACTTAAACAACCAATCCATACCAAGTATAACATCATATCTTGTCATCGGCAACTCAATAAGATCCGTTGGGTAACAACGGGTACCAATACATATAGGGCAGCGTTTATATACTTGATCCGTAACAAGGCAAGTTCCCAAAGGAGAACTCACTTCAAATTTATATGGCAAGTATTCAAGTGAAAACTGTAAATGTGCACATAATTTAGATGCAACAAATGAATGCGTGGCACCAGGGTCATAGAAGACCTTAACTGGCGTGTTAAGAATGTGCACAATACCTTCCACAACAGGCGAAGGATCAACCTCCTCATTACCATCCAAAGCATAAGCTCTGCCCTTGACCATCGGTTTGTTCGTCGTACCCACCACCGCTTTTCCTTTATCCTGGACCCCAAATCTCCTGATCTTGTTTGGGCAGTTCTCCATCTGGTGCTCAGGGGAACCACACACGAAACACTGTCCAGCTTTCTTACGACAGTTCTCCTCAATGTGTCCCGTTCGGCGATAATACCGGTAAACAATTTCCTCTGGACCTGGCTTAGGTGCTCTTTGCTGCTGTGGCGCCCTCTAGTACTGTTGTGGCGCTTTCTGCTTCTGTGCTTGCTATTTCTGTGGAGCCTTCTGCTGTTGATGCTGTGGTGTTACCATTGGCTTCTTTCCAGTTCCTTGGGGAAAAGGTCCGGAAGGTCGCTTGTTCCCTTGATAAGGCTTAGGGTTAGAAGGTCCTTGACGTGCAGTAGTTATCTTGATCTCCATGTGGACTGTTTCAACCTTTAGTGCCTTGTCAACGGCCCTGTTGTAGTTCTCAATATCCAAAAAAGCAAGTGCCCATCGAAGTTCGGGCTTCAGTCCATCGATAAACCTCTTCGTCTTGCGACGCTCATCATTCAGAATATGAGGCGCATACTTGATCAGTCTTATAAACCTAGCCTCATATTGCATCAGATTCATAGTTCCCTGAACCAGACTCATAAACTCAGCCTCTCGTGCATCACGAGTCACTTGAGGCATGTACTTCTGCTGAAACTCTCTGATAAACTCATCCCAACTTTCTTCAACGTTATTCTCAATCCACATATGTTGAACGTGCTTCCACCAATTGTATGCAGCTCCTTCCGTAAGAAAAGTATCATACCGAACTCGTTCACAATCCTCTGGGTAGATCTCCATAGCCTCGAAAATCTTCTCTAGACTAGTAATTCAATTCTCAACCTTTAGGTCATTCGGTTCTCCATAGAACTTAGGTGGATTCATCCTCAGAAACTTTTCAAGTGACCTTTCATTTGGAGGATTATCCCTCGGCGCGCAAGCCCTCATAAATTGTCGTAGCATATCCCTTAATTCTGGAGTTCCCTCCCGTTCAGGGGGTGGCGTGACATCTCTTTGGGGTGGCGGTGGTGGTACACGATTCCGGGGTGCTCTTCTCGGTAGCATATCGTTACTGAATTCATAAGTATTCAGATACATATTCGATGCATGGCATATAATGATTCACAGAATCCGTAACCACGTATTCACATTCCCACGTAGTCACATATAAGTATGAGAACAACACATTCCCATAACCACATATCAGCAAAGATTCATGATCTCCACACATATCATATAATCAGAAACAACTGTCAAACAACATGTAAACGGGAATAGAAGCTCGTGTAACATATCAACATATCAGAAACAGGTATAACATATCCCAAAACACGATCAACTTATAAACGAGAATAGAACATGTACTATCATATCAACCAGAACTGTAACATGTATAACATGATCAGAAGCATGATCAACATATCCAGAATAATAGTATGCTATCAATAAATGAAATGGCATGATCCTACTATCGGCCCTAATGGTATCTTGAAGCAACTCTAAGACTCATGCAATGACAGTTAAGGAAAGCAGTAAACAGATATCCAACATAAAGCCGAAAGTGTTATAACTGTGCAAGGTTTGGAAAAATTACTACAGGCCACATGTTAACAGTATTAATTCAAAATGGAGAGGACTCGATACTATCGAGTTGAGTCCCTTATAGGCCTTTCCAATCCGTCCAACCCTGCTGAAAATAACCTAGTAGGTACCAAGTCATCTGAACCGTCATCCGTGGTGGCAAAAGTCGGGGATCATCTATCATAGCTATACATCCCCTCATCCAAAAGTCAGCCCTGAACTGTCCCGGCTATACATCCGCCATCCATAGGTAGATATATATGCATAATCACTATATACAGAAAACCTCCCATCAGCAATCAACCTTGATAACTGTGGTCTAAAGAACCCCTGGTGGTGTCATCAGAAACAACAACGACCTCACCCTGTCCGTGTCCTGTTGGGTCATCTCCGCCATCATCATCATCGTCATCCGATCCTCCATCGCCTCCATCAGACTGCTCCTGCATAGGCTCAGGCTCCTGAGAGGCCTGACTGATATCCTGACCCTCGACCTCCTCAACTGCCTGCTCATCGGACAAGTGATAGGTATCATACAGGCGAGCTCTCACGTGTGCATGGTAGTGCTGGTGACTCTCCATAAAGGTGTCGCGATCGATAGTCATCTGCATAAGATCTGCCTCCAGCTCAGCAATACGAGCAGCCCTCTGCTCAGAAACATGAGTCATCTCTGCAGCATGCTCACGAGCAATGTCCCTATCAATCGGGTGCTGCAGTGACTGATCCTGATGGCGCATAGACTCCAACCTGACCTCACGGGTCCTCTGATACTCCTGAAAGTAACCATCTCTCTTAGACTCGAGATAGTGCACAACTCTGTTAGGATAGGAATACCCAGGTCTGCCACTGTCCCTAGACCTGCGCCAGGTATAGAAACGAGTGCCTCCACGGCGAGAAACTGCCATAGTACGTAGGGCCTCAAACTGCTCAAAGAAAGCCTCATCCGTCTGCTGATGATTAGGATCACGGTACGGCTGAACTGCCATAGCTATAAAGAAGATACCACAGATATGAAATCCAGATAACAGAACCATGTAATCTCCAAATATCCTGTCTCGATGCCATATGAGAATGATCCTGGATGCAATGCGTGAACAATCCATGATGCAACATGAGAGCAATCTAGGTCAAGTTTCTTCTTACTTATCCCGACGCTCTGATACCACCTCAGGCTGTAATGCCCTCACCTGTACTGGAACATGAGGAGAGCGGCGTCTCAACTCCTGCACTGAAGCACCTCTCAAGTAATGGTGTGAGCCATCAATCAAGAAATACTACAGCGAACGACTGTCTATCTCAGAACTCTACATGTATAACGATGTGGCTATGCAGCGGAAAATCAGAGTATTTTAAAACTTTTCAAAATATGTGTGTGATGGCATGTAACAAGCAAGAACATATTGATCGTGTAAGAGAGACTCGACATATCAGAACATATAACAAATTAACATATCGATACCAATATAACAGAGTTCAAGGTATCGATAGCAGAGTAACAGAAAGAGTATAACAAAGATACTCAAGTACTTAGAAACATAAAGTGATGCAGCCATAAAACATATGCAGGACACATGAGAGCAAAATACTAAGTCCTGAATGGAACAAAAATGACAATCTAGAGCTTCAAGATACCTCTAGACTGCGGCTGCAAGACCTGAAACCATGAGGCAAGAAAACGGGAGAGGTATTAGTCAAAAGGACTAAGTGAGGGAATAGTTTAAAGAAAGTACTGAGTGATAAAGAACTTGAAGTAAAGTTCCAAACCATTAATGCAAGGCTTTAAAGAAGAACTTGGAATAAGTTCGATTGATAAAACTATTTGAATACAATGCTGTAAAAGAATGCACCTTTTAAAACTCTTTCATGAATGCTATCACACGCGCACACATATGCTGTAGATGGTTCATAGCTCTTTCATAAAACGGGATAAGGGTAAAGTGGAATTTTCCAAATATGAACCATCCTTTATGAAACAGAATTTTGCCCGCAAGCTAGGCTTCTCCATCCTTACTCCAAAAAACATGATGAAGTAGAGTATCGGACCAGGATCAACAATAACTCCATATATAGTAGAGCATCGGACCAAGGTCAGTAATACCCCACCAACACATACAAACATGCACCATCCTCCACCGGTTGTCACTTCGGGTAGCTAGCCCTAGGCGACCTGTAAACATGTAATGGGAATAGATTTCCGGTCCATTCCCAGACATATTTTCCTGAATTAACAAACCTCCTGTTAAAAGTCGGTGTCAATTGTCTAATTGTGGCGGCCGGTATTAGTGATGTCGTTGGCACACACCTCCCGAACATCACCTCTACACATAACCGTCGGGCCCAAACTGTAAACTGTATGCTTGCATTTCAGAATTAGCAGTGAGCAAAGTACCAGTCTGGGTGCTAACTATTAACATGTGAAACTATAACGGTAACATGTGATGCTGTCTGTAAAACATGTGATGCTGTCTTGTAAAACATGTGAACATGTGAAACTGTACTTTGAAAACATATGCAGAACATGTAACTGCCTTTGAACAAGAATGCAGAACTTTGGAAAACATGTGCTTTAGATCAAGGTATAATATTAAAGTATGAATGATCCTTTCAAGAGAATGTCCCGATAAAAGGGATAGTTCAAAACGAGGTTTAACTTTGAATTTCAAAACATATGATACTAAAGTAGAATCATGGTTCCAGTTGGAAACCATTTTAACTTCACCTCACCTAATAGTAACAAAAGGTAGGTAGACAGATTACGCGGTGCCCTGGGGATCCCAGTGCTCAACTTTAACTCCTGTAGGTGGTGTACTAGATTGAGCTTAAGAACTAAGACCCACTACTAACCAAGATGCATATGAAATGCATGAAACAAATGAACAAGGAACATGTAACACAAGAGAGTAATACCATTTAAGGTATTCAAAAAAGGTAACACACAAAGGAATACGTTAAAGTGAGTTACTCTTAACTTTGGACTATGATCTTACTATAATCGAGCAAGCTTTAGTCAAATTATGAATCCTATCGCAAACCTTAGGTTACGAAACAAGTCCACGAAAAGAAACACATTTTAAAAACACATTTTAGACCCTGGATATGGAAACCCTAGGTGCAAATGTCTATTAAGAAAGCACAAGTTTTATTTCACGTTTACTATTCAAAAGCACTATTTAGGATTACTATTCATAGTTACTATTTAGGGTCAAAGGGTCGGATCAAACCCTTACTATACACACACACACATACACACGGCACACACACACCCCATACACATACACACACACACACGACATGCACATACACACCCCCTAATTAAATTATGATCTTGATTATAACCTATAGTTTCAAGTTCATGTTATATAATCAAGAGTGATCTAGGTTAAAGGTATAACCTATAGTTTCAAGTTTATGTTATATAATCAAGAGTAATCTAGGTTAAAGGTATAACCTATAATTAAGTGGTCCAATTAAAGCATAAGATCAAGTTATGAAACACTATTCTATCTTAGGTCATAACATGTGACACTATTAAAGTGTATAACATATGATCAAGGCTCTATTCCATTAATCCATATCATATCATAAGCTCAATTCATAATTCATGAATCATATAACCATGTAACAACATGTCTCAACATATATCATATCATATCATGAACCTTGGGCATGTAACATGTAACAATTAAATTCAATACCAACATGTAACAAGTTGTGACATAATTAATTGTAGGGAAAATTACGTCCAACTACCCTGAGGTTTGGCCTAATTACGAATCAGTCCCTCTTTTTTCGTTTATTACATATTAACCCCTAAAAATACTGTTTCAATTACATTTTAACCCCTAAAGAGGGACTGATTTGTAATTGAAACAGTGTTTTTAGGGGTTGATATGTAATAAATGAAAAAAGAGGGACTGATTCGTAATTAGGGCAAACCTCAGGGTAGTTGGATGTAATTTGTCCTTAGTTGTAAATCACTATTCCATTAGCTAGCATGCATGAACATAATTAAAATTCCATAATCATGCATCAATTGTCATAATATAACAATCATATCACATGATCATAGCATATACTAGAGCATTTCATAACATATTCAAGCATATACTAAACAATTAAAACATATAAACATATATTCAAACATATCATGAAAACTATATAATAAATGCATAAAATAAAATCCTATATGGCTTAGGGAAGACCCTAAGACCCAACCTAAACATAATATAAACATACCATAACAAAAACACATAAACTAAACTAAAACACAACATAAAATGAAACAAACTAACCTAAGAGAGAGGGGGGTGGCCGACGGCAAGAGGGGGAGAGAGGGAGAAGAAAGGGTGTTGTTAACACAACTTTGAGCAAGGAATGAAATGCCTCTTTCCCTCTATTTATAGTTGGAGATAAGCCCCTTACATTGGAAATAAACTTGAGGTAAGGGTATGAGAGCAAAAGTGGGATAGCTTCTCTTGGAAGCTTCATACTCTTGAAGCTTAAAATGGGACTGCTGGGGGGGTATTTCGGTAATTTCATGGTCAAAACGTGAAGGTAAGTGGTTGGAAGTATAACCATTCCGTCTGGGGAAAAATTAGCTTCGAAACGCATATTTATACGTCGAAATCGGACTTACCGTTTAAAAGATACATTAGTTTTAGTGAATAAAAATTTTGAGCTCGAAACTCAACACGAGTGAAAAACTACTTTCGGGAATGATTTTCAAGTCCGGATTGCTTCCAAAATTCCAGAAATAAATCGAGAAGCGTTTTGAGTCCAAAATCGACTATAAAACATTTTACCGTTAAAAAGTTGAAAACGTAGAATGAATAGTGAATTCTCACATACGAACGTACGCTCCAAAATTTCAAGCTAGGATTTGAATCAAGAGTTGTAAAACATCTCAAAAATCTTGAAATAGGTCAAGTAGTGCAAATCCAGATAGAACATATTTTCCGAATGAAAACCGTTCGTAGAAGGAATAGTGGACTAGGGTTTCTTGCCCAATCAGTTTTCTTGCTTACACTAAAAGCTTGCCCAATCAGTGAACTAGGGTTTCTTGCCCAATCAGTGCAAATCCAATCTTTTAGGCTTTCACTAAAAGCTTGCCCAATCAGTTTTCTTGCTTTCCCTCCACTTCCTTGGACTCCATACTTGGTTTGAATGAATTGTATGCTTGTTTAATTGATTATATGTGATATATCTTGAGATGATTATGAATTTTATGCTATGAATTCAATGTATAAACGTGAAATGACAACATGAACGTTTATGTGCTACTTTTATGCATGCGTGAATGGTTTGCTTCGTTTAATTGTTTGGTATGTTGTGAATAGCTTCTTCCATGACTTATATACTTTGTTAATATGTTATATTATGTGTTAACTTGTATATTATGAAATCATAATATGATATGATATATGAAAACTCGAATTCTTAACTCATTGATTTTATGGGCCTCGTTCATGTCGATTACTTGCCTTAATTGATTTAATTGTGAATTGTTTGAATATATTTGAGTTCGCATAATTATTCCACATGCTTAGTTAATGTAAAATATGAACTTAACATTCATGAATTATACATGTAGCTTTAATTGTATGTTTAATTGTTATTTGGAATCTTAAATGCACACCCGAACATTTCATGACTTTTATAAATTATTATATATTGAATCATTGCATAACTTATTGATACCATTTCGTGAACATTGTCGTGCGTCTTATTTGGTTCATATTGAGTCTCCTCTCACTGGTACACATTGTTCCCTTTTATTTTTACAGTTCTTCTCCAGGGTGGAGACTTCTGGATCGAATAGGAAACCGTAGTGCTCTTGTTCTTGTTCTTGTCTCGTGGTATTCCAGGTGAGGTTTAATTCTAGATACTTAGAACCCCTACAACCCTATGTGTTGTTTTCGGCCAAAAGTACATATATAATTATAGTTTTCAAATCTTATTGATTTACAACGGGTTTCATGAAATGAACGGATTGATTGATTGATTGATTGATTGTTTTGGCGAGTAACTATTGTTCACGTTGGGCCCCGAGTGTAGTGTATTGAGCCAACCGGGAAAGCAAGGGCTGACGGGTAACTCTTGCACTATCCTCACCATTGTGGGATCACCTCTGAATCCACCAGGAGGTTTGGTGGAGGAAGAAATCCCGTGCGTGGGAGTCGTGTTCCCGACGTACACCATGATTGGATGGTGGGGCCTTGCAATCCCACCATCACCCGGAGGAAGAAAGAGTTATTGAAACTGCTAATTGTGCACTGTAATTGATTGCTTGACCACCTAATCATTGAATAATTGAATTATTGTACACAATCGGAGAAAGGTTGGAGATTTGCCCTCACTCGCCGGGCCACTGATTGAATTGAATTGAATTGATTGAATTGTAAATTGGATATTTGTAATCTCGGGCGATATTATCTTTTATTTCTTGAACCGTGTTGCTTTCTTTTATAAAATATTACCCGAGATTATGACTTGCATGGTAATTGCGCTAATATTTATTTATAAACCCATCACTCAGTCTGTGGTAGACTGACGCCCCCTTTCCTTCCCTTCCAGTTTCTTTTGCAGGTGTTGGTTACTAGGCGGAGTTAGAATTGTCGAGTCTTTGTCCAAGTCTCACTCACTTACACTCACTGCATACTATATTGTTTCTAAGTATTGTATTGACTTATTGTTGGCCGGTGTGCCACTTATTGAATTGATATTATTTCGGGACAGGTTAGGATAGGTGTATTGATTAGCGGAACCCGTATTTAAATTCTTATTAGATTTCATTTATTTCTTTGATATTACATGAATGATTTCCTTGCTTCCGCATTTTGGTTATTGTTAATTGTTCCAGGGTTAGTTTCCGCCTAGTCAGGACTGTCATTTTGTTTGTCACCCGTTCGCTGTGAGTCCGATTCATGTATGGGCTGCCTATTTCATATGTGGATTAGACTCATAGTGCGGGGGATGTGGTGCCTGTCGTTGAGGGTGCTACATCCTAAGTGCTTTATTATGTAACTTGATGATTTATGATGCTTATTTGTGGTTTTGGAAGCTTAATTTCATGTTTTGGGGTGTTTTGAACTCATTTCCGTCGAGTTTGAAGTTGCTGTCATGTTTTTTTTCAGTTTTTGGCAGAATCCACTATGGTGGATTTTTGCTGTGTAAAAATCCATGGGGGTGGATTTCAGGAAGTAGCTTCTGGACCAAATCCGCGAGGGTGGATTTTTTGTGAAGGAAAATCCACGGGGGTGGATTGTCCCCAGCCTTGTTTTCTTGATTCGTTTCACTTGTTTTGCTTCTCGTTTGTTCCTTACTTATTTATATTATGTCTCTAATGTATTGTGACCTCGTTATATGTTGTGACATCTCATGCATACCTTATTTTATGATCTTTATACCTCAATCATGCTTAAGTTATCTTAATTGACTAAGTTATGCGTTTAATTGAATTGTGTTAAGTATGATTCATAGGTCGCTTATTACATATGACTTGAGAACTTGATACATGCTTCTATGATGCAATGTGATCTTAATTGCCAATCTATGCCATCCTTGAACTTCGTTGCACATCATTTGCATGTTTGCATTCATCTTAAAGCCGTGCGTCGTCTTGTTGGGTTCCGAGTCGAGTCTTACCTTGTTAGTATGTTTGTCTTGTTTAGGTGGTGAGTCTCCGGATGAGTCGACTTAGTTGTTGGTGGTGGTTCTCCGGTTGGTTCTTGGTAAAGGTAAGGAGCTATAATATAAAATGTTTTCAAAACTGTGGACACATATGACCTATCATGTTTGATGGTTTTAAAACTCCCATTTTGTTAAAAGGTATATGTAGGCTTAATAAGCCAAGTTTTGTAAGCTTTGCTCGTATTATGAATATTGCTTATGGAAAGCGGTTTACAAGTAAAATTCATGTCTTGGTATATGGGATAAGTACCCAAAATGCTTTTAGCACTTTCATTTGAATTTTATGCACGTGTGAGTTGTACGGCGAGGTTATGTTGTACCTTGCAAGGACGCTTGCTTGGTGGATTTTTATAGCGCTCAGGGCTAAGGTGGGTGATATTCTGGGAAGGTAAGGGCTGACGATTGTCCTCATTCGAAGTTCCCACCCAATGTAAGAAACTTGCTACTAAGGCTCCGAGGAGGTTTCGGGGTTAAGGTTGCAAGGGAGAGGCCGGTTTCATGGACCCGTCTCTTCACTGTAAGGATGCGGGGACCGTACACCCTCGACATCAATGGCGTAATGGATGGATTTTTTTATGGTATTGATTTTGGGAAGAAAGGATGGAGTGCCCGAACTCGCCGGGCCGGTTATATGTGTGGTTCATGATTCGATGTTTATATAAAATTACATTATTTACAAAACGAGTTCGGATCATGAGCACCTATGTTTATAGCACGCATTGAACCCCTTATATTATATTATGTATACTTCTCCTCACCGGTTCCTTTTGAACTGATGTCCTTTACCTTTCGTGTCCGCAGGTCGCGTTTTGGAGTCAAGCTAGGCGGGGTCCTTTGAGAGTCTTGTCTTGAGTATAGCTTGTACTTGTTTACGTTTGTAGCGTACTTCACTTTATGGCTTATGTTATGTTTTGAGATTCTTGGATTCACTATGTTGATGTTATTATGCTAGTTTGGACCGTGTCGGTCACTTAGGATGATTTTACATTCTCGCACTTGAGCATTTTGTGTTGAACCGTGTTAGTCACTTAGTTGATGAATTTATGATTATCCCCTCGTGATATTTGACTTGTGAAGAATTGTGAAACGCATGTATGATTGTTGACGAATCCATATGCGAGTATTATGTTTTATGCTTCCGCGAACTTATGTTTGTTTTATTACTTGTTGTGAGTCTAGTACCGCCTAGCTAGGATGTCCGTTTGTCACCGCTTGCTTCAGTTTTAGCGGGTATATTGATAGTAATTCTATATACAAGCTGGGCCCGTAGCGCGGGATAGGCGTGGGATGCCCTTGTCGGGGCGTTACACCCCTATTTGGTTGGTATCAGAGCTGAAGGTTCAAAACAGGGCTCTTGAATCGTCTCGAGTCGTCTAGGTCGTACGGCAATAGGAACAACTTGCTTATGTGTTTTAAAGTGATTCATTTTGCATATGCTATATTGTTGATTAACCTAATTGTTCTTACACTACATGAGCATCTTGGATTGAATATGTTGTTTCTATTGTGGCCTTTTGTTAACTACTTGCTTATATCACCTAACTTGTAACTACCTTGTTGCACTTAATTAACTTCGTGCTTTTGTGTTGGTTTGTTTTCATGTGTGAACATCCTTATGATATATATCTTGTTAACTATCGCTTTTAGATTATGCAAATTACATTGCTTGCTCGATATTAAGTGATATGGGCATATGACTAATCACCATGCATACATGATAAGATTGTGTGTAGGATGCCTCCACGCAGCCGTGATTGCTCTTCGACACGCCAAAATGAGCAAGATCCTCCGGTAAAAAATCAAAATGCACCACTACCGTCGCCTCCGAATGTCAATGATTTGCTTACCATTATGATTCAGATTTTGCAACTCCTACAAGCACCGCAAACCTTATTGGCACCTCCGGCGTTGACACCTATGCCCACCATCAAGGAACAACGGTTACGAACTAAAAGAGTAATTTCCGGATTGGGGTCTGAGAGATAACTAGCATTGATGGCACCTTCGATTCCCCGAGTACCACGTAAGGAGTTAGGAGATAAAAGGACAAGAAATTTTGCATCCGGATCAGCGACCCCTTCCGCTATTAAGGGCCGAAACTCTTACAGGCACTATGGGAGAGCCAATCACTTCGGGGATAACTACCAGAAAGGACACGGGAAGTGTTATATATGTTGTGGCAACCCAAAATATAAAGCTAAGGATTGCGATCAGAGGAGAGACCACCATATGGATAAGAAGGGCAAGGCTAAGATTTCTACATCTCAAGTGCCTGCCCCTCAAGCTACTAAGGGCCATGACCCGTGTGAGAATTGTGGTTGTGCTACACACCTTGGGGAGAATTGTTGGCGGAAACAAGGTAGATGTTTCAATTGTGGCAGCACCAAACATTTGGTAAGGAATTGTCATAGACCGGGGACTAGAGGTTTGCATGAGCATCATGGCGACATTCACCGTAAGAGAGACGAATGTTGGGGAAAGCTTGGGAAATGCTTCACTTGTGGTAGTTCAGAGCATTGGGCAAAGGATTGTAATCGGCAATCGGATCAACGGAAATTGAAAGGGCTTCGTGGGGTGATAACAAGGTCCTTCGCTCAGGTAGGAATCAACAATTGGGTCACCGCTACCGGTCTAGCTATGAAAGTTGAAGCAGAGGAACAAAGACTTGGAGCTAGGGAGAATGTTGTTAATCCTTGCTCTAGTTCGGGTTTCAAGAGAGATATCCCTCGTTCTTTCTCTTAATCTCCTCCGCCGAAGAAGGGTCATATGATGGGTAACAAGGAAAAAGGAAAAGGGACGCTACTTGCTGCGCAAGGGCGTAAACCTTGTGATCATTGTAGTAGCATCACTCACCGTGAGAAAAATTGTTGGAAGAAGCTCGGGAAATGTTATAATTGTGGGAGCACCGGACACATAGCAAGGTATTGTGATAAACCGAAGACTAAGGGACTGGGTGATGGGACGAGGCCCGTGGCTTATGCTCGAGCTTATGCGTTGAATGGAGGGCAAGAGGACGATAAGCATGGCTTTATTACTACGGTGAAAGGTATGAATTACATATATGGCATAACACTCATACATTTTGGTTTGGATGTCACTACCGGATTGTTATACTTGTTGATGATATATATATGCTAGAATGTAATTATTTGATCTGCATATGACTTGCGATGCTAACTGCTTTAAGTGCCAATGTGAATCCGGTAAGTTAGAGATTGATTGTTCTTTGCCAAGTGATATATTTGATAGTTGATACATGCACTCTACCTAAACTTGATTTATTCTATAGCCTCTCTATGCTATGTCCGTAATGATTGACAATAAATGTTACGTTTTTATTTAGCTTGTCTCCTACTTCTATAATTGTGTAAATGCTTTCTTGGATAAGTTGTGCAACAATGTGATAACTCTAGTAACCCTTGTATTATTCAACCTTGAGATTTATGGGCTATGATTGAATAGATTTGAAGCATGAATGAGTACTTGTGAGACATGTTGTTTCTTGTTTTGGGATGCATGATTTTGTTAAAAATTATGTCGAAATTTATTTTTGGGTAACACTTGAGCTTATGTTTCAAACCATGCTATGAATCCGTAGAGTTTGATATAAAGGAATCGTGAATATGTCGTTTACCTTGAAAGCATGACCTTATGTGATTAAATGTATGCCTTATGTGCATTGAGCATGACGTATGTATGCATGAGAGCTGCATAGACTTATACATGACTAAGATTATGATTTCTTGATTAGTACTACTTGAATTAATTGTTAAAGTATAACTTATAATTGCTATGCTTAGATACTTACAACTTCATGTACATTAAATGCTCGAATTGACTTTATCTACGCATGTTAATACAAGACATGAGCTTGGTAATTGAATTGAATGACCTTCCTATGTATGTTACTACTAGGTGTGAAGTTAGTAATTGAATTGCATGATCTTGGATACTTCGGTGAACTTGTATGATGTAAGTATGAGTTAATTCTTGTGATCTTTATAACATTGGATGTCGTACATGCTTGATTTTGTGCACTTTGTTGCGGTGAGCCTTGAGGGACGCCTTTGTCATGACGAACGCCTTTACTTCACCGTTAGAGAACAACTCGACTGTACAGCGGCCCTCTGTTGTGTGCCTTGTTTGTGCTTTGCATGTTTTAGCTTCGAGTAGTTGTGCATGTGCTTTTGTGCTCGGAGTTGTTGGATTCTCTTTCTTTTGTGTGTAGCCGAGGGATGTTAGATTTCCTTAGTTATAGTCATTTGGGAATGTTACATTCTCCCGAATTTAGGAGTTTGTGAGACGACAGCTCTTTCAAACTTAGATGTTGAGGGATGCAGTATTCCTTCGAACATAGGTTGAGAGACGGGGTTCTCTCATTACTTGTTGAGAGACGGGGTTCTCTCGTTGCTTGTTGAGAGACGGGGTTCTCTCGTTGCTTGTTGAGAGACGGGGTTCTCTCGTTGCTTGTTGGGAGACGGGGCTCTCTCGTGTGTGTCTTGTCTCGTGGGCTTCGATCGGGTGGCTCTGATCAGGAGGGATCCTTTGAACGGAGTAAGCAAGATCAAGACGGATCGAACGTACGCACACTAACAGAGACCTTTTGCATCAACATGTATGGAAGATTAAGTTACATGATGAAGTGGTACAAGACCAACAATAGAGTAATGCCGATTGAGGAGGAAAGATGTGGAATTCGAAGTACGCGATTGGGTCTTCTTAAAGGCAACACCAAGAAGGAGTTTCTCACAACTGGTAAGAGTGGCAAGTCAAACCAAAGAGTTGTCTAACCACTTAGAGATGTAGAACGGATAGAGGGAGCATTTTCGAGAGAAGACGGAGACTATTCCGGTGGAAGAGGCATAATTGGATTCGGATTTAACATTTGTACGACGACCGACAAAGATTGGGTAGGAATTCCAAGAGTTAAGGAACCGTCGAATTCCCTTGGTGAAGGTACTTTGGAAAGATCTCAAGTCCGAAGAAGCAAATTGGGAAATGGAAGAGAAGATGCGGAGTTTTCACCCTGAGTTGTTTTCCGATGGTAAATCTGGGGACCAGATTTCTTTAAGGAGGGGAGGTTGTGATGCCCCGCTTCTCGGTCAAGGTAAGGTTTGGTACGAGAGTGCATGATTTACCTTTCCTTGCATGATTTATGTGGAATTATACCTTAATTTGATAATGGATTTGTGCATAAGTGAAATATATTAAGTGTGCGATATATGTGGCTTTATGACATATTAATTATATGCTTGTATTGCTATTATTGAGCGTGGATAGCATGTTTTATAGTTTAACGAAACAATGTGCTTATATGGACATTAAAGCATAATTTAGGGACTAAATGGTAAATTTATTTTCCAAGCCTGGAACTGGTTAGAACTTAATGAAATTGAGTAGATAATTTGATTACGAGTTCGTGGGTTCTTGAATCATTCGATTTGGAGTTCGGACGAAGAAGTTATGGCCATTTTACGAAAAGTCAACCTTTTAAGCCTCTAATCGTTGACCTGCGACCAATTTCGAATTAAGCGCAATTTGAGCCCCAATTTCACCTAAATCCGACCCCTATGACCCACTCCATGACCCTATATGGCTAACCCAATTTACAAAATCAGATTTAACACTCCAAAACCCATTCTTACGTTATTTCAAGATTGAAACACACTCTCTCCCTCACTTTTCTCAAGAGACCATCCATATTCTCTCAAGAACTTCAAGTAATCTTCAAGAGACAAGAGTGAAGACTAAACCTGGAGATTCAAGACTAAAGAACAAGATTCCCTCTTCGATTTGCAGCTCTTAAGGTAAGAAATGCTTGAATGCTTATGTGGGTCTTCTTCTTGAACTTGAAGTTTGAATTTGAAATCTAGGGTTCATGTTAGATGGATTAAATCCGAATTTGTTGATGGAAACATGTTTCTTATGTTGCTAGGAATGATTTGGTGTAAGAATTTCATGTTTTTATGCTCTTATGAGAAATCCTCCATTGTTGACCTTTGAAGCTTTTATGAAGATTCTTGCATGTCTATGTTCTAGCATGTTTTAACTTGATATGATGATGGATTCTTGTTCCTTATGTGTTTTTATGGAGAATGTGATAGATTTCCTACAATTTCTTACATGATTGTTGATTTCACCATTTTTATGCTTGAAGCTTTCATGAAACTTGTAGAAGATGAAGTTCTTGTATGAATTGCTAGGTTTCTTGATGTTTATATGTTCCTATGTAATGCCCCGACTTTTGGACCGTACAGGTATGACGTCACGAGTGGGTTTAGACCGAGGGTTATGTGACTTATATGTATTTTAATTGCTAAGTGATTATTTAATTTATTAATTTCTTGAACTAATTGCTACTATGTGATTTTTATGTGCTTTAAGTGCCACTTGGATGTTCTTGGAATTAATTGTCATTACGTGATCTATATGAATTATGTGATCTGTGACTATTGTTATTTAAATTTAGTTGTTACTTATATATTCGCTAATTATTATTTTGTTTCGATTATGTACTTATTTGAGATTATATGAAATTCTTGGACTCAAATAAACTTTAAATTGGACCCAATTACTCAACTAACAACACTCGGGGGCCTAATTCAAGCACTTAACTTCTTGAAGGGCCAAAATGCAATTTCCTCCCTTTTCCCTCTCCTATTACACGATCCACCCCCCCTTTCCACTACCTCATTCTTTTTCTTTCATTATCTCCTAGCAAACAAGGGTTCCCAACCCCTCATTTCTTCCCCCTTTGATCGAGCCATCAAGCAAGCAAGGAGCCAAGGAGATTTCTTCCATTTTCAAGCAAGAATTCAAGCTCCATCCTCTCCCTTCATCTTTTCCTCCTTCTTTTCCAAGGTTTGTGTGTGTATATATGTATGTATATATTTATATATATGCGAGTTTTTGGTATATATATGATTCTTGCTTTATAACTTGAATCTTTGGGTGTATATGCTTGAATACATGAAGATTTATGAATCTTATACTTGATTGTTGGTATTCTTGAAGCAAGAATATGTGTATGTGTATATATGTGTATGTATATATGTGTATATGTGTGGGTTTGTGAATTAGTGTGTTTTAATTTGTTCTAAACTTGCATTTGACATTCCTACATGATATATTACATGTTTTAAGTGAATTGGGTTGAGTTTTGGTTGGGATTTTAGCCCCCTTTCTTCCCTCCACGCATAAACCCCTGTTTTGCTTCTTCTTCTAGGCCAGGAGGACTACCCGGGCGGGTAGTTTTTGCACTAAAAACTACCCGGGCGGGTAGTTTTGTACAGAGGGGTTTCGGCCCTCCTTTCTCCCCGGCCGGGTAGATTTTTGCCTTGTATTTTCCCCGGCCGGGTACTCCCTCATCCAAACTCCGATTGAGCTGATTTTTAAGCCATTGGAAACCTCTTGCAGTCTAATAACACCTCCAATTAGAATCACCTTAATATATTTTCTTAATTCTGAGTTATGATCGTTTGAAAATTGTGTCGCCACTTCATCGGAACACTGCACTCACCCAACTTCGGACCCTTGCCATTTCCTCATCGCTTTGAACCACGTTCCAGGCCATATATCATTTGAAAGGTCTTTGTGTCCAGTTTCTTTATCAACAAACAAAACTCCATTCCAAATTCTATAACTCAAGATATGTTCAATTCTTTACAGCTCATGCATTCCCAAAAACTGTCAGCTCTCACTAAAAGCTTGCCCAATCAGTTTTCTTGCTTTCCCTCCACTTCCTCGGACTCCATACTTGGTTTGAATGAATTGTATGCTTGTTTAATTGATTATATGTGATATATCTTGAGATTATTATGAATTTTATGCTATGAATTCAATGTATAAACGTGAAATGACAACATGAACGTTTATGTGCTACTTTTATGCATGCGTGAATGGTTTGCTTCGTTTAATTGTTTGGTATGTTGTGAATAGCTTCTTCCATGACTTATATACTTTGTTAATATGTTATATTATGTGTTAACTTGTATATTATGAAATCATAATATGATATGATATATGTAAACTCGAATTCTTAACTCATTGATTTTATGGGCCTCGTTCATGACGATTACTTGCCTTAATTGATTTAATTGTGAATTGTTTGAATATATTTGAGTTTGCATAATTATTCCACATGCTTAGTTAATGTAAAATACGAACTTAACATTCATGAATTATACGTGTAGCTTTAATTGTATGTTTAATTGTTATTTGGAATCTTAAATACACATTCGAACATTTCATGACTTTTATAAATTATTATATATTAAATCATTACATAACTTATTGGTACCATTTCGTGAACATTGCCGTGCAACTTATTTGGTTCATATTGAGTCTCCTCTCACTGGTACCCATTGTTCCCTTTTATTTTTACAGTTCTTCTCCAGGGTGGAGACTTCTGGATCGAATAGGAAACCGTAGTGCTCTTGTTCTTGTTCTTGTCTCGTGGTATTCCAGGTGAGGTTTAATTCTAGATACTTAGAACCCCTACAACCCTATGGGTTGTTTTCGGCCAAAAGTATATATATAATTATAGTTTTCAAATCTTATTGATTTACAACGGGTTTCATGAAATGAACGGATTAATTGATTGATTGATTGATTGTTTTGGCGAGTAACTATTATTCACGTTGGGCCCCGAGGGTAGTGTATTGAGCCAACCGGGAAAGCAAGGGCTGACGGGTAACTCTTGCACTATCCTCACCATTGTGGGATCACCTCTGAATCCACCAGAAGGTTTGGTGGAGGAAGAAATCCCGTGCGTGGGAGTCATGTTCCCGACGTACACCATGATTGGATGGTGGGGCCTTGCAATCCCACCATCACCCGGAGGAAGAAGGAGTTATTGAAACTGGTAATTGTGCACTGTAATTGATTGCTTAATCACCTAATCATTGAATTATTGAATTATTGTACATAGTCGGAGAAAGGTTGGAGATTTGCCCTCACTCGCCGGGCCACTGATTGAATTGAATTGAATTGATTGAATTGTAAATTGGATAGTTGTAGTCTCGGGTGATATTATCTCTTATTTCTTGAACCGTGTTGCTTTCTTTTATAAAATATTACCCGAGATTATGACTTGCATGGTAATTACGCTAATATTTATTTATAAACCCCTCACTCAGTCTGTGGTACACTGACGTCTCCTTTCCTTCCCTTCCAGTTTCTTTTGCAGGTGTTGGTTACTAGGCGGAGTTAGAATCGTCGAGTCTTTGTCCAAGTCTCACTCTCTTAAACTCACTGCATACTATATTGATTCTAAGTATTGTATTGACTTATTGTTGGCAGGTGTGCCACTTATTGAATTGATATTATTTCGGGACAGGTTAGGACAGTTTCTGGAGTTAGTTGAACCCGTTGTTATGTTGTTGCCTTGATTTGATTCGGGACAGGTTAGGAGAGGTGTATTGATTAGCGGAACCGTATTTAAATTCTTGTTGGATTTCATTTATTTCTTTGATATTACATGAATGATTTCCTTGCTTCCGCATTTTGGTTATTATTAATTGTTCCAGGGTTAGTTTTCGCCTAGTCAGGACTGTCATTTTGTTTGTCACCCGTTCGCTGTGAGTCCGATTAATGTACGGGCTGTCTATTTCATATGTGGATTAGACTCATAGTGCGGGGGATGTGGTGCCTGTCGTTGAGGGCGCTACATCTTTAAGTGGTATCAGAGCCCCAGGTTGCAAAACCGGGGTTTCTTGTGTCGTGTCTTGTTGAGTATAGGTCGAACGGCTTAGGAACAACATGTCAACGTGTGCACCGCATTGATCATGAGCATTGTTATTGAAATTTGACATGGAAAATTTATTATTAAATGTGTTCAACTTAAATTTTGTTAATTTACGTGTTGCATTTTGCATTAATGTGTGCTTTTGGACCGTACAGGTATGACATCACGAGTGGGTTTAGACCGAGGGTTACGTGACTTATATGTGTTTTAATTGCTAAGTGATTATTTAATTTATTAATTTCTTGAACTAATTGCTACTATGTGATTTTTATGTGCTTTAAGTGCCACTTGGATGTTCTTGGAATTAATTGTCATTACGTGATCTTTATGAATTATGTGATCTGTGACTATTGTTATTTAAATTTAGTTGTTACTTATATATTCGCTAATTATTATTTTGTTTCGATTATGTACTTATTTGAGATTATATGAAATCCTTGGACTCAAATAAACTTTAAATTGGACCCAATTACTCAACTAACAACACTTGGGGGCCTAATTCAAGCACTTAACTTCTTTTAGGACCAAAATGCAATTTCCTCCCTTTTCGCTCTCCTATTACGTGATCCACACCCCCCTTTCCACTACCTCATTCTTTTTCTTTCATTATCTCCTAGCAAACAAGGGTTCCCAACCCCTCATTTCTTCCCCCTTTGATCTAGCCATCAAGCAAGCAAGGAGCCAAGGAGATTTCTTCCATTTTCAAGCAAGAATTCAAGCTCCATCCTCTCCCTTCATCTTCTCCTCCTTCTTTTCCAAGGTTTGTGTGTATATATGTATGTATATATTTATATATATGTGAGTTTTTGGTATATATATGATTCTTGCTCTATAACTTGAATCTTTGGGTTTATATACTTGAATACATGAAGATTTATGAATCCTATACTTGATTGTTGGTATTCTTGAAGCAAGAATATGTGTATGTGTATATATGTGTATATGTGTGGGTTTGTGAATTAGTGTGTTTTAATTTGTTCTAAACTTGCATTTGACATTCCTACATGATATATTACATGTTTTAAGTGAATTGGGTTGAGTTTTGGTTGGGATTTTAGCCCCCTTTCTTCCCTCCATGCATAAACCCCTATTTTTCTTTCTTCTCGGCCAGGAGGACTACCCGGGCGGGTAGTTTTGTACAGAGGGGTTTCGGCACTACTTTGTCCCCGGCCGGGTAGATTTTTGCCTTGTATTTTCCCCGGCCGGGTACTCCCTCATCCAAACTCCGATTAACCTGATTTTTAAGCCATTAGAAACCTCTTGAAGTCTAATAACACCTCCAATTGGAATCACCTTAATATCTTTTCTCATTTCTGAGTTATGATCGTTTGAAAATTATGTCGTCACTTCATTGAAACAATGCACTCACCCAACTTCGGACCCTCGCCATTTCCTCATCGCTTTGAACCACGTTCCGGGCCATATATCATTTGAAAGGTCTTTGTGTCCAGTTTCTTTATCAACAAACTAAACTCCATTCCAAATTCTATAACTCAAGATATGTTCAACTCTTTACAGCTCGTGCATTCCCGAAAACTGTCAGCTCTCACTAAAAGCTTGCCCAATCAGTTTTCTTGCTTTCCCTCCACTTCCTCGGACTCCATACTTGGTTTGAATGAATTGTATGCTTGTTTAATTGATTATATATTATATATCTTGAGATGATTATGAATTTTATGCTATGAATTCAATGTATAAACGTGAAATGACAACATGAACGTTTATGTGCTACTTTTATGCATGCGTGAATGGTTTGCTTCGTTTAATTGTTTGGTATGTTGTGAATAGCTTCTTCCATGACTTATATACTTTGTTAGTATGTTATATTATGTGTTAACTTGTATATTATGAAATCATAATATGATATGATATATGAAAACTCGAATTCTTAACTCATTGATTTTATGGGCCTCGTTCATGTCAATTACTTGCCTTAATTGATTTAATTGTGAATTGTTTGAATATATTTGAGTTTGCATAATTATTCCACATGCTTAGTTAATGTAAAATACGAACTTAACGTTCATGAATTATACGTGTAGCTTTAATTGTATGTTTAATTGTTATTTGGAATCTTAAATGCACACCCGAACATTTTATGACTTTTATAAATTATTATATATTGAATCATTGCATAACTTATTGATACCATTTCGAGAACATTGTCGTGCATCTTATTTGGTTCATATTGAGTCTCCTCTCACTGGTACACATTGTTCCCTTTTATTTTTATAGTTCTTCTCCAGGGTGGAGACTTCTGGATCGAATAGGAAACCGTAGTGCTCTTGTTCTTGTTCTTGTCTCGTGGTATTCCAGGTGAGGTTTAATTCAAGATACTTAGAACCCCTACAACCCTATGTGTTGTTTTCGGCCAAAAGTATATATATAATTATAGTTTTCAAATCTTATTGATTTACAATGGGTTTCATGAAATGAACGGATTGATTGATTGATTGATTGATTGTTTTGGCGAGTAACTATTGTTCACGTTGGGCCCCGAGGGTAGTGTATTGAGCCAACCGGGAAAGCAAGGGCTGACGGGTAACTCTTGCACTATCCTCACCATTGTGGGATCACCTCTGAATCCACCAGAAGGTTTGGTGGAGGAAGAAATCCCGTGCGTGGAAGTCATGTTCCCGACGTACACCATGATTGGATGGTGGGGCCTTGCAATCCCACCATCACCCGGAGGAAGAAGGAGTTATTGAAACTGTTAATTGTGCACTGTAATTGATTGCTTGATCACCTAATCATTGAATAATTGAATTATTGTACACAGTCGGAGAAGGGTTGGAGATTTGCCCTCACTCGCCGGGCTACAGATTGAATTGAATTGAATTGATTGAATTGTAAATTGGATAGTTGTAATCTCGGGCGATATTATCTCTTATTTCTTGAACCGTGTTGCTTTCTTTTATAAAATATTACCCCGAGATTATGACTTGCATGGTAATTGCGCTAATATTTATTTATAAACCCCTCACTCGGTCTGTGGTAGACTGACGCCTCCTTTCCTTCCCTTCCAGTTTCTTTTGCAAGTGTTGGTTACTAGGCGGAGTTAGAATTGTCGAGTCTTTGTCCAAGTCTCACTCACTTACACTCACTGCATACTATATTGTTTCTAAGTATTGTATTGACTTATTGTTGGCCGGTGTTGTAACGCCCCGGTTTTTCATTTATACTAATGTGTCGTATTGTTTATAAATTGTGCAATTAAATTATTTAATTATGTGATTAATTGTTTACAAGTGTTTTAAATATTTAATTTTAATATAAATTGTTAGTAGCTTATTTTATTTCATTTTAATATTTCATTATATTTTTATCCGATAAATTGAGTATGTTTAACTTAATGAATAAGCGTTTATGATAATTATTTATACCTTTAATTATTCTAATTAATTAATTTAATCTAATTCGTGACTTTTAAAAATTAATTGGAAATGAAATTTAGTTGTTTTATTTTTTTAAGCTTAACTGTTGTTTCATTATATTAACTTAGGCCGTTAAGTTTTTTTTTATTTAATTATTTATTTATTTCAATTTTAGTTTATTTTATAAATATTTGGATTATTTGAATTTAATTGAATTCTTGAACTATATGCGCATGTGTGACATGTTTGAGTGTCGTTCCTATTTGAATTGAATTCGGAAAATTGTGAAAATTTAGTATGTTGTACATTTATGTGTTATAAACATGTCCGTATGCTCGTTTCATCTTTTCGATCTCGTTTGACGTGTTAACAAATTTATTTTGAATTGTGGAACCAAGTCGGGGGCTAACGAGCAATTCGCGCACCCTTGGTTCCGTATGTGATATCTTGAGCTCGGGGACTCGGATTCGAGTTCCGTCACCTCCGCTGAATTCGTATCGAAGATTCGGGTTCAGTAGAATAAGCCTCATATTTTTTTAAGCTCGTTTCGACCTCTGAAATTTAACCGAAACTTGTGACGTCCGCTTAAATGACCACCTTCCATTATTTTAACCATAACTTGAACCATAGTTAACCAAATGGAGTGAAACTTGGACCCACTTGACCCTAACTTAAGACTCTATCATCCCTCTCCCCCTCATAACGATCCACACCAAGGAAAGAGGAGAAATAGCTGCAAACTTGAAGATCATTTACTATTCCCGTCACTATTCAAAATTTGGAGATTTTGAGCTCTAATCTCTTCCAAACTCCAACCAATTCAATAGGTGAGTATACCTTTGTAGTCTATGTTCATTCCTGGTCATTTTAATTCATGAATCTCTATATTTGAGTCAGACTTGATCGAGATTTGATTATGTGATTGGATAGTTAGGTTTATAGTTCATTCTTTGAATCCATGGCTTTATTTTGAATTCTTTGAGAATTAATGCATGATTTATGACCCTCCTAGCTTCCTTTACTTGTTCTTGGACTGGAATCTGATTCTTATGAGGTGTATGTAGAACCACCATGATTGAATGTGAGTTTGAAGCTTTTGTGAACAAATTTATTTCCTTGTTGCTGCTGTTACGTGCCTGCTGCTGTTGTGCGATTGTTGTTGCATGTTATTACATTTATTTTCATTGCCTGTGATGGTTGTTTTATGGCTTGAGAAGTTCCCCTGTTTTGGCTGCGTGAAAAGGGAAGAACAGGGCAGCAGTTGCTGCTCTTCGCCGCGCAGCTGTGATCTCCCCGCCCGGGGAGATCTTGTGTTGATTGTGTCCCCGGGCGGGGACACTTCAGGCAGTAGCTACTGCCTTCCCCATGCCCGGCCGGGGACTTTTGCTTTCATTTTCTACCCGGCTGGGTAGTGCCTGCTTCGCTGCTGCTGTTCTTTTCTTCCTTTACTGCTGCTGTTCCCTTTCTTCCTTTACTGCTGCTTGTATTATATGTGTACATATATGCTGTAGCTGCTGTATTTGGTGTATTGCTGGAACGTCTGTGTAAGTATATATATAGAGAATGTGCTTATGCATGTATTGTATGTATGTTCGTGTATATATATATATAACAGTTGCTGTGTGTAATTGTGTGGATGCATGGCATTTTAAAGATAGTTGCATGCCTGGTACGTAAAATATAAATATACATAATATTATATGCATGTTACTATGTACGTGTGCATGTATATTTTTATACATCTAATTATGTTGCATGCATACTTTGTTTTGTTAAATGGCATGCATGAAATTATGTTTGTGCATGTTAAATTGCATGAAATTATGTTTGTGGATATTAAATTGCATGCATGGAAGTATTAGTTTAACATGCATGACTCTACGTATATAGTTATGCATATATATATATATTTATATATATATATATGTGTTTATTATATATTAAATATTATTTGATTTAATTGAATTATGAAAATTAAATTGTTATCTATTTCATGTTATTTAAATTCCGATTATGATTTAAATGTAATTAAATGTTTATTTTCTAAGTATTAACGTGTTATAGTGCGTGATATGATCATTAGTTGAATTCTTGAATTGAATTGTTATAAAATGTAAAATATATGATTTATGAATTATGGATTTAATTCGTGGAATTCTTGACTTAAAGTACTATGAATTACGAGTTGAAAAAATGGGAAACCTTCGTTTATTGATTAAAATTGATTGATTGACTCGACTTGGCATGATTCATGAAAGGATATGAAGCAAATGAGTATGATACCTTCATTTCTTGAAAGTACTTGAATAAATGGCTTATTTTTAAATTCCTTAACAGTGCACATGAACATTTTTATGACATAATATCATCTTTTACGCATTCATATCATGTTCATTGCATGCCGTGCGTCTTATATGGTTCATTTGGAGTCTTGAGTCTCACGAACACATTACGTTGTCTTTTGTACAGTTTATCTCCAGGGTGGAGAATCTTGATCAACTAGGCACTCGGTAACTCGTATCCATGTATCGCCATGTTCCAGGTGAGGGTGTTTTCGTTCTAGTTACCTATTAAACCCTACAACCTTATGTGACAAGCTTTGGCCAAAAACCTTATGTATATATATATATATATATGTTACTTTTAAAGTAAACTTATCGAGTAAATGTTGATCGAGTAAACCCTTTTCAAATGACTTATGGATATGTTATGTTTCTTATGAATTGATATGTTTTGGCAACATTATGCATGTATGCTATGTTCACGGGCCCAGGGACTTAGTACATGTGGCTATCTGGGGAGGCATGGGCCGACGGTGATCCCATGTGCTAGTTCCACTATGTTACGGCGAAACGGACCTCGTCAAGGAGTTTTTGACAAGGAAACGCTAACCGGGCTTTGAGGCCTCATGAACCTCATAGCCATAATGATATGTTTAGGTGGTCGGGCCTTGCAAACCCGTCCACCACCCGGAGGAAGAAGGTTGGACCTTGTTTTATGAATATGATTATGTTATGATATGATTGTTATGCACCGTGCAGGAAGGCCGGGACACGGATTGCCCAAACGAATATGTCTTATGGTATGATATATGATTTGTGTATATTATAATATACTGCATGATCACATATTCGATATATTAATGATATTTATCGTACACGGTCGGAGTTTGGTTGGAGATAATGCACGCTCACTCGCCGAGCCTTAATGTTTATGTATGATTTATGAACTTAATAAATTTAATATGATTAGTCATAAAATCCGAGCATTGCTTAGTTATTCTCTTGCCTTTTGGGAACAAATTTAAATAAAACCTTGCTCGGGATTTACGACTTGCATGTGCATATTTTTATATATATTTATATCGCTCCTGCTCACTCAATCTTCTAGAGACTGACCCTCTCCCTCCCCAACCTTTTACTGCGCAGGTTTGGCTTTGGAGTTTCGAGCTAGGCGGAGTTGTGTGGAGTCTTTGAGTCGGTCAAGTTCAGTTAGGAGAGTCTCTGCACTCGCATATGTATCTAATTTATACATGATTCCATTCTATAATACTATGAATTTGAAGCTTTATGTATTTGTTACTGAATTGCCTTGTCGGGCTTTGTTATGAATTAAAAGAGGCCTGAGGAGCCCAAGTCTGCCTGTGGTTCGTGTGTTTAATTTCTGCAGGCCCGTGGCCAATGCATGTGTTTGGTTTTAGTTCTCCGTTGCATTATGTCTTATTGGTTAATTATATTTGCAGGGTCTAAGTTCCGCCTAGCTTAGGAAGGTTTTTCTATTTGTCTCCCGTTCGCTATGGTTTGATACGGGTGCGGATTTACCATTTCGTTACTCGTGTTGAGCCATAGTGCAGGGGGATGTGGCTCCTCACGTGCGGGGTGCTACAGGTGTGCCACTTATTGAATTGATATTATTTCGGGATAGGTTCTGGAGTTAGTTGAACCCGTTGTTATGTTATTGCCTTGGTTTGATTCGGGATAGGTTAGGACAGGTGTATTGATTAGCGGAACCCGTATTTAAATTCTTGTTGGATTTCATTTATTTCTTTGATATTACATGAATGATTTCCTTGCTTTCGTATTTTGGTTATTGTTAATTGGTCCAGGGTTAGTTTCCGCCTAGTCAGGACTGTCATTTTGTTTGTCACCCGTTCATTGTGAGTCCGATTCATGTATGGGCTGCTTATTTCATATGTGGATTAGACTCATAGTGCGGGGGATGTGGTGCCTGTCGTTGAGGGTGCTACATCCTAAGTGCTTTATTATGTAACTTGATGATTTATGATGCTTATTTGTGGTTTTGGAAGCTTAATTTCATGTTTTAGGGTGTTTTGAACTCATTTCCGTCGAGTTTGAAGTTGCTGTCACGTTTTTTTTAAGTTTTGGGCAGAATCCACTAGGGTGGATTTTTGCTGTGTAAAAATCCATGGGGGTGGATTTCAGGCAGTAGCTTCTGGACCAAGTCCGCGAGGGTGGATTTTTTGTGAAGGAAAATCCACGGGGGTGGATTGTCCCCAGCCTTGTTTTCTTGATTCGTTTCACTTGTTTTGCCTCTTGTTTGTTCCTTACTTATTTATATTATGTCTCTAATGTATTGTGACCTCGTTATATGTTGTGACATCTCATACATACCTTATATTATGATCTTTATACCTCAATCATGCTTAAGTTATCTTAATTGACTAAGTTATGCGTTTAATTAAATTATGTTAAGTATGATTCATAAGTCGCTTATTACATATGACTTGAGAACTTGATACATGCTTATATGATGCAATGTGATCTTAGTTGCCAATCTATGCCATCCTTGAACTTCATTGCACATCAATTGCATGTTTGCATTCATCTTAAAGCCTTGCGTCGTCTTGTTGGGTTCCGAGTCGAGTCTTACCTTGTTAGTACGTTTGTCTTGTTTAGGTGGTGAGTCTCCGGACGAGTCGACTTAGTTGTTCGTGGTGGTTCTCCGGTTGGTTCTTGGTAAAGGTGAGGAGCTATAATATAAAATGTATTCAAAACTGTGGACACATATGACCTATCATGTTTGATGGTTTTAAAACTCCCATTTTGTTAAAAAGTATATGTAGGCTTAATAAGCCAAGTTTTGTGAGCTTTGCTCGTACTATGAATATTGCTTATGGAAAGCGGTTTACAAGTAAAATTCATGTCTTGGTATATGGGATAAGTACCCAAAATGCTTTTAGCACTTTCATTTGAATTTTATGCACGTGTGAGTTGTACGGCGAGGTTATGTTGTACCTTGCAAGGACGCTTGCTTGGTGGATTTTTATAGCGCTCGGGGCTAAGGTGGGTGATATTCCGGGAAGGTAAAGGCCGATGGTTGTCCTCATTCGAAGTTCCCACCCAATGTAAGAAACTTGCTACTAAGGCTCCGAGGAGGTTTCGGGGTTAAGGTTGCAAGGGACTGTACACCCTCAACATCAATGGCGTAATGGATGGATTTTTTATGGTATTGATTTTGGGAAGAAAGGCTGGAGTACCCGAACTCGCCGGGCCGGTTATATGTGTGGCTCATGATCCGATGTTTATATAAAATTACATTATTTACAAAACGAGTTCGGATCATGAGCACCTATGTTTATAGCATGCATTGAACCCCTTATATTATATTATGTATACTTCTCCTCACCGGTTCCTTTTGAACTGACGTCCTTTACCTTTCGTGTCCGCAGGTCGCGTTTTGGAGTCAAGCTAGGCGGGGTCCTTTGAGAGTCTTGTCTTGAGTCTAGCTTGTACTTGTTTAAGTTTGTAGCGTACTTCACTTTATGGCTTATGTTATGTTTTGAGATTCTTGGATTCACTATGTTGATGTTATTATGCTAGTTTGGACCGTGTCGGACACTTAGGATGATTTTGCATTCTCGCACTTGAGCATTTCGTGTTGAACCGTGTTCGTCACTTAGTTGATGAATTTATGATTATCCCCTCGTGATATTTGACTTGTGAAGAATTGTGAAACGCATGTATGATTGTTGACGAATCCATATGCGAGTATTATGTTTTATGCTTCCGCGAACTTATGTTTATTTTATTACTTGTTGTGAGTCTAGTACCGCCTAGCTAGGATGTCCGTTTGTCACCGCTTGCTTCGGTTTTAGAGGGTATATGGATAGTAATTCTATATACAAGCTGGGCCTGTAGCGCGGGATAGGCGTGGGATGCCCTTGTCGGGGCGTTACAAAAACTATATAATAAATGCATAAAATAAAATCCTATATGGCTTAGGGAAGACCCTAAGACCCAACCTAAACATAATATAAACATACCATAACATAAAAACATAAACTAAACTAAAGCACAACATAAAATAAAACAAACTAACCTAAGAGAGAGGGGGTGGCCGACGGTAACAGGGGGAGAGAGGGAGAAGAAAGGGTGTTGTTAACACAACTTTGAGTAAGGAATGAAATGCCTCTTGCCCTCTATTTATAGTTGGAGATAAGCCCCTCACATTGAAAATAAACTTGAGGTAATGGTATGAGAGCAAAAGTGGGATAGCTTCTCTTGGAAGCTTCATACTCTTGAAGCTTAAAATGGGACTGTGGGGGAGGGGGGGATATTTCGGTAATTTCACTGCCAAAACGTGAAGGTAAGTGGCTGGAAGTATAACCATTCCATCCGGGGAAAAATTATCTTCGAAACGCATATTTATACGTCGAAATCGGATTTACCGTTTAAAAGATACATTAGTTTTAGTGAATAAAAGTTTTGAGCTCGAAACTCAACACGAGTGAAAAACGACTTTCGGGAATGATTTTCAAGTCCGGATTGTTTCCAAAATTCAAGAAATAAATCGAGAAGCGTTTTGAGTCCAAAATCGACTATAAAACATTTTACCGTTAAAAAGTTGAAAACGTAGAATGAATAGTGAATTCTCACGTACGAACGTACGCTCCAAAATTTCAAGCTAGGGTTTGAATCAAGAGTTGTAAAACATCTCAAAAATCTTGAAATAGCTCACGTAGTGCAAATCCAGAGAGAACATTTTCCTAGTGAAAACCGTTCGTAGAAGGAATAGTGAACTAGGGTTTTCGTAAACATTTGTAATAAAACAAAGTTCAGAATAGATTTCCAAGTCAAGAATGATTTCAAAAGACTCGTCTCGACTCAAAGGTCGATTTGACTATAAACTTGGGTAGGAAAAGATATCAGAATCAAAAGCTCATTTTTAGCTGAATAGTAACTTTGGTCGGTAAGTTCCAAAAATACCCTTATGGTTCAAGAAAGACTCTCTGAGCTCGGGAAACAAGTTCAAACGATAGGGAAACATGTGTGGTGAACCTCTAGGGTTCGAGTAACAATATGAACAAGGTAGGCTCGGGTTATGAATAGTAAACTTTATCAAAGGTCAAGAATTCCCCCTTAAAACATGTCAGATCATATACGAGCACAAAGTTGATGTAAGAATGCAATGCTTGATGGTTCAAAAAGTTGGATCACGGTCTATAAACGTTTTACCAACGCCCTTAACTTATTGTTTTCGTCCAGGCCCGGTTTTGGGCTGTTACACTAGTCCCCAGATTCACTACTCGAACGGGAACAACTTCGGATGAAACTTCTTCATTTTGTCCTCGATTTCCCAGGTGGATTCCTCGGTTTTATCACGTCTCTACAAAACTTTTACCAAGGGAATTTTCCGGTTCCTCAACACTTGAAACTTGCGATCCAAAATGTTTACCGGTTTTTGGACAAATGTTAAATCCGGTTGTAAATTTGCTTCTTCAACCTCTTTAACGGAGAGAATCTCAGACTTATCGGGATTGGTACTTCCTTAATTGAGAAACATGGAAGACATTGTGAATCTCGGTTAAGCTCGGGGGTGGTCAAAACGATAAGCAACTTTACCAATCTTTTCAAGAATCACAAATGGACCCAAATAACGAGGGTTAAGGTTCCCTCCTCTACCAATCCAAGCAAATCCCTTGCGAGGAGACGCCTTTAAGAATACCCGGTCCCCAACTTCAAACTTAAGATCCCTTCTCCTATTATCGGCGTAGCTCTTTTGTCGATCTTGAGCCACTTTCATCCGTTGTTGTACCAATTGGACTTTCTCAATCATGTCTCGCACGACCTTAGAGGGTTTATCCAACTTCTCACCCTTCTTAATGCTCTCTTGTTTAGTCCATTTCCACTCTTCAAGATCAAAGAACAACGGCGATCTATATTTCCGACTATAGGGCAACTCGTACGGTGCCATACCAATTGAGGCTTGAAAACTGTTATTGTAGGAGAACTAGATCAAGGGCAACTGTTTATCCCAAGAATTCTGATAATCCAAAGCACAAGCCCTTAATAAATCCTCGAGATACTTAATCAACCTCTCAGATTGCCCTTCCGTCTGCGGGTGTGAAGCGGTACTGAACTTAAGCCTGTATCCAAAATACCTTGCAACTCTTACCATAACCTTGAGGTGAACCTCAGATCCCTATCCGACACAATGCTAACCGGAATTCCATGAAGGCGAACAATCTCTCTGTTATAAAGCTCAGCTAGCTTGTTGACCTTATCGGACATCCGAACCAGTAGAAAGTGAGCTGACTTAGTCAAGTGGTCGACAATCACCCAAACCATCATAACCACCCTTAATTCTTGGCAACCCGGACACAAAATCCATAGTTACTTGCTCCCACTTCCATTCGGGGATAGGTAATGGCTGTAGAAGACCTCCGGGTTTCTGATGCTCGGCTTTCACCTTCTGACAAGTCATACAATATTTCACATACTCGGATACATCCTTCTTCAACCCGAACCACCAATAATATTGCTTCAAGTCCTTATACATCTTATTACCTCCAGGGTGGATAGAGTAAGCCGTTTTGTGAGCCTCTTCAAGTAACACCCGTTTCAACACCTCGGGTACAACCACTTTGTTCTTGAATTGAAACAATACCCAAACGGACACTCTGGGTCGGCTCTTGCTTTAGCAACAAGTTTCTGAACTCCCGGGTCACTAGTTTGAGCCTCAAATAACCGGTGCTTCAACTCCGGTTTGTATGGTGATGTTGGCTACATGAGCCTTCACAATAATTGGCTCAACCTTACTTCCTTCATCCACTCCCAAGCTCGATACACTAGCCTTCCTACTAAGTCCATCGGCGACCACATTAGCTTTGCCAGGATGGTATTTGATTGTGCATTCATAATCTTCCAGAAACTCCATCCAACACCTTTGCCTCATGTTTAAATCCTTTTGTGTGAACAAATATTGGAGGCTCTTATGGTCGGTAAATATCTCAAGAGGAATCCCATACAAGTAGTGCCTCCACTTACCAAGAGCAAAAATCACGGCGCCGAGTTCCAAGTCATGTGTAGGATAGTTCTTCTCATGATCCATTAACTTTCTAAAGGCATATGCAATAACTTTCTCGTTTTACATCAAAACACAACCCAATCCCTCCTTTGATGCATCCGTATACATGGCATAACCCTCGGAGCCTTTGGGAAGTGTCAAGACAGGGCGGTAGTCAATTTCTCCTTCAAGAGATTGAAGCTCTTGTCGCATGCCTCATCCTACACGAATTTTACCTCTTTCTTAGTCAATCGGGTTAGAGGAGCGGCAATCTTTGAGAAGTCGTTCATGAATCTTCTATAATATCCCGCTAAACCCAAGAAACTTCGAACGTCCGTGGCATTCTTCGGTTTGTCCCACTTGGACACGGTCTCAATCTTCGCGGGGTCAACTTCAACTCCACTCTCTGATATAATATGTCCCAAGAAAGAAACCCTATTGATCTAGAAATCACACTTACTGAACTTCGCGAACAACTGATTATCCTTAAGCATTTGCAAAACAAGCTTAAGGTGTCTCGCATGCTCCTCGACGGACCTCGAATACACAAGAATATCGTCTATAAAGATCACCACAAAATTATCCAGAAAAGGCCTGAATATTCAGTGCATCATGTCTATGAAAGCTGCGGGGGCATTAGTTAAACGAAACGACATCACAACAAACTCATAATGCCCGTACCGAGTGTTAAACCCTGTCTTTGGGATATCTTCTTCTAGGATTCGTAATTGATAATATCCCTGATATAGGCTAAGCTTGGAATAGACCTTTGAACCCTGAAGTATATCGGATAACTCCTCGATACGCGGGAGGAGATACTTATTCTTGACCGTCATCCAATTCAATTCTCTATAATCAATGCACATTCTCAAGGTCCCATATTTCTTCTTCACAAATAGGACCGATGTGCCTCAAGAAGATGAACTCGGACAAATGTACCCACTAGAAATTAACTCTTTGAGTTGTTTCTTCAATTCTTTCAACTTGATAGAAGCCATCCTATAAGGAGTTTTAGAGAATGGTGTAGCATCTAGATACAAGTCGATCACAAACTCAATTTCCCGTTTCGGAGTTAAAGATCACAAAATCTCCGAGAAAACCTCGATGAAACACTTTACCACTTCCGTCTCCTTACGTTTAGCCTGATCCTTTGGCTTGTTAAGGAGATAGGCTAAGAAACCCGAAGCACCATCATGAATCAACTTATGAGCCTCGGTGAAAGATAACAAAGAAGGACTCTTCGAACCAAAACCCATTACCACATCTGAACCCAACTGGACTCTCTTAGCTCGATAATCAACCTTGGCACAATGCTCGAAGAGCCAATCCTTACCCAAAATTTCCCCCTACTGACTCATGGGCATCTCAATGAAGTCCGTCAAAAAATCACAACCCTCAATGCTCATCGGTACTCCCTTAAACACCCGATCAGAAATAAGGCTCCCCTCCCAACGGGGAACTAATCACATAGCATGCAGAGGCACACACAATAGGCAAACACATAGAAGCAGCTATGCCATGAGAAAGAAAGGAATGTGTGGCTCCAGGATCAAACAATACATGTATGCTCGTGCCATGAATGTATATTGTACCTTCAACAATGGCGGCGGGATCAAACTCGGTGTCTTGCTCCTCGCCATCAATGGCATAAGCTCTAGCCCGGACCAATTGCCTTTGCTCTCCACTCGGACCCGGTCTAAACTAAGTGCACCTTGCCATTTGATGTTCCATCGACCCACAAATCAAACAAGCCCCAAGGCGACGGCGTTAAGTCTCCCAATTATATGTAGGGCCTCCGCAATGAGTGCATGGCTTGGATTGATGCGGAAGTAGAGGTGCTTGAGGTGGTGGTAGTGCAGGCCCCGCCGCTCGGGGTTTCTTCCCCGGACCCTTAGCAAATGGAGCTTTAACGGGTGGTGCCACCGGATAAGCGGGCCTCTTCAAAACGGACCCCGAACCTTGTCCCGGTTGATCTGATCGAGGGACGGTGTCTTTCTTCCGGTACTTTTCCTCCTGGACAAGGGCACATTGAACAGTATCGCCAAATGGCTCAAAGTTGTGCCCGACTTGTCCATACCTTAGGTCCTCTCTCAAACCAGCTATAAATTTCCTAGCCTTCTTCTTCTCATCCCTTGTAATTTGCGGAGCATACTTCCCAAGCCTATTAAAGGTGGACAAATATTGAGCTACCGATCGGCCCCCTTGCTTTAGATCTATAAATTCTTGCTCCTTCCTTTCTCGCACCACCTCGGGAACAAAGGCCTCCCGAAACTCTCTCTTGAAAACATCCCATGTCAACTCTTCCCCGGACACCTCTAACTTCTCTCGAGTCCTTTTCCACCAATCGAACGCCTCCCAATATGGTAAATGGACTAATATTGTAAATCCTCTCCAAACGGGATATCCAATCTTCCGCCACGGCATCATCTGTGGTACCCGCGAATCTAGGGGGATTATAGTTAAGGAAAATCCCATGAGAATCCCTAACCGATGGTGGTGGTGGCAGTTGAACCGGTTGGGATTGTGGTGGCGGTGAAGCTTGAGCCTTTCTTTGCTCAACAATGTTGTAAACGGCCTCCATAAAGTTCTCCATGTTCATATAAATGGTTGTTGTTGGTGTTGATGTCTAAGAGGTGATGGAGATCTCCGATCCCTATGTGCGGGTCGGCCACGAGGCATTTACAAGTAAACATTGAGGAATGCGTGTTGGTAAGACAATATCCATGATATGCAATTAAGGTGCACCGAGTAGTAAATCATGAAATGATCATATAACAATGCAAAACTTTCAAGTTGACAAGTAGTTCCTAAGCCGTATGACCTAAACCGACACATCTCCCGCACCATGAGTCCAATCCACGCATGAAATGAAAGTCCAAACATGAACTAAACAAGTGGCAAAGTGGTGAGAAGGTAAAAGAACTCGACCTAGCTAAGCGGGGCTAACCCTTAAACCAAAAATTCAAGACGATGCAATAAATAAAGCGGAAGTATAATATCATAATAAAAGCATACGAACCAAATATTACAACCAAAGGCCTACAAGATCATCAAATATTTACAAGTATTCTCCAAAAATAGATTAATACATAACCAAAGTATTAATGTATGAGATGCTAAAAGGTAAAGACATGCTAGGACCAAAATAAAGACTTCAAGAAGAGCTTATACCCCGCCTAGCATACCCTGCAAAAAGGACAAAAAACAACGTAGGATGTCAGTCTAAAGAATGAGTGAGGGGCATAATAAATATATCACATGCACATGCAATCCATAACTACGAGTATGGTTTTAGAGTAACCCGAGTGGGTAGTATAAATGAAGCCTTACTCGGAATTACGGATACCATATTATTACTTGACAAATCATAAACATTACGTGGCCCGACGAGTGGGCAATTCTCCAACCTTACTCCCATAGTGTCTGCATAAAACTTGATTAAGCGTTCATGCATAACATAATCGTAATATTCGTATCATAATCATAATCATATTCATCAGAAATAATCATAATTTCTATCCTTCTTTCTCCGGGATGGTGGAAGGGTTTGCAAGGCACAAAACACCTCATGAGACAATATCGAGACGGGGGATCATGTCTCCTACCCGCTCCTTCGATGGCTTAACCACCAGCTCAAGAATATCTCACCTTCCACACTACACGGTTGCGTGAGAAATTCTCAAAGGGTTCTATATGCAATGGCTTATTCGATGGCCCGATGACGTACCGGTCTCCATTCACACATTTCCCCGGGGCCCAATACATGTGCATGATTCTCGCCAAAATATTTCCATAAAAACGTTTGAAAACATTTGCATAAGGATTCATTTTCCAAGGTATACATATAGATAGTATATTTTGTCTTAAATAACCACACAAGGTATTACGGGTTCTATTAACTAGAATTAAAACCTCACCTTGACAAAAGAGAGAAGAAATGAGAAGCCTACAGACCCTGCTCCTCGATAACCGGATCGAGCTATGTCCAAAAAATACAAGTGTATATAAGACTCTAGATTTATGAACCAAATACTCGACGAATGACATGCTTATGAGATGATATAGTATGAGATATTGATGTTAATAATTTGTGAGGATGTTCACTCACTTCATATCTTGCACGTTACATATCAAATCAATCCATAACGTTATATAATGATCATAACACATAAGAATAAATGTTAATAAAGCATAGGAATCATAAAAGAGGTGAGAGAGGATCAAACAAACAAAGAAAAATGAGAAAACGAGATTTAGAGTGTCGGGAACTGCTGCAGGAAATCCATGGCCGTGGATTTGAAATCCACTGCAATGGATATTGGTCAGAAAACTTTGCAACTCCTTGCCTCTAATCCACGCCCGTGGATTTCTTTCAAAGGAAAAATCCACGGCCGTGGATTCAAATCCAAAACCCATAAAACACAGCAGCAATAGGGCAAAGTGGCGAAGGAAAAGGAAAAACATGAAAACGAACCCAAAGCTCAACCAAAAGCACTCAAATTCAAGGTATAAGTTCACAAATACGTGTTGAATCATATTCTAACATCAAAAGGGCACAAAATCTCAATAATTCAAACCACCATTTCCATATCCTTCAAGCTTCATTAATGATAACATGAATAAAACTCAACTACCACAAGAGACATGATCATAAAAGCATTTATGGAGGTCTTAAGGTCATAAATTATGCTTCAATCATAAGAAATCATAAGAAATGGCATGAAATTGATTCAAGAATTAAAACCCTTACTATTCACAAGACCCTCATTGAAAATATATCAACAAATACACCAACAACCCAACTTATTATTGCAATAAATTCAAGGTTTAACACATATATATACCTGAGCATACTTAAGAACAAGTATATACACTTATATCACAACAATCTCTAACAAAACACACATTCACACATACATATACACACACACACACACACAAACATAAACCTTGGGATAAAAAGAAGGAAATGGAGAAATAGGATGATGGAGATGATGAAGATTATGAAAGCTTGACTCCTCCTACTCCTCTTCTTCCTCTTGGATTAAAATGGGGTATATGTGTGAAGAGATTGAGAGCAAGTGTGTGTTTATGGTGTGTTAGAGATTTAGTGTGTGAAAGTGAGGTAGTGGTTGGGTGTTTATATAGATATATGATATAATATATGTAAGTATGTATGTATGTATAAAGTGTAAGATATATATATCTATATATGTGTATATGTATGTGATGTAATGAGTAATATATGTATAGATATATTATTTGTATGTATAAAGTATAATGAGTGATTAATGGTATATAATATAAATATAAGTACATGTGTGAATGTGTGTGTCATGTGTATATATATATATATATATAAATATATATATATATATATATATATATATATGTATGTAAGTTAGAAAATTATGCTATTGTTTACGAAATGTATGAATGAATTGTAAAATGTGTATATGTTATGATATGAAATAGAAGGAATGGAAATATAAATAAAATGATCACATAGTCAATTAAAGCAATTATTCACATAATTCACTTAGACACATAATTCAATTAAAGCATGCAAGCAATTCTAACTCTCAAACCCACACGTGTGGCGTGCGTACCTGTAAGACGAAAACACGGGGCATTACAGCTATTTTCCAACTTGATGGGGAAGCATTCAATTGGTAGGAAAGAACTCAAGAGAAGTTAGAGATGGCCGGGGAGGAATTGACATGGGATGTTTTCAAGAGAGAGTTCTGGGAGGCCTTTGTTGCTGAGGGGGTCCGAGAAAGAAAAGAACAAGAATTTACGGATTTGAAGTAAGGGGTTCGTTTGGTAGCCTAACACTTGGCCACATTTAATAGGCTTGGGAAATATGCTGCTCAAATCACCTGTGATGAGAAGAAGAAGATAAGGAAATTTATAGCCGGATTGAGGGAGGACCTAAGGCATGGACAAGCCGGTCACCATTTTGAGTTTGTTGCCGATACAATCCAACGTGCCCTTGTTCAAGAGGAAGAGTACCGAAATAAGGATCCCATTCCTCGATCACATCAACTGGGACAAGATTCGGGGTCCAGTTCGAAGAGGCCTGCTTATCCGGTGACACCAACCGTTAATTGTCCATTTGCTAAAGGTCCGGGAAGAAACCTCGAGTGGCGAAACCGGCACTACCACCACCTCAAGCCCCTTTACCGCCGCATCAATCCAAGTCATGCACTCACTGCGGAGACCCTATGCATACTTGGGAGACTTGTCGCCGTTCCCTTGGAGCTTGTTTGATTTGTGGGTCGATGGAGCATCAGATGGCCGGATGCACTCAGTTTAGACCGGGTCCGAATGGAGGGCAAAGGAAACTGTTTCGGGCTTGAGCTAGCGCCATTGATGGCGAAGAGTAGGATGTCGTGGTTGATCCTACCGCCGTTGTTGAAGGTCTAATATACATTCATGGTACGAGCATACATGCATTGTTTGACCCTGGAGCCACGCATTCCTTTCTTTCTCGTGGTATAGCTGCTTCTATGTGTTTGCCTGTTGTGTGTACATCTACATGCTATGTGATTAGTTCCCCGTTAGAAGGGAGCCTTGTCTGTGATTGGGTGTTTAAGGGAGTTCCGGTGAGCATTGATGGTCGTAACTTTTTGGTGGACTTCATCGAGATGCCTATGAGTCGGTATGGGGCTATACTGGGTATGGATTGGCTCTTCGAGCATTGTGAAACGGTTGATTATCGAGTTAAGAGAGTCCAGTTGGGTTCAGATGTGGTTTTGGGTTTTGGTTCGAAGACTCCTTCCTTATTATCTTTCACCACGACTCATAAGTGGATTCGTGTTGGTGCTTTGTGTTTCTTAGCCTATCTCCTTAACAAGCCAAAAGATCAGGCTAAACTTGAGGAGACTGAAGTAGTGAAAGATTTCCTCGAGGTTTTTCCAGAGAGTTTGGGGTCTGTATCTCTTGTGCGGGAAATTAAGTTTGTGATCGACTTGTATCTGGACGCTACACCATTTTCTTAAACTCCTTATAGGATGGCTCCTGCCGAGTTGAAAGATTGAAGAAACAACTCGAAGAGTTATTGGCTATTGGGTACATTCGTCCGAGTTCATCTCCTTGGGGAGCACCGGTCCTATTCGTGAAGAAGAAAGATGGGACCTTGAGAATGTGCATTGATTATAGAGAACTGAATCGGATGACGGTTAAGAATAAGTATCCCCTCCCACATATCGAGGAGTTGTTCGATATACTTCAGGGCTCAAAGATCTATTCCAAGCTTGATCTCCGTCAGGGATACTACTAGTTGCGGATCCGAGAAGAGGATATCCCAAAGATAGGGTTTAATACTCGGTACGGGCATTATGAGTTCGTTGTGATGCCGTTTGGTCTAACTAATGCCCCCACAGCTTTTATGGACATGATGCACAGAATATTCAAGCCTTTTTTGGGCAAGTTCGTGGTGATATTTATAGACGATATTCTTGTGTACTCGAGGTCCGCCGAGGAGCATGCGAGACACCTTAAGCTTCTTTTGTAAACGCTCAAGGATAATCAGTTGTTCGCGAAGTTCAGTAAGTGTGATTTCTGGATCGATAAGGTTTCTTTCTTGGGTTATATTATATCCGAGAATGGAGTTGAAGTTGACCCTACAAAGATTGAGACTGTGTCAAAGTGGGAGAAACCGAAGAATGTCTCGGAAGTCTGAAGTTTTCTGGGTTTAGCAGGATATTATAGGAGATTTGTGAAAGACTTCTCGAAGATTGCTGCTCCTTTAACCCGATAGACTAAGAAAGAGGTATTGTTTGTGTGGGATGAGGCGTGCGACGAGAGCTTCAATCTCTTAAAGGAGAAATTAACCACTGCCCCGGTCTTGACACTTCCCGAAGGCTCCGAGGGTTATGCGGTGTATACGGATGCATCAAAGGAAGGATTGGGTTGTGTTTTTTATGCAAAACGGGAAAGTTGTTGCAAATGCCTCTAGAAAGTTAAAGGAACATAAGAAGAACTATCCTACACATGAGTTGGAACTCAACGCCGTGATATTTGCTCTTAGTAAGTGGAGGCATTATTTGTATGGAGTTTCTTTTGAGATATTCACCGACCACAAAAGCCTCCAATATTTATTCACTCAGAAGGAGTTAAATTTGAGGCAAAGACATTGGATGGAACTTCTTGAGGACTATGAGTGCACGATTAAGTTATCCCGACAAAGATAACATGGTTGCCGATGCACTAAGTAGGAAGACTAGTGTATCGAGTTTGGAAGTGGATGGAGGAAGTAAGGTTGAGCCAATTGTTGTGAAGGCTCGTGTTGCCAACATCACTATATAACCGGAGTTGAAGCACCGATTATTTGAGGCTCAAACTAGCGACCAGGGAGTTCAGAAACTTGTTGCTAAGGCAAGAGACGATCCGGAGTGTCCGTTTGGGTATGATGAGACTGGTTTATTCTGATTCAAGAATAGAGTGGTTGTACCTGGAGAGTTGAAACGGGTGTTACTGGAAGAGGCTCACAAATCGGCGTACTCTATCCACCCTGGGACTAATAAGATGTATAAGGACTTGTAGTAATATTATTGGTGGAATGGGTTGAAGAAGGATGTAGCCGAGTTTGTGAAACATTATATGACTTATCAGAGGGTGAAGGCCGAGCATAAGAAACCCGGAGGTCTTTTACAGCTGCTACCTATTCCCGAGTGGAAGTGGGAACAAGTAACTATGGGTTTTGTGTCTGGATTGCCGAGAATTAAGGGTGGTTATGATGGTATTTGGTTGATTGTCGACCGCCTGACTAAGTCAGCTCACTTTCTACCGGTTCGGATGTCCGATAAAGTCAGCAAGCTAGCCGAGCTTTACAATAGAGAGATTATTCGTCTTCATGGGATTCTGGTTAACATTGTGTCAGATAGGGATCCGAGGTTCACCTCGAGGTTATAGCAAGAGTTGTATGGTATTTTGGGTACAAGGCTTAAGTTCAACACCACTTCACACCCGCAGACGGATGGACAATCCGGGAGGTTGATTAAATATCTTGAGGAATTACTAAGGGATTGTGCTTTGGATTATCAGACTTTTTAGGATAAACAGTTTCCCTTGATTGAGTTCTCCTACAGCAACAGTTTCCAATCCTTGATCGATATGGCCCTTTATGAGTTGCTCTATGGTCGGAAGTGTCGATCCCCATTGTTCTTTGATCTTGAGGAATGGAAATGGACAAAAAAAGTAGGAGTTAAGAAGGGTGACAAATTAGAGAAACCCCCTAAATCTTTACGGGATATGATTGAGAAAGTCCAATTGGTACAACAACGGATGAAAGTGGCTCAAGATCGACAAAAGAGCTATGCAACAACCAAAGAAGGGATCTTAAGTTTGAAGTTGGGGACCGAGTGTTCTTGAAGGCGTCTCCTCGCAAGGGATTCGCTCGGATTGGAAAGGGAGGGAAACTTAACCCTCGATATCTAGGTTCATTTAAGATTCTTGAGAAGATTGGTTAAATTGCTTACCATTTGGACCTAACGCCGAGCTTAATCGGGATTCGCAATGTTTTTCAGGTTTCTCAACTACGGAAGTACTATCCCGATGAGTCCGAGATTCTCTCCGTTGAAGATGTGGAAGAAGTAGATTTGCAATCGGATTTGACTTTTGTCTAGAAACTGGTAAAGATTATGGATCGTAAGTTTCAAGTGTTGAGAAACTGGGAAATCCCTTTGGTAAAGGTTTTGTGGAGAAGTGATAAAACCAAGGAAGCCACGTGGGAAACCAAGGACAAAATGAAAAGGTTTCATCCGGAGTTGTTTCTGTCTGCGCAGTGAATCTGGGGACCAGATTCTTCCAAGGGGGAGAGGTTGTAATGCCCGGTGTTTTCGTCTTCCAGGTACGCATGCCACACGTGTGAGTTTGAGAGTTAGAATTTCCTTGCATGCTTATGTGAATTATATTTTTATGTGAAATATGTGAATATGTGATTTAAATACTTATATAGGTGTCTTGATTTAAACTTCTTTCCTCTTATTTCATAACATATACATATTTCATAATTCATACACTTCATAAGCATATCATATTTTATATATATAAATCTATACATATATACACTTAAAACTAATTTCATAGAATAAGTGTTATTATATATATATATATATATATATATATATATATATATATATATATATGCATGAAATGAATATATATATATATATATATATATATATAACAAATACACTTACACCAATAAAGCATGTGTAATTATATATATATAATATTTCTAATATCAACTTTTACTTTATAGATGTAATTATATATATATATATATAATATATATCTAATATCTACTTTTAGTTTATACATATAAGCCATGTATCTATACATTACATTACATACACACTTATATCATATAATTATATACACACTCTCATAAGAACACACACACAACTCTGTTCTCTAATTTTCTTCATCACACACACACTCTTGATTCTAGCAAACAATAAGGAGAAGAAGTAATTTAGGAGGAATCACCATCATCTTCATCATAACATCATTACCATTTCGTCTTTCCTTCTTCATTTCCTTCAAAATTGGTTTATACATATACATATATATATATATATATATATATATATATATATGTGTGTGTGTGTGTGTGTGTATATATATATGTATATATATGTGTGTGTGCATATGGGTTTGTTCATCATAACGTCATTACCATTTCATCTTTCCTTCTTCCTTTCCTTCAAGGTTGGTTTATATATATATATATATATATATATATATATATATGTATGTATATGTGTGTGTGTGTGTGTGTATATGGGTTTGTTAGAACTTAGAATTTGAGTTTGATTCTTGATTGTAACCTTGTGAGTTTACATATTTACATGTGAATCCATGAATTTAGTTGCTCTTGTGCCTTGGTTGTTGAAGCTTGATGAACTTGAGCATGTTGAGGGGTTTTGGTGATTGGTTTTTGATTGATTTACAAGCTTATACATGTGTTAATTGCTGTATAATTGGAGTATGTTATGTGTATTTATGTGGAGATTTGTTTAAGTCATTTTTGGTTGAGGCTTTTGGTGCTTTGGTGATTTTCGAGTTTTACCCCTGTTTTCCGCGTTTTTGCCCCGTCTCTATACTGAGATACGAGGGTGTCTCCTTTTGTACTGCATGGGAGACACGACCGTGTCTCTCTTCCCTCATAGTGTCTGTACTGAGACACGGGCGTGTCTCAGTTTGGCCGTGAGGTGAGCCACGCCCGTGTCTCACCCTTTCTTGCTTGTGTGTTTTTATACTTTCTCTAATTGTTTCTTGTATTCTCTTGTTCCAATGTATATGCATTGTAATCATGTTGATATAAGTGTTGTGTTATTGTATGGAGTTCATGAACATCTTCATAACATATTATCATTGAAATCTTATATCATAACATCCATGTATCTGTCGTTCGTCAATTATTTGGTTTATGAGTCTAGAGTCTTATATACACTCGTGTTTTGTGCACAGAGCTCGATCTGGTTGTTGAGGAGCAAGGTTCTTAGGCTTCACTTCTTCATTTCTCTCCACATCCTCTTGTCAAGGTGAGGTTTTATTCTTAGTTACTTAGAACCCCTAATATCTTGTGAGAATATTTAAGCCAAAATGTAAGAAATAGATGTATATCTTAGAAACAATTAATTATGCAAAGGTTTTTCAAATGTTTTCATGAAAATGCTTTGGCGAGAATCTTGCACATGTTATTGGGCCCCGGGGAAATATGTGAATGGAGACCGGTACGACATCGGGCCGTCGGATAAGCCATTGCATATAATACCCTTTGAGAATTTCTCACGCGACCGTGTAGTGTGGAAGGTGAGATATTCTTGAGCCGGTGGTTAACCCATCGAAGGAGCGGGTAGGAGTCATGATCCCCCATCTCGATATTGTACCATGAGGTGGTTTGGGCCTTGCAAACCCTTCCACCGCCCCAGAGGAAGAAGGATGGAAAACTATGATTATTTCTTATGAATATGATTATGGATATTATGATTATGTTATGCATGAACGCTTAATCAATTTTATACACACACTATGGGAGAAGGTTGGAGAATTACCCCCTCCCCAGGCCACGTAAAGTTATGAATTATCAAGTATTAAGATGATGTCTGTAATTCCGAGCGATGCATTATTTAAATTACCCACTTGGGATATTCTAAAACTTTACTTGGAGTTATGGGCTGCTTGTGCATGAGATATATTTATTATGCTCCTCACTCAGTCTTTGGACTGATACCCCATGTTGGTTTTAGTCTTTTGCAGGATATGCTAGGCAGGGAATAAGGTCTACATGAAGTCTTTATTTTGGTCCTAGCATGTGTTTACCTTTTTGCATCTCAAACCTATATACTTTGGTTATGTATAAATCTATTTTAGAGAACACTTGTAAATATTTGATGGTCGTGTAGACCTTTGGTTGTAATACTTGGATCGTATGCCTATTATGATATTTTGCTTCCGTTTTAATTATTGCATCGTTTGTAATTTGTTTAAGAGTTAGCCCCGCTTAGCTAGGTTGGGTTCTTTTATCTTGTCACCCATTCACCACGTGTGTGATTCATGTATGAAAACCCACTTCATGCGTGGATTGGCTAATGGTGCGGGGGATGTGGCGCCTTTTGATGCGGGTGCTACATACCTAATTATCGAAAGATTAATTGTGATTAAGATGTTTTCTTAACTAGTGGAGTTTCAACTTAAAGAGATTTACTTCTTTTTCCATATAACATGTAATCCTTATTCCATGCCAAGCCGCTAGAATTTGAATTATACTAGTTTTGAGTAATTGGTTAACTTGGTTATTAATGTTTAAAAAACAAGCTTAAAACTATTTTAACACTCATCTAGACCTTGAAAGAGGATAGATAATTGAATTTACGTGACTTGGTTGTAGAATTGCACTTGTCAAACGAGTTTTATGTTGGAATTATGAATGCATGTTTGTTACTCCCCTGCCTCGTTCGTCTCTTGAGTTTCAACCCGAGTGTTTGAGTTTTTAGTTCTTGGTTGCATTTAGTTAATTATTTTAAATTCTTCGTTAGTAGTATAATTTACCAACTTGATTTGTGTTCGGTTTTTAGATTAGAGATAAGGTATAAAGTGGTGATTGATTTCCCTTCCATGTGGGTATGATCCTATTGTGCTACATGTATATTTAAGTGTACACTTGCACGATTTGTTTAAAATTTACAACAAGTTTTTGGCATTGTTGCCGGGGAAGGCGTTTAAATCAATATTACTTAATTACCTAAATCTAGTGCTTTAGACCATTAATTTCCCTTTTTGTTTTTCTTCGCTTGCTATACTTGAATTGAACTAAGTGATTATTTTTCCTTCAAGCAGGTATAGGTGCATGCAATGATCCCAAGGCTTGGAACTCATAACTTACGATCAGTAGATCAAAACAACACTCTAGGCAATTAGGAAAGAACACAAGCAACAAAAGAAAAAAGAAGAGGCACTTTATGCAAAAATGGCAAACGATGGAGAACCCTACCACCGCCAGCATTGAGGGATTATGCTATGCCGAGCGTTGGTTTGATTCAGAACAATCTGGTTCGCCCCGCTGTTGAGGCGAACAATTTCAAGATCAAAGTTTCCACGATCAACCTACTGCAGCAAAACCAGTTTGGAGGGATAGCATTGAGGATTTGACGGCACACCTCTCTTACTTTCTCAAAGTGTGCGATACTTTTAAGATCCACAAAGTCTCAACTGATGCCATCAGAGTCAGGCTATTTCCCTTCTCTTTAAGGGATAAATCCCGAGCATGGATTAGCACTCTACCTACAAAGATCCTTTAGACTTGGGAAGTTCTTTCCCAAGCATTCCTGGCTAAATATTTCCCACTAAGCAAGACTGTGAGGAACAGGAATGATATCACATCCTTTAGACAGTTTGATGGAGAGTCTTTGTACGAGGTGTGGGATATGTTCAAAGAGCTGCAGAGGAAATGCCCACATCATGGCATTCCTAGTTGGCTTCTGGTGCAGACATTCTACAATGGGATCCCCCAAAATATGAAAGTTATGGTTGATGCAGCGGCAGGTGGAGCACTTATGGCTAAATCTGCTTCGTACTTCTGGACAACATGGCAATTAACGATAGCTGGACACATGAGAGGAACAATCCTTAACTGGTTGTTGAGTGTAGAATTCCCATGAATTCGAATGTATTTTATGTCGTTTCAAGAGCTTATGTGTATATTTTGCTCCATTTAGGTACTATTTGTGTTGGAGTTACGAAACGATGGAAAATAGCAAATTTGGAGCTAAGTGTTGCAAAAAGGAGGACACTTCCGTGTCCCCCTACATGTTCAAACTAAGACACCCCCGTATCGGGGGTCAGAAGAGGTGATTCTTGGCGGATCAAAGGAGATACGCCCGTGTCTCCCAGGAAGAACAAACTCGGACACTCCCGTGTCCGAGGTCAGAAGGTTTAGAATTTGAGAAAAGCGAGTGACACGGGCGTGTCACTCCACAAGAAGAAAATGCGACACTTCCGTGTCGGAGTACAGTAGGTCGAAGCTTTCAGAGATAGATAGGACACGCTCGTGTCGCCCAGTATGAAGGAATGGGGACACGGTCGTGGCACTTATAAAGTCGCGATAACGTTTTCTCTTTTAGCGAATTTCATGAATGTTTAGGGTCTGGTTTTTGGAGATTCATTTTGACATGATGAACGTGAATTTCTTTAATGCAATTCCTTTGATTTTTATGAATTTCGAGTTAGTTATAAGTAGCTAAATCCCTAGGGCTAGGGGAGTGATGGATTATGCACGCTAAGTGTTTGATAATGATTTAATGACTTGTACCAATTCTTAGTTTTGAAAACTTGGTTTTAATTGATTGCAATGGATTGGCCACCCTTAGCATAACCTAGAATTGCCTAACTATCGAAAGATTAATGGTAATCTAGTCATTTTCTAAACTTGTAGATTTAGAATCTAAAGAGATTTAATTCTTAATCTATACAACAAGTAATTTTTATTCCATGCTAAGTAGCTAGAATTGGAATTACACTAGTCTTGATTAATTGGTTAACGTGGTTTTTATTGATTATGAGAACAACCTTAATGTTATTTTAACACTCGTCTATACCTTGAAAGAGAATAGATTGAATTTACGTTACTAGGTTGTAGAATTGCACTTGTCAAACGTGTAGTATATTAAATCATACATGCATAGTTGTTACTCCCCAGCCTTGTTTGTCTCTTGATTTCACTTCGTTTGCTAAGTTCATAGTTGTGCTTTTCTTTAATTAATTGCTTGAATTTCTTGTTAGTAGTTTAAATACTCAACTTAGTATTTGATCGGTTTTTAGATTAGAGTTAAGTATAAGAGTAGTGATTGGTACGATTGTATTGTGCTACGCGTATATTCAAAGTGTACACTTGCACGATCGGTTTTCACTTAAAATGATAACACCGGTCAAGGGTGTGGCTGGAGTTCTCGAGCTAGATGGATTAACGACTGTCAAAGCTAAATTTGAAGCACTGAGCAAGAAATTGGACCAATTGACCGTAAATGTAGTTGTCACACCTCATCCACCAGCACCTCCTGTTAGGGTTAATGCCCTGAAAATCCTATTATACTGTAAATATTTTGGATTAATAAAATTGAAATTATTGCAAGTTTGAGTATTTTACGAATTTAATAATTAATGACCTGTGATGGTATTTTTATATGAAAAGTGTTTCATAGGAAAAGACTTTAAATACCAAAAATCACGTGTCATTAACGTTCTAGTCGGTATGATAAGAAAATGTTCTTATCAAGACTATAATGTGTTATATAAGATGATTAGTCTTTCGTCATAGGGAAATGAAGTTTCCGATTATAACACATTGATGATTTTCAATGAGATTGGAAACATCGAACTGGACCACTGAGATTGTTCATTTTATACTGCTATCTAAAATGAACAAAAATCTCGGAAAGCATTGGACTCTTAATCCTGATAGTGTTTCTACTTTAGGCATGCAGTGTTAATCAATGTGATGTACTAAGAAGTGAGGTCTCGGTAACGGGTGGCCAAAATATTTTGTAAGTTTGTTGATACCATGAAATGTGCTAAAGAGTAATACGGAACGAGAAATTTGTAGCCTTGCTGTAAGGTTAAAAGATATCCCTGAAATAGATTTGCAAAAAGCTCAAATCAAACCTTTGGCCTAAGTACTTCGTGTATGCATCACCGAAGTTGTATGTTGAATGTGTTTCACATACATGGAATTTGGACTTAAGGCGAATCAAGAATTTTAGATTGAAAGTGAAAAATAAATGATAGTAGTATTGATTGATTTATTTTTCATGGATATTTATATAGAGGAGGAAAATGTAAAATTATTCCAGATCGAGAAATTCGTGAATAATTTAATTAATTTTAGAGTTCAACAATATTTATTTAGTGGAATTAAATATTGTTAAACGGTAATCAATTATTGTCACGAGATGATAACAGATTGACCCGTTTGGGGATAAAATTAATTAGTCCTGCAGGTCCCCCTACAAGCCCTAACTAAGATCAAAGAGAAAATATTAAAAGGAGAGAGATAAATGAATTTTCAAAGATTTTGAAAATGGCCAATAGATTTATTTTGAGAAAATAAATCAAATTCCAAAGAGTTGGAAATGCCGGAAAAAAAATAATTTTTTTTTTCTAACGTGGCAAGTGATGACGTGTCAATTGACGTGTCATACCACGTCGCAACGTTAGCGCGAAACGTGGACAGTCGGTATCTCACTAAGTCAGTGCAGATCAACGGTCCGGATTTCTGTTGACCGTGTCAGCCAACGGGTCGGTTTAAAGGGTCATCGGGCCAGGTTAAAGGATAGGGTCGAGTCAAGGATGAACTGACCCTAACACGTGGCAGTATTGGAGTGTGCCACGTCACCCAAAGGTTGGATCGTGTTAAACCTACCGGTCCACTGTCGAACCGATCTCGTAACTGAGCCGATCCGATCGGACCTAACCGAACCGGACACGTGGCGGCCAGCTGTGGAGGCGTGTGTAGGTCACACGACATCACACAGCCAGGCTTTAGGCCATGCGTGGTAGCGCGTGCCACATCATCCCGGCGTGTGGTCAGTGGCATTGGATCCTTAAGGCTCAAGCTTCCAAATGGTGGTCTCCGTTTAGCCGCTGAATCTTGGAGTACACGGCTACAATAAGAAAAAGAAGCGGATGTCCTTGGTTTGGAGGCTATAAATAGGCCTTGAACCATTTCTTTTTATAACCATGAATTCCAGCTTCTTTTTCCTGATTTCTAAAATACCTCTCGGCCCTCTCTTTCATTAATTAAATAATCCTTAATTAAGGATTAATTAATATTTAATTAGGTGGTTATATAATTAATATATAATCTACTTAATTATTTGAAAATAGGGATTTTCTAGTTTTAGAAAAAAGTTATTTTTCCGAAAAATATTTTCTCAAAGTATTTAGCGAAATACCGTTGGAGCCCACACTCCAGAATCTTAAATTGGGGACATTGCGGGGAAGCTCTGCCGGTTTCACGAGAAAATTCGAGATGCTGGAAAAGTGTCGTTGATGGCCAATTTTTGCAGCACGGTAGTACCGTTACGATGCTAAAATTATTATTTGCATATTACGATTATATGCTCTATGATTTAAAATTATGTTATCAATGCATGCATATATTAAAGTTATTCTGCCCGATTTGTTCCGCTACTTATTAAAATATTTTAGAAATATTTTGATAACGATGTTATGGAAATTTTTTTTGAAATATTGCGTTAAACCGTCACTATGTTTCGGGCCCGCCACCTAGCAACAGGTACCAAAGCGGGGCTCTGAATATATACTTGCATTGATAAAGTATATGATGCATAATTTTTAATCTGAAACTGTGCGCGTAATTTCTGTCTAAGGAGGTTGGGTTTTAAGTGGGACCATTGTCACCCCTCCAGTGTTTCCTGGGAATTTACGTGGAATGGTAATTCTCTGGGCAACAATTTAATTGTCTTCCTGGTAATTGCCGAATCAGTAAATATGATATAAATTATGTGATAATTTATAACATATTTACTTTGGGCCACTAAAATTAAAAGTGTGATAATTATGTAATAATTATTTGCAAGCATGTTTTAATTTTAAATATGGCAGAGTTTTTTGCTTGGATACCCCCTGTGTTATGCCTAATTAGCACTTCGAACCCTGGGATTTGAAAATTCTCAAAGAGTACCCTGTGATTATATAAATTAGATAAATAATTTTTAATAGAGATTAAACACGATGCATAATTGGAGTAATATTTTTTGGCTTAATTAATAAATTGTTATTAAGGCCTTAAAATATTATTACGGTTATTTAATAATCCTAGTGGGAGAAAATTAATTAGATTAATTACTTCCAACAATAAGACGCCAAAAGTGATTATTTAATAATCAAAGATAATCCACAAATTTTAAAAATTCATGTGGGAGTGAGAGGAAAAGAGTTGGATTCTCATGGCCTCCATTACCCGTCTATAGTATAGTGGATATGTACTACTCCCTTCGGCGGGTATGTATTCGCAGTATACAAGATTAGACTTCTACAGATACAACGAAGTACGGGGAAAGTCAGCTCGACCACGCCTCCATGGAGTGTCTTGATCTACTCGTACGAATTTCTAGGTAATGGTGTACACTTGACTCAGTGATGTATTAACCTCCCTTCGGAGCTATGTTACATTCACTTAGAGGTCAAGGGTTGACGTGGTGGATTAACATAGTTTGGTAAAAGTTACCTAGATGGCATGTTAAGTAAGAGTAGTTCTTGCTTTTCTAAGCAGTTTTCGACCTCACTTCCGGGGAGTCAACTACGGTTGGTTAAGTCACTATTGCGTAAACCAAAATGCTTACGTGGATTTCATTTATTGGTTAGATGCAAAAGAAGTAAAATACAAAATCATAACTGGCACTATTTTAAAATATTTCAATTTTAAAACAATGACGACCACTAGCACGCTTCAATCGATCCTAAAGGAAAATAGACTTGAAGGGTCTAATTACGCTTATTGGAAAATGAATCTTGACATCGTGTTTGATCACGAGAATCTAAAACGTGTGCTTAATGAACCTTGTCCGGGGGTACCGGAAACTACAGCCACTCAGGACATGAGAAATACTTATGCCAATTTGATCAAGTCCAATGATTTGGCTAGGTCTTATATCCTGGCATCTGTCTCCAGTGCTCTTAAGCATCAAATGCATGAGATGCCAACTGCTAGGAACATGATGGATAATCTCCATCAGATGTTTGGAGGATAGAATCGAGCCAAGAGGCTCGAGTTAATGAGAAGGCTGTTAGTTACCAAGATGTCTGAGGGATCACCTATTTAGGATCATGTTATGAACATGATGGCTTGTCTGAATGAAATTGAAAGCCTTGGTGCTAAATTTGATGATCTCAGTAAACAGGATATGATCCTATGATCCCTGCCAAAATCGTTCGACACATTCAGGTAAAATTATTCTATGAACAAATTGGATTTTTCATTGCCTGAATTGATGAACGAACTTAGAGTTGCAGAGGGAGTAATGAAAGCTAAGGGAACTATTCTCCTAGCATAGGCATCGACTTCCACGGCTTCAAAAGCCAATAGGTGGAAAAAGGGAATGGGAAAGGTTCTCAATCCTAAGAAAAAGGTTCAAGAAGAAGAAGGGTAAACCTAGCAAGGGAAAATGTTTCCACTGCGGAGAAAATGGTCACTGGAAGAGGAATTATCCAAAATACTTAGCAAGTTTTCTTGCTAAGCCATCTGGACAAGGTATATCGATATCTTGTCTGATAGAATTATGTTTAGTTGGAAGTCCACCAGATTCCTGGTGTGTGGACTCGGGTTCAACTAATCATATCTGTAATTCGTTGCAGGGGTTCAAGCTAACCAGAAAGCTTGAAGATGGCAAGATACAGCCACTACTCGGGGATAATGCAAGTATATCTGTATTAGCAGTAGGGACTGTAAATTTGTATTTTGGTAATAGGGTTTTGATGCTAAAAGACACTCTGTACATACCGTGTGTTCGTAAAAATCTGATTTCTGTAAGTTGTTTAATAAATAATGGTTTCAATGTGTGTTTTGAACAAAGTTTTACCATCATGCAAAATAAAAGGTTTATTTTCTCTGGCATGGTAAAAGATGGTCCTTTCTTGTTGTATCCCAACAAAAACCCTAATTTCAAACTTTACACTACTAAGCCTGACATACCATCCAAGAGAAAAACTCTTATACCTAATAAGGCTTATAAGTGGCATTTACGCCTTGGTCATATTAAATTGAATAGGATCTAAAGACTAATTTCAGATGAATTGTTGAGTCCCTTGGACTTAACAGAAATGCTAGTCTGTGAATCTTGTTAGGAAGGTAAAATGACCAAGAAATCTTTTTAAAACCAAACGTAATCATGCCACAGAATTGCTTGAGTTCATTCATACGGATGTGTGTGGTCCTATGAGTATTCAAGCAAGAGGAGGTTTTCAGTATTTCATCACTTTTACGGATGATTACTCCAGATACGGATACGTTTATTTGATGAGATATAAGTCTGAATCTTTTGAAAAGTTCAAAGAATTCAAGGCTGAAGTTGAAAATCAAACTGGAAAACGTATCAAAGCACTTCGATCAGATCGTGGTGGTGAGTATCTGTCTACAGAATTTCTAGAATTTTTCACTTCAAGTCGGATTAGATCTCAACTATCTGCACCGGGTACACCCCAACAAAATGGTGTTGCAGAAAGGAGAAATAGAACACTGATGGAAATGGTATGATCTATGATGAGTCATGCTCCCCTACCAAGTTCGTTTTGGGGCTTTACACTCGAAACGGCAGCACACATATTAAACCTTGTTCCATCCAAGTCAGTTCCTAAAACACCAATGGAATTGTGGCGAGGGCGAAAGCCCAGTGTCTCCTATCTTCGGATATGAGGAACCCCAGCTCGTGTGTTAAAGAAGGATCCTGACTAGTTGGAATCAAGAACAGAGGTTTGCTTGTTCATAGGTTATCCTAAAGGAACAAGAGGTGGCATATTTTACGATCCAATAGATCAAAAAGTTTTTGTGAGCACTAATGTTAAATATCTCAAGGATGACTTCGTATATGACCACAAAGGTAGAAGCAAAATTGTGTTAGAAAAAATGACAACATTAGATTCTGAATTCTAAGAACTCATAGTAACTGAAAAAGTGTTAGATACATATGATGTACCAGATCCAACATATGATGTAGGGACTAGTTGTTGGAATAGCGCCCTACAAAGCCGTTTAGTTATAATCTGGTTTGGGACTTTCCTTATATCACATACAATCTTTGAATAATATAAGACTGATTATTATCATAGGCAAACACTACTTTATGTGCAATACATGTTTTTTTATGTTTCCATTATGTGCGCATGTATCAGAACTCCCCTAATCCATAAGGTTGTTAGGGACTTTGTCATTAGGTGAATGACACATGAAATAGGCCCTAAATCAAGGCCGGATTAGAAACCACTCCAAGTCGATGAGTGCAACAAATAGTTAGAGTGTTGATTAGGCTCGATTGAGACTTGCTCGTGGGATTGCGTCCTTAAGAAGGAGCATCCTGTTTCATGGGGGTGCAAAGTGCATACTTGATGCGTGCGCAATACATGACGGTGCTCGTTATCAGAAAGGGTATACTGAGGTGTCCCATGTAATAAGATTCCTAAATGGGAAATGAAGTTTCCACTTCAGAAACAGGAAACTTCCAGATTAGGAAATATCTCACAGGTCAATGGTGTGAGTAAAGTAATCCTTTGACTTGAGATTCCATTGATGCTTTGTGGGCTAACTCTGTAGTCTTAGGTATAAGCTTTAAAGGATGTCTCACGAGATAACTGATTCAAGGCTTATGTTGGGGCTGCACAAGTGGCACATGGAAGCATATGATAATTAACAAAGGACCTACACTTGCTTTAATGTAAGAAGGTCTCTTATTACATAAGTCGTTCATATACTATCCTAAACCCTCGGCCGAGATAGTGGATCAAGACATCAAGAAAAGGGTTTCTTGGATTGAGATCAAATGGATATGAAACGAACTAAGCTTTATGATCGAGATTAGTGGGGCTCTCATTATTCCCATACCTTAGATCTTAATCGAGAGATGGGATGGTAGGAGGATTGTACCTCAAAAGTTGTCATTAACAGAAAGGTTCTTTCGAATATATATTCATTGTTTGGGCAGGGGTCACACACCTGTTGCTAGACTATGGTCGTGTGATCTGTGAACTAATAAAGCGTATTAGTCTCACTGCTAACTGAAAATGAACCTAAGGGGTCACACACAAATGCCAGATTCAAAGGGTATTGAAGGAAAGATCAAATAGTTGATCGAAACGAGACCACACATGTAATGTACATGTATGGCTCGTGAGCTCGAGTTGGGCATATAGTCCGATTGAGAAATTGGACCGTATGTTAATTAATTGGAGAATTAATTATAAAGCCCAAGCATAATTAATTAAGAGAATTAATTATAAATCCCTAATATAATTAATTAGGAGAATTAATTTTAAAGCCAAATAAAATTAATTAGAGAATTAAATTTAGCCCGTTAGAATTAATTAAGAATTAATTCTAAAGCCCTTCATGGAATTAACTGGGAGAATTAATTCTAAGTATTTAAGTATATAATTATTTAGTTATTCTAATTTGATAAGAATAAATAAATAAATCAGTATTAAATATCTTCTATTTATTATTCTAGTAAATATTAATTCTAATATAATTAGAATAAATTTTATTGGAATAAGATATTTAATTATTATTAGAATAATTAAATATTCCTAATTTGATTAGGAGCTCTTTTCTAGTAGGAATAGATATCTTATTTTGAATAAGACTCCTATTACTTGGAGAGAAAGGAAATAGAAGAAAAGTCGAAGTTAGAATCCGATTCTGATTAGACCTAGGGGTTGTTCGAACCCTAGCCTATAAATAGGCAAAGGGGTTCGAAAATTTCACTTACGTGTGAAAGAGTGATCACGCCGAATCTACATGGCTTCAAGAATTTGGAAGAATTCTCTTGCTTTCTTTCATCTCACTTTGTTTATTTCTTTACACATGTCATAGTACTAGCATACTCACTCACATGATTTGAATCTAGGACTGGTGTGGATTATTACTCTAGGGGAGACCTATAGTGGAATCTAGTAGAAAGAATCTTTCGAGGGACGAGGGTTGCCATTACCACATGAAGCGCGTTTAAGGGCGGCTCAAAATGTGTCAAGAAAGCGATGATTCTTGTAAGTTCTTGAATCCCTAAGATTAGAAATAGAAATTGCAAGTCCGATCTTGCCTTTTGCGAAAATTTTTGAATTCCGCTGTGCTTTCTGATCGTGTTTTTCCCAACATTAGTACACAACAGTCTTGTCGTAGTGGGAGGATTGTCAGGGCACCTGACAGATACTTAGGATTAACCCAAGTGGTTGAATCTGATGTATCAGATCTTGCCACATATGATGAAGCTATAAAGGATATAGACGCTGACCATTAGGTCAGAGCCATGGAATCTGAATTAGATTCAATGTATTCCAATAAAGTCTGGGAACTTGTAGAGGCGCCTGAGGGCATTAAACTTATTGGATAGGGAGTGGATGGAAAGGTTGAGACCTTTAAATCAAGGCTTGTGGCAAAGGGTCAAAAAGAAGGTATCGATTATGACGAAACATTCTCGCCTGTAGCAATGCTTAAGTCCATAAGAATTCTCCTTTCCATTAATGCTCATTTTGATTAAGAGATTTAGCAAATGGATGTAAAGACTGCCTTCTTGAACGGGCACCTTCATGAAGAGATATACATGGCTCAACCTGAAGGCTTTATAGCCAGAAATTAGAAGCATATGGTATGCAAGCTTAATAGATCAATTTATGGTATTAAGCAAGCGTCTAGATCATGGAACATTAGATTTAATGAGGCAATTAAATCCTTTGGATTTATACAATTGTCTAATGAACCATGTGTGTACAAAAGACATCATGATAATGTTGTAACATTTTTAGTTTTATATATAAACAATATTCTACTCATTGGGAATGATACGAGAATATTGTCAGTAGTCAAAATTTGGTTGTCAAATCAGTTTGACATGAAAGACCTAGGTGAACCCAGTTATATTCTAGGGATCAGACTTTGTCCTGATCATAAGAATAAAATGATTGGCTTATCACCAACAACACATATAAGATGCTGGCAAGATATAATATGGCTAATTCCAAGAAAGGTTAGTTACATTTCAGACATGGAATTCATCTGTCTCGGGATCAATGTCCCAAAACCCCAGAAGAGATAGAAGAAATGAAAGATGTTCTGTATGCTCCGGCAGTCGAAAGCCTCATGTATGCCATGTTATATACAAGGCCAGATATCTGTTATGCTGTAGGTCTAGTCAGTAGATATCAGTCAAACCCTGGACCCCAACACTAGATGGCTGTAAAGCATATATTGAAGTACTTGAGAAGGACTCGGGATTATATGCTTGTCTATCGCAGTGATGAGCTCTTTCCTATAGGGTACACGGAGTCTAAGGAACCTCGAAGTCTTAAATGTGCAAAGCACATCTAGAGAAAGTTTCACATTATACGAGATTATGTGGAATGTGGAGAAGTGGCAGTAGTGAAAATTGGCTCTGTAAATAATATGGCAAATCCCTTCACTAAGAGTTTGGCGTAAAAGAGTTTTGACACTTATGTTGAAGGGATGGGCCATACAACTGTAGCCAATTGGATTTAGGGCAAGTAGGAGATTGTTAGGGTTAATGCCCTAAAAATCCAATTATATTGTAAATATTTTGGATTAATAAAACTGAAATTATTGCAAGTTATGAGTATTTTATGAATTTAATAATTAATGACGTGTGATGGTATTTTTATATGAAAAGTGTTTCATAGGAAAAGACTTTAAATACCAAAAATCACGTGTCATTAAAGTTCTAGTCGGTATGATAAGAAAATATTCTTATCAAGACTGTAATGTGTTATATAATATGATTATTCTTTCGTCATAGGGAAACGGAGTTTCCGATTATAACACATTGATGATTTTCAATGAGATTGGAAACATCGAACTGGACCATTGACATTGTTCATTTTATACTGCTATCTAAAATGAACAAAAATCTCGGAAAGCATTGGACTCTTAATCCTAACAGTGTTTCTACTTTAGGCATGTAATGTTAATCACTATGATGTACTCAGAAGTCAGGTCTCGGTAACGGGTGGCCAAAATACTTTGTACGCTCGGTGATTGCATGAAATGCGCTTAAAGAGTAATACTGATCGAGGAATCTGTGACCTTGTTGAAAGATTAAAAGATATCCCTGAAATAGATTTGCAAAAAGTTCAAATCAAAACTTTGGCCAATGTACTTCGTGGGTGCGTTATCGAAGTTTTATGTTGAATGTGTTTCACATATAGGGAATTTGGACTTAAGGCGAATCAAGAATTTCAGATTGAAAGTGAAAAATAAATGATAGTAGTATTGATTTATTTTTCATGGATATCTATACAGAGGAGTAAAATACAAACTATTCTAGATAGAGAAATTCGTAAATAATTTAATTAATTTTAGAGTTTAACAATATTTATTTAGTGAGATTAAATATTGTTAAATAGTAATCAATTATTGTCATGAGACGATAATAGATTGACCCGTTTGGAGCTAAAATTAATTAGTCCTGCAGGTCCCCCTGCAAGCCCTAACGAAGATCAAAGAGAAAATATTAAAATGAGAGAGAAATGAATTTTAAAAGATTTTGAAAATGGCCAAGAGATTTATTTTGAGAAAATAAATTAAATTCCAAAGAGTTGGAAATGCCCAAAATTTTATTTTGGAGAAAATAAAAATTAAAAAATTTTTTTTTTTCCCCCTTACGTGGCAGGTAATGACATGTCAACTGGCGTGTCATGCCACGTCAGCGGGTCAGACGCCAGGTGGCGCTGACTGGGTGACGCTAGCGAGACACATGGAAGGCCGGGATCTCATCTCGTCAGCGCAGATCAGTGGTCCGGATTTCTGTTGATCGTGTCAGTCATCGGGTCGGTTTAAAGGGTCACCAGGCCGGGTTAAACTGGAGTGTGCCACGTCACCCAGAGGTTGGATCGGGTTAAACTGACCGGTTCACTATCATACCGGTCTGGTAGCTGAACTGGTCCGGCTAGACCTAACCGAACCGGACACGTGGCGGCCAGCTGTGGAGGTGCATGTAGGTCACACGCCAGCACACAGCTAGCCTTCAGGCCCCGTATAGTGGCACGTGCCACGTCAACCTTGCGAGTGGTCGGTGGCGTTAGAATCCTTACGGCGTAAGCTTCCACATGGTGGTCTCCGATTGGCCGCTGGCTCTTGGAGTAGAGGGAAAAAATAAGAAAAAGACGCGGATGTCCATGGTTTAGAGGCTATAAATAGGCCTTGAACCATTTCATTTTATAACCATGAATTCCAGCTTCTTTTTCCTGATTTCTAAAATGCCTCTCGGCCCTCTCATTCATTAATTAAATAATCCTTAATTAAAGATTAATTAATGTTTAATTAGGTGGTTATATAATTAATATATAATCCACTTAATTATTTGAAAATAGGGATTTTCTAGTTTTAGAAAAAAATTATTTTTCCGAAAAATATTTTCTCAAAGTATTTAGCGAAACACCGCTGGAGCCCACACTCCAGAATTTTAAATTGGGGATATTGCGGGGAAGCACTGCTGGTTTCACGAGAAAATTCGAGGTGCTGGAAAAGTGTCGTTGATGGCCAATTTTTGCAGCACGGTAATACCGTTATGATGCTAAAATGAATATTTGCATATTATGATTATATGCTCTATGATTTAAAATTATGTTATCGATGCATGCATATATTAAAATTATTCTACCTGATTTGTTCCATTGCTTGTTAAATATTTTAGAAATATTTTGATAACGAGGTTATGGCAAAATTTTTTGAAATATTACGGTATACCGTCACTATGTTTCGGGCCCGGCACCCAACAACTGGTATCAGAGCGGGGCTCTGAATATATACTTGCATTGATACAGCACATGATGCATAATTTTAAATCTGAAACTGTGCACGTAAATTCTGTCTAAGGAGGCTGGGTTTTAAATGGGACCATTGTGACCCCTCCAGTGTTTCCTGGGAATTTGTGTGGAATGGTAATTCTCTGGGAAACAATTTAATTATCTTCCTAGTAATTTCCGAATCAGTAAATATGATTTAAATTATGTGATAATTTATAACATATTTACTTTGGGCCACTAAAATTAAAAGCATGATAATTATGTAATAATTATTTGCAAGCATTCTTTAACTTTAAATATAGCATGATAATATGAGATATTATGCTATTTCAATTATGCATGTTTTATTAGATAAATAATGTTTAATAGAGATTAAACACGATGCATAATTTGACTAATATTTTTTGGCTTAATTAATAAATTGTTATTAAAGCCTTAAAATATTATTACGGTTATTTAATAATCCTAGTGGGAGCAAATTAATTAGATTAATTACTTCTAACAATAAGACGTCAAAAGTGATTATTTAATAATCAAAGATAATCCACAAATTTTAAAAATTCAAGTGGGAGTGAGATGAAAAGAGTTGGATTCTCAGGCCTCCATTACCCGTCTATAGTATAGTTGATACGTACTACTCCCTTCGGCGGGTATGTATTCGCAGTATACACGATTAGACTTCTAGGGATAGAACGAAGTATGGGGAAAGTCAGCTCGACCGTGCCTCCGTGGAGTGTCTTGATCTGCTCGTACGAATTTCTTGGTAATGGTGTACATTTGACTAAGTGATGTATTAATCTCCCTTCGGAGCTATGTTACATTCACTTAGAGGGCAAGGGTTGACGTGGTGGATTAACATAGTTTGGTAAAATTTACCTACATGGTATGTTAATTAAGAATAGTTCTTGCTTTTCTAAGCAGTTTTCGACCTCGCTTCCGGGGAGTCAACTACGGTTGGTTAAGTCACCAATGCCTAAACCAAAATGCTTACGTGGATTTCATTTATTGGTTAGGCGCAAAAGAATAAAATACAAAATCATAAATTGTACTATTTTAAAATATTTCAATTTTAAAACAATGACGACCGCTAGCCCACTTCAATCGATCCTAAAGGAAAATAGACTTGAAGGGTCGAATTACGCTTACTGGAAAATGAATCTTGACATCGTGTTTGATCACGAGAATCTAAAACGTGTGCTCAATGAACCTTGTCCAGGGGTACCGGAAACTATAGCCACTCAGGATATGAGAAATGTTTACGCCAATATGATCAAGTCCAATGATTTGGCTAGGTCTCATATCCTAGTATCTGTCTCCAGTGTTCTTAAGCATTAAATGCACGAGATGCCAACTGCTAGGAACATGATGGATCATCTCCATCAGATGTTTGGAGTACAGACTCGAGCCAAGAGGCTCGAGTTAATGAGAAGGATGTTAGTTACCAAGATGTCTGAGGGATCACCTGTTCAGGATCATATTATGAACATGATGGCTTGCCTGAACGAAATTGAAAGCATTGGTGCTAAATTTGATTATCTCAATAAACAGGATATGATCCTATGCTCTCTGTCAAACTCGTTCGACACATTCAGGCAAAATTATTCTTTGAACAAATTAGATTTTTCTCCGCATGAATTGCTGAACGAACTCAAAGTGGCAGAGGGAGTGATGAAAGCTAAGGGAACTGTTCTTCTAGCATAGGCATCAACTTCTACGGCCTCAAAAGCCAGCAAGTGGAAAAAGGGAAAGGGAAAGTTCCCAATCCCAAGAAAAAGGTTCAGACAAAGAAGGGTAAACCTAGCAAGGGTAAATGTTTCCACTGCGGAGAAAATGGGCACTGGAAGAGGAATTTTCCAAAATGCTTAGCCAGTTTTCCTACTAAGCCATCTGGACAAGGTATATCGATATCTCGTCTGATAGAATTATGTTTAGTTGGAAGTCCACCAGATTCCTGGGGTGTGGACTCGGGTTCAACTAATCATATCTGCAATTCGTTACAGGGGTTCAAGCTAACCAGAAAGCTTAAAGATGGTAAGATACAACTACTGCTCGGGGATAATACAAGTATATCAGTATTAGCAATAGGGATTGTAAATTTGTATTTTGGTAATAGGGTTTTGATGCTGAAAGACACTCTGTACATACCATGTGTTCGCAGAAATCTGATTTCTTTGAATTGTTTAAAAAATAATGGTTTCAATGTTTGCTTTGAAAAAAGTTTAATCATTAAGCAAAATAAAAGGTTTATTTTCTTTGGCATGGTAAAAGATGGTCTTTTCTTGTTATACCCCTACAAAAACCCTAATTTCGAACTTAACACTACTAAGCCTGACTTACCATCCAAGAGAAAAACTCTTATACCTAACGAGGGTTACAAGTGGCATTTACGCCTTGGTCATATTAATCTGAATAAGATCCAAAGGCTAATTTCAAACGAATTGTTGAGTCCCTTGGACTTAACAGAACTACCAGTCTGTGAATCCTGTTTGGAAGGTAAAATGACCAAGAGATCTTTTAAAACGAAAGATAATCGTACCATAGAATTGCTTGAGTTAATTCATACGAATGTGTGTGGTCCTACGAGTATTCAACCAAGAGGAGGTTTTGAGTATTTCATCACTTTTACGGATGATTACTCCAGATACGGATATGTTTATTTGATGAGATATAAGTCTGAATCTTTTGAAAAGTTCAAAGAATTCAAGGCTGAAGTTGAAAATCAAACTGGAAAATGTATCAAAGCACTTCAATCAGATCGTGGTGGTGAGTATCTGTCTACAGAATTTCTAGAATTTCTCACTGCAAGTGGGATTAGATCTCAACTATCTGCACCGAGTACACCCCAACAAAATGGTGTTGCAGAAAGGAGAAATAGAAATCTGATGGAAATGGTAAGATCTATGATGAGTCATGCTACCCTACCAAGATCGTTTTGGGGCTTTACACTTGAAACGGCAGCACACATATTAAACCTTGTTCCAACCAAGTCGGTTCCTAAAACACCAATGGAACTGTGGCAAGGGCGAAAGCCCAGTTTCTCCTATACTCGGATATTGGGAACCCCAACTCGTGTGTTAAAGAAGGATCCTGACAAGTTGGAATCAAGAATAGTGGTTTGCTTGTTCAGAGGTTATCCTAAAGGAACAAGAGGTGGCATATTTTACGATCCAAGAGATCACAAAGTTTTTGTGAGCACTAATGTTAAATATCTCAAGGATGACTTCGTATATGACCAGAAAGGTAAAAGCAAAATTATGTCAGAAGAAATCACAACATCAGATCCTGAATTCCAGGAACCCATAGTAACTGAAAAAGTGTTAGATACATATGATATACCAGATACAACAAATGATGTTGGGACTAGTACACAACACCCTCGTCGTAGTGGGAGGATTGTCAGGGTACCTGACAGATACTTAGGATTAACCCAAGTGGTTAAATCTGACCTATCAGATCTTGTCACATATAATGGATCTATAAAGGATATAGACGCTGACCGTTGGGTCAGAGCCATGGAATCTGAATTAGATTCAATGTATTCCAATAAAGTTCGGGAACTTGTAGAGGCGCCTAAAGGCATTAAACCTATTGGACGAGTTGAGACCTTTAAAGCAAGGCTTGTGGCAAAGGGTTATACCTAAAAAGAAGGTATCGATTATGACAAAACCTTCTCGCTTGTAGCAATGCTTAAGTCCATAAGAATTCTCTTTTCCATTAACGCTCATTTTGATTAAGAGATTTAGCAAATGGATGTAAAGACTGCCTTCTTGAACGGCCACCTTCATGAAGAGATATACATGGCTCAACCTGAAGGCTTTATAGCCAGAAATCAGGAGCATATGGTATGCAAGCTTAATAGATCTATTTATGGTCTTAAGCAAGCGTCTAGATCATGGAACATCAGATTTAATAAGGCAATTAAATCCTTTGGATTTATACAATTGTCTGATAAACCATGTGTGTACAAAAGACATCATGATAATGTTGTAACATTTTTAGTTTTATATATAGAGGATATTCTGCTCATTGGGAATGATACGAGAATATAGTCAGCAGTCAAAATTTGGTTGTCAAATCAGTTTGACATGAAAGACCTAGGTGAAGCCAGTTATATTCTAGGGATCAGACTTTGTTATGATCGTAAGAATACAATGATTGGTTTATCACAAACAACACGTATAAGATGCTGGAAAGATGTAATATGGCTAATTCCAAGAAAGGTTTGTTACATTTCAGACATGGAATTCTTCTGTCTCGGGATCAGTATCCCAAAACCCCAGAAAAGACTAACAAAATAAAAGACGTTCTGTATGTTTCGATAGTCCGAAGCCTCATGTATTCCATGTTATGTACAAGGCCAGATATCTGTTATGTTATAGGTCTAGTCTGTAGATATCAGTCAAATCCTGGACCCCAACATTGGATAGCTATAAAGCATATATTAAAGTACTTGAGAAGGACTCGGGATTATATGCTTGTCTATGGCAGTGATGAGCTCTTTCCTATAGGGTACATGGATTCAGATTTTGAATCTGATTTGGATTTTAGGCATTGACGTCTGGATACATGTTTACTCTAGGAGGAGCAGTTGTAACTTGGAGGAGTATTAAGCAAACCTGCATTGCTTACTCCACCATGGAAGCCGAATACGTGGCAGCTTCGGAAACAACCAAAGAAGCGTATTGGTTTTGGAATTTCCTAATGGATCTAGAAGTCGTCAAGGACGTCTGGACGGACTTACACCATTCATATTATACTGTGACAATGGTAGAGCGGTGGCTAACTTCAAGGAACCTCGAAGTCTTAAATGTGCAAAGCACATCGAGAGAAAGTTTCACATTATACGAAATTATGTGGAACGTGGAGAAGTGGTAGTAGTGAAAATTGGCTCTGTAAATAATCTGGCAAATCCCTTCACTAAGACTTTGGCACAAAAGAGTTTTGACACACATGTAGAAGGGAGGGGCCTTAGAACTGTAGCCAATTGGATTTAGGGTAAGTAGGAGATTGTTAGGGTTAATGACCTGAAAATCCAATTATATTGTAAATATTTTGGATTAATAAAACTGAAATTATTGCAAGTTCTGAGTATTTTATGAATTTAATAATTAATGATGTGTGATGGTATTTTTATATGAAAAGTGTTTCATAGGAAAAGACTTTAAATGCCAAAAATCACGTGTCATTAATGTTCTAATCGGTATGAAAAGAAAATGTTGTTATCAATACTATAATGTGTTATATAAGATGATTAGTCTTTCGTCATAGGGAAATGGAGTTTCCGATAAAACACATTGATGATTTTCAATGAGATTGGAAACATCATACTTGACCACTGAGATTGTTCATTTTATACTACTATCTAAAATGAACAAAAATCTCGGAAAGCATTGGACTCTTAATCCTGACAGTGTTTCTACTTTAGGCATGTAGTGTTAATCATTGTGATGTACTCAGAAGTGAGGTCTTGGTAACGGATGGCCAAAATACTTTGTACGTTCGGTGATTGCATGAAATGTGCTAAAGAGTAATACTGATCGAGGAATCTGAGTCCTTACTAGAAAATTAAAAGATATCCCTGAAATAGATTTGCAAAAAGTTCAAATCAAAACTTTAGCCAAAGTACTTCATGTGTGCGTCACCGAAGATGTATGTTGAATGTGTTTCACATACAGGGAATTGGGACTTAAGACGAATCAAGAATTTCAGGTTGAAAGTGAAAAATAAATGATAGTAGTATTGATTTATTTTTCATGGATATCTATACAGAGCAGTAAAATACAAACTATTCTAGATCGAGAAATTCGTAAAATTAATTTTAGAGTTTAACAATATTTATTTAGTGGAATTAAATATTAGAGTTTAACAATATTAAGTTTAACAACTCTAAATAATATTTAATTCCACTAAATAAATATTGTTCAACTCTAAAATTAATTTCACGAATTTCTCGATCTAGAATAATTTTGCATTTTACTCCTCTGTACAGATATCCATGAAAAATAAATCAATACTACTATCATTTATTTTCCACTCCCAGTCTGAAATTTCTTGATTTGCCTTAAGTCCAAATCCCATGTATGTGAAACACATTTAACATACAACTTTTATGCACACACTAAGTACTTTGGCCAAAGTTCTATTTGAACTTTTTCAAATCTTTTTCAGGGATATCTTTAACCTTCCAGCAAGGCTACAGATTCCTCGATCAATATTTCTCTTTATCACATTTCATGCAATCACCGAACGTTAAAAGTATTTTGGCCACCCGTTACTGAGACCTCACTTCTGAGTACATCATAGTGATTAACACTACGTGTCTAAAGTAGAAACACTATAACGATTAAGAGTCCAATGCTTCTTGAGATTTTGTTTATTTTAGATGGCAGTATAAAATAAACAATCTCAGTGGTCCAGTTTGATGTTTCCAATCTCATTGAAAATCATCAATGTGTTATAACTGGAAACTCCATTTCCCTAGGACCAAAGACTAATCATCTTATATAACACATTATACTAGAACTTTAATGACACGTCATTTTTGGTATTTAAAGTCTTTTCCTATGAAACACATTTCATATAAAAATACCATCACACGTCATTAATTATTAAATTTGTAAAATACTCATAACTTGCATTAATTTCAGTTTTATTAATCCAAAATATTTACAATATAATTAGATTTTCAGGGCATTAATCCCAACATTCTCCCACTTGCCCTAAATCCAATTGGCTATACATCTAAGGCCCATCCCTTCTATATAAGTGTCAAAAGTCTTTTGCGCCAAAGTCTTAGTGAAAGAATCTACCAGATTATTTACTGAGCCAATTTCCACTACTCCCACTTCTCGATGTTCCACATAATCACGTATAATGTGAAACTTCCTTTCGATGTGCTTTGCACGTTTATGACTTCGAGGTTCCTTGGAGTTGGCCACCGCTCCAGCATTGTCACAGTACAATGTGATTGGTGTAAGTCCGTCCTTGATGACTTCTAGATCCATTAGGAAATTTCAAAACCAATACGCTTCTTTGGCTGCTTCCGAAGCTGCCACGTATTCGGCTTCCATGGTGGAGTCAACAATGCAAGTTTGCTTAATACTCCTCCAACTTACGTCTGATCCTCCTAGAGTAAACACGTATCTAGACGTCGAAAGCCTAGAATCCAAATCAGATTGAAAATCCGAATCCGTGTACCCTATAGGAATGAGCTCATCACTGCGATAGATAAGCATATAATCCCGAGTCCTTCTCAAGTACTTCAATATATGCTTTACAGCTATCCAGTGTTGGGGTCCACGGTTTGACTGATATCTGCTGACTACACCTATAGCATAACAAATATCTGGCCTTGTGCATAACATGGTATACATGAGGATTCCGACTGCCGAAGCATACGGAACATCTTTCATCTCTTTTGTCTCTTCTGGGGTTTTGGGACACTGATCCCGAGATAGATGAACTCCATATCTAAAAGGTAACGATCCTTTCTTGGAGTTAGCCATATTATATCTTGCCAGCATCTTATCTGTATATGCCGCTTGTGATAAACTAATCATTTTATTCTTACGATCACAACAAAGTCTGATCCCTAGAATATAACTGGCTTCACCTAGTTCTTTCGTATCAAACTGATTTGACAATCAAATTTTGACTGCTGACAATATTCCTGTATAATTCCCAATGAGCAGAATATTGTCCACGTATAGACCTAAAAATGTTATAACACTATCATGATGTCTCTTGTACACACATTGTTTATCAGGCAATTGTACAAATCCAAAGGATTTAATTGCCTCATTAAATCTGATGTTCCATGATCTAGACGCTTGCTTAAGACCATAAATAGATCTGTTAAGCTTGCATACCATATGCTCCTGATTTCTTGCTATAAAGCCTTCAGGCTGAGCCATGTATATCTCTTCTTGAAGGTGCCCGTTCAAGAAGGCAATCTTTACATCTATTTGCCAAATCTCATAATCAAAATGAGCAGCAATGGAAAGGAGAATTCTTATGGACTTAAGAATTGCTACAAGCGAGAAGGTTTCATCGTAATCGATACCTTCTTTCTGGGTATAACCCTTTGCCACAAGCCTTGCTTTAAAGGTCTCAACCTTTCCATCCACTCCCATTTTTCTCTTGTAGACCCATTTGGATCCAATAGGTTTAATGCCCTCAGGAGCCTTTACAAGTTCCCATACTTTATTGGAATACATTGAATCTAATTCAGATTCCATGGCTCTGACCCAACGGTCAGCGTCTATATCCTTTATAGCTTCATCATATGTGACAGGATCTGATACATCAGATTCAACCACTTGGGTTGATCCTAGGTATCTATCAGGAGCCTTGACAATCCTCCCACTACGACAAGGCTGTTGTGTAGTCGTCCCTACATCATATGTTGTATCTGGTACATCATATATATCTAACACATTTTCAGTTACTACGGTTCTTGGAATTCACAATCTGACATTGTCATTTCTTCTAACACAATTTTGCTTCTACCCTTGTGGTCATTTACGAAATCATCTTCGAGATATTTAGCATTAGTGCTCACAAACACTTTGTGATCTCTCGGATCGTAAAATATACCACCTCTTGTTCCTTTAGGATAACCTATGGACAAGCAAACCTCTATTGTTGATTCCAACTTGTCAGGATCTTTTCTTAACACTTGAGCTGGGGTTCCCCATATTCGAAGATAGGAGACACTGGGCTTTCGCCCTCGCCACAGTTCTATTGGTGTTTTAGGAAACGACTTGGATGGAACAAGGTTTAATATGTATGACGCCGTTTTGAGTGCAAAGCCCCAAAACGAACCTGGTAGGGTAGCATGACTCATCATAGATCTTACCATTTCCATTAGTGTTCTATTTCTCATTCTTGCAACACCGTTCTGCTGGGGTGTACCCGGTGCAGATAATTGAGATCTAATCCCATTTGCAGTGAGAAATTTTAGAAATTCTTTAGACAGATACTCACCATCACGATTTGATCGAAGTGCTTTGATACGTTTTCCAATTTGATTTTCAACTTCAGCCTTGAATTCTTTGAACTTTTAAAAGATTCGGACTTATATCTCATCAAATAAACGTATCCGTATCTGGAGTAATCATCTGTGAAAGTGATGAAATACTCAAAACCTCCTCTTGCTTGAATACTCATAGGACCACACACATCCGTATGAATTGACTCAAACAATTCTGTAGCTCGATTACCTTTGGTTTTAAAAGATCTCTTGGTCATTTTACCTTCCAAGCAGGATTCACAGACTGGTAATCTTGTTAAGTCCAAGGGACTCAAAAATTCATCTGAAATTAGTCTTTGGATCCTATTTGGATTAATATGACCAAGACACAAATGCCACTTGTAAGCCTTGTTAGGCATATGAGTTTTTTTTCTTAGATAGTAAGTCAAGTTTAGTAGTGTTAGGTTCGAAATTAGGATTTTTGTCAGGGCACAATAGGAAATGACCATCTTTTATCGTGCCAGAGCAAATAAACCTTTTATTTTGCTTAATGGTAAAATTTTGTTCAAAACAAACACTGAAACCATTACTATTTAAACAACTCACAGAAATCAGATTTATGTGAACACACGGTATGTACAAAGTGTCTTTCAGTACCAAAACCCTATTGACAAAATACAAATACAGTCCCTACTGCTATTACGAATATACTTGTATTATCCCCGAGTAGTAGTTGCATCTCGCCATCTTTAAGCTTTCTGGTTAGCTTGAACCCCTGCAGTGACTTGCAGATATGATTAATTGAACCCGAGTCCTTACACCAGGAATCTGGTGGACTTCCAACTAAACATAATTCTATCAAACAATATATCGATATACCTTGTCCATATGGCTTAGCAGGAAGATTTGCTAAGTATTTTGGACAATTCCTTTTCCGGTGCCTATTTTCACCACAGTGGAAACATTTTCCCTTGCTAGGTTTACCCTTTTTCTTCTGAACCTTTTTCTTGGGATTGAGAACCTTTCTCATTCCCTTTTTCCACTTATTGGCTTTTGAAGACGTGGAAGTCGATGTCTGTGCTAGGAGAACAGTTCCCTTAGCTTTCATTACTCCCTCTGCAACTCTGAGTTCGTTCATCAATTCAGGTAATGAAAAATCCATTTTGTTCATAGAATAATTTTGCCTGAATTTGTCGAACGATTTTGGCAGAGAGCATAAGATCATATCCTGTTTATTGAGATCATCAAATTTAGCACCAAGGCTTTCAATTTCGTTCAGGCAAGCCATCATGTTCATAACATGATCCTGAATAGGTGATCCCTCAGACATCTTAGTAACTAACAACCTTCTCATCAATTCAAGCCTCTTGGCTCAATTCTGTCCTTCAAACATCTGATGGAGATGATCCATCATGTTCCTAGCAGTTAGCATCTCATGCATTTGATGCTTAAGAACATTGGAGATAGATGCCAGGATATAAGACCTAGCCAAATCATTGGGCTTGATCCAATTGGCATAAGCATTTCTCATATCCTGAGTGGTTGTAGTTTCTGGTACCCCCGGACAAGGTTCAGTGAGCACACGTTACAGATTCTCGTAACCAAACACGATGTTAAGAATCATTTTCCAGTTAGCATAGTTAGACTTTTCAAGTCTATTTTTCTTTAGGATCGATTGAAGCGCGCTAGCGGTTGTCATTGTTTTAAAACTGAAATATTTTAAAATAGTGTAAGTTATGATCTTGTATTTTACTTCTTTTGCATCTAACCAATAAATGAAATCTACATAAACATTTTTGGTTTACACAATGGTGACTTATCTAACAGCAGTTGACTCCCCGGAAGCGAGGTTGAAAACCGCTTAGAAAAGCAAGAATTATTCTTATTTAACATGCCATCTAGGTAACTCTTACTAAACTATTTTAATCCACCACGTCAACCTTTAGCCCCTAAGTGAATGTAACATAGCTCCGAAGGGAGGTTAATACATCACTTAGTCAAGTGTATACCATTACCTAGAAATTCATACAAGTAGATCAAGACACTCCACGAAGGCGTGGTCGAGCTGACTTTTCCCGTACTTCATTCTATCCGTAGAAGTCTAATCTTGTATACCACGAATACATACCTGCTGAAGGGAGTAGTATGTATCCACTATACTATAGACGGGTAATGGAGGTTGTGAGAATCCAACTCTTTTCATATCGCTCCCACTTCAATTTTTAAAAATTGTGGATTATCTTTGATTATTAAATAATCATTTTTGGTGTCTTATTGTTGGAAGTAATTAATATAATTAATTTGCCCCACTAGGATTATTAAATAATCATAATAATATTTTAAGGCTTTCATAACTATTTATTAATTAAGCCAAAAACTATTAATCCAATTATGCATCGTGTTTAATCTCTATCAAACATTATTTATCTAATCACATTAAATAAATCATGCATAATTGAAGCCGCATAATATCTCATATTATCATGCCATATTTAAAATTAAAGCATGCTTGCAAATAATTATCACATAATTATCACGCTTTAAAATTTTAATGGCCCAAAGCAAATATGTTTTAAATTATCACATAATTTAAATCATATTTACTGATTCGGCAATTACCAGGAAGACAATTAAATTGTTTCCCAGAAAATTATCATTCCACGCAAATTCCCAAGAAAGACTAGAGGGGTCACAATGGTCCCACTTAAAACCCAGCCTCCTTTGACAGAATTTACGTGCACAGTATCAGATTTAAAATTATGCATCTTATGCTTTATCAATGCAAGTATAAAATCAGAGCCCCGCTCTGATACCAGTTGCTGGGTGGCGGGCCTGACACATAGTGACGGTATTGCACAATATTTTAAAAAAATTCGCCATAACCTTGTTATCAAAATATTTCTAAAATATTTTAATTAGCAGCGGAACAAATCGGGCAGCATAACTCTAATATATACAGGCATCGATAACATAATTTTAAATCATATAACATATAATCACAATATGCAAATAATAATTTTGGCAGCATAACGGTATTACCGTACTGCCAAATATGCCTATCAACGACACTTTTCCAACACCTTGATTTTCTCGTGAAACCAGCAGAGCTTCCCCGCAATATCCCCGATTAAGCTTTCAGAGTGTGGGCTCCGATAGTATTTCGCTAAATACTTTGAGAAAATATTTTTCTAGAAAAACACCTTTTTCTAATTTTAGAAAATCCCTATTTTCTAATAATCAAGTGGATTATATATTAATTATATAACCACCTAATTAAGTAATTAATTAATCCTTAATTAAGGATTAATTAACTAAATAAGAGAGAGAGCCAAGAGGCATTTTAGAATTGAGGAAATGCTGCTGAATGTTGATGATTTAAAATGAACTTGGAACAGCCTATTTATAGGCAAACATTTAAGGTCATTTTCGTCCAAAATTGGACTTTTGGCATGCAAGGCAAGTTCGTCCAGCCAATCCGAGGACATCTCCGTGCATCCCACGCCACCACGAGCGCGGCAGCGATGAGCACGCGCCCGCACGCGTCGTCCATGTGGCGGTTGTGTGCTTGGCGCATGTGAGGGGCACGCTACCACGAGCAGTTGCCACGTGTCTGGTCCGTCCGGTCCAACCGGGCGGTTCAGGCCTTGAATCGGTTCAACAAAAAACTGGTTGGTTCACTGGTCTAGCCCGTGGCCACATGGCATTCTCCCATCACGCCACGTGTCCGTGTCGGTCAAACCGAGCCGGCCCTATCCAATTCATTGACCAGTTGATTGACCCAATTAACATTTAATCTGGGCCGCTGACTCGCGAGGCATGGCACGATCCTATCCGTCCACGCGGTGCGCCACTTGGTGCCCTGTCTGCGCCAGTTGGCATATGACCCGCTGACGTGGCGTGACACCTCAGCTGCCATGTCAGCACATTCCACGCCAGCTTTCAAACACTTTGAAAATCCATCTCTCTCTCTCCTTTTAATATTTTCTCTTTGATCTTCATTGGGGCTTGCGGAGGGACCTGCAGGACTAATTAATCTTAGCTCCAAACGGGTCAATCTATTGTCATCTCATGACAATAATTGATTACCGTTTAACAATATTTAATTGCACTAAATAAATATCGTTAGACTCTAAAATTAATTAAATTATTCACGAATTTCTCGATCTAGAATAATTTTGCATTTTACTCCTCTGTACAGATATCCATAAAAAATAAGTCAATACTGCTATCATTTATTTTTCACTTCCAGACTGAAATTTCTTGATTTGCCTTAAGTCCAAATTCCCCGTATGTGAAACACATTCAAGGTACAACTTCGGTGACGCACACACGAAGTACTTTGGCCAAAGTTTTATTTGAACTTTTGCAAATCTATTTCAGGGATATCTTTAACCTTCCAGCAAGGCTACAAATTCCTCGATCAATATTTCTCTTTAGCACATTTCATGCAATCACCGAACGTACAAAGTATTTTGGCCACCCGTTACCGAGACCTCACTTCTGAGTACATCATAGTGATTAACACTACGTGCCTAAAGTAGAAACACTATAAGGATTAAGAGTTCAATGCTTCTTGAGATTTTTTTTATTTTAGATAGCAGTATAAAATAAACAATCTCAATGGTCCAATTAGATGTTTCCAATCTCATTGAAAATCATCAATTTGTTATAACTAGAAACTCTATTTCCCTATGACGAAAGACTATTCATCTTATATAACACATTATAGTCTTAATAAGAACATCTTCTTATCGTACCGACCAGAACTTTAATGACACGTGATTTTTGGTATTTAAAGTCTTTTCGTATGAAACACATTTCATATAAAAATACCATCACACGCCATTAATTATTAAATTTGTAAAATACTCATAACTTACAATAATTTCAGTTTTATTAATCCAAAACATTTACAATATAATTGGATTTTCAGGGCATTAATCCCAACAACACCAACGCAGGTTAAACCCAAATACGAAGAAAGTAGTTCGGGCTGAAGTTCTTAAATTGCTAGATGCTGGGATCATTTATCCCATCTCATATATTAAGTGGGTTAGTCCCGTATAGGTTGTACCTAAGAAAGAGGGGATAACTATAGTTAAAAATGAGAATAATGAATTGATCCCCACTAGGGCAGTCACGGGTTGGAGAGTTTGCATAGATTACAAGAAGCTGAACATTGCCACACGTAAATATCACTTTTCCCTTCCTTTCATTGATTAGATGTTAGAGAGATTAGCTGGGCATGCCTATTATTGTTTTCTGGATGGGTATTCGGGTTATAATCAGATAGCTATAGCTCCAGAAGACCAGGAAAAATACACCTTCCCGCGCCCATATGGCACTTTTGCATTTAAGAGAATACCTTTTAGACTTTGTGATGCCCCAGCTACTTTTCGGAGATGCATGATGGTAATTTTTTATGATTTCATTGAGCGTACCATGGAGATATTTATGGATGACTTTTCTGTATTTAACTCTTCCTTTGATTCTTGTTTACGTAATATAACCCAAGTTTTGCAGAAATGTGAAGAGACTAACCTGGTTTTGATTTGGGAAACTGCCATTTTACGGTAAAAGAAGGGATTGTACTTGGTCAAAGGATTTCAGAAAAGGGGATAGAGGTCGATAAGGCCAAAAAATCAAAGTGATTGCCAAATTGCCACCACTGACAAACATCAAAGGAGTTAAGAGTTTTCTTGGTCATGCCGGATTTGATCGCTGGTTTATCAAAGATTTCTCTAAAATTACCTTACCTCTTTGCAAGCTATTACAAAAAGATGCTGAATTTGTTTTTGATAATGATTGTTTGCTTACTTTTGACAGGTTAAAGTAGGAGCTTACCTCAGCACCGATCATGGTGGCACTGGATTGGAACCTACCGTTTGAGCTAATGTACGATGCAAGTGATTTGTCCATAGGAGTTGTACTAGGTCAAAGAAGGGAGAAACGTTTACATGTTATTGCATATTCTAGCAAAACAATTAATGATGCACAATTAAATTATGCCACCACTGAAAAAGAATTGTTAGCTGTCGTTCATACATTTGATAAATTTTGATCTTATTTGTTAGGTCCAAAGACGGTGTTGTACACGGATCATGCAGCTATTAAATACTTTTTGTCAAAGAAGGACTCCAAACCTCGTCTGATTAGATAGATCCTGTTACTTCAGGAATTTAATATAGAAATCCGAGATAAAAAAGGGGAGAGAGAATGTGGTAGCAGACCACTTATCTCGATTGGAGTTTGAGAAAAAGGCTGAGGATCACGAGGAAGCTATTATAGAGAATTTTCCTGATGACCAACTATTTACGGTGGAATCTACCTTGCCCTGGTTTGCGGACTTTGTAAACTACTTAGTCAGTGGAGTCCTAACACCCGAATTAAGCTTCCACAAGAAGAGGAAGTTATTTGCAGACGTGAAACATTATTTATGGGAGGAACTGTTGCTATTTAAACACTTTTCAGATGGGTTGGTAAGGAGATGTGTTTCTTATGATGAGTTTGACAAGATTCTGGAACTGTGTCATTCTAGCCCGTATGGAGGCCACACGAGTGCTAGTAAGACGGCTGCAAAGGATTTGCAGTCTGGATCTTGGTGCCAATCTCTATTCAAGTGTAACGCCCCAGTTTTTCAATTATGTATTTCATGATATTTGTGAATTATTTGATCAAGTGTCTACATGAAATTTTATCAACTTGTAATTTATGGCATGATTCCTATTTAGTAGATTCGCGTTATTTAATTTCCTTCATTTGACTACTTGCAATTATGATTTAAGTGATTTAGCATAACATATATATATTCAACTCCATTTCATCATATTCTTTTAGAGCTATATATATATATATATATATATATATACATATATATATGGTTATATAATCATCTCCCATACATGTCAAGTTGATACATTTCTAACTTGTAAATTCCTAAGAGACAAGGGCTTATGTGCAAATAAGTTTTAATGCCAAGACTTTTCATCATACTTTAATTATATTCCATACATACATATATACACATATACATATATATCTTGACTCACTTTAAGTATATATATATATATATATATATATGTATGTATATATATATATATATATATATCTTGCCTACTATTTTACATACACATATACATATATTATCTCCTTCATTTCATTCTTGAGACAAGCTAAAGATATTTCCATTTCTCTCTCCCTCTACACCGATCCAACCATGGAGAAGGAAGCCAAGTTTTATTCCTTTTTTCTTCAAGAATTTGAGCTCCAAGACTTTATCTTTCTCTTTCCCTTCATCTTCTCCATCTTCAAGGTAAGAGCATACATATTTCTTTGAGGATTTATGATAGCAAAGTTAGGGTTTATGACTCTTGTGATGTCTTTGTGGCTATATGGACTTTATATGTTGGTTTTGAACTAGTTTCATACATTTATAACTTGGATACATGAAGTTATGTGAAGGTTGGAAAGCATGTATATTTTTGGGGTTTGGATGATGATTTCTTGATGATCTATGTATGTTTCCATGGATTAATTGGTGCCTAATTGATATATGCATGATATATGATAGTTTTGAGTTGATTTCTTGCCTTGGTTTGGTGTGGGTTTGATTTGGGAGCCAAATTTCGAGCCTGCCCTATTTTCCCTTCGTATTGCTGTTGTAGGACGATCCATGGGCATGGATTATGACCCACGGCCGTGGATTTGAGTCCAGAAAACTTGGTTTTTCGGCATAGTAATCCACGGGCGTGGATTTTGGTCCACGGCCGTGGATCCGTCCCTGTTTTCTGTCCAAGATTGTTTTGCTTCGTTCTCCCTCATACGAACTCCGATTGACCCGATTTTTGAACCGTTTGAAACCTATTGAAGTCTAGAACAATCTCCAATTAGAATAACATCAATATCTTTTCCCGTTTGTCAGATATTATTAATTATTTTTGGTGTCGCCACTTTACCGACAAACTGCATTCACCCAACTTCAAGCTTGCGCCATTTTCTCCTCCCATTGAACTAGAAAACGAGCCATATATCCTCGGAAATTTCTTTGTGTCTAGTTTCATACCCAATAAGAAAAACTCAATTCTGACTTCTATATCTCAAGATATTCCAGTTTTCCCTCAGCATGTATGTTTTCTAAAATTGTACGTTTTTACCAAACTTCACCAAAACCTTTCTTATTGCATTCCTTTTACTCTCTCGGCTCCCATATGTGAATTATATGATATATATACTTGATTACTTGATAAGTACGCTCCTACTTGACACTTCTTGATACTTAATTGCTCAAACGTGATTGTGTGATTCCATGCCTTATATGAATTGAACTTGAAATAATTGAATGATCTGAATACATGATTTCTTGATATTAATTTCACCTCTTAGGTGTTAATTGGTGTTCATAAATGCTAAGTGTCAATTGATTGTTTGTTTTATTTATTTACATGAGCATGGCCGTGCGTCATACTTGGTCTCATATTGAGTCTCGTCTCACGAGTTTCCACTATTTATTTTCTTGTCCAATTTTTCTCCAGGGCGGAGATCATTGATCGAGTACACGTTTTCTTGTATCCTTGTCTTGTTCCGTCGTTCGCCAGGTGAGGTTTAATTATAGATACTTGGAACCCTTACAACCTTATGTGTTGTTTTCGGCCAAAAGTATATATATATATTTATAGTTTTCAAATCTTATTGATTTACAACGGATTTTATGAATTAAATGGATTGATTGATTGATTGATTGTTTTGGCGAGTAACTATTGTTCAATTTGGGCCCGAGGGTAGTGTACTGAGCCAACCGGGGAAGCAAGGGCTGACGGGTAACTCTTGCACTATCCACACCATGTGGGATCACCTCTGAATCCACCAGGAGGTTTAGTGGAGGAAGAAATCCCATGCGTGGGAGTCATGTTCCCGACGTACACCATGATTGGATGGTGGGGCCTTGCAATCCCACCATCACCAGAGGAAGAAGGGATTGAAACTGCTAATTGTGCACTGTAATCGATTGGTTGATCATCTAATCATTGAATAATTGAATTATTGTACACAGTCGGAGAAGGGTTGGAGAATTGCCCTCACTCGCCGGGCCACTAATTGATTGAATGGTTAAATTGATTGAAATTGTAAATTGAATAGTTGTAATCTCGGGCGAGAATTACTTTAATATTGAACTTATATTGTCTTCTTTTATAAAACCTTACCCGAGATTGTGGCTTGCATGGTAATTGCGCTAATATTTATTGATAAACCCCTCGCTCAGTCTTTCATAGACTGACACCTCACATTTTCAGGTTTGCAGGGTGCGTTCTAGGCGGGATTGAGTCAGGTCCTTATTTTCGGGTCTAGCATGTTCATCGTACATTATTGATGCATATATGTATTGTTATGTCTTTTGGTACCTATGTAAGAGTTATAACTAATTTTGATAATTTTGGGAGAATGTATATATGTAACTGATGGAAGGGATTATTTTAATGAAGTGTATGCAAATCATGCTTCTGTATTATTGATTATGCTTGTTGATAATTAATTGAGGGTTAGTCCCGCCTAGCTAGTGAGTTGTTTTTTGTATTGTCACCCGTTCGCTATATGTTCGTTCATGTGCGGACTATCCATTTCGTATGTGGATCGACTTATAATGCGGGGGTGTGGCATCCCGGCGTTCCGGGTGCTACATTTTAGGTGGTATCAGAGCCCAGTTGCAAAATCGCGGTTCTAGCATCGTGTCGTGTCAAGTCTCGGTCGAACGGCATAGGATTAATTGATAAATTACGAGTCTTGCATCTTATTTGGAACTACTTGAACTTATTTGAATTTATTTGAACTTACCTGAACATCCTTGATCTACTTGATGACTTGTGCATGGCATTGATTTGTGTTACTACTTGAGGATTAATTGACTTTCTATGGTTTGGGAATTTATATGTTTAATGTGTTTTCTTTAATTTAGTTGAAGTAATTATTGCATTTTGCATCAAATATGTGTGTTTAAATGCTAATTATGTGACATGAGCATGCACTAACCACATGCATTTAGCTTTGAATTGATTTTTGATTTATAGGCTATAAAGACATATCAAACCACGGTCAATTTCTACGACAATCCCAAGTTATCGTAAGCCCCTTTATCTAGATTTGGAGTTGTAAGGAATGCACCGGGGAACTTCACACGAGAATTCAAGAGCTATGGTCCTCTCTCTAATTGGGTTATGGTTCGACTGATAAGGCCCGAAATAAACGAATTAAATTTAGGAGCAAAGCAAAGAAAATCTCTAGAGTGTTTTAAGATTCGAGGTCTCAATCAACAGGGAGGCCTCGAGGGTACTAGGGACTTAGGGTTCGGATTTGAAAGCAAGTTGAGGATTTTCCACTATTGGAACCGAAAATCAAGTTGTGGGATGACTTACAAGCTTTAGGAAAGTTGAAGAAATTTAAAGAGGTGGAGTTAGGGTAGATGATGCTAAGTCATCATAAGATCAACACATCCACATCGAAAGTTAGTCAACCAAACTCAACGGGGTTGTACAAACTGAGGAATGGAACAAAGTAAATCTTGAAGGGGGTTAGATCAATGAAGAAGAAGGAAGAGACTAAGAAAAAGGGGAATTGAAGCCATTATGGATTTCGAGTAAGGAAAAGGTTGAATTGGTAGATATGGAGCAACAAATGGAAACGGTAAAGAAAGGCAATTATCTTTTGGAGGGAATCATATGCTCAAGGTGTAGGCAAGTAAGAAAACAAAGCACATAATCGATTCAATTCGCAAAGAGTAGATTTAGAGTACTTCATTGGAAGTGATGGCTAAGGAAGAACTTAGATAGCAATTGGAGATTAATTCCTCGAAAGAAGGCAAGGTACCAATTTCATGGAAGTAGAAGCATTTGAGTTCAAGAATCATAATGTTGACTACAAAGTTATGCGAGTTGATACAAGGAAACTTTGGTCAAGAGGAAGTTTAAGGTGAAGGCTCGAGCCACACTTAGAATCAATAAATTGGAAGGAATACTTGGGGACGGAATCGAGTTCAAGAAATTTCGATTCTCGAGCGAGGGATATGTATGAGTTGACGCTAGGGATTTTGAAGAAGTTCGAAGACCGTGGGTAACAAGAAATGACCAATCAATTCAAGGCAAGCTCGTAAATCAACAAATAAGGAAAAGTGTTAAGCTAAAAGATGCAACTACGGTGACAGGTTCAACGTATTCATGAGCACGTGCATCATACATTGTTTAAATTATTTAAATTTCTTTAATTATTTATGCATTCCTAATTGAGCGTAATTTTTCCAACTTGTGTATTTGTTACTTACAAGTGTGACACATGCATTGGCATATTAACCCGACATGCATTATCAAGTGTTATCTTGATAGGAACTCTCCCCAATTCTCGTATCAAGTATTACTTCAACCGAGACATAACTGAATTATGACAAGGAAATAATGGGGTTGAAAAAGGATAAAAGAGGAAGAGCAATTTAGAGGTCGGAGAAATAGCCGAGAGTTAGATTGGTAGAAGTGGGTTGTTGTTCCTACCGATCGTTGCAAAAGTAACGTGAGAAAATTTTCGGCCAAGTGGCGTGGTTAGAATCACTTATACCAAGGAAGCTAAATTTAAGGAATCAAGAATTTTCAAGTTAAGAAGTGATGTTACGAGCCAACGGATAATAATAGGAATTCTTAAGGGGAAGAGACGACCTGGGAAATGACTTCAAAGTTATTGATGGGCTCAAACGAGTTACTTTCAATAGAAGAAACAAAAATGCAAGAGTTATTAACAACGGGATTTCTTGGAAACGGAGAAGGGAAAGGATTAGAAGACTTTAGCACTTGATGATCTTCAAGATTTGAATAAAATTTTGTGAGAATAATTTCAGAAAAGGTTAAGTGATTCAAGAACCGGAGGTGAGCATTCGAGAAGGGATGGTGGACTTTGTGTTCATTTCGATTTCCCACCGGGATGGAGGAATTCTCGGGAACAAGATCGGAAGTGATAGGTACTTCAAGAAAATTAGAAAGAATATATACTTTGTATTGAGAAATGGTAGAACAAGTTCAAGAAGTGAGATGAAATATATATATGTTTTATTTTCTTAAGGGGGAGAGCCAGCCGGAAAACTTCAAGAAAGGTGGTTCTTTCTTTCCCTCTATCAGAAACATGGGGACGAAGTCTTCAATATCTTAAAGCTCATGTGCCTAAAGTTCTCAAATGGAGATTTCTAAAGCCATAAGGAGGAATATCTTAAGCCGAGCTGAAATAAAAAGAAATTTGATGAGAAATGGGAGAGATAATGGTTTCTACAAGTAGAGTGAACATACTTTAATCATAAATGAGAATTCTACAAGGAAGGCGATGCGATTGTCATTCAAGATCTGCGCAAAAGGAGCACAAAGGTGCTACACTATTATAAAGGCAGAAACCGAACTTCGAGTTGTCACATAATTAGCTCTTGCATCAGAGGAGATTAACTTTAATTTGTGGGAAGAAGGAGTGAGTTGGATTACTATCAAGTGCACATTCAAGAGATGAAACTCCGGATTGTCGTATCGGGAAAAGATAAAGAGTTGATCTTGGGATGAAGATTGAGAGGATATTGGATACATACAGTGGGCAGGATAAGGAATCGAGTCAGTTAGGAATCAGACTATGCAACGATACTGGAAAGTTATCAATTTCAAACTTCATTACATCGGTGAACGGTACACCTAAACATGCATATCACATGCACTATGCATTTTGTTATTACCATCTATGGTTCTTTGTAATTGTTAATTGTTCGTATGACTAATTGTAATACTTGACCTCTTATACTTGCTCCCTATGTGGCGGACTGTGTGTGAGTGCTTATTCACTTGATCTTAGGTTGTGTGTTTCTTATTTGAGAGACGGGGTTCTCTCATTACTTTTTTGAGGGACGGGCTCTCTCATTGTTTGTTTGAGAGACGGGGTGCTCTCGTTGTATGTTTGAGAGACGGGGTGCTCTCATTGCTTGTTTGAGAGACGGGGCTCTCTCACCGCTTGTTTTAAAGATTTAGAATTCGAGTATGGACCTGGGGACCAGGTCCTCTTAAGGGGAAGAGAGTTGTAACGTCCCAGTTTTTCAATTATGTATTTCATGATATTTGTGAATTATTTGATCAAGTGTCTACATGAAATTTTATCAACTTGTAATTTATGGCATGATTCATATTTAGTAGATTCGCGTTATTTAATTTCCTTGATTTGAATACTTGCAATTATGATTTAAGTGATTTAGCATAACATATATATATTCAACTCCATTTCATCATATTCTTTTAGAGCTATATATATATATACATATAAATATGGTTATATAATCATCTCCCATACATGTCAAGTTGATACATCTCTAACTTGTAAATTCCTAAGAGACAAGGGCTTATGTGCAAATAAGTTTTAATGCCAAGACTTTTCATCACACTTTAATTATATTCCATACATACATATATACACATATACATATATATCTTGACTCACTTTAAGTATATATATATATATATATATATATATATATATATATATATATATCTTGCCTACTATTTTACATACACATATACATATATTATCTCCTTCATTTCATTCTTGAGACAAGCTAAAGATATTTCCATTTCTCTCTCCCTCTATACCGATCCAACCATGGAGAAGGAAGCTAAGTTTTATTCCATTTTTCTTCAAGAATTTGAGCTCCAAGACTTTATCTTTCTCTTTCCCTTCATCTTCTCCATCTTCAAGGTAAGAGCATGCATATTTCTTTGAGGATTTATGATAGCAAAGTTAGGGTTTATGACTCTTGTGATGTCTTTGTGGCTATATGGATTTTATATGTTGGTTTTGAACTAGTTTCATACATTTATAACTTGGATACATGAAGTTATGTGAAGGTTGGAAAGCATGTATATTTTTGGGGTTTGGATGATGATTTCTTGATGATCTATGTATGTTTCCATGGATTAATTGGTGTCTAATTGATATATGCATGATATATGATAGTTTTGAATTGATTTCTTGCCTTGGTTTGGTATGGGTTTGATTTGGGAGCCAAATTTCGAGCCTGCCCTGTTTTCCCTTCGTATTGCTGTTGTAGGATGATCCACGGCGTGGATTTTGACCCACGGGCGTGGATTTTTGTCCACGGCCGTGGATGCGCTCCTGTTTTCTGTCCAAGATTGTTTTGCTTCGTTCTCCCTCATACGAACTCCGATTGACCCGATTTTTGAACCGTTGGAAATCTATTGAAGTCTAGAACAACCTCCAATTGGAATAACATCAATATATTTTCCCGTTTGTGAGATATTATTAATTAGTTTTTGTGTCGCCACTTTATCGACAAACTGCATTCACCCAAATTCAAGCTTGCGCCATTTTCTCCTCGCTTTGAACTAGAAAACGAGCCATATATCCTCGGAAAGTTCTTTGTGTCTAGTTTCATAACCAATAAGCAAAAATCAATTCCAACTTTTATATCTTAAGATATTCTAATTTTCCCTCAGCATGTACGTTTCCTAAAGTTTTCCTTTTTTACCAAACTTCACTAAAACCTTTCTTATTGCATTCCTTTCACTCTCTCGGCTCCCATATATGAATTATATGATATATATACTTGATTACTTGATAAGTATTCTCCTACTTGACACTTCTTGGTACCTAATTTCTCAAACGTGATTGTGTGATTCCATGCCTTATATGAATTGAACTTGAAATAATTGAATGATATGAATACATGATTTCTTGATATTAATTTCACCTCTTAGGTGTTAATTGGTGTTCATACATGCTAAGTGTCAATTGATTGTTTGTTTTATTTATTTACATGAGCATGGTCGTGCGTCATACTTGGTCTCATATTGAGTCTCGTCTCACGAGTTTCCACTATTTCCTTTCTTGTCCAGTTTTTCTCCAGGGTGGAGATCATTGATCGAGTACACGCTTTCTTGTATCCTTGTCTTGTTCCGTCGTTCGTCAGGTGAGGTTTAATTCTGGATACTTAGAACCCTTACAACCTTATATGTTGTTTTCGGCCAAAAGTATATATATATTTATAGTTTTCAACCCTTACAACCCTTACAACGGATTTCATGAATTGAATGGATTGATTGATTGATTGATTGTTTTGGCGAGTAACTATTGTTCACTTCGGGCCCGAGGGTAGTGTACTGAGCCAACCGGGGAAGCAAGGGCTGACGGGTAACTCTTGCACTATCCTCACCATGTGGGATCACCTTTGAATCTACCAGGAGGTTTGATAGAGGAAGAAATCCCGTGCGTGAGAGTCATGTTCCCGACGTACACCATGATTGGATGGTGGGGCCTTGCAATCCCACCATCACCGGAGGAAGAAGGGATTGAAACTACTAATTGTGCACTGTAATTGATTGCTTGATCACCTAATCATTGAATAATTGAATTATTGTACACAGTCGGAGAAGGGTTGGAGAATTGCCCTCACTCGCCGGGCCACTAATTGATTGAATGGTTAAATTGATTGAAATTGTAAATTGAATAGTTGTAATCTCGGGCGAGAATTACTTTAATATTGAACTTATATTGTCTTCTTTTATAAAACCTTACCCGAGATTGTGGTTTGCATGGTAATTGCGATAATATTTATTGATAAAGCCCTCGCTCAGTCTTTCATAGACTGACACCTCACATTTTCAGGTTTGCAGGGTGCGTGCTAGGTGGGATTGAGTCAGGTCCTTATTTTCGGGTCTAGCATGTTCATCGTACATTATTGATGCATATATGTATTGTTATGTCTTTTGGTACCTATGTATGAGTTATGACTAATTTTGATAATTTTGGGAGAATGTATATATGTAACTGATGGAAGGGATTATTTTAATGAAGTGTATGCAAATCATGCTTCTGTATTATTGATTATGCTTGTTGATAATTAATTGAGGGTTAGTCCCGCCTAGCTAGTGAGTCGTTTTTTTTATTGTCACCCGTTCGCTATAGGTTGGTTCATGTGCGGACTATCCATTTCGTATGTGGATCGACTTATAGTGCGGGGGTGTGGCATCCCGGCGTTCCGGGTGCTACATCAAGGATGCGCATGAGTTTGAGATTAAGTGTGATTGATGTCAGAGAACCAGAACTATAGGCAAGAAAGATGAGATGCCCTTCAGATATATTTTGGAAATTAAGCTTTTCGATGTTTGGGCTATTGACTTCATGTGACCTTTCCCATCGTCCTATGGTAATCAGTACATTTTAGTGGGTGTTGACTATGTTTGATAATTAAAAGCATAAACTAAACCGAAATTGATGACATTGTTTTGAAGAATTCAATCCTTTCATCTTCTCGAAATCCTCCAATAACTCTTCACGGTGCCTCGTTTCACTCCCAAGATGCTAGGTTAAAAGTCTCCAAAAGCAAACCCCAAAAATAATGATTCTCATGCCTTATATAGTTGGCCCAGGATTCTCTCGCCGGAGTAAGGATGTAACGAGCCGAGCCGAGCCGAACCTTGGCATTTTTTGTGGGTTCGGGCTCGGACTCGGGGTTTAAATGATTGGCTTGGGCTTGGCTTGCTATCCACCGAGCCACGTTTCTTAGGGTTCGGGCTTGGCACGAACCAAGCCCAAGCCGGCTCGGCTCGCAAGCCTATTTTGCTGCAGAATTTTCTTCCCCTTTTTCCACAAAACTGGAACATAAAAAGGTTTTGCAACAATCCTTCTCTCCCTTCTTCCACAGATCGGAACTTAAAAAGGTTTTGCAACAAACCTTCTCTACCTTCTTCCACAGATCTGGACTAGGGAATTAGCGTCAAAGAAATTTTCATACATTATTAGAAAGTAAAAGAAAAAAATTCCATCTCAAGCATATTATCTAACCATCAAATTACAACATATTTTTCTCCAATATAATAAATAACCATGATACAAAATAAACAATAACACCTAAGATTATTTGAAGGTTTATTAAAAAAAAATAAAAAATTATCTACAGATTATCTCTGAATATAATAACGGTGGCTGGAAGGAGAGAAGGTGGTGTGGTGGCTGTGGAACGAACAGGGTTGGGAGATGGTTGTGTGGTGCCTGCGGTGGTCTGGTGGGGCGGTGGCGTGTACAAGGTAGTGGCGAGTGATGTGGAAGAGAGAATAGGGTGGGTTGCTAATATGGGAGAGATAGAATGGTGGTGTAAGATGGTGGCGTGTGGGAGAGAGAATGGGTGGGTGCCTCATATCAGAGAGAAAATGGGCAACGGCGGAGTGTGCTTCTGCTTCATTGTTATTAGGGTTTATAAAATATTAAGTATATACCATATATATATTTACATTTTTTTTTAATTAATTATTTAATGGTTCGCGAGCCAGCTCACGAGCCATCGAACAAAGAAAATATGGCTCGGCTCGGCATGTCTCTTTCCTTCACAAACCCCGCACATGCCCGTAACTTGCCAAAAAACATGCTTGCAGTTTTCTTAGGTGACACGAGCGTGTCACCAATTCAGCTTGGAGGGAGACATGGGCGTGTCTCCCCTTTTTCTCAAATTCTTTAGCCTCTTGTACTGAGACATGGGCGTGTCTCAATTTTCTGACCTGAGACACGGGCGTGTCTCAGGTTCTTCTTCATTGGAGACACGGGTGTGTCTCCTTTGCTTCACCAAAACTCATCTCCTGACTTGAGACACGGGCGTGTCTCAGGCTATGCTTGTAGGGAGATACGGGTGTGTCTCCTTTTTCAACACTTAGGCTCCGAATTCACATTTTCTCGCCGTTTCTTAACTACCTCGTACCCAGTACCTAAACGGGACAAAGTAAACACGCAAATGCATAAAATGGCATAAAATCTGCTCAAATTAATGCTCAACTAAATGTGAATTCTACACTCAACAATGTGTGCGTGTGAGTGAAAGAGAGAGAGTGGGACTATGGTTTTTATTTTTTTTAAGAAGATTATGCCGCATTATTTATGGGATTGACACTTGGTAGTTGAATTTTTAGAAATAATAAAATTGATTTAATTAAAAATGATCCTAAGATTTGGTTAATTATAAATACTTCCTTTGAGATTAGAGAAATACGAAATCTACCCTAAAATATCCCCATATTTGTCGTAACAATTGTTGTTATAGTTATGAGTTTGAAATCTAATATTGATCGCTTGTTATTATAGTTATGAGTTTGAAATCAAATATTGATGGATAAAAGTTGAGGATAAAATAAAGTATCGTTAAAAGAATTAATTATAAAGAAGAATAGATCAAAATACAATGCAAATTATTTGTAGGTGAGTTTTTATTATTTCTTAAAATATGGGATAATATATATAGTTATGTCAAATCTCGAAACAAGTTAGTATAATAACGGCAATTGCAAAATGTATTGTTCAGGTGTTGGAGTTAAGGCTGAATATATTAGGCATAAAACCCCTATGTGCGTCATTTTTTTAAGGTGAATTACATCTAGGTCTCCTGAGGTTTGCCATGATTTCAATTTAAGCTTTGTATTTTTGTTTATTACTTATAAACCCCTGTGGACACTATTTTAGTAGAGGTCCCCGACGGAATAGTGAAAAAGACACAAATACCTTGATGTTTGACTACCTTTTTATCGAAAAAAATTAACTTTATTTTATACTTGAAAATGTCTGAATTCTGAAATGCCCCCTTTTGTAACATTGTATGTGTTTAAACCGGGAATTTACAATCCCAAATCTCTCTCTTTGTCGCGAGAGAGAAAACCCTAAAGAAGATAACATCTCCCTCCACTGGAGACCATCTTTTTGCTCTAGGAGACTTTTCCTGTGGCAAATGCTCTTTCGCTCGTTAACTTGCAAAGATCTCCAGAGTAAATATGTGTCGGTGTGTGAAAAGTGACACATGCAAGTAATTTTTGATAATTTAATTTCACGAAACCTTTTTCTCCACTATATCTCATTTTGACGCTGGAAATGGTGGACTTTTGTTACATATGAGACATCTTCGTTTGTTGTTTTGATTTTGGGAGACAAAAGCCCTAGTGTGACACACCATGTGTCCGAGCAGGTACGATGTCATCGTGTGAGTTTTTCGAGTTTAGGATCTTATTTTCTTTATTTACGTATTTAATTTTCGTAAGTTTAATTATATGCTTTCATGACTTATTTGCTAATGTGTTTATTCTTATATTATTTGTTAATTGTCTAATATTATAATTTATGTTTTTACATGCTTAACCAACCGTTTCTTGAATGCGTATGCTTGATTGAATTGAATTCTCATCCTAATTAACCAACTAACACCTTGGGGGGACCTAATTGAAGTACCTAAACTCTTGAGGGGCCAAAATGCAAATTCTCAAGCCCTTTATTTCTCCATCCCAATCAACCCAAGCAAGAGAGAGCAAGGAGCAAGGTGATTTTCTTTCATTCCCAAGCAAGAATTCAAGCTCAACCTCTCCTTCATCCTCTTCTTTCATTTTCTTAAGGCAAGTGATGGGTTGTATATGTGTACATGTACAAATATGGATTGAAATGGCTAGGACTTGTGAAATTTTGAAGCTAAAGCATGATTTCTTGGTTGTTTGATGTTTATATGTTGGTTTTCATGAATTTATGATGAATTCTTACATGTTTAATGTTTTAAAACATGGAATAAATGTGTATTGTTGCTTCTAGATAAATTATAACATGCTTCATATGGTATTTAGGTTGATTTTTGGGATGAATTGCATGTAGGGATTGAAATGGGGATGGATCGTTGCCATCCCCTGTTTTGAAGAATTAGAGTTCTGTAACTTTAGGGGGTAACCCTTCACCCTTTAAAACCATCAACAGCCGTTACGCCCTCACCATTTCTATTGGGAGGGCTAATGGCCTTTAGCTCTTTATGTGTTACGTTACCCTTCCCTACCTTTGAACCTTCTTCTATCATGACCAATGATCATTGGTCACGAAAAGCAGGGGCGTGACCAACGCCCATTAGTAATCGTTGTGGTCACTTAAGTCCTATTTTCTTGATTGTTTTTACTCGTTTTTGTTTCTCTCTCTTTTCTTGACTTCCGAACATACACCTTATCATTTTTAAACGTGTTTTAATGCATTGTAATTGTTTACCGCTCATTAATTATATGACTAGACCTTGAATTGTTATTATATGCTCCCTAACCAATTGAAACTTAATTAAATGATCATGATGGATTGCAATAAGCATGTGTATGTGATTTATGACCTCCATTTGATCTCATACCATTTCATATCATTGCCATGCATTGCCATGCGTCTTAATTGGTTCATATTGAGCCGAGTCTCACTTGTACACTATTTTACTTATTGAGAGCTTTACGAGGGCGGTGACAACTTGGCTCAGTAGGGTTCAGGCTTTCCTTTGCACTTCTTACAGGTTTTGTCAAGGTGAGGAAATTGATAGGATATTACTATAAACCCTACAACCTTAAATTGATTATTTTAGCCAAAAAAAGTATTATATGTCGGTATTGTATAGTTTTCAAAGATCAATTGTTTTCTAAATGAAACCCTTATTGCATTGTTATCTACCTATTGTTTTGGCGAGAGATGGTTCACTACTATTGGGGCCCAAGGTTGGATGTATTAAGTAACCCGGGAAGGCATCAGGTCGACGGTGAACTCTTGTATCGTCCCACATTGTTGAAATCATATCTGAACCACCTCTGAACCTGTTAGGAGATTCACGGGGAAAGAAATCTCGATCCTTGGGATTCATGTACCCATTGTCCATATTGATTGGATGACGAGGGGAAGCTACCCGGACCATCACCTGAAGGAAGAATGTTGGAAATGAATGAGCACATTGTCATTGAATTGATTGTTCTATAAATATTGAAACCTAATAATTGTTTATCACTTAATAAGAAGCATGTTATTGACACATGATTGGGAGTATGAGATTTTACTCACTCGCCGAGCCACTAATAACCTATTGTCATGAATTGTAAATTGGAAGTGTTGTAATCCCTTGAATACCTCTTTTCATCGGAATTATTCCCTTAAAACCATACATGGGATTAGGGCCTGCATGTTTATCCATTTATTTACCTACTTATTGCTCTTACTCACTCAGTCTTGGAGGGATTGACCCCTCTCCTTTTTGTCCCTTAGTTTTTATACAGGTACATAGCTTTGAGGGAGAGTCAGTCGAGATTCTATTTTAGGTCTAACTTTGTACACCTTCATGTTATATAAGATATACTTCTAGTACTATTGTTATGGTTTGTAGCCCTGATAGCTTATTTAGTTTTGTATATATATTGGCCATGGAGGCCTTTTAATTGAATATTAACTCAGGACAAGTTGCTAGCCTAGTTGAACCCATGGTTAGGATTGCATGTTGAGTTATAGTTTATTTGAGTTAATATGATTGTTGCTTCCGCTTGTTGTACTTTTAATGCATGAATTCTTCGTACAAGGTTAGTCCCGCCTAGCCAGGTAGTGTCGTGTCTCCCCTTCACTACGATTGGGCATTTATACCGGCTATATTCCTATATGGGCTTGGTCTTAGTAAGGGGGATGTGGTGGCTTGCATTCTGGGTGCTACATTCTTAAGTGGTATCCATAAAGAGACCGTGATCATTCATCTGAGCATAGTTATCACCGTGATCATTCCTCTACACCTCAGAATCGGAACTCACCGCCACCCAATATAACCCCCGAAAACTTTATGGATGCGGCGGTGTCTAACTATATTGAACAAAGGCTTAGAAATTAAACACCGCCTATGAAAGCTCAAGCTCTAGTTTCGGCTCCAGAGGGAGGATTGTCCCAATCTTAACGGGAATTCCGTTTTTATAATTCACCCAAGTTCTATGGGAGAAATGATGTCCAAGCTGAGGATTGGCTTGTCGAAATACAAGATATTTTTCGGGTGCTGATGTAGCCCCCAAGAGATGGTTGACCTTTCTATCTTTCAACTTCAAGGAGAGGCTAGGAACTGGTGGAATACGACAAACATCAGCCTTCAAGCTAGCGGAGAGGAATTAACGTGGGATGTGCTTGTAAAAGAATTCAAGAATAATTACATTCCACTGTTAGCAAGAGCTAGAAGGTTGAAGGGATTTCTTGACCTCAAGCAAGCCGGGAGGTCCGTATTCGATTACATCTGGGAGTTTAATAGGTTGGCTGGCTATGCCCCATATATTGTCGGAGAGGATGAGTTGAAGGCCCTACAGTTCGTAGAGGACATACATTCTGAGATCAAGGATGCCATTGGAGTTTCTGACGTGAGCACGTGGGCTAAGGCCACAGAGAAGGCCTCGAAGTCCAAAGTTAAGATGATGAGGAGCAATTCAAGAGAGTTTCATATCGTAATGGGATTGGGTTCAAGATTTGGTAAGAGGCCCGCTCTACATAAAACTGAAGCTTGGAAGGGTCATGAGAAGATACCCCGATCTACTAGGTACACTGCAGCTTTTTCTGCACTTCCAGCTCCACCAGGGAGACCCGTTTACGCTCATTGTGCATAGACTACTCACACTTACGAGGGTTGTCATTGCTGATTGGGGTTGTGTTTAATTTGTGGTAAGCCGGATCATAAGGTTGATATCTGCTGGGATAAGCGACAAGGGAATCAAGGGGGACAAATAGTGCTTGTGAGGGCTTGTGCTTATGCTCTAGATGGTGAGAAGCAGAATGCTAATATCGATCTTACCACCATGATGGAAGGTACTATAAATATCCGGTAAAGCCAATGTGGTCGTACACGTGCTGAGTAGGTAGGCTAGCGTATCCTCTCTAGAAGTTGATTTGGAAGGACGTGTTGAACCTATTATGTTGAAGGCACGTGTGGCTAATATTACCTTACAACTCGATTTGAAGCAAAAGATAGTTGAGGCTCAAGCTATTGATCCGTGGATTCAGAAGAGAATTGAAAAGGTTCGTGGTGATCTCGAGTCGCCTTTTGGGTTTGATGATATCGAGGTTTTTAGGTTCAAGACCCGAGTTTGTGTTCCGAAAGTGCTGAAATGGATTCTCCTTAATGAGGCTCACAAATCAGCTTATTCCGTACATCCCAGAGGTACCAGGATGTCTCGGGATTTGAAGCAGTTTTATTGGTGGGATGGATTGAAGAAGGACGTTGCCGAGTATGTGAGACATTGCAAGACTTGCCAAATGGTGAAAGCTGAACATCAAAAGCCTCGGTTGTTGCCACTATTACCTATCCTGGAGTGGAAGTGGGAGCAATTGATAATGGACTTTGTGTCCAGCTTGCCTAAGTCTAAAGGCGGTGTTGGTGGAATTTGGGTGATAATCGACCGCCTAACCAAGTCAACTCACTTCCTAACAGTTTAGATGTTTGACAAAGTGAGCAAGCTAGTAGACAAATATTGTAAAGAGATAGTCAGACTCCATGGTATATATCTCAGCATCGTTTCAAACAGGGATCCGAGGTTTACTTCCTGACTTTGACAGGATTTGCAGAGCTTTAGTATAACTCGCATCCTCAAATAGACGGACAATCAGAGAGGTTGATTAAGTACTTGGAGGAGATGCTCAGTGCCTATGTGTTGGATTTTCGTCAAGGTAAGAAAATTGATAGGATATTACTATAAGCCCTACAACCTTATGGATTTTGGAGGAGATGCTCAGCGCCTATGTGTTGGCCAAAATGAGTATTATATTGATATTGAATTGTTTTCAAAGGTCAATTGTTTTCTAAATAAAACCCTGATTGCATTGTTACCTACCTTATTGTTTTGGCGAGAGATTGTTCACTATTGGGGCCCAGGGTTGGACGTATTGAGTGGCCCAGGAAGGCATCGGGCCATCAATGACCTCTTGTATCTTTCCACATTGTTGAGATCACCTATGAACCCGTTAGGTGATTAGCGGGGGAAAAACTATCAGTCCTAGGGATTCATGTACCCATTGACCATATTGATTGGATGCCGAGGGCTAGCTACCCAAACTATCACTCGGAGGAAGAAGTTTGGAAATGATTGAGCACATTCCCATTGAATTGATTGTACTGAAAGAATGAAACTTAATAATTGTATGATCACTTAATAAGAAGCACGTTATTGACTCATGATTAAGAGTAAGGTTGGAGATTTTACTCACTCGCCGAGCTACTGATAATCTATTGTCATGAATTGTAAATTGGAAGTGTCATAACTCCTTGGATGCCCCTTTTTATTGAAATTATTCTCTTAAAACCAAACACAGATTAGGGCCTGCATGTTTATCCATTTATTTACCTACATATTGCTCTTATTCACTCAATTTTGTAGGGACTGGCCCCTTTCCTTTTTGTCCCTTAGTTTTTGTGCAGGTACACAGTTTGGCGGGAAATAGAGTCAATCGAGAGTCAATTTTAATTCTAGCTTTGTACACCATCATGTTATATGAGACATACTTCCAGTACTCTTTTTATGGTTTGTAACCCTAATTACTGATTGTATTAACTTATTAGTTTTCTATGTATAAAAGCCATGTGGGCCTTTTCATTGAATATTGATTCGGGAGAGTTTGCCTAGTTGAACTCGTGGTTAGAATTGCATGTTGAGTTACGGTTTATTTGAATGATTATGATTGTTGCTTCCACTCGTTGCACTTTGATTGTATGAATTCTTAGTACAGGGTTAGTCCTGCCTAGATAGGTAGTGTCGTGTCTCTCATTTGCTACGATTGGGTGTTTATACGGACTATATTTGTATATGGGTTTGGTCCTAGTGCGGGGTATGTGGTGGCCTACGTTCCAGGTGCTATGTTAGGTGAAAAATATTCGATATTTTAGGCCTATTTAACATATGATTCCTTATCATTTAAAAGCTATTTATTGCGTAAGATTACTCTTTTCACTTAATTTTCACTTAGGAGTCTAAAATGGCGAGTTTAGAGCAAAAAACCATGAAACAAGCACAAAAGCAAAGCTAACCGAGAAAACTGGTGGCCGCGAGGAATTTACGAAGCAAAGTTAGCGGACGCGAATGAAGTTGAAAAGCGTTATAGGGATTCTTTAAAGATCGCGGCCACGAATAATTTTGCCTAGAATCTTTAGAGGCCGTGAAATAGGTCAGACTGACAAAAGCTGGCGGCCGCTAACATTTTGTTCACGGCCGCTAAAAAGGTGTTAATGGACGCTAAGAATTCTTGATGGCCATTCAAAACCCCCTGACAGCTTTTATGGGCTTTTCGCAATTTTCGGCCTGGACTTATTTTTTAGCGAATTTTACAACGTTAAAAGACCCCAAACCCTACACAAACATTATTCTTGATAATAATTCATCATCTACACTTTGGGAGTTAGGGTTTGGAGTCTAGAGACTTGGAGAGGCGACGAAGAGCTGCGAGGATGGAGGCATCCGAACAAACGCGAGACGACGCCACCTAATCTCAGACTTGCACCATTGATTTCCTATGCTTTTCTTTAGAACAGTTTTTATTGTTTTAATTATTCTCTAGCAAACTAATGTCTCTTGGATTGGTTTTGGATTCATGTTTAATTTATTAACTTTGTTTATGGATTAATTATTGTGAACCCTTGTTTATCAGATTAATTAGTTTATTATTGCTTCGTGTCTTGATAATTGTTGGTTTGTCGATTAGTTAGCTAGTTTTCCTTAGGCAAGGGGATAATAATTACGTAGTGTAAGTGTTTGATGATATGCTCGTATGAATATTTTTTATTTTTATGCTATGGATTTAAGTTTTAAATACATGTTGAAGCCTGCGCAACTTTAGCATGAATATGAGAATTAACCTTCTAATCGAAAGGTTCATAAATTCTGATTAATAATTCCTAAACACTTAGAATTAAAGAGATCAGAGATTCGGTCTTTCTCTAAGCAATCTGTGGTTAAATGATGTATGATAAGCCGCTATTATTTGATCACTCTAATCCTGTTTTATTGGTTTAATCTGTTTTTTGATGGTTGACCACGAGAGTGGCTTTCACAAACACTTAAACACGAGTGTCTGACTTTGAGAGAAGCTTATGCTCATATTCGTGATTAGGATTGTGAGAATCTGAATATTTGTTGAGCATTGATTCGACACCTTATGTGTTATAATTGACTATGTAAACTTGCACGCATATGGGGGTTTAAATAAAACTCTCAACAAGTTTTTGGCGCGGTTGCTGGGTAAGGCGCTAAATCACACTCATTTCAGTATTAGTATCTAGTTTTTTAGACCCTTTTTTTTTTTTTTTTTTGAGTTAATATTGGTTGGTGAATTTTGTAGATACTTAAAGCAGTCGGGATATCAAGTTTGAATAGTTTATTTTCAATGAACTATCAAGTTGGAGCTTTTAACGAAAGAATAAATCAATTCTCAAATAATGCCCAAATGACACCATTTTTTTTTCCTACTTAGGTATTATGTGAAATATGTGGTGGTTGTCAATTTTATAATACTTGTCCTTTTGCTTTTACAAGAAGACAAGAAATTGTAGAGTCATTACAGTTAAATCCTATGTACAATCAAAGGCCTTTGGGCCAATTCCATGGTCCATTAAATTTCTATCCGTTTCAGTATCAGTCCCCACCTCCACCTCAGCCCGAGGATTACTAACAGCAGAGATTGGAGGTTGTGCTCGAATAATTTTTGAACAAGAATAATGAGATGGTAGCAAATAAAAGGCTTGAAGCAATTTTTGAGAAGTTCCTCACTACAGCCACTGTTCATTTCGAGAAATTGGAGACACACATTGATCAGTTGGTTAGCCATCGATAAAATTTGCAAGCTCGAATTGATCAGATGGAAAGGACATATTACGAAGCCACTACACTGAGAAGCGATACAAAAGATCAAGAACTCTACATTCCGGTGCAATTATAAGAAAAATCAGCTAATAGAGAGTGGGAGATTAAAGGCGAGTCTCAGAATGTTGGAGCTGAAAAGTTAAATATAAAGCTCTCTTCACTTCCACTAGTTTATTCTCCACCTGAAGTGATACTGAGATTAAGGAAGCTGATGCCATCCATCAAAACTACCAACATTGCCTATAGTTCTGAGAAGTATCCGAAAGGTATTTTTGAAGATTTTTTTGCAAAGTTGGAGGTTGAAGGTGCAAAATTTGAAGACTATTCAAGAAAGAATTGAATGTTAGCAAACAAAAATCAAAATCCGGCCATGGGTGTGAGAAACATAAAGTCACACCATGTGATTCTTATGTATTAATCCTTGATTAGGATTAAGAAGTCAAGCTATAGACTATAAATTTAGAACTATTTCTTTTTCTTTTTGTTTTTCTATTTTTGTTTTGTTTCGTTGTCTATGGAAAAGTTAGAAATAATTGATGTATTTTTGTTACTGCTTGTTGGTGTAGGTTTGTTATGATGGATTCAGGTTACTTAAGGTTTTGTATAAGGTTTGAAAAGGTTGAAATTGATTGATATGCATGTTATGTGGTGATATTAAGCTTTTGATTGAAAACTTTATGTTTGAGGAATGAGTATGCATGTTTATGATTTGATTGATATGATGAATTTGAATTATTATTGGGTTAAATGTGCAAATATGTGTTGTTTTCGTTGAAGATTTTTTGAGATTTTTAACTACGTGAGGTGAAATTCTTGTTAATATCAGTGTACTATGGTTAGTCATACATACCTTAGCTTGAAAATTTATTTTCTCGCATGCTTAAACACTAATTTTTGCATTTTTCTTGGTGATTCTGACACAAGTCACGGCCATAAAGAACTTCTTTCGCGAGTCATGGCCGCGAAGATTCTTTGTCGAGACCTCCTGCATCTTTTAATAGCGGCTGCGAATCTTTCTTATACAATTCGTTGGCAGCCGCGAAGGACATGTCGCACCCGCGACTGGTTTCTCCAGAACCATGTCTCGCCCGCGATGAGGCCTATAATTCCCGCATACATTTTTTCACCACATCACGACCGCGATGAAACCCTTCTTTGGAGAAGTTCGGTCCCGACGTGACCCTGTTCAGTCAAATATTCATTTTCAAAAAACTCATGTTGTCTCTTTTCTCAAAATGAACACACACCACCATCATACTATAATTTTCAGTCGGCCCCCAATTTCGACAACCTGATGCGGTAAGTTTCCATCTTTTCCAGTCTTTGTCCCACATTCTCGAACTCCAGTTTTGCATTGCAAAAATTTAAAACTCTCCTAGCCTTTTATCTGATTTTCAGTACTGTACCCTATTCCCCTTGAGTTTTATGTTGACTATATTATGTATATTCACACTATGAATTTGTTTCTTTTTGCTTTGGATATTGGTGTAAATTGAATTGCATTTCTTTAGTTTCCTGTTTTGAGACCTTGGATGTTTTGAATGTTAGCTAGTTATGGCATATCGGTTTTAAATGACTTAATTGATTCCTATTTTTCTGCTTTACTTCTATATTTGTTTATTTTATGCATTTCATGTAGTTGTGATGACGGGATTAGGAGTGCAAAAATTTTGTCGAACATGCCCAGTTGTAGGTCTCTTCTAAAACAAGGAGTTTTCTTTACCTTTATCCATTTGCATGAGGACATTACAAATTTTAAGTGTGGTGGGATAATTGTAGATCTTAATTGTTATACCTATTTGGTTGATTATCCACTTGATTATTGCTTTATGATCAAAATATGCATTGAGTTTGTCAAAATTATCTCCAATTTTCAAAATTTCTGCTTAGATAGTTGTTGAGTTGATGCATGATTGAGTTAAGCTAATTGAGTAGGTGAGAGCTTGTGCATTGCTAATGAGTTTAGTATGGTTATATACCTTTATTTTTTAGTGCACTGTTTGAACGATTTCATTCATTCTGATCACTTAGAGGACTTTTATTTTTTTCGAATAAGACTAAATAATGAATTAGAGTGCATTCTAGTGTCTTTCAAAATGAAGTTTAGTTGGTGATTGATAAAGGAAATGACTTAGGCCCTCATTGTCTTGAAATCTGAGCCTAAAATTAAGCCTTCACTAAATAACGTTAGACCGATTGGCCCCGTCTAAGCCTTGGAGTTTTGCTTATATTTTTCTAGCCACATTACAAGCCCGAAGCACAACCATATATTTCCTACCTTTATTTTACACATTGAATTTGCTCTTTCGTGCTTGAACAAGATAGAAGTTGATTTATTCTCTTGAGATGTTGTGCGAGAAAAGAAGAAAAAGAAAAGGAGAGAAAAAATCAAAAGAAAAGAAAAAAGAGCAAAAGAATGAAAAGAATATCAAAAGAAAGGAAAATTCGAGGTGCAGAGAAAAGAAAAAAAAAAAGAAAAAATGTGGGAATATGAAAAAAGGGGGAGAAAGAAAGATGTTATGGTAAAAGAGAGAAGTTTCGAAAGAAGTAGAGTTCATGAGATGTAAGTTTGGTGTTTAGTCACTTGTCTAAATACTTTCATAACCTTAACCCTAGCCTACATTACAAGCTAAATAAAGACCTAATGATCTTGAGTCATGATCTCACTGAATTAGTGGAGTTAGACATGAAAATGTCTCTCTAAAACGTGGTTTGGTTCTTATGAGAAGTTCATAAAATAATCCAAGTGATTGAATAACATTTTTTTTTCATTCGATTCACATACTTACACAAGGGTATGTTACTTGTACTTTTCTTATTAACCTTGCACATGTGAGTAATGCTTTGATAGGATAGATTTGATCTTTATGATAACTCGGTGATAATCTTTATGAATGTGTTGAAATTGGATTGAATTTTTCTAATGAACTCTGTATTGCTCGAGGACGAGCAATGGTTTAAGTGTGGGGGAATTTGTTAGACATAAAATGTTTGATATTTTTAGCATATATTCCATATGATTTTATGCCAAAATTGTATCTTATTGTGCTTAAATTACCCATTTTCAAGTAATATTTGGTTGGGAGTCGAAAATATAGACAATCGAGTGAACACAAGCAAGATAGACAAAAAAGGGGTTATTTCTGGAGCAATTCGCGGCCACTAAACATTTAGGCATGAATTATTCGCCGCAGGTAAGATTGGAGCAAAAACTTGCTGGACAAAATTTGGCGGCCGCTAACATTTTGTTCGCGGCCACTAAAAAGGTATTAATGGCTACTAAGAATTCTTGATGGCCTCTAAAAACTCCCTGACAGCTTTTATGGGCTTTTCACGATTTTCGGCCTGGACTTATTTTGTGGCAAATTTTACAACATAAAAGGACCCCAAACCCTACATTAACATTATTCTTGATAATAATTCATCGTCTACAGTTAGGGTTTGGAGTCTAGAGACTTGGAGAGGTGACAAGAGCTGCGAGGATAGAGACATCCGAACAATCGCGAGACGATGCCACCTAATCTTAGATTTGCACCATTGATTTCCTATGCTTTTCTTTAGAACAATTTTTATTATTTTAATTATTCTCTAGCAAACTAATATCTCTTGGATTGGTTTTGGATTCATGTTTAATTTATTGACTTTGGTTATGGATTAATTATTGTGAACCCTTGTTTATGAGATTAATTAGTTTATTTATTGCTTCGTGTCTTGTTAATTGTTGGTTTGTCGATTAGTTAGTTTCCCTTAGGCAAGGGGATGATAATTTCTTAGTGTAAATGTTTGATGATATGCTCGTATGAATATTTCGAATTATTATGTTATGGAATTATGTTTTAAATGCATGTTAAAGCCTCTGCAACTTTAGCATGAATATGAGAATTAACTTTCTAATCGAAAGGTTGTTCGTGAATTCTGATTAATAATTCCTAAACATTTAAAATTAAAGAGATGAAGAAATTCGATCTTTTTCTAAGCAATCTTTGGTTAAAGGATGTATGATAAGCCCCTATTATTTGATCACTCTAATCCTGTTTTATTGGTTTAATCTGTTTTTGGATGTTTGACCACGAGAGTGGCTTTCACAAACACTTAAACACGAATGTCTGACTTCGAGAGAATAGTATGCTCATATTCAGGATTAGGATTGTGAGAGTCTGAATATTTGTTGGCAATTGATTCGAACATGGAGTTGCAATATTTTCACTCCCTTAGCCATCCGTTTATTTATTGTTTTTGTTATTTATTTGTTTGCTGCTTTAGTTAGTAGTCGAGTCAACCCTTTGTTTTCTATCTTGTTCTATCGATTGGAGAAAATGCTGAGTGATTGATTGATTTCCCTTCTCAGTGGGTTCGACACCTTATGTGTTATAATTTACTGTCTACACTTACGCGCATATGGGGTTTAAATAAAACTCTCAACAAGTGTGTGTTTGGCCTTGTTTCCTTTTCTCCATAAATTGGACTCCTCAGACTTCGGTTTGTTACCACAAGTCCTGATCTTAGGCATCATTTAATGTTCCTGTGATGTCCCGTTTCTCGATCAAGGTAAGTTTTGATACGTGAGTGAACGATTTACCTTTTATGCATGAATTATGTGAAATTATGCCTTAATTTGGTAATCGTTTTGTACTTATATAAGATATATGGTTTGCATGAAATACGTGATTATCTGATATGTTAATTATGTGCTCGTATTGTACTTATTGAGCTTTGATAGCATGCTTCGCGATTAAACGAAACAACGTGTTTATTTGGGCATTTAAAGTATAATTAGGGATAAATTGGTAAATTTATATTTCCGAGCCTGGAACTAGTTAGAACTTAATGAATTTGGGTAGATAATTCGATCACGAGTTCGTGGGTTCTTGAATCGCCCAATTTGGAGTTGGGACGAAAACGTTATGGCCATTTTACGAAAAGTCAACCATTTAAGCCTCAATTGTTGACCTGCTACCCAATTTCAATTCTAACCCAATTTCAGACCCAATTTCACTTATAACCCGCTCCAATCGACCCGGTTCGTGACCCTATTTAGCTAACCCAATTTGCTAAATTAAATTTTCACACTAAACCCATTGTTACGTTATTTCACAAAAGATTCAAACATATTTCCTCTCAAATCCATTCATATTCTCCCAAGAACACCAAGAACACTTCATGCCAATTTCAAGAGACAAAATTGGAGATTAAAGCTGGAGATTCAAGGTTGAAGAACAAGGTTTCCTCTTCTATTTTCAGCTCTCAAAGGTAAGGTTTATGTGCTCTTTTGGTTGGGTTTATGTTCATGAAGGTTTTGGGCTAAAGCTTTGATCTAGGGTTCTTGTTTGTTGGTTTAAACTCGAATTTGTTGATGGAAATTTGTTTCTTATGTTGTTATGAACGATTTGTTATGAGAAATTCTTACTTTTGTGCTTGTATGTGAAATCCACCATTGTTGACCTTTGAAGCTTCCATGAAGAATTCTTGTTTGTTCATGTCCTTGAATGTTTGCTTGATTTAATGTTAGATTCTTATCCCTTGAGAAATTTCATGAAGAATGTGATTAATTTCATTGAGTTTCTTGCATGATTGACGATTTTACGATTTTTGAACTTGAAGCTTGAATACTTGAAGAATATGAAGTTCTTGTGTGTGTAAATTGTTAGAATTCTAAGATTTCTTGATGTTAATTCACTACCAGAAAAACGCCCTATAGCAACGGATTTAGCAACGGATTTTGGCCCTATTAGCAACGGATTTCGGCTTACCAACGGATTTAGCAACGAAATTTTTCCGTTGCTATAACCCTCGTGGCTAATCTATAGCAACGGATTTAGCAACGAATTATTACCAACGGATATTAGCAACGGAATTAGCAACGAACTTATAGCAACGAATTACTACCCACAGAAATTAGCAACGGTTTAGCAACGAATTTTTTAGCAACAGATTTAGCAACGGATTTTCCGTTGCAAACCAACCAATGATTAATTAATTTTTTGCCTTTTTGCAACGAAATTTCCGTTGCAAAATCCGTCGCAAAAACTAATAATTCAAATTAATAAAATAAAAATTCATTTGCGGGGCCCGGGATCACCCCCACCTAACCGAGCCGAGCCCCAACCGAGCCCACACGAGACGAGCCCCAACATAGCGCCACGCGAGCCAACACATTAATTCCACATATTCGCGTTGAGTAGGAATTGAACCCTGGACCTCATGTGAAAAAGGTTGAACCCCAAACCAGCTGGGTTAATGTAACGGCCCAGCTTTCGGCAATTCAGGTATGAACGACACGTGTGCGTTTGAGAGTTGTAATTTAATTATTAATTGATCACTTAATTCATTTTCTTATCATGACATAATTTTATAAAATTATATTCTTAACATTTTATTGAAGATTCATATCATATCATATTTTTCGGATTTATTGAACGTGACTGCAATGTGAATTATTTTCCCGAATGTGATTTATTTCTTTTATGGCCTTAATTGCTCATTTTCATGAATATGAGATTTAATTGAATTGGACTTGATGGATCATTTAATAATGGAATTGGACTTGATTGCATAACTTAATATTTGAAGGATTTAATAGCAAATTGGCCATCTTTTCTCTCTTCTTGAGTAGCAACATCACGTACCATTTGCTTCTTTCTTCATACAAAAATATCATCTTTGTTCCATTGCTTCCCTTGCTCAACCGAACCAAACCCTAGGAAGAGAAGAGGGAGATTTCATCCATTCAAGCAAATTTGTGTGGGATTTGTGATAATTGGAGCATCATCATCATCACTTCTTCATCTTGTCTCTCATTTCTCTCATTTGAGGTAACTATGGAGTTTGGTTGATTTTATTGAAAATACATGATATATGGGGCTTTGTAATGGCTTGAATGAATTGTGTATTGGTTGTTGGAAATTTATTTGTGAACTTTAAGCTCAAGTTTGATGCATTTATCTTGAGTTTTATGAACTTGAAACATGATGGAGTATAAGGGTTTCAAATGAGTGATTATGGATGATCTAACATGGAATCATGTGTTTTTATGAGTTGTTATTGATCTATATGCATGCTAGCATATTTATTGCATCTAATATTTACATTTAAACTTGGCTTGAAGCCATTTTTGGTGGTTTGTGGTTGTGTTGCCATGGCTGCCCTGTTTCTGCTCTGCATACAGCTGCTCTCGTATTCTGGGAACGGCCATTCCCAACCCCAATTCAAAACTGGAACGGCCATTCCCATGATGCTGAGACATTAGGCCAGCGAGACTGGGAACGGCCGTTCCCACTTTGGCCTGTGAGCCGGAACGGCCCTTCCCAGCCAAAACGGGTTTTATATTTTAAAACGCTGGCGCGTTTTCTTCAGGCCATGGGAACGGCCCTTCCCATTTTCAAGGGGAAGCCGGAACGGCCGTTCCCGTAGTCCAGAAAGTGCAAAAATTCACTGCATAAATTTGCATTTTTCGCACCTCGTTCCGACGGCTTCCTTGACTCCTAATTGCTATTATATGACTGATTACATGTTGAAACGCAATATTTTCATGGTACATTGTATTTTTCTCGTCGTCTCGTTGCATTTCCGCCGTTCGTCATATTTGGTACATTTTGAGTCGTGTTTCACGGACAATTGTCTTTCTTGCACAGACCAGCTTCCTGGTGACGAGGAGCAGGCCCCGTGAGCTGTTTCCTTGATTTATTTTGGGTCGTTCAGGTGAGGTTTAATTTTAGATACATAGGACCCGTACAACCCTATGTGATGTTTTAAGCCAAAACCTATTTATATACTTATAGTTTTCAAAAGAGATTGGTTTTCAAATGATTTATCGAACTATTGAAGGGATTGATTGATTGATTGATTGATTTGGCGAGTATTGTATTGCACTGTGGGCCCGAGGGTAGTGACTCGAGCCAACCGGGAAAGCATGGGCTGACGGGTAACTCGAGAGCTATCCTCACCAAATTGGGATGACCCCTGAACCCTCTAGGAGATTAGGGGAGGAAGGAGTTCCGGGCTTAGGGATTCATGTACCCTCTGCCCAGATTGATTGGATGGTGGGGCCTTGCAATCCCACCATCACCCGGAGGAAGAAGGCGTTATTGAAACTGCTAATTGTGCACATTAATGAATTGCTTGATCACCTAATCACCTAATAATTGATTGATTGATTGTACACAGTCGGTGTAAGGTTGGAGAATTGCCCCACTCGCCGGGCCACGAATTGATTGTATTGAATTGATTGAATTGAAATTGAATTAGTTGTATCCTCGGGCGATAGTATTCTCTTTTATTCTATTAAATTGTATTGTTTTCAAAGATTATTACCCGAGAGTATAACTTGCATGTCTGTGCGCTTATATTTATTTATACCCCCTCGCTCAGTCTGTGTTGGACTGACACCTCAACTTTTCAGTGTTTTGCAGGGCGTGCTAGGCGGGAATTTAGAGTCTAGTGGTCTTTAAATTTGGGTCTAGCACACTTCATTCCCACATTTTGTATGTATAGCTATTTGGGATATTTTGTATATCGCCTTGTGATCTATATTGTTGGGAGATGATAATATATTGCTAATGTAAATGTTGGTACCTATAAGTAAAAATATAAATATGGTATCTATACGTATCGAATGAATGTTATTGCTTCCGCTTTTTAATACTCTGACTTGATTGTTGGTTGGTTTTAAATTGAGGGTACCCGCCTAGCCTTGAGTCATTTTATTGTCTCCTGTTTGCTATAGTTTCGATTCATGTATGGATTGTCCATTTCATATGTGAATTGGAGCTATAGTGCGGGGGATGTGGTGCCTGGCGTTCCGGGTGCTACATCCTACGGTGGTATCAGAGCTCGGTTGCAAAATCGGGTCTCTAGTGTCGTGTCTTGTGAGTCTAGGTCGCACGGCATAGGAACTAATTGTCAATTTGAGAGTCTTGCATTGTTATTTGATACTTGAACCTCTTTGAACTCTTTGATTTACTTGAATTTGGTGAATTGTTCGAATTCTATAACATATGTGCAATTTTGAATTATTTGCACACATTGGCATTACTAATCGAACATGCATAATAGTGACTTGATTTCAGTATGGCTCGCGATAGGCATCACCGTGATCGTTCTCCTAGACATCGACATCATCGACATCATCGCAGGGAGAGATCACCACCTCCTCCTCCACCTCCTCAGGCTCAGCCACAGGACTTCATGAACGCAGTGGTGGGTCTTATTGATCAGAGAGTTCGGGATTATGTTCCACCACCACCACCAGTTGCACCACCACAGCCTGGAGGCCAGATTTCAGTTGTTTTCAGGGAATTTCAGAACCAGCATCCTCCCAAATTTTACAAAGGAAATGATATTCAGGCCGAGCAGTGGCTGAAGGAGATTGAGAGGATATGGGAGCTTATTCCGTGTGGATCCCAGGAGAAGGCCCGTTGTACCATTTCTCTGATTCAGGGTGAGGCCTACTCTTGGTGGGAGAGCGCTCGGATTGTGTTAGATGCTGCAGACGAGGAAGTGAATTGGGAAGTATTTGTTAGAGAGTTTCAGAACAAGTTCATTCCTCCATCTTCTCGTACTAGAAGATTAAAGGAATTTACAGAGTTGAAGCAAGGAAACAGGTCGGTCTCAGAGTACATCGCCGAGTTTGAGAGATTGTCCCGCTATGCTCCTAATATAGCGAGTGATGATTTCCATAAGGCGATGCAGTTTGTTCAGGGCCTTAGACCGGATATTCAGGTAGCAATTGAGGCAGTCAACACGAGCACCTGGGTGAAGGCTACCAAGAAGGCTCTATTGGTTGAGGATTCAGTGAATGCGAGGCGGTCTTCTTACCGTTCAGGCTCAGGTTCGGGCTCAGGATCAGGATCGGGATTCAGAGGTTCTGGATCAGGTTTCAGAGGTGCCGGATCAGGGTATAAGGGTTCTGGCTCGGGTTCTGCTTCAGGCAAGAGGCCGATGGTTTATTCTTCTCCATCACCAGCTCCACAGGGCCCCGGGAAGAAGCCCCGACCAGCAGGACCAGTGATTAGAGCTCCAGTTGCTCCAGTTGCTCCAGCTTTGCCACCACCACCCGAGAGACCTTATTGTACCTTCTGTGGACAGAGGACACACATCTATGATAACTGCAGGAGGCGTCTGGGTTTATGCCTACTTTGTGGGAGCGATGAGCATTTGGTAGATGGATGTCCGGATCGCAGGATACCTCCACCGGGGGCACCGAGACCACTGATTAGGGCTCGTGCTTACGCTTTGGATGGTGAGCAGCAGGATGCTGATATTGATCCAGCCGCGGTAGTTGAAGGTACCATTTGCATACATGGCACGAACATTCATACCTTGTTTGATCAGGGAGCTACTCACTCCTTTCTTTCGAGTGCTATATCTGTTTCTTTGCCTTTGCCTGTTTCTCGTTCTTCTGCATGTTATGTGGTTAGTACTCCTTTTGGTGGTAGTTTAGAATCTGATCGGGTGTTTAGAGAGGTTCCGGTGAGCATCGAGGGTCGAGTTTTCTTGTCAGACTTCATTGAGCTGCCGATGACCTGCTATGGATCTATTTTGGGCATAGATTGGTTGTACAGACATTCTGCCACAGTTGATTGTAGAGCGAAGAAGGTTCAGTTGGGATCAGATTTGGTAGTAGGTTGGAGTTCCAAGACTGTACCGCTACTTTCTTTTTCTGAAGCTCATAAGTTGGTTCGAGAGGGAGCCACGGGTTTCATTGCTTATATTCTTAACAAACCTAAGGATCAGAGTAAGCTGGAAGAAACAGAAGTAGTGAAGGAATTTCCCGAGGTCTTTCCTGAGGAATTGGATTCTTTACCTCCAGAAAGGGAAATTGAGTTTGTGATCGACTTGTACCCTAACGCAGAGCCGTACTCCAAGACTCCGTATCGTATGGCTCCGGCCGAGTTGAAAGAGTTGAAGACTCAACTTGATGCGTTGTTGGAGATTGGGTACATTAGACCGAGTTCTTCTCCTTGGGGTGCACCGGTTTTGTTTGTAAAGAAGAAGGACGGAACCTTGAGAATGTGTATAGACTATAGGGAGTTGAACCGGATGACGATCAAGAACAAGTATCCTCTTCCACACATCGAGGAGTTGTTTGACATACTTCAGGGATCTAAAGTCTACTCGAAATTGGATTTGAGACAAGGTTACTACCAGCTGCGTATCCGATCAGGGGATATTTCTAAGACAGGATTTAACACTCGGTACGGGCATTATGAGTTCGTAGTGATGCCGTTTGGATTGACTAATGCCCCAGCAGCTTTTATGGACATGATGCACAGGATCTTCAGACCTTTTCTGGATAAGTTCGTGGTCATCTTTATTGCTGATATCCTGGTTTTCTCGAAGTCTGCCGAGGAGCATGCAAGACACCTCCAGTTGGTATTGAGGACTTTGAAGGAGCATCAGTTGTTTGCCAAGTTCAGCAAGTGTGAGTTCTGGATTGACAGGGTGTCATTCTTGGGTCACGTGATTTCGGGCAACGGTTTGGAAGTCGATCCTTCCAAGATTGAGTCGGTTTTGAAGTGGGAGAAACCTAGGAATGCCTCTGAGATTAGGAGTTTCTTGGGATTGGCAGGTTATTACCGGAGGTTTGTTAAAGATTTCTCCAAGTTAGCAGCTCCTTTAACCCGGTTGACGAAGAAGAATGTGAAATTCGACTGGAATGAAGATTGTGAGAAGAGTTTCACTTTCTTGAAGGAGAAGTTAGTGTCTGCTCCAGTGTTAGCCCTTCCGGAAGGTTCTGAAGGGTATGCTGTTTATACCGATGCTTCTAAGGAAGGCTTGGGATGTGTGTTGACTCAGAAGGGTAAAGTGATTGCTTATGCGTCACGGAAGTTAAAAGAGCATGAGAAGAATTATCCGACACATGATCTTGAGCTTGCTGCCGTAGTCTTTGCACTTGGAAAGTGGAGACATTATTTGTACGGGGTGTCCTTCGAGATTTTCACTGACCACAAAAGCCTCCAGTATTTATTCACTCAGAAGGATTTGAATATGAGGCAACGGCGTTGGATGGAAAGATTGGAAGATTATGATTGCACGATTAAGTACCATCCCGGTAAAGCCAACGTGGTCGCCGATGCACTTAGTAGGAAGGCTAGTGTGTCGAGCCTGGAAGTGGGTGAGAGTAGTGGAATCGAGCCAATTGTCTTAAAGGCTCGAGTTTCTAATATTTCGGTCCAACCAGAGTTGAAGCACAAGTTGTTTGAGGCTCAGAGTACAGATTTGGAAGTTCAGAGATTGGTAGCTAAGGCAAGAGCTGATCCAGAGAGTCCATTCGGGTTCGATGAAACCGGTCTTCTTCGTTTCAAGAACCGAGTGGTTGTACCCGAAGAGTTGAAACGGGTATTGCTCGAGGAAGCTCACAGATCGGCTTATTCTATCCACCCCGGAGGAAACAAGATGTATAAGGACTTAAGGCAATATTATTGGTGGCGTGGATTGAAGAAAGATGTGGCCGAGTTTGTGAAGCATTGTCTCACTTGTCAGAAAGTGAAAGCCGAGCATCAGAAACCGGGAGGTCTTCTTCAGCCGTTACCTATTCCTGAGTGGAAGTGGGAACAGGTGACGATGGATTTCGTGTCCGGATTACCGAAAGTGAAAGGTGGATTTGATGGGATTTGGGTGATTGTGGACCGTTTGACGAAGTCTGCACATTTTCTACCGGTTCGGATGTCGTATAAGATTCGCAAGCTAGCCGAGCTTTATAACCGGGAGATCGTTAGACTTCACGGGATTCTGATTAGTATCGTTTCAAACAGAGATCCACGATTCACTTCGAGGTTGTGGCGTGAATTGCAAGAGATTTTGGGTACGAAGCTTCAGTTTAGTACAGCTTTTCATCCTCAGACGGATGGTCAGTCCGAGAGATTAATAAAGTATCTCGAGGATTTGCTACGAGCTTGTTCTTTGGATTTCCAGTCTTCTTGGCACGATCAGCTACCTTTGATTGAGTTTGCGTACAACAACAGTTTTCAGGCTTCGATTGGAATGGCACCGTATGAGTTACTGTATGGACGGAAGTGTCGTTCTCCGTTGTTCTTTGATTTAGAAGAGTGGAAATGGACTAAGCAGGAAGGTGTTAAGAAAGGTGAGAAATTGGAGAAACCTTCCAAGGCCGTTGAAGCTATGATTGAGAAAGTCCACTTAATAAAACAACGGATGAAATCAGCTCAGGACAGACAGAAGAGCTACGCCGATCGTCGCAGAAGGGATCTCGAGTTTGAGGTTGGAGACCGGGTATTCTTGAAGGCGTCTCCACGTAAAGGATTTGCTCGGATTGGGAAAGGAGGTAAACTTAAACCTCGTTATTTAGGTCCTTATGAGATTTTGGAAAGAATTGGAGAAGTTGCTTACAGATTGGACCTACCACCGAGCCTCACGGGGATTCATAACGTATTTCACGTGTCTCAGCTAAGGAAATACTACCCCGATGAAACCGAGATCATTCCTGTTGAAGAAGTGGAATTGGAACCGAGTCTTACCTTTGTTCAGAAACCGGTTAAGATTTTGGATAAGAAGTTTCAGGAATTAAGAAACCGGAGGATTCCCATGGTTAAGGTTCTTTGGAGAAGTGATAAGACCGAAGAAGCCACGTGGGAGACCGAAGACAAAATGAGACGGTTCCATCCAGAGTTGTTCCCTTCCGATCAGTGAATCTGGGGACCAGATTCTTATAAGGAGGGAGGATTGTAATGCCCCAGCTTTCGGCAATTCAGGTATGAACGACACGTGTGCGTTTGAGAGTTGTAATTTAATTATTAATTGATCACTTAATTCATTTTCTTATCATGACATAATTTTATAAAATTATATTCTTAACATTTTATTGAAGATTCATATCATATCATATTTTTCGGATTTATTGAACGTGACTGCAATGTGAATTATTTTCCCGAATGTGATTTATTTCTTTTATGGCCTTAATTGCTCATTTTCATGAATATGAGATTTAATTGAATTGGACTTGATGGATCATTTAATAATGGAATTGGACTTGATTGCATAACTTAATATTTGAAGGATTTAATAGCAAATTGGCCATCTTTTCTCTCTTCTTGAGTAGCAACATCACGTACCATTTGCTTCTTTCTTCATACAAAAATATCATCTTTGTTCCATTGCTTCCCTTGCTCAACCGAACCAAACCCTAGGAAGAGAAGAGGGAGATTTCATCCATTCAAGCAAATTTGTGTGGGATTTGTGATAATTGGAGCATCATCATCATCACTTCTTCATCTTGTCTCTCATTTCTCTCATTTGAGGTAACTATGGAGTTTGGTTGATTTTATTGAAAATACATGATATATGGGGCTTTGTAATGGCTTGAATGAATTGTGTATTGGTTGTTGGAAATTTATTTGTGAACTTTAAGCTCAAGTTTGATGCATTTATCTTGAGTTTTATGAACTTGAAACATGATGGAGTATAAGGGTTTCAAATGAGTGATTATGGATGATCTAACATGGAATCATGTGTTTTTATGAGTTGTTATTGATCTATATGCATGCTAGCATATTTATTGCATCTAATATTTACATTTAAACTTGGCTTGAAGCCATTTTTGGTGGTTTGTGGTTGTGTTGCCATGGCTGCCCTGTTTCTGCTCTGCATACAGCTGCTCTCGTATTCTGGGAACGGCCATTCCCAACCCCAGTTCAAAACTGGAACGGCCGTTCCCATGATGCTGAGACATTAGGCCAGCGAGACTGGGAACGGCCGTTCCCACTTTGGCCTGTGAGCCGGAACGGCCCTTCCCAGCCAAAACGCGTTTTATATTTTAAAACGCTGGCGCGTTTTCTTCAGGCCATGGGAACGGCCCTTCCCATTTTCAAGGGGAAGCCGGAACGGCCGTTCCTGTAGTCCAGAAAGTGCAAAAATTCACTGCATAAATTTGCATTTTTTGCACCTCGTTCCGACGGCTTCCTTGACTTCTAATTGCTATTATATGACTGATTACATGTTGAAACGCAATATTTTCATGGTACATTGTATTTTTCTCGTCGTCTCGTTGCATTTCCGCCGTTCGTCATATTTGGTACATTTTGAGTCGTGTTTCACGGACAATTGTCTTTCTTGCACAGACCAGCTTCCTGGTGACGAGGAGCAGGCCCCGTGAGCTGTTTCCTTGATTTATTTTGGGTCGTTCAGGTGAGGTTTAATTTTAGATACATAGGACCCGTACAACCCTATGTGATGTTTTAAGCCAAAACCTATTTATATACTTATAGTTTTCAAAAGAGATTGGTTTTCAAATGATTTATCGAACTATTGAAGGGATTGATTGATTGATTGATTGATTTGGCGAGTATTGTATTGCACTGTGGGCCCGAGGGTAGTGACTCGAGTCAACCGAGAAAGCATGGGCTGACGGGTAACTCGAGAGCTATCCTCACCAAATTGGGATGACCCCTGAACCCTCTAGGAGATTAGGGGAGGAAGGAGTTCCGGGCTTAGGGATTCATGTACCCTCTGCCCAGATTGATTGGATGGTGGGGCCTTGCAATCCCACCATCACCCGGAGGAAGAAGGCGTTATTGAAACTGCTAATTGTGCACATTAATGAATTGCTTGATCACCTAATCACCTAATAATTGATTGATTGATTGTACACAGTCGGTGTAAGGTTGGAGAATTGCCCCACTCGCCGGGCCACGAATTGATTGTATTGAATTGATTGAATTGAAATTGAATTAGTTGTATCCTCGGGCGATAGTATTCTCTTTTATTCTATTAAATTGTATTGTTTTCAAAGATTATTACCCGAGAGTATAACTTGCATGTCTGTGCGCTTATATTTATTTATACCCGCTCGCTCAGTCTGTGTTGGACTGACACCTCAACTTTTCTGTGTTTTGCAGGGCGTGCTAGGCGGGAATTTAGAGTCTAGTGGTCTTTAAATTTGGGTCTAGCACACTTCATTCCCACATTTTGTATGTATAGCTATTTGGGATATTTTGTATATCGCCTTGTGATCTATATTGTTGGGAGATGATAATATATTGCTAATGTAAATGTTGGTACCTATAAGTAAAAATATAAATATGGTATCTATACGTATCGAATGAATGTTAATGCTTCCGCTTTTTAATACTCTGACTTGATTGTTGGTTGGTTTTAAATTGAGGGTACCCGCCTAGCCTTGAGTCATTTTATTGTCTCCCGTTCGCTATAGTTTCGATTCATGTATGGATTGTCCATTTCATATGTGAATTGGAGCTATAGTGCGGGGGATGTGGTGACTGGCGTTCCGGGTGCTACAGTTAACTCCATTGTTGTTATTGTTATGTAATTTTTTATATTTAACCACTATCAAATATTCATATACTAATTTAAATAATTAAATACTTGTTATCATATATTTTAAATAAATTTTTTTTAAATATATAATTATTTATATTATAATACATATTCCGTTAAAAATTTAAATATTTATTAATTAACTACATATCTCAAGTTTTAGTTATGAGATAAAAATATAATGTATATCAACTTAATTATAACTTTTTATGACATACAGAAAAAAGGATGAAAGTTTTACATAACTAAATAATTAGATTTAATTGGTTGTTGAATAAAGAACTTTTATATTATGTGAAGTATTCACTTATACATTTGTATTATTTAGCAATCGTAGTTGAATAACTTAATGAAGAATTATTTTGTTAATATGAAACACTTATATTTGAATTTGTAGAATTATATCTAAATATTGAAGAATTATTGTGTTAAATTCTATATAAACCCCAAGCATGTATATATATAATAATAATAATAATATTGTATATCAACTTAAGTATAAGTTTTTATGACATATAAAAAAAAATGAAAGTTTACATAATTAAATAATTAGATTTAGTTGGTAGTTGAATAAAGAACTAATTTTATGTCAATATGAGGTATTCACTTATACATCAGTAGAATAATATCTGCATTTTGAGAAACTATTGTATTATTTAGCAATCGTAGTTGAATAACTTAATGAATAATTATTTTGTTAATATGAAACATTTATATTTGAATTTGTAGAATTATATCTAAATATTGAAGAATTATTGTGTTAAATTCTATATAAACCCCAAGCATGTATATATATAATAATAATAATAATATTGTATATCAACTTAAGTATAAGTTTTTATGACATATAAAAAAAAATGAAAGTTTACATAATTAAATAATTAGATTTAGTTGGTAGTTGAATAAAGAACTAATTTTATGTCAATATGAGGTATTCACTTATACATCATTAGAATAATATCTGCATTTTGAGAAACTATTGTATTATTTAGCAATCGTAGTTGAATAACTTAATGAATAATTATTTTGTTAATATGAAACATTTATATTTGAATTTGTAGAATTATATCTATACATTGAGAAATGATTGTGTTTCGCAACCGTTAGATGTTAAATTAAGAAGTTTTCTTTTAATATAATGAATTTATATTAAAATTTGTAGAATTAAATCTAAATATTAAGAAATTATTGTATTATGCAACCGTTACATGTTAAATGAAAAACTTTTCTCTAAATATTGAAATATTTATATGTGAATTTCGAGCGTTATATATGTGAATTTTAAGGAATTATTGTGGTATGCACATCTTTTAATGATTTATAATGTATATTATAAACACATATTATATATATGTACATATATTATATATAAACATATAATATTAATTATTATTTAATATTTAAGATATAAGATATATATGTCTATATATTATATATATAGATATATAATATTTAATACATATATATATTATAAATATTTTATATTTATACATAATATACGTATGTATATAATATTATATGTATTATAGATTATATAATGTTATATAATATATATACGATATATATAATATCAATATATTAAATATTATATAATATTATAATAATAATAATAATATATAATATATAATATGTATTTTATACATGTATATATTATATAATAAATATATATATAAAAAAGGGAGAGCCTGGGATTGAACCCAGGAACTCATGAAAAGAAAATAAGCATCCAACCAACTTGGATACAATCCATTGATGTTTTGTTTGAACGAAATTTTATTTGACTTTTAAATATACTTAACGGTTCCGTCCAAAATTTAACGGTTGGGACAAAAAATGTAACAAAATGAAACCAACGGGACTATTTTTGTCTAATTCTAAAAGAATGGGACCAAAATTGAAAACGACGCAATCCTATGGGACCAAATATTTAATTTGCTCTATTTTTTATTATTCATTTATTTTTATTCCATATAGCAACGAAAAATCCGTTACTAAATTATAAATATTTTATTAATTTTTTTAATCAAATGTTTATAGCAACGAATTTTCCGTTGCTAATCTTTTTTATATTTATTTATTTTTATTTATTTTTTTTTCTTCCTTATAGCAACGGAAAATCCATTGTATTTCGTTGCTAATATTTTAAATATTTGTTTATTTTTATTTCTTTTTTTTTTCTTCCATATAGCAACGAAAAATCCGTTGTTAAATTAGAACGGATTTTTCGTTGCTAATATTTTTTATATTTATTTTTTTTTTCTTTTTTTTTTCTTTCATATAGCAACGAAAAATCCGTTGCTATTTAGCTACGGATTTTTCGTTGCAAACATTTATAAATATTATATTATTTTTTATTAGGTTTTTATTTTAATGGCAACGGAATTTCCGTCGCTATATATACCAATTTATTTATTTTTTGTGTTATTTAATTTTAGCAACAAAAAATCCGTTGCTATTTTTTTTCATATATAGCAACGGATTTAGCAACAAAAATTCCGTTGCTAAAGCATTTTGCCATGAATTTTTTTTTCGTTGCTATTTCCGTTGCTATATGACAGATTTCTAGTAGTGATTCGATCCTAAATGAACCATAAGTATTTTAGAATGTTGTTTTTGGGATATTATGCTTGTATGGATGTAATGGCATGTTTTGGACTTGAAAATCAGAGAATTTCAGCTCATTTGTACTTCTTGCGCGTTGGTGCGGGTGATCCCCGCACGGCCTTGCGGCTTTCATGAAGGAAAACCGTACGAACGTGCATAACTGTTGACTTTGAAAAATAAATAGTGCACAGCCGTGCAGCTCTCCAAGGCAAAATCCACACGGCCTTGCGAGATGGTTTAGGATGAGGGGGAATTTTTGGACCTTTCTTGCGTAACGCTTTCCGAATACTTGTTTTTCTTGCTTCTAAAATCATTATAAATTGTGAAAATAATATGTATAATGCTTAATTCATGATTTGACTTAATTTATGATACGTCCCTTTGTAAACGTGCCTTTTATGCTTCAAATATGCTAAGTATGCATCACTTGTGAGTTCAATTACATGTCTTGAGACTTGAAAGCTTGTTATATGATTCATATGATGTTGTTTAATTGTAATTGCTAGACTTATGCTATCTTGGACTTTCATGGCACATCATTTGCATGTTTGCATTCATTTTGAAGCCGTGTGTCGTCTTATTTGGCCTCGAGTCGTGTCTTACCTTTGTTGGTACGTTGTCTTGTTAGGTGGTGAGTCTCTGGTCGAGTAACTCGTTTGCTCGTGGTTGGCCTTCGAAGTTCTTGGTAAAGGTGAGGAGCTATTATGTAAAATGTTTTCAAAAATGTGGACACCTATAGCCTATCATGTTTGATGGTTTTAACTCCAGTTTTCAAAATATATATGTAGGCTTTATAAGCCAAGTTTTGTGAGCGTTGCTCGTATTATGGTTATTGCTTATGGAAAACGGTTTACAAGTAAAACTTGAGTTTTGGTATATGGGATAGATACCCAAAAAGCCTTTAGAACTTTCATTTGGATATTATGTATGTGTGAGTTGTGTAGCGAGGCTATATGATACCTTGCAAGGACGCTTGCTTGGTTGGATCTTTTAATAGCGCTCGGGGCGGAGTAAGTGGTAAGACCGGGAACGCAAGGGCGGACGGTCAAACCCTTACGAAGTACCCACTTTTTGACAAGTTTTGCTAAGACACCGAGGAGGATTTGGGGTTAAGGTAAGCTTGGGAGAAGGTCGGTGTAACGCCCCGATTTCCAACTGTTCAGGTACGCACGGCGCGTGTGAATTTCTGAGAATTATTGTATAAATTGGATTCGATTGTTATGTGAAATAATTGTCGAACATGATTATTTATCAAATTGACCTTATATGATCATTCTTTCAAATTTGAGGACCAAATTGCATAAACAATTCTTGGACCAAAGTGAATTAAATTGTAGGAATAGAACTTAATTGCATAACTAATACATTTGAGGGACTTAATTGCAAATTGTGCTTGATCATCCATATATGTAGAAGCATCATGTTATCTCTAATTCTTTCTTCATTTATATCATACAAACACATCATATTTGCTCCCTCATATTCACGGTTCATCCAAGAAGAGAGAAGAGAGGAGATTTCATCCAATTCATCCAAGTTTTTCAAGAGATATCAAGCTTTTGAAGCTCAAGCATCCATCATCATCTTCTTCATCCAATTATTTTCATTCAAGTGCAAGTAAGTGAAATATGTGATCTTTGATGATTGTGTGTGAGGCTAGGGTTTATAATTTTATGGAATATATGGATTAGATGTGGCTTGAAGCATGAGCACACAATTTAAGAATGAATTGATGCATGAAAATTTGAAGAACTTGAGCTCATATGAGGAATTCATACATGAACTTGAAGCTTATGATCCTTGATGATTTGGCTTAATTTATGTGTTTACATGAAGTTTTATTGTATCTTGAACATATATGCATATAAATTTCCAGAAAACTTGTGTTTTGGTGCATGAAAATTCATGTTTTGGTGGTTTTTGGGTGTTTGCCGAGGCCTTTCCCTGTTTTCTGCCCTGTTTTTTCGTCAGAACTTGAAGGTCGTGCCCGCGACTGAAAATACACATAAAACAGGTCGCGCCCGCGACCCCATTTTGGCCAAGTTTCGAGTTTTGGAAAATTGTATGAAAAATTCGGAAAAATACTTGGTCGCTGCCGCGACCATTTTGTGAAGAATTTTGGTCGCGCCCGCGACCCCCGCCAGAAACTACATTTTGTCCAACTTCGAACCAACGCCATTTTCACCTCGGTTTGAATTAGAAAACGTGCCATATAGCGTTGGAAAGGTCTTTGTGTCTAGTTTCATATCCAATAAACAAAACTTAATTCCCACTTCTAGAATTAAAGATATTCTAGTTTTCCCCAAACATGTACATTTTCTAAAATAGTCCGTTTTTGCCAAACTTCACCAAAACCTCTATTATTGCATTCTTTTCACTTCCTTGGCTCCTATATGTGACTTATATGAGTTATAAACTCGATTTAGTGATATTTGTGCTATTATTTGACATTACTTAAGTGTTATTGCATAACATATTGATTATAAATACGTCGTGCGCCTCTATTTGGTGTATACCTATTTATTACTAATCATTTCCAAGCTCTCAAGTGTTTAGCAAGCAGGATATGATCGTGCAAAGCAATGCGCGTACCGTGATTATCGTGTTCATGAAAAGCAATGCGTGCATCGTGATTATCGTGTTATCGTGTACCACTGGTCAACCGCAGGAGCTAAGTGCTATATGGGACAGCGTGCTACGCACATGGGAGCCACCTCTTGAACCTGCGGGGCAAAGTGCTACATGTGTGGGAGCCACCTCCTGAACCCGTAGGAGCCGCCTCTAGAATCCTAACGCTGCGTGTATCGTGATTACTTACCGTGTTACCGTGAATGGTGAAGGCTCGCAACCTTCCCGTTGTTGGAGTGAATGGTGAAGGCTCGCAACCTTCCCATTATTGGAGTGAATGGTGAAGGCTCGGAACCTTCCCGTTATTGGAGTGATGGGTGAAGGCTCGCAACCTTCCCGTTATTGGAGTGATGGGGTTATGGGAGTGATGGAGATATTTGGGAAATCGATATATATGCCGTGTTCTTGCAGGTACACTCTACACGGGAATCAAGCTGAGTCGAGTCCGTGCATTCGAGGCCGCACAGTGCATTTTATGTATTTAACATTTCAAAGGAACTGATGTTAATATTATTTGTTATTTATCTTGTTAATGTTATTTGTTATCTATCTTAGGAGATGATAATGTATTGATATGTAAAATTGAGATGTGAACTACTCGATAAAAGAACAATGACATAGCATGCTTCCGCTTTACTTTATATATTATAATATGTGATTTGTGAGTTAGTCCCGTTCGCTGCAGGTTGATTCATGTACGGACTATCCATTTCGTATGTGGATCGACCTGTAGTGCGGGGGTGTGGCATCCTTACGTGTTGGGGTGCTACATCTGAAGTGGTATCAGAGCCCGGTTGCAAAACCGGGGTTCTAGGGTCGTGTCAAGTCTAAGTTGATCGACTTATGAATTATTTGGTAACTTGTGCATTGACATCTTAACCGGCATGCATAATTCAGTGTTTATTGTTAGTGGCCATCAATCCAGTTTTGGCGAATTGAGGAAGGCTTGAACAATGGAACGTCTGATTCCGACGTCACAAAGAGTAAGAAAGAAAATTTTCATTTTCTTTCTTAAGGGGGAGAGTGAATCCGAGGACGGATTCTCTTAAGGGGGAGAGAATTGTAAAGCCCCGATTTCCAACTATTCAGGTACGCACGACGCGTGTGAATTTCTGAGAATTATTGTATAAATTGGATTCGATTGTTATGTGAAATAATTGTCGAACATGATTATTTATCAAATTGACCTTATATGATCATTGTTTCAAATTTGAGGACCAAATTGCATAAACAATTCTTGGACCAAAGTGAATCAAATTGTAGGAATAGAACTTAATTGCATAACTAATACATTTGAGGGACTTAATTGCAAATTGTGCTTGATCATCCATATATGTAGAAGCATCATGTTATCTCTAATTCTTTCTTCATTTATATCATACAAACACATCATATTTGCTCCCTCATATTCACGGTTCATCCAAGAAGAGAGAAGAGAGGAGATTTCATCCAATTCATCCAAGTTTTTCAAGAGATATCAAGCTTTTGAAGCTCAAGCATCCATCATCATCTTCTTCATCCATTTATTTTCATTCAAGTGCAAGTAAGTGAAATATGTGATCTTTGATGATTGTGTATGAGGCTAGGGTTTATAATTTTATGGAATATATGGATTAGATGTGGCTTGAAGCATGAGCACACAATTTAAGAATGAATTGATGCATGAAAATTTGAAGAACTTGAGCTCATATGAGGAATTCATACATGAACTTGAAGCTTATGATCCTTGATGATTTGGCTTAATTTATGTGTTTACATGAAGTTTTATTGTATCTTGAACATATATGCATATAAATTTCCAGAAAACTTGTGTTTTGGTGCATGAAAATTCATGTTTTGGTGGTTTTTGGCTGTTTGCCGAGGCCTTTCCCTGTTTTCTGCCCTGTTTTTTCGTCAGAACTTGAAGGTCGTGCCCGCGACTGAAAATACACATAAAACAGGTCTCGCCCGCGACACCATTTTGGCCAAGTTTCGAGTTTTGGAAAATTGCATGAAAAATTCGGAAAAATACTTGGTCGCTGCCGCGACCATTTTGTGAAGAATTTTGGTCGCGCCCGCGACCCCCGCCAGAAACTACATTTTGTCCAACTTCGAACCAACGCCATTTTCACCTCGGTTTGAATTAGAAAACGTGCCATATAGCGTTGGAAAGGTCTTTGTGTCTAGTTTGATATCCAATAAACAAAACTCAATTCCCACTTCTAGAATTAAAGATATTCCAGTTTTCCCCAAACATGTACATTTTCTAAAATAGTCCATTTTTGCCAAACTTCACCAAAACCTCTATTATTGCATTCTTTTCACTTCCTTGGCTCCCATATGTGACTTATATGAGTTATAAACTCGATTTAGTGATATTTGTGCTATTATTTGACATTACTTAAGTATTATTGCATAACATATTGATTATAAATACGCCGTGCGTCTCTATTTGGTGTATACCCATTTATTACTAATCATTTCCAAGCTCTCAAGTGTTTAGCAAGCAGGATATGATCGTGCAAAGCAATGCGCGTACCGTGATTATCGTGTTCATGCAAAGCAATGCGTGCATCGTGATTATCGTGTTATCGTGTACCACTGGTCAGCCGCAGGAGCTAAGTGCTATATGGGACAGCGTGCTACGCACATGGGAGCCACCTCTTGAACCTGCGGGGAAAAGTGCTACATGTGTGGGAGCCACCTCCTGAACCCGTAGGAGCCACCTCTAGAATCCTAACGCTGCGTGTATCGTGATTACTTACCGTGTTACCGTGAATGGTGAAGGCTCGCAACCTTCCCGTTATTAGAGTGAATGGTGAAGGCTCGCAACCTTCCCATTATTGGAGTGAATGGTGAAGGCTCGCAACCTTGCCGTTATTGGAGTGATGGGTGAAGGCTCGCAACCTTCCCGTTATTGGAGTGATGGGGTTATGGGAGTGATGGAGATATTTGGGAAATGGATATATATGCAGTGTTCTTGCAGGTACACTCTACGCGGGAATCGAGCTGAGTCGAGTCCTTGCATTCGAGGCCGCACAGTGCATTTTATGTATTTAACATTTCAAAAGAACTGATGTTAATATTATTTGTTATTTATCTTGTTAATGTTATTTGTTATCTATCTTAGGAGATGATAATGTATTGATATGTAAAATTGAGATGTGAACTACTCGATAAAAGAACAATGACATAGCATGCTTCCGCTTTACTTTATATATTATAATATGTGATTTGTGAGTTAGTCCCGTTCGCTGCTGGTTGATTCATGTACGGACTATCCATTTCGTATGTGGATCGACCTGTAGTGCGGGGGTGTGGCATCCTTACGTGTTGGGGTGCTACAGTCGGTTTCATGGACCCACTTCTCCATGGTTCTTTTGCGATGTTCGGGGGCTGTACACCCTCGACATCAACGGTGTAAGGATGGATTGGTTTGATTTTATTTGGTTTGGGAAGTAAGGATGGAGTGCTCGTACTCATCGAGCCGATGCTTTAGTTCATGATTCGTTTTATAAAAATTGCATAACCTTGAAAATGAGTTGAATCATGAATGTTGTTGTTTTGAGCATACATCAAACCTTTATATCACTTATATTATGTAAGCTTCTCCTTACCGGTTCTTTTTGAACTGATCTCCTTTACCTTTCGTGTCCACAGGTTGCGTTTTGGAGTCAAGCTAGGCGGGGTCTTGTTGAGAGTCTTGTCTTTGAGTCTACTTTGTACTCGTTATGCTTGTAGCATACTCTACGTTTTATGTTATTGCTTTTAGGATTCATGGATTATGTATGGAGTAGATGATGTTGCTTTAATTATGTTAGTTTGGACCGTGTTAGTCATTAGGTTGATTTACATTCCGCACTTGAGCATTTCGTGTTGGACCATGACGGTCACTTAATTGATGGATGAATGAATTTATGCACTTGTTATGTTTGATTTAAGCTTCCGCATATGTGTGATTGATTTACTCACTTTGTGAGTCTAGTACCGCCTAGCTAGGATGTCCGTTTGTCACCGCTTGCTTCGGTCTTGGCGGGTATATGGATAGCAATTCTATATACAAGCTAGGTCCATAGCGTGGGATAGGCGTGGATGCCCTCGTCGGGGCGTTACAGTTCCCTTGGAACTACCCTTAAAAGGAAAACTTCTTTTATGTGACCCGCGAACCCTATAAATCCTCAATAACCCCGGGACTCCAATCTTCACTTGGTTAAAATTATTCGGGGGTTTATACCGAACAAGTAATTCCTTCTTCATCTCCGTATTCGAGTCCCGTTAGAATACTTAGGCACCATTGGCTTCCACTTCTTCGCTTGTAATTAGTGAAGGTCTCGATGAAAGTCTTCCACTGATCCTTCATCGATCTCATTTCTCAAGAGCACGTTTGAAGAGTGAATCGGTCTCCAAGCCAAAAATAATGGTCGGTTATACTTGCCCCAAAATCCCAAATTGAGCTCTCATCTTAACATCGGTCTTCTTCACTTGGAATTACACCTTTAGAGAAACACTTTTGGTACCTTCTTGGAAAAATAACCCTTCTTTAAGGTGTTTCCCCAATCTTCAATCTTCAACCTCGTATGTAACTCTCTAAACCGATTTCTTTCTCACCATTCTTTGTGGCACCTTCCAATCTCCAACTTTGATCTCAAGAGTAGGTCTTTAAATTCAACCCACCTTTTTATCCATCTCTTCCAAAATTGGTAAGTACAATTCGGTGGTATGAAGGAAGCGACACTCTAATGAGTAAAAACTAATTATGCATGTCGGGTTAAAGTTCCAATGATATGCATCACATACCCATCACACGAGCATGTACTAATGTTGTAAATAATAATTATAGCACGTACGACAAATAATTACAAGAAGTAAACATGGTATGGATACACGTGCTATGGATGCAATTGCCTCCATTATTGGATTCATTTTGATCTCCAATTTGAAGCCTTTAATCCCACTTTCGTTGTTTGTTACCTCTAGGTCGATCACATTCGGATATATTGTTCTCCGTTGAGCAACAAGCATAACATCTCTCCAATCTATCCTAGCACGCTTCGTAGGTATGGTTGGTTCCTCAACAATACGTACACAATCGAGGTCCCTTTTCCGGCCTTAAAGGATTTCCAGTCTTAAGCTTCTTTCCATGGATTTTCTTGGTTCGAGTATGGTGTTGGGTTAACCTCTCCTCTACTTGTAGATTTGAGCACAAACCCAACTCAAGTCTTGGCCCCAACACATCTTCTTCTTTTCCTCTTGTCAATCTCCGAGTTTCGACCCTTAAGGCTTTCACTGTGGCTTTATCCACGTGCTCGTATCTTCTGCAGTTAGGGCCTCCTTGAGTTCATCCCGAAGGCCTTCCATGAAATACCTAGCCTTCATCCCATTATTACCCGTAATTAGGGGGTGCAAACGAGTCGAGCCGAGCCGAGCCGAGTTTTGGCTAAAAATGGGAGCTCGAGCTCGGGCTTGAAAATTTGTACTGGGGATCGAACTCGGGATCAAGCTCGTTGAGCTGGACCTTTTAAGGCTTGAACTCGGCTTGAATTAAACTTGGGTTCGGCTTGACTCGGCTTGATAAGGCTTGACAGGGCTTGAAATTAAAAAATTCATGACAACTTAAAAACATCAAGGCTGGCAAAAGCTATTCATGAGTAATTATAACATCAGTGATCAGCCGATTAGCAAAACATCATGCAATTTCAAAATTCACACATTTAAAGACTAAAAAATCCTAATTAATACATCAAGGCTGATAAAAGCAATTGAAGATAAACCATATTAAATACATATTAGCAAAAGGAGTGTTCTCATTAAGTCATTGAGTCACTTGAACTTCCATCTTATCTGAAGCTTCTTGGCCTTCAACATCTATCATAAAATCAAAAGAAACATAAAAACACCAATTGACATAATTAGTAATAAAAATCATACTAATTGAAAGGAATATCAGGGATTAATTAATAAAGAGAACTTACCCAAATTAGTCCATAATCCTTATCAACTCAATCTTTGCTGCTCTGAGCATCACCAACAGGAAGAAGTACTTCAATCATCTTTGGTTTTTTCTACATATTTACAACCGTGAATGATATTAAAATTAGGCTTTTTAAAAATGATCAAGATTAAATGGATAAATGATGTACTTACATAAGGATTTTTCCCTGCTCCATAACGTTTACGCAACCAATTACCTCCACACATCAATGCTTGGACAGTATTAGGTGAAAGTGAGCTACAATATTTGTTAATGACCCTACTGCCAGCACTGAAATAGGATTCTGATGCCACCGTGGTGATTGGAATAGATAAAATATCTCTCGCCATAACTGATAAAACTCTATACCTAAGAGTATTAAACTTCCACCATCCCAGAATATCAAATCTCCCTTCATCCTTCTTGTTTTCCATTAAAACAGGTTCTTCAGGATAAACATCAAGATCCGACTTTTCAGGTGCAATAGTTTCAACTTCTCTCAAATAATCATGAAAATCATTCCAATCACTGGATTCATCTTGTCCTCTAACCCTCTTGTTACTCGAACCAATATTGCTTTCATTGCTTGCACTTGATGTGACGCCCCGTATTCTCGAAGGGCGTCCTGACGATATTAACAAATAAGTCTCTATACTTATGTATGTTTAATTTAAGAGTTCTTGAATTATGTGATTTAATGTAAATTCAATTTAATATGTGTTCATTCGAATTATTCTAAGATTAATTGCCAACTTGATTAATTACGCGCATATTTAACCCTAACTGTCTAATTTGATTTAATTCAAATTCATTCCATGAAATAATTGTCAAGTTGATTTTAAATCCATCATGTTGCTTAACTTGTTTAATTTCGGTTTACTTGAATTCCTTGAGATTAATTGTCAATCATGTGTTTACAAAATGTCGTTAAATTATACGAAAAGTTTATAAAATTAAATTGAATTAAACTCTAATTGGTGAATCTTTATTTCATTTTAATTTGTAAAAATTAATTCGGAGCTTGATTGTTTATCCGTAACTTTACCAATTTTATTTACGATTATTTGTACGCGATATTTCTTCTTGCTACGCGATAAAGATACCCGGTTGTATATAGCTTGTGCACAAGACACATTTCTCCCAATCTCTTTTCTCTCTCTCTCTCCTCTCCCACTCTCTCCCGCGGTCACTATGCGCGGCTTCGGTTACGAGCCCATAACTCGATCGTTTCTCGACGGAATTCAACAAACAAATAGTCCATTTCGATTATCTCGGCAAGACATACGCAAGAGTACCAATTTCACGGCCTAACGACGAACGGTGGCGGAGTTATGGCCGGATTTCAGTAGCAGCAGCGGAGCTGTCAGACCGCCGCCACTTCGCCGGTGTTTCGCGGCGTTTTTCGGCCACCTCATTGTTACACGCGCTGGAGACCCAGAAAGAGGACATCCCGGTGTATCGGTTGACGTCGGCGGCGCGGCCATCGGAGCAGCGACGGCGCCGCACGCGCCGCCTGAAGCTCGCGGCGGCAGCGGCGGTTCCTGTAGCGGCGCGATTCCGCCACTTCCGGCGGTGGTTTTCGACGGGGCTTGATGGTTTCCAAGGTTTTTTGCCCCCCTGAGTTCATTTCCGGCATCAATTTCACCAGATCTTGGCCGTAGGTGGTGGTTCCGGCGACGTGGGCGGCGGCAGAAACTTCGGCGGCCAACGGGGGCCTTTTGTGGCCATCTTTTGGTCTCGGGCTCTTCACGAAAGTTGTTCGGAACGACGAGAACTAGTGGCCTGTGATCAGGCGACTCCAGATTCTATGGTTTGGCGGCGGATCGCGGCGGCAAAGTGGTGTTGCAACGGCGGCGCTAGCTCTGGGGATTTTTCCTGCGAGCTACCTTAGGGCTTTCGAAGAGCTCATCATGGGTAAGACAATGGCTTTTATGGATCGCATTTTGGTTCACCGGTTTGGAAGTAATTTGAGTTTGAAGATTTAAGGTTTTCGTGTTCGTAGATCTGAAATTGGAGGAGATTGACTTGGAATTTCCAGAAATTGATCGAGGATTCGGAACGGGCACGAAGACTTTATTCAGGAATGATTTTTCGGGATTTTTTCGGTGACCTTCGGCGGCGGCCCGGCGGCGGTCCGGCCAAATTCCGGCAGCTACAGTGGTGGCGTTCCGGCGGCGTCTGGTCAGAATGTTCATCTCGTTGTGGTGAGTTCAACGCCACTTTCCGTTCGTTAATCGGACACTCGATCTATTTATTACGAATTATTTTGCATAATTGTGATTATTTGAATTAATTGTTTTAAGTGCAAATAAATTGGTTATTGTTGGTTTGTTGATCGAGATGTATTCCAATCGTATATGGAAACATGTATTGAATGGATTGTGATATGCATGAATGTTTCGATTTACAATTTGAATCCAGATGTGATGAATTTATACTATGTGTTTAGATATGAAGGGGTGTTAGTGTAATATCTAGAAACTAATCTTTTATGTGACTAAATGAACTTGAATGATATTTTAGAGGAACGAACATGTTGTGATTTCTCTATATGGATTTGAGACGTTCTCAATATTATGTTTATTGTAAATTGTGTTTCAAATATAAAATTGAGATACATGAAGGATGCTTGAACAACTTAAGACTTGATGCATGATAGGAGTTAGAATTGTAATATCTTGATTTACTCTTACTACTAGAAAATGGTATATTATGAATTACAATAAATTGATCATTGTCAAGTTTGTAAGTAATTAATTCCTAATTGAATAATTGTATAAACACTTTAAATGAACAATTATGTTTAGCAATCGACTAAGGGATGTATGTGTAATAATTCTAAACTTTTATAAATGACTTAGGGGATGTAAGTGTAATATTTATGAAACTATGAATGTGACTTGAGCTTGTGTACCAAACATGTTGTGAAGTTGTAAAGTATGATCTTAAGTGAATTAAATGCACTCTTTATTTGTATCAAGCATGCTATCTACGTACAACAACTTTGTATGTTTATATGATCAAGTTGCTCTTACTTATGCACTTTATAACTCGACATGAACTTGATGTTTAATTCTAATATTATAATTGAACCCTGTGACATTGGATGATTTAATATGCATTTTGTGAATACATTGACTTCCTAAATTGATCTTGCATCTTTGGATATGGAATTACGTGTTGGTTGCTTGTAAATATGACCTTATTGAGCATTGGTATGCCTTGAATGACCACGACACCTTATCCAAGCACAACATGGACACTTATGCATAACCACGATCATGTTGAGCAACGCCGTGCGTCTTGTTTGGTTCATATAGAGTCTAAGTCTGGGCTTCTGTATGTCTTGTCATAGAGTTTGGTGGTGTCGGTGGGCCCGAGGTTTAGAGTGTTTGGCCCTTCACACTCTCAGACTCTACTTTCACGAGGTGAGGTTTAGGATTTTGTATAGTTATGCGACCTATGGCCTTTACCTGCAGATTTCTACCCCTGCATGCGAGTATACCTTACAATAGTTATGTATGTGTTGAATATGATATTTTTATGATCTTATGCTTGCACTTCTCTGTGGGCGGGCTATCCCTGCAGCGTGGGAATGTAAGTGTGTGAGTCCTGCGTGGGCGGGCTATCCCTGCAGCGTAGGAATATATATAAAAACCAGTTTTTGAAGCATATGTAAGCTATTTTGGAAAACTGTTGTGTTGTGCTTCTGTAGCGAGTTGGCCATGAAATATTGGCATCTGTATGTATGTATGTATGTGGATCCGAGGAGCTATGGGTAAGGAGCCCCCGAGACGGTTAGGACCGTCGGGGATATACCTGTGCGTAGTTCCATTTGAGATATCATTGCGCGACTCAGGGAGATAGGGGAGGCGTGATATCTTGAGCCTTCGGTGTACAGCCGGGGAGGACTCTTGTGGGTTCGCTACTCCTTGAGGGTATGTCTGTTATGGATGGTTTGGGGACAGTACATCTCCTCCATCATTGGTGTGACAGTTGGATTGATTTGGTATTTTATGTTTTGATATGTTCTGAGGAGTAAAGGTTGGAAATTCGTACTCGCCGAGCATGTGATCTGTTCTGCCTGGGAATCATGAATCGAGATAGAGTTCTGAAATGTTTTCTAAATCTTATATAACTATCTTTTGGGTACTTTTGGAAATGTTTTGGTATGCAACACCTATCTCCGGTTCATGAGTCCACCCTTCTGATATGTGTTATGCTCTATATATATACAGTGGGTGTGCGTTAGCCCCCTCACTCAGTCAGTTGACTGACACCTCATTTTACACTTTTAGTTGCAGGATTGTTGGCGTTTGCTAGGCGGAAGTGAGTCCTTTGAGTTGCACTTCGTCGGTCTAGTCTTTCTATTTGCATTTGTCTTTTCATACACTTTACTTATGCTTTGTCTTGTGGACTTGAGATTATATTTTACTATTCGGTAGCCCTGCGTGGCACTCTCATTCGGCCCCTTGTGGCACTTGATGATTATTACCTTATGTTGATATTCGGGATTAGGTATCTATGCTAGTTGAACCCGTCACCTCCTTTGCATGTTTTGTTTTAAATGCTTCCGCTATCTATTGTTGTTGGTTTTAATTGCTTCCGCACTCTGAGTTTTGGTCAAGTTAGATCCGCCTAGCCTAGTGTGTGAGTTGGTCTCCCGTTCGCTCTGATTCGGATTCGGGCATGGACTTTCATTTCATACTCCGGGTCTGGGTCATAGTGCGGGTGATGTGGCACTTCTCCGTTTGGGGTGTTACACTTAAACTGGACTAATTGTGTATGCTACATTCCACCATATATTCATTAAAGAGTTGATGCAATGCACTTACCACTTTGCACTTATTTTCAATAGCTTCGGCCGGAGAATATATTCTGGGAAAACAAAAATAAATGATTCTCAGCTTGCATCGTGGATCCAGAACTGCAGCAATGGACATCAAGAGATGACATTCTCCCCAATATTTATCAAATTTCAGTTTCATTTTCTTGGCCATGTCACAAATAAATGAGTCTTGTGAATGTGACTTGGAATCCAACACCCTTTTCACTCGAGTGACTTCCGTTAAAAATAGATTTGATGTTAGATAAAGACTTCCAGAAAAAATGTGTGTAGCCTTCTAAAACACACCCAACACAGAACAAACCTTCTCAACTTTATCCCAATCTTCTTCAGATGGGCATGTTTCGTATTGTGACTCCATTTCTTTGAACCTAGGGAAAACAGTTCTAAAATTGAGAGCAGATGCACACATTTGATATGTTGAGTTCCATCTTGTTTTACAATCATATATCAGCTTTCTATCATGAAGATTCAATTGCTTAATAATTTCTGCAAATGTTTTCATTCTACTTTCTGATTTTCGAATGAAATCAATGCTTTCTTGAATGATGGAAATGATACCTTTAATCTCATCGATCCCATCCTGTGCTATTAGATTTAATATATGTGCACAGCAACGCACGTGAAATAGCACTCCATCACACATCAACTTCTTCAATGAGTTAGAATAAACCTTCAAGTTTCTAATTGCGACATCGTTACTACTGGCATTGTCCACTGAAATGGAATACACCTTGCTCTCGACTCCCCACTCCTTTAAGCAATTCCAGATGTACTTAGCAATATGAAAACCACTACGAGGAGGTGGCACATCAACGAAGCTCAAGACAGCCTTTTGCAACTTCCAATTTTTATCAATCCAATGCCCGGTGATAACCATATATTCTATCTTTTGTTGGTCAGATTTCCAACAATCGGTTGTCAAACTGATTTTGTCCATATTCTGCAAAACATTTTTGAGTTTCTTCTTCTCAAACTCATAAATGTTCATGCATAATTTCTTCAATGTCTCTCTTGATAGCGTCTTCCAATTAGGATTGAGCATCCTACAGAAAAGATTGAAGCCTGCCTCCTCAACAACTGTGAATGATTTCTCATGCATAAGCACCCAATAAGCTAAAAACTCTCTCATCTTATCCACGTCAACTTTTCCATCATGGATTGGTGGAAATGGAAGATTGCCCGTATCCATTTCTACTTGTAGAAAACCAAGTTGTTGTTGACGCATTTTCTCTTTTTCTTTCAAACATTTAGCTCATTGATAAGCACTACAAGAGCTCAAATGCTGCATCAATTGACTTGTTGGAGCACCCTTACATATTTTGAAAAACTTCTTGCAATGGATACATTGGTTTTTCAAAGTATTGTCTGAAGGATCAACAACCTCTTTAAAATCATCCCAAACTGCTGATTTCTTTTGTCTCTTAGGCTTTTGAAATTGTTCTTCATCATTCTCTTCATTTATCGGTTGCATTGATTCTTGCATTTCCTCCATATTTGCCATTATCCTACAGACAGTGGCGTAGAAGATCCATGATAGCTTGAATACATATCTTCAAAAAAGAAGAAAACAGAAGAGGTTAGCACTCGAACCAGATTGAAACCGAAAAACCCAACAGAACAAAATCCCATTAAACCATGCAGTAAACTGATAAAATTAAACCGATAAATGAAGATACATTTGAATTTTAACAAATTAAACCCACAAAATTCCCATCAAGAAACATGCAACAAGATCATTAACCCCAATAAAAATCAATCAACCAACCAAAAATCCAAAAACATAAAATCTGGTCGAACTTACATTGAAACAAATTGGTTGAAGGTGGTGGTCGAACTCAACGTCCGGCCGTGAAGGTGGTGGAGGGAATACGGTCGCCGCAGCGGATGGTGGAAGCAGCCAGATGTTTAGCCTGAGTTCTATTCTAGTCGTTGGAAAGATGCAAAGTCCGTCGAATTGGAGGGTTTAAAAATTGGAAAAGTTTAGCCTGAGTTTTGTACTAGAGTCGGTGAAACTTGAAAGACTGAAAGTGTTCTAAATTTCTAATATCTAATTCTAATCCTCAATTTAGTATTTTTCTATTTCTTTCTTTCTTTCTTTTTTTTTTTTTTTTTTCTTATTACTTCTCAAATTATAATTTACAATTCAATTACGTTCTTTATTATATCATTATATGTACATAATATATTATCACATAAATGCATAATATAAATATAAATATATATATATATATATATATATATATATATATTAATTATATATTATTAGCAAATATATATTCATTGTACATCATCAAAAAATATATATATATAAATCATATATTTTTAGTAAATATAAGATACATAAACTAAATATAATATATGATATATTTTGTATGTTATCTTATAATATAAGATTTATGACACAACATATATTTATTATTATTTTTTTCCGGTTTGGAATAAACATAACATATATTTATATTAGTAAACTATATAGTTAAGAATTTGAGATAAATATGTAACACATGAAATGATATAAATAATAATTGTATATATATTATTAAATCATATAGGTTAGTAAACTAAGTTATGACATGTGATATAATATAAAACAAACTTATTATAATATATGATACATAATTACATATTATTTTACTAAGCGATGGTTACATGTGTCTGTTCGTAAACTATATGGTTAAGAATTTGTGACAGATATGTAATACGTGAAATATATTTATGTTTAACAGTACATATACATATATAATATTATATAAAGCAGTATATGATTGATATTATCCTATCAAACTATATATATAAAGAATATATTTTTAATAAATAAATGACACATATTTCTTATTAAATCGTATAGGTTAGTAAACTAAGTTATGACATGTGATATAATATAAAACAAACTTATTATAATATATGATACATAATTACATATTATTTTACTAAGCGATGGTTACATGTGTCTGTTAGTAAACTATAGAGTTAAGAATTTGCGACAGATATGTAATACGTGAAATATATTTATGTTTAAAAGTACATATACATATATAATATTGTATAAAGCAGTATATGATTGATATTATCCTGTCAAACTATATATATAAAGAATATATTTTTAATAAAAATATGACACATATTTCTTATTAAATCATATAGGTTAGTAAACTAAGTTATGACATGTGATATAATATAAAATAAACATAATATAATATATGATACATAATTACATATTATTTTACTAAGCTATAGTGACATGTGTATGTTAGTAAACTATATAGTTAAGAAGTTGAGACACATATGTAATACATGAAATGTATTTATGTTTAAAAGTACATATAAATATATAATGTATAAAGCGATTTATGATTGATATTATCTTCTCAAACTATATATTTAGAAAAATCAAATATTGTAAGATTTTTAAGACACATGATATACTATAGTCTTTAATCTGTGTGAAATATAAATGTATATTTATATAATTAACCTTATATTGGCCCATATATAATTTAAAAAATTATATGTGTAATATATGATATATATGTATTTAAATTTTTTTAAATAATATAACTATATAATAAAATTTATAATTGTATAATTATTTAATACATATACTATAAATTAAATATATAATAATATAAATGTTATATGTATATATATTATATAATATGAAAGATAAATTTATATATAATATAGAAAATAAAATACATACATAAATATATATAATTTATTAAAAAATACATATATTAGCTCGTGAGCCACGAGCCCAGATACATAAGGCTCGAGATCGACTCGATGTCTAGCTCGGGATCGTATAGGATCGACTCGATCTCGGTAAGTTCCGATTTCAAGCCGAACTGGATCGAGCTCGGCTCGCCAAGCTCGCAATCTGGCTCGAGTCGTTTGTACCCCTACCCGTAATATGGGGTACATATACGCCTGTAACAGCCCAAAACAGGGCCTGGATGAAAACAGTAAGTTAAGGGCATTGGTAAAGCGTTTATAGACCGTGATCCAACTTTTTGAATCATCATGCATTGCATTCTTACATGAACTTTGTGCTCGTATATGATCTGACATGTTTTAGGGGGGAATTCTTGACCTTTGATTCAGTTTACTATTCATAACCCGCGCCTACCTTGTTCATATTGCTACTCGAACCCTAGAGGTTCATCACACATGTTTCCCTATCGTTTGAACTTGTTTCCCGAACTCAGAAAGTCTTTCTTAAGCCATAAGGGTATTTTTGGAACTTACCGACCAAAGTTACTATTCATCAGAAAATGAGCTTTTGATTCTGATACCTTTTCCTACCCAAGTTACAGTCGAATCGATCCTTGAGTCGAGACGAGTCTTTTGAAATCATTCTTGGCTTGAAAATCCATTCTGGAACTTTGTTTTATTGAAAACGTTTTTGAAAACCCTAGTTTACTATTCCTTTTACGAACGGTTTTCATTCGGAAAATGTTTTCTCTTCGGATTTGTACTACTTGAGCTATTTCAAGATTTTTGAGATGTTTTACAACTCTTGATTCAAGTCCTAGCTTGAAATTTTGAAGCGTACGTTCGTACGTGAGAATTCACTATTCATCCTACGTTTTCAACTTTTTAACGGCAAAACGTTTTATAGTCGATTTTGGACTCAAAACGCTTCTCAATTTATTTCTTGAATTTTGGAAACAATCCGGACTTCAAAATCATTCTAGAAAGTCGTTTTTCACTCGTGTTGAGTTTCGAGCTCAAAACTTTTCTTTACTAAAACTAATGTATCTTTCAAACGGTAAATCCGATTTCGATGAATGAATATGCGTTTCGAAGCTAATTTTCTTGCCGTCGGAATGGTTATACTTCCAGCCACTTATTCTCGAGTCTTGGGCAAAGAAATTACAGAAATACCCCCAGCAGTCCCATTTTACCTTCATAATCCCTAAAGCTTCTAGAAGATACAAGTGGATGAACTCTTGTTTTGCTCTCCTACCCTTAAGCCATCTCTATTTGCAAGGTGAGGGGCTTCTTCACAACTATAAATACCCCTCTCATGCCATTAGAATCCTTGCTCAAAGTCTTGTGTTAACAAGCACTCCTCTCTCCCTCCTTTCCGTCATTGCCGTCGGCATCCCCTCCTCATAGCTAGGTTAGTTTGTTTTGTTTTTATGTTATGTTAGTTTAGTTTATGTTTTTATTTTATGGTATGTTTATATTATGTTTAGGTTGGGTCTTAGGGTCTTCCCTAAGCCATATAGGATTTTATTTTACGCATTTATTATATAGTTTTCATGATATGTTTCAATAGTTGTTTATATGTTTTAATTGTTTAGTATATGCTTGAATATGTTATGAATTGCTCTAGTATATGCTATGATCATGTGATATGGCTGTTATATTATGAGGATTGATGCATGATTATGGAATTTGAATTATGTTCATGCATGCTAGCTAATGGAATAGTGATTTACAATTAGTTATGTCACAACTTGTTACATGTTGATATTGAATTAAATTGTTACATGTTACATGCCTAAAGGTTCATGATATATGATATGATATGATATGATATATGTTGTGACATGTTGTCACATTGTTATACGATTCTTGAATTATGAATTGAGCTTATGATATGATATGGATTAATGGAATAGTGCCTTGATCATATGTTATACACTTTAATAGTGTCACATGTTATAACCTAAGATATATTAGTGTTTCATAACTTGATCTTATGCCTTAATTGGATCTCTTAACCATAGGTTATACCTTTAACTTAGATCACACTTGATTATCATAACATGAACTTGAAACTATAGGTTATAATCAAGATCATAATTTAATTAGGGTGTGTGTGTGTGTGTGCATGCCGTGTGTGTGTGTGTGCTCGTGCATGGTGTGTGTGTGTACCGTGTGTGTGGGTGTGTGTGTATAGTAAGGGTTTGACCCGACCCTTTGACCCGACCCTTTGACCCGACATGTGAATAGTAATCGTGAATAGTAATCTGGAATAGTACTTTTGAATAGTGCTTTTGAATAGTAAAAATGAATTAAAACTTGTGCTTTCTCGATAGACATTTGCACCTAGGGTTTCCATATCCAGGGTCTAAAATGTGTTTTTAAAATGTGTTTTCTTTCGTGGACTTCTTTCATAACTTAAGGTTTGCGATAGGATTCATAATTTGACTAAAGCTTACTCGGTTATAGTAAGATCATAGTCTCACGTTAAGAGTAACTCACTTTGACGTATTCCTTTGTGTGTTACCTTACCTGAATACCTTAAATGGTATTACTCTATTGTGTTACATGTTCCTTACATGTTCCTTGTTCATTGTTTCATGCATTTCATATGCATCTTGGTTAGTAGTGGGTCTTAGTTCTTAAGCTCACTCTAGTACACCACCTACAGGAGTTAAAGTTCAGCACTGGGATCCCCAGGGCACCGCATAATCTGTCTACCTACCTTTGTTACTATTAGGTGAGGTGAAGTTATAAATGTTTTCCAACTGGAACCACGATTATACTATCGTATCATATGTTTTGAAATTCAAAGCTAAACCTCGTTTTGAACTATCCCTTTTATCGGGACATCCTCTTGAAAGGATCATTCATACTTTAATAGTATACCTTGATCTACAGCACATGTTTTCCAAAGTTCTGCATTCTTGTTCAAAGACAGTTACATGTTCTGCATATATTTTCAAAGTACAGTTTACAGACAGAATCACATGTTTTCAGACAAAATCATATGTTTTACAGACAACATCATATGTTACAGTTACAGTTTCACATGTTATAGTTAGCATACTGGAGTGGTACTCTGGTCACTGCTAATCTTAAATGCAAGCATACAGTTTACAGTTTGGGCCCGGCGGTTATGTGTGGAGGTGATGCTCGGGAGGTGAGCGCCAACGACATCACCAATACCGGCAGCCATACTTAGGCTATTGACACCGACTTTTAACAGGAGGTTTGTTAAGTCAGGACAATCTGTCTGGGAACGGACAGCAAATCTGTTCCCATTACATGTTTACAGGTCGCCTAGGGCTAGCTACCCGAAGTGACAACCGGTGGAGGATGGTGCATGTTTGTATGTGTTGGTAAGAGTTGTTGTTGACCTTGGTCCAATAGTCTACTATGTGCGGAGTTGTTGTTGACCTTGGTCCGATGCTCTACTTTATGTGGGGTTATTGTTGATCTTGGTCCGATACTCTACTATACGTGGAATTATTGTTGACCCTGGTCCGATGCTCTACCAAATCATGTTTTCTGGAGTAAGGATGGAGGAGCCTAGCTTGCGGGCAAAATTCTGTTTCATAAAGGATGGTTCATATCTGGAAAAGTTCACTGTACCCTTATCCCGTTTTATGAAAGAACTATGAACCATCAACAGCATATGTGTGCGCGTGTGATAACATTCATGAAAATGTTTTATAACGTGCATTCTTTTACAGCATCGCATTCAAAGAGTTTTATCAACCGAACTTGTTCCAAGTTCTTCTTTAAAGCATTGCATTAACAGTTCTAAACTTTACTTCAAGTTCTTTATCACTTAGTACTTTCTTTAAAGTATTCCCTCACTTAGTCCTTTTGACTAATACCTCTCCCGTTTTCTTGCCTCGTGGTTTCAGGTCTTGCAGCCGCAGTCTAGAGGTATCTTGAAGCTCTAGATTGTCATTTTTGTTTCAGTCAGGACTTAGTATTACTTCCTTTTTGTGTCCTGCATATGTTTTATGGCTGCATCACTTTATGCTTCTGTATATGTTTTTGAATACTTGAGTATCTCTGTTATACTCTTTCTCCTACATGTTACCGATACATTGAACTCTGCTATAGCGGTACTTATATGTGAATATGTTACAAGTTCTGATATGCCGAGTCTCTCTTACACGATCAATATGTTCTTGCTTGTTTACATGCCATCACGCACATGTTTTGAAAAGTTTTAAAATACTCTGATTTTTCCGCTGCATAGCCACATCGTTTACATGTATAGTTCTGAGATAAACAACCGTTCGCTGGAGTATTTCTTGGGTGATGGCTCACACCATTACTTGAGAGGTGCTTCAGTGCGGGGGTTGAGACGCCGCTCTCCTCTTGTTCTGGTACGAGTGGGGGCGTTACAGCCTGAGGTGGTATCAGAGCATCGGGTTAAGTAAGAAGAGACTTAACCTAGATTGCTCTCATGTTGCATCATGGATTGTTCACGCATTGCATCCAGGATCATTCTCATATTGTATCGAGACAGGATATTTGGGGATTGCATGGTTCTGTTATCTGGATTTCATATCTGTGGTATCTTCTGTATAGCTATGGCAGTTCAGCCACACCAGGATCCTAATCAGTAGATGGACGAGGCTTTCTTTGAGCAGTTTGAGGCCCCACTACTGTGGTCGTTTCTCGCCGTGGAGGCACTCGTTTCTACACCTGGCGCAGATCTAGGAACAGTGGCAGGCCTGGGTATTCCCATCCTAACAGAGTTGTGCACTATCTCGAGTCTGAGAGAGATGGTTACTTCCAGGAGTATCAGAGGACCCGTGAGGTCAGGTTAGAGTCTATGCGCCATCAGGATCAGTCACTGCAGTACCAGATTGATAGGGACATCGCTCGTGAGCATGCTGCAGAGATGACTCATATTGCTGATCAGAGGGCTGCTCGTATTACTGAGCTGGAGGCAGATCTTATGCAGATGACTATTGATCGCGACACCTCTATGGAGCGTCACCAGCACTACCGTGCCCACGTGAGAGCTCACCTGTATGATACCTATCACTTATCCGATGAGCAGGCAGTTGAGGAGGTCGAGGGTCAGGATGTCAGTTAGGCTTCTCAAGAGCCCGAGCCTATGCAGGAGCAGTCTGATGGAGGCGATGGAGGGTCTGATGATGATGATGATGGCGGAGATGAGCCAGCAGGTCACGGACAGGGTGAGGTCGTTGCTGTTTCTGATGACACCACCAGGGGTTCTTTGGACCACAGTGATCAGGGTTGATTGCTGATGGGAGGTTTTCTGTATATAGTACTGATGCATATATACTATCTATGGATGGCGGACGTATAGCCGGGACAGTTCAGGACTGACTTTTGGATGAGGGGATGTATAGCTTTGGTAGATGATCCCCGACTTTTGGCACCACGGATGACGGTTCAGATGACTTGGTACCTACTAGGTTGGACGGATTGGTAAGGCCTGTAAGGGAGTCAACTCGATAGTATCGGGTCCTCCCCATTTTGAATTTATACTGTTAACATGTGGCCTGTAGTAAATTTTACCAAACCTTGCACAGTTATAACACTTTCGGCTTTATGTTGGATATCTGTTTACTGCTTTCCATAACTGTCATTGCATGAGTCTTAGAGTTGCTTCAAGATACCATTAGGACCGTTGATAGGATCATGCCATTTCATTTATTGTTAGCATGCTGATATTCTTGTTGTTGGATATGTTGATCATACTTCTGATCATGTTACAGTTCTTGTTGATATGTTACCCGAGCGTCTGTTTCCGTTTATATGTTGTCTGATAGTTGTTTCTGATTACATGATATGTTGGAATCTTTGCTGATATGTTGATATGGGAATGTGTTATTCTCATACTTATATGTGACTACGTGGGAATGTGAATACGTGGTTACGGATTCTATGAATCATTATATGTCATGCATCGAATATATGTATCTGAATGCTTGTGAATTCAGTAACAACATGCCACCGAGAAGAGCACCCCGGAATCGTGTACCACCACTGCCACCCCAAAGAGATGTCACGCCACCCCCTGAACGGGAAAGAACTCCGGAATTAAGGGATGTGCTACGACAATTTATGAGGGCTTGTGCACCGAGAGATAATCCTCCTAATGAAAGGTCACTGGAAAAATTTCTGAGGATGAATCCACCTAAGTTCTATGGAGAACCGAACGACATAAAGGCTGAGAATTGGATTACCAGTCTTGAGAAGATTTTCGAGGCTATGGAGATCTACCCAGAGGATCGTGAACGAGTTCGGTATGCTACTTTTCTTATGGAAGGAGCTGCATACAATTGGTGGAAGCACGTTCAGCATATGTGGAATGAGAATAACGTTGAAGGAAGTTGGGATGAGTTTATCAGAGAGTTTCAGCAGAAGTACACGCCTCAAGTGACTCGAGATGCATGAGAGGCTGAGATTATGAGTCTGGTTCAGGGAACTATGAATGTGATGGAGTATGAAGCTAGGTTTGTGAGGCTGATCAAGTATGCGCCTCATATTCTGACTGATGAGCGTCGCAAGACAAAAAGGTTTATTGATGGACTGAAGCCTGAACTTCGGTTGGCACTCGCTTCTTTGGACATAGAAACCTACAATCGTGCTGTTGATAGAGCGCTAAGGGTTGAAGCGGCACACAAGGAGATCAAGATAACTACTGCACGTCAAGGACCTTCTAACCCTAAGCCTTATCAAGGGAATAAGCGACCTTCCGGATCTTTTCCCCAAGGAACTGGAAAGAGGCCAATGGTAACACCACAGCGTCAGCAACAGAACGCTCCACCGAAACAGCAAGCACAGAAGCAGAAAGCGCCACAGCGGTATCAGAGGGCGCCACAACAGCAAAGAGCACCTCAGCCAGGTCCAGAGGAAATTATTTGCAGATATTGTCGCCGAACGGGACACACTCAGGAGAACTGTCGCAAGAAAGCTGGACAGTGTTTCGCGTGTGGTTCCCCCGAGCACCAGATGGATAGTTGCCCGCATAAGATCAGGAGATTTGGGGTCCAGGATAAAGGAAAAACAGTGGTGGGTACGACGAACAAATCGGTGGTCAGAGGCAGAGCTTATGCTTTGGATGGTAAGGAGGAGGTTGATCCTTCGTCTGTTGTGGAAGGTATTGTGCACATTCTTAACACGCCAGTTAAGGTCTTGTATGACTCTGGTGCTACGTATTCATTTGTTGCTTCTGAATTATGTGCACATTTACAGTTTCCACTTGATTACTTGCCATATAAATTTGAAGTGAGTTCTCCTTTGGGAACTTGCCTTGTTACGGATCAAGTATATAAACGCTGCCCTATATGTATTGGTACCCGTTGTTACCCGACGGATCTTATTGAGTTGTCGATGACGAGATGCGACGTTATACTTGGTATGGATTGGTTGTCTAAGTACCGAGCTAAGTTGGATTGTTACAAGAAAGAGATCATCTTGGAAGAAGATGAAAGTGGGACATCAGAAAGGAAAGTTGAGAAGTTAACAGTGATTTCTTCGATGGAAGCTAAGAAGTTGATTCAGAAAGGAGCTAGCGGATTTGTTGCTTATCTTCTGAATAGACCGAAAGATCAACTTAAGATCGAAGAAGTGGAAGTGGTGAACGAGTTCCTAGATGTGTTTCCTGAGCATTTGGATTCGTTACCCCCTGACCGAGAGTTGGAGTTTACGATAGAGACGATATCAGGAGCTGAGCCGTACTCCAAGACACCTTACAGAATGGCACCAGCTGAATTGGAAGAACTAAGGAAACAATTGGACGAACTGATTGAGTCTGGATATGTTCGACCGAGCACATCGCCATGGGGAGCGCCTGTACTTTTCGTTAAGAAGAAGGATGGATCATTGCGATTATGCATTGACTATCGGGAGCTGAACAGGATGACTATCAAGAATAAGTATCCTCTCCCTCATATCGAAGAGCTATTCGATATACTTCAAGGATCGAAGGTCTACTCCAAATTAGATCTTAGACAAGGGTATTATCAATTGAAGATCAGGGAAGCAGATATTCCGAAGACTGCTTTCAACAGCCGATATGGACATTATGAGTTTGTGGTAATGCCGTTTGGTTTGACGAACGCACCAGCTGCATTCATGGATATGATGCACCGTATATTCAAGCCGTTTCTCGATAAGTTTGTAGTGATCTTCATCGACGATATCTTGGTATTTTCAAAGACACCGGAGGAACATGCTGAGCATCTTCAAATTGTGTTACGCACTTTCCTGGATCACAAGCTATATGCAAAGTTCAGCAAATGTGAGTTCTGGCTTGAGAGAGTTACGTTTCTTGGACACATCATATCAGGATCTGGAATCGAAGTAGATCCCTCGAAGATCGAAACGATTATGGATTGGAAGTCACCGAAGAATCCTTCAGAAGTGAGGAGTTTTCTAGGATTAGCTGGTTACTACCGGAGGTTTGTCAAAGATGTCTCGAAGATAGCTACACCTCTCACTAAGCTGACAAAGAAAGAAAGGAAGTTCGAATGGACTGAGAAGTGTGAGCAAAGTTTTCAAAGATTGAAAGAGATGCTAACAACTGCACCCGTGTTAGCGTTACCAGAAGGAAAAGAAGGTTATATTGTTTACACCGATGCTTCGAAAGAAGGACTAGGAGGAGTTTTGATGCAGAATGGAAAAGTGATTGCGTATGCATCAAGGAAACTCAAAACGCATGAAGTGAACTACCCGACTCATGATTTGGAGTTAGCCGCGATAATTTTTGCTCTTGGAAAGTGGAGACATTACCTGTATGGAGTTACGTTTGAGATCTTTACTGATCATAAGAGCCTGCGATATCTATTCACTCAGAAGGAGTTGAATATGCGACAGAGGAGATGGATGGAATTTCTCGAGGACTACGATTGCATTATTCAATACCATCCAGGAAAGGCGAATGTTGTAACCGATGCACTAAGCAGGAAAGTTCATTTGGCACAGATTTCTGCCAACCCCGAGGTTGATCAAAGAGAAAGAATAGAGGTGATAACTAAAGCTCGAATCGCGAATGTTGTGATGATATCACCATTGAAAGAACAAGTGTTGGAAGCTCAGAAGAACGATGAGTGGATCAAGAAATGTCTCGAATCTAAGGAGAAAGATGATGAGACTAAGTTCAGGGTTGATGAGCATGGAATTTTGAGGCACAAAGGTCGAGTATGCGTACCAACTGTTTTGAGGAAAGAGATTCTCGACGAAGCGTATAAGACTAAGTACACGATACATCCCGGAGGTACTAAGATATATCAAGATGTTAAGACTCAATTCTGGTGGAATGGAATGAAGAGAGACATAGCCAACTATGTCAAGAAGTGCTTAACTTATCAGAAAGTTAAAGCTGAGCACCAGAAGCCGAGTGGGAAGTTGCAACCATTACCGATTCCGACTTGGAAGTGGGAGCAAATCACGATGGATTTTGTCACTGGATTACCCAAAGTCAGAGGAGGACAAGATAGTATCTGGGTGATCATAGATCGATTGACAAAGTCAGCACACTTTTTGCCAGTAAAGACAACGGATAAGGTCAGCACGTTGGGAAAGCTGTATCAACAAGAGATTGTCAGACTACATGGAGTTCCAAACAGTATAGTGTCGGACAGAGATCCGAAATTCACGTCGCAATTATGGAAAGAAATTCAGACTTTGATGGGGACAAAGTTGAACTTCAGTACTGCAGCGCATCCTCAGACGGATGGACAATCAGAAAGGATGATCAAATACTTGGAAGATATGCTAAGAGCTTGCGCTTTGGACTTCCAGGAAAGTTGGAAAGAGTGTTTACCTCTTGTGGAGTTTGCATACAATAATAGTTATCAAGCTTCTATTAAAGCTGCTCCATATGAAGCCCTGTATGGAAGGAAATGTAGATCCCCGTTATACTGGGATTTGGATGAAGCAAGATGTCCTGAGGAAGGACCGATCAGAGTGAATTCAGCTAAATGGATAAGAGAAACGACAGAAAAGATTCAGATCATTCGCCAGAGAATGAAAGCTGCCCAGGACAGGCAGAAGAGTTATGCTGATCGACGAAGAAGGGATTTCGAATTTGCAGTGGGCAAGAAGGTATTTCTGAAGGCATCGCCAAGGAAAGGGTTTTTCTGAATTGGGAAAGGTAGAAAGTTAAACCCGAGATATGTTGGACCGTATGAGATACTGGAGAGAGTCGGACCGACTGCTTATAGATTGGATTTGCCTGTAGGTCTAACAGGAATCCACAACGTATTTCATGTATCTCAGCTTCGCAAGTGTTTCTCGATGAGATAGAGGTTGTGCCGGCAGAGGAGATACCGTTGGAACCAGATTTGACTTATGTTTTGAAGCCCGCCAAGATTCTTGATAAGAAGTTTCAAGAGCTGAGGAATAGGAAGATTCCTTTGGTTAAAGTCCTTTGGAAGGTACATGGGACAGAAGAGGCAACATGGGAGACAGAAGAGAAAATGCAGAAGCATCACCCCGAGTTGTTTGCGGTTACAGCGGAAGAATCTGAGGACAGATTCTCTTTAAGGAGGGGTGATTGTAACAGCCCAAAACAGGGCCTGGATGAAAACAGTAAGTTAAGGGCATTGGTAAAGCGTTTATAGACCGTGATCCAACTTTTTGAATCATCATGCATTGCATTCTTACATGAACTTTGTGCTCGTATATGATCTGACATGTTTTAGGGGGGAATTCTTGACCTTTGATTCAGTTTACTATTCATAACCCGAGCCAACCTTGTTCATATTGCTACTCGAACCCTAGAGGTTCATCACACATGTTTCCCTATCGTTTGAACTTGTTTCCCGAACTCAGAAAGTCTTTCTTGAGCCATAAGGGTATTTTTGGAACTTACCGACCAAAGTTACTATGCATCAGAAAATGAGCTTTTGATTCTGATACCTTTTCCTACCCAAGTTACAGTCGAATCGATCCTTGAGTCGAGACGAGTCTTTTGAAATCATTCTTGGCTTGAAAATCCATTCTGGAACTTTGTTTTATTGAAAACGTTTTTGAAAACCCTAGTTTACTATTCCTTTTACGAACGGTTTTCATTCGGAAAATGTTTTCTCTTCGGATTTGTACTACTTGAGCTATTTCAAGATTTTTGAGATGTTTTACAACTCTTGATTCAAGTCCTAGCTTGAAATTTTGAAGCGTACGTTCGTACGTGAGAATTCACTATTCATCCTACGTTTTCAACTTTTTAACGGCAAAACGTTTTATAGTCGATTTTAGACTCAAAATGCTTCTCGATTTATTTCTTGAATTTTGGAAACAATCCGGACTTGAAAATCATTCTAGAAAGTCGTTTTTCACTCGTGTTGAGTTTCGAGCTCAAAACTTGTATTTACTAAAACTAATGTATCTTTCAAACGGTAAATCCGATTTCGATGAATGAATATGCGTTTCGAAGCTAATTTTCTTGCCGTCGGAATGGTTATACTTCCAGTCACTTATTCTTGAGTCTTGGGCAACGAAATTACAGAAATACCCCCAGCAGTCCCATTTTACCTTCATAATCCCTAAAGCTTCTAGAAGATACAAGTGGATGAACTCTTGTTTTGCTCTCCTACCCTTAAGCCATCTCTATTTGCAAGGTGAGGGGCTTCTTCACAACTATAAATACCCCTCTCATGCCATTAGAATCCTTTCTCAAAGTCTTGTGTTAACAAGCACTCCTCTCTCCCTCCTTTCCCTCATTGCCGTCGGCATCCCCTCCCCTTAGCTAGGTTAGTTTGTTTTGTTTTTATGTTATGTTAGTTTAGTTTATGTTTTTATGTTATGGTATGTTTATATTATGTTTAGGTTGGGTCTTAGGGTCTTCCCTAAGCCATATAGGATTTTATTTTATGCATTTATTATATAGTTTTCATGATATGTTTCAATAGTTGTTTATATGTTTTAATTGTTTAGTATATGCTTGAATATGTTATGAATTGCTCTAGTATATGCTATGATCATGTGATATGGTTGTTATATTATGAGGATTGATGCATGATTATGGAATTTGAATTATGTTCATGCATGCTAGCTAATGGAATAGTGATTTACAATTAGTTATGTCACAACTTGTTACATGTTGATATTGAATTAAATTGTTACATGTTACATGCCTAAAGGTTCATGATATATGATATGATATGATATGATATATGTTGTGACATGTTGTCACATTGTTATATGATTCTTGAATTATGAATTGAGCTTATGATATGATATGGATTAATGGAATATTACCTTGATCATATGTTATACACTTTAATAGTGTCACATGTTATAACCTAAGATAGATTAGTGTTTCATAACTTGATCTTATGCCTTAATTGGATCTCTTAACCATAGGTTATACCTTTAACCTAGATCACACTTGATTATCATAACATGAACTTGAAACTATAGGTTATAATCAAGATCATAATTTAATTAGGGTGTGTGTGTGTGTGTGTGCATGCCGTGTGTGTGTGTGTGCTCGTGCATGGGGTGTGTGTGTACCGTGTGTGTGGGTGTGTGTATAGTAAGGGTTTGACCCGACCCTTTGACCCGACATGTGAATAGTAACCTGTGAATAGTAATCGTGAATAGTAATCTGGAATAGTACTTTTGAATAGTGCTTTTGAATAGTAAAAATGAATTAAAACTTGTGCTTTCTCGATAGACATTTGCACCTAGGGTTTCCATATCCAGGGTCTAAAATGTGTTTTTAAAATGTGTTTTCTTTCGTGGACTTCTTTCATAACTTAAGGTTTGCGATAGGATTCATAATTTGACTAAAGCTTACTCGGTTATAGTAAGATCATAGTCTCACGTAAAGAGTAACTCACTTTGACGTATTCCTTTGTGTGTTACCTTACCTAAATACCTTAAATGGTATTCTCTCTTGTGTTACATGTTCCTTACATGTTCCTTGTTCATTGTTTCATGCATTTCATATGCATCTTAGTTAGTAGTGGGTCTTAGTTCTTAAGCTCACTCTAGTACACCACCTACAGGAGTTAAAGTTGAGCACTGGGATCCCCAGGGCACCGCATAATCTGTCTACCTACCTTTGTTACTATTAGGTGAGGTGAAGTTATAAATGTTTTCCAACTGGAACCACGATTATACTATCGTATCATATGTTTTGAAATTCAAAGCTAAACCTCGTTTTGAACTATCCCTTTTATCGGGACATTCTCTTGAAAGGATCATTCATACTTTAATAGTATACCTTGATCTACAGCACATGTTTTCCAAAGTTCTGCATTCTTGTTCAAAGACAGTTACATGTTCTGCATATGTTTTCAAAGTACAGTTTACAGACAGAATCACATGTTTTCAGACAGAATCATATGTTTTACAGACAGCATCATATGTTACAGTTACAGTTTCACATGTTATGGTTAGCATACTGGAGTGGTACTCTGGTCACTGCTAATCTTAAATGCAAGCATACAGTTTACAGTTTGGGCCCGGCGGTTATGTGTGGAGGTGATGCTCGAGAGGTGAGCGCCAACGACATCACCAATACCGGCAGCCACACTTAGACTATTGACACCGACTTTTAACAGGAGGTTTGTTAAGTCAGGACAATCTGTCTGGGAATGGACAGCAAATCTGTTCCCATTACATGTTTACAGGTCGCCTAGGGCTAGCTACCCGAAGTGACAACCGGTGGAGGATGGTGCATGTTTGTATGTGTTGGTAAGAGTTGTTGTTGACCTTGGTCCAATAGTCTACTATGTGCGGAGTTGTTGTTGACCTTGGTCCGATGCTCTACTTTATGTGGGGTTATTGTTGATCTTGGTCCGATACTCTACTATACGTGGAATTATTGTTGACCCTGGTCCGATGCTCTACCAAATCATGTTTTCTGGAGTAAGGATGGAGGAGCCTAGCTTGCGGGCAAAATTCTGTTTCATAAAGGATGGTTCATATCTGGAAAAGTTCACTGTACCCTTATCCCGTTTTATGAAAGAACTATGAACCATCAACAGCATATGTGTGCGCGTGTGATAACATTCATGAAAATGTTTTATAACGTGCATTCTTTTACAGCATCGCATTCAAAGAGTTTTATCAACCGAACTTGTTCCAAGTTCTTCTTTAAAGCATTGCATTAACAGTTCTAAACTTTACTTCAAGTTCTTTATCACTTAGTACTTTCTTTAAAGTATTCCCTCACTTAGTCCTTTTGACTAATACCTCTCCCGTTTTCTTGCCTCGTGGTTTCAGGTCTTGCAGCCGCAGTCTAGAGGTATCTTGAAGCTCTAGATTGTCATTTTTGTTTCAGTCAGGACTTAGTATTACTTCCTTTTTATGTCCTGCATATGTTTTATGGCTGCATCACTTTATGCGTCTGTATATGTTTTTGAATACTTGAGTATCTCTGTTATACTCTTTCTGCTACTCTGTTACCGATACATTGAACTCTGCTATAGCGGTACTTATATGTGAATATGTTACAAGTTCTGATATGCCGAGTTTCTCTTACACGATCAATATGTTCTGGCTTGTTTACATGCCATCACGCACATGTTTTGAAAAGTTTTAAAATACTCTGATTTTTCCGCTGCATAGCCACATCGTCTACATGTATAGTTCTGAGATAGACAGCTGTTCGCTGGAGTATTTCTTGGGTGATGGCTCACACCATTACTTGAGAGGTGCTTCAGTGCGGGGGTTGAGACGCCGCTCTCCTCTTGTTCTGGTACGGGTGGGGGCGTTACACGCCGAACCTCTCAAATTCCTCCATGTACTCCACAACCGTTCTATCTCCTTATTTTAGTGTGAGGAATTCCTCGAAACTTCGTTCTTATAATATGGCTGGCGTGAACCTCTTTTTGAATTCTCGGACGAACAAATCCCATGTCAATTCCTCATTCGTTGCCTCTAATTATGGGGCAACCCTTATCCACCATTGCCTTGCTTGACCTTGTAGAAGTAATGTAGAAAGGCGTGCCATACTTTGAGGATTACACGGTCAAACTTCAAACATGCTTTCTATTTCGAAAGCCACTCTTCAGCCCGGATATCATTACCTTCTCTGAATTGTGGAGGATTAAATGTCCTGAACTCCCGATACATCATCGCTATCGAATTCATAGGTTGCACTTCAGTTGAAGGTAGTCCTTAGTTATGAGGATGTTGGTGAGAAGGTTGACCGTAGTCTTGTCGATGTGGTGGAATTCTGAAAATCTCAACTAATACAATGTAGCACCCGAGATGATAGGCACCACATCCCCCGCACCATAAGCCTAGTCCATGCATGAAATGGGTAGTCCATACATGAACCGGACCTATAGCGAACGGGTGACAAATAAAAACACTCCTAGGTAGGAGGATCCTAACCCTGTACTAACTAATCCAGAGCATGCAAAATGCAGTGCGGAGGCTATCAAGAACAAACTTAATCACAATTCAATCTATCAACAACAATGGCTTCAAGCCCATGTCAAATCACAAACATAAATAACCCATACAACATGCAACCTAACAACGGGTTCATCTAAACACTCAACCTATCCCGAATCAATATCCATTAATAAATAAAAGACTTTCAAGCCGAACAATACAACAATACATTAAAACAATACAATAAGATATTACAATATGAAATATGACTCAAGCGTATAAGTGTGACTCAAGCATTAAGACTCGACTTCCGCCTAGCAAAACCTGCAAGAAACTGGAGAGATGGAAAGAGGGGTCAGTCTCTAGAAGACTGAGTGGGTAGGGGCTGTACATATATATACAAAACAAGCACATGCAAGCTATCAATCCCGAGAAAGGTTTTTATTAAAGTTAGTTCCCTCGAGGGGTAAGAAAATCATAATTAATACCCGGATTTTACGACTATCCCAATTTACAATCATTTTCAAATACAATTTAGGATGATAAATGGCTCGACGAGTGAGCGTGCACAATGCTGACCGTGTACCCTCAATAGGTTATAACTATTGAAAACGTGATCATGCAAGTCAATTAATCATTTCATTCATTCATTAACATTCATTGGCAATCAATAGCAATTTTAGTCCATCCTTTTCCCCACGGGATGATGGTCGGTTGATTGGACCGAACCATCCATTCATTACATTTTGAGATGGGGCTTATGACTCCTACCCGCTCCTTCGATGGGGTTACCACCGGCTCAAGGATAACTCACCTTCTTGTCTCCTTGGTCTATCGAGAAATTCTCGAAGGGTACTACGTGCTAAGGCGTGCCCGATGGCCCGATGTCGTACCGGTTTCCAATCCCACATTTCCCCAAGCCCAATCAATACAGTGCAGTGCAATCCTCGCCAAAACAGTAAGGGTTAGTAAACATTTCAATTTATTGGAAACGGTTCATTTCTCGAAAACATTTACTCGATGATTTATTTGAAAACAATATAAATATACGATAGGGTTTTTGGCCAAAACATTTCACATAGGGGTTGTAGGTTTTATATGCATAACTAGAATGGAAAACACCCTCACTTAGAACACGACGAGACATGAACACGGGCTATACCAGTGTCTACTAGATCACAATATCTCCATCCTGGAGAAGAACAGTACAAGACAAGGGAACAATGTGCACTCGTGAGATAAGACTTAATATGAAACCATATAGACGCACGACAATTTCATGAAGTGATGTAACGGGGTTATGAAATGATTCGATACATAAAAAATTATAAAAGTCATAAAAAATTATCGTGTTCATATGTACAATTAATGTCCCCTAAAGCAATTAGGCATATAATTCAAGGGTGTGTGTGACACGTGATAATTCAACGCACGATTCGATAATTAACTTTTCAAGATATGGATTAATCAATTAAATATCACATAAGTCAATTAAACATGTTATACACATCACGGTACAAGCATGGCATATAAGAAAGTTCACGATAACACTGCACGCAAGTTAAAGCACAGAACAAGTCAACACTGGGGGACAATCCCGCCCGGGATGGTTTTTGAACTGGAAGGGATCCCGGCCAGGAAAACGGTTCCCGAAACCTGCTGTCCAGATATTTCTGGCCAAGACAGAAAACAATACCGACCGGGATGGCTGTCCAGGCCTCAAACTGCAAGGCATTCCCGGTCGGGACACATTTTACACTCAAATTAATCCGGCCACCTATCCCAAAAGTTACCCCAAAGGCTTCCCGACCAGGATTAGAAATGAACTAATCCCGATCTTGACCGGGATGGCCTGCACCAGAAACAGGGACAACTTCGGCAAGATGGAGGGCGTAGCTTTAGGCGGTCCTCGGAGTGTCGTTGGAGCCCGAAACTTACCATAAACAACAAACAACACTCAAGGATCATACAATCCCAACCAAAACACGAATCGGAGCACATTACGACACAAACCCACCAAAATTCCACAAATATACACATTCTTACTCCAATAATTCTAACAGTCGAGCATTAAATTCATAGATTAGCATATATTCATACATATACATACAAGAATTCATGTTATTACGCAAAGATCACAAAAATTTATCTAAAATCATTCAAATTCATACGTAATTACATACACACCTTGAATGAAGAAATTGAGAAGAAAGAAGAGTGGAGGTGGAGGTGATAGCAGTCTGGTGGCGACGAGGCGGCGGTCCGGTGGTGGTGCTTCCCTTCCCTTCTCTCCTTCCCTCTTGGCCGAGTGATGTGTGTGCAAGAGTGAATGTGTGTGTGTTCTTGCATGAATAGTGCATGTGTGTAAGTATATAAGATATTTGTGTAAGTTTCTAAATAATGCAATTAGGTCCCTCTAGTTTTAATTAAATGCAATCAAGCTCCAAAATTATTAATTAGATCAATTAAGTCCAAAATGAAATGCACCTAAGTCCTTATTGTTCATGCACGTTTCAATTAAGCCACCAATCTTTGATTTAAGACAATTAGGTCCAATTATTTATTTAATCAAATCGTAACTTATAATTAGGGTGCAATTTAAAATAAAATTAGACACTTAGATCATGCTCAAAAATTAAATTACAAAATACACACACATAGCATAATATAAATTAAAGGCAAGTTCACGTAATTTAAATTTAAATCATACAATCAATAATTAAGCACATAAAAGCACTTAAGTCATATAATTAAATAATTAAAACATGTAGCACTCGATCTGGCCTCACACGTGACATCATACCTGATTAGTCTTGAAACACAGGGCGTCACATACAAGATAGAGATATGCATGTCGGTTAGTAAGTGAATATGACACATAATTAAGCCAAGCAAAGGAAATCAAGAAATTCAATGCATCACAGAACGTAAAAGCAACAAAATGATAAGATTTCGGATGCATAGCTTAACAAATCACGATACAAATGCATACATAACCAAATTGTCCTATGTCGTTCGACCTAGACAGACACAACTCGACACTGAGCCTCGGTTTTACAACCTGGGGCTCTGATACCACTTTAAGATGTAGCACCCAGCATGGTGGATTGCCACATCTCCTGCACCAAAGCCCAATCCACATACGAAATGGAAAGTCCGTACATGAACCAAGCAGTGGTGAATGGGAGACAGACAGACACACTCCTAAGCTAGGCAGAACGTAGACCCTGAATTCAAAATCAAAATAATAAAAGTGAGGAAGTGAAATCATGCAAACAAAATTATATCATACAACGACAGGTGACGAATTCAACTAGCATAGATACCTAATCACGAAAAACAACATTTAAATCATAAATCCAACGGGTTCAAGTATCCCTACAAGCCTGTCCCGAAAATTCATATCATGACATAAACGAATTAAACTTTCATACATAACGTATTCGGATAAAGAAATGAGAATGCAGCATAAACTTAAAATACACGAAAGACTCGGACCCAGACTCCAAAGACTCGACTCAAGCCGCCTAGCTTGAACTCCGAAGCAGAACCTGAAAACAAAAAATGTTGGAGAGGGAGATGGCCATTCACACTGACTGAGTGAGGGGCTACCCACATACACCTACATATATATAAGAGCACAACACATGCAAAACATAAATGTTCATGAACCCGGGGATAGTTTTTGCATACCAAAATATTTCCCGTGATATATACATATAGGGAGTTCTTAAAAAAAGGAACAAAACAAAGCTTAACTTATTCATAACCTATCATTCGTTTCATAACTTATCATATCAATTCATATCGTGTCTTTTCTTTCCAAAACATAATCATAATATATCTTCCTTATGAATCTATCCCCATTTCACGAACCTTAACATAACATACATAATGTATAGCTCGGCAAGTATGAGCACTAATCTCCATCCTTCACACCTCATATCATATCTTATCAAACTTAACAAAACAGAAAACATACTTAACTTATCAAACCAACCAGTGATGGGAGGGTGTATATGCCCTAACCATCCAGACAGATGAGGGTGAGTTTACAACTCTAACCATCATGGATTCCATCCCCCACCAAAACTCCTGGTGGGTTCAGGGGTGATCCTATCATATGGAGACTACGCCCAAGCCTATCATGATGGCACGTTGCCGTCCTGGGCCTCCTGGCATGTAGACTCCGGGACCCAACATAACAGACGTATCATATCATAGCATATCATATCAGAACAGAGCATAACTCGCTACTTATATACTAATTATACCATAAAATACATACATATCTTACCTTGCAATAGCTATGCTTTGCATACCTCTCCATGTCATTCATAAAGTATCTTTTCCTTATAAAGCTCGACTCATAAGAGGCACACAGTTTGAAGCATAGCTTAGCATTGGAAAACATAACAAATCAAACCAAAACAAGCATATATAGGCTTGTAAATAGCATATCATACTTACAGGCTTAAGATATAATCGTAAAAATATATATTTTACACGTATTTACATATACATAGGGATTATTAAACCACATGCATTCAAAATCGAGCACAATGCATTAGGTTCATATCTAATAAACCTAACCTCACCTTACACCGACGAAGCCAAAGGCAAGACGATTGATTCACCCCGGAATCAACACGGCTAACGAAACATCACCCCCGGTGCACCTGAACAAACTGAATACAAATGCAAGACTTAAACTCAAGAATGAATCACAACGAAGCATGACATATGCTTACGGTTAGCATGAAAGTCATGAGTCACATATAAATGCATAAAACATTTATTTATTAACATTAAATTGCATTTCATGCACATAACATTGCATATAATGCGAATTCATATCGAAACTTGCAAATTAATTAAGATATAAATCATCAAAAGGCATAAGAAATCAATTAAAAGAATAAGAAGATCATACACCACACATACATGTATGCTAAGCCGCAGTCCCAACTCTCTGGATAATGGGAACGGCTATTCCGGCCACAAGGCAAAACTCAGAATGGCCATTCCCACCAATGTGGCCGAAACAGTCATTCCCACCACAAGTCAAAACTCAGAATGGCCATTCCCACCAGCATGGCCCGAAATGGCCATTCCCACCACAAGGCAAAACTCAAAATGGTCATTTGTGCCTGGTTTAGGTAACAAGAACAGAATAACAGCAGCAAAACAATGAAAGCAACAACAAGCAACAAGAAACAGCAGTTCCACAACCAAAATTCACACAACGAAACATATATGGCATGGAGAACACATTTAAACACATAAGAACTCTAGAATCGAGCATAAATACACAAAACCCATAAACTCTACTATTCATCATCTTCCCCAAAGGAGCATATATCCAAGCATTCAAGGCATGAAATAGGTATTAAAACGAAGCTTAAAATGAGAGAAATTCAAATCTTACCTCGGATCGTTGATCGAACAGTTCAAAATTGCAAGCTTGAGTTCTAAAGCTTGGGGCCCAAAAGGGGTTCTTCTCTCCTTCCTCTTCTTGACTTGAAACGTGAGTGAGAGGGAGACAAAAGAGCTGATTTTCAGCTCTTCAAAGTTAAAACGGGTGGGGTTCACAAAGTTCGATCCATTAGGATTAGATTTTAAAACGGTAGGGCGATCAAACGGTATCAAAAAAATATAAGGTTAACTTCGTCGGATCCGAATAATCGAAACGGATCTAATGGGAAAGTTAGAATTCGAATTCGAATCCCCTAGCTCAAAATAGACACGAATGACCCCAAAAATCCTAATCACAATTAGGTCCCTAAACTTCTAAATTTTGGACAATTGAGTCTAAGCACATTTTAATTAAATTCTAAGGCACCAAATAACATAAATTTAAATTCACATTAGCATGCAGAGCATGTGATGTCACATAATTCACATTATTTAAGTTAAAACAGTGAATATACATAATTAAACTTTCCCGTAATGTCGTACTTAGCTTGCCGGAGGAGCGGGGTATCACATAATTGGTTGTAAATCTCCCAAGCGTTTTTTATTGTTTCATGTTTCGTTGGCATGTCCGGAGACATGTTGGCAAGCATAAGACAACGGGCCTAAAAATTATCATCCTTCCATATAGTAATCGTGTCCCGCTCAGCCCGAGTCGGAGTATCCCCTTCAAAAAATAGCTCTTTCTCAAAAAGAACATATTTTCTCTTTTCAGAATCGAGAATAATTTTCAGATTCGAAAGCCAATCAGAATAATTAAGACCATCAACTTGTTTGACTCGAGGATGGATACAAGTGGGTTTTTAGTTGTCATTTCAAATTTTGTAGAGAATCACAGAATCTAGAACCTAAATGGAAAAGCAGAGAAAACATGAGCATTCCGAATAATAACGTTATACATTTAATAAGGTCTTTCATTACATGTTCCCTCCCACTATTTATATGAGATCATAAGATCCCAACAATCTTACAGGAAATTTATTTTCCTTGTGGGTATCGAGATCCCAAGTATTTTACCTCGCACCCACGACTCGTGAGACATCCAAAATAGAACACTTTAGGTAGGTACAAGTTACCAATTCTATCTAATATAGGATTCTCAGTATTCATTTTTGCATCACCGTTCTTTTAATATGGACCCACGACTTGTGCAACGTTCACATTTACTTCGGTGTTAAGCATGCCCATCAATCATAAGATCATGACTATATTTAGTTGCATGACCCATGACTCGTGAGACATCGTACTTCTAAAATAATCATGAAATACCAATTACTTATAAAGTGATTGATTAGGAATTAAGAACTTATAAGTTACCCCAACGACTCGTGAGCCGGCAACTTATTAAACTCAAATCCTATTGATGGAATGCTAGGAAACTTTATCAAGGTTTGCACATTGATTAGAACACCTATTTTTTCGAAGTTGCTTAAGATTTAATGGGATTTTTTCGAACACCGGAGAGTTGTCCGGTTTGACCTCACCAACAAAAGTTATCCATTTTAATTAGTCTTGTTTAATGCAATTTCAAATAAAATGCATCATACAGGCAATTAGCAGATAACATGTCCTAGCATGATACTAATATGAGATGATCATGGGTTTTCTATCTTATGCGCAATTATGGGAGCCACTCCATAATCACAAATCCTAACATACATACCACATAAACAATTAATTTCACATAAGGGAATGAAAAAAATTTAATAGTGCCCTATTTTATTACATTAACAGAAAATTCCCTCCCTAACATTTTGAGGGTCTTCACTTATGGCTACCGTGCTCATTGCTTCGTGGATCCTTCTTATTCCATGGGTGCATTGTCTCCCAAATGAAAATAAAACCTCACCATCTAACATCTACTCTCAAATTACATTAAAAGAAAAAAAAAATTAAAATAATAAGGCTCAATCTTCATATTGGTCTTAGACAATTACACGGAGAATACCCCGGCCCAAGAAAACAATAATAAGGAAAGTTACATAATAAAGCGACTAACAATATGCACATAAGTGGGGCACCAACCGCAACTGAAAACGCGCAAATAGATGCTCACAAACCCAAATTGAAATCCATTCATGTGCATAAATGAAAACATCCACAAAACTAAACCCATGATCATCTTACTTAATAAATTGCAAAAATTTGAATTTACCAATAAATTTAAAATTTTCTTAACTTTGAGTTCTTACAACTCAAAGTAATTTGAAAAATAGTTCTTTGTTCAAGAATCCTTTTCAAAATCCAAATTCTAATCCAAAAAAAATTTTAATTAATTCAAAATTAATAATTTTATCCAATTATTATTCCAAAACTTATAATATTAGTCTTTCAAAAAATTAAATCCAATTTTAATTCCCTATGATCCTAAATTGAAATCTTATTTCAAAAATAAAATACTTCTAAATTAAAATAAATTTTTTAAATTAAAATTTGGGATCAGATTGTGGAAAAAAGTTGTTGCTATCATGTGCGTCGCGCCCGCAACGCGGCCACAGCGTGCAAGCTCGCGTCGGCGATGCTGTGGCTGCTCAAAGGTTTGCGTCGTTCCCGCGAAGCCACAACAAGGTGTAGCCTCACGGCAGCGACACGTTAACAATGCAAAACAACAATAGCGGATTCGCGGCCTCGAAGCGACAACAACGGGCAGGTTCACGGCCCCGAACGCGGTGCGAAACTGTTATTGTTGTCAGCTTTGCTGCATCGAAAGTTAGAGAAAATCAACAAGTTTCTCCCGTGTTCCGTTTTTCTCATCAAAAATTTCAGAAAATTTTTCAATATCAATTCAGGAATTAAAATCACAATTTAATCAATCCAAATTTAAAACAATTTTAACAGATTTGGTTGAAAATAATTTTCATCGTATTTCAGGAAACTTTTCAAATGCTAAAATATATTTAGACATTAAAATTGAACTCAAGAACACTTAGCTACTTCTCAAATTCAAGAATTTTTACCAAATTTAGTAATAAATTCGTTCGGGAATAAACGTTGCAAGCGTGACTCTAAAACCACTTGTTGGAAAACAAGTTCGAAACGCAGCGAAAAATAAATTTTTCAACAAGGAATCGTGGGCTTGCAATTTATATTCCTAAACAAAGCAAGAAAGTTTCGTAAACCCACTTGATTTTAATCTCTCTTGAAGTGTTATGAGCCGCCCTCAAACACTCTTCAAGCTGCAAGAATCCCTCGAACAGTTCTTCCTTCGAGACTCCAAATTAGAAGCCTTCCAAAGATATCCACACCAGTCTTAGCTTGTGTTTTCGCTAGGATAGATTGCGTGTTTTTTTTTTTTTTTTTTTTTCCAGAATACTGTGATACTTCAAGAACATCAGTCTAAAGAATAAAAGAAAAAACTTTTCTTTATTTATTAGATGAGAAATGTCTCAACCTAAGAGAGAGAAAGAGACTCCTTTTATTTCTCTAATTAAGTTTTTCTGATGATAAAACTACTATTTAATTTTATCTCTTAATTTAATTAAGAATTAATCTTAATTAAATATAATCAAGAAAACATTATCCCAACTAATTTAGGATTTCTTTAATAAACATAATTAAGAAATACTATCCTAACAAATTAGGATTTCATCCATTTATGTTATCAAGAAATATCATCCTACATAAATAAAATAGGATATTATCTTTTACTTATTCATTTTACAAATAAATAAGCTAAGATATCATCCTTTATGATTTCATGAATAAATAACGTAGGATATTATCCTTTACACATTTATTTCATAAATTAATTAATTAGAATATTATCATTTATTATTTCATATATAAATTAGTTAGGATGTTATCCTTTATTTTATTTATTTCATAAAGTAGGATATTATCATTTATTTTCATAAATAAATAAGCTAATATTCTAATTAATAATTAATTCATATTTAATTATTTATTAGTCTCATTTTCTGGAATAGACCTTTCATTAATTCTTAATTAATCTAAAACCTCAAAATATAATTGTACAATACAATTAAATACAAACACTCACACTGTAGCACCCCGAGTGGTGGGCACCACATCCCCGCACCATAGCTCAACACGTGTAACAAAAGAAGGACTCCTCACACGCATCAAACCATGGCGAACGGGAGACAAACAAAAATCAAACCCTAGGCTAGGCGGTCTCGACCCTAAATCAGAGCGTGCATACAAAATTCAAAACAAGAGCGGAAGCAACAGGATCCAAATACACAAACATACATACGTGCAATATACAAGTCCCAAATAAATCAAATATACATAACTTGCCACTACGGGCCAAGATAAAACTTAACAAATGGTTTCAAGTCAAAACATGATCATATACATGTGTACAAGTGCTCAAGAATACAAAATAAATACAAAAGATGTATGAGACTCAAAACAAAGATCTCCGCCTAGCACGAGCCACGCCAACACCTGCAACTCAAAGAATAAAAGGAGAAAAAAGAGAAAAACAACGAGTGTCAGTCTTAGCGACTGGTGAGGGGGCTAACACACACACACCCCCCGTATACATATAGAGCAAAGCACGTATCAAGATCGTAAATAATCCATGAACCGGGGATGGTTTTTGCACTCCAAAACGTTTCCCGTGATACTAGATATATATATATATATATTTAAAAGAAGTTAAGGCCAACGGCCAAAATAACTAATTTAAAATACTTAAGAATCCATTCCCATTTCATAGATTTCAAGACAAGACAAGACAAGACAAACTACCCGACGAGTACGGGTTTCTCCAAGCTCCTCTTGTTAAGACAAATTCAAGTCAAGCAAGGCAAACAAAACAAACCTACCTCAACTCCAAAGATGGAAGGGCTCGCAGACCCTTAGCCATCCACTCCATCCCCCACCAACCTCCTAGTGGGTTTCAGGTTCGTCCTATCAAGTGGAGATGATGAACAAGAGGTATGTCCGGTGATCCCTTGGCCGACCCGGTTGCTCTGTCACACAATCTCCGGGGCCCATCAAGTCAAGAACAAGATCAAGTCAAGTATGTTAGGAATAGTGCCCTTAAAGCCGATTGTATGTTCACTTTTGTACTTTTCCTTATGTTAATCACAGACAAACTTTGAATAATAAACGAACTTTGGCAACACTTCTTTATATGCTCTTGTTTGGTTGTTTGATTACTTTAACTGCGCATGTATAAGAACTCCGACAACCGCGCGGGAGCCTTCCTGTAAGCACCTAGGTGCCCCGCCTAGCCCCTCCCCAAACCGCGTGGGAGCCTGGCTGAGACCGCCCGCCATCGCCTGCCTGCGCTGTGCGCGTGATGTGCGCAAGGGAGCGCGCCAGGGAGCAACGACTGCCGGTTGTGCACGATGTTGGCGCGCTTCGCCGCGCGGCGTTCTCATTTTTTTGTATTTCGGTCCAATAAAATCCCGATCTAATTTAACACCTTTTTAAAATCCTTTTTATTAAATTAAAATTATTTTAAAATATTTTGTTAAATTGGGATTTTGTGAAATTAAATAGATTTAATATTTTGGGAAAATTACTATCATTATTTTTGAAATATTGACGCCAATAAAATTGTTGATTTTTCAGAAATTAAATGGAATTTTATTGATTTAGTATTTTTTGGATTTTACTGAAAAGGCTCATGAATAAGAATTGCATCTAAATCGTGTTTTAAGTCATTAGGGCTTAAAGCGAGAGTTTTAATTTATTGGTAAATTTAAATTCTTGCAGTTTATGCATGTTAGGTGATCATGGGTTTTAGTCTTATGTGTTGTTTTAATTTATGCACGTGGATGATTTAAATTGGGGTTAGAGCCCCATAGTTGCATTTTTCAATTGGGGTCGGTGCCCCACTTATGTGCGTACTGTTATGTGTTTATTATGTGGCTTTTCATATTACTGTTTTGACGCCGGGGTATGCCCCGTGTATTTGTCTAAGGACAATATGAAGATTGAGCCTTATTACTTTATGTCTTTTTCCTTTTATTGTAATTTGAGAGTAGATTTAGGTGGTGAGGTCTTACTTTTATTGTAATTTCAGAGTAGATTTAGGTGGTGAGGTCTTTTTTTTCATTTTGGAGACAATACACCCATGGAGTAAGATGGATCCACATGACAAGTAACAATGGAGGTTATAAAGTGAAGACTCCTCAAAATGTTAGGAGGGTTTCTATTATTGTAATAGATAGGGCATCGTTTTATTTCCAATTCCCTTATGTGATTTAAACTGTTTTATGTGGCATGTATGTTAGAACTTGTGATTGTGGAGTGGCTCCCACATATCACGCATAAGATAGGTAGAACCCATGATAATCACATCTTAGTATCATGCTAGGACATGTTATCTGCTATGTGCTTGTGTGAAATGCATTTAAGTTGTACTTGCATTAATCAAGACTAATTAAAAATTGGATAACATATATGTTGGTGAGGTCGAACCGGACAATTCTCCAGTTATATCGAAAATTCCCTTAAAATATTAAGCTAATTTCGAAAATAGGTGTTTAAGTAGAGGTGGAAACTTTGAATTAAATTCCTAGCATTCCATCAATAGGATTTAAGTTTAATAGGGGAAACTAGTTTGTTGTCCATGAGTCGTGGGGTGACTATGTGAAACCTGTTTGTTCTTAGTTTCCTAATTGATCATCCTAAATGATTAATATTTCATGACTAATTTTGGGAGGGCGATGTCCGCGAGTCGTGGGTCGTTCGAACTAAGTTTTGGTCATGATCTTATGATTGATGGGTCTAGCTTAAAGCCTAAGTAAATATGGATGTCGCACGAGTCGTGGGTCCATATTGAAAGATAGGTGATGCAAAAATATTACTAAGAATTCAACCGAGTTGGAATTGGCAGGTTGTACCTACCGTAGGCTTTATTAAGAATGTCCACGAGTCATGGGTTCAAGATAAAGTGCTTAGGATCTTAGTACCCATTGGGATAATAAGTATCCTCTAAGATCTTTGGGAATTATATATCTTCTAAAACCAGTGGGAGCGACATAGATTAAAGACCTAATCTCATGTATATCGTTATTATTCAGCATGCTCACTTAGTTCTCTATTTTTCCATTTAGGTCGTAGATTCTGTGATTCTCTACGTGTTTTGAGATGACAACCAAAAACCCTCTAGTATCGATCCTCGAGTCAAACAAGTTGACTGGTCCCAACTATTCTAATTCGCTTAGGAATCTAAAAATCGTTCTAGATTCTGAAAAGAGAACTTATGTTCTCTATAAGACGGAGCCCGTTCCCGAAGGGGAAGCTCCAACCCGGTCTGAGCAGGATGCGATCCAGAAGTGGAAGGATGATAATCTCCAAGCCCGTTGTCTCATGCTTTCTAACATGTCTCCGGACATGCAAAGACATCATGAGTCCATGGAATTCGCTTGGGAGATTTACGACCAATTAGAGCAACTTTACCGCCCTCATGAGCGTGTTACAAGGTATAACACCTCAAAAGAATTAATCCATTTGAGAATGAGGGAAGGTACAAGTGTCCATGAATATGGACTCAAGTTTCTGGCTCTTACTGAGAAACTTGCTTCCATGGACATGCCACTGAGAGATGAGCTCTCAGTGGATTTGTCGCTAGCCTCGCTCCCACCATCATTTAACCCTTTTGTCCTTAACTTCAATATGAATCATGCATGTGCTACTGTAGCTGAGCTGATCAGTCAGCTTGTGACTGCTGAAAGAACGATCAAGAAGGACAATAAAGTTATGATGGTCACTGCTCCATCTTCTTCTAAGCCTTCTAAAGGCAAGGGCAAGAAAGCCCAAAAGAAGAAGAAGTCCCTTAGGCCCAATGGAGGCATCATGAAGGGAATTTCCTAAAGAAGAAACATGATCAGAAAGAGGACTTTTGCTTCCATTGTGGCAAACCGGGGCATTGGAGGAGAAACATCTAGGAGTACAAGGCTACTCTAAAGAAAGGTATGTTTCTCGTTGAAGTAAATCTTTCTATTAATTCTAACTCTTGGGTACTTGATACCGGTTGTGGATCTCATATTTGTAATGATTTACAGATGCTAAGTGATGTTCGGCAGCTTAAGGGAGGAGAATGTGTCTTGAAGATTGGAGATGACTCAATCGTTGAGGCTCAAGCTTTAGGTACAATTAGATTAGATTTAGGTCGTTTTGAATTAGTTTTAAATAAAGTCCTTTTTGTACCAGACATTATTCGTAATATTATTTCAGTTCTAATTCTTGATTATGAAGGCTATGAAATTAATATTAAGAATGATAACTTTTTCCTTAAAAAGAATAATTATTCAATACATCTTAGTACATTAAACAATGGACTTTATCTAACTCAAAACACCAATATTTTTGAATATACAACGAGAAACAAAACGTGAGAGAGATGACGAAGTCTCAGCATCTTTATGGCACGCTAGATTAGGATATATTTCCAAGAACAGAATTAGCAAGTTAACTACCTTAGGGACATTCTCTGAAAATGACCTTAAACAGTTAACTTCTTGTGAATCTTGTCTCGAAGGAAAGATATCCAAAACTCCTGTCAAAGGGAGTGTAGATCGAGCCACTAAAACCTTGGATTTGATCCTTTCTTATGTTTATGGACCGTTTAGTGTAGGCTCTCGAAACAATCATCAATACTTCATAGCCTTTACTGACGACTTTAGTCATTATGGTTATGTATACTTAATGAAGTACAAACCTGAGGTTTTTGAGAAATTCTTGGAATTTCAAAAGGAGGTCGAGAACCAAACTGGTCACAAGATCAAGACACTTCGATCTAATCAAGGTGGTGAGTATATTAGTGAAGAATTCCTTAGTCATCTCAGAGATAATGGTATTATCTCTCAGTAGACTCATCCGGGAACTCCTTAGCTTAATCGGGTTTCTAAGAGAAGGAATCGAACCCTACTTGATATGGTTCGTTCCATGATGAGTTTCACTGACTTACCACCTTTTTTCTGGGGTTATGCCCTAGAAAGTGCAGCCAATATTTTGTTCCTTCTAAATCAATCCCTAAAATGCCCTATGAAATGTGGCATGGTAAAATCCCTAGTTATTCTTACTTGAGAATTTGGGGTTGTCCTGCTTATGTGAAGAGGATAGTGGGAGATAAGCTAGAAGCTCGTTCTAACTTATACTACTTTGTTGGCTATCCTAAGCAATCCATAGGATACTACTTTTATGATCAAACTGAACAAAAGGTGTTTGTTTCTAGAAATGCAACTTTCTTGAGGAACCTTTCCCAGAAGAAAAGAAAGGCAAGATCACAGAACTCGAAGAAATTCGAGAAAGTCCCATACTACGCGTGCAAGAAGCGTCCCGACCTGATACCCCACATCTAACTGAAAACTTTGATACACGTGAAAAACCTCCTCCACGGCGTTCTGAACGTATTTCTAGACAGCCTGAGAGATGGTATGGATTTCTCCATGAAATCTCTCAAGAGGATAATGATTCTCTAACATATGAGGAGGCACTGTCAGACTCGGATTTTGAACAGTGGAGACAAGCCATTAAGTCCGAAATGGATTCCACGTACTCCAATCAAGTTTGGACCTTGGTTGATTTGCCTGATGGGGTAAAACCTATAGGGTGCAAATGGATCATTCAGAGAAAGCTCATAGTAGATGGAAACATTAGAGCCTATAAGGCAAGGCTCGTTGCTAAAGGCTTCACTCAAAGGCCCTGCACGGACTTTGATGAAACCTTCTCACCAGTTGCAATGCAAAAGTCTATTCGGATCATGCTTGCCATAGTTGCATATTACGACTATGAGATATGGCAAATGGATGTGAAAACTGCCTTTCTCAATGGAAACATTGATAAAGACATTTATATGGATCAACCCATAGGTTTCACATTCAGCGGGAGTGAGCAAAAGGTTTGCAAACTCGAAAGATTAATCTACGGATTGAAACAGGCGTCTAGGAATTGGAACATTCATTTTGATGAAGCAGTCAAAGCGCTTGGCTTCGTTCAAAATTAGAATGAATCTTGCGTGTATAGAAAGGAATTGGAGACTTCAGTGTAATTCTTGGTACTTTATGTTGATGACATCCTTCTAATTGGAAATTCGAAGGATGACATGAAAGTTACCAATTCTTGGTTATCGAACCAATTCGAGATGAAAGGCCTTGGTGATGTGTCCTACATTCTTGGCATAAAGATCTATAGAGATAGATCTAAGAGATTGATAGGACTATCACAATCGATGTACATAGATAAAGTGCTGAAACGATTCAACATGGAGGATGCGAAGAATAAGATTCTTCCCATGAGTGTAGGAACATGTCTTTCTAAGAAGATGTGCCCTAAGATAAACCTTGAGAAGGAAAGAATGACTCATGTGCCTTATGCTTCGGCAATAGGTAGCATAATATATGCAATGCTATGTACTCGACCGGATGTGTCTTATGCTCTTAGCATAACAAGCCATTTCCAATCTGACCCTAGAGAAGGTCACTAGACTACCGTGAAGAACATCCTAAAGTACTTGGAAAATACTAAGGATTTGTTTTTAGTATACGGAAGACAGAAAGATCTAACCGTTGAAGGATACTGCGATGCAAGCTTTGCATCTGACTTAGATGATTTTAAGTCAATGTCAGGATATATTTTCTACCTTAACGGCGGAGCAGTGAGTTGGAAAAGTTCCAAGCAAACAACCACTGTAATTTCGATCACTGAGGCCGAATACTTAGCCGTAAATGATACAGCTAAGGAAAGTGTTTAGATTAGAAACTTCATTCAAGATTTGAATGTCATTCCTAGCATGAAAGACCCCATTACTGTGTTTTGTGACAACACTGGGCCGGTTGCTCAAGCAAGAGAACCAAGATCTCACCAACGGACCAAGCACATTATGAGGAAGTATCACTTAATCCGTGATATCATCAAACGAGGTGATGTGCAAATAGAGAGGGTCGCATCAGCAGAAAACGTGGCAGATCCACTTACTAAACCCCTTAGTCGAGAAACTTTTGAAGGTCATCTTGCGAAGATGTGTAACGCCCCAAATTCCGGAAGTTCAGGTAAGCACGCCACGTGCGGGTCTTCGGGTGTTGGGAGTTTAAAGTTTATATATTTACTTGCTTATTATGATTTCATTATATTATTGTGTGCCTTATACATTCCTATGTATTTATATGAATTAACTGTTAATGTGAAATTCATGAATTAAGTGATAATGTGTTTAATTGTATTATGTGACTTTAATTGATCATTTCATGAAATTTATGGACTCAATTGCATAACTTGGATTGGAGCTAATGGATCTTTTAGGTAGGGATATTACTTGATTGCATTCATTTAAATAACCTAGGGACTTGTTTGCAAATTGGGTGCAATTGTTATGTTTAATGGATGATATAATATATGATATATGCATTCTTCTTCCACACACTCTCATACAATACATTCATACAAGAGAACACACACACACACACCTAGTGAGGATCGATATTTACACCATCAAGAGAGGAGGAAGATTTCAACTAATCTCAAGCTTTAATTGAAGAACTTTGAAGTTAGAAGCATCAACATCTTCATCTCTTCATCCTCATCTCATTCTTCTTTCATTTCAAGGTATAACATGAGAATGGATTGAATCTCTTGATTGATTATATGAGTAGGGTTTGATGTTAGCTTGATGCTTTCATGTGTATCCATGATTAGAAGCATGTTTAGCTCATATTTCCTTCATTTCTTGCATGAAACATTAGGATATGTAAAAGTTGGTATATATGAATAATTATGGGGTTTTGGGGCTTAATTCTTGGTGATTTGATGCATTTATTGGTTTGATTGTTGTATAGTTGAAGTATATTATGTATATGTTGTGTTTGAGCATTTTTATTGGATTGAATTTGGTGTTTGGGTTGGTTTTGCATGGAAACCCCTGTTTCCTCCCCTGTTTTTCTGTCACGCACAGGTGACACGGGCGTGTCACCTTTGCTTTGTTTTGGGTGACACGGGGGTGCAGGTTGGCTGGTGTGGTTTCTCTGTACCGTGACACGGGGGGTGTCACGGCTTGCCTTGTTTTGGTGACACGGGCGTGTCACCTTCCTTTTCCCACTTTTGGTCCGCTGTACCGTGACACGGGGGTGTCACGGCTTAGTGTGTTTTGGTGGCACGGGCGTGTCACTTCTTGTTTTCATGCATATTGTTTTGCGTGGTTGGTTGTACGTGTATGTGTTATATACTTGGTTTATTGACAATCATGCTCGTATTTGACATTCAATAAATCGTTATTGCATAACATATTGGTGCATGATTTTGTCGTTCGTCATAATTGGTTCGTTCGAGTCGAGTCTTATTTCACACTTGTCCTTGTTGCACAGATCACGGTCCCGATTTCGAGGAGCCCGCTCAGTAGGGTGCTCTCTTACTTTCTTTTGGTCGTCTGGTCAGGTGAGGTTTAATTTCTAGATATATAGAACCCTTACAACCCCTATGTGACTATTTCGGCCAAAATGTATATATATATCTATAGTTTGCGAACTTTATGACTTTCAAATGATTTGATAAAATTGATTGATTGATTGACGGATTGATCGCATTGGGCGAGTATTGAATTGCACTGTGTGCCCGAGGATAGAGGCTCGAGCCAACCGGGAAAGCATGGGCTGACGGGTAACTCGAGTGCTATCCTCACCATTTGGGATGACCCATGAACCCCCTAGGAGATTAGGGGAGGAAGGAGTTCTGGGCTTAGGGATTCATGTACCCTCTGCCCAGACTGATTGGATGGTGGGGCCTTGCAATCCCACCATCACCCGGAGGAAGAAGGATGGACTGAAACTGCTAATTGTGCACAGTAAATAATTGCTTGATCACCTAATCACCTAATAAATTGATTGATTGTACACGGTCGGAGCAAGGTTGGAGAATTGCCCTCACTCGCCGGGCCACATATTGATTGTATTGAACTGATTTAATTGATAAACTGAATTAGTGGTAATCTCGGGCGATATTACCTTTTCATCTTACTTTTGGTGTTGTGAATTTCTAAAAACTATTACCCGAGATTATAACTTGCATGTATGTGCGCATATATTTATTTATACCCCTCGCTCAGTCCGTTTGGACTGACACCTCAACTTTTCAGTTTTTGCAGGTTTCGTGCTAGGCGGGAATTAGAGTCTAGTTTGTCTTTAATTTGGGTCTAGCTCACTCCACCTCATATTTTGTTCGTCTGTTAATACTTGATACATGTTGTAGCTTGTTTTGGTATATTTTGGGAATTGATAATGTATTGTATTGTATTGTATGAAATGTTGGTATCTACTAATAAATATGTAAATATGGTATCTATATGTATTGAACGCTTTTGCTTCCGCTATTTTATTGCTCTGAGTTGTTTTGGTTTTAATTGAGAGTACCCGCCTAGCTGTCGTTTTTTTTTTATTGTCTTCCGTTCGCTATAGTTTCGGTTCATGTACGAATTGCCCGTTTCATATGTGGATTGAGCCTATAGTGCGGGGGATGTGGCGCCTAGCATTCCGGGTGCTACATCCCAAGGTGGTATCAGAGCCCGGTTGCAAAACCATGGCTCTAGTGTTGTGTCTTGTGAGTCTAAGTCGTACGGCATAGGATTAATTGATTATTTGAGAGTCTTACAACCTATTTGAACTTATTTGATTCTACTTGAAGTGCTTGGATTATGTGACTATGTGGTTGGATTACATTGTGTGTTGTAATTACACTCATTGCACTTGTTAATCAAACATGCATGTAAAGTGTTCGAGTTTCAGGATGGCTCGTGACCGACATCACCGGGATCGATCTCCTCGATATCGACGTCATCACCGGCGTGATCGAACCCCTCCTCCACCACCTCCAGCTCAACCCCAAGATTTCTTAAATTCAATGGTGCAACTCATGGATCAGAGGCTAAGGGATTATGTGCCTCCAGCACCGCCAGCTCCTCCACCGCCACAACAAGCACCTATTTCCGTTATTTTAAGGGAATTTCAGAATCAACATCTGCCAAGATTCCAAAAGGGGAACAATATTCAAGCCGAGCAATGGCTTAAAGAAGTTGAACGGGTTTGGGAACTTATTCCATGTGAGTCTCGGGAAAAGGCCCGGTGTACTCTTACCCTCATCCAGGGAGAAGCATATTCATGGTGGGAGAGTACTAAAATTGTCTTGGATGCCGCCGAGGAGCAAATTACATGGGAGGTATTCGAAAGAGAATTCAAGAATAAGTTTACTCCGCCATCTTCGCGCACTAGAAGACTTAAGGAGTTTACTGAGCTTAAACAAGGAGGAAGATCAGTTTCAGAGTATATAGCCGAGTTCGAGAGGTTGTCCAAATACGCCCCTAACATTGCTAGCGACGACTTCCACAAGGCTATGCAATTCGTACAAGGTTTGAGGCCGGATATTCAAGCGGCGATTGAAGCGGTTAACACAAGCACTTGGAAGAAGGCCACTACCAAAGCTCTTAAGGTTGAAGACTCGGTTGTTGCACGGAGGTCTTCCTTTAGGACGGGACAGGGTTCAGGTTCCGGGTTAAGATCGGGTTACAATGCCGGCAAGAGGCCGATGGTTTATGATACCGCTCCTCCTCAGTTTAAGGGCCCTATGAAGAAGTTTAAACCACAAGGGCCAATCCAGAAGGCTCCTCAGCCATCGGTTATGCCGCCACCACCGGAGAAGCCTAAGTGCACTTTTTGTGGGCAACCTACACATCACTATGATAATTGCCGAAGGCGTCTAGGGTTATGCCTAATTTGCGGGGCTGCCGATCATATGGTGGATACTTGTCCGGATCGACGTAATCCGCCGCCTGGAGGACAAAGACCGTTGATTAGGGCCCGTGCTTATGCCTTGGAAGGCGAGGAACATGATGCAGACGTGGACCCGGCTGCCGTTGTTGAAGGTATCATTTGCATTCATGGCATCAACATACACACTTTATTTGATCCGGGAGCCACTCACTTCCTCATTTCTTGTGATGTTTCTATTAAATTGCCCTTGTGTGTTACTTATTCTGATGCTTGCTACGTGGTTAGTACTCCTTTTGGTGGTAGTATAGAAACTAACCGGGTTTTTCGAGAAGTGCCGGTGAGTATTGAGGGTCGGGTTTTCTCAACGGATTTCATTGAGTTGCCTATGGCTCGGTATGGTTCTATCTTGGGTATGGATTGGTTGTACAAGCACTACGCCACTGTTGATTGCCGGGCCAAGAAAGTTAGTCTCGGCTTTGAGATTGTTACGGTTCAGGGTTCGAAGACGGTGCCTTTATTATCCTTTTCAGAAGCCCAGAGATTGGTTCGTGATGGGGCTACAGGGTTTATAGCCTATATTCTTAATCAACCGAAGGATCAAGTGAAGTTAGAGGAAACCGAGGTAGTTAAAGAGTTTCTCGAAGTGTTTCCCGAGAGGTTGGATTCGTTACCGCCGGAAAGGGAGATAGAGTTTATGATTGATTTGTATCCGGATGCCGAACCTTATTCTAAGACTCCATACAGGATGGCACCGGCGGAATTGAAGGAATTAAAAGTACAACTGGATGGTCTTTTGGAAGTTGGGTATGTGAGACCGAGCTCGTCACCATGGGGTGCTCCAGTTTTATTCGTGAAGAAGAAGGACGGTACTCTAAGAATGTGTATTGATTATCGGGAGCTTAATCGGATGACCGTTAAGAATAAATATCCTCTTCCCCATATTGAAGAGTTGTTTGATATACTCCAAGGGTCTAAAGTATATTCGAAGCTTGATTTAAGACAAGGGTATTACCAATTACGAATTCGAGCGGAGGATATTCCGAAGACGGGTTTTAACACAAGATATGGGCATTATGAATTCGTTGTCATGCCTTTTGGATTGACAAATGCTCCCGCCGCTTTTATGGACATGATGCATAGAATTTTCCAGCCGTTTCTTGACAAGTTCGTTGTAATCTTCATTGATGATATTTTGGTTTTCTCTAAATCAGCCGAGGAACATGCAAGGCATCTCAAAGTGGTGTTAAGAACATTGAAAGAGCATCAATTGTTTGCGAAGTTCAGCAAGTGTGAGTTTTGGATCGACCGAGTGTCCTTCTTGGGTCATATTATTTCGGGGAATGGATTAGAGGTTGACCCCTCGAAGATTGAAGCAGTGTTGAAGTGGGAGAAACCAAAGAACGTCTCCGAAATCAGAAGTTTCTTGGGACTGGCGGGTTACTATAGAAGATTCGTGCAAGATTTCTCTAAGATCGCTGCTCCTTTGACTCGGTTAACTAAGAAGGATGTGAAATACGATTGGGATGAGAAATGTGAGAGAAGCTTCGATGTTTTGAGAGAGAGATTAGTTTCTGCTCCAGTGTTAACTCTTCCAGAGGGTTCAGAGGGATATGCTGTGTATACTGACGCGTCGAAGGAAGGTTTGGGAAGTGTATTAACTCAGAAGGGCAAGGTTGTCGCTTATGCCTCACGGAAGTTGAAGGATCATGAGAAGAACTACCCGACACATGATTTAGAGCTTGCTGCCGTGATTTTTGCGCTCGGGAAATGGAGACATTACTTGTATGGAGTGTCGTTTGGGATTTTCACTGATCATAGCCTTCAATATCTTTTCACCCAAGAGGAACTCAATATGAGGCAACGAAGATGGATGGAGCGACTAGAAGATTATGATTGTGTTATCAAATATCATCCCGGGAAAGCTAATGTAGTTGCTGATGCTCTAAGTAGGAAAGTGGGTGTTTCGAACTTGGAAATAGGTACAAGTAAGGGAGTTGAGCCTATTGTGATTAGAGCTCGAGTTTCTAATATCTCTATTTATCCGGACTTGAAGTACAGAATGTTCGAGGCTCAAGGAAAGGATCCGGGAGTTCAGAGATTGGTCTCTAAGGTTAGAGAGGATCCGAAGAGTCCATTTGGGTTCGATGAAATCGGTCTTCTTCGTTTCAAGAACCGAGTAGTGGTACCCGATGATTTGAAAAGGGTATTGCTCGAGGAAGCTCACAAGTCGGCTTACTCAATTCACCCTGGAGGGAATAAGATGTACAAAGATCTCAAGCAGTTTTATTGGTGGCGTGGATTGAAGAAGGATGTAGCAGAGTTTGTGAAGCGTTGCCTCACTTGTCAGAAAGTGAAAGCCGAACACCAGAAACCGGGAGGTCTTCTTCAGCCGTTACCTATTCCTGATTGGAAGTGGGAACAGGTGACGATGGATTTTATATCCGGGTTACCTAGAGTGAAGGGTGGATTCGATGGTATTTGGGTGATTGTGGATCGTCTGACAAAATCTGCTCATTTTCTACCGGTCAGAATGTCTTTCAAGATTCGGAAGTTGGCTGAGATTTACAACCGGGAGATTGTACGGCTTCATGGTATTCCGGTGAGTATTGTTTCGGATCGAGATCCCCGTTTCACTTCGAAGTTATGGCAAGAGTTACAAGAGTTGTTGGGTACAAAGCTTCAGTTCAGTACGGCGTTTCATCCACAAACTGATGGGCAATCGGAGAGGGTTATTAGGTACTTGGAATATCTACTTCGAGCTTATGCCTTGGATTTCCAAACCTCGTGGCACGATCAACTTCCTTTGGTAGAGTTCGCTTACAATAATAGCTTTCAGGCAACGATTGGTATGGCTCCGTATGAATTGTTATATGGGCGGAAATGTAGATCACCGTTATTCTTCGATTTGGAAGAGTGGAAATGGTCAAAATAGGAAGGAGTCAAGAAAGGGAGAAAGCTTGAGAAATCCTCGAAGGCTGTGGAAGCCATGATTGAGAAAGTTCGGATTATACAACAACGGATGAAAGCTGCACAAGATAGACAGAAAAGTTATGCCGATATTCGCCGGAGGGATCTCAAATTTGAAGTGGGGGACCGGGTTTTCTTGAAGGTATCTCCTCGAAAGGGATTTTCTAGAATTGGAAAGGGAGGAAAGTTGAATCCCCGTTATCTAGGTCCGTTTGAAATTATTGAGAGAATCGGAGAAGTAGCTTATCGAGTGGACCTACCTCCTAATCTTACCGGAATTCACAATGTTTTTCATGTATCTCAACTCAGGAAGTATTATCCGGATGAAACCGAAATTCTCCCCGTTGAAGAAGTGGAGTTGGAACCGAATTTATCTTTTGTACAGAAGCCGGTCAGAATATTGGACAGGAATTATCAAGAGTTAAGGAATCGGAATATTTCTATGGTGAAGGTGTTATGGCGAAGTGACAAATCTGAGGAGATGACCTGGGAACCGGAAGAGAAGATGAAGAAGTTTCACCCGGAGTTATTTTCGTCCGACCAATGAATCTGGGGACCAGATTCTTCTAAGGGGGGGAGAGTTGTAACGCCCCAAATTCCGGAAGTTCAGGTAAGCACGCCACGTGCGGGTCTTCGGGTGTTGGGAGTTTAAAGTTTATATATTTACTTGCTTATTATGATTTCATTATATTATTGTGTGCCTTATACATTCCTATGTATTTATATGAATTAACTGTTAATGTGAAATTCATGAATTAAGTGATAATGTGTTTAATTGTATTATGTGACTTTAATTGATCATTTCATGAAATTTATGGACTCAATTGCATAACTTGGATTGGAGCTAATGGATCTTTTAGGTAGGGATATTACTTGATTGCATTCATTTAAATAACCTAGGGACTTGTTTGCAAATTGGGTGCAATTGTTATGTTTAGTGGATGATATAATATATGATATATGCATTCTTCTTCCACACACTCTCATACAATACATTCATACAAGAGAACACACACACACACCTAGTGAGGATCGATATTTACACCATCAAGAGAGGAGAAAGATTTCAACTAATCTCAAGCTTTAATTGAAGAACTTTGAAGTTAGAAGCATCAACATCTTCATCTCTTCATCCTCATCTCATTCTTCTTTCATTTCAAGGTATAACATGAGAATGGATTGAATCTCTTGATTGATTATATGAGTAGGGTTTGATGTTAGCTTGATGCTTTCATGTGTATCCATGATTAGAAGCATGTTTAGCTCATATTTCCTTCATTTCTTGCATGAAACATGAGGATATGTAAAAGTTGGTATATATGAATAATTATGGGGTTTTGGGGCTTAATTCTTGGTGATTTGATGCATATTTATTGGTTTGATTGTTGTATAGTTGAAGTATATTATGTATATGTTGTGTTTGAGCATTTTTATTGGATTGAATTTGGTGTTTGGGTTGGTTTTGCATGGAAACCCCTGTTTCCTCCCCTGTTTTTCTGTCACGCACAGGTGACACGGGCGTGTCACCTTTGCTTTGTTTTGGGTGACACGGGGGTGCAGGTTGGCTGGTGTGGTTTCTCTGTACCGTGACACGGGGGTGTCACGGCTTTCCTTGTTTTGGTGACACGGGCGTGTCACCTTCCTTTTCCCACTTTTGGTCCGCTGTACCGTGACACGGGGGTGTCACGGCTTAGTGTGTTTTGGTGGCACGGGCTTGTCACTTCTTGTTTTCATGCATATTGTTTTGCGTGGTTGGTTGTACGTGTATGTGTTATATACTTGGTTTATTGACAATCATGCTCGTATTTGACATTCAATAAATCGTTATTGCATAACATATTGGTGCATGATTTTGCCGTTCATCATAATTGGTTCGTTCGAGTCGAGTCTTATTTCACACTTGTCCTTGTTGCACAGATCACGGTCCCGGTTTCGAGGAGCCCGCTCAGTAGGGTGCTCTCTTGCTTTCTTTTGGTCGTCTGGTCAGGTAAGGTTTAATTTCTAGATATATAGAACCCTTACAACCCTTATGTGACTATTTCGGCCAAAATGTATATATATATCTATAGTTTGCGAACTTTATGACTTTCAAATGATTTGATAAAATTGATTGATTGATTGATGGATTGATCGCATTGGGCGAGTATTGAATTGCACTGTGGGCCCGAGGATAGTGGCTCGAGCCAACCGGGAAAGCATGGGCTGACGGGTAACTCGATTGCTATCCTCACCATTTGGGATGACCCCTGAACCCCCTAGGAGATTAGGAGAGGAAGGAGTTCCGGGCTTAGGGATTCATGTACCCTCTACCCAGACTGATTGGATGGTGGGGCCTTGCAATCCCACCATCACCCGGAGGAAGAAGGATGGACTGAAACTGCTAATTGTGCATAGTAAATAATTGCTTGATCACCTAATCACCTAATAAATTGATTGATTGTACACGGTCGGAGCAAGGTTGGAGAATTGCCCTCACTCGCCGGGCCACATATTGATTGTATTGAACTGATTTAATTGATAAACTGAATTAGTGGTAATCTCGGGCGATATTACCTTTTCATCTTACTTTTGGTGTTGTGAATTTCTAAAAACTATTACCCGAGATTATAACTTGCATGTATGTGCGCATATATTTATTTATACCCCTCGCTCAGTCCGTTTGGACTGACACCTCAACTTTTCAGTTTTTGCAGGTTTCGTGCTAGGCGGGAATTAGAGTCTAGTTTGTCTTTAATTTGGGTCTAGCTCACTCCACCTCATATTTTGTTCGTCTGTTAATACTTGATACATGTTGTAGCTTGTTTTGGTATATTTTGGGAATTGATAATGTATTGTATTGTATTGTATGAAATGTTGGTATCTACTAATAAATATGTAAATATGGTATCTATATGTATTGAACGCTTTTGCTTCCGCTATTATATTGCTCTGAGTTGTTTTGGTTTTAATTGAGGGTACCCGCCTAGCTGTCGTTTTTTTTTTATTGTCTCCCGTTCTCTATAGTTTCGGTTCATGTATGAATTGCCCGTTTCATATGTGGATTGAGCCTATAGTGCGGGGGATGTGGCGCCTAGCGTTCCGGGTGCTACAAGATGGGACTTAGATTAGCTCATGAGTGGCTTTGACGGGCAAGTGGGAGATTGTTAGGAATAGTGCCCTTAAAGCCGATTGTATGTCCTCTTTTGTACTTTTTCTTATGTTAATCACAGTCAATCTTTGAATAATAAACGAACTTTAGCAACACTTCTTTATATGCTCTTGTTTGATTGTTTGATTACCTTAACGACACATGTATAAGAAATCCCCTACTCAATATGACTTATAGGACTAAACCATTTAGGTGAAGTGGTTCTTGAAACGAGCACTGTATCACATAATTCATGATTAGAAATCACTCCAAGCCGATGAGTCCTAAAGACAGTGGGAGTGTCGACTTAACTCGTTCGATGTTTGCTCGTGTGATCATACCTTAAGAAGGACCACCTTGTTTCATAAGGTGAAAAGTGAATTGTTGATACGTGCATGATACATGCGAGTGCTTACTTGTTCCAAGTAGGTACACTGAGGTGTCCCGTGTGAGAAGATTCCTAAATGGGAAAGGAAGTTTCTATTTCTGGAAATGGAAATTCCAGATTAGGAAAGATCTCACGAGTCATTGATGTGATTAAGTGATCCTTAGACTTGAGGTTCCATTGATGCTTTGTGAGCTAACTTTGTAAGCTTTAAAGGGTGTCACCTCAAACAACAGATTCAAGGCTTATGCTAGGGTTGCACAAGTGGCACACGAAAGCATATGAGAATTAATAAAGGACCTACATTTCCATCAGCAAGTTGATCTCTTATTGTGTAAGTCATTCATATGCCATAATAGAGTCCTTGGCCAAGTCAATGGATCGAGATCAAGAAATGGGTTTCTTGGATCGAGATCAAATGGATATGAAAATCACTTATCTTTAAGATCGAGATTATTAGGGTTCTAATTATTCCCTTGCCCTAGATCTGAGTTGAGAGATGGGATGTAGGAGGATTGTATATCACATGAATCAATGAGTTAAAGGTTCTTTCGAATTGAGACATTCTTATTCATCTAGGGGTCATACACCTGTTGCTAGACTATGGTCGTATAATCTGTGGACTGATTAATTAATTAGGGTCACCGCTATTTGAATTAACAACCTAGAGGGTCACACATAACAACCCGGTCACGTGGGTTAAGGCTTGAATCGATTAAACGAGTTGATCGATCCAATAATGGATTGGTGGGAACCACACGTGTGGGATGCGTGTCCCAAGTGACACGTGTCACTATGTGGTGTAGATTAAATAATTAATAATGATTAATTATTTAATGAACTTTAATTCAATTATGAATTAACATTAAAGTTCTAATTTGGAGAAATAAAGTCTAATAAATAATTAATTATAAATTAATTAATTATTAGCTTCAAGTTATTTATTATGAATAAATTAAAATATCTAAAGGAGTTGGATATTTATTCTTGCCTAACAAGTTGGTCAAAATGAGACTTTTGGTCAAAGTTGGAAAGCTTTCTTTCCAAGTAAGAAATCTCTTAGCTTGATGGTTAAGAAATCCTATTCCAATAAGGAGTGGGGTTCGAACCCCTAGAGCTATAAATACAAGGGGTTCAAACCCCTTGAAGAGTGATAGACAAATTCTCCTTCTCCAAATTATTATAAACTAAACCCTAGAGCCTAAACACCGAATATAGAACTAGCATCCTCCCTATTCGAATCGTGGTCGAGGTTGGTGGACTAATTCTCTAGAGGGCTACTATTGTGAAGTCTTGAAAGATTTGAAGGAGTTTTTGGGGACAAGCCGGGTGAAGAGCATTTGTGGGTGGCTCAAACGCTTCAAGAAAGATTTGAAATAAGTAAGTTCTTCATCCCTACGAGTTTGGGAATAGGAATTCCAAGATTCGATTCTATCTTATTGGGAAAAATTTTAAATTTCCGCTACGTTTCTATTTCATTTTCCTAAAAAACTGACCTATCTTTCAAGGTCATATCTCGCTACAAGGTTCGAAACATACTCAAACCTTTTCAAAACAAAACAAAGCATAGCGTATATACGTATAAAATCTTTTCAAAATCTTTAACAAGTGGAACAAGCCCTCAAAATACATATGAAGCACGTATCCATCATATCATATACATATTTTGCATGCGAGCTTCAAAACACATTAGGTGGTAGGTCAAGATAACTAAAAGAAACAAAACCTCATCTTCAAGACGTAACGGGAACAAAAGGAGGAAAACAGACGCCTATGGACCACCTCGTCACCAACGGGATTATCCCCTAAACAAAATAAGTTAAAGAGACAAACTTAGAGTCAATATAAACCAATTAGATGCTCGGTATATGCGTATGAATGCAAATGATGCAACTGAGATGCAACGAGATAGCATTCAAATCATTTCAAGTCACACCGGGTACAAATCACGTCAAACAGATCTATAATTCACATACAAGATACATAACATGTCACATATCAAGTTAGCAATGCATACGTATCAAGAAACAAGCAAGGAGATATCATATAATTCAAATAATCAAGGAACAAGTTCATGTATGCACGTATAGTTTAAGGCATATCTTGACATATATTGCATATAAATGCATCAAAACTACATCATAAATTCACATTAAAGCACGTAACATATAACACATGAAGTTAACTAAGCATATAAACCAAGAACGGAGCTAAACAAACACAAAACGAACAAGAAAACAAGGAACAAACTCACAAACACACGCCCAGTGTCGCGGCCGCGCCACCTCTCACGCATGGAGAGGTCGTGGCTACACCATAACCCCAGAAAAGCTACTGCAAAGGTGTCACAGCCGTGACACCTTCCATGAAGAAGATGGTAGTGGCCGCGCCACCATTACATCGGCCTAAACACCACTAGCGTCACGGCCGCGACGCCAAACCAAGGCAATCCGATTGTGGCCGTGCTACTGCTCGCACTTGCAAAAGAACAAACAAGCAAGGCCAAACAGGGGAGGTAAGAAGGAAGCAAGAAGCAGCAACTAATACACAACAAAATCACACAAAATACACATCATTTCATGCACAAAAACAGCAGCAAATCGAGGGTATCAAGCAACGAGGCAAGAGAGTTCATATATTCACATTTTCTTCAAGTTCTTCAAGTAACAGCCATGGTGGATCGATTTTCATGAAATTACCATGAAATAATTCATCACGTATGCATTAGGGAAGTCAATTAGATCATGAATATAGCTCCAATTCAAGAAATGATCCAAAGAATGGCAAGAAATCATAAAAAACTCATACAACCCTAACTATTCACATACATGACCAATACATGCTCAATACTCCATAAATTCATGCAAATCTAGGCTTGAAAGACGAACAAATGAATGGAGAACAAGAAAACATGCTTAGTTCTTCAATTAGAGAAGAATCACCGAAAAGACGAGCTTGAAATCGCCAAGATTGAATAGTGTCGGGTCTTCTCTTCCTTCTTCTCTCTCTCTCTCTTCGTTTCCAGCCCTTTTTTCTTCCTTTCTTGCTGAGTTCAAGTGTGAGGTTAAGAGAGTGTGAGAGAAGGTTAAACCATGGTTAAATGGGCTCCAGAATCAAGTCATTTGGTGAAAAAATGAATAGGTTATGGCTAAAACAGTAAAAGGTGGCAAACATGTGCAAGGCTCATGGTACGGGCGAAATTCGGGGATTCAAACGGGTTTAGAAAAATACAAGGCTACGTTCCTTAGCTTTCAAATCTTGTCATGTTCCTTAGCGCACCTCAAGTTACGGCTTCCAGAATTCGAGGTGCGCTAAAATGAGTTAGGCCCTAAAATCCCTTAACAAACAAAACGGTTTAAGAACCGTATCAAACGAACTCAAAAGCAAATAACGAGCATATAAACGAATTCATAAAATATATACGGTTCAAGTTACAAGGCAGACAAGCAAATCAAAATCAAATACAGGCACATACGGTTCAAGTTACAAGGTAGACGAGCAAATACGTGATAAAATTAATATAAAACATTTAACAATTAATTCATATAATCTCAAATAAGCACTTAAACAATTTAATAAACATATAAGAGCATAATTAAATAAGCTAAACGCGCATTTAGCACTCTCGTTATGGCGTACCTGTACGGCCGAACAGTCGGGGTGTTACATGTACAACACGTGTGGCTCGTGCCATACGTGTCACATGTCCCACACGTGCCATGCGTACGTGTGGGATCCATCCGGTCAATTTCTTGACCGTGTTGGTTAGTCCGATTAACCCATACTAAACCCTCACGACCTGGCATTTGTGTGTGACCTTTTAGGTTCATTATTCGAGTAGAAGTGACCCTAATTCATTAACTAGTCCACATATCACACATCCATAGTCTAGCAACAGGAATGTGACCTACCCCTAGCTGAATAATGAATTAAATCGAAGAACCTTTGTAGTTAATGTCAAACCTTGAAATATGATCCTCCTACCAAACTATCTCTCTATTAAGACCTAGTGCACGGGAATAAATAGAACCCTATTTATCTTAATCTTTAAAGCTAAGTTCATTTCATATCCATTCAATCTTGATTCAAGAAACTCATTTCTTGATTTCGATCTAACTTCCTTAGCCAAGAACTCCAAGATGGAATACGAACGGCTTATGCAATAAGACATTTCCATGCTTCAAGCAAGTGTAGGTCCTTTATTGATTTTCACATGTCTTCACATGCCACTTTTGTAACCCCGACACAAGTCATAATTCAGGTGTGTCGAGAAATGTAGCACCTCGCATGGTGGGTCACCACATCCCCTGCACTAAAGCCCAACCCATTTACGAAATGGAAAGTCCGTACATGAATCAAGCAGTAGCGAACGGGAGACAGACACACACACCTAAGCTAGGCGGTACGTAGACCCTGACTTTAAAATCAAAATAGTATCAACGAGTGCGGCAGCGGAAGCATAACATTCATGAACATAAAGTAAACAACAACATGTGACGGGTTCAACTAGCATAAATACCTAATCCCGAAATCACAAATCATAAACTGATACACAGTAGCGATAGTTCCAGTTGATTAAATAGAACCTTAAAAACTATAAGAATGGAATATAAGGCAGAAATAAAAGTGACACGTGCGATTTATACAGGTTCGGCAAGCCTACTCCTGTCCCCAAGTTGTGAGCTTGAGAGTTTTCAAAGATATTTATATTAAGTACTTGGAGATTACAAGAAATACCTTGTAATCTCTTACACCAACACACGATGAGATAAATAAGTCTCACGCACTTATTAATCTCACCTACACACACTAAGGAAGATAATACCTTGTCTCTGGAACTAACAGAAGATGGTTCCAGAGAATACAAACTGTGCAAACCAGAGAGCAAAGTCTCACAAAACACTGAATCACTCGGATTCTAACACAAACAATCTAAATCACTCGGATTCTATACTCTGCACAAAGCTATTACTGATCTTACTCGAAGATCCCGACAACTCGTGTGTTCTTTTCTTTGAGGATCTGCGTTATATAGTGTGTTCAAGACACACTAGCCGTTGGGAAAAACTCATTGCCATATTTGGTCTTGACTTGATTTGCTGAATCTTTTATTTGAGTGATTTGGAGATTTGATTGTTGTTCCACCAATCTTGGAGATCTGACTGGAACTTGCCATAGCCTTCCTTCCACTGATGCTGATTAGCTGGAACTTGCCTTGTTCCACCAATCTTGGAGATCTGACTGGAACTTGCCATAGCCTTCCTTCCACTGATGCTGATTAGCTGGAACTTGCCTTGTTCCACCAATCTTGGACAAAACAGATTCTAAGAGAGAAGGGGGATTAACCGAAATCAACAAAAGCAATCTAATTTCAACATTCTCCCCCCTTTTGTTGATGAGGAGATTAAGCACAAGGTGCTCAAGGCTCCCCCTGTTAATAAGAGACAAGATAAGTAGAACAACTCCCCCTGTCAATAAAACATAATGTAATAAAAACAACTCCCTCTATCATAGGGCCTGCATAGACATGTATCATAAGAGATAAAACCATTATCATTGTCGGTGGCATATGCTCCTAGTTCGATTGCTTCTCTAACTTTTCCTCCCCCTTCAGCAACAAAAGGGTGAAGTATCGTGGTGATTCACTTCCTGATAACCTACAACTTCAGGGCTCAAGGCGTCCTTGACCATGGGGTTAGTTTCATCAAAAAGGATAGATTTTTGAACAAATTCCTTAACCTTATTGGATACTTGATATGCCTTGCTATGGGTAGAATACCCACCAAAAAAAACTTCATCAGAATTAGAGTCAAACTTTCCCAAAGTACTTTATCATTTTGAATCCGTTTACCTCCCATGGGCTGCGTTCTCGTAGGACAAAAAAAGATTAAGTTGCAGTAGTTCCAGAGGCTAGTTAGTAGAGATATCATCTTTGGCCTTAAGCTGGAACGAACTTGTTTCCCCATTTGGTAGGCGTCGCAGGGCTTGTCTTTGATGAAGTTAAGCTTAGGAACACCTCCAACCAATTCTTTGTTGGTTGAGTGTGAAATGAGTTCCATGTTCACATGACCCATCCTTTTGTGCCAAGTCCAATTGGAATCATTTGCTACAACTATCATGTGCCGAGAACATCTGCTATCGAGAATCCACTTGTTATTCCAGGATGTTCCAGAGCTTTCAACCTGTAATTGTCATTTGGTTTTGGGTCCCCAATAATCTTTGGGTCCTTCATTGTTAGAAATAAGTGCAGTGTGTGCTTCTGGAACTGGCTGTCGGGTCTTTGGAACCCAGGCCTGTTTAGTTCTTATGCTTCTGGAACTATGACAAGAGTATTGAATATGACCAAGTTTACCACAGTTATAGCATCTTTTTCTTGGAAAGTGTCTTTGTTTCTTTTTAGCATTGTCCATCTTGTATATGATGTTACTAAGGTGTGAGTGCTCTAAAGATATGTGTTCATTTTCTTTTTCCAAGAGTTCTTTTTCAATTTTCAATTGGTCAATAGCTTGAAGTAATCTACCTTCCATGTCCTGTTTTTCTTTAATGATTTTCAGTAGATTTTTGTGACACCCCGATATTTAGAAAAGTAAGAAAATATAAATTAGGAAAATATTACATCATAACATGCATAAATATTACTGGGCATATTAACTGCGTAATTTTTCTTTTTTTTTTGTGTTTAAATTTACAGAGCTACTTGATTAAATTGCATTTACAAGATAATTATAGTAAAATATAAATATAAATATATAAGTGTGACATCTAATTCATAGATTCCACTTATTTTAATTTCGTAAGACTTTAAATTGGTTACATAGTTGTTTAGGGACCCCATATTTTAGAAACTAAAACATTAAATTTTGTATTAAACAAAAATTATTAGTAAATAATTAAAATAAATAATAAACATCTGAAACTTTCTTTTCTGGATCATATTTTTTGGTACAAACTTTGCCATTAAGTTTTAGAAATATACGTGTAAGCCAATGAAGAAATAACTAGTCTACCAATCCTCAACTAGGCCTAACAATTGCCACCTAGTAAGCAGGAGGTGTCCTAAATCATTTAGAAACTAAATAAATAAGGTGTTAGGACATTCATACAAACTCACGAAATACAGGTATGTTCTTTGATCCTTCCTTTCATTCTTTAATTGTTTTAATTGGGTTTATGCGTATGTGTTCATAGTTTAATTTCTAATCAATTTTGTTATTCCCCTACTCTTATTTGATGAACTTAGTCAATACCCACATGCATAAAATATTACTAATGAGCTAGTAAGTATATGATTAATATGTCATACAAAACAAATGAAATTGTTATTAAAAAGTCTTTCGTGCAATTATAAGCGATTAAATGGGTTATACTAATTACGATGTTTTAAGAATAGCATGGAGATACTAAATAAATTTGTTTTAGTACTTCCTAAATTGAATATATATGTTTTGTACAGTGTTCTTAATAAACCCTAGCATTACTATAAATGAATTTATTAGTGTTTTCGTACCAGGAGGTTCATGTGTGGATAAAATTTAATTTTGATGATTAATTTTCTCAACCTCATTTATTATTCAATTCAATTTTTTTTTCTAATTTCACATTATCTTTTATGCTCTAATAATTTAACTAGTTAAATATGAAATAGTGAAAATTTAATTCCTAAATAACAAATAGTCAGTAATGTTAATGGCCTTTTTATAATTATATTTTCCTTTAACTCTACATACAAGAACTAATTTTTAAAATTATTTCGTTGTACAAATAAAGGAAATCATACATGCGGTGTGTTCATAAATTTACACTCCAAGTTGAAGTTAATTAGTTAGTTTATAATTTGATTATTATTTTAGTTAAATCTTATTTTTAATGATCTATTCTTAAAAATTTCATTCGCTCAATGTTACCTTATGTAATTTCAAAAAAACAATCATAATGATGTCTAGGGCATTTGCATGAAAATGATTGTAAATTGTTACTGCATATTACGTTAGACTTAATTATAGCCTGATTAATGTAATTAAATAGCTAATTAATATATGAAATAATAATATTTTTTATATACTAAACATGCCTCATAAAGTTAGTTTGTGGCTGCATGGTTTTATATTTTAAATTAAATGAGTGTTGGACCTTTAATTGTAAAGTTGAAATATGAAGACAAGTGAACCTAATTAATTATTTTTAAGTTAAGTGATTATTTGAAATTTCGTTCATTGACTGTATACTTATATTTGCTGTAGTCGTGCATGTGAGATGTAACTGTGATTAAAATTTAATTATTTTATCAATAGTAATAAGGTCATATTAGGATTTATAGATTTAGCACTGTTTGACCTAGAACCGTGTTTGTCTCTTGTTAGGTGAACCAAGACCAGTTGCGAATCAGTACGGTGAGGAAATTTTATCTTCAAAACTGAAATACGTATATTTATATTATTATACCAGCCTTCGTAAGACCTTTATTTGATGATTTCGATTTCTTACTTCCATCATGTTATACTTATATATCTAAATCTGTGATTATTAGTTACTGATAAATGATTTTGTTGGTAAAAAAAAGGATTTCGTATCTATAAGTACTGCATCAAATCCTTCGTTTTGTTTGAAAGGAATCTACCGTTCTTGTTAACGAGCTATTCGATCCTGTTACTGTTTAATTGCACTCGTGGGGACGCCCACGGGGTAGTTCTGGGCCACGGGGTTACTCTCAATATCAGACCGGCTGGGCGGTATCGGGCCGCGGTCGTAGCTGTGCGAGGTAACGCCCACATGTTGACGCTACCATTTGGAGATTCGGAGATGGTCTCGAGTGGTGAGCCGAAGAGATGATCTCATGGGCACGTGGGACTCTCGACCTCTGTTAGTTGGGGGATACCCCGACACTGGTGTTTGGAGTTATTTAATGATTTTGGTTTTAGGCGGTAAAAGGGGTGAGATTGTTCATAGCTCGTTCATATGCATGTATATTCTACGTATACTGTTCCTTGCCTGCTCATGCATCGATTATGGTTTTGTCATTATTTACTGTTCTGTATTCTTCCGCCTACCTCACTAAGTCAGTATGACTTACCCCTCTCTTTTGACCCGTATTTCAGATCTTTTTGAGCGAGGCCCGGAGTTAGGTGAGCAGCCCTTGGATTAGAGACGTTAGAACTTTCTTGCCTGCTGTTTTGTTGTTAATGTACAACACCCCACCTCGGGGAATGTATATGGCTATATGGTTTGTAAGCTTAAACCCCATGTAAGGGCGAAAGCGTTCACTTTTGCCTGATACTTGTTTTGTCGCTATCCTCCTCGGGGTCGGTATGTAAGTTCAGTTATTTTATTTTGTTTTGAACTCTTGTATTAGGACCACTACCTTTCATATTAAGTTATGTTATCGTTTCCGCTGTTTCCAATAGTTTTGGTTGCACTTTGAGTTGTTACTCTAGATTACCGTAGTTTCATTTTTCGCTTATGCGGCTGAATCAAGGTAAGCGCTCAGCAAATCTTGACTAGGCCGTGCGGGCGACACTCCACGGGGCCCTCTAGGTCCGGGGATCCCGTTGGGGCGTCGCAATTTTCTTCTAGTTTTTTGTTCCTAATGAGAAGGTTCTCAATACGGTTCTCGCAAGTTGCAAGTAGTTCTTCAATATTTATTCCCTCAACATCATCAAATTCATTTTGAGGGGTGTTAGGGAGATTTACCTGATCATTTGCCATTAGGGCGATGCATTCTTCCTCAGTGTCAAACAACTCTTTTTCGTGATCCCAGTTAGCAAGGTAGGAGCTTCGATGATTTACATTTTCCTGATGCTTTTTCAGCAATGGGCAATTTGGTCAAATATACCCTGGTTTTTTGCACTCGAAACAGACACCTCTGTTGTTCTGGAACTGCTGGGATGAGTTAGATGACTGAGCATTGTGGTTTTGGAACTGCTGAGTTGAATTGTTGGATTGAAAGTTGCTGTTTTGTGGCTGCTGGAACCTTCGGTTTCTATTCCGGTTTGAGGCGATTTCCCTGATTCTTCTTGATAGGAGTACCAACTCATCATCGGTTTGATCCTCAAGGTTAAGGAAATTATCTGCTGAGAAGGCAATATTTTTCTGGACATCTATTTTATCTCCCTTATTCAGGAGGGTGAGTTCATGAGAAATTAAGGAACCAATGAGTTCAGCAATTGTAAGAGTACTTAGCTTTTTTGCTTCAGTAATGGCGGTGACTTTGGGCGTCCATTCTTTGGGTAGAGACCGCAGGATCTTCCTAACTTGTTGTCCTTCAGATAGTGGCTCACCAAGAGCACTCATTTGATTTGTAAGGGCTGTGAATCGGGTATGCATTTGACTGATGGTTTCTCCTGGAACCATCTGGAATGCTTCATATTGGGTGGTTAGAATTGCTACCCGTTCCTCTCGGACTTGCTCGGTACCTTCGTGGGTGATTTTTAGCATGTCCCACATGTCCTTGGCCGTTTTGCAGTTTGAGACGCGATTGTATTCCTCTTCAGTCAAAGAGACCGAGAGAACATTTTTTGCCCGTGCGTTTAGTGACCAAGCCTTTTCATCCTTCTCATCAAGTTCATCCAGTTCTTTTGGAACCTGTTCTCCATTTACTTCTTTCATTGGAATCTCTGGACCTTTGGTGACAATCCGCCAGAGTTTGAAATCAAGTCCCATAAAAAATTCTTCCATGCGATTCTTTCAAGTAGAGTAATTAGTACCGTCAAAAAGTGGTGCACGTGTGTGTGAGGGGGCTTCAGCAAAATATTCCATTTTAGCAGCGGATTTGGATCGAAAAGGTGATTAAACCTTTGTTTTTTGAGAAAAAACCTGCTCTGGTACCAATTGATACACAGTAGCGATAGTTCCAGTTGATTAAATAGAACCTTAAAAACTGTAAGAATGGAATATAAGGCAGAAATAAAAGTGACACGTGTGATTTATACAGGTTCGGCAAGCCTACTCCTGTCCCCAAGTTGTGAGCTTGAGAGTTTTCAAAGATATTTATATTAAGTACTTGGAGATTACAAGAAATACCTTGTAATCTCTTACACCAACACACGATGAGATAAATAAGTCTCACGCACTTATTAATCTCACCTACACACACTAAGGAAGATAATACCTTGTCTCTGGAACTAACAGAAGATGGTTCCAGAGAATACAAACTGTGCAAACCAGAGAGCAAAGTCTTACAAAACACTGAATAACTCGGATTCTAACACAAACAATCTGAATCACTCGGATTCTATACTCTGCACAAAGCTATTACTGATCTTACTCGAAGATCCTGACAACTAGTGTGTTCTTTTCTTTGAGGATCTGCGTTATATAGTGTGTTCAAGACATACTAGCCGTTGGGAAAAACTCATTGCCATATTTGGTCTTGACTTGATTTGCTGAATCTTTTATTTGAGTGATTTGGAGATTTGATTGTTGTTCCACCAATCTTGGAGATCTGACTGGAACTTGCCATAGCCTTCCTTCCACTGATGCTGATTAGCTGGAACTTGCCTTGTTCCACCAATCTTGGAGATCTGACTGGAACTTGCCATAGCCTTCCTTCCACTGATGCTGATTAGCTGGTACTTGCCTTGTTCCACAAATCTTGGACAAAACAGATTCTAAGAGAGAAGAGGGATTAACCGAAATCAACAAAAGCAATCTAATTTCAACATAAACAATTCAAAAAATACAAACGGGGTTCTACTGGGCCCTAGAAACCTTCCCGAGTCTTAAATATATTCCAAATTTTATCTTAATTAGGAATCTACCCCCATTTCTCATACCATAACAAACAGACATAACGTTCGGCGGGTATGAGCACAAACTCCAACCTTCACGCCTCATATCATATCAAATCACAAAACATAAACCATATCATAAAAGAACATACCAACCTTTACTCCCGTTGATGGAAAGGTGTATACCCCCTAAACATCCAAAAATATAACTGCAGGTCATGAACGCATGTCGTTCAAGCCCGCGGACTCCATCCCTCAACCAAATTTCCTGGCCGATTTCAGTTTGATCCTTTGAACAGATGGAGACTATGCTCAGGGTGAACCCCAACGGTCCGATACCGTCTCGGGGTTCCTGACCCACAGTCTCCGGGGCCCAAAAAGAACATAACAGAACAGAACATATCCTTTTAGAGCATATCAGAGCTTAAAATATCATAATCCGCTACGAACATATCCTATCGTATCATACTTACTTACCTTGTAACCGACTATGCTTAGTTTAACTCCCCTAGTCATTCCACAGATAACCCTCCGGACGAAATACTTGGCTCATGCGAGGCACACGGTTTGGAGCGTAGTTTGAAGTTGCCAAAACATAACAAAACAAAAGCAAGCGTACATAGGCTTAATATAGCGTTTCATACTTCAAAGCTTATGGAAAAACCATAAAAGTACATATTTCGCACGTATTTACTTATACTTAAGGCTTAATAAATCGCATGCATTCGAAAATGAGCATGTAGTATTAGGGTTATAACTATAATCCTAAACTCACCTTATATCGAACGAAGTCGTAGGCAAGACGATTGGTTGGCCTCGGAACCTACACGGCTAACATGTCACCACCCCATGTACACCTGTACAAACTGAACGCAAATGAAAGACTTGACTCAAAGATGAACCACATAGATGCACGACAATACATATGAATGCTACGGATGCACGCATGCAAGTAATACAAACAATTCGTGATATGCATGCGACATAATACTTGTTCAAATCATGTTCGAGCAATTAGGCACATTGTACAAATAATTAAATTAAAAGTTAATCACGTAGTTAAGCACATAACTCATATAATGACAATTTGACAAGTAATTGCACAATAGTTACATACAAGGTCACGAAGGCTTGTTAACAATTAACTCAATTAAATTATATAAGGGTGCCTAAGAACATTTCAAGCACAATGAAGTCACGTAAGGGTTCACACAATCCACTACGCTTGTACAATTAAGGTATGACATCAAGAACGAGTTCATGTGCACAATTAATGTCTACACTAACACGAGATCATATAATAAGGTGCTCCTGAAGTTCGTGAGCATAGTTCATACATTTCATACAATAATTAAATAAAAGAGTATAATTAGAAAAGAAAGCAAACAATTAGCAAGGCATACACCTCATACAATTCACATACAAGGCCTAGAAATCAAGCCGAAGGCGAAACACGAAGAAACGGCGTGAAGTACCTTGATCGACGAAATTCCCAACTACTGGGACAGGGCATCACGGGCGTGACCAAAATGGCCTTTATGGCGTCGCGGCCGCGAAGTGGCCAAACGCTGGAAAATCTGGCATTGATAGCAACCGCGAGGCAGAATGCCTTGAAAATGTCGCGGCAGCTATGCTTTTCAAGCATATTTGAGTCGCGGCCGTGACCCTACTACCTGGTACGACAGACAGCGACGGAAAAATAGGGTAGTGGCGAAAAAACATCCCGAGGATGCTGACGGAGCTCCGAGATCACCTGAAAGCACAAAACAACAATAATAAACAACATTTAAACAAGTATCAACCATCGAAACACGAATCAAGCCACAAAATCACATAAATTTAACAATTATACAAAATACATATATATAAATATATACACACATATATGCAAGAGTATGAAGGGAAAAGCTTACCAAGACGAAGGAGAGGGACGAGTGCCGGTCGGCGGTGGCCAGAGCGGCCGGAGCTCGCTAAAAAATGCCCGGAGAGAGAGAGAAATTGAGTTTATAAGGTTTTCACCCTTTTCTTACTTAAAATGAGAGAGAGAAGAAAAGGAGAAAAGGAAGAGGTGGTTGCCCGAAATTGTTGTCGAAGAGGAGAAGCCGACGGAGGTGGTCGTGGTTGCCAGCGCGTCACGACCTGCGAGTCGCTACCAGGCATCCAAGCACAAGTTGGCCGGTTAGCTTATTGCGCTGGAGGGGAATGGCCCGAAAGGCGTTGTTTTGTCTCGGGGCCCTTGATATTGTGGAGTCAGGCATGCCGACCCGATTGAATTCGGGGAGCTTGACGCTGGTCTTGGACTTGACTAGGAGGCAAGTCGAGGGTTTCCGAGCACTCAACTGGTTGGGGGCTATTGCCGCCTCCCTGATGAGCTCATGGCAGAACGAAACCGGTTGTGTGTTCAAGTGGATTTGAAGGCTGGAAGCCAAGTGGCGCAGAAATGCTGCGTGAGTACTCCGACCCTGTGAGATGTGGTATCAGAGCAGGTCACGCTCCTATTGCTAAGGGGGCTGCGCGACGAGATGTGGCGCGTGTGAGATCACGGCATTGAGTGCGACAGATGCAAGAGGCACGACACGTTTCTTAGTGTAAGGGACACGGCACAATGCGTCAGTTGGAGAGCACGGCACATAAGCGTACATGTACCGGTGCAAGGGGCACAAGTACGGTCATGAGTAGGTTGCGTGAACGCGATCCTGGAAGAGGGCGGAGTCCTTGTATCCTCTATACAACGAGGGTGTTGCATTGATCAGATGGGGGAGAATGTCACGACCTGCAAGTCGCGACCAGGCATCCAAGCACAAGTTGGCCAGTTAGCTTATTGAGCAGGAGGGGTAATGGCCCGAAAGGCGTTGTTTTGTCTCGGGGCCCTTGATATTGTGGAGTCAGGCATGCCGACGGCCCGAAAGGCGTTGTTTTGTCTCGGGGCCCTTGATATTGTGGAGTCAGGCATGCCGACCCGATTGAATTCGGGGAGCTTGCCGCTGGTCTTTGACTTGACTAGGAGGCAAGTCGAGGGTTTTCGAGCACTCAACTGGTTAGGGGCTATTTCCGCCTCCCTGATGAGCTCATGGCAGAGCGAAACCGGTTATGCGTTCAAGTGGATTTGAAGGCTGGAAGCCAAGTGGCGCAAAAATGCTGCGCGAGTACTCCGACCCTGTGAGACAGCCGCAGCGGCAACCGGTGAGGAGTGGAGGAGTTGAGCTCCTCCTTCTTTCATCTTCTTCATACCGATAGGGAGAGAGAGAGAGAGAGATGTGATGGGTGTTGGGTGGTGGATCGGTCAAAAGGGAGAGAGGAAAATGAGGTGTAAGCCCACACCAAATAGATATTTTCTGGTCTTAGCTGGTTTGAATTATTTCAGGTAATTTGGTCTACTGGTTTCGAAGGCAATGTTAGAATTAAATTAAAAGATAGTCAAAGACTTCATAAAAATACAAAGAACTGGCTTACGAGGTTCGAAAATGCAAATGAGTGCTCGTGTGAAGGTTTTGCAAATAAGTCCCTACATTTCTATTTCATTCAAATTAACCCACATAGTTTCTGATTTATTCAATTATGCCCAACCTTTATTACTTTCATTAAGTCCTATAGTTTCTAAATGCGACAATTAAGGACATGTAGTTCAAATTAGGTACGTAAGGCATGCGAACGAGCAATTAAATTATAGAATTAAATAAATAAAATACATAACCCTCGAAAAGTGCTCTCGATGATATCATACCTGATCTGTCAGAGAATAGGGTTGTCACAATCTTCCCCCTTAAAGATGACATGGCCCCCTTGTCCTACTACTCAAGTTTTAGAAACTCAATGCAACTCTCTCGTGTCCATCCTATATTCGGGGTCCGTGATAACCCGGCAAGGACTTAATTCGAGAAAGGTCTTCAAGCACGAAGGGGGTTTAATTATTTCTTCACGTTCTGAGGGAGTGATCCAGTCTCGAGCTTGATCCAGTTGATGAATTGCTCTGTCGAATCTCACTGTAAGGAGGGTCTAGAGTAGATTTATCTCCCACCAATTGAGTTCATTTGAGTCAACTCACGAACTCGGCGTTTCACGAGGCGTAGTTAAAGAACTCATGCCACTCACACAACTAAGCTCAAATAGATTTTTTTTTTTTTTTTGCCAACGATCTAAGGCCCGAAGTGTTTAACATTTGAACTATCTTCTCGCACAACCATATAGCACCGTAAGTGTTTTGTTGAAGTCCTCTGTAAATAACCCACGACCCTTAATTCACCGTATTAATTAAGCACTCAGTTCCTCTAAGTTGTCGTTTTCGATAGCTAATCTACAACAACCACGACCATATACAACAATTAAAACATACCTACATAAATTTATAGAGCACATTACCAAGGTGCAAGGAGGGTATATAAGATAATCAAGCAGTTCAAGCAATCCACAGTTTAACATTTAAACACCCAACAAAACAGTAAATGAATGATGCATGTGCCATGCATGATTTAGTGTAGCATTCACCGACGAAACGTGATATCCCGATAGTGAATGGTGTGGAAGAAGGTCCGCGAAGTTGAGGATGTTAGTCCCACTGTTCGATCTTTATCTTTACTGTCCCGTGGTTCCTTGTCTCCTAACGCTTAATTTTTAACTTGACCCCACACTTGGTTGAATCCCTTACCCAAAACAGTTACCTTCGAATTACTCTTTTCTTGCACTCCTTGAGTTTACACTATTCCTTAATCTCGTCAGTTCTAAGAAATCCTTCATTCCAAATCCCTCAGTAGATTACTAGCTCCGTTATTCTGCTCTCGTTACATGCCCTATACCCGATATCAAATTCTTGACTTTGGGAAAGAATCATTTTCAATGACCCAGTCTCAATTCTATGAGTTTACTTCCATTTTCGACTATAGTGATTATAATAAGATCCTCCATTTTTATTCTTGGTAAATATAGTCCTTTTGCTGAACTCAATCGGAAGGTCGGGATGGTAACACTCCAATGTTCTTAGACGACCTTTTGATGTACCTTGAAGGCTTGTGTGGGACCCTTCTCTCATTAAGGATCCTATTTTCATTCGCGGGAAGCTTCGATCCAATATGAAGAGCCGCTAAGATTCTTTCCCCGAACTCTTACCTTATTAATTATTACTTAGTAATAGCATCTTGCTCGGCAGTGCTTCTCCATATGCCCACTTTTGATCCTTTCACCGTTTTCCATACCTGTAGTCATTTTTATTGTATTTTTCCACGATCTTCGAGTAGCATCGAATCTCCCCATAATTCGACTCCATGTATAATGTTGAAGATTATTGATACCAACACTTTGATCTTAAAATTGAGGCTTACTTTGAGAGTTTTTGACTTGCAAGGTTGTCTTTAACTTCTCCACAAATGACCACTTAAGATTCAAGCCCGCATCATAAAACTATCGATCCATGTCTGCATCTCATGTTCACATCTATTCAATGTAGTAACCCCATATCCAACTCAAGAACCCGACTTTGCTCTTTGAAATATATATATATATAAATATATATATATATATCCAAACCCTTGAATCCCTCTATGTTCGACTCCATACCAACCGATCTGAATCCCTCTATGTTCGACTCCATACCAACCGATCTCGTGATGTACGCCCACTAAACCCGATAGCTTACTTCCTCGTTAACCCTTATTTACCATTCCAACCAACTTTCATATGAAAGAGTAACTTCACCGTAAGAAAACATCATTTCAATCTCGTTCATCTTGATTTCGGCAAGTTTTCTCAAAATTAAAATCTTGTTCCTTTTCTTTACCTCGAATTCTAGTGTAGCTTGAATGGATCGCCATCTAATAAAACAAGTGTGAAGGAGAGAGAATCTATTGTCCTTATCCACAATCATCCTAAAATGTAAATACTCAAGCTTATGCATGTTGGGTTAGTGGTGCTAATGATATGCAACACATAATTCACAAAATAACATGTTACAATAATTAAAGCACGTAGTTGCAATAACTAATGCGAATAAAACAACCATAGTGAAAAGTTTAATGCATAACCATAAGCAAAATGCACACACAAACACATACTTCTAAGTCGTTTGACCTAGACAAACCCAACTAACGACTAGAACCTCGGTTTTAGCACCCACATGGTGAGTCCCCACATCTCTCTCACTATAGCCCAACCCACATACGAAATGGGAAGTCCGTACATGAATCAAGCAGTAGCGAATGGGTGACAGACAGACACATCTAAGCTAGGTGGTACGTAGACCATGACTTCAAAATCAAAACAATAACAACGAGTGCGGAAGTAGAAGCATAACATTCATGAACATAAAGTAAACAACAACATGTGACGGGTTCAATTAGCATAGATACCTAATCCCAAAATTATAAATCATCAGCAATTCAAAAAATACAAACGGGTTCGACTGGGCCCTAGAAACCTGTCCTGAGTCTTAAACATATTCCAAATTTTATCTTAATTAAGAATCTATCCCCATTTCACAAGCCATAACAAACAGACATAACACTTGTTGGGTACGAGCACAAACTCCAACCTTCACGTCTCATATCATATCATATCAAATCACAAAATATAAACCATATCATAATAGAACATACCAATCTTTACTCCCAGTGATGGAAGAGTGTATACCCCCTAACCATCCAAACATATAACTGTAGGTCGTACACCTCACACAATTCACATACCAGGCCCAGAAACTGGGCTGAAGGCTAAACATAAAGAAAGGGCGTGAAGTACCTTGATCGATGAAATTCCTAACTATTGGGACAAGGCGTCGTTTGGTGTCACGGCCACGAAGTGGCCAAAAGCTGGATAATTTGGCATCGATCGCGGCCGCGAGGCAATATGCCTTGGAAACGTCGTGGCTGTAAAGCGGCTTCCAAAACTCTCCTCCAATTACATGATAGCCGCTATGCTTTTCAAGCGTACTTGATTTACGTCCGCGACCATGCTACCTGGTGCAGCAGACAACGGTAAAAAAACATCCCAGGGACGCTGACGGAGCTCCGAGATCACCCAAAAACACAAAACAACAACAATAAACAACATTGAAACAAGTATCAACCATCGAAACACGAATCAAGCCGTAAAATCATACAAATTCAACAATTAAACAAAATATATATATATGCAAGAGGATGAAGGAAAAATCTTACCAAGATGAAGGGGAGGGACAAGTGCCGATCGGCGGTGGCCAGATCTCACCAGAAAATGGCCGAAAAGAAGGAGAATTAATTTATAAGGTTTTCACCCTTTTCTTGCTTAAAATGAGAGAGAGAGAGAGAGAGAGAGAGAGAGAGAAGAGGTGGTTAGAAGTTGTTACCAAAAAGGAGACACCGACGAAGGCGGTGGTGATTGTCAGCAGCGGTGGCGGTCTGTGAGGATTAGAGGAGTTGAGCTCCTCCCTCTTTCTTCTTCTTCATACCGAGGGAGAGAGAGATGCATGGCATGATGTCTCGCTCTATAGCAAGGGGCCCTCGAGGTTCATCGAATGCACCAATCACCGAGTAACTAGTCTTGTGCAGGCATTGTGAAGGACCAAGCCACACTTACGGGAGCTGTTGGAAAAGATTGGGATGTTGTTTAAGGTGTGGATCACCAAAGAACAAATTGAAGGAATGTGAGCAACGAAGGCCAAAGAAACAACCGAGAGGTAATTGCATTCATAGCACGAGCATCCATATAACATTGCATCGTTATAACTAAATATGATGTGTGTCATGCGTTGTTGTTATTTGTTGTTTTCTTGCTTACTTAATGATAACGTGGTGCATAGCATATGCAAATCTAACCCGGCATGCATAAGTTCGATGTTTTCATGATAGTTTGCATGCTATATCTACGCCACCAAATGATGTCTTCTTCTACGATGGTGAATGTCGGCGTAAGAGGAGAATGGTAACCCTGGGAATTTGGTTGGGATGATAGCAAAGGAATCGAGGACATTACGAAAGGAAATTACTACCGCATCACTTGAACATCGCCTTTTCTACTTAACGCATTATCATGGGTTATGAAATGAGGATTTCTTCAATGATGGGTATTCAAGAAGGTGTTTAAATAGGGACTAGAATCGGGATTCGAGAGTGAGTACTTGATCTACATTCCCAAGAGTGAAAATGATTGATTCATTGTTCAATGTGAATCTTTAGAAAGAGTAGATGATGGAGGTATTAGGAAGGACTCAATAACTTTTCCCTTTCTTGGGAAAACAAGCATCCTAGAAAGAAGGGCCTCACTAAGGGAACCTAACTCAAACAATTAGAGAGAAATTGAAGGTTCTCTTCTTGATGATTTTAAGGGTCGCATCGTTAAGATCCCTCTTCATCGATAGGAACTCTAGCATAGGCACTACCGATAAGTAGGAGGAATGGAATTCATTATGGAGCTAGAAGCTTGGGAGCCCAATCTTTTACCAAGAGTCAAGGTGATTGGGCTGTCATTCGAGCACATTGAAAGGAAAGAGAAACAAGGTCGGACATGGGAATCTGGGGTAATTAAATCACTAAGGTATCAAGAGAGAGTGAAAGAATTTAAGGAAACATGGAATGTGGAAGCCTCGTGAAGGTATGGATGTTAAGAAGCGACATAGGATAGTCTCAAAAAGCATCCTTTTAATAAATAAGGGGATCTAGGAAAGGTGTTGGGAAGCAGTGGTTATATTAGACAAGCATTATAGAGGAGCTTAGAGGAAACGATGATGGTGAGATTTCAAAGCCTCCAGAGATCTTATACCATGACCGTTGGTCGATTGTGGGATAATCCAAATTTGGATGGGATATAGAAGGATTTTCGAAGAGGAAAGATCAAAACAATCCCCCAAGCTTATTCGGGGATTGTTAGGTGAGACAAGGGAGAATTATTTAAGGGTAGCTGTCGTGAATGGGCTATCAGCTAGTGGTTCATTCAAGTAAGTTTGAGGTTAAGGAATTCGAGCTACAAGCTCTTCTACACCAACTTGGCCTTCCACTCAATCTTACCAATGTCAAGGACTCCGAAGCAATGGTGAAAGGTACATAAATCATTCATGGAACATGCATCATGCATCCTTAATTCATTGTGTGATTGTTATATGTTTGCTTGTTGTATGTGTTTGATGCTTGTGGAGTGTTTAGTTGTCCTCAGAGGCAACTTTGAGCGTACGAATGTGTGGTTTTGCGGTAATTCGAGGGTCATGATTACAACAATCTTCCGAGACAACCAACAAAAGGTGGATTAGCCCTCTAGCAAAGAGGTTCTTGAGTTGGAAGGTACGATTGGTGAAGGTTCGGTAACTGCACCACTCGTGTAACGCCAAGCTCTTGAGTTAGTTTAGACTGAATCAATCGGTGGGTGATGAATCTCATTTAGACCCTCCTATCTTGTGAAACATTCGAGCTGCTCCTACCCGGATTATGTTCGTGAAGAAGTTACTCCATCAAAACTTCAAAAATGATCAAACCCCTTGTGCTTGAAGGCCTTTACTGGACTAATCCTTGTTGGGACATCATGAACCTCAAACATGGGATGAATACAGAAAGTTGCTCATATTTTTGACTCAAGTAGTGAACCTGGGGACTAGGCTCTCTTAAGGGGGGAGGTTGTGACACCCTGTTCTTCGGCAAGCTAGGTCTAACGTCACGTGTGAGATGTATACACATTTAAATCATTATTTATGATTTTATATGTTAATATTTGACATAAATGTTGAATATGAACATTTAAATACGTAAACTTTGATTAAATGCATGAACTTTGCCCTAATTGCTTTTATGACTCCATTATTAAATGTTTAACTTCGTATTTAATTCTGAGCTTTGCGAATATGTGGAATACTATATATGTTTTAAGAAATTGTTTACATGTTTATTTTATACTTTGAGACTCATTTAACTAGATCTTGGACCTATTTTGCAATTTTTGTAACTTTGAGTGCTAATTGGGGCACCTTGGGTTCCGGATCGCATAACTTGAGCTTAGGAATTCGAATTTGAATTCTGACACCGCCATTGGACTCATCTAGATGATTTGGATCCAATGGAACAAGCCCCATATTTTTCTAAGCCCGTTTGAGCCCCCAAAACTTTAAATTCGATCCGAACGGACCAGGTCTTTGCCCCAACCCATTAAGCCTTAACCCGACTCATTTTTACACTTAATCTAGCCCCATTTTAATCTTGATTCATCTCCTTTCTCTCCCTCATATGCACACAACCAATCAACTAGGGCAAGGAAAGGAGAAAGAGGAGCAAACACCATCCTTGGCCATTTTTTAGCTCAAAACACCTCCATCTTCTACCATCTCTTCAAGGTAAGTTTGGTTTTGAATTCTCCATGTCACAAGACTCATTTCTATCTGAATATATCTTGTTTTTACTTAAGCTTTCATGGAACTTGAGCTAGATGATGAATAGTAGTGGGTTTTATGACAAACATGAATCATATGTTTATACCTGTGCTGATCGTTCATGTGAGACTTGTTTCTTGATCCTTGATGCATATTTGAGCTTGTATTTAATGGTGGTTTATTGTTGAATGAGTTGCCATGGTTGTACTTGAGCTCAAGCTTTGATATAATTTGGAATTTGATTGAGTTTTGCCTTCAATTGTTACTCTTGTGTTGTCGGTTGCTCTATGTTGTTGTTGTTCCTGTTTTTGCTTACATTTCATACCATATTTGATGTCTTTTCTTCCATTATTCGCTGTTGCGTACTGCTGCTTCTATGGAGATGATATGCAGGGGATGAACAGGGTCATTTCGTTGGAGAAGGAGGCTGCACGGGTTCACCCCCCATGTGTTATGCCTTGTTCTCCTTCGCCCCCGTTACCTTTGTTATAAGTTTAGGGGCTTTATTTCTGACATTGGTCACGGGGGTGACCATTTTTGTATCACTCTCATGACCAATGCAATGTTTTGAGGATTATTTACCTGTTCCTCCTCACTGGGGTGACACCATTTGCATCAAAAGGGTGTAATCCCCGTGACTCTACCCTTTTTGCATGCATGTGTTTTATTTATTTATTTATTTATTTTCATTTGTTTTGTTATTTTCCTACCCCGTTTATGATCCCTAAGCATTGTTAATATGTTATATTATGTGTTATAATTCTTGTATTAAATTTATAGTATGATTTGATGCTTTTTATACGAGTTATGATCTTAAATGATCTAAGTGTTCCTAGAGGCCATCACATTGGATTCCACGCATTCGTTATGTGACGAAATGATTTCTTTTTCCCTCAAAATTGTTCCCAGGATGTTTATTACTTATTATATGATATGTTATAATGTGTTTATGAATTTTATGGCATGATTTACGGGGTGTAAATATGACTTTTGTGCATGAAAATTTAAATGCTACATTATGACCTTCCTTGCAACCATTACATTCTATATGTGTTTTAACGGATTTCTTTTGCCCCAGCTTGATCTCTATGTATTGCTAACATGTAACATGATGTGTTATGCTTTGAATGTTGAAGTTTTGGGTGAATTCGATATATATATACGAGCCTTGGTTGTGAACAATTTAAGTGCTATCTTATGATATCTCATTGGCATTCATTGCATTTGTTTGTATCACTGTATGTCTAATTGGTTCATGTTTGAGTCTAAGTTATAAGTTTATGTTTGGTTGTCTCAGAGTTTGGTTTAGGAGGTGTCGGATCCACCATTTAGCCCTTTCTCGGTCGTTGACGCTCGTCCGCGAGCACTTTTGGTAAAAAGTTGAGGTTTAGGTTTGTTTCGTTTTAGTTAATGCGACCTACAACCCTATGTGCTCATTTTCAAGTTCGCATGCAACTATAATATTATATTTATATAATAGATATGTGCTTATATGATATATTTGTGACTTTGTCATACGATTAAAGGTTTTCGAACTATATGTACGAGCGTATGAAAGCTTGAAAATATTTTGCAACAAGGCTATGCTCCAAACCGTGTTCTTTCACGCAAGCTATGCTCTTTCCCAAATGTTATGACTTAGGATGACACGAAGAGGTATGTTTAAAGCATATATCGATTTGCAAGGTACGGTATGCAATAAGGTACGTTAAGTTATGTTCATTTATGTAACGAGTTAAGTATGTTGATACAAATGGTTCTATATAGTTTATTAGGCCCCGGAGACTTGGGTAAGGACATCTGGGATGATGTCGGGCCATCGGGTTAAGCCTGTGCGTGATCTCCATACGAAGTATTCACGCGCGACTCTGAGAGGTTAAGGAGGTGTGGTGCTTTATGCCTCCGGTAGATGCTGGAATAGATACGTCGTGGGTTAGCTACGCCGCGTATATAAAGCTGTACGATGTAGGCCCGCTACCCTGTGTGCAGGCTTCAATGGGTGGTAAGGGTGATTCCCGAACTACCATGGTTGTGAGGATGGATAAGTTATATAATTTATGTTTATTTTTTATTTTGATACGCATGATAATATGATATAGAAGTAAGGTTGGAGACCCGTACTCATCGGGTATATGAATACGTTATGTTATGTTGATTATGAAATGGGATAAAATCTTTGTTTTACGTTATGATTTGATTTGAATATGATACGTATAAGTTTGCTTCAAAAATGGTATGCAAAACCCTACTCCCGATTCATAATCTTTCTTTTAATACATGTTTTGCTCTATATGTATATGCGTGTGGGCGTGTGTTAGCCCCGTCAATCAATCGGTGGACTGACCCTCTCCTTTCAACTTTTTAGTTTGGAGGTTTTTGGTTTGAGCTAGGTGGAAAAGTGTGTCGGTCAACTTTTTCTAGTCATCTAGTTCGAGTTTGTATCTCATTTTGCATACACTTGTATATATATATATATATATATATATATATATATATATATATGATTCAGATAAGATGTATGAATTTTGTTTTGTATGATGTTATTCGGGACAGGTTTCTAGGGGTAGTTGAACCCGTTTGCTTTTATGATTTATTGTGATTTTTGGGATTAGGTATCTATGCTAGTGGAACCTATCAAATGTTGTTATATGCTTTGATCTTTGCTCCTGCTTCCACTCTTCTTGTTTTGCTTTGCGCACTTACGTTCGTTTTAGCTCCGCCTAGCCTAGTGTGTGTATAGGTCCCCGTTCGCTTAGTCTTGGGCTCATGTATGGACTCCTATTTCATATGTGGGTTTGGGTCTAGGTGCGGAGGATGTGGTGGCTCGCCGCTTTAGGCGCTACAAATATCACCAGCTAGAGAAAAACCAATAATAACCATGTTAGAATGGATAAGAGAATACCTGATGAAATTACTCCAAAAATGTAAAGAAGAAGCTGAGAAATGGGAAGGTCAGTATTTTGTTCTTTATTGAAACTATGTTTATTACATATGTTAAACATTTTTAACATTGTTTTCATTGTAGGATTATTGTGTCCAAGAATTGTTGATATAATTGTGCAAAATGGTAAGAGAGTTGGTGGGTGTAGGCCCATCAAAGCTTCCAAATGTCATTTTCAGAGTCAAACAATAGATGGATGTCAATCTGCAGTGAATTTAGATGATAAGGTTTGTTCATGCAGAGGATGGAAACTTAATGGAATACCATGTATACATGCTTTATCTGCTTTGTATAATGAGAAACAAGATGGATTAGAGATTCTGGATGAATGCTATAGAGTTGACACTTACAAGAAAGTTTACTCTAGAGTGATAGTGGACATGATGTCTGGGGTACAACTATGTTCATTCCACCATTGCCCCCTAACTTCGGAAGAAAGCTAGGGAGACCTAAAAAACTTAAGAAGGAGAGGTAAAGATGAGGAAAAAGGTTACAGAACTAGAAGGATGGGAGGAAATGCAACAACAAAACTTCGAAGGTTCCAAACCACAATACATTATGGACATTGTGGAGGTGTAGGACACAATGCATTCACAACTACATGATAGTTCAAAAAAGATTAGAGACAGATTGTTTGAGAAGGCTAGAGAGGTAAGATTTGATGTTCTGTAGTTAGTGTTAAATGTTCATGACTTTAATCCTTGTTTGTTATTTGATCAGGATCAAGCTGGGACATCTGTTGTTGAAGAAGTGAGTGAGGAGGATGAAGTTGAACATTTGAAGACTTTGTTGAGGTAGGTGTTGAAAGTTTTAATACATTTATGCATCAACAATTAATACATTTCATAACTATCTTAATTCTCTATGACAGGAAGCTCCTGAAATCAATCTTCTACTGCAGATCCATTCATGTTTGATCAGCTTCAAATGGGAAATAAAAAGCAAGGAAGATTAGGAAAGAGACCTCTTACAACTGTTAGGAAATTAAAGGAGTCTTTGTTTACTGAGCTTGCAAAGAAAAAGGAAAAAAATCAAGAAGCAACAAGGATTCAGATTGAGAGTGACCCCTAATGTGATTGAATCAGAACTTATCATGTCTCAGTGAAGTGTGTGTGGACCCGTGGTGGAGACGAACATCATTGTTGAAGGAGGAAAAAAATTCTTGTCTTTGTCCGGTCTTTCAAAGTTTGCAGTACCTTAATTTAGTTATTTGTTGGTCAATGTCATGGTACCATGAGTTGTACTTAACTTCTTTTTGTTTGTAATTTTACTCAAAAAATGTTGGTTGTATCCTGAAAAACATGAATGTTTGCCATGATGTCTGCTGAAAACATTTTAGTTGTATCTTTTGCCTTAGGAACATGAACGTTTGCCATGATGTTTGGTGAAAATAGTATGATTGTATCTTTTGTTAGAAGAACATGTGCCATTTAAAATCGTTTTCTGCAAAGACGTCAGCAAAGGGTTCAATGTGCTATTTTAAGCTCATTCATTTTAAAGTTATATATTTATTATGATGAATTTGTTATAAGCAATAACAATAAATAGTCTTCATTGCAAATGGACGTGGGTCCTTACATCTTTGCATATAAAAAACACACACACAACAAGCTAATACGTATTCCCCTTACAACCTTACTTCCAAAATTGATCCATTCATTGGCATAACAGTCCCCTACACAAGAAGTATTGCAGTAAGCACAGCAAGACCCCTACAGTAGAAGCATGGCAGCAAGCACAACCACCAGAAACGTGAAAACCCTAACTGCAATTGCTTTGAACTTTTCCTCCACTGCCTTGAGCTCAACCTCAAGCTTGTTAAGTTTCTTTAGCAGTCAAGGAATAATGACCTTGCTTCTTCACACATCTCTGGGTCATACCATCAAAAGTAACGACAGACATGTACACAAAATGGTGAAAAGTAATTGAAATTGGAAGAAAACTAACCGTTTTGCTTTGCTTTGCAAAGAAGATTGAGAAGATGAATATAAATGTGAAGGCAAACCTGATCTGGACAGCTGTAGAAATGTCTTCCAGAATTACTCTCCTTCCATGTGGTGCCTACAATTGAAATCTTACCACAAAAACAATGTGTGTGGTCGGGCGACAAAAACCTGAAGCCGACAGGGGAAGCGGAAGGGAAAGACTTTTGTGTTGTGGTGTGTGATTACCTTGTGCAGACGAAGCAAAATGTACAGGCATCAATGGAGAGTTGGATTTTTAAAGAAATTGGGGAAGAGGCTTTAACTAGAATTGTTGACTTTGATGGTTTTGGTAGGAAAGTTTCCCTCCATGAAGAAACGTGTGTTCTATATAAATTATTAATAAATACTCATATTTCAAGCTCATTGCCAGGTGTTAGCGGTTTTTTCACCATCCGAAGAGGTTTTGAGACACATCAGCTTTTGTCTTGTCATTGGTTTCCCGTGAACTTTTTCCCGTAATTGACATATTTTGAGAATTAATGGATAGATTTATCACCAGAGCAAAATGTATCCTAAAATTATTAATTGGGGTAAGTTGATATCCCTATTTTATAATTTTCCCTAATGTATAATATGGACGTGTCAAAGTATTTGTATAAATTCATTTAAAAATATAAAAATAATGTGAATTGTAGAGAATAAATTGAATTCTATAGTGTATCAAATGACAAAAGAAAAGGCAAATAATTTCTTATGAGTTCTCAGTTTGTCTGGATTTAATTTTTCAAATAATAAATTTTATAAAGCTTCTCAAATTACCAACCAAATAATGCTAACTCTGATTCGTACAAAAGCTCAACAATGACTAGAATTGATTTAAAACTAGAATTGACAAACTACTGATCGGACCATACATTAAATATATTTATATAGATCATAGTAGAAAAAATATACATTCCATATTAAATTAATTATATTTGTGACATCTTTATGACGTCATAAAGATTGAATTGGTTGTCACCAATAGGCAATACGACCACAAATTTTATGTTCGATCCGGTCATAAAACAAGATTAGATTGTATAGCTTAGATGAAAACTTGTAAAAGAACAATTTAATGGTAAAGTGCTAAAATCGACATAATTGGAATTATAAAAAATTGTTCCCATAAAATATTCCCAAAATTAATGAACAACAAAAAAGTTATATAAAAAAAAAAAAAAAAAAAAAAAAAAAAAAAAAAAAGTCATAGAAAATGCTAAGATCATTATTTCTACCATTTCCTCCAACATCTAATTTCCTTACTGTAAATAGACATTAAAAAAAAATTAAACAACAACAATTATAATTACAATAAATTCATACAACTCAAATTAAAGGTTCATCTGAGTATTTAACTTTTACAAAATAAAAATCCAATCCAGCACAAGACTAAAACATGCATCGACGACAGTTAATATTGATTAATTAATCTTTGCATAACAATCACTCTATTTGACGACCAAGCTAGCGCCCGGTGAAATGGGAAACTGAAGCAGTGGCATTAGACATAGACGATCCCATAAAACTTGAATTCACCTCACCAGCAGCTTTGTTCATCCCATAACTAAAATAAGGCATGTTTGGAACTCTCATCTGCTCAAGTGATCGATCATTTAGAAGCATAATAAGTATTTCGGACATTGTAGGCCTTGAAGAAGTAGGTGATTGGGTGCACTTCAAAGCAATTTCAACCATTTTCTTCAACTCTTCAGGTTTATAATCGTTCTCGTCCAAAGTCTCATCAGCCAGTTTCTGATGCATGCCGCTATCATACAGCTTCCAAGCCTGTACATTATATTGTTGTTGCCATATCATATATAGCTAGTTATTTGAGGTACATTTAACACGAACTGTCAAAATTACAAAACACGTATCTTAATTTAATCGCATTTGATTTTTATATCTTTTTTATTTTATTTTTTTTGGTTCAAATTACTATTTTAGTCCAGTAAATATAACATTTGGCAATTTTAAACTTAAATCAAACATAATAAAAGTGAAAATATTGGAGATGTTAAGACCTAGATCAGGTAACGTTTTGGAATACCACTAAGTGGTGTAATTTAGCAGTTTATGCTATGTTACATTAATCAAAGGTCATAGGTTGGAGTCCCTAAAAATACATTTACCATTAATAGGAAGAGTTTTATACGTAAGTCGAACTCAAATAAATGAGTTATAGGGGAAAAAGAAAATATAGCGTGTTGGAATGGATACGTGAATTCCGCATCTGGTGTTATATTAATATATTTTATAAACTTTTATTCAAAGTACTTTAGATTAAATTAGAATGAATTATATATTAAAGATAAAAAAAAATAGTATTTTTTATTAAGCGGTCAGCATTCAATTTTTTTCATTTTTACACATTCACAAACTCGTACTCACCCTTACATCCACATGTTGTAACGCTCCGCTTTTCTGGAAATCAAGTATGATGTCGTTAAGTGTGAGTTCTTCGGAGCTACGTGTTTTATTTTATTAATTTCGTGTCTCGCATGCTTTATATGCTTCATTTATCCTTAATTGTTATTTTTGGAAACTTTGTGTACTTAATTGAAAATGCATGAGTGGACTTAATTGATCACATTTTAAATGTTTGGGATTTCATTGCTTAACTCTGTAGTTTTGAGAGGCTAGTTTGCAAATCTCCTCTCTTCCTCTCTTCACTTAACCGATCAACACACTCACACATTCACTTCACTTTTCACTCTTCACAAACACACTCACACATCTCCACTCTCTCTCTCTCTCTCTCTCTCACGGGGTTCTTGAGGCAAGAAGGAGAAAGCAAGAAAGTAAGGGAGATTAGTTCAAGCTCCAGCCATCACCCTCACCACCACGCCACCCCGCCTTAGACTATCTTTTTCTTCCTCTCTTCCCTTCCTCCATTGGTAAGCTTGAAACTTTTGAGATGAATTTGTAAAGTGTTAGCGTGTAATTAGTGCTTTATTTGCTTTGATTTTCCCCCTATAATTAACTGGAAATGTGCTTAATCTTGCTTAAATATGGTTTTCTAGGTCTAATTACGTTAGAATGAAGGATTGTACAAAATTTGGACCAAAAGAAGCAACGAGTGAAGAAAAAGACCTGAGCTATGACCTTCAAGCTATGACCATAGCTTAAGCTAAGGATGACGTAGCAGACAGCTCACCCAAGTCAACAGTTGCAGCTGACTTCTCCTTTTTGATGAATTAAGCTGCTTGCTGCAGCTTTACACAGTGTTTTGCGTCTCAAGGCCGGTAATCATGATACTTGGACTTTCTAAAAGCATCTTTTCCTTGAAGTGTGTGATCAAGTGGAGATTTTCAAGCATTTAAGCAAGGATACTCAGTTTTTCCCTTAAAGAAGCAGGCACGTAGCAGCTGTAGCAGCTGGGAATACAGCAGAAAATAGGGGTTCACTTTCCTATTATTATTAGCAAGATTTTCTTTCCTTTTTCTTCTTTTTTTAGCTATAGTTTGTAGAAGTTTATGAGCATACTCTTGTAGATACTCTTAGTTTGATCAATTTCAGTCCTTAATCATTTTGTTAGCTGGATATTTTGCAAGTATGTACAACAGCTAAGTACCTTTTATCCTAGTTAAGTTGTTTCTTGATTCATGCTTTGGATTTGTGAGGTCTAATTGATCTTTTCTAGCTCTAATCTTTTTGGTATATGCATCTATCTTGGTTGAATGATATGGACTTCTTTTTGGGATCATTTTCTGATCAACTATTGTCTTGATACTTGTCCTTTTGACTGCAAAAATACTTGATCGGTAATTGTCATGTTAGATGTGCTTAAGAGTTAAACATCATTGATAGCTTACCACTTGTTTGCTTGATAGTGATGAGATGCATGCATAATAACTTAAAAAATCCGAGCTTGTGTGTTTGTTGGTTAGGATCGGTATCCTTTTCCTTTTTAATGTTATTACAAGGTTAAATCTTAGGATCGTATCTTTAAGACTGCTTTGTGATAAGAAGGTGGTTAGTGATCGTATCATAATCATCATAAAAATAAGAAAGGATTAGGTGTGTAGAGCTTGTTACCACCATAGCCGATCTATCTAAGGGATTAAAGTTAATTATTGCACCAATGATCGAATCAATGGCTTGAATTGCATGAACAACTTGGCTAGGATAATCTATCTTTCAATCAGTTAATTACATTCATAAAACATCAGCTTTCACTTGTTTTTTATCTTTAATTTAGCATCTTTAATTTGTAGTTTGGTAGTCATTCAAACCCCCCTGTTTTGAACCTCTCTTGTGAGTTGATTACTTGGCCATTTCGTGAAACTCGTAACCTGCTAGTCCTTTGGGTTCGACCCTTCTCTACTATACACAATTTAAAATATATTTGGTAGTGAAGGTTTTTATTTGGTGGATTCGACAACCATCATAAAGTACGGAGCTAAGGTTAAATCTTTTGGTGATTTAGTGTGAATCTTGTTGTGTTTATTGTTTATATACATTAATCCATGCCTTAAGTGAAAGATTATGGGGTTTGTTGGTGGAATTCATGTTTTGAAATAAATAGAGGGTCTGTATATATGTGGGTTTGAGGATTTTGTGATTTAGATCATGTTTTAATGTGTTTCGAAGCTAAGGATTGATGTATTTGCATCTTATTCATGTTTTGGAAATGATTAGTTACGGTTTAGATGCATAAATTTAGTGTTGGGTTTGAAAAGGGGAGCAACCAAAGCTTCTCCCTATTTTTGCTGCATTCTGAAGACCATTCACGGACGCTAACAAAAAACAACGCGTTTTTGTTGCGGCCGCTACAGTGGTGCCGAAATGACTCTGCATAAGTGCCGCGGGCGCTACCGTTTATAGTGAAAAATTGTCGCGGCCGCGACCACCTCTAAACCACTCGGATTGGTCTGAAATTTTACAGGCTGAAACTACTTAAAGTGTAGAGTACTCTCCTTTTTATGGCATGCCAAAATCAGCTCCGAGGAGTAAGATATATATAACTTTTTTAATATTGTGTCGCCAAACTGCTAAAAATCTGCTTTTATCCAACTTCAAACCTACACTTGTTTTGATCCGCTTTGAACTAAAACCTGAGCCATATATGGGGAAAGCCCTATTTGTCTAGTTTTACATCCCACAAACTAAACCCAATTTCGACTTCTAAAATTCAAGATATTCCCATTCTTCTACAGCTTGTGCGTTTCAAAAAACTCCCAACTTTTACTCAATCTTGCCCAAAATCCATTTTAGTGCTTTTGTTTCCCGTTTCTTGAACCCCGTTCATGCTTAGCTATTCCTTGGATATCTAATGACAATTATTTATGTATTTTAATTATCAAACTTGAATGAAACTTGATCGAACTTGCTCTAATGGGCCCCAAACATGAGTATTATGTATCGTAATGTCTTTACTTTTGCTTCTTAAATCCTGTAAACGATTTTAATCTATATTTACATGTTTACTTGATATTATATGATTGACATATGACATTATAAGATATGAATGCATCCCTAACGTGATTGAATTAGTTTAATTGATTCCAAACATGAGTGCTATCGTCCAAAATTCCCTAATTGCTTTTATAATTGATATCTCATACATGATTATGAATTCATTTCATATAAATGCATATGTAGACCCCATTTACAACACCATTACCCGTCTAAGTGTTACATGGGACATTAATTGTTCACATGAACATGTTCATGCCATCTCGTGTCTTTATTATACCTCATATCATCTCATGACATTTTATAGCATTGTCGAGCGTCCTTAATTGGTTTTATTGAGTCTTGTCTCACCCCATATTCGTGTTTGTTCCCTAGGTGTTCCTCCCGAGGGCCAGTTACGGTCTTGTAGTCTTGTTCTTCTCTTTTGGTCAGATTTGTCAGGTGAGGTTTATCTTCTTGTTGTAGCCAATAACCTACACCCGTATAGCCTACACGAATTGGATTTGTTTCCTCGCATGTGAATTATTATACATACATATATACCTATTTAATAAATACGTGGTTGACTATTATATTCTTGATTTTACCAAAAATGGGTTTCATGACTTTAAACGTGAAAATGAAAATCCCCCTTGAAAATCCCCATTCGCATGTATCGGTGGGGCCCCATTCATGTGTTTAGGTGGGGTAAGGGCCCGAGACAACGTGGAAAAAGGAGCGGGAAAGCATGGGCTAACGGTGAATCTATCTCGCGACCTCTACGGGGGACTATGGGAGGTAGTTGGTACCACATGTTTCCTGTGACTGACCTGTACGGCTGAGGACTCATAGTACCGAAATGGACTATGTTTCACTTGTAATTAGATGGTTAGGGGTTGACAACCTCTTCCATCACCCAGAGGAAAAAGGGATTTATTGTTCTTGTCTTGTGGAGTAAGGGTTGGAGAAAAGGGGTATAGCTCGGTACCCACTGATTGCTTGAAACCCTTAACTCGGTATACACAATCATTCTTGAAAATAAATGATTGTCTTGTTCTTGAAAATTGAGACGAAAGTGAATGATGGTTTTGTTCTTGAAAATTGGCTATATAGGATTGAGGCAGCTTGTTATTGCATTGCATATCTCTACCTAATGCATCGTGTATATATCTTGTATATTCCTTCTGCATCACCAGTTACTTGACTAACCCTCTATTATTCTGTTTCTTATTATCCTATTAGTTGTAGGTTGGAGTCGTCTTGGGGGCGTGTGAGTCCTGTCTTTATTTCTAGAGTCGAGTCTAATTAGGATTGCCTCTGGCTTGTCTTTCCTTTTGTTTTGTATGCGAGTAATTCTTGCTATTGTTTATTGTTTTATCTATTGATAGTTGTAGCTTGTGATCCTCTTGTCAATTGTTTTTATTTGGCTTGTGCACCTTATCTCAGCATACTTTATTATCGAAATTGAATTACATGCCTTGTTTAGTGTTGGTCGTGGCCATTGCTTGTTGAATGATTCAATTTGCTTCCGCTATCGCATGCTTTCTCTGACGACTGTGCGTCTAGTGTCGCCTAGCTAAGTGAGAGTCTTGCTTGTATCCCGTTCGCTATAGCTTGGCGTGCATATGGATTTGCCATTTTGTATGCAGGTCGGGCTATGGTGCGGGGTTTGGGATGGCTCCAAGCTTGGGGCGCTACATCTTTAAATGGTATCAGAGCTCTAGGTTACAAAACCAGGGCTCACGTGTCGAGTCAATCTGTTTATGTATTGAATTTGATTGGATTATTTCTTACGTGCACTTTATTTTGATTATTTGCATTGTCCAGCCACTCGCAAAATCTGCTCCAACAGCAGGATGGGAGGCAAAAGAGGGGAAAGCATGATGTGATAGTGCAAACTCCACCAACTCGTTCGGCCGCCAACGATAACCTTCCGTCCTCACTTTATTACGGAACCACCACAAACCCCATAAGATCAAGGAAAATTTCGCACACTTGTCCATATCAAAAGAAGAAAAGATTATCTCGTTCAACTCATGGACTCGCCCCGGGAAATTCGAAATGGTAGTCCAAGGATGGAGCGAAATTGCCCAGACCTGGCGAGCGAAGGGACACTAACGTGGCGCTTTCATGTCAGCCAGAAGCATCACCTGGAAGAACTAAGGACGGACCCTCAGATTCTCCCCAAAAGTCGAGGGTCTTCCTAATAATCGAACAAGAGACCTGGAGTCGAGTATAAGCACAATGAAGAGTCAAGGAGTCAGGAGCTTGATAGTTCAGCACCTGAAACAATGGGGCACCCCCATAATGATGCGCCACTCAGGGAGGAACCATTGGTAGGAGTCCTTCGAGCGGACGTTAGGTCATTCCCGGTTTGAGTTTTTTCTACCTAGAGGTTCTAAATGATTGACTCACACAGAAGGGCAAACCTCGAGGACAAGGCCAAATGTAAAGAGTCCCCCTCCTCGAGGTCCCAAGGTCACTGTCTACCACAAAGAGACAAAGGGAGTTATCTTGTACAACCGTTGCTCCAACATTACTACCACCAGTCGACACCGTACTATTCCTGACACTAGGTAAAAGGTCGTGAATAACGTACTTATCCACGTAGGAGGGTGCCCTAACACTCTCTCTATCTATGATTCTCCCTTCTCTTTCTCTCCCGTTCAAGCCACCGCCTAACTTGAGCGTCGGAATACAAATATCGGGGCATATCCCAACTGTTTCTTTCACCTTCCTTTCCCCTTTGTTGGTAGCAAGAATTTTTTTTTCCTTCAACCTTATCCACCTCAACCTCCATTGAAGCACGCTAACTCGGGTTCATCAATTTCAAATGACATCAACATGATATAGCTCTTTAAATTTTTAAATCTTTTTGATATTGTAAGGGTTAATCTTCTTTTGCACCCGAATCTTTCGACATTTTTGTATTTTAGTATACAACATTTGGAATTTTGTACTTTAGTACTCAACTTTTGAATTTGTTGCACTTAAGTGCCCCCGACCAATAAGGAAATGACACGTGTACCCAACCAACCAATAAGAAAATGACACGCGTCTCATATTGGGCACCTAAGTGCAACGAAATTTAAAGGTTGGGTAGTAAAGTGTAAAAATTAAAAGATTGAGTATTAAAATACAAAACACCCCAAACGTTGGGGTGCAAAAGAAGATTAACCCAATATGTATATATTTTATATATATATATATATACTGCACACTAAAAAATGATGAAATGCATATATACATAAATTAGAGAAAAAATATTAAACAAAATAAAAATTATAAAAATAAAATATTAAATAACACCAAACATATATATATATATATATATGGGGAAATTGCCCACCAACCAAAAATCGTTTTTGTTTGAGTAAAAACGTAAACAAGAATGAATGATGTTGAGTTGTATTACATAGGGCTGTTAATGGGTGAAATTTTAATTCGAATCCGATCTGATCCGAATTTTAGTATATCCGTTCGATAAAAATGTCTGATAGATCATAATCGATTATAAATATTCGTTATTCAAAATAAATGGATCGAATATGGAATTAAGAAATCTGATCCGTTAAGAATCTGAATTCGATTTTATATAAAATATTTAATTTAATAAATTATTTACTAGTAAACAATATTAAGTAAAATAATTAAAATTAAAATTTGCATATATTTATCACTTTAGACCATAACAAAATTTAAATTGTTTACTCTTCTTTTTTAATAAATTTAAATTAACCTACTTTAAATAAATATAACAAAACCATCAAATAATCTATTAAATAACAATTATTTATTAAATATTATTTCATTATATTTATTTTTTATATTAAATTTGTTATTTAAAAAATTAGATTTTATTGATAATTGAGTCGGATCTTTTGTCAGGTCTAATCCGGCCTGATCTTTTTGTTGGATTCGAGTTCGGATTCAGTTGTTTGGGTTTTCTTATCGGATTCGAATCCATAATCTCCTGATCCGACCCAAATTCAACCGGTTAACAACCTTAGTATTACACACCACACCGCTATATATGCAAGTAGGGATGCAAACGAGCCGAGCCGAGCCTTGGCCTTTTTTTTTTTTCCTGGCTCGAGCTCGGCTCGACCAAGGCTCGAGGCTCGCTCGGCTCGGCTCGAGCCAAATCAAATTATATTATTTTTAATTAAAAATTAGTTTTTTTAAATAATTTAATGTATTTTTATATATAATAATATATATTTATTAAATATATATACATATATATTATAAATATATTAATTTTATATAAAAATCAATAAAAATATATATAATATTATATAAAAATAAAAATATTTATATATATAAAAATAAAAATATCATTTTTTAATTAAATAGCCTGGCTCGCGAGCCGGTTCACGAGCCACGAGCCTAACTAAAAGGGGCTTGAGTTCGGGCTTGGCTCGAGCTTGCTCGCCAGGCTCGCGAGCCGGCTCGGCTCGTTTGCATCCCTATATGCAAGCAATATCTGATGTGACAATGGTGATTTGGGCCAACTCATCTATGTTGGACAAATAAGTTGGTTTATTTACGATTAAAGGCGGTTTTCGACGTACTTTGTCATGAAATTGAAACATTTTATGGGTTAATGGCTTTTTATTTCATCGATAAAAAGTAAGGTCCCCAAAACAATAATAGGGGGTGGTTGGTAATTTTTTTTGCATTTTTCCCAGAAAATTAAATCCGAATGATCGACGTATTATATTTGAAAGGAAACAATTTAATTAGTTAGTTACCTCTTGAAGTAGATATCCAGCGTCAGAATCAACATTCACGTCGCTGCTTCTTCGGCCACTAATGATTTCAAGGATTACGACTCCAAAACTGTAGGTGTCAACTTTCTCAGACAAATGCCCATGAATTGCATATTCCGGTGCTGTATAGCCTCTGAAATATTTAAATTACCAAAGTGCCCCATATAAATATAGAACTCTCAAAAAAATATATATATATTTCAACTTGTTAAAACGGCAAACTTACAATGTCCCTGCAAATTTAGTGGTGACATGACTCTGGTTCTCTGGCAGAAGCTTTACCAACCCGAAATCAGCAATCTTCGCTTGAAAATCATTGTCTAAGAGGATATTACCAGGCTTAATATCACGATGTACGATACACACATGATATTGCTCATGCAAATATGCAAGTCCCCTTGCTGTGCCAAATATTATATCAAATCGTTGTTTCCACGTGAGGGTTCCTCGTTTCTCACCTATTAGTAATACATGCATGGTAGCCAAATGTAAATGACTCATTCAGTTATTTGCATCAGTCGGGGAATATGAAAAGTTTAAGTCTTTTGGTTTTTTCCATAACCCATTTTTTATGGATTTAAATTAGGTCCGAACATTATCGTATAAAACTTTCCTATTATTGATAATCGCCTATAATAGACCCAGATTAGCAAGTAAGAAAACCCAAACCACTATGCTATTCCCTTCCAGGACTGATATAACACATTCTACTTTCCCTTATAATAAATCGCATAGAAGCATAACAAAGGATTTATACCGTATAAAAATCTGTCAAGACTTCCATTTTCCATGTATTCATACACAAGAAGCAGCTCTGATCCTCGGGTACAGCATCCCAAAAGTCGGACAATATTGCGATGATGAACATTACTTATAAGCCTGACTTCAGTCTCGAAATCTATCTTTGCTGCACCATAACTTATGCTCAATCTCTTCACAGCAATAATATTCCCATTCTTCAAGGTAGCCTATCGGGCAGATAACATATTTACAGAACATAGTTCGATACGATTAAGATAATGCCGTCCATAATTATAAATTTATTTACCTTGTACACGTCTCCGAAACCTCCCTCTCCTAATTTATTTTCTTCACTAAAGTTGTTTGTTGCATCTTTTAAATCTTTGTAGCTGTATATATTTGGGCCCTGCAATTCGGTTGCACCCAAAATGTTGCCTGGAAAACACAAAACTTCCATGTTATAAGAAAAATAAATGGAAAAGAATGGAAATTAAATAAATAGATAAATAAACATGGTGTTGTTATAACTTCTGGTACCTCAAGTGGAGTATTTATACTAAGTTAACTATAAGTTTTGATTTATCTCATTTGATCATTTCTAACACATTTACAAGTTATTGTATAATATGAGAAGAGAGCAAAATGCATGAAATTTATTAAGGTTGAAATTATAAAAATTTGTGTGTTATTTTTAGATATTGGCTAATTTATTTTGCTAATATATGTATTTATTTTGGAAAAATCAATGAAACTTATAATATATATCAAATCGTAAATTCGTAATAAGCTATAACATATGCATAAAAATTAAAATTTAAGTTAGGTTATGTTATCGGAAGTGATTTCAAATCCTAAACTTGTCTAAGTTTGCACTTTTCAATCAAGTTTACGACATGCCTGACCGGAAGGGCAATAGACAAACCTGTACCTCTTCGAGTTGATTTCGGCTTTCTTGAAAACTTGTACCACAAGAACAATGCAATTAAAATTAGGACAAGACCAGCACCTCCAATTACTCCCCCAATAATCAAATTTTTCTTGTTGGAATTTCCTGAAAACACAAATACATCATCTAACTAATTAATTTCTCATTTAAAAGCGTAAATCGTTAGATAAGACTTGTTAAGCATTGTTTGATAGGAGAGAGGGTAATGCGTGTGCCAATATAATGGCGAATCAGGGCCATAGGCAGCCAAGTTTTCATTTGTCTGACAACGGTATTGAGTCTCTTTTGGGCGACTACCTTTGTACTTCGCATTATTTTGTGATGGATAATCTCTCCTACTAAAAAAATAGACCAGGAAAGAAAAATGTCACTTCCTTTCTCTTTGAGGAATGGCGCAATGTTTATAGTCTGATTATCGGCGAAAAATCGCCTATCCGAATATCTAATGAAACAACCAGAATCAGCAGCTCTTGCATTAGCGTGAGGCAAGCAGCCACGAATGTTTGAATAGGCCACATCCAAGCAATCTCGACAACCACTTTGGCTGATCGTTTCAACGCATTGCGCTATACCGTAAATCGTTGAAGAATTCGAAACTTGTCTCCTCACTGCTGCGAAATAGCCATTAATCCTTGGTGTTGCCACCTGAAGATCCCTCAGCAATGTCGAGCCTTCTGCGCTGAATGCAGTGGCATGAGACGCGGTTTGGCTACCGCAATATAGAAGGTCTCCGGGGGTGTAGAAGTTGTTGCTCTCATACCTTCAAGTTAAAACATGAATCCCGTGAGATATATAGGAAATTTATGTAAATCCAACTAATTATGTTGGTCAATACGGTGACTTGAAAAATTGTTGGTCAATACGGTGAAAGTATAACCGTCATAGCAAATACAGCTTTTCCTTTTTCTTTACACTTACTATCCTTCAATTTGCGTTAAATTACAATTAGAGAAAATTGCATTTTTAGTCCCACAGGAAATAGGTTGATTTTTCTTTTGTCCCGTACTTTTAGTTTTTCGATAAATATAGTCCCAAAGTACAAAAAATTTATTTTTGACACCAATTCTGTTAATTCATTTTTAATTCTGTTTTTTTTTTTTAAATACATATATTTAAAATTGTTATAATTATAATATAAATATATTCAAATATTATTATAATAATTTTTTATTATAATATTAAATTTTATTTTTAATTAAATATGATACTGTTAAAACTTACTTTTTATAATTTTAGGTTATATTATTATTGATGGTGTTCAATCAGGCCAAGGCCAAACTCCGATCACTTTCGATTTTGTTGAGATGGGGAAACAAAGGATGAAGCTCAAAGAGGGTCGCCGGAAAAGCTATGGGCTCTACCTGCTAGGACAAACACCAACAAAGTCAGAAGGCCAAGCTGGGGAAACTGGGGGTGATTCCCAGTTTGGCTCTCCGACGCTCAAGTCAGATAGTGATCTGAAAGAGAATACAAACAACAATATGAAGTTTTTAGTAATGAAGAATGCTTACAGGGATGGAGATGAATTCTTATATTTATAATTGAGGGTCAGGGACCATTGGGTAATTTGCCTCGTGTGGTCCTGCCCTAATGTTACCTTAACACGTGTCGCAACGAGGAGAAACCTAGGAGGAATCTCCTGCAAAAGTTGGTAAAAGTTAGTATTTGCAATAGGGGCATGTGCGCGGGCATGTACTGGTGTCAGAGAGCCGTTTTGGAGATTGGTAACGAGGACTGGAGGCACGCTCGTGTCAACCGAGACTGATGGACTTGGAGATCCGCATGGGGATTAACGCCCAAGCAGTGCAACGAGGGTGAGTGGGACCCCTTTAATCAGTTGTTGTACGAGAGTATGTCTGAAGGAACATGACGCTCGCTGATGGTCCCATTAGAGCCATGGAGGCGTTCATGGCAGCGAAGTTGATGCTCGTTAATGGGCCTTAGGCGAGGCGCTCGTTAGAGAGCCTGGGGTGACCATGTGTTTCATGAACGACGGCATGCTTTATGTGACCTTGTGTTAGTGAAGGTCTGGGACGCTCGTAGGGGCTTATTTGGGGATCGTTGAATCCACCTGTCGTGCGTTGACCATGCCACGTGTCAAAACGTGGTCAAACATATTTTGTCCCCCAAACTCTGTAGCCCTTAGTGATAAGGGCTTGTAGAATTTTGAACACGCTTGATTTTCGAGGGAGAGGCTCGTAGGGGAAGATGGCGTGCGGCGAAATCCTCTTCTGATCAAGCATTAATTGTTGTGTCTTCAACTGACAGCTCACGTCATTCCGCATTTAATGCTGATGGGAGAGTGGGCGAGATTTTTCAAGAAAGGGCGCGTGAATCTCGGGATGTGGGAGACGGTTCGCGAAAGTGGGCGGTTACCTAGGCGAAAAATGATTGCGTTTTGAAATTAAATGCCAAAATCATAACCGTTTTCTCCCCTATAAATAGGGGATTTCCCACTTCTTCTCCTTCTTTACGCGAACTAGAATTCTGAAATTCCTTTGTGCTAAGAATTTCTCAGAGCAATCTTCAAAGAGCTTTATTAAACTCCAAGCTTTTCTTCAAGAACCCAAAGGTAGATCTCTTGTGGTTCTTGTAATTTCTGACTTGCTAACCTTAGTGTAATAGGATCATCATTCCTCAGAACTTCATTAGTTTCTCTAGTTTTCCCTACCTTCAGAATTTTCCATATCTTCCAAGCCTTCAGAAACCATGGCCGGAGATCACGTGGAGGAGTTTGCCCGCGAAGTTGAAGAAATGGCCAGTTAAAGCTCTTCTCCCAGGGACGAGGAATTAGACGCAGCAGTGAATGCTATGGATGAGAGGAACCAAGGAGGGGTTGAGCATCTTTTTGAAGAGATGAATATGGTCATGGAGGTGGAAAGGCAAGGGGAACCGTGGGCTTTGACGGAGAGGGTAACCCACCCCCATCGTCATACTGTTACGGTGGCCATTCCTGCTCCTAATCCGGAGGTAGAAGAAGAAACTGGACCCTCGGAGAAAGCCCCCGCCAAGGGTAAAAGGAAGAAGTCCCTGAGAGCCAAGAAATCCAAGAAAGCCAAGGGGTCAAACGAGGGCGAAAGTTCCGGCATGCAAGTGACTGAAATTCCCCCCGAAGAAATCCAAAGCACAATCACACGAGGGGAAATAGTATCGATGCTGGCCCCAATATATTGGGACCCTCGTTTCGAGTGGAGGATCCCTAATGAAGACGAGCGAGCGAGTAATCCACCCCCGGGGGAGATGACCGTTTATTTAGATTCTGTAGTTTTTGGGGGTCTTAGATTTCCCATACCCAGACCCGTAGCCAATATCCAGAATGCCCTTAACCTGTGCCCCACCCAAATTTTGCCCAACGGTTTATCTTTAATAACCGTATTTGTAATTCTTATGGCGTGTACCAAACATCAACCCTCATTTCAAAATTTTAATGCCCTTTTCCAAGTTGCCCGCTCGCCCCGTTCATCCCCGAGGGCGGGCTTTTTCTATATCCAAGCCAAATCTAACCTGAAATTGATTGACTCCCCCACAACCTATGGTGTAGAGTGGAAAAAGAAATTTTTCTTTGTGAGGGCTCCTGAGGGTGAAGATTTTGGTGTACCCCGAGAGTGGATTTCACATGGGGAGGGACCCATAGTTAGGCATCATTTAACCCACACTTTCCCGGAAAATTGGCCCAAAGATCTGGCCGATGCCATGAGGGGCGAGGGTTGGATAATCCAAGCAAAGGATCTGACTGATGATGCTGAAGTCATGTTTCTTTGTGGAATTACAAACGACCATCATTTTATCAGAAATCCACCCGCTCAGAATTTGGAGAGAGACGGTTAGCTTCTAGGGACTAACTTTAGATAGGAATACTAACTGCTTAACTGTATTTTGCAAAAATTTTCTGTACAAGTATTAACCCTCGTTTTCCATGACTTCTTTCCAGGCGTTGCTATCATAATGGTTGGTGCAAACATGCGTAACGTTGCCAACTTCATCAACCGTCGTCAGCCACAACAGGGAAACCAAGCAAACCCACGTCGTCAAGGAGTAGAACGAGGGGCAGGTCGTGGTGACGGTCGAGGGGGGTATGCTGGAGCAAGCTCAAGACTTCCCAACAAATCCCAAGCCGCGGAAGCAATCGCGAGCCCAACACTGAGTCAAGGATAATCACCCGCCCAGCTGACGCTCCCAATACGAGGGGAGCTACCCCTCCCATTGCTAACACCCACCGAGGCCCGCTTCGACGGTGGTCATCAGGGGGTCCCAAGGAGATGCTGTTAGGAATAGTGCCCTAGAAAGCCGATTGTATATCCTTTTTGTGCTTTTCCTTATTGTAATCACAGACAATCTTTGAATGAAATAACGAATTGAGTCAACACTTCTTTATATGCTCTTGTTTGGTATGCGTTTACTTTATCTGTGCATGTATGAGAACTCCCCTAATCCTGATGACTTTAGGACTCTACCATTTAGGTGAAATGGTTCATGAAACGAGCCCTATATCACATAAGTCATGATTAGTAAAATACTCCAAGCCGATGAGTCCTACAGACAGTGGGAGTGTCAACCTGACTCCTCTAAGGCTTGCTTGTGGGATCACGCCCTTAAGAAGGACCACCTTGTTTCATGGAGGTGCAAAGTGTATAGTTGATACGTGCGTCATACCTGAGGGTGCTTACTTCAATAAGTAAGTTCACTGAGGTGCCCCGTGTAAGAACATTCCTAAATGGGAAAGGAAGTTTCTATTTTAGGAAATAGAAACTTCCAGATTAGGAAATATCTCACGAGCCATTGATGTGATTAATTGATCCTTAGACTTGAGGTTCCTTGTCACTTTATGAGTTAACTCTGTAATCTTAGGTATAAGCTTTAAAGGGTGTCGCCTTAGACAACTGATTCAAGGCTTTTGCTGGGGCTGCACAAGTGATTCATGAAAGTGAATGAGAATCAAGAAAGGACCTACACTTGTATTTGCAAGGTGATCTCTTATTGTGTAAGTCATTCATATGCCATATGGAGTCCTTGGCCAGGGCAGTAGATCAAGATATCAAGAAAAGGGTTTCTTGGATTGAGATCAAATGGATATGAAATGCACTTAGCTTTAAGACCAGATTATTAGGGTTCTGATTATTCCCTTACCCTAGATCTTGGTTGAGAGATAGTAAGGAGGAGGATTGTATCTCACATGAATCAATGACTTAAAGGTTCTGTCGAATCCGAACATTCCAATTCAGCTAGGGGTTAAACACCTGTTGCTAGACTATGGTCGTTTAATCTGTGAACTGATTAATTAATTAGTGAATTAATTAATTAGGGTCACTGCTAATTGAATTGAGAACCCAGAGGGTCACACACAACAACTTGGTTACATGAGTTAAGGCTTTAAAATGATTAAACGAGTTAATCGGGCCGAGAGGGTTCCACACGTGTGGGTCACGTGAGTGACACGTGTCATTATGACACGTGTCTCACGTGAATATATATATATATATATATATATATATATATATATATTGTATATATATTAAATAATTAATTTGTTAATTATTTAATAGACTTTGGTTTAATTTTGAATTAAAAAGAAAGTCTCATTTTGGAGAAAAATAATCTAGTTAATTAATTACGAATTAATTAATTAGATAAAATTAAGTTATTTATTTTAAATAAATAAAGTATAAAATTATCCAAAATTAGTTTGGATATTTTAGCTCTCTTAAAAGTTGATTTGAATTAGAATTCAAAGTCAAAGTTGGAAAATACTTGATGATCAAGTAATAGGAGAGAGAGACCAAAACCCTAGCCCATAAGGACTAGGATTTTCAGCCACTCCCTTCTCATAAATAGGGGAGCTCGAGCTCCTCTTGGAGCTAATTGGCAATTCTTTTGGTTTATGTGTTGAACACTATCCTTTCTCCAAGATAAACGAAACCCTAGGTTAAGCCTAAACACTAACTAGAGAACTAGCATCCTTACTAGTTAGATTGTAGTCAAGTTGGTGCACTATCTCTAGAGAGCTTCAAGTTAGAAGTTTGAAGATTCGAGCTTTACCAAGGAGAGGGGATCAAGCCGCGAGAAGAGCGTTCTTGGGTGGCTTGAAACGCTTCAAGAAAGATAATTAAGAAAGTAAGTTTCTAATCCCTACGAATTTGGATACACGATTGCGAGCCTAAGATCCTTTTGTTGGAAAATTTTTGATTCCGTTTTCCAACAAGTGGTATCAGAGCCAGGTTCGTTAATCGTGTTTCTGATTCGTCTCAATTATACTGAATTTCTGACTCTGAACAGTGGATAGAAGCTATGAAATCCGAAATTGACTCTATGAACTCCAACCAAGTTTGGACCTTGGTAGATTTGCCTGATGGGGTCAAACCCATAGGTTGCAAATGGATCTTTAAGAGAAAGATTGGAGTTGATGGAAGCATTGCAGCCTACAAAGCAAGACTGGTTGCAAAAGGATTCACTCAAAGACCCGGCGTGGACTTTGATGAAACCTTTTCGCCAGTTGCAATGCAAAAGTCTATTCGGGTCATGTTTGCCATTGCTGCGTATTATGACTACGAGATATGGCAAATGGATGTGAAAACTGTCTTTCTCAATGGTGACATTGATAAAGACATTTATATGGAGCAACCCATAGGTTTCACATTCAGTGGGAGTGAGCAAAAGGTTTGCAAACTCCAAAGATCAATCTATGGATTGAAACAGGCTTCTAGGAATTAGAACATTCGATTTGATGAATCAGTCAAAGCGGTTGGCTTCATTCAAATTTTGAATGAACCATGTGTGTATAGAAAGGAATTGGAGACCTCAGTGCAATTCTTAGTACTTTATGTTGATGACATCCTTCTTATTGGGAATTCGAAGGATGACATGAAAGTGACTAAGTCATGGTTATCAAACCAATTCGAGATGAAAGATCTTGGTGATGCGTCCTATATCCTTGGAATTAAAATCTATCGAGAAAGATCTAGAAGGTTATTAGGACTATCACAGTCGATGTACATTGACAAAGTATTGAAGAAATTCAATATGGAGTCAGCAAAGGTTAAGAACCTTCCTATGAGTGTAGAAACATGTCTTTCAAAGAAGATGTGTCCTAAGACTAACCTTGAGAAGGAAAGAATGACTCATACACCTTATGCATCAGCAATAGGTAGCATAATGTATGCAATGTTATGTACTCGACCTGATGTGGCTTATGCACTTAGTGTAATAAGTCGTTTCCAATCTGACCCTGGAGATGGTCATTGGGCTGCCGTGAAGAATATTCTTAAGTACTTGAAAAGTACTAAAGATTTATTCTTAGTTTACGGAGGTCAGAAAGATCTTACTGTCGAAGGATACTGCGATGCAAGCTTTGCATTTGACTTAGATGATTTTAAGTCAATGTCAGGATACATTTTCTGCCTAAACGGCAGAGCAGTGAGTTGGAAGAGTTCCAAGCAAACGACCACTGCAGATTCGACCACTGAGGCCGAATACTTGGCTACAAATGATGCAGCTAAGGAAGGTGTTTGGATTAGAAACTTCATTCAAGAGTTTAATGTTGTTCCTAGCATGAAAGACCCCATTACTGTGTTTTGTGACAACACTGGGGCAGTTGCTCAAGCAAGAGAACCAAGATCTCACCAACGGACCAAGCACATTATGAGGAAGTATCACCTAATCCGTGATATTATCAAAAGAGGAGATGTGCAAATTGAGAGGGTCACATCAGCAGAGAACGTGGCAGATCCACTTACTAAACCCCTTAGTCGAGAAGCTTTCCAAGGTCATCTTCAGAAGATGGGACTTAGAATAGCTTTAGAATGGCTTTGACCGGCAAGTGGGAGATTGTTAGGAATAGTGCCCTAGAAAGCCAATTGTATATCCGCTTTGTGCTTTTCCTTATTGTAATCACAGACAATCTTTGAATGAAATAACGAATTGAGGCAACACTTCTTTATATGCTCTTGTTTGGTATGCGTTTACTTTATCTGTGCATGTATGAGAACTCCCCTAATCCTGATGACTTTAGGACTCTACATTTAGGTGAAATGGTTCATGAAACGAGCCCTATATCACATACGTCATGATTAGTAAAATACTCCAAGCCGATGAGTCCTACAGACAGTGGGAGTGTCAACCTGACTCCTCTAAGGCTTGCTTGTGGGATCACGCCCTTAAGAAGGACCACCTTATTTCATGGAGGTGCAAAGTGTATAGTTGATACGTGCGTGATACATGAGGGTGCTTACTTCAATAAGTAAGTTCACTGAGGTGCCCCGTGTGAGAACATTCCTAAATGAGAAAGGAAGTTTCTATTTCAGGAAATAGAAACTTCCAGATTAGGAAATATCTCACGAGTCATTGATGTGATTAATTGATCCTTAGACTTGAGGTTCCTTGTCACTTTATGAGTTAACTCTGTAATCTTAGGTATAAGCTTTAAAGGGTGTCGCCTTAGACAACTGATTCAAGGCTTTTGCTGGGGCTGCACAAGTGATTCATGAAAGTGAATGAGAATCAAGAAAGGACCTACACTTGTATTTGCAAGGTGATCTCTTATTGTGTAAGTCATTCATATGCCATATGGAGTCCTTGGCCAGGGCAGTAGATCAAGATATCAAGAAAAGGGTTTCTTGGATTGAGATCAAATGGATATGAAATGCACTTAGCTTTAAGACCAGATTATTAGGGTTCTGATTATTCCCTTACCCTAGATCTTGGTTGAGAGATAGTAAGGAGGAGGATTGTATCTCACATGAATCAATGACTTAAAGGTTCTATCGAATCCGAACATTCCAATTCAGCTAGGGGTTAAACACCTGTTGCTAGACTATGGTCGTTTAATCTGTGAACTGATTAATTAATTAGTGAATTAATTAATTAGGGTCACTGCTAATTGAATTGAGAACCTAGAGGGTCACACACAACAACTTGGTTACATGAGTTAAGGCTTTAAAATGATTAAACAAGTTAATCGGGCCGAGAGGGTTCCACACGTGTGAAACCACACGTGTGGGTCACGTGAGTGACACGTGTCATTATGACACGTGTCTCACGTGAATATATATATATATATATATATTGTATATATATTAAATAATTAATTTGTTAATTATTTAATAGACTTTGGTTTAATTTTGAATTAAAAAGAAAGTCTTATTTTGGAGAAAAATAATCGAGTTAATTAATTACGAATTAATTAATTAGATAAAAATAAATTATTTATTTTAAATAAATAAAGTATAAAATTATCCAAAATTAGTTTGGATATTTTAGCTCTCTTAAAAGTTGATTTGAATTAGAATTCAAAGTCAAAGTTGAAAAATACTTGATGATCAAGTAATAGGAGAGAGAGACCAAAACCCTAGCCCATAAGGGCTAGGATTTTCGGCCACTCCCTTCTCATAAATAGGGGAGCTCGAGCTCCTCTTGGAGCTAATTGGCAATTCTTTTGGTTTATGTGTTGAACACCATCCTTTCTCCAAGATAAACGAAACCCTAGGTTAAGCCTAAACACTAACTAGAGAAATAGAATCCTTACTAGTTAGATTGTAGTCAAGTTGGTGGACTATCTCTAGAGAGCTTCAAGTTAGAAGTTTGAAGATTCGAGCTTTACCAAGGAGAGAGGATCAAGCCGCGAGAAGAGCGTTCTTGGGTGGCTTGAAATGCTTCAAGAAAGATAATTAAGAAAGTAAGTTTCTAATCCCTACGAATTTGGATACACGATTGCGAGCCTAAGATCCTTTTGTTGGAAAATTTTTAAATTTCCGCTGCTTTTCTGATTCCATTTTCCAACAGATGCCCCCACCACCTCTAGGAAAAGGAAGAGGATGCCCGACAATATCCCCATTCTGGGCAAAGGCAAACAAGTGATGGAGGGCTCGAGGGGAGATGGTGATACCTCCTCTTTCGAGGAGGGCCATTTGTGGGCGTTCGAGCGCCTAGGAGACAGAAGTATCAACCGTGCCCTAGAGGAGGGTCCCGTTTTGTTAAGCGCCCACTCACCCTCTCGTACGATTACAGAGGGGCTCTACGAGAGGGTCTAATTTTCAGGGGACCATCGCATGTTGTTCTCTCAAAACACGGAGAGGGTAGCTGCAGACATGGTTCATGCCCTCCTTGCGGTAAGTTAGAATTCTTTTTGCCTGTTTTTTTCTATAGAACTCTTTTCTCCTCACAAATACTAAGTGTCAATTACTTCTTTACTTCTGAAAAAATAGGAAGTGCTGCCGAGGGCCAAGAACCTTCAGATGCGAGCGTCCGTTTATTCTGAGCGCAAGGCTAAATACAAGAAGATGGCGCCCTCGAATAACCCTGCTCAGATCCAGAAGGAACTGGACGTAGAGAAGGTAAAGTTTCTCTCCCTTGAAACGGAACATAAAAAATTGGAGGCGGAGATGCTGAAACTCCAGGATGACTTCAAGAAGGCTGAGACGGCTCGTAGGAAGTGGCGTGTTGCACGGACTACAATAATCTTCAAGAGAACCACAAAAAGCTGATAGATGACCGACATGGGTCACCAAGGCCAATGCTTCTGATAAGAAGTATGCGGACACCGTCAGGGACATTCTCCATTGAATCGAGCAGGCAAACAAAGAGGCCCTCATAAAGTTCTTCCACTCCAAGGCCTTCAGCTTCATGGCCTCGCTCCACTGTTATGACGAGGCTCAAAAAGCCTTCAACTTGGCTTTGGAGCAATTAATATTCAAGGGGTTGGTGGGGGCTTCCGCTCGTGGTAGGTCAGACATGGGCTTGAGGCTTAACGAGTGATGCGAGGAGGAGGACGAGGGCAGAAACAAGGACCCGGAGGCCAATCTAGCTGAGCCGGAGTACAACTTTTTAGTTGAATTGGCTCAGGATGAGTACATGGCCGCTCACCCTGTGGAAGAGGGGCCTTAAGTAGAATCAATCGAGGGGGCTAATGACACTGCAACCGCCCCCGAGGGTCCTCAAGAGACCGTACCCCAGGAGAATACCACTATTTCAACAACTGTGAATGCCCCCGCTGCTCCTGCTGACGCTCCCGCACCCTCTAATGTTCCAGTCCTTCCAGTTGATGCTCCAGTGCTTCTAGAGGCTCCAATTCCTCCACCCCAAGCGCAAGACCCAGTTGCCCCTGCTCAGAATGTGGTGGTGAACCTGGAAGAGGATGTCGTCCCAGCCGCTTGAAGTTCATTCCTGCCTTAAGTACGAAAAACTTTATTGTTCCCCCGTTTAATATCTTAGTAAATTCCGTGGGCCCTCGTGCCCTTGTTTTGTAACCTTTGAGTCATTATAAATAAAAATTTCCTTTCCATGATTGGGTGCCCTTTATTTCCTGCAATGCTTGTTTCAAACCTTTTACTTTGCGCTTGTTGTATCAAAATCTTGTGATGTTAAGACTCTGGGCAATATGCTAAGTAAAAGATGTAAAACTTGGAAAATTTTGCTAAGTCTTGAGTAATCACGAGGGTCTTACTTGAAAACTGCCCTCGTTCAAGGCCTGTAAAAATTTGCAAAATTTTGCTAAGCCTTGAGTAATCACGAGGGTCTTACTTGAAAACTACCTTCGTTCAAGGCCTGTAAAAATTTGCTTAAAGACTTGGAAAATTTTGCTAAGTCTTGAGTAATCACGAGGGTCTTACTTGAAGACTGCCCTCGTTCAAGGCCTGTGAGCATTTGCTTAAGGTTTCGTGTGGTAACCTTGGTGAAATGCAAGGATTCCGCTCGTGGTGTCCTTGTTAGGGACTTACAGAAACCTGTCTAGAAGTTTCTTATACTTGTGGATTGCCACTTGTACTGGTGTGAGGGGCGTGGTTCCTGAACCCTCGATTTCCCCTTGGTACCTGATCAAGCTTTTCCACAGGTCCCATTTTCAAGCGCCGGGTGCCTTTGTCAGAGGCTACCCTGGCCTACTTGGATGCTCGCGTATGCTGATGGAGCCCTACGGGTTTCCCGAGGTACCGAATAAACACGCTCGTGAAGTCATACCGTAGTTTTTGGTCCCTCGTTCTTTTAAGATGAGGAAGGATTCACGCACTTCGGGGCCTGCGTGGGTTGTACCCTGGGTCCCAAGGGGGAATCTTCCACAGCCTGCACACTCGAAAATTTGATAAATATATGAAGCCATTTCTATTATAATTTTTCTGAAAGAACAGTAAATACATCAAGCCCAATCGTGGGTTTTTTACAAAGTCATTTCAAACATAAGACCGTCTAAGGTTGCATGCGTTCCAAGGGCGAGGAAGACGCTCGCCAAGCAAGGACTCGAGTGTGTACGTGTTGTTTGCTCGCACTTGCATTATCTTGTATGGACCTTCCCAGTTGGGATCTAACTTGCCCACATGCCTTGAGACTTCCACTTTTTTCAGGACTAAATCCCCCAGCTGAAAGGTTCTTTCTCTAACTCTTTTGTTGTATTGCCGAGCGACAGACGCTTTATACTGGTGGATCAGTGTCCATGCCTTGTCTCTCTTTTCTTCCAAAAGATCCAACTCCAGCGCTCTGTTCTCTTCGTTGGTTATGGGCTCGAAATACGCCACACAAACGGAATCCTGCCCAACTTCCGCGGGTATCATCGTCTCTGAGCCATAGACGAGCGCGAACGGGGTTTCGCCAATGGCCTCTCGTGGAGTGGTGCGATAAGCCCATAAGGCTCCTTGTAATTCCTCTGCCCAATCGCTTTTTTTGCTTTCGAGCATTGTTTTTAGGTGTTGCAAAATGATCCTGTTGGTGACTTCCGCTTGCCCATTAGCCTGGGGATGACCCACGGAAGTAAAGCGTTGCTCAATTCCCAATACTGAGCACCATTCTCGAGTATCCGCCGCTATGAACTGGGACCCATTGTCTGAAATAAGTATCCTCGGTATGTCATACCTGTAGATAATGTTCTTCCATATGAAGTCCCTCACGACCCTGAAAGTGATCTTTGCTACGGCCTCAACCTCGGCCCACTTGGTGAAGTAATCCACGGCTAGGATGACAAACTTTTTCTGTCCGACCGCCATGGGCAAGGGGCCCACAATATCAATTCTCCATTGGTCAAAGGGCCACGAGACATCTATAGGGACCATCTGGGCAGCTGGCAACTGAGGGAGATTAGAATGGAATTGACACTTGGGACACTTCTTAGAGAACTCAATGGCATCTTGGAGGATCGTGGGCCAATAGAACCGCTCCTCAAGACTTTCTTGGCAAGGACACGTCCTCCGGAATGATTTCCACAGCTTTCATTGTGAATGTGCTCGAGCGTCACTTTGGCTTGTGAGGGCCTTAAACACCTCATTGGCGGGCCTTGAAAGGACTTCTTAAATAGTCTCCCCTCGAAATCTAAAGAAAAACGAGGGGCCTTGTTCCTGATTTTCCTTGCTTCCACCTTGTCAGTGGGACAAACGCCATCTCTGATGAATCTGACTATGTCGTCGAGCCAACATGGCTCTTGCGGATCGATCATAACTACCATTTGTTTGATGGTCTTTTCCTTTATCAATGGCTCTTCAGTTCTAAAGAACGTGACAGAGCACTCGCCGGTGCCTTCTAGTGCTGAAGCAAATTTTGAAAGAGCGTCAGCGCGCTCGTTTTCTGCTCGTGGGACCTGAAGCAAGTGGAATTCCTTGAATTTCCCAATGATCTCTTTTGCCTTTTCAAATACTGCACCATGGTGATTTCTCGAGCCTCATAAGTTCCTTCGATTTGGCTCGCAATCAATTGTGAATCAACATAAGCGGTAATTCTGGAAGCCCCATTTTGAAAAGCAATTTTCAGCCCTTGTACAAGAGCTTCGTACTCCACCTCGTTGTTGGTGACTTGGAAGTCCAACCTGATTACGAAGTCTATTTCGATTCCATTGGGGTCTCTAAGGGTTACCCCTGCTCCTCCCCCTTGAGAGGTTGAGGAACCATCCGTGTGCAGGATCCAAAGGCCCTGGCTATCAGGAACCGTGGGCTCTAGACAAAACCGCTCGGTTAGTAAATCTGCAATGACTTGCGCCTGTATGGCCGCCCTGGGCTCGAAACTTAAGTCAAACTGGCTTAAATCTATGGCCCATTTTATCAGTCTCCCAGATACGTTCGGCTTGGAAAAAACTTGCTTTAATGGTTGATCCGTGAGGACGGTGATTGAGTGTGCCTGGAAGTATGGCCTCAACCTTCGTGATGCATTGATGAGGGCGAATGCGAACTTCTCAATTTCCAAATACTTTTTCTCAGCCCCTTGCAATGTTTTGCTTAAATAGTAAACGGGCAAATGTTTACGCTCTCGTATGGCCACCAAAACTGCGCTCGTAGCTTCGCTAGAAACGGAGAGATACACAAACAACCTTTCACCCTCTATTGGTTTTGTCAGGAGTGGTGCGCTCGAAAGGTAAGCCTTTATGTCCTGTAACACCTTCTCACACTCCCCAGTCCAAGCGAAATTTCGAGCGTTGCGTAGAATTTTGAAGAAAGTGAGGTTCCTGTGTGCCGAGCACGAGATGAACCTGTTTAAAGAAATGATTTTCCCTACCAACACCTGTACTTCCCTGAGGTTACGAGGGGAAGGGATGTCTAAAATAGCTTTGATTTTCTCCGGATTAGCTTCAATCCCCCGTTGGCTGACCATGTAGCCCAAGAATTTCCCTCCTCGTACTCTAAAAGTACATTTTGAGGGATTTAACTTCATGCCGTATTGGCGCAGAATGACAAATGTGTGCTTGAGATCCTCAAGGTGTGAGCCCTGATGCTCGCTCTTAACAATCATATCGTCCACGTATACCTCTATGGATCCTCCAATTTCTCTCTTAAACATCCTATTAACAAGGCGCTGGTAGGTGGTCCCCGCGTTCTTGAGCCCAAAAGGCATGACTAAGAAGCAGTATACACCCAAGTGGACAACAAATGAGGTCTTGGGACAGTCTTCAGGGGCCATAAAAATTTGATAATACCCTTGAAAGGCATCCATCATACTCATGAGTTCACATCCGGCGGTTGAATCTACCAGTTGATCAATTCGAGGTAAAGGGTAAGGATCCTTGGGACAGGCCTTGTTAAGATCAGTGAAATCGTTGCACATGCGCCATTTATTAGCGCTCTTGGGTACCAGGACTACATTGCACAACCATTTTGGGTATAGTATGGGTTCAATATACTGGGCCTCAACGAGTTTGTTAACTTCCTCTTCAATGGCCTTTTTCCAGAAACTGTGCACATCTCACTTCTTTTGTTTGACTGGCTTGAAGGAGGGGTCCACGTTGAGCCTGTGGACTATGACGCTCGTGTCAATTCCAGTAAGGTCGGACGCTTTCCATGCAAAAACATCAATGTTCTCTCTGAGGAAGTCTATCATCATGATTTGCGAGGGGCCTGAGAGATTAGACCCAATCTGAGTGGTTTTATCCTTGTTGTCGAGTTCCAACTCAATAGTAAGAAATTTTTCCGTAGGCTCGATCTGTATCTCTGGACGAAGGAGCTCTAGCTCTCTTTTCTTTCCCGTTAAATGGCCATCAGCAATAGGCTCGCCCCTAATAAGCTCGTCTTCTCTGGAGGAGGACTCCCCAACCGCGGTTTCGAGGCGGTCCTTGGCGTTGGGATCCTTCTTCTTATTCTTTTTTATGTTCATCTTGGCCCTTTTGTGCACAGGACCATCCTCGTCCAAATTGGGGAAATCCACAGATTTCTTGGTGGATCCAATCTAGAATGCTTTCTCTGTTTTGGGCTTTTTAAGGGATAACATGTAACATTCCCAGGCTTCTCGCACGTTGCAGAGAATTTCCCCTACTCCACAGGGGGTGGAGAACTTGATCTTTTGATGATAGGTGGAGATGATCGCTTTGAAGTCGACGAGGGCTGAGCGCCCAATAATAATGTTGTAAGGATCTCAATCTCCACCACGACGTAGGTGACCATGAGCGTTTTCCGTTATGGGGCCTGACCAAAAGAGGTGGCCAAACGCTGTCCTCGGGGGACCACCTCAGAGCCTCCAAAGCCGATGAGGGCTATTTTGAGGGGCTCGAGCGGGATGTTAGTAATATTCATTTTCTGGAACGTGGTATAGAGAAAAACATTAACAGAGCTTTCACTGTCCATTAACACCCTCTTTACAATGTGGTTGTGGACGTCTAAGCTAACCACCATGGGGCAGTCAGAGGTTTTGCTGACCCCATGGGGTGTTACAATATGTTCCAAGTCCCTATCAGAAAATCCTATTACTTCACTCTCTCTTGGATTGTTGGCGCTCGTTTTCTTGATAGCATAGACTGGCTTGGGCTTCGTAGGTCGCTGATCATAGCTCCGTACATATCGGCATCGGGAAGCGTGAGAATCCCCTCCTGACGAACCACCCGCAATCATGTTGATGAGCACGAAAGGGACATTCTCTTGTTCTGTGGCCTTTTGTTTGCCACGGTGGCTGCTCTCTGGGGGGCCTCTCCCTCGTGGGCTCCTGGAGCATGAGGGACTCCTTCTTCTCTCCCTTGAACGCTTGTTGCATCGCTCGTCATAGCTCTCTAGTATTTTTACAAATTCCTTCAGGTGGCCACCCGCAATGAGCCTCTGGATTTCAGCCTCCAACTGGCGGCATTCATCCGTGTCATGCCCCTTTTGTTTATGGAAGGCACAGTACTTGTTCAAGCGTCTTAACCCCTCAGTATCCTTCATCTTCGTGGGCCTTTTGAAGAGCTTCTTGTCAGATAGAGTATACACCTCCGAATTAGGCCTATTGAGGGGGATACGCTCGAATCTCCGCGGAGGGAGCGGTGACTTGCGGCGTTCTCTGTGGGGCTCTTCTCGTCCTCACCCGTTTTTAATGGGTCCGGAATGCCTGGGAGCATTGGATCCATACATGTCCTCGAGCACAAAGTAAGGTTCGGCGATCTCTCTCATTGCCATGAGGGACGTGGGGCGCTTCTTCACGATGGAGTCAGCAAATTTCTTGCTCACATACTGGTTTATGATTGCAAGCCTTGAAGAGTACATGTATCAGAAAATCCATGGAGGGCCTCTCCACCAAGAGTACCTCCTTGTTGAAATGAGCGAAGAATGACCGAAGGGACTCATTCTCGCCTTGGATCAGGTTGTACAAGGCAGTGGGGGCAGTGACAGGAGCCTTCAATGAATTGAAGTGGTTTAGGAATGCATCGGTAAGTTCACCATACGAACGGATCGAGCCAGACTGGAGACGCTTGTACCACTCTTGAGTCACCCCTACAAGGGAGGTGACAAAAACCTTAGCCCAGTAATGGCTAGAGTGCTCGTACAGGTACATCAGGTGCAGAAAATGGTCCAGATGCTCTGCGGGGTCTGTGGTTCCATCGTAGCGGTTGACGGATGTAGGAACCTTGCCCATGCCGGCCTGAGCCATCAGGACTTCTTCCACGAGGGGAGAACCTTTTGCGAGCGGATGATAGTTATAACATCCAACATTTTCCTCCTGTTCCAAGTGATGTGGAACGTGTTGTTGATGGACGTTACGACGAGCGTCTCTGGCATTGCCTCGCTCGTCCCCGGCGTGGGGGACTTGAGACCGTGCTCGAGAGAGCTGTCCCACCATATCTTGCAACCCCTGCAGCTGGTCTTGCACAGCTGCGAGAAGGTTGGGGTTTTCCTTCCTTGATGGGCTCCCTCACTGGGAGGCTTGTGGCCCTTGTTTGGATGCTCGGGAGTAGGCCTCCTCATCAACGTCGATTCTCTCTATGGGCTCTTTGCCCTTGTCAGCTTGGGGACGCTCGTCTCCCCCTTGGTTGGGAATTTCTTTCCCTCTTGCAGGTGGAGGTGGTGGTTGAGCCCTCAAAACGGCCTGAGCCTCCCTAAGCGGATATCCCTGCAACCCCCCCCCCCCAAAGGAGGGACAACTTGAGTGGGTTGCCCAGAGGGAAAGTACATGGAATGAAATTTTTCCCATGCGCTCTGGGCCACCTGAACCTCACACTGGGTATAAATAGCCCGTAGCTATTGAGACGTAAAAGGGGGTAACTCTACCCCTTCTATCTCCCTTGGGACCACCACCGGAAGTTGGAGCTGCCCGGCGTGGTATGGTTGAACTGCGGGCATCACGACAGTTGGGGTGAGCGTGTACCCTGGGGACGGCATCATGTAGGGGTGCCCCTCGGGGTTCATGTAGGCATTATGCCACTGGTTCTGGGGAGGATTTGGGAGAGAGGGAAGCTGAGCGCCTCCAACTGCGGCAGAGGAGGGTGGCTTAGAAAGCACTGGGGGTGAAGCTATCGGCTCCGTGGGCGGAAGCACTCCTCCGGTGGGTGGCGCTCCGCCGGCCACCATCGAAGGAGGGAGGGTGACGTTGGTATCACGGGAAAGGTCATCTCCTCCCCCCACTACTCCTGACCTAGTAGCTACTATGGTTTGTAAGGTGATGGGTGTTTGTTTTTCAACTAGCAAAAAGGAAGGGTGATCTGAGAGTGGTTTCCCACAGACGGCGCCAAAAATGATGGAGTTCAATCAGGCCAAGGTCAAACTTCGATCACTTTCTATTTTGTTGAGATGGGAAAACAAAGGATGAAGCTCAAAGAGGGTGGCCGGAAAAGCTATGGGCTCTACCTGCTAGGACAAACACCAATAAAGTCAGAAGGCCAAGCTGGGGAAACTGGGGGTGATTCCCAGTTTGGCTCTCCGACGCTCAAGTCAAATAGTGATCTGAAAGAGAATGCAAACAACAATATGAAGTTTTAAGTAATGGAGAATGCTTACAGGGATGGAGATGAATTCCCATATTTATAGTTGAGGGTCAGGGACCCTTGGGTAATTTGCCTCGTGTGGTCCTGCCCTAATGTTGCCCTAACACGTGTCGAAACGAGGAGAAACCTAGGAGGAATCTCCTGCAAAAGTTGGTAAAAGTTAGTCTTTGCAACAGGGGCAGGTGCGCGGCCATGTACTGGTGTCAGAGAGCCGTTTTGGAGGTTGGTAACGAGGGCTGGAGGCACGCTCGTGTCAACCGAGACTGATGGACTTGGAGATCCGCATGGGGATTAACGCCCAAGCAGTGCAACGAGGGTGAGTGGGACCCCTTTTGTAACGCCCTAGTTTTTCCATTCAATCATTATGTGTTAATTTATAAATTTCATGACATTAGATTCTTAATATTTCCATGAAATTATATGAATTAATTGTTAATGTGAATATTTTCTCATGTATGACCCTAATTGCTCAATTATCTTAATATGTAGATTTAATTACATAATATGATTCGGAGTTAAATGATCATTTTACATGGATTAAAACTTAATTGCATGCATTCATATAATGGAGGGACTTATTTGCAAAATGTGATGAGTCATATGAGTTAGTGGAAGACTTTTGTGTATATCTATACATTACATACATAATATATCATATACATTCATATCTCTTTCATTTTCATTTCATCAAAAACCACACACACATACACTAATACATGATTTTTACACCAAGAGGAAGGAAGGGGATTTCATCTCATTTTCAAGCTAGAATTCAAGGAGAAATTGTATAAGTGGAAGCATCTTCATCATCTCATCATTCCATTCCTTCTTCTTTCATTTCAAGGTAAAAATGGATGATTTGCTTGAACTATTGAGTGATTATATGAAGTAGGGTTTGTGAATTTAGATATGATTTCTTGTTCATTCTTGATTAGAAGCATGTTTAGGGCCTTATATTCCAAAGCTTGCATGAAAACATGAAGTTGTATGAAAGTTGGATGATATGAAATTATATGTGTTTGAATGATGAATTTTGATGATCTAAGCATGTTTCCTTGGATTAAATGTTAACTTAATGATGTCTCCAAGTTATATGCATGATATATGATTGTTTTGGAGCATTTTGGTTCAGTTTGCTTTGGGTTTTGATCCATTTTCTTTCTTCTCCGAAGAAACCCCTATTTTGCCCCTTTTTCCAGCTCTAGAAGGGTACCCGGGCGGGTACTTTTTGTGTATAAAAAGTACCCGGGCGGGTACTTTTGTCCCGTAAAGCTTCTGGGCAGCTTTACCCGACTGGGGAATTTTTCCCTTGAATTTTACCCGGTCGGGTACTCCCTCATCCGAACTCCAAATGACCTGATTTTTAAACCGTTGGAAACCTATTGAAGTCTAGAACGAACTACAATTAGAATCATCTCAATATCTTTTCTAGTTTGTGAGATATAATCAATTATTTCAGGTGTCACCACTTTCCCGACAAACTGCACTCGCCTAACTTCAAGCTTATACCATTTTCTCCTCGCTTTGAACTAGAAAGCAAGCCATATATCATCGGAAAGGTCTTTGTGTCTAGTTTCATTCCCAACAAACAAAACTTAATTCCCACTTCTAGAATTAAAGATATTCAAGTTTTCCCTCAGCATGTATGTTTCTTAAAATTGTCCATTTTTACCAAACTTCACCAAAACCTCTCTTATTGCATTCCTTTCACTTCCTTGGCTCCCATATGTGAATTATATGAGTTATATACTTGGTTTATTGATAATTATGCTTTTATTTGACATTCATTAATTGTTATTGCGTGACATATTGATCATGACTTTGCCGTGCGTCGTAAATGGTTCATACAAGTTGAGTCTTACGTACACTTGTCCTTGTTACACAGATCACTTTCCAGGTGACAAGGAGCACGCTCAGTAGGGTGTATCCTTGAGTTCTTTCATTGGTAAAGGTGAGGTTTAATTTCTAGATATATAGAACCCATATAACCCTATGTGACGTTTTAAGCCAAAATGTATCTATATATCTATAGTTTTTCAAAATCTATTGATTTTCAACTGGTTTCACAGATCGAACGAATTGATTGATTGATTGATTGATTGTTTTAGCGGGTAAAACATGTTCACTTTGGGCCCGAGGGTAGTGTATTGAGCCAACGGAGGAAGCAAGGGACGACGGGTAACTCTTGCACTATCCTCACAAACCTTGGGATGCCCCCTGAACCCACTAGGAGATTAGTGGGGGAAGGAGTTCCGGGCATAGGGACTCATGAACCCTATGCTCAATGAGATTGGGTGGTGGGGCCTTGCAATCCCACCATCACCGGAGGAAGAAGGGAATTGAAACTGCTTATTGTGCACTGTAATAACTTGCATGCTCACTTAACCATTGATAATCTAAATATTGGTAATGTTCACTGTCGGAGTAAGGTTGGAGAATTGCTCTCACTCACCGGGCCACTGATTGAATTGAAGTGATAACGGTTGTATTGTTAAATTCGTTAGTTGTAATCTCGGGCGAGCTGTATTTTATTATTGAACTTATATTGCTTCCCTTTTATAAAACCTTACCCGAGACTATGACTTGCATGGTAATTGCGCTAATATTTATTTATAGACCCCTCGCTCAGTCCTTCATAGACTGACACCTCACACTTTTCAGGTTTTCAAGGGTTGGCGCTAGGCGGGAGTCGAGTTAAGTCAAGTGGTCTTTATTTCGAGTCTAGCACAGTTCATATACATTATTGATGCATATGTATTTTATAACTAAAGCTTGGTATACTTGAAATTGTGTATATTGAATCATGGGAAATGAATTTCAAAGATGATGGTATAGACTTATATTATGCTTTTCTTTGATTGTTATGCATGTGGTTTATAATTGAGGGTTAGTCCCGCCTAGCTAGATTATTTTTTTTTATTGTCACCCGTTCGCTATAGGTTGGTTCATGTACGGACTATCCATTTCGTATGTGGATCGACTTATAGTGCGGGGGTGTGGCATCTCGGCGTTCCGGGTGCTACACCTTTAATCAGTTGTTGTACGAGAGTATGTCTGAAGGAACATGACGCTCGCTGATGGTCCCATTAGAGCCACGGAGGCGTTCATGGCAGCGAAGTTGACGCTCGTTAATGGGCCTTAGGCGAGGCGCTCGTTAGTGAGCCTGGGGTGACCATGTATTTCATGAACGACAACATGCTTTATGTGACCTTATGTTAGTGAAGGTCTGGGACGCTCGTAGGGGCTTATTTAGGGATCGTTGAATCCACCTGTCGTGCGTTGACCATGCCACGTGTCAAAACGTGGGTCAAGCGTATTTTGCCCCTATCAATTATAGTATTTTAAAATTTTGATGTTATTTTTTAATTCTCATTAAATACGTATGGTTATTAATTACTTTATAATTTTTTAATTAATATTATATTGTCGAAAAACTAAAAGTGCGGGACGATTTAAAAACTACGGGACTGAAAAAAAATCAACTTATTTCCTATGGGAATAAAATGCAATTTTCTCTTACAATTATTTACTTAATTTTTAATAATACATTAAAGTTTTATTATTGCAAAAATCGTCCTCTAACTTGTAACTTTTCGCACTTTTGTCCTTTTTGATATCAGGTTTCTAATTTTATCTCCTAATTTAAAATTTTTTGCAATTATTCTAATTTTCGCCCGAACCACTTATTCGAGGCAATTTTGTCGATGTGTAATCTGACATGTCAAAATTTGCTTCCCTGGCATCCATTTCATGTACCCACATGTCAATTGATATTATATATATATGGCAACTTTAAAAAAAAAAATTTTAAAAAATTAACAATAACATTTTAAATTGTTAACTAATATAGTATATATATATATATATAGGGAATATTGCAAAAATGGTATACCAACTGGGGCCATTTTGCAATTTTGGTACAATATCTTTTCCGGCAACAAATTTAGCCCACAACTCGAAAAAAGTTGCAAAATAATGCAAATTTTGGCCGGAGCCCATAAAAGTCGCCGGAAATCTGACGTGTAAACATGACGTGGCAAGATTCTTACACGTGTGGCAAAACCGCCTGCCACATCAGAAACAACCCTACAGGGAAAATTGCAAAAATGGTATACCAACTCTACCGTTTCAGCGAATTTGGTACAATAAGTTTTTCGGTGGCAAATGTAACCCATATCTGTCAAAAAGTTATTTTTTTTTCTTATTTTGAAAAATGCATATTTATAAAAAAAAAAAATTCTTAAAAAATTCATATTATATATTTAAAAAGATCATATAAGTAATAAAGAATCTAATAAAATGCCAACAAAATGGATTGAATTTTATTTATAATAAATAATAGTTGCTATATTTTAAAATATAAATATTATACAATAATTATAAAATAAATAATGATAGTGTAGAAACTAGAAATGGACTAGCACACCAATACTTTAGGATTTGTTTGAAAAAGGGAAAAAACCATCACAGGCGTGAGTGCCTCAGGAACTGGGTTTCCAGAAACGCGTGGGTTCCTCCAGCTAGGATAACACCAGAGATGCAGTATGGATGCAATGAAGGTGAAATGTTTGGAGCTTGGGAAGTTAGAGGAAAAAATGCCCAGTTTCGTGTATGCAGTGTATGTGTTGAAGATCACTTAGTCTGAAGGGAGTGAAATTCTCATATTTATAGGTTGAGGGCGAGGGTGATTTGGTAAATATGACCATGTGGTCCCAAATATTGTGTCGCCCTAGGCACGTGGAGTCGTGTGATGGCTTGAGAATGACATCTCTTAAAGATTCCTAGTGATAGGTGGTAGTGGAGTGTCAGGAAAGTGTGCACTGAGTGTACTAGTGCCAGCGGCGGTTATGGAAAGTATTTTCCCGAGTGCTAGGACACTTTTGAAGGAGTTGGCCGAGCGCCAGAGCGCTCATAAGGGAAGATTCCTCAGGCGACTTTGTCCGAGCGTGGTGACTCTCGGGTAACATGCGAGCGAGCGGCCGTGGATCCACTCATGGAGAATCCTCTTGGCTCAGAAGGCATGGACTTTGTGAGGGTAAAGCTGGTTATCTAAGATAGTAATCTGAGCGTCAGGCAGGACTGTCGTGATAGTCCCACGCTCGGGCCTCAGTGAATGGGCCTCAGAGGATAAAGCTTGTGTGTGAATGGGCTGGGTCTATTCCGCGAGCTCATATTCACGAGCGCCTAAGCCCACGCAGGTCCTGCGTTATTCTGATGTGTTATCTGGATTTGCGACACATGTACGACGAAGATACGAGCATGATTTAGCCCTATCAAATAACTCTTACAAAAAAAAAATTTAAAATTCGTTCACGACCACCAAATCCACCACCATCACACCAAAATCCTTGCCACCACAAAAACATTTACACGTAAGAATGGGTCTGATGCTGAGGCAGAGGCATAGGAGGCATGAGCAGATCTGAGGGGAAAGGGCGAGCGGCGGCCCTTAGGCCTTGGTACAGTGGAAGAAGAGAATGGTGAAAGAGAGGGAGAGAAGGGGAAGAGATCGGAGGCGGAGGGGCAGGTGGAGGGTGGCGCTTGAGGTATTCTAGGGTTCTCCAATTCATCTTCCTTTTTTTTCAAAGAAAGGTCTGTGTATGTTCGGATGAGATAAGCCTGTTGGATTTTCAAATTTTTATTTTGTTTTTCTTATTTACGTGTTTGAATTTATGGAATTATTATGAGTCGGGTATTTGGCGAAAATTTGCCTTAAATTATAACTTTTTGACAGATATGGGTTACATTTGCCACCGAAAAACTTATTGTACCAAATTCGCTGAAACGGTAGAGTTGGTATACCATTTTTGCAATTTTCCCTGTAGGGTTGTTTCTGATGTGGCAGGCGGTTTTGCCACACGTGTAAGAATCTTGCCACGTCATGTTTACACGTCAGATTTCCGGCGACTTTTATGGGCTCCGGCCAAAATTTGCATTATTTTGCAACTTTTTTCGAGTTGTGGGCTAAATTTGTTGCCGGAAAAGATATTGTACCAAAACTGCAAAATGACCCCAGTTGGTATACCATTTTTGCAATATTCCCTATATATATATATATATATATATGTTAAATCAAAAATAAAATGTAGAATATAATAAAACTCAAATTTTAAAGTTGAGGGTTCGTTCTCGAAGGCAATGACCCGATTTCAAATCCCTCTGACCACTTGGGGTGTGTGTTGAAAAGAAAGAAAACTCAAAATAAAACATAAAATCACAAAAACCGTATACAAATTAAATCAGAAAATAAAAAGAAAAATAAAATGAAACTCAAAATTTAAAATAAAATCTAAATTCAAAAATGAATCACACAACAATGTCAAAATAAAACATAAAATCACAAAAACCGTATACAAATTAAGTCAGAAAATAAAAAGAAAAATAAAATGAAACTCAAAATTCAAAAATGAAACACACAACACCCCGAATTGTCTTCTTCACGCGTCCGCCGGCGGAGGAGGTGGCGGCCCAATCATCTTATTCACTCTAATTCTCACCCCCGTCCCAACCCCACGGAAAATATTTACCCAAACCCGGCTCGGCCGAGTCCACCAATTAAAACACGTCAAGTGAAATTTGAATTTCATATTAAAATAATTATTAATTTCAATTTATTTTCTTAACTCTAGTTAATGTTAACCATATCTAATTTAAATTTATGGTATGTAGAAATTAAAGATTTTGACAAAAGATTTCTGCGAAGAATAACGTCGTCTTTTTCTTCATAATTCTGAGGGAAATGTCTTCTTCAAATATTTTCTTCGTGACTATCTGACATCCTTCGTTCCTCCTTTCATAATAACCATAATTCTTACTGGAAATTTAAACTGACATTGGCTACGTTCCCGTCTTTTCTATTTAAATTTCAGATTCTTGGTTGACAACAGTCCGATTCGAGTGTTCAACAACCATGAATCGATTGGAACACAATTTCCGACTAGTCAAGCTACGAGAGTGCATTGCAGTTTATGGAATGCAGATGATTGGGCCACACAAGAGCGGGTGAAGACTGATTGGAGCAAGACTCCATTTGTGGCATCTTACGGAAATTTCAACATCAATGCCTGCCAACCAGGATCATGCGGCTCAAAATCGTCGGATTCATTCAACACGGAAGCATGTCAAACACAGGAACTTGATGCCAAGGGCAGAAACAGGCTGAGATGGGTACAACAGTGACATATGATCTACAATTACTGCACTGATACTAAGAGGTTTCCTCAAGGCCTACCCGCTGAATGCAAGCGCTCCAGATTCTAAGCCCACAATTAATCCTAATTCATTACAGACATTATTTATTTATTTGTTTTGGGTGGGGGAAACCAATTCTTTATTCTGTCATTGTAAAGGACTAACCACTACCATTAATAAAAAGGATATTCGTCTAAACTCTAATAGATCAATGGTTTATTTTGTGCATAATTATTATGAAGTCATATCCCCGAATTACGAAGAAAATATTTGAAGAAGACATTTCTCTCAGAATTATGAAGAAGAAGACGACGTTATTCTTGGCAGAAATCTTTTGTCAAAATCTTTAATTTCTACATACCATAAATTTAAATTAGATATGATTAACATTAACTAAAGTTAAGAAAATAAATTGAAATAGTAATTATTTTAATATAAAATTCAAATTCCACTTGGCTCGTTTTAATTGGTGGGCTCGGCCGAGCCGGGTTTGGGTAAGAATTTCCCGTCGTTAGTGTTTTTCTCCAAGAACAAGACCATTATATGCATATCTCTACAAGATTCTAGTACATACTCCACTTGATTTTATCTAATTTATTTTATTAACAAAAAGTGTATCATATTTATTATTTAATTGATATTTTTTTAAAATTCTATATCAATTATATGATGAATATCAAATATTTTCTCCTTCATCACACTAGTTTAATCATAAACTAGAATTACATTACATGTTTTTATGTATTCACTTTTATTTACTTTAATAATGCTATTATTTATTTTTTTTGTTAGTTCCACTGTTTTTAAAATCGGATTGGATTGGTTGATTTAACCAGTTTAATTGGTGACCGACACTTTGTCCGGTTCGATAGGCCCTCTAAAACGGGCAGCAACCGGATCAGCATCGAACCGACAAAACTGACCGGTTAACCGGCTGTTTTAGCCTTGTTAATTGGACTGGACTGCTGATTCATGTATTTGAGGCTTCTTTTTTTTTTTTTTTTTTTTCCAATTCTTTCGCCTTTTTTCCTTCCTTTGGAGCGTAGCAACAGTCATCGAAACTCCGATTATTTCATTCCTTTGTTATCTGCGTGATCCTTATTTCTCCTTTGGAACCTGTTCATTTTTTTTGCATTTTTTCTTGGAAGAGATATTTAAAACGAGACTTTTCTTCTTCTTTTTATGTCATGTGGAAGAGAGGCGTAGAACGAGAGAAAAATATAAATGACGGCTATGAGGTTTTTTATTTTATTTTTAATATATATATATATATATCCAAGCGGGATTCGAACCAAAAACCTTATCGTGAGAATGAACCCATTAATTACTTGGACCAACCACTGTTGGCAAATGACGGCCGAGAGTTGTTCCATTGTATGTGATTTGATGATTTTTGCGCTAATTAAAAAAATATATATTGGGCCAGGCCCAAATCTATTGGATGGATTTTGTTTTCTTTGATTTGCTGCTTTTTCTTTAAAAATTTTATTTTAATATAGGTACTAATTGATCTAAAATTTATATTCATAAGAATATTAATAAGTTTTCAGTAAGAAACTTTATTTTATTTTGAGGTTTTGTTAGATAGTGTGTAAATAAATATTTAATTATTATATTTATGACATCATATTAATTAAATTGATGGTCGAACCTGAACCGATAACTAATAAGACCACCCATTCAACCTCCTATCCAATTTCCAAAACATTGGTCAGTAATGTCTTAAAGTGACCAAATAGTTGCTATGGAGAAATGCGTAGCCACTAGCCGGGGCCTACTTAATCCTTTGAGAAAATTGACAATTAATATATGTCATATGAATAATTCAATTTCTGAATATATGGAAATACCTGAGGAAACAGCCATCGAGGATAACCCGAGCTCCCTTCGCGGCGGAGCAGTTTCGAATTCGAGACACAGCACTGTTGTAGCACGCTAAACAATCCGCTCTAGACATGTAATTCCTACACTGTACCATGGCGTAAACCGGGCGCTGCGTGGTGGCGAACCGCCTCCCTTGGGCTCCACCGCCGGACAGCTGAGTTCTCAGGTCAGAGAAGGTTCCGTCCAAGTTTCTGAAGAAATTTGCTATATTGGTGGCGTTGTACTCGCTGCATCCCCTAACCAGCATATTGTCCTGCGGGTCTGAGTAGGCCTGTGGCCACCAGCTCGATACGGCGGCCGCTGCGACTATAAGGCGGAGCCACCACCAGCTGCTTTCCATAACTAATTTGGTTTTGTTGCGCAATTGGTGAGTTGTTGGAGTGGTGATTGCTGTCGATTCGTTTTATCTATGATATATACTACTCCGGCCTCATGGTCGTCGTTTGAATTTAAGGAAAATTATTTAGACCACAATATAGTAGTGAACCTATTTAAAAATAAATTTGATATCCCAATTTTGTTAAGTCCAGGACCAATTGAGCAATGCCTGTTAGGTTTCCCGTTTCTACCACATCGATTAATTACGGTCATTTTTAACTAGCTCAAATTGATTTTGACTTAAAAGTATTTTATTCAATTGAGGGACACTAGAAGGTCCAAAGATCTGGTTAATTATATAAATTTTGTGTGAGATTTGAGAAACTACAAAATTGTCCCCAAGATATTTTAAGAATCGTAATAACACCTACTATTAAAGTGATGTGATGTGATCGGGAATTGATTGAAGCATATGTGGTGCTTTGGTGAAGTTTTGTGGTCTGAGGTGGGTAGAAATAATGAGAATGGATCTACTTAATCAACAGCAACAATGAAAGAATGGTAAGAGAATGATGACTTAAGTGGTAAGCATTTTCACGTGTGAACTGATAGGTTACAGGTTTGAGTTTTAGTAGACGTAGTTGCGGAACTAATATTGATCCTCTTAAAAATAAAATAAAAGAATGGTGAGACAATTAATGAAGAATATGCCACAACATTGATACTTCAACCCATCGTCAAGGCAGACCGAATTCCAAACGAAAGATGAATGAAGAGGTGATCCTGTATGCGTCAATGTGTACCAACTGAAGAGATTATGATGAGACAGAAGAATATCTCGTAGAAATGAGATTCTTTTAGGTGGAGCCTGGAGGAATTGGCATCTTCTTTGTACTACTTGCATGAACTTGTAGATTCAAGAATTGGATTTTGGAATGACTTCTTGCGTGGCGTCAAGCACCCGGAAAGAAGTGAATCCTATTTTTCCTAAATATCTCTTGTGCACCTGAATACGTAGCTCAGTTGATTCCGAAAGGGCAAATTTGGTATAAGGTGCAAGGTTCAATTTCCACATACGTTTCCTTGTAGACTTGTGGGAGGCACATCTCCCTTTTAATGGGCCGCTGAGTACCTAATTTACTTAATTCCACTTGTTTCGTCGGGCCGGGTTGTCAGAACCCTTAGAGTTGGAAATTCAAACTTTTGCTACAAGAATTCCAAAATTTTCGTCTCCCCAATTAAAAATTTTGAATTTTCCTGTAATTTTTTTTTAAAATTTTTTTACCCGATCTCTATTTTTTAAGAAGGAACCATAAAATTAACACAATTCTAATAATTAAACTAAATCATAAAATAAATTTGGATAATTCAAACCTAATAAATTATCTAATAAACTACTTATCACGGCCTTTTTTGAATCTCTAAATTAGAATACTTTTAGTCAAGAAAACAACTTAATTAAGTTCACTGCCTTTTATGAATCTCTAAATTAGAATACTTTTAGTCAAGAAAACAACTTAAGTTTTTCTGATTTTCTCATGTTTTGGTATGTCGGTAATTTAAGAATTTACATAGGAGCACAATAATTAGTTTCTCTAACTCGGAAAAGTATATTTAATATATTCCCGTGGTTAAATTTTTTCAGATATAAAAAGAATTTACATGCGAGAGCTAACACAAGAATTAGGCTTCCCAATAAATGGGACAGCTAGACTTACTAGTTACTATATGTCAACCGTTTAGGTACATAACTAAAATTTAAGAGAGGTAGACAAAAATAAAATATGAAAAATAAAATAGACAAAATCTTTAATTAGTGGGATAAAAATATAAATATTTTAATGAGAAAATCGCATTTTTAGTCCCACAGGAAATAGGTTGATTTTTCTTTTATCCCGTAGTTTTTTAATAGTCCTGTACTTATAGTTTTTCGACAAATATAGTCCCAAAGTACAAAAAAATTTATTTTTGACACCAATTCTGTTAATTCATTTTTAATTTTTTTTTTTAAACACACATATTTAAAATTGTTATAATTATAGTATAAATATATTCAAATATTATTATAATGATTTTTTATTATAATATTAAATTTTATTTTTAATTAAATATGATACTGTTAAAACTTACTTTTTATAATTGTAGGTTATATTATTATAGTATTTTAAAATTTTGATGTTATTTTTTAATTCTCATTAAATATGAATGGTTATTAATTACTTTATAATTTTTTAATTAGTATTATATTGTTGAATAAAATATATATAAATTCTCAGTTATTTTCAATTTTAACTAAATGCAATGTTAATTATTTTAAAATGAAATGTTATATATATTAAAGATTACTTTATTAATTATGTTATTATGTATAATGTTTTTTGTTTTATAATTTTAGAGTAAGACCTGTATTTTAAGATGTAATAATTTATTATTTATTATAAAAATAAAATGCATATCATGTGGTTGGTATTCTTTTAAATTTTTCCTAATATTTGATATGTATATTTTCAAGAAAAAAAATTATAAATATATATTTCTAAATATAGAAAAAAGAATTATTATATTAATGTTTTAATATCTAAATTCACTAAAAGTAATTAACGAAAAAGTTAACGGAGTTGGGACTAATATTGAATTTTTTGCACTTTGGGACTACATTTGTCGAAAAACTAAAAGTGCGGAATGATTTAAAAACTACGGGACTAAAAAAAATCAACTTATTTTCTATGGGACTAAAAATACAATTTTCTCTATTTTAATATATATATATATAAAATTACGAACAGCTCCCTGAGTTATGACGAAAATACAGATTCCCCTTGAAACTTGAGAAATTACGAATACCCCCGAGATTTACACTCTCTCACAAATTGTCCCAGGCGTTAATAACGGAGTTATTTAAACAAATATTTCAAGTGTTGGTAATCCCTAATGCATCTACTTTACATACAAAAAATAACATCTTAATATAAACATGCATGCCCAATATAGAAAAAATAAATATTAACATTCATAAACTTTAAGTATGAAATTATTTCATCATAAAAATATTAAAATATTATTAAGTATCATTTTACATCAAACTCCCCAAAAACTTCAATACTTGTATTAACCCCATTATCTTTAAATTTTTCTTACATATACTCCCTTGAGTTTCAGCATATGAAGGGTAAAATAATAAAATCACACTTTCTGTTAAATTTAATTGAGAAAATGACGGGTTGGGGGTTCGTAATTTCTCAAACCTTAGGGAAAAATTTCTAATTTCTCCATACATAAGGGAGTTGCTCATAATTATCCCTATATATATATAATTTATTTCAAAATTTAATGGGAGGCCACCACATTCTCCCTGTCTCTGTCTCTGATGTTTAATTCTAATTCTAAAAGAATTTGAATACGAGATTATGATTGTAATTTGGACAAATAAATTAATTATATCCCAATCCTTAAATTTTTTAATCGCTAAAAGCCATTCTAGATTTCGCATAGACACAAATGGAGAAGACTTTTGATGTCAATTCAAAAGTCTTCGCCAAAGCCCGCCTGGCCTCAACAAAAATATCTTTTAGTGAAATGGTCCCCGTTTTGAATTATTGCATTCTGTCGTGTTTGAGCAAACCAGTGAAGTTGTAACCCACTTGATATAAATCCAGGGAATGAAGAAATCAAAAATAATTTTGGACTCTAGTACAAACTATTAAATTCAAGTTTATGATACAGAACTTCAATATTTACGTTTTGAAAGACTATTAACTCTGTCACTCATTGGTTAGGAGAATTTTTAAAAGGATTAATCTCAAACACCCTCTTATCCTGGGTTTTTTTGCACTTTTTTTAATATTCTTTGAATTTTAACAATTTTCCCATAACCTTTGAAAAATATCACGTTTAACCCTTTTTAATAAACTTTAACAAAACAAATTTGCACAAATTTGATTTCAAATTTGTTGATATTATATATCAAATTGAAGCTTTCGACGTAAGGAACACCACAATGGTCTCGAAATCAAAATCCGATAACCGACGAAGCAGAAATCATCGGTCAAAGACGATGCACGACGAATGAAGCTTTTGGCGGCTAATAGGATCGAGTGGGATATGAGTTTTGTTCTCCTTGGAGAGAAGAACACGATGACGGTGGTTTTGAAGTTTGGGTCACCGTGACGGAGGAGAAATCGATGGCCAAAATATGTTTAAGTATGATATTTTTCAAAGCTTGAGGGGGGGAAATTGCCAAAATTCAAAGAATAGGGGGGGAAAGTGCAAAACCCCTAAAGGACAGGGGGTGTCTTGGATTAGCCCCTTTTAAAATTATGCTCTTTTCAGTGTATATAGCAGATATGGTGTACCACTATAAAAAAATTACTTTCTAGTGATCAATAAATTTATCGCAACCGATTAATTTTTCGTCCCCGCAGAGATATTGTGACAAATATTTTTGTCACAGCTATTGTCATAATAGGCCCGTCATAACAGGGTTTAGGTGACAATAATCGACATTGTCACAAGAGCTTGTGACAAAGTAAAATTGTCACGATAAACTGAACTCTTGTGACAATAATATCATCCCCACAGTTCATATCATTGTCATCATAGTCCTGTTTGTAACTATAAACATGATTCGCTTGACACATATCATGACAAATATATTTGTCACAAAAATGCATTTTATTGTGACAAATCTTTGGTCTCAAAAGTGTGCATTGTATTGTCATCATAGTCTTATTTCTTTGCTGGAGCCATCATTTGTCTGAACAAGTACTATGAATAATTATTTGTTAGAAACCTATTCCATTGAAAATCCTGTTTGTAACTATAAACATGATTCGCTTGACACATATCATGACAAATATATTTGTCACAAAAATGCATTTTATTGTGACAAATCTTTGGTCTCAAAAGTGTGCATTGTATTGTCATCATAGTCTTATTTCTTTGCTGGAGCCATCATTTGTCTGAACAAGTATTATGAAAAATTATTTGTTAGAAACCTATTCCATTGAAAAAAATATTCGTCATGAATAGTTGAAATTTTCATTGCATGTCCATAATATATTTGCATATAAATCCAATCAATGAAACACAACCACAAAATTTATATTGGAGTAATTACCAAACAAATAAGTATTTATATTCCCAAAATAATGACTAATGTATTTAGAATGTTCATCAAAGTGTAGAGCTACCTGAAATCTAACATAAAATAGAAGCTAGACTAACAATTCAAAATCAAAATAAAACTCATATGGTTCGAAACAAGGTATTTAACGTTAGGCGCCATATCCCCTACACCATGAGTCTAGTCCACGTATTTTTCACTTTTGCACAAATGGAGTACTATTCCATACATAAACCAGACTCACGGCGAACGGATGACAAGAAAAGACAATCCTAACTAGGCGGAATCTAACTTTGTACCAATTAATCAGAGAAAACATCGTGCGGTGCGAAAACAACAACATTCAAACAATTAACAATAAATGAACTCATAGGCTCACCACAATATCAATGGCTACGAACCCTAAAATAAAATCAATCATCAATCAATTCAACATGCAACCTAACAACGGGTTCAACTAAGCATGCAACCTGTTTCGAATCAATATCCATCAATCTATGTTTTAAAACCCGGACCGCACATCAAACCGGAACTTCTTACTGGTTACTGATTTTACTGGTTCAATCGGTATGACCACCGGTTGGACCTGTATGACATCATAATTACGTAATAATTATATTTAATTATATATATATACACTAATATAAATATTAATTATATTCAATTATCTAAAATTATAAATATTAATTAAAAATAATCAAATAAGTTAAATAATAAAAAATAGTTATAATTTTAAATCACTTTCAACTATTCATTAATTTCAAATAACATCTCTAATAATAAAGGGGCAGTTATTTAAGAGGACCAAATATCTTCAAAAGTTATCCTAAACCCCCTAGTTTGAAAAATATATGTTTTAGGTTACCAATACACAAATTATTTTTCCTAAACCCCCCATGACCTTGAGAAGTTCGTTTTGCCCCTTTTTTTTTTTGTTTGTTTTTTTTTTTTCCTTCCCTCGCTGGAAAAATCGATTCCCAATTTGGGAAAGATTTATCTCATTTCTGCAAGACTGCAACCACATTTCCACTTCATCGGCAGCGAGAGCTAACGGCGACGACTGTAGGATAAAGATAGGCGGCGGCTACGACAACGACAACGAAGACAGCAGGATATTGATAAGAGATGGCAACGAGAATCGATTTAGTCGATTTAGGCATCGTTCCCTATTTCCTGTGTTGCTCTAAGGTATTCTCCGCGTATGAATGTTAATTGAATGTATTCTTGGCGTTATTTGAATGTTAATTATGTCAATTATACAGTATAATTCACTGATAATTTGTATCGAATCGAATTGTTAATCCTCTGCAAACTGATAGTTCAAATTGGTATTCTGAAGATGGCGTTGGCCGGTGATGAAGCTCAAGACAAGCAAATCCTAGGAAGTTGTTGGTTTAACGGTGAAATTATGGTATTTCCAATTCCGCGGAGTGCGACAGTGGAGGAGATTCACGCGCAAATTGGTGAAGAGTGGTCAGACTTCAACTCTGATACTTACGTGCTACAATACCTCGCACCCCGTAAAAAAGGTTTGTGGGTTAGTTTGCGACGCGACGGGCAGATTCCAATTATGATCCAACTGCATGAACTTACTAAACTCAACATTGTTGAGATGAGGGGATTCGGCCTCCTGCCTATTTAGGTGGGAAGCAGGCATCATCGAAGAGAAGGTATGGGATTTTAAATTTATTATGTTTTGTATTAACACTATAATAATTTTGGTCAGTAATCTCATTTTGTTTTAAGAAGAGAAGATATAACCCTTACGTGGATGGTTCATGCTTGGCCACTGTTCGTTCTGAATTTGAGGATTGACCGGATCCACTGCGTGTTCTGGAGTTGAGGATTGATTTTATTCACTCTTTTTTAAGGAATTTTATTTGTTGTTGTAATCGTATACACTCCCTCCCTCTCATGATTGTTTCTATTTGTTTGAAACTACGTTAATAAATTGCTTGATTAAAGGCAGACTTTGTCCAGTGAACCGTTAAAAATGCATGATTAAATGCAGACTTTGTCCAGTGAAAAGGTGGAAAAATGCAGACTTTGTCCAGTGAAAGGTTAAAAATGCGTGATGAAAGGCAGGTTTTGTCTAGTGAAAGGTTAAAAATGCGTGATTAAATGCAGACTTTGTCCAGTGAAAGGTTAAAAATGCATGATGAAAGGCAGACTTTGTCCAGTGAAAGGTTGAAAATGAGTGATGAAAGGTAGGCTTTGTCTAGTGAAAGGTTAAAAATGCGTGATTAAAAGCAGACTTTATCCAGTGAAAGGTTGAAAATGAGTGATGAAAGGCAGGATTTGTCTTGTGAAACATTTAAAATGCGTGATTAAATGCAGGCTTTATCCAGTGAAAGGTTAAAAATGCATGATTAAATGCAGACTTTGTCTAGTGAAACTTTAAAAATGCGTGATTAAAGGCAGACTTTGTCTAGTGAAACTTTAAAAATACGTGATTAAAGGCAGACTTTGTCCAGTGAAAGGTTGAAAATGAGTGATGAGTGGCAGGCTTTGTCTAGTGAAACTTTTAATTGCGTGATGAAAGGCAGACTTTGTCCAGTGAAAGGTTGAAAATAAGTGATGAAAGGCAGGCTTTGTCTAGTGAAAGGTTAAAAATGTGTGATTAAAGGCAGACTTTGTCCAGTGAAAGGTTGAAAATGAGTGATGAAAGGCAAGCTTTGTCTAGTAAAACTTTTAAAATACGTGATTAAAGGTAGACTTTGTCCAGTGAAACTTTAAATTACCCGATTAAAGGTAGACTTTGTCCAGTGAAAGGTTGAAAATGCGTGATTAAATGAAGACTTTGTCCAGTGAAAGGTTAAAAAATGCGTGATGAAAGGCAAACTTTGTCTAGTGAAACTTTAAAAATGTGTGATTAAAGGCAGACGTTGTCCAGTGAAAGGTTGAAAATGCGTGATTAAAGGCAGACTTTGCCAAGTGAAACGTTGAACAATCGGAATCTTAATTACGTATTTAGTGTTAAAGTTACCATTACCATTACATGTTGTGAATCTCCATTACGTATAAACATTGACACGCAATATTGAGTTACATGTTGTGGACACTTACGTTATTCTACAGATTTATTGAATCTTGACCGCAACATTACAATAATGATACTCAAGATTTATTGAATCATGGCCACATGATACTCAAGATTTATTGAATCATGGTCACAACAATATAACATTACAATAATGATACTCAAGATTTATTGAATCATGACAACAACATTACAACATTACAATAATGATACTCAAGCCTTTAATCTGCCTTTAATTACGCACTTTTAACCTTTCACTGGACAAAATCTGCCTTTAATTACGCATTTTAAACCTTTCACTGGACAATGTCTGCCTTTAATTATGCACTTTTAACCTTTCACTGAACAAAGTCTGCCTTTAATTACGCACTTTTAACCTTTCACTGGACAAAGTCTGCCTTTAATTACGCATTTTAAACCTTTCACTGGACAAAATCTACCTTTAATTACTCATTTTAAACCTTTCACTGGACAAAGTCTGCCTTTAATTACGCACTTTTAACCTTTCACTAGACAAAGTCTGCCTTTAATTACACATTTTAAACCTTTCATTGGACAAAGTCTGCCTTTAATTACGCACTTTTAACCCTTTTACTGGACAAAGTCTGCCTTTAATTACGCATATATAACTGTCATATATTTCATCAGTTTATCAGTAATTCATTACAACCAACAATTCATCAGTTTATCAGTTTATCACTTTTAAACACTACATAGTGCTCTGTGCAAAATTCATTACACTTTTAATTCTACCCTATATTTCATCTGTTTTCATATATAACTGTCATATATTTCATCAGTTTATCAGTAATTCATTACAACCAACAATTCATTAGTTTATCAGTTTATCACTTTTAAACACTACATAGTGCTCTGCACGAAATTCATTACAACCAACAATTAACATTTCATTCCAAAACCAGTAATATACACTATAATCAAATTAACAGTAATACTTAAACTTTAAACAATCTACAAGCAACAAATTTTAGAGAAACCCTGTCTATATTATGGAGGGAAAACTGATTAACCTCATCCGGATCATCCTGTGGGATGTTGGAATTAACAATCTCCTCAGAGTGTTCATATCCGGGGTAATCTGCGCTATCAAAGGACTCGGGGTCTGAGTCCCTACCATCAATGTGGTACGCGTGGAGGTACTCCTCTTCACCCTCCAAAAGGTGTGCCTGCCGCACTTTGAAGATAAACCTAAGGTCATCGTAATAATGACATCCATGTGTCCTGACCATGGAATCCCGTCGAATGGCCTATGTAAAATTGAACATTAAATAATGACCTATGTAAAATTGAACATTAAATAAAAGGACTGAGTATGAATTCGACTTACAGCATGGCTATTCCCTTGAAAGTATATCTGGGTATCAATTTAGGCATGAAAACCATCATTACCCATTTTAACTCCAGGATACCCTAAGGATCTACGGAAGTTGTAAAATACTATCCGCAGTCATTTCATCGCTTCTATAACATCCCGGGGCCAGTATTCTCCTTGGAATCGCCCTGACAACTTAAACGACACTTGAAACAGGCCCTCTCTCGAAGCTTTCTAGCCGATCGATTTTATTGTCTGTGGCATATAGCCGAAGATGTTCAACCATGTAGGCTTCGACCTCGCCATTAATGGGTGTTGGAGGGTGATTCATGACTTTGTTTATCAAGGATTCGAGATCTGGCCGAGAATGAGAAGAAGGACTTTTGGAGGTGATGAAATGGGGGTGAAAATGTGCAGAATTTCAACGTATAGGACAAGATATTAATAAAAGTGATTGGCCTAGGAAACATATCGTCGCACCCCTTCATCTTCACGTCTGCAATTTGGGCGGTCAAACTACGGGAAAGAGTGCAGGCAACTTTTTATTTAATTCAGGCCCCCCATCGAGAATGCATCACAATCTATTAAGTTTGTAGTGTAAATATTCATTTTATCAGTTATTGAAAGGTTTGTTTGTCTAGTTAAGGAAATATAAATCGAGAAATTATAAAACGGAGTTTAGAACGTCGACAGGCAGTTTTTGTAGGTACAAAAATCTAGCCGGAAAAAATTCGCCGAAAATGGGTTGTCGGAAACGAGTCGCCGGAAAAGGTTTAGAGCCGATGAGTTTACCGTCAAGAAGAAAACATTAGACGGGGGAAGAAGACGATGGATATATGTGTTCTTCTTCATTTTATTAAGGGCATTATGGTACTTTTATAAGATTTAGGGGGTTTACAACAAATAGAAATGATAATAGGGATCTAATATAGCTGTTTTCTGAGTTGGGGGGTTTAGGATAAATGTTTTGTTTTATTAGGGATTGTTTATTAATTTTTCGAATAATAAACTTTCAAATTTTAAATCTAAAAACATATATAGATCAAATATCTAACTAAATAGCAAAATAATCAACATCCACCAAATTAATAATATGGATAAAATATTGATTAAATAAATATCATACTTTTAATTTAAAAAAAATAAAAATATCACACATGCGTTTATATTTTATAAATAATAATTAAAAAATAAACTATTTCAAATTATTTAACCAGGCTTAAATTAAATTTTACCACATATTATAATATTTATATTCATAATTAATATTTTTCTAACCTCAGTTTTGCGATGTCATCAACTTTATGAGATTATTATGAGATTTATTAATATTTTACCAATAAAAGACTTAAAAAGTAAGGCAGCTCAAGTGGTTGATGCCCTGTTCTTCAAATTTAAGGGCCGAGAGTTCGAAGTTCGAACCCTAGCCCCAACTTATAATTTGGTTTTAAATTTTGAAAAAAAAATAAAAAATCCGGGCAAAACGGCTAAGTGGTCCAGTCCGGGTTTTTAGCCGTTTTTGGTCCGATTCTCAGTGGACCAAACTAGGTCATAGAGGTAATGGGTTTAGGGGGTCAACCGGACCGGATAAGCTTAGGGTCATCGGTCCAACCGGTCGGTCCTGTCCAGGTTTCAAAACATAGCCATCAATACATAAATGGCACTCAGGCCCAACTAAATAAATCAGCCACTGGAGAAATGGAATAAGTGTGCCCACTGGAGATAGAAAGAAAGAGAGGTCAGTCAGTAAAATTAAAATGATAACCATGTGAAATGTGAATGTGACAGAAGTGTGCCACTCGAGAGATGGAACAAGTGTGCCTACTGGAGAGATGGAAAAAGGGATCAGTCAGTAGAATTATGTGGCGCCCTTGCCACATCCCGCACTGAGAAATACCCCAAGTGTTAGCTTTGGGCCTCCACTCGTGATCTTTCCCGGCGAACGACGACGAACAAACAAACACAAGCATAGTGGAAGCATAAAGACAACAATACTCAAACATATAATTTAATTACAAGGCCGATGAGGCCGATATGACAAAACCACAAACCGTAAGTATAGACTGTACATCCCGACTTTCCCACGAAGGAGAAGTTCCAAAAACACCGAGTTTCAAAAACAAACTATCTAGACAGCACCTGGCAACCTAGACCTGACATGCCGCCTAGCTACACCTGCCTGAAGCCAAAATCAGAAGAGAAGGGACATTAGTCAAAGTGACTAAGTGAGGGGGTTATACATATACATAAATGAAATCACAAGCTTGGTTCACATTTTCATTATTTTCGAAAACAAGGTGTAAGCGTATAAGAAGGGATAACTTTTAGTTTTTACGAAAACACACTTGTGAACCAATAATCAAAACGATCGATCAATCACAATAACCCGACGAGTACGGGTGAGTTCTCCGACCTTTCACACCCTGAACACAAGAACACAAAATAATACAGCAGCCTTCTTCCTCCAATTGTTAGTCGAGGTGCCCCCCAACCAACCGCACAATCACATATATAGGGGCAATATATCCTGGTACCAATAACCTCGCTCTACGCCCCGTATAGAGCTTCACAGAAGTACGTAGCAAGATCAACCTTTGACGCACACCTCCGGGATTCACCCACTAGATACTCGGGCCCATATTCCCCAAGGGCGTCCACAAGGGTTATATTGTTCGATCACTACTTGCTTTTTAAAATATTTTCACACTTTCTTTCTCTTAACCGTTTCACAGTTCAAAATCGAACTTTTCATTCACTCACGTGTATATATAATATAAAAAAAAAACCCATTTTTATGAGAAAATTCGGTTTTTCAATAGAATACTAAAATATTACAAAACCACTAAATATATATATATAATATCAACGGGTCAAAATCAAAATCAATAAACGAGGCTTGGGTTTTAAGAATATATATATTTACATAATATATGTTTTGGCCCCAGTTAAAAACATTTTAATCCTTCACCTTAAATTTTCAGAAGCCGCAAAAGAGACGATACATGACACCATCAGGGCTCCTCCTTAGGAACACCTGTAACACACATATGACTGCAAATTATGACTCGATTGACAACAAGACAACACAACCAACCAACTTGTACGGCTATTACATAAATCTAACTATCTATAAATAATTAAGGAAATAGATAGAGTAATCACATCAGTCATATATAAATTAATAGAGTTTTATAAACATTCATTTCCCAAATAGGCATATAAGAGAAATCCTAGGATAAAGATACCGAAATCTACAATTTTTCCAAAATAATAATTAGTAAATTTACTCAATTTAATTTTTACTCAAAAGTTCCTCAACCATATTATCCCCTATAAAATATATCATGGAATTTAAATAAGGGTTCATGAAATCAAGCTTCAAGCACAATTTAATAAACTAAAATATTAATTCTAAAAGCACTAAATCAATTATAGTTATCGGCAAGTTTCATAATATATTTATGAACACAAACTAATTCAGGCAATAATCTATAAAAACACATTAATTAAATAACATCCAAATCAAAAATTGAATCAGTGAAATAAATCATACCACTCACAAGAGATACGAAGTTTTAGGCCAGAGGATCACAACGTCCCTATTTCTCTTTTGTTTCGTTCACTTCGTCACCTCAGATCTTAATAATTATTACTGTTGTTGTCTAACAAACGGAAATTAAATACAGAAAGACCTTATGCCTGTATATATACAAGAAGTTCTGAATTGCCAATTAATATTATTGGCTAAGAATGCGGCTCACATATGTTATAAATAAATGGATGAGTAAGCCTAGAACGTGTAATGACTTGAATTCTCAACTCATGTTTACTAGGCACGTGGATATATATTATCCAATACTTAGAGATTAAGTTCTAATGTGGATAACTAATATTAAGATTTCTAAAATATGAAAAGATAATGATCCAACCTTAATAGTTATCTTATCCTCTTTCTTGTAATAGAGTACTTACTAACTAAGTCATTCATAAGGATGAGCTCTATTTATCAAAATATGCCACATGTCATTTTTGTATTTTATGGAAATGACTAAGCACTTATCTGAAACACATTTATAATTAGAAAACTTAGGAATTAAAGCATATATTCAATTAAATATTGATAAACTCTATGCATTTTATTTCATTTGCACTAAAAAAAATGCATGCACACGCTAGGTATATATATTATGATATTCTACTTTTTGCTCTATAAACATGTATCAATATATTACGATACATATTAATCGAAGTTTAGTATACATATATATATCAATCAAATATGCATACAATTAAAAAATCTTGTAATGATTTGTGTGTTTAAGAAAAATTTCAATAAATTTAATAACTTAAATCACAAAATGAGTAATTAAACTAAAATGAATACTATGATATATTTAATAATACTTGAAGCACCTATTGAATATCTTAATTATGATGAATTCACATATTATTTACAGAAAATCATCATTTTTTTTTTTCATAGAACAAGATTTGAACATATAAGTTTCTCGATCAAATTCTTAGACGTGTTCCAACATCTCGATTAACTTATTTGTTTTTCTTTAACTTAAATTTGGGGCGTTACAATCTCTCCCCCTTAATAGAATCTGGTCCCCAGATTCCATTCCAAATCTTGTGAAAAGTTTTCGTTGTTCCGACTATCAACCCTTTACGGGGAACCTGCCCTTATACACATAAGGTAACAATTAACATGTACATTTAATTTAAGAGCAATATTATACGCAACAATGAGCACTCAAATCATATAATAGCCTAGAGGGATGCGTATAATGTGTAACGTACCTTCCACCATTACTGTGGTATCTACTTGTGCCTATTCTCCCCCCAATGCATAAGTCCGAGTACGAACTACTGATCCTTGACATTGCTGTTGAGTCTGCTGAGTTACTTGTTGTACACAAGCTTGTGCGAAATGTCGTGCAAAGTCATTAACATTAACACTCTCAGGAGGGGTCTGTTCTAGAACCGGTGGCGGGACCTTAGCACGAGGGGTGTTCCACGTGGTACTGTTGCAATCACAACTTACTGATAGTATAATGCATGATTGATTAGAATGCTGGGAGGCAGGCCCAGAACAGTAGTGGTCCGAGCCCGCATTTTAAAATTTTTATTATAATACAAGTATTAAAATATTTCTAAAACATTTTAACACAAAGCGGAAGACTTAGCCGGATCTACTTAAGTATATACATGCAATTGATAATAAATTTTAAATCACTTAAGCAGATAAATATCTAACATGCAATTAACACTTAAGAGCACATAATTTATCATGCTTAAAATAAAACAACTGTAAAATATTACCGTACTGCAAACATGGCTATCTAACGGTATTTTTCCAGCACCCGAATTCACCTCCTGAGAACCCGATATCCGATTTCCTCGTGAAACCGGTAGAGCTTCCCTGCAATTACCCCAGGGACACCCTCGGAGTGTGGACTCCGAAAGTATTTCTCTAAATACTTAGAGAAAATAAACTTTAAACTAGAAAACCCTTTTCAGGGTTTAATCTCCCAACATTAGGCGTTTTATATAAACACCTAATTAAAATTAATTCCAAAATCAATCAGAATTAACTAGGAGAAAATGGGACTTGATTTCAAAGCCAAGATTTGGCCAAAACCATCCCAAAACTGAATGAGAAATGAGGGAGGGGGGTCAGGCTATTTATAGGCAAAAATCGGAGGGCAAAACGGTCATTTTAAGCATAAGTGGAAGGATATTTTGGTCATTTCGCACTGCCACTTGCAAAATTGACGGAATATGAGAGCACCACGTTGAAGCTCTCTTCGCCACGAATCCAACGCCGCCGGCCACGCGCCAATCGGAGTTGGCACGCGCCCTCACGCGCCACCTTCAGGTGGCGCGTGTGTTACACACGCGGCCTAGGGTTTAACCACGACGTGGCCGATTCTCGTGCCGCCACGTGTCCGGGTCCGGTCCGACCTTATCCGAGACCCGGCCCATTAACCCGGTCCTGTGACCCGTTTGACCGGGTTATCCGACCCGTTGACCGATCCGGTTATATCTAATCTGGACCGTACATACGCGTTGACGTGGTGCAATCTCAGCCACACACGTGGCGCGCCACGCGGCGTCCAGTCAACGCCACCTGGGGCCAGTCTGCTGACGTGGCACGCCACGTCAGCTGCCACGTCATCCCCATGCCACGTCATATATATATATTTTTTTTAAATCTAAAATTTTATTTTCTCCAAAATAAAATTCCTGGCATTTCCAACTCTTTGGAACTTGATTTATTTTCTTAAAATAAATCACTTGGCTTATTTTCAAACACTTTGAAAATTTCATTTCTCTTTCTCCTTTTAATATTTTCTCTTTGGGTTTTTCAATTGGGGCTTGCAGGGGGACCTGCAGGACTAATTAAGTTTAGCTCCAAACGGATTAATATATTATCATCCCATGATAATAATGAATTACCATTTAACAATATTTAATCCCACTAAATAAATATTGTTGCACTCTAAAATTAATTAAATTATTCACGAATTTATTGATCTAGAATAATTTCGCATTTTACTCCTCCGTGTAGATATCCATGAAAAATAAATTGTAACTACTATCGTTTATTTTTCATTTCCAATTTGAAATTTATTGATTCGCCTTAAGGTCAAATTCTCTGTATGTGAAACACATTCATTATACAACTTCGGTGACGTATCACTCGAAGTGCTTTGGCCAAAGGCTTAATTCGAACTTTTGCAAATCTATTTCAAGGATATCTCTTACCTTCCAGCAAGGCCATAGATTCCTCGATCAATATAACTCTTTAGCGCATTTCATATAATCACTGAACATACAAAGTATTTTGGCCACCCGTTACCGAGACCTCACTTCGAGTATGTTACAGTGACTAACACTACATGCCTAAAGCCGAAATATTATCAGGATTAAGAGTACAATGCTTCCTGAGATTTTATCCATTTTAGATAGCAGTATAAAATGAATAATCTCAGTGGTCCAGTTCGATGTTTCCAATCCTATTGAAAATCATCAACGTGTTATAATTGGAATCACCATTCCCTATGACGAAAGACTAATCATCTTATATAACCACGTTATAGTCTTGATAAGAACATATTCTTATCTTACCGACTAGAACTTTAATGACACGTGATTTCGGTATTCAAAGTCTTTTCCTATGAAACACATTTCATATAAGAACACCATCACACGTCATTAATTATTAATATGCGAAATACTCATAACTTGCTGCAAATTCAGTTTTATTAATTCAATAAATTGAATTTTCAGGGCACCATTCCCAACAATCTCCCAGTTGCCCTAAATTCAATTTGGCTACACATCTAAGTCTTATTCCTTTCACACGAGTGTCAAAACTCGTTTTGCACTCTTTTACACCAATACTTTAGTGAAGGAATCATTTAGACGTTTCTCTAAGCCAACAACTAGGAAATCATGAATCCAATACATCTAACTGGCTGCTTCTCAATCTACCATGTATTTGACTTCCATGGCGGTGTAAGCAATACAAGTCTGCTTAACATTCTCCAATTAACGATTGCTCTTTCTAGAGTAAACACGTATTCTGATGTCAAACATCTAGAATACAAATCAGATTGTAAATACGAATCTCTATACTCTATTGAAATGAGCTCACCACTGTGGTAGACAAGCATATAATCTAAAGTCCTTCTCAAGTATTCCAATATATGCTTTCACTACTACCCAGTGTCAGATTCTAGGGTTTGACTAATATCTGCTGACTTAGACCTATTTCATAATAGACAGCTGGCCTTGTACATAATATGACATACATAAAGCTTTCGCTGCGGAACTCTAATCATGTCTTCTATCTCTTCAGTTGTCTCAAGACACTGATCCCGAGATAGATAAATTCCAAATCTAAAAGGTAATGAACCTTTCTTGGAATTTATCTATATATGCTTCTTGCAATAAACCAATTTTCTTATTCCTATGATCACGACAAAAGTCTGATCCTTGGAATAACATCGGTCTCACATAGGTCTTTTCTTGCCAAAATGATTTGACGTTCGAATCTTGACCACTGACAAAATTCTTGCATCATTCCCAATGAGCAGAATATTAATTACGTACAAAGTGAAAATGTTACAACGTTATCATGATGTCATTTTGTACACTCATGGTTCATCAGGCAATTATACAAATCCAAAGAATCTAAATTGCCTTATAATTCTGATGCTCCATAATCTAGACACTTGCTTAAGATCATAAATCGATCTATTAAGCTAGCATTATATGCACCTGATTTCTGGCTATGAAGCCTTCAGGTTGTACCATGTATCTTTTCTTCTTGAAATTGCCCGTTCAAGAACATAGTCTTTACATCCATTTATCTAATCTCATAATCGATAATGAGATAAAATGGAGAGGATAATGGACTTAAGCACTGTTACAGGCGAGAAGATCTCATAAATGATTTCTTCTTTCTGGGTAAAATCCCTTGCCATAAGCTTTGCTTTAAAGTCTCTACTTTTGTCCATTTCTCCTTTTATCGTCTTGTAGAACCCAATTTTATCTAATGGGTTTAATGCCTTCAGGCGCCTTCACAAGCTCAAGACTTTATTAGAATATAGAGATTCTAACTTAGATTCCATGGCTTCTGACCAAATGGTCAGCGTATATATCTTCCACAGCTTCATTACACGTGATAGGATCAGATACGTTAGATTCAACCACTTGGGTTAATCTTAGGTATCTTGTCAGGTGTCCTGACAATCCTCTCACTACAATGATGCTCTCGTGTACACGTCTCTACATCACATGTTGTATTTGGTACATCACATGTATCTGATACATTTTTAGCTATCACGGGTTTATGGAAATCAGTATCTAATACTGTTACTTCTTTTAACACTACTTTGCTTCCACCCTTTGTGGTTATCTATGTAATTATCTTTGAAATATCCACAAACATCTTTTATGATTTCTCAAATTACAAAATATACCACCTCTCGTTCTTCTAGGATAACCTTAGAACAAGTAAACCTTTGTTCTTTATTCTAACTTGTCAGGATCCATCCTTAACTTGTGGACCAGGCTACCTCAAATCCGAAGATAAGAGATACAGGGTTTTCACCCCAGCTACAGATCCATCAGTGTTTTAGGAACTGACTTAGATAGAACTAGGTTTAATGTGTATTGTCGTTTTGAGCGCAAGACCCCAAAACGAAATTCATAGGGTAGCATGACTCTTCATGAATCTTACCATCATTATCAGAGTTTTATTTCTCCTTTCTGCAATATATCTTTGCTAAGACGTATCTCATATATATATAGTTGAAATCTAATCTCAATTGAGAAATTTTATTTAACTCTGAACTTAGATACTTATCACTACTTCGATCTAATCGAAGTGCCTTGATATGTTTTCTAATTTGACTCTTTGACTTCAGTTTTATATTCTTTGAACTATTCAAAATTACAGACTTGAGTCTCATCAAATAAACATATCTGTATCTAGAGTGTTCATTCAAATGAATGATGAAGTACGCAAAAACTTTCTCTTGCTTGAACATTCATAGTATCATATGTCCGTATGAACTAACTCAAGCAAGTTCATGGCTTAATACCTTTTTTCTCAAAAGGAACTTTCTTGGTCATTTTACTTTTCTAAACAGGATTCGTAGACTGACAGCTGTCAAGTCGAAAAGACTCGACAATCAGTCTTTGGATCTTATTTGGATAAAACTGACCAAGACGTTGATGCCACGTAGAAGTTTTTCTTCTTAGATGGTAAGTCAAGCTTCTTTAATGTTAAACTTAAAAAGAGGTTTGTCATTGAGGTATAAAAGACCATCTTTTATTGTGCCAGAGAAAATAAACCTTTTATTCTGTTTAATGGTAAACCTTTATTCAAAATAAACCGTTAGGCCATTAATTATCAAATAACTTACAGAAATCAAATTTTTGTATATATGACACGTATAATATTAAAACCCTATTGCCAAAATATGACTTTATAGTCCTTACTGCTAATACAAATAGACTTGTATTATCCTTTAGCAGTAGTTGAATGTTAGCCGTTTTTCAAACTTCCTGGTTAGTTTGAATCTTTGCAACGAATTGCAAATATGATTAGTTGAGCTCGAATCCACACATGAGGAGTCTGGTGAATTTCCAACTAAACATGCTTTTCAACGAGTAAGATATCTTCATATCTTATCTAAACGGCGTAGCAAACAGACAGACTAAGTATTTTGGACAATCTCTTTTCCAATACTCGTTACCACCGAAATAGAAACACTTTTCCATTGTTGGATCTGACTTTCTATTTCTGAACCTTAGATTGGGAACTTTTCATTTTTCTTTCTTCCACTTACTGGCTTTTAAGGCCGTGGATATTGATGTCTGATTAAAGAGAACTTATCCCTTAGTTTATATCACCATTTCTGCCATATTGAGGTCGTTCATTGGTTCAGGTTGAGTTTTTAAAAAAAATTTAAAATTAATCTTGAACGTACAAATGACTTAGGCAGATAGTATAGGATCGTATCCTCTCTGTTAGGATTGTTTCTTTAAGCACAGAGGCTTTCAATCTCGTTTAGATTAGTTATCATATTCATAATATGATTCTAAACCGGTGATCCTTCAAACATCTTCATAACTAACAACCTTCTTATTGACTCGTACCTTCGTACGATTCTGTCTTCAAAACATGGTCTTATCAGTGGGCATCTCATGTATCTGATGCTCAAGAACATTTAAAACAGATGTCAGGATATAAGACTAGCCAGATCATCACACTTGATCCATTTGGGATAAACGTCTTTCTAATCTTGACTGGTTGTAGTTTTCGAAATTTTCGGATAAGGTTCAGTGAGTATGTAAACTTTCGTGTCTCAACACGATGTCAAGATTTATTACTTAGTCAGCATAGTTGAACCCTTACTAGCCTATTTCGTTATAGACATACAGTTTGGAGTGGGCTAAGAGAGATCGTAATTACAAAACTGAAATAAATAAATAAATGTAAGTTATGATTATGTATTTCACTTTCTTCTGCGTCCAACCAATAAATGAAATCCACGTAAGCATTTTGATTTACGCAATGGTGACTTAACTAACTGCAGTTGACTTCCCGGAGGCGAGGTCGAAAAACCGCTTAGAAAAACAAGAACTATTCTTAATTAACATGTCATCTAGACAACTCTTACCAAACAATGTTAATTCACCACGTCAACCCTTGGCCTCTAAGTGAATGTAACAGAGCTCCGAAGGGAGGTTAATACATTACTCAATCAAGTGTGCACCATTACCTAGAAGTCCATACGAGTAGGTCAAGACACTCCACGGAGGCGTGGTCGAGCTGACTTTCCCGTATTTCATTCTATCCGTAGAAGCCTAATCTTGTATACCGTGAATACATACCCGCCGAAGGGAGTAGTATATATTCACTATACTATAGACGGGTAATGGAGGCCATGAGAATCCAACTCTTTTCATCTCGCTCCCACTTGAATTTTTAAAAAGTGTGGATTATCTTTTGATTATTTAATAATCACTTTTGGCGTCTTATTGTTGGAAGTAATTAATCTAATTAATACCCTCCCACTAGGATTACTAAATCATATTTAAAATCCCAATAATAATATTTTAAGGCAATTTAATAACTATTTATTAATTAGGCTGAAAAATATTAGTTCAATTATGCATCGCGTTTAATCTCTATTTAATCACATTAAATAAAATATGCATAATTCAAATATCATAATATCTCATATTATCATGATCATGCCATAAAATAAAAATAATTAAGCATGCTTTCATATAATTATCACATAATTATCATGCTTAAAATTTTAAATGACACAAAATAAATATGCCATAAATTAAATCAATTAAGCATGCTGGTATAATTATCACATAATTATCATGCTTAAAATATATGGCATAAATTAAACATGTTATAAATAAATTATCTCATAATTTAAATCATGTTTACTGATTCGGTAATTAACCAGGAAGATTATTGAAATCGATTCCCAGAAAATTACCATTCCACGTAAATTCCCAGGAAACACTGGAGGGGTCACAACGGTCCCACTTAAAAACCAGCCTCCTTTTGACAGAATTTACGTGCACAGTAGCAGATTTAAAATTATGCATCGCATGCATCATATCAATGCATGTATATATCTAGAGCACGGCTCTGATACCAGTTGCTGGGAGGCGGACCCAGAACAGTAGCGGTCCGAGCCCGCATTTTAAATTTTTTATTATAATACAAGTATTAAAATATTTCTAAAACATTTTAACACAAAGCGGAAGACGTAGCCGGATCCACTCAAGTATATACATGCAATTGATAATAAATTTTAAATCACTTAAGCAGATAAATATCTAACATGCAATTAACACTTAAGAGCACATAATTTATCATGCTTAAAATAAAACAACTGTAAAATATTACCGTACTGCAAACATGGCTATCTAACGGCATTTTTTCAGCACCCGAATTCACCTCCTGAGAACCCGATATCCGATTTCCTCGTGAAACCGGCAGAGCTTCCCTGCAATTACCCCAGGGACACCCTCGGAGTGTGGGCTCCGAAAGTATTTCTCTAAATACTTAGAGAAAATAAACTTTAAACTAGAAAACCCTTTTCAGGGTTTAATCTCCCAACATTAGGCGTTTTATATAAACACATAATTAAAATTAATTCCAAAATCAATCGGAATTAACTAGGAGAAAATGGGACTTGATTTCAAAGCCAAGATTTGGCCAAAACCATCCCAAAACTGAATGAGAAATGAGGGAGGGGGTTCAACCTATTTATAGGCAAAAACCGGAGGGCAAAACGGTCATTTTAAGCATAAGTGGAAGGGTATTTTGGTCATTTTGCACTGCCACTTGCAAAATTGACGGAATATGAGAGCACCACGTTGAAGCTCTCTTCGCCACGAATCCAACGCCGCCGGCCACGCGCCAATCGGAGTTGGCACGCGCCCTCACGCGCCACCTGAAGGTGGCGCGTGTGTTACACACGCGGCCTAGGGTTTAACCACGACGTGGCCGATTCTCGTGCCGCCACGTGTCCGGGTCCGGTCCGACCCTATCCGAGACCCGACCCATTAACCCGGTTCTGTGACCCGTTGACCGATCCGGTTATATCTAATCTAGACTGTACATACGCGTTGACGTGGCGCAATCTCAGCCACACACGGAGCGCGCCACGCGGCGTCCAGTCAGCGCTACCTGTGGCCAGTCTGCTGACGTGGCACGCCACGTCAGCTGCCACATCATCCCCATGCCACGTCAGATATATATATATATATATATATATATATTATTTTTTTTAAATCTAAAATTTTATTTTCTCCAAAATAAAATTCCTGGCATTTCCAACTCTTTGGAACTTGATTTATTTTCAAACACTTTGAAAATTTCATTTCTCTTCCTCCTTTTAATATTTTCTCTTTGGGTTTTTCAATTGGGGCTTGCAGGGGGACCTGCAGGACTAATTAAGTTTAGCTCCAAACGGATTAATATATTATCATCCCATGATAATAATTAATTACCATTTAACAATATTTAATCCCACTAAATAAATATTGTTACACTCTAAAATTAATTAAATTATTCACGAATTTATCGATCTAGAATAATTTCGCATTTTACTCCTCCGTGTAGATATCCATGAAAAATAAATTGTAACTACTATCGTTTATTTTTCATTTCCAATTTGAAATTTATTGATTCGCCTTAAGGTCAAATTCTCTGTATGTGAAACACATTCATTATACAACTTCGGTGACGTATCACTCGAAGTGCTTTGGCCAAAGGCTTAATTCGAACTTTTGCAAATCTATTTCAAGGATATCTCTTACCTTCCAGCAAGGCCATAGATTCCTCGATCAATATAACTCTTTAGCGCATTTCATATAATCACTGAACATACAAAGTATTTTGGCCACCCGTTACCGAGACCTCACTTCGAGTATGTTACAGTGACTAACACTACATGCCTAAAGCCGAAATATTATCAGGATTAAGAGTACAATGCTTCCTGAGATTTTATCCATTTTAGATAGCAGTATAAAATGAATAATCTCAGTGGTCCAGTTCGATGTTTCCAATCCTATTGAAAATCATCAACGTGTTATAATTGGAATCACCATTCCCTATGACGAAAGACTAATCATCTTATATAACCACGTTATAGTCTTGATAAGAACATATTCTTATCTTACCGACTAGAACTTTAATGACACGTGATTTCGGTATTCAAAGTCTTTTCCTATGAAACACATTTCATATAAGAACACCATCACACGTCATTAATTATTAATATGCGAAATACTCATAACTTGCTGCAAATTCAGTTTTATTAATTCAATAAATTGAATTTTCAGGGCACCATTCCCAACAATCTCCCACTTGCCCTAAATTCAATTTGGCTACACATCTAAGTCTTATTCCTTTCACACGAGTGTAAGAACTCGTTTTGCACTCTTTTACGCCAATACTTTAGTGAAAGAATCATTTAGACGTTTCTCTGAGCCAACAACTAGGAAATCATGAATCCAATACATCTAACTGGCTGCTTCTCAATCTACCATGTATTTGACTTCCATGGCGGTGTAAGCAATACAAGTCTGCTTAACATTCTCCAATTAACGATTGCTCTTTCTAGAGTAAACACGTATTCTGATGTCAAACATCTAGAATACAAATCAGATTGTAAATACGAATCTCTATACTCTATTGAAATGAGCTCACCACTGTGGTAGACAAGCATATAATCTAAAGTCCTTCTCAAGTATTCCAATATATGCTTTCACTACTACCCAGTGTCAGATTCTAGGGTTTGACTAATATCTGCTGACTTAGACCTATTTCATAATAGACAGCTGACCTTGTACATAATATGACATACATAAAGCTTTCGCTGCGGAACTCTAATCATGTCTTCTATCTCTTCAGTTGTCTCAAGACACTGATCCCGAGATAGATAAATTCCAAATCTAAAAGGTAATGAACCTTTCTTGGAATTTATCTATATATGCTTCTTGCAATAAACCAATTTTCTTATTCCTATGATCACGACAAAAGTCTGATCCTTGGAATAACATCGGTCTCACATAGGTCTTTTCTTGCCAAAATGATTTGACGTTCGAATCTTGACCACTGACAAAATTCTTGCATCATTCCCAATGAGCAGAATATTAATTACGTACAAAGTGAAAATGTTACAACGTTATCATGATGTCATTTTGTACACTCATGGTTCATCAGGCAATTATACAAATCCAAAGAATCTAAATTGCCTTATAATTCTGATGCTCCATAATCTAGACACTTGCTTAAGATCATAAATCGATCTATTAAGCTAGCATTATATGCACCTGATTTCTGGCTGTGAAGCCTTCAGGTTGTACCATGTATCTTTTCTTCTTGAAATTGCCCGTTCAAGAACATAGTCTTTACATCCATTTATCTAATCTCATAATCGATAATGAGATAAAATGGAGAGGATAATGGACTTAAACACTGTTACAGGCGAGAAGATCTCATAAATGATTTCTTCTTTCTGGGTAAAATCCCTTGCCATAAGCTTTGCTTTAAAGTCTCTACTTTTGTCCATTTCTCCTTTTATCGTCTTGTAGAACCCAATTTTATCTAATGGGTTTAATGCCTTCAGGCGCCTTCACAAGCTCAAGACTTTATTAGAATATAGAGATTCTAACTTAAATTCCATGGCTTCTGACCAAATGGTCAGCGTATATATCTTCCACAGCTTCATTACACGTGATAGGATCAGATACGTTAGATTCAACCACTTGGGTTAATCTTAGGTATCTTGTCAGGTGTCCTGACAATCCTCTCACTACAATGATGCTCTCGTGTACACGTCTCTACATCACATGTTGTATTTGGTACATCACATGTATCTGATACATTTTTAGCTATCACGGGTTTATGGAAATCAGTATCTAATACTGTTACTTCTTTTAACACTACTTTGCTTCCACCCTTTGTGGTTATCTATGTAATTATCTTTGAAATATCCACAAACATCTTTTATGATTTCTCAAATTACAAAATATACCACCTCTAGTTCTTCTAGGATAACCTTAGAACAAGTAAACCTTTGTTCTTTATTCTAACTTGTCAGGATCCATCCTTAACTTGTGGACCAGGCTACCTCAAATCCGAAGATAAGAGATACAGGGTTTTCACCCCAGCTACAGATCCATCAGTGTTTTAGGAACTGACTTAGATAGAACTAGGTTTAATGTGTATTGTCGTTTTGAGCGCAAGACCCCAAAACGAAATTCATAGGGTAGCATGACTCTTCATGAATCTTACCATCATTATCAGAGTTTTATTTCTCCTTTCTGCAATATATCTTTGCTAAGACGTATCTCATATATATATAGTTGAAATCTAATCTCAATTGAGAAATTTTATTTAACTCTGAACTTAGATACTTATCACTACTTCGATCTAATCGAAGTGCCTTGATATGTTTTCTAATTTGACTCTTTGACTTCAGTCTTATATTCTTTGAACTATTCAAAATTACAGACTTGAGTCTCATCAAATAAACATATCTGTATCTAGAGTGTTCATTCAAATGAATGATGAAGTACGCAAAAACTTTCTCTTGCTTGAACATTCATAGTATCATATGTCCGTATGAACTAACTCAAGCAAGTTCATGGCTTAATACTGATGTATCAGTTTATTGCATGGATTTGTAGGGCAAAATTAGTTAAATTCAAGCAGTTTTAAGAACTTATAACGTGGTTTATGCTCCTTATTAGGTACCTTTTACCTTGGAGTTGAAAAGACGAATAAAAGCAAAACCATGCAATAAAGGGCGAAAAAACAAGAGACTTCTAGGGGACACGCCCGTGTCCCCATGGATGAGCAAACTGAGACACGCCCGTGTCTCAGTACAGAGAAAGCCCTCGGATTTCAGGAGGTGACACGCCCGTGTCACCTATGAAGAGTAAATTGTTGCACGCCCGTGACTAGGTACAGAGAAGCCTGGAGACTTGACACCCCCGTGTCATCGAGAAGAACAAGTTTTGACACCCCCGTGTCAAGAAGAAAGCGCAGATACGATTTTATTATGTGACACGGGCGTGTCACATTTTAAAGCAGAACCCTTGCACGCCCGTGTCACGGGCCAGTTTAGGATTCGAACCCCTATATATACACGGTTTTTAGGCGGATTAAGAGAGCTTTTGGACGAGTCTTTCCCCAGAAGTTCAAGAACACTTGAAGAACGAAGAAACACGAAGATTGAGAGTTGAAGATTCATTCCAATCACAAGACTTTGTCAATTTGGTTTTATTTACTGCTTTCCGATCAAACTAATTCCTCAAGTTTTGGTTTTCAATTCTAGTTTAGTTAATTTCTTGTTTTAGATTCGTTTTTGGATAACTAGGTTAGAATTCAGAATTATTAATCCCGTTTTGATGTTTATGTTAGACATGATTATTTTGAATACAATTCCTTTGATCTTAATGAGTTTTGATCCAATTATGAGGAACTAATCTCTTAGGGTTAGGGGGTAAGGATTATGCATCTAAAGTGTTTGAATTAATGCTTGAGTAAATTTGTGTGATTCTTTGTTAGGAAAACGGTATTGAATAAGCTGGGAATGGATTGGCCATCCATGAACATGTTGTAAATTATCCGATAATCGAGAGATTGAGGATAATTGAGAGTGTTTTCTGAAACTTAGATCTTTTGGGCTTAAAGACATTTAACCCTAATTTCTACAACCCGTATTTAGAATTCCATGCCAAGCCGCTAGGTTTTAAATACACTAATCTTGTCTTATTCGATTAATTTGGTTACTAAGTGATTGTGAGAACAACACTTGAATTAATTAATTAGGCATCTATCCTTCGAAAGAAGCTAGATATAACATGGTGATTAGGTTGAAGAATCATACATCCATACTTGAGTATTGATTTAATCATTAAAGAGCATATGATTTACTCCCCGACCTGTTTTAATTAAGTGGTTTAATCTTACGTTTAATTGTTAGCTCGTGTGTTTGATTACTTATTAGTTAAGTTTAAAGTTTAATTTTGTCATAGTAGTATAGCACAACTTTGTCAATCTTCTCCGGTCTCTAGATTAGAAATAATCATAAAAGTGGTTGTTGAATTCCCTTCCCTGTGGATACGATACCTTAAGTGTTGCAATCGGATTTAGAACTTACACTTGGGTTCAAGATTTGTCTATCAAGTTTTTGGCGCCGTTGCCGGGGAAGGCGTTTAATTCAATATTACTTTAGTGATTTTTTCTGGTGCTTTAGACCACCCTTTCTGCTTGATTTCTTTTTGAAGTACGTTGAATTTGACCACGGGTTTTTCTCCATTGCAGGTACCTAGTTTATGCTACGATCGAAAGGCTTGGAACCCCTGCCTTACGATCCTGAAATTGAGAAGACTTGTAGGGCGAATCGAACGAAGCGAAAAAAGGAAAAGAAGCAGAAAGTAAACCCAATTCCAATGGCACAACCCATAAACGAGCAACCAACCACACTCCAGGATTATGCCATCCCTAACATTGGCTTAATCCAGAACCAAGTAACTCGCCCCGCCGTGGAGGCGAACAACTTTGAAATCAAAACCGGGTTCATCAACCTTTTACAACAGAACCCGTTCGGAGGTTTACCACATGAAGATCCCGCATCACACTTGTCCTACTTTTTGGATGTCTGCTCGACCTTTAAGATCCACAACGCCTCTGATGATGCGATCAGAGTTAGGCTCTTTCCCTTCTCCCTAAGGGACAAGGCCCGGACATGGATTTCGACCTTGTCAAACGATACACTTCAGACATGGGCAGACCTCTCTAAAGCCTTTCTAGCCAAGTTCTACCCTCCTAGTAAGACCATGAGGTACAGAGACGAAATAACGAGCTTCAGGCTCTATGATGGGGAAACATTGTACGAAGGATGGGAAAGATATAAGGAACTGCAGAGGAAGTGCCCGCATCACCGTGTTCCAGGATGGCAACTGGTACAGATCTTTTACAATGGAATGACAGAAAACATGAAAATTATGGTCGATGCGGCAGCTGGAGGAGCATTTATGGCACTGTCTGAAGAAGTAGGAATGCAACTTCTGAACAAGATGGCAGCAAATAGCAGTTGGACAAAGGAGAGGAGCAATCCTCCTCCAAAACCTGAGGCAGGCATACTCGCCACTGACACTGTGACAGCTTTCAATGCCAAGTTCGAAGCACTGAACCAAAAGCTAGACCGACTTGCAATTGCTACAGCACGAAACACAGTGGCACAGTCAAACGCCCTACAGGTATTATGTGAAATTTGTGGTGGTCCCCATTCTTTTGATATTTGTCCTTCTACAAATGCAGGTGCACAGGTTGTTGTTGGGCAAGAACAAGTCAATTACGTGCAAAATCAAAAACCAGCAAATGACCCATACTCGAACACCTACAACCCAGGTTGGAAGAACCATCCGCACTTCTCGTGGTCAAACAATCAGAATGTTCAAAACCCAAATCCAAATCCAAGACCACAGTTCCAACCAAGACAACAGGGACAACATCCACCACATCAGAATCAGCAGAGATTCGCACCCCCTCCACAACCACCGCAAGAACAGAAACCGGGATGGGAGGCGGCCCTCGAGAAGTTCATAAATGTCTCGAATGATAGGTATCAGAAACTCGAATCTCAGGTAGAACAGGTCCTGGTTCAAAATAAAAATTTGGAAGTGCAGATGGGCCAGTTGGCTAATTCAATCAATGTTAGAGCCCAAGGAATGTTTCCAAGCAAACCTGTGGAAAATCCGAAAGAGCAGTGTAAGGCCATTACACTACGAAGTGGCACGACTTATAAGGAGCCTGCAATACCGGTGGAAACCGAAGTGAGAAAGGAAAAGGACTCCGTTGTGGAACCTGAGAAAATGGTCGAGGCATCAAAGGAGGAGAAAGAAGTACTGACAAGTGAGCCCCCTTCAAAGCCAAAGACACCAGTGGCACCCAAGCCGTATGTGCCACCACTTCCTTTCCCGCAGAGATTTCAAAAGCAAAGGTTGGAGAAACAATTCGAGAAGTTCTTGAACATCTTCAAGGAACTACATATTAACATCCCCTTTGCCGAGGCCCTAGCTCAGATGCCCACTTACGTCAAATTCTTGAAGGAGATCCTCTCCAACAAGAGGAAATTGGAGGACTATGCCACTATAGCACTTACTGAAGAGTGCAGCGCCATTCTACAACATAAGCTTCCCCCGAAGCTTAAGGATCCAGGGAGTTTTTCAATTCCTTGCACAATTGGCCATATGTCTTTTAATAAAGCTTTATGTGATCTTGGTGCTAGTGTGAGCCTAATGCCATTATCTGTTTGCAGGAAACTTGGCCTGAATTCATTAAAGCCAACTACCGTTTCCCTACAGCTAGCGGATCGATCAGTCAAGTACCCCACGGGAGTCCTGGAAAACGTGTTAGTCAGGGTTGGGAAGTTCTACCTACCCGTAGACTTCATAGTATTGGACATGGAAGAAGATCAAAACATGCCGCTCATTTTAGGGAGGCCTTTCTTAGCCACAGCAGGAGCTTTAATTGATGTGAAGAGTGGCATTCTAACTCTTCGTGTGGGAGACGAACAGGTGGAGTTTAATCTGTTCAAAGCAATGAAAGGACCGGTGATAGAAGAACATTGCAATATGGTGGAAATCAGAGCACCAACACCGATGTCCATAAGCAATGAGGACCCTCTCGAACTTTGTTTAAGAGGACTCACTGACCACATTGATGGGGAAGACATTTTGGAAGAATTGGCCGCCTACGCTAAGGCACTCGAAGCCACCCCCTATGTGCCATTCCGAAAGAGGTTTGTATATGAAGAGTTGGGTACAGGTAAGCCCACTCTTCGTCCTTCTATTGAGACCGCTCCCAAGTTAGAACTGAAACCCCTCCCCGCTCATTTGAGATATGCTTATTTGGGAGAATCTGAAACACTGCCTGTTATTGTTGCCTCTGATTTAACTGATGCACATCATGATGCTTTGTTGAGAGTTTTGCGAGAACATAAACGGGCGATAGGTTGGACTATTTCTGACATCAAAGGGATTAGCCCATCTATTTGCATGCATAAAATTCTTATGGAAGATAACCATAAACCCTCTGTAGAGCATCAGCGCAGATTGAACCCAAACATGAAAGAGGTAGTTAGGGCTGAGGTACTGAAATTGTTAGATGCCGGGATAATTTACCCTATCTCGGATAGCAAGTGGGTTAGCCCTGTACAGGTAGTACCTAAGAAAGGGGGGATGACTGTAATTAAAAATGAAAAGAATGAGTTAATACCAACTAGGACAGTCACGGGTTGGAGAGTTTGTATAGACTATAGAAAGTTGAACAATGCCACTCGTAAAGATCACTTTCCACTTCCCTTTATTGATCAGATGTTAGAACGATTAGCCGGACATTCTTATTACTGTTTTCTGGATGGGTATTCAGGGTATAACCAAATTGCTATAGCTCCAGAAGATCAGGAAAAATGTACGTTTACTTGCCCTTATGGTACGTTTGCATATAGGCGTATGCCCTTTGGGTTGTGTAATGCCCCGGCTACTTTTCAACGATGCATGATGGCCATTTTCTCTGATTTTATAGAACGCACAATGGAAATCTTTATGGATGATTTTTCTGTTTTTGGTTCTTCTTTCGATTCTTGCTTGTATAATCTTGCTCAAGTTTTGCAGAGATGTGAAGAAACCAACCTTGTGCTAAATTGGGAGAAGTGCCACTTCATGGTAAAGGAAGGGATCGTGTTGGGTCACAAAGTTTCAGAGAAAGGCATTGAGGTGGATAGGGCCAAGATTGATGTGATTGCAAAATTGCCTCCACCTATCAATATCAAGGGAGTGAGAAGTTTCCTTGGTCATGCCGGTTTCTATCGCCGGTTCATCAAGGACTTTTCAAAAATTACATTACCTTTATGCAAGTTACTACAGAAAGATACGGAATTCGTGTTTAATGATGATTGCTTACTTGCATTTGATAGGTTGAAAAAGGAGCTTACCTCGGCACCAATCATGGTTGCGCCGGATTGGACTGTACCGTTTGAGCTAATGTGCGATGCTAGCGATTTGGCCATTGGAGCTGTACTTGGCCAACGAAGGGAGAAACGTTTACATGTTATCGCATATTCTAGCAAAACTTTAAATGATGCACAATTAAATTATGCTACCACTGAAAAAGAATTATTAGCTATTGTGCATGCTTTTGATAAGTTTCGGTCTTATTTGATAGGTTCAAAGACAATTGTCTACACGGACCACGCAGCAATCAAGTATCTCCTTTCGAAGAAGGATTCCAAGCCCCGTTTGATTAGATGGATTCTATTGCTTCAGGAGTTCGACCTTGAAATTCGTGACAAGAAGGGGACAGAGAACTTGGTTGCAGATCACTTGTCAAGATTAGAGGTTGGGGACAAGGAGGATGAGTATGAGGAAGAGATTACTGAGAAGTTCCCTGATGAGGAGTTGTTTGCAGTCGATGCAATAGTTCCTTGGTACGCAGATATCGTGAATCACATGGTTTGCAAAGCTCTACCACCAGGCATGAATTTCCATCAGAAACAGAGATTCTTGTCAGAAGTGAAACGATATTACTGGGAAGAGCCTTATGTATTTAAGCACTGTTCGGATGGGTTAGTACGTAGATGTGTCCCGGAGGTTGAGGCTGATGAGGTGCTTGAGAGATGTCATGCGAGCTTATATGGAGGGCACTCAAGTGGTCGAAAGACAGCAGCTAAGGTATTACAGTCTGGATTTTGGTGGCCAACGCTGTTTAAGGATGCTTACAAATTTGCCAAGGAATGTGATATGTGTCAGCGATCCGGGAACATTAGTAAAAGAGATGAGATGCCCATGAAGTATATCTTGGAAGTTGAGTTGTTTGATGTTTGGGGGATCGATTTCATGGGACCCTTCCCACCATCGAATGGAAATCAGTATATCTTGGTGGCGGTGGATTATGTATCCAAGTGGGCCGAAGCAGTGGCAACTCCGACCAATGATTCAAAGGTGGTGATTAAGTTTTTGCAAAAGAACATATTCAATAGGTTCGGAGTTCCACGGGCATTGATCAGTGATAGAGGTACGCACTTTTGCAACAAGCCCTTGGAAGCTTTGTTGAAGAAATATGGGGTCCAACATCGGGTAACTACTGCATATCATCCCCAAGCAAGTGGGCAAGCCGAGGTCACGAATAGGGAGTTGAAGTGGATTTTGGAGAAGGTAGTGAGCCCCTCTAGGAAAGATTGGTCCTCGAAGTTGGACGACGCGTTGTGGGCTTATAGGACCGCATTTAAGACACCTATAGGAACTTCGCCGTATCGGTTAGTTTATGGGAAAGCATGTCACCTCCCAGTCGAGATCGAGTATAAGTCGTATTGGGCCATCAAAGCTATAAATTTCGACCTCAAGAGAGCCGGAGAGAAAAGGATACTTGACTTGCAAGAGTTGGAAGAATTGAGGTTAGAAGCTTACGAAAATGCTCGGATCTATAAGGAGAGGACAAAGAAGTGGCATGATAAGCATATCCGGGTTAAGGAGTTTGTCGAGGGTCAATTGGTCTTGTTGTATAATTCTAGATTAAAGCTCTTTCCCGGGAAACTTAAATCAAGGTGGTCAGGTCCGTTCAGAGTGATAAAAGTCTTAGTGAATGGAGCGGTGGAGATAGGTAATGAAGGTTCACCATCCTTTGTGGTGAATGGACAAAGACTCAAGCCATATCTTGCCGGCGATCGAATCGGCGAACACGCCTCGTGCGTGTTAACAGTTCCAGCACTTTAGCCCGGAGTCATGAAGTCAAGCTAACGACTATAACTTAGAACTACTTTTCTTTCCTTTGTCGTTTTTCTTTTCTTTCGTGTTAGTTAGTTAAGCTTGTGATTGATGATCTTTTTTGTCTCGTATTCAGGTATTTTGGTTCGATTAGAGAGGACGGATTATGAAAAGAAGGGATGATTTTGAGCTAATAGGTGAGGAATTGTCAGCAAAAGTCCAAGTTTGGGGGAGACACGGGCGTGACTCCCACAAAGCATAAACCGAGACACCCCCGTGTCTCGGTACAGAAGAGGTTTGGATGGATCGAAGGTGACACGGGCGTGTCACTAATCTTAGGCATTTTGTGACACCCCCGTGTCAAGGTACAGAAGTGCCAGCCGAGAAGATGACACGGGCGTGTCAAGTTCCCTAAGGAAAAATCGACACCCCCATGTCAAGGTACAGAAATTGCCAGAAAAAGGATGACACCCCCGTGTCATCCATACAGCATACTAGATGACACGGGCGTGTCCCGTCCGATCGGTTGAAATAAAACGGGGGTTCCTCACATTTTTCTAATAGTTACAACAAAAACATCCCCTTCTTTTCTCTCATCTTTCTTCCTCCCCCATTCCCACACGGCACAAGCACTCCCACCATTACTTTGGTTCTTAATCCGGCAAGACACACACCCACATTGCACTTTACATCTTAAATCAATCGGGTAAGTCTTCTCTTCTCTTGGGTACTTTAAATTCTTGTATTTCAATTGAGAAAGTTAGACCCTAGTTCTTGAACCATGCTTGTGTTATGAATTCTTTGGAATCCTTGCTTCTATTTTGAGTTTTAGCATGATTAGAACTAGCAATTGTCATAATTTTGCAGTTTTTGGGCATTAAGCGGGTGAACCCTAATCTCTTATTTAAGCATGTTGGGTGTAATTTTTCTGAATTCTTGCTCCTTAGTCGAGTTTCGTGCATGCTAGAGTTAGGCGTTTGAAATGTATTGGGAAATTTGGCCCTTGCTCTTACACATTGTCATGAATTTTGCAAATTTTGGAGAATTGTTGTGGGTGGTTATGTACCCGGTAGTGTGAGAAATTGAGTCCCTCTGAGCTTTAAACGATTATGGTGGCATTAAGGGCTAAGTCTAGGTATTGGGTGATGAAATGCTATGCATGATTTGATGAAATACTATGCCCCTTACTTGTGCTTACAAGGTGTTCGATAAAATGCCCCTTTGAACTTGAATTGATTTTCTTCTTGATTTTTGTGCAGGAAATATGGGACGCAATAAGAGACCCGCACCTCTACAACTCACCTCATCTTCCGGGCCAACCGGTCGCCAACCAAGGGACTCAGTGAATGTCACTTTAGAAGGGCTTGGGAACCCTTACAACCGAAATACGACACGCAATATCATGCCCACAAAATTCCCGCATCTCGCCACACTTCGGAGATTGGGAGTTTGGGAAGAGATTGAGGTGTTGTTCAACAATATCGGGTGGAGGAGATTTATGATGGTTCCGGCCAATACATACCCGGAGTTGACAACCGCATTCTTCACGACCATGACTTGGGACCAAGTCGACACCAAGCTCACTTTCACATTAGATGGAGAGGATACCGAATCGTTAACTCTTGATGAGATTCGGGATGCCTTAGGGTTCCCTATGTGCGAGATGACAACGTTGCCGAATTGGTCCACGGCGGATAGAGAGGCGGTGTGGCGGTCTTTCCCTCTTAAGGCTGGTGCCCCGGCGTACAACCCCCGAAACACTAAGGCCACCTGGATTGATAGTTTAGTCTGGCGGTTGGTGCATCGACTCCTAGCTATGGGCATATGTGCGAGGCATGAGAGTGATGGCAATATAAATGGATTTGAGTTGGCCATCATGTATTTCATGAAGGAGGGGATGCAGTTTGATGCCACAACGGAATTCATGTATAAGCTTAAGGAGGTGGCCGGTAGGGCGTCGGGAACTATAGGTCATGGGGCCTATGTGACGAAGCTCGCCAAAGAGGTGGGTTGGCTTGAAGAGGATGCGGAGCCCTTATCCAACTTTCCCTATGTGGAGGAGCAGACGTTCATCAAAATGGACTTATTTATCCGATGGTCTGCCGGGAGCCTAAAGGACAGGGTTTTACCCTGGTATCCGGAAAGGGAAAGGCACCGGTTTGAGCGAATGTACAGGTGGGGTGTGGCCAAATATGATGACCTCACCCTTGATCAGCAGAGAAGGCTTGCTCAGATACCGGATAGGGAGGAAGGTGTGCGAGGAGCATAGATGCCTATGGTTCAAGACAACGAGGAGGAAATCCCCGCTTACATGCGGGATTATATGGCATCTCAGGATGCGAGGATGGACAGCTTCGTAGAGCATGTGGACTCCCGGCTTGATGCCTTGCAGCTCCACATTGATGGTCAATTCGAGAACCTCCACGCATACCTCGCCAAACAATTTGGAGGCGCCGGAGCAAGTAGCTCTAGCCAGCCGCCACATTACCCGCCATCTTTTCCTTGAGTGTTTTCTTTTCTAGTCTTTCATTTTCTTTGCCTGGGTCTGTATGAAGATATAATTCACTGCACTAACCTAACCATTTGCACTGTGCTAATTATTCGTATGGTTATTTGAGTTACTTGACGACAGGGCCTGCTTGTTAATTGCATGTTGATTATCATTTGCTCTGCTTAGCTTATGATCCGTGTTTTAGTCGTTAAAGTGCAGGTTAGGATTGATGAATAGCTTGTTGCCGGGTTCTTCGCAGTGTTGAGGGAGTTTTCTTTTTGCCTTCTTTCCCTTTTTCTTTTATGCATGGGGACATTGCATGATTTAAGTTTGGGGGAGAGGGGCAAAAAGTTTTGGATTGCATTGCTAATATTTTGCATAGGAAGATGCATTGTTGCTTGATATTGTGATGTCTTTGCGAGTGAAAAGATGATTGCTGAAAATAGGCCAAAATTTTTAATTTTTCGATGAGGTTTGATTGTTGGAAGTTTGCCAAAGTGAGTTAGGCTAGTTGAATGCATAAAGTTAGGTGTGAGTATTGATACTTTGGAATGGTGGAATATCCTTATTTTTGTGCACTTTGGAACAAGGTCATGTACTTAGGTTAGGATACTGAATTAGTAATTCTTGAATAATACTGAGAAGTGGATTAGGATGCATTTTAGTCCGATTGAAGCGAAAGTTTGAATTGACAAAGAGTTAGGGAGATGACTTAGGCATTCATGTCGGAGGTAGCCTCGCTATTGAGCCATTAGTACTAAAAAAAAAAAACGAAATCCTATTGACCCCGCTGAGCCTAAGTGTTGTGCCATTAAATTTTTTGTAGCCGCATGATAAGCCACAGGCACAACACCATAAACTTACCCTTAAGTCGCACTTTGATCACTCGTTTGAATCAATTGAAGATGCTGCTAAATTCCTGATGAGAAACAAAGAGAAGAAATAAGAGATAATCTTAGATGCTGAAAGAAAAGAAGAATGTAAAAGGAAGTAGTAGAAGAACGAGTGGTGTAAGCAACAAGTAGACAGAAAAAAAAAAAGAGAAAAAATTTATGGAGAAAAACATTGAGTAGATTTGAAACAGAAGAAATTTTCAGACTGTCTGTATATGACAAACGTGGACAAGGTCCAAGTTTGGGGGAGTTTGATGGGGAAGACGAAGATGGCAACCATGGAAATTTGAATGGGTGAGCTAGGTGTGTTGAGTCACTACTATACTAAAAATTCCATAACCTTAACCCCGAGCCCACATTACAAGCCTCGAAAGACCTTCCGATCCTTAAGTCTTGGTTAATTCCATTAGTGGAGATAGGTGCGAAGAATGCTTTCCGAAGTCTATCATTGGTACTTAGGAAGGAATCATTAGTTTGGTGTTCTGACCATTGTACATTTTCTTGTTCGAATTCACACACTACACGAGGATATTTAATTTATACCATTGTGTTGATACTTGTGCTTGATTGAAATGTGTTTGATGAGCTAGACTTGTTTTAGTGAAATTCTGAGAATTGCCCCATTGAGAGATTGATTTTGAGGTTAGTTTGATGTAATTTTCTTGATTGCTCGAGGACGCACAATATTTAAGTTTGGGGGAGTTTGATGTATCAGTTTATTGCATGGATTTGTAGGGCAAAATTAGTTAAATTCAAGCAGTTTTAAGAACTTATAACGTGGTTTATGCTCCTTATTAGGTACCTTTTACCTTGGAGTTGAAAAGACGAATAAAAGCAAAACCATGCAATAAAGGGCGAAAAAACGAGAGACTTCTAGGGGACACGCCCGTGTCCCCATGGATGAGCAAACTGAGACACGCCCGTGTCTCAGTACAGAGAAAGCCCTCGGATTTCAGGAGGTGACACGCCCGTGTCACCTATGAAGAGTAAATTGTTGCACGCCCGTGACTAGGTACAGAGAAGCCTGGAGACTTGACACCCCCGTGTCATCGAGAAGAACAAGTTTTGACACCCCCGTGTCAAGAAGAAAGCGCAGATACGATTTTATTATGTGACACGGGCGTGTCACATTTTAAAGCAGAACCCTTGCACGCCCGTGTCACGGGCCAGTTTAGGATTCGAACCCCTATATATACACGGTTTTTAGGCGGATTAAGAGAGCTTTTGGACGAGTCTTTCCCCAGAAGTTCAAGAACACTTGAAGAACGAAGAAACACGAAGATTGAGAGTTGAAGATTCATTCCAATCACAAGACTTTGTCAATTTGGTTTTATTTACTGCTTTCCGATCAAACTAATTCCTCAAGTTTTGGTTTTCAATTCTAGTTTAGTTAATTTCTTGTTTTAGATTCGTTTTTGGATAACTAGGTTAGAATTCAGAATTATTAATCCCGTTTTGATGTTTATGTTAGACATGATTATTTTGAATACAATTCCTTTGATCTTAATGAGTTTTGATCCAATTATGAGGAACTAATCTCTTAGGGTTAGGGGGTAAGGATTATGCATCTAAAGTGTTTGAATTAATGCTTGAGTAAATTTGTGTGATTCTTTGTTAGGAAAACGGTATTGAATAAGCTGGGAATGGATTGGCCATCCATGAACATGTTGTAAATTATCCGATAATCGAGAGATTGAGGATAATTGAGAGTGTTTTCTGAAACTTAGATCTTTTGGGCTTAAAGACATTTAACCCTAATTTCTACAACCCGTATTTAGAATTCCATGCCAAGCCGCTAGGTTTTAAATACACTAATCTTGTCTTATTCGATTAATTTGGTTACTAAGTGATTGTGAGAACAACACTTGAATTAATTAATTAGGCATCTATCCTTCGAAAGAAGCTAGATATAACATGGTGATTAGGTTGAAGAATCATACATCCATACTTGAGTATTGATTTAATCATTAAAGAGCATATGATTTACTCCCCGACCTGTTTTAATTAAGTGGTTTAATCTTACGTTTAATTGTTAGCTCGTGTGTTTGATTACTTATTAGTTAAGTTTAAAGTTTAATTTTGTCATAGCAGTATAGCACAACTTTGTCAATCTTCTCCGGTCTCTAGATTAGAAATAATCATAAAAGTGGTTGTTGAATTCCCTTCCCTGTGGATACGATACCTTAAGTGTTGCAATCGGATTTAGAACTTACACTTGGGTTCAAGATTTGTCTATCAAATACCTTTTTTCTCAAAAGGAACTTTCTTGGTCATTTTACTTTTCTAAACAGGATTCGTAGACTGACAGCTGTCAAGTCGAAAAGACTCGACAATCAGTCTTTGGATCTTATTTGGATAAAACTGACCAAGACGTTGATGCCACGTAGAAGTTTTTCTTCTTAGATGGTAAGTCAAGCTTCTTTAATGTTAAACTTAAAAAGAGGTTTGTCATTGAGGTATAAAAGACCATCTTTTATTGTGCCACAGAAAATAAACCTTTTATTCTGTTTAATGGTAAACCTTTATTCAAAATAAACCGTTAGGCCATTAATTATCAAATAACTTACAGAAATCAAATTTCTGTATATATGACACGTATAATATTAAAACCCTATTGCCAAAATATGACTTTATAGTCCTTACTGCTAATACAAATAGACTTGTATTATCCTTTAGCAGTAGTTGAATGTTAGCCGTTTTTCAAACTTCCTGGTTAGTTTGAATCTTTGCAACGAATTGCAAATATGATTAGTTGAGCTCGAATCTACACATGAGGAGTCTGGTGAATTTTCAACTAAACATGCTTTTCAACGAGTAAGATATCTTCATATCTTATCTAAACGGCGTAGCAAACAGACAGACTAAGTATTTTGGACAATCTCTTTTCCAATACTCGTTACCACCGAAATAGAAACACTTTTCCATTGTTGGATCTGACTTTCTATTTCTGAACCTTAGATTGGGAACTTTTCATTTTTCTTTCTTCCACTTACTGGCTTTTAAGGCCGTGGATATTGATGTCTGATTAAAGAGAACTTATCCCTTAGTTTATATCACCATTTCTGCCATATTGAGGTCGTTCATTGGTTCAGGTTGAGTTTTTAAAAAAAATTTAAAATTAATCTTGAACGTACAAATGACTTAGGCAGAGAGTATAGGATCGTATCCTCTCTGTTAGGATTGTTTCTTTAAGCACAGAGGCTTTCAATCTCGTTTAGATTAGTTATCATATTCATAATATGATTCTAAACCGGTGATCCTTCAAACATCTTCATAACTAACAACCTTCTTATTGACTCGTACCTTCGTACGATTCTGTCTTCAAAACATGTTCTTATCAGTGGGCATCTAATGCATCTGATGCTCAAGAACATTTAAAACAGATGTCAGGATATAAGACTAGCCAGATCATCACACTTGATCCATTTGGGATAAACGTCTTTCTAATCTTGACTGGTTGTAGTTTTCGAAATTTTCGGATAAGGTTCAGTGAGTATGTAAACTTTCGTGTCTCAACACGATGTCAAGATTTATTACTTAGTCAGCATAGTTGAACCCTTACTAGCCTATTTCGTTATAGACATACAGTTTGGAGTGGGCTAAGAGAGATCGTAATTACAAAACTGAAATAAATAAATAAATGTAAGTTATGATTATGTATTTCACTTTCTTCTGCGTCCAACCAATAAATGAAATCCACGTAAGCATTTTGATTTACGCAATGGTGACTTAACTAACTGCAGTTGACTTCCCGGAGGCGAGGTCGAAAAACCGCTTAGAAAAGCAAGAACTATTCTTAATTAACATGTCATCTAGACAACTCTTACCAAACAATGTTAATTCACCACGTCAACCCTTGGCCTCTAAGTGAATGTAACAGAGCTCCGAAGGGAGGTTAATACATTACTCAATCAAGTGTGCACCATTACCTAGAAGTCCGTACGAGTAGGTCAAGACACTCCACGGAGGCGTGGTCGAGCTGACTTTCCCGTATTTCATTCTATCCGTAGAAGCCTAATCTTATATACCGTGAATACATACCCGCCGAAGGGAGTAGTATATATTCACTATACTATAGACGGGTAATGGAGGCCATGAGAATCCAACTCTTTTCATCTCGCTCCCACTTGAATTTTTAAAAAGTGTGGATTATCTTTTGATTATTTAATAATCACTTTTGGCGTCTTATTGTTGGAAGTAATTAATCTAATTAATACCCTCCCACTAGGATTACTAAATCATATTTAAAATCCCAATAATAATATTTTAAGGCAATTTAATAACTATTTATTAATTAGGCCGAAAAATATTAGTTCAATTATGCATCGCGTCTAATCTCTATTTAATCACATTAAATAAAATATGCATAATTCAAATATCATAATATCTCATATTATCATGATCATGCCATAAAATAAAAATAATTAAGCATGCTTTCATATAATTATCACATAATTATCATGCTTAAAATTTTAAATGACACAAAATAAATATGCCATAAATTAAATCAATTAAGCATGCTGGTATAATTATCACATAATTATCATGCTTAAAATATATGGCATAAATTAAACATGTTATAAATAAATTATCTCATAATTTAAATCATGTTTACTGATTCGGTAATTAACCAGGAAGATTATTGAAATCGATTCCCAGAAAATTACCATTCCACGTAAATTCCCAGGAAACACTGGAGGGGTCACAACGGTCCCACTTAAAAACCAGCCTCCTTTTGACAGAATTTACGTGCACAGTAGCAGATTTAAAATTATGCATCGCATGCATCATATCAATGCATGTATATATCTAGAGCACGGCTCTGATACCAGTTGCTGGGAGGCGGACCCAGAACAGTAGCGGTCCGAGCCCGCATTTTAAATTTTTTATTATAATACAAGTATTAAAATATTTCTAAAACATTTTAACACAAAGCGGAAGACGTAGCCGGATCCACTCAAGTATATACATGCAATTGATAATAAATTTTAAATCACTTAAGCAGATAAATATCTAACATGCAATTAACACTTAAGAGCACATAATTTATCATGCTTAAAATAAAACAACTGTAAAATATTACCGTACTGCAAACATGGCTATCTAACGGCATTTTTTCAGCACCCGAATTCACCTCCTGAGAACCCGATATCCGATTTCCTCGTGAAACCGGCAGAGCTTCCCTGCAATTACCCCAGGGACACCCTCGGAGTGTGGGCTCCGAAAGTATTTCTCTAAATACTTAGAGAAAATAAACTTTAAACTAGAAAACCCTTTTCAGGGTTTAATCTCCCAACATTAGGCGTTTTATATAAACACATAATTAAAATTAATTCCAAAATCAATCGGAATTAACTAGGAGAAAATGGGACTTGATTTCAAAGCCAAGATTTGGCCAAAACCATCCCAAAACTGAATGAGAAATGAGGGAGGGGGTTCAACCTATTTATAGGCAAAAACCGGAGGGCAAAACGGTCATTTTAAGCATAAGTGGAAGGGTATTTTGGTCATTTTGCACTGCCACTTGCAAAATTGACGGAATATGAGAGCACCACGTTGAAGCTCTCTTCGCCACGAATCCAACGCCGCCGGCCACGCGCCAATCGGAGTTGGCACGCGCCCTCACGCGCCACCTGAAGGTGGCGCGTGTGTTACACACGAGGCCTAGGGTTTAACCACGACGTGGCCGATTCTCGTGCCGCCACGTGTCCGGGTCCGGTCCGACCCTATCCGAGACCCGGCCCATTAACCCGGTTCTGTGACCCGTTGACCGATCCGGTTATATCTAATCTAGACTGTACATACGCGTTGACGTGGCGCAATCTCAGCCACACACGGAGCGCGCCACGCGGCGTCCAGTCAGCGCTACCTGTGGCCAGTCTGCTGACGTGGCACGCCACGTCAGCTGCCACATCATCCCCATGCCACGTCAGATATATATATATATATATTATTTTTTTTAAATCTAAAATTTTATTTTCTCCAAAATAAAATTCCTGGCATTTCCAACTCTTTGGAACTTGATTTATTTTCAAACACTTTGAAAATTTCATTTCTCTTTCTCCTTTTAATATTTTCTCTTTGGGTTTTTCAATTGGGCCTTGCAGGGGGACCTGCAGGACTAATTAATTTTAGCTCCAAACGGATTAATATATTATCATCCCATGATAATAATTAATTACCATTTAACAATATTTAATCCCACTAAATAAATATTGTTGCACTCTAAAATTAATTAAATTATTCACGAATTTATCGATCTAGAATAATTTCGCATTTTACTCCTCCGTGTAGATATGCATGAAAAATAAATTGTAACTAATATCGTTTATTTTTCATTTCCAATTTGAAATTTATTGATTCGCCTTAAGTTCAAATTCTCTGTATGTGAAACACATTCATCATACAACTTCGGTGACGTATCACTCGAAGTGCTTTGGCCAAAGTCTTAATTCGAACTTTTGCAAATCTATTTCAAGGATATCTCTTACCTTCCAGCAAGGCCACAGATTCCTCGATCAATATAACTCTTTAGCGCATTTCATATAATCACTGAACATACAAAGTATTTTGGTCACCCGTTACCGAGACCTCACTTCGAGTATGTTACAGTGACTAACACTACATGCCTAAAGCCAAAATATTATCAGGATTAAGAGTACAATGCTTCCTGAGATTTTATCCATTTTAGATAGCAGTATAAAATGAATAATCTCAGTGGTCCAGTTCGATGTTTCCAATTCTATTGAAAATCATCAACGTGTTATAATTGGAATCACCATTCCCTATGACGAAAGACTAATCATCTTATATAACCACGTTATAGTCTTGATAAGAACATATTCTTATCTTACCGACTAGAACTTTAATGACACGTGATTTCGGTATCCAAAGTCTTTTCCTTGAAACACATTTCATATAAGAACACCATCACACGTCATTAATTATTAATCTGCGAAATACTCATAACTTGCTGCAAATTCAGTTTTATTAATTCAATAAATTGAATTTTCAGGGCACCATTCCCAACATAGAACGCAATCATATAAGACACCAAAATATATATCACATAGGCACGTATCACAAGCACACACAAAAGCATATAATGACGTAAATCCTATAGCCGTATAACCTAGACCCGCTCAAAGACTCACCCTATACTCATTCTAGACATGACACGAGCTCTGGTTCGCACCGGGCTCTGATACCACCCAAGTGTGGCGCTCTTGCCACATCCCGCACTGAGAAATACCCCAAGTGTTAGCTTTGGGCCTCCACTCGTGATCTTTCCCGGCGAACTACGACGAACAAACAAACACAAGCATAGCGGAAGTATAAAGATAACAATACTCAAACATATAATTCAATTACAAGGCCGATGAGACTGATGACAAAACCACAAACTGTAAATATAGACTGTACATCCTGACTTTCCCACGAAGGAGAAGTTCCAAAAACACCGAGTTTCAAAAACAAACTATCTAGACGACACCTGACAACCTAGACCTGACATGCAGCCTAGCTACATCTGCCTGAAGCCAAAACCAGAAGAGAAGGGACGTTAGTCAAAGTGACTAAGTGAGGGGGTTATACATATACATAAACGAAATCACAAGCTTGGTTCACATTTTCATTATTTTCGAAAACAAGGCGTAAATGTATAAGAAGGGATAGCTTTTAGTTTTTACGAAAAATGTAACGCCCCACATTTTCAAATTATTCAGGTACGCGTGCCACACGTGTGGGTTTGAGAGTTAGAACTGTTAAGCGTGCTTAATTGCATTATGTGACTAAGTGGATTATGTGATTAATTGTCTAATTGCCTAAGTGTTCATTTTAATTGCTAATTCATTTTAATTTCATTTCAATTCATTTTCTAACATATGCATACTAGTTCGAACGGAATATTCCCCCAGAATCGTGCAAAAGGAGTAATGTGCAAAAAATTTCAAAGATAAGGGGGCAAATTGCACAAATTTAAAGGTTAAGGGGAAAAGTACAAAATGTGCCAAAAGATAGGGAGTTGTTGTATAATAATAATAATAGTAATAACAACAGTAATAATAATAATAATGAATAAATAAATAAATGAAGTTATATAGTTATTTTCATTTGATTATAGTTATTGAAAAAGTAAAGTACTAATTTATTTGTAAAGGAAACTAGAAAATTATCGGTGCATGTGTAATATATCATCCTAGGCTATGATGCACGAATATGGACACGGCGATACGGACACGACACGACACGAATACGGCGACACGGATTTTTTCTTGAATTTCCCACGTGAGGAGTGTCCGACACGAGTGTCCGACACGACACGACACGACACTGCAAAATGATATTTTTAAGAGTGTCCGTGCATCATAGATCCTAGGTATATTTTCTTGTAGTAAGGTATTATAAACCTGATAGAGGAGGAGGACTATCAAAATAGAACCCGACTCGAAAACCCCTACCCGATCCACCCTCATAATTTTCACGTTAGGGTTGGGGTTTTTCAGGTTTGGATCAAATTGGGTCGGACCCGATTTCAATCCGGAGAAGAGAGAGAAAAAAGGGTTAGGGTTAGGGTCAACCCGGGTTGATTTGAAAAACTAATCGGGTGACCTTATAACCCCGAACCCGACCTGAAAAACCCGACCCACCCAATAATGGATAGTAGATATAAATGAAAACCCTAATTTCCCAAAACTTTTCTTCCGTTGTTTTCTGCAAAACACTCCAGCGGCAGATTCTCTTCTCCAAGAATTCCACCAATCGCCGCCTTCACCGTCGACTGCCGAATATCAACGTCGACCACCGGACATCACCGTCAACCACCTCTAGCTTCTGATTAACATTGGAAGCAATTGTTTGTTTAGGGAAATAATTTTGAGGAGCAGTGCATTTGGTGTTCTTGGAGCTATATTCCATTTCAGGTGCCTCACTTTTACCTTACTTATTTCCATTTTCTTATCCATTTAAGCTCTCGACATTGTAGAAGAATGGGGCAGAATTACCCAGAAAAATTCAAGAATTGGGCTCATTTCCTTGTTGGGTTTGCTTAATTGTAATGGTTTAAGTTTGAATTCGTATCAAAGTTTTGATCTTGGGCAAGATATTGCATTTTCTTTTCTTTTTTATTTTTAAACGAAGATATTGCATTTGCAAGGACCGTAAAAGGCGATTCCATAGCCTTTACGAGAATAAAAGATTACATTTTTAATCCAAAGAGCAAAATTGTTGTGTCTTTATGTAAATTGCAAGAAGATTTTCGGCATAACAGGAACAGTTTGTTGGTTGTGCATCTTGTGCAATAATGGCCGGATCTGTGTTGTATAAGCTTGAGTTTAACTGTACATGTTTGGTCCACATGTTAGATATCATTTGGGGTGGCAAAATGAGGGATTATATTTATTGTTTTCATAAAAGGAATGTATAATTTTTAATGAAAAAGTTAGCTAGCTGTTGGGGACATTCTGATTTAGAATTACAGAATATGTTAAATGTGTTAAATGTTGCAGAATATGTTAATTCACATTTAATCTCATTTAATTAATTTCAGTTTATTATTTCTTTAGATTGTTGGTTTATAAAGCATACAATGTTCTATTTTATTATTTCAGATGGATCCGGAACGTATCGATATTGATATTCATATTGATCCGAAAAGTACTTTGGGAAAACGCAAGAGGAATACCAAATCAAAAGTATGGGAGACATTGTACTGAATCAAAGAGTAGAGCCTGTTGTTTCATGGGATCAGAGACTTAAAATAACATTGACAATTTCCTCAAAAACGGTTCGTATCTGTCAATTACTCTTCATTTATTTTCTTCAATCCTCTAGTTCAATCTTCTTGCATAACTACTTACAATTGTTCCATAGAAAAATTCATTCTTTTCCTCAACCGGCAAACTAATTCCTTATGTGTGAGTGAACTAATAACAGAAATACAATTTTGTTCGTTCGTTGGTACTTGTTTTTCCCTTTTAATATGCTGCTCGTGGAAAATAATCGTTGGTACCACTACAAGAAAACAGCCGAAATCCGAGGGAAATTTCCGAGGGAATTCCGAGGGAAACCATTCCCTCGGAAAAAGCCTCCTCGGAATTGGTTCCGAGGGAAAAATTTCCGAGGGAATTCCCTCGGAAAATACATTTCCGAGGGAATTCCGAGGGAATTCCGAGGGAAATAAAAATCATACTATTTCCCTCGGAATTCCCTCGGAATGTACCCAAGGACGATATTCCCTCGGAAAATTTTCCAAGAAAAATATTTCCGAGGGAATTCCCTCGGAAATTCCCTCGGAAATTAAAATAAAATAAAACAATTGGACAACAACATTTCCGAGGGAATTCCCTCGGAAATTCCCTCGGAAAATAAAATTAAAAAAAAAAGCGGACAACAACATTTTCGAGGGAATTCCCTCGGAAATTCCCTCGGAAAATTTAAAATTATTTGTTTTTATTTTATTTATTTATTATTATACCTGTTTTGAATCTAAAATTTGATATAAATTATAATTCTAAATACATTCTATATATGAGTAATTAAATTCTGAAAATCCAAATACATTCCTTTTACTCAAAATCTTCAAACATCTTTACATTGAAGCCGATCCATACTACATACTACAAATGATGTAATAAAAGTAAGCAAATCTATATTATATAGCCATTAAACCTTCCAGATTGAATAGCCAAGTTTGCTGCTATAACACATCAAAGGCTAACACATTGAATCTTTTCTTGGAATAACACATTAAATAGCCTAATCAATGACTTCCTCTCTCTTCTTTGCGCTTTAACGTGAGGAAGGATGTAGCTAAATGAATGGGGAATGGCGTAAACAATCATATACTTCACAAATCCAAATCTTTGAACAGCTTTTCTTAACGGCTGCATCATAGGGAGGAACCAACTTCGGAGGCTTATTGTCCAAATCCCAGAAGATTGCAACTTTGTTTTCAAGATTCTGGTTTGGAGATTCTGGTTTCGAAAAATCAAATGACGCAAGCGATATCCCACTTCAATGATATCTGCAGCAGATCAAAACATCTGAATAGAATTATCAAAACAAATCAAACCCCAAAGAATTCTCACAAAGATTGAGCTTGAACAGAAATCATAAAACTTAAACGCTGAAAATAGAAACAAAATTAAATCCAAACGCCCATTACAGGACACTATATTAAGATGCAGGTTTCTTTAATTCATTGAAAGAAAAAATCAGAACTTGATTAATTTCATGGCGATAACAACCTACCCATATTTCTTATTCTGTAAAAAACCATTCAATAATAATGCACGCACAGATCAAAATTAGTATTTATGCACCAAATCAAAGATGGCATAAGAATCTAAATCTTCGACCTATAAATCAAGAAAAGATTCAATCTGTTGCTTTTTCCAAGAAACAAAGGCTATTCAACCTTCCAAAAGTTAGAATTAATGGCTATTCAATCTGTTATTCCAAGAAAAGATTCAATCGTCTTGGTTCTTGGAATAACAGATTGAAGCAAATCTATATTATATTTCAAGAAACAATCAACCTTCCAAAAGTTATCACACATCAAAGGCTAATTCCCATTAGCTAAGTTTGCTGCTGGCATACCGTGGTGAAAAGTTTGCTGCTGCCAATCCCATCTTTCATCTCCTTTAGCTCACGCACGATGTTTTTGAACGACATCTAAATGGATTAGAACATATATTTTCATTATATTGATATGATAAAGAGTTTTAAGTGCCAAAGTTATATAACAAAAGTCAGTCAAAGAATATGGATCCAACAATCTTCCAAACTCAACCTTTACACAAGAAACAAGCATATAAATTCTGAAAATTAGATACACTAACCACGAAAAGAAAGAAAACTAATATTATGTAATTAATCTCACAAATCAGCAAAAATAGAAACCACATTTTAAATTGCTGAAAAGGTCATTCCACAACAAGTGATGAAATCCCAGAAATTAACAAGTATTTTCCAGCAAATGAAAAGTTTACACTAATTTAGCAACAAGATCGAAGCTTTAAACCTCGAATTTTCCAGTTCCGCATGTTCATCAATATCCAAACAAAATACACGCTAACCCAAACTCCAAACCTTACAAACTTAGTAAAAATTGAAAAAAGAAGCAAACTTCACAGCTTCCAAAACCTAAAAAAAAAGATTTTATTTCCCAAAAAAGGGATCAAATTTTCCCTGAGCCCCAGAAAAGTAGTAATTTCATAACATTCAAATTGATCTCAAACTAATCCTTGAGGGACTTAATACAAGTAAAAACAAAAAACCCAAAAGAGAAAAACCTTCAAAATGCAAGGATCGGAAGAGGGCAAAATCAGATCAGGGTTTCATGGATGGAAGCCTCTGCCTTGAAATTTGCCGTCGAAGACCTGGATGGAAGCTCCGCCTTGAAATCCGCCGTTGAAGGTCTGTCTGGAAGCTCCACCGTCGAAGAACTACGCTGGAAGCTCCGCCGTTGAAGACCTGCCTGTATTTGAGGAAATTTCAGCTGAGGCTGTGGAAGTTTCAAAAGTGAAATGAGGGTTTTCCCTTTTGCCGAGTCTGGATAAATTTTGGGGGAAAAAGTGTTCAAAATTTTGGGAAGAATGAGGGTTTGAGTAAATTTTGGGGGGATTTCCTTTTTCTTTTGCCGCCGCTGCATAAATTTTGGGTAGGGGGTTGTCAACATTTTAAGTTTGAAAATTTTGATTTATGAATAGTTTTATTTAAGTAAATTTTGAAATACAAATATTTTATATATTTTTTTAATTTTAATAAATTTAAAATATCCGAGGAGTAGGACCATAAATATTAGTGTCTTAATTCTAACAAAATTCTAACATAAATATTAGTTTTTTTTTTAATTCTAACACAATTGATTATAATATATGATACAAATTAGTGTCTTATGGAGTAGTACCATAAATATTAATCTATATAATAAGAATATAAGATAAATATATATTATATATGCACATAATACATTATTATATAATATTGAAATAAATATGTTCAAATAAAAAAAATTAATTGTAATATTTAAACTAATTTTGCTCATTGATTGTATTTAAACTCAACAAATTATCATGTAATATTTAATTTTAAAAATTATATAGTGTAAATTCCGAGGGAATTCCGAGGGAAAATGGTTTTCCCTCGGAAATCCCTCGGAATTCCCTCGGAATTCCGAAAAAAAATAAATATTAAAAAAAGAGAAAAAATTGATTTTAAATATTAAATGTAATAACATGATGTTTTCTTTGTTAGTTAATTAAATAAGAAAAAATTCTCTTCCAAAAATATGAGAAAACGAAATTCGATTTCGATTTAAAATAAAACGAATGTCATTAACGTTATGATATCGTTCGAAATACTTACCGAATGTTTGATTACATATGTATAACCATCAATTCACTCATTTAATAACTAAAATTATCTTACTTTATTCACTAATTATACATATAATTCTCATGGATTGTATTTAAACTCAACAAATTATCATGTAATACTTAATTTTAAAAATTATATATTGCAAATTCCGAGGGAATTCCGAGGGATTTCCGAGGGAAAATGGTTTTCCCTCGGAATTCCCTCGGAATTTCGAAAAAAAAATAAATATTAAAAAAAGAGAAAAAATTGATTTTAAATATTAAATGTAATAACATGGTGTTTTCTTTGTTAGTTAATTAAATAAGAAAAAATTCTCTTCCAAAAATATGAGAAAACGAAATTCGATTTCGATTTGAAATAAAACGAATGTCATTAACGTTATGATATCGTTCGAAATACTTACCGAATGTTTGATTACATACTTAAAAAATAACTATTCAAAATTCCGAGGGAATTGCGAGGGAATTCCGAGGGAATTTATCAAATCAATTTCCGAGGGAATATTTCCCTCGGAATTCCCTCGGAAAGTAGTTTTATTTTAATAATTAAATAAGTTTCAATTTTCCGAGGGAATTTTCCCTCGGAAATTCCCTCGGAAAATACTAAATTGAATTATGCGAACATTTCCGAGGGAATATTTCCCTCGGAAATCCCTCGGAAAATAATTTTAATTAAGAAATTAAATAAGTTTCAATTTTCCGAGGGAATTTTCCCTCGGAAATTCCCTCGGAAATACTAAGTCGAATTATGTGAACATTTCCGAGGGAAATTTTCCCTCGGAAATCCCTCGGAAAATAATTTTAATTTAAAAATTAATTAAGTTATAGGTTTCCGAGGGAACTTCCCTCGGAAAATCCCTCGGAATATTATTTTAATTTAATAAATAAATAATTTTTATTTTTCCGAGGGAATTTTCCCTCGGAATTCCCTCGGAAAACTTAGCGGCTAACCTTGGCGCTAAAATTACCGAGGGATTTCCGAGGGAAAGTTCCCTCGGAAATAAATTTGGCGAATTCCCTCGGAAGTCCCTCGGAAATTTCCGAGGGAAAGTGTCCCTCGGAATTCCCTCGGAAATTCCGAGGGAATTCCGAGGGATTTTTTCCCTCGGAAATTTCCCTCGGAATTCGCCTGTTTTCTTGTAGTGTACAACCTAATTTCTTTGTAATGCAGCAAACAGAACGCAGAACATCATCTCTGAAGTTGGGGATTCCACTCTGGACATGTTCAAATGGTTCAAAGGTATCTTTAAATGGCCAAGAATCGTCCTTGCCGCCACCAGGTACGAATGCCGACCTTTTCTTTTACTTCCCTTTTCTTTTCCGTTGTTGTATTTCTTCTGTTATGATCGTTTTTCTCTACTCCATGCAGGCAACTTCCTGTCGGTTACCAAAAGTTGAAGCTCCGAAGACAAAATCAGTCTTGTTTTCCCTCTTGATTTTGGTTAATTGAACTTATTTTAAGTCTGTGGGAATCGATTTGGATTGTGATTTAGTTTTATGCATAAGTTAGTTTGTCAATTTGTTAGATTGAAAGAACATAAGTTAGTTTGTCAGTTTTTAATTTTATGCATTAAGTTAGTTTGTTAGGTTGTTGGATTGAAAGCACACAAGTTGGTTTGTCAGTTTTTATGCATAAGTTAGTTTTTATGCACAAGTTAGATTTAGCTTATGAAACTGTAACGTGAATGCACTTCTGTACTTAAGGTTTTCAATTCAGCAAAAAGTTCCAAAAAAAGAGAAGAAAAGTAAAAATAATAATAAAAAAAAACACAGGTTGGGTCGGGTCGATCAGGTGGGTCGGGTTAGTGGGTGACCTGAAAAAAATCAGGTCAACCCCAACACAAACCGAACATGATAGGTTCAGGTTAGGATTGAGGGTTTCGGGGACATTTCGGGTTCGAGTTGGGTTCGGGTTGACCTTTTTTGTGTAATACCCCTATCCCAACCCGACCCACCTGAATTGACAGCCTGGAGGACAGCAATTCATCGACAGGTCATCCACCAGGGGAAAACGGCACTTCAAATCAAAGCTCGGTGTTTGAGTAGCTTCTACTCCGTTTTGGCATGTGGCTGCCCAATGATTCTTTATCAGCTATTTTATGCCAAATGCGTACGCCAACTGCTATACCTCCACAATCGAAAAAGTTGAGTTGAACTAAAAGGGGAGTTATATGCCCATGCGGAGCCATTGGAGCATATTTTTGCAGCTCTTGAGGGTCGGGGTTACTCATAGTATCTCTCATGAAAGCATGCACACGGGTTTCCAAGTAAAGGATGCCATCGTCATTGCAATCAATGAAAGAACTCTCGTAGCCTATCCTGCCTGCTAAGAAATAGAAGTTTTTTTAAAACATCAGATAAGGATTTTGTTTGAGCTTTCGAGATATCTTGGTTGAATCGAAATCCGTGGGAAACTGAGCGGATTCGTAGAAGAAAACAAGGTCGACGCACCTAGGAGGTGTTTTTTGGTCTAAGAATGATAAGCACAACTTTTGAAGGTGTTGGGGAGTTGAGGATGATGGCTGTATCTTTTCTACTGATAAAACATCCATTATGGATACTTTCTGTCTCTCCCTCTATCTCCCTCTGTCTGATCTCTCACTGTTAGTAGTTTCTCACGGGGACTTTGTTGCTCTTGAGCACACTGTATCACAGCTATTGTATTAATCTGACTAGATATATATTTCTTAATCTATTATATCGTACCACGCTTAATCATGTGAAACTAGTTTAACTTTGACCTCGCTTAATCATCTGCAAGGTAAGATACTTTTTCAATACTAGTAAGCAAAACACGCTTCGGGCATGGCAATTAATATATACTTCTTGTTCGCTTAAAACGTGTAGATCTAATATGAACTTCAACTACACTAAAGGCAAAATTGGTACGTTCAGATCGTTCAATTCCATAAGGTTTTAATTTTAACACATTTAATCTGGTCCTATGTTAACACATTTACGGCGGAATTAATTCCAAATAATAACAATTTTACCCAACAATTTTTATTTTTATAATAAATGTAAAAATATCAACAATAATTTGTGCGATTTCATGAAGATCATGTTTATCGAAACATGTGCTTTTACGGAGTTTATTGAATAAGTTAACATGTTAAATATCTTGTTTATCGAACATGTGCGTTTACGGAGTTTATTGAATAAGTAAACATGTTAAATATTGCACAAATAAGCTAACATGTTTTATCCTCATTCAAAAATTGATCATAAACAATGCCATGATGCTTTATACCCATAGTGTAAAATGTGAATTGTTATCTTATTAGGAAAACTCCAAGCAATAGCTTTGATATGTTCACAAGGCCAAAATTCTTCGTTTATCTAAAGTCTATTTTAGATATTTCAATATAAAAATGCAATAACTATAAAACAAAGTTATATATAATAAGGTTATATATATATATATATACACACACACGTATCGATAATTTATATCACCAGATGTAGTGTAACTTATTGATTCGATGTTATCTATATCTATCTATTTATAATTTATGATATATATCTATACTATAATATATGGAAGGGTGTAGAGCCGAGAGCGGTGGGCCACCACATCCCTCCGCACCTAAACCCGAACCCACACATGAAATAGAAGTCTATACATGAGCACAAGTCTAAGTGAACGGGGACCTACACTCACACACTAGATTAAGTGGGGCTAAACACAAACCAGAGCGCGCAAAACAAACAACAGAGTGCGGAAGCAAATAACAGGATCAACATAAAACAAGCTCTAACGAGCAACAACAACTATACAATGCCATCCCGGCCAAAATACTACATCAAGTATCATAAAAGTGTCATAATACAAATTCTTAACAATCTTATACATAAGAAGTCCAAAAGTATGTAAATATGAATGCAGACTCGACCTATCCGAACTAGTGTGACTAAACGACACACTTCCTCGCCTAGCTCGAGCAAACCTGCAACTAAAGGTGGTAAAAGAGAAGGGTTAGTTAAAACTCGATTGAGTGAAGGGGCTAACACACACCCACACACTATATACGTATAGAACAAAGCATGTATTAAAAGAAGGTTATCAATCGAGACTAAGGTTTTGAAAACCAAAGAATTTTCATAAGCATAGCATAATATACATAAAAGAAATCCTAACTCGATTCATAATCCATCATAACATAAACGTAAACATATGCCCTGCGAGCACAGGCCTTCCCGACCTTACTTCATAACATACATATAAAACCGAAATTCATAAAACATATCCACCCAAACTTCCAAGGTGATTCGAGGAGCAAACCTTCAACACCTACTTACGTATGCACAGGGGGTAGTGATCTCACGTCGTGCCTTCTCCGGCATCCACCGAAGGTTCAAAGCACTATGCTTTCTCAACCTCCAAGAGTCGCGCGTAAGTACCTCAAAAGGGGAATTGAGCATAGACTTAATCCCGATGGCCCTTGCCGTCCTGGGTGTCCTTACCCATATTTTCCGGGGCCCATCATACCTTACCTTTTCATATGCCTATGTTTCAAGGCTCAACTTGCAACATATCTTAACATAAATGTACATAAACCTTTCAAAATGTAAGCTGACTTATACTCGTACATATACCATTTTAAAAAACTTAAACATATTCATAAGGTCATAAACATAGCTTACAAACACGTATTTAACTATATATAAGAAATATAGTCGCATGTGGGATGAGAAAATCAACACATAAAGGTCGTATGACTTAACTAAAAGAAAAGAATCCTAATCCTCACCTTATAACAAAAGAGGTAGCAAAAGAGGTCCAAAACGACACTGCGGACACTTATGCCTCGGGCTCGGTATTCTCCGGAAGTTGTGACGCCCCGAGCGTAGAGCTATCACATCCCTCGCACTAGAACCTAATATGTATATGAAATGGAAAATCCATATACGTGCTAAGAGCTAGCGAATGAGAGACACTCAAGACCACTCCTAGCTAGGTAGCGCTATACAGACGGTCAACAACAATTAAACGCATAGCGGAAGCAAATTCATCAAGTAAACAACAATTCAGAAGCTCAGCCATCCTATTTACATAAACAAGGTTCACAACTAACATATCAGAAGTAGTACAGTGTATAAGTTCGTAACTACACCACGTGCCAATATCATTCCTAACAAATACCATACAAGATAACATCAAAACTAGGACTCGACTCAAAAGAAGGCTAGACAACCCGCCGCCTAGTCGACTCCCCAAAACCTGTAATCAATACGAAGGAACAAGAAGAAAAGAAAAAGAGGGTCAGTCGAGTGACTGGCTAGGGATAACAATATACAAGTTATAATTAATGCAATAATGAGAGATGCAATGCACAATAACAATTCACCTCGACCGAATATAGCCCCATTTACAATTCAATTATTTCTATTTTAAGAATAGGGCGTATATCGGGTTAAGGGTATTCAAGCAATCAATGGGTACCAAGTTATACCCGTTCTCCAACCTTACTTCACAAGACAATACAATAAAATAAATCCCTTTTTCCTCCGGGTGACGGAATGGTTAATTACTCCCTAACCATCGGTATGTCACTCGAGTCATAGCCCATGTCGGTACTATGCTCCTTCGGCCGAAGCCGGTCACAGGTAATACGTGATATCCACTACCTCCGAAGACAACACGTACACCCATAGAGGTTGCAGAGTAGGTTCACCATCAGCCCTGTGCTTTCCCGGATCCCCTAGGCCACGTTGCCTCGGGCCCAACAATCACAAGCACTAGTTATGCAATGCATGCAAGATACGTTTTCAATTTTAATTGAGATTCATGAACACACGCTTGAGAACATATATGTATAACTCATTTGATATTAGAAAACCATTTCTGATAAAACCGGAAAAATAGTAGGCAATAGCTTATTTAATACATAAATACATATACGTATAATAATTCGGGTGAGGAACAATCAAATTGTGCAGGCCTTAGTATCGGTATAGTATTGATTACAACAAGAGAATAATCTCACCTTGACAACTTCAACAAAGAGAACCAAAACAAGATACAATCTAAACCACCGGGTCCTTGGGAGGATCACCTGAGAAAAAGACACGATTACGGTCGACATTAGACTTAAAAGAACCAACTAGAGACGCTCGATAATGCAAAACAATGTCATGAAATGATATGAGTATAGATTCATATGAAATGAGACTATAATTATGCAAGGAATAACCAAATATGAGCAATCATGGCACTTTAAGAATTAACTTTCACATTGAAGATCATTTAGGGCAAGTTTAGACGTCTTTCATGCAAATTTAGTAAAACGATATACTTATATAAAAGAATTTACACTTGAACTAAAGAATATATAGCACATATGAGGTTCAATAAACGGAAAGAAACGATGAAAAAGGCAAGAAATGGGTATTTAGGCAAAACTTAGCAAAACTGACAGTTTTCTCCAAACACGCAAGCTGTAAAGAATTGGATATCTCTTAAGTTTGAGAAGTCAGAATTAAGTTTTGTTTATTTGAGATGAAAGTAGACAAATAGGGATTTCCACCATATATGGATCAAATTTTAGTTCAAAGTGGAACAAAAATGACATAGGTGCAAATTTGGTTGAATGCAGATTTTCGACAGACTGGCGACATAATTTTGGATCGATCATATCTCCCTCCTCAGAAATGATTTTAAGGTGATTCCAATTGGATAATTCTCTATACTCAAAGAGGTTTCAGTGATCCGAAATTCAGCTCAATCGGAGCTCATTTGAGGTCTTCACGGCCATGTGACTTTTGCCCTTAAAACCTGCACGGACGTGCGAGATAAATTTTGCTGAAAATTCGAGAGTTATGCAAGGCCGTGCGAGAAATGAATGGGGAAACCGCAAGGCCGTGCGGAAATGTTTGGAACGAAAAATAAAAAAAACAGGGGAAAATAAGGGAGAAAGAGGGAAAAAAACCAAGAATTCACTCAATCATCCAAGCTTGCAAAGATACACTTAGAATCAAGTATTCTCAACTCATAACACATAAAAACACAAGAGCGCTTAAAGATCAAATATATGTCAAGAACTCATGCTTAATATCCTTATTCATCACATTCAAAACCATCAAGTCCATTAATGAACCTTCAAGCTTTCCTAACTTATGAATCATGCATGATAGCTTCTTGAATTTTTCCTAGCACATGATCTCTAGCATACTTACTCCTACAACTAAAATGCTTTGCTATATAATTCTCCATAGCTTAGGTTTTCACATAACTTCATACCATGCATGGAAACTCATGCTTATGCAAGAATTAAACCATGGAAGTATGTTTATACATGAAGAAAAGCCTTGAATTTTAGAAGAACTTGAATTAAGGTGATGGTGTGTGAGTGAGGAGATTGGATCGTGAGATGAGGGAGAGAAGAAGAGAATGCTTTGTGTTCTTGAAATTCTTGGCATGAAATGGAAACTCATGATATATTTTATAAAAAGCATATAATAATATTTATTAAAATGCATGAGTCATAAAGGTGTCTTGACTTTTAATCCCATTTTAATTAGCTATCCTCTAAGTTAGAGAATTTATGCAATTAAGTGATCACACTTTTGAATTAATGATACAAAAATCCAAATGAAATTCACTTAAGTATTCATACTTTGCAAAATTTGGCAATCAAGGACAAGTATTTGGAAATTAATACATCGAACGAATATAATATATACTCTCGAACGTTCCCACACTGTTCCGAAAGACGGGACGTTACAAAAGTAGCTTTGTGACAAACATTAGACGCATGGAGAATGCAAAAGATGCAAATACATGTGACATGATTCATACACGGGTGGAATTCATCCGTAATCAAACACTTAATCAAATATCCGTATAAAAAGATTGTATAGTCGCATGCATAGCTCAAAATAACATATAAAGCGAATTTACATATAGGCGTCATAATCGGGGAAGGAAGAAACGAATCAAACGAGCTAGCATGCATAAATTCAAAAATCACATTTGGCGCCAAGTATATACCATCGCGGTCGCGACGGGGTTTAACATAGAGAAACGTTGTGGTCGCAACCAAATAATCGAGGAAAATTCCTAATAACGTCACGAACGCTACACCCAAACAACACAAAATCAAGGAAAAATCAGAATAACGATGCGACCGCTATGAAAATCAACACAAAATTCATACTAGCCGCGATGCATGTTCTGATCAAAAGCGTTTGTATTGGCCTCACGGCCACGATCATTTTGTTCATAAAAGTGATCTTGGCCACGACCGCTATACAGATGCGAAAAGTTGCAGAAAAACAGAGTATACCGGGAGAAGGGGAAAGAGAGGCAATAAACAACAGCAAATCACAACTAAACAACCCAAAAATTTAAACATATATTCACCAACACTCATGCTATGACATTCTATTATCAAGGAGGCATGAAAACAAGCACAAAACATTCCACCATTTTCAAACCTTGAAGCTCTTTAATGGCATATCATTTATTAACCAACAACCAAGCTAGAAATCAACATAAATATGACATACCAACTCCTACATACTTCATTCAATGCATATCTTGTCACATAATTCAAGTTCCATAGCATAAATCAAAATTTCAATAAAACCCTTACTATTCATGCTTATACCAAAAATCATGCAAAACTCAACTTAAACCAAGAACTCCATGGATCAAAACGAAGTCAAGAAGTTGGAGAACATGAATCCTAACTTACCTTGAAGTGTTAATGATAACGCGCTTAATTTCTTATTTTTCGTATCTCGGGGACTGCACTTTTTGTGCCTAATTGTATATATTTTGGTGCTTTTGATGGGTTTTCATGTTTAATGGTTGCAGATGACGTAAAGAATTTATTTTGGGCTAGTTTGTTGAATTTTAAAGCATTCGAGTGCGAGGCTGTTTGGATGCCCTTTTTCACGTGGATTGCATGCATGGGAGATGAGAGTTTCAGTTGGTTATTATTATTTTAGTGGCAGATTTCCTTTTCTTTGGGGCTGGATCTTTCGCTTCGAATTTGGGCCTGGCGTGTGGGCTTTCTAGCGTGAAGTTGTTCTCCAATTTGATGCAGTCTTGGGCGGCAAGTTTTTGTCCGAAAATCTAAGTTCTTTTTGGACAAGGATTTATGGGTTTTTGAGGGGGGCTATTTATTCGGTCTCTGGCAGCAGCATAGGGCGACTTTGATACTCAATTTTTCCGTGGCTTCTGATCGAGAGAGAAGGACGACCGAGAGGTTGAAGATTCACCAAGAGCAATCTTTCCTTCTTTCTTTAGTTAGACTATGTTTTTATTATTTTTCTTGCTTTCAATCATGTCTATGAAGAACTAATTCCATAGTATCTAGTTAGGAGTTTACAATTCATGTTGCTACATCGTGAGACCTAATTAGTTTTATAATTCAGTTTAATTCAAGTATTTCTTAATTCCCCGTTTGCCGTGTTTATTGCTAATTAATTACTTAGTCAATTAGGGCCCGATTTTCTAAGTGGTTAATTGCATATTGCTAGTCTTGATTACGTGAAGTTTATGTAACGCTCGATAGATAATTAGTAGCAAGTTAGTGGTAGGAAGTCGTGAAGTCGAATCCAATTCACTAAGGGAATTAATAATCAAACTTGAATCTTGCACGGGTCGTGACTTGGTTAGTTTAGACTAGTGTTTTCTTTGATCTTAATGCTGTTAACTTATTGAATCCTGTCGAGTGTCTCTAGGGGTTGTAAGTTAATTAGGGAATAACTGTCGAGTGTCTCTAGGTTATTCTGCACTTAAGAGAAAACGAGACGGAGTCGAGTGTCTCTATCCACCATAGCTAGTCTATTTGAATAACTGAATTTATCCTTGCGTCTATGATCGATGTTTCAATTTGAATTGTGACTCTTAACTAGGTATTGTTTCTCCGACTGTTTTAAACCTCAATCTCTACGCGATTTACTGTTTTTACTTTGTTTTTAATTATTATTTATTGATTAGTTTACAAAATCCAAACCCCCCCCCCCCAATCTTTGTTCGTTAGTTAAGTGAACTCTTCTGTGATTAGATTAGAATTATTTTCGTCCAATCCCTGTGGAATCGACCCATTCGCACTATATTCAAATTTTAGCTGTGAATAGGATACTATTTATTTTGATAAATTCGACACTTGTCAAATTTTGGCACCGTTGCTGGGGATTGGTGCTAATCGACTTTAATTCCTTTTTATGAACATGAGTATTCGCGGAGTTGACGAACCAATTTTCGATCCTGAGATCGAAAAAACCACAAAATCGTTAAGGAAACGGACCAGAACACACAAGGAACTAGCGGAACAATCCAATCTGATTCCATCTGAAGAATCCAGCGCTGAGTCGGAGCCTCCAGAAGACGAACAGAAAGGTTTAGCCGTAGAGTTTGATCAGACCTTAACGATGGCAGTAGTAGAAGCAGGAGAACGAAGGACTATGGAAGATCTGGTGCATCCTGGCACCGTACAACAGCCCCTCTGCATCATGTTTCCAGAAGTAGCCGCAGGGTTCGAACTAAAAACGGGTACCATTCACTTACTCCCCATCTTTCGCGGTCTAGAAAACGAAAACCCTCACCAACATCTGAGCAAGTTTCACACGCTCTGCTGCTCAACAAAGCCTCATGGGGTTACCGAAGACCAAATCAAACTCCGTGCCTTCCCGTTCTCCCTACAAGATGCGGCAGAAAAATGGTTGTACTCTTTGCCTTCAGCAACCATTACTACTTGGCAGCAGATGCACGACAAATTTTTGGATAGGTTCTTCCCAGCTGAACGATACCTGGATCTCCTTCAGGAGATAATTACCATTAAGCAAAAGGAACATGAAGCCTTGCATGAGTATTGGGAGCGATACCGAAATTTGCTTGCAATGTGCCCACATCACAACCTGCTGGAAAATTCAGTTGTTCATAACTTTTACAGAGGCCTGATGCTTTCCGATAAAAGGCAGTTGGATGCTTCGAGTGGTGGTTCCATCATGATCAAAACACCTGCAGAACTCACGAAACTAATTAGCAGAATTTCCAGGGCCTCCCAAAAATACTATGCCAAGTCCGACATGACGAGACAGGTAAAAGAGGTAAGCTCTTCCCAGTTTGATGAACTTAAGAATATGATATCTGTTTTAGTTTCTAACATGAGTTCAGGAACACCACAAGCGGCAACAGTTTGCCAACTATGTGCTAGCCCATCTCACCCGACCGATGCTTGCCTATCCCTACAAGAGGGTACCTTAGAGGATGCAAACGCCGTTGGGTTCCATCAACAAAACAACAACCCTTACTCTAATACATACAACCCCGGTTGGAAAAATCATCCGAGCCTTACCTACGCCCAAAAACCTCCACCAAACTTCCAAAATTTCGTACCCAGACCCTCACAACCTCAGCAACAAAACTCACAGCAAAACCTTAATCCCCAAGCCATTCGTTTCAACAACCTAGAGTCCACGTTCAGAACCTAGGCTCTACGGTTAAGAACTTAGAAACCCAGCTAGGGCAGATCGCTGCAGCCTTAAGTAGGATGGAGAACCAAGGCAAACTACCCTCACAAACGGAAGATCCCAGGAAGAACGTAAGTGCGATCACTCTCAGAAGTGGCAAAGAGCTCCCTCCGCCACCAGAAAAGAGCCAAGGCAGAAAATCTGAGTCAGGAGACGTTCGGAAGGAGGGTACAGGTTCAAAGAATGGACATGCCTCGATGTTTAACCATGACGAAGAGATTGAGATTGTAACACAGCCGCAGCCCCTGGTGATACCACCCCCGTTTTCGCAGCGTCTGGCCGAGACGAAAAGGCAGAAAGAAGAAAAGAACATTCTAGAAACATTCCGGAAAGTTGAGGTGAACATACCGCTACTTGATGCCATTCGGTAGATACCCAGGTATGCTAAGTTTCTCAAAGAACTCTGTACAAATAAGAAGAAGCTAAGGGGCAATGAAAAGGTTAGTATAGGTGAAAACGTATCCGTGGTCTTGCAAAAGAAACTCCCTCCTAAGTGTCGGGACTAAGGAATGTTCTCTATACCATGTAAAATTGGAAATTTGGGTATCAAAAAAGCCATGTGTGATTTGGGTGCTTCGATTAATGTTATGCCAAGTCTATTTATAATGCACTTAATCTTGGCCCCCTGAAAGGTACAGGTGTGATTATTCAATTGGCGGACCGCTCGATTGTATACCCCGAAGGTGTCCTCGAGGACGTCTTGGTTCAAGTCAATGATCTAGCCTTCTCGGCGGACTTCTTTATTTTAGACATGGAGGATGGCAACTCTGACAAGTCCTCCGATATCCTTTTGGGTCGCCCATTTTTGAGCACGGCTAGGGCCAAGATAGATGTCCATGATGGTTTACTCACCCTTGAGTTTGATGGAGATATGGTTAAATTCAATGTGTATGATGCGATGAAAAGGCCTGACGAACTTTCTAAAGTGTTTAGCATTGATGTGGTTGATGATTTAACTGAGAAAATGTTTGAACTAAATAATTTAGAAACTTTACACTATGCCCTTTGTCAAAGTTTTAGCACTAAAGAGTTACTTGATTTTGCAAGGGAATTTGAAATACCAATTGAACTCTTTGATACAGTACATGAATTGGATGTTTCTAACCCTTTTGTTGGTAGTCTATCAAAACTTGAATTGCCCATTTCACAGGCTAAATTGCGACCTTCAATTGTGCAGGCCCCCGAATTGGAACTCAAGCCATTGCCGGATCATCTCAAGTACGCCTTCCTAGGTGCGAAGGAGACCCTTCCCGTCATCATCTCCAACACGCTGAGTTCACTAGAAGAGGAAAAATTGATCCGTGTGCTTCGGGAATTCAAGGAAGCAATCGGTTGGACCATAGCCGACATCAAGGGGATAAGTCCCTCGACATGCATGCACAAGATAATTCTGGCCGATGAGGCAAAACCGAAACGCCAAGCTCAACGTCGGCTTAACCCACCCATGATGGAAGTCGTTAAAAAGGAGATATTAAAGCTTCTAGATGCAGGTGTGATATTTCCAGTTTCGGATAGCGAGTGGGTAAGTCCGGTACAGGTTGTTCCAAAGAAAACTGGTATCACGGTTGTTGAGAATCATGAGGGCGATATGGTACCGACCCGTGTTCAAAACGGGTGGAGGGTTTGTATGGACTATCGAGGCTTAAATTCTTTAACTAAAAAGGATCACTTTCCCCTCCCTTTTATTGACCAAATGTTAGAACGATTACCCTGTAAATCTCATTATTGTTGTCTTGATGGCTATTCAGGTTTCTATCAAATTCCCGTGGCACCTGAAGATCAGAGTAAAACCACTTTCACGTGCCAATTTGGAACTTTCGCATTCAGAAGGATGCCATTCGGACTCTGTAATGCTCCAACAGCTTTTCAGCGATGTATGGTGAGCATATTCTCTGATTTTGTTGAGTAAATAATCGAGGTATTTATGGACGATTTCACAGTTTACGGTAATTCTTTTGACGAATGTCTTGAAATTTGGCTAAGGCATTGAAAAGATGTTCTGAAAATGACTTGGTTTTAAACTTTGAAAAATGCCACTTTATGGTAGATAAAGGAATTATTCTTGGTCACGTGGTTTCTCATAAAGGAATAGAGGTTGACAAATCAAAAATAGATGTTGTGAAATCCTTGCCTTACCCCGTGAGTGTACGGGAGATTCGATCTTTTCTTGACCATGCAGGTTTTTACAGGCGTTTTATACAGGATTTCTCGAAAATCACTAGACCTTTGTGTAAGCTCTTGCAAAAAGATGTGGACTTCGACTTTAATGAAGAATGCAAGGAAGCTTTTGATGTGTTAAAGGAAAAATTGGTCTCCACACCAATTATGCAACCACCGAATTGGAACTACCCGTTCGAGATTATGTGTGACGCGAGTGACTATGCGGTGGGAGCTGTTTTGGGTCAACGAATTGACAAAAATCCGCATGTCATCTATTATGCATCTAAGATGCTTGATAACGCGCAAATCAACTACACCACTACGGAAAAAGAACTCTTATCCGTTGTTTTTGCCCTTGATAAATTTCGATCATATCTTTTGGGTACTAAAGTAGTTGTTTTCTCTGATCATGCAGCGTTGAAATTCCTGTTAACGAAGAAGGATGCGAAGCCAAGGCTGATCCGTTGGATCTTGCTCCTCCAAGAGTTTGATCTAGAAATTCGCTATAAGAAAGGTTCTGAAAATCTCGTCACTGACCATCTGAGCAGAATTACAGGAGAAATTACAAGTTCGAGGCCAATACGCGACGATTTTCCCGATGAACAGCTTTTTACGGCATATGACCGTAAGATACGATCACGTCTTATAACCCCACCCTGGTATGCAGACATCGCTAATTACTTAGCATCAGGTAGACTGCCTAACACTCTGTCTCGATCTGAAAAAGATAAGATAAAAAGTGATGCGAAGTATTTTATTTGGGATGATCCATTTTTGTGGAAAATTTGTTCGGACCAAATCATTAGACGATGTGTCTCTGAGAGCGAGTTTGAGTCCATTCTGAAATTCAGTCACTCCTTTGCTTGTGGGGGTCACTTTGGGTAAAAAAGAACAGCTTTAAAAGTGCTTGAATGTGGTTTCTTTTGGCCTAGTCTATTTCGTGATGCGTACTTGTTTTGCAAAAGCTGCGAAAATTGTCAGAAGACGGGTAACATAGGTCCTAAAAATCAATTGCCACTGAACCCTATTCAACCTTGTGAAATTTTTTACGTTTGGGGCATTGATTTTATGGGCCCGTTTCCTTCGTCTTGTGGCAATACTTATATACTTTTAGCAGTTGACTATGTTTCTAAATGGGTGGAAGCTAAGCCCACCCGGACTAACGATTCGAAAGTGGTTGTAGATTTTGTCAGGTCTAACATTTTCTCCAGGTTTGGAATGCCTCGCACTATTATCAGCGATCGAGGGACATACTTCTGCAACCGGTTGGTGAGCTCACTTCTGGCTAAGTATCATGTCTCACATCGGACTTCTACAGCCTATCACCCGCAGACGAATGGGCAAGTAGAGATATCTAACCGAGAGATTAAATCTATCCTAGAGAAGACAGTGAACCCGAACAGGAAGGATAGGAGTCAGAGATTAAACAATGCCTTATGGGCGTATCGGACGGCGTACAAAATGCCATTAGGAATGTCCCCCTTCCGAGTTGTTTATGGCAAAGCATGCCACCTCCCCGTAGAGTTAGAACATAGAGCCTTTTGGGCCATCAAAATGTACAACATACAAATGGATGCAGCGGGAGAGGAACGGAAGCTTTAGCTTCAAGAGTTAGAAGAAATTCGGAATGATGCTTATGAGAATTCCATAATCTATAAGTCTAAGACTAAGAAATTTCATGATTTAATGATTTCACGAAAAAATTTCTTGGTAGGCCAGAAAGTCTTACTTTTTAATTCTCGGTTGCGTCTCTTTCCAGGAAAACTCCAATCTCGGTGGACAGACCCCTTCGTGGTCACGAACATTGCTGCACATGGAGCCATAGAGATCAAAGATTTAAAGAATGGGAATATTTTAAAAGTAAACGGGCATCGGCTGAAACCTTTCTTTGAATTCACTCAGCCGACTGACATTGAGGATATCCGTCTGGAGGCCCCGCCTCCGGCTGCTTAAACACTTCTGAAATGCCTCGTTGAGTCCAAGACAATAAACAAGGGCGCTCTTGGGAGGCAACCCAATTTGTGGCGTTTTAAGCGTCACTTTAGTCCCGTTTTACTCTTAGTTTTCTTTCTTTCCCTTTTTCTTTGTCTCTTTGTTTTGCTCTTGTGTTGATTTGAGCTCTTGTGTTTTGCAGGAACAGGTCTCATTGCCCAGAATTCAGGTTTATCCAGTACGGTGAGTGGAGGTTTGGCCATACCCCAAGATCATACAATATTTTTTTTTAGGTGGAAAATACCTCACTACAAAAATAAAAGACCCGCCTAAGAACTACCCTACCCGTGTCCACTCCGTGGACCTTGAACCCTAACCGCCTGCAACACCCGCCAACCCGACCCGGAAGCCAAATCGACTCGGCCCCTTTCATCTTTACCCTAACCCTAACCCAATCTCCTTCCTCACCGCCTCTCACTTTTACCCTCTCCTTTCACCGCGACAGAACCACCACCAACCCTCCGCCGTCGGACCACCCACTAACCACCGCAGCACCACCATAACAACCCCCATCACCATGGCCAAAAAGCGAAACCTCTACACCTAAACCCTTCCCCTCCTCCAGATCTCACCAGCCCAAACGCCGCAAGTATCCACGCGGCCATCCCTGCGGAGATTACCCCATCATCGAAACGGAGGAGGACCTCCCCCTCTATCGCGAACACTTGGCCTGAGAACGAGAGGCAGCCCCATCTCCTTCCCCGCCGCCTCCAACCCTAAATCCGCCGCAGACTTCCACCTCTCCTCCTGTTTCCGATGAACCCCCCACCATCCGTACCCCAGAAGACTTGCACCGCTTCCTTACGGAGAGTTTTGAGCGCCGCCAAGCCGCCTCCTCCGCGGTTCCTTTCGTTGCTGCCTCCGCTCACCGCTGCTGAAAAACGAGCCCACCGTAGACAGGAAAATTTGGCCGCCGCTGTTTCTGCCGCCTCTGCCGCTGTTTCTGTTCCCATTCCCAAGAAATTCCAGGCACCCGCGTATGGATCCCGCCGTTCCAGCCGTCTCCAGGCTATTTCTGGGAGCAATGTACCCCCACAACCGCCGGTTATTATTGATCTGCGCCACCTACCCTCTAGGAAAGTCCGTCGCCCGCCATCTTTTATTGTTTCTCTGCCACGGGTTTTAACTTCGTCACCAATCGTATCTCCAGCTCCGGCAGAAGACAGTGCACCGGCCGTTTCAGGCACTCCTCCTCTGCGTTCCGTATTTGAGGAGCCCGGGCCGTCCCAGCCTTACTCCCCTTCATCAGGTGCCCCAAGCCCCTCAGATCCAGTTTCCGATGAAGCCACCTCCCTCCACTTCTTGTCTGACCCGGAATTCACCTTCGAAGGAGAAGAGACCCCTTGTCCAGAACCATTGAGGCGAGTTTCTACTCGATCTTGCCTAAGTTGCCCACTCCAGCATCCCACCGTCCCACAGGTTACTTCTGACGAGTCAGAGGGATCGGAGGAATTCGAAGGCGAAGCATCAACTCGCACAAGGAAGCCGAAGTTCAATGCTTACACAACGCCCATTATGGCAGGTAAGGCTCCTGATTTTGATGCTTTGCAGAAGTTAGGCTTACATGATGATGCTTGTGATTACACGACTGCCATTGGGTGGTATGACTTCTTTGTCTTAGATGACCCCATTTATGTGGAATTGGTGCGGGAATTTTATTATACGTTTCGCTTTAGGACCCCCAAGAATTTTAATCTGGATACCCCCTGCATTAGTTTCACGTTGATGAATGCTTTTTTTCACATGTCTGTTAATAAGTTTAATGTTGCCCTTGGTTTTGTGGCTGCCTCTGATTTACAAAACGAGGAATATGTGCACATGCTTAATGATTTTAAAAATGAGTCTGCCTTTGTTGATAGGGACGTGTTTCATGCTCTTTCTGTACCTAGGATCCCTGCATATCATTCCAAAAAGTCTAAAGATTTTAATTTAGTGGACCCCACCCTGAGATATTTGCGTAGGTTTATTTCCTCTACTTTTTCCAACAGGACAAGTGGGATGGGTGTTGTCACTAAAACAAAATTATTATTTTTGTGGGGCATGGAACAGAAAAGAAAGATTAATTTGGGTCTTTGGTTGGCCATTGCATTTAGGGATGTTCGTCGAGGACGACGTGAGTTGAGTCTAGGACATATCATCACACGCTTGACACTTAATTTAGAATTAATTGATCGTAACATGCCTAATTTCACTATTGCTTGCGCTTTATCCCCTCTCGATCTTTATAGTCTGGATAATATGCATATGTTGGCCAAAATCGAGGAAGGTTTCTCTTTGTCCCGTATAGGTTTAAAGCCACGTGATGTCCCGAGGGTTTTTCCCAAGAAAGACGGTCCTCCTATAGAGCAGCAGCCTCACACGGCTGATATCGACTTGCGCACGCGCTTGGAGCGAGTCGAACGCAAACTCACCGAGCTCCGGGAGACCACCAACCGCAAGCTGGACTTACTTTTGGCCTCCATTGGCCATGAATAGCCCCTAAACTGACGTCGAACGCGCCCCCGCGCTTTCAGGGAAGTCTTCGTTTCAATTCTGTCAATGCTTAGAGGACTACGCATGTTTTAAGTGTGGGGGAGGAAAACGATCTGAGCTCACTTTGTAGGCTCGTTTTTTATTTTATTTAGGCTGTTTTTGGGGTATTTAGTGCTGGATTTTGCATGTTTTTAGGGCTGATCGAATTCCTGATTTTGTGCAGTTTATTTCTTTAGTTTTGGGAATGATTTTGGTAACTGTGAATATGCTAGCATGGGGGAGTGATTGTTGCATGTTTTGACTGTTGAATTCATTCGAAGTTGAGGAAGTTAGATTCATGAATAATTTGTGCCCGTTTTGAACGTATTTGCATAAGCTGGAAACTTGAAATCTTGCTAGAACTTATTAGGTGATTGGATATATGAACAATTATATGTCATTTGATAAATTAGTACTACTTCATGCTCTCAATTTTCATGCACCAATTGAACAAATTATGTGCTTTGCTTAGACAATTTGGTTGTGTATTTCAATTAAGGGCTGAAAGTCGATTAGAGCACACTTTAACCCCCTTCGAGGAGAAATAGAATGATTAACAAATGATTCGGCAGATGATTAAGGCATTCATGTCGGTGTTTGGCCTTTTGATTGATTTTCACTAAATATCAATGCCCTATTGACCCCGCTGTGCCCTATGTATTGTGCAAATTTCTTTCTTAGCCACGTTACAAGCCAAAGCACAATACAAATTTCCTACCCTTATCTTATTTACACCTTGCTTACTCATTTTCTTTTTGGGATTATATTGTAGATGTCTAGACTCCTTTTCTTTGGTTTGAATAGAAAAGTTTCATTGTGTTGAATAGAAAATTGTGAGATTGATGAAACAAAAGAAAAAAAGAGAGAGAAAAGTCAAGAAGAAAAGAAAATGAGCTGAGAAAATGAGCTGAAAAAAAAAAAAAAGAGCAAGTGTAGAAAGAAAGGAAAAGAAAATTTGAGTCTTGTTGAAAATTCAATGAAGGGATGGGAATTGATTGAAGAAAAGGGAGTCTTTTGGGGAAGAACGAAGGGAAACACTTGGGATTTATTTAAAATGGATAAGCATGGTGCGATTAGCCTTTGATTGACTTTTTCCTACCTTAACCCTGGCCTACATTACAAGCTCCAAAAAACCTTTCGATTTCGGATTGTGAGTTAACTAAATTAGTGGAGATTGGGGTGACGAGTGTGTTTGAAGTTGATGATTGGTTTTTGTGCGAAAAACTCAACAAATCTGCTTAATCTTTGTACATCTTTTGGTTCAATTCACACCACACACGAGGGCATGACTTTTGTACTAATTGATTGAGTTTCATATGATTAAGTAGTGTGTTTAATTGCTAGATTTGTTTAGGGGAGATTTCGAGGGTCGCTTTGTATATATGTTTGATGGGGATGATGTTTCGTGTTTTTATTCCTCTCGAGGACGAGTGAAAAGGCAAGTGTGGGGGAATTTGATAACGCGCTTAATTTCTTATTTTTCGTATCTCGGGGACTGCACTTTTTGTGCCTAATTGTATATATTTTGGTGCTTTTGATGGGTTTTCATGTTTAATGGTTGCAGATGACGTAAAGATTTTATTTTGGGCTAGTTTGTTGAATTTTAAAGCATTCGGGTGCGAGGCTGTTTGGATGCCCTTTTTCACGTGGATTGCATGCATGGGAGATGAGAGTTTCAGTTGGTTATTATTATTTTAGTGGCAGATTTCCTTTTCTTTGGGGCTGGATCTTTCGCTTGGAATTTGGGCCTGGCGTGTGGGCTTTCTAGCGTGAAGTTGTTCTCCAATTTGATGCAGTGTTGGGCGGCAAGTTTTGTCCGAAAATCTAAGTCCTTTTTGGACAAGGATTTGTGGGTTTTTGAGGGGGGCTATTTATTCGGTCTCTGGCAGCAGCATAGGGGGACTTTGATACTCAATTTTTCCATGGCTTCTGATCGAGAGAGAAGGACGACCGAGAGCTTGAAGATTCACCAAGAGCAATCTTTCCTCCTTTCTTTAGTTAGACTATGTTTTTATTATTTTTCTTGCTTTTAATCATGTCTATGAAGAACTAATTCCATAGTATCTAGTTAGGAGTTTACAATTCATGTTGCTACATCGTGAGACCTAATTAGTTTTATAATTCAGTTTAATTCAAGTATTTCTTAATTCCCCGTTTGCCGTGTTTATTGCTAATTAATTGCTCAGTCAATTAGGGCCCGATTTTCTAAGTGGTTAATTGCATATTGCTAATCTTGATTGCGTGAAGTTTATGTAACGCTCGATAGATAATTAGTAGCACGTTAGTGGTAGGAAGTCGTGAAGTCGAATCCAATTCACTAAGGGAATTAATAATCAAACTTGAATCTTGCACGTGTCGTGACTTGGTTAGTTTGGACTAGTGTTTTCTTTGATCTTAATGCTGTTAACTTATTGAATCCTGTCGAGTGTCTCTAGGGGTTGTAAGTTAATTAGGGAATAACTGTCGAGTGTCTCTAGGTTATTCTGCACTTAAGAGAAAACGAGGCGGAGTCGAGTGTCTCTATCCACCATAGCTAGTCTATTTGAATAACTGAATTTATCCTTGCGTCTATGATCGATGTTTCAATTTGAATTGTGACTCTTAACTAGGTATTGTTTCTCCGACTGTTTTAAACCTCAATCTCTACGCGATTTACTGTTTTTACTTTGTTTTTAATTATTATTTATTGATTAGTTTACAAAATCCAAACTCCCCCCCCCCCCCCAATCTTTGTTCGTTAGTTAAGTGAACTCTTCTGTGATTAGATTAGAATTATTTTCGTCCAATCCCTGTGGAATCGACCCGTTCGCACTATATTCAAATTTTAGCTGTGAATAGGATACTATTTATTTGGACAAATTCGACACTTGTCAGTTAAGAAGAAAGGAAGGTTTGAGCTCAAAATATGGCAAAAGGGCAAAGTTCACTTCTTGCTTCCTTCTTGACCTTGGTGCTGCGTGTTATGGTAAAATGAGGATGGAGATGGCCGGTTCATGTGGTTAAGAAAGGAGAGAACCGGTCGGTTTGGTTCAATAGAAGGTTTGGTTCATGGGTTCGGTCCTTTCGGATCGGATTTTAAAGCTTAAGGTGTTCAAACGGGCTTAGAAAAATAAACGGCTTGTTCGGTTGGACTCGAATCATCAAAACAAATCCAATGGTATTGTCAAAATTCGAATCCGAATTCCCACGCTCAAAATAGCCTAAAAGGGCTTAAGGATGGCTTATTTACAAATAAGCCCTCAAACTTACAAAAGGTTGCAATTAAGTCCCTATGCAATTCAATTAATCCAAAACTCAAGAAATTCATACAATTACACCCTTGAATCAATTATATCATATATATCATGAAATTAGCATGATTGGGAATTAAATCCATGTCATATAAAATCTCATAAGATTTCATATCAAATAATCACTTAAGGCAATTCTTGACAATTAAATGAAATAATTCATAAGGAATTCATATGAACATTGAAATAACAATTATATAACAATTAAATAAATCCATTAGGATATTAAAATAAATGCAAATACAAAAAATAAACTCACACGTGGTACCTATATGTAAGATCGAACGGGATGTCACAACCTCCCCTAGGAGAACCTGGTCCCCAAGTTCACTGCTCACACTAAAAAGCTCCGGATACAACTCCCTCATCTTCGCCTCGGTCTCCCAAGTGGACTCTTTAGATTTCTGATCCCGCCACAACATTCTGACCAAGGGAATTTGCATCTTTCAATCTTGAATCTCAACCGGGTGCTTCACTTCAGTCAAATCTGACTCGAGTTGTACTTCTTCAATGGGAAGAACAGTTGTCTCATCAGGATAATACTTGCGGAGCTGAGAAACGTGAAACGCGTTGTGTTGTAGGTCCAACCTATATGCCGTTTCTCCGATCCTTTCTAAGATCTCAAATGGCCCAAGGTATCATGGATCGAGCTTTCCACTTTTACCTATTCAAGTGAAGCCTGTTCTAGGAGATGCTTTTAGAAAGACTCGATCTTCAACTTTGAACTCAAAAGGCCTTCTTCTGTAGATCTTGAGCTGCCTTCATCCGTTGTCGGATCTTCTTAACCTTCTCAATGGCATCCTCAATCTTATCACGTGGCGTAGCTCTTTCAAGCTCATCTTCTTTGGTCCACCTCTAATCTTCAATATCCTAAAATAGAGGCGACCTACACTTTCTCCCATAAAGTGCCTCGTAAGGCGCCATTCCGATCGATGCCTGAAAGTTGTTGTCATAGGTGAACTCAACCAATGGTAGGTGCTCTTCCTACTTACTCTAAAAGTCCAATTCACAACCTTAAGTATATCCTCGAGGTACTGAATTAACCTTTTAGATTGTCCATCCGTTTGAGGATGTGAGGTGGTGCTAAAGTTGAGCCCGGTGCCGAAACACTTCTTAAGATTCTACCAGAAAGTTACCGTATACCGTGGATCTCGGTCCAAAAAATTACTAGCCGAAACTCCATGCAATCTAACGATCTCTCTGCAATACACATCGGCTAGATTTTGAACCTTATCGGACATTTGAACCTTGAGAAAATGGGCCAAATTGGTTAATCTATCAATAACCACCCATATTTCATCGTACCTTCCTCTGGTCCCCGGGAAGCCGGACACGAAGTCCATAGTCACATGCTCCCACTTCCATTCGGGGATCGAAAGTGGTTGGAGAGTTCGTCCCGGCTTTTGGTGTTCTGCTTTCACTCTTTGGCACGTCAAACATCACTTCACAAAGTTCACGACATCTCTTTCATACTCCTTTTATGCCATTCCACCAATAATACTCCTTCAAGTCTCGGTACATCTTAGTATCTCCCGGGTGGATAGAATAACCTGAGCGATGTGCCTCCTCAAGTACAAGTCTCTTGAGCTCTTTCGGGATACATACTCTTGCTTTGTACCGAAACAAAACCGAATCATCAAATATGAACTTAAAACTCGGATCACCTCTTGATCGGGCAACCAACCTCTCCGTATTCGGGGCTTGAGCATGTTGAACTAAGATGTTTGCCAACCGAGCCATTGAAACAACCACTTCTGAACCCTTGGTCGAAGAATCAACTCCCAAACTTGCAATATTTGCCTTTCTACTCAAGACATCTGCTACCATATTTGCTTTATCGAGATTGTGACGCCCCAGTTTTTAGCAGTACAGGTACGCGCGCCACGCGAGTGAGTTTTCGAGATTTAGGATTTATTTAATTCTTTAATTTCTTATTTATGCATTTTATGTTATTACGTGATTTTATTTCTAACGTGTTAATGTGAATTATATGAAATGAATCTCAATTTATGTCTTATTTTATGTCTCGGATTTTATTGATTTGCAAATTAATTATCGAGCATGCCTTAATTGATTATTTGGCCTTAATTGATCATTTACCTAACTTTAGGACTTAATTGAATAATTGAATTGGACTTAATTGCTAACACTTGAAACCTGGGACTTGATTGAATTAAAATGAATCTTGTGGACTCAATTGGAATTGTTGCAAATTTTCTTTCTCTTTTAACCGACTATAAGTACTATACACATACACACTTGCACTTTTGCTTCCTCACTCTCGGCTAGGACAACAACCAAGGAGGAAGAGAGTTCTCCAGCTCCTGCACCGACGACCGATGAGAGGCTGACCACCAAAGCTTCGCCACCTTCTTCATCTCTGCCTCTCCTAACTTTATCTTTTCTCTTCACCTTTGCTTTTGAGGTATTATTGAGTTGAAGCTTGGAACTGTATGAGTTGTTTCAGTTACGGTTTATGAAATGAGCTTATGAACTTGTTTCATACATGTTGAGAGCTTGATTATGGATTTTAACTTGAATTTAATGCATGAACATGGTGGTTGTTGAAGAATTTATGGCTTGATATTTAGTATGGGTTTTTGATGAATTCCTTGGTTGATCAAGACATGAATGAAGTGTTAAAGCTTGTTTGAAGTGTACTTTAAGGACTTATACATGTTTCTTATTGTTCTTGAGACGTTTTCTGGGGCTCTTGTGTTGAGAATAGTACCTTAGAAAGCCGATTCAACGTAATTTGCTTTGGGACCTTTCTTATGTCACAAACAATCTTTGAATAATATACGATTGATTATTATCATAGGTAGACACTTCTTTATATGCAGTACATGTTTTGTGTGTTTCAATTATGTGCGCATGTATTAGAACTTCCCTAATCCATAAGGCTGTTAGGGACTTTGTCATTAGGTGAATGACACATGAAACAGGCCCGAACTCAAAGCCGGATTAGAAACCACTCCTAGTCGATAAGTCCAACAAACAGTGAGAGTGTTGATTAGGCTCGACTGAGACTTGCTCATGAGATTACGTCCTTGAGAAGGAGCATCCTATTTCATGGGGTGTAAAGTGCATAAGTTGATGCGTACGCAATACATGAGGGTGCTCGTTATTAGAATAGATACTCTAAGGTGTCCCGTGTGAGAAGATTCCTAAATGGGAAAGGAAGTTTCCACTTCAGGAAGAGGAAACTTCCAAATTAGGAAATATCTCACAGGTCAATGGCGTGAATAAAGTAATCCTTTGACTTGAGATTCCATTGATGCTTTGTGGGCTAACTCTGTAGTCTTTAATATAAGCTTTAAAGGATGTCTCCCGAGACATCTGATTTAAGGCTTATGATGGGGCTAGACAAGTGGCACACGGAAGCATATGAGAATCAACAAAGGACCTACACTTGCTTTAATGCAAGAAGATCTCTTATTGCATAAGTCGTTCATATGCCATCCTAAACCCTCGGTCGAGGTAGTGGATCAAGACATCAAGAAAAGGGTTCTTGGATTGAGATCAAATGGATATGAAACGAACTTAGCTTTATGATCGAGATTAATGGGGGTCTCGCTATTCCCATGCCCTAGATCTTAATCGAGAGATGGAATGGTAGAAGGATCGTACCTCACAGATGTCATTGACTGAAAGGTTCTTTCGAATATATATATTATTGTTCGGGTAGGGGTCCCACACCTGTTGCTAGACTATGGTCATGTGATCTATGAACTAATTAATTAATAAAGTGTATTAATTAATTAGGCTCACTGCTAACTAAAAATGAACCTAGGGGGTCACACACAAATGCCAGGTTCAAAGGGTATTGAAGGAAAGATCAAATAGTTGATCGAAACGAGACCACACGGGTAAAAGTGCACGTGTGGCACGTGAGAGAGATTTGGGCGTGTGGTCTAATTGAGAAATTGGACCTTGTGTTAATTAATTGAAGAATTAATTAAAAAGCCCACATATAATTAATTAGAGAATTGATTATAAAGCCAAATAAAATTAATTAGAGAATTAATTTTAGCCCATTAGAATTAATTAGTGAATTAATTCTAAAGCCCTTCATGGAATTAATTAGAGAATTAATTCTAAGTATTTAAGTATTTAGTTTTTTAGTTGTTCTAATTTGATTAGAATAAATAAATAAATAAATACTAAATATCTTTTATTTATTATTCTAGTAAAATTAATTCTAATATGATTAGAATAAATATTATTGGGATAAGATATTTAATTATTATTAGAATAATTAAACATTCCTAATTTGATTAGGAGCTTTTCTTCTAGAAGAATAAATATCTTATTTTGAATAAGATTCCTATTACTTGAAGGAAAAGAAAATAGAAGAAAAGTCCAAGTTGGAATCCGATTCCAACTAGACAAGGGGGTGTTCGAACCCTAGGCTATAAACAAGCCAAGGGGTTCAAAAATTATCTCTTACACGTGATAGAGGGATCACCCCCAATCTCCATGGCTTCAAGAATTTGGGATAATTCTCTTGCTCTCTTTCTTCTCATTTCTTATTTCTTTCTTTACACATGTTGTACCACTAGCATTCTCCCTGACATGATTTAAATCTATACCTAGTGTGGATTATTACTCTAGAGGAGACCTATTGTGGAATCTAGTAGAAAGAATATTTCGAGGGACGAGGTTGCCATTACCGCATGAAGCGCGTTTGAGGGCGGCTTAAAACGTGTCAAGAAAGCGTTGATTCTTGTAAGTTCTTGAATCCCTAAGATTTGGAAATAGAAATTGCAAGACACGATCTTACTTTTGGGAAAATTTTTAAATTCCACTGCATTTACTTTGATATTTTTCCCAACAAGTGGTATCAGAGCGACCTTGCAACGTCTATTTCTAATCTATCTTTTAATTGAATTTTGAGAAATTCTTGAATCTGAGTTACAGTTAAGTATTCTAGAATTTGTTTCGTAATCTGAGCTTTTGGATCTGAGATGCTTCTTGAAAATTTGAGAAAAAGGGTTTTCTGTAAATTTTAGTAAAATCGTTTTATTTTAGATTAATTAAAATCGTGATTTTTAATTCCCGAATTTAAATAAAATTTTTTCTAAAAAATTTACACGAAAATTGGTGGGGGACGACGAGGACCAAGCGAGTTCGTCGGTCGTCATCGCCGTACGTGAACGTTAGGGCCCCGCGTTACTTTGAGTTAGTAGAACTTAAAGTTAAAGGAATTTTAATTTATTGGTAAATTTAAATTCTTGCAATTTTGGAATATTTGGTGATCATGGGTTTAGTCTTGTGGATGTTTTTAGTTTATGCACATGTATGGTTTAAATTTGGGGTTGGAGCCCCATAGTTGCATTTTTTAATTGGGGTCGTTGCCCCACTTATGTGCGTACTGTTATGCATTTATTATGTGGCTTTCCATATTACTGTTTTTGGGCCGGGGTATGCCCCGTGTATTTGTCTATGGCCAATATGAAGATTGAGCCATATTATTTTCTGTAAAAAGGGTAGAATTTAGGAAGTGTGGTTTTTCCTTTTACTTTGGAGATTTCCGCCCATGGAGTAAGAAGGACCTACACAACAAGTAACAAGGAGGCTATAAGTGAAGACCCCTCAAAATGTTAGGGAGGGTTTCTATTATTGTAATACATAGGGCATCGTTTTATGTCCAATTCCCTTATGTGATTTAAACTGTTTTATGTTACATGTATGTTAGAACTTATGGTTGTGGAGTGGATCCCACATATCACGCATAAGACAGGAAAACCCATGATCATCTCATGTTAGTATTATGTTAGGACATGTTATCTACTAATTGCTTGTGTGTAATGCATTTATGTGAAATTGCATTAAACAAGACTAATTAAAATGGATAAATGTACATGTTGGTGAGGTCAAAACCGGACAACTCTCCAGTATTCAAAAATCCCATAAAAATTAAGCAACTTCGAAAAATAGGTATTTTCTATAAAGTGAAAACTTTAAATAAAATTCCTAGCATTCCATTAATAGAATTTAAGTTCCATAGGGGAGCTAGTTGCTGTCCATGAGTCGTGGGGTGGTTATGGGAAACCTATTAGTTCTTAGTTTCCTGATTGATCATATTAAGTGATCAATATTTCGTGAACAATTTTGTCGAGGGTGATGTCCACGAGTCGTGAGTCGTTCGAACCAAGTTTTGATCATGATCTTATGATTGATAGGTTCTACTTAATGGCTAAGTCCATACGGATTTTGCACGAGTCGTGGGTCCATATTGAAAGATGGGTGATGCAAAAATATTACTGAGAGTTCCATAGTGATGGAATTGGAAAGTTGTACCTACCTAAGGCTTTATTGAGAATGTCCACGAGTCATGAGTCCAAAATAAAGTGCTTGGGATCTCAGTACCCATTGGGAAATCAAGTTTCCTCTAAGATCGTTGGGATTTTAAGATCTTCTGATAGCAGTGGGAGCTACATATGATAAAAGACCTAAATCCTATGTATTACGTTATTCAACATGCTCACATTTTTTTTCTGCTTAGCATTTAGGCTGTAGTTATGTGATTCTCTATAATATTAAATGCAAACCCGTTCGTGTCCATCCTTATGTCAAACAAGTTGACTAAGTCCTAACTAACTTTAATTGGCCTCGGATCCTAAAATTCATTTTTAGAATCTGAAATGAGAAAAGTGTTCTCTAATAGGGCGAGATTTTCACATACTTGTCAAAAATTCGACCCAGGCCAAGATAGAAGCAATTTAAAGTGGATGGATTTTTCCAAACCACTTAAGAGCAATTGTACCACCTCATAAATATGTTATAAGGTATAACATTATGGAATTGTTCCATATGACAATGGGGTGCACGTATACTCGAACGAGAAAGATCCTTTTGAAGATCTTGAAGTCTCAATCTAATTAATTGAGAATGAGTTCTCAATGCGCTAATTGCTCAAATTGCTTCCGCCATCATTTAACCCTTTTATACTCAACCTTAATGATGTTATTGTAGCATAGTTAATCATTTAGTTGATGACGATTGAGAGCATCCTTAAGAAGGACTGAAAGGTTTGATGGTTAATTCTTCTTCTAAACCTACTAAGGTAAAGGCTTGAAACCCTGAAGAAGAAAAAATCCTTAAAACCCAATGAATGGGTAAGTAAAGGGGACACCCAAAAGAGTAGAGATTGGAAAAGGACGTTTGCTTCTATAGTAGTAAATAAGGACTTTGAAAGGAAACTGCAAAGAGTATGGATACTCTGAATGTTATCTCGTTTAGTAATCCAAATAGGAATAGAATTCACAAGTCTTGAGTTAATTTTGCATAATCCGTTGTGCAAAATTCAAAGCACTAGTGTTTTGAACATACAATGAGATAACAATAGTAAGTAAAGATGACAAAGTTTCATGTGAACTTTGGCACACTAAGACACGAAAGGATTAGCGAGTCAACTATCTTTGGATCATTTTATGAAAATGGACCTAGAGAGTTAACTTCCTGTGAATCATGTCTTAAGGGAAACGTTCCCAAAGCACAGTTTATGAGAAACGTTAAACGTGCCAGATTGCAATGGATTTTGATCCTTACTGATGTCTATCTATTGCTCAATGTAAGCACTAGAAACAAAAATAAGTTTAATCATTATGAATGAGTGTACTTGTTGAAGTACAAAACTGAAACTTTTATGAAATTCTTAGAATCTCAAAAGGAGGTTAGGAACCAAAGTTGTCATAAGATATGACCGACTCGATATGATCGAGATGACAAGTATGTTATTGACTAATTTCTTAGTCATCTTAGAGATAATAAGATCATCTCTCAGTAGACTCATTCGAGAACACCTTAGTGATTCTAAATGAAGGAACAAGGCCTTATAGGATATGGTTCGTTCCATAGCAAGCTTTACTGACTTATATTCATTCTCGGAATAAACCCGTTCCTTAATTGCACTGTGAAATGTGACATTCAATAGTTCCCTAATTATTCTTGTCAAAGAATGTTAGGGTAATCCTCTTAAGTGAAGAGGATAGTGGGAGATAAGTTTGAAACGAGTTCAAGTTTACACAACAAAATAAAATATTATTTCTGCAATTCTCTTGAACAAAGGTTGTTTGTTTCAACGAATGTACCTTTCTTAAGAAATCGTTCCTATAAGGCAAGAAAGGCAAGTAGGCAGACCTCAAAGAAATTCGAGGATAAATACCCCACTCCACATATAGAAGAAACGAGCCCATCTGATAAAACTTAGCCAAATTTTAGAATAAGTACACATGTGAAATCCTCCTCCTTAGATGCGTTTAGAACACATTCCTAGATAGCCTAAGAATTACTTATGAAGAGGCACTATCAGATTTGGAATCTGAGTAGTGTAAACAAACTTTGAAATCCGATATGGATTACATATACTCAAACTAAGTTTGGACCTTGGTTGATCCACCTGATAGGATCAGGCCCATAGGGTGTAAATAGTTCTACAAGCGAAAGCTTGAAGTAAATGCAAAGCATTACAACCTTCTCGATGGTTGCAATGCAAAAGTCTATTCGGATTGTATTTAGCATATCTGTATATTCTGACTATGAGATACGATAAATGAATATAAGAACTGTCTTTCCCAATAGGAGATTGAAAGAGACTAAAATATGGTATTCCTATGAATCTAACATTCAGTGGGAGCATACATAAGGTATGCAAACCCCTAAGCCAATCTATAGATTGATGGAGGCTTCTAGGAGTTCGAGAATTCGATTCCATAGGGTAGTCAAATCATTTGACACAGATGAAAGTTGAATATGGCTCAAGTGTACTTGTTAATGTTGGTGACGTTAGCTTCAACTTATGGTACTTTAGATATGACATCATTCTCATTAAGAATGAGAAGGATGACATGAAAGTTACCAAAATCTTGTTTAGGAAACAATTAGTCATGAAAGATCTTAGTGGCGGTCCTAAATTCTCGACTTTAAGATCTATAGAGATTGATCTAAGAGAATAAATGGATTGTCACAATCGAGTGCATAACCACCGTACTAAAATTAGTTTAGTTTGGATAATGGAACATCTCTTTTTAAGAAGATGTGTCCCAAAATGACTCTGAGAAAGTTAGAATGTCCCAAACCCCTTTAAGTGAAAGGGTGCATAATGTATGCAAAGTTATATACTCAACTAGACATGGCGCAACACTAAGCGTAGTGGGCTGAATCTAATATGACCTTAGGGAAGTTAACTGGACTGCTGTGAAAAATACCCTCAGAGTACTTTAGAAGAAATGAGGATATCTTTATAGAGCCCAGAAAGATCTTATCATCAAAAAATATTTTGATGGAATCATTGCATCAAACATAGATGATTGTAAATCATTGAAAGGATACAACTTCTACCTAAATGGTAATGCAACATGTTGGAAAGGCGTTCCAAGCACTGATATTGCAAAATACGACTATTATAGTTGAATACTTAGCCATATTGAGTACCGCTAAGTTAAGTGTTTGGGTAAGAAACTCCATCTAACTAGTTAGATGAAGTTCCTAGCATGAAACAACTCCAATATCATATTGTATGATTAAATGAGTGGTTGCTCAAGTAAGAAAACCAAAACCTCACCAAGAGACCGAACACGTGATTTCGAATCACTTGATAAGGAAAAAGTGTTTCCTTAGAGATGTGTAAATAAGAGGGTCACATCAGCAGAGACTATAGCAGATCCACTTTGGAAACCCCCAAAGTCAATAGGCTTTCAAAGTACATCTTGAGAAGATGGGACTTAGAGTACTTAAACGGCTTTCATGGGCAAGTGGAAGATTATTAGGAATAGTGCCCTAGAAAGTTGATTCGACGTAATTTGCTTTGGGACTTTCCTTATGTCACAGACAATCTTTGAATAATAAATTATTGATTATTATCATAGACAAACACTTCTTCATATGTAATACATGTTTTGTGTGTTTCCATTATGTGCGCATGTAATAGAACTCCCCTAATCCATAAGGCCGTTAGGGGCTTTGTCATTAGGTGAATGAGACATGAAATAGGCCCGAACTCAAAGCGGATTAGAAACCACTCCAAGTCGATGAGTCCAACAAACAGTAGGAGTGTTGATTAGGCTAGACTGAGACTTATTCGTGGGATTGCGTCCTTAAAAAGGAGCATCTTGTTTCATGGGGTGTAAAGTGCATAAGTTGATGCGTACGTAATACATGAGGGTGCTCGTTATTAGAATAGATACCCTGAGGTGTCCCGCGTGAGAAGATTCCTAAATGGGAATGGAAGTTTCCACTTCAGGAAGAGGAAACTTCCAGATTAAAAAATATCTCACAGGTCAATGGTGTGAATAAAGTAATCCTTTGATTTGAGATTCCATTGATGCTTTGTGGGCTAACTCTGTAGTCTTTAGTATAAACTTTAAAGGATGTCTCCCGAGACATCTGATTCAAGGCTTATGATGGGCTACACAAGTGGGGCATGGAAGCATATGAGAATCAACAAAGAACCTACACTTGCTTTAATGCAAGAAGGTCTCTTAAAGCATAAGTCGTTCATATGCTATCCTAAACCCTCGACCGAGGTAGTGGATCAAGACATCAAGAAAAGGGTTTCTTGGATTGAGAACAAATGGATATGAAACCAACTTAGCTTTATGATCAAGATTAATAGGGGTCTCGTTATTCCCATGCCCTGGATCTTAATCGAGAGATGGAATGGCAGGAGGATCGTACCTCACAGATGTCATTGACTGTTCTTTCGAATATATATTCATTGTTCGGGTAGGGGTCACACACCTGTAGCTAGACTATGGTCGTGTGATCTGTGAACTAATTAATTAATAAAGTGTATTAATTAATTAGGCTCACTGCTAACTGAAAATAATCGAAACGAGACCACACGTGTAAAAGTGCACGTGTGGCACGTGAGAGAGATTTTGGCATGTGGTCCAATTTGGAAATTGGACCATGTGTTAATTAATTGGAGAATTAATTATAAAGTCCAAATATAATTAATTAGAGAATTAATTATAAATCCCTAATATAATTAATTAAGAGAATTAATTATAAAGCCAAATAAAATTAACTAGAGAATTAATTTTAGCCCATTAGAATTAATTAGTGAATTAATTCTGAAGCCCTTCATGGAATTAAGTAGAGAATTAATTCTAAGTATTTAAGTATTTAGTTATTTAGTTGTTCTAATTTGATTAGAATAAATAAATAAATAAATACTAAATATCTTCTATTTATTATTCTAGTAAATATTAATTCTATTATGATTAGAATAAATATTATTGGGATAAGATATTTAATTATTAGTAGAATAATTAAACATTCCAAATTTGATTAGGAGCTTTTCTTCTAGAAGAATAAATATCTTATTTTGAATAAGATTCCTATTACTTGAAGAAAAAGAAAATAGAAGAAAAGTCAAAGTTGGAATCTGATTCCAACTAGACAAGGGGGTGTTCAAAGCTTAGGCTTTAAATAAGCCAAGGGGTTCAAAAATTATCTCTTACGCATGATAGAGGGATCACACCCAATCTCCATGGCTTCAAGAATTTGGGAGAATTCTCTTGCTCTCTTTCTTCTCGTTTCTTGTTTCTTTCTTTACACATGTTATACCACTAGCATTCTCCCTGACATGATTTGAATCTAGGACCGGTGTGGATTATTACTCTAGAGGAGACCTATCGTAGAATCTAGTAGAAAGAATCTTTCGTGGGACGGGGTTGCCATTACCGCATGAAGCGCGTTTGAGGGCGGCTCAAAACGTGTCAAGAAAGCGTCGATTCTTATAAGTTCTTGAATCCCTAAGATTTGGAAATAGAAATTGCAAGACACGATCTTACTTTTGGGAAAATTTTTAAATTTCGCTGTGTTTACTTTGATGTTTTCCCAACATCTTGTTGGTTCCAGCCATGCCCTATTTTGCCTTAGCGTCTACCTTGTTTTCTGCCAGAATTGCATCTGGATAAGCTGTCACGAGCGTAACGATTTTCTTCACAAACTCGTCACGCCCGTGATGGGTTGGTCACATCCATACAGGGCTGGACGACTGGGACATAACTACAAGTTTCTGCCCTGGCCATCACGGCCATGGTCACACGGGTGACTGCTGGCCATGATGCCTGGGGGTGAAGCTATAATTTTTAATTTCGTTTTATCCCGTTTTGTGTTTTACTTGCTTTTTCCTACCCCGATTATGATGCCAATGTGTCTAGAAATATTTTGTAGTATATGTTTGTCCTTGGTTGCTAAATTATGACTTGTGGTTTATAGGTTGAAACTTGTTTGTAAGTGCTTGAATTGTTTGCAAATAATTCGTTATTGATTCCCTCAATTATCTAAGTGTCGCGTGGGACATTAATTGTGTACATGAATATCTCCATGACATATTATTCTTGAATATCAAGCCATAGCATCTCATATTCATTGTCGTTCATCTTAAATGGTTCATGAGCAAAGTGTCTCACTTGCACTTGTCTTTCTTGCACATACCAGCTTCCAGTTGTCAAGGAGCTGGCACCGTAGGCTCGTGTTACTTCTTTCTTTGTCTTGACAGGTGAGGTTTTATTTCTAGCTACTTTTTCTTTCTAGTGTGATACATATATATATATATATATATATAACATACTACTCTTTCCAAAACTCAAAGCTTTTCTAAAATAACCGTTACTCGAGTATTGATCCACCCTGTTTTGGCGAGTATTGATCATTGTATTGCACTGTGGGCCCCGAAGGTCAGTGTATTTAGCCAACCGGGTAAGCAATGGATGAGGGGTAACTTGTACTCTCCCTCACCTTTTGGGATGACCCCTAAATCCACCATGAGGTTTGGTGGAGGAAGGAGTCCCATGCATGGGATTCATGTACCCGATGCTCAACGAGCCTGGATAGTTCAGGCCTTGCAAACCCGACCATCACCCGGAGAAAAAAGGTGTTAATTGATATTGATTGCTAGCACTATAATGACTTGTGTGATCACTTAATAATTGGAAATGGAAATCATTGTACATTATCGGAGTAAAGGTTGGAGAATTACCCTCACTCATCGGGCCACTGATTGACTAAACTTGATTATAATGTTAACTTGATAGTTGCGATCTTGGGCGATGTTCCTTTGATTTTCTTGAACTTATAGTAACCTTTTGATAAAACCTTACCCAAGATTATAACTTGCTTGATACTTGTGCTTTATATTTATTATGCCCTTCACACAGTCTTCCCTAAACTGACCCCTCCACCTTTCAGTCTTTGCAGGTGCATGCTAGGACACTTTCATATTGATGCATATTATATACTTATACTTCTATTATGTTATTTTGTGGCTTGAGAGCCGTTGTACATATCTTGATCATGCTTGTAGGCCATGTGAGCCATGAACTTGTGTTTTGTTTTGTTGACTTATGAATTATGATATCGTTTATGCTTTCGCTTGAATTTTTTTGCATATGTTTACTTGGTTTAAGGGCTAGTTCCACCTAGCTAAGTGTGTGGGAGTGCACTTTTCCCTAGATGGAGAGGAGCAAGATCCCGATCTGGATCCCACCGTGGTGGTAGAAGGTATAATATACATAACATTATTTGATCCGGGAGCTACGCACTCCTTTCTGTCAAATGCTCTTGTTGCTATTTTCCCTTACCTGTTGTATATACTTTTAATTGTTATGTGGTTAGGTCCCTGTTAGGTGGGAGTTTAGAAACTGATCGGGTGTTTAAGGAGATACCGGTGAGTATAGAGGGTCGTGTTTTCTTGACAAACCTCATTGAGATGCTGATGTCTTGTTATGGAGCTATTATGGGTATGGATTGGCTTTACAAGCACTGTACAGTGGTTGATTGTCGTGTTAAGAGAGTCCAGTTGGGTTCAGAGGTTTTCGTGGGGTTGAATTCAAAGGCGGTACCTCTACTTTCCTTCGCAGAAGCTCAGAAACTCATTCCGGATGGAGCTACAAGTTACATTGCCTATCTTCTTAATAAGCCAAAAGATCAGGCAAAGCTTGAGGAAACAAAAGTGGTTAAGGATTTCCTTGAAGTTTTTCCCAAGGATCTAGATTCTTTACCTCCAGATCGGAAAATTGAGGTCGTGATCGATTTGTTCCCGAATACAGAGCCATTCTCTAAGACTTCGTATCGCATGGATCCAGCTGAGTTGAGGTAGTTAAAGACTCAACTAGATGAATTGTTGTCTATTGGGTACATTAGACTGAGTTCTTCTCCTCGGGGTGCACTGGTTCTATTTGTAAAGAAGAAAGATGGAACTTAGAGAATGTGTATAGACTATAGGGAGTTGAATCGGATGACAATAAAGAATAAGTATCCCCTCCCATATATCGAGGAGCTATTCGATACACTTCAGGGTTCAAAGGTTTATTCGAAGCTTGGCCTACGTCAGGGATACTACCAACTACGAATCCAAAAAAAGGATATTCCAAAGATGGGGTTTAATACTCGGTATGGGCATTATAAGTTCGTGGTGATGCCTTTCGGTTTGACTAATGCCCCCTATAGCCTTTATGGACATGATGCACAGGATATTCCGGCCTTATCTTGATAAGTTTTTGGTGATCTTCATTAACGATATCCTAGTGTATTCGAGGTCCGTCGAGGAGCATGCTCAACATCTAAGGATTGTTCTGGAGACACTTAAGGAGCGTCAGTTCCCAAGTTTAGTAAGCATGATTTTTGGATTAACAAAGTCTCTTTCTTGGGTCACATAATTTTTGGTAGTGGAGTGGAAGTTGATCCATCAAAGATTGAGACGGTGTTGAAGTGAGAGAAGCCGAAGAAGTTTCTTAGGTCTAGCGGGATATTATAGAAGATTTGTGAAGGACTTCTCAAAGATGGCCGCTCATTTGACCCGACTGCTAAGAAAGAGGTAAAGTTTGTGTGGGATGAGGCTTACGGGAAAGGTTTTAATCTCTTGAAGGAGAAATTGTACCGCCCCGATGTTGACACTTCCCGAAGGCTCCTAGGGTTATGCAATTTACACGGATGCATCAAAGGAAGGATTGGTTTGTGAGTTGATATAGAACGGGAGAGTGGTTGCTTATGCCTCTAGAAAGTTAAAGGATCACGAGAAGAACTATCCCACACACGATCTCGAGCTTGTGGCTGTGATCTTTGCTCTTGCAAATGGAGGCACTACCTATATGGAGTTTCCTTCGGTGTCTTTTCCGACCACAAAAGCCTTCAGTATTTACTCACTCAGAAGGATTTGAATATGATGCAAAGGCGCTGGATGGAGTTTCTTGAGGATTACGAGTGCACAATCCGATATCATCCAGGTAAAGCTAACGTGGTCGTCGATGCACTTAGAAGGAAGTCTAGTGTATCTCTGAGGATCGAGCTGAGATAATTTTTTTAAGAGCTTGGGTTTTCAACATCACCATTAGGAGCTGAGGATCGATGCACAACAAAGGATTCTTGCGGCTCAGAGTACTAATCCCGAGGTTCAAAAGTTGGTTGAGAAAGCTCGGATTGATCCATAGTGTTCTTTCGGGTTCGATGATATGAACATAGTTGTGGTATCGGAAGAGTTGAAGCTGGTTATTCTTGAAGAGGCTCATAAGTCTGCTTATTCTGTACATCTTGGAGGTAACAAGATGTACCGAGACTTGAAACAACATTATTGGTGGAACGGTTTGAAGAAGGATGTGGCCGAATTTGTGAGACGTTGTCGAATTTATCAGATGGTGAAAGCTGAACATCAGAAGCTTGCAGGTTTGTTGTAACCGTTGCCTATTCTAGAGTGAAAGTGGGAGCAGGTGACGATAGATTTATTGTCAGGTTTGCCAAAAGCAAAGGGTGGTCTTGATGGTATTTGGGTAATTGTGGACCGCCTAACCAAGTTGCCGTATTTTTTAGCAATTCGGATGTCCGCCATGGTTAATAAGCTAGCTGATAGGTATTACAAAGAGATTGTTCTACTTCATGGGATTCCATTAGTATTATCTCAGATAGAGATCCGAGATTCACTTCGAAGCTTTGGCAAGAGTTACAGAACCATTTGGTGACTAAGCCCAATCTGAGATATTAATTAAGTATCTCGAGGATATGCTTAGGGCTTGCACGTTGGATTTTCAGACGTCTTGGGATAAGCACCTGCACTTGGTTGAGTTTGCTTACAACAATAGCTACCAAGCGTCGATTGGAATGGCACCGTATGAAGCACTCTATGACCGGAAGTGTAGATCACCGTTGTTCTTTGACCTTGAGGATTGGAAATGGGTAAGCAAGAAGTTGTATGAAGAGATGAAAGAAAGACTAAACCTTCAAAGTCCGTTGTTGATGTAATTGAGAAGGTCCAAATAATTCAACTATGGATGAAGGCAACTCAAGATAGATAAAAGAGCTATGCCGACCGTCGCCGTAGAAACCTCGAGTTTGAAATTGGAGACCGGGTGTTCTTGAAAGCGTCTCCACATAAGGGGGTTACTCGGATTGGGAAAGGTGGAAAACTTAATCCTCGCTACTTGGGTCCTTTCGAGATTCTTGAAAAGGTTGGAGAAGTTGCATACCGATTGGACCTACCACCAAGCCTTACCGAGATTTACAACGTCTTCCACGTGTCTTAACTAAGAAAGTACTATCCTGATGAGTTTGAGATTCTTCAAGTTGAAGAGGCCGAGTTGGAACTGGATTTAACTTTTGTTCAAAATCCGGCAAAGATCTTGGATAGGAAGTTTCAAGAATTGAGAAACCGGCGAATCCCATTGGTTAAGGTTCTTTGAAGAAGTGATAAGACTGAAGAGGCCAAGATGAAGAAGTTTCATCCGGAGTTGTTTTCTCCCGAGCAGTGAATCTGAGGACCAGATTCTTTTAAGGTGGGAGGGTTGTGACGCCCCAATTTTCAACCGTATAGGTACGCGGACCATGCATGTGAGTTTTCTAGATTTGAGATTTATTTAATTCTTTCATTTCTTATTTATGTATTTCATGTTATTAAGTGATTTTATTTCTAACGTGTTATGTGAATTATATGAAATAATGTCAATTCATGTTTTATTTTACGTCTAGTATTTAATTGATTTGTGAATTAATTCTCGAGCATACCTTAATTGATTATTTGGCCTTAATTAATCATTTACATAACTTTAGGACTTAATTGAATAATTGAATTAGACTAAATTGATAACACTTGAAACCTTGGGACTTGATTGAATAAAAATGAATCTTGTGACTCAATTGGAATTGTTACAATTTTTCGTTCTCTTTTAACCGATCTATACGTACTATACACATAAACGCTTGCACTTTCGCTTCCTCACTCTCGATTGGGACAAGAACCAAGGAGGAAGAGAGTTCCCCAGCTCCTGCACCGACGACCGGCGAACAGCTGAGCACCGGAGCTTCGCCACCTTCTTCATCTCCACCTCTCCTAATTTCATCTTTTCTCTTCACCTTTGCTTTTGAGGTATTATTGAGTTGAAGCTAGGAATTGTATGATTTGTTTAAGTTAGGGTTTATGAATTTGAGCTTGTGAACTTGTTTCCTACATTTTGAAAGCTTGATTATGGATTTTAACTTGAACTTAATGCATGAACATGGTGGCGGTTGAAGAATTTATGGTTTCATATTTAAAGTGGGCTTTTGATGAACTCCTTGGTTGATCAAGACATGAATAGAGTGTTAGACCTTGTTTGAAGTGTACTTTGATCACTTATACATGTTTCTTGTTGTTCTTGAGACGTTTTCTGGGATTCTTATTGGTTTGAGCATAGCTTGTTTTGCCTTAGCGTCTGCCCCAGTTTTCTTCCAGAATTACGCCTGGACAAACTGCCACGGGCGTAACGATTTTCTTCACAAACTCGTCATACGCGTGATGGGTTGGTTACGGCCATGACACAGGGCGTGACGACTGGGAAAAAATTGCCCAAGCTTCTGCCCTGGCCATCACAGCCATGGTTACGCGTGTGATGGCTGGTCGGGATGCCTGGTAGTGAAATTGTAATTTATAATTCCATTTTGTCCCGTTTTGTGTTTTACTAGCTTTTTCCTGCCCCGATTATGATCCCAATGTATCGAGAAATATTTTATAGTATATGTTTGGCCTTGGTTGCTAAATTATGACTTTAAATGCATGGTTTATAGATTGAAACGTGCTTGTAAACGCTTGAATTATTTACGAATAATTCATTATCGATTCCCTTACTAGTCTAAGTGTCACATGGGATATTAATTGTGCACATAAATATCTCCATGACTGGGGATGTAAATGAGATGAGCCCGTTCACGAACCTAACGAGCCGAATCAATAAAGGTTCGGGCTCGAATTCGAGGTAGTCGAACCCGAACCGAACCCTGGCTCGATTCGTGGCCTATATGATTCGAACTCGAACCCTTTTTTCCTAAAATTTGGGTCGCGAGTCGGCTCGCGAACCTTATTTTAATAAATAAAAATAAAACTATAATATATATACTTATATTATTTAAATAATATATTATTTATATAATTTTATTTGCAGTAGTGTATATGTTTTATATATTTTATATACTTAATAGTTAATATATTATTAAAAGAAGAAAACATTATTCCCTCACCTCTCACAATTCAGATTTTAGAATCAAAATTACGCCACTTTCTTTCTCTTCGAACATGAGACCGTAGGCCCCAAAATCCAAATCCCATTTTCCCTCTGCCGCCGACCGTCCACCGTCCTCCTCCGTGTCGTCGTCGTCCCACCTATCCGCAGTCGCGACTGTTATTGCGTCGTACACCACTCTCCTTCTTGAAACTAAAAAACACAGCAGCCATTTCGCCTCCACGACCACCCCCCGCGGCTGCACGACCACCCCGCCTGCCTCGACAACCACTCGCACCATTGCCACCGGGCCACCATCCATTTGCACCTCCAGGTCCTTCACCACCAACGCAGCTGAACCCTCTAGCTCCAGCTCCAACTCAAGGTGCAGCTTCGGGAAATCGTAAGTCTTTTTTTATTTTTTATTGATTTTTTGGTTTGTGCCACTTGATTCTTGACTGGATCTATTTGCTGAATGTAGGGAAACTAAGCTAATAATACATGATTTATGTAATTTTAAACCAATAACTCGTGATAATAATGCATGGAGCAAGGTGATTTGGGGGGACCTAGATTCTTTGAGTGTAATCGTACTGAATCAGCTTGGAATTTTCGAAATATGTATATATATGTTGATGGGGTTGGGATAAGGATTCAAAACTTAAGTAGCAGACTTTTATATAGCAGACTTTGATGTTAAAATTTATATAATAGACTTTGATGTTAGTAAAATTTCAAGCCAGAATTTGATGTTAGAATTAGTGGTTGGAATATATTTAAATGGCAGACTGTATATTTGAATTTTATGAAATTAGAAGCAAACAGAGGTAATAGCAGTATATTTGAATGACCTTTCTGATTTTCATTTTTGATATTCTAAACTTTTTTATTTCCATTTTGCAGTCTATCAAAAAATGTCTACATCGGGTTCAAGAATTGAGTCAACGACTCCCTTAACTCCCTTAACTCGTTTGACTCCGGTTACATTTTCTGAAGAAGGGGGAGAAAATATAATGGACACATCTATAGACGAGCTTGAAGAACATGTAGAGGATGTTCAGGGAGATCATGGTGAAGAGGATACTCAAATGGAAGATACAGTTTCCAAAAATCCTTTTGAAAAGCCAAAGAGACAAAAAACATCTCCGGTGTGGTCTGTTATGGAGGAAATAGTGGATGAAAAAGGGGTAAAGAGATACAAATTCAAGTGTTGTACTAAGACATTTTTAAAAACTAAAACAAGTACTACATCACACATGGCTAGACATCTCAAAGTGTGTGTAGCGTACTTGGAAATGGAAAGAAAAAAATCTAGAGAAAGTGCTAAGCAAATGCGGTTGGCGTTTGGTCCTGCAAACACTACACTTCCTCCTTTGGAAGATGGAAAGTTTGATATGGAGAAGATGAAGGAAGCAGCAACCATTATGTTGATGATACACAATATCATTTTTACTTTTGTGGAGTTTGAGGGATTTAATATGTTCTGCAAGCTGGGGATGCCGGAGTGGAGAGGTATATCTCGAGTGACAGCGAAAAAGAACTGTTTGATGGTATACGAAATAGAGAGGGGTACATTGAAGAATGCGTTAAAACATGTTGAAAAGATTTGCTTGATAACGGAGTTATGGAAGTCTAAAAGCCAGAAGCTCGAGGGCATGGTGATCACGGGCTATTGGGTTGACTCAAACCGGAAGTTAAATAAACGTGTTCTCAATTTTATTCGACTTTCCCCTCCTCACAACAGTGTATCCATTGCAGATGCAGTTTTAAGGTGTACGAATGATTGGGAAATCTAAAATAAAATATTCACTGTTTCAGTTGATAACGCTAGTTCCAACGACGTTGCAATCAATGTTATGAGGGATTCGTTCAACAAAAATAGTCGACTTTGTGATGGGAAGATATTTCATGTTAGGTGTACGACATATATCCTAAATCTCATAGCACAAGATGGCATGGGTGAGATCAAAAGCATAGTCTCTATCATTTGGGATAGTATCGAGTTTATTAGGAAGACAGAGAGCAGAGTGTAGAAGTTTGCTGAACTTGCAAAGCAGCTGAAATTGCTAGGCAAGAAGTTGATTGATGATTACAAGACACGATGGAACTCTACTTATGAGATGTTGGAGATTGCACATTCTTTCAAGGAAGTATTTCCTAGATTTAAAGTTCAAGAACAGGCTTATATGGACTGCCCAGAAGATGAAGATTAGAGAAAGTTGGAGAAAGTGATCAAAATTTTGAAGGTGTTCTATTCTGCTACGAAGATAATATCAGGCAGTGAGTATCCAACTTCTAATCTGTTTTTGAATGAAGTTTTTGTTGTGAAAAGGGTCCTTGAAGAAGGTGATGTAGATGAAGACTTGTTTGTGAGGGAAATGGTGGTGAAAATGAAGACTAAATTTGATAAATATTGGGGAGAAACCAATATGTTGATGGCTATTGGCGCAATAATGGACCCAAGATGCAAGATGAGGACATTGGAGTACATTTTCCCTTGATTTTATCCCGAATGGGAGGTTGTAGAAAGGTGTGAAGAAGTTAAGAGAACCTTATACAAACTTTATGAAGATTAATCCGAGATGGAAAAATCTATCAAGTCTGGGAGTGCGGGTTCAAAAAAGAAAGCGTCAACCAACACAAGCACAAGCAAAAACACATGGAGAATCAATGTAGTGAATTTGATTCTTTTAGCGGATGGGGAATTTTCACCAGGATTGTAGAGGGTACAGAGACTGTGTAACCGGTAAAGAGTGAGTTGGAAGTTTATTTTGAAGAAAGATGCGTGGAGTATGATCGTTTACAAAACCCAAGTGATTTTGATGCGTTGAAGTAGTGGAAAGTGAATGATTTTAAATTTTCAATTCTAGCCAAGCTAGCTAGAGATATCTTGTCTGTTCCCATTATCACAGTAGCATCGAAGGCTACATTTAGTGCCGGTAGTAGAGTAATTGACAAGTATCGTGCCCGCTTAAAGCCCACTACCGTTGAAATGTTAATGTGCGGTGGAGATTGGTGGAAATGTTACGGCGTCAAGTTTAAGCTTGAAGTAAGTTACTTTTTACTAAGTTTTCAATTTAAATATGCATGTCTTTATGTTAAATTATATTCATTTACTTATTGTTTTTCCAGGAGGAACAAAAACCGATTGTAATTGATTTACCAAACATTTAAGTCTGCTGGAATGTAAGTCTGCTGGATTACTGAAATTGTTCTGAACTTTTTCTTTTCTATTTGTTTTGGAATTGCTTCTCAAGTTTCTTCTGTTTCTTTTTTTTTTTTTTTTTTTTTGTGAGCTTTGGAATCTACTGTAGATCATTGAATATTGAATATTGATGTTTCTCTATTTGATGTTTCTCAAGTTTCTTCGTATGCTAACCTTTTATCTTCTTATATGAATATTGATGTTAGCACAAATTCTGTTGGTTTTGTGCTATTTTTCAGGCCCTTGAATCAGCAGCTTGGACTCACTTGAATGGAGGCAAATTTGGAGTTTTTAGATACAAACTTGATTTTAATTTATAAGTTTTTGAATTGTAATTCTACACTTTAGGTTCTTGAAATTTAAGTTGGACTATAATTTATAAAATATTTGTTGTCTTAGGCCTTGGTTTACAAATTAGAATAAATTACATTATAAAAATTTTAGCAAACTCGAGCCCGAACTCGAACCTACGAGCCAAACTAGCCTCACTAGCCCGAACTCGGACCCACGAACTCAAACATATCTCACGAACCCCCGAGACGAACTCGAACCGAACCTTAGTTCGAACCGAACTCGAACCTGATTTGCTTTGGTTCATCAGGCTCGAGTTCGAGTTCGAGTTCGAGTTCGTCAAAATATCCCTCGTACCGAACTCAAACCTAAAAAAAAAGCTAAGGTTCGGCTCGGCTCGGTTCGTTTACATCCCTATCCATGATATATTATACTTGAATATCATGTCGTCATAGCATCTTATATTCATTGTCGTTCATCTTAAATGGTTCATGAGCATCGTGTCTCACTTGCATTTGTCTTTCTTGCATAGACCAGCTTACAGTTATTAAGGAGCAGGCACCGTAGGCTCATATTACTTCTTTCTTTGTCTTGACAGGTGAGGTTTTATTTCTAGCTATATAGAACCCGTACAACCCCTTATGTGATTTTTTGGCCATATATATATATATATATATATATATATATATATATATATATATATATATATATCATACTACTTTTTCCAAAACTCAAAGCTTTTCTAAAATAACCATTATTAAAGTATTGATCCACCTTGTTTTGGCAAGTATTGATCATTATGGGCCCCAGGGTTAGTGTATTGAGCCAACCGAAAAAGCAAGGGTTGACGGGTAACTCTGGCACTCACCCTCACCTTTTGGGATGACCCCTGAATCCGCCAGAAGGTTTGGTGGAGGAAGGAGTCCCAGCCATGGGATTCATGTGCCAGATGCTCAACGAGCCTGGATAGTTCGGGCCTTGCAAACCCGACCATCACCCGGAGAAAAAGGTGTTAATTAATATTGATTGCTTGCACTGTAATGACTTGTGTGATCACTTAATAATTGGAAACGTAAATTATTGTACACTGTCAGAGTAAAGGTTGGAGAATTACCCTCACTCGCCAGGCCACTGATTGACTGGACTTGATTATAATGTTAACTTGATAGTTGTGATCTCGAGCGATGTTCTTTTGATTTTCTTAAACTTATAGTAACCTTTTGATAAAACTTTACTCGAGGTTATAACTTGCTTGATACTTGTGCTTTATATTTATTGTGCCCCTCACTCAATCTTCCATAGACTGACCCCTCCACCTTTCAGTCTTTTGCAGGTGCATGCTAGGCAGGAATTAGAGTCTTATCGAGTCTTTAATTCGTGTCTAGCATAGGACACTTTCATATTGATGCATATTATATACTTATACTTCTATTATGTTATTTTGTGGCTTGAGAGCCATTGTATAAATCTTGATCATGCTTGTAGGCCATGTGACCCATGAACTTGTGTTTTGTTTTGTTGACTTATAACTTATAATATCGTATATGCTTTCGCTTGAATTGTTTTGCATATGTATACTTAGTTTAAGGGTTAGTTCCGCCTAGCTAGGGTTTTATCTTTTTCTTATCTCCCATTCGTGGTATGTTTGGTTTATGTATGAATTCTCCATTTCGTATATGGGCTGGACTATAGTGTGGGGGATGTGGCGGCCTGGCGTCTTGGGTGCTACAGAGATGGTACTAGATTGTGCAGTCATAATCCTCTAGAAACTCCACACAACGCCTCTGTCTCATGTTCAACTCCTTCTGAGTAAAGAGATACTTAAGGCTCAGTAAACACTTTGAATATTGCACCGTAGAGGTAGTGACACCACTTAGCCAAAGTAAACACAACGGCGGCTAACTCAAGATCGTGAGTGGGGTAGTACTTTTTATGCTCCTTCAATTTTCTTGAAGCATAGACACCAACTAGGCAACCTTGCATCAAGACACAACCAAGGCCTTCATTCGAAGCACCCATGTAAACTGTATAGCCCTCAGTACCCTCGGGTAGGGTAAGAATTGGTGCCGAAGTTAAGGGTCGAAAACTTTCCTCGCACTTGTCATCCTAGTCAAACCGTACCTCTTTCTTCGTCAATCGGGTTAACGGGGCGACAATCTTAGTGCAGTCCTTGACGAACTTGAGATAATGCCCTGCTAACCAGAGAAAATTGTTAATCTCTAAGGCATTTCTCAGCCTATTCCATTTCATCATGGTCTCAACCTTGGATGGATCAACTTCAATTCCATTGCCTAAAATTATATGGCCCAAGACTGTGACTTTATCGATCCAAAACTCGCACTTGCTGAATTTGGCATACAACTTGTATTCTCTGAGGGTTTCCAAGACTATCCAAAGGTGTTGCACATGCTATTCAACCAAACTCGAATATAGTAAGATGTCGTCTATGAAAATCACCACAAACTTGTCGAGACAAGGCCTGAACACTCGGTGCATCATGTCCATGAACACATCAGGGGCATTCATCAACCCAGATGACATCACAACAAATTCAAAATGCCCATACCGAGTATTAAATCTGGTTTTCAGTATGTCCTCCTCCCTGATACATAGCTGATAATAACTCTGCTTCAAATCTAACTTGGAGTATACCTTAGAACCCTGTAGAAGATTGAATAACTCCTCGATGTGAGGTAACATGTATTCATTCTTCACGGTCATCTAATTTAACTCGCGGCAATCAATGCACATCCGTAGCATTCCATCCTTCTTCTTTACAAACAAAGTAGAAGTGGTCGGAAGGATGTACCCGCGAGCTAAAAGCTCATCAAGCTATGACTTCAACTCCTTAAGTTCAGCAGGAGCCATCCAGTAGGGAATATTTGAAAATGGCTCTGCTCCAGGATAGAGATCCATGACAAAATTGATGTCCCTATCGGGCGGTAGAGAGCCCAAATTCTCAGGTAAAACATCGACATACTCTTGCACGACCTACGTCTCCTCAACTGTGGCTTGATCTTTCGGTTTATTTAAAAGGTAAGCCACAAAACCTATTGCACCGTCCCGGACAGACTTACTTGCCTCAACAAATGAAATGAACGGGCTTGACTTCAACCTCTCGCCCGTAAAAACCACTGAACCCAAAGACTCCTTCTTCTCATGGTGATCCATCATAGCTCGGTGCTTGTATAACCAATCCATCCCAACGATTGCCCCATACCTCTTCATCGGCACCTCTATCAAGTTGGCAGAGAAAACACGGCCCTCAAAGCTTACCGGACACTCCCGGAACACTCTACCCGTCACCAAGCTTCCTCCAAGAGGAGAGCTCACCACATAATCATGCCAAGAAATAGAGACAAGGAAAGCAATGGTAGAAGCAATATCCCAGGAAATAAAGAAATGCATAGCCCCGGGATTAAATAATTCATGTAATGTTATGCCATGAATGCTAATTGTACTTTCCACCACGACATTTTGATCTATCACAGTGGCCTCTTCCTCGCCTTCGAAAGCATAAGCTCGAGCTTGAAGAGCGGGCCTTTGATTTTTCCCGGTAGCATACCCTGGTCTCTTATTCGTATAATTTCTCAACATATGATCCGGAGCACCACACCCAAAACATCTCTTGTGGAGCATCCAACAATTTTCCACTAAGTGATTTCCTTGGCAATGAGAACATTTACCCGGTACCGGAAGTGCTAGAGGTTGATTTGGCCCCGCGGGTCAGGGTTACTTGTTGTGAGGCTTTGGTGGTGGAAGTACTTGGAATACCTGCCTCTTTCCGAATTTGTTTTGAGTACCCGAGCTAGAACCATGCCCGGTATGTGAAGTATTTCTCCTCATCACCACTCTCTCTTCCACTTTCAAGGCCTTCTCGATTACCTTCGCCCATGTTCCAGTGTTAAAGGCTTCTAGAGCATCCTTCATGTCCTCCCTTAACCCTCGATAAAATTGAAGGGCCTTATGACGTTCATCATTGGCAATGTTGGGGGTATATCGGGAAAGTTGGTCGAAATCATTGGTATACTCAGTGACCGTCCTTCCACCTTATTTCAAGTCCATAAAATCTCGGAGTCTTCTATCTCTTGCGGTGATGGGGATGTATCTGTTCTTGAATTCCTAAATAAACACGTCCCAATTGATCTCTTAGTCAGAAGCATCCAACCTAGCCCGGATGCTAGACCACCAACTATACGTTTGTCCTTGTATCATTGTCAAAGTACATCGAACCTTCTCAATGGAGCCGCAAGGAATTAGCACCAAACCATCTCCACTTGTATAAGCTACTCCTCGACTTGAATATCGTCACCGTCTTCGAATTTTGGAGGGTCTTGGTTTTGAAATTCTCTCAAAGTCGCTGTAAGTTGACCTCCTTCTCTTTGCCGGCCGATGGTGTATGTTGCCTGTTTCTATTATCAAGGTAGGCACATAGTCCCTCCATGAATCCTTCCGGTTCCATTTGTAGTGGGGGAATATGTTAGGCTTAAGGAGAATGATCTCGGCGGTGGCGGCGGTTGGGGGGCCTATCTCGGTGATGGTCTCTTCGTGGAGGCATCCTACAAAATCAAGAAATTCCAATATATATGTGTGCGGGTTAGTACATGTTCCTGTGAACAATTAATAGAGATACGAACAAATAATCACATAAAGTGACGTAACCACGTTGACCTATGCTATATATACGATCTAGACAAACCAAACACAACACTAAAGCTCCGGTTTTATAGCCAATAGCTCTGATACTACTTTAGGATGTAGCCCCTAGATTGGTGGGCTACCACATCCCCCACACCTAAACCCGAACCCACAAATGAAATAGAAGTCCATACATGAGCCTAAGTCTAAGCGAATGGGGACCTACACTTACACACTAGGCTAAGCAGGGCTAAACACTAACCAGAGCGCGCAAAACAAACAACAGAGTGTGGAAGCAAATAACAGGGTCAACATAAAACAAGCTCTCACAAGCAACAACAACTATACAATGCCATCCTGGCTAAAATACTACATCAAGTATCATAAAAGTGTCATAATACAAATTCTTAACAATCTTATACATAAGAAGTCCATAAGTATGTAAATATGAATGTAGATTCGACCTATCCGAACTATTGTGACTAGCTGACACACTTCCCCGCCTAGCTCGAGCAAACCTGCAACTAAAGGGGGTAAAGAGAGGGGTCAGTCAAAACTCGACTGAGTACGGGAGCTAACGCACACCCACACACTATTTACTTATAGAGCAAATCAGTATTAAAAGAAGGTTATGAATCGAGACTAGGGTTTTGAAAACCAAAGAATTTTCATAAGCATAGCGTAATATGCATGAAAGAAATCTTAACTGGATTCATAATCCATTATAACTTAAACGTAAACATATACCCGGCGATTACGGGCCTTCCCAACCTTACTTCATAACATACATATAACATCGAAATTCATAAAATATATCCGCCCAAACTTCCTTGGTGATTCGGGGAGCAAACCCTCATCACCCACTTACATATACACACGGGGTAGCAATCCCACATCATGCCTTCTCCAGCATCCACCGAAAGCTCAAAGCACTATGCCTTCTCAACCTCCAAGAACCGCACGTAAGTACCTTAGAAGGGGAATTGGACACAGGCTTAATCCCAACGATCCTTTCCCCGGGTGTCCTTACCCATAATTCTCGAGGCCCATGATGTCTTAGCTTATCATATGCCAATGTTTCAAGGCTTAACTCGCAACATATCTTAACATAAACGTATATAAAACTTTCAAAATGTAAGCTTACTTATGCTTGTACATATACTATTTTAAAAAACTTAAACATATCCATAAGGTCATAACATAGCTTATATACACATATTTAATTATATATAAGAGGCATAGTCACATGCGAGGTGAGAAAATCAACACATAAAGGCCATAGGACGCTTAACTAAAGGAAAAGAATCCTAATCCTTACCTTATAACAAAAAAGGCAGCAAAAGAGGTCTAAAACGGCACCCCGAACAATTATACCTTGGGCTCAGTATCCTCCAGAAGTGGCACTGTGACAAACAAGCACGAAACCCAAGTATTAGACTCGATTAAGTACAAATTAGACGCACGACGAATGTAAAAGATGCAAATGCATGTGGCATGATTCATACACGCGTCAAATTCATCCGTAATCAAACACCTATTCAAGTATTCATATAAAACGATTGTATAGCTGCATACATAGCCCAAAATAGCATATAAAGTGAATTTACATATAGGGCTCATAATCAAGAAAGGAAGAAATGAATCAAACGAGCAAGCATGCATAAATTGCATTCAAAAATCACGTTTGGTGCCAAGTATATCGTCGCGGTCGCGATGGGTTTAACACAGAAGCATTGAAGCCGCGACCAAATAATTGAGAAAAATTCCTAAAAACGTCAAGGAAGCTATGCCCAAACAACACAAAATGGCCACGGGCGCGACCAATAAATCGAGAAAAATATCAGAATAACGTCTCGACCGCTACAAAAATCAACACAAGATCCACTACGGCCGCGATGCATGTTTTGATCAAAAGCGTCTGTATTGGCCTCGCGGCCGCGATCGTTTTGTTCATAAAAGTGGTCACGGCCTGGAAAAAGAGGCAATAAGCAGCAGCAAATCACAACCAAACAACCTAAAAATTTAAACACTTATTCACCAACACTCATGCTATCATATTCTATCACCAAGGAGGTATGAAAACAAGCACAAAACATTCCACCATTTTCAAACCTTGTAGCTCTTTAATGACATATCATTTATTAACCAACAACCAAACTAGAAATCAACATAAATGTGACATACCAACTCCCACATACTTTATTCAATTCATATCTTGTCACATAATTCAAGTTCCATAACATAAATCAAAATTTCAATAAAACCCTTATTATTCATGCTTATACCAAAACTTATGCAAAACTCAACTTAAACCAAGAATTCCATGGATGAAAATGAAGCCAAAAAGATGGACAACACAAATCCTAAGTTACCTTGAAATGTTGGAAGAAGAAATGAAGGTTTGAGCTCAAAATATGGCAAAAGGGCAGAGTTCACTTCTTAATTCCTTCTTGGCTTTATTGATGCATGTGATGGTGAAATGAGGAGGGAGGTGTCCGATTCATGTGGTTAAGAAAGGAGAGAACCGGCTGGTTTGGTTCACGGGTCCGGTCCTTTCGAATCGGATTTTAAAGCTTAGGGTGTTCAAGCGGGCTTAGAAAAATAAACAGCTTGTTCCATTGGACTGGAATCCTCGAAACGAATCCAATGGCGTTGTCAGAATTCGAATATGAACTTTCGTATTTACAAATAAGCCCTCAAACTTACAAAAGGTTGCAATCTAAGCAATTCAATTAAATCCAAAATTCAAGAAATTCATACAATAACACCCTTGAATCAATATCACATATATCATGGAATTAGAATGCTTGGGAATTAAATCCATGTCATATAAATTCAAATCTCATAAGATTTCATATCAAATAATCACTTAAGGCAATTCTTGACAATTAAATTAAATAATTTTTAAGGAATTCATAAAAACATTGAAATAACAATTAAATAAATCGATTAGGGTATTAAAATAAACGTAAATACGGAAAATAAACTCGTACGTGGCACGAGCCTATACGTACGATCGGACGGGGTGTCACAAAGGGTGTGTTTGACTCAAATTGAATCAATTTTGACTGAATGGAATTTTGTTATTTTTTGAGATTTTTAATTAATGCTAAAATTTGTGATTGGTTGATGGTTATTAAGTTAATTTATTTATTTAATAATTTTATAAATCCCTTAATTTTTGGAAGTTATCCTCTCAATTTATCTCAAATCAACATAATTAATCCCTTAAATCTTACCTAATTATTTAAAAAAAGGAAAAAAAATATATTCATGGTCATTTCAATCCGAGGTATTTAAATCACATGAATTAAAATTTCAACATATTAAACCACAAAATTTGAACCTTTTTTTTTTAAATAAAATAATTCAATGTTATTATATTGTTTGTTTGTAAAACTACTTCATGTGATTTAAAATTCGTTAAGAAATTCTCATTAATTTATTCATTCAGAATGCATTATTTATATATATATACATCTAAACTAATAATATAGAAAGAGTATATGATGACCCAATTATATTGATTTTGATCAAATTTTAATTTTTTAACAATTTTGAAAGTTTTTTATTGAGTACTAGTTATAATTCAGATTAATATTAAATGCATAATTTTTGTGTTTTAAAAATATAATACAAATTATATAAAGTTGTTTCACTTAATTTTGGATACAATTTTCATGAAAAATTACTACAATTTTAAATTTAAAGTCAAACTTTTTAAAAATAAAGTGAATTAATTAAATTGCTTAAATTACTCTTGCAAATTAATTTAATATCTTTCACCAATGAGAGAATAGTAGTCTACCAAAAATAAATTGGATGTATATAAAAACCACTTCCTACCCGAGCTATATGCACCCAAAACCCTGTGGTTTTGATAAGTAACGGAGAAAACCCTGAGTTTAGAAAAATCATATATAAAACCTCATGATTTTAAACTTCTGCTCACCGCCCCCCAAATACCAATCTGGCACGTTTTGAAGGTGAAATACCTTAGTTGCCCTTTGTAAAAGGTGACCCTTGTTTTAACCTTATTTCACCCAAAGTTAACCTAAATCAAAATAAAAATCAGATTTTCACACCTTTGTTGCGAAGTAAGCCGGAAATGAAGAAGGAGAGTTCCAAAGATTTAGGGCTTGAACTAGACTTGGATTTCTCACACTCTACAACTGATTGAAGAAGACAACGTTCTCGCACTATCCAGGTTGGCCCTTTTTCTCGCTGTGTTATGTCGTGATTTTAGGGTTTTATATCACTTTGGACCTCTTGTGCGCGTTTTTACTTTTTTACGTGACACCATGGAATAGCTTGCTATATTCCTCTGGTATCGTGTTTTTTGCGATTTTTGATGAATCTAGGGTATGGGTTCTGTGTTTGTAAGCTTACTTTTCTAAAATTTCTCACTTTTTCGAAGTGCTTGAAACTATGAGAGGTTTATGTGATAACTGAGTTTATTTTGGGATTTTGTATAGATATAGGTCATAGGTCTGTGTTGGTGTTCTTATTGAGGGTTTTTTTGTGCAATTATTAAATGAAGGAGGAAGATGATGGTCCAATGAAGAAAATGTACATGCTTATTGGTGGTGAATGGGCCATCGTATGAAGCTGTGCACTAACATATGTCAATGGGAAAAAAGTGTATGTTGGGAAGTATGGTTTGGATTATTTAGATTGGAAAGGGTTATGAGAGATATATAGGGGTGTTGGTGGAAAGGGAACTTCTGTTACATTCTATTACAAACAACCTTGTCTTCCAATGACAGATGAGCATGCTATAAGACATATTTAGGGTAGTTGGTCCTTTGTAGAGATTCAAAACACACACCTTGTTTCAAGTGAAGTTATGTTGTACTCTGTGAGAGAAGATGAAGGTATTCATGCTGCATATGATATGGATGGCTCTGAGGTTCAGTTCAGTTAAGAAAGGGATGTTGAAAAGCCTGAAACTATCAAGTTTCTAACATTTCCTGGTTGGCCACCACCCCAGCAAGCAGATAAACCTGTTATAACTCGAATGCAGATAGCAATGAGCCTGAATCATCAACTAGAATAAGAAGAACTATAGAGGAGGTTTTGAGACTGTTTACCCAGTCCCAAGATGAGCCTGATCTAACTCAGGGGCATGAACACATTCCACAAGAACCTGTGTAACCTTCAAACTTGGATGAAGAACCTGTGCTATTTTCAAATCTGGATGATGATCAATATGCATTCCTTGATGAGCAATTCAACTTAAATCTTGGTGAAGATTTAAATTTCCATGAAGATGAGCCATAAGATGCAATCCATGAAGAGATTCCCCAAGAACCTATCCAGCAACCATTCAACAAAGGGAAGAAGAAACAATCAAAGGCTTATAAAGAAAAAGGGAAGAAGAAATAATCAAATGCAGCTAAAGAAAAAGGGAAACAAAAACAGTCAACTATTGAACCTAGAAGGAAAAGGAGATAAGCCACTGATCCTGAAGACAATCCAGCAGGAGAAGGTTTTGAAGATGGCACAGACCATGAAGCACAAACTGATTCTGAAGATGAAGACTATATTGAAGAGAGTGACTATTATGATGAGATTGAGGATAGCTTAGATGATGACATCTTTACACCAAGGGATAGGAGTAAAGCTGCCAAAAAAGCAAAGATGAAGAAAATGAGAGAAAGAGCAAGAGAAAAGAAGAAGCTTACAGTTAGTGATGAAGAAGAGGAACTTGAGCATGAAGACTGGTATAGGGTGCCTGACGATGACAGGAACTTTGATGAGGCACCTTTATCAGATGATGAAGGGAATAAAAGATACCCACACTGGAGAGATGGTGACTCTGTCAAGCAATTCAAACCTTCAGTGGGATACACCTTTGATAATGTGGAGTCATACAAGAAGGTGTTGACAGAGTCACCATCTCTCCAGTGTGGGTAACCTTCAGTGGGATACACCTTTGATAATGTGGAGTCATACAAGAAGGTGTTGATAGATTGGAGCATCTAGAAAGGTTATGTGTTGGAGTTTGAAAAGAGTGAGAAGATGAGAGTCACTGTTGTATGTGCTAATGAACAATGCAATTGGATAGTCCATGCTTCCTGTATCCAGAAAAATGAGGAGTTCCAAATTAAAACAACAAAGGGCAAACATACTTGTGCAAGGAGCAGTGAGAATTTCTGATGCAGTTCTTCATATATTGGAGAGAAGCTTGTGCAATTTATCAAAGATAATCAAGACATTAGTACTGAGCCATTTAGAAGGGTGATAAGGAGGAAGCTTAGGGTTGATGTATCCTATAGTGTAGCTCTGCGTGCAAAGAGATATGCAAGAGATTTGATAGAGGGGGATCACGGTAAGGAACTTGAGCTGATATGGGACTATTGTGAGACAATGAGGGCCAAGAATCCTGGTAGCAAGCATTTGTTGAAGAAAGAAGAGGGAACCAATTCTCCAAGATTTGGGAAAATATTTTTCTCACTGAGGCCTATGATTGATGGCTTTTTGGAGTGTTGCAGGCCACTCATTGGCCTAGATGGTTGCTTCATGAAGACCATCTTTGGAGAACAGCTTCTGTGTATTGTAGCAAAGGATGAGAATGATAACTTGTATCCCATAGCTATGGCTTACGTAAGAGTTGAGAATAAAGAGAATTGGGTCTAGTTTTTAACAGAGTTGTCACTGGAAATTGGTGGGTTGGGAGAGGATAGGTGGACCTTTGTATCAGATAGGCAGAAGGGTTTACTTGATGCTGTGAGTCAAGTTTGTCTAGGTAGTAAGCATTGATTCTGCCTGAGACATTTGTACCAAAAATTCTTTGCAAAATGGTAAAGTCAAGACTTGAAAAAGCTATTTTGGAGGGCTGCATCTATTGGAACAAAGGAACAGTTCAGTTCAGTGATGAAAAAGAATTGAAAGGGCTGGCACTGGAGAGTCTTTACAGACACAAACTTCCTATGAATGGCTTTCAAACATTCCATCTGAGCATTGGGCAAGATCTCACTTCAGGACCACTTGTAAGCCTGAGATACTTGTTAATAATATTTATGAGTCATTCAATAATATGATTTTTCTTGCTAAAGACCTTCCAGTTGTGTCAATGTTTGAGAGCATAAGAAAGGCTAATGCAGAGTATTCAGGTTAAGAAGTCTGGTATGGATATTTATGGTGGAAAAATTTGTCCAAATGTTATACAAAATGAAAGGGCAAGGAATTGTTTCACAATCTTGTGTGGTCAACTGGAGTTCCAAGTAGAGGATGCAGATGATAATTATGTGGTGAAGCTTGATAGGAGAACCTGTGCATGTGGGATGTTTCAGCTTACAGGCTATCCTTGTAAGCATGCATGCTCAGCCATTACAAAAAGGAGACTGAACGTTGAGGACTTCATCCATGAATTTTATAGCAAGGAAACTTATCTTTCTGTGTACAAGCACATGACTCATGGAGTTTTGGGAAAAAAAACAGTACATAAAGACTCCTTGGGAACCATTGACGGCACCTGAATATACAAGAAAAATAGAAAGACCAAAAAAGAAAAGAAGAAAGAGAGCAAATGAAGGTAGAAGAAGTGGGATAAGGAGTGGATTGACTACTACATGTAGCAATTGTCTACTCTTGGGCCAACAAACGTTCTTACAAAAATCCCACTCATCCTAGATACAAATTTTACAAAGTAAGTTACATTAAAATTAAATTTATTTCAATACATTAATTACATATTTAAATCTAATTTCTCTGACTTTGTTAATTGTAGGGGGCTGCACCAGCTGGACTAGATGAGCCAAGAATCTCAAATTCCAATACGGAGATAAATTAGGTTAAAATTATTTAATTATACTTATATGCAAATTATTTATTAGTTAATGTAATAAAGCAATGAGTTTACCTTGCATATAATTGTACAACAGGAAAGTGCATCAACAATCCCTCCAACCTCTGCTCAACAAGAGCCTAGCCCATCTACAACTTCCAGATCTGGCAGATCTGGAAGAATCTCTGTTCCAGCTCACAGACCTCAACCACCAATAACTGCTACAAGTCCACCTTCTTCATTTCCTTCTTCAGGTCAAGCTCCTTCTGCATCAAGTCAAGCTCATAGGCCTTATCCACCAATAACTGGTGCATCAAGTCAGAATCAAGGGCCACCACAACCTTCTACACCAGCTTCTTCTTCATCAAATCCAGCACCACATAAGCTAAGGGTTAGACGGACATCGGTGCCTCGTGTGCTAGAAAATATAAGAGCAAGGTCTAAGGAAAATAGGCCTTCAAGGATATGGAAGCCCTAGGAGAATTTGGTTGTTGAATGTTATGATTTCTTTTGATAGTTGTTGAAACTTTATTAAAGTTGTTGAACATTGGGAATTTTGTGGTGTTGTGATCACATTTCAGGGGGACCACCTTTTGGGGGGATAGCATGTGGTCTTGGTTTGCTGAACTTTTGTTGTGTTGTTGAACTTTGTTGATATTTTTTTTTTTTTTTTTTTTTTGTGTCTTGATTTTAATGATATGTAATACAATGTCCCCCAGTTGCAATGGTTTGCTTTGAGATATGTGTGCAATGCATTTATTTATTTATTGAAGAGTACTGTATGTCATTGTTGGTATTGACTATTGACAAGTTTTTTGGGTTCTCATGGTTTTCAACACTTATTTAAACCATAAGGTTTTTTGGGCAACATAAAAAACTTTGTTTGAGGAGCCTTGATTTCAGTCGTGGTATAAGGGTATAAAAGACATTTCATGTCCAGTAATGCATTAAAATCGTATGCCCAGTCTCAAAATAGGCACGTGCAACACAATTGATGGGTTTAGGGTTCTACGTGCACACTTTTTGAAAACATAGGGGTTTTTACATTATATTTCAAATGACAAGGTTTTTTTTTGAACTTTTCTAATACCACAATAGGTCTCTTTGAAAAAACCCTCTTCCTGCCCTAACTTCCATCCTCTCCCTCTGTCTGGCCCTCTCTCCCTTTGTATTGTATGTCCCGATACATTTTATTCTATTCTTTTACTTTGTTTTTCGATTATTCAATTTTATTATTTTTTGTAATCTTTTGTTGATTATTGTTTTAGTTTATACACTCTTTCAAAAATCCTTTTTATTTATTATATTGATTGCATTCTAATATTGTTTGTTTGTTTAAATTGGATGAGTTTATTGTATTTTTATATTTGTTTTGTTGTATTGTTGAATTGTTTATTATTTTTTAATATTTTATTATTATCATTTTAGTTTTATATTTATATATTTTGTTTGTTATTTTTGTTTATATTTTATTACGTTTTTCTGATGGAATTTGTTGTTTTTTTTGTTATTTTTTAATATTTTATTATTATTATTTAGGTTTTATACTTTTATACTTTGTTTGTTATTTTTTTTATATTTTATTTAATATTTATTATTCTTAATTTGTCATTTTTTGAATTTTTTCAAGTTTTTTCTTTTCTATTTTGTATTTTTAATCTATCTATTTACATGTTTTCAATAAAAAGTGCTTTGTGTATTTTAAAAAATCTCTCCCATCGAAAACAAACACTATAGAGCTAGATTTGAATAGTATTTGAAAATTCTTTTATTTTTTCCTTTTGCAACAAAAAGTTCTTTCATTTGAAAATTTGTCCATCTTTTTTTTAGATTTATATTCACGTTTCATCAGAACAAACGATCTTTAGAGTTTTAGCTCTCATGTGTTATGTTAAATTAATTTTTAATATTTTAACTTCTTTTATGTTGATTATATGTGATGTATGATAATTTTTACTCACTGAATTTATGAAAACTATTTCTCTTTATTTCTCTTTAGAATTTATATTATATCTTTTTATTAATTATTTATGTCATGTTTGCATATTTATTTATTTATTTTTTTTAAGTGCGGACCAAAAAAAATTCTTTTTTTAAAGTTACTCTTTATATATGTTTTTGTTATATTAAAGGATGAAAATTAATGTTGATGAGGCTCAGAAACGCGCTTGCATCAGAGTCGTCCACGTGTCGTCATCGATTAGTTTGAAGACTATACGCTCGCATTGATGGGCTCGCGGGCCAACCCAGCCCACTCACTTGCCAACTAATAGGGGCCCTTGAGCCTCGGACAACCAGTTAAACGGCAAGGACGAACGGGCAGGCCCGGCCCTCCCGTATCGTCCCTCGGGGTTACCTTTCTCAAGGAATCCTCCACACGAGGACCATATTCCTGTCGCTCGGGTTTTCGCGCTCAAAACTCATAAACCGTGAGGAACCCATCCGTGCACTCTTCGAGCGTCACTAATCGCTCGCGGGTCACCCCCACCGCCGTGGTGGACCTGGGCCCTCATAAGACGGATCCAGGACCCTCCACTCATGCGACCCTCGTCAACAACCTCTGACACAAAGGTACTGCGCACCATGCACCTGACACGCCGTCTCCTTTTCAGAAATATCCTTCTCACCCCCTCAAAGGATGCCACGTGTTAGGGCAACACAGGTTTGGGAACACATGGTCAATTTACCCATTTACCCCCATCCCTAACATATAAATAGGGGAGAGCCCATGCATTCTCCCCCAAGTCATCATCCGCATACAAATTGCACACATTGTTCTGGGCATTTTCCACGGATCTTCTCAAGCTTCTCATTCACCACAGTAACATTACCCTTGTAGCTTGCATTCTTGGTGTTATCCTAGCTGGAAGAACCCACGCTTAAGAGGAAACCCAGACCCTGAGGCCCTCACGCCTGTGATGGTCTTTCCATTCATATACAAATACTAAAGTGTTGTTGCATTTTTGGAAACCTGATTTCCAGCACCATCATTTTTGGCGCCGTCTGTGGGAAATCCATCACCACCACTACCTGATTCTTCCTCTGAAAGCTAGTTGAGATATAACACCTTTTAAACTCTGAAAATGGTTACTGCAACCCGGTCTGGAGCTGTGGGAAACAAAAACACTCCCCCTCCAGTCAGTAAAGCGAACGCGGAGAGCAATGTTCCCGCTGGGGGCGTGAACCCACCACCTGCAAGAAATGGAAGCGAGAATCCCGACACGGCGGCTCCAGCTCTCCCTCCGGGAGGAAATGCTACGGGAGGGCCCAGTTCCGTTGTTCCACCTACAACTCACACCGCCAACGCTTCCTACCCTTATTCAGGTATGTATCCCATGGCCATGCCTCCACCGGGATACCCTTTTGTACAACCCGGAATGATGCCCGGGATGATGCCAATGATCCAACCGTATCAAGTGGGGACTCTAAATCTCCCCCTGTCATTACCGAGAGAGATACAAGGAGTGGAGATGCCCCAAATCACCACCCAGCAACTTCAGGCGTTGTATGCACAGTGTGAGGGCCAGGCGGTCCAGAATGCTTGGGAGCATTTCATTGCAACATATTTCCCATCGCACGCTGGCGCTCGGATGGCCCCACCTCTGGGAGGACTCCCCGCGCACCCCTTGACGATGGCCCAAAATGCACTGAGGGCCCAGCAACCTCCCCCACCACCAAACCAAGAGAATGAGGCCCCGCCGAGGGTCCAGCAAGATCCGCCACCGGTAAGAGATGAAAGGGCTCCTCGAAATGAGGGGGCCGGAGACAATGACGAGGTCCAGTCGAGGGCTACAGAAAGGGCAAACCCCAGAAATGTCGGTGACCCTCAGCTTGCAGCAGTGCAGGACCAGATTAGGGGGCTCCAGAACGTGGTGGAGCAGCTCTCTCGAGCACGGTCTCACGTCTCCCGTGATGGGGGCGAGAGGTCCAGGGCCAGAGACGCTCGCAGACCACGTAGTCCCATCTCTCGCAGACGAAGGGAAGCTAGCCCAGAAGACCCGGAGGACAGGGATTACCGGATCGCGACGGGCGATTCTCCCCTCATCGAGGAGGTGTTAATGACTCGTGTGGGAAAAGGCAAAATCCCCACGTCCGTCGCCAGGTATGACGGAACCACAGATCCAGCCGAGCATCTGGATCACTTCGTGCACTTGATGCATCTATATGATCATCCCCTCAACTATTGGGCCAAGGTGTTTGTAACTTCCCTCGTGGGAATGGCCCAAGATTGGTACAAAAAGCTTCCTCCGTGCTCAATCAGAGGATACCATGACCTGACTGACGCTTTCATCAGTCACTTCAACTCCTTGAAGGCTCCAGCCCCCGCTGCGACGGCTCTCTACAGCCTGGTCCAGGGGCCGAACGAGACCCTCCGGTCATTCATGGGAAGGTTCAACAAAGAAATCCTGCTGGTGGAAAAGCCCTCGATAGAGTTCTTGAGGCACGTTCTCTTTGGAGCCATTAACATGAAGCATTATGTCAGCAAGGAATTTGTAGAAGAAGTGGCCAAGAAAAAGCCCCGCTCATTGATGGAGATAAGGGACATAGCGGACTCGTTTTTTACCCTCGAAGATATGTATCTCGCGAGGGATCAGAAAATGGCGAATGCCCCTCGCCCCAACAAAGCCCCCGAGGACAGAGGAGATTCAACCAGGGGCCGCAGTCGAAGCCCCCTTCTGGCTCGGAGGAACGCCTCTCCTCCTTGAAAGTTCGAGCGCATCCCACTCAACCGCCGTATAGCCGAAGTATATGCCATGGCGGATAAGAAGTTGTTTAAGAGGCCGCCAAAATTGAGAGAGACGGAGACTCAGAAGCGCTCGGGGAAGTATTGTGCTTTCCACAAGCAGAAAGGGCATGACACCAGTGAATGTCATCAGCTCGAAAGGGAGATTCAGAGGCTGATTGCTGGGGGGCACCTCAAGGAATTCGTGAAGGTGTTGGAGAGGTACGACGAACACTGCGCGGAGCGAGCGCACGTAGAAGGGAGAAGCCGTTCGCGCTCTCGGAGCCCCCGTCACCGTTACACCGAGCCCAGTGACCGTGGAAAAGGGAAAGCCTCGGACGTGGAAAACCAGCCCTTCGCGGTTATTCACATGATTGCTGGCGGGCCCTCGGGGGGTGACTCTAACGCTTCCCGACGCCGCTACATTCGGAGTTATGATCAAAGATCTTCTCAGCCCCGCCCAGTGCTCTCTATTGATAAGTCATCACGCTCGGAGAAGGATGAGAGCGTAGGTTTTACAGAGAAAGACTTGGAGCACATTGTAACACCCCATGGGGTCGGTGAAACCTCTGACTGCCCCATGGTGGTTAGCTTAGACGTTCACAATCATGTTGTAAAGAGGGTCTTGATTGATAGTGGAAGCTCCGTAAATATTTTGCCTTACTCCACGTTCCAGAAAATGAACATCACAAACATCCCGCTCGAACCCCTCAGAACAGCCCTCGTCGACTTTGGGGGTTCCGAGATCATCCCTCGCGGACAAATTCGCTTGGCCACCTCCTTTGGTCGCGCCCCACAGCGAAAAACTTTAAATGTTCTCTACATGGTGGTCGAAGTGGACCTACCTTACAACATCATCATTGGGCGCCCAGCCCTCGTTGACTTCAAAGCAATCATATCCACCTATCATCAGAAAGTCAAGTTTCCCACCCCCAAAGGTACGGGAGAGGTACTGTGCAATGTTAAGGAAGCATGTGAATGCTACATACTCTCCCTTCGAAGCCACAAGCCCAAACAACCTATCCAGGCTGGCTCCACCAAAAAATCAGTTGACTTCCCCAAACTAGATGAAGATGGCCCCGAGCGCAAGAGGGCCAAGCTCTATAAAAAGAAGAATAAAAAGAAGGCCACGGACAGACCCGGAGATGCTGGGAACTCGCCCCTCGGAGAGGTTGGGGCTTCTTCCTCGGAGGACGAGGGTCATATACCCTCGGGAGATACCAGTGAAAAAGTCACAGGTAAGAAACGGGCACTCGAGCAGCCGAGGCCTGAAGTGCGAGTGGAACCCATGGAGGGCTTCCTGACCATCGAATTGGAGCCAGGGAATCCAGATAAGACCACGCAAATAGGTTCCAGCCTCGATGGTCCCTCTCAGATTATGATGATCAAATTCTTGCGAGAAAATATTGATGTCTTTGCTTGGAAGGCTTCCGACCTCACCGGCATAGATCCGAGCGTTATTGTCCACCGGCTGAACGTGGATCCAGCCTTCAAACCTATAAAGCAGAAAAAGAGAGATGTCCATGGATTCCGAAAGCAGGTCATAGAAGAAGAAGTCAATAAACTGCTTGACGCCCAATACATAGAAGAAATTCTATATCCTGAATGGATTTGCAATGTGGTGCTCGTTCCGAAGAGCGCCCACAAGTGGCGTATGTGTAACGACTTCACGGACCTCAACAAGGCATGTCCCAAAGATCCGTACCCTCTGCCTAATAATCGATCAGTTGGTAGATTCGACCGCCGGATGTGAACTTATGAGCATGATGGATGCTTTCCAAGGATATTATCAGATATTTATGGCTCTTGAGGATCGTCCCAAAACTGCGTTCGTAGTCCATATGGGTGTCTATTGCTTCAAGGTCATGCCCTTTGGGCTCAAAAATGCAGGAGCGACATATCAACGCCTCGTCAACAGAATGTTCGAGTGTGAGATCGGAAAGTCCACGGAAGTATATGTGGATGACATGATCGTCAAAAGCCAACGCCAGCATTCTCATCTAGGAGACCTCAAGCGAGCGTTCAATATCCTGCGGCGTTATGGTATGAAACTGAACCCTTCCAAATGTACATTTGGCGTACGACGTGGTAAATTTTTGGGGTATATGGTCAGCCAACGGGGCATAGAGGCAAACCCGGAGAAGATTCAAGCAATCCTGGACATACCCTCCCCTCGCAATCTGAGAGAGGTCCAGGTGCTTGTGGGTAAGATCATTTCATTGAATAGGTTCATCTCTCGCTCAGCGGATAGGAACCTACCCTTCTTTAAAATTCTGCGTAACGCTCGCAACTTTACCTGGGACGAGGACTGCGAAAAGGCTCTGCAGGACATGAAGCGGTATCTTTCGAGCGCGCCTTTGTTGACCAAACCTAACCCAGGGGAGACTTTGTTTGTCTATCTGTCAGTTTCCTTGGAGGCTACGAGCGCCGTCCTGGTGGCCATTCGCGAGCGTAAGCACATGCCGGTGTATTATTTAAGTAAGACTCTACAAGGAGCGGAGAAAAGATACATGGAGATAGAAAAGTTTGCATTTGCGCTCGTAAATGCCTCTCGGAGGCTAAGACCCTATTTTCAAGCGCATTCCATCATGGTTCTTACAGATCAGCCCCTCAGACAAGTTCTTGCAAAGCCGGACGTCTCAGGGAGATTAATTAAATGGCCAATTGAACTTAGTCAGTTCGACATCGCTTTTGAGCCCCGCACGGCGATACAGGCTCAGGCCGTGGCTGACCTATTGGTGGAACGTTTCAACTTAGATACCGTGCCCTCAACAGAGGATGGTTTATGGCTGTTGCACACAGATGGCTCCTCGACCTCACAAGGGGGAGGGGGAGCCGGGGTGACCCTCAGAGACCCTCTCGGAGCTGAAGTCGACTATGCGATCAAGTTGGCGTTCCAAGTCACCAACAACGAAGCTGAGTATGAGGCCCTCATCCAGGGGCTCAGGATTGCACTCCAAAATGGCGCCACTCGGGTCACTGCATATGTTGATTCGCAGTTGATCGCGAGTCAGATTGATGGTTCTTATGAGGCTCGAGAAGCCACCATGGTGCAGTATCTGGCGAGCGCTAAGGAGGTGATAGCTAAGTTCAGGGAATTCCACCTTTTGCAAATCCCGAGGGCAGAAAACGAACGGGCCGACGCTCTGTCAAAGTTTGCATCCGCCCTGGGTGGTTTTAGCGAGCGTGCTATTACATTTCTTAGGACAGAGGAACCGTTGATAAATAGAGGGGAACCTTTGAAGCAGGTGCATATGATTGATCCTTCCGAACCTTGTTGGCTCGATGAGATCATCAGATTTCTCCAAGATGGAACCAGCCCAAGCGACAAAGTTGAGGCTCGGAAAGTCAGAAGTAAAGCCCCTCGCTTCTCATTGGATGACGAGGGTCGACTATTCAAGCGATCCTTCCAGGGCCCACGCTGAGATGCTTGAGACCCTCGCAGGCCAAGGAAGTTCTAGAACACGTGCACAATGGAAGTTGCGGGAACCACACGGGCGGTCGGATCTTGGCAAAGAAAGTCTTAAGGAGTGGGTTTTACTGGCCCTCGGTGCTACAGGATGCCATTAGCTACTCCAAGAAATGCCCTAAGTGCCAGTTTCACTCTAACACCCCCCAGTTGCCAGCGGCTCAAATGATTCCCATCGATGTTTCATGGCCTTTTGATCAGTGGGGCATCGATATTGTGGGACCCCTCCCAATGGCGGCCGGACAAAAGAAATTCGTAATACTCACTGTGGATTACTTCACTAAATGGGCGAAAGCAGAAGCGGTCGCCAAGATAACATTCAAGGTTGTGAGAGATTTCATCTGGAAAAACATCATCTGTAGGTATGGTATCCCGAGGGTGCTTATCTCAGACAACGGCTCCCAGTTCATCGTTGTCGACACGCGGGATTGGTGCTATGAGCTAGGGATTGAACAGCGATTCACCTCCGTAGGCCACCCTCAAGCCAACGATCAGGCGGAGGTGACCAATCGAACCATACTCCAGCATCTAAAGACGATGCTCGAAAGTAAGAAAGGAGAATGGGCAGAAGAACTCCAAGGAGCCCTGTGGGCATACCGTACTACCCCACGAGCGGCAACAGGAGAAACCCCTTACTCCCTTGTTTATGGCTCCGAGGCCATGATACCTGCGGAAATTATCCAAGAATCCGCACGCGTTGCCTATTTCGAGCCTGCCACCAACGAGGCCAATCGGGCGCTCGAGTTAGATTTGCTGGATGAGAAGAGAAATGCTGCTTGGGCGCGTATTCACAAATACAAAGCAACCGTTGCTCGCCAATACAACAAACGTGTTAAAGAAAGGACTTTCCAGCTGGGGGGCTTGGTCCTCAAAAAAGTTGAAGTCTCCAAACATGTGGGTAATTTGGACCCCAATTGGGAAGGCCCCTTCAAAGTCATCCAGGTACGAGCAAACAATACCTACCTATTGGAAACTTTGCAAGGCGAGCGGCTCCCTAGGCCATGGAGCGCATGTAACCTTAGAAGGTTCTACGTGTAGACTTCAGTTTCTTTGTAATGGCCCGTCTACGGCATGGAGTGCTTTCCTTTGACGGAAAGCGTGTTGTAATCATTTCCAAAAATGAATCTATGTAACAGTAAGTATTTAATTCTTTGTTTTTATTATTTGCTTACTTTCTTATTTGATCTAATGATTCGAGCGACGGGAGGCCTACTCCGTGTCGAGCATCCTCCACGTCGAATGGCCTACGCGATACATCAATCGTTTCAAAGCTACACTATCCAGGTGTTGATAACCATCCCCCCGGAACAGTTTGAACGATTTGTAAGTGTATAAAGTCCTAAAAATGAGCGTGTCGAACAACGGGGAGCGCAATGAACGCCAGCTGAGTGCTCGCCACTCCAGCTCGTGCTCGCAAGAACCCCAATGACCCTCAACTTACTGAGTAAAAGCACACTCATAAAATAATGGATTTTAACTCAATCCCTTCATGTGTTTCTCGAAATAACGCTAACCCCACGGTTACGCTCGCTTTAATATCCTACTTAGCAGGTCCTGTTGTTGATCTCTAAAGTATATACAATCTAATGAAGCGTTTGAGATAAGGGTGCACATCGTTGGGCCAATACTTAGGCAAATCTGCAGAGGTTTCCTAAGTTCAAATTCGAGCCTCATTGCGAATACGGCCAGGGAATACGCATAAAACACTCTCGCGCCCGTATCTACGCCCCTCAAATTGCCAGACGCTGCCAAACTTTAAACTGAAGGCGTACTGTGATAAACGCCAGGGCACCCTCAAAGATAACGCCCTCGTGCATACACACGCCCATCGCGAACGCTCAAACAAAATATGCCGATATAAAAGCAGCGAGCGCAATGAAATAACATCATTCATCATTCGAAAATAAAGGATAAAGCATTCAAACATCCCAACAAGAAACAGAAGAGTTATAATAGATGAGGAAAAGGAGCATAGAGAAGTCCAAAACATCCAAGGAAATAGTTTGAAGATTGATTACAGACATAAATTGTTCATAATGTGACAAGTAAGTTGAACCAACAAGGAGAGGGATCAGCATCCAATGGACCTTCACTGGGTTTGAGAGTTGGGCTCCGGAGGGGCAGTTGCAAGAGGAACTGGGGCCAGCACGTTGGCGTCAGAAGTTCGGGCCTCACCAGGTTCCTCGACATCCACGGGGTCCATGAAGGTGCCTTCATCTTCTATCTGGTTAGGCTCGGGATCTGCAGTATGGGCGGCTATGAACTCCCGCTGGAGTGTTTCCACCAACTCCTGGTATTCTGGTTCCGCCAAGCTCTCGGAAGGATCCTCGTCTTGGACCATAGGCTCACAGTTTTCATCCAAGTCCATACGCAGGCGCACGTCCGTTCGAGCGCTTTCAGGAGCCAAACCAAGTTTCACCATTTGCCCGATGGCTTTGTGAAAGAAACGCCGAGCATTGTCAAAGCAGTGGATGTTGGCTGCAAACACGAAAGCTTTGGAGCGCAAGAACTTCTTCACTGCCTCCCAGGATACCCTCGCCTCCAAGCCCTGTACTTTGCCCTGCAAGTCAGCAAGGGCCTTGTTAGCTTCCTCGTTTTGGCGAGTGCTCTCCGCTAGCTGCTCGCCCAGCTCCCCATTTTGCACCCTCAGCTGGTCCCGCTCGTCCTTCAATTTCCTGTGACGCTCATTAAGGACCAGAAAAGCATCATCGGATTTCTTCAGATTTTCCTTTAGCCGAACGTTCTCAAGGTTGGCGGAATTCAGTTGAGCGCTGACATTGTTGTAATCCTCCTGCAATTGGCCCGGGTCCGAGGTGCGCAGCAACTTCTTGTACTTGGCCTTATGCTCGGAGTAGGCTTGCGCTCGCCCTTGCAGATTCTTGAGCCTCGGGATTACTTCCTAGAAAGCCATAAGCGAAAAACACCATCAGAATAAAAAGAAAAGAAGGGGAATCTTACTGAGGGAATCGAGGCCTAACCATCAGGAGGGCGTGGCATGCGTCATCCGCGACCCGAGCGGCATCATGCTCGTTCAGTTTGTCGTGGTCAGCGGAGAACTGGAGCTTTCCGACGATGTCGGAGACCATGTTGACAGAAAAGGTGCTCTTTTTCAGTAGGACGGGACCGTCCTTCCTTTGGCGCTTGTACCGACCGTCCCCGCGACAGCCAATCTTCCAGAAGTCCTCGTCCTCAGAGGAGGATGTATCACTACCCTCGCCCCGGTGGCCTACAACCACCTCCTTCCCTTTACCGGAGATTGGGATTGAGTCCGGCATTCTCTTCCTTTTTCCTTGGCGCTCGGCCCTAATCTCTTCTTGAATGCGGACTAACTCCCCGGATCGATTGTGGGAAGTGCTGGAGCTGAGCGCTATAGGCCCCTCGGGAGCAGCAGGAGTCTGGGTAACCTCCCGAGCGTCATCTAGGGTGAGGTCCTCGACGGGACCAACGGCTGGAGCCTCGTTTCCGGCACCCCTGCCTCCATCGCCTCGCCCTGGCCTGCGCCGAATTCCTCTGCCCCTCGGAGCATTTGGGGGTCGTTCTTGATTTTGCTGCTGAGGGTTAGCACCAACTCCCGGAGCACCCAACATGCGGGAAAGAGCCTCAGCATTCATGCCTCGTGATAATATTTGGACACCTGCAAATAAAAGAGAACCGAGCGTCAGATGTCGGTTACTAGGGTCACGGACGAAAAAAATATACAACAATTACACCAAGTTAGGAGGCTATTCTAAAAGTTAGAGCAGTTAGTTCCTAGAATCTAACCGTCGAGGGCCATGATGTCAGCTGGAGGGTGAAGTATCATGTCTGGGGGGCAAGATAGTCCATAACGAAACAAAATTCCCTCGTTCTTCATCAAAGTCTCCGCCTTAATCCACTTCTTCTCACTTCTCATCTCGAAGGCCAACCCCTGTGCCCAATCCTCAAAGGCTTTATTCCTCACCCTTTCCCTAATCAAAGGACCTTCGCCATGTACCAACCATTCACGGAAAACCCTAAAAATCCCCCCTGGAGCCCCCACGAAAAAGTACTTCTCCTTCCAATGCTCGCCGTAGGAGGTGGATGGAGAATCTATCATCTTAAAACCAGATTTGGCCTGGGCATAGTAGAATCCGTCCGTGGGGGACGAGCGTGTTGAACGGGCCACCTGTATCAAGCTATCAAAGTTGGCGATTGAGGGTTTGCGACCTAAAGCAACCATCATGATCACGAAAGTGTTGATCAGGGCTATGCCGTTCGGCAGAATTTGTGAAGGGCAAAGCCTCAAGTGCTGATAGATGTTGACGGTAACGGGCAGGATGGAAAATCGCAAGCCCCCGGCCAGAACTGCGTCCCAGTAGACCGTCATCATCCCAGGTGGCGGTCGGTTGGCCCTCTCCCCCTCCTCAGGAAATCGCATGGGGAATACCGCCTCATCCCAATAAGCTTTCTCCCTCAACTCCTCCAAATCGTCGAGCGTCAGAATACTCGCAATCTCGTCCGGAGATCTGTCAGTCTGATAACGGTTATCCTGCCTCACTCGAGTGGCAGGCTCCCTTCCTCTCCTCTGACGCCTTCTGGAAGGTTCAGCCTCAAATGGGCGCCCGGATGGCCCCGCTTCGCCCTCAGGAGCCATCACGGCCACCGTGATCCTGTGATCCTGGGGTCGCACGGCACTATTCAACACTGGGAATACCCTCTCCCCCTGTCTTTGCATCTCCATCACGTTGTGCATCTCCTCAAAGAGGTCATTCACCCCTCCAGGGGCACGCTCGTTCATCCCTTGAATGGCAGCGTCCGCCTCTTCTCCCCCAGCATCTGCTGGAGCCCGAGCCACCGGAATCGCCATGGGAACCCCCTCACCTGGGGACGCCCTAGCCAGGGGAACCGCTGTAGGGACATCGTCGTGAGGGGAAGAGCTCCCCACGGACATCTCCTCAATCTCCCTTACGTAATCGTCAGCTGGGTTTCCGGCCATGTTCGCTTTTCGACTTTTGAAGATAGGATTCCTAGCAGAGAACTCAAGGAGGGAAAGAAATTTCTGAAACAAGTTCAATGGCAGGAACTGGCTCTTCACTCAAGGTTTTCACTCACTTAACCTAAACCTAGTGTTAGCACGAAGAGGATAAGAACAATGTTAGGGAATTTTACCTAAAAGTTTGAAGAACGGAGACTCGCCGGAATCACTAAGAGTTGCAGGGATTTCTTGCTGCGTGTATGTTTGGAGGAGACGAATTACGTGAAAGAGATCCTAGAGTGCTGTGAATCCCTATTTATAAGGGATGACTTACACTGATTAGGGTTTGGGATTTCAAATGGCAATCATTTCCCGCCTAGGAAATCCCCCCACTTTTGATAACCGCCTCACGTCTCCCGGAGTGCACGCGCCCACGTTCCCACTCAGCATTAAATGCGGACATGACTTCAATTAATGTTGTGTCAGACTGTGTCCGTTACAGAAGGCAAGCAGTCACTTCTTCAGCAATGGGCTTGACCCTCGGATATTCAAAAATTCAAAGCTCCATTCTTTTTAAATTCTACAGTACGCTCGAGCGATACTACAGAATTTGGGGGGCAAAATGATGAGGCTCAGAAACGCGCTTGTATCAGAGCCGTCCACGTGTCGTCATCGATTAGTTTGAAGACTATACGCTTGCATTGATGGGCTCGCGGGCCAACCCAGCCCACTCACTTGCCAACTAATAGGGGCCCTTGAGCCTCGGACAACCAGTTAAACGGCAAGGACGAACGGGCAGGCCCGGCCCTCCCGTATCGTCCCTCGGGGTTACCTTTCTCAAGGAATCCTCCACACGAGGGCCATATTCCTGTCGCTCGGGTTTTCGCGCTCAAAACTCATAAACCGTGAGGAACCCATCCGTGCACTCTTCGAGCGTCACTAATCGCTCGAGGGTCACCCCCACCGCCGTGGTGGACCTGGGCCCTCATAAGACGGATCCAGGACCCTCCACTCATGCGACCCTCGTCAACAACCTCTGACACAAAGGTACTGCGCACCATGCACCTGACACGCCGTCTCCTTTTCAGAAATGTCCTTCTCACCCCCTCAAAGGATGCCACGTGTTAGGGCAACACAGGTTTGGGACCACATGGTCAATTTACCCATTTACCCCCATCCCTAACATATAAATAGGGGAGAGCCCATGCATTCTCCCCCAAGTCATCATCCGCATACAAATTGCACACATTGTTCTGGGCATTTTCCACGGATCTTCTCAAGCTTCTCATTCACCACAGTAACATTACCCTTGTAGCTTGCATTCTTGGTGTTATCCTAGCTGGAAGAACCCACGCTTAAGAGGAAACCCAGACCCTGAGGCCCTCACGCCTGTGATGGTCTTTCCATTCATATACAAATACTAAAGTGTTGTTGCATTTTTGGAAACCTGATTTCCAGCACCATCAAATGTCTTCTATTTTCTTATAAAACCAAGTTTTCTTCTCCTACCACCGTGCATAGCATGGGAATTAAGCTACTCTATAATATAATAGAATATAGGGATAATTACATACAGGTCCCTGAGGTTAGGCCTAATTACAAGTCGGTCCCTATTCTTTTAAATATTACATTGTAGTCCCTAAGCTTTGTTAATTTGTTAATTTTTGTATACTTTTAGGGACAATTTTGCATTTTTGGTCATACATTATACGTAACACTCACAAAACCTTCGGGGACATAAGTGTACTTTTACAAAATTCGTTAATGGACATCATACAATACAAGAAATATAGGGACTACATTGTAATATTTGAAAGAATAGGGGCCGACTTGTAATTAGGCCTAACCTCAAGGGTGGTGGATGTAATTTGCCCTAATATAATATATAGGAAATGTGTACTCGGACTCCATACTATTTATTCCTTTTTTTTGAATTTTTTTACTTTTTAAATATTATTTCGTTTGTCAATAAACTTTCTACAAAATTTAATATTTTGAAGATATTAATTATTTACCAAATCATATTAATTAATATATTAATTTCATAAATTTAAGAAAGTTCAACTAGTAAGATTTTATTTTTGTCAAATACTTAACTGGTTCCACGTAATAAAAAATTCAAATATAACTCTCTTAATTAATTGATTGGTCTCAATTAATTGAAAATAAATTTAATATATTTTAGCATTAATCATGGGTATGAGGATTAGCTTTTTTTAAAGACTTATTTTTAGTAAATATATATATGTAGAATATATGATGAAATCTTGACATAAATAGGAGATTCCAACTCAAGAAGAAATAGAGTCATTGCAGCTGTTTGATTACCCTTTGATTAATTTATTTTGTATTTATAATTTAATGCATGTTTTTTTCTATTTTTTTGTATAATAATAATAATATTGGATTTCATCTTCCCCTTATAGTGGGTCTAAACATCTTATAGTTCTTAGTCAAGGGAATGATGATTGTGTGATGATGCGTTCGATAAAATGCTCGTATGAATTTGTATGGTTTTTATGTGATGGAATTGTGATTTGAAACAACTTGTTGAAGCTCATACACCTTTGTCCTGATTTGAGAATTTACTTTCTAAATGGGAAGTTGTTAGTGAATTCGGATGATTCATTACTAAACACTTAAAATTAAAGAGATGAAGAGATTTGGTCTTTTTCTAAGCAAATTGATGCGTGACGAATCCACCAAATAAAATTCCTAAACTACCAAACACTATAAATTATGTATAACGGTAAAGGATCGATCCCACAAAGATTGGATGGTTTCATAAATCTCCGACAGCCAAGTAAACAAAGCAACAAAGATAAAATAAGGGGTTAACGTGTAGCGCCCGTAACGCTAGGCCACCACATCCCCCGCACCATATACGAAATGGAAAAATCTTTGCACGTGCCAAAGCCATAGCGAACAAGAGACTGACAAAATCCGGCCTAAGTTAGGCGATACCTAAACCCAGAACAACAGCAAGAAACAAAACCTGAATGCGGAAGCAATGCGAAAATACGAATTTTTTTTAAAAAAAATTCAAGCATCAAACATATCAATAAAATAAATCATCAACTACACGGGTTCAACTGTCCCTAAACTCCTATCCCGAATAACATAAAATAAATACGAGTTCAATTGGCCCTAGAAACCTATCCCGAATAACATAAAATAAATACGGGTTCAACTGGCCCTAGAAACCTGTCCTGAATAATCATTCATAATGAATAAATCAAACTGATACAATTTCCATCTAAATGAATTCGAAATGAATGCAAGACTTAAAATAAACTCCGAAGACATAATTTGACTCAGACAAAACGTAAGACTCGACTCGAAACCGCCTAGCTCCAACGAACTCCGAAAGCTGAACCTGAAACTAAAAATTGTAAAGAGAGGGTCATTCCACTGACTGAGTGAGGGGGCTGAACGCACACCTATATATTACATATAGATAGAGCACAACATATTTAAAAAGTAAATGTTCATGAACAGGGGACAGTTTTTGCACACCAAATCATTTTTATTCATGATAATACATATAAAGCTTTTCCAAAACAAACTTAACTTATCAGAAACTTGACATAACGTATCGTATCAAAACATACCATATCATAACTTATCTTATCAAAACATATTCCAACTTTTATCTTACTTAATCAAATCTATCCCCGTTTTTCACAAACCATATTATATCAGACATAATGGTCGGCGTGTATGAGCCTCCAACCTTTACTCCTCATAACATAAAAACTGAAATAAAAAACATATCCATCCATCTCACCAGTGATGGAAGGGTGGCGCAAACCTAACCATCCAGACATAGAAAACTCACGAGGGGTAGCGATCCCCAACGTGTCCTTGCCTGTTTTTATGCTGACGACTCAAGAAAACCACGCCTTCCCGAGCTCCCTGAGTTATACGTGATATCTCAAATGGAAACTGTGCACAGGCCGAGTCCTGACGGCCCGATACCATCCCGGGGATTCCACAGCTTCAGGGCCCAACAGAACAGAACAAATCATATCATATCATATCCCAATATTTCATGGCTCAACTCGCTAACAGAATAGAGCATAACATAACTGAATTTTCAAAACAAGCTTACATATACTTTACATACATAACTTTCCAAAATCTGAAACGTACTTGTAAGGTCATAAAATACAATACATAACACATATTTAACTATATATATAATATATAGACGCATGCGGGCTAGAAAACGGGCACATAGGGGTTATAGGTCGCTTAACTAAAAGAAAATTCCTAAACTTCACCTGGTACTAAATAAAGCCGAAGACAAAGCAAATGGTTCACCCCGGAACCTGCACAACCCACTTGTCACCAACCAGGGTGCACCTGTACTAAATGAATGCAAAACGGGGGACTTAGACTCAAGAATGAACCACATAGACGCACGACAATGCTCAACATGATTGTGGGTATGCATAAGTGCCCATGTTGTGCTTTTAATGTGGTGTCGTGGTCAATCAAGGTATATCAATGCTCAACAAGGTCATATTTACAAGAAACACGTCCAAACACAGGTATAAAGTGAATTCAAATAACCATAGTAAGTACTGAAGCACAATCAAGTTTTGCACATAGATAATAATTCATATAATCCTCATATTGGGCATACATTGCATAATTTAGATCACAATGCACTTATAGCACATTAGTCATATAGTTAGAATCAATCATATTGTATAAGAAGTTGTTGTTAGCATATAAGTCCCCAATTTGCATAAAATTCCAAATTCAGTCCATTAAAGTTCAAGCAACCATCATGCAAATCTATATCCAAATATGTAAGATCAATTCAGGAAATGAGTATCCATAATACGTATAAGAAGTTCTAATCTTAATCATGGATAAGTTTATACAAAGTTGTTGTACATAGATGGCATGCTTGATATAAATAAAGTGTGCATTTAATCACATAAGGTCATACTTTACAACTACACAACAAGCTTGGTACACAAGCCCAAATATTTATACATTCATAGTTTCATATATATTGCACATACATCCCTAGAGTTTCTAACAACCTAAAATAAACAAGCCCTTAGTTAAATAATTAAGTATGATTTTGCCAATTATACGATTGTCCTTCCAACAAACAAATTCGACGTAGTCTCATCTAAATCATATATTCCAGTATCACAAACCAACACGGTTTCATAAATATCTATAGCACAGTTTATAAATCATAAAGTTGTATTAATGCGAAAATTCAAGAACTATCACATTATAGTATAATTGTTCAATTGAGGCATTTATATAATAGAACAAATAAGAGACTTAGTATTTACAAGCATAACAATTACCAATTTATCATAACTCCTAGTATACTATCTTTAAGTAACAAGAATAAACCAAAATATTAAAATTCCAACTCGTATATCATGCATCAAGTTCTCAAGTAGGTAAAGACATCCAACATATCTCGATTTAAATATAAAATGCTCAAAAATTAACAACAACAACAATTAGGCATGTTTCAAATTCATAACAGTCGAAATGTAGCATGCTCATTCACCACAATTATCATTCAAACTCATATAATCACATAGGAATTTAGTTTCTAAATATTACATTCACCCCCTTCATAGTTAAACAAATAGCATAAATTCATCACATCGGGTTTCAAATCATGACTCGAAACATCAATACATATCAAATTTTATTCAATACATGATTTCAAATACATTGGAGTACATCTTGATCGACAAATCAAGCAATTAAAAATTTATTTACATTTAAAACAATTAAATCCATTAATCCCAATTACACAAAATAATTCGTAATAAATAAACCGAGAGTCGGATTAATGAACGAAAAGCGGCGTTGGACTCACCGCATCGAGATGGACAAACTGTCTGGAGGTTGTCAGAGCGTCGCCGCAGGAGCTGCCGGAAAAGCCGCAGGCCGTCGGTAGGCCGCCGTTGGAACGTGCCGAAAAATTCCCAAAAAATCACCAATGAATATACTTCTAGTTTCTGTTCTAAATCTTTGATCAATTTCTGAAAACTCCAAGCTGTTCATCTCCAATTTTAGATCTAAGAATACGAAAACCCCAGAATCTTCAAAATTGAATTACTTCCAAACGGGTGAACGAAAATCAAATCCGTAAATTTCATTGACTCACCCATTTTGAGTACTTCAAAACCCATATGCTGGACTTCGGAAAAAGTTATCGTAAACCGGTGCCGCCACGAGCCTTAGCCGCACCACCGCTGCTCTGCCGCCGCCACCAAACCGGTGAGTTTCAGGTGGCAGGACCACCACGGATAGACCTGCCTCACCGAACCCCGTTAAAACCCCCAACGTCCCTTCGCCAAAGGACCACCGGAGCTCTGCTTTTCGACACCACTTTAGGTTCGCTACTGCTTGCCAGAAATCGTTATTTTCGGTGGTTTTCGTGCCAAACTGATGCCGAAAATGCATTCAGGAGGTTGATTAACGTTAGGATAGGTGGATGTTGGCCGATGAGACTCACTGAATTTCCACCGGCAAGAAGTGGCGCAACCAGCCACTTTCAGATGGTCCTAGAGCCTCTGTCGGTCGTCATCGGGCGGTGAAATTGGTACGGTTATGATCCTCTCATCGAGTACATCAATTTCAACTATTCATTTGTGACCGAACGAAAAAGTTAAAATTCTTAGGGAGAGAGAAAGAATAGGGATTTGACCAATCCAAGGTGAAATTTGATTATTTTAATCCGGTCTCGAGTGCACTGAAACAACCGTAGAAGGAATTAACGAAGTCAAATTGAGCATACTTGGAGTCTACGGACTCGTGTCGATGCCCCGAACGAGTTTAAGAGGTCTGTTAGGCAAAAAATCTCTATCGAAAGAGAAATGGCCATTGTACCCCTAAAAGAGAAAATTATAAACAAGCCCCTAAACTCTAAATGAGTTACAATTAAGGCCACATAAAATACATAATCACATAATTAAACACTCAAAAAGGTTAACACGTGGCGTTAGATTGGACATTCGAAGAGCGAGATGTCACATAACGTAATTAACAAAGTACATAAAATTAAATATTAAGCTGAAATTAAATAAACTAATAAAGAACATAAATTTAAAGTGATTAGAAAAATAAAACTCTAGTCAAGTTATTGATATGATTTAAGTTAACGATTGGATCATAGGTGCATAATTAACTTCAATTCCATTTGATAGATCGGTTGCGGTGATAACAAGCTCTGTACATCCTAATCCTTTATTAATTGTATAATGATTATGATACGATCATTAGCCATTTTCTTACTACAAAGCAGTCTTGAAGTCACGGTCCTAAGATTTAACCTTGCAGCAACATCAATCATGAAAAGGATATCGATCCTAGCCAACAAACACGTAAGAATGTTTAAGTTATTACACATGCATCTCACCATTTTCGAACAAACAAAGCGTAAGCTTTCAATAGTGTTAACTCTTAAGCATATTTAGAGTGACAATTACGGATCAAACTAAGTGTGCAGTTTCTAAGGCAAGCATTAAGGCAACAATTGGTCAGATTATTTATCTCAAAACAAGTCCATAACCTTAAACCAAGAAGCATGCATATATCAAGGAATTCGAAGCTGTAAAAGATCGATTAAACCTCACAAACCATAGCATAAATCAATAAATAACTTAACTAGAATATGAAGACTTATTTGTTGTTCATACTTACAAAAATACCCAGCTATCTAACTGTATAAGAACTGAAAATTAACCACAAAGATTATCTACAAAAGGTATGTTAATATCCTTCATAATCCATCCATGAAATTCAATTAAAAGAGGGAGAGGAAAGGGGATTCTTACTCTGTTCCAACAGTAGCATTTGTTGCGTTCTTCTTCTCTAACTCTCCAAAACTAAATATGTGCTTCTAACTCATCAATTAAGCTTATACAACCCTTCTTTGCTAGTTGGGCACACATCCTAAGGGTAAAAACACTTTTAGAAAGTCTATTAATCATCTAATTCAGTCTTTAGACGCATAATACTGAAATAGAGTAGTTGCAAGTGGGTCTAACTGCAAAAAGGAAAAGTTAGCCGTAATTGTTGACTAGGGTGAGTTGTCTGCTACGTCACCCTTTAGCTTTAGCTGTGGTCATAGCTTGAGGGTCATGGCTTAGGTTTTTTTCAGCACTTTGTCGCTTCTTTAGTCCAGATTAATTTTGCATAATCCTCAATTCCAACGTAATTAGACCTACAAAGCCATATTTAAGCAAAATTAAGCAAAATTCCAGTCAAATACATTGGGAAAATCAAAGCAATTAAAGCATAAATGACACACCAACAACAATTTGTGATTAAATAATGTATAACAAGCCGTTGCTATTTAATCACACTAATCTTGGTTAATTGGTTTAAACTGTTTTTTGATGTTTGACCACGAGAGTGTTTTACACAAATACTTAAACACGAGTGTCTGATTTTGAGAGAAGCTTACGCTCATTTTCGTGATTAGAATTGTGAAAACTGAAGAATTGGTTGAGCATGAACTTGAGCACTGAATTGCATCATTATTATTTCCCTGGCTACGTTTTTATTATTTATTTTAGTTATTTATTTTGATTTGTGTCTGTTTAGTTTAGTTAGTAGTCGAGTCGTCAACCCTTGTTTTGTGTCTTGGCCATTGATTGAAGAATATGTACAGATTGATTGATTGGTTTTTCTTCCCTTTGGGTTCGGTACCTTATGTTCTAAAAATGATATTAATTTTAACAGAATATGCTCTTTCAGACGGAATAATTAACAAAATATGCTCTTTGGGACGAAATTTGCAAAAAAAAATAAGATAATACAGGATTTAAATTGGAGAAAACACTAATAGTTGGGATCAAAATTAAAAAGTGCATAGTTTATGGGATGAAAATATTAATTTTCTCTATTGGATTATTTTGCTGCCGAAAAAAATAGTGTCTCAAAAACGCAAATTGAGAGTAATTGATGTCCCATTTTTGTAATTTTCCCTAAATAATTTTAATAAATAACAATAAAACAATTTAGTACTTAGTTTTATATTAAATCGTTCGCTAAAAAGTTATGTTATGATATATATAGTTAGTATAATGCATTTAATATAATTTATAATTAGGGAAAATATCATTTCTGGTCCCACAGATTAACCCATTTTTACTTTTGGTCCCATTGATTACAGGATTCTCACTTTTGGTCCCGTACATTTCAAAAAATCTCAAAATTGGTCCCCCGTTAACCGTTCCGTTATTTGACTAACGGTTGACCGACATGTCCGTTTAAAACCATGGGGAAAATCTCATTTTTGGTCCCACAGATTAACCCATTTTTACTTTTGGTCCCATACATTTCAAAAAATCTCAAAATTGATCCCCTGTTTAAACGGACATGTGGGTCAACCGTTAGTTAAATGACGGAATGGTTAATGGAGGACCAATTTTGAGATTTTTTGAAATGTACGGGACTAAAAGTGAGAATCTTATAATCAATGGGACCAAAAGTAAAAATGGGTTAATCAGTGGGACCAAAAATGAGATTTTCCCTTATAATTAATTAATATATTAATTTTAAAAAGAGTCCTTATTAATATGATATTCTATGAGTGTTCCATAGATTAAAAGATTTTTAATTTTAATTTATTATGGAGTCATATTTTCACTCAAATAATTATGCTTAAAATTTTAAATATAGTATAGGGAAAATATCATTTTTCGTCCTCTACAAATGCACTTTTTCAGTTTTGATCCACAACTTTTCACCTTTCTCACATTACATCCTCTATGTTTCAAAAAATCTCAATTTCAGTCCTTTAGTTAACGGACGTTAATTTTTTAACGGAAAAAGGCACGTGTCACTCACGCGCCCTGAATAAATGTGAGTGGCGCGTGAGTGACACGCGCCTTTTTCCTTCAATTTTTTAACGTCCGTTGGCTAAAGGACTGAAATTGAGATTTTTGGAAACGTAGAGGATGCAATTTGAGACAAGTGAAAAGTTCAGAACCAAAACCGAAAAATAACATTTGTAGAGGACTAAAAATGATATTTTCCCTATAATATATATATATATATATATATATATATATATATATATATATATATATATATATATATTATTTACCAAATTGCTCTCTAAGTATTATTGTTATAAGTATTATTGAAAAATATTTTATAAGAAACCAAAAACTCTACTCCTACTTAAATTATGTATATATAAGTATGTTTTATATTTAAGTTGATTATATTTTTGACATCTTCATGATGTCACAAAAGTTGAATTGATGGTCGAACCTGTAATCAATAAGACTTTCGATTCTATGTTCGGTTCCATTTTAAAACATTTTGTAACTTAGATGAAAACTTGTAAAAAAAACAATTTAGTGGTAAAGTGCTAATTATAATTGATGGGCCAATTAGGATACGTGGCCAGCCTCACAAGAGCTAGGAATAGGAGAGTTCGCTCGCATGACAAGTTGTGTTCGGGGACCTCGCCCCCTAGAATCGCTCGAGTTGAAGGTATTGCCTTCTAGGAGAGCTTGTGGGTGACGAGCTGTGTTCGGGAGCTCGCTCCTTAGACTCTGTGGACGGACGAATACTCAGTCGGTTACGGATAACAGAGGTAACGTGATGGAGGAGGAAAGAAGTCTTATAAATAAAGCCGGAAGAAAAAAAAAAGGATAAGATGAAATCTATACGCGAAATTGGAGAAGGTAATCAACCCTAATATGACTGCGGGTCTATCTAAGAAAGGGTTTTAAACACAACACAAAATACAAGAAAAAAGAGGGAAATAGATTTGATGAGGACTCATTAGTAATCAATATAATTCGAGTTATAAAAGAATTGTTACCAAAAACTCATAAATTAATGAACAACATAGAGGACATAGAAAATGTTAAGTAAGATCATTGTTTCTACCATTCCCTCCAACATCTAATTAATCCTTATTGTAAATGGGCATAAAAATTTTACACACATAAACCATTACATTAACAATAAAGTCTTACAGCTCGAATGAAAGATTATTGTTCATCAGAGTATTTAACTTTTACAAAATAAAAATCCATTGCAGCACAAGACTAAACATGCATCGACAATTTAATATTGATTAATTAGTGATTGCATTAATTACCTAGCGGCCTGTGAAATGGGAAACTGAAGCAGTGGCATTGGACAGAGACGATCTTGTAGAAGTTGAATTCACCTGATCACCAGCAGCTCTGTTCGTCCCATAACTGAAAGAAGGCATGTTTGGAACTCTCATCTGATCAAGTGATCGATCATTTAAAAGCATCATAAGTATTTCTGACATTGTAGGTCTTGAAGAAGGAGGTGACTGCGTGCAAATCAAAGCAATTTGAACCATTTTCTTCAACTCTTCAGGTGTATAATCATTCTCGTCCAAAGTCTCGTCAGCCAGTTTCTGATGCATGCCGCTATCATACAGTTTCCAAGCCTGTACATAATGTTGTTGTTGCAGTATCATATATAGCTAGTTATTTTAGGTATATTTAACACGAACGGTTAAAATTACAAAACTCGTATCTTAATTTAATCGCATTTGATTTTTAAACTTTTTGTCAAGTTACTATTTTTGTCCGATAATATAGCATTTTGTAATTTTAGTTTGAAATTGAACCTCATCAATTAGTTGTCATATCATTATAATTGATTGAATTTCCGTGAATTTAGACTAAAAGGAAAAATATTAGACATGTATCACATAATGTGGAATGGACACATGAATTCCGCATTGCGTGTTGATGAAATTATATATTCTATTTATACTTAATTATATTAAAATAATATATAAATTAAAATTAAATAAAATAATTGGGATCTATTCGTTTTTGAAATTATGTTTTATTAACTTTTATTCAAAATACTTCATAATTTGGAAAAGGGAAAGAATCAAAGAAAAGATCCCAAATGAGGTAATTTATAGGTGGAGTTTTGCATCTTTCCCCATAGGAAAATTAATTCCAATTAAGCTGTGATGCATTATATCTGAAGGGAAACAATTCAATTAGTTAGTTATATATATTACTTACCTCTGCAAGTAGAAATTCAGTGTCAGAATCAACCTTCATGTCGCTGCATCTTCGGCCACTAATTATTTCAAGGATTACAACTCCAAAGCTATAGGTGTCAACTTTCTCAGACAAATGCCCATGAATTGCATATTCCGGTGCTGTATAACCCCTGAAATATTTAAAGTGCCCCATATAAATATAGAACTTCAAAAAACTTTTATTATTGAAATTATTAAAATGGCTAGTAACTTACAATGTCCCAGCAAATTTAGTGCTGACATGACTCTGATTCTCAGGCAGAAGCCTTACCAATCCGAAATCAGCAATCTTAGCTTGAAAATCATTGTCCAACAGGATATTGCCGGGCTTAATATCACGATGTATGATACACACATGATATTGCTCGTGCAAATATGCAAGTCCCCTTGCTGTGCCAAATATTATATCAAATCGTTGTTTCCACGTGAGTGTACCTCGTTTCTCACCTGTTAATGTAGACGATTTAATTACTTGCATCAGAAGGTAACACTCTGTTCGTACATTTGTCTAATAACCGCGCATAAGAGACTCAAAAAACGAAATCCAAACCATGATGTTGCACCCTTCATTCCTGCAGAAATTGATGTAACACATTCTACTTTCCCGTCTAATAAATAGTATAGAAGTATAACAAAAGCATTTAACTATACCGTATAAAAATCTATCGAGGCTTCCATTTTCCATGTATTCATACACAAGAAGCAGCTCAGATCCTTTGGTACAGCATCCCAAAAGTCGGACAATATTGCGATGATGAACATTACTTATGAGCCTGACTTCAGTCTCGAAATTTGCCTTTGCTGTGCCCGAACTTATGTCCAATCTCTTCACAGCAATAATATTTCCATTCTTCAAGTTAGCCTGTCGGGCAGACAACATATATATAGAACATATTTCGGTAATTACGATTAAGAAAATATCGTTGATAATTATAAATTTATTTACCTTGTACACGTCTCCAAAACCTCCCTCTCCTAATTTATTTTCTTCGTTAAAGTTCTTTGTTGCATCCTTCAAATCTTTGTAGCTGTATATATTTGGGCCCTGCAATTCGGTTGCACCCAAAATGTTGCCTGGAATAACACACAAACTTCCATTTTATAAGGGAATAAATGGAAATGAATGGAAATAAATAAACATGGTGGTGTTATCACTTTTGGTACCTTAAGTGTAATATATCATTCATACTAACACCACTATGAGGTTTGATTGATCTCATTTCTAACACATTTACATGTTATTGTATTGAATATGAGAAGAGGGCAAAAGCGTGAAATTTATTAAGGTTGAGAATACGATTTGTCTGTTATCTTTAAATATTGGCCATCAGATTTTAGGAATGTACTATATTTGATACAAATCGATGAAACTTACAGTATCGAATTTGAAAAAAATATGAAAGATAAATATAAAAATTTAAATTAAGTTATGCTAGCTATCAGGAGGTATTTAACCCCTGAACATTTTTAAAGTTTTCAATCAAGTTAAGATACACCTAACCCGGAAGGGCATGCAATAAGAAAAGCTGTACCTCTTCGAGTTGATTTTGACTTTCTGGAAAACTTGTACCACAGGAACAATGCAATTAAAACTAGGATAAGACCTGCACCTCCTGCTACTCCCCCGATAATCGCTTTTTTCTTACTCGAATTCCCTGAAAACACAAATATCAAGTACAATATTTAATTAACACTTCTTTTAAAAGCTTAAACTTTTACAAATAAGATACGTCACATAGGAAAAAAGTTGTCACCTCTTTTCTCTTTGAGGAATGGGGTGATGTTTATAGTCTGATTATCAGCGAAAAAGCGCCTGTCTGAATATCTAAGGAAACAACCAACATCAACAGCTCTTCCATTACCATTAGGCAAGCAGCCATGTATGTTTGCGTAGGCCACATCTAAGCAATCTCGACAACCACTTTGGCTGATGGTTTCAACGCATTGTGCGATACCATAAATCGTTGAAGAATTTGAGACTTGTCTCTTAACTGCTGCGAAATAACCCTTAATCCTTGGCGTTGCCACCTGAAGATCCCTCAGCATTGTCGAGCCTTCTGCGCTGAATGCAGTAGCATGAGACGCGTTTCGGTTTTCGCAGTATTGATCGTTTCCCTGTTGGGTTGTTTGATTGTAGAAGTTGTTGCTCTCATACCTTTAAGACATGAATCCAGTGAGGTTAAGGAACTTTATACAAATGGAGCCGAACTTAATTAATTATATAGATAAATGTGTTGCAATTGTTATTTGATTGTTTATTTTTTATAAATTTTTTTATTAAACAAACTATGACGCGATAACTATAAAACACTTTTCCTTTTGTTATATTAATTTGACTGTAATAAATTTGAATATAATTAACTGAGATTATATATATGTAATGGTAGTCTTTATGGTATTATTATTACAGTTACACTAAAGTAACCGGACATTGAATGAATTCTGGGATATGCACAAAGGACTAAAAATTATTAGCCCAGTTAGTTATTATTATATTAAATGTTAAATAAACATCTTTTATAAATTCTTTTCTTTTTTTTTTGGATAAAATTTTTATCAATCTAAACTATAAGGGTTTTTTGTTTTTGCAACCTAAATTAGAAAAAGTTCAAGATTGCAACCTCACATATTATTTTCTAACAAAATGCAACCTGATTCCACCCATTGCATGACACATGAAAGGAATTTCGTGAACGTATGATGAGTAAAATCAGGTTGTTTTGTTAAAAAAACAAAAGTTATGGTTGAATCTTGGACATTTTTTAATTTAGGTTGCAACTTTAAAAAAAAAAAAAAAAGGCCATAATTGGTAAAAATATTTTTCCCTTTTTTTTTTTGGAATTACACGTACTATTGTTCAATTTTTGTCATTGCAATGGCGAATAAATCCATTAACCATTTAGACTAACCCATATCAATTATTTCGATCGGCACTTATTAGACTTAAACGGATTTTTTCTAAAAGAAATAGAAATTTTGTGAATTCAATCAAATTTTAGGACAATAAAATAAATTGATAAGTTTAAAAGAACGATTATAACACTGAACCAAAAAAAAGAAAAACGATCATATTAATAACATGTTCCAGAAAGTAGAAACTTTGTATAACTTCATATTGTTCTTAAAAATAATTATGAACACTTATACCATCAAATTTTTACTTTTAGAAACAAAAAATATCTTATTATGTGAAAGCCTATATATTAGATACACTACAACAAAGACGAATTGTAAATTGAAAATATTCCTAATTAGGCGGCCCTTGCTCCATGTTGGATTTCTTTCCTATAGCCGTCTGTAATGTGACAAAATTCCTTTTGAAAGGGAAAGGATATTTTCATATTTGGTTTTTGTCTTTTGAAGCTAAATGACATTTATGAGATGTGGAATTTATTATTTCTATATTTTACTGTCTTCTGATGTGATATATTTATATTTATATAACACCAATCTAACCCAATTACCCTCGGCCGTGGTCGTATAGCTAGTGGAATTCCTAGTTTATTTTCGGACGGGGTGTGGAAGAAATTAGCTTATTCTAGGTAATAGTTCGATTAGAAAAAATATCTATTTTTTTATTTGCTTAAGGTATATGAAAATACGAACATGAAAATAAAGACAAGATAATATAGATGCGATTATACGAGTTTGTTTAAAAAAAGTTTTTTAGGTAAAAAGTGTTCAATACTAGAACTTGGCACGTCAATAAAAATTGGTTCAATTAAGTGGTTTTTGTTTTTACAATAATTTAGATTCGAATTCCATTTGAAAGTGAATGTGTCAAAAAAAAAAAAAAAAAAAAAACTGTTAATATTTGAAACTACGACAAAATATATAATATTTTCAAAAATATTCATACAACATAGTTTGTGTACATTGAAATGTTCCATTTCATAAGGGAATTACTGTTTCACATGTCTGAATTACTTATTTCAGGGTAATAAAGTAGAATATAAAATGATTTTTTTTTTTTTTTTGTGTGTGTTTTATTTAGAAAAATGAGTCTGAATGTATTAGAACCTAATTAATTTGGAGATGGAAAAGTATTTGTCAACCATCAAATACTGGATATTAGTATCATGTTCTAAAGCACGGACACGCCTAAAAAATGGCTCGTGCAGTGTCCGACACGTGTCGGACACGGACACGGTCCGGACACGGCTCGGACACGTGTCGGACACGGCTGAAGGAGTGTCCGAAAAAAAAAAAAAAAAAAAAAATTGGGACACGGTGTCGGACACGGCGAGGTGGAGTGTCCGACACGGCTCGGACACGGCGGAGCAAATTTGATCATTTTTTTATGCTTTTTTTAATATTTTTTGAATTTTTTGGAGAGAAAATTGAAATAACAAAACTTATTTTAGTTTTTAATATTATATATTTATATAAATATTTTATGTTACATAGATTATACTTATAAAATATTTTTATTTTTATATAAAATATCTTTATTTATATATAAAATATATTTATTTATATAAAATATAACCGTGTCGGAGCCGTGTCGTGTCCTAAGATTTTGAAAAAATCCGTGTCGCCGTGTCCGTGTCGTGTCGTGTCCGTGTCGCCGTGTCCGTGTCCGTGCAACATAGGTATCATGCCAACGAATTATGTCGCATGGCGGATCGTCTTAGTACTAGCTCATAAGGAGGATGAATTATATTATTATCATTAGGGTAAATTACATCCAGGTCCCCTGAGATTTGCCATAATTATAATTTAGTCCCTATTTTTTCATTTATTACAAAAACACCCCTATGAACACTATCCCCAGGGACTTTTTTGTAAAAAACGAAAAAATGTATGTTTGACTTTTTCATTATTCCGCCAGGAACCTCAATTAAAACAGTGTTTATAGGAGGTTTTTTATAATAAATGAAAAAATAGGGATTAAATTGTAATTATAGTAAATCTCAGGGGACCTGGATGTAATTTGCCCTCATCATTATTATTATTTATAGCAAACAAAATGAATTATTAAACGTACGTTTTCCATCATCACCTTTGAAAGTCAGAAACTACATGCCGCCCGACTGCCAATGACATGGTATTATAAAGTCTACTCTTTTTTCTTTTTGTTTTACTTTTCCTTCTTCCTCATAATTATATATTTAGTCTTTCCCTCTGGAAACAGAAAAAGTTTACCGTTATATTTACATCTTTTTGGGTAAAGTATTCACTTATATTTTATTTTAGAGAAAAAGATTCTTCGGAGTTTACGCCTTCTTATAATTTATCATCCCAATAAATTTTTATTATAAACCGTTATCCAATATTTACATTTGTAATATACGACCATCTAAACCTTTTTTTTTTTGGATGGTTTTGACTAAAAAAATGACACGTGACATGTTTATAAAACATACACGTCAGTTCTATTTTCACCAAAATCAACTAAAAAAAAAATTAGATGATGTTATGTCACAAATTCAAAGATTAGATTGCGAATTGTGAATTTTTTTTGTTAGTACCGAAAGTAACCAAATAGTTGCTATTAAGAAAATTGTAGCCAGGACTAATCTTTTGAGGAAATTTACAGCCACCCCTCATATATGAACAATTCTAAAATAGACATCTTATTAATGATAAAATGTGAAAAATAACCTACTGTTATATAAAAATGAACCCAAAACGGTTTGATTAAATTTTTCAAAAAATTTTCTCTGCAATATATATTCGTAATCAAAATTCCGACATACATAGTCCCTTATAGAATTCTTTATATAATTACAAAAAGAAAGAAAGAAAAATTAATGAAAATACCTGAGGAAACAGCCATCCAGGATGACCCGAGCTCCATTCGCGGCGGAGCAGTTTCGAATTCGAGACACAGCACTGTTGTAGCACGCCAAACAATCCGCTCTAGACATGTAGTTCCTACACTGTACCATGGCGTAAACCGGGCGTTGCGTGGTGGCGAACCGCCTCCCTTGGGCGCCGCCGCCAGACAACTGAGTTCTCAGGTCAGAGAAGGTTCCGTTCAAGTTTCTGAAGAAGTCTGCTATATTGGTGGCGTTGTACTGACTGCATCCCCTAACCAGCATATTGTCCTGCGGGTCTGAGTGGGCCTGCGGCCACCGGCTCAATATGGCGGCCGCCGCGACTATAAGGCGGAGCCACCACCAGCTGCTTTCCATAATTTTGGTTTCGTTGCTCAATTGGTGAGTTGTAGGACTGGTGATTGCTGTCGATTCGTTTTTCCTATGATATATACTACTCCGGCCTCATAGTTGTCGTCTGAATTTAAGGAATATTATTTAGGCCACAATAAGTGAACGTATTATACAAAAGAATATGATATCCGAATGTTATGAAGTCTTAGTCTTGTCAATTGAGCAAAACCTGATTTAATTTTAGGTTTCTGTCACATCTATTAATCCCGGTGGTTATTAATTACTAACTCAAATTGATTTTGGGTATTTGACCCGTTGATCTCACTACCAAAAAAATCAGGATTAGTGACCGCTCGATCGGTCACTAATTTAGAAAAAATTGGTCACTAATATCAGTGACCGATCGGAATGATTGGTAAAACCCTCGTAACTAATATATTCAGTGACAGATTTTTATCAGTCACTAAATTAGTGACTGATATATCGGTCACTAATCATATTCTTTTGTTTCATTAGGTGGGTCACAACGCGGTCACTGATTTACTGACTGCATACGAGCGGTCACTAATGACTTTTATATTTTTAGCTATTGATCACAATTTGTGACCCATTTTGGCAGTCACTAATTTAGCTTATTATTTATTTTATTTTAGATTTAAATTTGTATTATTTTTAATTCATGTGTTAATTTCATGCATTCATTAAAAATCTATCCCGAACGAACAAAATAATAACATAAAAATGAATGAATAAAATCCTAACATAATTTTATAATCATCATTACAAATTATCAAATTAAGAGGATGAAATTTCTCAAACTAATAACCAAATCAAACAAGTTGTTCACCAAAATCTTATACTTATTGGATCCTTGTGGTGAACTAAATGCTTCTAAAATGTTCAAACTCTAAACATTTGATCAAAATCGCCAATAAAATTTCCCTTTGTTTTGCCTTGTATAGCGCTTTCTTTGCCTCCGAGCGATCTTCTGACCAATAACACATACACTATTTTCTTCCAAGAGCTGCATAATGTTGCAGTCCATTCTATGACCCATCCTTAGGATAGAGATCAAAAATAATAATCAATTCAAAAATTACTATAACAGATAAAAGATTAAAATTCAAAATTTCATTGAATTGCAATTCTAAAGAAATGATCAGCTTTATGAAAACAAACAACAAACAAATGAAACGTATTCGAGTTATAAATTGCTTTGGTCAATATGTCCTGCTAGCACATGGTGAATTTGCAAATTATTTCCTTGGCATAACTAGTTATAGCTCATTAAACTAGGACATAAAATTTGCAAGGGAAGAAGAACTAAACTAAAATTCAAAGTAAAAGGGGGGTTTGAGATTTTTAACTAAACTACCAACAATTAAATTAAACAATTAACAAGGAATAATTGAACTAAACTAAAATTCAAAGTAAACTCAAGTAATTCAATAGATAACAATTAGTCGGAAAATTCCTAATCATGCATAGACTACGATCATCGACTCAACGTTTTCATTGGTTGAATGCTAGATTAGCTATAGTCACCAACTACCTCTGGCTCTCTCGTTTCTTCTTAGTTTTAGAGTAATTAAAGAAACTCCTAAACATTACTCCGTAAGTAACCGATAACCTTTTCGAGACTCTCTCCAAGATTCAATCAATTAACAACATTGAGCACCAAAGAAACACTAAGCTAACCGGTTATGCGTAGACTCCTGCTTCACTCAGCTAGACAACAAGCTCCTCGACACGAAATCAGACAAGCAATATATCCTAGTGTCGATTGCTACAAATACTAATTATTTAGCGAACACCACCAAATAAATTAGTTGGCTATATGCAAATTAACTAATTCTAAGATCTGACCATATTCAAAGAATCAATTAACAAACAATGACAATAAAACGGGAACAATACGAATAACATAACCAATTAATTCAGAGCAAATCAGTCTCACAAGTCTAGCATAACGTTTGGAAATTCCCAACTAAAACAAAACTAGCAAATCATAACGGAACGGAACAAACAAAGTCTTGAATTCAACATAGTATCAAAAACAAAAGAAAAAGGAGGAAAGGAAATAAAACAAGTTGCTGCGTGAATTCTTCCTCCTAAAAGCCTGTATCCAAGTGTCTCTCGGTTCTCTCCTATATGTAGTGCAGTGGCATGAATTCTTTTCCCCACTCCTCCTCCACGATCTCTCCAAGTAACTGCCACTAACTCCACCTTGTTACCCCACGTTCTCAATGGACCTGGACACTAATTACTCTTTTCCCCACATGAATTCCATCATTAATTAAGGGGCTCACCCATCATTTGCCATCAAAAACTGAAAAGCCCAACATTCAATTTCTAAATTAATTAGGCTTTTCCATGGACGTGTTTGCATGTGGGCCTCCAATTCCCTTCAAGTGTTGCATGTGTGGGTTATGGGATTAGTGGCCCAACAAATAGAAAGAATCCTCCAGGCCCACATCTTGTCCTCACAAATCAAATAATTCTCAAGTTGACGTGTTGCTTAATTGTTTCCCAATTTGAGTCCTCTTTTTATCTTATTGCATGCAATGTCTAGTCCCACGCATGAATGGGCTGTGTCGACATCAGTTTTCTCCAAACTTGATTTTTTCCCTAATTATTCCTCATGTCCACCTAAGTTACGCTCCCTACAACAAAACACAAAACTCGATCAATTATCCATAATTTACATCAAATCAAGGAGCATAGTATAACAATCCAAGCTAAATAATTAGGCAAATATGTGACATATCAGCTGCATAACCCAGTTGGGTCTCCAAATTCTTAATGGAGGTTTCCAAGTTTTTGATTTGGATTGCTTGTAGGTTGAGAGGTGGGCTTGGTTGAGGGTTTAGTTGTTGGGGTTGTGGGGGTCTAAGTGTGAAGCTTTAGAAGTTTGGTGGTTAAGGTTTTTGTCTATAGCTTAGGCTAGGATGATTTTTCCATCCGGGGTTGTATGTGTTGAAGTAGGGATTATAATTTTGAGATTGGTAGCCAGCGGCACAAGCATTCTCCATGGTTTCCTCTTGAAGAGTTGGGCAAGTATTAGTATGGTGCATTGCACTTGCGCAGAGTTGGCACACTTTGGCTGTAGCACCCTCAACGATAGACACCACATCCCCCGCACTACAAGTCTAGTCCACACATGAAATGGATAGTTCAAGCATGAACCGGACTCATAGAAAACGGGTGACAAAATAAAACAATCCTGGCTAGGTGGAATCTAACCCTGTACCAATTAATCACAAATCCCAAAATGCGGTGCAGAATCAATAGTATCATGCATCAATTCCAACAATTCATAAACGTAAATTAAGTCCAACGTGCAACCTAACAACGGGTTCAACTAATCATGCAACCTGTCCCGAACAAAAATCCAATAATTCATAATTGCCACACAGGCCTATTTACATAAAGAAATACAAATAAATCTCAACATGGTGAAATGTGACTCGAATGGACAAGTGACTCGAACAAGCAAGCTAAGACTTGACTCCCTCCTAACTAAACCTGCAAGAAACTGGAAGAGTGGAAAGAGGGGTCAGTCTCTAGAAGACTGAGTGAGCAGGAGCAATACATATATATAAAACATGCACATACAAGTCATAAATCCCGAGTAAAGTTTTATTCAAAGTTAGTTCCCAAGGAGGGCAAGAAACTAGCTAAACAATGCTCGGACTTTACGACTAATTCAATTAAATTCATTAAGTTCACAATTCATGAATAATCATAATGGCTCGGCGAGTGAGCATGCATAATTCTCCAACCAAACTCCGACTGTGTACAATGAACATGACTTAATACTTTTGAATACGTGATAATGCAATACATAATAATACATGCGAGCCATAAATACAAGAAACATAATCGTTTGGGCAATCCGTATTTCGGCCTTCCCTCACGGTGCATAACAATAATCATAATCATGTGTATAATCATAATCATAAAATAGTTCCAACCTTCTCCCTCCATAATGTCGGACCTACAGACCCGAAGCATCCCATTACAATATCGAGACGGGGCTCATGACTCCTACCCGCTCCTTCGATGGGTTAACCATCGGCTCAAGAATAACTCACCTTCTACACTACACGGTCACGTGAGAGATTCTCAATGGGTACTTTGTGCAATGGCTTAGCTATACGTCGGCCCGATGGTGAACCGGTCTCCATTCACACATTTCCCCGGGGCCCAATACATGAACATGAACAATGTGCATAATCTCACCAAAACATTTCAAACCATGAGAAACATAATACATTTCAAATTCCTTGAGAAAAGGCTTACTCGATAAGAATTTACTCGATGACTTTGCTTTGAAATCAATATATATATATACATTAGGTTTTTGGCCAAAACATGTCACATGTAGCACCCGAAGCGCAAAGATGCCACATCCCCGCACTATAGCTCAATTCACATATGAGATGGACAACCCATACATGAACTAAACTATAGCGAACGGGAGACAATAATAAAAATAAATCATTCTAGCACGGCGGGACTAACCCCAAACCAATTACCACAACACATCAAAATAAAGCGGAAGCATAATATGTTCAATATCAAATACCAAATATCAAGAGCATGTTATCTCCAACTATGTCTATATATCAATACATTATCATCTTCAAAATACATAGTAGCTAACAATAACAATAATTCGTATGCAGCTATAAATAAATGAACCGTGCACGACTCGAATACAAAGACTAGACTCGACTCAATTCCCGCCTAGCACGCGTCTGTAAGGACCTGAAAGGTGGAGGCGTCAGTCTATGAAAGACTGAGTGAGGGGTTTATATAATTATAAGCGCAACTAACATGCAAGTCATAAACTCGGGTAAAGTTTTGGAGATGAAACAATATAAGTTCAGTAATAAAGAGACATCACCCGAGAATACAACTATCAAATTTAACAATTATTTACAATTCAGTTTCATGCGATCAGTGGCCCGGCGAGTGAGGGTAATTCTCCAACCTTACACCAATAGTGAACAAAACATGCTTGATTTAATTATCGGGTGATCATGCAATTGAATCATTACTATACAGTGTAATAGTGCAATAGTGTTCACACTCAGTACCGTCAATTGGTGCAATCAATCAGTAACCTGAGGACAGCGCGTGGTGCCGGACTCATCCTTAGTCTCCTTCTCCCTCCAATGATGGGAAGGTTGCGAGCCTTCACCATCCATGACATGGTGTACGTCAGGAACATGACTCCCACGTACGCGACTTCTTCCTCCACCAAACCTCCTGGTGGATTCAGAGGTGATCCCACATGATGAGGGGAGTGCAGAGTTACCCGTCAGCCCTATGCTTTCCCGGTTGGCTCATACACTAACCCTCGGGCCCAAAGTAAACAATCATGCTTACTCGCCAAAACATGGACGATACATGGCTTGCTTTTCATGAACATGGCTTGCTTGTAATCATTTACGAGTTTAAAAATGAGTATAAATAAGTATATACCTTTTTGGCCGAAAGTTTCACGTAAGGGGTTATAAGGGTTCTAAATAACTAGAAATTAAACCTCACCTGACAAGCGACGAAACAAGACAAGGATACAAGAATGTGCCCAAACGATCAATGATCTCCGCCCTGGAGAAGAACTGGACAAGAAAGGAAATAACGAAAACTCGTAAGACGAGACTCAATATGAGACCAAGTATGACGCACGACCATGCTCATGTAAATAAATAAAACTAGCAATCAAGTGACACCGAGCATGTATGAAAACCAATTAACACCTAAGAGGTAAAATTAATCTCAAGGAGTCATGTATACATATAATTCAATCATTTTAAATTCAATTCATATAGAGCATGGAGTCACACAATCATGTTTGAGCTATTAAGCACCAAGAAGTGGCACATAGGAGCATAATTATCAATTAACCAAGTATATAAATCATATAAGTCACATATGGGAGCCAAGGAAGTGAAAGGATTGCAATAAGATAGGTTTTGGTGAAGTTGGGCACAATTTCCGTAAATGCACACACTGTAGAAAAACTTGAATAACTTGAGTTCTAGACGTTGGAATTGAGTTTTGCTTATTAGGTATGAAACTAGACACAAATACCTTTCCGGTGATATATGGATCATATTTTATTTCAAAATGAGGAGGAAATGGCGGAAGCTTGAAGTTGGGTGAAAGCAGTTTCCCAGCGAAGTTGCGACACCAAAAAGAATTAATTATATCTCACAAATGAGAAGATATATTGAGTTGATTCCAATTGGATGTTGTTCTACACTTCAAGAGGTTTCCTACGGTTCAAAAATTAGGTCAATCAAAGTTTGTTTGAGAGTTTCGCGGCCGTGACAAAATTGTACTGAAAATAAATCGCGGCCGCGAAAGAAATTGGCCAAATTTTCGAATTGTTGGTCGTGGCCGCGACCAAAAATGGTCACGAAACGGTCGCGGGCGCGACCACAACTCTAGCAGTAGCAAAAGCTTCGGGAAAAATAGGGAAAGCTCGAATATTTGCTCCCAATCCACTTTCACACCAAACCAAAGCAAGAATTCAACTCCAAACTAACATATAACATGTATATGGTCATATATATCAATTAAGCAACATTTAATCCATGGAAACATGCTTTGATCATCAAAACTCAAGATCAAACCTCATGAACATATATACCATCAAACTCCATAATTCCCAAGATTTATGCATGTAATTCAAGTCCAAAGCTTAGAATCATGCTTCTAACAATTAAAACACAAGTTATTCAATCAAAATTATAACCCTAGTTTCAAGGAAAATCATCAAAGATCTCATATATATACTTTCACACACCTTGAATGAAAAGAGATAATGACAAATGATGCTTGAGCTTCAATTATGAAATTGCTTGGAAGATCTTAGCTTGAAAATGATGATTTCCAATTCTTTCTTTCTTCTTGATGGTCTCGTGGGTGGGGGAGTAGGAGAGAAAGGGATTTGTATGAAATCTTTGGATGAAATGAAATGGAAGAATGAAGAAGCATATAACGTGATTCATCCATTTTTGAATTTGATGAAATATTCAATTGCAATTAAGTCCCTCAAAGATGTAAATTATGCAATCAAGTTTCACTTCTAAGGAATTAATCACTTTGGTCCAAGAAATAATCATGCAATTTGGTCCTTGAATTTAAAAGAATGATCACTTAAGGACAGCTAGACAATTAAATCACGTTCGACACTTATTTTACATACCAATTAAATGCAATTCACGTAATAATTCGCATATTGATAAATATTTGAACTAAACATGTAGAAATATAATTCATATAATTTTCATATATGTAGAAATTTAATAAACGAAAGAATTAGAATAAATCCTAGCTCTCAGAAAACTCACACGTGTGGTGCGTACCTAAATAACCGGAAATCGGGGCGTTATAATTCTCTCCCCCTTAAGAGGATCTGGTCCCCAGATCCACTTTCTTGAATTCCTGGGATTTAATTGACTCTCCCGTGTTCATCCCACAAGGGTTAGCAACTCCCCGTCAGGAATTAGTTCGGAAGAGGTCTTCAATCATCAAAGTTTCTTCAAATGCTGTTAAATCACGACCCTCACTTACCGGAACCTAAGCACTGGAAGTAAAATCTAAACTACCCCTAGAACAAGTTGAGAAGTAGCAAATAGTATTGAGAGTGCCCCGTCTCTCAATCAAACAGTAAGAGAACCCCGTCTCTCAAACAACACTGAGAGAATCCCCATCTCCCACACACACAAAATAAAATTCAAGTGAACAATTAGGTAAACACTTATACAGTTAGCATGTAAGAAGCAGGTAGGAAATGTCAAGTACATCAAGTTCCATTTATATAAAAGCAAATTAACACTTAACAAGGAATCATATACAGCAAGAATAAAATACATGATGTACGTGATATGCATGCTTATGTGTACCGTTCACCGTTGATCGAAGTTCCTGTAAGATAACAATTTGGTTGAGTACTTGATTCTTTGATTAAGATTCCTTCTCCCCGTACTACCATGCATCAAATGCCCGATGTAATTAATCTGAAAATCCCTCAATCTTCATTCCGCGTTAAATTCTTTATCCTTCCTAGCATCACACTCCAAACTTTCAGCTCTTGAATGAATACTTAGCTTCCCTAACTAACTCGTTCTTTCCATAATTTATACTTATCTTCATTATACGTTATGATCAACTTTTCGGATGCCCGGTATTCGTTTAATAATTCAAATTCTAGCCTTTCATCTTGGTAGTGTTTCGAACTTTTCATGAAACTCCAACGAGCCAGCAGCCCTTTTTATTCCTGTTGGGCTTTCCTCTCAGCTTTCAACCATTTTCAACTCTCGACAGTTAGCTCGTCTTGTTCTTTTAATGCATTTCCACCTAAGTTTTCATTTCCAACCCCGGTTGAATCGAATCTTACTTCAGCTTCTGCGTATATGATAATTTTATCAAACTATTATTATCTAATGTCCTTGTAGCAGTGTAACACCTTTTTGGTCATTTCACACAAATCTTGAATGACGGTCACCTTCCTTGTAGAATTCTCGTCTTCGATCAAGGTATGCTCAATCGATTCATAGAAGTCACTGTCTCACCCATTTTCATCCTCAACTATAGCCTCAGAATTAACAACATTTATACTCCCACTTACTTGGTTCTTCACTTTCAACTTCTACCCTCCATTTTCTTCCCCTCTATTCAAGGTGGAGATCTCTGTAATATTCAGCCCATTGGCTCCTACTACTTGACCTTGATAGAGGACTCCTACTAGCAGGTATTTTATCAACATGAGGAATCAAGATGCAAGATTTACCACCCAAATTTTAGTTAAATTGAATCCTTTACTATTTACCGAGTCAAATGATATCCCGAGACTACAAAAGGATCATAAAACCAAGGAGCCCACATTCGGAGAACAATAATAAAACAAAGGTACTATCGACAATGGGACTTCTTCTTTGTGTGAGAGAGGGAAAAATTTTAGGTTATTGAAGGCTTCTTTCACATGATTCTAGTATAGGGTTCCAGAAAACCACTTTTCTTGAAGTTTTAACCTTCTCAATTGCGGTCCAACATCGGCTTTAAACTGTTTCCCGGCCGGCTCTCCCCCTTAAGAAAATAAAATGAAATAATTCCTTTAAAATACTCGAACCTGCTCTACTCTGTCTCGGGCCAAAATTCTCACTTCTTGTAATTTAACTCTTCCAAGGTAAACGGTTCGGGTTGAGCCATGTATCTAATGATCGTTGCTCCAAGGGAAAGACCCACAGTACTTTCATGCATCCAAATACAAATTTCCTCCCACATCCTGACTCAATATAACCTTGGTCGAAGCGATAGTGAAACAAAAGTGGAGAGAGTCTATTGACAACAAACGTTAAATAATGCATGCCGGTTAAAATGTTAATGTACATATTACACTTACAAACAATTTAGGAATGCAACACATTGGACCAATTATATTACTAAAGATATGCATTTAAGTAAAGAATTTAAATAATTCCAACAATGTACTTAACATATCAAATAGACAATCTTGAATAACAATTAGGGTGACATATATAAATAAAAGGTAAAATTAAATTAATACAACATATGATGCACGTGCTTATGAATGCATTGAACCTGTCACCGTAGTAATGCTAGGTTTTAATCCGACACCCGTTCTTCGTTGACCGAATTACAGGCTTGTCTCGGTCTGTTGATCATCTCTGGTTTTCCCACGGTCTTCTAAATCTTCAGAATTCTCTAGCATCAACTTGTATATTTTCATGACTTAATTTTTTATTTTTTTTTTGAAATTTCTTGAACCCAACTAGGTCATGGTTTTCAATGTCTAAATGTTTCCCGAACCTTCATCATAACGAATTCCTTGTCCCAAATTTTTCCTTGTAGTCCTTGTATAGCTTTAAGGTTCGAGATTGTAAATTTTTTTTTTTGAATTCAATTGCTTTTACGCTCATGTTGTTCGTATCTCAATATTTCTCAAAGAATTAATCGCCAATGGTGGCTCAAATATTCACCCTAGTTGTCGTTTTGCCTTTTCTTACCGTTTCTATTTGTTGCTCTAGATTTTCCAATTCAGCCTCGTAACGCGACAACTCAGCTTGGATCTGGAAAATAGCCTCAATCCACCCGTCTATATGCTCTCTCAATTCCCAAAATTTTACCTTGACCGGAATTATTTAAATTGCTTCCTTCTTACGCCCTGATTTCTGTTCTAGCTAGCTGAAAATCCTCAAAAACCTACACTTCCGAATCTTGAATATTAGTGTCCTCAAATCTCTCTTCACCTCTTCTGTAATGTAAGTTCCCACATTGACTTTGTTTTCTATTCTAGATTCTATCCCTTGAATCCTAACCCGATGGAAGATGACAATGGCTCTCAAGTCCCTGTATAAATTTCCCGGCGTATTTCCTTACCCTTTCCAAGCCAGAGAGATGAGCTTGTAATTGACTGAGGTTGTTGTAAAGACTGGCCGTGGTTTGATATCATCTTTACATCCTATAATTCATAACTCATTGGAAAATAAATACATGGGGTTAAGGCATGCTCATGTCACATAGTTGTCACCAACAACAGGAATTTGATGCAAAATGCAATAACTAATTCAACAAAATTGACAATAAAACACATTAGACATGTAAATCTTCAAGCAATGTAAGGTTAATTAATCAACAATTATGGACAAGAATCAATACAATGCTCAAGTTATCAAGTAATTCAAGTAATTCAAAGGATTTAAGTAATCAGATAATTTCAAATAAAATGCAAGACTCTCAAGTTGACAATTAATTTCATATGCCGTACAACCTAGACTCACAAGACACGACATTAGAACCTCGGTTTTGCAATCGGGCTCTGACACCACTTAAGATGTAGCACCCGAAGCGCAAAGATGCCACATCCCCGCACTATAGCTCAATTCACATATGAGATAGACAACCCATACATGAACTAAACTATAGCGAACGGGAGACAATAATAAAAATAAACCATTCTAGCTCGGCGGGACTAACCCCAAACTAATTACCACAACGCATCAAAATAAAGCGGAAGCATAATATGTTCAATATCAAATACCTAATATCAAGAGCATGCTATCTCCAACTATGTCTATATATCAATACATTATCATCTTCAAAATATATAGTAGCTAACAATAACAATAATTTGTATGCAACTATAAATAAATGAACCGTGCACGACTCGAATACAAAGACTGGACTCGACTCAATTCCAGCCTAGCACGCACCTGCAAGGACTTGAAAGGTGGAGGCGTCAGTCTATGAAAGACTGAGTGAGGGGTTTATATAATTATAAGCGCAACTAACATGCAAGTCATAAACTCGGGTAAAGTTTTGGAGAAGAAACAATATAAGTTCAGTAATAAAGAGACATCACCAGAGAATACAACTATCAAATTTAACAATTATTTACAATTCAGTTTCATGCGATCAGTGGCCCGGCGAGTGAGGGCAATTCTCCAACCTTACACCAATAGTGAACAAAACATGCTTGATTTAATTATCGGGTTATCATGCAATTCAATCATTACTATACAGTGCAATAGTGCAATCGTGTTCACACTCAGTACAGTCAATTGGTGCAATTAATCAGTAACCCGAGGATAGCCCGTGGTATCGGACTCATCCCTAGTCTCATTCTCTCTCCAATGATGGGAAGGTTGCGAGCCTTCACCATCCATGACATGGTGTACGTCAGGAACATGACTCCCACGTACGGGACTTCTTCCTCCACCAAACCTCTTGCTGGATTCAGAGGTGATCCCACATGATGAGGGGAATGCAGAGTTACTCGTCAACCCTATGCTTTCCCAGTTGGCTCATACGCTAACCCTCGGACCCAAAGTGAACAATCATGCTTACTCGCCAAAACATGCATGATACATGGCTTGCTTTTCATGAACATGGCTTGCTTGTAATCACTTACGAGTTTAAAAATGAGTATAAATAAGTATATACCTTTTTGGCCGAAAGTTTCACGGAAGGGGTTATAAGGGTTCTAAATAACTAGAAATTAAACCTCACCTGACAAATGACGAAACAAGACAAGGATACAAGAAAGTGCCCAAACGATCAATGATCTCCGCCCTGGAGAAGAACTGGACAAGAAAGGAAATAACGGGGAACTCGTGAGACGAGACACAATATGAGACCAAGTTTGACGCACGACCATGCTCATGTAAATAAATAAAACTAGCAATCAAGTGACACCTAGCATGTATGAAAACCAATTAACACCTAAGAGGTGAAATTATTCTGAAGGAGTCATGTATACATATCATTCAATCATTTCAAATTCAATTCCTATAGAGCATGGAGTCACACAATCATGTTTGAGCAATTAAGCACCAAGAAGTGTCACATAGGAGCATAATTATCAATTAACCAAGCATATAAATCATAGAAGTCACATATGGGAGCCAAGGAAGTGAAAGGATTGCAATAAGATGGGTTTTGGTGAAGTTGGGCAAAAACTGATAATTTCTGGAAATGCACACACTGTAGAAAAACTGGAATAACTTGAGTTCTAGAAGTTGGAATTGAGTTTTTCTTGTTGGGTATGAAACTAGACACAAAGACCTTTCTGTTGATATATGGCTCGTATTTTAGTTCAAAGTGAGGAGGAAATGGCCGAAGCTTGAAGTTGGCTGAAAGCAGTTTCCCGGCGAAGTGGCGACACCAAAAAGAATTAATTATATCTCACAAATGAGAAGAGATATTGAGTTGATTCCAATTGGAGGTTGTTCTGCACTTCAAGTGGTTTCCTTCAGTTCAAAAATCAGGTCAATCGGGGTTTGTTTGAGAGTTTCGCGGCCATGAAAGAATTGTACTGAAAATAAGTCGCGGTTGCGAAAGAAATTGGCCAACTTTTCGAATTTTTGGTCGTGGCCGCGACCAAAACTGGTCACGAAATGGTGACGGGCGCGACCACAACTCCTGCAGTAGCAAAAGCTTTGGGAAAAACAGGGTAAGCTCGAATTTTGGCTCCCAATCCACTTTCACAACAAACCAAATCAAGAATTCAACTCCAAACTAACATATAACATGTATATGATCATATATATCAATTAAGCAACATTTAATCCATGGAAACATGCTTTGATCATCAAAACTCAAGATCAAACCTCATGAACATATATACCATCAAACTCGATAATTCCAAAGATTTATGCATGTAATTCAAGTCCAAAGCTTAGAATCATGCTTCTAACAATTAAAACACAAGTTATTCAATCAAAATTATAACCCTAGTTTTAAGGAAAATCATCAAAGATCTCATATATATACTTTCAAACACCTTGAATGAAAAGAGATGATGATAAATGATGCTTGAGCTTCAATTATGAAATTCCTTGGAAGATCTTAGCTTGAAAATGATGATTTCCAATTCTTTTTTCCTTCTTGATGGTCTCGTGGGTGAGGGAGTAGGAGAGCAAGGGATTTGTATGAAATCTTTGGATGAAATGAAATAGAAGAATGATGAAGCATATAACGTGATTCATCCATTTTTGAATTTGTTGAAATATTCAAATTGCAATTAAGTCCCTCAAAGATGTAAATTATGCAATCAACTTTCACTTCTAAGGAATTAATCACTTTGGTCCAAGAAATAATCATGCAATTTGGTCCTTGAATTTAAAAGAATGATCACTTAAGGACAATTAGACAATTAAATCACGTTCGACAGTTATTTCACATACCAATTAAATGCAATTCACGTAATAATTCGCATATTGACAAATATTTCAATTAAAAATGTAGAAATATAATTCATATAATTTTCATATATATAGAAATTTAATAAACGAAAGAATTAGAATAAATCCTAGCTCTCGAAAAACTCACACGTGTCGTGCGTACCTGAATAACCGAAAATCGGGCATTACATCATATAAAGGTTGTAGGGTTTGATACGTAGCTAGAACGAAAACACCCTCACCTGGAATACCACGAAACAAGAAACATAAGCAATATGGGTGCCTATTCGATCCGGAAGCCTCCGCCCTGGAAACAAACTATATAAGAGAAGAAACATTGTGTACTCGTGAGAAATGACTCAATATGAAACCAAGTAAGACGCACAACAATTGTTAATGAAGTGGTGTGACAAGTCATGAAATGATACGATATATAATAAATCATAACATGTCATGAAGTGTTGTGATCAAGTTCATGTGCACAATTAATGCTCTCACGTAACAGGCGACCATGAAGTTAAACAATCAAGTTTGAGCAATTAAGGATCAAGGAGCATAATTAACAAGATAATAGTCAATTAGGCACGTATAACATGCATGCAAATCACATAAGAGGTCGAGGAAGCGAAAGGAACACAAGAAGAGAGGTTTGGCAAAGTTTAGTGAAAGTTGACAGATTTCGGAAATGCGCAAGCTTTAGAAAAATGGTAATATCTTGAGTTTGATATATTAGAATTGGTTTTTTTTGTTAGATAAGAAAGTATACAAGTAGGCCTTTAAAATGATAGATGGCTCGAATCGTGGTTCAAAGTGAGGAGGAAATGGCATAGGTTCAAAGTTGGAAGAATGTAGATTTTCGGTGAAGTGGCGACACCAAATTAAAATGATTATAACTCACAAACTAGAAAGGATAATGAGGTGATTCCAATTGGAGAATATTGTAGACTTCAAAAGGTTTCTGTGGTTCGAAATTCAGGTCAATCGGATCACGTTTGAGGGGGTAAACGGAATAAAAAAAACTTAGATAGAAAATAGGGAAGGATCCACGACCGTGGATTTGAGATCCATGGTCGTGGATCTTGGTCCAGAAAATAGCGACTCCCTGCCTCAAAATCCACACCTGTGGATTTCACAAGGCATAAAATCCACAGCCGTGGATTCACTCCAGGCTCGAAAAAAGAACAGGGGAGCAGGCCTAGCTTGGTGGAAAGGTTCCAAAGTCATCCCAAATCAACATCCCAACCAAAAGAGCTTACAAATACCACAAAACACAAGATATAACACGCATAAAACACATTAGAACAAGTTTTAATCTACAACCCCCATCAAAACACACACATATATATATCTATATACACACCTTGAAATGGGATGAAGGAGATGGAGGAATGAAATGACGGAGATGATGATGATGATAGCTTGGCTCCTCCCTCTCTTCTTCTTCTCTTGGATCGAAGTGGGTGTGTGTGTGTGAAGAAAATGAGAAAGAAAGGGTTTGTGTGTGTGTTGAGATTTTATGTGTGTTGTGTGGTATAGATATATGATATATAATATGTATATGTATATACGATGAGGGTGTAAAAGTCTTGCATGATTATGATTATTGCAACTAGACCCTTATTACTTATTTAATTACATGTTAGACGTAATGCTATGAGGGTGTGTATGCAATTATATAATGCAATGATCAAGTGGATGCATATATATATATATATATAAGTTGTAGAAATGTATATAGCTAAGTGTAATATATATATATCTATACATAAAAATAAGCATATTTCAGAAATGTATGCATGAAGTATGTATATGTGTAAAGTCACTTAATTATGAAATTAGTTTAAGTATATATATATATTTACTAGAAAATATGATATGCTTAGGAATTGTATGAATTAGAAAATGTGCATATGTTATGAAATGGAATGGAAGAAATTAAATCAAGATACTTATATAAGCATTTAAATCGCATATTCACATAACTCACATAAACATGTTATTCAAATAAGCATGTAAAGGAATTCTAACTCTCAAAACTGACACGTGTGGCATGCGTACCTGTACGACGAAAACATGGGGCGTCACAACCTCTCCCCCTTAAGAAGGACCTGTCCTCAGGTCCGATGCCTCGAGTTCTGGGCTCTAAACACAACTTCTCCGTGTTCATCCCACGCGGGTTCGCGACTCCCCGTCAGGAATTAGTTCGGAAAATGTCTTCAAGCAATAGGGGTCTTGACTTTGTTGGAGAGAACGATTGTCCTCGAACTAGATCCAGTGTTAAACGAGTGGTGCGGTAGGACTCGTATAACAAGAGGGTCCAAAGAATTCATCTCCTATCTTTGAAGCTCAGCTCTCGAATCATCCACGACCCTCGTCTTTCCAGGAAGCCTAAACACTCGCAAAACTAAGCTGCCTCTAGAGGCAAGCTAAACAGGTAACAAGCAGCGACGGGAGAACCCCGTCTCTCGAACAACAACGAGAGAACCCCGTCCCTCGAACAAACAAATGAGAGAACCCCCTCTCTCAACCACAAAGAAAGAGAAGCTCCAGAACTCCCAAAAAGACAATTAAATAAACAAGCACACAAGAACCACCCAAGTAGCAGGTAGGAAAAATCAAATACATCAATTATCATTCATAGAAAAGCCGTTAAAACAGTTAACAATCAAAGCACGTAGCATCATGAAATTGTTAGAATTAAAGTAGCATGTATGCATATGTCATGGATGCTTGGTGTACCGTTCACCATTATTTTTGGGAATCTTCCATTGTGATGATCCGATTTGACCCTTGATTCTTTGTTGGAGATTCCTCTAACCATAGTGTCATGCCTTGAAATGCCCACTGTGTTCACTTGGCCTTGACCCGATTAGCTCGTTTTCCTAGTGAGTTGTATTTGATGATTCCAATGCTCGAGTTAATCTTCTAATGTTCGAGCTATTTTTTCCACTCCTAGAGGCATCTCTGGCTCATCATGGAAAACGACTAACGAACCGATAATTTCATCTTGCTCGTGTTATGTTCCGCCTTCATTGCTCAGTTAAATTGACTCTCACCTTCGCCAGCACGGAATTTGCTAATCAGATCGGGCTTTCCTTACCCCGATATTTTATCCACCATTCTCATAGTCCTTCATACTTCCGATAACCTTAGTACTCAAAACCTACAATACAAACTCAACCCTTGTTAAATCTTGGGGAGGTTGAGTTCGTACCCGACTATCATGAAAGATCTATAACTTTGATTTGTTTCCATCGATCACCCATTTTCTCCTTATCGATACGACTTCTACAATTCCTTTATCTCAAAATAATTGGTTCTCGTTATGTGGTGTGTTTGGTACTCTTACCCATATTCACTTTGAAGTGATTGGTTAAGATAGCGACCATACTCCTCTCTTCTCAAATTTCCATTTCAATTCCCAAACCTTTCAAAAGTCCCTTGCATCCTCGTTTGCTTCTCAACCCGAGATCCATTCTTGACCCAACATGACTTATTCGAAATGGCACGTGAAACATAAGGTGAAGAAGGAGGCTTCCTATCAAGCAAACATTAAACTATGCATGTTGGGTTAGAATGTCCGGTGCATGTAGCATATTTACTGCAATCAAAGTATGCATCACATTTGAGCAATTACTTCAATTAAATGAATGTAAAATGAGATTAAAATAATTAATATGATGTATGATGCACGTACCATGAATGCGAGTACCTTTCACCGTAGTGGAAATCTTTAGCTCGGCAAACGGTCCTTTGTTCCTAAATTCGTTTATCAACTCTTGCTTACCCACGGTCTTCTAAACTTCCCTGATTCCTTGCATCCACCTACGATTTCCAAATCCCGTATTCATTGTTTAGTTCCGATTCTTCCATTCCAGCTCATTTTGATACTTCAATTTTCTCAGAATGCCAATTCCCAAGTCCCTTTACCTTTAGTCTTCACGAATCTGAGATGGGTTGACTTCTAAAATCCTTCTCACTCGATACGAACCTTACTCCAACCTTGAAGTACCCCGACTCATTTCTTTTCTTCCGATCTCTTTTATTCCAAAAAAAAAAAATACAATCTCCTTACCTCAAACTAAATCTCCCGATCTTCGACTCCAATTCGAATCACTCTTCGTTGGTCTTTTAGTTCGGAGATTGGGTCCTAGTACCTTCAAGACTTTTCTCCACTTCTTCCTTGGATTAGACGGCCTCTTGAACTTGGTTAATCAACTCTGTTTACGGGGTAGAAGTGTGTGTTTATTTTGGGGCCTACACTCCATCATCCATATTGTTACTTCATCCATACTCAATCTTCATGCATAATTCAATCCTTACTCGAACTCGAATCCATAGCCTCTAGCTTCACCACAAGAACCACCAAATACCCGAGTTCTTCTAAATCTTCGGAGCCTTATTCCATTCACCCGTATCCAAAAGAAGAACTCTTGGCAAGTTGTTTTGATTATAAAAATTGGCCGTGGTTTGATGATGTAATAATATTCTACAATTCACAACTCAATTCGGATATAAGTGCATGCGGGTTAGTGAATGCATATGTCACATAATGAGCACCAAAAGCACGTATATGATGCAAAATGCAACACGTAATTCAATAGAATTTAAATTAATCAAACCTAACAATACAATTTCCATATCAAATACTCATGATCAATGCGGTGCACACGTTGACACGTTTTTCCTGAGCCGTTCGACCTAGACTTGACATGACACGACGCAAGAAACCCCGGTTTTCCAACCTGGGGCTCTGATACCACTTTAGGATGTAGCATCCTTAACGATAGGCACCACATCCCCCGCACTACAAGTCTAGTCCACACATGAAATGGATAGTTCAAGCATGAATCGGACTCATAGCAAATGGGTGACAAAATGAAACAATCCTGGCTAGGCGGAATCTAACCCTGTACCAATTAATCACAAATCCCAAAATACGGTGCGGAAGCAATAGTATCATGCATCAATTCCAACAATTCAAAAACGTAAATTAAGTCCAACATGCAACATCATGCAACCTGTCCCGAACAAAAATCCAATAATTCATAATTTGCACACAGGCCTATTTACATAAAGAAATACAAATAAATCTTAACATAGTGAAATTTGACTCAAGTGGACAAGTGACTTGAACAAGCAGGCTAAGACTCGATTCCCGCCTAGCTAAACCTGCAAGAAACTGGAAGAATGGAAAGAGGGGCCAGTCTCTAGAAGACTGAGTGAGCACCAGCGATACATATATATAAAACATGCATATACAAGTCATAAATCCCGAGTAAAGTTTTATTCGAAGTTAGTTCCCATGGAGGGCAAGAAAATAGCTAAACAATGCTCGGACTTTACGACTAATTCAATTAAATTCATTAAGTTCATAATTCATGAATAATCATAATGGCTCGGCGAGTGAGCGTGCATAATTCTCCAACCAAACTCCGACCGTGTACAATGAACATGACTTAATACTTTTGAATACATGATCATGCAATACATAATAATACATGCGAGCCATAAATACATGAGACATAATCGTTTGGGCAATCCGTGTTCCGACCTTCCCTCACGGTGCATAACAATAATCATAATCATGTGCATAATCATTATCATAAAATTGTTCCAACCTTTTCCCTCCATAATGGTCGGGCCTGCAGACTCGAACCATCCCATTACAATATCGAGACGAGGGCTCATGACTCCTACCCGCTCATTCGATGGGTTAACCATCGGCTTAAGAATAACTCACCTTCCACACTACACGGTTGCGTGAGAGATTCTCGAATGGTACTTTGTGCAATGGCTTAGCTATACGTTGGCCTGATGCCCAACCGGTCTCCATTCACAGATTTCCCAGGGGCCAAAACATTTCAAGTCATGAGAAACATAATACATTTCAAATTCCTTGAGAAAAGATTTACTCGATAAGAATTTAATTGATGACTTCGCTTTAAACTCAATATATATATATACACACATTAGGTTTTTGGCCAAAACATATCACATAAAGGTTGTAGGTTTGATACGTAGCTAGAACGAAAACACCCTCACCTGAAATACCACGAAACAAGAAACATAAGCAATATGGGTGCCTATTCAATCCGGAAGTCTCCGCCCTGGAAACGAACTGTATAAGAGAAGAAACATTGTGTACTCGTGAGAAATGACTCAATATGAAACCAAGTAAGACGCACGACAATTGTTTATGAAGTGCTGTGACAAGTCATGAAATGATACGATATATAATAAATCATAAAATGTTATTAAGTGTTGTGATCAAGTTCATGTGCACAATTAATGCTCTCACGTAACAGGCGACCATGAAGTTAAACAATCAAGTTCGAGCAATTAAGGATCAAGGAGCATAATTAACAAGATAATAGTCAATTAGGCATGTATAACATGCATGCAAATCACATAAGAGGTCGAGGAAGCGAAAGGAACACAAGAAGAGAGGTTTGGCAAAGTTTAGTGAAAGTTGACAGATTTCGGAAATGCGCAAGCTTTAGAAAAATGGTAATATCTTGAGTTTGATATATTAGAATTGGTTTTTTTTGTTAGATAAGAAAGTATACAAGTAGGCCTTTAAAATGATAGATGGCTCGAATCGTGGTTCAAAGCGAGGAGGAAATGGCATAGGTCCGAAGTTGGAAGAATGCAGATTTTCGGTGAAGTGGCGACACCAAATTAAAATGTTTATAACTCACAAACTAGAAAGGGTAATGAGGTGATTCCAATTGGAGAATATTCTAAACTTCAAAAGGTTTCTGTGGTTCGAAATTCAGGTCAATCGGATCACGTTTGAGGGCTTAAACGGAATTAAAAAAAAACTTAGATAGAAAATAGGGGAGGATCCACGACTGTGGATTTGAGATCCATGGTCGTGGATCTTGGTCCAGAAAATAGTCTTGGTCCAGAAAATATCGACTCCCTGCCTCAAAATCCACGCCCGTGGATTTCACAAGGCATAAAATCTACAGCCGTGGATTCACTCCAGGCTCGAAAAAAGAACAGGGGAGCAGGCCTAGCTTCGTGGAAAGGTTCCAAAGTCATCCCAAATCAACATCCCAACCAAAAGAACTCACAAATACCACAAAACACAAGATATAGTACACATAAAACACATTAGAACAAGTATTAATCCACAACCCCCATCAAAACACACATTTATATATCTATATACACACACCTTGTAATGGGATGAAATGATGGAGATGATGATGATGATAACTTGGCTACTCCCTCTCTTCTTCTTCTCTTCGATCGAAGTGGGGGAGTGTGTGCGAAGAAAATGAGAAAGAAAGGGTTTTTTGTGTGTTGTGTGTGTGTTCTTGTGTATATAAGATGTAATGTATAGATATATGGTATATAATATGTATATGTATATATGATGAGAGTGTAAAAGTCTTGCATGATTATGATTATTGCAACCAGACCCTTATTACTTATTTAATTACATGTTAGATGTAATGCTATGAGGGTGTGTATGCAATTATATAATGCAATGATCAAGTGGATGCATATATATATATATAATATATATATATATATATATATTTTATATTATATATATATACATATAAATATGCATATTTCATAAATGTATACATGAAGTATGTATGTGTAAAGTCACTTAATTATGAAATTAGTTTAAGTATATATATATAAGTTATATATATATACATATAAATATGCATATTTCATAAATGTATGCATGAAGTATGTATATATGTAAAGTCACTTAATTATAAAATTAGTTTAAGTATATATATATATAGTAGAAAATATGATATTCTTAGGAAATGTATGAATTAGGAAATGTTCATATGTTATGAAATGGAATGGAAGAAATTAAATCAAGATACTTATATGAGCATTTAAATCACATATTCACATAACTCACATAAACATGTTATTCAAATAAGCATGTAAAGGAATTCTAACTCTCAAAACTCACACGTGTGGCGTGCGTACCTGTACGACGAAAACACGGGGCGTCACATTGGCTACTTGAGGAGTACTTGGGCAAAGATTAGAAACCAAAACATTCAGCATATTTTTAATTGGGTAAAAAAAATTTGCCATCCGAACTATGGCGATTTTTACAATTTGCCATCCGAACTAAACTTTGTTGCAAACTACCATCCCAAGTTTGCGTTTTTCACAAATACCATACAGTCCATTTATTAGTGGTTTCAACTCCTTAAAAACCTCACACATGAGTTGCACATGACTTGACTAAGGGTAGAATGGTCATTCAATCTATTTCTTTAATTCACGCATATCTTAACATAGCATCAATGGAAGCTTGAAAACCTTGAGCAATCTTCTCCAAAAGAATCACACAATGCCCTGGGTTGTAAGGTCGGCACGACGTCCAAGATTCCTAGAGGCAGATTTACCCTGGATTATGCCATCTATTGAGCTTGCAAAGAGCAAGCTAATGCACGTTCATTGTGCTCACTACTCATAGAGGAATGTAATTTTATTGCTGATATAGTCCATATACAGATAATATGCTCACTGCTCATAGAGGAATGTGACTGAGAAAGAATAAATGAATTTGATAGGAAAACATCAACACATCTGTAGAGATGCAAAGAAGCTAGCGAAGTTGGATGAAGTTTTGCTTCTGGCTTTTCACTTGTATTTGCACGAGAAATGCAAAACATCTTTCACGAAGTTGATCCGTGTGATGATTTAAGTTTAAGCAAAATAGCTAAAATCCAATTCTATTACTCATCTGAAATTAATAAAATTACGAAATAGTGTTTACCTTGTCATTATATTTAGTTATAGAATCATACATAATACCATTTCTTGGAGTTGAAACATCACTCTAGATTCAAAATCTTATCGCAGCATGTACAATCCCCTGTTGTGGAGAATTCCTAACCATTTTTGTTAATTTGGTTTTTATCTTCTTTCCAGCATGCTGAAGTACCAATTCCTATTCCATGTCCCGAACAAGTCCTAATAAAGCTGGAAGCCACAAGCTTAAATCCTATTGATTGGAAAGCTTACCAGCTTAAAGGCTTGCTACGTCATTTTCTTACAAGGAATTCTCCTTTAATACCCGGTAATTAAGTACTTATTACTGCTCAGCATATCTTAATTTCCCAAACAACTTATCTGCTTAAATAAATTCTTTTGCTTACTTTCCTCTGCATTTTTGAGCAGCTGCTGATGTGGTTGGAGAGGTAGTAGAGATAGGATCTCAAGTCAAAAACTTCAAACCCCGAGATAAAGTTGTGGTTGCACTGAGTTTTCTAGTAAGCAGTCACACATCTAATTCAGTTACATCTCTTCTTTTTTCTTTCCTTAAACTTTAATGGACATCAAGAGTGCATATGTTTAAGTAATTAAAGAAATAGATTGAATGATCATCCTACCCTTACTTAAGTCATGCGCAACTCATATATGTGGTTTTTAGGGAGTTGAAACAACTAATAAATGGACTGAGATGATTGTTTGTGAAAAATGCAAACTTTAGATGGTAGTTTATAACAAAGTTTAGTTCGGATGGAATTTTTTTTTCCCCCTTTTTAATTTCATCAAGAGAGGAAGAATTGGCCTCATTAACATTCCACGGGATGGAAACGGCGGTATAGAACCTCCGCGAATGTGCAGAGGTTCTTTCAATCATGTCCATCAATTCTGCCAGAGTCTTGTCCATATAGATCCCCCACTGGCAGCATTCATCTTCCTCTTGTCTGCTGACGTCAAACCTCCATAAAAGTAATGGACGATAGTATTATCTGGGAAGCCATGTTGTGGGCAAAGCGAAAGCAAGCTCTTGTAACACTCCTAATACTCATGAAGACCCTCGAGCTCTTTTTGCTTGATTGCAACTATCTCACGATGGAGGTCGAGCTCCCATGAAGCTGGAAAAAAATTATCCAAGAATTTCTCCGACATTTGTTCCCAGGTGGTGATGGTTCCAGATGGAAGAGAATAAAGCCATTTTTTCGTTGCGTCTTGCAAGGAGAATGGAAAAGCTCACAGCTTGATTTGGTCCTCGGTGACACCGTGAGGCATGGTAGAGCAACAAACTATGTGGAACTTACTCAGATGTTGGTGTGGGTTTTCGTTTCTCAAACCGCGAAAGACAAGCAGTAAGTGAATCAACCCCGTCCTCAGCTCAAAACCAGCACCCACCTCTGGAAAAGTGATACAGAGGGGTTGTTGTGCAGTAGTAGGGCATGCTAGATCTCACATGGTTCTGCGTACTGGTTGTACTGCCATGGTTAAGGTTTGGCCAAACTCAGCGGTCAAATCAGCCTATTCTTTTTCTGAATGTTCTGATTCAGTTCCAGATCCTTCAGATTTGATCAGGTCAGGATTTTCCACCAGTTTCTTATGCGTCTTGGTTTGTTTTCTTAATGATCTCGCAGTCTTCTCAATTTTTGGATCGTAAATTAGCTGGTCTTTTCCGCGAAGACTCTTGTTCATGAAAAAAAATTAAATTCAACTAACAACACTCTCCGGCAACGGTGCCAAAATTTAACAGGTGTCGAATCCGTCAAAAATAAATATAATTTCGGTCTACGATAAATACAGAGTATAACATAAATGGGCCGAACCATAGAGACTAGTAGAAGTTAATTCAATTAAAATCGCAGGAGAATCACAAGAATTAACAAGTAAAAATATGGGGGTTTTGGAGTTAACTATACTAATTAAAACTAAACTAATAAAACAATTAATTAAAACCTAATTCTACAAGAATACGATCAAGCACGTTATCCAAACAGTTTCAATTTAATTTTCACATCGATTACGGACGCAAGGATAAATTTAAATAATTCAAATAGGTTAGCTACAACAGATAGAGACACTCGACTCTGCCTCGTTTTCACTTAATTTATTGAATAGCCTAGAGACACTCGACAGCTATTTTCCCTAATCAGTTTCACAACCCTAGAGACACTCGATAAGATTTAATGAACCGACAATATTAAAATCTATGAAAACACTAATCCGAATTAATCAAGACACGATACGTGCAAGATTTGAATCCGATTATTAATTCCCTTAATGAATCAGATTCGACTTTACGACTTCCTATCGTTAATGCACCACAAACATCAATCAAGCATTACATAAACTTCATGCATCATGAATGGCTCTATGCAATTAAACCTACTTAGATGATCGGGCCCTATCACTAAGCACATAAATCACAATAAGCACACACTCAGGGAATTAATAAATACTTGAATTGCATTGAAAATTAAAAATAATTTGGTTTCACGATATTTTAACCGAATCATAAATCCCTAGCTAAGAATTAAAAGTTTAGCTACACATAGCCATAAAATCAAAATTCAAGAAATAATTCAAAAGTATAGTCTAATGAGAACAAGGGAATTGAATTAAAACTCTTAGAGGAATGATTTTGCTCTTTGAATTCTCTTCAAAAGCTGTTGCGCACCTTCTTGTCAGTCTCCAAAGTGTACGTGAGGAAGAGATTCATAAATCTACTCTCAAGCTACGTATAAATAGCATGCAATTAAGATCTCAATCTCTCTCCCAAATCCAAGTCCTAATCGGACTCAATATTCTTGTTGCCTAAGTTTAACTCAATTAAGCTTCAAAGTGGACTTGCACAATTATTTCTAAGACTCCTAACTTCTCGGCCCAATAGAAATCAGGCCCATGTCTACTCCAAGAAGGTCACATTCCCCCCCTAAAGGTTCCCGCATCAATTCTTCATGGCCCAACAGTACCACTTCAATCACAAAGAAATATAATCTGCCCAAAATCCAGCCACACGCACGCACCGCTTAGTCCCACACACAAGACCAACCCAAGATCTTCCTTATTGGCCCAAAAAGTCTTCAAACTAATGAAATTGGCCCAGCTGCACTAGTAAACACAAAAACTAATCACAACATCAATTTATATCCAATGTAAGCGCTAAATTATAGCTATAAATACACAAAATATATGAGATATTAGGCACATATCACTATTACACGGTAAGGTATGATATATGTATGTATGATATGATAAGTATTATTGTAGCAGGTTATGATATGTTACGTTCTGATATGCTCTGTTCTGTCTGTTGGGCCCCAGAGATTATGTGTCAGGAAACCTGGGACAGCAACGGGCCGCTAGGATATGCCTGAGCATCGTCTCCATCTGTATGTGGATCACCCCTGAACCCACCAGGAGGTTTGGTGGGGGATGGAATCCATGAGGCGTTAGAGTATACATTCACGCCTCGTCTATATGGATGGTTAGGGCATATACACCCTTCTATCACCTGGAGTTTAGGTTGGTTTGATATGCTATGTAAGTTTTATGTTTTATTTTATTCCTATTCTGATACGGGAGCCACCTCTTGATACCTTCGGGTATAATGTGCTACATGTTAGAATAGCTCTGTTCTGAGGAGTAATGGATGGAATTTGTGCTCGTACCCACCGAGCTATATGTTGTGTATGATATGCTATGGTTTTTGAAACGGGGATAGATTCGTAAATAAGATAAAATATGGCTATGTTTCGAAAAGATAAAATAAGTTAAGTTTGAAATGTTACGATATGATATAATATGTATAAGTTATGTTTTGCTCTATTTTGCTAAGAAGCTCCTACATGTATTACCATGGGAAAACGATTTGGTGTGTAAAAACTATCCCCGATTCATGGATAGTTACGATTTGAACGTGTTGTGCTCACCTTAGATTTATGTAGTGTGTGTGGGTAGCCCTCACTCAGGCAATAGACTGAGCCTCTCCCTCCCCAACGTTTTTAATGTGTAGGTTTCAAGTTTGGAGTTGAGTTAGGCAGCTCGAGTCGAGTCTTCTGGGTCAGTCTGTCGAGTCTAGTCCATTTGTTCGTTTTTAATTTGGCTTTTACATCTCATTTTGTATTCGATTGAATTATGTATGAATGTTTTGTTTATGTTATGAGTGTTATTAGGGATAGGTTTCTAGGACCAGATTGAACCCATTTAATTTATGATTGCTGTTGATTTCAGGATTAGGTATCTATGCTAGTTGAACCACCTATTGATGAATGGTTTAATTTTGTTGACATGTTTTCGCTTTTGCACTTGTTGTTTTGATTTTGAAGTCAGCGTCTACGTTCCGCCTAGCTTAGGTATGTCTGTCTATCTCCCTTTCGCCACTTCTTGGTTCTTGTATGGACTTTTCATTTCATATGTAGATCGGCCTTTGGTCGGGGGATGTGGTGACCCACCTTGCGGGGTGATACAACGGTCCCTAGATTCGAAGTGCACAACTCAAATCCTATTGTTCAATGTTTGGTATCAGCCAAAGGTTAACTTCGGTTGGACACTCTCAAGCCAATGGATAAGCTAAAGTCACCAATCGGACCATTTTGCAGAATTTTCGAACCAAGCTCGATGCTAAGAAAAACTTGTGGGTCAACGAATTGGATGGCGTGTTATAGGCATATCATACGATGCCTCGAATGCCCACTGGCTTTACCCCATTTTCCATGGTATATGGGTCAGAGGCCATGATTTCTGGTGAAATCCAACACCAATCCCCTCAAGCATTCGATCTAGACGCCATCAAAGAAACAAGAGAATAAGGATACCAAAGGATGCAGCAATATCGAGCCACCGTATCTCGAGCCTACAACAAGCATGTTCGACCACGGGCCTTTCAAGTAGGCGACCTAGTGCTCAAGAAAGTTGAAGTCACAAGGAATGTAGGAAAGCTCAATGAAAACTGGGAAGGGTCTTTTTGCATTACGAAGATTGGTAAGAATCGATCCTATCATCTCGAGAATCTCAATGAAAGGCCTATTCCTCGATCTTGGAACGTACATAATCTCAAAAAGTTTTATATGTAAAGTATGTTTCAAACCTTGTACCTTTTTGGTTTATGAAATGAGAATTGTTTTACATCTCGATTACTTTCACACCTGGGCTATTCGAAGTTCTTGCATCAATATTCTATCACACATTAAAGGGAGGGACACAGTGCCTTACAACCTTCTCGATTATTTAGATGTTTTTGATATATTTCTGAGTATAGAAACCACAAGCCAACGATAACAATCGAGATTGAACTTTAAACAACTTTAAACAACAATTTTCATTACTTCAGAATCGAAAAATTATAATTAAAATTAAAGTTATTAGAAACTTTAATATCCCTCAACCTAACCTATTCGAGGATCACATTTAGATTTTCCCATCGGGAACAGATCATACTCGAACCCCTACCTATTTACAAATGGGTTACGAGTTCCAACAACTACAAAGTTCGACCCCAACATTCGAACTCTAAAAACAAGACAAAGGCTCGACCCTAACAGTTGAACCCTAAAATTGAGATCACTTTCAACATTTTTAGAAGCACATGGATTAGGTTTTCTTGTTGTCCTTGGCTTTAGTCTCCAAGTCCTCCTCCGGTCCCTTCCTCGATGGGCACTATCGCTTCTGTACCAAAATACTCAAGGAAGACCTCCTTGGGGGACATCGAACTCGCGTGGCATCCTCTTAATCTCCTTGGGACTGCGAAGCCATATTCATCGTTGGTCCAATCTGGTTCCGTAGATGGAGGTCGGGCTTGGAGGTCTTGGGGTCGAGGATCATCTTGCAGGAGCCCAACATTCTCTAGATCATAATTTGGGGGGGGGGGGGGGTGGGGTGGGGGGAAGGGGGATAGCCAGCAGCTTGCACTTGGGCCAAGCAGAGGTTGTACCCTTTCTCGATGTCTTTAAGCCTTACGATAGAGCATGTTTTCTAGAATGCTTTGGACTTCACGAATTTGTAACCAGCTCACCTCTCGAATAACTCGGCCACTTGTTTGAGCCCGTTGACATATCTTTTTATGGCCAGGCTGGCCCCTTCCTCTCCCTCTCGATTTGACCTCAGTGTTTTGCTTGGCCTCCTCCTGCACCGACCGAGTTACCCTATCCTCGGCGGCCTTTAGATTTTTCTCTTCTATCGAAAAGTTCTTGATGGCCTCTAATATATTTTTATCGAGCTTCGCCTTCTCCTTCTCTGTCTCCTTCAATTTTTTATCTTTTTCCCCAAGCTCCCGTCTCATCTGCTCAACGGCCCTCTAGAGATTGGCCTTCACAGTCCTATGCACATAGCTCCTCCGAGACAAATGGAAGAAGTCTTGGAACTACTGAAAAGCAAGGTGTTAAGAATGTACTCATCTAAAAATTAAAAGGATAACAAGTTACGAGTTTTCTCACTGAGATGCCTTTCTGGATCCCTTGTGCCTCGATTTCATCCTCGGAGTAGTTCTACCTCTTTTGGTGGTGAACTATAGTTTGTATCGAACTATACAAGGCCCTGATGGCCTTGTAATCTCGAGGTGCCGAGCCAACTCTTCTCGGTTGACCGTTGTCATGGTAGCTATTTGATCCACAAGGAAAATGAGGCTCCACCAATGGAGGGTAGTCGAACAAAGCCTTGATGTTGGGTTCCTTGGCTTTCCAGGGCTCAACCTCAATCGGCCTTTTACTCAGGGCAGGGGGCATTCGAGCTCCTTCCAAAGCGCTTGCTAAGTTTAAAGGGACGATAGCCCCTCAAGCAGGAGCCAGGGGCCTCGATGCACTACTCGTCGAGATCTTAGCAACTGAAATTTTTCATGGTCTTTATGCTTCGAAGAAGAGATCTTGATCCCAGCCTTAGAAGAGTGGTGGTTGTGACCCTTTTTCTGCTTCTTTGACTGGGGGGACTTCACTAGCTACCCCCGACCCATCATTCGATCCCTTTTTCGGAGGAGCATCAGGTATCCTCTTCCCGAGGACTGCAGGAGCCGTATCCTGAATAGCCTTCTTCGATGCATCGATCTACTGCTCAGCGGGCGGAGGCAGGTTCTTCTTTTCAGCCACCTTTTCCAGCTCCTCCATTTCCTTGTGACGAGCAGCCAATGTAGCAACCATCAGGAGTTCCACTGCAAAAAGGTGACAAATCGATCAGACATTTTGGGTAAAGAATTTAAGCAAATATACATATATATATATATATATATATATATATTTAAAACACACTGAAATTGGCCTCAAGGGATTTCATTTGAGATACTAGGGTCAAAACTCCTATTCACTCCAGGAGCCATCCCCAACTCGACAATCACTTGAGGATCGATCATCATATTTTTTGACTCGATCAAATCCCTCAGTCGAGGCACCAAGGTGTTCGGCCATCCCGATGTATCCCTCGGAAGCGCTGATTGTGGACTCCAACTCCACCCTCTATATTTGAACCTCGGCCAACCCCTACCTCATGAAAATAAACCTTTCCTTCCAACCCTTACCATTTGAGGAGGTGGGGGACCTCACAAATCGAAAATTTGATTTCGATTGTAGCTGCACATACCCCGATCCAGGAGGTTATCCCGAGGTACCTCAATTGTGCCCTTAATCTATTAACCATGGTTTAGGAGTTTGGAATCAACTGCAAGGGGCTGATCCTCAACGTATTCAAAAAATCAAGCATCTCTCTCGGAATGGTTACTTGAAGCCATTCTCAACCGCCAAGAAGTTAAGGGTAATGCAATTTTCTGACGGAATTGCCATTCGATCCCCCAGACTCAGACGGATCACCTTGTAACCCCTAAACTCAGGAACCCCTCCAAACAACATATCCTCAATATCCCTCACCTTCGCCCATAAAATGGTACAAGGGATGGCTCGAGGGTCTTTAACAAGTGGTTCCTCAGGCTCAATATTCTCATCTTCCTCCCCGATCAACTTTGATCGACCTGATATCAATGGTTCCTCGACCTCCTCTGATCGACCTGATCGCCCAAAAATGGGACAGACGCTACGAAAATGGCCATTTCCAATTTACACTGGAAACCAAACGGTCGTTTTGAGGTCCGCTGAACAAAGGGTCAGCAACCTTCCAAACGGCCGTTTCCAGAATGAACTGGGGTCCCAAACGGCATTTGGGAGCTGCTTGGGACGAAAAACAGGGGGAAAAACAGGGCAGCTCCCGGGAATGGCTTGCAAGCCATTCCCACACCAAACCAAAGCATCAAAGCACTCCAAAATCATCACATAACATGTATACATCGCATATATATCATTTAGGCAACATTTAAGGCAAGGAAACATGCTTTGATCCATATACATTCAACATGAAATCCTTATATATGCAAGTGATCATCGAAGCTCCAAGTTTAATAAAACTCAAGTTGTATTCACTTAGGTAAACTCATATACTTCACAAATAATGTACATAGGTTCATGGATTCAAAATAAATCTTAAAACCCTAGCAATACTCAAATTTCATCAAATATATATACATGTATCTTACCTTGAAAGTGGAAGAAATGAAGGGAAAGAAAAGATGGAGGTATAAAGCCTAGATCTTGATGAAAATTGGAAGAAAACTTAGCCTTCTTGCTCCTTGCTTGGACCGAGATTGAGAGGGGGAGATAGAGAGAGAGAGTGACGGAAGAGTTATGCTTTGTTCTTGTGAGAAATGAAGAAGAAAAGAGAGGTATGTGTATGTGTGTGTTTTGATCGTGTAAGAAGAGGGAGGAAAAAGGGGAATGCAACTTAGCCCTCGAGAAATTTAAAGTTATGCAATCAAGTACTCAATTTATAAATGTTACAATTATGTCCTTACCAATTTATGAATTAAGTCCACAAGTTATATAAAGTTTCAATTAAGGACAATTAAACATAGAATCTCACAATTACGAATAATTAAACACTTACTCACGCTTGAAAAAATTAAATACATAACTCACGTAATCAAATTCATGAAAGTAGAAATTTAAAATCATATAATTCACAAGAATTCAAATTAAATAAATCAAATTACGTAATTAAAGTCACAAAAGAAATTAAATAAAATCCCAAATCTCAAAACTCACATTCTTGGCACACGTACCTGTACGGTCGAGAAATTGAGGTGTCACAACCTCCTCCCCTTAAATGAACCTGGTCCCCAGATTCACTGCTCGCCTGGAAACAACTCCTGATGAAATCTTCTCATTTTGTACTCCGTTTTCCAAGTAGCTTCTTCGGTTTTATCGTTTCTCCACAAAACCTTAACCAAGGGAATACACCGATTTCTCAACTCTTGGAATTTTCGATCCAATATCTTAACCGGCGTTTGGACAAAAGTTAAATTCGGTTCAACTTCGACTTCTTCAAGGGGAAGGATCTCTGGAGCATCGGGATGGTACTTTCTCAACTGAGACACGTAGAAGACATTGTGAATCCCGGTTAGATTTGGCGGTAGTTCCAATCGGTAAGAAACTTCTCCAATTTTCTCAAGAATTTCGAAAGGACCTAAATAACGAGAGTTCAACTTCCTTCCTTGGCCAATTCTTGCAAAACCCTTGCGAAGAGATGCTTTCAGGAACACACGATCACCAACCTCAAACTCGAGGTTTCTTCTCCGGCGATCGGCATAACTCTTCTGTTGGGCGGCTTTCATAAGTTGTCGTATGATTTGAACTTTTTGTACCGCATCTTGAGTGGCTTTTGAGAGTTTCGTCTTTCTAGCGTCTCTCTGGGCCCCTTCTTCAAACCTATCCACCAATAGAACTTCTTTAAGTCCCGATAAATCTTTGTACCTCCTAGGTGGATAGAGTAAGCCGACCTGTGAGCTTCCACAAGAATTACCCGTTTCAACTCCTCGGGTAGACATACTCTAGTCTTGAATCTCAACAACCCCGTATCATGAAAACCAAACGGACACTCTAGATCAGTAAGGGCTTTTAGCACCTACTTCTGAATCTCAGGATCGGTAGCTTGAGCTTCATATAATCTCTGCTCAACTCGGGTTGTATCGTAATATTAGCCACATGAGCCTTCAACACGGTAGGCTCGATACTTTCTCCCGAATCAACTTCCAAAGAAGATACGCTAGCCTTCCTACTCAGCGCATCCGTGACCGCATTAGCTTTACCGGGATGGTAATGGATGGTACAATCTTAATCTTCAAGAAATTTTATCCAACGCCTTTACCTCATATTCAATTCCTTCTGTGAGAATAAATACTTAAGGCTTTTGTGGTCGAAAAAGATCTCAAAAGAAACCCCGTAGAGATAATGGCGTCACTTGGCCAAAGCGAAAACACGGCGGCTAACTCGAGATCATGAGTAGGATAATTCTTCTTATGGTCTTTTAGCTTTCTTGAAGCATAAGCTATTACTCGACCATTCTGCATGAGAACACAACCCAGACCTTCCTTTGAGACATCAGTAAACACGGCATACCTTCAGAACCCTCGGGTAGGGCTAACACTGGAGCTGAAGTTAACGTCTCCTTCAAATTTGGAAACTTGCCTCGCAGGCCTCATCCCACTCAAACTTTACCTCTTTCTTAGTTAGTCGGGTCAAAGGAGCAACAATCTTGGAGAAATCCTTCATAAATCTCCGATAGTACCCCGCTAGACCTAAGAAACTTCTTACTTCCAAGGCATTCTCCGGTTTCTCCCAATGCACCACTGTTTCAATCTTAGAGGGATCCACCTCTACCCTGTTACCAGAGACTACGTAGCCCAAGAAAGTCACTCGATCAATCCAAAATTCGCACTTGCTGAATTTGGCAAATAGTTGATGCTCTCTAAGAGTCTCCAGCATAATCTTAAGGTGTTGTGCATGCTCTTCGGGAGACTTAGAATACACAAGGATATCGTCAATGAAGATCACCACGACCTTATCAAGGTACGGACGAAAAATCCTGTGCATCATATCCATGAAAGCTGCAGGGGCATTTGTTAAACTAAACGGCATCACCACAAACTCGAAATGCCCATACCAAGTGTTGAATCCTGTCTTGGGAATATCCTCTTCTCAGATTCGCAACTGATAGTACCCTTGTCGAAGATCAAGTTTAGAATAAATCTTTGATCCTTGTAGCAAATCAAAAAGCTCTTCAATGTGAGAAAGATGGTACTTGTTCTTGATTGTCATCCTATTTAGCTCACCATAGTCGATGCACATTCTCAAGGTCCCATCTTTCTTCTTTACGAATAGAACCGACACAACCCACGACGAATAACTCATTCGGATGTAACCACTAACAAGAAGCTCATCGAGTTAAGTCTTCAACTATTTCAACTCGGTCGGAGCCATTCGGTATGGAGACTTCGAATAAGGCTCTGCTCCTGGAAATAAGTTAATCACGAATTCAATTTCCCGCTCGGGTGGTAAAGAATCCAGAGTCTCTGGGAAAACATTGAGAAAATCCCTAACAACCTCGGTTTTCTCAATCTCAGCTTGGTCCTTAGGCTTGTTGAGAAGATAAGCCACAAAACCCATAGCCCCTTTACGGATTAACTTGTAAGCTTCGATAAAAGAGAGAAGTGGTGGTGGAGTCTTCGAACCTTCACCCACAAACACATCCGAGTCCAAACAAACCTTCTTCTCGAAACAATCAACCGTGGTCCAGTGAAGAAAACGCCAATCCATGCCCAAGATAGCCCCGTATCTATCCATGGGCATCTCAATCAAATCTTCCGAAAAAACACGGCCATCAATACTCACTGGCACTTCCTTAAGCACACAGTTTATCTCTAAACTCCCCCCAAGAGGAGAACTAATCAAATAACGAGAAGAAGTGCAAGCAACAAGCATAGGCAAAGAAAGAACCAAACCACGGGAAAGAAAACAATATGTGGCACCCGGATCAAATAATGTATGTATATGCATGCCATGAATGTATATGGTACCTTCTGTTGGAAAAAACGAAACAATAACGCAGCGGAATTAAAAAACATTTCCCAAAAGAAGATCGAATCTTGCAATTCCTATTCCCAAATTAGTAGAGTAACAAGAACTTACTTAATTAAATCTTTCTTGACACGTTTGAGCCACCCACAAAAGCTCTTCAAGAGGCAAGTCCCCAAGCTCCTTCGAATCTTTCAAGACTCCATAAAAGCAACCCTCTAGAGTAATAATCCACACCAACCTCGATCACGATCTAAAGAGGGAGGATGCTAGTTCTATGTTTAGTGTTTAGGCTCTAGGGTTTATGTGATATAATTAGGAGAAGGAGATTTGCTATCATCCCTTATGGGGTTCGAACCCCACTTATTTATAGCTAAAGGGTTCAAACCCCTTATGACCGGGCAAACTAAGGGATTTCTTGCTTGGAAAGAAAGGCTCTCTACTTTGACCAAAAGTCTCCTATTAACCAAGTTGTCTAAGAAGAAATAATATCTAACTATTTTAGATATTTTATTTATTCATAATAAATATCTTAAAGCTAATAATTAATTAATTCACAATTAATTATTTATTAGACTTAATATCTTCAAATTCTAACTTTAATTATAATTCATAATTAAATTAAAGCCCAATAAACAATTAGTTAATATTAATTATTTAATCATCACGACTAAGTGACACGTGTCACATGAGACATGTGCCCCACTCGTGTACTACATGTGTGGCCCTTAACCAATCTGTTATTGGTTTGATCAACTCGTTTAATCGATTCAAGCCATAACCCTTGTGACCGGGCATTTGTGTGTGACCCTCTGGGTTCTTAATCAATTAGCAGTGACCCTAATTAATTAATTCCCAAGTAATTAATCAGCTCACAGATCACACTACCATAGTCTAGCAACATGTGTGTGACCCCTAGCTGAATAAGAATGTCTCAGTTCGAAAGAACCTTTAAGTCATCGATATATGTGAAATATAGCCCTCCTACAACCTATCTCTCAACCAATAAACTCAATCTTAAGGTTAAGTTCACTTCATATCCATTTGATCTCAATCCAAGAAACCCATTTCTTGAACTCGATCCATTGCCTTGGCCAAGGACCCCTTTATGGCATATGAATGACTTACATAATAAGAGATCAACTTTCTTATGTAAGTGTAAGTCCTATATCGATTCTCATATGCTTCCATGTGCCACTTATGCAGCCCCAGCATAAGCCTTGAATCAGTTATCTCGGGAGACACCTTTTAAAGCTTATACCTAAGACTACAGAGTTAGCCCACAAAGCATCAATGGAATCCCAAATCTAAGGACTACTGAATCACATCAATGACTTATGAGATATTTTCTAATCTGGAAGTTTCAATTTCCAGAAATAGAAACTTCCTTTCCCATTTAGGAATCTTCTTACACGGGGACACCTCAATATACCTACTTAGAATAAGTAAGCATCCCCATGTATCACGCACGTATCATCAAGACACTTTGCACCCCATGAAACAAGGTGATCCTTCTTAAGGGCGTGATCACACGAGCAAGCCTCGAACGAGTCATATTGACACTCCCACTGTCTTTTGGACTCATCAGCTTTGAGTGATTTCTAATCATGACTTAAGTGATTTTAGGGCTCGTCTCATGAACCACTTCACCTAAATGGTTGAGTCCTATAAGTCATATTGATTAGAGGAGTTCTTATACATGCACAAAAAGTAAAACATACAATCGAACAAGAGCATATAAAGAAGTGTTGCCTTAGTTGGTTTATTATTCAAAGATTGTATGTTATTTACAAAAGGAAAAGCACTAAGCAGACTATTAGATCGGCTTTCAGGGCACTTTACCTAACAACAGCCCACTTGCTCGGCAAAGCCATTCATAAGCTAATCTAAGTCCCATCTTCGCAAGATGACCTTCGAATGCTTCACAACTAAGGGGTTTCGTAAGTAGGTCTGCCACTTTCTCTGTTGATGTGACCCTCTCTAATTGCATATCACCTCGTTTGATGATATCACGAATCAGGTGATACTTCCTCATAATGCGTTTGGTCCATTAGTGAGATCTTGGTTCTCTTACTTGAGCAACCGCCCCAGTGTTATCGTAAAACACAATGATGGGGTCTTTCATGCAAGGAACGACATTCAATTCTTGAATGAAGTTTCTAATCCAAACACTTTCCTAGCTGCATCATTTACAGCTAAGTATTCAGCCTCAGTGGTCGAATCTGCAGTGGTTGCTTGCTTGGAACTCTTCTAACTCACTGCTCCGGCATTAAAACAGAAAATGTATCCTGACATTGGCTTAAAATCATTTAAGTTAGATGCAAAGCTTGCATCACAGTATCCTCTGATGATCAGATCTTGTTGTCCTCCGTAAACTAAGAACAAATCCTTAGTTCTTCGTAAGTACTTTAGGATGTTCTTCATGGCGGTCGTGACCTTCTCCAGGGTCAGATTGGAAATGGCTTGTGACACTAAGTGCATAAGCCACATCCGGTCTACTACATAGCATTGCATAAATTATGCTACCTATTGCCTAGGTACATGAGACATTCTATATTTCTCAAGATTAGTCTTAGGACGTATCTTCTTTGAAAGACATGTTCCTACGCTCATCGGAAGGTCCTTATTCTTGGAATCTGTGACACCCCGATTTCTCAGCAGTACAAGTACGCGCGCCATGCGTGTGAGTTTTGAGATTAGGTTTATTTAATTCTTTTATTTTGTTGTTTTAATTGCGCGATTTAATTTATTTAATTGAATTTCTTGTGAATTATATGCTCCTAAATTCCTTCTATCGTGAATTACGTGTTTAATTTCCCGAGCATGTTAAGCGATATATTATTTCTAATTATGAGAGTTCATATTTAATTGTCCTTGATTGAAAATTTTTGAAACCTTTGGGCTTAATTGATAACTTATGTGGACTTAAATGTAACCTCTTAAACATTTTATACGTGATTGCATTATTTTAAATTTCATAAGGACTTGATAGCAATTTCCCTCCTTCCTTCCCTTTCTCTTCACAATATATACATATACATATACATACATATACCTCATTCTTCATCTTTCAACCAAGAACAAAGTAAGAACTCTTTATTTCCCTTCCCTTCTAATCTCGGTCCAAGCAAGCAAGAAGAAGGCCAAGTTTTCCATCCATTTTCACCAAGAGAACAAGCTCCAAATCTTCATCCTATCTTCCTCTTCATCACTTCTTTCATTCAAGGTAAGACCATGCATATATATTTATTGAATCCTTGAATAATGTTAGGCCTTATGGTTTATTTCAAGTTCTTGGATTAATATGAGTTGTATATGATGATTATGAAGAGTTATATGCATTTATAACATGGCTTGATTGAACTTTCAGCTTGGTTGATTACTTGTGTACATAAGGGTTTCATATGAGAATTTTGATGAATCTATATATGTTTCCTTAGATTAAACAATGCTTAATTGATGTATATGAACTACATACATGTTTTTGCTATGTTATTATGGTGAATTCTATGATCTAGATAGTATATAGCTTTTTGTTGTGGTTGCTGGTTCGAACAGGGTTGGGTGTGTGAGTTTTGTTACTGTGAGGAAGAAGAAGAAAACAGGGGATGAGGTTCTACCAAGGGTAACGCCCGTTACTTTTTTTTTTGAACTGTAGGAGGTAACGCCCGTTACCTCCCCCTCCTCCCCTTTTCGAAGATTTAAACCCCTGCCTCCGTTAATGCCCGTTAACCCTTTTGCCTTGGAGATGGTAACCCCCGTTACCCTACAAGAGAAGGAAGCCCCTACCTCTGTTAACGCCCGTTCCTCCATTTCTTCTTGAGGGGAGTAACCCCCTTTACTCCCTATGCTGGCACATTTGGGTTTTGGGTGTTTTGTGTAATTAATTTTGCTTCGCTTATGTATTATTCGAGCCTTATTTACGTGATCAACGTGTGATATAATTGATCAATTATACGTTAGTCCCTGCTTAGTTTTATACCTTATTTAGTAAAATATGCGTGGAACATTAATAGTGCATATGAACTTGCTCATAATATATCTTGATTTTCTGATCATTCCATTTCATCTTTATTTCATTTGCCATGCGTCATACTTGGTTCATGTTGAGTTAAGTCTTACTCGTGTCCTGTTTTTCTTGTCTAGAGACTTCTCAAGAGGACGTCGAGCCTATCGAATAGGGTTCGGGGAGTCTGTTTACCTCTTTTTGGTTTCGGTACAGGTGAGGAATTGTTAGGATATATATATTAAACACTACAACCCTTTTATTTGAAGTTTTGGTCAAAACCAATTTTATACTTGTACTCGGATTTCAAATGAACAAATGTTTTCGAAACTCATCCCTGAACCGATCCTGTTCTATTTTAGTGAGAATATTACACTTCCTGGGACCTAGGGGCCTGTGTATTGAGAGAATCGGGGAAAGCATGGGCTGACAGCTATCTCTTTGCATAGGTCCCACCTGCTCGGACTTCCCGGACATTCACAAGGAGGTTTGGTGAATCGAAAGGGCTCCAGATCAAGGGGATTCATGTACCCGTTGATCGTCCTATCCTGGGTGGTAAGGGTTAGCTACCCTAACCAGCAACCCGGAGGAAAAAGGAGTACTTGTGCACCTAAAACTGATCCTGTAACAAGTGAAACTTAATTATTTCATGAACGCTTAATAATTTAACCTGTACACTAAAGGACTAAGGTGGAGATTGCTCACTCGCCGAGCCACTGATCACTTTCCTGAAATAAATTTGATAGTTGTAATTCCATATATTGGTATCCTGAGTTTACTTATTTTCTTTGAAAATCTTATATAGAATTATGGCTTGCATAAATTTTACTACTTTCTATATGTTATTTATTCTATTCACTCAGTCTTATAGAGACTGGCCCCTCCCTTCTTTATCCCTCAGGTACTTCTTGGCGGTGCTAGGGGGGAAACTGCATTTGTTAATGTATTTTCGAGTCAAGCTAAGTTACACGCATGGCCTGTACCACACACTTATGTATCTATTTTGGATTTGCATTACCTTGAAACTGAATACTTATATCTTGAAACCTTTGTATCTAAGGCTTGGTGGATGATATGCTATGGATGACGTGATATGAGTATATATTCTCAAACTCCTGTTACATTCTTGTTTTCTCTTGTTGGTATTCTGATTTGTTGGTACAGGGTTAGTCCCACCTAGCCAGGGTCCGTGTCGTGTCTCCTTTCGCTATGATTGGACTTGTATGCAGACTATATTCGTATATGAGTTTGGTCCTAGTGCGGGGGATGTGGTGACCCACACTCAGATGTCACATCCTAAAGTGGTATCAGAGCTCCAGGTTGCAAAACTGGAATTCTAGTGTTAAGTCTGTCTAGGTCGTACGGCATAGGGACAACTTGTCAACGTGTTTATGTATTTACTTGCTTATTTTTTGGTTATGTGAACTTAAATGTTTCATTTCTTGTTTTCATGGGCATAAATTGATCAAACATGTATTTTTCAGTGCTTGATTTTCCGAATGCCTCCCCGAAGAGATTGTGATCATTCTGCGGGTCGTCACTGTCGCCGTGACCGCTCTCCTACTCCTCAAGGGAGGAATCCACAAGCCATTCCCGAGAATTTCATGGAAGCAGTCATGAATTATGTGGAGAGAAGACTCCGGGAGAATCCACCACCACCACCACCACCTCCAGCTCCTGCCCCTGCCCCTGCCCCCGTCCAAGAAGGGGATTATCTCAGGCTCAGAGAGATTTTCGTTCTTATCATCCACCACAATTCCATGGTGGAAACGATGTGCAGGCTGAGAATTGGTTAGCAGAAATTCAGGATATTTTCAGGGTGTGCCGATGTAGCCTGTAAGAGATGGTTGACCTTTCCATCTTTCAACTTCAAGGAGAGGCCCGAAATTGGTGGAATACTACGAACATTAAGATTCAAGCTAACGGGGATGAATTGAAATGGGAGACATTTGTGAGAAAGTTCAAGAACAATTATATTTCACCATCTACAAGGACCCGAAGACTTAGGGAATTCTCGGATTTGATACAAGCTGGAAGGACCGTTAATGAATACATCTTGGAATTCAACAGGTTGGCTCCTTATACCTCTCACATTAATGGAGATGATGAGCTTAAGGCTTTACAATTCGTGGATGGCCTTCGGTATGAGGTCAAAGATGTGATCGGGGTTTCTAATGTGAGTACTTGGGCGAATGCCATTGATAAAGCTTTGAAGGACGAGGCCAAGATTCTGAAAAACAAGTCGAGGACCTTTCATGCCGGTTTAGGCTCGGGAGCAGGAAAGAGGCCCGTATTTCAACAAATCCAAGCTCCCGAGGGTAATGATAAGAAGAAAAAAGCCATGGGAAAAGCTCCAACACTACCGGCATTACCGGCTCTACCATCACAACAAGAGAGACTCGGTTGTACTTATTGTGGGCATCCTTCTCATACATATCGCAATTGTCGATGCCGGTTGGGTCTATGTTTGAGGTGTGGTAAAACGGACCACAAGGTCGATGCTTGTCCAGAGCCGCCACTACGAACACAACCTGGCGGCCAAAGGCCGTTGATTCAAGCTCGTGCCTATGCCATCGGTGGGGAAGAGCAGGATGCCGATATTGATCCCAACTCCGTAGTGGAAGGTACTGTATACATTCATGCAGTGTTTGATCCGGGTGCCACCCATTCTTTTCTCTCTAGTGGTGTGGTTCCTTCTTTGCCTGCATTTGTTGCTTGTACCTCTGCTCGTTATGTGATTAGTTCTCCTCTCGGGAGGAGTTTAGAGATAAACCATGTGTTTAAGGAGGTACCGGTGAGTGTCGAGGGCCGAGTTTTTCCTGCAGACTTGATAGAGATGCCTATGGACAGATATGGGGCTATCTTAGGCATGGATTGGCTTTTTCGGCACCGAGCTAAGGTTGATTATTTTCAGAAGAAGGTTTGTTTGGATTCAGTTGTGTTCGTTGGTGAAGGTTCGAAGACTCCACCACTTCTCTCTTTTACTGAAGCTTACTGGTTGGTTCTTGAAGGGGCTATGGGATTTGTGGCTTATCTACTCAACAAGCCTAAGGATCAAGCTAAGATTGAGGAGACCGAACTTGTTAAGGATTTTTCTCAGTGTATTTCCCGAGACTTTGGATTCTTTGCCACCAGAGCGAAAAATTGAGTTTGTGATTGATTTGTTTCCCGGAGTTGAGCCTTATTTGAAGTCTCCATACCGAATGGCTCCGGCCGAGTTGAATGAGTTGAAGACTCAGCTCGAAGAGCTCCTTGCTAGTGGTTACATCCGACCGAGTTGTTCGCCGTGGGGTGTACCGGTTCTATTTGTAAAGAAGAAAGATGGAACCTTGAGAATGTGCATCAACTATCGCGAGCTGAACAGGATGACCATTAAGAACAAGTACTCTCTCCCTCACATTGAAGAGATTTTTGATTTGCTACAAGGATCACGGGTCTACTCCAATCTTGATCTTCGACAAGGGTACTATTAACTACAAATCCGAGAAGAGGATATTCCTAAAACGGGATTCAACACTCGGTATGGGCATTTCGAGTTTATGGTGATGCCGTTCGGATTGACAAATACCCCTGCAACTTTTATGGATATGATGCACAGGATCTTTCGCCCGTACCTCGATAAGTTCATTGTGATCTTCATCGACGATATCCTCGTGTACTCCAAGTCTCCCGAAGAGCATGGCAACATCTTAAGATTGTGCTAGAGACTCTTAGAGAGCACCAACTGTTCGCTAAATTCAGCAAGTATGAATTTAAGTTAGATCATGTGACTTTCTTGGGCCACGTAATCTCTGGTAACGGGGTAGAAGTGGATCGCTCTAAGATTGAAACAGTGCAATGGGAGAAACCGAAGAATGCCTCAGAGATAAGAAGTTTCTTGGGTCTAGCAGGATACTACCGGAGATTCGTGAAGGATTTCTCCAAGATTACTGCTCCTTTGACCCGACTAAGTAAGAAAGAGGTAAAGTTTGAGTGGGACGAGGCCTGCGAGGCAAGTTTTCAAGTTTTAAAGGAGAAGCTAACTTCGACTCCAGTGTTAGCCCTACTCGAGGGTTCTGAAGGTTATGTTGTGTTTACCGATGCCTCGAACGAAGGCCTGGGATGTGTTCTCATGCAAAATGGTCGAGTAATAGCTTTTGCCTCGAGAAAGCTAAAAGACCAAGAGAAGTATTATCCCACTCATGATCTCGAGTTAGCCACCGTGGTTTTCGATTTGGCAAAGTGGTGCCATTATCTCTAAGAGGTTTGTTTTGAGATCTACTCCGACCACAAAAGCCTCAAGTACTTATTCACTCAGAAGGAATTGAACATGAGGCAAAGACATTGGATGGAATTTGTCAATGATTATGATTGTACCATCCATTACCATCCGGGTAAAGCTAACGTGGTCATGGATGCTTTGAGTAGGAAGGCTAGCGTGTCTTCGTTGGAGGTTACTTCGGGAGAAAGTATCGAGCCTACCGTGTTGAAGGCTCGTGTGGCTAGTATTACGGTACAACTCGAGTTAAGACAGAGAATGTATGAAGCTTAATCTACCGATCCTGAGATTCAGAAATTGGTGTTGAAAGCCCAGGATGATCCGGAGTGCTCGTTTGGTTTTGATGACATGGGGTTGTTGGGGTTCATGACTAGAGCTTGTGCACCCGAAGAGCTAAATCGGGTAATTCTTGAAGAAGCTCATAGATCAGGTCACTCTATCCATCCTGGAGGTACAAAAATATATCGGGACTTGAAGAAGTTCTATTGGTGGAGAGGCATGAAGAAAGATGTGGCCTAGTTTGTGAAGTATTGTAGGACGTGCCAAGTGGTAAAGGCAGAATATCAAAAGCCCGGAGGCTTATTACAACCTTTACCTATTCCGGAATAGAACTGGGAGTAAGTCACCATGGATTTCGTATCCGGATTACCCAAAGCTAAGGGTGGACTTGATGGAATTTGGGTGATAATCGACTGGTTAACTAAGTAAGTACACTTTCTTGCAGTTCGGATGTCTGATAAGATAAGTAAGCTTGCAAATAAGTATGTCAGAGAAATAGTCAGACTCCATGGCACTCCTCTCAGTATTGTTTCCGACAGGGATCCGAGATTCACCTCTAAGTTTTGGTAAGAACTTCAGAAAAGATTGGGTACTAAGCTTAAGTTCAGTACAGCTTCGCATCTTCAGACAGACGGGTAATCTGAGAGGTTGATTTAGTATTTGGAGGACATGCTTCGGGCTTGTGCATTGGATTTTCAAACAAAGTGGGATGAGCATTTGCACCTGATCGATTTTGTTTACAATAACAGCTACCAAACTTCGATCAGAGCAGCCCCTTATGACATCTTGTATGGTCGGAAATGTCGGTCACCGTTGTTTTTCGATATTAAAGAGTGGAGATGGTCAAAAATAAAACTCTCGGCAGCCCCTTATGAGATCTTGTATGGTCGGAAATGTCGGTCACCGTTGTTTTTCGATCTTGAAGAGTGGAGATGTTAGGAAAATAAAACTCTCGGCAGCCACTCAAGATACGGTTCAGAAAGTTCAGATCATAAGATAACATATGAAGGCTGCTCAAGATCGACAGAAGGAATATGCCGATCGCCGGAGAAGAAACCTTAAGTTTGAGGTTGGTGATCGCGTATTTTTGAAAGTATCCCCTCGTAAGGGTTTTGCAAGAATTGGCCAAGGAGGGAAGTTGAACCCTCGATATCTAGGTCCTTTCGAGATTCTTGAGAAAGTTGGAGAAGTTGCTTACCGATTGGACCTACCGCCAAATCTCACCGGGATTCAAAACGTCTTCCACGTGTCTCCTTTGAGGAAGTACTACCCCGATGATTCAGAGATTCTTCCCCTTGAAGAAGTCAAAGTTGAACCGGATTTAACTTTTATCCAAAAGTAGGTTAAGATATTGGATCGAAAATTTCAAGAGTTAAGAAACCAACGTATTCCCTTGGTTAAAGTTTTGTGGAGAAGTGATAAAACTAAGGAAGCTACTTGGGAAACGGAGGACAAAATGAGAAGATTTCATCCGGAATTGTTTCCAGGCGAGCAGTGAATCTGGGGACCAGATTCTTTTAAGGGAAGGAGGTTGTGACACCCCGATTTCACTGCCATACAGGTACATGCACCACGCGTGTGAGTTTTAAGTTTAAGTTTATTTAATTCTTTTTTTATTGTTTTAATTGCGCGATTTAATTTATTTAATTGAATTTCTTGTAAATTGTATGCTCCTAAATTCCTTCTCTTGTGAATTTAATTTCGTTAATTACGTGTTTAATTTCCCGAGCATGTTTAAGTGATATATTATTTCTAATTATGAGAATTCATGTTTAATTGTCCTTGATTGAAACTTTTTTAAACCTGTCGACTTAATTGATAACTTATGTGGACTTAATTGTAACCTCTTAAACATTTTATACTTGATTGCATTATTTTAAATTTCATAAGGACTTGATAGCAATTTCCCTCCTTCCTTTCCTTTCTCTTCACGATATATACATATACATATACATACATATACCTCATTGTTCACCTTTCAACCAAGAACAAAGTAAGAACTCTTCCTTTCCCTTCCCTTCCAATCTCGGTCCAAGCAAGCAAGGAGAAGGCCAAGTTTTCCATCCATTTTCACCAAGCGAACAAGATTCATCTTCATCATTTCTTCCTCTTTATCACTTCTTTCATTCAAGGTAAGATTATGCATATGTATTTATTGAATCCTTGAATAATGTTAGGGCTTAGGGTTTATTTCAAGTTCTTGGATTAATATGAGCTGTATATGATGATTATGAAGAGTAATATGCATTTATAACATGGCTTGAGTGAACTTTGAGCTTGGTTGATTACTTGTGTACATAAGGGTTTCATATGAGAATTTTGATGAATCTATATATGTTTCCTTGGATTAAACGATGCCTAATTGATGTATATGAACCACATATATGTTTTTCCTAAGTTATTATGGTTAATTCTATGATCTAGATAATACATAGCTTGTTTTTGTGGTTGCTGGTTCGGACAGGGTTGGGTGTGTAAGTTTTGTTGCTGCGAGGAAGAAGAAGAAAACAGGGGATAAGGTTCTGCCAAGGGTAACGCCCATTACTTTTCTTTGAACTGTAGGAGGTAATGCCCGTTACCTCACCTCCTTTCCAAGATTTAAACACCTACCTCCGTTAATGCCCGTTAACCCTTTTTGCCTTGGAGATGGTAACCCCCGTTACCCTACAAAAGAAGGAAGCCCCTGCCTCTGTTAACGCCCGTTCCTCCATTTCTTCTTGAGGGGAGTAACCCCCGTTACTCCCCATGCTGGCACGTTTGGTTTTTGGTTGTTTTGTGTAATTAATTTTGTTTCGCTTATGTATTATTCGAGCCTTATTTATGTTATCAACGTGTGATATAATTGAACCATTATATGTTAATCCCTGCTTCGTTTTATACCTTATTTACCGTTCGTTGCTTCCACTGATACATGACTGAATTCTTAGTAAAACACATGGACTTGCTCATAATATATCTTGATTTTCTGATCATTCCATTTCATCTTTATTTCGTTTGTCGTGCGTCACACTTGGTTCAAGTTGAGTCTAGTGTCACTCGTGTCCTGTTTTTCTTGTCCAGAGAGTTCTCAGGAGGACGTCGAGCCTGTCAGTTAGGGTTCGGGGAGTCTGTTTACCTCTTTTTGGTTTCGGTACAGGTGAGGAATTGTTAGGATATATATATTAAACCCTACAACCCCTTTATGTGAAGTTTTGGCCAAAACCAATATTATACTTATACTCGGATTTCAAATGAACAAATGTTCTCGAAACTCATCCCTGAACCGATCTTGTTTTGTTTTGGTGAGAATATTACACTTCCTGAGGCCTAAGGGCCTGTGCATTGAGAGAACCGGGGAAAGCATGGGCTAACGGCTCTCTCCTTGCATAGGTCCCACCCGCTTGGATTTCCCGAACATTCACCAGGAGGTTTGGTGAATCGAAGGGGCTCCGGATCATGGGGATTCATGTACCCATTGATCGTCCTGTCCTAGGTGGTAAGGGCTAGCTACCCGAACCACCAACCCTGAGGAAAAAAGAGTACTTGTGCACCTGAAACTGATCTTGTAACAAGTGAAACTTAATTAATGCATGAACGCTTAATAATTTAACTTGTACACTGAAGGACTAAGGTTGGAGATTGCTCACTCGCCAAGCCACTGATCACTTTCCTGAAATAAATTTGATAGTTGTAATTCCATACACTGGTATCCTAAGTTTACTTACTTCCTTTGAAAACCTTGTATGGAATTATGGCTCGTATGAATTTTACTGCTTTTTATATGTTATTTATGCTATTCACTCAGTCTTGTAGAGACTGACCCCTCCCTTCTTTGTCCCTCAGGTACTTCTTGGCGTAGCTAGGCGGGAAACTGCGTTTGTTAATGTATTTTCGAGTCTAGCTAAGTTACACGTATGGCCTGTACCACACACTTATGTATCTATTTTGGATTTATATTACCTTGAAACTGAATACTTATATCTTGAAACCTTTGTATCTAAGGCTTGGTGGATGATATGCTATGGATGATGTGATATGAGTATATATTCTGAAACTCCTGTTACATTCTTGTTTTCTCTTGTTGGTATTCTGATTTGTTGGTACAGGGTTAGTCCCGCCTAGGCAAGGTCCGTGATGTGTCTCTGTTCGCTATGATTGGACTTGTATGCAGACTATATGAGTTTGGTCCTAGTGTGGGGGATGTGGTGACCCACGCTCGGGATTCATGCTGAACCGCTTCAGCACCTTATCCATGTACATAGATTGTGATAGTCCTATCAAACTCTTAAACCTATCCTTATAGATCTTTATGCCGAGAATATAGGACGTATCACCAAGATCTTTCATCTCGAATTGGTTCAATAACCATGACTTGGTAACTTTCATATCATCCTTCGAATTCCCAATTAGAAGGATATCATCAACATAAAGTATCAAGAATTGCACTGAAGTCTCTAATTCCTTTCTATACATGCAGGACTCATTTGAGTTTTGAATGAAGCCAAACGCTTTGACTGCTTCATCAAAATGAATGTTACAATTCCTAGAGGCCTATTTCAATCCATAGATGGATCTTTGGAGTTTGCAAACCTTTTGCTCACTCCCACTGAATGTGAAACCTATGGGTTGATCCATATAAATGTCTTTATCAATGTCTCCATTGAGAAAGGTAGTTTTCACATCCATTTGCCATATCTCGTAGTCATATTACGCAGCTAAAACAAGCATGATTCGTATAGACTTTTTCATTGTAACCGGTGAGAAGGTTTCATCAAAGTCCATGCTGGGCCTTTGAGTGAATCCTTTGGCAACAAGTCTTGCCTTGTAGGCTGCAACATTTCCATCTACTCCGAGCTTTCGTTTAAAGATCCATTTGCACCCTATGGGTTTCACCCTATCAGGTAAATCTACCAAGGTCCAAACTTGGTTGGAGTATATGGAGTCCATTTCAGATTTCATGGCTTGTTTCCACTGCTTAGAATCCGAGTTTGACAGTGCCTCCTCATATGTTAAAAGATGATTTTCCTCTTGAGAGATTTCATGGAGAAAACCATACCATCTCTCAGGCTGTCTAGGAACGAGTTCAGAAAGCCTTAGAGGAGGATTTTCATGTGTATCGAAGTTCGTGATTGGCTGTAGGGCATCAGATTGGGACGTCTCTTACACGTGTGGCTCGAGTGTGTCTCAAATTTCTCCGAGTTCTGTGATCTTACCTTTCTTTTCTTCAAGGAACGGTTCCTCAAGAAAAGTCGCATTTCTTGAAGCAAACACCTTTTGTTCAGATGGATCATAGAATTAGTATCCTATGGATTCCTTAGGATAGCCAACAAAGTGGCATAAGTTAGAACGTACTTCTAACTTATCTCCCAATGTCCTCTTCACATAAGCAGGACAACCCCAAATTCTTAAGTAAGAATAACTAGGGATTTTACCATGCCACATTTCATAGGGCGTTTTTGGGACCGACTTGGAAGGAACAAGATTCAAAATCTTTTTTGCACTTTCTAAAGCATAACCCCAGAAAGAAGGTGGTAAGTCAGTGAAACTCATCATGGAACGATTCATTCTCTCAGAAACTTCATTAAGCTGAGGAGTTCCCGGAGGAGTCCACTAAGAGATAATTCCATTAACTCGGAGATGACTAAGGAATTCTTCACTAAGATACTGGCCACCTCGATCAGATCGAAGTGTCTTGATCTTGTGACCAGTTTGGTTCTCAACCTCCTTTTGAAATTCTAAGAATTTCTCAAAAGCCTCAGATTTGTACATCATTAAGTACCCATAACCATAATGACTAAAAAATCGTCAGTAAAGTTTATGAAGTACTGATGGTTGTTTCGAGTGCTTACACTAAGCGGTCCACAAATATCAAAATGGATCAAATCCAAGGCCTTTGTGGCTCGTTCCACACTCTCTTTGAAAGGAGTTTTGGACATCTTTCCTTTGAGATAGGATTCACAAGAAGTCAACTGTTTAAGGTCATTTTCAGAGAATGTCCCTAAGATAATCAACTTACTAATTCTGTTCTTGGAAATATGTCCTAATCTAGCATGCCACAAAGATGCTGACACATCGTCATCTCTCTTACGTTTTGTTCCTCGTTGTATATTCAAAATATTGGTGTTTTGAGTTAGATAAAGTCCATTGTTTAATGTACCAAGATGTATTGAAAAATTATTCTTTTTAAGTAAAAAGTTACCATTCTTAATATAAATTTCATAATCTTCACAATCAAATATTAGAACTGAAATTATATTACGAATAATGTTCGGTACATAAAGGACTTTATTTAAAACTAAAGAAAATGACCTAAATCTAATCTAATTTTACCTAAAGCTTGAGCCTTAACCGTTGAGCCATCTCCAATCTTCAAGACACATTCTCCTCCTTTGAGCTGTCGAACCTCACTTAGCATCTGTACATCATTACAGATATGCGATCCATAACCGTTATCAAGTACCCAAGAGTTAGAATTAATAAAAAGATTTACTTCAATGAAAAATATACCTTTGTTCAGAGTAGTCTTGTCCTCCTGGCAATTTCTCCTCCAATGCCCCGATTTGCCACAATGGAAGCAAACGTCCTCTTTCTGATCATGTTTCTTCTTTTGGGCTTTTCCCTTCTTGATATCGCAATTGGGCCTAAGGGATTTCTTCTTCTTTTGGGTTTTCTTACCCTTGCCTTTAGAAGGCTTAGAAGAAGATGGAGTTGTGACCATCATAACCTTGTTGTTCTTTTTTATCGTGCTTTCAGTAGTCACAAGCTGACTAATCAGCTCAGCCACAGTAGCATTTGCATGATTCATGTTGAAGTTGAGGACAAATGGGTTAAAAGATGGTGGGAGCGAGGCTAGCAACAAATCCACTGAAAGCCCATCTCTCAGTGGCAAGTCCATGGAAGCAAGTTTCTTAGTAAGAACAAGAAACTTGAGTCCATATTCATGGACACTTGTACCTTTCCTTATCCTCAAATGGAATAATTCTTTTGAGGTGTTATACCTTATAACACGCTCATAAGGGTGGTAAAGTTACTCTAAGTGGTAGTAATAGTAAATCTCTCAAGCGAATTTCATGGACTCATGCTGTCTTTGCATGTCCGTAGATATCTTAGAAAGCCTAAGACAATGGGCTTGGAGATTATCATCCTTCCACTTCTGGATCACGACCCGCTCAGCCCGAGTCGGAGCTTCCCCTTCGGGAACAGGCTCCGCCTCGTAGAGAACATAAGTTCTCTTCTCGGAATCTAGAATGATTTTTAGATTCCTAAGCTAATCAGAACAATTGGGTCCAGTCAACTTGTTTGACTCGAGGATCGATACTAGAGGGTTTTTGGTTGCCATTTCAAAACATGTAGAGAATCACAGAATCTACGACTTAAATTGAAAAACAGAAAACTAAGTGAGCATGCGGAATAATAACGATATACATGAGATTACGTCTTTAATCTATGTTGCTCCCACTGTTTTTAGAAGATTTAAAATTCCCTAAAGATCTTAGAGGAAACTTGTTTTCCCAATGGGTACTAAGATCCTGAGCACTTTATCTCAAACCCACGACTCGCAGAGACATTCTAAATAGAGCCTAATGTAGGTACAACTTACCAATTTCATCTCAGTGGAATTCTTAGTAATATTTTTGCATCACCTATCTTTCAATATGGACCCACGACTCGTACGACATCCATATTTAGTTAGGCGTTAAGCTAGACCCATCAATCATAAGATCATGATCAAAACTTAGTTTAAACGACCCACGACTATTGGACATCGCCTAAAATTGATCTCGAAATATTGATCATTTAAAATGATCAATCAGGAAACTAAGAACTAATAGATTTCACATAGCCACCCCACGGCTCATGGACAGCAACTAGCTTCCCTTATTAAACTTAAATCCTATTGATGGAATGCTAGGAATTTAATTCAAGTTTGCACCTCGAATTAAATACCTATTTTCGAAATTAGCTTAATAATTTTTAAGGGAATTTTCAATTTAACCGGAGAGTTGTCCGATTCGACCTCACCAACATATATGTTATCCAATTTAATTAGTCTTGATTAATGCAAGTACAACTTAAATGCATTTCACACAAGCACATTGCAGATAACATGTCCTAGCATGATACTAACATGAGATGATCATGGGTTTTACCTATCTTGAGCGCGATATGTGGGAGCCACTTCACAACCACAAGTTCTAACATACATGCCACATAAAACAGTTTAAATCACAAAAGAGAATTGGAAATAAAACGATGCGCTATCTATTACAATAATAAAAATCCTCTCTAACAATTTGAGTGGTCTTCACTTATGGCCTCCTTGCTACTTATTGGTGGATCCATCTTACTCCATGGGTGCATTTGTCTCCAAAAGAAAGAAAAAGACCTCACTACCTAAATCTACTCTCAAATTACAATAAAAAGAAAAGGACAAAGTAATAAGGCTCAATCTTCATATTGGCCTTAGACAAATACAACGGGCATACCCCGGCCGAAAAACAGTAATATGGAAAGCCACATTATAAACACATAACAGTACGCACAAAAGTGGGGCACCGACCCGAATTGAAAAACGCAACTATGGAGCTCCAACCCCAATTTAAACCATCCATGTGCATAAATAAAACATCACAAGACTAAAACCCATGATCACCTAACATGCATAACTTGCAAGAATTTAATTTTAACCAATAAATTAAAATTCTCGCTTCAAGTTCTAATAACTTGAAACACGACCTAGATGTAGTTCTTGTTCATGAGCCTTTTCAAATAATCTAAGAAATATTAAATCAATAAAATTCCAATTAATTTCTGAAAATTAATAATTTTATCCTTCACTATTTCAAAAATAATAAGTGTTTTGTTTTCCACAAATTAAATTCGTTTTAATTTTATAAGTATCCCAATTTACATAATTATTTCAAAAATAATATTAATTTTAATAAATTAGATTTTTTTAGAAAAATAAATCGGGATTGGATCAAACGAAGTACAAAAACGAACCTCAAACCCCGGCTCGGCCGAAACGCCATGCGGGCGATACGCAGCCGGCAACACAGGCTGCCAGCGCGCGCGCTGTACGTATCCCTGCATGTGGAGAGGGCAGCATGGGTGGGACGGATTGGGGTAAGGCGGTAGGCAGCGTGTGCGAGGCAGGATGCCTCGTCTAGGCGCTGCCGAGAGCATGTACTGGGCTGGCGTGCGACGTCCTAGCACACCCAAGCCTCGCGTTTCGGTTCGTAATGCGATTTCATGCCGCGCAATATTTTTCAAAAGCTCAATTCAATCCAAAATTTTAAAACACTATTTAATCAAATTTGATTCAAAACAATTTTAATCAAAAGTTTTCAGAAAACGTTTTTCAGAAATTTGAGAAAAAACACAAATTCAATTTTTCTTAGATTTCTAAAGAACTTATGAATACGCAATCACATCTAAATCTAAGAATTTCTATCAAATTTAGAATAAGAGAGACGAATCAGAAATAGGCCTTGCAACGTGGCTTTGATACCACTTGTTGGGAAAAACGAAACAGTAACGCAGCGGAATTTAAAAAAATTTCCCAAAAGGAGATCGAATCTTGCAATTCCTATCCCCAAATTCGAAGAGTAACAAGAACTTACTCAATTAAATCTTTCTTGGCACGTTTGAGCCACTGACAAACGCTCTTCAAGCGGTAAGTCCCCAAGCTCCTTCGAATCTTTCAAGAAACTTCGAAAGCAGCCCTCTAGAGTAATAATCCACACCAACCTCGACCATGATCTAAACAGGGAGGATGCTAGTTCTATGTTTAGTGTTTAAGCTCTAGGGTTTGTGTGATATAATTTGGAGAAGAAGATTTGCTATCATCCCTTATGGGGTTCGAACCCTACTTATTTATAGCTAAGGGGTTCGAACCCCTTATGCTTGTTGGACAAGGTTTCCTAAACCTTTTAGCTAAGGGATTTCTTGCTTGGAGAGAAAGACTCTCTACTTTGACCAAAAGTCTCCTATTGACCAATTTGTCTAGCAAGAAATAAATATCTAACTATTTTAGATATTTTATTTCTTCATAATAAATATATTGAAGCTAATAATTAATTAATTATTTATTAGACTTAATATCTCCAAATTATAATTCATAATTAAATTAAAGCCCATTAAATAATTAATCAATATTAATTATTTAATCATCACCACTAAGTGACACGTGTCACACGAGACACGTGCTCCACATATGTGACCCTTAACCAATCTCTTATTGGTTCAAACAACTCGTTTAATCGATTCAAGCCTTAACCCTCGTGATTAGGCATTTGTGTATGACCCTATAGGTTCTTAATTCAATTAGCAGTGGCCCTAATTAATTAATTCCCAATTAATTAATCAGTCCACAGATCACACTACCACAGTCTAGCAACAAGTGTGTGACCCCTAGCTGGATAAGAATGTCTCAATTTGAAAGAACCTTTAAGTCATCGACATATGTGAAATAAGGTCCTCCTACAACCTATCTCTCAACCAAGATCTAGGGCAAGGGAATAATCAGAACTCCAATAATCTTGATCTTAAGGTTAAGTTCACTTCATATCCATTTGATCTCAATCCAAGAAACCCATTTCTTGATCTCGATCTACTACCTTGGCCAAGGACTCCTTTATGGCATATGAATGACTTACACAATAAGAGATCAACTTGCTTATGCAAGTGTAGGTCCTATATCGATTCTCATATGCTTCTATGTGCCACTTGTGCAGCCCCAGCATAAGCCTTGAATCAGTTATCTCGGGAGACACCCTTTAAAGCTTATGGAAGTGGAGCGAAAGGTATGATCCACGCATATTGATATGTCTGTTCCATAAAAAAACCTGTTGAATTCTTAATTTATATTAATTGTTTCCGACTCATCAGACTTTAGACAGGAGTCAATAAAAAATGAAGATATGCATTAACTTAAACTAACTGAAATCGAATTTTTGAATTTTAATTTCTTTCTAACTTTTGGCTAAATACTTCAAATATTCAAATCAAGATGTTAAATCCTTCCCGGTAAAACGCGGCGTGCTCGAATTCTGATCGCTTTTACGCGAGAAAGGGGGACCACCCTCTAAGCCTAAGTATTCCTCAATGACCGATAGCGTACAAGTACCGTGAGGGAAATGTGAAAAGAACCCTATTTAGAGAGTGCAATAGAGAACCTAGTATGACTGAGCTTGAATGGAGGATCGGGAAAAAGGCTGGGGAAAGAGCAAGGTTCGGAAACTCCGGTGGTATATCAATCAAGCAATATGAGAAGTGGGTAGAAATCAACCAGCGGCTAGGGAACACATAACCATTTATGGCCGATGAGATGGGTAAACTCAGAAAAGGCCTTGCAAGCTCATCTGAATAAGACGACTACTCAGCTCAGAAAGTCGGAAACCAGAAACAATGCTCTTCAGGTTACTTTTGACGACTTAGCTCAACGCACAAACTATGACAGAAGAATGTGAATGGCTAGTGATTGAGTGCCATGGACTTCAGACTACAAAGTTAGCCCACAAAGCATCAATGCTCAATGACTAGTGAGATATTTCCTAATCTAGAAGTTTCAATTTTCAGAAAGAGAAACTTCCTTTCCCATTTAGGAATCTTCTCACACGGGACACCTCAGTGTACCTACTTAGAATTAGTAAGCACCCCTATGTATGACGCACGTATCATAAATACAATTTGCCCCCTATGAAACAAGGTGGTCCTTCTTAAGGGCGTGATCACATGAGCAAGCCTCGAATGAGTCATATTGACACTCCCACTGTCTTTTGGACTCATCAGCTTGGAGTGATTTCTAATCATGACTTAAGCGATTTTAGGGTTGGTCTCATGAACCACTTCACCTAAATGGTTGAGTCCTATAAATCATATTGATTAGGGGAGTTCTTATACATGCACAGAAAGTAAAACATACAATCAAACAAGAGCATATAAAGAAGTGTTGCCTTAGTTCGTTTATTATTCAAAGATTGTCTATGATTTACGAAAGGAAAAGCACTAAGTAGACTATTACATAGGCTTTCAGGGCACTATTCCTAACACCTTCCACTACGACATTGGGATCAAATCAACATCTTGCTCTTCTCCTCCGATAACATAAGCACGAGCTCGAATCAATGGCCTTTGGCCTCCTTGTTGTGCTCCCGGTGGAGGCTCCAGACAAGTATCGATGTTGTGGTTCGCTTTGCCATACCTCAAACATAAACCCAATCAGCGTCAACAAATACAATAAGTGTGGGAGGGATGTCCACAATGAGTACAACCGTGTCTCTTGTTGTGGTGGTGGAGCCGATAACGTCGGTAGTGCCGGAGCTTTCCCCGTGGATTTTTGTTTCTTGTCATTACCCTTGGGAGCTTGAATTTGTTAAAATACGGGCCTTTTTCTCGCTCCTGATCCCGAACCAACATGAAAAGTCCTCGACTTGCTCTTCAAGATCTTAACGTCGGCCTTCGAAGCTTTATCTGTGGCCTTGGCCCATGTGCTCACGTTGGAAACCCCGATCACATCCTTAGTCTCATACTGAAGACCATCCACGAATTGCAAAGCCTTAAGTTCATCATCTCCGGCAATATAAGAAGCGTAAGGAGCCAACCTATTGAATTCCAGAATATATTCATTCACCGTCCTTCCTGCTTGCTTTAGATCCAGAAATTCCCTAAGTCTTCTAGTCCTCGCTGATGGTGGTATATAGTTGTTTTTGAATTCCCTCATAAAAGTTTCCCAAGTTAATTCATCTCCATTAGCTTGGATCCGGATATTCGTCGTGTTCCACCAATTTCGTGCTTTTCCTTGAAGTTGGAAGAAGAAGAGATCAACCATCTCTTGTGGGCCATAATGGCACACCCGAAAAATATCTTGAATCTCCGCAAGCCAACCTTCAGCTTGTACATCATTACCAGCATGAAATTGTGGTGGATGGTAGGAGCAAAAATCTCTTTGTGCTTGACATAATCCCCCTTCTTGAACCAGGGCAGGAGCTGGAGATGGTGGTGGTGGATACTCATATAGCTTCTCTCAACATAATTCATAACCACTTTCATGAAGTTTTCAGGAGTGGCTTGTGGATTTCTCCCTTGAGTAGTAGGAGAGCGGTCACGAAGATGATGACGACCCGGTGAACGATCACGATCTCTTCGAGGAGGCATCCTACAAGATCAAACACTGAAAATGCATGTTTGATCAATTTATGCTCATGAAAGCAAAGAATGCATCACTTAAATAATTCACAAAATCAAGTAATTAACAAGTAAATGCAAGAGCACGTTGACAAGTTATCCCCTAAGTCATACGACCTAGACAGACTCATCACTAGAACTCCGATTTTGCAACCCAGAGCTCTGATACCACTTTAGGATGTGACATCCGAGTGTGGGTCACCACATCCCCCGCACTAGGACCAAACTCATATACGAATATAGTCGCATACAAGTCCAATCATAGCAAACGGAGACACGACACGGACCCTGGCTAGGCAGGACTAACCCTATACCAACAATTCAATTAACCAACAGGAGTATAAACAGGAGTTGCGGAACCAGATTTATACCAAGTCTATCAGAATATACAATCCCTCAAGTCATAAATACAATTCAACCACAAGATAAGAGTATTCGGCCCACACGGCCTCTATAATAATACAAAACAAAAGTATATAAGATTAGTGTGTGGTACAGAATGAGTGTAACCTAGCTAGACTTGAAAATACACTAGTAGTTTCTCGGATAACTATCAATGTAAAACAAGGGATATCAATGTATGGAATTATAACTATCAAGTTTAATTCAGGATAAGTGATCAGTGGCTCAACGAGTGAGCAGTCTCCAACCTTACTCCTTTAGTGTATAGGATAAAGTTATTAAGTGTACATGCAATAGTTAAGTTTCACTTGTTACAAGAATCAATTCAGGTGCACAAGTACTCCTTTTTCCTTCGGGTTGGTGGTTCAGGTAGCTAGCCCTTACCACCTAGGACAGGGTTGTGACACCCCGTTCGTCCAAACCTACAGGTTTGTGCCACGTGTGAGTTTAATTTTTGTTTTTGCCTTTAATTTCATACTTTAATTTTATATTTTGATATATGCTCATTTATTTGGTATTTGTATGAATTATTTGACTTAAATGTTAAAATGTGCCTAAGTGTTTATATTATTTGAATTCTTATAAAATGTGAATTTATATGATATGAATTTAATTTTCTAGCATATTGATTTCTTGAATTATATGAATTTAATTGAATTGTATTTAATTTGGACTAAATTGCATGAGTTTTAATGTTTGAGGACTTAATTGAAAATAAGTTGTAGACCTATTTGACACTTTTTGAAAGTTTAGGGACCTATTTGAAAATAAGACCCCTTGAACTTCTTTAATTCATATCTTAAGCTACGGAACTTGGATTCAAGATTCGTCTTTGTCGTTGGTCTCCTGTTCGCTATGACTTCGACTTGGGTACGAAGTTTCCATTTCGTATTCGAGTTCGGGTCTTAGTGCAAGGGATGTGGTGTCCCACGTACGGGGTGCTACAGGGTAATCAATGGGTACATGAATCCCATTGACCAGAGTCCCGTCAATCCACCAAACCTCCTGGTGGATCTCAGGGTAGGTCCGAAATGGTTGGGACTTATGCAAGAGATAGCCGTCAGCCCACGCTTCCCCGGTTCTCTCAATACACAAGCCCCTGGGCCCTAGGAAGTGCAAGATTCTCGTTAAAACAGGACAGGATCAGGCCTTGGTTTCATTTTGAAAACACTTTAACATTTGAAATCAAGGTACATATATATAAGATAGGTTTTTGGCCAAATCTTCACATAAGAGGGTTGTAGGGTTTATAATATTTAACCTATCAATTCCTTACCTGTACCGAAACAAAAGATAGAAACAAACTCCTCGGACCCTACACGGCTAGCTCGTCACCCTCCTGAGAACCCTCTAGATAAAAGAAATAGGATATTAGTGAGACTCGACTCAATATAAAGCAAGTATGACGCACGACAATGATTCAAATGCATGTGGAGTGAGTATGAGATCATATTATATCAATAACATGTTCATGTGCACAATTAATGCTCCACATAATGAATAAACGAACGTAAAGCATAAAGTGAAATTTCATGTTCAAGTATTCACTCATGCATTTGCTAGAATTAAACATGCAAGTAATTCAAATCACTTAAAATAGTTAAGAAAAGGGGTATAAAAGTGAAAGCACGAAGAAAGCACGCGAAACGAACAAAACCCAAAAACGGGACAGACGCTACGGAAACGGCCGTTTCCAGCTAACACTGGAAGCCGAAACGGCCGTTTCGAGGTCCGCTGAACAAAGGGTCAGTAGCCTTCCAAATGTCCGTTTCCAGAATGTATTGGGGTCCCAAACGGCCGTTTGGGAGCTGCCTGGGATGAAAAACAAGGGAAAAAATAGGGCAACTCTCGGGAATGGCTTCCAAGCCATTCCCATACCAAACCAAAGCATCAAAGCACTCCAAAATCATCACATGACATGTATACATCTCATATATATCATTTAGGCAACATTTAAGGCAAGGAAACATGCTTTGATCCATATAAAATTCAACATGAAACCCTTAAATATGCAAGTGATCATCCAAGCTCCAAGTTTCATAAAACTCTAGTTATTTTCACTTAGGTCAACTCATATACTTCACAAATAATGTACATAAGTTCATAGATTCAAAATAAATCATAAAACCCTAGCAATACTCAAATTTCATCAAATATATATACATGTATCTTACCTTGAAAGTGGAAGAAATGAAGGGGAAGAAGAGATGGAGGCATGGAGCCTAGATTCTTGATGAAAAATGGAAGAAAACTTGGTCTTCTTGCTCCTTGCTTGGACCGAGATTGAGACGGAGAGAGAGAGAAAGATGGAAGAGTTGTGCTTTGTTCTTGTGAGAAATGAAGAAGAAAAGAGAGGTATATGTATGTGTGTGTTTTGATCGTGTAAGAAGAGGGAGGAAAAAGGGAATGCAACTTAGCCCTCAAGAAATTTAAAGTTATGCAATCAAGTACTCAATTTATAAATGTTACAATTAAGTCCTTACCAATTTATCAATTAAGTCCACAAGTTATATAAAGTTTCAATTACGAACAATTAAACGTAGAATCTCACAATTACGAATAATGAAACATTTACTCATGCTTGGAAAAATTAAATACATAACTCACATAATCAAATTCACGAAAGTAGAAATTTAAAATCATATAATTCACAAAAATTAAAATTAAATAAATCAAATTACGCAATTAAAGTCACAAAAGAAATTAAATAAAATCCTAAATCTCAAAACTCACACGCTTGGCGCGCGTACCTGTACGGTCTAGAAATCAGGGTGTCACAAGACCCCACCACACCTGGATTCCTCAGCTCAACTTCATGTCGATTTTTTGACATCCTACAAATATTAGTAGTAACTCCCTGTGAGAAATCTATTCAAGGGATGGGAAGCTCGAGCAAACCGAGAAAGAGAGCCTTCGAATCGATGTGGGGAGCCTCTCCCTCGAAGCCACCAAAAAGAAAAGAAAGAACGAAACAATTACAAACAAGAGTAGGGTCGATAGTAGTACCTGAGTATTTGAAGATCAACAAAGAAAAATTGTGAAGTCTTTCTCTTCCACACGGTCACTCGACTTGATGCTCGGACACTCAAATCACTCGAAAAGTTCCCTAAAGTTTTATGAAGCGGTAAAATGAAATTACAGAGATTCCTATTTATAGGAGTGAAAATGGCGGGAATTGGGAAGGTGAAATGACACAATGATTACGGTGGATCCCTCCTCGGGAATTGAAACATCGCCACCACGTCAACCCTAGCTAACGACGTTTTGGGGGGTTAATGACGTGGTGCGGACCCATCTAGTCACTTGGTCCATTGATCATCTATTGCATGTCACCTGATAAGAGTCGATACCTTGCTTCGAGCCATGCCTCAACTAACTTCCCCCATTCCTTTCACCTCGTACGCCCTTGATCGGAGATGTCACGCCCAACGCTCGACTCTGCAACTTAACCCTCTCTCGACCCTTAAAGCCACGTGGCCACTAGCGGTTCGTGGAGAGAGTGGCCGACCACGTACTAAATGTACCACCTCAGTGGGATAGCTGTCAGCTTGAAGCACTCACACATCGTCCGAGCTTATCATTACTTTTACCCAATATAAATACCCTCATTTATACTGTAGCACCCCGAGCGAAGAGCACTACATCCCCTGCACCATAGCTCGACACGTGTAACGAAATGGGAACTCCGCACAAGCACCAAGCCATAGCGAACAGAAGACAAACAAAATCTTACCTAAGCTAGGAGGTCTAGACCCTAATACAGAGCGCGCAACAAAACAAATAATTCAAATATAGCATATAAACATTATATTAAACATATAATCGCATAAATAAATAATTTAAAAGTGCACTTAGCTCACTAGTGACAACATACCTGTACGACCGAAAAGTCGGGGCATCACATATACCACAGGTAAAAACCCCAACCTACCTCAATTATTGCACTCATATTCGACCTCATCACTCGAGCACTGACTTGAGCGTCAGAGTGCCAACTTGGGTAACACCCCCTCCAGTCACTAGTTGGTCCTGAGCTCACCCTTCCTTTCTCGTCTCAGGATTCTGACCCAGAAGCCACATTCCCAGTCTACAAATTCCAAGTGGTCGACCCAGCAGAGGATCGAGCTTCTTGACTCCATATTTTGTCTCAATCAAATTACACCCCTCAAATTATACACTCTCTCTATAAACTAAATTATCTTTTGTACGAAAAGTTTCCATCGATTTAAATTATTTATTAGTATTTTCATGAAAATAAGTATCTAATGATCGAAATGATCTAGTCCGTTTCGGTCAATGAATATTGAGAGCAAGTGTTATTATCTCGCACCTGGCCTCTGGAATGAATGTCGTATTGTTTACGGAGCCTGCGTTTGGATTTTTCTATGAATAGACTCGCACCAATGACAAAGGTAGATCTAATAGGATGAATATTCGATCTCTTATCTAGCCAACATGGGTTGGTGAAGTGGTTTGAGGGTTGATTCTCGAAGGTAATGACTCGGGTTCAAATCCTTCTGACCACTTGGGGTGTGTGTGTTACAACAAAAAATTATATATATATAATCGATCTCTTATCTGGTTGTTTTAATTGCATCTCTTGTTTAAGGTTTAAAGTTTAAATTTTGACTTTATAAATAGAATATTGAGTAAGAGAAATATAAAATTGAAAAGGGTAACGTTTTACATTCCCAATACACTTTTTATTTTTTCTAAACCCCCTAATGTCTTAAAAAGTCTATTTTATTCTTATTTTTTTCCTCTCATCCACACCATTTGTACTTCCTTCACACCCCTCTTCCCTCATCTTCATCTTCACCACCGACTGCCGCCGAAAGTTGTCAGAAAAATCCCGAAAAATAAATTCTGAACGTACTCCTCGTGCTCGTTCTATATCTCCAATTAATTTCTCAAACTTTGATGCCGTTTGTCCCCAATTCCAAATTTAGGAATACGAAACCCTCAAAAATGAAATCTCAATTACTCCCAAACCGCTTAACAAAAATCGAATTCGTAAATTGCAATAGCTTACCCGAGTCGAGAACTTCAAGATCTTTCTTGCTGGAAAATCTTGCCAGAAAACTACACCGCCACTGCTGCCATCGCGCGCCACCACCCAGCCGCGCCGTTGCTGCTTCACACCCCTCGTTCCGGCGAGTTTCGGGTGGCGGGGTTGCCACTAATAAACTTGCCTCGTCGAACTGAGTCAAAATCCGAAGCTTTCGTCGCCGGAGTATGGCCGGAGAAGGCGCGCCACCACCATTTCTGGAAGAAGATGACATGGGGGATGTGGGGTGACATTTTTCTAATTTATCATGGGCATTATGGTAATTTTACCCGTTTTGGAGAGGGGATTAGGAAAAATATATTATGTATTGGGAATTTAAAATAGGTGAATTTCAAAATGGGGGTTTAGGATAAGTTTTTTATTAGGGATCAATTATTAATCGATCGATATTTTAATTATATATCGATGTCCTTACTTTTATAAGAAAGACGACATTATCATGTTTGGCTTGTTAAAAGGGATATGTTAATTATATGTCGATATTCCTTTGTCCGGTCTAAGAAATAAAAACAAGATTTATTATTCTACTTTCTTTTATATTTTATTCTGCAATATTTAATCACACATGTATAATAAGTTTCTTTTCTTTTTTTTTTTTTTTTTTTGGTACATACATGTATTCTAATGTGTGAAATACAAGGAAAATGATATACTAAAATAAATATTAAATTACGGGTTTTAAAATGAGAAAAAAAATCATATCTATTTTCATTTCAAATTTCAGACATTCCAACGGTGCAACCACTTTTTGATTGGATGATTTTAATGAATGATCAGAGGAAGAGGTGGTCCATAGCCCCTATTGCTCAACATGTATCATGTCCAGCAACTTATTGCTCGATTTCCACAGAAGTGCATAGTAGATTTTTAAGGTTTGTGATTTTCCCTTTATTTCTTTTTACATAAATCACATCTTATTTGAAAATTTATCTCTTTATAATAAGTTTAAGAATGTTAGAGCAGGGAATTTGGGGAAAATTAGGATAATTTTCATTGTATTGATGTTGATCAGTTCATACACTCTACAAAAGACAGAGATATATAACACCTAATACATGGAACAAATCTCACAGAATCAGGACTAATTACGGCCAATTAGGAAAACGGTCAACTATTCCATATATACATGACCTCTAACACTCCCCCTCAAGTTAAGTGATGGAGTCGCCAATCCTTAACTTGCTCAATGCTGTCCGGAAGATATGACCTGTTATTGCCTTGGTCAAAATGTCAGTCAGTTGCTCTTCTGATCTAACATATGGAATTGCGATAATCCCACTCTCAATCTTCTCTTTGATAAAGTGTCGGTCTACTTCCACGTGTTTAGTCCGATCATGTTGGACAGGATTCTCTGAGATACTAATAGCCGCTTTGTTGTCGCACCTCAGCGGAGTTGGGCCTGTCGGAGTTATACCCATTTCTGCTAACAACTTCCTCAACCAAATTATTTCTGTTACTCCTTTCGCTATGCCTCTGAACTCGGCTTCGGCACTAGATAGAGCCACGACCTTTTGTTTCTTGCTTCGCCAGGTCACCACATTTCCCCCAACCCGTGTGAAGAATCCCGATGTGGATCTTCTATCATTCGGGTTACCTGCCCAGTCCGCGTCGGTGTATGCCTCAATATCCAGATGACCATGTTTCCCGAACATGATTCCCGTCCCGATAGACCCTTTGAGGTACCGTATGATCCGTACTACTGCATCCATGTGCTCTCACTGTGGCTGATGCATGAGCTGGCTAACAATCCCAACAGCATAGGCAATATCTGGTCTTGTATGAGACAAGTATATCAGTTTACCAACCAGGCGTTGGTATCTCTCCTTCTCAACTGGTTCCCCACTTTCCTCTATTCTCAGCTTATGGTTCACTTGCATTGGAGTCTCAACTGGCTTACAATCAAGCATTCCCGTCTCGGCTAGAAGATCGAGGACATACTTCCTTTGTGAAATGAAAACTCCCCGCCTTGACCTTAGGACCTCAATCCCGAGAAAATACTTCAAGCCCCCAAGATTTTTCATCTCGAACTCCTTGAAGAGGTTTTTTCTGAGTTTACTTATTTCTTCTGTATCGCTCCCTGTTATGACCGTATCATCTACATAAATGATCAGGCATGTGATCAACTCCCCTCTTTGTTTCAAGAATAAGGTATGATCTGAGTTACTCTGGATATATCCATGTTGCTGCATTGCTAGCGTGAACCTGTCAAACCACGCCCGAGGTGACTGTTTCAGTCCGTATAATGCTTTAGGGAGTCTGCAGACCTCATTTCTCCCAAAGAGCCCTGAGAACCCTGGAGGAGGCTCCATATAAACTTCCTCTGATAGATCTCCGTGTAAAAACGCGTTCTTCACATCAAATTGGTGAAGTGGCCAATCCAGGTTAGCAGCGACTGATAGCAACACCCGAACTGTATCTAACTTCACCACGGGGGAAAAGGTCTCAGCATAGTCAATTCCAAAGGTCTGAGTATACCCTTTGGCCACCAAACGAGCCTTGTACCTTTCTACAGAGCCATCTGCTTTGTGTTTTATGGTAAACACCCATCTGCACCTAACCGTTCTCTTCCTGGTGGGAAGTTGACATTTTTCCCAAGTTCCATTCTTTATCAGAGCTTCCATTTCTATATCCATGGCATGTTCCCACTCCTTACTCTGTCTAGCCTCTTCCACAGTTCTCGGAATTTTCTCCGTACAGAGGCTACCAAAGAAAGCTTTAGCAACTCCAGACATGCTCCCCCTGACGAAGTTGCTTATGGGATACTTGGAGGATTTAGAGACATGAACCGGAGAGTATCTGTGTGGGGGAACTCCTCTGTTACTCCGTTGTGGTAGTGGATACCTGTGGCTAATTGTAGAAGCAGCACCTTCATGAACACTATCAGAGGCATTTGTGGTATCAAAACTAAAATTATCATGAACATCATAGATAGGGTTCACAGACTCTGTTACCTCGATTTGGACATCATGCGGAGGAGGATCACTGGGCATTGTAGTAGTGGTGGTACTGAGGTCTTCATGTTGTTTGTTAGATTCAGGTGCCACTTCTGCACTGTCAGGATAATTCAACCAGTATAGTGACTTACTCTGTGTCTCCCCCTGAGCACTAGACTGGGCGAGGAAGAAGTATTCGGTTTCCAAGAATTCACAATCCATAGTAACATGAACTCGTTTGCTGACTGGATTGTAGCACCGATACCCCTTCTGATGGGGGGCATAACCAATGAACACACATTTCACTGCACTGGGTTCAAGCTTTGTGCGTTCACTTTTAAGGATGTGGACAAACACAGTGCACCCAAAAACCCGAGGTGGCATTGTAAGATGGGACGGTATTGTGACCTGGGTTTGGAGAACAAACAGGGGGGTTCTGTGGTTGAGGACTTTAGTGGGTAACCTGTTTGTCAAGTAAGTGGCGGTGGCAACCGCGTCGGGCCAAAACTGGTTCGGAACTTGGGATTCTGTCAAAAGGGCCCGGGTTATTTCGAGGATGGTTCTGTTTTTTCTCTCAGCAACTCCATTTTGCTGAGGAGTACTTGGGCAGGATGTTTGGTGTATAAGTCCCTGTTCTGAGAAAAAATTGCTCATTTCCCTATTCACAAACTCCCTGCCATTATCGAACCGAAGAATCTTGATCTATTGGTTAAACTGGGTTTGGATAAGCTTGTAAAAAGCCACAAAAGTAGTATAGACCTCAGACTTATGTTTCAAGAAGTAAACCCAAGTCATGCGTGAGAAATCATCAATGAATAGCACGAAATATCGAAACTGATTTTGATTAGCAACCGGGGCAGGCCCCCAAACATCAGAATGTACAATGGAAAAAACATTCTCTACTCGTGTGTTATTGGGTTTAAAAGAGGCCCTATGGCTTTTAGAAGCTAAACATGTCTGACAAGAAAAATCCACAGTCTGATTATACTGAAATAATGAAGGAAACAACAACTTCAAATAACCAGCTGATGGGTGTCCAAGACGACGGTGCCAAAGCCAGAGTTGAGTGTTTGCGTTTTTTGCTAAAAACAGGGCTTTGGACGAATTCTCCACTTCATCAACATAATATAATCCTCTGTCCTCAGTACCACGCCCAATAATCTCCTTCGTATGAATGTCCTGTAGCAAGCAAAATCGAGGATAAATTAGAGCCACACGATTCAACTACTTTGTGATATGGCTCAGAGAAAGTAGTTTGCATGACAATGAAGGCACATAAAGGCAGTTATTCAATTTCAATTTTGGTGTAACAGAGATGGAGCCCTCTTTTTCAACCACAGCCCGACCCCCGTTCGCAGTTTCAATATAGGATTGTCTAGGATTCACCGGATTAATCAAGTCAGATGCATCAAACGTCATAGAATCGGTAGCACCACAATCAAATATCCATTTCGAAGACTTGTTTTGGGAACTATGGGTATGAAAAACACAACTAGTGGAAATCTGGGGTCCTTTATGCAATATCTCAGAAATTGGGGGTATATTTGCAATAAAGGGAGAAGTATATAAAAGGGAATTAGGGTTTGGGATCTCATCCCCAAACCCGATACCTGCTCCCATTTCTGCTTCTGTGCAGCCGCCGTCGCTGGTGGAGATGGCGACGTTGGCGCGGCTGGTGGTCGCCGGCGTGTTGCTCGCCGTCGCACCAGCGTCTCCCCGGACGGCGCCTGCGGCGTTGACTTCTCTACCGCCGTCGCCCACCGCCAAGTTCACTTTCTTGCTTCCTCCTTTCACCGCTGTTCCAGTGGAGGTTTTCCGGTGGCCCTCCCACCAATCGGGGTACTCGATGACCTCGAAACACTGCTCAGATGTATGTCTTGGTTTCCCGCACACGCCACACGTCACTCCAGATCTCTCCTCGCGCCATGATGTCCGGCGACCGGCGCCATCCCCGCGACCAGCTCCGTCTGAGCGTGTGTTATTCCGACCACCTCCCCTTTTGGCTATTAGCCCCATTCCAATACCAGAATCTCCATCCCCTCCGGTTGTGGTCTGGAGGATTTGGAGGCGGGCGGCCTCACGGCGTACGGTGGCGTACGCAGATTCCACGGCAGGCTTTGGGTCTTGTTTCAGGATATCTCTTCGTATAGGTTCGTATTTCTCGTCAATTCCAGTTAAGAATTGATATAGCCTCTGTTCTTGAGTGATGAGGTTGAAGGCCTTGATATCATCGGGACACTTCATTGGATTCTGCTGTTTTCTATCAATCGCCATCCAAATGTTTTGAAGTTTGTTCCAAAAATCCTCGAGGCTATCATGGCCTTGACGCTGTGTATTGGCTCTCCGATGTAAATCAAAGAGTTGTAATGGGTCTCCGCCGCTACCGTAGGTGGTGGAAAGTCCATCCCACAACGCCTTCGCAGTCGGATATTGGAGAACATTATTGATGAGGTTGTTCTCCATGTTTTGTATGATCCAGGTAAAGACTTGTTGATCTTGTTGTTCCCACAAATCGAATTTTGGATCAGATTCCTCTGGTGCCGGTGGGGTGCCGGTTATGTGTGATCGGCCCCCTTTTCCGCCGATCGCCATCTTCATGAGTCTTGCCCAAATCGGATAATTGTCATTGTTTAATTTAATTCCAATTGACAAGTTGTCCGAATTGAACATGGTTGGTTGAGCAATTTGAATTGCTAGTTCTTGGTTGGTGGTTTTGTTTTCTGTTGACATCGTTGCCTTGGTTTGTTTGCAGGTTCAGGACAGCGTATGGTTGGGTAAGGTTTTGGACGATGATGATATTAAATCTGAGTCCCTGGGATCTCGACACTGCTTTGATACCATGTTAGAGCAGGGAATTTGGGGAAAATTAGGATAATTTTCATTGTATTGATGTTGATCAGTTCATACACTCTACAAAAGACAGAGATATATAACACCTAATACATGGAGCAAATCTCACAGAATCAGGACTAATTACGGCCAATTAGGAAAACGGTCAACTATTCCATATATACATGACCTCTAACAAAGAAACATTTGGAAAATATTAGATCCAACTATATATGTACATACTTCGCGTTGTGACATGACAACCAGCTAACTAACCCATGGCCATGGGGATTAAGAGGGCTGTACGTCTTTCTAAGAATATATATGCTTAAGTGTGAGATCCAAATTGAGAGAGCTATTCCCACCAAAAAAAAAAAATTTGAGAGAGCTATTCTCTAAGATTATCTATATACTTGTTTGGACATAAATATAATTAATTTTATTAATTAAATTTTCGTCCAAATTATATCTAATTGTTCACTGGAAATAGGAAAATGGTCATGTGTCGGATATACTGACATGGCGAGTGGACCCTGAATTATTTGGACATGGAAATCATTATCATTTTTATTATAATTTAGATAGATAACTATAATATATTGGGCACAGCGGGAGATTTGACCTAAATATGACTAAATCCCGTTAATTAGCTACTTAAGAGATTTTTTCTTACGTTTATTTCTTTTATGATGGGATACTTATTATATATCAGATTTGAATAATAGTTTCAAATGAAAGAATTATAAGAGATGAACGAGTTTTGATGGATGATGCTATTAGTATGAGTTCAGAGTAAATTTGCATTACTATTCTTGGAGAAAATTCCTCATATCCCATAAGGGTCCCAATTCTAAAAAATAAAATCGTGATGCTATTTCAATTTTTGAAATATCTGTAAATCGAGTTAGATTAGAAGTGGAGCTAACAATTACACAACTTGAGTTAGAAAATATAAAAGTCTGAGTTAATTTTCAAACAACTACTGTTGAGTTGTGAAATGTATCGAAAAAATGATTGAAAAAAGCATTTCTAATATTATTAACTCACGTGATTGGTTAGTAAAAGTTTACTTGTTATTTGTTACTATAACTTTATATTTTTTTCAATAGTTTTTAAAAGGATAATCCATATGTTTTATGTATATATTAATATGTTAAAGGTTGTTAATTTTATTACAATAACAAGAATATATATTTATATATATATATATATATATATATATATATATATAACTACGCATGATTACTTATTTAGATCATTTTCTTTTTTGTGTATTGCAGATGTAAAAGTAGTATTTGGAGGGAGTTGGTTTGAAAAACGAAACAATAAATCATAGACTTTGAAGAGTCTGTGAATAGAAGAGTTATGTAGCTCTTCTTTTGAAATATTGTAATATCTAGTGATATTTACTTTTTATTTAATTATTTTAAGTATGAGTAAACTAAACTAGAGTTTAGTGTTGGTCCTCCCTTTTAAGTTATTTCTTAAATTCTGATCTATAAAGAACATCACTAGCTTAATGTTTGTACTATTTGCTCCATTTTCTTACTTTTATAATTATTTTAGTTTTTATTCAAAACAAATTTCATGTTAATGAAAAATAAATATTTTATTCCTATAAAAAAAGTTTCATAAAATTTTAAAATTGCTTGGTCTTCATATTTTCTTCCGTTAAATTTAGATAACAAGTATATGAAAATTATACTATAATATATGTCTTACTTAATACTTATTCACCTTAATATAATTGTAATAATCAAATATAGATACAAATTTATTATTTTTGGTACGTTAAAAATAAATATAAAATAAATTTATGTTGGCCGAATTTACTTTAACGATTTTATTTCATACACTTCAAAACCAATTTAATTTTTTAGTTAGCATATAAAACTAGCTTTTATTATTATATTTTTAGTGACTAAATTTGTTGATTGCTATTTGCTAATCACCACTGTAATTATACTTGTAACAACCACTTAAATATCGATGGTTAACTTGGTCACAATTGATGTTATTTATTGACCATATTATTTGTCACTGTCAAGGTTGCATATAGATGATGGTTATTGGGCGGCCATCTATAGCGGACAAAATTAGTTGGTCACAAATAAATTGAGTAATTAAATTTTAGTAACCAAATAAATTTTGGTTGCTACATGTGCATATATAGCGATCATTTCTTATTTGTCGCTTTGAATTTAATCATAGAAACTAATATCTTTGGACAAAAAAAAAAAAAAAAGAAAAAGATAGTATCTTATATATTTTAACTAGTATTTAATAATTTATAGTCATCTATTATACCACTGATGGTGCAGGAATGTGAGTTTCCTAAATGCAACAATCACTTTAAGATTTGTTTGTGAAAGGGAAGACCATCACAGGCGGGAAGGCCTCAGGATCTGGGTTTCCTTTTGAGCGTGGGTTCTTCCAGCTAGGATAACACCAAGAGTGCAAATGTAGAGTAGGTGCAGCTATGGTGACGGGATCAGGAGCTTGGGAAGATCCAGTGAAATGGAGGAAGAATGCCCAGAAAAATGCATGTATTGTGTATGCAGAGAATGACTTAAGGGAGAGTGCATGAGTTCTCCCTATTTATATGTTAGGGGTGAGGGTAGAAGGGTAAATTGACCGTGTAGTCCCAAACCTGTGTTGCCCTAACACGTGGCGGCCCGTGAAGGTATGAGAAGGACGTTTCTGAAAAGGAGGCGGCGTGTCAGATGCGTAGTGCGCACTACCTTTGTGTCAGAAGTTGTTGGCGAGGGTGACGCGGGGGATGGGCCTAAGATTCTCTCTGCCGAGGTTCGGATCCAACGCAGCGGGGCATGGTCATGCACGAGCGTTGGTGACGCTCGAAGAGTGTATGGATGGCCTCCCCACGATAAACGACCCTTGAGCGCCGAAATACCGAGCATCAAGAATGGGCCCTCGTGTGGGTGTTTCCTTGAGAAGGATTCCCCCGAGGGCTGAAATGTGAGCGCCAAGCCTGTCGGCCAGGGCCCCTTGTTTGAACAATCGGCCGAGGCCCGATGGCCCAAACTAGTTGGTAAGCGGATGAGCTAGGTTAGCCCACGAATCCCTCAATCCGAGCGTATAATCTTCAAGCGCATTAAAGGTGACACGTGGACGGCTGAGATACGAGCGCGTTTCTGAGTCCCATCATTTTGCCCCCCAAATTCTGTAGTATCGCTCGAGCGTACTGTAGAATTTTGCCATGAAGGGCTTTGGATTTTGAATTATCCGAGGGTCAGGCCTCAGCAAGGGATGTGACCTTTTGACTTCTGTAACGGGTACAGTCTGACAACCCATTAAATGGTGTCATGTCCGCATTTAATGCTAAGTGGGAACGTGGGCGCGTGGACTCCGGTAGTCGTGAGGCGGTTACCAAAAGTGGGGGGTTTTCTAGGCGGGAAATGATTGCCATTTGAAATCCTCAGCCTTTGATGGTGTAAATCCTCCTCCATAAATACGGATTTTCAGGATCTGGGAGTCTTTTTCACGCATTCAACTTCCTCTATAGCAATTCGAAAAAGGCAAGAGACTTCTGCGTTTTCTGCAAATCCCGGCAAACTTCTTCTTCAATCTTCTAGGTAAAGAACCTGCAAGCTTTCATTTCTTCTACTAACCTTAGATTTAGGCTGTAAGCGAGAGATTTGCTAAGTGTAAGACCTTTTCTGCCACTGAAACCGTCCCAGAATCTTCCATCACCACCTAAGTTCTTGCACAGGATTTCATCTTTAGTGCCCAAAATCCAGATACGGCAGACCATAATGCTGAAGCAATCGTACAGGAATTAGATGAGATGTCGGTGGGGAGTTCATCCCCTCATGGCAATGTACCAACTGCAGTTCCGATAGCCAGGGCGCCCCCAGTGAAGGGATTCCCATGGCGATCCCAGTGGCCCTAATCCCGGCCGGTGCCGGAGACGAAGAGGTGGACGCCGCCGTTCAAGGGATGAACGAGCGTGCTCCCGGGGGGGTCAACGATCTCTTCGAAGAGATGGACAATGTGATGGAGATGCAAAGGCAGGGAGAAAGAGCGTTCCCGGTGCTGAATAGTGCTGTGAGGCCCCAGGATCACAGGATCACAGTGGCTGTGATGGCTCCCGAGGGCGAAGTAGGGCCATCCGGGCGTCAGTTTGAGGGTGAACCTTCCAGAAGGCGCTTCAGGAGAGGAAGGGAACCTGCCACTCGAGTAAGGCAAGACAACCGCCATCAGACTGACAGATCTCCGGACGAAATTGAGAGTATTCTGACCCTCGGTGATTTGGAGGAGTTGAGAGCGAAAGCATATTGGGATGAAGCCGTATTTCCCATGCGACTTCCTGAGGAAGGGGAGAGGGCCAATCGACCACCACCAGGGATGATGACGGTCTATTGGGATGCAGTTCTAGCTGGGGGTCTGAGGTTTCCAATCGCTCACGACGCCGTCATCATTTATCATCACCTAGGGCTCTGCCCTTCACAAATTCTACCCAACGACATAGCCCTAATCAACACATTCATAATAACGATGAGGGCCTTGGGCAAAGCACCCTCGATAGTCAACTTTGACAGCTTGATACAAGTAGCCCGCTCGCCACGCTCGTCGCCTACAGACGGATTTTACTACGCCCAGGCCAAATCAGGCTTTAAGATGATAGACTCCCCATCAACCTCCTACGGCGAGCCTTGGAAAGAGAGGTATTTCTTTGTGGGAGCCCCCGGGGGGATTTTTGGAGTTCATCGGCAATGGATGATTCATGGCGAGGGTCCTTTGATTAGGGAAAGGACGAGGAATAAGGATTTTGAGGACTGGGCGATGGGGTTAGCCCTCGAGATGAGGGCTGAAAAGAAGTGGATTAAGGCGGAGACATTGGTGAAGAACGAAGGGGTATTGTTCCGCTACGGATTATCTTGCCCTCCAGAAATGATACTCAACCCTCCAGCTGACATCATGGCCCTCGATGGTTAGATTCTAGGAACTAACTTCACTAACTTTTAGAATAGCCTCCTAACTTGGTGTAATTACTGTATTTTTGTATATACAATCCAGGCATCCAGCTCCTGACGCTCGTTTCCTTCCCCTCGCAGGTGTTCAAATATTATCCCGAGGCATGAATGCTGAAGCTCTCTCCCGTATGCTAGGCGCACAAGGACCCGCCGCCGGCCCTCAACAACCGCAGCAACAGCAAAACCGCCCTCCCAACGCTCTAAGGGGGAGGGGGACCAGACGAGGGGCCGGTCGCGGCCACCACGGCCCTCGTGGGAGCGCAGATAATGAGGAGCACAGGGGCCCCATTGAGAACCTGACTGTGGCCGGTGCTCGCGGGGCTACTCCTCCACCGGCGGCCCCCGAGGGCCCAATCTCTCTAAGTTCGAGCGGCTCCCGCAACCGCTCAGGCGAGTTGGTCCGAGTCCATGAAATTATCAGGGCCGACCGTCAGGGAGAAAGGAAAAGGCTGCCAGACTCCATCCCAATTTCTGGCAAGGGTAAAGAAGTGGTGGTTGGGCACCGTGGCGAGGGCGGTGACACTTCCTCATCAGAGGATGAGGACTTCTGGAGGATCGGCTGCAGGGGCGACGCTCGCTACAAGCGTCAACGGACTGAGGGCCCAGTGCTCCTGAAGAAGAGCGCCTACTCGGCAAACCTAGTTTCTGATATCATCGGAAAACTCCAATTCTCCGGCGATCACGATAAACTGAACGAGCATGACGCCGCTCGTGTAGCCGATGATGCGTGCCATGCCCTCTTAACTGTAAGTCTTTGATATTTTGCGGGGAGATCCAGTTTTCTGTACTCCAATTTTGAGTCTAACCCTTGTTTCTGACTTCCCAGGAGGTGATCCCCAGACTGAAGAACTTGCAAGGGCGAGCACAGGCCTACTCCGAGCATAAGGCCAAGTATAAGAAACTGTTGCGAACTTCTGACCCTGCCCAGATGCAAGAGGATTATAACAACCTCCGCGCCCAACTGACTGCCGCCAACCAAGATAAAGCCAATCTGACGGAGAATCTAAAGAAGTCTGATGAAGCTTATCTGGTTCTTAACGAGCGCCACAGGAAATTGAAGGACGAGCGGGATCAGATGAGGGAACAGAACAGAGAGCTGGGCGAGCAGTTGGCGGAAAGCACCCGCCAAAACGAGGAGACAAAAAGGGCCCTAGCGGACTTGCAGGGCAAAGTGCAGGGTTTGGAAGCGAAGGTATCCTGGGAGGCGGTGAAGAAGTTCGTGCGCTCCAAAGCCTTCGTGTTTGCGGCCAATATTCATTGCTTTGACAATGCGCGGCGTTTCTTCCGGAAAGCCATCGGACAAATGGTGCATCTTGGCTTGGCCCCTGAAAGCGCTCGGACTGACGCTCGCCTACGAATGGATCTGGACGAAAACTGCGAGCCGATGCTCCAGGATGAGGATCCTAATGAGGGCTTAGCGGAGCCAGAATATCAGGAGCTGGTGGAAACACTCCAACGGGAGTTCATTGCTGCTAACACTATAGGTCCTGGTCCCATCCAAATTGAGGACGAGGGTACTGTCATGGATGCAGCAGATGTTGAGGAACTAGACGAGGCTCCAACTTCTAACGCTGATGTGCTGGCCCCTGTCCCCATTGCGACTGCTCCCCCCGAGCCTGATGCTCCAGCCTAGTGAAGCTTCTTCTGTTGATGAATTCCTTAATTTGCCAGTTCACTTCCTTGTCTACCCCATGAACAACTTATATCTGTAATCAATCTTCAAACTATTTCTTTGGATGTCTTGGACTTCTTGATGCTTCTTTTAATATATTTAAACTCTTTTCTACTGCTTGAATGTATGAATGCTTTCTTCCTTACGTTTCTATATTAATATCTTTTGTTTGGAACGTTTGCGATGGTAGTGTAAGCATGCAGGGGTGTCTTTTACGACGGTCCTCTGACACTCATCACCATGCATATTAAGCTTAGAAGCCCACGACGTTAGGCAGTTGGCCTATTGCAAATATAGGCGCGAGGGCGACCCTTAGGAGGGTTCCCTGGCCATAGTAGAAAAGAACCTTGAATTTGGACTTAGAAAACCTTTGAGGAAATACAGGCGCGAGGGTGACCCTTAAGAGGGTTCCCTGGCCACTTTTGAAATGAAGTTTCGAATCCAGACTTAGGAAATCTTTAGCCAAGAATTGGCTTATGGCTGGAATATTGGGAGATGCAAATATGGGCACGAGGGCGATCCTTATGAATGTTCCCTGGCTGTATTCTCAATGAGGCTCGAATTTGAACTTAGGAAATCCCTAAAGATTTAGTTAAGTATCGGCCTTAGACATTTGGCGTGCATCTCTATCTTGATTGTTCCAGAAAATTGATCGTACTTAGAAATCGCCTGTAGGATTTGCTAAGTAGGGGTTAAAACGAGCGTAGCCGTAGTGTTAGTGGCATCCACTATTTACGAGCGTGCTCTTACCCAAGTAGATGAGGGTCACAGGGGGTTTACAAGCGCGAACTAACATGACGAGCACTTAGTGGGCGTAAATTAAGTGTTTAGCATCCCGCCTTTCGACACGCTCATTCCTAGGGTTTATACTCTTGCGAGCGTTCAAACTGTTACAAGTGGATGGTTATCAACACCTTGGACAGTGTAACTTTGAAACGATTGGTGTATCGCGTAGGCCATTCGACGTGGAGGGTGCTCGACACGGAGTAGGCCTCTTCTCGCTCGAATCCTTAGATCAAATAAGAAAGCAAGCAGATAACAAAAACAAAGAATTAAATACTTACTGTTATATAGATGCATTTTTTGGAAATGATTACAACACGTTTTCCGTCAAAGGAAAGCATTCCATGCCGCGGATGGGCAATTACAAAAGAGCTGATGTCTACACGTAGAACCTTCTAAGGTTACATGCATTCCATAGCCTAGGGAGTCGCTCGCCTTGCAAAGTTTCCAATAGGTAGGTATTGTTTGCTCGTACCTGGATGACTTTGTAGGGGCCTTCCCAATTGGGGTCTAATTTACCCACGTGTTTGGAGACTTCAACTTTTTTTAGGACTAAGTCCCCCAGCTGGAAAGTCCTTTCTTTAACACGCTTGTTATATTGGCGAGCAACGGTCGCTTTGTATTTGTGGATACGTGCCCAAGCAACATTTCTCTTCTCATCCAACAAATCTAACTCGAGCGCCCTGTTGGCTTCATTGTCAGCAGGCTCGAAATAGGCAACGCGTGCGGATTCTTGGGCAATTTCCGCAGGTATCATAGCCTCGGAGCCATAAACAAGGGAATAAGGGGTTTCCCCTGTTGCCTCTCGTGGAGTAGTACGATATGCCCACAGGGCTCCTTGAAGTTCTTCAGCCCATTCTCCTTTCTTGCTTTCGAGCATCGTCTTCAGGTGCTGGAGTATGGTTCGATTGGTCACCTCCGCTTGACCATTGGCCTGAGGATGGCCCACGGAGGTGAATCGCTGTTCAATCCCTAGCTCGTAGCACCAATCCCGTGTGTCAGCTGCAATAAACTGGGACCCGTTATCTGAGATGAGCACCCTCGGGATGCCATATCTGCAGACGATGTTTTTCCAAATGAAGTCCCTCACAACTTTGAACGTTATCCTGGCGACCGCTTCGCCTTCAGCCCATTTAGTGAAATAATCCACAGCAAGTATTACGAATTTCTTCTGTCCGACCGCCATTGGGAGGGGTCCCACAATGTCAATGCCCCACTGATCAAAAGGCCACGAAACATCAATAGGAATCATTTGAGCGGCTGGCAACCGGGGGGTGTTAGAGTGAAACTGGCACATAGGGCATTTCTTAGAGTAGCTAATGGCATCCTGCAACACCGAGGGCCAGTAAAAACCGCTCCTTAAGATTTTCTTCGCCAAGATTCGACCGCCCGAATGGTTCCCACAACTTCCACTGTGCACATGTTCTAAAACCTCCTTGGCCTGCGAGGGTCTCAAGCATCTCAACGGTGGGCCCTGGAAGGATCGTTTGAATAATCGACCCTCGGCATCCAATGAGAAACGAGGGGCCTTGCTCCTGACCTTACGAGCCTCAACTTTGTCGCTCGGACAGGTTCCATCCTGGAGGAATCTGACAATCTCGTCGAGCCAACAAGGCTCGGAGGGGTCAATCATATGTACCTCTTTTGAAGGTTCTCCTCTACTTATCAAGGGCTCTTCAGTCCTAAGAAATGTAACAGCACGCTTGTTAGAGCCTTCTAGGGCCGATGCAAACTTGGAGTGAGCATCAGCACGTTCGTTTTCAGCCCTCGGAACTTGCAAAAGATGGAATTCCTTGAACTTGGCTATCTCCTCCTTGGCGCTCGATAGGTACTGTGCCATGGTGGCTTCTCGAGCCTCATAATTACCATCAATTTGACTCGCGATCAACTGCGAATCAACGTATGCTGTGACACGAGTGGCCCCATTTTGGAGTGCAATCCTGAGCCCTTGGATGAGGGCCTCATACTCAGCTTCGTTGTTGGTGACTTGAAATGCCAGCTTGATTGCGTAGTCAACTTCTGCCCCGAGGGGATCCCTGAGGGTCACCCCGGCTCCTCCCCCCTGTGAGGTCGAGGAGCCATCCGTGTGTAAAAGCCATAAACCCTCATCTGCCGAGAGCACAGTCTCCAAATTGAAACGCTCTACCAACAAATCGGCCACTGCCTGAGCCTGTATGGCTGTACGAGGCTCGAAGGAGATATCAAACTGACTGAGTTCAATCGCCCACTTAATTAATCTTCCCGAAACATCCGGCTTAGATAGCACTTGTTTGAGTGGTTGATCTGTAAGCACTGTGATGGAGTGAGCCTGAAAATATGGCCTCAGCCTTCGGGATGCATTAACGAGCGCAAAGGCAAATTTCTCAATTTCCATGTACCTCTTCTCAGCCCCCTGCAAGGTTTTGCTTAGGTAATACACCGGCCTATGCATACGCTCGCAGATTGCCACGAGGACAGCGCTCGTGGCTTCCAAGGAAACTGATAAATAGACAAACAAGTTCTCCCCCTGGTTAGGTTTGGTCAACAAAGGCGCGCTCGAAAGGTACTGCTTCATATCCTGAAGGGCCTTTTCGCATTCCTTGCTCCAGGTAAAGTTGCGAGCGTTGCGCAGAATTTTAAAGAAGGGTAGGTTCCTATCCGCTGAGCGAGAGATGAACCTATTTAATGAAATGATCTTACCCACAAGCACCTGGACCTCTCTCAGATTGCGAGGGGAGGGTATGTCCAGGATTGCTTTAATCTTCTCGGGGTTTGCCTCTATGCCATGTTGACTGACCATGTATCCCAGAAATTTACCGCCTCGAACGCCAAAGGTGCATTTTGATGGGTTCAACTTCATTCCGTAGCGACGAAGGATATCAAAAGTCTGCTTGAGATCTTCCAGATGGGAGCGTTGGCGCTCACTCTTGACTATCATGTCGTCTACATATACCTCCATAGATTTTCCAATTTCGCGCTCGAACATTCTATTGACGAGGCGTTGATAGGTTGCTCCCGCGTTTTTGAGCCCAAATGGCATGACTTTGAAACAGTAAACACCCAAATGCACAATGAACGAAGTTTTGGGGCGATCTTCGGGCGCCATAAAAATTTGATAATATCCCTGAAAGGCGTCCATCATACTCATGAGTTCACACCCGGCTGTAGAATCTACCAACTGATCGATCCTCGGTAGTGGGTAATGGTCTTTGGGGCACGCTTTGTTGAGATCTGTGAAGTCGTTGCACATACGCCACTTATTGGCGCTCTTTGGGACGAGCACCACATTGCAAAGCCATTCTGGGTACAAAATTTCCTCGATGTACTGAGCATCAAGCAATTTACTAACCTCTTCTTCGATGACCCGTTTCCTAAAGCCATGAACGTCCCTCTTCTTCTGTTTGATGGGCTTGAAGGTTGGATCCACGTTCAGTCTGTGGACAATGACGCTCGGATCTATCCCGGTGAGATCAGAAGCTTTCCACGTAAAAACGTCTAGGTTCTCCCGTAGGAAGTCGATCATCAAAACTTGCGAGGGCCCATCCAGGCCCGAGCCAATCTGGGTGGTTTTATCCGGATTCCCAGGCTCCAATTCAACGGTCAAAAACTCCTCGGTGGGCTCAATCCGAACCTCCGGCCTCGGCGCCTCTAGCGCTCGTTTCTTCCCGGTGAGCAAACCCTTGGGCTCATCACCCTCGTTTTCTGAAGAAGAACCCTCGACGGCCCCCGGTGGCCTATTCTCTGAACACTGAGCATCTCCAGGGGTCCTCTTTTTATTCTTCTTCCGGTACAGCTTGGCTCTTTTGCGCTCGGGGCCATCTTCGTCTAATTCGGGGAAGTCAACGGACTTCTTAGTAGACCCAGGTTGAATGGACTGCTTGGGCTTGTGGCTTCGAAGCGAAAGTATGTAACATTCCCAAGCTTCTTTGACGTTACACAGAATTTCTCCGGTACCCTCGGGGGTAGGGAACTTGACCTTCTGGTGATATGTGGAAATTACAGCCTTGAAATCCACGAGGGCTGGGCACTCAATGATGATATTGTAAGGAAGATTCACCTCAACGATGGTATAGAGGACGCTCAAAGTTTTTCGCTGTGGGGCGCGACCAAAAGAAGTGGCCAAGTAAATCTGTCCGCGAGGGACGATCTCGGAACCTCCAAACCCCACGAGGGCAGTTCTGAGAGGTTCGAGGGGGATGTTTGTTATGTTCATTTGTTGAAACGTTGAGTACGGGAGAACGTTCACAGAGCTTCCACTATCAAATAAAACCCTCTTTACAGTGTGGTTATGAACGTCTAAACTAACCACCATGGGACAGTCAGAGGTTTTTCCTATCCCATGGGGCGTTACAATATGTTCAAGATCTTTCTCGGTAAACCCTATGACATCATCCTCCTTCGAGCGCGACGAGCTGTCCACGGAGAGCACTGGGCGAGGGAATGACGTTCTTTGGTTATAGCTCCGGACATGGCTACGGCGAGAAGCATTGGAATCGCCTCCTGAGGGCCCTCCAGCGATCATGTGAATGACCGCAAAGGGCTGATTTTCCATATCCGCCCCTTTCCCTTTGCCGCGTTCGCTGGTCTCAGGGTGCTGGCGACGAGGACTTCGGGAGCGTGAACGGCTTCTTCTCCTCCCGAGCGCTCGTTCCGCGCAATGTTCATCGTACCCCTCTAGTACTTTCACAAACTCTTTGAGGTGCCCCCCAGCAATCAGCCGCTGAATTTCCTTCTCCAGGTGGCGGCATTCATTAGTGTCATGCCCCTTCTGCTTATGGAAAGCGTAGTACTTCCCCGAGCGCTTCTGAGCCTCGGTTTCTCTCAGCTTGGGCGGTCTCTTAAACAGCTTCTGGTCCGCCAGGGAATAAACTTCGGCAATTGGGCGGTTGAGGGGGACACGCTCGAGCCTCCGTGGAGGAGAGGAATGACGGCGAGCGGGTATTGGGCTGCGGCGGCGACTCCGGTTGGGCTTCACTTTGTCCTCGTGGGTTCTGTTGGGGCGAGGGGCATTTGCCATCTTCTGATCCCTCGCTATGTACATATCCTCGAGGGTAAAGAAAGAATCGGCAATCTCCCTAATTTCCATCAACGAGCGCGGCTTCTTCTTGGCCACTTCTTCCACAAACTCCTTGCTGACGTAATGCTTCATGTTGATGGCCCCAAACAGAACGTGCCTCAAAAAGTCCATCGAGGGCTTTTCTACCAACAAAATCTCTTTATTGAACCTCCCCATGAAGGATCTGAGAGTCTCGTTCGGCCCTTGGACCAGGCTATAAAGAGCGGTCGCAGCCGGAGCTGGTACCTTCAGCGAGTTGAAGTGGCTGACAAAAGCATCCGTCAGGTCATAGTACCCTCGGATTGAGCGCGGGGGGAGCTTTTTGTACCATTCTTGGGCCATTCCGGTGAGGGAAGTGACAAACACCTTGGCCCAGTAGTTGTTCGGATGGTCATACAGGTGCATTAGGTGCACAAAATGGTCCAGATGCTCGGCTGGATCCGTGGTTCCGTCATATCTGTTGACGGACGAGGGAATTTTACCCTTCCCTGCGCGAGTCATTAGAACCTCCTCGACGAGGGGGGAATCGCCCGTCATGATCCTGTAGTCTCGCTCGTCGGGATCTTCATAGCTGGCCTCCCTTCTTCGTCGGGTATCTGGGTTGCGTGGGCGCCGAACATCTCTGGCCCTGGATCTTCCCTCAGGGTTGTACTCCCTATCATTCGCGACCCTCCTAGGGCGAGGAATTGGGCTGCGTGTCCGGCGAGCATCTCTGGCCATGGACCTCTCGCCCCCACCATGGGTGGCTTGAGACCTTGCTCGAGAGAGCTGCGCTACCACGTCTTGGAGCCCTTTGAGTTGGTCTTGCACGGCGGCCAATTGAGGGTCTCCCGCATTCCTGCGGCTCGCTCCCCCCGTAGCCCTCGACTGGACCTCTTCAGTATCCTTTGCCCTCTCGCCTCGCGGGGGCCTATCGTTCCCCACAGGTTGTTGCCCTTGTGGGGCCCTCGGGGGGACCTCGTCCCCTCGGATTGGCGGCGGGGGAGGTTGTTGGGCTCCTAGCGCGTTTTGCGCCCTTGACAGCGGGTGGGCTGGAAGTCCTCCAAGGGGCGGTACCGCTCGGGAGCCCGCCAGAGCAGGGAAATATGCTGCAGTAAAATGCTCCCAAGCATTCTGGACCGCTTGGCCCTCGCATTGCGCGTAAAGCGCCTGAAGCTGCTGTGTCGTCACCTGGGGCATTTCCACTCCCTGAATCTCCCTAGGCAGCGACAGGGGGAGGTTCAGGGTCCCTACTTGATAGGGATGGACCATGGGTGCTATTCCGGGCATAACTCCAGGCTGCACCAAGGCGTACCCTGGAGGTGGCATGGCCATGGAGTACATGCCGAGATGAGGTGTTGTGGCCGCTTGGGGAATAGTTGTGGGAGGAGGATGGGAGCCAGACCCTCCTGCTTCATTTCCTCCGGGAGGGGGAGTTGTACCAGTTGTTCCTACGGCTCCAGGAACAGGCGGCGGATTCCCTCCTACCGGGGTGTGGTTCTCAGTATTCTCCTCCTCTACAGAAGGAAAAGCATCTTTGTTCCTCTGGATTCCGGATCTCGTTGCCACCATGATGAAAGCTACAGGTGTTACTTTTCAACTAGCTTTGAAAGGAAGAAATTGGCAGTGCTGAAGAAGATGAGGATGGTTTCCCACAGACGGCGCCAAAAATGATGGTGTAGGAATGTGAGTTTCCTAAATGCAACAATCACTTTAAGATTTGTTTGTGAAAGGGAAGACCATCACAGGCGGGAAGGCCTCAGGATCTGGGTTTCCTTTTGAGCGTGGGTTCTTCCAGCTAGGATAACACCAAGAGTGCAAATGTAGAGTAGGTGCAGCTATGGTGACGGGATCAGGAGCTTGGGAAGATCCAGTGAAATGGAGGAAGAATGCCCAGAAAAATGCATGTATTGTGTATGCAGAGAATGACTTAAGGGAGAGTGCATGAGTTCTCCCTATTTATATGTTAGGGGTGAGGGTAGAAGGGTAAATTGACCGTGTGGTCCCAAACCTGTGTTGCCCTAACACGTGGCGGCCCGTGAAGGTATGAGAAGGACGTTTCTGAAAAGGAGGCGGCGTGTCAGATGCGTAGTGCGCACTACCTTTGTGTCAGAAGTTGTTGGCGAGGGTGACGCGGGGGATGGGCCTAAGATTCTCTCTGCCGAGGTTCGGATCCAACGCAGCGGGGCATGGTCATGCACGAGCGTTGGTGACGCTCGAAGAGTGTATGGATGGCCTCCCCACGATAGACGACCCTTGAGCGCCGAAATACCGAGCATCAAGAATGGGCCCTCGTGTGGGTGTTTCCTTGAGAAGGATTCCCCCGAGGGCTGAAATGTGAGCGCCAAGCCTGTCGGCCAGGGCCCCTTGTTTGAACAATCGGCCGAGGCCCGATGGCCCAAACTAGTTGGTAAGCGGATGAGCTAGGTTAGCCCACGAATCCCTCAATCCGAGCGTATAATCTTCAAGCGCATTAAAGGTGACACGTGGACGGCTGAGATACGAGCGCGTTTCTGAGTCCCATCAACCACATATGTCATTCAATTCTCAAAATATTGTATATGATATTATTAAACAAGTAAAACAACTTATAATGTATATTATATCTTATTAAACATAATTTGAAACTATAATTATTAAATAATACTACTATAATACTGATCAGATAAGTAATTTAATTAATTGATTAATTTTCATTTTAAAATTACATTTTATTTTATTTTTTTTTGGCAGAAAAAAAAATTACACATATGTTATATGTTATAACATACATTATCATTTTAGAAACTTATATTATAAAATGTCTAAAGGATTTAAACGTTTTATATATTATTGAAATAATTTCCCCATTACATAAAGTATATATATATATGGATAATTTATTTATTATATCATCAACTATATATTATGAGACGATAGTAAATAATAAATATGTTATTATGTATATATTAAATAAAAAAAATTTGCAAAAGCGAAAAGAATTATTTTACAATAAAAAGTATATTTTGCAACAAAGTTACAACCGACTATTTAAAAGTATTTGTATTACATATTTTATTTTTATAAAAAATTACAATTGCTATTAATAAAAAAATAATTGAAATCGAAATTCAGTTGCAAGACAATTGTATGGAAATTTACAATAGAATTTTTGTAACGCCCCTATATTTATTCTCTTAAATAATTCTAATATTTATATTATAAATTAGAATAAATACATATAATAATAAGTTAATATTTTAAAAGATTAAAAATATGGATAAATATCTTTTATGATATTAGGATTTGTTGGGGCTCAAAACCATCAAACCCACTAATCTATGAGAAAAAAAAAACACAAAGGTTTAGTTGATAGTTTTCTCAAAACTATTATCTTGAAACCACGGTTTAGTTGTTGTTTTTTTTAAAACCATTAACCAAAAACCAAGGATTGTTGTTGGGTTTTCTTTAAACAATGGGCTAGAGATTGCATGTGATTGGTGGAAATTTTCTATAAATAGGTTAGGAATGAGAAATCTTCACCATCCTCTTCAACGCTTAACACCATGGCTGATTTTAAGTTCCTACATACACGTCTAAATATATGTAAATAAGATTTCATAGCCTCTTCTTCGATCGAGCCAATCTTCCTCGTTCCTTAGCCAAATCCTATAAACTCATATACCATTTTCATCGTTTCGACGAGACGATTGCGATAGAGTAGACGATTTCTAGTTTCAGCGAATCAAGAGCAAACTTTGAAGGCCCGTAAAGCGGCTACACACTCTGATACTCTTCTCGGCGGATTTTTGGTAATTTTCGACGGAGAGTTAGACGGTTGGGACGGTCTTGGAGAAGCAAGGGTAGTAGTGTCTCTGTTTTGGTTAGAAAACGAGCTCCGGTGAAGCTGCGTGGAAGACGAACGACGGTATTGGTGGTGGAGGAACTTTCCCGGTGAGATTTCCGATCAACTTTTAGCATGTAAGGTGCCTCTTGACATGGGTAATATAACTATGAGATAAATTTTGAGAGATATTGAATGAATCGAATTTAATTTTTGGTTTAAGAAAATCTTGAATATTAAATTAAGTTGTTGGTTTTGCCAAAATTAAATTTTCATTGTTGGATTTCTTGAGAAATTGATCAGAAATTAGTAAGTAAAATTGAACAGTATATATACACATACGTAACTTGCAAATATCTGTACAGTTGATTTATAAAGATGATGTATTATTTATACAATTATAAAGATGGATATTAGTAAAACTAAAGGCAAGATTTTGTAAATCCATTGGAAGTATCATAGTGCCGTAGGACTTATCAATCCACGATATTAATGGCTAGTAATTAGGGGTGTCAAAATTAGACCCGACCCGACAACCCAACCCGACCCACCTGATTAAATATCAGGTTAGGGTTGGGGGTTTTCGGGTTAGGGTCGAATCGGGTCGGACCCGAAAGCAACCCGGAGAGAAAAGAGACAAACAGGTTGGGTTCGGGTCGACCCCGGGTTGACCCAAAAATATGGATACTATATAAATTAGAAATTCCCAACCCTAGGCAACCTCATTATTCACTCCGCCGTTTCTGTCTCAAGAGTTACTCACATTCTCACTCTAGATTTCCCACACAACTTTCACTCTAAACTCTCAAAGCAGCAGCTCGCCCACCACCATCTCCGCCTCCACCACTGCCACCATTAACACTCCGATGCCACCGTCTCAATCTTCAACTACCGCGGTGCCTCCCTTTTCCGCCTTCCACCGCGGCCAGGTAAGCCCCCCCCCCCCTCTCTCTCTCTCTCTCTCGGCCTCTCTCTCTTTCTCCCTCTCTCCCTCTCTCACTCTCATTTTTTCAATGTCCAGATTCTCTTCCGCCACCGTCCGCCCTTGTTGCTTCCGCCACCGTCCAGATCTGCTTCCACCACCATCTATTTCTTTAATTTGTGATTTTTATTTAATTTCTCTAGTTTGTCCAGATCTGTTTAGTTTGAGATTAGTTTGGGGTCTCATATGTAAATATTTTTAATTTTATTTTAGTTAGGGATTTTCATATTTACATATTTGCTAAAAATAAATTAGATATTTATATTGTTTCAAAAAAAAAAAAAAGATGTTTATACAACTATAGTGAATGAAATATTGCAAATACTGAGATCCAGTTTTTTTACGAATTTTTATGTTGGATTATGTTTGGTTATTCAAAGATTTGGAGTTTTGTTTTCGAATTATGCAAGGATGTTCAGTTTGGGCTTCATTCATTTAGGATTTCAATTTGTTGCATTTCAGGCTCCACGAAAATTATGTAATTTGTTTCGGGTTGTGTCGGGTTGTCTGGTGACCTGAAAAATTTTCAGGTCAACCCGAACCCACCCGAACACAATAAAATCAGGTTAGGGTTGAGCTTTTCGGGGTTCAGTTTCAGGTCGGGTTGGGTTCGGTTGAAACTTTTTATGTTGTACCCCTGTATCAACCCGACCCGAACCACCCGACCCATCCGAATTGACACCCCTACTAGTAATTAATAGTGTATGAAAATTGTTAATGTTAAATAATAGATGATAATCGAATTGTGTTGTTAATAACCTAATAGTTGTGGTCATTGTTGTTAGTATTATTATTATTATAATGTCTTAGGTTGATAAAAGGAAATTATTTTGTAAAAGTTTAAAAATTAATACGATTTAGTTGTATGCACACACACTAACTTGTATTTATTAATAAATTATTTTGGGTCTAATCTTTGTACATTTTACGTACAGAAGATGTTATATTTTTGCAATTAATATTATTACTTAAATAATTATGAACCATATAACTAATAATAATTGTTTAAAAACTGAAGTTCCTAAGTCAAAGTATGAAAAGTTTAAAACTTTCTTAGTTATATTAATTCGAGACAAGGATTTAAAATTGAGTTAATTATTGACTTAGCATAAACTATAAAAGGTTAGTAATAAATAATTATGGAATGCTTATAAATTTATAGGTGACGTGCGAGGATCCGAATAAATCTTAAAGGATTAACACGCAAGTAAGAATTTCAGGTGAGGTTTAATTTCTTGAACCTTCTCATTTGTGAGTTTTACCATACCCTTTTTGTTGGAGAACAAATTCTGCTTCATCTTCGATATAATTTCTCGTAATTGAATTGATCATGAACCCGTATTACTTGATTGAGCTATCATTGTTTATTATTATACCTGAATTACCTCTTAATTGTTGAGATATTCTTGATTGTTCTCTTACCCATCCGAAGGAGAATTACTGTACTGTACTGGCGGCTATAGGGGATCCTATAGTTCGTATTGTTCCCTGGGAACGACACTGTGATACTTCCAATGGATTTACCAAATCTTGTTTTTAGTTTTACTAATATCCATCTTTATAATTGTATAAATAATACAACATCATCTTTATAAATCAACTGTACAGATATTTGCAAGTTACGTGTGTGTATATATACTGTTCAATTTTACTTACTAATTTCCGATCAATCACATGCAATCTCTAGCCCATTGTTTAAAGAAAGAATTCAGGTTACGTGAATCAGATGATTATTAATTCAAGATACAATATCAAATAGGGTGCAAAAATATAACATCTTTTGTACGTAAAATGTACAAAGATTAGACCCAAATATCTGTACAGTTGATTTATAAATATGTTGCACTTTAATTACATTCCTTTTATATTTTGGTTAAGTCCAGATTTGAGTAATTGATTTTGTTTTCGACTTATGTAATGTTTCAAACTTGGTTGTCTATATAAATTATCTTTTCTTTCTTCGGCTCTGACACTTGCTCGACTCAAGTAACAAACCGGGTTCCGAATCAGCGCATTCGGGGTCGGGGCGTTATAGGGTGGTATCAGAGCTTAGGTCGAACGCCTAAGCTACGCTAGGACGGGGTCCTAGGGATATAGAGAATTGATTTAGTTTATATTAGTATTAACTCTAAGTTCTTTTGAATTTTGATAGGATTTCGAGGGGCAAGGGTAAAGCAGCTATAGTTATATCTAGCTCGGACTCAGAAGAAGACATAGGAATCTTGCAGGGGATAATACACGATCTTGAGATAGAGATTCAGGATTTAAACAATGAGCTTGCCGCGAAAGATAAAGAAATTTTTGATCTGAGAGCTTTAGTGCGAAGTTATGAGATTACCATTAATGCTAATAACCAGAAGGAGCAGTGGGAACATCAGGAACGCACTCGACGTTGGGGTAGGCTCACTAAGATGCAACAACACATTGATAGGAGAAGGGATTACATAACCCGTCAGTCACAGGACTTTGTAGCCCGCTCAGAGGAGTTCACCCAAATGATAAAAGATTTTAACACGATCATTACTTCGGATATGGGCTATCTTAGGGCTAGTTATCCTTACTGTGAGACAGGAATCCACCAGGGGTGGGGCGATGCTGCAGGACCTTCTAGTGTACCAGGGCCAATTGGAGGGAACGTTAATGAACCTATCGGACCGAACCCACTTTATGATCAAGGAGCTAATGTGGGTAATGTTGGGGATGGTAACGATGGCGATGATGAAGGTGGAGATGAACCCTCAGAAGACGTAGATTCATATATCATAACTAGTGACTAAATGAGACACTTTAGTATGTTCGTATATATATGTATAGACTAATTTTGCGGGGTATGTGGTTGATTTTTGTACAACTACTAAAAGTATAGGCTAACGAGATAACCCCGAATAGTATAGCTTACTAATGGTTGATTTTTGTACAACCACGGTACTTAGTACTAAACGTAGGGTCGACTCATTTTCCAATAGATAGACCCTAATTATTAACTTTTGTACTTAATCAAAGTTGCAATATATAATATTATATGATTTTGTAAGAAATATCTTTTTGTGATCTAGATAATATTATCTTATGTGTCTTAGTCTAACTCGAACTAACTTGATAATCATTATCAAACATGATAAAAAATGGCACTACTTCCAGTTTGAACAAAAACTTAAAACAAGTGTTAATAATGGAATAACAAATGAAGTAAAGATGACACGTGCAATTTATACAGGTTCGGCAAGCCTACTCCTGTCCCCAAGTTGTGAATTTGGGAGTTTTTAAAGATATTCTTATTAAGCACTTGAGATTACAAGAAAAACCTTGCAATCTCATACACGAACACTCTAGTGAGATAAATAAGTTTCACCTACTTATCTTTCTCACTAACACACACTAAATGAATGTTACATCCTCTCTGGAACTAACCACAGTAGTACCAGAGATTACAAAACTGAGACCGACTGTCTCTCTGGAATCACTCAGATCCCAACCAATGCTGAATCACTCGGATTCTTACAAACAATCTGAATCACTCGGATTCTCACAAACAATCAGAATCACTCGGATTCTATACTCTGCACAAAGCTATTACTGATCTTACCCGAAGATCCTGACAACTCGTGTTCTTCTTTCTTTGAGGATCTGCGTTATATAGTGTGTTCAAGACACACTAGCCGTTGGGAAAAACTCCTTGCCATATTTGGTCTTGGCTTGATTTGCTGAATCTTTTATTTGAGTGATTTGGTGAGTTGATTGTTGTTCCACCAATCTTGGAGATCTGACTGGAACTTGCCATAGCCTTCCTTCCACTGATGCTGATTAGCTGGAACTTGCCTTGTTCCACCAATCTTGGAGATCTGACTGGAACTTGCCATAGCCTTCCTTCCACTGATGCTGATTAGCTGGAACTTGCTTTGTTCCACCAATCTTGGACAAAACAGATTCTAAGAGAGAAGAGGGATTAACCGAAATCAACAAAAGCAATCTAATTTCAATATTCTCCCCCCTTTTGTTGATGAGGAGATTAAGCACAAGGAGCTCAAGGCTCCCCCTGTCAATAAGAGACAAGATAAGTAGAACAACTCCCCCTGTCAATAAGACATAATGTAATAAAAACAACTCCCTCTATCATAGGGCCTGTATAGACATGTATCATAAGAGATAAAACCATTATCATTGTCGGTGGCATATGCTCCTAGTTCGATTGCTTCTCTAACTTCTCCTCCCCCTTCAGCAACAAAAGGGTTCCTGGGTTTAAGGGTGAAGTACGTGGCGATTCACTTCACTTATTGGATACTTGACTATGGGTTGCGTTCTCGTGGGACCAAAAAGATTAAGTTGCAGTAGTTCCAGAGGCTAGTTGGTAGAGATATCATCTTTGGCCTTAAGCTGGAACGAACTTGTTTCCCCATTTGGTAGGCGTCGCAGGGCTTGTCTTTGATGAAGTTAAGCTTAGGAACGCCTCTAACCAATCCTTTGTTGGTTAAGTGGGAGATGAGTTCCATGTTCACAAGACCCATCCTTTTGTGCCAAGTCCAATTGGAATCATTTGCTACAACTATCATGTGCCGAGAACATCCGCTATCGAGAATCCACTTGTTGTTCCAGGATGTTCCAAAGCTTTCAACCTGTAATTGTCATTTGGTTTTGGGTCCCCAATAATCTTTGGGTCCTTCATTGTTAGAAAGAAGTGCAGTGTGTGCTTCTGGAACTGGCTGTCGGGTCTTTGGAACCCAGACCTGTTTAGTTCTTATGCTTCTGGAACTATGACAAGAGTATTGAATATGACCAAGTTTACCACAGTTATAGCATCTTTTTCTTGGAAAGTGTCTTTGTTTCTTTTTAGCATTGTCCATATTGTATATGATGTTACTAAGGCGTGAGTGCTCTAAAGAAATGTGTTCATTTTCTTTTTCCAAGAGTTCTTTTTCAATTTTCAATTGGTCAATAGCTTGAAGTAATCTACCTTCCATGTCCTGTTTTTCTTTGATGATTTTCAGTAGATTTTCTTCTAGTTTTTTGTTCCTAATGAGAAGGTTCTCAATACGGTTCTCGCAAGTTTCAAGTAGTTCTTCAATATTTATTCCCTCAACATCATCAAATTTATTTTGAGGGGTGTTAGGGAGATTTACCTGATCATTTGCCATTAGGGCGATGCATTCTTCCTCAGTGTCAAACAACTCTTTTTCGTGATCCCAGTTAGCAAGGTAGGAACTTCGATGATTTACATTTTCCTGATGCTTTTTCAGCAATGGGCAATTTGGTCGAATATGCCCTGATTTTTTGCACTCGAAACAGACACCTCTGTTGTTCTGGAACTGCTGGGATGAGTTAGATGACTGAGCATAGTGGTTCTGGAACTGCTGAGTTGAATTATTGGATTGAAAGTTGCTGTTTTGTGGCTGCTGGAACCTTCGGTTTCTATTCCGGTTTGAGGCGATTTCCCTGATTCTTCTTGATAGGAGTACCAACTCATCATCGGTTTGATCCTCAAGGTTAAGGAAATTATCTGCTGAGAAGGCAATATTTTTCTGGACATCTATTTTATCTCCCTTATTCAGGAGGGTGAGTTCATGAGAAATTAAGGAACCAATGAGTTCAGCAATTGTAAGAGTACTTAGCTTTTTTGCTTCTGTAATGGCGGTGACTTTGGGCGTCCATTCTTTGGGTAGAGACCGCAGGATCTTCCTAACTTGTTGTCCTTCAGATAGTGGCTCACCAAGAGAACTCATTTGATTTGCAAGGGCTATGAATCGGGTGTGCATTTGACTGATGGTTTCTCCTAGAACCATCTGGAATGCTTCGTATTGGGTGGTTAGAATTGCTACCCGTTCCTCTCGAACTTGCTCGGTACCTTCGTGGGTGATTTTTAGCATGTCCCACATGTCCTTGGCTGTTTTGCAGTTTGAGACGCGATTATATTCCTCTTCAGTCAACGAGACCGAGAGAACATTTTTTGCCCTTGCGTTTAGTGACCAAGCCTTTTCATCCTTCTCATCAAGTTCATCTAGTTCTTTTGGAACTTGTTCTCCATTTACTTCTTTCATTGGAATCTCTGGACCTTTGGTGACAATCCGCCAGAGTTTGAAATCAAGTCCCATGAAAAATTCTTCCATGCGATTCTTCCAAGTAGAGTAATTAGTACCATCAAAAAGTGGTGCACGTGTGTGTGAGGGGGCTTCAGCAAAATATTCCATTTTAGCAGCGGATTTGGATCGAAAAGGTGATTAAACCTTTGTTTTTTGAGAAAAAACCTGCTCTGGTACCAATTGATAAAAAATGGCACTACTTCCAGTTTGAACAAAAACTTAAAACAAGTGTTAATAATGGAATAACAAATGAAGCAAAGATGACACGTGCAATTTATACAGGTTCGGCAAGCCTACTCCTGTCCCCAAGTTGTGAATTTGGGAGTTTTTAAAGATATTCTTATTAAGCACTTGAGATTACAAGAAAAACCTTGCAATCTCATACACGAACACTCTAGTGAGATAAATAAGTTTCACCTACTTATCTTTCTCACTAACACACACTAAATGAATGTTACCTCCTCTCTGGAACTAACCACAGTAGTACCAGAGATTACAAAACTGAGACCGACTGTCTCTCTGGAATCACTCAGATCCCAACCAATGCTGAATCACTCGGATTCTTACAAACAATCTGAATCACTCGGATTCTCACAAACAATCAGAATCACTCGGATTCTATACTCTGCACAAAGCTATTACTGATCTTACTCGAAGATCCTGACAACTCGTGTTCTTCTTTCTTTGAGGATCTGCGTTATATAGTGTGTTTCAGATTTAGTGATTTGATGATTTGATTGCTGTTCCACCAATCTTGGAGATCTGACTGAACTTGCCATAGCCTTCCTTCCACTGATGCTGATTAGCTGGAACTTGCCTTGTTCCACCAATCTTGGAGATCTGACTGGAACTTGCCATAGCCTTCCTTCCACTGATGCTGATTAGCTGGAACTTGCTTTGTTCCACCAATCTTGGACAAAACAGATTCTAAGAGAGAAGAGGGATTAACCGAAATCAACAAAAGCAATCTAATTTCAACAAAACATTTAGAAAATGGCTTCACAACAAGCTTCTCGAACTCACTCACGGGGACATACCGCTCGAAGGGGTAGACCTCCAATCAATCGATCGGGACCTGCAAGGGGAAGAGGACAAGGAATACCTACTGGCAATAGATCGGATGGCGAACAAAGTGTCCAAAATCCCCCACAAGGACCTCAAATACCTGTAATGGGAGAAATGTTGATGCGACAATTCTCACAATTTATCCAAAATCAAGCATAACAAGACGGTGCTCAGGCTGAAGAAAAAGTAGAACAAGAAGATAAAACTCTCGAACGATTCCTCAAATGTCATCCGTCAAAATTTGTTAGGTTACCAGATGATCGAGCTGCTGAAGAATGTTTTAGTGAAATGGAAAATATTTTTCGAGTACTAACTTACTCGGATCAACAAAAGATCAGACATGCCACTTTCTTGATGGAGGGCGCAGCTCGACACTGGTGGCAACTTCAGTTGGCCAATGGGAACAAGAAGGAACTCATTGGACTTGGGAAAACTTGTCACGTGTTTTCCACAATAAGTATGTTCCCCAAGTAGTAAAGAATTCTCGGGAAAGGGAATTTATGGCCTTGATTTAGGGGATGTCTACAGTAGCTGAGTATGAGGCTCAATTTAATCGTTTGCTTCAATATGCACCTCACATCCAGGTAGACGAGACCCGAATGACTAGAAAATTTGTCAATGGTCTCAGGGCAGAAATTCGAAGAGCTCTTGTAGCTTGTGACATTTTCAGCTACAATCAAGCAGTCAATAAAGCTCTGCAAGTGGAATCTGAGTTGCAAGAATTGCGTCGGATTGAGGATCGAGTTAAGAAAGGAAAATTTTTTAAGCATGAGAATCCAGCTCGAAAAGTACAAAAAACTCAACATGGATACACCCCTCGTCACCTTGGAGGAGCTAAAGGAGTGGTCATCACTCCTCAGAAAACTCCAACTAAAAAGTGTAGATGCTGCGGAGGGCCAAATCATAATGAAGATGAATGTTGGAAGAAAAATAAGAAATGTTATAGATGTGGGAATGGCGAACACTTCATCAAGGACTGCCCAGAGCAAGAAAAAACTATTGGTGCCACTGCAAAGGAAAAAGGAAAGCAACAAATGAAACCAACAGGAGGGAAACCAAAAGTACCAGCTAGGGCATACACGATCACAGGAGAGGAGGCTCCCGAGGCTAACGAGGTGGTTGAAGGTAAACTCTCAATTCTTGGCTCTGAGGGTAAAGTTTTATTTGATTGTGGAGCTACTCATTCTTTTATAGCACCAAGTTTTGCTAATGCTTTAACAATCAATTGTGAAGTTGTTCCTTACCAAGTCGAGGTACGAATGCCTATAGGCTCTAGCTTGGTAACTGATAAATTATACTCTAAGTGTCCAATAACAATTGAAGGAAAAGAGTACAATGCCGATCTTATTAAACTACCAATTCAAGGTTATGATGTCATTCTAGGAATAGATTGGTTATATCGATATCAAGCCCGAGTCGACTGTTTTAATAAGAAGATCTTACTAGGAAACTCGACCCCAATACTAAATTCTAGAATGGATACACGTACGATTATCCCAACGATATCATTCTTAGAAGCTAAAAGAATGATTAGGGGCGAGAATCAAGCATTCCTTGCTTATTTGATTAATAAGCCCCAAGATCAGCAAAGATTAGTGGAAGTGGAAGTAGTGAAGGAATATCTTGAAGTATTTCCTGAAGATCTAGACTCCCTACCTCCACAAAGAGAAGTGGAATTTGTCATTGAGACAATTCCTGGCGCTGCGCCATACTCAAAGACACCATATAGAATGGCACCAGCATAATTGGCCGAGTTGAAGAAGCAACTAAGCGAGTTACTTGATAAAGGATTTATTCGACCCAACACTTCCCCATGGGGAGCTCCTGTGCTTTTCGTGAAAAAGAAAGATGGAACCCTAAGGATGTGCGTCGACTATCGAGAACTCAATCGGCTCACTATCAAGAACAAGTATCCTTTGCCGCATATCGAAGAACTTTTTGACGTTCTTCAGGGATCTTCTATATACTCGAAACTCGACTTTAGGCAAGGATATTATCAGCTGAAGATTCGAGAGGAAGATATACCGAAAACAGCTTTCAATTTAAGATACGGACACTATGAGTTTGTGGTGATGTCATTCGGATTGACCAATGCTCCAGCTGCATTCATGGATCTTATGCATCGAGTTTTTAAACCTTTCTTGGATAAGTTCGTAGTGATATTCATCGATGATATTCTAGTCTTTTCCAAATCCGAAGAAGAACATAAGACCCACTTGCGGCTAGTTTTGCAAACTTTCAAGGAAAATAAATTATATGCCAAATTCAGTAAATGTGAATTTTGGCTAAGCTGCGTGGCGTTCTTGGGACACATTATTTCTAAGAAGGGAATAGAAGTGGATCCCGCGAAGGTTGAAGCCGTCACAAATTGGAAACCACCGAAAAATGTGTCGGAGATACGAAGTTTCTTGGGATTAGCGGGGTACTATCAAAAATTTGTACCCGAATTTTCAAAACTAGCAGAGCCCTTAACCCGACTAACTCGGAAAGATCAATCGTTTGTATGGGACGACAAGTGTGAAAAGAGTTTTCAAGAACTCAAAAGGAAATTAACCACTGCACCAGTTCTTGCTCTGCCAGATGGCATTGAAGGATTCGTTGTGTATACAGATGCTTCGAAAGAAGGACTGGGGTGCGTACTCATGCAGAAAGAGAGAGTTATAGCCTATGCCTCTAGGAAGCTCAAACCTTACGAGCAAAATTATCCCACTCATGACTTGGAATTGGAGGCAATAGTATTTGCACTTGCTAAATGGAGACAGTATTTGTACGGGACAACTTTCGAAGTGTTTACAGACTACAAGAGTTTAAAGTACCTGTTCTCCCAAAAGCAACTTAATATGAGACAACGACGTTAGATGGAATTTCTTGAGGATTATGATTGCAACATTACCTACCATCCTAGCAAGGCAAACGTCGTAGCAGATGCGCCAAGTAGAAAAGCAGAGATTTCACACTTGAAAGGGAAATTGAGTAATTCGGGAGACAACGCCAAAAAAGAAGGAGTAACTTTGAAGTTAAAGTGTTTGATATCCGGCTTAACCATCTTTCCCGAGATCTACTCGAGAATCAAGAGTGCTCAAATGGAAGATGAATGGATCAAGAAGCAGAGGAATGAAACTCAAGGTAATGACACGATAGAGTTCAAGATCGATGATCATGGCACTCTTTTATTTAGGGGACGTATTTGCGTCCCAGATAAGCTTAGAGATGAAGTATTAGAAAAGGCACATAAAACTTACTACTCGTAGCAGATGTGCTAAGCAGAAAAGCAGAGATTTCACACTTGAAAGGGAAATTGAGTAATTCGGGAGACAACGCCAAAAAAGAAGAAGTAACTTTGAAGTCAAAGTGTTTGATATCCGGCTTAACCATCTTTCCTGAGATCTACTCGAGAATCAAGAGTGCTCAAATGGAAGATAAATGGATCAAGAAGCAGCGGAATGAAACTCAAGGTAATGACACGACAGAGTTCAAGATCGATGATCATGGCACTCTTTTATTTAGGGGACGTATTTGCGTCCCAGATAAGCTTAGAGATGAAGTATTAGAAAAGGCACATAAAACTTACTACTCCATGCACCCTGGTGGAACGAAAATGTACAGGGATCTCAAGCAACGTTTTTGGTGGAAGGGCATGAAACGAGACGTGGCAGATTATGTACAAAAATGCATGACGTGTCAACTAGTTAAAGCAGAACATCAGAGGCCCTTGGGATTGTTGCAACCGCTTCCTATATCAGAATGGAAGTGGGATCAGATTACCATGGACTTTGTGACCGGTTTGCCAACGGTTCAAGGTGGATACGATAGTGTGTGGGTGATCGTGGATCGATTAACCAAATCTGCTCATTTCCTGTCGGTAAGGTCCAAGTATAATATGGAGAAACTAGCCGAGATTTATATTCGAGATATTATCCGATTACATGGGATTCCAACTGGTATTGTGTCTGATCGAGATCCTAAGTTCACTTCTCGCTTGTGGAAAAGCTTGCAAGAGCACTTGGGAACTAAGTTGCAGTTTAGCTCTGCTGCTCATCCTCAAACAGATGGGCAATCCGAATGAACAATCCGGATTTTGGAAGATATGTTAAGAGCAAGTGTTTTGGATTTTGGAAAAAGATGGGATAGACACTTACCTCTTATCGAATTTGCATATAACAATAGCTTTCAGGCTTCAATACAAATGGCTCCGTATGAAGCCTTGTATGGGAGAAAATGTCGGTCCCCTCTCCATTGGGATTTGGAAGATTGGAAAGCCCCTAGTGATCAAGATCCCAATAAGCCTTGGCCAGAGCTAATTCAAGAAACGATAGAGAAAATCCAAGTGATAAAACAAAGTATGAAGACTGTACAGGATCGCCAGAAGAGTTACGTCGATAAGAAAAGAAAAGAGTTAGAATTTGAGATCGGAGATTTGGTACTTCTCAAGGTGTCACCAAGAAAGGGATTTGTTAGGATCGGCAAAGGAGGAAAATTAAGTCCCAGGTATGTTGGCCCATTTAAAATCACAAAACGCATTGGCCCTGTAGCATACCGACTGTAGTTACCAGAGAATATTACAGGAATTCACGACGTATTTCACGTCTCTCAACTATGTAAGTATTACCCTGATGCGTCACATGTTATATCCTACAACAATATCCCTCTTGAGACTAATCTCACTTATGAGGAGCGGCCTGTGTGTATACTGGATCGAAGGTTTCATGAGTTGCGAAATAAGAAAAATTCCCCAAGTTAAAATACTGTGGCGGAACCAAGATATTGAAGAGGCCACTTAGGAACACGAGGACACTATGCGACAACGATATCCAGAGCTATTCGAATCTTAAGTAAGAATCTGGGGACCAGATTCTTTTAAGGGGGGATTATTGTAACACCCCTATATTTATTCTCTTAAATAATTTTAATATTTATATTATAAATTAGAATAAATACATATAATAATAAGTTAATATTTTAAAAGATTAAAACTATGGATAAATATCTTTTATGGTATTAGGATTTGTTGGGGCTCAAAACCATCAAACCCACTAATCTATGAGGAAAAAAAAAAAAAAAAAAACAACGGTTTAGTTGATAGTTTTCTCAAAACCATTGTCTTGAAACCACGGTTTAGTTGTTGTTTTTTTTTTAAACCATTAGCCAAAAACCAAGGATTGTTGTTGGGTTTTCTTTAAACAATGGGCTAGAGATTGCATGTGATTGGTGGAAATTTTCTATAAATAGGTTAGGAATGAGAAATCTTCACCATCCTCTTCGACGCTTAACACCATGGCTGATTTTAAGTTCCTTCATACACGTCTAAATATATGTAAATGAGATTTCATAGCCTCTTCTTCGATCGAGCCAATCTTCCTCGTTCCTTAGCCAAATCCTATAAACTCATATACCATTTTCATCGTTTCGACGAGACGATCGCGATAGAGTAGACGATTTCTAATTTCAGCAAATGAACAGCAAACTTTGAAGGCCCGTAAAGCTGCTGCGCACTCCGATACTCTTCCCGGCGGATTTTTGGTAATTTTTTACGGAGAGTTAGACGGTTGGGACGGTCTTGGAGAAGCAAGGGTAGTAGTGTCTCTGTTTTGGTTAGAAAACGAACTCCGGTGAAGCTGCATGGAAGACGAACGACGGTATTAGTGGTGGAGGAACTTTCCCGGTGAGATTTCCGATCAACTTTTAGCGTTTAAAGTGCCTCTTGACATGGGTAATATAACTATGAGATAAATTTTGAGAGGTATTGAATGAATCGAATTTAATTTTTGGTTTAAGAAAATCTTGAATATTAAATTACGTTGTTGGTTTTGCCAAAATTAAACTTTCTTTGTTGGATTTCTTGAGAAATTGATTGGAAATTTGTAAGTAAAATTGAATAGTATATATACATACACGTAACTTGCAAATATCTGTACAGTTGATTTATAAAGATGATGTTGTATTATTTATACAATTATAGAGATGGATATTAGTAAAACTAAAGACAAGATTTTGTAAATCCATTGGAAGTATCACGGTGCCGTAGGACTTATCAATCCACAATATTAATGGCTAGTAATTAATAGTGTATGAAAATTGTTAATGTTAAATAATAGATGATAACCGAAGTGTGCTGTTAATAACCTAACAGTTGTGGTCATTGTTGTTAGTATTATTATTATTATAATGTCTTAGGTTGATAAAAGGAAATTATTTTGTAAAAGTTTAAAAATTAATACGATTTTGTTATATGCACACACACTAACTTGCATTTATTAATAAATTATTTTGGGTCTAATCTTTGTACATTTTACGTACAGAAGATGTTATATTTTTGCAATTAATATTATTACTTAAATAATTATGAACGATATAACTAATATTAATTGTTTAAAAACTGAAGTTCCTAAGTCAAAGTATGAAAAGTTTAAAACTTTCTTAGTTATATTAATTCGAGACAAGGATTTAAAATTGAGTTAATTATTGACTTAGCATAAACTATGAAAGGTTAGTAATAAATAATTATGGAATGCTTATAAATTTATAGGCTATAAAGCACGGACACTCCAAAATTTACCCCCGTGCAGTGTCGGACACGGCTCCGACACGGCACCGACACGGCTCCGACACGGCACCGACACGTGTCCGACACGCCAAAATGTGTCCAAAAATTAAAAAAAAATTCCGACACGCCGGGGACACGGCTCGGACACGGCTAGGACACGGCGTGGAATGTGTCCGACACGGCTCGGACACGGCGTGGAATGTGTCCGACACGGCTCGGACACGGCGTGGAATGTGTCCGACACGGCTCGGACACTTCGACACGAAAAATTCAATAAAAAATTAATTTTTAATTTATTTTTCCTAAAAATTTAAGGATATAATTTAAAAAAAAAAAAGAATTATATAAATGTGCTAAAAGATGTATAATATTAATTTAAATTTAATTTTTTTATAATATCATTATATAAAAAATGTATTAGTATTATTTTAATGATTTAAAATGTTGAATTGGAAAATGACGTATGTTATTTAAATTTGTAATATTGAATATTTTATGAATATTTTATTCTATATAAATTAACATATATATATATTTTATTTATTTATATATAATATAGCCGTGTCGGAGCCGTGTCGTGTCCTAAATTTTTAAAAAAATCCGTGTCGCCGTGTCCGTGTCGTGTCGTGTCCGTGTCGCCGTGTCCGTGTCTGTGCATCATAGTTTATAGGTGATGTGCGAGGATCCGAATAACTCTTAAAGGATTAACAAGTAAGTAAGAATTTCAGGTGAGGTTTCTTGAACCTTCTGATTTGTGAGCTTTACCATACCCTTTTTGTTGGAGAACAAATTCTGCTTCATCTTCGATATAATTTCTCGTAATTGAATTGATCATGAACCCGTATTGCTTGATTGAGCTATCCTTCTTTTATTATTATACCTGAATTACCTCTTAATTGTTGAGATATTCTTGATTGTTCTCTTACCCATCCGAAGGAGAATTACTGTACTGTACTGGCGGCTATGGGGGATCCTATAGTTCGTATTGTTCCCTGGGGGTTCCCTTGGAACGACTATGCGGGGGCTCCCGCTAGTCACATTGACTGAGTGTCCGTGATTGGACAACCGGAAAAAGGTGATAAAAGGATGGACCCGACTTTTCTATGAGACTTTTTTGTCTTCTTGCACCCTACTTGATATTGTATCTTGAATTAATAATCATCTGATTTTCGTAACCTGAATTCTTTTCTAAAACCAAACCATGCTCACCTCACTGGGTCATTTTGACTCATCCCTCTATTTTCTTTTCCTTGCTCTTCAGATACTACAGGTAAACAATTTTGAAGGAAGTAACCGTTTTGGGAAAGGAATCAGTACCGGCTATTAAAAGTTATAAATATGTTGCACTTTAATTACATTTCGTTTGTATTTTGGTTAAGTCCGGATTTGAGTAATTGATTTTGTTATCTAGTGGTTCGACTTATGTAATGTTTCAAACTTGGTTGTCTTTATAAATTATCTTTTATTTCTTCGGCTCTGATACTTGCTCGACTCAAGTAACAAACCGGGTTCCGAATCAGCGCATTCGGGGTCGGGGCGTTACAATTTTGGGTGTAAACTTTTAATAAAAATAATTAAATTAGTATACAATTTACAACCGAAATTTCGATTGCAAAATTTATATTCTGAATCATATTTAATGATTTTGAGATCGAAATTCCGCTCACAAAATTGTTTTACTTTTTGTTTTTGTAAAACGTAAATTGGTAACCAAAATTTTGGTTGCATTTCAGTTTTTATTGTTCTGCAAAAAGTTTAACAATCCAAAATTATGTTGTAAATATTGTGATCGTAGGTTGACCGTTTTCATTTTTTTTTGTTCAGCCGACATAGCAACCAAAATTTAGTTACGAACTTTTTGCAACTGACTTAGCACCTAAAATTTTGTTGCAAATATACTAAGAATATATTGACCCTTTTTTTACAACTAACATTGCAACTGAATTTCGGTTGCAAACATTTTATAGCCGAATTTTCAATTGCAAAGTTAAAAGAGCATGTTTTGGTGTTCGGTTGGAAATTCGAGTGCCAAATCCCATCAAATTTGCAACCGAATCTAAGATATTTTGGTTGCTAAATAAATGTTTTCTATTTTCAAGTAGATTTACTATATATATCTCCATAGTTAAAATTTTTAAAATTTTAAAAGGATTTATATTTGAGGAGTATAAAAATTTAGTCTTTTCAATTCGGGCGAGTAGATATTATATATCAATCGTTAAGTTTTTTAAAAAACATAGTAAAAGAATTTGTATGAAGTTATGGTCGTAATTCGGAGAAATAAATTTACCATCCTCAATTATCTTCAAATGCTAAAACCCTTTGCAGTTTCACATATGGACAATTGGAGAAGACTTTTGATGTGAATTCAAAAGTCTTTCGACAGTTCTAAGGGAAATATCTACTCAAATATTATCCTCACATACTGCGCCAAAGCCAATCAATCACCAAAGTTCTTCACGACCTCAAACAAAAAAATATCTTCACCAATTATTGCATTCTGCCGTGGTCAACAAACCAATTAATCTGTAACCCACTTGATATAATCGAAATTGATTAATTATAAATATTCTCTTTGTGTTTAAACCATTTACCAAAAAATCCTCATACCTGTGAAATCAACATTTATCGATCGGAAAATTCTACCCTAAACTCTGTTCGTTCGAATCAAAACAAATTAAAAGGACAAGTATATTACACTTATCAGTTGATTTTTCATTCTCCTTAAATTTTCTACCAACTATCAACTAATAGTTTGGATGCAAAAAAAAAGGGAAAAAGAAATAAATCAAATATGCGTTAAACTACTTAGGGAAAATATCATTTTTAGTCCTCTAAAGATGGCCTTGTTCGATTTTGGTCCTAATCTATTGACTTTTCTCAAATTACATCCTTTTAGATTCAATTTATCTCAATTTCAGTCCTTTTGTTAACTGATGTTAAATTCTTGACGGAAAAGACCACGTGCCACGGACGTGGCCCGGGAAGGTAACTTTAATGTTCTAAAAATATCATTTTTCATCCTCTAAAAATGCCAGTTCCTGAACTTTTATCTTTTCTCACATTACATCCTTTTTTATTATTAATGTTTAATGTTTGTAGCACCCGGAACGCTAGGTAGCCACATCCCCCGCACTATAGTTCAATCCATATATGAAACGAATACCCATACATGAATCAAGCATATAGCGAACGGGAGACAATAAAAAAAACAACTCTCTAGCTAGGCGGGACTAACCCTCAATTAATTACCAACATGCATAACGATAAAGCGGAAGCTTAATGATATACATTAATTCACATATTCATATCCATCATTCCCATATATACAAACTTCCAAAAGTCAAACTTAATACATAGGTACCAAGAGACATAACAATGCATATATGCATCAATAATATACAATAGCCGTGCTAGACCCAAAAATAAAGACCTGACTCAATCCCGCCTAGCACGCACCCTGCAAACCTGAAAATGTGAGGTGTCAGTCTATGAAAGACTGAGTGAGGAGTTTAAGTAAATATAAGCACAATTACCATGCAAGCTATAATCTCGGGTAAGATTTTATAAAAGGAAACAATATAACTTCAAGAGTACAGTAAATTCTCACCCAAGATTACAACTATTTAATTTGCCAATTCAAAATGTAGCCCGGCGAGTGAGGGCAATCTCCAATCTTTACTGCAATAGTGAACAATAATGAGTGTTTCAATTTATTAGGTGATCATACAAGTAATTAACGTGTGATCAAGTAGCAGTTTCATGAACCCTTTTCCCTCCGGGTGATGGTGGGCTTGCAAGACCCAACCATCCAATCATGGCGTAAGTCGGGAATATGACTCCCATGTACGGGATTCCTTCATCCACCAAACCTCCTGGTGGGTTCAAGGGTCATCCCAAAATGGTGAGGATAGTGCAAGAGTTACCCGTCAGCCCTTGCTTTCCCGGTTGGCTCACTACACTATCATCGGGCCCAGAGTGCAATACAATATACTCGCCAAATCAATCAATCAATTCAGTCCATTTCAAGAAATCAGTTGAAAGTCGTTAAGGTTTGGAAAGCTATAGATATATAGATACATTTTGGCCGAAAACATCACATAGGGTTGTATGGGTTCTATATATATCTAGAATTAAATCTCACCTTTACCAACCAAAAGAAGTAAAGAAACACTCTACGGAGCGTGCTCCTCGTCTCAGGGACCGTGATCTGTGTAACAAGGACAAGTGTATGTAAGACTCAACTCTTATGAACTATTTAAGATGAACGGCGTATTCACACGATGTAATACCATGGTTTGACAATTAAAGCGCATAATCATTCATTTCAAGAGCAATTCGAATCCGTATGAGTTCATATTGATAACAAAGATCCATGCATAAACATACTTGGAACAATGACGACACGTTGAAGCACAACTCGTAAAATATTCCACGAAAAATCATGAAACTTCATAACACATAAGATAACACATTATATGACATGTTAGTGAAGTGTACATACTGGAAATGAACCAAGGAAACCATGCAAGAAAGGTTATAAAATTGAAATTTCAAGCCGATTATGCAGGGGTCGCGGCCGTGACCTATTTTGCTCACAAAATGGTAGCGGCCGCTACCTATTTTTTTTCATGAATTTTCATGCAATTTTCACAAGTCGAAACATGGCCAATTTTTGGTAGCGGGCGCGACCTGATTTATATGTATTTCAGGTCGCGGGCGCCACCTGAAGTTATGCCAAATGCGAGAGTGAGTCACGGGCGCGACCATTTTTACTCTATTAACGGTCGCGACGGCGACCTCAAACGCAGCAGAAAAAACAGAGTCGAAAACAGGGGATTCGAAACAAAAACCTCCAAAACCAACAATAAATCCAACTTCACCCCATTGCAAAAGCTTAAATACATCAAATACACATTATACCTCATTAAGACATCAAATAAACCATAAAACTTGCATCAAATCATCAAGAATCCATCCCAAAAACCCCATATTATTTCATGATACCAACTTTCATATAAACTCATACTTTCATGCAAGAATCCAACTCTAATGATCATAATCATGCTCCTAACCACAAATAAGCAAGAAAGCATCAGATAAACATCAAACCCTACTCATGAGTAATTCTAGAATTCAAGCAAAATTTCTCCATTTATACCTTGATATGAAGAAAGAAAGGATGAATGGATGATATGTTGATGATGCTTCCCAAAGTATGAAATTTTCCTCAAAATCAAGCTTGTAATTTGAGATGAAATCTTCCTTCCTTGGCGTTTCCAACGTGATTTAGTGTGTGTGAGTGTGTGTAATTTTATATGAAATGTGAGGAATGAATTACAAGAGATAAAATGCACATATATATGATAGTCTTCCACTAACTCTCACTAATCACCATTATTTGCACTTAAGTCCTTGAAGTATTTGAATGAATGCAACAAGTTTCATTCCATGGAAAATGATCAATTAACTCCCAATTCATGTTCTTCAATTAAGTCATCAAATTTATGAAATGATCAATTAAGGCATATAAAAGCATTTAATCATATTGGCAATTAATTCACAAAATTTCACATTAACATAGTTTCATAGCAGTACATGAAAGTATAATGTATATAATGCAATGACAATTAATAAGTAAGTGAATAAAATAATTAAAATAGACCCCCAACTCCCGAAGACCCGCACGTGGCGTGCTTACCGAAACTTCTGGAAATTAGGGCGTTACAATGTTTTAAGGAAAAAAATAAAAAAAATGTCACGTAATTACATAAATTATTCTTATTTAATAAAATACCCCTCTACTATAGTTTTTTTCTAATTTTACACCAACTTCATGTCACCGATCACTCACACAACCGAAAATCCCTCGCTTCTCAACTGAATCTTGTGAATAAGTAGTGTAAATCGAACACCACAACGCAAGGAACACAATGACACAAACGGAATCAAAATCCAACCGAATGCAGCTCAAATCAGCTAAAATTTTGAACGAATCATGCGGCCAGCTCCGGTGACGGAATTCGATGAGTGAGCTATGGAAATTCATCTAATTGACGAGAGCTACAACTTGGGAGTGATTTGACGTGCTGTTTTGGTAGAGATATTGCCGTTTAAAGAGGGCATCGGCCAGCACTCGTTTGCGCGACTTTTAGGGATCTTAACAGGTGTGTCCGGTGATGAAATGGGGTCAAATTGGTAGGTGTTTCGAACATCTTGATGAGACGAGTTGAACCGTGGTGGACCCGTCGTCCAATTTATCCAGACAACGAAACAGTGGCGGCACAAAGGTGACAACCGCGGTAAACTTAAAAAATTTGGGTTTTTTTATTTTAATTAAGTAAGGAGATGAAGTTGGGGTAAAATTAGAACATAATACTATAATAGAGGGGTACTTTGTTAAATAAGAATAATTTATGTAATTACATAACATTTTTTTTAATTTTTTTTATTAAACATTAATAATCCATTTCATATGCCAACTCAGATTTTGGAGGGAAAATTAGCAAAAATTCCCAAATTTCTGCCACATAGGATGCAGAGGACTAAAATTGAGAAAAAGCGAACAAAAAAAGATGTAATGTGAGAAAAGGTAAAAGTTCAGGACCAAATTCAAAAAATGGCATCTTTAGAGCATTAAAAATGATATTTTCTTGAGATTTATTCAGGCTACGTGCATGGCACGTGGTCTTTTCCGTCAAGAATTTAACGTCAATAGATTAGGACCAAAATCGAACAAGACTATCTTTAGAGGACTAAAAATGATATTTTCCCAACTATTTATAAAAGGGAAAATTTTATTGGGAAAAATATCATTTTTCGTCCTCTAAAATTGTCATTTTTCAATTTTGGTCATGAACTTTTATCTTTTCTCACATTGCATCATTTTTTATTCGTTTGCTCAATTTTAGTCCTCCGCATCCTACGTAGCAGAAGTTTGGGGATTTTTACTGATTTTCCCTCCAAACTCTGAGTTGACATAGGACGTGGATTATTAATTTTTAAGGAAAAAAATAAAAAATTACCACGTAATTACACAAACTATTCTTATTTAATAAAATACCCCTCTATTATAGTTTTTTTCTAACTTCACCCCAACTTCATCTCCTTTGTCAATTAAAATTTAAAAAAAAAAACAATTTTTCTAATTTTACCACCGCTGCCACCTTTGAGCCGCCGTTGTTTTGTTGTTCGGATGAAGTGGATAAGTAGACCACTACGGTTCAACTCGTCTCGTCCAGACATTCGAAATGCTTACCAATTTGACCCCATTCCATCGCCGGAAATGCACGTTCGGAGCCCTAAAATTCGTGCCACCGCGAGCTTGTCGGTGCCGTCTTGAAACGGCAATATCTCTGCCAAAACAGCATATCAATCCTTGAGACCACTCCCAATAGATTCCTCTTAAATCTTACTACAATGCCCATGCCGTGGGTTCTCTGATTAGCCACTGAAATCGCCGAAAACGAAGTCTGAAAGTCCTGTCTGTTGTGCGTGTCGTCGGCCGCCACTTCTCCGGCTAATATCTCCATCGTCCGGCTATTTCAGGCCATAAAACCACTCCCAAGTTGCATCTCTCATCGATTAGATGAATTTCGATACCTCATTCACCGAATTCCGTTACAGGAGCTGGCTGCACAACTCGTTCAAAGTTTCAGCTAATTTGAGCCGCGACCAACCATGTTCAATCGGCCATATCTCTTAAACCATTGGTCGAATTTCAATTTCATCTATGTCATCGTGTTCCTTGGGTCGTGATGTTCGATTTACACTACTCATTCGCAAGATTCGGTCGAGAAACGAGCGATTTTCGATAGTGTGTGTGATCTGTGTGTATGTGTATTTGGAAAAATTAGAAAAAAAAAACTATAATAGACGGGTAATTTATTAAACTAGTGAAAACAATGTGCGTTGCAAATTAAGTATAAGATTTAGGAAAATTTACATATGACTACCTTGTTATTAGCCATAATTACAACGTAGTCCATCTTTATCAGAAAATTACAATATAGATAGTCCCTCCATTATGTTAGGATTCCGTCATAATTTTGCCCTGTAATCTCAAAAATACCCTGAGGTATGTTCATAATTTTTGAATTACCAAAATACACTTATATAAAATATTTGAAAATATTACAAAAACGTCTCTGCCTATTACGTACTCCAGCAAATAAACGACCCTTTCAATTTCAAAAATTACAAAAATAATTAATGGTATTTTTGAAATTACAGGACAAAATCATGATGGAACCTTAACGAAAAGGATGGACTACTAACGGAACATAAATTAGAAGGACTTCATTGTAATTTCTTAATAAAAATTGATTGCATTGTAATTAGACTTAATAATAGGGTAGTTAGATGTAAATTTCTCTAGATTTGTCTAAATAGTTATAATAATTAAATTGTAAAAATATATGGGAGTTTTTGAGGAAACTCCATGTTTGACTAAAAATTTTTAGTTCACTCCCTGATTCAAATAAATTTTTAGTTTGCTCCCTATTAACATAAATTATCTTTTTTTCCTTAATTTTCTTAATATGAAGTACTGACATTTGAGTTTGTAGAACTATATTTGAATTTTGAAGAACTATCATGATAAGCAACAGTTTGTTATCGAATGAAAAACTTTTATGTTAATATGAAGTATTCATTTATACATTTGTGGAATAATATCTATATTTTGAGAAATTATTATATTATTTAGCAATCGGGAGTTGAATGACTTAATAAAGAATTTTTTTCTTAATATGAAGTATTTATCTTTGAATTTGTAGAACTACATCTAAATATGAAGGAATTATTATGTTATATAACGGTTAGATGTTAAATGAAGAATTTTTCTCTTAATATAAAGTATTTATATTTTAATTTGTAGAACTATATCTAAATATTAAGGAACTATTGTGTTGTGCAATGGTTAGATGTTAAATGAAGAACTTTTCTCTTAATATGAAATATTTATATTTGAATTTGTAGAACTATATATATCTAAATATTAAAGAATTATTGTTTTATGCAACCCTTAGATTTTAAATGAAGAATTTTTCTTTTAATATGAAGTATTCACATTTGGATTTTGAACATTAAATGTGAACTTTACAGAATTATTGTATTGCACAACCGTTAATTATTAAATAAAGAACTTTTATTTGAATATGAAGTATAACGTCATGTAATTGTGGAACTACATTTAATTTTTGAGGAATTGTTGTGTATTCAGCAATATGGCTAAACAAAGGATAGTTAGGTCATTTTAGAATAATTAGGGAGTTAACTAAAAAATTTATTGGAATGGGAAGTGATCATGTTCAAAATTGGTTTTGCTGAGTTGGGGGCCTAGCTAGCAATTTCGGGTCGACCAGTCAAGAATTTGTAATAGTGGGCTCTTTAATCGATCTGGAAACACTCAAACACACGTAAGCTAAAAGGCCAAATTGGGGACTTGGGGTTGGACCCAAGTTTGGCACTCCGATACTCAAGTCAGTGGAGAATTCTTAGAAAGAGAAATAAATGCTAAGAAAACAAAATAAATACTCTTAAATGGCTTACCAAACACTGTTCAAGGCATGGGTATTTATAGTCAAGAGCAATTAACAAAGTAGTGCGTGTACCGTGACTATGCATTAATTATCCTGCAGGCGGTTGATCCTTTTGTCGGACGCTTGAGCAGGTGGCTTGAGGTCGAGTGTACCTTGTTCCCCCTTTTGGCGTAGACACGTACCGCGGGCATTAAATGCACTGTAGCATGCCCGACGCCGGGGAATGAGGGAGCTCCACGTGTCCCGAAAAAGATGCTTTATGGCATCTGGATGCCAGGTGACGTAGGATCTCGACCTCTGGGATAGAGACCAGGCACTTCGTGCCGAAACATATCGCGCAGAAGGGAGCATGTGTTAGGGGTTGGGATCGTGTTCAATCCCCTGATCCGGTCTGGTGTGGGATCGAGTTTGATCCCCAGGGTTGGCCTGGGATCGAGTTTGATCTCTTGAGCCGGTGTGGGATCGAGTTCGATCCCATGGGCTGGCCTGGGATCGAGTTTGATCCCTTGAGCCGGTATGGGATCGAGTTTAATCCCTTGGGCTGGCCTGGGATCGAGTTTGATCCCTTGAGCCTGTGTGGGATCGAGTTCGATCCCATGAGCCGGCCTGGGATCGAGTTTGATCCCTTGAACCGGTGTGGGATTGAGTTCGATCCCGTGAGCCATCCTAAGATCGAGCTATCTGAGGTGGCAAGGCTGCCACGTAGCTTCTTTGGGGGCGTGCCACTTGGCCCGTCCATCGTATGGTATATCAGAGGCCCCCCAAATTACCGGCTTGAATTTTCACGGGGTAATTTCCATCGATCCGATACTTGGAAGGGGAAGCGTCGCGACCGTTGACTTTGACCCGCTGCCTCGTTGGTAGGCGTATCTTTTAATCAATTCGGTCTTCGGTAAGCAACAAGGACAATGTTTCGCGTATCGAGAGAAAGCGACTCGGTCTTCAAGGCATAAGATTGGCTCCGTTTCGCGCTTCGAGAAAAAGGCAACGCGGTCCTCTAGGAGATGGCTCGACTGCCCTTCCAAGACGAGACGGTAGGGGCTCCGGAGATGAAGCACTCTTTCGGCTTGTACCATGCCTCAATGAAGCACGGGTTTCGGTTCCCGATCCGGCCTCCCTTGTCGACCTCTTTCGAGCGGGTCAACCTATGCCCCGCCCAACTTGTTTCGAACTCGATCGCTTTGATGCATAGTGCAATCGTCATACTCAGGTGTCTTGGGTTTGAGCCCCGTTTCGAGGACCTTGGGGGAGTTTTTCACCCTCATCAACTCGGTCAAGTCTGGGGCCGGGTATTACTACTTGCAAGCCAGGCCGTATCGAAAACTCGTTGATATTCCGATCTCGTCGAACAGAAGTCTTTGGAAGGAGAAATTTTTCTTCATCGACTGTCCGTTGTCACTTCCTTTTCATACGACGTGGACCGCGAAAAAGCCTAAGAAGCTCCCGACAAAGAAAAGTGCTTGGTTGCATCGTGACAAAAATTTCAAGCTATTGACCGACCTGGGCTCACTCGACCCCACCTATTTAACGAAGATGGCCCATTTAGTCGCGGCGGGTATGGTACCGGGGACGAGGTTACGCAATTTCCACTTTGGTGAGCCTCTGCCTTCGGTCGACCCGCCGGATCGGGTCTAGGGTCTTTTTTTTTTTATTTTTTATGCTTGTGTTGGGTCGTAGTCGATCCCTTTGCATACCAGGTCAATTTCGATCTCCTTGTGCGTCGGGTCGATTTCGATCCCCTTGTTGTGTCGGGTCGAATTCGATCGCCCCTCTCGGTTTTTTTTTTTTTTGGATACTAATCAACCCCGATGTGGTTTTGCAGGTTTGCACATTCTGGCCATGAGTCGATTGGAGCGGGTGCGGAAAAACTTGAAGTTGAACAAGAACGATCCTATTCCTCAGGCCGAGCGGGAGAGGGTTGACCGGTCGATATCCGCGATTAATGAGGCTCTGCTGGAGGCCCAAGACTTGGCCCAACGGCCCCGTCGGCAGGCTCCCTCGATTCCTCGACCCCAAGATCAAGTTCCCGAAGAAGCTTACGGGGCGGGACGGGCGTCGGATGCGGTCGAGTCCAATCCTGTGGACCCCGAACAAGTAATTAATTTGGATCATTTAGATCTTTATTTCGACCCCAGTAACAATCTTTATGACCTGACTCTTCTTCAAGAGGCCGGTAGGCGCTTGCGCAAACGGAAGAAGAAGGTGCAGGCTGAGGAGGTCGAGCCCGACGTCGACCCTGATAGCTAGTCGGACGTAAAAGCAAAGCTACGTGATTTCCAACAGACAGCCTCACCTAGGTGGCCGGGCGGGCTCGAAAGGATGAAGGAGGACGGGTCGATACGGAATCTCGGGGTCGGTCAGCCCAATATCCCCCTGCTGGCCTCACTTTTCAACACCAACTGTGTGATCGATGAGCAAAAGGCGCTTTTTAAGGAGCCCCGTGATCATAAAAAATATCGTGTCTGTAAAGCCGTTTACAGCGTAACTGTCTCCTTGTCAATTCCCTTCAGCGATCCTATTTTTATATCGATCTAACGACCCGACCCCATCGACAGGAACTGATGCCGACCGTCTACAATGCTTTTCAAAGGGCGGACGTCTTTGAGTCCGAATTGCTGAAGTACAAGGAGAAGTACAAGGTCGCCAAAGCCATGCTAAGGTCGGCCAACACGGAGAGGTTGGCTGAGCTCGAGAGACGGCTCGACGAGGTGTTATCGACGTAGAGCCTTAGGGAGGACGAGGCCCGGGTGCGTACAGTATTGCTGCAAAACGCTCTGGAGTGGATTCAGACCATGGAGTCGAGCTGTGCAGCTGAACTAAGTGCAATCCAGGTTGAAACCAAGGAAAAAGTTAAGTAGGCAAAGGTCGAGGGCTGGGACGCGGGTCGAGCGACCGCCTTGGCGGAAGGCCAGGCCAAGATCGATGCTATGATTGAGACCTTCTGTAATGCTAAGACTGGGATCGAGCAGTACGCCATCCGAGAGTTCATCGAGGGGCCTGCCTTTGACGAGGCGAACTCGGTCATGGGTGGGGTTGACTTGGAGGCCGGTTTTAGGCTAGCTTATAATCAAATCAAGAAGCAAGGTCTTATCCCCCTGAGTTTCAACGACTCAAGCATTGGCCTTGACAAGCCAGACCCGTATCCTGATCTGACAGACGAAGACTCCGAACCCCCCGTTGATATCGATTGGCGCAGCCACAAATATGGGTTTGCGATTGACATGTCGTTCGCAAAAAGGGATAAAAGAGAGCTCCCTCTGCCGGTCGACCTCGAGAGCTTCCTACCGCGTCGTAACAAATCCTCGGCTCAGTCTGGTCCCTCGGGCTCTTCTCCGTCTTCACAGCATTGATCTTTGTTTGCGTTTATGTTTAGTAATTTCAAAACAATCCATTCGACCCAGCAGCTGGGGTGTAGCCGTGTGAATACTATGTGATTTATGTTTTTGTCTGCATACTTCGGAGGTACCGACCCACATCGCGGGTGAGGTCGGTGTCTCGTTCTTAACTTTATGCTCGACCCACATCACGGGTGGGATCGAGATTTAATCACTTCACACTTGTTTTTTGGCAAGCAATATTCTTTTCCTTGGATGGATTGACAGAGGCACCATATGTGATGTTGGGATCTAGTTTGATCCCCACATGTGCTATGGGATCGGTATCGATCCCCGTATGTGCGAGGGATCGAGCTCGACCCCCCATATGTGCTATGGGATCGAGTTCGATCCCTGTGTGCTTTATTGGGATCGAGTTCGATTCCCTAAGTCGTGGGATTCCCACGTACAACTTTAACAAGTGTTTATTCGTGTGGGGTTTGAGTTTGGACTCGGGATTGTTTGTCGTTAGTCTCGTTCTCATCGGGTCATCGCACAACCTCGTTGGACTTGGGGATTTGCAATACGAGAGAATAATTAAAAAATTTACTAAAAATGTAGTTGGGGGGCCTCACTCCCTCCCGATAGCATGATCGTAGATCGAATGCCCAATAAGTAAACAAGACGTAAAAACCCTGGTCGACTTTTATCGACCGGATCGAGCTTGACCCAAAGATAAGTTCGAGACCGGGCTTTGAGCGGGCTCCGGTTCGATTAACTATACAAGATAGGTTTTTCAAACATAAAACTTCTTCAGATTGTGTGCTTTCCAGGGCCTTGGTAGGGGCACTCCGGCCATATCTTCGAGCTTGTATTCCATGTTTTTGCCTACTTTAGTAACTCGGTAGGGGTCTTCCCAATTTGGTTCGAGCTTTCTTATGTGTTGGAGGACCTCTGACCTGTTTATTGTACGATCGGGCCGCGGCCGCCTTGTATTGTTTAATCTTCTGGTACGCGCGTTCCCGCTTCTCCTCTATCAGATCCAGGTCGTCGGATCGATTTTCACTATTCCTATTGAGCTGGTACTGACTGACGTGGGCCGTTTCATGTTGTAACTCCGAGGGGATCACGGCTTCCGACCCGTAGACCAGGGAATAGGGGGTTTGGCCCGTTGCGGTTCGGGGGGTCGTTCGATAAGCCCAGAGGACCCCGTCGAGCTCTTCTGCCCATGCGCCTAACTTGGCGCGAGGCGGGTCTTCAAGTTTTGAATGATGATCCTGTTAGTGACTTCGGGTTGGCCGTTTATTTGAGGGTGGCCAACGGTAGTGAATCTAAGGTCGATCCCAATGTCTCGACAATAGCTTTTGGTGTTCTCACTCCAGAACTGAGGTCCGTTGTCACAAATAAGAACCCTCGGGACCCCAAAGCGGCAGATTATACTCTTCCAAAGGAAATTTCTTATCACTGCATCGGTTATCTTCGGGATTGCTTCGGCCTCGACCCACTTGGAGAAGTACTCGATGGCTACTATGGCGAACCTTTTTTGCCGAGGGACCAAAGGGAAAGGTCCAATGATGTCGATCCCCCATTGATCGAAGGGCAAGGATACGGCGATTGCGATCATAGTTACAGGGTGTGTGTGTATGAGGTTGCCGTGTTTTTGGCACTTGGGGCATTTCATCGAATGCAACTTCGCATCTCGGACTAGGGTCGACCAAAAGTAGCCGCTCCGCAGGACTTTACGGGCTAAGGCTCGACCCCCCGAGTGGTTTCCGCAGTTCCCTTCGTGGATTTCTTCCAACACATCTCGTGCTTGGCTTTGGCGGAGGAATCTCATGGGCGGACCTGTGAAGGACTTTTTGAACAACCTTCCTTCGCCGTTGAGCACATACAGTAATGATCAATACTTCAGCCGCCTCGCATCTGTACGGTTTTGAGGTAACGTTCCGTCTTTTAGGTATGCGACTAAACCATCCATCCAACACGGTTCTTCCGGATTGATCGTCGTGACCTCGACCAGAACCCCATCGATGACCCGACCGGATGAGATGTGGAATGAAATGGTCCCATCTAGGGTGCCCTGGAGGCCATTCGTGAGTTTGGATAGCGCATATGCTCGGGCGTTTTCTTCGCGAGGGACTTGCTCGATCCAAAAATCTGCCATCGATTCTTCCCTTGCTTCATACGTGCCGTTGACTTGCCCAACGACAAGTTGGGAGTCGGTTATGACCGCCAACCTCTCGACCTGATGTTCGGATGCGAACTTTAGTCAGGCGATGAGTGCCTCATATTCCGCTTCATTGTTAGTGGCCTTGAAGTCGAGGCGAACGGCGAAATCGAACTGCGTGCCATCTGAACTGATTAATGATATCCGTACCCCTCCTCCCTTGGAGGTCAATGAGTCGTCGACATACATTGTCCAACTCAGGGGATCGGGGGTGACCTTTGAAGGTTTCGTGTTCTTTTTTACTAAGAATTCAGCCAGAACTTGAGCTTGTTGGGCGACGCGGGGTTGGAAAGTGATGTCGTGTTCACTTAGCTCCACCGTCCATTTCATCATTCGACTTGAGATATCGGGTTTAGACAAGACCTGCCTGAGGGGTTGACCAGTTAGCACTACGATCGGGTGGGCCTGGAAATAGGGTCGTAATTTTCGAGCTGTATTTGTCAGTGCGAAGACAAACTTCTCGATCTTAAGGTAGTTTAGCTCCGCCCCATGCAAGATTTTACTCAGATAATAGATGGGCATGTGTTTTCGATCCCTAATCGTGACGAGGACCGAACTAAAAGTTTCGTTGGAATGAGAGAGATAGAGGTACAAGGTCTCCCCTTCGTTGGGCTTGGCCAACAGCGGTGGAGATACCAGGTACTCTTTAAGTTGTTCAAAGGCTCTATCGCACTCTTCATTCCATTCGAACTTTTTTAAGTTTCTTAATATCTTAAAGAAAGGTAGGTTCCGCTCGGATGATCTGGATATGAACCGATTCAGGGAAATGATCAGACCGACCAAAGATTGGACTTGGCTTATGCAATCGGGTCGAGGTATGACCTGGATGGCTTTGTTCTTCACTGGGTTTGCCTCGATCCCACGCTGACTAACCATATACCCGAGGAATTTTCCTCCCTCGACCCCAAATGTGTATTTGTCCGGGTTAAGCTTCATGTCATACCTTCTGAGGATTTCAAACACTCGACCCAGGTGGTCGAGATGATCACATGCTCGTTTGCTTTTCACGATCATGTCGTCCACATAGACCTCCATCATTTTTCCAATCTCTTCTTTGAACATCTTGTTTACCAATCTCTGGTATGTTACCCCGGCATTCTTGAGACTGAAGGGCATCACTTTGAAGCAATAGATGCGTTTGACCGTTATGAAGGCCGTGTGGGTCAATCTTCGGGCGCCATGGAGATCTGGTAATATCCCTGAAAGAAATCCATCATGTTCAGCATCTCACAACCAGCTGTCGAGTCGACGAGCTGATCGATCCGAAGGAGCGGGTATGGGTCCTTCGGGCACGCCTTGTTTAGATCCATAAAATCGTTACACATTCTCCATTTACCCCCCGTCTTCTGTATCAGGACTACGTTACACAACCAATCAACGTATTGGGCTGGGGTCACGTAGCCCGCGTCAAGCAATTTGTTGATCTCGGCCTCGATGATCTCGTTTCGCTCTTTGCTTTGAGTTCTCAGCTTCTGTTTTATGGGTCTGTGAGTGGGATCGAGGCCGAGACGATGATAGATCACTTTCGGGTCAATCCCAACGAGGACTTTAGCTGTCCATACGAAAACATCGGCATTTTCTTGGAGAAATTCAATCATCATGATCTCGTGCTGGGGGTTCATGTTCGACCCGATCTTTGTTGACTTGTCACTATCGTTTGGGTCGAGGGGTATTTGTTTCAAAGAATCGGATGGTTCGATCCGCCCCACGGCTTTTCTCTTTTGAGCCACTCGTGAGCCCTCGGCTTCTACCTTCGGTGCTGCGAGGTCGAGCTCTGAGCTCGTGTAGGTCTGGAGATCGAGGCACTCGCTCGCGTCCTTTTCCTTCTCCTTCGGCTCCTTGAGGGTGATTGCATAACATGCCCAACTGTCCGGGACGTCGCACACTACTTCCCCGACCCCATTAGGGGTTAGCATCTTCAACTTTTGGTGATAGGTGGAGATTATGGCTCTAAACTGTATGAGGTCGGGTCAACCGAAAATCATGTTGTATGCGAGGGGCATGTTTAACACAACGTACTCGACCTCTTGGGTAACTCGCCGAGGCGATGTTCCCATCGAAGTGAGCAGTTTGATGTACCCAAGCGGGATGACCTGGGATCCCCCAAAGCCAGACAAAGGCGTTCGGATCGGATCTAGCCTCAAGTTATTCAATTTCATTTTTACAAGCATAGAGTAAAGAACAATGTTCGTGCTACTTCCATTGTCAACAAGACATTTGGTTACATTGTAGTTAACCACTCCCAAGGTCACCACCATCAGACAATTAGGCGTTTCACCCTCCCGATGTGGGCCCGTGTGGCTGTCATTTTTTCTAAAGCTAACCTCCTGCCTCTCCCACTTTCTATTCTGCTCGATCTGGAGGATCTCCTCGTGGGGTCCGTTGTACTCTCGAGCCGCCCTCCGGATATTCTTCTTCCTTGCAGCGTTGGAGTCACCACCCTCGTGCCCCCAGCGATCATGTAGATGGTGCCGTTGGTTGGGGGGGTTATCCTCGGTCCTGAGTTCGACCGGCTTTCTCAGAATAGTGGTCTATTTTGCGAACAAAGTCCTTCAAGTGCCCTCCTTGGATGAGTCACTCGATCTCATCTCGGAGAGCGTTGCATTCCTCAGTGGTATGACCCCACTGCTGGTGATACCTGCAAAACTTCCCTGATTTTTGGGCCTTGGGACCTTCTCGGATGGTCTTGGGCTTGTTCAGGAGTTTCTTGTCCATGATCGAGAAGATTTGTTCGACGGTCGTGTTGAGGGGAATATAGTTTCGTCGGTCGATCTGGGTCGGCGGATCGACTTTCCCTTTGGACCTCTTAGGCTCGATCCCTTTTCGGCTCGGGGTCGAGCTCGACCCAAAATGGTGACCCTCCGAAATGGGCAGAGGGGTTGGCCCATGAGCCAACGCCATTTTCTCGAATAGCTATTGGTCAAAGTTACTATTGGTCAAGTTAGGAGGTCGTCTTTCAAATCACGTTAGGAGGTCGTGATTACACAGGCTAACCTCCCCATGAGGCTTCATGTTACTCGGAGCAGCCTCATTTCCTCGGCTTCATGTTGATACCTCTTGTTGATGCCATCCAGACTTTCAAATCACGTTAGGAGGTCATCTTTCATTCGTATTTCTTCAAGTGGTCCAAGTTACTATTCTTTAAAATCAATTTATCTTTTAAACAGTAAATCCATTTTCATCGAGTAAATATTCGTTTCGAAGCTAATTTTTGTCCGAATCACATGAGCCAACTTCCAGCAGCTTATCCTCATGTTTAGGGTGTTAAATTACCTAAATACCATTCATTTCCCATTTTTATTTAATTCCTAAGACTAAGCTTACAAGAGAAGCCATCAACCTTTGCTCTCCCACCCTTGGAGGTATTTTTATTGCAAGGTGGGGGCTCCCAACAAGTATAAATAAGCCCCTCATGCCATTCATTCCCTTGCTCATTTGTTGTGTTAACAACTCCCTTTCTTCCTCCCTCTCCCCCTCTTGTGCCGTGAGGCTTCCTCCCCTTGTGTAGGTTAGTTGTTTTATTTTTTATGCTAAAGTTTTTATGTTATGTTATGTTTTTTTTATGTTTTTATATTATGGTATGTTTATATTATGTTTAGGTTGGGTCTTAGGGTCTTCCCTAAGACATATAGGAGTTTAATTTATGCATTTATTATATAGTTTTTATGACATGTTTGAATAGTTATAATTTGTAATCTAATTGTTTAGTATATGCTATGAAATGTTATAATATGCTTTAATATATGATATGATCATGGAATAGGGCTTCTATATGATGATTATTGATGCATGGTTATGATATTTAAATTATGTTCATGCATGTTAGCTAATGGAATAGTAACCTATGATCAATTATGTTATAACATGTTAGATGTTGTCATTTAATTTAATTTGTTACATGTTTAATGGTCATGTTATGCTATGACTTATATCTATGATATGTTATTACATTGTTACAATGTTACATGACTCATATGTTATAACTTGAGCTTGTGATATAATATGGATTAATGGAATAGTACTTGATCATATGTTATACACTTTGATAGTGTCACATGTTACACCCTAAGCCGGAATAGTATTTCATAACTTGATGTTATGCCTTAATTAGATCCCTTAACCATAGGTTATACCTTTAGACTAGATGACACTTGATTATAATAACATGAACTTGAAACTGTAGGTTATAATCAAGATCATAATTGAATTTATGTGTGTATGTGTGCATGTCTTGTGTGTGTGTATACGTGCATGGGGGGTGTGTGTGTGTGTATAGTAAGGGTTTGACCCGACCCTTTTGACCCGATAAGTGAATAGTAATATGTGAATAGTAATTCATGAATAGTAATCTGGAATAGTAATTATGAATAGTACTTTTGAATGGTGCTTTTGAATAGTAACGCGAATTAAAACTTGTGCTTTCTTAATAGACATTTGCACCTAGGGTTTTCAAATCCGAGGTCTAAAATGTGATTTCAAAATGTGTTTTCTTTCGAGGACTTGTTTCATAACCTAAGGGTTTGCGATAGGATTCATAATTTGATTAATTCTTAATTGGTTATACTTAGATCATAGTCCCACGTTATTGATAACTCACTTTAACGTATTCCTTTGTGTGTTATCTTTCTCTAATACCTTAAATGGTATTACTCTTTTGTGTTACATGTTCCTTGTTTGATTGATAGCATTCATGTGCATCATTATAGAAGTGGGTCTTAGTTCTTGAGCTCACTTTAGTACACTGCATCATTATAGGAGTTAACGTTGAGCATTGGAATCCCCAGGGCACTGCATAATCTATCCTACCTACTATTACTAATAGGTGAGGTTAAACTATTTCAACTGGAACCATGAGTACTTAATGATTCAATTGGTTTAAAACTCTAAGCCTAGCGCTTTATAATCTTGTTTTGAAATGCCCTTTATAAGGGACAACTCTTCAAAGAACCCAGACCTATTCGTATTCAAAGGCACATGTTTTCAAAGTATTGCATCAATAGTTCAATGTTTTCAAAGTACAACATCAATGGTTCATGTTTTCAAAGTAGTGCATCAATGGTTCAATTGTTTCTAGCATTTGGATTTAATTCGAATGTCATCAATGGAGCAAGTAATCAATGGTAATGGTATGGGCCCGACGGTTATGTGTAGAGGTAATGCTCGGAAGGTGAGCGCCAACGACAGCACTAATACCGACTGCCACACTAGGCGATTGATACCGACTTTAATCAGAAGGTTTGGTTAAGTCAGGATAATTATCGGGAATGGACATCAAATCTATTCCCAAATCAATGGTTAGTGGTCACCTAGGGGTCGCTCCCCGAAGTGAAACTTGGTGGAGGATGGTGTATGTGTGTATGTGTTAGGGTGTTGGTGATCTCGGTCCGACACCCTATTAATGGTCATGTTTTATGGAGTAAGGATGGAGAAGCCTAGCTTGCGGGCATCAATGTTTTCATAAAGTTGGTTCATATCTTGCAAAGTTATTCCCTACCCTTATCCTGTTTTATGAAAATCATATAAACCAAATCATAGCATATGTGTGCGCGTGTGACAGCATTCATGAAAGTGTTTTGAAAACTCTCATTTCTTATAACGTTGCATCAAAGGGTTTTATCACTTGAGCTTACTCTTAAGTTCTTTATTAAAGATTTGCATTAAAGGTTTTACCTTGTGAAATTTACTTCAAGCGTTTACTTCAAGTGCTTTCTTTTAAAGATGTCCCTCACTTAGTCACTTTGACTAATACCTTTATCTGTTTTCTGGCCTCATGGTTTCAGGTCTTGCAGCCGCAACCTAGAGGTATCTTGAAGCTCTAGAGTGTTCCTTTTGTTCGAGTCAGGACTTTACTTTATTAATCTATTTTATGTCCTGCATTTGATATATGGCTGCGTTGATACTTTACCTTATGCTTTTGTGATACTCTTGCTGCTACTTCGATAGAGCTACTATTGATATTGTTATGCTCTCGTGATAATGTTTATGATATAGTAATGTTAATAGTCTCTTCTGCTTCAACGATCGTTAACTGTTCAATATGCTCATTATGTGCCACCATCACGCATGTTTTAGAAAGTTTTAAATTTCACTGATTTTCCGCTGCATAAGCCACATTCTTAAACCCTGCTATTGTTAATCGTAATGGTCATCGCCGTTCGCTGGGGTATTTCTTGTGTGATGGCTCACACCATTACTTGAGGGGTGCTTCAGTGCGGGGTTGGGGCGCCACTCTCTACCAGCAAAGTGGGGGCGCTACAGCCTGAAGTGGTATCACAGCGCCAGGTTAAGTAGGAAAAGACTTGACCTGAATTGCTCGCATCAAGAGAGGTTGTTTGAGTTTGCATGGTTCTATCTTCTGGTGTTTATATTCGTTGTATATTTTGTATAGCCATGGTAGTTCAGCCGTATCATGATCCGAATCAGCAGCAGATGGATAAGACCTTTTTCAAGTAGTTCAAGGCTCCACGCACTACGCCTATTTCTAGCCGAGGAGGTACTCGTTTCTATACTTGGTGCCGATCAAGGAACAGAGGCAGGACTAGAAGCAGTCTAATGGAGGTATTGATGGATCTGATGATGATAAGGCTGGTCTAGCAGGGCATGGACAAGATTATTTTGGCGAAGGGGATGTATAGCTATGGTAGAAGATCCTCGAATTTTGGCACCACGGATGACGAATTTCAGACGACATGGAACCACAAGAGGTATTTTGCACTTGGTTTGGACGAATGGTAAGGTCTGAATGGGAGTCAACTCGATGGTATCGGGTCCTTCTCATCTTAATTTTTGTTTAAAAATGTGGCCTAATGTAGAAATTTTTTTTCCAAACCTTGCACGTTTATGACACTTTACCGCTTTATAATGGATATCTGTTTACTGCTTTCCATAACTATCATTGCATGAGTCTTAGAGTTGCTTCAAGATACCATTAGGGCCATTATAGGATCATGCCATTTCATTTAATGTCATCATACTTGATATGTTATGTATGTTCATGAATTGTCAATGGTAATGGATAATGGAATAATATATCAATGTTGATATGTTGTTCATGCTTATAAGTTGCTCATGCCTATATGGTAATGTGATAATGGATTATTGTTGATATTTTGCTGTGGGAATGTGTTGTTCTCATGATTAAGTGTGACTACGTGGAAATGTGAATACGTGGTTACCAATTATGTGGATCATCCTTACTATCATGTATTATACACATATTTGAATGCTAGAAACTTCAGTATCATCATGCCACCGAGAAGAGCACCACGTGATTGCGTACCACCACCGCCATCCCAAAGAGAAGTTACGCCACCACGGGATGTCATACCGCCAAGGGATATCACGCTATCACCTCCCAGGAGGGAGGAAGTTCCAGATTTAGCTGATGTGTTGCGACAATTCGTGAGGGCTTGCAATTCTCCTAATGGGAAAACACTAGAGAAGTTTCTAAGGATGAACCCGCCTAACTTTTATGGCGAACCTAATGACTTGAAGGCTGAAAATTGGTTAACTAGTCTCGAAAAGATCTTCGAAGCTATGGATATCTACCCTGAAGATCGTGAACGAGTTCAGTATACTGCATTTCTAATGGAAGGAGCGGCGTTGAACTGGTGGAGGCATACTCAGCACATGTGGATGGAGAACAACGTTGATGGAAACTGGACTGAGCTTGTGAAGGAGTTTCAACAGAAATACACCCCTCAGGTAACACGTGATGTAAGAGAAGCTGAATTTATGAATTTGGTCCAAGGATCCATAAACGTGATGGAGTATGAAGCTAAGTTTGTCAGGCTGATTAAGTATGCACCCCACATTCTGAGTGATGAGCGTTGCAAGACTAAAAGGTTCATTGATGGTCTGAAACCTGAGCTCCGTTGGACACTAGCTTCTTTAGATGTCAAGACCTACACTAGAGCAATTGATAAAGCATTGAAAGTCGAAGCAGCCCATAAGGACATCCGGATGACCGTTAGTCGTCAAGAGCCTTCTAACCCTAAGACTTTTCAAGGGACAAAGTGTTAGGAATAGTGCCCTAGAAAGCCGATTCGACGTAATCTGCTTTGGGACTTTTCTTGTATCACAGACAATCTTTGAATAATATACGATTGATTATAGGCAAACACTTCTTTATATGCCAATACGTGTTTTGTGTGTTTCCATTACGTGCGCATGTATGAGAACTCCCCTAATCCTGATGACTTTAGGACTCTACCATTTAGGTGAAATGGTTCATGAAACGAGCCCTATATCACATAAGTCATGATTAGTAAAATACTCCAAGCCGATGAGTCCTACAGACAGTGGGAGTGTCAACCTGACTCCTCTAAGGCTTGCTTGTGGGATCACGCCCTTAAGAAGGACCACCTTGTTTCATGGAGGTGCAAAGTGTATAGTTGATACGTGCGTGATACATGAGGGTGCTTACTTTAATAAGTAAGTTCACTGAGGTACCCCGTGTGAGAACATTCCTAAATGGGAAAGAAAGTTTCTATTTCAGGAAATGGAAACTTCCAGATTAGGAAATATCTCACGAGTCATTGATGTGATTAATTGATCCTTAGACTTGAGGTTCCATGTTACTTTATGAGTTAACTCTGTAGTCTTTGGTATAAGCTTTAAAGGGTGTCGCCTTAGACAACTGATTCAAGGCTTATGCTGGGGCTGCACAAGTGACTCATGAAAGTGAATGAGAATCAAGAAAGGACCTACACTTGCATTTGCAAGGTGATCTCTTATTGTGTAAGTCATTCATATGCCATATGGAGTCCTTGGCCAAGGCAGTAGATCAAGACATCAAGAAAAGGGTTTCTTGGATTGAGATCAAATGGATATGAAATGCACTTAGCTTTAAGACCAGATTATTAGGGTTCTAATTATTCCCTTACCCTAGATCATGGTTGAGAGATAGTAAGTAGGAGGATTGTATCTCACATGAATCAATGACTTAAAGGTTCTGTCGAATCCGAACATTCCAATTCAGCTAGGGGTTAAACACCTGTTGCTAGACTATGGTCGTTTAATCTGTGGACTGATTAATTAATTAGTGAATTAATTAATTAGGGTCACTGCTAATTGAATTGAGAACCTAGAGGGTCACACACAACAACTTGGTTACATGAGTTGAGGCTTTAAAATGATTAAACGAGTTAATCAAGCCAAGAGGGTTCCACACGTGTGAAACCACACGTGTGGCTCACGTGAGTGACACGTGTCATTGTGACACGTGTCACACACGTGTATAAATATATGTGTATATTTATTTATGTATTAAATAATTAATGTGATTAATTATTTAATAGACTTTGGTTTAATTTTGAATTAAAAAGAAAGTCTTATTTTGGAGAAAATAATCTAGTTAATTAATTACGAATTAATTAATTAGATAAAATAAGTTATTTATTTTAAATAAATAAAGTATAAAATTATCCAAAAATAGTTTGGATATTTTTAGCTCTCTTAAAAGTTGACTTGGATTAGAATTCAAAGTCAAAGTTGGAAAATACTTGATCATCAAGTAATAGGAGAGAGAGGGACCAAATCCTTTGTCCATTAGGACTAGGTTCGGCCGCCCCTCCCCTTTCCTATATATAGGGGAGCTCATGCTCCCCTTTAGAGCTAATAGACAATTCTTGGTTCATGTGTTGAACACCTTCCTTTCTCCAAGATAAAATAAAACCCTAGGTTAAGCCTAAACACTAACTAGAGAACTAGCATCCTTACTAGTTAGATTGTAGCCAAGTTGGTGGACTATCTCTAGAGACTTCAAGTTAGAAGTTTTGAAGATTCGAGCTTTACCAAAAGTGGGGATTAAGCAAAACGATCAGAAGGGATGATGAAACGATTCTGAACCCAATGTGAAGCGAATGAAAAAATCGAACCAAAGAAGATGGCGAAAACCGTTCGTCCATATCCTGAAGGATGAATTTTTTCACGAGGGTTTTGTGACTGGCAGTTTTCTACTTTCGCAAAACTGGTTTTCGAAGGGAGTTTCAATCCTGCTTTTCTCGTTTCATGTTTCTTTCTTTATGTTATATTGTTAAGAACATCTCTAACATGAATTGAATCTAGGTTGGTGTGGATTGCTATCCCGACAATGGATTCTGAAGTAGAAAGAGACTTTCGAGGGACGGGTTGTCAAGCCGCGAGAAGAGCGTTCTTGGGTGGCTTGAAACGCTTCAAGAAAGAATAAAAGAAAAGTAAGTTTTCTATCTTTACGAATTTGGATACACGATTGCGAGTTCAAGATCCTTTTGTTGGAAAAATTTTTAAATTCCGCTGCTTTCTGATTCGTGTTTTCCAACAAGTGGTATCAGAGCCACCTCGTTAATCGTGTTTCTGATTCATCTCAATTAAACTGAATTTTGAGAAATTCTTGAATCTGAATTATAGTGAGGTATTCTTGAATTTGTATCGTAATCTGAGCTTTTGAATCTGAGAGGTTTCCTGATAAATTTAGAAAATCGTTTTCTAAAAAAAGGGTTTTATTTTAGATTTATTAAAATCGCGATTTTGATTCCCGAATCGAGACGAAAATTTTTCTGAAAAATTTTGTACGGAAAACAGTGTGGGACGACGAGGACCAAGCGAGTTTGTCGCTCGTCGTCGCCGCACGCGGACGGGTCCGGACGAGGCCGGAACAGCCTGTGCGGGATCGCCCGCACACCCATGTGCGGGACTGCCCGCACGCGTCCCCCCAGCCCTGTGCGGGATCGCCCGCACACCCCTGTGCGGGACTGCCCGCACGCGTCCGCCCAGCCCTGTGCGGGATCGCCCGCACACCCCTGTGCGGGACTGCCCGCACGCGTCTGCGTGGGGCTGTGCGGGATCGCCCGCACGCTTTCGGGCGGATGTGACGCGATGCGATTTTTCGTGTTTTTGGCCCAAATTTTATTTTAAAATTATTTTAAAAATCTTTTTTACTGAAAATATTTTAATTTTGAAATAAAATTATAATTTGGGAATTTCGGGAATCAAAGTCAATTTTAATTTTTCGGGAAAAGTATAATTATTATTTTTTGAAATAATGATTTTAATAAAATTGTTAATTTTTGAATTAACTTGAATTTTATCAGATTCTAGCTTTTGATTTTGAAATTATTCTTGAACAAGGAACTGTTTTTCAGATTACTTTGAGTTAGTCGAACTTAAAGTTAAAGGAATTTTAAATTTATTGGTAAATTTAAATTCTTGCAATTTAAGCATGTTAGGTGATCATGGGTTTTAGATCTATGTATGGTTTTAATTTATGCACATGGATGGTTTAAATTGGGGTTGGAGCCCTATAGTTGCGTTTTTCAATTGAGGTTGGAGCCTCACTTATGTGCGTACTGTTATGTGATTTATTATGTGGCTTTCCATATTACTGTTTTTGAGGCCGGGGTATGCCCCGTGTAATTGTCTAAGGCCAATATGAAGATTGAGCCTTATTACTTTATGTCTTTTTCTTTTTATTGTAATTTGAGAGTAGAGATAGGTGGTGAGGTTTTATTTTCATTTTGGAGACAATGCACCCATGGAGTAAGATGGACCACATTCAAGTAACAAGGAGGCCATAAGTGAAGACCCCTCAAAATGTTAGGGAGGGGAATCTCAATTGTTAAATGTAATAGAGATAGGGCTCGTATTTTGTTACCGCTTTCCCTTATGTGATTTGAACTGTTTATGTGGCATGTATGTTAGAACTAGTGATTGTGGAGTGGCTCCCACATATCACGCATAAGATAGGTAGAACCCATGATCATTACATGTTAGTATCATGCTAGGACATGTTATCTGTTTATGTGCTTGTTTGAAATGCATTTAAGTTGTACTTGCATTAATCAAGACTAATAAAATTGGATAACATATATGTTGGTGAGGTCGAACCGGATAACTCTCCGGTTAATTCGAAAATTCCCATTAAATATTAAGCTAATTTCGAATAAATAGGTATTTAATTCGAGATGCAAATTTTGGATTAAATTCCTAGCATTCCATCAATAGGTTTTAAGTTTAGTAAGTGAAGCTAGTTATTGTCCGCGAGTCGTGGGATAGCTAGTGGAGCTTATTAGTTCTTAGTTACCTAATTGATCCTTTTTTTAAATGATCAATATTTCATGGTCGATTTTAGCAAGGGCGATGTCCGCGAGTCGTGGGTCGTTCGAACTAAGTTTTGATCATGATCTTATGATTGATGGGTCTAGCTTAACGCCTAAGTAAATATGGATGTCGCACGAGTCGTGGGTCCATATTGAAAGATAGGTGATGCAAAAATAATTACTAAGAGTTCTAAAGGTGTTAGAATTGGTAGGTTGTACCTACCTAGGGTTCTTACTTAGAATGTCCGCGAGTCGTGGGTTCGAGGTAAAATGCCTAGGATCTTAGTACCCATTGGGAAACGCGTTCCTCATAGATCTTTGGGAATTATAAATCTTTGAAAAACAGTGGGAGCTACATTAGATTAAAGACCTTATCTTATGTATATCGTTATTATTCAGCATGCTCACCTAGTTCTCTGCTTAGCATTTAGGTTGTAGTTCTATGATTCTCTACAATATGAAATGCAAACCCATTCGTATCCATCCTTAAGTCAAATAAGTTGACTTAGTCCTAACCAACTCTAATTGGCTTCGGACCCTAAAATTCGTTTTAGATTCCGAATAGGGAAAGGCGTTCTCTAAAAGGCGAAGTTTTCAATTATGAAAATTTGACCCGGGCCAAAGAGAAGCAATCTAAGGTGAATGGATTTTTCCAACCACTTAAGAGCAATTGAACCACCTCATGAAAATGTTACAAGGTATAACACTATGGAATTATTCAATATTCCAAATGAGGAAACAAGTGCACACGAACAAGGTCTAAAGATCTTATTTGAAGATCTTATGGTCTCGATCATCAACCGAGAAAAGAGTTCTCTATGCACTGATTGCTTACATTGCTTCCACCATCATTCAAACCCTTTATGCTCAACTAGAATGATGCTAATGTAGCATAGTTAATCATTTAGTTGATAATGGTTGAGAGCATCCTTAAAAGGGAATAAAAGGTTGAGATGGTTAATTCTTCTTCTAAACTCCCTAAGTTAAAGGCTTGAACGCCTAAAGAAGAAGAAACCCTTAAGAGTCCAATGGAGGGGCATGTAAGGGGTGCGCCCAAAAGACACTAGAGATCAAATAGGACGTTTTCTTCTATGGTAGCAAATAAGGACTTTGAAAGGGAACTGCATAGAGTATGAGTACTCTGAAATGTTACCTCGTTTAGTAATTCTACTAGGAATAGAATTCACTAGTCTTGAGTCAAATCTGCATAATCCGTTGTGCAAAGACTCAAGGCACTAATGTCCTGAACATGCAACGAGATAACAAAAGTAAGTGAGATGACAAAGCTTCGAATTACTTTGGAACATTGAGAGACAAAAGGATTAGCAAGTTAGACATCTTAGGATCATTTTACGAAAATGAACCTAGAGACTTAATTTCCTATGAATCCTGTCTTGAAGGGAAACGTTCCCGAAACATAGTTTGCGTGAAACGTGGAACGTGCCAAAATTCTAGTGGATTTCGATCCATGCTGATGAGTGTAAGATGCTTAATGTAAGCACTAGATACAATCGTCAGTTTAATCATTATGAATGAATGTACTTGTTGAAGTACAAATTCGAAACTTATATGAAATTCTTAGAATTTCAAAAAGGAGGTTAGGAACCGAAGTAGTCATAAGTTATAGGTAAATCGATATGATCGAAATAGCCAATATCTTAGCAACTAAATCCTTAGTCATCTTAGAGATAATAGGATTATCTCTCAGTAAACTAATTCGAGAACACCTTAGTGTTTCCGAATGAGGGAATGAAACCTTATAGGATATGGTCCATTCCATAGCAAGCTTTACTGACTTATAATCATTCTAGGAATAAACTCCCAGAATATGCAGTTAGAGATTTTGAATTTTGCACCTTCCAAAATCAGTCCTTTAGTTGCACTATGCAATGTGGCATACTAAATTCCCTAATTATTCTTGTCCAAGAATATAGTGGAATCCTCTTAAGTGAAGAGAATAGTGGGAGACAAACTTGAAACGAGTTCAAGTTTATACAACGATATTGGATATCAGTTTTACGATTCCCTTGCACAAAGGTTGTTTGTCTCAAAGGAATGTACCTTTCTTAAGGAATCGTTCCTATAGAAGAAGAAAGGCAAGCAAGCAGACCTCAAAGAAATTTGAGAAAAAAATATCCATGCCACATATAGAAGAAACGAGCCCATTTGATAAAACTTTGCCAAATTTTAGAGTATGTACACGTGTGAAACCCTTCTCTTAAGATGCGTTTAGAACGCGTTCCTAGATAGCCAAGGAATTACTTGAAGAGGAGACACTGTCAGATTTGGAATCTGAGTAGTGTAATCAAGCCTTGAAATCCAATATGGATTCCATATACTTAAACCGAGTTGTGACTTTGGTTGATCCACCTGATAGGATCAAGCTCCTAGAGCTTCGAGTAAATGGAAAGCATTACAACCTTCTTGACGGTTGAAATGCAAAAGTCCTTTTGGATTGTGTTTACCATATCCTCATATTCTGACTATGAGACATGATAAATGAATATGAGAACTATCTTGTTCAATATGAGATTAAAAGAGACTGAAATAAGGTATTTCTATAAATCTCATATTCAGTGGGAGTATGCATAAGGTATGCAAATCCCTAAGTCAATCTGTGGATTGATAAAGGCTTCTAGGAGTTAGACAATTCGATTCCACAGTCAAATCGTTTGATACAGATAGAAGTCGAATAAGTCTCAGAGTGTACATATGAAAGTTAGTGATGTAAGAGTCAATTTTGGTTCTTTAGAAGACGATGTCCTTCTCATTAGGAATGTCAAGGATGACGTGAAAGTTACCAATTCTTGTTTAAGAAACAATTTGACATGAAAGATCTTAGTGATTATCCTACATTCTCGACATTCAGATCTATTGAAGATAGATCTAAGAGAATAAAAGGATTATCACAAAATGATTACATAACCACCGTACTAAAAGGAGTTTAGTATGGACAATGGAACATCTCTCTTGAAGAGTATGTGTCCTAAGATAACTTTAAGAAAGTTAGAATGTCCAAAATCCCTTTAAGTGAAAGGGTGCATAATGTATGAAAAGTTATGTACTAAATTAGATATGGCGCAACACTAAGCGTAGTAGGCCGAATCTAATATGACCTCAGAGAAGGTCATTAGATCTCTGTAAAGGATGTCCTCAGAGTACTTGAGAAGAAATGAGGATATGTATTAGTTTACAGAGCCCAAAAGATCTTATCGTTGAAAGGATATTTTAATGTAATTGTTGCATCAAACATAGATGATTATGAAATCATTGAAAGGGTACAACTCCTACCAGAATGGTAATGCAATGTGTTGGAAAGGGTTCCAAGGACGGACATTGCAAAACTCGACAGTCGTAGTTGAGAACTTAGTCGTATTATATAATGCTAAGTTAAGTGTTTGGGTAAGAAACTCCATCTAACTGGTTAGATGAAGTTCCTAGCATGAAACAACTCCTTGATCATATTGTATGATAAAAAGGATGGTTGCTCAAGTAAGAGAACCAAGACCTCACCAAGAGACTGAACACGTGATTACGAATCACTTTATAAGGAAAAGGTGTTTCCTAAGAGATGTGTAAACAAGAGGGTCACATCAGCAGAGAATATAGCAGATCCACTTTGGAAACGCCCAAAGTCAATAGGCTCTCAAAGTGCATCTTGAGAAGATGGGACTTAGAATACCTAAATGGCTTTTACGGGCAAGTAGGAGATTGTTAGGAATAGTGCCCTAGAAAGCCGATTCGACGTAATCTGCTTTGGGACTTTTCTTGTATCACAGACAATCTTTGAATAATATACGATTGATTATAGGCAAACACTTCTTTATATGCCAATACGTGTTTTGTGTGTTTCCATTACGTGCGCATGTATGAGAACTCCCCTAATCCTGATGACTTTAGGACTCTACCATTTAGGTGAAATGGTTCATGAAACGAGCCCTATATCACATAAGTCATGATTAGTAAAATACTCCAAGCCGATGAGTCCTACAGACAGTGGGAGTGTCAACCTGACTCCTCTAAGGCTTGCTTGTGGGATCACGCCCTTAAGAAGGACCACCTTGTTTCATGGAGGTGCAAAGTGTATAGTTGATACGTGCGTGATACATGAGGGTGCTTACTTTAATAAGTAAGTTCACTGAGGTACCCCGTGTGAGAACATTCCTAAATGGGAAAGGAAGTTTCTATTTCAGGAAATGGAAACTTCCAGATTAGGAAATATCTCACGAGTCATTGATGTGATTAATTGATCCTTAGACTTGAGGTTCCATGTTACTTTATGAGTTAACTCTGTAGTCTTTGGTATAAGCTTTAAAGGGTGTCGCCTTAGACAACTGATTCAAGGCTTATGCTGGGGCTGCACAAGTGACTCATGAAAGTGAATGAGAATCAAGAAAGGACCTACACTTGCATTTGCAAGGTGATCTCTTATTGTGTAAGTCATTCATATGCCATATGGAGTCCTTGGCCAAGGCAGTAGATCAAGACATCAAGAAAAGGGTTTCTTGGATTGAGATCAAATGGATATGAAATGCACTTAGCTTTAAGACCAGATTATTAGGGTTCTAATTATTCCCTTACCCTAGATCATGGTTGAGAGATAGTAAGTAGGAGGATTGTATCTCACATGAATCAATGACTTAAAGGTTCTGTCGAATCCGAACATTCCAATTCAGCTAGGGGTTAAACACCTGTTGCTAGACTATGGTCGTTTAATCTGTGGACTGATTAATTAATTAGTGAATTAATTAATTAGGGTCACTGCTAATTGAATTGAGAACCTAGAGGGTCACACACAACAACTTGGTTACATGAGTTGAGGCTTTAAAATGATTAAACGAGTTAATCAAGCCAAGAGGGTTCCACACGTGTGAAACCACACGTGTGGCTCACGTGAGTGACACGTGTCATTGTGACACGTGTCACACACGTGTATAAATATATGTGTATATTTATTTATGTATTAAATAATTAATGTGATTAATTATTTAATAGACTTTGGTTTAATTTTGAATTAAAAAGAAAGTCTTATTTTGGAGAAAATAATCTAGTTAATTAATTACGAATTAATTAATTAGATAAAATAAGTTATTTATTTTAAATAAATAAAGTATAAAATTATCCAAAAATAGTTTGGATATTTTTAGCTCTCTTAAAAGTTGACTTGGATTAGAATTCAAAGTCAAAGTTGGAAAATACTTGATCATCAAGTAATAGGAGAGAGAGGGACCAAATCCTTTGTCCATTAGGACTAGGTTCGGCCGCCCCTCCCCTTTCCTATATATAGGGGAGCTCATGCTCCCCTTTAGAGCTAATAGACAATTCTTGGTTCATGTGTTGAACACCTTCCTTTCTCCAAGATAAAATAAAACCCTAGGTTAAGCCTAAACACTAACTAGAGAACTAGCATCCTTACTAGTTAGATTGTAGCCAAGTTGGTGGACTATCTCTAGAGACTTCAAGTTAGAAGTTTTGAAGATTCGAGCTTTACCAAAAGTGGGGATTAAACAAAACGATCAGAAGGGATGATGAAACGATTCTGAACCCGACGTGAAGCGAATGAAAAAATCGAACCAAAGAAGATGGCGAAAACCGTTCGTCCATATCCTGAAGGATGAATTTTTTCACGAGGGTTTTGTGACTGGCAGTTTTCTACTTTCGCAAAACTGGTTTTCGAAGGGAGTTTCAATCCTGCTTTTCTCGTTTCATGTTTCTTTATGTTATATTGTTAAGAACATCTCTAACATGAATTGAATCTAGGTTGGTGTGGATTGCTATCCCGACAATGGATTCTGAAGTAGAAAGAGACTTTCGAGGGACGGGTTGTCAAGCCGCGAGAAGAGCGTTCTTGGGTGGCTTGAAACGCTTCAAGAAAGAATAAAAGAAAAGTAAGTTTTCTATCTTTACGAATTTGGATACACGATTGCGAGTTCAAGATCCTTTTGTTGGAAAAATTTTTAAATTCCGCTGCTTTCTGATTCGTGTTTTCCAACACAAAGCGACCTATCGGATCCTCCTTTTAGGGAGCCGGGAAGAAACCAATGATGATACCGCAACAACAACAAAGGGCACCCCAACAGTATGAAGCACCTCAGCCCACTAAAGAGGAGATAGTCTGTGACTACTATAGCCGTAAAGGACACACTGAGGAAAATTATCGTAAGAAGAATGGTCAGTGTTATTGGTGTGGTTCCCCTGACCATATAGGGGAACACTGTCCTTCCAGGATTAAAAGATTTGGAGTTCAAGACAAGGGTAAAGCGGTGGTGGGGACGACGAGAAAACCGGTGGTCAAAGGCAAAGCATATGCACTGGATGGTAATGAGGAGGTTAATCCTTCGTCTGATGTGGAAGGTACTATACACATACTTAACACACCAGTTAAGTCTTATATGACCCTGGTGCCATGCATTTATTCATTGCATCTAATTTATGTGCGCATTTACAATTTCCATTTGACTAATTGTCATATAAATTTGAATTAAGTTCTCCTTTGGAGACTTACCTCGTTACGGATCAAGTATATAAAAGCTTCCCTATATGCACTGGTAATCGCTACTACCCTTCAGATTTCATTGAGTTGCCTATGACGAGATATGGAATCATCCTTGGAATGGATTGGTTGTTTAAGTACCGTGTTAATTTAGATTGTTACAAGAAGGAAGTCATCTTGGAAGAGTTGAGAAAACAATTTGACGATATTTTGGTGTTCTTAAGGACACCAGAGGAGCACGCCGAGCATATCTGAATTGTGTTGAACACTTTGTTGCATCACAAGCCATATGCCAAGTTCAACAAATGCGAGTTTTGGCTAGAAAGAGTTACATTTCTCGGACACATCATTTTCAAAATCGGAGTTGAAATAGATCTATTAAAGTTGAAACAGTGATGGAGTGGAAGACACCGAAGAAAGGGTTTACTCGAATTGAGAAAGATGGTAAATTAAACCCAAGATATGTTGGACCCTTCGAGATAATGGAATAAGTTGGAGAAACTCTTTATAGATTGGATTTACCTGCAAGTCATACAAGAATCCACAATGTATTCTATGTATCTCAAATTCGCAAGTGCTTTTTGGATGAGAAAGTGATATTAACAGTGGAAGAATTACCGATAGAACCAAACTTAGCTTATGAGTTGAAACCGGTGAAGATCTTGGACAAAAATTTCCAGGAGTTAAGGAATAGGAAGATTCCTTTGGTAAAAGTCCTTTGGAAGGGACATGGTTCAGAAGAGGCAACGTAGGAAACATAGGATAAGATGCAGAAACTTTACCCCGAACTATTTGCAGAAGAATCTGAGGACAGATTCTCTTTAAGGAGGGGTGATTGTAACAACCCAAAACAGGGCCTGGATGAAAACGGTAAGCTAAGGGCATTGGTATAGTGTTTATATACCAGGATCCAACTTTATAAACCTTCATGCATTGCATTCGTACATGATCAAAGTACTTATATGTGACCTACAGTGTTTTACGGGGGAATTCTTGGCCTTGGACTCAGTTTACTATTCATTTTTCGGGCCTAACTTGTCCGTATTGTTGCTCGAACCCTAGAGGTTCATAAATCATGTTTTCCAATAGCTTGAGCTTGTTTTCCAAGCCTTAGAACCCTTCTTGAGTCAAAAGGACACTTTGGGAACTTACCGACCAAAGTTACTATTCATTATTGTAAACGAGCTTTGATTCGGTCACTCTCTGCTACCCAAGTTTATAGTTAAATTATTCCTTGAGTCGATACAAGTTTATTGGTATCATTCTTGACTAAAAAATCTATTTTGAACTTCGTTTTAAAGAAACGTTTGAGCCAAAATACTATTCACTATTCCTTCTACGAACGATTTTTCATCCAGAGAACTTCTACTCTTCAAATTTGAGCTTAAAACACTTCTTGATTCATTTCATGATTTTTGGGATTGATTACATCTCTTGATTTAAGCCCTAGCTCGAGTTTTGATGAAATCGATTTTTAAAATAAAGTTACTATTCATCCAATGTTTCTTCTAACTTTTTATCGGTAAAACTTTTGATAGTCGACATTGGGCTTAAAACACTTCTTGATTTATTTTATGACATCTTGAAATAATCCAGACTTTCAAATCACGTTCGGTGGTCGTCTTTCATTCGTATTTCTACAAGAGGTTTAAGTTACTATTCTTTAAAATCAATATATCTTTTAAACGGTAAATCCATTTTCATCGAGTAAATATTCGTTTCGAAGCTAATTTTTATCCAAATCACATGAGCCAAATTCCAGCATATTATCCTCGTGTTTAGGGTGTTAAATTACCTAAATACCCTTCATTTCCTATTTTTATTTAATTACTAAGACTAAGCTTACAAGAGAAGCCATCAACCTTTGCTCTCCTACCCTTGGAGTTATTTTTATTGCAAGGTGAGGGGTCTCCCAACAAGTATAAATAACCCCCTCATGCCTTTCATTCCCTTGCTTATTTGTTGTGTTAACAACTCCCTTTCTTCCTCCCTCTCCCCCTCTTGTGCCGTGAGGCTTCCCGCCTTGTGTAGGTTAGTTGTTTTATTTTTTATGCTATAGTTTTTATGTTATGTTTTGTTTTGTTTATGTTTTTATATTATGGTATGTTTATATTATGTTTAGGTTGGGACTTAGGGTCTTCCCTAAGACATATAGGAGTTTAATTTATACATTTATTATATAGTTTTTATGACATGTTTGAATAGTTATAGTTTGTAATCTAATTGTTTAGTATATGTTATGAAATGTTATAATATGCTTTAATATATGATATGATCATGGAATAGGGCTGCTATATGATGATTATTGATTCATGTTTATGATATTTAAATTATGTTCATGCATGTTAGCTAATGGAATAGTAACCTATGATCAATTATGTTATAACATGTTAGATGTTGTCATTTAATTTAATTTGTTACATGTTTAATGGTCATGTTATGTAACGCCCCAATTTCTGGAAGTTCAGGTAAGCACGCCACGAGCGGGTCTTCGGGAGTTGGGGGAATTTAATTTAATCATTTCATTCAATTATTTACAACCTTCATCATATTATATACACTACATCTCTATGCATTTATATGAATTGTTATTATTGTGAGTTATATGAACTAAGTAATATATATGATCTAATTGTATTAAATGGCCTTAATTGCTCTTTTGTGTAAATTCATGGACTTAATTGCATTTCATGACTTGGGAGGTTATATGACTATTGTGTAGAAATGGAACTCAATTGCATGAATTTAAATTCATGGACTTATGTGCAAAAAGTGTTGAGTCATGCATATATTTGCAAGACTTTTGGCATATATTTTCATCTCTCCCATATTCCTTTCATTTCATCATAGTTCACCAAAAAACCACACACACACACACTCAATTTCGGTATTTACACCAAGAAGAGGAGAGGAAGAGTTCATCTCAATTTCAAGCTATAATCACTACAAAAAAAACTGTCTTTTGCTACGGTCGAAAATATGTAGCGAATGAGCGAAATTCGTAGCAATAAGCTTTTTGCTACGGGTTTGCTACGAATTTTGGGGCGTAGCTGATGTAGCCGTATCAAATATTTTGCTACGGTAAAATGCCGTAGCAAATAGTTTTTACTACGTTCATTTTTTCATTTGCTACGGTACGATCTCCGTAGTAAATACAGTAGGAAATATACAAGCTTTTTGCTACGTTGGTTTTGTCCGTAATAAAAAGATATTAATACCTACGAGTGGATCGCCGTAGCAAACGTTTCGTGTAATTAGATAGAGCATTTGTTACGGCCAAAATATCGTAGCGAATATTTTATCATGAATATAATTAAATTTTCCAACCTTTTACTACGGGCACTTTCTTGTAGTAAATATTTAAAAAATCATTTAGTTTAGTAATATATTTTTATAATTTACCTACAAATAAATAATATTAATTCATGCCTTCAAAAAAATATATATATGGCCAACAAATATCAAAATTATATTGAAATATAAACATCATCCATACATATACAATATTCAAAAGGGGATACATGTAAATATATATGATCATCAGTATTCTCCCCAACAAGCAAAGCTCATAGTATTTAACACTAACTGTTCAAACAATTTCTTCAATAACACCAAAATGAAAGCCTAGAGATTAAATCAACTTCTTCAATCATACCAAAATGACCTTTTCCTTTCAAAGTTAGCATATCAAAATAGCAAAACCATCAAAAGCTTTATCTACACCCCACTAACCTGCAATCAAAAACAAATAGAAACAATTATGATCTTCAATAAACAACAAAGATTTTCCATTCATTAGTGATAAAACTTTGAACTAATTCATTATCCATTCACTGCCACATACTAGCAAACCAATCAAAGCAATTGTCTTACTAAAACAAATTGCTCCATAACATAAAATAGCCTGAGTGCATATCAACTGCCTTTCATTGAATAATTTTCCAACTCATCCTGAAACAAAAGCCACAATGCTGACTTTCAAAACAAACAAAACAAAGGTTTACTAAAACAAATTGTTCTATAACATAAATTGTAGCCTTACTATTGTCCTTAATAGTTTTAACCAATTTATGCCTCACCAATCATTCTCCAAGAACTCAATCACAAAGAAAAAAAAATACATAACCCAGCTCTCAACAATTAAAAAAATACAGAAAAATAATCAACAGAAAAGTTAAACATTGCTTCATCTATGCTGTAAAAATTACTAGCTATTTATCTATAAAGTCTGGTATTCAACAATGTGGAATCAAGTCCTCATATTTTCCCTAAAAGATTTTCGAAACTTCTGCACATTTATTAAAAGACAGACGAAATTACAGTATTATCATTTACATAATGCACTAAATTATATAATGCAAAAATTATAGAACCTGATGATCTGGAATAGAATGAGCCTCTTGTAGAACACTAGATTGATGCTCTCCATTAATTCGAGCTTTTTTTAAGGGATTAAGAACCTGTGATTGTATCAACTTCTATTATAATAAAATAAAGTGTGAAAAATCAATAAATATAATATAAATAATGTATATGTAACCTGGGATCCATGCAACGGAGTAGATGAGATGGAAGGAAATTGAGTAAGGAGAGCTTCTAATTTTTGGTTCAGCATGCTTGTTTTCTCCTGCTCCACAAGCAATTTTTCCTTCTCACGAATATACTCTTCTTTCATTTCCTTCATCTCATCCTTTTGTTTATCGAACTCATCCCTAAGCTTCTGTAATTCCTCTTGATTGTTCGATAACAATCTGTCATCTCTTGACATACATCTAGACCGTGTTTGATTGATGATATGACCTCTTCCTACACATCTAATATGACCGTGCTTGTCTTTCCCCATCGCTGTGAAGAAAAGTTCATCTTTATATTCTTTCGTTCTTTCTTCTTCTGACTTCTTTGTAAGCTCTCTAGTTAGTTGGCCCTTCAAAGTTTAAAAATCCATACGGTCAAAAGAAAGCCATTATAAATAAATTATCAATATAAGTAAGAGTCCTTTACTTACATGCACATCTGATGTTGTTTCATCATCTTCAATGCCATTTCCACGAGAACGTGATTCCATCCAGACATCTAACCGAGAGGGATCTTTCACTCCTTTTTCAGACATCTAAAATTTTCATTACAATAGAAAATTAATAGACATTCAGACTCCAAAAATAATAATAATAATAATAATAAATAATAATAATAATAATAATAATAATAATAATAATAATAATAATAATAATAATAATAATAATAATAATAATAATAATAACATTCATTTAAAAATTTTAGACCCCTTAAAATTGGGAAAAATATCCTACCTCCTCCTCTAATACAGAAAATGGCGTTCGTCCAGTCCGGTGGAGGCATTGTTTCTGTAAAACATTTGATGCATTTTGCTTTGCAACTTCCTATAGTTTATATAACATTAAAATAAAATTTTAAAAAGTATTTTGTACTTCATAAAAGAATTACAAATCAAGTGTTAAGAGTAACTGAAAACCTGCACTTTGGGATTTTTCCAGTACGTGACCATTTCCCACCATTGATCTACTTGTATTCTTTCATCACTAGGTGGTGTCTTAGGAAACACTTCATCGTCTTCGTATGGCGAGAAGTATTTTTTTTTTACATTATTCTTCCATTTTCTCCAAATGTCAGCAACTGTTCTCATCACAACATTCTTTGCTTCAGGAGGTAGTCCGGTATTAGCCTAAGTATTTAACAATTTGAAAATACAAAATGTTATAATTTTGTCTGATATATATTATGTATATATAAGCAACGAAACTTGACTAACCTCGACCTCATCCCAAATCATATCTCTATTATATTGTGGTATATCACTGAAAGCCACACTAGTTATTGGTAGCCTAATCCCGATACGAGCCAAGCATCCAATCGCGGTGACAAGCTTTTGATAGTCAGTTCCGGCCACGCTTCTATTTCTATCAAGGAAAACTTTAAGCTTTTTTCCCGTATCCCATTCTTTAGGAAATTTTGCTGCACCACTCCCAGTTTTGACTTGAGCATTTTCAGCAATTTCACATAAAATGTTATTTTTGGTATTATTCACACATTTATTAAAAAGGAAACTATATCATATTTGATATACAAATCAGAAAAATTACCTTTTTCAACTACTTGACTTGAGCTCACTTGAACTTGTGTTTGGCTCAAGTTCTCTTGAATTTGTGCATCTGACATACTTTGACCTACAAATATAAACAACTTAATATTTGTTGAAATATTTATCATAAGAAATGGAAAATTATTTTCTATTAAGTGAAGTTACTACCTCTATGTTGTTGTGTGTCGCTTATTTTCTGCATATTCTCCAAAGTTTCATTGTATTGCCTCTTCCTCGGTACAGTCATATCTGCACATACCATAAGAAGAATGAGGTCATTCAACTAGTTTGTTATATGAAAACAAATGTGCATGAAAGACACGATTACATAAAATATTCCAGTGATTGCATACACTATAACAAATGATTAAATTTTCAAATACAAACTTGAGGCTACAACATATCTATGTTTCATCTTCTTCCATAGGTGCACTCCCCGCATCAACGAGAACTCCTTCAACTCCTTCTCGCACCCAATAAGAATCCTCACTCGAGCTTACAATGTTTTCATCTAATTGTACACTTCTGTAAGGGTCAACTTCCGCAGAATACACATCATAATTATCTCTTCTTGACACTGATACCACCACATTCCAATCAGGTTCCAATGGATCAGCAATGTACCAAACTTGTTGTGCTTGACTTGCTAGTACGAAAGGCTCATCAGTAGATAAGTTCTTATCATACGTCAATTTATTGAAATTTAAAAGTGTAAACTTGAACTCATCTTCTTTCACACCTTTCTCATTATCGACCCAATCACACTTAAATATCAGAAACTTTATATCTCTTGTGTATTCAATCTCCAAAATATCTGTTAATATTCCATAATATGAGACTTTTCCGGTGCGTGGCTTTAGATCTTTTGCACTAGCAAAGCTTAATGTTTCTGCACTCACAACTACTCCGCTACATTGAGTTTTCTTGTTGGCATCAAAGCTTTTCACACGATACCGACATCCTCTAATAATGCAAGCATTATAGCTTTTAGCGTGTTCTATTGGACCATCAGCTAGTGCACTTAGTTCCTTGGAAACTTGTGGATGAGAAGCTTCCCTCAAACTTTGGACCTGAGTTTTCACTTCACAAGTGTTACATATTTCAAATCAAATAAACAGCCTGTTCATTAATAATGCAAGTATTAAAGTAGCTTACATGAGATTTGAACCATTCATGAAAAGTTTCATTATGAATTCGTTAAACTTCCATTGGAGTTGCTCGTGGTTTTTCCTTTCGAATGAGCAATTCATGTTTTCTAATAAAAGAAAATGAGTTAACTACAAGCAATTAATCTGATATTGGTTAATAAAAAGCCCGGGTAAAGAAAATACTTACTCACGGTATGGTGATATTATATCAGAATTCCCCAACACATATCTATGTATTTTAAGCAATGTAACACGATCAATGATAAAGCGTTTTCCTTCATATAAACCACGTCCTACTCCATCCTCACTCTCGTAGTTACGAGGTAGTCGATTTTCTTTGGTTTCAACATCATTGAGATATCTAGAACAAAAAGTCATGCATTCCTCCATCAAGTACCCCTTAGCAATTGACCCTTCTGGATGTGCTCGATTGCGTACATACTTTTTCAAGGTACCCAAATACCTATTATAAAATGAGTAAATTATTTATTCTTAATTATCTAAAAAGAAGTAAACAAAAATATAACATTTACCTCTCAATAGGGTACATCCATCGAAATTGAACTGGTCCAGCTAATAATGCTTCTTCAGCCAAGTGTATGGGCAAGTGTTTCATAATGTTGAAGAATGCTAGAGGAAAGATTTTCTCTAAATGACAAAGTGTGAGGGCAACACGCTCTTGGATTTTTTCTAGATCAGATGCAGTGTTCACTGTACTGCATATTGTACGAAAAAAATTACTCAACTCAATGAACACATTAACAACATTCTTGGGTAATGCTCTACGTAGAGCAATTGGAAGTATTTGTTGCATAAGAACATGGTTATCATGACTTTTCATACCCCAAATAGTTTGTTTTTCAACATTAACATGACGAGCTATGTTAGATGCATACCCATCAGGAGGCCTTAAGCTTTTTAAAACCCTACAGAATATACTCTTCTCCGCATTACTCATAGTGGCAGCTGTAGCAGGCAAGTAGAATCCTCCAGAAGACCGTGGAATCGGATGCAAAGGTTTTCTGATATTCATCATTTCTAGATCTTTCCTAGCATTCAAGTTATCTTTTGTCTTCCCTTTCACTCCCAACAATGTGAAAATTATGTTATCACAAACGTTCTTCTCAATGTGCATGACATCAAGATTATGTCGAACAAGATTTCCTGCCCAATATGGAAGCTCAAAAAATATGGATCTTTTCTTCCAAATTGTTTGTTTAGTTTCAGCAATTTTTCTCTTTCTTGAATGTTTTTTCTCATTGTCCATCCTTGTTTTCATATCTTCTTTCTTGTATTCAGTTGGTATGCCCTCTAATTCTTGTAGTAGCATTGTTTCTGAAAGTGGTTTAGGTTTGTGCCCAAACTCAATTGTTCCATCAAAAGATATTTTATCTCTACGAAGAGAATGAGATGTTGGCAAGAAGCGACGATGACCACAATAACAAAATTTATGACCATTATACAAATATTCAGATCTAGTATCCTTTCCGCAATTTGGACAAGCATACTCTCCTTTTGTACCCCACCCAGAAATGATACTATACCCTGGAAAGTCACTAATTGTCCATAGTAGTGCGGCACGTATTTGAAAGAATTGATTGCTTGAAGCATCAAAAGTTTGTACTCCAACATCCCATAACTCTTTTAATTCTTCAATTAGGAGTTGAAGTTGTACATCAATCTTATTCCCAGACCCCTTAGGTCCATCAATCACAGATGATAGTATTAGAGAAGGTTGCTTCATACATAACCAAAGAGGTAAGTTATAAACAATCAAAACGACTGGCCAAATACTATAACTCACATTCATGTTTCCAAATGGATTGAACCCATCAGTAGCCAACCCAAGTCTTACATTTCGAATATCAGACTTAAAGGTTGGAAACCTTTGATCAAAGTCTTTCCATGCAATGCTATCAGCTGGATGCCTATATACTCCATCATCTATGCGTTGCTCATCATGCCATTTCATGTGAGACGCAGTCATTGACGACATGAACAATTTTTGCAGCCGTGGCTTTAAAGGAAAGTATCTCATTCGATTTCTTGCTTTACTTTTAGAATCATCTTTATACCTAGACTCACCACAAATTTCACACTTATCCAATTTGCTATCTTCTCCTCTGAATAACATGCAATTGTTGGGACATACATCAATTGTCTCGTAGGTAAAACCCAATTCAGTTGTTATTTTGTTAGCTTCATAATAGTTTGTCGGTAGATTTATACCATCGGGGAAAGACTCTCTCAATAATTCAAGTAGTAGGTCAAAGGATTTGTTAGACCAACGTGAAAGTGTTTTAATTTGCAGCAATCGAGCAAGGAAACTAACCTTTGTTTGCTTTCCACATCTGGGGAACAACTCAGTTTCGGCGTCGGCTAACAACTTCAAGAACTTCTTTGTTTCTATATTAGCCTAGGGCAAATCATGTAAGCTAGTCATATTATCACGAGGAACTCCCATTGACTCATGTAACATATTAGTCATATCATCTCTCAAATTTGAATGATGGCTAGATTCACCATTTTTTGCTCTTGGGAATGGGACATAAAGTTCACCATGATAAGTCCAATTTCTATATGTAGGGTTAAAACCATCCCTAATGCAATGTAGCATCACGTCTCCACGACTCTTACTGAAGCGGTTTTTACATTTTATACAAGGACAACAAACTTTGGATCCAACTTGTTTACCCATGAATGCAAAATCCAAGAAATTTTCAACTCGAAATATGTAATCATTACATAGGCGATCAGCTAAACCAATCCAAGTTTTATCCATTTCCAGTAGCTTTGCTTTGAAATAAATAATTTAACCATAAAGTTATATTAATAAAAAAACACACCATAATATAATGACAATAATAAATAAAGAAAGACCAAAATATTGTACAATGACATATGATATTTACATTTATAATATGAAAAGAACCATAAACAAATATAAGATTATTACCTCTTTTCCAAGGATTTTTGTTCTTCTGTATAGCCACTTGCTTGATACGTCGTTGCAATAAGTGATGCACCAATTGTCACAGAAACACTAACAATGAAATGATAAGTTGTGTCAAAAAACAATCCTTTTAAGGGTTTTGTGGCAGGTATTTTAAACTAAACCAGGCAACTTATAACCATCTTAACTACACCACATCCCAATCAGGACATAAAGCTACATTGCATGGCATTAATTTACATGACCAACAAACTGACCTAATGCTAAAATAGCCAAATCCTGCAAAATTTCTCCAACAGCATTGCTGCTGTTCAACTAAATGTTTTAACAGTAACGTACACATTATTTTCTCTCAATAACAGGGTTCTAGCTGCAAATAGAACCAAAGACTAATTTTACTTAAAGTTTTTTATAAATCCCAAACAAGGAAAGAGACAAATGAAAACTGTTAAACGATCCAGTAATGTAGATTCAGATAAATAAGAGTCATGAGACACCATCATATGTATATATACTTTTAATTTGTTGAGTGACATCAATCTTGATTTGAGTAATATAAATTGGAAAAAAAAAAAGAAATCAGATTTCAGATTCAAAGTTTCCGACGTAACTAAATAAAGTTTACAAAAGTTTCATCTAATTACACATAGACCCCCTATTGGATTCCAATTAGTTAAATAGACCGACAGAATTCGGATTACCGGGTCTTATACAAGCTAATTCAAGTATTCATACATTGTATTACATACTAAGTACAAGTACAGGTCTGAAAAAGTTGGAAAGATACGAAGAGAAAGCACGAAAACGGATTAGGAAAGCTCCACAACATAATTCATCAAGTATTCATATAGGCATATTGTGCAGAAACATTTTAAACTGACGCATTGTAGAAAAACGACCATAACTCTTTGCATAGAATGAATTTTAACAAGCCGTAAAATTCCTAGAATACTAGACTAGCATATCTTTCCAGTGATATAAGGCTTAAATTCTAGTTCTTTATGAGTAAATACCAATTTTCGTTTGAACACGACACAAAACAGAAAATTTCCTGCAGCACTAATTGTGAAAGATGATCGTTGTTCCCTTATCAAACGAAGTCTAAATAATCTGAAATTTGGTGGTAATACTCCTAACATGCACAGAAATACACCAGAAAAACAGTTTTCAAAAACTCCATCGTTTAGTCCCTCTGCTCAAGCCACAAACAGAATTCTGAAAACAGGGGACAGCAGGGGAAGTTGCTATTTTTCTCGGGACTCAAATCAAATCGGATGGGAACCAATTTTTTCAGAGAACATCTCTAATATGTCAAGAGTACCCAGTTAAAACAGTTTTAAAAGATTCAAACTCAACAACCCACAATTCACTTTTCTATGAGATAGTCACACCAAGGAAATTTTGGAGAATCGGCATAAACATGTGTCTTTGTTCCTAGATCACTTAAGCATGCCTTGTTCATCTAATTTCCACCATTAACATAGGTATGATCATAACTCATAGCTCAATTCATAAAATACCTAAAGTTCACATACTCACATAATCAAGAATTCCAACAAACTTCAATAGAATCAAAGGAATGAGCAAGAACCATGTTGAACATAGCAAAATTAATATGATTTCATCAAGATAACCATTATACATGTATCCCTAATCTCATAATTTCAGCTCACATAATTAAGACATGAAAGGAAAAATCTAAATGGTTGAAATACCTTCTTGAAGGTGAATATTCAAGTTTACCTTAGTTCAACTTATTATTGAAGTCATATTAAAGAGCATATATGTTACAACAAAAATGTTGATTTCAGGTGTACGAATATTGTAGGATACTCTTTTTAGCAAAATCAGATCTGTTACAAAAATAACTAATTTGAAACCCCTCATTTCCCAATTACAAGAACCACAGATTTGAATCAATATTTTAAATATTATATAGTTAAATAAAAAGAAAATAATAGAATGAAGAAATGAGGCACATGATTTTCATAATTAGAATGGGGTTGTAACCTGGGATGGCGTATATATGTCATTAATATTAATAATAACATTGACAGCCAACCAAAGAACATCTACTTGATGGTGATATAGGAATTAATGTTGTCCATGCTACTATTTTCTATTCATACTTGTTCGGTATGAAGCATAAGTCAAATTAGTTTGGAGACTTTTACCAACACAAATTAGCTCATTTACCAAAATCGTGCAACTTCTCCAACTACTCCGATTATTATAGCTAATGATTGACTGCACATAACAAAAAGGTCAGCCTATTACCCGTAATCGTGCAACTTCTCCAACTTTCATTCCTAGCACTCCTTCATCCCATCCTGCAACAGACACAAGGTGCAATCCAGATCAATAACAAAGTTTTTTTGAATATTGCAGCCACATATATGATACCTTGCCCAATTAATGCTCCAAGAAATTCAATATCAGTACCATTTTTCGGTTACAATTTTTCACAAATTAGTTTTTTTCTCGCAAAATCTCTTCTTTTCTTTCTTTCTTTCTTTTTTTTTGTGTGTGTGTGTGTTCGATCTTCTTAAGCTTATATTACTCAAATTCCATCAATTATCTTTCGTCTCCACATGCCATAGTTTATGACTCTGATTTTTGCAGCAAAACAAAAACTCCATTAACAAGATGTAACAAGTGAAATCTTTAGTGTGAACTCTTCATTTCTCTCACGGAAATCAGTGGGTATTAAATCAAAATCACTCTCCATGAAGTTTACCCTTCTAATATAGCCCATTATACAAATTAGCATAAATCAAGCATTTGCAAACATAAACTAAAATCCAAAAAAGGCCCAAAGCATTTGAAATGAGATTATTTCATCATGTTATTATAGAACAACCGAACTTCCCACAATCCTAAGATCCTCAACAGTGGAAAACCCCCCATAATATAGAACAACCGAACTTCCCATGCCACCAACTAATGAAGATTCGCATATCACAACAGTTTCATAACAATCAACATTGGGCATATCAATTACAAAGCTTCTCAAATTTAATCACATCAACACTAAAATTTCCACCCTCTTCAACCAGATTGACAATCAAAACCAAAAATAAAGTTTTTTCCCACTTGTCTCTCTCTCCAACGGATTCAAACAAAAGCAGCAGTACCAAAAAAAAAATCCCAAAAGATCAAAGCTCGAATGCAAACCCATAACAAAAAGATGATGATTTGGGTACCAGCAAGCATACAAGGCAAATAACATAATTTTTTCTGCTAAAATTTCAAAAGAACGAAACCAGGTATTTTCTTAGCTGGATTGAGAGCTGAAATTCGAGCTGAATTCAAAGACCCATTTCAGGATTCTACGTTGGCGAAACTTTAGTGAGAGAAAGTTGGAACAAGACCCTTACCTGCCGTCCTTGGAGGAGAGCCGGAGAAGGAGAGTTGTCATCTTCCAATTGTGTGAAAAACCCTTCTCGAACAATTTTACTGCCGCGGTTCTCGAAATAGCTGGAGATAAAAAATTACCGTATTTCCTGAAATAGCACCGGAGAAGTGATAGAAGCCACCCAAGCCGTCATTTTCAGAGAAGCGCAAGAGAAGGAGTCATAACGGAAGACCCAAATTGCCGATGTCTGGAAATCACGAAATGTGTTTTCTGAATAGAACCCTTCTCTCAGACTTCTAATTTGGAAATGAAACCCTTGTAATGAAATGAGAAACATCTTATTGGTCTTATTTCTATTTTGGGGAGAAGAGTCAATCACTTGTACTTTGCAAATGGTAAAAAACGAGGGAAATAGATATTTTTGGAGCCAAAATTTTATGCCACAAAGTTCTTATAACTTTTTATTTTTAATAGTAAATTTAATTTTAAAAAAAATATATTAATAGTAATAATATTAAAACTACGTAGTTTTAATCAATTATTTGCTACGTTTCAAATATCGTAGTAAATGTTCGTCCTATTTTACAAGTATTCACTACGGTAATTTTTACGTAGTTAATAAGTAGTTTTTACTACGTCTCAAATGGCGTAGTAAAAGTTTTCGTAGTAAAAAGCAATTTTTCTTGTAGTGAATTTAAAGAAGTCTTGAAGCTAGAAGCATCATCATCATTATCTCTTCACTTCATCTCATTTCTTGCTTGAATTCAAGGTAAACATGGAATTGGATAAATCTTTTGATTGGTGGATGAGTAGGGTTCATGAGTTATATGATGGATTCTTGCAACATTTGAGCTAGGAGCATGATTAGGATGATTAGAATGGAAGTTTGCATGAATACCTTGAAGTATATGGAAGTTGGAAGCATGTGTATATATGGGGTTTTGAATGATGAATTCTTGATGATTGATGAATGTTTCATGGTTTATATGCTACCTAAATGATGTCTTTAAGTTATATACATTTTATAGGATTGTTTTGGAGCATTTTGGTTGAGTTTGCTTTGGGTTTTCATTTCTTTTCTTTCTTCTACGAAGCTACCCCTGTTTTGCCCCTTTTTCCAGCCCTGGAAGGGTACCCGGGCGGGTACTTTTATGCCGAAAGCTTGTGGACAGCTTTACCCTGTCGGGGAACTTTTCCCTTGAATTTTACCCGGCTGGGTACTCCCTCATACAAACTCCAAATGACCTGATTTTTGATTCGTTGGAAAGCTCTTGAAGTTTAGAATAACCGCCAATTGGAATCATCTCAATATCTTTTGCCATTTGTGAGTTATGATCAATTATTTTTGGTGCCGCTTCTTTACCGACAAACTGCATTCACCCAACTTCAACCTTTCGCCATTTTCTCCTCGCTTTGAACTAGAAAACGAGTCATATATCATTTTAAAGGTATACTTGTATAGTTTCATTCCCAACAAAAAAAACCAAATTTCAATCTCTAGAACTTTAGATATTTCCCTTTTTCTACAGCTTGGTCATTTTAAAAAATTGCCGGTTTTGCCAAACTTCACCAAAACCCTTGTTATTGCGTTCCTTTCACTTTCTTGGCTCCCATATGTGACTTATATGAATTTTATGCTTACTTAATTGATAATTATGCTCCTATTTGACACTTCTTGATACTTTATTTGGGAATTTGGGCACATTCATAATGGTTATTGATTGTAAACACATGATTGACATCGCATGATTTTGCCGTTTGTCTTAAATGGTTCATACGAGTCGAGTCTCATGTACACTTGTCCTTGTTACACAGATCACAGTCCCGAAGTCGAGGAGCCCGCTCTTTAGAGTTTCTTTCCACTTTTGTTGGTTGGTGAAGGTGAGGTTTTAATTTCTAGTTATGGAACCCTTACAACCCTTACGTGATTTTTAGCCAAAACGTATCTATATATCTATAGTTTTCGAACCTTATGATTTTCAAATGATTTCACGAAAATGGATTGATTGATTGATTGATTGATGAATTGATTGTTTTGGCGAGTAACTATTGTTCACGTTGGGCCCGAGGGTAGTGTATTGAGCCAACCGGGAAAGCAAGGGCTGACGGGTAACTCTTGCACTGTCCTCACCATTGTGGGATCACCTCTGAATCAACCAGGAGGTTTGGTGGAGGAAGAAATCCCGTGCGTGGGAGTCATGTTCCTGACGTACACCATGATTGGACGGCTGGGTCTTGCAAGCCCGCCATCACCCGGAGGAAGAAGGATTTATTGATTGAAATTGCTAATTGTACACGGAATTGTTTGTGTGATCACCTAATTCACTAATAAATTGAAGTATTATACACAGTTGGTGAAAGGTTGGAGATTTGCCCTCACTCGTCGGGCCACAAATTGATTGTATTGAATTGATTGAATGGATAAAATGGACTAGTTGTAACCTCGGGCGATATTATCTCTTATTTTCTAAATCGTGTTGTTATTTTCCAAAATTATTACCCGAGATTATAACTTGTATGTATGGGCGCAAATATTTATTTATACCCCTCGCTCAGTCCGTGTTGGACTGACACCTCAACTTTTCAGCTTTTGTAGGTTCGTGCTAGGCGGGAATTAGAGTCGAGCCTGTCTTTTATTTGGGTCTAGCACTTCACCTTCATATTTTGGCTCATGTATTGATACTTCTTATATTTTGTATTATGCCTTACCTAATGTTGGAGGTGATATTGTATTATATGAAATGTTGGTATCTATTAATAAATATGTAAATATGGTACCTATAAGTATTGAATGCTATTGCCTCCGCTTTTATTGATACAATTGTTTAGTGGTACTATTTAAGGGTACCCGCCTAGCTTTTGAGTTTTTATTGTCTCCCGTTCACTATAGTTTCGGTTCATGTATGAATTGCCCATTTCATATGTGGATTGAGACTATAGTGCGGGGGATGTGGAGCCTAGCGTTCCGGGTGCTATATCCCGAGGTGGTATCAGAGCCCGGTTGCAAAACCGCGGTTCTATTGTCGTGTCTTGTGAGTCTAAGTCGCACGGCATAGGATTATTTGATAATGTGAGAGTCTCGCATTCTATTTGAACATATTTGAATTACTTGGCTTATATGATTACGTGGTTTGTTTGTATTGTGTGTTTTAATTACACTCATTTGCACTTGTTAATCAAACATGCATGTACAGTGTTTGTAATTTCAGGATGGCTCGTGGAAGACCTCGTAGAGAGCATTCTCCCGGTCATCGACATCACCATCATGATCGGACTCCACCTCCACCCCCTCAAGCACAACCTCAGGACTTCTTAAACTCTATGGTTCAGTTAATAGACCAAAGATTGAGAGATTATGTGCCTCCTGCACCACCAGCTCCTCCACCAGCACCACCGACCCCAATTTCAGCTATTTTGATCGGTTGCCGAATATATACCCGAGTTCGAGAGATTGTCCAAATATGTACCCAACATCGCAGGTGATGATTTTCATAAGGCTATGCAATTTGTGCAGGGTTTGAGGCCGGACATCCAAGCTGCGATAGAGGCCGTTAATATAAGTACATGGAGGAAGGCGACTACTAAAGCTCTTAAGGTTGAAGATTCGGTAAATGCCCGGAGATCTACTTACAGATCAAGTCAGGGTTCCGGTTCGGGGTCGAGGTCGAATTACAATCCCGGAAAGAGGCCAATCAGTTACGATATCCCACCACCGCAGTCCAAGGGCCCGATGAAAAAATTTAAGCCCCAAACGTCACAAGTGTCGGTTCAGAAAGCTCCCCGGGTTACTCCTGCCGCACCACCACCTACCGGGAAGACGGGATGTTCTTATTGTGGGTGGCCTACCATACCTATTAGAATTGCCGGCGTCGCCTGAATCTTTGTCTGATTTATGGGAAGGCCGATCATAAAGTGGATACGTGTCCAGATAAACGGGATCCACCGCCTGGGGGTCAGAGGCCGTTTGTTAGAGCCCGTGCTTATGCCTTGGAGGGCAAGGAAGTGGATGCAGATGTGGACCCCGCTGCCGTTGTTGAAGGTACCATTTGCATTCATGGCATGAACATGCATACTTTCTTTGACCCGGGGGCTACCCATTCTTTTATCTCTTGTGATATTTCTATGGAATTGCCTCTATGTGTTACTCTCTCCTCTGCTTATTATGTTGTGAGTACTCCTTTTGGTGGTAGTGTAAAAACTAACCGGGTTTTTAGAGAGGTGCCGGTGAGTATTGAGGGTCGGGTCTTTTCCACGGATTTCATTGAATTATCTATGTCTCGGTATGGATCTAGCTTGGGTATGGATTGGCTTTACAAGCACTGTGCTACTGTTGATTGCCAGGCTAAGAGAGTCTAGTTGGGTTCAGAAATTATAACGGGTCGAAGTTCTAAAACCGTGCCTTTATTATCTTTCTCGGAAGCTCGGAAATTAGTTTGTGATGGGGCTACGGGATTCGTAGCTTACATTCTTAATCAACCTAAGGATCAGATGCAGTTAGAAGAGACGGAGGTTGTTAAGGAGTTTCCTGAGGTGTTTCCGGAAAATTTAGATTCATTGCCACCAAAAAGAGAAATAGAATTTGTGATTAATTTATATCCAAATGTAGAGCCGTATTCTAAAACTCCATATCGGATGGCTCCGGTAGAGTTGAAAGAATTAAAGGTGCAACTTGAGGACCTTTTGGAAGTCGGGTATATTAGGCCAAGTTCGTAGCCGTGGGGTGCTCCGGTTTTATTTGTTAAGAAGAAAGATGGTACTTTGAGGATCTGTATTGATTATAGGGAGTTGAATCGAATGATAATTAAAAATAAATATCCTCTTCCACACATCGAGGAGTTGTTTGATATACTCCAAGGATCTAAAGTGTATTCGAAGCTTGATTTAAGACAAGGGTATTATCAACTACGGATCCTAGCCAAGGATATTCCAAAGACAGGCTTCAATACAAGATATGGGCATTATGAATTTGTGGTTATGCTGTTTGGTTTGACAAATGCTCCCACCGCTTTCATGGATATGATGCATAGAATTTTTCGGCCGTTTCTTGACAAGTTTATTGTGATCTTTATTGACGATATTTTGGTTTTCTCCAAGTCGGTTGAGGAACATGCAAGGCATCTTGAGTTAGTGTTGAAAACCTTGAAGGAACATCAATTGTTTGCAAAATTTAGTAAATGCGAGTTTTGGATTGACCGAGTTTCTTTCTTGGGCCATATTATTTCGGGGAATGAATTAGAAGTTGATCCTTCCAAAATTGAGGCGGTAATGAAGTGGGAGAGACCAAAGAATGCCTCCGAGGTTAAAAGCTTCTTGGGATTTACGGGTTATTATAGGAGGTTCGTGCAAGATTTTTCTAAAATTGCCGCTCCTTTGACTCGGTTAACAAAGAAAGATGTTAAGTATGAATGGAATGAAAGTTGTGAAAGGAGTTTCAACGTTTTGAAAGAGAAATTGGTTTCAGCCCCAGTTCTAGGTCTTCCAGAGGGTTTAGAAGGATATGCAGTTTATACGGATGCATCTAGAGAAGGTTTGGGGTGTGTTTTAACTCAAAATGGCAAAGTTATTGCTTATGCTTCCCGGAAGTTGAAGGATTATGAGAAGAATTATCCAACGCATGATCTTGAACTCGCAGCGGTGATATTCGAACTTGGAAAATGGAGACATTATTTGTATGGAGTTACCTTTGAGATTTTCACGGATCATAAGAGTCTCCAATATTTATTTACACAGAAAGATCTTAATTTGAGGCAACGGAGATGGATGGAACGATTGGAAGATTATGATTGTGTGATCAAGTATCATCCCGGGAAAGCTAATGTAGTCGCCGATGCTTTAAGCCGAAAAGTTGGTGTTTCGAATTTAGAGATTGGAGAAAGTGGTAAGATCGAGCCTATTGTGATAAAAGCCCGGGTATTTAATATCTCGATTCAACCGGAATTGAAATCTAGATTGTTTGAGGCTCAAGGAAAGGGTCCGGAAGTGCAAAAGCTAGTTGTTAAAGCAAGAGAGGATCCGGAAAGTCCATTTGGGTTCGATGAAGCTGGTTTTCTTCGCTTCAAGAACCGAGTGGTGGTACCCGATGAATTGAAAAAGGTGTTACCTGAAGAAGCTCATAGATCGGCGTATTCGGTACACCCGGGAGGAAACAAAATGTATAAGGATCTGAAGCAATTTTATTGGTGGCATGGATTAAAGAAAGACGTGGCCGAGTTTGTGAGGTGTTGTTTAATGTGTCAGAAAGTAAAGGCTGAACATCAAAAGCCGGGAGGTCTCTTACAATCGTTGCCTATCCCCGAGTGGAAATGGGAACAGGTGTCAATGGATTTTATATCCGGATTACCTAGAGTGAAAGGTGGCTATGACGGTATTTGGGTGATTGTTGATCGGTTAACAAAATCTGCTCATTTCTTACCGGTCCGAATGTCTTTCAAGATTAGAAAGTTGGCCGAGATTTATAATAGAGAGATTGTTCGCCTCCATAGGATTCCAGTGAGTATTGTTTCGGATAGAGATCCCCGCTTTACTTCTAAGTTGTGGCGAGAATTACAAGATATTTTGGGAACGAAGCTTCAGTTTAGCACGGCTTTTCATCCTCAAACCGATGGCCAATCTGAAAGGGTGATACGATATTTGGAAGATTTGCTCCGATCATGTGCCTTGGATTTTCAAAATTCGTGGTGTGATCAACTTCCATTGATTGAATTTGCGTATAACAATAGCTATCAATCTTCCATCGGCATGGCCCCGTATGAATTACTTTATGGTCGAAAATGTCGGTCTCCGTTATTCTTTGATCTAGAGGAGTGGAAATGGACGAAACAAGAAGGGGTAAAGAAAGGAGAAAAACTTGAAAGGCCTTCTAAAGCCGTGGAAGCCATGATTGAAAAAGTTCAGCTTATACAACAACGGATGAAGGCTGCACAAGATAGGCAGAAAAGCTACGCCGACATTCGCCGGAGGGATCTTAAGTTTGAAGTTGGAGATCGAGTTTTCTTGAAAGTACCTCCAAGAAAGGGGTTTTCTCGTATTGGAAAAGGAGGAAAACTTAACCCTCGCTATTTAGGCCCGTTTGAAATTCTTGAGAGAATTGGGGAAGTGGCTTATAGATTGGATCTACCTCCTAATCTTACCGGAATTCACAATGTTTTTCATGTATCTCAATTAAGAAAATATTATCCGGATGAAACCAAAATTCTCCCCATTGAAGAGGTTGAGTTGGAGCCAAATCTATCCTTTATTCAGAAACCGGTTAGGATTTTGGACAAAAAATATCAAGAATTGAGGAATCGGCGGATTCCTATGGTCAAGGTGTTATGGCGGAGTGATAAAACTGAATAAATGACTTGGGAACCGGAAGAGAAGATGCAAAGGTTCCACCCAGAGTTATTTAATTCCGATCAGTGAATCTGGGGACCAGATTCTTCTAAGGGGGGGAGAGTCGTAATGTAACGCCCCAACAAGGGCATCCCACGCCTATCCCGCTCTACGGGCCTAGCTTGTATATAGAATTGCCATCCATATACCCGCCAAGATCGAAGCAAGCGGTGACAAACGGACATCCTAGCTAGGCGGTACTAGACTCACACCAAGAGAATTAAAACAAACACAAATACGCGGAAGCTTAAAACACACCACATGCATAAGAGTTCAAATTCAATATACCCACTTCAGACCTTCTCAAGTCAAATGAAAACAAATGCGAAAGATTAAATCATCAATTAAGTGACCAACACGGTCCAGCATGAAATGCTCAAAATACGGAAATGTAAATCATCCTAGAGACCGCCACGGTCCAACTAACAAGATAATAAATCCGATAACGTACATGCTAAATCCAAAACAACTCCAAGGTAACAAAACCAAAATAAAAGCAACAAACATAACTAGACAACTAGACAAGACTCTCAAGAAAGACTCCCGCCTAGCATGACTCCAAAAGCAACCTGCGGACACGAAAGGTAAAGGAGATCAGTTCAAACGGAACCGGTGAGGAGAAGTATACATAATATAATTAACATAAAAAGGTTCAATGCATGCTCAAATCAAAGGTGTTCATGATCCGTTAACGTTTTTAGAAAACAATGCAGATTTTATAAAAATACGGATCATAAACCAAAGCACCGGCTCGGCGAGTACGAGCACTCCATCCTTACTTCCCAAACCAAGTGAAATCAAACCAATACATCCTTAACACCGTTGTTGTCGAGGGTGTGCACCCCCCGATCATCGTAAAAGAACCATGGAGAAGTGGGTCCATGAAACCGACCTTTCCCCAAGCCTACCTTAACCCCGAATCCTCCTCAGAGTCTTAGCAAACTTGTCCAAAAGTGGGTACTTCATAAGGGATCAGCCGTCCGCCCTTGCGTTCCCGGCATCACCGCTTACTCCGCCCCGAGCGCTATCAAAAGAACCGACCAAGCAAGCGTCCTTGCAAGGTATAACAAAGGCTCGCTACACAACTCACACGTACATAATACTCAAATGAAAGTTCCGAAACCATTTTGGGTATCTATCCCATATACACAAAACTCAAGTTTTACTTGTAAACCGTTTTCCATAAGCAAATATCCATAATACGAGCAAAGCTCACAAAACTTGGCTTATAATGCCTACATATACATTTCGAAAACGGGAGTTTAAAACCAATAAATATGAGAGGTCATAGGTGTCCACAGTTTTGAAATCGTTTTGATATTATAACTCCTCACCTTTACCAAGAACCTCGAAGATCAAGCACGAACAAGGAAGGTTACACGTCCGGAGACTCACCGCCTAACAAGACAACGTACCAACAAAGGTAAGACTCGACGCGAAACCCAACAAGACGACGCACGGCTTGGACATGAATGCAAATATGTTAATGGTGTGCAAGGAATGTTCAACGATGGTATAGATTGGCAATTATGATCATATTGCATCATATAAGTCATATATCAATTTCCCAAGTCATAAGTAATAAGCGACATATGAATCATACTTAACACAATTTAATTAAACAAATAACTTAGTCAATTAAGATAACTTAAGCATGATTGAGGTATAAAGATCATAATATAAGGTATACATGAGATGTCACAACATATAACGAGGTCACAATACATTAGAGACATAATATAAATAAGTAAGGAACAAACGAGAAGCAAAACAAGTGAAACGAATCAAGAAAACAAGGCTGGGGAAAATCCACCCCCATGGATTTTCCTTCACAAAAAATCCACCCTCGCGGATTTGGTCCAGAGCTACTGCCTCAAATCCACCCCCATGGATTTTTTACACAGCAAAAATCCACCCTAGCGGATTCTGCCCAGAACTTAAAAAAAAACGTGACAGCAACTACAAACTCGACTGGAATGAGTTCAAAACACCCCAAAACATAAAATTAAGCTTCCAAAACCACAAATAAGCATCATAAACCATCAAGTTACATAATAAAGCATTTAGGAACATTTAAACATCAAGAAATCTAACAATTCATCCAAGAACTTCATCTTCTACAAGTTTCAAGAAAGCTTCAAGCATAACAATGGTGAAATCAACAATCATTGCAAGAAATTGTAGGAAATCTATCACATTCTCCATAAAAACACATAAGGAACAAGAATCCATCATCAAATCAAGCTAAAACAAGCTAGAACATGAACATGCAAGAATTCTTCATAAAAGCTTCAAAGGTCAACAATGGTGGTTTCTTCAAACAAGCATGAAAATGAGAAATTTTTACATCAAATCACTCCCAACATCATAAGAAACATATTTCCATCATAAAATTCGGATTTAATCCATCTAACCAAGAACCCTAGATTTCAAACTCAAGCTTCAAGTTCAAAGAAGAAGACCCACATAAGCATTCAAGCATTTCTTACCTTAAGAGCTGAAAATGGAAAAGGGAATCTTGTTCTTTAGTCTTGAATCTCCAAATTTAGTCTCCACTCTTGGCTCTTGAAGATGGCTTGAAGTTCTTGAGGGAATATGGATGGTCTCTTGAGAAAAGTGAGGGAGAGAGTGTGTTTCAATCTTGAAATAACGTAAGAATGGGTTTTGGTGTGTTAAATCTGATTTTGTAAATTGGGTCAGCCATATAGGGTCATGGAGCGGGTCATACGGGTCGGATTTAGGTGAAATTGGGGCTCAAATTGGGTCAGAATTGAAATTGGGTCGCAGGTCAACATTTAAAGGCTTAAAAGTTTGACTTTTCGTAAAATGGCCATAACTTCTTCGTCCGAACTCCAAATCGAGCGATTCAGGAACCCACGAACTCGTAATCGAATTATCTACTCAATTTCATTAAGTTCTAACCAGTTCCAGGCTTGGAAAATAAATTTACCATATAGTCCCTAAATTATGCTTTAATATCCAAATAAGCACATTATTTCGTTTAACCATAAAGCATGCTATCAAAACTCTTTAAGCACAATACGAGCACATACTTATCATATCAAATAGCCACATAAGTCATGTAAATCATGTTTTTCACATAAGCACCAAATGTCTATCAAATTAAGGCATAAATCCACATAAGTCATGCAAGGAAAGGTAAATCGTGCACTCTCGTACCAAACTTTACCTTGATCGAGAAGCGGGGTGTCACAACCTCTCCTCCTTAAAGAAATCTGGTCCCCAGATTTACCAGCGGAAAAGACTCAGTGTGGAAACTCTGCACCTTCTCTTCTGTCTTCCAAGTTGCTTCTTCTGCTTGAGATCTCTCCATAGGCTTTATCCAAAGGAGTTAGCTGAATTCTCAATCCATGGTATTTCGTCTAAAATCTTCCCCGGTTTTTACGTGTCAAATCCTGATCCAAGTGTGCCTCTTTTGTCGGCATAGTCCCCATCTCCTCTCGAAAATACTTCCTCAATCTGTTCCACAGCTCCAGGCGGCTCGCTAGATCTCGAGTTTAGGTTACTGCCCGCATTGATTTGGGGAAAACTCCTTCTTGTTGCCTCTAGGAAGACTCGGTCACCATCTTCGAATTCAAAGTCTTTCCTCCTTTGCTTGGCATAACTCCGTTGCCGGTCTTATACCACTCCCACATGTGGTTTAAACATCACACTTTGTCGATGCGAAAGATCTTAGTTGCTGTATACACCTTCGGTCCATCTTGATCTCGCTTAACCTCTTCAAAAGATCCCTTCTGAACGGAGTCATCTGAGCGCGCTAGCCAACGGGACGAGACACACAACAAGAGACCCCGTCTCTCAACAAGCAACGAGAGAACCCCGTCCCTCAACAAGCAATGAGAGAACCCCGTCTCTCAACAAGCAACAAGAGAACCCCGTCCCTCAACAAGCAAGGAGAGAACCCCGTCTCTCAACAAGCAATGAGAGAACCCCGTCTCTCATCCTAAGTTCGAAGGAATCCCGCATCCCTCAAACATCTAAGTTTGAAAGAGTTAACATCTCACAAACTCCTAAATTCGGGAGCATGTAACATTCCCAAATGACTAAAACCGAGGGGACCCAACATCCCCCGAACACAAAAGAGGGAGAACCCTACAACACCCGAGCACAAAAGCACACGAACAGCTACTCGGATCCAAAACATGCAAAGCACAAACAAGACACACGACAAGGGACCGCTGTACGGTTGAGTCGTTCTCCATCGGTGAGGTAAAGGCTTCGTTGCATCAAAGGCGTCCCTCCTAGCTCACCGTAACAAAGTGCACAAAATCGAGCATGTATAACATCCAAGGTTACAAAAGTCACAAGAATTAACTCATACTTACATCATACAACTTCACCAAAGTATCCAAGATCATGCGATTCGGTTACTAACTTCATACTTAGTAGTAGCATGCATAGAAAGGTCATTCGATTCAATTTCCAAGCTCAAGTCTTGTATTAACATGCATAGATAAAGTCAATTTGAGCATTTAACATGCATGAAGTTGTAAGTATCTAAACATAGCAATTACAAGTCGTACTTTAACAATTGATTCAAGTAGCATTAATCAAGATATCGTAATCTTAATCATGTATAAGTCTATGCAGCGCTTAAGTATACGTACGTCATGCTCAATACATATAAGCATACATTTATTCACATAAGGTCATACTTCCAAGGTAAACAACATATTCTCGATTCCTTATATCACACTCTAATGATCAATTCAAGTCTCATATTCAAAATCGTAGATGAGTGTATACATAGTCATCCCATGTTATCAAGCTCAAATGAACAACATAATTTAATCACATAAAGTCGTGTTTTTAAGGTAAGCGGTAAATTCTCAATTCATTTAATCATGCCTTACGAATTCGTAACATGCATCGGAGCATAAACTCAAGTTTTTACATACATTCAAGGTTTAGAGATATTACAATTAGATCTCCCTAGGCGATTCACATAAGTTTGGAATTAATACAAAACATCCTTTAAGGTTCCTAGCAACTTGACATAAACCATCCATTTGTTAACTAATTAAGCATGATTCTTCAATTACATGAAAGTTCCCCATAAATAAAAAAAATTTGACATAATTTCAACAATAATCATGGATCCCGAAAACAAGTAAACAACATGGTCTCACAAGTACTTATTCATGCTTTACATCCATTCAACATAGCTCATAAATCTCAAGGTTGCATTAATGTAAGGGTTACTAGAGTTATCACATGGTAGCACAACTGATCAAGGAAAGCATTTATGCAATTTGCACAAGTAGGAGACAAGCTAAATACAAACGTAACATTTAATGTCAATCATTGCCGACATAGCATAAGAGAGGCTACAAAATAATTCAAGTTTAGGTAGAGTGCATGTATCAACTATCAAGTACACCACCCGATAAAGAACAATCAATTTCTAACTTGCCGTATTCACATTAGCACTTAAAGCAATTAGCAACGCAAGTCACATGCATATCAAATAATCACATTCTAGCATATAACGCCACAAGTGTAACAATCGGGTAATAATAATATTCAAATCAAAATGTATGAGTGCAATGCCGTGAATGCAGTCCGTACCTTTCACCGTAGTAATGAAATCATGCTCATCATCCTCTTGCCCGCCATTCAACGTATAGGCACGTGCATGTGCCACGGGCCTTATCTCATCACCCGGTCCCTTAGTCTTAGGTTCGGTACAATTCCTTGCTATGTGTCCGGTGCTCCCACAATTGAAACATTTACCAAGCTTCTTCCAACAATTTCCTTCACGATGAGTGATGCTACCACAATGATCACAAGGTTTACGCCCTTGTGTAATTGATAGGATCTCCTTTCCTTTCCCTTTCTTAACCATCACGTGACCCCTTTTGCCGCGGTGGAGGTTGAGAGAAAGAACTAGAGACAACTCTCTTAAGACCCGAACTGAAACAAGGATTAGCAACATTCTTCTTAGTTCCAAGTCTTTGTTCCTCCGCTTCCGCTTCCATAGCTAGCTCGGTAGCGGTGGCCCAATCGTTGGTTTCTTCCTGAGTCAAGGTCTTTGCTAACTTCCCACGAAGCCCTTCCAAATTCTGTCGGTCCATCCTCTGATTACAATCCCTTACCCAAAGTGCTGAATTTCCACAAGTAAAGCATCTTCCAAGCTTTCCCCAACATTCGTCTCCCTTATGGCTAATGTCACTATGATGTTCATATGAACCTCTAGTTCCCGGTCTATCACAATTCCTTGCCAAATGTTTCGTGCTACCACAGTTGAAACATCTACCTTGTTTCCACCAACAATTCTCCCCAAGGTGTGTAGCACGACCACAATGCTCACACGGGTTATGGCCCTTAATAGCTTGAGGGGCCTGTACTTGAGATGTAAAAATCTTAGCCTTACCCTTCTCATCCATATGGTGGCCTCTCCTCTGATCGCAATCCTTAGCTTTTCATTTTGGGTTGCCACAACATATAAAACACTTCCCGTGTCCTTTCCGGTAGTTATCCCCGAAGTGATTGGCTCTCCCATAATGCTTGTACGAGTTTCGGCCCTTAATAGCCAAAGGGGTCGCTGATCCGGATGCAAGATTTTTAGCCTTTCTATCTCCTAACCCCTTATGTGGTACTCGAGAAGTCGAAGGTGCCATCAAGGATGGTGATCTCTCAGACCCCAATCCAGAAACTACTCCCGTAGTTCGAAACCCTTGTTCCTTGACGGTGGGCGTAGGTATCAACGCCGGAGGTGCCAATAAGGTTTGCGGTGCTTGTAGGAGTTGCAAAATCTGAATCATAATAGTGAGCAATTCATTGACAATCAGAGGCGGCATTGGTGGTGCAATTTGATTTTCTGCCGAAGGGTCTTGCTCATTTTGGCGTGTCGAAGAGCGATCACTTCTACGAGGAGGCATCCTACACGCAATCTTATCATGTATGCATGTCGATTAGTCATATGCTCATGTCACATATTGTCAAGTAAGCAATGCAATTGCATAATTTACAAGCAATAGTTAACAAGATATACGTATCATGAGGACGTTCAAATATGAAAACAAACCAATACATAAGCACGAAGTTAATTTAAGTACAACAAAGTAGTTACAAGTTAAGTGATATAGGCAAGTAGTCAATGCAATAGTCACACTAGAAACAACGTATTCGCTCCAAGATGCTCATGTAATGCAAGAAAAATTAGGTTAATCAACAACGTAGCATATGCAAAACGAGTCACTTTAAAGCACATAAGCAAGTTGTTCCTATTACCGTACGACCTAGACGACTCAAGAGCCCGGTTTTGAACCTTCGGCTCTGATACCAACCAAATAGGGGTGTAACGTCCCAACAAGGGCATCCCACGCCTATCCCGGGCTACGGGCCTAGCTTGTATATAGAATTGCTATCCATATACCCGCCAAGATCGAAGCAAGCGGTGACAAACGGACATCCTAGCTAGGCAGTACTAGACTCACACCAAGAGAATTAAAACAAACACAAATACGCGGAAGCTTAAAACACATCACATGCATAAGAGTTCAAATTCAATATACCCACTTCAGACCTTCTCAAGTCAAATGAAAACAAATGCGAAAGATTAAATCATCAATTAAGTGACCAACACGGTCCAGCATGAAATGCTCAAAATACGGAAATGTAAATCATCCTAGAGACCGCCACGGTCCAACTAACAAGATAATAAATCCGATAACGTACATGCTAAATCCAAAACAACTCCAAGGTAACAAAACCAAAATAAAAGCAACAAACATAACTAGACAACTAGACAAGACTCTCAAGAAAGACTCCCGCCTAGCATGACTCCAAAAGCAACCTGCGGACACGAAAGGTAAAGGAGATCAGTTCAAACGGAACCGGTGAGGAGAAGTATACATAATATAATTAACATAAAAAGGTTCAATGCATGCTCAAATCAAAGGTGTTCATGATCCGTTAACGTTTTTAGAAAACAATGCAGATTTTATAAAAATACAGATCATAAACCAAAGCACCGGCTCGGCGAGTACGAGCACTCCATCCTTACTTCCCAAACCAAGTGAAATCAAACCAATCCATCCTTAACACCGTTGTTGTCGAGGGTGTGCACCCCCCGATCATCGTAAAAGAACCATGGAGAAGTGGGTCCATGAAACCGACCTTTCCCCAAGCCTACCTTAACCCCGAATCCTCCTCAGAGTCTTAGCAAACTTGTCCAAAAGTGGGTACTTCATAAGGGATCAGCCGTCCGCCCTTGCGTTCCCGGCATCACCGCTTACTCCGCCCCGAGCGCTATCAAAAGAACCGACCAAGCAAGCGTCCTTGCAAGGTATAACAAAGGCTCGCTACACAACTCACACATACATAATACTCAAATGAAAGTTCCGAAACCATTTTGGGTATCTATCCCATATACACAAAACTCAAGTTTTACTTGTAAACCGTTTTCCATAAGCAAATATCCATAATACGAGCAAAGCTCACAAAACTTGGCTTATAATGCCTACATATACATTTCGAAAACGGGAGTTTAAAACCAATAAATATGAGAGGTCATAGGTGTCCACAGTTTTGAAATCGTTTTGATATTATAACTCCTCACCTTTACCAAGAACCTCGAAGATCAAGCACGAACAAGGAAGGTTACACGTCCGGAGACTCACCGCCTAACAAGACAATGTACCAACAAAGGTAAGACTCGACGCGAAACCCAACAAGACGACGCACGGCTTGGACATGAATGCAAATATGTTAATGGTGTGCAAGGAATGTTCAACGATGGTATAGATTGGCAATTATGATCATATTGCATCATATAAGTCATATATCAATTTCCCAAGTCATAAGTAATAAGCGACATATGAATCATACTTAACACAATTTAATTAAACAAATAACTTAGTCAATTAAGATAACTTAAGCATGATTGAGGTATAAAGATCATAATATAAGGTATACATGAGATGTCACAACATATAACGAGGTCACAATACATTAGAGACATAATATAAATAAGTAAGGAACAAACGAGAAGCAAAACAAGTGAAACGAATCAAGAAAACAAGGCTGGGGAAAATCCACCCCCATGGATTTTCCTTCACAAAAAATCCACCCTCGCGGATTTGGTCCAGAGCTACTGCCTCAAATCCACCCCCCATGGATTTTTTACACAGCAAAAATCCACCCTAGCGGATTCTGCCCAGAACTTAAAAAAAACGTGACAGCAACTACAAACTCGACTGGAATGAGTTCAAAACACCCCAAAACATAAAATTAAGCTTCCAAAACCACAAATAAGCATCATAAACCATCAAGTTACATAATAAAGCATTTAGGAACATTTAAACATCAAGAAATCTAACAATTCATGCAAGAACTTCATCTTCTACAAGTTTCAAGAAAGCTTCAAGCATAACAATGGTGAAATCAACAATCATTGCAAGAAATTGTAGGAAATCTATCACATTCTCCATAAAAACACATAAGGAACAAGAATCCATCATCAAATCAAGCTAAAACAAGCTAGAACATGAACATGCAAGAATTCTTCATAAAAGCTTCAAAGGTCAACAATGGTGGTTTCTTCAAACAAGCATGAAAATGAGAAATTTTTACATCAAATCACTCCCAACATCATAAGAAACATATTTCCATCATAAAATTCGGATTTAATCCATCTAACCAAGAACCCTAGATTTCAAACTCAAGCTTCAAGTTCAAAGAAGAAGACCCACATAAGCATTCAAGCATTTCTTACCTTAAGAGCTAAAAATGGAAGAGAGAATCTTGTTCTTTAGTCTTGAATCTCCAAATTTAGTCTCCATTCTTGGCTCTTGAAGATGGCTTGAAGTTCTTGAGAGAATATGGATGGTCTCTTGAGAAAAGTGAGGGAGAGAGTGTGTTTCAATCTTGAAATAACGTAAGAATGGGTTTTGGTGTGTTAAATCTGATTTTGTAAATTGGGTCAGTCATATAGGGTCATGGAGCGGGTCATACGGGTCGGATTTAGGTGAAATTGGGGCTCAAATTGGGTCAGAATTGAAATTGGGTCGCAGGTCAACATTTAAAGGCTTAAAAGGTTGACTTTTCGTAAAATGGCCATAACTTCTTCGTCCGAACTCCAAATCGAGCGATTCAGGAACCCACGAACTCGTAATCGAATTATCTACTCAATTTCATTAAGTTCTAACCAGTTCCAGGCTTGGAAAATAAATTTACCATATAGTCCCTAAATTATGCTTTAATATCCAAATAAGCACATTATTTCGTTTAACCATAAAGCATGCTATCAAAACTCTTTAAGCACAACACGAGCACATACTTATCATATCAAATAGCCACATAAGTCATGTAAATCATGTTTTTCACATAAGCACCAAATGTCTATCAAATTAAGGCAGAAATCCACATAAGTCATGCAAGGAAAGGTAAATCGTGCACTCTCGTACAAAACTTTACCTTGATCGAGAAGCGGGGTGTCACATGTAACGCCCCAATTTCCGGAAGTTCAGGTAAGCACGCCACGAGCGGGTCTTCGGGAGTTGGGGGAATTTAATTTAATCATTTCATTCAATTTTTTACAACCTTCATCATATTATATACATTACATCTCTATGCATTTATATGAATTGTTATTATTGTGAGTTATATGAACTAAGTGATATATATGATCTAATTGTATTAAATGGCCTTAATTGCTCTTTTGTGTAAATTCATGAACTTAATTGCATTTCATGACTTGGGAGGTTATATGACTATTGTGTAGAAATGGAACTCAATTGCATGAATTTAAATTCATGAAGGGCTTATGTGCAAAAAGTGTTGAGTCATGCATATATTTGCAAGACTTTTGGCATATATTTTCATCTCTCCCACATTCCTTTCATTTCATCATAGTTCATCAAAAAACCACACACACACACACTCAATTTCGGTATTTACACCAAGAAGAGGAGAGGAAGAGTTCATCTCAATTTCAAGCTATAATTTAAAGAAATCTTGAAGCTAGAAGCATCATCATCATTATCTCTTCACTTCATCTCATTTCTTGCTTGAATTCAAGGTAAACATGGAATTGGATAAATCTTTTGATTGGTGAATCAGTAGGGTTCATGGGTTATATGATGGATTCTTGCAATATTTGAGCAAGGAGCATGATTAGGATGATTAGAATGGAAGTTTGCATGAATACCTTGAAGTATATGGAAGTTGGAAGCATGTGTATATATGGGGTTTTGAATGATGAATTCTTGATGATTGATGCATCTTTCATGGTTTATATGCTACCTAAATGATGTCTTTAAGTTATATACATGTTATATGATTGTTTTGGAGCATTTTGGTTGAGTTTGCTTTGGGTTTTCATTCCTTTTCTTTCTTCTACGAAGCTACCCCTATTTTGCCCCTTTTTCCAGCCCTAGAAGGGTACCCGGGCGGGTACTTTTTGTGCATAAAAAGTACCCGGGCGGGTACTTTTACGCCGAAAGCTTCTGGACAGCTTTACCCGGTCGGGGAAGTTTCCCTTGAATTTTACCCGGCCGGTTACTCCCTCATCCGAATCCCAAATGACCTGATTTTTGATTAGTTGGAAAGATCTTGAAGTCTAGAACAACGTCCAATTCGAATCATCTCAATATCTTTTCCCATTTGTGAGTTATGATCAATTCATTTTGGTGTCGCTGCTTTACCGACAAACTGCATTCACCCAACTTCAACCGTTCGCCATTTTCTCCTCGCTTTGAACTAGAAAACGATCCATATATCATCTTAAAGGTATACTTGTCTAGTTTCATTCCCAATAAACAAAACCAAATTCCAATCTCTAGGACTTTAGATATTTCCCTTTTTCCACAGCTTGGTCATTTTCAAAAATTGCCAGTTTTGCCAAACTTCACCAAAACCCTTGTTATTGCGTTCCTTTCACTTTCTTGGCTCCCATATGTGACTTCTATGACTTTTATGCTTACTTAATTGATAATTATGCTCCTATTTGACACTTCTTGATACTTTATTTGGGAATTTGGGCACATTCATAATAGTTATTGATTGTAAACACATGATTGACATCGCATGATTTTGCCGTTTGTCTTAAATGGTTCATACGAGTCGAGTCTCATGTACACTTGTCCTTGTTACATAGATCACGGTCCCGAGGTCGAGGAGCCCGCTCTTTAGAGTTTCTTTCCACTTTTGTTGGTTGGTGAAGGTGAGGTTTTAATTTCTAGTTATGGAACCCTTACAACCCTTACGTGATTTTTGGCCAAAACGTATCTATATATCTATAGTTTTCGAACCTTATGATTTTCAAATGATTTCACAAAAATGGATTGATTGATTGATTGATTGATGAATTGATTGTTTTGGCGAGTAACTATTGTTCACGTTTGGCCCGAGGGTAGTGTATTGAGCCAACCGGGAAAGCAAGGGCTGACGGGGTAACTCTTGCACTGTCCTCACCATTGTGGGATCACCTCTGAATCCACCAGGAGGTTTGGTGGAGGAAGAAATCCCGTGCGTGGGAGTCATGTTCCTAACGTACACCATGATTGGATGGCTGGGTCTTGCAAGCCCACCATCACCCGGAGGAAGAAGGATTTATTGATTGAAATTGCTAATTGTGCACGGAGTTGTTTGTGTGATCACCTAATTCACTAATAAATTGAAGTATTATACACAGTCGGTGAAAGGTTGAAGATTTGCCCTCACTCGCCGGGCCACAAATTGATTGTATTGAATTGATTGAATGGATAAAATAGACTAGTTGTAACCTCGGGCGATATTATCTCTTCTTTTCTAAATCGTATTGTTATTTTCCAAAATTATTACCCGAGATTATAACTTGTATGTATGTGCGCAAATATTTATTTATACCCCTCGCTCAGTCCGTGTTGGACTGACACCTCAACCTTTCAGCTTTTGCAGGTTCGTGCTAGGCGGGAATTAGAGTCTATCCTGTCTTTTATTCGGGTCTAGCACTTCACCTTCATATTTTGGCTCATGTATTGATACTTCTTATATTTTGTATGCCGTACATAATGTTGGAGGTGATATTGTGTTATATGAAATGTTGGTATCTATTAATAAATATGTAAATATGGTACCTATAAGTATTGAATGTTATTGCCTCCACTTTTATTGATACAATTGTTTAGTGGTATTAATTGAGGGTACCCGCCTAGCTTTTGAATTTTTATATTCTCCCGTTCGCTATAGTTTCGGTTCATGTATGAATTGCCCGTTTCATATGTGGATTGAGGCTATAATGCGGGGGATGTGGCGCCTAGCATTTCGGGTGCTACATGTTATGCTATGACTTATATCTATGATATGTTATTACATTGTTACAATGTTACATGACTCATATGTTATGACTTGAGCTTGTGATATAATATGGATTAATGGAATAGTACTTGATCATATGTTATACACTTTGATAGTGTCACATGTTAAACCCTAAGATGGAATAGTGTTTCATAACTTGATGTTATGCCTTAATTAGATCCCTTAACCATAAGTTATACCTTTAGCCTAGATCACACTTGATTATAATAACATGAACTTGAAACTATAGGTTATAATCAAGATCATAATTGAATTAAGGTGTGTGTATGTGTGCATGCCGCGTGTGTGTGTGTCGTGTGTGTGTATAATAAGGGTTTGACCCGACCCTTTTGACCCGATAAGTGAATAGTAACCTGTGAATAGTAATCTAGAATAGTAACTATGAATATTACTTTTAAATAGTGCTTTTGAACAGTAAAAGTAAATTAAAACTTGTGCTTTCTTAATAGACATTTGCACCTAGGGTTTTCAAATCCGGGGTCTAAAATGTGATTTCAAAATGTGTTTTCTTTCGAGGACTTATTTCATAACCTAAGGTTTTGCGATAGGATTCATAATTTGATTAATTCTTAATCGATTATACTTAGATCATAGTCCCACGTTATTGATAACTCACTTTAATGTATTCCTTTGTGTGTTATCTTTCTCTAATAACTTAAATGGTATTACTCTTTTGTGTTACATGTTCCTTGTTTGATTGATAGCATTCATGTGCATCATTATAGAAGTGGGTCTTAGTTCTTGAGCTCACTTTAGTACACCACTTACAGAAGTTAAGGTTGAGCACTGGAATCCCCAGGGCACTACATAATTTATCCTACCTACTATTACTAATAGATGAGGTTAAACTATTTCAACTGGAACCATGAATACTTAACGATTCAATTGTTTTGAAACTCTAAGCCTAGTGCTTTATAATCTTGTTTTGAAATGCCCTTTATAAGGGACAACTCTTCAAAGAACCCAGACCTATTCATATTCATTGATCAAAGGCACATGTTTTCAAAGTATTGCATCAATGGTTCACTGTTTTCAAACTATTACATCAATGGTTCATGTTTTCAAAGTACAGCATCAATAGTTCATGTTTTCAAAGTAGTGCATCAATGGTTCAATGGTTTCTTCAATGGTTTCTAGCATTCGGATTTAATTCGAATGTCATCAATGGTGCAAGTAATCAATGGTAATGGTATGGGCCCGGCGGTTATGAGTAGAGGTGATGCTCGGGAGGTGAGCGCCAATGACATCACTAATACCGGCCGCCACACTAGGCGATTGATACCGACTTTAATCAAGAGGTTTGGTTAAGTCAGGACAATTGTCGGGAATGGACAGCAAATCCATTCCCAAATCAATGGTTAATGGTCACCTAGGGGTCGCTCCCCAAAGTGAAACTTGGTGGAGGATGGTGCATGTGTGTATGTGTTAGGGTGTTGTTGATCTCGGTCCGACACCCTATTAATGGTCATGTTTTCTGGAGTAAGGATGGAAAAGCCTAGCTTGCGGGAATCAATGTGTAGCACCCGAGCGTGAGGTACCATAAGGATGTAGCACCCGAGCGTGAGGTACCACATCCCCCGCACCGGGACCCGACCCGTATATGGAATGGAAGTCCATACACGTGCCAAATCCACGGCGAACGGGGACACAACACACACGCTATGCTAGGCGGGGCTAACCCTTAAACCAATCAGTGCAAGAATCGTAAAATCAGAGTTAAAATGAAATTCGCGGAAGCAAGAATAACATAGCATATACAACGAGCCACCAAGCTCCAAAAATAGATATACAAAAGCATTCTATAATCAACGGCGCTCATGGCCTACAAAAATCATAACGCTCCAAACTAAAACTATAATCATAAGCAAAATATCCACAAGAGTATGAATATGAGACAAAAGGAAGTGCTAAACATAAATGCAAGACCTAGACGACTTGTATTCCCGCCTAGCACTCCTATTCCTGCACAAAACAACTGAAAACAACCGGGTTCAGTCTAAAAGAGACTGGTGGGTATAAAAACGGGGCATAAATATATAATATCGCATAATTTAAGCACATACATGCAAGCCCTAATCCCGTGTGAAGTTTAGTAAGATTTTACCAAGTGGTTAAAACAAAAGGGAAACATCAACGGGATTACGACGTTCATATTCATTCATAAATGTTCATAAATATTCATAAGGGTTTATGGCCCGGCGAGTGGGCGTGCACAATCTCCAACCTACTCCTCGTGTAATCATAATTAATTATTCAATAATCCATTATCATACATAAATCTTTTGTGCTCATAAATACATGATCATAATCATTCATATATCCCTTTTTCCTCCGGGTGGTGGACGGGCTTGCAAGACCCGGCCACCGGTTCATACATAGGCCAATGGGGGTACATGAATCCCCCAAGGGCACTCAGCTCCCATTCCTCGCTAAAACTCCTAGCGAGGGCCGGTATCACCGTAGTTTGGTTGGAACTAGTATATGGGATCCCCGTCAGCCCTTGCTTCCTCGGTTAGCCACATATACTAAGTCCCGGGGCCCGTGCAATCATAAATCATAAATATCTCGCCAAACATGAGGTAGGGTTCACAAATAAAAGAAAGGGTTCATACGTTTGAAATTATTTACCCGAAATGACTCGATATAAATATATATACGATTTTGGCTTAAAACTTTGCACATAAGGAATATATAAGGTTGTTTTAACTAATAGAAGAAAAACCCACCTTTATCAAAGTAGAAATAAAGGCACAAGCGTCTCAAGGCTCGCCCTCGTCTCCGACCAAACCCGTATCTGTACAAAAGAAAAGGTATGAGACTCAATGACCACATATGACGCTCGGCAATGAAGTGCATATGACATGGATGCATAAATGATCATGTTATATCATAAAAATGTTCATGTGCACGATTAATAAATTTAAAACATATAATCATTCATTCATTCATATATTTCATTCAATTTCAGAAGTTCATAAATTCATATAAATTTCATAAATTCATAAACTCATAATTCATAATTCATATCAATTAATAAGCATAACACATATAATATTCATATTCACATATAGGGATAAAATAAATAAAACGTTCAATCGAAAGTCAGTAGAATAAATACGCGAAATAGAATTCAATTAATTTCAAGAATTAAATTAAATAAAATCAATTAATAATTAATATATAATAAATATATATAATATAATATATATATAATCATATATATATAATATACTATATATATAATATACAATATATATAATATATACATATATACACGTACACACTCACACACACATGCATGCAATATATATTTTACATGCATATAATCACAAACCATGCATGCAATATAACACAAGCACACACCTCAAATATATATATATATACAGCCATGCATGCATTCATACCCACAAACACACACGTATACAGCATATATACATATATATATAACAACAGCAGCATGCGGCAACCCATGAATACGCAGGAAAAAACTTGGAAAAATAGGTGACACCCCCGTGTCTCCTTCCTAGAACAAACCGAGACACCCCCGTGTCTCGGTACAGAAATCCCATGCCCAGTTTGCACCCCCGTTCCCGCTGGAAGAAAGGAGAAAGACACGCCCGTTACACGCAGCAGCAACAGCCTCTATTTTGACAGAAATGACGCAGAAAACAGAGCAGGAAAAGGCAGCCATGTATGAGCAAGAAAGGCAACATTACAAGGCACAAATTGCTGCAACATCTCAACCATAATACACACTAAAAAGCCATGAAAGATGACAGCAAAAAGGAGAAGGAAAAACAGCAGTTTTGGACAGCATTTCCAGCGTGAAAAACAGGGTAAAACGAGAAGAAAAACAGGGCATGCTTGAGCTCAATCAAACCGATTCCATTCAGGTCCAAAAGTCCATCAAATGTGCAGCAAAATATCATATATTCAACACATAATCAGTTCCAAAAGTGATCAATCAAGACATGAAGGTGTACGTGACATATACGTGGGATTTTTCTCAAAATTTCATAAATGATATATCATAAATACCTCAACAACCATGTAATCAGTGATCATAAATGAAATGAGGATGTCAAAACAATCATTCTCATGCTTGGAATCGACCAAAACCGTTAAGAATCGAAGAAGATCAATAATTTGCTCAAAACCTTCATTTTCGGGGAAAATGTCCAGAATGGAGGAAACCATGCTCAAAATCATGAATGGAAGGATGAAAATGAACAGAATTAATCATATAATACAACCCTTAACTTACCTTGATGATTGGTTGAAGTTTGGATGAGATTTGAGCTCCAAAATCTCCAAGGTTGAAGGGTTACGGGTCTGGAATTCAGAACAGAAACTTTGGCTAAGTTTACTAAACTCGAATTTTCGTTACGAGTTCAGCGGAGTTGACGAAACTCGAACCCGAGTTCCCGAGCTCAAGATATTAAATTCGGAACCAAGGGTACGCTAATTGCTCGTTAGCTCCCGTTTTGGTTCCTCAAATGAAATTTAATTCGTTAATCTATCAAATGAATTTAAAAACATAAATTGAGCATAAAATCATGTTCATAACACATATATGTATGACATATTACAAATTCGTGGCAATTTGATATCATATCATATAAGAACGAAGCACAAAATAAACGAACAAACTTAATCATGCAATTCATGCATAATGTATAAAATTCCCATGCACAATTATGATTTGCATGCATGCATATTTAATATTCACCATGCATAATCCATACGGAAATATTAATCCCATGCATAAATATGATTTGCATGCAATAATATAATTCAACGTATATATATATATATATATATATATATATATATATATATATTAATAATTAAATAAACCATGATTAATTAACATAACATATAATTAGCATAATCATTAAATTAATAATATAATAATTAAACATATATATATATAATACGAAATATGTATATATATAATTAATAATATTAAAATAAAATATTATAATATAATATAATAAAATAATAACAATTATAATAAAAATTAAATATAAAACACGTAAAAACAATTAATTCGCGCAATTTGGTAAACACATACATCGTACCTTTACGTCCGAGAAATCGGGGCGTTACACAATGTTTTCATAAAGTTGGTTCATATCTTGCAAAGTTATTCTCTACCCTTATCCCGTTTTATGAAAATCATATGAACCAAATCATAGCATATATGTGCGCGTGTGACAACATTCATGAAAGTGTTTTGAAAACTCTCATTTCTTATAACGTTGCATCAAAGAGTTTTATCACTTGAGCTTACTCTTAAGTTCTTTATTAAAGATTTGCATTAAAGGTTTTACCTTGTGAAATTTACTTCAAGCGTTTACTTCAAGTGCTTTCTTTTAAAGATATCCCTCACTTAGTCACTTTGACTAATACCTTTACCTGTTTTCTAGCCTCATGGTTTCAGGTCTTGCAGCCGCAGTCTAGAGGTATCTTAAAGCTCTAGAGTGTCCATTTTGTTCGAGTCAGGACTTTACTTTATTAATCTATTTTATGTCCTGCATTTGATATATGGCTACATTGATACTTTACCTTATGCTTTTGTGATACTCTTGCTGCTACTTCGATACAACTACTATTGCTATTTTTATTCTCCCGTGATGATGTTCAATTGATATAGTAATGTTAATAGTCTCTTCTGCTTCAACGATCGTTAACTGTTCAATATGCTCATTATGTGCCACAATCACGCATGTTTTAGAAAGTTTTAAATTTCACTGATTTTTCACTGCATAAGCCACATTGTCAAACCCAGTTATTGTTAATCATAATGGTCATCGCCGTTCGCTGGGGTATTTCTTGAGTGATGGCTCACACCATTACTTGAGGGGTGCTTCAGTGCGGGGGTTGGGGCACCGCTCTCTACCAGCATAGTGGGGGCGCTACATGACCCAGTCTATACTCTCTTATCTCTGTTGTCATGCAGTGCGATTAGGATACTAAGTATCTCATTCACCAAGTCTTTGGACAGATGTTTTCAGCTTATTCATGTTTCCATTTTTATCTGGTCCACTGAGATTACATTCCATAAGATCTTTATCCTCCTCAAGAATGTTATCTCCAAAGATGTCCGCCAGTTTGCCTTGTGATAACCATCTTTCATTCCATAAAGATGTCCCTTCACCGTTCCCAGTCCTCCATTTGCAAAATGATTCCACCATCCAAGTGCTTTTAACTATCCCCTTTCCTGCTCGAGAAACCCGTAAGTTGAGGTTTATATTCGATCAAGAATCTCCTCCCCTTTTAAATATTTTTCTGATGTATCTAGTTTCACACCGTCATCTCCTTGTTGAGTATTCTCCATCCCATTTTATGTAAATCATTCAATTATGTTATTTTGTTAATTAGATAAATTTATAAAATTATAATATGATTATAATTCAAGAAAGTTTATGAATTTAGATAATTAAAATTACCCAATTATATAATTAGAATTACATTAGGATTGATTTATTGGAAAATTACTAAACATATGATGAGCCCAAACAAGAAATCCAGGGACGCCTATACTGATCATGGCATAAACCATACCTAGATACCTATAAACCGGTTTTCCCGAAAAATTCAAAACGATATGACTTATGATACCGGATCCAGGCAGAATGGGAATATACACCTCTGGATGACCGAAGAATCGAAAGAGATGCTAGTATAATATTGGGTCTCCCCCTCCAGCATGATCAAAAAAGGTTGTATTAAAGTTTCTAACTCAAACCCAATCCACCTACTTACTTCTTTCTAGTCACCTTCTTTCACCCTACAAGATGGGGTCGTTCCTTGTTATATCAGTCGCCTAAAGAAAGTTGTGCTTGAGTTGATTAAGTTTATTGTACATGTGATTGGGGAGCCAATTTGTGTGCATGTGGTTGATGGAGATCGAGATCGTGATGGACTGAATAAGTATCATTCGTCCGGAAAGGTTTGTCACTTTGGCTTTCTATCCCAAGAGGTGCTTTTCGACTCTCTTAATCACAATCGAGAAATTCTCATTATAGTTACAACTAACGTGCATCTGCACCTCCAAATAGTTCCTTAAGTTGTCTGTATTTTCCATGCCCAGAATTCTACTAACCTACTGCTTTAAATTATTGCCACATAAGGTGCGAACAACACATGTGATTTGCTGAAGTTTAATTTGAGGCCCAATGCTTTGCGAAACACCTCAACGGCACTTTTAATGCACTTTGCTCTATCCACGATAGTTTTGACTCCTAATATTAAGTCGTCCGCAAAAGGCAAGAATGAGATCATGTGAGAGCTTCTCTAATATACCGTGATTGGCTTCCAGGTCCGGCTGAAATGGTCTCTTCAATTATATACGTAAGTTGTTCCATGCATATTACAAACAAATAAGGCGAGAGTGATTGCCTTATCTAATGCCATACATCCGTACAACCTTCGTTGGTTCACCATTCTATAGAATCTCCGGTTGTATCCTCTACATTCTGCTCATAATGATATTGATAATTTTTTCTGGAATTTGAAGAAATTTAAAAGTTTTCTTAGAAATTCCACCGGATTTCATCGTACGGCTTTTCAATATCCAATTTCAGCACCATGCCCTTTTTTTTAATCGTTGGAGTGATGTAGCATTTGTAACATTTCTTTAGGCATCAAGATATTGTAATAGGTGCCTCGGTCGGGAATGAAGCTATTCTAGTTCGATCCCACAATTTCTTTAATATATGGTCTAATCGAAGTATATGTTGGGAAAACGGGGAAAAAATCGAATCTTGCAATTCCTATTCCCAAATTCGTAGAGATCAAGAAACTCACTTAGGTAGTAGCTTTCTTGACACTTTCTAGCCGCCCAAGAACGCTCTTCACGCGGCTTCTCCCCAAAAAGATCCTTCGAATCTTTCAAGACTTCACGATAGTAGCCCTCTAGAGAATTAGTCCACCAACCTCGACCACGATAGTAATAGGGAGGATGCTAGTTCTACATTCGGTGTTTAGGCTCTAGGGTTAAGTGTATAATATTTGGAGAATGAGAATTTGTCTATCAATCATCAAGGGGTTCGAACCCCTTGTATATATAACTAAGGGGTTCGAACCCCTAATCCTTAATGGAATAGGATTCTTATCCCTTTTGCTATTTGATTGCTTGCTTGGAGAGAAAAACTCTTACTTTGACCAAAAGTCTCCTTTTGACCAACTTGTCAAGCAAGAATAATATCTAACTCTCTTAGATATTTTATTTTACTTTATTTATTTAATAATAAATAACTTGAAGACTGATAATTAATTAATTCTCAATTAATTATTTATTAGACTTTATTTCTCCAAATTAGAACTTTAATATTAATTCATAATTAATTTAAAGTCCATTAAATAATTAATCAAGATTAATTATTTAATAACATACACACGTGACACGTATCACTAGCGTGTGGACCCCAACAATCTCCTATTGGTCCGATCAACTCGTTTAATCGATTTCAAGCCTTAACCCACGTGACCTGGTTGTTATGTGTGACCCTCTAGGTTTTTAATTCAATTAGCAGTGACCCTAATTAATTAATTTCTAATTAATTAATCAGTCCATAGATCATACAACCATAGTCTAGCAACAGGTGTATGACCCCTAGCTGAATAAGAATGTCTCAATTCGAAAGAACCTTTAAATCATTGATTCATGTGAGATACAATCCTCCTATGTCCCATCTCTCAATCATAAGGGCGTAATCATAAGAGCAAGCCTCAAACGAGTCAAGTCAACGCTACCACTGTCTTTAGGACTCATTGGCTTGGAGTGATTTCTAATCATGACTTATGTGATATAGGGCTCGTTCCATGAACCATTTCACCTAAATGGTTGAGTCCTATAAGTCATATTAATCAGGGGAGTTCTTATACATACGCAGGTAAAGTAATCATACAATCAAACAAGAGCATATAAAGAAGTGTTGCCAAAGTTCGTTTATTATTCAAAAATTGTCTGTGATTTACAAAAGGAAAGTAATAAAGCGGATATACAATTGGCTTTTAGGGCACTGTTCCTAACAGTATAATCATCTTGGTGATCATTTTGAGAAGTACTCTTCACAACGTAATGGGCTGAAACTCATTTATTTTTGTAGAGCATTAATTTTTGAATTTAGACAAATAAACACCCGATAATCCTTCTTGGGAATTTATTCTCTCTCCATGCAATCATTGATAAATTTCACTATCAAGTCTCCTACTATATCCTAATAGTTTTGAAAAAAGTAAGTTTGGAAACCATCTACTCCCAGAGCTTTTTACAGGTGCATGCTATTTACTACCCTCAAGATTTCCTCATTTGAGGTCATTCTTGCCAAGTTATTTTTCCACTAACGCCTTAGGGTTTGTCGGTGCAAACTAATATCAAGACTCATAACCTCTTCAATGGTATCTCCACTGAATATTTTGGTGAAGTACTCCCAAATTTGTGGCTTTAGTTGATCATTATTGGTTGCTCATTCATTGTTTATTCTGGAGCATTCATCTGATTCCTTCTTCTTCTCATTATGGCTAAGAGATGAAAGAAACTTTTATGTTTATCTCTAACTTAGAGCCAATTAATTCTCGACTCTTAAAACCAAGTAATCTCTTTTTGTTGCAATAATTTGTTATATTCTACCATCAATTCTTCCTCCAAATCATTTGAATATTTACCTTGTTTGTCTCATGCATAATGCTCTGGAAATTCTTTATATTTTTACTTTTTTTTTTCTTTTTGAGCACATTAAAAACTATTCAAGGACCATTATTTCGGGCAATGATCCCAAGTCAAGATGTCCTTCAATTTTTGATTCGGCCAATAAGTTGTATATTGCTACTTTGAAAAATGTAAATCTAAATTGATAACTATTGGATCAATATAATTTAACTTAAATTAAAAAAAAATCCATATCGTTTCTTGAACTGACACCCAATCTAGCATCTTGAGATTTTTAATCTAATTTTTGAAATTTTATTTACCATTGTACGCTATATTAATTCTCACTTTGTCATGTCCTTTATAAATATATTTGTAAAGATATTTTAATGTTGTCCTTAATTTTGGTATGCGTGTGTATATACATTAAAATCAAGTAATTCTTTCTTTCAACCAACTTTTTTTTTCTTTTTTTTATTTATCTTCTTTTTTATATTCTCTTTGTCTTTTGATCTTGCATTCTATTTTTTATTTGTATTCCTCTAGTGAGTATTATTTCAGATTTATGTTAATTTTTTTTTTATAATTGATTTTATATATATATTAGAAATAATTAAAAGAGTATATTTATATAAAAAAATTCAAGAAATGTTTAATTGAATATTATAAAAATTATTTATAAACTTAGATTATATCTTATTTTTATATCGCACACACATTGAGTCCTCTTAGTATTCTTAATTTAAAGTAACTTTGGTCTGAGGACCTACAATTCTAAATTGTGGTATATTAAGAATTAAGAAACCAAAAACGCTATTTGTACTTTTACGTATTTAATTTATATTTTATCATATAAACGAAAGGAAGATTATATGGTTTATTAGATTTAGATAATTAAAATTATATTAGTATTAGTTAATTAAAAAATATTACATTAGGATTAATTCATTTCTATATTGAAAAATATTTTATGTAAATCATTCAATTATATTATTTTCTTAATTAGATAAGTTTACAAAATTATAATATGATTATAATTTAAGAAAGTTTATGAACTTAGAAAATTAGAATATTTGTGGACTTATATAATTAGACTTATATTAGGATTGATTTATTAAAAGTTATTTTATGTAACTTATTTAAATAACATTTTATTTTACATGATTACTAAAATTTATTAAAATTTATAAAGTGAATTAATTTTTTGTTTTTCAATTCATTAGATATATCTTATTATAACATTTTAAATTATAGGCCTTCAAATTAAAAAATACACAACTTATATTATAAAATCTGAATACAATTAATTAATATAGCAATATTAAAGCAATCCCTGTTGAACTATATATCTATTTTAGGTAAGTTGGAGAAATTTTATTTCTACGTACGGAGAGTCCTATTTTATGTTAATAAGTGCTTTTTAAATATAATTAATTAATAATCTATAACATGTATTTACATCATTATCCTTGACTAACAGTTATTGAAGTAATTATTGTGAGAATATTTTAGGCGATCCGTATTTTGTAAGAAACCAAAAACCCAATTTGTACTTTTATAAGATAAATAGATTATTTTATCGTATCTTATCATATTGGTGCAGAGCACCTTGTCTCGAGTTTGTCACTTGTTAAATTTAAAAACTAATTTGTATCGTATCATATCTATAAAGACTCAATCACTCGCCCATATATAAAAAGTTATAAGATAATTATAAAATTAATATGATAAATTAAATTATAATTTATTATATACTTAATTTGATTTATAAAATCATTCTTATTTTTTTGGATTAATGAGTCCTATTTTCTATTTTATAAGTTATTCTAATTTACATAAATAAATATTTTTAACAAATTTAATACTTTAGAATAAATATATAGTGTTAATGGCATTCTAAACTCAGTCTAAAATATAAAATTTATAGTTTCTACCCGACAATTAAAATTATAAATTAATATTGATAATATGTATTAATTATAGATTTATTAAATGTAACATAAAATTAATATTGATAATATGTATTAATTATCTTGTAGGGTATTAATTATCTTCTAGGTTAAAATAAGCTCCCTAAGAACTTTCTAACTTCATACACGATTCCGTCTTACCCTTCTCTCTCTCTCCATCTTTCCTATTAATAATTTATTTCTTAAACATGATCATTTGTGTGTATAGATTACAGTATGTATGTCTCATTTAATAATTTTTGAAATTTATGTCATTACTCTAGTATAATTTTATCAAATTTATATGGACACAACACAAGTTTAGTCTAACATTATGTAGTGCAATGTAAAGCAATACTTTCTACCTAACTGACGGGATGATTTGACTTTTCATTCTCCTTTAACCAAATATAGTATGTTTGACATTAAATACCTTTCGATGGCCTGGCATATGGTCTCAGAAGTTGACATGCATCCTTGCTAAGGTCGTCAGTTCATTGGTAGTATTTTGCCTCGTAACACCTATCAACCTCTCGACCAATGGTCTGATCGATGGGGCCTCTTTTTGATGCAGTGCTCAACTTTTTGGTCTTTAGGCTTTGACAATTTACCAGCTTAACTGTCGGAATGACCTCACGACCTCTCGTTTACTGGTCGATTTGGAGGTTGCCTAAATCTTTTACAAAAAAATTTTATATGTATTTTTAGTATCTTTTTTTCTCTCCATTTTATACTCTTATTCTTTTCGAATATTTATTCCTTTTTGTTTTTCTGTTTTCCTTTTAAAACATAATTCAATTTATGATATTTTAATCATATTTATGATATTGTATTAAAATAGTACATATATATCTTCACATAAAATAAAATATTGCTCCTTATATTATCATATATGTTAATTTTAATAAATAAACACAGTAGTAAATATGGATATAAGTTCAAATAAGTATTTATATTATTAGTAAAGTAATAAATCTATTAGAAACTAATATTGGTCTAACTTATAATATTGTACCAAAATATTTTACAAAGTTTTTAATTAGTTTAACCCCACGGTCTCCTTGTTCGGTTTTCCTTTTTTTTTTTCCATTCCTTTGACAACCGGATATTTTTATCATATTCAATATTTTCTTTTATATTTGTTTACTTTAATTTCAATGGTTCCATTTAAAATTTAATTTTATTACCTTCATAATTAGAAACTTTAGCAAAAACTATAATAGAAATATTTATCATTATTATTTTTAATAATACTTAGACTCTCATAATAGTTATTTGAGTTGTCTTTTAATTTTGATATCCGTGTATATATATATTAAAATAAATAATTATTTCTTTTAACTAATTGTTTCTTATATTCTTTAATCCCCCTTTACTACTTTCTTATATTCTTTTTCTTATTTATATTTTTTAGTGAGTATATTTAAAATTTATGTTAGTTTTTCTACAATTAATTTTATGCATGTAGTAGAAATATTTAAAAGATTATACGTTTTAGGAATTTACTCTTTTATGATATAATTTATTTTCATGTATAAGTATCTTATAATGTAATTTATAATTAATATATTAATTTTAAAAAGAGACCTTATTATCATACTCTATATGATTTCTATAGACCGGATGAGTTTTAATTCTAATTTATTAGGGAGTCATATTTTCATTCAAATATATATTTTAAAAAAAAATTAAATATAATCCATGTTATATTTATAAATTTGATTAGTCTTAATTTTAATTTATTAAGGATTCCTATTTTCACTAAAATATGTATTTTTAAAAAATTTAAATATAATATGTATTTACCAAATCACTCTCTAGTTTAATAATGTTAAAAGTATTATAGTGAGGATATTTTTGGCGATCTATAAATTTTAAGAAACTCAATACCCAATTCGTACTTTTATAATATACTAGTAAAATGAACGTGCGTTGCACGTTTATTATTTAATTTATTGAAATAAATTTAGCTATTATATTTATTGAACAAATTAGGATATTAAAAATATCTAGTTTGATTAAATAAATATAATAACATTTTTAATGAACCATTTTAATTTTGAAAAGTAACACATACAAAAATATTTATATGAGATCTCTCTTTCAAATCATGTACAATAAGTAAAAATTCGAAGTAGAGAAACATCTAAATAAATAAACAATAAAAAAATTCAAAACTGTGTTATTACATAAAAAAAATGTTTAACGTGTATAATGTTAATTTGCCCAAATATATAGTTCTAACTTTTAAGCATAAGTAATAGTTTATAACTTTCAAATATATTTAATAAATGAAAAGACATATATAAAAGGATATAGACAAAAACTTAAGGGATCATATAAAATGCCATATTAACTATATATATTTTATTCCTTATATTGTTTATTTTTTAATATAATTTGTGATTTATTTTTATTTTTTTTATGAAGTTTTGAAGATTTTTTTTGTCGTCATTTAAAATCTAAAAGTTATATTCACTTTCAAAACTATAACTTTTGCACCTATTTTTTCTCTATATTCCCGACCTCGATTCCATCATTTAAAATGGGAACACTGTTTTTTTTTTTTTCTTTTTATTCCATAATCTTGAGAAATTGTAGCTTTTAATATATTATTATTACCAATTTTAGTATAATTACCCTGCACTAAATATTCATCTCTCAAAACCATGGGTTTGACATATCATCATTTTCAATATTATCCTCTTTCTCAAATCTCTATCTTCTTCTTCATAATTATAATTTGATTTAATGAGTATTTCTATTTTACTTTCTGTTGATACCTTGTATTGTACTTTTTTAATTGCATTGCTGCTATCGCATGCAATTTTTAATTGATAACTTCTACTATTCGATTGCAATGAGAAAATAAAACTCTGTGGATACTTGTAAACTAAGTTTCGTATAATATTTTGTGATATATTCTCCTTAAACAATTAAAAGTGTTATTACTTTAATTATATAAAATATTAATAGAGCTTTTAATAATTAACTTATTTATAAAGTATTACAGAAATAATATTTTATGAAAAATCTCAGATAACTGATCTTTTATGTGGCGAAGAGTGGCTCTTTTAAGATTCATAACATTTTGATAGCTCCATCAGTTCTATACTTTCCAAAGATTCCAGAGCGTCAAGATCAAGACAACCCACCCAGTATACTTTAGGAACATATTGCTCAAAATTTTGCTATTAAAGCTCTCTTTGAGCCCGTCTGACATTTACAAGGCACGAAAATTTTGTCAAGTCTGTGTATCAACAATCTTGTCCCACACCCGGAGTGCGAACGAAGAACTTCTCAGCACGTGGTTCACATATTCATATCATGTACAACAGTGCGTACATACATCATTTTCTCCAAATTTTCTATCATATTTCAATACATTCTTGAGAAGTTATCATATTAGCAAAGCTATTGGAAAATCATGAACTAATTTTGGGGGCAAGGTAATTTCCAAGTTCATTTTTATTTTTCTCACATGTCTCAACTGACACCATAAGCATAGTCATTTTATAGGAGAATTTATTCACCACCTCCTTGGGCAGTACTGTTTTCAGTTTATCCAGGTTTCAGTTTTTATCCGTGTCAATTATATTACATAAAATAAGATCTTTGTACGCCACATGAATGTTATCTCCAAAGATGTCTGCTAGTTTGCCTTGTGATAATCATCTATCATTCCATAAAGATGTCCATTCACCGTTCCTGATCCTCCATTTACAAAATGGTTCCACCATCCAAATCCTTCTAACTATCCCCTTTCATGCTCAGGAAGCCATAAGTTGGGACTTTTGTTCAACAATGTCGTCCCCTTTTAAATATTTTTTCTTAGGTATTTAGTTTCACACCGTCGTCACCTTGTTGAGCATTCTCCATCCCATTTAGCGAGCATCGCTACATTTTTTTTGGGCTTTTCTAAGACCCAATTTGCCTTCTCGCTTCTTTCTAGCCGTCTTCTTCCACCCTACAAGATGAGTCCGTTTCCTTGTTATATGAGTCGCCTAAAACAAGTTGTATTTAAGTCGATCAAGTTTTTTTTTTATGTGTGATTGGAGAACCAATTTGTGTGCATGTAGTAGATGGGGATTGAGCTCGTGATGCGCAAAATAAGTGTTATTCATCAGGAAAGGTTTGTCGTTTTAGCTTTCTATCTCAGAGGCGTTTTTCGACTCTCTTAATCACAATCAAGAAATATTCATTATAATTTCGGCCAAAGTTCTTTCGCACCCCAAATAATTCTTTAAGTTGTTTGTACTTTATATGCCCAGAATTCTAACAACATGTTGCTTTAAGTCATTTGATATATAAGGTGTAAACAATACATGTGATTTCCTGAAGTTTAATTTGAGGTCCAACGCCTTGTGAAATGTCTCAACCACACTGTGAATGCACTTCGTCCCATCCACGGTAGCTTCAGCTCCCAATATTATGTTGTTCGTAGAAAGCAAGTGTGAGATGTGAGGGCCTCTCTGATATACCGTCATTAGCTTCCAGTGTCCAAGTGAAATGACCTCCTCAATCATATACGTAAGTTGTTCCATGCAGAGTACAAACAAATAAGGCGAGAGTGATTGCCTTATCTAATGCCACACATCCATACAGCCTCCGTCGTTTCAGCATTCCATAAAACCTCTGGTTATATTCCCTTCATTCTGCTCATACTGATATTGATGATTTTTGTTGGGAATTTTGAAGAAAGTTAGAGTTCTCTTTAGAAAATTCCACCAGACTTTACCTTTCACCTTTTCAAGATTCAATTTAAGCACCATACCCTTTTTTTGTCTTTGGAGCGATGTAGTATTCGTAACACTTTGAAGCATCAAGATATTATAATGGGTGTCTTGGCCCGGAATGAAGTTATTCTGGTTTTGGCTCACAATTTATTTGATATATGGCTTAAATGAAGTATAATCATTTGGTGATCATTTTGAGCAATACGTTAGCTATTCTGATTTGGGCTTACAATTTATTTTATATAAGGCTTAAACAAAGTATAATCATCTTGGTGATCATTTAGAGAAATACGTTACACAACGTAATAGGCTGAATCTCTTTTGTTTTTTTGGAAAATTAACTTTTGAAATCAGACAAATATGTTGGAAAACACGAAACAGAAAGCAGCGGAATTTTAAAAAAAATTTTCAACAAAAGGATCTTGGACTCGCAATCGTGTAACCAAATTCGTAGAGATAGAAAACTTACTTTTCTTTTATTCTTTCTTGAAGCGTTTCAAGCCACCCAAGAACGCTCTTCTCGCGGCTTGACAACCCGTCCCTCGAAAGTCTCTTTCTACTTCAGAATCCATTGTCGGGATAGCAATCCACACCAACCTAGATTCAATTCATGTTAGAGATGTTCTTAACAATATAACATAAAGAAAGAAACATGAAACGAGAAAAGCAGGATTGAAACTCCCTTCGAAAACAGTTTTGCGAAAGTAGAAAAACTGCCAGTCACAAAACCCTCGTGAAAAAATTCATCCTTCAGGATATGGACGAACGGTTTTCGCCATCTTCTTTGGTTCGATCTTTTCATTCGCTTCACGTCGGGTTCAGAATCGTTTCATCATCCCTTCTGATCGTTTTTGCCTAATCCCCACTTTTGGTAAAGCTCGAATCTTCAAAACTTCTAACTTGAAGTCTCTAGAGATAGTCCACCAACTTGGCTACAATCTAACTAGTAAGGATGCTAGTTCTCTAGTTAGTGTTTAGGCTTAACCTAGGGTTTTATTTTATCTTGGAGAAAGGAAGGTGTTCAACACATGAACCAAGAATTGTCTATTAGCTCTAAAGGGGAGCATGAGCTCCCCTATATATAAGAAAGGGGAGGGACGAAATTCCTAGTCCTTAATGGGCTAGGATTTTGGTCTCTCTCTCTCCTATTACTTGATCATCAAGTAATTTTGACTTTAACTTTGAATTCTAATTCAAATCAACTTTCAAGAGAGCTAAAAATATCCAAACTATTTTTGGATAATTTTATACTTTATTTATTTAAAATAAATAACTTATTTTATCTAATTAATTAATTCATAATTAATTAACTAGATTATTTTTCTCCAAAATAAGACTTTCTTTTTAATTCAAAATTAAACCAAAGTCTATTAAATAATTAATCACATTAATTATTTAATACATAAATAAATATACACATATATTTATACATGTGTGTGACACGTGTCACTCACGTGAGCCACACGTGTGGTTTCACACGTGTGGAACCCTCTTGGCTTGATTAACTCGTTTAATCATTTTAAAGCCTCAACTCATGTAACCAAGTTGTTGTGTGTGACCCTCTAGGTTCTCAATTCAATTAGCAGTGACCCTAATTAATTAATTCACTAATTAATTAATCAGTCCACAGATTAAACGACCATAGTCTAGCAACAGGTGTTTAACCCCTAGCTGAATTGGAATGTTCGGATTCGACAGAACCTTTAAGTCATTGATTCATGTGAGATACAATCCTCCTACTTACTATCTCTCAACCATGATCTAGGGTAAGGGAATAATTAGAACCCTAACAATCTGGTCTTAAAGCTAAGTGCATTTCATATCCATTTGATCTCAATCCAAGAAACCCCTTTCTTGATGTCTTGATCTACTGCCTTGGCCAAGGACTCCATATGGCATATGAATGACTTACACAATAAGAGATCACCTTGCAAATGCAAGTGTAGGTCCTTTCTTGATTCTCATTCACTTTCATGAGTCACTTGTGCAGCCCCAGCATAAGCCTTGAATCAGTTGTCTAAGGCGACACCCTTTAAAGCTTATACCAAAGACTACAGAGTTAACTCATAAAGTAACATGGAACCTCAAGTCTAAGGATCAATTAATCACATCAATGACTCGTGAGATATTTCCTAATCTGGAAGTTTCCATTTCCTGAAATAGAAACTTCCTTTCCCATTTAGGAATGTTCTCACACGGGGCACCTCAGTGAACTTACTTATTAAAGTAAACACCCTCATGTATCACGCACGTATCAACTATACACTTTGCACCTCCATGAAGCAAGGTGGTCCTTCTTAAGGGCGTGATCCCACAAGCAAGCCTTAGAGGAGTCAGGTTGACACTCCCACTGTCTGTAGGACTCATCGGCTTGGAGTATTTTACTAATCATGACTTATGTGATATAGGGCTCGTTTCATGAACCATTTCACCTAAATGGTAGAGTCCTAAAGTCATCAGGATTAGGGGAGTTCTCATACATGCGCACGTAATGGAAACACACAAAACACGTATTGGCATATAAAGAAGTGTTTGCCTATAATCAATCGTATATTATTCAAAGATTGACTGTGATACAAGAAAAGTCCCAAAGCAGATTACGTCGAATCGGCTTTCTAGGGCACTATTCCTAACAATCTCCCACTTGCCCGTAAAAGCCATTTAGGTATTCTAAGTCCCATCTTCTCAAGATGCACTTTGAGAGCCTATTGACTTTGGGCGTTTCCAAAGTGGATCTGCTGTATTCTCTGCTGATGTGACCCTCTTGTTTACACATCTCTTAGGAAACACCTTTTCCTTATAAAGTGATTCGTAATCACGTGTTCAGTCTCTTGGTGAGGTCTTGGTTCTCTTACTTGAGCAACCATCCATTTTATCATACAATATGATAAAGGAGTTGTTTCATGCTAGGAACTTCATCTAACCAGTTAGATGGAGTTTCTTACCCAAACACTTAACTTAGCGTTATATAATACGACTAAGTTCTCAACTACGACAGTCGAGTTTTGCAATGTCCGTCCTTGGAACCCTTTCCGACACATTGCATTACCATTCTGGTAGAAGTTGTATCCTTGCAATGATTTCATAATCATCCATGTTTGATGAACGGTTACATCAAATATCCTTCTAACAACAACATCTTTTGGGCTCTGTAAACTAATACATATCCTCATTTCTTCTCAAGTACTCTGAGGACATCCTTTACAGAGATCTAATGACCTTCTCTGAGGTCATATTGGATTCGGCCTACTACGCTTAGTGTTGTGCCATATCTTATTTAGTACATAACTTTTCATACATTATGCACCCTTTCACTTAAAGGGATTTTGGACATTCTAACTTTCTCAAAGTTTATCTTAGGACACATACTCTTCAAAAGAGACGTTCCATTGTCCATACTAAACTCCTTTTAGTACCGTGGTTATGTACTCATTTTGTGATAATCCTTTTATTCTCTTAGATCTATCTTCTATAGATCTGAATGTCGAGAATATAGGATAATCACCAAGATCTTTCATGTCAAATTGTTTCTTAAACAAGAATTGGTAACTTTCACGTCATCCTTGACACTCCTAATGAGAAGGACATCGTCTTCTAAAGAACCAAAATTGACTCTTACATCACTAACTTTCATATGTACACTCTGAGACTTATTCGACTTCTATCTGTGTCAAACGATTTGACTGTGGAATCGAATTGTCTAACTCCTAGAAGCCTTTATCAATCCACAGATTGACTTTAGGGATTTGCATACCTTATGCATACTCCCACTGAATATGAGATTTATAGAAATACCTTATTTCAGTCTCTTTCAATCTCATATTGAACAAGATAGTTCTCATATTCATTTATCATATCTCATAGTCAGAATATGAGGATGTGGTAAACATAATCCAAATGGACTTTTGCATTTCAATCGTCAAGAAGGTTGTAATGCTTTCCATTTACTCGAAGCTCCACGAGCTTGTTCCTATCAGGTGGATCAACCAAGGTCAAAACTTGGTTTGAGTATATGGAATCCATATTGGATTTCAAGGCTTGCTTACACTACTCAGATTCCAAATCTGACAGTGTCTCCTCTTCAAGTAATTCCTTGGCTATCTAGGAACGCGTTCTAAACACGTCTTAAGAGAAGGGTTTCACACGTGTACATACTCTAAAATTTGGCTAAATTTTATCAGATGGGCTCGTTTCTTCTATATGTGGCGTGGATATTTATCCTTAAATTTCTTTGAGGTCTGCTTGCTTGTCTTTCTTTTTCTATAGGAACGATTCCTTGAGAAAGATACATTCCTTGAGACAAACAACCTTTGTCTAAGGGAATTGCAGAAACAATATTCAATATCGTTGTATAAACTTGAACTCATTTCAAACTTATCTCCCACTATCCTCTTCACTTAAGAGGATTCTACTAAATTCTTGGATAAGAATAATTAGGGAATTTAATATGCCACATTGCATAGTGCAACTAAAGGACTGATTTTGGAAGGTACTAAATTCAAAATCTCTAACTGCATATTTTGGGAGTTTATTCCTAGAATGATTATAAGTCAGTAAAGCTTGCTATGGAATGGACCATGTTGCATTAGATTTCATTCCCTCATTCGGAAACACTAAGGTGTTCTCGAATTAGTTTACTGAGAGATAATCCTATTATCTCTAAGATGAGTAAGGAATTAGTTGCTAAGATATTGGCTATCTCGATCATATCGATTTACCTATAACTTATGACTACTTCGGTTCCTAACCTTCTTTCGAAATTCTAAGAATTTCATATAAGTTTCGAATTTGTACTTTAACAAGTACATTCATTCATAATGATTAAACTGACGATTGTATCTAGTGCTTACATTAAGCATCTTACACTCATCAGCACGGATCGAAATCCACTATAATTTTGGAACGTTCCACGTTTCTTATAAACGGGATTCAGGAACGCTTCCCTCATGACAGGATTCACAGGAAGTCAACACTATAGGTTCATTTTCATAGAATGATCCTAAGGTGTCTGACTTGCTAATCCTTTTATATCTCAATGTTCCAAAGTAATTCGAAGCTTTGTCATCTCACTTACTTTTGTTATCTCGTTGTATGTTCAGAACATTAGTGCCTTGAGTCTTTGCACAACGGCTTACGCAGAATTGACTTAAGACTAGTAAATTCTATTCCTAGTAGAATTACTAAACGAGGTAACATTTCAAAGTACTCATACTCTTTGCAGTTCCCTTTCAAAGTCCTTATTTGCTACCATAGAAGCAAACGTCCTATTTGATCTCTAGTGTCTTTTGGGCGTACCCCTTACATGCCCCTCCATTGGGCTCTTAAGGGTTTCTTCTTCTTTAGGCCTTCAAGCCTTTAACTTAGGGAGTTTTAGAAGAAGAATTAACCATCTCAACCTTTTATTCCTTCTTAAGGATGTTCTCAACCATTATCAACTTAAATGATTAACTATGCTACATTAGCATCATTCTAGTTGAGCATAAAGGGTTTGAATGATAGTCGAAGCAATGTAAGCAATCAGTGCATTGAGAACTCTTTTCTCAGTTGATGATCGAGACCATAAGATCTTCAAATAAGATCTTTAGACCTTGTTCGTGTGCACTTGTTTCCTCATTTGGAATATTGAATAATTCCATAATGTTATACCTTGTAACATTTTTATGAGGTGGTTCAATTGCTTTTAAGTGGTTTGGAAAAATCCATTCACCTCATATTGCTTCTCTTTTGGCCCGGGTCGACTTTTCACAATTGAAAACTTCGCCCTTTAGAGAACGCCTTTCTCTAGTCGGATTCTAAAATGAATTTTAGGATCCGAAGCCATTTAGAGTTAGTCAGGACTTAGTCAACTTATTTGACTTAAGGATGGATACGAATGGGTTTGCATTTCATATTGTAGAGAATCACAGAACTACAACCTAAATGCTAAGCAGAGAAAATGTGGGCATGCTGAATTATAACGATATACAAAAGATAAGGTCTTTAATCTAATGTAGCTCCCACTGTTTTTCAAAGATCTATAATTCCCAAAGATCTAAGAGGAACACGTTTCCCAATGGGTACTAAAATCCTAGGCATTTTACCTCGAACCCACGACTCGCGGACATTCTAAGTAAGAACCCTAGGTAGGTACAACTTACCAATTCTAACACCTTTAGAATTCTTAGTAATTGTTTTTGCATCACCTATCTTTCAATATGGACCCACGACTCGTGCGACATCCATATTTACTTAGGCGTTAAGCTAGACCCATCAATCATAAGATCATGACCAAAACTTAGTTCGAACGACCCACGACTCGCGGACATCGCCCTTGCTAAAATTGACCACGAAATATTGACCATTTAAGGTAACTAAGAACTAATAAGCTCCACTAGCTATCCCACGACTCGCGGATATAACTAGCTTTACTTACTAAACTTAAAACCTATTGATGGAATGCTAGGAATTTAATTCAAAATTTGCATCTCGAATTAAACACCTATTTGTTCGAAATTAGCTTAATATTTAATGGGAATTTTCGAATCAACCGGAGAGTTGTCCGGTTCGACCTCACCAACATATATGTTATCCAATTTTATTAGTCTTGATTAATGCAAGTACACTTAAATGCATATCAAACAAGCACATAAACAGATAACATGTCCTAGCATGATACTAACATGTAATGATCATGGGTTCTACCTATCTTATGCGTGATATGTGGGAGCCACTCCACAATCACAAGTTCTAACATACATGCCACATAAACAGTTTAAATCACATAAGGGAAAGCGGTAACAAAATACGAGCCCTATCTCTATTACATTTAACAATTGAGATTCCCCTCCCTAACATTTTGAAGGGTCTTCACTTATGGCCTCCTTGTTACTTGAATGTGGTCCATCTTACTCCATGGGTGCATTGTCTCCAAAATGAAAATAAAACCTCACCACCTATCTCTACTCTCAAATTACAATAAAAAGAAAAAGACATAAAGTAATAAGGCTCAATCTTCATATTGGCCTTAGACAATTACACGGGGCATACCCCGGCCTCAAAAACAGTAATATGGAAAGCCACATAATAAATCACATAACAGTACGCACATAAGTGAGGCTCCAACCTCAATTGAAAAACGCAACTATAGGGCTCCAACCCCAATTTAAACCATCCATGTGCATAAATTAAAACCATACATAGATCTAAACCCATGATCACCTAACATGCTTTTGCGAGAATTTAAATTTAGCCAATAAATTAAAATTCTCGTTTCAAGTCATAATGACTTAAAACACGACTTAGATGCAATTCTTGTTCAAGAGCCTTTTCAATAAAACCCGAAAAACAACAAACCAATAAAATTCCAATTAATTTCCAAAATTAATAATTTTATTCTTTCATTATTTTCAGAAAATAAAGATTGTAATTTTTCCAAAATTTAAATCGCTTAATTTCTCAAAAATCCCAATTTAATCAAAATTTTAAAATAATTTTATTTTAGCAAAACTGATTTTAAAAGATAAAATTAAAATAAAATTTAAATCAGGATTTTACGGACCGAAAACACAAAAACACGAAACACGAAAACGGGCCCGAAAAGGGGCCTAGCCGCGCGAGGCACTTTCGCGCAGCAGTGCGCAGCAGCGCCCGTCGCGACTAGGCAGTCTGGGCAGGCGTCCCGCGCGGTTGCGGGACTAGGCGCGCCCGGGACGGCTCCCGCGCGGTTGCGGGAGGAGCTGGGCGGCAGCGGCGGGCCTGGGCGTGCGACGTGCTAGCACGCCTAGGCTCGTCCTTTTCGTGTTCCGTTTCGTGTCCAGGTTTCTCAAAACCAATTCAATCCAAAATTAAAAAATTCGATTTAAACATATTTCAATCAAAACGGTTTTCAAAAAACACAATTTAAGAAAACAGTTTCAGAAATTCAGGAAAAATTACAGTTTCGTATTTCAGGCTTTCTAAAAGAACTCATGAATACCTAATTCGCATCTAAGCCTAAGAATTTCTACCAAATTCAGAATAATTGAGACGAATCAGAAACACGATTAACGAGGTGGCTCTGATACCACTTGTTGGAAAACACGAAACAGAAAGCAGCGGAATTTTAAAAAAATTTTCCAACAAAAGGATCTTGGACTCGCAATCGTGTAACCAAATTCGTAGAGATAGAAAACTTACTTTTCTTTTATTCTTTCTTGAAGCGTTTCAAGCCACCCAAGAACGCTCTTCTCGCGGCTTGACAACCCGTCCCTCGAAAGTCTCTTTCTACTTCAGAATCCATTGTCGGGATAGCAATCCACACCAACCTAGATTCAATTCATGTTAGAGATGTTCTTAACAATATAACATAAAGAAAGAAACATGAAACGAGAAAAGCAGGATTGAAACTCCCTTCGAAAACAGTTTTGCGAAAGTAGAAAAACTGCCAGTCACAAAACTCTCGTGAAAAAATTCATCCTTCAGGATATGGACGAACGGTTTTCGCCATCTTCTTTGGTTCGATTTTTTCATTCGCTTCCCGTCGGGTTCAGAATCGTTTCATCATCCCTTCTGATCGTTTTTGCTTAATCCCCACTTTTGGTAAAGCTCGAATCTTCAAAACTTCTAACTTGAAGTCTCTAGAGATAGTCCACCAACTTGGCTACAATCTAACTAGTAAGGATGCTAGTTCTCTAGTTAGTGTTTAGGCTTAACCTAGGGTTTTATTTTATCTTGGAGAAAGGAAGGTGTTCAACACATGAACCAAGAATTGTCTATTAGCTCTAAAGGGGAGCTCATATATAAGAAAGGGGAGGGACGAAATTCCTAGTCCTTAATGGGCTAGGATTTTGGTCTCTCTCTCTCCTATTACTTGATCATCAAGTAATTTTGACTTTGACTTTGAATTATAATTCAAATCAACTTTCAAGAGAGCTAAAAATATCCAAACTATTTTTGGATAATTTTATACTTTATTTATTTAAAATAAATAACTTATTTTATCTAATTAATTAATTCATAATTAATTAACTAGATTATTTTTCTCCAAAATAAGACTTTCTTTTTAATTCAAAATTAAACCAAAGTCTATTAAATAATTAATCACATTAATTATTTAATACATAAATAAATATACACATATATTTATACACGTGTGTGACACGTGTCACTCACGTGAGCCACACGTGTGGTTTCACACGTGTGGAACCCTCTTGGCTTGATTAACTCGTTTAATCATTTTAAAGCCTCAACTCATGTAACCAAATTGTTGTGTGTGACCCTCTAGGTTCTCAATTCAATTAGCAGTGACCCTAATTAATTAATTCACTAATTAATTAATCAGTCCACAGATTAAACGACCATAGTCTAGCAACAGGTGTTTAACCCCTAGCTGAATTGGAATGTTCGGATTCGACAGAACCTTTAAGTCATTGATTCATGTGAGATACAATCCTCCTACTTACTATCTCTCAACCATGATCTAGGGTAAGGGAATAATTAGAACCCTAATAATCTGGTCTTAAAGATAAGTGCATTTCATATCCATTTGATCTCAATCCAAGAAACCCCTTTCTTGATGTCTTGATCTACTGCCTTGGCCAAGGACTCCATATGGCATATGAATGACTTACACAATAAGAGATCACCTTGCAAATGCAAGTGTAGGTCCTTTCTTGATTCTCATTCACTTTCATGAGTCACTTGTGCAGCCCCAGCATAAGCCTTGAATCAGTTGTCTAAGGCGACACCCTTTAAAGCTTATACCAAAGACTACAGAGTTAACTCATAAAGTAACATGGAACCTCAAGTCTAAGGATCAATTAATCACATCAATGACTCGTGAGATATTTCCTAATCTGGAAGTTTCCATTTCCTGAAATAGAAACTTCCTTTCCCATTTAGGAATGTTCTCACACGGGGTACCTCAGTGAACTTACTTATTAAAGTAAGCACCCTCATGTATCACGCACGTATCAACTATACACTTTGCACCTCCATGAAACAAGGTGGTCCTTCTTAAGGGCGTGATCCCACAAGCAAGCCTTAGAGGAGTCAGGTTGACACTCCCACTGTCTGTAGGACTCATCGGCTTGGAGTATTTTACTAATCATGACTTATGTGATATAGGGCTCGTTTCATGAACCATTTCACCTAAATGGTAGAGTCCTAAAGTCATCAGGATTAGGGGAGTTCTCATACATGCGCACGTAATGGAAACACACAAAACACGTATTGGTATATAAAGAAGTGTTTGCCTATAATCAATCGTATATTATTCAAAGATTGTCTGTGATACAAGAAAAGTCCCAAAGCAGATTACGTCGAATCGGCTTTCTAGGGCACTATTCCTAACAAAATAAACGTTTGATAAGCCTTCTTGGGAATTGATTCTCTCTCCATACAATCATTGATAAATTTCACTACTACGTCTCCTGTTATATCCTAATAGGTTTGAAAAAAGTAGGCTTGGAAACCATCTACTTCCAGCTTTTTTTATGAGTGCATGCTCTTCATTACCCTCAAGATTTCCTCATTTGAGATCGTTCTTGCCAAGTTATTTTTCACTGCCACCTTAGGGTTCGTTGGTGCAAGCTAATACCAAGACTCATCATCTCTTCGATAGTATCTCCACTGAATAGTACGTAGAACTCTCAAGTGTGTTGCTTTATTTGATCATTATTTGTTACCCATTCATCGCCTATTATGAGAGCATTTACCTGGTTCCTTTTTCTTCTCGTTATGGTTGAGAGATGAAAGGAACGTTTATGTTTATCTCTGAATTGGAGAAAATTAATTCTTGACTCTTAAAACTAAATAATCTCTTCTTGTTGCAGTAGTTTGTTATATTTTGTTATCATTTCTTTCTTCAAATCTTTCGAATATTTACCATGCTTGTCTCATATATAATGCTCTAGAAATTTTTTGTATTTTTTTTTTTTTTTGTTACTTCGGCCAATAAGTCATGTATTATTGCTTTGGATTATATTGATTTCAATTGATAATTGTCAGATCAATCTCATTTAAATTAAATTCAAAAGTTCTCCATGTTGTTTCTTGAGCTAAAACTCAATCTAGCATCTTCAAATTTTTTAATCTAATCTTCATAATTTTGTTTACCATTGTATGCGATATTAATTCTCACTTTGTCATATCCTTTATAAATATATTTGTAAAGATATTTCATAGTTGTCACTCTAAGAAAAATCCCGACGTTAATGTGAGAATTATAACTTAATAACTGATATGGATTATAAGGTACTACACATTGGTTATAAAGTTGTGTATTCCGAACTTAGACCATCACTCCGATTCTTCTCCTTCCACAAATCGGATATCCATCTTTACTTTGTATTGTGTTTTCATAATATGAAAATTTATAATGGTATTTACATTCTCCATCCATCATACAAAAATTATTTAAGTTCCTTCATCCAAATGATTCATGAACCATGTGTTTCATAACAGACTCATAAAGTTGAGGATTCTTTTCTTAGTCAAAAAATTCGACACAGATAAATTGATCAATTTAATCGTGTGTTGTAATTTTATATTTTGACCCCAAAATTATCAAAATATGAGCATGTGGCAACCATCTGTTTTGAAACTCGATTGCATGAATATGTACAACCACATTTCTAGAAATCTCCTAATTGAATAATTGATATTTTAAATCTTATAACTTTTTGGCAAAATTGCAGGATTCGTCCTGTAAGTTTCAACTTTTCAAACTTTAGTCCTCTTTGATTCCGTTTTTTTAATTTTGTCCTGTAAGTTTAAAATTTTAGCAAAATTGGTTCGATTTCGGCCCGAAATTACCAAAAGCCCTATTTAATCCACGTGCCTTTTTAATCAGGCTTAATTTGGGGTTTTTTTTATGAGTCAGCTCATTTAGTCCACATGGACATGTGATGTGGCATAAGACCCCAATTTGTTAAAGACTCCACATTTATTCATTTGCCCTAATTTCTCTAAGTTGTTGGAGAAGGAGGCGTGAGCCGTGAAGGAAGAAGCCAACCAATAAAGTCATTTGATGTAATACCACCATGGAAGCCCCCATATTCTGTCGTTGTAATAGACGAATCCAACTCAGGACATCATAGATGCCAGAAAATCCAGGTCGTAGATTTCGATCTTGTGAAGAATATCAGGTGATAAGATCTTAGTTTTTTTTTTTTTGAATTCTTCTTTTACCTCTATATTGCTCTTCGGATAGATAATTGCAGAACGGTGGGCTCTATATTCTTCTTTTCTCAGTTGCTCTCGCCTAGAAACACAAGTTGAAGAGCTCTGCAGGTTAGAAGAGGGACGCTCAAAAATGGCAAAAACCTTGAAGCTGAACTTTGTGCTGAAGAATGGGAGAAAAAATGTTACAAGTTTTCCTTATTTGTTTTTTATTTGGGTGTGGGTAGGTTAGGGTGTTTAATTTGCCTGTATGGTTAACAAGAATTTCATTAAATTCTTGTAATTTTCAATCGGATATATATATATGTGTGTATGTGTGTGTGTGTGTGTGTGTGTGTTTGTGTGTGTGTGTGTGAAGCTTTATTTTCAATAGTATTTATGAGCAATTTTGCCACATTTAATTCCCAATTTGACATAATCATGAGACAAGCCAAAAGGTTTCATTAAAATACATTACTGAGCAATATGGGAACAACTTTTTCATTGCCAAAAAGGATTCATAAAGTCTACAAAATGTGTCCAGAACCATGAGAATTAACCAACATACCAAAAACATCTATATAAAGTCTGTCTTAACATCTACTTCAAGAGCAATAATTGTTTTGCCATTCTACCAACATACCAAAAACAATAACCAAAAGTCTAGACAAAAAGCAAATAACATCAGACAAGTTAAACAAATCCTGTTTTCTTTTTTGCTTTCTTCTTCTCCACTAACTTTTCTTTAACCTTCATTTTCTTCATTGTTTGACCAAGATCGGACAATTTCACGTATTTTTTGCCATCATTCATTATTGGAGGTGTTACATTATCTGCTTTGGTTAGTCCATGAATTCCTTCAAATGGAGCTGGCTCAATGATCTTCAACCCACCCTGTTTAAACTGCTGGAACATGGAGGGAGGTTGTCTTGTTGGTTGTTTGTCCAAGTAAACACAAGATGGAACTTGTTCAGCTCCTTGAGTGGGATCCAAAACCTGACTTCGGCCCACATCCAAACTTGCAACATTCATTGAGCTTGATGCTATTGTCTTGTTCTTTCTTACCTGCTGTAATAGGTACAAGTGTGAAATATATTAATTAAATGTACTTGAGTTATCAACAATGAGTAAAAGTGCCTGTAAGTTTGTCACTGATTCAACATTAGGAGTGCCAAATATCACCTCTGCAGCTGCAAGCTCTTCTTCTATGTTTACTTCAGCAGCACCAACTTTATCTTTGTTCTTACACCCTCTTGCATTATGCCCAGAAACCCCACATTTTCCACATTTAATTCTTGTTTGAGCCCGTGGCAACTTGTATGGATCCACTGGTCTTCTTTACTTCTTTTTTTTTTTTTTTTTTTTTTGTCTTGGTGGGTCTGCCAACTCCTCTAATGTAGTTTGGAGGTAGAGGTGGTACCAAATCAGAACTTGACCATTCATCTCTCCCATTTATTGGCATTATGATTGTTGAATATGTTTTCTTGTAAGCTTCAATAGTGTAACATTTATGCACATAATCATCCATATGAAGCCCTTGCTTATTCAGTGCACTCAGAACATGCTTACAACAACAGAACATGGGGGCTTCCATGGTGGTATTACAGCAAATGACTTTATTGGTTGGCTTCTTTCTTCACGGCTCAAGCCTCATTCTCCAACAACTTAGAGAAATTAGGGCAAATGAATAAATGTGGAGTCTTTAACAAATTGGGTTCTTATGCCACATCACATGTTCATGTGGACTAAATGGGCTGACTCATAAAAAAAAACCCAAATTAAGCCCGATTAAAAAGACACGTGGATTAAAATAGGGTTTTTGGTAATTTCGGGCCGAAATCAGACCAATTTTGCGAAAATTTTAAACTTACAGGACAAAATTGAAAAAACGGAATCGAAGAGGACTAAAGTTCGAAAAGTTGAAACTTACATGATGAATCTTGCAATTTTGCCTAACTTTTCTCAAAAAACTCGTGATGTCTTTTAAATCATGAACAATAAATGATACAATTAACAACTGATCACTAAGTGCATTCTTTTTCATGTGAAAGAACTTCATTTACAGGCTAAAAATTTGATAACCGAGTGACATCATTATTGAATCAAATAAATAATATTATTTAGATTGTTCATTAATTTTAGTATGCGTTTGTATATACATTAAAATCAAATAATTCTTTCTTTTAACTAATTATTTTTTATTTCTTTTCTATTCTCTCTTTGCTATTTGATCTTGGATTCTATTTTTTATTTATATTTTTCTAATGAACATTATTTAAGATTTATATTATTTTTTTATTATTTATTTTATGTATGTAGTAGAAATAATTAAAAGAGTATATTTATATAAAAAACTCAAGGAATGTTTAATTGAACATTATAAAAATAATTTATAAAATTAGATTATATCTTATTTTTACGTACAAATATATTGAGTCACCTTAGAATTCTTAATTTAAAGCAACTTCGGTCTAAGGACCTACAATTTTAAATTGTGGTATATTAAGTCGTAAGAAATTAAAAATCCTATTCATACTTTTTAATATATATAGATTATGTTAATCATCCTATCTAAATAATATTTATGCATTTAATTTATATTTAGTTCTATAAACTAAAGGAAGATTATATGAATAATTAGATTTAGATAATTATAATTATATTAGTATTATTTAATTGAAAAATATTACATTAAGATTCTTTACTTTATTAAAAAATATTTTATGTAAATCATTCAATTATATTATTTTGTTAGTTAGATAGGTTAATTTATAGAATTATAATATGATTATAATTTAAGAAAGTTTATGTACTTAGGTAATTAGAATTATGGACTTATATAATTAGAATTACATTAGAATTGATTTATTGAAAATTATCTTATGTAGCCCATTCAATTTAAATTATATTTTATTTTACGTAATTACCAAAATTTATTAAAATTACAAAGTGAATCAATTTGTTGATTTTCAATTTGTTAGATATATCTTATTATAATATTTTAAATTATAGGCCTTAAAATTAAAAAATGGACAACTTATATTATAAAATTTGAATAAAATTAATTAATATATTAATATCAAAACAATTGTTTGAACTATGTATCTTTTTTTTTAAGTTGTAGAAGTTTTAATTCTACCAAGAGTCCTATTATAAATTCATAAGTACTTTTTAAATATAGTTAAATTAATAATTTATAATATGTATTTACATAATTATCCTTAACTAATAATTATTATGAGGTTATTTTAGGCGATCTATATTTTGTAAGAAACTTTTGTGCTTTTATAAGATATATTGATATACAAATAAATGGATTGAATTAGATCAAAATCGATAGGACTAAAATTAGACGGTGACTCATTTGCAGGACCAAAAATATAATTTTTTTTATGCTAGCAAAAATGGCAAACAAGAATAAGTTAATTATTTCTAACCTAGATAAATGCTTTAATTTTCTAATGACAACCATATATAATTGATTGGATGCCCTTAATAAATTAATTATATATGTGCATAAAACACAAGTCAATGCCAATTTTAATAAAAATTAAAAGCGAGCAGATTATTTATATACTTAATTTGGCCTATTTCGGAAATTTTTGAAAAATAATTTACTAAATCACTTTAAGTATAGTTTGCCCATTATCTGTCTCATAGTCCTTCACATAAATGTTTGCTTCCCAAATTGGCACACATAAATATCCATCTTTTGATCTTATCCTTTTCTAAATACTATTGGCGGCTTTAATCTCCGCTTTAACATAAATTAACTAGTTTTTTTTTGCATATAGCTTACATAAATACCAATCGTATCCAATTAGATAAAATCATGAAGATATCACACGATAAAAAAAAAAAAAAAAAGAGGACATATATTAAAGAAAATTTATAATTGGTTTTTGGATTCTCTAATTTTTTTGTGTTGTCTTCGTAAAGAATAAATTTTATGTAGTAATATTCCTTCGGTAATTTTATTTGTTTGTGGAAGACAAAATATTAGATTAATTATTCAAAAGCTCATAAGAATATGATTATATAAAGCTCAACTCGCCCAGTTTTTCTTCTCCTAAACATACAAGACATAATATTAGAATTAATTTATTCAAAAACTTATAAAATTATAATTATATACTGTTTAATTAAAGAAAATTTTATACAACTATATTTTGATTAGAATTGCATAAAATGATAAATATAAGTGAGAGTTTGATTAGAATGAAATATCTTGAAATAATACTTATGTATCAAACTAGTGAAATGAACGTGCATTGCACGTTTATCATTTAATTTTATTTAAATAAGTTTAGCTATTATGTTTATTGAATAAAGTTAAAATATTAAAAAATAATTTATCCAAATAATTCTAGCTTTTAAGCATAAGTAATAGTTTATAACTTTCAAATATATTTAATAAATAACCAATAGGGATTAATTCAAGTGATTTTCTCCAAGGCAATGATCCAAGTTCGAATTCACTTTGGTGTGTGTTAATTTATACATATATATATGGGATAAATACAGTCACCCCCCATCCTTTGGGGGCATGTGCACTTTCCCCCCTATGCTTCAAATTGGTGCACATTGCCCCTCACCTTTTCAAAATGGAACACTTCACCCCTTTGACCAAACTTTAACAAAGCAAATCTATACAAATCTGATTTCAAATGTGTTGATATTATATATCAAACTGAAGCTCTCGACGCAAGGAACACGGCAATGGTCTCGAAATCAAAATCCGATAACCGACAAAGCAGAAATCATCGATTAAAGATGACGCACGATGAACGAAGCTTTTAGCGGCTAATAGAGTCGAGCGGGGTATGTGTTTTGTTCTCCTTGGAGACACGAACACGATGGCGGTGATCTTGAAACTTGGGTTGCCGTGTCGAAAGAGAAATCGATGGTCAAAGTGTATTCAAGGGGGTGAAGTGTTCCATTTTGTAAAGGTGAGGGGGCAATGTGCACCGATTTGAAGCAGGGGGGGGGGGGGGAGTGCATATGCCCCCAAAAGAATGGGGGGGTGACTGTATTTATCCCTATATATATATATATAAAATATTGACAAAAACCTAAAAGATAATATAAAATGCTATACTAACTATATATATACTTTATTTCTTCTATTATTTGAATTTCTTTAATATAATTTGTGATTTTTTTTAAATTTTTTTGAAAAATCTTTTTATTGTCATTTAAAATGTAAAAGTTATATTCACTTTCAAAACTATGGGTTTTGCACCTAATCTTTTTCTCTAATTTCAACCTCGATTTCATCATTTAAAATGGGAATATTGTTATTTTTCTTTTTAGTTTTTCTTTTTCTTTTTCTTTTTTATTCCACAATCTTAAGAATTTATAGTTTTTGGTATATCATTATCACTGTTGGGTTCCTCTCTAGTCGCTCTTTTCTCTCATTTTCTATCCTATTCTCTTATGTCTTTAGTGATTCTTTCTCCCTTATTTATAGATATCAAACTCCTCTTAATCTCTGTTACTCTCTTAACCGAAATGCGTTCTTATTTTCAAGCTTAGTTATGACTTGTTGGACATTTCATAAAATCCTATATGCTCTACCTCTCTTGGTTTTAGTTTCACGGGTTCGCCTCATGCCGCTTGCTCATTTCGCCACTCGATAACGAACTGACCAACCTCTCCTCGGGCGAGTTGATCTTAAGTTTGGGTCTATTAATGGCCCAATGAGTATGATCCCAACAATCACCAGTTTTAGTATAATTACCTTGGACTAAATATCCATCTCTTAAAACCGTGAGTTTGACAAATCATAATTTTCAATAGGGTTAATCTTCTTTTGCACCCCAATCTTTTAACATATTTGCATTTTAGTACCCAACCTTTGAAATTTTGCACTTTAGTACCTAACATTTGAATTTTATTGAATTTGTTTCTTTTTTATATCAGTTGCCTAGAGAAAATTGTGCTTGAGTAGATCAAGTTTATCGCACACGTAATTGGGGAGCCAATTTTTGTGCATGTGGTAAATGGAGATTGTAGCACCCCGGAGCGAAAGGGCGCCACATCCCCCGCACCATAGCCCGACACGTGTAACGGAATGGGAACTCCGCTCACGCCCCAAGCCATGGCGAACGGGTGACAAACAAAATTCCAACCTAGCTAGGCGGTCTAGACCCTCAAATCAGAGCGCGCATTAAACGGAAAATACGAAAGCGATTAAATATAAATCATAGCATGCTAGAAATTATCATATTGTAGCTATCATATTCAACTTATACAAATTTAATTACAAAACAAGTATACGAATCTTATCCCAGGCCAGAGTCTAAGTACATAATTTATACATAATATAGAATTAACAAAGTGTGTAAAATAAATGAAATACGATGCATGTGACTCGAGCTATCCTTAACCGACGACTCAAAGACAACCGCCTAGCTCGAACCTCCCAAAAACCTGCAACTTAAACAAAACGGGGAAAAAGAGGAACAAAAACGAGGGTCAGTCCTAAAGACTGGTGAGGGGCTAACACACACACCCCCATATATACGTATAGAGCAAAGCATTTAGCAATTAAAAAGAATCCATGAACCGGGGATGGTTTTTGCAAGCTAAATCATTTCCCGTGATAATAAAAATAAAGGAAAAAGGGGGTTAAAGGCCAAGTGCCAAAACAACCAATTTTAAGTATTTAAAAGTCCATTCCCGTTTCATAGATTTATACATAATCACACTAACTCGGCGAGTACGAGTTCTCCTTCCAAACTCCATTCATATTCAAAGACATAAATCATAATCAAAACATAATTCGTAATCCAACCTACTTCGGGTGATAGAAGGGTAGCAAGCCCTAGCTATCGGTCATAATTCACACGAGACAAGGCTTAATCACGTCCTTGAAACCTTCGGTGGTGGCTCCCGCCGGCTCAAGAGAAACGCCCTCCCTCAACCTCCTAAGGTCGGGTGAGACTCTCAAATGGAAAGTGTTGATGGGGGAGCTCGGCGACCCCACGGTCGACCCGAGATGCCATACCACTCTCCGGGGCCCAATCATAATTCAAAAATCATAATTTTCATAAATTTCATAATTTTCATAAGCTTATCTTTCAAAGATCAAAGCTCGCTACACACTCACACATATTCAAAGCTTTCCGAAAGAATATTGAAATAGAGCTATATACATATAAAACCTTTTCAAAGTCTTATACAAAATGGGACGAGCCCTCAAAATACATATCATACATATATTTATCATATAGTATACATAACTCGCATGCGGGCTTCAAAACACATAGGGTTTTAGGTCATCATAACTAAAAGGAAAGAAAAACCTCACCTTGTCGACCAAACCGAACAAAACGGACGGAAAGCAAAACCAAAGGACCTCCTCATCAACAACGGAACAATCCTAAGATCAAAACAAAGAGCAAGAGGCAAACTTAGACTCAAAATGAACCATATTGACGCTCGGCAATTGCATATGAATGCGAGTGATGCTTATGAAGCTTAACAAATTGACAAGTAATGCATACGAGTTCATATTTCTCGTTTCTCATATTAAATGGTCCTATAACTTCAATATTTTCAAGTTAACACATAAATTAGCACGTTAGCATATCACTCAAGTTATAAAAGAAATAAGAGATTAGCATATTAAGCAATTAGACAAAGTTCTAACTCATTCATGCACATCGAAAAGTACTTAAGTCACTTAAGAGCACAAGAGAGCATAAATCAAAACGAGCAACTAAATTCGATCACAACTTCATATAATACAAGGTAACACTTATTAAAACATGTTATCTATGCATATATATTATAAAAGTAGCAAGAAGAGATCATGCGAGATGAATAAATAGAGCATCAATTCAAGTATGCACGTAGGGTAGCACGTAGAACATATAAGACCATAACTTGGAAACGAGCATGCAAAATGAGGCAAAAATTCATAACATAAAACTTAACACATAATATAACATGTTTCCAAAGCATGGGGATCAAATTAAGGGTGGGAGAATCAAGAAACAAGCAAAAAGAAGCAAGAAAACGAAGTTCAGAGCAAAAAGAGTTGCTGTCCCAAATCCACCCCCATGGATTTTTCCAAAGGAAAAATCCACCCCCATGGATTTAGTCCAGAAAGCATACCAAGAGGGCCTGACCCAAATCCACCCCGGCGGACTTTTTCCAAAGGATAAATCCACCCCCGTGGATTTGAGTCAGGGGCCAAAAACTCGAAATTTTAAGCTCCAAACTCCTTCAAAACTCAAAGCTAACCAAATAAACATCAAACCAACTCATAATACAAGGTTTATGCAACAAAGATTCAGGTATTCATGTCCTAAATCATGCCAAAACCGACCCTAAAGTGAGAACAAGGAAGAGATGCATTAACAAGAATAGATTCTTCAAAAACCTTCAAGATTCAAAAATGGTGGAAGCATGGATTCTTATCTAACACTTAAAATAAGTTCATATAACCCATAAAGGATGTCTTAGGAGCAAATATCATGCGTCAATCTCAAAGAATACAACAACAAAGATCCTTTAAAGCATGCAACAAAATCGGACAAAGAAGAGCAAACCATGCATTCATGCCATGATCACCAACTTAGGGGCTGAGTTAGGAGTTAATAGTTTGGGGAGTGAATGCTAACATGTTAAGCAACTAATATACTCCATGTATATGCAAATTGACACGAATTGAAGCACATTAGAACCATCAAATGATCACAAAATGCAACAGCAGCAGTTTAGTCCGCCCATAGCATACAAACAGGCTTCATGTTGCGGTTTAGGAGCTTAAAATGGATCTAAAAACTTGAAAGAGCAGGGCTAACATGTAAAGAAATTAGTATAGAACATCTCCATGCAAATTCACACGAATTGGAAGCCATTAACTCAAGAACCAAAGCACAAATCCACACAGCAGTTCCAAAACAGGGGAGCAGTTTTCTAACCTAGGTTTGGGGCTCAAAAACTCATAATTTCATCAAAGGATCTTAAGAGCAAATCATCCAAACATCATGTAATATCAGTTAAGTATCGAAAATGAAGCATAATAAGTTCACATGATCAGCTTTAGCACCCCAAAACAGCCACACAAAACTGATGCAAGAAAGGCATGAAAACAAGTCATATTCTAACTCATATGTACAGCTGAAAAGGGGCATAAAAGCTTAAGGAAACTTAGCTAACATGTAGAACAACACATATAATTCATGTCCATGCAATTTCACACGAAAATAAGCACAAGAGGTCATCAAACCAAACCAAAATTCCTGACAGCAGTTCATACGGGCGAGCAGATTTTTGCAGCAGTTTTCAAGCTCAAAACTCATCATATAAACCCAGGTTTTCAAGGCAAAACCGAGCATATTCATAAAGCAACATGTGTAACACATAACCAAGCATTAACACACAAAATTGGAGGCAAAAATTCCAACATTTGGTCTCAAAAACGTGACAGCAACTGGGTGAAAAAGAGCAGATTTGCAGCAGTTCGGTTTTCAAGTTTCATGGCCAAAAACTCAAGGTTTCAATCATGTTATCAATGGGGAATCAACCCTAACACATATAGCATGAAGTATATATCAAGAATGGAAGCAAAGAAGATCATATAATCAACAAGGAAGCACCAAATCAGCCACAAACTCAAGCTAAGGCAAGGAAGCAACAAATGACCTCTAACCCTAACTATTCATGCAAGCCCCCAAATCCTTATTAAATCTGATGCATTTCATGAATTTGAAGGATCAAATGAAGCATAGAAGAGAAGAGAATACATAAATATACTTACCTTTAAGATATGAAGAAGTACGGAGAAGATTGGCTTCAAAAATCACAAGACATGGGAGAGGCTTCTTTCTTCTTCTTCTTTTCTCCATCGATCAGCAGCTTTTCCTCCTCTCTTGGGTGTGTGGTCCGAAATGGAGAGGTAGGGAAGAGAGAGGAGTGATTAAAGATCAAATAAACCAAGGGTTAAAGCTTAAGCATGGTTAAAATGGGCCCACAAGTACAAGACTAGTCAAAGATGGTGGCTTTAGCACAAGCTGTTCGTTCCGGGCGAAAAACGGAGGTTCAAATGGGCTTATAAAAATATCAAATCAGGTTCCTTGGTTTCATCTCTTCGCTACGAGTCCAACGCATCTTCCGGAATTCGAATCCGAATTCCCTAGCTCAAGATATGGCCTCCGGAACACGAGGCGCGCTAAAACTAGTTAGGCCCTCATGTCCCTCGTCAAATACCAAAGGTTTAAAACCTCGACAAACGAACCCGAAAACTTAAAACGAGCATGCAAACACATTCATAACTCACATATATCACACATACCAAAATTTCACAAAAATCGGAATTGAATTCCGGCACATAACGAGCAAATTATGAGCATGCAAACTTAAACGTTTAAAATTCAAAGTTCATAATTATAAGCGATTAATTTCATATTAATTCAAATAATTATATAAGCATTAAAATAACATTCAAATACGTAATTAAATAATTTAAAACACATAAAACCCTCTCGTTAAGGCGTACCTGGAAATCCGAGAGATCGGGATGTTACAGAGATCGAGATCGTGATGAACTGAATAAGTGTCATTCGTCCAGAAAGATTTGTCATTTTGGATTTCTATCTCAAGAGGCACTTTTTGACTTTCTTAATCACAATCGAGAAATGCCCATCATAGTTTCAGCTAAAATTCATTTGCACCCCCAAATAGTTCCTTAAGTTGTCTGTAATTTCCATACCCAGAATTCTAGTAACCTACTACTTTAAATCATTTAACATATAAGGTGCGAACATCACATGTGATTTGTTGAAATTTAATTTGAGACCCAACGCCCTGCGAAACACCTCAACCATACTTTGAATGCATTTTTTTCCATCCATGGTAGCTTTGGCTCCCAATTTTAAGTCGTTCGCAAAAAGCAAGTGTGAGATGTGAGGGCTTCTATAACGTACCGTAATTAACTTCTAGTGTCGGGCTGAATGGCCTTCTAAATTATATACGTAAGTTGTTTCATGCAGAGTACAAACAAATAAATGCGAGAGTGATTGCCTTATCTAATGCCACACTTCCGTATAGCCTCCGTCGGTTCACCATTCTATAGAATCTCCGATTATATCCTTTACATTCTGCTCATAATGATATTGATGATTTTCATGGGGAAATGGAAGAAAGTTAAAGTTTTTCTTTGAAAATTTCACCGGATTTTATCGTACTCCTTTTCAAGATTCAATTTCAGTACCATGCCTTTTTTTTTTATCATTGGAGTGATGTAGCATCCGTAACACTTCTTGAGGCATCAAGATATTAAAATGGGTGCTTCGGTCGGGAATGAAGCTATTCTGATTCAATCCCATAATTTCTTTGATACAAGCTTTAAACGGAGTGTAACCATTTTGAACAATACGTTCACAACGTAATAGACCGAAACTCGTTTATTTTTTTAGAGCATTAATTTTTTAAATTAGGCAAATAAACACCTGATAATCCTTCTTGGGAATTGATTCTTGATAAATTTCACCACCGAGTCTCCTACTATATCCTCATATGTTTGAAAACAGTAAGTTCGAAAATTATCTACTCCTAGCACTTTGTACAGGTGCTTGCTCTTCACTATCCTCAAAATTTCCTCAATTGAGGCATTCTCGCCAAGTTATTTTTCCGCTAACGCCTTAGGGTTCGTAGGTGCAAGCTAATACCAAGACTCATCACCTCTTCAATGGTATCTCCACTGAATAGTTTGGTGTAGTACTCCCAAGTGTGTAGCTTCAGTTGATCATTATTGATTACCCATTCATTGTCTATTTTGAGAGTATTCATCTGGTTCCTCCTTCTCGTTATGGCCGAAAGATTAAAAAAAAAACGTATATGTTTATCCCTGAATTGGAGCAAATTAATTCTCGACTCTTAAAACCAAATAATCTCTTCATGTTGAAATAGTTTATTATATTCTGCAATCAATTCTTTCTCCAAATCTTTCGAATATTTACCTTGCTTGTCTTATCCATAATGCTATGAAAATTTTTTGTATTTTTTTTTTTCGCTTTTCGAGCACATTGAAAGCTGTTCAAGGACCATTGTTTTGGAGCAATAATCCAAAGTCAAAATATTCTTCAAGTTCTGGCTCGGCCAATAAGTCATGTATTGCTACTTTGAAAAATATAGATCTAAATTGATATCTATTGGATCAATCTTATTCAAATTAAATATAAAAAATTCTCCTTATTATTTCTTGAGTTGACACCCAATATAGCATCTTGAAATTTTATTATAATTTTTGAATTTTAGTTACCATTGTATGCAATCTCACTTTGTTATATCCTTTATAAATATATTTGTAAAGATATTTCACAATTGTCCTTAATTTTTGTATGTGTGTGTATATACATTAAAATCAAGTAATTTTTTTTTAACTAAGTATTCATTATCTATTTTTTATATTCACTTTGTCATTTGAGCATGCGTTCCATTTTCTTACGTGTATTTCTCTAATAGCATTATTTAAGATTTATTATATATAATTGATTTTATGTATGTAGTAGAAATAATTAAAAGAGTATATTAATATAAAAAATTCAAGAAAATTTATAAATTAAATTATATCTTATTTTATATGCACACATATTGAATCTCCTTAAATTTTTTAATCTAAAGTAATTTTGATCAGACGACCGACAATTCTAAATTGTGGTATATTAACTCGTAGAAAATCAAAAATGTTATTCGTACTTTTATATAATTTATTATATAAACTAAAGGAAGATTATATCGTTAGTTAGATTTAAATAATTATAATTATATTAATATTAGTTAATTAGAAAATATTAGATTACGATTAATTAAGTTATTAAAAAATATTTTATTTAAATCATTCAATTATATTATTTTATTAATTAGATAAGTTTATAGAATTATAATATGATTATAATTTATGAAAGTTTATGGACTTAGATAATTAGAAATATGGACTTATATAATTAGAATTACATTAGGATTAATTTATTGAAAGTTATCTTATGTAACTCATTTAATTTAAATAATATTTTATTTTATATAATTACTAAAATTTATTAAAATTTATAAAGTGAATCAATTTGTTTTTTTCTAATTCGTTAGATATATCTTATTATAACATTTTAAATTATAGACCTTAAAATAAAAAAATCGACAACTTATATTATAAAATTTGAATACAATTAATTAATATATTAATATTAAAACAATCCATGTTGAACTATATATCTTTTTTGGGTAAGCTGGAGAAATTTTAATTGTAACACCCCAATTTTCCAGCCGTTCAGGTACGCCCGCCACGCATGTGAGTTTCGAGAGTTAGGATTTATTTAATTCTTTTATTTCTTAAGTTACACATTTCATGATATTTTTGTGAATTATTACTAAATGTTTGTGTGAATTTATTATCAACTTGTGAATTTTGGCATGATTCGTATTTAATTGACACGTGAGTTAATTGCCGAGTATGTCTTAATTGTTATATGGCCTTAAATGATCATTTTCGAAATTTGAGGACTTGATTGTTTGAATTGAATTGGACTAAATTGACAACTCTTCATAAGTTAGAACTCAATTGCATGGACTTGAGGGCTTGGGGACTTAATTTAAAATTTTGGCATTTCATCTCCTTTAATTGTTGCATTCACGTAACATACACATACACAACACATACCTACACTTTGCTTCTTGCTCTATCTCAGTGAAAGTTCAAGGAAGAAGGAGGAGTGAATTCATCAATTTCAAGCTATAATTCCGGCACATAACGAACTTGGAAGCTCCAATTATCCTCCTAACTCCCTCTCTTTCATCTCCTTTTCTTCTAAGGTAGAGATGGGTTGATTTTTTGAATTGATTGATGGAATAGGGTTTATGGATTTCAATTGAATAACTTGTTTTATTAGTAGTTGAAAGCATGATTATGAACTTTAGACTTGAATTTCATGCACGAAATTGAAGTTATGGGAGTTGGTTGATATGAACTCATCTGGGTTTTATATTGGAAATTCTTGATGAACAAAGCATGAAATGAGTATTTATGTTGAATTTAATTGTGTTTTAAGTGCCTAAGTATTTTTCTTTATGATTTAAATGCATTTGAGAGTTGATTTGTTGCTGTTTTGTTGTGGTTGTTTTTGGTCTGAGACCATCCCCTATTTCTGCTCTGTTTTTTAGCTTTCTGAACGACCGTTCCCATTTTCAACTTGTTTTCCAAATGGTCGTTCCCATGTTTCAGAGTGTTCTGCCGCGAAGGCCAGAATGGCCGTTTCGAGTTTTGGCCCACGGCCAAAACGGCCGTTCTCAGCCATGAACAAATGGCGAATTTCTTACAGACGCGTGGGATTGTTTCGGGGAGCTGGGAACGGCCGTTCCAGTTTGTTCTATTGCCCCGTACGGTCGTTCCCGTTGTCCACAGGATTTCTGGAATTTCCTGCTCAACCTTATATGATTTAATTCCTTTCTTTCGACTTTTATATGCTAAATACATGTTATTAAGTGTTAATTGTTCGCATGAACATATCTATGACATCTTATAATTGTCAATACACGTCATATCATTTCATGATTACGCCTTTCGTCTTAATTGGTTTATGAGAGTCGTGTCTCACGTACACTTGTCTTTCTTGCATAGACCAGCTTCCGGTTGACGAGAAGCAGGCACCGTAGGCCGTCTCCTTCTCTTATTTTGTCTTGACGGGTGAGGTTTAATTTTTAGCTACCTAGAACTGTTAAAACCTTTATGTGGGATTTCAGCCAAAATGTATATATACCTATTAATATTTCTCAAAACCTCAAATGTTTGAAACTGAACCATAAATTATGTATTGAACCGACCTTGTTTTGGCGAGTATTGCTATTGTACTGCACTGTGGGCTCGAGAGTTAGTATATTGAGCCAACCGGGAAAGCAAGGGCTGACGGGTAACTCTTGCACTACTCTCACCATTTGGGATGACCCCTGAATCCACCAGGAGGTTTGGTGGAGGAAGGATTCCCGGGCATGGGATTCATGTACCCGATGCTCAACGAGATTGGATGGTTCGGACCTTGCAAACCCAACCATCACCCGGAGGAAAAAGGGGGTTATTGTTATTGATTGCTTGCACCGTAATGACTTGTATGGTCACTTAATCATTGATAACCTAATTATTGTACACTGTCGGAGTAAAGGTTGGAGACTTGTCCTTACTCACCGGGCCACTGATTGACTAAAATTATAATAATTATTAAACTTGATAGTTGTAATCTCGGGCGATGTTTTATTTTATTCTTGAACATATATTGCTTTCTTTATAAAACTTCACCCGAGGTTATGACTTGCATGTTATTTGCGCTTATATTTATTATATCCCTCACTCAATCTTTCATAGACTGACGCCTCCACCTTTCAGTCTTTTGCAGGTGCGTGCTAGGCGGGAATTAGAGTCTGGTCGAGTCTTTGATTCGTGTCTAGCATAGGACACTGTCATATTACTTTCATTACTGATGCATAATGGATATTGATACCTTACTTATGCTACTTTTGGGGATTGTACATATTGTTATGAATTGTAGGCCGGGTGGGCGTAAATAGTGCTTGATCGATGGTATCTATTATGCTTCCGCTTGAATTGTTTTGCATTGATTTACTTGGTTCGAGGGTTAGTTCCGCCTAGCGAGGATTTTTTTTTTTTATTGCCTCCCGTTCGTTATATGTTTGGTTCATGTACGGATTGTCCATTTCATATGTGGACTTGACTATAGTGCGGGGGATGTGGCGGCCTGACGTTTCGGGTGCTACATTAATTCTACCCAAAGTCCTATTTTAAATTAATAAGTACTTTTTAAATATAGTTAAATTAATAATTTATAACATGTATTTACACTACTATCCTTGACTAATAGTTATTGACGTAATTATTATGAGAATATTTTAGGCGATCCGTATTTTGTAAGAAACCAAAAACTCAACTTGTGCTTTTATAATATATATAGATATAGATATAGATAAGAATAGTTTATGTAATTACGTGGGATTTTTTTATTTTTTTTCCTTAAACATTAATAATCCACGTCATATGTCAACTCAGATTTTGGAGGAAAAATCAGCAGAAATCTCCAAATTTCGTAAGATGCGGAGGATTAAAATTGAAATTGAAAAAAATCGAATAAAAAAGGATGTAATGTGAAAAAAAAAAAAAAAAAAGGTAAAAAATATTTAGGAACAAAATAAAAAAATGACATTTTTGGATGATGGAAAATGATATTTTTCCATTATATTCTTACCCCCTCAATGAGAATGACTTTTGACTTTTGTGTACTGACAAATCTCGGACATAAGATAAAAAAATTTAATGAGGTTATAAAAACTATCATTAAATTTAAGAAATCACGAAATAAATCTGTCAGAACGTTTGTTGAGTACTTAAATTTGTACAGTTCCTTTCTTCTCTCCTCATCAAATGCCTTTGAACGAAGACGTCTAATTCCTCGAGAAAAAGATGGGTGTTTTCAGAAAATGGAACATATCCCAATGACTCCAGGATTTCATCCTAAGTATACAACTAAAACATGCTTGAGCAATGATTCACGATTGTGTTCATCTTCTTGCTATCGGCCTGTGAAGTGGCTAATGGAGGCAGTGGCGTTAGAGTTTGACGATCCTGTAGAAGTCGAATTTGCCTCGCGAACAAACCTGTTTACCATTCTATAGCCAAAAGTATGTCTGATTGGAGCCCTCGTGTGACCGAGTGACAAATCACTTAAGAGCATCACAAGAATTTCAGACATTGTAGGCCTTGAAGAAGCAGGAGACTGAATGCAAAGCAAAGCGATTTCTACCATTTTCTTCACTTGGTCGGGATTACAGTCGTTTGGATCCAAGGATTTATCTGCTAAGTTCTGATGCATGCCACTATCGTACAGTTTCCAGGCCTGTATATATACCATGTCGCCATAATGTTTATCATCATACAGTTTATTTAGCATGTTAACCGAAAGGGAGAATTACAAAATTTATCATCTAAATTGGTTAACCTCATTTGGCATTTTTTTCTTTTTTATTTGAGATAATAAGGATGACATACCATGAGTTTTGGTCACTTGCATAAATTTCGGTAAGAAGTAAATTGCAAAATTCTCTTGTTAAAGATTTTATATTGCAAGTGGAATGATGAATTTTGATAATAACATTCCATTGTGGATAATATCTATTGGTCAAATTTTATGCAAAGATCGTATAACTAGGTCCAATCTCATTATATGTCATTGTGTTTATCTCTCTGTCTCTTTTAATTCACTTTTTAGGGTCCAAAATATTGCTAGTAGATATACCTCTTCAAGTAGATAATCAGAGTCAAAATCCTCATCCAAATCACTATTTCTCCGACCACTAATAATTTCGAGTATTACGACTCCAAAGCTGTAGATGTCAACTTTCTCAGATAAATGCCCGTGAATTGCATATTCGGGTGCTGTATATCCTCTAAAATTGCCAAAGTACGTATCATATTCCATTTGGGATAAATAAAAATTAATTTTAATAGAATTGTTAAAGTGGCAAGTACTTACAATGTCCCAGCAAATTTAGTGCTGACATGACTCTGGTTCTCCGGCAGAAGCCTTACCATTCCGAAATCGGCAATCTTAGCTTGAACATCATTGTCCAAGAGGATATTACCAGGCTTAATATCACGATGTATGATGCAGACGTGATATTGTTCATGCAAGTATGCAAGTCCCCTTGCTATGCCAAATATGATATCAAAACGTTGTTTCCATGTGAGCGTTCCTCGCTTCTCACCTATTAGTAGAAATTAAATAAGCAAATTCATTAATTCTATTGCGAAGAAAAGTTGATGTCTCGAATTTGCATGTTTTATATTTCAGCTTTGCGATTTTTACAAACCATCAACTCGATCTTACTTTTTGATGGTTATGTGTGCCAAAAGAATGGCATGTTTGGACGGAAGTTTTTGAGGGAAAATAGTTATAATATAGGGAATATTGCAAAAATGGTATAGCAACTGCGGTCATTTTGCAGTTTTGGTATAATATCTTTTCCGGCAACAAATTTAGCCCACAACTTCAAAAAAGTTGCAAAATACTGCAAATTTTGGCCGGAGCCCATAAAAGTCATCGGAAATCTGACCTGTAATCTGACGTGGCAAGATTCTTAATTGTGTGGCAAAACCACTATTGCCACATCAGAAACCACCCTACAGGGAAAATTGCAAAAATGGTATACCAACTCTACCGTTTCAACGAATTTGGTACAATAAGTTTTTCGGTGGCAAATGTAACCTATATTTGTCCAAAAGTTATAATTTAATGCAAATTTTCGCCGGAAACCCGACCCATAATAATTTCATAAATTCAAACACGTAAATAAGAAAAAAAAATAAAATTTTGAAAACCCAACAGGCTCATCTCATCCGAACATACACAGACCTTTCTTTGAAAAAAAAGGAAGATGAATTGAAGAACCCTAGAATACCTCAAGCGCCACCCTCCACCTGCCCCTCCGCCTCCGATCTCTTCCCCTTCTCTCCCTCTCTCTCACCATTCTCTTCTTCCACTGTACCAAGGCCTAAGGGCCACCGCTCGCCCTTTCCCCTCAGATCTGATCATGCCTCCTCTGCCTCTGTCTCAGCATCAGACCCATTCTTGCGTGTAAAATGTTTTTGTTATGGCAAGGATTTTGGTGTGATGGTGGTAGATTTGGTGGTCGTGAGCGAATTTGGTGGTGGAGGTGGAGGTGAACTAGCAAGGATTTTGGTGTAATGGTGGTGGATTTGGTGGTCGTGAGCGAATTTGGTGGTGGAGGTGGTGGTGGACTATCCTCGTGGTGGCAGATCTGGGTGGAGGGTGATTGGGAAGCTACCTATGGTAGTGGTACCGGCGTCGATTTCATGGTGGCCGCGGATTTAGTGGTGGTACGCTATGTTAGAGGTGAGGGATCTGGTTGGAGAACAACTAAAAGCAGCCGGAGATGGTGATTAGCATTCTCCGTCGATGAAATTCTTGCGATTGTGAAAAATTCCCCATCACCATCACAATCCGTCGTTCAATTATCAAAGACTAAGATTAATTTGTTTTTTATTTTTTTATTTGAAAGGAGATTAATTATATTCTTATGTTTTATGTGTGTATATTTCCGTTCATTCTCTATCTGTATTTTCTGTGTTGTATGCTAACTTTTTATGTATTTTCAATATAAATAATCTGTATTAATTCTAAAAAAAATTGTAGTAACGATTAGTACCAAATATATATATATATATATATATATATTATATTTCCCCTAAATACAAAATATATATTACACAGTAAGAACAAATATCTATTAACAAATTGAGTTCTTTCAATCTATGAATATTAACAAATATTATTATTTATTAAATTAATAAACGATTAATTGTAAATATATATTAAATGTTATATAAAACAAGAATAAAATCTATTGATCATACACATAAATTAAAAATAAAAAAATTTTAATGTAATTTAAGCATAAAAATATTCATAATAATTCTTTGAATCTATAAATATTTACAAAATAAAAATATTAGCGAAATAATTTAAAATGTGGAGGGGTAATTACTCTACCAAACTTGTATTTTTCCTTTTCTAAAAATAAAATTTTAAATATTATTTTAATAATTATGTTATTCTATATGAATTTTTTAATATATTTTTATTTTTTAATTTTAATATAATACTTATATTTTAAAATTAACAATTTATTCTTTAATTTTTTAACTTTTTTTTATAAGAGTTATTTATTTTATAATTATAATATAATATTTACATTTTAAAATATAACAACTATTATTTATTATAAATAAAATTCAATCCATTTTGTTGGCATTTTATTAGATTCTTTATTACTTATATGATCTTTTTAAATATATAATATGAATTTTTTAAGAGAATTATTTTTTATAAATATGCATTTTTCAAAATAAGGAAAAAAAAAATTTTTTTTTTGACAGATATGGGTTACATTTGCCATCGGAAAACTTGTACCAAATTCGCTGAAACGGTAGAGTTGGTATACCATTTTTGCAATTTTCCTTGTAGGGTGGTTTCTGATGTGGCAATAGCGGTTTTGTCACACAATTAAGAATCTTGCCAAGTCAGATTTCCGGCGACTTTTATGGGCTCCATCCAAAATTTGCATTATCTTGCAACTTTTTTCGAATTGTGGGCTAAATTTGTTACCGGAAAATATATTATACCAAAATTGCAAAATGGCCGCAGTTGGTATACCATTTTTGCAATATTCCCTATAATATACTTGGTCCAAATGACAAAATGTGTCTTTCTATAAGGAAATTGTGATTAGACTTCTAGTTACCAACAAAACAGAAGTTGAATTTATTACCGAATAAAAACCTGTCGAGGCTTCCATTCGCCATGTACTCGTAAACAAGAAGCAGTTGTGATGCTTTGCTACAGAGTCCCAAGAGGCGAACAAGGTTGCGGTGATGAACATTACTGATAAGCCTAACTTCGGTCTCAAAATCTTCCCTTGCTCTGCTACGACTTATGTTCAGTCTCTTCACAGCAACAATATTCCCATTTTTCATTGTTGCCTGTTGAGATACCTCCTCTTTAATTAATTAAGCCACGTACTTACAGAGACAAAATTGTTTGAGAAATGAGAAGACAACATTTTTCTTACATGTCTTCTCGTGGCATGAATGTTACTCTTACCTTGTATACATCACCAAAACCTCCCTCTCCCAATTTGTTTTCTGCACTAAAATTGTTTGTTGCGTCTTTCAAATCTTTGTAGATGTAAATATTTGGGCCTCGCAATTCAGTTACCCCGAGGATGCTGCCTGAAGAATATTACATCAAAATTTATGACTCGTATATCATTACCCCCAATATTCACTTTATTCTTTGATTTTAAACACAATTTTAAATATATGAATTGCTAAGTGAAAGAGACCTTATGAATAAAAATTGTATTATCATGTTAAATACTTTAAAATCGTACATGCATGGGAAGAGTTACTGATTTTGTATAGAGATTCAAATTAAATCACGAAAAATATATTAGGAGTATAAAATGAATAACCTACTGCCACCAATGTAGAAAATAGAGGGAGAAATTGAAATTGTTGACCATAAATGAAAATATTTCTTTTCTTTTTTATTTCTTCATATCACTATATGGGCCGCCTAATCACTTTTTTTTTTTTTTTCTTAATTAACTAAATAGCAATTTTATTAATTTGTATTACATAATTACCTTTTAGAAAATAACTATTGAGAAAGATATATTATTAGGTTTTGTAAATTTAAATCAACCCTATTTTAAAGTGATTAGACCCTTATATAGATTGGATAATCAACAACCCAAAACAAAAATAAAAATAAAAATACCTCTTTGGTTTTCTTTTGGCTTTCTCGAGAACGTCTTGCACCACAACAATAAAGCAACTAAAATTAGAATAACACCCGCACCTCCTGCCACTCCCCCAAGAACTGCTTTCTTTTTGCTTGAATTTTCTGAAAATACAATATTATATTCAATTGCAAACTCATTTAAAAGCATAAATTGTTACACATAAGAGAAAATATATATATACATTTTTTATTTTTTTTTGACAAGAGAAAAAATATGTATTAAACAATTAAAACCACCTTTTTAAGGGCGCTTTTTATAAATTTTCAACTATGAGAATTCTTTTAATTTGTAATTGAATTTATAATCAAACAGCTATTTATAGTTAAGGTTAAATGTTTTTTTTAGCCCAACATTTGGGACAAATTATACTTTAATACTCAATCTTCAATAATTAAATATTTAATGTCTAAACTTCTTGTTTTTTTTACTCTAGCGCCTGATTTAATTTTTCATTGGAATTTTCCTACCAAAATACGACAAATGAGATTCATAAGGACATTAGAATACGGGATTTTGAGCACTATAATGTCTATTTTGTCCTTACGAATTTCATGTGTGTCACGTGTGCCACTTTAGTCCGAAGATTATACCAAAAAAATGAAATTAGGCGCCAAAATAAACAAAAATCAAAGATTAGACATCAAATTTTTTATTTTAAAATATCAGGTACTAGTTTTTTTTTTTTAAAAAAGGTGGGTACTAAGTGCAATTATCTCCAAACGTTGAAGGGCAGAAAATGTTTAACCGTTATAGTTATCCCTATATTTTGATAAAGCATACAAATAGGATATTATTACCTCCTCTTTTCAAGAATTGTGCGATATCTGTGGTTTGATTATCAGCAAAAAATGGCGCAACTGAATACCTAAGAAAACAGGAAGCAGCAATAGCCCTTGCATCCGTATAAGGCAAGCAGCCCCGTATGTTCTCATATACCACGGCCAAGCAGTCTTGACAACCACTTTGGCTGATTGTTTCAATACATTGCGCCACGCCATAGATTGTCGAGTTCAAAGCTCGTCTCTTGGCCGCCGTGAAATAGCCACTAATCCGTGGTGTTGCAGCCTCAAGGTCTCGTAGCAACTTGTCGCCCTCTACACCGAAAGCAGCTGCTGCCGGAGATGCTGACTGGTTACATATGGGAAGGTCTCCGAGAAATGTGGTCTGATTAAAGAAGTTGTTGCTCTCATACCTCAAGTGAAAACATTTAATCTAATGAGATTAATGTTACCTCAAGTGTATATGACTATATAGTGTCTATCATTTTGGTTGCATTTTTAATTAACTAGCCCATTTTGTACCTAATAATTACATTCATATTGGCCCTAATGTTAATTAAGTATATATATTATGGAAGTTGAAAAAATCATAAATAATAATGATGAGATCAATATAGTTTGGTAAATTGAAGGATGTGAGCTATCTTGCTTTAACAAAATTAATATTATATTTTGGAAAGATGTAAATGCACATATACTACAATCTATTTTCTCTGTAGAACATGGATCTCTTCTTTCTACGCCGACGTATGCCTATCTTTAAGGTCTGGCTCATCCCTATCCCTTGTGTATGACATGGGAGATAGGAGTTGGCAGCATTGCTATTGAATGGAATAAAAGAACCACATTGCCGAATCCAGTTAGCTAGAAAAGCAGCTCATGACCTGGCCTTCTGCTCCTCCAAGTTGGAATCTTTCAGACTCGGCTGCATTTAGGAGTGATCAATCTCACAAACTCGAAATTTCTTAAGAGAAGAAAGAAATAAAGGCAAGGTTTGTATAGGGCTATAAGTAGGCCGTTTGCCGAGCCCCGAAGAAAACCCCCCTCCCCTTCGGACCGCTTCTTTTTTCCGGTTCCGAAACAACTTGGGACCTGAAGATTGCAGGTTCGAACCCTGCCCCCGCCTTGAGATGCTGTTGAAATCGTCGGTTTACCAGGTTCGGCACGAAATCATAAATAAGCTCTACCAAGGATTGCCAAGGGGGAGAAGGGGCCTAAGCACGGCAGATGCCGTCCACTTGAGTGGCAAAGGTAACCGGGTCTTCTCAATTGCCTAGTCTCGGTTCAAAGACAGTCCCTAAAAAAATCCACCACATCAGGTAAATTATCATCAAGGCCTACAAAGAGAGGTGACGCTGCAGGTGTTGTTGATGAACAGAGATGGATCAGGATCAAGATCAGACCTCCCCTTTGTCCTGATCAATGAGTATCTCGTCTGAATCATCATTTGTCAGGACTCTTCGGCTCACTTTCATGATTTAGTCATTTTTATATCTCCCAGGTATTTTTTGAGGATTCAATCCAGCCACAGGTTCCCCCATGACTAACTTGTTACGAACGAAAATCTCCCAGCCCTAAATGATGCTAGTCATATAGCAGCTTCCGAAGCAGGGGAAAGCGGAAAAGAATATGAACGACTACGAGACTTTAGAAGAGTGGCTTTCTGCTGAGGAATAGCACTACTCCACCTGGCACTATTTAGCCCTGCCTACTCCTCTTTCACTGGCTTCTACTTGTCTTTTTTTTATTGACGGATTTGTACCCAAGTACATCATGAACTGTGGCGTCGCCTATGCATTGGGGGAGCAGAGCTGTCAAAGAATGAACCACGACGTTCTAAACCCAACTCACGTACCACTTAAATAGATCTGGATTATACGATTCTATATGTATAAATATATTTTGATTTGGAAAAGGCCTTTAAAGTTTAAATTAGTTAGTTGTATAGAATCAACAAGTAGGAAGAGAATCCAAGTAATTAAAGGGTTCTTTTTTCAGGGTGATCCGGGTTCGAATTTCGTTGGTTATTTGGTCGTGTGGATAAGAATTAATGACCTTGGGACAAAAAAAAAGTACAACATTATAATATTATACTTTATATTTAGTTAGCTAGCTGGTGACATTATATATTAATATATGTTAAGTTTAGTGGAATTGACTAATGCAAAATGAACCATAATTTCAATCGAAATTAAGCAATTTGAATGAGTATATTCAATTACTTGAGTGAATTTAGACCATGTCTAAAGTTACAAGTTATTCCAAACTAATTCGAAGATATAACTAATTTATTATTGGAAATCAAGCTTACAGAAATTTGATTGTTGTAAATTGCATACCTTGAAAAATGAAGCTTACAGAAATTTGATTGTTGGTATGATTGAGACATGTCATACCGTCAAAGGCAAATAAAATGGATCAGATTGATTCTGTATTTATTTGACCCACTTATTCTAAAGTTGTAAGCTACAGAATTTCGAATTTTGTTTCTTATTGATAATTACTCAGTCCAACTATATTAGAATTTAAAAAGAAGGAGAAACCATAAAATTTAGTTAGTACTTATTCATTGCCAAGGAATTTATGTAGCATGGTGGAACACACTTCCTATATACGTGAATTATTGAATGTTCGTTTATTCGTCATTATTAATATAAAGTCTTCTGTTTTATTTCCTGTTGTCCTTTTCGATTTAACCATCAAATGTTTTATTTATTTGTTAAAATACTGAAAGTGACCAAATAGTTGTCATTATTTTATTATTTTTTTTTAACTCACACACACCCAAGTGGGATTCGAACCCGGGACCTTACCCTTGGGAATGAATCCATTAACCACTTGGACCAACCCCTATTGGCGACCAAATATTTGTCATTGACAGAGCTTATTCAGGTCCTAATATATAAAATAATGGTTCTAATATAGACCATCTTAAGCTAAAATGTGAAAATGGTCCAATTGTTATCAACGAAGTACGTTGGATGTTTTGACCTTCTTTCATGAATTAAAAACGTATATTCTTGGTAATTCTTCAATCCCAAAATCAGTTATGGAATCTGGCTCTACCAATTCAGTTTGAAAAACACGAAAAGTACTTTACATTATGTGATTAGCATAAATATTTATAAACGAAAAGGTAATATTAAATAACAAATATAACGTAATTATCCATATGATTGTTCAAACTGATCATATCTTTGCCAACACAATATACAAATTACATTAGTAAAATTCCGACGCACACAGTCCCCTTATAATCTTCAATTAATTGAAATTTCTTGACTAAATTCTAATTTAGTTTTAAATTTATTTATTTGTTCTTCACCTTCTCAAAATTAAGAACTCATTCACATCCATAACCACGGAAAAGATTCAAAAGAAAAGAAAAGTCAACGTTTCAGTTAACGGAAAATACCTGAGGAAACAGCCATCGTAGGTAACTCGAGCTCCATCGGAGGCGGGGCAAGAACTTCGAATCTCAGAAACGGCGGCGTCGTAACAGGCCAAGCAATCCGGTTCAGACATATATTTCCTGCACTGGACCATGGCGTAAACCGGGTCGAACGGCTTATCCCTCTGGGCGGTGGCGAACGGCCTTCCGCGAGCGCCGCCGGACATGAGCTGAGTTCTCAGGCCAGAGAAGGCAACGGTCAGATTACTGAAAAAGTTTGGTATGTCGGTGGCGTTGAACTGGTTGCATCCCTTATCCAGCAGATCAATCTGCGGTTGTGAATAAACCTGTTGCCACCACGTTGATGCGGCGGTGGCCACCACTATAAGGCGTAGACAACAGCCCCACCATAACCTGACCTCCATGTGGGCGGTGGTGTTGCAATTAAATTTTTTTTTTTTTTTTTTTTTTTTTTTGGGTGAGAGGTGGCGTTGCAATTAATGATGGTAGATGGAGAGATAGTTGTTGACGGTTTTTTTTTTATTTTTTGTTTTCTCTATTAATATAGGACTTCAAGGTATAATGAGGCCTCATTCTAGTGTTTTGTAAGGCTGTAAGCATCAAGTTGTGGATTTGAGTTCCTTTGAGTTTGTGGTCAATGTTTTAATTTATATATGTCAATTGGGTTGATAACGAATATCGGTTGCCGTTTAAATCATTAATGCAAAATAAAGCATAAAAAATTATGAAAATTATCTTGATATTTTAATTTGGCCTGCAAGATAAGTCAATTGTAAGTTACTTTGACTAAATATGTTAATAGCAGCCAAGATACTTTTAAAAATTCAATTTACCTCAATATCCAATTCTTTGCAAAATTTATTCCCCTTTACGGCGGCTGTAATATTTTTAAAATGTTTAGAGTTTACTTGAGAGAATATACCCTTTTTATGGATTATATTTTAAATTATTTATTATTTTTATTATTATTATTAATTTATATGTGGAACTTAATTGAATTATACTAGGTTTTTTTCTTTTCTTTGCAAGATTTTCATAATTTTAGGGTGAACTAACCTATATACAATACTTTTTCACTTAGAAATTTTCGAAAACAACTTTGAAAATATGTCATTTAACATTTGCATTGTCTGCCATGATTTTTTGTAATATTCTCATAAGTTTCATCTATAACATGACATTATATCAGAGTTAATGGTAAAAAAACCCTGAATTTAATCAAAATTGTAAAAAAGACCCCATCATAAAAAAATTAGTCCAAAAAACTCTACATTTTTTATTTTTTGCACACCACCCCCTCATTCGATTTGGTCAACAAATGTATTATATTTTAGACAAAATAGTACAATTCATTCATTACATAATAATAATTATATATATATAAAAGTAATATTTAATATATACGAATCGCATTCTTAAATTGTTATATTCATTAAAATAAAAAATTGTATATACATATACACATATATTATACATTAATTATAACTATATATATATATATATATATATATATATAAAGGAAAAATAAAATTCATATCCACCCCACCCCTACCCAATCCCACCAGACCCCACCCCCTCCATCTCCCAATTCATCTCGACCCGGCCCACCCCAACCCTCGCCTCCCCTCCCCTCCCCTCCCTCAGCCCCACCCACTCTCCCACCCAAATTCATTATTCATCCCCACCCCCGCCTGGCACTTGCAGAAGGGGAAGAAGGAGGGGTATGTTTTTTAAAAGGGAAAATATCATTTTTTGTCCTCTACAGATGCCCTTTTTCAGTTTTGGTCCCAAACTTTTCATTTTTCTCATATTGCATTCCTTTATGTTTCAAAAAATCTCAATTTCAATCCTTTAGCTAACGGACGTTAATTTTTTAACAGAAAAAGGCGTGTGTCACTCACGCGCTCTGAATAAATGTAAGTGACATGTGAGTGACACGCGCCTTTTTCCGTCAATTTTTTAACGTCCGTTGGCTAAAGGACTGAAATTGAGATTTTTTGAAACGTAAAGGATGCAATGTGAGAAAAGTTAAAAGATCAGGACCAAAATCGAATAAGGGCATCTGTAGAGGACGAAAAATGATATTTTTTCTTTTTAAAATATATTTATTATATAAAGAAATATATATATATATATAATTTAATAACTATAATGTATTGGCAAAATAGTCATTTTATGTGAAAAAGTGAAGAAAAACTCAGTTTTACATGCAGTCAATGCGAGTGTAAGACACCCTCTCGATGCAAGGTTTTTTGTGCAAAGAAAAAATAAAACAAGGTTTTTTAAACGAATTTTTTTTATGACAAGATTTATTTTGATTTTTTCGTCTTACACAAAGCGTACTGATGCAATTTCCTCCATTATATCGTGATGGACTCCACATGAGAGGTTCAAACACAACTAAGAAATTGAATATGATATGTAAGTATATATGTAACACACCATTCTATGTACAATCTCTATTATAATAATAATTACCACACAAAAGAATAGCAAGAAATATGTTTTATTTAAATTTCAAAGCGTATTACAATCTCTAATGTTTCTTCAATTTTTTTTATTATTATTTTTGAAAATAGATTTAATTGTTTGAAGTTTGTTTTCAGAACAATATGACTATGGTTTGCCGGAACGTGGCGATAATGGCAAGAACGAGTGTCCGGAAATGTAACTACAGTGGTCGTTCAACCTTGACAGGGTGGAACGCAGGCACCTTAAAATGGGAGTGAAATGCCGTGAAATCGATTGAAACGGTGTTTTGCCCTGTTTTCACGGTAAAAAACGGACTGTTAGAATTATCGCGTCTCAGAACGGATTGAAACGGCAATAAATTTGAGGGAAGAGGCAACGTCGGTGGATGAAAAAATGGCGGGTGGTGGAGGCTTGAAGCGAAGAGGATGAAGGAAATAAAACTAAGTTTTTCTATTGAATTAGAACAATTAATGGGCTAAATATATGAAAGGAGTAATGGCCATGTTTTTCATTCATTGTGCTGTTTATTTTAACTAATAATTATTAAAAGGTTTAAAAATTTAGGCTAATAAAAGGATCCATCTTTTTATATAACTAGTAAATGCCGCACACTCGTTGCGTGTGCAAATAAAAATAATGCTATTATTGAATATATTAAAATTAATTTTTATATTGATATATATTCTATAATCAATTTTAATATAATTATTAAATTATAATAAATATAAAATATAAAATATAAGGAGAAAAAGATAAAAATTATACATTAAAGAAAAAAAAGAATTGAGTAGAGTGAGAGAAAAGTGAAGTAATGAAGATGGTGTTAGAGCCGTAAATAAATAAATAAATAAGAAAATAATTTAAGAGTCCAATGAATAGGGAAGAGATTAAGCAAAACTGTTGAAATACGTGTGTAGAATTTGTATCTGAAAAATAAAGAAAAAAAAAAGAGTCCATGAATTTAGGGATAATACGTTAATAAATAAAAAGAAAAGAAAAAATTAAAAAGTCAAGGGCAGAAAAGGAAAGAGTCAAAGACACCACATTTGCCCCTTGATGGGGTCAAAATACACTTGGTCCACAATTTGACACGTGGCACCCCCATAGCCTGACACACGGCATCTCTGATCCCAAAACGGATCACCCTCGTACAACTTTCACCCTTGAGTGCTAAGACCCTTGAGGGGCACGTGTCTGTTGGGATTAATGCCCTGAAAATCCAATTATATTGTAAATATTTTGGATTAATAAAACTAAAATTATAGCAAGTTATGAGTATTTTACAAATTTAATAATTAATGACGTGTGATGGTATTTTTTTTATTAAATGTGTTTCATAGGAAAAGACTTTAAATACTAGAAATCACGTGTCATTAAAGTTCTAGTCGATATGATAAGAAAATGTTCTTATCAAGACTATAATGTGTTATATAAGATAATTAGTCTTTCGTCATAGGGAAATGAAGTTTCCAATTATAACACATTGATGATTTTCAATGAGAGTGGAAACATCGAACTGGAGCACTGAGATTGTTCATTTTATACTGCTATCTAAAATGAATAAAATCTCGGAAGCATTAGACTCTTAATCCTGGCGATGTTTCTACTTTAGGCATGTAGTGTTAATCACTGTGATGTAGTCAGAAGTGAGATCTCTGTAACGGGTGGCCAAAATACTTTGTACGTTCGATGATTGCATAAAATGCGCTAAAGAGAAATATTGATCGAGGAATCTGTAACCTTGCTGGAAGGTTCAAGATATCCCTGAAATAGATTTGCAAAAGTTCAAATAAAACTTTGGCCAAAGTACTTCGTGTGTGCGTCACCGAAGTTGTATGTTGAATGTGTTTCACATACAGGGAATTTGAACTTAAGGCGAATCAAGAAATTTCAGATTGAAAGTGAAAAATAAATGATAGTAGTATTGATTTATTTTTCATGGATATCTGTACAGAGGAGTAAAATGCAAAATTATTCTAGATCGAGAAATTCGTGAATAATTTAATTAATTTTAAAGTTCAACAATATTTATTTAGTGGAATTAAATATTGTTAAACGGTAATCTAGAAAGCACGGACACGGCAAAAAAAGTGTCCGTGCAGTGTCCGACACGTGTCGGACACAGACACGGCTCGGACACGTGTCGGACACGGCTGAAACGTGTCCGAAATAAAAAAAATTAAAAAAAAAAATAGGACACGGTGTCGGACACGGCGGGGTGAAGTGTCCGACACGGCTTGGATACGGCGGGGCAAATTTTCTAATTAAATAAAGTTTTTTATGCATTTTTTAATATTTTTAGAATTTTTTGGGGTGAAAACTAAAATAATAAACTTATTCTAGTTTTTAATTATACATATTTTTTTAAAATATTTTATTTTATCTAGATTATACTTATAAACTATTTTTATTTTTATATAAAATATTTTAATTTATATATAAAATATATTTATTTATATAAAATATAGCCGTGTCGTGTCCTAAAATTTTTAAAAAATCCGTGTCGCCGTGTCCGTGTCGTGTCGTGTCCGTGTCGTCGTATCCGTGTCCGTGCAACATAGACGGTAATCAATTATTGTCAAGGAATGATAATAGATTGACCCGTTTGGAGCTAAAATTAATTAGTCCTGCAGGTCCCCCCGCAAGCCCCAACGAAGATCAAAGAGAAAATATTAAAAGGAGAGAGAGAAATGAATTTTTAAAGTGTTTGAAAATAGCCAAGGAATTTATTTTGAGAAAATAAATTAAATTCCAAAGAGTTAGAAATGCCCGAAATTTTATTTTGGAGAAAATAAAATTTTTTCGAAAAAAAAAAAAAAAGTTTTTTGATGACGTGGCAAAGTGCTGACGTGGCAGATGACGTGTCACGCCAAGCCAACGAGTCAGCGGCCAAGTGGCGCTGACTGGGCGCCGCATGGCGCGACACGTGGACGGGCACGATCGTGCCAAGTCACGCACGGTTAACGGACCATATTGGACCTGGAACGGATCGGGCCAAATTGTTGGCGGGTCAACGGTTCGGGCAGGGTCGGATAGGGTCGGGTCAAGGATTGCCCTACCCGGACACGTGGACGAATCAGAATTCGCCACGTCGACGGAGGGCCAGCCCAGTTGAACCGACCGGTTCATCGATGAATCGGTCCAGGGTTTGAACCGTCCGGTTGAACCAGATCGGTCTGCCACGTGGCAGCTGCTTGCGCTGGCGTGCATCTCACAAGCGCCAAGCACACAGCCGCCACATGGGCGGCACGTGCGGGACCTGTTTGGCGCGTGCTCGGCGCCGCCGTGCTCGTGATGGCTTGGGCTACACGTCGGTCGTCTCTGATTGGCCGTTGGCCCTTTCCTTGCACGCCAAAAATCCGTAAATTGCCGCGGGGGTCCTTGATATTAGGCTATAAATAGGGCTCAAGTTCATTTTACAATAAAAAACATACATTCTTTTGTTTTTGGTAGAAGTTTAAAGCCTCTCGGCACTTTTCTCTCTCAAAATTGATTAATCCTAATAAAGGATTAATTAATACTTAATTATGTGGTTATATAATTAATATATAATCCACTTAATTAATAGAAAATAGGGATTTTCTAATTTTAGAAAAAAAAGGTTTTTCTAAGAAAATATTTTCTCAAGTATTTAGCGAAATACTGTCGAAGCCCATACTCCAATTCTTAATCGGGGATATTGCCGGGAAGCTCTGCCGGTTTCACGAGAAAATATCGAGATGCTGGAAAAGTGCCGTTGATAGCCAATTTTGCAGTACGGTAATACCGTTATGCTGCCGAAATTAATATTTGCATATTGTGATTATATGCTATGTGATTTAAAATTATGTTATCGATGTCTGTATATATTAGAGTTATGCTGCCCGATTTTTTCCGCTGCTTTATTAAAATATTTTGGAAATATTTTGATAACGAGGTTATGGCGAAATTTTTTGATATATTCCGCTGTACCGTCACTCTGCTTCGGGCCCGCAACACCAACAACTGGTATCAGAGCGAGACTCTGATTTTATACTCGCATTGATAAAGCAAAAGATGCATAATTTTAAATCTGATACTGTGTACGTAAATTATGTCAAAGGAGGCTGGTTTTTAAGCGGGATTGTTGTGACCCCTCCAGTCTTTCCTGGGAATTTGCGTGGAATGGTGATTTTCTGGGAATCGATTTCAATAATCTTCCTGGTTAATTGCCGAATCAGTAAATATGATTTAAATTATGCGATAATTTATAACATATTTACTTAAGGGGCCATTAAAATTTTAAGATTGATAATTATGTGATAATTATTTGCAAGCATGCTTTTAATTTTAAATGTGGCATGATAATATGAGATATTATGTTGTTTCAATTATGCATGATTTATTTAATATGATTAGATAAATAATGTTTAATAGAGATTAAATACGATGCATAATTGGATTAATATTTTTTTGCTTAAATTAATAAAGAGTTATTAAAGACTTAAAATATTATTAGGATTATTTAATAATCCTAGTGGGAGCAAATTAATTAGATTAATTACTTCCAACAATAAGACGCCAAAGATGATTATTTAATAATCAAAGATAAACGACAAATTCTATAAAATTCAAGTGGGAGCGAGATGAAAAGAGTTGGATTCTCACAACCTCCATTACCCGTCTATAGTATAGTGGATATATACTACTCCCTTCGGCGGGTATGTATTTGCGGTATACAAGATTAGACTTCTTCGGATAGAATGAAGTACGGCGAAAGTCAGCTCGATCACGCCTCCGTGGAGTGTCTGATCTACACGTACAAATTTCTAGGTAATGGTGTACGCTTGACTAAGTAATGTATTAACCTCCCTTCGGAGCTATGTTACATTCACTTAGAGGCCAAAGGGTGGACATGGTGGATTAACATAGTTTGGTAAGAGTTACCTAGATGGCATGTTAATTAAGATTAATTCTTGCTTTTCTAAGTGGTTTTCGACCTCGCTTCCGGGGAGTCAACTGCGGTTAGATAAGTCACCATTGCGTAAACCAAAAATGCTTGCGTGGATTTCATTTATTGGTTAGACGCAAAAGAAGTAAAATACAGAATCATAACTTACACTATTTTAAAATATTTCAGTTTTAAAACAATGACGACCGCTAGCCCGCTTCAATCGATCTTAAAGGAAAATAAGCTTGAAGGGTCTAATTACGCTGACTGGAAAATGAATCTTAACATCGTGTTTGGTCACGAGAATCTGAAACAAGTGCTCACTAAACCTTGTCCGGAGGTACCGGAAACTACAACCAATCAGGATATGAGAAATGCTTATGCCAATTGGATCAAGTCTAATGATTTGGCTAGGTCATATATCTTGGCTTCTGTCTCCAATGTTCTTAAGCACCAAATGCACGAGATGCCAACTGCTAAGAACATGATAGATCATCTCCATCAGATGTTTGGAGGACAGAATCAAGCCAAGAGGCTCGAATTGATGCGAAGGCTATTAGTTACCAAGATGACTGAGGGATCACCTGTTCAGGATCATGTTATGAACATGATGGCTTGCCTGAACGAAATTGAAAGCCTTGGTGCTAAATTTGATGATCTCAGCAAACAGGATATGATCCTATGCTCTCTGCCAAAGTCGTTCGACACATTCAGGCAAAATTATTCTATGAACAAATTGGATTTTTCTCTGCCTGAATTGATGAACGAACTTAAAGTGGCAGAGGGAGTAATGAAAGCTAAGGGAACAGTTCTCCTAGCTCAGGCATCGACTTCCACGACTCCAAAAGCCAATAAGTGGAAAAAGGAAAAAGGAAAGGTTCTTAATCCCAAGAAAAAGGTTCAGAAGAAGAAGGGTAAACCTAGTAAAGGAAAATGTTTCCACTGCGTTGATAATGGGCACTGGAAGAGGAATTGTCCAAAACACTTAGCAAGTCTTCCTGCTAAGCCATCTGGACAAGGTATATCGATATCTTGTTTAATAGAATTATGTTTAGTTGGAAGTCCACCAGATTCTTGATGTGTGGACTCGGGTTCAACTAATCATATCTGCAATTCGTTGCAAGGGTTCAAGCTAACCAAAAAGCTTTAAGATGGTGAGATGCAGCTAGGGGATAATACAAGTACATCTGTATTAGCAGTAGGGACTGTAAATTTGTATTTTGGTGATAGGGTTTTGGTATTGAAAGACACTCTGTACATACCGTGTGTTCGCAGAAATCTGATTTCTGTGAGTTGTTTAATAAATAATGGTTTCAGTGTTTGTTTTGAACAAAATTTTACCATTAAGCAAAATAAAAAGTTTATTTGCTCTGGCACGGTAAAAGATGGTCTTTTCTTGTTATACCCCAATAAAAACCCTAATCCCGAACTTAACACTACTAAGATTGACTTACCATCCAAAAGAAAAACTCATATGCCTAACGAGGCATACAAGTGGCATTTATGCCTTGGTCATATTAATCCAAATAGGATACAAAGACTGATTTCAGATGAATTGTTGAGTCCCTTGGACTTAACAGAACTACCAGTCTGTGAATCCTGCTTGGAAGGTAAAATGACCAAGAGATCTTTTAAATCTAAAGGTAATCGAGCCACAGAGTTGCTTGAGTTAATTCATTCGGATGTGTGTGGTCCTATGAGTATTCAAGCAAGAGGAGGTTTTGAGTATTTCATCACTTTTACGGATGATTACTCCAGATACGGATACGTTTATTTGATGAGATATAAGTCTGAATCTTTTGAAAAGTTCAAAGAATTCAAGGCTGAAGTTGAAAATCAAACTACAAAAAGTATCAAAGCAGTTCGATCAGATCGTGGTGGTGAGTATCCGTCTACAGAGTTTCTAGAATTTCTCACTGCAAATGGGATTAGATCTCAATTATCTTCACCGGGTACACCCCAGCAGAACGGTGTTGCAGAAAGGAGAAATAGAACTCTGATGGAAATGGTCAGATCTATGATGAGTCATGCTACCCTACCAAGTTCGTTTTGGGGCTTCGCACTCGAAATGGCATCACACATATTAAACCTTGTTCCTTCCAAGTCGATTCCTAAAACATCAATGGAACTGTGGCGAGGGCAAAAACCCAGTGTCTCCTATCTTCGGATATGGGGAACCCTCGCTCATATGTTAAGAAAAGATCCTGACAAGTTGGAATCAAGAACAAAGGTTTTCTTGTTCATAAGTTATCCTAAAGGAATAAGAGGTGGTATATTTTACGATCCGAGAGATCACACAGTGTTTGTGAGCACTAACGCTAAATATCTCGTAGATGATTTTGTAAATGACCACAAGGGTAGAAGCAAAATCGTGTTAGAAGAAATGACAACATCAGATTCTGAATTCCAAGAACCAGTAGTAACTGAAAATGTGTTAGATACATATGATGTACCAGATACAACATATGATGTAGGGACAAGTACACAACAGCCTCGTCGTAGTGGGAGGATTGTCAGGGCACCTAACAGATACCTAGGATTAACCTAAGTGGTTGAATCTGACGTATCTGATCCTGTCACATATGATGAAGCTATAAAAGATATAGACGCTGACCGTTGGGTCAGAGCCATGGAATCTGAATTAGATTCAATGTATTCCAATAAAGTTTGGGAACTTGTAGAGGCGCCTGAGGGCATTAAACCTATTGGATGCAAATGGGTCTACAAAAGAAAAAGGGGAGTGGACGGAAAGGTTGAGACCTTTAAAGCAAGGCTTGTGGCAAAGGGTTATACCTAAAAAGAAGGTATCAATTATGACGAAACCTTCTCGCCTGTAGCAATGCTTAAGTCCATAAGAATTCTCCTATCCATTGCTGCTCATTTTGATTATGAGATTTGGCAAATGGATGTAAAGACTGCCTTCTTGAACGAGCACCTTCAAGAAGAGATATACATGGCTCAGCTTGAAGGCTTTATAGCTAGAAATCAGGAGCATATGGTATGCAAGCTTGATAGATCTATTTATGGTCTTAAGCAAGCGTCTAGGTCATGGAACATCAGATTTAATGAAGCAATTAAATTCTTTGGATTTATTCAATTGCCTGATGAGCCATGTGTGTACAAGAGACATCATGATAGTGTTGTAACATTTTTAGTTCTATATGTGGACGATATTCTGCTCATTGGGAATGATACAGGAATATTGTCAGCAGTTAAGATTTGGTTGTCGAACCAGTTTGACATGAAAGACCTAGGTGAAGCCAGTTATATTCTAGGGATCAGACTTTGTCGTGATCGTAAGACTAAAATGATTGGTTTATCACAAACAGCATATATAGATAAGATGCTGGCAAGATATAATATGGCAAATTCCAAGAAAGATTCATTACCTTTCAGACATGGAGTTCATCTATCTCGGGATCAGTATCCTAAGACCCCAGAAGAGACAGAAGAAATGAAAGATGTTCCGTATGCTTTGGCAGTCAGAAGCCTCATGTTTGCCATGTTATATACAAGGCCAGATATCTGTTATGCTGTAGGTCTCGTCAGCAGATATCAGTCAAACCCTGGACCCCAACACTGGATAGCTGTAAAGCATATATTAAAGTACTTGAGAAGGACTCGGGATTATATACTTGTCTATCGTAGTGATGAGCTCATTCCTATAGGGTACACAGATTCGGATTTTCAATCTGATTTGGATTCTAGGCGTTTGACGTCTAGATATGTGTTTACTCTAGGAGGAGCAGCCGTTAGTTGGAGGAGTATTAAGCAAACTTGCATTGCTGACTCCACCATGGAAGCCAAATATGTGGCAGCTTCGGAAGCAGCCAAAGAGGCGCATTGGTTCCGAAATTTCCTAATGGATCTAGAAGTCGTCAAGGACGGACTTATACCGATCACATTGTACTGTGACAATGCTAGAGCGGTGGCCAACTCCAACGAACCTCGAAGTCATGAACGTGCGAAGCACATTGAGAGGAAGTTTCACATCATACGAGATTATGTGGAACGTGGAGAAGTGGCAATGGTGAAAATTGGTTCAGTAAATAATCTGGCAGATCCCTTCACTAAAACTTTGGCGAAAAAGAGTTTTGACACTCATGTAGAAGGGATGGGCCTTAGATATGTAGCCAATTGGATTTAGGGCAAGTGGGAGTTTGTTGGGATTAATGCCCTGAAAATCCAATTATATTGTAAATATTTTGGATTAATAAAACTAAAATTATCGCAAGTTATGAGTATTTTACAAATTTAATAATTAATGACGTGTGATGGTATTTTTATACGAAATGTGTTTCATAGAAAAAGACTTTAAATGCCAGAAATCACGTGTCATTAAAGTTCTGGTCGGTATGATAAGAAAATGTTCTTATCAAGACTATAATGTGTTATATAAGATGACTAGTCTTTCGTCATAGGGAAATGAAGTTTCCAATTATAACAAATTGATGATTTTCAATGAGATTGGAAATATCGAACTGGACCACTGAGATTGTTCATTTTATACTGCTATCTAAAATGAATAAAATCTCGGAAGCATTAGACTCTTAATCCTGGCGATGTTTCTACTTTAGGCATGTAGTGTTAATCACTATGATGTACTCAGAAGTGAGGTTTCGGTAACGGGTGGCCAAAATACTTTGTACGTTCGGTGATTGCATAAAATGCGCTAAAGATGAATATTGATCGAGGAATCTGTAGCCTTGCTGGAAGGTTCAAGATATCCCTGAAATAGATTTGCAAAAGTTCAAATAAAACTTTGGCCAAAGTACTTCGTGTGTGCGTCACCGAAGTTGTATGTTGAATGTGTTTCACGTACAGGGAATTTGGACTTAAGGCGAATCAAGAAATTTCAGATTGAAAGTGAAAAATAAATGATAGTAGTATTGATTTATTTTTCATGGATATCTGTACAGAGGAGTAAAATGGAAAATTATTCTAGATCGAGAAATTCGTGAATAATTTAATTAATTTTAGAGTTCAACAATATTTATTTAGTGGAATTAAATATTGTTAAACGGTAATCAATTATTGTCATGGGATGATAATAGATTGACCCGTTTGGACTTAAAATTAATTAGTCATGCAGGTCTCCCCGCAAGCCCCAACGAAGATCAAAGAGAAAATATTAAAAGGAGAGAGAGAAATGAATTTTCAAAGTGTTTGAAAATAGCCAAGGAATTCATTTTGAGAAAGTAAATTAAATTCCAAAGAGTTGGAAATGCCCGAAATTTTATTTTGGAGAAAATAATTTTTTTCTAAAAAAAAAAAAAGAGTTTTTTGATGACGTGGTAGGTGACGTGTCACGCCACGTCAACGAGTCAACGGGCAAGTGGCGCTGACTGGGCGCCTCATGGCGCGACACGTGGACGGGAACGATCGTGCCAAGTCACGCACTGTCAACGGACCAGATTGGACCTGGAACGGATCGAGTCAAATTGCTGACGGGTCAACGGTTCGGGCAGGATCAGATAGGGTTGGGTCAAGGATTGCTCGACCCTGACACGTGGACGAATCAGAATTCGCCACGTCGACGGAGGGCCAACCTAGTTGAACCGACCGGTTCATCGATGAACCGATCCAGGGTTTGAACCGTCCGGTTGGACCGGACCGGTCTGCCACGTGGCAGCTGCTCTCGCAGGCGTGCATCTCACACGCGCCAAGCACACAGCCGCCACATAGGCGGCGCGTGCGGGCGCGTACGGGACCCGTTTGGTGCGTGCTCGGCACCGCCGTGCTCGTGATGGCTTGGGCTACACATCGGTGGTCTCTGATTGGCCGTTGGCCCTTACGTTGCACGCCAAAAATCCGTAAATTGCCGTGGGGGTCCTTGATATTAGGCTATAAATAGGGCTCAAGTTCATTTTACAATAAAAAACTTTCATTCTTTTGTTTTTGGCAGAAGTTTAAAGCCTCTCGGCACTTTTCTCTCTCAACATTGATTAATCCTAATAAAGGATTAATTAATAGTTAATTAGGTGGTTATATAATTAATATATAATCCACTTAATTAATAGAAAATAGGGATTTTCTAATTTTAGAAAAAAAGGATTTTTCTAAGAAAATATTTTCTCAAGTATTTAGCGAAATACTGCCGGAGCCCACATTCCAATTTCTTAATCGGGGAAATTGCCGGGAAGCTTTTCCAGTTTCATGAGAAAATATCGAGGTGCTGGAAAAGTGCCGTTGATAGCCAATTTTGCAGTAAGGTAATACCGTTATGCTACCGAAATTAATATTTGCATATTGTGATTATATGCTATGTGATTTAAAATTATGTTATCGATGGCTATATATATATGAGTTATGCTGCCCGATTTTTTCCGCTGCTTTATTAAAATATTTTGGAAATATTTTGATAACGATGTTATGGCGAAATTTTTTGATATATTCCGCTGTACCGTCACTCTGCTTCGGGCTCGCCACTCCAACAGTGCCATCACCGTCACATGACATGTGGTTGTTATAACTGCTCCCCCAACGAGCGCTTCATATGCTATAAGGCAAGGCCTCAACTCACCAAGAGGGTTACCCACGAGCGATATCTCCCCTCGAGTGAATCTCCACACAACTGCAAACTAAGGGGACGCGTTCCCCCCCCCCCCCTCGTTGTACAATCTTGGCATTAATCCCCATGCGGATCCGTCGGCACTCGTTACCAACCCCTAAAATGGCTCTCGGACACTCCGTACTTGCGCGCGCACCTGCCACTGTTGCAAACACTCACTTTTACCAACTTTTGCAGGTTGCGACACGTGTTAGGGTAACATTAGAGCAGGACCACACGGAGTAAATTACCAAAGGGTCCCTGACCCTCAACTATAAATAAGCGACATCTTCTCCTTCACTGTAAGCATTCATTCATACAGAAACTCTTACATTCTTCATCTTCTTTGAGATATCCTGACTTGAGCATCGGAGAGCCAAACTGGGAATGACCCCCAGTTCCACAGCTTGGCCTTCTGACTTCATTGGTGTTTGTCCTAGCAGGTAGAGCCTATTGCATTTCCAGCGAACCTCTTCGAGCCCCATCCTCTGTTTTCCCATCTCAACAAAATAAAAAGTGATTGGAGTTTGACCCAAGCATAATCAGACACCAGCATTTTTGGCGCCGTCTGTGGGAAACCACTCTCAGCTCACTCTTCTCTTTTGCTAGTTGAAGAACAAACACCCTTTGCCTTTTAAGCCATGGTTGCCACCAGATCAGGTGCGATCTCCTCCCCTGCAATAACAACGCCAGCATCTTTCCTTCAATGGCGACCGGCGGAGCGCCACCCACCGGAGGAAAGCTTCCGCCCACGGAACCAATAGCGCCACCGCCAGGGCTTCACGAACCGCTCTCCTCTGCCGCAGTAGGAGGCCCTCAGCCTTCTGCTTTCGCAAATCCACCCAAAAATCAGTGGCCTAATGCCCATACCAACCCAGGAGGACACCCCTACATGACGCCACCCCCTGGGCACGCGCTCACCCCTACCGTCATGATGCCCGCGGTTCAACCATACCACGCCGGGCAGGTCCAGCTTCCGGTGGTGGTTCCAAGGGAAATCGAGGGGGTGGAGTTACCACCCATGACATCCCAGCAGCTGCACGTCATCTGCACCCAATGTGAGGTTCAGGCGGCCCAGAGTGCATGGAAAAAGTTCCACTCCCTGTACTTCCTCTCTGGGTAGGCCACTCAGGTTGCCCCACCTCTAGGAGGGTTGCAGGCTCATCTGCTCATGGTGGCTCAGGCCGCGTTGGAGGCTCAACAGCCGTCTCCACCTGCGAAGGGAAAGGGAGTCCCTGCGCAAGGAGGGGATGAGCGTCCCCAAGTTGACAAGGGCAGAGAGCCCATAGAGAGAATCAATCTTGACGAGGAGGCCCACTCCCGAGCATCAAAACGAGGGCCACAAGCTTCCCAACGAGGGAGCCAAGCAAGAAGGGAAGATCCCAACCTCCTCGCGGCTGTGCAAGACCAGTTGCAGGGGTTGTAGGAAATGGTGGGACATCTCTCTCGAGCGCGGCCTCAAGTCCCCCATGCTGGTTACGAACGAGCCAATGCCCGAGACGCTCGTCGCCCCACCCGCAGGCAGCATGTTCCACGCCCTTTGGAACAGGAGGAAAACTTTGGATGCTACAGTCATCATCCTCTTGCGAGGGGTTCTCCCCTCGTAGAAGATGTTTTAATGGCACAAGCCGGCATGGGCAAGGTTCCTACCTCTGTCAACCGCTACGATGGAACCACAGACCCCACAGAGCATCTAGACCATTTTCTACACCTAATGCACCTGTACGAGCATTCTAGCCACTATTGGGCTAAGGTTTTTGTCACTTCCCTTGTGGGAATGGCCCAAGAGTGGTACAAGCGTCTGCCGCCCGGCTCGATCCACTCGTATGGTGAACTCACCGACACATTCCTAAACCACTTTAACTCGTTAAAGGCGTCTGTCACCATCCCCACTGCTTTGTACAACTTGATCCAGGGCGAGCACAAATCTCTTCGGTCCTTTTTTGCCCGTTTCAACAAGGAGGTGCTTTTGGTTGAACGACCCTCGATGAATTTTTTAATACATGTACTTTTCAAGGCTTGCAATCACAGACAGTACGTGAGCAAGAAGTTCACAGATTCTATCGTAAAGAAGCGTCCCCCATCCCTCATGGCAATGAGAGAGATTGTTGAGCCCTACTTTGCGCTCGAGGATATGTGCGGGTCAAACGCTCCTAGACAGTCGGGCCCCCCTAAGAGCGAGCATGGACGAGAAGAGCCGTACAGAGAACGCCGTAACCCCCCCTCCTCCTCCGCGGAGGCTCGAGCGCGTCCCTCTAAACCGACCCAACTCAGAGGTCTACGCTCTATCTAACAAAAAGCTCTTCAAGAGGCCCACGAAGATGAAGGATACAAAGGCATTAAGGTGCTCGAACAAATACTGTGCCTTCCATAAACAGAAGGGGCATGACACGGATGAGTGCCGACAATTGGAAGCCGAGATTCAGAGGCTTATTGTCGATGGCCACCTGAAGGAATTTGTGAAGATGTTAGAGCGCTACGACGAGCGCTGCAACGAGCGTACCAGGGAGAGGAAAAGGACTCCTTCGCTCTTCAGGAGCCCACCAGGACGAGGACCTATAGAGAGCAGCCACCGTGGCAAGCAAAAGGTCACAGAACAGGAGAATACCCCTTTCGCGGTCATCAACATGATTGCTGGTGGTTCATCAGGAGGGGATTCCAACGCTTCCCGACGTCGATATGTCCGGAGTTACGATCAACGGCCCTCGGTGCCCAGACCAGTCTGTGCCATCAAAGAAGCAAGCAATCAACGCTCGAAGGAGAATGAAGCTGTTGGATTTAGTGATAGGGACTTAGCGCATATTGTAACACCCCATGGGGTCAGTGAAACCTCTGACTGCCCCATGGTGGTTAGCCTAGATGTCCATAATCACGTTGTAAAGAGGGTTTTAGTCGACAGTGGAAGCTCTGTTAATGTTTTGCCTTATACCACTTTCCAAAAAATGAATGTTACCAACATCCCGCTCGAGCCCCTCAAAACTGCCCTCATTGGCTTTGGGGGCTCGGAGGTTGTCCCGCGAGGACAGATTCGCTTGGCCACCTCACTGGGTCGTGCCCCACAACGAAAAACACTCATGGTTACCTACGCGGTAGTGGAAATTGAGATCCCTTACAACATCATAATTGGGCTTCCAGCCCTTGTAGATTTCAAAGCAATCATTTCCACTTACCATCAGAAAATCAAGTCCCCCACTCCCGACGGGGTTGGAGAGGTTCTATGCAATGTCAGAGAGGTGTGAGAGTGCTACATGTTATCCCTCAAAAAGCCCAAAGCAGAGAAAGCATTCCAGATTGGATCCGCCAAGAAATCTGTAGATTTTCCCAAATTAGATGAGGATGGTCTCAAGCGCAAAAGGGCCAAAATGAATAGAAAAAGGATCAAAAAGAAGGATCCTCACACCAAGAGCCCCCTCGAAACTACCCCGCCAGGAACGGTCGGGGAATCCTCCGAAGAAGAAGACGAGCGTAACGAAGACGAGCCTGATGCTGGTGGTCATTTAACGGGAAAGAAAAGAACGCTCGAGCTCTCTCGGACGGAGAAATTTCTCACTATTGAACTGGAACCTGGAAACAAGGATAAAACCACTCAGATTGGATCCAATCTCTCAGGACCCTCGCAGATCATGATGATAGACTTCCTTAGAGAGAACATTGACGTTTTCGCATGGAAAGCATCTGACCTTACTGGGATTGACTCGAGCGTCATAGTCCACAGGCTCAACGTGGACCCTTTCTTCAAGCCAGTTAAACAAAAGAAGCGAGATGTGCACGGTTTTCGAAAGAGGGTTATTGAAGAGGAAGTTAGCAAACTCCTCGAGGTCCAGTACATTGAGCCCATACTGTATCCAGAGTGGCTGTGCAATGTGGTCCTGGTACCCAAGAGCACTAACAAATGGCGCATGTGCAATGATTTCACTGATCTTAATAAGGCATGCCCGAAAGACCACAAGCGCACTTTCAGCATCTTGCGCCAATATGGCATGAAGTTAAACCCTTCAAAATGTACGTTTGGGGTGCGAGGGGGGAAGTTCTTGGGATACATGGTTAGTCAGAGGGGGATAGAAGCTAATCCCGAAAAAATCATCTCTTTGAACAGATTCATCTCACGCTCGGCAGACAGGAACCTCCTGTTCTTCAAAATTCTACACAATGCTCGAAATTTTTCTTGGACTGAGGAATGTGAGAAAGCGTTACAGGATATGAAGGCCTACCTTTCGAGCGCCCCCTCCTGACAAAGCCAGTAGAGGGTGAAAGATTGTTTGTGTGTCTCTCCGTTTCTTCCGAAGCCACGAGCGCGGTCCTAGTAGCCATACGGGAGCGTAAACATTTGCCCGTCTATTACTTGAGTAAAATGTTACAATGCACCGAGAGAAAGTATATGGAAATTAAAAATTTTACGTTTGCCCTCATCAACACATCACGGAGATTGAGGCCATACTTCTAAGCACACTCAATCACCATCCTCACGGATCAACCATTGAAGCAAGTTTTGTCTAAACCTGACGTTTCCGGAAGATTTAAAAAATGGGCCATCGAATTAAGCTAGTATGACTTAAGCTTCGAGCCTAGGGCAGCCATACAAGAGCAGATAGTTGCAGATTTTTTAACCGAGCGGTTTGGTCTGGAGCCCACAGTTCCTGACAACCAGGGCCTTTGGATCCTACACACGGATGGTTCCTCAACCTCTCAAGGGGGAGGGGCAGGGGTAACCCTTAGAGACCCCAATGGAATTGAAATAGACTTCGCAATCAGATTAGACTTCCAAGTTACCAATAACGAAGCGGAATACGAAGCTTTAGTACAAGGGTTAAAAATCACTTTCAAAATGGAGCTTCTAGAATTGCCGCTTATGTTAATTCATAGTTGATTATAAGCCAGATCGAAGGAACTTATGAAGCTCGAGAAACCACCATGGTGCAGTATTTGAAGAAGGCAAAAGAGATCATTGGAAAGTTCAAGGAATTTCACTTGCTCCAGGTCCCACGAGCGGAAAACGAGCGTGCCGACGCACTTTCTAAATTCGCATCAGCTCTCGAGGGTACCTGCGAGCATTCCATCACGTTCCTTAGAACTGAAGAACCATTGATAAAGGAGTTAGCAACAACACGAGCGGTGGTGACAATCGATCCCAGTGAGCCGTGTTGGCTCGATGACCTTATTAGGTTCCTTAGAGATGGAACCTGCCCCACCAATAAGGTGGAGGTACGAAAAATCAGGAACAAGGCCCCTCGATTTTCTCTGGACTCCGAGGGGAGACTATTCAAGAAGCCTTTTCAAGGTCCGCCAATGAGATGTTTATGGCCCTCGCAAGCCAAAGAGACGCTCGAGCATATACACAGTCGAAGCTGTGGAAATCATTCTGGGGGGCGTATCCTTGCCAAGAAAGTCCTGAGGAGCGGGTTCTATTGGCCCACAATCCTCCAAGAGCCATTGAGTTTTCCAAGAAGTGTCCCAAGTGTCAATTTCACTCTAATCTCCCTCAATTGCCAGCTGCCTAGATGATCCCTATAGATGTCTCATGGCCCTTTGACCAATGGGGAATTGATATTGTAGGCCCCTTGCCCATGGCGGTCGGACAGAAAAGATACGTCATCTTGGACGTTAATTACTTCACCAAGTGGGCCGAGGCTGAGGTCGTAGCAAAGATCACTTTTAGGGTTGTGAGGGACTTCATATGGAAAAATATCATTTGCAGATACGGGATTCCGAGGGTGCTCATTTCAGCCAACGGCTCGTAGTTCATAGCGGCGGATACCCGAGAATGGTGCTCAGAATTGGGAATTGAGCAACACTTTACTTCTGTGGGTCATCCCCAGGCTAACGGGCAGGCGAAAGTCATCAACAGGGTCATTTTGCAACACCTAAAGACAATGCTCGAAAGCAAGAAAAGCGTATGGGCAGAGGAGTTGCAAGGAGCCTTATGGGCTTATCGCATCACTCCACGAGCGGCCACTGGTGAAACTCCCTTCGCGCTCGTTTATGGCTCAAAAGCAATGATACCCGCGGAAGTTGCTCAGGAATCCGCACGTGGGGCATACTGCGAGCCCGCAGCCAACAGAGAGAGTAGAGCGTTGGAGTTAGATCTCCTGGAAGAAAAGAGAGACATGGCATGGGCACTGATCCATCAGTATAAAGCATCCGTCGCTCGACAATACTACAAAAGGGTTAGAGAAAGAACCTTTCAAGTCCTAGAGAAAATGGAAGTCTCAAGGCACGTGGGCAAGTTAGATCCCAACTGGGAAGGTCCCTACAAGATTATACAAGTACGGGCAAACAACACGTACACGCTCGAGTCATTGCAGGGCGAGTGTCTCCCCCGTCCTTGGAACGCATGCAACCTTAGATAGTTTTATGTTTGAAATGACTTTGTAAAAACCCCACGATTGGGCCTGATGTAATTACTATTTCTCAGAAAAATTATAATAGAAATTGCTTCCAGTATTTAGCTAATTTTCAAATGTGCAGACGGTCAAAGATTCTCCCTTGGGACCCTGAGCGCAAACTACGCGGGCCCAGGGTGCATGAATCCCTCCTTATCTCAAAAATCAAGGGCCCAAAACTGTGGTATGACATCACGAGCGTGCTTATTCAGTATCTCGGGAAATCCGCATAGAGCCCGGGTCGCCTTTAAAACAAGCACTGAGCGCTCAAAAGTGGGACCCATTGTGAAGCCTGATAAAACACCAAGAGAGAATCAGGGGTCCATGAACAATGCCTCAAATACAAGGCACGAGCATCCTAGTAGACCGGGGTTGCCTTTGACACAGGCACCCAACGCTCGAAAATGGGACCCGTTGCAAAACTTGATCAAGTATCGAGGGGAAATCAAGGGTCCAGGAACAACACCCATCACACCAGTGCTGATTACAATCTACAAGGGGAGAAGCTTTTAGACAAATTTCTATAAGTCCTTAACCAGGATACCCACGGAGCAGGATCCTTGCATTGTACCAAGGACACTACACAAAACTTTAAGCAAATTTTCACAAGTCCTGAAACAGGGCAACCCCCTCGTAAGACCCTCGTGATTACTCAAGACTTAGCAAAATTTTCCAAGTTTTACATCTTTTACTTAACATGTTACTCAAACTCTTAACGTCACAACATTTTGATACAACAAGCGCAAAGTAAAAATCTCATAACAAGCATTGCGGGGAATAAAAGACACTTAATTATGGAAAGAAGAATTCTTCATTAATAATGTTCAAGATTACAAAACAAGGGCACGAGGGCCCCCATGAAATTCCTTAGAAAATTAAAGGGGTACAATGAAATTTTCCATGAGAATCCAGAGATGAATTTCAAGCAGCGGGAGCGACATCCTCCTCCAAATTCACAACCACATTCTGAGGGGGGGCAACGGGACCTTGCGCTTGTGGAGGAGGAACATGGGGACCTTGAGCGTCAGAAATTGGAGCCTCCAAAAGTATGGGAATGCCAGCAAGAAGGGCAGGAACATTCGACAGAGCAAGGGCATCAGCAGGAGGAGCAGGAGCATTTTCAGTAGTTGGAATAGAGACATTCTCCGGAGGCACGGTCTCTTGAGGACCCTCGGAGGGGGTTGCAGAGTCATTAGCCCCCTCGTTTGGTTCCGCTCGAGGCATCTCTTCCACCGGATGAGCGGCCATGTACTCCTCTTGAACAAGTTCAACTAGGAAGTTGTACTCTGGTTCAGCCAAGTTGGCCTCTGAATCCTTGTTCCTATCCTCGTCTTCTTCCTCGCAGCGCTCGTTAAGCTTCAACCCCACATCTATTCGTCCACGAGCGGAAGTCTCTGCTAACCCCTTATGGATCATCTGCTCAATCGCCAAGTTAAAGGCTTTTTAAGCCTCGTCAGAGCAGTGGAGCGAGGCTGCAAAGCTGAAGGCCTTGGAGTGACAGAATTTTATGAGGGCCTCCTTATTTGCCTGCTCGATGCGAAGGAGAATGTCCCTGATGGTGTCCGCGCATTTCTTCTCGGACACATTTGCCTTAGCGACCCACCCATTTCAGTCCTCCATCAGCTGCTTGTGGCTCTCTTGGAGAGTATTGTAATCCGAGCGCCACTTCCTACGATCGGTCTCCGATTTCTTGAAATCATCCTGGAGTTTCTTCATCTCCGCTTCAAGTTTTTTATATTCAGTCTCAAGGGAAAGGAATTTGGCCTTCTCCACATCCAGTTCCTCCTGGATCTGAGCAGGGTCGTTGGCACGCGCCATCTTTTTGTATTTGGCTTTATGCTCGGAGTAGACAGACTCGCGCATCTGGAGGTTTTTGGCCCTCGGCAGCACTTGCTTTATTTTCAGGAGGAAAATAGGAGTTGACACTTGGTATTTCTGAAAGGAAGAGAATTTTATAGGAAAACAAGGGGAGCAATGAGAAGACTTACAGAAAGGAGGGCATGGACCATGTATGCGGCAACCTTCTCCGTATCTCTGGGACTTCTTCTTTTTACCTTTGGCGGGGGCTCTCTCCGAGGGCCCGACATCTCCTTCCACCTCAGGGTTAGGAGCAGAAGTGGCCACTGTTACCATGTGGCGATGGGGGTGGGTTGCCCTCTCCGTTAAGGCCCACGGCTCCCCTTGTCTTTCCGCTTCCATTACCATATCCATCTCCTCGAATAAATGCTCAACCCTTCTTGGACTCCTCTACTCCATGGCGGAAATCGTTGCGTCTAGTTCCTCGTCTCTGGGGGAACCCGGTTGGGATGAACTTTGAGTTGCCATTTCCTCAACCTCATGAGTAAACTCCTCAACATGATCTCTTGACATGGCTGTTAGAAAGCGTAGTAGAATTATGGGAACTTTTGAAGATGTAGGGTATTCAAAGAATCTGGAAATTTTTTGGATGGAAGTGGGATTCTAGGCAGGGTTTTTCGATCCTAAACAAGTACTAAGGTTAGCAAGTCATAAATTAGAAGAATCGCAAGAGATTTACCTTTAGACTTCTGAAGAAAAGCTTGGAGTTAAGTGAAACTCTCTGAAATTTGCTCTAAGAAGTTTTAGCACAAAAGGATTTCTGAATTCTGGTTCGCGTAAAGAGGACGGAGAATGGCGAATCCCCTATTTGTAGAGTGAGATTTGGGAATATTAAATTCAAAGGCAATCATTTCCCGCCTTGGTAACCGCCCACTTTTGGGAACCGTCACCCACTTCCCGAGATTCACGCGCCATTTCCTTGGTAGTCACCCCCACTCACCCATCAGCATTTAATCCTGAGCTCAACGAGCGGTCATTTGAAATGACTTCATTAATTGCTTGTCAGGAGGAACTTTTGCAACACGCAAAACCCCGAAAACGAACGTCGCCCTCGAAATTTTGAAGAAATTAAAATCCTATAGCTCTTATCACTAAGGATTATAGGATTTGGGGGGGGGGGGCGCAAAATGATGGGGTCAAAATACACTTAGTCCACAATTTGACACGTGGCACCCCCAGTGCCTGACACACGGCATCTCTGATCCCAAAACGGATCACCCTCGTACAACTTTCACCCTTGAGTGCTAAGACCCTTGAGGGGCACGTGTCATCACCGTCATATGACACGTGGTTGTTATAACCGCTCCCCAATGAGCGCTTCATATGCTATAACGCAAGGCCTCAACTCACCAAGGGGGTTACCCACGAGCAATATCTCCCCTCGAGTGAACCTCCACACAACTGCAAACTAAGGGGACGCATCAACCCCCTCGTTGTACAATCTTGGCATTAATCCCCATGCGGATCCGCCAGCCTTTCAGGCCCTTGGTTGACACGAGCGCGCCTCCGGCCCTCCTTACCAACTCCTAAAATGGCTCTCTGACACTCCGTACTTGCCCGCGCACCTGCCATTGTTGCAAACACTCACTTTTACCAACTTTTGCAGGAGATTCCTCCTCGTTACGACACGTGTTAGGGCAACATTAAAGTAGGACCACACGGAGTAAATTACCAAAGGGTCCCTGACCCTCAACTATAAATAAGCGACATCTTCTCCTTCACTGTAAGCATTCATTCATACAGAAACTCTTACATTCTTTATCTTGACTTGAGCGTCGGAGAGTCAAACTGGGAATCGCCCCTAGTTCCCCAACTTGGCCTTCTGACTTTGTTGGTGTTTGTCCTAGCAGGTAGAGCCCATTGCTTTTCCGGCGAACCTTTTCGAGCCCCATCCTCCGTTTCCTCATCTCAACAAAATAGAAAGTGATTGGAGTTTGACCCAAGTATAATCAGACACCATCATCCCTGATGCTTAATAATATAGAATAGATAATAAGGGTTAATTAAATATAGAGTTATAAACCCCATGAGAGTATTAGAAACTACAACTTGTGACCCTTTTAGTCAAATAATTACACATAACCCATTGAAGAGTTTGAAAATTACACAAGACACGCATGAATTAGGATTCTTATAAATTCTTGATGACATCATCAAACTTTTAATTTAATTTTCAAATTTTGTCCCTTCATTTATTATAACAATTTTTATTTCAATAATTACCCTAATTATATTTAAATTGGTATTGAAAATTTGAATTTAATAACATTAACTAATATAAAATGATATGATTTTATCATTTTAAATATTAAATTATATATAATAAATCTGAATTTAATGAATTAAATATAATATTTAGAAAACGTAATATATATATAGAATTATAATATATAATTAATATATATAATAAAGTAATATTTTTATATATTATATATCATATATATTACGTGATATATATATACATAACACCACCAACACCCGCCAATATATATATATTCATACATTCAGATATGTACGTAATATATATCATATGTATACATAACGTAATATATATGTCATATAACATATATAAATATTACTTTATCATATATATTAATTATATATTATAACTCTCTATATATTACGTTTTCTAAATATTATATTTAACCCATTAAATTCAGATTTATTATATATAATTTAATATTTGAAATGATAAAATCATACAATTTTATATTAATTAATAATTTTATTTATTAAATTCATATTTCTAATACCAATTCAAATATAACTAGGGGTAATTCTTGAAATAAAAATTGTTATACTAAATGAAGGGGCAATATGAAAATCAAATTAAAAGTTTGATGATATCATCAAAAATTTAAAAGAACCCTAATTCATGGGTATCTTGTGTAATTTTCAAACTCCTCAAGTGTATGTGTAGTTGTTTGACTAAGAGGGTCACAAGTTGTAATTTCTAATATTCCCATGGGGCGGTCTATATGTAATTAACCCTAATAATAATAATAATAATAATAATAATAATAATAATAATAATAATAATCATAAAATTAAAATTATATAATTGACATTAGTATTTGTTTAATAATATTTTTACTAATGATATGATAATATTGATATTATTGATCTTTAATATTTATTATGTTGTAGAATGGTACTTTAACATTGATGAGTTTCTTGAATTAGGAGTTATTAGATTATCAATATTTATTATCAATGTCATTACTCATGATAAAAATATTAGCAATTAATTGCATACATTTATATATGAAATATTCGTACACCAAAAAAAAAAAAAAAAGAAATATTTTCTAATATAAACATGTTTATGTTGTTTTATGATAGTTGGTGAAGATTTATTTATATTCACACATCAATCAATTATATTTATTGTAAAAATGTCTTCCTTTGCACAAAATACTACGACCGTTTTGCGATATGACTCTAAAATTAGAACGATGCCTTCCATTCCATTCCCTACGACCACGATTGCAAACGATAGGTATGACATATCCCCTGAACTTGTGGAGGAAAGATTGCGATTTCCATCACAAAAAAGAATAAAAATAATTAAATTAAAATTTTCATTTGTGAGAACCGAACCACCATCGGCGCAAGCCGCAGCTATCGCCTAGGCGAGCCAGCACCCAACCATGCACCGAGCCAAGTACAAGCCCAGGCGAGAATTAGTTATTTCCATATATTGTTGTAGCGGGGAATTAAATTCGGGTTGCCAAGTAAAAAGATAAATTCAGTATGCTAAAAAGGTAAATTTACAACTACCCCTACATCCGCCCAAAAAAAAAAACCCAGAAGGAAACTCATATATCAAAGTAAAAAATCAAAATCCATGGAGAAACTCAGAACTCATTTGGGTTATAGCGGAGTGGGCGCAAATTCACAAAATATAACATAAAATAAAGCCTAACTAGCATCTACTATTAGCACTTCCAGTTTTTTCAACCCACATTGAAGTACTAACCCCATCAAAAAATATATATATATAAAAAAAAATAAAAATTGAAATCATTTCTAAACTCCACACGACCCACCGAAAATTCCATGGAAAAATAGTAATCTAAACTCCAAAATTCTAAAAATAAAACCAAACTAATTTCGTGCATACTATATGAATTATTTAACCACGTGAATGTTTATGTTTAAATAGAATAAGCACCTTTATATTAAAAAAATGGTCTTAATTGATGTTTGTAGGGTTTTTTTTTAATAGTACCCATGAGTTGAAAAAAATTTTGTTTACTCCCCATCTTCAAAAAAAATTTCGTTTGTTCCCCAGATGAGAGGCAATGATATTGCGAAAAATATACAAAATTTGAAGATTTAATTACGTGATCCTTGAGTTTTTATACCACGTTTACGAAAAAAGGGGAGTAAACGAAAATTTTGCCTCTCATTTGGGTAGCAAACGAATTTTTTTTTTAAAATGGGGAGCAAACAAAAATTTGAGTCCACGTTTGAGGATTTTTCGGGAATTCCCTAATGTTTTTGTAGGACTTAATTTTTTTTTTTTCTTTTTAGTAGCAACAGAGACTCGCAAAAAGTTAGTTGCCGATCGAACGCTCTCATGGAAGAGTTCTTCCGGTTCTTGTTCCCACTTCTTGCTCAACTCGTTCATCTTCTAGCCTAGTTTAGCCATTGAGTCTGATAGATTGTTTCTCGCCCGTTTGATGTATTTAAATCTAAAGTCCCAAGGTTTCCGGATGAGATTTTGGCATTCCTTGACTACATGCCTCAACGGATATTCGTCCCTCTTTCCCTTCTTGATTAAATTAACCACAACATTTGAATCACGCTCCAGCTCAATTCTGGGAAATCTCCTATTCGAAGCTATCTTTAGGCCTTCACGAAAGCCTAACAACTCGGTTGTCGTGATTGTGGTCTCGCCAAATTTAACCGCAAAACCCACTATCCATCCGCCTTTATTATCTCGGATCAACCCCCCCCCCCCCCCCCCCCCCCCCCAGCCGTCTTATGTTGGTTAAAAACACTGTTCTTGGTATATTAAGCTTCACCCACCCGGAATGAGGTTTCTGCCATGTAAGGCTGCTGTTGTGTCGTCTTCTTAACAAGTGGAGGGCGCTGCATACTTTGAATGTCCAACACCAGGTTTTTAATAGTGCTCGAAGTTAAGTTAATAGATTCCCTCTATTTTGATACTCCCACTTGTTCCGCCTTTTCCATCTAGATAGCAGCCACAAACATAACTTTCCGGTCACATTCCGGCGTTATGTCATTACGGATAGGCTCTCTCCAAGCATTCGCAATCCAGCCGGTGTCATCTAACTCTTGGAGTTTCCTCCAGTCCCGACTCTCCGCAACCTGTCTCCATATCATCAATGCCAATTAGGGGTGTGCTCTGAGCCGAGCTGGCTTGTGAGCCGCACAAGCCGAGCTCAAGCTGGCTCGACTCGAACTCGAACGATGTCAAGCTCAAGCCAAGCTTAATCGAGATCAACTTGTGTGTCAAGCCAAGCTTAAGCCTATTTCTTTGAGGCTCGAGATTTGGAAGCCGACTCGCAAACTAGTATATATATATAATAATGTTTAATAATTTATATATATAAATATATAGTAAATTAATCTATATTTATATGATTTAGTAGAACTAAATATATGATATATTATATATTTTTTATCTACTTATTTTGACAATTTTTATTGTGTAATTACATAATTTATAGTTTATTATAATATAATTAATAATACTCATTATAATCTAAAATATCAAGTATATATTAATGATTATAATTTATTAATAATGATATAAAACTTAAAAATATTAATATACTATATATATTATATATCTTAATATCTTTGTTATTGTTTAATATTATTATTGAATGAGAGTAAAAAAATATCCAACAAAAATCTATTGGCTCGTCTAGCAGAATCGAGCTCGGCTCGATTTTTGGGCAAGTCAAGCTCAAGCCTTAAAAAAATAAGTTTGAGAAGCTCAAGCTCAATCTCAAGCCATGCAAATAATTTTCAAGCTCAAACTCAAGCTGGATTTTTTTGGCCAAACTCGACTCGGCTCGGCTCGAAACACACCCCTAGATGGAAATAACTGTCGATAATTTTAAAAACAAACGAACCGTTGAAAATTTCAACTAAATATTCCATAGGAATTTCATTGGTCAACTTAAAATTTAAACCATTTTTGTTCCGTTGGAAATAATTTCCTACAGAAAACTGATTGGATATTTCCGTTGGAAAAATAATTAATGCCATTGAAATTCCGTCGGAAATATATTTCCAACGGAAAACCGACGGAAAGTTCCCATCGGTACCCAATTCCGAAGGGTTTTTTTCCAACGGAAGCTATTCCGTCGATTTTCCATCGAAAATCTATTTTTGTAATGGAAAACTCACGGAATTTCTAAAAATTCGGTCGGTTTTCAATAGATTTTTTATAGTGAACAAGTTCTTATCATACCCACTACAAACTCTTAATATGTAACACCCGGAACACCGAGATGCCACACCCCCGCACTATAGCTCAGTCCACATACGAAATGGATGATCCATACATGAACCAAAACTATATTGAACGGGTGACAATAAAAACTCAAAAGCTAGGCGGGTACCCTCAATTAATACCAATAGACAATTCGGAACAATAAAAGCGGAAGCAATAACATTCAATACTTATAGGTACCATATTTACATATTTACTAATAGATACCAACATTTAAATATCAACACAATATCGTATCCAACATGAATAAGGCATAATACAAAATATAAGAAGTATCAATACACGAACCAAAATATGAGGTGAGGTGCTAGACCCAAATAAAAGACAAGCTAGACTCTAATTCCCGCCTAGCACGATCCTGCAAATCTGGAAAGTTGAGGGGTCAGTCCAACACGGACTAAGCGAGGGGTATAAATAAATATATACGCAATTACCATACAAGCTATAATCTCGGGTAAGATTTTATAAAAGAAGGCAATATAAGTTCAATAGAAAAGTAGGACTCGCCCGAGATTACAACTAATCAATTTAATAATTCAATCACGATCAATTCAATACGTGACCCGGCGAGTGAGGGCAAATCTCCAACCTTTCACCAAAAGTGTACAATCATTCAATTTAATTAATGAATTAGGTGATCACACAAATAATTCCGTGCACAATTAGCAATTTCAGTCCATCCTTCTTCCTCCGGGTGATGGGGGATTGCAAGGCCCCGCCATCCAATCATGGTGTGCGTCGGGAACATGACTCCCACGCACGGGATTTCTTCCTCCACCAAACCTCCTGGTGGATTCAGAGGTGATCCCACAGTTTGTGAGGATAGTGCAAGAGTTACCCGTCAGCCCTTACTTCCTGGTTGGCTCAATACACTACCCTCGGGCCCCAATGTGAACATGCTTACTCGCCAAAACAATCAATCAATCAATTAATCCGTTCAAATCATGAAATCCGTTGTAAATCAATAAGATTTGAAAACTATAAAGATATATACCTTTTGACCGAAAACACGAATAGGGTTTTAAGGGTTCTAAGTATCTAGAATTAAATCTCACCTAACGAGCGACGGGACAAGATAAGGCTACAAGACAATGCCCACACGATCCATGATCCCCATCCTGGAGAAAAACTGGACAAGAAAGGGAATGTGGGAACCCGTGAGACATGACTCAATATGAGACCAAGTAGGACGCACGGCAATGCTCATGTAATTTAAATAAAATCAAGCAATCAATTAACACTAACCATGTATAAACACCAATTAACACCTAAGAGGTGAAATTACTAACAAAAAATCATGTATTCATATTATTCAATTATTTCAAGTTCAATTCATATAAGGCATGGAGTCAACCAATAACGTTTGAACAATTAAGTACCAAGAAGTGTCAAGTAGGAGCATACTTATCAATTAATCAAGTATATATATCATATAATTCACATATGGAAGCCAAGAGAGTGAAAGGAATGCAATAAGAAAGGTTTTGGTGAAGTTTGGCAAAACCCGACAATTTTAGGAAATGCACATGCTGTAGGAAAACTGGAATATCTTTAATTCTAGAAGTGGGAATTGAGTTATGTTTATTGGGAATGAAACTAGACATAAATACCTTTCCGAGGATATATGTCTCGTTTTCTAGTTCAAAGTGAGGAGAAAATGGCGTAAGCTTGAAGTTAGATGATTGCAGTTTGTCGGTGAAGCAGCGACACCAAAACGAAGTGATAATAACTCACAAATGGGAAAAGATATTGAGGTTATTATAATTGGATGTTATTTTAGACTTCAAGAGCTTTCCGTAGGTTCAAAAATCAGGCCAATCGGAGTTCAAACAAAGTCGACACGGCCGTGTCAATATTGGCCTGAAATATGACACGGCCGTGTCGGAATAAAAAAATTCCAACTCGAGCCCCCAACACGGCCGTGTTGGAAATGAACTAGGGTTGGACACGGCCGTGTTGAAGCAATTTCTGGGCAAAAAACAGGGGAAAAACAGGGGGGTTCGCTGGAGATGGCTCCCATACCTTAAAACATCATACCAAAGCCATAAAATCACTATAATACAGCATATATCATGCATATAACTCATAAATATCAATTAAACTTTATGTAATCCATGGTAACATGCTTTGATCATCAACGATTCATCACATAAACCCCATTTAGTTCCATGATCTCTACACCTATGCAACTCAAGAATTCATGCAAGTCTTCAAGTATAAGGATCCTAAACATGCTCCTAAACACTTATAACCAAGGAATCATATCATAATCAACAAACACTACTTCAAATAAGTTCAAAAGATTCATATAAATACTCCATCTATACCTTAAATTGAAAGAAAGAAGGGATGAAATGATGAGATGATGAAGATGCTCCAACTTATGCAATTAACTTCCTTGATTCAAGCTTGAAATGATGAAATCTCTTCCCTCTCTTCTTGGTATTTTGATCGTGTATTAGTGTGTGTGTGTGTGAGGTTTTGTTGAAAAAATGATGAATGAATGAAATGAGAGATATGATATACATATATTCCAAAGTCTTCCAACAAAATGGATGAATCATCATATTTTGCAATTAGGTCCTCAAGTTATTTAATTCATTCAATCAAATATCATTCCATGCAATATGATCAAGTAGCTCCAATTCATTTAATGCAATTAAGTAATCAAGTAAGGATACATATGAACATTTAATCACATTAGCAATAGAGGTCATAAAAGTTCATGGAATTATCATGCATCTAATATTATGAAAATCATATAAAGTATCACATCATATCAATTAAGCACATTATCAGTTATTTCATGTAAATTTCACGTTAAGGATAATTCACATAAATGCATAGAAATATAATACATATAATATTATGAAATGTAGATAAATTATCACATAATGCATAAATTGAAAACGGGGCATTACATAATAGCACGTAACTAGGACTTTCAAATTAGTTTCCTATGAAACACATCTCATATAAGAATAGAATAACATATTATTAATTATTAAATTATAAAATACTCATAACTTGTAAACTTCAGTTTTATAAATGATGCAAATAAAATTTAAAATGTATTTACAAAATGAAATTTCTAAAATAATATTCTTAGACATGCAGTAAAAAATTTATTGTTTTTGAAACGCAAACGCGAAGGGCAAATTTACTAATTTACTAAATCAACCGAAATTAAAACTTACAAAGGAACAATGAAAAAAGTAACGCACACTCAATGCCGCAATTCTAACAAATTTATGGGCAATCATCCTTGCTCCATGTCTAACAGAATAGAAGCTATCATTCTCAATAGTAAAACTAATACTTTTAAAGACCGTGAGAATATAGCTAACAAATGAGACTCCTTTACTTAAACCTAATACCAACGCCACCACTAGATTCTTTAGTTGTTAAAGACAGAGTCATACAGATCGACTCGTGATCAAGCGTGTCTCCATCTGATTTAATCTTGAAGTAAAGGCAGTCATCCATAATTGACAAAAGAAGCGGATGCTTGTAGCACCGGGAGAACTGCCCTGCAATAAAAAAGAAGAATAAAGTAAAACAGCTCTCATGCGAGAGAATAACAGCTCTCATACGAGAGAGAAAAACTAATCTCATACGAGAGGGACAAACAAAAAAGAAGAAAGAGAAATGAACGAAAAAAGACAGATCAGGAGATTCAGATTGATGAGCAAAATAAAGATTTAGATTTAAAGGATATTTGAGAAGAATAGACATCTACTAGATAGAAAAGAGAAAAAGAGAAAAACCCTAATATATGAAAAATTACTACACATGCAATAAATTCAATTGACTATATATATATCAATCTCATCTTTTTTACTTGATTGTCAAAACTGTTTTGCACCATAATCCTGGTGAAGAAATCTGTAAATTGTTCAATGAGCCAATCTTAGTCACAGCCACCTCTCTTCCTTCCTTATAATCTCGTATGGTGTGGAATTTTCACTCTATTTACTTAGCATGTTTAAGACTTCGAGGTTATTTAGAGTTAGCTATCGCTCACATATTGTTACAGTATAGTGTGATTGGTGACCGTCCTTCGTTGACGACTTCTAAATGTATTAGGAATTTTTGAAATCAAATATGCATTTTTGGCTGTTTCTGAAGTTGTCATGTATTCGACTTTCATGACCGGATCAAGAATGCAATTATGTTGAACACTTCTCAAACTAATAGCTCATTTCCCAAAGTAAACACATATTCAGATGTCGAACACCTAGAACCTAAATTAAATTGAAAATCTGAATTTCTGCACCTGTAGGAATGGGATTATCACTTTGGCGAACAAACATATAATCTTGAGTCCTTGTCAAGTTCTTTAATATATGCTCCACTGCTACCCAATATTGAGGTTCGGGTTAGACTTATTTTTCATTTTTTCTTCATTCTGCATCATTTTTACGACCCTTCTGCTTTTCTATCCCAACTAGTGAAATTTCATTAACTGGTTGAAACCTAAGGACACTCTATCATGAACCAAACAATACTTGTTTCAAGATATGACTATGGAGCTAAATCAAATTCATTGCATAAAATTTATTGGGCTATGTCATACACTGTTTATGTTCATTTGGTTCAAGAGTATTCACAAATTAGCCATTTTAGATCAACACTTGAAAATTTCTCCCCCTAAAGATTTTGGCTTAATTAGCTCTTGAGCAATTTGAGATGATAGGAAAGGGATACACCAAAATATAGTGCACGTAGCAAAATTAAAACTCCTCTCCAAATACCTAATAAACAATTAATCACGTATGTCCACGGACAGAAAAATAATCAACCAAATAAGAATAGAGACACGCAAATTTTAACGTGGAAAACCCCTGCAAATCGAAGAGTAAAAACCACGAAGCCTAAGAGACCCAAAAAAAAAACACACTATAATGCGATGTAAAATTACATCAGTTTAACACCAGTAAATATAACTCCAAACACGAATCAAACACCGATTCGATCAAAAATGAACTAGAACCACAAAAGGAGAATAAGTACGAAAACTAGCCGAAAATCTGCGTTACTGTTCACCCGATAAAAACCTGACTTACAGTGCTCCAAATCCGATCTTCACCATTCACTTTCAAGTTCGATGAGTTAGGAACCTTCTATCCAAAATTCAGCTCAATCGAACCGTACATGACCTCCCGATCGTCCAATTGAAAAAGCTATCGCGCCTAAAATCAACATAAAACAGGGTAGAAAATATTTCCTTTTCTTGCGCCTAAAAATTGCTACTACTCCCTATCAGCAACACACCAAAAATAAGGAAAAATCTGAAACCTATTCTTCATGGGCTTTAATTATATATTCCAAAAAAATAACCTTATTAAATTAGGAAAAGGATTGTGATGGGCTTTAGTTTCAATTGGGCCAACAAATACTTTTATTGTGGGCTGGACCCAACAAATCTCCCCCTCCAGCCCGTGTGTGGAAGGAGACAAACCACCATTAAATCATTCAAACTAGAGACTGGCCATCATAGCATAAATCTCAAGTTTATCTCGACTCACCACCTTTGTCAACATATCAGCACCATTGTCATCAGTGTGAATCTTTTCAAGCTCAATCAACTTGGAATTCAGAACATCTCGAATCCAATGATATCTCACATCAATATGTTTCAACTTACTATGAAAACTCGATTTTTTAGTGAGATGGATTGCGCTCTGATTAACCCAAAACAAAACATACTTCGACTGTGAAAATCCAAGTTCTTGAACAAACTTCTTCATCCAAAGTAATTCTTTGCATGCTTAAATAGCTGTAATAAACTCAGCTTCTGTAGTAAACAATGTTGGGAATAGTGCCCTAGAAAGCTGTTATGCTTTGGGACTTTCCCAATATCACAGACAATCTTTGAATAATATACAAATGATTGTAATCACAGGCGAACACTTCTTATGTGCCAATACATGTTTTGTGTGTTTCCATTACGTGTGCATGTCTAGAACTTCCCTAATCCGATGAGGTAGTTAAGAACTTTGTCATTATGGGAATGACACATGAAACAAGTTCTTAACTCCATAGGCGAAGATTAGAAACTTCTCCAAGTCAATGAGGCCGACAGACAGTGGGAGAGTCGACTTTACCTCTGTTGAGACTTGCTTGTGTAGTTGTGTCCTTAAGAAGGATCATCCTGTTTCATGGGGTGTAAAGTGCATAAGTTGATGCGTACACAATGCACAAGGGTACCTGTCGCAAGAACAAGTTCACTGAGAGTGCCCCGCGTGAGAAGATTCCTAAATGGGAAAGGAAGTTTCCTGAAACTTCCAGATTAGGAAATATCTCACATGTCAATGATGTGAGGAATTAATCCTTACACTTGGGATTACACATTGTCTCATATGAGCTAACTCTGTAATCTTTGATATAGGCTCAAAAGGGTGTCGCCATATAGATACCTGAACCACGACCTATGTTGGGATTACACAAGTGGCATATAAAAATTGTTGGAATCAATAAAGGACCTACACTTGTTGTAGGCAAGATGATCTCTTATTACACAAGTCATTCATGATTCCATCCTAAAATCCTTGCACAAGGTGGTTAGATCAAAACATCAAGAAAATGGGGTTTTGTTGGATTGAGATCAAATGGAATATGAAGTGAACTTTGTTTTAAGATTAAGGTTAGTAGGACTCTCTATATTCCCATGCCCTAGATCTTAATCGAGAGATAGGATGGTAGAAGGATCGTATCCCACATGATGTTATTGATTGAAAGGTTCTTTCGAATATACATTCACATTTCGGGTAGGGGTCACACACCTGTTGCTAGACTATGGTCGTGTGATCTGTGAGGTAATTAATTAATAAAGTGTATTAATTAATTAAGCTCACTGCTAACTAAAATTGAACCTAGAGGGTCACACACAAATATCGGGTTCAAAGGGTATTATGGAAAGATCAAATAGTTGATCGAAACGAGACCACAGTGTAAAGTACACGTGTGGATCGAGAGCATCGTTTGGGACGTGTGATCCATTTGAGAAATTGGATCATGTGTTAATTAATGAGAGAATTAATTATCAAGCCCAAATATAATTAATTAGTGAATTAATTATAAAGCCAAGATATAATTAATTGAAAAATTAATTATAAATCCCTAAATATAATTAATTGGAGAATTAATTATATAGCCGAAATAAAATTAATTGAGAATTAATTTTAGCCCGTTGGAATTAATTAGGGAATTAAATTCTAAAGTCTTTGATAGATTTAATTGAAGAATTAATTCTAAGTATTTAATTATTTACTTGCTCTAATTTGATTAGAATAAAAAAATAAATAAATATCTTCTATTTTATTATTCTAATAAAGTATTAGGATAGGATATTTAATTATTGCTAGAATAATTAAATATTTCTAAATTACTTAGGAGCTCTTTTTCTATAAAATAAATATCTTATTTTAGAGGAGATATTATTTTACTTGGAGAGAAAGAAAAGAATAGAAGAAAAAGTCAAAGTATGAGACCTAATTCCTACAAGCTAGGGTTTTCGAACCCTAGCCTATAAAAGAGACATGGGGCTCGATTTTGGGGACACACGCGATTTGAGATCACGTCCATTCTTCATAAAATTTTGGAGATAATTCTCTTGCTCTCTTTTTCTTGTTTCTGTTTCTTTAATACGCATGTTACAACACTAGCATACTCACTAACATGATTTGAATCTAGGTTGGTGTGGATTATTACTCTAGAGGATTTCTACTTTGGAATCTCGAAGAAAAAAATAAAGAAACGGGGATATTCATACTGCTTGAAGAACGCTTGAGGGCGGCTCAAAACATTTCAAGAAAGCTTCAATTATTGTAAGTTTCTTGATATCCCAAAGTTACGATACGAACATTGCAAGATCACGATTCGCTTTTGGAAAATTTTTTAAACTTCCGCTGCTTAAACTCTGCTGTTTTCCAACAAGTGGTATCAGAGCCACCTTGCAACTTTCGTTTCGAAACGTTACTATTTTGAATTTTGACAGAAAATTCTTAAATTTGGATATATGTTATGTATTCTTGTTTTTGTTTAAGAACGAATCTAACTCCTGATAATTGATACACATTCGTAGAGTACCATCCTTCTTCTTCACAAATAATACCAGCGCACCCACGGCGATGAACTTGGTTTAATATACCCAAATTCCAAAAGAGCATCAAGTTGAACCTTCAACGCCTTTAATTCTATCGGAGCCATCCGATACGGAGTCTTAGAGTAGGGTTCTGCATTCGGATATAGATCAATCACAAACTCTATCTTCCTATCCGGTGGCAAAGAATCCAATTTCTCCGGAAACACCTTGGGAAATTCTTTAACCACTTCCGTTTCTTCTAACTTCATTGGTCCTTAGGTTGATTAAGAATATAGGCTATGAATCTCGTAGCCCTATCACGGACTAGTTTCCGAGCTTTGGAGAAAGATAATAATGGTACCATCTTAGAAATCCGACCCGTAACAATTTCTGACCCCAAACGAACTCTCTTAGCCCGACAATCAACAGTAACACAGTGCTTGTATAACCAATCCATTCCCAAGATAGAGCCATATCGAGACATCGGCAATTCAATGAAATCTGTTAAGAAAACCCGACCCTCAATACTTACCGGCACCTCTCTGTAAACCCGGTCAGTTTCTACACTACCACCAAAAGGAGTACTAACAACATAGCATACAGAGGAGCAAGTAACACATAAAGGTAAAGTAATAGTAATATCAAACGAAATAAAGGAGTGGGTAGCTCCCGGATCAAATAAAGTATGTATGTTTGTAACATAAATGCATATGGTACCTTCTACAACTGCTGCTGGGTCCACATCCGCAGCCGGTTCCTCTCCTTCCAGGGCATAAGCATGGGCTCTAATGAGTGGCCTCTGGCCCCCAGGTGGCGGATTACGTTGATCTGGACATCCATCTACCATATGCTCTACACTCCCACAAATCAAACACAGCCCCAGACGACGTCGACAACTTTCGTAGGTATGGGTAGGCAACCCACAATAGGTACATCTTGGCTTCCCAGTAGGTGGTGGCATGGCAGGAGTAACTCGAGGAGCTTTCTAAACCGGTACTTGTGGTTTGAACTTCTTTACCGGCCTCTTAGATTGTAGAGGAGATGTATCATAGGCGATTGGCCTTTTACCAGTGCTATATCCCGATCTCGACTCGGAACCTGAACCCTGACCCGACCTATAAGTAGATCTCCAGGCATTAACCGAATCCTCAACTTTAAGAGCCTTGGTGGTAGCCTTCTTCCATGTGCTAGTGTTGACAGCTTCAATCGCAGCTTGAATATCCGGTCTCAGTCCTTGTACAAATTGCATAGCCTATGGAAGTTGTAACTTGCAATATTGGGTGCATACTTGGACAACCTCTCAAACTCGGCTATATACTCCGAAACGGATCTTCCCCCTTGCTTGAGCTCGGTGAACTCCTTAAGTCTCCTAGTATGAGAAGATGGAGGTATGAATTTGTTCTTGAATTCTCTTACAAATACCTCCCACGTGACTTCCTCTCCGGCGGCATTTAAAACAATATTGGGGCTTTCCCACCAAGAATAGACCTCTTCTTGAATCAAAGTAAGAGTGCACCGTGCTTTCTCTCGAGACTCACATGGGATGAGCTCCCAAACTCTTTCCACTTCCTTAAGCCATTGCTCGGCTTGTATGTCTTTCCCCTTGAAAAACGTTGGTGGATGTTGATTCTGAAATTCCCTAAAGATAGCCAAAATTGGTGCCGGTTGTGATGGAGGAGCTGGTGGTGCTGGAGGCACATAATCTCTCAACCTTTGATCAATAAGCTGAACCATAGAATTCAAGAAGTCCTTAGGTTGAGCTTGAGGGGGTGGAGGTGGAGGAGGATGGTCATGATGATGGCACCTATGACCGGGAGAATGCTCTCTACGAGGGCAACCACGTGGCATCCTGAAATTCAAACACTGTACATGCATGTTTGATTAACAAGTACAAATGAGTGCAATAAAATTCATAACACACACAAATCACATAAATCAAGTAGTTCAAGTAATTCAATTAAGTTAAAATAATTCAAATAAGATGCAAGACTCTTACATAATCAAGTAATCCTATGTCGTGTAACTTAGACTCACAAGACACGACACTAGAACCGCGGTTTTGCAACCGGGCTCTGATACCACCTTGGGATGTAGCACCCGAAGAGCAAATATGCCACATCCCCTGCACTATAGCTCAATTCACATATGAGATGGACAACTCATACATGAACTAAACTATAGCGAATGGGAGACAATAAAAAAAAGGACTCTCTAGCTAGGCGGGACTAACCCTCAATTAAATACCAACATGCATAAATAACGAAACAGAAGCATACTGTACATTCATTTCATTTAATCATTCAAGTTCATGATCATCAACCATATATACAATCTTCCAAAAGTATTAAAATAAGTCATATGTAATACATAGATACCAAAAGATATAACAATACATATTTGCATCAATAATATACATGAAATTTGCTAGACCCAAAATGAAAGACCGACTCGATCCCGCCTAGCACGAACCCTGCAAACCTGAAAATGTGAGGTGTCAGTCTACAAAAGACTGAGTGAAGGGTTTAAATAAATATAAGCGCACATACATGCAAGTTATAACCCCGGGTAATAAATTGTGAAAGAAACAATATAATTCAAGAAATAAGGTATAATACCGCCCAAGGTTACAACTATCCAATTTAACATTTATTATTATAGTTTCAATCAATCAGTGGCCCGGTGAGTGAGGGCAAATCTCCAACCTTTACTCCAACAGGGAACATTCATGACAATCAAGTTTATTTCAATGGTGATCATGCAATTATTACAGTGCTCAAGTAGCAGCTTCATGAACCCTTCTTCCTCCGGGTGATGGTGGGTTTGCAAGGCCCAACCATCCAGTCATGGTGTACGTAGGGAACATGACTCCCACGCACGGGATTTATTCCTCCACCAAACCTCCTGGTGGATTCAGAGGTGATCCCAAAATGGTGAGGATAGTGTAAGAGTTACCCGTCAGCCCTTGCTTTTCCGGTTGGCTCAATACACTACCCTTGGGCCCACAGTGAACAATTTACTCGCCCAAACAGTCAATCGGTTCGGTTCAGTAAATCGGTTGAAAATCAATAAGGTTTGGAAAACTATAGATATATAGATACATTTTTGGTTTAAAACATCACATAGGGTTGTAAGGGTTCTATATAGCTAGAAATAAACCTCACCTCTACTGACAAAAGAAGTAAGGAAACACCCACGGAGCGTGCTCCTCGTCTCCGAGACCGTGATCTATGTAACAAGGACAAGTGTACATAAGACTCGACTCTTATGAACCAAGCAAGACGAACGGCAAAGTCATGTGATGTCAATCATGCTCTCACAATCAATAATTATAATAAACAAGTCCAAATTACCAATTAATGTAGCAAGAATTAAGCATGTAATACATATTTCCAAGTTTGAGAAAATTACACAAACCTCCCCTATCACAGAAAATCCCAAAATAAAATGTCGAGCATGACCAATTATGAAATGTCATGAACATGATTGAAACAAACATAATTTATCATAATTTTAGCAATTAAGAACATACGAGGCATAATGAAATTAATTAGAGAACGAATAATTTTTACACACAAAAGTACTGTTCACTCAGAGAGAGATCCCGGCCGAGATTGATTTTTAGTTCAAAAGTGTCCCGGTCGGGACACAATTAACGTAACCACCCTTCTTGACTATCCTGGCCGGGATGGTTTTTAGTTGAAAATATGTCCCAGCCGGGACACATTCCAGAAGCCCCAGTTTGTGAGAGAATCTCGACCGGGACTGGATTTAGTTCAAAAAGGATCCCGGCCGGTACCCTCTGCTTGAAAACAGAACAGCAGCAGGGCATTTTTCAAAACTCATGCAAACCCTCTCCAAATCAAATTCCAACCATAACAATTGTCCAACAACATCAAATAAGCATAATACTTTATTTAGGAATCAAACAAACCATTAAATCATGTCTAGATCATCAAATTTAATCAATCAAATCCCATATATTTCCATATATCCCAACTTTCATATAACTTCATGTTTCCATGCAAGTCTTGAAAATAAAAAGACCCTAAACATGCTTCTAACCATGAATAACCAAGAAATCATACTAAAAACATCAAACCCTATCTCAAATATGGTTCATGAATTCATACACTTCATATCATACCTTGAATTTAAAGAAGGAAAGGATGAAATGGTGGTGGTGCTTCCGTGTAGCACCCGGAACGCTGAGGTGCCACACCCCCGCACCATAAGTCTAGCTCACACATGAAATGGGTAGTCCATATATGAACCGGACTCATGGCGAACGGGTGACAATTAAAAAAACACGACACTAGCTAGGCGGGATACCCTCAAATAATACAACAATTCAAAGTAAAAGCGGAAGCATAGAACTATACATTACTTAGTTTCACGTTCCAATACAACATTTACATTATCAAGTATTCCACTTGCAAGTATACCACTATATCATATACATACAGGTTACCAAATCATATTCCCAAAATTCATAAGTGATCAAAACATGCATCAATATGAAAGATCAATGCTAGACTCCCAAAAGCGGTAAACTGGACTCAAACCCCGCCTAGCACTCGATCTGCACGACCTGAAAATGGTGAGGTGTCAGTCTACCACAGACTGAGTGAGGGGTTATTATTTAAAAGCGCAAGTACCATGCAAATTGTAATCTCAGGTAAGATTTTTCATAAAACGATATTAATTCTAAAATAATATAGTGCTCGCCCGAGATTACAACAATTCCATTTTCAATTCAATTATTTCAATACAATTTGATACCATCGATCAGTGGCCCGGCGAGTGAGGGCAAATCTCCAACCTTTCTCCGACAGTGTACAATAATTCAATTTTATCAATTGGGTGATCAAGCAATCAGTTCGGTGCGCAATTAGATAATTTCAATCAATCCATCCTTCTTCCTCCGGGTGATGGTGGGATTGCAAGGCCCCACCACCCAATCAATCTGGGCATAGGGTTCATAAGTCCCTACACCCGGCGGGCTCCTTCCTCCACCAAACCTCCTGGTGGATTTAGGGGTGACCCCAACAATAAGTGAGGATAGTGCAAGAGATCACCGTCGGCCCGATGCCTCCCCGGATTACTCAAGACACTACCATCGGGCCCAAAGTGAACATGCTTTACTTGCCAAAACAATCCATCAATCAATTCAATATCAATAACAATTACTCGGTACAATATCAATCGATCAATGAAGTAACAATTCAATTTTCGGAAAACTATAGATATAATTATTTATTTTGGTCCAAAATCACATAGGGTTGTAGGGTTCTTTTACAAATAGAAATAACCTCACTTGTGACGACCCAGACAAGGATATAATTATGATGTGTGCTCCTCGTCAACGGGAAGGAAATTTGTGCAATAAGGACAAGGGTTCGTGAGACACGACTCAAATGAACCACTTAAGACGCACGGCAATCTCCTAATCAATATGTTACGCAATAACAATCAAGCAATGTCAAGTAGGCAAATAATTATCACTAAACCAAGTTTATAACTCATATAAGTCACATACGGGAGCCAAAGAAGTGAAAAGAATGCAATATGAAAGGTTTTGGTGAAGTTTGGCAAAAAAAGACAATTTTAGGAAATGTACATGTTGAGGGAAAACTGGAATATCTTTAATTCTAGAAATGGGAATTGAATTTGTTTATTGGGAATGAAAGTAGACACATAGACCTTTCCAATGCTATATGGCATGTTTTCTAATTCAAACCGAGGTGAAAATGGCCTTGGTTTGAAGTTGGACAAAATGCAGTTTCTGGAGGGTGGTCGCGGGCGCGACCAAAAACCTTCACAAAATGGTCGCGGCCACGACCAAGTATTTTTGGCCGAAGTTCCTTCAATTTTTTCAAAACTCGAAACTTGGCTAAAAGGGGGTCGCGGGCGCGACCAATTTTGGCCTATTTTCGGTCGCGGTCGCGACCCGTTACGCAGCAGCAGCAAAACAGGGGAAAACAGGGCAGTTTCGAGCCAAAACACCACAAAACCACAACCAAAGCCAAGTTCAATCCATAACAATCAATTCAACACATCACATACACATTATACTTCAAGCATACACCAAACAAACCATGATATATACATCAACTCATCAAGAATCCATCACCAAACCCCATATATATTCTTGCTTTCAACTTTCAATTAACTTCATGCTTTCATGCAAGCTTGGAATATAATGACCCTAAACATGCTTCTAACCATGAATAATTAAGGAATCACAACATAGATCATAAACCCTAATTCATAATGAACTCAAGAGATTCAATCAATTCCTCATTCTACCTTGAAATGAAAGAATTAGGAGATGAAGTGATGATATGATGAAGATGCTCCAAAGTATGCAATTTTCTTCCTTGAAATCAAGCTTGAAATGAATGAAATCTTCTCCTTCTCTTCTTGGTGTAAAATACCGTGATCTAGTAGGTGTGTGTGTGTAGCTTTCTTGGATAAAATGGAATAAGTTGGAAGAAATGAAATGATATACTCAAAGTCTTCCATCAAGTATGATGACTCAACCAATTTTGCAACTTAGTCCTTGGAGTATTTGAATGGATGCAATCAAGTTTCACTTCATAGTAAAAGATCAATTAACTCCAACTTATATAATGCAATTGAGTTCACCAATTCAAGAAATGATCACTTGAGGGTAATTAGATAATGAAATCACATTATCAAAAGATGCATCATAATTTCTCACGTTAACAACTATTTCAGATAAGTTCGTAGAAAATATAATGCATATAAGGTTATGCAATGTATATAAATTATCACATATTGCATATATGAAAAACGGGGCGTTACATTCCAACTTATGCAACTTCTTCCTTGAATTAAAGCATGAAAATGAGATGAAATCTTCCCTTCCTCCCTTGGTGTTTTAATCGTGATTTAGTGTGTGTGTGTGTGTGTGTTTTGTATGCAATGTGAATGTATGAAATGTGGGAGAGATGAAATATACAAGATATATTATAAGTCTTCCACTAGCTCTCATGAGTCCATTATTTGCACTTAGGTCCTTGAAGTATTTCAATGAATGCAATCAAGTCTCATTCCATGGAAATTGATCAATTAGAACCATTTCATGTTATACAATTAAATCCACACATTTAAATAAATGATCAAGTAAGGTCACATAAACAATTAGGCACATTATCAATTAATTCACGTAGATTCAATTTAATGATAACTCATTTAAATGCATGAAGATATAATGCATATAACATGATAAAATAAATGAACATAATAACTAAAATAAACCCCCAACTCCCGAAGACCCGCACGTGGCGTGCTTACCTGAACTTTCGGAAATTGGGGCGTTACATACTCAATCATCCTTCATAGCAAAAAAAAAAAAAAAAAAAGACTCACAAACCATTTGGTAACATAATACCTCACATACATAACTTCATACTTTTATTTTGTAAATTAATACTTTAAAATATAATTTTCATACTTCATATATAAAAATGAATATTTTTTTATAAAATTGTATTAGACCGAATGGATATAAATCTTAAAGAATAAAAATTCAATTATCAAGTGATATATATTGTCTTTCCAAATACAAAAATGATTAGTTTAAGAATAATTAATTGTAATAGATTATGGACATAGTTAAGTTGTATTGTTGGTGACATTAATATTGAGTGAATTATCGAAAAATAGTTGAAGACAAGATTTGATCGAGAGGATCGAAAATGAAGACAGTTGAAAGAAGCGAGATTTGATCAAGAAAATTTATGTTGGGATGTTATCGCGATGGTTGGGGGGGAGGGGGGGATGTTGTATAGGTTTGGAGGGTTAGGTGGTAAGCTATAATTTAACATAGAAGATAATTAGTACACATTACTGTTATTAATTTTTTGTTATAATTAATTAATTGATAATGTGACTAATATTTTGTCAATACAATTTGCTAATATGAAATTTTTTTTTGTTCTATTATAATTAATGTTATAGTATACGATCATGTCGGAATTTGGTGGTTGATGAAGTTGTTGAATCGACTAACTTAAAGGCCTCTAATCGTCAACTTCGGGATGAGACTGAATTGGAGGAAGAGCATTTAGAGACTATAGACGTTTATTTGAATCTACCGTCTGTATCTTACTTTATATAAATGAATTTTAAGTTGGATTCGAGACAATCTGAGCGATAATGTAATTTCTAACTTGGTGGAGTCAAATATTATTAACACTAAATATCTCTTATAAAGTATTATATTTTTTAAAAATACTTATTTAAATAAATTAGGATAACTTAAAAATTAGAAATAAGACTCATTTAATCTAAAAAAAAAGAACGAATTTCACAAATCAAACTAAGTATATAGAGTCAAATAAAAGATAAATACAAATTATAATTTATTTCTTCATGCTAGTTTTATAGTATACCTTATAATTTTTTTGTTTATGAGATGGTGTCTATTCTGCATGGACACAAATACAAATACAATCCAAACTGATATTTAAGCTTAACAGGTAGGGGATATCTGACACAGTATCCGATACAAACACAACATGATACTATAAAATAATATTTTTAAAAGTGTTTGTGCATACTAGGAGGAGTGTTTGAAACTATAACCTTTTTATTTGTATAGTTGAAGTTACATTGAACAACTTCAATTTCAATTGAGGACAATTTATTTTAACAAGTTGATATTTCAAATAATTTAATTTAATAATTAAAAGTAATTAGATAAACCATGTATTTAATGTGCAACGCACATTATTTTTACTAGTCCTAAAAAATGACAGTGTTTAGCATAAAATCTTAATATGTATGTTTGATTAAAGGATAATAACAAACTCCCAATAAACTTTGGTACGAATTTCCCTTGAGGTTTGAAAAATTACGGATTCCCCCTAACATGTCATCTCCGTTAAATTTAATAAAATTTGTGATTTACTATTTTACCCCTTATATACTAAAACACAGGGGGTATATGTAATGAAAGTCCAAAAGGAAGAAGTTAATATAAGTATTAAAATTCTTGAAAGGTTTGATATAGGTACTTAAATTTTGTATTTACCTAACATATTTTATTTCATTTTTATTTTTTTGGTTTAACAAAGAATGTTATTTAATGATATTTTGACGTTTTAATATATAATGAACTAATTTCATTACTAATGTTTATGAATACTAAATATTTTTTTGAAAAAAAAAATTGGGCATACATATTTATATTGGAATGTTATTCGTCTTTAAAGTACATGCATTAGAAATCACCAACTTTTGAAATATTTATTTAAATAATTTTGATGGATATTTATTCGAATTTACTAATACATTAATTGATATTGGTGTGTTTGTTATGATTTTCTATTTTATTGAAAAACTTTATTATTCTAAACGAACAAAGTTTAAATAAACTTGTGCAAAATATGCATAAAACTAAGATATAAACATAAAGTGAAATTTATAATTTTTTATTATATTTTTTGGAATAAATATGCATTAAATATTTCTTCCTGTTTATACTTATAGATAAAATATAAATATTAATTAAATTACAAACTTAAAAATACAAATTTCACCAATATTATAAATATATCATTACTCTTTCAATATTATTACAATATAACTCCAAGGATATGATTGCAATTTTGAAAAATAACATTGCCGACATTAACAAAAGTTAACACCATTATTAACAGTTAAGCCGATATGTGAAAGAGAATGTAAACTTTAGGGGGATATTCCTAATTTCTCAAATATTAGGGAGAAATTCGAATTTTCGTAATATTTCAAAGGGGAGATCGTAATTATCCCATTTAATAATCGTTAAGACTTCAAACTTATACAAGTAACATTGAATAGTGTGGTTTAATAGTGCTAACTATATTAAAATAATAATATATAATATATTTTTTGAAAAAACTATATTAAAATAATAAGAGAATTCGTTATATAAGTTTATGGTTAAGTAACTATTATTAATAGCAAAAATTTTATGAATTAGTGGAAGTGGATCAATCCGTGCTATAAAAAAATTATGAGTTACAAAATAGTGAAAAAAACCTATTAATCAATGTTAGAACATGGTATTTGGAGAAGAACATAGTATTTGGAGAAAACTTTGATTATTTGATTCATTGTGTAGGTTTTTTTTTTTTTTTTTGTGTTACAACAATCACACGAGACACAAGAATATATAGGGCCTAAACACAATCCCTATGAATCAGGACTAATAACAGGAGATTGGAAGCTAATCTTGGTAAGTCAAACATACCAAAGTTCTAGTATTCTAACACTCCCCCTCAAGCTAAGTGATGGAGTCACCGATCCTTAGCTTGCACAGCATGGTCTGAAATATCTGACTTGTAACTGCCTTGGTAAGTATATCGGCCAGCTGATCTTCGGACCTGAGAAAGGGAACGGAAATAGTACCGTTTTCCAGTTTTTCCTTTATAAAGTGTCTGTCAACCTCTACATGTTTCATTCTATCGTGCTGTACCAGGTTCTCCTAGATGCTAATTGCAGCCTTGTTGTCGCACCTCAGGAGACTCGGGCCCTTCCGCTCCATGTCAATCTCTGTCATCAGCTTTCTTAGCCAAACAAGCTCAGTCACCCCTTTCGCGATACCCCTGAATTCTGGTTCGGCACTAGAGAGTGCCACAACCTTTTGCTTCTTGCTTCTCCAGGTTACAACATTGCCTCCAACAAGTGTAATAAACCCGGACGTGGATCTCCTGTCATTCGGTTTCCCGGCCCAGTCTGCATCAATATATGCCTCAATATCAAGATGTTCATCTCTTCCAAACATAATCCCAGACCCTATGGTACCTTTAAGATACCGGATAATTCGTATGACTACTTCCATGTGTTTCTTCTGAGGTTGGTGCATGAACTGACTGACAACCCCTACTGAATATGCAATATCTGGTCTCGTGTGTGACAAGTAGATCAGCTTTCCTACCAACCGCTGATACCGTTCCTTGTCTGCTGGTTCCCCACTTTCTTCTATCTTGAGTCTGTGGTTAACTTGTATCAGAGTGTCCACGGGTTTGCAATCCACCATCCCAGTTTCGGCCAACAGATCCAAGATATACTTCTTTTGAGAAATGAATATTTCCTTTTTTGAACAAAGAACCTCGATGCCCAAGAAGTACTTAAAGCCTTCGAGGTCTTTCATTTCAAACTCTTTGAAGAGATTTTCACGAAGTTTCTCCATCTTTTCCCTGTCACTGCCAATTATGATCATATCATTGATATATATGATCAAACATGTAATCAAACTTCCTCGTTTCTTAAGGAACAAGGTGTGGTCAGAGTTGTTTTATGTGTACCCATGGCCCTGCATCGCCAATGTGAACCTGCCAAACCATGCTCGTGGTGACTGTTTGAGTCCGTACAGAGCTTTTCGAAGTCTGCACACTTCGTTCCTCCCAAAATCTCCTGTGAAACCCGGTGGGGGTTCCATATACACTTCTTCAGATAAATCCCCATGCAAAAATGCGTTCTTTACATCAAACTGATGAAGTGGCCAATCCTGTTGGCTGCTACTGACAATAACACCCGAACTGTGTCAAGTTTCGCAACTGGTGAGAAGGTCTCAGAGTAGTCGATCCCAAAAGTCTGAGTGTACCCTTTCGCAACTAGTCGTGCCTTATATCTTTCCATTGACCCATCAGCTTTATGTTTGATGGTGAACACCCATCTACACCCAACCGGCCTCTTTCCCTCGGATAACACGCATTTTTCCCATGTCCCATTTTTTCCCAAGGCCTCCATTTCTACTTTCATGGCTTTCTCCCACTCCTCATTCTGTTTGGCTTCCTGTACTGTTTTGGGAATATCTTCTTTGTAAAGGCTACTCAACAAAGCCTTTGCCATGTTCGACAGACTCCCCCTTGCCATATTTTCCGTTGGGTACTTGGCTGATCGGGACTTATGGTTAGGTGAATACCTTTGGGGGGGTACCCCTCTAGTGCTTCTCTGTGGCAGGTTGTACCTGTGGCTCGCTGCATTCTCAGTCACAATATCAGGAGCATTTGTGGCATCAATACTATCAGAAACGACAACAGGAGGTGGGGAAAGTTCAGTTACCTCATTTAGGACATCATCTGGAGGAGAATCATTGGGCATGGGTGTGGTGCTGAGTTCTTCAAATTCTTTAGGTTCAGGTGGTGTAGGTTCAACCAGATCAGTATAGCTCCAGCTCAGAGATCTACTATCCTGAATCTCCCCCTGATCACTGTGCTGGGAGAGGTAGAAATACTCGGTTTCCACATAATTGCAATCCATAGTGACAAGAAACAGTCTGGTTTTGGGGTTATAGCACCGATACCCTTTCTGGCTGGGGGCATATCCCAGGAAGACACACTTTACCGCACAAGCATCCAACTTTGTCGGGTCAGATTTTGGGACATGGACGAAGACTGTACACCCAAAGATCCGAGGTGGTAAGGTAGATAGGGTGGTACTTCAGTCTGAGTTTGGAGAACTGACAGTGGTGTTTTTTGGTCCAAGATTTTTGTGGGTAACCTGTTTGTTAAGTAGGTTGCAGTGGCAACAGCCTCAAGCCAAAAATGTTCTGGGACACTTGCTTCAGTGAGTAAAGCCTGGGTCATTTCAAGAATGGTTCTGTTTTTTCGTTCAGCTATCCCGTTTTGTTGAGGGGTATTAGGGCAGGCGGTTTGGTGAATCATGCCGTGTTTTTTAAAGAAACTATGTATTTCCTGGTTAACATATTCTCGTCCATTATCTAACCGGAGTACCCTAATTTTGTGACTAAACTGTGTTTGCACCATATTAAAGAAAGCCACAAAAGTACCATAAACTTCAGATTTTTGACGCAGAAAATATACCCATGTCATGCGAGAATAATCGTCAATAAACAACACGAAATACCGAAATTGATTTTGATTTGTCACGGGGGCTGGTCCCCAAACATCTGAATGTATCAACGAAAAAACAAACTCAACCCAAGTATTATTTGGTTTAAACGAGGCCCTATGACTTTTCGCAGTAAGACAAGTCTGACATGACCAATTCAAAGACTGATTATGCGGAAAGAGTGTAGGAAATAACATTCTTAGATACCCGAGTGAGGGATGACCAAGACGCCTGTGCCAGAGCCAGAGTTGTGTATTTTCTGTTCCCACTGAAAGAAGAGCTTTGGAGGGGTTTTCCACTTCATCAACATAATATAATTCATCACGCTCAGTACCATGCCCAATGATCTCCTTCGTATGAGTGTCCTGTATCAAGCAAAAACGAGGATATATTAGGACCATACAGTTCAGTTCTTTTGTTAAATGGCTCAAAGACAGCAATTTACAAGATAAAGAAGGAACATAAAGGCAGTTTCTCAATTTCAGTTTTGGTGTGACAGAAATTGAGCCCTCATTTTCAACTACTACTAAGTCGCCATTTGCAGTTTGGATATGGGATTGGTTTGCGGTAACTGGGTTTAGTATATCGGTTGCCCCACAATCAAGGATCCACCGATACGATTTTTTCGATTGAGTTTGGGTGTTGCTGCGCAACAGGTTTGCAATTTGGGGTGAGTGTTTTGGTTGGTATCGATTTGGGTTGTCATGTTTGGTTCTGGCCTAATCTCGGCTAAGGGTTTGGGATTGATATGGGACGATAATGTGAGAACTGAGTCCTAAGGATTAACACTGTTCTGATACCATGTTAGAACATGGTATTTGGAGAAGAACATAGTATTTGGAGAAGAACATAGTATTTGGAGAAAACTTTGATTATTTGATTCATTGTGTAGGTTTTTTTTTTTTTTTTTTTTTGTTACAACAATCACACGAGACACAAGAATATATAGGGCCTAAATACAATCCCTATGAATCAGGACTAATAACAGGAGATTGGAAGCTAATCTTGGTAAGTCAAACATACCAAAGTTCTAGTATTCTAACAATCTAACATATTTTCACTACCTTCTTTTGACTATCAACTAAAGAGAATTAAGATGTAAAAGATCTCAACAAAAACTATTGGTAACTGGAGCTCTTCTCAGTTCTCAGCAGTATTGCTTCGTTTTTTTTTTTTCTCCTTTTACTCATCTCTCTCTTTCATTATTATCTCTTTTAAAAAATTTTGCTTTCAAAGAACCTCCATCAGTTCACACAGTAAAATGAAAACAACATAACTTGACATATCTAATCCATTAGTTCATTGATACGAGCTACGTAGCCACTTAGCAATCCCATCAAGTGAACAGGGGTTCATATCAATTTCTATAATGATAGGGAAAAGACCTACAAATTAAAGGGGCTCTTTTCTTTAGTAGCACATCGAAGCTAGCAGCAGTAGAAAGTGCAAATATATATTAAGGTAGAATGAAGCTTATCCTATTTAACTAATTACAAGTGTCCTTTGGAAACATGGAACCAACAACCTTAAACACAGAAAACAAATCAAAAAGGAAGTAGGCAGGCGTCTAGGTGATCAATTAGATGGGGAAAAAGATACATTTATATTTCATTGAGTTTTATTCTAGCAGATGATGAACCAAGGAACCCAATATATATACTATGTAATTCCCTAATTAATTAATCACACACAAGGATCATGAGTTTATTGTATTTTTGGAGTCATAACTTCACCCGTTTCTAATTTTGCTCCCATAATAATTGAGTTTCGCAATTTATATATCATAATTGTTTTTCTTTCTTTTTTCTTATTTTTTTGGGCAGTACCAAATATTTTCAAAATGTTGTCAGATTATGAGATGGAAATTGTGAGAGTCGATTTTTGCAACTGGGTTTTGCAATTTACATCTGGTAATCGGGAAACACTATTAAATTAGAACAAAAATACACCTATAGGACGTAAATTAAAAAAGTTAATTTTTATGTAACCAAAATTGTTAGATAGTATTACGCGTTCACTGTTTTATATAATTCACTTTAAGAATTAGTTGATGAATTTGAGAATTATCCAGGAAGTAAGTAGTTTAATTAGTATTATCCAATTCGATATTTATTCAACGTGAAACGGTTTGACCGGCACTCCACCAAAAATTTAATTAAATAAAAGATACAATCTATTCTAGTACTTTATTAAATAGTATATATATAGCGGTCAAAAGGATTTGAACTTGAATCATTACCTTCGAGAATTAATCCTTTAACTACTTGGACCAACCCTGTTGGTCTCAACTTAAAAATTAGTTAATGGGGTAAGAATTATCAACCATTGTTAGGAAGTAAGTAGCTTAGCATATTTATTCAATGTAATGAGACACTTTACAAAAACAAGAAAAAAGGTGAAGTTCTCAAAGCTGATTTAGACGAATCCATCCCATTATAATTTTTTGGTGCAATCCATCCCATTATAATGATAAGTGTATTATATATATATTTTTAAAACACACACTGTCAAGTGGCCAGAGGATGAATCCAAGTCATTGCCCTGGAGAAAAAAATCCTTCAATTACTTGGATCAATCTCTGCTGGCAAGTATATTATACTTATTAGGGTAAATTACATCCAGGTCCCCTGAGGTTTGCCATAATTACAATTTAGTTCCTGTTTTCTCATTCATTACAAAAACACCCCTATAAACACTGTTTCAGTTGAGGTCCCAGACGGAATAGTGGAAAAATCAGGCATACACTTTATCACTTTTTACAAAAAAGTCCCTGGGAACAGTGTTTATAGGGGTGTTTTTGTAATAAATGAAAAAGTAGGGACTAAATTGTAATTGTGGCAAACCTCAGGGGACCTGGATGTAATTTGCACTACTTATTATTTGATTTGTCACTCTTTCTATATTTTCCAGTAATTATAGGGTAAGTGTAATACACTCGTTCCCTTAATACACCAATTTACACAAATCAGGTTTGCGTTAGAATTACCCGAAGTTATGAGACGAAACAAACAATGAGCTCAAGGATCATCAAGTAAGGCTAATATAAAGGATGACAGATCCTTAATAGAACTATATCATCATTTAATGATGATATATATATATATGTGAATCTGATATACAAATATGGCGCAAAAAACACGTTTTGTATTTGTTTTAAGGAAGTCCGATTCCGATGTATATATATCTTTCATACAGTAAACATATGTACTACCCCTTTCAGCACACACTTCAGTTGCTCCTTTGAGAAACTTAAAAACAACTGAGAAAATATAATGAAAGAGTACCCTTAAGCTAGTTCCTTCCCAACCAAAACACCAATATATCCCCGAATCTTCCGAGGAGTCTAACTGATACTGCAATCATAATCTAAGGGATTTTGACTTAATTATGCGGATGGTAGAATCAACTCCATTAGAAACATATATAACATTACTTTTTATTTAACAGCCATTGTATATAGCAAGAAATTGGTAATTGATACCGAAATTGTTGGGAAAAGTCATCAAAATCAATAGATAACATGAAATTATTCAGATTGATAAAGAAATAAAAAGAGAAATGCTTGTGCGACTCATCAGGCCCAAAGTAATATTTGATGAGGAATACGAATTAATTGAAATTAATACTCACAGAATCGATCGAAGAGGAATGCTTGTGCGATTCATTACTTACTAAATGAAGTAGTCTCAGACAATAGCTCATCCAGCAAGTCAGATCCCAAATCCTCAAGAACAACCATATCCCCTTCACCAATTAATTCATGCTTCTTTTTAATACTTCTCCGGTTTTGTTTAGCTTTCGACGACGCACTCAACAACAATTTTCTCTTGTGCGACTCTTTCAGGGCTTTAGCTGGCGAGGAGCCCTCTTTGCAGCTGTAATTCATCTTCCCAAGTGATTTCACAACTTCTTCCAAGGGAAAGTTGAGAGGTACCAAAGGGCCTCTCATTGCGAATGCAGCTTGATCATAAGCTAAAGCAGCTTCGTCAGCAGTGTTGAATGTTCCAAGCCAAACCCTTTTCCCATTCCTTGTTGAATCTCTTATTTCTGCAGCGTATTTCCCCCACGGCCTCTTCCTAACTCCGATGAATCGTTTCTTCAGTTTAGGTTCATCTCCCACATTTCTATTGTTTGAAGGTTCAGCTTCTTCTTCAACTCTAAACCTTTGAAATGATAATAGCCTCTCCTTATCCTCCTCCTGTGTAAAAAATAAAGAATTCATTTTTCATACAGTTTGGACGGATTGAAAAGAGGAATTACAGAAACCCTAAGATCAGAAAGAGCAGTGTTAGTTAGATCATGAGACTTAGATTCGAAGGATTTCTTTTAAGGAAATGGAGGTAATATGAGGGAGATATTTTAAAAAGACATACTGGACTATTATGCATTCCTTTTTTAAACTAATTCGCAGCAGAAAATGTTTATATGGTTTGGTTGGTATTCGTTGTTTTGAATTATTTTGTTTTTTCCACTTATAGAAAGCCGGTTTTGGAAAGCTGCTTAAACCAGGGAGTTGGTTGTATTATGAACAGCTAAATGTGTATTTAACTTATGTGTTCATGTACTATGTTTCTTCAAACATATTCTCAACAAACGCACTAAAGTTTGTATGAAATAGTTAATTCAGTTGATTAATGGAATTTGTTATTAAGTACGGTTGTTCACGAATTTAATCATGTGTTCTTCACCTATTATCCATTTTAAACATTTCGTGATGTTTGTAGCATAACAGTAAAATAAAAGGTTATATCATATATGTGGTCAAGGAGGCGAAACTTCCTATCAAATTCAATATATATATAAAATGGTATGTGCATTTAAAAGGGATAGATTTCAGTTTCATGATTAACGAATAGGATAGAAAATAAGCACACTTGAGTAGGAGACTAAGGGGGCGTTTATATTATATATAAATGCAAAGTGAAAAAACTAATAATATAATTTGTTTGGTAAATATTATAAACTTGTAACTTCACCTACGCAATGCAAGTACAAATAAAAACTGTTGTTATTTAGTACATGTTGAAATAAAACTTTTTATATTATTATAATTAACTTGAATCTAGTAATTAAATTTATGTATTAAATAATAAATACAATATAAATAGAAAAATAATTTAAATAATAAAAATTATAAAATATATAGAAATATTAAAGGGGAAAAAAAGAATAAAAATGCGGTCGAGAAAAATGAAGTAAGAGATAAAAGGAAACATATACAATGGAATAAATTAATAAAACAAATGAATAAAAAGAATTAAATAAAATTAAACGGCCAACAATTCTAAAAGATTTATGACCGTATAAATTAGTCCCTCACAAAATTAGAATTATGGAACATTTTCTTGGGATATTTAGTTTTTCTTTTTTTTTTAATATAGTTCATGTATTAGAATTTGAACCAGGTCTGTCTGACCATTTAAGCGTAATCAAGGCTAACTATGTTCCTAGGAGTTAAAAACTCAAAGTACGAAACTTTTAATTAAACTAATATAGTATGGAATTGATAAATTACAACACTCGATGATTTTAATGGGATATTTACTATGTACTACTCTTGATATTTAATGTACTTATTTAAAAAGTTATCCATGCATAACAAAAAAAAGAAAAAGATTTTTTGTCATCCGAACTTTGCCTCTTTTTGTAATTTACCATCCCAACAAACTTTTGTTATAAACCGCCATCCAATCTTTGTATTTGTAACATACAATCATCTAAACTTTTTTTTTGGTGGTTTTAACTAAAAAACATGATACGTGGCATGTTTATAAAACGTACACGTCAGTTGTATTTTCACCAAAACCACTAAAAAAAAAAAGTTTAGATGGTGGTATGTTACAAATTCAAAGATTGGATGACGATTTGCAACGAAAGTTTATTGAGATGGTAAATTGCAAAAGAGACAAAGTTCGAATGACAAAAAATCTTTTTCCCTAAAAAAATTACGAAATGGACCTTAAGCTAGGTTTTATTTTTTGCATAAAGCGTCCCTCGAGTAGAAAGTTTAGACAGTTTTGTAATTTTTGTTGGTTATGTTCTACAACCCTATTTTTACCCTTTTCTTTTTCTTTGTTTTTATTTTTATAAGAATTCTATGGTTACTTTTGATACTCGGAAAATTCTTTGGTAAATGCACCAAAGTTCAGGGTAGCTGATATATATTTTCCTATTTTGTTTTCTTATTTGTGAAAATATATATTTGGTCTAACTCGCCTCAAAATCTAACTGATAAAGTGAGTTAGTTAAGCCAAGTATATATTTTATATGGTATCCGAGCAGATTGCATCATGCAATTGAATTGAAAATTAGAATTAAAATTGAAAAAATTTAAATAGAATTGGATTTCACGTTTTAAGTTAGACCCCCAATTGTTCGGACCAATAGACTATGAATCTCACTAATGGAATGTGAAAACAAACCGTAATCCCGTGCTTGACCAACGCCTGGGCTTGCGCGAGGGCAGGGTGTGTTGCTCTTACCTCATTAGCTAGATTTTGAGATAAATTAGGTTGAACACAAACTTTCACATAGTATTAGATCAAGTTGCATCCTATAATTGAATTGAAACAAAATTTTAAAAAATTTGAATGGGAAAAATGCAAAATTCGGATACCAACTGAGCCTCACTAGCGTTTTCAGGACAGTAAATTTTTCGGTGGCAAAAAAGTCCACTAACTCCAAAAATGTGTCAATTTCGGGACAATTCGCGCCGGAATCCACTGTTTCATACCGGAGACTATGGACACGTGGCATTTATGATGACGTGGATGATCACAACATTTCCAAGTCAGATAATATTTTCACGTATTGTACAGGTGGCATATGACGTGGGAAAATTGCAAAATCGGGATACCAACTGACCCCAACTAGCAATTTCGGGACACTTATTATTCCGGTGATAAAATAGTCCACTAACTCAAAGAATGTGTCAATTTAATGACAAATTCGCCGGAAATTGCCACAACCCCAAATCACCGGCCGGTAACAATCCCGCCACGACCACCACAAATCCGAGTTGCCGACAAACAATCTCACCACCACAACCCCAAATCGCCCCCACACGACCACCACAACTGTAAATCGCCAACAAGCGGCAAGAAACTCGCCACCAAAACACCACCACAACCCTAAATTGCCAGTAACCCACCACCACCACAAACTTATATATATATCCTTGCTGCACCACCACCACGGGAACCAAACTCATGACATAAGCACACTATCGCTGAATAACCGAATACATCAATTTTTTATTTTGAAGTTGCTCAGGCATTACAGTCGAAAATCAAAAGGGAAATTTAGGGCACAAAGCAGTAGGGTTATCATTTTTCGACGGGGAACTGGTCTGGTGGGCGTGATTTGGCTCAAAATTGGTTTGGTTGAGATAGCAATCTCGCTGGCAATCTCGGGTCGATCAGTCAAGAATTTGTAAGTGTGGACTCTTTATCGATCTGAAAAACACTCAAGCACACGTGAGCTCAAAGGCCAAATTGGGGAACTTGGGGTTGGGCCCAAGTTTGGCTCTCCGATACTCAAGTCAGTATTGGAGATGTTTAGAGAGAGAAATAATGTAAAGAACGCTATTAAATGCTCTTAAATACTTACCAACAACTGTTCCCGGATGGGGGGAGGGGGCGTATTTATAACCTTGGATAATTAATGCAGTAGTGTGCGCACGACAGCTATGCATTAAATGCGGTCAAGTGATTATCCCGAAGAGGAAATGCTCGACCACACCAAGGGGGCGTGAAGTGCGCCACTTTTCCCTTTTTGGTAAGACCTAGCACAGTAGGCATTAAATGCGACGGCGTGCATCAGTGTTGGGGAATAAGAGCGGGACACGTGTCTTGACAGCGATGTGTTTCGGGCATGGGATGCGTCGTAGAGTGAGGTCGATAGCCTCTAATTCTAGAGTGCCAAGGGGCCCAAGGGTTGGACCCTTGGAGAGGAGCCTTTGGCCCATGTTGGGAGCAGACCCGCACCGATCCGACACCATGTTGTCGGCCGGTGATTTGGGGTTGTGGCAATTTCCGACGAATTTGTCATTAAATTGACACATTCTTTGAGTTAGTGGACTATTTTATCACCAAAATAATAAGTGTCCGAAATTGCTAAATGGGATCAGTTGGTATCCCGATTTTGTAATTTTCCCACGTCATATGCCACCTGTACAATACGTGGAAATGTTGTCATCATCCACGTTGTCATAAATGCCACGTGTCCGTAGTCTCCGGTATGAAACAGTGGATTCCGGCGAGAATTGTCCCGAAATTGATACATTTTTGGAGTTAGTGGACTTTTTTGTCACCAGAAAATTTACTATCCTGAAAACACTGGTGAGGGTCAGTTGGTATCCTAATTTTGTATTTTTCCCAAGTTGAATTAAATTGAAATAATAAAAAAATAAATAAATTGAAGTATTGAAGAGCTATATATATATGGTAAACCCTATGTTATGTGAAAGGAGCAGAAGAAACCCTATGTTATAAGATAAGCTTTGGTGTTATGTCCGTGTGTCAGGCAGGTTTGGGCAATGTCAAATCTCCCTTGGTCAACGGTTATACAGTTAAGACCCGCACCGATCCGACACCATGTTGTCGGCCGGTGATTTGGGGTTGTGGCAATTTCCGATGAATTTGTCATTAAATTGACACATTCTTTGAGTTAGTGGACTATTTTATCACCAAAATAATAAGTGTCCCGAAATTGCTAAATGGGATCAGTTGGTATCCCGATTTTGTAATTTTCCCACGTCATATGCCACCTATACAATACGTGGAAATGTTGTCATCATCCACGTTATCATAAATGCCACGTGTCCGTAGTCTCCGGTATGAAACAGTGGATTCCGGCGAGTATTGTCCCGAAATTGACACATTTTTGGAGTTAGTGGACTTTTTTGTCACCAGAAAATTTACTATCCTGAAAACACTGGTGAGGGTCAGTTGGTATCCTAATTTTGTATTTTTCCCAAGTTGAATTAAATTGAAATAATAAAAAAATAAATAAATTGAAGTATTGAAGAGCTATATATATATATGGTAAACCCTATGTTATGTGAAAGGAGCAGAAGAAACCCTATGTTATAAGATAAGCTTTGGTGTTATGTCCGTGTGTCAGGCAGGTTTGGGCAATGTCAAATCTCCCTTGGTCAACGGTTATGCAGTTAAGGGTTAATATTTGCGATGGACTCTGCAAGGCTTTGACGGAGCTACAGGAAGAAGACGGAGTGCGGTTAGCAGTCTTGCTATGACTGATATAGTTTAATCGGAACTCTCATTGCACTAAAGGGACCTATAACAGCCACATGAGGTGGTAGCTATGACGGATTAGTTTCATCGTCTGGCGCAGGTGGTGGACATGGAACCGGTAAGAATTGGAACCGACAGGTTAATTGCTCATTAGGAGAAGCCTAGTTAAGGGTAATTAAGGTTAATTTTGATGGAGCCATATTATTGGGTTGGGGTGGTGGCACGGGACTCGGATGGCAATTGCGTGGGATGGGAGACGGATAGAAAGCGATTCTTGACGAACCCGAAAGTGGCTAAAACCTTTGCTGCTTTATCGGCGGTGAAACTTGCTTGAGATTTTGGGTGGACCCATGTGATTTTCGAAGGTGACAACATGAATGTCATTGCTCAAATGAAAAGTTAGGAGGAAGATCTCTCGCTCTAGGCAGCGTTTTCAAAGGCATTTTTGCTATTTCCTCTGGTTTTAGTGGTTGTAAGTTTCCTTGTATTAGGCATAATGCGAATGTTATCGCCTACTTATTAACTCGTAATGCAGTTTCGGCATGCATTGGTTCTTCTGATATTCCTTTATCTACTTTGAACAGTGTTTTAGCTGATTTGAATTAAATTAGCCCTCGAGGCCCTTTTCCTCAAAATAATTAAAAAAAAAAACATGATTTTCCTAATTTACTTCTAATATGTTTCCTTTTTTTTTTTTATAAATTTTTGCTTCATTATTTTTTTGATAAAATTCTTATTTTATTTTGTTTATTTTTCTTTTTCCTTCTTCTTTCCTGTTATTTTTCCAAGTCCCACCCCATTATACCCGACCACCCCACCTCCAACCTTTTCTTCACCGTCATGGCCACCTCTCTTCCAACCTTTTTTCTACAATAAGCTAACCCAAGGTATCAAAAAAAAAAAAAAAGGGTGAAGAAACAAGAAAAGAAAGGAAAAATGCTCAAAATACGCACGAACTGTCTCCGTTCAGTCACAGTTCTATCCACACCACCCTCCCTTCTCTCATTGCGTTTTCTTTCTCGGCCCATATCCTTCAACTTCACTACCGTTAAGGAAAGAGGAGATCAGGTAGGATGAGATCTCCAAATAAAAGAGGCGATGGTGCTTTCTTCAATGATTCTGTCAAGCCTAGATTTAGGTTGAGCTGAGGCGGAGAGTGACGGTAACGATTGTGCTGGGTTAGATCTGGTTCAGAATTGAGGCAAAGGGCGGTAGTGACGACTATGGTGGGGAGGTCTGGTTCAAGTTGAGACAGAGGGTAGTGGTGTCGGTGGCCTGAACCGTGGTTGTGTCGGTTGCGGTGGTGATGACAGTGGTTGTGCCCGTTGAGGTGGTGTTGACCGTGGTTGAGCGGGTGAATCAAGTAACGCCTCGATTCTTCGGCCGTACAGGTATGACATCACGAGTGCATTTCTTGCATTTTTAATTATTTATTTTACGCACTTATATGTTTATTTTAATGTTTAATTGTTATAATTGATTTATTTGAATTATTTGATATACTTTGAACTTGAATATATGAACTATATGCTCGTTGCCTTGGTATTTGCTCCATATATGCTCGATTTTGATTCCGATTTTTGTGCCAACTTTCCATGCATGAGATATATGTGTTATGAACTTGTTAGAACACTCGCTTTACGTTTTCGAGTTCGTTTGTTTGTGTTTTGGTTCGTTTGTTTGGAGAGGAACCGAAAAGGGCCTAAAACATTTTTAGCACACCTTGGGTTCCGAGCGGCGTATCTTGAGCTCGGGAATTCGGATTTGAATTCCGTCACCTCCATTGGACTCATTTCGACGATTTGGAGCCAATAGAATAAGCTTTGTATTTTTTCCAAGCCCACTTAAACCCCCGAAACTTCGTCGAATCGAGCCCCTTGTATGAAATTACCACCTTTGACTAAATTAACCACCATTAACTTTATATTTAACCAAATGAAGCCAAACTTGAGTCTAATTAACCATGGTTCAGCCTATTTTCTCCCTTCTAAGTTCTAATCTCTCATTTTCGGACTTAATAAGGAGAGAAGGAAAAAGAGCTGAAAACTTGAAGAAAAAGAAGAAGCAATTGAGCACTATTCATCCCTCACCTATTTGAGCTCATAAATTGATCAAATCCTCATCAATTCAAGAGGTATGTATATGAATTTGTTCCCCTCCTCCTTGTTCTTCTTTTAAGTCCACTTTTGTGCATTTTCATGGAGATTTGGATAGGCTATGGTTCAAGACATGAAAATGAAGGGTTTGGGGTCATTTTTGAATTTAATGTGTTAACATGACTTTGGAGCTGAATTGATGCATCTTTCTTGGTTATTTGAACTTCTCGAATTCTTTTATTTCATCCTAATTCATGGTAGTTGAGTATAGCATGAGTTATCATTGTTGCATTCATGAAAATGGGAGTTTTGGGCATGAAACTTGATCTCTTATCCTTCTTCTCATTCCATTCGTTTTGGACAGCATGTTAGGCATGGAATTTGAGTGTTTTTGCATGGTATTTGTGTTGCATAGCTGTTGTATCCTTACTCCCTTTGTTTCCCTGCATTTCAGCCGTATTTATGCATATTTCCAGCCTGTTCCGCCTGGTGGCACTGCTGCGATCGCGCGAGGAACAACCCTCGTCGCTGCCGCGACGATACGATAGTTTTTGCCATTGGATGGGTGGCACGGCCGGGCTAGTTTCAGTCGCGGACGCGATGGTCAGGCAGTGACACCTCCTGGAAGGGTGTCGCGGCCGCGACCCTGCTCCAATTTACTTCTATCCTTCCGGTACGGCCTCGATGGTTTTTGCCACGGCTGCCCTGCCCCTTGCTCCCTTGTGCGTGTGTTTTCTTACTTTCTTTCATGTTGCATGCTCTTACTACTTCGTGTACGTGTTATATGCTTCATTAACTCTATGTTTTATGTATTACTTCCTTAGTTATGAACATATTATGTGATTTAGGTGCATGTAGAGGTTGAATGGATTCATGCAACGTGTTGTGACTTCATTTCTCGTTTCTTTTTTCATTGTTGATTACCATTGTCTCATTTATGAACTAAATGATATGTTAACTTGTTGTTTATGGACTTATGCACTTATTTATGAAGTTTATTATGTGAATTGGATGAATATATGCAATCTATGCCATGATATGAACTAAGTGCATTCCATATGCATCATAATCATTCATGTACCTTGGTCGAGCGTTTATTTGGTACATTTTGAGTCTAAGAGTACCTCTCGTTGTTTTTTTTATTCAGCTGACCCTCCCGAGGATGAAAAGGTTGCACCTTAGCCGTTCTTTGCTCTCTCCTACTTTTGTTCGGCTATAAGGTGAAGTTTTTTGTTTCTTTTAGCTATTACGACCTAAAACCTTATGTGTTTTGAAGCCTGCATGCGAATTATATATATTATATGATAAATACATGTATGATATGTACTTTGAGGGCTTGTCCCACTTGTGAAAGACTTTGAAAAATGTTTTTATACGTATATATACTTTATTTTGCTTTGTTTTGAAAAGCTTTTGGTACGTTGGGTCTTGTAGCGAGAATTGGTTTTGAAGGATAGACTCCTTGACCTTGAACTTGTTCTTGAATTGTCCGGGCCCTGAGACTCCTTGACCTTGAACTTGTTCTTGAATTGTCTGGGCCCCGAGAATATGGGTAAGGAGACTCCGGGACAGCCGTGGGGTCGTCGGACACACCTCCTATGCATATTTCCATTTGAGAGGATTCACTCAACCTCGGGAGGTCGAAGGGAAGGTGATTTCTTTTGAGTCGGCTGTTACCGCCGTCGAAGAAGCGGGTAGGAGTAATTAGCCCCCGTCTCAGCACGTACTTGACACGGGATTTGAGGAAACACGTCTCTCTTTTCCACTTGAAGCTTGGTTGGACTTGTTTTGCTTTGGTTTTTGTCTTGTCATGTCTTGGAAGTTGGAGATAACTCGTACTCGTCGAGTTCTTATCATGTCTTGATTCTATGAAACGAGAATGGATTCCTAAACACTTAAAATTGGTTGCTTTGGTCTCCGGCCTTTAACTTCTTTTAAGTACTTATACTTAGTATCACGGGAAATGACTTGGATTGTAAAAACCATTCTCAGTTCATGGATTATCGCTTGTTTTGTTAATTGCTTTGCTCTATTACGTATATGGGTGCGTGTGTTAGCCCCCTCACTAGTCACTAGGACTAACCCTCGTTATTGTTTTCTTTTTTCCCTTCTTCTGAGTTGCAGGTATTACTTTTGGAGTCTTGAGCTAGGCGGCAAGTGGTCTAGTTGTCTTACTTGTGGATAGCTCGAGTCTCACACATATGTCTTAGCTTTTATTTACTTGATACTTATGGACATATATTGATACTTATGCTAGATACTTATTTATTTTGGCCTGGGATGGGCGTGTGATTATGTAATATGCTATGAATTGACTTTGATGGCTATGTTATATGTGTTGCTAGTTGGAATAACTTGTTTTAAATCGCTTCCGCTTATACGTGTTTAATTGCGCGCTTTGATATGAGGGTCTAGTCCGCCTAGTGTAGGAAAGTTTTTGATTTATCACTCGTTCGCTATGGTTTGACATGTGGGTGGAGTTCTATTTCGTTACACGTGTTGGACTCTAGTGCGGGGACGTGGTGCCTACCGCTCAGGGTACTACAAATCATAACCTATATTTCTGAGGTTTTACGTCCAACTATTTTAAAAATATAAGGGTTTTTATGTAATATTTTATATTATAGAGTTTTTCATGTTAATTAGTACTTAAGATCTATCGGGAAGGTAATGTTATAGCTGATCTCCTACCTACAAGGGGTGCCGATACTCAAGCAGATTGGTCCTTCCCAGGAGAACAAATGTTGAACGAGGTAACAAGTTTTATTGTTGTGGATAAATGGGAATTACCAAACTTCCGGTTCCATTAATGCTATTTTATTTCTTTAATTACAATTTTGTGAAGGCTGAGTTGCTCTCTAACATGTTTGTTGAAGATGTGGTGCATAGCCCTACCTTCTTTGACTGGTGGTGGACTGCTGCTGCCACAAGAGGGAAGGGCAATGGATTCTATCTCCCCCCTGGAGAACGATGGAATATTCATGGGAAGTACCAGATTTCTTACTTTTTGAATCATACCTGCTCTAATAATAAAATGTTTTGGTATAGGAAGGAGGAGATTGAGAATAGTAATTATAAAAGAATTAACAGAAAATGTAATTATAAAAGAAAAACCTATGTTATATACTATTGAAGAAAGACAAGAATTTAAAAAACAAATAGAAGAATTCCTTCGCCCAAATCCAGAAAAATCCATCAATAAATGACGAACTCCATTATAAATACAAAAATAAGAATTACGCTCTTTCCCTTTAGAAAGAGGCTAAATCGGATCGAATTCGAATAAGGGCTTTTTTCGGTATGCAACTTCGTGAGAAAGGGGCGAGAGAACGCAACAAACTAAACACAATAATACGAGTGAGACTCTCGATTCATCGATCTATTTGTTACTTAATAAAAAACTCATTCGAAAAAGTTTCAGTCCTTTCTCTAGTCCTGCTTTTATGGTTATGAATGAAGCAAAAAAGAAGAGGAATAAAGCTAGAATGGTAATAAACTATAAAAGGTTAAACTATTTCACTAAAACTGATAGTTATCCTTTACCAAATAAAGAAGTTATTATAAACCTAGTTAAAAACAAGTCTTTCTACTCTAAATTCGACTGCACTTCGGGTTTTTGGCAAATAAAAATGGAAGAGGATAGTATTCAATATACTGCATTCAGTGCTCCTCAAGGACATTACGAATGGCTTGTAATGCCTTTTGGGCTAAAAAATGCCCCATCAACATATCAAAGGAAAATGGATAACATCTTTTCAAAATATCATAATTTTATGATAGTATATATGGATGATATCTTAATCTCCTCAGATACCGAAAAAGATCATAGAAAACATCTTTTATTATTTGCTCAAGTTTGTAAAGAAAATGGAATTGCTCTTTCTGATAGAAAAGCCATAATAAAGACCAAGGAAATAGAATTCTTAGGGCTAAAATTGAGTGCTGCCGGAATAAAATTGCAACCTCATATTTCTTGAATAATCCTAGAATTTCCAGATAAACTTGACAATAGAAATCAAATAGAAAAGTTTCTTGGATGCTTAAACTATGCTGAAGGATTTATTCCAGAATTAGCAAAGAAAAAGCATGAAATACAAAAATTACTTAGGAAAAATAATACAAAAGGTTGGAATTCCAGACATACAGATATAGTTGTTAATCTTAAAGAGGAATGTAAAACATTACCAGAATTAAGATTACCAGAAGATAAAGACAATCTTATTGTCCAAACAGATGCTTCTGACGTATATTGGTTTGCAATATTAAAAACAGATCTAAATGAAATTTGTAGATATACCAGTGGAACCTTTAGTCAAGAGGAAGTAAACTCTACGATGCATGAAAAAGAACTACTTGGTATAATGAGAGGAATTGAAAAGTTTTCTCTTTTCCTTTTACAAAAACCTTTTGAGGTCCATACAAATAATACTCAAATTCAGAGTTTAATACAAAATAAACATCCAAATAAACCTCAATATAGGAGATTACATCGTTGGCAAGTTTTCTTGTCTTATTATAATTTTAAAATAAAACATATTAGAGGAATGGATAATTTCTTAGCAGATTTCCTTTCTCGAAATGTTGAATTTGGGCTTAATTAAAGGCGAGTATATGCGTATACATATACCCAGTCCATCTCAAATGGTAGATGGTAAAGACATTATCAAATCCGTTAATGGGTGATGATTTCCCAAAAATCATATTGAGACGAGTATATGCGTATACATATACCTAGTCCATCTCAAACGGTAGATGGTAAATACGATAACAAATCCGTTGCAGGTGGTGATTTCCCAAAAATCACTTAAAAACTAATAAGGTTTTAATTCATCTTCGTTTTGCAGGATGAAGGACATACAAGAACTAGCTGAAATAAAGGCTGAAGTTGATACACTGAGAGTAATCTCTCTTGATATAAATGAAGCACTAAACATCTTTGAAGACTCCATACAAGATAGTCTCAGAGTCTTATCCGATCTTGTCATAGAAAATGCAAAAAGAATGGATAATTTATATAAAAGAATTGAAAAATTAGAAAATGATAAAGAAAAGGCAGAGTGTTCAGGTAGTAAAAAGCCAGAGATGCCTGCAAAAATAGAGGAAGAAAATAAGAAAAAAGAGATAAAAGTCGAGGAAACAAAAAAGACATCCTCAACCAGAACCATAAAGATAGAACCACTTCAAAAAACTGGTTCTTTCAAGACTGTTCAAATAAAGGGAGAATATGTACCAAACCATTCTTATGATAAAGAATATAAAAGAATGTTTGATCTGGCATATAATTACCCAAATTGTGAAGAGATTTTCTATTCAAGCGGAAATTCCATTTACCTAAGGATAACCGCAATCTCAGGGGCTAATCCTGATCAAATTTTGAAACTTGCTGAATATGGTTTCCTAGACCTAATTTATCTTAGCAAGGATAAAAAAGAAATAAGTGGATTTGAAGATACATTCAAGTCCAAGGTATCTCAATTTGCTAAAGGAAGACAGTGCGTCCTGAAATTCTATACCATTCCCCCGGAACTAGAAGGAAATTCTTGGTATGAGGCATTACATATTGTCTCTATAAATCCATAATATAGCAACGTCAGCTTGGAAGTTGGAAGAAAAGGCTTCAAGGCTGCAATATACTCCCCTGAATGGGTTGTTACTAGAAGAGCTCTTAGGATAAAAGCCATACAAAGTATCTCAGATAATCTTCTGAATAAAGGTTTTCAAACCATCTTTGCTGCTGGTAACTGGTTATTAGTTACTAAAGGCTCTCCAAATTATCCAAAATCTGGATTACTAGAGGAATTCTACCATGTTCTTACTACCCATAGAGTTATTTGCTCCCCAACTACAAGACAAGAGGCTTGGAAATTGATTGGGTGCCATACAGACATCAGGATGTGACTGCATAAAAAAAAGTCCAATAGAGAGACGTAAGCAATGACGTCTGCAACCACTATAAAACTGTCGGCAAGATCTCAGCCGTTGAAGAAAAAGATAGATCAAGTGGCTACAAATACAAGTCAAGATTTCCTTATCTCTAGGGATAGGAATTGTAGCACCCCAACACGTAAGGATGCCACACCCCCGCACTACAGGTCGATCCACATACGAAATGGATAGTCCGTACATGAATCAACCTGCAGCGAACGGGACTAACTCACAAATCACATATTATAATATATAAAGTAAAGCGGAAGCATGCTATGTCATTGTTCTTTTATCGAGTAGTTCACATCTCAATTTTACATATCAATACATTATCATCTCCTAAGATAGATAACAAATAACATTAACAAGATAAATAACAAATAATATTAACATCAGTTCCTTTGAAATGTTAAATACATAAAATGTACTGTGCGGCCTCGAATGCAAGGACTCGACTCAGCTCGATTCCTGCGTAGAGTGTACCTGCAAGAACACTGCATATATATCGATTTCCCAAATATCTCCATCACTCCCATAACCCCATCACTCCAATAACGAGAAGGTTGCGAGCCTTCACCATTCACTCCAATAACGGGAAGGTTGCGAGCCTTCACCATTCACTCCAATAACGGGAAGGTTGCGAGCCTTCACCATTCACGGTAACACGGTAAGTACTCACGATACACGCAGCGTTAGGATTCTAGAGGTGGCTCCTACGGGTTCAGGAGGTGGCCCCCACACATGTAGAACTTTGCCCCGCAGGTTCAAGAGGTGGCTCCCATATGCGTAGCACGCTGTCCCATATAGCACTTAGCTCTTGCGGCTGACCAGTGGTACACGATAACACGATAATCACGATGCACGCATTGCTTTGCATGATCATGATATGAACACGATAATCATGGTATGCGCATTGCTTTGCACGATCATGTCCTGCTTGCTAAACACTTGAGAGCTTGGAAATAATTAGTAATAAATAGGTATATACCAAATAGAGACACACGGCGTATTTATAATCAATATGTTATGCAATAATACTTAAGTAATGTCAAATAAGAGCACAAATATCACTAAATCGAGTTTATAACTCATATAAGTCACATACGGGAGCCAAGGAAGTGAAAAGAATGCAATATAAAAGGTTTTGGTGAAATTTAAGAAAACTTGACAATTTTGGGAAAATGTACATGTTGTGGGAAATCTGGAATATCTTTAATTCCAGATGTGGGAATTGAGTTTTGTTTCTTGGATATGAAACTAGACACAAAGACCTTTCCAACGCTATATGGCACATTTTCTAATTCAAACCGAGGTGAAAATGGCGTTGGTTTGAAGTTGGGTAAAATGCAGATTCTGGCGGGGGTCGCGGGCGCGACCAGTTTTGTGCCTATTTTTGGTCGCGGGCGCGACCTTCAAGTTCTGCAAAAAAAAAACAGAGCAAAAAACAGGGGAAGGCTCGGCCAAACTCAAAACCAACCCAAAACATGAATTTTCAAGTCTCAAAATGTAATATTTTTAGATAACAACATGCATATATGCTCAAGATACAATAAAATTCCATAAAAGCACATAATTCACTCATGATCATCACGATCTTCCATTTTGGAACTCATATACATATTCATCAAATATTTCCATAAACTCCATGATTTCTTGCTCCAATTCAATTTCAAAGCTCATAATCATGCTTCTAGTTTCATATAAACAAGTTATGGTAACCAAATACTAACCCTAGCTTCATATACAACTTCAAGAAATCATGATCTCATCCATGTCTACCTTGAAAGAAAGGGAAAAAGAGAGGAGATGGGATGGTGATGATCATGAAGCTTCAAAGCTATCAAATCCTTCAAGTTTTTCGATTGAAATTGATAAAATCTCTCTTCCCTTCTTGGTTGTTTTGGTTCGGCGGAAAAAGGAGCAAATATGTGTGTGTGTATGAAATGAAAAATGAGCATGGAAGATGAAGGAAGAGATGATAACGTGATTCATGACTTGAAGTTGATGAAATGCTTTTATTTGTAATTTAGTCCCTCAAATTCATGAGTTATGCAATCAAGTTTCATTCCTACAAATTTAATCATTTTGGTCCAATAAATGTTTATACAATTTGGCCCCCGAATTTAAAGGAATGATCATAAAAGGACAACTTAACAAATAAATCACATTCGACAATTAATTCACATACAAAATGAATCCACTTTATGCAATAATTCCCAAATTAACATATTTCACATAACCTTATTGGAAATATAGTTTATCATGAATTATAGGAATTTAATAAACGAAAGAATTAAAATAATCCTAACTCTTGGAAAATCCATAGGTGTCGTGCGTACCTGGAAAGCCGGAAATCGGGGCGTTACAGGAATCTTATCTTTTCACGCGGTTTCTCCGCTCTATTAATAGACTTTGCTTGTATTAAGAAAGGGCATCGAAAAAACAGAGAGTGAAGAGTGAGAAAAAATTGTCTGTTAGAATTGTAATTCGATTGTTTGTCTTTGTACTGAATATGGAAAAATAAACCCTTAAAAGGTGAAATAAAATCCTTTCTTTCATAAAAACACAAATTCTATTTTGATTTGAGCTTATTACATCTCTTTACTCCTTTTCATCTTTTTCAAAATAAGATATCTGGTTCCAATAAGCCGTAGTGAATTTTCCGTTGGAGATCGAAGCTTGTTTCCGTTGATGTCCATATAGGTAGGAGACCGTCAGGACTGTTGGAATGATGAGCTGATCAAGGAAGAAGAAGACGAGTCTTAGAAGAATCCGATAGATCTGTATAGAAGACGAAGGAGATAAAGAAAGGTAATAAACTTTACTCAAAATATTTTGGGAATTATGATTTCAGAATGGATTTTAGAGTACTCTTGTTAAAATCAATTATTGATGAATTTTGTTATTAAATCTGGTTATTTCATATATAACCCCTTGCTCATAATCATAAAATTCATACAAATAAACATGAATATTAATTTGGATGATGACTTCAGAGAAGGAGTAAACCTTGCTTATAAATTTGGCAAGTGTTTTGATGAAGATACATCTAATAAACATTTCAGACAAATGATAAAACAACTTTTAAACTCTAAAATGAGGTCATTAGTACAAGAGCATACAAATAAACATAAATTCAAAGAAGAAGATTGTGATGAAAATTGCAAAAAGATTAATAAAAAATTAAATTTCATAAACAAAGTAATATTTGCTATAGAACAAGTCTACGAACAAGAAGAATCCTCAGATTCTTAAAATAAGATGAATTCCAGAGAAATAAAAGCAGATATAAAAAGGTTAAGATTAAGACTAAAAGCTATAATGTCAGGATTTTCAAGTTCTTGGATCATGATGAAGATTTTTAAGATACTTGACAAAGATAATAGATTATCAGAATATGCAAAAGAAGATTATAAACAAATTAAAACAATAAACAAAAAGTTAGTAGAAAAAATACATCAAAGGGAAATAAATGGTTAAAAATGGATCTATATGAAAAGCAAATGAACGGACACCAAAGAATAAAGGCAAGAAAACCGATAAAATACAATAAGGAAAAGTTAGAGAATATGGATAACCCGTTTCAAAAAATTATGCATAAAAAGATATTAGAAAATTTAAGAATACAAGAGCAATATCTTATGAAAGAAATAATAAATTCTAAAAATACTTTGCTACGGTTAGAAGATGATATTAATTTTATTAAAAGACAAAATAAAGAAATAATATGGTCAATGCAAAATATACCTCGTTATAATATAATGGATAAACGATATTAGAAGAAAATAATGAGACAATAGAATGGTATAAAAATAAAATAAGAAAAAATTATATACTTTCATCTGCTTGAACTTTGATTCATAAAGAAAGTATATCAATTGATAGTATAACAAAAGAAAAACAACAAATAAAGACAATTATGAATACTAAAAATGTTAAACAAATGGGAAAAAACTTAGAAACATCCTTACAAAAGGAAGAAATATACAAGAAAAATTATGAACGAACATTAAATAAAAATGTAATAAATAAGGATACAATTATACAAGGTATAAAAGAACAAAGAAAAATTATAAACAATATAAATAACAAATTTGTGGAAAAAATACAAGAAAGAGAAATTAATGAACCAAATTAAAACTATTTGGGTCTTCATAAAATTAAAATCTAACTTTATATACTTTTTAAAATATTCTAAAAAGTTTTGGGGTTAAAACTATAAATAATACAAAATTTTGGACAATAAAGCAAAATAGTGCTATTTTGTCTTATTAATAAACGTCAATACCTATGGCAATTTATAATAAAAAATGAAACTTTTTTATAAAAATACTATTTTATAAAGAATATAAATATTAAATAATATTTTAGAAAAAAGCCCGCAATTTATGTGGTTTCTATTAACAAATTTGGATTCATATGGATATCACATCACCCTAAATGTTCCCTTCTTCAATTCACTTGAAGACTTCAGAAAGTCCCTAAATTTCTGAAACCCAAATGCATGTGTAAAAAGAGCTGGGCCTTTCTTTTGTCTGCATCCGTCGGCCGAAGTTATTTGATTCGGTTTCTTGGGCACGAGAGCCATTAAGAAGCAAACAATTAACAAATAAATGAATAAACTTTAAATAGTAAGTAAATTTATGATATAAGTACGACATTAACGGAGTTTGTGGGTATTTCCTAGGAATAATAAATCCACTCTTTCCGTTTTGAGTACAGGGTTTGTTTTAGATTTGCTACTGATGCGGCTTTTAAGAATGCTATTTAATAGAAAGATTATTTCCTATTATGATCGACCGTTACCGATACGACAACATAGATACAGTTCGATACAGATATGGTAACACAAATTTTTAAAAAATTTTAGAATTTGATATAGTTCTAATATAATTATGTTATATATAAATAAATATATTTATAATTATTAATTTATTTTAAATAAAATATTTATTAAAGTATTCAATATTATAAATTTAAATAAAATAAATTCATATCCAATTCAACATTCAAAATCATTTCAAATAATATTAACACATTTTATTTATCATGATATTATGATAATATCGAAATAAAAATAATAATTAAATTAAATTAATACAATAAATTTTCTACAATTCTTTTTTTCTTCAAAATTATAAGCCTCAAACTTTTATAAAAAATATAAAAATTTAATTTTTTTTAAAAAAAGAAATGAGCATTCCTAATTGAATAACCTATCCTAATCTTAAAATATATCAATCATTTTTTAGGAATGAAATTAATAATGATTATTTCATTATTGTTTCATTTTATCATACCAATCATGTCGTAAATATGAGACCTAAAAATATTGGAATCTGGAAAGCATGGACACACTAAAATTGTGTCCGTGCAGTGTCCAACACATGATGTCGGACACGGTTGAAACGTGTCCGAAATAAAAAAAAAAATTAAAAAAAAAAAGTAGGACACGGTGTCGGACATGGCGGGGTGAAGTATCCGACACGACTAGGACACGACGGGGCAAAATTTATAATTATATAAAGTTTTTTATGCGTTTTTTAATATTTTTAGAATTTTTTGAGGAGAAAACTAAAATAACAAAAGTTATTCTTGTTTTTAATTATGCATATTCTTTTAAATATTTTATTTTACATAGATTATACTTATAAAATAATATTATTTTTATATAAAATATTTTTCTTTATATATAAAATATATTTATTTATATAGAATATAATCGTGTCGGAGTGGTGTCATGTCCTAAAATTTTTAAAAAATCCGTATCGTATCGTAACCATATCCGTGCAACATAGATTGGAATAGATACATTTTAAAAGGTAGGATGTATACTATTATATGTAACAAAATCATGTTCGACTAAGTTTAATTCGGTTTTGAGTCATGAATGGAATTTTGTAGATATTAATTTATTCATAATTTTTTTTTTAACTCAGACACACCGAAACTGGGATTCGAACCCGAGACTTTATCCTAAAGAATAAATTCATTTACTATTTGGACTAACCTCTATTGGTAATTTATTCATAATTTGATTCATATTGAGTTATTTGTTTTTTAATCATCTAATATTATTTTTTTTCTATTACAATTTTGTCTTAGAGTTGAAAATTCTTTTTGTCATTTCATTTATATATTTAGGAAAAGTTCAATATTTACTTTTCGCTTTCACTTAAATATATATTCATATAATTAATTTTTTATCATATATTATTTGTATCTAATCAATTTACTTTGTTAAATTATGGTCATTCTCCAAACCAATAATTTTATTTTAAATAATTTTCTTTTCTAACAATTTTCTATTTTACAAGCCACTACTTTATTATTTGATTTTTATATTTATTTGCTTAATTAGCTCTATTTTTTTTTTTTATAAACCATTAATTACTTTTGTCTAGCTAGTTATTTATATGAAAGTGTTTGTTGGGGCTAAGACATATATATATATATTTTCTTCCACTATTGAATTTTTTTTAATTTAATTTTTGTATTCATTAAGTGTTTTACATTCTTTATATTTTTTTATCTTATAATTTCATTTTAATTATCAAGTTTTGGTCATCTAAATAATTTATTTATTCCTCGCCTTAATTATTTAAATATTCATAAAATGAAAAATAATCTCACCGATTTCTAATATTTCTAAATTTAATTTAATTTTTAAAATAGATAATAGTAATAGCTGGAATTTTTTCGCACACCCAAGTGGTCAGAGAGATTCGAACCCGAATTATTGCACTAAAGAATGAACCCTTTAACCACTTGAACCAACCCCTGTTGACCTATGCTTGTATCATACTTAATTTACTGTTAAACAACACTTAAATTTTAAACATTTTCTCAAGACTACTAATAAAAATTTATCATCATCTAAAGTTTTATATGTGAAATATATTTTAATATTATAATAATTTAAAATATTAAATTTATGTTACGTACAAAATTAATTCAGTCCATCCATCGCAAGGGCACACGCTAGTATTTTTTATTATAAGACAAGTGAGTTTTAAGATATTAAAATTAAACAATATATGGAGGTCATACTTATGGAAATAAAACTAATTAGGTCATCCATGTGGTAAAAAAATGAGATTAAGTAAATCACTTAATTAAGAAGAACATAGTACTTATCACAGACTAGTATCTGACCTAATAAGAAACACAGTACTGATCACAGAGTGGCACAGACTAGTAATCTTACCTAATAAGAATTAAACACAGTACTTATCACAGCCAATCGCCTTTGGAGAGAGATCAACCTCAGCATATATTTAAAAGTACTGCAAGTGATAAAAAGCAGAAAATTTTACCGGAAGTATTACATCAAGTTCAGAATATCCAATTGGTGGACGATATCAAATCTTTCATAAATAACAGGTCTTGACTGGTTTGCCGATGGGGGGCAAAATTTTCAGTTTTATAAATTTTATACACAAAATTATTAAGTTATACAAAACTAACCAGAAAAAATGCAAGGAGACACATAAATTTTCGGGAGCCTCAAAACATTTATCCCTCTTGTCGCAGTTTTGACTTGACTTTAACCTACCGGTGCCCGTCGCATAATATGAGCACCTTTGGGCGGCCCCCATGTGGCTCTGTTTTTGTATATATATAAATCATAACTATTTCACAGTCAAGAATGATCAGTGAATGGACGTTGGATATAGGGAGGCAAAAACTGACAAGTAATTCATATTTGGAACTCCATCCATATATATATATATATATATAAACCTTTTAATATTCAGAAATAGAAACAGAAAGGTAAACTTATTTAAATAAATTTGGGGAGAACTTATCATGCAAAAGAATTCAAAGCTTACTTATCATCTTCCAGATCGGATCTCAGGAGTCATGGCCCTGAAACACCACTATTATTTGTTTCCTGCTTTTGCAGATGGACGAACTATTATATGTTGGGTAGCTTTTTCTTTTTCGTGGCTTGGCAATATACAAAAAAGGAATGTGGAATTTCTATCCGCATCTCAATGTACTAACAAAGGGAATTTTAGTCCCACCAAAAAACAAAGGGGATTTTAGGATTTATATTCTGCGCACACAAAAATTTACAAAGTTTTTTTTTTTTACAACCAAATCCCTCACAGGGGAATATTATAGCAAATCATGAGGAATAATAAAAAGAATACAAGAAGCAATAATAGAAAAATTAACGCAAGAAGCAATAATAGAAAAATTAACGCAGGTCGAAACCGTAATTCCAACAAACAGATTTGTGAGCTATTATATTAGCATCACATTTAGTAAAAGAAAAGGACTCTTTGAAGATTGGTCCTCTCAAGTTGATCTCGATCTGATGCGCCTGTAGTTCCACAGTCGCTTTTTCTCCGAATTGAGCACAAATAACTGGGCCTACAACAGATAACTCGGCCAGAAAATTTCCCGGATAAACACAGGAAAAGATAAAACTAAACTTCCATACGGAAGAGACGAAACTTCCATACGGAAGGGATAAAACTTCCATACGGAAGAAACCAAAGAAAATAAACCAAAAAGAAAAAAACAGATAAAGAAATCGTCTGTGAACAGACAAATCCGCTAGATCTGGGAGGATGCCAGAAACTTACCATAGATCCGTGAGAGTGAAAAGAGGATCCCGACGGCTATTGGAATAAAACAGAACAGATTTGGGTCGATCTGGCGGTGGAATTATGTTCTTCACCGCCGGATCGGAGTTGAGAGGGAAGCTTTTGCTTTGTTCAGCAAAAATTTACAAAGTTAATTGAAGTCGAAGCATATATATACATACATATATGAGTTAATTATAAGTAGCACCTTTTAGAGTTTCGAATATTACAATTGGACTCCTGCTACTCATTTTATTATATTTTGGCCCCCTTTTAAAAATTATAAATTACATTAGATCAATTTTCTGTTAAATTTAGGGTGACGTCATAAATTTTGGGACTTGAATTCTTCGTTTTACCCTGTCTTAAATTTAGAGTAAACTTGGTATAAACAAAATTACCTATTAAGATAAAGGTAAAATGGAAAATTCAAGTTTCAAAATCTATGACGTTACCCTAAATTTAATGGAAAACTAATTTAATATATCGAAGAAGTCGATTTCCTTGTACAGATTTATCTATGTAGGATTTGCAATTATAATGTTGTAGGATTTTCTTGTACGGATTTGTCGTTGAAGGATTTGCAATTATAATGTTGCTAGATTTATCTATATTATTAAATTTCTAGTCATCGTTTTTATATGGATACAATTGACAAAAATTGTATTAAAAACAGGTTAAAAATAAAAATTTATAAAATATTTTTTAAACAGAAAATAAAATTGCGACGACTTTGCAACGAAAAAATTCGTCTGAATTTATATTAAAAAATAATAAAATTTTGAAAGTTCGTTTGAAAGTTCATGTGAAAAATAATATTAAAAAAATAAAACTCTGTAAAGTTCATCTGAAAAAAATAAAAAAAATAAAAAAATAATAGTTATTCGTCGGAAAGTTTGTCTGAAAACAATTGGTCCGAAATTTTGTGGTGGCAGTTTTCGTCGGAAATTCATCGGAAATATCAGACGGTCAAATTTTGGTCAAGGTATGTTGGCCGGGAAGTTCGTCGGAAATCATCAGTTGATTTCGGACGACATAATGTTTCATCGAAATATGGTCGGAATGTTCGTCGGAATATATGTTCGTTAGAAATGTGGTCTGAAAGTTCGTTTGAAATATGTTGAGACGAGAGTTTTTCAGACGACTTAAAGTTGGTCGGATGTTCGCCGGAAGTTCATCGGAAATTGTATTTTCCAGACGAAAATGTCTGAAAGTTCGTTTGAAAAAGACTGTTTTTTTGTAATGTAAGTGTAATTACTTATTTCTTGAAGGGTGGTGTCTGTAATTTAATCTAAAAATATTGGTGAATTGTAATTACCCCATTTAATTTGGAGCTAGGTGTAATTATCCATATATATACGTATTCTTCACATTTTTGTACGATATAGAAATTTATGGCGACAGCATAAGAAATCAAGTTCTTCATTTTTATTTTCCAATGTTGATCCTCTAACTATAAGCATGCAGCAATTTAGGTCCTCTTTAAACTCCGGCTAGCAATTATGGCTTGTAATTCAATTAAGTTTTTGATATTATCGGTCTTTTTGGATCCAAAAATTTAAAAATTTGCAAAAAGAGAAAATGTGTTGGTAGAAGGGCTTCGATCGAATATTTATGTAAATTACAAGCCTTAATTGCATATGGGAATTTAAGTCGGACCAAAATTGTCATACATTTATAATTGCACTACTAAAATTGCAATGAGGCATCCAAAAAAGAAAAGAAAGGTACTTTTGTAAGATTATTATATAATATAAGTAATCCTCTAATAGTAAAATATTTTCAACTCTACTAATGATATTATTGTACCATTAAGGGAGTCATTTGTTGGGTCCAGCCCAATTCCAATTTGTTGGCCCAATTCAATTATAATACAAAAGCCCATCTTGGAAATCCTTTTTTAGATGTGAAATAGGTTTTATATTCTTGGAAGAAAGAGCTGACCGAACAACAGCAATTTTTATTCAAGGTGAGAGGCGTGAGAAACAAGAAAGTTGGCTGCACAGTTTTGTCCAGTTTCTGGGCAGCGACAGCAACTTCGAGCGGACGATCGGGAGGTCATTTGTGGTCCGATCGAGCTGATTTTCGGACAACAACTTCCTAACTCATCGAACTTGAAAGTGAATGGTGGAGATCTGATTTGGAGCACTGTAAGTCGGGTTTTTCGGTGCGTGAACAGTGACGCAATTTCGGCTTATTTTTCGTGTTCTTTCTCCTTTTGTGTTCAAGTTCGTTTTGGATCGAATCGGTGTTTGGTTCGTGTTTGGAGTTAGATTTATTGGTGTTTGAACCGCTGTAATTTTGCCTCGTATTATAGTGGATTTGTTTTTGGGTCTCGTAGGCCTCGTGGTTTTTACTCTTCGATTTGAAGGGGTTTTCCACGTTAAAATTCTCGTGTCTCTATTCTCGATTTGTTTGGTTGATTATTTTTCTATCCTTGGGCATACTTGGTTGATTGGTTATTGGGCATTTGGAAAGGAGTTTTAATTTCCGCTGCGTACACTCGGTTTTGGTGTATCCCTTTCCTATCAGAGTGGTATCAAGAGCCGCGTTGGTTCTTTTGCCGGTGTGACCATGGAGATGAGTACAAGTAGGATGATAACTTTAAATGGATTAAATTATCATCTATGGAGTAATAAGATGAAGGATCTCCTCTTTGTTAAATCTTTGCACTTGCCTGTTTTTGCAACTGAAAAGCCCGTGTCTAAAACCGATGAAGAATGGGATTTTGAGCACAAACAAGTTTGTGGGTTTATCAGACAATTTGTTGAGGAGAATGTTTACAACCATATTCAACACGAGACACATGCGAGAAGTTTGTGGGAGAAGTTGTAGAATTTGTATGCATCGAAGACGGGAAACAATAAGCTGTTTTTGCTTAAGAAGATGATGCAGTTGAAATACAAAGAAGGAACTTCTATTGCTGATCATTTGAATGAGTTTCAAGGCGTTCTTGATCAGTTGACAGGTATGGGCATTAAATTTGATGATGAAATTATCGGACTTTGGATTCTTGCCACTTTGCCTGATTCTTGGGAAACTTTTCGTGTTTCACTTGTTAACTCTTCGTCTGATGGTGGTATAACCGTTGAGCTTGTGAAGAGTAGTGTTTTGAATGAAGAGATGAGACGAAAAACTCAGCATTCGTCACAACCCGAGTTGTTGGTTTCAGAGAATAGAGGGAGAAGCCAACATAAATATAATAATAAAGGTAGAAGCAAAAGTCGAAGCAAGTCAAGGTCAGGATGGAAAGAATTTAAGTGTGATCATTGTGGTGAACCTGGTCATATCAAGAAATATTGTTTTAAATTGAAGAAAGAGCGTAGAGGCAATCGTGATGGGCACGATAAGAGAGACCAGGATAAGAATGATCGTGTTGCTACTGCTACTTCCAATGATGATCTTATTCTTGCATATGATGACAATGTAGTTGTCGTAGCCAGTGATGATTCCAGTTGGGTTATCGACAGTGGTGCCTCATTTCATGTAACATCAAGGAAAGATTTCTTCACTTTTTATACTTCTGGTGATTTTGGAGTTTTGAAGATGGGAATGATACGGTGATACCGGTAGTAGGCATTGGGACTGTTTGTTTGAAAACCAACAGTGGGTCGAGTTTGGTGCTTCATGAGGTTAGACATGCACCTAATGTTCGTTTGCACCTGATTTCAGCAGGAAGGCCGATGATGATGGCTATTGCAATTTCTTTGGTAATGGTCAGTGGAAACTCACAAAAGGGAATCTAATTGTGGCTCGAGGTGATAAATTCCATAATTTATATAAGATGAAGGCTTCTATTTGTGTGAACTTGGTTAATGCAGCAGAGAGTGACAACTTGTCAGAGCTTTGGCACAAGAGACTTAGTCACATTAGTGAAAAGGGGCTCGATTGTTTGGCCAAGAAGAATTTGTTGTCAGGGCTGAAAGATACAAAGTTAGAAAGATGTGTTCACTGTTTGGCTAGGAAGCAGAAACGGGTTTCATTCAAGAGTCATCCCCCTTCAAGGAAAACTGAGCTTCTTGAACTGGTACACTCAGATGTTTGTGGACCAATGAAGGTACGAACTCATCGTGGTGCACTTTATTTTGTCACTTTTATTGATGATTGTTCGAGAAAAGTTTGGGTTTATGTTTTAAAAACCAAAGATCAGGTATTTGATGTTTTTAAAGTTTTTCAGGCATCAGTTGAGAGAGAAACTGGTAAGAAACTGAAATGTATTCGTACTGACAATGGTGGCGAGTATTGTGGTCCATTTGATTCTTATTGCAGAGAACAGGGTATTCGGCATCAGAAGACGCCTCCTAAAACACCTCAGTCAAATGGCTTGGCAGAAAGGATGAATAGGACTCTAGTGGAGAGAGTCAGATGTTTGCTTTCAGACGCGAAGCTACCTAAGTCTTTTTGGGGTGAGGCTTTACTTACTGCTGCATATATAATTAATTTGTCTCCTTCTGTTGCATTGCATGCTGATGTTCCTAATAGGGTATGGTATGGAAAGGATGTCTCCTATGATCATTTACGTGTATTTGGTTGTAAAGCTTCTGTGCATGTACTTAAGGATGAGAGGTCTAAGTTAGACACGAAAGCGAGAGAATGTATATTTCTTGGGTATGGTCAGGATGAATTTGGTTACAGGTTTTATGATCCGGTTGAAAAGAAGCTTGTTAGAAGTCGTGATGTAGTGTTCATGGAGGATCAAACCATTGAAGACTTAGGTAAAACAAGTAATTTGGAGTCTTCAGTTTGTGATGATTTGATAGATTTGGATCCAAAACCTATTGCTAGTCTTCCTAATGCAGTTGAGTTAGACAATCAGAATAATTTGGAGACAGGGGTTGATCATGATCATGCTGAGGAGGATCATGAAATTTAGAATGGGGAAGATAATCCAATTGTTGAGCAACCTTCAATCCAACCCAGGAGATCTACTAGGAACAGAACGCAGTCTGTTAGATACTCATCTAGTGAGTATGTGCTTTTGACAGATGGAGGAGAACCTGATTGTTATGAGGAAGCCATGGATAGTGAGCTTAAGGAAAAGTGGTTTGAAGCAATGAAAGATGAGATGCAATCTTTACATGACAATCATACTTTTGACCTTGTCAAGTTACCTGAAGGCAGAAAAGCTCTAAAGAACCGATGGATTTATCGGTTAAAACAAGAAGAGAATAATTCACAGCCGAGATACAAAGCCAGATTAGTTGTTAAAGGCTTCAGTCAGAAGAAAGGAATTGATTTTGAAGAGATTTTCTCACCTGTTGTGAAAATGTCGTCAATTCGTCTTATTTTGGGCTTAGCAGCTAGTCTTGATTTAGAAGTTGAACAGATGGATGTGAAGACTGCTTTCCTCCATGGTGATTTGGAGGAGGAGATTTATATGGAGCAACCCGAGGGTTTCGTTGTTAAAGGGAAAGAGAATTTTGTTTGCAGATTGAGGAAAAGCTTGTATGGTTTGAAACAAGCTCCAAGGCAATGGTATAAGAAGTTTGAGTCGGTTATGCTGCAGCAGGGTTATACAAAAACTAATGCTGATCATTGCGTATTTATTCAAAAATTCTCTGATGTTGATTTTGTCATTTTATTGCTTTATGTTGATGATATGCTCATTATTGGTCACAGTGCTTCTAGAATTGACAAGTTGAAGAATGAGTTGAGTAAATCTTTTGCCATGAAAGATTTAGGAGCTGCGAAGCACATTCTTGGCATGAGAATTTCTCGTGATAGAAATGCCAAGAAGTTGTGGTTGTCTCAAGAGAAGTATATTGAGAAGGTGATTCAGAGATTTCATATGGATAAAGCCAAAGTTGTAAGTACTCCTCTTGATGGACATTTTAAGCTGAGTAGTGCACAGTCTCCTTCTAATGATGAAGATAAGAAGGACATGCAAGGTGTTCCCTATGCATCCGCGGTTGGAAGTTTGATGTATGCCATGGTTTGTACGAGACCGGATTTGGCTCATGCAGTTGGCAAAGTTAGCAGGTTTCTCTCAAATCCGGGTAGAGAGCATTGGAATGCTGTAAAATGGATTATGAGATATCTCCGCGGCACTACAGATTTGAAGCTTTGTTTTGGGTCTGGGAAACCGATGTTAGTTGGATATACAGATTCAGATTTGGCCGGTGATTTGGACTCGAGAAAGTCTACTTCTGGTTATTTGACTACTTTTGCAGGGGGAGCAGTGGCTTGGCAATCTAGACTGCAAAAATGTGTTGCTTTGTCTACTACAGAAGCCGAATTTATTGCAGCAACTGAAGCTTGCAAAGAATTACTTTGGATGAAGAAGTTTGTTCAAGAACTTGGATTTTCACAGTCGAAGTATGTTTTGTTTTGTGATAATCAAAGTGCAATACATCTCAGCAAGAATTCGAGTTTTCATGGTAAGTCGAAGCATATTGATGTGAGGTATCATTGGATTCGAGATGTTTTGAATTCGAAGTTGATTGAGCTTGAAAAGATTCACACTGATGACAACGGTGCTGATATGTTGACAAAGGTAGTGAGTCGTGATAAACTTGAGCTTTGTGCCGGGATGGCAGGTCTCAAGTTTGAATGATTAAACGGTGGTTTGTCTCCTTCCTCGACTTGGGCTGGAGGGGGAGTTTTGTTGGGTCCAGCCCAATTCCAATTTGTTGGCCCAATTCAATTATAATACAAAAGCCCATCTTGGAAATCCTTTTTTAGATGTGAAATAGGTTTTATATTCTTGGAAGAAAGAGCTGACCGAACAGCAGCAATTTTTATTCAAGGTGAGAGGCGTGAGAAACAAGAAAGTTGGCTGCACAGTTTTTGTCCAGTTTCTGGGCAGCGACAGCAACTTCGAGCGGACGATCGGGAGGTCATTTGTGGTCCGATCGAGCTGATTTTCGGACAGCAACTTCCTAACTCATCGAACTTGAAAGTGAACGGTGAAGATCTGATTTGGAGTACTGTAAGTCGGGTTTTTCGGTGCGTGAACAGTGACGCGATTTCGGCTTATTTTTCGTGTTCTTTCTCCTTTTGTGTTCTAGTTCGTTTTGGATCGAATCGGTGTTTGGTTCGTGTTTGGCGTTAGATTTATTGATGTTTGAACCGCTGTAACTTTGCCTCGTATTATAGTGGATTTGTTTTTGGGTCTCGTAGGCTTCGTGGTTTTTACTCTTCGATTTGAAGGGGTTTTCCACGTTAAAATTCTCGTGTCTCTATTCTCGATTTGTTTGGTTGATTATTTTTCTATCCTTGGGCATACTTGGTTGATTGGTTATTGGACATTTGGAAAGGAGTTTTAATTTCCGCTGCGTACACTCGGTTTTGGTGTATCCCTTTCCTATCATCATTCTTCTTTTGTAGTTGTTTTCTTAAGCGTCTCTCTCTCTCCTATGCTTGTCAAGAAAACCATTGAATACTTTATTTTTAGCCTTTGTCTTTTTCCGTCGGCGGATCTGATATCCGAATGCCATTGGCTAAGTACTTCATGGTGCATATATTCTTTAGCCGCCCTTCCTTACCTGCCCACTTAGTATATCGAAGAAGTCATTTTTATATGGGTATTAATTTTGTATTCTATCTTTCATTTTATGCATTCATTGAGTATATTAAGAGACGATTAGATTAAAAGAATTTTTTAGTTACTTCTGTTTTAATTTTTTTTGGTAAATTTTAACCGCACGGTAAAATATGTGACATATATGTATAAGTACACATTAAATATATAATAGATAATTAAGATTATAAGAGAATTTATATTATTTCTGTCTCATACTATTTTTTTTTAGTTTTAACTATCTAATAATACACGTGATATATATAAGTAAAATAGCAAATGTAACGTAAAATTGAAACAAAAAATTCAACCCATTTATCATTTTCCATTTTTTGTTCTAGTATTTCTACATTTATAATTCATCCTCTAATATTGTAATTTTCTCAATTTTGATCCGATGTGTCTTGCTTATCATAAATTTGGAAATCCTCTCTACTTTCCTCCATAATATTGCCTCCTTAGCGTATATAAAATGCATTTTTAACCTTTATTGTTGTTGGTTCGAAGGGTAAGGAGCCCTTAGGGTTGGGCTAGAGATTCAAGTTTTTGCTCAAAAATGTAATTTTTAACATTTAATAAAAACGAGTGAGGCCTTCTTTGGGAAGATTTCGAAACCACGTACCTTGAAAGTATGACTTATAGTCAAATGTAAACGTTTGAAGGTTGTTAATTGGTTTCTAAAGTTGGATTTCATTTTGGCTTTTTGTCTCTCTGTTCCTTTCCTAAAAGGCCACACATTCGTCGGTGAGAAGTGAAAACGGAAAGCGGCATCGGCCTTAGGGATAGCACCAGATTTTAAGTATAGGCCATTGTGAATTTCTATTCATCGATCCCTATTATATATTATATTTTAAGTACAAAATGATCCTTATGTTTTTACTAAATCAGGTCTCATTCAATAATATATACTAATTAATATCCGAATACTATCTAAATTTAATAATAATTTGATCAAATGGAAACAATATACTCAACCTTACCGAATATATATATATATATAAAATCACGACTGTTTCTTACAAAATACGTTGATCGTCTAAAATATCCTCATAATAGTAATGTCAATAATTATTAGTTAGGGGTAATTATGTAAATACATATTATAAATTATTAAATTAAATACATTAAAAGAGTACTTATTAACTTGAAATAGGACTCTTGGTAGAAGAGAATTACTCTAATATTAAGTAGGCTATGAAATTGATAAAATAATATAATTAAATAAAAATAATTTATATAATATTTTAAAATATTCTAATCAAACTCTTTCAAAAATAATTTTAATGACTTTACATAACAATTATAACAAAGAAATATAATATGAGTATGCAGAGAGTTCAAGAATAATGTTATTGATGTTGAAATTATCCGTGGACAACATATAGGTAAACATGTATTTATACCAAGAATACCACTTTCCCAGTTGTGAATTAAGCATACCCATTCCGATTCAAGTGTAAACAATTCTCGATAAGTCTTTGTTTTTGTTAAGAATTCAATTTGTAATTTAATTAGTCAAATATTTGGAAAATTAATATTAGTCAAAGTCTATGTATTATCTAGGTGTCTTTCAAATGCCTTATTAATTAGCAAGTTTGAAGGTTGCATCTTATGCATGAATCTTTGTGGGCATCTTGGCCTAGAAATATTGTACTCATGATTGAGAATTGATGCAAGTAAAAATCAAGTAAAAACCATTCTCTAAAAACGTTGTCTTAAGAATTCTTTTTCTCTACCTTTTCTCTAAAAATTCCCAACAAATTTGGTATCAAAGCTAACTTCTATCTTAAAAAAATGGCCTCAAATTCAGTCCTAACAATGTTTGCCTATACCCCCAACCAAATGCCGATTTTTGAAGGCGATCACTGTGATTATTGGAGCAGCCAAATGCAAACTTTATTCATCTCTTTAGATCTTTGGGATGTTGTGGAAACTTCCTTTCCCGAGCCTCCACCCAAAGGAAGTAACGCAAATTGGTCCGAGCAACAACAAAAATCCTACAAAGAGATTATTCGGAGAGATGCAAACGCCTTGAGATATCTACAATGTAACACCCCGCACGTGAGGCGCCACATCCCCCGCACTATGACCCGACACGTGTACGAAATGGAGAGTCCACACACGTACCAAGTCACAGCGAACGGGTGACAAACGAAAACGCACACACTAGCTAGGCGGTACCTAACCCTGTACAAAAGAAAATATGCGAAACATGACAGCGGAAGTAGTACGAAAAGCCAACTTACAAAAACTTTCATACCTTAAACACACAGTATCCTACAAACATCAAAATCAACTAAACGGGTTCGACTAATCCAGCAAACCTGTCCTAACCTGTCCCGAGCAATCATATATTCACAACGGGTTCAACTAATCCGAGCACCTATCCTAACCTGTCCCGAATTCCATAAATTCAAATCATAAATGCAAACCTGCACAAACATATCTTATATAACATTTACAAATCATAAACCAGAGCCAGAACTTAATAAACTTAAACAGACGGACACAGACTCGACAGACCCGACACACAGCCGCCTAGTACGAACTCCAACGACCTCCAAAGCAAAGCCTGCAAATTAAAAACATAAAAGGGGAGGGGCAGTCCAAAGACGGAGCGAGGGGCTACACACACACACGCGTATATACATATATAGAGCACAACACATATCATAAAGGCGAGTTCGTGAACCAGGGCGTGGTTTTTGCATTCTAAAATATTTCTCACGTGATACTAGTTATAGGAGAGTAAAAGAGTTAGGCCAAAGGCCAAAACAATCCCAATTTTATTAATTAGAAATCCACTCCCGTTTCCCGAACAATTTCCTAACAAACTAACTTAACGAAAACAAACACACCAAGCAAACGTTCAGACAAAAGGGGAAAATGTGCACATGAGTAATACTCGACGCTCCGAGGCTCCTTACCCACATCCCGATGATCATGCACAGGAGTAATACTCGACGCTCCGAGGCTCCTTACCCACAATCACCGGGCCCCAAACAAAGCAGAGTCAGAAACATACCAGAATCAGTGGCACAACAAGGTCCAAGGCAAGCGCAAATCATATCCGGAGGCATATCAGAGGCATATCATATCAGTAGTCAAAGCATAGGCATAACCATAGCATATTCATAATCCTATCATATCAGATCCTAGCATAATCAGATTCTAGAACATAAATCATATCAGGCGTATCTATAGGGCTTATATTCACATACATATCGGCACATATCATTAGGGTTTAACTATAACCTAACCTCAACTGGCACCAAACACTGTCAAAGACATAGCAGACGGTTCACCCCGGAACCTGCACGACTCACATGACACCACCCCGGGTGCACCTGATCCACTGAACACACAAAACAGACCACAAAGCTCAGACTCAGACAGACAATCACACAGAGACGCACGACAAATGCAATCACACAAACAGGGATCAAATGCCGAATAATTATTTGCAGAAGAAACATTACATAATTTAATCAAATCATATTATTCATTTATCACACAAATAATTCATGGATTGTATAACAAATTTAATTAATAAAGTTTACTTAATTTATTTCATGCAAATTCACGTAGCATCTTTCATACCAATTGACACATATTAATAAATCAAATAAATCATAATAGCATGCTTCCTAATTCAATTAAAATCATAAGATTACATACTTAAATTCCAACTAAATCATAAAGAGCACAATTAACACAAACCAGAAAGATAGGGAGACAAAGCAAATTCAAATTATTTCATATTAATTCATATAGAGCATACTAAATTCATATTTGTACAATTAAACTATTTTTAAGTACAACAGTTCCTAATTAAATCTCATAAGTTTCACATAAGTCATATATCAAATTCATTTGTCACACAACAATTCATTTTTCACAAAACGGATTCAATTAACAAGGTCTACCTAATTAAATCAAATAAATTCATATCATTTCCAAAATTACACATACACCCTTTCAAATTAGACACTTAGCTCAATTAGACCAAAACGGGATTCAAATTGCAAATTACAATGTTCATACTTGTCACATTTCATATCATACATGATTTCATACATAACGGAATACATTTCAATCGGCAATTCAAGCATATGACAATTAATTTAAGTTATACAAATTTGTATTTTCTAAAAATTTACATAAACACTCCTTGTACAAGAATTATACCCAAATGGCATGAAACGAAACTAATATCCACAACAATTCATAAGTTTATACATTTATAATTCATTACATATTTTCAAATACCGAGTAATGCGTATTCATCAATTTATCGAACATACAAGTACGAATTACATTTTAAACAATTAACAACTAATACAACTTTGACATAACGGGGTTCAATTTACAATTCAAAGCGTCAATGCATATCACATTTCATTAATTGTAAGATTTCGTACACATCGGAGTTCATATAAATCGATAAGTCAAGCAAATCGCAATTAAATTACAATTAGAACAAATAATTAAATATTCACAATTATACAAATAAATTCACAGAAAATAAACTGAGTGTCCGATTAACGAACGGAAAGTGGTGTTGGACTCACCACAACGAGACGGACATTCTGTCCAAAGCCCGCCGGATCGCCGCCACTGTAGCCACCGGAACAGTGGCCGGCCGCCGTTCGGCCGCAGCCGGAACATGCCGGAAAAATCCCGAAAAATCACCCGTGCAAGGATTCGTTGTGCTCAATCCAATTCCTCGATCAATTTTTGCAAATTCTAAGCCCAAAGTCTCCAATTTAAAATCCAAGAATACGAAAACCCTAGAATCTTCAAACTTCAATTACTTTCAAACCGGTGAACCAAAGTGAGATTCGAAAGAGGCATCGGCTTACCCTTGACGAGCTTTACGAAAGCCCTAAGCCTTGTCGCCGGAAAAATCATCGGAGGTGGCGCCACCGGTGCGCCGCCACTGTGCCGCCGCGGGCCGCCGCCAAACGGTAAAATCTGGAGTCGAGCAAATGGGGTTTACTAATTCTCGTCGTTCCGAACAACTTTCGCGAAGGGCCCGAGGCCAAAAGATCGCCGGAAAAGGCCCCCGATAGCCTCCGAAGTTTCTGCCGCCATCGCACCACCCAAAACCTCCACCTACGGCCAAAATTCGGTGAAAACGATACCGGAAATGGACTCAGGGGGTCGGAAAACCTTGGAAAACACTAACCTTGGTCGAAAAAGGTTACCGGAGCGCCGGGAACTTCAGGCGGCGCGTGCGCCGCCGTCCGGTGGCCATTGGCCGCGCCACCAACGTCATTCCATGCGCGGGAAAGTCTTCTAACTGGGTCCATGGCGCGTGTCGTCGGAAAGGCGCCGGAAACCGCCGCGAATGGGTGGCGAAGTGGCGGCTCCGCCACCCTCCTCCAGCCGCTTCTGAAAATGGCGGATCTCCGCCGTCGGTCGTCTGTTGGTCGAGTTCTTGGTACGGTTGTGACCACGTCATCGAGATAATCGAAAAACACTATTGGATCATCGAATTCCGTCGAGAAACGAGCGAGTTTGGGTTGTGTGTGAAATCACACCTCCGGTATGTGTGTACAATGAAAATCGCGGGAGAGAGGGAGAGTCTGAGGTCTGCTGCGTTATGGCACGCAAAACGAGGATCTGGGGTATTTATCTCGGGTCCTCACGCGCAAAACGATCGGTAGGATGAGCAAACGACGTCAGAATAGGGCAAACTCAAAGTCTACGGACTCGTCTCGATGCCCCGAACGCGTCGAAGGGGTCAAAAAGGTCGAAATCTCGATCGAACGAGGAATGAACGAAAAACCCCTAAAAATATAAAATTGCAAACAAGCCCTTAAACTCATAAAGAGTTCAAAAGAGGGCCACGCAAAGCACAGAATCACATAATTAAACACATAAAAAGGTTAAATAGTGACGTACCTTATAAGTTGGACGATCGGGATGTTACAAACTTCCCTCCTTCAAAAGGACCTGTCCTCAGGTCCTAAGGTCGGATCTTGAACGACGCTGAAACGAATTCCACTTCAAGCTTCCGCTGCGCAACTCTGATCTAGGCGAACTGCAATCTCTGCAGGATACTTCTCCCGTAGCTGGCATCAACTCTATACATGGTGACCCGTTGTCACTGAAGTTCCACTGAGCACTTGACCGTTGGTCACTTCAACTCATTCGATCACCACTAGGCCACTGCACCCGAAGCTCGATACCGACGCACCTTCATCGCTTACTAGCTGCTGTCTGGCCACCCGTAACTAAGCCGCAACAAACAAGAGAGAATCCCATCTCTCAGCACGCAAGAGAAAGAGCCCCGTCTCCCAGCACATCAAAAGAGAGAACCCCGTCCCTCAGGCACAGAATTGAGAGAACCCCGTCTCTCAACCCCGTAATCGAGAGAGCCCCGTCTCTCAACCTAAGTCTGGCAGACTTCCACATCTTCCAAACAATCTAGTTTGAGAAAATCCAGCATTTCTCAAACCCCTAAATTCGAGAGAATCCAGCATCTCCCAAATATCTAACACCAAGAGAATCCAGCATCTCTTGCTCACATAATTAGAAAGAATCCAACATCTTTCTATCACATAAATAGGGAGAATCCCACATCTCCCTAACACATAAATAGAGAGATCTCAACAACTCTCTAGCACACAAGTCCACTTACTCAGCATTCAAACTTACACACGTCAAAATAACACTGGATGCAAAACATGAGATGCATGTATAGTGTACCTTTACACGACTGATATCGGTATCCCTAGAGTATAGACTCATCATCCATGCTCAACTCAAGGGGGATATCGCGATGGGATCACTGTAAAATAAAATTATAATATGTATGTATGTGTATGAAGGGTTAGTGAGCCATTAAGGAAATTATAAACACTGAAGCACGAACAGTTCACGCAAGCACGTAATCCATTCAGTTTACAAGAATTCCCAACAACAATAAATTTTAAGATATGAAAATTGAAGCAGTTAGTCACGTTATTACAATCGAAGTAACATCAAACATTACACGTTGTCACATTAGTCAAGCAAAATAAAATGTAATTACTTATGAAATGTATGGGTGCAAATGCCATGAATGCTCAATGTACCGTTCACCGTAGTAGTAGAGTCGAGGTTGACAATTCTTTAACTTGAAAGGATAATCAAATTCTTAACTGGCCGTAGTTCCAACTTCCCGTTCAAAATTTGCATTCTTTAGTATTTTCTTCGAATCCGCGGGTCACCAAGGGGTCTTGAACCGTCTCACTTGCCTCTCGCAGAAAAGTTATCCATGGAATCTCTAGAAGTCCCAATAAAATCCTCAATAATCAGAAATTGTTATATCTTCCCATGGTAGAACTTCTCAGAGCAATCATGGAGAGATAAGCGGAGAATCTTCAAACAGTCCTGCTTCACACCGTCGTTTTTAAATGATGTTCCTCGTCCTTAGTATTTGATAAAGTTGACCCTCAATGACATCGTCACCAAAATTCGGTAGTTCATATAGTTTATCCTTTTTCCCCTTAGTGTAGATAGCTATCCTCGTTGGTGTCTTTCTATTAATCTGACCTCCAATTAACAATCTTTGAATGGTACAAGTACTTCGATCTCTTCATTGTCACCTCACACCATCCAGAGTTAGAAATTCTGATGTCTTAAAAAAAAACATGTTACTCCTGGGCACCCCCAAATATGTAGAATATATATCCTGAAGGCGCCTTAATAGCTAAAAGATCTCTTGTCTCCCTCGTATACAAATATCTTCTTTGTATCCACCCTATGCCCGGAGTTTGCCAAATTAACTGTACACTTTCTGATCCACCCCTATTCCAATCTGTATGCAACTTCCACTAAAATTAGCAGTCGTTGGAACAGATAAGGAAGTCACCTAAAGACAACCACGAAACTAATGCATGCGGGGTTAGGGATGTAAATGACATGCGCTCATATCCAGCAAAGAAGGCAATCAAGCACGTAGAGCAAATGTCCAAAATAATTAAAATTTACTCCAATGCATGATGCACGTGCCATGTATGCATAATACCCGTTTTCATAGCAGTAGCATTGATTTCTTGTTATAATTTCTTGTAGAGGTCCATTTGCTTTTCATCCAAGTAGTCAGAAAAGGGAAGTTTCGAATCTTCCTTCATAATTTTGTAGAAGTGGGGAGTGTTGTCATGATCAATGGCAATTCGGCGTCGAGATGTCACCCTGCAATCCATAAATTGGACAATTATCTATGCATGAGGGTTAGTACGTGGGTATGTCAAGTAATGAAAACAATTAAGAGCACCTAATTAATGCAGGTGCAGCAAGTAATTTACTAAAAATTTAAAGCAAAACAATGATAATTTGCAAAAATCGTAATCATAGTGTGCACATAATCACATAAGCTCAGACAAATTCAGACAGAGAAGTCAAAATTTCCCATCAGGCGAATGCAATGCACAAGTATTCCTATGCGTACGACCTAAACTGACACGACACGACTCCAGAGCACCGGTTCTGAACCTGGTTGCTCTGATACCACTTATAGATGTAACACCCCGCACGTGAGGCGCCACATCCCCCGCACTATGACCCGACACGTGTACGAAATGGAGAGTCCGCAAACGCACCAAGTCACAGCGAACGGGTGACAAACGAAAACGCACACACTAGCTAGGCGGTACCTAACCCTGTACAAAAGAAAATATGCGAAACATGACAGCGGAAGTAGTGCGAAATGCTAACTTACAAAAACTTTCATACCTTAAACACACAGTATCCTACAAACATCAAAATCAACTAAACGGGTTCGACTAATCCAGCAAACCTGTCCTAACCTGTCCCGAGCAATCATATATTCACAACGGGTTCAACTAATCCGAGCACCTGTCCTAACCTGTCCCGAATTCCATAAATTCAAATCATAAATGCAAACCTGCACAAACATATCTTATATAACATTTACAAATCATAAACCAGAGCCAGAACTTAATAAACTTAAACAGGCGGACACAGACTCGACAGACCCGACACACAGCCGCCTAGCACGAACTCCAACGACCTCCAAAGCAAAGCCTGCAAACTAAAAACATAAAAGGGGAGGGGTCAGTCCAAAGACTGAGCGAGGGGCTACACACACACGCGTATATACATATATAGAGCACAACACATATCATAAAGGGGAGTTCGTGAACCAGGGCGTGGTTTTTGCATTCTAAAATATTTCTCATGTGATACTAGATATAGGAGAGTAAAAGAGTTAGGCCAAAGGCCAAAACAATCCCAATTTTATTAATTAGAAATCCACTCCCGTTTCCCGAACAATTTCCTAACAAACTAACTTAACGAAAACAAACACACCAAGCAAACGTTCAGACAAAAGGGGAAAATGTGCACAGGAGTAATACTCGACGCTCCGAGGCTCCTTACCCACATCCCGATGATCATGCACAGGAGTAATGCTCGACGCGCCGAGGCTCCTTACCCATAATCACCGGGCCCCAAACAAAGCAGAGTCAAACCATCAAATCAGAGGGGAAATGTGCACAGGAGTAATACTCGACGCTCCGAGGCTCCTTACCCAGATCCCGATGATCATGCACAGGAGTAATACTCGATGCTCCGTGGCTCCTTACCCACAATCACCGGGCCCCAAACAAAGCAGAGTCGGAAACATACCAGAATCAGTGGCACAACAAGGTCCAAGGCAAGCGCAAATCATATCCGGAGGCATATCAGAGGCATATCATATCAGTAGTCAAAGCATAGGCATAACCATAGCATATTCATAATCCTATCATATCAGATCCTAGCATAATCAGATTCTAGAACATAAATCATATCAGGCGTATCCATAGGGCTTATATTCACATACATATCGGCACATATCATTAGGGTTTAACTATAACCTAACCTCACCTGGCACCAAACACAGTCGAAGACATAGCAGACGGTTCACCCCGGAACCTGCACGACTCACATGACACCACCCCGGGTGCACCTGATCCACTGAACACACAAAACAGACCACAAAGCTCAGACTCAGACAGACAATCACACAGAGACGCACGGCAAATGCAATCACACAAACAGGGATCAAATGCCGAATAATTATTTGCAGAAGAAACATTACATAATTTAATCAAATCATATTATTCATTTATCACACAAATAATTCATGGATTGTATAACAAATTTAATTAATAAAGTTTACTTAATTCATTTCATGCAAATTCACGTAGCATCTTTCATACCAATTGACACATATTAATAAATCAAATAAATCATAATAGCATGCTTCCTAATTCAATTAAAATCATAAGATTACATACTTAAATTCCAACTAAATCATAAAGAGCACAATTAACACAAACCAGAAAGATAGGGAGACAAAGCAAATTCAAATTATTTCATATTAATTCATATAGAGCATACTAAATTCATGTTTGTACAATTAAACTATTTTTAAGTACAACAGTTCCTAATTAAATCTCATAAGTTTCACATAAGTCATATATCAAATTCATTTGTCACACAACAATTCATTTATCACAAAACGGATTCAATTAACAAGGTCTACCTAATTAAATCAAATAAATTCATATCATTTCCAAAATTACACATACACCATTTCAAATTAGACACTTAGCTCAATTAGACCAAAACGGGATTCAAATTGCAAATTACAATGTTCACACTTGTCACATTTCATATCATACATGATTTCATACATAACGGAATACATTTCAATCGGCAATTCAAGCATATGACAATTAATTTAAGTTATACAAATTTGTATTTTCTAAAAATTTACATAAACACTCCTTGTACAAGAATTATACCCAAATGGCATGAAACGAAACTAATATCCACAACAATTCATAAGTTTATACATTTATAATTCATTGCCTATTTTCAAATACCGAGTAATGCGTATTCATCAATTTATCGAACATACAAGTACGAATTACATTTTAAACAATTAACAACTAATACAACTTTGACATAACGGGGTTCAATTTACAATTCAAAGAGTCAATGCATATCATATTTCATTAATTGTAAGATTTCGTACACATCGGTGTTCATATAAATCGATAAGTCAAACAAATCGCAATTAAATTACAATTAGAACAAATAATTAAATATTCACAATTATACAAATAAATTCACAGAAAATAAACTGAGTGTCCGATTAACGAACGGAAAGTGGTGTTGGACTCACCACAACGAGGCGGACATTCTGTCCGAAGCCCGCCGGATCGCCGCCACTGTAGCCACCGGAACAGTGGCCGGCCGCCGTTCGGCCGCAGCCGGAACATGCCGGAAAAATCCCGAAAAATCACCCGTGCAAGGATTCGTTGTGCTCAATCCAATTCCTCGATCAATTTCTGCAAATTCCAAGCCCAAAGTCTCCAATTTAAAATCCAAGAATACGAAAACCCTAGAATCTTCAAACTTCAATTACTTTCAAACCGGTGAACCAAAGTGAGATCCGAAAGAGGCATCGGCTTACCCTTGACGAGCTTTACGAAAGCCCTAAGGTTTCTCATTGGAAAAATCGTCGGAGGTGGCACCACCGGTGCGCCGCCACTGTGCCGTCGCGGACCGCTGCCAAACGGCAAAATCTGGAGTCGAGCAAATGGGGTTTACTAATTCTCGTCGTTCCGAACAACTTTCGCGAAGGGCCTGAGGCCAAAAGATCGCCGGAAAAGGCCCCCGATAGCCTCCGAAGTTTCTGCCGCCGCCGCACCACCCAAAGCCACCACCTACGGCCAAAATTCGGTGAAAACGATGCCGGAAATGGACTCAGGGGGTCGGAAAACCTTGGAAAACACTAACCTTGGTTGGAAAAGGTCGCCGGAGCGCCACCGTGTCACTGTTCACGAGCGGCGGCGGGAACTTCAGACGTCGCGTGCGCCGCCGTCCGGTGGCCATTGGCCGCGCCGCCAACGTCATTCCATGCGCGGGAAAGTCTTCTAACTGGGTCCATGGCGCGTGTCGCCGGAAAGGCGCCGGAAACCGTCGCGAATGGGTGGCGAAGTGGCGGCTCCACCACCCTCCTCTAGCCGCTTCTGAAAATGGCGGATATCTCCGCCGTCGGTCGTCGGTTGGTCGAGTTCTTGGTACGGTTGTGACCCCATCGTCGAGATAATCGAAAAACACTATTGGATAATCGAGAAACGAGCGAGTTTGGGTTGTGTGTGAAATCACACCTCCGGTGTGTGTGTACAGTGAAAATCGAGGGAGAGAGGGAGAGACTGAGGTCTGCTGCATTATGGCACGCAAAAAGAGGATCCGGGGTATTTATCTCGGTTCCTCAAGCGCAAAACGTTTGGTAGGAGGAGCAAACGACGTCAGAATAGGGCAAACTCAGAGTCTACGGACTCATCTCGATGCCCCGAACACGTCGAAGGGGTCAAAAAGGTCGAAATCTCGATCGAAGGAGGAATGACCGAAAAACCCCTAAAAATATAAAAGTGCAAACAAGCCCTTAAACTCATAAAGAGTTTAAAAGAGGGTCACGCAAAGCACATAATCACATAATTAAACACATAAAAAGGTTAAATAGTGACGTACCTTATAAGTTGGACGATCGGGATGTTACATACAACAAGGCACAAGTAAAACGACATTTCCAAGAATCTATGGAGCAAAAAGAGCCAAAGAAGCTTGGGATGTTTTAAAACAAGGCTTTCAAGGAAACGAGAAAGTCATCTCTTTGAAACTCCAATCTCTTTGGAGAGATTTTGATAATATGGCAATGGAAGAAGGTGATCATATGCAAGCTTTTCTCACCAAAGTTTCTGAGATCGTCAACCAAATTCGAAGTTTTGGCGATGTTATTGAAGAGAGAAAAATTGTCCAAAAGGTTCTTAGAAGCCTTCTAACAAAGTTTGATCACGTCGTCGCTGCGATAGAAGAATCAAAAAAATTTTCCTCCTACACCTTTCATGAACTTATGAGTTCTCTCCACATTCATGAGGAAAGATTGAATAGATCCTCAAATCAACCGTTGGAGCAAGTTTTTCAATCCAAACTTTATGTTTCAAACAAGTAAAACTCTAAATGTCAAAAAAGTGGAAAAGGCGGCTCCTTCAATAAAAATGGAAAAGGGCAAGACAAGAATTTTGGAGATGGAAAGCCATACTTTGGAGGGTCAGATTCATCATGTTGAATTTGTAGAAAAACAAATCACGTGATGAAGGATTGCTTTTTTAGATACAAAAATTGTAAAAATTCAGATCACTCATACAGCCGACGTCCAAAGAAAAACAAAGAAGACAAGGACGAAGCCAATTTCTCCAAAAATGAAGGTGACCAACTATTTTCTTATATGAGTAAAGAAAAATAATATGAGAATAAGGGGTATATTGATAGCGGGTGCAGCAACCATATGACCGGAGATCGAAAGTTGTTCGTGGAGTTGGACACTAGCCATACTTCTTATGTAAAACTTGGAGATGAGAACATTCAAGAGGCAAAAGGAAAAGGTGTCATTGCGGTGCAAACAATGGGAGGTAATCAAAAGTTCATTACTGATGTTCTTTTTGTTTCAAATCTCACTCAAAACCTATTGAGTGTTGGACAAGTTTTACAAAAAGGATATTCGGTAACTTTTGATGATAAAAAATGCAAGATCTTTGATAAGAAAAATAATGTTGCAATTGCTACAATTCAAATGACACCAAATAAAGTTTCTCCTTTTGTGATGCCTTCACATGAAAAAGTGGCTTTTAATAGTGAAAACCTCTATAAGTTTCACTTGTGGCATTTGAGATTCGGGCACTTGCATAACAAAGGATTGCAACTACTCCAAAAGAAGAATATGGTGGTTGGTCTTCCGTTAATTGAAAGAAAAGACAAAGTTTGTGAAGGATGTATCTATGGTAAGATGCATAGACTACCATTCCCAAAAACTTCTTGGAGAGCAAAAACTCCTCTTGAATTGGTGCATACCGACATTTGTGGTCCTACAAGAACTCCTTCACTCGGTAACAAAAGATATTTCATTTTTTTTGTTGATCATTTTACAAGAATGATGTGGTTGTATTTTTTGCATGAAAAATCGGAAGCATTTTCTATTTTTCTTCAATTTAAAGCACTTGTAGAAAAACAAAATAGACGTAAAATCAAGACATTAAGGACTGATTGAGGAGGAGAATTCTTGTTCACCCCATTAATGGAGTATTGCAAGAAAAATGACATCCAAAGGCAGCTCATTGTACGGAGAAGTCCACAACAAAATGAAGTTGCCTAGAGGAAAACCGAACAATTATGGAAACGGCGAGGAGTATGCTAAAGGGCAAAGAATTGCAAAATAAATTTTGGGCAAAAGCTGTTCATTCGGCCATCTACATCCTCAACCGTTCACCTACCAAGGGGGTTCTCAATAAAACTCCTTTTGAAGCATAGTATGAAAGAAAACCTATTGTTGATCATCTCAAAATTTTTAGATGTATTGCATACTCACATGTTGCAGATCCAAACAAAGACAAATATGATGCAAAAGGAGAAAAACTCATCTTTGTTGGATATAGCGATGAGTCAAAGGGTTATAGACTTTATAATCCTAAGACGAACAAATTGATCATTTCAAGAGATGTGATTTTCGATGAACAAGGAGTTTGGAGTCGGGAGGAAAGTTCATCCTCAAATGAATTTTTGGAGTTGTCACCACCACAGCAAGAAGCTCAAACTCCAAATCAAATAAGAAGTCCTGAAAATTCACCACAAGCAAGTTCTCCAAGTCAAGAAATTTTAGATTCCGAATCACCTCCGAGAAAGGTACGATCTTTGAGAGAAATTTATGACAATTGTGATGTTGATTTCCTTGGTGTTGAACCTCAGAATTTTGGAGAGACAATTAAAGAAGAAGTGTGGAGAAAAGCCACGAATGAAGAAATTAAAATAATTGAGAAAAATAAAACTTGGGAGCTTGTGGATTTGCCGGAAGGAAAAGAAGTGATTGGCTTGAAAGGGGTGTTCAAAACCAAGCTTAATGAAGATGGCTCCATTCAAAAGCACAAGGCACGATTGGTGGCAAAGGGCTACTCTCAGCAGCCCGAAATTGATTTCAACGAGACATTTGCACCAGTGGCAAGAATGGAGACAATTCGGACTATTTTAACACTTGGAGCACAATTGAAGCTAAAAGTCTACCAACTTGATGTAAAATCTGCATTCCTCAATGGTGAGCTTGAGGAAGAGGTGTATGTGGAACAACCTCAAGGATATGAAGTAAAAAAAGAGAAAAAAAAAGTGTATCATTTGAAGAAAGCTCTTTACGGGTTAAACCAAGCACCACGAGTATGGAATAGCAAGATTGGATACTTTTCCAAAAATAGATTCCAAAAAAGTCCAAGTGAGCCATCACTATATGTTAAAAGGAAGGTACACAAGATTTTTTGATTGTTTGTCTATATGTGGATGACCTTATTTATTTGGGCACTAACATGAAAATGATGAGTGATTTCAAGAAAAATATGATGCAAGAATTTGAGATGACAGATTTGGGGCTCATGAGATATTTTCTTGGAATTCTAGTAAAACAAACGGAGGGTGATATCTTTATTTCTCAAGAAAAGTACATTGATGATTTGTTGAAGAAGTTTCATATGAAGAATTGCAAACCGGTGGCAACACCTTTGGCATTGAATCAGAAATTGCAACAAGAAGATGGTGCTGAAAAAGTTGACTTGAAAATGTTTTGAAGTCTTGTTGGTTCTTTGATTTATCTCACCAACACAAGGCCGAATATTGTTCATTCGGTGAGTTATATTTCTCGATTCATGAGTGATCCTAGCAAGCTACATTTTTACACGGTAAAACGAATTCTTAGGTATCTTCAAGGTACTAAGAAACAAGGGATTAAGTATGAAAAAGAAGAAAATAAAAAATTGATTGGCTTCACGGATAGTGATTGGGCAGGATCTTTGGATGATTGAAAAAACACTTCGGGCTATGTTTTTTGTCTTGGTTCAAAGGTGATAGCTTGAAGTTCTAAAAAGTAAAAAACGGTAGCACTTTCTTCAAGTGAAGCCGAGGACATTGCCGCCACTGATGCAACTTGTGAAGCAATTTGGCTAAGAAGAATTCTTTTTGATTTGCAAGAAAAACAAGAGCAGCCTACTACTCTTTTTTGTGACAACATGTCAACCATTACAACGACGAAAAATCCAGTCTTTCATGCAAGGTCTAAGCATATTGAGCTTCGACATCATTTCATTCAAGATCTTGTGAACAAAGGTGACATACATTGGGAGTTCATCAACACAAATGATCAAGTGGCAGATTTTCTTACAAAGGCCGTGACAAGTGACAAGTTCGAGAAATTCAAGAAGTGATTGAAAATTACAAATTGAGAGGGGGGTGTTAAGAATTCAATTTGTAATTTAATTAGTCAAATATTTGGAAAATTAATATTAGTCAAAGTCTATGTATTATCTAGGTGTCTTTCAAATGTCTTATTAATTAGGAAGTTTGAAGGTTGCATCTTATGCATGAATCTTTGTGGGCATCTTGGCCTATAAATATTGTACTCATGATTGAAAATTGATGCAAGTAAAAATCAAGTAAAAACCATTCCCTAAAAACGTTGTCTTAAAAATTCTTTTTCTCTACCTTTTCTCTAAAAATCCCCAACAGTTTTCCCATGACAATTAATAAAGCCCAAGGACAAACAATTCCAAATGTTGGATTAATTTACTTACCTCAATCTGTGTTTTCTCATGGTCAGTTATATGTAGCTTTAATAAGATCTCTAGAGGAATTTCAATGTCGACAACAAAAGTTTTGATCAAGCCCCACAATACCAATGCAAGAGGAAAAGCGTGGACCAAGAATATCGTATACAAATAGGTTTTAAATGCAGGTACAATATAATAATAATAATAATTATTATTATTATAAAATATCCAATATTATATTTTCATTTAGAAGGAATGTCAAGTGAAGCCGAAAATATTGAAATAGACGTGGCAACCTTACGTAAGAATAAAAGTAACAAAAGTGTTCTAGGTATATTATTATTATTATTATTATTATTATTATTATTATTATTAAAAATAACTAATATTATATTTTCATTTAGGTCGAATCTCAAGTGGAGTTCGAAATGTTAGAAACAGATATGTACAACCTTATGCCAGAATAACATTATCAAAATTCCTCAGAAGTATTTTTTTTTTTAATGATTGTTTCATAATATTATTGAATAAATATTATGGTTTTAAAAGTATTATTGTCCTCATATTGTAAATTTCATATATTTTACACTCTTCCATATATTAGTTAAATAGTGGTTCTATTTTACATTTACTCAAAAAAAAAAAAAAAAAGAATCAAATTGAATAAGTCCACACACACACTTTTATATATATATATATATATATATATATATATATATATATACATTTAACTTAAGATTGAATTCTTATCATCCAATCGAAGACATTATTCCATTACCTACTCAAATAAAACAATAAGAGAGTTAAAGTGAATACCCGATTTACGGCCCCATGATCTCTCCTGTCAAAGTTCGTCGCGGCTTAAAGATTGAAAACAACCTGAATCAATATTTCAATATTTAAGTGCAAAAGGGATTTAAATAATAATATTTAATTAATTCATTATAAGCTAATTAAATTAAGATTACAATTGAGTTTCATTATCGTTATTTAAGCCCTTTTGATGTTTAAATGTGGTTATTTAATTATTTCATTTTACATAAGGTGAAGTGTGTTTTCAGTTTCACAGTATCATTATTAAAATTTTATATATTGGTGTGAAATTGAAAACTCAAATAATAATATTTTTGTATTCTATTAAATTGGGTCTCTATGAATGATTAAACAAAGAGTTCAATATTGTTATTTGATTATTGTTTAGGGAGAAAATAAACTCAGTGGTGATCGTTGGTTAGGTTCCGATATGATATTAGAGAGTGATATTTTGTAGCTCAACTTCTATATATTGGGCCAATTCAAATTGTTTGTTAATAATTTGATTGTAGAAAATGGTAAAGAAAGGACAAAAACACAATCCACTCTTTCTGATAACAGTAGTGAGGCTCCAAAGAAAAGACGATGAACACGAAAATTCATAAAGGAGGACATAATGAAGGTTCAAGATAAAAATGTTTTGCAAAAAGAGCAAGAACCAAAAGCAATTCAGTACAACAAAGAAAACGATGAAAAATATAATATTAGTAGTAGTAGTAGTTTGAACAAGTCTGAGCACATTCAATTAACTACTATCGATTCGGTAGAATTAAATCAGAAGTCATTTACAATCAAACTCAGGTTATTAAAACTTGGAACGGAGAGGGTATGCCGTCAAAAAACTAGAATTTTGAAGATGACCATGATGGATGATGAAGTAAGTAAAATTATAATATTATTTTCATATCGTTATACAAACATACGAAAATAATTATTACTTTTTACAAGGCACGAGGCATAATGCTCAATTATGATACCAACCAATTTGATGAAAGATTTTTTACTAATGGAACATATATTATTTCTAATGGAGAAATTAGAAAAGTTAATACAGGCTTCTTTAAACCTCACCATGAGAAAGAACTTCTATCAAAGAAGTATCCTATTGTGACGAATTAATGCTCATGAGTGTATAACAAACCAAGTCATACAACTTTACTAGATTTGGGAGATATAAACGAAGAACAACAGGGCCCAATTGGTATAAGTTTATCTTTTAATATTATAGTAAATTGTGTTAATTTTTTTTTTTTTTACCATCTTACTATTAATGTTTATTTTGCGAATACAATCGCAGATATTTTTGGAATTTTATGGAAAGTCAACAAAATTAAAGAACGACAATTTTACAATGGTGTCCGTAATATGTTAGAGAAATAACATTAGTCAACAATGAGTAAGTATTATACACATAATGTATAGTATTCTGACAAAAAAATCAAAAATCCATTTCTTATATCTTCTTAATCAAAGGTTTTCAACGAACTTATTACATTATTATTTTTATTATCTGTAGGCATTTTCCAATGGTTTTCAGTCTTTGGGATGATCTCGCTACAAATGAAGGCCAAAAGTTAAAAGAAATAGTTGGTGAACATCCTGTAATAACTATTGGAAAAGTCCAAGCAAAAAAATATATGGGTAAAAACTCAAATAAGCTCAATATTTTGATATATAATTAGATGTATACACTACAAAAAAGCAGGCATTTTCCGATGAACTTTTTGGGTCTGAAAATTTCTGATGAATTTCCAATGAAATTCCGACGAAACTAATAACATGTTACTTTTCTTATATGATTTAAAATTTTCGGCGAATTTTCGACGAATTTCATACGAAATAAAATTTTAATTAATAAAATAAATATTTTTTATAATTCAGACGAGAATTAGTTTGAAATTCGTCTCAATTTTCAAACGAAATGCATACGAAAGATTTCGTTAAAATTATTTCACATTTGCGTCCAAACACCGATGAAGTATTTCGTTTGAAAATAATTGGGGTTCTTTTAGCAAAACTCAGACGAGTCTTCGTCTCAATCGCGTCTGAATATTCCAACGATTTTGCGACGAACTCTGGCGCGGAAAATGAGCACTAAAATTGATTTTGGGCGACGAAATTCAAACCAACCATTTCGTTTGAAATTTTGCAAAAATTTATGATATGGAATTGAGAAGGGTCTCTCAATCAGAGAGTATCTAATTCTCTTTTTTGGAGCGACGCGTCTCCGGCGAGATGTTTCGCCGGAATATTCATGCCCTAATTGTTGGCTAAGTTCAATCCCGTCTCTCCAAATCTCATTTCAGGCTTTTCCCTCCCATGGCCGCTACTCTCAATCTCCCTCGCTGAAAAGCCTCTCTTTCATTTCATTAGACGAACCAAATATGAAATTAGCCAACGCTCTCCGTCGTAGGCCCACGTCTCCGCTATGCAGCATCATTTTCTCGTTATTCTGATAATCGATTGATATACTGAGCTTTTCTTTCTCATTTATACATGTACCCTCAGTTCTCTTTTCATCTTTTCGCTCCTTTTTGTTTCGAATGATGAAGGTTTAAAGGGTAATTTTTTTCTATTTCTTCGACATATCTACGTAGTTCTTTAGTGGATTAATTTTATTTCGATATTTTTGCTATCTTGTGAAATTTTTTTTTTCAGCCAGAAGGGTTAGTTTTAGAAAAAGATATATGCTGCGAAAGAATAATCTTTGCCCCATTTTTTTTTCCTAATGTTACTGATTCTAATGAAGGAGTTCTCTATTATTGATTTTTGTAAGAAAGACCTGAGTTTGTTTTGTTTCTTTAATTTTTTTTAATCCTTTTCGGGTTTGGGGAGGGTTTTCTGACATAACCTTATATTTTGAATTAAAAAAGACTCTGAATTGAAGATGAAAATTTGAAAGGGCATTGCTTTACTGATTGAAAGAAAATGAAACGAATTTGGTCTAATGTTTTATATTTGGTCCTCATTCAATAGATAGGGTTTCGACACTCTCAATCTCCCCTAAAATCAACCTTGGCCCACGCTTTCTGCTAGGGGTGTGCACAATTCGGTAAAACCGACCGAACCGACCGAAACCGAAATTTCGGTCGGTACCGATTACCGAACCGAAATTTCGGTTCGGTATTCGGTTATTGTTTTTTTGAAATTTCGGTATTCGGTTCGGTATCGGTATTCCGATACGGTATACCGAACCGTACCGAATACCGAAATATTATATATATATATATATATATAAATATTATATATAATATATAAATATATATATAATACATATTATATTTATATATATTAGTCAGATTATTACCCATACATAATATATATATATATATATAATACTTTTAATATATTAAATAATATATATGATATAATATATGTTTTTTTATTTTTTTTTCCAGATTTTATTTTTTTATATAAAATTTCGGTAGAACGGTTTTTTACCGAACCGAACCGAAATAATTTTGGTTTTTACCGAACCGAACCGAGAAGTTCGGTTCGGTATTCGGTTCTCCAAAAATGTGTACCGAAATTTCGGTTAACCGAAATTTCGGTTCGGTTCGGTTCGGTATTACCGAATGAACACCCTACTTTCTGCCTCGCTGAAGCCTCCCTCTACATTGTCGGCACCTCCAAACAAAGAATAGGGTTTTTACTTTCCTTCTCCCTTTTACCATTTTCTTGGAACTTCTGTGAGTGTAAAGGCCAGTAACAAATCATCTGAGCTGCTATTTTTATTTGTTTAGAGAAAATAGAGCTCAAATTTCCAACTGGTATGTCTGTTTGACTTCTTGCTTTTCATTCAGCATTGCACCCAAAAGATTGTATGCTTGTTTGTCATTTCGTTTGATTCTACTTTTGATTCCATTCCTAGTTATGGTTATTCCAATTGAGCTCTTTTATTGCCAAAAATTTCTTTTTTTTTTCTTGAAAGATGGGATCCTTTTTGGTCGATTTTGCAATGTTGGTTGGATTTATGTGTGTTTGTGCTCATGTGTGTCTCTGCAAAGGCTTCTTTTCTTTAGTGCGTGTGTGTGTGTCTGTTTCTGCAGTGGTTTCTGTTATGTAGAGAGTGTGTGTATTGTGTGTTTGGATAGATTTGGAAGGGACCTTCTTTTTCTATTTCTTAAACCTTAGAAGTCTGACCACAACAGATCTAAGTTGAGATGTTACTTCCTTTGAATGTGGATATAGTTTCCCAAAAAAGATGATGGAGTTCTTGAATTAGAATTTGTAAAATCTTGAGCTTAAAATGATTTGGTATGCATTCCCGTATATGATGTGTTATTGTGGCTCTTGAACTTATTTTCTATGTTCTTTAGCTGGTATGATTTAGTTTGGTTCTTGTACTTAGTTTTTAACTGTTATTTTGTTAGCATTATTAACTGCTTTAATCTATAATTGGGTAGTTCTCATGATGGTCGATTGTTTTTACTTCAACCTACAAAGTGGTATTTTAAGTCTACACATAATCTTGAATAGCAGTGATCTGTCTTCAAGGTAAGATCTTCCATGGTATTGATTTTTAATTCAGTTATTCAATTGTAAATGATGAATTATCTCTAATCTCTATTGTTTTCTTCTATTCTTGAAAAAGAAAAGAAAAAATTACTTTTTTGGTTATGTGGTTGTCTAGTTTCTCAACTTTGGGTTATGTTTGCCTCTAATTTTCTCCATCGCTTGATTGTTGTATTTAATGAATGTTTGTTGGCTCCTTTTGGTTTGAATTTGTTTAAATATGTGTTTCTCAAGTTTGGATTTCGATGTTTATGTTATTTACTTAAATCAACACAAAAAGGAATTGAAGATTAAAAAACTATTTGTGCCTAGTAAGAAAATAGTATATATTTGCAGGGTTAAATCCTTGTTGAGTGTTGAGTAATGTTCAGGGAGCTTATAAGTGTTAAATAGTTGAGTGATGTTGCTGTAGTTCTTTGTCTCTTTTGCTGGTGATTATGGTCTATTTGACTTTGGATTTGCAGTTTTAATAACTGTCTTAACTATGCATGCTTATATGAAAGAATAATGCTCCAAATTTTTAATTACAATAGTTTTGATTAATTAGTTTCAGCTTTGTTAAACAATTAAGTGTAGTTTGTGTTCGAAGATGCTATAAAGTGTAGATTACTTGCAGAGCGAGAGAGAAGAAAGAGAAGTAGACCATGAAGAGATATTCAAGATAACTCGAATCCAAAAGTTGGATAAAAAAGAAACATCAAATAAGAATGGTGGAGATAATGATGAAGGTGGTGAAACAAATGAACAAAGTGATGATGTCTTGGAAAATACGAAAGAGTTGAGCAGCGGAAGTTTAAAATTTTCCAAAAGTTTAATCGTTGTCTTGTAATTTTCGTACTGTAATGCTGGGTGTTTTAGAAACTTACAATGATAGAAGCTTTCTAGTGATGTCGTTACCGCTTAACGAACACCCTTCAAGCAAAATCCCTCGAACGGCCTTCGAATAAGACTCCAAAGTAGAAGCCCTCCAAAGCATATCCACACCAGACCTAGATCACGATCAAGCGAGTGATAATGCTAGTTCTATGGCTTGTGTTAAAGCTAGGATAATTTTTGCTTTGAAAACTTTTCTTTTGGTTTTTCTCAAAAACTTAACTCTTCGTGAGTGTTGGTGTAAAGAATAAGAGAAGCACCCACCCTTGTATTTATACAAGGGGGTTCGAACCTACTAAGGTTATCCTAACCCTAGTGGGCTTCTTTTCTTGCTCACTAATTAACTCATTTAATTATTTAATTTAATTGGAATAATAAGGTCTTAACTTATTATCCAAGTCTAGCAAGAGAAGACTTCTCTCTCCTACAATAGGAAGTTTGACTTTTCAACTTTCCTAAAGTTAAAAGTCAATATTAAATAAATAAATTAATTCCCAATTAATTATTTATTGGGTTAAGTTTATTTGAGAATAGTCTTAACAATTAATTCAAAATTAATTAAAAGACTACAATTAATTAATTATAATTTAATTAATTAATTCTAGAATAGAATTCGCATGTGAAATAAATCACACAAACCGGGACACGCGTGAAGCCACGTGTACGTGACACATGGCAACCACTTGAAAGCGTGACACGTGGCAGCCACGTGTACATGACACGTGGCATCAACCTCATTTTATGCCCATTTTGATTAACTATTTTGATCCTTCGTTAATCTTATTAACATCCTACCATAACCTTCGTGTTCTGGCACTTGTGTGTGACCCTTTAGGTTCATTATTCGATTAGCAATGACAATAATTAATTAATTCCCTAATTAATTAATCACTTCACAGATCACACTACCGAAATCTAGCATTGGGTGTGTGACCCCTAGCCGAATAACGAAATGAATCGAAGAACCTTTCAGTCAATGACAATCAGTGAAATACGATCCTCCTACAACTCCATCTCTCAATCAAGAACTAAGGCATGGGAATATTTTGAGTGCCCAAATATTCTTGATTTTTAAAGTTATGTTCGTTTCATATCCATTTCGATCTCAATCCTAGAAAACCCTATTTTCTAGATATCTTGATCTTTTATCCACCTTGGCCAAGGGTCTAATGTTAATGGACTACGAACAACTCAATTAGTAAGAGATCATTCTTGTTCTTAACAAGTGTAGGTCCTTTATCGATTCTACTAATTCTACATATGCCACTTGTGTAATCCCAACATAGGCCATGGTTCAAGTGTCTATATGGCGACACCCTTTTAAGCCTATATAAAAGATTACAGAGTTAGCTCATATGAGACATTACAGAATCTCAAGTCTAAGGATTAATGAATCACGCCATTGACCTGTGAGATATTTCCTAATCTGGAAGTTTTCGGAAACTTCCTTTTCCATTTAAGAATGTTCTCACGTGGGGCATCTCAGTGATGAAGTTCTTGTAACAATTACCCTTATGTATTATGAACGCATCAACGTATACACTTATCACTCTATGAAACTGAGTGATCCTTCAAAAGGACATAATCACATAAGCAAGTCTCAGCAGAGTCAATGTCGACACTCCCACTGTCTGTCGGACTCATTGACTTGGAGAAGTTTCTAATCCTTCCCTACTGAGTTAAGAACTTGTTTCATGTGTCGTTCCCATAACGACAAAGTTCTTAACGGCCTCATCGGATTAGGGGAGTTCAATACATACAAAATACAGTCAACCTAAACAGACATAAATAAGCACATAAAGAAGTGATTGCCTATAAACAAAATCATCTCGTTTATTATTCAAAGACTGTTTGTGATTTATAAGGAAATAGTAAAGCAAACATCTACTTTAAGGGCACTATTCCTAATAATCTCCCACTTGCCCGTCAAAGCCACTCAGGTGCTAATCTAAGACCCATCTTCTAAAGATGTCCTTCGAAAGCCTGTTGACTAAGTGCTTTAGTAAGTGGATCTGCCATGTTCTCTGCCGATGTGATCCTTTCAATTTGCACATCTCCTCTCTTAATGATATCACGGATTAAGTAATACTTCCACAAAATATGTTTGGTCTTTTGGTGAGATCTTGGTTCTCTCGATTGAGCAACCGCCCCTGTGTTGTTACAAGACACTGTAACGGGGTCTTTAATGCTAGGAACTACACCCAGCTCATGGATGAAGTTTCTTACCCAAGCACCTTCCTTAGCAGCATCGTTTGCAGCTAAGTATTCGACCTCAGTGGTCGAATCTGCAGTGGCCGCTTGCTTGGAACTTTTCCAACTCACTGCTCCGCTATTCAGAAAGAATATGTATCCTGACATGGATTTAAAGTCATCCATGTCTGATGCAAAGCTTACATCACAGTATCCTCTAATGACAAGATCTTGCTGGCCTCCGTAAACCAAGAACAAATCCTTAGTTCTTCGCAAGTACTTAAGGATGTTCTTTACAGAAGTCCAGTGACCTTCACTAGGGTTAGATTGGAATCGGCTAGTCACGCAAAGTGCATAAGCCATATCCGGTCGAGTACATAGCATTGCATACATTATGCTTCCTATAGCTGATGCATAAGGAATTTTGGACATCCTGGACTTTTCAAGTTCAGTCTTAGGACACAGCTTCTTCAAAAGAACTGTTCCCGGGCCCAATGGAAGTTTTCCATGTTTGGATTCTTCCATACTAAACCTCTTTAGTATTTTGTCTATGTAAATCGACTGTGATAATCCTAACAATCTCCTAGATCTATCCCGATAGATCTTTATCCCTAGAATGTAAGATGCATCACCAAGATCCTTCATCTCAAATTGGTTCGATAACTAACACTTTGTTACTTTCATGTCATCCTACGCATTCCCAATGAGGAGGATGTCATCTACATTAAGTATCAGAAATTGAACCGAGGTTTCCAATTCTTTCTTGTACATGCAGGATTCATTCGGATTTTGAATAAAGCCAAACGATTTGATTGCTTCATCAAATCAAATGTTCCAATTCCTAGAAGCTTGTTTCAATCTGTAGATTGATCTTTGGAGCTTACAAACCTTTTGTTCGCTCCCATTAAATGTGAAACCTATGGGTTGCTCCATGTAGATGTCTTTGTCAATGTCTCCATTTAGAAAGGCAGTTTTCACATCCATTTGCCATATCTCATAGTCATAATATGCAGCAATGGCAAGCAAGATCCGAATGGATTTTTACATTGCAACCCGGGAGAAGGTTTCATCAAAGTCTACACCTGGTTTTTAAGTGAAACCTTTAGCAACTAATCTTGCTTTATAGGCCGCCACGCTTCCATCTACTCCAAGCTTTCGCTTATATATCCATTTACACCCTATGGGCCTGATCCCATCAGGTGGATCAACCAAGGTCTAAACTTGGTTAGAGTACATGGAATCCATTTCGGATTTCATTGCTTCTTTCCACTGTTTAGAGTCTGAATCTAACAGTGCCTCCTCATAAGTTAATGGATCATTATCCATTTGAGATGTTTGGTGGAGAAAACCATACCATCTCTCTGGTTATCTAGGAATGCGTTCAGAACGTCTTGCTAGAGGAGGATTTTTGCGTGTATCACTCTTTGAGATTGGCTGAGGGACGTTAGTCTCGAAACTTGGCATGGGACCTTGGTCTCGAACCTCTTCGAGTTCTGCGATCCTACCCTTCTTTTCTTTAAGGAACGAGTCCTCAAGAAAAGTAGCATCTCTTGACACAAAGACCTTTTGTTCAAGAGGATCGTAGAAATAATATCCTATTGACTCTTTAGGATATCCTACAAAGTCACATAAGCTTGATCTAGCTTCAAGCTTATCTCCCACTGTCCTCTTTACGTAAGCGGGACAACCCCAAATTCTTAAGTAAGAATAATTAGGGATTTTGCCAAACCACATCTAAAATGGGGTTTTAGGTACAGATTTGGAAGGAACAAGATTCAGAATCTTAACTGCTGATTCTAAGGCATAACCCTAGAATGAAGGTGGCAATTCAGTGAAGCCCATCATGGAACAGACCATATCAAGTAGGGTCCTGTTCCTTCTCTCCGAAACTCCATTTAATTGAGGAGTTCCCGGCGGAGTCCACTGAGAGATAATTCCATTATCTCTGAGATGACTAAGGAATTCGTCACTTAGATACTCGCCACCTCGATCAGATCGAAGTGTCTTAATCTTGTGACTGATTTAGTTCTCAACCTTCTTTTGAAATTCCAAGAATTTCTCAAAGGCTTCGGATTTATACTTTATTAAGTACACATATCCAAAACGACTAATGTCGTCTATGAAGGTTATGAAATACTGATGATTATTTCTCGTACTTACTCTAAGTGGCCCACAAACATCAGTGTAGATTAAATCCAATACTTTAGTGGCACGCTCCACTTTACCATTAAAGGGAGTTTTGGCCATTTTTTCTTTAAGACATGATTCACAATGAGTTAACTCTTTAAGTTCATTATCGTAGAATGATCCTAAATTGGTTAATTTGGTAATCCTATCTTTAGAAATATATCCTAAACGTGCGTGCCATAAAGAAGCTGAGACTTGTCATCTCTTTTGCGTTTGTTTAATTGTTGTATATTCAAATTATTAGTGTCTTTAGTTGTAAGTCCATTAGATAATGTACCAAGAAAAACAGAAGTTTTATTCTTCTTAAGATAAAAGTTTCCATTTCTAGAATTAAGTCTCAAAACCTTTAAGTATTGGAATGGAAATGATATTACGAATAATAGAAGGTACATAAAGGACTTTGTTCAAAACTAAAGTAAAGACACCTAAATCTAATCTACACGTCCCGATGGCTTGAGCTTGAACGCTTGATCCATTCCCAACCTTCAAGACGCATTCTCTTTCTTCAAGCTGCTGGACCTCATTTAGCATCTGTACATCATTACAGATATGAGCTCCACAGCCGGTATCAAGTACCCAAGAATTAGAATCAATAGATAGATTTACTTCAACAATAAACACACCTTTCTTTAGAGTATCCTCATACTCTTGGCAGTTTCTCTTCCAATGCTCTTTCTTGCCACAATGATGGCAAACGTCCTCTGTCTGATCTTTTTTCTTCTTGGCCTATCTCTTTTTAACCCCTCCATCGGGTTTAAGAGATCCCTTCTTCTTGGGAACTTTCTTCCCTTTGCCTTTAGAAGTCCTAGAAGAGGAAATGACCATCATTACTTTGAGATCCTTCTTGATCGTGTCCTTAGCAGTCACAAGCTGACTAATCAACTCAGCTACAGTAGCATGAGGATGATTCATGTTGAAGTTTAGCATAAAAGGATTGAATGATGGTGGAAGCGATGCGAACAACAAATCTACAGTGAGTTCTTCACTCAGTGGCATTTCCATGGAGGTCAGTTTCTCATTCAAACCAAGAAACTTGAGACCGTGCTCATGGACACTTGTACCTTCTTTCATTCTGAGATGAAAGAGCTCCTTAGAGGTGTTGTACCTTAAAACACGCTCTTTAGGGCAGTACAATTGCTCGAGATGGTCATAAATCTCCCAAGTGTTTTCTATTGACTCGTGTTGCCTTTGTATGTCCTGAGACATGTTGTCCAACATGAGGCAACGGGCTTGAAGATTGTCTTTAGACCATTTCGCAATCGCCTTTCTTTCGGCTCGAGTCGGAGTCTAGCCTTCAGCGATGGGCTCTCCCTCGAAGAGAACATATCTTCTCTTTTCAGAATCTAAAACGATCTTTAGATTCCGAAGCCAATTAGAGTAATTGGGCCCCGTTAACTTGTTTGATTCGAGGATGGATACCAAATGGTTTTTGGTTGCCATTTCAATTGTAGAGAATCACAGAACTACAACCTAAAAGGAAAACAGAGAAATCATGAGCATGTTGAATAATGACGATTACATATTATCAAGGTCTTTAGAAATATGTTCTCCCACTGTTTTTAGAAAGTCTAGAAACCCCAACGACTTTAGAAGAAACTTATTTTCTCAATGGGTACTAGGATCCCAATCATTCTTAGTTTTGGACCCACGACTCGTGAGACATCCAAAGGTCTATGAATCTTTAAGTGGGTACGTATTTCCGATTCCATCCCCATGGAATTCCTAGTAATATTTTTGCATCACCAATCTTTCAATCATGGACCCACGACTCGTGAGACATCCATATCTTCTTTAGTGTTCAGCAGGACCCATCAATCATAAGATCTCAACCAAACTTAGTCCGGAACGACCCACGACTTGTGAGACATCACCCATTCTAAAATGGTCAAGAAATATTAATTATTTAAAATAATTAATTAGGAAACTAAGAATTAATAAGCTACACTAATTACCCCACGACTCGTGAGACAGCAATTAGTTTCACTTATTAAGTCCTAAATCCTATTGATGGAATGCTAGGAATTTTATTATCGTGATAAAACACCTATTTATTCGAATTTTACTAAATTTTTAAATGGGATTTTCGAATGACCTCACCAACATATAATGTTATCCAAATTTTAATTGTCTTGTTAATGCAGTTTCACATAAAGTGCATCACAGAAGCAATTAGCAGATAACATGTCCTAGCATGATACTAATTATGTGATGATCATGGGTATTCTATCTTATATGTGATTATAGGAGCCACTCCAAAATCACTAGTTCTAACATTCATGCCACATAAGACAATTCATATCACATAGGGGTACAAAATTTAATGGAAAAATGCCATATCTATTACATATAATAGAAACCCTCCTAAACATTTTGAGGGATCTTCTTATGGCCACCGTTCTTCAAGTGCTTCTTGTGGATCCTTCTTATTCCATGGGTGCTTGTCTCCAAAATGAAAATAAAAACCTCACTTCCTAAGTTCTACTCTCTTTACATAAAGTAGTATGGCTCAATTTTCATATTGGCCATAGACAAGTACATGGGGCACACCCCGACCCAAAAACAATAATAAGGAAAGCCACATAATAAACACATAACAGTACGCACATAAGTAGGGCTACTATCCCAATTAAAAATGAGCAACTATAGGGCTCCGACCCCAATTGAAATCATACATTTGCAGAATTTAAAACATACATAAGACTAACATATGATTACCTAAACTAGCATGATTCCGCTCGAATTTAAATTTACTAACTAAATTTGAAATTTTCTTGACTTCAAGTTACAATTAACTTAAATAATTTGAATATTAGTTCATTATTCAAGAATTTATTCCAAATTGAACTTCAGATCATGACAAAACCACAATTAATTCAAAATTAATTTTTTGTCAAAAATATCATTCAAAGTGATATTTAAAATTTTCTAAGAACTTGACTTTAATTCACTAAAATTCAAATTTTATAATTATTTCAAAATTAATTAATTTTAAAATAAAACCAAATTTTAAAATAAAATCAAAATTTTTAAACAGGATTTTAACGAAAATCGAAACACGAAACAAAAACGAAAACGGTCCCGGGACAGCCCGCAAGAGGCCCGCGGCCGCCGCCCGCAAGCACGTGAGCAAGGCACGCGCGAGCGGGCAGCACCGCACCGCATGGCTATGCTAGGCTGGTGCGGCATCGCCCGCGCGGCAGCAAGCGAGGGTCGCGAACAAGCTGTACGCGCAGCTTTGCGAGTTGGTCGCGCAGGGCTGCCGGGTGAGGGGGAGTTTGGCGGGTGGCCGTGCTAGGCGCTACACACGCGGACGAGCGCGTGGCCCTGGCATGCCCAGCCGGTCCGCCCGCGCAGCCTTGGCGTGCCCGGCCTGTCCGTCCGCGAGGACTGCAGATAAGGTAGGCGTCCTTCGCTGCCCCATGCCTTCACTGCCCCATGCACGGTATGCGCTTGGCCATGCATAACCGCGCTTGGCGATGCAGTCGGTTTCGATCCCGTTTCGTAATTTCCAAAATTCCAGATTCAGTTTCCGAATTAAAACAATTCTCAACAAACCAGATTCAAACAGTTTAAAACCAGATTTAAACGAAAACAATTTTTCACAAATTTTAAAGAAATAGTATTGATCCGACAGATTTGTTTATAAACAAAAACCAAGAATACATAGCCAATATCCAAATTTAAGAATTTTCAGTCAAAATTCCAAAAGCAATAAAGATACAATACGAATGTTGCAAGGTGGCTCTGATACAACTTGTTGGAAAACATGGAAGAGTTGAGCAGTGGAAGTTTAAAATTTTCCAAAAGTTTAATTGTTGTCTTGCAATTTTCGTACAATAACGTTGGGTGTTTTAGAAACTTACAATGATAGAAGCTTTCTAGTGATGTCGTTACCGCCTAACGAACACCCTTCAAGCGAAATCCCTCGAACGGCCTTCGAATAAGACTCCAAAGTAGAAGCCCTCCAAAGCATATCCACACCATACCTAGAACACGATCAAGCGAGTGAGAATGCTAGTTTTATAGCTTGTGTTAAGGCTAGGATAATTTTTGCTTTGAAAACTTTTCTTTTGGTTTTTCTCAAAAACTTAACAGTTCGTGAGTGTTGGTGTAAAGAATAAGAGAAGCACCCACCCTTGTATTTATACAAGGGGGTTCGAACCTACTAGGGTTCTCCTAACCCTAGTGGGCTTCTTGTCTTGCTCACTAATTATTTAATTTAATTGGAATACTAAGGTCTTAGCTTATTCTCTAAGTCTAGCAAGAGAAGACTTTTCTCTCATACAATAGGAAGTTTGACTTTTCAACTTTCCTAAAGTTAAAAGTCAATATTCAATAAATAAATTAATTCCCAATTAATTATTTATTGGGTTAAGTTTATTTAAGAATAGTCTTAACAATTAATTCAAAATTAATTAAAAGACTAAAATTAATTAATTACAATTTAATTAATTAATTCTAGAAAGAATTCGCTTGTGAAATAAATCACACGAAATGGGACACGGATGAAGCTACGTGTACGTGACACGTGGCAGCCACGTTGGCCTCGTGACATGTGGCAGCCACATGTACATGACACGTGGCATCAGCCTCGTTTTATGCCCATTTTGATCAACTATTTTGATCCTTCGTTAATCATATTAACATCCTACCACAACCCTCGTGTTGTGGCATTTGTGGGTGACCCTTTAGGTTCATTATTTGATTAGCAGTGACAATAATTAATTAATTCCCTAATTAATTAATCACTTCACAGATCACACTACCGTAATCTAGCAATGGGTGTGTGACCCCTAGCCAAATAACGAAAATGAATCAAAGAACCTTTCTGCCAATGACAATCAGTGAAATACGATCCTCCTTCAACTCCATCTCTCAATCAAGAACTAAGGCATGGGAATATTCTCAGAGCCCAAATATTCTTGATCTTTAAAGTTAAGTTCGTTTCATATCCATTTCGATCCCAATCCTAGATTACCCCATTTTCTAGATATCTTGATCTTTTATCCACCTTGGTCAAGGGTTTAATGTTAATGGACTACGAACAACTCAATCAGTAAAAGATTATTCCTGTTCTTAACAAGTGTAGGTCCTTTATCGATTCTACTAATTCTACATATGCCACTTGTGTAATCCCAACATAGGCCGTGGTTTTGGTGTCTATATGGAGACACCCTTTTGAGCCTATATCAAAGATTACAGAGTTAGCTCATATGAGACATTACAGAATCTCAAGTCTAAGAATTAATGAATCACGTCATTGACTTGTGAGATATTTCATAATCTGGAAGTTTCAGGAAACTTCCTTTCCCATTTAGGAATGTTCTCACGCTGGACATCTCAGTGATGAAGTTCTTGTAATAATCACCCTTATGTATTGTGAACGCATCAACGTATGCACTTATCACTCCATGAAATTGAGTGATCCTTTAAAAGGACATAATCAAATAAGCAAGTCTCTGCAGAGTAAAGGTCGACACTCCCACTGTCTATCGGACTCATTGACTTGGAGAAGTTTTTAATCCTCGCCTATGGAGTTAAGAACTTGTTTCATGTGTCGTTCCTATAATGACAAAGTTCTTAACGGCCTCATCGGATTAGGGGAGTTCAATACATGCAAAACACAGTCAACCCAAACAGACATAAATAAGCACATAAAGAAGTGATTATCTATGAACAAAATCATCTCGTTTATTAATCAAAGACTGTTTGTGATTTTACAAGGAAATAGTAAAGCAAACATCTGCTTTAAGGGCACTATTCCTAACATGATGTTGGTAGAGTTATGTGGGTCGACGAGCGTTTGCGCTCAACATGGGTTAGTTTGATTGTATTTATGAGCAATTAATCATTTATTACAAGGTTTATGCAAAATCATAATGAACAATTCCTGATATGTTAATGTAGGAGGTTTACATGAAGTTGAAAGAAGAGAGAGAGGGTTAACTTGCTTACCGATTTTTAATTACTTATTCAAGCTGGTGGGGGGGCCAAATAAGAAGGGCGAGGTGTATGGGATGCCGTACTTGAAAAACAAATGCTCACGTACTAAAACACCCACTAACTCTCAAGGTTGCTCTACTAGCTCAACCCCATTATCCGATTTGGATGAGTTGAGAAGACAACAATAACAATTGCTTGAAGAACAGGCTACGCTACGACAACAAATGTAGAAGGAGTAGGTTGGGTTATGCCAATAACAGGAGCAGATTTTAGCAGCCATAACAGAGATGGCTTCTATGTTTCAACAACAACATAGTTCAAATCCTAATGTTCAGCGTCAATCAAATGACTAGGCAAGTAATATTATATATTTAAGTTATCTTGTGGATATGTTGTGTTGGTATTGAATGTGGTGTTGGTAGTGTTGGGGGATGTTGTACCCTAAGGAGATTGATCTGTTGGTGTGAGTGTTGATTGTTGATCTATTGTTGTTGGCAATAAGACCATAACAACATTCTGCACAGGGTTTGATTTGATGCTTCATGCATGCTTGTTTGCTTCAGCACCTGTATGTGACTGTAAATTTATTGTGTTTGAGTATGAAGACAAAATAACGGTTTGATACTGTGCTTTTCGGGCCATACATATATGTAGGATTGCTGGGGAAATTAAAAAGGTTTTCACTTTTGCATGAATTATTTTTAATTATAGTTCTATTATGTTTTTATTTAAGACTTAAATGGGTGATAGTGACAATAACATTGGTATAAATAACAACAATTATTTGCATTGCATGGGGAAATAGAAATGCTTTTACATGTATCTATGAATATGTACATCAGCAGCAACAGTGGATATATATTTGTATCTGGAAGAGAAAAATATATATGACTTGAACAAGATGATAATTCGCATGGATATTTGTATTTATGAATATGATATTTTTGACTTGCTTTGTGTAGTCAGAATGTGCTGAAAATGACAATCATGCAGCTGATTATCCCTTTTTTTTATTCGGACATGAAATCCAGTTTTTTATATTTTCTGTCTCCTGGATTTCTTTTTCACATAGGAAGATTTTAGTAATTGTTGTCATTAGCCATGCCAAGTTCAGTTGCCAATTGAAGTATAATATGATGGATATATGCAACAATTTGTTTAATGGGGTAATTATTGTATTTTAATCATGAAACAACTTGAGTTTTCATTGAGCATATAGATATATATGTATTAATTTTGGTGTAATCTTACTGACAATTGATCCAGGAAGCAAAGAACTTGGTACTATCTGTCCACAATAGCTTCATTTTATGCCCTTTAGCTTCACTATTAATTATCTGTGACACATGCTTGATATTGGGTAATAATTAGTGGCAAATGCTAATGATCATTTTGAAGCATTATCTTACATGTTCATGCATTTATGTGTCTTTAAGGTTCAATTCCTTACTCAGCAAATAACCTTTGTCGGTTTAATGTTTTTGTTGACAAATCAAGCACCTCAAATTACTTAAATGGCAATGTAGCAACACTAGGTAAATCTGTAAATGGTGGAGAGAAGTTCCGCTTCATATTTAGTGTTGGCGTATTGTACGTAGTGTTTGCAAAATAGGAATTTAAGTAATAGTACATGAAAACTTTGTAATTCGGAAGATTTTATCGAATTTCGTGTTGTTAGATTTGTTATTACAATATTGTTGGACTTATGGACATGGTTGAATTTCTAATTTATTGTTGGCATATTACATTATTGTTGCATTTCTAGTTTTTTATTATTATTTTTTTGGTATATAATTGCTAAAAAAATAGGTTGAAAATTTAAAAAATTCAAAAAAAAATTTATAATAATAAAATTGCGACGAAAATTGCGATAAATTTCGTCTGAAAAATAAATAGAATTTTCTAAAATTTTTTAATCTCTTCTGAAATTCGCCGAAATGTTCGTCTGAAAGGTATTATTTAAAAAAAAAATAATATTAAGTTCGTCTGAAATACAACATAAAAATAATTTAATTACAGGGTTTCGTCGGAATTTCACGGGAAGTTTTTTCGAAAATATAATAGAAAATAATAAAATTTATTATATTCGTCAGAAATTTCATCAAAAACAAAATTCAGACGACATATATTGTACGCAATTTCGTCGCAAAACTAGACGAGCAAAATTTGGTCTATATGTTCTCGTAGGTAATTTCATCACAATTTTGTCGGAAATAAAGTTCGCCGGAAATTTGTCAATTTCGGGCAAGATAATTTTTCGTCTGAAATTCGTCGGAAACTTTGTTCGTCTGAATTTTCATTGGAAATTTCATCTGAAATTAACTGCGACCAGGGTTTTTCGATCGAACTTGTGTTCGTCGGAATTTCGTCTGAAGTTGGTCGAAAAATTACATTTTCAGACGAAAAGGTCTAAATTTTCGTCTGAAAATTTCGTTTGAAATCCACTGTTTGATATATCTTTATAAATACATAATCTTAAATAGGGATGTAAACGAGACGAGCTGGCTCGCACGCCTAGCAAGCCGACTCGAAAAAAGCTCGCGCTTGGGTTCAGGATTGGCGAGCCGAGCCCGAGCCTCATCTTCTAGAGCTCGTAGCTCGCGACCCAAAATTACAATTAATTAATTAATATTATATAATATATATATATATATATATATATATATATTTCTTTTTTTGATAAACGGGCTGAAGCCCTTTTTCGGGCCGCAACCCCCGGGATATTATAAACGTAACAACATAGTTTACAAAGGAGCTTTTAAACCTTAAGTAAACAACACAATCGAGCCCGCTAACATGTTAGACCGGAATCAAAACCAAAACCAAAAAGAGAACAACCAAGTCCAAAAAAAAATGGACTGGAAAACCAAAACAACAAAGGAAGAAATACCAAAGTCTAGCCCAAAGCACCCGCCTAAGCAATCCCACTCTCAAGTGTAGATTAATATATTCCAGCATATTGACCCCCTCCTCCCCCGGCGGTAGTCACCACCTCGCTCTCCTCTAGCACGACCTCCTCTAGAATAACCTCCACGCGTAGAACTTTGTGTAATACGTGGCGAAAATTGACTTGAGATCTCTATAGAAGAGTCCCTTGTCTTTCTCGTTGTAGAATCATCATCTGAATGTGAAATATTATAATCGTTCTCATCACTATCGTCCTCTTTATCATCCTCCTTTTGGTCGCAATCCTCAAGATTACCTTCCTCGACCGAAAAAGGAATCGAAAGAGTATCGTTCATAGTTTTCTTGACTGTTTTAGCAGTAATAACGTTCAAAGAGTCTTCAACAACACGATTTTCAGGCTCCTTACTAGCTTGGACAATAGCTGCTTTGGCTTTTTGAATAACACTTTCGGTAGAAGCCAAGTCAACGGGATGAGTCGTCTCCTGACTCACCTCAATCTGTGATACTGTATCATCCTCACTTTCTGAAACATAATAACTCTCTTCTGCATCCTCCTTATTATCAGGCTTAGCATTATCATCACTGTTCGTATCATCCACATCATAATTCTCACTATACTCATCGTTAGACCCCGAAGGCACGTCTTCATCAGTTTTTTCAGCATCACTATGATGTTCATCGTCTTGTGGGTTAGTTAATTCCTTCTTTTCCCCAACACCTGGTTGTTCTCGTCTATTCTTAACAGCAATAGGACCTTCTCTCGAGGAATCAACATATAACTTCGCATATGGGTTTTCATGCACAACAGAAGGCTCCGGATCATCACCCTTCTTAAAGATCTCAACCTATCCAGGCACAAGTGGAGATTTTGTGTTTGCATCAATACCATCATAAAACTCTACCCCTTTGTCTTTATTCACCTCTTGTTTCTTGCTTTTCGACTGGACCAAACTGCCTTCTTAGGTAAATTCCACGCCTTTTATTAATGTTTTCTCTCAACTCCCGGTTATCCCCCAAATCTACATTAATAGCGTTAGTAGTGGATCATCAACTTGCTTGTCTCGGTCCCCTCCATTACCGCCACCATCATCATTGTTGCCTTCATCCTCCTGATCAGCCCCTTTGCATGCGGTAGTTTCATGACCAAGACAGTTACAATTCGAGCAAAATTTAGTAATTTTTCCATATCAAATCTACTGTAAGAAAGTCCAATCCTCGTATCTCACCCAAACCGATTTATTCAAGTATTTCGAGACATCAGGCTCAACGCACACCCTAGGTTTATACGCATCTTCAGTTTTCGCAGTCAATTCATCGCACCCAATAGGGTTTCCGACTAAGGCTGCAATTTTCCATAATCCTTCTTTATGCACTAATTGAGATGGCAGCCTAGGAAAAGAAATCCAAAATGGGACAATAGGCGAATCAAAATTCGGATTAAATTCAGGTGTCCACTTCATAACACGCATTGGAAAGTCACGAAAATACCAAATATCCTTCATGAAAAGTCTCGCATAATCTTCAGAGTTGTTGCTTCGAATTAAAACATGTGTTTCGTTTGGCAAAGAAACTCGTACATCACCTTTAAAATCAATTTTTGAGAAGTAGAAACACAATTGAGCCAAAGTTGGATATCCTTAAGAGAACCTACCAATCAGTGCGAGTTTGAATCGTGCGTTGAGAATCTCACACTCCTCATTCGAAAACACGACAGCAGGTAATCCCTTAAACTCTGTTATAGTGCCAAGTGGTTTAAAAGTAGATAAATCAAAGCTCTTGATGCGCGTCTTCTCGTTAGGGAGGAGGAACGCGTCGGGTATCTTTTCTGCAAGGGCCGCCGCGTATGATGGGGCGGCGTGGTGCGCGGACTCGCACGAGACAGCAGCAAAGGGGCGCGACGGTGCTGCACATCGTCGGGAGGTGGAGCGGCAACATATCGTGCTCCACCGTCCGCGATGAGGGCGCAACAAGTGGCGGCGTGAAAACAGCCGCGAAAAAAACCGGCGAGGGTGGTTTTGGCGTGAAGAATGGGTATCGTCTGACTTGAATTATATATATATATATATACATTAAGATTTTTGCGAATAGGGGTTGACCAAGGGGTTGACCAAGTGGTTTGAGGGTTGATTCTCGAAGGCAATGACCCGGGTTCAAATCCCTCTAACCATTTGGGGAGTGTGTGTTTAATATATATATATATATATATATATATATATATACACATATACCAAGAGTTTTACAAATAAACCCTACCATATTTGATTTGAGTTTTGATATTACCCATCAGGCCACCATAGCAGCCGACACAACCCACTACTACCTCCTCTTTTTGCACCATCAGCCACCACGCCTCGCCAACACCGTCCACCACCATCTTCCCTCTCCCAATGCAGTAGCACCGCTGTCTCTCGTCTCTTGTACAGTATAACACCGACACCCACCTCCAGCGCCACCACCTAAGGCACCACTACCATCCATCGCCGCGTCGCACACTGTACAAACACCACCGTCTTTTGTCTCTTGACAATACCACCTTTTCTACTCTATTGGTTTGAATTTGTGGAAAGATTCTTTGAAAATATTTTTGAAAAAAAAAGGTGGGTAATTTAAAGATTAGATCTGGAAAATTTGCAATTGAGGAAAAGTGTAGGTCACTTTTTCGATTTCATATTTTCATGTGCTGAAAAAAAAAAATTATTTTTTGATTACAATTGAGATATCTTGAATTTTTTCATTCATCTTGGAGAAATAGTTTTGCATTTACAAGTATTTGTTACAAAACATACTCGCTGCACTTAGATTTCTGGTTAAAGACTTTTTCCCCCCAAAAAAATTCATATCTACACAATGCACAGGCTGGCTCGCGAGTCGAGCCGAGCTAGCTCGAGCCAAGGTTTCGATGCCTTGCTAGCTCGCGAGTCAAGTCCGAGCCCGAGCCAAGAAAAATGTCCAAGGCTCGGCTCGACTCGTTTACATCCCTAATCTTAACTTTATTATTTTGTCAATAGGTGAATTTCAACTCCAAACTACACAAGTATCATTTTTAAAAGTAAACCCAATGCAAGATAAAGTTCTGCATATGCAACAAAGGTAAGAATTCAAATATTCGAAATTACTTAGTTTTTTTTTATTTTTAACTCTAACATATACTCTATAAGTTATTAGATTCAAAACAAGTTCAACATCACTCGATATACATGCATTATCAATGAAAGAAAGAATGAAAAGCATAAAAAAAGTGATGCTAAGAGGTAATTAATTTAATGTAATTATAAATTGGTCATTTAATATATAATAGCAAAATGTTTAATACTGGTTATATTTTTCAAACTATGCAGGATACGTATTATAGTTTTAAAGTAGTGGTTGACAGAGTTGAAAATAAATCTCTTTATGGTATGAGGCATGCAAAAAATGCAATACATCAATAAACAAATCTGAAAAGGGTGTTTCCTGCAGAAAATGTAATGCCGAAGATATACAAACAATACCAAGGTACTATACAATATCCAGCAATCAATAAATAAATTTTTAATTTTTAAATAACTTTTTGAATTAATAATAGGTACAGAGTAGTGCTGAATGTTATACATAAAGGTGATAGTGCTTCCATCGGATTATTTGAAGAGCCAGCAACAATGTATATAGGATGCTTAGTATATCGATATCAAATATCAATTGAAGAGGTATTTAATTTTCATAAAACATTACTTTTTTACTTCATAAATAAACAACTCATTAAAATCTCAATTAATATATTTTATGGTCAAATTATTAACACTTTTAATGGTTCAAGGAGAACACAAAATAGGCTTGTCCGCAAAATGGGCTGGGACACAAAAGATAGTGAGAATAAGATGCATCAATTCTTATTTGCGAGCTTGGCTGCTCTAATTTGTAGGAAGAATTTGAATTTCTTGATTTTATTTCTTAAACTTGAGTATGAAGATTAATGTTAGAGGGCGAATTACATCTGAGTACCCTTAAGTTTGGCCTAATTATAACGTAGTCCCTATTCTTTTGATTATTACCATATAGTCCCTGAGGTATAGTTTCCGTTTGAGGCCCCTAAACGCCGTTAGGGTTCCCCCCTGATTTTTTTATTTTTTAATTTGATTTGAGAAAACTACCCTCAAGGACCAAAACGTAATTTCAACTTAATATAGGGATCGTTTTGTAACATAATAAAAACATGAGTGATGCATTTCTAATTTCTAGCTAAATTTAAATTAGGTTGTTTATAGCCATTGGTGGTCTGTTTATATAAGTGTTTTCATGGATTTGCAGTATCCAACACTCCAAAATACATACCAAGTTCATATAGTTTCAATTATACACGCAACACACCATTAAAATACAGGTAACATATCTTTGTAACAATATTTCAATTTACTTAAGTAATGAGATAATGGATAGATTGTCCACTGTTTACAGACATATACCAAAAAATCAATTTAAGTTAAATGACACTAGTGCTAACAAAACACACAAATCACTAACACAATAGTAGCCAAAAATAGGTATTTAAAGGAATGCAATTCTTTCAGTGCGTGTAAATTGGGATTGGCTTCCCCATGCTAGCTTTCGTGCTACCCTTTTCATGCAAAGTGAAACTATTAATAAATAGAAATTCTATTTGAAAGAAAGAGATTCTTATCTGTAATATTAATTTTAAGTTAATTAATTCTTCTTGCAATCAATCGAATAAGCTAAAATCAAAATGCGATGGTAATGCCAGACTTTAGTTTCTCTATTTTGTATTCAATTCTTCTTACTTTCAACATTTTTCCTCTAGAAAATATACCCAATCAAAAGTGCTAAGTCGAAGCCTTGAGTAAAGAAAAGTACCGGCTATTTACTTTCTTCATTGTTGGAAGAAGGCTATCTCGGCAGGAGACCACATAAATTACAGATTTGCTTGGGTCCATGGCTCTGCCGACAGCCAGATAGGCGAAGCGATTCACCACTCTTCTTCCAGATTTAATTGCTAGTCTAATTTTATTATTGAGTGGGGCATAGACTTGCCCGTTTTGAGGTCGAATCGGTCGGATGTCAGTACACTTCCCCACTTTTGTAACTTTCATTGAAAATGGATTCTAAACCTATCATGTATTCGCCCATGACGACCATTCGATAAGTTCTAAAGCTCTATAAAACATTTCTGATGAGATTCATGGAGCTTCTTCATGTATATATTTTTTGCTATTGTTGTGTTAATGGTTTGTGCGTTTTGTTAGCACTAGTGTCATTTATCTTCAACAGGTTTTGGTATATGTTTGTAAATAGTGAACAATCTGTACATAATTTCATTATTTAGATAAATTGAAATGTTCTTACAAAGATCTGTTACATGTATTTTAATGGTGTGTTCCATGTATAGTTGAAGCTATATGAACTTATCATGTGTTTTGGTGTGTTGGATGATGCAAAACTATGGAAACACTAACATAAACCAATTCAAAAATCTGCACGAAAACCGATGGGAATTTTTAAAATCCCATCGGTTTTCCATCAGTATAGGGGAATTCCCACGACCTTCCGATGGGACAAGATCCATTGGAAAACATAGCGTCGGAATAGACATTCCGACGGGCAAGGTCGTTGGAATCCCGCAGGAGAGAAATTACTAATGGGGAACCCACGACCTTCCGACCAAAAGATGATGGGGGGGAATTTTGACTTTACCCATAGGGGTAGCCGACAGACTACCAACGGCTATAAACGGCCTAATTTAAATTTAGTTATAAATTACAAATGCATTTCTAATTTTTTTACTAAGTTATAAAACGATCCCTATATTAAGTTGAGATTATATTCTGGTCTTTGAGGGTAGTTTGGTCAAATCAAATTAAAAAATAAAAAAATCAGGGGAAACTGTAACGGCGTTTAGGGACCTCAAACGGAAACCATACCTCAGGGACAATATAGTAATAATAAGGACAGCGTTGTAATTAGGCCAAATCTGAGAGTACTCGGATGTAATTCGCCCTCATGTTATATATATCTTGGACCAGGAGGAATTGCATCAACTTTTTTTCTACGTGAATGGAACCAGTTAATGGGCCTAACACATTACTAGCCTGTTGAATTGGCCCAAAGTATATTCTATCCATTGGCAGTGATTATATGGAGACAGGTTGTGGAGACTCGGGACTGAAGGAAATTCCAAGAGTTAGATAACACCGACTGGATTGGGAATGCTTGGAGAGAGCCCATCTGTAATGATATCGCGCCAGAATATGACTAGAAAATTATGTTTGTGGCTGCTATCTGGATTTTGTGGAAAAGGCTGAGCAAGTGGGAGTGTGAAAATAGAGGGGAATCCATTAACTTGACTTTGAGCACTGTTAAAAACCTGGCGTTGGACGTTCAAGGTATGCAGTGCCCTCCACTTGTTAAGAGGGAGACACAACAACAACAACTTGCATGGCAAAAACCTCCTTTAGGGTGGGTGAAGCTTAATACCGATGACAGTGTTTTTAACCAACATAAGACGGCTACGACAGGAGGTGTGATCCGAGATAATAAAAGCGGATGGATAGTGGGTTTTGCGGTTAAACTTGGCGAGACCACAATCAGACTATCGAGTTGTTAGGCCTCCGTGCAGGCCTAAAGATAGCTTGGGATAGGAGATTTTTGAGAATTGAAGTGGAGTGTGATTTAGAGCTTGTGGTTAATTTAATCAAGAAGGGAAAGATGGATGAATATCCGTTGGGGCACGTAGTCAAGGAATGCCGAAATATCATCCGGAAACCTTGGGACTGTAGATTCAAACACATCAAACGGGCGAGAAACAATCTAGCGGACTCAATGGCTAAACTAGGCCAAATGATGAACGAGTTGAGCAAGAAGTGGGAACAAGAACCAGAACAACTCTCCCATGAGAGCGTTTGATCGGCAACTAACTTTTGCGAATCTCTGTTGCTACCACAAAAAATAATAATAATAATAATAAGTATTACAAACATCAATTAAGGCCATGCTTTTAACGTAAAGGTGCTTATTCTATTTCAACATAAGCATTCACGTGGTTAAATAATTCATATAGGATGCACGAAATTAGTTTGATTTTATTTTTAGAATTTCAGAGTTTAGATTACTATTTTTTCATGGAATTTTCGGTGGTTCGTGTGGAGTTTAGAAATGATTTCAATTTTTATTTTTATTTTTTGATGGGGCTAGTACTTCAATGTGGGTTGAAAAAACTCGAAATGCTAATAGTAGATACTAGTTAGGCTAGATTTTATGTTATATTTTATGAATTTGCGCTCACTCCGCTATAACCCATATGGATTCTAAGTTTCTTAATGGATTTTGATTTTTTACTTTGATATATGAGTTTTCTTTTTGCTTTTTTTGGGCCGGGGGAGAGGGAGGGAGGGGTGTTGGTGGTTGTAAATTTACCTTTTTAGCATATTGAATTTATCTTTTTACTTGGAAATCCGAGATTGATTCCTCGCTAGCGCAATGCATAGAATAACTAATTCTCGCGTGGGCTTGTACTTGGCTCGGTGGGTTGGGTGATGGCTCATCCAAGGTGATAGGTACAACTTGCGTTGGAGGTGGTTCGGGTCTCAAAAATGAAATTTTTAATTAATTTATTTTTATTTCTTTTTGTGACGGAATACCGACGAAAATACTCTTCTGTAATTTTAAAAACAAACGAGTTGTTGAAAATTTCCAACCAAATATTCCATTGGAATTTCATTCGTCAACTTAAAATTTAAAATATTTTTGTTCTGTTGGAAATAATTTCCTATGGAAAACTGACCGGATATTTTGGAATTTCGTTGAAAAAATATTTTGTTGGAAAAATAATTAATGTTGTTGGAATTCCGTCGAAAATATATTTCCAATGGAAAATCGATGGAAAGTCCCCGTCGGTACCCAATTCCAACGAGGATTTTTCTAACGGAAGCTATTCCATCGATTTTCTTTCGGAAATCTATTTTTTCAATGGAAAACCAACGGAATTTATTAAAATTCGATCGGTTTTTGATAGATTTTTGGGTAAATTACAAATACCCCCCCGTCCTTTGACCGTTGGGGCGGATTGCCCCCTGTCCTTTGATTTTGGGCGATTTCCCCCCTAACCTTTCGTAATTGTTACACTTTGCCCCTTTATGACGTTTCCGGCGGTATCTTTTTGGAATATTCCGTTCATGAAAGAATACGTTTAACAGATCCCCCCTATCCTTTGCCCCGCGGGCGGATTGCCCCCTGTCCTTTGATTTTGGAATATTTCGTAATTGTTTTGCAACTGTACCTTCTATCCCGACTTTTTATAAGTAGATAAGCTTTCGAACACTCTCATTATACACCATCAAATCAAATAATATAACTAACTTTTTGGTGTCGTATTGTATTTGATATTTAAATTCTCAAATATTTGTACTATTTATCCGGTGTTTACCAAATTCAATAAACGTGAATTATATATATATATATATATATATATATATATATCTATATATATATATATATCACATTAGTTTTGTATCGTATCCGGGTTATATATATTTTTTCTTAATTATTTAAAGTGATATTTTTAAAAGTAAAAAAATAATAATTAGAAGAAGTGATTTCAAGAATGCTTCAGTAAACTTTATATGTGTCGAATCGGGTTAGACCAATTTGATATAAAAGTTTCTCCTGCTAGTTATAGTTGCATTCTCAAAAACTTGAATACGAAATTTTTAGTTGAGCTAATATAACACCGAAATGTTAAGTTACATTATTTGATTTGATGGTGTATAATGAGAGTGTTCGAAGGCTTATCTACTTATAAAAAGTCGGGATAGAAGTTAAAGTTGAAAAACAATTACGTAATATTCCAAAATCAAAGGACAGGGGGCAATCCGCCCGTGGGGGAAAAGGACAGGGGGGGATCTGTACCCCCTAATCTTTCATGACGGAATATTCCAAAAAGATGCCGCCGGAAACGTCATCAAGGGGCAAAGTGTAACAATTACGAAAGGTTAGGGGGGAAATCGCCCAAAATCAAAGGATAGGGGGCAATCCGCCCCAAGGGCCAAAGGACGGGGGGGTATTTGTGATTTACCCTAGATTTTTTATAGTGAACAAGTTCTTATCATAACTACTGCAAACCCTTAATAGCACATAACTAGGATTTTCAAATTATTTTCCTATGAAACACATTTCATATAAGAATAGATTCACATATTATTAATTATTTAATTATAAAATAATCATAACTTTTAAACTTCAGCGTTATAAATGATGCAAATAAAATTCAAAATGTATTTACAAAATGAAATTTCTAAAATAATATTCCTTCACATGCGGTAAATTCAATTGACTATATATCTAAGTCTCATCTTTTTTACTTGATTGTCAAAACTGTTTTGCACCATAGTCCCGGTGAAGAAATCTGTTAAATTGTTTGATGAGTCAATCTTAGTCACCACCACCTCTCCTCCTTTCTTATATTCTCGTATGATGTGAAATTTGTTAGATTTAGAAGAATTCATAGTTTGGGGAATTATTCTCTTATTTCTGTATGAAAGACAATGTACAGGAACCAATAAATACAATAGAGACCTAATCTAGGAAAGGAAATAAATTAATTACAGCTAATCACGGGATTACAATATATATCCCCTAAATATTTACTTTCCTAATATCTACACTCCCCCTCAAGTTGTAAAGTCGGATCACCGATTTGCAACTTGCTTAAAACTTCTTCAAATATCCTCCCATTCACTGCCTTGGTTAATATGTCCGCGAGCTGATCCTCTGATCTTACAAACGGGAGTTCAACAATGCCTTCCTCAATCTTTTCTTTAATGAAATGCCTATCCACTTCCACATGTTTCGTGCGATCATGCTGCACAGGGTTCTCAGATATACTTATAGCCGCCCGATTATCGCACATCAATCTGCACTTCCTCGTAGGAGACATGCCAAGTTCTGTAAGCAATTTTCTCAGCCAAAGGACCTCTGCCACACCACGAGCAACCCCCCGAAATTCTGCCTCTGCGCTGGAGAGTGCCACAACCTTCTGTTTTTTACTTTTCCAAGTCACGACATTCCCCCCGACCAATGTTAAATAACCCGAAGTCGATCTCCGGTCATCCGGGCTTCCTGCCCAGTCTGCATCTGTATATGCCTCAATCTCTACATGCTCATGTTTCCAAAAACAGACCCCTCTTCCTGGACACCCTTTCAGGTATCTACATACCCTGAGTGCTGCTTCCATATGTGATTTCTGTGGTCGATGCATGAACTGGCTTAGTACTCCCACTGCATACGCTATGTCCGGTCTGGTGTGAGATAGGTAGATCAACTTCCCAACCAGATGTTGATACTGTGTTCTTTCTGTCTCCTCTTCTCCTTCTACTATTCTCAAACCATGATTGACAACCATAGGAGTGTCTGTTGGCCTACACTCCAACAACCCTGTCTCAGCTAGCAAATCCAGAACAAACTTCCTTTGCGAGATGTAGATCCCCTTCTTAGAGCGTAGTACTTCTATCCCGAGAAAATACTTCAGCGGCCCCAAATCCTTCATCTCGAACTCTTGGAACAGATTCCTTCTGAGCTGTGCAATGTCCTCCTGATCATCTCCTGTGATGATCATATCGTCGACATAAATAATTAAACACGTTACCAGCTCCCCTCGCCTCTTAATGAATAACGTATGATCTGAGTTGCTCTGGTGATATCCGTACCTTCTCATAGCTGTTGAGAATCTCCCAAACCATGCTCGGGGTGACTGTTTTAACCCGTACAACGCCTTCTTCAACTTGCACACTTCCCTACTCTTGAACTTCCCAGTAAATCCAGGAGGTGGATCCATGTACACTTCCTCCTGAAGATCTCCATGCAGAAAAGCGTTCTTAACATCAAACTGGTGAAGGTGCCAATCTCGGTTTGCTGCTACTGAGAACAATACCCTGATGGTGTCTATTTTGGCTACGGGTGAAAAAGTTTCTGAGTAGTCAATCCCATCTGCCCGATGTTTTACCGTGAACACCCAACGACAACCGACAGTTCTCTTCCCATCAGGTAAGATACACTTCTCCCATGTTTCACTCTTCTCTAATGCCTCCATTTCTGTCTCCATTGCTTTAACCCACTTCTCATCCCTAAGTGCCTCTTCTATTCTGTTGGGGATTTTGAAGGACTGAATGGCACTCGTATGAGCAAGAGCTTGTGGGCTTATGTTTTTCTTGACCATGTTGGCTACCGGGTATCGCGGGGTTCGACCGACATGGTTTGGCTCATATCTCTTTGGAGGAATACCTCTCGTGGAACGCGGAGGCAACACATACCTCTCTGTCTCCCTGTCTGCATTACTCCCATCACTTGCACTCTCCCCCTGTTCATCATCACTCCCTGCACTGTTATCATCATAGGAAATAATTGAAACCGAACTGCTAACTGACTTACTTACCTCAGGAGTATTCGCCGGATGGGTGATGTAGTTGTCAGGGCCCGTGGACTGTACCATGGGAGGTGATAGCTCGGTGGTTCCGCCTACTTGCTCTGTTAGGACTGTGTCTGGCCAACTTAGTGGAGGGACCCCACTAAGTGGATCCTGCTGCTGACTCTCCCCCTGACCACTGAGTGGGGTCGTAAAGTAGTACTCGGTCTCAACAAAATCACAATCCATGGTCGTATGGATTTGGCGAGAGGAGGGGTTGTAGCAACGATACCCCTTCTGATGAACCCCATACCCCACAAAGACACACTTGACCGTGCACGGATCTAGTTTGGTACGAGAGGACCTAGGGAGATGGACAAACACTGAACACCCGAACACCCGAGGTGGAAGACTGAGTAGGGAAGGTATCCGAACTTGTTTGGCAAGACACCGTAATGGAGTTTCAAAGTGAAGAGGTTTTGAGGGGAGGCGATTGACCAGGTAGACTGAGGATGCGATTGCTTCAGGCCAGAGATACTGAGGACAACGAGATTCAATAAGCAAAGCTCTAGACATTTTTAAGAGTTGCCGGTTTCTACATTCGGCTACTCCATTCTGCTGAGGAGTGTGAGGACATGATGTCTGGTGTACTAACCCATATTCCCGGAAGAACTGCTTTAGTGTAGAATTAACATATTCCCCCCCATTATCGGATCGAAGAATTTGGATGCGGGTTTGGAATTGGGTTTGTACCATATGATAAAATTCAATAAACTTTGAAAAAACTTCAGCTTTATTTTTCAGAAAATAAACCCAGGTCATTCTGGAACAATCATCAATAAATAAAATAAAATACTTAAAACCATGAGTTAATGTTGTGTTCGGGGTAGGCCCCCATACATCGGAATGAACCAACGAAAAAACAGTACTAAACCTAGAACTTGGCACTGGATATGACTGTTTATGACTTTTTGCTAGGGAACAAGTATGACAATTGAACTGACAATCTTTGGGAAAGAATTGCGGAAAAAGCAACTGAAGGTACCCTGACGAGGCATGCCCTAGTCGACGATGCCACAACCACTGTTGGCGGTTCACTGTCCCGTGAGCAAGTGCTGCAGTTCCTTGTTGAGCCATCTCGTCGACATAGTACAATCCACGTTCCTCAGTACCACGCCCAATCACCTTCCCCGAACGAATATCCTGCAATAAGGAAAACGAGGGAAACATCACCAACATGTAGTTTAATTGCTTCGTGACTTGACTTATTGAAAGCAATTTGCAGGATAAACTTGGAATATAGAGGCAATTCTTTAATTTCAGATTTGGGGCAACATTAATGGTGCCGGATCCCTGTACTTCCAAAACACCCCCACTAGCTGTTACAATGCCGTCATCTGTCAGATCCGACCGATCAAAGGTCATGGTGTCTGTGGCTCCGCAATCAAAAATCCAACGGGATTTCTGGGATTCTGTGTTTCCACTTACGTGGAGTGTTGTACCTGTTCCATTTACATCTAACATATAGTCCTTTTTACAACTTCTAGTATCCAAGGACCCAGTTCTACCATTTCCAATATTGGGGACTGAATTGAAAGAACTAGGAATCATAGAGGTAAAATTATAAAAAGGGGAAAAAGGTAAAGTAGAAGAAGTGGGAGGGCAGGATGGTAAAAACCACCCTTGCCCTATACCTAAAAGAGCAGCCCCCCCATTTTCCTTCGTTTCATCCGCCGCGGCTTGGGATTCTCCCTCTTCTGTTCTTCCGTGATTCTATTCTTCTCCTCCGCCTACCGCCATCGCCGCCGCACCATAGGCTGGTGGTGCACGGTCGCGGCGGCGACTTCGCCACCCCTCCGGCCACCCAATTAATTCGAAGCACCCGTCTATGGTGTGGCCGGGCCTCCTGCAATGACTGCACTCCGGTGGTCCCTTGGGGAAATTACCCCTTCCGCCGCTCGCGGCGGTGCTGCTATTGGTGGTGCTCCACCGCGGAGTCGTCGGCGGTGGCCTTGGCGGCCCGGTGGTGCCCGTCTCAGCCCTCTTCCCGCGACCTCCTGTGGTTTTCGGTGGTCCCTATCTTCCGACAATTAAGTCGGCCCCAACACCTGTGTCCAACGCCGATGATGCACTCCGGCCCAAAATTTCTCTCCGGTTTCCCTCTCGTCGTATGGTGGCATAGGCCTTTTCGACCGAGGGTAGTGGATCCTCTTTCAAAAGATCCCGTCTCTCTGGTTCGTATCTATCGTCAATCCCGGTGAGAAATTGGAAGGGTTGGGTCTCGGATTTGAGGCGGTTGAAAGTTGTAATGTCCCGTTCACAGGTCATCGGGTTGGGTTGTCGTACTTCTATCTCTCTCCAGATTCGCTGCAGGTTACCGTAATACTTTTCGATGCTTTCGGTTCCCTGTCTCATGTTGTTTGCCCGAACCGTGAGGTCGAAAATCTGAAAACTATTGCTGCTTTGACTGTAGGTTGCGTTGAGGCCTTCCCACAGCGTTCTCGCTGATGGGTATTCGGCAAAAATGGTGACTAACTCTGGCTCCACGTTATGCAGGAGCCACGTGCAAACTATGAGGTCAGACTGCTCCCATCCTGTATATTCCGGGGAATCAACCGCGGGTGGTGGAGGATTTCCGGTAAGATGGCTGAGTTTCCCTCTCCCCCCAGTCTCCATTCTCATTAATCGGGACCAAAGGGAATAATTGAACTGGTTCAACTTGATATTGATTGATATGGATTGAGGCATGTGATTCGAGGTTGTGTCTGATTTTGGGGTTTGGAAATTGTTGAGTAGGCTGGCTAATTGGGTGGCAAGGGATTCGCCGGGCTACTGCGATCCCTTGCCGGTGCTGCTGCTGCTGCTGCTGTGATCTTCGGCCATGGCCGGAAAAGGTTTGGTAGGTGATGAGCAAGGTTCGGATCCAAATTATTGGATCGTCGCACGCTCTGATACAATGTTAGATTTAGAAGAATTCATAGTTTGGGGAATTATTCTCTTATTTCTGTATGAAAGACAATGTACAGGAACCAATAAATACAATAGAGACCTAATCTAGGAAAGGAAATAAATTAATTACAGCTAATCACGGGATTACAATATATATCCCCTAAATATTTACTTTCCTAATGTCTACAAAATTTTCATTCTATCTACTTAGCATTTTTGAGACTTCGAGGTTATTTAGAGTTGGCTACCGCTCACATATTGTCACAATATAATGTGATTGGTCACCGTCCTTCGTTGATGACTTCTAAATCTATTAGGAATTTTTGAAACCTAATATGTATTTTTGTCTGCTTCAGAAATTGTCAAGTATTCAACTTTGATGACCGAATCAACAATGCAAGTCTGTTGAACACTTTTCAAACTTACAACTCCTCTCCCAAAGTAAACACATATTCAGGTGTCATACGTTTAGATTCATTCTTTGGGGAGTAAAGTTCTTCGTGATAATATTGCTTTAAGAATTTATCATTGATATGACATGCAAGAAATCCATCTTTTCAATAACTTAAAGGCACCATTTGAGTTTTCCTCTTCTACCAGATATGAGTCAACCAATTTTGACATGATGTGATGGGCCTTCGCTCAACTAAGACTATGTTGCTCCTATTGAAACGATGTCTTATTAGTTGGAGAACAAAGATTATTGAACGTATATTCTCAAGGCCGCCTTACAAGGATCTTTTCTTTTTCATCCCCCTTCTCCCCCCCCCCCCCCCCCCCCTTCCAATCTTTGTACAATCTTTCAAGTTTTCCAAAGATTCTGGAAATTGGGCTCCCTAGTAACACTAAAAAGATGTTTTATCAACTGAGGGATCTAATTAACTATTCTGGTATAATATCAGTTAAAACATGCTAGTGCTATGGCTATCTTAATTTGTTAATTGCATGCTTTAGTGCTTTAATAATAATTAGGAAAAATTGTAAAAAAAAGGATATAAACTAATCTTTACTAGCATTTTTGGGACACATTTTTTTTTTCCGGTGATAAAAAAATCGATTAACTTTTAAAATTCCTCTCTTCTGTCTCTTGCTTTAACTCCTCCTCTAGGGTTTTGTCATGCAGGAGCCGCCGTTATTGGCCCTCTCGATTACGACGAATATCCAATCTCTACCCCAGAACAACCAACTGAACGACAAAGATTTACGGGACAAAGAAAAAGCAGGATTACACAGGACGTATGCAGCTGCCGTGTCGGGAAGGCGTCCATACACAACTCTAGTTTCAAACCCTAACCGGCCTCAAAAAGCTTCACTAGAAAAAAGTAAGGTTCATGTGTTATCGAACAGATCTGTTGCGCAAGTATGGTACAGTCACAGAAAGAAACAGATTAAACCATATCCAATTCTCAGGCTCCGAAATCGCTAGGTTGTCACTACCATACAAACATGCTCTCGTTGGTAAGTTCTCACATGGTTACCCCTCGATGTCACGACTGCATGAATTATTCATGGAACTAGAATTGATATGTGAATTCAGATTAGGCTTATTGAATATGAAATACGTTTTGATTCGCCTAAATTCTAAGAAGATTATACTAAAGTGTGGTTAAGCAAAATCATTCTTTTTGATGGCTTCCCTATGAGAATCTTTAAATGGTCCCCCACTTTTAACCCCCAAATAGAATCATCTATCGTTCCTGTTGGGGTTCGTTTTCCAGGTATGAGGACGCAACTCTTTGATGAGAAAGTTATTTATGATGTGGCTCGAGTCATTTGAGAACCGTTTTGTTGCGATGAGGGTACATACGATGCTAACAGGCCAGAGTTCGCAAGGGTATGCATTGAACTGGACTTACTCAAGCCATTGAAACACCAGATCACATTGGACAAACAAAGTGAAAAAGAAGATCCAATTCTGTGGATGACATCGTACAGAAAAGCAATGCCAAATGGACAAACAAAGTGAAAAAGAAGGCAGCCCCACCAGCTAAAAATGCCCCTAAAAGGATAACGAGGTTATAAGACACTAACTCCGGTCAATCATGATTTTAAAAGGCCTTATTTGGAACATAAGGGGACTACGTAACCGAGGCAACTACGTATCCTCAAAGATTACTGGAAAAAGCACAAGCTTAATCTTATGGCTGTTTTAGAGCCTATGATACCTCTTGATATTAATTATTTTACTCACAAGCTTAACTTTACTCGAGTCTTTGCTAATATATCTAATCACATTTGGTTTTTCTATGAACAGAAAACTGTTGTGGAAGTCCTAGAAGATAACCGTCAATTCCTTTATCTCAAGTTATCAAACCCGACATGGGTGAAATCTATCTATATGACTGTTGTCTATGCTAAGTCTACCACTCCCGGTAGAAGAGAGTTATAGGATAAGATGGGTGTTAGTCATGATCAATCAGAACCATGGTTAATAGAAGGCGATTTCAACATAATCACTAAGGTGGAGGAACGAAAGGGAGGTAACTCTCCAGACCTACTTGGCATTTTGAAATTCAACAGTTTCATTCAAGACTGCAGATTAGTTGAGCCGAGTTTCGAAGGGGCGGTATACACGTGGTCCAAAGGTTCCTTAAGAGCAGAGATTAAATAGAATTATGGTAAACGAGCCATGGGTAGATATGTTCCCAAATACGCATGTTAAACACATCCCAAGGGGCGAATCTGACCACTGCCCTCTTATGCTGATCTGCGAAAACAAGGAACAACAGCTACCTACTTCTTTTCGATTCCAAGATATGTGGATCAAACACCCTAAAATCGAGAAGGAAATCTGGCAGAACTGGGAGGCCGATACATGGGAAAGGACTTTGGAGGTTGCATGCTAAATTGAATCGGTTGAAGGATTATTTGAAAAAATAGAACAAAGAGGTTTTCGAAAAAAATTTCAACTCATTGATGAAACAGAGAAAACAGTACAAAAGTAGAAAAGTGTTATGATACTAGTGCTGGAAGGTAGGCCCAGAACAGTAGCAGTCCGGGACCACATTTTAAAATTTTTAATTATAATTCAAGTATTAAAATATTTCTAAAACATTTTAACACAATAGCAGAAGACTAGCCGGATCTAATCAAGAATAATAAATTTTAAATCACTTAAGCAGATAAATATCTAACATGCAATTAACACTTAAGAACATATAATTTATCATGCTTAAATAAAACAACTGTAAAATATTACCGTACTGCAAACATGGCTATCTAAAGGCATTTTTCCAGCTCCCGAATTCACCTCCCGTGAACTCGATACCAGATCTCCTCGTGAAACCGGCAAAGCTTCCCCGCAATAACCCCAGAGAAACCCTCGGAGTGTGGGCTTCGAAAGTATTTCTCTAAATACTTAGAGAAAACAAACTTTAAACTAGAAAACCCTTTTCAGGGTTTAATCTCCCGAAATTAGGCGTTTTTAATTAAAATTAATTCCAAAATAAATCGGAATTAACTAGGAGAAAAGGGATATGGTTTCAAAGCTAAGAACTAGCCAAAACCTCTCCCAAAATTGAATGAGAAAAATGGCAAGCGGATCAGCCTATTTATAGGCATAAAATGAAAGGCGTTTTGGTCATTTTGGACACAAAAACAAGGGCAAAATGGTCATTTCACATCCCACTTGCGTAGCCAACTTGGATATGAAAACCAAGGTGACCACGTTCAAGGTCTCATCGCCACGAATCCAGAGCCGCCGAGCACGCACCGGTAGGCCGCCGGATGTGCCCTCACGCGCCACCACAAGGCGGCGAGTGTGTTTCACAAGTAGTTAGGGTTCCAGGCTCACGTGGCCGCTTCTGACTCGGTCACGTGTCCGGGTCCGGTCTGACCCGGAATTGGACCCTGCCCGACCCTACCAGAGAACCGACCCGTTAACCCGATTCTCTGACCCGTTTAACCGGGTTATCCGACCCGTTGACCGGCCCGGCCCAAATCAAATTTGGGTCATCCGTTTGCGCTGACATGGCTCAATCTGAGCCGTCCACATGTCGCACATGTGGCGCCCAATCAGTGCCACTTGGCAGCTGATTGCTGACATGGCACGTCATCAACGAATTTTTTTTTTTCGATAAAAATTTTATTTTCTCCAAAATAAAATTTCGGGCATTTCCAACTCTTTGGAAATTTGATTTATTTCTTAAATAAATCCCATGGCTATTTTCAAACACTTTAAAAATTCATTTCTCTTTCTCCTTGTAATATTTTCTCTTCGGGTTTTCAATTGGGGCTTGCGGGGGAACCTGCAGGACTAATTAATTTTAGCTTCAAACGGGTTAATATATTATCATCTCATGGTAATAATTAATTACCGTTTAACAATATTTAATTCCACTAAATAAATATTGTTGCACTCTAAAATTAATTAAATTATTCACGAATTTCTCGATCTAGAATAATTTCGCATTTTACTCCTCTGTATAGATATCCATGAAAAATAAATTACAACTGCTATCATTTATTTTTCATCTCCAATTTGAAATTTATTGATTCGGCTTAAGTTCAAATTCTCTATATGTGAAACACATTCATCATACAACTTTGGTGACGTATCACGCGAAGTGCTTTGGCCAAAGTCTTAATTCGAACTTTTGAAAATCTATTTCAAGGATATCTCTTACCTTCCAGCAAGGCCACAGATTCCTCGATCAATATAACTCTTTAGCGCATTTCATGTAATCACCGAACATACAAAGTATTTTGGCCACCCGTTACCGAGACCTCACTTCGAGTATGTTACAGTGACTAACACTACATGCCTAAAGCCGAAATATTATCAAGATTAAGAGTACAATGCTTCATGAGATTTTATTCATTTTAGATAGCAGTATAAAATGAATAATCTCAGTGGTCCAGTTCGATGTTTCCAATCCTATTGCAAATCATCAATGTGTTATAATTGGAATCACCATTCCCTATGACGAAAGACTAATCTTCTTATATAACCACGTTATAGTCTTGATAAGAACATGTTCTTATTTTACCGACTAGAACTTTAATGACACGTGATTTCGGTATTCAAAGTTTTTTCCTATGAAACACATTTCATATAAGAATACCACCACACACCATTAATTATCAATATGTGAAATACTCACAACTCGCTGTAAATTCAGTTTAATAAATTCAACAAATTGAATTTTCAGGGCACTAATCCCAACAACTAGTTCCACGGAAGGCAACTTGATAAACTTGAATCGTTGTATTGCTCTTCATAATAGAGCTTTGGCAATGGAAGAAGAGTCGGCATGCAGATGGATTGAGGAGGGAGAGCGAAACACTCGGTACTTCCACAGCCTGGTTAAGAAGAAAAGATTCAAAAGAATGATTTGTTCAGTTAAGGTGGAAGGAAATGAAATCACGAATCTTGAATTCCTTAGAAAGTCCGCCAATGATTTCTTCAAAACTTTACATATGAACATAGTTCAAAGGGTGTTTTCTCCCCAAGATGGAGATAAGCTAATAGAGATACCTACGCATAAGGAAGTTCATGAAGCCATGGTTAGTATAAGTTCCCACAACACCACAGGTCCTGATGGCTACGGGGCGAGATTTTACCAAAGATTTTGGGATATTGTTAAGGAAGATGTTTGCGTAGCCATGACGGAATTCTTTGAAAGGAAAAGACTCCCGAGATCTTAAACGACAACTTTAGTGGTGCTTATTCCTAAAAAGAAAAACCCTACTCACTGGTCTGATTATAGGCCAATCAGCCTGTGCAACGTTAAGAACAAAATTATCACTAAGATCATGAATAGCAGGCTCGCTTCAATTCTCCCTAAGGTCGTCTCACCTAATCAAAGCGGCTTTGTCAAAGGGAGGCTTATTAGTGACAATATTCTTCTTGCACAGGAAATGACTCATTCTTTGGATTCCGCGAGAGGTGGATAAAAATGTGACATGGCAAAGGCCTACGACCGCATCGAGTGGAGTTTCTTAATTAAAATTCTTAGAAGAAAAGGATTTCCGGAGACTTGGATAAAATGGGTCAAATATTGCATTGGGAATTGTTAGTTTTCAGTCTTAATAAATGGGTTTTCTGCAGGGTGTTTCCATTCTACGAGGGGTCTAAGACAAGGTGATCCCCTCACGTCTTCTCTTTTTGTCAGTGCCGCTCACTTCCTCTCTCTTTCTCTTGACAGGAAGTTTGTCGGAAATCTGGATAGCAGGTTTTGTACCCCCTTGACAATCACGGTTTCCCATCTTGCGTAAGTCGATGACACGATTGTCTTCACTAACAGTAAGAATCACTCCCTCCGAGCTATTTGCAATATATTAAATCAATGTGTGAGTATCTCAAGCCAAAAGGTGAATATTGGTAAGAGCTCTTGTATCGTAGGAAATAATGATAATGGGGCAGTCTCTAAAGTTAAAGAAATCCTTGGGTTTAATGGGAAACTCTCCCTCTTAATTATCTCAGAGCCCCTTTTTATAAAGGTAGATGTCGTATTACTTACTTTGATGATGTGATCAACAAGTTGAGATCAAGATTACAGGGATGGGAAGGATCGAGGATCTCTCTTGGTGGAAGCATTCAACTTATTAAAACGGTGCTCTATTCCATACCTATGCATACACTGCAAGTCTTAAATCCACCGAAGTCAGTGATTCACTCTATGGAGATAATGTTCAACAAATTCTTCTGGGGGATCCTTCACTCAGAAGTTATGGTGGCGTCTCAGGACGAGCAATGCCATTTGGGCCGTTTATATGCGTTATAGATATTACAATGGGATTCACCCTATTTTAGCTTCAGTGAATCCATACCACTCTCTGACTTGGAGACGCATCTACGGTGTTAGGGATCAAGTTGAGAAAAGGATAGGCCGGTCACTAGGAAATGCTGACATTAACTTCTGGCATGATAGTTGGTCAACCGTTAATCTTCGACCGGTTGCTAGGATTAATATGGATAACCTAGTGAGAGTTAAGAATTTTTAGACACATGGTGCCTGGGAAGAAGATGGACTCCGGAGGACAGTTGGGAACGACACGGCAGATCAGATCAGGAAAATCCATTTTGATGTACGTAGTGAGGATAAATCGATCTGGCTACTTATCATGGATGGAAAGTTCTCACTTAAGTCATCTTGGCACTCCATAAGGTTAAGACGAAGTCCTCAAAGCTACTTGGTGCAATTTGGAGAGCTGATCTTAGGCCTACTATCACTTTTTTCTTATGGAGGCTCATTAATGATCTGATTCCAGTTGATGAAAGGTTGCATCGTAAGGGGATCATATTCCCATCTAAATGCCAGCGCTGCTTTGAAATTGAAAGTCGGGATCATCTCTTCATCACAAGTAATAAAGCTAGGATGGTATGGGAATATTTTGTGGATATATTTGGTGTTAATGTTGTCGGACTTCACAACCCGTCCATGATCATGCATGGTTGGATGGCGACGTCGTTTATTAAAGGCAAAAAACACATATGCATCATCGTCCCGAGCTTGATTTTGTGGTATATTTGGATGAAATGAAATAGATCGAAGCATAACAACACAAGTTTCTCTCCTTACAACATTATCGAGAAGTTAAGATGCACATCACACGCTGGGGAAAAACTAACCGCATGAATCGGAATGCTTGGCGAACCGATATTAGGAAGGCTAGGGAATTTGATGTTCGGCTTCATAAGCCTAAACAAGCACAATGCAGAAAGGTTTTGTGGAAATGCCCAGAACATGGGTGTTTGAAACTGAATACCGATAGGGCCTCTCGCGGGAATCCCGGGCCCACCGACATTGGTGGGGTAATTCGGAATAGCGAAGGAGAAGTTATTAAAGCTTTCAGTGATGGTATTGGAAATGCGACTAACATGAGAGCTCAATTGACGGCTATGGTACGAGGGGTTACTGAGGCCGCGGATATGGGATGCAATAGGCTTTGGATTGAGATGGATACTCAATCCGTGATGGCAATTGTTCAGTGGGGACAGTCTGGAGAGATGATCTTAAATCAGCTTATCCAAAAGTTCCGCTTGTAGGTTAGGAACATGGCGGTATCTATAACGCATATCTTTTGGGAAGAAAATGGCCTTGCGGACTTCCTAGCTACCAAAAGAGCCGATAGCCAGGCGGACTGGTCTTTTTCGAGAGAACAAATGATGTAAGAGGTGAAAGGTTTCATTATTGTTGATAAATGGAGATTACCAAATTATCGTTTCCGTTAAATCTTTATATCAAGCTGCTTGCCAACTCTGATTCCTGTATGAACTGGACTAACTATTTTTGTTACAGAGCTTGGCATACTCTTTTTAATTCTAACATGAGAACAGGGACTCTCAGGACTCTCCGGGCGAGCATTGTTTGGACCTCAGGGAAGAATCCCTATCTCATCTCTTATCTGCTTTCTGTAAATCACCATAATAGCAGACTCACTAATATCAATGTTAGTTGGTAGAGATATAACTTTGTGATGCAGTTTAGTGGTACCAGCAAACATTGGATTGGTCAACAGCCGGGTAGCTATGCATTTGGGCTACCAGATTTTAACTTTTATGGAATTGACGGTATTGATATTATACATATTGTCCGAAACCGTCCGAGAACCAATTACCACATTGCTGAGAATAAAAGCCCTAAGGACGCCGCTGCTTATCATGAGACCAATTGTTTTGAGGTTGGGGGTCATCACGTCCTAACTGAAGCCTGGAAGTCTGGACGCCACATCGAGAGGCCAACAATTGCTCCGTTGCATGCAGCGAGTAATAGGGATCACTTTTTGAATTATGCCACTACTCTTAGAGTATTGCTTTAATTTAGCTTTTTGGCTCTTTGCTTGTATTAATCTTTCTGATAGCTGGATTATGGCCCATTGCTTGTACACTTGGTTCTCGTTGAATATATATTTAGGGGGGAGGCCTCGTCTAACCCTACAGTCTCCTTGAACGGTTTCCTTTAAAAAAAACCCTTTAAAATGTATCAACTTAGGGACAAACTATGATCGAAACTGCCTAGTCATCGTCGGAAACCAATTTACCGATCCAAGTTGATGACATGGTATTAAAACTCTTGCCACATAAGCTCCATTTATTTGAAATGGCATTAATATCTTTGCCACGTGATTTCGGATTCATTATTTTTTCTTTATTTACATTATATTATATATTATTAATATAATGAATCCTATATTATTTATATTATTAATAAATATATGAATTTATACTTTATTTTTCTAATTATAAATTAATTTTGTTGGGTATGAATTATAAATTAATTAGACACTTAAATAATTACATGTAATTGTGTATTTTAATATCTTAGCTTATATTTTATCTAATTAATAAATAATTAAATATTTAATTAATTAACATGCAATACTTATATGTATAAATATATATATGTATATTATATATATAATAAAAAAATTAAATCATAAATAAAATCAAAACCTAAAAAAAAGAAAAAGATTAAATCATAATCCTCCAACCCTAAGGCCAATCCAACTTTCTGCAAATCTGTCACAATCGAAGAAAAAGCTTAAACCATTAAATCATAACCCCTAACCCCAAACCACTTTCTGCAAATCTATCTCAATCGAAGAAGACCCGCCAGTCAAGGCCGCCACTCACCACCACACCCATTCGTCTCCCAGCACGGCCACAACCACCACCATCCCATCCCCTACCCACCTTTTTCTACTATCGGTGTTACACTCCCCCTGACAAATCCACCGTCAACGTCGCCGCTATTATTGTGCTCCCACCACCGCTCCCTTCCCTAATAAGTGGTGTCCCAAACAAATTGAAGGTATTGTCCCTCATAAAGAACGACTTATAAAAGGTTACATAGCAACCAAAACTTACAAATGCCCAAAAAATCCATACAAGAACATATAAAAAAAATCCAAATCTAGGCCTGTGTGCACGTGATTTGGTGGTTGTTCAATTTTTGTTTGTATGCGCGATGCGGATAGTGGTGCAATTTTAGTGGTGGTGGTGCAATTTTGTTGCCGTGGTAGTGGTCTGATTCTGGCGGGTGTGTGCGATGGTGGTGGTGGTGCGATTTGGTGCGTTGATGATGGTGGTGCGAATAAGGCTTTGGTGGTGATAGTGTAAGGACGACCACTGTGGTCTAAAGCAGACGTCGAGTATGGTAGTGCCACGGTGGTGAAGGATCCGATGATGAATTTTTTTTTTTTTTAACAAATTAAATTCTGTTTCTAATATAGTTGAGATTAAGAAATTTGGATATTAATCTAATTTAATGTATATATATTTTTTGGTGAACATAACTAATTTTTATATAGAGAGAGAGATCCATCTGTATATATATTACTAAGAGATTGGGCACCGCGCAAGGCGTGGTAATTGTGCCTGGTAAACCAGAAAGGGAAGGACTACATCAGTGCACAACATATATATTTTTCTTTTTTTTTAATTTTAAAAGTTTAAGAATTACCGGTAAGGGAATGACTACATCATTACACAACATATATGTTTTTCTTTTTGTTAATTTTAAAAGTTTAATAATAAGATTAATGATACTTTTCACATCAAAATAATTTCGAATTACACAAATAAGAAAGGAAAGAAAATATCTAACATAATACAGGTTTACAAAGCAGGACTTTTCACATCAAAAGAAATTCGAATTGCACAAATAAGAAAGGGAAGAAAATATCAAACATTATACAGGTTTACAAAGCAGGAGTTAAATATAAAGTTGGGTGACCTTTATCCATTTATTATTTTTGTACAAGTGGATAATTTCATAGTAATGTATGAAAACAAAAGATTTCCTATCAAAGGATGCTAACAAAATGGGTCACCAATAAAAACCAAAAAGTTTAGTGGGTCGCTTAGCCTAAATATTTACATATTTACAAACGCAACAGGTAAGTAGCATGATGTTTTCAGTCGAGACTTTCAAGATTCAATTTGGTTGTTATGAGATGCTTCAGAATCTTTTTAGTGAGCGAAGAAGAACCTATATAGAAACAAATGGATAATTAGTTTAATTGGGAAAAATGGGACAGACGAAAATTCAATGAAAATACATGGAGCATACTTGAGCATCCTTGAACTTGAGCTTCCATGGATGGTTCGTCAGCCTCAACAAGTGAAGTGACAGTATATCGGTATTCTGTGTCGTAGTAAGATTCCCTCTTCTTTTTTTTTATTTGAACAATATATTCTTTATGTTTTAGATGCTCGTTAATGTCATCGCAATTAAGTATTTTATCCTGTATCACAAAAATTATATATATATGTGACCATAAAACTGTAACTATTCTAAGTAGTGTTATATATCTTTCTAATATTATGATTACCTCTTCATCAAGTTTCATGAGTTCAACAACAGATAGACCAATAACCTTTTTAGCAAGCTCTCCAAACACGACAACATCTAACTGAGTTAACTTGTCCAAGAGTGTGACAACAAACCTAGCCCTACAAAGTTGAAGATAAGATTTTTATTAAAAAAGGTTTTTAAATGTAATCTAATATCAGATATTATAAATAAAACGAAAAATGAACATATAGAGTAATACCTTGGTCTTGCAACCGTTTCAGCTCGACAAAAGTTGCAAATGATTTTCCATTCATGTTGTCCTGTTGTGCCTTTCAAACAACTGTTGTAGGCCATGTACCAAAACTTTGTCCTTTGTCCATGATGTTGGCCTGAACTTTTACCCAAAACTTGTCATCCTAAAAATACATAAAATATTTAAATTATATCAAGAGGAGATAAAAGGTACTGAAAAATAACATATAGAGTGATATGAAGTAGGTATGAATGTAGGTAAACAACATCATTGTAATATTAACAAGAAAGAATCAGTAAATAGCTATGTATGTCATTATCTCATACAATTAACACATATATGGTGTTGATGCAGGGAATATTTGGACATAAATAAAGGGTATAAAGACATCAGTTTCCATCGATAATATCTTACAATTCAAACAAAGACAAAATTGTGGATAGGCTACAAATCTATCTATGATACATATTATTTCTTTGGTGTACCAATTTCTAAATATGTCAGTGTGGATGATGAATACAGTGAAACGAAGATCTATTGAAGATGTTGTGATAGTATAACTTATAAAAGAGAGTCGAATGGAAGAACTTACTGTATCATTCGTTATAACATTTGCAACACACATGAAGTTGTCATGTGGAATTATAGTTTGTGGACTGGAGTGCTGAAGATATTTTCTCTCCCGAACAAGTTCACACAGAAATGTATGGTTTTTTGCTGGCCTATTCGTGGTTTGAAGAAAATAAATAGCTAAAGATTAATAGATGCACAAGAAATACATTAAAAAATCTAATATTTTAAAGAAAACAAGGATACCAAGTTCTTAGATTTTGAGATTCAGGATATGGCGGATTGACGATAATATTTGTGAAACATTTAGCTACGAGTGATGTACCTGAAATAGGCATAATTTTAGTTTGTATATGTTAACTTCATCATAACAAACAACCTATGTATAGAGTCAAGAGCATATCACATTTATTTAGAGATAACATTTTAGTTATTACGTCCGGAACATACCTTTGTAGTCGGAGACATTTAATCCAGTTGTTGCAATTATTGGCATTCTTTCTGTTGTATTAAGAACAAGTGTTCCCTTACTGAAAATCACTTCATTCCATAAACTGAGCAGCGTTGGAGTTTCCCTTGTATATGATAACATTTTTTAGCACGAAACAGTTAATAATAATTTGATTTAGCTAGAACTATCAAATAAAGTTACGAAATCTTACTCGTCATTAACAAAAAATAACTATTGAACAGTCGAGCTTCCTCCAAACTTTGAGTTTACAACTTTTTGCTCAAGTTTGTCGATGACAATAGCCAAAATATCTGTTATAAAATAATAAATTTAATTTAGTAAAGAATGGAGATATGGTAGATTATAAAAAAGAGTATAAAAACATATCGATCGTAGTTTTGGTATTCAGGAAAAGAGGGATATCCAAAAACCTAGTAAACCTTGGAGCTCCGAGTTCTTTGGGCAAAGAAGCATCAGTCACATGACGAATGGCGGTGGTGGTGGCTCTATTTATAACCCATTGGAAGCTGTGTGGAACCATTCGATACTGGGGGTCTACAAATTGAACTCTGGCATTAGATATGTAGTATGTCTCTAGAAGTTGGAGAACATGTTCCATCAAACCAATATTTGGACTATATGTTATAGCTTCCACTTGAGTTTCCTAAATAAGATTTTAAAATAAACCGGTCAGAAATAATATTATGTATTTTTTCAATTACAAGAGCAACAAAAATTTATTTAGAAAAAAAGAAAATGTTATTTTCTGATCAAACATACATCTTTGTCGATAAATACAAACTTCTGAAATTTTCTTGCACTTATTTGAGACTGGCGAGGGTTGAGTTTTCGCATGACAAGGATTTTGCTGTCCAATTCCTAACTTCCGGTGTAATTTCAGCAACGGGGATAAGAGACCGATGCATCTTTGAATCTATCGGTTGAGAGCGCAATAAAAATGGAAACATAATCTCTTCTAGACCAAACAAACAGAAAGGAAAAAATGCAAGTATAATAGAGCACAGAAAAAATAGCGAAATTGGGACTCAAGTTTATTCTTCAATCTATGAAATCTGACATTAGTACAAAGTATATTTTCAATCCAACCTCCCATGAATGACCTGATGCTATGCAGATTCAGTCGGAATGTAAAACAAATTTTAAGAAAATTCAAATAACTAAAACACCAATACACCAGAGAACAAACAGATAATTGAAATCAGAAAGAGTGCATACTTTACTAGTGAAAACTCTCGGACCTCCCAATTCTATGAAATCCGGCACCTTCAGAAGATGTATTTCAAAACGCTTGGGTGGATTATACGTGGAGTTTGATCGGGAAGTTACCGTGGGTGGGAAAAATGGCGGTGATTTGAAGAAATCCGATTTCTTATATTAAAAAACAATTCCCCATGGAGAAGCTTTCCGAGAGAAAATGGGTGATGGTCAAATTTGGGATTGGGTAAAGTCAAACATCATAATTGGAGAGACCGAGAGAGGGTGTTGGATGAAGAGAATGACAAATTAGAGAGAATGCATTAATATGACTAAACAAGTCAAAAAAAAAAAAAAAAAAATTTTAATTAAAAGGTAGGAATCAAGTGTGGCAAAGAGGAATGTTACAATTTTGAGCTCAATCCTTGACCCAAATTGGACTTACCACTCTTATATATAAGTTAAATAAATATAATCATTAAGGCCATTTATGATATTTAAATATTTAATTATTATTAATTAGGTATATAAATAATAATTTAAATATAAAGTCTATTTTTATATATTTAATCATAATGTATAAGTATAACGTAATTAAAGAGAAAATAATGAATCATATGTTAAAATGAGATGATATGGCAAGGATATTAATGCCATGTCAAATAATGGAGCTCATGTGGCAAGAGTTTTAATGCCATGTCATCAACTTGGATAAGTAAATTGGTTTTTGGTGATGATTAGACCGTTTCCGGCATAATTTGTCCATAAATTGACAGATCTTAGAAGTTAATTGATTCTTTTATCACCAGAAAAAAAAATATATCCTAAAAAAGTGGGTGAAAATTATTTGGTATCGTTTTTTGCAATTTTCCCATAATAATTATCTTCATTACATGTAAACAATAATTACGCATCATATTCGTGATCTAGCTTAACCTATAATCTGCATGCTCTTATCATTATATATTATCCAACTTGCATGTGGGGATGATACTACTAAAGTACTAATAGGCTTTGTCTCCCACAAGGTAATCATTTCTTGCCCGGGCCCTTTTTTATTTACTTTTGTTCATTATTAATTCATCATGCAATCCAGTTAGATTTAAAGAATTCTCATTCAATAAGATATTTATTAATACATATAACACGTAACACTGGTATAAAAAAAGGTATGAGTTAGTTTATTAGTGCATATAAATATATATGATAAGGGGAAAATTGGGAGTAACGACGTGACTTCATATGTCCTCACAACAAGGCCGCTTGGTCATATACGTCGCGCCATGTCGTCTCCACTTTCGACTTAGGAGTCCTCCTTAGTCGAACCAACACTTGTCACACAGCCTGAGGAAGCCTTGTCCAATGTACTTACTGCTTGGGGAGTGCTTCGACCCGGGAAGGCCCTCGACCCAGAGACCTTCCGAGTCGAGTACAATATCGACCCACATCGTTCAGGTACAGGCGCATTAAATGCAGACACCTCTCCCAGGAGTGTGCATTAAATGTCTCCCACGCTTAGTACCTACCCAGCGGCGCCTTTTTCAGAACAAGTACACAGGACCTTACCAGAAGTATTGTTCACAGCTGGCGAAGCCATCACTCATGGCAGCCAGATCCACACTTTCTACGAAACCATCACTCATGACAGCCAGATCTGCACTTTCTACGAGATGTACTAACACGCACAAGGTTCCCAGCTATAAATACTCCCTCATTTATTATTAAAGTAAGTGATTATTCACGCATTAAATACTTTCTTTGCATTCTCGACCCAATCCCGATCCAATAGTCTGACTTGAGCGTCGGAGTGCCAAAACGGGTCCAATCCCCCACCTTCTCCCGTTTTGGCCTTCGAGCTTACGTTTTCTCATTTTTTTCAGCCTGCTAAGTTCAGAGTTCATCCTACAAATACAAATATCTTGGGTGATTGGAAGCCCAAATCAACTGTTCCGTACAAAGTCAGATTTAAACACCATCAATATAAATATGTATATACTTATATATCTCCACCCCGTAGGAACTACGAGATCACCCCAAGGGTGCCTTCGGCATCCAGGGGTCACGGACCGACCATAGAACCCTGTTCAATAAGTGGAACGCATTAGCTGTGCATTCTCAGGTTGGGCAGTAAGGGTCGGAGAAAGGCAATCACTCATTCTTAAAACCAGCGTTCCTAAGACCAAAGAGTCGGGAGAAAAGGGGGGGAAAGCTTTCTGTTCCTGGTTCTCCTGTAGCTGGAACCTCCGGAACCGCAAGAATCCTTAGTTCGAATGAGATTCCATTGTGGATGTAAAAAACTACGTCGAGAGAGGTCCCCGTAATAAGCGCTTTTAGCTACCTCGGGAGATTAATCTTTCACTTAATTGGGTGGGGGGAAACTCTGAGATATAAAATATATATATATGTGTGTGTGTGTGCGCGCACGGAAAAAAAAAATTGACTTTGCCCATGATGAAATATAAAAAGAAGATAAAAGGTGTTCTTTAAACAAATAATCTTTATTAATAAAAATATGTTATGATTGACTTTTATACTAAATAATTTACGAGAAAGTTTTACAGTAATCTTTCATCTTTCTCCGTAGATTTTATTGTGATATATAAATAAGTAGTTTGAGTAAAGTCTATGTTGATGAAGTTTAATCGTATTGTTTTCTTCGGATTGAATTGTTATTTGTATGGAATAGTGTTTTATAGAGAAGATTAATGTTTTCCTCTTATAATATAATTTCTTTTTAATTTTAGTTTTAAGAGTTGTCGTGTCTTTACATTTAGTTTTGCATTGTACTTTTTTCTCAATTTTAGTCTCATTGACTAATTTTCGTCCAATGTTAACAAAAAAGCCACGTGAATCATATGTAGTTATTAGTAAGTTTTTACGAATTTAATCCTTATTTCTCATTCTTCTTTGAGTCTCCTCCCAAATTAGGGTATTTCCTCCCAAAAACTAAGACGATGTCTTCCTTTTGCAACTCATTGTATGAGAGGATGAAATCATGATTAAAATAACACTTGTGGTGATTTCTGTACTCCGAGAAGAATTGAAGAAAGAGAGAGTTGAGAATGTTATGTTACATGGAAGAATCAAAACTTTAATTTGTGTCATTCTGGTGTCTTGGTTTCATTTGTTTTCCATGAGAGAAGATTGGAAGGAAGTTAAGTGTAACAACCCATAACAAGGCCTAGTTGGAAAAGGTAAGCTAAGGGTAGTGGGAAAGCGTTTATAAACCATGATCCATATTTACAAACCTTCATGCACTGTATTCTTATGTGAACAAAATATTATTGTGTGTCTTTCAATATTTAAGGGGGCTTTAGTTACCACAAATCAAATTTACTATTCATTTTCCGATCCTACATTGCCAAGCATCTCACTGGAACTCTAGAGGTTTATAACTCATGTTTTCCAATCATTTCAATTTATTTTCCAAGCTCCGAATTCCTTTCTTGATCATTAGGTGCATTTACAGAACTTTTGTCAAAAAGTACTATTCATTATCAAAATGAGTTTTCGGTCGAGATGCCTTTTTCCTACCCGATATTACGGCCAAATTACTCCTTCATTTATTACGAGTCTATTGGTATCATTCGTGCTTTCAAATTCCTTTCCTAGCTCCGCTTGAATGAAAACCGTTTTAAAATCAAAAGTTACTATTCACGCCGAAATGAACTTTTGATCGGTAAATCGTTTACCCCTCAATATTGTACTTAAAACGATCCTGATTTATTTAATGATTTAAAAGTTCTAATTCGCGAAATGAATAGTAACTTATTCGTTAAACGTTTTCGTTTACTGCTCGAGCTAGGGTCGGAATTAGGGTTTGAAAAGCTTATCAAAATTCATGAAATAATTCAAGGGTCGTTCTAAGTATAATATTGAGGGGTAACCGGTGTACCGATCAAAAATTCATTTCGGAGATGATTAATAATTTTAAAAGAAAATCCAAAATTGCTTCAAAAATACATAAAAGGTTTTCGGGACTTGGAAAACAAGTTTGAATGATTAAAAACCATGAGTTTTGATCCTTTAAAACTTCATTGACAAAATGGAGCAGTAGTGGTTCGGGAAATGAATTGTACTTCAGGGTTTTTGTGCCGAATTTCCCTCGAAATAACATAATATCACAAAAGAACACATATTTCACTTAAAGATGCAATGCATGAAATATTTAAATGTGGATCAAGGTTTATAAACGCGCTTACGATACCCTTAGCTTACCGTTTACGACCAGGCCCCGATCCAGGCTATTACATAACTCCTTTTAACAAATTCTGACCGTCGATTTCTCCTCCATCACGGTGACCCAAGTTTCAAGACTACTGTCATCGTGTTTGACTCAGACCTCAGTTGACCCTATTAGTCGCCGAAAGCCGCTACAAAGCTTCGTCCGTCATGCGTTGTTTTTTATCGATAATTTCTGATTCGTCGATTGTCGAATTTTGATTCCGAGACTATTGTTGTGTTCCTTGCATCGAGAGTTTTAAATTGATATATAATATTAACACATTCGAGATTTGCTTTGTACAAATTTGCTTTGTTAAAAGGGTTAAGTATGATATTTTTCAAAGATTAAGGGGGAAATTGCAAAAATTCAAAGATCAGTGGAGAAAGCGCAAAAAAACTCCAAAGAACATGGAGTGTATGGGATTAGCTCTAATATGTATATTTAGTTAATTGTTAAGCCTACAACTTATGCAAGGTGTAGGTTAATAGTTCAATTATATTAGAATAATAAGAGATTTTGTGTTTAAATTTTTGATTAGCTAGGTAACTATTATTAATACCGAAAATTTTACGAATTAGTGGTGCAAGTGCATTAAATCCATAGTAAACGTGCTATAAAAAAATTATGAGTTACAAAATTGTGGAATCAAAAGTTCAAAACCCTATTAATCAACATATTCTCACTACCTTCTTTTCACGATCAATTAAAGAGAGTTAAGATGTAAAAGATTTCAACAAAAACTATTTGTAACTGGAGCTCTTCTCAGTACTATTATTTCCTTTTCTTTTTTCCTTTTACTTATCTCTCTTCTGTAATTAATTTTTTTTAAAATATTTTAGCTTTTAGCGAACCTCCATCAGTTCATACAGAGAAATGAATGGAAACAACATAACGTGACGGATCTAATCCATTAGTTCATTGATACGAGCTAGGTAGCAACCTTAGCAATCGTGTCAACTAAACAGGGTTCATATCAATTTCTATAATAGTAGGGGAAAAGACCTACAAATTAAAGGGTCTCTTTTCTTTGGTAGCACATGGAAGCTAGCAGCAGTAGACAGTGCAAGCATTAAAGGAGAATGAAGCTTATCCTAATTAACTAACAAGTATCTTTTGAAACATGGAATATCAACAACCATAAATTAAATTTAACACAGAAAACAAATCAAAAAGGAAGAAGTAGGCAGGCATCTAGGTTAGATTGGAAAAAAGATAACATTAATATTTTTCCTTGAGTTTTGTTCTAGCAGATACAACATTCTCTGATATTTAGCCTAACTAAACACAAAATCTAGTTGATGCGGTGAGGGATGTTCAAGCATTTTTAGGAAGTAGTTTAGCATTAATTTGATATATATGATAAGATTAACCCAAAAAAAAGAGGGTGAATTTATGAGACAAACAAGCAACGAACTCAAGGATCATCAAGTAAGGCTGATATAACGGGTGACAGATTCTTAGTTGAACTATATCATCACTTAACGTCTAATTAGGATGGTATATAAGTGAATCTGATATATAAATACGGTGCAAACAACAAGTTTTGTATTATGTTTATGAAGAAGTTCGATTCCCATGTATATATATCTTTCATACGGTAAACATATCCCTAAACATAGTTAATTACCCCTTTCAGCAAAACACACACACACATGCTTCAGTTACTCTTCTTAGAAACTTTAAACAAATGAGAAAATATAATGAAAGAGTACCCTTAAGCTAGTTACTTCTCAATCAAAACACCAATATATCCACAAATCTTCTAAAGTATCTAACTGACACTGCAACCGAATCCAAGGGATTTTGACTTATACAGATGGTAGAATCAACTTCATTAGAAACATAACATTACTCTTCATTCAACATGCCATTGAGTGTGGCAGCAAATTAGCAATAGATACAGAAATTGTTGGGAGAAGTCATCAAAATCAATGGATAGCATGAACTTATTCAGATTGATAAAGCAATAATAAGCGGAGGATTGATACATAAGGTCCAAACAAATATTAATTTGGTGAGGAATAGGAAGTAATTGAAATTAATACTCACAGGATCGATCAAAGGGGGAATGCTTGTGCGATTCATAACTTGCTAATTAAATGTAGTCTCAGCCAATAGCTCATCCAACAAATCAGATCCCAAGTCCTCAAGAACAACCACATCCTCTTCACCAATAAATTCATGCTTCGTTTTACTACTTCTCCGGCTTTGTTTCGCTTTCCACGATGCACTCAACAGCATCTTCTTCTTGTGCGACTCTTTCAGGGCTTTAGCGGGCGACAAACCCTCTTTGCAGCTATAATTCATCTTCCCAAGTGATTCCTCAACTTTTTCCAATGGAAAATTGAGAGGTACCAAAGGGCCTCGTGTGGCAAATGCTGCTTGATCATAAGCTAAAGCCGCTTCTTCAGCAGTATTGAATGTTCCAAGCCAAACCCTTTTCCCATTCCTCGTTGAATCCCTTATTTCTGCTGCGAATTTCCCCCACGGCCTCTTCCTAACTCCTATGTATCGTTTCTCCAGTTTTGGTTCATCTCCCACATTTCTATGGTTTGAAGGCTCAGCTTCTTCTCCTTCTTCTTCAACTCTAAATCTTTGAAATGATAATAGCCCCTCATTGTCCTCCTCCTGCGTGAAAAATAAAGAATCCATTTTTCATACAGTTTGGGGCGGATTGAAAAGAGGAATAACAGAAACCCTAAGATCAGAAAGAGCAGTGTTGGTTAGATCATGAGACTTAGATTCTAATATTCTAAGACAACTAGACAACTTATTTGTAATTTAGGTTCGAGGGATTTCTTTAAGGCAATGGAAGTTATAAGAGGGAGATATTATAATAATACGTACTGAATTGTTATGCATTCCTAGCCATTATAAGCTGTAAAGGGTCAAAGACTTCAAACTAATTCGCAGCAGAAAATGTTTATATGGTTTGGTTGGTATTCGTTGTTCTGAATTATTTTGTTTTTTACTTTTTTTGCACTTATAGAAAGTCGGTTTTGGAAAGCTGCTTAAACCAGGGAGTTGGTTGTATTATGAACAGCTAAATGTGTAGTTTACTTCTGTGTTGATGTACTAGGTAATTTGGTATAGGTAAGGAGGACTTACTTCTGTGGGATAGGTAATTTGAAGTTAAAATTTAAAAGGATAGATTTCAGTTCGATGATTCATGAATGAGATAGAAAATAAGCACAACTGAGTTAGGAGACTAAGGGGGAGTTTATAAGTTTAGATATAGCTAGCAATTGTGGCACACTCGTTGCGTGTGCAAATAAATTTTTTTTTTTTATAATTTAAATATATTAAACTAATTTTTATTAATATATATTTTATAATTACTTTTAATATTTATTAAATTATAATAAATAAATATATAGCATAAAAAATAATATATCAAACAACACTATTTTTGAAAAAAAATAAGAATTCTATATAAAAGAAAAGAAAAAGAATTAGAGTGAGAGGAGAGAAAACATAAATTAAAAAAATATTGTCAAAGTGATAAAAAAACAAATAAAAAAAAAAAAGAAAGAAAGCAAGAGAAGAAAACGGATAAAAATAAATTAAGAAAAAGAAAAGGAGGCCACCAAGAGGCAAAAAAACGATTATATACTACTTGGGTCTCTCACTTAGTTATATAAAGTATATATATATATATATATATATATATGACTAGTTCATCGCTAAATCGTAAACACAAGAAAAGGGTGAGACAATTAACAAGTGATTAGGCTCATAGCTTTATAAGCTTATATATGAATGCAAGGTGAAACAACTAATAATAGAATTTGTTTAGTAAAAAAATAATTATAATAAAAACCTTGTAACTTGACATACTTTATGTGGAAATAAAAAATATTATCATTTAGTGCCTGATGAAATTAAAATTTTTAACTATACATATGACTAGAATATATGATAATTAAATGAATAAATATATAAGTAGAAAATTAACTAAAATAATAGAAATTAGAAAACATAGAAAAAGGGGATATCAAAGAAAAAAAAAGAATGGAAGTGAGGTAAAGAGAAAAAATGAGATAAAAGATATGAAGAAACTAACATTTTGGAAGCTAACCGTGGTTAGTTAAGTGATTATATTATTTTACTTTTTCAGTACAATGACCGTGGGTCTAAATCCCTTTGATCACTTTGTAGGAAGGTACGTGTTTAATTTAAAAAAAAAAAATTTAACTTGTTGGAATAAATTAATAAATAAAAAAAACTAAAAACTAAAAAAATTGAAACAATTACTCTAAATTAAATTTAGGTCTCTAACCCTTAATATAACAATATAAAATAGTCCCTCACGAAAATTAGAATTACAAAACATTTTCTTGAGAGATTTGATATTAAATGTACTTACTAAAAAGGTTTTCCGTGCATCAAAAAATACGAAATGGATCCCAAAGTTTTATTTATGTTTTTGCATAAAGCGTCCCTCGCGTAAAAAGTTTTGGCAGTGTTGTAATTTTTGTTAAGAACGTTCTGATCATATTGGAAAAATAGGTTTATAAATACACCAAAATTCAGGGTAGCTGATATAGATTTCCCTATTTTGTTTCTTACCATTGTGCAACATAATCTGGGCAATTCAATTATGTGGTTTCCATTTTCCAATAATAAATTTGGAGATATCACATCACCCTAAATGTTCTGCCATCACTGTTGTAAATTAACTTGAAGACTTCACAAAGTCTCTGAATTTCTGAAACCCAAATGCATGTGTAGAAAGAGCTGAGCCTTTCTTTTGTCTGCATCCGTCGGCCGATGTTACCTGCGTCGCTTTCTTGGGTACGAGACCCATTAAGTGAATTAGTAGATAAATTTATAATATAAGTACTACATTACGAGAATGTGTGGGTATTTCCCAGGAATAGTAAATCCACTTTTTCAATTGAGTATACACTTTGGATTTTATGTTTCAATTTTTTTATTTTAGCTCTTATATCAGGCATTCACCACACCCCATATCGTCCACAATTCAAAGTATGCCCTTATATTGTCCACTTCTGAGCCCTAGGTGTTATCGAGGGTTAATGAACCTATGTGAGACTTCCTTGAACCTTAGAACCGGCATTAAACATAAGCATCTCACGAAATTGGTTTTGCTAACACTCTTTAACATGACCTAAACCAACTGAAATAGATCATTATAAGAAAAGTAAATTTTATGATATTAAAATTAAAGGATATATGAAGGTCAGGCGTATGGTACAAAAATTAAGTCATCTACTTGGTACAAAAAGGAGATTAAAAATAAATCACTTAACTAGGAAGAACAGCTCATCATTTTCATTTGCATAGAAGGATTCAATCTTATATTTCAGACTAGTAATTTGACTTGATAAGAAACACAGTACTTATCACACTCATTCAAGTTGGGAGAGAGACAATCAATATCAGATGAAAGTTAAATATATACATAGAGAGAGCGAGAGAGGAGGGGGACGGAGTCAGAATTTTGAATTTTGAATGGGTGTGTCAGATCAAATTTTTTATAAATAACGGGTTTTGTCTCGGTTAGTTGACGGGGGGCAAAATTTCAAATTTTATAAATTTTATTAACAAAAATAATAAGTTATACAACTAACCAGAAATTTTTTTAAGCAGACACATAAATTTTAGGGGGGAGGGGGGCAGCAGCCCCCGTTTGGCTCGGTTCATATAAATCATTACAGTTTCGCAATCAAGAATCAGTCAATGGACATTGTATAGGATTTCACAGTTTTAGAACTCAACTTGGTCAATCCACATTAGGAACTCCATTGATATAAATATAAATAGTTTCATAAAAGCTTTTAGTTTCAAAAAGAAGCGAAACTTATATAAATAAATTAAGGGAAAACTTATAAAGCAATTAAGCAAAGGAATTCAAATATAATCTTACTTACTTATACAATTAACTGAACAGTCATATTGTACCTCATCTTCCAGATCTGATCTCATGAGTCATGCATCCCCTCAAGCACCACTATTATTTGCTTGCATTTGCAGATGGACGAGCTATTATATATATGCCGTGTGCGCAGCTTTTTTTTTTTTTTTTTTTCTGGTTTGGCAATATACAGAAAAGGAATGTGGAATTTCTAGCGTGCATGTTTTAATTTGTGGCCAAGACAAGATTCTCCACATATCAATTGAACAAAGGGAATTGTAGGGAATATTTTCTGTGCTCCGAAAAAAGTTTGTAGGTTAATTGAAGTCAAAGCATATATATATATATATATATATATATATATATATTCTTCACATTTTTGTCGTAAGCATTAGAAAGGGAAAAATGTAAAATCGGGAGATGAAGTGACCCCCACTAGCAATTTTAGGACATAAATTACTCCGGCGATAAAAGTGTCTAATAACTCCCAAAATGTGTCAATTTCAGGACAAACGTCGCCGGAGATAGCTGACGTGGCGTCGGAGTGCTGATGTGAACATATGCACGTTACACGTGGCATATGACACATCAGCTTTTAAATGAGTCATATGCCACGTCGGCACTCAGGCGCCACGTCAGCTATCTCCGGCAACCTTTGTCTTGAAATTGACACATTTTGGAAGTTATTGGATACTTTTGTCGCCGGAGTAATTTTGTGTCCTAAAATTACTAGTGGGAGACACTTCATGTCCCGAATTTGTAATTTTCCCATTAATATATGATTAAAATTATCAAATTATCCCTAAAGTTTACAAATATAAACAAAACAATCTTTACAAAGCATATATTTAACAATAGAGTCCTTGAAGTCGCAAACCAAATTAAAAACATTTGGGGTAAATTTTGAATGACATAACGGAACCCTAACGGACCTTAGAGATGAGAAATGATTCTAAAAAATTAGAAAATAATATGTAGTTTCTCCATCTAAATAGTGTAATTAAACTTAAATGCAGGGTAGTCAAAAGTAATTATTTCTAAAAAATATCTACAAGATATACTCAACACATTCACACACCCCCTTCCCCCTTGTAAGTTCCTAGCTAGTTAGAAGACATAGAGCTTGTAAGAAGATGTTCATGTTGTGGTTGGTAAGAATGCACGGTGAAAATTTCATCAAGTTGACGAACTACCAGCACCACCAGTGGAACTTCCATAGGAAGTTCCAGATGAAATTCCTGAAGAGGAGTATCATTTATCGAAGATCTTCATGTTGAAGGATGACGGTTAGGCCGCATACCTAGCACATTGTCCAACAATGAGGAAAGATGACAGTCAGATCGTATGCCTGACAGAGCATCAAAGGAAAGGCGAACCTTGGGTTTTCCAATTTCAAAGTTGAACCTCGAAATTTTTGTTATTTGCCATCAAGGAAGGATTTGACCAATTTCAAAAGGCAAACGTCCTTGGGAAATTTATTTGTCATCGAAGAAGGATTTTCCAATTTCAAAAGATAAATATTGGGAAATAGTTTAACATCGTGGAGGAGGACGGTCCCAAGTTCAAAGATGAAAAAACCTAAGTTGGGATATCATGAAAGAATATTTGTTTTCTCCATTTATTCACATCATAATACAAAGTATATATAAATTACAAAGATATAAATCCTATGTAAGCGATGTATTTTAGAGGATTCTAAAGGATATAAAAAATATCTACTTTACAAGAAAATATATTCTAATGATATACACAAAAGCAAATATCTAAATATAATTAAGTGTATTATTCTTATTATTTAATTAATTATTTTTTCTAAACACTTTATATTGATTATACGATACTTATAAACTACTATCATCCCATTATACTAATTTGATGGAATTAGATCGTGATTAGAATTTTCCTATAATTTCAATTATGAGAAAATTACAAAATTGGGACATAAAGTGACCCCCACTAGCAATTTTAGGATACAAAATTACTCTGACGACAAAAGTGCCTAATAACTCCCAAAATGTGTCAATTTCAGGGCAAATGTCGTCAGAGATAGCTGACGTGGCGCCTGAGTGTTGACATGGTATATGACTCATTTAAAAGCTGATGTGTCATATGCCACATGTATCGTGGACATGTCCACATCAGCACTCCGGTAAATCGGGACATAAAGTGACCCCCACTAGCAATTTTAGGACACAAAATTACTCCGGCGACAAAAATGCCTAATAACTCCCAAAATGTGTCAATTTCAGGGCAAAGGTCGTCAGAGATAGCTGACGTGGCGCCTGAGTGTTGACATGGTATATGACTCATTTAAAAGCTGATGTGTCATATGCCACATGTAACGTGGACATATCCACATCAGCACTCCGGCGCCACATCAGCTATCTCCGGCGACCTTTGTCCTGAAATTGACATATTTTGGGAGTTATTTGACACTTTTGTAGCCGGAGTAATTTATGTCCTAAAATTACTAGTGACGGTCACTTCATGTCCTGATTTTGCATTTCTCCCCATTAGAAATTATGGTTTTATTGCAATTTTGGCCCTCTAAGCATGGGTTTGCAGCAGTTTTGGTCCTCTTTGAACTCTGATTAGCAACTGTAGCTTGTAATTCACTTCGTTTTCGGTATTGGTTCCTTCGGCCCCGAAAATTGAAAATTTCCTACAAAAAATAATGTTTCGGTTACAGGATTATTCAAATGACAAAAACACATACTTGTTTGTTTAACTTTTATATTCTGTTAGATTCATTGTAATTATAACTACAATTTTCTAGCTATTTTTCTTTCATTAATCTACTTGGCAATCATCCACAGTCTGCATGCCAACATCTGCCATATATGAAGGAAATTTCAATTTCCAATGACAAAAGGCCACAAAAGAATATTATATTTATGCAAAACTACAACCCTAATTAAACTGCAAATCAAAATTTAACTAGGACCAAATTTTCTAAGAACATATAATATAATTACATAACTAAGATTGCAATAAGCCCATAAAAAAATGGTACCATGGCAAATTGTAATATAATATAAGGGGAAAATTACATCCAACTACCCTGAGGTTTGCTCTAATTACTAATCAGTCCCTCTTTTTTCATTTATTACATATCAACCCCTAAAAACACTGTTTCAATTACAAATCAGTCCCTCTTTAGGGGTTAAAATGTAATTGAAACAGTGTTTTTAGGGGTTGATATGTAATAAATGAAAAAACAGGGACTGATTCGTAATTAGGGCAAACCTCAGGGTAGTTGGATGTAATTTGCCCTATAAGTAATCCTCTAATAGAGAAATATTTTGAACTCTATACTAATGACGCATACGTGGGATGCGCTTATATATTTTACCATAAATGAAGTCAGTTTTTTTAATGGTTGTTTTCTTAATCGTATGTGTCTGTCATATTCTTGTCGAGAAAGCCTACGAATATTATATATTTTTAGCCTCTGTCTTCTTCCGTCGGCGGATCTCATATCCGAATGACCAAATGCGATTTGCTAACTACTTTTAGAGATTTACATAACACATCATTCTTTTCCATATTTTTAATGTTTACGTCTCTAAATTCGGCAAAATGATAAAATATTTAGATTATGCATTGATAATATATTAAAGGACTAATTCCAATTACTACCTATCATTTGGGGTTGTCGCTTTGTCCTTTTTCTTTTAAATCGGTACATATATACCCCCATCTTTGTAAAATTTAACGCTTGTCCCTTTGACACTATTCCAGCAGAATATTTCCGGAATATTTTGTTTAAAATTAACTTTGATCGTTGATTTCTCCTTCGTCAATGCGATCCAAGAGTCAAGACCATTACCATGGTATTCCTTGATAGGAAAGGGATAAACCAAAATAAACTGCACGCAGTGGAAATTAAAACTCTTCTCCAAATGCCCAATAAACAATCAACAAAGCATGCCTATAGATAGAAAAATAATCAACCAAACAAGAATAGAGACACGAAAATTTTAATGTGGAAAACCACTTCAAAACGAAGAATAAAACCCACGAGGCCTACAAGACCCAAAAACAATTCCACTATAATATGAGGCAAAATTACAGCAGTTCAACACCAATAAATCTAACTTCAAACACGAACCAAACACCGATTCGATTAAAAACGAACTAGAGCCTCTAAAGGATAATAAGCACAAAAATAAGCCGAAAATGTGCTACTGTTCACGCACAAAAAACCCGACTTACAGTTCTCCAAATCCGATCTCTACAGTTCACTTTCAAGTTCGATAAGTTAGAAACCTGCTGTCCAAAATTCAACTCAATCGGACGACAAATGACCTCTCGATCGTCCAATTGAAAAACCTGTCGCCGCCCCAAAAATCTGCTCGAAAAGTGCAGAAAATATTTTTCCTTTTTCTCGGTAAAAACACGATTGTTGCTCAAACTTATGCCAAAACAAAGACAAAGCCTATTTTACTTCAAAAAAAGATGTTCCAGGTGCTTTAGTTATTAATTGAATTTGGCCAACAAAAAACTTTGACTATGGGTTGAACCCAACAAATCTCCCCCTCCAGCCCCGTGTGAAGAAGGAGACAAACCACCATTTAATCATTCAAACTTGAGACCGGCCATCCCGACACAAACCTCAAGTTTCTTATGACTCACTACTTTTGCCAACATATCAGTACCATTGTCATCAGTGTGAATCTTTTCAAGTTCAATCAACTTGGAATTCAAAACATCTCGAATCCAATGATATCTCACATCAATATATTTCGACTTAACATGAAAACTCGAATTCTTACTGAGATGTATTACACTTTGATTATCACTAAACAAAACATACTTCGACTGTGAAAATCCAAGTTCTTGAACAAACTTCTTCATCCAAAGTAATTCTTTGTATGCTTTATTGGCTGCAATAAATTCGACTTCTGTAGTAGACAAATCAACAAATTTTTGCAGTCTAGATTGCCATGCCACTGTCCCCTCCTGCAAAAGTAATCAAATAACCAGAAGTAGTCTTTACATCCATCTGTTCTCCTCCTCCAAATCATCGTGGAGGAAAGCAATCTTTACATCCATTTGTTCAACTTCTAACTTAAGACTAGCTGCTAAGCCTAAAACAAGACGGATTGATGACATTTTCACAACAAGTGAGAAAATCTCTTCAAAATCAATCCCTTTCTTCTGACTGAAGCCTTTAACAACTAATCTGGCTTTGTATCTTGGCTATGAATTGCTCTCTTCTTGTTTTAACCGATAAATCCATCGTTTAGTTAGAGCTCTTCTACCTTCAGGAAACTTAACAAGGTCAAAAGTATGATTGTCATGTAAAGATTGCATCTCATCTTTTATTCCTTCAAACCACTTTTTCTTAAACTCACTATCCATAGCCTCCTCATAACAATCAGGTTCTCCTCCATCTGTCAAAAGCACATACTCACTAGATGAGATCTAACAGATTGCATTCTGTTCCTGGTAGATCTTCTAGGTTGGATTGAAGGTTATTCAACAATTGGATTATCTTCCTTATTCTGAATTTCATGATCTTCCTCAGCAGGATCATGACCAACCTCTGTCACATTATTTTGATTGTTCAACTCAATTGCATTAGGAAAGTTCACAATAGGTTTTGGATCCAAATCTATCAAGTCATCACCACCTCGAGACTCCAAATTACTTACTTTACTGATATCTTCAATGGTTTGATCCTGCATGAAGACTACATCATGACTTCTAACAAGTTTCTTTTCAACCGGATCATAATACCTATAACCAAATTCATCCTGACCGTACCTAAGAAACATACATTCTCTTGCTTTCTTGTCTAACTTAGACCTCTCATCCTTAGGTACATGCACATAAGCTTTACAACCAAACACACGTAAATGAACATAGGAGACATCCTTTCCATACCATACCCTATTAGGAATATTAGCATGCAATGCAATAGAAGGAGACGAATTAATTATATAGGCAGCAGTAAGTAAAGTCTCACCCCAAAAAGACTTAGGTAGCTTCGCGTCTGAAAGCAAACACCTGGCTCTCTCCACCAGAGTCCTATTCATCCTTTCTGCTAAGCCATTTAACTGAGGTGTCTTAGGAGGCGTCTTCCGATGCCGAATGCCTTGTTCTCTGCAATAAGAATCAAGTGGACCAAAATACTCGCCACCATTGTTAGTACGAATACACTTCAATTTCTTACCAGTTTCTCTCTCAACTAATGCCTGAAAAACTTTAAAAACATCAAATACCTGATCTTTTATTTTTAAAATATAAACCTAAGCTTTTCTCGAACAATCATCAATAAAAGTGACAAAATAAAGTGCACCACGATGAGTTCGTACTTTCATTGGTCCACAAACATCTAAGGGTACCAGTTCAAGCAACTTCATTTTTCTTGAAGGGGGATGACTCTTGAATCAAACTCATTTCTACTTCCCAGCCAAACAGTGAACACAACGTTCCAACTTTGTATCTTTCAACCCTGACAACAAATTCTTCTTGGCCAAGCAATCCAGTCCCTTTTCACTAATGTGACTAAGTCTCTTGTGCCAAAGCTCTGACAAGTTGTCACTCTCTGCTGCATTAACCGAGTTCACACAAATAGAAGCCTTCATCTTATATAAATTATGGAGTTTATCACCTCGAGCCACAATTAGATTCCCTTTTGTGAGTTTCCTCTGACCACTACCAAAGAAATTACAATAGACATCATCATCGAGCCTTCCTGCTGAAATTAGGTGAAAACGAACATTAGGTCCATGCCTAACATCATGAAACACCAAACTCGTCCCACTGTTGATTTTCAAACAAACAGTCCCAATGCCTACTACTGGTACCACCGTATCATTCCCCATCTTCAAAACTCCAAAATCACCAGAAGCATAAGAAGTGAAGAAATCTTTCCTTGATTTCACATGGAATGAGGCACTACTGTCAATAACCCAACTGGAATCATCATTGGCTACGATAACAACATTATCATCATATGCAAGAATAAGATCATCATTCGAAGTAGTAGTAGCAACACTATCATTCTTATCCTAGACTCTCTTTTCGTGCCCATCACGATTGCCTATACGCTCTCTCTTCAATTTAAAACAATATTTTTTGATATGACCAGGTTCACCACAATGATCACATTTAAATTCTTTCCATCCTGACCTTGACTTGCTTCGACTTTTGCTTCTACCTTTATTATATTTATGTTGGCTTCTCCCCCTATTCTCTGAAACCAACAACTCGAGTTGAGATGAATGGTGAGATTTTCGTCTCATCTCTTCATTCAAAACACTACTCTTCACAAGCTCAACGGTTATACCACCATCAGACGAAGAGCTAACAAGTGAAACACGGAAAGTTTCCCAAGAATCAGGCAAAGTGGCAAGAATCCAAAGTCCGATAATTTCATTATCAAATTTAATGCCCATACCTATCAACTGATCAAGAACACCTTGAAACTCATCCAAGTGATCAGCAATAGAAGTTCCTTCTTTGTATTTTAGCTGCATCATCTTCTTAAGTAAAAATAGCTTATTGTTTTCCGTCTTCGACGCATACAAATTCTGCAACTTCTCCCACAAACTTCTCGTATGTGTCTCATGTTGAATATGGTCGTAAACATATAAACCCGCAAACTTATATGTGCTCAAAATCCCATTCTTCATCAGTTTTAGACTCGGGCTTTTGAGTTGCAAAAACAGGCAAGTGCAATGCTTTAGCAAATAGGAGATCCTTCATCTTATTACTCCCTATATGATAATTAAATCTGTTCAAAGTTATCATCCTACTCGTATTCATATCCATGGTCACACCGGCAAAAGAACCAATGTGGCTCTGATGCCACTCTGATAGGAAAGGGATACATCAAAATCAAGTGCACGCATTGGAAATTAAAACTCCTCTCCAAATGTCCAATAAACAATCAACCAAGTATGCCCACAGATAGAAAAATAATCAACCAAACAAGAATAGAGACACAAAATTTTTAACGTGGAAAACCCCTTCAAAACGAAGAATAAAAACCACGAAGCCTACGAGACCCAAAATCAATTCCACTATAATATGAGGCAAAATTACAGTAGTTCAACATCAATAAATCTAACTCCAAACACGAACCAAACACCGATTCGATCAAAAACGAACTAGAACCACAAAAGGAGAATAACCATAAAAATAAGCTGAAAACGGTGCTACTTTTCAAGCACAAAAAACTCGACTTACAGTGCTTCAAATCCGATCTCCACCATTCACTTTCAAGTTCGATGAGTTAGGAACTTGCTGTCCAAAATTCAACTCAATCGGACCACAAATGACCTCCCGATCCTCCAATTGAAAAACCTGTCACTGCCCCAAAAATCTGCTCGAAAAGTGCAGAAAATATTTTTTCTTTTTCTCGGTAAAAACATGGCTGCTGCTCAAACTTATGCTAAAACAAAGACAAAGCCTATTTTAAGTCAAAAAAAGATTTTCCAGGGGCTTTAGTTATTAATTGAATTGGGCCAACAAAAAACTTTGATTATGGGTTAGACCCAACATTCTTCTCTACATGACGAACAAAACTCATACCCCATTTGACTCGATTGGCCGTCGGAAGCATCGAAATTCACCTACAAAGCTTCAATGGTTATGCACCATCTTTGACTGGCGATTTCTCATTTGTTGGTTGTCGAATTTTGATTTTGAAACAATCATTGTGTTCCTTACGTCAAGAGTTTCGATTTGAAATATTATATCAACACATTTGACATCTGATCTGCATGGATTTTCTATTAGAAATAATGCCAAAATTTTATTCATAAAGTCCGGCGGAATATTTCTCGAATATTTCTCCGAAAATAGGTTAAATAAATATTTTTCAAAGGTGAGGGTGTTAAGTGCACCGATTTGAAGGAAAGAGTACAAAGTGCACAACCTCCCAAAGGATTGAGGGAGGTGACTGGAATTAGCCACATATTAAATTATTTTGAAAATACTTAAAATTCACTTATAACACGTGTAAACCTAAATTTCCTCAAACGAAGACAAACAATCATAAGTTGCTAGAAGAACATAAACTACAATACTAATTATGTGCATATATTTTTTGAAGACGGGTTCACAAGCCCTTCTGCGAGTCAGTTTTCCAAATAACCTTTTCATATGCCTTTGAGCACTTGGATATTTAAAATAATTCTCCAACAATAATTGGCAATATCAATCCAAAGCATATATCCAACAATCCTCCACTTGCTTCGAAAACTGCTCTTTTGCCAAACATGTTACTGAACAATTTGACCAAGAACACATGCCTAAAAGAAGGTGTGACGAACATTGAATCTTCTCTTAATGTAGGTGACACAAGACTACGTCGAAGTTGTTGGTGTCTGCATATTGAACCTCAACTCCTTTTTGATGCAATCAGAGTTACCACACGCACATGTTCTTTCTCATACAACAAGCACTCCACTGCTCGGCTCTGATTAAGTCATACGCCATATCCCATTTTCTTAACATCTAAAAGAGTAAAACACAACTCTCTATAAGAAGCGGATCCACTTCAAGTTCATATAGGCAAAATGTTTCTTAAGCACTCTGTTGCGAAGAGCGCAACATTTTTGTTAAGAGCATAACTCAACCTTATCACAATGCAACTCACTTAATTATCTTTTACTACATATGAGACCATTCGATAGCTCTAATCGAACTGTGACTTGTTTTTCCCTTTAAACCTATAATTAGGGGTAGCCTAAATTATAGGTAGGGTTACTATCACTTTGGTTCAGGTGTTTTAAGTCCCATATCTCTTGTAGTTAAGCTACTAAGTCTCTCGTCAGATGCTTAGTAAATGGATCAGCCAAATTCTTATTTGACCTCAGATGGATAATTGTTATAATACCATCTAGGGATGGCAACGAGCCAAGCCTTGGAATTTTTTTGAGGTTCGGGCTTGGGCTCGGCCTAAATATTTAAGTTACGAACCTGGTTCGCCAGCCAACAAGCCTTAGTTTTTTGGCTCGGGCTGGCTCGGCTTGGCTCGCAAACCAGGGTGCCTTCTGCCAGATTTTGGAACAAAAAAGGGGAAAAAAAAAAACACAAAACCAACTATCTGAAATTCACAAAGACATTCATTTACCAATTCACGAACCACCATTAACCCAATAAGAATGAGATTGGAATAAAACAAAACATAAAGAAACTGTTGTGCTCCCCCAAAACCCACATCTACCCCATTGATGGGGGAAGCTTCTGCAAACAAAAGAAAACTACAAAATATGACGACAAAAAGAGGGGGAAAAAATAATATTAATCTACGAAATTGCAAAAATAGAAAATAAATAACCATACCCGTGGATAGTGGCGCGGCGTGGTGGCATGAATCTGCTTGGTGGTGCTGCGCGGTGTAGTGGCGCACTAGCGGCTGGAATGGTAAAGGAATGATGTGTGGCGCATGAGGCGGTGGTGGCATGGCCTTGAATAAGTGGAAGAAGGAGAGAAAAAACTAAAAGATTAGAGGGAAAGAATTGGAGATTTGGGAGAGACGGAAAAGGTGTGGCGTCGTCAAAATGTTAAAAGGTGCTAGGATTGTTTCTTTTTATCTACCTGTAATACAAGTCTATTACATATATATATATTATATATGGTTTGCGAGCTGGCTCACGAGCCAACAAACAGAGAGGACCTAGCTCGGGCTTGGCTCGCGTCTGTCAAGAACCGAGCCATAGCTTGGCTCGGCTCGTCGACCACGAACTCAAGCTCGGACTTCTTTTCGAGTAAACTCATGAGGCTCGGGAGCTGGCTCTTCTCATTGCCATCCCTAATACCCATCTTTTATTAATTATCTCACAAATGTATGTCTTAGACTAATGTGTCTAGACTTACCATCACAGGTACCACTGTATGCTTTTATTAGCTTAGCTTAGCTATAACAATACAATGAAATTAGAGGCATCGGACTTGGCCAAAGATTTATGTCTAACAACATATTTCTAATCCAATTAGCCTCTTATCCAACTTATGTTAAAGTTATTAACTCAGAGTCTATGCTAGAAAGAGAGAGAGAGAGATAATTGTCTATTTCTAGTTTACCCTAAAAACAGCCCTACCGACAAGAGTAAAAATCCACCCACTTATGGATTTTTTATCTCCCACACTAGTTATCCAACTCGCGTTTGAGTACCCTTCCAACACACTAGGGGATTCGTTATAAAATAAGCCAAAGCTATTACTCTTCTTAAGTTGACCAAGTACCCTACTAATGGCTTTCCAATGATCAACATTGGGACTACTCGTGTATTTACTAAGTTTTGAAACTGTAAAGGAAATGTTTGGTTTAGTGCAGTACATTGCGTACATAAAGTTACTAATAATACTTGCATACTCAAGCTGTGTAATAGCTCTACCATTATTTTCCTTTAGTTTTAGTCCGTTATCAAACGGAGTATTCACCTCCTTGATCTCGAGGTGTTTAAACTTAGTCAACACTTTTTCAAGATAGTTAGATTGGTTTAGTAAAAAACCCTCACTATGTCTTTTAACTTTAATGCCTAAAATGTATGTACTTCACCTAAGTCTTTCATCTTAAAGACCGAGTATAGATACTCTTCAGTCTCATTTACTCTAATCATGTTTGTCCCGATAATCAATATATCATCGACATACAAACAGACTGTTGGGTTAAATGTAAGTGCACGTATCGCGAACAAGTAATATAGAGAAGTAGAGTGTCGATCCCACGAGAAACTAAATAATCATGATTGAGTACTAAACTAATGTAACTTGATTTTATTCAGATAACCGAATTATACGGATTCAGAACTACTTTAATTTAACTAACTAAATAATACGAAATTAATTAACTAATCTAAGAACACAAATTATGAAACCAAGTAACTCTTGTGCAAACTAACTTTAGAATTATAGAGTCCCCACTTTGCTAATTTGACATGTCGTTCTTGTTGGGATTAATGCGCTGAAAATCTAATTATATTGTAAATATTTTGGATTAATAAAACTGAAATTACAGCAAGTTATGAGTATTTTACAAATTTAATAATTAATGACGTGTGATGTTATTTTTATATGAAATGTGTTTCATAGGAAAAGATTTTAAACACCAGAAGTCACGTGTCATTAAAGTTCTAGTCAGTATGATAAGAAGATGTTCTTATCGAGACTATAATGTGTTATATAAGATGATTAGTCTTTCGTCATAGGGAAATGGAGTTTCCGATTATAACACATTGATGATTTTCAATGAGATTGGAAACATCGAACTGGACCACTGAGATTGTTCATTTTATACTACTATCTAAAATGAAAAAAATCTCGGAAGCATTAGACTCTTAATCCTGATAGTGTTTCGACTTTAGGCATGTAGTGTTAATCACTGTGATGTACTCAGAAGTGAGGTCTCGGTAACGGGTGGCCAAAATACTTTGTACGTTCGGTGATTGCATGAAATGTGCTAGAGAGAAATATTGATCGAGGAATCTGTAGCCTTGCCGGAAGGTTAAAGATATCCCTGAAATAGATTTGCATTCGTGTGTACGTCACCGAAGTTGTATGTTGAATGTGTTTCACATACAGGGAATTTGGACTTAAGGCGAATCAAGAAATTTCAGATTGGAAGTGAAAAATAAATGATAGTAGTATTGATTTATTTTTCATAGATATCTGTACAGAGGAGTAAAATGCGAAATTATTCTAGATCGAGAAATTCGTGAATAAATTAATTAATTTTAGAGTTCAACAATATTTATTTAGTGGAATTAAATATTGTTAAGCGGTAATCAATTATTGTCATGGGATGATAATAGATTGACCCGTTTGGAGCTAAGATTAATTAGTCCTGCAGGTCCCCCCGCAAGCCCCAACGAAGATCAAAGAGAAAATATTAAAACGAGAGAGAGAAATGATTTTTCAAAGTGTTTGAAAATAGCCAAGTAATTTATTTTGAGAAAATAAATTAAATTCCAAAGAGTTGGAAATGCCCAAAATTTTATTTTGGAGAAAAGAAAATTTTTCGGGAAAAAAAAATGACGTGGCGAAAGTGCTGACGTGGCAACTGACGTGTCACGCCACGTCAGCATGTCAGTCGCCAAGTGGCGCTGACTAGGCTCCACCCTGTGCGACGCGTGGATGGCCAGGATCGCGCCACGTCAGCGCGTGTCAACGGCCTAGATTGTGTTGACTGAAAAGTCAACGGGTCGTGGAAATGGGCCAGCGGGTCGGGTCATCGGTTAGGGTCCGGATAGGGTCGGTCATGGTTTGACCGACCTGGACACATGGACGAATGGGGTTTGGACACGTGGCGTTACTGGAGCCCAACTTGAACCGACCGGTTCACCGCTGAACCGGTCTGAGCCGCGAACCGCCGGTCGGACCGGACCGGACTGCCACGTGGCAGCTACTCACGCAGGCGTGCCTCTCACACGCGCCAAATGCACAGCCGCCACACGGGCGGCGCGTGCGGACTCCGTTCCGCGCGTGCCGGGCGGCGTTGGCCTCGTGGCGGTTTTATGCTGTTGCGTGGCGTTCTCGGATTTGCTGAACTCGACGGCTAAGGACGCGTGGTGGCCCTCTTTCCTTCGAATTGGCCATTTTACCCCTCAATTTGGCCTATAAATAGGCTTTGCATTTCTTTCAATTTACAGTACAATTTTTGTGGCATTCCTTTTTCAGCAGATCAAAGCCATTCGGCTCTCTCTCTCTCTCTTTGTTAATTAATCTTTAATTAGATTAATTGATTACTTAATTAATAGAAAATAGGGTTTTTCTAAAAAATTAGAAAAAAAGGTTTTTCTAGAAAAATATCTTCTCAAAGTATTTAAGGAAATACTGCCGGAGCCCACACTCCAATTTCTTAATCGGGGATATTGCGGGGAAGCTCTGCCGGTTTCACGAGAAGATATCGAGGTGCTGGAAAAGTGTTGTTGATAGCCAATATTGCAGTACGGTAATACCGTTGTGCTGCCCAAATTATTATTTGCATATTGTGATCATATGCTAGATGATTTAAAATTATGTTATCGATGCCTGTATATATTAGAGTTATGCTGCCCGATTTATTCCGCTGTCTTATTAAAATATTTTTGAAATGTTTTGATAACGAGGTTATGGCGAATTTTTTTTGAAATATTCCGCTGTACCGTCACTCTGTCTCGGGCCCGCCACACCAACAGTTCTATCCTAATGGAATCATATGAATCAGTCGCTAGGTTTTAATCACATATCGTTACAAGCTTCTCCTGAAGTCATGTCCCTCTATTCTTGCTAGTACAACTCCATATCCCTATGCAAGTCATTAATAAACAAGAACGATTTAAGCTTAAGTTCGGAGGATCGACCTACCTATGGTGGTTAAGTATATCCCTATCCTAATCACAATCAAGTTATTCAACTCTGCAAATAATTGAACAAAGGCTCTTATATGTCTAACCTCTCCTAACTTGCCTCTCCTGAGCTTTGCTAATAGTTAGAAATACAACTCAATTGATGATCAGGCAATTAAATTGAATAAGAACACAATATAAGAAATAACTGAAATTCATACTATTCAAAAGTTAAGAAAAATGTAGTTCAAATTAAACAAAGAGTTCATCCATAATCCTAGAAAACTAAATTAGTTCATAACGAATTGAATTGAAAACATAAATAAACTAGAGTTTGCCATCAAGAAAGATTAAAGAAGGAAAAACTCCATAGACAAAGTCTTCAATCTTCAACTTCTTGGCATCGATCTCCAATGAATTCTATGTGAAAATCTATCAACGGAGTGTTCTTTCTATCTCAAAGTTTGCCCAAAAGACATCTCAATACCCCCTACATGTCCCTAAATGCTAGTAAAGTTGAAAAGGGAAAGAAAATTGAGTTCTAATTGAAATAGGACTCTCTCAAGGATCAACCTCCATGTTCGAATATACAGACGTTCGTGTTCGAACATAAAATCTCGCATACTTTCTGTTCTGGCTCATGTTGCGACATAAAACCTCATGTTCGATCATACACTTTGTTTTCCTAAAATTTGCATAAAAGTCCTTCTTTTTTCCTTCTTTTGCTATTTCCACCCCTAAGTACTACAAAATGACAAAATACCTGGATCATGCACCAATAATATATTAAAACACCCTAAAAGTACATAAAGCTCATTCATAACGTATGCAAAACTAATTACTTAAAAGCGACTCATCACAAACTATCACCATATAGTCAGCTGTACTTTTGGAGTAAATGCACCTGGCAGTGTCGAATTTCTCGTGCCGTTGTTTTGGTGCTTGTTACAGGTCATACAAAGATTTGACTAATTTACACATTTTATTCTCAGTTCCATGTGTTACAGATCCCTCAGGTTACTCCATATAATTTCTTCTTTTAAATTGTCATTTAAAAATGTTGTCTTTACATTCATTTGGTGAACAAATAGATCATAAAGAGAGGCTAAGGCAATAATAATTCTAATAGAATCAACTCGAACCAGCGGTGTATAAGTATCAAAGTAGGCAATCCGTTCTACTTGTCTGAACCCTTTGGAAACTAATCTAGCTTTAAAAGCTGAGATTGTGACACCCCATCTGCTCGCATTTACAGGTTTGTGCCAAATGTGAGTCTAATTTCTGTATTTGCATTTATTTTCGTTCGAGTGATGCATTTATAATTGAACTATGTTTCCTTATTCAATTCTTATATGAAATATTTTAAGCATTTGATAAGAGTTTGCCCTAATTGAACTTATGATTTAAATACTTGTAATTTGATAATTTGTGAATAATGAATTTGAAACCCGAGTATGCTAATTTTGTGTATAACATGATTTATATGATTCTTGAACTTAATTGTATGACTTAAATGTGTTTTGGACTTGTTTGAACTTGTTTGGACTCAATTGAACTTTTGTTCAACGTTTTGGGCCTTTTTGCAAATTGGCCACCCTTGAGTCATTTGTTTGTAACTTGAGCTCGGGAACTCGGATTCAAGTTTTGTCTTCACCATTGGACTCGAATCAACGATTTGGATCTAATGGAATAAGCCTTGTATTTTTTCGATGCCATTTCAACCCCCGACGATATAGATTTTGACCTCGCGTACCTAAGACGCACCTGTGATCAACTTGAGAGCCTTTAGACCCTATATTTGTACTCTTTTTGACATTAAGCCACCAAAATCCATCTCTCTCTCCCTCATTTCAGCTAAGGATCGAACAAAGGCCAAGGAAAAAGAAGGAAGAGAAGCTCTATAGACAAACCTCCATTTTTAGCCCTTTCAAGCTTAAGTTCATAGCTTTTCTTGCTCCAACTCTTGAAGGTAAGTATGGATTTGTATTCTCCATGTTCTTGTGCTTCTATTGCTCTTCTTGAATCATAATATATGTTAGAGAATCCTTGTATTTCGCATGTTGGAGGAATATTAAGGGTTTGATGTAGAATTGAAGTTCATGCTCACTTCTTGCTTTCTTAGAGATATGAGGCTTGGATGTTGATCTAGGGAGCTTATTTATCTTATATCTTAAGCTTTAATACATGGTAGTTGGATGAGAATTTATTCACCATTAATTCTCCTTTGAGTTTTGGAAGAAATAGTTGAAATACTTGTGCCTGCTTTAATCCTTGCTTTCTTGATTTAATTTCATGAGTTTGGGTGATATTTGCATGAATTCCTTGCATTGTGTGGCAGTATAATTGTTCCTTTACCAACCATTATGTTGTGGCTTTGATATGGCATGTTTATTTAAGGGTTTTTCAGCTTTTTTTCCTCGTGAATTTTGGAGCAGGGGTGTTGACACCCCTGTGTGCCCCGAATGACACCCCCGTGTGCCCCGGATAACACGCCCGTGTCTGAGGTGTTTTCAGCTACTGACCTCGGACAAGGGGGTGTCCCATTTTGTGCATGGGAAGTGACACCTCGTGTCACCCTCACTCTTTTGTGACTGCAGCTTTTATCTTGTTTCGTTTGCTTGTTTCGTTGATTCCTTACTTTTGCTAACATGTCATATTATGTGTTAACTTGTTTGTATTAGATTTTTGGAGCATTTTGATATGATTTGCATTAGTTATGATTCGATATGTCTTAAGTGGTACGTTTATGCACTTCATATGCATTCTTTGCATTCATGAGCATTACCGGGCGTCTAATTAGTTCATGATTGAGTCTATGTCTCGGGGTATTTTGTTCTCTTATTTTAGAGCCTCTTCCGAAAGTCGTCGGGTTAAGCCTATGCACGGTGTCCATTTGAAGAGGGTTTGATTCTCGAAACACCAAGGTTGTTGGGGATGGATACGTTTTACGTTTTCTTAGTTTTCTTACGATTGTCATGGAGTAAGGGTTAGATGCTCGTAGTCGCTGCGCTTTTGTATGTTAAGTTGATTATGGAACAGGATAGGATTTCCTTTTAAACTATGTTAAGCTTTATTTTGATTATGAAGAATGAGTTTTGTTTTGAAAATGGTTTGGTGTGCAAAATCCTATTCCCGATTCATAATCTATTGAATATTATTTGCTCTGCTCTATATTTAGATAGTGTGTGGGTGTACGTTAGCCCCCTCACTCAGTCGAGTTATGACCCCTCTCTTTTTCCACCTTTAGTTGCAGGTCTACTCGAGTTAGGCGGGAAAATGCGTGATCGTGTCGTACTAGCTGGTTCAGGTCGGCTCTGCATTCTATGCTTGTATCTTTTAGATACTTATGATTTGGATATGTATTGATGTGTATATTTTGGAGTAGTTTGAATACGTGATGTAGTTAATTGATCTATTTTGGGCCATGTGGCCAACGTATGTATATATTTATTTAGGTTGATGATATCTTTTATGGATCCTGTGTATGTTGCTTCCGAATTCTGTCTCTTGTTTTACGCACTCCGTCAGTCTTTAGCCCCGCTTAGCCTAGTGTGTGTGTGTAGATCCCCGTTTGCTTAGACTTGGGCTCATGTATGGATTTCCATTTCATCGGTGCAGGGGATGTGGTGACCCGCCGCTCCGAGTGCTACAGAGATAGTTCCATCGGTGTTTTGTTTTCTTTTAAGTACCCATTTGAACCTAATGGGTTTAGAACCACGAGATACGTTTGCTAGTGCCCAAGTATTGTTACCCAAGATCAAATCTATTTCATCGTTCACAACTTCCTTTAAGAAAGGAGCATCTCGAGAAACCATAACTTCTGCAAATGTCTTAAGATCAGTCTCAAGTGTAAATACAAAGAATATTTCACTGACCACTTTAATTTTCCGGTCTCCCTCCACCAAGACTGATAATGCCTCAGAAGAGATAAAGTCTTTGTCCAAACTTTTTTCTTTTTTCTAGTTCAAGTACTTCTTCTAGGCTCAGTTGAATCTGTAAAATATTATTCACCCCAAATGACCTTATAGGACGTCTAGTCTCAATTTGGGGTGGTGTTGTTTCATTTTTAACATCTTTTGAAAATGTACTTTTGAAGAACTCAACATCCCTATACTGATCAGTTATCACGTTAAAGTTCAAATCAAGAACTCTATAGCTTTGCTATTAAGGGCATATCCAACTAATACACTCTTTATAACTCTTGCCCCTAACTTAGACCATTTAGGATCTTGGACACAAAAGTAAGCCACACACCCCCACACTTTGAAATAACTTATGTTGGGTTTTCTGCCTTTCCACATCTCAGAGGGACTAGTCTTCACAACAGAACTAGGTATCTATTCAGTATATCGCATGCAGACAGATGGGTTTGACCCCACCGGGGCTGCAAATAAGTCGAGCCAAACTACGATCTCAGTTGGGCAAGCTCGATCTGAGCTTTGACGAGCTCGATCCAGCCATCGAGTCGATCTCGATCCTACCGCGAGCTAGCTCGCGAGCCTAGGCATATATATGTAATTTTTTTATAATTTATATATATATATATTGATAGGGTCAAAACACGCTCGTCCCACGTTTGGACACGTGGCAACTCAAGATAACGACACCTGTCCTCTTGTCATTAAGGTAAATTATACACGAGTGCCCAAACCCCTCGAGCGGCAAAGTTTCTCAAGGACGCATGCTATCTCTGCTACGTACCTGCGCGATTAACATTATCGCTCTCTAACGAGCGCACTTCGCAAGACCGGGCCAAGCCCCATTGTATCAAGAAAGCTCTCTTCGAGCGCTACACTTCCTCAGGGGAGTTCTTCACTTACCCTCGTTGCATAAGCCTTGGCCATCATCCATAGGCGGATTCTCCGGCCTCCAAGGCCCTTGGTTGACACGAGCGCGCTGTTAAGCCCTCGTTACCAACCCCTAAAACGGCTCTCTGACATCCCGTACATGCCCGCGCACCTGCCACTGTTGCCAACTCTAACTTTCCACAGCTTTTGCAGAAGATTCCTCCTAGGTTTCTCTCATAACGCCACGTGTTAGGGCAACATTCGGCCAGGACCACATGGTGCAAATGACCAAAGGGTCCCTGACCCTCAACTATAAATAAGCTAGCTCATCTTCTTCACTGTAAGCAGCTTCACTTACTGCAACTTCATACTTCACATATTTTCTTCTTCAGATCATCATCTGACTTGAGCGTCGGAGAGCCAAACTGGGAATCACCCCCAATTCCCCCAGCTTGGCCATCTGACCTCTGTTTCTTTGGTGTTTGTCAAAGCAGGTTGAACCTACCATCTTTTCCGGTGATCACCATCGGTTTTCCCCACCTTTAAACAAATTCTAAAGTGGTTGGACTCTGTACCCTATATTCAAACCCATCATTTTTGGCACCGTCTGTGGGAAACCGTTCTCAGCTCATCATTTCCTCTTTTGCTAGTTGATTTACAAACACCCTTCATTTTCAAACCATGGTTTCCACTAGATCTGGAGCTGGGGGAGGAGGAGATGATCCTCCTCATGATGCCAATATTGCCACCATTCCATCTGCAGCCACTGGTGGAGTACCACCCGCCGGAGCTATGCCTCCGCTCATAGAATCAATGATTCCGCCACCAGCGCCGTCCGCTTCTAGTGCCGCTGGAGGTGCCCAACCCCTCCCCTCCCCCAGAATCAGTGGTGATTCCAACGGAGATTGAAGGGGTGGAGTTGCCCCCTTTGACCCCTCAGCAGCTGAGGGCTCTTTACGCCCAGTGTGAGGATCAGGCGGCCCAGGGAGCATGGAAGAGATTTTATTCCATGTATTTTCCCTCTGGGCAGGCTACTCAGGCTACCCCTCCTTTTGGGGGATTGCAGACGTATCCGCTTAGGGAGGCTCAGGCCATCCTAACGACTCAAAGCCGCCTCCACCCGCCAAAGAGACTCTCAACCAAGGCGAAAACGAGCATCCCCATCCGGACAGGGGCAGAGAGCCCACGGAAAGAATCAACGATGATGAGGAGGTTTATTCTCGTGCCTCAAAACAAAGGCCATAAGCCTCCCAATGGGGGAGCCAAGTGAAGAAGGGAAATCCCGACGTCCTCGCAGGCTGTGCAAGACCAGCTACAGGAGTTGCAGGATATGGTGGGACAGCTCTCAGGAATGCGATCCCAAGTCCCCCACACTGGGGACGGGCGTGAAAGAGCCAAAGACGCTCGACGGAACGTCCGCCAACAGCATGTCCCCCACCATGTGGAGCAGGAAGAAAATTTCGGATGTTACAACCACCATCCGCTCGCGAAAGGGTCTCCCCTTGTGGAAGAAGTCTTGATAGCCCAAGCTGGCATGGGCAAGGTCCCGACATCAGTCAACCGCTACGACGGGACCACCGACCCCACGGAGTATCTGGACCATTTTTTGCATCTCATTCATTTTTACGAGCACTCTAGCCATTACTGGGCCAAAGTGTTTGTTACCTCCCTCGTGGGAATGGCCTAAGAGTGGTACAAGCGTCTGCCGCCGGGTTCAATCCACTCCTACGGCAAGCTCACCAACGCCTTCCTGAACCACTTTAATTCATTAAAGGCTCCCCGTCACTGCACCCACTGCCTTATACAACTTAACCCAAGGTGAGCACGAATCCCTTCGGTCATTCTTCGTTCGTTTCAACAAAGAGGTGCTGCTTGTGGAAAGGCCGTCCATGGATTTCCTGATCCCTGTCCTTTTCAAAGCCAGTAATCATAAGCAATACGTGAGTAAGAAATTTACTGATTCCATCGTGAAGAAACGCCTCACAACTCTCACGGTAATGAGGGAGATAGTCGAGCCCAACTTCACGCTCGAAGACATGTACGGGTCCAATGCTCCAAGGCATTACGGACCCTCCAAAAGTGAACGAGGGCGAGAGGAGCCTCCTCACAGAGAGCGCCGTAAGTTACCTCCCCCTCCACGGAGACTAGAGCGTGTCCCTCTTAACAGCCCTATCTCGGAAGTTTACGCATTTTCTGATAAGAAACTCTTCAAGAGGCCCACGAAGATGAAAGAGACGGAGGCATTAAGGCGCTCGAACAAGTATTGTGCTTTCCATAAGCAAAGGGGGAACGATACAGATGAATGCCGCCAGCTGGAGGTTGAAATTCAAAGGCTCATCACTGGGGGCCACTTGAAGGAGTTCGTTAAAATGTTGGAGCACTATGATGAGCGATGTAATGACCGTCCAAGAGAGAGGAGGAGGAGCCCATCACGTTCCAGGAGCCCGCGAGGGAGAGGCCCTCCTGAAAGTAGCCATCGGGGCAAAGGAAAGGCCCCAGAACAAGAGAATACCCGTTTTGCGGTCATCAACATGATAGCAGGAGGTTCATCAGGAGGGGATTTCAACGCTTCCCGGCGACGGTTTATCCGGAGCTACGATCAGTGCCCCTCGGCGCCCAAATCAGTTTATGCCATCCAAGAGGCAAAAGGTCAGCGCTCAAAAGAAAATAATGTAATAGGATTTACTGATAGTGATTTAGAACATATTGTAACACCCCATGGGGTCAGTGAAACCTCTGACTGCCCCGTGGTGGTTAGCTTGGATGTCCACAATCATATTATAAAAAGGGTGTTAGTGGATAGTGGAAGCTCTGTTAACGTTTTGCCCTACACCACGTTCCAAAAAATGAATGTAACCAACATCCCGCTTGAGCCCCTCAAAACAGCCCTCAGTGGCTTTGGAGGTTCTGAGGTTATCCCACGAGGGCAAATACGCTTGGCCACTTCATTCGGTCGAGCCCCACAACACAAAACGCTCATGGTCACCTACGCAGTGGTGGAAATTGATATCCCATATAACATCATAATCGGGCGACCGACTCTCGTGGATTTCAAAGCGATTATCTCCACATACCACCAGAAAATCAAGTTCTCCACCCCCAAGGGTGTCGGAGAAGTTTTGTACAATGTACGGGAGGCTTGGGAATGCTACATGCTCTCCCTCAGAAAGCCTAAAACAGAAAAAGCATTTCAAATTGGGTCCACCAAGAAATCCGTTGATTTCCCCATTCTGGACGAAGATGGCCCCGTGCGAACAAGAAGAAGAACAAAAGAAAGATCCCCACAACGAAGATACCCCCTAGGCTGCCCCGCCAGGAACAGTTGGAGAATCTTCTTCTGAGGAAAGCGAGCGTGGTCAAGGGGAGCCCATGGATGATGGCCATCTGATGGGAAAGAAAAGGGCGCTCGAGCTCCCCCATCCAGAAATGAGGATCGAGCCCTCAGAGAAATTCCTTACTATTGAGCTAGAGCCAGGGAACAATTATAAAACTACCTAGATTGGGTCCAACCTCTCCGGACCCTCGCAGATCATGATGATAGACTTCCCCAGAGAAAATATTGATGTCTTTGCATGGAAAGCCTCGGATCTTACTGGGATTGACCCAAGCATCATAGTCCACAGGCTCAATGTGGACCCATCCTTTAAGCCAATTAAACAGAAGAAGCGAGATGTGCACGGCTACCGGAAGAAAGTTATTGAGGAGGAAGTTAACAAGCTTCTTGAAGCTCAGTATATTGAGCCCATACTGTATCCGGAAAGGTTATGTAACGTGGTACTGGTGCCCAAGAGCGCAAATAAGTGGCGCATGTGCAATGACTTCACGGATCTTAACAAGACTTGCCCAAAAGATCCTTACCCATTGCCCCGCATAGACCAACTGGTGGACTCAACTGCAGGCTGCGAACTCATGAGTATGATGGATGCCTTCCAAGGGTACTATCAAATCTTTATGGCTCCGGAAGACCGCCCCAAAACTTCATTTGTTGTTCACTTGGGTGTATATTGCTTCTTGGTCATGCCTTTTGGACTCAAGAACGCTGGGGCCACTTATCAATGCCTCATCAACAAGATGTTTGAGAAAGAAATTGGAAGATCCATGGAAGTGTACGTCGATGATATGATTGTTAAGAGCGAGCGTCAGGGCTCGCACTTGGAGGATCTCAAGCGCACTTTTGCCATTTTACGCCAGTATGGGATGAAATTGAATCCTTCAAAATGTACTTTTGGAGTATGAGGAGGAAAATTCTTGGGCTACATGGTCAGTCAGAGGGGAATCGAGGCTAATCCGGAGAAAATCAAGGCTATTTTGGACATCCCATCCCCTCGTAATCTCCAGGAAGTACAAGTGCTGGTAGGGAAAATCATTTCTTTAAACAGGTTTATCTCGCGCTCGGCGGACAGAAACCTCCCTTTCTTCAAAATTCTGTGCAACACTTGAAATTTTGCTTGGATTGAGGAGTGTGAGAAGGCATTGCAGGACATGAAGGCTTACCTTTCGAGCGCCCCGCTCCTGACCAAACCAGTTGAGGGTGAGAAGCTATTCATGTACCTCTCCGTTTCAACCGAGATGACGAGCGCAGTTCTAATAGCTGTACGAGAACGTAAGCACTTACCTGTTTATTATTTGAGCAAAACATTACAAGGGGCTGAGAGGAAGTATCTGGAAATTGAGAAATTCGCATTCACCCTCATTAATGCATCACGACGGTTGAGGCCTTACTTCCAAGCACACTCAATAACTGTCCTCACTGATCAGCCTCTGAAGCAAGTGTTGTCCAAACCAGATGTATCAGGAAGACTGATAAAATGGGCCATTGAGTTGAGCCAGTTTGACTTAAGTTTCGAGCCCAGAACTGCTATACAAGCGCAGGTTGTAGCGGATTTGCTGGTTGAACGCTTCGGTTAAGAGCCTGCTGTTCTAAAGAACGATGGTCTAAGGGTCCTGCACACGGATGGTTCCTCAACCTCTCAAGGAGGAGGAGCAGGGGTAACCCTTAGAGACCCCAACGGAATTGAGTTAGACTTTGCAATCAGGTTGGATTTCCAGGTCACCAATAACGAGGCAGAATATGAAGCCCTCGTTCAAGGATTGAAAATTATTTTTCAAAATGGTGCCTCCAGAATTACCGCCTATTTGGATTCTCAATTAATTGCGAGCCAGATTGAAGGAACTTATAAGGCTCGAGAAACCACCATGGTGCAGTATTTAAACAAAGCCAAGGAAATTATTGGATTGATGGGTGTCGAAGCCACCAAAAATTGGTCCCAATTATTGCACACGATTAAAATGTAGAATAATGGCAACGGGTATCGATCCACGGGGATTGGACGAATTTGGTCTCTTTTAATATGCCAAGAAAATAAAACAAACAATTAAAATATGGCGGGGTTTGTCAAGTTTTTGGACTAAACTAATGAAATAAACAAAGCGAGACTAAATAAACAAATAATTAACAACTAAATTCAGTAGATAACAAATAGCCGGAATTTTTCTACGCATACATTAGACTATGATCACGGACAGGGTGATTAATTCCTCGTTAGGCTAGCTATAGTTACCAATTACCTTAGGCTCCCTCGTTTCTTCTTACTTTTTATAACGACTAATTAATTCTCTATAGTTATAAACCAAGTCAGGGAGTAAATATAGCAATATAAAGCTCAATAAATCCATAAATATGCGACGTATCAAAGTTTAAGGAATTACATCTTCTCCAGGTCCCATGGGCAGAAAACGAGCGTGCAAATGCTCTCTCTAAGTTCACCTCAGCGTTGGAAGGTACCTCCGAGCGCTTTGTCACGTTCCTTAGAACAGAAGAGCCTTTGATCAAGAAGAGAATCGCCAAACAAATGGTCGCTATAATTGACCCTCATGAGCCCTGCTGGCTTGACCACATAGTGAGATTTATCAAGGATGGCGTTTGCCCCATCGACAAGGTGGAAGCACGGAAAATCAGGAACAAGGCCCCTCGGTTTTCTTTAGACTCTGAGGGGAGGTTATTCAAGAAGTCATTTCACGGACCCCTGATGAGATGTCTAAGGCCCTCGAAAGCTAAAGAAATGCTCGAGCTTATTCACAATGGAAGTTGTGGAAACCATTAAGGAGGGCGTAACCTCGCAAAAAAGGTCCTGAGGAGTGGGTTTTATTAGCCCACAGTTCTTCAAGATGCCATTGAGTTCTCCAGGAAATGCCCTAAGTGTCAATTTCACTCTAACCTCCCTCAACTACCAGCCGCTCAGATGGTCCCTATAGATGTCTCATGGCCCTTTGACCAGGGGGATCGACATTGTGGGCCCTTTGCCCATCGCGGTCGGGCAAAAGAAATTTATCATTTTAGCCGTCGACTATTTTACCAAATGGGCCGAGGCTGAGGCCGTTGCAAAGATTACATTCAGGGTCGTGAGAGACTTCATTTGGAAAAATATTATCTACAGATATGGCCTACCAAGGGTGCTCATTTCAGACAATGGGTCCCAGTTCATAGCAGGGCCATGTGAGAATGGTGTTCAGAGTTGGGTATTGAGCAACGTTTTACTTCCGTAGGTCATCCCTAAGCCAATGGACATGCAGAAGTCACCAACAGGATCATTTTGCAGCATCTAAAAACCATGCTAGAAAGCAAGAAAAATGAGAGGGCCGAAGAGCTACAAGGAGCCCTATGGGCGTATCGTACAACTCCACGAGCGTCAACCGGAGAAACGCCATTTGCCCTCGTGTATGGATCTGAAGCCATGATACCAGCAGAAATTGTACACGAATCCGCTCGTGTAGCCTATTTCGAGCCCCAGGATAATGAAGTCAACAGGAGCCTGGAATTGGACCTGCTGGAGGAAAGAAGGGACAATGCGTGGGCAAAAATGCACAGATATAAGACAGTTGTGGCACGACAATACAACAAACTTGTAAAAGAAAGACCTTTCCAACTGGGAGACTTGGTCTTGAAGAAAGTAGAAGTATCCAAACATGTGGAAAAATTAGACCCCAACTGGGAAGGTCCGTTCAAAATCATACAAATCAGAGCTAACAACACTTACACCCTGGAGACACTGCAAGGCGAGCGCTTGCCTCGCCCTTGGAACGCATGTAACCTCCGGCGGTTCTATGTTTAAAAGTTCTCTAAAAATGATGATGTAACAATCCCACTAATGGGCTCTATGTACTACTTCAAATCTTAAGTAAGTTACAATACATTCTCCTGAATATTTCTATACTACTACTTTTAAATTATGCAAGTGGATAAGACCCAGGTCCCTCGTTTCTACGAGCGTGGTTGGCAATCAATTTCAATACGCACGATGTTATTGCACATGGGTTACGCTTGTCAGCGCTCTACTCCACGTGGGGGGACACCCTCATAAGGATAGCCTGGTAACGCTCACAGCCAACATGATGAATCAAAGAAAAACACAAGGAAAACCCTAGTAGGCCTTGGTTATTTGTCACAACGCCTTGCGCTCGAAAATGGGATCGCTTGCAAGTCCAAAAAGTCAGCGGGTACAATCGCGCTAGTTCAACAGTAACGTTATTCGGATGAATTTGCTCAAATCTTGAACACCAGGGCTTTCTCAAGGGGGTGGTCCCCGTGCTCATTCAATGGTAGCCGGTTTTTACAAAATTCTTATTAAGTCTAAGCTAAAAGTTCTCTGAGTAAGAAACTCACACGCTTACTTGAAGGTTTGAATGGATTTATATGTGCGAAAATTTTCACAAGTCTTGAACGAGGGCAGCCTCTCAGAAAGACCCTCGTAATTACTCAAGACTTAGTAAAATTTTCTAAATGTAAAAGCAAAAATTTTCACAAGTCTTGAAAGAGGGCAATCTTCCAGTAAGACCCTCGTGCTTACTTAAGATTTAGCTAAAACAAGGCATATTTTACCAAGCATGTTACACATAATCTTAGCATTATGAGATTTTATTACAACAGGTACAAGGTAAAATTTTCACAATCAAGAAAATAAAGAGAGACAATATTATGGAAAAAGAAGAATTTCATTGATTGGGGCTTTCGCCAAAATTACAAGACAAGGGCACGTGGGCCCCTAACATTTTTACAAAATGAAGACTAAGTTGAAGGAAGGAGAATTTCAACATAAACAAATGAAGGAAGGGAATCATCAAGCAGCCGGAGCAACATATTTATCCAAGACCACAAGGACGTTTTGGGCCACGGGACCATGCACAGGGGCCGCCGGCTCTTGTGCTTGAGGGGCTTGTTCATCTTGGTTCTGGGCAGTTGGCGGAGGAGCGGGCTCGTTATTTCCTGGCACTGGAGGGACTATAGGCTCATCACCCCCAACGGGAGCATCCTGGTTTGCTGGATCTTGAGCGTTGCCAGTTGGCTCCACGGGCTCATTTGTTGGAAGATTTGCTGGAACGGCGTTGGCATTGTTGGTCCCCTCACTTTGTTCTGCCTGATAGGCTTCTTCCGGAGGATGAGCCGCCATGTATTCATCCTGGATGAGCATGACCAGGAAATTGTACTCCGGCTCGGAGATATTGGACTCAGGATCTTCGTGGTAGTCGTCCTCCTCAACGCAGCGCTCGTTGAACATGAGCCCCATGCGCTGCGCCTCACGAATGGATGGATTTTTAGGCCCTTGTGGATGCCCTGCTCAATAGCCAAGTTGAAGGCCTTCTGACCCTCGTCAAGGCAGTGCAAAGAAGCTGCAAAGTTGAATGCCTTTGAATGGTAAAACTTGATGAGCGCCTCTTTGACCGCTTGCTCGATGCGATGAGGAAGCTGGTTCATGGTATCCTCAAATTTCTGCTCCGTCTGAGCAGCCCTCGTCTTCCATGCTTCACGATCGGCCGTGAGCTTTTCATGGCTCTCCTGGAGGTTATTATATTACGTGCGCCAACTCCTACGAGCGGTCTCAGCGTTCGTAAAATCCTCCTCCAGCTTCTTCATCTCAGCCTCCATCTTTTGGTGATCTTCCTTAAGAGAAATGTAGTTGGCCTTCTCTATATCCAAATCTTCTTGGATTTGAGCAGGATCGTTCGAGCGTGCCATTTTCTTGTACTTGGCCTTCCGATCAGCATAAACTGTGGCACGCATTTGAATGTTCTTTGCCCTCGGAAGCACTTGCTGCACAGGCTCGAAAGGGCAGAAGTGTTAGTAAAAATTTTGGAAAAAAGACATCTTCAGAAAATAAAATTCGAGGAAGAAAAGGGGACTTACAGAAATTAGGGTGTGCACCATATCGCTAGTCACCTTTTCAACGGTCTCGGAATACAGGTGCTTATGGTCCGCTGTGAATTGGACCCTCTCGTATAAGCCCTCACTGATGGTTTGGGTGACTGTTCTGTGCCTCAATAGTACAACACCTCCATCTGCGGAGCCCTTGTAGCTCCTATCCCCTCGACGGTCGAATCCCTACAAATGCTCCTCCTCTGAGAAGAAAGTATCTCCGTCGCCCTTGGGGCCCTCCACAACTTGCTTGCCCTTGCTAGTTATGGAAAAAGCATCGGGCATTCTCTTCCTCTTTCGGGAAGTCTGACCAGTGTTCCCCTGAGCCCCACTTATGACCACGCTCGCAGCGGGCCTCGTTTGATTGACGGTGTTAGGGTTGACCGCCCTTGTATCCGCAGCAACTGGTGGCCGTGCCACTATTCGGTTTTCTGTGTTAGCCGTTCGATTCTCTCCGTGGCCTTGTGACGTTTGAGCTCCAGTTGCAGCGCTTGAGCTGGCACCTTGATGACCGCCACGACCATCGTCCCGTCCGGGCCCTCGGCCTCGTAGGTTTTGCTGATCTCCCTGATTGTTTTGGCGCCTGTTAGCATTGGCAAACCTAGCAGCGTTCCTGATTCCTCCACCGGCCATGATAATGTTTGGTCCTGAGACAAGAAAACAAGGGTTAGAAATCCTTGCGCACATTTTTTCAGAATACAAGTTATGAATGCAGAACACAAGCGTGTAGTTAGTGCTCCAATCTAAAAGTTAGTGTCCTAAAATCTAACCATCTCTGTCCAAATCTCGAGCGGGAGGGTGACTGAGATAGTGAGGGTCACTGGAAAAGCCCACAAAGGAACAGGAGCTCCTCATAATCTATCAAATCCTTGGCTTGAATTAACCAACCCTCGTCCTTCAACGCTCCAGCCAGATCCTTCCGCCAATTCTCAGGAAAAGTGGGTTTTAGACGATTCTTCACAAGGGAGTCATTCCCATGCGAGACCCACTCTCATGACACCCCGAAATCATCATCCGCTGGGGCTTTTACAAAACTAAACTTCTCCTTCCAATCTGGCCCATAGGTAGATGTTGGAGAATTGATCAACTTCAGGTGGGCCTTTGCTTGAACATAATAAAAGAAGCCCGCCTCAGGAGACGAGCGTGGTGAGCTGATAACTTGGAACAGAGCGTTGAAATTCTGCATTGAAGGCTCGTAATTGGTACACTTCATGAGAATTACAAAGCATGTTATGAGCGCAACACCGTTGGGCATGATTTAGGAAAGGCAAAGACCCAGGGCGTTCAAGATGTGGCCACTGGGACTGGAATTGGAAATCTTAGGCCCCCCGAGCCAATCGCGTCCTTGTAAACCGCCATTTTGCCAGGTGGGGGAATGGTTGGCACGCTCGTGCTTGGCTGGGATTCTCCATGTATAACGCTCGTCCCAGTAGATTGGAGCCATAACAGACTTTATCTCCCCCAGAGTGATGGTGCTGGGAGTCTCGTCAGGGGTATGCTCAGTCGCCTGCATACCTGGGCCCTCACCCTCGTTCGACCCTTTGGCCTTCTTAGCTTTCTTGGGCCTCTGGGGCTTCTTCCCTTTGCCCTTGGCCTGGGCTCTATCTGAGGGCCCCGTTTCTCCCTCGAATTCAGGGACCGGGGCAGCAACGGCCACGGTTACGATATGGCAGTGAGGATGGGTGGCACTCTCCGTCAACGGCAATACCTCTCCTTGCCTCTCCGCCTCAAGTACCATGTTCATTTCTTCGAAAAGGGGCTCAACCCCATCCGGGTTTCTCTCATTCATGGCCATAACGGCCGCATCCAATTCTTCGTCCCTAGGGGAACCCGGAGGAGATGAACTCTGGGTAGCCATCTCCTCAACCTCGCGGGTAAATTCTTCCACATGATCTCTGGCCATGGCTATTGCAGAATCTGGAAGAGATATAAGGATTTTGGAAGCGAGGGATGTTCAGAGAGATTTGGGATTTCTAGAGAAGGTGGAACTGGAAGGATTACTAAATCCTAATCTGATTCTAAGGTTAGCAAAGTTAGAAGATTTCACCGGAGGTAACCTTGAGTTTTCTGGAAAAACTTGAAGGAAAGTTATGAATGCTCTGAAACCTGTTTGCAAGGAGTTTTTCGCAAATTTATGCTCTAAAGATTTGTTCGCGTAAAGGACGTTATGGATGCAGAATCCCTTATTTATAGGGATGGGAGTTGGTACATTTCTAACAAATAATTCAAAATTACAATCATTTTCCGCCTAGGAAACCGTTCACTTAATTGAACCGTCACGTACTTCCCAAGAATCACGCGCCCCACGCGCATCATCATTTAATGCGCAGACGTTACAAGCGGCCAAAAGAAAGGACCGCATTTAATGCATAGATATTTCGAACGGTCAGAAGAAAGGACCGCATTTATGGCGCAATCAGAAGGATGATTGCCCAACACGCCATGGCTCATACGAGCGCAACGCTCGATGGATTACATTGGTAGAATTCTACAGCCCTTATCACTAAGGACTACAGAATTGGGGGGCAAAATGATGGGGTCAAAACACGCTCGTCCCACGTTTGGACACGTGGCAACTCAAGATAACGACACCTGTCCTCTTGTGATTAAGGTAAATTATACACGAGCGCCCAAACCCACCGAGCGGCAAAGTTTCTCAAGGACGCATGCCATCTCTGCTACGTACCTGCGCGATTAACATTGTCGCTCTCTAACGAGCGCACTCCGCAAGACCGGGCCAAGCCCCATTGTATCAAGAAACCTCTCTTCGAGCGCTACACTTCCCTACGAGAGTTCTTCACTCGCCCTCATTGCATAAGCCTTGGCCATCATCCATAGGCGGATTGTTCGGCCTCCAAGGCCCTTGGTTGACATGAGCGCGCTCTTAAGCCCTCGTTACCAACCCCCAAAACGGCTCTCTGACATCCCGTACATGCCCACGCACCTGCCACTGTTGCCAACTCTAACTTTCCACAGCTTTTGCAGAAGATTCCTCCTAGGTTTCTCTCACAACGCCACGTGTTAGGGCAACATTCGGCCAGGACCAGATGGTGCAAATGACCAAAGGGTCCCGACCCTCAACTATAAATAAGATAGCTCATCTTCTTCACTGTAAGCAACTTCATACTTCATATATTCTCTCTTTCAAATCATCATCTGACTTGAGCGTCGGAGAGCCAAACTGGGAATCACCCCCAGTTCCCCCAGCTTGGCCGTCTGACCTCTGTTTCTTTGGTGTTTGTCCTAACAGGTTGAACCTACCATCTTTTCCGGCGATCACCATCGGTTTCCCCCACCTTTAAACAAATTCTAAAGTGGTTAAACTCTGTACCCTATATTCAGACCCATCATATATATGTATATTATGTGTAAATATATATTTTATGTTTTATATATATATATATATATATATAATTTATAATATATTATATATACATATAAATAATCCTTTTATTAATCATATATGGTCCAAACTCCAATATTGTATTATGTAAATGTACATTTATATATCATATAGTATATTATATATATCTTAAAATCTTAAAATTATATGATTTACCAATGTATATAGTTTGACAAGATAATATCAATCATGTATTATATGTGTCCTTTAATAATATATGAGCTAATAATGTATTTGATTTAATAATTAAACTAATATTTATTTATATCTTATACATCTTAATAGGTTAAATCAATATTATATATGTGTACTTGTGTTTTTTATATTTCATGTATTTTATATGTTTATAACTTTGTGTCTCAAATGTTTAATTACATATATAATTTACTAACATGTATGGTACTAACTATTATGATTTAATGGGATAGTATGTAATTATGTATCATATATCATAATAAAATATGTATGTGTATTAATAATATATGAGCTAATAATTTATCTTATTTAGTAACATAATATATATGATAAATATACATTATACCTTAAATCTTAATAATATTTAGTTTACTAATGTATATGATGATATTTTCTAATAAGATAACGTATAAAATATGTTATATATTATATTATATCATATGCGGGTTTAATAATTGACCAAACCATTAGATATATTCTTATATATTATATATTTTTGTGTCATAAAATTTTAATAAATGTTATTTAATAATATAATATTAATATTTATGATTAATTAATTAATTTAATTTAATGAATACAATTATAATATATATATATATTATATAATATATTATTATATTATATCATTATGTGTTATATATATATATATTACTAATTTTATTAAAAATAAAAGGAATTGTTAGGGGAAAAAAAAAGGAAAAAACAAAACTTCAAGATTTAGCGAGCCGATCCCAAGCTGGGGGCGAGCCGAGTTCAAGCCTTAAAATGCCAAGCTTGATCCTGAGCTCGAGTCAGGGCCAAAAATATCAAGCTCAAGTTTAAGCCTGATAATTTATGTCAAACTCGGCTCGTTTGCAGCCCTACACCCCACAAGTTATGAGGTATTTAGCATGCAATTTACCATATCAAAAAGTGTACGATTTTTTCTTTCAGCTACATCGTTCTACTGGGATGTATAACCGACAATTGTTTGATGTATGATACCACTTTTTTCACAAAGTGTATCAAAAGCATTCAAACAATATTTTGTGCCTCGATCAGAACGTAGAACCTTAATCTTCTTCTCAAGTTGAGTTTCTAATACTGATTTGTATTTCAAAAATGAACTAAGAGCTTCATCTTTAGTTCGTAACAGTTATACATAATAGCAAAAACGACTAACATTATCAATAAAAGTAATAAATTACCTTTTTTCACCTCTAGTTAAAATCTCATTTAATTCACAAACATCAGTATGAATTAAGTCCTATAATGCACGGACACTGTGAAAATTCACCACGTGCAATGTCGGACACGTGTCGGACACGGACACGGACACAGACGCGGCTCCGATATGGCACCGACACGGCAAAATGTGTTCAAAAATTAAAAAAAAATTCTAACACTCTGGGGACACGGCTCCAAACGTGTCCGACACTCCGACATGAAAAAGTTAAAAAAAATAATAATAATTTGTTTTTCCTGAATATTTATCGATATAATTTTTTTAAAAAAATAATTATATGAATTTGATAAAAGATGTATAATATTAATTTAAACTCATTTTTTTTTTCATAATATTATTCTATAAAAAATGTATTAAGATTATTTACAATGACTTTAATGTTGAATTGGAAAATAATGTATGTTCTTTAAATTTGTAATATTGAATAGTTTTTTAAATATTTTATTTTATATAAATTTATATTTATATACATGTATATATAATTTATTTATTTTATATATAATATAGCCATGTCGGAGCCGAGTCGTGTCCTAAATTTTTTAAAAAATTCGTGTCGATGTGTTTGTGTCGTGTCGTATCCGTGTCGCTGTGTCCGTCTCTGTGCATCATAGATTAAGTCCAATATTTTTCATTCTCTTTTAACACTAGAAAAAGGTTTCCCTACAATTTTTTATTTTGTACAGATTTCACATTTATTAAGTTCATTTTTACCAATATCGATTAATCTCATTGCATGCATATTTTTCAAATATTTTGAACTTACATGCCCTAATTGACTATGTCATAAAAGAAATTGAAGAAAAAATGTAAGCAGAAATTGAATTCATATTATTGAGAAACATCTTGTACATACCATTATAGGCATAGCCTTTTTCCTACAAAGTTACCATTTTTCATGGTGATAACCTTTCCAAACTAAAAAAAAAATAATTTTAAACCTTCCTTATCTAACAAATCAACAGAAATTAAATTTTTCCTAACATTTGGTACAAACAAGACATTAAAAAAAGTTAACTTCTTCCCAGAGGTAAAGTTGAGTTCAACAGATCCTTTGCCTCCAACACTAACTTTAGAACTATTTCCCAGTTGAACTTCTTGCCCAACAATTTTTTCAAAGGACTTGAAAAACCTTCGATCGTTGCAAATGTGAACAGTTGCTCCAGATTCCAACCACCACCCTAAAAGTTCACTTGCCATATTGATCTCAGAAATCATAGCCACATCGAGGCTAAGATCTGTAACCATGGCAACTAGGTTCTCTTCAACCAAATTTGCAATAATGGTTCCACTTTTCCATTTTGAGCATTCTCTCGCATAATGTCTTGTTTCTCCACAAACATGACACTTGCCTTTTCCATTGTCAGCAACATTGTTAGGTTTAGATTTCTGTCCAGTTTTCTTGAATTGTCTAGCATTTTCTTAATACATAACCCTTCTTTTTAGTATTTCTAGCCTCAACATAGTTGACATTAGATTGTCCTTGAACCAAATTCTTTTTATCGTGGTTCTGAGCCTCCTCTTCAATATGTAGATGTTTTTGAATTTGTTTTACGGACAAGTCCTCAGATATATGCATCAACTTTTTAGAATAATCCTTCCAAGCTATAGGGAGCTTTGATATAATTGCTCAACCTCGAAGGTTTTTGGAAGGACAATCTTCACCATTCTCAGCTTGTTTACAGTCACCTGGAGATCATGCACTTGCTCCAGGATCGGTTTATTGTCAACCATTTTGAAATCCAAATGTACCTTCCTCCTCAGCATTGTATTTGTATTCCAGGACTTCCCAAAGTTCTCTATGTTGGTGTATAGATCATACAGTCTGCGGATATGATGTTCAGAATGTGTCCTCGAGCTAGTTGTTCATCTTCTGATTTCTTCCTTCTTTGTTGCTGAAAGGTCTTCACTATCTCCTGGTGGATCTGTAAAGTGTTCCGAGAAGGGCCTGCTGCTTCAGTGTTGGCAATAGGAGGATTGGCAGGAGTGTTTACCACCTGTTGTAGCGAGGTTTGCATGCAATACACTGTTAGGATATATGTTAAGATCGATGTAGCACCCGACACGCCAGGATGAGACATCCCCCACACTATAGTTCAGTCCACATACCAAATGGAAAAATCCGTACAAAAACTAAACATATAGCGAACGGGTGACAATAAAAGAAAACCATCCTAACTAGGCGGGACTAACTCCGAAACCATATAATCTGTACAAAATAAATTAGCTGAAGCATAAACATTTCCATTAAGCCAGACTGTTTACAACAAAAGTTCATAATTTCCAATATGTGCAACCATAACCATAGATGTACAATAATTCCCAAAATCTCATAAACAAGTTATAAGTATCCCTATGCATCCAGAGTATGAAGGTGTAATGTGCTAGACCCAAATTAAAGACTCTACAAGACTCTAATTCCCGCCTAGCACGCACCTACAAGAACCTGAAAGGTGGAGGCATCAGTCTATGGAAGACTGAGTGAGGGGTATAATAAATATAAGCGCAAGTACATGCAAGTTATAACCTCGGGTGAAATTTTGCAAGCTACAATATAAGTTCAATAATAAAGTAACCATCGCCTGAGATTACAACCATCAAGTTTAGCAATTAATTCAATTTCAGTCAATCAGTGGACCGGCGAGTGAGGGCAATTCTCCAACCTTTACTCCGACAGTGTACAATAATTAGGTTATTCGTTGATTAGGTGATCATGCAAGTATTATCGTGCAATCAGTCAATAGCAGTTTTAGTAACCCTTTTCCCTCCGGGTGATGGTGGGTTTGCAAAGCCCAACCATCCAGTCATGGTGAGCGTAGGGTACATGAATCTCTATGCCCGGAACTCCTTCCTCCACTAATCTCCCAGTGGGTTTAGGGGTCATCTCAAAATGGTGAGGATAGTGCAAGAGTTACCCGTCAACCGTTACTTTCCCGGTTGGCTCAATACACTACCCTCAGGCCCACAGTGCAGTACATTATACTCGCCAAAATACAGTCGATTTGGTACAATATAAATGGTTCCTTTGAAATCATTTAAGATTTTATGAAAGGTTATAGATATATATACATTTTAGCCGAAATCTCACATAAGGGTGTAAGGGTTCTATATAACTAGAAATTAAACCTCACCTGTAACGACAAAAGAGAACAAAGATACAGCCTACGGAGCCTGCTCCTCGTCACCAGGAAGCTAGTCTGTGCAAGAAAGACAAGTGTATGTGAGACATGACTCAAATGAACCAATTAGGACGAACAGCGTAATCATGAAGCAATGTATCTTGCATTGGAAATTATGGAATTTCATGGTCATTTTCATGCATAAAATGAGCATATAATAACATATATCGATCATTTAGGGGCTTAGAAACGGATTTAGAAAAGTAAATTTTATGCAGAAAATTCTCAAAATCCCCTGGAGCATAGGAACGGTCGTTTCGGGTTTTAACATGGAATGGGAAGGGCCGTTCCCGGCTCCCTGAATTGATCCCGCGCGTCTGTAAGAAAATGGCAATTTTGGGGGTTGGGAACGACAGTTCAGGCCATAGGCCAAAATTGGGAAGGGTCGTTCCCAATCTCGTGCCAGGTCATTTAAAGGGGTGGAAACGACCGTTCCCAGAAATGAACTGGGACGGAAAGGGTCGTTCCCGTTATGCAAAAAATGCAAAACAGAGCAGAAAACAGGGGAGCTCTCGGACAACACCAAAATCCAACCAAAACACCAATTTTCAATCATCAAATGTAATCAAAACTTGAAGAAACATGTATTCATACTTAAAGCACAATAAAATCTAGCATATATACTCATATCATGCATTGATCATCAAGATTTATCAAACCAAATCCATATATCAACTCATCAAGTAGCTCCATAATTTCCAAGAATCCAAGCATAAAGTCAAGCTAAAACATGTATTCATGTCTTCAACAACACATAATCAAATTATCTAATGAATTCATAAACCCTAGCTTCACATATTCAATTCAAGAATTCATACAAATAGCTCATAAATACCTTGAATGAAAAAGGGAAGAAAAGAGATGGAGTGAGATGATGATTAAGCTTCAAAGTTCAATGATTTCCGGAAAATTAGCTTGAAAATGATGAAATCCATTTTCTCCTTCTCCAAGAGCTTTGAGCGTGAGTGAGGGAAGCAAAGTGTGTGTGTGTATGCATATGTCTTGTATGAATGAGAAGAAATATTACGTGATTTCATCTAAATAAAGAGATGAATGGCCACAATTTGCAATTAAGTCCCTCCAATTAATAAGTCATGCAATTGAGGATAAACTTGGAAGAGATGATCAATTTGGTCCAAAGAAGTTTTCAGGCAATCAAGTCCTCACATTATGGAAAAATAAGCAATTAAGGCCATGTAATCACGTAAGTCACGTTCTGCAATTAATTTACGTATCATTCGAATTCAATTTATGCAATAAAATAGAATTATATAAAATTATCATGAAATGTAAAATTTAATAAGTGAACAAGTTAAAATAAATCCTAACTCTCGAAAACTCACACGTGGCATGCTTACCTGAAAGCCGGAAAAACTGGGGCGTTACACTGGAGTTTTGGGAGAGATTTCCAGAGATAGCACTTTTTCAAAAATTTGGTGAGTTCTTTTGTTGTAATTTGTTCAGACCAGGTTGAAGGTATTTATAGGCCTCAGTTTTTGGATGGATTTATTTGAATCGAATTGGGTTAATTTTGACCATCAAACACCACAATCGCCTAAGCCCGACCCACGGCTCGAGCCCATGAGCGTGCAAGGGCGGTGAGGTGCACGGTGCACCGCACCACGTATGAGCCCATCAATCCACTCTCATATTTCCCAATTTAATAACACTCTTAGGACCTTACCTTATATAGCTGACCATATTTAATTATTAAATTACTGTAGGACAAATCAATTTTCCAAACAAGCTTTTCATATGCCTTTATGCACTTTGATATTTCCAATAATTTTTCAACAATTAATTGGGAATATTAATCCGAGGCATATATCCAACCGTCAGTATCCCCTATTTAGAATTTTTCCATTGTTTGTGATTATTATATGGTGTCATTTTTTAAAATTAAAGAAGATTAATTCTGCTACGAAGAAGTTGAAAGATTTCTCAGAGCTTTAATTTGTTCGCCCATGATGAAGACCCACCTGCTGCAGATTTCATTTTAGGCCTATTATTTTGTTTGAAGTTTGATATGTAAAACAATTTATGTTATTTTGATGTGTTGCATCCATCAAGCTTATGAACTTGATCAATTATATTCATATTTAGAGAAAATTACATTTGATTACCTTGCTAGATAGGCTAATTACAACGCAATTCAAATTTATTCGAAAATTACAATTTAATCCCTCAATGTTACGAACCGTTTGTAATCCTCTATTTCGTTAAGGTTCCTTTGAGGTTGGGTCTGTCCTTCCATTAATTTAATGAATAAAATAATAAATTCATCCCTACAATATAAACATTTCAATAAAACGATCCTAGCTATATATTACGCATATAACAATATAGTCATTAGGATAGAACTCAACCCTAACGGAATAGAGGGCTCACAAACGGTTTATAACATTTAGAAATTCAATTTTAATTTTCAGATAAAAATAGACTATATAATAATTACCCTATCTAATAGAATAGTGACATGTATTTTCCCTTATATTTATGTCAACCATAGCAAACAGTACGTGGTTCATTCATGATGTGACGATCATATTTTTGTGTTATATTTTATGATTTATTGTTACGTTTGCTTTGTTGTATATGGAAATTTGATTTAGTATTGGGGTTTTGTATTATAGTAATTTGGATAAAGCAATAAAGTAGAAATGTGTTATTTTGATCAATAAAAATCAAGGGGAAAACGCAATTTTGATATACTAACTTATTTTAGGAATGTTAGTACAATTTTTTTTTCCAAAAAAAAATATAACTCACAACTTCAAAAGTTTGTAATTTAATGCAATTTTTCATCGAAAACCACCAATCCCCACTAAAAAACTGTTAAATTGCAGATTTTTGGAGTTATGGGATTAAATTGCAGAACTTTATGGATTACATTTTTCACACGAAATTTTTTTTTGTATAGCAGAATTATTAAAATGGGTTAGTTGTATTGCATTTTCCCCTAAAAATTAATGATCATGAAAATGTTAAATTAACCATAAAATACAATTTTTCCAAAAGTCAACATGATAGCAGAACAGACATTGAAAAAAAAATGTAAATAATTGACACAAAATGGGGGTGAAGGAACATTGAGAGAGAGATAAATCGATAATTACAAGAGTTTATAGACAAAAGAAAAAAAAATGATATTTTAAAATTTTAAAAAACTATAGTCACTTAATCACCCCTTCCCCGGCCCCCCACCTCACATCAATAACATCTTCGTTTTCCAATTTCACCCTATTCACCAAATTGTTACTGGCTTCGTACCTGCAAACAAATCTCTTAATAAACCACCAAAAATATATTAGGGCACAAGTATTCTATCATCACACAATCTTCGACGAATAAAAGTTTGTTCAAGGCATAATAATATATATCACCAACGTGTTTTTCAGCTATTGATCAGATGATAACGTTGTATTAAGTGGAGCCACAAACCCTTTTTCTTTTTTATTTTTAAACGGCAACATGAAGTTTTTAATGAGGACCCCCTTCATGTATAAATCAACCAAAATCATCCAAGTGTACAAGAGGTGCATCATGAATCCAGTGATGGACTACATTGTTCTAGCCAACATGCCCAAGAAATCATAACAGAAGTATAAAAAGAGGATAGTATTCAAAAAAAATATCCCCAACACAAACGACACTAACGGATCAATGGCTGGCCAAAACCTTCGTATTGAATCAATCTTTTCAAGACATAAGGACCATGTCAAGAAGTATAAATGTAGGAAGAAGTAAAAGAATTATTGAACTTAACAAAAACTCCTAATTATATTGACATCTTTCAAATGAGAGGTTAAACTTTCTCTTCCTAGCTGGACAAAGTAGTTTTTAATGGTTGCAGATATACCTAAATATGTAAGTATTTGGATAATCAACAGGATACAATCATACAAATATATTCCAATATTTGCAAATAAGTTTCAAATATTGTCTTTCTAATGGATCCATATGTTCCATGCACTACAAATATAATTCAACTTTTTCTGCAATCCGTATGTCTATTTAATAGAATGAGTTTCATATATATTGCACATAAGAAACGTAGAAACTTCTAACAACCAATTTGACACAAGTAAAAATGTAGTTTCAAACTGCAATTATACTATGTTGTAATTCCCAAAGTAACTCTAGCTTTCACATTCTTTTCCCAAACCAACACAATCACATTGATATAAACGTCAGTAAGGCATAACATGAAGTAAATTACATGTATATAGTAGCCAGAGAAGTCATGTATTCAAGGCCAACTGATATGTTCATTTTAGTATCTCTAGCTAATAGATTGATATGGATTAAGCAAAACTTAAAGCATATTGATCATATAGATAAAATAAGCATGAAGTGTATGATCATATATATTAAGCTATTATTGATCGAGAAAACTAATGTATGATACTGTAGAAGTACTCATTACTAGCTATTGATGACCATCACAATGATCTCTTCGTGGTTTTAGTAGCTCCAACCTTACATTTTCATTCAGAGCAAATTTATAAACTTTTCTTTCAAGCTTCTTGAAGCCAGAAATATTCCATTAATTTTAATTTTCTTCAGACAACCTAACTCTAAGCTAATTATACATGTTAAGTCTAAGAGGAATAGTTGATCTTTGTCTATAAAACTACTTGCACTTCAAATCACTTTGTGCCTCGAGAAACATATATCCAAAATAGTGCCCCCCACAAAAGCAATAACAATGATGTCTCAGCAAGTGGATTTCACTTTATTAATATATAGTGAGTTGAATTTTCTTTCCGAAATTCAATTAATTAATTTCCATTCCGTAATTTCTCAATTTAAAAGCGCAGAAATATATACAGTTTACTGGAGATCTACTGTGTAAAAAGGCCCACAGAAAGCAAAGAAATTATGTGAGAAAGAATGGCAATTGTGAGAAAAAAAATACAAAAATAGAAAAATAAAAATTTTATAAGAAAAATTGCAAGATTTACTCACAAGACAAGGAAAACATCTGTTGATTTTCACTCAGTACTAGTTGAAGTAGTCTCAGACAACAACTCATCCAGCAAATCAGATCCCAAGTCCTCAAAAACCACCATATCTTCTTCATTACTTCTTCGTCTTTGCTTTCCAGATTTGCTCAACATATTGTTCTTATGCGACTCTTTTAGGGCTTTAGCAGGCGAAGATCCCTTCTTGCAGCTGTAGTTCATCTTCTGGAGCGATTCCACTACTTTTTCTAATGGGAAATTTAGAGTTACTGAAGAGCCTCTCATCGCGAATGCAGCTTGATCATAAGCTAAAGCAGCTTCTTCAGCAGTGTTGAATGTTCCAAGCCAAACCCTTTTCCCATTCCTCGTCGAATCCCTTATTTCTGCTGCGTATTTCCCCCACGGCCTCTTCCTTACTCCGATGTATCGTTTCTCCTCTGTTGTACAGTCATTTCCAGCCTCTTCTTCAACTCTGAATGTTTGAAATGATAAGATCCTCTGGTCTTCTTCTTCCTGTTTGAAACATATTGAAGAATCCATCGTCGATAAGTTCTCCGTTGGAAAAGAGATAGTTTATTTAGGTTATGATAGCTTAGATTCTATATACAAATACAAGTTTGAGTGGTTTTTTAAGGGCAACTTGTCAGGTCATAGAATTGAATAAATATATTTGTAAATTATAATTATAATTGATGAAGTAATTATGCATTAATTTCTAGCTAATATATGCTGTAAAGGGTCTTGAAAAGTTACGACTTTTCAAATAATTATCAACAACTTGCTGCAGAAAAATATATGTTTATATTTTAAAATTGAGGTCACTGTTGTATGAAAGGAAAATTTAAGCCTTTTAAGACAAATATTTAATTTAATTAGGCTTTCGTTTCTAAAAATAGTTTTTGTTTTCTTTCTTATTTATATTTTGATTACATAATCATCATAAATACATATTGTTTTTTCCGTTGTACCAAAAACATATATATATTGTTCTTCTTATCGCATCCTAGACAAGTGAACTCGTTAAACGTAAGAGAAAATTTTCAAATCTACATAATGTAATATGAGATTCTATATACAAATACAAGTTTGAGTGGTTTTTTAAGGGCAACTTGTCAGGTCATAGAATTGAATAAATATATTTGTAAATTATAATTATAATTGATGAAGTAATTATGCATTAATTTCTAGCTAATATATGCTGTAAAGGGTCTTGAAAAGTTACGACTTTTCAAATAATTATCAACAACTTGCTGCAGAAAAATATATGTTTATATTTTAAAATTGAGGTCACTGTTGTATGAAAGGAAAATTTAAGCCTTTTAAGACAAATATTTAATTTAATTAGGCTTTCGTTTCTAAAAATAGTTTTTGTTTTCTTTCTTATTTATATTTTGATTACATAATCATCATAAATACATATTGTTTTTTCCGTTGTACCAAAAACATATATATATTGTTCTTCTTATCGCATCCTAGACAAGTGAACTCGTTAAACGTAAGAGAAAATTTTCAAATCTACATAATGTAATATGAAATTTAACTTAAATAACTATCCAAAATGATATTCATTTATTACCCTTAACCTCTTTTATCTATTAACATAACTTTCTCCCACACAATATTTAATTTGAACAATTGTGTGTGTTGTCCGTACTTTATTACACTGTCAAAATACTTATGTGAAGGTGGAGCAAGACGACGTGTAGAACAGAGCCAAAATATTCTCAATCAATTGAATTAATAAAGTGATTAGGAACTAAATTGTGAGGCAAAACTGAAATTTGTCTTTAATAACAGTTGTTTGCCAGCAATGTTCTCTTTCTTAATTATGCATATTCTCAACAAATTCGAACACGAAGAGGGGGAGCAATAGTTTCAAAATTAGAGGCATCCCTCACGATGAGGCGAGAATGGTAGTATGTAATTCTCGAGGGTGATTGCAAAGTAATTAGTTAGAGTTGACTTTTCAAACAAAGAATTTTTTAATTGTAGGTCATATTATTTTAGATATTAAGGGATTTCTTTCTTTGATTTTTATAACTAGATTTTCATTTGTTAGATGATTCGATAATAGGGTTGCTCATGAATTAACCAAGACATGATCTACCTATTTTTAAGAAGAAAACTTTAATATCACTGAACTTATTTCATCACTCGTAATGGCTGAATTAATTAATTAATTAATATAATTCATTGCTTTGCTTTAATATAGATATAGATATTCTCAAAACCATTATTTATACTAATTATTTGTTAGGATAATTGAAGTAGTCTGCCCTGCATAAAATTAAAATAGTTTATTTAATTTATTTCATTGGAGCGTGCAGGGCAACTTATATGGTTTTCAATAATAAATAAGGATTTCTAAAAATATCACATCACCCTAAATGTTTTGTCATCGACTGTTGTCTTCCCTTTGTTGAAGTTCACTTGAAGACCTCACAATTCTGTGAACCACCAATTTGTATGTTGTCTTCATCCGTCGGCGGATGTTATCTGAGTTGCTTTCTTGGGTATCAGACCCCATTAAGAGGCAAAACATAACACAGGATAATATTTTAAAACATTATTGTAGTTTTTTAAGAAATATTTGTAAAGTAAAGTAATAACAGCGACAGCTGACCGGTTTATTCCTAGGCTTAATAAAATATATTCCTATGTTTCAGTAAAATATAATATAGGGTATATATATATATATATATATATATATATATATATATATATATATAATTTGGACGACTTGTATCGATTATATTTCTCATTTGTATCTGAAGATATATATAAAACAATACAGTACAATACATTTTTAATCCAATTCTACAGCAAGAAAATGAAAGTTAAATGACAATAACATTCATAAAAGTAATCTCCATAAAGTTAAATAGTGAAATGAAGTGTGTATTATAATTGTTCGTATGAAAAACTTATTATTATTACTGTTTGCTAACCAGGAAATCTTTTCACAAAATTATAGTGAAGAACTTTTGTAATGAAATTATAACTAGAAGCGTCCCATGGGATTGTTGTATATTTTGTCAAAAAAGATTATGTAAATAAATAAGCTAAATTAATGATAAATTTCATTTCGTATATATTGTGACAATTTTCACCTTATTTTATTATCGACAATATAGAATTTTTGTGTGATATATAATATTGTCTTCCATACATTTTTAAACAGAGGAATTATTAATCAATTAAAGAAGTGTTTGATATTAGAGATTAGTTTTGTGAATTTGATATACTGATCAAATGAATTAATTAAATATTGTTAAACAAATTGTATATTATCTTTAACATAAAAGATGACTCATTCAACTTCGTGAATAACCATGTACAGAACTGAGAATAGCATCCGGTCAAGAGATTGAGTGTTGCATTTCAAAAAGTCTAACTTTACATGCCAAAGGTGGTCAAGGAGTCTTCCTATTTGAAAAATCTTTCATTATATGTTTCTAGGTTTTCAATGACCAGAATCTTTGAGTTATATTGGCACACTTGCGTTTTATCCGGAAAAAATATATATAAAGGAAAGGCAAAATATATATATGTACAATGTGAGATATAAAATTACTTCATTCCTAAAAGTAAAAACAAAAAAATTAAAGACAGACCTTGATCAAAAAGAAAAACGAGAAAAAGAAGGAATTTCCTTTAAATCATTCTTAATAAAAACCCAACCATTAATGTTTTCATGTTTTAAAAGAAAATTCAAGCTTAAAAGATTTAACAATGCACATTTAAATAAACGCGCGAGAAAAAACTTCAACTGCGAAAAACATAGCCAAAAGAATATGAAGACTAATATGTTCTCCTTCTTTTCCCTTTAATCTCAAATTCATTTCCTTGCTCAATGCTCAGCCATGACTAAGTCTGAAGATTCTAAAGACTAATATATGTTTAATCCTTGAAAATAATATTATTTATATGATCAGAACTCAACTTGCATTAAAGTTCTTGTGCTTCTTTTGTTTTTTAATAATTCTTTTCCCCCTTTATATGATCTTTGTACAATTGCACCTTCGTTTCTTAGATTGTTGGATGAGAAACAGTACCAGAAAAAAGAATGAGAAGACTCTATGAAGAACATATTTAAAAAAGAAACAAAGTTTAAGTTCTCTTGCAGCTGAAATAATCATATTGTACCTTATATAACAGATCAGATCCCAAGACCTGCATGAAGCTGAAGCACCACCAACGGAATTCGCAGTTCTCTCAGCGGCCGACAAGCCATTTTGTTGCTCTTTCACATCTTTGTCTGTGTGAAAGGCATGATGCTTATTGCTTGACATCTCGATTTAGAGAGTGAATGTGTGGGATTAATATTTCTGGGCTATAAGGAAAACATAACATATTTTCTCTTTTCACTATACAACCAGAAGAAAAAAATGTATTTCCAAACTGTGTTATAAGAGGTTAAATAAAGGGGTTGCATATATAGTCTTTATGTGTTCAATATAATATGCAGTTGGTTGCATGCCCACAAGTTTCTTGAATTACTTTCAAAACACACCTGTGGTGTAAAATTAATCATTCTTGTTTAAAAAATTAAGACATAGTCCCTGACATTTGCAATAAATTTAGAAAACTTCGAAAAACACCCCTAGAATTACCCCGTTTGAAATCGTGAAATTGTAAACAATAATTTATCTTTGTAGAAATTTTACACGTTTATGGCAAATAACAGACCTATACCGCAGTTTATTTGAAGATACAGCCATGGCCCTCCTCTGGACTAGTTCTCCAATGTTAGAAATACTTTGATTCATTATTATAAGCTTAACAAGTCTGTTAATAATGCGAGAATTTATCCTCAAATATTTGTTGACTCTAATATTCCATTCATAAATATTCACTAATTAGATTCATAATTCATGAACATATTTACTGCCCAAATAAATGAGATATAAAAAATAAAAATGATAATACATATTCACTTAAGTTATACTATAATATAAACATGGGTAGAGCCAAGGAGAGATGGGGGGGCCATCCCCCTTAAATTTTAATATTTTTTTATTTTTATATATATTTTTTAAAATATTTATAATTTTACCACTCAAATTAAAAATTTTATACCTTATGCCCTCGGGCTGAACTGTTGACTCTACAATTTTCACCCTCTATATTAAATCCTGGCTTTCTCTCTGAATAAATAATAGTATATTTCATATGTTAATTTGTCTATCATGTATTTTTTTCCATCTATACATGTACTGATTTTTTTAACCCTGTGAATGCATGATACATCAATAGAGTGAAGTATTCAGTGACATATATGATATGATATTGGTAAAGTAAATGAGTATATTGAAAACCAGAAGAACAAAATTAATATTATTGAATGTACTTTTCTAATTTGAAAATCCTTGTTTATGTAAATTTGAAAAGATTGCACATTGATGAGCATGCCAGTTTCACGTTTGTTTTCCTTTTCCCAAAAAAGGGGGGTTTTGAGAGTTCCTAATTGGGTATTAATTCAATTGCTTTGTCTTGTTCCGTCGGCGGGTTGGTCCACAATCCACTTGTCCTTCCACCATATATATAAATAGACTAGACATGCTTGGATTTGAAATACGGGTAACATAATGATGTAGTTCCCTCTAAACATTGAGAAGTTTGACCAAATATTAAACACACGCGCGCACCAAAATATATATATATATATATATATAAACAAGTGGGGATGTAAATGAGTGGAGCCATATCACGAGCTTGAGAAGCTGGCTCGATAAAAATTTGGGTTTGGGTTTGAGATCAATGAGCCGATCTTTGGCTCGGCTCGTGATTCTTGCGAATCGAACTCCAGTCACATGTTTTTTATTTGGTCGTGAGCAAAATTATAATTATATATATATATATGCATGAAGATATACATAATATATTTTAAAACCTTAATCACTCTTTCATGCTCTTTCAAGAAAACGTAGATCTGCGCCTCTCTCTACTCGTTCCAGCCGTAGAACAACCCTATGCCACCGGCCACCTCCCCTTTTTCGTGTCGTGTTATATTGTGGTTGTAACTTGTGTCAAACGTCATATTGAACACTGAGCAATTAAAAATTTAAAAAAATTATAATTTAATGTCATTGTGTTTGTGTGGGTAAGTCATGGACTTAATACATGAACACTTCGAAAAATATTATTTTGTCATATTATGTTATGTCGATATTTATGTTGGACACTTTTCACGTGAAAAGTTTAGAAACAAAATATATTATGATATTTATATCATCATATTCTTATTCATACATGATAAGATATAGTTGAATGCTCATTTCAACTGGTTACTAATTCCACTCAATAATTGTTAAAAAGGCAACAAGTGTATATTTTTGGTGAAATTTTATTAATAGTGTACTGTTCATTTGTATAGTGTAAAAATGGTGTGTTTTTTAAGGATAGTTTATGATAAGAATATCGTAATTGAGACGTCAGAGTGGTCTCGAGCTCGTAGGGTAATCCGGCAAGGACCCGCCAGCGGGAGAACTTGGGGTTGAAGAGAGAAGAGAGAATTTTAGGGTTGAAAGGGAAATTGTTATTTCTCAATAATAATTCACGACAATGTTCCAAACGCTATTAAACCCGTTGCCCATAAACCAGGGACTTGCAAGAAAAATAAAATAACACAAGTCATAAGTTTGCAATAACTAAAACTAGAAACTCAATAGCATAAGGCAACTAAGACTGAAGAACGAAATCCTGCTGCCACGCCGGCTTCTTTTGCCTCCGCTCACTGCACCGCACTGGCACCCCTTCGGTGTCCTCCACTCGAGCATCCTCACTGCCGGCAACACCCTGTAAAGGTGCCGTATCACTCCCACCCCCATTAGGAACCACCTTGTCCTCAAGGTGCAAGGTAGGAAAATGGCGACGAATACGACTCGCCGGCTCCCAAGTGGCGTCATCCAACGTACCGTCTGACCATCGGACTAACCACTGCTCTTGTAACACTCCATTACGCAACACCTGCCGAATTTCATGTACCTCAACCGGGCGCGAAGGAACACGACCATCAAGTAAGTCATCCGGCAACGGACCCGACTCTACTAGCTCCTTTCCTTCGCGAAATTTACGCAGTAACGACACATGAAATACCGAGTGAACTCTCGCCGACTTTGGTAATTTAAGACGATAAGCAACTGGGCCCAACTTTTCCAAGACCTAGTATGGACCAAAATAGCGACGCGCCAACTTCTGAGAACGATGGCGAGCTACAGAATGCTGCCGGTAAGGTTGGAGCTTCAACAAAACCAAATCCCTGACTTGAAATTCCACCTCGCGCATCCGCATACTGTTTCATACGGGCCTGCGCCAACCCCAAATTCTGCTTCAGACGCTTCAGCAACTCACCCCTTTCAGCTAATAATTCATCAACAGCCGGGAACTTGCATTCCCCTTGACGATACGGCAACAAGTCAGGCGGTTGTCGCCCATACACGGCCTCAAATGGGGTCATTCCAATGCTGATGCTGGAATTATAGCTCGTATTCAAAGAATATTCCGCCCACGGTAACATCACAGTCCAACGAGTGGGTTTATCATGACAAAACGCCCGCAAATACTGCTCAAGCACCCGATTCATCACTTCTGTTTGACCATCCGTTTGCGGGTGGAAAGCCGAACTAAGCTTAAGAGTGGTCCCACTGAGGGAATGCAGCGCGGCCCAGAACTTGCTTGTAAAGACCTTGTCACGATCCGAAATAATGGAGGCAGGAATCCCGTGCAACTTAACGTGAATAAATGGGCTACCCGATGAGCGTCGAAATCATGAGGAAGAGCGCCAAAATGGGCGTATTTAGATAGCCGATCCACTACTGCCATGATAACAGAGAAACCCCGAGAGGATGGCAACCCGGTAATGAAATCCATGCTCACATCTTCCCACACTCGCGATGGAACAGCCAGCGGCTGTAATAAACCCGAAGGGGGCTGAGTCGAAAACTTAGTAGTCTGACACGTCACGCATTGGCCAATATGTTCACGCACATCCGACCGCATATTCGGCCAGTAAAACACCGAAGCTAGCCTCCGGAAAGTCCGATGCACGCCGGCATGTCCCCCAATGGGCGAATCATGGTACTCATGTAAAAGCCGTGCTCGCAATGGTGAAGCTTTCCCCACACACAACCGATTACCGTAGAACATAAGCCCATCCTGAACCTGGAATTTTGGCGGCAATGACCCTTTTAGGTACTCAACATGAAGTTGCCGCAAGTCCTCTTGACTCTGATTCTCGGCTCAAAGCGAACTTCGAATTTTCGCCTAAACGAATCTAGCAAATCAAACACATTACTCAATCGCATGACATTCAATCAATTAGTACAAAAATTATACCCTCGTGTGTAGTGTGAATTGAACAAAAGAATGTACAAATATTAGGCAAATAAGTTAATGTTTTTCTCATAAGAACCAATTATCAACTTCGAATACACCCTTCACTCCATTCTTCACTAATTTGGTCAACTCATAACTCTGGATCGAAAGGTCTTTCGAGCTTGTAATGTAGGCTTGGGTCAAGGTAGGAAAAAGTAAATCAAAGGCTAACAAACACCAAGCTTACACATTTACGACCAATCCCCCAAGTGTTTCCCCTTTATTTCTTCCCAAGACTCCACTTTTTCATAATTAATTCCCCAACCCTTTATTGAATTTTCAACAATACTCAAACTCTCTCTCATTTTCTTTGTTTTATCACTCTTTGCTTTTTTTTTTCTTTTTTTCTCTTTTCTATATTTTTCAGCTCATTTTCTTTTCTTTTCTTCTTGACTTTTTTTTTTTTTTTTTCTCTTTTGTTTCATCAATCTCACAATTTTTTCTATTCAACACAATGAAACTTTTCTCTTCAAACCAAAGAAAAGGAGTCTAGACATCAACAATATAATCCCAAAAAGAAAATGAGTAAGCAAGGTGTAACAAAGATGTGGGTAGGAAATTTGTATTGTGCTTTGGCTTGTAACGTGGCTAAGAAAGAAATTTGCACAATACTAAGGCTCAGTGGGGTCAATCGGGCAATGTTATTTAGTGTAAATCAATTAAAAGGCCAAAAACACCGACAACAAATGCCTAAGTTATGTCCCGAATTACTTGTCAACCAATCTATTTCGCCTCGAAGGGAATTAAAGTGTATTCTAATTAACTTTCAGAACTTAATTGAAAAACATAACCAACTTATCTAAGCAAAGTACAAAAACCGTTCAATTAGTGCACAAGAAAATAAGGGCATGATAAAGTACTAATTAATCAAAATTCACACAATCTTTCATGCATTTAATAGCCTAATAAGTTCTAGCAAAAATTTAATACTCAAGCTTAAGCAAACATGTTCAAAACAGGAATAAATTATTCATAATTTCTAACATCTTCAAATTCAAGTAAACAACAAGTAAAAACAGTTGATGTAGGAAAAAAAAATCGAATTTAAGCACGTAAGCCAAACAGTAAATAGGCTTATCCCTCCCCCCACACTTAAATCATGCATTGTCCTCAAGGCATAAGAAAAAAATCGAGAGAAAAGAGAACTTCCCTGAAGTGTGAATCTGGAGTTTTTTTTTTTTTTTTTTCCGCAAAAATTGTATGGGGTCCAGGTATGGCCAAACCTTTCTATCAAACCTGTACAGATGCATCAGCAGTGTAACAACAGCAAATCAGAAAAATTTGGTCGAACAAGGCGCGTCGGGAAGACAACCAAGAGCATCGACCAACTCAAATGGAGGTGGAACCTCCATATAGATCCCCTCGACTATGTGGTGATGAATCTTCTAATCCATTGCGCCCTCTAGATTGGGGATGATGACTCCTAGAGGTTCTCAACACTATTCGACACTTTCTCAGCACAGACTCCATCAACCACCTGTCGAAAAGCTGTTCGTTCCAGCAATCATCGTGCGTAGGCCCTGAACCTGTAATTTTTACGCGTGGCCGTGCTTGATCGCGCATAGTTATGAGAGCTGGTGGTACTGCCATCGCCAAGGTATGGTCCAACCTTACGATAAAATCTATCTGTTCGCCTTCTGAGTGTTCCGACTCGGTACTGGACTCTTCGGTTTTTATCAGATTTGAACTTTCCTCCAGATTATTACGTGTTTTGGCTTGTCTCCTTAGCGATTTCGCAGTTTTCTCGATCTCGGGATCGAAAATTGACTCGTCAACTCTGCGAATACTCCTGTTCATAAAAAGAATTAAATTCAATTAATACCAATCCCCGGCAACGGCGCCAAAATTTGACAGGTGTCGAATCCGTCAAAATAAATTATAATCCGGTTTACGACTAAAATAGAGTATAGTGCAAACGGGTCGAATCCACAGAGATTGGTTGAAAATAATTCTAATTAATCACATGAAAACTCACAAGAATTAACAAGTAAAAGTAAGGGGGTTTTGGATTTAACTAAACTAATTAAACTAAACTAATAAAACAATTAAATTAAACTAGAGAAATAATAGATAACTTGAAAGTAGGTTTGATAAATCAGTGGGTAGATAATACCTAGCTAGGAATTACAATTCAGTTTGGGACATTGATCATAGACGCAAAAATAAATTCAATTATTCAAATAGACTAGCTATAGCAGATAGAGACACTCGACTCCGCCTCGTTTTCTCTTAAATAATAGAATAACCTAGAGACACTCGACAGTTATTCCCTAATCAACTCACAACCCCTAGAGACACTCGACAGGATTCAATGAGTCAACAGCCTTAAGAATTAAGAAAACACTAGCCCAAATTAACCAAGTCACGACACGTGCAAGATTCAAATTCGATTATTAACTCCCTTAGTGAATCAGATTCGACTGTACGACTTCCTATCACTAATGCACCACTAATTATCTATCAAGCACTACGTATACTTCACGTAATCAAGATTGGTTATATGCAATTAAATCTACTTAGATGATCGTGCACTATCACTAAGCAAACAAATCACAATAAACACGACACTCAGAGAATTAATAAATACTTGAATTAAAACTAAATTATAAAAGTCAATTAGGTCTCACGATGTCAAAAACATAAATTGTAAATTCCTAACTAGGTACTAAAGAAAATCTAACTAAAACACGGAATTAAAATAAGAAAGAAAGAATGGAAGAGGTCGTCGCTGCTCTAGAAATCCTCCAACTACTGCGTGAAATATTGTATGGAAGATGGGTTCTCAAAATCTGCTGCATACAACGTGATTAAATAGCCACAAAATCCATCCCCTAATTCTAGTCCAAAAAGGACTTAACCTAACGCCAAACTTGATACCCAAGACTTCCTCTCAAATTAATCTTCACACGCATGAGCCAAGTCCATCAAAATAGTTTGACACAAAATAATTCCCAAGTGGGCCCCTAATTAATTCCCACTAATGCAATTCTCGGCCCATCAGCGTCTTAGCCTCAATCCAATATCCAAAACTCAGCCACACAATTTCAATTCCAAAGTCAGTAGCTTCAATATTGTCTCACGCATGCCCAAGTGAAAGAAAGGTTCCAAATTGCTCCGCCACTTTTAGCCCAATTAGAATTAAAATTCCAATTCCAGTCCAATAACGTTCCAACTTAAATCATGAAGCCTATGCTGCACTCAAAATACGAAAATAGATCAAGGCACCAATATATATCAAATAAAGCACTAGAATGCAAACATTAAACATATGAAAAATATGGAATTAAGCACGTTATCACGAACTTGCAGAGATAGGCGGCAAAGAGCCGGTTCATGCAAGCTTGAAAAGTTGAGGGTGCGTTGGTCAAGCCAAATGGCATCACCCGAAATTCATAATGACCCTCGTGTGTTCAGAATGATGTCTTATAAACGTCTCGGTCATGCATTCGAATTTGATGGTATCCCGAAAGCAAATCCAATTTCGTAAGGTACCGTGCGACCCCCAACTCATCAAATAACTCATCAGCCGTGGGAATCGGGAAATGGTCAGGCACTGTCACTGCGTTCAAAGCCCTATAATCCACGCAGAAGCGATACAAGTTGTCCTTCTTCTTAACCAAGAGGACCGGGGAAGAGAAGGGACTCCGACTGGGTCGAATGAGACCCTGTTCCAACATCTCGCGAACCAACTGCTCAATTTCTGTCTTTTGGAAGTACGGGTATCGATAGGGTCTAACATTCACCGGGGCCGTTCCCGGAAGTAATCGAATACGATGATCACTCCAACAGGCTGGGGGAAGGGTTGTCGGTGCCGTGAACACTGCCCCATATTTCCGCAACACCATGAGAATGTCGGGCGGTGCATCTGTCGGGAAAACTTCTCCCGCCGGCGCCGATGATTGCGGTTCCATGACCACCTCATAACACGCCGCGATATCCGCAGAGGCCTGTAACAAACAGAATTGGTGTAGACTCACCTCTCTCGGCTGCTCGCACCCCCCTTTTAGCACAACCGTCTGATCTTTCCATAAAAATTCCATTGTGAGGTTAGCATAATCGTGCGCCACCAGCCCCAATAATCGTAACCACTGAACTCCCAAGACCACTTGGGAACCATGTACGGGCAATACGAAGACATCCACCGAAAACACTTGACCTTGCAGCAACAATTGGACCCCTGCACATTGTTGCTTACACAACAGTGAAGCCCCATTGCCCATATAAATACGGAAGGAAGGGACTGAAGTTACCGGTAGGCTCAACTTTTCCACGATAGAGGGGTGGATAAAGTTGTGTATGCTTCCCCCGTCAATCAAAACGGTAACAACCAGCTCTCCGATCATTCCAGCAATCCGCAGGGAGTGCGGAGTCTGTCCCGCTACGAGACTATGCAGCGTTGATACATCCGCCGTCACAATTACCTCATCCTCGGAAGCATCGTCACCATCCTCATCGTCTTCCTCGTCACCCATAAGAAGGAGGTACCGTCCACAGCGGTGAACCTTCACCCATTTCTCGTCGCAGTTGTAACATAAACCCTTGGCATCGCGAGCCACGCGCTCGGCACGGGACAACCGACGAATCGGTTGCTGAGGCGATGGCGACCCAGATGTGGGCGGCTTAGCCGTAGGTGTCGGCAGCAAGGGTAGTGGCGTAACTGGTGCCGTTGGCCCCTCGGAAGAGAACGCTGAAGGTCGAGGCGGCGCGGTCGGCGCAATCCCCTGCCTTGACGAAGTGCTAGAGGTCCATGCGCGGTGTTTAGCTTCTAATTCGCGTGCCAGCGCGAAGGACGCGGATAGCGAGTCCGGTTTCATTAGAATAATTTCATGCTGTAGATGGGATTTCAAACCGGCATGAAACAACGATTGAAGGTTCTTCTCGGAGACCTCAGAGACATTCACCAATATCTTCTCAAAAGCCGTCTGGTAGTCCAACACGGAACCCGTCTATTGTACCTTGGCGAGCATACCAAAATAATCAACATAGTTAAACGGATCAAACCGCAGTTTGAATTTCTCGACAAAATCCGACCATGATTCCAGCAGATGACTGCGTTGTTGCCAACGAAACCAATCGAGGGCAGGACCCTCCAACATCAAACCCACCGTGGCTAAACGAGACTCCTCGGGAATACCATAGAACACGAAATACTCGTGAGCTTGAAACAACCACCCGAGCGGATCCGACCCATCACTCTTGGGCATGTCCAAACGCAGTTTCAATGCTGCGTTGAAACCAATCTGAGGGGCGACGCCCTCGCGCTGATAGGCGAGCGCGGCGGAGGAGGATGACTGCGTGTAAGCGGCGGGAACCACCCTGCCGTCCAACGCCTGCTGTAGCTGCTTCACGGTCTGATTCAGAGATTGAATCGCGGCTACTTGAGATTCACTTTGCTTCTGGAACTCCTTAAAATTACCATCGGTACGGTCCTGAAAATCCTTGAAACTGGTAGCACTCACGGAATCGGCCATTGAAAATATCTCCTAACGAAAGCACCAATGATAAGAATATCGTAATTGAGACGTCAGAGCGATCTCGAGCTCGTAGGGTAATCCGGCAAGGACCCGCTGGCGGGAGAACTTGGGGTTGAAGAGAGAAGAGAGAATTTTAGGGTTGAAAGGGAAATTGTTATTTCTCAATAATAATTCACGACAATGTTCCAAACGCTATTAAACCCGTTGCCCATAAACCAGGGACTTGCAAGCAAAATAAAACAACACAAGTCATAAGTTTGCAATAACTAAAACTAGAAACTCAATAGCATAAGGCAACTAAGACTGAAGAACGAAATCTTGCTGCCACGCCGGCTTCTTTTGCCTCCGCTCACTGCGCCGCACCGGCACCCCTTCGGTGTCCTCCACTCGAGCATCCTCACCACCGGCAACACCCTGTAAAGGTGCCGTATCAGTTTAATTATGGTGTAAAATGCTTTTAAAAAAAAAACGTCTTCTGAAGACGTTTTCTTAAAAAATGTCTTTAGAAAATTTTGAGTTGGCCAAATTTAAGTGGACCATTGACTAAAAATGGTGAAGACATAGATTTCAATCAAATTACATCATATACAACTACAAAGATAGAGTTTTAAAGTTTTTGTAAAATATTGTTAGAGAATTTTAAGGGAGAAAATATGAAGATATAAGGAATAATTATATGAAATACATACAAAAGATTATCTAATATTCTGTTAACAATAAATTTCTTTTAATTTTACTAATAAATTCAAAATTTAAAGGGTCAATATGATTTTTATTTGTATAATATGGGGTCAAAACACTTATTTTTTAAATTTTAAAATTTAAAATATACTAATATATATAATAAAGAATTAATGTTAGTGGGGTCACTTTATCCCATTCTCCCTCAAGTGGTGTCGTCCTTGATCAAGTGTACTTTAAAGAGATTAAGTTCTCAAATAAATCTTTGGGGAGGGAGTGTGTTTATTGTTGATTCATTTTATCTGTTATAGATAAGTTTAAGAAGTTAGCTTGATTTTATGGCTAAGCATGAAAATTACTATTTATTTTACAAAAAAAAAAAAATTACTATTTTAAATAATATTTCAGTTTAGGAGATACATCAAACTTATTAAATGAATGTATCAAACACAAAATTAACTTCTTGTAAGAACGCTTAATTTCATTTAATTCCCCACAAATAGATTAAGTGAAATTGGATAATTTACATTATCAAACGCTCTCTAGTTGTTTTTCTAGAAACCATCTTTTGAAGACGTTTTTCGGGAAAACATCTTCACCATTTTTAGTCAATCATCCACTTAAGTTTGGTCAACTCAAAATTTTGTAAAGACGATTTTTAAGAAAACGTTTTCAGAAGATGTTTTTCTAAAAAGCATTTTACACCAAAATTAAACTATCCTGGGAAAACACACCATTTTTACACTATGTACATGAACAATACACCATTATTAAAATTTCACCGTGTTTTTTATACTATAATGATAGTCTTTCTTTCTTTATTATTAATCGTAAATAAGTGCACTAATCTTTTGATTGGACTAGATTTGAGTGCTACAATGCAGTCGAAACTCTCAAACTTTGATAGGTTGAAGATAAAGTGGATATAAATCGTAATAATTGTTGTCGAATGTTTCAGGTCAAAAATTAAAAAATATAATATTTAATATAATATAGTTTGATAATCCTTTGCTCGACAATTAATTTTTAAGATCAATTAAGTCAAATACATTATTCATCATGATATCAAAAAAAATCTTTGTTCTAGGTTTCTCTTTCCACTTGCAGATATTCTGTTCTTGCAAACTTCAAATCCCAATTATCCCACATATCATTCGCAGTCAGGTGTATCAAATATCTCACATTAAAAATTTAAAGATGCGGTATTTAATATATAATGATTAGACAATCAAGTTCTCAATAACTATCTTTTAAGGATGAGTTAGATCAAACACATTATTTATCAACCTTCGGTGAATTTTTGTTTAAAGGCCTTTTGCATATGTCATTTATATATATATATATATATATATATATATATAGACTTGTTTACATTTAGACTCAAAACGAATTTTAAAATAACAAAAGACTCCCATATTTTGATTTATTAACATTGGACACCAAAATGAATTTTAAAATTACAAATGACCCCTCTCCATTAAAAAAATTATTAAAAAGCTATTGTATTCATTTGAAATTTAAATGTAAAAACTCATTTTTGGGGGGTATTCTGTGTTTTAGGAACTCATTTAGAATAAAAATTTTGATGAAATTATCAAAAATTCTGACGGGAGAGGGGTCATTTATAATTTTAAAATTCATTAGGTTTTGTTATTTAAAAACTCATTTGGGGTATAGATGTAATTCTCTCTCTATATATATAAGTTTCCTTGTCCGAAACAATGATAGATAATAAATTTGACAAATTATAGAGACAATTATATAAATTTTCAATAAATATACATTGGGAAGCATGAATCATGCAATTTTGCTGAGAACTAGTTTGGTCCGATCGAGAATCACATAAACAAAAGATTAGAATCAATCCATCATAGTAAAAATAATCCTACCAAAATAGTAAATAAAAAAAATCATAAAATACTAAACAAAAAAAACTAACATTTTCATTTCTAATGCACGGACATTCCGTTTTTTCATCTCGTACAGTGTCGGATACAAATACGACTTGGACACGACTATATGTGTTCGACATGGCAAATAGTTTTCAAAGATAAAAAAAAATCTAACACGCTGAGGACATGGCACGGACGAGTGTCCGACACGCTCGGATATGAGAAATTTAAAAAAAATATTAATTTTTTTTTTCTAAATTTGAGGATTGTAATTTTTTTCCAAAGAAAGAATTAAATAAATTTACTAAAAAATGTACTACATTAATTTATTTTTTTTTATTTTGAATTTTTTTTCTATAATATCATGATATACAAAATATTGTAACAATGTTATTTGTATGACTTTAAATATTAAATTATATATAAATGTTTTTTATTTAAATTTTTAATATTAAATACTCTGATAAATATCTTATTTTAAATTAATTAATAAATAAAATTTATTTTTTTTATATAAGATATAGTTATGTCGGAGCCGTTTGTGTTTTAAGTTTTTCAAAAAATTCATGTTGTCATATTCGTATCATATCGAGTCCGTATCGCTATATACGGATTCGTACATCATAAATTTTTACTCTACTAACTAGCTTCGTACTCATCCTATTGTTTCTTCACATCTTGATGGAGAATTCCGTTAGCAATTGATAGAAATTGGAATGTGGAACTACGTTTGCAAAAAATCACAATACCATACTAAAATTAAATAATCTATTATACTTGGACCCAAAATAAAAAAGAAAGTAGTTTATCGGTCAAAATAATGATTTTATTATTATTATTATTATTGGGAAAAAATTTATATCCATCCTGTGTTTTTATTATAAATTCAAAATATATAATTCTTGTATTTTTGATTTAATCAAAATTCATCCATAGAATCATCTTCCAATCACAATCCCTAGCAAAATATATAAATAGATTAAAATACTCTTCAAATAAATTTTATCTATTTAAGATTTTAAGTATAAAAATAATGAGAATCATCCCTAAAAGAATCATTAGTTAAGGAAATAGATTAGAAAATTTCAACAAAGAGATACTGATAAGGCTAAAATACGCTCTGGACAAGTATGCGACACGTGGCTCATTCCCAGCTTTACACCGTGGCACCTCAAAGACACCTCAAACCCCCCCCCCCCCCCCCCCCCCCGCCCCGTGGTTAAGCATTCCCCTCGAAGGAATAACCCCTCCATCTTCAAAAGGAACCTTGGTCTTCCCGAGCGAATGAACAAGGTTAGCAATATGAACGCCACTTGACCCTCGAGGCTACCCCTAAGCTTGCCCTCGAGGGCATTCTTCCATCATCACAAAGGCGAAACCATTCCCTGCATGACAACGCTTTTGGCCCAGGTGTCCCCTCAGACCTGCGAGCCCCTAAAGCCCTTATCAAAACCCCGAGCTTGCTTGGCCCTCGGTAACAATCCCAAAAGGCTCTCTGACATGTAGTACACATCGGCGCACCTGCCACTGTTGCCTGCCACCAACCTTTTCACAGGCTTTTGCAGGAGATCACTTTCAAAGGCTCCTCATTACGCCACGTGTCTAGGGCAGCACAAATGCAGGACCACTTGGTGCTAAATTACTAAAGGGCCCTGACCCTCACCTATAAATATTGAGAATCCACCATGCTCTGTAAGCAAACTTCATACATTAAGCTTAATTTTATCTTCATCTTCTTCATCACTTGAAGACTGACTTGAGCGTCGGAGAGTCAAACTGGAAATCACCCCCATTCCCCCATCTTGGCCTTCTGACCGTTTTCGGTGATTGTTCCTAGCAGGTTGAACCCATCTCCATTCCGGCGATCCTCGCCTGAATCCCTGATCTCAGTTTTCCCTCACAAACAAATTCTAAAGTGTTGGAGTTTGCCATATCGGATTAGACCCCCTCAGATACCCTTATGCACTTAATTAATTTCTCTGAATTTGAAACATATTAACTTTCATATCATAAATGGTGGTGGAGTTTTTCTTTTTTCCAAGTTAAATATATGAAAAAAACATGAAAAATAGAACGCTAAAATTTTCTTTTCTTTCCATTTTTATTCCTCTTTGATTATGAACTTGATTTGTTTTGTAATACACTCAACTTATATATTTAATACATTAATTATTTTTTCTATTAATTTTAAATACCTTTATTAATACTATTATACATGTATGAATTAAATATATCAAATTTTAACTATTTATTTTAATTTGGTGAATATATATCTTGATAGTTAATTTAAATGTAAGTATTTTTGTAATTCTAGAGTTTAATATAGTTATTATCAATTAAACTAAAAATATTATATTTAAATATATAAAACTTAGTGTAAGAGTATTTTAGTTTATTTATGTATTTTGGCAAAAAAATTATCATGAATTTAATATATATATATATATATATAAGTGTGAGTTGGAATTTTGATTTCTTACAAAATATGAATCGTCTAAAATGTCCTCATAATAATTATGCCAATAATTATAGTTAGGGATAATGATGTAAATACATGTTATAAATTATTAATTTAACTATATTTAAAAATTACTTATTAACTTAAAATAGGACTCTTGGTAGGGCCGAATTAAAATTTCTTTTAACTTACCCAAAAAAGATATATAACTCAACAAGGATTGTTTTAATATTAATATATTAATTAATTGTATCCAAATTTTATAATATAAGTTATCTATTTTTTAATTTTAAGGCCTATAATTTAAAATGTTGTAATAAGATATATCTAATGAATTGGAAAACAACAAATTCATTCACTTTATAAATTTTAATAAATTTTTGCAACTATGTCAAAAAAGTATTTAAATTGAATGAATTAGATAAGATTATTTTCAATAAATCAATCCTAATGTAACTTTAATTATATAAGTCCATAGTTCTAATTATCTAAGTTCATAAATTTTCTTAAATTATAATCATATTATAATTCTATAAACTTATCTAATTAAAAAATAATAATATAATTGAATGATTTACATAAAATATTTGATGGGCCAAAATACGCGAGACCTACGTTTCGACGCGTGGCGCCACCATTGAATGACACGTGGACCCTCATTCCCCCAAACAGCCTTCGTCCGAGCGTCATCCGCCTTCGGTTGCTAAGATCCAAGTGACACGTGTCGTCATCATCGCGAGACATGTGGCACTCATAATTACTCAAGTACGAGCGTCATCCCGGCTTCCCAGCGTGCCTTGATTCGGTCAAGGGATTGACCCTCGAGCGCTTAGACCAAGGGACTAAGGGATTGACACGTGTCCGCATGTAAGCAGACCAAGGGACCAGGCTCCCCCTCATCTTACAGCCTTGGCCCGGATCCACCCTCGGGTCCGTGAGCCCATCAGGCTCATGGTTGACACGAGCGCGCTCATGGCCCTTGTTACCAACCCAAAACAGCTCTCTGACACCCCGTACATATCTGCACACCTGCCACTGTTGCCCGCACCACCTTTTTAACCAGCTTTTGCACGAGATGCCTCCTAGGTTTCTCCTCATTGCATCACGTGTTAGGGCGACATCTGGGCAGGACCACAAGGGGTAAATTACCAAAGGGTCCCTGACCCTCAACTATAAATAGGGGTCGTCATCTCAATCTCTGTAAGGAATCTCCATTACTGCAACTTTGCAATTACTTAACTTCATCTTCTCTTCTCAGATCATCATCTGACTTAAGCGTCGGAGAGCCAACCTGGGTATCACCCCTAGTTACCCCAGCTTGGCTATCTGACCTCTATTTCTTTGGTGTTTGTACTAGCAGGTTGAACCCCCACCTTTTCCGGCGATTGTCATTTGATTTTCTCACATCAAACAAATACTAAAGTGATCGGACTCTATTTCTTATATTCAGACCCATTATTTTTGGCACCGTCTGTGGGAAACCACTTCCAATCCTTTCTTCCTTTTTACTAGTTGAAGAACAGACACCATCTTCATCATGGTTACCACTAGATCCGGACTTGCGGGAGGTGGCGATGACCACCATCCTGATGGGAACGTCAGTGTCCCCACTTCCATCACCGCAGGCGGAGCACCGCCCGTTGGAGGAGCACCGCCCCCCACGGAACCAATAGTGCCCTCAACAGGACTCACTTCTGAGCAGCCCTCCGCCGCTGCAGCTGGAGATCCTGAGCTTCCCACTTTCCCCAATCTTCCCCAAAACCAATGGCCTAACGCCCAAGTCAACCCAGGAGAACACCCCTATATGATGCCACCCCCAGGATACACCCTTACTCCTACTGTCATGATGTCCGCTATTCAACCGTACCATGCAGGGCAGATCCAACTGCCGGTAGTGGTTCCGAAGGAGATTGAAGGGGTGGAGTTACCCCCCATGACCCCTCAACAGCTACATGCTATTTACACACAGTGTGAGGTCCAGGTGGCCCAGAGTGCTTGGAAAAACTTTACTTCTATGTATTTTCTCTTTGGGCAGGCTGCTCAGATTGCCCCTCCCTTGGGGGGATTGCAGGTGCATCCGCTCAAGGCAGCACAAGCTGTCTTGAAGGCCCAACCACCGTCTCCGCCTGCGAAGGAGAAGGAAGTCCCTGCGCGAGAAGGGGAAGGACATCCTCAAGCTGACAAGGGCAAATAGCCCATAGAAAGAATCAATATCGACGAGGAAGCCCACTCCCAAGTTTCAAAACATGGATCACAAGCCTCCCAACGAGGGAGCCAGGCAAGAAAGGATGATCCCAACCTCCTCGCGGCTGTGCAAAACCAGCTGCAAGGGTTGCAGGAGATGGCGGGACAGCTCTCTCGAGCGCGGTCTCAAGTCCCCCATGCTGGGGACGAACGATCCAATGCCAGAGACGCTCATCGCCACGCCCACCAACAACAAGCCCCTCGTCACCAGGAACAAGATGAAAATTATGAGAGTTATGATTACCATCCGCTCGCGAGGGGCTCACCCCTCGTGGAAGAAGTTCTAATGGCCTAAGCCGGAATGGACAAGGTCCCCACTTCCCTTAACCGCTATGATGGAACCACGGATCCGGTGGAGCACCTGGAATATTTTCTGCATTTGACGCATTTGTATGAACACTCTAGCCATTACTAGGCTAAAGTTTTTGTTACATCTCTCGTAGGGATGGCTCAAGAGTGGTACAAGCGACTGCCACCCCACTCGATCCACTCGAATGCTGAACTCACCAATGCCTTCCTCAACCATTTCAACTCCTTGAAGCGCCTGTTACCGCTCCTAGAGCTTTATATAACTTGGTCTAAGGTGAGCACGAATCCCTTCGATCTTTTTTCGCTCGATTCAACAAGGAGGTGCTCTTGGTGGAAAGGACCTCGATGGATTTTTTAATCCACATACTCTTCAAGGCTTGCATTCACAAACAGTATGTGAGCAAGAATTTCACGGATTCCATTGTCAAGAAGCGGCCTGTATCTCTCATGGCGATGAGGGAGATTGTCGAGCCATATTTTGTGCTCGAAGACATGTATGGGTCCAACGCTCCTCGGCATTCTGGGCCCCATAAGAACAAGCGAGGACGAGAGGAACCTCACAAGGAGCGGCGCAAATCACCACTGCCTCCCGCAGAATCGAGCGTATTCCCCTCAATAGGCCCAATTTAGAAGTTTACGCTCTTTCGGATAAAAAACTCTTCAAAAGGCCCCAGAAAATGAAAGAGACCGATGCTCTAAGGCGCTCGAACAAGTATTACGCCTTCCACAAGCAAAAAGGGCATGACACGGATGAATGTCGCCAGTTGAAGGGTGAGATTCAGAGGCTCATCGCTGGCGGACATTTGAAAGAGTTCGTTCGGGCCTTGGAGCGCTACAATGAGCGCTGTAATGAGCGGTCAAGGGAAAGGAGAAGGAGCCCGTCGCGCTCAAGGAGTCCCCGAGGGCGGGGTCCTCCAGAGAGCAGCCACCGCGGTAAGCAAAAAGCAATGGAGCAGGAAAATGCCCCCTTCGAGGTCTTCAACATGATCGTTGGAGGTTCATTCGGGGAAGATTCTAACGCTTCCCATCGTCGATATGTTAGGAGCTACGATTAGCGCCCCTCGGCACCCAGGTAAGTCTATGCTATCAAGGAAACGAGCAACCACCACTCCAAGGAGAATGAAGTTGTTGGGTTTAGTGATAGGGACCTAGCGCACATTGTAACACCCTATGGGGATGGTGAAACCTCTGACTGTCCCATGGTGGTTAGCCTAGACGTACATAATCATGTTGTGAAGAGGGTTTTGGTTGATAGTGGAAGCTCTATTAACGTTTTTGCCTTACTCAACTTTCCAAAAAATGAATGTCACAAACACTCCCCTCGAGCCCCTCAAAACAGCCCTCATTGGCTTTGGAGGCTCCGAGGTTGTCCCTCGCGGACAAATTCACTTGGCCACCTTCTTCGGTCGAGCCCCGCAGTGGAAGACTCTCATGGTTACCTACGCGGTAGTCGAAATTGAGATCCCTTATAACATCATAATTGGGCGCCCTGACCTCGTGGATTTCAAGGCGATCATTTCGACCTACCATCAGAAGATCAAGTTCCCTAACCTTGAGGGAGTTGGCGAAGTCCTATGCAATGTCTGAGAGGTGTGGGAATACAATATGTTGTCCCTCAAGAAGCCCAAAGCAGAGAAAGTGTTCCACATAGGGTCCACCAAAAAGTCTGTAGACTTCCCCAATTTGGATGAAGATGACCCCATGCGCAAGAGGGCCAAAATGAACAAAAAGAAAAACAAGAGGAAAGATCCCGATGCTGGAAGCAACCCCGAGGGCATCCCACTCGGAGCGGTCGGGGAATCCTTCTCTGAGGAAGATGTGGACGAGCGTGAGCAAGAAACGACCAGCGACTGTTTGACAGGAAAGGAAAGGGCGCTCAAACTCCCTCGCCCAGAGGCGCAGATAAAGCCCACAGATAAATTTCTCACCATTGAGTTGGAACCTGGGAACAAGGATAAAACCACTCAAATTGGGTCCAATCTCTCAGGGCCCTCGCAGATCATGATGATCGACTTCCTTAGGGAAAATATTGACGTCTTTGCTTGGAAGGCATCCGATCTGACCGGAATCGACTCGAGCGTTATAGTCCACAGGCTCAACGTGGACCCCACCTTCAAACCTATCAAACAGAAGAAACGAGATGTGCACGGTTTTCGAAAGAAGGTTATTGACTAGGAAGTTAACAAGCTCCTCGAGGCCCAGTACATTGAGCCCATACTGTATCCAGAATGGCTTTGCAATGTGGTTCTGGTACGCATGAGCGCTAACAAATGGCGTATGTTCAACGACTTTACTGATCTCAACAAAGCGTGTCCCAAAGATCCGTACCCCTTGCCCCGGATTGATCAGCTGGTGGATTCGACCGCGGGTTGTGAGCTAATAAGCATGATGGATGCTTTCCAAGGGTATTACCAAATCTTCATGGCCCCCGAGGACCGCCCCAAGACCTCGTTTGTTGTGAACCTAGGAATATATTCTTTCTTAGTCATGCCTTTTGGGCTCAAGAATGCAGGTGCCACGTACCAGCACCTTGTTAATAGGATGTTTGAAAAGGAGATTGGTGGATCAATGGAGGTGTACGTAGACGACATGATCGTCAAGAGTGAGTGCCAATCTTCGCACTTGGAAGACCTTAAGCACACGTTTGGCATCCTATGCCAGTACGGTATGAAGTTAAATCCCTCCAAGTGTACTTTCGGAGTACAAAGGAAAAAATTCTTGGGCTACATGGTTAGCCAGCGTGGGATTGAAGCTAATCCTAAGAAGATCAAGGCCATTTTGGATATTCCTGTTGGGAATGGTGCCCTGAAAATTCAATTTGTTGAATTAATTAAACTGAATTTACAGCGAGTTGTGAGTATTTCACATATTAATAATTAATGACGTGTGGTGGTATTCTCATATGAAATGTGTTTCATAGGAAAAGACTTTGAATACCGAGATCACGTGTCATTAAAGTTCTAGTCGGCAAGATAAGAATATGTTCTTATCAAGACTATAACGTGGTTATATAAGATGATTAGTCTTTCGTCATAGGGAATGGTGATTCCAATTATAACACGTTGATGATTTTCAATAGGATTGGAAACATCGAACTGGACCACTGAGATTATTTATTTTATACTGCTATCTAAAATGAATAAAATCTCAGGAAGCATTGTACTCTTAATCCTGATAATATTTCGGCTTTAGGCATGTAGTGTTAGTCACTGTAACATACTCGAAGTGAGGTCTCGGTAACGGGTGGCCAAAATACTTTGTATGTTCAGCGATTATATGAAATGCGCTAAAGAGTTATATTGATCGAGGAATCTGTGGCCTTGCTGGAAGGTAAGAGATATCCTTGAAATAGATTTGCAAAAGTTCGAATAAGACTTTGGCCAAAGCACTTCGCGTGATACGTCACCGAAGTTGTATGTTGAATGTGTTTCACATACAGAGAATTTGAACTTAAAGGCAAATCAATAAATTTCAAATTAGAGATGAAAAATAAATGATAGTAGTTGCAATTTATTTTTCATGGATATTTACACGGAGGAGTAAAATGCGAAATTATTCTAGATCGAGAAATTCGTGAATAATTTAATTAATTTTAGAGTACAACAATATTTATTTAGTGGAATTAAATATTGTTAAACGGTAATTAATTATTATCATGAGATGATAATATATTAATCCGTTTGGACCTAAAATTAATTAGTCCTGCAGGTCCCCCTGCAAGCCCCAATTGAAAACCCAAAGAGAAAATATTAAAAGGAGAAAGAGAAATGAATTTTCAAAGTGTTTGAAAATAGCCAAGGAATTTATTTTAAGAAAATAAATTAAAGTTCCAAAGAGTTGGAAATACCCGGAATTTTATTTTGGAGAAAATAAAATTTTCATCGAAATAAAAAATAAAAAAAAAAATCGGTGATGACGTGGCAGTACACGTGGCATGCCACGTCAGCAGGCGGGTCCCAGGTGGCACTGACTAGGCACCGCGTGGCGCGCCAAGTGGACGGTCGGGATTGCGCCACGTAGACATGATGTAACGGTCCAGATTTGGTCTGGAAACGGGTCGGTCAAAGCGGGTCAAACGGATAGGGTCAGACCCTATTCGGATAGGGTCAGACCCTATTCGGATAGGGTCAAACCGGGTCCGATCCGGGTAGGACCAGACCCGGACACGTGTCGGCGTCTGGTGAGTTCACGCAGTTGAACACGCGCCAACCACTTGGCCGACTTGTGGCGGCGCGTGGGGGCGCGTGGGGCCACGTGTCGGCGCGTGGTTGGCGGCGTTATGTCCGCGGCGGAGAGTTCTACCACGTGGCATGCTCGGATTGGTCGGATTGAGACGCGGTTTGGACGCGGTTTCCAAATGACCAAAATACCCTTCAATTTATGTGAAAAATGACCGTTTTACCCTCGGGTTTTTGCCTATAAATAGGCTGACCCCCTCCCTCATTTCTCATAATAGTTTTGGGATGGTTTTGGCCAAATTTTGGCTTTGAAATCAAGTCCCATTTTCTCCTAGTTATTTCCGATTGATTTTGGAATTAATTTTAATTAGGTGTTTGTTTAAAACGCCTAATTTCGGGAGAATAAACCCTGAAAAGGGTTTTTAGTTTAAAGTTTTATTTTCTCTAAGTATTTAGAGAAATACTTTCGGAGCCCACACTCCGAGGGTGTCCCTGGGGATATTGCAGGGAAGCTCTGTCGGTCTCACGAGTGGGATAGGAGCTGGAAAAATGCCGTTAGATAGCCATGTTTGCAGTACGGTAATAGTTTTCAGTTATTTTATTTTAAGCACGATAAATTATGTGCTCTTAAGTGTTAATTGCATGTTAGATATTTATCTGCTTAAGTGATTTAAAATTTATTATCAATTGCATGTATATACTTGAGTAGATCCGGCTAAGTCTTCCGCTTTGTATTAAAATGTTTTAGAAATATTTTAATACTTGTATTATAAATAAAAATTTTAAAATGTGGTCCCGGACCGCTACTGTTCTGGGCCCGCCTCCCAGCAACTGGTATCAGAGCTAGTTTGAGTAACCCGTAAGGGGCTCTATCGTAGAGGGGGTTCTCGCAGTGTGACCTGTGACGAAGTATTGACTCTTACCCCTCGCGGTCCCGCTGGTAAGGTTGGTTGTGTGGAGACGCACACCGTAAAACTAGTTCGTGAGGTATCTTTGCTGGTCACCCTATGAGATAGGAACGGCAGCAACTGGTATCAGAGTCGTGCTCTAGATATATACATGCATTGATATGATGCATGCGATGCATAATTTTAAATCTGTTACTGTGCACGTAAATTCTGTCAAAGGAGGCTGGTTTTTAAGTGGGACCGTTGTGACCCCTCCAGTGTTTCCTGGGAATTTACGTGGAATGGTAATTTTCTGGGAATCGATTTCAATAATCTTCCTGGTTAATTACCGAATCAGTAAACATGATTTAAATTATGAGATAAGTTATTTATAACATGTTTACTTTATGCCATTTATTTTAAGCATGATAATTATGTGATAATTATACCAGCATGCTTAATTGATTTAATTTATGGCATAATTATTTTGTGTCATTTAAAATTTTAAGCATGATAATTATGTGATAATTATATGAAAGCATGCTTAATTATTTTATTTTATGGCATGATCATGATAATATGAGATATTATGTTATTTACAATTATGTATATTTTATTTAATATGATTAAATAGTATTGTTTAATAAAGATTAGACGCGATGCATAATTGAATTAATATTTTTCGGCCTAATTAATAAATAGTTATTAAATTACCTTAAAATATTATTAGGATTATAAATATGATTTGGTAATCCTAGTGGGAGGCTATTAATTAGATTAATTACTCCCAACAATAAGACGCCAAAAGTGATTATTAAATAATCAAAAGATAATCCACACCTTTTAAAAATTCAAGTGGGAGCGAGATGAAAAGAGTTGGATTCTCACGGCCTCCATTACCCGTCTATAGTATAGTGAATATATACTACTCCCTTCGGCGGGTATGTATTCACGGTATACAAGATTAGACTTCTACGAATAGATTGAAATACGGGAAAGTCAGCTCGACCACGCCTCCGTGGAGTGTCTTGACCTACTCGTACGGACTTCTAGGTAATGGTGCACACTTGACTGAGTAATGTATTAACCTCCCTTCGGAGCTCTGTTACATTTACTTAGAGGCCAAGGGTTGACGTGGTGAATTAACATTGTTTGGTAAGAGTTGTCTAGATGACATGTTAATTAAGAATAGTTTTTGCTTTTCTAAGCGGTTTTCGACCTCGCCTCCGGGGAGTCAACTGCAGTTAGTTAAGTCACCATTGCGTAAATCAAAATGCTTACGTGGATTTCATTTATTGGTTGGACGCAGAAGAAAGTGAAATACATAATCATAACTTGCATTTATTTATTTATTTCAGTTTTATAATTACGATCTCTCTTAACCCACTCCAAACTGTATGTCTATAAGGAAATAGGCTAGTAAGGGTTCAACTATGCTGATTAGGAAATGAATCTTGACATCGTGTTGAGACACGAAAGTTTACGTACTCACTGAATCTTATCCGAAAATTTCGGAAACTGCAACCAGTCAGGATTAGAAAGACGTTTATTCTAAATGGATCAAGTATGATGATCTGGCTAGTCTTATATCCTGACATCTGTCTTAAAAGTTCTTGAGCATCAGACGCATGAGACGTCCAATGATAAGAACATGTGTTGAAGACAGAGTCGTACAAAGGTACGAGCCATGAAAATGGTTGTCAGTTAAAGATGTTTGAAGGATCACTATTTCAGAATCATATTATGAATATGATAGCTAATCTGAACGAGATTGAAAGCCTCTGTGCTTAAAGAGACAATCTTAATAGATAGGATACGATCCTATACTCTCTGGCTAAGTCATTTGAACGTTCAAGAATAATTTTAAATTTTTATAAAACCAATGAACGACCTTAATATGGCAGAAAGGATGATATAGACTAAGGGAAAAGTTCTCTTTAATCAGACATCAATATCCACGGACTAAAAGGCCAGTAAGTGGAAGAAAGAAAAAGGAAAAGTTCCCAATCTAAGGTTCAGAAATAGAAAGTCAAATCCGACAATGGAAAAGTGTTTCTATTTCGGTGGTAACGGGTATTGGAAAAGGAAGTTATCCAAAATACTTAGTTTGTCTGTTTGTTACGCCGTTTTAGATAAGATATGAAGATATCTTACCCGTTAAAAGTATGTTTAGTTGGAAATTCACCAGAATCCTGGTGTGTGAACTTGAGATCAACTAATCATATTTGCAATTCGTTGCGATGATTCAAACTAACCAGGAAGTTTGAAAAATGGCTAACACACAACTACTGGTCGGGGATAATACAAGTGTAATTGTATTAGCAGTAAGGACTATAAAGTCGTATTTTGGCAATAGGGTTTTACATTATACGTGTCATATATACAGAAATTTGATTTTTGTAAGTTATTTGATAACTAGTGGTTTAACTGTTTGTTTTGAACAAAGGGTTACCGTTAAGCAAAATAAAAGGTTTATTTGCTCTGGCACAATAAAAGATGGTCTTTTATACCTCAATGAAAAACCTATTTTAAGTTTAACATTAAAGAAGCTTGACTTACCATCTAAAAGGAAAAACTTCTACGTGGCATCAACGTCTTGGTCACTTTTATCCGAATAAGATCCAAAGACTGATTGTCGAGTCTTTTCGACTTGACAGCTGTCAGTCTACGAATCCTATTTAGAAAAGTAAAATGACCAAGAAAGTTCCTTTTGAGATAAAAGGTATTAAGCCATGAACTTGCTTGAGTTAGTTCATATGGACATATGATACTATGAATGTTCAAGCAAGAGAAAGTTTTTGCGTACTTCATCATTCATTTGAATGAACACTCTAGATATAGATATGTTTATTTGATGAGACTCAAGTCTGTAATTTTGAATAGTTCAAAGAATATAAGACTGAAGTCAAAGAGTCAAATTAGAAAACATATCAGGGCACTTCGATTAGATCGAAGCAGTGATAAGTATCTAAGTTCAGAGTTAAATAAAATTTCTCAATTGAGATTAGATCTCAACTATATATATGAGATACGTCTTAGCAAAGATATATTGTAGAAAGGAGAAATAAAACTCTGATAATGATGGTAAGATTCATGAAGAGTCATGCTACCCTATGAATTTCGTTTTGGGGTCTTGCACACAAAACGACAAACCTAGTTCTATCTAAGTCAGTTCCTAAAACACTGATGGATCTATAGCTAGGGTGAAAACCCTGTATCTTTTATCTTTGGATTTAAAGTAGCCTGGTCCACAAGTTAAGGATGGATCCTGACAAGTTAGAATAAAGAACAAAGGTTTACTTGTTCTAAGGTTATCCTAGAAGAACGAGAGGTGGTATATTTTGTAATTTGAGAAATCACAAAAGATGTTTGTGAATATTTCAAAGATAATTACATAGATAACCACAAAGGGTGGAAGCAAAGTAGTGTTAAAAGAAGTAACAGTATTAGATACTGATTTCCATAAACCCGTGATAACTAAAAATATATCAGATACATGTGATGTACCAAATACAACATGTGATGTAGAGACGTGTACACGAGAGCATCATTGTAGTGGGAGGATTGTCAGGACACCTGACAAGATACCTAAAGATTAACCCAAGTGGTTGAATCTAACGTATCTGATCCCATCACGTGTAATGAAGCTGTGGATGACATAGACGCTGACTGTTTGGTCAATATCCATGAAATCTAAGTTAGAATCTCTGTATTCTAACGAAGTCTTGAACTTGTAGAGGCGCCTGAAGGCATTAAACCCTATTAGATACAATTGGGTTCTACAAGACGATAAAAGGAGAAATGGACAAAAGTAGAAACTTTAGAGCAAATTTATGGCAAAGGGATTTTACCCTGAATGAAGAAATCATTTATGAGGTCTTCTCGCCTATAGAAATGCTTAAGTCCATTATCCTCTCCATTTTATCTCATTATCGATTATGAGATTAGATAAATGGATGTAAAGACTATGTTCTTGAACGGGCAACTTCAAGAAGAAGAGATGCATGATACAACCTGATGGCTTCACAGCCAGAAATCAGGTGCATATAATACAAGCTCAATAGATCGATTTATGATCTTAAGCAAGCGTCTAGATTATGGAGCATCAGAATTATAAGGCAATTTAGATTCTTTGGATTTGTATAATTGCCTGATGAACCATGAAGTGTGCAAAATGACATCATGATAGCGTTATACCATTTTCACTTTGTACGTAATTAATATTCTGCTCATTGGGAATGATGCAAGAATTTTGTCAAGTGGTCAAGATTCGAACGTCAAATCATTTTGACAAGAAAAGACCTATGTGAGACCAATGTTATTCCAAGGATCAGACTTTTTTCGTGATCATAGGAAGAAGGAGATTGGTTTATCACAAGAAGCATATATAGATAAGATGCTGACAAAGTATAATATGACGAATTCCAAGAAAGGTTCATTACCTTTTAGATTTGGAATTTATCTATCTCGGGATCAGTGTCCTGAGACAACTGAAGAGATAGAAGACATGATTAGAGTTCCGCAGAGGAAGCTTTATGTGTGTCATATTATGTACAGGGCCAGATGTCTTTTATGAAATAGGTCTAAGTCAGCAGATATTAGTCAAACCCTAGAATCTGACACTGGGTAGTAGTGAAAGCATATATTGGAGTACTTGAGAAGGACTTGAGATTATATGCTTGTCTACCACAGTGGTGAGCTCATTTCAATAGAGTGCACAGATTCGGATTTACAATCTGATTTTTATTCTAGATGTTTGACATCAGAATACGTGTTTACTCTAGAAAGAGCAATCGTTAATTGGAGAATGTTAAGCAGAGTTGTATTACTTACACCGGCATGGAAGTCAAATACATGGTAGCTTGAGAAACAGCCAGTTAGATGTATTGGATTCATGATTTCCTAGTAGTTGGCTCAGAGAAACGTCTAAAAGATTCCTTCACTAAAGTATTGGCGTAAAAGAGTGCAAAACGAGTTTTGACACTCGTGTGAAAGGAATAAGACTTAGATGTATGGCCAAATTGAATTTAGGACAAGTGGAAGATTGTTGGGAATGGTGCCCTGAAAATTCAATTTGTTGAATTAATTAAACTGAATTTACAGCGAGTTGTGAGTATTACACATATTAATAATTAATGACGTGTGGTGGTATTCTCATATGAAATGTGTTTCATAGGAAAAGACTTTGAATACCGAAATCACGTGTCATTAAAGTTCTAGTCGGCAAGATAAGAATATGTTCTTATCAAGACTATAACGTGGTTATATAAGATGATTAGTCTTTCGTCATAGGGAATGGTGATTCCAATTATAACACGTTGATGATTTTCAATAGGATTGGAAACATCGAACTGGACCACTGAGATTATTTATTTTATACTGCTATCTAAAATGAATAAAATCTCAGGAAGCATTGTACTCTTAATCCTGATAATATTTCGGCTTTAGGCATGTAGTGTTAGTCACTGTAACATACTCGAAGTGAGGTCTCGGTAACGGGTGGCCAAAATACTTTGTATGTTCAGCGATTATATGAAATGCGCTAAAGAGTTCTATTGATCGAGGAATCTGTGGCCTTGCTGGAAGGTAAGAGATATCCTTGAAATAGATTTGCAAAAGTTCGAATAAGACTTTGGCCAAAGCACTTCGCGTGATACGTCACCGAAGTTGTATGTTGAATGTGTTTCACCGAAGTTGTATGTTGAATGTGTTTCACATACAGAGAATTTGAACTTAAAGGCAAATCAATAAATTTCAAATTAGAGATGAAAAATAAATGATAGTAGTTGCAATTTATTTTTCATGGATATTTACACGGAGGAGTAAAATGCGAAATTATTCTAGATCGAGAAATTCGTGAATAATTTAATTAATTTTAGAGTACAACAATATTTATTTAGTGGAATTAAATATTGTTAAACGGTAATTAATTATTATCATGAGATGATAATATATTAATCCGTTTGGACCTAAAATTAATTAGTCCTGCAGGTCCCCCTGCAAGCCCCAATTGAAAACCCAAAGAGAAAATATTAAAAGGAGAAAGAGAAATGAATTTTCAAAGTGTTTGAAAATAGCCAAGGAATTTATTTTAAGAAAATAAATTAAAGTTCCAAAGAGTTGGAAATACCCGGAATTTTATTTTGGAGAAAATAAAATTTTCATCGAAATAAAAAATAAAAAAAAAAATCGGTGATGACGTGGCAGCTGACGTGGCAGTACACGTGGCATGCCACGTCAGCAGGCGGGTCCCAGGTGGCACTGACTAGGCACCGCGTGGCGCGCCAAGTGGACGGTCGGGATTGCGCCACGTAGACATGATGTAACGGTCCAGATTTGGTCTGGAAACGGGTCGGTCAAAGCGGGTCAAACGGATAGGGTCAAACCGGGTCCGGTCCGGGTAGGACCAGACCCGGACACGTGTCGGCGTCTGGTGAGGTCACGCGGTTGAACACGCGCCAACCACTTGGCCGACTTGTGGCGGCGCGTGGGGGCGCGTGGGGCCACCTGTCGGCGCGTGGTTGGCGGCGTTATGTCCGCGACGGAGAGTCCTACCACGTGGCATGCTCGGATTGGTCGGATTGAGACGCGGTTTGGACTCGGTTTCCAAATGACCAAAATGCCCTTCAATTTATATGAAAAATGACCATTTTGCCCTCGGGTTTTTGCCTATAAATAGGCTGACCCCCTCCCTCATTTCTCATAACAGTTTTGGGATGGTTGTGGCCAAATTTTGGCTTTGAAATCAAGTCCCATTTTCTCCTAGTTAATTCCGATTGATTTTGGAATTAATTTTAATTAGGTGTTTGTTTAAAACGCCTAATTTCGGGAGAATAAACCCTGAAAAGGGTTTTTAGTTTAAAGTTTTATTTTCTCTAAGTACTTAGAGAAATACTTTCGGAGCCCACACTCCGAGGGTGTCCCTGGGGATATTGCAGGGAAGCTCTGCCGGTCTCACGAGTGGGATAGGAGCTGGAAAAATGCCGTTAGATAGCCATGTTTGCAGTACGGTAATAGTTTTCAGTTATTTTATTTTAAGCACGATAAATTATGTGCTCTTAAGTGTTAATTGCATGTTAGATATTTATCTGCTTAAGTGATTTAAAATTTATTATCAATTGCATGTATATACTTGAGTAGATCCGGCTAAGTCTTCCGCTTTGTATTAAAATGTTTTAGAAATATTTTAATACTTGTATTATAAATAAAAATTTTAAAATGTGGTCCCGGACCGCTACTGTTCTGGGCCCGCCTCCCAGCAATTCCATCCCCTCGCAACCTCAGGGAAGTGCAAGTGTTAGTGGGGAAGATAATCTCTTTGAACCGATTCATCTCCCGCTCAGCGGACAGAAATCTCCCTTTCTTCAAAATTCTACGCAATGCTCGGAATTTCTCTTGGACTGAGGAATGTGAAAAAGCCTTACAGGATGTGAAAGCCTACCTCTCGAGCGCCCCACTTATAACAAAGCCCGTGGCAGGTGAAAACTTATTCGTATACCTCTCTGTCTCTGGTGAGGCCACGAGCGCAGTTTTGATAGCCGTGCGAGAGCGCAAGCACCTGCCGGTTTATTACCTGAGTAAGACCATGCAGGGTGCTAAGAATAAATATCTGGAGATTGAAAAACTCGCATTTGCCCTCATTAATGCATCACGAAGGTTGAGACCCTATTTTCAAACGCATTCTATCACGGTTCTCACGGACCAACCACTGAGACAAGTCTTGTCTAAGCCTGACGTTTCGGGAAGATTGATAAAGTGGGCCATTGAGTTGAACCAGTTTGACATAAATTTCAAGCCCAGAACGGCTATACAAGCGCAAGAGGTAGCAGACATACTAGTTGAGCGTTTTGGGTTGGAGCCTACTATTCTAGAAAATAATGGTATGTGGGTCCTGTACACGGATGGTTTCTCAACCTCTCAAGGGGGAGGAGGAGCAGGAGTAACCCTTAGAGACCCCAAAGGAGTTGAGATAGACTTTGCAATCAGGCTGGACTTCCAAGTCACAAACAATAAAGCAGAATACGAGGCCCTCATACCAGGACTGAAAATCATTTTTCAAAGCGGAGCTTCCAGAATCACGGCGTATGTTGATTCACAACTGATTGCCAGTCAAATTGAAGGGACTTATGAGGCTCGAGAAACCACCATGATACAGTACTTAGGAAAAGGGAAACAGATAATCGGAAAGTTCAAGGGATTTTACTTACTTCAAGTTCCTCGAACGGAGAACGAGCGTGCAGATGCTTTATCCAAATTTGCTTCTGCCCTCGAGGGATCCTGTGAACATTCTATTACATTTCTCAGAACAGAGGAGAGACTCCTCACAAGAGGTAGCGATGATTGATCCCACCAAGCCCTGTTGGCTCGATAACATCATTAGATTCCTTAAATATGGTACTTGCCCTACCAACAAAGTGGAGGCCTCTCGTTTCTCTATGGACAATTAGGGTAAACTCTTCAAAAAGTCTTTCCAGGGCCCGCCAATGAGATGCCTAAGGCCCTCACAAGCCAAGGAGACCCTCGAACATGTTCACGGAGGGAGTTGTGGGAATCACTCTGGGGGCGCATTCTTGCCAAAAAGATACTGAGAAGTGGATTCTATTGGCCCACAGTCCTCCAAGATTCCATTGTATTTTCCAGGAAATGTCCAAAGTGTCAATTTCACTCTAATGTTCCCCAATTTCCAGCGGCTCAAATGATCCCCATAGACGTCTCGTGGCCCTTTGATCAGTGGGGTATTGATATTGTTGGCCCCCTGCCTATGGCAATCGGACAGAAAAACTACGTCATCCTAACCGTTGATTACTTCACCAAGTGGGCTGAGGCCGAGGCCGTCGCAAAAATCACCTTAGGGTGGTAAGGGACTTCATTTGGAAAAGCATTATCTGCAGGTATGGCATTCCGAGGATGCTTATTTCGGATAACGGATCCCAATTCATAGCAGCTGATACCCAAGAATGGTACTCAGAGTTAGGCATTGAGCAACGCTTGACTTCTGTGGGCCACCCTCAGGCCAATAGTCAAGTAGAGGTCACCAACAGGATCATTTTACAACATCTAAAAGCCATTCTGGAGAGCAAGAAAAACGTTGGGCCGAGAAGTTACAAGGGGCTTTATGGCTTATCGCACCACCCCACGAGCGGCTATTGGTGAAACCCCTTACTCACTTGTCTATGGTTCAGAAGCAATGATACCAGTAGAAGTTGCACATGAATCCGCTTGAGTGGCGTATTTTGAGCCCGGGGCAAACAAAGATAATAGAGCATTGGAATTAGATCTTTTGGAAGAGAAAAAAGACAAGGCCTGGGCACGTATTCATGAATACAAAGCATCCGTCGCTCAGCAGTATAACAAGCGGGTTAGAGAAAGAACTTTTCAGTTAGGAGACTTAGTTTTAAAGAAGGTTGAAGTCTCAAAGCAACTGGGCAAGTTGGACCCCAACTGGGAAAGCCCCTAAAAAATTATACAAATCAGAGCTAACAACACATACACGCTTGAGACACTCCAGGACAAGTGTCTCCCGCGTCCGTGAAATGCCTGCAATGTTCGAAGGTTTTATGTTTAAATCTTAAAAACTTTACAAAAACCCACTTCTGGGTTGTGTGTATTATCCATTTACAAGTGTTATTTATCGAGATGATTGTAACTTCAAAGAAAAATCTTAATGTTTATGACAAGTGCTTCCCTCTGAAAGCCTTGGCACGAGCCACGCAGGTCCCAGATGCAGGAATCGCTTTTCTACCAAAAACGAGGTTTTACCTATCGAGTGCAAACTCCGCATCACGGTCCGCCCTCATCGGAGCGCTCGCTAAGCGTAAATATCCTCTAGGCGAAAATGAGTCTGACCGTCAAGCACGCGCTCAGCGACGCTCAAGGCTACCTCCCCCTTCACCCCCCTTCCCCCCCCCCCCCCCCCCCCGGCGGCCCCAACTCTTGAATGAACCCCTCGTACACAAACACCTGGGGAGAACTTTCAAAGAAATTTCCACAAGTCTAGACCCTCGGGTCCGCAATGACTAGTAGAGGCTCTGAATGGCCTAGGGCTCCCTCGAAGTGGGACCCTCGGGGCAGAGATCCCTCGTATTCAAGCACTTGGATGGAAAACTTTTAGACAAGTTTTCATAAGTCTAGACCATTGCTTCTGCAATGACTTGTTAAAATTCCTAAGTGACCAAGAATTCTCTTGAAATTCATCCCTTGCGTCCCACCCTCATGAAAAATAAAGATCAAGCGTATTTTCACAAGTTGTAACTAGGGCACCATCAATGTAACGCCCCAATTTCAGGTACGTACGACACGTGTGAGATTTTTTTTTAGAGTTAAGATTTATTTAATTCTTTTACTTATTAAATTCCTATATTTATGATAAATTGTGGAAATTTCACTCCAATATGTTTACGTGGAAATACGTTAAATATGTGTCAATTTGGGGTTTTGGTGTTACGTGAATTAATTATCTAGACATGATTTAATTACCTAATTGTCCTTAATTGCTCATTTCCTTTTATTTAAGGACCAAATTGCATGAAAGCTTATTGGACTAAATTGATTACTTTCCAAACCTTTTATACTTAATTGCATGACTTATAAAACTTGGAGGATTTGATCATAAATATTACATTTTTGCCTAAAAATGTCGGTATATGTATATCTCCTCCAACCTTCATTTTCATTTTCATAAAATCATATATGTTTGCTTCCTTGTTTCACCGAACCATCATCCCTCAAGAAAGAAAAGAGAATTCATCCCTTTCATCTAGGAATTTGAAGGATTGGATAGTTTGGAGACATCATCATCATCTTCATCATCTCTTATCTCTCCATTTCTCTCTTTCAAGGTAGACATGGATATTTTCATGAATTCTTTGAAGTTGGGATCATAGCTAGGGTTATGATTTATGGTGGATAACTTGATTATAAGTTGTTAGATATACAAATACATACTTTTAACATGAATTGGAACTTGAATTCTTGAAGATCATGGAAGAATATGACATGAGTGAATATATGAGAAAAGTGGATGATTATGATGATCAAGACATGATTTATGTGTTTATATGGTTTTTATTATGCCTTAAAGCATGAATATATGTTACTTTCATGAATTCTTGCAATTGGAATTGAAGTTATAAGTAATTATGAAGTTTTGTTGATTGAATCCGAGCTCCCCTGTTTCTGCTGCTATGTTCTGCATCTTCTGTAAAACGGGAACGGCCATTCCCGTTCCCTTTGTAAGTAGGGAACAGCCGTTCCCATAATTTGAATAAGTGTGTAGGGCGGCGAGGACGGGAACGCCCGTTCCCACTTTATCTCACAAGACGGGAACGGCCGTTCCCATGTTCGGGAGAAGTTTCGGGAGTGGGGGAACGGCCCTTCCCATTTTGCATTGAAACCTGGAACGGCCGTTCCCATACCCCTGGAAGTACAGAAACTTTCTGCATAAAATTTCAAGTTTAACCCCTCGATCTGACGACTTATTTGACCCCAATTTGTTATAATATGAATGATTACGTGCCAAAACGTGATAGTTGCATGCCACATTGTTTATTGCACGATGTCTCGTATTTGATCATGACGTGCGTCGTCTGTGGAGTCATATGCTTGAACAACGGTCTCATGCACGTATATTGTTCCGTTTCTTATCCAGTTGTTCTCCCGGGGTGGAGATTATGATCAGCAAAGCATGTTCTCGCATCCATGAGTTGTCGTGTCGCCTGTCAGGTGAGGTTTAGTTATTAATTATTTAGAACCCTATAACCCTTATGTGGATTTCGGCCAAATTACACATGCGTATATTTTTATAATCGTTTTCCAACAACAAGGGATTTAATAACTACTCGTGTATCATGTTACAAGTCATGTTCCGTGAAAGTAAATCGTGTTTCCTGAAACTAATCGTGTATCGTGTTATAATCAAGCCATAAATCGTGTTATCGTGTTACTATGATCGTGTTTGGCGAACTATCGTGTATCGTGTTTATGGGCCCGAGGGTGAGTGTTTGAGCCAACCGGGAAAGCATAGGGTTGACGGGTAACTCACACACCACTCTCACACCGTGGGGATGCCCCCTGAATCCACCAGGAGGTTTGGTGGAGGAAGGAGTCCCGTACGTGGGAGTCATGCTCCCGACGTACGTCGTGTTATCGTGGGTGGTTCGGGCCTTGCAAACCCACCACCAATGGAGTGAAGGATGGATTTCCTGTTATGGATCGTGTGCACTTTAGTGACTTGCATGATAACCTAATTAAATGAAAGTGCAACCCTTGTTCACTGTAAAGGTTGGTTGGAGATCGTGCACGCCCCTCGCCAGGGCCACTGATAGTTATAATAGCCGTGATTATCGTGTTAAACCTGATAGTTGTAATCTCGGGCGAGTCCTTGATATTCTTGCACTTATATTGTTGTTATTATTGTTTTAGTTACAAAACCTTACCCGAGGTTACAACTTGCATGTTCTTTGCGCTAATATATATCTATGCCCCTCACTCAGTCTTCCATAGACTGATACCTCTACCTTTCAGGTTCTTGTAGGTGCACGCTAGGCGGGAGCCGAGTCGTGTCAAGTCCAGTCCATGTAGTCGAGTCATTCACGGTGCATATTGTTTATTGTCGCTTTAGAACTATTGTTATAGTTACTTGTTATTTATATTCGGAGATGATAATGTATTGATGTGGAAAGCTAGAACATATTTTGTCTTACTTGGAAATCGAGAAATGTCGTGACATGTTTATTGATTATATTTGATCGTGATTAGTTTATGCTTCCGCTTTCACACGTGGCATGTGTACATTAGTCCCGCCTAGCTTGTCGTTTATTGCATTGTCACCCGTTCGCTATAGGTTAGTCCATGTACGGATTGCCCGTTTCGTATGTGGGTTGACCTATAGTGCGGGGGTGTGGCACCTCCACGTGTAAGGGGTGCTACATCTGAGGTGGTATCAGAGCCCGGTTGCAAAACCGAGGTTCTCGTGTCGTGTCATGTCAAGTCTAGGTCGAACGGCGTAGGAAGTAATTGGGAACTTGGGTATTGCATTCATTCTTGTCATTAATTGCTCACTACTTGACCTTATGTGTCGTGAAATTCATGTGATCCACGTGTCTACTTGAATCTTGTGAAATTAATTGTTATATTTGGCGTTTGGAATTGTTTCTAAGTATGACACGTGCATTGACATCTTAACCGGCATGCACAATTACGTGATTCCTGTTAGTAAATTTTCCCTCCGGACATCGGAAGGCTTAAGAAAGAAAATTTCATTTTCTTTCTTAAGGGGGAGAGACGGCCAAGGAACTAATTTAAGGAATCAAGTGTCAGCCGAACTACTACCACGAAGAATTTCAATCCACAGTGAACGGTACTCTTGAACATGCATATCACGTGCATCATATATTTCATTATTGTTACATTTAATTCCCTGCTAGTTGGTTTATCTTGTTAGTCAAGAGACGGGGTTCTCTTGATACTTGTTAGAGAGACGGGGCACTCTCATTCTTGTTTGGCAACTTGTTTTAGTGGAAGATTAGATTTTCTCGCGAGTGTTTAGAATCCTAGAAAGTTGAGGGTCGTGATTTAACAGTAATGCAAGAAATCTCGCGGACTGAAGACCTCTTTCCGACTAATCCCAGACGGGGAATGGCCAACCCCGCGTGGGATGAAAACGAGAGAGTCAATTAACTCCCAGGAATCCGAGACAGTGAATCCGAGGACGGATTCTCTTAAGGGGGAGAGAATTGTAACGCCCCAATTTCAGGTACGTACGACACGTTTGAGATTTTTTTTGAGAGTTAAGATTTATTTAATTCTTTTACTTATTAAATTCCTATATTTATGATAAATTGTGGAAATTTCACTCCAATATGTTTACGTGGAAATACGTTAAATATGTGTCAATTCGGGATTTTGGTGTTACGTGAATTAATTATCTAGACATGATTTAATTACCTAATTGTCCTTAATTGCTCATTTCCTTTTATTTAAGGACCAAATTGCATGAAAGTTTCTTGGACTAAATTGATTACTTTCCAAACCTTTTATACTTAATTGCATGACTTATAAAACTTGGAGGATTTGATCATAAATATTACATTTTTGCCTAAAAATGTCGGTATATGTATATCTCCTCCAACCTTCATTTTCATTTTCATAAAATCATATATGTTTGCTTCCTTGTTTCACCGAACCATCATCCCTCAAGAAAGAAAAGAGAATTCATCCCTTTCATCTAGGAATTTGAAGGATTGGATAGTTTGGAGACATCATCATCATCTTCATCATCTCTTATCTCTCCATTTCTCTCTTTCAAGGTAGACATGGATATTTTCATGAATTCTTTGAAGTTAGGATCATAGCTAGGGTTATGATTTATGGTGGATAACTTGATTATAAGTTGTTAGATATACAAATACATGCTTTTAACATGAATTGGAACTTGAATTCTTGAAGATCATGGAAGAATATGACATGAGTGAATATATGAGAAAAGTTGATGATTATGATGATCAAGACATGATTTATGTGTTTATATGATTTTTATTATGCCTTAAAGCATGAATATATGTTACTTTCATGAATTCTTGCAATTGGAATTGAAGTTATAAGTAATTATGAAGTTTTGTTGATTGAATCCGAGCTCCCCTGTTTCTGCTGCTATGTTCTGCATCTTCTGTAAAACGGGAACGGCCATTCCCGTTCCCTTTGTAAGTAGGGAACGGCCGTTCCCATAATTTGAATAAGTGTGTAGGGCGGCGAGGACGGGAACGCCCGTTCCCACTTTGTCTCAAAAGACGGGAACGGCCGTTCCCATGTTCGGGAGCAGTTTCGGGAGTGGGGGAACGGCCCTTCCCATTTTGCATTGAAACCTGGAACGGCCGTTCTCATACCCCTGGAAGTGCAGAAACTTTCTGCATAAAATTTCAAGTTTAACCCCTCGATCCGACGACTTATTTGACCCCAATTCGTTATAATATGAATGATTACGTGAAAAACGTGATAGTTGCATGCCACATTGTTTATTGCACGATGTCTCGTATTTGATCATGTCGTGCGTCGTCTGTGGAGTCATATGTTTGAACTACGGTCTCATGTACGTATATTGTTCCGTTTCTTATCCAGTTGTTCTCCCGGGGCGGAGATTATGATCAGCAAAGCATGTTCTCGCATCCATGAGTCGTCGTGTCGCCTGTCAGGTGAGGTTTAGTTATTAATTATTTAGAACCCTATAACCCTTATGTGGATTTCGGCCAAATTACACATGCGTATATTTTTATAATCGTTTTCCAACAACAAGGGATTTAATAACTACTCGTGTATCATGTTACAAGTCATGTTCCGTGAAAGTAAATCGTGTTTCCTGAAACTAATCGTGTATCGTGTTATAATCAAGCCATAAATCGTGTTATCGTGTTACCATGATCGTGTTTGGCGAACTATCGTGTATCGTGTTTATGGGCCCGAGGGTGAGTGTTTGAGCCAACCGGGAAAGCATAGGGTTGACGGGTAACTCACACACCACTCTCACACCGTGGGGATGCCCCCTGAATCCACCAGGAGGTTTGGTGGAGGAAGGAGTCCCGTACGTGGGAGTCATGCTCCCGACGTACGTCGTGTTATCGTGGGTGGTTCGGGCCTTGCAAACCCACCACCAATGGAGTGAAGGATGGATTTCCTGTTATGGATCGTGTGCACTTTAGTGACTTGCATGATAACCTAATTAAATGAAAGTGCAACCCTTGTTCACTGTAAAGGTTGGTTGGAGATCGTGCACGCCCCTCGCCAGGGCCACTGATAGTTATAATAGCCGTGATTATCGTGTTAAACCTGATAGTTGTAATCTCGGGCGAGTCCTTGATATTCTTGCACTTATATTGTTGTTATTATTGTTTTAGTTACAAAACCTTACCCGAGGTTACAACTTGCATGTTCTTTGCGCTAATATATATCTATACCCCTCACTCAGTCGTCCATAGACTGATACCTCCACCTTTCAGGTTCTTGCAGGTGCACGCTAGGCGGGAGTCGAGTCGTGTCAAGTCTAGTCCATGTAGTCGAGTCATTCACGGTGCATATTGTTTATTGTCGCTTTAGAACTATTGTTATAGTTACTTGTTATTTATATTCGGAGATGATAATGTATTGATGTGGAAAGCTAGAACATATTTTGTCTTACTTGGAAATCGAGAAATGTCGTGACATGTTTATTGATTATATTTGATCGTGATTAGTTTATGCTTCCGCTTTCACACGTGGCATGTGTACATTAGTCCCGCCTAGCTTATCGTTTATTGCATTGTCACCCGTTCGCTATAGGTTAGTCCATGTACGGATTGCCCGTTTCGTATGTGGGTTGACCTATAGTGCGGGGGTGTGGCACCTCCACATGTAAGGGGTGCTACAATCAAAGTGGGCCCTCGCGTACCCAAATGCTTGGCGAAAAACCTCAAATTGATTAGGGACCTTCGCGGAAGCTACCCCTTGCATCTTACATTTGGAAACAAACTTTTTAACAAGTTTTCTTACGAGTCTCAACCAGGGTGCTCTCGAAAAGAGACCCTCGCGTTGACAAAAGACTTAACAAAAATTTGCAAATTTCACGCATCACATTTACTTAGCTTTTTTACTCAATTCTTACAAACAAGAATGTGATAAAATACGCGCACAAATAAAGTACATGAGACATAACATGGCAGCAAAAGGAAAATAATAATTCATTAATAGCAAAGACCAGGCGCTCAACATTACAAAACAAGGGTACTCTGGCCCAGGGAATTCATTCAAAAACAGAAAGAATTACAAGTAAGAAGATAAGATTGCAAGTCTTGAAGAAGGAAGCAGCCTAAGCACCTTGAGCAGGGCCATCCTCCAGATCAACCACTTCGTTTTGGGCTTGGGGAGTTGGTTCTGAGGCTTGGGCAGTCAGAGCATTGGGAGTTGGGGCCCTTGGGGGCACAGTGGCCTCAAACGCCAGAGCGGGAGTATTCTCACTGGCCGGAGTAGGAGTGTCTTCAACAATTGAAGCTTGGGACACGTTTTCCTGAGGGCCCTCAGGGATGATTGCAGCATTGTTAGCCCCCTCGTTGGTTGGCTCGTTGCGAGGCCCCTCCACAGATTGGCGAGACTCTAAAAACTCATCTTGAAGGATCTCTACAAGATAACCATATTCTGGCTCAGCAAGGTTAGCCTCCGGATCCTCATCCCTGTGGCCAGGCCCAAGTGGATCATTTGCTCTATGGCCAAATTAAAGGCGCTCTGAGCCTCGTCATAACAGTGGAGCGAAGCGGCAAACCTAAATGCCTTGGAGTGGCAAAACTTGATGATGGCTTCTTTATTTGCTCTCTCCAGACGCTCGAGAAGCGACTGTTGGAATTCTTTTTCACAAGCGCTACGGGCCTCCTCAGTGTACTTTTTCTTGGCCTCATTGTACTTGCGGTTCCACTCGTTTATCTCTGATATCAGATTCTTAGGAGCCACGGAGATAGAGGAATAATCCGAGCGGTACTTCTTCCAAGAGGCTTCCACATTTTTTAGGTCCTCCTGCAACTTCTTCAGCTCCTCCTGCACCTTGGCATGCTCAGTTTGTAGAGACAAAAATTTGGCTTTCTCCACATCCAGCTCTTCTTGAATTTGAGCGGGGTCGTTCGAGCATGCCATCTTCTTGTATTTGGCCTTGCGCTCGGAATAGACAGTCGAGCGACGCTGGAGATTTCTCACCCTCGGAAGTATTTCCTGCAAAACTCCCAACACTGCATTTTTTAGAAGGAAAAAGAAACACTTGGAGGAAACAAGGAAGGATAAAAGGGAAACTATACCGCAATAATGGCGTGCGCGAGGTCTTGAGCCACTTCCTTGCGCTCTGTCCGTACAACGCTCTGTGGTCTCCAGAAAAATGGACTCTCTCATAGAGTCCATAAGTGATGTTGCAAGTAAATTCATGGTTGCTCAACAACGTAGGACCCTCGTTGGGATCTCGCTTGAAGTACCTATCCCAGGCGCGCTCAAAATTTTATAGTTGATCCTCCTCGGAGGAAGAAGTATCTTCGTCTCCGCAGTCTCCCTCGATCACTTTTCCTTTTCCCTTGCCCAAGATGGGGATTGTATCATACATTTTTTTCCTCTTCTTAGAAGGCTGGGCATCACCCTTTCGAGCCTCCCTTATCGCCACCACATTCGAGCGTGGCCTTTGTTGGATCCCTTGGGGGGCGGTTGGCGGCCTCTGTTGTACATTATCTGGCCTCACTGCGAGGCGATTATCCGCTGGAGGCGCACGGTTGTCCCTGCAACCACGACCGGCCGTATTTGTGGTGGTGTTGGAACTCGCACCTTGGTTGCCCCCTCGGCCATCACCTCTGTCGGCCCCTCGACCATCTCCTCTACCTGCCCCTCGACCCTGGTTGTTTTGGGGCGGTTGTGGTTGCTGTTGTTGCTACTGTTAGTTGCGAGCGTTGAGGAAGTTCGCAACGTTCCTCATTCCGCCCCCAGCTCTCCTCGCCATCAGAATGCTTACACCTGAAAATGACGGGAATAAGGGTCATGTTTTCCACACAAAAATCGACAAAAGTACAAGAACAAAAGTCAGTGATCCTATCTAAAGTTAGTTCCCTAGAATCTAATCATCTCTCTCCAGATTTCGAGCGAGAGGGTTTTGGATCATTTCTGGGTCGTTCATGAGCCCATATAAGAACATGATTTCTTCGTCATCTATCAACTCTTTGGCCTGGATAAGCCACTTGGCATTCCTAAGCTTGAGGGCCAGGTTCTTAGCCCAGTCTATGGAGAACGAGGGATCTAGACGGGATCTGACAAGGGGTCTGTCCCCATGATCCACCCACTCTCGTGGCACCCCAAAGTCCTTACCATCTGGGGCCCTCACAAAGAAAAACTTCTCCTTCCAGTTAATCCCGTACGATGTCGAGGGCGCATCTATCAATCTCAAATTCGCCTTGGCTTGTACATAGTAGAAGCCAGCCTGAGGCGACGAGCGTAGTGAACGAACCACTTGGAAAAGGTTATTGAAATTGTGGATTGATGGCTCGTTCCCGGTACACTTCATCAGGATTACAAAAGAGGTTATGAGGGCTATTCCGTTGGGCACTATTTGCGAAGGACTAAGGTTTAAAAGGTTTAATATGCTGGCAACAAGGACGGAGATAGGGAACCTTAGCCCCCCAAATGTTACGGCATCTATGTAGACCGCCATTTGCCCAGGGGGGATGATTAGCTCTCTCGTGCGGCTCAAGGAGTCTATATGCATAACGCTCGTCCCAGTAGCGGGGAGCCCTTATTGAAACTAATTCTCTAACGGCATGATTGGTATGATGGAATGGGGTGGGAATGGAATGGGCATTACTACGTCCATTCCTAAACCCATGATTGGTACCAAAACATGATTAGGAATACTCATTCCCTCAGTACTGCCCATTCCCACAAGCATGGGATTACCCATTCCTTTGGTCCCCCATGGTATTAGCCATTCCCAATGTTTAAAATTTATTATTATTTTTATATTGTCGTCACATATTTATTAAATGCATATTATATTTTATTATTTTCATAAATAAAAATTAAATACTATTAATCACTTTGAAAATTTAATAAATTATATTAAATATATATAAATATAAATATATTATAAATTTAAAAAACATGTTCAAAATATTATTTTATTTATAAAATTTTATAAATTCAAATATTTTATAAAGAACGAATTTTGATGTTTATATTAAAATTTATTTTTAAATGCCAAAAAATATATTACATATAATAAATAATTAATACATAATCTATGCATCAATAAAAAAATAGTATATATATATATACATAAATATATATATATATATATATATATATATATCCCAAACTCACTCTCACACTCACATATATATAGTACATATAGTAAATGTCATACATATAACACGTTCGATATAAAATAGTAATAATATATTTATATATGAAAATATATAGTTACTCAAAATAAAAAATTTAAAATATATATTTAATATAAAAATATTTTTAATTATACACTTTTATTATTATTATTATAAGTTTAAAATTTTTATTTCATTCCTAACTTTATTACTTGGCGTACCAATCATAGCAATGTCATAATAAAGCCATTCCATTCCTTTGTTCATTCCATTACAAATTTCATTTCTTTCCTACTTCATTCCATTCATTCATACCAATCATGCCGTAAGGGTTAAAGTGCTGGGGGTCTTGCCCGGGGTCCTCTCAGTCGCCTACATTCCCGAGCCCGAGCCCAAGCCCTCGGTGGATTTTTTGGTTTTCTTGCTCCTTTTTCTACGCTTAGTTGGAGGCTCCTCCGAGGGCCCAGCTATTCCTTCTCCTTTCGGGATTAGAGCCAAAATTGCCACCGTTACAGTATGGCGGTGGGGATGAATAGCACTCTCCGTCAACGGCAGAGTCTCCCCCCTGCCTCTCTGTCTCTATCACCAAGTCCATCTCTTCAAAGAGATGTTCCGCACCTCCGGGATCCCTCTCCCCCATAGCAGAAATTGTTGCATCCAATTCCTCATCCCTAGGAGAACCAGGATAAGATGAACTTTGGGTAGCCATTTTCTCAACTTCACGGGCAAATTCTTCAATATGGTTTCCAGACCTGGTTTTTTGGGAGTTTAGAGGAGATATAGAAAGATTGGTGTTATCGAGATTTTTGGAAGAGAAAGGAATTTTGGGAAAGATTGATCCTAACGATACTAGGGTTAGCAGGTCAAAAAGTCAGAAGAAAGTAAGAAGGTTACCTAGAGTTTTCGGAAAAGCTTGAAAGAGGGTTGGAATTCTCTGAAAGTTTCTTGAGGAAGTTTTTTTTGCAAGGAATGCTCTGAAAGTTGGTTCGTGTAAAGAAGAAGAAGAATGTGAAACCCTCTATTTATAGGGTATGATTTGGGAATATTAAATTCAAAAGCAATCATTTCCCACCTAGATAACTGCCCACTTTTGCGAACCGTCACCCACATCCCGAAATTCACGCGTCGTTTCCTGAAAAGTCGCACCCACTCGCCCATCAGCATTTAATGCGGGCCAATATGGGTGGTCAGTTGAAAGGACAGCATTTAATGCATGCTCAGAAGAATATTTCACCGTACGCCATCTTCCCTCACGAGCGTCGCCCTCGAGATTTGAAAAGATTTAGAAATCTACAACCCTTATCACTAAGGACTACAGAATTAGGGGGCAAAATGATGGGGCCAAAATACGTCCGACCCACGTTTCGACGCGTGGTGCCACCATTGAATGAAACGTGGACTCTCATTCCCCCAAACAGCCTTCCTCCGAGCGTCAACCGCCCTCGGCTGCTAAGATCCAAGTGACACGTGTCGTCATCATCGCGAGACATGTGGCACTCATAATTACTCAAGTACGAGCGTCATCCCGGTTTCCCAGCGTGCCTTGATTCCGCCAAGGGATTGACCCTCGAGCACTCAGACCAAGGGATCAAAGGATTGACACGTGTCTGCATGCAAGCAGACCAAGGGACCAGGCTCCCCCTTATCTTACAGCCTTAGCCCGGATCTACCCTCGGGTCCGCGAGCCCATTAGGCTCATGGTTGACACGAGCGCGCTCATAGCCCTCGTCACCAACCCAAAACGGCTCTCTGACACCCCGTAGATGTCCGCATACCTACAACTGTTGCCCGCACCACCTTTTTCACCAGCTTTTGCAGGAGATTCCTCCTAGGTTTCTCCTCATTGCATCACGTGTTAGGGCGACATCGGGGCAGGACCACAAGGGATAAATTACCAAAGGGTTCCTGACCCTCAACTGTAAATAGGAGTCTTCATCTCCATCTCTATAAGGAATCTCCATTACTGTAACTTTGCAATTACTTAACTTCATCTTCTCTTCTCAGATCATCATCTGACTTGAGCGTCGGAGAGCCAAACTGGGTATCACCCCCAGTTACCCAGCTTGGCCATCTGACCTCTCTTTCTTTGGTGTTTGTCCTAGCAGGTTGAACCCCACCTTTTTCGGCGATTGTCATTTGGTTTCCTCACATCAAACAAATTCTAAAGTGATCGGACTCTGTTTCTTATATTCAGACCCATCAATATTTTTCAATAAATTAATTAATCCTAATATAATATTTTTTAATTAACTAATACTAATATAATTGTAATTATCTAAATCTAACTAACCATATAATTTTCCTTTAGTTTATATACTAAAATATAAATTAAATGCGTAAAAGTACGAATAGCGTTTTTAGTTTCTTACGACTTAATATACCACGATTTAGAATTGGACGTTACTAGACCAAAGTTACTTTAAATTAAGAATCCTAATGAGACTCAATGTGTGTGCATATAAAAATAAGATATAATCTAATTTTATAAATAATTTTTCTAACATTCGATTAAACATTCCTTGAATTTTTCTTTATATATATATACTCTTTTAATTATTTCTAACATAAAATCAATTATAAGAAAAAACATAAATCTTAAATAATACTCATTAGAGAAATACAAATAAGAAAATGGAATGCAAGATCAAATGACAAAGAGAATATAAAAAAGAGATAAAGAATAGTTAGTTAAAAGAAAAAATTACTTGATTTTAATGTATATACACACGGATACCAAAATTAAGGACAATTGTGAAATATCTTTACAAATATATTTATAAAGGCCTTGACAAAGTAAGAATTAATATTATAGTAAACAAAATTTTGAAGATTAGATTAAAATTTTCAAAATGCTAGATTGGGTGTCAGCTCAAGAAACGATATGGATATTTTTTTAATTTAATTTGAATGAGATTGATCCAACAGTTATCAATTTATATTTACATTTTCTAAAGTAGCAATATAAGACTTATTTGTCGAATCAAAACTCGAAGGATATTTTGACTTAGGATCATTGCTCCAAAACAATGGTCCTTGAATGTTTTCAATGTGGTTAAAAAACAAAAAAAATAAAAAAAAATACAAAGAATTTCCAGACCATTATACATGAGACAAGCAAAGTAAGTATTCAAAAGGTTTGGAGAAAGAATTGATGGCAAAATATAACAAACTATTGCAACAATAAGAGATTATTTGGTTTTAAGAGTCGAGAATTAATTTGGTCCAATTCAGAGATAAAACATATATGTTTCTTTCATCTTTCAACCATAACAGGAAGAATGAGGAACCAGATGAATGCTCTTAAATTAGACAAAGAATGGGTAACCAATAATGATCAACTAAAGCCACACACTTGGGAGTACTACACCAAACTATTCGGTGAAGATACCATCGAAGAGGTGATGAGTCTTGGTATTAGCTTGCACCAACGAACCCTAAGGCGTTACCGAAAAAATAACTTGGCAAGAATGACCTCAAATGAAGAAATTTTGACGGTAGTGAAGAGCATGCACCTGTACAAAGCGTTGGGAGTAGATGGTTTACAAACTTACTTTTTTCTAACCTATTAGGATGTAGTAGGAGACTCGATGGTTAATTCATCAATGATTGCATGGAGAGAGAGTCAATTCCTAAGAAGGATTATCGGGTGTTTATTTGCCTAATTTCAAAAATTAATGCTACAGAGAAATAAACAAGTTTCAGCCCATTATGTTGTTAACGTATTACTCAAAATGATCACCAAGATGATTATACTTCGTTTAAGCCGTATATCAACGAAATTGTGGGATCGAACCAGAATAGATTTTTGGCCAAGGCACCCATTATAATGCTACATCACTCCAACGATAAAAAAGTGTTACTAATGCTACATCACTCCAACGATAGAAAAAGGGGCATGGGGCTGAAATTGAATCTTGAAAAGACGTACAACAAAATTCAGTGGAATTTTCTAAAAAAAACTTTAACTTTTTTCAAATTCCCGACGAGTATTATCAATATAGAATGGTGAGACGATGGAGGCTGTACGGATGTGTGGTATTAGATAAGGCAATCACTTTTGCCTTATTTGTTTGTACCCAATGTGAAACAACTTACGTATATGATTAAGGAGATAATTTCAGCTGGACATAGAAGCCAATTACGATATGTCAGAGAAGCTCTCACATCTCACACTTTCTTTTTACGGACGACTTAATATTAGGAGTCAAAGCTACTGTGAATGGAGTAAAGCTAATTCAAAGTGTGGTTGAGGCATTTCGCAAGCCGTTGGACCTCAAATTAAACTTCAGCAAATCATATGTGTTGTTCACACCTTATGCGTCAAATGATTTAAAATAGTAGGTTAGTAGAATTCTAGGCATGAAAGGTACAGACAACTTAAGGAACTATTTAGGGGTGCAGATGAACTTTGGCTGAAACTATATGAGCATTTCTCTAATGTAATTAAGAGAATAAAAAAATGTCTCTTGGGATAGAAAGCCAAGACGACAAACCTTTTCGGATGAATGATACTTATTCACTCCATCACGATCTCGATCTTCATCTACCACATGTACATAATTTGGCTCCCCACGTGCTAAGAAGTTACCCGTTCGCTCTCCCAGTATGGGACAAGATTGTTGATGCATAAACAAAACAAAATCTCCGTGGCTTGCAAGGGTCGGATGGGCTCAAAGTGAGCTTTAATAGTAAAATTCAAAGCAATATGTTACAATAATATTATGGGTAGATTGTCTTGATCTTGACGCTCTGAAATTCTCAGAAAGCATGGAACCGATGGAGCTATCAAAATGTTATAAAGTTTAAAAGTATTACTCTTCCTCGCATAAAAGAGTTATCTGACACCTTAATAATAAGTGAGGATGAAAAATACAGGCAAAAGAAAATCTACACTGAGTTGTCGTGGAATAAACCCGAGAACGAATGTGCGAAACTATACTCGAATGAAAGCTTTTATAACCACACCAACAACTGAAGATGGTGCTAGGATAAGCTATGAATCTTGATAGAATTTCAATAATGTAGCGGAGTTTTTGGGCTTACGTGATGGATTAACACTAGCTTAGGAGGGTCGCTTTTTGAAAATTAATATGTGATTGATTTGGAGTGGGCCGTGAAATGCATAACAAAGGATGATATTGAAAAGCAACCAATGAGACATTTAATATTTAATTGTCGAAATGTACTCCAAAGACCGAAGGAAACTTGGATTAAATAAATCACAAGAAAGAAACATGATAACGGGTAAATTGGAAAGGATATGTCACAAGGTTCAAGGTGGTTATTACGTCTAGGATGCTCCGTCGACAAAACTGGATGAGTCATAGACAATTAACTTGAGGCTGTTTTTCATGTAACGGTTGCTTTGTTTACTAGATATAAATAGTACAAAAGAAATAATATTAGTTATATTTTCTTTTACTATACAAGATACGTGTTATTGTTTTAAGGGAGACTGACAAGATTGAAAATAAATCATTCATATGGTATGAAACATGCAAAAAATGTAATACATCAAGATACAAATTTGAAAAGGGTGTTCCCATTAAAAGGTGCAATTATGAAGATAAAAAACCTATACCAAAGTAATATAAAAATATCAATCATCAATAAGTATATTTTTTATTTATAAATTTAATATTATAAATTATTTTTGAATTAATAACATGTATAAGTGGTACTAAATGTTATACATGAGGGTATAGTGCTTCCATCATATTATTTCAGGAGTATATAATTTGATCAATATATAAAAATAAAAAATCAATTGAGAATTTAATTAATTTTCATAAAATATTATTATTTAATACTTTATAATAAATAAATTAAGTATTAAAAGCTCCATTAATATTTTGTATAATTAAATTACTAACACTTTTAATTGTTCAAGGAGAATATCACTCAAAATATTATAGGGTAACTTAGTTTACAAGTATCAATGGAGATTTGCTTTCCCATTGCAATTAATCAAAGAATAAAAGTTATCAATTGAAAATTACATGTTGTAGCTAATGCAATTGAAAAGTACAATCCGATATATAAATGGAAAGAAAAATAGAAATATTTATTAAATCAAACTACAATCATAGAGATGAAGATGGAGATTTGGGAAAGGGGATAATATTGAAAATGATGATATGTCAAACCCCCAGTTACGAGAGATAGGTATTTAGTCAAAGGTAATTATACTAAAATTGGTGATAATGATAAATCAAAAGTTACAATTTCTCAAGATTATGGAATAAAAATAAAATAAAATAACAATGCTCCAATTTTAAATGATGGAATCGAGATTGGAAATATAGAAAAAAAAATCAGATGCAAAAGTCATAATTTTGTCCTTAATTTGGTATGTGCATCAATATACATCAAAATCAACTATTCTTTCTTTTAACTAACTATTTCTTATCTCTTTTTAATTCTCTATTTGCTATTGACCTTGCATTCCATTTTTTTATTTATATTTCTCTAACGAACATTATTTAAGATTTATATTAATATTTTACTATTTATTATATATATATATATAGTAGAAATAATTAAAAGAGTAAATTAATATAAAAAACTCAAGGAATGTTTAATTGAACACCATAAAAATAATTTATAAAATTAAATTATATCTTATTTTTACATGCACACATATTAAGTTTCCTTAGAATTCTTAATTTAAAGTAACTTTGGTCTGACGATCTGCAATTCTAAATTGTGGTATATATTAAATGTAAGAAATCAGAAACCCTATTTATCCTATTTAATATATATAGATTATGTTAATTATCCTATCTAAATAACATTTACACATTTAATTTATATTTTATTATATAAACTAATGAGATATTATATTGTTAATTATATTTAGATAATTATAATTATATTAATATTAGTTAATTGAAAATTATTTTATATAAATTATTCAATTATATTATTTTGATAATTAGATAGGTTTATAAAATTATAATATGATTATAATTAAAGAAAGTTTATGAATTTAGATAATTAGAATTATGGAGTTATATAATTAGAATTACATTAGAATTGATTTATTGAAACTTATCTTATTTAACTCATTCAATTTAGATCATATTTTATTTTAATTAATTATCAAATTTTATTAAAATTATAAAGTGAATTAATTTAATGTTTTCCAATTCGTTAGATATCTCTTATTATAACATTTTAAATTAAAAAATAGACAACTTATATTATAAGCATTGAATACAATTATATTAATAGGGTTAATTACAGATAGCTCCCACGGGAGTATTAGAAACTATAACTTGTGATCCACTTAGTCAAACAATTACATATACACCCATTAAGGAGTTTGAAAATTACACGAAACACCCATGAATTAAGGTTCTTTTAAATATTTTAAGACATCATCAAAATTTTAACTTGATTTCCCTATTTTGACCATTCATTTAGTATATATTTGAATTAGTATTGAAAATTTAAACTTAATAAATTAAATCATTAATTAATATAAAATAATATGATTTTGTCATTTTAAATATTAAATTATATATATAGAAAATCTAAATTTAATGGGTTAAATATAATATTAGAAAACGTAATATATATATATATATATATATATATATATGTATAAAGTGATAATATATAATTAATATATATATAATAATGTAATATTTATATATGTTATATATCATACATATTACATATCAGTATGTATGAATATATATGCATATTGGCGTGTTATATATATACGTATGAATGAATATATGTATTGTCGTGATGTGGTGGTGTAATTAATATATATATACATAAATATTATTTTATTATATATATTTATTATATATTATAACTCTATATAACATCATTTTCTAAATATTATATTTAACCCATTAAATTCATATTTATTATATATAATTTAATATTTGAAATGATAAATCATATCATCTCATATTAATTAATGATTTAATTTATTAAATTTAAATTTTTAATACCAATCTAGATATAGTTAGGAAATTATTAAAATAAAAATTGTTATACTAAATGAATGGGTAAAATAGAAAAATCAAGTAAAAGTTTGAAGATGTCATCAAAAATTTAAAAGAATCCTAATTTATGGGTGTTTTGTGTAACTTTCAAACTCCTCAATGGGTGTATATGTAATTGTTTGACTAAGAGGGTCACAAATTGTAATTTCTAATACTCTCATGGGGTCTATATGTAATTAACCCTATATTGATATTAAAACAGTTCTTGTTAAACTATATATATTTTTTTTAAGTTAAAAAAGTTTTAATTCTACCAAGAGTTCTATTATAAGTTAATAAGTACTTTTTAAATATAGTTAAATTAATAATTTATAATATGTAATTACATAGTTATTCCTAACTAATAGTTATTCATATAATTATTATGAGGGTATTTTAGGCGATCCGTATTTTGTAAGAAACAAATCGCACTTTTATAATATACATAGAATAGAAAGAAAAGCATTTATTCTTCACCTGACTAATTTTCCCAACCAATTGAACTTTGTAAAACCCAGGTGACATATTTTTAAACAAGGTTAGGGGCTACATTTCGAAGGATCAAGCTTATCGAACGTGTTTAAAAATATTTCACCGGGACTTTATGTGGTTCAATTGGCCAGGAAAATTAGTCGCATGAGAACCGTGTGTTTTTCTCCAGTTGAAAAAAAATTTCCGCCATGCATTGTCCTAAATGTAACGCCCCGGTTTTTCAATTTTATTAATATGCCTTATTTGCTTCTAAATTGCGCAATTTAATTATTTAATTATGTGATTAATTGTTTTTATGTGTTTTATATTTAATTTTATTATAATTGTTATTAATTAATTTTATTATAGTTTATTTTTAATTTATTATTAACTCTAAAGTGTATATATGTCGTATTATATATATATATATAACTATTTCTTTAAGTATATATATATGTTTATGTATTTTATTATTAATTTAATGATTATGCTAATTAAGTGTTATGTTAATTAATCATGTTTTAATTAATTAATTACGTGACTAAACATGATTTATTTAATATTAGAATTTGTTTAATTATTTACTTATTTAATATTTTGCATGGGAATTAATTGTGCATGGTAATTTTATAAATTATGCATGAATTGCATGGAGTGATCATATCGTTAATTTTGTGCATCGTTCTTATATGATATGATATCGAATTGCCACGAATTCGTAGTATGTCGTGCATATATGTGTTATGAACATGATTTTATGCTCAAATTATGTTTTTGAATTCATTTGTTATGTTAACGGATTTAATTTTAATTGAGGAACCAAAACGGGAGCTAACGAGGACTTAGCGTACCCTTGGTTCCGAATTTAATATCTTGAGCTCGGGAACTCGGATTCGAGTTCCGTCAACTCCGCTGAACTCGTAACGAAAATTCGAGTTTAGTAAACTTAGCCTTATAATTTTCCTAAGTCATTTGAAACTCCGAAATCCAACCGAAAAACGAAACGGAGACCAACTTGACCTTGTGCACTAATTGAGCCATATCTCATCCAAACCATAACCAAACTAACCATGGTTTGATTCCTTTTAACCCTAACTCAACCATCTATCAGTACATATCAAGCCCTAACCAAGATAACCCTCACACAATCCCCAAACACCAGCCAAAGCTTCTGCAATCCAGTTTTTCCCGCGACTGTGCAGTTTTGGGATTTTAGAGCTCAAATCTCAATCATCTTTCATCCAATCAACAAGGTGAGTTAGGATTATGTTGTACATGCATCTATGATTATTTTCATCCTCTCATCCCTGATTTTGATTCAGATTTCATGGGGTTTTGGATCATGTGCTTGAACAGTTAGGTTTTTAGCATTTGAATGAATTTTGAACCGATCTTCACTCCCTTCACGTACCGGGTTGCTGCTAGCTTTTGGAACTCGTATTGGTGTTAAATGTTATTCATTTCATCTTAGTTGCAGCTGTGTTGTTGGTTGGTTGATCATGAATTGGTTGCCCTGTTCTTTTCCCGTTATCCCCTGTTTTTCCCGCATAAAACTGCTGCGCTTTCCTTCTCAATTTTGTTGCATGTTTGAGGTTAATTCCAGGTCTGTTCTTGTGAAATTGGAACCTCATCTCACCTTAGATGTTGGCTTGAATTGTTTGCAAATTATGTGTTTGTTTGGCCTGCTCATTTCCTTGCTTTCTCCTCCCCTGTTTCGTTCATTCCCGGCGTACCTTCTGTTCTGTTGCTGCTGTGAGACACGGGTGTGTCGTCTTGGCCTTCCTAGTGTGGAACGGGGGTGCTGCTTGTCCAATTCTCACTGTACCGAGACACGGGGGTGTCTCGGCGTGCTCTATTTTGGTGACACGGGGGTGTCACCCTTTGCGTTTCCTGCAGAAAGTGGTTGCTGCTGTTCTGTTCTCTTCTTTTCCTTGCATTCTTTCCTTTATTGCTGCTGGGTGAGTGTACCTATTTTTCCCAGTTTGTTGCTGCTGCTTTTCCTTGGTTCAGTGTGTGTGTGTGTTCATGTTGCAAACCGTAAAACTGCTGCTGCGTTGCTGTTTTCCTCTTGCTTGACTGTGTGTGTGCTGTGTGTGGATAAGTGAAATTGCTGCAGCAGTTCTTCCATGATTGCATATGTGTGTGCATGAAAGACAAGTTAAATTCTAAGTATTTTTGCATGGTTGAATTTGGGTGTATGCTGTGCATGCATGCTTTGTGCGTGAGTATATATATATATATATATATGTGTGTGTGTGTATTTGTAGAAAGGGTGTGCATGAGAGGGCATAAATATATATATATGTATTTGTGAGTTGTGTGTGTGCATGCATGTAATATATTAATGTATATGTTATTATTATAAATATATATATATGCATGCATGGTGACCAACGTACCTATATATGTATATATTATATATATATATATGTTTATTATATAATTTAAGTATTAAATGATTATTTGTATAGAATTTAATTGTTATTGTTTCTTGTTTTATTTAATTTCGATCTTCAATTGAAAGTGATTAATTACCTATTCTCTAATTATAAATGCGATATACTACGTGTCATGATTATTGAATGAATTCTTAGATTAATTAATCACTATTTCACGTATTTAAATTATCGACTCTTGATTTAACGTTCTATTTATTTTATTCCTAAAAATGAATATGAATATTATGTGTTATGATTATTAAATGAATTCATGAATTAATTGATAAGCCTTATGAATGTTATGAATGTTATGAGTATATGAAATTATGAAACTTATATGAATTTATGAACTTATGAAATTGAATGAATGAATGAATGAGTTGATTATATGTTTTAAACTTCTTAATCGTGCACATGAACATTTTATTGATATAATGTGATCATTTATGCATTCATATCATATTCACTTCATTGTCGTGCGTCATATATGGTTCATTTAGAGTCTTGAGTCTCACGAACACGTCTTGTGGTCTTTTGTACAGTTTGTCTCCAGGGTGGAGAGCTTTTGATCGTTCAGGCACTTGGTGCTCGATCCTTGTTTCTTCACGGTTAAGGTGAGGGTGGTTTTCGTTTTAGCTATGTAACAAACCCTACAACCCTTATGTGAAAAGCTTTGGCCAAAACCTTATGATTATATATATATATATGGTTTTCAAATGAAGTTATCGAGTAAATTCTGCTGAATTATACGTATGAGCGTATATGAGCTTGAAAATGGTTTTGTAATGAGGCTATGCTCCAAACCGTGTGTCTTCATGCTAGCTATGGATTAGGATGACACGGAGAGGTACGTATATAGCATATGCCGAATTACACGGTAAGGTATTTACGAATTATGTTATGTACTTATGAATTATGATATGTATTTATGAATTATGTTATGTACTTATGAATTGATATGTTTTGGCGAGACACATTTATAACTTATTATTGAACGGGCCCCGGGACTTAGTATATGTGGCTAACCGAGGAAGCAAGGGCTGACGGGGATCTCATATACTAGTCCCAACCAAACTACGGTGATACCGGCCCTCGCTAGGAGGTTTAGCGGGGAATGGGAGCTGAGTGCCCTTGGGGGAGTCATGAAACCCCATTGGCCTATGATTGAGGTGGTCAGGTCTTGCAAGCCCGTCTACCACCCGGAGGAAGAAGGTTGGTTAGGATTTATGATGGGATGCGGGCCCAGAACAGTAGCAGTCCGGGACCACATTTTAAAATTTTTATTATAATACAAGTATTAAAATATTTCTAAAACATTTTAATACAAAGCGGAAGACTTAGCCGGATCTACTCAAGTATATACATGCAATTGATAATAAATTTTAAATCACTTAAGCAGATAAATATCTAACATGCAATTAACACTTAAGAGCACATAATTTATCATGCTTAAAATAAAATAACTGTAAAATATTACCGTACTGCAATCATGGCTATCTAACGGCATTTTTCCAGCTCCTTGCCCTTTCGTGAGACCGGCAGAGCTTCCCTGCAATATCCCCAGGGACACCCTCGGAGCGTGGGCTCCGAAAGTATTTCTCTAAATACTTAGAGAAAATAAAATTTAAACTAAAAACCCTTTTCAGGGTTTATTCTCCCGAAATTAGGCGTTTTATATAAACACCTAATTAAAATTAATTCCGAAATAAATCGGAATTAACTAGGAGAAAAATGGGACTTGGTTTCAAAGCCAAAATTTGGCCAAAACCATCCCAAAACTGAATGGGAGAAATGAGGACCCAAGGCCCCTATTTATAGGGGAAAAACCGAGGGCGTTTCGGTCATTTTGGATACAAAAGTAAGGGCAAAATGGTCATTTTACATCCCCACTTGCGTGTACAACTTGAACACGCAAACCAAGGTCACTACGTTGAAGGTCTCGTCACCACGAGTCCAACGCCGCCGGCCGTTCGCCGGAATTCCCCCGCACGCGCCCACACGCGCGGCCACAAGGCGGCGCGTGTGATCACTTGCGGTTTAGGGTTTCCGGCGACGTGGGCTGTTCTGAGGCTGCCACGTGTCCGGGTCTGGTCCGACCCGGAACCGGACCCGGTCCGGCCCTATCCGAGATCCGACCCGTTGACCCGGTCTTGACCCGTTTGACCGACCCGGTCCAGATCAAATCTGGGCCGTTACTCATGTTGACGTGGCGTGATCTGGGCCGTCCACGTGTCGCACACGTGGCATGCCACGTGGCTGCCCAGTCACGCCAGCTGGACCCACTTGCTGACGTGGCGTGACACGTCAGTGCCACGTCACCCGCCACGTCAGCAAATTTTTTTTTTTTTTTTTTTAAAAAAATTAAAATTTTATTTTCTCCAAAATAAAATTTCGGGTATTTCCAACTCTTTGGAACTTGATTTATTTTCTCAAAATAAATCCCTTGCCTATTTTCAAACACTTTGAAAAATCATTTCTCTTTCTCCTTTTATTATTTTCTCTTTGGGTTTTCAATTTTGGGGCTTGCAGGGGGACCTGCAGGACTAATTAATTTTAGCTCCAAACGGATTAATATATTATCATCTCATGATAATAATTAATTACCGTTTAACAATATTTAATTCCACTAAATAAATATTGTTGCACTCTAAAATTAATTAAATTATTCACGAATTTCTCGATCTAGAATAATTTCGCATTTTACTCCTCCGTGTAGATATCCATGAAAAATAAAATTACAACTACTATCATTTATTTTTCATCTCCAATTTGAAATTTATTGATTCGCCATAAGTTCAAATTCTCTGTATGTGAAACACATTCATCATACAACTTCGGTGACGTCATCACGCGAAGTGCTTTGGCCAAAGTCTTAATTCGAACTTTTACAAATCTATTTCAAGGATATCTCTTACCTTCCAGCAAGGCCACAGATTCCTCGATCAATATAACTCTTTAGCACATTTCATGTAACCACCGAACATACAAAGTATTTTGGCCACCCGTTACCGAGACCTCACTTCGAGTATGTTACAGTGACTAACACTACATGCCTAAAGCCGAAATATTATCAGGATTAAGAGTACAATGCTTCCTGAGATTTTATTCATTTTAGATAGCAGTATAAAATAAATAATCTCAGTGGTCCAGTTCGATGTTTCCAATCCTATTGAAAATCATCAACGTGTTATAATTGGAATCACCATTCCCTATGACGAAAGACTAATCATCTTATATAACCACGTTATAGTCTTGATAAAACATATTCTTATCTTACCGACTAGAACTTTAATAACACGTGATTTCGGTATTCAAAGTCTTTTCCTATGAAACACATTTCATATAAGAATACCATCACACATTATTAATTATTAATATGTGAAATACTCATAACTTGTGTAAATTCAGTTTAATTAATTCAACAAATTGAATTTTCAGGGCACTATTCCCAACAATCTCCCACTTGCCCTAAATTCAATTTGGCCATACATCTAAGTCTTATTCCTTTCACATGAGTGTCAAAACTCGTTTTGCACTCTTTCGCGCCAATACTTTAGTGAAGGAATCTATTAGACGTTTCTCTGAGCCAACAACTAGGAAATCATGAAACTAATACATCTAACTGGCTGCTTCTCAAGCTACCATGTATTTGACTTCCATGGCGGTGTAAGCAATACAAGTCTGCTTAACATTCTCCAATTAACAATTGCTCTTTCCAAAGTAAACACGTATTCTGATGTCAAACATCTAGAATACAAATCAGATTGTAAATCCGAATCTTTATACTCTATTGAAATGAGCTCACCACTGTGGTAGACAAGCATATAATCTCAAGTCCTTCTCAAGTACTTCAATATATGCTTTCACTACTACCCAATGTCAGACTCTAGGGTTTGACTAATATCTGCTGACTTAGATCTATTTAATAATAGACATCTGGCCTTGTACATAATATGACATACATAAAGCTTCCGCTGCGGGACTCTAATCATGTCTTCTATCTCTTCAGTTGTCTTAGGACACTGATCCTGAGATAGATAAATTCCACATCTAAAAGGTAATGAACCTTTCTTGGAATTTGTCATATTATACGTTGCCAGCATCTTATCCATATATGCTTCTTGTGATAAACCAATCTCCTTATTCCTATGATCACGACATAAGTCTGATCCTTGGAATAACATTGGTCTCACATAGGTCTTTTCTTGTCAAAATGATTTGACTTCCGAATCTTGACCATTGACAAAACTCTTGCATCATTCCCAATGAGCAGAATATTAATTACGTACAAAGTGAAAGTGTTACAATGCTATCATGATGTCATTTTGTACACTTTATGGTTCATCAGGCAATTATACAAATCCAAAGAATTTAAATTGCCTTATAATTCTGATGCTCCATAATCTAGACGCTTGCTTAAGATCATAAATCGATCTATTAAGCTTGCATTATATGCACCTGATTTCTGGCTGTGAAGCCTTCAGGTTGTACCATGTATCTCTTCTTCTTGAAATTGCCCATTCAAGAACATAGTCTTTACATCCATTTATCTAATCTCATAATCGATAATGAGATAAAATGGAGAGGATAATGGACTTAAGCACTATTATAGGCGAGAAGATCTCATAAATGATTTTTTCTTTCTGGGTAAAATCCCTTGCCATAAGCTTGCTTTAAAGTCTCTACTTTTGTCCATTTCTCCTTTTATTGTCTTGTAGAACCCAATTTTATCTAACAGGGTTTAATGCCTTCCGGCGCCTCTACAAGTTCAAGACTTTGTTAGAATACAGATATTCTAACTTAGATTCCATGGATATTGACCAAACGGTCAACGTCTATATCTTCTACAGCTTCATTACACGTGACAGGATCAGATACGTTAGATTCAGCCTCTTGGGTTAATCTTAGGTATCTTGTCAGGTGTCCTGACAATCCTCCCACTATAATGATGCTCTCGTGTACACGTCTCTACATCACATGTTGTATTTGGTACATCACATGTATCCAATATATTTTCAGTCATCACGGGTTTATGAAATCAGTATCTAATACTGTTATTTCTTTTAACACTACTTTGCTTCTACCCTTTGTGGTTATCTATGTAATTATCTTTGAAATATTCACAAACATCTTTTGTGATTTCTCAAATTACAAAATATACCACCTCTTGTTCTTCTTTGGATAACCTTAGAACAAGTGAACCTTTGTTCTTTATTCTAACTTGTCAGGATCCATCCTTAACTTGTAGACCAGGCTACCTTAAATCCGAAGATAAAAGATACAGGGTTTTCACCCTAACTACAGATCCATCAGTGTTTTAGGAACTGACTTAGATAGAACTAGGTTTGTCGTTTTGTGTGCAAAGCCCCAAAACGAAATTCATAGGGTAGCATGACTCTTCATGAATCTTTACCATCTCTATCAGAGTTTTATTTCTTTTTTCTGTAATACATCTTTGCCAAACCGTATCTCATACAGAAGGTTGAGATCTAATCTCATTTGAGAAATTCTATTTAACTCTGAGCATAGATACTTACTACTTCGATCTAATCGAAGTGCCTTGATATGCTTTCTAATTTGACCCTTTGACTTTAGTCTTATATTCCTTGAACTCTTCAAAATTATAGACTTAAGTCTCATCAAATAAACATATCTGTATCTAGAGTAATCATTCAAACGAATGATGAAATATCCAAAACTTTCTCTTGCTTGAACATTCATAGTATCATATGTCCGTATGAACTAACTCAAGCAAGTTCATGGCTTAATACCTTTTGTCTCAAAAGGAACTTTCTTGGTCATTTTACTTTTCTAAACAGGATTCGCAGATTGATACTATTTTTAAGTCAATAGGACTCAACAATCAGTCTTTGGATCCTGTTCAGATTCAATTGACCAATAGATAGGTGCCACGTAGAAGTTTTCTTCTTAGATGGTAAGTCAAGCTTCTTAATGTTAAACTTAAATTAGGGTTGTCATGTAGGCATAAAAGACCATCTTTTATTGTGCCAGAGCAAATAAACCTTTTATTTTGTTTAATGGTAACCTTTTGTTCAAAACAAACAGTTAAACCATTAATTATCATATAACTTACAGAAATTACATTTCTGTTTATATGGCACGTATAATATTAAAACCCTTTTGCCAAAATTCGACTTTATAGTCTTTACTGCTAATACAATTACACTTGTATTATCCCCGAGCAGTAGTTATGTGTTAGCCGTTTTTCAACCTTTCTGGTTGGTTTGAATCTTCGCAACAACTTGCAAATATGATTAGTTGATCTCAAATTCACATACCAGGAGTCCGGTGAATTTCCAACTAAACATATTTTCAACGAGTAAGATATCTTCATATCTTATCTAAACGGCGTAACAAACAGACAGACTAAGTATTTTGGATAATTTCTTTTTCCAATACCCGTTACCACCGAAATAGAAACACTTTTCCATTTTCGGATTTTGACTTTCTATTTCTGAACCTTAGATTGGGAACTTTTCCTTTTCTTTCTTCCACTTATTGGCTTTCTAGCCCGTGGATCTTGATGTCTGATTAAAGAGAACTTTTCCCTTAGTCTATATCACCCTTTCTGCCATATTGAGGTTGTTCATTGGTTTTTTTTTTTTTTTTTTTAAATTTTAAAATAATCTTGAACATTCAAACGACTTAGGCAGAGAGTATAGGATCGTATCCTATCTGTTAAGATTGTCTCTTTAAGCACATAGGCCTTCAATCCCGTTCAGATTAGTTATCATATTCATAATATGATTCTGAGCTAGTGATCCTTCAAACATCTTTGACTAACAACCTTTTTCGTGGCTCGTACCTTCGTACGATTCTGTCTTTTAAACATGTTCTTATCAGTGGACATCTCATGCGTCTGATGCTCAAGAACTTTTAAGACAGATATCAGGATATAAGACTAGCCAGATCATCACACTTGATCCATTTAGAATAAGCGTCTTTCTAATCCTGACTGGTTGTAGTTTTCGAAATTCTCGGATAAGGTTTAGTGAGTACGTAAACTTTCGTGTCTCAACACGATGCCAAGATTTATTACTTAGTCAGCGTAGTTGAACCCTTACTAGCCTATTTCCTCATACAGTTTGGAGTGGGCTAAGAGAGATCGTAATTATAAAACTGAAATAAATAAATAAATGCAAGTTATGATTATGTATTTCACTTTCTTCTGCGTCCAACCAATAAATGAAATCCACGTAAGCATTTTGATTTACGCAATGGTGACTTGACTAACCGCAGTTGACTCCCCGGAGGCGAGGTCGAAAACCGCTTAGAAAAGCAAGAACTATTCTTAATTAGCATGTCATCTAGGTAACTCTTACCAAACAATGTCAATCCACCACGTCAACCCTTGGCCTCTAAATAAATGTAACAGAGCTCCGAAGGGAGGTTAATACATTACTTAGTCAAGTGTGCACCATTACCTAGAAGTCCGTACGAGTAGGTCAAGACACTCCACGGAGGCGTGGTCGAGCTGACTTTCGTCGTATTTCATTCTATCCGTAGAAGTCTAATCTTGTATACCGCGAATATATACCCGCCGAAGGGAGTAGTATATATTCACTATACTATAGACGGGTAATGGAGGCCGTGAGAATCCAACTCTTTTCATCTCGCTCCCACTTGAATTTTTAAAAGGTGTGGATTATCTGTTGATTATTTAATAATCACTTTTGGCGTCTTATTGTTGGAAGTAATTAATCTAATTAATACCCTCCCACTAGGATTACTAAATCATATTTAAAATCCCAATAATAATATTTTAAGGCAATAATAACAATTTATTAATTAGGCCAAAAAATATTAGTTCAATTATGCATCGCGTCTAATTTCTATTAAACATTACTATTTAATCACATTAAATAAAATATGCATAATTGTAAATATCATAATATCTCATATTATCATGATCATGCCATAAAATAAAATAATTAAGCATCCTTTCATATAATTATCACGTAATTATCATGCTTAAAATTTTAAATGACACAAAATAAATATGCCATAAATTAAATCAATTAAGCATGCTGTTATAATTATCACATAATTATCATGCTTAAAAAAAATGGCATAAAGTAAACATGTTATAAATAAATTATCTCATAATTTAAATCATGTTTACTGATTCGGTAATTAACCAGGAAGATTATTGAAATCGATTCCCAAAAAATTACCATTCCACGTAAATTCCCAGAAACACTGGAGGGGTCACAAACGGTCCCACTTAAAAACCAGTCTTCTTTGACAGAATTTACGTGCACAGTATCAGATTTAAAATTATGCATCACATGCATCATATCAATGCATGTATATATCTAGAGTACGGCTCTGATACCACATGATGGGATGCGGGCCCAGAACAGTAGCAGTCCGGGACCACATTTTAAAATTTTTATTATAATACAAGTATTAAAATATTTCTAAAACATTTTAATACCAAGCGGAAGACTTAGCCGGATCTACTCAAGTATATACATGCAATTGATAATAAATTTTAAATCACTTAAGCAGATAAATATCTAACATGCAATTAACACTTAAGAGCACATAATTTATCATGCTTAAAATAAAATAACTGTAAAATATTACCGTACTGCAATCATGGCTATCTAACGGCATTTTTCCAGCTCCTTGCCCTTTCGTGAGACCGGCAGAGCTTCCCTGCAATATCCCCAGGGACACCCTCGGAGCGTGGGCTCCGAAAGTATTTCTCTAAATACTTAGAGAAAATAAAATTTAAACTAAAAACCCTTTTCAGGGTTTATTCTCCCGAAATTAGGCGTTTTATATAAACACCTAATTAAAATTAATTCCGAAATAAATCGGAATTAACTAGGAGAAAAATGGGACTTGGTTTCAAAGCCAAAAGTTGGCCAAAACCATCCCAAAACTGAATGGGAGAAATGAGGACCCAAGGCCCCTATTTATAGGGGAAAAACAGAGGGCGTTTCGGTCATTTTGGATACAAAAGTAAGGGCAAAATGGTCATTTTACATCTCCACTTGCGTGTACAACTTGAACACGCAAACCAAGGTCACTACGTTGAAGGTCTCGTCACCACGAGTCCAACGCCGCCGGTCGTTCGCCGGAATTCCCCCGCACTCGCCCACACGCGCGGCCACAAGGCGGCGCGTGTGATCACTTGCGGTTTAGGGTTTCCGGCGACGTGGGCTGTTCTGAGGCTGCCACGTGTCCGGGTCTGGTCCGACCCGGAACCGGACCCGGTCCGGCCCTATCCGAGATCCGACCCGTTGACCCGGTTTTGACCCGTTTGACCGACCCGGTCCAGATCAAATCTGGGCCGTTACTCATGTTGACGTGGCGTGATCTGGGCCGTCCACGTGTCGCACACGTGGCATGCCACGTGGCTGCCCAGTCACGCCAGCTGGACCCACTTGCTGACGTGGCGTGACACGTCAGTGCCACGTCACCCGCCACGTCAGCAATTTTTTTTTTTTTATTTAAAATTAAAATTTTATTTTCTCCAAAATAAAATTTCGGGTATTTCCAACTCTTTGGAACTTGATTTATTTTCTCAAAATAAATCCCTTGCCTATTTTCAAACACTTTGAAAAATCATTTCTCTTTCTCCTTTTATTATTTTCTCTTTGGGTTTTCAATTTTGGGGCTTGCAGGGGGACCTGCAGGACTAATTAATTTTAGCTCCAAACGGATTAATATATTATCATCTCATGATAATAATTAATTACCGTTTAACAATATTTAATTCCACTAAATAAATATTGTTGCACTCTAAAATTAATTAAATTATTCACGAATTTCTCGATCTAGAATAATTTCGCATTTTACTCCTCCGTGTAGATATCCATGAAAAATAAAATTACAACTACTATCATTTATTTTTCATCTCCAATTTGAAATTTATTGATTCGCCTTAAGTTCAAATTCTCTGTATGTGAAACACATTCATCATACAACTTCGGTGACGTCATCACGCGAAGTGCTTTGGCCAAAGTCTTAATTCGAACTTTTACAAATCTATTTCAAGGATATCTCTTACCTTCCAGCAAGGCCACAGATTCCTCGATCAATATAACTCTTTAGCACATTTCATGTAACCACCGAACATACAAAGTATTTTGGCCACCCGTTACCGAGACCTCACTTCGAGTATGTTACAGTGACTAACACTACATGCCTAAAGCCGAAATATTATCAGGATTAAGAGTACAATGCTTCCTGAGATTTTATTCATTTTAGATAGCAGTATAAAATAAATAATCTCAGTGGTCCAGTTCGATGTTTCCAATCCTATTGAAAATCATCAACGTGTTATAATTGGAATCACCATTCCCTATGACGAAAGACTAATCATCTTATATAACCACGTTATAGTCTTGATAAAACATATTCTTATCTTACCGACTAGAACTTTAATAACACGTGATTTCGGTATTCAAAGTCTTTTCCTATGAAACACATTTCATATAAGAATACCATCACACGTTATTAATTATTAATATGTGAAATACTCATAACTTGTGTAAATTCAGTTTAATTAATTCAACAAATTGAATTTTCAGGGCACTATTCCCAACAATTTATGCCTCTTCTTATGTATATGTTTTGATAGAATTATGCACCGTGCGGGAATGCCGGGACACGGATTGCCCAAACGCATATGTTTATGTTATGATTTATGGTCTGTGTGTATTATGATATATTGCCTGATCGCCTAATCAATATATTACTGATATTTATGTACACGGTCGGAGTTTGGATGGAGGTTGTGCACGCTCACTCGCCGAGCCTTATATTTATGTATGATTTATGAATTGAATGAATTTTTTATGAATTAGTCGTAAAAGTCGAGCATTGTTTATCTTTTTTCTTGTCCTTTTGGGAACTAAATTCAAATAAAACCTTGCTCGGGATTTATGACTTGCATGTGCATGTTTTATATATATGTATCGCTCCTGCTCACTCAGTCTTCTAGAGACTGACCCCTCTCCCTCCCCAAATCTTTTTAGTGTGCAGGGTTGATCTTTGGAGTTTCGGGCTAGGCGGAGGTGTTGGAGTTTTAAGTTGGTCGAGTTAGGTTAGGAGAGGCTTTGCACTCATTCATGTATTGAATTTATGTCTGTATCGATTCTATGGTATCATGAACTTGAATAATTATGTAATCATAATTGAATTGTTTTATTGGATTGTAATTATGAGTTTAAAAGAGGCCTGAAGAGCCCAATTCTGGTTATGGTTGATATGATTGAACTCTGGCTTTGCTATGCTTTTACTTTGTGGACTGGTATTCGTTGCAGGGTCTAGCTCCGCCTGGCTTAGGAAGGTTTTTTTTATGTTTGTCTCCCGTTCGCTAGGGTTTGATACGGGTGCGGATTTACAATTTCGTTACTCGTGTTGAGCCTTAGTGCGGGGGATGTGGTGCCTCACGTGCGGGGTGCTACATCCTTAAGTGGTATCAGAGCCCGGTTGCAAAACCGGTGTTCTCGTGTCGTGTGTGAGTCAGTCTAGGTCGTACGGCTTAGGGACTATATGACAATGTGTGCATTGCATTGATCTTGAACATGAATTTGGCTTTCCTTATTGAATTTGGCTAGACTATCTGTTGCAATTAACTAAGGATCCTTGCATTAATTGTTGAAAATGTGTCATGAGCATGCACTAATCGCATGCATCTATTCTTGAAGTAAGCTATGATTTATAGGTTATGGAGATAATATCAAACCACGGCCAAGTTCGACGATAAAGAAGATCGATTGCAAACTTTTCTGAGATATGGAAGATGGGCAGGATACTCTGGGAAGACTGTAGAGAATTAGATAGGTGAGACTTCCCAAATGGAGCTAGAGTCAAGGATGAGGATTCGGAATGGGAAGATTGAATCTAGAGATGCGATGGCAGAGAGACATTTGGTGAATCGGAATAGGAGTTAATCATGGGATTGTTGGGACTCAAAAGACTAATTTATGAGAATCTGTTACTTGGAGTGTTTTAATTGGATTCAGCAAGATCTTTCAACCTAAAGGATGAAGTGAACGAACCTTGAAGATATTTTGATCCCGGATTGGATCGTTCAAGAGGTCTCAGTAATTAGGAGAGACTAAGATAAAATGGGTTCGGTAGGAGCTGTGTATCTGGGGTCGACAAGAAGGATCTATGATTAAGCCTAGTGAATTGAAATCAAGTCTATCGAAGTTAAGACCGGGAAGAGTTGGACTTGGGTGCTCTGGATTTCGATCGTGAAGGTAAACTTATAAACAATAGTCACGGTAATCTTAAGCAAGGTGTTGAGTGGGAGATGAGCTTGTTTTTCAAGACCAAGCTGAATTGTCATGTTGGAAGTTGAAATGGAAGATATGAAGCAACAAATGGAAACGGTAAAGAAAGACAACCACTCCTTGAAAGGAAATCATGCGCTCAAATGTAAGCAGTGGGAGGTGAATTGAACTTTCGAAAGGGTAAGTGCGGGATTCTTGATTGAGACGACGATTGGAAGTAAAGGTCGAATTTAGAGAATAGATTGGATGCTAACTCCTTGGAAGTGAAAGATACAAGTTGATTATAAAGATGCATGGGAATCTCGAAGACCGTGGGAAAGGCAAGGAATAATTACCAAGTCAAAGTAACCGCGGGACTTGGAGTAGCAAGGAAAAGCTGTCGAGCTAACTACTTACCCCATTGGTGACAGGTTCCAAAGCATTCATAGCACGTGCATCATATCTTGCATTAATTATTTATTCTCTTGATCTTATGTCATCCGTACATTTCTAATTGGTTTTGTTGCGCTAATGTGTGGTATAATTGCTTGGTGTAAACGTGACACATGCATTGCCATCTTTACCCGACATGCATTTTAGTGTTTACTTGATAGGAAAATCTGGCACCTCAATTGTCAAGTATATCCTCGCTCGAACCATATCTGAGTTAAAGGAAAGGAAATAATGGTGTGGCACATGACAAGAAAGACAATTGGGAAATAAAGAACTTCAGGTAAGGGATAGGTTAGTGGAAAGGACCTCCGAAGGAAAGTCAGATTAGATTCATCTTTGGGGTGTTCGGATCGAATAAGAATGGGGAAGAGAGATTGAGGGAGTTCGATGAAAGAGCAAAAATTTTAAGGGGGAGAGTACGACCGGGAGATAAAATGGAGGATGGAAGTAGTGCTCGAATAAATATGTCAATAGCAACAACGGGGATGCAAATTAAGGAGAATCTGGATATCCTAAAGGTGGCCATTGGAAAGGAATAAGAGGACGGTAATGGTTAAGTTGTTAAGAGAGAAGTGACAATGCCAAATTCGGGGGAAGATTTTTCGAGATAAAGAAGAAAGTTTACTGAGCGACTCTAGGGCCTGGAAGTCCGAATTGGGAGTAATGAAATTATATGGGAGTTTCTGTGACCTCCTAAGATGGAATTAACTAAAGGAAAATTGGATCAATCTATTATATGAGGGGATGTTGGCGGCCAAGATTTATTTAGTAGAAGTATTAAGGGATCCGAGACAACATTATTAAGTTATCGGTTCTATCAAAGGTGATCCGGAAGGAAATCCACGAAGAAACCAAACCGGAAAAGATGATCATTGGAGGATTTACATCAAACGACAAGAATCATCAAGAGCATTCTATCTTCAATACAAGAAATGTGGGGCCTGATGCCGAGTGTAACCTTAAGGGGTTAAAGGGAATGAATGGATAATATGAACGGAAGATAGAAAAGGATTCGGGTTAAGGTAGATCCTAATGAATAATACCTCAAGGTAGGGATTGAATCGTCAGGGTTGTCAGGAGTAGTTATCCTCGAGGGTATTTCAAGCTCCGATATGGGTAAGATAGTAGCTTTGGATCTAACTTCAATACGGATGGTCTAAGGGTATTCGAGAAGTCAAATTCGGTTAATTAAAAAGAGTTGGCTCAATGAGGATTAAGAGAAATGGGGAAAACTGGAAGCAGTACAAGTCAAAAAGGGATCTAAGAATAATCCAAAAAGAATTCATCAATTGCTTCACCGAGGAACCTTGAAGAGGTTCAAGACAAGTTGGGCACTGGGTTACTTTCAGGACAGATCATACCTTGGACAACGACAACTCACAAATCGGAATTTTGCAACTACGGTGAACGGTACTTATAGCATTCATGATACATGCATCCATGCAAATTTAACTTTTATAATTCTTATGTTAGGTGTTTTGATCTGTACTGTGTTGAATTACTTGGAATAATTGGTAATCAATATGGATGATATTTATTACTTGCTTTGGGTGCCTTACGTGATTTTGAATTTGGTTTTGCGTGTACTGCTTGGGAGTATTGGAGACTTCCTTGCTTTATTTATTTTGAGAGACGGGGTACTCTCTTTGCTTGCGAGAGACGGGGGGTTCTCTCATTATTGCTCGAGAGACGGGGCTCTCTCCTTGTTGCTTGCGAGAGACGGGGTTCTCTCATTGTTGCTCGAGAGACGGGGCTCTCTCCTTGTTGCTTGTGAGAGACGGGGAATCTCTCATTGATGGTTTTAAGCGTGCAGTGAATCCGAGGACGGATTCTTTTAAGGGGGAGAGATTGTAACGCCCCGGTTTTTCAATTTTATTAATATGCCTTATTTGCTTCTAAATTGCGCAATTTAATTATTTAATTATGTGATTAATTGTTTTTATGTGTTTTATATTTAATTTTATTATAATTGTTATTAATTAATTTTATTATAGTTTATTTTTAATTTATTATTAACTCTAAAGTGTATATATGTCGTATTATATATATATATATATATAACTATTTCTTTAAGTATATATATATGTTTATGTATTTTATTATTAATTTAATGATTATGCTAATTAAGTGTTATGTTAATTAATCATGTTTTAATTAATTAATTACGTGACTAAACATGATTTATTTAATATTAGAATTTGTTTAATTATTTACTTATTTAATATTTTGCATGGGAATTAATTGTGCATGGTAATTTTATAAATTATGCATGAATTGCATGGAGTGATCATATCGTTAATTTTGTGCATCGTTCTTATATGATATGATATCGAATTGCCACGAATTCGTAGTATGTCGTGCATATATGTGTTATGAACATGATTTTATGCTCAAATTATGTTTTTGAATTCATTTGTTATGTTAACGGATTTAATTTTAATTGAGGAACCAAAACGGGAGCTAACGAGCACTTAGCGTACCCTTGGTTCCGAATTTAATATCTTGAGCTCGGGAACTCGGATTCGAGTTCCGTCAACTCCGCTGAACTCGTAACGAAAATTCGAGTTTAGTAAACTTAGCCTTATAATTTTCCTAAGTCATTTGAAACTCCGAAATCCAACCGAAAAACGAAACGGAGACCAACTTGACCTTGTTGCACTAATTGAGCCATATCTCATCCAAACCATAACCAAACTAACCATGGTTTGATTCCTTTTAACCCTAACTCAACCATCTATCAGTACATATCAAGCCCTAACCAAGATAACCCTCACACAATCCCCAAACACCAGCCAAAGCTTCTGCAATCCAGTTTTTCCCGCGACTGTGCAGTTTTGGGATTTTAGAGCTCAAATCTCAATCATCTTTCATCCAATCAACAAGGTGAGTTAGGATTATGTTGTACATGCATCTATGATTATTTTCATCCTCTCATCCCTGATTTTGATTCAGATTTCATGGGGTTTTGGATCATGTGCTTGAACAGTTAGGTTTTTAGCATTTGAATGAATTTTGAACCGATCTTCACTCCCTTCACGTACCGGGTTGCTGCTAGCTTTTGGAACTCGTATTGGTGTTAAATGTTATTCATTTCATCTTAGTTGCAGCTGTGTTGTTGGTTGGTTGATCATGAATTGGTTGCCCTGTTCTTTTCCCGTTATCCCCTGTTTTTCCCGCATAAAACTGCTGCGCTTTCCTTCTCAATTTTGTTGCATGTTTGAGGTTAATTCCAGGTCTGTTCTTGTGAAATTGGAACCTCATCTCACCTTAGATGTTGGCTTGAATTGTTTGCAAATTATGTGTTTGTTTGGCCTGCTCATTTCCTTGCTTTCTCCTCCCCTGTTTCGTTCATTCCCGGCGTACCTTCTGTTCTGTTGCTGCTGTGAGACACGGGTGTGTCGTCTTGGCCTTCCTAGTGTGGAACGGGGGTGCTGCTTGTCCAATTCTCACTGTACCGAGACACGGGGGTGTCTCGGCGTGCTCTATTTTGGTGACACGGGGGTGTCACCCTTTGCGTTTCCTGTAGAAAGTGGTTGCTGCTGTTCTCTTCTCTTCTTTTCCTTGCATTCTTTCCTTTATTGCTGCTGGGTGAGTGTACCTATTTTTCCCAGTTTGTTGCTGCTGCTTTTCCTTGGTTCAGTGTGTGTGTGTGTTCGTGTTGCAAACCGTAAAACTGCTGCTGCGTTGCTGTTTTCCTCTTGCTTGACTGTGTGTGTGCTGTGTGTGGATAAGTGAAATTGCTGCAGCAGTTCTTCCATGATTGCATATGTGTGTGCATGAAAGACAAGTTAAATTCTAAGTATTTTTGCATGGTTGAATTTGGGTGTATGCTGTGCATGCATGCTTTGTGCGTGAGTATATATATATATATATATATATATGTGTGTGTGTATTTGTAGAAAGGGTGTGCATGAGAGGGCATAAATATATATATATGTATTTGTGAGTTGTGTGTGTGCATGCATGTAATATATTAATGTATATGTTATTATTATAAATATATATATATGCATGCATGGTGACCAACGTACCTATATATGTATATATTATATATATATATATATGTTTATTATATAATTTAAGTATTAAATGATTATTTGTATAGAATTTAATTGTTATTGTTTCTTGTTTTATTTAATTTCGATCTTCAATTGAAAGTGATTAATTACCTATTCTCTAATTATAAATGCGATATACTACGTGTCATGATTATTGAATGAATTCTTAGATTAATTAATCACTATTTCACGTATTTAAATTATCGACTCTTGATTTAACGTTCTATTTATTTTATTCCTAAAAATGAATATGAATATTATGTGTTATGATTATTAAATGAATTCATGAATTAATTGATAAGCCTTATGAATGTTATGAATGTTATGAGTATATGAAATTATGAAACTTATATGAATTTATGAACTTATGAAATTGAATGAATGAATGAATGAGTTGATTATATGTTTTAAACTTCTTAATCGTGCACATGAACATTTTATTGATATAATGTGATCATTTATGCATTCATATCATATTCACTTCATTGCCGTGCGTCATATATGGTTCATTTAGAGTCTTGAGTCTCACGAACACGTCTTGTGGTCTTTTGTACAGTTTGTCTCCAGGGTGGAGAGCTTTTGATCGTTCAGGCACTTGGTGCTCGATCCTTGTTTCTTCACGGTTAAGGTGAGGGTGGTTTTCGTTTTAGCTATGTAACAAACCCTACAACCCTTATGTGAAAAGCTTTGGCCAAAACCTTATGATTATATATATATATATGGTTTTCAAATGAAGTTATCGAGTAAATTCTGCTGAATTATACGTATGAGCGTATATAAGCTTGAAAATGGTTTTGTAATGAGGCTATGCTCCAAACCGTGTGTCTTCATGCTAGCTATGGATTAGGATGACACGGAGAGGTACGTATATAGCATATGCCGAATTACACGGTAAGGTATTTACGAATTATGTTATGTACTTATGAATTATGATATGTATTTATGAATTATGTTATGTACTTATGAATTGATATGTTTTGGCGAGACACATTTATAACTTATTATTGAACGGGCCCCGGGACTTAGTATATGTGGCTAACCGAGGAAGCAAGGGCTGACGGGGATCTCATATACTAGTCCCAACCAAACTACGGTGATACCGGCCCTCGCTAGGAGGTTTAGCGGGGAATGGGAGCTGAGTGCCCTTGGGGGAGTCATGAAACCCCATTGGCCTATGATTGAGGTGGTCGGGTCTTGCAAGCCCGTCTACCACCCGGAGGAAGAAGGTTGGTTAGGATTTATGCCTCTTCTTATGTATATGTTTTGATAGAATTATGCACCGTGCGGGAATGTCGGGACACGGATTGCCCAAACGCATATGTTTATGTTATGATTTATGGTCTGTGTGTATTATGATATATTGCCTGATCGCCTAATCAATATATTACTGATATTTATGTACACGGTCGGAGTTTGGATGGAGGTTGTGCACGCTCACTCGCCGAGCCTTATATTTATGTATGATTTATGAATGGAATGAATTTTTTATGAATTAGTCGTAAAAGTCGAGCATTGTTTATCTTTTTTCTTGTCCTTTTGGGAACTAAATTCAAATAAAACCTTGCTCGGGATTTATGACTTGCATGTGCATGTTTTATATATATGTATCGCTCCTGCTCACTCAGTCTTCTAGAGACTGACCCCTCTCCCTCCCCAAATCTTTTTAGTGTGCAGGGTTGATCTTTGGAGTTTCGGGCTAGGCGGAGGTGTTGGAGTTTTAAGTTGGTCGAGTTAGGTTAGGAGAGGCTTTGCACTCATTCATGTATTGAATTTATGTCTGTATCGATTCTATGGTATCATGAACTTGAATAATTATGTAATCATAATTGAATTGTTTTATTGGATTGTAATTATGAGTTTAAAAGAGGCCTGAAGAGCCCAATTCTGGTTATGGTTGATATGATTGAACTCTGGCTTTGCTATGCTTTTACTTTGTGGACTGGTATTCGTTGCAGGGTCTAGCTCCGCCTGGCTTAGGAAGGTTTTTTTTATGTTTGTCTCCCGTTCGCTAGGGTTTGATACGGGTGCGGATTTACAATTTCGTTACTCGTGTTGAGCCTTAGTGCGGGGGATGTGGTGCCTCACGTGCGGGGTGCTACACTAAAATTACCAAAAATTTGAAAATTATGGGATGACATTTGCATTTCTAGAAAATAATGTTATAAAATCCCATAACATGATTTGTGCCGGATGAATAGCAATTTTTCCTATTTAGCTAATTCATGTAACAAATTAGATACAGCTATATTTGAGCTTGCTCTTCACCATATGCAATTTTGATGAGCAAAACTATCAATGCTGACGTACTTACGAACTAGCTATACCTAGCTACTAAAATTAGTTGCAAAGACATTTATTAGACTCATACTGCAAATAATTGCATTTCTAAATAATGTTTTATATCATATTAGAAAGATAAGAAAAATTAGATTAATCAAAGTTAGAGTAATTTAGCTTGTATATTTCTATTTGGAGCAAGGTATCAAATGTTCAACCAAATTGAGGTCTTTACAAACCATTAGTTTGAGCCTTGAGGCCAAATACAAACCAAATGCACTGCATGCCTTCAACTTGTTCTTCGATCCAAAATCAAAAATCAAAATGTGTGGCTTACCTACGATTAATTGCAGTTCATATAATCCTCAATTATTAGACTGATCTTATAAATCAAAAAAACAATATTGATAGTTCTCAATCTAAGCATAAATATATACATAAACACCTCATATACAAGTGAATCATGACAACCACAAATGTTGGTTCACTTTTATTTCTTGTTTCTTGTCCCTTGAAATTTAATGGAAACACGAAAGAATTAACTTCTTGATACAGATCTAGGGTTCCCAAAGAAAAAAGAACAGCATGAAATCAGAACATAGAAGCAGCCAAGTAAGTCATGAGTAGATATATATCAAGAACAAAAGAAGAAGAAAGAAAAACCAATTAACAAATAAAAATTTGCAAGAATTAATCACAAGAACTGAATTCAAAAGTTTGGTTGATTAATTTTCACTCACTAGTTGAACTTTCAGACAACAACTCATCCAGCAAATCAGATCCCAAGTCCTCAAGAACCACCATATCCTTTTCACTAATTAACCTCGTCTTACTATTACTGCTCCTGCTTTGTTTAGCAATCTTGTTCTTGTGCGACTCCTTCACGGCCTTAGCAGGTGACGAGCCCTTCTCACACCTATAATTAATCTTCTCGAGCGATTCCACTACTTTTTCCAAGGGAAAATTGAGGGGAACCGACGGCCCTCTCATGGCGAAAGCAGCTTGATCATAAGCTAAAGCTGCTTCTTCTTCAGTATTGAATGTTCCAAGCCAAACCCTCAATCCTTGCCTTGTTGAATCCCTTATTTCCGCCGCATATTTTCCCCACGGCCGTTTTCTAACTCCTATGTAACCCTTTTTAGCTTCTTTACGAATTGTATAACTACTAAATGAAATGGTGTGACATTGTTCTTGCTTGAAGGGTGAAGACTCCATAACTTTTGCTGCAATTAATTAGTTATCACTCTTAACTCTTTTGGCAAACAGCCCAGAAATAGTTGAGAGGTGAGTGGATGAGAGGAGTCTAAAAATGTCAGGTATTTGATTTGATAATGAAAGCAAGATTCTTGGACAAACAAAACGACTTGGCCCTATTCATTGTATGTATATACCAGTTTGTGGGAATTTTATATAATCCTATGATGAGGACTTGAAAAGAATATAACTATAATAATTTTCAGTATGGAATATTAAATAACGGGTTTGCGGAGAAAAAAACAGATAAAGCCGCAGGATATTAATTTACCAGAAAATATAAAAAGCATAAAAATTACAGAAAAAACTTGAACGAAGACTGGGCAGAATTCAACATTTAAAAAATAGAAGTTTTGTTCGAAGTGGTTTCCATGTATATATATATCCCTTAATGGAAAACATATGGTTTTGAGTTTTGTTCAAACTCTCGAACAGATTGGGAAAGGATACTACATTGGGGTTAAAAGAGTTGAATTACGACTTCTTGGATGATGCTTAGGTCTATAGTTTGAAAGTCTTGTTAATGGTTCTGTGACTTCGTGTACATAGTCTGTCAGTCTGTCTGATATATTTTATGAAAATAATTTTATAAGCTTATACCATTTTCTCTTTCTTAAAACCTATGAGGTAGTTTTCGAGTTTGTAAACTGGTGGTTATTATCTTGAGAATGTTGTCAGAGTGTTTTAATTACGTACTACCATCGTTCTAAGAACTTACTAATATTTGGTGCTTTCATGAAATATATAAGTATATTTCCACAAAAAAATGAAATATATAAGTATGTTAGGTAAAATGAAGAGCTTAGAAAATGTGATAAATATTAATATTATCTAAAAATATTTATTAAGATGGTACAAACGTGACAGCTAATCGAAAGTAGTTAAGGGTATTCTCTATTATTTATAATTAGAATGCCCCTAGAAACACTTTAATGCAAAAATAAGTTAGGGTACCTCACTTTTCTAAAGAACCTTATAAATTTGAAATATCTTATTCGTGAAGCTGGTTTTTTAAAATGACATTATTGTTGATTCCTTAACTATTTCAAATAAAACTCAAACCCATAATTTATTTGTTCACAGGTAGAGATATTAACCACTAAAATATCTGCTTGTTTCATGTGTTTTTTAAGCTTAACATGTCGTCTACCCAAAAAAATTATTATAATAATAAAGAAGGGAAACATTGAAAACCCTATATCCACAATTTCTGCAATTTGTTATAGTTGTAAGGAAAAATACAAAACAACTCCTAATTAAATAAATTTGTATAGCAATTCATGTTCTTGAAATCATTTCTCAATGTTATAAACTCAATCCATTATTTTTTCAGTAAACAAATTAAATAACGATTCTTTAACTTTTTAACTATGTAGTACAACATACCCTAGGGTTCCTTGCTTTAATATTTTTGATATCTAATTAATAAACAATATATACATATCCTAATTAATACAAAACAAAATTCTATCCAAATTATATGAACGAAAATTTAGAGTTAACTTTTTAAATGGTATTTGAATTTTAAGTATAATCCACAAGTTAAAAAAAGTTTTAGTTAATCCCCTACTTCAAAATTTGATTTTTGCCTAACTCCTTAATTATTTTAAAATGAATTAATTATCCTTAATTTAACTGTGTTGTTGAATAATATGATAATTCCTCAAAATCCAGGCATAGTTTTACAAAAATATAATTTTATACTTTATTTTCAAAGAAAACTTCTTCAATTAATAATAACTAACTGTTACGTAACACTATAATTTCTTCATTTTAATATCTATGATGCACGGACATTTCTAAAAATGTCATATTATCGTATCTTGTCGTGCCAAACACCGTTTCCGATAATCCTCACGTGAAAAATTCAAGAAAAAATTCGTGCCGACGTACCCGTGTCATGTCGTGTCTGTGTCCATATCCATGTATCATAAGTTCATATCTAGTGCTCAAAATTTAAAAGTAAATACCTCATATTAAGATAGAAGTTCTTAATTTAACATTTAATTGTCGTAACACAATAATTCCTCAATACTTAGATATAATTCTACAAATTCAAATATTAATGTCCATATTAAGAGAAACGTACTTCACTAAGTTATTTTATACTGCATAACACGATAATTTCTCAAAATTTAAATATATTTATACAAACACAAATGTAAATACTCCATATTTTGAATAAAATTGTTCATTTAACTAACTACTCATTGATAAATAACACAATAGTTCCTCGAAATTTAAATATAGCTCCACAAACTCACAGATGAATATTTCAAATTAATATAAAAGTTCTTCATTCAACAACCAATGGTTGCGTCAAAATAGTTCTTCAAAAAATCAAGATATAGTTCTGTAAATTCAAACTTGAGTGTTTCATATTAAGATAATTAAGGATAAAATAGACAATTTATGTTATTAGGTAGTTTATAAAAATTGAAATCTCAATTTAGGGAGTAAACTAAAAAATTTATTTGGATTGGGGAGTGAACTAAAATTTTTTGATAAAATGGAGAGTTTTTTCAGAAAAAATCCTTTATGAATATCAAATACTTTTCTCATTATATATACTTTTAAGAATTTGGTTATATCCTAAATTAGTAAAATTCAAAAGAACTTTTTTTTTATGTAATATAGTATAATATATCTATAAAAAAAAATTAGAAAATTATTTCTTTTCATGATTTTTTTTTTTTTTTGAAACGCAGACCCCATAGGGGAAATTTACTAAATCAACCGGAATTAAAACTTACAAAGGAACAATCATAAAAGTAACGCAGACTCAAGGCCGCAATTCCAACAAATTTGTGGGCAATCATACTTGTTCCACGTCTAATAGAATAGAAGCTATCATTCTCAAAATTAGAACCGATACTAATAAAGACTGTGAGAATATAACCAACAAAGAAGACCACCACCAGATTTTCAGCGCTTGCAGATTCCAGATTTTCAGCGCTTGCAAATCCAGTCATATAGATCAACTCGTGATCAGGCGTGTCTCCATTTGATTTGATCTTGAAGTAAAAGCAATCATCCATAAGTGACAAAAGAGGACCACCCTGTAATAAAAAAGAAGAAGAAAGTAAAAACAGCTCTCATTCGAAAGAATAACAACTCTCATACGAGAGAAAAAAAACTACTCTCATACGAGAGGGATAACTAAAAAAAGAGAAATAAACGAAAAAACACAAATCAAAAGATCCAGATCTCAAAAGAGATCTGAATCTCGTTGGAATTCAAAACAAAAATCTAGATTTGAATGATATTTGGAAATAAGAGACGACTCATAGAGAGAAAACCCTAGAGGAGTCAAAAAATCGTCTCATTCTGTTTTCATGAAAATTTTGATGTATCAAAGAAATTAATTTTTTACCCAATTTTAGGATACTTACAGAAAATACCTTCACATTTTTTAAATTTCAAGTTTAAGGACAATTCAACAAAGGTTTAAACCGTAGGATTTTTAGTTTGAAAAATTGAGGGAATAGGCTCTTAAAGATAAAAAATTATCTTCATGTACTTTGTCGATATAAATATTTATTAGGGACTTTTAGGCTTTTTTTTTTTTTTTTCCCAGTTATAAACTTGTTCATCTTGTTTGAAAATTTACGGAAACACCGTCTTAATTCTAAACCACTTATCGTGATCAAGATCAACTTGAGATTAGGATTCCAATTTTCAACATTATAGATATTTCGACGATCTTCAAGCCATAATAAATATCATGGTTTTTTTTTTTTTTAATTTTATGTCTCATTATAGATTCGAGTTGGATTTCATCATTAAAGTGTAAAGGTCTCTCTATCAATTATAGTTGTGTATCACAAAACTGAAATATAAAACTTTTGATTAAGTTAGTATAACACCGAACTGCTATATTACATTATTTGCGGGTTGTTCATTTTAATATGAACAATGAAAATTTAGGAGAATTTTGTTTTTTTTAAAAGGATAGAAATTAGAAAGCCAATTAATAATAACGCCAAATTTCAAAGATATAGTAGGTATAACATTTTTAAAAAACCGTATCAAATACTATAAAATAATATATAATTCTAACCAATTTGCAAGCTCCATCTTAGTACAATAATTGTCCTATATATTCGCTTCTTTGTTTGATTTTATATATATATTTCAAAGAGCTGAGAAGTGGCTAAACGTTATATGCCAACCTCCATTAAACATTACTAAATTGAGTTCTTAAAACCCAATTATTACACATTTAATAACCCACAAAATCGCTAAATATAGTGTTCAAATTTCGAATATTGTTGTTTATAAAATGGTCGAGTAGCGTAGAATTATCGAAAATATACATGTTCTAGGCCCCAGTTTGTGGGTCACTGGACCCCATATTTTTGTCGTTTTGCGTCGGCGGGGATGCCACATGGACTGCTTTCTATGGATGGAAATGGATCCAATTACAGATATTTTTAACTATATTTTTTAATTGGAACCGTACAACCTAATATATTATACATTATTAGTACATCAAGATCGGAGTTGGATTTAATATATCTAGGCAACAAAACTGAAACATCACTGTCATGATACTGCTTATCTTATTATTCCAAATTATGCCGTCTAATGGAATTTCCTCGAGAAATATCTCTATCCCTTTTCTCTCTTGGGTTAACTTAAGTAATTTAAGGTTAAATATTTATTCAGTAAATGTTGGTAATCCTTTCGATGTTTCTACCACACTTTCTCCATGAGTATACTCATTGTTAGGTATTTGAAAACTTAATTAATTCCAGGAATTGAAAGAACTTTCTTATGGTAATTTTAAAATAGTGATCGTAATTCTTAATTTTGAATTGAGTTGATTATTCAAAGTATCGGATAATAGTTTTGGTTTCTTGGACCGCTATAATGTTATTCTATATTTGAAAATAAGTAAGTTTCAAAATGTTGATCTGTTCAAAATAGGCTCCTTACAAGTGGTATTACTTAAAGTTTCACTTAAAATGCGCATTAAAACGTCGTCCATTTACAATAGATTCCTCATATTATTATAATACGAGTCTATTATGATTAAATTAGAGCAACTTCATAATACGACCGTCCATAAAACGTATGTCATGATGTGCAATTATTTTATTGTGTCGTTAATGAAAGGAAAAACTAGTTGACTAAACTAAGATCCCTATTAGCTAGTGCTAAATATATATGACGCGATTCAGTTTCAACTATAATCAGAAAAAGTTAGACAACAGAGAAGTTATTATCAAATGTAATTATTTAAACATAGACTTAATGGTATGTAATTTGTGCCAAAGTAAACAGTCACCGACCCTCTAATTTAATGTAACATATGACCTCACTAGATTTCGTCGCGTCAGTAATAGATTTCCTTTGTGCTATATATGACCAAACCAATAATGATGGAATTAACGTTAAATAATCCGTGTCTATCTGAGGAAACAAAGTACTAATTCCAGCATGCACGATTAGTTAGTTAACTACCATCTCAAGAGAGAGATATATCACAAACCTTTTGTGTGAACTTCTGAAATCTTAATAAAGCATTTAATCCTTGGTAACGTTGTCCGTCCCCTTCGCTGATTGTATGTTCATCTGGATGATAACAGAAAACCATGAAAGTGTGAAAGAACAAAGAGTTTAAGAAAGAAAGATAAAGAAGAAGAAAGAATGACAAAGCACCATGAAAATGCACTTGCTATATATATAGAGGTATGTTACCATTAACATATCCCATATCGATAAAATACTAAATTATATACTAAACCTTTGTTTATTCTCACCTTATTATCAATTAACTAATTTTAAATTGAGTTAAACCGAATACATACTTTAACAGTAACTACGATATAAGGACATTAATATAAAGATATCGATACGAGTTATACAAATTTGTCTTAAATTTAATTATCAAGATACAACGCAATAAAAAAAATATTTTTAAAGGTGTGCATTACCTTTTAAAATTCTTACCTTTTGGTTGTCTTTTCAAGCCCGAGCCAATATCATGTATAATCAGACTAATTTTTAAACTTTTTTAAATATATAAATTATTGGAGATTACGTTCCTAAGAAGTGTGATTAAGCTGTATACCAGCCCCACTAATTATGACAAAAAAGTAATAAATTAATTAAGAATTAGTATTACATTAGGGAAATGTGCTTAGGTAACTTATGTTTAACCTCTGCTGAGTATGTTCTTTCCGGGTTTGAAATTTTGTCCTCTTCCGTCGGCGGATGCCACCTTGGAGTGCGTTACAGTTAATTGGTGCGTTTAAAACAGTTGAATCTTTGATTATCGTGTAGCTATTTTCCCCATAAAAGGATTAATACTTGTATAGTAATATACTATAAAAGGATTAGTGACTATGATACACGGACACTTTTAAAAATATTATTTTGTTAATAAGTGTCATGTCGGACACTTGTGTCGGACACCTTGTCCGACGCTCCTCACCTGAAAAATTTTAAAAAAATTCCGTGTTCTCGTATCCGTATCGCCGTGTCCATATTCGTACATCATAGAGTAGTGCTTATCTAGTAATATACCATAAGGATTAACACTTATCTAATAATATACTGTAATTTTCATATGTACAAAGGAGTCTCGTTCGTGTATGGAGACTGGACTCCAATCCACTTGAAACTTATCGGCCCACTTTATCATTAGCTTGGAAATAAAACTTGCTAAACTTGGACGAAATAAGAGAAAATTACATTTTTAGTCCCATAGAAAATAGGTCAATTTTTTTTTAGTCCTGTAGTTTTTAAATCGTCCCGTACTTTTAGTTTTTCGACAAATATAGTCCCAAAGTTTAAAAACTTTATTTTTGACAACAATAATTTATTTTAATTATGTTTTTTTAATACAAATATATAAAATTGTTATAATTATAATATAAATATAATTAAATATTATTATAATTATTTTTTATTATGCTATTAACTTTTATTTTCAATTAAATATGATATTTTTAAAATTTATTTTTAATTCTAGTTAAATATTATATTAATGAACTAGTATAATTATAGTATAAATATAATTGTACGTTATATTATTATAGTGTTTTAAAATTTTGATGTTATTTTTTTTTATTTCTCATTAAATATATATGGCTACTAATTACTTTTTAATTTTTTAATTAATATTATATTGTTGAATAAAATATATATAAATTTTCAGTTATTTCCAATTTTAACTACACCCAACGTTAATTATTTTAAATAAATGCAATGTTATATATATAATATAAATATTAATTATTTTCAATTTTTTCTTTTATATATTTTTAACTAAATGCAATATGAAGATTATTTTATTAATTATGTTATTATGTATAAATTTTTTTTATTTTATAATTTTAAAGTAATACTTATACTTTAAAATGTAATAATTTATTATTTACTATAAAAATAAAATGCATATCATGTGGTTGGTATTCTTTTGAATTTTCCTAATATTTGATATGTATTCTTTAATTAAGGAAAAATATTATAAATATATATTTCTAAATTTGTTGGGACTAATATTGAAATTTTTTTATTTTGGGACTACATTTGTCGAAAAACAAAAAGTGTGGGACGATTTAAAAACTACGGGACCAAAAAAAAATTGACATATTTCCTATGGGACCTAAAATGCAATTTTCTCGACGAAATAATTATACCGGAGCTTATACTTAACAATTGAGTGGTATCCTAAAAGAGTCTGTTTTTAGTAGGGGTGTCAACGAGGGTTGGAACAACTATTTTGTCAAACATTAAAAAAAAAAAAAAAACTATTTTGTCAAACATATATTTAAGTACACAACAAAATTATATTTATTATGGTTTTGCATTTTTTTTAATTTAGGATATTTATCGTCTACTACAACTATTAATTTTATGGTTGAATTGCAACCACATCAAAAGATGGAATAATTGGTCAAAAATCTAATATTCCTCCATACCCAAATTGAGGAGTCGTATACCCGAATTATCAAGATCAGTGCCATTTATTTGATCCTTAGATATCAGTAATATATCTGGATCAGTACCATGCATTTGATCTGGCCCAAAAACATAGGCCCAAATTCATATTAAAAGAACATCAGAACGTTCGGATACATCCAACCAAGCCCAAATGCCCCAGTGCTTAACCCACCCAATTAGGGGTGGGCGTTTCGGGTCGGGTATCGGGTACCCGACCCGACCCGACACGATAGGGGAATACTCAATCGGGTAGCAAATTTCGGATAAAACGGGTTTCGGGTAGGAAAAAAACTACCCGATCGGGTTTCGGGTACCCGACTTTATATATAATATATTTATTTTATATATATATATATATACACATATATAATATATATTATATATATTATGCTTAATTGTTTTTTTTTTCTTTTAAGTTTTACGTTTATAATTTTTCAATTTCTCTCTTCACACTTGGAATTTCCTTTTAAGTTTTACAATTTTTCAATTTATTTTATATTTTTCTTCCTTTTAAGTTTTACGTTTGTAATTGTGTTTTGTTACTTATCCAATTGTGAGCTAGATGTTAAAACTAATGAATTAGGTTTAGTGTATTTTTACTTTGAATTTTTAATGTGTTGGAATGATTGGAAATGGAGTCGTTTTTGACAAAAAAATCACGTAAAATTTGATGAAAAAAAGCTAAATTATAAAAATAAAAAAAAAATAAAAACCAATCGGATACCCGACATTTTCGGGTACCCGATTATTTCGGGTCGGGTTTGGGTAGTAAAAATAGCTACCCGAAATTTCGGGTACCCGACCCGATTAACCCGAAACCCGAAAACCCGACCCGATGCCCACCCCTACACCCAATATTCGTCCCAATGTCCCCAATTTCTTTTTTTGTCTCATTTGTAATGTTTGTATATATAGTTACATGCAAATTTTTCTTTCTTTTTTTGAACCAAGTTACATGCAAATTATTGAGCCATATTTAGTTTACTCCTTCGTGTGAACAAAAAATCTATACTAACTCCCCAATTTAAATTTATAATTTGATTTCACTCCTCACTCACCTAAATTGATTGCAATACCCTTACTTATTTTTATTTTTTCTTTTTCATGCTTCAATTTTAAACCTGAGTAATTTAACTTTTACGAATAATACTCTATATTTGAATTTGAATATTTTAATGTTTATGAATAATACTTCAATTATAAATTTAGGTACTTTGACTTTTATGACTAATACTCTCAATTACAAATTAGCTATGATGCACATACACGGACACGGCGACACGGATACGACACGACACGGACACGGCGACACGGATTTTTTCAAAATTTTAGGACACGACACGGCTATTATATTTATATAATAAATATATTATATACTTATTAATTTAACAATAAGATATTCTTTATTTTATAAATATAAAATATTCTTTGAGTTATGTAAATTATTTCTAATACTAAGATAAAAAGCTATTACTACAAGGTGAATTTATATACTTTGGTTCAGTATTTACTGATGTCATATATATTAGTTATTACATTTCAAAAAAGTTAGATTAAAAAAAAAAATGGAACAAATTAACACATATTTTGGAGTGTTGTGGGCCTCTTGGCCCAAACCGTTAATCCATGAAGGGTTAGAAAAATTATGTCACCTTATTCTAACCCTAAATACCCAGCTGCTAATTCATCTAATTTTCTTCTCCAAAACTTGGAAAATACTCACACCATGACTACTGGCATCGCCCCTTTCATTGCCGCGGAGGTGGATTCTTCAAGATCCAAATGGGCAAAAGTTTGAAATCAGAAACAATCCACATATACTTTTTTTTACGGTAAGCAGCCATTTCTATTTCTTCAAGCGGCCATTTCTATTTCTTCAACCTTATCAAATCGGAGCCACGCCAATTTATTCCGTCACCACTGCCACCACCATTACCACAGCAGATCCGTAGCTTTTACCATGTGAGTCGACAAGATATCCCTCGATGCGGCATCTTCCTTCTAGAAATCCAAAGTCTTGCGGCATCTTCCTTTCAGAAATCCAAAGCTGGCTCAATACGTGTCCAAACCGTGTCGGACACTCCGCAGCGGAGTGTCCGACACCGTGTCCAAAATTTTATTTTTTATTTTTTAATTCAAGACACGACTCAGACGTGTCCGACACATGTCGGACACTGCACGGAGTCGTTTTTCGGAGTGTCCGTGCATTAGAGCAAATTAGGTACTTTAACTTCTATAAATAAAACTCTAATTTAAGTACTTTACAAACAATGCTCTTTTTTCTTTTCTTTTTCTTTATTTTTCCTTATAGTACTTCAATTTTAAACCTGAGTATTTAAACTTTTAAAAGTAATACTCTACTTTTAAATGTGGATACTCTAATTTATAATTTGGATACTTTGTTTTATAATTCGGAAACGTTATAATACTTTTTTTTATAATTTGGATGCTCTATTTTATAATTTGAATACTCTATTATTTCTAATTAATACTTCAAAATATAAATCAACAATTAATTTTTATCTCACCCAATGTTTTAAAAACCGGACCGAACAGGACGGTTGGACCGCCCGGACCGTCAACCGGCCGAAAAGACGAACCGGTCATCACCCCAAAACCGTTTCCATTCAAAAACCGCTCTATTTTGTGAAAACCGTTTCGAACCGCGGTTGGACCGTTTGGACCGTAAAACCGTTCCCGGGTCAAGTGAACCGTTAGATTTTAAAAAAAACAATAAATTGATAAAATTTAACCCCAATTTCTCTAATTTTCTATATTTTTCTCCACTATTTCTATATGTTTTGTGCAACCACTTCTTCAAAACAAATGTATTATGTATTTTTATTTAATTTGAGATGATTATTTTTTTGTCTCGAACTTTTGAACTTTAAATGTTCATGTTACGAATCATGAATTATGAATTTGTGTTTTATTTAGTTCATAATCTTTGGTTTTTAATTCATTGTTTATAATATTCTTATATTTGCATATTATATTTGTATATAAATTGAGAAAATATAAAAGTAAATTTTAAAATATGTTTTATTATTTATTATTTATAAATATTTAATATTTAATATTATTTATGACATAATTATGACGTCACCGGTTCGACCACGGTTGATCCAACGGTTGAACCAGTGACCCTCGACCCAGTTAATTTTCCGGTTCGCTTAACGGTCCGGTTTTTAAAACATTGATCTCACCATCCACCTATACAAAATTAAAAAAAAAAAAAATTTTACATATGAAGTATTAAAATACAAAATAAAAAGTATAAAATCGTGTATATGAGGTACTATGTTAACAAAATGGTTTGTGTGGGAGGGAAGAATGATGTGTTATGTCATTTCATATTTCTTCTAGGCTATTTTGGTAATTTCGTCAAAAATGGGGAGTGAAATCAAGTTACAAATTTGAATTGAGGAGTTAGTTTTGATGTTTTTTTCATGGGAGAGTGATGTCCACTTTGTCTTGTGCATTGGGGAGTTTTGCCACATTCCCCCCAAATTACTCTGATTCAGCACGTAATAATCTTAGTTTCAGACATTACATGTTCATTATTTTTCCTTTTTTTTTTTTGTCATTAGTAGCAAATTATATTTTTGGTCTCATGGAATTAGACCGTTTGTAATTTTGGTCCCACATCTTTAAAATTAGATAAATTTAATTCTACTGTTTTCGATTTGTTGCAGTGTTGGTTACAATATATACAATATATAATACAAGATAAGTTAACAAACCGATATATACAATCCCTAACTAATAGGAAAACCTAATTTGTAGCTTTCCTAACAAAAAATGGATGGAAATACCATTTCTGTTGTTAAGTCCATTTTTTGGAGGAAAATTATTGTTCATCCTGTTATTTTTTGGCGAAAATTTGGTTACAAATATCCCTTTAGCGACCCCAACACCCATCAGTCCATCACTACGTTTCTTGGCCGAAATATTTTTTTTTCTTCAATATGACTTCTTCTTTTTCTTTCAATGGCCAAAGCATGATGTGTGGTTGTGAAAATCCACCTCTGTTGGTGACATCGCGGACCAACGACAATCCGAAATAAGGTTTGCAATTTGTTCAAGTGCCAGCTGTCGTTTGTGGGTGTGGGTCGACCCGGAGATGGGGTATCAAGCAAAGGCAATTATTTTTGGGCTTCTTAAAAATTTAAACTTTCGGGAGGCCAAAATCGAGAAATTAGAGGCTAAACTCAAAATGACGAAGATGGCAAGAAATGTGTTAGACAATTATGTTAGCAATTTCATGGATCCCTTTTTTTTTTTTTTTTGGATCATTTTTTAAAACATTGTAGTAGGGTTTTCACTAACTTTTCTGTCCATAATGGAGATTCGGATGTATGTTCATCAAATTTTCAATCAATATAAAGCAAGCTAAGTTATAAAAACCTTCTCAGTTGTCATCAATTTCGAATCATTATGTATACATTGTTTTTGCATTTACAACCTGCATAGTAGCAGTTCAAAGAACGTGCATTACAGTTGATAACATTAACTCAAAAATCATAACAAAACCTGACTACCAGCGGTTTTAAAATAAAAACCATAACAAAACCTGACTACCTAATCTAAACATCCTTAAAACTGACAGTTTTTTCCCCTTTTCTCTTTGAAATGTTGTGGACTCTTAAGGTTGAAGAAACAATAGTTCTTAGATTGGGCATGGTGACATAGGATCTGCCACCCTTTTGCAACACTGGAACAACATCACTTGATACTCCAACTTTTATAGGTTTTGGTGCATTGAAAACTCTTTTCCTTGCTTGCAAATACAATATAAGACTTTTACAAATTTGCACTGGATATGATATAACAGAATTTCTTACATAAAATAACTTAACTTACAATTAATTTGGAGGAGGACGAAGCTTGTTGTGCCTGACTTTGTGATTGACTAAGCTCTGTTACCTGACTGTTTTGTGATGGAGCTTGATTTGAATATTCTCCTTTCTTCACTTTGCAGCTCCTTTGATTGTGACCTTCTCCTCCATAGAGTTTGCAATATACATGATATTTTTGCTTTGGCATAGATATCATTTTCTTCTTCTTGGCCTTATCTTTGTTTTTGTTGTTAGCCTCATCGTGATCCATCCTTCTAGCTCTTTTTGGTCTTCTCGATTTCTTTTCAAAATTTGGTGGAAGTGGTGGAATGTAACCAGTTTGTTCCCATAAACCAGGATCATCCATAGGGATCAAAGAATGTTGATACACTCTGTTCTGACATTCAACAGTAAGCCATCGGCTAACAAAATACTCAAGATCTAAACTCTATATCATAATAGCAGGCACCATGGAATACCACATAGCTATCATTTTGTACTAGTACATATCTGTGCACTCAAATCCAATTATACCTAGTAGCATCATAACACTCTAATTCATATAACCAGTCGTTGTTTTTTTTTATAGGAATGCAATGATAGCGCTGTTCATCCTTTTCTCTATCAATTTTCTAATTTTTTGTGGTATTTTCCTACGCTCCCATTTTCTCTCACATGTATTTCGAAACCATTGTTGTGTTTCTTGCGTCGAGAGTTTCAATTTAATATATGATATCAACACATTCGAAATTTACTTGTTAAAGGGGTTAAATGTGATATTTTTCAAACGTTAGGAGGCAAAGCGTAAAAAGCCCCAAAGGACAAGGTGATGTCTGGGATTAGCCCATAAATTTTATCATAAAGTTGATTCGAAATTAATAACTTTATTAATAACATAATATATATTTCTTACATTATCTTCTTATAAATGTTTGAAATAAACATATGGTGACTACTATAGCCTAAGTTTTTTCTTTAATAAAATTGGAAGTGAGAAGAAAAAAGAGTAAATGATAAATTAAGAAATTTATTTAATACCTAATAAAATTATTATACATTCACACACATGTTTGTGTGTGTATATATATGGATTATGGATATATCCGATAGATTTTTAAACGGATCAGATGTTAAACGGATTAGATGTCTTATTACCAATTTATCCTATCATTATTTGTTTATAACTCAAATACCTATAATCGGATACGAGCAATATCATTTTTAAATGGATATAGATAATATCCTTTTCAAATGAATTGGGATGCCGACGAATATCGAATTTTCAAATATCCATTCACACATTTACCATAAAAAAATAATTTATTTTTCAAACTTTAAATGATAGTGAGATAGTCTTTTATTTTTCAAATCAGGTAAAGCGGCCTAAAATCTTTTATTTAGCAGCTTATGCCATTAGGGCCCATCCCGGAGGTCAAATAGAAAGGACCACAGCTGCTAGCCCACCAGGTAGCCTAATTTGTGCAGTGTCACCTTCCACATGTGACATGTGAGTTGAAGGGGGAGTTTGTTGTGTCCAGCCCAATTTTTTGTTGGCCCAAAAGTTTAACCCATGGAAATAAATTTTTTTCTCTTTTACATTGGACAATTAGTCCGGGAAAAGAAAAGGAGAGGAAATTTCTGCACTACTTTTGAGCAATTTTTTTAGACACACGACAACTTCGCTAAGTAGATGATCGGGTGGTCATTCTTCGTCTAATTTAATTGAAATTTTGACATATTTGAAATACATCACAGTTGAATTTGAACAGTGGAGATCGATTTTGAAGCACCGAAGACCAAGTTTTTATGTATGAACAATGACAATAGATTTTTAATTTTATGTCAGTGTCTTATTCTCCTTTTGTGATTCTTATTTGTTTATGGAGAATCAGTTTGTTTCGAACTTGGAGTTGTTTCTATTGGTGTTGGACTATTATAACTGTCCCATATTATAATAAAGTTTTATTTTGAGTCTCGTATGTCTCGTGATTTTATATATCTTGGGTTCTTCAAATTAAAAACCGAGTATCTCTATTGATTCCATTATTTTATATCTATGTACATATTTGTCAGACTAGTTTACTAAAGTATTTGAACAGAAGGGATTTGATTTCAGCTAGATATGTGTACCATTGAAACATTTTATAAGTTGTCCTAAATAAACTAAATCATAAATCCTCACTATTATAGAGGGTTGGTCGATCGAAGTATGACAAATTTTAATCTACAATGTAACTTTTTTATAAATGTTCTTTGAGTTCGAAAATTTTTCTATTTTGGATTGGGGCGTCATTCATTAAATTTAAAATTATATATATATATATATATATATATATATGTATATTCCTTTTTGTTTTTTGTTTTTTTTTTTTTAATTAAAGAAATGAGAATCCTGTGTGTACGGTTCAACAGTTGGAATAGAGTGATGCTTTAGACTACGGAAAGGTAGGCACATGGAACACGATTAAGGCAAAAGATTCCAAATATCTGTCCCCCATTTCAATATACTCCCAATTTCTCACGTTTTTTTCATATGGAAAATGAGCCAAAAAAAGAGTCGCATGGCACACAATTATAAAGATATAATTGGAAGATTTTCTTTTAATGACGGTGGTGATATGAAACTGAATAATAAGTAGGCGAAAGAAGACAAGAAATATAAAGGAAAATATGACTATCTGTATCACTTAATCTTTCTTTCCGAATTTTTAGTCCATAAACTGAACGAATTGCGCCTCTATTTATAGGCGAAAATTTACAACGTGCACAGTACTTTTACTGTGCACTTACGCGTAGTAATAAATGCTAAATGGAGGTAATGTTTCCTTTGTCAAATTTTGGGGGTTATCTCTGACAACACTTTGGCTGAGGCATCCCATTTTGTCAATAATTGCTGCTTCAATTTGTTGACATTCTCAACACTCCCCCTTGGGATGCCGATGCGATTATCTCCCCATACGTCTTTGGTGCTGCCTCATTAAAAACCTTATCAGGAAAAACCCAGTGGGACAAAAACCCGAAGAAGGAAAAGAGTACAGCTGCGCAGGCTCCCCCTGACGTAGACATTAGTGAGATCTTTTCATAGATCTCGGAGCTGGCGCATTCCAATATCGCGAACATGTTTCTTGAAAGTTGTAGTGGGGAGTGCCTTTGTAAAAAGATCTGCGGAGTTATGACATGATTGAACATATTGAACGTTGATTTCTCCATGCTTCTCAAGATCTTGTGTATACTGGTAGAACTTTGGTGGGATATGTTTGGTTCTATCAGTTTTGATATATCCCTCCTTTATTTGAGCAATACATGCGGCGTTGTCTTCATATATTGTTGTTGGACTTTTATCAATTGATATGCCGCAGGAGGTCAAGATGTGTTGTGTCATTGATCTTAACCAAAAACATTCTCGACTCGCTTCATGAAGTGCGATGACTTCAGCGTGGTTGGAAGAAGTAGCAACAAGTGTTTGCTTTTGTGATCTCCAAGAGATAGCAGTGCCTCCGAGTGTAAAAACGTAACCTGTTTGGGATCTAGCTTTGTGTGGATCTGATAAATATCCTGCATCTGCATAACCAACCAAAACATGTTCTGTATTTTTAGAATAAAATAATCCTAAATCAACTGTACCTCGAAGATATCGGAATAGATGTTTAATTCCATTCCAATGTCTTTTAGTAGGAGATGAGCTGAACCTTGCTAATAAATTAACTGCAAAAGATATGTCAGGTCTAGTACAATTAGCAAGGTACATAAGAGCCCCAATTGCACTGAGGTACGGTGTTTCAGATCCAAGAACTTCTTCATTTTCTTCGCGAGGGCGAAATGGATCTGTTTCTACACTTAGCGATCTTCCAATCATTGGAGTGCTCAAAGGGTTTGCTTTATCCATGTTAAAGCGTTTCAACACCCTTTCGGTATAAGTTGATTGATGCACAAAAATTCCAGTTTGTTTATGCTCAATTTGCAAACCAAGACAAAATTTGGTTTCCCCAAGATCTTTCATTTCAAATTCATTCTTTAAATATGCTGCCGTTTCATGGATTTCTTTGGCAGTTCCAATAATGTTCAAATCATCAACATAGACAGCAATAATAACGTATCCGGATACTGTTCTCTTAATATATACGCATGGACAAATTGGATTATTCACATATCCTTTCTTTGCCAGAAATTCGCTCAAGCGATTGTACCACATGCGTCCTGACTGCTTTAACCCGTAAAGAGATCGTTGTAATTTGATCGAACATTTCTCTTTTGGTTTTGACTTTAATGCTTCAGGCATTTTGAATCCTTCAGGGACTTTCATATAAATATCACTATCAAGTGATCCGTACAGATAAGCTGTAACAACATCCATTAGACGCATTTGCAATTCTTGGGAAACTGTAAGGCTGATTAAATATCTAAACGTAATCGTATCCATAACAGGAGAATACGTTTCCTCATAATCAATCCCGGGTCTTTGAGAAAATCCTTGGGCAACGAGCCTTGCTTTATATCTTGTGACTTCATTTTTCTCATTTCGTTTTCGTACGAAAACCCATTTGTACCCTACAGGTTTTATACCTTCAGGTGTGAGGACAACAGGTCCAAAAACACTTCTTTTATTCAAAGAATTTAATTCAGCCTGAATGGCGTCTTTCCATTTATTCCAATCATGTCTATTTTGACATTCAATGATAGATCTTGGTTCGGGATCTTCATTTTCATGAATGATATCTACGGCATAAGAAAATACTTCATCAATGTTGATATCACTTTGATTCCACAGCTTTCTTGAATACAAGTAATTAATTGAGATTTCTTCATTTATCTCACTTTGTGTTTCTTCTGAAACACTTTCCCCATTCTGTGTCTCTTCTGGGACACTTTCTTTATTCAAAATTTCTTTTGTGATATCTTTCTCATTTGGTGTCTCTTCTGGGACACCTTTTTCTATACCGTGATCATCATTCATATTAGCTCCTTTTCTTTTACGAGGATTCTTATCCTTCGATCCAGGAGGTCTACCACGCTTCAGGCGTACCATAGATTCATGAGCAATATTTTTCTCAGGTTGACCTTTTGGAATTTCAATTCGAGCAGGAGCATTGACAGCTGGTATATGTGACTTAGTCACTCGTTTTGCATCTGTAAAAGCATCTGGTAATTGGTTTGCAATACTTTGCAAGTGTACAATCTTTTGTACTTCCATCTCACACTGCTTTGTGCGTGGGTCAAGATGCAATAATGATGGTTCATACCATGAAATTTCCTTTTCCAATTGTTTGTTTTCTCCCCCTAATGCTGGGAAAATATTTTCATCAAAATGACAGTCGGCAAAACGTGCTCTAAACATATCACCCGTTTGTGGTTCAAGATATCTGATAATGGATGGACTTTCATATCCAATATAAATTCCCAACCTTCTCTGGGGCCCCATTTTAGTACGTTGTGGTGGTGCTACAGGCACATATACTGCACAACCAAAAATTCTTAGGTGGGAAATATTTGGTTCTTGACCGTATGCAAGTTGGAACGGGGAGTATTTATGATAAGCACTTGGTCTAATGCGAATTAATGTCTCTGCATGTAAAATCGCATGTCCCCATACTGAAATCGGGAGCTTTGTTCTCATTATCAATGGTCTAGCAATAAGCTGAAGACGTTTAATTAATGATTCAGCTAAACCATTCTGTGTATGGACATGAGCAACAGGATGCTCAATAATAATTCCAGTTGCCATACAATAATCATTAAATGTTTGGGATGTGAACTCACCAGCATTGTCCAATCGAATTCTCCTGATTGTGTTATCAGGGAATTGTGCTCGTAATTTAATAATTTGGGCAAGCAATCTTGCAAATGCCATGTTACGAGTTGATAACAAACAAACATGTGACCATCTGGTAGATGCATCGATCAATACCATAAAATATCGAAATGGTCCACATGGTGGATGAATTGGTCCACATATATCACCTTGAATACGTTCAAGAAAAGCAGGTGATTCATCTTTTATTTTAACTGGTGATGGTCTCACAATCAATTTCCCAAGGGAACAAGCTGTACACGGGTCCTTTCTTTTTTGAGGAATCTTCTGCTTCCTTAAATGATGCCCTTGTGTACTTTCAATGATTTTTCGCATCATTGTTAATCCGGGGTGACCCAATCGATCATGCCAAATAATAAAATCTTGTGGATTCACAAACTTCTGGTTTGTGATGGCATGTGCTTCAATTGCACTTATGCGTGTATAATATAATCCTGACGAAAAAGCAGGTAGTTTTTCCAGAATACGCCTTTTACTTGTTATATACAAGTATTCAATATTTCTCTCATTTCCTGTTTCAATGTGATATCCGTTAAGACGGATATCCTTGAAGCTTAATAAATTTCTTTGGGACTTAGAGCAAAATAATGCATCATTAATAATAAACTTCGTCCCGTGGGGTAGTAATATTGTAGCTCTTCCGGAGCCTTCAATCAATTTTGCACTACCCGATATAGTATTGACATTTGCTTCACTTTTTATCAAATGAGAGAAGTATTTTCTATCTTTTAGGATTGTGTGCGTTGTGGCACTGTCTGCAAGACATATATCCCTTTTATTTGAGTCGATCTCGTATGAATGCAGTGACGTATCCATATCTTCATAAAATAAAAGTTCATAATAAGAAGAATGGAAATAACATGTGAGATAATAATATTAATAACAAAACTGGGTACATAATGATAGGAAATAAAACATAATACAATACGAGGAAAATAGTATATAACTAATAATCAACCATGTAAGCTAGAATTCATCCGTCATGAGGAAATCAGCCGTATCGAGATGCGTGATACCGGCGAGGTTATCAAATTCATCATCCTTAAGAGCCATATTTGCTTCAATCTCATTGTCTGGATTATCAAAAATAGGGATATTATTTGCAAAATTTGCTTCAACATTTTTTCCCTTTCCTTTGATTGAAGCTTGATATAGCTTAACAAAATGGTCAGGCGTACGACAGGTACGCGTCCAGTGGCCCTTTAGACCACACCGAAAGCATGGGTTTTCTACACCCTTCTTATGATCATTCTGGGCAAATTTGCCCTTTCTTTGTTTGCTTTCGTGATTATTTTTCTGGCTTCCAGAAGGACCACTAGGATGATGATAACTGTAGTTTCTCAGGCCTCGTCCACGGCCACGTCCCCGGCCACGACCTCGTCCATGACCACGACCACCTCTTCCGGGGTAGTTGTGTACTGCTGCATTTGCTTCTGGCAAAGGAGCAGATCCAGTGGGGCGACTTTCATGATTTTTCAATAATAGCTCATTATTCATTTCAGCTACCAAAAGACATGAGATCAACTGAGAGTATTTTGTAAAACCCTTTTCACGGTATTGCTGCTGCAGGAGCAAATTTGAGGGGTGAAAAGTAGAGTAGGTTTTCTCAAGTAAATCATTATCGGTGAGGGGTTCACCACACAATTTCAGCTTAGAACTGATTTTGAAAACCATTGAGTTATACTCGGATACGGTTTTGAAATCTTGTAGCCTTAAATGAATCCATTCATAACGAGCCTTGGGGAGGATAACAGTTTTCTGGTGATCATATCTCTCCCTTAAATTTTCCCACAACTCAAGTGGATCCTCTACAGTTAAATACTCAGTTTTTAATCCCTCATCAAGGTGATGACGGATAAAAATCATGGACTTAGCCTTATCTTGGCTTGATGCCTCATTTTCTTTTATAATTGTTTCACCGAGCCCCCTTGCATTTAGATGAATCTTTGCATCAAGAACCCATGACAGATAATTTTTTCCAGTGAGATCTAAAGCAGTGAACTCAAGCTTCGTAAGATTTGACATACTTGCAATTACTATAAGATAGAGAAAATAATTAGTACCTTCATTAATTAAATAACACGTACAATAATTTTAAATGCCAATATCAAATGCTATTCCTAGGAGCAACAATGGGATCATAACCGATACGATAAGCATGATGTACATATCCCGTTCCGGGATATCTATACTAAGAATAAAAATAGCAAAAGCAATGACTATGATTATCATGAAAATTCCTTCAGCTGACAACATCTTGATATGTGAAAAAATAGCAACGAGATCTTCTAGGGTTTTTGAGAGTAAGAAGTAAGATGTAGAAGTGAATGAATTATATTTACCCAAAATCATCTATTTATAGAAAAATTACAGCTAGCCGTTACAAACTAGCCGTTACATATATAATTTTATTTTATATTTTTATATTTAAAAAAATATAGCCGTTGTAAAAGTATATATATATATTTTATAAAATAACCGTTGGAAAAAGTGTATATATATATATATTTATTTATTTTATTTGGAGCATAAATAAATATAAATGCAAGCATTAATGATAATGATTTATGCATGCTCAGGGTTGATAAAATATATGCAGAGCAATAAACATATAAACATTAACAGTTTAGGACATAAATTAAGCGCACATAATTATATATAGTATAAATGGATAAGTAGGAGGCACGGCCTTCCATTTGCATGTAAATAAATATAATACGGAGGTTTTATCCTCCATTATATAAGTAGATATTATTAGGGGATTTAATCCTCCATTAAATATAGATAAGTAATATTGGGAGGTTTTAGCCATCCATTATATATATATAAATATGTATTAAGAGAAGGCATTAGCCATTCGTAATAATACTATAATGTAACTAGATATATATATATATATATATATATATATATATATATATAGTAATTATATATATATAAATATAATATGTATTAAGAGAAGGCTTAGCCATTCGTAGTAATACTATATATGAGAACGTGAATAAGTGGATAGTATAGAAATATGAATAAATAGATATAGAATATTACATTTGTCTTCTGGTTGATTCGCCTGGAGAATATTAGAACAATCGTGCTATAACTAGAACGATCGTGCTGATAACGTGATATGAAACTGAATAATAAGTAGGCGAAAGAAGACAAGAAATATAAAGGAAAATATGACTATCTGTATCACTTAATCTTTCTTTCCGAATTTTTAGTCCATAAACTGAACGAATTGCGCCTCTATTTATAGGCGAAAATTTACAACGTGCACAGTACTTTTACTGTGCACTTACGCGTAGTAATAAATGCTAAATGGAGGTAATGTTTCCTTTGTCAAATTTTGGGGGTTATCTCTGACAACACTTTGGCTGAGGCATCCCATTTTGTCAATAATTGCTGCTTCAATTTGTTGACATTCTCAACAGGTGGTACTTTTTCTTTCTTTCTTTCTTTTTTTTTTTCTTCTTTTAATCGAATGTTGTTATTTAAATTTGCACTCTCGTCAAACTATAATACGCTTTTTTTCCTAGTCAATTGAAAAGATATAGGACATTTTATTTTTTGGTAAAAAAAGAGTTTAATAATTTTTTGAATACTAAAAAGAATTCAAGATAATATACTTTTAATTACATTTTTTTTTACTAACGAGCAATTGGTTCAAATGTTCAAAAGTTTGAATTTACTATGTAAAAATTATGTTGAAAGATGTATTCGTAAAAAGCATTCAATAAATTGGGAGATTAATCTCTCATTTAATTGGGTGCGGGAACACACTGAAAAATTCAGAAATTATATTTTTTGAAAAAAATTTGGAGAAATGATGAATCTAAGAGATCGAAAATTAGAAACTAGAAACAATTAAAAATTAATATGGGTAAATTATATTCAATTAGCATTCACTTAGCATTTAGTTTTAGAAATTGTAATTTCATCCCTTATAATTCCCGAATAGATTACAATTGCCTCGTTTATAAGCCTGTATTTGGAAAACAAACCGTTTTGTTAATACTTTGATATGTGGTACTTGCAAGTGGTTCAAGTTATCACAGTATAGTTTTCGTCCTTCTGTTGTTATAAAATTTAATATTAATTTTAATAAAATTAAGTATTCTCGGTTGTTTTATACCAGTTACAAAAATCTCAGTGACTTTACTGATTTTATAAATATTAATTTGAGGTTCTAATTAAATTGATGAATCAATTTGGTAAGTTATTAGTGTTATATATAGACTTTAATTAAAAAAAAGTGTTTAAGCATCTATCAAAGCCTAATCCATTAACAAAGAAAGCCTAAAACCAAATTATAATATACCAAACGAAGTCCTAAGTGTAAATATACCTAATTAGATGGTCTAAAATCTAAATATAATTTACCCTAATAATAATAATATTTATTAATATTATTAATTTATTATTATTTATATTTTATTTGTTTGGTTGTTGATGTATTTTAACTCATATTATAGTTTCCTTTTAATATTTTCTTTTTAACTGATGAGTATTTGCCGAATCTATCTCTCTTCCTTTCTCTCGTATTTTTGTGTTTTGCTTCATAGCAACCTAAACTCCTCCTTATATAAACCCGGAGTCCCATTAGGGTTTACTACTTCTCCGATTCCATGTTGGATTATGTCTTACCGTTTCGTCTTCTTTCGTCCCTATCCTCAAAACTCCTTTCCTTCTCCATCACGTCATTTCCGCTATTTGTAACTACCTAAGTGTCCTTCCGTAAGAAGAGTCCGAGGAGCGAACGTATCGAGCGAGCTCCAAATACAGCTCGTCATACCCGAGCTCTCCCAAAGGGAAATACTTGTTGCACCCCCATACGTAAGGATGCCACACCCCCGCACTATAGCTTAGCCCACATACGAAATGGACAATCCGTACATGAACCAAAACTATAGCGAATGGGTGACAAAGAAAAGAACTCACTAGCTAGGCGGGACTAACCCTCAATTCAATACCATCATGCACGATTACAAAATAAACATAAGGTACATTCCTTTCATTATTCACGAGTTCACTTACATTATATACATATGTACCAAATCTCAAAAAGATTTATGAACAATAAGTACACTAACATGAAAGTGGAATGCTAGACTCAAATTAAAAGACCTGACTCGATCCCGCCTAGCACGAACCCTGCAAACCTGTAAAATGTGAGGTGTCATTCTATGAAAGACTGAGTGAGGGGTTTAATGAATATTAACACACGTATCACTCAAGTTATAATCTCGGGTAAGTTTTTATAAGAGAAAGCAATACAAGTTTAATAATAAAATATAACTTCTCGCCCGAGATTACAACAATCCAATTTTCACAATATAATCAATTTCAATTCAATTCAATCAGTGGCCCGGCGAGTGAGGGCAATCTCCAACCTTTACACCGATAGTGAACGATACAATCTTTAGATTTCAATTCAATAGTGATCATGCAAGTCATTACAGTGCACACTTAGCAATTTCACGAACTTCTTTTCCCTTCGGTGATGGTGGGATTGCAAGGCCCCACCACCCAGTCACGGTGTACATCAGGTTCATGACTCCCATGTATGGGATTCCTTCCTCCACCAAACCTTCTGGTGGATTCAGGGTTCATCCCCACGATGTGAGGGAAGTGCAGAGTTACCCGTCAGCCAATGTTTTCCCGGTTGGCTCATACACTAACCCTCGGGTCCACAGTGCACGATTCACGATTACTCGCCAAAACACGATCAGTTCATGATATCACGATCATTTCAATATGTCACGATAATCATTTGAAATCACTTGAGGTTTTTGAAAAGATTATAGATGTATATATATATACATTTTGGCCCAAAATCCACATAAGGGTTGTACGGGTTCTAGATAGCTAGCAATTAAACCTCACCTGTGACAAAATGAACAAGGATACAGTCTAGGGTGCCTGCTCCTCGTCACCGAGAATGTGATCTGTGCAAGAAAGACATGTGTACGTGAAACTTGACTTAAAATGAACCAATTTTGATGAACGGCAAAATGCAATGAGATGACGTGCAATATCTAATATAACATGTATATCTAATATAACATGTAAATATCATGTTTTGGCATAAAATGTTCATATAATAACAATTTGGGACCAATAAAGCCATTGGATTGAAATATGAAAATTGGAAATTTTGGCAGTTTATGCAAGGGTCGCGGTCGTGACCAATTTTGTTCATAAAATGGTCGCGGGCGCGACCTTATTTTTCAGGGATTTTTCGTGCAATTTTTCAAGAAGTCGAAAGTTGGCCAAACTGTGTTATGTGTATTTTCGGTTGCGGGCGCAACCTGCAATTTCGCCCAGTTTGTGAGTGGGTCGCGGGCACGACCATTTTTGTTCTGTTTTTGGTCGCGGCCGCGACCTTCAAGTTCTGCAGAGAAAACAGAGCAGAAAACAGGGGATGTCTTGGCCAAACACCAAAACAACCCAACACAACCATTTTTATGAATCAAAATGAAGGATTTCTGGTAATTTACATGCATATATGCTTAAAATACAATAAAACTCCATCTAAACACATAAATCACTCATGATCATCAAGAATCAACAAGTTCAACTCATATACAATTCCATGCTATATCTTCAAATTCTTCAAGAATTCATGTATAAATCCATGGAAAATTCATGTATTCATGTAATAACCAACAAGTAATCCATTTATTCAACAAATTCCTAACCCTAGCATCATCACTCCATTATCAAGAGATTATATATATATCACTTACATGCACTTGAATGGAAGAATTGGAAGAAGATGTATGCTTGAGCTTCAAAAGCTTCAATTTTCTTGAAAAACTTGGTTGAATTTAATGAAATCTCTTTCCCTTTTCTCCTTAGATGAATCGAGAGCAAGAAGGAAGCAAATATGTTGGTGCTTTTTCATGAAATGAACTTGGAAGCATGGAGAAGAAATATAACGTGATTCACCATTTTTGAAATTGATGAATGTTCACAAATTGCAATTTAATCCCTCATGTATATAAGTTATGCAATTAAGTTCCATTCCTAAATAATTAATCACTTTGGTCCCAAAATATATTATGTAATTTGGTCCTTGAATTTAAAAGAAAGATCATTTATTTCCATATAATTTTCATGAATGTAAGAATTTAATAAACGAAAGGATTAAAGTAAATACTAACTCTCAAAATCACACGTGTGACACGCGTACCTGAACGTCTGGAAAATTGGGGCGTTACAATACTTGCAACTTGTAGGATTCTAAGGAGCGAGCTCATGCCGCGAGCTCCCCTACACAGCTTGTCTTAAGCTAGTTCTCCACATTCTAACTCTCGTAAGGCTGGCCACGTGTCCTAGGTGGGTAGGGCCCCATCACTACTCCTCCCTAAGTTCGGACCAGGTATCCGTGCCTGGGCCGGATAAATTTTATTGTGGCCAGCCAACATGACGCTCTTTCAAAAGCAACAAATTATGCATGATGAGAGCAACGAACTCGCCACATCACCGTAGAACAAACAGCTCGCCTGACTTCTGTGCAACCAAACCATTGTACCTCTCCTACCAAATGCACAAATGATGGCAACGCCGCGCACCATCCTCGTTCCTAAGCGAGCAACAAGCTCGCCCCGAAGGTGCGGACACGTGGTGATCTCGTCATCCAGGAAAGGAAGGTGAGCAGCACAGCTCGTCACCCCCCATAACCGCACCTCCGTCTTTCTTTGCCACATAACCGCGAACGTAAGCATGGCAACACAACTCGCCACCCCCATATCCGCACCTCTCAGCTCGTTATCCTCCTGACCTTCGTTTATCCCAGCTCGCGCTCAATCGTAGGCGGTCATAGGCATACTCCGCGAGCAAGAGAACTCGTTATTGCCAAACTAATATCAGCGATTACAATAACGCACTACCCCTCATGAATGCTATTTCGAAAAGATATTTTGCAATGAGCAAGATAGATCGCCGTGTCCCCTGTTCATAGAGTCGCCTAATAAAAATTGTTGTTGTTTATATACTAAAAATCTCGAATCATAGCCGAAACAACATTGAGGCGAACTTGAGCTCATCAACAATGATCCATGGCCCATGGTAACAACCATCTTAATAACATCAACTCCACAACTCCCCCATAGCGCTGCGAGATCGAATTCAATCAAAAAATTCAACGAATATTACTTCGGTATTTTATCAAACAGCTGGCGTTCGTAAATATAATTAAACATTCTCGTTACATCTCCCAGTAACTTCAACCAAATGCAAACATTCATCAATGCGACATGAGTGTCCCTCACCATCAAACGACTCAAAAGCAGTGTTGTACCTTAGGATGAGTATTCAACAAAACCTTTAAACCATATAGACATATGTTTACGCCGAGATTCCTTTAGAATGAGAAGGTGAAAACCGTTCACCACCGATTTAAAGAATCGATAAAGTAATGCAATAATGTGTTATCAATTGAGAAGCCATACCGCACTCTAGGGCGAACAATCGGTTCGCCACGAGCTACGACACTTGCAACAGACCTGTCATCATGTGAATGAGGGCAAATAGAACAGTTCGTCATCAAACGCAGCTCGCTGCATCTTCCTCATCTTGCCACATCTGCCACAACAACGCAGCTCGCCACATCTACAAACAGCTCGTTCCTAGCAACAAACAAACCCAACCCGCAGGCAAAAAAACATCACGCCAATACACGAACCCCGTCAGCTCACCTTGAGCCGACATAACTGCATATCGGGATCGTGAAATTGAGCCCTCTGTAGAGCTATTCGATGCCTGTTTTCAAATAAAAATGCAATTAGAAGTGTTCTACATAGCTGCTCGTAAAAAACCATCGATAGTTGATATAGACTCTTTTCACAACACCCATTGGACTCGTGATTTTCTGTATATCAAGTGTCAAAAACCTTGGGAGTTTCCGTCTAAACCTGTTTTCGCTAATCCCCTCATTGTGATAACAAACCACTCTTGAGTATCATTCTTAATATCACTCCCTCACTGGATGTTCCACTACTCAAACAACTCAAGAACTGTATAATAACGTTTATACTTACCATCGAGCACTCAGCTCGCCCAACTAAGTCACAACCTAGCCAATTTACATCATATACCTCGTCGGCGATCAAAACAGTTCGTATAACTAGCAAATTTATATCTATTGAAAAACATAATTTATCTCTTACCCATATCTTATTTTTTGTCTATAGCTGTTGTTCCTATATAGCTTTTTGATAGCACATACCTTACGCACTGTGCCTTGCTGTTCGCTTCGAGACGCTATACCAACGTCGACCCCAACCTCCAATGGGCAAGGGCGAGCAAACAGCTCGCCACCCCTATGAGCGTCATTCCTCGAACTCATTCGTACTCATCAATGAGCAACACTAGGCTTAGAGTCCTGATAACACAAAATGAGCTATGCTCCACCTCTGACACAGCTCGAATCATCACCGAACCGCCATCTGATACAACTCCATTTTTTGCCAAACGAAATAAGCCCTAAAGAAAATTGGAGGTAAATGACATATCCCCCTTTTCTGCTAACGAATCAAAACAGCTCGTGAGTACATTATCCTAGCCATGAGAATACTCAAGATAGTTTCATCCAAACCCACCAATCATCGAATTTCTATCAGGAAAGCATAACTATTCACGAAAAGTCACCATACAAACTGCCGATGAAATCTTAACCACGCCAAGTGCCGAGTAGGCTACTCGCAGTAATTGCGCGAGCACATCATATTTCGGGGCGACAACCAGCTCGCACCGATAGCTAGCACCAGCGACGGTCCCACCATCATGTTAATGAGGACAAGTAGAACAACTCGCTACCTCGCTATTCCCCTCAGCTCGCACACATTCAAGATAAGCAAAATGTGATCCGTATACAATTTTAGCAAGCAAGATAACTCGTAATACCCTCCTCCTCTATAGGGCTTGTCGACAAGGCTATTAGTATTTGTAGGTGTAAATTGATTCTTTCCATAGCCAAAGCGTCAATGGAGTGACCCTCTTTGTCCATTAATTTAACCATGCAGCTATCTAGCACCAATAGTGATAGTTCTATTCAAACTAGCAGATGCTCGAAGCACTAAAAGAAAGTAAGTCCCTTACACCAGCAACCCTCTCGTTAAATGGCGAACAGGGGCAAGCAAATAACTCAACCAACGATAGATACCTGTTTAAACAGCACGCCCTAGTTTGCTAATCACTTGTATCAGCAGTTATATTAGCTAGTCCCTTGCTCGCCATACATACCCACTTGCGAGCTATTACGGGCACTCAATTCCTTTAAATTCGTACCATTCTCAAGATAAGAACCTTGTACGAGGGCATGATCAGGCATTGCAGAAGATCTCCGAGCTAAGGGCTGCACTAGAGGTGCGTTCTTCCGGGAAGAAAAGAGTTGAGGAAAATCTCAAAATGGCATCCGAAGTTCTCTATTGTTATCATTAAGATTTTATCATCTGTAATGAGCAAGTACTCATGGCGTTGTCGGTTGATCACGTGCTGACCTCGATGAACCTACTCGAGTTTCTAAGCTACGATTAAGGCTTAGAGGATCTTCCAGACCCTATTGTTATGCCTCCAAACACTCTTCTGCTGCCTGATGATCCCATGGTTTCAATTGAGCCTAAGCTCGCTATTTCGGGTCCAACTGCCACGCTTGATTCCAATAAGTAGATAATTCGTCAGTTTATTATGTATTGGCTTTATATGTACTGGTAGTTGGTCTACTTGTGTTCGACAGACTTTTGGATGATGATCCTTTATTTGTAGCTTATTGTGATATGCTCATCTTATTATATCCTTTACCATATCCGAAGCTTGTTTTTATCATGAGTGTTAGCATATCATTCCTTTCGGCCATGGTCACTTGAATTGCAACAGGATTTCCCAACCACACGAGCTAGTGATTGCCTGTTCATTACAGGATTTCCAAAACAAAAGCCATACTTGTTTATTGAAATAAAATATCATTTATTAGCTTTATCTTAAACCTTGCAAAACGACAAACTTATTGAAACGAAACAAAAAATAAACTACTTCAAGCTCATTTGGGTTGTGTTGCCTCATTAAAAACCTTGCAAAGGGAAAACCCAGTTGGAAAAAAAGCCTTCGCGAGGAAAAAAGAGTACAACCGCGATACTATCTTAAATATAATGTTGTTTTCAGTGTTGGGCATTCCACGCCCATGGAAATTCGGTTTGCTCTCCATCAGTGGGTCCCCCAATAATCATCTGAATTATCCCGCGAACCTGGGGCTCCTCTTGTTGCTTGTCCGTATCTGTTCGCCTTCTCCTCTCAGGTTGTGCTCCTCTACTCTCTCCGATTTCAGTCTTACCTACCACGAGCTCTGGTATCTTTCCTTCTCGCACCAATCTTTCAATTTCATCTTTTAGGTGCCCACATTGAGCAGTTTGATGTCCGTACTCGTTGTGATATTCGCTGAAACTATCCGAAGGAGGTCGTTTAGGCGTTTGTGCTCGAGTTCGCGGCCATCAGAACCCCTCCACCTATTTTATCATTTGCAAGATGACATCTGGTGTATTCTCCAGTTCTACATGGGACTCATATTTTGCGAACTTGCGGTTTTCTATTCTTTCTTCCTGATTCAGTTCCCTTGGCTGGAAAGTTTCCTGAATCCCTCTCTTCCGGGTAACTTCTCCAATAGATGCTTTCTTTGTGGCCATTGATTCTTCTAAGTTTATGTATCTCCCAACTTGTCACAATAAGTCATCAAATCTATCACTAGATCCAGTGCCAGTGACTGAAAAAACTCACCTCCTTAAAGCCCTTGTGTGAAGGCACTAGCTTTGACTTCACTTATCGTGAAGGGTACGTCGAGTGCCTCTCTGTTAAATCTTTGTACGTAGGTTCGAAGTGACTCCCCCGTTCCTTGCTTTGTGGTAAACAAGATGAGTGCATGCCTTTTATAATGAAGTGAGCTAGCGAATTGGTTCGTGACCAACTTGTAGAAATCTTCGAAGCAGCTTATTATACCTGTGGGTAACAGCGAGAACCATCTGCGAGCTGGCCCTTTAAGCGTTGTCATGAACACACGACACTTAATCCCGTCTGGTAGCTTGTGTAGCATCGCCACGTGTTTGAACTCGCTTATATGCTCTGCGGGATCACCTGTACCGTCATAATCCGCCACCTGCACCGACCTAAAGTTGTATGGGAGATCTTCCTCGAGGACCTCTTCGGAGAAGGCGTTTCCTTTCTTTTTCTCCGGTGCAAGACCTTGTAGGCTCTTTTTCATCTCCTTGAGCATTTTTCCCATATCTTGCATCTGCTCCTCCCAGTTGTTAGCCTCTTTGTTAACCGGGCCTCTGTTTCTTGATGTTGTCTGGATTGGTGTTCGTTCTTGATGTTGTCTGGATTGGTGTTCGATCATTTTCCTCATAGTAGTCCTCCTCTTCAGAGCTATCTTCCAAATCAATATGGGGCACCTCTGTTCGCTTTCCCTTGCTCGCCATATCAGCGTTCTCTCCTGTCATTCTCTGCTGGCTCTTAGTATGGCTAGTTCCTGCTTGAGCTTCTCGTTTTTCGACAATCATCTCTACCAGAGGCCGGAGTTGTTCCATCGTTATGTTAGCAGGCAACACGGCTGGTGCCTGGCTTTCGTCCTCCTAAGGGTCCTTCTGTTTACCGTCCACGGGGGTAGCATAGTCGATCTTTCCGCTTCCACCTTTTCCTCGGTTGTTCACCATTAATTGATCGATCTGGTCCAACACCTGGTTGATATATTCCCTCGTCATCTTCCTGGAAGAGAAAAGTTTTGAAACTCGAACGGTACTAAAAAAGAACGAAATAAGTCTTTCGTTCCCACAGACGGCGCCAATGATGAGTACTTGTCGAATCTATCTCTCTTCCTTTCTCTCGTATTTTTGTGTTTTGCTTCATAGCAACCTAAACTCCTCCTTATATAGACCCGGAGTCCCATTAGGGTTCACTATTTCTCCGATTCCATGTTGGATTATGTCTTATCGTTTCATCTTCTTTCGTCCCTATCCTCAAGACTCCTTTCCTTCTCCATCACGTCATTTCCGCTATTTGTAACTACCTAAGTGTCCTTCCGTAAGCAGAGTCCGAGGAACGAACGTATCGAGCGAGCTCCAAATACAGCTCGTCATACCTGAGCTCTCCCAAAGGGCAATACTTGCAACTTGTAGGATTCTAAGGAGCGAGCTCATACCACGAGCTCCCCCACACAGCTTGTCGCAAGCTAATTCTCCGCATTCTACTCTCGTAAGGCTGACCACGTGTCTTAGGTGGGTAAGATCCCATCATTAACCATACTCTAGCAAGTAGCTAGTGATTGATATTAACTTTTATGTGTTTCATTAGTTATTGATTATTCTGATGTGCGAATATACACAATGACATGAATTTTATATAATTTGAATATAACAATAATTCTTTTTTAAAATTTTTTTATGTAAATAGTATCAGAAATAGATATTACATTGTGTTACTAATTAGTTTTTGTTGTGATATATATAGTGACACACCTCAAGAAAAAATAGCTTGATTTATCACTTTTTCAAAAATAAAAAAATATTCGTATTTAATTCCAATTTGTATATTATTAGCAGCATCATTAACACCTTAAGTACAACCAAACTTCAATTTGATGGACTATAATACTGGGTGTACCCAACACACGACCAATATAATATATCTCCCTCCCGCGTAACCCGACTATGACTACTCTCACACCATTGAAAAAAAAAAAAAAAGAATATGAGTAACATATTAAAATAAAACCTTCTTAATACCCACATATATGGAAATTGGAATTCTTCTAAATTTGAACACGAGAAAATCAAACAAAAATCCGGTCAGCCGCGGGGTAGCCGCGCTGAATCCCGACTGGGTCAGCTAGTCAAATCTCCCTCCCCCACCCCCAACATCTTTCTTAACTCTTTAAATTATTACTTTTATTGCCATCACCATGAAACAAATGGACTTCCATCTTTCAAACATTCAACAGTCAAACATTCAATTCAAATCCTAACAATTACAACGTTAAACCTTCTCCTTTTTATTCTTCACGGATTTTGAATCTTTCCTAATTCAATATTTCTCTCTTTTTTCCCCTAATTCCCACCCTTTTTACGTACCCTTTGAGTTTGACTCTTATAAGTACCTTTCCCATATATATATATATATACATAACACGACCAACATAAACACAAATAAGAATAACAACACCCCATCAAATTCTTTCTCTCTGAAACAACAACAGCTAAACATCTTTCTCAATCTTGTTTAATTTCCTTTCATCTTAGGATAACATATAATTTGGATTAATATTATCGATCATGACTTTCTTGTGGAGGAGGAGGCGAGGGGGCCGCGGCAAGAGGGACTCTTCGAATAAAGGGCTGCATAATTCGGATGTGGAAATGGAACTCACCATTCCTACTCATTTTTGTTGCCCGATCTCTCTTCATCTGATGAAAGATCCCGTTTCGCTGTCAACGGGGATAACGTACGACCGGGAGAGCATCGAGAAGTGGATCGATGGGGGCAACGTGACCTGCCCCGTGACCAATCAGGTACTGAGGAACTTCGACCAGATTCCCAATCACGCCATAAGAAAAATGATTCAGGATTGGTGCGTCGAGAACAAGTCCTATGGAGTTGAGCGGATTCCCACCCCGCGTGTTCCCATCGCTCCATACGAGGTTTCCGAAACCTGTACGGGGATGACCAACGCGGCGGAAGCCGGCGACGACCAAAAGTGTCGGGAACTGCTGAGGAAAATCAAGAACTCGGCCAAGGAGAGCGAGCGCAACAAGCGCTGCATTGTCTGCAACGGCTTCGGCACGGCGCTGGCCGGAATGTTCGAGACACTGGCGGCGCGTGGCGGGCACGCGGATCTGCTGGGGGAAATACTGTCCGCGTTGACGTGGAGCTTCCCCCTCGGAGAGGAAGAAGGCGTATCGAGGCTGAAATCCGGTGTTTCTCTGCGTTGCATGGCGTCTCTATTGGAAGGCGAGGATCTTTCCCTGAAGCAGAACGCGATCTTCGTTCTGAGGGAGGTGATCACCTCCGACGATGGCGGTGCCGCGCTCGGCAGGCTGGCGGAGATCGAGGGAATTGTGAGGACGCTCTTCCAGATCGTGAAATTCCCGATTTGCCCCAAGGCGACGCAGGCGTGTCTGGTGGTCATCCATCGCATGATGACGTTGTTGCCGGAAGACAAGAGAGGTGAGATCACGTTGCAGTTTGTTAGAATGGGTTTGATTCCTTTGATCCTCGACATCCTTGTGGATGGCAACAAGAGCATCTGCGAGAAGGGTTTGGGTGTTTTGAACAGCATCTGCAATTCGGAGGAAGGGAGGGAGAGCGCCTGCGGGAACGCGCTGACAATCCCTTTGATTATAAAGAAGATTCTGCGCGTGTCGGATGCCGCGACGGAGTTCTGCGTTTCGATTCTTTGGAAGCTGAGTTTGGGAGCTGAGAATGAAGACGCTTTGGTGGAGGCGGTGCAGCTGGGGGCGTTTCAGAAGCTGTTGGTGGTGCTGCAAGTAGGGTGTGGGGAGAGGACGAAAGAGAGAGTGACGGAGCTGCTGAAATTGATGAATCTGTATAGGGATAAGTTGGATTGCTTTGATTCCTCAACGGGATTCAAGTATGTGAAAAGGTCGAATTGATTTTTGTAGAGATTGAGTTTAGAACATCATTCTTTGTTCCTTCGAAAAGGGACTGTATAGAGATTAATTTGAACATGAACATTATTTTTCTTCCGAGAATTTTCTTTTAAAATTATTTGATGGGATGGATAATAAGATTTACATTTTTGTGTTGGGGCAATTTTTTTTTTTTTTTTCCTTTTCTGTTTATAAGTTGATCAATTGTGTATTAAAGGGAAAAACTTTTGGTACTGAATATGAGTAATTTTAATTTCAACCTAACTCGATCGAATTAATCTAATAAAAAAACAAATGCCCTATGTTTGTAATTTAATTAATGAAAATTTTAAGTAGAATGAACTTGTTATATTATTGGTTGAATTTATGATGGAACTGGAATTAGGTTGAATATATATAGGGGAATTGAAAATTTTTACCACACACTCCTTCAGTCGAATTCAATCAATTAAAAAGGGTAAGTATATTACACTTGCTATTTGATTTGTCACTCTCCCTAAATTTTTCATCAACCAATCAGCAAGTGTAAAACACTCGCTCCCTCATTACACCGGTTTAGCCGAATTAGGCTCGGGGTAGAATTTTCCGGATTGGATCTATATTTTAGGATGAAATTAACGACCCAAATATGGGGAAAGTAGAGTTTTTCAATAGTAACGGTCGTAAATCTTGAATTTATCTAGTGGAAGTTGTCAATACCTACGACTAAAAATATTTTAGTACATAAGTAAAGTAGAGCAGCAGATAAAATAGGAATACACGCTTAATGGATATGACTTATGAGTCATGAGTTATAATACGCGTTGGGTTGGGCTATGTGTTGTTATATGCAAATTGGGAATATTATTTTTCAAGATCGAGAATAAATGATCGACTATTCCAGGTAATGATGGCCCAAACTGAGTTTAGCTCGGGCAGGTTCCGCGTGAAAATGTGTTGATTTTTAGTAATAAAACCTATTAAGAAATTCAGAATGGTACCATTATTCTTAAGTATATGCTTCTCATTCTTTGTGAAAACACGTTGATTTCTCAAACTAGATTGAACTTGAATTATCCGGGAAAAATCCATTTTTAATCCCGTTATATCGTGAGGGAAAAAGTTAATCCTATAAAATTTATAAATCCAAAATTTATCCCATAACATTGAAAAAGTGGACAAATTATATCCTTTTGTTATCTTTTGTAAATTTGAGTCTCTTTTGCCGTTAGGGTTCAATTTTAAAGGAAAATTTGGTACTTTTTCAATTAATTTTGGTAGGGAAATATACCACCTCCCATCCTATAAATATCACATGTTTTTTCACAATCTACCCAACATAATTAAACTTATCGATCAGATTAGGCTTAGTTACATTTTTCATATAACTAGTGAAATGAACGTACGTTGCATGTTTATTATTTAATTTATTTAAATAAATTTAGCTATTATATTTATTGAACAAATTAGGATATTAAAAATATCTAGTTTGATTAAATGAATATAATAACATTTTTAATGAACCATTTTAATTTTGAAAAGTAACACATATATACAAAAATATTTATATGAGATCTTTCTTTCAAATCATTTACAATAAGTAGAAATTCGAAGTAGAGAAACATCTAAATAAATAAATAATAAAAAAATTGGGAACTATGCTATTACATAAAAAAAAATGTTTAAAGTGTATAATATTAATTTGCCCAAATAGTTCTAACTTTTAAGCATAAGTAATAGTTTATAACTTTCAAATATATTTAATAAATGAAAAGACATATATAAAAGGATATAGGCAAAAACTTAAGGGATCATATAAAATGCAATATTAACTATATATATTTTATTCCTTATATTGTTTATTTTTTAATATAATTTGTGTATTTTCAGTTTTTTTATGAAGTTTTGAAAAAAAAAATTATCGTCATTTAAAATCTAAAAGTTATATTCACTTTCAAAACTATAACTTTTGCACCTATTTTTTTCTATATTCCCGACATCGATTCCATCATTTAAAATGGGAACATTGTTATTTTTTTTTTCTTTTTCATTCCATAATCTTGAGAAATTGTAGCTTTTGATATATTATTATTACCAATTTTAGTATAATTACCTTTTACTAAAAAAAATATTCATCTCTCAAAACCGTGGGTTTTGATGAGGCCGAAATATGCTCGTGACATGTATGCGACAAGTGGCCCAATCCCTGCAATGTGACGCCTCAAGGACACCTCAAATCCCCCCTCGCGGATAAGCACTCCCCTCGAAGGAATGACCACTCCATCTTCATAAGGAACCTTGGGTCTCCCCGAGCGGATGAACAAGGTTAACGATATGAACACCACGCGACCCTTGAGGCTACTCTTGAGCTGGCCCTCGTGGGGATACTTCCATTGTCATGGGGGAAAATCATCCCCTTCATGACCACGCTTTTGGCCCAGGAGTCCCCTCGGACCTGCGAGCCCCAAAAGCTCATATCAAAACCCGAGCGTGTCTGGCCCACGGTAACAACCCCAAAAGGCTCTCTGACACATAGTACATACCAGTGCACCTGCCACTGTTGCCCGCCACCAACCTTTTCAAAGGCTTTTGCAGGAGATCCTTTTCAAAGGTCCCTCATTACGCCACGTGTCTAGGGCAACACCATTGCAGGACCACTTGGTGACAATTACCAAAAGGGTCCTGACCCTCAACTATAAGTATTGAAGATCATCCATGCTCTGTAAGCAAGCTTCATGCACTAAGCTCTGTTTTCTCTTCATCTCCTTCATCACTAAAACTCTGACTTGAGCGTCGGAGAGCCAAACTGGGAATCACCCCCCATTCCCCTAGCTTGGCCTTCTGATTGTTTTGGTGTTTGTTCCTAGCAGGTTGAACCGGTCTCCTCCAGCGACTCTCGCCTGTGCTTTGATCTCTGTTTCCCTCACACAAACAAATTTTAAAGTGCTGGAGGTTGGCATCTTGGATTAGACCCCATCAGGTTTGACATATCATCATTTTCAATATTATCCTCTTTCTCAAAACTCTATCTTCTTCTTCATAATTATAGTTTGATTTAATGAGTATTTTTATTTTACTTTTTGTTGCTACCTTGTATTGTACTTTTTTAATTGCATTGCAGCTATCGCATGCAATTTTTAATTGATAACTTCTACTATTCGATTGCAATGAAAAAACAAAACTCCGTGGATACTTGTAAACTAAGTTTCATATAATATTTTGAGTTATATTCTCCTGAAACAATTAAAAGTGTTAGTACTTTAATTATATAAAATATTAATAGAGTTTTTAATAATTAACTTATTTATAAAGTATTAATTAAAGAAATAATATTTTATGAAAAATCTCAGATAACTGATCTTTTATGTGGCGAAGAATGGCTCTTCTAAGATTCATAACATTTTGATAGCTCCATCAGTTCCATACTTTCCAAAGATTCCAGAGCGTCAAGAACAAGACAACCTACCCAGTATATTCTAGGAACATATTGCTCAAAATTTTGCTATTAAAGCTCTCTTTGAGCCCCGTGTGACACTCGCAAGGTACGGTAATTTCGTCAAGTCTGTGTATCTTAGCACGTGATTCACATATTCATATCCTGTACAACAGTGCGTATATACATCATTTTTCCCAAATTTTCTATCATATTTCAAAACATTCTTGAGAAAGTTATCATATTGGCAAAGTTATTGGAAAATCATGAACTTTTGGGGGCAAGGTAATTTCCAAGTTCATTTTTTTTTTCTTGCATGTCTCAACTGACACCATAAGCAGAGTATAGTCATTTTATAGGAGAATTTATTCACCACCTCCTTGGGCAGTACTGTTTTCAGTTTATACAGGTTTTAGTTTTTATCCGTGTCAATGATATTACATGAAATAAGATCTTTATCCTCCCCATGAATGTTATCTCCAAAGATGTCCGCTAGTTTGCCTTGTGATAACCATCTATCATTCCATAAAGATGTCCATTCACCATTCTCGATCCTCCATTTACAAAATGGTTCCAGCATCCAAGTCCTTCTAACTATCCCCTTTCATGCTCAGAAAGCCATAAGTTGGGACTTTTGTTCAACAATGTCATCCACTCATCCCCTTTTAAATATTTTTTCTTATGTATTTAGTTTCACACTGTCGTCACCTTGTTGAGCATTCTCCATCCTATTTAGCGAGAATCGCTATATTTTTTTTTTGGCTTCTCTAAGACCCAATTTGCCTTCTCGTTTCTTTCTAGACACCTTCTTCCACCCTACAAGATGAGTCCGTTTCCTTGTTATATGAGTCGCCTAAAATAAGTTGTATTTAAGTCGATCAAGTTTTTTTTATGTGTGATTGGAGAACCAATTTGCGTGCATATAGTAGATGGGGATTGAGCTTGTGATGCGCAAAATAAATGTTATTCATCATGAAAGGTTTGTCGTTTTGGCTTTCTATCTCAGAAGCATTTTTCGACTCTCTTAATCACAATTGAGAAATATTCATTATAGTTTCGGCTAAAGTTCTTTCGCACCTCAAATAATTTTTTAAGTTGTTTATACTTTACATGCCCAAAATTCTAGTAACATGTTGCTTTAAGTCATTTGATATATAAGGTGTAAACAACACATGTGATTTGCTGAAGTTTAATTTGAGGTCCAATGCCTTGTGAAATGCCTCAACCACACTGTGAATGCACTTCCTCCCATCTACGAAGCTTTAGCTCCCAATATTATGTTGTTCGTAAAAAACAAGTGTGAGATGTGAGGGCCTCTTTGATATACCGTAATTAGCTTCCAGTGTCCGAGTGAAATGACCTCCTCAATCATATACCTAAGTTGTTCCATGCAGAGTACAAACAAATAAGGCGAGAGTGATTGCCTTAGCCTCCGTCGGTTCACCATTCCATAAAACCTCTGGTTATATTCCCTTCATTCTACTCATACTGATATTGATGATTTTCATCGGGAATTTGAATAAAGTTAGAGTTCTCTTTAGAAAATTCCACCGTACTTTACCTTACACCTTTTCAAGATTCAATTTAAGCACCATACTCTTTTTTTTGTCTTTGGACTGATGTAGTATTGAAGCATAAAGATATTATAATGGGTGTCATTCCCGTTTGGGCTCACAATTTATTTGATATACGGCTTGTTAGTGTGCCTAATTCTCGTCTATTTGTGAGTTCGTGGCCTAGTTTTAGTGCTTTTAATTGATATAAATTGGTGCCGTGATGTGTTTTCGTGTTTTTAGTGCAGTTGGGTCATTTTCTCATTTATTGGAGCTTTTAGGCTATTTTGTTATGAGGATGTACGTGTGTCTGAAATCAAAGGAAGATTCCAATGTGAAGTTGATGAATTGTTATTGATGGCAGAATGGGTTATTTTAGCCTATTTAAATTGTTGGCAGAGAGTGACGTGGTCTCACGGGGCACCGAGTAGGTTGCTAGGAACTGTGCACCGTGTGGCTAGTAGCGGCTTCTTGCTCGCTACGTACGCCTAAACCAACTATGTACGTACGCTGTACGTCGCACTCACGCCCACCCCAGTGGAACGCTTTAGAGGGACATCAACATTGAAGGGAAATTAACTTTCATTATATTCACCAAGAATATAGTACACTTGTGCGGGCGTCCACAAAGGACCAGGGAGATTGCCCGAGATTACAATAGAACGCTGCTTAACTATGCTTCGAATACCTGCTCTCCCCTAAAGTACTTAAAAAAAATATTTCTGTTGTGACCTCACGTACTATTACAGGGGGTTACACCGTGCGAAAAGCGGGACAAAAGGGCAGCAACTTGCCCACTACCGACTAACTAACTATTTACATGTACAAAGACCCTAGCACCTAAGACTCGATAGCAGCTTGTCTTGTCGTTGATGCGGTCTTGGTTGCGGGGTGGCCTGGCGGCCACGTTGAGTCGCGGGTCAAGGGGCCCTATGGCGCGGGCGACCCTTGACATTCTCCCCCACCTGAGATGGCGACGTCCTCGGCGTCATTGAGGCATGGTAATCTTCGATCATCTGTTTAAACGCCTTCAGGTTCGTCACCCGCTCCCAAGTGTTCTCCTCTTCGCTGCATCCTATCCACTTCACCAGGTACTCGTCATACGTCTTGTTCGCTGTGCGTCCAACCCGGTAGTCAATGATAGCTTCTGCGGCACGCTTCTCTGTCTTCTTCAGCTCCAGTTGGGGATGGCTCGGCAGGTTCCGGGATTCGTCGTCCATATCTGCAGAATAAGGTTTGAGCTGACTTACATGTAGAACATTGTGCATTTTCCACCAAGGGGGTAGCTCCAGTTTATAGGCCACCTTCCCAATACGTTTGATCACAGTAATAGGTCCGATGTATTTTTGCATCAAGCGAGGATCCCTCCCCCTCGATGATTTAGAGTGCCTAGGATCAGGGACCTTAGCCATGACTTTATCTCCCGCTTTAAATTCCAAGAAGCGCCGGTTCAGATCTGCATATTTTTTCATCCGCTTTTGAGCTTTCTCCAGGTAACTTCGAGTAATTTCCACATTCTGTTTCCATTCCTGAGAGAAACTCCGTGCGAGAGGAGATTTTCCACCTTGTGGGGAGTCAACGGTGTGCGGGAGTAGCGGTTGTTGCCCGGTAACAATCTCAAAAGCACTCTTATTTGTGGAAGAGCTTTTCTGAGCGTTGAAGCACAACTGAGCAACATCCAGGAGCTTCACCCAATCCTTTTGAGTACCCCGAACAAAGTACCGAAGATACTCCTCCAACATAGAATTAAACCGCTCAGTTTGGCCATCGGATTGTGGGTGATTGCTCGAGCACATATTCAGCTTGGACCCGCAGATTTTGAAAAGTTCGGTCCAAAACGCGCCAGTAAACCGAGAGTCCCGATCACTGACAATATCTTTCGGCAGTCCCCAGTATTTAACAATATGCTTGAAGAAGAGATGAGCTGTCCCTTCTGCCGTAACATGTTTGGGAGCTGCGATGAAGGTAGCGTACTTCGAGAAGCGATCCACCACGACAATTATGTTGCCCAAGTCCCCCACTTTAGGCAAACCAGATATGTAATCCATGGATACGCTTTCCCACGGTCTTGTGGGCACCGGCAATGGTTCCAGTAATCCTGCCTTCTTTTGGTGGTCCGCCTTGTCTTGTTGACACACTAGGCAAGTGCGGACATACGTTTCGACATCATCCCGCATCTGTGGCCAGTAGTAAGCCCTATTCAATAAAGCCCATGTGCGTTCCACTCCTGGATGACCGGCCCACAAGGTATCATGACATTCCGCAATAAGGGATTTCCTCAATTTTCTGCCGTTAGCAATGTAGATACGATTCCCTTTTGTCCTCAATAAACCGTCTTCCACCCAAAATTGTCGAGTCTTACCCTGCTCGACCAATTTCATCAGAGACTGCGCAGCATCATCGTTTGGCAACATGTCTCGTATCTGGTCCAATACTGAGGTAGCAACTTTACTTGAGGTAAGGGCAGCTACCGACCCCAGTTTTGCTAAATCCGCCCTCCGACTTAGGGCATCAGCCACATGATTGCTAGACCCAGCACGATACTCGATCATGAAATTGAATTCTGACAGCAGCTCTTGCCAACGTGCCTGCTTGCTAGTAAGCTTTGACTGCGACATGAAATGGCTTACTGCAGTGTTATCCGTCCTTACCACAAAAGGAGATCCCAGGAGGTAATGACGCCATGTCCTCAGGCAATGGACCACGGCCAACAACTCCTTCTCGTGCGCTGAGTAGCGCCTCTCCACATCCTTTAACTTCTTGCTCTCGAACGCCATCGGGTGCTTGTCTTGAATCAACACCCCTCCCAAAGCAAAGTCTGATGCATCCGTCTCCACCTCAAAGGGTTTCGATAGATCGGGGAGCGCCAACACCGGTTCCGACACCATAGCCCTCTTTAGATCCTCGAATGCCTCCTGGCACTGTGGGGACCAATTCCAGGTCTCCGTCTTCTTCGTCAAGTCAGTGATGGGGCGGGCTATCTCAGAGTACCCCTTCACAAATCTCCTATAGTAATTCGCCAATCCAAGGAACGACCTTACACCATGCACATCCTTTGGGGGTTGCCAGTCCTTGATGGCCATTATCTTCTTCGGATCCATTCTGATCTTCCTTCTTTCCATAATGTGACCCAAGAAATTTATCCTCTCTTGAGCAAACGAGCACTTTGATGGCTTAGCATAGAGTTCGTGCTCACGAAGCCTTGTCAGGACCTTCCGCAGATGCTCTGCATGCTCTGCTAAAGTTTCGCTATACACCACAATGTCATCCAAGTAAACTACCACGAACTCATCCAGAAACCCGTGTAGCACTTGGTTCATCAGAGTACAGAACGTCGCCGGGGCATTCGTCAGGCCGAATGGCATGACTAGGAAGTCATATGCCCCATATCTCGTGACCACTGTCGTTTATGTGCGCAGCGAGGAAATACTGCTCCATATCAAAGAGGAAGTTCTCAACTTCCTTCGCATCTCTTGCCCCTTCGTAGGCTTTCGGTTCAGGAATCTGAAGCCTCGCAACTGGATCGTGGTTCACGGCCCCGCCGTTCCCCACAGCTCTCTGGAGTATTCCAATTTGTATTCTCATCTCTTCCATATCGCGCCTCACTCCCTCGAGGTCGCTCGTTCTGATTATTTCCACAAAAGCTTGGCAGGCAGCCCTGCTCTCGCCAAGCTGATCTTGGAGGTCCACGACCTCCTCTTCCAACGTTTCAACCTTTTCCTCTAGGCTCGCAACAACATATGAGAGCCTTCCATTTTCTTCTTCCACATCATCCAATCGCACTTTAGTGCTTTTCTTTACGGGCTCCGCGGCCCCTGATTCTTCTGCCATATTCTTACCTCGGTCCTGTGGATCAAGAGCCGAGGCTCTGATACCATCTCTCACGGGGCACCGAGTAGGTTGCTAGGAACTGTGCACCGTGTGGCTAGTAGCGGCTTCTTGCTCGCTACGTACGCCTAAACCAACTATGTACGTACGCTGTACGTCGCACTCACGCCTACCCCAGTGGAACGCTTTAGAGGGACAGCAACATTGAAGGGAAATTAACTTTCATTATATTCACCAAGAATATAGTACACTTGTGCGGGCGTCCACAAAGGACCAGGGAGATTGCCCGAGATTACAATAGAACGCTGCTTAACTATGCTTCGAATACCTGCTCTCCCCTAAAGTACTTAAAAAAAATATTTCTGTTGTGACCTCACGTACTATTACAGGGGGTTACACCGCGCGAAAAGCGGGACAAAAGGGCAGCAACTTGCCCACTACCGACTAACTAACTATTTACATGTACAAAGACCCTAGCACCTAAGACTCGATAGCAGCTTGTCTTGTCGTTGATGCGGTCTTGGTTGCGGGGTGGCCTGGCGGCCACGTTGAGTCGCGGGTCAAGGGCCCTATGGCGCGGGCGACCCTTGACACGTGGGCTATGCATGCATGTGAGGAGAATTTGGAATTATGTGAAGTCTTTAGAGCTAGGCATGCATTCACGTAATAAAGGAGGAAGCTAATTTGATTTTTGGTTGGTGGGCCACGCGTATAACTATTATGTTGGGCAAAGTCTATTTTCTAGTTGCTGAGATGGGCCAAGAATTACATCAAATAGAATTAATTGAATGGGCCCAAGAATTGTAGAACTTATGTAGCAAGTTTGTGCTGGAAGAGGAATCCTAATTAGCCTAGGATTTGGAGAGATATTGAGCTTGATGGCCAAGTCTTGTTGGCAGCTATTTATTCACTAGTTGGAGAGCAGATTGGAGATCTTTCACATAATTCTCTTCACGCAGCAGCATAGGCGAAGGCTTGGAGACATCCGAGAGCGGCGAAACCATTTATTCCTTTTTTTATGCTTTTCGTTTATTTTATGTTTTCGTATTTTAGAACTATGAGTAACTAATTTCTTTAGTACTTAGCTAGAATTTTATAATTTAGTTTTTGACATCATGAGACCTAATTGTTTTTTATAATTCAATTTTATTTCAAGTATTTATTAATTCTCCGTGTGTCGTGTTTATTGTGATTTGTTTGCTTAGTGATAGTGTACGATCATCTAAGTAGATTTAATTGCATATAGCCAATCTTGATTGCATGAAGTTTACGTAGTGCTTGATAGATAATTAGTGGTGCATTAACCAGAGGAAGTCGTAAAGTCGAATCTGATTCGTTAGGGGAGTTAATAATCGAATTTGAATCTTGCACGTGTCGTGACTAGGTTAATTTGGATTAGTGTTTTCTTAATTCTTAATGTTGTCGATTCATTGAATCCTGTCGAGTGTCTCTTGAGGTTGTGAATTGATTAGGGAATAACTATCGAGTGTCCCTAGGTTCTACTATTTAAGAGAAAACGAGGCTGAGTCGAGTGTTTCTATCTACTATAGCTAATCTACTTAAATGTTTGAATTTATCCTTGCATCCGTGATCGATGTCCTAAACTGAATTGTAATTCCTAACTAGGTATTGTCTTCCATTTGATTTATCAAAACCAATTCTCAAACGTGATTTAATTGCTCTAAGTTTAGTCATTTTAGTTGCATAGTTAGTTAGTAATTAATCAAAATCCAACCCCTTCTATTTTTACTTGTCGTTACTTGTGAATTTATTGTGATTTTAATTGAATTAGTTTCTCTCAATCTTTGTGGTTCGACCCGTTTACACTATACTCTGTTTTAGTCGTAGACCGGATTTATATTTATTTTGACGGATTTGACACCTGTCACGGCTTAAACGAAGTATAATCATCTTGATGATCATTTTGAGCAATACGTTAGCTATTCTAATTTGGGCTCACAATTTGTTTTATGTAAGGCTTAACAAAGTATAATCATCTTGGTGATCATTTAGAGAAATACGTTACACAACGTAATGGGCTGAATGTCTTTTGTTTTTCTGGAGAATTAACTTTTGAAATCAGACAAATAAACATTTGATAAGCCTTCTTGGGAATTGATTCTCTCTCCATACAATCATTGATAAATTTCACCACTACGTCTTCTACTATATCCTAATAGGTTTGAAAAAAGTAGGCTTGGAAACTATATGCTTCCAGCGATTTGTATGGGTGCATGTTATTCACTACCCTCAAGATTTCCTCATTTGAGGACGTTCTTACCAAGTTATTTTTTCACTGCCACCTTAGGGTTCATTGGTGCAAGCTAATACCAAGGCTCATCACCTCTTCGATAGTATCTCCACTGAATAGTACGTAGTACTCTCAAGTGTGTTGCTTTATTTGATCATTATTTGTTACCCGTTCATCGCCTATTATGAGAGCATTTACCTGGTTCCTCTTTCTTCTCATTATGGTTGAGAGATTAAAGAAACGTTTATGTTTATCCCTGAATTGGAGCTAATTAATTCTTGACTCTTAAAACTAAATAATCTCTTCTTATTGCAGTAGTTTGTTATATTTTGTTATCAATTCCTTCTTCAAATCTTTCGAATATTCCCTAGAAATTTTTTGTTTTTTGTTGCTTCAGCCAATGAGTCATGTATTGTTGCTTTGGATTATATTGATTTAAATTGATAATTGTCAGATCAATCTCATTTAAATTAAATTCAAAAGTTCTCCATATTGTTTCTTGAGCTAAAACCCAATCTAGCATGTTAAATTTTTTTAATCTAGTCTTCGTAATTTTGTTTACCATTGTATGTGATATTAATTCTCATTCTGTCATATCCTTTATAAATATATTTTTAAAGATATTTCACAGTTGTCACTCTAAGAAAAATCCCGACGTTAATGTGAGAATTATAATTTAATAATTGATATGGATTAGAAGGTACTACACATTGGTTATAAAGTTGTGTATTGTGAACTTGGACCATCTCTCCGATTATTCTCCTTCCACAAACCGGATATCCATCTTTACTTTGTATTGTGTTTTCGTAATATGATAATGAGTAATGGTATTTACATTCTCCATCCATCATACAAAAATTATTTAAGTTCTTTCATCCAAATGATTCATGAACCATGTGTTTCATAACAAACTCATAAAGTTGAGGATTCTTTTCTCAGTAAAAAAATTCGATACAGATAAATTGATCAAGTTGATCGTGTGTTGTAATTTTATATTTTGACCCCAAAATTATCAAAATATGAGCATGTGGCAACCATCTGTTTTGAAACTCGATTGCATAAATATGTGCAAAACCACCTTTTTAGAAATCTCATAATTGAATAATTGATATTTTAAATCCTATAACTTTTTCCAAAAAACTCGTGATGTCTTTTAAATCATGAACAATAAATGATACAATTAACAACTAATCACTAAGTAAAACATAACAAAATTAATAAATACTTGCATTCTTTTTCATGTGAAAGAACTTCATTTGCAGACTAAAAATTTGATAACCGAGTGACATCATTATTGAATCAAATAAAGAATATTGTTTAGATTGTTCATTAATTTTAGTATGCGTGTGTATATACATTTAAATCAAGTAATTCTTTCTTTTAACTAATTATTTTTTATTTCTTTTTTATTCTCCCTTTGCTATTTGATCTTGGATTCTATTTTTTATTTATATTTTTCTAATGAATATTATTTAAGATTTATATTATTTTTTTATTATTTATTTTATGTATGTAGTAGAAATAATTAAAAGAGTATATTTATATAAAAAAACTCAAGGAATATTTAATTGAACATTATAAAAATAATTTGTAAAATTAAATTGTATCTTATTTTTGCATACACATATATTGAGTCTCCTTAGAATTCTTAATTTAAAGTAACTTCGGTCTGAGGACCTGCAATTTTAAATTGTGGTATATTAAGTCGGAAGAAATTAAAAACCCTCTGCGTACTTTTTAATATATATAGATTATGTTAATCATCCTATATAAATAATATTTACGCATTTAATTTATATTTAATTATATAAACTAAAGGAAGATTTTATGGTTAATTAGATTTAGATAATTATGATTATATTAGTATTATTTAATTGAAGAATATTACATTAAAATTCATTAGTTTATTAAAAAATATTTTATGTAAATCATTCAATTATATTATTTTGTTAATTAGATAGGTTTATAGAATTATAATATGATTATAATTTAAGAAAGTTTATGTACTTGGGTAATTAGAATTATGGACTCATATAATTAGAATTACATTAGAATTGATTTATTGAAAATTGTCTTATGTAACCCATTCAATTTAAATTATATTTTATTTTACATAAATACCAAAACTTATTAAAATTACAAAGTGAATCAATTTGTTGGTTTTCAATTTGTTAGATGTATCTTATTATAACATTTTAAATTATAGGCCTTAAAATTAAAAAATGGACAACTTATAATATAAAATTTGAATAAAATTAATTAATATATTAATATCAAAATAATTGTTGTTGAACTATGTTTCTTTTTTTTTTTTTTTTGTAAGTTGAAGTAGTTTTAATTCTACCAAGATTCCTATTATAAATTCATAAGTACTTTTTAAATAAAGTTAAATTAATAATTTATAATATGTATTTACATAATTATCTTTAACTAATAATTATTCATATAATTATTATGAGGTTATTTTAGGTGATCTATATTTTGTAAGAAACTTTCATACTTTATAAGATATATAGATATAGATAATTAAACTTAATAATAAATAAGATATAATTAAGCTTAATAATAAATAAAATAATACAACATGTCTTAATAATTGAATGATGCTAATAAATCAAATCAACAAAAAAATTATTACTCAACAAATGTAACTTAAATTTACTTATTTGCCTGAAAAAAATGATACATATAAAGTTGTTGTAACGCCCCGATTCCGGACGAGCAGGTAAGCACGCCACTTGTGAGCTTGTGAGCGTTAGGAATTTATTTTACTTCTATTATTTATTATTTTCCTACATGTCATCATAATTTTTTTATAAATTTCATTCAACATACTTACATGAAACTATATGAATTCATATCAAATTGAGAATTTATTTCATGACTTAAAAATGTTTGTTACGTGAAATAATTGCCGGAAGTGATTTAATTGTTAAATTGTCCTTATATGATCATTCTTTTAAATTCAAGGACCAAATTGCATATTCAAATCTTGGACTTAATTGATCAATTACCAAACATTTCATCCTTGATTGCATAGCTTGAATATTTGAGGGATTAAATTGCAATTTGTGGACTTTCATCAAAATCAAAATGGTGAATCACGTAAGAAGCTTTCTCCATGCTTCCAAATCCATTTTCATCCAAAAATCTCCAACATATTTGCTTCCTTGTTGCTTCGGTTCCTCCAAGAAGAGAAGGAGAAGAGATTTCATTGATTTCCATCAAATTTTTCAAGGAAATTTCTTAGTTTGAAGCTTGATCATCCATTATCATCTTCTTCCTCCATCTATTTTCATTCAAGGTGTGTGTGTGCATGAATATGTGATTCTTGATCATTTATATGGAAGCTAGGGTTTATGATTCCATGAAATATATGGATTATTTGTTGTTTGCTACGTGAATACATGATTATAAATTAAATTGATGCATGAATTCTTGAAGGAATTGAAGTTATACCATGAAATTATGTATGAACTTGCAAGGGATGATTCTTGAGGATCTTGGATGATTTAAGTGTTTATATGAAGTTTTATTGTATTATAAACATGTATGCATGTGAATTTCTAGAAAACTTGTATTTTGGTGCTTGAAAAATTGAGGTTTGGGTGATTTTGGTGGTTGGCCGAAATGTTCCCTTATTTTCTACTCTGTTTTATTTCTGCAAATTTGAAGGTCGCGACTGCGACCAAAAACAGAACAAAAATGGTCGCGCCCGCAACCCACTCATAGTTTGGACGAAAATGCAGGTCGCGCCCACGACCGAAAATATACGTAAATCAGGTCGCAGCCACTACCAAAATTTGGCCAACTTTTGACTTCTTAAAAAATTGCACGAAAAATTCCTGAAAAATAAGGTCGTGCTCGCATCCATTTTAGGAACAAAATTGGTCGTGACCGCGACCCCACATAAACTGCCAAAATTTCAACATTTCACTTTTCTATCCAATGGCTTATTTGACCCCAAATTGTTCTTATATGATACATTTCATGCCAAAACATGATATTTACATGCTACATTGATCATGGCACGTCATCTTGTTGCATTTCGCCGTTCGTCATAATTGGTTCATTTCGAGTCAAGTCTCACGTATACACGTCAAGTTCCTGGTGACGAGGAGCCAACACCTTAGTTGTATCCTTGTTCTTTTGTCACATAGGTGAGGTTTTGTTCTAGTTAGATAGAACCCTACAACCTTGTGTGAAGTTTTCAGCCAAAACATAGTATAAATATAACATTTCATTTTCAAACTAGAAATTATCGCAAGCAAGCCATGAATGATCATGATTCAAGCATGTTTTGGCGAGTACCATGATTGCACTTTGGGCCCGAGGGTAGTGTATTGAGCCAACCGGGAAAGCAAGGGCTGACGGGTAACTCTTGCGCTATCCTCACCATTTTGGGATCACCCCTGAAGCCACTAGGAGGTTTGGTGGTGGAAGGAGTCCCGTGCGTGGGAGTCATGTTCCCGACGTACAACATGTCATGGATGGTTGAGCCTTGCAAACTCACCATCACCCGGAGGAAGAAGGGTTCATGAAAATGCTACTTGATCGCACTAATTGAATTGCATGATCACTTGACAATTAATAAAACAAACATGTATTGTCCACTAGTTGGTGTAAAGGTTGGAGATTGCCCTCACTCGCCGGGCCACGTATCGAATGAAATTGATTAAATGAATTGTTAAACTTGATAGTTGTAATCTCAGGCAAAGAATATTTCCTTTTTGGAACTTATAGTATTTTCTATTTCAAAAGCTTTACCCGAGGTTATAACTTGCATGTTACTTGTGCTTATATATACTTATGCCCCTCACTCAGTCTTCGGTAGACTGACACCCTCACTTTTTAGGTACTCACAATTGCGTGCTAGGCGGGAGATCGAGTCATGTCCTTCATTCAGCTGAGTCTAGCATAGCATTTTCATGTTATTGATATTTTCGGAGTATCATGTTATGGTTTTGATACCTTTTGGAAACTTATGCATGTATGGTATGAGAGAGATGATAATGTATTGATATGTAAGCTAGAATATGATGAACTTTTGGATATTTGATGATGATGATGAAATGAGAGTGGTTATGCTTCCGCTTTTGCATTTTCATGTATTGGATCTAAATGAATTGGGGTCTAGTCCCACCTAGCTAGAATGTTTCTTGTATTGTCACCCGTTCGCTATACGTTTGGTTCATGTACGGATTATCCATTTCTTATGTGGATCGAGCTATGGTGCGGGGGATGTGGTGCCTTGGCGTATAGGGTGCTACATCTGAAGGTGGTATCAGAGCCCGGTTGCAAAACCGAGGTTCTAGTGTCGAGTCTTGTGAGTCTAGGTCGTACGGCATAGGATCAATTGTTATTTGAGAGTCTTGCATTTATTTGAACTACGTGATTTACTTGAATTCTTGAATTAACTAAATTACTTGATTATCTTGAATTATGTGATTTATTGGTATTATGAAATTAATTGCACCCCTTTGCATTTATTAATCGAACATGCATGTATAGTGATTTGATTTCAGGATGCCTCGAGGTAGACCTTGTCGCGAGCATTCTCCAGGACACAGGAGACACCATCATGAGCATTCTCCTCGTGCTCCTCTACCTCCACCCCCTCCTGCTCAGCCCCAGGACTTTATGAATGTCGTGGTCGGCTTGATTGATCAGAGGCTTCGGGAGTATGTACCTCCAGCGCCGCCAATTCCACCACCACAGCCTATACAAATTTCTGCAGCATTTCGGGAATGTCAGAACCAGCACCCTCCCAAGTTTTATAAAGGGAATGATATTCAGGCGGATCAGTGGCTGAAATAAGTCGAGAGAATTTGGGAGCTTATCCCGTGTGATTCACAGGAAAAGGCCCGTTGCACTATCTCCTTGATTCAGGGCGAGGCATACTCATGGTGGGAGAGCACTAAGATTATATTGGATGCTGCTGGAGAGGAAATAACTTGGGATGTTTTCGTTAGAGAGTTCAAGAATAAGTTCATTCCTCCGTCTTCTCACACCCGCAGGTTGAAGGAATTTACCGAGTTAAAGCAGGGAGGACGATCTGTTTCGGAGTATATAGTGGAATTTGAGAGGTTATCTCGCTACACACCCAATATAGCGAGTGATGATTTTCACAAGGCGATGCAGTTCGTGCAGGGACTTAGGCCAGATATACAGATTGCATCGGAGGCGGTTAATACAAGCACTTGGATCAAGACAACTACAAATGCTTTAAAGGTGGAAGACTTAGTGAATACAAGAAGACCTATTCCCTGCTCTAGACAGGCATCAGGCTCAGGTTCAGGACAGGGTTTTAGCTCCGGGAAAATGCCTATTTCTTATTCTACACCACCACCACAAAAAGGGCCTGGAAAGAAATTCAAACCAACAGGACCAATTCAGAAGGCTCTATTGCGATTAATGCCTTGAAAATCCAATTATATTGTAAATATTTTGGATTAATAAAACTGAAATTACAGCAAGTTATGAGTATTTTACAAATTTAATAATTAATGACGTGTGATGGTATTTTTATATGAAATGTGTTTCATAGGAAAAGACTTTAAATACCAGAAATCACGTGTCAATAAAGTTCTAGTCGGTATGATAAGAAAATGTTCTTATCAAGACTATAATGTGTTATATAAGATGATTAGTCTTTCGTCATAGGGAAATGGAGTTTCCAATTATAACACGTTGATGATTTTCAATCAGATTGGAAACATCGAACTGGACCACTGAGATCGTTCATTTTATACTGCTATCTAAAATGAATAAAATCTTGGAAGCATTAGACTCTTAATCCTGGCAGTGTTTCTACTTTAGGCATGTAGTGTTAATCACTGTGATGTACTCAGAAGTGAGGTCTCGGTAACGGGTGGCCAAAATACTTTGTACGTTCGGTGATTGCATGAAATGTGCTAAAGAGAAATATTGATCGAGGAATCTGTAGCCTTGTTGGAAGGTTAAAAGATATCCTTGAAATAGATTTGCAAAAAGTTCAAATAAAACTTTGGCCAAAGTACTTCGTGTGTTCGTCACCGAAGTTGTATGTTGAATGTGTTTCACATACAGGGCATTTGGACTTAAGGCGAATCAAGAAATTTCAGATTGGAAGTGAAAAATAAATGATAGTAGTATTGATTTATTTTTCATGGATATCTGTACAGAGGAGTAAACTGCAAAATTATTCTAGATCGAGAAATTCGTGAATAATTTAATTAATTTTAGAGTTCAACAATATTTATTTAGTGGAATTAAATATTGTTAAACGGTAATCAATTATTGTCATGGGAAGATAATAGATTGACCCGTTTGGAGCCAAAGTTAATTAGTCCTGTAGGTCCCCCCGCAAGCCCTAACAAAGATCAATGAGAAAATATTGATGACGTGGTAGTAGTGCTGACGTGTCATGCCACGTCAGCGGGTCAGACGCCATGTGGCGCTGACAGGGCACCAAGTGGCACGCCGCGTGGACGGCCAGGATTGTGCCGCGTCAACACAAAACAGACGCCCCAGATCTATTTTAAAAACGGGTCGGTCAACAGGTTGGATGGTCCGAGTCAACACGGGTTGAATCGGGTCAATAGGGTAGGGTCGGGCCTTACCTGGATAGGGTCGTATCCGGTTCGGACCGGATCCGGACACGTGGCACAATTTGGTGCCTTGACGCGTGGGAAGCACGCTCCAGCACACAGCCGCCATGTGGCTGCGCGTGCGACGCCCGATTGGCCCGTGCTCGGCGGCGGCTGGCTCGTCTCCGCCTAATCCTCCACGTGGCGCTCTCAGATTCATCATTTGGGCGTGGGGCGGAAGTCTGAGATGCGGAAAAGGCATTTTTGCCCCTTGAAAGTCTTGGAGTGCACCCAAGTATGGAAGATGCTTGGGCTGTACGATTTTCTTTTCCAAAAATTGGCAATAAGTCCCTTGTTTCATAGCTATAAATAGGGGCTGTCATATTTCATTTTTCAATCAGAATTGGGATTCATTTTTCTCACACTAAACTAGCCATTCGACACTCTCTCTCTCTTGATTAATTAACCCTAATTAAGGATTAATTAATTACTTAATTAGGTGGTTATATAATTAATATATAATCCACTTAATTATTAGAAAATAGGGATTTTCTAATTTTAGAAAAAAGGGTTTTTCTAGAAAAATATTTTCTCGAAGTATTTAGCAAAATACTGCCGGAGCCCACACTCCAATTTCTTAATCGGGGATATTGCGGGGAAGCTCTACCGGTTTCACGAGAAAATATCGAGGTGCTGGAAAAGTGTCGTTGATAGCCAATTTTACAGTACGGTAATACCATTATGCTGCCAAAATTAATATTTGCATATTGTGATCATATGCTAGATGATTTAAAATTATGTTATCGATGCTTGTATATATTAGAGTTATGCTGCCCGATTTGTTCCGCTGCTTTATTAAAATATTTTGGAAATATTTTAATAACGAGGTTATGGCGAAATTTATTGAAATATTCTGTTGTACCGTCACTCTGCTTCGGGCCCGCCACACCAACTGGCTCCACGCACCCTTGCTTTACCACCGCCACCTCAGAAGCCTGGTTGTACCTACTGTGGATTACCTACTCACACTTATGATGGATGCAGGCGTCGGTTAGGGTTATGTTTGATCTGTGAGAGCGTCGAGCATAGGGTTGATGGTTGTCCGGATCGTCAGGATCCGCCACCTGGGGGTCAGAGACCACTTGTGAGGGCTCGGGGCTATGCTTTAGCTGGAGAGGAGCAGGATGCAGACATTGATCCCGCTGCAGTTGTTGAAGGTACTATATGCATACATGGCACGAACATCCATACCTTATTTGATCCAGGAGCTACACACTCCTTTCTTACGCATTCTATTGCTATTACTTTACCTTTGCCTGCTATGTGCTCTTCGGTGCGCTATGTAGTTAGTTCTCCTTTTGGTAGTAGTAGAGAGACAGACCGGGTATACACAGATGTTCCAGTGAGGGTTGAGGGCCGAGAATTTCTGACAGACTTTGTGAAAATACCGATGGAGAGGTATGGGTCTATTCTTGGAATGGATTGGTTGTACAGGTATTGTGCTACAGTGGATTGTCAGGCAAAGAAAGTACAGTTGGGTTCAGAAGTTATTACAGGTTGGAGTTCAAAGACAGTACCTTTACTTTCCTTCTCTGAGGCTCGGAAATTGGTTAAGGACGGGGCTACGGGATTCATTGCTTATATTCTGAATAAACCCAAGGATCAGGTAAAGTTGGAAGAAACAGAAGTGGTAAAGGATTTTCCCGAGGTCTTTCCAGAGAAATTAGATTTCTTACCTCCTGAACGAGAGATCGAGTTCGTGGTTGACTTATATCCGAATGCAGAGCCTTACTCAAAGACTCCATATAGGATGGCTCCAGCAGAATTAAAAGAATTAAAGGTTCAGCTTGATACATTGTTCTTCTCCTTGGATGCCCCGGTGTTGTTTGTAAAGAAGAAGGACGAAACTTTGAGAATGTGTATTGATTATCGGGAGCTGAATCGGATGACTATCAAGAACAAGTATCCCCTTCCACATATCGAAGAGTTATTTGATATACTTCAGGGATCCAAAGTCTATTCAAAACTCGACTTAAGACAAGGATATTACCAGCTGCGAATCCGAGCAGAAGATATTCCAAAGACAGGATTCAAAACTCGGTACGGGCATTATGAATTCGTGGTAATGCCATTTGGTTTAACTAATGCCCCTGCAACTTTTATGGATATGATGCACAGAATTTTCCGGCCTTTTCTCGACAAATTTGTGGTAATCTTCATCGATGATATTTTGGTGTTTTCTAAATCTGCCGAGGAACACGCAAGACATCTCAAACTTGTTTTACAAACTCTAAAGGAGCATCAGTTATTTGTAAAATTCAGTAAATGTGAATTTTGGGTCGATCGGGTTTCCTTTTTAGGACATATTATTTCGGGGAAATGGTTTAGAAGTCGATCATTCGAAGATTGAGGCCGTATTGAAATGGGAGAAACTAAAGAATGCCTCGGAAGTTTGAAGCTTTTTGGGGTTGGCCGGTTACTACCGAAGATTTGTAAAGGGTTTCTCTAAGATTGCAGCGCCGTTAACCCGGTTAACCAAGAAGGATGTCAAATTTGTGTGGAATGAAGAGTGTGATCAAAGCTTCAACTTTTTGAAAGAGAAGTTAGTCTTGGCTCCGGTGTTAACACTCCCGGAAGGTTCAGAAGGGTATGCGGTTTACACTGATGCATCCAAAGAAGGTTTAGGTTGCATGTTAACTCAGCAAGGAAAAGTGATCGCCTATGCCTCTTGAAAGCTAAAAGATTACGAAAAGAATTATCCTACACATGACTTGGAATTTGCAGTGGTGGTATTTGCACTTGGGAAATGGAGACGCTATCTCTACGGGATATCATTTGAGATTTTCACTGACCACAAAAACCTCCAATATTTGTTTAGCCAGAAAGAATTGAATATGAGGCAACGGCGTTGGATGGAAAGATTAGAGGATTATGACTACACTATTAAATACCATCCCGGGAAAGCTAACGTGGTCGCCGATGCACTTAGCAGGAAGGCGAGTGTATCGAACTTGGAAGTGAGTGAAAGTAATGAAGTTCCCCCAATTATTTTGAAAGCTCGGGTTTCTAATATTACAATTCAACCGGAATTGAAATGTCGGTTATTTAAAGCTCAGAATAGTGATTCGGAAGTACAGAAATTGGTAGCTAAGGCAAGAGATGATTCGGAAAGTCCTTTTGGATTTGATGAAACCGGGTAGCTTCGTTTTAAGAATAGGGTGGTTGTGTTAGAAGAATTGAAACGGGTATTGCTCGCGGAAGCTCACAAGTTAGCTTATTCAATCCACCCTGGAGGGAATAAAATGTATAAAGATTTGAAACAGTATTATTGGTGGGACGATTTGAAGAAAGATATCGCCGAGTATGTAAAGCATTGTTTAACATGTCAGAAAGTAAAAGCTGAAAATCAGAAACCCGCGGGACTTCTAAAACCGTTACCTATCCCCGAGTGGAAGTGGGAACAGGTCACGATGGATTTTGTATCTGGCTTACCAAAGGTGAAAGGCGGGTTTGATGGTATTTGGGTAATTGTGGAGCGATTAACGAAATCTGCACATTTTCTACCGTTCCGGATGTCTTGGAAGATCCGTAAGTTAGCCGAAATTTACAATAAGGAAATTGTTCGTCTTCATGGAATTTTGGTAAGTATAGTTTCGAACAGAGTCCCGAGGTTCATGAAATTTACATTAGAATTGATTTATTGAAAATTATCTTATGTAACCCATTCAATTTAAATTATATTTTATTTTACATAAATACCAAAATTTATTAAAATTACAAAGTGAATCAATTTGTTGATTTTCAATTTGTTAGATATATCTTATTATAACATTTTAAATTATAGGCCTTAAAATTAAAAAATGGATAACTTATATTATAAAATTTGAATAAAATTAATTAATATATTAATATCAAAATAATTGTTGTTGAAATATGTATCTTTTTCTTTTTGTAAGTTGAAGAAGTTTTAATTCTACCAAGAGTCCTATTATAAATTCATAAGTACTTTTTAAATATAGTTAAATTAATAATTTATAATATGTATTTACATAATTATCCTTAACTAATAATTATTCATATAATTATTATGAGGTTATTTTAGGTGATCTATATTTTGTAAGAAACTTTCGTACTTTTATAAGATAACTAGCGAAATGAACGTGCGTTGCACGTTTATTATTTAATTTATTGAAATAAATGTAGCTATTATATTTATTGAACAAATTAGGATATTAAAAATATCTAGTTTGATTAAATAAATATAATAACATTTTTAATGAGCCATTTTAATTTTGAAAAGTAACACATACAAAAATATTTATATGAGATCTCTCTTTCAAATCATGTACAATAAGTAGAAATTCGAAGTAGAGAAACATCTAAATAAATAAACAATAAAAAAATTCAAAACTGTGTTATTACATAAAAAAAATGTTTAACGTGTATAATATTAATTTGCCCAAATAGTTCTAACTTTTAAGCATAAGTAATAGTTTATAACTTTTAAATATGTTTAATAAATGAAAAGACATATATAAAAGGATATAGACAAAAACTTAAGGGATCATATAAAATGCCATATTAACTATATATATTTTATTCCTTATATTGTTTATTTTTTAATATAATTTGTGATTTATTTTTATTTTTTTTATGAAGTTTTGAAGATTTTTTTTGTCGTCATTTAAAATCTAAAAGTTATATTCACTTTCAAAACTATAACTTTTGCACCTATTTTTCTCTATATTCCCGACCTCGATTCCATCATTTAAAATGGGAACATTGTTATTTTTTTTTTCTTTTTATTCCATTATCTTGAGAAATTGTAGCTTTTGATATATTATTATTACCAATTTTAGTATAATTACCTTGCACTAAATATTCATCTCTCAAAACCGTGGGTTTGACATATCATCATTTCAATATTATCCTCTTTCTCAAATCCCTATCTTCTTCTTCATAATTATAATTTAATTTAATGAGTATTTCTATTTTACTTTCTGTTGATACCTTGTATTGTACTTTTTTAATTGCATTGCTGCTATCGCATGCAATTTTTAATTGATAACTTCTACTATTCGATTGCAATGAGAAAATAAAACTCCGTGGATACTTGTAAACTAAGTTTCGTATAATATTTTGAGATATATTCTCCTAAACAATTAAAAGTGTTATTACTTTAATTATATAAAATATTAATAGAGCTTTTAATAATAAATTTATTTATAAAGTATTAAAGAAATCATATTTTATGAAAAATCTCAGATAACTGATCTTTTATGTGGCGAAGAGTGGCTCTTTTAAGATTCTTAACATTTTGATAGCTCCATCAGTTCTATACTTTCCAAAGATTCCAGAGCGTCAAGATCAAGACAACCCACCCAGTATACTTTAGGAACATATTGCTCAAAATTTTGCTATTAAAGCTCTCTTTGAGCCCATCTGACACTCGCAAGGCACGAAAATTTTGTCAAGTCTGTGTATCAACAATCTTGTCCCACACTCGAAGTGCGAACGAAGAACTTCTCAGCACGTGGTTCACATATTCATATCGTGTACAACAGTGCATATATACATCATTTTCCCTAAATTTTCTATCATATTTCAATACATTCTTGAGAAGTTATCATATTGGCAAAGCTATTGGAAAATCATGAACTAATTTTGGCGGCAAGGTAATTTCCAAGTTCATTTTTATTTTTCTCGCATGTCTCAACTGACACCATAAGCAGAGTATAGTCATTTTATAGGAGAATTTATTCACCACCTCCTTGAGCAGTATTGTTTTCAGTTTATCCAGGTTTCAGTTTTTATCCGTGTCAATGATATTACATAAAATAAGATCTTTATACTCCACATGAATGTTATCTCCAAAGATGTCTGCTAGTTTGCCTTGTGATAACCATCTATTATTCCATAAAGATATCCATTCACCGTTCCTAATCCCCCATTTACAAAATGGTTCCACCATCCAAGTCCTTCTAACTATCCGCTTTCATGCTCAGGAAGCCATAAGTTGGGACTTTTGTTCAACAATGTCGTCCCCTTTTAAATATTTTTTCTTATGTATTTAGTTTCACACTGTCGTCACCTTGTTGAGCATTCTCTATCCCATTTAACGAGCATCGCTATATTTTTGTTGGGCTTCTCTAAGACCCAATTTGCCTTCTCGCTTCTTTCTAGCCGCCTTCTTCCACCCTATAAGATGTGTCCGTTTCCTTGTTATATGAGTCGTCTAAAACAATTTGTATTTAAATCGATCAAGTTTTTTTTTAATGTGTGATTGGAGAACCAATTTGTGTGCATGTAGTAGATGGGGATTGAGCTCGTGATGCGCAAAATAAGTGTTATTCATTAGGAAAGGTTTATCGTTTTAGCTTTCTATCTCAGAGGCGTTTTTCGACTCTCTTAATCACAATCAAGAAATATTCATTATAGTTTCGGCCAAAGTTCTTTCGCACCCCAAATAATTCTTTAAGTTGTTTGTACTTTATATGTCCAAAATTCTAACAACATATTGCTTCAAGTCATTTGATATATAAGGTGTAAACAACACATGTGATTTCCTGAAGTTTAATTTGAGGTCCAACGCCTTGTGAAATGTCTCAACCACACTGTGAATGCACTTCGTCCCATCCACGGTAACTTTAGCTCCCAATATTATGTTGTTCATAGAAAGCAAGTGTGAGATGTGAGGGCCTCTCTGATATACCGTAATTAGCTTCCAGTGTCTGAGTGAAATGACCTCCTCAATCATATACGTAAGTTGTTCCATGCAAAGTACAAACAAATAAGGCAAAAGTGATTGCCTTATCTAATGCCACACATCCATACAGCCTTCGTCGTTTCAGCATTCCATAAAACCTCTGGTTATATTCCCTTCATTTTGCTCATACTGATATTGATGATTTTCGTTGGGCAATTGAAGAAAGTTAGAGTTCTCTTTAGAAAATTCCACCGGACTTTACCGTACACCTTTTCAAGATTCAATTTAAGCACCATACCCCTTTTTTGTCTTTGGAGTGATGTAGTATTCATAACACTTTGAAGCATCAAGATATTATAATGGGTGTCTCGGCCGGGAATGAAGTTATTTTGGTTTTAGCTCACAATTTATTTGATATACGGCTTAAATGAAGTATAATCATTTGGTGATCATTTTGAGCAATACGTTAGCTATTCTGATTTGGGCTCACAATTTATTTTATATAAGGCTTAAACAAAGTATAATCATCTTGGTGATCATTTAGAGAAATACGTTACTCAACGTAATAGGCTAAATCTCTTTTGTTTTTCTGGAAAATTAACTTTTGAAATCAGACAAATAAACGTTTGATAAGCCTTCTTGGGAATTGATTCTCTCTCCATACAATCATTGATAAATTTCACCACTACGTCTCCTGCTATATCCTAATAGGTTTGAAAAAATTAGGCTTGGAAACCATCTGCTTCCAACTTTTTGTATGAGTGTATGCTCTTCACTACCCTCAAAATTTCCTCATTTGGGGTCGTTCTTGCCAAGTTATTTTTCACTGCTACCTTAGGGTTCGTTGGTGTAAGCTAGTACCAAGACTAATCACCTCTTCGATAGTATCTCCACTGAATAGTATGTAGAACTCTCAAGTGTGTTGCTTTATTTGATCATCATTTGTTGCCCATTCATCGCCTATTATGATAGCATTTACCTGGTTCCTCTTTCTTCTCATTATGGTTGAGAAATGAAAGGAACGTTTATGTTTATCTCTGAATTGGAGCCAATTAATTCTTGACTATTAAAACTAAATAATCTTTTCTTGTTGCAGTAGTTTGTTATATTTTGTTATCATTTCTTTCTTCAAATCTTTCGAATATTTACCATGCTTGTCTCATATATAATGCTCTATAAATTTTTTGTATTTTTTTTTTTGGTTGCTTCGGCCAATAAGTCATGTATTGTTGCTTTGGATTATATTGATTTAAATTGATAATTGTCAGATCAATCTTATTTAAATTAAATTCAAAAGTTCTCCATGTTGTTTCTCGAGCTAAAACTCAATCTAGCATCTTCAAATTTTTTAATCTAATAGACTCATAAAGTTGAGGATTCTTTTCTTAGTCAAAAAATTCGATACAGATAAATTGATCAAGTTGATCGTGTGTTGTAATATTATATTTTGACCCCAAAATTATCAAAATATGAGCATGTGGCAACCATATGTTTTGAAACTCGATTGCATGAATATGTGCAACCACCTTTCTAGAAATCTCCTAATTGAATAATTGATATTTTAAATCTTATAACTTTTCGGCAAAATTGCAAGATTCGTCCTGTAAGTTTCAACTTTTCGAACTTTAGTCCTCTTTGATTCCGTTTTTTCAATTTTGTCCTGTAAGTTTAAAATTTTAGCAAAATTGGTCCGATTTCGGCCCGAAATTACCAAAAGCCCTATTTTAATCCACGTGTCTTTTTAATCGGGCTTAATTTGGGTTTTTTTTTATGAGTCAATCCATTTAGTCCACATGGACATGTGATGTGGCATAAGACCCCAGTTTGTTAAAGACTCTATATTTATTCATTTGCCCTAATTTCTCTAAGTTGTTGGATAAGGAGGCGTGAGCCGTGAAGGAAGAAGCCAACCAATAAAGTCATTTGCTGTAATACCACCATGGAAGCCCCCATGTTCTGTCATTGTAATAGACAAATCCAACTCAGGACATCATGGATGCCAGAAAATCCAGGTCGTAGATTTCGATCTTGTGAAGAATATCAGGTGATAAGATCTTAGATTTTTTTATTTGAATTCTTCTTTTACCTCTATATTGCTCATCGGATTGATAATTGCATAACAGTGGGCTCTATATTCTTCTTTTCTCGTTGCTCTCACCTAGAAACACAAGTTGAAGAGCTCCACAGGTTAGAAGAAGAACTCGAAAGACTGAAAATTGATCATGAGCAGCTCAAAAATGGCAAAAACCTTGAAGCTGAACTTTGTACTGAAGAATGGAAGAAAAAATGTTATAATTTTGCCTTATTTGTTTCTTGGTTGTTTTTTATTTGGGTGTGGGTAGGTTAGGGTGTCTAATTTGCCTGTATGGTTAACAAGAATTGCATTGTATTCTTGTAATTTTCAATCGGATATATATATATATATATATATATATATATATATATATATATGTGTGTGTGTGTGTGTGTGTGTGTGTGTGTGTGTGTGTGTGAAGCTTTATTTTCAATAATATTTATGAGCAATTTTGCTACATTTAATTCCCAATTTGACATAATCATAAGACAAGCCAAAAGGTTTCATTAAAATACATTACTGAGCAATATGGAAACAACTTTTCCATTGCCAAAAAGGATTCATAAAGTCTACAAAATGTGTCCAGAACCATGAGAATTAACCAACATACCAAAAACATCTACATAAAGTCTGTCTTAACATCTACTTCAAGAGTAATAACTGTTTTGCCATTCTACCAACATACCAAAAACAATGACCAAAAGTCTAGACAAAAAGCAAATAACATCAGACAAGTTAAACAAATCTTGTTTTCTTTTTTGCTTTCTTCTTCTCCACTAACTTTTCTTTAGCCTTCATTTTCTTCATTGTTTGACCAAGATCGGACAATTTCATGTATTTTCTGCCATCATTCATTATTGGAGGTGTTACATTATCTGCTTTGGTTAGTCCATGAATGCCTTGAAATGGAGCTGGCTCAATGATCTTCAACCCACCCTGTTTAAACTGCTGGAACATGGAGGGAGGTTGTCTTGTTGGTTGTTTGTCCAAGTAAACACAAGATGGAACTTGTTCAGCTTCTTGAGTGGGATCCAAACTTTGGCCTACATCCAAACTTGCAACATTCATTGAGCTTGATGCTATTGTCTTGTTCTTTCTTACCTGCTGTAATGGGTACAAGTGTGAAATATATCAATTAAATGTACTTGAGTTATCAACAATGAGTAAAAGTACCTGTAAGTTTGTCACTGATTCAACATTAGGAGTGCCAAATATCACCTCTGCAGTTGCAAGCTCTTCTTCTATGTTTACTTCAACAACACCAACTTTATCTTTGTTCTTACACCCTCTTACATTATGCCCAGAAACCCCACATTTTCCACATTTAATTGTTGTTTGAGCCCGTGGCAACTTGTATGGATCTACTGGCCTTCCTTTACTTCTGTTTTTTTTTTTTTTTTTTTTTTTTTTTTTTTTTGTCTTGGTGGGTCTACCAACTCCTCTACCGTAGTTTGGAGGTAGAGGTGGTACCAAATCAGAACTTGGCCATTCATCTCTCCCATTTATTGGCATTATGATTGTTGAATAAGTTTTCTTGTAAGCTTCAATGGTGTAACATTTATGCACATAATCATCAATATGAAGCCCTTGCTTATTCAGTGCACTCAGAACATGCTTACAACAACAGAACATGGGGGCTTCCATGGTGGTATTACAACAAATGACTTTATTGGTTGGCTTCTTTCTTCACGGCTCACGCCTTATTCTCCAACAACTCAGAGAAATTAGGGCAAATGAATAAATGTGGAGTCTTTAACAAATTGCGTTCTTATGCCACATCACATGTCCATGTGGAGTAAATGGGCTGACTCATAAAAAAACCCCAAATTAAGCCCGATTAAAAAGACACGTGGATTAAAATAGGGCTTTTGGTAATTTCGGGTCGAAATCGGACCAATTTTGCCAAAATTTTAAACTTACAGGACAAAATTGAAAAAACCGAATCGAAGAGGACTAAAGTTCTAAAAGTTGAAACTTACAGGATGAATCTTGAAATTTTGCCTAACTTTTCCCAAAAAACTCGTGATGTCTTTTAAATCATGAACAATAAATGATACAATTAACAACTGATCACTAAGTAAAACATAACAAAATTAGTAAATACTTGCATTCTTTTTCATGTGAAAGAACTTCATTTGCAGACTAAAAATTTGATAACCGAGTGACATCATTATTGAATCAAATAAAGAATATTATTTAGATTGTTCATTAATTTTAGTATGCGTGTGTATATACATTAAAATCAAATAATTCTTTCTTTTAACTAATTATTTTTTATTTCTTTTCTATTCTCTCTTTGCTATTTGATCTTGGATTCTATTTTTTATTTATATTTTTCTAATGAACATTATTTAAGATTTATATTATTTTTTTATTATTTATTTTATGTATGTAGTAGAAATAATTAAAAGAGTATATTTATATAAAAAACTCAAGGAATGTTTAATTAATTGAGCATTATAAAAATAATTTATAAAATTATATTATATCTTATTTTTACATACACATATATTGAGTCACCTTAGAATTCTTAATTTAAAGTAACTTCGTTCTGAGGGCTTGCAATTTTAAATTGTGGTATATTAAGTCGTAAGAAATTAAAAATCCTATTCGTACTTTTTAATATATATAGATTATGTTAATCATCCTATCTGAATAATATTTACGCATTTAATTTATATTTAATTATATAAACTAAAGGAAGATTATATGGTTAATTAGATTTAGATAATTATAATTATATTAGTATTATTTAATTGAAAAATATTACATTAAGATTCATTAGTTTATTAAAAAATATTTTATGTAAACCATTCAATTATATTATTTTGTTAATTAGATAAGTTTATAGAATTATAATATGATTATAATTTAAGAAAGTTTATGTACTTAGGTAATTAGAATTATGGACTTATATAATTAGAATTACATTAGAATTGATTTATTGAAAATTGTCTTATGTAGCCCATTCAATTTAAATTATATTTTATTTTATATAATTACCAAAATTTATTAAAATTACAAAGTGAATCAATTTGTTGGTTTTCAATTTGTTAGATATATCTTATTATAACATTTTAAATTATAGGCCTTAAAATTAAAAAATGGACAACTTATATTATAAAATTCGAATAAAATTAATTAATATATTAATATCAAAACAATTGTTGTTGAACTATGTATTTTTTTTTTTAAGTTGAAGAAGTTTTAATTCTACCAAGAGTCCTATTATAAATTCATAAGTACTTTTTAAATATAGTTAAATTAATAATTTATAATATGTATTTACATAATTATCCTTAACTAATAATTATTATGAGGTTATTTTAGGCGATCTATATTTTGTAAGAAAATTTTGTGCTTTTATAAGATATATTGAATATAGATATAGATAATTAAACTTAATAATAAATAAGATATAATTAAGCTTAATAATAAATAAAATAATACAACATGTGTTAATAATTGAATGATGCTAATAAATCAAATCAACAAAAAAATTATTACTCAACAAATGTAACTTAAATTTTCTTATTTGACTGAAAAAAATGACACATATAAAGTTGTTGTAACGCCCCGGTTCCTGACGAGCAGGTAAGCAAGCCACGTGTGAGCTTGTGAGCGTTAGAAATTTATTTTACTTCTATTATTTATTATTTTCCTACATGTCATCATAATTTTTTTATAAATTTCATTCAACATAGTTACATGAAACTATATGAATTCATATCAAATTGAGAATTTATTTCATGACTTAAAAATGTTTGTTACGTGAAATAATTGCCGGAAGTGATTTAATTGTTAAATTGTCCTTATATGATCATTCTTTTAAATTCGAGGACCAAATTGCAATTCAAATCTTGGACTTAATTGATCAATTACCAAACATTTCATCCTTGATTGCATAGCTTGAATATTTTAGGGATTAAATTGCAATTTGTGGACTTTCATCAAAATCAAAATGGCGAGTCACGTAAGAAGCTTTCTCCATGCTTCCAAATCCATTTTCATCCAAAAATCTCCAACATATTTGCTTCCTTGTTGCTTCGGTTCCTCCAAGAAGAGAAGGAGAAGAGATTTCATTGATTTCCATCAAATTTTTCAAGGAAATTTCTGAGTTTGAAGCTTGATCATCCATTATCATCTTCTTCCTCCATCTATTTTCATTCAAGGTGGGTGTGTGCATGAATATGTGATTCTTGATCATTTATATGGAAGCTAGGGTTTATGATTCCATGAAATATATGGATTATTTGTTGTTTGCTACGTGAATACATGATTATAAATTAAATTGATGCATGAATTATCGAAGGAATTGAAGTTATACCATGAAATTATGTATGAACTTGCAAGGGATGATTCTTGAGGATCTTGGATGATTTAAGTGTTTATGTGAAGTTTTATTGTATTATAAACATGTAGGCATGTGAATTTCTAGAAAACTTGTATTTTGGTGCTTGAAAAATTGAGGTTTGGGTGATTTTGGTGGTTGGCCGAACTGTTCCCCTATTTTCTGCTCTGTTTTATTTCTGCAAATTTGAAGGTCGCGATCGCGACCAAAAACAGAACAAAAATGTTCTCGCCCGCGACCCACTTACAGTTTGGAAGAAAAAGCAGGTCGCGCCCGCGACTGAAAATACACGTAAATCAGGTCGCAGCCGCTACCAAAATTTGGCCAACTTTCGACTTCTTGAAAAATTACATGAAAAATTCCTGAAAAATAAGGTCGCGACCGCGACCCTCACATAAACTGCCAAAATTTCAAAATCTCACTTTTCAATCCAATGACTTATTTGACCCCAAATTGTTCTTATATGATACATTTCATGCCAAAATATGATATTTACATGCTACATTGATCATGGCACGTCATCTTGTTGCATTTCACTGTTCGTCATAATTGGTTCATTTCGAGTTAAGTCTCACGTATACACGTCACGTTCCTGGTGACGAGGAGCCAGCTCCTTAGTTGTATCCTTGTTCTTTTGTCACACAGGTGAGGTTTTGTTCTAGTTATATAGAACCCTACAACCTTATGTGAAGTTTTCAGCCAAAACGTAGTATAAATATAACATTTCATTTTCAAACTATAAATTTTATGACTGGATTAGCCCTTATAAATTTTATGGAACTAACTTTTTCCTCTTTCAATCTAATGGAACTAAAAATGAATTTTTCGCTGAATTATCTAATAACAAATTAAACCTTATATTTTGACAAAGAAGTGGAGACCGCGCATGTTTCTGGTATATTTTATTCCACCTTTAATAGTTTTGTTTCATTAGATAAAAATAGATTTATTTATTTATTTTATTTATTTTGACAACCAGACGGCCAAAGGCCGACTCTAGCTCAAGTCCGAAGAAAGAAAGGACAAAGCAATAGACGGAACATCAAAGGAACCAACGCAGGCCGAAGTCGCATTTCTAGCTAAAGTGTAGGCCACCATATTGGCACCACGACGAATGAATGAAAATCTCACTGGCTCGAAGATTGAACAAGTAGCCTTGACATCGGAGAGAATGTTGCCAACATCCGAGAGGTCTTCCTCGTCCCCGTTTAACCTGTTTATGATATTCAAACAATCACCCTCCAGAAATAACCTTCCGCCAACCAAAATCCCGGCCTAATCTTGCCGCCGAAAGGGATGCACAAGCCTCGACAACAGTTGGGTCCGAGCTGTTACTCCTACGATCCCATTCCCACGCCACACAATGTCCTTCACTGTTCCTAGCCACCACTCCAACTCCAATCTCATTCTCATGAGCGAAGATGGCCCCATTAAAATTGATTTTAATCCACCCTCTATCCGGCAAGCTCCTCTTATCATTGCGAACCGGGACACCCAACCTCAAAGGCTCCTCATCCAAAGGAAGCTGGTTCAAGTCGTTGCCCTCTGCAAAAGCTATCACAGCGTGAGGTTGCTGCAAATTTCCCTCAGCTCTAACTTTATTCCTGTTACCCCAAATAACCCATAAGATCATGGCTAATCTGCACCTCTCCTTCTCATCCAGCTCCTGGAAAGCTTCTAAGAGGCCATCTGTAGCACCCCCTTACACGTGGAGGCGCTACACCCCCGCACTATAGGCCAATCCACATACGAAACGGGCAATCCGTACATGAACTAACCTATAGCGGACGGGTGACAATGCAATACACGACAAGCTAGGCGGGATACTCGAACATGCGACATAATAAAGCGGAAGCATAATTCAAGTATATCAATTATTTCCATTGATTCAATCATGACATTGCTCCTTTACCAAGTATTATATAATCTAAATTATCATATCAATACATTATCATCTTCAAGTAAACAATAACGATAATTATTAAATGCGCAAACCGCGGATGACACGACTACATGAACCGGACTCGACTCGACTCACTCCCGCCTAGCATGCACCTGCAATACCTGAAAGGTGGAGGCGTCAGTCTGTGAAGACCGAGTGAGGGTTTTACATATATATTAGCGCAGATAACATGCAAGCTATATTCTCGGGTAAAGGTTTATAAAAGATAATTATACAGTTCAATAATAACATAGCTTCGCCCGAGAATACAACTATCAATATTAATCACTTGTTCTTTTCATGCAATTAATAAACATGCTTGCTTGCTTGTTAATCATTAGGTGATCACTCAAGTCCGTTATCATGCAATCATGTAGGAGTATTCAATTAGCACATTCATGAAATGGGATCATGCAATCAGTACATGGCGTGCTTGTAACATGATAGGGTTTGTTCCTCCTGTGATTGGACGGACAATCATTGGCACGAAAACCAATCCAGCGCCCCCACTAAGAAGGACCTGGCCAGGGGACACTCAGGTACACGATAGGGTTTTGTTCTTCTTGTGGTTGGACGGACAACCACTGGCAGGACCAGTCCAGCGCCCTCACTAAGGAGAACCTGGCCAAGAGAACACACGTACACGGTAGGGTATTGTTCTTCTTGTGATTGGACGGACAATCATTGGCACGGAAACCAATCCAGCGCCCCCCACTAAGGAGGACCTGGCCAAGAGAACACACTTGCTTGCATTCATGAACATGGCATGCTTTGATGCGTGAACACTAACATGCTTTACTTGCTTGATTAATGAACAATAATATAACTTGGAACAATAAATGATTTCATGAAAATATAACTATAAATACCTTTTGGTTAAAACAGCCACGTAAAGGTTATACGGTTCTATATAACTAGAAATTAAACCTCACCTGACAGGCGACACACGACTCGTGAATGCGTGAACGTGCTCATGATCCACAATCTCCGCCCTGGAGAATAACTGGACAAGAAACGGAACAACGTACGTGCATGAGACCACAATTCTAGCATATTATTCCATATAACGACGCACGGCGTGATCATATACGAGACATCGAGCAATATACAATGTAGCATGATAACATGTTGTTTCGACATATAATCAATCATATAATAGCAATTTGGGGTCAAATAACCCGTTGGAACGACGTCCCAAAATTCCATTTTTATGCAGAAAGTTTCCGTACTACCAGAGAGCTGGGAACGGCCGTTCCGGGTTTCAGTTCAAAGTGGGAATGGTCGTTCCCGCTGTCGGGCTCCCCGAAGATGGGAACGGCCGTTCCCGTCTGTGAGACAAAGTGGGAACGGGCGTTCCCGTCCTCGCCGCCTGATACACTATTCAAACAATGGGAACGGCTGTTCCCCAATTGCAAAGGGGACGGGAACGGCCGTTCCCGTTACACAGAAGGTTCAGAAACAGGGGAGAAGAACAGGGGAGCTACGAACCAAGCTCCCAAAACACTCATAATCCATTCCATATTTTATAATTCATAGAAGGAAACATATATACATGCTTAAAGTGCAATAAAACACAATATAAACACATAATCCATGCTTTAATCATCACAATCACCAACTTTAGCTTATATATAATTCATCCTATAATCTTATATTCTTCAAGACTTCATGCATATTTTCAAGTCTAAAGCTTGAAGTATTGCCTCTAACATCATATAGACAAGTTGTTACACCAAAATCATAACCCTAGCTTCATGGATTATTCCCAAGAATTCACATACATGCTCAACTATACCTTCAAGTGAAAATAGATGGAAAAAGATGATGAACATAGTTGCTTGAGCTTGAATTCCCTAGCTTTCTTGGAAAATAGCTTGAAGATGAATGATTTCTCCTCTTCCCTTTTCATAGTTTTGGCTCGGTAGAGAGGAGCAAGGAAGGATGATGATTTTGGGATAAAATGAATGAAGATGATGAAAGGGAAGCATGTATCGATATATTTGGGAGAAAAAGGAATATTTATGATCAAATCCCTAAGTTCTATAAGTTATGCAATTGAGTACCCAAGGTTGGGAAATGATCAACTAGGTTCACAAAGCTTTCATGCAATTTGGTCCCTCAATTAAAATGAATGAGCATTTAAGGATAATTTGGCAATTAAATCAAATTGAACACTTAATTCACGTAACAATTAAATTCCATTCATATAAGAATCCTCAAGTTGACATATATTTCATATATTTTCACGTAATCATGTTGGATCACAATTTATAAGATTAATATAACACGTATGAATTAAATAAATGAAAATAATAAAATAAAATCCTAACGCTCGAAACCCACACGTGTCGAGCGTACCTGACTGTCTGAAAATCGGGGCGTTACACCATCACACAAGTTACTTTGACAGCAAACTATCAGACGCCACGGGATGCAGGACAAAGCCCAAACCTACCTCGCGAACGAGCAGCGGAACAGGGCGTGGGCAGTATCTTCCAGCAAGTCTGCACAGACAGGACAAATGGCATCAAGACAGCAGTGGCGACGGGTCAGATTCACCCCCGTTGGCAGAATCTCCCGCAACATCTCCACAAGAAATCACGGACTTTTCGGGAGACATTAAGTTTCCAAATTTGTTTCCAAATACCATGAGATTCCAAGGAATTAGAAGACCCAACATTCTGATTTGCCAACTCACGTGCGAGAAAATAAGCACTTCGAATAGAAAATTTACCATCTTTGTTGTAGTGCCACACCAGCTGGTCGTCTCTCCGTGTAGAGCCAAGCAGGATATTGAGAATGGCTTGGGCATCTCCCGGAAGAAACGCATTACGGACCAACACCTCGTCCCAACTCATCAACCCCAGCTTTAGAGGATCTGAAACCCATTCAGGGGCAACACTAGCACCCTATCTGAACCTCGGCCGAAACTCCGGACCCCTCGGTATCCATCTATCCCGCCAAATGTGGATATTCAAACCATTGCCGACTCGCCATCTGGTCCCAACAACAAGAAGGAAGTTGGCCGAGTGTAAACTCCTCCAAGTGTACGACGGGGATCTACCAAGCGACGCATTCCACACCTCCGAGTTTGGGAAGTACTTAGCCTTGAGAATTCTGCTCACGAGACTATCCGGATATCGGTATAGATGCCACAAATTCTTAGTTAACATGGCAAGATTAAAAAACTTGATAAGCCGAAAACCCAGACCACCCGAATTCTTCCCACTGCACAACTTATCCCACGCAACCCAATCAATTTTCTTGTTGCCCCCACTGTTCCACCAAAAACGAGCCAAAGTAGCATCAATTTCCCTAATAACATTATCTGGCATCAAGAAGTAATTTAGGGAATAGGAAGGTATAGACTGAAGGACTGCTTTAATCAGGACTTCTTTCCCTGCTTTAGATAAGAACTTCTCTGAATACCCCTGTGCCCGAGCTTTGATCTTATTCACAACATTCGAGAAAATAGCTTTGCGAGATCCACCAACCACAGAAGACAACCCAAGATAGATATCCAATGTGTCCACCTGCCTGACCCCAAGTATCCCCGCCAGCTCACCTTGTTTACCGGGCTCGATGTTTTTGCTAAACATCATAGAAGATTTTTGTAATTTCATCATCTGTCCCGAAATACGTCCGTAAGCCTCCAACACTCCTTTTATCCCGTCAATCGCCTCTTGGATGTCTTCCCACATATCATGGTGTCATCTGCGAAAAGAAGATGAGAAACCTTAGGCGCATTCCTGCAGACCGACACGCCTGAAAGAATGCCCCTGTTCTCCAGCCCTTGGATCATAGAAGAAAGAACTTCTGCACAGAAAAGGAACAGATAAGGAGAAAGAGAATCTCCTTGACGGATACCTCTTTCGAGGGCCAACGAGCCAAACTCGCTCCCGTCTAAGAGAAAGGAATAAGAAACAGTGGAAATGCAGGTCATAATACGATTGATAAACAAAACAGGGAAATCTAACCTGACCAAGACTCTTTCGAGGAACCTCCACTCGATGCGGTCGTACGCTTTGCTCATGTCGAGCTTCAAGCTGAATAACCCTTCCTTTCCTGAATTTGAATGCGTCACAATATATGTTCCATCATCCAATACAATGTAACAAGGGCATAACTTTATGTAAATACGAGACTCATGTTTCTTAAGATAATTTGGAGAGCAACAAATTTAAAATTGAACTTCATTTGCATTTCTTCAGCGATAATTTATTTCAAAGTTGTGGGCCAATTAGTAAAACCAAAAACCAATTTATTTCAAAGCTGTGGGCCAATTGAGGGTGTTTTGGTGATGAGTACGATATATGAATATTTCTAAAAATGTTATTTTATTGTGGAATATCGTATAATGTTGGACACTCATATCGAACATCATACCTGAGACTCCTCATGAGATAAATTTTTAAAAAATTCATATCGTTGTATTCGTACCGTATTGTGTCTATATCCGTACACTATAGGTGATGAACGTACGAGCTGTAAAACGAGTATATAATTTCTTTTATAAAATTTCTTAAAGAGTTTCTAAATTCACAAGAAGTATTTGGCAAATTCTTTATTAAAATAATTCAAAAGATGTTAAGAAGTTCATATAAGTTTATTCGATTATAGGTTAGGAAATGCAAACTTATTTTATCGCGTTTTAAGATATATTCTCTTTATTTTTAATTATAATAATTATATCGTCATTACTAAGAAACCAAGAATATTTATTTTCTTTAAGAACAAACTGTACATCATTTCCGAGGTTTCATATAGTAATATAATAGATCCATTAATTTTTAAGGTACATGCATACACATGTGGTTCATCCACTTAAATTGCCACAGTTTCGCCTTTCACATTGGAATTTGCAACTGTTAAATGATGAGTAAACCTTTTCTTTAATTTATTTGGATTTCTCATCCAAATTTTCCATGTTATTATGAGATGGAAGAACTTTTCATCCATTTACACCGAGATTATAAGGAAGAACTTTTTGATTTATCCCTATCTTAGTTATATTTTTTTCTTGTAATCTTCACCTTCTAGCACAATACATGTGCCATATGTACAGTAATTCAATTAAAAATCAAAATTTGAATCCAATCAGACTAAAGGGTTTAACTAAATTAAACTTGTACATCCAACTAACCCGAAATTATGTTAAACATATGTTATACATAATATATCCGGAGGAGTCAAACTATCTATCACGCTTTGCCTAATTAGTTAGTTAGACTGCTAGAGTATTACTTTATCGATACTCAGCTTTCACAAGTTGACTTTCCCAAAGTTAGTTCGCATAATTACATGTAACAATATTACATAAGACACCAATTTATGGATCCATGAAGTTTAAAGTTTAAACAAATGAAGCAGATCCATGAATTGATTATTGAAGCTCCAAAACATTGACCATAACTACTCCAATTTCTATAATAAAATTACGAAGAAAGCTTGTCACAAACCATTATGGATACTTCAAAGTCTTTCTCTTTCAATAATCTCTTCTTTCTTTTGCTCCTATTTTCCTCCAATCTTCTCACATTGTTTGTTTCCACTACATTCTACTCTTCCTGCTCCATCAAACCGCAACTACAAACTCACACCACCGATACTGCCTCCGCGGCTGCTGCCAGCAGTGCCGCGGAGGCACCTCCTCCGGTGGAGGAGGATGATTCTGACTTAGAAAACAACTCGCCGGAGCTCCCTCCCGAATTCATTGCCTTCACATCCCCACAAGAACTCCCGTTAGGATTTAACAAGAACTTCGACTCCGACCACATCTTCCCCCCAGTGGGCAGCCCCTGCACAATTTACCGAGACGAGCTCCGCCGCTATATGTCCTACAACGTCAATGGATCTTGCCCGGATGACGAGCTTCTCGCACAGAAACTTCTCCTCCGCGGCTGCGAGCCCCTGCCCCGCCGTCGCTGCCGCCCTGCTGCACCTAAATCTGCTGCCGAGCCGTACCCACTCCCCGACAGCCTCTGGTCCACGCCGCCGGATTCCTCCATCGTATGGACCGCCTACACCTGCAAAAACTACTCGTGCCTGATAAACCGCAGCCGCAATCAAAGGGGCTTCGACGACTGCAAAGACTGTTTCGATCTCAACGGCCGCGAGAAAACCCGGTGGACCCAAAAACCCAACTCTGACCTCGATTTCTCAATGGACGACGTCCTCGCCGTGAAGAAGCCCGGAACCATCCGGATCGGTCTCGACATCGGCGGCGGCGTGGCGACGTTCGCCGTCAGAATGAGGGAGAGGAACGTGACGATCATCACGAGCACCATGAATCTAAACGGGCCTTTCAGCAATTTCATAGCGTCGAGAGGAGTGTTTCCTCTGTACATGAGCATTTCCCAGAGATTTCCTTTCTTCGATAATACTTTGGATATTATTCACTCGATGCATGTGCTGAGCAACTGGATTCCCACGGATTTGCTGCATTTCCTGATTTTCGACATATACAGGGTTCTGAGGCCTGGTGGTTTGTTCTGGCTGGATCATTTCTTCTGCGTTGGTGAAGAGATGGAGAAGGTTTATGCGCCTCTTTTTGAGAGCGTTGGGTTCAATAAGGTGAAGTGGGTTGTGGGGAGGAAGCTGGATCGTGGACCGGAGTTGAATGAGATGTATCTTTCGGCTTTGTTGGAGAAGCCATTAAATAATTCTTGGTGATTAGTTTTTTTTTAGGAGACTCTATGCATATATATGGGAAACAATTCTAATTTTGCCACATTTGGAGTTTATGAGTGTATCCCCCTTTTTTATTTTCTTATATACATTCCTCTCATTATGAATTTAGTCGAATCGGATGAATAAGCTTCGAAGTCATTCATATGAATTGTTAAACTGATCAGATTGTTAGCTATAAAAATTTTCATGTGAATGATATTTGTATATTCAAATTTTAAAGAAATAAATACATTTCACTATATATCCTTCATTTAAGCTTAATTATAATGCAATCAATCGAAATCGAAAAATTACAATTTAATCTCTAACTTTTGAGAATTATTTGTGGTTCTTGAAGTTTGTTAGGCTTCCGTTATGTCATTTTAAAAATATCTCCGATTTTTTTAATTTGATTTTATGACTTTAGGGACTATGTTGTTAAATTCATAAATTGTAGGAGTCGTTTTGTTTATATTTATAAATTTTAGAGATAATTTTATAATTTTGGTCATATATTCAATTTAACACTCATACAAACCGTTAGGAGTACAAGTGTACTGTTACAAATTCCGTTAGGGACTTCAAACCAAACAAGACTTATAGGGACTACAATGTAATTTTTCGATCTAAATGAACTGCGTTATAATTAACCAAAATACAGAGTAGTCAATGTAAATCACTCAATTTTGAATTGGGTAATTACACCTAGCCTCCATATTATGAAGGGTGATTACAATTTGCCACTATTTTTAGATTAAATTACAGACACCACCCTTTAGAAAATAAATAAATACACTTAACCAACATTTTTGTTTAAATATCGTTGACGTCAGTAAAATTTTTAATGAAAATCCGAAAATACCCTCCCAAAAATATCCTCGTAAAATTTTTAATGAAAATCCGAAAATACCCTCCCAAAAATATCCTCCGTCGACTTTGGTCAATTTTTTTATTCCCATATTTCCCTTAAAGGTTAATTGTAATTAAGTATACTAATATGGGAATTAAGTATAATATTTTTAATAAAAAAATTTAATTGTCATTTTTAGATAAAATATAACCGCTATAACGATTATATTCCTATTTTAACTACAATTTGTTAATATGAATTAAATATTTATTTTATTATTAATGTTAAGGTAAAAGACAAGAATTAAATTAATTATGGTTAAAGATCAATTAGAAACACAATCAATTATGGCGACTTTATTATTGAATTTTTTTTATTTACTTAGCTTCATAAAAAAAATTACTAACTCAAAATTAGAAGTTAAATTATTTTTATATAGATATAAGTTAATTGCTAATAATTATTAAATAACAATTAATTATAAATTAAAAATACAAACTTTTGATTTATAATATATTTATGTTAAAATTTTTATGTAAATTAAATATAAAAAAAGAATTCCTCTTACATGTACATTGCTGGTGTAAAAACTGGAAAGGGATTAAAACACCAACACTTTAAGATTTGTTTGGGAAAGGGAAGACCATCACAGACGTGGTAGCCTCAGGAACTGGGTTTCCAATGAGCGTGGGTTCTTCCAGCTAGGATAACACCAGGGGAAAAATGCAATGAGAATGCAGAGAAGGTGAAGTATGCAGAGCTTGGAGAAGACCAGAGCAAAAATGGAGGAAAAATGCCCAGTTCTGTGTGTGAGTTTGTATGTGGAAGATGACTCAGATGACTTACGGAATGTGAGTGTGAATTCTCATATTTATAGGTTGAGAATGAGGGTGATTTGGTAAATGTAACCAAGTGGTCCCAAATTCGTGTTGCCTTAGACACGTGGCGTTGTGTGATGGCTTGAAAAGGACATTCCTGAAAGATACCTACGGATAGGTGGTAGTGGATGTCAGGAATGGTGCGGGCACTACCACTGTGTGTCAGAGGTGGTTGTGGAGCTGTCGCTGAGCGTTGTGGCCCTTAGCTTAGATTGTTCCTCACGCACTTGGGTATGCTCTCGTGGTGGGAACCCTTTGTTGAGGATGGGATTAACATCTGGTACCTGAACGTACCCTGTTGCAATGGGGGGAAGGGCGCCAGAGACGGTACGAGCGCGAATATACCCTAAGAGGGTTATCGAGCGTCAGAGCGCTCGAGGGGAAGGTTCCCCTGGCGGCATTATACGAGCGTTGGGACGCTCGGAGGGCGTGTACGGCACGCGGCCGAGGGAGGTCCTCGAGGGAAGACTTCATGGTGTGAAAGGGAGGTTCCCCGCAGAGGTAATGAACCTCCTGTGAGGCTTCGAATGCGAGCGTTGTATGGGATCAACGGAGGATCCTGCGCTCGGTGTTTGGGCCTTGACATACAGGCCTCAGGGATCAAAGCAGTAAGTTGCATGGGCTGGACCTGTTTCACTAGCCCACATCCACGAGCGTCTAAGCTCAAGTGTTCTTGCGTCATCTTGATAAGTCGTCCGGATTGCGACATGTGTACGAATCTGATTCGAGCGTGATTTGACCCACCATTTTGCCCCCCAATTTCTGTAGTAGCGCTTGACGTGTACTGTAGAATTTTAGCCTTGGACTCCTGACTTTGAATATCCGAGGGTCTGGCTGCCCGTTGGGAGGTTGCGCTCGTGCAATCCCCATGGTGACAGTTCTGACACTGCATTTAATGCAGCCTTGCCCCTTTGACTTCTTGATTACCTCCGCATTTAATGCTTAGTGGAGGCGTGGTTGCGTGCACCGAGGAAAAGGCGCGTGAACATCGGTAACCGTGTGACGGTTACCAAAAGTGTGCAGTTACCAAGGCGGGAATGATTGCATATTTTGAATTTAATACCCCAATCCTGTATATCTCTTCCCTATAAATAGGGATTCTCATACCATTTTCATTCTTTTACGCATCCAAAAACTTTCAGAGCAAACAACAAGCTTCAAAGTTTTCTGCAGAATCCGGCAAGCTTCCGATAACTCTTCTTCTTCTTCTCAGTTCTTAGGTAATCTCCAAGTTTCTTTCTAATTTCCGAATACTAACCCATAGAATTAGGTTCCAAAGCCTCATTTTCACCGCAGACCCTTTCCAAAGATCCCCATTTTTCTAAATTTCTCCTGCAAATCTCTCATCTTCAAGAACAAGAAGAAATGGTGGATGAGATAATCAACCAAACTGTGAGGGAAATTGATGAGATACCCAGTGCAAGTCCTTCTCCCCAACACAATATTCCATACGCTATCCCTGTGGTGGAAGCTTCAGTAGAGGCCAGGGATGAAGATTTTGACGCTGCGGTTCAAGGTTTGAACAAGCGCAATCCTGGAGGAGTTAAACAAATTTTCGAGGAGATGGCGTTGATAGAGGAAATGGAGCGATAGGGTGAGAGGGTATTTCCTGTGCTGGACAGTGCGGTTAGGCCCCAAGATCACAGGGTCACAGTGTCGATTGCTGCCCCCCAAGAGGAAACGGGGACTTCTGAGCGTCGTGAGGATGAGGAGCCTCCTCGCAAACGTCGAAAGGGAAAAGAATCAGCTGCCCAAGGGAAAAAATCTAAAATCCGAGGGGAGGGCTCTGACCCCTTATAAGACGGATAAGTCTCCAGATGAAATCCCCAGTACCATAACAGTCGGAGAAATGGCTTCCATGAGGGCCCCAATATACTGGAACGAGGTATTTACTTATCGTTGCCCCGAGCCGCACGAGCGTGCCAACAGTCCTCCTCCTGGCATGATGACTGTATACAAAGACTCTGTATCCGAGGGCTGCCTGAGGTTCCCAATTTCTACTCCGATAGCCGAAATTTTAAATTACCTCAACCTGAGCCCCTCACAAATTTTACCCAATGGCATTGCTCTCTTGAATGCCTTTGTGATTCTGATGAAGTGCACAGGCCATGAGCCCTCTATTCTTCATTTCAACAGCCTGTTCCAAGTGGAGCGTTCGCCCCGCTCATCTACGAGGGATGGCTTCTATTACATCCAAGTCAAGTCAGGTCTGAGAATGATTGACTCCCCCTCGTCCTCGTATGGCGTTGACTGGAAGGAGAAGTTCTTTTTCATGAGGGCACCCACAACAACAACAATAACAAGCAGACCCACGAGGGGGCTGTGGCGACGGACGAGAAGAAAGCCGTGGCGATGGTCATGGGAGAGGCCGTGGAGATGGCTGAGGCGCAAGGAGAGGTGATGGTCGTGGTGGAGGTCGGGCCACTATTCAAACGAGCGGGGCTGCTCGCGGTTCAACCCCACCGGGCGCCCTGGTTCCTGGGCTCCCAGAGGGGCCGGTTCAGTTGGGCCCCAACAGTTCCCGCAGCATCCGCTCGAGAGTTATTATAAGCCATATGGAGGAAGAACGAGCCCAACCCTCGTGAAAAATGAAGAGGTTGGCGGACTCCGTTCCCGTTTCTGGCAAGGGAAAGGAGGTGGTGGTAGGAGTGGCAGGGAAGATGGAGATACTTCTTCTTCAGAGAAGGAGTCCCTCTGGAAGTTCGAGCGTGGCGGGGACGTTCGCTATAAACGGTCCGCAGATTCAGGTCCGTATCTCCTGAGAGGCTCTTCTTCCTCTCGCAACCTGGTCCACAGGATTTTTCACAATCTGCAATTCTCTGGCGACCACCGGAAGCTATTTGAGCAAAGTGCGGCTCAGGTGGAGGGGGATGCTTGCTACACTCTTCTGGCGGTAAATTCCTAGGTGTTCTTGATATTTCTTAATTTCCCTAGATTCACCTAAGTCTTATTGAGATTTAATCCCTTGTGCAGGAGGTGATCCCCAGGCTAAAGAATCTCCAGCGACGCTCTGAGACCTTTTTCGAGAGCAAGGCCAAGTATAAGAAGTTGATGCGGACTGTTGACCCTGGCCGACTAAAGGAGGAGTTAGATATGACCACCGCTCAGTTTAATTCTCTCCGAATTGAGTGTGATGGAGTCAAGAAAACTCTGGAAGAGCGGGAGTCTGCTTGGGAGAGGTTGAATGAGCGCCACAAGAAGCTGAAGGCTGAGCGGAACACCTTGAGGGATGACCAGGAGAAGTTAACCAAGGCAATGGACGAGCGTACTCAGCAGCTGAACAATGCCAAGAAGGAACTTGAAGATCTTCAAAGGCAAGTTCCAGACATTCAAGCCACAGCCGCTCGAGAGGCGATCCTTAGATTTGCCCGCTCAAAAGCCTTCCTTTTTGCTGCAAACCTCCACTGCTTTGACAACGCCGAGCGCTTCTTCCAAAAGGCTGTTGGGCAGATGATCACGCTGGGAATGGCGCCTCCCTCTGCTCGTACTGACGATCGGCTGCGCATGGACCTAGATGAGAACTTAGAGCCGCTCGCCTGGATAGGGGATCCCTCAGAGGACTTAATAGAGCTAGAATACAATGACCTAGTTGTCATACTCCAGGATGAATTCATGGCTGCTCATCCGGTTGAGCCCGAGCCCATGGCGGTCGATGGAAATGCTAGTGAGGAAGTTCCGGTGACTGAAGGTCAAGCCAGTGGCTCTGCGAACTAGGTTCACTCCAGCCTGCCTATGGGAGAGGGCTAAAACAACGCTCAAACTGCTTCTTTAGAGCTTGCAAGCCCCCAAGTTCTTGCGCTCATTCCTTTGTCCATCGCGTCCCCTGCTTCCCAAGCTCCAACCTCCAATGCTGAGGTGGTGGATCTGGAGGAGGACTCCAATCCTAACGCTCAGGATTCAGTACACTCAGCTCTTACTCCCGGGGGCCAACCTTCATAAATCCATCTCTTACTCTGCTTCCAATTGAATATGTTGAACTTCTACAATGGTTTCCTTAATCTGCAATGTATTTTTCCTTTCCTCAGTACTGTAAATTTTCTACTTTATGACAATGGAACTTGTTTATTTCTCATTGTGCTATTGTGATTTGAATGATGTTTTCATTTGATTGTTGGGATGATTGTGGAAATCGTATAAGTATTCGGGTACGAGGGTATCCGCTAGAGGGATATCCTGGCCGTGATCAGCATAAAATTTCGACCAGAAAGTAATAACTTAGCTAAAAATTATACCAAGTGTATGGTACTTTCTGAGCGTAACAGTAGTGCAAATTGAACTTAGAAATTAATAAAGGAATTTTCTAAGGGTTTATTTATTACGAGCATACGCCAGAAGTGGGATCCGTTTAAGGATCGCAAGCGCGAACTAGAGCGATGAGTCTAGTTGGTCTAAATAGTAGTAATAATGTCCTAATGGGATTCGCTCGTATTAAGAGAGATCCGCATAAATAAGATACCAAGTCGTTCGACGTGGAGCACCCTCGACACGGAGTTGGCGTTGATATAATGCAAAATAGATTATCACAAGATAATAATTAAATAAAACTGTATGAAAAATGCATACTGATGTATGTGGTTTGTATTTCTATCAAAAGAGAATACACTGCGTCCCGAGCGGGCGTTTTACAATGTTTGTAATTACACATAGAACCTTCTGAGGTTGTACACATTCCACGACCGAGAGAGACGCTCGCCCTGCAAAGTCTCTAACAGGTAGGTGTTATTCGCTTGTACCTGAATGACTTTGAAGGGGCCTTCCCAATTGGGGTCTAACTTACCCACGTGTGCTTGGACACTTCAACTTTTATGAGGACCAGGTCCCCCAGCTGGAAGGTCCTTTCCTTGACACGTTTGTTGTATTGATGGGCTACTGTTGCCTTATATTTGTGGATTCGAGCCTAAGCAGTGTTCCTCCTCTCGTCTAGCAGGTCTAGTTCGAGCGCTCGGTTACTCTCGTTGGTTACAGGCTTGAAGTAGGCAACGCGTACAGACTCTTGAGCGACCTCCGAAGGTATCATAGCTTCGGAGCCGTAAATGAGGGAGTAAGGGGTCTCTCCTGTTGCTGCTCGTGGGGTAGTACAGTATGCCCAGAGGGCTCCTTGGAGCTCTTCAGCCCACTTACTTTTCTTACTCTCGAGCATCGTTTTCAGATGCTGGAGTATGGTTCTGTTGGTAACTTCAGCTTGACCGTTGGCCTGCGGATAGCCCACGGAAGTGAAGCGTTGCTCAATTCCTAGCTCCGAGCACCACTCACGAGTGTCAGCAACAATGAATTGAGAACCGTTATCTGAGATGAGCACCCTCGGGATGCCATATCTGCATATGATGTTCTTTCAAATGAAGTCTCTTACCACCCTGAACGTTATTTTCGTGACCGCTTCGGCTTCTGCCCACTTAGTGAAGTAATCCACAGCAAGGATTACAAACTTCTTCTAAAAGACCGCCATGGGTAAGGGTCCCACTATATCAATGCCCCACTGATCAAAGGGTCAAGACACGTCAATTGGGACCATTTGTGCAGCTGGCTGCTGAGGGATGTTGGAGTGAAATTGGCACTTGGGGCATTTATTGGAGTAATTGATGGCATCCTGCAATACCGAGGGCCAATAGAATCCGTTCCTCAGTACCTTTTTGGCCAGAATACGACCGCCAGAATTATTCCCACAACTTTCGCTGTGTACGTGTTCCAATACTTCCTTGGCTTGCGAGGGTCTCAGGCATCTTAACGGTGGACCTTGAAAAGACCTCTTAACTATGATGCACGGACACTCCTAAAAATTTCATTTTGCCGTGTCGTATCGTGTCCGACACTCGTGTCCGACATCGTGTCTGACACTCTCACGTGGAAAATTCAAGAAAAAATTCGTGTCGCCGTATCCGTGTCGTGTGGTGTCCGTATCGCCGTGTCCGTATCCGTGCATCATAGCCTCTCAAAGAGCCTACCCTCATTATCAAGTGAAAAACGAGAGACTTTACTCCTAACTTTCCATGCTTCCACTTTGTTGCTCTGGCGAATTCCGTCCCTTAGGAATCTGATGATGTCATCAAGCCAACAAGGCTCGGATGGATCAATCATGCTCACTTCCCCCGAGGGTTTTCCCTCGCTTATCAATGGCTCTTTTTCTCTAAAGAACGTGACTGAACGCTCAAAGGAGCCTTCCAGAGCGGATGCAAATCTAGAAAGGGCATCAGCACGCTCGTTCTTCGCTCGTGGAACCTGCAGTAGATGAAATTCCCTGAACTTGGAAATTACTTCCTTAGCCTTTGCCAAGTATTGCACCATGGTGGTTTCTCGAGTCTCATAAGCACCGTCAATCTAGCTTGCAATTAACTGAGAGTCAACGTAGGCAGTGATCTGGGAGGCTCCATTCTGACGGGCAGTTTTGAGCCCTTGGATGAGGGCCTCGTACTCGGTCTCGTTGTTGGTGACTTAAAAGGCTAGCTTGATTGCATAATCAATCTCAATTCCTTGGGGGTCTCCCTAGTGAGGTCGAGGAACCATCTGTGTGCAAGAGCCATAGTCCTTCCTCCAGCGAGGGCACGGGATCTAAATCAAAACGTTCTACTAGCAGATCCGCAACTGCTTAAGCCTGTATAGCCGTTCTGCAAAATTGATGTCAAACTGACTGAGCTCAATTGACCACTTCATTAATCTTCCAGAGATATCCGGCTTCGAGAGGACCTGTTTGAGTGGTTGATCCGTGAGCACGGTGATGGAATGAGCCTGGAAATATGGCCTCAGTCTCCTGGAAGCGTTAACTAGGGCGAAGGCGAACTTCTCTATTTCCATATATACGCTTTTCGGCGCCCTGTAGAGTTTTGCTTAGATAGTACACGGGTAGGTGCTTACGCTCGCGTACTGCTACAAGAACGGTGCTCGTGGCCTCTGAAGAAACAGAGAGATAAACAAGTAAATTCTCTCCGGGGATTGGTTTTGTTAGCAGTGGGGCGCACGAGAGATATCTTTTCATGTCCTGCAAAGCTTTCTCACATTCCTCACTCCAGGCAAAATACCGAGCGTTACGTAGAATTTTGAAGAATGGCAGATTTCTATCAGCCGAGCGTGAAATGAATCGGTTCAGAGAGATTATCTTGCCCACTAGCACTTGCACCTCTCTAACGTTTCGAGGGGAGGGAATGTCTATGATTGCCTTGATTTTCTCCGGATTGGCCTCAATGCCTCCCTCTGACTAACTATGTACCCCAAGAATTTGCCCCCTCGGACTCCAAATGTGCATTTAGAAGGGTTTAGCTTCATACCATAGTGGCGTAAGATATCAAAAGCTCGTCTGAGGTCATCCAAGTATGAGTGTTGAGGCTCGCTTTTGACAATCATGTCGTCCACATAGACCTCCATGGACTTCCCAATTTCACGCTCGAACATTCTGTTGACGAGGCGTTGATACGTGGCCCCAGCGTTCTTGAGCCCAAATGGCTTAACCAGGAAACAGTAAACGCCTACATGAACCTACAACGCCATGTGATGCACTTTCATTCGGTCGACAGAAAGCATCAACCTAGGGGTCGACCACACAGGTTTGTCTACTCGACCTCCTCTCCAAGTTGTCAGCATCGTCCGTTCGATTTCTAGGTCGGAAAGACATTCCAACCCACAACAGGCTAGCATTTAACGTGGGCTCTGCCAGCTGGTCTATGCACTAACACTTCCATTAATCGATTGTCCTTTTTGAAGGCACGTTTAATGCACAACATGACCAAATCCAAGAAACATATATGCACCCCGTACTATGTGTACTTCACACGCATAATGGGTCAAATTATATATACTCCAAACATTTACTCACATTTACTGCACTTTATATACTTGACCTGATCGAAATACTGACTTGAGCTTCAAGAACCAACCTTAAGCTCAAACAGTCTCCATTTCTTACAAATTCTTGAGTAATTGACCCGAGTCCAATGACACGCCAGCCATCAGGATTTGTGTGACGCCCCGACTTTTCGGCCGTACAGGTATGACGTAATTGTTTACCTAATTGCGCAAAATAATTATTTTACGTGTTTATATAGTTGATTCTATTTTAAATGTATTAAATATTATCTCCTTTATTTTATTTTATTATTATTATTATATAAATATATATATATGTTAATTGTGTACGTATTTAATGTTAAGTATTTTGTGAATTCTTTACAACTTGATACTTATTGCTTCATTCGAACTTGATTGCAACGTGAATTAATTTCCCGAACTTAACTTAATTTCGTTATGACCTTAATTGAGCATTCATGGAATTTGAGGACCTAATTAAATGGACTTAATTGATCACATTTCAAAAGCTTGGAGTTTCACTTGCATAACTTATTAAATTGGAGGACTTAATAGCAATTTGGCCATTTCTTCTTGATTCAAAGCAGCATATCACGTTCCATTTCTTTCTTTCTTTCATACATATATTACATACACATTTGCTCCTCCTTCCTTGTTCAACCGATCCACCCTCCTCAAGTTGAGTGGGAAATTTCAACTTTCAAGCTTCATATTTGTGGGAATTGTGGACAATCAAGCCTCATCAACACCATCTCTTCATCTCTTCTTCCATTTCTTTCATTTGAGGTATTTTTGGAACTTTGTTGATTTTCTTGAAAATATGTGGTAGTTAGGTCTTTGATTGGAATTGGTTATTGTGTGTACTTGTTGTTGCATATATGTTTGGCAACCTTGAGCTTGAGTTGTATGCATATGTTGTGAAGTTTAGGAGCTTAGATCATAGATTGGCTTATGGGTTTCATTTGTTAGATTCTTGGTGATCAATGCATGATATGAGTATATATGTTAGATTTTATTGTGCTTTAAGTATGGTCACATGGTTCTTCAAGTTTTGGGTTGCATTTGTTGGTTGAAGTTGGTGTTTTGGTTGGTTTTGTTGCTGTCACGTTGATGCCCTGTTTTTCTTTCTGCTACGCACAATGACACGGGCGTGTCACTTTTGCCTTGCTCGGCGAGACACGGGGGTGCATGCTTGGTTGGGCTGATTTTCTGTACCGTGACACGGGGGTGTCACGGTTTGCCTTGTTTTTGTGACACGGGTGCGTCACCTTATTTTCATGCATGTTTGTCCGCTGTACCGTGACACGGGGGTGTCACGGCTTAGTGCATTTCGGTGACACGGGCGTGTCACCCTCTGTTTCTCATACATTTTGTTTGCATGCTACTGTACATGCATGTGTTTGTATATTTTGGATACGTATTAAGTGTTATTTGATTTAATTGAATCTATGTAATTGTTTGTTTCCAATTTGAATGTGATTTAACTTGTGCTTCGACTTTATATGAAGTTCTTGAATCAATGAGTTTGAAAGTGTGGAATTACGAGCTCGAATGAATTGAATGATTGAATGAATGACTTGAATATATGATTTAAGTGTATTAATAGTGCACATGAACATAATTTTACCTTTTACATATTCATAGCATGATCATTGCATTGCCGAGCGTCTTATTTGGTCATATTGAGTCTCACTTCACTTTTCTTGCACAGATTTTGATCACGTTGGAGACGAGGCCAGTCAGTGAGGCTCGTGTTTGCTCCTTTTTGCGGTTTAAGGTGGGTTTTTCTTCTATGTAGGTATAAGACCCTATATATACCTTCAATGTGAAAGCTTTCGACCAAAATTATATATATATATAGAGAGTCGTTTTAAAGAGTAAATGTTTTCAACGTAAAGCCTTATTTTATGTACCCTACCTAATGTTTTGGCGAGAAATGATCGAATGCACGAATGGGGCCCAGGGACTTAGTGTGAGTGGCTATCCGGGGAGGCACGGGCCGACGGTGATCCCTCACACTAGTTCCACCAATGAACGGCGTAACCGGACCTCGTTAGGAGTTAGCGAGGAATGGACGCTGAGCGCCATCTGGGGAGTCATGTAACCCCTTTTGGTCAATGAATGGGTGGTCGGGCCTTGCAAACCCACCACCAACCCGGAGGAAGAAGGTGTAAATGTTAATGAATGTGCACAAAAGAATGAATTGCATGAAAAGAATGAATGAATGTTTAAATGGTTTACACAAGGTGTTGGTTGGAGATAATGCACGCCCACTCGCCGGGCCACTAATGACCTAATGTTAATGATTCGTTATAATCCCTTTTGATGATTTCTATTCACCCACTTGGGAAAGTCTTTAAAAACCTCACTTGGGATTATAGCTTGCATGTGATTGTTTAATTACTGTCATATATTCTATTTATGCCCTGTTTTATACCCACCAGTCCCTTTTGGACTGAACCCGTTTGGTTTTCAGTGGTTTTGTGCAGGTGTAGAGGGAGCTAGGCGGGAATACGAGTCCTAGGTCTTGCATTTACTTCTAGCTCTGTATTTTGAGTCTTACACTTGCATACCCTTATATTTGTATAATGATTTGGAGCGTACTTGGTTGAGCCGTGATGGCAATCGTTGTTGTATATGAATTATTTTTGGAGCTTGGATGCTCATGGTACATATATATTTGGTATATGTTCGTTATTGCTTCCGCTTTAATGTTTTATGTTGCTTTATGGTTTTAAGGGTTAGCCCACCTAGCTTAGAGTGTGTGTTTGTCCCCGTTCGCCGTGATTTGGCTCGGGTATGGATCGTCCATTTCATATTCGGGTCGGGTCTCGGTGCGGGGGATGTGACACCTTGCGCTCGGGTGTTACATCCTTAAGTGGTATCAGAGCCTAGGGTTGCAAAACCCGGGCTTTCGTGTCGTGTGAGTCAGTCTAGGTCGTTCGGCTTAGGGACTACTTGACAATGTGTTGCATATGCATCTCTTTTGTGCTTAATTGATTTAAATTTTGAATTTTGATTGAATTATTTGCATTAACATGCATAGACTAAAAATAGCACGCATTTTAGTGTTTATTGACAGGATGCCTCCACGTAGACATCGTGATCGATCTCCAGGACGACGTCATCATCGTGATCGTACTCCTACACCTCCACCTCCACAACCACCGCCGGCAGAGGCCTTTGTTAACTCAGTTATCAATATCATAGATCAAAGGCTGCGAGATTATGTACCACCGGCACCTCCAGCACCACCTGCACCTATTGTACCGCCTGAGGCACCACTTTCTGTTATACTTAGGGAGTTTCAGAATCAAAGACCTCCCAAGTTCTTCAAGGGAAATGATATACAAGCGGAAATGTGGCTGAACGAGGTAGAAAGGATATGGGAGCTCATTCCATGTGAGTCCCGAGAGAAGGCTCGATGCACCATCACTTTGATACAAGGGGAAGCCTACTCTTGGTGGGAAAGCACACGGATTGTATTGGAGGCAGCTAGAGAGGAGATCAATTGGGAAATCTTTACAAGGGAATTCAAGAACAAGTTCATCCCTCCCTCATCCCGTACTCGAAGATTGAGAGAATTTACCGAATTGAAGCAAGGATCGAGGTCTGTGGCCGAGTATATTTCAGAGTATGAGAGGTTATCCCGCTATGCACCAAATATAGCAAGCGATGACTTCCATAAGGCTATGCAGTTTGTTCAAGGGCTTCGACCGGATATCCAGACAGCTTTAGAGGCAGTTAATACGAGCACGTGGGTGAATGCTACTTCGAAAGCCTTAAAGGTTGAAGATTCTGTGAATGCGAGGAGGCCAGCTTATCGCCAAGGACAAGGATCAGGATCCGGCTAGGGATTTAACAAAGGAAAGAGGCCGATGAATGTACCAGCTCCACCACAAAAAGGGTCTTTCAAGAAGCCTAGAGTAGGAGGTCCGATTACACCCGTTCCACGACCACCTCCGGCTCCACCGGCTCCTAAAGGATCTCGCAATGATCAGCCTCCATGTACTTATTGTGGATGGCCAACTCATTCTTACAACAACTGCCGAAAGAGATTGAGATTGTGTTTGATTTGTGGAAAAGGGGATCATATGGCTTTTTCATACCCGGATAAGACTCCAGGATACCAAGCTGGGGCTCAGAGACCGATGGTTCAGGCACGAGCCTATGCTCTTGAGAGCAAGGAGCAGAATGTTGAGGTTGATCCAAACGCCGTGGTGGAAGGTACCGTTTGCATTCATAACACGAGCATTCATGCATTATTCGATCCGGGTGCCACGCATACTTTTATATCTTCTGATCTATGTGCCTACCTGTTATTTACTCAAATTCCCGTTATTATGTGAGTTCACCTCTTGGAGGTAGTTTGCAGACAGATCGGGTCGTCAGGGGTTGTTCAGTTTTGATAGAGGGGAAAGATTATCCGGCAGATTTCATTGTTATGTCTATGAAGAAGTATGGGGTAATCTTCGGAATGGATTGGTTGTATCGGCACCGGGCCGAGGTTGATTGTTTTAAGAAGAAGATAAAATTGGGTGAGGAGTTGATTGGAGGAGTTGGGTCGAAGAATGTACCTCTTTTGTCGTTTATGGAAGCTCGCAAGTTGGTAAAGGATGGAGCCACGGGATTTATTGCCTATCTCCTTAATAAACCAAAGGATCAATCAAGTTTTGAGGAGACGGCCGTGGTAAAGGAATATCCCGACGTATTTCCAGAAAATTTAGGTTCTCTACCACCGGATCGGGAGATTGAATTTGTTATTGATTTATATCCGGGATCAGAACCTTACTCCAAGACTCCTTATAGAATGGCTCCGGCAGAGTTGAAAGAGCTGAAGATTCAACTCGAGGAACTACTCAAGAGTGGATATATCCGACCGAGTTCATCTCCGTGGGGTGCTCCGGTTCTCTTTGTCAAGAAGAAAGATGGATCGTTGAGGATGTGTATAGATTACCGGGAGCTTAATCGGATGACCATCAAGAATAAGTACCCGTTGCCCCACATTGAGGATTTATTTGACATGTTTCAAGGTTCAAAGGTGTATTCGAAGTTGGATTTAAGGCAAGGCTATTACCAGTTGAAAATCCGGGAAGAGGATATACCAAAGACAGGATTTAATACCCGGTATGGGCATTATGAGTTTGTAGTGATGCCTTTTGGTTTAACAAATGCCCCTGCAGCATTTATGGATATGATGCATCGGATTTTTCGGCCTTATTTGGATAAATTCGTCGTAATCTTCATTGATGACATTCTTGTGTATTCAAAGACTCCGGAAGATCATGCTACGCATCTCAATTTGGTATTGGAGACGTTGAGAGAGCACCGGTTGTATGCGAAGTTTAGTAAGTGTGAGTTTTGGATCGACCGGGTTGCTTTTCTAGGCCATATTATTTCAAGTAAGGGTTTGGAAGTTGATCCTTCAAAGATCGAGACAGTTATTCAGTGGCGGAGTCCGAAAAATGCTTCCGAGGTTAGAAGTTTCTTGGGATTGGCAGGTTATTACCGAAGGTTTGTGAAGGATTTTTCGAAGATAGCCGGTCCTTTAACTCGACTGACTAAGAAGGAAGCAAAATTTGAGTGGGACGAGGCATGCGAAGCGAGTTTTCAACTCTTGAAGGAAAAATTGGCTACTGCACCGGTCTTAGCACTCCCCAAGGGCACTGAAGGATACATGGTTTATACGGACGCCTCGAAAGAAGGATTGGGATGTGTTTTGATGCAGAATGGTAAGGTGATAGCTTATGCCTCGAGGAAATTGAAAGATCATGAACAGAATTATCCCACTCACGATCTCGAGCTTACAGCAGTGATCTTCGTTTTGGGAAAGTGGAGACACTATCTCTACGGAGTTTCTTTTGAGATCTTTTCCGACCACAAGAGTCTCCAGTATTTGTTTTCTCAGAAGGAATTAAACAAGAGACAGAGACGTTGGATGGAGATGTTGGCGGATTATGAGTGTACGATTCGATATCATCCAGGAAAGGCCAACGTGGTCGCGGATGCGCTTAGTAGGAAAGCTAGTGTGTCAAGTGTTAAGGTGGAAGTTGAGGATGAATCTCAGTCTTTCAAGCTAAGAGCTAGTATTCGGAATATTACGGTTCAACCGGATCTTCAGCAGAGATTGTTTGAAGCTCAGAGAGTAGATTCCGAGGTTCAGAGGTTAGTGCAGAAAGCTAGAAATGATTCAGAGAGTCCATTCGGATTTGATGACACCGGACTTCTAAGGTTTAAGAACAGAGTGGTGGTTCCGGAAGAGTTAAGACGATTGATATTGGAAGAAGCTCATCGGTCAGGGTATTCGATACATCCCGGGGGAAATAAGATGTATAAGGACTTAAAGGAATTTTATTGGTGGAATGGACTTAAACGGGATGTAATCAACTTCGTGAGACATTGCTTGACTTGCCAAGTGGTGAAAGCGGAGCATCAGAAGCCATCGGGGCTACTGCAACCGTTACCTATCCCAGAATGGAAATGGCAGCAAGTGGCGATGGATTTCGTTTCGGGTCTTCCACGAGTGAAAGGTGGTTTAGATGGAATTTGGGTAATAGTGGATCGACTGACGAAATCGGCATATTTTCTTGCTATTCGGATGTCGGATAAGGTACCTAAATTGGCTAAGAAGTATGCGGATGAAATCGTCCGACTTCATGGAGTAGCGGTTAGCATTGTATCGGATCGGGATCCGAGGTTTACTTCTAGATTTTGGCAAGAATTGCAAAGGAATCTGGGCACAAGGCTTCAATTCAGCACAGCTTTCCATCCTCAGACGGACGGGCAATCAGAGAGATTAATTAAATATTTGGAGGATATGTTGAGAGCATGTGCATTGGATTTTTCGAGTTCGTGGAATGAACAATTGCCTTTGATTGAATTTGCCTATAATAACAGCTTTCAAGCATCGATAGAAATGGCTCCATATGAGGCTCTCTACGGACGGAAATGCAGGTCACCGTTGTTCTTTGATTTGGAAGAATTGGACGAAGCAAGAGGGTGTGAAACGAGGAGAGAAAAAGGAAAAACCCTCTAAGGCCGTGCAAGAGGCAATTGACAAGGTTCAAATAATCAGACAACGGATGAAAGCAGCCCAGGACAGACAGAAAAGCTATGCCGATCACCGAAGGAAAGATATTAAGTTTGAGGTTGGTGATAGGGTATTCTTGAAAGTCTCACCTCGTAAGGGATTTTCGAGGATTGGAAAAGGAGGGAAATTGAATCCTCGATATCTAGGACCGTATGAGATTTTGGAAAGAATTGGAGATACGGCCTACCGTTTAGACCTACCCCCGAGTTTGACTGGAATTCACAATGTATTCCATGTTTCACAGCTTCGGAAATATTATCCGGATGAAGCCGAGATCCTACCTGAGGAAGAGGTAGAAGTTGAGCCTAATCTCACCTTCGTTCAGAAGCCGATTAAGATATTGGATCGTAAATTTCAAGAGCTTCGAAATCGGCAAATCCCACTAGTGAAGGTTCTGTGGAGAAGTGATAAAACATAAGAGGCCACGTGGGAAACGGAGGATAAGATGAAGAGATTTCATCCTGAATTATTCCCAAGTGATCAATGAATCCGAGGATGGATTCTTTTAAGGGGGAGAGGTTGTGACGCCCCGACTTTTCGGCCGTACAGGTATGACGTAATTGTTTACCTAATTGCGCAAAATAATTATTTTACGTGTTTATATAGTTGATTCTATTTTAAATGTATTAAATGTTATCTCCTTTATTTTATTTTATTATTATTATATATATATATATATATATGTTAATTGTGTACGTATTTAATATTAAGTATTTTGTGAATTCCTTACAACTTGATACTTATTGCTTCATTCGAAGTTGATTGCAACGTGAATTAATTTCCCGAACTTGACTTAATTTCGTTATGACCTTAATTGAGCATTCATGGAATTTGAGGACCTAATTGCATGGACTTAATTGATCACATTTCAAAAGCTTGGAGTTTCACTTGCATAACTAATTAAATTGGAGGACTTAATAGCAATTTGGCCATTTCTTCTTGATTCAAAGCAGCATATCACGTTCCATTTCTTTCTTTCTTTCATACATACATTACATACACATTTGCTCCTCCTTCCTTGTTCAACCGATCCACCCTCCTCAAGTTAAGTGGGAAATTTCAACTTTCAAGCTTCATATTTGTGGGAATTGTGGACAATCAAGCCTCATCAACACCATCTCTTCATCTCTTCTTCCATTTCTTTCATTTGAGGTATTTTTGGAACTTTGTTGATTTTCTTGAAAATATGTGGTAGTTAGGGCTTTGATTGGAATTGGTTATTGTGTGTACTTGTTGTTGCATATATGTTTGGCAACCTTGAGCTTGAGTTGTATGCATATGTTGTGAAGTTTAGGAGCTTAGATCATAGATTGACTTATGGGTTTCATTTGTTAGATTCTTGGTGATCAATGCATGATATGAGTATATATGTTAGATTTTATTGTGCTTTAAGTATGGTCACATGATTCTTCAAGTTTTGGGTTGCATTTGTTGGTTGAAGTTGGTGTTTTGGTTGGTTTTGTTGCTGTCACGTTGATGCCCTGTTTTTCTTTCTGCTACGCACAATGACACGGGCGTGTCACTTTTGCCTTGCTCGGCGAGACACGGGGGTGCATGCTTGGTTGGGCTGATTTTCTGTACCGTGACACGGGGGTGTCACGGTTTGCCTTGTTTTTGTGACACGGGCGTGTCACCTTATTTTCATGCATGTTTGTCCGCTGTACCGTGACACGGGGGTGTCACGGCTTAGTGCATTTCGGTGACACGGGCGTGTCACCCTCTGTTTCTCATACATTTTGTTTGCATGCTACTGTACATGCATGTGTTTGTATATTTTGGATACGTATTAAGTGTTATTTGATTTAATTGAATCTATGTAATTGTTTGTTTCCAATTTGAATGTGATTTAACTTGTGCTTCGACTTTATATGAAGTTCTTGAATCAATGAGTTTGAAAGTGTGGAATTACGAGCTCGAATGAATTGAATGATTGAATGAATGACTTGAATATATGATTTAAGTGTATTAATAGTGCACATGAACATAATTTTACCTTTTACATATTCATAGCATGATCATTGCATTGCCGAGCGTCTTATTTGGTCATATTGAGTCTCACTTCACTTTTCTTGCACAGATTTTGATCACGTTGGAGACGAGGCCAGTCAGTGAGGCTCGTGTTTGCTCCTTTTTGCGGTTTAAGGTGGGTTTTTCTTCTATGTAGGTATAAGACCCTATATATACCTTCAATGTGAAAGCTTTCGACCAAAATTATATATATATAGAGAGAGTCGTTTTAAAGAGTAAATGTTTTCAACGTAAAGCCTTATTTTATGAACCCTACCTAATGTTTTGGCGAGAAATGATCGAATGCACGAATGGGGCCCAGGGACTTAGTGTGAGTGGCTATCCGGGGAGGCACGGGCCGACGGTGATCCCTCACACTAGTTCCACCAATGAACGGCGTAACCGGACCTCGTTAGGAGTTAGCGAGGAATGGACGCTGAGCGCCATCTGGGGAGTCATGTAACCCCTTTTGGTCAATGAATGGGTGGTCGGGCCTTGCAAACCCACCACCAACCCGGAGGAAGAAGGTGTAAATGTTAATGAATGTGCACAAAAGAATGAATTGCATGAAAAGAATGAATGAATGTTTAAATGGTTTACACAAGGTGTTGGTTGGAGATAATGCACGCCCACTCGCCGGGCCACTAATGACCTAATGTTAATGATTCGTTATAATCCCTTTTGATGATTTCTATTCACCCACTTGGGAAAGTCTTTAAAAACCTCACTTGGGATTATAGCTTGCATGTGATTGTTTAATTACTGTCATATATTCTATTTATGCCCTGTTTTATACCCACCGGTCCCTTTTGGACTGAACCCGTTTGGTTTTCAGTGGTTTTGTGCAGGTGTAGAGGGAGCTAGGCGGGAATACGAGTCCTAGGTCTTGCATTTACTTCTAGCTCTGTATTTTGAGTCTTACACTTGCATACCCTTATATTTGTATAATGATTTGGAGCGTACTTGGTTGAGCCGTGATGGCAATCGTTGTTGTATATGAATTATTTTTGGAGCTTGGATGCTCATGGTACATATATATTTGGTATATGTTCGTTATTGCTTCCGCTTTAATGTTTTATGTTGCTTTATGGTTTTAAGGGTTAGCCCACCTAGCTTAGAGTGTGTGTTTGTCCCCGTTCGCCGTGATTTGGTTCGGGTATGGATCGTCCATTTCATATTCGGGTCGGGTCTCGGTGCGGGGGATGTGACACCTTGCGCTCGGGTGTTACAATTTGAACACGATCAAATACCATATCTGGATAACTTCAGATTAAATCAAGTTCGTCAGTTCGGTAAAAGATTTAACTGGTTAACAGTAAAAAATATTTTTTTTAAAAAAAATTAAATAAATATAAAAAGTTATCATAATTATATAATATTCATCAATTAATTACTATATAACAAGTTCGTATGGTTATTTTTATACTCATTTGTAATGTGGTAATTTCAAATTATTAATTCTTACAAACACCATAATTCAGATTTCTTTTTTATTAGTCAGTTAATGTCAGTTAATTTAAGTTTATCCAAATTAGTCTGTTAACTACATATTAGGAATTAGTTTAGATAGATAATGTTTTACAAATTACAATTGTATTCTATATTGTCTATATCTATGTACTTTGGGAGTCTTTACTTTTAGGGAAAAGGGCATTTTGGCTAAATAATCTATCAATTTCCATTCTTTACTTTGCATGGCTGACTATCCATTGAATTCCCGGAGCCCCGAGATTTCGCTGGAAAATGACAGTGGATATTGCCAGCAAAAAGAGGCGTTATTATTTAGTCATGTACGGATGGTTATGTCGAAAGGACCAATTTGCCCATCTATTTTTTGGGCAAATCTCAGCCCATGCCATCATCTATTCCAAGAAAATCCTTCCCACCAATTTTTCCCCAATTTTCCGCCCCCATTTCGCCGTATTCAACTGAGCTTGTGTTGCTAACCCTAGACTTCAATTATCTAAGTGAGGATTTGTGGTGGCTGCTTCGGCTCTCGTCGTCGGTGGTAAATTTTCCCAATTTTGTTTGTTTTTATCCTTCATAATATTACAGTCATTTGATACTTCCCTTTGTTGTGCTCTTGTCTGCTTCGGCTCTCGTCGTCGGTGGTAAATTTTCCCAATTTTATTTGTTTTTATCCTTCATAATATTACAGTCATTTGATACTTCCCTTTGTTGTGCTCTTGTCGTTCACAGCGGTTGGAATTCCATAGTCATTTGCGTTAGGGGGGAATTGATACTGTGCTTGCAGCTGGGGCAGTGTAAAGTTTCCAACGAGAAAAGGTGGTGTATTTTTTTTTCTTCCATGGTTATAAGTTGTCTAAGTTGCAATTTCCGTGTGAACTCCGTGACTTGGTTATGTCCTAGCATATTCTGGGAGCATGACCTTAAACTGTGATATGTTGTATAAAATCCAAAATACTTGCGCGAACTTATCTGCCCTCGTATGAATTTATCATGTCTGATTGTTTTTTTCTTTTTTTCTTTGTGTTGTCCCTGGTAGTTTTGGCCCCTGCCCCATTGGAATCTCTTTAACATCTTAATAATGTTTGATCTGACTCTGTTTATGTGTGCTAAACAGCATTGGTTATTACCATGGACTCTAAGAAAGCTTTACTCATAGTCGAACTCATTAAATTTGTCTTGCTTGGTATGCTGAGGGATACCATGTTCCTTCTATCACTTGTTAACACCAAACGTCGCCGAATAGAAGATGGATCCGGTCAGTTATACAGTTTGAAAGAACGGATGCCTGCTCATGTTGAATATCTAGACCGTTTAATGGTAAAATCTGAAAGACAGTGTATCAATTTGCTTCGTATGGGTCGAAATGCCTTAGGCAGGCTTTGTATTGTTTTACGTGAGTTAGGTGGGTTAACTTATAGTCGTGAGGTATCAGTTGTAGAGCAAGTATGCATATTTCTTGGAGTTTTGTCACACCATAAGAAGAACGCAGTGGCTGAGTTTGATTTTAATCGATACGACCGGACTGTCTCGAAATATTTTCATATAGTATTGAAGACTATCCTGAAACTTCATGAACTTTTCGTTGCTAAGACAACACCAATCGAATCCGCTAGCACCGGTCACCCGGTAACTGTTATATTCTTCATATGACTCTTTCATGCTGTGTGATGTCACGTTATGTTGAATTTTCCGAGTGAGCAGACCTTTGTATACTAGGTTTGAATTACGTGATAATCTAAAACGTTATGCGATGCTTTAGTAGTATGTTGTGTATACCATATTATATATATTGTGGCTTTTTATTTAATACTGAATAAAGTAGCTAACTTTCAGTCAGTTGTCATTTTGCTTCTTTGTTAATGTAGATGCTCTCTTCGCAACAACCACAAGGTGGCAGCGTGAATTTTAGAGGTGAAAGCAGCGTGTCCAAGAAGAACGCTTCCAGAAGGTCATGGACAGCCATGAAGAGCGTGCATTGCTCAATTCGTTCCAGGATATTATCGCAGGGGGTTGGAAACGCCCAATGGTTTTAGATCAGGCTTTGTACAGCAGCTCGAGGGCCGGATGAAAAATGTACATATTATCCCCAGATCTTTCATGAATGTAATTTATCTCTTATGGAGGTATTATTTTTGCAATTTATGGTTTGGGAAGTTGGACCCCTTTACACCATAAGTTTGAATTCAAGTAATCCATATCAATTGTGTTAATTTTGTAATCATCCTATTTATATTTCGGTGTATGTTTCGTCTTGCGATTTTGGATGATGTTCAAATGAAGCTCTCCATGTAATTATGCACAAAGTGAGAAGGGACACATTCAAGATATGTAGTACATACAACCATTCGGCACACATTTTGATGGCAGGGTAATATTGTCATTTACAACAATTTCAAATGGTTACCTTTCTAGTAATGTAAAGCATCAATGACTTAGTTATTTAGCCAAAAAAACATAACAACCAAAGTAAAGGATCCACTAGATAAAATAACCCAAAAAATTTCAAAAAATAATCCCTCCCCAATGGATAACCAACAAGTGAAGTAAAGACTCCCTTTATCTGTACATTGAGACATGAAGTAGAAGAAATAAAAATATTTCACTCTTTTCAATCTAAATTCGTATCAGGAGAAATTTAAAGCAAACCTTCCGCAGTTCCGCTGTCATTGTTTTTTGGCTAATTCGCCATGACTACTACTTCATCTGGTTCAAACCCCATGAACCCCATTGACGATCAATTTAGTCCTGATTATCTTCACCACACTGATAGTCCCGGTCTTGTGTTAGTTTCGCAAATTCTTACCAGAGACAATTATGCTTCCTGGAGTTGTGCCATGAAGATTGCCCTATTAATGTCATTTAATTTAAGTTTATCCAAATTAGTTTGTTAACTACATATTAGGAATTAGTTTAGATAGATAATGCTTTACAATTGTGTTCCATATTTTCTATATATATGTACTTTATCTGTATATTGAGACATGAAGTAGAAGAAATAAAAACATCTCTGATTTCACTCTTTTCAATCTAAGATTAATAGAAAATGATATAACTTTTAAAATAAAATATAAGAGATATATATTCAATAAAATGATACATATACTGAAATTTGAGTTTAACCGTTTTTATAAGTAGTTAATTTATTAAATACCTTAAAGTATGGGATTCGGATCGTTAACAGTTGGATTCCTTAAAATTCCATCAAACTTTTTTATTAATAAAATATGTTACGGTTCGAATTAGATTCCATTAAAATTCAAACCATTCACAACCCTATAAAAATTTTTGGGAAATTTTTTTTTTTTTGGTTCAAGCTATTTGCACCAAAACCCTGTGTAATTCGAAAAAAGTAATAAAAACCCAATCAAAAAATAATTCTCCAAAAAAACATTATTTTTTTTTTCTTTGCATGGAAAACCTTGCGGCCTATGTTTAAGTCTCACGCGCGTTAACTGCGATTCTTTTAAGTCTTATGACACCTTTTTGACATGTGTAATGACATTCATGCCCTTATTGAAGGAAAATAAGTCTGTTAATGAAATATGTACAAAAAACCCTATATTTGTTGAAATGTGCACAAAAAAACCTGCAAAGAGAATTTAAAAAAAATCTTACCACATCAACTCTTCTAATTTTAAATAATTATTTATTTATTTAATTATTAATATAATGAGTTCTAGTTATATTATTATATTAAGAAAATGTTATGAATTTTATTAAAATATGTTATATGAATTACTAATTTATTTTTTTTTTAACACATATTAAAATATGTCATATATCAATTTTTTAATTTATTAAATATTATACTAATGAATAAAAAATAGATAAAATTCTAAATGTTATATCCATTATTTTTAAAATATATATGAAAAATTATTATTATTATAATACAAATATAATAGTCAAAATATTATTTACACTTTTATTATTATTATTTACTTAATAAACCTTATTATGCTCTAAGAAAGAATGCATAACAACTTTTAACCTTAACAAATCTATGAACTTTATCATTATTTACTTAATTTATGTTTTTAAAGAAAATTTAACAAAATATAATTATTAATTTGTATTAATAAAAATCCTACCTTTCACCAAAAAATAAAACAATAAATTAAAAACCCTATCCTTAATTAAAGACACGTCCCAAGTAAATAAATAATTTTGTTTTGCGAGGGTCTTTTTTGTTTTTTACGCATAACACAGGGTTTTTGGTGCATATAACTCTTTGACTTTAGTTGAGTGCCTTCTGAAATGAAGAGGGTCATTTTAGTCAAAACACATCATTAAGTTGACTGAATAATAAAAATGGACGGTAGGCTTAAGTTTTATAACACAGAGTCTTTTAAACTAATTTTTTTTTTATAGAGCTTTTTTTTGCTCTTTTCGAATTACACAGGGTTTTGGGTACAAATAATTTTTTTTTTATTCTGTTACTTATTTACATGAGTCAGGGTTAGGTTAGACAAGATGTAAAAAATTTTATATCAATCATAATTGTATTTTTAAATGTTTGAATTTATAATCTTTGGACAAGCTAGTCTACGTGGATCCGCTAAAGTTCAAAAATGAAAATTGTTTTTCGGAATTTCAAGCACTTTTTGTACAACCAAGCACTTCTTAAATGGGCTCATACGTGATGGGCCGAGTAACGTAGCCCACATCCTAATAGGCCTATATAAATGACTCTGCGCTTAATTGGAACCTCCCTGATTGGGAAAATTCTAGCCCGGATCCGGATTGGCCGGACCCAACCAATTAAAAAGGCAAGTGTAATACACTTGCCATTTGATTGGTCACTCTCCCCAAATTTTTCACCAACCACATGGCAAGTGTAAAACACTCGTTCCCTCATTACACTGGTTTAACCGAGTCAGGATGGGCTAGAATTACCCCTCACTCCTGCCCAAATTGTATCAAGAACAGCAACTTGTTGCTTCTTTCTTTCCTTGTACTCTTAGAAAAGGGTGATACACGTCTATCACACATCATCCGACGTTGAACCTCGTACAAAAAGTTCTCTTCTCCAAACTACCGTTGATACTATCTTCCTTAAAAGATATAGTTATAATTTATAATATTCAATACACATTTGTCAATATATAATTAATAGTTACAAAGAATTAATTAGTCAAATTTGATAATTAAATTTTGTCCCATAGAATTTTGTGATGTCAATACTAATTAACCGGTCAAGCCCTCACTAAGATTTCATCTAATGCACTTAACTTGCGATAATTAGTGGTTGGTGCATTTATTGGTCGCAGACTACGGTCTATAGCTATAAACCCAATATTTAAGAAGATTTGACTTAAGTGTCATATTAATGTACGTAAGACTAACTAATAAACTGTTCTTGCTTCTTGGGAATCTTCATCGCTTTGTACCAAACGTGCAAGTATAGCCTATGCCCTATAGGGCTAAATAGTTGGTGACAATTAAAGTTAGCAGTTAGTGAATTATGTGAATCCAAATTAACTGGTAAAAAAGCAAGCTTAAAGAGTAATATTTGTTTCGATTTAAGTTCTGTCACCATTCAATAGTACAGTAATTTGTAGTTATTATGAGCAATTAATTAAGAAAGACCAAAATTAACCTAAGTTTAACGTGGTACCAAAGTGAATTAAATGAAGACGCTAACTAACGTACTCAATAATATATAGATACACGACGGACATGTACTAAAAGACGAATATAAAAAAGAGAATAAAGATTGGTTCAAGTGGTTAATATGTTCATTCTGTAGGGCAAGGTTTCGAATTCGAATCCTGTTCGTGAATAAAAAAAAGTATATGAAAAGGAGAAAATATCCATTCTCAATTTTTTTTCCATATATGTTTTACGATTACCCTTTCAGTAGTTGACGTACACATTAATAATCTGTGTTATGTTGATATGATCTGCAATGAAGCAGAAAACAGTTGTGCATTGTTGGAACCTTGAGCAAGCAATATATAGCATCACTTTGTACATACCCATGATGTCCCCATTCTTACTTGTAAATCTCGACCATCAATCTCGCCCTATATATACTTCCCCATGCATTAGAGCACCTACAACATACAAAGATATACGTACAATCATCAATTCATCCAAATAAAAAATGTGGAGATTAAGAAAGAGTTTGGCGGTGATTGGTTTTGTCTTCGCTGCATCCCTTTTGATGGTTTCCGGTGAGGCAAGGCCGGTGTTGGGCCGTGGTGGTTTTGTTGGGACAAGAGGCAGCAAGTTTGTGATGAATGATCATCCATTCTTCTTCAATGGCTTCAATTCTTACTGGTTAATGTATACGGCCTCGGATCCTTCGACTAGGGACAAAGTCACGGATACATTCGGACAGGCTTCCAAGTATGGAATGAATGTGGCCAGAACCTGGGCTTTTAGTGACGGCGGATATAGGGCCCTTCAGATATCTCCTGGAAAATATAATGAGGATATGTTTAAGGTACTTAAATTAACATATATATATAATTGTCTGGAAATGTCAATAGTATGCCATGTTTTTATATTAATGTTGTTTCATTCTACGCATGCAGGGCCTGGATTTTGTGGTGTCTGAAGCGAAAAAGCATGGGATATATCTGATATTGAGTCTTGTCAATAACTGGGAAGGGTATGGTGGTAAAAAACAGTATGTTCAGTGGGCTAGAGATCAGGGACATTACTTGAACAATGAAGATGATTTTTTCACTCATCCTATTATTAAAGGCTTCTACAAAAATCATGTCAAGGTATTTCAACGTTTTATGAATTATCAACTTAATTCTTTTCTTTCTAGGAATTTGTGAAGGAATGTGAAAGGCCATACGAATACCATTTTCCGATTCATTAAATTTAGTATTAATAAACTTATAGAGTTTATTTAAAGTTCTAAATGTAGGGAAAATACCCAATATATCAACAAGACATGTGTATTATATTTTGTCATTTGCTTTGTCATTCTTTTTAAATTTTCTATTAACCACACGGTAAGTATAAAACATTTACTCCCTTATTACACCGGTTTAAACGGGTTAGGTTCGAACTAGAATGGCCTTGAAAATACAGTTGAGTATAATCATCTAAAGGTAGAATTAAAATAGCCCCAGTTATCAATAATTATATACGTACGATGTATCTCCTTCTTTGTTTAGAATATTTTTTCTTGAAAAAAAAAGAATTCACTTTTATAATTAAAGTTTCTTAATTAGTTACTAAGTGATGATGATGATGCGGATGCAGGCGGTAGTGACAAGAGTGAATACCGTAACTGGAGTTGCTTACGAAGATGAGCCCACAATACTTGCATGGGAGCTCATGAACGAGGAAAATTCTAGCCCAGACCCGGCTTGGCCGAGCCCAAACCAATTAAAAAGCAAGTGTATTACACTTGCCATTTGATTGGTCACTCTCCCTGAATTTTCCACCAACCACACGGCAAGTGTAAAACACTCGCCCCCTCGTTACACCGGTTTGGCCGAGCCAGGCTCGGGCTAGAATTACCCCATGAACGAGCCCCGTTGCCAATCTGACCTCTCTGGAAAATCTATTCAAGTGCGTATATATATATATATATACAATTGTCACCATATATATTTTCACCATAAGATATATCGTTGTGGAATAGGAATACTGACATATATTACATAACTCTTAGAACTGGGTGGCGGAGATGTCAGCACATGTAAAATCAATGGACAAGAACCATCTTGTAGAAATCGGATTGGAAGGATATTACGGCGAGTCAATGCCTGAAAGGAAGCAAATAAATCCAGGTTACGAAGTTGGCACTGATTTCATCGCCAATAACCGCATTCCTCAAGTCGACTTCGCCACCATTCATCTCTACCCAGATCAATGGTACGTATATTACTTGACAAGTTCATTTCAATCAATATTAACACGACCTGGTAATCTCATATTGCTACATCAATATACAGGGTTCCCGGCGCAAACGAACAGGGGCAAGCGGAGTTTGTAGAGAAATGGATATCAGGACACATAGAGGACTGTAAATCGATCCTGAATAAGCCATTGATGGTGACCGAGTTTGGGAAATCGTCGAGATCATCAGGTTACAGTGTCGGCAAAAGAGATGCGTATTTGGGCAGCATATTCAACAGCGTTTATATGTGTGCGAGAAGAGGAGGACCATGTGGTGGTGCCCTCTTTTGGCAAGTGATGGGTGTTGGAATGGATAACTGGAGCGATGGCTATGAAGTCGTATTGCAGCAAAGCCCTTCAACTGCTGCTGTTATTGATCAGCAATCTCGTAGGGTCGCTTCCCTTAATTCATGATTTGGCTGAAGTTGATCGATCATTTGTTACAAAATATTGGGAAAATCATTGCAATTCTTTTGGCCTGATTATGATTAATTAATAAATGTGTTCATGGCCTACTTATTTGAAAATCATCATCAATCGAACTAGGAATTACTTGGTTTCTAGCGACGAGAAATTTGAGAAGAAAAAAGAAATATAATTAAATAATTTAATGGGTAATTTGCATCCAGATACCCTGTGTTATACGAAAATATCACTAAAAACCCTGTCAAAAAAAAAATACCATAAAAACCCTATGTTTTTAAAAATGTGTACAAAAAACCCTGTGACCAGAACATGCGTTACACGGGCGTTGACTGCAAGTATGATTGAGTTTTTTATCACTTTTTCACCTAAAATGACTATTTTACCCATGTATTAATTTAAAAAAAAAAAAAAAAAAAAAAAAGAAAGAAGATCGTCTTCTTCCCCCTGTATCACTGTATGGAGGTCGTCTTCTCCGTTGATGCCACTAGCATCGCCGGCGGCCTCCATCATTATCTCCCCAACCCAAACAAAAATTCTGGCCATAAGTTCCGACGGCGGGGAGGAGGAGATCTGGGGCGATTGTGTGAGGCAGTGCAGGCGGAGAGAAGATTCGAAGGCGGTGGCGTTGGAGGACATCTGGGGCGGTGGAGAAGGAGAGAAGAGAGGCGACGACGGATCTGTTGGGCGGTGGAGGTGGGGAGAAGGAGAGGCAGCGGCGTCGGCGTTGTTGGGCGGTGTAGATGTGGAGAAGAAGAGGCAGCGGCGGTGGTGTTGATCGGCGGTGGAGGTAGAGAGAAAGAGTGGCGGTGGCGGTGGCGGCGGCGTTGGACGGCGGCAGAGGCGGCGGCGTTGGCTACTGGGGGTGGAGGCGGCGGGTCTGCAACTCCAGGTGAAGAAGACATGGTATATATGTATATATATTTCTATATATTATGTATATATATTAATATGAAGGGTAAATCTTACTTTGCACCACAACCTTTGGGGTGTATTGTACTTTAATACCCAACCTTTGAAACGTTGCACTTTAGTACCCAACCTTTGAATTTTATGTACTTTTAGTGCCCCGACCAATGAGAAAATGTCACATGGTACCAACCATTGGGGTACACGTCTAAACTTAGGCACTAAAGTGCAACAAAATTCAAAGGTTGGGTACTAAAATGCAACGTTTCAAAGGTTGGGTACTAAAGTGCAATACACCCCAAAGGTTGGGGTGCAAAATAAGATTTACCCTAATATGAATTATGTTTATTTATACGTATATAATTTATATAAGTTTATTATTATTATTATTATTATTATTATTATTATTATTATTATTATTATTATTATTATTATTATTATAATATGTATATATATTGCATATATATAACCAAAATATATTTACAAATATATGTATTAATTATTATAATAGTGTATAATGTATACATATATTAAATTTTTATGATAATTATATATATGTTTATCAATTTATTAATATTTTTAGTAAATTTGATTATATATATATATATATAACTCTTTATATTAATTAAATATATATATATATTAAGTGTTTTTTATAAATTTATTTTATATATATTAAATTAATTATTATAATTAGTATAATATTTATATATATGTAATATTATATTTTTTTAAATTATTACTATGTATTTAAAACTTATCAAACATATATATATATATATATATATATATATATATATATATATAATATGTGATGGGTTCCGAAAAGGGGGGATTAGAATCCGATCACTTTAGAATTTGTTTGAATGGGGAAACCGCCGGAATCTCGCCGGAGAAAATGAGATTCTACCTGCTAGGACAAACACACTGAAAAGTCAGAAGGCCAAGCTGGGGGAACCGGGGGTGATACCCAGTTTGGCTCTCCGACGCCCAAGTCAGACGATCTGAAAGAGGAAATGTAAGCTAAGTAGGGGTTGCAGTAATGAGGATCGCTTACAGTGAAGAAGATGACTCTGTTTATTTATAGTTGAGGGTTGGTCAAGGACCCTTTGGTCATTTGCCTCATGTGGTCCTGGCCGAATGTTGCCCTAACACGTGGCGCTGCGAGAGAGAAACCTAAGAAGAATCTTCTGCAAAAGCTGCTGAGAGTTAGTGTTGGCAACAGAGGCAGGTGCGCGGGCATGTACGATGTGTCAGAGAGCCGTTTGGGAGGTTGGTAACGAGGGCTTAAGAGCGCGCTCGTGACAACCAGAAGCCTTGGAGGCCAAGATATCCGCTAGGGGATGAGGGTTGGAGCCTCTGCGAGGGAATGTAGCGCTCGAAGTAGGCTCGCTTAGATTGATTGAGGTACTAGTCATACAGTACCAACGACGCTTGTAGAAGAGCGGTAAGAGCAATAGTGTTGACGCACGTGTATCCGTAGCAGAGTTGACGCGTGTCCTTGCGGGATGCCAGCGCTCGAAGGTTTGAGCGCTCGGATATGTCTGATGTAATCTTAGAGAAGCAAGTGCCATCATCCTAAGGTGCCACGTGCCAAGATGAGGGTAAGCGTGTTTTGACCCCATCATTTTGCCCCCCAATTCTGTAATCCTTTGTAATAAGGGCTGTAGAATTCAATATGTACGATCCCCCGAGCGTGATGCTTGGGAGGGTTTTTGGCGTGTTGGGATATTTTCCTTCGGATTGCGCATTTAATGCGGTCCTCTCATCTGACCGCTTGTTATGTACAAGCATTAAATGTTGTCCTTTCTTCTGTCCATCTGGAGCATACGAGCATTAAATGATGATGCGCGTGGGGCGCGTGGGGCTTGGGAAATGCGTGACGTTTCCATAAAGTGAACGGTTTCCTAGGCGGGAAATGATTACCTATTTTGAATTTCTTGCCAGAAACGTACCAACTCCCATCCCTATAAATAAGGGATCCCGTATCCATTCCACTTTTTTACGCGAACATATCTTTCAAGCACCCTTCTGCAAAAATCTCTCTGCATACCAGTCACAGAGCATTCCAATCTTCCTTCAAGTTCTTCCCAGAAACCTTAAGGTAATATTCGGTGAAACTTTCTAACTTCGCTAATTTTAGGATTCAAATTTAGGATTCAGCAATTCCTTAGGCTTCACCTCCCCGGAAATTTCAAATCTCCTTAGGTGTACAACCTTTCCCAGAAAAAATCCCCGAATCTCTTTCAAATTCCAACACTGCCATGGCCAATCGTCATGTAGAGGAGTTTGCCCGTGGAATCAGGGAGATGGCCACCCAAAATTCATCTCCTCCGGATTCTTCCAGGGATGAAGGGTTGGAAGGGGCTATGACAGTCATAGATGTAAGGGACCCAGAAGGGTTGAACCAATTTTTGAAGAGATGAACCTAGTAATGGAGGCAGAGAGACAGGGGGGAATTCTTCCGGTAACTGAGAGTGCTACCCATCCCCACCGCTATGTTGTGACGGTGGCTAGGGCCGCTCCAACGCCGATGACAGAAGAGGCAGCGGGGCCCTCCGAAAGGGCCCGCGACAAAGGAAAGGGCAAAAAACCACAAAAGCCCAGAAAAACCAAGAAGTCCAAAGGATCCAAGAAGGGAGAAGACTCAGGCTACCAGGCTACCGAGCGCACCCCAGACGAAACTCCCAGCACGGTTACCCTAGGGGAGGTGAAAACAATGTTGGCACCCATCTTCTGGGACGAGCGCTTCACACGGAGAATCCCCGCTGAGCACGAGCATGCCAACCATCCGCCTCCCAGTGAGATGGCAGTTTACGTGGATGCTGTCAGCTCTGGGGGCTTGAGGTTCCCAATTTCGATCCCAATGGTCCGTTTACTGAACGACTTGAACCTCTGTCCTTCCCAAATCGTGCCCAACGGCCTGGCTTTACTAACAAGCTTCGTTATTCTGATGAGGAGCGTTGGTTACGAGCCCTCTGTGCGGAACTTTACTGCACTCTTCCAAGTAGTCACCTCATCCCGCTCATCCCCCGAGGCAGGCTTCTATTACATCCAAGCGAAAGCTCACACGAAGCTAATCAATTCTCCCTCCAGTACTTACGGTCCTAACTGGAAGGAAAAATTTATCTTTGTCAAGGCCCCCACGGAAGAAGGCTTTGGGGTGCCCTCAACTGGAACCTGCCCTTCCCCGGGATTGGGCCAAGAGTTTGGCGGAGGCTCTAAGGGACGAGGGTCACCTTATTGAAGTGAAAGACTGGATAGACGACGCAGAGCTTATATTCTTGTATGGTCTCTCTAACGACCCTTATTATCTTGACAACCCCCCGACTCGTGACATGGAAAGAGACGGTTAGATTCTTAGGGCACTAACTTTTAGATAGGGATACTAACTGTATTCTTCTTTTTTTTTCCAATCATGCACAGCGAATAATTTGTTTATGGAATTTTAACTCTGGTACTTGTTTTTCTTGTAGGAGCAAATATCTTAGAGATGGCAGGAGGAATTAGGCACGCCGCTCGTTTCGCTCATGCCAACAGGAACCAGGCCCAACAGGGGGAGCAACAACGCCCTCGAAACCGTGGTAGCAGGGGTGACGCTCGTGGTTCGGGCTCATCTTCGAACGTGCAACCCCCTCGTGGCCGAGAAGAAAACCGTGCGGCCAATCCCGAAAACAGAATGATGGTGCGACCACCTCCTTCTCCGGCGGATTTGAGGGTGTTCGACCCTCACAACGTTAACCAGGTGAGGCCTCCCTTGGCAATAAATGAGAATCTGCCAAGCGCCAATAGACCTTCCCGTAAGAGGAAGATGATGCCCGACACTGTAGCAATAAAGGGCAAAGGGAAGCAAGTGGTTGAGGGCCCCAAGGGTGATGGGGAAACTTCCTCTTCAGAGGAAGAGCGCTTATGGGAGTTCCCCAGAAGAGGGGACAGGAACTTCTCAGGCACCTCCGACGGTGGGCCAGTTCTGCTAAGGCCCGGCACGCTCGCCCAAACCGTCAGCGAGGGCCTCTATGACAAGGCCCAATTCACGGCGGACCACAGGCGTCTGTTCAGCGAGTCTGTGGAGACAGTGGCCTTCGACGCGGCCCACGCCTTGATCTTCGTAAGTCTTTACTCTCTTGTCACATTGCTATCTCTGGTAAGTATCTCTCTAACATTTTCTTTGCTAATACTTCCCTTCCTTCGAACCCGTGCAGCAAGTACTCCCCAGGCTCAAGAACATTCAAACACGAGCATCCGTCTATGCCGATCGTAAGGCCAAGTACAAGAAGATGACACGTACTAACGATCCGGCTCAAATTCAAGTGGAGCTGGATACTGAAATAGCCAAGTACGAGTCCCTCAAAGACTTGTACAAAAAGACGGAGGGGGAGTTGAATGAGCTGAAGGAAGACTTTGTGGCGGTGGAGAGCACTCGAAGCGGTCTGAGCGGCCAGTTGGCCCACATGAATGAGGACTTCAAGAAAGCAGAGGCCGAGCGTGAGAGCTGGAAGACAAGGGCTCTGGAGGCTGAGAGGAAGTTCAATGATACAATGAATGAATGACCCAGTAGCCTTGAACGAGCGAACAAGGAGGCCCTCATCAAGTTCTGCCACTCTAAGGCCTTCAACTTCACAGCTTCCCTGCACTGCCTGGATGAGGCTCAAAAGGCCTTCAACTTGGCCATCGAGCAGGGTATCCACAAAGGGCTGACAGATCCAGCCATTCGTGAGGCGGACGGTATGGGGCTCATGCTTAATGAGCAATACGAGGAGGATAACGATGACTTGGGTGATCCTTCAGACTCAATTTCAGAGCCTGAGTATGAGTTCCTGGTCAAACTCCTCCAGGACGAATACATGGATGCCCATCCAGTAGCGAATGCCCCTCAAGCCGCACAAAATGATCCCCTTGAACATGAGCCTCAAGTGCCTATTGGGGAGGATGCCCATGCCCCAGCTGCTGAGGGTGCCAACGCAGTTGCCCCTGATGCAAATGAGCCCAACGATCCACAAGCACCCGAGCCACCAGTTGCCCAACCTCAAGAGCCAGAAGGCCCAGTTTATGGCCCAGTGGCCCGGAACGTCTTGGTGGTTCTTGATGAAGATGTTGCTCCCGCCGCCTGAAGTCTTTCCTTATTTTAATGCTTTCAACTTTTGTTAAGAAACTCATGGGCCTTTGAGCCTCTATTTTGTAATTTAGGCGAAAGCCTTTAATGAACAAAATTCCTTCTTTCCTTCAGAATACTGTTTTTCTTTACCTTTTCCTTGATTGCGAATTTTCATCTTGCGATTGTTGTGGACAAATCTTGTAGTGGTAAGATTGTGTGTAACATGCTTAGTGAAAATTGCATTACTCAGATAAAGCCTTTGGAACTTGAAAGATTCCATTAAATATTTGGAGAAATCCAACTAAGTCTTGAGTAATTACGGGGGTCTTATGATGAGAATGCCCCTCATTCAAAACTTTGTGTAAACTTTTGCTTTTGTTCTTAGAAATTTGGCTAAGTCTTGAGTACATACGCGGGTCTTATTGAATGGCTGCCCTCGTTCAAGACTGGTGAAATTTCTTCTTAATCCTGGAAATTTTGCTAAGTCTTGAGTATTTGCGAGGGTCTAACTGAGTGCTCGCCCCCATTCAAGACTTGTGAATTTTCTTCCTAATCCTGGAAAATTTTGCTAAGTCTTGAGTGTTTGCCAGGGTCTTACTGAGTGATTGCCCCCATTCAAGACTTGTGAATTTTCCTCTTAATCCTGGAAAATTTTGCTAAGTCTTGAGTGTTTGTGAGGGTCTTACTGAGTGATTGCCCCCATTCAAGACTTGTGAATTTTCTTCTTAATCCTGGAAAATTTTGCTAAGTCTTGAGTGTTTGCGAGGGTCTTACTGAGTGATTGCCCCCATTCAAGACTTGTGAATTTTCCTCTTAATCCTGGAAAATTTTGCTAAGTCTTGAGTGTTTACGAGGGTCTTACTGAGTGATTGCCCCCATTCAAGACTTGTGAATTTTCTTCTTAATGAACGTGCTTGCACTGGTCCCATTCGCGAACGATCCCATTCTCGAGCGCAAGGGGTCGTGACAGACGGCCAAGGTCTACTGGGATTTTCATCGAATTTCTCTTCCATTTTATTAGGTTGGTTGTGAGCGTTACCAGTCTATCCTTATGAAGGCGTCCCCTCATGTGGAGTAGAGAGCTGGCAAGCGTAACCCATGTACAATATAAATGACCCATTACGCCCGTGAAGACGAGGGATGTGGGTCTTATATGATCAAACAAAATAAAGAAACGTAAATCCAAAGACACTGAGAGGAATGCATCATATCTTACTTGTAATTTGGAGTACATAGAGCTCACCAACGAGGTGGTTACATCATCACCTGGTAAAGAGTTTTTAAACATAAAACCACCGGAGATTACATGCGTTCCAAGGGCGAGGCAAGCGCTCGCCTTGAAGTGTCTCCAGGGTGTAGGTGTTGTTTGCTCTGATCTGTATTACCTTGAACGGACCTTCCCAGTTGGGGTGTAACACCCCAAACGGATGATGCCACATCCCCCGCACTAAGACCCAGACCCGGTCACGAAATGGAAGGTCCATGCCCGAATCCGAATCGAAGCGAACGGGAGACCAACTCACACACTAGGCTAGGTGGATCTAACTTGACAAACTCAGAGTGCGGAAGCAATTAAAACCAACAACAATAGATAGCGGAAGCATTTATAACAAAACATGCAAATCAGGTGACGGGTTCAACTAGCATAGATACCTAGTCCCGAATATTAATTCATAATCCAACATAATAAACAGCATAAGTATCATCAGTATCTAATAACATCCAAACACTAGCTTACTAACCCCACACGGGTTTAGGTCTAAGTAGAAAATAAACATAATCTGCAAGTGTGAAACATAAATACATAACATAAGTAAAGTATGCGACAACTGCATCCTAACACCAACTAGACTGACAAGTGTGACTCAAGGGACTCACTTCCGCCTAGCTCAAGCCAAAAGGAAACCTGCAAACTAAAAGATAAATGAGGTGTCAGTCAACTGACTGAGTGAGGGGGCTAACGCACACCCACAATATATATATACAGAGCACAGCACATATCAAAAGGGTGGATTCATGAACCGGGGATAGGTGTTGCATACCAGAACATTTCAAAACAACCCAAAATAGATATAGATATAAGTTTAGAAACCATTTTCAGAAAGACTCTATCCCGATTCATAATTCCCATAACAAATCATAACATATGCTCGGCGAGTACGAGCTTCCAACCTCAACTCCTCATATCATAACAAAACATAAATAACATACCAACCTCAACTCCGGGTGATGGTAGGGTTGCGCGACCCTAACCATCCATACAGTCGAGGGGAGTGTTGATGCTACTCAAACCCTCAGGACTCCGTTTCCCAACCAAACCTCCTGGTGGGTCCCGGTAGATCCTCTTCATACAGATGGAGACTACGCACAGGTATATCCCCGACGGCCCTAACCGTCCCGGGGGCTCCTTACCCGGAGCTCCTGGGCCCCATAACAGAACAGAACATAACATATACCAACTTTCATGGCAATCTCGCTACATAATCATAACATAACTTAACTTTTCGAAATAGCTTACATATGCCTTCATACTTAATTTCCAAAACTGAAGTTGTATCATAAGGTCATAATCATATCATATCCAACACATATTTAATCGTATATAAAGTATATAATCGCATGCAGGGATTAAAATCATCATATTGGGGTCATAGGTCGTTTAACTATACAAAATCCTAAACCTCACCTGAGAAGCATCAAGATACGGGAACTGACAAGACGGGTGCGTACTTGATCACGTTGTCTCCACCCTGGAGATCACTGACAGAAGAGGAACACAAAGTACTCATGAGACACGACTCAGACATGAACCACATAGACGCACGGCGATATTCATGAAGTGATATGAGATGATCTGAATTGTTAGGACAAGTATATGATATCATGAAATTGCATTACATGTCGTGAATATGTTCATATGCACAATTAATGTTCCACAGAGTATCAAGTTCATATACACGGCATAAATACGTGGTCGAAGACGATAAAGAGTATTCGGACAAGTTAGAGAATTAAATAAGAACTATATTATGCCAAGTAAGTTCATGCTCAATCACCCCATTTAATTAATTACACTTATTTGCACAAATTCAAGGATTGTTCATGTTGTAAACATTAATTCATTGAACAATTAATAAAGTTCCCTTTTAATTTGTGGCTTAATAATCAAATAATACGAACTAAGACCATTAAATCACAATTGGTTCACCTAAATTTTATTGTCCAAATATAAAACCATGCCTTATTCAAGAAATGTTAAATGTATAGTTCACACTTGACACTCAAAACCCAATTCATATACATAAACATGTTAATCCCACAATTTTTCCAATTATCAAGCCTAGTCAGTTTTCAAGTTAACCATGTAACAACTCAAAACTATAAATTTCAGGTTAATATCTAAGCTTAAATTCTGAACCGCAATTCACAAATTATCAAACAATTGAACATGTATTTAGAGAAAAATATATGCACACATCCCTATAATACATTTATGGTACAACATTTAGTTATCCAATTTTCAATTCCATACGGAAGGTCGATCATAATCCTGACATAAATTCAAAGTTTAAATCAGCATATATACATGTAAGTATTTCAATTTAATAGGGCACGCAACTCGAACTTTCCCATTCAATTTACAATATGTAACCAAAGCTCATATGTGCATTTATATACATACTATACTCACACGTGCACAACACCACTTTATCTAATTAATATGAAATTTTCATTAAAGTTAAAACAAATTATACAGTGAGAATTCCCCAAATTTGCAGATTTGTATATACACATTACGGGATACTAAATCACACAGATTCGCAAGCATACATTACAGATTAAACCACAATAAGTTATACCAAAATATATTCTATCAAAATCAACACATCAACAACACCATATGAATTCAAAAGCTAAATTCTCAGTTCTGCGAAAGAAGGGATATGAAGTTATATTCTATACACAATTTTCCATTATAAACTTAATTACAATTAAATGAAGGGAGAAAGATAGAGGCCTACGATTCACAAACTGAAAGGAAGAACAAGTGATGGTTGTGGGCGTTAACAAGAGGTTCCCGGCAGTGGTTTGAGGCGACGATGGCTGCTGTGCGAGATGTAGACTGTGGTGGCGATTGGAAGAGCAGATGGTGATGGAGCAGGGTAGTCCCACAGTTACGGAAACGGCAACGGAGGCCGGAACTGGAGCTCCGACAACGGCGGCATGAGCCGTCCGAGGTGAAGCTACGGCGGTTGGCGATGGAGACCGGAGAGGGAGGGACTGAGAAGGTGGTTGTGCTTTGGTGGATCGGAGCCATGGCGTGCCAGAATCGTGACCGATGATGGTGGCTCTTGGCTGAAGCCACGGCGAGGTGGTGGAGCTTGGCCTGAACGATGGGGTTCCAGTGCCGATCGGTGAAGAAGGAATCTGATGGTGTTTTGAGTGGTGGTTGCTGGCGGCAGAAGGGAGCTTCTCCGTTTCTCAGATCTGGGCAAGGAAGGAGGGAGAAGAAACGGAGTGGTTGCCGGATCTGAACCTTGACAGGGTGGTGGTTGTGCGTCGGATCTGTAACCAGACCGCCATGGCTGTTGGTGCACGGCTGCGGAAGAGCTCGTTGGTGAGGCGGAACTTGGTGGCAGCCTGTGACACCCCGACTCACAGTCGGTACAGGTAAATTATGTGATTTAATATTATTTGCGTTTTAGATTAATTGTATATGACTTGTATGAATTATTTGAACTTATATGAACTTATTTAAATAAATGTCGTATGTGAATTAATTGTTTTAATTGAGTGGCCTTATTTGAACCCGTAATTGTTGAACCAACCAACCTGAACCAGAACACCTTGAACCGAACCCGTGAACCAAACCGGTCCAGCCTTAAAGGCTGAACCATTTTCCCTTTCCCAGCAACTCTTGTCCAAGGAAGCCAAAACCCCAAGTTGATCATCCAACCTTCTCAAGCCAAGATCTCCCTCGTTTCTTCGTCTTTTCTCGAACTCAAGTATGCTTCG